>OU612026.1:352500-10352500 GCA_914767945.1 Eilema depressum
TGTCTGTTTGTCTGTTTGTCTGTTTATTATTTTAACATACTTAAGTGACATGCATCAGGAAGTCAAAAGCATTAGCATGAACCTAAGTGTGGGTTTCCATATTTTCTTTGCTGTCAAAGGAGAGGTCAAAGGAAATGATAAATGGTTTCCGTCTTTTTTATCAATCTGCTGTTTATTAACATTATACAATGATAAACTAATTTGTAGGTATATTAGGTGCCTGAGGTGCGTGACCGAGGATTGAATTCGATCGGACGCACGGCACCGCAGTGGCGTGACACGCCAATGATTACGTGGTATAATCATCAATCAGCTAGACCTTTCAGGATCAGATAGATTTCCAGTATCAATTGTTATCACAGGTTTTTCACTTTATTTTTTTTACTAGCATTTTTTTTATTTTGAAGTATTCCCGGTCAATCAGCGTAAAATATACCAAATAAATCAATAAAACGAACTTTGGGTACTTTCAGATAATTTAATTCTTGAACGAAATGACTATAAAATCTTAGACGCCTTGTGACTAGTGTTGTGACCATGTAAACCAACGTAAGCGTTAGAAATACTGTAAACAACTAGTACTTACTTACGATGTAATAAAACATAAAGACGCTTGACTAGAACATAAAATATAATTAAAGAGCATTAAAACATAATTAAATCGTAATTAAACATCAATGAAAACGCACTAACGAACTGAAAAATATAAAAATCAAGTTAAAGCAAAATGTAATTGATGCAAAGTCTACAGATTTCTTTTCAGATAGGTAGTTTATGTACATAATCTATTCTTAAAATTTTAATTATTTCAATTTCACGAAAAACTATAAACATCAATCTAGTTATTTAGTGTTTTTATTAATTTAAGGTTCTGCACTCGGGACCCATAATTGGGTAGAATTAATGCAACTCAGTTTTGGTAATGGGTCTCGACTGTTATGGTCAGTAACCATAAAAATTCAGCATTAGCATTTGTTTATGTGGATGTCGATCAAGATTTTCATTTCATTTTTTTTTATACCACTTAGGTGGCAGACAAGCTTACGGCCCACCTGATGGAAAGTGGTTACCGTGGCCTATGGACGTATGCAACACCAGGGGCGTCACACTCGTGCTGCTGATCCTGAAGAAACCTTCTAATGTCCTTCTTGAAGAACCCCATATTGAAGTAGTTGCTTGGGAACACCATCGCGGGTAGTTCATTCAATAGCGTACGAACTTAATATGTATTGCTTACCAGGTATTTCATAGTTCTAATGTTGTTATGTATTCTTTTCCCTTTCGGACCCACGCTACCATCGCCGATACCACTGGTGGTGGCGTGGGACCGAAACGATACCACCAAGTAGTGTTGTGATTTGTAGATAAGTACCTATTCTTGTATTATAGCATAATACAAGATACTACATGTGGTAGCGTGGCTCCGAAACGTTCTTTTCGGCCATATTGTAATGCAATTGGGTTTTTTCATTAGTTTTTTAATAAGTCCGGTATTATGCCAATGAGTGCGATGTCATCATTATCATTGAAGAAATAAATGACAGCATAATGCTATTAACTAACGCCGATGACCACTCGCACTTGTTTTATTAGCTATTTAATTATTTGTAGTACTTGTCCAGCCACATTAAGGTCACATTAAGGTCGTTCTTTATTGAAGTTAGAATGATTTATTCCTTGTCTGAATATACTAATTGGCGCAATGAAGTTGGTATAGTGTCTATTAATTAGTAGCCTAGTGGTATGGGTAATGGACTGCTGAGACGAGGTCTCGGGTTCGATCCCAGGTTTTACCATGGCACACACCAATGACTTTTCGATGCTTTTCGAAGTTATGTGTGTATTTATCGCAGGTTTATAAGTGCCCGGTTAATGGCAATAGGCTCGCCACCTATTACATTGGGACCTAAACATAAACGGCGAAATGTGGGTGCTAGCACCTCTGCCTACCCCTTAGGGGATATAGGCGTGAGTTTATGTTATGTATGTAATTTCTATGGAATATTTATATCCAGTATCACCCAAACGAGTAATACTGTTACTTATTGGGAAAAAAAATCTCAACGAGTCTGTAAGGTCACAGGTGTTACTGGATGCAACCATTTTTGTCCCAAGGATAATAAAAATATTGGTGTATTCCTATGTAGTACAAGGAACAAAATATGATAGTATATTGAATGTATTACAGCAGCGGTGGGATACAAGTGGAGGAAGACTTTTAGTAGAAATAATTTCAGCTACCTACTTCTATGAAATATTCTTCAATTATGATCAGAGAGCCCAAACAACTCTACGCAGTATCCAAATTCGTAATGGTCATGACGATAAGCTTGCAATTTAGAAGTAGTAGGACTGGTCCCCACGTATTATATCACCGATCTGACCACAGGTCTGATAAAGGAATTTAGTTCCGTAAGGAGAACATGAATAATGATTAGTCCACATATCTTTTACGTAACTTCACCCCCTTTGATGTGAAGTCGTTAGGGTAGTCTGAAGGGTAACCTTTTAGATACCAACAATACTAAAATCGTGATCTTTGATGACTTCACTAGATGCATTTTCCGTCTGTTTGAAGAATTTGGGACAGAAGTAGTCTTTTAAATTTAAAATATTGGCACTCACAGTCTCTAAACTTTAGTTAACTATTTACCCGACTATTGCGAAGCGAAAGGGAGGCTTATGATTTAACTACTTAGCAAACAACGTGGATCTATACTTATGTCAAAACCAAAAGGCAATCCATCAAAACGTTCCCACAAACAGTTTCCTTAATGATTCAAAGTTCTGTAGAAGCTGTCACATCGATGTCACATGCACGATAATGAATTTGTATGTATGTATGTACCGCCGAGAGTGACATGTATGAGGTCCTTGAGTGACAGTGCGGTGCTATTGACACAGTCGTGATAACTACCCATTTCCCTGAAATCTGTAGATTTTAGATAGCGTTACAGGAAAATATCTGTAGAGATTAGCTTTTTAGAAGAAAATTATATCACTAGGTTAAGAGCCATTTCACAAAATGATTGCGCTCGAGTTTAGGTAAAATACTGTATAATTGTTTATGTGTGCGTAGCTACGCACACAAACGTAACATAAACAGTGTAACGCGAGAGACGAGACGGACGAAGCATTCTTGAGCCGTAATGTGATTTTATATGAGATTTATAAAAAGTTATATATTTTATTTAGTCTAACGAAATTTGCAAGTTAGGTAAATAGAAAAACAAGAAGTTAGGTATGTAAAATAATATATTATGTAATAACAATTAAGATAAAAACAATCACATATTATTGTCGATTCAATAATAGTACATCATGGTACAAGTGAGCAAAGTTGGTGATTACCGCCGAGGCGCTATTGAGACCCGAGCCGTTAGGCGAGGGTCTTAAGAGAGCCGAGGACGTAATCATTATGCTCACGCGTGGCATACGACGTTTTACAACACACTTGCGAATAAAATAACACTACGAATACTAAATAAATAATACTACAAATGAATTCATTTTCCTATGCGCGCGCATCTAACAATGGCGATCGGCCATATTTAAAAGAATGAGGTTTGACCAATGATAATTTCATAACATAGATATGTCATATGCTTACAAATCAACGTAGAAATAACACATCTATTTATATTTAATATCATTGGGTTTGACTTTAACTTATTTTTACTGTTTTTTTTCCGTACTTAGAGGAAAAAAAAGATAATTTTGTTTATTATACAAGTATTACAAGTTGAAATTATTTATTTAAATACGAAAATGCATCAAATGACCATACAATAGGCATATTAATTTATTCGTACTATTAAACACGTTCTTTTTTGTATCGAACCTTTTTTGAGAACATAGAAATTGTAAATAAAAATACCTAAATAGGTATTTACCTCGCTTCTGTTGCTTTCTCTAATGCCGGCCACACACGTTGCGGTATACTTGCGCAAGTCTAGACTTGTACAAGTATACTTGAACGTGTGTTGGAAGATAACTGCGCAAGTTTCAGACTTGTACAAGTCTCAAAAAAAGTTCCAACTTTCGATTCCAAACTTGCGCAAGTCTAGACTTGTACAAGTATACTTGAACGTGTGTTGGAAGATAACTGCGCAAGTTTCAGACTTGTACAAGTCTCAAAAAAAGTTCCAACTTTCGATTCCAAACTTGCGCAAGTCTAGACTTGTACAAGTATACATGAACGTGTGTGCCCGCTGCCAGCGTTGCGTTCAAGTCTCAGTAGCGTACTAGGCGCGCGCCTATACGTACGTATGTTCTGTGATCGATTTCCCGCCAAAATGAGTGAGATTTTCTTCATAATAAATTCATTATCCAGACCTCCAGACGCAATTGTTATAGCTATTTGTTTTTTTATATAGGACTCATCAATTTGACATCGCCTCGCCTGATGGTAAGCCGAAGGCAGTCTTGGAAAGAGGAAAGAGTATGTATGCATGTATGATGTATGTATGTTTTTTTTGTATATAGGTTCCGTCAATTTGAATTTGCCTCGCCTGATGGTAAGCAGACGGCAAAGTCTTGTAGAGAGGAAAGAGGATGTATGTATGTGTGATGTACCTATGTATGTATGATGTATGTATGTTTTTTTTTGTATATAGGTTCCGTCAATTTGACTTTGCCTCGCCTGATGGTAAGCAGAGGGCAGTCTTGGAAAGAGGAAAGAGGATGTATGTATGTGTGATGTACCTATGTATGTATGATGTATGTATGTTTTTTTTGTAGGTATATAGGTTCCGTCAATTTGAATTTGCCTCGCCTGATGGTAAGCAGAGGGCAAAGTCTTGTAAAGAGGAAAGAGGATGTATGTATGTGTGATGTACCTATGTATGTATCTACTACTGGTGTACTGTAAATCTATTGGTGTACAATAAAGAATTATCTATCTATCTATCTATCTATGATGTATGTATGTTTTTTATTTGTATATAGGTTTCGTCAATTTGTCTTCGCCTCGCCTGATGGTCAATCTGTACATTCCAATCTTTGAATGCAACATTCAATTTATATAATAAATTGATGCGCGAATACTCACGTTTTTTATACATTCCAACATACATATATACTCACGCCTGTAAATCCCCGAATGGGTAGGCAGAGGTGTATTTACTTTTTTTTAACCATTCTTTAATCCACACAGTTCGTTTTGTATCTAACTTTTAATTTTTACCCGACTACCGAAGAAAGGAGGGTAATGGCGGTTTTCTGGCGGCAAAACCAATGTTATAAAAAAAAAATCTCTTTCTTAATGCAGGAAAATAGAAGGAGATTACAAAAAGTTATATCATAACGAAAAAGTATAAAATAAGACAAATGATTAAAAATAAAAAAAAACCGACTGCTACTGAAAAGATTGAAATATGTAAGTTAGATAGCAGACGGTACCCATTAATTTTCTTTCGGTTTATGATTGGTAAATGGATACCGCCTGCTACTAGACTTATTTCAATCTTTTCAGTAGCAGTCGGGTTTTTTATTTTTTGACTGTTTATACTGGAGATTGATGGCACTTGGTGGAACTTGCTACACATATTGAATAAATCACTTGTACTTTTCCACAATTATTTTTTTATTTGAACCTTACCGGTTTCACCACGGCATTATCAAAGGTTTAAAATGGTTTAAACTAAAAACTACAATATTTTATGTGTGGGTACTTTTAAAAAAGAGTATACCAGCTTCAACTTTTTTCCCCAAAATTTGGGGATTTTTTTTAAATTTCATAAATTTTTCCCCAAATTTTGGGGAAAAAAGTTGAAGCTATTGTAGTTTTAGTTTAAACCATTGTAAACCTTTGATAATGCCGTAAGGTGAAACCGGTAAGGTTCAAATAAATAAATAATTGTGGAAAAGTACAAATATTTTTATTTTTTAATAATTTTCTGCATACTTATTGCCAACTAAGTACCTACTGCCAATGCGTCATCCATCGCAGCACGACGTACCTGGACGCTCGCTTTGACAAAAATGACACTTGTACAAGTATACTTGAGCGTCTGTGGGCACATCGAAAAAACGCGGACTTTTACAAGTCTAGACTTGTACAAGTCCGCCGCAACGTGTGGGCCGGCATAAGGCTGCAGAATTATCACGTTTCCTTTTTTTAACACAACGGTATACACAATCCTTGCCCCCCATTGCTAAAACCAATAAAACAAAAATATATATTTATTCTACAAACAATGAAAATCATACAGTATACTTGATAATAAACCAAACTTTACCTTGTGAAAAAAATACAAAGCGAATCAAAGCTATTTGGTCGCAGTACAATAATGCTTTCTCTCTACGAACGTTCGATAATCGGGACGCGGGAAAAAATGACACAGGTCCTTCTCCAATGGGCGCTCGCGCCGTACTAAACGGTGCCCACTTGTGTATCGTAATTTATTGTTATTTAGATTGAAGTTATATCAATATTTTGACAAAGTATATGCAAGAATTTCCTATATTACTGCAGAAATCGGTTCTCTTATAGACGTAGTTTATTTTGGAATAATTTTATTTTTGTAATTACTGTGTATTTAAACCAAAAATCACGATCAAATTTCGATGTTAAACGGAAAAATTGGCCGAATGGTTTATTTTTTAACTAAATAATTATAATACAATTCAATCATCTGTTACATTAAATGACAATTAAAATATATATCCAATGTTTTATGTATTTTTTCAAGCTCAATTTATAAGTATTTTTAATTGAAATTCGACTTTGAAATCAACTCTGCGCCCGTTTTTCAATAAAATGCTTGTGGGAAATTGATTACTATAGATCAAATAAGTTTTTTTTTAGAAAATGTGTTACATTAAACGTCAACACGAAAGCTTGGCCTATTTTTTGCGCATATTCAATAACTTCTAGATATTACAGACTAGGGTAATTTAGGAGCTCAAAATATTATAAATTCGTGCGAAAACGTGAAATGGCTCTATACGTGACTAGCCGGAGTACATTTCTTTAACATATGAGTCAGGTGAACAAACAAATATGAAATCTATTCGAACATGAACAGCACAGTGCAAACTATCTCTGTCCAAGGTTTTGAACATGAGTGAGTGTTGCGATGGTAGAAAGTAGCCGCAAGCATCATCTCAAACAATTCCACAGCATTACACAATCAGTAGCATTCACATAAGGAGGCGAAATCTCTCCTTAGGCTAAGAAGTATGATGCTGCTCGGGAGTATGGGATTGTCTACAAATTGAAGTCTCGTCTTTGTACGACTATAAGTAGTTGATATTGAGTTGTTGCAGCCTGCAGGAACGCGCTATGCAAATGCTGTTATTTGATAGATTTGTAGAAATTCTATACAATAATCTCACTTGTAAAATCAGGCCTAAAACCGCATAAAATCTAGTAAAATGCAAAGGGGTCTTCAGGCATATAAAACGTCCATAAAACGTGAGAACACAACATACTCCAAAAAGTATAAGAGTCGATAACAGCAACTGTCAGAAGTTGTGAATTACGAGATAATACCCTTAAATAAAACCGAAATGCCCCGACGACGACGCGACGTGGGCACAAAGGAGCATGAGGTAAGTTAATGTGCCAATAAACAAACCTTCAACCAATTAAGTCTGACAGACTCATTAAAATTTTCTTACAAAAATATTTATGACAATCTCATCGTTATGACAATTCCATCTTTTATGATCGTCTCAGTCAGTAACACCGGATATCCTGAGACAGTCATAGTCCAAATGATACAATACCAATCGTAGCATAAGTTTGGGCTTATGTTTGGGTAGGTTCTATTCCTAGATTGGGTAACTCACTATGTAACTCAAAAACATCTTTTTTTGAGTTACATATTGACCTTAGCCGGACATTTACATTTTTCTCAAGATCAAAACCCGGGTTAATCAACAATTGTGTTACGTTTATATTGTAAACTGAATATTTATTTTATCGTAGATTTAACATCCTTTTATTTATCATAGCTTTAACTAACATACACAAATCCTAAGCCCTGTTAATACATAGATATCCTTGAAAATTTTATTTATTTTCGTTTTCAATACAAATATTTGTTAACGCTCAGATAGGCATAATATGCTATGTAAATAACACAAAAATACTGTACATTATAATCGCATATTTCTCACGTTATCGTTATCGTCAGGAGGTCGCCTAAAGGGGGGAGTGGAGGGCTGGGAGGGGGGGGGGGGAGGTCTGCGAGTCACGTACGCAAACAACCAATATTTACAATCAAAACATTCTAGAATACAAACTATTTTTTATAACAAAAACAACTTGTTTGTAACCGGTTTCAGAAGGTGTCCATCATGTATTCATATACTCACAACTGTAAACTACCGAAAGGGTAGGCAGAAGTGTATTAACACCCACATTTCGTCAACTATAGTTTTCGGCCCCCTAGGCGAGTCTATTGCCGTCAAGCGGGCACTGTGCCATGGGCTGAATTAGACATATGGATGAAGAACGGCCCTATCTCTTAGACGCCTTCTACAATACCCACAACAGATGGGGTGGCCCTATTCTAGATTGGAACCAACTAAACTAAAATGTCTATCTTCTTAATAAAGCATCGAACTAGGTACAAGGGTACCTAGTTCGATGGTGGTGGTTTAACACATAAACTTTCTTACACAGGTTGTTTAAAAAGTTACGCATCTAATACTAATCAAGATGGCTATGTTCTCCACCCTTCTACAACATTAATTGCCCATAAAAAGTGCTCCAAATGGCTTCGAACCTACTAACAAGCGTCGTGTTCCTCGCCAGGGACCGGCAGCCAGCAAAGTAGCCTGGTAACGAAGTGGCTATCCTCAGAGGCCTCGTTGAGCTGGATGATAGCTATCTTTCTGCGCCACACTTGATTCGTCCCCGGGGACGCGCCGGGATTGGCGGATTGGCTTCGTTATAGATTTTAGCTTCATTATTTGTGTTGTTACTAATTTCAACTGTCTAATAAATATGGTATTTTTTCATTATTTTTAATTGACTACCAATAGGTAACAAGTAACTAATTGATAACAATTGGGTAACTTAACGGAAGCTACAAAAATATTCTTTCTAAATACTAAAGTTACGCTTCTTTACCATTGGTAGGCAGAGACCAAACGTTTCCATTGGACACGATATTGGTATATGACTTCTCTCACTATCATAATTATTGTTTACAACATATTCGTCGGTGGCAGGTACTCTTGATCTAACCAAAGTAAACGCAATACTATTAAAATTATCCATTTTTCTAAGTATTTCAGTCTGAAATTCTTCAGATAACACATAAAAAGGCTTCTAAAGATTCATCAGTACGCGCTTATAATACTTCTGTAGCTGCTGCAAATGTCCACAGGCTATGGTGATCGCTTCTCATTCACCAGGCCATAAGGTTGTTGGACACATTTCGGTGTATAAAGTAAACGAATGAATATTATCAACAGCTGAAACAATTACCTACTTATCCGCGCGCACATTTCAGCCACGTCTCGGCAGGGAGCTCGCTTTAGTCAATACTTATAAAATTTCGATCACATATTTTTTCTCCGAAGGAATATTTGGCCCAAATGTTCAGTCCTCGTGGCTGTAAGGTCCGTAATGCTGATTCACAATTTCCTGTTCCATTTCTCGGCGAGTGTCGAAAAGCGTTAAAGGGATTTTCGGGAAAGGAATTTTCAGTAGGAAACCGGTGCACGGAAATGTTTAGTGATTTGATAAATGGTGGAGCTATTTGGCCGTGCACTAATATTTATGCTAAGTTTATTTTCTTTTGTTACGAAAATATAATTCTTTATAACAATCTTGCCTACCATTAACTTAAATACGAAAGTTTGAACGGATGGATGGATATTTGATTTGGTACTCAATCACAACGGAATTGGATAAAATTTTGTTAGGTTCTTGGATTATTTTATCCAGAAAATAGATTATTGTAGGTCATAAAATCGGCATTGAAGATACGTCACGCGGGTGGGGCCGCGGGCATAATCTACCTAGCATTTTATATATAACATTGCATCTTTATCGTTCATTGTTAAAGTTATCAACCGATAAAGTTACAATTAAAAATGTGCGCCATATTTCTGGAAGGAGTTTGAAGCAATATTGGCGTAATGGTGGCAAGGGAAGCGACGTAAATTGGCGTTCTCCGATAATTGCTGGGAACAATTTCAAAGGAAATTAGACCTCCAGCGGGTAGTTCCCAACACAGGGGAAGAAAATATTTCACAGAGCTCTAATGAGAGCTGGGATGGCTATAATTTTGTTGTTATGTTAGGTATATTTCTATGTTATGAGAATTTGAATTACCTAATAAAATTCAAATTTTCACTGTAAGGTATATTATGCTGTTTTATACTCGTAAAAGTTTGTTGTATTACTGTGGCGGTAAACACCAGATGGTAAGTGGTTATCGTGACTTACATTTTCCGCTTGCAACACGGAAAGGAAATGAAAGGACTCATTCAGAGGAATATTATATAGAAAGGAGGGAAACTGAAGTCTCTAGCACTTTCACAGTATTCACGAAACTGTATTTGAAAGGTATATTACGTGTAATAGTGGTACATTTACATTTGAGATCGTCCATTCGCGATGGAAAAGGTAAGGTAACTAGAATCAGCTGATATGAGGTTTATAATATATAATATGATTTACATGTTGGTTAGGCTAGATCATCTCATCATTGTTCAGTCCGTTAACAAGATTCTCTCTGCAATTTTTTCACTCTCCTCGAGACGCAAGCCTGATGTCCACCTAGATGAACATGTGGGTGGAAGCTACTACTCCCACGTACATCTATACTAATATTATAAAGAGGAAAGATTTGTTTGTTTGTTTGTTTTTTTGTTTGTAACGAATAGGCTCCGAAACTACTGGACCGATTTCAAAAATTCTTTCACCTATAGAAAGCTACACTATCTGGGAGTAACATAGGCTATATAACATCACGCTACTACTAAAGGGAGCGGAGCAGTGAGCATAAATGTCAATAAATCGGGCAGATTTCCATACATTCTTTACTAATATTAGATTTGTATTTTTGTATTCGAGTAAACTCAAGAACTACTGAACCGATTTCAAAAATTCTTTTACCATTAGAAAGCTGCACTATCACTGACTAACATAGGTTACAATTAATTTTCAAAAAAATAGGAATCCTGGATAAAACTTCAATAATGTAACCCAAGGTGTAAAAAAAATGACCTAAAAAAATCCTTACATCGCGTACGCTGCGAAAACTATTGAAGATAGAACAAAATAATGTACTGTAGAAATGTATAACTTAAAAAGGTCTACATAAAAGTCCGCGACAGCATATGTCTATCTAATAAGGGTAGCTCACAATAACCATTTTTATCTTTTACAAATTATAAAAAAAATATGTGTCATTTTCGAAGCTATTTTGAACAATATAGTGTTAAGCCTTATCTGACTAAATACGTTAGATACATTGTACATTTAATGTAGATCAAAATTGCCCTTTACACTGTATAATTATAATGAATATTTTAGAATCTATTGCAGTATGAAAGTAACGCGCGACGATATAAATTCAAACCGAAATGCCGATCAAAGTCAGACCACGGAATCTATACCTTTATATTAATTCTTATCTAAATAAATCGTTTGGTATTTAAGATTGTTTCAATACCTGTTGATTACTTTTTGAATTATTGAAATCGGACGTTCTATTCAAAAGATATTACGAAATTATAATGTCAATAAATCCGGTAAATTACCATACATTATTTGAAAACTAATTATTATTACGGGCATGGGCTAAAAGGGTGCAACCACGGGTGTTCGAAGTATTTCACGAGCGAAGACAGGGAAGGTCAGCTGAAGACAAGATGCAACGGTAACGGGATCCGAATGCGGGATTGGAACCTCCATGTGATGCATCCTGGGTAACGGAGGCATTAACGCCCCTCACCCAGGGGAGGCGCTACCGCCTACGGCAAATACATACAGCAACGGGAGCAGCTCTATAGAGGGCTGCTCAAAGGCTTCCCACATGTCCTTCTGACTACGAGGAGGCCCAGTAGAGAGCAGGAAAGGGAAGGGCTGGTCACCGAGCGCGGACGTGAGGATTATAGGTCCGGCCTCCTGTCATCTCTTCACGCCCGTCTCCTCCCTTTCCGGAATTCGATGGGACATCGTGCTTCCCACTTCTGAGAGGGCCATCTTAAAATTGTAGATAGCCCAGGGTCAGCCGGGGGGTGCGGAAAATGCCCTAGGCAATTTTACACTCCAGCAACTGAAGACCCGCGACGGCATGCTGTTTAGTGGGTCCGAATTCCACATGGCACTCCTGATGGCTGACGGGGATGGTATCCGAGGCAATTTTAGCACGAAAGAAAAGTTTGTACGGAATCCGAATTCCACGCGGGCGGAGCCGCGGGCAACAGCTAGTACTACATAAAAGAGAAAAAGCAACAGAGTTACGGCTGTCAATGTTATTTAATTCAAAGTCGTCAGTGGCAGCCTGCTGGCCACTCACGAGCAACTGTGCAATAAACTTTTATGTTTTAATATCGCATAAATACGTCACGAGCACAAAGCTACGCCAGAATTACGTAACGTGTAAGGTGTACAGCCTCCATGATTCGCGCCTAAAGCCCTGTACTCACACATCAGCGTCTCAAGAACCAATTAATTTCAGCAATTTCAATTTTGATAACTGTATCGGAAGAATCGTGGAGCCGAAGTCCTATAAATTGCTTGTTATAGGACAGAAAGTCTCTTTAGACTAGAGATGCGTATATTATATACCTAGTAGATATAGACGAGATTGTTATATTAGAATAAGTAAATTTTCTAGGATATAATAAATAGTGTCATCTAGACCGAAACTATACATAGTTTGTAATATGGGTGTGGTCTATACGTGGCTAAACATACTTGAATACATTTTTTAGTAATACATCATGTTATACCTACATTTAAGAACATCTAGACTAATGCAAAAAGGGAACCGAATTCAGGACCTCTGAGATAGCAATCAAATGCTCGCCGTCGACAGAATCGTTTTAATCGCATGACATTATATTATTGAGATTGACATGGTCATTTATTCCGACCCCGATGATCGTATACTCTACTCTAAGTTTTATACTATTAACGCATGACATTAGTCCACACAGCCTGGCATTTTTATTTTGAATTTCGACTGGCAGAATACAAGACTGAAGTATTGCGGAACAACGCGAAAAGTTGCAGGTACTACTGTACTGTTGCACCAATTTGGTACCACCCTGGGGTGAACAGTTTGTACCTACCTAGTCTACTCTGAACCTGTGAACGTTGTTCGACGAATCATGAACTTATAGAGAGGTCTACTTACACATAAAATTTAGATCAATTTCATTGAAAGTAAATAACGCTATACATAATGTTAATTACATAAGGGCGTGTTCGAAGGCGCCATTACGAACAAATCAACATCGCAACACTCATTACCGCGGCGTCAATTACACAATTATTTCCTATTAGTGGCTCCTTTGAACTGCTCCCTACTCCTCAGCTCCTCGGCTCCTCGGCACCTCTCCCCGCGTCCTTCGAAGTCTTCGCTTTGATGCTTGTGTAACGTCATTTTGTAACTTTCTTAATGATGTTATTTTTGTTTTAAAGCGTTCGCGTAATGAGGTCTTTCCTTTGAAATTCGCGAGTTTTGTTTGCCTATATTATTGGGATTTATATAGCTGTTTATTCACAGTTTCGTATCGACCAGTTATTCAGATGCGTAATTATTTTGTTGATTACTCCGATGTCGTTAACTGCTAAAAAATCCTCTTGTATACTTTGTAATAAAATAATACACATCAAAGAAAAACCTCAAGCTGTAATGAAATAAATAAATATACAGATACTTTATACCTACTTCATTATAGTGAAGAGTTAAGCCTCTTCACTGTACAATCACACCATACTTGTACAATTTCAAGTGACGTAATGTGTTGCTGGACAATAATACAATTTATGAAGTAGTGTCGCTATGGCGTGACTTCAAGAGGTAAGATTATGTCAATTCTGTTATGAGTTGCTACGGTGTTGCAATCATACAATGGCGTAGGCAGAGGTTACACGTGTGAGATGTGAGCATACAATCAACCCATGGAAACACTTAGCATGACCCTCGGAGACTAAATGAACATGTTTTGTGTTGAAACTCACAACTTAATCCCTACTAATATTATAAATGCGAAAGTAACTCTGTCTGTCTGTCTGCCTGCCTGTCTGTCTGTCTGTCTGTCTGTCTGTCTGTCTGTCTCGCTTTTACGACTAAACCGCTGAACCGATTTTGATGAAATTTGGTATAGGGGTAGATTAGACCTTGAGAAAGGACATAGGCTATGTTTGGTCGCGATAACCGACCTCCACGCAGGCGGAGCCGCGGGCAAAAGCTAGTTACAAATAAATTGGAAATGTACGAAATCTATTTCCCTTCAAAATGAGAGACATAAATGGCATACGAAAATCAAGAAGGACGCCATTTAGGTACTTCTGAGTTTAAAGTGGTAGTAGCCGAAATTACTAGTAGTAGCTATCCCCTCGAGTTAAACAAAATTGTTAGAGCTAATAATGGTTTCACGTCGGTAGTGTAATTGGTCAGGATTCGAACACAGGCCTCTAGATCGTGGGTCCGACTATTTAATCATTTAATTACCGACGATTATATACTATCTGTACAATGGTGTGTTCAGATGAATTGTTCGACATGATGCCCACGGCTACAATCTATCATCGCACCTCTCGCCACAGGCAGAGAATCCATCCTCACTCAGTCGCAACGACTGGAAATAGTACGCACAGTCAGGTATGAAAGGAACTTCATCCCCCGCACGCTTAAGTTGTGGAATGAACTCCTTGCTGTGGTTTTCCAAACGACTAAAGTATGGGATTCTTGGGGTCGGCAGCGCGAGTGTGACGCCCTTGGTGTTGCAATCGTCCATAGGCCACGGTTACCACTCTCCATCAGGTGGGCCACAAATAAAAAATCGGCCAAGTGCGAGTCGGACTCGCCCATGAAGGGTTCCGTAGTAGCAAAGGCGAAAATTGCGGTTTATGACGTATTAAAAAAAAACTACTGACTGGATCTCGTTCGAACCAATTTTTAGTGGTAGTTTGCTGCTCTTATTTTAGAAGTTAGAGGGGGGGGGGGGGGGGACACATTTTTTCACTTTGGAAGTGTCTCTCGCGCAAACTATTCAGTTTAGAAAAAAAATATGTTAGAAACCTCAATAGCACTTTTAGAGACCTATCTATAGATCCCCATACGTATGGGATTGATGAAAAAAAAATTTTGAGTTTCAGTTCTAAGTATTTTCTTATATTCAAATTTAATGCTTTTTTGTTATTTTTGTGTGAAATTCTTAATGCGGTTCACAGAATACATCTACTTGCCAAGTTTCAACAGCATAGGCCCTATAGTTTCGGAGAAAAGTGGCTGTGACATACGGACGGACAGACAGACAGACGGACGGACAGACATGACGAATCTATAAGGGTTCCGTTTTTGCCATTTGGCTACGGAACCCTAATTAAAAACGGTATTAAAAAACCCCTGTGTAATTTTTTCAGGATATCATATGTCTCAGATTGCCGTAATACTGAAACATATATGCTCTTCTGTCACTGAACCTTATTGTCTCGTCCCAACATCTCTGTACATAATAAGAAGGCATCACTTTGTCCCGCCATCAAACAGTCGCCATAAATAATGATAAGCTAAAACTACTACTAATCTTGATATATGAAGGCAGTGTATAATCCGCCCAGATTGGAGCGATTATTCCACACGGCCTTAAAGGGCCTGCCTGTGACGTCATAAGGCTTTTGAGCTTACGCTCCAATTTGGTGCTACATACATACCTAAGCTTGATAATGTCTACGGATCAGCTCTGTGATCTTCAGGAAGTGAAGCAGACATGTCTATTAGACTAGTTTCTGTAATCCATATTAGTAAAATACTATAGGCGAGAGTGAAGATAATTGCCCTGTATATGATACTAGCCGACCCGCCCCGACTTCCCTCGTGGCATATTTCGAAGTTTCCGAACCTCGTATCACACCTTTCAATTATCTATAGGCGCTTTATTCCTTCTCAATTAAAGTATGGCAATCTGCCGGATTTGTTGACATTTATGATTACTGCTTCGCTCCCTTAACTAGTAGCATGATGAAATTTAGCTTATGACATTCCTCGATAAATGGTGTATTCAATCCAAAAATAATTATTCGATTCGGTCAGGTAGTTACTGAGATTACCGCGTTCAACCAAACAAGCAATAAACTCTTCAGCTATATAATATTATAAGTATAGATTCAGCAATCAGTCGTCGAAGAGACTTTAAAGACAAGAAATCTAAAAATGCCTTGAGTGTACAGGGTCTTATCAACACTTTTGAGGTCCAAGTCAACATCACCTGCGAAATTGTTGTCCTCACAGAGAGGGTAGAAGGCAGACGATCATGGAAAAGTCGACAAATTAATAAAATATAATGATCGATTGTAGGCCGCCTAAATATTGGCTTTAAACGCAATGGGGAAATCGTTATGAGGCTGTTGATAATCTCCGACTTCATTAAACAGAAAGAGGAAATAATAAACAAGAAGTCTCAATCAAACTAATTACTATAAAATTCTTGGTTTCTGATCCCACAAGATCAACCAATTTTGTAAATTGGAAATTAAATACAAAGTTTGATAGAACAAGCACATGTTAATCGTTATAAATATATGAGTCTCAGAAATAATCTGCTGTGACGCATAAAGCTATCGTTACATCTCGTCAAAGTGTTAAGCAACGAAAGCTCTTTCAAGCCACATGCGCATAATGCCTCGCATTTGAACTTTCATATTTAATCTTACATCTGAATTTCTTTTTCGTTTTATCAACATCGTTAAACCAAAAATAAGACCAATTCCTTACTTCTTACAGTTTAAATTCCTTTGACACTAACCAATAGTCTTCTCTAATTTCATTTTAATTAATGCCTTGCACTTCGATAATATAACCATCCACTTGTTTCTTGGATCTTAATATAGAATGACATTCTTTTTTCAATTTGAATTCTGCTGCTGTTATGTTATGGTTCAAAATCTCTCATCGGTTGCCTTCTAACAGTTATTAAGGGAGGTCTGGTGCACACGTGTGGGTACATTATCTGTCGACAAGTGGACCACTTCAGTATCATAGTGTCTGATGTCTGCAGCTACGGCTATATCGATATCTATATCGATAAATGCTTTACACTTTGATATACTATTTTTACTGTTGATAATGATTAATCATTTATACACCTTTGTTTTTTCTGTAATTATAATTAAATACTGTATTTATTTTATCTTAAGACTATGTTTGAAAACTAAAGCTTAATCTGTTGATAAATATATTATATGCAATAATCTTGTAGTGTCATTATTAATTAGTATTTGTACAGAATACTGCATAATTACTTGTTATGAAATAAGTTTGGGGTATATCATATATTTTGTTCCATATATTTTTATTCGTTTATAGAAATAGATGAGAGGCGTATTACATATATTATATCCAAAATATCGTTAAGTACTTATATTTTGCTCTTAAGAATCTAATGGAAAAACTTTGACGTTCTTTGTATTTAAAGGCTTTGGATTTTATTTATCTAGCTAGCAGCTACCAAGTTATTTTTTGAGACTTTGCGTGATATGATATGGAAACATTTCTTAAAATGGTAACAATGATGTACTTAGGTACCTACTTACGAATTGTCAGTATTCTTTTGGTTATTTACATTATAACTATTGTTATTAATTCTTTTTATACATTAAGTAGCTTGCAATTCTTAGATGCCTGAACTAAAAACATTAAAAAAGACAACCAACGTTCACCACATTATTTTTTAAAACTTTCTTTTAGAATTATTTTCAGTAGGTTACACAACATTTGGTATTCCTCTTGCGTTGTTACTTTTTCAATTTAAATGTTTAAAATAGTTTCACCAACTGAATGCCAGAGAGTCCAGAGTTTGGTGCGAAAAAGTGTTTGGTATGCAAATTGATGAGGTTTTTACTTTATGGTAAGGTTACGCGCTTGGTATTTGTTGAGAAGAAATAAGATCGAAATAAGTTTTATAAAATTACCTACCTACATATAAGAGTGGCCTTCACGCACGCCTAATTGCCAAAAAAATGGCCAGAATTTCCTAGTCGCGAGAAAATACAGACGCCAGTAGCCGAGAGGCCTAGACGTTGAATGTAAGTTCGTCGAAACGTTATACCTAGGGTCGAACCCTGGCCATTATACTGTCAACGGGACTACCCACTTCTAATATAAGTAATTCGGTTTGGTAGGAGCTTTGTTACGAGTAGATATAGATACATAATATACGTTGTATTTAATTCCATTGTAAGCTGCAAAGTTCCATTGCATACCAAATTGGTGAAAGAAGGATAGGACAGCATCCGAAACCGACGAGCTTGAATAAGGCATTAAGGACGCTAGAGCGCGCTTCTCGAGGGCGTTAGGACAGAAGCGAATTGATACTGTTGTGTCCGCCTCCTAACAGGATCCATTCCACATATGAGTTAGAAGACAATTAACAACTTTTGTATTGAATTCAGTATTCACACAACCACACCACATTTTCTCATTTACGCTCTATAGGAAACACTCGTAATAGGTACATCATTTGTTTTGGAAATTATTTAGAATTTATATCTAAAATGCGAATTGCAAATGGAAAACCTTTGAGCCCTATCATTTTTATTAAGAGTATTTTATTTGCGTTTACGGCAGGTGTATCTAAAGTGTGAAGAATATCGCCTTTTATACAATTTGTGTGGATTTTAGATGCTCTAAGAATGTTTCCCGCCCTACCTTATCCGTTGTTGTTATCCGATACGAAAGAGAGAACGATTAGTTGTTACCGTAGCTGCGCGGAGTTGAGAAAAGTGTCCAATTGATACACTTTTCTCAACTCGGTGCTGCTACCGTCCATTGCATATCAAAGAAACCCAGTAGATTTCTGACATAAAACTCCAAACCAAAACTGGTTTGCATGAGCAATGACATAAATGACACAGAATGTTCAGAAACACACTTGTTGGGAACCTAATTTGACACTTCAAAGTGACAAATATCACCGTGGTACCACAAAGCGCCTCCAAGCCACCTGATGTCTTTCACTTAAGGCTATTACCGTTGGTACAAAAACACATTAAAACCCGGAACTTTGTCCAAGTTTGTTGATTAAATCCGACACCAACCCTTCGTGCTTAGCGTCACGGCGAATTAGCTAATGAGCCCCTACAAAATGGCTGTAGCCACCGGAGTGACGTCACCCGTCATGGCGACAACGCCGTCAAATCTGTTCCCTAATGCATTAGCCATGTCTTCGCAGCATTGTAATGGTGGGTTAGACGACCGCTTCTGAGACAGATAGCCTGTTTGTACTACCATGTTTATATGAGGAACTATTGCTGCGGTTTTGTGACACTTGTGAATTGATTTAGGTTGTAATTTACCCAAGTAGTTTTGCTTAGTGATATTGTAAACTTTTCATATTATATCTATCGCAAATAGTTAAGTTAACCATCAAAATAATGTTTGTCGATACCTTTTAGAATTTCGCCCCAATTTTGGAAAATTCAAAGACAATTTATGTAAGTTCTTTGAAGCAAGTAAGGTTGCCTGCTAGCTAGTAAGGCTAGTAAGGCTAGCTGCAAGAAAAGTCTCGAGCAGGAGGCACCTTGCGAGCAGTACAGTCTTCAAGCAACTTTAACTTCAAGACTCCTTAACCAGGCTCTGTGTTGTCTTCGGTGAAATCTGTACGTGTAACAAAAGACCACAGGTAGATTATATCTAGGGTGTTATGAAAATAATATTCTAAATTGTAGTGGATTGCATACGGAAGGTGGAGGATCGGCAGAAATGGCGCACATTGGGAGAGGCCTATGTCCAGCAATGGACTGAAATAGGCTAATTGTTGGTGATTGATATTTAGTAGAAAATAATTAATATTTCTGTAAATTAATCCAAACAAGGTTTGTTCTATGAAAATAATATAGATTAAGTTATTAACAATTTAAAAAGATATGTCATACAATTTTTATTTGAGGACTGGAATTAAGTTAAAACGAATTATATGTTAACCCCCATTATTTCAAGTAAAATAGTCGCTATCTGAAAAGAAAATTACAACCGATGCATCATCCTTCATCACGACAATGGCAGTCGCCCGTCGCGAACAAAAGCGTATTTGGAGCAGAATAATATAAAATTACTGGACCATCCACTCTATAGTCCCGTTTTAAACCCTTATGAATTTTTTACGTACCGAAAATTGAAGAGGAGTTTCAGTTGAATAACTTTTTAAAAACTGGTTTTACCAGATAGAAAAGTGCAAGAGATGTCGTAGAAAATGTTTTGTGAAACAATAAAGATACTTTTTTACTTTTGTGTTTATACATATACCTTTTTTAACTCGCATTTTTAATTCAGACCCTTTTCTTATATTCTGATTTTGTTAAAATTTCAAAAAGACGGTTGCATATCGTCTCTAATATTTCTTCTGTCTAATTCGTTGATCGGCGTATAGTAGATAAGAATGATGAATGTATAGGATTTTGACATTTATGACATGTGTTGCCGACTGTCATATACGTCAAATCCCGTACATTCTTCATTCTATCTTACAATACGCCGGGCAACGAATTGCCACTTGTCTAAGGGGGCCGCAATGTGCGCCATCCACAGATTATTCAAATGCGTTCTTATTTAATCGTAGTGACAAGCTTATCTCCTGCGCGCAGACAACGTGAAAGAACCTTACTTTCAGTTTGTGATGCAATATTTATTAGACTCAGGAGCTCGTAATAGGCAAAACTGCTTTACTTACTTAAGAATGTCACATTTTCTTGCCTATGCCTTTCTATGTTTGCAGTTCAAGGGTGGTGTTCGTTCGAACGTTCGCTGTTCGCCAGTAAGCCGATCGTCTGTCGCCAGCATTACATCTCACGCACCGAATTAATGAAGTATTAAAAATGAACTCGGTGTAACGATGATAGAACGGCCCGCCATTCCGCGTCGTCGCTTCGGATCCGGTTCCGGGGTCCAACTCCTTAATTGAATAAAGCTCTGATTTATATGACGAAGTTTCGGTTTGTTCTGCTAAAGTTTCGCAGATACAAAGAGAGCAGGTATTCAATGTTTTACGGAGATAAATTCTGCTTATTAATTGAAAAGTTTATGTTTTATGGCGGGGCTTTTTGTCACGAAATTATTTAAGATTTCGAATGAATTAAGTATGCAAATATAAAACCAGTTTAAATTATATAGTCTAGGAGGACAGCTCATTCTGGGTTCGATGCGAAGACGGGGATATACAAAGAAGTGAAAAAGCAACAGAACTGCTATCTTTCCCTTTGATTTGATAGATTTAAAAGTTTAAAAATATACTCTAAGTACTTTAAATACCACTAACCGTAACCAGATCACTTTGCTCTGATTTTAATTAAGATGTCAAAAGTCTCGGCTCATTAAGTTCTACCGAACGTGGGCCTTCTACCAAATATGGTAATATGGAAAACAAGATAGTTGTATATTTTCGAAACGCTCACAATCTATAGAGCCAGTGGCCAGAGTTCAAAATAACATATATTATGTAAATTTTATTATATTTATAGTCACATAATGCATACACTAATTGAGGTTTATAAGTTGCAATGAACCGGTATTTCAACTTCACATGTAGTGTAATTTGAACTCTGTTACTATATGAAGAGAGTTGATATTTATATGTCATACAAGAGATAATGGCTGATGGATCAACTTGTTTTTAAAGATAAGGTTGTATTTTTAAGAATGATTCATGTAAACGAGCCTGTTGTATAAAATATACGATACAGAAGGTGACGTACTCTCTACACTTAAAAAACTTGATATATTTATATCTTCATGTATAATTTTCATTTCAGCAATCATTTTCATTAACCACTTGCTGTTAATTCATTACTGACTCGCGGAGAAGCACCGTGGTGAATAATATTAGTAATTTATATTTTCTGAAGTCGTTTGTACTGAAGACTAGAATAAACCTCAATCCAATTTTCGATTAAAATTTGAGAGATCTGAAGTATTTTTCTGCAAACCAATTCTCATTCTGTTTGCGATCTGAAGTATTTCTAATTTGTAGTATTGAAAATTCTTCAAAGGGAATATAAACTATTCAGGTATCTAATTCTGCTGCTTCAACTGATAATGTTGGGCAAGGTGAAACACAAAAGTCGAGCTGGGCTCGTCACTTTACTGTCGAACCCGGGACTGAACCGGTATTACTTCGTCCAACAGCTGTTTCATCTTGCTTAAGAGGGAAAACTGTAATTAATTAGTTTATTCAGTTGAATGAACTTGTATGTCGTGCATTTTAATGTTAACTTCTGTTTGTATTACCTATATAAATATGGATACGTTTTGTACGCAGTACCTATTGGTTAGTCATAAATAATAACTATTACTGAAGAATAGTTTACATGTTAAAATTATTTTTGGAGAATATACATAGAAATGGTTTCAGCCATAATAAGGTTCGTAACCTGTTGAAAGGTATATAAAGATTATTAGAAAAGTGTATCAGGCTATTGATCTTTCACGTGACAATATAGTGGACCTTAATCGATACAAAACCCTTATCAAAAATTATCGAACGAGACAGCACTTCTATGATTTCATGGTAAGCACGTGAATAATTCGGAAAGCTTATCGAAGTTAATCTTCTGTGTAAGCTGCGATACGCGCGTGTTGTTCGAGGTAATTACACGGCGAGCAAACTGTAAACACACCTCTGTTGCTAGCCACTTACTGTTATCAACGCGTGATAACTGATAACTGATAACGAGGGCGAATGAACGTGGAGAGCGCCCTTGCCAGCCGTGGCCGCGGCCTGACGGTGGAACCGACGCTATCTTGTTACGATACGGTGCATAACAGCCGATGTGGTTCACTTATCTGATTTAGATTATTACTTTAGGAGATTATATAATCACTTGCACCTAAATGTATTCACTTTTAGGGCACTGTATCTCCAACGGAACCCTTTTAAGTAGTGGAAGGATAGAAATTGGAGTTTGAAATTTCTATCAAGTATTAAAATCTCCGGTGTCTTGAAAGAGCCGTCTTTACACTCTGACTTAAATTACATTTTGTAAGTGAGAATTTAAATGGTAATTACAACTTACCTTGGTTTTTAATTTTCCTCACGTCTAGAAGCTTTATGCAACTAAGCAACAGGGTGGGTTTTGCTAAGGCATAGTATTTTTGCCAGCGCTAATTGGTCGTTTAGTTGATTTTATTATAATAAAAGATTATTCTACAAATCTAGATTTCGTTTTACTTAATAACTTTTTTTATTAAAGTAATCACCATTGTTTTGTTCACCATACTAAAAACTTAGATATCTTTCAAATTAAATCGATAGGAAGAATCAACGAATGAAAATTATTATATTACCTATGGAAAATATTGTTTCGTCCCATGGGCCAAAATTATCACAGGACGAAACACCGAACTAGTCTATTTCAATAGCGAAAATTCAACAAAATTGCATCAAATGTGATAACACGAGACGAACCCTTTTCACAAGTTTGATGCCAATTAGTGAAACTGCGTGTATCAGATGTGGAAGCAGTTCCAACCAGAAGCCTCGTAATCAAACGTAACTGCCGCAAGTCGTGATAAATGTCCCAATTTTTCCACTTACCTCATGAACAAGACTTCAAAATTGGCTCTAAAATAATTGTGGCGCTCGAGTGTGACTCCATCAATCTCCAACAGACTTAATCAAAAGAAAGAGAGACGAGAGAAAATGTTGCAAATTTAGATGAGGCAGTGCGAGCGAGCTATCAAATTACTAAATGTTTTAAAGATGCTGTGCTACAGTGACTCGCACCTCATATCTATCATACTCAAAGTTGGGGCCCCCCATCCAGCCAGCGCGGACACCTGCCAATCAACCTGCGCCCCACAATTTTTCCATAACCCACGTAGTTTCTAAAACGGGAGAGGCCATCATAAAGTGGTTGTGTCGAATCAGGGCTGCTAGTAATTTCGCGCAAGAATTCCCATCCGCTTTAACTTGAAATGTTTGAAGTTATATCTTTTGAAGGGTATTGAGATGTTTTTATGATCTGGGGAAATGCTCCAATTCGTTTCAGTGGAAGCATATTCACTGTGTCTAATATGTGCATCATATCCAGATGGAGGCACCTAACCAACGTTGATCACATAACACATTGCGCGTTACTAGTAGGAAGCTGCATAGTTCTTAGACCTCCCTATCTTATCCTTTCTACTTTTTCCTGGTTTTTATAAAAAAATGCCCTTCATGAAGAAATCCTGCTTGGAAACATCAGAGAAGGGGGGAGATCATTCCACAGCTTGAGTGCGCGCAGAATTAAATTTTCTGTAGTTCTAGATGGAATTTTTTTGTATGCATGGGAGCGACAACTCAATCCTATACGTTAATCTGGATTAGAAACGTTATTTTTTGTAAAGTTATTTTTTGGTAATATAAATGTGCAACCACAAACATTTTATAGTTATTTACACTTGGTTGAGATTTATGGTACGTTGAATATTCAAACGGGCAGATTTACGACGGAGAGCGCTGCCTACCCACTGTACCGTTAGTGTCGTGAGCGTTGGAGGTGTCAACAGTTAGTTGCCCTATATTTCGTTGCTAAACTTATAATGCAAGCTATCAAAATATTAATTTGGTTTTGTAGTTATGATTGATTTTGTTGATATTTTTATTAGGGTTCAAAGTTAAGGCATGATTTAGTTAATTTTATGGTATTATTATTTTTGTCCTCATATCTTAATGTAATCAGTACACTACAATAACTATACAACAAATTAAAATTTTCATTATTCTATAATAGTTTTCGACTATGAAGTTAAAGGTGCCTCGGTTTGATTCTCGGTCAATTGTACATACCTATGTATTTTCAAAAAATATATATAAAATTGTTTTTTCGAATTGTAGAATTCATTCTACGAGTATAAGCTATGAACTTAAGCCAAAGCTATGCTTATCGGTCGAGATAGCGCTCTACAGAAATTTTCTAGAAAATTGGAATTATGAAAAGTACCTACCTATTTGATTATCAACACGTTATAGGTATGTAAATAGGTACATCTGGTACATAGTATATACTACGTGACGTCCACCGGCTGACATCTATTTATTCATAGCTTTTTGTGCTCTATTAACAAACAGCAAAGTAAGTAGTAAATTAAATAGTCTAGTTGAGTATCATAATTAAGCAAACAGTTCACTTCCAAGCTTTGTCTGAATATTCTCGAATCTCACAGCCTTTTTGGCAAAGTTTCGCTTTAGTTAGACTTTCGAATTTGCTGATGACTAGATTACTAATTTCATTATGGAGTTTGTTGTAAGTAGAAGCTTTTAACAACAAAGTATATTATTTTATTATTCAATTGCGACTCAAGGCTGGCTGTGCCGGTGCTGCTGCTGTTTCTGCAGAGGCTCATAAACGACACAAATACTCCAATCTCATTGGCGATTATGAATTTGTGCCGTTTGGAGTCGAAACGTTAGGGTCATGGGGTACGAGCACCCTCAATCTCTTCAGGCAGGTTGCGGAGCGTTTGGTCGACGCTTCTTGTGACCAGAAGGCTCAGAGAATAAGCACTGCTATA
Source organism: Eilema depressum (assembly GCA_914767945.1). Classification (NCBI taxonomy): domain Eukaryota; kingdom Metazoa; phylum Arthropoda; class Insecta; order Lepidoptera; family Erebidae; genus Eilema; species Eilema depressum. The sequence goes on from OU612026.1 coordinate 378,192, forward strand.
CAACGTGACAATGCTGTCAGTATTCTGGGTACGCTACCACAAGAGGCATGCGATGCGGAGGACTTTTTAGCTATAATTTGTATAATAGTTCTTTTAGTTTTAGTGTTATTTAAATTTTCAGTATTGTATATATAATACCTACATTAAATTTCATATTTCATTGTATAATTGAAATAAGTTTTTAGTCATGTTCAAATGAAATTACGTCAGGATATATTATTTCAACAGTTATCATAATTACCTATTCGTCGAAAACAAAAGTGCGATCCGTCGACCGGAATAAAGGGCTCCGGGAAATAATTCACGGTTTTAGACGCAGAATGTTTGGGATGCTGCGTGTGTACCCCACATCCCGACTGTGATTGTTCCAAGTAGTTCAGCCTGTCGCCGCCAGACGGCGCTGGGTACAATCAATACCCGCGGTCTCACCATGTACTCCTGTTATGTAGTAATTAAGAGTCGTATAGCGTCAAAATAATCGGAAATTTAATTATCAAGTTGATTGAATCGATTATCCTGTGGAGTATCAGAATCATCTTAGCTTTGTTGCCGGTTGCATCTAGGTGTTCACCTCCGAAGCATTAATGATTACTAATTTTAAAGTAAACCATTAATTAGGTATGTAGTTGGTAGTTAACGTTAATCTTCTAATATATAAAAATCAATGCCACTTTTCGTTGTTAGTTTATAACTCAAGAACGGCTGAACCGATTTGGCTAATTTTAGTCTTGAAATATTCGTGGGTAGGTATCCAGGGAAGGTTTAAAGGATGAGAAAATAGGTGCAGCGGGAACGGGAAAAATATGGCGGTATGAAGTTCGCCGGGACAGCTAGTATTAGATATTAAAATACGGAACTTTTTACGAACGACGAATTCTATCGAAAAGTATTCGAATTGCCACTTGTCTAGGGGAGCTGCAGAACAATCGAAACGTAAGAAGGGTAAGTACCTAATAAAATAACACCAAATAAATCGCGATAGAATCCGTTAAAAATATATATTTTATTTTAGAAAAGATTAAAATTATGACGTTCGGTAATTCTGGTTTGATAAGCTAGAAACTAATATAATGCAAATGACCTCACTTTTGTAAAAATGACCCCACAACCCTTAAGCTTGAGAACATTCTGATCGAAACAACAGCATTCATAGGCACAACAATGTAGTAGCTACAGCAGCCGTTACTTCAGGAGCGATTCTATTGAAAACTTAGCTCATGAATGTCCAACATTAACAATACAATACAGTGGACATCGCCACCTAACGCTTAACACCAAAGGGTTCCTTTATGCCAACAAACAAAAACGTTACGCTCCATTTAACAAAGGGAGATTTAAATAAAACTATAATGTGTAATGATGCAACAATACAATATGTACGGATGAAAACAGGGCCTTTGTTCTACTTGACAATGAGTTTTAAACGCAGATCTAACGTGAATAGACGGCAGATTTCAACTGGTAAGTATAAAACATAGAACTAGTGAGAAATGGAACCAACTTAAATGTGCCGGGTAATACGAACGCGCGTAGTTACGGTATCGTTGGTCAAGTCTAATAGGCTCTTGGAACCGGTCGGATAACAAGGCCGGGTCGGATTACAAGTTGTGGGTCGTCTTACTAAACCTCAGTCAGGATTATTTTGACTTTTTTTTAAAGTTTTTGTGAGCCAAATAGTGTTTGACGGATATCCGAATAGTTAGCGTGAATTCTTAGTGTGAAGTAAGTGTGTGTTCTTAAAATCAAAGTTTGTTTTTTTAGGGACAATCCTAATTTGTAAGGAGCCATCCTTAAGGGTGACCAACCTAATACCTACTTACAGTCACTAAGACTTTAGGGCAGCGGTCAGTTAGCGCGTCGTATCCTAAAAGTTAGACGGATTTTCACAGAATGTGAACACACTCTATGAAAATTTCAGCTACTGCTGCTATAAAAACAAAAAGGAAAAAGTAATGACTAGACCGGGTATTGAACCCGCGCGCTGCTTCAGAAAGCTTCCTACTTAAAATATTACCTACTAGCTGTTGCCCGCGGCTCCGCCCGCGTGGAATTCTGATCCCGTTCATCGCTGATATATAGCCTATATGTTAATCCAGGGTATAACCTATATACATACCAAATTTCAACCAAATCGGTCCAGCCGTTTATGCGTGAAAGAGTAACAAACATCCACACATCCACACATCCATTCTCACAAACTTTCACATTTATAATATTAGTAGGATTAGCTGATGCACACAGCTCCGTCCGTGTGGATGTCGGTTGTCGTGACTTTTGGTTATTACAAGTAGTAGGAGTACCCCTTACAAGGAGAAAAATTTAATTCAATGGTCAACCATTTTTTCCCCCTGTAAAGAAAAGATCACGGGTTCGATTCTCGCTTGAGTTGTTTCGCTTTTTCCTCTCCTAATCGACACTACTCAACCAATTCCGAGTAAACATACGTAAGATTTTAAGTCTGACAAAGACCTTTCATAACATCAGCATCAAAATTCTTTCAGTACAGTCCCGGGTCCTTTAAGTGGGGCGTGGACAAGCATCTGATGAGGCCGTCAAGCTGAGTGCCACCATTGTAACATGGTACATTTCTGTAATGGTGAACCTCTTTTCAGAGACTTTGCCTTCAGCTTACCACCAGGCGAGGCGAAGTCAATTCGACGTGTCCTATATAAAAAAAAGTATTTTATGCTTCCATCGTGAACAAATACCTAGTTAATGAAATAAAAAAAAATGTGTTCAGAATCGCGAGTTTTAGAATTTATGCATATTATATTATGCACTTGTTGGTGATTGATTGATTTATAACATTAAAGCTTATCTTATGACTTAAGTGACAAACATCGACGTGATAGACATCTTGTGAGCGATTCCGCAACGAACATCGCCATTAGTCGACTACTAACAATCGCTTAGAATCGCTTTTCTAAAGAATTAACTCACAATAGAAAATTTCCATATATTATCTGTAGCCATCTATCAGCAGAGATAGTGATGTACACAATATTGTAAATTGTTATGTAAGACTGTAAGTGACTTAACGTCTTTACTACATACTAGCTTTTGCCCGCGGCTCCGCCCGCGTGGATGTCGATTATCGCGACCAAACATAGCCTATGTCCTTTCTCAAGGTCTAACCTACCCCTATAACAAATTTCATCAAAACCGGTTCAGTGGTTTAGGCGTGAAAGCGTAACAGACAGACAGACAGATAGAGTTACTTTCGCATTTATAATATTAGTATGGATGTAATACAAGACATACAAATAATATGGTTTAAGGTTGAGTAGCAGTATACTCTATTTTTGAGCGGTGGGTGAGAGTACCGGTTGTTCCATTTATTCTCCTCTTTTTTACCTGACTTCTAGGGAAACGGTTTCCCCGCAGCTTAAAAAGTGACTGAAGTCATAAAATAAGTTACTTTAGTAACAAAACAATATACAAAATCATAGCGAATGCTAAACCAGTTACTTTACTATATGGAAATCAGATAATTTTCATGCATATAAATCGTCGAGAGCGTAAGCAGACGTGTACTAACACCCACATTTTACCAACTCCCATGAGTCCCAAGGGTGCGAGCCTATTGCCGTCAAGCGGGCAAATGTTAACTTAGTTTACCCGCGCCGGTTTGTGCGCAAACCACTCGAACTACCATAATGACCATAGATCTATCTTTCAATATTCTTACAAACTTACGATTTCAAAGTTACCACACTAATTGCTTTAAAATTACATTGAAATTAGTACCTAGATAATAGATATTATGTTAATCTGCAAGTTATCTGTAGTAGTTAAGTAGAATAATATAACAATCGTAGGGTCCATCTCATTACACACCATTTATCAACGTTGGTATATGATTTATGTAGTTCCTCGAACATAGTGACGTAAATAAGATATATGTAATAGGTACAGCGGCAGGCGTTCTACATTATGAGCACATAATAATGTTTAAAAAAGTAAATTTATATTCGGATGTTTTTCTGATGTTATATTGTACCTACACCTACGATATCAAGGTCACTTTACTACATTAAAGAGTTTACTAAAGCTACTACGAGAATGTTTTTTAATGTAAAATTATATGTAGGTACCTATTCAGAATTGATAGTTTTTCGCAAGAATTCCAACACTTCTTTTATAAATTAGTGATTCAGAAACCTGCGGTGGTTTTCTTAAGTGAGGGTTAGGCAGAGGTGATATAACACCCACATTTCACTCACGTATAGGTCCCACGTGATAGGGGGTGAGCCTATTACCGTTTTTCGGGTACTATTGTTGACTCGAACCATGCTTCTGAGGCTGAGTCGGGGCTGTATAGGTTTGTCTGTTAATTACAACAACAAAAAACATAGTAATATACAAAGCACATAACTTTATGACAAAGAGTGGTTAGAACATCCGCGAAATCTAAATAAAGTCATAAATATCCCAATTGTAAACGAAACCAATATTTATTTCCCCGCAAACGGCACAAAGCTCCATAACCCACACCATGCCGGCCATCTCCCGCGGTCGTGGGGACCGGTAACACGATTTTTACTACCTACTGACAATATAGGTACCGTGGCTCTTTAATTTCTTCTTTTTTACTCACGGCGTGCATACGGGCCCACTGAAAATTTCGTTCGATAAGGGGTCTTTATGACCCTTGTGGGGCATTTTTTACACTCCGCATTCAAAGGGTTAAAAGCAACTTGAATTTTTTATTGTTTGTGGAGTATAGTTTTTGGAGACGTGGCTCATTGTGCTTACAATGTAACACAATGTGCTACACAGTGTGGGATTCCGTTTTTAAATCACTTATAATATCCGCTAGTATTTTAGAAAATTGTATTGAAATATTAATATTCAATAAGTGGTAACCTAAAATAATTACATCAATAGTTAAATTTCCAAGACATGCACGTTAGGTATACATAACTAACCAAAACTACTAATGACTCAAACTATGAGTTCTAGAATATGAATAAACATAGGTACTTAGATCATCATCATTGGAACGCCTTTCCGGGCTCCATACAACGCTCACACTTTCAGCCAGTCTCCTACTCATTCATTATTATCTTAGAAGCCTTTACGGCAGTGACGGCCATCTGACCCGTCAACCTCGTGAGGTAAGCCTGTTATACATGTGCCTTATCCGGCAATCAGCAGGGACACCAGCTTGCCATTGAGGCTGACTTGGATCCCGGAGACCTGTCTGGTAGTACAGCAGTACACTTACTCGTGTCTCTCAAACCAAAAAGTATATCCTGCCATGCTGAAGTTACTCCTTCGTTTCCAAGGAACATCCCACCCCATCCGTCTACAAACAAAAACGAGAATTCTATCAAATCACGTTAGAAATCTTTTGTCGTATCGTGTGTAAATGGGTCAATGATCACAGATAAAAGAATGGAATCACTCGAGCAGCCTTACTTACTCGGCGTGTTAAGAAATAAACCAGAGCATTTGCTTCGCTATCCGACAGCCTAAGCCTCGTCTAGCGAAGATTAGATACGTACCTATATAGGTAATCCTCGGCCAACAGACTAGCCAGAATATTTCATCGCCCACGCAGTTCGTTGACCTAAACCTTTGTATTGATAAGACACGTTCGAGAAAACTATCATCTTACATTTCTACAATATAATGATATTTGTTCTAAAGAATTGTTTCTTTTCATAGAACATAGAACTTACTCTGGGAAATTGTTAAAAGTGGTGACAATGTGTTAAGGGAATGCTGTAGCTTGATAGAAGATGTAAAGACTAAAATAGAGCTTTCTCGATTTTTGGATGCTGAAATGACTCGGCTGCGTGGAGAAGATGAACGCAAGAAGATCAATGAAACAGATTTATGAGACGAAGGCGAATGGACAATCGTATAAACGCGTTCCTAAAGACATACGTAAATCCCACCTAGGCATATGTAGGTACCTGTACCAATCAGTACGATGACGTTTTAGGGAAAGGCAAGATCAAAAGTGCATGCATGATATGAAACATGTAGCTACCCCGCACGTCCCGAAAATCGCATAAGTAATGTGAGCGATGTCTATGTATGCTTTGTTTAAACATACATTGTATAGAGTTTAGATTCTGTATGTATCGTATTCTTTGCCAATACTAAGGAAACGGGACATCGGTTCTGAAAGACAACTCAAGCGATAACATTTATATCCCAATCATTAGTTCTGTGGGTCACCTAACAACGCAATTAATACAATTCTTATTGTAATAAGATAGTCGTAGATTCTAATATCATACCAAGTATTTACTATTTCATGTTCACAGGAGCACGCCAAGTGAAGATGTTTCATGTTCAACGCGGCGTGAATGTCTGACGCTACACGTAATTGTTCAGCGTGTACCATCCTACGTTCTATCATATATAGCCTCTTTATCACAGGACAGGCGGGCGGTGGGCCGGTCTCCCGGGTGACGGCGGTAGGGGTCGGTCCCGGTGGAACCACGGATCATTGCATTCCTACTTGACCATTAATAGAACTACGAGAAATCATTAAATTAAGACAAAGGTAGGTAGTACGGTCTTAAGGATAGGTATTTCTATGGGCATAACGGAGTTATAGTTAGTAATTACATATTTATTAAGTATAGATACACAAACTAAATGTATTTACACATGTTTTATGATGGTACTACCTACGTAGTTTACAAATTTTTGCAATTCATACGTGTATCGCGTTGGTCAACACTGTTAACCAGTAGAACAGAACATTCCCAGTAGTCAATAGTGTTGACAACGGGGTGTTGACCAGCGGGAATAACCCCTTTAAACCAGAGCCGAATATGATATGGCTCAGTAGGTGTCAGAGTGTGGCCTGGTCTCTTCTGGCAAGCCTCCAAATCTTCTAGCAGTCCCCTGAGGGCCCATGGTTGGTAAATATACTTATTATCTAAGATAAGCTTATCATCAAACTTTGGAAATACAAAAAAAATCATTGAACACAGCGCTAGTACGGTTTTCCTACTTTTTCTCTTCACTTGGCTTATCTTAGCTTTGGCTTACTTTAGTCTGACCCCCTAACAACTAGAGCAAATCCTGCACCAGAGCCTTGACTGGGTAATCAGCAGAAGTACCGCCTGTCTTGGGCTCCGAGGACCTTAACGTAGCCTACATACACTCCTAGAACACAATAACTAGGAAATATTCAGGTTATTAAAAGGCGGGCTGGGGCTTACCGAAGCCATATCCGCTGTTATTTTATGACACCGCTTAGCAATTAGTTCAGCGTGTTTAGTTGAGCGGCTCTAAATAACAGGATTATATTATAATATAACGCATTCATGCGTACAATCCGTGTCGTGAATGTTCTAACTGATCCGTGTACCTAACACGCTCCCGGGTACGTAACTACCTACTTGATATTTTTTCGTCAACTGCAAACAATTCCAAGCGACTATAGCATGGGGTTCTTTAATATGGGCATTAGAAGGTTCTTACGGGATCGCCAGTGTGACGCCCTTGGTGTTACATACGTCCATAATAGGCCTCAGTAATCACTTTCCATCAGGTGGGCCGTGTGCTTGTATGCCACCTAAGTTGTATAATAAGAGATACAACACTACACTACAGTCCCGGGTCCGTGAAAGCGGGGCGTGAAAAAGACGACCGATCCGTAGTCACACCAAAAAAAAGCATCTGATGAGTCCGTCAAGCTGAGTGCCACCATTGTAACATGGTAGGTACGTGTCTGTAATGGTGACCCTCTTTTCAGAGACTTTGCCTTCAGCTTACAATCAGGCGAGGCGAAATCAAATTGACGTGTCCTATATTAAAAAAAAATGGAGTCATTCCGTATTGGTATGGTTTTAGTTTAATCTCAATATAATCTCAGGTCAGTCACATGCCGATCGCATAAATTTTTTACGTAGGCACCTATAAAGAGGGAAGAGAATACGAATTACTTCGTTCGCATTACGATATCAATTACAAAGTTTAGTAGGATACCGATTTGCACTTTTTTACAACTTTCGGTCACAATTCAGAATAATCTCATCACAGACAATATTGGATGTTGTAAACTGTGTTATGAAAATGCCTTTCGTGATTGCTTGTGAGATCGTTTTACGAGAATAGAATCTCTGATCTTCTATCTCATATTGTATGCCTATCTATTATTTAATGACGTTTCCCAACTAATATTAGCGTCCTGTAAAAAGATAATCAACCTCGTAGCGTTGAATTTGGTGGTTATGGTGGCAATCGGTCTTCCAATCGATACGAACCCGGACCTCTCGATCGTAATGCCGCACTCCTTAACCACTGAAGCCTCGTCCAGAGCTTATGTTTTTCGCAATATTTTCACTAGCACATAACTTCTTGTTAAATATTTGGCACTATAGAGAAAGTGTTCTTTGTTTTAAGTGCGAAACATCATTAAAAATATTGTGAAAAAAACCAAAGAGACGTATTAGATTTCTGTTTTATTGTGTTGTACTAGTAAAAAGTTACGAAAAACATGAGCTGTAACCGTATCTTTAGTTACTAAAACGGTTCACACAATAAAATTACTTAAAACAAGTAACTTACAGCACACTTTAAGACTGCTGCAATTGTTTGAGCTACTTGAGTCTCAGCTATATTAGTTAACACCCGATTCTAAACATGACAACTGCCCATCACGCTTTGAGAATCTAGTATTTGGCAAAACGAAGGTAATACGACGCTGAAGAGTGTACAGGCGACATGTGCGGCCAGTGGCCAGCCGTGGCTATGCGGATCACGTAGCGGCCGGGTGAATGGCCGCCGCTTGTGCCAAAATGTTATTGGATTCAAATATAGCTCATTTTGGATACCTACGTGGGTTGCCGGACTACGGATTTATTGAATTTCCAATATTACAATGTATCTTTTCAGTCCTGGTTACGAGTAAAGAGGTACTGTCACGTCACCCGTTTTATCCGACTGTGGTGAAGCTAAGAAAATGTGTTAAGTATGTGTTTGACCTGTACTTATGTAGTTATGTATTTTTATAACATTGTGTTCCTTGGGTGTCGTAGTAAGCAAGGGTAGGGGCTTTTTGACATCCAAAAGTAAAGATATTGACAAAGTGCCCGCGTGTCGGCAATAGGCAACACGTAACAACTTAGGACCGAAAATCATTATTGGCGAAATCACGTGGGTGTTAATACACCTCTACTTACCCCTAGACGGAGACGGTGTAAAATGTAAATGGTGCTCATACTGCATAACAATTAACTTACCTCAAGGGCGACTCTAGCATGTCGCTCTAGTCTCACCTCCAGTGTCCATGCTATGCATTTGCCTCCTGCTATATCTTTACAATTGGGTCTAAAGTAAAAAATTCAAAACAATTCCTCATGGACCCACATCATATAACTGCACGGCTCGTGACCCGTGTCGTACCGTGCGAGCCCTAAATAGGTGGATCGTGGGAAACATAAGTAGAGCATAGCTCAAACAACCATATTTTACATGTAATTTGAATTCTAAATTCCCCCGTTAACTTGAAGACCCTATTCGGGAAAACAACACTATATTACTTACATTATTATCTTATTAGGTACGTTTAAGGTTGAGTTGGTTGCCCAACCGTGTGACTGCTAGTTGAGTTATCTGGCTAACCTCTCTGGCCTAGAAGTAAGAAGTCTCGTGTATAATATACGGTACCATTCATTATACTTTCGTCCAGTTCTTAGTTCGGTCCAGTCCAGCAGGCACATGCTGTAACTTGCATCTCGAATGATCGAAGTGAGCTCGATAGCTGAATCCGCGGTGATTGGTCAATTTCGCGAAATTGACCAATCACCGCGGATTCAGCTATCGAGCTCACTTCGATCATTCGAGATGTTTGTTACAGCATGTGCCTGCAGTTCGTAGTTCGTTACCAGTAATTCCTGGTTGTCCTGGTTGTCTCAAAAGCTTTTGCTTTGGAGCCTGGTATTCGATATCCTATTCCTTCTAACCATGTTTCATGGGCGACCGCTAGAGGAACATCACACCCTGATATCAAAAAAGATATGGTAAAGAATGCCATTATTAAACTGCCCAATGCACGCCTCATCCAACTCTTTTCTCCCACTTTCAGCTTAACTATATCAAGTTTGCAACTTTTCGCCGGTCAGCTTCCGAATGCGCTAGTTCGCTGTGTCTATATGAAGTAAATTGTGTGTAAAACATTTCACTAATGATGCGAAACACGATATTATGCAAATGTTTTCTACAAATTTCCGGGAAGCATGCTCTCAAGAACACCCAACGGATGTAGGTACGCATTACGTAGGCAGTTAGCCACAGCGCGCATGGCTCATTGCACGTGGGAAGTTCCCGCCGAAGTTCCTGTTGGCGCCTCCTTCACCTCCCAGCGGCCAGCGGGAGGCCGGGTCGCCGGGAGGTGAGGAGTACGAGAGGGCGCTTTTAGTGTTGCTCCAGTGCGCTTGCTCGAGGTACGAGTGGACTCCTACGTTCAGCCACAGTTCAGCCAGCCGTGTTAACTTTGGATACAAAAGGCTATTTATGTGCATATTTATGGAATATCTCGTCTCTCTATATATTCTTGTAATGTTTGAAAGGTAACATCATAGTCTGCAGTTCATGCAAAATCTATAAAACTGCAGAGTGCAGTACCAAATTTACCTTATTTAATACCTATTTTAATTTATTTAGTACCTATTATCTACGTTAATTTTCTATACCTCTGTGACGTATCTCTGACGTATCTGCATGAGGTCTCGTGTTCGATTACCACTTATGTATACATCTCAATATTGGCTATCTTCGAAATATAAGTAGGTACGCCTGTCACCGTGATTACACAAAACAAAAACGGTTTTTTCACAAAAACCGTTCACTTTCATTTTAATTAGGAAATTATAAGATCAATAGGGCAATACATACCTATCCAAAAAGAATTTAGATTTTTCCAAAAATAGAAGATTTTTTAATAATATTGTTCTTGAAAGTCTTAGTAAAATAATGAAAAGCTAAGCTTCTCAAATACGTTGAATAAATTCCCATCACCCTCGCCGACGCACGTACCGCAAATTACTTAAGTCTCTTCTCTACGAGCACGGTGAAGAATTTTGACACACGATAATAGCATAAATTATGAATTTCATATTTGCGCCCTATGAAAAGTTAAACGCAGTCTCTAAATAATGCGCTGAGTAAGTATTTCCTTAAAGCTAAGCCTCTATATAAAAATGTCTGCAATATCAGTGCGGACATCCCCGGGTCTATTTACAGAGGCTGAGCCAAGTTTTGACCCAGCGACTTGGCACCCTGCAGATAAACAGTGTAGAACATAAAAATTCAAAAACAACACCAACTATATAAGACCTGCACAAATTCACTGGTATGAACAAAATATTCTTGTAGCTGGCTGACTTCATGAATTTCATCAAGAGACTACATCCCTCTCTGCCCTATATGCGCGTCCCTGTTACACTCAATCTACATTATAACGATAAAGCGACATTGAGCGTGAGATTGCCTGGCAAGGATCTCTTTATATTTGCCCTCCAAAATAACTAGTTGACATTCAATTTTGGTCGTTGTGCCGCAGGGAATAAGACGGTTTCGTGTTATATTTCGAGGTAAAACGAAGTTGGTGGTTGGATAGGGAAGTGTTTTCCTCAGAGAGTAAGTCGCTATCTTTAGAGTGTTGTCAGCCGAAACATCAAGTCACATCATATTCAGAAGAATATGTTTTTCTGCGGCGTCACTTGCGTGGTTATTGTCTACGTCGTTACGTACACCTGCGCCGCGGCGCCGACCACAATCGGGGGCTTCGCATTCATTGCACACAATACATGTTTATATGCGCGCAGATAGGAACTGTCAACAGAACCAGGAGCCGGGAATATGAACATAATCAACTTTTATACACACGATCATAAAAGTTGATCACAGGTTACATAGTGATAGTTACGAAAGCAATACAAAAGTTACACGAAATGTTTGTATGTCAGATGTTTTCCAACATTAGTGAAATGTGGCATTCGAGGGGAACGAAACAGGCAGTCGTTTCGTTACCCCAAATAGTCTGACTAGTAGTCTCATTACAAATATGTATTGTTTGCCCGGAAGGAAATATACGTTCATTTTATGCATTGGGCGTTCCCAAGGGAATGTAGATGTTTATGGCTCAAGAAGCAAGCAACTTGTAAATAAACAATTAAACGATTCTGCGGATAATAATGTAGGTACTACATACATAATTGTACTCACGCCTGGTACTCCAAAAGGGGAGGCATAAAGCCGATACCGACATTTCAGAAGTCATATTTTTGGCATTAAACATAGGCTAAATCGGGAGAAGGATTGGGAAGGAAATTTAAAGAGGGGAGTTGAGGGCCGGATCATCCGGAAAGTACCCTTTTATGATTTCCCACATGTGACCCTCGAGAAGTCTTAATCAGGATCAACTTATAAGCACCTCTTAACTGTCATGTGTAGGATACCTACGGATTACCACCAAAGTATCGACGGTGGTCGTAGATTTCGTACTTTTCAGCTGGCCATGGAAAATATGCAATCCGCAATAAATTAGTCTTCCCGCAAGATTGAAATTTGATTTCCAGAATTACGTTTGTACGGCCTCCTTTAACTAAGGAAGGTCACCCCTCCACCGCCACAAATACGTAGTTCTTGCTGCATAAACCGCATAGCATACATGGCATACAAGAACATTAAATACATCAGTAAATTCAAAACACCTATTGAAATACAATCACGAAATCCCAATTATTGTTGATTGCGTAGCGTGCAAATCAATAGCTCTTACCCCTACTTAACCCTCCGCCGCTGTGATCACTTATACGCACTCGGGCCCTTCCGATACGTAATACGCATCTGTGATACGCTTACACCGCGCTCTAGTGGTGCGTTTGCACGCATCGTTTGACGATCAAGTTTGAAATTGGAGTTTGCCTTTATTGTTGATTTCCACAGGGATTTTCGGTAGTAAAACTATGACTTCCTCAGCAAGAATAGATCAGTTCAACAGTATACATATTTTTCTCTCTATAAATCATTTTTCATCATCATTTTGTTCTATTGTTGCTTTAGGGCACTTTGGAACTTTGGAACCCAGGGTCCACTGTCATACTCTTTCTCTTGATTTCATTTATATTGGCTTTTATGGGAGTGATTGCTATCTTACTACCTAATCCTGAAAGGAATGATACTGCTTAAGACACTTCTTTTAATCAGCAGACGTACCGGCTAAGGTTGGTTTGGGCCTTACAGACCTTGGTGTGGTCCCATATACATCTTTTTTATTATACTAAAATTAAAAAGAGAGTCGGTGTCGGAGGTTTCCCTTCCTTTTCCCATTTGCCACGTCTGCCCTCTCCTTTCCTGCAAGCAAATGGTAATTTAAGACACAACTGGTATCATTAATATCGTAATTCACGATATCTTACCATCAAAGTTCTTAGCTTTTTCTAAATTGTATATCGTGATACAGAAGGATTGAAGTAGTTTGTCTTACCTTCGCTAGATGGCACTAGTAACTTCACAATTTCAGTTGACTCCGTACCAAAAGCGAAAATGTCCCTAAATGGAAATAGTCAACTTTGAACCATCTAACTAGAGACAGTACCGGTATTTCTAGTATTGGACTTGTTCCATTTGAGTTTGGTACAAGCGTGACTTAATGGCCAGCGTCTAGGTCAGTTCACTGGATAACCTTTGAGCATAGGAATAATAATATTGTAATACATACGGGACTAGAATAGACCCTTTATTTGTCAACCACAGATAAAAACATTGTTATCAACAGTAATAAACACAGGCTATATTTCCCAAACCCTTTAATATCCTACAAGTTTTTTTAAGGAGATAAGAAATGCTCATATTCTACGTGTTTGCGTGAAGGGTATTCAAAATAGACGGGCGGAGGAAACTCGAATCTCTCTCGCCCCCCGGGGCCCGCGTGAAGGAATGTTATGATTCTCGTGATGTTTTAAGGGTTAGTTTTTGAACACTGCTTCGTGCGATATTAAAATTCAAACAATGTTTTACGTAAAAGCATATTTTGTATTATATTTTTGACGTGAGTGTTGTAATAGTGAGGGAAAGTAATGTTAAGTACAAATAGATTAGATTCGAAGTAAGATAACTTTGTAACTTTGTACTGTACTTACTATTTAGAGTTCAAGTGTGAATTTTAGTTTGATTTTTATACATACTATACCAAATCCTCTATGTAGGTGTATTTGTCTGATATACATAGAAGATTTTGTACCAGTTTAGAACAAAAATTGTGTGACAATTCGGTCATATGGCGAAATGAAAAAAGGGGTGATTGATGAATGTTCAAACAGGTCCTTATCATTCGTTTTGCACAAAGGACAAGTTAATTTCGTAAAATACGTCGATTGGGACATTCGCGGTTTTCCAATACAGGGTGTTGACAGTTCTGTAATCCGCAACCATGGCTAGTTATGGAGAATTGAGTATTACCACAGAATTAACCAACGGTTAAGTAATCTGTGCTGTGCTATTAATATGAAGGTAAAATTCACAAGTTTTTTTTTAACATTGCAGGTGTCTGTGATGGTGGTACTCTAAGACGTTGCCTTCAGCCTATTATCAGGAGGAATGAAGGCATTTTTACGTGTTCTGTACAAAAAGTTAAAAGGATGGTAGTACTAGTCTGCCATCCCCACCATCTAGGCATCTAGGTAAATTGCTTTGTGTTGGGATTGAGTACCCGTTGTTTTTTATGCGTAATTACGTATTATAAAATGTAGTAAGGTTGTTTAAGCTGGTGCTTAATATAGCTATGTACCTATCTAAAAACTTATTTTTTGTATTAATTTCTGCTTGGTTTGGTATTATTATATAGTAGGCTTAGAATATGATGTAACTATTGTTCTTAGATATACTTGCGCGATAATAACTATAAATAACACAAAATTTGAAATTAAAAATATAATTATGTAGATAAGTACATAATTAATATCGTAGGCAAAAATATAGCAGATGCTTTATTATTACATAGTTTAGAGAACTTCTGTACAGTCAGCGTCAAAACGATCTTGACTGCAAAGTCTCAAAATGATCTTAATACCAACGTATTAAGAGCTAAGAGCAAATCAAACTATTTTATTGATTTCAATTGTAATATGGTTCAAACTAAAGGTGTGTGCCAAATATCAGAATAATCAGTCAACAGGAGGGGGGGGGGGGGGGGAAAGGCATTATGATCATTTTGAGTACTTTGCTTGTCAAAATCGATCTGCTGCTGACTGTACACTATGATATCGTGCAATAAACTCTAGATAACAATTATAAAATTGGACTAAATGTCAATAACAACTGTTACCTAAAGGTTCCTATTTATAATGATACTTTGTCATTATCGGTCTTCGCATCGCCTGTCCGATAAGTGATTAATGTTAAATTGAAGAAATGTGTTAGTTTTGGAAGGCCATTGAAATCATAATCACACTTTTAATATTATAGTAATTTCGGGCATTGTATCATAAAGTTCGGCCTATACAATGCCTGTACATCAATATTTTGTAGAAGTAAACCATGGATCAGAAATCCAGTAGCAGTAAGGAGCTACAGTATAAGTCCCAGTTTACAATGTAGCTTCTTAACGTGATGGGAAGGGAAAGACGAAGGGAAGGGAAAGAATAGAAAAAGGGAACGAAAGTACACCTAGAAACATCTCTAGCAGTTATATCAATCCTACGGATGGAGCATAATGCTACCTTAAGTCCAAATTCAGTAACAAGGAATTACTTCTGAGTTGAGTCAACCTATTCTTGCCGACAAAAAAAATAAGACTCATCTGAAAAAGTTCTAATTTGGCGATTCTTTAAGGAAACAAATCCTCCGAATACTGCTCGATACACTGAAAATACTCTCATATAACTAAATTACAGTTCAAAATAACATCGATACAATCCTACGAACGCTGTCATCAATAAATGTATTCCTTATAATTGTCTCTCAACTCACTTACCGTTGAAACCTAACCCTAAAATACGCCCTTAATATTTATACCCCTCCGCACACATATTTAACCCCCTTGAGGGATTCCGAACCGCTCGAAATGTCAATTAATGTCAGAATGTACCCGTGTCCCACTAAATATCCTCTGAAATCGAGGGTCTCTCATACGCGCAGATTCAGGAGTATAATGGTCTATTTATAAAATGTCACAGCCTATTTTTAAATTATTCGGAAACACATTCGCTTGAATATTGGAATGAAACGCTTAAAAAAATTCTGGCTTATTGTTTACAAGAATGTAAATCCCATCCTATATTTGGATGATTGTTACTCACGCTCAAACTGCTGAGTTTATCGGGCTGAAATTTTGGATAGATTATAGTCGGAAATAACATATAGGAACTTTTTATTCCTATTCCTAGGAGTAGGTTCTTATGTGTAGCGGAAACGGAATCATAATTCCACGCTGGGTATAAATTGTATGTAGAAGTTATGTAATGAAGTAGGCAACAAAAAATAAAAAGATTTTTGTTAAAAACTTTTATTACAGTTGTTGTACTGGTTCTCAGTTTTAATGTCCACTTCACGGGGCGTCCCAAGAACATTAAAAAGAAACATACACACACAATCTTAATCACGAAATATCACTTACTGATTAATCACGAGATAGTAGAAACTATAACATCTATAAACTTGAAATTTGGCAGATAGGTTCCTTTCCTTATAGGTGTAGACATCCGCTAAGAATGGATTTTATGAAACTCTACCTCCGAAGGGGTAAAACGAACTCCACGCGTAGGTACGAAGTCTCAAGCGACCGCTAGCTATTATAATATTGAACAAACACACTTACCATGATTGCGATCGATCGTCAACTTTTAACTTCAAGATCGTTCCTGAGTTCGGAACAACGTTTTAGGGAGAAACAATTCATTTACATGATTGCCGAATAAGATAGAACTGACAGAACCGAAGAAAGGTATCCGAAATGCGGCCTTAAATTATTGAGCTATTCAAAACTTTCGCCTGCCGATGCGTAACTCAACGAAATTTCGGTTCTAATAACATCTGAGCGATGCAGTCAGCTGACTTCCTGCCGCCCTGTCATTACACGTGCACAGAGAAAAACGAGCCCTACCCTCTTATAACAGGGTGTATTTTTGTGTGAAACGAGGGGCATTATCAAGGGGTATCTCGAAACAATGAAGGAATCAGCTGTTCGCCATGCAATTTCCAAATGCGAGGCGTGAGATTTTTTCAATAATTAATTCCGTCCGGTATTTGTTTTTGACACCAAAATTTACATACTTTACGATATTTGAGCTTTGAGCTTGGAGCGTTGAGCTTAGAGCTTACATTAAAAGGTTATCAGCAACATTTTATATAAAGTAAAATAACATACAGTTTAAAAAAAACAGAGAAAAGGACGAAGTCAGAAGTTTACAGGATTATTACACATAGATCCGATTTTATCACAATTTATTTGGTATTTTGTATTTATCCATCTTATAAAAAGAAACAAAAACATCCCAAAAATAGAAACACCATTCATGAGCCTATAAAAATATAACTTTATGTTTAAAATATCCAATAATCCTGCATAATATTTGTATAAAAGGGCTAAATTACGTGCGCGCCGGGGCACAACACACGAGGCCGGATCATCCGATGAACTACGCCACACCACGTCGCTGGCATGCCAAATATATGCTGATAAAACAATAAAGCCAAGGGCATAAAAAAGGCTTTTTACGTCGAAGCGTTAACATACAAAACACTACTGGATATAAGCATACCTACGAGTTTTATGACACTTACACAGTCTTAATATCAGCGGCGATAAAGGCATCTCCCCTTCGTTATTTTTCACCCCCTGGCTACCCGCTGTACCCGGGCTGCCTCGTAAACATACCCGGAGCAATTTTTATGTTTCACGCATAAAAGTAACATTGAGGAGCTAAAAAAATTGCAGCTGTCAACTGCCAAACTATCCGCAGTTGTTCGCGAACGAATGAGTGATTGGGGACGGATTCAATCTCTGAACGAATGGTGACGAATTATTTTGGAAATATGTATGTTGGATATCTTTATTATTAAATATTCGGCGTATTGTGTGACATAGAAAGCACATAACCAATTCTGAACAACAGTCCCCCATGGCGACAGTGACAACACGAGAAATACAATCACATCTCCGATTGGAAAACTAGGTCACTTTGTTATATTTATTAAGGTTATACTACTTGTCTTGTAAGTGTACTAAATAACGAAGAAAAAACAATTACTTGAAGGTTCTTTCTTCTTTCTAAGCAGCCAGATTACATCTAGCTCAGTCGTAAAGATGTTGCTTTTACGAATAAAATAGGCCATTGTACTTCTACTTCGTTAAACTAAATTAGAAACGACAGCCCGCCATATTTGTTTCTTTGCTTAGAAATCATGAGGCTCGTCGACTATCATTAGGTCTTTCATAGGTACAAGTCGAAGGATTTCGACTACTTCTTGCTCTTCAGAACATAATTTGATTGGTTTGGTACATTTTTCAAGGTCAACCTTGACCGACTTATCCACTTATGTTTACTTTGTTTTAAACACATGAGTATAGGTACTTGGTTCGTGTATCGCTCTACGTGCCCAAACTAATTGTATGTACATAATATATTGTAATGTTTGTTTTTTGCTAATTTAAATTCAATTGGGATAAAAAATACGTAGTTTGTAATTACTAATTCACTGTTAGAATTAGAAGTCGTGGTGGAAGGATGTCGTGTATTGGAGCACCCATACACTGAGCTTGATTAACAGACTTTTGGATAATAGGATGTTTATTTAGCTCAACTTTTACAAGAAGCTGCCGTTATAATAGATGGATACAGCGGGTACATTTATAGTAGGTAGGTACGTAAGCTCAGAGTACGATTGATGGAGCATCAGGAAGAATAATTGAATTGAATGACTTTTTTCAATACGATATGAAACAAAGAACTATAATATTTCACTTCACGAGCCTCGCCGTCGTTCGCCTCATAAAAGAGCCGCTTCTCATAATGAACGACCTATTATAATGCTACATTAAAATTATACTTTAGAAAAGGTACCTGAAACCAATATGTTTATCGCACAAAAACGTGAAATGAAACTATTATTATCAAATGACATCATTTTACGATACGTTTTACGATTCAGATATAAAATTATAGTTTTCTTTTTTGAATTTATTCATATTTAGAACACGTAAAAAGGTTAATAGGCCATTACAGAAATTTATGTTCATAACGATACAATAAAATCGTCGTGGAGCCTATTGCCATCGCTCGTATCGTACCACTCTGCACTGGTCGCTCCTGCCGCTTGCCTGCTCCTGCCTGCTCCTGCCCTCGTTATAGTTTTACACCGATTGTTGCCATTCACTGCAACACTTTTAAGGCTATAATTTTGTACAAGTCTTGTGAAAAAACGATAACATTTTAGGAATAAAGTAGTAATAAAATATTTACGACTATTGTGCGACGGCGAGTTTATCGATTTGGACTTTTTGTGCATTGGTTGAATTACAATCGAAGTATTTGTTAGGAAATTACAACTATTAATCGTTGTTAAGATAAAATACAGAATCTAACAAATATTTATTTAGCTAATGTTATATTAATTATATTTTGCAGGTATTTGCTCTTGTAGCATTAGAAGTTTCTTGAATCTGTTTTTTTAATCCACTTTTTACATTGCAAACGTGAGATTATATAGATAAATGGGTAGATAGATAATACTTTATTGTACACCAGTCCTACTGGTAGAACTATGGGCCAAAAGAATGGTCCGTGGTCCTACTAGTAGGACCAAGTAGTAGGACCACGGACAACAAATGACATTAATTACAGACCGAGGAACAAGGATCATTTATTACATAATCGCTTGTACAGTTACCAGTACTAATATCTGTTCTGTGAAATTACAATAGATTGTACAGTGTACAGTGGTCGGTGTACGGCTTTATTGCTACGAGGAAACTCTTCTGGGTAACTTTTTTTATACCACTTAGGTGGCAGACAAGCACACGGCCCACCTGAAAGTGGTTACCGTGACCTAAGGATGTATGCAACACCAGGGGCGTCACACTCGTGCTGCCAACCCTGAAGAAACTTTCTAATGCCCTTCTTGAAGACAACTTTAAGATAGAAATACAAATTAATATTCTCGCAGCCAGGAAACTAAATAGGTATTCATCAACATTTTCAATCACTTGGGACCTCAATATCCTAAACTTACTACGAACAAATTGATGACTGACTAGAGTTAAACAATCGTACCTAGTACCTATATATCACGCTTCTATTATTCTTGTACACCGGTGTCAGCTGTTCAGTACATTTGGCGAGTTGTTGAGTAAATAAGGGTCGGGGTGAGAGGGTGTGAAGAGGGCGGAGGGCTGGTGAGCTTACCACGCACTACTGGAGTGCTGTCTATACAGGAGGTAGGCAAATACGGTGGCGAGAGCGTGTATTGTACTGCGGAATTACATTCGCTGATACTTGAATGAAGCCGTTTGTGTACGACACGTTATATGCGTGCGTTTTGGAGGGGTAAGCAGAGGTATGTAATTTCGCGTTTTGATTAAATGTTACGAAAATAATTAAGATAACTATTTATTATTATTACCCGTGGTACAAATGAAGATCGTTATCTTCATTTGTACCACGGGTTGTTCCGTATTGATCCCACGAAAGTTGTCCCGAATTCGAAAATTCTTAATTGATCTCATTTATACTTCCTTATTGATCCCGCGGCACTTTATTTATATTTTATTCTTAATTGATCCCATTTTGTGTAGTCTACTATTCTCAATTGATTCCAAACCATCTTTTTCTTATAAAATCACTTTTTGTGGGTACGGTTTACAATTAAGGTAAGTAATTTAAATGACTGAAAAGGCGGTTATTAAAATCTTGTTACAGTGGCTCGCAGTACCTATTCACTGCCATGCGCTCGTTAGGCGAAAAGATTATGATAATATTTAGGTGCTATCTACAAGTTGGGTTTCATTCCCGGTTAGTGCCCCGAGACCGAGCAATATTCATATTCGTAACCCAAACGTTCGTATGGTAAGATCGGAGCATTGTGATTGGTCACTTGCCTGCTGTGAACTCGTGTGTGTGCGAAGCCTGCCAATCGCATTGCTCCCTCCTCTCCATACGTTTACTGGCACTGGACTCCCTTAACCTTTGCAATTTCATTGGACTGCATGTTCCTAATAAAATGTAGTTGGTATGTTTATCCGGTTAACTCATGTTTGTCATCATCATCTGCCAGCTCTTGTAACAATTAATTAAGGTCGCTTATACCATTTCATTCTTTTCCACACATTCCTGTAAGACATCTATTCATCTTTTCTTGAGCCTATTTCTGTAGGTAGGTACTAATCTCTCTATATTAGTAGGTACTATGAACCTTTTTGTAGTAGTTAATATGTCCCAAAACAACTACGGAAATTCATAACAGTGTCCCAAAGGTTGGGGGAGGTGGACTGTTGTGTTAGTACCGTACGTATGTGTGGTTGGACCGGACGGACCCGGACGGGGCCGGACGGTGCCGGCGTGTGGTCGGACCGGCCGCGAGCTAATGGCCGGCGATAACGTCCTCTAGTTCACAAGGATGTATGTTTTTGTGTTTATGTTGTACATCCTTGTTTGTACAACCGCACGGGTATAAGCGGATACTAGGAAAGTATAACTTACGTACAAGTAAATTTTGAAGTTGTCAAAATTCGGTTAAGCTATAGAAAGTCGAATCAGGCTTTTCCTTAGCGAGCGTTTTAACTGAAGGTTTTTATATTTTCTGGGTGTTGCCAAAAGTTTTGTGTAGATAGATAATGAAATTAACTACAGAATTGGCAAAAATTATCTATAATCTTGGGATTCTTAGGTCTTTTAGGATTCTTAGGGAAAGTGTTTCTATTTTTAACCGAAATCATTCACCATCAATTTAAAAAGAGTTTGTTACATCTTTTTTTATCACTTAGGTGGCAAACAGGGTTACCGTGGCCTATGGACGTATGCAACACCAGGGGCGTCACACTCGCGCTGCCGACCCTGAATAAACCTTCTAATACCCTTCTTGAAGAGTCCCATATTGTCTTTGGGAACTATAGTCATCGTTATCATTGAAATAAATGAAAGCACCTCTAAACCACCTAATATCACCTAAATCCTTAAATATAATCCAAACCCAAGAAAGTACATAACACATGTTGTAATCTGTAACACATTTTACGAAATATTCAGTCCATTGAGTTATTTCATTTTACGATGGCGTCAATCGCAGACTACTTGAAGGGCAGATTTTGTAAAAAGCGTAGCAATCATAGTTACTGCTCGTACACAAATAAAGTAAATCGGCGGCGACATCCGCCCCTCTCCCTTGCTAGGTACCTCCCTCCCTTCGCAGCGAAACAATGAAACGCGAATGTTCGCACAACACATGCACTGCACTTAAACATTTAGTGCCGGTTGACTAGGGATGTGTCGCATCACTAGTGAATGCGAATGCGAAACTTCCTGCAATTCCTACATACTATTGCAGAATTTATCTGTTGTGAATTTAATATGACATTAAGTTTAGTACACGTATCTACATAATACAGTCTCGACTCTTTCCCAGTGGGGTAGGCAGAGATCACAATGAAATCTACTAACACGTACCTAATGAAACTATATTCCGTAAATACGGTGTCTTCTATAATTTATCGAATGGAAAGTTTTTACCTTAGTATCCGATTCCATAATTTTTAATGTTCTTTTAGAACTCTATACTGTAATTTCTCAGGAAAACCAGGACATCAATAATAGGGATAGGGGAACAATAATAAAATATTATTGTATAAAAGGTTGGTATACTGTATTTCACGTCCAGGATATAGAATGTGACAAAAGTCAACCAATTTTTTTGTCTTATATCTATTGAGTAATAAATATAAAATTTAGGATTAACAAGTTCATTTCATTTCATTTGTTCAGTTCATTTATTTAATTAAAACTTACTTTTTACAATAGTAGTTGGACCCCCCTGGTAAACAAATGATGCCTGTAGGCCAGCAGTTTCCGAGACTACTGCACACAAACAAACAATATGGTACCGTAATCAAGGTTACTGGCGCTGGACGCAGCGTCTGACCTTCCGCTGCTAAGTACTTAGATACAAGCGCCAGGAGGGGAAGTGGAGTTTTGAAGGAAAAATATTCGCAATAAAAATTGCAGCATCGAGTGCGAAAGCGGACACAGTGCACATCCCTAGCCGCCGTCACCACCCATCGTTTACGACTTCCACTCATTGAAAGTAAAAACTCAGTCGTTTCCTCCTCGCGCCAGGATGCGACGGTTGGCTGCTGCACATAAAGTCGCGCTTTATCCCCCACTACTCCAATAGCAAATAGTAACAATTACTGGAACACTTGCCCTCTTTTGTTCGCTTGGTTAAACACTTCCTTCGTTTTGGTTCGGACTAGGAACACACACTGATTCTTTGAATGGACATTTGAAAAATCATGGAATTAAAACATAGGCTTAGTGTATTTATGGAAGAGGCTCACAGGCGTTCCTCTCGGGGTTAAAGACGGGGGTCAGACGGTGGAGACTTCTATGAAAGTCAAGATTAACCAAATTATGGAAAGAAAGAGTATGAGGAGACCGTTAGGGTACCCGTGATCAGCACCCCGGGTCTAAAATGTAAGCTTTGGATTCA
This sequence comes from Eilema depressum, assembly GCA_914767945.1. Taxonomy (NCBI): domain Eukaryota; kingdom Metazoa; phylum Arthropoda; class Insecta; order Lepidoptera; family Erebidae; genus Eilema; species Eilema depressum. The sequence continues at coordinate 401,865 of OU612026.1, forward strand.
ACCTGGATAAACGCTCAGATAATATTCTAAAAGTGAGAGATTTTTTGAAACGCGGGGGTTTGTAATTGGCAATCTGACAATATTAATTGTGTACTCAATTTCATTTATTACTAAGCCTTCTTTAAATATTTAAATAAAAAAAAGTTATAAATATTTGGATCATGAGGTATACAACAGAAATAAAATGTGTTATTGGATAACCTTAAACCCGGTAAGGTATGGTATGGTTATAGTAGGTAAGACCCGAGATGGCGTGCGGTTTTTGTCTGGTCGACATGGTGTATCCCATCCAGTAACATGCAAACGAGTAACACTGTCACTAACTGGACAAAAATCCCAATATGTTACATAGTGTTACTGGATGCTGGCCGGCAGGGGTGGTATCCGTGCAACATTAAATATTTCCGTAGCCGTACCCGGTAGGGGTCGATCTAGACATACGAATGTCAGTCAGATCGAAGACATTTTAAAGAAAGGACATGTCAAGAGTACCCGACACCGGCGAGCATGCATGAAAGCAATTATGAACGTAGAAGAAGCGAAAGATGTATGCCAGGATCGTAGCAAGTGGAAAACTGTGGTGTCTGCCTACCTCACTGGGAAAGAGGCATGACTGTATGTATTTTTTTTTTTTTTAAATATTAGCAACCGAAATCACTAATATTCCCGTTAACCCCTCCAACTAAGCTAAATTGCTTGTGTTAGGAGTGGGTTCACGTCGGTAGTGTAATGGCCAGGATTCGAACCCAGGACCTCTCGATCGTTAGGCCGACTCCTTACCCACTAAGCTACCGACGCTTCAAATATGTAAAAAAGGTATGTATGTAAAAAAGGTGGGCAGTGTGCTTGTCTGCGACCTAAATAGTATAAGAAAGGTATCTAAGTAAGGATAGAAGCAGGCGTTCTGTGTCAATTCCATAGTCTCATTTCCGGAGGGGGAAGGGGTAATCCGGAGGGGGAAGGAAAGATCCGAAGGGGGAAGGGGTATTCAATGTAACTTACTATTCCTTTGTAATGATCCCAAATATAATGTGACCTTAATCTAGGTCATCCCCGCCTTAGTTTGATGCCTCTTAGCCCGCTAAAACATATCTCGAACTTCAGCATAACTTGAACAGTTAATCTCCTAAAGCTAACAATGTAAAGTCCCTGGTCGAACCTTTTAGGGTGAGGTTACATTAGTAGGCGACGCGATTTGATATACCTAATGACTACAGTAAAATAGGTAGTGGTTAAATGGTACGTATTTATAAAGCATAATTTAATCTAGCCTAGTTCCTGATAATATATTTTTTTTATATAACTTAGGTGGCAGACAAGCAAACGGCCCACCTGATGGGAAGTGGTCAGGAGAGTAACACTTGTACTGCCGACCCTGTAAGAGGAGATAATTTCTGTGCCGTCAATGCGGAAGAAAAAGCAGGACAAGCCTTTGGTCTTCCCATTGACAGCATAAAAACTCTCCAGTAAGTTCTGGCTACCCTACTCTAATCTATATATATAAAAATGAAACCCGTTTTCCGTTGTCACGACATGGCATGAAAACGGCTGGACCAATTTCGATAATTCTTTTTTTAGACCATTCCTTAAAGTACAGGGATGGTTCTTACGGAGAGAAAAATTGGAAAAAAAAGAATTGACTGTTAGGCGGTACGAAGTTCGCGGGGTCAGCTAGTACACTAATATAATTGAAAGTTATGAGTGTGTATGTATGTGTGTATGTTTGTAACTCTTTCACACATAAACGGCTAAACGGATCTGAAGAAAATTGAACACATATTTCGATTACTGTCTGGAAAAGCACATAGACTACTTTTTATCCCCGTGGACTGTGGCGAAAGGGTTATGTATTTAATACGGACGGAGCAGTGGGCAACAGCTAGTACAGAAATTAAATCAACACGTCTATTGCACATTCATGGAAAAATACAACTAGGTAGATAATGTCACACATAACAGCTAGATTACGCGCGTACGTTACGTGTTGTAATAGTTTAAACCTATCTTAATTAATTAATAACCTTATCCTTATATGGTTATAGCCTTATAATGTTATAGCATATTACTTGGAATTAGTTTATAACAGAAGAGCTATTATAATCACCGAAATTCTACCTACTGTTGTATTTTTAAACGTTTAGCATCCATTATAATGTTATCATCACTACATATTATAAAACAAAGTCGCTGTCGCTGTCTGTCCGTCCCTATGTATGCTTAAATCTTCAAAACTACGCAACGGATTTTGAAGCTGTTTTTTTAATAGATAGAGTGATTCAAGAGGAAGGTTTATATGTATAATACATGCATAATATTGTAGAGAAACACTGATAAATTTAGAGATATGCAGTGGGAACGGGATCAGAAAATATGGCGGTACGAAGTTCGCCGGGTCAGCTAGTAACGTATAAAACTGTAAGAACTATTATCACTGAAATTGAACCTACTATTGGGTTTGGTTGGTCTCGTCAATATGACTTCACCTCGCGTGATGGTAAGATGAAGGTACAGTCTCAGGAAAGAGGGTCACCATTACAGACATCTACAATGTTACAAGGATCCGGGACTGTAGGAAGAGGGAAACACGTGAGCTGGTAAAGAATTCCAAAACCTTAGACTATATACAAACTCTATACCTAGACGCAGCAAGTGGCATGTAAACGCGACGTAAAAATGGCTACTACTTCGGTATAAATTGACCTAAATACATTTACAAACATACAATACTATATTGACATTACCTTAATCACACAACGTTTTTTGCGATGAATCTTGTTAGCAGGCTGTGTCTATACAGTATAATATGGTCTGAGCCCAAAACTTAATGATGCGGTAAAGAAAAGAGTCTTAAAGCGGCATATATAGTATCTAGTATTATGATTATAATGAAGGTACGATGTGGCCATATTAAGGTCTCTAACTCGAACAGGGTTATGAAAACGGGATCAGAATACTACACAGGCGGAGCCGTGGGCAGCAGCAAGTGTATAACCTAACCAATTGTTATTTTCTTTGAGGCCGATTCATACCCACTTAATATTAAATCATGGAGAACAACAAGCTCACTCCGGGTTTTTCCTATCATCTCATTAATGAAACAGGAGGAAAATGTATGGAATATGAATGAATCCTTAGTGAATCAATTGATTCGATAAATAGTTCGCTTTTTTGGACCCGTGCCATGTTTTTGCATTCAATTGAGAGGTACTGTGTCTTGGGAAAATTCTTCTAACATTATTTTTATGCCTGCCTGCCGGCTTGCTCTGTAAAGGGAAGTCGTGGTAGAGATGTTTTTAATTCCATACAAAATTGCTATGGTCGTTCTACAAGGGGTACCTAATATTATTTTCCACTGGCTTCCCTTTTGACAATGTATAGCCGTCCGCCGGAGCGAGCGTATAGCCGTCAAGCGGGCGGTTTACTGTCGGATGGAGAACACCCCTATGCCTTAATGGCCTTCTACGGTACCCACAGGGAAAAATGGACCTATTCTTCCTTTTTTTTTTTACTTTTCGAGCGCATCTTTGACGAAAATTGCCCAAATAGACCAGGATGTGTGCAACGAAAAACTTAAAAATTCGTTCAAACTATTCGGCAACTATGAACTACCCTTCCTTCTCGCCAATAGAAAAGTACTCTGAGTATCCACATTGTCAGTTTTTACCCTTTTACATCTACCTCCATGTCGTTCTGGCCTGATTCCAATAGGTATAAATCTTCTATACTTTAGAATTTACATGAAAAGTTTTCAGCATCTTGAGAAACAAAGAGATGGCCCATCCTTTGAACACGAAGCTTAGGGCTATTCCTACCAAGTTTGTATACTGTACAGTAGGGTGTCCCGTCGATGTATGGAGAAAAAAATTTTTTGAGCTACGGCTACGCAAGAGGTATCAAAAGTTGCGTTTTGACGCGTACATTACGATTATCATTAAATTTCATTAGATATCTGTCATCTTGAGGGCTCTACCGGACCTCGAAGTTTAAGAAATGTGCAATTTTTAGGGGTTTCTAACATAAGCTACAATTCATACAAAAATAACATTAAAATGGTTTTTATTAAATTTAACAGTACAAAAATGACTTAGACCAGTGTTAAAAATAGTTGAAATACAATAAAATCAATAAATATTTAAAAAAAACGGAACTGGTCTTTGTGTCAAAACAAGGTATTTGCGCGTGACATTTTGATATGTTCCTAATGAATCCATCCCGAGCTGTAGCATTCATGACGATTTGAGAAGCCTCCGTCACTAATTTAAAACAACTTTCTATTGTTTGTGTGTGACAAGGAAAGTCAACGATATCAAGGTTTAGTTCTTTAGCCTTAATTCTGAGTCCATCATTGGAGATGTATCGCAGGATCAGTGGAGCTGAGATATCTCACAGTCTCACTCTCACCAAAGTATTAAATCTCGTGTTAAGAGGTTAAGTTTTAGTGCTTTAAATACCTTGAGAAAAATGCTCTTCAGCAGCAGCGAGAACCAGTTCTCTGGCCTTAGTATTTTGCGAGATGTAAGCTCTGGAATATGGTCTCAGTCAGCTAATAACATGGCAATAAGCAAGTTTTCTGAGTGCGCGAAAAAAGCGTTTCTTTCCATCACTGCATCTATAAGTAGATCTCTGTCTATCAGGTAAAAATTGAGAGTACGTAATAATTTAAAAAATATGCTTGCCTCCATCTTTAAATTATAGGTTTTGCTTAACAAGAAGCCAAACGCCATCAGCATACTCAAGCCAGTATTCTAGAACGGTACTCAGTTCTGAATATCGATTTATCTGAGGACAGGTTGTAACGACAATCTGTGAAATCCTTCAGTCTATCTATACAATCTGTCCTAAGGTAAATTGAGATTCAGGACTGAGTTTCTTTCTAGAATACGGGCCTCAGACTTAACATAAGTACTAACTGTTTCGCCGTCAGAAAAAATTGCAGCTGCTTGAGAATTATGTGATTTCGTTTGGTTTCTCAACAAGCAAAAGCCATCATTTAAAGAAGGAGTCAAGCATATTTTTCAAATGATTACTTATGTGTAGATATTTTCGATGTTTACCTGATAGACAGAGATCTATAGATTCAGTGATCGACGTTTTTTACGCGGACCCAATAAAATTGCTTATAGCCATGTTATTTGACGATAGAGACCATATTTGAGACTTTGCATTTAGCAAGATATTAAAAGTCAGTGAAGCAGAAAAGAGCACCTCTCCCAGGGTATTTAAAACACCAAAATTTTATTTCTTACCACGAGATTTTGGTTTTTATTTTGGACAAGTACCTAGTCTCACTTCGTGTTGAATTTAGTATTATTTATATTATATCTATATCTGAAATACGTAATTTATCACAAGGAAGTACGGAGTGACACCTTTTTCAGCAATAAAACCGCAATAGAAATGAGACGAACTGCCTCACCATTGTAGTAGAGAATTTGAGAAAAATCAGTCAAAACATGAATTTCGCGCGTAAGAGCCAAACCTATTCTTCATAGGAAATACATTTTTCATTACTTGCAAATCGTAAATTGGTGTCTTAATATCATTTTAATTACAAAATAAAATGTGATTAATGTAAAAAAATAATAATAGACGATATGCACTGAAGGGTCACAAAAGTGATTTTTTGAAAAATAAAACTGCCGGTAGAGCCCTCAAGATATTTTCATATATTTTTTTTATTATTTTTACGGTAATCTACAACTCATAACGCAACTTTTGGGGGGTCTTGTGTAAATAAAATCGAAAAAAAAATTTATCGGGACACCCTACTGTACAGCTGTGTAAACACCAGGCTCATTCTTCTACTTGACAACGAGTTTCAAACGCAGTGGTAACACGATTAGACGACAGTTAATCGTATAACATAGAAGTTCTAAGACTAAACGACTAATTCGAAGTAGGTATACGAACGTGTGTAGTTATGCTACGGGTGGTCAAGCCTAATGACGACCCAGTATTATTTATCCCATCAAAAACAATACTTGTAAAAAAATGCCAAGCCTCGCCGCCCTCGGTTCTTCTACCGCAAAAAGTTGTGAGATCCATGTAATACCAAGTCGGTTAATTTATTCAGTCCCTACTTCAGATACCTTCTGTCCTAAGTTATTACGTAATAAGTTTTTATGTTTTAAATGTAATAAATTGACTTGGCAATCGCACTAAACAATCTTATTTAATGTAATTATTGTGATGTGCTATACATTGTGTTTTCATGCGATGGCCAAGTCAATTTATTATATTCAAAACATAAAAAGTTATTACGTACTAACTTAGGATAGAAGGTATCTGAAGTAGGGACTGAATAAATTAACCGACTTGGTATTACATGGATCTCACAACTTTTTGCGGTAGAAGAACCGAGGGCGGCGAGGCTTGGCATTTTTTTACAAGTATTGTTTTTGATGGGATTTCAGTTCTTTTTGTAGATTACCTTTCCGGTTTCTCCCACTCCCACTCCCACTCCCACTCCCACTCCCACTCCCACTCCCACTCCCACTCCCACTCCCACTCCCACTCCCACTCCCACTCCCACTCCCACTCCCACTCCCACTCCCACTCCCACTCCCACTCCCACTCCCACTCCCACTCCCACTCCCACTCCCACTCCCACTCCCACTCCCACTCCCACTCCCACTCCCACTCCCACTCCCACTCCCACTCCCACTCCCACTCCCACTCCCACTCCCACTCCCACTCCCACTCCCACTCCCACTCCCACTCCCACTCCCACTCCCACTCCCACTCCCACTCCCACTCCCACTCCCACTCCCACTCCCACTCCCACTCCCACTCCCACTCCCACTCCCACTCCCACTCCCACTCCCACTCCCACTCCCACTCCCACTCCCACTCCCACTCCCACTCCCACTCCCACTCCCACTCCCACTCCCACTCCCACTCCCACTCCCACTCCCACTCCCACTCCCACTCCCACTCCCACTCCCACTCCCACTCCCACTCCCACTCCCACTCCCACTCCCACTCCCACTCCCACTCCCACTCCCACTCCCACTCCCACTCCCACTCCCACTCCCACTCCCACTCCCACTCCCAATCCCAATCCCACTCCCACTTCTTCACTTTTCGTCATCATCAAGTTTATTCAGTACTAGTTTAGGCGTGAAAGCGTAATATGTACTAACAAATAACAGATGCTCAGATAGTTACTGACCGAAATTAGTATGGATGGATTCATGTACACTGAAACGTTCACTGCAAATGTAACTTTGTAATCCCATAATGTTTATATGAGATTACAAAGTTATTTATGCAGTTGGTGAAATTGCTGAAATTGAAGAATATTTTAATTTTCCCTTGAGTTGTCCACTAAACACTACTTATCTTCTAAATTTGAGGCTTCTACGTCTGCTAGAAGTGCCTTAGAGTTTTGATGATCGGTCAGTCAGTGAGTGACAGAATTTGCAAAATTTGCAAACTTTGACTAGTTATAATTCTTAAACTACTGGTTCAAATTGAATGAAATTTGATATATAAAGTGTTTTTATAGTGCCAACTTGGTAACCGAAGATTCAGGCTTCTAGGTTTATCCACAACGAAGTTCTAGGGGGTCGAAAATGGCCTGAAGTGCTTCGAGAAAATAGTGTTACGGCCGTGCCGCTCTTTTTTGCTCGACTTGGCGGGGGCACTACCGTGCCCCCAGATATCGGATATAATATAAAGGACCGGCCGTGGCCTGATTCCCGGCAAGATCCAAGGCCTTATGACTTAATTGGCTTATGAAGGTTTTGGTGAAACAATGGATCGTTTCGCCGTGATAGATATTTGGATGCTAATTATTCAACTAGTTACTACCGCTTCCCCCTTTGGGGGAGATTAGGTGTAGAAGTTTATTAAGGTAGAAAATAGTTACGTAGGCATTTAAGTAGTAATTAAGTTATCTATCACTTTCATAGACGATTTGCCGTTGACATCTCTTTCACCAAATCGATTTGGTAGAAAATTGTCGATTATAATCCAGTAAAAATAAAGATTTGAGCTTGCATAAATTCGCATAGAGCTGAAAATTGGTGGGGATCTTAACTACACCATAATGAAAGAAATATCAAAAGTCCCCATCGATTGGACTTCTGCATTTTTTTTATCAAGGTTAAAGGTCAAATATATTGGATTCTCGCATTTTTCTCGTAATCAGTAAATTTTATTGCAAAAATATGTTAAGCCAAGTTGTATATCATGTAATTACCTATAAAATTGCCTTAAAACATGTTTTTGTGCGGGTCACCATTTTGGAGAAATTGCGTTTTCAAAATTAGAAGAAGTCATATTTGTTTTATAATTATGAAATTTCATTCCCCATAGTAGTATTCATCAACGTAGAACCTGAACCGCTGGTCTTATAAACTGAAATTTTGGCAGTAGACGTTTTTCATGTTGCTAGTATCCAGTAAGGAAGGAATTTTGGAAAGTTCGATCTACCGATCTACCGATGTAGATGGCCCCACCGTCACCCTAAGACGGACGTACAGAATAATCTGGATCAGTTTCGGGTGAGCCTCAGTGGCTCAGTGGTCAGAGCATTAAGTAGTAAGACCATCCCTGTATGATAAAGATCGCGGGTTCGAGTCCCGCCTGATGTGGATCCACTTTTTTCTATCTTAATAGCTAGCATACTGAATGAATCCTTCACCAAATATCTCTCGTCTTATTAAAAATCAAATTATCGATGTCTATCTATGGTTGCCGGTCTGGGAGTTACTTCCTCAGTAGAGCAGTTCCTAATTCGATTTCCTAACTCGATATACCCCACCTCAAAGTGATTACATAGCTTCAATCAGATTACAGAATGTAGGTATAAATAAATCTTTGACGTAGCAACATTTATTTTCTAACATCAAATAATTCAATACAAAAATAAAATATGTTTCTATAGGAGAAAACCTATGAAACTTAATACCCAATCAATTAGGGTGGCAACTGTTTAGATCAAAGGATAATACATAATTCAATGGCGACCATTCCTAATCCGTAATAAACGAGTCGGGAATCGAACCCCACCCTAAAGAAGCGGTCCAGCGAAAAAAAAGAAATAAAAGAGCTTAAATTTGTTGAAGGGTTCAGTAGCTATAACTTTTATGATACAATATGGCCGCATAGTTTGTTTAAATGGCCGTTCGATATTAAATTTAGTTTTTGTTAATCTATTCAAGTATGTCTTTTGTTAAGATATTAATTTGTTATTATGTACGAACACTAACACCCGTATTCACAAACAATACTTCGCTATGCGTACCTACTACCAAAACTGTGCAAAGAACGACAAATTCTCAGTGCGTTCGTTTTGGCAAGCCTTTTTATTCATTGATAACACCTAAGTAATACTTCGTTGAGGGAACGCACTGCGTTAGATACTGCTCCGTGACGTTTGTGAATTAATTTTACCAGCCCTATGCGCTCGAGCACACTATGAGACCTCACAGTATCGTTTGTGAATACGGGTGTAATTCTATTCCATTCTTCTACTAAACTCGATCAGAGGACTGAAAATTGTAGAGAAACACTGATAAATTTAGAGATAAAATATGCAGTGGGTACGGGATCAGAAAATATGGCGGTACGAAGTTCGCCGGGTCAGCTAGTAACGTATAAAACTGTAAGAACTATTATCACTGAAATTTAACCTACTATTGGGTTTGGTTTGTCTCGTCAATATGACTTCACCTCGCGTGATGGTAAGCTGAAGGTAAAGTCTCAGGAAAGAGGGTAACCATTACGGACATCTACAATGTTACAATGGTAGCACTCAGCTTGACGGTCTCACCAGATGCATTTTCACGCTCCGCTTAAAAGACCCGGAACTATAGGAAGAGGGAAACACGTGAGCTGGTATAGAATTCCAAAGCCTTAGACGATAAACAAACTCTATACCTAGACGCAGCAAGTGGCATATCAACACGGCGTAAAAATGGCTACTGCTTCGGTATCAATTGACATAATATGTACCTATACATAGATCCATCCCATGACATGCACATATTGACAGTTTAAAGAACAATATTGACATTACCATAATCACACAACGTTTTTTGCGATGAATCTTGTTAGCAGGCTGTGTCTACAGTAAAATATGGTCTGAGCCCAAAACTTAATGATGCGGTAAAGAAAAGAGTCTTAAAGCGGTAATGAAGGTAAGAGGTGGCCATATTAAGGTCTCTAACTCAAACAGGGTTATGAAAACGGGATCAGAATACTACACAGGCGGAGCCGTGGGCAGCAGCAAGTGTATAACCTAACCAATTGTTATTTTCTTTGAGGCCAATTCATACCTACTTAATATTAAATCATGGAGAACAACAAGCTCACTCCGGGTTTTTCCTATCATCTCATTAATGAAACAGGAGGAAAATGTATAGAATATGAATGAATCCTTAGTGAATCAATTGATTCGATAAATAGTTCGCTTCTCTGGACCCGTGCCATGTTTTTGCATTCAATTGAGAGGTACTGTGTCTTGGGAAAATTCTTCTAACATTATTTTTATGCCTGCCTGCCGGCTTGCTCTGTAAAGGGAAGTCGTGGTAGAGATGTTTTTAATTCCATACAAAATTGCTATGGTCGTTCTACAAGGGGTACCTAATATTATTTTCCACTGGCTTCCCTTTTGACAATGTATAGCCGTCCGCCGGAGCGAGCGTATAGCCGTCAAGCGGGCGGTTTACTGTCGAATGGAGAACACCCCTATACCTTAATTGCCTTCTACGGTACCCACAAGGAAAATTGGACCTATTCTATTTTTCTTTTTTTTTTTTACTTTTCTAGCGCATCTTTGACGAAAATTGCCCAAATAGACCAGGATGTGTGCCACGAAAAACTTAAAAATTCGTTCAAACTATTTGGCAATCAAGAAATACTCCTAACCTTCACCAATGGAGAGAGAGAGAGAGAGGTACTCTAAGTATCCACACTGTTAGTTCTTACCCTTTTACATCTACCTCTATGTCGTTCTGGCCTGATTCCAATAGGTATTTAAATCTTCTATACTTTAGAATTTACATGAAAAGTTTTCAGCATCTTGAGAAACAAAGATGGCCTATCCTTTGAACACGAAGCTTCGGGCTATTCCTACCAAGTTTGTATACTATGCAGCTGTGTAAACATCAGGCTCATTCTTCTACTTGACAATGAGCTTCAAACGCAGTCGTAACACGATTAGACGACAGTTAATCGTATAACATAGAAGTTCTGGCGTAAGACTAAACGACTAATTCGAAGTAGGTATACGAACGTGTGTAGTTATGTTACGGGTGGTCAAGCCTAATGACGACCCAGTATTATTTATAACGGATATAATATAAAGGACCGGCCGTGGCCTGATTCCCGGCAAGATCCAAGGCCGTGATAGATATTTGGATGCTAATTATTCAACTAGTTACTACCGCTTCCCCCTTTGGGGGAGATTAGGTGTAGAAGTTTATTAAGGTAGAAAAAAGTTACGCAGCTATTTAAGTAGTAATTTCATAGATAATTTGCCGTTGACATCTCCTTCACCAAATCGATTAAGATAGAAACGGTTTTGTCCACGTTCATCCCCCACAATCTCTACCCCGGGCCATGTTCAACCCCTAAATGTTGTCCACGTTCAACCCCCTAGGGGTTTACTTAACATGGACTTTTGTTTTGTATGAACTGTTTTCGAAAAATCTTTTTGCATTGGGTTTTGCATTAGTCACAGATAGTTCCATATTAATTTCATGGAACTCCGGAGATGCACCAGAGAACTCCTTGAAATCAAATAGGTGATAAGAAATTAGCTAGTTTTATGACGATCCTGTGACACGGTGTCTATGTCAACTCATTACGATGGTCAAGGGCGTGCTAAAATTACCTAGTCTACGTCGGGCTAAATGTCATCATTCATCATCATCATCTTCATGGAGACGTATTTTCCTGATTACATCAGAAGCTCATATGAGTTTATGAGGTGAACTCATTTGATGTATAGCATGAATACATGAATCATAGATTAGGAGGGGAAGATAGAACACAACACAACAACATCATTCATTTGTTCAGATAGTTCGTACGTGTATCGGTAGATGGCCCCACCGTCACCCTAAGACGGACGTATAGAATAATCTGGATCAGTTTTGGGTGAGCCTCAGTGGCTCAGTGGTCAGAGCATTAAGTAGTAAGACCATCCCTGTATGGTAAAGATCGCGGGTTCGAGTCCCGCCTAATGTGGATTCACTTTTTTCTAGTTATACTGAATGAATCCTTCACCAAATATCTCTCGTCTTATTAAAAATCAAAGTATTTATGTCTATCTATGGTTGCCGGTCAGGGAGTTACTTCCCCAGTAGAGCAGTTCCTAATTCGATTTCCTAACTCGGTATACCCTACCTCAAAGTGATTACATGGCTTCAATCAGATTACAGAATGTAGGTATAAATAAATCTTTGACGTAGCAACATTTATTTTCTAACATCAAATAATTCAATACAAATATAAAATATGTTTCTATAGGAGAAAACCTATGAAACCTAATACCCAATCAATTAGGGTGGCAACTGTTTAGATCAAAGGATAATACATAATTCAATGGCGACCATTCCTAATCCGTAATAAACGAGTCGGGAATCGAACCCCACCCTAAAGAAGCGGTCCAGCGAAAAAAAAGAAATAAAAGAGCTTAAATTTGTTGAAGGGTTCAGTAGCTATAACTTTTATGATACAATATGGCCGCATAGTTTGTTTAAATGGCCGTTCGATATTAAATTTAGTTTTTGTTAATCTATTCAAGTATGTCTTTTGTTAAGATATTAATTTGTTATTATGTACGAACACTAACACCCGTATTCACAAACAATACTTCGCTATGCGTACTACCAAAACTGTGCAAAGAACGACAAATTCTCAGTGCGTTCGTTTTGGCAAGCCTTTTTATTCATTGATAACACCTAAGTAATACTTCGTTGAGGGAACGCACTGCGTTAGATACTGCTCCGTGACGTTTGTGAATTAATTTTACCAGCCCTATGCGCTCGAGCACACTATGAGACCTCACAGTATCGTTTGTGAATACGGGTGTAATTCTATTCCATTCTTCTACTAAACTCGATCAGAGGACTGAAAATCCCTTGTTCTCGCTTTCAAGGCGTAATTAATCTTCTTCTACTGTCGAATCGATGGTACTTCTACTCTCAAACTCTATTTTCCCAGTATGCTGCTACCTGGATCGCATTCTCGGAGGTATTCATGAGGTTCTTCGGTGTACAGGTAGCTGGGCATGCAGCACACGATAGCAAGTGGGCCAAGGTCGATGGAGCAACACACTCACCCAGCAGGGTATAATTTATCTTCTTCTTGGGGGGATCTTCATAATGAAGCTCGTCGATCATCAAAGTGACTTAAACCTAGTGGCTCGGAAGCTCGGCTGCTCTTGTTGAACCACTGGCGTTAGGTGTAAGTACTTATAAGGCTCCATAATGTCTAGTGCGACCTCCACCCAAATCCGAGCTCCAGTCCATAGTGCAAACGTTATGAGGAGGATGATGATGATGAGAATGAGGAAATACAGCGCCGTTGAAAAACGAAACAATAAAAAATACAAAAAAAAATGTTGCTTTAATAATAAATATAAAAAATAATGATTTCCAAGGAACCCTAATCTCTCAACACCACACTAAGCTATTCAATTGACTCGGGATGCTGTGGGTGGGTCCGAGTCTCGACTAACAATGCCTCTAATGACAATTAGTAAAAAACTCTATCAACTAATGGCGAGCAAAAAATCGCGAGCTTATTTGTAATTGAAAAAAAAAAAGTTAATGAAAAAGTTATGAATAAAAAAGTTTTAATCACAATCTATTTCAATTCATTTCAAAAAGTAATAACGTCATGTGGTGATTCCAGGTGATTTATTCATGTAGATATCGTCAGTACAGTCAGTATCAGCCCCTCTAGACAAGTGGCAATTCGTTGCTCGGCGTATCATGGAATAGAATGACAAATGTATAGGATTTGACGTTTTTGACATTCGTTGACGCCTTTCATATACGTCAAATCCCATACCTTTGGCATTCTATTCCATCATACGCCGAGCAACGAATTGCCACTTGTCTAGAGGGGCAGATCAATCTTGACAAGCAAAATAGGTACTCAAAATGATTTTATGCCTGGATTTTCTCCCCTTCCTGTTAGCTGATTGAGCTGATATTAGGTACACACCTTTAGTTTGGACGATAATAATATAAGTTTGGTATTAACATCATTAGTAGGTATTAAGATCGTTTTGAGTACTTTGGTAGTCAAGATGCTGACTGTACCTGAGGTAGAAATACACGTACCTACTCTCCAGCATCTTATGAGTCTGTTCTATATCATAGATGTATCGTTGCTGACTGATATAATATCTGACTGTAAGTATTACTTATGTTCTACATTCGTGGCGAACACACCCTAGATTTGAAGACCATGATTAGTTACAACCTATAAACAAATATTTAAGCACCGATATATATACTTAAAATAGGTGTTTTTTATATCACTTAGGTGGTAGAAAAGCACACTGTTCACTTGATGGGAAGTGGTTACCGTGGCTAATGGACGTGTGTAACACCAGACACCAGGGGTGTCACTCTCTCATAAGTTTTTATAGCAGTTGTTTTGTTGTACACGCGTGGTAACTAATTTATGCACTGAGTACCAAACTGAGTCTATATGTACCTTTGGTGCTAATTATTGCGAGATAATACGTATAATTTATGAAAGTAGAGTTTGAAAGAGTATTGAAAGCCTTTCATCTCTTGTTTTCCTTTCCCATTCACTTTCCGTCTGCAAAGTCGCAACGCGTGTAACATAGGTACCACAATTAAATAGCTATCATGGTACACGGTAACTGCTTACCATAAAGTAGACCGTGTCTTGTACCGTGGTATCATACTAATCATAGTCAGAGTGAAAGTTTGTAAGGGTTCTACTTTGTTGGGCAAAAACGGTTGACCGGATTTGGATGGACATAGAGAAATGGATTATAAACTGGTAAAGCACATAGGCTACTTTCATCCCAGGAAAAGATTCTCCTAAATCACGGGTACGAGATCCGTTAAAGGATAAGTGATACCGCGCCTCAAGCGACCCAGCAGCTTTTCATTAGGCGGAGTCACCGTACTCACCTTAGTAACAATACAATGCGAAATCCATTCCAATTTACCTAAGCATGTCTTTCTTCGTGGAAATCCGTGTCTGTGAGAGACTTGCCGCTAAACAAAGGAACTGTCTTGGTTCGTTAATTAAAGATATTACTTGCTCCAATAAATAACAGCGTCACACACACAAAGGGACAAAATTGGGGATGTTGGATCATTTCCGGATTTGAGGGTATGCGCGAAACAATAGGCTATAGGGCTCTTCAACGTCGCTATATTGAATTTTTGGTCGGATTTACTGTAATCTGCTCAATTCTTATAAGTACAATGGTTAAGTGGAGTACAGTTTATGTTTAAACCTGGTTTAGTATGTCATTGAATTAACCTGGACGATCATATTATGTTCCAAGCTAACTAAGCAACATCCAATGGCATTTATTATGTTTGATGATATGAGGTTTTGGATTCGATTCCGAGGTTAGCCATAGAAAAACGACTATAGGTTACGTTACTACAGAATACGTTATTGAATGCGTTATTTTACCACAAGATGCGTTAAAAATAACTGCATAATAATAATTATTGTCGTATTACGAAATAGGTTGGAGGATAGAGTTCGTTGTCAATGAACTTGAGGCTTAATTACCGACTGTCTAGTTAATCGGCTTAAATAGATAATTGATCAAATAATACATCTTTAGTTTCAAAATATGTTTGTTGCATATCGTGTTTTTTATATTCAATGTCATCGAGTGCTTCGATAAACAAAAAGCAATGTATACGTGACATTGCAATCTGCAGGTATCAGATAACATTAGGTCATAGATAATGTATTTTGTTTGTATACTGTGCGACAGGCGACAGTTGCACACGGAAGTGAATCATGCTTGATAAAATATAGGTACCTACCAATTCATTTTTTATAAAACTTTCCGATAGGTGTAAATGAAACTTAAAAAGGGATTTAAAATGAAACGTTTGTTTAATAGCACTATCTTCTTCTTCATCCTAGCGTTAATTTCAGTCGCATCCGAAGCTTTCATCTCGGAGTCTGGGGTCCGCTTTACCAGTCTAACTGAGGATTTGGCTGAACTTTGATATTTTCCGTGAAGCGACAGCCATCTGGCCTCCACAACCCATTGGGCGATATCGAGGCATTGCAGCTAAACCAGTTTTTGGACTTTTTTTTCGATCAGACCAATGTAAATAGCCATATTCATTCATGCGTACTAATTTCAGCACCGAGCGGGGATTGAACCCGCGCCGCTTGCGTAGCGGCCGCAGCCTCTGTAGCGTGGCGTGGCAGTAGTGACTCCACGTCGCAGTGACTTCGGCGGACGAAACGACCACCACAGACGAGCAAATCACCCCGTCCCCATCCCTATTTACTATTTAGCTGCAACAACCTTTTATTTTGGCAACAACAACTGCTCAGCTAGGCGTCTGTCACTCGCCCATTATTATAATTCTGCTCTGTGCCTACACTACAGCGATAAACCCCCCGCCGCGCGACAACTTGGGCTTGTCTAGCAGTCGGGGCTGCCGCGCGCCTGCGAGCACTCGCGTGTCGCGTGCGTTCAGTCGGCGTGTCGCAGCCTGGCTGTGGACGTTTCGATCTGTGCTAGCTTATGAGATCAGCAGGTAAATTGCGCCGCACCGTTTGTAACAATGTCGAATCGAAATTCTTATAACTGTTGCGCGAACGGATGTCGCAATAAACAGAAGGAATCGGAGTTTTCTTTTTTTTCCTTACCAAAAGAGAAAAAAAGGTAAGATTTTACTATTTTTCTACACACTTTAATTTCTTTTTATATCTACTACTTAGGTCGCAGACAAGCATCCCTGATGGAAAATGGTTACCGTGGCCTATGGACGAGTGCGACGCCAGGGGTGTCACACTCGTGCTGCCGCCCGATATTTCTTGATTAATTAGTAACAAAGCCTAGTGACCAGTATTACATCTTCGTAGGTATTATAAAATAATCGTCGTGAACAGGCTTACCTACCTGTCGTGCTATTTTTATGTTGTTTTATTACGTTTCAGGCGGAATGAATGGCTAAGAAAAATTGGGAGAACTGATTTATTAAAGAAAACTAATATAAAGAACAATAGTTACAGAGTGTGCTCTGAACATTTTGACAATAAGATGATGTCTCAAGTACTTGTACGAAAATTGCTGCCAGGTGCAGTACCAAGTAAATGTCTCCCGGACCCAGACGAGCCCGAACCGAGCACTTCACCATGTGAAGACGAACCGAGTAATACCGACGTGTCGACACAAACCATGGATTCTTACGTAAAAATGATTTCTGTTGTTAAAATTAATAATAGTTCTGTGATAGATGTTAATATACAAGCTGTTAGAACAGAGAACGAACAACAAGCACAAACGACACAGTCTCCTTCATCAGATACATCAAGGAAAAGGAAGCTTCCTAACATATTACAGGCGTCTGAAAAAAAGGCAAAAAAAGACTAGCATAATGCATTAATATAATGGGTTTTTCACCAACTCGACACGAGGGACTGATCACACGTGTGTTCTATTCAGTTGGTGAAACTTTAAGTTAGTACTAATTATCTTTTGTCATTTGGACACGCCAAGGTTTCTATGTATGTCCACATAGTGAAAATCAAATTAAGTTACTTTTGTGTTTTCGTCAACTGGACACACGTTCACATTTTACCCGAATTCATAACAAAGTACAGTCACGCAGATAATATTTTTGAATCACAATCATCGTTGTCCTCTAAACGTCCCACCTAGCGGGTAATTTAGTCATTATTCACCATAATTATGAAATATAAAAGAAATAGAAGCCATAACATCACTATGGTACCTTTTAGTGTAGTAGAGAAGGTAAAAAAATGATCAGACATTATGTAAAATTTAAACTATTCATACTGTTGATTGATGGCACTTGGTGGAACTTGTTGTTACACATATTGATGACACACTTGTACTTTTCCACGATATTTATTATTCACCTTCACCAAAAAAATACATGTGTGTTATCAATATGTGTTAAATTTATACAACTGTAAACACATGTGTATTGTGAAATAAATAAGAAATTATAAACTTTTATACTTGGATTGTTTTATTAAATTTTTTTGACAAGTGATAACCCTGTCGAGTTGGTGACGTAGGGTATGTTATGGCGGCTTTCTTCGAGCTCTCAGAAGAAAGAGCCTGTAGGTAAGTACAGCAGCAGTAATAATAATATTTTTTTTAATAATATTTTTATTTTTATTTTTTTTTATTTTACATAAGGTCTTAAATTTAAATAGATATACAGCATGTTTGGCATGCAAATTTTTGACATAATCACGAGTGCATATCTAATAGTTATCAAGTACTTATTGTATTTACTTATCTTTTTATTTCCTTCTGATTTTATTATTATTCTGCTATTAAACTTATAACAGTCGTCAACAAAATATCGAAAGTATATTTTCGTCACTGTTTCCTTTATTCCTATTGCCGCCAGCCGGGCGAGAGTGGTGCACAAATAAAGCCTTATCTCTACGTGACAGGTCCTGATATTTCCTCCACCGGTACCTTTCACTTAATAAATGAAACGTACTTTCGCAGCTGACAGCCCTCGCTTTTCCCTGAGACAAACACCTGACAAGGGGGGCTACTATGAAACATACGAAAATTCGGGGCCGCACGACAGACGTAGTACTTAGCAATGTAGGTAGGTACAATGAAGTAATTTTGGCTTTCTTGTCATAGGGTCTTGTAGCATCTTCGGATTTAATTTCGGGATAAATGTGTTCCATGGAACCAAATCCCCAAAATTACGTTTTGCAACTGGGTGCCGTGGTAGGCCCGAAGTGCTCCAGTATTATTCGTGTAACGGACAGAAAATGTTGCTTTAGAAATACAATGGTAATATTTTATGTCATATTCTCTTGCTACTTTTGTTGTCCTAGTAACCTCGAGTTCGCAAGGATATGAATAGTTACTAAGGCAAGATAGTGGGACAGACAATATTCTTATGAATAGGGAGATGGAGAAATTTGATATTTGTTAGACTAAAATAAGAATAGCCTAACTATGTAACTGTGACTGCGACAAATTCCGTCGATCCCATGGGATTATAGACATGGGATTCAAGTGGCCGGAGGCTCACTATCGGCTTAATCAGTTAGGAGATTAACTAGAAAAAACAGACAGAGAGACAAAATAGATAGGTATGTACCTACTTTATGTTTAGTGTGAGTGTAGAGGGCTTTAGAAGCAGAGGTAGGCTCAAGAAAAGATGGATGGATTACGTTAAAGAGGACATGCAATAGGGAGTGACCAAGGAAATGACATCAGTATAGTATAGTTGTATGGAGGAAAATGACATGTTGCGCCGATCCCAAATAACTGGTACGAGGGCAGATAGATGTGAACCAAGACAAGAACTGAGGCCTCATCATGCTTATTGGCACTCACTACGACTGTCACATCATCGTGACATACGATATGGATACGACATATGTGCAAATACTGAAACCTTGCCTATATGTCGTATCCATATTCTATATCTCGGACCTAAAATACGCTCAACAGGCGCAGTACACATTTATCGGGTGTTTTTGAGGATAGTACCACAGTATAAGATTCTGTGATAGTACGGGGTGCTACTGCGGTGGACAAGCTCAAATTTACCAAGCATAGAAAGGGATTATTTCAACATAGTCTCGTTTGTGTTGCGATTGAGGTCCAAAATACGTGTCCCAAGGTATACACAAGTCTTTTTTTATAACCTAGACCAATAATATGAAGCACAGTTTTATTCAATTAGTGGTTACAGTCAGATTGAGGCGATGAGTTTCAGGTTTCCTTTGAAGGCCGCACAAAAAGCTGCCTCCGTCACTGCGGTGACGTCACGCGCCGGAGCCTCCGCTGACCGGCTTCACTTATTAATAACGTTATACTTAGTGACAGGTGGGTAATTTAATATTATATTACCTATACTAGCTATATTCATCTTCATTATCTAAGCCATTGCCCGACTCATTTGGGATCGCCTTTCCATTCTAATATGATGTGGCTGAACTTCGCTGTTTCTTTGAAGCGACTGCCATCTGACATCCACAATTAATTGGCAATATCGAAGTTCTGTAGTAAATTCTTACAGAATCGGCAGCACGAGTATGTCTCGTGCTGCACTCGTCCATAGGCCACGGTAACCACTTTCCATCAGGTGGGCCGTGTGCTTGTCTGCGACATAAGTAGTAAAAAAAAGTTAGACTAGTCGACCTTTTTAGGGCTGCAACGCCTCCAACTACCCGTAACGGCTGCCATAGATGCTTGTATAGCATCCGGGACCGACGGCTTGACATGCTTTGCGAGGTACGAAAATAAGATCAATAAAAGTACACATATTCATGCATACAAAAATATTTGCACTGAATGGGAATTGAACCCGCGCCCTCTGCGTAGGAGAGGCTGTTAAACTACATACTAGTTATATTTTTCACAAAACACTAGTCACTAGTGTACTACTCACCCACACAACTAAAATAACCCAACCTCGCTCTGTTTTCGACAGGGTTCTACCTAATAAGAGAAAAATGCCAACCCTTGCCAAGCTGTGGGCAGATCTTGACAGCCTATCAAACCACCTTGGCCCGTAACTTATAAACCCTCGGAACAATGGAGCGGCCCGGCCTCGAACCCGGGACCTACGTCATATTTTTTCCCCACGGACTTGCCACAACAGAAAAAAGTTCTGTAGCAGGTTTTTTCTTAAATTTTTGATTGATTAATAAGAAAATAGTAGTTGAATAGGCAAATGAATGGAGGTTTTTTAAATTGTTTCATACAAAAAAAACGACGACCTGTGTAGCGTGGTTGTAGAGTGTTTGACTGCTAAGTAGGAGGTCGCGTGTTCGATTCCCGTTCAATGCAAAAATGTATTTGAATGGATCAATATGTATATTAGCTTTGTGCTAAGCCTATGTACATAATAAGCGGTGTGCTTACTTTTATACACAAAAAAACTAGGTATCTAAATAATACAAGGTATATGCCTAGGTTAAGTCTAGATTTCTAGATAGTGTTGTTTTGTATGTCACATAATATTGTTATCATAGTTATGTATACTCACGCTTGATTACCTCCGTCGATATAAGCAGAGGTGTATTATAAACAGTAACGCCCACATTTGGTTAATATAAATTATGTTTCTCGATGCCATGTAGTAGAGAGAGAGAGCCTATTGCTAACATCCTGGCACATTTTCTTGGGCTACATTTTTAGAGGTGGATATAAAATTTACACCCGTTTTGAACGAGATTTGGGGTGACCTAAAAAAGTTTTGAGAATTAAAAAAGTTTTTTAATTCATCTAAGGAGGACCCTTTTTAGACACGAACTAGTTTCAGAACAAAATGTTTTAAGACCTACACTTGGTCAACTAAACATTTTGTTTCCATGGCGAGCCTATTACCGTGAGCAGGACATTTTTTCATAGGTTGTATGTTTGGCGTCGAATGG
Source organism: Eilema depressum (assembly GCA_914767945.1). NCBI lineage: Eukaryota > Metazoa > Arthropoda > Insecta > Lepidoptera > Erebidae > Eilema > Eilema depressum. The sequence continues at coordinate 423,465 of OU612026.1, forward strand.
AGAGTAGGTATAATATCCCTGGTCATCTAGTGTCCTTGTGAAGGGATGGGCCTACCCTTGTATTCTATATAACCGGGACATAGTTGACCCCGAGATATTAATAGTAGCTATTCTTATCCATGTCGATGAGGAAGAATATAAAAATGTATGTGATGAGGAGGTGACGTCAGCACACAAGTGTATGAGTAGGTACTTGTATGCCCACACTGTTTATTTACTCAGTACCTACGTACTAGTCGTGTGTGTACCGGTCGTGAGATCATGAATTCGATTTCCGGGTCGGGTAAAATGTTATTCGATGACTGACTTTTAAACTTTCACGTAGTACCTATAAATTGGTGATTATTTACAATAATGTATGGCTCACCTGTTATTATGCTCAACAATCGAGAATAAGAAATACACCACAGACCACAGTCAACCCCTTCATTGAGATAGATGCGTGAGGATATGTATGTTCACCTAACAAAAAAAAACTAAATTAAGTACAGTCAAACTCCTCTAACATTCTAATTTTCTTAAACCCAACCCTCCCATCTCAAATCTTACACCCTCCCTGAATCTACCCCACTCAACCCTATTCGTACGCAGAAATAGTACAGATTGAATAGGTGCGTATTACCCAACTAATTTCCAGATACGTTTAATTAAGGACGACTCTATCGTCATGAAGACTTCTTAATATGACTATGGAGCTTGTTGTAAGTTTTCAATAATAGATTCAGAATATGTATTACCATAATATTAATATAATCCTCATATCTAATAATCTTGATTCTATGATACTACGATCGAATTTCAACCAATGAAGGAACAGTATTACAGATATATGATCAGTCATCATCACCATCATTTGCCCTTGTCCCAAATCCTTTGGGGTCAATATAAAATTTGTTTCACACTTTATCGTCAGATGTCACCTCCTCTGTCACTCCTTTCCTTGTCACGTCATCTGTCATACAATCTTTTTTGTGCCTCTCTTTCTTCAAATCTCCTCTCCATTCGAACAATATACCTAGACCTATTTGGACCTGCTAGCATTTATTTATTAGCTGTTAACCGCAGTTCCACCCTTAGGAAATACTGATCACATTCCCACAACAGAATCTAGCCTATGCACTATCTATCTTTGTACCGGATTTGTGCGGTATGAAAGGAACTTCATCCCTCGCACACTCAAGCTGTGGAATGAACTCCCCGCGATGGTTTTCCCAAGCGACTACAATATGGGGTTCTTCAAGAAGGGCATTAGAAGGTTTCTTCAGGGTCGGCAGCACGAGTGTGACGCCCCTGGTGTTGCATACGTCCATAGGCCACGGTAACCACTTTCCATCAGGTGGGCCGTGTGCTTGTCTGCCACCTAAGTGGTATAAAAAATAAAAAAAAATAAAAAAATCAGACTTGAGATTGAGTAACAAACATCCCTTTCATCTATTCAAACAGTCGGCAAAGAAGATAAGCATACACCTGTATATGAAAAGGTACAGATATACTCCTCACAAAGGCACAGGTATATTCGTTGCCGACTGTATCTATCATTAGTAGGTAGGTAATAAACTTAGTAGCCTAAGATTATACTAAAAATAACCGTTTAATTCACAGCCAGTTTCGTCTAAAAGCTATCTCAATAAAACTACATTAATCTAATGTTCCTAGGTGCTAAAACATAAAGTGATGTAACAGTTGTCTTAACTAACACATAACCACGATATAAATCCTCTACGATGATTAATATCTAGGCGAAAAAATAAACACCATTTTAGAATATTGAACCTTAACGAAACGAAATAGGAGTGTGTATCGATTAGACACGTCACGTGGGCCAATTAATGAAATAGTACATGTATCGTTTATATGGCGATAAGTACTAAAGTTTTTCGCGTAAGTTGCGATCAATAACTCATACCGATCAGTCAAATATCAACTTTCGTGCTATGATAATAAGGAGGGTTATCGTTTGTGAAACCTTCAGTGCTTTCATTCGCCTGTTGCCAAGCGCGCTCAGCGGGACGAGCTCCGGGGATCGTCAACCTTGTTTTAGGCCAACCTGTTCTAGGACTTTCACCTTTATAATTATTTTAGACGAAATATCTATCTAATAAATAACATAGTTTTTCGCATAGAAACAAGTAGGTTAACTATTGTAATGTATTTTTCTCTAGTTTCGTTGAGTGATTTGTATCTATATTCATAAATTAAATATAAATAGTAAATTAATTATTCTTTGTGAACTTTTTGTTTTTACCATTGTATGGTAATGGGATGGCGTATTTTATGGATGTAAACGGTTCTTTAAGATTTTTTTTGTATACAGCACTCGCCGTGTATTTATGTAAGTATAATTAGTTAATTAATAAAATAGATAATAGGATAAGAAGTTAATGAAAACATTTATAGAAGAACAACAAATCTAAATAAAGATATCGTTGTACTACATAACAATATTACAGAAGTATCATTCGAATCTACAAAGTATTATTAAACTGGTCGTAACAGTTATTCTCACATTAATAATAGAAAAAATAAAGCAAAAAGGTTGGCAACTCGTGAACACTGCCATAAATGCACTCGCTAGCGCAACGGGGCTATTACTTGATCCCACAACGAATAAACTTAACCGGTATAGAACTCTGTTTTTGAAATTCAATCTTAAATATAGGGTCATAAGGGCGACGGATGTGTTCATTTCTTTGTGAAGGTCGATGGCAGTTGCGCTGTTTCGTGGCTGCGTGTAGACTTAACCACGACCGCGCATGTGTGCGTGCCTGTCTGTGTCGATGAGCAGTTATTTGCGTCTGTGTGCGCCAGTACACTGCTTCGGTCACGTAGGCTCGTTTAGTCGCGTTTACTGGCGAGTTTTTAGGACAAAATCGGGTGTAATCTGCTTTTCTTTGTTCCGTAAACAGTTCTCTGGTGGTTTCCTTAATGTTTTTATTTTGGATTCATGAATTGAATTAATTACACAGTCGTTTTTGGGTGAGGGATGCTTCCAGTGTTATCAAATATTAATAAAATATCATTATTGGAACAAAAAATAAAACCTTGGAAAATTTATCCCGTCAAAGTGCATTTGTATTATCCAGCCTACGATAACTTAGTTTAAATGAAAACCGAATGTTGTAACGATAATACTTTCTAAGATTCATGTCCGTTTTGCTCCCCTGGAAATGCACATAGCAACAGTTCGCGTCAGCTGTGGCGGAGTCGGCCGAGCGCCGCCGGAGATAGCCGAACGAGCACGATTGATTGGCCGATACCCCGTGAAAGTACTGTTTACTTATTTGTGATGCTAGTTCAAGCCTTACGTATACACTTTATATGCCTGTGGTATCTTGGGCACAGATATAGGGCTCACGTCTATGTTTGTAGGCTGTAATCTCCGTAAAGAACTGTAGGATCTTTGTATTTTCTATGGTGAAGGTTTTTGGCTGTCACAAAGAGGTATATTGATGGCTTTATTGTGCTAGAATATGGTATACATATTACCATATGAATAAGGTAATGCTATTGCTAGATTTTATTCAATTGTGGGTGAAAGCCTTTTGTGAAAATTTTTGAAAAGAAAATTTGTATTACCCTGGAAATACAATACCTATCTGCACTACCTACCTATTTACAGTATTATATTGCCTAGTGAAGAAACTAGTACTCCTGTATTTAGTAGGCGTCACGACTTGTAAGTTAATGTAATTTTCTATTTAAGTAGGTAAGTAGCTACTTACCTATAACTTTTTGTAAGAGTAGGTACTTACGTAGGCAAGTACTCAGAATTAGCCATGGTTGTAGCGAGTAATTAAGTAATGTAATCGTAGGCGTATGGGGGTCTGATGATGACATTACCTTTTCAAGAGGCATAACTATTTAGTTTGTTGAGACGATGATTATAATCATCAAGCTATGACTTATAGACGTTAGGCAGTAATCTTATGATAGATATAACGTTCAGCATAGGAACCTAGCTTATTTTCACTAGTCTTTAAAGTGTGAATGATGAAAAAGAAAAGTTATTTCCCGTGACACTACCAGTAGTGTCAAGTATATTTGACACTACTGGTCATGGGAAATATTTTTTCCTCTTGACACTACCGGTAGTGCCATGGGGCAAGACTTTTACCCTTGACACTACCAGTAGTGCCATTGGTAGTGCCACGGGGCAGTCACTATGTTAAGAACTATCAAATGAGACGTATACCGTGTCATAGAATGAATACAAATCTCTCAAATGTAGCGACTCTTTGTGCCATTCTAATTGAGTCGGTGAACAACGAAACTAACTTTCGTTCGATCATTTTTGTTCAATTCAACTGTCTTATTATTGAGAGTTCTGTGGTTATGACAAGGTTATATTCCATGGAACTTTGCCCTAATCTACAGAGATTAAGGTTATGATGTTTCTACTTCACTTTTACTTTTTATGATTTTACCACAACTTTGCTATCCATCATAGGAATTAGGAATGGGCTATGCAAGATGAGCTGTTTGGTTACGACTCTATATGATAGATAGTAGCTTCTGTAGGTAGGTAGGTACTGTAGAAGGTTGATTTATTGGGTTTGGCTCTATCGTCGGAAATACAGAGCTAAAAATAAATTAATGTATTTCGATTTTTTTTTAAGTGTCAAATAAAGAACATAGACTCATACAGAGAGGTGAGAGAGACACATTCGTCTGATTTACGTACGTACGTACCTATCTTTTTACCTAGTTCGAACTGGTAAATTATATTTCTACTAGCCAATTACGGATTAGTTCCCTTCAAATATTCTTTCTTTCTCTTCATTTTGAACCAATTTAGTTGCAGGAAAAGCAATTCAATTAATAATATATCTGCTTATTAAGTGAAGACAGCGGGTATAAATTGCTGTCACGCCCTTTTGGGTTATGAGGGCGCAAGGTAGATAAGATATAACATGGAAAAGAAGCGGGCACGTTCATCGAATGAGTACCTACGTACCGAACGAACGAATGAAGGAAAAAAGAACTTAAAGTAAAATTAAATGTCGTACTATTTTTTAGTAATGAACAAAGGGGTTGTTGTAAATTCGTCTCAGTGAATATTCGTCTCAGTTGAAAATAGTAGTAAACTCGGCTCAGTCCATTTAAAATGATATTTCATGTGCGAAAATTCGCCTCACTTTAAAAAGTACTGTCAGCAAGTTTACTACTATTTTCAACTGAGACGAATATTCACTGAGACGAATTTACAGCAACCCGAACAAAGCACCTTCGAAAGCTGTAGTTAGCTTATAATGACGCTGTTGTCTCTGCTTATCCCGAAAAGGGAAAGGATCAAATCAAACCTAAAATAGTTTCGAACTATTTCAAAATGAGTTATTTCGATCGGATCGTCGGATCTGTTCCCCAAGGAGATCCAATTTTCGATAGTGGTATTGGAACACTAGGGTTAGTTCAAAATACCTAATCTGATAGGGTTTTAGTTCATTGTTTGGTGAGGTTGATAGATATTAAATTAAGTGTAGGTATCTAGCACAATTTGGAAATGAAAACCACTGTCCCCCCTAGGGAAGGGAAAGGAAGGGTGGAAAGAACTGTTACATAGATAGCTGTTCCTAGTTTCGACCCTATCACAAAAATAATCGTACGAACTCATTTTAAGACCTCGTGAGTTTAAAATATAATATTCAATGTCTTCGTTGGACCTCTCTTTATGAACATTTTGGACACCAAAATTAAAACTACCATTGACATCTTTTTGTATCTCTAGGACCTCCAAAAAATATGTTTTATTAAGATTTAGCAACAAATATCATATAAGTAATACTTGATGGGCCCTTAATTACACAACAGATATATTTATTATCACTGTCGTGGGTTTCAATCTCATCCAGAACATTGACTCCTTCATTCATATGCATCGCAGTAAAACAAAGTCTCTCTGTGGGTGCAACAGGAGCGCTAAGCGAGTAAATCTAGATAACGTTCGACTTTGCATATAGATGCGAGGCTCCTGCCCGCCCCCTCCCGGTAATAGCGTAATCGCATTACGTCAGAGTGCAGTCACACCGTACGGCGCTTGGCAACAATGACTTTTAACTGTCGGGGGTTTTTTGTCATAAAACAGATAGGCAGACTTGCCGCCCTAGACAATTGGCAATTCGATGGCCGGATTATGACATACGTTGTCAACTAGCATTTACGTCAAATCTCATACATTCGTAATAGAATATACGAATGTACGGGATTACAATACGCCCGGCGAATTTCCACTTGGCTAGCGGGGCTGAAAGCAGTGAAAATGAGTACTTTTTTCTATAACTTTTGTTCCTGAACTTTGATTGACTTGTAAGTCGAACCCGGGAACTTTTCCGGATAGGGTCGACTTCCCAGTCTGTGTTGATACCCGGGATCTCTATATACGTACGTTCTACATAGATATTCGTGCGACTAATTATCATTCATTCATTCATCATTCATTCATTCATTCATTCATTCATTCATTCATTCATTCATTCATTCATTCATTCATAACAATGGTAGTTGATACAAACTGACCTATCCAAGCATTCGGTCACAGCCGTAGTAATCGCTACCTGAGCTAGGAATCGAACCCAGGACTTCATACATAGCAGTCGTACAGCAGCGAATAGTAAGTCGTTAACTGCCATTGTGCCATTATTGTAGTAATAGTTTAATTCATTGTTTTCTTTATGATTTTAAAATAATCTTATTACTTTTGTTAATAGATTCAGAATACATAGTAGAGTCATTCTTAGGTTTCCTCAGCACCTGAGCACTAAATGAAAACGTACCATCAGCTGGGCTTATTCAGATTTAGATCTCCAAAATAAAACTGTCTAACCTAAAAACCTGTCTATATTATGTATTATCCTACAGCCAAATACATAGCTGTACAAACTCACTTCCTTCAAAACCTGTTGATGCCTGTCGCTGTCGTTCGTCGGCGAGGCTGCGCGTGCGCCGGTCAGCCCGGTAGCCGCGCCCGCGCCGATGCGCATACAGGTTTTATACAAACCCGCTACTGTTTGTGTGGTGGGCGCTGACCCGCTTCTATGCCTATAGCGCAATTAAACGATAACTTAGGCTTGGCTAGGTGGCCTGCCTCGCTTACCTTACGAAATCGTAGTGTCTGTCTGCACGTTTTGTGGTGTTGGGAATATTGATAGGGACTATGCGCAACTTAAACAGATATAGTACTGTTTATTATAACTTTAGGGTGTATCTGAGGGCTTGCCAAGATCTTTGTGGCCACATGTTCCTCACATTCAGCTCTGATGATGGATGAGACCCTGGCATGGACTCGAACCGACTAAAGCCACACGCCGTATTGGATCTTCAGTTCAGATATCAGGGTGTAAGTTTACCCACGACATATCCCTCATATCCCGGTTGACTGAGGGCTATCTCAAGGGGCACTTTAAAATAAATCGGGGACGAATAGGTAGCTTTTTTTTATCGTGCGAAAAATCCCCACGGATACCTCCCCCGCCGGAGCCGGAGGAGGAGGTTATATCGGACTCGAAACGACTAAAACGCACGCCGTCTGTGGGCCGTCAGTTGTCGGAGGTGTCATTGTCGTAGCCATATCCCTACCTTAAAAACAATAATTTATTTTAGGGAATAATTTAATATAGGGAAGGAATCGACAACTTTTATTCCGGAGGATGAATTTTAAGAGGCCAGTGGGTTCGTTGACCAGTTCGTTCAAACGATATTTTAAAAAAATAAAGTCAACTTCACAACCAAAATAGACCGCTCATTAGTTTCGCAAGCAAGGACCACTATTTTATAACAAGTGGCTTGGTTTACTTCAACTAAATAAAATTACATACAATTTATTTTAATTTTTATCAATTAATATTCCAATTGGGGTGTCCGAGTACCAGTGTTAGTGCCGTTATCTACAGGTTGTTGTTATTAATTACTGAATGCAGCGACAGTGTAGCGGTAAAGGTGGTCGTTCGCCAACTGCCATTGCGCAGAGTGCGTTCCGGTAATTAGGGGAAAAAATGTGACAACAAGGCTATACTTTGTGTTTATGATGTCCCACGATGCGGGGGTAATTCACTAGTGCAGCAGTTGGTTTTTTGATAAAAATATCTACTGTTTTAATTTTATAGTTTCCGTTTTTGTACTTACTATACCTAATAAATGTGATTATATTTCGTACTTACGCCGAGTAAGGTAATTTTGTGGGTTATAATTACAGAAGTCTGATTTCAAAAGAAAGTTGAGAGGGATAGTTGTGTGTACGTATGTATTTTCTCTATCTTTTCCAAAATAGTGACTTTGGAATATTTCATCGATGGAAGGATGGACCCTAAAAATATTATATTTCTTTTTGGACAGGCCTATAAAAATGTAACTAACTTTTGAAAAAACGACGAATTGATTGCCAAAAAAATAGCATACTGATAGTGCTAAAGTTCCCAAATATAGCCTATGAGCGTTCTCGTGCTTGAGTGAGCCTCAATTTGCATTAGTATAGTACAACTACAGAATAGCACTAGCTCCCTAAACAAGTGGCACAACCACAACATAATTTTTTTTTATAATAGAACATCAATGTTTGCGATTGACATATTGTTACGTTTATGACAGACGTAAACGAATGTCAACCCCGTTTATATTCTATTCTATTCCACTTAAGTTGTGACAGTTTAGGAAGGGAAGTATGTACCTACTTAGCTTCTTATATTAGTGCGAACATCCTGTGAAGTGAGTTGATCAAACTGTTGCCTAAAACTGCCCGACCGCGGGTCATACGAGATACCATTAAACATACATTTAAATATAAAATACACAAGTTAAACACGGTGCATTGTTCTCAAAACGAACTAGAACATAAACTTTCTCTATCATTAAAAACAATGGCGAAAACTCTGCCATAGAGCACAGCCTGACAGCGCGTACCATAGATAAATGGATGAAAAAAAAAACGCCATCATTAAAGCTATGACTTTTATATCGTACACCCACATGATTTTGACTTATAGTACACTGACTCGTGCCGGCGGCTTTGTCTGTCCATTTTTTTTAAATCTCTCTCCACGAAGAAATAGATAATGTGTACCTTATATTTTTTATTTATATTGTCACATGTGTATATTATTATCATCACATACACCTACACACTATATAATAATACTCCTAGTAACACCCATCTTTTGCCAATTATATTTTTTTGATCCCACGTAATTTGAGACGAGCAATAGGCTTAACATGTTTTAAACATGTTGATGTATAAAATGTCAGGGGTGCAGAACCGACTAAGACCTTTGAGGCTCAAATCAACCTCACGAATATAAAGCTGTTGATTGATAAACGAGGCCCACAAGCATTTCTCTTGAATTCAGGGGGTTATATGGTAGGCGCTCTTGTAATAAACAAAATAAGCCGAATTTAAAAAAAGAATATGTAACCAGGGCTAACACTGTAGATGATATACCTAATACACTATCATACTCACCACATATTATACAGATATTCGAAATATTGAATAAGAAAAATATACAACAAAAAACTATAGGTATCATTGTGTAAAAGTGCTGTTAAAAACTTATATAACATCTCGCTCAATACGTGTTCTGCTCACGACAGACTTACGAACATGTTTGTCTTATCGTTATATAGATGCATAATGCGTCGAGGCATAACTCTTATAGCAGACACAAAAAGTACGAACGACTGTTATCTAGACTGGTCCCTATAAAACTTTATGGTGTATGCTCAACCCACGTCGTGACGGGCCGGCCGCCAGAGCCATGGTAAATAAAAAATAAATTTAACATTCTCTCTGGCAAGGGCTTTGTTTTGTCTCTGATACTAGATAATATAGACTTTACTATTACGTTTGGAACGATGTCTTTTGTCACGAGCGTTTACGTAATGTCTGATTAAAAAGGAAATGAATTGCAACAATGGAGATTGATATCATTGTATGTGTTGTCGTCATACAAAATACTAATGTTCTGATTTACTTGGTTCATTACATATGCATGAGACTATTAGTTTATTACCTTTTTATTGAGCTTTGTGAGGAAAAGATGTTAATGTGTACTGCATTGCAGTAATACAACGTACAATGATTCATAGAGTAAAGTAATACATCGGAAATAGAGGGCCCTCTCGTGAGTTTTTTATGTCACCCACCCAACTTCTATCAGAACAGAATCTACCGCCATCTATTAATCATATTCCGACAACTGCTGTTATTATACCATACATACCTATATTGTGCATACCTACATACATACTACATGCATTGGATATATGGATATATAACCCAAAACCGTTAGGCCTGTTCCTTTACGTTGAATTCATTAAAATTCAACGTAAAGGCCGCGCCGGTTTTAAGTTATGAATTATGACATACTAACTGACATTTTGTGTAAATGACAGCAGGTCTGTTTTACCGACTCAACATGCGGCGCCATCTATCGATCTTTGGAACCAGAGCCACAATTTATAATGACAGCTGGTCTGTTTTATCCGTTTAGTATAGGAAGAAATTCTCTAGATGTCCCTTTTAAACTACTACCACCATACTACCACAGATAACATAATATTAAAGTACTATGTAGTGAAGTTTCCGAGGGCTGCAATGATTACTTCCGTAAAACTGACATTGACATTTATCTTCATAAGAAGAAAAATCTCCTTTAATAAGGATGGATACTCCAAAGCCTCTAAATGGAATTTGATTACCTTTTTTAATCTTAAGGGGCGAAAATTTTCTTTTAAAGTTTAAAGAGCACCCTCCTATTCATGGTACAGACTGATTTCGTCCATATGTTGTGCAGATGCGTGCAAAGAACAATGCCCACTTTTCACCTGTCTGATCAGAATAAGCAATTTGCCCGTATTGCCTAGATAATTAGCTCATAAAATAGCATATTTTTTTCTATTTTTAACAAAAAAACTTAGAAAGAAAGTGTTAGGCTAGAAAATAAGATATCAGTTTTTTAATGATAATCAAAATGATCAGCAATATATCAATCTGCGTAAGGTAACTGTACCAATGCTCGACACTTTAAGGAAAAATAAAATTTCAATCTAAAAAATTTAACAAATTAATTACAGCATGGTCGTTACATTCTTTTTTAACTGTTACAGCAACAATTAGACATTAACTTTTGCCCATAAAATCTTTAAAATCTATCATACTTTTACTTTAAATTAAATTATTATGCACTTGGTCGAAAACACCAATGCTAGACATCATTGTCCCAATGGTCCAAGTATGTCAATAACTTCAATATTTATAACGTTTATACTAAAATTAGTAATAATCATAACTTATAAACAAAAAAATCACACCTATAAAAATCAGTACCCTTGGCAAAAATCTTAAGAAATAACACGACCGTGTTCACGGAGTCACATTATTTGCTGTCAACAGTCTTTCTAAATTTACTTCGGATGGTGTTGCGAATATTTGAACATATCTTATAGATACCATTAGGCATCTTTTAAGTCAATAGTCTTATAAAATAAATGGATAATTTTCTCAAAATACTGGGTTATGTTCGAAAGTGTCTAGCATTGGTACAGTGTCGAGCATTGGTACAGTTACCTTAAGACGAAATTCACCATCTTAAAGCAGAAACCATAGACGGAAAATATTCTCTACTCTCTGTCACGTTGTGATTATATTCTCTTTAGAGATGTTACAATCGGGACTATTTAGAATAATCGTATTAATGAACAAATGACTTGACAGATATTACGTTATTCTTCCTGTTACCCAGTAGGACAAATATTAGTCACACACACACACATACACACATAATCACGCCTTTATCCCCGGAGGGTTAGGCAGAGGTGAATGAACACTCACATTTCACTAAATCATTGTATTGGGTCCCACGTAATAGGGGGTGAGCCTATTGCAGTAAATAATAGTGGCTGTTTGCACTACTTTTCAATGAAACGACTACGTCCAGTTATTCAATATAATGTAAATGTTATAGGCAATGTGTATAATGCAGGCATTCTATACAATACCTAGGAAATGTATAGAATGCCGGGGTCGTTCAGGCAATGTATGAAATGATATTCAATGTTTAAACTATTTTACACTTTGCCTAGGAAATGTATAGAATACCTAGACATTGTATAGAATGCCGTTCGAAGCATAGGTAATGTATGTAATCTATTTTTCTTCTCTATGATTTAGTTAGATAGATACTAATCTTTTGAGAGCTAATCCTAATTTCAACTTCCACCAGCGAAAGTGCTGATAAGACATGTGTTCTATTGGTAGGTATGCCTAAGTACCTACGTGTTTTTTGCGTAGAATGTTTCGTAGAATTCCGACTTGGATAGATTAGGTTAGAAGGTAAATGCGGGAGTGGAGCGGAGCTCCCGCATTAGCCTTTGTGGTTATTTTTTTATTACCATACAGAATTTCTATAGGCCACGGCAACCACTCTCTTACCATCATCCCTGTGCTTGTCAGCCACCTAACCTGATGGAAAGAGAGTTGTTACCGTGGCCTATAGAGATCTGCATGGTTAAAAAAAAAATTACCACGAACCTAACTTCTAACCTAATCTATCCAAGTCGGAGTGAACAGTTTTTCTTTCAGCAGTAATATCCATTTTTCAAATCCATAGAGGGCTTCTTAAGGGATCGCAAATAAATGACGCTTTGTTAATCTATTAGGTACTTTGTTTGCTAGCAGTACTTATTTATTAAGGTGAGACGAATTTTCGCACATGAAATATCATTTTAAAGAGACGAATTTACAACAACCCGTCCAATAAACACATTGCCTGATGCGCTTCTGGCATTTAATACAATACCTAGGCAATGTGTGAAATTAATCGTATTATACACATTGCCTGAACGTTTTAGGCAATGTATAGAATGCCTAGGCATTCTATACAATACCGGATTATACACATTGCCTATAACATAAATACGAAATAGTGACCAACTTTTCCTTCATACTTTAACAGGCTTAGGATTAACGCACGCACATAGATTATTGTCGCTATTATTTTGACTATTACCTAATAAGATATCAAAATAATATGAAATAATCGTATTAGGTATACCTAGTAGGTATACCACTGTTATATTGTGTTACTGGTACCTGCTACGATTACAAATAATAATTGTACCTATTTGTCCTCTCTCTACGCTATAAACAAACACCGACTATGACATGACTGGTTTCGTTTTATTGCTGATGTGTAGTGTAATTCCTCTTTCTGTTGCGTTCAAATTCAATTTGATACTCTGATATCACCCCATTTGAGAGAAGAGCAATGTCCGCATCCGTGGGATCCTTGTCCATGACATAGCAGATAAAATACAGGAGAGCCTCATTGCTGGACAAGTTTTTCGGCAACCCCCAGGCTACGTGTATGATAAAAATGTCTGGCAATACCGCCCCGCCGCGTCGGGTAGCAGAGCAAGCCTAAGAAGTCTTAGCTCAACTATCGTTGTAGAATGTGTTATGCGTGCCAATTATCTCATTACCAGTGATGCCCAAAACAGTGAAAAGTGGAGACAGACCCTAAGGGCCAGTCCACACGGTGCGTTGTTTGCGTTGCGTCGACGCAACGCAAATATTTTGACACATAACCGGCCACACGGGCGCTGCGTCACCGCAGCGCAGCGTTACTACGATGCAGTCACAGTCACAACGCGTACACCCCCGCCCGCTTCGCCAACGGGGCTGCAGCTCCGTCGTGTGTGCGTTGCGTCGACGCAGCGCGCCGTGTGGACACGATGATTATTTGTATGTAAAACGACGCGACGCAGTGGCACAGTGCTGCGTCGACGCAACGCAACGCAACGCGCCGTGTGGACTGGCCCTAACCTTTTAGAAAAGTCGGAAGACAGACCCTGGGCTCTAAGATTCCTGCCTTCAATTCAAAACACAACATTATTTTGACGATGATTAGTTATAATAAGAGAACACATACCTACATTATAAAAATAAAAAAATAGACGAATAAAAATACCAATTGTAATGAATAAAATGTTGTAAGGTTGTATTATTAATATTCATTTTTGACGTTTCATATTGTCATTTCTGTAATAGCAATAAAGTTAAAAAGTATTTTATTTAGTTATTGTTGAATGCAAAAATTCCCTCAGCCTCAGTGGCATGGCGGTAGTGAACTCGAATGCTACGCAGAAGGCGTGGGTTCGATTTCCGCTCAGTGCAAATATTTGCATGCATGAATATGTCTACTTGCATTGACCTGGGTCATGGTATCTCCGTGCCTTGGAGAGCACGTTAAGCCGTCAGTACCAGTTATCATACGAACATCTAATGGCAGTCGTTAGGGGTAGTTAGAGCCCTATAAATCCAACAACTAGTCTACACAATACTTTAATGTCACCAATGGGTTTTGGAGGTCAGATGGCAGTTGCTTCACCGAAAATATGTAAGTTCAGCCGCGTCATGGTAGTACTGGAAGAGGTGGACCCCGGACTCTGAAGCAAGGCCGTGGATGTCCCTTAGTCCTCGTCGTGCCACCAACTTGTTCCACCAGTGGCACGATAAGGAATTGTCATTCCTCGTCGTACCACTGAATGATTATTGAATGATTGTTGCTCTACTAGTGATAACAAAATTAAAAATAATAATTATTGTTATTGTTGATATTTAATAATAATAAAATAAATAATTATTTTATTATTATTATTAATTATGATAATAAATAATATGGATTTATTTAAGTCAATACATTTTACATTAAGTCACAATAAATTTAAAATTATCTTAAGTCAAAAATTAATCAAATAACCCGCCCCTGACCGTTCCCGGCGCAAAAGTGTCCATCACACTCACCGCGTTTCCACGCTGGATATATTATTATAATATTATAATATTATTAATTATTAATAGTGATTATTATTAATAATTATTAATAGTGATTATTATTAATAATTATTAATAGTGATTATTAATATTAGTTATTATGAGTATTATTATTAATGATTATCAATTATTAATGATTATTAATTATTAATAATTATTAATAGTGGTTATTATTAATAGTAATTTTTATTAATAATTATTAATAGTAATTATTATTAATAATGACATTATTATTATTATTATTATTTCTTTTTGTAATCTATAACATTTTTATTATTTGTTAAGTAATATCTAAAGGGACATTAAGTAGAGCTACCATCCCTGCATGTATCTGTATTCAGTGGTACGACGAGGAATGACAATTCCTCGTCGTGCCACTGGTGGAACAAGTTGGTGGCATGACGAGGACTAAGCCGTGGATGTAACCAGAATGAATGCAAGGCTGATGATGATGATGACAAAAATTGCAATCAGTAAATTGTATGTTGAAAGCTCATTTAATCACTGAATATGAGCATATGACATGAAATAAATCTAAATTATTACCTATATCTTGTTAATCTTGACTGTGAAGAATTAACTTTTGATAATATGAGATCGTCATCATCCTATGTAGCGTTAGACCCGGTCGCACCCGCGTATAGGTAAATGTCAGAACACGATCATTGGTTGTTAGGGGTCCATTACACGCTAGGTTTTGCCATGGTTTAACCATCAATCACGCCGTGAGTGACCAATAACATAACGTCTAATAACCGATTGACCAATAATATTCATGATTGACGGCATGATGCATGACGTTTGCATGAGCGTGTAATGGACCTCTTAAGTTTTTTGACACTGTCACACAGTTCATTACTCAAAGCACAGATAAATAAATACTTTACCTACACGTTTTAATACGTTGAATATACATTTTTCTGTCTAAAGATTTAAACCATTATTGGTTTTATGGTTTTAAAGATGCAGTATCTATTCATCGATGATACCAGTACAGTAATACGATAGCATTTTAAAAATGTATTGACAGGGCAACGGATGTATGGAAAGTGGGCATCATTCTTTACAACTTTGTTGATATTTGTGAACATCCTAGCAATAAATCTTGATAACTTTAGTGTTCTTTATAAAAAAATTGACAGTGGATAAAGTGATGAAGAAAACAATGGAGATATCGACGGTTAAAAGGCGAATTGATTCAAGCGCCACCTTGGGCGATATTGAGTTATATACATCATTGGAATCGTGGAATTTTTCTGCGTCGTTTGAGCCGGGTTTGAGGTTAATCTGAGCACTTTTTTGGCGCTTGGCTCCATTACGAATTTGGGTATCTTTTCTATTTACGAGGTATCAAGTGTAGCAATTTTGGTTGTTTTTTTCAAAGCATGTATATAGACCCATCAAAAAAAACGTTTTTTCTTACTATCTGTACTTTAAACCATTAATCCCTGGATGAAATAAAATAGTTTTGACGTATGAATTGTTTTTACTTGATCATAAATAATTTAACATGGATGTTAATTCATTTTGCTTCAACCAGATTTATTAATGTATGCAACTTAAATCATTTTGCCTTGAACATTTGAACATTATCTCTGACGCTTGAATCAATCTTACCTGAATAAGTATAATGGAAGTATATGACTTGTGCTAATTATCCTTGACCAGTTTTTAGTGTTTATGCCATTTAGATCAATTTTCCCTATGCATAAAATAAATATCTGCACGTTTGATTCCTTTATATTAATTTAATAATTAAACTTATGTCATACTTAAATCAGTTTACTTCTTCCACCTCGCATTAAAATAGGCATTTATTATCTCAAGCAACAGAACACAAACCAACGCGGGTAGGTACTCGATCGGATCGGATTCGAGGTCGGTTCAGTCTACTACGCGATGCCAGATAAGTCGGATGCCAATTTTATCTATTTAGGCCCTGCGCAGACGACAGACTATCCGTGACGCACTTTTTAGTCTGTGAAAATAGAACCTATGCAATTATAAGCAGTAGCGCACACGACGCGCAAAAAGTCCGGCGCACAAAAAATCCGTGTAATTCGGGCAGACCGCACCGCGCCGCGGCGCGCCGCTCCGCACAAAAAGTGTGTGAAAAAAATTGAACGTTTGCTTCAACGCGCGCTAACGCAGACGGCGCACACTTAAGTCGGCAATCTGCATTTGCTAGGGGTGGACGTAACGCACGCGATCTATTATCATGGCGCCAGAGGTCGATGTAACTATGTTAATTCAAGGTCACAAAATAAATAGCAACTCATCAAATGTATTAACAGACATTTTATAAAATTTGAAAAAATTTGCCGGATGTTGATTCAGAATTGAATGTTTAGTATGGAACTGTCCCTTCAGTAATCTTTCCGAAAGTATAGGATGTACCCAAAATTCTCTATTTCTTCTTCTTTTTCTGTACTTCATGTACAAAATAATACTTCGCGATGTATCCTCTTAGCGTTAATTCCCAGTCGCATCCGAAGCTTTCAGCTCGGAGTCTGGGGTCCGCTTTTACCAGTCTTAACCACGGATTTGACTAGACCTCGATATTTTCCGTGAAGCGATTGTCATCTGACCTCCACAACCCAATGTTAACATTAGGCGATATCGAAGCTTTTGCAGTTAGACCGTTGTTTTTTGGATTTTTGAGGGCTCCAACTACCCGTAACGACTGCCATAGATGTTCTCATGGCAACCGGGACCGACGGCTTAACGTGCTCTCCGAGGCACGACCAGACCAATGCAAATACTCATATTTAATTCACACAAATATTTGCACTGAGCGGGGATCGAACCCGCGCCTCCTGCGTAGCGGCCGCGTTGACTACCGCTACGCCACGGAGGCTGTCTGTCTACCGTCGTGTATTACCTACAAAATAATACTTCGCGATCTCTGCACGATTTCCATAGCGTCTACGTCCCTACAGCTCTGCCGACAAAATGATCGAAGATGTACGTCGTGTGCGTTGAGTCTGAAAAATCCGCGACCGACTTTTTGCGCGCCATGCAGACTTTTTGTGCGCCGCAGACTCGATCGCACAAAAAGTGTGCCGTCTGCGCAGGGCCTTATGAGACCGAAATTTACTTTTTGTATAATGCAATATAAGAATATATTTAAAATATATAATACTAGCTGTTGCCCGTGACTTCGTCCGCGTTAAGTTCGGATTGTTGTTCATCCCTTGGGGGTAGAATTAATCAAAATCCTTTCTTAGCGAATGCCTACGTCATAGTAGCTTTATGCATGCAAAGTCTCAGCCAGATCGGTTTAAAATTGACAAAGTTTCATACAAACTTTCATCCCCTATTTTATCCCCTTGGGGGTAGAATTAATCAAAATCCTTACTTAGCGGATGCCTACGTCATAGTAGCTTTATCATGCAAAGTCTCAGCCCGGTCGGTTTAAAATTAACAAAGTTTCATACAAACTTTCATCCCCTATTTTATTTCCTTGGGGGTAGAATTAATCAAAATCCTTTCTTAGTGGATGCCTACGTCATAGTAGCTTTATGCATGCAAAGTCTCAGCCCGATCGGTTTAAAATTTACAAAGTTTCATACAAACTTTCATCCCCTATTTTATCCCCTTGGGGGTAGAATTATTTAAAATCCTTTCTTAGCGGAAGCTTACGTCATAACATCTACCTGCATGCCAAATTTCAGCCCGATTCGTCCAGTCGTTTGGGCTGTGCGTTGATAGATCACTATGTCAGTCAGTCAGTCACCTTTGAGTTATATATTATTATATTTAGATGTCTAATAACATAGCCTGTTCCTAACCGTTCCCGGTGGAAAAGTGCCCATCTCACTCGCCACGTTTCCACGTTGGATTTCGATGGCCAGTCTTTGCACCAGGAACGACCCGGATCGATAGTCTCGATAGATCGATGTTGCATTATTCAGTCTTTGTCCAATTTCTTTAGGCCCTGGCCTCCTTGCCCCAACTCCCCAGAGTCTCCACGGCCACTGGTATGAAGTTGTAAAGCGGCTCCAGGTCGGCGTACTTAAGCCTCTTCCTTAAGCTAACCTCTTCCGCGGCCGCACACGGGGCGTTAACGGTGCGACTAAGGTGACTGACGGCTATTGTGCTGACGCAGGTTGCGTCCCAAATTAGGCACTTGCCGTTCATCCAGGGCACCAAAGTCAGCCCGTCTGGCCTCTTCCCGTCCGACCTACTAAGACCCGGAGGCTCAAGCACGCAGGGAACGTTCGCCGATATCAGGGCCCTGCGAACGATATCGTCCAGAGCGTGGTGTCGCGGAAACCTCCCAGTGCACCTCCGACAACTCAAAGCATGATGGCCATCTGCTTCCACCGTGGAGCCGCAGGTGCATATATGGGGTTCACACACCTTACAGCCCAGGCGAAAAGCAACTGCCACCCGCAGAGAGTCGTCATCGAGTAGGGTACCCAGGTGAGGTGAAGGCAACGCTTGCAACCACGCTCCGGATTCTGGTTGCGACACCGCCCGCAGCCTGGACTTATTGGCCCCCGTAGCATCTCCTAATAGTTTACCCTGGAGTCGCTTCACCCCCACATCATCCCACGCCCGCTGAAGATGCATTGCTTCAGGGATCGATGCTCCCATGCTGATGGCCGATCAAGCGGTCATAGCACCCGACACAAAAGGCATGATCCCCCCGTCACCATTAGAATTGAATAAAGTAGTGACGAGGTTCTCAACCCCATGAGCAGACGCCAGGAAATGCGGCAGGCGTGGGCCAGCCGGCTTTCCTGGCGCCTGACGTCGCATGAGTGATGTGGATCACTCATGCGACGTACCCCCAGACCACCACACCTGATTGGCAAAGCCGCCTGAATCCACTGGGTCTCATCCAGGGAGATATTGAGGACTGACTCTACCACCGTCCTCAGCGCAGCATCGAGGATGAAACTTCCTCAGGGCAGAGCCAAGTCGGGGCGGTTCGCATTAAATAGGTGACCCTAGGGAGAGCGAAACACATCCGTAACAAAACAATCGCGACGTGCGCGGACAAGCCTTTCAGACAGCAGTTAGGAGAAGTTGCTTCCGAGTAGTGATGGCGTCAGGAACAGCAGTGAGAAATATTGGATATCCCAAAAGGCTGAAGTTAGAGAATGAAAGTTCCTTGAGGCCGGGGAGAAGGGAATTAAAGTGTGAAAAGTGTGTTCGAGCCTCGGTGCCACAGGGAAAGAACTCGCACTTCGAGGGGTTGACCTCCAAACCCAGGTTTCTAAAACTGGTCTTCTGGTTTGGCCCCGATAGTGCCATCATCCAATTACCATATGTTAAGGGTGGATTTGAGGTCACGGATCGCCTTATGGATAGCCAGGCTAAACACCAGAGGACCGAGTGGATCTCCCTGTTGGGCTCCCACATTTGAGAGGATGAGTTTAGAGATATAAAGAAAAAAGATAAAGAACCATAAAGAACGCTCGGGTGGCGTGGATTGCGGCCTCGCATCCACGGCGTGTCCCGAAACCCAGTTGGTGTGGCTGTAGGTATTCGGCCATCTCCTCTTTGACAGCACGGCAAGCCACTTTGGCAGTCAAGCGGCGAAAAACGCTACCGACTGCTATTATAATTGGTCTCAAGCCTCCATCTTTTTTGGCCAATGCAAAGAGGGTGGCCCCGTACGGATATGGACACACTTGAAGATTTACTTGACCACTGAGTAAAAAGTTTACCAGACAGGTCAAACTTGCCAAGAGACGCCTACCGTTCTCCCCCGCCGACACAGATATCAACTCTTTGAGGTGTCCGAGCCGGATCCCGTCTAATCCCGCCGCCGAACCCGTGTAAAATGACCCTAGTGCCGAACTCACGTCCTCTACGGCGACATTCACTGCTGTAAGGGGTAAGCCCGGATCTGGTGGGAAACTGAGTGGACGCGAAGGAGCAGGATGCTTATCCTGTTAGGCAGCAAGTGTACCGGAATCCCGCTGTGCGAAGGAATCGTCCGACACCACAAGGCGGACGGCACCTCTCAAATCGCCCTCATAAACCTTCGCTTCTATCCTATTTAAGTTACTTTTCTTAAAATTGATGAGTCATTTCATTCGCTTTCCCTACATCGTGAAATTTATTTTATTACCTTTGAGCTATTTTCCTCAATTCAGATTCAAATAAATCTTGCGATTAAAGCAATTTGCTATAAATAGTTATTATAACACTGTGTAATTTGAGTCATTCCTCCTTGAACAGTTACAACTAGGTGAGCGGTTTAACTCATTTATCCATGAACAATGGACAAATAGGTAAGTGATTTAAATCATGTATCCATGAACAGTTGACAAATGGGTAAGTGATTTAAATCATTTATCCTTGATCTGTTCAAGAAGCAAGGAACACATAAACTATTTTGCTTTGAATACATAAATCGTTATCGTGTACATAGACCTTTCTGCCCTGATCAAAGAATTGTGCAAAATGGCTCAAGTTACATCTAACTTGCTTTAAAAACACCTTGTATTTGTTATAATATAATCATAAATTAGCATAAAATATACCGCTTTTTAGTTGGGGCGATTTGTACATTTTCATTGTATACTTTAGGAACAGTGATTTTTTTTCTTAAAAAATAAACTTTAAAATGCTCTCCTGTAAAGTTCTCAAAATGGCGCTTGAATCAAGTCGCCTTTTAACCGTCGATATTACATTTCATAAATATTCATATTCCAACTAATTAAGAACCTCCTTTGTGAGACAACTGAGCGAAAATGCTTATGAGTAACCAGAGCATACCATCAGCACGCATCCTCCTAATATTATTATTCCCTAAACGCAGAGGCAACTAATGGAGTTAATTTCAAATTCAAATATCAAGTGTAACATAGTTTTGATCGTATATCTGCTTCATCATAAAACGACACCATCTTAGCTCGGAAACCCAACGATGTAGGTATAGACATTCCGTATGATGTAATTAAAACTACAACATAAATAGTGTTCAATTCAAGTGATCAATCATGTAAAATATATGACATTATATTTTATCAACCAAGTCTATCAATATCAGAAAGAAAAAAAACACAGGTTATAAATAATTTATTATTTTGCCTACAGCATTTTGCTAAGGTATTCGATGTTTGTATTCAGCTTAGATTCGTGACCATGGCGGATTATAATTTGAGAAGTTTGAAACCCGTTTTAGTATTTATGTCAAAAAATATAACTACATCTGACGATTTTATTACGAAAACAAGAAGAGAAGATAAGATTACATAAAAGTAATCTAACAGTAACTAAATGTTTCACATGAAAACTGTCATATATCTCATTTCAACGGTGGCGTAATAAAACATGAAAGCAAATTGCTTAATTGGCGCATATGAAGTACTGACATCCTCCTAGCGAATAAAATCATTTATGCTTGTAGTAAAATATGAACATTATTTGATCTCAGGAAACGGAAAAATATAAACGTGACATTTCATTATCATCCTTCAGAATTGTTGAGCAGAAAATGTCACAATTCCTGGACAAAGAGCTTGCAGTTTTACTGCTAAGGGAAGTATTTATCAAAAATAATTGTGCGTAAATACCTGAGTGTATTTCATATTTTCGTCTTTGGGTGTACTTTTGGCAGACGTTAATAACGACTTCCTTGGCCTGGCCACTCACCATATTTTGACACAAAAACCCACAGCGAAGCCAAATTATACGCTTCCTGTCTTCAATTACTTAACAAAAGTACTTTTTACTTTTGAGTAATTTTATTGCAACTCGTTCTCACAACGACAATATATGAATATTCGTAACACATAATAGAAAAGCGCATAACACATAAACAGATAATGTAGGTGACTATTTGAAACTTAACTATAGGTTTGCGAGGTTTCAAAATGGTGCAAATAAATGATGCAAAAAGCATCATCTGCTGTTGCTACGACAAACAAGGGCGTTAATTGATTGTAAATCAAACCCTTTGATAGAACGAACAATTCAAATCGCACAATTTGCGAATTATTATTAGCTAGTCAGTCACAGGACCAGGACAGGACCCTACAATACTGTCATCCGCTTACATCAGAACACCTCCACGCCAAAATCATCCGTAAGTAGTTTCCGATAAGGTGCACACGAATAAATGCAATATTGCAGGGGAGCTCGGGCTATGATTACGTCATAATTCAGCCCCTTTTTTAGGGAACACGATAGCTATATACTCCCCTCTCGCTCTAAACATGGAAAGGCACTGAAGTTCTTTGTTCGTAACGAGTTTTTTTTATTCGACGTCAGGTTTTCGGGTAATGGATTAAATTGCGTCATACATTTGATTTTGGATATTATGCCTTTGTTCGGTTACGTATTCATAGGGAATGTGTTATTACGAAATATGAATACTTACCCTAAAACGAAGCTGGAATTATGGAGATTGTATGGGTACTCGTATGTTGGAGAGGCGAACAAAGAAAGTATTATAGTATCCCGTGAGCACAAAGAGAGAGAAATTGTGGTTTGGACGAGTTTCATGAAGTGGTCATTTAATAATATGGAGAAATTGCTAGGATTTCTTTGAGTTGGGTTTGCAATTAAAAGGTACAAGTTCGAGCCCCACCCAGATGACAACGATGTGAACTCACAGGCTATGCAATAAAGCTTAGCGGGAGGGATTAACGAGAATATTAATGAGTACTATTAATCTTTCAAAAAGCTTTCAGTGAATATATCTCAAAATATTGTAATCAGACATTACGATTGTATGAAGTAGTAGTACCATCTATCGCATTTCATATGGATTGTAAGAATAAATTAATTAAAATATAATGAAATCAAATATCAAAATTTATAGATGGCACATAAGTATTACACAACATGACGTAAAATACAAATTCTGTAGTTGTTTCTGGTTTAATCGACCGGTGTGTCGCTACAGACAGTACTTAAATAATAATAAAAAATTCCGTTATTTAATTGTCGTATAACCATAAATAAGTTGACGACAAAAGCTGTAATCTATACATTGTGTGACAGCCAGCAATAAAGCTGCTCAATACATTACAAACATTAAACGAAAAAAAGTTCTTTATTTCGCGAAAAGTGAAACTAATGTTCTCATTGTAAAGAATAAAATTAAAATTTTAAATTATCATTATGATAATGCACACTCACTATTCAAAATAATGTGACTTTATTTTTATTTCTCCTATCACAATTTATGACATTATGTAATTAAGTCAAGATCATTATGAATTTTCTTAATGTATTTCATTAAAAAACTAACTAGAAAATATATTAAAACAACTAAAGAATAACACATATATTGAAACAGTAAAGGGCTCGATGGGGGTCTGTATTTATAGAAGTTATATTCAAGAAACGTGAGATGGCGATAAATATGCAGTGTGAGCTCACAGATGGCAGGAAGATGGAGGGTCGTGAGTTAGTGCTATTGGTCCGACGTGGGAGACTCATGTTTAGCTTACGAACACTATTAACTTTTTAGTTCTACTGTCTCACATTATACCTAGACTGAAAGACCTCGAAATCATCCTTCAATAATAAATATTAAAAAAGATACATGAAAACTTTCTATCACAGAGAAGAAATTGCAAGCAACTAAAACATTGTATTGAAATAAAACTTTTTCAATCAAGTCAGAAACAAATATCTTAATATTACTTGATGCTATTGATATGAAATATTATAATAACATAAGTTGGAAAAATTGGTGAAGATAATAATAACATAATACATATAACAATACCTACAGAATGTACCCTGAAAGATAATTTTGATTTCATTCATTTGATGGCGACTATTTGGCGGAACAAGAATAACAATGGCACCGTCGTTCAAGGATCAAAATATAGCAAACGAGAAATCCGATTCATTTACGAGTACTTATACAGTTCAAAAATCATTATTAGTCATTATGCTTAATTGTATTATGCAAAATCACTAATTAATATGTATTATACACCATTTTGTAAAATTAAAGTTAGAGGTAACTTTTGAAGGGTCTGCAAGTTGCCCTATTATGTTTAAAAAAGTTTTCACCCTCGGTATTACACGAGGGCTAGTTTCCAGGGGAAATTAATAGAGCTGGCCAGCAAGGAAAAACGCCATCAAAAATAAACAATTCGAATAATGAACTCTCTGGGAAGCTTTTGATATCTATTGAATGTCATTTGTTTCAATAAATTGACAGGCATTTAAAACGTACGTGTCCATACATCGAAATGAGTTCATCGAGAATAACGTTTACTCCATAATCAATTTTCACAGTAGCGTTTTTAATCAACGGTAAAGTGATGCTCGATTTCGTCGAGCTGTTAATAACGACACCCCATCGAGTGTTTCTCACTGGTTCAGTGGCTTGGAGCAATCTCACGATTTGCGTATCAAGATTTGCATGAAGAAGACCACTGTAGGTAGCGTGAGTACGAGGTATTAAAGCCTGTAAACAAGGTAATCTATCAACACATTAGAATAAATTGAGGCATTCATATCAATCAAGTACAAAAAACTCATACGAGCATTTAGATATCGAAAGCTTTGTGATAGATTATACTTCATTCGACAGATGAATGCTGCCATATTTGAAAAATATAACGGAAGAGACTCGAGTGATGCGTTTGTTAATATCATTACAGAAGATGAAAGCGTGACATTGTCCTTACGAGCCCGAAACCAAAAGACAATCTCCTTAATGGATGTTTCCTTTCAGGCTCACAAAAGTAATGGAAAATAGAAGTCAAGGGAAAAATTATTGCCTCATTGTTTGCACGGACGATTTGTTTGGACACAATTGTGCTAGAAGATAAAAATATCATTACTGCAGACTGTCATGTTAGTAATTGTTTGCTAGTTGTTTTGATAAATGTTCGATCGTGTCTGTGTCCAAGAAGCTATATTTTCCATCACTGCGATTAATCCGACTCTTTTATCTCTGTGTCTATTAGTCCAAACCCCAAATACGATAAAACAGCTTAAAGGCAATCTAAGGTTAGGTGTTATCTCCTACCTGTAAAATACCTTTCGATGAAAAAAATATTTTCCAAATCGATTAAGCAATAATGATAACTTTAGAAACAAACATTAAAAAATATGAAATCAAATTAAGAATCCTCCATTTTTTAAGTCGGTTAAAACATCCATCCCGTCCATAAATAAAAAAATATTCTCTCACTCTTATCTCGAAATAAATAACCAAACTAAATATAAAAGGTTGCTTTCAGTGCTAAAAGCTGAATGAAATAAAATTATTTCGAGAGGTAAATAGGGGCAAATTGGGTATCTTTTCAATTTATGCATATCAAATACAAATTTATACGGGATCAGTCCTGAGAGGAGACACGTTATAAAAAGAATTATCCAAATGCGTGGAAAAATGTCCAGGAGACGGGAATTTACATAACGAAATGAGATGTTCTAACTCAGAATTTGATAGTCCAATGTTTTTTTTTTTCTCCTTTGAAATGCAAACTACTTTGATAGTATAAAAATAACTTATATTTCTGTGTATACTCAGCTATTTAGATAGAATCGAACACAGAAAAATATGCCACACAATGTTATCACCCGCGTCTTATACCATGAACATTTTTCACAAGTATGAAGTATGAAACATCGAGTTTCGTATCTAAATCGATCAGTAATGACCACTACACCAGCACCAAATAGCTTTGTCTCCTCACCCGGAAGAACCGTGAGGTGGTCTTTTGGAAAATCAAAGCGATTAGGACGCAGTGGAACCGACCTGATAAAGAAACTACGCAAGTGTGAATACTTGAAACTTTATAGATAGGTTCTTTTGTTGGTCCTGACTTATAGAATTTTTTTATTATTAGTTGTTACTTAGTCCTTTGTTGGAAACTTCTATAGAAATATTCATATATGAAGGTTACGGTTTACAGATAAAGTGTTAGTCTAATTTGGTAGCTGAGTGATGACAATCAAGAGCGAGAGATCCATGGGTCAAATCAAATCCTGACCATTATCAACATAAATATGAATCCAATTCTAACGCAAGCAATTTAGTTTAGCCGGAGGGGTTAGTAGTTAGTACTTAACTAAAAATAGATACCTAGTTAATTCTTACAAAAATACTTTAAGCATAGTATTTAATCTTAAATCCATCTGTATATGTCAATACCACTGAACTCTTAAACAACTGAATCAATTTTGATCATGTATTGTGTGTATCTGATTCTGTCCTTGGCTGTTTAAGATATACAACGAACGAAAAGGTAACGTTGTTTAGGAAAATATCTGTCTTCTTAACTAATTTATATGTCAGATTTAATTACATAAGGTTCATAATTGGTTATTGATGTTATTTAAGCACATTATAGATAATATATGCAAGAAATATAACATTATAATGATTGTAAAACTTAATATTTGACAAGCACGGCGCCGTCCATGGTATATCAACTCAAGATGGCGTCTCTGGCGCCATACACATACCGTATTATATGTAAATTAATACATCTTCACCTATAACATTGATACTTTGCATATTTATTATGATATTCGAACACAGTCGTATGTTAGGAGAAGAAGTTTGTGATTTAGGACACAAATAGATGGGTATATTTCGTTTCTTTTGGATAAAGCCGTAGGTGTGTGTCGAGTATCGATGTCGTTGGTAATTAAGTGGCGACAGTAACCGAGATATACGTAATTGGGTCTACTAATGAGATGTGTTCCACCCACTTCTACAGGAGTCATTTGAATAGTACGAATGAGCCAGTTCGGTCGAGAAAGTACCAACTTTTAATTAACTTGCAGTGAAAATCTATTCAATGGAGCTGGATTTTCGCGTTTTAGCCAATGAAATTAATTGAACAAGACGTGATATGTATTACGTAGGTTAGGTTTCTGTAATTGATGAAATTCGCTTCTCATTTCATCACAGAAACTGAGGTCCACCCATTCTACGCAGTTTATAACTATCAATCGATGAAAAATTCTAGTTTTAATGGAACTCGGATCTTTGAGCGAATGTCTCCAGCTCTTATATGTTGACTTCGATTGACTTCATAATGATGCAAGGACCTGAATTCCTGGTTACTTTTAAAATAGTTATGACGGATTGACAAATTACAATAGAAATCAACCCAAACCATAATTTATCTACTGGGGCAATCATACCCAAAGTAAAATAAGGACTCGTACTAAAATGGGAAAATATTTTCCCACATTTCGACTCAGCAACTAGAACAGAAGGTAAGTCCGGTTTCCTTATCATTTAAAAAAAAGCATGTGACCGCATATAAATGATACTAATTAAGTCCTCATAGAGTTATGACAACGATCGAACCCGCACCATACGGCACACTGCACCTACCTAGTCACCGAGGCCACCATATGCTCAATGTCCAACAGCCACATTTGCGCAAGGACGTCATACGTCACAAGGAAACAGCTGATCGGCAATCGGCAAATCTCAAGTGTGTCTCCACATCCCCATTTGCCCATTAGACCCCAAACTCAACTCCAGTAGCTCCACAAAAAACCCGTGACGACCTCAAATCTTCTCAAGTTACACATGTTATCTGCCCAAAATAGAATCGAGTAAACACTTAACCCATTTTTTGCTTAGTTGGATAAACATAAATCTTCACTTTTTTCTCTCTATCGGACCTCTGACAGTATACCTGCTCTTCAGTGCTCATGCGTTTAAACTGGCAGCAAACTAATACAAACTTTATTTACCACGAAAGAAAGTTACTTTTACCTCGAAAATGTAGTTCATGAAATTGACATTGAAATCAATGTGCTGGAACTTGCGTCCAATGAGAACTAAACTCTCTCAACCCACAAATAGAATCGAAATTCCTTCACAAGAAAAATCCAACTGAACTTTACAGGAAAGTTATCCGTAGTTACTGAGGAATAGAGTTGGTAATACTATATCAAGGTTCAGACGAACTAGGGTTGGCTAACAAGGGCGAGGGGAGCCGGTTGCTATGCAAACGCTGGTGCGCTCCACTTGGGTCTGGCGCTCTGACCCACTCGGTCTTGACAATCGAGAGGCCTAGAAAGTGCTCGTAGGCGTTGGTCCGTACTCCGATTGTTTCGTAGTTTCGAACACATTACGACTGATGACTGCGAATGACTTCGTTGATTGTTCTATTGATTGCACAACTTTCTTCTCAGAAATTAATAACAATTACACAAAATTGTTTTGTGGCAATATTTTTTGAAGCAATTTAGATAATATTTCGATCTAACTCAAGACGTGGCCATTATAGTTTTGTAAGTAATTATAGGTGAATATAGCACGCAATATGTAGCTTTATTAATTTAAACATAGCATTCTTCATCATCATTCACACAATATTATGTAAAATAGGCATTTTTTATTTCATCATCAAATTATTATATTTTTCTAACGATATAGATTCAACTTTCATTACTATCCTTCACGGTACCTTGATTTATCTCTGGAGATTGACTGATTTAATAGCCTTTAATATGTCAAAGGGATAGGCTAAAGCTATATTTCACCAGCTATATCTTAATACCCATTTACTATAACACATTTCAACTTTGCCCGGTATCAAACCCAGACCGTTACGATTACACAGTAAACTTAAATGAACCTATACCACGGGGGTAATGAGGCAGCAATCTTCTTAAACGAATAACGAGTGATTGTTTGTATGAGAACATTATTAAATGTAAGTAAAGTATATTTTGTATTGTGTATTATTGTGTATGGCGGCTCGTGTAGGGCCGTAGGCACACAATACAATCGCTTCGGCACGTGGAAACAATTAATTCGAGTGTCAGCCTTTTGTACATTGTTCTTTTGACATTTGATTACAGTTATGTAAAAAATATTTTTAATTAATAAAGCAAATGTAGTGAAATGTACTTATTTGGCACGGATGTAAGGATTTTTGTTATTAACAAAGACGTACCGAACCGAATCTAATTCTTCTATGTCCTTTGTGCAAACACATGAGCACTGGATGTTTTATAATAATTCATCATACACCATACATACACCACATACATACATCATTAAACTGCTATTAGCGACTCCTGTAAAATAACTTAGCTTTTCGTAAATACATATACGAAATACGAAAGGGTATGCAAGTATATATTTGGACACTGAAAAAAAAAGAATATTAAAATCTCGTAAGATAGGTGTTTTCAAAAAGCTGATTGTGACTGATTAGGAAAGAGATTTTTAATGTCATAGCACTGGTTAGATGCCCTGCTTTTATGAGTCATGGTAACCACTTACCATCATAAACTATGTGCTTGTTGCTTACATCTTTCTACCTAGTCAAAATAATAAAAATGCCTTAGACAAAGAAATAATTGTACACTTTGGGCTCACGTTGAGCTGGGCTCCTGAATTTAGGTGGGCGGAATCGATATCGGGGCGTTGGCCCTTTGATCGAGAGACTCGTTGCCATCAGGTGGGCTGTGCACTCATCTGGTACCTTAGTAGTCTGTATAAAGACTCTTGTGAAAAGTATAGAGATATAAATAAGCCTTATCGGTCATCCGTCACTATCATTGCTCACGCGTGGCAAAAGATTGAGTAATCTGTGTGATTCTGTTGCTGTACCAATCGATCATGTGTTTTGAAAATCATAACTTTCCTTTTTTCTTCACCATAGTCGGATAAAAAATGTTTTGAGTCTAAAAAGGACATGTCAAAAAAGGGACGATTAGCGCACTCTGGACTGGACTGGCAAGCTTTCATAGCAAGCTCGTAAAGCATGTAAAAACATAAACCAACCGTCTCTGCCTACCCTTGAGGGAGGAAGGTGTTATTCTTATTATTAAGTATTTATACCGTATACCTACTAACTAAGTTTTATTTCGTCGAGATAAAATTAATGCATAGAACAGCTGACTCATTATAACAATTGACATACGAACTCGGATAAAAGTATTTAGCGACAATACAGTTAGACTCAAGAAGGGCATCAGAAGGTTTCTTCAGGGTCGGCAGCACGAGTATGACGCCCCTGGTGTTGCATACTTTTCTACGGTAACCACTTTCCATCAGGTGAGCCGTGTGCTTGTCTGCCACCTAAGTGGTATAAAAAACAAGACGAGATACATTGGCACACTGTCCCGCAACACGCAGCATAGTGCGGGAGACCGTGGTCCTACATCATCGCTTCTGAGTAGCTACAGTAGCTATCTCTGTATTGAAAGCACGTGTAATGCAACACATAGAAAAGGTATTCACGCACACTATTGCAGAACACGTGCGCACAGCACACAGAGGGAACCACGCGCCAACGCGCGCGGGTGCGAGTTGCGGGGTGCCGAGATCTGCAGTACGCTGCGTGATTCTAACAGAGCCAGACGTTATAATATTTCAAATGGATCTCGACATCGATCAGTTTATTATTGAAATCGAAAGCCGTGAGGCAATTTGGAACATGCGATGTGAAGAATATAGCGACAGAGTGCAGAAAGTGAAGCAGTGGGAGGAAATAATAAATTTGTTCACCGATGAGGACGCATCGGCTAAAGAGAAAAGAAGGCACGGTGAGTTGTTGTTATACTTTATTTTTAACCAAAAATGACAACATTTCAATCTAAACACGCTGTAGCGTGTTATGCCTAGTTCAAGCTACCACACACACCATTTGGGGTCACTTTAGACCCCTCAAAATCTATTTCACAAACACATTGGCTCATATATTGAGACTTGCGAGACACAGGTATGTGCTCCAAATTTCATAGACATAGTTACTTACCTCAAAAAGTTACTTACTTTTATTGATGTCCAAAAATCGTCATTTTTATCACTGATATACCTATAGATTAAGAAGGTAGTTGGGTAATTACAAAGAAATAGTTAAATCAGAAAGTATATTTTTTTTTACATTTTATTATAATTTTTCAATTAATTAGGAACACGTAGCTATAATGCCTGTTATGATGTAATAATAAGAATCAGTAGCAATCAAAATTGATGGCAACCGGTCTCTACGTAGATTTTAAAGTTTTTTCAATCCAAACATAATAGTTTTATTATGATAACTACTTATAACTAAGAGTATAGTCGACTTTCATATTTATTACGTTATTCACTGTAATTTATTAAAAAATAATTTTCAATATTTATCAATAGTGTAAGACTTTTAAATATTACGAGTAGATTAGTGAAGAGCACCCTCTTACCAGGGATCTGAAACAGTTATGTTTGTTTTAGGAAAAATGCTGCAAAAAAGATGGAGAACGCTTCGTGACGCTTTTGTTAAACAAAGACGGGAACTGGCTAATACCGAGGGTGGATCAGCTACTAATAAAAAACTATATAAATACTATAATCGACTCTTGTTTCTCTTACCGGTAGTCGAAATGAATACAACAAGAAATAGTGTAGTAAGTCAAGATGATAATGACTCAGTTGATAGGTCATATCGTAGCAACATAGTCCTGCCTGAAGCCAAGAAGATCAAGAGAAGTGATTCAACCGAAAAAATTAGCAGTGACCTTGTAAACGTTTTGAAATCTGCATTGAAACAAACAACTGAAGTAGAAGATCCTGATCGACAATTTATGCTATCGTTGGTAAGCGATTTCAAAACTGTGCCTCAAAGACTAAAGCCCAGGGTAAAGATAAATATACTTAAATGTATCATGGAAGCCCAAGATGAAGAAAGTGATTTCCAAGAACGAAAAATTGATGATTATCAATACGGCGGGAATCGGTCTCCATCTTTACATATGGAAGATTCAGCATTTTCAAATATGCCGACAATGATGGGAGATCAAACATCTTCAGATTCCGTGAGTTCTCATCATTCTGAAGATCCGGTTCCTCTGAAAGTGCAAAGAGTATATAAGAGTAAGAGGAAGAGTGCGCAGTTCATACAAAACAGTTGAGGTGTCTACGGATTTGGAATTTTAAGCCTGTAAAATTCATAACCATTATTGTACGTCTTATCAGGCATGCTACGGTGATACCTACTTATTTATATAATTTGACAACATCTATTATCACCTGTGACAAACAATAAATGCATTTGAATTTGAGTTTGAGTTTAAGTGATGACAAGAAATCGATTAAATTGGTTCATAAGTAGATTATTTATTCTTTACATAATCATTAAATAATTACTCAGAGAAACGTGAATAAATATTAATGTATCGTAAGGCGATAGTGCGAGGCAGTATGCCAATCGCCAACTACATTATTATGTTTTACTCTACAGATTTCATTGGATATCATTATGAAAAACCTAATCCAGCCTAAGTTAGCAAACAATCACACGGCTCACCTGATATACTTAAAAGTGTTACTCGCTCGTTACCGTCTTCAAAGCGAAAGGGGAGGGAAACAAGAAAATAGGAAAAAGGAAAGGAAGTGAGGTAAGGCCTCCGGCACTCACAAACCGGACGAAATACCTTTGTTCCTCCCTCCCCCAGCTCGTTTAAAAAATCTTTAAACAAAGCATGTAATGTATTCAATGTTCCCTTCTTAACTTTACGAAAAACAAACGTGGTATTTTATTAAAGTGATATTTTAAACTCTGCGTTTGTTCCATGGTAACCTTTAGAGGTTAGGGCAGATAACATCTTCGAGCGTATAGTTTAAGGTCATTTGAACTATTTGAAATTAAGCTAGTACCTTAATGTTTAAGAAATAGTTTATTTTAACTAACATTGTAAATGATAATTTTATTTTGTTATCCGTTCAAGGCAGCCATCGTCTGTCTGCCCTTGTTCCAATTCCTTCTCCATATATTTCTGTCGTACAACGGTGACTTTGTGTTAAGGAGACGGTTTTATGATCAAGAGGTCCCGGTTTCGAATCCAGGCCATTTTATCCATTTGAAGACATTTTTATCACAAGTAATTAAGCTAAAATGGAAAGATTATGGGCAATACTATTTTCGGTGATATTCTTTAAAAACATCATCTCGGTTACTTCCTTAACAGCCATCCACTGAATACATCTATGTCTTCTTGGGCCTTCCCTTCAAGATAACCGTTAACTTAGTAGTAAAAGTGCCTATAATTCAGAAAAACAAACTTTATTCTTACGGATATTACCTAAGTACAATAACGTTTACAAAAACCGAAAAGTAAGTACAATATGTTGCAAAAAAAATCATGAAGAATTTGGTTTCTTATTCCGTTCTGTCGCAATTCGCGGTGGTTTATCCGAGTCTGTTCCATTCGGGGGATGATAACGCGGAGCCTGGGCGGTTTTCCTTCCTCAATCATTATTTTAAAATCAATTTCCGTCATGCAATATCTGATTCAATTTCTTCATAAATTTGATATTTTCCCTTCTGATTCTATTTGATATTTTTAACATACAACTTATTAATTTATAACGAAGCTTTCATACGGAGCCATTCTTTTCTACGCCTATGGTAACCTCACTCTAGAGAACCAACTTATAGAAAACACAATGTTCATCTATGTATTTTAAATTATTGTTGTGGTCACATCTAGTTATAAGAAACCGAACTACCTACTTAGAAACTACAGACCCTGCATCGCGCTATTAAAGTACGGATATTGAATTTCATATAGAGGTTGATCACCATCTCCTATCTGAGGGTCCTCTCTTTGTGTCAGAAAATCATCACACTCTATTCTCTATTATTTTTTTAGTGTCAAAAGTCTAGTAGTGCTAGTAACCCGTAAAATCTAGTTAAAACCCCGCACCTAAATCCTCTTATGAAGATATCGTGAGCCCACAGTGTTGTGTGTGATGCACGGATACAGGGGTCACGGGGGTGCTCTGTGCGTGGGACACACCACACGGCTATGATAACTCATGATCCCCATGGTTTCCACTGCGTTATAGACCCTTCGATCGGCCCCTTCCTTCGTTATGGTTGCTACGTAGGTAGTTAGAGATTATACAACTCGATAGTAGGTATAGTCGATATTACATCTCCGATATAATTTTGCTGTAATATTGTTGAGCAATCTTATGAGATCTCACTGTTTTGCTGTGGTGGTTACGTCTTCGTTCTGTAGGGTTTATGTGGGGT
Organism: Eilema depressum; assembly: GCA_914767945.1. Classification (NCBI taxonomy): domain Eukaryota; kingdom Metazoa; phylum Arthropoda; class Insecta; order Lepidoptera; family Erebidae; genus Eilema; species Eilema depressum. Next base: position 458,226 of record OU612026.1, read on the forward strand.
TTTATATTAGTTCTTGCTCTTATGGCTATCTATATTCATGAAGTGGAAACGCGTTTTCAACATAATGAAGGAGTCAACTCTAATTCTCTTATTGGAGGAGAATGAGTAACACAATCAACAATTCAGTGCCAATATTTCCGAACTCACTAAAGAATTAATGTGACTATTGCCGTGAACCTGACATTTTCCTAGTGTCTTTATTACTGACAAGTTGTTATAAGAAAAAGCAATATAGCTTTTCCTCTCCCGATAATTATCGGATAAGGAAAAGCTGTATTTGCCATTATTGCCATTGCCCTACCGAAGCAGTCTTGTAAAATCTAGGCCAGTAAATTATTTTAATCTCCCCAAAATTACTAAACTAAAAGCTTAAACGAAAACCAAATCCCTCCCTGACGCAGGCACCGCTCGCTCAGCCCAAGTCCCAATAAAACAAACTAAGTCAACTTGTCTATTGTTTACTTCTACTTAGTTTCCAAAACAGAGGCCAATAAAATTTGCATAAAAACAGCTTTAGACCTGTAACAATAGGCCGCGATGGACAGGGCTTACCCCTCACACGCGGGCCCACCCCGGCTCGCACACAACGCAGTTAATTTGCAGCCGACTGGTCGCACCTATTTTCGGGAGCTCATCAATCTTGCTAGGCTTACAGGTTTCCATTTGGGATTGTTGAAAGTGTTGGGATTGTTGAATGTGTTTGCGTTTATATTTTTAAGCGCGCCTTCACTTATCTGCTTTTTACGATTGAAGTTATGAGTAATGTACAGTCAAAGACAAAAATTGGTTAGTACTGAAATATTTACAGAGCTTTTTAGCTATGGAATATATGTTTTATTAAATGGATGTAGGTATTAGTGATTTTATAATCTTCAGGGAACAAAATTACGTAAGTTATTGAATTTTTGTTTATTATTTTTAAGAAAGGTTTAAGAGCCTAATTAGATTTTGTGTAGTGATTTTTGTTGTTGGATGTAGTATTATAAGTTATTTTGTATCTAAAATATCAATATCGGGCGCGACTGCTGTAACCCACTCGTAAGCCCTGTTCAATATCCTGCACTGAATAACCATATTTAAAATCTAACTAGAATAACGAAACTTTGAAAATTAACCCTGAAAACATTAAGTTCACTTTTCAGGCAGTTGTGTAATTCCTTTAAAGTACTTACGTATAACAAAGTAAGTTTGCAATATATTTGAAACCGCAGACACTTTGTGTATTACGTAAAGTGGGCGCGTAATAAGTCCCTTTGCACTGCTAATGTGTCCCTTAAGTAACGAGGGGAGTTAGACGGGATTATTTTTAATGACTCCAGGCTCATCCGGCCGGATTTCGTCGGTTATTTTAGGCACAGAAGTTATTATGATGTACATCGTGCTACAATTGGCTGATGTACTGGTGCGTTGGTGACAACTCAGTGTGGACTGGTAGTGAGATGTTACTTTCTTTTTACTTACTTAATTTTGTGTCGTGAAAAAATACTAGCAATGTAGGTCACAAGCAACTAATATTCTGGTCCGGCTTCGTATATCCTTTGTGTCTCCTTACCATTATTTGGTTTACAGAAGTTTCTGCTCTCTGATTATTTAAATCCTAGAATGAAGTCAGTGTCAGAACTTCATTCGTCTATCAGCAGACTCTGATAATCTGATATAAACCAGTTTACGTATCTGGCACTTGGTTTACAACTTGCTCTCTTGGAACAAGGTACTAGAACTTGTAAGAATGATGTTCTGTATTATTTTTTAGCATTAAAGTGTCTACAATACACGACTTGCCCTGATCAGTTACGGAAAGCATTGATATGGATACAAATAGTAACTTTATTGATAAACCAAATCATGAGAGCGAATCCCAGCCTAAAACACTCAGCCTCGATCCCCAACCGTCCTTGTAAAACATCCGTGTGTCTGACACACAACAGGATCCTGAAACAGTCCAGCAAATTATGTTAATATTATATGTTCCAGCGAGGTGACACCAAAATATTATCAACGAGATTAGATAGCAGCTATCTCGACAGCGTTCAAATAGACGAGTTATGTAATATATGAAATAGATACCATTATATAGGTCATTTGGAGCTCAATAGATGATCAACGATGCAAGATGTTCATTACTCTTTGTTATATTGTTATTGTTGTAGCATACTTAGTTGTTGTCATTGTTGAGAGAAATGAATAAACGATCGATGCGAAGCGTGAAGCGCATAATGTATTAATAATTAAGTTCATTAAATCAGAATATGATCTCTTTGGAAAGGATTTTTGATTCATTTCTTGATAACTGAGGAAAAGTGAATTATTTCACTGAAGTAGGTATACTTACGTCTGTAATATTTTGCCATCTATGGTTTTGGCCGCAATTCATATCTAGTTTGCCGTCGACAGGTATTTTTTCAGGTTTATTATGTATTATTATTATAAACATCATTTTTTCATGTACCATTCATGTATCACTAGTACATGGATTTATTTTATAAAATCCACAAAATAGGTCTTTGTAAAAATTAAGTTTCATAATTTCGTCGAGATGAATTTCTCCGAGATCACTTTTGTAGTCTAAAACAAAACATGTTCTATGAAAACTTTGGAAACAAAAATATGACTTCCAAATTTTTGTTGGAAAAAGCCGACACCCGAGGCGAGACACATCCGCATCAGTACCATGTCGTGGGGATACTTTATCCAATTTAGCTTAGACCCGTCCCGGTTTGTTAGGCAAAGATATGGTGAATATAACACAATTTAAAATAAAAAAACTTTATTTTTAATAATCTAAATAATATATGAAGATATCGTCAAGCTCAGAGGCTGTACTAGACTATTATCATACATTTTAGTTTCGTAAAGAAAGTCTACCAAAAACATTATAAAAGATTTATCTTTTTAATCCAGCACCCTTGCTGAGATTGTCGTCCCCTCTAGCCAAAATATATTCACATTTAAACTGACCCAAACATTCATTTATCCCCAAAAATATCGCGTTACAAGATTTTCTTCTTTTCTGCGAGAAATTTAGGGGTCCTTCGGACCTCAGAGGTCACTTTAGGCCTTTGTTACCCCCGGGCGATAAATAAACATGGCCAATGGAGGCCGGTACCTGCAGCCGACGTGTTAAGTAAGATAGGCTCTTTGTTGCGTACGGGTTCGATATGGGATCGTATTGATTATCGGTCTTTTTTGGTCTTTATTGTCGACATTTGAGGGTTAATGGATGTGTTCGTTGAGTTTTGGTTATAATGTATACCTACAGTAAGTAAATGTGGAGTATATAGCGTAGGGTGTGTGCGTGAGGTATCCAGCGGCAACAAAGATGGCCGAATTTTAAATATACTCATTTACTTTATGCTTCATTAACCGCCTGACGGTGGCCTCGTTTCCTCGGTAATCGCAGTTAAGTGTCGGCCTTCGCGAATCTCATCATGGAGTGAAATAGCCACAATCAAATAAAGCGTACTAACGTTTCATGGTGCTCCTCGCTCAAATGAAGTGCTTACCTTGCTTTTGGAGTAGAGCTGCACAATCTTGCTTACAAAGAAATCTTTGATAACCAAAGAAAATCGTTCCTCTAAAATATTTTTGCCTTATTTTCATTTTAGCTACAGACAAAGAAATTCATTTAACAATTTAATACATTTCTCTTCATATATAACATGTATTCTTAGTCTAAGACTCACGACTACTCAAAATTTTCACCCGAGAATACGGGAAACAATCCCAATTGTTTCACGAATAATATATTTCCTTACAATATTCTCAGTTAATAACTTACGAGTACATACACGCCCAACCCACTCCGACGTAGTTACCATTGAAACAAACAAAAGAGCATTACCAACTACTTAATTTACATGTGTTAATTCAATTCACAAGTACATTCACACCTGGCGCGCCGTCTTCATTAGAGTATAACAGGCGAGATACAATCACCGGTCGCCATGGCAACGCATTCAATCATTGCTCCACGCTCCGCCAGCCAATTAGAATTTTCAAAAGAGTGGCCCCAACAATTGGGACGTAAATGCACTAATTCGACCCCCTGGGCCCGCCGGGGTCAGCGTGTGGAACGGCAAAGCCACATTAGCATGAATTACAGTGCTTTGTGTATAACTTGCTAATGTCATAGTGTAGCTTCTGGCAGTAGGACAACGTGGAAGTATCTTGGAATTTGAAATTAATATTATTGATTTTAAACTTTTATGATGAGGATGTTTGAGGGGCTTGGTTCAATGTACACAATGTATTATTTATTGACCAACAAGCATCTTGAGCAACCAACAAAATCTTCAAACATACGGACTTTCGAACTCCGTACGGCCTCAAAGTTTAGACCTAATCTATCTAAATGAGTCTTATAGACCTAATTTTATAAATGAAATCTAACCTTTGTTTTTTTTTTTCAAATGGTATATATAACCTTTTGATACTAAGGGAGCAAAAAATGTAGACAGTTTAACTTAGATCATACATACATACATACATAAACTCACGCCTTTATCCCCGAAGGGGTAGGCAGAGGTGCTAGCACCCACATGGTGGCGAGCCTATTGCCATTAACCGGGCACTTATAAACCTGCGATAAATACACACATAACTTCGAAAAGCATCGAAAAGTCATTGGTGTGTGCCATGGTAAAACCTGGGATCGAACCCGAGACCTCGTCTCAGCAGTCCATTACCCATTCCACTAGGCTATCGCGGTATCAATGAAAAAGTTTTTGCAAAAATGGTTGTACTCTTATGTAGGCTATGTATCATACCTTGAACTCTGTCAATGCAGAACTTGCGAGTTTTTGAAGTACACACAAACCTAGTTAACATGTCTATACACATAAATGTATACATAAAACTTTAACTAGTTTTGTTTAGATTATTTCACAAAATATCTCATCTTACACCTCTGTTTGTGACTACACTGTGGCCAAGCTACCCGAAATAAATGCCTCAATTCAAGTGCGTGGGTCCGGCATTATTGTGTTTTAATAACAAAAAGGGTTTCAATGTCCAATCTCCGAGTAATGATCAAAAATATATACCATTTTCGTAGTCCGATGGGCGCGCAAGCGAGCGCAATAATTTTCGAATTAATTAAATAGATACAATTGAACGGAAGTTTGTCACAGATAAACTTTGTGTTTAATTTATAATTATATAACGAAACAAAGGATGTACTCGTATTGTTAGACTTGCGGTGGAAGTTTCAATGCTAATTGGTGAGCTAGTGAACAATGTTCTCAAAAACTTATGGATGTAACATCTACAATATTTTTTTTGATACTTATTATGTAAAAAAATACCATATTAGTACAGTTATAGAACTACCTATCTTTGCTTCAAAATTTCATTCAAATTCTTTGATTCCTTACATACTGTTCACAATTTGTTCTTGCTTTGTTTCCTAGTACCTAAACTACACGTAGCTTGTAACACCAAGGGTTGTCGCTGACGTAATCTATCTCCTGACATTACTCCCTCAGTTGGAAACATCTTTCGTAAAATAAACGCATCCAAAACATTTATATGGGGCCAGCATTAAGTGATCGGGCGACACTCAGTCGCACACTACCCCACTTCGCTATCCATCGCCGCTATTGTTTTGCACACGACGTCAGATATAGTAAATTATCAGATAATGGACGCATAAAGAGCGCCTAACTGAAAGCAGGGTAGATAAATACTGTTAGCTCGTCTAGCCACACTGTCAACGTGCTATTGTGGAGGTGTCACTATAATGCTCGCTACCTTGAGAGATGTCGTGCCATTATGATTGTATAGATGAGAGGTCACTGGTCCTTTGTAACGTACATTCTGTACCTCACAATCTTATTATTGATCACTTGGTCGTCTTGTATTTTTGATTGGGATATCTTTTCCTAGTAACGGGACGCTATATAATTAAAAACTTATCAATTTAAAGCACTAGTCCTTGTTAACAGCTGGACTAAGGCCTCTCCCAATATGCGCACGTCTATACTGATCCTCCCCCTTCCACATCCAGTCTGTCCCTCTTTCAGGTCGTCAGTCCATCTGGCTAGGGAGCGTCCCACCTTCCGTTTTCGTTCTCGCGGTCTCCACTCTCCTAGGACTCGTTAACTCCATCATTCTTAGACACACAATACAGGGTGAAAGTATTGCGTCATCTGAGCTTATTTTCATGGGTTATAAGTATATCTACTACCAATAAAGAGCCCTATCCATTAGTTACCTCGTAGGTTACCCATGAAAAGCGATATTTTTGTCTTCGTATTCACGTCGCCGCGGCGCGCCGTGTTGTCGCGAATAAAAAAAATCATATAGGTATTAAGTATAATGAGATAACTCAATGACACAGTTAAGAACTCTAAATAACCTGTTCTACAACAGTTCCACCTTATTTTGTACGCCATATAAAGTTTAATGGCACATTTATTAAGTCCATAAACTGCTAGAATTGATAATAAAAGGTACACAAACAACAACCGTCCGACTAGGTAGGTATATTGTGCCAATCACGGCCGGCCATCGTTACACGTACCCGGAGCAAATTAATTGCCTTATAACTACATTTACTTTTTAATTTTGCCATATCCCATGGCAACGATACCATTACGCTGGACGAGGCAGGTTTATCTTTACTATAGGGGTGCGCTTCGCAGATAAATCATCACTCGGATATTATCCGAGTTTGTTCGAGCAAGATAGCGTTCTGAATGCTTGTAGCTCCCTCAGTTGGAATTAAATTTCAATAAGTAGTGGTCAAGAAGTTTGGTTATGCTCAAATCTACTAATCAATTGCTTAGACTGTTAAAGCATCGTTCGCATTGCGTGCTACACTAGTCGAATTTTCAATGTAGAAACGTAGAATAAATGAAATCAATAATATATAATTATGTAGTTGATTAACATAGGAAAAAGCGAAATCACGCTCAGGCGGGTCTCGATCCTGCGATTTTCCCTTACAGGGGTAATGCTCTGACCACTGAGCCACGTAGCGTGATTTCGCTTTTTACTATCTTAATCAATTTGAATATTTAACATACTAAATGCTTTAAAATTTCATTCAAATATATATGTAGTACTATAATACATATAAAAACTTATCTATTATTGAGGTAACATATTTATAGATAATTGTGGAAATCATAAAATAACATGTTATTTACAAAATACATAAAAGTTTCTAAAATAGGCATGACCTATTTACAATTTCCTCTTTTGTTTTATTTTTAAATACATGTTTACACAACGGAACATAATATGTCAAATGTAATAACATTTTGAATTTTAATGACTTCCGTGTAACATACGGTCGCTTGTACAAATTACACAGAAATTTCCAACTGTAATAACTAGTATGTATTTTACGTAAACTATCTGTTTTTACTCGACCTTACCCGAGTTCATATATTTTCTTACTAAATCAGAATTTTCCTAGTAATAAACCTTGTCCTGACAACACTATGAACTTATCCAAATCGGTGTATAATATCTAAAAATTTAAACTTAGCAACAAAATCTAACCATTCATTTCTATTTATATCCTACATAATAGATAAATTACGGTCGATAATTTTCGTGTTTACAAAAAACACATTAAAAACCGCCATATCGATGATTTCAATCTCAGTGAGTCACTTGTTAATTTTTCGGTTATTTTCTAGCGTGTCCCAACCCTAGCCACGGTCATATTTAACATCCATAAATTGTAGTAATTGGAGAGCGAGTAGGCAGCTGATGTGTCATTTCATTTTACAATTTACCATGGCCCTACCGGACCCACGAGTGAGCCCTTTGTGGACACCTAGTTAAAAATTGAAGCCCTGATTGTAGATAAGGTAATTTATTTGGTACACGATAAGGGACATTGTTGTCATACCTATTATTACGAGTTAATTTTAGCTTTGTTTCGTCGGTGTAATTATTCAGATAAAAATATTTGGTACCTACGGCTTTTGTGCATGACTTAGCTTTGCTTTGTTCTTATGACAATCCTGTTAAATCACGATGAATGGACTGAGTGAGAAAAATAAAAATAAATGTGAAAGCAGCTATAACATACTACATTACATACAATCACAGTTTTATCAGTTATTTATTATAGTGTTAACTAGAGGTGTATTAACACCCACATTTTACCAATCATTGTATGTATTAGGTCCCACGTAATAGGGGGTGAGCCTATTGCCGTATTCCATTGCGGGCACTATAATATTGTTGACTCGAGCCATGTATCTGAGGCTGAGTCTGGGCTGTATATATCTGTCTAACGCCTACAGCTTTGATTAATGGGAATAGGTATTTAATTTGTTCACGATTAATTACTCGTAAGGCACATTTTCAGTTTATGTTGCAGGAACGGACTCTTGTAAATCAAATATTCTATCTTTTACAAAGATCCAGACGAGACCATTAAGAGACACTAATAAATTGTATGTAAGTTGTCTATGAACTCAAAAACGATTTTGATAAAAAATGATAATCTGGGCCCATACCATGAACTCTTAAAACAGGTCAATAATTGAACTGCTGTCATCCTACCAACTGCAAATGTCACTTTGTAATCCAATATATTTATATGACATTACAAAGTGACATTTCACTTTTATATGAATCTAGCGCGTATACATCAGATTTACAGATTATTTTTATTTTTATTTTGATGTGAAATTTTCCCTAGAAATTATAAAAAATTAGTGGTATCCGTGCGAAGCCGGGGCGGGTCCCTAGTACATTATAAACAAGTAGAAATACATGAATTATGTATGGTGTGTACCTACGTGTTATTTCTATTCCATTATTATTCAAATCATACACGGCGTGTGAAAAAGAGGCGTCACAAATATTATTTTCGTGCTTTTTTGAATGCTTGTTACTTTGATTATATACCTGTACATAATCAAAGGTTCTTGGGTTTACGGGAATACTGATTTAGCTAGTTTGTAATAATATCATGTAATTCTTCCAAGTTTTTTATGTTTTTTATTCAGTCCCACCTGAGCTTGATTTCGGTTTTTCTTATCTTAACCAATTCATATTGATCCTGTTTTTTCAGGAATAGTAATGAATGATTAAATAAGAGGACAATATTGCGAAAGGGGACATTTTGAGACCTATATATATTTTGCGAGGTGGGCGTTTTGCGAATGAGCCGTGAAATCTAACAGTTCGCGTCTGGAAAAGCCATTAGGCCTCATCCTTGTATACGATTTCGCGATCTTCCGTACTAACCGGAACGTCTTTTCAAGGTTGTATGGAAGATCTTGAGTTCATTACTGTCTTATATCGTCCAAGCAGACTGAACCAAAAAGTGTATCATTGCCTATAATTTAGCTGGCAGTAAACGTTTCTTGGGTGTCTTTTGGGGATAGCACGGGGTGCTACTGCGGTGGACGAACCCAAATTTACCAAATCTAGATTAGTACAAAACAATTCACGCGTGCTAGGGCCTCGATTATCTCGCGTCTTAGGTCTAAGATACGTGTCCCGAGGTATACCCATGTTTGATAGCTTATACTCACAGACTAACTATAGAAATATTCTTCTTCTCCATCCTAGCGTTAATTCCCAGTCGCATCCGAAGCTTTCAGCTGGAGTCTGGGTCCGCTTTATCTGTCTTAACTACAGATTTGGCTAGGCCTCGATATTTTCCATGAAGCGATTGCCATCTGACCTCCACAACCCAATGGTAACATTAGGCGATAACGAAGCTTTGCAGCTAGACAGTTGTTTTTTGAACTTTTTAGGGCTCCAACCTCCAACTACCCGTAACGACTGCCATAGATGTTCTTATGGCAACCGGGGCCGACGGCTTAACGTGCTCTCCGAGGTACGACCAGACCAATGCAAATATCCATATTTCATGCATACAAATATTTGCACTGAGTGGGGATCGAACCCGCGCCTCCTGCGAAATAGGTATTATCCACAAAGAATTAAAAAAATAACTCGAGCAAGTCGTCAGCATGGGTTGTATCGCCAGTCTACAAACAACGACTCCTTATCATGCACTAGAACGCCACGTATTATGGTTAATTCTCAAAGAATAGAGGCGTGTACTAAGGCCGAGTTCTATGAAAGTTGGTCTATTATCCCGGCATTAGGGCCATACAATCAACTCTTAGAAAACTTTCTATGTCGTAATGTGAAAACTACGCGAGGTAATCGTATGCCTCGCCATCATACCAGGGTAGGGTGGCTACGCGTCTCGGGAACTTAAGGATAGTCTTGATGCGGACTTATTTGAAGCTATAAATAATGCAGAGGTGATATAAACGGCACTTTTGAGAAGCAGCAATGAATTAAAACAAACAAAATTATCATATTCGAGTCTCTCACACGGTACGCTATGCATCTGCAGTTATCGTATGCGGAATCATACCTTTATGTAGCAGTCGGGTGTTATAGATTCGAGTCCTACGTGGTACCTACCTTTAGTCATTGAAATTATAGATATTTGTGAGAAGATGGAAGATGGGTGTATGAAGCCCCACCAAAATCTTCGGGTTGCAAATCGAGTCGGCACCAGCTGCAGATCGACGGAGGACGCTCTGGCGCAGGCTATCCTATCGGGATTGAGGGGCATCTCCAAAAGCTAAGATAAACCTGTCCATACGTACAGGAGGAGTACCTTATTAGTATCAAAATTTGTCTGGTCTGGGTATTTCTATATATAGTGTGTATGTATTTAGAAAATAAAAGTATCCTAGTATGTTTATCTATATTCTAGATTCTATAACACAAGCTAATTGGGTTATACCTACCATGGGTCTAGATAGTGTTGTAGTCTGAACAAGTTTGGTTTGGGTTTGCCCGAAAGTATACAACCGTGTCATTTGACTCTTATTGTTTTTCATATTTGTTTTAGTCCAGGAAATCTCGGTTATAGCACAAGAATGGTCACTGTGGTATTTGTAATAATAGGGCACGCACAATACGCGGGATTGGGCCATAAAATACGCAAGTTATCGCAGGCGCCACCGCACGACACATCTAGCACGCGACACAAGTTACAAGCGGTCCAATAATGCTTATTTTCAGTCGTCGTTTACTTAGTTTTAGGTCAATTGTCTTGGTCAGAAGGGTAGTCTCGTGGTGGTGATATCATTTATTTCTGAGATGACAATGGTTGTACGTTGTTATAAAAGAAACCGCCTAGCTTAGCAACCATCCAACAATTTGTACTGTAATCCCTACTTAATATTATAAATGTGAAAGTAACTCTGTCTGTCTGTCTGTCTGTCTCGCTTTCACGCCTAAACTACTGAACCGATTTTGATGAAATTTGGTATAGGGGTAGATTAGACCTTGAGAAAGGACATAGGCTATGTTTGGTCGCGATAACCGACATCCACGCGGGCGGAGCCCCGGGCAAAAGCTAGTGCCCTATAATTTAGTCCGTCACTCCGTGCGCGAATTCGTTAAAAACTAGCTGTTGCCCGCAGTTTCGCGAGGAGGTTATTTTCGTTCCTACTCCACATTCCCCATTCCCCACAGAAACCTGGGATAAATTTGAGTCAGAAAGTCAACATCTCAGATGGGACCTGAACCCGTGACGTATACGAGCATTTTAGCTATCCAGGACAGCCAGGTAACTCACTTGATAAAGTATAAAAAGAGACTGTCTCAGGTTTTAAATCCTATTACGTAGATATGTTTTAATTTTTAAATTTAAATTAAACAAATCACGATTTCCTATCCCTTGGGCCACAAAAGAAAAGTTATGTGACGTTAGTGGCTGAACAAAAAACATTGTATAGCTGAACCGCAGCAGTTCCCTACGAAACGAATTAATGGTTTTCTTTACCATTGTTCTTTATACCATAATATATGGCCACAGGTCCTCGCGTTACCATTGTGGATCTGATTCGGGGGGATGGCGCTGCCAATTGGACCATGAACTCATATTTTATACTTTAGTTCCAAGCGGAGTATGTATGCACTGAAGGGTAGATATCAATAGTTACTATTTTCCAATATCATTTGTTGTGTGTGTGTGCATAATTTGTGTTTGATAGTGACAATATTTGTACATTTTGAAAGATGTAGTCAACTATTTTCTAATTAAATCGTTAATGTTTTTTTTTTCGTATTGAATAAGACACTAAACTTGTACTTCTCCACAGTATTTTATTTTTTACCCTGACCGGTTTTGCCTCACTGTGAAAAAGTACAAATGTCATTATTCAATAAGTGTAGGGAGTTCCATCAAGTGCCATCGATTAACAGTACGAACAGTTTTATACCACTTAGCTGGCAGACAAGCACACGGCCCACCTGATGGAAAGTGCTTACCGTGACCTATGGACGTATGCAACAGGAGTGTTATACTCATACTGCTGACCCCGAATAAACATTCTAATGTCCTTCTTGAAGAACCCCATATTGCAGTCGCTTGGGAAAACCAAAGCTTAAGTTTTTCTTTTCGGAAAAATACCTCTTAATTACCTCATCACCAAGCTCATCACTGTCTCCTCAACACACGCACGTACGCGCACGGTCACACCGCCTATGAATACTGCGGCTTCGGGGCCCCGACGTGACATTGTTTTTAAATATTTTGCCCCATTTCGAATTTAGAACAAAAATAATTTCTAATTTAATGTTTGTTTATTTATTCGTGTTTTGTCAACTTTATTTTGCGATATACCTATTATGTACCTTTATTTCGATTTGCTCCCAGGACAATCTCTTCATGTGGTCAACATTGGTTACATAGACCTTCTGCTTGAGAAGACCAAAAGCACATAATTATGAACATTTTGCTTTGTAGCCGACCCGATCAAAATTGCTAATTACTATCCGGTCATTCTAAGACCTTGAAAACTTACGACCTAGTTATTTCAAGATATGGGCATCTAGACACTTTACGACTTTGATATAACACTTCGGATTGCATTAGACCTGGTAACTCTACAATCCATGGGTTATAGAATTTCTTTGTTACACAATTTTCCTAAAACAATTTTACAAAGTCAACACGGGCAGCTAGCAGTTTGTAGTCGGTCCTATTTTCCGCCAGTAGGTACCCCCAGAAGTAGCCGCCCACTCACCGCGCCTCGTCTCGTGCCGCAATGCCATTTATCTACAACTAGGCAAGCATATTATATCGGCACAAAAACATTTTCGTAATTAATCTTCATTATTACTTCACTGACAAGTGGAACCTATCCACTTTTTTGTACTCACATCATGGACTGGATTATTAAATTATCCGTCAAAAGTTCAAAACTAAATTACTACTTATTCATATAAAACAAAGCTATCACTACCGTTGAGTAACAATTACGGAGCCTTCAAAGACCTTTAAGTCAAGGAGTTAAGAACTAGAATCGTTCTTATTCATTCAATCTAAGCGCACAGTTTAACTTTGTTTAATATTTTCACATTATCAAAGCAGTTCTTTTGTATTAATATTAAAGAGAGTTCGAATAGTTAATTAGGGATCGCTGTTTATTGTGGTACCTATACGTACTTACGATATGTTTTGTACAAACAAGAATTCAGTTCCAAACGAATTGTAATGAGACATCATTTATTTTTCAAGCAGTCATTTGCGTAAGGTAACATAAAGGAAAAGTATACTTTCTAAGAAAGTGTGAAGAACAATGTTTTGGTGTAATGAGAGTGTAAGAAAATTGTAGGTAGATCGAGACTTAGATATGGTGCTCTTAATGGTATCCACCACTTAACTTCGTATAGCTACATCACGATTCTTACTGCAAAGGAAATCAGGCTATTTACAGTCACATTTTGGTCTACAGAATTCCCCTTGAGTCATGAGTGTATTAGATATTTATCGGGCATTCATTGTTATATTATTTATAAGGCATATCTACCTCCTGGTTACCAACTGTTACGACCGGATAGTAGAAGGAGAATAGAATTTTGATATAATTATCGCCAAAGTCTGATTATGGGTGGTTCCTGCGTGGAACAAGTACTCTCATCTCTAAGAGAACTCAGCATAGTATCTACTAAACTTGTAAGACGCTCTTGACAGATTGCAATCGTATGCAGAATCATTGGAAATCCTGAAGCCACTAGCATTCTAGAACCTTAACTGTTACATAGAGACGTTACCTACAAAGTGTAATAAAGATTAGCTTAACAATTGAAGTAATTAATAAAACATACTTAATTGTAACATTATCTACTGTTAATATTGAACAGAAGTATTAAAAAACAAAATAGTTAAACGCATTGCAGAACCAAATAATGTATGAAATAAAAATTAAATGGTTTGTTAGGTGTGGGTTCGAGGTTCGAGGGTCGAGTGAGGCTCCGTGGACTATCACGAACATGACGCATAGACCAACCCTTTGCACTGACCGGAGTCATGCGTAACCTATGACTAAGCATCATGCTACAAATGTCATATTTAATAAAATTAATTACTCAAATAAAATGAAAAAACAAGTCTCTTTGTTCTCGCAGAAATTTAAAAAAAGTAATTATCAAGTATCATGTCTTCATTTCTTTGAAACTTAGCAATCCATCAAAAAAAAAATACAACTCCTGTCGTATTGTTTACCAAACGAAGATGTTTTTGACGGTAATTTCCCCTTCCCTTTTAATATAGACATAGAAACATTTCCTCCAAATGAGGACCACCCTCTCTTTTATGTAAATTAGATATTTGTTTACCAAACCGGTTTATTTACTTATTTTATATAATAAACAAGTGTCAACTTTGATTGCTTTATTTTTACGAGATTGTCGATAACAACGGCAGTAAAATCTCAGTAAAATTCGGAATGTGAGAATTGGAAATTCTTATGTTTTATTGTCGATGGTGTTGCCCTTGTTAGCGAGGTTCTTTATATCATATCGATAAACATACATACTAATTTCATAGACGGATACGATAACATACAACCTATTATGTATCTGTAACATGAGAATTCATCGGACACAATGTCAACAAGAAATACATCTATGCGTAACTTAACGAAAACTATAAAATCTTCTTCTGTAAATTACGTAGATAGATCTACATACCTTTCTGTAGATAGATAGACACAACACAATGGCTATCCATTTACACTATTCGCAC
The DNA here is from genome assembly GCA_914767945.1 of Eilema depressum. Taxonomy (NCBI): domain Eukaryota; kingdom Metazoa; phylum Arthropoda; class Insecta; order Lepidoptera; family Erebidae; genus Eilema; species Eilema depressum. The sequence goes on from OU612026.1 coordinate 473,263, forward strand.
GTACGAGTACCTACTGTTTATCGAGACCTGGTTTTCAGAAGATCATTTAATTTCTTTAACGTGATATGTTTTGCAAGGCAGACCCTGACCGACTTTGCCTCTTACATTTTCCTTATATCGATGGATAAGTTATTCATTGAAGCGTCACGCGTCGGTTCCATATATCCAAACGCTGAAATCGACTTACCTTAAACTAATTCGTTCAGAAGATGCAGTTTCTAGTTTATAATTGAAAAAGGTTATATCTTAAAACTTTCGTCTATATAGGTATGTATGGATAGGCAGTAGAAACCCGGACCAAATCAAAGTGGCTGGTAAGTACAATATTGAAATAATATAAAAGGTCAATCAAGTCTATTGATAAGATCCCACCAAAGCCCTCTGAAGTAACAAACGCACAAAATAAACCACCGTGTCGTTGATTGGGCTTATTCACGGCAAATATACCGGCGCCTTAACAAAAGTATGAGACTTGGACCAATCAATATTAGCCGGAAGCCATGGAACTTCTATCTGACGAACCAATCGCTGAAGGAAAGGGAAGGAGAGATTTCATCAAAGGAATGAATAAATTGGTCGTTGATTTAGTCGAACGGGGTTGTAAACATGTTGACGCTGTCATTTATGTCCTGCTTGCCATCGTACAGACGCCAGATCAATCCGAATCAACAATAAGGAAACGTATCTTGGTAAGATTATTTTGTTTTGCTGTATTGAGTTAGATTTTGGCTCAGAATAAGTGATAGTATCTCATACAGAAGTGCCTCTTTCAGACAACACTCTTGAATATGTAGTGACTTTTGTTACCAATCAATAAGAAGCAATTTAGCTCGCACGCTATTGGTCCAGAATACTAACATTTGGTATGTACAATGTATTATGTATCGTATTTATTACTTCTGAGAGTTTCTTTTTCGTTATCATGATTTCAAAATCGATCGACGGATTCATGAACATCAGCAGTTGGTTCTGAATTTGGAAATGATAACAATTAAATTTTTAACAAAGGTATATTATTATGAGATGAAAATCTCAATTTTTGCTTGCTTGAGTACCTAAATATGTATATACGTGGCATATGTGTGCATACTATGTAGAACATGATTCTTACAAGCGTAATATCTGGGAAATAGTGGGTCTTAGAGAAAAAATCATAGGAACCATTTTTATAGAGAATTTAAGATCTACAACTTTGCTCTAGGGTACTTTTTCGATAAAACTTACCGTTTTCGAGAAAAATCCAAAAAACCGAACATTTTGACCTTGGGCCCCGAATAAGTCCCTAAGCTCACATGGGACTGATGGGGACTTTTGACACTTTATTCCTTGTGGTAAACCTAAGGTCTCTACGAAGATTTGGCTCTGTCGGAATTTTCTTTATTTGATCACTATTTTTATGTCTAAAATGACCGGACTATTAGTATTTGCCCGCCAATATTATAGGACTTAGAAATAAAATAAATCCACTTTCCGCCTTATATGTTTTAGAAAGCAGGAGACAAGTAGGAAGATACAACCTAGGTAGGATAGGTATTATAACCTATACAAGAGAGAAAACACTATGGACACAATTATTATTGGTTCTAAATTGAAGTCTTTTACTCATTATAATATACTAGCTGTTGCCCACGTCTCTGTCAGCGTGGATATCGGTTATCACGACCAAACATAGCCTATGTCCGTTCCCAAGGTCTAACCTATCTCTGTACCAAATTTCATCAAAATCGTTCAGTGGTTAAGGCGAGAAAGTTTAATAAACATACAGAGTTACTTTCGAATTTATAATATTAGTATGGATGAAGCAGACTACTACTTCCTTTGTGGAAAAAATGTGATGCACACAGTAGCTACAAGAGATCAAAAACCACAAAACTATGATTAAAGTTTCATAGTGTTGAGGTCATAACCTCCTGGCCCAGTACGAAGGGCCTCCATCAATCACTCAGAGTGCTGTTAGAGGCAATAGTATCTTAACACTCGCACCACTCGCCATCGGCCATCTCATTTGAAATGTTATATTCTTATAATGAGTTTTTTTATTCAACTACCGATTGCTGCAGTGTCGATGGCGAGACGGTAATGGCTTCTGTAGTTGGATTAGATTCTCGAGTTAGGCATGGTTCTACTAGGTTGTTTTGATGCGAAAAATTTACATTTATACATGAAGTCGGCTAAAAATGCTCTGTTGGCGGAAAGGCTCATTTCCTGTTACTTGAAACGTGAGTGTTAGTGCATTGCGAGGTGTTTGATAAAAATTATACTACTTGTATAAATGCTCAAGTATGTCTCAAAAAAGGAATGGAGTTTTCTCTAATGAAAATCAAATTGTTTTACAACAGTTAAGTAAGTAGTTATATTAATAGTAAAATCGGCCAAGTGCGAGTCGGACTCGCCCATGGAGGGTTCCGTAGTAGCAAAGGCGAAAATTGCGGTTTATGAAGTATTAAAAAAAAACTACTGACTAGATCTCGTTCGAACCAATTTTTAGTGGAAGTTTGCATGGCAATTTACATCATATATTTTTTTAGATTTATCATTCTCTTATTTTAGAAGTTAGAGGGGGAGGGGGGGGACACATTTTTCCACTTTGGAAGTGTCTCTCGCGCAAACTATTCAGTTTAGAAAAAAAATATGTTAGAAACCGCAATAGCATTTTTAAAGACCTATCTATAGATAAGTACCCCACACGTATCATGGGTTTGATGAAAAAAAATTCATATACAACTTCGATTAAGAATCTAATTATCTCTAACATGCGATAATGAAGAAGTGAATTAGAAGTACAAGACGCTCGTTGTGCCTCCACCGCGAGCTCGCAGGCAACATTGAAGTCCCTATCTAACGTTCTGAAAGAACAACACACAAACAGGCTCATTAAACATTATCTAGAGTCATCCAAGTACATTTAATTAGTATTACGAACAAGCCATTCATCACAGACAGATAAAGGCTCGTTTAGACGAGGAGTGTTCTATCATTTGACAAAAAACAAATGACAAATTTTCATTTCACAAACAACGTTTGACAAAATTATACTTGATAAATGTATCATTTGACAAACTATTGTTTAATAAACTACTCATTTGATTAGACAAAATATTTATTTGAAAAAAAAATATTTTATTATAAAACATCATGTCACAAATTGATTATTTTAAAAACATGTTAGTTGACAAACAGACAGTTAGTGATAGATTATTGAGAAAGCTGCTCATTCCGACTTGGATAGATTAGGTTAGAAGGCTAATTAGCCTTCGTGGTTATTTTTTTTTATAACCATGCAGAACTTTATTTAAACAAATGAACATTTTAAAATAAAATTTTAGCAATCGAAACGTGTATTATGTCAAATGATTATTTTTAAAGTACATAATATGTTTGCGAATTGAAAGTTTGTCAAATAATTAGTTTTTCAAATGATGTTTTGTCATACGTTTTATCGCTTATGTTTGACATACGATGATTGCTTATTATTTTTTTTGTTTAAGCGTCGTTTACACGAGGAAAGTTTCTCGCCCGCAAGTTTTTTCTGTCCTTTCGATAATCTGTGTAAACGAGCCTTAATGGTTGAACAACTAGCTATGATACACCTACTTATATATTGTGGGTTAACCGCAGGCGGCGCTCGCGCAAGGACAATTGTCGCGCTAGATCGTTCGCTATCGACAGACAATGTGGCTACATGCGCGAGCGCACACGATAAGGCGAAGTACTATTATTGTTAAACAAACTTTGTTATTTTGTTTCTAATTTATGGTTTTAATTACAACACTATCGCTGTAGGTAATTTATTGAATGAAAAATATGTGTCGTATTATTATCTGCATAGTAGGTAGGCACAATGGTATTATATAAATAGTCATATACATATAAGGGTGATGAGATTATGAGTTAAATCGGTAGGTGGTAAAATATTTTTGGCTTTTTTATAACATAATATAAACTCACGCCTATATCCCCAAGGGGTAGGCAGAGGTGCTAGCACCCACATTTCGCCGTTTATGTTTAGGTCCCAATGTAATAAAGGGCGAGCCTATTGCCATTAACCGGGCACTTATAAACCTGCGATAAATACACACATAACTTCGAAAAGCATCGAAAAGTCATTATTATTATTATCTAGAACTTCAATTTCATATTTCACGATTTTTTTACCTAGTCCCATCATCTACTAGGTTCTATTCTTTCCAGACTTCATGTCGCCACCGTTTTCATAGGAAAATCTATCCTCATTCAATTTTAAACTACCTCTATCTGTTATCTTTTTAAGCTGAACTGATTCTATTCAAATTTAGCATAGAGATACCTGAAGAGGAACATAGGATACTTTTCATCTCGGAAAATCAAAACTTTCCACCAATCAAAACTGTCACGCGGGTGGAGCCGCAGACTACAACTGATGCAAATAGCTATACGTACATATATCATCTTTAAATCTCGACTAGAAAAATGCTCACTGCGACACTCATACGATGATAATTACCCCGCTTAGCAACAATAGAAATAGTACAAAGAAGTCTGCATCTTAAGCGGTAGTTGACACTTGTGTGTGTGCACGTATGTGTGTGTGTGGCAAGTCTTCCGCCTGAGTCTGTGTCGCCGCGAATTGCACTTCCTCGTGCACTCCGGTGTAGGAAGTTATCTACTTACCTTCTAATCGAAATACTGGTTACTATCAAACGAGATACAATTGTTTTTAATACAAATAATCATGTTTATCCCAAGGTGCAAGGGTAAATGGCAACCCGGAAAAGATAAACCTTAGAAACGAAAGGTTTTTAGATGGCGTAAGTGTATTTCAGGATCGTAGCAAGAACATGTATTGTGGTCTCTGCTTACCCCAATGAGATAGAGTATTAATTCCTAGAACCAGATCAAATCACGATATCCAAAGACTTACTAATACACTTACTTATTGCTTTATGCTACTTCCGCTTTTGAAGTGGCCTCTTTCCCAAATACATAAAATTCACTTTACCCCCCCCACCCACTACAAAAACCCGCTGCTTATTATATAAAAAAAGACATCAACTGACAATATTTCAGGTATTAAAATATCTCAGAATAATATTATAGGACATTACACAACACCAAATTAGACATAGCTTGTAATACGAGCTTAAAAACAAACCCAGACACTTTTTTTTTGTAAATATGCACATGCAAATATTATTCATACGAAATTTCTATCACTACACCACGAAGCCATTACAGCAGAGAAGAATTTTGCGCTTAGTTATATCAGTTTTTGCCCACAAGTCTCTCAAACGAAGCCACACTCATCAGCATCAGGCGATAAATTTAAATGCACCATTACCTACGGGTGGAGACAGCCAGGTCAATGGCCATACGTATTCTCACAGTATTGGCTAATCTGCTATTGTATAGCAGCGCATTGTTCTTGCGACGTTGCTAGGCGAAATAACCTAGGTTTTTTTGAACGGCAAGTTCAAATTAATTCTATTGTTAAGAGAAAACCATTTGTTTGTTCAAACATTGATTACGGGCTGACTTTCCTTCTGGTTTCTTTTTGGCTAGGCTAGGCAGAGACAACAGACTGTCTTTAATTTTTTCTGACACATTTTTCATGAGCTCTCATTACTGTTTTTTTAATTGTTTAACATCAGACAGATATATATACTTATAGCCCAGACTCAGCCTCAGGTGCATGACTCGAGTCAACAATAGTGCCCGGAATACGGCAATTGGCTCACCCCCAATTGTGTAGGACCTAATATAATGATTGGTGAAATGTGGGTGTTATTTCACCTCAGCCTAACCCTCCGGGGACAAAGGTGTGATTGTATGTATGTATGTGTGTTCATTACTATCGGTAACTCAGTCATCGGTTAATTACTTATGACATCATAATATCTTCAATACATTATCGATTTGAAAGTGTAGATTTTTGAGGTCATTTTTTTCTTATACAAACAAACTGCACACGTCATATTATTGCCACGGTTTGGTAAGTGGCCCTTGTGACCTATGAACGCTTGCAACATGTTGAAGGGTCTGTCCCCTTCAACTTTAGCAAACGTTGGTATTTGTCACAGTTTAATGCTACAAATAACATAGACCTCATCGTTTACTCTATTTCATTTATCAAATGCCTTATAATGTTTGACTACCCATACACATATCTAGATAAGACAGAAAATATATATGACATCACTGTTCATATTTAAAAAAGAAATTAAAAACGTATAACACCCTGTCTAAAACCGGGCCACCCCACCCCAATAAGCGGCAGCTTTTAATTCCAATTACCAAGTGATTATGACAAATGAACAGTTTCCACCACTGTTGTGTTGTGTTGTTGTGAGTACTGCGACAAAGTTATTAATGATTTAGCATTTAACCTAATCGTTTATATTTTCACTCACATTTCTTTCACATGCCTACCCTGTTTTGGATAGTTTGTTTAATAACCGTTTATGCTGCAATGAATCAGCATTTCTAATAATTGTAAGAATTAGAAATTGTACCAACTGACCAGGAATCCGAAAAAAAAAACAATCCAAAAAAAATCTATACCTATAGATATCACTAGTTTTATACAAATTTTTTCGATCAGTACTAAAGAAATTGGTATCCAGGAGGGGCAGTGGTATGGTAGGTACTTGTAGCTAACGTGACTGCCGACTGTGGATGAGGTTCTGAGTTGAACTCGCGAGCCAAGTAAAGTCACACATAGCATATTCCTAGCGAGTTTTCCGTCCTCTCTACATTCGCTGTTTTTAACTCAGAGCCGGGGGTCCACTTCTTTGCTATTTCTTCTTCATTTCACACGGTCCTCAGCATCCTCGATAGTGAGACCACCGTCCTGCAATTCATCCCTTAGGATGTTAAGCCAGCCCTTCTTGTAATTTCCTCTTCTAACAGAGCCTGGCAAAAACGATTTGGTCAGTTACTCACGTCACCTGCAGTCGGTTGCTATAAAACTTGACCAAACAGCGGAGGAGACTGGCCTGCTTCCATTCACGCGATCTCTTCGCGTGACTCCTGATATCCACCGTAGTATATTCATCTCTGTGACAAGCGACTACTTCTTGTGACTCTTCAGTACCAGGCTGGTGGTGTAGACTTGATAAGTTTTTTTTTTTATATAGGACACGCCAATTTGACATCGCTTCGCCTGATGGTAAGCTGAAGGCAGTCTCGGAAAAAGAGGGTCACCATTATAGACACGTATCATGTTACAACTCAGCTTGAGGGCTTCATCAGATGCTTTTTCACGCCCCGCTTAAAGGACCCGGGACTGTAGGAAGAGGGAAACATGTCAACTGGTAGGGAATTCCAGGACTTAATGGTGCGGCAGAAGAAGGAGTCACCGAACCACTTGGTCGCGGCAGTTTATCTGTCAAGAAACTCTAAACATGGTGTCTGTCAAAAGCGTCTATTTGACAGCATTAAACACAAAACAACCCTATGAGTATTCATTAACAATTGATTGAACTTTATTCATCTTAACATTAGAACAATTAAGATCCATTGTGCAACATCCACGACAGGGTATTGACCTCTCGCACAAATCGAGTCTATTAGACACGTGGGCCCCGCGTGACAGACTTGAGACCTAAATAAATGGCACATGTTCTAGCGTGCCACCTTCCCACAGATGTCAAAATTGGCACACCGTGTGCCACAGGATACTGAAGCGAAACTTGAACCAAATATGTGCTAAATGTCACTTATGATCTTTTGGTGTGAAATAGCCTCAGAATACAGAACAAACCAGAAACCGCAAGCGCGCTCAAAAGTGAAGACACACAAATCAAGACAAATTGTCTTGATTTGAATATTGTCACTCGCATTCACTCGTATGCACGTAGCGCGTCAGACGTATTACATCAGTGTCAATTTTAATTTTAAAATGTCGGTTTTAGTTGTTCCTTCATGTAAAAATACATCTAGGATTACAAAAAAACAGGATGGGATCACATTTCATCTGTAAGTAGCGTATACAAATGCATAGTTATTTAATTATTGAATTTAATTGTGATTGATTTAGACGAAGACGCTGCCATCTTGTGTGTTGCCATGTCAATTGAAAATTTTACCCACCTATTTTTATGAAATTTAAACTGATATATACTTAGATAGGTCTCTTTATTGTACAATACGGTTCAAATCAAACTAAATGGCTCGGTAGTACGTACGAGTGCCATGCGCAGGTAGGTACAAAAATATTCTGTTCACTTTACTCGTCCAAGCATTATTCCTTGTTGCATTGCAAACAAGTCGGTAAATGATATTATTATAAAAATCTTTTCATTACCTACTTTCACTGTATGTAGGATGTAGGTATGGTACCTACTTAATTTGTTCGAAAAGAAATCTTGCAACTCGATTTTGAAGCAGATATCCTCAACCGATTTTGATGAAATTTTGTATACATGTTAGTTTAGGGGATAATGCATTAATATGGTACCATGGAGCTGGTCTGATGATGGCCTTAAGAAATACTAAACTAAACAAGAAAAACCTATCGAGTTTGAGCTCATTTGTTTTGTCTTAGCTAATTCTCTGGTATTCTTAGTATACAGGATCTGTAGATGGTGTCTGAAGATGACCATAGGAGTTTGTCTTCAGTAATTGAAGAAATACCATTTATTGTACCAACAGCGACAATTTACTGGCTGTCCGGCTTGTAGGGCTGTATACCCTACATAGCCCCTTCTCTGCTTGTGGAAGGACAATAACAAACTTAACATAATAAAGCAAACAACAATTTCAACAATCATTGCGTGTAGGTACATACTGCATATGCTGCGAGTCTCGCAGGCGCGTGCATCGTTACGCACAAACTTCGGAATCGTCATTCATTTTGAATCGATAATATATGTAGGTACACCACAGACATCATTAAACACGCTATTATGTGGGTACCTATATACAATTGGTGGTTTTATCGCACAGTAGCAATATTACGTATAATGTATAGGTAGGTACTTTTTTTTTTCTATAAAATGTTTCTAATTTTAGTTTCCCTACCGATGCATGAAGAGAAAAGTTGAAATGGATGAAATAGGAGATATAAGTATGTACCTATATTGTCAACATGTACCAGAGTAGTAGCTAAGTATTATTTACGCCGCATTAGAGTGACACTGCGTCTATAGACTTTGTATATCATTATACCATTAAAAAAATACTTACCTTATTACCGTGTTTCATTAAATTTACATATATTTAATAGCTTTAACTTACACTGATCACCTCTCTGTATAATACAGATATTAAATATCTAGTGTTACATCTCTTATCTAGTGTTTTATGACTACCCTAAAGTTGGGAACCGCACCTTAGCCTAGTAACATTACGCGAGCGGGAAGTTTCACTATAGAGCGAGACAGAGTATCGTTTTTGGACACAGTGCGTGATATGCAGCTATTAGCGAATGCGGCTTCTGGTTTGTTCTGTATTCTGAGGAAATAGCATCCTTTTGCTCCAAAAAAAATGGAATTAAATTCGTCTTGTTTCAAATTGAGGTTGAATTTTTTACTGGTTCTCTATACACAGTGGTCTATAAATAAGACAGGAAAAACCAAATGTTTGATGTTTTTGTCTCGTAGTAATTGCATGTTTAAAGAAAATACAATAGTTTAGAGTAATAAACATAATTTATACTGAGTAGTTGAGCGCACGCGAGGATCCGGTGCAAACCGGTCAAATATCAGGCAAACACAAAAACAGGAACGACGAGTACCTACTTACTATCCTAAATGTGGTGAAGTGAACAAAAATATCCTACTTCTACGGGGTTGTTGTAAATTAGGCCCAGTGAATATTCGTCTCAGTTGAAAATAGTAGTAAACTCGTCTCAGTCACTCGCTGCAGAGCCAGTCCAACCATGAATATCATAACATATTTATAAATTCCAAGTGTTTGATTTATTTACATCCTAATCATGTTCCTAATTTAGGTTGTAGATAGCGCATGATAAGCAATATCTTGTGTTCTAAACCTTTACATAACTAAAACATAATATTTATGTTAATTAGAAATCTAATCTGCCATCATAAATTTATGGGAGATAGGTAGATTGATAAACTAAAAACTACGTACGAGACAGGCTTGTTTGGTGTAAGACATCTATACTATCTATCTATACTATTATATAATTGTAAAGTGGTCGTGTCTGTACATTGCAGATATTTAAAAAAAAATACTTGGGTTATGTTATGTTAACGATACTGAACACGAAAATATTTTTTTTGAATTTCCTGTCTGTTTGTCTGTTTGTCTGTTTGTCTGTTTGTCCGCGATGGACGCAAAAACGACTGGACGGATTTTGATGCGGTTTTTTTTGTTAGAAAGGGCTTGCTCAGACTTAAAATCTTACGTTTGTTTGATCGGAATCGGTTGAGTAGAACCGAAGTTGTGAACAATTATGATAATAAACGGAAAATGGCCCGATAGACAGATGGCGCTTTTTATTATTATTGGTCAATTTTTATAGCTTATTACATTCGAGAAAGAATATAAAGGATGATGGGCACTTTTGTATGAACCCTGGCCGGTATAACCAATAGAGTTGGGATGTATCTGATTTTATTGTCTATAGTGTAGCGTTACTGAAACGAAAAACTTTTTGCTATAAATCAACCGGAATTGTTCGGGGGGGAAGCTCGGGGTTCTATTCTAGAAACCTTCGCTAGACTCATGGTTCAAAGTGCGCCCTCGCCGTAAAAATACTATTTTGCTCCCTTGTTATACAATCTTCTATTAATTCATACATAAACCAAGAGACACACATACCAGAACAATAAGAAGAGGCAAAAACAATAAACAAAATAAATATATAAATAACTTAGAAATAACTTTAAAAATCGGTCAGTAGACCCGTTGCGGTGCGGAGAGGGAAGGGCCAAGTGCGGGGGTGCTATGCTACACTCTCAGTTCTCAGGTTTTTATTTTATTGATTATATTATCAATGGTCGTACGTACGAACAATAACATTTATAACTTCAAAAAAGATTTTTTTGAGCATAAGGTTCGTACTGTCGTGGTTTAAATGCAATGATGTTAGGGGTGATAATTGTTTTCTCCGATACTTTACAGTGTTCTGTCTATAATTAAAATTGATGATAATTTTTTTCTCCCATACTTTACAGTGTTCTGTCCATAATTAAAATTGAAGCTTATGATATAAGGTTTCAATTAATAAGCAAGTAGTTTTTATTGGGTATGCCGGCCAACTTGTCGCATCATCCTTTATAGACTTTATTTTTACATACACAATTGTGTAAACTAATACGTTTTTAATCATGAAATTAAATTTTGAATTTTTATGATTTAGTTACAGAATCTTAACTAGATGGCGTTCTCGCGTTTAAATTCAAGCTATCGTTTGGTTTCAAACTACCGATATACCCGAACCGGTATTTAGTACCACTTTTTTTAATTTCTAATTTTTCAATTTGTGATATAGATTTTGGTTCAGTCTTAAGATCCGTTACAAAATCGTTTTTCACGTAAAGACAGATTAGAGCTTGCCGAAGGCGAAGTACCTATTATAGTTGAGTAGACAGGGTAGGTACAGGTAGTGCGAGAAGGGCAAAGGAATGAGGACTACAATAGAGAGTCGAGTAGATATCCAGGTAGGAAGATTCTTATATACCACTTAAGTGGCAAACAAGCACCCGGCCCACCTGATGGAAAGTAGTTACTGTGGCCTATGGACGTATGCAACTCCAGAGGCGTCACACTCGCCCTTCTTGAAGTACCCCATCCCAATACTATTGTCCTGAGTCCTACTGTAATAGTGAAGTCGAGTAAAGTGGCATCGAGTAGAGACGCGAATACAGAGTGGAGTACTCGTACCTACTACGTGGAGTACAGAGTCAAGTAGGAGCCGAATTGAGAGGCGAGTACAGTTTCTAATCTTTTTTATATATATACTACACTACATACTTAGGTCACAGACAAGCACACGGCCCTCCTGATGTTAAGAGGTTACCGTGGCCTAGGCGGGGGGGGGGCAACGCCAGGGGCGTCACACCCGTGCTATGCTGTAAGAACAGAGGGATTCTGTGCCGTCAGCGCAAAAGATAAGTAGGGCAAAGCCTTTGGTTTACCCACTGACAGCACAAAATCTCTGGCTACCCTACTCACCGTCAGAAACACTACACGAGGTTATTAGGTAAGCCGTGAACTTCTGTAGGGCCAGTCGGACTGCTCGATTGGGACGGATATACCGTCGTTTCCTACCTCCTCTAAAAAATAAAGCTCCTCTAATCAGCGTTCAACGCGCAACTCTCTGCACTAAAATTTATAACACCACGCGATAAACGACATCCACGCGGGCGGAGCCGCGGGCAACAGCTATATATTATAATATAATTGTAAAGTGGTCGTGTCTGTACATTGGAAATATTTAAAAAAAAATACTTGGGTTATGTTATGTTAACGATACTGAACACGAAAATATTTTTTTTGAATTTCCTGTCTGTTTGTCTGTTTGTCTGTTTGTCTGTTTGTCCGCGATGGACGCGAAAACTACTGGACGGATTTTGATGCGGTTTTTTTTGTTAGAAAGGGCTTGCTCAGACTTAAAATCTTACGTTTGTTTGATCGCATTCGGTTGAGTAGAACCGGAGTTGTGAACAATATTGATATTAAACGGAATATGAGCGGAAATAATAGATGGCGCTTTTTTTATTCTTATGGATGATTTATATCTTATTACATCCTAGCAAGTATGTAAATAAATAGACTTTAAGTTACATTTATAGTTGTGTAAACAAATGCGTTTTTTTAATCATAAAATTATTATTTTTTTGTCGATGATTTAGTTCCACATCCGTAACTAGATGGCGTTAACGCGGTTTTGAACTTACTATGGTTTCGTTACAACTTGGCGTATATAACCATAATTTTATTCAGTTTTAATTTTTCAATTTATAATTTGTCAGGTATGAAATAGATGTCGGTACTGTCTTAAGATCAGTTAAAAATCGTTTTCCACACAAAGACAGATTACATAGAGCGTGGTGTGGTGAAGGAAATAGTGGAGTAGACAAGAGATACAACGGGGAAGCGAAGGAGTAGGGGAGAGGGTGGGGGAAGGGCAAAGGTACGGGGAGTAGAGAGTCGAGCAGATACTAGATACGCAGGTAGAAAGTTTTTATTATACCACTTAGGTGGCAGACAAGCACACGGCCCACCTGATGGAAAGTGGTTACTGTCTCCAACGTATGCAACACCAGGGGCGTCACACTCGCCCTTCTTGATGTACCCCATACTATAGTCGTGAGTCGTACTGTAGTTATGAGGTCGCAAACAAGCACACGGCCCTCTTGATAGTAAGTGGTTACCGTGGCCTATGGGTGAGTGCAACACCAAGGGAGTCACACTTATGCTTCCTACCCTGTAAGAACTAAGAGCAGGGATGGCGAACCTTTTTTGTGGCTATCGTTGGGGGAATATTAAATGCAGGAGGATGATTATGATTAATATGATGATATGGCATAGTCCACCTCTAATTATATTTTGCTTTCTGAAGAAATGTCCGTCTGTTCGTTCATTTTCTAGCGCCTAAGGTATAGCACGGGCGCATCTAAATATGTACCTACTTTGTGGTGGCACTGCTGGCGTGCCCAAATAACTGTGCCGCGTGCCATTGGTTTGCCATCCCTGTATTAGAGCGTGGTGAAGGATATAGTGGAGTAGACAAGAGATACAATGGGAAGGGGAAGGAGTAGGGGAGAGGGTGGGGGAAAGGCAAAGGTATGGGGAGTAGAGAGTCGAGTAGATATGCAGGTAGAAAGTTTTTTTTATACCACTTAGGTGGCAGACAAGCACACGGCCCACCTGATGGTAAGTGGTTACCGTGGCCTATGGGTGAGTGCAACACCAGGGGAGTCACACTCGTGCTGCCTACCCTGTAAGAACTTAAAGAATCTGTGCCGTCAGCGCAAAAGATAAGTCGGACAAAGGCTTTAGTTCCTCTCCAGTGAGCTTTGGCTACCCTACTCACCGTCGGAAACACAACACGAGGTTATTAAGCCGCGGCCTTCTGTAGGACGAAGATACTTCCCCAGTCGGACTGCTGGATTGGGACGAATATACCGTCGTGTACCTACCACCTCGAGTCGAATAGAGAGGCGAGTACAATGTCTAATCAGCGTTCAACGCTCAACTTTCAGCACTATTTACAACACCACGCGATAACCGACATCCACGCGGGCGGAGCCGCGGGCAACAGCTAGTTTGATAATATAAAAGACATGCTCCTTTGCACTGCCGGTATGTATTAAAATATAAATAAATACCTATGTAAGAAATAGAAACTAACACCAATTATTCAATTTCAAGGGAAAATATCTCTGGCACAAGCTTTCCTCTCAAGATTGGGAGGTCACATGGCAGTTGCCGGTATACACATACTTCCTATCGCGACTATTGGCCTAACAATAATAAAAAAACCAGTCTTGAACGAGTCGAGATTGATTGGATTTTTTGCACAGCTGTGTGTATAAATTTCAACTTGATGCCTCAACAGAAAGTTCCTGAGAAAAAGGACTTGACAGACAGATATACTGACGGACAACCAAATGATTCTATAAGAATTCCATTTTTTCCTTTTGAGATACGAAACTCTTTGAAATTTTCTCAATTGGTTACGAAATAAATGCAAAGTTTAGTTGAAATTTTTTATTACACTGCTTACCCCACATAACCATGAAGGCAATGCCAATAAAATCACAAAACCTTCGGCTAGTCTAGACTAGGCACCTAGCAATTTAGTATTAATAGATGTAACCTCTAAAACCAATGAAGGATTGCCCTAGTTCTCGATTTGTGTCGGTACTCGCTCCAAATCATTTAGAAATTAACAGCATGTTTATTTGTATACATAATTTTGTATTAATGACTTGCTATTGCTTGCTACTCCGCCCACGTAGGGTACTAATCCCGTTCCCCAACCCTTGGGGAACTTCTTCTAGGGATAAAAGTCGCCTATGTGTTATCTGACCCATCATCCGTATCGTATGCCCGTTATTTCATGACAGCAGTAGGCTTATCCTCTTCGGCAATAGTCTCATACCTTCCGGAAATAGTCTCATCCCCTCTTGCAATAGTCTCAACCCTGCCGGCAATAGTCTCATCCCCTCCATCAATAGTCTCATCCCCTCCATCAATAGTCTCATCCCCTCCATCAATAGTCTCATTCCCTCCGGCAATAGTCTCATACTCTTTGGTATTAGTCTAATCCCTTCCAGCAATAGTCTCATCCCCTCCATAGTAACCGATCCACAACCACCATAGTCCATGAGTTTACTTTCGAATGTAGAACAACCCTATCCCTGAGCCGCTTTTTCCCACAGCTGAAAATAGAGCCGAGATGACCCGTCAATGGCCCGCTAGAAACTTTAATATGCAATTAATAATTTTATAATTATGTATCATAACAATACAACTGGAAGCGGCAGCTATCGCATAATGGGCCTACACTGCTATCTAAGGTAATAATAATATTTTCTACAAATGAACTATGACGTGGTATTTATGCCGAGCCGAGGCCAGACGTTAAGATAAATAGTAATAATATATCGGTGTAATAAATGTACTTAATAATAACATAGTTATCGGTATTTGCCCGGCAGTAGAGCAGCTATCAGGAGTGATAGGGTGATGTGACTCCGAGAGACCGGTTTGTACCGGATCGTCGCGTCACAGTCGCGTGCGCACGCAGACTAAGGCTGGTCTCACACATCCACAATGTCTCTTTGAATTCTGAACGCCCGGCATTCTATGTATAGTCACTCTGTGGCCCACACGCATTCTGAATCTTTCAGATCGATTTGACTGAATGAGATGACAGCATGAGGCAATTTTGTGTAAGTAGCTGTGGCCTATGGATGTGTACAATACTAGGGGCGTTACGCTCGCGCTGCCAACCCTGTAAGTACTTTTTAATGCCTCAATGCTTCTTTAAGAATCCCATAGAAGTAGTTTTAGCGTGTGTTTGTAGCGTTCTGATTCCGGACCGGAATATTTCAAGCAACACGCGTAACTTCATACATTTATTTTGAATAGAGCAATACACATAGGTACTATACGGAATTCATATTAGGAATTTTTATTATGTTGCTAGCCTGAAAAGAAGTGCGATTAGTGTTAATTCCTTCTCCATTATGACATTTCCATGAGCCGTGTAATACGAGAGTTGAGTGAACATTTAAACAAATTGATTTTTTAAGTACCCTGACATTTTATAAGAACATGACTTCCGTTTATGAATTCAGAGAGTCATTCCGGACGTGTGAGTCCAACCTAAGTGACATTTATCAAGTTAAACTATTCTGTTTTCTTCACACTGAAGCATGCAGTATTTTTGATATAGCAACACAATCAATGTCCAGTTTAATTCAGTTTTATTACGCACTTATGTTAAGTTAGCAGAGCAGATAAATCAATCATCATTTGCGTTAAGAGGAATCTTACATACATGCATACATACAATCACGCCTCTATCCCCGGATGGTTAGGCAGAGGTGAATAAACATCCACTTTTCAACAATCATTGTATTCGGTCCCACGGAAGAGGGTGAGCTTAGCTTATTGCCGTATTCCGGACACTATTGTTGAAACGAGCTATGCATCTGAGGCTGAGTCTGGGTTGTATATAATATATCTGTCTAATGTTAAATAGTGCTATCCTTTGGACGACACCGCATGGGAGGAGATAGGGTAGCCCAAATTCTACTCAAAACCAAGCGGATGAATTTTAATCTCGGTTTTAGAGATTGCTCTTTTGAAATTAAGATGTATTCGGTTCAAGTGTGATCAACTTCTTGAGTTCCAATGGTTTGAATTGGGGAGCTAATCGCGATGATGCTAGAGGCTACTTTCTACCTTGCCATAATTGTTATTGTACGAGCACCAATTCTGGTTGCATTTAAGGTTTGGACTTTGAAACTCCTCCTGATCTTAGCTTTTACGGGTGCGATTGTTGTCGGACTTCCTAACCCCGAGAGGAAATCCTAGGTCTGAGACTCTGGTTAATCATCAAGCATACCGGCTAGCGGGTAAGGCTCCGACACACCACTTTTACACCATGGTTGGCGCAATGTGGGTGTAATACACCTCTGCCTGTCCCTACGTAGATTTACAGGCGTGAATGTATTTATGTACCTATGTACTTAAAAAGGAACCACCACTTGATTAGTCTTTATTTCACAAAACGAATAAAAAAATTTGATCCATTATGCAATTCTACGACAGTATATTGACCTCTCTCGCACAAATCGAGTGCTTTATTGGGCACGTGGGCTCCGCGTGACCGAACTGTGACCTAAATAGAAGACACATGTCCCAGCATGTTACCTTTCCACGGACGTCACGAAATTGGCACATCGACCGCCGTGGTCCAGAAACTAAGTGAAACTCGAATAAATTTTGCTTAAATCATGTTTAACTTGATACCATACATCTATCTATCTATCTATACTATTATATAATTGTAAAGTGGTCGTGTCTGTACATTGGAGATATTAAAAAAAAAAATACTTGGGCTATGTTATGTTAACGATACTGAACACGAAAATATTTTTTTTTAATTTCCTGTCTGTTTGTCTGTTTGTCTGTTTGTCCGCGATGGACGCAAAAACTACTGGACGGATTTTGATGCGGTTTTTTTTGTTAGAAAGGGCTTACTCAGACTTAAAATCTTACGTTTGTTTGATCGCAATCGGTTGAGTAGAACCGGAGATATGAGCAAAGGTCGCGTTAACCGAGATGCACGCGGGCGGAAGGCTAGTACATACATATATACATACATACAATCACGCCTTTATTCCCGGAGGGTTAGGCAGAGGTGAATTAACATCCACATTTCACCGATCAATGTATTAGGTCCCAAGTAATAGGGGTTGACCCTATTCCATCAATACTCAAAAAAAGGAGTTTAATATTTTCAGGGTGTTTTTTGTGAACACGTTAATTTAACTTCACCTCGCCTTGATGGTAAGTTGAAGGCAAAGTCTCAAGACAGAGGGTCACCATTACAGACACGTACAATGGTTCCAATTGCCATCAAGCAGGCATTTAGTCATGGGCTGTATGTTTACTATCAGATGGAAAACGGCCCTATCCCTTGGTCGCCTTCTACGACACCCACAGGAAGAGATGGGGTGACCCTATACTGCTCCACCGGGAACAAATACGGCACTTTTTTAAGTACATCAAATATTATGCTTGTATCTTCGAGTGGGTAGGCAGAGGTGTCTTATAAACTGACCATATTTCTACTTCGTGACTTCACAAAAATGAAGGATGTACTTACACCGAGGATCTAGGGAGAAAAGGTTAGAAAGCCCGGGGTTCCGAGGTGAAAACCTTGGATGATATAGGAAGCAACGCTGATATGATGATGATGATGATGATATCACTGAGTCAGTCAGTCTGTAACCACGGTCATTGCCTCAGTCACTGATTGGACGGAAGCCACGCTGACATGATAAATGGATGTTTTTACTCCATCACGATAGCAGCTAAACTTATCTAAATAGAATAGAATACTCGTAGAATCGAATAGAATGTTTTATTGATCTCAGAATGGATTTACAAACATGTCTAATCTATGAGGTAGTGTGAGTTATAATGAAAATGAAAGGTAAATATTATAGTCTGGAATAGTAGGCTACTTTTTATACCGATAAATAGGTGGATCACGGAAACGTTGGAAGATTTTCATGAGGCCGGAACCGCATGCACTAGCAGTTATAAATGCGAAACTAACTTTATCTGTCTGTTAACTTTTCAAGGAAACGGATCGTTTTTAAATTTAGTATAGGACTGAATAGCTTATAATCTGACAAAGATATGATACTTTTCATTTCAATCTCGCTTCTATGCAAAATGGCTAGTGCCCGGAATACGCCAATAGGCTCACCACCATATTACGGAGAACCTAATACAATGATTAGTGAAATGTGGGTGTGAACTCACCTCTGCCTAACCCTACGGGGATATGGACGTGATTACAATATATTTATGTACTAGCTTTTGCCCGCGGCTCCGCCCGCGTTAATGTCGGTTATCGCGACCAAACATAGCCTATGTCCTTTCTCAAGGTCTAATCTACCTCTATACCAAATTTCATCAAAATCGGTTCAGCGGTTTAGTCGTAAAAGTGAGACAGACAGACAGACAGACAGACAGACAGACAGACAGACAGACAGACAGACAGACAGACAGACAGACAGACAGACAGACAGACAGACAGACAGACAGACAGACAGACAGACAGACAGACAGACAGACAGACAGACAGACAGACAGACAGACAGACAGACAGACAGACAGACAGACAGAGTTACTTTCGCATTTATAATATTAGTAGGGATGTTTTACACAAGAAGACTTTTTTTGGTACATTTGTGGCAATAAACATTTTTTAAATTTTTTTATAAAGAATATTAGCAACCGAAAGGAGACGGGGACTTCTGGGCCAAAATTGTAATGAGTTGAAATATGACTTAAAAAAAGCGGTATTTTTTTCTATTTCAAAATATTAAAAAACCAGCTCAATTGAAAGTCTGGAAGAAGAGAAATCTTAAAACTAAGTTTATTCCACTAGCAAAATAAAATATCGATTACTAAAAATTATTTAAACAATATTGCGTATTTAAACACTTGCATCACAATTTGATATTAAATCAATCAGAGTGAACAAAACTCAATCATAATAATAATAATAACCATTTAAAATACCAAATACTAGTGTAATAAAAATAAATTATGAATCGATTTCCGTTAATCGATTAATTATTTCTTGTGTTTATCAACTGTATTTTTAAGCTGTGACAGCTGCCTGCTGACAGCTCCATTTTCAGTCAATCAGTTTATTTATTCAATCTTCAAAATTAATTATTTTATCGAAAAATTGTATATTTACACGGCTTATGGGATATACAATTGTTTATAAAATATGTACAAAAGTATGCTATATCAGTATGCTGTATCAGTTTATTGGTTTAAATCCAATGATCAATTGACTTCTGCGTTTTGAGTATTTCCAGTTGATTTCTTGATTATATTCCCTTAACAGTGATTTCTCTTTACGGACTTCTCAGCTTGCTCCTGGTTACCTTAAAGTACAATGATAAACTTGTTTACTTGTTTGAGTTTTGCTCGGTATTTTGGATTTTGACATGGATCTCTGTGTGAATTGTGGCATAGAAAATGAAGTAAATAAGGTAATATATTTCCACCTGCGCACTTCTTAGACAATACTCTAATTATTATTGAAGAAGAATAAAAGATCATTATTATTTAAAGTGTTGTTTTTTTAACATAACATCCTTGTATTCCATATCTTTAAAATCTCTTTGTAAGTTTTCTTACATTATCCCTGAGTAAAATATAATACAGTACAATTTAAAAGTATTTTAAGATAAAAAAATGACCACTTTCTATTAAAACACCACAGAAATCACAGTTCTAAAATGTCAATTTCTTGCATAACTTCACTTTTACTAAATCTCTTATAACTCTGCTCTCAGATATCCAAAATCTGTAGAATTTTCAGGGATGGTTTAATAATTTATATGCTCTTAATTGATACCACCCTCATCTTATTACATTTTTGGCCCAAGAATGTATGAAAGCCTCCCCATCTCCTTACTAATATTCCCATTAACCCCTCCAACTAAGCTAAATTGCTTGTGCTAGGAGTGGGTTCACGTCGGTAGTGTAATGGCCAGGATTCGAACCCGGGACCTCTCGATCGTAAGGCCGACTCCTTGACCACTAAGCTACCGACCGATGTATGTTTTACACAAGAAGACTTTTTTTAGTACATTTGTGGCAACAAACAAACATATCGAGCATTGTGTTATCATGTCAAGTACAAAGCCAGCCAATATTACTCAACAGCCGTAACGAGTGTCCAACACTAGCACACGTTTATCAGCCTCACACATTTCCGGTGTAGTTTTCCTCCAGCACCTCGCCGGTGAGCAAATTTTCCGTCGATAATAATGATTGTTTGTACTGACGACGTTGCGTCAGCCGCTAGAGCAAGCACTACGAGCTAGTGTAGTCAGTAATGGGTGTTGCGTCAGGCAACCGGTATTTTTGGCAACAGTTTTCGTTATAGGAACAGATATTCGAGTAATTAAAGTCAAGTATAGGTCAGTATTCGCGTAAACTTTTGATATTAACGGAGGTAGGACATTTCCGTCTCAATTGTGCAGTCCGATTGGAAAAGTACATCCACTGTTGCGTTCCCGGCGGTGAGTAAGGTAGCTAGAGTTTACTGGAAAGTTTTTGTGCTATCAATAGGAAGACCAAAGGCTTGTCCTGCTTTATGCACTAACGACACAGAAACTCTCTGTTCTTACAAGCTCGGCAGCACGAGTGACTCCCCTGGTGTTGCACACGTCCATAAGCCACGGTACACTTTCCATCAGGTGGGCCGAGTGTTTGTCGGCCACCTCAGTGGTATAGAATCCTTCCTACTATAATCCTACTATCCTTCCTACTATATTATATATTATATTTATTATTATTATATATTATATTATCCTTCCTACTAATATTATAAATGTGAAAGTTTGTGAGAATGGATGTGTGGATGTGTGGATGTTTGTTACTCTTTCACGCATAAACGGCTGGACCGATTTGGTTGAAATTTGGTATGTATATAGGTTATACCCTGGATTAACATATAGGCTATATATCAGCGATGAACGGGATCAGAATTCCAAACGGGCGGAGCCGCGGGCAACAGCTAGTACCTAATATTATCGCCGGTTGATCTTGAAGAAAGTAAAGAATTAGTTTTATAATTATGATCAGAGTTAGTACCAACAGCGTGGTATTTTATGAAAGACGAATGGATCTCAATATAGTTGTAAAGGTAATAAAGTTTATACATTAGATATTTTTCAACGTAAATGGGTCAGGGAGAGTAACAAACGTGCAAGGCAACGTGTACCGACCGATTTTAGAATTCATGACTGTCTGTCTGTTGTTAGGAGATAAGGTATAGATGAATTTTAATTGAACTGTTGTTCTATGCTCATATCTATACTAATATTATAGAGAGGAAAGATTTGTACCTATTTTTGTATGTTTGTAATGAATAGGCTCCGGCACTACTGTACCGATTTCAATAATTATTTCACCTATAGAAAGCTACACTATCTGGGAGTAACATAGGCTATATAACATCACGCTACTACTAAAGGGAGCGGAGCAGTGAGCATAAATGTCAATAAATCGGGCAGATTTCCATACATTGAAGTTGGACCGGAATCCGAATTCCACGCGGGCGGAGCCGCGGGCAACAGCTAGTACCTAATACTTTTTTACTGCAAGAGTCGGGTGCGGCCGAAGGTCATCATAGTAGACACTACAAATCATTATGGGATCAATATGGGAGTTATTCCATCTTCCCCGTGGATGTTATAAGTATAAGGTGATTACTGGCCTGTATCTCATACTATAGTATACATACTGATAGATTAAATTATAATAATGGGCCAAGCCCATTGGGCTTCTCCCTATGTCATTTGCACTATCGGATAAACAAAATGCTTACTAACCATTGTAAACTGAAACTAAAACTGAACTGAAAGGGTAGGCAGATCATTATCGATCGTTTTTTTTTGGTATATTCAGATCTATATAGTATCCCCATAGAGATTTGACATATAGAAAACTGCTGTCTTAATATTTTAATTTCGTACAAAACTTGAGGCTTCCGGCGACTGGGACCACAATTAACTCGGACCGCGGTCCCAGTTGCCGGATTCATTTAAATTTAATATTTTTCTTCCATCGACTGGGACCACCTATAAATGTATCATAAAATCTATTGTTTGAGCCAAATCAGTACAGTCAAACAAAAAAAGGTTGGTTTTAATTTAAAGAAAAAACTCTTTGATTGAAAAATGTCATCTATATATCGTATAATATGTCACTCATCAACTCCTCCTAAACGGCTGGATCGATTTGAATGAATTTTTTTGTATGCAATTTGGTGGCACCCTGGATGGTACCTATTCTAAGTTATCAACTCTGTTACTTAAAATATCATAGTGATAGTCAACATTCACTGTAAGTTTAAAATTAGCGCCGTAGCTTCAAATAAATAAATAAATAAATAAATATTTCACAACATTCTACACAACGCTTTCTAGACCCATGGTAAGCTTAATTAGCTTGTGTTATGGAATCTAGAATGCGGATATACATACTTAGATACTTTTTTTTTGTAAATACATACATATTATGGGTACGTATTTGAATACCTAAAATTATAATACCTAAAGTTAAATAACCTAAGTTCAAAATACCTAAAATCTAAATACCAAATGGTTTAAAATACCTAAACCACTAATACCTAAGTACTTAATACCTAAATTTGAAATACCTATTGGACTAATTACCTAATGTTTAAAATGCCTAAAGTTAAAACAACAAAGTTAAAAAACAATCAACATTATACCAAAATTTAATATACCAAATGGTCAAAATACCTAAAAATAATGCACCACACACCACACACAACAATATGTAAGTAGATCACACACAGTC
The DNA here is from genome assembly GCA_914767945.1 of Eilema depressum. Lineage (NCBI taxonomy): Eukaryota > Metazoa > Arthropoda > Insecta > Lepidoptera > Erebidae > Eilema > Eilema depressum. The sequence continues at coordinate 496,819 of OU612026.1, forward strand.
TACTGCTGAACATAGGCATCTCCCATAGACTTCCAGAATGACCGATCTAAAGCAGCCCGCCTCCAGCGCTTTAAAAAAAGGGACACTGCCCACCCCGACTCGGATAGGTTAGGTTAGAAGGCTAAGGCGGGAGCGGAGCGGAGCGGAGCTCCCGCATTAGCCTTCGTGGTTATTTTTTTCATAACCACACATACAAGGATTTGGAACTTCAGGATTGGAGCAGACAATCCTTGTATGAGTGGTTATAAAAAAAAAATAACCACGAAGGCTAAGGCGGGAGCTCCGCTCCGCTCCGCTCCCGCCTTAGCCTTCTAACCTAACCTATCCGAGTCGGGGTGAGCAGTGTCCCTTTTTCTTTAAGCCGTACCCATATTATTTCTTAAATTGTCGGTATTTTAATTTTCGGTATTTAGAACTTTCGATCATATAAACATTCGGGATTTTAATATTCGGCCTTCCGTTCGTATGGCTTATGAAATTCGATAATTTCAAATTAGGCATTGTAATACGAACTCACTATAATATCAATTTGTCATTTAAAGCTTTGGGTATTTTATAAGTAAGTCAAACAACCATTAGGTATTTAGATTTTAGGTATTTTGAACTTAGGTTATTTAACTTTAGGTATTATAATTTTAAGTATTCAAATACTTAGGCATTTTAAATTTAGGTCAACCCACCATTAGGTATTTAGATTTTAGCTATTTTGAACTTAGGTTATTTAACTTTAGGTATTATAATTTTAGGTATTCAAATACGTACCCACATATTATACATATTAGGTAGCAGTCGCTTCACGGTAAGTATTAAAGTTCGATCCTGAGTTGGATAAAGGCTCAGGGAATGGATCAATGGTAGGTATTAGAAACATATTCGGGCTTCCCTTAAAATAACTTAAAAGTTATGCGAAAAAACGCGGACCCTACATTAACACTAGAGTATCAATTTGTTCCTAGACAGTGTTGGTTTGCGGTGGATAGGGCCAACGGATGGAGAACAGCCTCATTCCGTAGTCACCTTCGACTACGGGAACTCCATCTGTCATGTCTGGGCTGTTCTTTATCCGTCAGTAAATATACCTACCTGCAGCCTAAGACACAGTGCCCACTTGACGGCAATAGGCTCGCCCCCTGAGACTGGTTACACGGGACCGAAAACATATTGAAATATGGACTTTCAGGCGTGAATATGTGTATGTAATAGTCATGAAGGTACGTGTAGGTGTGACAAACCCCTCCCCCCCCCCCCCCCCATATAAGGATAGCCGCAGCTCAGACCGATTTCAACACAAAGTTTTTGCTAAAGTCGAGGTTTCGTAAAACTGAGGTGATTGAAATATTTTTGACACCGTTTTATTAAGAAATAGCGTATCCCGGTACCTATCTGTCATTTTTTTGTGAAAAACCTTTTTCAAATTTGTCTGGTAGTAGTAGAGGCATTTTTCAGGACGAAAACACTGGTAAGAAAATCTATGGAAAACTGACTGCTAGGAAAATCTATCTTTTTGGAATTGCAGGCAATAAACTCATGCCTAGAATAAGAAAGTATACCTAGATATTTATACATATTATACATAAATGATTTTTTCCCTGAAGGGGTGCACGAGGCAATCTTTTCCCGTAATAAACTTCTCCTGACTTCTCTCCTGAAATCTTTCTGCGCATGTGGCATTGGTGCTTTTGCGCATGTGCTTTGCCCTCCCTAAGCTGACGTACCTGCTGCGGACCGCGCTAACCTGGGTTTGTCCGGCAGACGTTGCGGCTTTCGATGACATCCTCAAGTCCACAGTTGAGTCGATCCTCAATGTATGGCTCAACGAAAACCAATGGGTACAGGCGACTCTCCCCAACCGTCCGGGGGTATTGGGTGAAACGCGCGCGGGATGTGGGTTTGCCGGCTATGCTGGCATCGGCACATGGGGCTGCGGACCTTGTTACTGCCATCCTCCATAATAATGGTGACAGAGTAACCGTGCCCTTTGCAGCGGACGCCGAGACAGTATGGCTTGCCCGCAGTTCGGCGGCGTCAGGCCCTGTCACGCCTCATGTCCAGCGCGCTCGGGACGATGGCACAGCTCGAAGGCTTAGGAGGGGCTGGTGGAGATGCCACGGGGGCCGAATCCGATCTGGCGAGGCTTTGGGCGGTGTCGCAGCCGGAATCGGGAGCATGGCTGCACGCGCTGCCTTCACCTCACCTGGGCACTTTATTGGACGACAATTCTTTGCGGGTGGCAGTGGCCCTCCACCTGGGCTGCAAGGTGTGTGAACCCCATAAATGCACCTGCGGCTCCATGGTGGGCGGCGACGGTCAGAACGCACTGAGTTGTAGAAGAAGCGCGGGTAGGTTTCCGCGTCACCATGCTCTCAACGACATACTCCGGAGAGCATTTGTATCGACTGATACTCCAACCACGTGTGCCGTACCGTCCTGTCTCCAGTAACCGCTACAAGAAAACCGGTGACATTCGCTTCGCCTCATACCGGGGGCAGAGGTTGGCCGTTGCTATACAGCGGGGCAATGCCGCTAGCGTCATGCTTTGCCCCTGTTACGGTGACGGGCGGCGGGGCGGGTTAGTTGATTAATTTTGACATGATGTTCGAATTTAGTATTTAAGGTGACATATTACTGTAGTTTTAATTTGTTTTATTGGTGTACATTAAAGAAATGACTAAAGCCAATGATATTTTTGAATTGATCCGATTTTGCTTTAATTATTACGTCTCTTCGTCTTTTTGTTTGACTGTACTGTTTTTGGTTTTATCTATATTTTTTTTGTTCTTTTTTATGGGTGGTCCCAGTCGCCGGAAGAAAAATATTAAATTTAAAATAAATTTAATTGTGGTCCCAGTCGACGGAAGCCTCCAAAACTTTATAATCTAATCAAACGAAATATTAATAAGAATCTCTAATACCTACCTACAAACAGCTAAATAGTTACTGAGACAGGCTAAGCAGAATATGATGACTGTTTTGCCAACCTACATACGACTCTACCGGAGCAATTTTAGCGTCAGATCATCACCTGCCACTGCTGACACTCACCTATTTCTATTTTTTCATTCATTTCTTTAAATTCCTCTACCCCTCTATATCATATAGGTCAAGATAACTACTTGCCCTTAAGTACCGTTTAGGATCTACTCAAGAATTATTTTTATCCTGCAAACAAATAGGAACGTGGGACAAAGTAATGGAGAGTTCATGGTCTAATAAACACAATGTGTAGCCATGGAAAAAAAGCCAAGTCGTACCATTATAATGATGATGTCAACTTGTTTGGTATATTGTTACAGAAATATCTTATTTACATATTATCATTGTTACAATACACGGTATAATGGCTGATTATAATTGCTAATTTGTTGTACTTACATTTTTCTTTAATAAATAGCTCTATTATCATTCGCACAAGGTCACGTTTGCTCTGAAAACATGTTTTTGTAATTCCAAATATTATCAGTTAGTGTCTTAAAATATGATAAATGAGGTGTATAAACAGATAACCTGATTCTCAACCGAATTTCCATATAAGTATAGTGTAAAATTGGTTGTCAATACTTTTATAAGTAGCTTGTAATATTGAACTCTATTTCGATGGAATAAAAACTAGTTAAAGGTGTAATAAGTGTTGGAATTACGTCATGTTGGCAAGATCAAGGGTGGACAACATGTTGGCTAACATTTGCACGTGTTGTTGATGTTGTTATGCCCTTAAACGAGTAGGTATATATAAAAAAATGTTTGTGAGACGGTGTGATAATGTTGATTGATGCTATTGGGCTAATACATATGTAGGTACAATAAAAAGAATCGATTGGAGACTTTATTTTTCGATTGAAAAACTTATAAACATGTCGAAATCTGACAATTCAGTACTGGAAAACTTCTCTTTATATGTAACTTGGATATACATGGCTAACTTAATGAAAAGCAGACAGCATAGCCTACAATTGGCTTTCGTATTGTCACCTGTATATTCGCCCTTTATGCCCTTTCTGAATCTCTTTTCATTCTATTTCCTCTGAGTTTTCTCAGAAATTGAAATGATTATGGAAATTAGGAAAGGCAGAAATAATACTATTCAAATAGAAGTTCCATCTAATCTAAGTTATTTAACATACATATTATGTGAAAGTGTCATAGTACGAGTACCTTGTCAAGCTATTTACGGGAAAAAGCGTAGTTCTACCATCTTTTTTCAGTTTTCTATCAGTCTAGCTCTACTTCGCGGTTTCACCTGTAACAGGTTCTTTTGTTTGTTATCTATGAATCACCGTCTGGACAAAACAAATAGATTGTGTGATAATGACCTCGAACTGTCAAATCTATAAAATACCAGTGTGTACGTACAAACCATTAAGTTCATGATGCAACGATAATATTTATATTCATATTTATTACTGCTTAGGACGTGTACAGTCGACAAAGGAAATAGAGTTGCCTTTACATACGAGTATAAAGTTGTATGTAAAGGTGCAACCGTATCTTCTTTGTCGACTGTACAAGCCCTGAAGTCCACCTATGATGAAGGTATGATGGAGTGGTTGTTGTTTAGGATATTTAACTCGGTAAGTGACGTAACGAATTTTCAAAACTTTTAAAATAAATTAATCGATTGCCTGCTTTATAAGAAAGGTAGGTACCGTACGAGTGGAACAACGTCTTAAGTACTTTGTAACAATGAAAATGCGTAGATTAACTATTCTTAAGCTCACCTGATATGCTATTTAAAACTTTACCTGCTGTAAATTCAAGAGGTTCTAGTCAAGATCATACAAATTACTTTCTAACGAGAGCTAATCTAAGCAGAGAGTTGTATCATTCAATAAGAGATCAAGTTGAAAGTAATTGCAATTTTCAAAATGATGGCCGCTCACCGACCTACTAACTGATGCTTCTGCGTTACGTGATTATACACTGGTAGCTTCAATGTCTTGGAAAGAGAGTTATCGTCTAGCATCGAGCATTGATGGAACAGGTTTATGAGCTGAAGATGAATGGCAAACCCGGTAAGGGTATTGACATCTTTTGAAAAGGCCAGGTCAAGTTGATGTTACCAGTGGTAATAGATAGATAGATATACTTTATTGTACACCAAACATAGGATACTTATAAGGGACAGTAACTGTACATGGTAGTGAGTTGTACGGTGGTATGGGCGGTCTTATCGCGGTCTGCGGTTTTTTCCAGACAACCAGTTTAAGGACTATATTGCAGGTTTTGTGCTGTCAGTGGGAAGGCCAAAGGCTTGTCCTGCGCTGCGTGTCTCCTTTGCTGACGGCACAGAAACTCTATTCTTACAGGGTCGGCAGCACGAGTGTGACTCCCCTGGTGTTGCACTCGTCCAAAAGCCACGGCAGGTAAGCATTTTCCATCAGGTGGGCGTCGCGCTTGTCTGCGACCTAAATGGTATAAAGAAGAGAAGATTGACAGAAAGTATCAACCCTGTTAGTCATTCTTTCTGTTTCTGTTCTTTAATTCTGTGCGTAATGACGTCATCAAGTACTATTTGCGTGTGAATGTTTCCCAGCGGATGCGCTGTCACACTGTTTTGTAAACTTCTCCGAGCGACATCCTAACAGAGGCGGTCGCAAATAAGTGATGAATATGTTGCCAGCATTTTTGTGACGTTGAGGTATGATTGCGAAGGTGACCGCGTACGAAAACTGCAGAGGCACGCAGCACATGCGCGTAATTCATTGCGGCTTCACAGAGGTTTTGGTCAACACATCCCGCTTAAAACTTATCCCGCGGGATAAGTTGTCCACATTAATATTTTTATTATTTTCCTTTGGTCAAGTCATCCCGCTTTACAGAAAAGGTAAACTGTATTGTTTTATTTGAAATATTTGTACATTCGTGAACAAAAGTGTTTGGGGGAAAAATTATACACCCATAGCTTAGTGAAATAGCTTTACCCATAGCTTTATTCTCATTAATCTATAGGTAGGTATAGGTACAATAAAATCATGATAAAGATAGGTTGTGCGACAGGAGTAGTAGAGCAATACTGATCTTAACTTATTACATAATATTCTTATTATTACAAGGCAGATCTTTACGAAATTCTTCATTTCGGAGACAGCCCGCGAAGTCATGAAACTTCAATCACCTTCAAAAATGGAAAAGAGGCATTGATATTTTCACTGGCCAGGCTGCACCACTTGGTCACAATTAACCAATTGTGACTGAGTGGTCGTCACCTGCTCCAGAACTTCGACTTCTGTTTTAAGGTTTTCCTTTACACTAAATTAGCTCTTCTTTCTACTTTGTACGGGGTTTTGATCAACATACTATGATGTTTAGGGTTCCGTACCTCAAAAGATGAAAACAGAACCCTTATAGAATCACTTTGTTGTCCGTCTGTCTGTCTATCTGTAAAGATCTTTTTCTCAGGAATGCGTGTAGGTATCAAGTTGAAATTCATTCTATAAAGCCTTGAAACTGTGCAAAAACGAGCTTCAAAGTCAACGCAATCAAAATATATTGCGGTAGCTTAAGTTACAGAACCTTCAGAAGTTATAGATTTTTTTACGAAATACGGTCTACCGTAATTACGGTGCAGTTGGAGACACTGGACAGTACTTATTTCAATAATTATTCCCAAATTTTGATAAGTAGTCCTAATGAGAAGTAGCCCAAGTGAGAAGTAGCCAAAATGAGAAGTGGCCATAATGAAAAAAAAAAAAGTTTAAAACTAAAACCCGACTACTGCAAAATCACGCTCTAAAAAGTATTAAACAAGAAAATATCAAGAATAGCCGTGGTCGTATGCCACTTTTACCTAGAATGTATTGTTTTGTTAGAGTGGCATACGACCACGGCTATTCTTGATATTTTCTTGTTTAATACTTTTTAGAGCGTGATTTTGCAGTAGTCGGGTTTTAGTTTTAAACTTAATTTTTATTTATATTATTTTGGAGCAAGCAACACCCAATAATTTATACATATTTGAAATGTGCTAGTTGAGCCCTTTATTTTGATACCAAACACGGTCTATTTATCTCAAGTTTATTTTTTAACGCAGTACTTTATGACCGCTAGAGGGCGCCACATTAGAGTCAGTCACACTTCATATAGCCTATAACCAGCGGACGATCAAGACGCTTCTAATGATACCTCAATTGTAAAATTCTAATAAGTAGTTGACGAGCTATGAGGGAACAAACGAACATACATACATACATACCCTGTCAAAATCATAACCCTCCTTTGGCTTCGCCGTAGTCGGGTAATTAGCCCTAATGCACCTAAACCACTTTTCTTCATGTCCATACAAGACGTAAAATATATCAACGGGATGAGTTGTCCGATTCAATAATTGCACTAGGACAACTCATCCCGCGGGATAAGATCGAGTGGGATGAGTTGACCAAACGGTCGGCTTCACAATGGTCCCCTTTATCCGTGTCGGAGTTTAACAAGTAATGGGTGCTCTGTATCTGCTGCATTCGTCTGAAGTTGTCGGCTTCGGAATCATACCTTTATCAATTAAAGTGGCGGAGCAAACGCCACTGCTGCAGTCTCGGGTTCTATTCTAGCAATAGTTATTGAGCTTTTCTGTTAAGGATTTCTTAATGCAGAGTGTGTAAAGTATTCAGCTGATGGCAATAGGGTTGTGCTCTATTATATAGGACAGAAAAACAGTTGACTAAATGTGGATATTTATGACGTGGTGGATATGCTACATGTATATAAACCAATTTATTATGTTATGGTGCAATTCCAGTCATCCACTGGCAAAGCTACAGGAATTTCATTAAATAATACATTATAACCAGTGCATTGGTTATGTCGATTTTGTGTCTGTCTCTCGACTATCGTATCGACAGTGAATTAATGAAAGAATAGAATACAATGACACTCTAGCGTGAGTCTGAAGCAGCGCAGGGTTGTTCAAGGGTTAAAAATGTACAACATGCCAAAAATAATTCTCTTCAATATTTTAATAAACACCAAGAATTTTACAAAATCTTGTGCAAAAGTATTCAACAATACCGTAGTTAAGATACCCAAACGTTGCAAGTAATTTTGAGATATATCTACCTGCAAGGGCTGTTACAAATACGCTTGATAAATTGCAGTCTGTCTTAGAATAAAATGGTTTGTTTTTAATGAATGTACCTGTATTAAGTGCAACCCCATTTACTCTCTATTTCAAGAGTTTATCGGACTAAACCGACTATAAGGACATAAAACACAACATTTAATTGAGTGGTAACACACGGTATCATGCCCTATGTTAACAGAATATACAATCTCATTTTTCCACGTTAACAATGACGTATTGATATTAATGCGGTTGTAGCTCGAAAACCACAGAAAACAATCACATGGTTAGATTATCCACAAAATGTATTCTTTCACCAATTATTTGGAGTATGAAATATCGTAATGTGCGCGGTGAGACCGCAGTCGCGACAAAAAGCCGTAAAAATAATATGACGGCTATCATCATTTGCAGCGCATGCAGCATGCAGATGTCAACGACCCACTGGCTTAGTATACCATGGGACACGTATCTTGGACATAAACGAGGCCCTGGCGCCCTCGGATTAATTTGTAATATTTTATGCTTGATGACAGCCTCCGTGGCGTAGCGGTAGTGAACGCGGCCGCTACGCAGGAGGCGCGGGTTCGATCCCCGCTCAGTGCAAATATTTGTGTGCATTAAATATGGGTATTTGCATTGGTCTGGTCGTGCCTCGGAGAGCACGTTAAGCCGTCGTCGGTCCCGGTTGCCATAAGAACATCTATGACAGTCGTTACGGGTAGTTGGTGCCCTAAAAAGTCCAAAAACAACGGTCTAGCTGCAAAGCTTCGATATCACCTAATGTTAACATTGGGTCGTGGAGGTCAGATGGCAATCACTTCACGGAAAATATCGAGGTCTAGCCAAATCTGTAGCTATGATCGGTAAAAGCGGACCCCAGACTCCGAGCTGAAAGCTTCGGATGCGACTGGGAATTAACGCTAGGAGGAAGAAGATTCTATGCTTGATGAATTTGAGCTCGTCCACCGCAGTAGCTAGCATCCCGTGATATCCTCAAAAGACACCCAAGAAACGTGTACTGCGCGTATAGAGAACATTTTAAGTCCAAGAATGTCCCAAGCAGTACCAAAATAAGATAAAATTCATCCTCGGCACACACGAGCTATATACGTTGCTGTTAAACATTATAATTAGAATAACACTGTCATGCCATTAAAGAATTTAGATAAAAAATAATGCTCACAATTCATGCTAACTTTTCATGGCTAGATTTGATAACATTAAGTATAGAGATAAACTGAAGAACGGCATGGTAATTTTGCGCGTTATACATGACGTCACGATTCCCATGTCATTGGGAAACTATTGGATTTTTCTGTTAGTAAATTCACAGTGTCTGTATAAACAGGTAAACTGTAGAGACGTAGGTATTTTGTTAGGTGTTAGTGCACCTCTGCCTCTCGAACCCTCCCCCAACCACCTCTCTGCTAGTGTGAAGATATCAATTTATGTACAGCCTGTAATTAAAATGAGAATTTTGAACTAGGAGCTTATACTTATCTACAAAATCAGCAGATGACGTTGGTAAGAGGTGTAACCGTAGCGACTCGACAATTACCTAAAGGGCGTTCTCTCTTACGTTTTAAAGTCCTGATGGCTGCTTGTCATACAAAATGTCTACCTTCCTTCAAATTCAAGAATGAACGATGACAAATTTTCCAATCAACAGATAACAAAATGGAGCTTTTCTTTAAAATAAATACCCTATACTTTTGTTTGTTTATAACTTCGTATATTTCAGCACCTGTTTTCACACGAGGTTTCCCCTACAGTAAGCACCCATAATGTTAATAATAACTTTTGGAGTCGGGAGGTTGGACGACAGTCACTCCCATAAAAGCCAAGATGAACTAAACCAAAATAGATAAAAGATACAGCAAGCCCCAGGCTTCAAGTGCTCCAATATGAAATCTTTGGATGCTATAGCACAGATCACCTAAATGGCTTTAGGGACTAACAAACGCCATGAGAAACGTTTACCGGCTAGTTTTATTTTCAAATCATATAACGGTTAATATGCTCAATATTATTACAACTTGAATCCGTATTGATTGGCCGCAATATTGCACGTGGGGCCAGCATTAATCCTGAACGCGGATCCGTCGCGTGCGCGTGACGTAACGAACCGGAGGCGAGTCGCACCGGTGTGTGCACATCGACCACTGAGTCATGTCCTCATCAACCGGATTATCGTCCGCGATGGGTCAATAACGTCCAGATTAATGATAGCGTAATGCTGTGCTGAAATATTAAATGTCCGCCTTTCGAGGCACTTATCAGTCCAAAGGCTATCGGACGCGAGCTATCTGCGATGATTCGTTGGGCTCAATGGCTGGTCTCGTGATGTTTTAGGTCTTTAATACGGAATAATAATAATATAATAGATTACGATGTATATTGTTACATTCGTTACATGGTGTCGTCTAGACCGAAATAGAATAGAATGATAACGGATTCGTAACCAAGCTATGCTTAGTTTCGGATCTAGATATCCGGGTTAGGTTAGATAATCTGGACGTGATTTGCCCAATACAGGATCATTTCTGATTGACTGACGAGGCTTTGGCGCAGGCTTTCTTCTCGGTATTGGGAGGTCAGACGGCAGTCGCTCACATAAAAGCTACGTGACATAATAGACGAGTGGTACCAAAAAACTTGGTACCTACTTGAAGGAATTGTTTGTATCTTAAGTGGGTGACGATAGCGTACCACACAGGTGTACCACAGCTCTATTCATGTTGTCCTGTATTAGAAAGGGGAGGGTGGGAGTAATTGAAAGAACTCATATTGAAACACTGGCTAAGGTAGACGCGGTAAAATACTACCAAATAGGTACTACTTAACACTAGTGTGTAAGTGTACCTAATTGTGATGTTCTGAGAAGTAAATGAGTATCACAAAGCTTACTTATCTAAGAGTCATGTAAAGGTCATAAAACAATACCTATACGTTGTTGATACGTCGCTATCTGCCGGTATCTACCAAGATAGGTGTTGTAAGTGTGCCCTGTGGGGGTCAACGATTGACCAGACGCTAGTTCTAGACGTTTCGATAATATTCTGAGAGGTAAACAATATCAAAATAGTTTCTCAGCGATGTGCTGTATATTATTATCATTATAATACAAATTAGCTATAATGACAATATTATCAGGTTTTGGTGATCTCAGGATTCCCAATAATGCGGAATGCACGTCGCTGCAACCTGTCGAGAGCATCTAACATGATACGTGTCTGTAATAGTGACCCTCTTTTCAGAGACTTTGCCTTCAGCTTACCATCAGGCAAGGCGAAGTCAAATTGACGTGTCCTATATAAAAAACAATTCTTTCGATTTGAACTCAAATCTTCTTTAAATACAAGTATTTTTTTTCTAATAACTCGGTGGAGAACCGTTAGATTTATTCCTTTAACTCTAGGGAAATCTTCAAAATCTTCATGGAAACTTTTGAAATGTGTTTTTAAAAAGGTATAAAAAAGTTGCACAAGATTTTTACGAGATCTTAATTTTTACCCGACTGCGCCAGCGAGAGGGTAATGTGTTTCGCGCGTATGTATGTATGTGTCTATGTGTGTATGTAGTTTTCTTTGTTCCCCTCTACAGGCCTAACGCCTGGACGGATTTTGATCAATAGGGTATCAAATGAAAGGTATTCATCTCCCGAGTGTCATAGGGTACATAAAATTCCAACAAAAACTATACGGTAGATTTTTGATGCTAAAATATCTGTTGGCAAAATTTTTTTTTCATTCAAATTTATCGAGTAGGGTATCAAAATGAAGAGAATTAAAAGGAGATTACAAAAATATATAGATGTCATATCCTAACTAAAAAGGTTAAAATAAAATTAATTATTAAAAAATAAAAAAAACCCGACTGCTGTCTAAAAGATTGAAACAAGCTTGATAGCAGGCGGTACCCATTAAATTTCTTTCGGTTTATGATTGGCAAATGGGTACCGCCTGCTATCAAGCTTGTTTCAATCTTTTAGACAGCAGTCGGGTTTTTTTATTTTTTTATTTAATCAACATCATCATCCTTCCTTGTTCCGGTCGCATCCTAGGCCTTGGAGTCTACGGTCGCCTAAATGCAAGAAGGAAGAAGGTTCTCAATTGATGGTCCCTGGAGATCAAAATTTTACAATGTTCACGTGTAATACTCCATGCTAATTAATCATTCGAGATTTATAACGAACTACATGTTTTACAACTTTTTAATAGAAATAAAATGTTTTGTTTAAAATTCTAGTAGTTAGACGAGTGGCTTATGACGTAGATTGGCTATTACATATTAGGTACTGCAGATGACGTATTGTCGGCATATGGTCTGCTCGGAACAACAGGGAAATATTTGGGGAATAATAGCGGATGTGATGTGACTCTGACAAATAGCCACTTGAGGAAAATTGTAACGAATTGTCAGTATTACCTAATTTAAGGATAGTCTTCTCTTCAATAGTTTCGCAGAGGGGAAATAACTAACAATAATATAATTGAACTACATCAACAAGAGGTCAACTAATACTTAAATGTTTTTGTTGAAAATGCAGTTCCGATCTTATCTCAATCTTCCAAATGTCAAAAACGATGACGATTTAAATGAAAAGTTAGCAAATTCTCGTAATAAAGATCATTTTCAATATTAAAAGCCTCGATCTAATGTTAAAAACGATCATGATGTCAATATTCTTTCTGGAAAATATAAGAAAATCCATACTAATATTATAAATGCGAAAGTAACTCTGTCTGTCTGTTACGCTTTCACGCCTAAACCACTGAACCGATTTTCAGGAAATTTGGCAAAGAGATAGATTAGACGATGGAAAAGGACATAGGCTATATTTGGTCGCAATAACCGATAACGCGCGGGTGGAGCCACAGGCACCAGCTAGTATAGACTAAAGAAATATAGCATTCATTTTGCATACATTATATTTATAGATAATTGTGTGATGACGTGAGACAACCGATTACACAACTAAGTACCTACTGTAATTATCTACTCTGCGACAATTAGTAATTATTATTGTATGTCAGTCAGATATTACTCGAGGTTGGCATAAAAACTGTCCTTTTCAGATTACAGAGTCAGAGTGATGCAGGAAAATGAAATATTAAACTAATCAAAGAAATAAATAGAAATGACGTCCTCTCGTTCATAGATAAGACATATTACTTATTATACATTAGGTATCTGTTGATAAACAAACATTCATAAATGAACACAATTTAGGTCCTCTTCGAGTACTACTAGAGTTACTTTCGCATTTATTATACTAATCACATCTATATAATTATGTACTAACTACACGCGTAATCTTTCTCTCAGGATTTATCTGATTTGTGCAATTCTGTGGTTTTGAACAGAATGTCGGAAGCATATAATATCTGATTTCTAATTTTTCCTACAATAATATAATTTAGGGTACCTATATCTCGAGATATTCACCGAAATTATGTCTAAAACACATTTATCTACATAATACATAACAAGCAATACAAGTACACTCTGCACATGCTAGCCAGATATTTTTAAATAGCCACCAAATTTACTTATATTTCCACCAACCCCACCAGCTAAGCTAAATTATTGCTTGTGTTAGGAGTGAGTTCACGTCCGTCGGTCGCATAACGACCAGGATTTGAACCCGGGTCCTTTCGATCGTAAGGCTGACTCCTTAGCAACTAAACTACCGACGCTTTACGTCATTATCAAAACCGAAAACATCCTCACGTGTCTCACGCTACTGCCTAGAATCAAAAAGTACGAGTATTCTGCTATACAACCATCATTTCCTTATTTATCTAGCTGTAATTACCGCAATTATAATTTAATCAACCAAGGGTTGAAATTAGACATGCGTTTTAGTTCCAAGAACGCTTAGCAACGGTAATAATAATTGCATTATTGCAAATAATAATTGCACATATGAGTCATATGATTCGTGTCTCGCGGCAACCGACTTTATTTGTTATGTAGAACAAAGCCGCCGACTAAGGCGGAATACACACTCGCGCGTGCAATATAATACCATTATTATTGCAATATTAGCGGAAGTTCGTCTGACTCATTGTTTTGTATTATTAATTTGATTTATTTTACCGTTGTGGGAATAATGCGTCATAAATAATATTTTGTTATTGTGTAAAATACTTCAAAAATATTTATTTTGTATATTAATTAGGTTCTATTCGCTGTGTTAAGTATTCTGTATCTATTTATTATATTTTTGCTACAGTACAAGAATAGTAGCGATTAATTGCTAAAGAAAGTGAAAAGGCCAGTTTCTCAATTGTTTTCTTAGTAATCTAATATTCTGCTTTTTGTATCGCTAACACAAAAAGCAACACACACAAAATCTTATATCTTTATGCCATTACTGTAGTAAACAAGCGATACGACCCAGAGAGGTGAAAAACCGATACCATGGAATAAATACGGTCGCAACCATCCTGAAGCTGCATTTCAACAAATAAAAACATACAATCACACACTTACAACAACTCTCCCTCTAGGTAGGCAAAGAAAACAGCCATTCATCTACTTTGGTCCTACACGTCCTGGTCTTTCGTCCTACAGTGTGTACACTTCACGTGATTCTTAGACTGTTATGTTAAACGTTTTTTGTCGATTTTGAGTTATCATTCAATATCAATTCAGTAAATACTTTAATTTTTTAAATGTGAGTCAATGACTAATTAATAAAAAAAATTAAATCAAGAACAACGTGACTGGCCATAAAGATACCTGCAGGCCTCTTCTCGACTTTTTACGACTGAACGTCATGCTGTTTATACTAAAATGCTTACTTATCTGTGGATATTGGTTAGTGTCTCAAATTCCAAAATATTAAACAAACAAATGTTAGTTATTTATTATACACTTGGTGTTCGACACAAAATGTTAACCTTCAAACCTCTTGAATTTATAATAATAATAATAATAAATTTTCTTTATTCAAGCAACAAACTTAAAGGCTCATATCTAGGGTTAGTAACAATTTCTTCTTACTTAAGCTATGTTAGTTAAATAGGTAGGTACAATAAATTATTTTAAATCATTAAACATTTTTTATAAATATAATGAAAATTAGAATTAGAGTCAGCAAATCAATTAAATTATTATGTCCAAATTAAATAAGATAAATGTCATTAAATTCAAAAATTAATTAATTGTATTATTAGATTATTAAAATTAAATATTATATAACAATTCAATCATCCACCCAATTCCAACCCTCAATTTTCATTTAATAGCCCCAATAGCAAATTTTACCCAGTATGCCTGGATAGGGCAGTCATATTTATCTATTAATGTCCCCAGAATGACGTTACTGCTGCCCCGCAGTCTGCATAGCAATGACGATATACGTTTGCGTCTGATGGCATAAAAATCATCAGTATGTGCTTCGGCAAACATCGTCGACGCACTACAGAAGCGCGGCAGCCGCAAGAGCATTCTGAAAACATTATTATATTGAACCCGCAGAGCGCTGTATGCCCGTTGTGTATAATTAACCCATAGGCTGCTCGTGTAAAAAGATTGGCAGTATGCCTTAAATAATGTAATTTTGACCTCAGTCGAACATCGAGCAAACCTACGTGCCAACATGTTACCCCGGACAGACAGCGCCCTGCGTTCGCGTTCAATATCAGCATTATCTTTTAAGTCATCTGTTATAATGTGTCCCAAGTACTTAAATTGTCTAACCCTGTTAAGAGGTGCTCCATCCAGAAAAATAGGAGGCACGGCGGTATGGTCTCTTTTATTGACCCCAAGCAACATGTACTCACTCTTCTTACAATTATATTTCAGGCCATGTTTCTCAGCATAGAGCTCGCAGACTCTTAGAAGGTTACGAAGACCGTTAATCGACGGACTCAGCAGCACCATGTCATCAGCATAGCTTATATTATTGACCGCGACTCCGTCTATGTAGCAGCCGGCATGCATGTTGCTGAGTTCGACGATCAAACTGTTTATGTATACGTTAAAGAGCGTGGGTGAAGAGATTCCCCCCTGCCTCACCCCACACTCCAGCCTGTACTCATCAGATATGCTGTCCGCCCATCTTACCACATTGACTTGGTTATTATACCAAAATTTAAATATTTCCACTAGTTCAGTAGGTACATTTTCCTTTTTAAGTTTATCCCACAGGATCTCATAAGAAACTAAATCGAAGGCTTTAGATAAATCTAGAAAACAAGCATAAACTGGCGTATTGCGGTCCACATAATACTTGATAGTTTGCTTCACACTAAGTATGGCACTCTCAGTGGATAAATTTGGCTGAAAACCAAATTGTGCGTGATGTATACTGATACTTTGCCTAAGATACGTGTTAAGCAAACCATCAAGTACCTTTGCAGTAATTGTGGCTAGAGAGATTGGACGATAGTTATTCCTGTCACAGATATCACCAGTCTTACTCTTGACGATTGGCACCACGATAGTTCTCATGAGGTCCCCCGGAAGGTACCTATGTCCCAGACATAAATTATAAAACATGGTAAGCACTCTGGGCAAGTGACCACCCGCATGCTGCAAGTGTTCGATACTCAGAGAGTCGTGTCCCGGTGACCTACCCCGAGTCATATTCTTTATGACTTTATCTACTTCTTTGCAATTGAATTGTATATGCCTCGGAGTAAGCTCCGAGAAGTCACTATGCCCTTTCATCACATTAGATAATGGCGAGCCTATCTTAAAATGCGTTTTAAAAATATTGGCAATCATTTGAGTATCTCTTTGTGACTCAATACATTCAGCTCGACTCTGTTTAATATTATGGTTATTAGTACATTGCCAAAACTTTCTAAAAGTCTTATCAGAGCGATGGGCGGCCAAGATATCCATCTCAATCTGTCCGGCATGATCCTGACACCATTTAAGTCTTGACTTAAAAATTTTTCGACTGAGGTACATATCATGATAAATAGGTCCAGTAGATGGTCTACCATGCCAGGTCCAGTTTTTAAAATGCGTCTTGGCCGCTTCATGCGCATCTCTAACATGTTGGTTCCAGCCGACTACAACCTTCTGTCTCTTATATCTATTACAAGCACTACGGCTGCTGCTCTCAGTGGCTGAATTTTGCAATATTTTTATAATTGTACTATACATATTATCTAATAGTTTATGATGTTCTATATTATTACAATAATTATCTGCACACAATCCAAATTCCTGCATAAAATCTACACACCTAAGTTTACTATTACAGGAGTCATAGTATAGTTTTATTTGCTCGGGTGTTCGGTTACCCCATACTATTTTATTCGTTACATTTGACGATTCCACTTTTTTATATTTAATTTTAGTGAAATTGCACTCTATTTCTATTGGAAAATGATCTGACCAAAACACATTATTATGAACTTTAAAATTAGTTATCATTTTACTACTTACTTCTGACGTGAGACAATGATCCAGCCAGGAGCAGGTGCCGTGTGAGTCACTGATAAACGTGTAGGTACCTGAGTCTACGCCGAGATGCTCCAAATCTATACATTGTAATTTTTGTTCTGCACAGGAGCTCAGTAGTTCGTTACAGAATAGACCACCAGGGTTCGCATTAAAATCACCGATTACAAAAACGGCTTCCACGTCACTACTGTCAATTATAGCGTATATTTCACTTAATAACTCTGTAAACTCAATTAGGCTGTCATGCGCTTCGCATGGCATATACACAGAGATTATTAATACCGTGCACTCACTATTCACCACCACTCTGCATGCTATTAAACGGTCACTGTCGCACATTACAGGATTAGCAGATATAAACGCAGTTTTTCGCCAAAGTATAGCCAGTCCGCCGTACGGCCTGCCCTTCAGGATTCCACCAGCTGGATCCAACGATGACTTCCCGATATAGGCAAAATCCTCACTTATCGTATCTAGTAGGGGAATATCGTGTGGCCATAGCCAAGTTTCTTGCAAAGCAATAATATCGGTCTCCGCCATCCCGCAGAACGATTTCACGCATCCCATAGACCGCTTAAGGCCTTTACAGTTAAAACTTATAATTTTGCTATTCGTACAATTCATAAATCACTGTTCACTGTTTGTCATAACCGGGTGTCTATCCGCGGTTCGGTACTTATAGTGTACAAACCGACGAAAAACTATCCCCTTTGGCCACATAGACTCGTTCAAAAACATGTGTAGTGTATAGCTCGGTACAAAAAATTTGTAGGCATCATATTTATTTTCATTCTTTATCATCATTTTTATAAGCGTAACGTTTTCTCCGGTCTTCTTCAAAATGTACTCAATGATATCCCTCGTAGAGGTTTGCTTGTGTATGTTGGTTATATATATAGGTACAGTTTTTTCTGCCGCCCGAAAGTTCATCCCTGAGTCTCCCAGCGCACTCCCAACTTTTCCGGCGAAGCGATTCTCAGTCTTACGTCGTTGCACTACAGTCCATCCGTCCTCAACACCTACTTTTTTAGCCGTCCGTACGCTTTGTCTACGCACTACTTCTGCCATTGAGGCTCGGTTAATAGCGATGTCTACTGGCGACTCAGCTGATCGGTGCGATTGCGGCGTGCAAGAAACCGGTTTTGCTTGAGCCGAGCGCTCGTTAGTCACCGCCTTCATACGCATTGGTGCCTGCGATAATATTTGTTTACATCGTCCTGGCGAATTACCGTTTTTTGAATGTAGTACGTAATCAGGTAAATCATCAGATTTCTGTGGTGTTTTACTGAGAGACTTATCTAGTAATAAACCCATTGGCCCACTATCATTTTCAAATTCTGGAGATCCGTTAATAAGGTACCCTCCTCTTCTCTTATTAACATTACAGTTAACATCAAAATTATTAACTATTGATGCCTGTTTCAAATTTTCGAGGTCTGATCTTAGCTGATTCACTTGTTGAACGGTAGCAAACTCACTTTTGATTAATTTTAATTCCGTTTGCATTAAAATAGATAGCTATTAAAAGCCAAAATTCTCTTGGATTCTAAATGTAATATCTAAATTATTTATTTTTATTTTTAACTTTATTAATGTTCATTAAAATTATCTTAATTTGAAAATATAAAAAAATCCCATGTTTATCTGCAAGTCGTCCCCCATGAATATATTTTTTAATAATTTATTTTTAACCTACAACAGTATAGAAGTCATCCCAAATTATCGCCACGGTCACCTTCATTTCACTTTGCACTTGTAAGATAATAGACTAAAGTAAAAATTATCAAACTATTGATAAAATGTTGAATAATTTCCATCACAAAATTACTAGTTTATTTGTGTTACAATAAACATCATTTGCACTTTATTTACTCACCTGTATTCAAAATAATGTCGTTTAACCTTTATTAACTTTGGTCCATCAATTGTACTGTACTAGATTGTTTAAATAATTTCAAAAAAAAAAATCTAAAACCCTGTTATTTATAAAAGATCATTAAAGAGATACATTATTTATTGGTTCCTATGGTTTCTATGGTACGTCATGGTTTCCTATGGTGAAAGCTTTAATTGCACCGCCACCTACTCTACTATGCCTACCCCTCTACCAAGTGCAAGTTATTATCGTAACCAAATTAACGGGGTAAAACACGAAGGAACCAACAAACATCGACGTCTATAAATTATATTTAAATAGTTGAGTTAAGTTGTCATGGTTGACAAATTAGTCCAGACTATCCATCCTTCAAGCTATCCATCCAACTTGCCGGGTATCCACACCTTTTTTTTTTTGCCGATTTGGGACTCATTTACTCCTCTGGTCCGGGTTCGTCCATTTTCGTAACTGTCATTTTCATAACCAGCTACAAACGTGGAATTTTTTTCTTGCTTTCATAACCAGTTACGAAAATAGAATTAAATTGTCGTTTTCATAACCAACTGGCATAACCAGTTACGAAAGAAGATTTCTTTTCCTATCCGTCCTTGGGGAGATGTGGCCAACCTTGCTAACGTGCTAATGCCAATATATTAATTTGAAATAATAGTAATAATGCATCGGCAGGTACCGTGTACACCAAGCTTAACAGTTTAGTTTCTAAGAGTGTGTACACCATGACCAAGTTGTTTTTTGCGTATGTTGTGTGCTCATGGCTCAATAAAGTGACTATAGCAATTACAGCACATTATCTCTAATACTTATCATGCGCCGGCGGTTTTTCTGAGCCTACAGCAAATCGTGGAAACTTTTTTATGTGTATACCTATAGTCGACAAATACAATACCATAATGAAATATTGACACTGTTATTTGACTCATCTAGCTTATTTACTATTTTTAGCCATATATGGAGACGAACAAATAGTTACTTTCAATAATATGTATTTAGGTACACATCGATTATGGTATAGTGATCAAGGATTTTCCCCGTTTCGAAAATAATGAACATGTCCGATTTATGCACATTGGGAAAGGCTTATGTCTGGCAGTCGACTGCAATAGGCTAATTGCTTGATTGAATGGAGGAAACTTTTTTGTCAGCAGGTATAGTAGAAAGTTCCATGTTAGGGAAAACTGTGAAAAAAAAAGAACTGAAAACAAAATGATTTGGCAGAAAAACTATCAACTCCGTAAACATAATTTGATATCTGTGAGGTAACATTCTGTAGCGGGTGTCTTAAAAATATGAACATGATTGAGGAACTTATTTCTTTTTTATACTATTTAGGTCGCAGACAAGCTCACGGCCCACCTGATAGAAGGGGGTACCGTGACCTATGGACGAGTAAAATACCAGCTCAGAGTCATACTCGTGCTGCCGACCCTGTCTGTAAGAACAGAGAAATTCTGTGCCGTCAGCGCAGAAGATAAGTAGGACAAGCCTTTGGTCTTCCCACTGACAGCCCAAACCTCTCCAGTGAGCTCTGGCTACCCTACTCACCGCCTTTTTTCTCTACCGATCTCACCGAAACTTAGGTACCAACTCATTATTAAATATGTTTTACAAAACACGCCTGCTTTCTTTTCCGACATGTTAAAACATAATATGTTTTCGTAAACACTGTACGAAACTTAACAGAAGCATGTCAAAAGTGGCATCGTAACAGTCTGTTAAACCGTAGTGTCAATATTTTGCAGCGGCGGCGGCGGCGCCTGCGCACGTATACCCTCCTCTCGTTACGGCCGTCAGTAGCCTCGCCTAGCAACAGTTGAACAAAAAAATAAGTTGGTTAGTGCTTGCTAATTTGTGTGAGTCATATACCTGCCTTATTATGTTGCAGATATTTCCGTTACATAATATTTATGATTTATATTTGTTTATCCTCAGTAATGCCTTTATAGGGATTCTAGAGGACGAATGGGTACCTTAAAAATTAATTAATATTATTGGTCTCCTACCGAAGGACCAATGGGCACATAAAAGGGGGTCTAATTTCAACTTTTATGCTAGGGGTCGAGTTTTAGAGGACCAATGGGTGCTGACCCAAATTTTCATTGTGACACTAATTGACAACCCTTGTAGTATAGCAGTAGAGCGACCGACTGTTGCGTTAAAAGTCGCGGGGTCGATTTCAGCTCAGTGTAATAATTGCATGTTTTTTTATGTAGGACACATCAATTTGACTTCACCTCGCATGATGGTAAGCTCAAAGCAATGAAGCATGTTCGAATATATCATGTAATTTGCATTAGTCTGGGTGTTCATATATGTAGTGCCTAGTACGAAAAAACGCCTACTGAAAAAAATGTTTCTAAGTATATTTATCGGCATTCTAAAATAATTAACTAATAAAAAACTAAAAAAAATAACTAAACATAAGCAATCTTGGTGTGTCTTTAAGATATGTTATGTTTTATTTGAAAAACTCAGTTTATTAATATTTTTCTGTTTAGAAACTCATTTTTGAGACTAAAAACCGAAATCAAACCACTAGTTAGTCAGTTACTTAGCCTAGTTCATTTGTATAATGTGTGTTTTTATAAAAAGTAGCTCCAAAATTGTTTACCTAGATACCCCTACCTAATCAAATGAAGTAGATATTAGTTCAGCTAAATATTCTTATGTTGAACGCTGTATACAATTTCCTAAAATATTCTATTACTCCCTCATCCTAGCGTTAATTCCCAGTCGCATCCGAAGCTTTTCAGCTCGGAGTCTGGGGTCCGCTTTACCAGTCTTAACTACAGATTTGGCTAGACCTCGATATTTTTTCGTGAAGCGATTGCCATCTGACCTCCACAGTCCAATGATAACATTAGGCGATATCGAAGCTTTGCAGCTAGACCGTTGTTTTTGGATTTTTTAGGGCTCCAACTACCCGTAACGACTGCCATAGATGTTCTTATGGCAACCGGGACGCACGGCTTAACGTGCTCTCCGAGGCACGGCCAGACCAATGCAAATACCCATATTTCATGAACACAAATATTTGCACCGAGCGGGAGTCGAACCCGCACCTCCTGCGTAGCGACCGCATTCACTACCACTACGCCACGGAGGCTGTCAAGAATATTCTATTACTATTACATTAATAATTCGTGTTATCAAAGTTGTATAACACGTCAAGTTCGAGATGTTTATCAAATTGTACAGTTCGCAACTATATTTAGCGCCTATGTCATCATCATCATCACACAGCACTCCACAAACGTCTGCGATAAAATGATATTATGTTATTAAGCTGTCGCGAGTCACAGGCCTAATCTGTTGTAATAACATAAGCAGATAAGTCATTGTTATCTTGTTTTTAACAACGTTTAATAGAGTTTATTGTTTCAAGAATATAATGATGTCGCTTAGTGCAACTTTTGCTCTTAGATATCTCCCGTTCTATAGAACCGATTACGATCAAACAAACGTAGGATTTTAAGTCTAACCCAATCCTTTCAACCAAGCGAAACCGCATCAAAATCCGTTATGTAGTTTTTGCGTCCATCGCGAATAAACAAACAAGAATTCCAAAAATAATATTTTCGTGTTCAGTGTCGTTAATATAACATATTATTTATTCCAAGTAATTATTTTTAATATCTCCAATTTACCTACAGACACGACCACTTTACAATTATATGTTTATTATAATAGCAAAGATAAAAGAAGCTGCAGATGATGTGCATTTAATTAGTTCAAAATGGCATGTATTTAAATCGATATTTATATATTCCCTTTTTTCTAACAAAATATTTCAAAGTTATATCAAAAATACTGACTTGCACACTAATTATGTACACTAACTAAATCAAATTAAATATACTGTTTAATGAAATTTGCAGAACAATTCCTTTGGTTAAATAAAAAAAATAACCACGAAGGCAAATGCGGGAGCTCCGCTTCGCTCCACTCCCGCATTAGCCTTCTAACCTAATCTATCCAAGTCGGATTGCGCACCTTTTTCAATAAACCTATCATTTGATCAATAAACCTATCATTTGATTTAATTAGTGTGCAAGTCAGTAAATTAGTGGAGTTACGTAGTTTGCTGAAAAAATATACAGATGTGCATTTAAAAATATCCCGTTCAAAATGTATCATTATTATCCTAATAGCGATTACTTAAACGCGTCCAAAGTTCACAATTTAGAGTTCGACGACGTCCGCTTATTGTTCTTGATTATTATATTTTCAACAACGACAACTGCCATCATTCTGCCCACCCAATTCTGAGAGGAAAACCTGTGCCAGATCATCGTCCGTTGTAGGTACCTATAGTAGGTGCACTGATTTGCCGCTTACTAGTAACTTATGTCTATACCAAATTTGACTGACTAACACATGACTAAGTAAGCAGTATCCATCCAAACTTTTGCATTTATAATAGGTACTAGTAATACAATATGAGAAGAATAGCCTGTTTTGTTATGAACGTACACGTTTACGTTTCAATCGTCTCACAAACGAATCCTCATAAAGTGAGTTAACTCGCATTTGTGTGCCTTCTAAGTTAATTATGTACCTATTAATATGTATTAAACGCATTGAAATGCGCAAAATGCATAATTGCAGTGAAGCCGCACAGCGCGGTCTGATCCGGGCCTAGGTTCGCTTACACCTCGCCGCTAACTGGCTTACACCCGTAAGCGCCCGGTTGCTGACTTTATACTCGGCTATGGGACTGTGTGGTTTCTTTAGGTGTCGCTGATTATGTGCACAATGATGCAGGATTTGGCATTTAAAGAAAAGATGATGATAATGTGTGTGAGAGCACACAGGGTTCATTTCTAACCCCTTTGTGCGGGTGTTGGTACAGGATTTTTTTCAGGAGAATGCCTAAATCGAGATGCTTATATCACCCTTGTGAAGCCACACCTTTTTTTTATACCACTTAGGTGGCAGACAAGCACACGGCCCACCTAATGGGAAGTGGTCACCGTGGCCTAAGGACGTATGCAACACCAGGGGCGTCACACTCGCGCTGCCGACCCAGAAGAAACCTTCTATTGCCCTTCTTGAAGAACCCCATATTGTAGTCGCTTGGGAAAACCACATGGAATGTAGTGTCAGATTTATAAGAGGCACAATAATTAGGTAAAGTCAGGAAAAACTAAAGCAATCTAGTAATCACGATAAAAGGTTAAGAGGTGAAACTAGTGCCATATATGTGACGAATTCCTAGAATATATCCGAATTTCCTGCAAAGGACGCCCGTCGATTTATTAGTCAGTTCAATTCCGATAAAGCCATGTCACCTCGGAGAGACGGTATGTGTATGTGCTCCCTTATGTAGAAAGAAAAATAACGCTAATTATGTGATACCTAACATTAGCCGCATTATGTGTTTTGTCAATGCTTCAATTGGAACAATTACTTTCATAGCGAGTGCAGGGCGCCGTGACGGGAGATAGCGCGAACACCATGACCATGTGAAATGCGCATATATGTCTATCATTAAACAAAGCCCCAACCAATGTTCACGATAACAGCGCTATTTGCATATTATATGATTCTTAAATGCAAATATTTGACCTAAATGACAATAACAACACTTCCTGCAAGGAGCAAGCAACTATTTCCGTAATTCCTTATCATTTAATTGATCAATAACTGTTCAGCCCCCCGCAGGAGTTAATGATAATTCTTTTCATTAACGGGACTTTGTCAAAAGTCGCACACGGGGTACGAAAGAGTTATGGAAATTATGTAAATGATGGTACGTGCCTACTAATGTATGCAAATTGCTGGTGTCCGCTGGAGCACATACTTGTGGGGATTCTTGAGTTTCCTTATAGTGTACATGGCATTTAACTGATTCCACAAGGTGCAACCTGTAATGTGGAAGGAACTGGCTCCTGAGATACAGGTTACGACCTAGCTCGGGAGACAGAGACTGTATATAATTGTGTAACTGAAGGATACAATAAATTTATTTTATTTTATTTATTTAATGTCAACAGACCAGAACGAGGATCAGGACCTGTGGCTTGACTTGATGCTATTTTATGATGTTAAATTTGGGTGACCCCCCTTAAATGATAGAAATGACTTATACTATGCACCAAAAATTACTTTCTTGCTTATTTTATTATTAGTAGGTATATTACGGAATTCGATATCTACGGAGGTAGGACATTACGGTATTTCCGTCCTAATAGGGCAGTCCGACTGGGGAGGTACCTCCGCCCTACAGAATACCGCGGCTATATTAACCTCGAGTAGTGTTCCCGGCGTTGAGTATGGTAGCCAGAGCTCACTGCGGTTTTGTGCTGTCAGTGGGAAGACCAAAGGGTTGTCCTGCGTGTATTCTTCGCTGACAGCACAGAATCTCTCTGTTCTTACAGGGTCGGCAGCACGAGTGTAACTCCCCTGCTGTTGCACTCGTCCATAGGTCACGGTAACCACTTTCCATTAGATGGGCCGTGTGTTTGTCTGCGACCTAAGTAGTATAAAAATATAATGTTGGCATTTTGAAGGCAGCTCTTGATTACATTGTTATGAACAGTTTTTTTTTTTCAGATTTTTGTACCTAGTTACTGACAATTGAATTAAAATGACTGTGAGTCTGTTCTCACAGGCTTTTCCTAATTGTCATCTTAATCTAGCTGTAACTATACGAGCTATAAATCTTAAAAAGT
Organism: Eilema depressum; assembly: GCA_914767945.1. Taxonomy (NCBI): domain Eukaryota; kingdom Metazoa; phylum Arthropoda; class Insecta; order Lepidoptera; family Erebidae; genus Eilema; species Eilema depressum. The sequence goes on from OU612026.1 coordinate 522,869, forward strand.
TTGATAGGAAGTAGTTTGTGATTACCAATGTCTACAAGTGACACAAAGTAAGCGGTAGTAATAATGAGGGAAAAGAATATATTCTGTGGGTTTTTAAAATAAAATTCGTACCTAAATTTTGTTTGTTAAACGGCTCAACACTCGAACTAGAACACCCGCTATGCCGGACCTCTTGTAATATCTTAATATGTGCTTGAAAGAATTAGTTATATAATAAAATTTTCTGATAACAATCTCTGCCGTGTCTCTGATGTGGTAACGAACGCCATTAAAGTACAAAGTGAAACATAAGTGTTTCAACATTTACTTAATTGTAACGAAGAAAAAAACAACAACATTGAAATACGGTACCGCCGGAACAATATGCAAATGGCGTCGAAATTTACACAAAAACATTATTACAGTACGAATATAAATATTATACCAAGCGGGAGTGTTGTGCGGATGAAAGGGTTCCGTAGGATTAACTCGCTAGCCTGAACTATTTGAGAGCATAACGCGACACGCCTTAGCATCATTTTGGGCAGCGGTTCAGTAGAAGAGGGATGAAGCTATACAAGGTTGTCTAACTCCATCTCTCTCTCTGAACCACGCTACCCAAAACTGAATCGTTTGTGCTGGTCATGGCAGACTTGCTGATAGATTTTATACCTACACTACCTATACATAGGTATTGATATCTAAATAAACAAAGAAAATGGCCATTTAATTTTCTTGTCTTGCTTATTATTTCACTTTTCGCCTGCAGTGGGCGGAAATGAGCGACTGACATCGTTTGTGTTACAAGCGTTCAAAAGTAAGGGAAACCACAAAATAATATTAAATTCTTTGATAGGTACTTTGTTATTGAGAATATTTTCAGGTTTAATAAATATTTTTGGTTCATGAAAGCACATTAAATGTAATTCATACTAATATTATACTCTGTCTGTCTGTCTAGTATTTATAGCCTGTCTGTTACGCTTTCACGCTCTAACCACTGAACTGATTTTGGTGAAATTTGGCACGGGGGTAGATTTAGACATTGGGAAAGAACGTAGGCTATGTTTGGTCGTGATATTACCGACATCCACGCGGGTGGAGCCGCGGGCTGCAACTAGTTGCAAATAAAACCAGTAATCCACTAATACCTTGCACAGAAAGTAATTAATTTATTCCTAAACTATTTTAAAGTCACATCCAAAATAAGTGCGTTTAGTACATTGTACTACGGAACGCTAATGCCCCGTTTAGCTAGAGCGGAACACTCGACAGGGTTGCCAGTTGTTACCTCTGTACACCGTATAATTAAATATTATTACCGCGAGGCATTGTGTTCGATCCCATGCGAGGCTATTGTTGCTGCTCGCTTTCTTTTTGCTCTACGCTTGTCGCTGTTAAATGGATATCTGATTGATATGCAAGTTTGTATGTCGTGTTGTGTGTGTTGTGTCAGTGTGCTTGACGGTAAACGCTGCCCATAGCAACAGCTGCTGAAGCTAAAAGTAGATAGAACAAAGCGTTTGCACAGGGTTGCCAGCGGTAGTAACTCCAGTGTTACAAGCTTGCGAAGATTTCGGTAACCACACAGGGTACGGTACGTAAGTACTTCGTGTCCCTTGTGTCCGGAGTAGCCCCAGGGGACGAAATTGATCGCTGCAGAACGAATAGGTACATTTTTGAAACTACAAGCAACTTTTTAAGATTCATTTCATGCAGCTTTCTCTGTATTTGTAAGATTGTTTTGATCCAAATACCTTCCGGGTCTATATCAGCCATTTTCGTGCCATATAGTTTTAATTGCAGGAGTTATTATGTATTAAGCAGTCAACTAAGTCCTGTGGGTATTATATACTTAGTCCTAGCCTAGGTTCCACTCACAGACCGTTTAAAAAGTAATATGGTTAGATTTTGTAATCGAACGAGTTTACGACAGAAAAATAATTTAAAATGGAAAAGTGCCAACTTGCGCGCGCTAGCGAATTTGACACTAGCGACTTGATAAATGACCCGGATTCTGGAAGGGTTAAGGCGATAAGGCTGGACCCTTAGTATATAGTGAAACCAAAAATATAAAACTTCTATAAACTCAGGAGAAATCTATAAAAGCACTTCAAAAGTTATACGAAGATTATTGAAAAAAAAAAAAAGATTGTCAACATTTCACTAACAAACGCCCCTGTTGTTGCATACGTCCATATGCCACGGTGACCACTTCCCATCAGGTGGGCCGTGTGCTTGTCTGCCACCTAAGTGGTATAAAACACATGTAGGTACGTAGAAACATTACGTATAATGATTACACTCTGTTCTGAATGTTCCACATATTACCCAAAATGTCACGATGTTGGTATAAACGCTTTCTCGTTTTACGAGCGATACGAATTCATCGCGGCGCAGTAGCTGATTGGTGCCGCCATAAACAGCGGAATTAGTTTGACTCCCGGCGCTCCCGGCGCTCCCGGCTCTCCCGGCGAGCTACAATGAGGTTACGCCGTATACGGGCCCCCGCCGACAGCCGCGGTACGCAATTGTGACTTATCGAATGCCTTGCTGTACTATGTCTAATATCATTTAGTTTTTTGTAGTATATGCGATGGACAGAAGCGGGAAATGTGTATTGGATATACCATACTATGTTTAGTTACACCTCCTTTGCTTGTTCTGGCTTTTTCCAATTTTGTGATTATTTTCAAACATGCCCGTCGGTTGACCTAGCTTTTCTTTAAGAAAACACTAGTTGTTGATTGCGACTGCGAACAGAAATCCTGATCTCAGTCTCTCACCCGATAGTAACCTATTTTAGGGATAAAAAATCAGACTTTAATCTATCCCTGTTGCAAATTACAGTCAGATCCATTTAGCAGTTTGAGCGTGTTCGAATAAATAACATTCGTAGTATGTAGTAGAATAAATTAAAAGTTATAACTGTCACACACATTTCAAAGGTTTTTCTTCGCATTTAATAAAAGTCACGATAATATCATCAACATGACACCCTTTCAAACAGAAATTAAATCTGCGTCAACTGACGGTCGGTCACCTGCTATTTGACCTTTCAACCCCAAGACGAAAACCTGTGCTAAAGCCTCGTCCGTTAAGTAACAGCTGTTGCAAATTCATACTGAGGGCACTAATCAGATAACAATTGACTACCTACATAAACACGCAACACAATGACTGAACTATACCCCACTCGCACAACGTGATACAGACAGAATGAGAGCATCTGCTATGTATTGCTGGAGGAATAACGAACAGAATAGAAGACTCAATGAGTGTAGGAAACGTTCCCTGCGAATACTTGTCTCCTTAAATATTTGAGGATCTCGACTCATTCTTTTGTCGCACCATTAAGGTCTAGAATTTCTTACCAGCTCTGGGGTTTCCTCTCCCTACAGTCCCGAGTCCTTTAAGCGGGGCGTGTAAAAGCATCTGATGAGGCCGGGCCGTCAAGCTGCGGCGAGGGAAAGTCAAATTGCTGAATCCTATCTAAAGAAAAGGATTCCACTCATCCCCTGGTCTGAAAAATATGCTCCGGCATTTATCGCCTCCCGCTTCTTCTACTTTCATAGGGGTAGAAATAATTTCTGCCACATAACTTCTTTATCAGAATATAGGAAGATAAATAGAAGGTATAGGAGGCAGAGATAGTCCAAGACGGACATGTTTGGGGCCAAGTGAAGGAGAAAGTCGGTGCCGTGTCATGCCCGGGGGTCAAGAAGACAGCTCCGCAAAGAAAGGTGAAAGGCGAGTGCGCAACGACAACGCAACTCTAATATTTAATGATGAATCAACAAAACGTTTGTTTTCTATATATGGATTTGTTGAAGTTACTTAAGACTGAACCAGTTTTTTTCTTGATATAATAGTTCTGTTACATATTGAAGGTACTTATCCTGATAACGATCGGGGATGTACAGAGACATGATATTTTTTTCTTGAGCTATAAATCCTATCAAAAAATCTATTAAAATGCTCTAAATATTACTAACAAAGTATCTGTTGATCGACAACAGGGCCAGCATCTATAACAAGGGACCAAAAAAATAATAGTTTGAGATAATTATATAGCCCGATACCGAAAATTATAATATCTCTGCCATAATATAAACGAGTGAACTATCCTTCTAGTTAGTAGATACATAATAACCTACTTAACCTAGCTACAATCCAGTATAAAAAAAATTACGTCAGTATTGCGAAAAGCAAATGATCGATCGGTTCGGTAGTACCTTTTTATCGACATTGTTCACCAAAAACTTTTGATTATAACCATCTAATAAGGTTTCCTAAAGTAACATTTCCTACACCACTATCTTATCTATCCTAAGTAATAAATGCACACTCATTTCACTACTACTTTACTAAGTAAGTAAACCCCTTAGATACACAATGCTTAGTTTTAACCGCAAGTTAATTCCCACTAAGTTTTATCGCGGAACCTTGCGTATACTGCTCAGCTCCCTTATTATACAGGGTGGGTCGTAAACTCGGTCCCACCTATTTTGCACTCGTAAAAGTGGCTCGTAAATTTCACGTCACAAATGCGACTCATTGTTGGCTGGCAGCGGAGATAGGCAGGATCGAACCCCGGCCCCAGCGAGTAATCTCACGGTTCCGCGATAAGTTGCACATCCCTGCTCGCTGATCGTCTGTCGATAGTAGTAAAGGGACTTGTCGATGTTGCAAATATATTAAAGTAACGAAACAAAAGGAATTGTTTCAGATAATGAAACAAAAAGGTCCCTTTTTTGTTTCGGTATACGCAAATGCGTAGGGGATCTGAAAATGGTAGCTACGTCGGACTGCATGCCTTCCGCATTAAGATGATCTAGTACTGCAATAGACTGGTGAATAAGTATATACACTAAAGCATCCAATGACCTCTGATAATGGTGCTAACTGTGAAATTCTTGGTAAACCGAGCTACCAGATTGAACCTATCCTGGATAACGAATGGTGTCCTAGATAGCTTTGTTCACGACTCGTAGAAGCAATCTACTGACAGTAAACTGTTGTTAACTTTTATTAGTTGTTCGTAAAAGCATTTTAGTGCTCGTATACTTAATTAAATTACTGGTCAAATGTAGAAAAGATCTTAAAAGTAATTGTTGAAATAAGAGGCATTATTATTTGCCAGCCAATCCTTAAATACGTAAGCATCGACCGTGTCATATAAACGCTTGGTGTAATCCACACGAGATAACGCGTATTAGATCTATGTAGGCCTAACAAATATGCCCTAAAATGTGTTTGTAATGTAGGAGATTAGAACTAAGCCCCATATCTGCTAACGTTGTTACGTAACTCGAGCGAAAATATGCTGTAATGAAAATACGGCGGGGGATATTTGCTAACGTCAGAATTTTGAGAAGAATTTTCTTTTTTCTTTGGTTTATTTACAAGGTTGTTAATTTTAGGGATCAGTGAGTAGATAATTTGTAATTATGTACTCTTGTTTGTTATTTTATATTAAGAACTGAGTGAAATCCCCTCATCGCAACGTCTGGGAAGCACAGTGTACATATTTTTGGCAACTTTCTGCCAAAATTTTAATAGCGCAATGATGTGACTAACTTCAAGTGAGTCTATATTTCCACAAATGCACCAAAACAAAGTGTCGTGTCTGTAAATTTTGCCTAGTTAGTTCCTGTGTAAAAGTGTACTGTGCATGTTTTTACGAGCTGTATTTAATGCCCAGAACTTGCAAGAAGTCATTGCAATTTTCACTATTTTCAGTATAAATATGAAGTCTGCAAATGTTTCCATGCCCCTTTCAGGTAGAATGAAAAATAATAAAACTCACGTTCCTCTTAAGGGCTAATACAGCTATGGTTATACATACATAAAAATATATCCGTAACCACATACCTATTACCAAAAATGTAGCGTATTAGAATTTCGTGCTAGGGGTCGATTAACGAAATTAGTTTGTCGTTGTATAGCAAATTATGCAAATGTTACGATCCCCTGTTTCAGTGCACCTGCGGCAAAGTCACACCTGTGCACAACGACCACGGTGGCAGATTGTCATAGTGTTATATACAGGACATTTCTTTAACTCACTTGCGTGTTAATTACATGGTATATCGCTCCCACTAATGCCATTAGAGACCTATTCTCTACGGGTGTCTGATGATTAAGCTACGAATGTGCCGCAGTAAGCATGAATCATGGTATACAGTGTTTGGCCAACAGGGAGGTAATATTTGTGATTACAATCTTTTTATTTTTCTAGTAGAAAATTTTTGTTTGCATGTATAATTTAAAGATAACATAAATTGTGACTACAATGGACACACGAAGTTTTTAGAAATTTTACTGTAACTTGGAAAATGAGCATTGGATCTTTTCAGTAAGTCATTTTTATCTAGATTTACAATAATCGATGAGTCACAGGTCACAACATTAATGTAGCTAAATATGATAATGATTTATTTTGCAGCAATAACTCTTTCTACGCTGATTTGGCACAATATCAACTTATTCTTTAAGATAATAAAAATGTGACAGAAAACACTTAATTATATTTATGTCGTTTATTTTGTTCAGAATTGCTATTCTAATTGAATACAAATTCATTTATTGCTTTTTAGTAAACAGTCAAGAATATATTTTACAACACACCTGCTCATAACAGTGATATTATTTTACCGCAATTAAGCACAGAATGACACCTATTATAAAACTGTGACTTTTTCATTGCTATTATTCACAAAAGTGAGTTATAGATTCTTTTTTAAATTTTATAGGAAGTGTCTATAATTGTCTATGTTCTTAAAAAAGTTTTGATACAAAAAATAACGTGTTTAATAGTACGAATAAATTAATACGCCTATTGTATGGTCATTTGATGCATTTTCGTATTTAAATAAATAATTTCAACTTGTAATACTTGTGTAATAAACAAAATTTTCGCTCAAATTTAACTTTTTTTTTTCTCTAAGTACAGAAAAAAAAACAGTAAAAAAAATTTAAGTTCAAACCTTTTTTTAAATATGGTCGACCGCCATTGCTAAATGCGCGCGCATAGGAAAACGAATTAATTTGTAGTATTGTTTATTTAGTATTTGTAGTATTATTTTATTCGCAAGTGTGTTGTAAAACGTCGTATGGCACGTGTGAGCATGATGATTACCGTCCTCGGCTGTCTTAAGACCCTCGCCTGGCGGCTCGGGTCTCAATGGCGCCTCGGCGGTAATCACCAACGTTGCTCACTTGTACCATAATGTACTATTATGAAGAACATTAGAAAATTTATAATCATTACCGCACCAAGTAATTTATTATATTGTAATAGTCACTTCATTTCTACAAAAAAAATTTCAGTAACTGTGCGTAACTATACTTACAGGAATAATCAATAGGTATAAAACTTTCTACAATCCAGGGTTCTTTAAGTTAAAAAGCATCTATTAAGACCCGATAAAGTTACGACCACCATTTTAAAATTGGTCATTGTTCGCATTTATAATGTTGGCCCTCATTCTATCGACTTACAGCTGGGTTGATAAAGTCTGTAATATAAAATATCTACAAAAAAATATTTTTGCTGTTACTTATTCCTTTTTTCACTATTTTATTTAATCAAATACAATAAAATAACTATTTTTATCGATACTGTTCGAGCACATCACTGTGCATTCGACATAATCTTCCGCCGTCCCATATTGTTTTTAAGTTACGACACTTTTGGACAATGGTTCGGAAATCCGCAACTCGCAATCGTTACGGCTTCCACTCAGCGCCCCACTCGCGCGCGTCAAATGAAAAGAAATTGATTTTTGCACCACGCTGTATATGACAATATATATGTAATAATATGACGATTTTATAGATACATTTTTTCTGCTCGAGCGATTCAATATTGTATTTTTTATTGTATTGGATTAATTCATGTATTAAGGCGTTTATTTATGCGATTGTATGCAGTACTTTTTGGGTGTCGATTGTATTCTTATGCTTTTGATAGAAGACATAATATATTATTTTTGATAAAAGTATGTTTTAATATAATACCTATTTGCGGAAGGCGGCGGACGTCCAGCAGTGAACTGCAATAGCCTAATTGATTGATGATAATACCCACAAACTACAATTACTTAGGTTTTTAACTGTTGTTATGAAGCACTTATGAGGTTTGCTATTCGTACGAATAATACTTAACCTTTTTTTACAAAGTTTTACGTGTTCAATATTCACGGCAACTAGCTCTTCCCTATTATTACATTCGACTGAAAAACAGTGGAATGTGGGTGTTATATTACTGCTTAAATATTTCTGCCTAGTGCCTACCCTGTATAGTATGTAAATAGATATGAACTATATTATAGGTATCTACTTACTCCCTCAATACCGCAACAGTAGAGATGCTGCTATTATAAGGTGAGATCGCGGTTTCGATTTTCAGGATGGGTAAAATTTATTGAACTTTTTTGTTAGGAAATTCTTAGTTGTTCATCTTTTAGCGATGTATTATTCTTATTCATCATTACACAATCCATCGAACCAGATAAAATGTAATAACATGAATTTATGAATATGAGCTCAAATAAAATTAAACGTTTCGTGAAAAGGGAATATCCAATATAATGACAAACATTCTCACGATAACGTCCTTAATACAATAACCACCCCTGGCCACGTCCATGGCCGACGTCCGCACCATAGTCGCACACGATGCATTTCATTACACTCCAACCGAACACAATTTATTTACAAACATAAATTACGACCAAATTAACTGTGTCCTCGGAGAAAATAGAATTTCATTAATTTAATCACGACCTGCCCTCCGACAACAGCGAGAGGAGAGCCACCCTCCTACCCTCTCATTCACACAACCTCTGAATGGAACACACCCACCAAATGCATTGACCTCCCACATAGACACACCTTCCTACGAACACAACGGAGTTGCTAAGATACCGCGGACCCATTTAAACTGGGCTCCATTCGTTTTAACAGACTAACTTACCGTGAGCTTTCAACTTGCAGATTTATTGTTCAGTAATAGGTCTCGCTGAATGGCCGCTGTGCTGTGCCCAGTTTCTTTGTTACGTAAGTATTAAAGGTCCTATTTAGGAATTTTGTTTTAAATTGTATAAAAGGAGATCAACTATTGTAGTAAAGTTTACGAGGGGACGCCGAAAGAATACTGATCCCTTCGCCCGCTGCCAAAGCCGATCGTAAAAGAGGGATACGCAACGATCGCTCAGCAGGCATGATGTTCTGCCTGGCTAGCTACCACCCTCTCATTGGAGTAAATAATCATCTTTTATGGCGATCCTTTGTTCGTAAACCTGCCCATCAAATCTAAGAGCTCGCAACGCTCTCCAGCAATAAGGCAGCGTAATCCTCACTTGCAAAGTAAGTAAATAGAAAAGGTTAAAACGGTCAGGGCGATACGTGGGCGTATGTGCGAGCATGGTTACTTATATTACATAGTTATGTGACGGTGTGCAGCGGCCCTGCGGCGAGCCGAGCGCAGCCAACCGAGCGAGCGAGCGCGCCCGAGCGCTCCCGAACGCGGCCGAACCGGCGCGCTGCCGCGTCCCGCAGTACCCGCTCGCTGCGCGCGCGAACGAACGCATTCGACGCACGTTCGCCGTTCGGTATTTAAACAGATTACAATCGAAATTTGAAAAAGTTATTGACGGTCGGTGTGATCGCGGTTTAACGGCCTTGACATTGTGTTAGAGTAGGATAGCGAGATGGCGGAGGTCGATTGGACGACAGAGTCGGCTATACGTTTGATGGAGGAGTACAGACAGCGGCCGGAGCTGTGGGACGCTAACAATGAGCTGTATAGAGTACAGACAGCAAAATACGAGGCTTGGTCGGACTTGGCGCGTGTATTTCAATGCGACATCGCGGATTTACGGAAGAAGTTGAACTCGATATTCGCGTCCCATCGCCGCGAGAAAGGGAAGATTCGCGCCGGTGGCAGGTCGACGTGGTTCTTGTACCCTTACATGAGGTTCTTGCCGAACCACTTGGAGAATGACGGCCATACGGATATGATACCGGTAATTATGACCAGTTCAATAGGTTTTATATTTCGCCTCAATTGCATTGTTATAATGAAGCAAAAAAAAAACTTGTAGGTAAATATCCAGATAGCTTGCTTTTGTTTTTTTTTATAGATTCACGCGTTTATATCCGTAAGGAAAAACAAGTACAAACTTACGTCAAAGAATCAACAGCTTATAATGATGCGGTAAATAAAAGAATACACTCTGTATGAGGATATGAACAACTTTGCAAACCAACAACGTTTCCCTCTTCCCACAGTCCAGGGTCCTTTAAGCGGGGCGTGAAAAAGCATCTGATGAGGCCGACAAGCTGAAGGCCAGCCACCATTATATGTGTGTATGTCTATAATGGTGACCCTCTTTCCCGAGACTTTGCCTTCAGCTTACCATCAGGCCAGGTGAAGATAAATTGACGTGTCCTTTATTGAAAAAAAACCAACTGTGGATTACTTTTATAATTACTCATTGACCAAAACTAGAATTACCTTCACTTTGAGCATGGCAGTAATACCCTCTTAAGCTTCACAAGAGAATCAAACCCATTATCCCTGCACTCACCACCCAACCGTACAATCACCGCTCCGTCTTTATTATTTGAGATAGGCAGAGTACTATTAAGACCCCCCATCGCGGAATGAGGGATGTTGCAATTAGTTTGATTGACATTGCCTTTGCCTGTTTGTGACGTCGTAACTCTAAAACAGATGAATGGATTTAATTGCGAGGTACCTCGAGGGCCTGATAAAATATTTGTTGGAACTGTTGTTACTGTTGTGTTGGATAAATGGATGTATAAAACCATTGTGTCTTTGTTGGCTGACTGTTTAACGAGAGATATCTTAATAAAATACTTGATACTCGTATCTATCTAGTTATGTATGTTACAAAAATGCGAATTACTTATAATAAATTGGAAAAAGCGAAATCAATTCTCGGGCGGGACTCGAACCCGCGATCTTTCCCTTACAGGGGGAACGCTCTGACCACTGAGCCACCGAGCTTCGCCCGAGAGTGACCCAATTTTTCCAATACATCCATCTTACGGCGATGGTAGGAGTAATCTACCGATATTCAAACGAACTATCGGAATCAATGAATGATGTTGCAATCATTTTTAAACATTGATTTTTGATAACTCCGCACAATCAATTGAGATAATTTTAAAGCAATTAGTTTGCTAGACTAAACAAATTATAATAAATTGGAAAAAGCGAAATCAATTCTCGGGCGGGACTCGAACCCCCTGTAAGGGAAAGATCGCGGGTTCGAGTCCCGCCCGAGAATTGATTTCGCTTTTTCCAATTTATTATAATTTGTTTAGTCTAGCAAACTAATTGCTTTAAAATTATCTCAATGCGAATTACTACCAAACGACTGCACTGATTTGGGAATATTCTTCTTTTGTGCTCGTTACTATCAGGACAAGGTTTGTAAAGTTCGTATTAAAGCTTTATTTGGAGTAATGATTGCACCCGGGTGAATCCAGGGCGTGCAGCTAGTTATAATTGAAGAGGTTCTGTCAACGCGATAATCTTTTGAATTGCCTGGGTGTCTTGAAATCTACTTGCATCTGATAGATGAATTCTTGGGATGATCTTTTGTTAGAGAGACGGACCCCAATCTGACACCCCCCAGGATGCTGGACTCCTCCAATTTTCAGTGCACATTTTCTGCCCTAGAAGAGTGCCAACTTCTCCCCTTCTTCTATTGCCGCCTTCTGGCGCATATCACCTTGCAAGGGAAGACTGGATAATAAAGTGTTTACGATGACGCTCTTTGCAGGTTTAAAATATGATTTCCGTAGGAATACAGATGATAAATTATCTACATACGCAGTATATCTTTAGATTAATATTCTAAATAATAACGCACAGAAACGAGGCAAAAAATCATCCATTTGTCTTAGAAATTGGTCACTGTAACGCACGCACTCGCCTTGATATAGTTCACAGCTTGCCAACTATTTTCTCATGTAATATATTTAATAACTTATTTAATATCTTGCTCTTAGAATTATTGCACTAGATGCCTGGTTCCTGTGGGTCGTCGTTTTTGTTATTTCCTGGTGTCTTGGAACGAGATAGTCCCTTATTGCATAAGAGAAGTCATGATGTGTAGGCTCCTTCCCGTTGGTCAATAACTCGTTGTTAACACTGTTAACTACTGGGAATATATTTTTTTTCTACTGGTTAACAGTGTTAACCAATGCGACATGTTTTTTTGTATTGTGCCTGCTGGTTAAAACCACAACTGGGAATGTTTTAGGTTCTAATAGTACTTACTACTCAAATACACCACTGACACCCTTTGTTACTAATATTCCTGTAGAGAGAAAAGGATATTTAGGAAACATAACAAAGACCGCTGGATTGTGTCCCGGGAATAGTAGCAAAATATATAACAGTATTTAGTTTCCAAGATAGTAACTTTCCAAAAGTCTACTGTATCAAGAAACGATTTGAAGTGTGTGAAATAGTCATCTATGTCGTCTGTATTTCGAATAATAGAATTTTACAGTAGGTATCCAAAGGCAAATGTTACCAAAATAGGTACCAAAGGTTTCGACAAAAGGTATACCTACAAGAGATTGCCAAGTTTTTCTTGCTTCTTGTATTTTTTTGTAATCAAACTGTCCAAATTACAAATTAAATTATATGACGATCAAAGAAATAACTAACATCAAAAACACTTCGTTTGTTAATGTCTCGACAGTTGAAAAACAAAGTTTTAGTTTGTTTGGAACCATCAACCATTGGAACTTTGCCTAATCGATAAACATATATCCAAGTTTTTTGCCAGTTCAAAACTCTGCCTATGATAATATCATTGATATAAATAGAAAACTATTTCGCATAGAAAATATAGTTTATATTCCGAAATATCAACATGTAACCGACTCTTATACACTTTGTCTCGAACGCGATTTCATCTTACGTTATCGTACTCTTAATTTCTGATTATAATGATTGATTGACTGATTTCGGAAAGTATAGAAGATCAGTCAAACCAGCAGTTAGACTGGAAAAAGTGGATCCCAGACTCCCGAGGTGAAAACTTCGGATGCGACTAGGGTTAAAGGTAGGATGAAGAAGATAAATTTTCCTACCAGTGGGACTCGTATTTATTGCCCCAAAAGCTAAGGTGATATTATTTAGTATTCGTCAATATGACTTCAACTCGCCTGATACGATGAGCTGCAGGAAAAGTCTCAGAAAAGAGGATCACCATTACGGACACCTACAATGTTACAGATGCTTTTCCACGCCCCGCTTAAAGGACCCGGGACTATGGTGCCCTATGTGACTAGGACGCAGAAAATACTAGGGCTAAGTACGAGTACTTACTGATATTTTTAACTGGTGAAGAAGCGTAGTAGCAAGATGCCATGTATCATGTTGTTTTTCCTGGTCCAACATTCAAGTAAATATATTTTTACGAACCTATTCTGACGACATAATGTTATTTCTCAGAATTAACGTTAAAATGTCGACAAGCTGACAACTGGTAGCCAAACGTTGCCAATTTTCTAATATCCGTAAATATTACGTACAAATTAAATACTTAATAAAAATGTATGATAAAAAGAACATTCCACCTGTATTTTCTCATGTTTATGAAGACGCCACATTTTCACGATGACACCATGACATTTATGAAGATATAAATTGTTTTTAACTGTGAAGACATCTATAAAAAAACAAATGACAATCTGGGTGTCTGTATCGTTGACAATGACAGACGGGCTGTAACAGCTAAAGTCGTTCAAGCGTTTCTAGATAAACACTAAGCTATTACTTATTTGTTATGTGTGGAAATGGCCAAAGATACCGAAACACACTGGTTGAAACGAGATTTTGATAACATACCGATTTAGATGTTATTTATCAAGGCACTTATAAGAGCTTAAATATAAAAGAAAGATAACATGCACGTTACCAATATCCACAAAGAAGGTCCTTATCATTCAAATACCAAAAAACATCCAAAAATATCCCATGGCTTGTAGAAACTGTCTAAATTTCCTAATAGCTTCAAATAGCCTCAAAACTTGAGCAAAGTCATGTTATAGAGCTAGTGGTGCTAGCGTAGCAACGCGACGTGTAATCACCAAGGTCCTCGCTTATCATCTACAAAATTAAATTACGGAAATAATAGAGTTGTTGTTGCGAAACACAAGGACGTTCAATTCATGTTATCGGCGAGTTACCAAACAGAATGTATTGTTCTATTTATTGCCAATGAAGCCTGGACATTTATGAATAACTTGTATTTATCATGTAGCGTCACACGATTCCAATTAGGTTAGGCAGACAATACGCGTACAACTGGGTACCATAAAATCTTCAACAACATTACTAATATGAGGCCCTTACCTTACTAAAATACAAAAATAATAAGGCCTGGTACAACAAATTGCCTAGAAAATAAATTTTAAGGGTGTGTGAAGGAGTAAATCAGTTAATTTGAGCAATATTGTTGAGGGTAATAAAATTGACTCCATAATCCTATAATATTGATCTTTGTCACGAGGCTAGACAGTTCATACTTATGCTACAGATACTATTTTAAAAACATACATGAGAATTTCTATATTCAAATTACTTTTATATAGCTACACTACCACTGACAAGGAAGCTTGCTCATAATGATAAATTGATATATTCAAATGATAAGAAAACAGATGTTTTATACTTCATTATAATGATACAAGTAATGTCATAAATATTATTGCAAATAGTTCACAACAAGGTGTTTATTGTTGTCTGCCGCCAGACTGCGGCAATGGTACTATATAGGTATACACGTCATGGATATAACTCATAGACTGCGACCCACTTATGAACTTTTCGTACACTTAGTATACTGTTAATCCTGTCCTATAGCGATAACCCCATTACGAAGGATGGTGAAGGACAAATACACATACCTATTAAGCAATTTGGGATCGGAGCCTGGATACAATATTCTATCGCCGAGCAGATTTTACTTGCTTACTATCCTTGAAATGATTCTCAATTTGATTAACGACACTGCAAAATTATAATTGAAACAATTAGTTCGCCAATAATGACATCACCGCTAAATTGGGTTAATCGGGCACGTAGCACATATCGGCAATGCTAATTATTAGCAAGTCTGCGACATGTGTTTGTGCACTTCCTGTTGATTTCAAGGTTTATTGGATAGGTTTTCCTGTTTGATATTAGGGGAGAATAATTATAGTATCTCATAACGCAGAAATGGAAGAGTAAACTAGAAAACACAACTTTTTATCGTGGATACTGTGCCACTCTTCCAGTAGATATTTATTAAAAATGTTTAATAAAGGCGATAGAACGATTATAACGATTTATAACGGATTAAAAGTAGATTTATTTCAATTACTTAGATTCGTGTAAAATTCAGACAGTATCAGACTATTGTTTCATTAATTACTGAGAACAGAATAGAATAAATAAAAAAATCTTCAAAATTTCAATTATGGTCGTTTGAAAACCCATTAAGTATCGACTGCTAACTGCTACAGAGTGAATTATAAAATTAATATTTCTGTTCCGCAGGGTACAAAAAGCGCAGACACACCGCAGTCACAATCAGAAGAATCCTCAGAATCATCATCTGACAATGATGATGATGATGATGATAACGATGGAACCAAGCAGATTGAGGTGACGATCAAACAGGAACCCATCGCAGAGACCTATGTTAAGGATAATAGAAAGACGATCAAGCGTACTAGGGTGGCGCCTGCTCCACGCACTCGTCTGACCAGACCGTTGCTGAAAAGACGACTAGTTAAAGAACCAAGCACTGCAAACAACACAAATAATCTTGACAACAGACTTTTAGAAACACTTAAACTATTGAGGAAATCAGATTTATCGAAGAAAAAAGATGAATGTGACAGTTTTGGAGAATATATAGCTATATCTCTACGAAAACATGACGAAAGAACACAGAGTATGATAAAACAAGCTATAAATAATATACTATTTGAGCAGGAAATGAAAAAATATAGCACAGGACAGTACACCGTGGTGATCTCAGGCGTGGATGAAAACCCTTTAGTTCTTGGTGACGATAAATAAGCATTGCAGTTCAGAACTTGTTTGTGCAAAAGACTGACTCATTACTCTTCTAAGAGAAGTTAATTCGTAAGTCTGAAAGGAAAATGTAATTAAGTTAGAAACAAATGTTAAATACATTTATTATTTTGCTTAATTCATATAAATACAAGTACAAAGTAAGGAAAAAGTTGTTATTTTTCTTAAAAACGTAAAATTAAATACTGATTTGCATAGTAATTGTCTAGTTAATGATGCTAGCTCTCTTTGTTATTTAAATTTTATTATCACTCCGCGAGTGTTTAGTTTCAATGCGAAACGTATATTTTAACTGAAGTTTGTTTTATGGCTCTCTATTTTATTAACAATTACTTTTCTTCCTTTAAAGTTGCACTGTTTATTTCAATTGTTCTATTATCGTAATTCACTAGGATGGAGGAAAAGTTTATAGTTATTTCTTCACAGATATACACATGCGTACTTATGAACAATCTGTCATTATACTGTCTGCTAATAATTTAAATAAGAAAGTTTGTGAGTGTGCTTATTACTCAAAAATGCAAGAATGGCAGCCACCCTGCCATTTGGTTGAAATTCTGTTGGAATAGATTCCTCACACGTTCTAGTATGTTGAATCATGTTTTCCTTAAACACCACCCAGTATGTCTTCTGCGGAATGATCCAACAGAACCAGACTTCTATTTAGTTGCTACCATACTGACAGCTGCACCAAGGTAAGCCAATAAACTAACTGTAAGGTTAAATAATTAGATATTAGCGATTGCAATTATAATTAATTGCAGAACTGAAGTTCCGCACTAACTACGTATACTCATTCATATTCTCTATACGAAATATTCATAACGTGGCATGACTGAGACACGGAGAAGCTTAACGTGGCTTAACCTCGATCTGCAACGGTCCCGATCGCTGACACAGTGTAATACCCCGTGTTGCATCATAATCATACGATTTCTGCTACCCTATAATTAACCCCTATCCATCACGATGAAACAGTTAACAGAAACTTAGAGGAAAACCCGTTGAATTGTTCGTTGAACATAATTACGTATCGCAAAAAAGCCAATAAAACGCATATTAACGCATATATCGTCAAATGCATTGAAAAAACTGCATTCAGCTCGTAGCATTTTTTTTTTTGCTTTACAACCATCAATCAATTATATAGAACAGGCTGTCTACGTGCCGAGGCACACGAACACACGTATTACGAACCTTTTTGAATTCAACTTCTACAAGTTTCTTGGTTGCCTCAATTTCATTGCCGTTTTATCTCACTCATTTTGATGTTTGTTTCAATAAAAACAGTAATGTATTTGTAAGTTAACTACTCTTGCGCCTATCTATTTTAACATTGGTCTCGACTGTCTGTTGCAGATCTAGTAATTTCTATAGCGAAGTGGTCTCACGCAGTGCATCCATTGCTGTTTTTGTTTGTCTGTTGCTTTTACCTTGTCTCAGGTTTAAGACAATGTATTGATCATTAATAAATATTGTATTAATTTGCGGTGCGTTGATGGTACGGAGCATCACGCCACCTTCGTCACAAGGTGTATTAATGTGTTTGTTACTTGCGTGCAGTCTACCGATGCATTTACATATATAATTGAACTGACTTACAAGAAATTTGTATTTGATGTATTATTCAACCCAATTGTTGGTCTGTATCTCATTAGAGTTATGTATATGTTGCTTCGCTATTACCACTATGAGTAATTCTAATTATATTGACTAACTCAGACTTTGGAACTTTCACATAAATTTAATTATTTATTCTAAATAGCGTAGACATTATCATAAAGCGAAAATATTTTTGCCAATTCTGACTCAACAGCTTCGTAATTTATTTTGTTAATTAAGAGTACAGTTTTGAATTATTTGACCCCTTTTATATCTTGTATAATGATTCATGCAAATTTTGGTAAGTACGTGACTAGGTATGTGTTCATTGTCTTTGAAGAAGAGTCTGTAGGACTTAGCATAAGTACACGAGTAGCAGTGTCGCATAAAGGGGTGTGTCTTTATCAAGAGGATAGAAGTTATACCATATACAGCAACCTGTCCATAATTAAAATCATTACATTATTCAATTCACAACAGCCTTGTATTTGACCAATGCACTGTTTGACTTTGATGTATGATTATGACTACGTATTTAACACGTGACGAAATCTTTACCAGACAGAATGTCGTGAGCTAATCCCGGCTGACAATTCAGGAAAATTATTGTCCCAATTTCTGATGTAATGTCTTTTAAGGATATTTTTATCATTTTTAAATTGAGACCTTGGATTGAAGTCATTGATCGAAGGTTAAGACGCTCACCCTACTTGCTGTATACGATTTTCTTGAAAATACAATAAAATATTCTTGCTCTGTTGTAAAAAAGGTGGCTGTATTTTTTATTAGAAAGGTACAAAGGAGTAAAAATCCTTGAACAACTTTTTCTTGTATATTTAGTGCACTAGGTACATCGAGACTAATTAATCATTGACTTTTTGTAACTATAGTCCTTTGTCTTAACCTAAATACCTCACAATAAAGGTTTCTATGACAAGCAACAGTTCGATTCCGTTTGACAACCGGACTACTGCTACTGAAAAGTTGCAGTAGTCCGATCAACTGGACTAGCAACCGGACTACTGAGACTAGAGGCAGATGTAGATAGTTCCACCAAGTATGGCACTTGGTGAACATCATAACAAAAGCAGAAGAAAGGTGAAAATTCATCATGATGTTTGACTATTCTATTAAGAAAGATTCTCCTCACTTCACAGCTCATCATGAAGTCAATTTGACGTGCAATAAAAATGCCTACATTGTTTCTAATTACAATATATTGTAGCATTGTCACTGTTTGTGGGTGTGTCGTAAACAACGTTCGATACGACCGCTGTTGTTATGTAAAGCTGGCGGTGACTCACGCTGAAAAGTGGATTGTTCAGCGCTGGGCCGTGACCTTCTGTGCGGTGCCGCGGTGGTGCCATCTGTCATCATTGTACAATAACAATGAGTATGTACGTATGTAAATATAGTTCGACAAAGAAACGCTTTGCTGTTGTACACAATTGGAATTCAATATGTACATTGTAGTTTTCCTTTATGAGGTGCAACTTCTTTTATTAGATGAGACGATGCCCGGGACTCCACCCATATGGCCTCGTTTTCCTGTTCCCTACTAAGATGTCCCCGGAATGAAAAGTATCCAATATATTGATGTAAAAAATCGTCTACCTATTTTTCAATTTTCATCCAAATCTGATAAAACTTAGGTGTGGTTAAGTAAGAAACATTCGAAACATCGTCACAAATTTTCGCATTTATAATGCTAATGGAACAGAATAGTATAAAACGAGTTATGAATAGAGGTCCAGACATAAGACAATGAACTTACAGCCCATGAATATTCTGTGGTATCCTAAAACACTAACAAAATGGAGGTAATAATCTGATCATATCCTTGCAGTGATAAGTAGACACGAGCAAAAAACTCCCGCAAAGGGCAAACCATTTCCAAATACCGCTTTTTTCTTTCAAATTATACTAGTATCCCATAGTATCCTCCCCTCTCTGAAACATATCCTTCCGTTTTTTATCTTAACTACAATGCTTTCTTCCAATAGATGGATAGATATTTATTTGTGTGTCTGTGGTGTCAGTGTACGTCGACTTTCATTGGTCAGTGTACTAAGCCGGACATGCGCTCGCGCCACTTTACGTCAGTCACTCAACAAATGACTTGATGATGTTGCATCATCCGATTTATATAATTAACAATGATTGTTGCGAAGGAATTTTCCAGCATACTAATGATAGAAGGATATTTAATATTGCCTTGATTAGATAGCAAAAAGCTTGAATCATCAAGAGAATGAAAAGAAAGAGATGAAATTCTCGACAATAGTTTTTTTTTATACCACTTAGGTGGCAGACAAGCACACGGCCCACCTGATGGGAAGTGATTACCGTGTCCGTTTCCCAGTTAAAGGACTTTCAGGTCAACAACACGACTTGGTCAGACAAATTTTTCTCCATGTCGATATCCCCTTCTTGGCTTCTCCTTTTACGACTTTACAATAATACTAAAGGCACATATTGCCGTGATAAAAAAAATAAGGAATAAAAACTCAAATTTCATATCAATTCCTTTATCCGCTCATAAAACATCATCTTCATCACCTCACAACAAACACCATGATCATAATGCTAAGTATTATACCTTAGAATTGGCACCCGGAGTAGCTACCTGAGCATCTGCAATAAAAAAATGAAATGGTTGAAGAAGTTCCGATTTATATAAATAAGGTACCCATCTAACCTTATTTCTCCCTTTTACCCACTTAGCAAACTTCTCGTTTTTACTGTTAGGTATAACATATGATTCATTACATACTGAATATTACATAAGTGCTCGCACAAGTAATAATATTTCCCTTAAGAACTTCTCTAGGTATGGAGCAGACACTGTGTCGCCCGATCTAAATATACTTCTGACAAAGTCCCGCATTAACGAACTGACACAATCGAAATTCGCTCTTATAAACCATGTAACAAAGTCTATTCTTACAATTCGAATATTGAAACATTGAATTTTGCTTCGTATCTTCATTGCTTTTGTAAAATAAACATTGTAGCAAAGATAAGAGGGTTCATTTTTAAAAACAGCTCAAACAGATAAGGTGTGACCTACACTTATCAAAGGCAGACGTCAATACTTGTTATTACTCGTTATTTATCTGGATAATGGCTGTCTTAGGTAACGCTTAATCTGTCGATAAGGCGACAAACAGCTGTTGATATGGATGATTGAATGTATTGCACTTAGATTTGAAACCCTTGACAAATATTACGTAGACTTTGGATCTTGGGAGTGCTAAAATTTTACTGCTTCCTGAGTTCACAATGTCACGATGGCTGAAGGCAGTATGATATTTGAGTTGTATTTGATTTCACTCGTGGGAAAATGACTGCTTAGTAAAGCTCAGCATTCAGAGGGGGGATCAGAAGACAAAAGAAAGGTATATTTAGGATATGTATTGTAACGTAAGATAAGGTATTATTGAACATTTGAAGATAAATTATTGTTGTCACTATAGAAACAGAAAACTTCCTTTCAAAATCCCACTCATGCCATTCAGCCAGAGTACTTCTCTAGCCTAAAGAGACATCCCACTGCCATTGTAGCAAGAGAGTGTTGTCTAGCCATGACCAAATGGACTTGCGTCAGCTAATTGGAGAATCTGTCATGTCATGACAACATTTACCTACGTCATGCTCTAGAATAGTGTTTCCTTACTTTTATATTTTGATTGTGATGTTTCCTGTTGTGATACCCGCTGTAACATCATCAATGACTTCGTAATTCAATAATTTATAGTTTACTGTAATGGAAATTCTGAGAAAGACTTTAATGTTAGTGAATTATCGATAAATTCGTAGGTATCTCTTAGCTTTTCATTTTTTTTTTCAAAGAAAATGTTAACCCTGAATTGGATATTGAACTCTTATAAAAATATTATTTCATAATGACATTAAAAAAGTTCTGTGTTTAACTTTTGGCGACCTGATGGTAAAAGTGTTTATATGTGAAAGAAGTGGTACAGTAATGTTAATACATTCTGAGTAATACACATTGCTACCGTTATTATTAATATTAATACAATTGAATACAATGGCAAAAATCACGCCACATCAGATAATGCAAACATCCTCTCCTCGAAGTGACTTCAGAAACATTGACGTAATTACATTTTGACATCACATCCTACCCTTAAAATGTGCCATAACTCATGAGGACTTTCAAACCATACCCAACATTATCACCCTCGAAATAAAATCCAAAGTAGCGTGCAGATTCGAGCTTTCTGTACATAATTTATATGGGTGGTGTGTACGTGACGCCGGCCCGGCCTCCGTCCAAAAATATACAAAAACACATGCTGTTTACAATGACTTTTCAGATGTTTTTAACCTTTCTCTCGCGTATATACTTGTAGTGACAGCCACTTTGATACTTGGACATTTTTGTAGAATTTTCTGGAACATTTACGTAAATGTGACGCCAATTCCTGCGGCTTTTTTTATTTCCACGAATATATTTCGTCCTGAGCCGTAATCGCGAGAGGATTCAGTGAACGTTCCTAGGGAATTGTGCATTTATAGACGTACATAAAATGTCTGAATGCTTATACTAAATTTTATCTCAGTGAACGCTCAAAGTTTGTTGATAAGGGCCTTCATAATGCAAAATAAGGAAATTCAACTGCTCAAGAGCTATCAATTTTTATCCGTTGCTTTTATTCAGTTGTTACAGTGGAAAGATTATTGTTCTCGATATAGATTGGCAGAAACTGTAGACAAACATATTTGTGAGCACTGTGTTACGTCATTGGCAGCACGAGCGACGCCCCTGGTGTCACGCGCCCATAGGCTTGTTGTCATGTCTGCCTCCTAAGTGGTATAAAATTCCAAACTTTCACGAGTGAGGCTGTCGACTGATCTCCAACTACGAAAAGCAAAGGTTCATCCGACAATAAACAGCTGTATTAACTTGCAAGTGAAATTGACTTGGTCCCTGCAAATCTTGGTGAGAACCAGACACCCAGTGTTGTTCTAGTAATTGTAACTATAGTAAGTATGCAACCTTGACCTTCAGATATCCAGACACGTTTTATTAGCATTCCTGTAAGTAACGTTCTCATGTACACACATTAATAAAATTATCTTCCTGGCCAGGCTCTTGATGCGGTCTCAAGTATCAGACCAGACGAAAGTGCTCGAGCATCAAGTATCAAGACTATTACAATTACTATCTGTCTAATTACCCTCTCAGTTGCCATAGATATGAAGTTGTTTCTCGAAGTATCTTTATTGTGTGTCCATGGAAATAGACGTCGATGAAGAAAGTTTATTGGGGTTATTGAGATGAGATATCGCCATTGTTTTGGTCGAAAGCCATCTCTTCACTAATGATACTTGTCCCGAAACTTTGACATTCAGCCTAATAAAGGATATTTTCTAATATCGATACATTTATAACTTATATTAACTACTTTATGTATTTGCCCCGGATAATAAAGTGAACAAAAGAAAGACACAAACACGATACACCAGGAAGCAAATGATATAGGAAATGACAGTATGGACATGTTGATATAAACTTACATGTTGATATAATTCTTAGATTTTTGATTAACTATGGTCGAATATTGCTGGACTGGACTACCCCTGGACTTGAACAATAGAACTCCTTGCTTATAAACAGCATGAATGTGTGGATTGAGTAATTCTGGCTATACATACCTACCTATAAAAAAAAATCTGACCTCCCGAAGTGCAGACTGTTCCATTCATACAGAACCTAAACAGGGCTACAAGTAATTATGTAATTTATTATTTTCTAATCAATTTTTACGTGCATTTGACTATCACCTATCAGGGAAGTCTACGGACCCAATTTAAACCTTAAATACCTAGATTTTTGTACGATGTTTTCTACCGGGACGCACCGCTATTTTTAGCTACTTTTATCTAAAGAGATACATCTATCTATATTGCTTATTTTATTTCTTAACTACATAATACTCGTAGGTTTAAGAGAAAGACCTCGTGTAAAATCTCTACGTGCTCAAGCAATCATGAATCACGAATTAACAACAAAGTCTTACAAACATTTATTAAGATGACGTCGCCAGCATCTCGAAACGTCGTCGGTTAACATAACAACCAACCGATAACAGTGATAAGACACCGTGTTGTGTCACGGCCCGAACTGCTTCTCACGTAAACAGTCAATTATTTTTCTGGGGTATTCAGATTAATCCATCACAGTTTATGGTTATTACGACAGGTGTACCAAGAAGCTGTTGTTCGGTAGCAGCGTCATATGTTTACTCAGACGTTTGGTACGAGAGAGATCCACGGGCCCGGCTGATACATGTATGAGTTTCATGTCATTTACGTAAGTACAATCTCTTGCCCTTCGTTTCTCTTACTTTTGTAATAGTCTGAGATCTGGAATACTCTCACTATCTCACTCGCTACTCTCCAGCCTGGTGTGTAGCTCCGTGTTGGGGAATAATAGGAGAGGTGTGTGACAAGTTTTCAGCTTGCCTCAAATACCTACACAAAAATTGGTGCTAGCTCTCCTACTATACTCACCCGTTACAGGTACTCAAGACTTAGACTTTCCTTAAAAAGTATTTGAGTTGATTTACATACTTCTACCTGCGTGTCCTTTAAAAGAAGAAAAGGCTCAGCTCGACCAGGGTAGTAGTAGTAGTCGCCCTCAGAAGTTGCTGAACACTAGTAGGTAATACAAAGGATCTTTAGTTGATTTTTTTTTGAAATTAACCCAAATATGTAAATCCGAAACCGTATAAGTCAAAACAAAATTATACCTACTGTTTTTATGAGAACAATATCCGTCTGAACTCCCAACTCCCAGAGCTACCACACCTATGCTAGAATTGAACAAAGAACTATACCGAAGGCCGTGTTCCGAAGCCTTCATGAATGTATTAGGTATTCTAAATACAAAATATACCCGGTTCTTAGAATAACCATAGGATCGAGCTACCAGACCTATGCCAGAATTGAATAAAGAATTATTGGTCTTCTTCCGAAGACTTAATGCGTGTATGATTAACAATAATATAAAATACTAGCCTTCCGCCCGCGGCTCCGCCCGCGTGCATCTCGGTTAACACGACCTTTGCTCATAACTTCGGTTCTACTCAACCGATTCCGATCAAACAAACGTAAGATTTTAAGTCTGAGCAAGCCCTTTCTAACAAAAAAAACCGCATCAAAATCCGTCCAGTAGTTTTTGCGTTCATCGCGGACAAACAGACAAACAGACAAACAGACAAACAGACAGGAAATTCAAAAAAATATTTTCGTGTTCAGTATCGTTAACATAACATAACCAAAGTATTTTTTTTTAAATATCTCCAATGTACAGACACGACCACTTTACAATTATATAATAGTATAGATATACGCAGCCCTCAGAATAACCATAGGATCGAGGATTTATAACTACATGCAGAGGCTATCAGCGAGAAGATCATTTAAACCGCCGCACCATCCGTAAAGCTAAAACTATGTGCTACTGAAGAAGCTCATTAAAAGTTCTCCGGGAATCTGATCTACGAAACAGCTGAAAATTCTAGGTTATAGCCTTGCGCTCGCCTAACTTTAAAAGTTTGCACTTAACTAAATCAGTAGATAACTTTTGAGATGAAAAAACGAACATCATGCACTACTACCTACTATCTTCTACTGCTTTGATTGTAGTCACATTACCTAAGATTGTAAGAGGTATGGAGGAATGTATCACCCCCTGTGGGGCACTGAAAACTTCACAATTGGACGTAAGTGAGTGAGATTCAGATTTTTCCTGTGCGAAACCGTGACGAGCCGCTACTTTAATTAAATAATTAAATGGTTAATTCTAATAACCGACATCTGTGATAACCGCCTCACTTCTCAGATATAACTGTGTAATAGAATCGCTTTTTTCTTCATAAAACGTTCAGTATTCAGTGAACATTTTCCTCATCGCGGCTCTGAACAGACAAACTTCGCGGAATCTCTCGCATGATGGAAAAAAAACTAATTACTGCATTTAACTGCGTACATGAGGATCGGCACAGCGCTGCACGGTAGCTTATCGCGGAACATTATGACGAAACAACACACATTTTTACGTAAAATAATATATTAGAAAGCTGTATTTTATTAAAATTAATACTTTTAGCACTTACTTTAATATCTCGGTAGGTATTATAACGTATGTTGGTCCACCACATAGCAAGCAGTTACCGTAATCCTTGAATACTTTCACAAAAAATATTATATTCACGCATTGCCACCTAAAGGGAGGAAGGGGGAGAGAAAATAGGAGTAATAGAAAAAGTAAGAAAGGATTGTATGATTTTGAGAATACTGAATATTCTCAAAATCTAACAAGCCGAATGAAGAAGATGTTCAAATAATATTGAAAGAGATAACCCTCTGCTGAAAAATCATAGCACCGCGATTGTATATAATATGTGTTTACGCTTAGGCATGTAACTTCACCTCGCCTGTGTTCCTTTTTTTACAAACCACAGTGGTAAAAGTGCAACTAACATTATAGCTTAGGACTTAATTAATATAAGGCAATGGTAGTGCCTTCTACTGTTTAATTCTCAGACTCCGTTCTGCTATGCAGAATTGACCAGACCACACTGCACTGAAATTGACATTGCCTAATGATCAATAGGCACTGTTGGCGTTGTTGCATATTGTCAGATGAAGGATTAGCCTTATCCCACGATATCCATGGCTAGAGATGTTCTATTCTCTATTCTCCTATTCTATTCTACTTTGTCAGAAACCAAATAAGTCAAGCAAGTGTGTTGTTCAATATTTTTTTTTAGTGAAGTCTCATTGAATTCAATTTTTTCTTTCAGTTTCAAGAACTACATTCGAATCAAAGTCAAAGTCAAAGTCAAAATTCAATAAATGAATTATAGCTGTTTGAACTTTCAGTAAGCTGCATATCCTTCCGTATCCAAAAAATGTATTGTGCTGACGACATTTCTTTAGTTACAAACAGAGAATCATCGTCTGAACGTCAATAACTCAATTACAAATAGTTGAAACCTAGAGAACTATATGAACTGTTTCATTCTGAACCTACTATATTCAATGATATAATACGTCATTTTCTATATTCTGTTTTGTCTAAAAATCTCTAAATCTAACTCTCAGACTAGAAGAATAGTATAGACGGAATGCTTAGAGCTAGCCGGTGAAGCCGCCAAAAGCAGTACCATATAGAGCTATTACGCACTGTCGACTTGTCGCCGGCGACTCAGTCGCTGGCGACTGTGACTTACTACAGTTTAAATAGGTGTTTACGCACTTGGTCGTCGGTCGCCCAAGCGACTGGGCGATTCGCTGCGACGTGGCGACGCACAAGCGACTGCCGGTCGCCGGCGACCAATAGGAGCACGGCTTCAAATGGAAGCATTTACACTGCGAGCAACTGTTGTAACGACCGGACGTCGCGCACAAAAATGGCTCAGACAAATTTTTCTTTCTTTCAGATAATTTTTCTTCCGGAGAAACACATGGTCGCATGTTTGTATCTGTGCCAGTTATATGTGGTTTCAGAAGACACAATAGCTCATCAAACGAACCCACAGACATTCTTGCGTAGTTGAAAAATTTACGAGGGTATTTTCTCACGTCTTCATAAAATATTTTAAACATTCCTTTTGATCTCCGTTCTTGTAACAAAGGATGTACCCAATACTCTCTTGACTTTCTTTTCTTTTTCTTTCTCTTGATTAGTAGCGCTACTATAGCAGCTTCTTCGACGTCCATTCTGCACGAATGTACTTGGAATACTGTCGCTCGGCTTGGTCTCCTGGGCCTTAGTTGCCTATGTTTTGGTCGCCGAGCGACCGAGTCGCCGGCGACAAGTCGACAGTGCGTAATAGCTCATAGCAATGGGGTACCGCTTGGCTCGCCACTCCTTGTGAGCAGCGAACGAATGCGCACGTCCGATCACTGCTGAACAAAATATTATAAATATGACGTATTGTGTATTGAAAAGGTGTAAAAACACATCAACAATTCATAGAAATAATACTGGATTATCGTTTCATAAGTAGATAACTATTTCATAATAGATTTCATAACATTTTTCTAAATAATTTAATTGCACAAACTAGGAACACAAAACCTCCGCCATATTCTACGGTGTTGCCATAATTTTTTTATCATTTCCATAAAATATTTTGCAGTATTTGTGGGAATTTGTAAAGTACTGAGTAAAAAAAACAGTATCATGAATGTTGACAAGCTTGATGTTTCTAATCATCATCATCATCATCAACATCATTCTTGCCTTAGTCCCGAACTCCCGATCACATCTGTGTCTGCAATCTACTTAATATGTGGCTTGGTTTTTTCGGCAATCTTGGGAGGGACTGCAACCTGACCGGAAGGTCAGATTGCAGTCCCTCAGCTTGAGTTCTGATTAGTGGCCAACCACTGACAGAGATATTCAGGTTGGTTACCTATCTTAATCCCGAATTTTAATATTCCGAATATCATAATCCCGAAAACGTTTGGCCATTTTTTCTTAATCCCGTTTTTTCAAATTCCGAAGTTTTATTTGCCATATAATCGCAACTCCGAATTTCATTTGCCCAATTATTCATTTGTACGACGTTTTATAATCCAGACGAACGAGTTCCAGACACGCGAAATCTAAATGCACAAAATCCAGATGACCGTAATCCATATGCATGAATGCCCAAATTTTAAAACACAATTTTTTGAATTGATAACCAGACAAACAATATCCAGATTTTTAAAACCAAGAACCAAGAACTTCATTTCGTACTTTCACAACGCATAATTTTGTAAGTCAGAATCATCTCTTGGCATAACTTTTAAAGCATAATAATCAAATGCATGCAAACAAGCAAGCATAATCATGCAATGCATGCAAGGCATGCAGCTAGCATCAGGCATGCAGCATGCAGCAAGCATCAGGAATTTAGCATGCAGCAAGCATCAGGCATGCAACATGCAGCAAGCATCAAGCATTTAGCATGCAGCAAGCATCAGGCATGCAGCATGCATCAGGCATGCAGCATCCATCAGGCATGCAGCATGCATCAGGCATGCAGCATGCATCAGGCATGCAGCATGCATCAGGCATGCAGCAAGCATCAGGCATTTACCATGCAGCAAGCATCAGGCATTTAGTATGCAGCAAGCATCAGGCATTTAGCATGCAGCAAACATCAGGCATTTACCATGCAGCAAGTATCAGGCATGCAGCATGCAGCAAGCATCGTTTCTGTCACAGCTCCGGCGCTGCGGGGCTCCAGCGGCCCCACACGAGCTTATCGTCGCAGATGGTTGTAACGCCCACCACCGCAGCTTCGGCTTGCTGGCCGGCTGCGCCGGCCAGCCTCAGCCGCGGCGGCGGCCATTGTAACCACCTGCTCCTCAGCTCGTGGGCCGCCTCGCCCCTCCGCGCCTACGCGGGCTTAAATAACACTCTAAGGGTAGGGCAAACAAGACTACGTGAAGTCGGATTTGCGGCAATTCATTTCTTTCACTAACTTTTTTGTGACCATTTTTGACTTTTCAAACCAATAATTTAAGGGTTAAACTGTTAATTTTTCCGTATAAAATTCCGTATAAATATAAAATTAAAAAAAAACTTAACCTATCCGAATCGGATTGCACTGAGTCGGGGTGTTAACGATAATTTTAATAATTTCGACATTGAAATTTCTAAATTAATGTACCTTAATTTCTAAATTACTTACTGTACCTAATAAATATAATAATAAATATAATAAATATTCTACAACATTCTACACAACGCTATCTAGACCAATAAATGAATCATATAAATTTACTGAATTTTACTATATTTGTATATAGTTTAGCTGGAATACGATTGTATGGGAACCAAATAAAACGATTATGAAAATTTGGTAAATGGTACGATGGGAAACAAAAAAAAATATTTTGAGAATCTGGTATAACTATATTTGGATTATGACAATATGGGAAACAAAAAAAAGCTATTTGAAAATTTGGTTTTAGTGCACCTGGTAATTAATTTATCTGGGAAATGAAAAACGGAATTATAGAAAGTTGTCATTCATTACATCTGTCTTTTGAAAGTTCTACCAACCGTTTTCGGGGTTTTAAGATTCGGATAGCAGAAATTCGATATTTCAATAGGTTACCATTCAGGTTACCAACATAGGCCTCAGTCTTAACTGACGTTTTACGTGCCGTCCGAGGCACTGAAGCGCTCAGATGAAATACAACTTAGGTCACCCATCCAAATTACAATCGCGTCTATGTAGCTTAACCCACTGATCGTTTAGTGAAAAGTGAGCGCACTTGGCCACGAGCACTTCAACACCGTTGTTGTGTGTTGTGATACTGTTGTTTATCCTTTAGAATCTAAAGTGTTCATTCACATGCCTATTTCCTGCGCGGTAGGCAGAGACATCAGCTCGCCATTCTAATAATCATTAGTCTAAATGATATAGAATAATAACATTTATTATAACAAATAAATATTCCATATGTCCAATAGGTACATAGATATTTCTGGGAGACTTTTTCATTTGCCGGCAACATTACGCACACACCGTTAGTGGTATCGGTACACGGAAATCCGAGTCGCACACGCACACATTGAAAATGTTTGGCTTCAAGAGTTTGTTCGAAGCATTCTGTCTATACTATTCTTTTAGTCTGAGATCTAACTGTACTACCCTTATTACTTAGGAAAGATACTAGACTAGTAAGACTAGTCGAGTTCTCTAGTTGTTATTGTAGTCGGTCTGGTTGGTCCAGCCCCAAGGCTCACGAAGGGCCAAGTGGTCATACCTGTTTGGACATGTTCCAACATGTCTTTCCCTGTTCCGTCGATATTAACCTTTGAGAATGGTTGCAGTGGAACTGTAATAAAAAAAAAAATGTGATGGACAATTTTGTGAAGGAGTTTGGTTTTTATGGCGATAGATGGTCGTAATATGAGATTTTAAACGGGTACCTTTTTATTTAAATGACTTTTTTTCGTCTAAAGATATGTTGAATGTATTTCCTAGCAGCTTTTTTTATCTTTACCTTTCTGATTACGTCTCCGAGAACTTTTAAATATTGGTTTAATGTTTTTAACTCGATAATGAGAATTATTAAATATGTATATTTAATCAAATTAATGGCCACATTGAGCGATCCCAATGACATTTGAGAGATCCCGTTAAAAATCACTAACTTTATGAATTTCCAGTAAGTTCTTATAGTTTCCTATATTTGTAATATGGTCACACATAGCAGAATCACAACAATTCATTTAAGTACTAAGCAGATTTTAATTTCGTCATTCACGATTCTAATATAACAAACTAATTATTATCCTAATACGAATCCAATAGTGATCTTTTTAGATCTGCGGGTGTCTATATAAGCGAATCTCTATAAGATAATGATGACTATTGGTCATAAGAAAGATCGTATGGTCATGGATCATTTAAAAATTACAATTGACTGTCATAAGTAGCTATAGCTTTTATAGCTTCTCTAGCTTTTTGTCATCACATCCTCCATATTCTAACGGTTCATATTCAATTCACTTCGATATTATTCTGCCTCATTCGATACATCATCATTACTGTACATGAGTCCAACAGCTGATCTGTGCAGTTGCTAGGCACCCACTGTGACACGGACCCCTCGTGTTTACGAAGATTGACATTAATAAATAGCAATTCTCTCTCACCTTGGGAACAATTTCATCTCAGAATGGTGTCAATGCACAGACGGTGTTGTCAACAGCAGTTTATGATCATTTTGTCGCACAATACAGATCTTTATTTGCTCCCGTGCACCTCCCGGAGAGCCTCATTACGTTCTGCAATTGTTAACTCGAGCTATTGTGACAAGTCGAAAGTCCTCGAGTGGAGGCCACGTATCGGCAAGCGCAGCGTAGGACATCCACCCACAAGGTGGACAGACGACCTCATAAAGGCCGCGGGAACGCGCTGGATGCGAGACGCTTCCAACCGGTCCTATTGGAGATCTATAGGGGAGGCCTATGTCCAGCAGTGGACTTCCTATGGCTGAAATGATGAATGATGATGATGATTGTGACAAGAACAGACAAATAGTGGAAGTTGCTAGTAGGTTGTGCCTGCGTACCCTCAGTTCTGCGCAATGCCGCTTAAACAATGGATCTAAGTGGAAAATGGAAATGTACATACATATTATTATACTATACTAGCTGACCCGGCGAACTTCGTACCGCCATATTTTCTGATCCCGTTCCCGCTGCATATCTCTAAATTTATCAGTGTTTCTCTAAAATATTATGCATGTATTATACATATAAACCTTCCTCTTGAATCACTCTATCTATTAAAAAACCGCTTCAAAATCCGTTGCGTAGTTTTGAAGATTTAAGCATACATAGGGACGGACAGACAGCGACAGCGACCTTGTTTTATAATATGTAGTGATGATGATGATACTCAACCCTGTAAATCCTCGAAGGGGATTCTATTCTAGGTACTCCACCGACCGGTATCAACACGGTACCAATTAATTAGGTACAGTCAACATCAGAATGATCTTAATATTTAGCAAACGGTTTAAATTGTATTATCGCCCGAACTAAAGGTGTGTACCAAATATCAGAACAATCAGTCAACAAGAATGGGGGAATACAAAGGTATTAAAATCATTTTGAGTTTTTTCTAGTCAAGATCGATCTCATGCTGACTGTACCTACTTGGTATTAAGTGCTTGTATAAATGGATAATTGGTAGGTATATTGAATTTATGCAGTGTTTAAAATAATGTTTATGTCACACGTCGATAGTTTAAGGAAAAGGTAAGTAATAAACATTATATATAGATATTCTATATACCTAATAATTATTATGTTTATATTATTATGTAAATAGTTTACATTATGTAAATAATTGTTTAAAATTAATTTAATGGGCATACCTTGGGACACACGGATCTTGACCCTAAATCGCAAAACTTAGCTACTGCCGTATCACCCCGTGCTATCCTCAAAAGACACCCCAAAAACGTGCAATGCGCGCGTAGAGCACATTTTAGGTCCTAGATATTATAATATGTATCGAGCTTAGAGTATACATTGCTATAGAGCGCGCCTTACAAGTATGAACTGCTATCACGGGTATGAACAGTACCGAGGCTCCTGGCTCAACCTCAATCAGTAGCAAAACAATACCCATCAAACTGACTTCGCAAATAATATTTAATTCGATATGTTAAATCAAAATTTTATACAATATCGTATATTTGTAGTAATAATGACGCAAAAATACCGCAAAATGACGTCATTTTTTTGTATTTAGGCTTTAATTTTACCCATGCATATCAAATCGAACAAAAAACTTAAAAACAATAAACTACATTAATAAGTGCTTCTATGTATAATATGTATGTATTTACAAAAAAAAAAGTATCTAAGTATGTATATCCGCATTCTAGATTCCATAACACAAGCTAAATTAAGCTTACCATGGGTCTAGATAGCGTTGTGTAGAATGTTGTACAATATTTATTTATTATTTATTTATTTAAGTGCATCTATTGATATTTTCGGTAATGCATGAAACGTCACTATAGGTGCGCTATACCATCGCAAAGTATCTGCTAACACTCGGCGCCAAAGACCTGAGTGATAGGCGCGCTCTATATTTATAATGTATACTCTAAGGTATCGAGCAATATAACATAACAATTAAAATCTAAGATAGAAAGAGTTAAAACTGTTAGCTACTATTGAAGCCTAATGCCATTTCTACAGTTTGTTTTTTCGTTCCATGATTGTGACAAAAAAATATAATTGTTTAATGTTGTGCCACAGAAGTCTATCAAACAGAATATTCTTTTCTTATAATTGAAAATGTGACGGATGGCTGGCGACAGCCGGTCATTTTAACGAAGCCAGTAAAATGGGACGATCCGAGGGAATTTTTTTCACTTAAATTTTGCAGGCCTTGGTTGTTGAAAAATATTCTCCGTTATTTGATATTTTACTTTTGTGTTTTGTGTTTATAAGTCATTCGGTTGGAGTTGGCAATCTGAGATTATAAAATTACTGTGATAAGGGCAGTGAGGCTGAGTTAGTGGGAATTATAAATTGAAAACATTTATTAGATATATAGGATATTATAGAATCAAAAGAAAAGATCGTATCTATCTCTGATTGGAGTTGAACGGAAAAGTCAGAAAGTGGACCTTTTGCCTAAGATACAATTATTGGGACTGAACGCTGAGATTATGGTGATGAAAGAAAAGGTTATTGGAGTCAATTTTTAGCTCCAGAATCAAGTCGAGTCAACCTCAAGTCAATACTTTTTTTATTTGGTCCACAAAACTAAATAAATACTGCTGTTAAAATCCGCAAAAATGTTTCAACAATAAGAATTGAGATTAATTTCAGCAAACAATTCGTCATTTTTATTGAAGCAGCTAAAGCGCCAAAAGTAACTCAGCAGGCACTGCAAAATTATTTAAGCATTCAGTTATTCAATTTATTCTTCACATCCAATAATGCAAATATCGCCAATGTAGCAATATATCTACGCAGTCATGGTGTTCTGCAGTCCTCATGACTGCAGAAAGAGTTTCCTTCAATATTAAACAAGTGAATACATGAACTTTTGTTACCGAATGCGCTTGCAATATTTTAGCAATTCTGCAAAACTTTGACTATATTCTATTACAGGTATACGAAATTAGAAGATACCTAGGTACTTATTGTAGAACAACAGCTGGTTCAGTGGACAATCACAATAAATTCATATTCAAATGAAATGAAATCATAAGCATTTTAACCTTATTTCAACATACATTTGCATTTATACATTTATTATACAGTTAAGTCGTACCCAATCGCGGCTAGGTATACAATATACATAAACATTTGTTATAACAGCGGTATACCTATACATAACTTCAAAGTTAAAATATATACATTATTTATCGAGTTTACATTACAACAGTCGTTTATAACAACGATTGTAAATGGTTGGCCTGGTTTAAAGCTTCGATCTAATGTTAAAAACGATCACAATGTCAATCTTTTTTCTTGAAAATTGTGTTACGAAAAAATAATGACATTTCATTTGATTTTGGCGGATCGAGACTGTATTTTGAACATTTTTTTATTACGAGAATTGGTCTTCAGGTTTTCAAATCTACCTAGAGTAAATAGGCAAGCCTATTCCAGCCCTAACAACGTAACTAGGTGATCTTATATTAAAACAAGTGTCTGACAAGCGTGGTAAACGCTTCACATTTAAAACAAATAATTTGTGAAAATGTATGTTTTAACATAACCTTGTCTTTTGTTTTGGGAATGGCATATGGCACATAGCATATGGTACGACTATAGTAAGTGGTGCCTTACCTTATGATACCACCTACCTATTGGTACTAACCCATAAAATATTCGGCGTAAAATAACTCTACTGAATCCGTAATACCCCTAAAAGATATTCTATCGGTTTTGAGAAACTTATAAAAAAAATACAA
This sequence comes from Eilema depressum, assembly GCA_914767945.1. Classification (NCBI taxonomy): domain Eukaryota; kingdom Metazoa; phylum Arthropoda; class Insecta; order Lepidoptera; family Erebidae; genus Eilema; species Eilema depressum. Next base: position 558,090 of record OU612026.1, read on the forward strand.
CATGAAAGTCTTCTTTATTCTTAGTATAAGGAAAAATATACTGCCAAAGTGTCTACGTGACGACCGTCAGACGTATCTACCAGATAGGGATACAAGATAGTAATATATTCAGGTAGAAAAGGGACGCCGAATAGGGTGGGTAGTACCAGCCGGTAATATTGAGGTATTCGAGGCTATTTAAGGGTTTGCTTGTTAATTATGGTCCGGCTTTTTTCTAAATTTTGGGTTATGATGCAATAGAAGATGTAATAGTTAGAGCAATTTGCTCCTTCTTAGGAGTAAATACCTACTAGTAACCGAATTTACTAGCACTGCTGTTAACTCCTTCAGCTAAGCTAAATCACTAGTCTTAGAAATGTGTTAACATCGGTAGTAATTATAAATAAATAAATAAATATTGTAGGACATTCTACACAACGCTATCTAGACTCAAAGTAAGCATAGCTTAACTAGCTTGTGTTCTGGGTTCTAGAATGCGGATAAACATACTTAGATACATTTTTTTTGTAACCCAGACTAATGCAAATCTACATGTTCAGGCATACAAATATTTGCACTGAGCGGGGATCGAACCCGCGCCTCCTGCGTAGCAGCCGCGTTCACTACCGCTACGCCACAGAAGCAGTCTGCCTGGATTCGAACCTGGGATCTCGATTATAAAGTCTACTCCTAATTCTCCTTAACCACTGATTGCGATACTGAGGCTTCATATTTCCCCAGCGCAGATAGACGAGCTATCTACTAATCTTGTTTGTTATTACAAAATAATATACGAAGTAGTAACTTACGAGTATTACGAGTACCTATTACACCCGTATTCACAAACAACACTGTGAGGTCTCATAGTGTGCTCGAGCGCATAGGGCTGGTTAAATTAATTCACAAACGTCACGGAGCAGTATCTAACGCAGTGCGTTCCCTCAACGAAGTATTACTTAAGTGTTATCAATGAATAAAAAGGCTTGCCAAAACGAACGCACTGAGAATTTGTCGTTCTTTGCACAGTTTTGGTGGTACGCATAGCGAAGTATTGTTTGTGAATACGGGTGTTATACTCGTAGTAAGATATAATGCTAATTATAAGTAGGTTGCACAGTAACCAGTGATTCCTAGAAGCAGTAAGTACCTATTATTTCTTCAAAGGAGTAGGAAGATGTTATCAGGCTTGCGTGAACTAGAACAAAAACAAAAAATAATAAGCTAGGTCCAACCGAGCGTGCACTCCTTTGTGCGTGCCAGTGAGACGAGTACAAAGAAATCTGTACTTTTTGGAACACAAGTCGCGGGTGTACTCGTGTGAGTACATTTTGTACTCTCTAACATTGCTCTTTGACGTCACGCTGGCTGCGTACCCTTCCTTGCAGGGGTGGGTGACTCAACTGGGTGGTACCATCCACGTTAAACATTGCCGTTTTAAGAACCTTCAGTATTGAATTTCATCAGGTGAGGTGAAATCAAATTGACGTGTCCTGTGTAAAAAAAGCCTCATTTTACTTCCTTATTCTCATTTTATAGGCGCTGGTAAGCATTTACTACAGGGTTGCACGCTTGTTTAATACCTTAGTAGTAAAAAAACTAAACTTCTGTAGGTACCTACTACTATTTACAATTAGGAACCCTGTTTTGGTTATTGCAGTTAAAGCTGAAGCCTGGTTCTCGTAATTCTCTCGCAAATATCAAAAACTGTATTCTCGTAATACAATTTTCGAAATCAAAATATTATCGTTGTGATTAGTTTTGACATTCGCGAGATTGAGATTAGGTACATCCAGAAGACTGAACTCTGAAGTCTGAACAAATTTCTATTAAGAGAATAGGCTTCTGATAGTGTATGATAGGATAGCTGCATATTGTTACATAAAACCAACCAACGTCCTACCACATCATAATAATATTACATTACAACCATTCAGTTAGTTTTAGGATAAGGCTGCGTCCTCAACAGCGATGTTGACGCGATGTTTCGTACAAAATTACATTAATTTCGAAGCATCGCATTTTACTTTCGTTTCGTTATTATTATTTTATACCTATTATTTTCCAATATCATTTTTTTGATTATATTAATCATACCTATACTATTTTTTTTTATTTGATTCACAAAATTAAATACTACATTGGAGATATTTGAAAAAGAAATATGACTAGGTACGTACTTGGGGTATATTATGTTAACAATACTGAACTCATAATCATATTTTTTTTAGAATTACGAATATTATCTGTTTGTCTATTTGTCTGCAATAGTCGCAAAAACTACTGAACAGATTTTGACGGCATTTTTTTTGTTAGTCAGGTCTTGGTTAGACTTAAATCGTAGGTAGATAAGTTTGATCGCAACCCGTTAAGAAGAATCGGAGATTATGACTAAAAAACACGATAACCGAAATGCGATCCTTAGTTTAAATAAACAAATTCTAAGTCCAAATGAAGTGTAGTTCACAGTCCATAAATAAACGTTTACTTTCCGTTTGAAACCGTTTTGAAATCTAGTGTGTAATAGGTACTGGGTCTAGTAAAGGCTACCGTCATAACAGTAGAACTAGTCCAGTGTCCATCGTTGTGAACACAGCCTAATGCCATAATTAAAGTCTTACAATTCAGCGTAGGCTAATCGGATAGCGCCCACTATAACGTGATTGACTGAAGCCCTACGTCCACTTATATTACTTAATAAATGACATACTGACTTTTGACACAGTCGGTTGACAGGTTACGTGTTTCTACTTATTATTAGAAATAGCAACTGTGGATATAGGGCTCGTGGCTTAAGTGGTAACTGAGTAGGTTAGCATATTGTAAGGTTAAGCAATATTATGTAGGTCAGTCTTAGGATGGGTGAGATCCCTCCGTGCCTCGGGGATCACGTTAACCCGTCGATTCCGCTTGCTGAACAATAATCATCAGTTGCCAAACTGCATATACCACGTGAAGGAAAGTGCTCACCGTGGTTTATAGACGTATGCAATACCAGAGGCGGCACACTCGTGCTACCGAAATAAATTAATAACCCAAAATAAGGCGCAACAGAATCGGTTAAAAAGGTAGTTTTATTTGTTTATATTCCTTAAGATTAATCATAACAAAAATAATTACTAGGAATGTTTAGCCATTTAAGCCATTTTACAGGCTGCAAATTTATCATTATAATCATGTTCATTGTCATCAAGATTCAGGAACCATCATCATTAAATCCTTCAAGACCAACAGACACCACCATGTCAACTATTTTCGGCTGCAGCATCAAAGCCTTCTTCGGCGGCAACGTCCTTAGCAACGAAGCAATATAAGTACCGAATGCGTCATAACAGTCTTTTGGGCAAACTGCTGAAGGCACAACCTCCTTAGGTCTTTCTGTTGATATTTCTGGTTCCATTTTTATTCCATTTACTTCTGTTGGAAGGTCATCAGGCGAGGGAAGTGGGTGCTCCTCAATATCAATGTCGCTATAACTTTGTTTTATTTCAACATGTTCACCCTCACTCAAAGAGTCTGATAACTTTCTCTTCTTGGTCCCAAAATTCTCATGAGTGCAGTCAGCCTGATCTGCAAATGTAGATTCGCAGTTAGAGTTAGAGCAGGAGTACTCGTAGGACCCGTCGCTTTGGGAGTGTTCGACCGCCCAATCTGTAGCATCTGCCGGCTCTCCGCTGTCTGTGTTTGTATCGTTTAATTTATGTTTTCGTGCTAACAACGACTGAAACAAAAGTTCTCTTAAATTGTTATATTATTAAAAACAAAACAATAAGTACTTGATTACATAATAATAGGAACAGAAAAAAGTATATCACAAGGCTCGAGGACAATAATTGGTTAAAGCTTAGGCCAGCGCCAGACGCTCCAACCCGACCATCCGACCGTCCAATCGGCAGCCAGTATTGATGTATTAATTATTATTATTACATTAATACTGGTTGTTGATTGGATGGTCGGATGGTCGGGTTGGAGCGTCTGGCGCTGGCCTTAGACAATAGATGACCTACTAGTCAAACCAGTGAGTTGTGAAAAAAAAATGTAATTCGCTTTCTTGGAGGCGGCCATCTTTTATATAACGTATCGGAAGAGCAAGTCGGGAAATCAGAAGAAGCAAATATTTTCTCTAAAATGTGCCTTTTTATAAATCTAATACAAATAAATTATTTAATAACTCACTTTCGTCTTCTCCTTGTAGGACCTTTGTTTTTGCAGGTGGGGCTTGAGGAACTCATCCATAATCTCGAACCAGAATACCGTTGGCCTATATTTCTCATCTGCCGCCATCTTCTTCAGCTCCTGACAGTAAGAGTTTCTCAAGTTCTTAAACTTCACACTGACATGGTGTGCCGTAAAATTTGGTATATTTAGTTTCACCGCTATCTCATGATAGGCAACCATTCGTTCCTCCGTATTTGGGTAGTCGGGTAATTTGGTGTTCCATAAGCATTGTGCGTTTTTACACTCATTGATAAGTTCTAAGGTTTTGTCCTCCTTGATGCGTAGTACTGCGGTGCGCCAGGCGCAGGGTTCCCTCTCGTAGCGTCGAAGCATGGCGCGGCGTGCGCGTGCACAATATGGCGGGCGCGGTCGGGGAGATCGCCAGCGGGGCGCGTGGGGCGGCACGCGGACGACGCGGCGTCGAGGCGTCCGCGCGAGGAGCGTGAGCGCGCCGTACTAAGCGTGGACAGCGTGGACGTCCGCTTCGCGTGCTTGATTCATGTTATTTCAAGAGCAGCGTTGCGTGAGGCGGATACTCGTCACACGCGACGAGGGCGGCGGGGCACGCGACGCGGGCAGCGGGGCACGCGCCGTGTGTCCGCGTGACGGAGCACGCGAGCGGGTCTCTTTCTACAAAATCATTAAGCGCCGCTACGTTATCCGTGTTGCGCGCGCCGTGCTTGTACAGTCGTTGCAATAAACTAATGCCCGTATTCTAGAATGACGCTCAACTTAAACTCGATTAATCTCGGTCATCGCATTGGTGCTGTGGTTAAATCAATTACCTTATCTACTGCTATCAAGGCAAGTGGTGCAGGTTCGACTCTTCTGTCATCTAGCTGAGTGCAGTCAATTGACATATAGATTTTTTTTTTAAATGTTGGTGATTTCATTGACATTATTTGATATTCTAGGCTTTGCCCTCTCCTCCATTTTATTCTTCCTCTATTACTCAAGGTTTCTTGATGGAATAGTCATTAAAATTAGCTTGCCTTTGAACTTAACTACACCTACTTTTTTATAGATAAGAAAAAATTATAGGTATATCTGTACAAGAGAATTATGAAGAAGGTTATTATACCTACTATGTAAAGATGCGATGTGAATATGTAAAGAAACGTTGTCACCTACCCGTATTTGTCATTACAGCATCAATCAATCTTGTCTTTAAAACTCACGTTTAGTTGTATTAATTGTTTGTCAGCTCTAAAAAAGATATATTGGTTAGTTAGTCTAGACTCCAGACTGTCTGTAACCTCTATTCATTTAGTCTAGCTAGCAAAAATGATAATTACTCATGCGGATGTGATTATACGTGTTGTGAAACTTGGCACCGTCATGTCTGGGAGTCATACGGAGTCATACCTACCTATAATATCATACGTGGCCTACGTAGGTATTGCAATATGTTACATATTATCTCGGCATCCAATTGAAGTGTTTTGTCACTTTTATCGACGTTAATGATGGTGGATTACTGCGTCATATCCTGAAGAAATGTATGTAGTTTTGAAGAATTTGAGTCTTGAAATAAAACTACTTTTAAACAGATTCTTTATGCGATAGTTTTCTGTTACAATGAGTGATATTCGCGTAAACTTCAGAAAATAAATACAATGTAGAATTTTAGTACTGTAATCGTTTTGTCTTGTGATCTAGTGCTGGCGTAGTGGAGTTTTTTTATATAGGACACGTCAATTTGACTTCACCTCACCTGATGGTAAGCTGAGAACAAAGTCTCGGAAAATAGGGTCACCATTATAGACACGTACTATGTTACAATAGGTGGCACTCAGCTTGACGGCCTCATCAGATACTTTTTCACGCGAGATCACTTTTTCAGAAGAGGGAAACACGTGAACTGGTAATTCTCTACATAGAAATTTATGTACTAATTATTGAAAACCGCAACCAAATCGGTATAGCCGATTCTGAGATTAGCGTGCACAAACGCACAGACAAACAGACAAACAGACAAAAATTCCAAAAAACGTTGATTTGGCTTCTATTACGTTAATAAAGTCCCCCTATAATAGTTTTTCTCATTTCCAAGTCATGTACAGACACGAATCGCTTACAATAGAAATTTATGTACTAATAGTACTTCATAGAGTCCGAAAAAGATTTCTTATTATGACTCATTCTTTAAATGGCCTAAGTTTAGGATGCTGAAAAATTTAATTTTTTGTATTAAACTGTGTTAAAAACTATGGAGTTAACTGCCACGGAACAGGCTATCCCAGTTTGGAGGTGTGTGTACTTAAACTACGGTTGAGAATTTTTTTTTTTGACGTAATTGCGACCGGAAACGGTGCGCACTGTGCGGTATGAAAGGAACTTCATCCCTTGCACACTCAAGCTGTGGAATGAACTCCCCGCGATGGTTTTCCCAAGCGACTACAATATGGGGTTCTTCAAGAAGGGCATTAGAAGGTTTCTTCAGGGTCGGCAGCGCGAGTGTGACGCCCCTGGTGTTGCATACGTCCATAGGCCACGGTAACCACTTTCCATCAGGTGGGCCGTGTGCTTGTCTGCCACCTAAGTGGTATATAATAAATGCTGTTAAAGGTCCTAACCTAATGTAACCTACAGACTCTTTCCAATAGTTACGATTACACGATGTAGCAGAGATGATGCAATACAGCGATAATTAATATACGCTACGACTAGTTGTGAAATTCTTAATAATAATTATTTATATTGATGCAGGTCTAGTCATACATACATAGGTAATTATGCAGTGAAAGTCACTTGTAAGATCATTCGCGGGAGCAGTTGACACTTAAGTAAGTACCTACTTTTAGCAACCCACCTTCACTGCGTTTTGGTGATTAGCTAATTCACATACATAAACATACATACAATTACGTCAGAAATGCACTCGTTTAGGTACTTTACGTCATGTAAACGTATCATAACAAATATATTCTGGGAAAATAATCGATTACTGAAAAAACCCGGTATTGACTTTATTATGGTAGTTATTAAAGAAGCATTTACATTTTCTGCGAAGTGCATGCAGTGGGGTCATATACCTATTAGGTACCTATCTGAAGTCGCCTACGTGCTTTTATGTTAGTAGGTACTACTTTGCAACAATTTTATTATTAGCGCTTTGGTCATACTTATGTGTAACTGTGGAAGGATACGAAAAGCGGCTTATGCGGCTTTTATGGACTGCCGCCTGACCTGAGAGCGTGAGAACCTCGTTCATCTATCACGAGACTGTTTTTTTCAGTCTTTTTTTTCTGTATCCTATCATATCTGAATCACTTAAAACCATTTATGTCCTTTGTGGGTTCGAACCGCAAATCGCTCGAGGTGTTGACAATGACTATAAACAACTGGGACTGCTGCGGTTAAAAATTATGTCAATGCTTCTATTTTGAGTAAAAAATAATGATTTTCCTCAATTTTTCCGTTATAAGAGGAAATACCTAAGCATAATAGTACGTAAAATGCAAGCATGACTTGCTCAACTTACTCATAGTTATTGTTGCGTCATGGTATGGTTCGATGTGACGTCACAAGTAGCATAGCTCGGGACATATATCTAGGACCTGAAATGTGTGCTCTATACACGTACGCGTTTCTTGGGTGTGTGTTGACGGTAGCACGGGGTGCTACTGCGGGGGATGCATGTATTTCCCAACAATCCACGCGCCAAAGCCTCGTTTACCTCGCGATTTATGCCCAAGACACGTGTCCCGAGGTATACTGTGTACACACGGTGCCTGTTAGTCTGAACAGTTGACAGATAAAATGATAGCTGTTGATAGGAGCTACTGATACTGATTAAAAATAAATACCGTCATAAACATTAAAATATTCCCTAGAATTCCGTTTGGAATATTTGGTCACTTTAGATAATGAAAAAGTTAGTTCTTGTAACTCATAAATAGTCATTACAAGCAACATTTTAATGCTTGTTTCAGAAAAGATAGGTAAGTATTATAACTTGTAATACATAAATACCTCTTATGCAATCGGGAACAATGATAAGATGATGAAAATGATGACTAAACGTGCGGTATTTCATCATGATAATGATAGGTACTAGCTCAGCCACTGCATCTTGAAAAAAATGTCAAACGCGATTGCAGTTACGTTAACTAACTTACGTTGCACACACTCGTGGGTGTTTTTGAGAGACCCACGGGAGACTATGGACTATCTATGGAACCTATTCCTGGGATAATTATAGCCTATGTGTTTTCCAGGATATAACTTATCCCTGTACCAAAGGAGACGGGGACTTCTGGGCCAAAATTGTAATGAGTTGAGATATGACTTTAAAAAAGCGGTATTTTTTTCTATTTCAAAATATTAAAAAACCAGCTCAATTGAAAATCTTGAAGACGAGAAATCTTAAAACTAAATTTATTTCACTAGCAAAATAAAATATCGATTACCTACTAAAAATTATTTAAACAATATTGCGTATTAAAACACTTGCATCACAATTTGATATTAAATCAATCAGAGTGAACAAAACTTAATCATAATAATAATAATAACCATTTAAAATACCAAATAATAGTGTAATAAAAATACATTCTGAATCGATTTCCGTTAATCGATTAATTATTTCTTGTGTTTATCAACTGTATTTTTAAGCTGTGACAGCTGACAGCTCCATTTTCTGTCAATCAGGCCCACGAATGTATGGAAGAGTATCCGTCTCCTTTCAGCCAGATCCGTTCAGACTTTTTTTTTATAGGACACGTTAATTTGACTTCGCCTCGCCTGATGGTAAGCTGAAGGCAAAGTCTCTGAAAAGAGGGTCACCATTACAGACACGTGTCATGTTGCAATGGTGGCACTCAGCTTGACGGCCTCATCAGATGCTTTTTCACGCCCCGCTTAAAGGACCCGGGACTGTAGGAGGAGGGAAACACGTGAACTGGTAAGGAATTCCAAGTGTTAATGGTGCGGCAGAAGAAGGAGTCGCCGAACCGCTTGGTGGCTTGAATGTGATTGAATAACAAACGTTCAAACATCTTCACTCACTTTCACATTTATAATATAGGTGTTACCCGCGGCTCTGCCTGCGTGGTTATGTTATATATTGGCCAAACATAGCCTATGTCCTTTCTCAAGGTATAATCTATTTCTGTACCAAATGTCATGAAAATCGGTTAAGTGGTTTGGGCGTGAAAGCGTAACTTACAGACAGATAGAGTCACTTTCACATTTACAATATTAGTACCTATAGATTAGTAGGACCCCCTAGCCAGGTGGACTGACGACCTACGAAGGGTGGCTGGGACGGACTGGATGCGGAAGGCGGAGGATCGGCAAACGTGGCGCATATTGGGAGAGGCCTATGTCCAGCAGTGGCTAATTGATTGATTGATTGATTAGTATGATAGGATTAATTCAAAAGAGATTGTTTCACATTATTTCCGATGATCTTCCAGTGTTATCATCAGTGACCATTATAGGTTAATGAATGAGTTACCTATGAGTTATTTTACCAGGAAAGTCGCGTGTTATTTCTGATGCAATATTTTACTAAACTGAAGCGAGAAATAAACGGGGTCTCCCTGCTACGTCACGATGACAAGCCTTTATTTTGAGCAGGCAAATAATGAATGGGTTAAGCCGGGAATTCAGACACTATCGACATAGTTTTAGGAAGTTTGTCAGGTGAACGTGTCATGGTAGGCCTCTACCATGACACGTTCACGAAGTTGCTGACCAAAGTTTCCGTGAAGTCCGAAGACGGTACACATGATAGAACTAAACCCTAGCGATAGATATCTATAGTTAACTTCATGGTGTTTATGTGATTGCTACTTCTTCCGCTCGTATTTCGTACTGGCCCAAAGTTTTGAATGTAAATTTCATAAATATAAATAAATATAAATATTGTAGGACATTCTACTAAGCATAAATTAACTAGCTTGTGGTTTGGGTTCTAGAATGCTGATAAACATACTTAGATACATTTTTTTGCAAATGTACATATTATACATAGAAACACCCAGACCATTGCAATTATTGATATTCATGCATACAAATATTTACACCGAGCGGGGATCGAACCCGCGCCTCCTGCGAAACGGCCGCGTTCCCTACCGCTACGCCACAGAGGCTGTCAGTCTGGTAGTCAGGTTTGCTTTACGACATGGGTAAGTAACTGCCTTCTTATGGGGCTTGGACTGATGCCTCTATGATGACTTTCACCTATTCATTAGACCCTCAATTAGGCGATACCCAGACACACGGATAACTCCCTTCTTTATGATATATGTAATAGGTTCATATTAGGCAAGGCTCTGTCCTCACACTATCGGTGCGCACTGTGCGGTATGAAAGGCACTTCATCCCACGCACACTCAAGCTGTGGAATGAACTCCCCGCGATGTTTTCCCAAGCGACTACAATATGGGGTTCTTCAAGAAGGGCATTAGAAGGTTTCTTCAGGGTCGGCAGCGCGAGTGTGACGCCCCAGGTGTTGCATACGTCCATAGGCCACGGTGACCACTTCCCATCAGGTGGGCCGTGTGCTTGTCTGCCACCTGAGTGGTATAAAAAAAAGACACTCCTAACTAGTAGATTGCATTGCAGATAAAGCGGGGCGTGAAAAAGCATCTGATGAGGCCGTCAAGCTGAGTGCCAACATTGTAACATGGTACGTGTCTGTAATGGTGACCTTCTCTCCGAGACTTTGCCTTCAGCTTATCATCAGCGAGGTGAAGTCAAATTGGCGTGTCCTAAAAAACTAGTAATTAGGTATTCTTGAAAGAAAGTCATTTTAGTTTTAATCGTGTTTAATTGATTCGTAGTATTTATCAGCGGTGACGTCACAGTACGTACTCGGAGGAGGTTATAACCGGAATGGTGGCATCGTTTCTGGCTATTCGCTTATCTCGCATATGCCGAATCGTACGATGTTGTTCGTGCGATAAGCGCGATAGTGTTTGTGGGACGGGCCGTATCTGTGCCTGCACGTGCACGTGCATGCATGTAGGCTTCGGAGTTTTTTTAACGGTGTACCGTAGGGACGAGCGGTCCCTATAACCCGATTCCTGCAGACTTGCTCTGCAAAGAGAGGCCGTGGTAGCGATGCTTAAATTTATATTATAAGAGTATCAATGTATTGATCGGGACCTGTGAAATGTGTTCTAAATGTGCTTTATACGCGCTGTACACGTTTTTTTGGGGTCTTGTGAGGATAGCACGGGGTGCTATTGCGCTGGACGAGCCCCAATTCACCAAGCAAATAATACAAAACAATCTGCGCCCCGCCAGGGCCTCGTTTGTGTCGCGATTTAGGTCCAAGATACATATCCCGAGGTATACGTAATGCATGTTCTAAAATTGAATGAAACTGCAGTTTAGTATCCAAATCCAGAATCTAAAGTTTAGTAAGTAACTGAAATGAAGTAGGTAGTAAAAAAAAAAAAAAAAAAAAAAAAAAAAAAAAAAAAAAAAAAAAAAAAAAAAAAAATAATCTGACACCCCAGACAAGGTGTAATTCGTTGGCTGGCGTATTTTAGAATAGAATGACGAATGTATGGGATTTGACGTTTAGGACAGTCTTCGGCGTATGTCATAGACGTCAAAATACGTGTCTTGTCTGCCCTAGACAAGGGGCAATTGTTTAGCCGGCGTTGGCAGGGCCTGATGCGAAAGAGATCCGATCCTCAGCACTCCATGGATTCACCGTGCGGTCGCCGGGTCCATAGCGTGATACAGAGAGGAACACCGTGATGGCGACTGGGACTTGCGACAAGATGTAGGTTTAGGGTGGCCACCTTGTGATGCATCAGCGCTCACCTCCACCGTCAGTAGTGTTCCCCCCCCCCTACCTATCCAAATTTGCTAAGATCCTATCATCTATAACTGAATTCAGAACACGCAGAATTATTCTGCTATCTTTCTCCATTCCTTTATAACATTTATTGATACAAGCATTCTTAGGTCACGGCAACCACTTAACAGCAAGAGGACAATGTGCTAGTTAGCTCCCTTAGTAGTACACAAAAAACACGCTAAAAATAAAAAGGATTTTAGATTAGATACAAGTAAATCGGGTCAAGTTAGTTCGACGTCGCCTCGTTATCAATATAATAAGTATTGAATGATGTTATGTTATAATTACGCCGTACTGCGCATGGCCGCCAGTTAGTCTAGGTTTTATAATAGGTCTAAATAGAGTCAGACTAAACTAATAAGTCATCCCACAGTCCACAAAGGTGGATCTTTTATAGGAAAAACCCGCTGGAGCAAAAAAAGTCGAACAGGTGTTTTTGAGTCGAAACTTGGAGGTCGTACGTAAGGGTATATTATAGCCATAAATGTACAAGCAGGGATGTTTAAGTCAAATCCACAGTTAGACTGGTTAAGCAGCCACCAGGCTCCGAGGTGAAGAAGAAGATATTTATCCATTTAAGATGCAGGGTCATTTTCATCATCATCATTTCAGCCATAGGAAGTCCACTGCTGGACATTTGCCTCCCCTATAGATCTCCAATAGGACCGGTTGCAAGCGGCTCGCATCCAGCGCGTTCCCGCGGCCTTTATGAGGTCGTCTGTCCACCTTGTGGGTGGACGTCCTACGCTGCGCTTGCCGATACGTGGCCTCCACTCGAGGACTTTTCGACCCCATCGGTCATCAGTCCTCCGTGCTATGTGACCCTGCCCACTGCCATTTCAACTTGCTAATCCGCTGGGCTATGTCGGTAACCTTGGTTCTTCTACGGATCTCCTGCATGCAGTATAGTAAATGAATGGAATGAATGGTAAAAAATGGATGCAGGGTAGTAAATCAAAAAGAAATTGCCTTTGTTCATACATTAATCCTGTAACCTTTATAACTGACAAAGGTTACTGGGTCCTATTCAAGTGCTTATTTCGTGTGAACGTCAAGATTACTGAACAGGGACCTACCAACATACTTGACCTCAAACCAACCTCATCTGTAAGTTGATTAAAATTACTAAAAATTGCCCTGGGGTGCGAGGGATAAGAAAGTCTACGACAATCTCATCTCTGGCAACCGACGGCCTACAGACGGCGTGCGTTTTAGTCGGTTCGAGTCCGACATAACCTCCTTCTCCGGCTCCGGAGGGAGGGAGGGAGGAGGAGCGGGATTTTTCGCACGTGGCGAAGGGTGGAAATTTTCAAAAGGGAAGCCGGTGAAAAAAATATTACCTCAATCTAGTTTGTCATGCACCCTACGACCTATTGGGAAGCCGGCAAGAATCGAGTTATAAGGATCCCTTGCCTCTGCTAGTCACTGCTAGGACTTTTGATACGTTGCTATTGATTACTCTGCCTAATTCAAGTCGATTTTTTCCGAATTAATAAACCTATAAGGAAAATCAGTAGAAAAAAAAATATATAAAGTGTAATTGTGTTGGAATCGAGTGTGTCGTGTCTGGTGGTCGAACCCGCACCACTTGCCTTGACGGCAGTAGACAAGGTGATTGATTAAACCACAGCACCAATGAGCGCGTTAACCGCTCTGACTGATATGACCTCGCCACACAGTCTAGCTTACCTACGAAGGTAATTAAAATATTGAGTCATTTTGAACCAATAATACCTACTATTAATATTAGTTTTGTGTTTAGAGTACAAACACGTGTAATACACGGTACCTACTATATTTTATTACACACATTATTGTATAAATTTGCTGCATAAACAGACAAGAATTAAGATTAATAAAAAAAAGTAAAAATAGGCAGGAGTCGATAAAAATATGAAAGCAAAGAAGCGTTAGGTGTATGTCAGGATCGTTGCAAAATAAGCAAGTAAAAAAACGGTCTCTGCTTACCTCATTATCAAATTAAGGTGTGATGGTATGTATGTATGTATGTAGAAAGATATTTGCGGTGTGTAGACGTTAACCACTCAAAGGTTACTTACTATCGTTTAGAAAAACGGCGTCGGGGTCGCGATCGTTATGAAAGTAACCTAGTACATACTCGTACCTAATACTGAAATAATAAGTACATATTAGCCAACAAAATTATCCTGCTTAATAAACTGTTTTTACTTTTTTATGATCGTTATTAATAGATAATAACGTCTGGTTCCTATAAGACATTTATAATTTTACAATTATCTCAAGCATCGAGGATCTATTCTATATTATAATTGATAAACATTTACTTTAATTACATTTCTTCTACTAAAACCTATTATTTTCAATGTGAGGCCAGTCCATTACCGTCACTCAGATACTTTGTAGGTATGTAGGTATACGTAATACCGTTTGCCATTCACCATTAAATCTATAAATCTCATCATATCACATTAAGTATTATTTATTTTATTAAGACAATTAAATAACCATTACGTTGAAGAAATCGAACTACAACCAGCGACAAGTCAATATAAGCATTTTATTAAATTAATTCTTAGTTTGTTTTTATCAGAGCATTCGATAAACTTGATGGTTAGTGGATTTCATGTAGTAAGAACAGAGGAGTTACTTACAGAATTCTAGAACAGAGAAATAGTAAACGAAGGCTCCTAGTAGAATAGAGATTTATTTTATTAAATTAGAGTTCAAAATTAAGTAATGTAGAAAATAAAATACCATAAAACAAACATTTATCAATATCAATCAATAGTATGCATTTCACGCGTAAATAACTATAAAATAACAGTAGTATTAAATAGTAGTAGTATTAAAATACCATGGTTATTAACACGCGAATGATACAACAACCTCAAAATAAAAGGCAGAACTCATGGAAGTCATAGAACTAGCGTGTGAAGCCCTCTAAAGTAACGCTAAAATAGTACCATTTCGCTCGCACTCGTTATGTGCACGCACGAGTGCGAGCGAAACGTCTATTTTATTCTTTTAGTTTGAGACAGGTTCACGGCGCGTGCAGAGGCGCTGGCCGCTTAGTACGGCGCGCTCACGCTCCTCGCGCAGACGCCTCAACGTCGCGTCGTCCTCGTGCCGCCCCCCGCGCCCCACTCGCGATCTCCTCGCCCGCGCACGCCGCGCCATGCCTCTGCGCTTCGATCGCACGGACCCCTGGCGCACCGCAGTACTACGCATCAGAGATGACAAAACCTTACAACTTATCAATGAGTGTAAAAACGCACAATGCTTATGGAACACCAAATTACCCGACTACCCAAATAAGGAGGCACGAATGGTTGCCTATCATGATATAGCGGCGAAACTGGATATACCTAATTTTACGGCACGCCATGTCAGTGTGAAGTTTAAGAACTTGAGAAACTCTTACTGTCAGGAGCTGAAGAAGATGGTGAAAGATCAGGAATATAGCCCAAAAGTATTCTGGTTCGAGGTTATGGATGAGTTCCTCAAACCCCACCTGCAGAGACAAAAGTCCTACAAGGAGAAAACGAAAGTGAGTTTTGTTTTTTAAATTCATTTATAGTAGATTTACAAAAAAGGCACATTTCATTTAAAGTCTTATATTCTTTTGTGTATGATATGTGTGATATGGAAGGAAGTAGCAATGTCTTGGTTGTTAGGGGAAAATATTTGCTTATTCTGGCTAATGAAAAATTTTAGAAGATGGCCATCGCGTCGCCATAAAACGACGAAATACATTTTTTTTACAACTACCTGAATATGGGTACTAAAGGGCTTGACTAGTTGGTCATTCATTGTCAAGTCAATCATTGTCCTCGAGGCTTGTGATAGCACAGACATAAAGCCTTGTGGTTTTCTGTTCCTATTATAATATGTTTTGTTTTTAATAATATAACAATTTATGAAACTTTTGTTTCAGTTGTTGCTAGCACCAAAACATAACTTAGACGATACAAACACAGACAGCGGAGAGCCGGCAGATGCTACAGATTGGGCGATTGAATACTCCCATAGCGACGGGTCATGCTCTAACTCTAACTGCGAGTCTACATTTGTGGATCAAGCTAACTGTACTCAAGAGACTTTAGGAGATTTAAGGGCCAAGAAGAGAAAGTTTTCAGACTGTTTGAGTGAGGGTGAACATGTTGAAATAAAACAAAGTTATAGCGACATTGATATTGAGGAGCACCCACTTCCCTCGCCTGATGAACTTCCAACAGAAGTAAATGGAATTAAAATGGAACCAGAAATGTCAACAGAAAGACCTAAGGAGGTTGTGCCTTCAGCAGTTTGCCCAAAAGACTGTTATGACGCATTCGGAACTTATGTTGCTTCGTTGCTAAGGACGTTGCCGCCGAAGAAGGCTTTGATGCTGCAGCCGAAAATAGTAGATATGGTGGTGTCTGTTGGTCTTGAAGGATTTAATGATGGTGGTTCCTGAATCTACATGACAATGAACGTGTATGTAATAATAAATTTGCAGCCTGTAAAATGGCTAAACATTCCTAGTAATTATTTTTGTTATGATTGATCTTAAGGAATAGAAATAAATAAAACTACTTTTTTAACCGATTCTCTTGCGCTTTATTTTGGTTTATTTATTTATTGCGGTAGCACGAGTGTGACGCCTCTGGTATTGAATACCCTATAAGCCACGGTGAGCACTTTCCATCAAGTGGTATATGCTGATTAGTATTGTTAAGTTGTATTCATTATGACTACCTACTTACCATTATGAAGTAAAATAAATTTTAAAAAAAATGTGTTAGTTTGCCACCTAAGTAGTATAAAAAACTATATCGACTACAATATTTCAGTTGCTTTTCGACCACGATTGTAAATTACTCTGAAGTCTAAACTCCTTCATTGGAGTAGTGAATGTCTGCTAAGAAGTAGTGTATTCTGACCTCCAAACCTTAAAATGATTACAGTTACTCATCGGGGTCGACTTTCAGTTTAACTGCGTGCGTCCTGACTTCCATATTTTCCGTGAAGCGACTGCCAGCTGATCTCCACAAGTCCACTACTCACTAAGGATATCTAAATATTGTGTAACATCTATAGACTGTAATTCTCGTAATAAAAATCTGTTCCAAATTCAGTCTGGATTTAATATCAGTCTACGAAATGTCAAACAAACACGTTATTCTCGTAACACGTACACATTGGTAACAGAAAAGATCGATTGTTTAGAATATTGAAATTAAATCAGAACTGAATTTTGAACAGATTTTAATGTGATAGGGTCCTTTAAGCGGGGCCTGGAAAAGCATCTGATGAGGCCGTCAAGCTAAATGCTGCCATTGCAACATGGTACGTATCTATAATGGTAACCCTCTTTGCCGAGAATTTACCTCCAACTTACCATCAGGCGAGATGAAGTCAAATTAACGTGTCTTTGTATATAAAAAAAATTAACCCTTAGTTTGTAGGCGTTTTTAACTGCTCATTCGAATGGCACAGATGTTTCTATAGCAAGAGGAATCAACGGGTTAACGTGGTCCTCAATAGGGAATGCAATTTCGTTCGGGTCGGCCTTTTTAGCGAGATTGATCTCGGTTGAAACAAGGGCGAGATCTCGCGAGTTTAACGAAATTGCACTCGAGCATCAAAACAAAACGTTTTGAGTAGTACGATATGTAGATGATAATACATAATGTATGCATGTATATATGTATGAATCGAACCTGAGACCGCATGCATAGCATCCCCACTGCTGAACTTCTAACTGTGCTCTTATCAAAAAGCTTTTCCTAAGGCTTTTAATTGATACTAAACGAGTTGAGTCTTCATCATCATATTTAATATAAAATACCTGATTACCTAAAATGGCTCTAAAATTACGCTTAACAAAATTCAGCGCATAAAACATAATGAAACCTTCTCATCACACCTTAATTTCGCGCCTCTAATACTCCAAATATACCCCCATACTTCATTTACATGATCTTTCAGGAAACGGCAGCCATTACAGGTCATAACTCATTGTGATACTGCGCAATAACCCCCAACCCACTTTGGGGTTACTTATCTTAAGACGGGGTGTATCCGCACCCCGTATGATAGCTCATCTCGAGTTTACGAGCAGCGAGTTAACTCGAGTGCGCGACATAAAACTGCTTTTAATTAAACATTGGCTTAAATATGAGTGGAATTGTGGAATTCAGGTGAATTAATATTAAGTTTGGTTTAGTGTTATACGCTTGATAGTCTTTATAGTAGTGTCTTCGGCCGTAAAACCCGGGGTTATAGTGGAACACGCGAGCAATTCTCGTATAATGGCGAAGATTTTAATAGTGCCTACCCATATATCCCATATTATTGCGTTATGCAATTCGGGGTTCTTTTCCGCCGCGTGGTTCCCGACACAGCCATCTCTTCCCATACGGTGTCGTACAATGCGACTAAGGGCTGTTTAATATCAGACAGATATATGCATCCCAGACTCAGCTTCAGATGCATGGTTCATGTCAACAATAGTGCCAGGAATACGGCAATAGGCTCACCCCTAATTACGTGGGACCTAATGCAATAATGTCTGAATGGTCTTTTCCCAAGCTTTAATTTATCTCTGTGCCAAATTTCATCAAAATCGGTTCAGTAGTTTAGAGACAGTATTACTTTCACATTAACAATATTAGTAGTATCGATTTATGAGAAGCAGAATTAAATAACAAAGTGTCAAGCGTTAGTTAAAAGCTCGTTAACCACACGTAAGTGATGGTAACCCCTTACCCACGCGTGACTCGGTGGTAACAAATCAATAAAAACATCATGATGCATTGTACAGTTCAATTATCTATGGGTATTAGTTGTAATCAAATGTTTGGGTGGAATAATGAGAGTTAATAATTCAGGGTCGCCATGTTTATTTCTTTACAACTATACATTTCCAGAGTGAAACCTTATTCATAACATTTACTAAAAAAAGAACTTTAAAAAAGTACACATACAGACACATCCTAATATGCATGTAGGTACATATTGTACATTCACACATACACACTCTTAATCTTGCACACAAATGTACACATACCTACAATCATTATATAAAATATACATAATTGATTTCTTTGTTTGCTTATTAGCATTATGTAAAATCTAGCTATAAATGTTAGAATACATAAATATAATTATACATTTTCTTTATTATTACCTAGTTATTTTAGCAGTTCCAGAAATAATGGACATTTCAGACTGTGCCAACCAGCTCTTGCAACTCATGTTCGCTTTCTGCGAGTGCAGCAATATCATCTGTAAATTTGATGAATTAAATAATCTCCCCATTGAATTTAACTCTCCCCCACTAGAATTCTTATTAATTTCTTTGATGGCACTCTACGCTAAAACTCTAAAATATGAGATTCTCCACTAACCTCAATTTCTATAACTACATATAACAGAACTATCCTTCTATCTTTATTATCCACTCCGGCATCTAGAAGTCCCAACTTCAATACTTTGTTCTTGGGGTCAATATACCAACATATTATATTTTTATTTTACAAAGAGTCATAGTACTGCTAACCCCAATATATTCTACGACATAACCGTGATATTAATACTTGACCCACTATTGAATTATTTACAAAAATCGGCAAATAATTATGTATTCACAGTATACACAAAATCTATTGTTATTGAATGTAAATGTTGATACTCAGACGATTATATGTGGCGGATCAAGGATGGCCAATTTTGGGACATTTGCTATGCAGATTAGACTATGTGACATGTTTTGCTAATGGATTTTTTTGTAGTAGACCCGTTTAGCCAAGGCCTGTTTAATAGCCACTATCAACCTAGTGTCGTGTTACTTCTCTGTCTTGATATGCCTCCTCAGTCAAGGTTAGCTCTTTTCTTCCTGTGTCTCTCTAACCAAAATTACTGCATAAAATTCCAATTTGTTATTAATACGCTAATGGGTTGTGGAGTTCAGAAGGCAGTCGCTTCACGGAAAATATCGAAGATTAGCCAAACCCGTAATTAGACTGGAAAACGCGGACCGCAGACTCCAAGGTGAAAGCTTCGGATGCTATTGGGATTAATGCTAGGATGATGAAGATATCAAATTATTATTATACTAGCTTTTGCCCGCGGCTCCGCCCGCGTGGATGTCGGTTATCGCGACCAAACATAGCCTATGTCCTTTCTCAAGGTCTAATCTACCTCTATACCAAATTTCATCAAAATCGGTTCAGCGGTTTAGTCGTAAAAGTGAGACAGACAGACAGACAGAGTTAAGGTCCAACCCCACCAAACGGACGGCATCGGCCCGGATTTTACAATCTTTAAACAAAATTAAATCTTATTATCACAGTGTTTGAAGTTTATATTACCAAGTCACGCACAACAGCTTGACAGCGACGTGCGGCGGCATGACGCACGTCAAGCTGTCATACGTGACTTGGTAATATAAACTTTATATGCTGTGATATAAGACTTATTTTGTTTAAAGATTGTAAAATCCGTTCCGATGCCGTCCGTTTGGTGGGGTTGGACCTTTACTTTCGCATTTATAATATTAGTATGGAAGTAGGGATAACATAAATGCAAAAATCACAATAAGTTTCGTTTACTGTCCACAGCAATCAGGTAACCGTACTGCAAGAAAATAAAATAAATTATTACGAAAATCTTGTTATCAGTCCGTCACAAAAAACACATATTTCTGAACATAAAATAAAAAGAAAGTGCGTTGCTAAACGACGAGCAAGCTGCGGCATATCGCCAGCGCGTTATATATACAGGGTGGTCGGAAATAGCTCGCGTAATAAAACAGGGACCGTGGTGCCACCTGTGCGCAAAGACTCGTAAATTCCCGAATCATTTGTGTGATTGTTAGGGAGGAACAGACGAGCTACCTAACCTCTTACCTTTTATTTTTTACTAAAAAATTTGCTGATGGCAGTAGAACCAGTGTTGAACTACCAAATTGATTGACCAATGAGCATGACCCCGAATGAGTATTGGTGCCTTTTTCAGGGTTGAGAGGCCATATTGCAGTCAATCTCTCAAAATTACCAAATTAATGTTAACCTAATCTTGAAACTTAACAGACACAGGGCTCCGAATTGAAAAAAATCGGATACAACTGATTCAAGCGACGACGGCGCTAAGGTGATGATCATACTTCTTAAACACAAGTCGCTGCCCGGCAAAAATAGTGTCATTACACAAAAATGTCTATTTTGAGATAACGAGACTTTTATGTTTTTTTACTACTTTCCACATTGATATTTTAAAAATTATAGGGGTTACATTGCTAATTCTTTTTTTACAAATTGTATATCTGTTTATCTTTCACGTAGCTTATCATTTTCAGAAATAATAGAAATTTTTTTTAAGTAACTTTCAAGAAATATTTAATGAGGGATATGTTATGACTGTTTTTTTGGAGAAAGTTGACTTATTTTTGGAAATAATACTCTTATTTGTAATATTAAGAAATAATCTGTATTTTAAAAAATCAATCTTTGTCTTACATTAACAAAATAATAAACTTCTTATCAAAAATATAATCTTATGGCTATTAGTCAGCTTAAATTGCAGGTAGTAATAATCAAATTGGGAGTTCCAGAGACCTACATTGACACCATCCGAGACATGTACCACGATTCCGGTTCCGTGGTTCGGACCGCCGCCGCCGCACTGTTGGCAACTCGAAGGCTTTCCACCATCACCGTCGGGGTACACCAAGGATCCGTCCTTAGTCCTTACTTATTCAGCGTGGTATTAGACGTTTTGTCGGACAGCATCTTCTGATGAGCAGCCTCCGTGGTTGCTCATGTATGCTGATGATATTGCCCTGATGGACGTGGACAGGAGCAGATTGGTGCGACCCGTGAAAGTGTGGAAGGAGGCGCTTGAGAACGGCGGCCTGAAGCTAAATGTGGCGAAGACAGAATACTTGGCGTTAAACTCGACAGATCCCACACCCGTCCGCATAGGCGATGATTTGGTCGAGCGCACGGACCAGGTTAAGTACCTGGGATCTGTACTCCATGAGACCAGTGAAATCGATCACGACGTCAGGGCACGCATTGCTGCCGCGTGGGCCAAGTGGCGAAAAATGACTGGCGTCACGTGTGATCCCAAAATGCCAGTCAGGTTGAAAGGGCAGGTCTATAAGACGATCATTAGGCCTGTCCTCTTACATGGTTGTGAGGCGTGGCCGCTGCTGGAGCGACACAAACAAGGGCTGCGTGTCACGGAGATGAAAATGCTGCTGGCAATGGCACCCCCACCGGGCCCAGGTAGAAGGGGTAGGCCCAAGAACTCCTGGCTTGACGTCGTGGAGGATGGCATGCGTGTAAATGGTCTCACTCTATGGACGCCCAAGATCGTGCAAAGTGGAGGAGGAAGAGCCGGAAGGCGGACCCTGAGCTCCGAAGTCATCTTGGCCACGGATGCAGTCAGGAGAATACGTCTTTACGCAGATGATGAATGATGGACCTAGAAAATAAAAACCACAGTGACGTTAGGAAAAAATACTAAGACGAATCACCGGAAGCAATTAAATAAAATGTAAATAATTTAAAGTTAAATTTTTACAAAATCATAAAATATTAATTATTGTAACGTTGTTATGGTTTATTAATTTTGTAAGTACATTTCGTATTTCTACGATTTCGGAAGTAAATAATTATTCTTCGCCTCACGCATATTTTTTGCATGAAAACAGATAACACAATATGTCACATACATCTAAAAACTAGTTTATATTTATCCTGAAACAGAGACCGAATACAACATAAAACTCAAGATTCAATTTAATGTTCACAATAAAAATGTCATTAAATTCGTTATGCCTTTAATACATGATTCTCAACTAAAAAGTACACCTCAATCCATCTTAAAAAAAGTGTCTACACAGGTTATGACTGTTTTCTTTAAATAGTTAAGCATTCTACAACATTTTTCTCGGAAAAAAAACCGTCACAACACAATTTGATGCACTTTCGTTGTATTTATTCTAATAATAAACTTATAAAACTTACCGGCAGAAAGTCACAACACACATTAATACACTTTTTTGGCAACACAATACACAACAGCTATGTACTAACACAAATGTGACACTATTCATGACGGGCAACTGTGTATAACGGCTTAGTGAAAAAGAGAACTTACCGTCATCTCTCGATAACTATGTACAACACAATAATGACGATTTTACAGGCGGTAAAATGAAATATTTGCTATCTAATGATACAAAGATGTCAAATCGTAACTTTTATGTGTTATGACACTTTTATTGCCGGGCAGCGAAGTGGAAAACGTTTCAGAGGATTTTTTGTTATACTACCTAAGTCGCTCGTCGCAGACAAGCACACGGCCCTCATGATGGTAATAGGATACCGTGGCCTATGGGCAAAAAGTGGAGCGTGTAATACCAGGGGAGTCACACTCGTGCTGTCGACCCTGTAAGTACAGAGAGATTCTGTGCCGTCAGCGCGAAAGATAAGTAGATCAAAGCCTTTGGTTTTCCCACTGACAGCACAAAATCTCTATAGTAAGCTCTGGCTACCCTACTCACCGTTATAATTGAATACTGGAGTTGTATTTTATTGTATTATGTCTATTCATCACTCACATTTTTGTCCTCTATTCCCCGAACGTGCACAGAACCATCTGACGTTAGTACCCATAAACAATACCTACGTCACAAGTTTCCCAAGCTTGTTGCCATGCATTTTTCGCCCATCATCCTACTGACTCAAATACCATAGCCAGAACATCGATGACAAGCCAACCGCAAAAGGTTACTTAGAAAAACCGCAGCGGTTAGCACGCCCGTCTACGCTTTCTTCAAGGTACCGCCACGAACCTAAAATACGGCCTACTCATCGTGGCAGCCATGATGATGCAATACCTTCCAATATGCGGGTCGTGAGGACCCTCGGTAACGAGAGGAAGCTTCGGTCCTGTCAATAAGAGGAATAGTTTAAAGAAAGTTAGTTACGAACGACTTAAGTCGCTGTTAACGTGGCGTACTTTCAGAACATTGGGGTGTTAAGAATTTTGCTAGCAATTTACATAAGAAAACGTGTAGGTATGGAATCAAAAGATCGGCATTCGACTGTTACGCAGAGGGCGCGGGTTCGACTCCCGCTCTTTGAAAATATTTGGATGATATGTCTATTTTCATTGGTCTGGAAATTTCCATGCGTGAGAGCACGTTAAACTATCGGTCCCTGTTGTCATATGAACATCTATGGCACTATGGCAGTCGTTATCTATAATATATATAAAAATCAATGCCACTTTTCGTTGTTAGTTTATAACTCAAGAACGGGCTCACCTATCGAAACCAAATGTTTAGGATTTGTTCGGACTATTTAGTAGATGGTTTGTGTGAAGTTTGCACAAAATCGGTCGAGCGGTTCTTCATTTATCACATTTTTTGTAACACATGAATTCAATAAATGGAGGATCATTGAGATTGTACTGTCAAATTGAAACTTTTTTCAGTGTTGACAGTACAAGCATGTTGTTATGTCATTCATGCGGTCATCTATTAACATGGCGGTACGAAGTTCGTGGGGTCAGCTAGTATATTAGGTAAATGGGTGAAATGAAATGGCCCACAAAGAGAGGCGTCCGGTCAGCGGCGTCGCCACTGACAGTAGCAGAAGTAAAAGTAACACAAAAAGTAAATCGCAACGGGATCACCTATTTTGTTGTTTCTTTGCAAGAGAATTTTCTTCTAGACGGTAAGTATTCTGCACTTCCGAGCAGTAACCTCCTGGCGATTTAAAAGTTTACCCTTGTGAGCCCGGGTTCCACTTACTTTTGATTAGTTTATTGAATTTTATGGGACCATGAAGAGAAAGTCAACTACAGAGGCTCGTCCGTGGTTTAACAGGGTAGCATGTGAGTTTCCTCAGCCCTGAAGGAGTTGATAGAACCCTGTACCACCGATAACCTCGTATAGTTCCGACACGTTTCGATCAGTAACCGAGATGAGGAAATCCCTTCCAATTAGCCTTTCATCTTGATAAAAGTCAGCCAGTCAGCCACCTGCGCATTAATCACAGTTAATGTGATTTGATTAAGAAAGTGGAGGGTAATGAAACCGCAGTGTCTGCCCAATCTAGAGCTTTTGGCATCGGTCCGACATTAATTTTCTAATTAAATTTCGTAAACATGATAATTTATAATATATTGGATTTATGTTAAGTTAGTGATGTCAAAATATATATCTACTATCTATTTAATTTATCGTACCTACTTATCTCATTTTGCTGATTCGTATCTAGTCTTCTAATATTTGAAAATCTAAGTTTGTTCGTTCTTTTTTCAAGTGCTTCCGTATTGCTTTTCCGATTGCTTCGATTTGCGGTTCGGTGGTAGAGGAGAGCATACGAATGCTAATTCAAAAGTAGCGGGTTTGATTCCGCTGGGTGAAAATATTTGCTTACATAAATGTTTATAGTTGCATTGCTCTTCATGTTTCTAAGTATAATCACAGAATATACTGTGGTATAGTCTGTTATTTAGGACATCCCCTAGCCAGATGGACCGACGACCTGCGAAAGGTGGCTGGGACGGACTGGATGCGGAAGGCGGAGGATCGGCAAACGTGGCGCACATTGGGGGAGGCCTATGTCCAGCAATGGACTGCAGTAGGCTAATTGATTGAATGAATCTGTTATTTATTAAACTAATATACCTAGTCTGTGATTTACTAAAAGCCTTTGCTCTCTGAGTTGGGATGTCCTACAGCAATAGCTACCTAATAAAGAGAAACCAAATCTTGGAAAGGAAAAAGGCAGTCTCCAGGCTCCAAGCGAAAAGCTTTGGATGCAACCCAGATTGGTTTAAGTCAAATGATCAAGTGAAAGGGTGGTGTACCTCAGTCAGTCCACAACCATTCACGCTAGGAAAAGCATGACTCTATCGCCAACAAGATCGATCTAGAAATCAAGAAATCTCGTCTATCAGGAGTCCATAGCAACAGGTTTACTATATTAACTGGAGCTTTCACAATTTGTAGTACAGCGATCGAGGCACTTAGTGAACTCATTACGACCAGTATAATTATAATATTTAATATCATCAATCTTTATTACGATCATCTATGACTCTGATTAACAAGCAAGAATAATACTTATGACAGTAGTAGGTAATGCAGTAGTAGACTGGTGGGTAAAGCGTCGGACTTGTGATAGAGAGGTCGTGAGTTCAAACCACATGAACAGATGTAGTCTACATCTGTCCATCTATCCATCAGTCGCTGCCGTAATAATCTAAGTAGTAGGAGAGCAGGAGGCACATGCTGTAAGAACATTTCGAACGATCGAACGAACT
Source organism: Eilema depressum (assembly GCA_914767945.1). Classification (NCBI taxonomy): domain Eukaryota; kingdom Metazoa; phylum Arthropoda; class Insecta; order Lepidoptera; family Erebidae; genus Eilema; species Eilema depressum. The sequence continues at coordinate 584,416 of OU612026.1, forward strand.
CGACAGCTCAATCCGCGGCGATATTTCCATTCTGCTTGCTGTAAATTTTGTGTCGTCACGTTCTTGAGCATGAGGGTGATGTATGTTTACGTGTTCGACAACGTGACATCACCAAAACAGCATGCGATATTGAAATATCACTGCAGATTCAGCTTTCGAGTTCGTTCGATCGTTCGAAATGTTCTTACAGCATGTGCCTACAGACCCTAGGCTCTCAAATGCCATTTTTTATACTGTGGCAGACAATACACGGCTCATCTGAAGAAAAATGGTTACGATGGTCAATTGGACGTATGCAACACCAGGGGCATCACACTCGCTCTGCTCGCCCTTTAAGAACCTTCTATTGTCCTTCTTGAAGAACCCCATATTGTAGTTGCTTGGAGAAACCATAGCAGGGAGATATTTTTTTGCAGGTACAGCTTGATCGTGCGCGGGATGCAGTTTATTTCCTTTCGTTAGCTTTGGCTGCAACTAAAATTTTCGCTCGGATGAAGAACATCACATCTTTCATTTTGGTGACGGCATACAAATTATAATATTAAGATAACATACACGGTTTGTACCTAATTCTTTTGTCTAATTCTCACCAGTCTCTCGTGATGACGTGGACGTTTGACGTCAAGCTGATAGTGTGCAGGCAGTAAATCGGATCGGCTCCAAGGCACGTACTACCTGGCATTGTAAGTTGTTTTACGTAAAGCGAGTAATTTTAGCGCAATAATGTAAAATATGGTGTAAAATAATGTCTTTGTGGTATCGAATAGACGTCACTACAGTTGACCTATAATTTATTATGTTACGGAATCTTGTATCCGTATGGTGATGGACAAGTGTCACTACCCCATCTCATCCGAAGGTTGTCGTAAGAGGCAACTAACGGAAAAGTGCGTAGTGCGATATCAATGCGAGAGAAGGAAACCTCGAAATAAAACCCTGTATCTAAAAAAAAAAAAAATATAACTTAAAAAATATATAGTTAACTTAAAAAAAAAAATAAAAAAAAAAATCTGGCCAGCGTGGAAATAGTACGCCAAAGTCGCCCAACTCAGGGAGAGGCCTATGTCCAGCAGTGGACTGCGATAGACTGATTGATTGATTGGGATCTTGTAATTCAATTTCCAAATACTTTTCTTTTGTTTATTTGGTATATTCAGCACCAATTTTTTTAATTAAATTTGAAAGCAAATAATACCAGAATTACTTCATAATAAACCAAATGGTTTTATTTTTGGAATGTAAAAAGTAGGTATGTAACTATGTACCCACAGAAAAAAATCTCCATGAAAAAAAAAACACTTGAATGTGCCAACTTTCACAGTGATCGATCAAATTGTTTTGTAGTTATCAATCACATAATACACCAACATCTATTTATTTTTAGATTGTAATTGACGTAGGATAAGGTAAATATAAGAAACTTTCTACTACTTGCCTCGAGCAATCTTCCTTAAAACAGTGGTCGAATCGATCTAAGTTACTTGTACCTATCAAAAATCTAGTCAGACAGACTATTAAGTTATTTTGGCTGCATGTAGCCGTAGAAATGCTTACCCAATCAGGAGTACAGATTTACTGTAGTAACAGTTCGTTCATGTTATGGTTGGTCAGAGCATTCCCCCTGTGAGGGAAAGATCGCGGGTTCGAGAGGTTTGCGCGAGAGACACTTCCAAAGAGGAAAAATGTGTGTTTCCCCCCCCTCTAACTTCTAAAATAAGAGAATGGTAAATCTAAAAAAAATATATGATGTAAATTGCCATGCAAACAACCACTAAAAATTGGTTCGAACGAGATCCAGTCAGTAGTTTTTTTTTAATACGTCATAGACCACAATTTTGCCTTTGCTACTACGGAACCCTTCATGGGCGAGTCCGACTCGCACTTGGCCGATTTTATTTGAATATAAAATTCAAATTTATGAAAGTCTCACTGGAACCAAAATGGATCTAGACTATGGTTCCAAGTGGAATGATCCATTCTATGTTGTGCGCAAAGAAACGCCAAGAACACACACAAAATAGTGTGACTTACCTCCTTTTACTTTTATAACTAAAACATGAATATTAAAGTCTACTAGTGGTACTTACCGCGTATCCTCTATAGGACATGTCCACGAGCGTGTCTCTGCCGACCCAACTTTCCATTTCAATCCTGCACTACACGCTTGCTCAAATTGCACACATAAAAACTAGTTAGACAGGACACTTTCTAGCGAGATCGCAGCGGGTCATGCGCAGACGCATGCGATCAGTAACACGAGCAGTCGGTACGTAAATACTGTGTACCAATGTGGTGTGAAAACCATAAACCATCATACTGGGGATAATGGGGTTGAATGTGTTTACTATCCTGGTAACAGGACATTTAGGTAATACATATTTGACCTGGGTCGAAGACCTTCGGGGTTAAGTCAAGCTCACCAGCCGCCTGACGAGGCTCTGGCGCAGGGATTAGAAGGTCAGAAACCTGCCAGCAACAATATTAAGGTGCTGATAATGAGATAATATGGGGCATCTTGAAATGAAGAGAGCAAAATTTGATAACGAGGAGACTTATGACTTTGAGTATTTAATAGTAGGAGAGCCGAAGATGCAATGTTTTTTGCGCACCCATCCATATTAAACGGTCATACTGGCTGAAGGAACTTGTCAATACGTAAGGTATCCTTCCTTATATTAATCTGACGCACTCGAGTAACTACCGAATTTCATTCTACGGCTCTCCTACTATAATAGTCAAAGCGACTTGATCACAGTACTTTAAAATGGTGAAATATAACCTAAAAAGTAAAAGTTAGACCTCGGTTATATAATTAAGCTCTTTTAATGCATTAATATAATGCTAAGTTGTTTTAATCATTTATTCAAATCCAACATTCTGCTCCAAAATTTTGTGCTCAAAGCTAAAATTAAATATAATTAATTATCTTAACTGTATGTAGTTATAATTTTCAGTAGGCTAAATTCAAAAACTGTATTCATAAAGTTTGATGTTAAAATATTAAAATTTTCGTTCATAATGATTTTTAATAGTGTCAGTATAGTTAGCAAAACCAAAAAGAATTAGATTTTTATTAAGTACGAGTAGATATCATTATTTGCGCATTAGGTATTATGATTTTTTTAAAAAACGTTACTTTTTAAAGAATTTTACATAGGTTTTAAGTACGCAACAAACAGTGGAGTTGAGCCCTGAGACGTCGCAAGGAGTATTCCTAAACGTAGGTATAGTACAGTTGACAAAGAAGATACCATAGCACCTTTACTTACAACTTTATATGAAAAAACGCAACCGTATCTTCTTTGTCGACTGTACATGTAGGTCCACAAGTCCCAGTCACTGTCATTCTCTGAAGCTTAACACCACACGAAGAACTGGGAACCTGCACCACAGATTAATAAATAGTTGCACTGTGAATCCATGGAAAACTAAGAGCATGTCTTGGAGTTCCTATGAATGAATTGGGTTGCACGACATTGGTCAAATTTGATATTCGTCAAATCGGCATTTAGTCCAAAAAAATAGTATTTGAGAACAATAGATTTAGAGCGGAAAAGAATAAGCCTTCTGGACGATTTATTTGTTAGGTTTTATTTATTTATTTATTTATTTATTTAGGTTTATCCACAGCAAATGTATTACAAAATTGATAATAATACATGTTTAGAGAGTAATGTGGCTGATACATTTGCCAATTACGGATAACCAGCATGCGTAATATTATATAACATTGCAGAAAAAACCTACATTATACAGAGAATAAACTAGATATAACAATATATCTTAGAGACTGAGTTTAGCAGACATAAGTAAAATGAATTAAAAGGAATGAATTACATGCCTACCTCTATTTATTTGTAATAGTGAGTAGGTATACTACCTACTTTAATTTGGTGGTGACTGTATTGCCATTATTGGAGGCTCGAAAGGTTCTGAATATTTTATTTTTAAAACTATCCTTGGAATCATGGTATATGTCGATGTCAGGTGTGGACTTGGATATTGTATTATATTCCTTGCACAGCCGGTGCAGAGGAGAATTGAACCCGATGTTCGATTTAAAAGTTGGTAAGTGGTACACATTGGAAATTGGATATCTTGGCATTTTACGGGGTACCTGAACACTGATGCGCGAAACCAATTCACTGCAGTCCAGCCTACCATTCGTTAACTTATGCAGGAATACAAGACCCTGCACCAGACGTCGTTCACGCAATGTATGCATATTAAAGTGGTTTAGTCGCTGTTGATACGGGCATCTATGAGAGATTCCACAGGAGTTATAGGCTAGGTTTCGTGTGAATGCTCGTTGTAAACTTTCGACACGTTGAGAATGTACGACATAATAAGGATTCCAAATCATACTTCCATATTCCAATCGGCTACGGACTAAGGTATTGTAGAGGGTTATTTTGGTTCGCGGTGACTGAAACTCTTTAGTGCAGCGCCTTACAAATCCAAGCATTTGTGCTGATTTAGTAACAATACTATCCACGTGTTTTTTGAAGCTAACCTTACTGTCTATGATGACACCTAAATCACGGACTTCATTTACTTGATCTAAGATAGCGTTGTTTATGTTATACGATGAGGTGAAGGGTTGTTTTTTCCTTGTATATTTAATATGGAAACATTTTTTAACATTAAGTGACATGTTATTTGTATTACACCAGTCAACGATTCTATCTATGTCACTTTGCATAAGGAGCACGTCTTCCTGCGAGGATACAATTTTATAAATTTTTAGGTCATCTGCAAATAACAAGGCATTACAATGGCGAATTTGGTTCGTTATGTCATTGATGAACACGGTGAACAGAAGTGGTCCAAGATGAGATCCCTGAGGAACACCGGAATCGGCATAGTATGGGAATGATTCATGGCCACTTAATGCAATAATCTGTGATCTTTGAGATAAGTAGGAAGAAAACCATTTAAGTAAGGAGCCATGTATGCCATTAAAATGCAACTTAGATAACAACAATTGGTGGTCCACTTTATCAAATGCGCTTGAGAAATCAGTATACACAGTGTCAACCTCTTTTTTATTGTCAAGGGCTATTGTAATATCAGATACAAATTCAGTTAAGTTTGTGTTCACGTTGCGTCCTGATTTAAAACCATGTTGACTGGGAGAAATTAAGGGATCTAAATGCTTGGTAATAATAGGACAGATAAGTGATTCAAATATCTTTGGAAAACACGATAGAATGGAAATGGGGCGGTAATTGGATACGTCAGCCGCGTCTCCCTTCTTGTAAATTGGAACGATTCTCGCCCTTTTCCATACGCTAGGAAAGATGCCCTGTTCTAGGGAACGGTTAAATATGGTAGCCAAGGGCAGGGCCAGGCATTCGCGGCAGCGGTTTATAAATATAGGGGGTATTGAATCAGGTCCGGGTCCCTTGGAAGTGTCTAACTGCTTAAGTTTTGTCAGGACATCTTTTTCAGAGATTTTTATTTGACTGAGAGTACTATTGCAGTTGCTAGGGGTAAAAGGAATGTTGGCATCGCGTTTGGGGTTGAATACAGAAGAAAATTGTTTGGCAAACAGGTCAGCTATGTTAGATCCGCCGCTTACGATTACATCCTTCATATGCATTTGAGAAGGAATGGAGCTTTCCCCTCGTTTCTTATTCTTAATGAAACGCCAAAACGCTTTCGGGTTTTTTTGGATATCCAGTTCTATTTGATGTTTATATTCTCTATAGCAACTACCGATGAGCTTATGACAGCGACCACGAAGTATTTCAAAGCTGATTTTGTCCCGAGGATTGTTGAACTTACGGTAGGCACGTCTTGTTCTTTCTTTTTCACTTAATAATTTTATAAGAGAATTTGAGAACCATGGGGGATATTTGGATTTACTTGGTACATATTTAGGTGTATATTTTTCTATAGTATCGCGTAACGTGCTGTACAATACATCAACACTTACATTAACGTCACTGCACTGGCTAATCTTGTTATTTAAGTCAGAGTTTCTCAAATCAGATATAATATTTTCATAGTCTGCCCTGAAGAAATTATGCCCCGATCGGTAGTTTGCTGTTAGGTTTGTGTTTTTAACGTCAAAGGGTATGGATATTTGTAAAGATGGGTGGCGTCGATCGAGTTTACTTAAGACATCGGAGGAAGAAGTAACTTTAATGTTAGCTACATTACTTAGGACGAGATCTAATATACAGTCATCAGAATTATGCACATTATTGTACTGATAAAGATTACCGAAAGAAATAAAATCAATCAAAGACACACCCAATGAACAGTCATAATTAGAAGGAGTAAGGTAGTTTACATTGTCTTTACGTGCCCACTGTATAAATCTCAGATTGAAGTCTCCAAGAATAACAACATCGTCAACCTGACACAACACATTATTAACATGATTTAAAAAACTAGACAGAGAGTCCAATTTAATAGGAGGCGGTAGGTATACAACACATATTGCTACTTTTTTGATATGATTATTAATATTTAACTCTAAAATAACCCATAAATCCTCGAAGCCGCTTTCCCACTGACAGATTCTGGTGGACTTTATATGTTTAGCCACTGCGATCAAAATGCCACCACCGTCCATTTTGGAGTCCCTGTGGCATATTCTATCTCTACGGTACACGATATATCTTTGGTCAATGAGCTCACCATTGGATATATAAGATTTAAGCCAAGTCTCAGTGAGAGTTATTATATCATAATTACAAAGTAAAACATTTTTATACAGGTCATCAGTCTTTGTTCTAAGACCGCACACATTTTGGTAATAAATATCAAGCATTGTCAATAGTTAACACTTAGAACACGTTACACAAGATTTAATATATAAGTGATAGTCAATTTTACGTGGCAGCAGAACCCTTCCTCAGCAGTTTGAGGCTCTCCTGATTGCGAATTAGTATAGCCTGATCGTTGACATCTTTGCGTACCAATATGCGGCCATTGCGTATCCAGACAAATTTATATGACATATCTTTAGCCAGTTTACGAGTTGCCGCATGAAGTTGTTTGTTGGAAGGGCTTAAATGTTCACCCACAAAGATAGGAACACGGTTACCGGAGATGCCTAAGTGATGCGAGTTCAATTTGTCATTTGGGTGTTTCCTGTTGTAATTGACTACAGCTGCCAAGACAACATCGCGCTGCCGAGGACTGCGAAACTTTACAATCACGTTACGAGGTCTGTCACTCTCCCTATTTAGTTTAGCAACTCTTGTAACTTGCAATACGTCAGTATCCTGAATTTCAGTTCCAGTGATGTCTGTTAGTTGCAAAACAGTATTTACAAGATTTTCAGACCTGTGCTCTGGTAGACCACTAATCTCAATGTTAGATTCTCGCATGTTTTGTTCAATAACGCACAAGCGAGTTGTTAGATCATTGACATTATCGCGCAAATACTTATTTTCTACAATCAATTTATCAACAGTCTCATCTTTCTCCTCCAGACGCTTTGTAAGGTCTTCAAACTTAGAGTTAAAAAAGGAGAATGCGTCTTGAAATTCCGTAATTTGACAGTTGATATTCTTTAATTGATCAGAGACCAACTCTTTAATGGTTAACTTTAACGTTGCAGTCAATTCCTGTTTGATAATTTCTCGAAGTGAACTTTCAGTAACGTACTGGTTTTCAGTTGAATCATGTGACGAAGCATCGATATTCCTCCTGCGCACCGTGACGTTGATATCAGGCGATATGTGGGACTGCTTTGGGCTCGGTGGGACAGGACGTACTGGGGTATCGGTGTTGTCAGTTTTGGTTTGTTTACATTGACATTCCGGGCATTTCCACGAAGATTTTTGCTTGATATCCATAAGTGCGAAGAATTTTGACGTAATATTAACACAAGGCAAGTCATATCTCGACTTACATGCACAGCAACTTAAGTGTTCTTTATTGGGTATTGGTTTGAGACACCCAGCACAAACATTTCCTTTTGGAGCCATTCTCATAGGGTTTTATATTATTGAATATCAATGCTCAGCAACGAATGTCTGATCCGAATAAATCACAAAAAGTGTTCGGATTTCCAGGAGGATCGATCTGGCGACCTATGAACGGCAGTCGTCGCAGTTCCGGCTGGGCCACAAGTACCATTAATGAAGTGTTCAAAATAGCGAGTTGTATTATACTTGTGAACTGAACACTATTGTTTCCATTACTGTTTTATTAACAGGTATATTCGATGTTGAAAACAAGATGTCGCTAGTTGTTGTAAGAAACAATTTGAAATTTTGCAAGTAACGGTATTATGTTTTATTAAAAACACGAAAGTCACTATTAATTGCGGTGTTTGCTGGTTTTGTAGTTGTAGCACTTATTTATGCTTCACTTTGTTGGTTTAAGCACTTTTAATATTTGGAGATTTGCGCATTCGAGATATTTAGGATTTTTTATCACTGACCTATTCACACAAATAACTTTTTTTCGGTGCAGTATTTTTTGGATAACACTTTCACTATGTATTTAGGGTATTATATGGCATTTAAATACATTTACACCCCGTAGTAGGCTTTTTATCTATTTTAAACAATTATTATACACAGAGCTAATGTTATTCGTGGCACTAACGCCATCTATCACGACGTTTTTGTCGGTTGTCACGGTTGTGTCGTGTCACGGCTCCAATCCGGCGGTTTCCTCGCAGACAGCCTTGCCGCGGTCTAACACCCGTTTTCCTTCAGTCGCATCTGAACGAGATATAACTGCGGCATAGCAACTGATGACGTTAGATTCACTGACTTTGAAATGTTCAAATCTTTGACCATATACATGCAGTACTATATAGATAGGTACTACTATATGACCATATAGATACACAATATGACAACAAAATTCCTCGAAAAAGAAAAGGCTTGAAATACGCGTTATATGAGTATGGTAATGTCAATAATGGTCTATAAACAGTCAATGTGTGCATGTTATAGGATAAGGACCAAAGTAGTAGATTTTTTACGCTGCATCGTAGTGACCACTACTGTGTCTACTTATAGAGTTTGTATACTCTAAAGGTAAAATGAACAATTGGTAACGAAAGTAGCAGAACAGTACAAATTCTCAGTGACAAAATTAATGAGTATAGTCTAAAATCTATTTTGGAGATTTATTAGACTGACGAGATATCTATGCAAAAAATTACATGGTATATACTTATACACATCTATATATATAAAATCAATGCCACTTTTCGTTGTTATTTTATAACTCAAGAACGGCTGAACCGATTTGGCTAATTTTAGTCTTGAAATATTCGTGGGTGTCCTGTCCAGGGAAGGTTTAAAGGATGAGAAAATAGGTGCAGCGGGAACGGGAAAAATATGGCGGTACGAAGTTCGCCGGGAGAGCTAGTTTTCTATAATAATAAGGTCAACAGTAAAATAGTTACTGAAACTATAAAAGAAAAAGCTGACAAGAAAATCAGGCCAGTATCTGCAAGTGACATTTGTATTGTAAGGACATTTCCAACAGATTTATTCTAACTAGATACTGTAGATACTGAAACCTGAATATGACAAGTGAAAAGTTTGTACTTAATCAATTAGTTAGCCTAGTTTATTTGTGTTCTTATAAAAAGAGCCACAAGATGGTTTACCTAAGTATCTTTATACGTAGATATATTCTAATGAATTTGTATTTTTTATTTGTATATTTTACTAGCTTACCCGGCGAACTTTGTACTTACCGCTATATTTTTTTCCGCCCGCGTGGAATTCAGATCCTTTTTCCATATTTTCCCTGGACATCCACGAATATTTCAAGACTAAAATTAGTCAAATGAGTTCAGCCGTTCTCGAGTTTTAGCGAGACTACCCGAATTGCAATGCATTTTTTTTAATTATACAGATTCTAGCTTAATATTATAATAATTAGGTGTATTTTTAAATCACTACTAGGTTACTAGTATTCCCGGTATCCCTTTCGGCTAAAGTCCCTTTAAGAGTAGGAGTTTAATTTAGGAGTAGGTTCACGTTGGTAGCACCTATAACGGCCAGGATTCGAATACGGGACTCTCTAAAATCTCAACCGACTTCTTAACCATTAAACACAGCCAGGCCCTTTTTTGCAGTGTTCGTGATATGACAGTGGTTTTGGTTTACCAGAAGCGTCGGTAGCTTAGTAGATAAAGAGTCGGCCTTATGATCGAGAGGTCCCGGATTCGAATCCTGGCCATTACACTACCGACGTGAACCCACTCCTAGCACAACCAATTTAGCTTAGTTGGAGGGGTTAACGTTAATATTAGTAATTTCGGTTGCTAATATTCTTAAAAAAAAATCGAGGCAGTGATTGGTTGGAGGGCACTGTCTGTATACCTGGATAGATACATACATACATAAACTCACGCCTATATCCCCGAAAGGGTAGGCAGAGGTGTTAGCACCCACATTTTGCCGTTTATGTTTAGGTCCCAATGTAATAGGTGGCGAGCCTATTGCCATTAACCGGGCACTTATAAACCTGCGATAAATACACACATAACTTCGAAAAGCATCGAAAAGTCATTGGTGTGTGCCATGGTAAAACCTAGGATCGAACCCGAGACCTCGTCTCAGCAGTCCATTACCCATACCACTAGGCTACCGCGGTTTTTGAATTCTTTCTGGTTGCTGTTTTGCCACCACATTACGATAACAAGTGTTTTATTTTCTTTATTTCTTTCACTTTTGTAGTAAATCTAGTTCATAGCGTTGTTATAGTCTTTCAATGTCACATTAAACAAAATTTATTTGCGATGATATCTAGTAATAAGGAAGTACTTACCTATAAAATAAATTGATATATGATAAGTAACTCATTATGCAAATTTTATTAACTAGTTGCTGTACCGCAAATTCGTCCACGTGGCCTTCGAATTGATTTTTTTCAGGTCCCATGTAATAGGGGGTGAGTCTATTGCCGTATTTCGGGCACTATTGTTGACTCGAGTCATGCATCTGAGACTGAGTCTGGGCTGTTTATATCTGTCTGATATTAAACAGTCCTATTCCTTAGTCGCCGTATACGAAACCGCATGGGAAGAGATGGGGTGGCCCAAATTCTAATCTGCCGGGAACCACACACGCACACAGCACTAATCATTTTCCTAAAACAAAGGTAGCCTAAGTCATTAGCTATCTACATAAAGAAGCCTATCAAAATGATAGAAACAGACATTTCGACACAAACTCGCACGTTTCGTGCGAATCGTCCAATCCCTACTAATATTATAAATGTGAAAGTAACTCTGTCTGTCTGTCTGTCTGCCTGTCTGTCACGCCCAAACCACTGTACCGATTTTGATGAAATTTGGTATAGGGGTAGATTAGAGCTCGAGAAAGGACATAGGCTATGTTTGGTCGCGATAACCAACATCCACGCGGGCGGAGCCGCGGGCAAAAGCTAGTAACCTATATAGAAAAACAGACAGACAAAATTGTGAAAAAAAATGTGTTTTTATAATAGGTATCGTAATGCGTTCATTAAAAAACTGTTATTTTAATGTAACAAACAGATAATATTTAATTATTTGTTTAGATAATAGATATTGTCATCATTTCGCATACCTGATTATAAACTTAATCAGGGACTTCATTTATAACATCTCTGACACAATCTACGGTTGAAATATAATATCCTACCTACACTACCTACTTCCTACTAATCCTACCTACTAATAGTTAGTAATATTATGTTTCTAAGAAAAGAGCTCTTTCACGCAAAAAGTGCTAAAAATAATAATAAATTTTGACCCAGAGATACCTAAGTAGATACCTATATAGGTAATAACCTGGAATGGCACACAGGATACTTTTTATCCCGGGGACAGCTTCCTGTGGGTCGCAACGGGGAACGGGATCAGTATCCACGTGGTCAGAGCCGCGTGCCACAGCTCGTGACAAGTGTGACAACACATCAACGGTGCTTTCAACGGCTCCTCGTGTGTAGACATGTGGTGACATGTCCCAACACCCATTTCCTATTACAGTATTGCACAACTTTTACCTTATTGCACAACTCTTGCTCGAACCATTTGCAGAATTTCCGGAGTAGGCATGTGTTTGACGTTTGTAGGTACCAATTTATTATTCTGGTTTTTATGCAAAATTATCGTTATGATTTCCTTAAATGTGTCATTATAAATGTATGATTCCAAAGCCGACCGCATACGACAACTGCAAACGCACGCAGCATATGTGTAATTCATTGCGGCTTCTCAATTGGTCCCCTTTATCCGTATCGGAGTTCAACAAGTAATGGGTACGTTGTATCTGCTGCATGCGTCGTCAGTTGTCATGTGGTTGGCTTCGGTATCATACCTTTTTCATGACCTTAGCGTAGCCCCATCCCTGGTTGCATTCATACCTCATAGCCCGGGGTCTCCTTACTCCTTCAGTTGTCGTCTGAAAAAGCCTGACAAAGTTCAAATCTGACAAAAAATATCAGGTGAAAGGTGCAAGCCGGAATGACACTGAATAGTTTTTTTTAAAACAAGCATAACGAGATGAAATCGAAAATTTACTAAATAATTAAATGTTAGTTTTGTGAAAAGGTACAACAAAATTGACCCTAGTTTCTTTTAGAGTAGAAATTATGAACAATCTATAATTTTGATAAGCTTAACTTTGTGCAGACTTCAGCGTAGAGCTAATGAAGTAAATAACGACATAACACATACCCTACCTGCTTTAATTACTAATCAGGTCCACTTGAAAATCTCAGTGATTATGGCAAACTTTTCCAAAAAAGGAAATTTTGTCGAGTTTCCCCAATTTTTTTACTTTAGGTATAATAGTGTGATAAAACGGTAACTGCCCCAGGGCACTACCCAATGGCACTGGTAGTGTCAAGGGCAAAATTCTTTTCCCATGGCACTAACAGTAGTGTCAAAGGTAACTTTCGCAATTGTAAAGTAATACACATAAAGATTTCGTAGATCAAATCTTGATGGTCAGGCCTAAAACTGGGTTGCCAGGGGGAAAAATTGGGTGGGAATCGCGGCTAACCCAATAAATATGAAATCATGTTCAACAGCAGCGCATTCATCAACGTGTGACGTTGGACACGCCGTCACCGGCTCATCATGATGCAACAGCTGATCTGAATGTCCGCTGTGGATTCATAATCGGTATTGTTACAAAACATTCGATTCCCAGAAGGCAGTGTTTTGTAAATTGTGGTGTGGGACGCGAGACGAGTACGGCTTGGTTTCTGAGTATGTATCTACACGCTGTTGCTAACCATGCGATACTGCAAACCACTGAAACATGGCGACCAGAACATTCGAGATCCTCACCTTTATAGAGAACACATACAGTTCAGCTGATATGCAAATTTCAAGAATATTTTGGGATTTTTTTTTTGTAACTCTGCCTTATTGGTAATACAGTAGCAAGTGAGCCTACTGTGATTCGTCTTCCTTTTCTATACTACTGAGCTCGCAGACAAGCACACGGCCCTCCTGATGATAAGAGGTTACCGTGGCCAATGGGCGAGTACAACACCAGGGGAGTCACACTCGTGCTGCCGACCCTGTAAGAACAGAGATTTCTGCCATTGGCATTGGCAAATAATTTTTTGAGGCAATTCATAAGCACGTTTCTAAACATCATGATAATGTCTCAAAACGTGTTGTATAGATGGCAATAGCCTCGCCACCTGTTGCAAGGGATCAAGTTACGTACAAACATAAACTAAACCCACGTCTGCGTTTTTCGATCCTATCCTACGTAATAGGATCCTACCTGCCACTCTATTTGTAAACAAAACAATGAAAGAAATTTTAAGCTTTTAAAAGGTACTAAGAGCCTATGACTTAAAAAGGAATGAAGTCGAAAACTGCCGAAGATTTTCATATACCGTACTTTTTTATACTACTTAAGCTGCAGACAAGCACACGGCCCACCTGATGTAAAGTGGTTACCGTGGCCTATGGACGAGAGTAACTCCAGCGGAGTCACAGTTGCAAACTACATTAACTAGTGGTTGGATTTCGGCTTTTAGTTTTTAAATTGAGTTTCTAAACAGAAAAATATTAATAAATTGAGTTTATAAATAAAGTAGGTAAGTATATTCAAGAGACACATCAAGATTTATTGTTTGGGTTGTTCAGCCTTCATACAGTACATACCACGAAAACTCATACAATTTTTTTTTATTTTTATTCCGAAGTCATACACTCATACCACTACATTGTTTACTTTTAGTTAAGTTAGTACCTACCTTACCAAATCCATACTAATCCTACTTCCTACTAATATTATAAATGTGAAAGTTTGTGAGAATGGATGTGTGGATGTTTGTTACTCTTTCACGCATAAACGGCTAGACCGATTTGTTTGAAATTTGGTATGTATATAGGTTATACCCTGGATTAACATATAGGCTATATATCAGCGATGAACGGGATCAGAATTCCACGCGGGCGGAGCCGCGGGCAACAGCTAGTACTATAAATGCGGAAGTAACTCTGTCTGTCTGTCTGTCTATCTGTTACGCTTTCACGCTTAAACCACTGAACCGATTTTGAAGAAATTTGGTATAGGGGTAGATTAGACTTTGAGAACGGACATAGGCTATGTTTGTTCGCGCTAATCAACATCCATCATCCATCCAAAAGCTAGTGGAGTATAAAAATAATAATGTTGTACTAAATGCGGAATATTATATCGCTCCTATCAAACGTAGGTAGGTAGGTATGCCTACTCCGGAAATACTGAAAACGGCTCGACTGCGAGGGATGTGTGCAATATGTTAAAAGTTGTGCAATATTGTAATAATAGGTACGCATCGGAACATGTCGCCACTTGTCGACATGAGTAGCAGTTGTCGGCAATAGGTACAGTTATTTAGGTACATTAGTAATCATTGTAGGCACAATCATGTTATCAACCGTAGATTGTGCTAGAAATAATGTACGTTTTAATTGTAGCGAGATTAAAGTCGTGTTTCACAGTAGGTAATAACGATAAAAGAGATTTTTATGAATCACTCAATTTTTATTGGTGACAACTGACAATTAAAATAGTTTTACTGCTCATTATAAGATCTTGGGTTTGTAATAAAAACTTTGGTTCGATTATCAGGTCAAACAAATTCAGTTATGTGAAATAGCGTGAAAAATTAGAAAAAAAATCCTGAATAAAATAATGGAACTAGTTAGTTCCTGTATGCCGATGGAGCTAGACCGCGTGCAAACCTTTTAAGGAAAAAAAATTGTCATTTTCCGAAATAAAAAGTATGTAGTTCTGTGTTTTTCTTCAGGATATAAGAATATCCTTGTCACAATGAAATCGAGTCAGTGGTCTGTGCGTGAAAGGTAACAGACAGGCAGACAGTTACTTTTGCATCCTTCTAATGTGAATGTATCGATAGTTTGGTTAGGTTCATAACTACCTACTGACTACTAATAGGTACTGAGCTCTACTACTAAGAAACGGTGGTTCGAAATTTGGCATAGATAGTTTCACATCTGGCATAAGAGATAGGCAACATTTTATCGTAGGAATAGATTCCTATAGGTTGCGGTTTAGCCACCAAAATTACAGCTAATTTATAAGTATGAAGTAATTTTGAAGATACCTACTTCAATAACTTATACAATATGTCACAATGATAAGACGTGTCATTCGCATAAAACTAATTCACAATCATCATTATTGCCGTTGACGTATCACTCCGCACACGGAAGCATTGTGAACAAAGCCGCCTCTTATCACCAGACATCCGCGTTCTCTGTCTTCTAATAATATAGACTCAGTATAAGAATAGCTGTCGTTCTAGAATGATCGAGAACATTACGTAATCGCCACATGGATGGATAAAATAAAAATGTTGCGCCCCACTGAGATAGGTGAACGAGAGGTCATTGATCCCAGCTGTAGCAAACACAATGTGATTAAAACGAAAATCGATTTAAAGAACAACATAATTATTATTATTATTTCTCCCCACTAAGGGACTGGTCGCGGATAAGTCCCGTCTGAGCATTCGCTTTTTTCTAATCTAAAGCGATTAGTAACTAGTTAAAACATTTTATAGAATACTTGCTGTTACTCGCGGCTCCACCCACATTATGTTATTGATTTTGTTCCTGCGACCCACATAGAAGTATCCTACTAGGTACTATTCTCAGCTATTGTCTATGTCTGCGTCAAATTTCATTTCAACTGAAAACAGTAAATACAGAGCACCAGTATAACGCCCCTGGTGTTGCATACGTCCATAGGCCACGGTAACCAGTCCCCATCAGGTGGGCCGTGTGCTTGTCTGCCACCTAAGTGGTATAAAAAAACGAAGGCACCAGCAATAGTGACTCTCCTATATTTTTTATCTGTGATGTGGTGATGGAAAAGAAACGAGTTACACCATATATTTTATTTGACCAAGAACCAAATGTCTAGAAGGAGGTTAACAACCTCCCCAAATCAGATGTCCCTTGACATTAATAATTTGCCATCATTGATAAACACAATTATCGTATGATAAACTTATTACTCATTATTACTTATAGCGTGAAATCTAATAATTATTACTATTAGCAAAACTCACTCGGTGACAACGAAAAACCGTTGTATCAAAGTGAGTCATATGAGTCATAACGACACTATACCAGGTCCGCTTTATTTCAGCCAGTTGAATATTCATGCCGAATCCTCTGATTAAAATGTGAATCGTTAACTCTGTTTATATAATATTTAAAAAAGAAGGTGTGACTCATTGTGGTTTTATTAGAAGGTGAATTATGACGTCACTGGCATTACTTATTCTGTGCTACATTTTTTATTATTTTAACGATTAGATAGTCAAATTTTAGTGGTTTATGAGGTGGGTGCCTCGAATATACTCGAATATTTCTTGTGCAAAATTCACTTCTGTATTTTTTTCGAATGTAGTGTGTGTATGGGTAAATCCAAATTTATTTTAATGAGATCAAAAATAAATTTGGATTTGCCGAACAACAGCAACGAGCTTATTGTCTTCAGCCTCGAGCGAGGTCTGAAAATTTTTTACCTGAAAAATAAAATGTCCCTTTACTGAACCTGGTTTTTTTTAATTTTTATATATAGGTCGCAGACAAGCACACGGCCCATCTGATGGGAAGAGGTTACCGTGGCCTATGGACGAGTGCAACACCGAATCTAGAACCAACTGGAGACATGCAGTGGAGACTTATGACTGTAAGTTTATGTCATGAAGCCAACGACAGGAGTATTAAAAAAGTATAATATGTATATCAATAAAATTCATAGTGAAATTATCTTGCTCTCAATTTAGACATTTCGAGTGATTTAGGGCGGATTTCTCAAAACAAAAATTTGCAGTATAGGATTGAATCTACAATATCTTCTTGGCAAGAAGTGCACTTAAACTATTGCACAATTCTTAGGATCTAGCAATCAGAGCTATAGAGCCACCGAGTCGTACCTGTGAAACGCATGAATGTAAGAGCCATTGTGCACGTACCGATCGCATGAAAGGCTGACGCAATAAACGTCTTTGCTGACGAGGGCTTGATCGGTTTTTTTTAAGAAAATATAACCGTGTAAAGAGGCTCAATTTATTTAAGGCAATTTAGTCTATAGTTCAAAAATATACGATGAACCTATAAAGGTAAGTGTGGGTTTGAAAAATAGATCTATTCTGATCCAGTACCATATTTCTAATACCACGTGTCATTTCTTTTTTATCATATTGGGATGGTTATATCTTCAAAAATCCTTTTTAATCGATAGTGACGTATTAATCAGTCAATCAAGACTTAATAACATTTTAACGGAAATAGATTATTAACAATATTGACGCCCTAAATGACAGCTTCAATCTGTCACCATTTACTTTATCACAATTATGAGCTTGTGAATTATTAATCAATCATAATCAAATTATTGAAATGTTCTGAACTAGATACAAATCAAGTCAGAGTGATTAGTGAAGTGGTAAGTGGTTGAGAGGTTAGACTAATCGGTTTGGAGTTAATATTGAGGGCTACGTGACTACAGACGTGTAGACGTGTAGACGTGTAGTCAGTCTAGATATTTTAGATTCACGATAGCACCAGCACCCCCTAGACAAGTGGCAATTCGTTTTGTAGAATAGAATGTCAAATGTATGACGACTGTCATTACGTCAAATCCCATACATTTGACATTCTGTTCTTCAATACGCCGAACGAATTGCAGCTAATCTAGGGGGGCTAGTCCGATAAAACCTCAATGACTAAAACGATTTTCAATGCCGAGGCTGCAGGCTGCAGGTTCGAACCTTAGCTACCCAGTTTTCGTTTCGAGCAGTACTTTTACCCAAGAGATTATAAGATTCTGTCAAGAAAATATTAGTAACCTTATTGTACGTAAATCATGCTAATATTATAATCCTAACATATTCCATCCTTCCTACTAATATTATAAATGCGAAAGTTTGTGAAGATGTTTGTTTGCTTTTCAATTCCCTAGTCTCTAATGACTAAACGGTTCTGGCTGAAATATGGTATTGGGATAGATTACAGTCTTTATCAACACATAAATGCTACTTGAAATCCCGGGAATAACTTTCCAGGGGTTGCAGGAACGGGATCAAAATTCCACGTATCCATCTTTCCTTCGTATTTCGTTCGGAACCGCCTCTATGAATCTGTAGTTACATTTTTATGTAACTTTAAAAATCCTACCAACCCAAGCACACATCGCACCTAGTAACTAACAAAACAAACAGGTAAACGAAATTAATTTCTCAACGTGATTGCTAAAAACTGTTTCATTACGCCGAACAAAGGAGTCGTTACGCAAAAATAACTACAGTTGCTCATGTCAATTCCAACGAGCCCGATCCACATTGTGACGTATGATTTCACAATTTCAGTTAGTCTCGCACATAGCAACAGGCCCGATACCGTGAGTCACCTCTGAGCTCTGCTGCGGTGCTGCCACGGTCACACTTCGCGGGGCACGATATGACAGCTCTCGGCTACTAACAAGGCCTCGATTCTGCTAAAGCACAACCACTGTCACACCACAGAGATTGCGAGAAAATTCCATTTGATTTTAGCCTTTAAAGTAATGCAGTTAAAGTTTAAAATTAAATGGATTTTTGTAGAGTGAATGAAGAGTGTAATAAAACTTTTTTTCATTCAATTTTGTGACTGTAAGCTTATAGAAATAAGGTCTAAAATTGAATGCTATTTTTTGCAGTCTCTGTGGTTTGACAGTGGTTGTGGTTTAGCAGAATCGAGGGCCAGGCCGCACGCGGCTGGCCGCTCTCAGCGCAAGATGACGACACACTTTGATATCTATCAGCACTTTAATCAAAGTGTGGCCACTCTGCTTTACTTGACACGTGTCAAAAAGAAAAAGACATAAGTACTTGTGTTTGTGTCTATAATTAAACAGTATGATATTGACAATAGAAAATTCATCTTCAAGACCGGATTTCGAGTAGGTACCTTACATAAATAGGTTGAAAGTATACTATCCCTAGGAGGGATCATCTGTCTCTGATTAAAGTCCAGTTGAGCAATTTTTAACTCAAATTCTCAAGAAATGTAAGCGTATGTAGGTAACACAAAATATTTTTTCGAAAATCGACAAAAAATTATTTGCTGAAAATAAGCATCATTTTAGTGTAGTTCCCGTTCACATCCAGCATCCTTTATTTGATTTGGATTATATTATTTTTGTGGAAAGGACTGCCATCTGACCTACCGATACCAAGAAGGAAAGCCTGCATCAGAGGCTCGTTAGTAAAGAGTAGATGCATCTGCTTGCAGGTGAGGTGGTCTTGACCTCATAGGTCTTGGTGGGTCCAAACACGCGCTAATGCAATATCATTCATAGTTTCGCAATTCTCAAACCCTATTCCTGTAGATGACTATACATCAACTGGAGAATATTAACTTTCTAGGACGGGTCCAGGTGTCTCAATTTTATTAGTAAGTGCCACCTACAGTTTCTTGTTTTTAAACATAACGCTAAGTTCTTGTAGTTTTAAGTACTTATCAAGTTTATTGCTGCACAGAAAAGTGCCAATAAACCTTATTCTGAATGGAGGCCTTACGGTTTTAATTTTTGTGTTGAGTGACATACAACACTTCAGTTTAGGGTAAGTAAATACTAATGCCAAAAACTGCCAAAAAGCCCGCACCACAGACAAGTGGCAATTCGTTCGCCAGCGTATTGTACCACGTAGGTACCTATGGCATTTGACGTTTCTGACATTATATTGATGACTGTCATATTATACTTACGTCAAATTCTATACATTCGTCTTTCTATTCTTTATTACGCCGGCCACTTTTGTCTAGAGGGGCAAAGCCTAGTTCGTTCGGCTTTGCTTTCAAATGGATGGATGGGAGAATGAAAACACGCGTACCAACAAAGAATTACAATCATTTAGTTAGGTAATTACTCCATTCCGGGGTGCGAGGGATATGGCTACGACAACCTCACCTCCGGCAACCGACGGCCCACAGACGGCGTGCGTTTTAGTCGGTTTGAGTCCGACATAACCTTCCTTCTCCGGCTCCGGTGGGGGAGGTATCCATGGGGATTTTTCGCACGATAAAAAAAAGGTAATTACTTCATATACCTACTTAGTTAATCTGCTAACGGAAATCGTAGTTTCCATTACATTAAAAGAAAAACTCACTTAGCAGATAATGTTGTAAAACAATTACGTACAAATCATAATAGGTGCTATCATTATTACATGATAATAATAGCCTTTAATGTGTGGAGTTTTCATCACGTACTGCCTACCCCGCGGCGCAGACAAAGGCAGGGACGTGACGCAACGTGTTGCTAAGCGCGCGTCACGTTGCGCACACGCACACTGCCGTGCGCCTTCATGCGCGATGCATTTGCTGAGCTCGTGAAGTTTTATCGAATTGAGATACTCGTGGTTAAGTGGTTACCGTCGTTACCGGGTGGGTTAACACATTGCAAGGCCAAAAACAATAGTCAAGTCGATCTTAGAATGGGTGATTCTTAAGACATTGAGACCGCTCCACCGGCGGTCCCGGTTGCCATGAGACGAGAGAGACACCTATGTAATGGCAGACGTTACGAGTAGTTGGAGCCTTAAAAAGTTCGACAACTGACCTAACTAGAGAACTTTGATATCGCCAATGGGTTGTGGACGTCAGATGGTAGTCGCTTTATGGAAAACTAGCTTTTGCCCGCGGCTCCGTCCGCGTGGATGTTGGTTATCGCGACCAAACATAGCCTATGTCCTTTCTCGAGGTCTAATCTACCCCTATACCAAATTTCATCAAAATCGGTTCAGTGGTTTGGGTTTGGGCGTGAAAGCGAGACAGACAGACAGACAGACAGACAGACAGAGTTACTTTCACATTTATAATATTAAAGTAGGGATATCGAAGCTTGGCCTAGCGAAGCCAGGACTAGAGCAAGGAATCATCCTTGCTTTAGTCCCGGTTTCGCGAGAATAAGAGTTCTTATTCTCAATAACAGCAGTAGCAGTGCAGTGCGCGCGGCAGACGTCACATTTATCTTCACAATAAAATTGTACATACAGTCTGTGTATTGAATGAAATTTTGGAGCATTTATTATGCTAACTGTTCAAATCGATTTAGAAAGGGAAAAATCGACCTCGGACGGGACTCGAACCCGCGATCTTAATCGAGTCTGTGTATTGTGTAGGCAATCATCTATTGACTATTGCTTATTGATTTATTATTGACTATTGAGTATCCATCCGTCATCCTCCATCAATTTTGCATCACTTCTTTTTTATTTCTTTCTTTTTTCTTCGTACTTTCCATCAGGCGAACCGTGTGCTTGTCTGCCACCACACCACATTGGTATAAAAAAATCAAATTCGTGTCTGTTTCATTCTGTAATTTAATACCTATAGGAGCGACTGCGATGGTGAAAATAATGAAAGAATACCTACTGGAAATGCTGTCAATAATACACACGTATAGATTCATGGCTATAAATCCCCGAAGGGGTAGGCAGACGTGTATTCACACCCCCATTTCGCCAACAATGATTTTCGGAAGGCACTGGGTGCGCATTCCAAAACTAACTCCGACGAAATTTTCTGTCAATAATAAATTATTAATATACAAAACTTAAATACAATGGGTGTGCCATTTCCTCGTATCTGAACTCCAGGGTCACGGACTTATTGGAACAATGAGTGAGTCAGGAGTGTGTCTCGTGTTACATAACACTCGTAACAGTGGCATAGAAACAGTGTTAGACAGCCTCTGTGGCGTACGCAGGAGGCGCGGCTTCGATCCCCGCTCAGTGCAAATATTTGTGTGCATGAATATTTGCATTGGCCTGGTCGTGCCTCGGAGAGCACGTTAAGCCGTCGGTCCCGATTGCCATAAGAACATCTATGGTAGTCGTTACGGATAGTTGGAGCCCTAAAAAATCCAAAAAAAAAAACAACGGTCTAGCTGCAAAGCTGCGATATCGCCTAATGTTAACATTGGGTTGTGGAGGTCAGATGGCAATCACTTTACGGAAAATATCGAGGTCTAGTCAAAACCGTAGTTTAGCCTGGTAAAGCGGACCCGAGACTCCGAGCTGAAAAAGCTTCGGATGCGACTGGGAATTAACGCTAAGAGGAAGAAGAAGAAACAGTGTTAGACACAGTACTATTACTTATTCTGTGACACTATGACTACCGTAGTGTGTTAACAGTGTACTGCCTTTTTTAGGGTTCCGTAGCCAAATGGCAAAAAACGGAACCCTTATAGATTCGTCATGTCTGTCCGTCCGTCTGTCTGTCTGTCTGTCTGTCCGTCCGTATGTCACAGCCACTTTTCTCCGAAACTATAAGGCCTATGCTGTTGAAACTTGGTAAGAAGATGTATTCTGTGAACCGCATTAAGAATTTTACACAAAAATAAAAAAAAAGCATTAAATCTTGGGGGTCCCCATACTTAGAACTGAAACTCAAAAATTTTTTTTGTCATCAAACCCATACGTGTGGGATATCTATAGATAGGTCTTTAAAAATGCTATTGAGGTTTCTAACATATTTTTTTTCTAAACTGAATAGTTTGCGCGAGAGACACTTCCAAAGTGGAAAAATGTGTGTCCCCGCCCCCCTCCCCCCCCCCCTCTAACTTCTAAAATAAGAGAATGATAAATCTAAAAAAAACATATGATGTAAATTGCTTTAAAAACTTCCACTAAAAATTGGTTCGAACGAGATCCAATCAGTAGTTTTTTTTTAATACGTCATAAACCGCAATTTTCGCCTTTGCTACTACGGAACCCTTCATGGGCGAGTCCGACTCGCACTTGGCCGATTTTATTTGTAACGGGTGGCGCAAAAGTAGTGGCACCAAAGAAAATACCTTTATTTTTTTTATATGAAATTTTCTGTCATTCTGTTGTTGAAAATTGTGTAGTGAACAAATGTAAAATACACTGAAAATAAACATGGACCGTTTTACTCCCCAAGAACGTGGAATAATTGTGTCAAACGCTTTTCCAGGCCGAGTTATCTCTCGTTTTGGCGATTTGCCTTGGCCTGCAAGATCACCCGATCTGACCAGTCCAGACTTCTTTCTTTGGGGTTTTTTGAAATCTCGGGTGTATGTGAACAAGCCACAGACTCTCGCAGCTCTAAAAGAAAACATTCGTCAAGAAATAACGAACATATCGCAGGTAGTGTTACGGCAAGTTATGCAAAATGTCATAAATAGGGCTCAAATGTATCAACTCTGGAGGTCACCATTTAAAAGACATCATCTTTAAATCCTAATGGTACGAAATTTAATGGTACAAATATACATTTAAAAAAACCTAAATCTAGTTTTCTAATTTAGAAAAAATGTTATAGCCGAACCAAATAGGGTCTTTACTTTTGCGCCACCCGTTATAACACTTAGATGGCAGACAAGCATACGGCCCACCTGATGGAAAGTGGTTACCGTGGCCTATGGATGTATTTTGACGTTTATGGCATACTGTCATGAACGTCAAAATAAGGGTCTCAGCTATTGTATTCTACAATACATTAACGAATTACCACTAAACTTGTCTAAAGAGGAAGATTCCTATCCGAGCCTTTATATCTTATTAGCTGACCCGGCGAACTTCGTACCGCCATATTTTCCGCCCGCGTGGTATTATCTCTAAATTTATCAGTGTTTCTCTACAATATTATGCATGTATTATAAACCTTTCTTATGAATCATTCTATCTATTTCAAAAAACCGCTTCAAAATCCGTTGCGTAGTTTTGAAGATTTAAGCATACATAGGGACGGACAGATAGCGACAGCGACTTTGTTTTATAATAAAATTGTAGTGATACCTGTACAGGATATGAGACGAGCTAGACCACCAATTCCCTTCTGTATCTATCAATGACCTTAAAATAAGTAAGGCGTTATACAGAAAGGCGTAAAATCGTTCGCTAAGCCCCGAGAGGACGCAGAGCCTTAGAGGTAAGATTGACTTGGCCCCAAATATCTTGATGCTTACGTCAGTTAAAGTCTTTTTGAAGATTATTACTACGAGTAACATTCCCTTTGAACTGTCCAACTAATCTAAATTGCTTGTGCTAGAAGTGTGTTCGCCTCGGCAGGGTAATGTGGCCATATAGATTCAAACCCAGGACCTCTCGATCGCCGACTTAATCACTTTACCACCGATGCTTCATATAATTTCAGTTTAGAGCTCACCACTGGATTGAATAACTAACAAAAACATAATCCTACTCGCATGTGTAACTGGCAAGCGAGTGCACCGCAACAAAAATGGTTTCTCCGTATACCTCTTAAGTTAAACACAAAAGGTTACAAAGTGTATGTTCGCCTACATGTGTACCGTACATACACAACAGGGCTGTTTAAGTGAGACGTAAATTCAACTTAATAACGTAGCTGTAAAAATGGCGGTGTAACTCAAACAGTAGCTATAAGTGCTTGCCACAAGTTAAAAGATGAAGCGGTTTTGGGTGATTTTTTACGCTGTATTATCAGTTTGGGTGTTGTGCAGGGTCCTTTCAATACTCTTTAAAGCCAAGCCAACGTCAACATGCAAGTCGGTGCACCTACTATAAAATGTATGAAACTCTGGCGCAGGCTTTCTTCTCATAGTTAAGAGGTCAGACGACAGTCGCTGCTAGAAAAATCGACCTAGTAAAAATGGTTTCACCAGCACGCCGTTGACTGCCCCCCTAGACAAGTAACAATTGATGACGAATGTATGGGTTTTGACGTTTGTGACATACGTTGACGACTCTCATATACGTCAAATCGCATATATTCATCTCTAAAATACGCCGGTCAACGCATTACCACTTATCTAGGGGGAGCTGATATACTCACCAAAAACTCAACCAGACCCTATTTACAGGCTTAATCCATTTACCCTACTTATAAAAATAGGATTTTCTGATAAGAAACTTGTACCACTAAGTTTTACATTTTCTTTTTGACCTTGAAACAGTAAATGAATTTTTTTTGTCCCAAACAGTGCATCTCTTGTGACTTGTACCACAGTTATCAGTAGGCGTATTTGTTCGTAGTTTTAGTGTTCAGCCAACGCTTCTGGCCCGTTAATTATACAAATGCAACATGTGAGATGTGAGAACACGTCGTTACTATGTATAACTGACAGCTCCAGGGAATGACACGTCACAGGAAGTTAGGCTTACCTGTCGGCCTGGGAAATGTCATCAATCATTGGTTGTCGCGACACTTTTAGTGATTACTTGGGTACTTACCTAGTAATATTTCTTAAAGCCTTACCTGAATATGTTCAGATCTTTACTGTTCATTTTATCTTTTTTTAGGCTCATGGATGTTGGAGATCATTGTGCGCTGTCTAATACGTCTCCTGCCAAATAGGAGTTTTCTTTTTTCCTTTTTCTTCCTTCCTTTTTTATGTCGGACGCGTTAAAACGACTTCACTTCGCCTGATCGAAAACCAAAGGGGAAGTTTTAGTAATGAAGGTGGTGGTCAAGTTAATTCGTCAAAATAGTTACTGCGTGAATCGAGAAACAAGAATATTTGATTGGAACAAATTTAGAACTATTGCGGTATCTATGCTTGGTACACATTTGGTAATTAGATTATACTAAATCCAAAATATTCTTCACAAAATAGAAGAACAGACGAGAAAGGGTACTACAGATTTAAATTTATGGGTCTCCCGTGACTAATTTTGCGGGAAGAGCTGCTCATGACTTCGCCCTGACCTATGGGTTCTCTCAACTGGTGCATTCTGTTACTAGAACGCCAGATATTGAGACCCACAGAAGCTCTATACTAGACCTTCTGCTGACTACGCGTCCGGATGAATACTCCATAACTGTGGAAGCACCTCTCGGTACTTCGGACCACAGCCTCATCCAGGCGCAAGTGACTCTCGCGCGGCCTGAACCACCGCGGCCACCCCAGTGGCGGCATGTTTGGCACTACAAGTCGGCAGACTGGGACGGACTGCGAGAATTCTTCGCGTCGTACCCGTGGAGGCAGCTTTGCTTCACTTCAGAAGATCCAAGCTCCTGTGCAACAGCAGTCGCTGACGCGATCCTAGCGGGCATGGAATACTATATCCCCAACCGTTGGGTCGCGACAGGAGCGAGTAAGCGGCCGTGGTTTAATAAGTCCTGCAGAGAAGCGAGAACTCGCAAACAATCTGCTTATAAGGCATGGACCACGGCCCTTGCCAGCAAGGACCCGAACATCTCTGAAGTGAAACGGAAATTGAATGCCGCCTCGAGGTCTAGTAAGAAGGCAACCGCCAGGGCTAAGTCAGAATTCATCGGCAGAATTGGTGAGCGGCTTGCGCGGTACCCATCTGGTAGTCGCGCATTTTGGTCGCTCGCCAAAGCTGCCGAGGGAAACTTCTGCCGGTCCTGCCTTCCGCCGCTGCTGAAACCCGACGGTAGTCTGGCCCATGGCGCCAGGGAGAAAGCCGATCTTTTAGGTAATCTCTTTGCGTCAAACTCGACTATGAACGATGGGAATGCCGATCCACCTATTATCCCCTGGTGCGGAACCTCAATGCATGAAGTAAAAATCACGCAACGGATGGTTCGGCGGGTACTTAATTCCCTAGATGTTCGAAAGTCGAGTGGGCCGGATGGCATACCGGCGTTGGTGCTTAAGCGCTGTGCTCCCGAGTTGTGCCCTGTACTTACACGACTTTTTGCGCTTTCACTCTCTGCGGGACGAGTTCCAGCTTCATGGAAGACCGCATACGTGCATCCTGTGCCCAAAAAAGGTGATAGGACAGACCCGTCCAATTACAGGCCTATTGCTATCACCTCCCTCCTCTCGAAGGTGATGGAGCGTGTCATTAATACACAGCTTCTGGGATACCTTGAAGGTAACGATCTCCTGAGCGACCGACAGTACGGCTTTCGCCACCGTCGCTCAACCGGTGACCTTCTTGTGTATCTCACAAACCGTTGGGCGCAAGCCATCGAGACTCGAGGTGAGGCACTGGCGGTTAGCCTCGATATAGCAAAGGCCTTTGATCGGGTCTGGCACAGAGGTCTTCTTGCAAAACTACCATCTTATGGACTCCCCGAGGGATTATGCGTATGGATTGCCAGCTTTTTGTCCAACAGAAGTATCCAAGCCGTCGTTGACGGCAGCTGCTCGGATCGCATGGACATAAACGCTGGTGTCCCACAAGGCTCCGTGTTGTCTCCAACCCTGTTTCTGCTGCATATCAATGACATGCTGTCGGATGACTCCATTCATTGCTATGCGGACGACAGTACTGGAGACGCTTGTTACTCGGGCCGTGCAAATATCCCTCAGCACGAAGTAGAGGAAAGTCGCGAACAACTTGTGTCTGAAATCGAGACTACGTTATCTAGAGTATCCGATTGGGGCAGACTAAATTTAGTCCAATTCAACCCCTCTAAGACACAAGTATGTGTATTCACCGCTAAGAAAACTCCATTCATTGTAGCACCGCAATTCCTGGGCACACCGCTTACCATTTCCTCGAGTATCGGGATTCTTGGTATCGATATCTCCAGCGACGTCCAATACCGTAGTCATTTAGAAGACAAGGTGAAGCTGGCATCAAAGAAGCTTGGGGTGCTCAACAGGGCGAAGCAGTACTTCACTGCAGGGCAACGACTCATGCTTTATAAGGCGCAGGTTCGGCCCCACATGGAGTACTGCTGTCACCTTTTTGCTGGGGCACCTGCATGCCAGCTTGAGCCCTTTGACTCGGTACAAAGACGGGCGTTGAGGCTCGTCGGCAATCCCATACTCGCAGGCAATGTGGAACCTCTCAGTCTCAGAAGAGACTTTGCCTCACTGTGTGTGTTTTACCGTCTATACAATGGTTTGTGCTCAGAAGAACTGTTTGACATGATGCCAACAGCTACATTCTATCATCGCACCTCTCGCCACAGGCAGGGAATTCATCCTCACACATTGCGTCCGGAAACGGTACGCACTGTGCGGTTTGAAAGGCATTTCATCCCACGCACACTCAGGCTGTGGAATGAACTCCCTGCGGTGGTTTTTCCAAGCGACTACAATATGGGGTTCTTCAAGAAGGGCATTAGAAGGTTTCTTCAGGGTCGGCAGCGCGAGTGTGACGCCCCTGGTGTTGCATGCGTCCATAGGCCACGGTGACCGCTTCCCATCAGGTGGGCCGTGTGCTTGTCTGCCAACTTAGTGGTATAAAAAAAAAAAAAAAAAAAAAAATACTTTAGGTTCCAAGTAACCCAAACTATAAATTATACTTGTTTTAATAATAAGTACACCGATTTAACATAGTGCTCTCATAGCTGAGTGCGCACCAGTAGAGATTTATGCCAGCTTATCTCAACATATCACATAGAACACATCTCCAAAATACACAGACCTTTTACAAAAACAAGCATATAAATAACAACAGGTCAGCTTACAGTGGATAGATTTGCAGGCCATTTTTAACTCAAATAATAGTCATTGCTCATGTTGAAACTAAGCTATTTCAAAAAGTATGAAATTAGTTATAGAAATAATGAGGTAATGGACATGCGCTGGCTGTAATTACGACACGACTGCAGCTAGGTACCAAATGGGGATTAACGCTAGCTCTAGGTATATAGGTATATAGATCCTATATTTAAATGCTGTGACTGCAAATGGTTAGAAACATACACCATGGCGACATGCTGACTAGTGACTTAACCGACGCGACGTTGGCGTGTCTATGAGGTAGACTTATCAGTCAGTTGTACAGGATTTCATTGCTTTAATTTTGCAATGTATTTTTTTTATATAAGACAAGTCTATTTGACTTCACCTTGCCTGATGGTAAGCTGAAAGCAGTCTCGAAAAAGAGTGTCACCAATATAGACACGTACCATGTTACAATGGTGGCACTCAGCTTGACGGCCTCATCAGATGCTTTTTCACGCCCCGCTTAAAGAACCCGGGACTGTAGGAAGAGGGAAACACGTGAGCTGGTAAGTAATGCCAGGTCTTAATGGTATAATTTAAATACCTGGTGACTGCAAATGGTCAGAGACAAACACCATGGCGACAAGTTGACAATTAACTGGCTCAACCGACGTTGGCGAGTCTATGAGGCAGATTTGTCAGTCAGCTAGCTACGCAATTATATTGTTTTTGTTTTGCCATAACCCACGTTTATCTACGGCAAAGAACAGATAATAAGTCTACGGTTTATATTTTGTAGCTACTATGTTGCATCCATAGTTTCAATCGCGTTTCCAATTTTTACCCAATTGTCAAGAAGGGTTAAGTTTTTCGCACTTATCTTGTAGGTATGTATGTATGTTTATAATATTCTTTATATTACTTCACTAACTGTAGCCCGCGGCTCCGCCCGCGTGGAATTCTGATCCCGTTCATCGCTGATATATAGCCTATAATATGTTAATCCAGGGTATAACCTATATACATACCAAATTTCAACCAAATCGGTCCAGCCGTTTATGCGTGAAAGAGTAACAAACATCCACACATCTATGTAGGATATCTTCTGAACCACCTCACAGATTTCAATGTTTGGTGTCTCATTTCAGTCTCGCGATTTCCCAGTTGCGTCCAAATATTGCGATTTGAAGGCCGAGTCCACTTGTTTTGTGTGATTAATGAGACATATTCTATTCTAATGTGTTTGTGGCAGGTTGTCTTTTGCCTCAAT
Organism: Eilema depressum; assembly: GCA_914767945.1. Taxonomy (NCBI): domain Eukaryota; kingdom Metazoa; phylum Arthropoda; class Insecta; order Lepidoptera; family Erebidae; genus Eilema; species Eilema depressum. Next base: position 614,515 of record OU612026.1, read on the forward strand.
TTTCCTTTCGGTGACCTTACAGGCTTGAGCAATGTATGTGCTTTGTATTTTTGCCCAAATAAAGTCATTTTATTCCTCTTTAGTACATCTTTATACGAAGTAGGTACTTTACTTCGAAGAAAGTATTTTTCTTTTCCTTGCCTTCTATGCGGAACGGAGCTTCGAGCCAAAAAACTTTTGTGATTAAGTGCATGAAATATACCTTTGGCTGTAGGTTGTGCCGAACGGGATGTTATTTATTCACAGAGTCCATATATTGCCTGCCCATTTTGCTGGTGCATATTCAAATAGTGCAAAGCTACAAATGCTACAATGGCAGCTGTAAGTAACTCTCTGGAGAAAAAAGTTGCTATACGTGTGTGTGTCTTTCACCTAATTATATTTGAACTAAGAGTAAGAGCCCGTGAACGCCAGACCTTCGTCATTTTATAAAAGCTGAATTATGAGGTCATAGTGGCTTTGGCAGATATACGGTACTAAAGTTGTGAAAAAAATAAGGTGTGATTTTTAGGTATTACCTTCAAAATATTATTAGAAATCACGAATATTTTATAAAATGACGAAGGTCTGGCGTTCGCGGGCTTCAAGTCTAAAATTATCTTCTATACAAAATGTACTTACCTAAGTTAGTTTATCTGGATTCTAGAACTCATGGGTGTAAATGGTACTGTACAATAGGTTCTAGAATATTTGTTTATTAACGTAGACTTAGAGAATACTTCACATTTCGTCCATATTTAGGAAGCTGATACTAATACTGATAGACTCAAGAGGCTCCAAGGCAGGTATTCCTCTTTGGGACGGCAATCACTCCTGTAAAAGTTGAAACTAAACAAATAAAGTAGATTTAGAAGAGCAGACCTTCGTACAAACTTCTATACGCAATGGGGACTTGCGCTCGGCCCATGAACACTTTTGTCTTTGACTGTACAGTACATGATGGTATATCGCGACTTTTTCGTAACACCATTAATACTGTATGCAGCTGACAAATTTAGTGATGCAAGTCACGGAGCTCTCGAGATCGCGACTGCAACCCACGACCTTGAGTCGCTATTAAGTTTTTTCGTAAAAGTGCAAAAGAGACAGAGTTATATGAAGTCCTTGGGGCTCAAAAGGCGTATGCGCCAAAACTCGATTTTACAGATATGTTTTTTTTATACAGCACCCTGTAGAACTTGAAGTTGCCAGCGATTGCTGTTACAATCCTATTGCATGCAAATACATCAGTAGCGAAATATGGGTGTACTTACCTACCTATATAAAATACACCCATATTTTGCCACTAATTGACTTTATGTATATAAAATATACTATGTACCTACAAACATACACACCATTAAAACGCTGACAAATGAAACATGACTTTAGTGTAAATGTACTAAAATACTGTTTTTGCTGACGGTACATAGCGTACACGCCATTTTCAATCGGTAATTTTCCTTCCCTATAAATAATATTTTTTCACCGACTTTTAAAAGGAGGAGGTTCTATTCGACACATTTTTTCTATATTATTAGTTATAGACTTCTGAAAACATTTAAATATTTTATTAAATTTGTACCACGTAGCTTTACTATCCAATCAATTCCTCTTAATTTAATATTAACTCTTGTATAGCACGTGCGGCTACGGCAGATCATACTTAATAACTATTTTCTTGTACATAATATACCTATCATTTGAAAATAAAACGATTAGGTATTATTATAATCCGTTACGCAGCTTTCGGACCAAGCAACGAATTTATTCATAGAATACCAAATTGATTATTTAAAAAAAGATTCCTCTAGCTATAATAATTATTGGTTCCACTAATCGATTTCAGAATCGAATATCCGTTAGTCAAATCGATTTGCCCGGTAACAACTAAACATAATAATTTATTAGTTTAGCTTCCGCTTACAGTTACCCTCATCAGATTTTCCGATTACGAATTATATATAGGTAGTTGAGTTTCAATACAATTCAATTCAAACTCGAGATAGGACTCGTAAACTTGTGCATATCATCCTAAATAATTCCTTTGTCCTGATATCAAGGAGTGTACCTACTTCTGTATTAATCAGTCATGCATCGTTTCAGTGATATCGAATATCACCACGTATACCAATATCGATTTCACAACATAAGTCATGATTCATCGAATAAAATATTCAATTGACATCAAATTCATATTTCGAATTATAAAAAACAGAAAAAAAAATTGCACAAACATCGCCAATATTAAAAAGTAACACAATGATATTCAAATTTAGAACTTTCGAACCCCAATTCGAATCAATCGGCATAGCAACAGCACTCGGTCATTATTAAAGCTTTTTATTATTACGTCCAGCTGCCGCCCTAGTCCCTACTAGGGTGAAAACGTTCGTTGTCAGCACTGCGACCTTGCCAACTATCCTTGGCAACTACAGTGACTATAGTTACTCGTTATGTACAGATACCGTGCGTAGTTAATGATGCTTAATGCTTCGTTGAGTTAGGAAAATTACTGGATTAACGCTGGTTTAGATACTCGCTTTGATGTTGCCATGTAGTATGTTTTGAAGGTAAATTGGATACATTGTTGTGTTATTTTTTGTAGAAATATTTCAAATGGTGGTGTAGGTACACAATTCGATTAGTGGGTACTGTAGATAATACGTTATGATTCTTAGTAGTATAATGTATCTATAGGTATAACATTTTTTCAGATATTTTTTTAAGATAAGTTAATGTTGTTATTTCCATTATACATACACTATTATATAATTTTAGGTGTGTAAAAAATGACTGAGCCGCGCTGAGGACCTCATCACCAATTGCAATTTGTAATTTTAACCTTTATTATCAATTTCTTAATCATATCATTCGTTGATATATATTGTTAGAATGGTAACTACGTCCTTAATCTAATAAACTATACCCAATTCAAAATAACTATAACAAGTACCTCAATCAAAGAAATAATAATTAGAAAAAATCTATTTTGAAGTGAATGCTGAATGAAATTATAAGTGAAACAGTTATTATATTCGAGTAAATGACAGCATCTGTCATCTGTTTTGCAAAACCGCAGACGTTTACGAAATTACCCGGCAATTTCTGCAAAACAAGTACATTTATCACACTTATTGTAACTAGAGAAGTTAACTCTGTGAATCTTCTAAGAATTTTCAAAAAATTGATAGGAATAAATAAAATAAATAAAATAAAAATCTGTTTATTTCAGTAATCTTAAAACTTAACAATGTTGAGTCTTCCCGGTGAGTAATCGGATGACACTCGTGTTGGGAATGACCCGCTACTTCCCTTGACAATACTAAAGATTACAATAATAGTGGGCGCGTGTATGTGTGTGTGTGTGCGTGTGTGTGTGTGTGTGTGTGTGTGTGTGTATGTGTGTAAATCGGAATCTAACTCAAGATTTCTCATCCCGAGGGATTGTTTTAAGTATATAATAAAACATTTTTCATACACATTCGCCAAAATTACTCGTCCGTATCATCATAATAATCAGTGGATACTGTTAAATCATGATAATGGCTCATAAAAGTACCTACTTTCCCATTTATTGACCGTTGCTCTTTCAACAGACAGGCCCAGAGCACGATAATAGCTATAATGGTACTAGAATATAACAGTTAAACTGGTTGAAATTGATCAACGTGTGGTTTAAGTGCAAAGGTGAACAGTACACTATTCTTTTTACTATAATTAAGCTATAAAATATTGAATTGTTCCTGAATAAACTATATCATGTAAGAACAGACAATAATTGGGTAATTTACCTTAATACATTTTATAACCTGTTACGATACAATATTATGCTAAATGGGAGGTATAGGATGCCCCCCAGGTACGTGGATTGAGGACCTGGAAAAAGTTGCTGGGATAGACTAAATACATGATTAGGTTAGGAGAGGCCTATGACAAGAATAACACAATATACCTAGTACTAGCCGTACAAAAATAAAATTAAATACCTACTGTGTAAATGCCAACGCGACATGGTAACTTGATTTTTTTCCACCTTTTCAATCTTTGATACAATGCTTGGACGAAGTAGATTTCGTAGCTTTGATAAAAGAGTTCACTTCGATCATTATCTAAATGCTTCAAACTGATCGAAATATCGGACAAGATCGATTTATTGCAAATTGAACTTACTTTGATCAGATGCTGTCATCCAAATGTGCTTCGGTCTTTGATGCTTTCATCAGTATAGCTCGGATCAAAATAACGTTCAAGGAGGCATTAAATCCATACATTTCAATACACAATATAATTAGTGCCCTTCCTTTGGCGTCCCCTATATTTAGAATCGCTAATGACGTTTTTGGGGTTGCACAATATCCGCTTGCTATCAGGTGGACTTGTGCTTGTACGCTACCCTCAGAAGTTCATTAAAATATTTGACACAAGAGTAGAGAAAATCAATATCATTATTTAAAGACCTTAAAGGTATTATAATGAGCAAATTTTACGGTTACAATATTCAGATCTTTCGATATTCAATGAATAATGCAAAATATTTCAGTTTAAATCCATAGACCTTAAAAGTCACAGTATTTTATAAGTCACAAGTATACATAAGGGGTCCATTACGCGCTTATGCAAGCGTCATGTATCATGCCGTCAATCATGAATGTTATTGGTCAATCGGTTATTAGACGGTATGTTATTGGTCAATCACAGCGTGATTGATGGTTAAACCATGGCAAAACTTACCATGTAATGGACCCCTAAGGAATAAAATAACAACCATTTTTTAAGTTCGCTGAAGGATATGCCTCGCCACTGCGTAACTGCTGCACAGCACAGCATAGCAACTAAGAATGGAAACTAATGACATAAGAAAATTTACTAAAGATTAAATTTCTTTTCTCTTCTTGATGCCCTCGACCTTCCTCTTACAAGCATTCAGACACCATAGCAACTATAGCAACTCGTTAGCAATATCAATCACTTTTCTAATTAACTCCGAACCTTCAAATAAAATCTATTTAAACTGTAGATAAACATCGATTTCATTCAGTTGTAAATAAACATAATAACGTCTGATGACTATCTATTTTCAATGTTATTCTACACCTAACAAAGTTGAAAAGTAATTTTGAAGTTGCAAATTGAAAGTCCAAACGTAATACTAAACGCTCTGTCGATTCAATATTTTGTGTCGTATCTCGTACCCCATTCCATCCCATCCCCTTTGCTGATTAAGGGGTGGCAGGGGACAGATGCCTGTTATTTTTTCACGCAACATTTCCAACCAGATTGGTTTGAATATTTAAATAATTGTTATAGTGACGTCACGGGTCAAGGCGTTTTCCTTTTGAGTTGTCCTGTTAAGTATAAGAAGGAGAATATAAAAAATTGACAAACTTTAGAGATAAATTTATCATATCGCAGAAAAGGGCATAGATCTTCATAATTTAAAACGCGGCACAGAAATCCTCACGATTTACTGTACCGTTAAACTACACCTTTAGATAGATGTAGGTAAATATTATATTTTACCTTTTTTTTTAATATTTATTTTCAATATAAAACATTAAAAATTGGTTTAATTTATGTAGCAACAAGAAACTACGAAGGTTTATTTATCGGTACAGTTGAAACGGTGTAATGGTAACGATTACTCGTAACGTATATACAACCAATTATTAATACAATCACGTAACATTTTAGATTAAAGCGTATTTTAATGACAGAACACTATTCCAAATGGCCAGACCGACACTCGAATCCGTCGGCGTTTTTGAGTTTAACTCTAACAATGGAACAAAGCACAATAGTACCATTTTTGTCATGAATCATTATGCGTAGGTTTATGTCAGAAGGTACTTAATGATAATAATGATACATACACGAGTTATAATAATTATTTTATCGGCGAATAGACGACGTGAATTGGTATTGCTACCTGAATTTGATTGCACCGTTTTATGAATCGTAACAGCTATTACTACGAGAAAATTTAAGTACTTACTTAATATAATTATACTCTAATGTATAAATAATGTGTTGCATGATGTCGAAAATAAACGTTATTTTTAGTGTTGAAATTGACGGTTTTTATAAGTGAGAGCAAAGTTACGGTTTTGTACCGATATTGCAATAGAAGTTAATCATGTTATCTATCTCGTCATTATAAAAATCGAGACTAGTGTGAAAATCTACAACAAGTTTTATACAATTAAGTGCTATATTCTGCAATTTAAAGGCTACATAAATTATACGCTTTTTATTAAAAAATGTGCTTGAAATTATAATTAGTCAGTAACGTCTAAAAATAGACCTAAGTATTTTGAGGTACCTACTATAGGTATGTTGTAGATACGGTCTAGAAAGATTACTCATACATATTCTCATATTTCTCTACGTTTTATAATATTATACATAGAAACACCTCAATTAATACATTAGACATTTGCTGAGCAGGAATCGAAGTCACACCCACCCCCTGCAGCGCGCAGCCTGCAATATTTAATAAAAAAATGGTACCATTTGCAGGCAAAATTGAATCAAATAATATTCTGAGCAATAAGAATGGCTTTTATGCTAGCAAATTGTTATGTTATTTAACAATTAATAATCGGAATAAACGTGTTTGTGTGCACACATCTGTCAACGAAAGGTGTGAACCAGTACCTACTTCATATCAACCGTATTACTCAAGGTGTACTAATATAGGCACAAACACCAACATGCAATAAAATACTCTATTTATATTACAATAGGATTTACATTGCAAAGAAACACACAAGGTAATATCAAAATCGATTCAGTAATTGTCATCAAATTCGCATAATCGATAATGTACCTCAATACACCTTTTACTCCTACCACGGGCCACGTTCCGTTGGCACGCTCGCTCGCTGTCGACCGAGCGCGTAGTAGGGGCCGTTAGCAACAGTAGTTCCACTCTTTGTCAACTGTTTGTATGCTTTTTTTGTGTGCCACTCGTGCGTGACTCGAGTCAGCTTCGGTTTGAATCGACGATTTTGATCCGTACCGTTTTAAATTATGAATATTTTTTGTTCGTTTCTTTTTTTAACCTTACTGTAACCGTGGCAAATATTGTAGGAAATAATTCGGCAAAGGGTCTGTGAGACCGCGAGTACTGATTATGAAAATGACCAATCGTTTGTAACTCACCCATTGAGTCACCATCGTGATCAGCAAGAATAAGGTTAATATTTAATAGGGTTAACGCGAATACTAGTAAATTCAGCCACTAGTACATATTCTTAGAATAAAACAATAAAATATAACTAACTACGCAACTACCAAGAACCCCAAAGCACCACCATTTTTCAGTGAAAAAATATGGCAAATGTATCGCAATATTGTCGGTCTAACAGACCAATACAGGGAACACGAAGGTTAACTTTAGATATTGAATTATTTAAAAAACGTTGGCTTGATAATTATGTTAGAAATGATTTTTATTGTGCACGGTCAAAAAATTGAGACGGGTTAAAAATGGCGTCTAGTTTCTGAATGATTCGTAAGATGTACTTATATGAAATATAATAGACCTCAAATATTTTTCAAGTTAAGTTCGGGTTGAGTGCTGACACTTCTGTAGCTTTTTTACTTGTGTCAATTTGTTTTTAAAAACTGTTATTTTACGACGTCATCGTCATAAAATTCAATAAAGAACCATAATATGGTCGGCTTTCTGATGACGACTTATTTCTTTATAATCGTTATTTCCAACATCACCTAAAATCTCCCTTTGATCAAAGAAATGAGTCCTTTTGGTTAGATGGGTGGTTTGAGTCTTGTATGGTCGAAGAGAGAGATACAATACGCTTTGGATCAGTAGTACAACTGATTAGTACAACCGGTAGTACAAATGATACATTATTGTATCACTAGTACTACCAGTAGTAAAAGTGACCCTCGAGTACTACCAGTAGTACCCTAGTGACCCCCTTCGGATCAGTAGTACTACTGAGTAGTTCAACTGGTAGTACAAATGATACATTATATAAACTCAACATTGTAGGGACATGTTGGCTTTACTAGTAGTATGTGCCTCCACGCCAACATGGGCACAGATATATACTTATTGAAGGTGATGGTGATGGATAACGATTGATGATGATACATTAAATTCCCTTAAAGGGTACGCCAACTGTTTTACACCTCGCGCATAAAGGAGATATGTCAGCCAATTACTGTCCATTATAATCTTTTCTAGACTCTGTGCTACCAATAAATAGGTTTTCTAATCCGTAGAATTGAAGCTGGGACATCAAACACAGCTGGCAAACTCCCAACCAACTACACTACAAAGGCAATCCTTAGATAATTACACTTAAGCGAGGTGGTACTTTTCACAATGATCTTCAAGTTAATTCACACTTATATCGCACAGCGAATACTTGCCTCCGAGCTAAAACCATCACGACCATAATTATAAATCGCTTAGCTTTAATTCAGGAATGGCCAAACGGCCAAAAGGATATAATTTGAGCCGTAAATCATAAAATAGCCGTAAATGTTAGTAATTTTGTAGCCGTGAGGGATGTTTGCGTAGGGTTGGTTCCTTTTTTAGAAATGGTGTTATATAATGTGTGATTTTATATCTGCCCACCCCTTTGGTTGCTGAGGGGGTTGGATCTGTATGAAATACGTGATGTCGTTCGTATCGATTTTGTGATTTGTGGTTATTACAAGTTTAAGTGGTAAAGTTTTGATGTATGTTTGTTTATCACTCCCCAACAGCTGAAGTAAACTATTATTTCAGCTGGTGTGGATATTAGGGATTTTTGGGTGTTTAATCTTTTTGATAGCAGGCTGTAGCTGTAGAAGTGCGTGGGTTCGAACTCCGGGCATTACACGAATGACGGCGAAACACAATTCAATTTATCTGGGGATTGACGGAAATACTAGATAAAAAATTCGGTTTTACTAGTGTTCTTAAAAAACATGTTATGCCTGAGTGCTACACAATACTCTCCCACCGGTATTCTACAAGGATCGGCAGAGATCCCTATATTTTTGATAAATTTCACCAACTTTTTTTAACCGGGATTCGAACCCGTAATTACTCAATCGCAAGTTATCGCCATCACGGAAAATAAAAGGTCAATCAGTATCAATGAATGTACCACGCCATGTAAAAATAACCTCAGTTTTTATATCAAGTGTTTCCTTCTCAATAATTATAATTTCATTGAAGTCAGCGGTTTTCCGTGATGACCTCACAAACAGGCCGACAGGAATAAAATATCTATAATATAACTTGGTTATACTAAACTTGGTTAATGTTACTTTTAGTAAAATTGTGTCTTGACTAAACTTAAAACGGAGTTTAGGTAAGCTTTATATCGTTGAAATAACGATTACATTTCTTTAAATTAAAAATTTGATTAACTGCCTCCATGTGTCAATAATGGTGACCCTCTTTTCCAAGACTTTGCCTTAAACTTACCATCAGGCGAGGTGAAGTCAAATTGACGTGTCCTATAAAAAAAACACTGGTAATACTCCGAACTATTCCTACGAAATGGGTATTGTGACAGAAAACATCATTAACATTTGACCCCATTCGAATCGACCCGGGATCACATACTGCGGCCTTACCATAAACCTTAAAACAGGTCAATAATTGAACTGCTGTCATTTTACCAACTGCAAATGTCACTTTGTAATTTCATATAAATATAATAGGATTACAAAGTGACATTTGCAGTCTATAGAATGACAGCAGTTCAATTATTGACCTGTTTTAAGAGTTCATGGTATGGGCCCAGAGCAGTGTTACTCCCTACCTACCCCCACTAGCACGGTCTAGTTATTGGCAAAATCTATCTGCCTAGCCCCTAGAGATGAGATGACTACAAGACGTTATTTCACGTAACATATTGGATCCATATCAAATATTCCCCAAGACCGTTGGGTGCTACCCCTTTCAATTTATGAGCTCTAGTGAGCGATATTACCTTCCTATTTGCCAGATCAATTTGATTTTAGAATCAATTTTATTTTCAACTAGCATTTCGCCCCGGTTTCGTACGGCAATTGCTATGTTCAATTTCATCCAAATTGGTCTAAACGTTTTTTAGAACATAGGGAACGTAAATAATGTTTATAGATTCAAAGGAGGTATTTCTTTTATACTAAGTAAGTATGTTAGTACAGAACTAAGGCAGGTGGTTGATTCTGCCTACTCCAGAGGGAGAAAGACTGTAAAGATGTAAAGTGTATAACAAATAAATTATTAAACAAACAACATTATTATGATACACTTCTGCGTACTTGTTAAAATATAATATCTTCAGTTAAAGAGCGCATTGATAGCACGCCACCGAATTCTAAAGTGAGTAAAAGAACTACTTTAGAATTCAAACCTACACTTTCTTACTCATTTTAGAATTTAAACATAATTCTTTACCCATCACTAGTATGTAAAGTTGACTTTCATCGGAGAAAATAAAAGTAATCTGAACTAGGAGAATTGTGAAGTGATCAAAGCAAATTGATACCCATTTCGTAGTTCCTAACATTGATACTATTATAAGCTCTAAATCTGAGCAGTCTATAACGCTAATAGTACCTACTGTACTATTCTATACCACTAATAAAACACACAGTGACTAAAATACCACATAAACTATTACGGATAACACAAGCCGTTTCTCTCCTAAATAAACGTTCAACTTTTAAAATATTCAACCCTTAAACATTCGAAAATAAACGAATCAATAATGATGAACAGTTTTACGACTCACTCAAAGGGCGAATGGGGTTGGTTATTGGCGGCATAATCGTTCCTGCGCCATCTTCAACCCTTCCAAACGAAGTCGTTTCAAAAACTCATTGCTAACTTTCTAGTTGCTGGTGTTCAACGGAATTGCTCGTTGATTGCTTTCCTTTGCTCAAATTAAACTTTATAAAATAAAAATTCATTTACGCTTGGAAATAGAAGTTGGAATTCAGTTTATTTTTGTTTTCTGTGCGTTTACGTAACAATGACAGGCAAATTTGCTGGAGTTCTTCGTAATTCGTGAAGGGATATGAAGAGAGTAATTATTTATATTAACTGAACGAGTGGAACAAGCAGAAAAGATAAATCCAGAATGTATAGAGTCAGAAATGGAGATGGGAAAAATCTTCATAGGCACTTGGTTATTAGCTATGGCGACTAGTGTCGTCAAACGAGTTCTTATTTGGATTTAATCCATTTTTATTTTGCAACATTTTATTTGGTTATTCATTAAGCTCTTCTTATGACAGTCTAAATGATTGTGATGTAATTATACATCGAATGTAAGAATTGTAAGAGAAGTACCGATCCGGACAAATATATACCTAAATAATATAGGTAGTTGTTTTGTCCCCTACAGTGGGTAAAGATATCTAACAAAATTTCAGTCTAATGGTAACTAATACAGTTGATAGGATTGATGATATAAACCCATATTTCCTATCAAACAAAAAATCATCTCCAGTAGCTATAATATCTTCCTAAAAAGTAAATCAATGCGTTAGATTAAGATATTGGACTAGTCCACTCAGCGTTATCTCAACTATCATTATCAGCCATTGGTTGTATATCTAAATTGCCAAAATACTGTGCCACAGTGTAATAATGACCTAAGATAAACTTGTTCAGATAACCTATATTTTATATTTATCTCTGTATTTAATCATACTTTATTTCTATTGAGAAAATGTGAATGAAATTCTGCGATTGTCCATTTTACATATTCATCCAGCGTACCATACAATTTTAGGTGTTCAATAGAATGATCACCAACTCATTCCCTATGAAGTTTCTCAAGAATAGGTTTGATACATGTCCAAATACCTACCAGGTTTCCTCTCACAGTATACCGGCTTGTAGCCGGCCTTCCGATGCCGTGTCGTCTCATGGTGAACGGTGTCGTGCCGTTTCATGGTGACCTTCTGATGTCGTGCCGTCTTTGCCGTGATGCGTTAAATTTTAATGCATTGTTACCTACGCTTTCCTTTCTTAACTATATCAATAGATCAGTATCAATACTACTCCTATTATTTCCTAAATTCATCACTTAGTCCAATTAATATCGACTTACCTCCTTTGCTACCCTATTCCCAATGTCCTCTATTTCTTCAGTTTTTTAATTGTAGATGACGACGCGATCATTTCTAGTATTACAAGTCTCATGCCACCTCATAATAAAGTGTATTTTATTAGAATGTCTGTACGTATTTATTGCCAGATTCTATTCACACGAGTCTTACCTATATCTCCTCGCAATGTCGAAGTAACAACAACCTATCATTCACAAGCGTTACTTTATTAAGCACATTGTGACCTATATGAATGTTGATTATTCGATTTGATTACTACTATAAAGATACGAACAGTGCGAAAATGACACATCGACTATCCGACTCTCGGAGTATAGTCACATCGTTGTACATGCGCCGTGAATTTGCACGACAAGGCACCGTGCCACTTTGGCGCCGCACCGTCTCACAGCAGCGTCGTGTCTTCGTGATGTACCTCGCTAATAGTAATTGTGATTATTTAAATAATTATAGTTCTTGTGTATCTAATGTATAATGGTCTCATTATTATACACACATTTACACCTCTTTTCTTGTTCCTCACGATCTCCTCTCGCCGGTCTCTTGGGAGATATTTCTTCGTAGAAATAAGCAGTACCAATTTTCAACTTTCATTGTATTATGTATATTATTTTGTGTGTGCATAAATCTTAAATAAATGGCAGTAGATTATAATAAGTAGTATTAGCGCACCTTTCGTCTGAAGGAATAAAGGCATATACCTATAGTAAAATTTAACCCCTTCTAAGATTAGGCAAGTTTCAGGTAGTAAGTTATTATGTACTACGCACAGTAAGTACTTACATAGAACTCACTGATTTCAGCTGAGAAAATTTCTTCGTTTTCGCTTGCGAACAAATTTCCAATCGCGTTTCCATAAAACGTGACAGTAGTCTCTTCACATTCTAGTTAATAATTAAACAAAGTCTTTTGGTAGGACTTACAAAAATTAATAAGACGAGTCTTTTGAATGAGATTTTAAAGCATTTATTATGCCAACTACCTATTCAAACCCTTCTCTTTTCTATTTAACTAAATCGACAAGCTTAGTCTTGGTTCACGACAGTGCCCTATTTCAAAGTGTTATCAAACCTTAGGAGAAATTTTATCTCCTCATGTGTTTTAGTATGCTGTAAAACTTATCTGTCCATCATTTTCTTTTGCCCTTTCGCTTGTTTGACATCTTAATGATTACCTACCATAATATTATAACGTATCTCCGCAAATGGTGGTTCATTTCAATCTATTTGGAATCGGACAAAATGCCACCTTTACTTCCAATCTAAAAAAATATGAGCACGGTTGCTGTGGGTACAGCCACCGCCTCATAAATTTTTGTATAATTGTTTTAAAAATAGAATAATTCGTGTTGTCTAAAAATAGCCACAAAGTTCTAACCGTATACAGTAAAATTATATACAATTAAAATTTGTTTCATTTTAACAAAAATAATGTTGAACATTGTACGAGGAACAAAGTTGAACAAAGCCTTTGATAACACAAAGGGCTACATTTTGTAAAACTTACATCGCTCGTGAAAAGCCTTGTGCTAATTGAATCAATGAAAACTTTCTTGTATATCTTCAGAGCAAGATTTAATTACAAATTGTCGTAAGACAGACATTGTGTCTTATAAAGGCATTGTTCTGTTCACTCGGTTATCGGGCATTGTAATAGAAGAAATAAAAAATACAAAAATCTGTTATAACAACCGTTTATTTTCATTAACACATTTTAATTGAACAATAAAACTGTTGAATAATCGTTCATTTGAGTGGAAACAATAAAATGAAGTTTGAAAAAAAAAATCTAAACTTATATAATTAAATACACAAAGAGCGATTCCTAAATTTGAGAATAATGGTGGTTGTCAAGTGATTCTTATCGTAATGAGACAATATTAACGTTTAGATAAATTTAAAAGCCACCAAGGCCATCTCGTTGTACAAAACAAGTAATGTGGGTGAGAAGTTGAGAACGAAACAATAGTTGGACACGTGCAATACTTATACCTAACATAAACATGGACATATTATAATTGCTAATGAATCGTTCCCTAAACTTGGCATGAAGTATGCACAAGCGTAGAATACTGATTACAACAAATACTGGTCGTATTAATCACATGAAAACCCGACTAAATGGAAATGTTGTTGATAGCAAGCATTTTATTTACAAACTATGTTCGAACACCAAGGTAGAGTTACACAAACGTTGGACAAATGTTTGCTATAGTTAGAACAAAAAGAATAATAAATATACATAGACACGCTGCTGGTTTTCTTACATTAATTTTAAATTACTTGATGTTTTCTTTACATATATGGATTGTTTAACTTAAATTGTGTTTTGATTATTATTTGCTTTAGACTGATATAATATTTGTGAAGATAAAATTCATATTGCACAATGTTCAGAAAGTGTGGCAGAAACAAGTACAAACAGGTTGAGACATGTGAAAGATACACGCGTACGGTTGCTAGGCACCCCATTGTTCCTTTGTTGAAGGGATTGTAAGAAGGGAATAAGAAATGTATTGTGTGTCGAGGGCAATCCAACGACAGGTTGGTCTCCCTTTTAATTTCCGCTGGGTTTTATTTAATCTTTCGTTTAGTATTAAATTTCCTTCATCTTCTTTTCGGAACATTTTATTCTTATTCGTTTTTATTAAATCCAATTTATGAGTGTGTTTTTATAAGAATTCATTTAAAGAAGTGGAATACTGAATTATTAGGAGTTTCTTGATACCTTTTATTTGTGGCAGAGTTTATAACACCTTTGTATTGATATATTGATACTTAATAAATGGAACACGTGTCACTTGATTGTACTACAAATGGATACGAAGAGAACCCAATAGAAGAACCTAATAAATAAGAAAGTCCTCAGAATACTTGAACTGATGAAAAATCATCAATTTAACCATTCTGAGAACTTTCTGGAATAAACAGTCATCGAAAATAATAGGTACAGACAAGTCAAGACGAAGCTATCTCAAGATAAGTGTTTTATTCATCAAATCAATACACAATGAAGCCGCGTACAATGTTAATAATCTCTACGTTTGTTTAAACACTTACATCATTATTGTGTGAAACAAAGATAGATACGCTGCTATCGTACATAATGAAAGCAAGCCTTTAGCATTTATTTACTTTAGTTTAAGCACAGAGATAAATTACGCACGGAAGGAGATAGCAATGACTTTATTAACTCGTTCAACTCGACGAATCCGTGTCGATGATAAGTATTGACTCGGTCAAATAACGATATTTAAAGATAGATTACATTTAAAGATAGATACGCTAACTGCGAATCGCAAAATATATAACTCCATCGAGCATGGAAACAAAGGGAAGGGTCTTCACGAAGTGGCAAAACCTGTTTGCAGAAACATAAACACAAGCAATTGACCCGTGAACTTTGATTAGATATGAATTGGCATTAACGTTATAAGCATGGAGTTATAGTCACGAACATGAGCGAGTTAGTGGCATGAGCGATTCGGCTCGCTTGTCAATCGTGAGTCAGGTCCGTCCAAGGCCAGCACGCCGGCCGGCACCGCTTGGCAACACGGCCAATTTTTTTCACCATTTCTTTTTATCCATTTGTTTTTGCGGCCCTCCAGGTTATTACATTCGAAATCGTTCTGTTTTCTTCACTTGTAGCACGACTTCTTAATCGTGTTTTTGCTTCTACTTACTTTTTTCAGTGATAGTTACTGTAACAGAATCGGTTCGAACTGGTGATTGTGGAAAAATGTTTGCCTGCATTTATGCAAAACGTTCGTCGAGCGATAAGACATGCGATAAAGAAGGCAATCTCTATTTACATAAAACATTATTTCAACATCACTGTTGATATTTTTCTTTCCTTTGTAAACTTTTAGCAGCTATGTATCATGAAGGTATAATAATAGTTTACAGTACAATTGAAGAGAATCCTAATCTTTCAAGATCATACTAATTAAATATCCACAACAATGACTTCATCGAAGGGTTGTTTTTGTATGAAGTATTTACATTTTTAATCAGCAATTGGCTGATGCAACCTTATCTGAAATTACATCAATGTTTTTTATAATTTCATTTTTTATTACAAATTAACCAGTGATTTTATTACGCTTTGCTTGCCGTATATTTGAGCTTGGTAAACAGTTTTATTGAAGTTCCTCAATAAAAAAGTATTTTCTAGTTGTAATGTACGCAACTCTAATTTTTTTGCTTCGTTCCTCTAGCCGGCTCGTGCTGTTCCATTGTCTAGTGGTGGTCGACTGTCAGGTCGTCACGTAACCACTTTTTACACTATTGGATATTACAAGATTGCCGTAGCGTTAAAATTCAAGACAATTCTTCAATTATCATTTAGCATACATTACATATTATCTGAAACGGCTCGTGATTCTTTTATCAAATGAAATACATCCACCAGTATTTTATTTGTCTTTGTATGTTAAATGTTAATCCTCATATTATTGTGTTTATCGTAGGTTCCAGGGCTTTTGGGGTCTTTTTAACTGACCAGAATCGATATTAGCACTGAGTTTGGAAATTTCGGTAGATAATTGACTCGGTTAGAGCTTATTTCTTATTAGACGAAAACATGTTAAATAAAATACATATCTGTATATCTAATATCCCTTCACTGGTTGACAAACGATTGTATGAAAGAAAAGTTGTTTGTGTCACTTTATTTTCTTTTATCTGTTTCACTGTTATAGTAATCAGTTTATCATTGTTTCACTGATATGATGATGTGGTTATTTTTTATTATTGAAACGGCTGTTTTAGATGTCTCCCTTGCTTAGGCTGTCTGTTTTCTTTGTCCTTTTATTGGAAAGATGATAAATGGTGAAGAAATTTATATGAAATATTATTTTGTGATAGTGTCATTTCCTTAAAATTTTTAAGATTCTGATTACTTTGAAAGATACCGTTTTACATACTTTTTACATAATCATTACAGTTTTATGCTGTACCCAGACAACTCTGTAGATTTGATTAAAATTACCTTATTCAATTCTCGATTTAGCCGTTCCTAGACAATCTTTTTCAGATTCGTAAAATTTATTGTGGAACAATAGAAAAATTACAAATTACAGTGTCTGTTGGTGCACTAGCTTCAAAATTACAAATGGTGATCTGAATATTGTTCAATTGGATCATAATTTTGAATAGACTAGATGAATTCGAATGAACGAATTTGAATGGAGTGTAAAAATATATGAGAGAGATTATTATATGAATGATTTACTTACGATTTTTTTAGAACTTAACAATGCTAACTATAATAACATTTTCCAACTTACGTATAAGAGGCATCAAACCCTACGCAACTTACCTACTTATGATACATACAATAAAATATACCATATACATAAAACAATACACAAATCACAATAAAGAATAATAAAAACAGTATCGGTCTCAGGAAAACATAATCAGACTGCTTGATCAGACAGCAGATACAAATTCTACTATCTTTTCAAGAGTCGTACAAAATATACATTTTACCAATTTTTGAAAATAAATTAACAAACAAAGAAACGAAGCTAATCTACTACAAACAACACACAAATATTATTGGCAATAACACTTTTGCGTTCCGAAAACCCGAGGTATCCCATCGATGGGATCCGAACAAAGAAGCCGGCCGGCTTCGAGCGGATGCCGGTACGGAGCGGCAGCGAGACGACCGACTCTGACCGCGACCCGGCGCAACTGGCGGGCGGGGCCCCCTCTGCCGTCCGCGGAGCGTCCCTCCGCACCCCCTGCCGCGGCCTTCTATATAAAGTGCTAGAGTTTCCCGATATCGCCAGTCCGTCACAGAGAGCGACAGGGTTGGGTGGGTCAAGCAGTGAGCCGTGGGCGAGTGACGAAGCCCTATGGTTACGAGATCAGATCTGATGCAGTCGTGAGCTTAGGACATTTTATCAATTTCCCATCGATCTCTCCACGATAACTAGTCGCCGGTAGTGTCGAGCCGGTTGTTCAGTGCGCATTCGCAGTACAAAAGAGACTTGTGATATTTTTCTAGTAATATTAAGTTCCGCAGCGGAACGCTTTAATTTTTTGTCGTTTTAAAAGTGTACAATATAAGTAAAAATTTGGAAAATATGGAGATCCTGCCGGTCACGAATCAGTTTGTCGGATTCAATAGCGAAAAAGGTGAGTTGACTTTCTATTCAGAGTGTGCGAGGGAGGGAAGTGGCTTTCTAACTGAGTGACGGCTGTTGCTATGCGGCGCGCGCAGCCGCTGGAGCGCGAGCTGCAGGTCGAGGACTTGCTGAAGAACAACACCGAATCTCTTAACCCGATACACTTGCACCAGCGGCCCTCTAACCACAGCCGGCGACCCGACGGCCGACAGCGCCGGGGCCCGCACGTCAAGCTCAGCTGACGTGTCAGCTGTTTCGCTGCGCGCACCTCTCACCCTTACTTGCGCACAACTACTTCCTCTTCCCAATTAGATTTTTCTTATTGAAATTGAATTGAACCTTTTCACTTCAACCCTCTTAAATTGTAGTAAGTTTCTTGACTTAGTTTTAGAAACTTAATTTTCAAAGTTCATCGAAGCTCTAAAGGATTGTGAATCTAAACGTTTATCTCTTTTGTTATAGCTTGGAATGGGCCGACATGGCGGGAAGCGCCGGTACCGATGCCGACGGAGGCGGCGTTGGCTCAGAGGCTCGAGAGAGAACTACGAGCGGCCAAGGGAGCCAGCGAATTGGCTACCGCCGAGGTCTTAGTCCCAGCGGAACTACTCGCCAGGGCTTCGAGACAAACGCTCGCGCTGGCTGAGGGGGAACCTTGCGGGTCTCGGGGCGCAGCCGTGATAGTCGACGTAGCGGGGAGAAGATTAGCAGCTTTCAAAATAGACCCCAACACATTAACCACACATGAAATACACCTACATCTGGAACACGACGCCACGAACTGGACCAGCCTGTTGCCGCAATTCTTAAAGTAAGTTGAGCTCTGTTATCGCATCGGCGAGCCCGCAGCCGAACGTTTCTTTGATGAGCGTTGCGTCAGCCCGGCAACAGCGAGCGGTACTAACGGCAGTTCTCTCTTGTTCTAGAAACTTAGCGCGAGGCGGCACCATCATCATCAGCCCACAGTTCACGATAGAAAAGAAGAAATTGTTCAGGAGCCAGGCGGAGTGAAGAGGCCTGCGAGTACCGCGTGATGCGAGCGAGCCGACTGACAGCCCTCCTCGATATCTACGTATCGTTATTTTAACAAATATCATATTATTATATATTATATTAATTATTATATATTTTTAATAAGAGAAAAAAGCACAGCGTGATATGTAACGTATAGTTGTAGTATAAGCGCGCGGAAGAGCGCAGAATTTTAGTTGCGCGGGCGCCGGTCGAGCCGCGGACACGGTCGATAGTATGCGAATTCGTTCACCCTGCCGGTGCCGGATGGGCAGTTCGCGCACGCATCGACGGTGCCGGCGCCTCGGGCGCGTGCGACGGCGCGCGGGGCGAGCGCCGATCTCGCTACCGCCGGCCGGCCGGGCGCCTGCCGGGCGCTCCTGCCGGCCGGGGCCCACCGCCGCGCCCGCCTCCCGCGCTGTCGCACTTATGTTAATCATTGTATGATCATTGTTCGTATTTTATTATTGAATATTTTAATGATGTGAGTCGTGCTGGTTGTTCGCGTGAGTGGCGCGGCGGCGCGTGCGCCCCATGATCTCAGCCGCCGCCGCGCGTGTGATACTGATACCCTGAACGATGTAGTCTTAGGTATTATTTTTTGTTTCGAGTTCGATTCTATTCTGAAGTTGTGTAGAGTTCGTATTTTCATGTATCGTAACTGTATTTATTAGAGGCGACCTCTGTAGAGGTTCGATATGTGTACGTTTTCGTAATTGTACTAGTTTGTACATTTGTTTGTGATACTACTTTTGTAATGTATAAAATTTAAATACGAGAAAATATTACTTTTTATGAATTATGAATGTGAAAATCATGAATGCAGATTTATAAATATTAGAGATGTGTATCATAGAGCGGTGAACGTAGGGAGGCAATACAGTGCGAGCGAGAGGCCCCACCTCGCGCCGCAGAAGAAAGATCTCAGGTTATATTATTATAGTTATTAAAAGTATTAAGTTATTTAAGTTAACATAAAATGAAATTTTTTGTAAGATTATTTTGTATCGCCGCGTGAAGCTGCGTCTCTATAGTCCAGTGGGTGATAAGAGATATTTTGTACTAACAGTACAAAGATAAATGACGAGATGTTAATGTTGCAGAATGCATTTTCTTCATCCAGTGTAATTACTACATTAAATGTAAATCAACAAACTAACCGTTTAAACGAAATCTAAATGTTTGTAGGGTCCAGTGTTTCGAACGCACAATATCATAGTCCTAGAGTTCACTTTCATCATAATAAAAAACCTTTTTAAAAGCTATAAAAACATTTTACTTCTAAAACTTGAAATGTCGACATATACAAAAACTAACAATAATAATAAATGTATCAATTGTTTATAATTGATATTTATTTGATAGACCGTAAAAAAAAAGAAAATGTAGAAATATTGAAGAAAAAAAATACATAGTTTCAAAATGGATTTCTATTGTTTCAATACCCATTCCCTATCCAACCTACTAAGAGATACCAGATACACTCAGTTATCTCACAAAACACACACACAAAGACTTAAAAGTAATAAACACACAACTGGTAGATAACTGATAACAGAAATTGAAATATTCAACAAAGATGACAATAAAAAAGAAAACCACCGAACACCATTTCCATACATTAACATAAATTTGAACTAGGTAAAAACAAGCTGACAGGCGAGGCAATATTTTAATAAGACCGGGCGGGACCGGTCGCAGCCGGTTTCGAACCGGTTCGCACTAGAGATTGGTGCAACCCCATCCTCGGGTTTTTATACGAGTAGTAGCGAGACCAGTTGGTACAGTTTTCTACATGCGCTGCCTCACCTAACCATGCATATTGCATGAAGAACGAATCTGTATGCTGATAATGTAGCTTAGAGAACTAAAATGGTATCTGTCGACGGTGCCAAATAACTTCGGTACGCAAGAGTGGAGATTGCTGAAATATTAGGTTTGGTGAGCTGACTGAATTCATGGCCCTAACTTTAAATTACTTTTACGATCGTGAGCTATCGTTCACGAACTTTCTCACTATCAGACTTTAGATAATCGTTTTATACAGTGCGATATAAGTATATCTGTGAAGCCCCTTCTATAGACAGTAATAGTTCATTCAAGTCATGAAGCAATCCTCTAAATAGGACCACCTTGTTTTTCACATTTTTATGAACGTGCAAACGATTCTATGCTTATATGTGAAAACATAAAATAAATTCGTTTCATTCGAAGTAAACAAAATATAAAGAGGTCTTTGTATTGGCTCCAAAGAAATTTGTTCAGCAAACGTAGGCAACCATTTTTTGATCGAACATTCATGGAATTATAGATCTTATGTAGGAAGCAATAAAGGCGAGTATAGTGTGTATTAAAAAGTAGCTGGGTTGTGGCTGGGTGTAAATTATTGACTTTATTTTACTAGATATGGCGGACTATTTCGAATGACTAAATAATTGTTTCTGTAATTTACGCATTTCACTTTAATGATTCCTGAAGTGATTTATTAGACAATTACATAAAACTGTTGAACACACTTTTATTACTATAATCATTAAACAGAGCAATCATTACCAATAATACCAATAGAACAGAACTGAGTATCTGAAGAGAAAGAACAACGAACGCATAGCAACAGTAAGTTGTATAAGTAGTTAGAGCAAAACCTAATAAGCCATAATAACATTAAAGTCGTTGAAATCTCGCAATTTGTGCAATAGTTAATTTTATACCTAAACAAGGGTTTATTTCACTTTCTAACCGCAAACGAACGTCGTGATTGTACAACGATCGTGACCGATGTCGCTGCCAGTACACTATATGCCATCGATACCGCACAGGAACATCACTATGGCGAAATTATTTCCATTTATTTGATAGCAATAGCCTATTCACAATAAGTAGTGAAATCTAAATCAGGGAAACTGTTTTTGTTGATTTCATTGATCTCAAATGGAGTGGGGAAATTGAAGGTGAATTGCGAAGCGCTATAAATGAAAATCAATTTAGGAAGATTTGGGAAACATTGATTATTTTGTTGTTGCTAGGCGGGCAAATTAGTTCCAGCACTTTCAGTTCGTACTGGCAGCGACATCTGTTACCATTATTTGGAACTATATATCTTCGAAAAGAACGGACTGGAACACTGTTATTTTTACAGTGACGAATGGAAATTATCGTAATATTGAAAAATATGTATTCACAACATCGTGTTTCGCTCCATTCGATTATCGACCTTATGGTCACAGGGCTTAAGTGTCAGTTACCTGTCTTGATGCAAAGTCAAGATGTTCTCTTCAGTTCAGTATTGACTCAACTAAGCTAATATTAGTTCAAGTGTTGCTAAGGCCGAGCTATTTATAACGATATGATCATATAGATGATAATAATATATATTAACATAGTATTATTATTTTTTAAACCTATGTTTATTATCGAATGGTTAAGAAATGTAGATGTTATTACTTTGATCCCAAGGTTCAAATTCATTGTTAGTTGTTTTATTTTAAAAGTCTGCAACTCATCGTTTGCAATCATAGCTTTATAGCTTTTTTTGCATAATAAAATTATATTTATAAATAGGTATTATGTTCATAATATGCAACCTGAATTTCCTTCCTTCCTTTCTACCACAATTAAATCAATAAAAATACAAAAGACATTACAATAATTTAATTATATAGTAGGTACCTTTAGCAACACGAGTAGAAAAAAGATCAGCCTTTTTTGAAGTCAACACTCACCCAATATATAAATGGAAAATCGAAACATCCATGTACCTGGGGGATATTTTGGCCTTCATTATGTTCCTAGATTATTTTTAAATTTATAGAACAATTATAATAATTCAATCATTTTCAATATTCTATTCCTAACCACAAACCGTGTATAAGTCAGATTTATTGAAAAGACAAATATTTTTTGTAGCAAAAGGGATTAAATTAGAACTTGTTTTTGTTAGAATTATAATTTTTGAAGAAAGATGACGATGGAAATACAAAACAAGTGCAGAGATGACATCTAATCGATGATGAATCAAAGAATCAAAGAATCAAAGAATCAATCAAAGAATCAATTTCGTTTATTCAATTTAGGCACATATAGAGCACATATGAACGTCAAAATATTACAATTGTGTCAAGAAGTATGTGAACAAAAAATAAAATATTAAAAAAATAAAGTAAACCATTTGAAAATGATTCTTTCGCTGGTTCGGTAGTTGGTTCTACTGAGAAGATACCAGCAAGAAACTCAGAGAACTCAATTATCCTTTTTATTTATTTATTTATTTTTTAATACGGTTTTTATACAATTTACAATGTGCGGGCAAGAATGATGATGATAATGATCACTATGAAAGAAAAATAAATCAGTGGAAAGAACTGGAGAACACTGTTGGAGATTAGATCCGAAGTCAGCAGGTAATGAATATTTATGAGGAAGAATTTATTTGCAAATGCTTAATTTCGAAGTATTTACCGAAGTTGCTACAGGAAATCAGATTATTGATACAATTTGCTTAATCCTTATTTAACGGAAATGAGTGTTTCAAACAATTACTTATATATCTAAATCCTTTTATTTGTCAAAAACATGTAAATCGACAAGAAACAACAACGTAAATGTACACGGCATGCACCGATTAATTATGTTTTTGATAAAGATTAAAAATTTCGTCATTGTTTGTACAGCATATTTTATCAATAAATTGTTTTGATAAATTTTCCATGATAATTGTCTGTGATAAAATATAAGGTGATAACCATAATAACCATCATTTCGAATCTTGTTTTCTGTTGTTACCTTACTGGTGCTATCGAGATTGATGTGATTATGATGATAGTCTGCAATGATGTTCTAGCAGCAAAGTTCTAATAGATTATGAAATCTTGGAGAGATGGCTGACGATGTAAAATTGCTTGTATTTTTTTCGTTTGCAAATATTTTTATTTTACTTAAAGATGAAATTAATAAAAAAAATATCTCAAAATTGTAATATGCATGTATGCATTTCGTTTCAATGAGGAGTATTTTTTGAAAAGTGTGATTAATCTACTAACAAATTATTTTCAACTTATATCTTCTGTATCAAATTAGGTATTACATAACAGAATATCGTTGTGACAAGAAAAGCGTTACACGATTCCATAGTTTTGCAATTTTAGGAGGTAACTGGTAAGTAATATTAAAAGTCTTTTAAATGTGCAGAAAGCAAAAATTTATTCAATCATCAGCATTGTCTTTATTGAATAATAATATCGCATGACAACAAGTACAGTATCGTCTGAACGTGCTGTCAAGTAGTGTGAGGTTCCAAAATGTCTGGCATGCCGTATCAGTTACATGCGCGAATGTTTACACAGTCGTAATTGTACAAGTCATGCACTGATAATGCCTGATATGGGAAGAATTGGCGTCTTATGGTAAACAGAACATTCATACCTATTTACTTCAAGGCAACATGTAATGGGTTTAGTGTTTTGTGCACTTCTGGAAGCACCCTAGTTTCTCCTATGTCTATCTTCATGAAAAGTTTTATTCTATTAATTGAGATTTTGATAATGTCCTCTTATTCTTATCCAATTTCCTTTTTTCCCCATTCTTGGTTTCTTGCCCTTTCTCATGTTCTTCTTTTTTGTTCTTTTTCTAATTTTTGCTGTTTCCATTTTCTTTTCTGTTATCTTACTTCTTATTTGCGTAAATCTCGTGTGTTTTTAAGCGGCCGATCAGCCTGACTCGGGCAAAAATTACTGTATTTTCTATTAGGAAACTCTCATTAACAGCACGAAGGACTTAAATATACGCGGTATGCCTCAATAGCTTGCCCATATTACATAGGACGAAGAAATATATCTGGTGAAATATGGGTCTATTTAGGCGTAGGTATACTATTATTTAGTTTGAAAAGTTAGCTCAATATCAACTTTCCAAATTACAGCAAATTACTTATAGTTACCAAGTATTGCTACGCTAGCAATTATGTACAAGTTTCGCCTACAAGGTATTAACTCATTAACTAAATTTATTGTGTGTTGTAAACGTTATTCGGTTGATAGGGCTGTATTTGGGACCCACGAGGACCTTTATTGCCCAAGTCAGATACTGATTGATGGATGAGGTTCTGGAGTAGCCTTCCTCTCGAGGTCAGCAGATTGAAAACCCCGGATGTAACAAGGAACAATGCTAAAATAATAATGATGATACGACAGTCACAGAACACTTCTTTCTCTTGTTTTTATCATTTCATGAATTTTATCATCATCAGTTTTTATATGTTCCGTGAGTAGGTATACCAGATTCGGTATTGTTTGCCTGCCTGCTGACTTCAAGGTCACACATGCAGGTTTATAAAAAACGAGTGATTCTAAATGATAATTATCGTGTTGCTGTTATTTATTAAAATTCATGCAATTTTTTTCAACCTTGGTACACACGTTGATTTCATTTGAATATCTCTTTTAATTTGAATAATATAAAATGTATTTTTTGCAATATAATTTAAACTTAGTGTGCAAAAATAAAAAAAAGAGTAAATTGAGTTATTAACCGATAAGAATGACTTTGTACAAGTATTTATGAAGCTGTTCGGTTTTCAGTGAAGTAAAGAACTACCACCATCACTTCCCGTGGATGTTATACAAGGTTACTAAGAGATGGCGCTGTTCTCTACTTGACAGCTTACGTTAGGCCTATACAATACATATCTTTCGAATTTCCGATAAAGGTCCTTTATTTAAATAAAGATTTAAATAAAATTGCGAATAAAAATTTAGGTAATGTACATTAAACTTACATATTAATTTCCTATTCCTTTTGGGGATAATTTATTTAAGTACCTACGTATTATTTTATTGATAATGGTCGTCTTTTTTGAGGTCGGTTATAAAGGGGCTAGCTTTCTTTCTACTCTTACACCATAAATGAACTTTTCCCTACATTTTCTTCTCAAAGAAACAGTATAATAAGTACTTAATGACAAGGGACACAATTTCTATTCTAAACAGCTTGTCCAGCTTGTTACAACAAAAATTGTCTGTTTGTATAAGTTCTATAGAAATCATTACCCACCATTCTATCTTTCCCAGTCTTACGCCAAAAAACAAACTTTCTCCATCAATATTTTGTTAAAAAACATCATATTTGTGTACCGTCACAGCAAATATATAATTGTCATGTTCGAATGAAAACAGTGGAACCGGATCTGTGTCTGTTATTATTAGCTAACAATGGTCGTGTGATAACCGGTTTGTTTTCGAAGACTGTTCGTTCACCCTCCCTGCGGGCCCTCCTTCCTCCTCACACGTGGCGAAACACTACACTTGTTTTGCCCACAGCTTGTTCGTAATTAGGTTGGACTCAAATATCATGTTGTTTTCCAGAATAGCTACTTCAGTGGTTTTCGAATGAATAATATGATTTCTGTGTGAGTTGTTTCACGTTTCAGAATTTTTTGCAAAAAAATATCCAAAAGTGCTTTTTCCGACACCAGAAAATACCTACAGTTTGTTGCTTGACAACCTAATTTATTGTTGAAGTTAGACAAAAGTGGTACTTAATTATTTTTTGGCAGTTAATTCTTAGTAACAACAATGGGAGATTCTAGGCTTTTTTTCTGGGGTCGGGAAAAGTGCTTTTGGATTTTGTTTTGGAAAGAATCTGTCATTATAGTACCTAGTTAATGACAATTGGCTAGCTTACATGTTACATCCAAAACTCGCACTTTTGAACCTGTGGTCCGTCTTCCTATTTGATTGTTATGGGAGAGATTACCATCTGATTTGTGACACTGAATCCAAGAGAAAAGCCTACGCCAATGCCTCGTTTCTCAATCAGCAGGTGTACCAGCTTGTCGAGGTGTATCGGCTTGAACCCTGAAGATCACTGCGGCACTTCAATTTATATACTGTGTATTATACGTGTACATCTTTTTATTACCAAGAATGTCCTGAAAAAAAAATGTACACGGGTCACGATATACAGCCTCACAAATGAATACAACATTATTTCGTGAAAAATAAGATCATTACCTCATTATATTAATTTGGTAACCGCAAATTTGCCAACGATTCCCATCTTCATATCATTTTTTTTCATTCGCCTAACGAGCCCACTTGTTTCTCTAAATAGGAAAAGTAAATTGGACCCGCTCACATGGCAACGAGCTAAATAAGTCCACGAGCTTCAACGAAAACGAAACACAACCACGAAACGGACACAGTGTACTAAATACGTTAAAGGAAATTATTACACAGTGTCCGCAGCTGGAAAGAACTCTGTCGTCAATTGAAGCTCCGTTCTTAATTGTGTTGTTTACCACAAGCGACTGACAGTAGTCTGGATTTACTCCACACTCCTGTACTCGCTGTCAAATCCTTTTCTGAGAACCTCGATGGAATTTATTTAGAGAACGTTCATGGATGTGTTTGTAGCGTTTTGTTTTGAAAGTAACTGTAGATTGTTTTCAATGGATGTTGAATTAAGGATGCCAGATATACTATAAGAGTAGATACGGGTGTTGTGTAGTACGTCGGTAAGACAGTCTGTTATCATTAAATTTTACAATGTTTACTTGGTTATTTTAAGCGCGAAATCTCACCGAATGGGGTCTTAATTCTAATTCAGTATTATTCATTGAAACTTGACTAAGACTGATGCTAGTCGGTAAAAGGTGTTTGTATAATATCGAGTTTTCGTATTTAAAGTGTGTTTTCTTTAAGTATTTTGGTGCGGTATTTATTTTCACTGTTCTATTCTGTTTGTTTAAACAGGCTGATCGGATTTGTAATGGTTTTTATTCAGTTTTCCGCTACGTAACTGATTACACGTCACATGTGTTGAGTTGTACGGACCAGGTCTTTATTATATACTTCCTGAAAATTTGATTGGTCGTCAGTAGTCACACTAGACTAGACTAGTGACAGACTGCCCACCTGATGGAAAGTGGTTACTGTGGCCTATGGATGTGTGCTTACAGGGAGTTACACTCGTTCTGCCGATCTAAGTTTCGTACAGATTCTTTCAAAGGTTTTATTTAGTCGATTGCTTATTAAAACGTACAACATACTTTAGCCTAGATTCTAGGCCATAGAACATACTGAATACATAAATAATTCGGTATTGATCCAAGAGTATGAATGTACGAAAAAGGTGTGAAAAGTATTTGAAACGATTTTACTTTATTTAGAGAGATTCAGAGTTTTAGACGGCGGCGCACGCGGCGGTGACAGTGAAAAAATAAATATTATGTGTGAAGAGAAATTCTGCTATCTGTTTTAGATAAAGATGATTGTGCTGTGGGAAAACACGCAGCATCAACTGGTGAAGGAGGATTTGGCACGAACTAATCGATGTCAGAAATTAACACGGGTGTTTTTACTTCAGATTTTGTGAGATCAATTTTTCTATAAATATTTGTAGTAATAAAATAATTATGATCTGTGGGGTGAACACGAACTACTATCGTAATCGTATCGTGAACGTAACGATAGCACGGAGCATTGCGATTGGCAGGCTTCAGGCAGGCGGCCAATCGCAATGATCCGTGCTCTCGTTACGTACTCGATACGATTACGATAGTTGTTCGTGCTCCGTGCTCTCGTTACGTCCACGATACGATTACGATAGTTGTTCGTGCTCCGTGCTCTCGTTACGTTCACGATACGATTACGATAGTTGTTCGTGCTCCGTGCACTCGTTACGTCCACGATACGATTACGATAGTTGTTCGTGCTCCGTGCTCTCGTTACGTCCACGATACGATTACGATAGTTGTTCGTGCTCCGTGCTCTCGTTACGTTCACGATACGATTACGATAGTTGTTCGTGCTCCGTGCACTCGTTACGTCCACGATACGATTACGATAGTTGTTCGTGCTCCGTGCTCTCGTTACGTTCACGATACGATTACGATAGTTGTTCGTGCTCCGTGCTCTCGTTACGTCCACGATACGATTACGATAGTTGTTCGTGCTCACCCCACTGAATTTTATCCGTTACTGTCTAAAGTTTACGCAAATAAGTATTACTCATTGAAATAAAACCACATTTTAACAGATTCTATCGCGATTTATTTCGTATTATTTACTTTTAGTCCACGTTTAGGCTGCTTTTTAGCAGTCATGGGGGTGACTAGAGATGGTAGTTATGGCAAAATTTAAAGTGTAAGTTATCTTAAAGTACACGAATCATGATGAATTACTATTGCTGTAACTATTTACGCAGAATGAGCTCACTATATCGTTATGTCTTGCTGTATTTTGCTGTTTTCTAGGTTTAGTTAAGTGGATGACTGGTTGCCAGGCTGGCGGTATTCCCATCTTCTCTATTACAATTTAAAAAAAATGTTGTCTCTTTTTGTGTGTGGGTAAAGTTCCATATACGTAATACATACCACACTTTATTAACATTGACTTTAATCACACACATCCCCAAACTTACACTCAAGTAGATACCTATTTCTTTTTTGGTAAAATTGTGATGCACCATAAAAAAACAACGTTCCTTTACAATACCCAAGTACCTTTTTAATGCCTAAGTACCTACCACAAAAAAATGTTATGCTAATTTTCAGTAGGTAGAACGTGTAATGTGATCTAATTTGGCATAATAACTAAACGGTTATTGTAATAATATTTACATATCGTCCATTATCATCAAAAAAATAAAGTTAAAAAGATAGAAAAATTGTATTATTCAGATACGACAAGATATATTATCACTGGCAACACATGATTTATAAAGGAAGTTAAGGTTTTTTAGTAAAACAAGATTCAAATAAGATAAAAATATTACAATAACCTTGAAAAGCTATTTTAATACATTATTTATGAAAAATGAAATACAAAATTATGTTTGACACGCTCCAAGAATTCATAATAAAATATTTTTAAAGAAATGATTCTACATTATGCTGAAGAATAAGTAGGATCCACAAAAGGATCCAAAACACCGAAATTAAAGTGAGTACTAATTACCTAACGTAGAGAGTCCTGACTCATCTAAATGTTGAAATTGTGTTATGATTTTAATTGTTAACAGTTATGATATGATACAGATTATATTCTGTATATTTTATTTGTAATCTACTGAAAATGTACAATATTAAATACTATCTGATGCTGCGAATGGTATTACGAGGGCGTTCTCGCTACCCATAGGAACATATTCTAGGGTTAAATAGTTATTTCAGACTACAAACTATCCTTATACCAAATATCAGTCAGATTATGTGATTACCAGTAAGAACTTTATCCAATATTCTTAAAAGAAAAACCCCAGACCTGAGAACACTATTTCACCACTGATCATTAATGGATTCTAGAATAGCGGCTTTCATTCCTGACACTTCTTTTTTATTTTTTTATTTTTTTATACCACTTAGGTGGCAGACAAGCACACGGCCCACCTGATGGCAAGTGGTTACCGTGGCCTATGGACGCATGCAACACCAGGGGCGTCACACTCGTGCTGCCGACCCTGAAGAAACCTTCTAATGCCCTTCTTGAAGAACCCCATATTGTAGTCGCTTGGGAAAACCATCGCGGGGAGTTCATTCCACAGCTTGAGTGTGCGAGGGATGAAGTTCCTTTCATACCGCACAGTGCGCACCGTTTCCGGTCGCAATGTGTGAGGATGAACTCCCCGCCTATGACGAGAAGTGCGATGATAGAATGTAGCTGTGGGCATCATGTCAAACAATTCATCTGAGCACAAACCATTGTATAGGCGGTAAAACACACACAGTGAAGCAAAGTCTCTCCTGAGACTGAGTGGTTCCACATCGCCTGTGAGTATGGGATTGCCGACGAGCCTCAACGCCCGTCTTTGTACCGAGTCGAAAGGGTCAAGCTGGCACGCAGGCGCTCCGGCAAAAAGGTGACAGCAGTACTCCATGTGAGGCCGAACCTGTGCCTTATAAAGGAGGAGTCGTTGCCCCGCAGTGAAGTACTGCTTCGCCCTGTTGAGCACCCCAAGTTTCTTTGATGCCAACTTGACCTTGTCTTCCAGATGACTTCGGTATTGGACGTCGCTGGAGATATCGACACCAAGAATCCCGATACTTGTGGAGATGGTGAGCGGTGTGCCCAGGAATTGCGGCTTCAACTTATCATTGATGGGGTTACGTCATATTGACATCGTCTTCATTGTTCTTCGTCCTAGCGTTAATCCCAGTCGCATCTGAAGCTTTCACCTCGGAGTCTGGGCTCCGCTTTACCAGTCTAACTGCGGAATTGTGGAAAAAAAAGCAGAAGAGCACAAAACCTTTTCAGTGAGCTCTGGCTACCCTACTCACCGCCGGGAACAACACGAGGTTATTACAGTCGTGGTATTATCTATTTTGCTTAGTTATCGTTTTCTGTAAGGTGTATTTTCTGTGTAGCGGTTTCCAACCCATATGCCTTTACATCCTTACTTCCTCTTTCTTTCGTCAGCCAGCTTCCACAGAATCAACAGTTACTTCAATAACACGAAGGTTGTCCCATCAATGTTAACACTCAACTTCGCCAAGCTGACATCAATTTAGTCACAGATCCAAATTACCTAAACTGTATGAGTTATGAAAATTAGTCCCAACTGACCAAAATAGTTAGTTTTATTGTAGGCAAGGTTAATAATACTTGCTGTAATTCTACCTAACACGTCGCATAAGTCCACTAATTCAATCTGATGGTCACACACACACACGCACTCATACACAGCCACAATCACACGCACTCACTCAACTCGTACACAAACCACACCTAAAAATAACACCAAACATGAAGGGCCATTTACTGTACTTACAAAGTTAGAACTACATTTGGAAAATATAAAAATACTTCTTATTGCCCAAGACATACGTGTGGTTTTTGTTTTGTGTGACTGTATAAATGAGTTTGTGTGTATGAACAATTTTATTACGGCTGGTTAATTTATTTGTTTGTCCGTTCGATGTCGTGATGCGAGATGTTGCTATAGTAGTAGGTATTTAATGCTATTAGTGCAGGCCATAAACATTTTAGAGGGTGTACCCAGAGCTGTAAAATTTGAGATGATGTTAATCGAAGGTAGGTAATCGTTTGGGTGTTTTGTATATTATCAGATGTAGGTATCAGAGAGGCTGAAAGCTCTGGTTTCTGTTACTAAGCAAGTTTTGAAAAACTAATATAGGTACATAGATTCTTAGTTACAACCTCTAGGCCTCTAGTTACTTCGTGAATAAAGGTGGCATAACATATTCCCGGTGGAGTATATATAGGGCTAGCATACGTCTTCCTGTAGGTGTCGTAGAAGGCGACTACGGGCTACACCCACAGGAAGAGATGTGCTGGTGCCCACAGGAACAGGTTGTTCTCTATCCAACAGTAAATATATAGCCCATGATTAAGTGGCCGCTTGACGGTAATAGGCTCGCCCCTTATTACGTGGAATCCAAATTATAATTGGTGAAATATGGATGATAAACACCTCTGCCTACCCCTCGAGGATTTAAAGGCGTGAGTATTATGTATGTATGTATTCATATAGTTGTTCCCAGAGTTATAATTATAGACATTATTCCAAATCACCTAAATTAATATATCCCAAAAAAACGAATTACAATTCAAAACCTTTTGCACAGTATTCATACTATAAAATAACAACTCGTGCATAATGATGATAATAAGTGTTGCTATAAAGTCTCCTTGAGTAGCATACTCCAGCCAGTCCGTCAGCCAAGTCACTCAACTCTTAACAATATGATTACACCATCACGTACTTTCTACGATGAGACCTAATTGGTCCTAACACGATTTCCCGACTCTATTTATGAAGCCACAATTAGCCAATCTACTGTATCTGTCCAATTGAGACAATTCCACGGGACATCGTATGATTACTGGCCTTTTACCAGAGCAATGTTACTTACATTGACTAGAACTAGAATAGAATAATAATGGGTATATGAGACCCATACCAATCGCTCCTGGAAGTCGGTAGACCTGTTGATTGACGCACGAGGTATTGTTGCAGGTTTTCCCATTGATATTGGAGAGTTTTATGGCAGTCGCTCTTATAAAAGGCCATTCATATAAATATAATCACACTTTTATCCCCGAAGGGTTAAGCAGAGGTGAATTTAACACCCATATTTCACCAATCATTGTATTCGGTTCCATGTAAGGGGTAGGTCATTACCGTATTCCGGGCACTATTGTTGACTCGAGCCATGCACCTAAGGCTGAACCTGGGTTGTATATATCTGTCCAATGTTAAACAGTCCTATCCCTTAGTCGTCTGGTACGACACCGCATGGGAAGAGATGGGGTGGCTCAAATTCTACTCTGCCACGTGAAAAGGCAATAAAAAATCAAATTATGAAACAGAGAAATATGAGAATGGATCTCGGGCTCCAAGATGCAGGTTTTGAATGCAACTGTGACTGGCATTCAGATGAAGAAGACTTGCTGTAAGACTTTTTGGAACCAAGCCATAGATGATGATCCTATTGTATAAGATCTTTCACTTTTACATGCATGAGGTAGTATTATTATTGCCTCAAAAGCTGGTCAAACAGCAAGCGCAATCCAAAATGTGTCTGACCTGGGAATCAAGATTTGGACTCCAAGATCGCATGCAACTACAGCGCACTTGCGTCACGGAGCTAACGAAGAAGTTTTACAATTAAGCATTCTTCAAATTAGGCGCGCACGTGTTCCACCACTGTAAAGGCGTATTTACACAAGACGGTTACGCCCGGCTAGGACAGATGCAGAAGATAAACCCTGTCCAGTTGTCAATCTTGTCATCATCAGTAACCTCATGGCGATTGCCCAGTTGCGTTAAAGTTTTCACTTTGGAGCCTGAGGTCCGGTTACTGGTTTTAATTGGCATGTCGGATTTGTTTGTTGTTTGTTGGTTGTTGAATGTTTATTAGGCTTTAGGGGTTCTCAAGCCTGGGAAGTCGGCAGACTCTCCATTTGTGCAAGAACTTCATGTGTTGTTTAGCAGGTGCACCGATTATCAGAACCTTGGTTTGGGCCCCAAAGGTGTTGCTGGCAGTACAGTAGTCCAATCGTCAGTCTTATACCTATAGCATACAATGACGGATTTTATCAATGGATAGAAACCGCTATTAAATTACTTGCATCTCTTTTTACGCCCTGATTTAATTGTTACCTAATCGTGAGATCCTGGAACCGGATTTTCACTGGTGAATGTCATTCTATGGAGCCATTTCTACGACGACGGTGCTAGCCGGTTCAAGTCAGCACACCATAAAACCGGACCGTTTAGGAACCGTTTCGTGGAAATTCGCCTTAATCGTGAAGTACCTACAGAGCACATTGTGGCGGGTGGCAATAAATCTGCTGAGGCCAAAAGGCGACCTGGATTAGTCTGTCGACAAGATGATGAGTTTAGCACGTTTTTGACTTGGTTAATATAATTTATTCATCTAGGTTACATAGTAACATTTATGAAAGTCAGAAGCTACGTTTAGTGCTGTGTTCGCAACACAATAGGCGACGCTTGCAAGAATGGAACGTGACAGTAAAAAAGTCACAGGCTCTCTTTTTTTATCAACTTAATAAAAGGAGCTTGAGACGACATTTTTTGAGCAGCTATATTTTTCTGATATATTATTTTTTCGTTAGAACTTTGTTGAAGTCCTTCGATATCGTTTTTATATTTTCCATCGATCCCCGTACACAGCTCTTCAGTAGGTACAGATTATTTTGTGTTTAGATCAAAAATATTCAGGCCGTGGGCCATTATAAGCAAGAAGAAGCACATTAAGCCCCATGGCGGACTCGGAATCCAAGATGAGAGCTCAGGATGCGGGGTTAGTCGCGATTCCCGCCACTGTTCTATAATCCTCCTGAAAAAATTGCAATTTTAGTATATGTATCGTGTTATTCGAGGGAATAATAGGAGGGAAAAATATAAATTTCGAGGGAATCAAGATTGGGGGCGATTCGAGACTAGTCCTGTGGCCTTAGACAAAGTGACATTCTATTGATGGAATCGCTTTGAAGCGAACCGTTTTTAATGTTTAACAGTGGGTTACGTGACATTACGGTGGTTATAGTAATAATGATATGTGAAAAAATGTATTTCGAGTTAAAAAGATACAAATTTCATAAAAAAAATATAATTAAGTATATTAATGATTTCTGTCAATTTCATACTACAATTAGCGATTCCACTGGCGTTTTCGCCAATAGAATGTCACTTTGTCTAAGGCCCCTGAATGCACTGACTGGCACTGACGCTAAGATGACAATAGTATACAAAAGCACTTCAATTAACATAATATAATTATAACACCTACAATACAAAGTAACGTACAGGTTGGTACTATGGTACTTATATACCTCCTCACCTGATCGTCTTGACACATCGCAAACAATTTAATCGATGAGGTGATCGTTCGACGGGGCACGCGGCGCAGAGGGAGGGTGCGCGAGCGCAGGGCGTAAATAGATCTTGGCAGGAGCACACACCCACACACACGCACAAACATGGGCATGTGTGTGGGCGTGTTGAACATCTCTTACTCATTATTAGGTAAGTCTAAGTGCAACGTGCAGTCTGCCAGAGTCAGGGAGTTCAGTTGATTGAGATCCGATTCTCAGCACTCCATGGATTCACCGTGCGGTCGCCGGGTCCATGGCGTGATACAGAGAGGAACACCGTGACCGCGACTGGGACTTGCGACCCAGATGTAGTTTTAGGGTGGCCACCCTGTGATGCATCAGCGCATCACAGGGTGGCCACCATACACTCATACACGTAGGTACGTACAATACGTACTTTTGAATGAAATTTTGAAGCATTTATTGCTAACGATTCAAATGCAGCCTAAGACGGATGTATATGAGAAAATGGATCGACTTCGTGCCGTCCTCGGTGGCTTAGTGGTCAGAGCATTCCCCCTGTAAGGGAAAGATCGCGGGTTCGAGTCCCGCCCGAAGTCGATTCTCTTTCTAGAGGCAGAGTAGAATTTGGGCCAAACCATCTCTTCCCATGCGATGTCATACTAGGCGGCTAAGGGCTATCCCTATGGCTGTTTAACATCAAGCAAACCCAAACTCAGCCTCAGATTTCCGGAATTCGGCAATAGGCTCACCCCCTATTACGTAGGACCGAATACAATGATCGGTGAAATGTGGGTGTTAATTCACCTCTGCCTAACCCTCCGGGGATAAAGGCGTGATTATATTATGTATGTATGTATTTCCTATTAAGGTAAACACAGACACACAGATATCTTTCCCTTTGCAAGATCCGGTCATGACTTTAAGTAGTATAAGAGTCAGTGTGCATGTTGAACTTTTTAAAAGTACTGAAGATCCAACCTTCCTTCTTTGCATATTTGAATTTTCTCTTTTCCTTACTAGTACCACAGTAGAACGAATGCAACCTATGAAAGTGTTTCTTAGACTGTGCTAGTACGTAGCGTATAGATGACCTCGTGACCTCATGAACTGCGAGCTAGACTATGGTGATCGCTCACCAGCTGGTGGGCTATGTATTTCCATAGCACAAAAAGAAGGAATTTGTTTGTATTCCATAACACCTTTGTAACGAACAGTGTTTTTATGCAAAATAAATATTATCGTGAATCTTGAATCTTGAATCAAATTTTGAAATACAAAGCCAAAGAATACATACCTTTTTTCATTGTGTATAAGTTCCCCGAATAACTCCCCCTTTCCTTGATTAGAATTACTGCCTTAC
Source organism: Eilema depressum (assembly GCA_914767945.1). Classification (NCBI taxonomy): domain Eukaryota; kingdom Metazoa; phylum Arthropoda; class Insecta; order Lepidoptera; family Erebidae; genus Eilema; species Eilema depressum. Next base: position 651,413 of record OU612026.1, read on the forward strand.
TAAGGCGGCAAACTCACGATTAATGAATTGAGTGATGATCTTGATTTAAGATGGAAGCCAATAGATCGGTCAGCGACGACCACAAACTCCCCAATCAAAGAACATTTATGGATGAATTTAGGGAAAGTTCAAAATCACCCGGAACCCTCAATCGGCAACTTGTATGAAACAAAATAGGACAGAAGCAGGCTATGGTGTCTGCCTACCCCGAATAAAGAGGAGAGTGATTACGTCAGACCACTGACTTCCCGCATAATCCAGGGAAAAAATTTCACTTTAGGAAAAATGTGAAATATTTTTCATCTAAACGATCAAACGTCTGCGCGGGCGCCACGTTGTCACGTGCTTTACTTAAATATTATTAAAATAAAACATGATTTTAATAACACGTTTCTTTACAAAAGTCGGCCGATACGACGGTGTTGTCAGCTAAAATATAAATATTATTGCAAACCTCGGAATTATTTGAATCTCATCAGCGTTACATAAATTGATCACTGTGTAGAAAGTTTGTGAACTGGGGTTGTCAGCAATACTTAGATATCTATTTAAATACATTTAAAAAGCACGTGATATTGGTGACACGATTATTAGTATCTTAATTGCATGACGTACAGTCGATGAAACAAGTGATTAGATTTTAAGAAGATTGCAGTTCCTAGATACTGCTAAGTACCTAAAAATAACTGCTAAAATTAAATGTATGACTCTAAATTATAATAAAAACAACGATTTTAGCCCGAGGCTAGCCCAATTTCAAATCAGCCTGAGGCTGGCCTCGAAGGAATGGTCTTATTTTTGAATGATAACTATTGGGTATGCTTCAGATATTTTAATTTTAATTTTATTGCTTATAGACGAAATGGAGGCATTTACACTGGGTTATGTATGAGTTAAAATGTAAAAGAATATTGGGCAAGCATACTAAAGCAGGCTAAACTATTGGATTTATTCATTAATAATATTCGACCGAAAGGGCCGAAAATCATGGCTGGCGAAATGTGGGTGTTAATACAGCTCTGCCTACCCCTTTGGGATTTACAGGCGTGAGTATAATCTATGAATGTAATATTATTGGCCCAAGAAAAATATCTGAGGGTACAGCAGCAAGGCTCTATGGAGACGAAATGGAGGCACAAAGCACTACCTTTTTTTTGGAACATTTTCCTGTAGTTTTGTACCTTTATTAGGTTTCTTTTATGCTTATCGATACATAAAACTTTCGCTTGATACTCTCGTATGTAGATTATCTAAAATTATTTAATTTTCATTTCGTTTTTGGTAGGTCAGTCGTGTATTTGAATTAAATATTTATATTTAAATAATTGTTTTCCTGAAACACAGGAAAACAAATTGAAACGAAGTGTTTGAGTTTAGAGAGTTAGATATTAGAAACTTGTTGAATTAGAAAGTTTAAAAGTAAATTGGAGACTAAATGAAAGATGCTAAAAAAGATTTCCAATTTGTAATCCAGGAAGTTGGTTATTACAATTATAATTAATAAGAAGAATCTCAGGGGGTGAGTTAATATTAATAAAGACCAGCACTGAATTTATAGGCGATGAGAACGACCCGACGCGATGTGGGCAGCAGGGCACTTAGCTTCGCCGCTGGAGTACGTGCCGCGCCGACACGAACCGTCGCGTGGCTCGTTCAACGGCGAAGATAATCCCTGCTAGCTGCTAGCTGCTGCCTCGGGTCCTCGTGCTGGAAAATATAGTGCAGAAGCAAAATCAGTATGTTGTATGACATACTGCTAGTGCGGGCGTGGCAGGTAAGGTCCAAAGCAGGTGGTCAAGCTTCTCCCAGGCACTTAGTGCAAAAAGGTCATTACAGTAAAAGCCACACCCAAAATATTGCAAGCAGAAGAACAGATGCACAGAAAATAAGTTACACCGAATAGGGTAGGTAGGTAGATGGTAAAAGATCAGGAGGTCGATGACCCCATGGTCGGCAGGTCACTGTCCTTTTGACAAGCAGAAGGAAAATAAAACAGCCTAAGAAAAATAAGCCTTGCAAATTATTCTAATCGAATAATTAAAATAAGATAAAAATGGTCGGACGCCGCTCGCGTAAAAAGCAGACGCCCCAATGAAGTTTACCCCTCGCGCATAGGCGCGAAGAGTATGAAAATATTCCATATACGATATTTTATCGGACGGATTAAATTGAAATATGGCACATCTCGCTCACGTAAAAAGACAAGATGTACCTGGAAGAGCTTTGCAATGGCGACATGAGTACGACGTGTCATCGTGGTAAAATATAGTGATAGTAATCACGAGAGTTATAGGAATAACTCCTGATGGGAAAGATGGGAAACCACATCATTCTCATGTTTCCAATGCGACACCTTAAAATAAAAGAAATTAGCACACAATATGAAAAAAATATAGCATTCTCACCCGGGACGGACAGTATCTTAACCGAAGGTAGTTGTAACCGAAACCAGCAGATAATGAGCTCGGAGTGGCTCGTCCCCCAGTTTTTATAGCTGGTTCGGTGGTGGAACCCACTTCCGGCCCAAAATTACACGATTAGGCCGTAATAGCCTTTGGGTTTTGATTTTAATACGTACTCTTTTGGCAAATACAGTCAACTGCAACCGCCATGTTGACATGACGCTTGCAGATTTGCTCGCACGCAACCATAGACAAGGTGCTGGGTCCACTGAGTGAATAGAATACAGATAATATTAGTCGAGTATCGATCGATATCGATTGAATATCGATCACTACTCCACCAATACTATACATTAAATAAAAAAAATACAGGATTGCAATTAAGACAATCTGCAATGTCACAATACTCCCCCTCAAGCGTCAGAATTTCTGTTAACAGAAATTCGATACTGTGCTCAGGACTACAACCAATCTACGCTTACACATCCTAACTAACTGACATGCATCCCTACATACAACTCTTATAAAATGTGGCGGTTACCATCAAAGCTATGGTAAACGCCTCCTATCAGACAGAGTTTCCAACATCATGACCGTTGGAGACTCAACGTAGACCAGTTGAAGGTATTAGGTTGTAGGACCAGTACAACTGTTTCTACTAGAAGAACTTGAGCAAAAGAAAACCACTGTGTAATTTCAACCCGTGAAAAGTGTGTACAATAGGCTTATTTTTGACCTGAGTTTGTACAAACCGCTCAGGGTAAACAGTACCCAGATACTGGTTGAATATCCCAGTTCCAAGAAGAATACAAAAATCCCATGGTCAATGGTTAATGGCCATTGCCGGGGGTAGCCCGTTGGTTGAATCGCCAACGAACAAAACAAGTAAGTATTGTTTAAAAAAAACAATAAAGGAAGAAGAACATAATAGGTCCTTCAATAACCTGGACAAAATCCAAAGCTTAAAATAGAAGAAAGAAGTTGGAATTACACAGTAGAAACGAGGTAATAAGGGTTGTGACATAAAAAAAACTTGCACATAATGTTATGTGAAAGAAAGTTTAAAAAATTAAAGTACATAGTAGTTGTAAGTCATAAATTGCAACTTACGTGGTAAATAGGCGAACATGACCAATGTAACCACAATATCACGTATAAACGTGTTGGAATACAACATTAAAGCAACTATATTCCACAAAGAAAAGTTTTAAAATCAAAACAAACCAACGAAATGTTTTGAAATGACATCAGAATTGTCACAACGTTTCGTTTCACTAAACGTTCATTGCGTTCAGGAACGAACTAAGTGAATGGAATAACATTCGGATCTGTCAAAACAAACGTCATTTTGACAGATGACATTAGTGACTAAACGTCAAACATAGTTTGTTTACATCATGCAGAAAAGTTAAAAAAAATTGTAAAAACAACATTTTATTAAAAATACGGTATAATCGTATGTAAAACCATGCATATAAAAGAATAACCAGACAAGTTATTAAAGTAAAGTGGAAATTCTATTGGAATTGTAGTAATTACAATGGAAATTACTCGAACCGGTTCTTGTATGTGAAATAACATTATCGTACTTTTTCATAAGTAGGTAAGCAGTGCAATCAGACAACTTAGTGCGGCTCCCACTAAGTTTCAGCAGTATCATACTGCAAACTTATCTTACTGTATCTTGCAAGCGAACAAAGTTATTCCCTGTGTGAGACCCGAACATAACCAAAACCACAGGTGTCACCCTAACCGACAAGAACTCAAGAACATCCACAGAACAACAATGTTTAAGTTATTTTAATCTGGAATGAATCCAGACAAAGTTTATTTAAAAATATTTAATTAAAATTTTAATTGAAAAGTTTAGTTTATTTAGTAATTTATATTAAAACATGACATGTTTAATAACAATCACACATAGTGTATTGTGTTTTATATATTATTCTTTGTAGTTTGTAAGTTTTATATCTTTGATGTGCCAATCACCCAAAGATTTGCCAGACATATCAACCAGTTCATAAACTAAAGGTGATTTCTTTGTTAGAATTTTACATTTGACAAACTTAGGAGCCAGTTTTGATATTTGCTTTCTGAGTTCAGAAACGGACTCAAGAGTCAGATCCACCGCGAAGAGCGACTTCATATTGAAGTTCAGCCTTTTGTAACGATAGGAACTTAATAGTGTACGAAGGCATAATTGGGTTGTGAGAACACTATACCATTCCACACAGTGGACACAAAATAAATGTCAGCTGACTTACTAGTGAAAAAATTAAATGTGGAAGTGAAAAACTACAGTTTGAAGCGTTTAAAATTTTTATGAAATTCCCAATAAAATTATTTTATTGGTCCAGTACCATAAGCACTAGCAAAAATAATATAAGTGATTAAATAAAACACTTATAATAAGTGTACCACAGCACAATAATGGTGTTGCACGAGGGTAGCACAAAAAAAATTTCCTAAGGGACAAAATAACTCTAGAAATTCACTTCACCAGTAAGTCACCTGATGGTAAGGGAAGAAAAAATTAAATTAATCACTTACGGGCCGTTCTCATCTAAAAGGCTGGAAAAAAACCATTATTGGGCGCCATTGAAACGAAGCGTTTGAGTTTAGAGAGTTAGATATTAGAAACTTGTTGAATTAGAAAGTTTAAAAGTAAATTGGAGACTAAATGAAAGATGCTAAAAAAGATTTCCAATTTGTAATCCAGGAAGTTGGTTATTACAATTATAATTAATAAGAAGAATCTCAGGGGGTGAGTTAATATTAATAAAGACCAGCACTGAATTTATAGGCGATGAGAACGACCCGACGCGATGTGGGCAGCAGGGCACTTAGCTTCGCCGCTGGAGTACGTGCCGCGCCGACACGAACCGTCGCGTGGCTCGTTCAACGGCGAAGATAATCCCTGCTAGCTGCTAGCTGCTGCCTCGGGTCCTCGTGCTGGAAAATATAGTGCAGAAGCAAAATCAGTATGTTGTATGACATACTGCTAGTGCGGGCGTGGCAGGTAAGGTCCAAAGCAGGTGGTCAAGCTTCTCCCAGGCACTTAGTGCAAAAAGGTCATTACAGTAAAAGCCACACCCAAAATATTGCAAGCAGAAGAACAGATGCACAGAAAATAAGTTACACCTTATAGGGTAGGTAGGTAGATGGTAAAAGATCAGGAGGTCGATGACCCCATGGTCGGCAGGTCACTGTCCTTTTGACAAGCAGAAGGAAAATAAAACAGCCTAAGAAAAATAAGCCTTGCAAATTATTCTAATCGAATAATTAAAATAAGATAAAAATGGTCGGACGCCGCTCGCGTAAAAAGCAGACGCCCCAATGAAGTTTACCCCTCGCGCATAGGCGCGAAGAGTATGAAAATATTCCATATACGATATTTTATCGGACGGATTAAATTGAAATATGGCACATCTCGCTCACGTAAAAAGACAAGATGTACCTGGAAGAGCTTTGCAATGGCGACATGAGTACGACGTGTCATCGTGGTAAAATATAGTGATAGTAATCACGAGAGTTATAGGAATAACTCCTGATGGGAAAGATGGGAAACCACGTCATTCTCATGTTTCCAATGCGACACCTTAAAATAAAAGAAATTAGCACACAATATGAAAAAAATATAGCATTCTCACCCGGGACGGACAGTATCTTAACCGAAGGTAGTTGTAACCGAAACCAGCAGATAATGAGCTCGGAGTGGCTCGTCCCCCAGTTTTTATAGCTGGTTCGGTGGTGGAACCCACTTCCGGCCCAAAATTACACGATTAGGCCGTAATAGCCTTTGGGTTTTGATTTTAATACGTACTCTTTTGGCAAATACAGTCAACTGCAACCGCCATGTTGACATGACGCTTGCAGATTTGCTCGCACGCAACCATAGACAAGGTGCTGGGTCCACTGAGTGAATAGAATACAGATAATATTAGTCGAGTATCGATCGATATCGATTGAATATCGATCACTACTCCACCAATACTATACATTAAATAAAAAAAATACAGGATTGCAATTAAGACAATCTGCAATGTCACAAAATTCTACTAATATTATTCACACTACCAGTTAAAATTACGTTTAATTAGCCTAATGGTAACAACACTATAGAACACCAGGGGGTTCAAAAACAATGGGGTCAGCTACGCATTTGACCATTCCTTTGTTTTGCCATTTTTATGGTATAATGTTATGCTCTGTAAATTAAAATTTAAATAATGTACTCGTATGCCTACCATGTTGTTTAAAAACCATAACAATCAACACCGACAAATCTTAAGAACTTTATTATTTTAATTTAATGCAACAAAAATAGAAATACATTTTTACGTATGTATTTATATACACAGGTATGCTTTTGTATACAAAAATAATTATCTTGCCACATCGATAGACACAAAAAAATAGATTAATAACTAAATATACATATAAATTATGTAATTGAGTGTACACTCACACATCCATACACACACATACAAGGCGAGTTCATTCACACAAGACCTTGACACGATTACGTTCAATGAAATTTTGTGAGCGCAGACGCACACATGCGCACAAGTGCAAACGACCCGAGTCACAAATCGTTATGTAAATCCTTTGACATAATCACTTATTAATATAATTGTTTGACTTCATCCCTTTACCGTATAAGTCCATGACTGGATTTGACAATTGATGCCTTAAAAAAATGCCGCAGTAGAGTTTGTTGCGGCGTTTCTTCTCCACCAGGGTCTTGGATGTGGAGGTAAACTTAGCTTAACTAGAATTATGGACGTTAATACGAAATATTTGTATTTTATTCTATATTGAAAATTAAAACTATGACTGTGACGAATAATAACTTGATAGAGATTGTCAAGACTAGTTTTTGACTGGAGGATGCGAATCAGTAGGCAATTTTGGTGCCCCCAGCTAGATGAAGGACGTTCAATTTAGCCGGGATAGATTGGTTACTGACGGTGAAATTGAAAAGGACTACATTCATAAATTGATAGAGCTATGTTTCTGATTCCCGGTAAAGTAAAATACAAGTACCGTCTATTTCTAAACGTCAGTACCGTGCAAGATCTCAGGTGATAGGGTCTTGGAAAAACCAGAAATATTGGTGTGAAAACCGGTGTGGTGATTGGATCCCTACCAAGATCTTACCAACCTTATCTGCAAGCTGCTCTTCCACAGTCTCTAAGGCTTGAGGTTCAAATATCAGTCACTCCCTTTTTTTTTATCGTGCGAAAAATCCCCACGGATGCCTCCCCCGCGGGAGCCGGAGGAGGAGGTTATGTCGGACTCGAACCGACTAAAACGCACGCCGTCTGTGGGCCGTCAGTGATGCCGGAGGTGAGATTGTCGTAGCCATATCCCTCGCACCCCGGCCGACCCAGGGCCATATCTCTCGATCTGGCCCTCTTCCGGTGTGGGGACCACGGAGTAATATCAGTCACTCCCGTAAAAGCCAAAATGAAACAAGTTGTGGAGGGGAGAAATGGGAGAATCGCCTCCACAGTACAAGCTTTAGATACGTTTAGATAGAGAAGAAGAAAGTTCCAGGGTGGTGATTATGGCATACTAAGTACGTTATGTACTGAAATGCAGGCTTACATGAAAGGTGTTAATGACAATAGAAGAAGCTCTTACACAAGAACAGAAGTAGATGGCAGGCAGTGGCAAGGGGTCCCTATCACCCAATTCCTGTTCTGGTCCTGGTCTGGGTGTTACCATGTATAATATGTATGTATTTACGAAAAAAAAATTATTTAAGTATGTTTATCCGCACTCTAGAACCCATAACACAAGCTAGTTAAGCTATGCTTACTTTGGGTCCAGATAGCGTTGTGTGTAGAATGTCCTACCGACTTGCCTTACAAAGCTTCTCTTTGGTAGAATTCTATACAAAATTGCTATGGTCGATCTTTAAGAGGGAAGATTTTTTCAACGGCTTCTCTTTTCAAAATCTTCACTCCTCAACACTGATGGTGGGCAGTTGTCTCTGCTTACCTCGCAGGGTAAAAGGCGTGAGTATATACATGTATGTATGTTATATGCCAGTCCTTGATTTCACCAGACAGTTAGCCATCCTTTTCTGCAATTTGATTTGTTAACAACAATCTTTCGCAACTATTAATAAGATTCATTCAATCTGTAATAATTACCTATTATTATTTTCCTTTCTAATTCAAATGTGTGTGTGCTAAATAGAAAATTGAACACAATATGTTTTGTAATTCACTAAATGAATAACGATTGGCTTGTCTGCATATTTGATAGATTGTAATCTGTAAGGTAATTACTAATGTCGACTGCGGCGGTGGCACAGTGATAACGAGTGCGGCTGTTGTGCCTGAGGTCTCGAATTCGATATATCAATATATATAAAAATCAATGCCACTTTTCGTTGTTAGTTTATAACTCAAGAACGGCTGAACCGATTTGGCTAATTTTAGTCTTGAAATATTCGTGGATGTCCAGGGAAGGTTTAAAGATGAGAAAATAGGTGCAGCGGGAACGGGATCAAAAATTCACGCGTGTTGGAAAAAATATGGCGATACGAAGTTCGCCGGGACAGCTAGTCTATTATAAACGTCAAAACTCCAACGTGTTGATTCCATACATTCGTCAGTCTATTTTAATATATTCTGGCTTTCCTCTTGAAGTCTAAGGGTAAAACGGCAGTTGCTGACGTAACAGCCAAGATAAATTCAATCTGCTGTGGTTTCCCGTCTACTGTATCTTCAAGAAGGGCATTAGAAGGTAGACATCAAGAGCACACATCCATAGGTCACGATAATTACTTTCCACCAAGTGGGTCCTGCGCTTGTTTGCCACCTGAGTGGTATAAAATATAGGTATTTAAACTTTCATGTAACTCCAAACAATACATGGTAAATATCCCGATAGGTCTAATAGTAATGGTATAAAATATTTGAAAAATCTTGGAAAATTCTTACTTGAAGGTTCCCTAATATTCACTTTTAAGTCACTTTAAAGTCTGAATGTCTGAATATAAAATTATTGTTGGTATAAATTCAACGAGTACGAAGCTCACAATAGGATAATATAAATCAAGATATAGTTAGTGAATAATACAACCTTACATGAAAGAATACGCATGGAGCCTTGAGTCGACCAGGAAAATGATAGGAAAGGCCGTCGGCGACTGCGCGAGCGCACTCAAGAAAATCGCACACAATATTATTTTTGTTATAATTTACGTGATACTATGAGCATTAAGGCCAGGTTGCAGTAGTTTCTAACATTTTTAAACGTCTGGATATCAACTAATATAGCAAATTGCGTCAAATAAAAAGCATATTAATAAAATATGCTAAACTGTCAAGCGACGTGTGAAGACAGAAACACGATTCATAATAATTGGTTCAATAGAAATTAGTGTCAAACACTGGGGTCTAAAACGCTCCAATTCACTATTTCAAACACGTTTCTCACTATGACGCCATTGCCAATACATGCCGAAGTTTGTATTAAAAAATAAAGCATTAAAATATTTACAGATTGGTGAAGATATAATTATTTATCACGCAGATATCATTTATTTCAAAAAACCGCAAAAATCCTCAAAATTGCTGCATTGAAGTATTCGCGGTCGTCAGTCAAAATATTCAAGGTAGAACGTTTCACTATAATACTCCCTTGATTTGAAGGTATTGTTTTTTTATACCACTTAAGTGGCAGACAAGCACACGGCCCACCTGATGGAAAGTAGTAACCGTGGCCTATGGACGTATGCAACACCTGAAGAAACCTTCTAATGTCCTTTTTGAAGAACCCCATATTGTAGTCGCTTGGGAAAACCACTGCAGCGAGTTCATTCCCCAGCCTGAGCGTGCGTGGGATGAAGTTCTTGATTGTCTGTTATTATACTATGTCTTTATGCTACTAAGGTAGCAAATACACAGAGGCACAGATTTAGGTAGGATTTTACTAGTGAAATTTTATACTGACTTTTACTTTAAAGAGTTTGAGATCTGAGAATAAAAGGTACGTTCTTTCTTGCTGATAAAATTGAATTATTACGTCGATTGTGCTCATATGAGTGGTCATTAATTATACGAATTTTATAGAAATCTAGTGAGATCTACTGGATCATTCATAAAGTTACTCGTTTTTAGCGGAATCGCTCAATGAGGCCTGTTTAGACCCACTGGAATTGATCTAGAAGGCAGTTCTCCAAGACACAAAACGTGTTCCTCACCAGACGACCTTAACACCGACAGCTCAGCGTTGCTAGACACACCTATTTCTATTTTTAAATAGACGCTGTTTTTATTACTATAATAAAATTTACAAAAGGCAAATATAATTAAAATTATTATAATTGTATTATTTCCTTAAATATACACACAATTAGCATTAACATTTATGAAACTGCATGATATAAAGTTAATTTCAGTCAGTTACACAAACAACATCGAAATTAAACAGATATCTGATTCGAGTTGAACAAAGACTCGGTCGATGATGAACTCGGTGCAAAGGCGGGCGCTGAGGAACATCGACAATCCCACACTCACTGGCGATGTGGATCCGCTCAGCCTCAGGAGAGACTTTGCATCGCTGTTTTACCGCCTGTGCAATGGTGTGTGTTCAGATGAATTGATCGACATGATGTGCCCATTGCTACGTTCTATCATCGACCTTTCGCCACAGATAGGGAATCCATCCTCACACGTTGCGACTGGAAACAGTACGGACAGTCAGGTATGAAAGGAACTTGGTCCCAGGAGTGCTTATACTGTGGAATGCACTCCCTGTAGCAGTTTTTCCAAACGACTAAAATATGGGGTTCTTTAAGAAGTGAATTAGAAGGTTCTTACACTGGTTCAGGAGCGCGAGTAGCCACTTTCTGTCAGGTGGGCCGTGGGGTTTTCAGCCACCTTAGTGGTATAAAAAAGACGTGTTTTGGTGAAGAATTCCAAGTACCTATTTTGTCGCAAATCTTCCCACTGGAATTCTCATATGAAAAATTACAAGTATATAATTTATTGAATTATATGGTGCATTAATACTGTCAGCGGCTATTCATTTTTATTACTACCTACCTATTTCTTTGTTAATGTGTCGCTGTCGAAAAGCTATTTGGCTGAGTTTGAGTCTGAGAATTTTTGGCTAGCCTGTAATTTATGACTAGGCCTGAATTCAATCTAGTGTATCTAGACTATTACTTAGTGATTAATGCTGACGTTTCTCAGATATTTCTTTTCAAAGTTCCGATTTCGAGGAGGTAAATAGTGCTGCTACAATATTATTGCTAGATTATTGCCTAGGTTAATCACTAACATATGCTTACAATTGGGATAAATTGCTGTCCAGTGGTCGTTGGCCTTTACGTGAAGGTTTATGATTTGAACCCAATAATAAATATGTAAGCAGAGAAACACTCCGACAACCTCGCGAACGCGACTGCAACGCAGAACGCGCTGGTTCGATTCCCGCTTAGTGCAAATACTTGTATGCTGGTCGTGCCTCGAAGTGTACATTTTAACCCGTCGGTCCCGGTTGTCCTACGAACATCAATGGCAGTCGTTACGGGTAGTTGGAGCCCTCAAGTAGACTGGCAAAAGTGGACCCCGGACTCCAAGGTGAAAGCTTCGGGTTCGTGGCTTAGGTCCCGGTGGTAGACGCCCCCGTGGCTGAGGCCCCTGAATCCAAATTTGTAATGTTTCTACTTTTGCACAACGCTGTAGGTCATTGTCTAGGTCGGATTTTGGATGGGTGACCGTTTTTTACATTACGAGGTTAAGTAAAATTGGCAGGGTCAGGTTTTTGATGGGTGACCGCTCTTTACATTACGAGGTTAAGTAAAATTGGCAAGGTCAGGTTTTGGATGGGTGTCCGTTCTTTACAATACGAGGTTAAGCTTAATTGGCTGGGTCTGGTTTTGGATAGGTAACCGTTCTTTACATTACGGGGTTAAGTAAAATTGGCAGGGTCAGGTTTTGGATGGGTGACCGTTCTTTACATTACGAGGTTAAGTAAAATTGGCAGGGTCAGGTTTTGGATGGGTGTCCGTTCTTTACATTACGAGGTTAAGCGTAATTGGCTGGGTCTGGTTTTGGTTAGGATCTTAATCCCGAATTTTAATATTCCGAATATCATAATCCCGAAAACGTTTGGCCATTTTTTCATAATCCCGTTTTTTCAAATTCCGAAGTTTTATTTGCCATATAATCGCAACTCCGAATTTCATTTGCCCAATTATTCATTTGTACGACGTTTTATAATCCAGACGAACGAGTTCCAGACACACGAAATCTAAATGCACAAAATCATATGCATGAATGCCCAAATTTTAAAACACAATTTTTTTAAATGCATTTAATTGATAACCAGACAAACAATATCCAGATTTTTAAAACCAGCTAGCATCAGGCATGCAGCATGCAGCAAGCATCAGGAATTTAGCATGCAGCAAGCATCAGGCATGCAACATGCAGCAAGCATCAAGCATTTAGCATGCAGCAAGCATCAGGCATGCATCATGCATCAGGCATGCAGCATGCATAATGCATGCAGCATGCAGCAAGCATCAGGCATTTACCATGCAGCAAGCATCAGGCATTTAGCATGCAGCAAGCATCAGGCATTTAGCATGCAGCAAACATCAGGCATTTACCATGCAGCAAGTATCAGGCATGCAGCATGCAGCAAGCATCGTTTCTGTCACAGCTCCGGCGCTGCGGGGCTCCAGCGGCCCCACACGAGCTTATCGTCGCAGATGGTTGTAACGCCCACCACCGCAGCTTCGGCTTGCTGGCCGGCTGGGCCGGCCAGCCTCAGCCGCGGCGGCGGCCATTGTAACCACCTGCTCCTCAGCTCGTGGGCCGCCTCGCCCCTCCGCGCCTACGCGGGCTTAAATAACACTCTAGGGGTAGGGCAAACAAGACTACGTGAAGTCGGATTTGCGGCAATTCATTTCTTTCACTAACTTTTTTGTGACAATTTTTGACTTTTCAAACCAATAATTTAAGGGTTAAACTGTTAATTTTTCCGTATAAAATTCCGTACAGGGATAAATAAAAAATATAAAAAAAACCAAACCTATCCGAATCGGATTGCACTGAGTCGGGGTGTTAACAATAATTTTAATAATTTCGACATTGAAATTTCTAAATTAATGTACCTTAATTTCTAACTTAACTTACTGTACCTAATAAATGAATCATATAAATTTACTGAATTTTACTATACTTGTATATAGTTTAGCTGGAATACGATTGTATGGGAACCAAATAAAAAGATTATGAAAATTTGGTAAATGGTACGATGGGTAACAAAAAAAAATATTTTGAGAATCTGGTATAACTATATTTGGATTATGACAATATGGGAAACAAAAAAAAGCTATTTGAAAATTTGGTTTTAGTGCACCTGGTAATTGATTTATCTGGGAAATGAAAAACGGAATTATAGAAAGTTGTCATTCATTACATCTGTCTTTTAAAAGTTCTACCAACCGTTTTCGGGGTTTTAAGATTCGGGTAACAGAAATTCGATATTTCAATAGGTTACCGGATGTTGGATACGACCGAGATTAAAGCTAGGATGGAAAAGAAGCAAGACGTCAGGCTAGCATTTTTTGAGTCCACTCCTCCTACCAGGGTCCGGTGCTCAAGTAGCCAGTCGTCCAATTGCGTCAGTCCCCTGAAAATAACCACGTGGTTATCTAGTGTCATTGACTTGTTTACTATTTGAGAGTTTCTAGCAAACGTGTGGGATAAATGTGATATTTATGTTATTATTCTTAAGCGTTAGATTTGTAGTTCGTATCATCGCTATATTTATCAAAATCACATGTTGAAGTGTTTGTTTTTCGCTTTCGTGTTTTAGTATCATGTTATTTTGACTAGAATACTGATTTAAATGTAAAGTATAATCCGTTGATTTATCTTACTAATATACTTTTGCATTTCTCTTTCTGGGGTAGGTAGAGTTCAAAATTTTAAATTTACTTCTTTTGTTACACCGTTCAATTCTAGTGCTCTTAAGGGGCCCAATGAGTACCTACGAACATAGGGAATTAATCAACAAAATTTATTACGGGGACTAATTTTTGGAAATCAAGTCCTCGATTCTGCAAAGTAAAACTATTGTCATATCACAGACACAGCAAAAAATGGCATTATATTTTAGACTTTATTTCTATAGACTTAAAGCTCAAAATTTAGTAAAAAGAGTTTCATTACACTTTCACTCACTCGACAAAAAGTCATTTAATTTTATTGCTTTAAAGTCTGTCCGTGGTGTGACAGTGGTTTTGCTTTAGCAGAATCGAGGACCAATGGTCACCAAAATAAATGTGTAAAACCGCCTAAGTGAGCAAGTCATTCGGGTTCAACTTTAAATCTGCAGGTTACTGGTATACAGGACAGGTTAGCTAGGACCCAAAGGTTTCTATGGGCCTCATTACACCCCGGTAATTTATATTTATAAATCCATAAATAATAATAACTCAATCACACACAGCTTACCATTATTAAAACCAAATTTTCATGTGTTTACTTTCCATACCCCTTACGTCATTAGCATGACAAGTGCCTTACTTTGTTGGTTTTGACTCATAGGTAAACACTAAGCCTATATTCAATCACTCCACCCTTCCTGACTCTGTCCTTCATATCAATTACAACCAAATTCAGCCACAGATGTTGAAAAAACATTCGACAAAACAACCTAACTACCTCACAAGTACTCACAACTGTCACGTATAATATTGAAAAAAGAACCAACAATAAATAGGTACACTCAACTACAAAAGTTTCTTAACATATACATTTTTTTTTTAACATTGGAATAATATAAATAATTGGTGTATAAGCAGTTTTACCTCAAAGGTCAAAGTTAATATATTTCGTATTATTTATTGTTATAAAGGTTCACTTTTGTCGTTGATTGTACTTTATTTATCAAGTATTTATTATTAAAAAACTTATTTCCTGATTGTTCGTAGTACATAAGTTGTAGTTCACGCTTTTGGTAGCTTCGTGAGTGAATAAAAAATGAACAAGTTCGTGTGAAACAACACATGGCCTACAGATTATATTCTACGTAACTATAAAACTAGAAGTTTAATACGAAAATTGTGTCACAATTTGGGTGTGTAGAGGAGCTATCCACCCTGGGAGGAGGGGAGAGCGCGAAAATTATAGGGCACCAAAAATAATTTGTAGGGAGTCAAGAAATGCGCGTCCGAAAAAGAGCAGACGCCAGTAGGGCGCGCATTTCCCAAGATTCGTTATAACCAAGATGGTTGGTAGGGCCATGGGAAGGAGGAAGGAGGTGGGAATACGGCTACCCACCCTGGCTTACTCCCGAATTTGTTAGGAACTCAGAGACTAGTTGATAGTGTATGTAGATGATAGAGCACCCATCCCGATCACATCCTAAGGCGTCCATTACACGCTCATGCACGCGTCATTCATGCCATAAGTCATGAATTACGCTTGAATGATGGTTATA
The DNA here is from genome assembly GCA_914767945.1 of Eilema depressum. Taxonomy (NCBI): domain Eukaryota; kingdom Metazoa; phylum Arthropoda; class Insecta; order Lepidoptera; family Erebidae; genus Eilema; species Eilema depressum. The sequence goes on from OU612026.1 coordinate 667,300, forward strand.
CTGTCGACATTATATACAACCATCCGTCACCGCATTAGACGATAGGTTATTCGACAATCACGGCCGTGACTGTGGTTAAACTGAGAGCAAAACCTACCGTGTAATGGACGCCTAAGCTTGGAAATCCTGGAATCTTTTTCAAAATTTAGTTTAGCCTAGCTTTTATGAGAGCGACTGATATTGTCAGAGACTCGTGCGTCACTCTGTTGACGTACCAGCTTGTAAGCTATGTTGACTTGGGTTCCTAAGACTTGATAATTTTGCACAAATTATGAGAAGCAGTAGAGAAAAGATTATAAGTAGCATTAGGTAAATAGTTCAAAAGTGTATTAGTTTATTCATTACCCTAGAACGAGCAGTAGATTACTGTTCGCCTACTTAACAGGCAGGTAAGGGATATTTAATGGTGCTGATAACGAGGCACACAAACCTACTGACAGTACTTGCGACTCCGATAGCGTAATACCGTGCAGGCTTACTTTTACCAGTACTAATACCTATTACGTGGGACGGAAACTCATAGTTTTTTACGTATAGGACGATATATTACTTCACCTCGCTTGATGGTAAGCTAACCAGACACCTAAATAGGTCACAGTTACAGATAGGTACCTATAATGTTACAATGGTGGCCCTCAGGTTGACGGCCTCATCAGATGCTTTTTCACGCCCCGCTTACAAAACCCGGGACTGTAGGAAGAAGGAAACAGTTATGCTGGTTGTGATTAATACACCTTCGTTTATCCCTTCGGGGATCTACAGGCGTGTATGTATGTATATTCTTGAAAGTGTTAGCAGAGTTGTGTTACATACGCGAATGACTTTGACCATACAAATGCTCAAGGTCATTCGCTCATATTTGAACCGTAAAAATCAGTAAAATCAATTTTAATAGATAACTTTATAGGCGACGATTACTAACTAAGAAGGTCATGTCATGCTAATACACTTATTTAACACTAGCTTTTGCCCGCGGCTCCGCCCGCGTGGATCTCGGTTATCGCGACCAAACATAGCATAATGTCCTTTCTCAAGGTCTAACCTACCTCTATACCAAATTTCATCAAAATCGGTTCAGCGGTTTAGTCGTGAAAGTGAGACAGACAGACAGACAGACAGACAGACAGACAGAGTTACTTTCGCATTTATAATATTAGTAGGGATAATATGTATGAAATTTTAGATTATTCAGAGCCTCTTATCAACTATTTCCTCCTTTTTTATTTAATTTATAAAAAGGAGAAGTTCTTCGTATATCCTGTAGTATGCAGGCATGTGAATTCCAGATCTGTAGGTTTTATAGTTAATAAGTAAAATGGTTTCGAAAATACCAATTTTTCGATGCTGATCTGATTCGGGGCCTTAACAATTAGGTATGTTTTTGATCTCACATCAAGGGGAACGACACGATATTCTTTAATAAAAAAAGTTATATAAAATTTCTAATTGGGGTGGATTCTAGGATTTTCATTTTTACCCTTTAGGTATAGCAACTTAAACACGTATTCCATTGGTAATTCTTATTTCGATATTTACGTTCTATTGCCTTTATAAATAAGAAAGTTGTTACGCATGGATCCGTTAAAGTAGGGTAGGTAATAGATTTCTCAGTTGAAAGAGTTCAAAGTTGGCACTTTGGAGCCGTGGGTCCGCTTTTTCCGCTTTCATTGGCATATCGGCTTTTCCGCGTGCGACTGCTGACTTCCCAACCCCGACAGGGAAGATTGCCTCAGAGCCTCGCCCGTTGCTTAGCTGGTGAAGTTGGCTTGTTGGTAGAGCCTTTCCTACGAGGTATAGATCTATGTTTGTTATTATAATCAAATCAGAACAGCTGAACATTTCTGGATAAAATTTGATTCGTACATAGATTATAGTCTGACTACCACCTAAATCTGAATACCACCTAAATTACTTCTGTATAATTCTCGATTATATCGATTACTAGCTGACCCGGCGAACTTCGTACCGCCATATTTTCCGCCCGCGTGGTATTCTGAACCCGTTCCCGCTACATATCTCTAAATTTATCAGTGTTTCTCTACAATAATAAGCATATTGTATAAACCTTCCTCTTGAATCACTCTATACATTAAGAAAACCGCTTCAAAATCCGTTGCGTAGTTTTGAAGATTTAAGCATACACAGGAACGGACAAACAGCGACAGTGACTTTGTTTTATAATATGTAGTGATATTCCTGTAGACTCAGACTAAGTTAGTCCAAAAATAGAGGAAGCTACGGTCAATACCTAATCTGATTTAAAAGTGTCCAATTATGTAAAATAGCACTAATGGAAAATATAAAGTAGGAAAATTTGGTCGCAGCACGTGTACTTCAAACAAAACCTGTTTAGTAATCTTTCCATTACGACTAAGTCTGATGACTAAGTTATAGGTAGGTACGACATACAATTTGACTTCACGTCGTAGGTATATTTTTTTTAAAGGTTATAGGACATGACAAAATGACTTCAACCTGTCTGAACTATTTGACATGATGCCCACAGCTACATTCTATCATCACACCGCTCGCCATAGGCAGGGAATTCATCCTCACACATTGCGACGGAAAACGGTGCGCACTGCGCGGTATGAAAGGAACTTCATCCCACGCACACTCAAGCTGTGGAATGAACTTCTCGCGGTGGTTTTCCCAAGCGACTACAATATGGGGTTCTTCAAGAAGGGCATTAGAAGGTTTCTTCCGGGTCGGCAGCACGAGTGTAACGCCCCTAGTGATGCACTCATCCATAGGCTACGATAACCACTTTCCAGCAGGTGGGCCATGTGCTTGTCTGCGACCTAAGTAGTATAAAAAAGAAGGCAAATTGTCAGGAAAGAGGGTCTCAAGAAAATCTAAATGCGTACAATACACCAGCAGTCTGCAGTCAAGTCCCAGTTTACTGATTCAGAATCAATTCTTCGTTCCCGGAAATCTGACCTTTGACTCGCTGCAGCGCGGGCAAGTTTTAGCAGAATATTGTTATCTTATCGACCAACGCATTATTGCCTGCTCAAGGCAAACTGGCGGAAGATGGAAATGAACCTTATATAGGCGGAGTTTTAAATTATGGTTACCATAACGAAATACTCGAATTAAGGATATGAAATGTGTGGTTTTACGTTTCCAAAATAATGTATAAGACAATAATTATTCAGCAGAAAAGGTGTCGTATTTCAAAATTAAAACGACTAAAATCATAAATGATGTGCCGTCACAAAGATTTAACCTAAGAAGAAATCAAGACCACCGGCAGAAAAAGACGTGATATCACTATAGAATGTGTCCTTACAACTCTCAGTTTAGAAAAAACGTACAGAAGACGTCACAGCAACAACCGCTACTATTTGAAATACTCAGTGAGTTACGGACTTAATTGGTGTGTTGCTTTGACAATACAACGAACCAATAGATATTTTAAAATGTATTAAACTTATGATACCATCGAAAGATTACGCGAATATCACTCATTAAAATAAATACAATTTTCCAGATTTGTTTGGTATTTTATTACTATTTACACTAAGTTCGACGTTGCGGCTTTTCAGCAGTGTTTTCATTAGTAACCCTGTGACCATGGCTGCTGAAAAGTAACCGAAAAGTCGGGTTAAGTGTAAATAATATTAAAGGTAATACTAATTAAATGACGATAAAAAGTTTATTTCAACTACTAAACCTAATCATGCTGTATATATTGACTTATTGATTTTAAAACAGCGGAAATTTTTTCGTGGGTCATGCCCGAAGACCACACAACATGTATTTCATATATTTAATTGTTTTTATCAATAATATGATATTATGAAAAGCGAAATTGAACAATGTTCCTCGTGTACACGAGGGAGATATCATATCGCGAGGCTGAATTAAAAAAATATAAATTACGTAAGCCTTTGTGGTAAACACGTTATTTTTTACATAATAGTTACTACGGTATATACAATGTATACTCAACCTTATTAATGTAAGTTTAAAGCTGATATTCAAATGAATTGATAATGTGTTTTATATATTCAAAACAAGACAAGAGCCAGCACTAATAAAACAACTTGTTTCGGTAAAAATAAAGTCTCTTTTGGCTTAATTTAGCGGGTTTTTAAAGTCTCGGTCGTTATGGAAATCTTGTAGAACTAAATTTAAAATTCAAGACCTAATGTTTTTTTAGATTCTGTTCAAGTATTTTAAGAATATTCTAAAAACTAATCAAATCAGTTAGCCAGTGTGAACGTTCCAAAGTGTCTCATTATTTAGGAACCATCTTTAGATAGTATCATCATAATCATCAAACAAGATTCATGTAGCGAAACGAAAACTTAATGGTGCCTTTTTTATCGTGCACAAAAAACCCACGTTACCCTTCACCCCCTCGGAGCCGACGGAGGAGTCCGACCATAACGGACTTGAACCGACTAAAACGCATGACGTTCGTGGGTAGTACCTACGTTGCTGGAGTTGAGATTAGCTGAGACATATATCTCGCACCCCGGCCGACCCAAGGCCATTTTCGTCGAGCTGGTCCTCTTCGGGTGAGGGACCACGGAGACCCCATTCTAGCTCCCAGCCCCTCTAGACAAGTGGCAATTCTCTGCTAGGCGTATGATGGAATAGAATGCCAAATAGCCTAGTAAACGAATAACTTGTGGATGGAAAAGTCGAAAGTAAAAACTTTGACTTAGGAACTTTGTTTGGACTAGTTAGGAGATAAACATACTAAAAGACCTGACCCCTCCGACGTGAGCCCGAGGGGGGGGGGGAGGGGGAGCACAGAGAAGGTCCCGTTTTTTGCTTACTTCTAGAAAACGGTGCTTTGTACGAAATTGTGTTGTAGGACATAATAAAAGCTAATTAAATTCTCTACAACTTGGTCTTTTGCACTTTGCAACTTGTCTAGGGGGGCAGATATAAGAAGGCACACATCGCTGCCTCTGCTAAGGCGGCAGGCGGCAACTTAATGGTGCCTAGCAGGGAGTTTCCGCCATGATTACAAAGTATTTGACAATGGATAATGTGGTATCTGTGTCCCGAAAAAAATATCAAAACACACTCTATAATATGACATTTTTATCCAACTAATTTATACAATTTTGCTACATGTTATCTAAGTAACCTCGATTCAAGGTTCATACTAGACAAATGTTTAATCTCTATGGCATACTCAAAGGCAAAAAAACAGCATAAATATGTTACTTTACTATGACATTGGTAGATTTGGTCAGAATCATCATAGCGATGATTCGGATAGCATCTAAGGTTTTCAAACCGGCGCTCTATTGGGAGAGTATTTTTTTTATATAGGACACGTCAATTTGACTTCACCTTGGTAAGCTGAAGGCAGGGTCACCATTAAAGACACGTACCATGTTACAATGGTGGCGCAGATTGACGGTCACATCAGATGCTTTTTCACGCCCCGCGGGACTGCAGAAAAAGGGAAACCCGTGAGCTGGTATGGAGTTCTAGGTCCTAATGGTGTGGCAAAAGAGCGATAGAACCGCTTGGCTCTTGATGGGAAGGTCGTTATAGGAAAGGAGTGGGTGGGATTAATTGGAAGAACTCATCAGAGCATTCACCATGGTATAGACACGGTGCAATACTGCCAAGGATGCAAATTCTTTCTCCTAAAAAGGCAAATTCAAGTCCCGTCCTAAATATTTTTTTATATCACTTAGGTGGCAGACAAGCACACGGCCCACCTGATGGAAAGTGGTTACCGTGGTTACCTATGGACGTATACAACAGCAGGGGCGTCACACTCGTGCTTTTTCCGATTTAAATATAATAATTATACAGCAATGTTGACACGTGTCTAGTATATTACTATAATTATATCGTTATCATGGCGGCAGTTCGTCTACTACGACTATCAGTGATTCGATACCGCAGTGACTCAGTGACACTTAGCATACAATGAGGGGTCACGGGTTCGAGGCTCAGCTGTGACGCTGCCGGCCTCATTGCGTTGTATGTGGAGCAGGTTCGAATGGTCGTGTTGATTCATTGTTTTAGTGATTTAATACTAAAATTTAAATGTTCTAGGACGTTCTACACAAAGTTATTTAGACCCAAGGTAAGCATAGCTTCACTAGCTTGTGATATGGGATCTACAATGCGGATAATATAATCAGATATACATAGATAGCAACATCCAGACCAATGCAAATATTTGCACTGTGCGGGAACGAACCCGCGCCTCCTGCGTAGCAGTCGAACAGAGACCACTCAGTTTTAAATGCCGGCAAACATCCCTACTATAATATTATAAATGCGAAAGTAACTCTGTCTGTCTGTCTGTCTGTCTGTCTCACTTTTACGACTAAACCGCTGAACCGATTTTGATGAAATTTGATATAGAGGTAGATTAGACCTTGAGAAAGGACATAGGCTATGTTTGGTCGCGATAACCGACATCCACGCGGGCGGAGCCGCGGGCAAAAGCTAGTTTTGAATAAAAGCTGGGAAAATCGCGCATGTGTACTATACGACCCAATCAATAAAATCAATAAAAGAACTAAGTACTCAACCCGAAACAAAGTTTTCTGATCAACTAGAGTACCTACTTATTTAAGTTATTTGCCAGGCATTATACTTACAACATTATAAAATTACAAAAAAGAAAAAAAAACAAATCAATGCTCCAAAAACGTATTTGTACAACAAAATCCTTCAATAGCACATGTTACGTAACAAGCGACACACAGACGAACTGACAACCCACACGGAGCGCATAAGTCCGTGTTTGTTATAGGACATCGCTTTATCTGGCTGACGTGACTTACTGATAGCTGGTTACTGTCACCATGATGCTGTGAGGGGTCAGGACAACCACAGATTTTTAATCAGCCCGTCTAGAGAAATGGAAATACGTTTGTAGAATAGTAAGAATCTGGACGCTATGCCTTCTTGGTGATTATGAAACTTGTATGTTTTAACTTACGGTCTTTATAACAACTGTACGTTATGACTTCTTGGACAGTATGACCCTTGGCCCAACATACCCCGTACTCGAATAGATTGATCAATATATGGGATTGGCATATAAACGCCATAAATCTCAATATACGTGGCAATCCCATAAATTCATCCTTCTATTCTTATTCTATCAGGAATATATACGAAGAAACCGAGTAACTGAAAACGTGGACTAGAACATTAGCTGCACGTAGCAAAGATGATTTTTATAAATTTTTATATTTATAAATTCCTAATTTTATTTAAAAAAATGGACAAGGACATACGGCATTTTGTCTATGTTTTCCGTAGTTAGCAGAAATTTTCGTCAATATTGTGTTGTAGTTTAGGGCGAAGAGCAACATCTCTTCGCCCTAAAATACAACACAATCAGAATTTTTTAAGGAAACGTTGAAGTGGCCTCATTAAAACTTATCATATATATTGTTCTAGAAAGGTTTAAGCCCAATACTGTATGTTGACACTTTTCAATTTAAAATGTCCATCTTTGAAGAAAAGTGTAGTTACCCTACTATTCCCATACATATCTCCATAGTGTTTACAAGTCTCCTTTTGTGTTAGTTTGTTTTGCGGCAACTTTCTACGGAACGTCGGCTCCGTCGGCTTAGAACAATTAACTGGTCCATATATGCAAGCTGTTTGTTCCACACGAGTTCGACAGAGGACTATTGTCACAGTTTATGGGCTCGGTGGTTATAGCCGTGCATAGTTTCTACGAAGATTTAAAGTTAGCAAGTTCATTTTATAGATGCGTACGCAATTACGTTCTATGTCTATTAGAAGAAATAATGTGCAGATTTATAGGTAGTAAAGTCAGCAAATCAATCTTGACGAACAAAGTGCTCAAAATTGGATTTTTCGCAGATAAGCACACGGCCCTCCTGATGGTAAGAGGTTACCGTGGCCTATTCTGCGACCTAAGTAGTATTAAAAAAGCCAAAAATTTAAAAACTATCGAATTCCATGTTTTTCTTTTTCTTGGGTTAACACTTCAATTCATTATATTTATTTATTTGATTCACACAATCAAAAGATGTTTTTGACATCACTGACATATAAGTTATAATTAGTTAGAAATAAATATGAATTTATATTTTATATTCAATCACGTAATGATTTGTTTATCTCGGTTTAGCTCGTGCAAAAACACCGATGATATCATTGTAGGTAGGTACTCAATATTACAATCAATATTGACTTCTAAATGACTGGGGAAAACATTTTTTGGTTCAGACAGACACCTTGAAAATTTTGCAAAACAAGAAAGAGAAACTGGAAATTTTTGGCAGTTCATTACTGCCAAAATACTACCCTGAACTCCCTGTAGCCACCTTTTAACCAATAGTTCTAGCACGACTATAGATAGTACACTTAAGTCCCAGACGAGCACACGGCCCACCTGATGGAAAGTGGTTACCGTGGCCTATGGACGAGTGCAACACCAGGGGAGTCACACTCCTGCTACCGACCTTGTAAGACAGAGAAATTCTGTCTGCGCCGTTAGCGCAGAAGACAAGCTGGACAAGAATTTAGTCTTCCCACCAACAGGCTCTCTCTCAACTCTGGCTACCCTGCTCACCGCCGGAAACACAAGAATCTTCTTCATCCAAACACTAATCTCAGCCACATCCAAAATTTGCACTTTTAAACCTCTGAAATCCTCTCGATGGTTCCGTAGCCAAAATATAGACACAATAAAATTAAATGTCAACAAAAATAACCGAGAATGGTAAAGGAAACACAACAGGCACACGTTGTTAAGAGCATACGGAAGATGAAACCGACAAAGGAATCCTCGAATTAATTGAATAAGATAACACAATATGCACATCAAAAATAATTTTATAGAAAACTATACAACTCAGTAAATAAAATAATTGCATTAAACTTATATTTTGCTAGTACGAAGCTACCTACTCAATGTTTTATATAGACAATTGAAAATAAAATAAGAATTTTAGTAAATTATTTACACCTATTTAGTGGATTCAGTGTAGTCTGCTGAATTTCGATAGAATTTGCGAAAAGACGAAGCAAATCTGGCTGAGAGAATAATATTTTCTTAGTTTTGCAACCAAGTGAGAGAATCTGCATCAAAGCCATTGAAATCTCTAAGACTTTTTTAAACTACTGCTGAAAAATATTAGCTACTCTCATGAATTACATTTTAAAATAAGTAAAAATGTTACATTATAACACGCTATTTGCATGCATTCGAGAAACCCTTTACTACTGTAAAAGCATTGCTTGAAGACCTTTCCTTTTCGTATTCTACTTCTGAACTGGGGACAAGCATACATCCCATCTGGTGATAAACGTTTATCCGCATATAACCATTTGGAGCACCAGAGATTTTGCGCATACCTTTCTGATTTATTCTGCCATTAACAAAGCTCTAGCAACCTCACTTTCAGGTACAGAAAGTCACCGGGGGCGAGTTGGGGACTCTGTGGTCCCTATACCGGAAGAGGGCCAGATCGAGAGATATGGCCCTGGGTCGGCCGGGGTGCGAGGGATATGGCTACGACAATCTCACCTCCGGCAACTGACGGCCCACAGATGGCGTGCGTTTTAGTCGGTTCGAGTCCGACATAACCTCCTCCTCCGGTTCCGGCGGGGGAGGTATCCGTGGGGAATTTTCGCACGATAAAAAAAAAAGGTACAGAAAGTCACTGCTTTTTAACTGTTTTCTTATCTTTGTCCCCAAACTTGTATCCTTTCTCCAAACTGACATTGACATTCGGAATTTAAACAATATAAATGACGTTTTTAGTATATTTTTTTTAGATTTTATTTCTTTTATATATAAATCTTCTCATAGTTAACAGTATCATAAATGCAGACACGAATAAATTACATAAACTGTATATTTTTCGCACGTATCCGCGTGGAAACAGCCACGCTTAGATGATCACATTAACAAACTCGTAATGCAACATATAAAATGATATCATTTTCTTGAGGTAAAAATTGAAAAAATAAAACATTGTGGCCAACTAAGTTACCAAGATAGAGAAAAAGATACTGAGGTGGTTAGAACATGAAGAGGATGTACGAAGGAAGAAAGACAAGATAGACTTAGGTAAGGATGAATAGACAAAGTGAGGGTCGACCTAGATGTACACAAGGCAAAGGAAATAAGTTAAAGTTCTGTGTAAAGGTATATACTTGTCATCCTTTGCCATCCGTGTCCGACATTTTTATATGACTTAGGTCACAGACAAGCACACACCTGACGAAAAGTAGTTACCGTGGCCCATGGACGAGTGCAACACCCTGTAAGAACAGAGAGATGCTGTAACTTCAACGCAGAAGACAAGCAGCACAAGCCTTTGGTCTTCCCACTGACAGGACAAAAACTTCTCCAGTGAGCTCTGGCTATCATACTCACCGCCGGGAACGCAATACGAGGTTATTATAGCCGCGGTATTCTGTAGGGCGGAGGTACTTCCCCAGTCGGACTGCTCGATTGGGATGTAAATTTCGTCGTGTTCTACCTCCTTAAAGTCATACATACATACATCACATTGAGGATGTTCCAAGCAATGAGTAATCATAACCAGCGAGCATGTAATGAAACAATTAAGAAAGTAGAAGAAGCGAAAGACCTACATCAGGATCGTGGTCAGTGGAAAGATTTAGATCTGCCTACCCTAATGTGAAAGAAGCGTGACTAAGTGTGTGTTAAAATTGGAATACCGTTAAAAACCTAGAATACCTTAAAGAACAATTTATTCACACACATTGTACTTTAAAAAGACCAAAATTATACAAACAACGTGAAATCCCTCCGCAAATGTAATAATTCAACGGGCTGGCAATTATCATATGAAAAAATATAGAGTTGCTGAATTCAAATAATTTTCTGGTGTGATGGGCCCACATGCATTCATTAGCATAATTGTTACTAAACAGAGCACAACTATCGGAATCCTTACCGCTGGCTACTCTGGACGAATGAACATAGCCTTGAGCTATACGAAGCCTCTTGAACCAATTTAAGTAAAACAAGTAACAAATACTGAAATCTTCTATTTTGCTCAATAACAGGATTGGTGTTCAAAGTCTCGCTTCATATAGTATTCCTGAGTTCACTAGTAATAGCCGGCCATGTCGAAACACCAGAAACATGTACCATTGGGCTTAATTCTGATAGAGCCACTTCTCCACGAACCTCGTTAAGATGATAGCTCTTGGGCGTTCCTAAATCATAGAAACGGGTATAGCACCCGGCTATAGCTATAACAGAAAACCTTGCACATAGTTAGTAAATATGGTTGAATGCCATTACATTTTTCAATTACAGTTTTGTTAAGCGCCAAGGCCACCCATCCATATGGTAACCTCGCTAAACGCTGCCTGATCTCACCGAAACTGTTCGCTCTATGTACTTTACCAACGGCTCAATTCGTATTAAGATAAAAAATGCTCTTAAAATCCATATATTTGTGCTCTTGCTTTAGATAAAAGGCGGTGGAGATAAGTTTTAAATTAGTGTAATTTGGGTTACACGTGTACGCTTCCAAAGTCGTTGCTGACGTCATGTGTATAGGTATACACATCTGATAATGAGTGTTTATATAACACTTAGCCTCTTTGAGCAATAATATCTATAGATATATGTAATTCAGTTCCTAGTTGGTGCTATGACATAAGTTCAGGCGACGATACTAGATCATCTCTACACAATTTACCCTTGCCTACTTCTTCTTCTTCCAAGTGCCTACCCTGGTCCAAGCTAAAGCTAGCACCTCGATGTAGGCTCCAAATTCTGCTCATCTACACAGCGCAGTATTCCCTCTTTTTATAATACCACTTAGGTGGCAGACAGGCCTATAACGGTCCACCTGAATTAAAGTGGAAATTGGTTACTATTGTCCATCGACGTGTGCGACACCAGGAGACTCAGAGAACCTTCTACTGTTCTTCTTGAAGAACCCCATATTGTAGTCGCTTGGAAAAACCACACCAGGAACTTCATACCACAGCTTGATTGTGCGCGGGATGAAGTTCCTTTCATACCGCACAGTGCGCACTGTTTCCCCCCTCCGGTACCATTCGTCTACTTTCCCGATCCGTCCACTTTCTTGATCTGTCTACTTTCCCAATCGGTCCACTTATATTTCTAAATCGTCCACTTCCCAAAGCGTCCACTTGCCTGATCTCCGGCCATCCTATGGCGAGTGGTGCGATGATAGAATGTAGCTGTGGGCAGCATGTCAATTCCTCTGAACACATCTGTAACCTGAAAGCTAGTACACCTCTTCAGGAGTACTGGTTTACTAGTGAGGTTGGCTTTGAAGATCTTGGTGTGCCCCATTACCTTCAACAAAATTACCTTCTGCAAAGGCTATCAGTTGATAAACAATCCATGTCCCTCTTTTACATTTTTCACCTAAACTTTAAAATTAATGCTTATTTTTTGCATTTAATAAAGCCTTATAATAATATTCCTTTGTTTTCCTTTGTTTCAGATAACACCATGGCGCTCTTTATAATTTTTACTTAAATTTTAATCTTATGAATGTTTTTTGTATTCATCGCATAAATTACTACGTTACTTAAGTTTTATACCAACAATTTAGAATCTAATTAAAAGTATACAATTTTAAATTTCATTAAAATCCGTTCAGTAGTTTTTGTGTCCTTTGCGAACAAACACAAGAATTAAAAAAACAATTCTTTTGAAAATTCTTTTTGTGAAGTTTACGTGATTATCACTCATTGAAATAAGTACACTTTTTAACGGATTCTATGGCGATTCATTTGGTATTATTTACTTGTATCCCGGTCATGGTCGCGGGTTGACTAGAAATTGTTTTGTTCAGAATTGTTTACCAGCATCTCCAATGTATATAACAACATTTTTTAACAGTATAGATGATAATGACATGATACATATCTTAATAACATTTAGAATACCAATCTAAAACATGTCACTTTTAACAAACATGATAAACTATGAGATTTAAGATTCAACTTTAGATAAGATTGGCGATACCAGACGCAAGTCGAAATTAAAACTCGGGTCGTTAAATCAAGTAAATATTAGATCATAATGAATCTAACTTGACATCTAAGTGGACATATCTAATCTAATATAGATAAGATAAGATCTACGATAAGATTCCGTTATCATGTATGAAATACATTGCATGTTAACTTTAACTATATTTAAATGAAAATGGGCATATCAATCAAAACTGCTGCCACGTTACTGTTTGGAAATTTTCTTATACTGCTAATGTAGCAAATAAGCATAGGAATTAATGATAAGCGGTCACCATAGTTTTTTTTAACGCAAGAAAGTTTATTGTGTTATTTTGCGTCTTGACTCTTGCTACCTGTAGAGTCAAAAGAGGAGATTAGAGAAAGGAGTAAAGGAAGACCTAATTATGAAAGTATTATCTACTTAACTTTGATTAAGTGATACTTCCACGATCTAGCTAGTCTTTTCATGCTATGTAAAAGCGAAACGTTCTACTAATATATTAGTTGTGAAAGTGTAATTAAATACGTTAAAAGGGCTGGACAGATATGACTGAAATTTTGTTACAGGTATTTCTCATATTACCTATTTTTTTTAAGGGTTCATACCCAAAGGGAAAAAAACGGAACCTTATTACTGAGACTGCGCTGTCCGACTGTCCGTCTGTTTTTTTGTCTGTCACCAGCCTGTAATTCATGAACTGTGATAGCTAGATAGCCTGCTGAGATTTTCACAAACGATATATTTCTGTTGCTGCTATAACAACAATCGTGAAACCGGCATCACGTATAGAGCGGAGTCGCATGTAACAGTTAGTTGCTATACCTATGTTTCTGTTCGAAATTTTAGGATTTAATTTTTTTGTAATAATGCTTTACTAACAGTAAATACCTAGGTATATTACTATTGATTTTAACTAAATTGAATCGATATGATTGAAGTCTATCAAAAAACTATTTTTGGCAAATTGACAAGGCTACCAAAGATGAACAGCCTGAGTATCAGACGCTCAATAAACATTAAAATACATTAATAATACAATAAACAGACTAGTCGAGATAACACCGCGCTGACCTCCATACTGAATTTATATTATCACGAGAACTAAAATATTATTTGAATAGATTAATCTTTAGAAACGTAACATCGTATGTGCGGTACACGCCACTAATGAAAACGGACTGATGGACTTTAACGTTAGAGTATAGATTCGATTGTCTATAAAAGTTGATATTGCAAACAATTTGCAAAAAGGAAGATAATAAAGTAGGTTGATATAACCAGATTGAACCGGCTCTAGGCATATGTGTTTTATTACGTGTGGTGTGGGTCCAGGATGGATAGTGTTATGTAATAGTAGACACTGGAAATAGCAGTTTTTTATTCTAGATTATTCTTTTTTTATATCAGTTAGGTGCCACCAGATGGAAAGTCGTTACCTCGGCCTATCATGGACGTGTGCAACATCAGGGGAGTCACACTCGTGCTGCTGACCCTGTAAGAACAGAGAGATTCGGTGCCGTCAGTGCAGAAGACAAAGCAGGACAAGCCTTTGGTCTTCCCACTGACAACATAAAACGTCTCCAGTGAGTTCTGGCTACCTTACTCACGGCCGGGAACTCAAAACGAGGATATTGTGACCGCGGTATTCTGTAGGGCGGTGGTACTTTCCCAGTCGGACTGCTTAGTTGGCACGGAAAAAGCTGTGAGATATTCTACTCTGAGTGGAAAAATTACTATTCCTTCTCCGTATAGACTACAAATTTTCATTAACTTCAAAAATAATATCAGGAGGTAATTATGAACCAGACGGAGAATTGATGGCCCTGGGTTGCGGAGGATATTCCAAGCACCAATCCTCAGCAACTGATAGCCAGAGACGGCCATGCGGTTTTAGTCGGTTCGAATCCGACATAACCACTCCCGATGGCTCCAACGCGGTGGGGGGTCAGATATCCGCACGTAAAAAAGGGGGTAAATAAGAAAAACAACCCTAGAATTAAACTCTATTGTTGAAAATAAAAACAACAATTAACAGAACGAAGTTCATTTATTCGCTTCAACAGTTCCAAAATGTCTGAACGGAGTTTATTCACAAACGTATCGTGCAAAGTTGTATCCTTAAACTTGTAACGTTTGTAATTAATTTAACTTAGCTCGGGCTCCTTTCAACTCAACGGTTTTTACAAAATTAAATTCTTACAATTAAGTCGAGTTGCTCTCAACAAAGATAAACTAAGAAAACTCATTTTTGTTCTGAGTTTTCTTTTTGGAGCTAACGTGAATTGCTTTTGACATAATGGCCTTGAATTTCAGTTAACGCACAAGAAAGTGAAGTATTAAGAAAGTACTGGAATATAAACGTTATTAAATTTATTGTATCTCTTCTACTATCATTTATCATTCATTTATTTTTTTGCAATTTTCAGGTAAATTAGACATGTTAAAGTTGAAATAAATTACGTAGGAAAATTCCATTGGCAATTTTATAGATTCCATTTGCGAAAATAGTATTTCTTTTTATATTTTATAGATACCTACCTACTCCGAGGACAGCCTCCGTGGCGTAGCGGTAGTGAACGCGGCCGCTACGCAGGAGGCGCGGGTTCGATCCCCGCTCAGTGCAAATATTTGTGTGAATGAAATATGAGTATTTGCATTGGTCTGGTCGTGCCTCGGAGAGCACGTTAAGCCGTCGGTCCCGGTTGCCATGAGAACATCTATGGCAGTCGTTACGGGTAGTTGGAGCCCTCAAAAAGTCCAAAAACAACGGTCTAGCTGCAAAGCTTCGATATCGCCTAATGTTAACATTGGGTCATGGAGGTCAGATGGCAATCGCTTCACGGAAAATATCGAGGTCTAGCCAAATCTGTAGCTATAACTGGTAAAAGCGGACCCCAGACTCCGAGCTGAAAGCTTCGGATGCGACTGGGAATTAACGCTAGGAGGAAGACCTACCTACTCCGAGGCTGGCTGAATTGTGTATTAATTTTTATCATTACCTAGTGGAGGGGTTAACTTTTTAGTCATTCGTTCAGTCCAGGTTCAGTCATACCACGCACACATACACACACACACAGTCAGAAGTTCGTTATACTCATAAGTCAGATGTCATGGATTCGATTACCGCTCATTGCAAATATTTCTATAGGTGAATACGTAATTTCAATTAGTTTCAGCTACATATGCTATGCTTACTTAGGGTCTAAATAGCGCTATGTAGAATGTCGTAGAATATTTACTTATCTACATACTTCAGCTGACCTTTTGGTGCAAATATTGAACGCCTAGAGTAAATAACATTTGTCTTAAGAATACATTGTGATCTAAACTCTAAAGTCAAATGTTTTCGAGGTTGTAAGACACATTAACGACCCCGTAAATCGCGACTGTCATAGACACGATTTATTACATCGTTAGTCTTTGAAATAAGAGAGTAAAACCGTTTCTTTGTTAAATAGTAGACTCCATTAATTTTTCGATTAGATTTATTGATTTATTTTCATTATTATTATGTCTATTATGTTTATTGCACAATGTGTACAAGATATAAACTGGTGACTTTATTTTTTTAATAATACCTCTTACCAACTGTTTTTACTAAAGCGGTGTTGAAGCAAGCATTTGTGCAGAGTACCGAAAGTAAGGGCGTTTGGTCGAGTACCTCCGCGTACCCTGGATATCGGAGATGACAGCGCCTCTCTCCCAAGGCGGGGGAGACCCTGCTGCCTATGGCCAACTCCAACTGAGGCAACAACAACTATCCCTCTCATAAGGAGATTAGGCACAGTGGAGAAAGGCGGTCAGGTGGGTTTTCCGAGCGGAGTTGGAGGCGGTAGTTGGGTCAATATCCAAATCTACAATACTAACATTATCTATCGATCCGCCATAACACAAAAAGTAATTAACATAATTTGAACAGCCAACAGTCGATAGAAAGTGTCTGCTAACGAGTGTCTATCGCGATACGCTAACGGCTATCGCGACACGCAATGCGTGCCGATACTGTGAAATGGGTCAAACCGATTAACTACGTAAGAAATAGATTTCAATTGTATTGTTACTATGAATATACTCTATTTTTTATAAGGTGCTACCTAATGGATGAAAGAGAAGAATTTGAAGATGAAAAAGAAGACTGATTGTTGTCCGTGGTCCAGAACGCCTGGTATTTTGGTCCTGATCCCGCAACCCTTGGAAACCAATTCCAGGGATAAAAAATGGAAAAAAACTGACTATATTAAAATTTATCATCAATTCGTCAATTAGCCTCCACAATCGCAGTCCACTGCTGGACATAGGCTTCTCCTAATATTAGGAGACTTTCGCTTACTGCTTTCAGGCTGGTCAGACGGATTGGTACAGGATTTTATTGCTAATTTTCCTTCTCTCGCAGTGATTTTTTTTTATACCACTTAGGTGGCAGACAAGCACACGGCCCACCTGATGGAAAGTGGTTACCGTGGCCTACGGACGTATGTAACACCAGGGGCGTCACACTCGTGCTGCCGACCCTGAAGAAACCTTCTAATGCCCTTCTTGAAGAACCCCATATTGTAGTCGCTTGGGAAAATCATCGCGGGGAGTTCATTCCACAGCTTGAGTCTGTTTCTGTTAGTCGCCTCTCACGACACCCTTCAGATGAGATAGGGTTGTGATCCCTATCTTTCTCCCTCCCCCCCTCTCCACTTCCAAAAAGCCTGATGACGTCAAATGATGACTGTGATTGAAGCCGATGAAACTATAACCGGGTCAATTATAAACTTCTGGCAACATTATGTATTTAGATTTCTGTACCATGTGTTCAATATTACTAAAATAAATTATAGTTAAATAATTGACACCATTTTGAATGAACTAAAAGACTCTGTGAATAACTCATGTGGGGTTATAAGTATTCATAGGCAGACCACTTATGTTCAAGCCATTTGACGCGATTACATTGAAATTAAAAAAAGAGGGTTATGTGTTTGACCAATAGTAGCCTGTTCCTATTATCATCATCATCTGAGCACCTATCCCGGTTGCATATGAAACTTACCATTACACTTAACCAAAATAAAAATTGCGAAAACCACCTCAAGGACTTAGACCTCAATATTAATAAAGCATCTGATGTTATCTGCTGCTTCATTAAATAAAACTTAAATAAGTAATCAACACATCTCAAAATTTGCCAGGAAACTGTTGCTTCAGAGCAAACTTCCTTGTTCATTATAAATATCAAATTAACATAAAGTATATGAAAGTAAAATTCTAAGTAAACTCGTAAATTACTGTATTATGTACATAAAGTGCAACAATGCAATTGCTGGCGTGTGACTCAGGGCGACACAATACGTACCTAGTGCAACAAAACATTTTGTAAAACGCGGAACACTTGAATTGCAGAGATGCAGACTGCTTTGTGTGCTCTACTCTTTGCAATTTGTAATAATTAATGTTGCTCATCATAACGAATTGTATTTTCAACTTAGACTATACCTAAAGATGCTTGGAAATTTGAAATGTATCTTTTTTTGAAATGTCTTATTGCGCGGAATACTGTTTGATGGTTGACTACTGAAGTATTTTTGGCGACAATACCTAATGTTTTTATTTTAGAGGTATCGTTATTTCATGTGTGGTTACCCATAGAAGGAAGGGAGAGAAGAAGAGGATAGTCTAGAAAAGAAAGTAAGAGAGGAAAATCCTCACCGAATTAGTGGTCAAAATCGTATGATATGCTACTTGAAGTTGATATCAATTTAGAGCATGGTTTTTTTTTCCATTAGGCTTGTCCATTTGCATTGTGGCAGATTTGGGTACCCAAGGTGCCTCATGCTGGCTTGAGAAGCTTGTGAAGAAGGTAGACTGATAAGAATAGGACATGAATTGTCTATATTCACGTAAGTACTCCTCTTATCTCGGAGGTAAAGTTTCAAGGAAGTACTATGAAATTCTGTGAACTGGCGAATTATTGTTACTTCTTCAATACGATCTTAAGTGAAAGGATGGTACTTTCTAGGGGTCCTTCGGCGATTCGCACCACAAAACTTTCGCACCGCGGTTCTAACCGCCCAACAGCTCTTTTTGAAGGTGGCGTTTCACACCGCGGTGCGAATCGCCGAAGACCTTTTTTGAAGGTGTCGTTTCGAACCGCGGTAAGAATCACCTAAGATCTGTTTGAAATGTTTTGTGGGTATAACCGGGCACAAAATAATTTATTACTTACACTAGTACGAAGCGATTTATTTATATCACGTGATAGACTAATACCATTTCCTACAAGTCTATATTACCTGAAGTAGATCAAATACTGCCTCATTAACGCAGTGCCGTATACACAAGAAAATTGGTATAGAGAAAAATATCTGCCGTTTAAACAGACGGTGTTTGTTCAAGTGGACACCATGTGCAAAGGTCTTTGGGAATAAACATTCATGAATGGAAATTGATTAAAGTATGATAACTCAGGTGTGGCTGAACATTTGTAGCAGATGTTTCATACAAAATGTCGGATTAGTCATACTGTTATTGAGGAGGAAGGTATGTGGGGTGTGCAAGAGGAGAGGCGCGTGCATGTCCACTGGTCACGTGAGTACTTCAGTGGTTATGAGATCATTGTTGAGGAAACACACTTTATACCAAAAGTGTTGTTGACATGATTGGTAGATTAGACCAACCGGTAACTGGATCTGATGGACCTGGCTCCTTTGGTTTGTTAGTATCCACGAGTGCTACAATTTAGAATGATTTTTAATACAAGGTCAAGGTCCTCAAAGTAAGTTTAGCTTGATAGCAAAAAATGCCTCGTACCGTCAGACGCTTTGCAATATCCTGCTGCAAAGAAATAAGGCAGTGCTGAAGGGCTCGGTGGGGCATTAGTGAAGTCTAAATCTTCCCCGGTCCTTGGCCCACGCGCTCCACACCATGGCGGCAATCATGGTGCTGAGTCAAAGGACTCCTATCCCGATATCTGCCCCGGCAACTCCCACGCCGAGCAATCCACCAGGGTGCCAACCATGAGTCCTCGTTCGTTTCGCAGTTATCGTACCTACTCATAAGTTGGCTTCTTCCATATCCGAAACTGGTGGTCCCTGAAACTATCCTTGACGGAAATCACCTTCCTCAGTCGGTACCTACGATATAATTTCGTGTCGACTATCGAGCTAATCCTTCCATTGTACCTCAATGAGACACAGCAAATGTTTACTTGTGGTCAGGAGTGTTACCTAATTGACAGCCTCCGGGGCGTGGCGGTAGTGAACTACGTAGGAGGCACAGGTTCAGTCCCTGCTAAGTGCAAATATTTGTATGCATAAATATGACTATTTGCATTAATCTGGTCGTGCTTCGCAGAGCACGTTATGCCATCGGTCCCGGTTGTCATACCATCTATGGCAGTCGATTGCGGGTAGTTGAAACCCTACATAGTCCGACAACTGGTCTTAGCTACAATGCTTCGATATCGCCATTGAGTGTGGGTGGCAGTCGCTTCACGGAAAATATTGAAGTTCAGTCTAATCCGCAGTTAGACTGGTAGAGCGGACCCCAGACTCCGAGGTGAAAGCATCGGATGCGACTGAAATGAGTTTTCTTAGAAAATTAACGGCAGTATGGAAATTGATCTTGTTTCATGAACCAAGATGTGACGTAGTTACACGCGTGAAAATAATAATAATCTTATCTTCAAAACTTAAATGTATTGGTATTGTAATAAGAATGAAATGACTGTCAGTTTGTTTATGTATTATGTCATTAGATTATACGTGGAGCCTTATTTCGTTTGTGACGATAAACTTGTGTACTCATAAACAGTGGCTTAGGGCATGACGCGAACTTCTCAGTTTTGTGACAATAACAAGTCATATAATCACGCCTATCTCTTTCTGAGGTAGACAGAGACAACTACCTGCTATCTGCTTATACACTACACGAGCCTTCACTTCAAGAATCTCCGATCTCGGGCTCTAAGTTGAAGACAGAATATTCCATTAAGAACCAAGCGTTTCGGTGACTCCTTCTTTAGCCGCACCATTAAGACCTGGAATTTCTTACCAATACAATTTTTTGTATACCACTTAGGTAGCAGACAAGCACACGGCCCACCTGATGGAAAGTGGTTACCGTAGCCTATGGACGTATGCAACACCAGGGGCGTCACATTCATGCTGCCAACCCTGCAAGAACCCCATATTGTATTCGCTTGGAAAAACCACAGCAGGGTTCATTCCACAGTTTAAGCGTACGGAATGAAGTTTTCTGAGGAATTCTACCAGAGTCTCGTTAGTTACACAGTCGACGACACTTCTACTCTCAAATTCTGTCTTCGGATTGCGTTCTCGGGGACGCTCGTAAGATTCTGGGTAGGTAGTACACGTCAGTAGACGGGTCATCGTTTGTGGAGTAACTCCGCACTCACACTGCAGGTCCGCGTCCACGAGAAACCCCACCCAGACTGATTCTCCCTGCTTCACGTGACCTGTGTTCGAAGACGGTTCTAGCTGTACACTAAATTTTAATGCAGACATCAGTGTAAAAAAGTTATCGAGCTTTTACAAACTTTTAATGGACAGTCCGACTTGGTTCTAATTAACTTAACGTTGCTACAAGTCCAACTTGTTATCGCTACTGCTTAATTAAGTCAATAAGTGTTGCTGTGGAAAGTACCTAGTACTTGTCATTAAAACACAAATTAACTTAATTCCGAAGGTGAGATTTAAACTGTAAATCTGTAAGTCCATGACCTATGAGTGATACATAACCTGGATGTATTGAGGTTATGTATCACTCATAGGTAAACTATATCAATAAAATAAACTAGCTGGTACCCGCGGTTCCACCCACTGCAGCACTGGATGGATGTTGGTTAAAGCATCGATCGAACAAGGCAGATTTCTAGTCTAACCAAGACTTTTTAATGAAAAAACTGCATCAAAATCCGTTCAACAACTTTTACGTTCATTGCAATCAAACAGACGAGAATTCTACAGAAGGGGTTCATAATCCAAGTTTAAAAAAATAATCTTCAACGTACAGACACAACTAACTTACATTAATTTTGTAATAGTGGAGATAGTTCATATTACTCAGTAAATCCAAGTAAGCAGTAGTTTATAATATTTAACAGTATACATATTTGTTACCTAGAGACAATCTATAAAAGGTTTTTGAAGATTCAACGTGACACTGACCCCAATTCTGTCTTGTCACAAGCTAACTAAAATAAGCTAAAAATCTCTAAATGTCAGTTTAGTCCTGTCAAAATGTAATTTCGTATTCTGAGAACACACAACTAACTTAAAATTAGCTTGACACAACTAAAATTAGAGAAAGTACTCAACTGTCATTTTTGGTTATACGGTATTCTGATGTACGTATATGCACTAAAATAAGAAATGTCAAACTAAAATTAGACATCATCTAAAATAATGCCAATTGTCGTTCTATATACGCTTAAAGCCTTTATAAAGCTCTATAAATCGTCGATTGATTTGGATTTTATAAATAACTAGCGGACCCCGCGAACTTGCCAGGTACGTGGACCGAGAAAAACTGTATTTGCTTGGTTAAGACTGAGAAATATCACAGTTTGTTTACTATTTGATCAATAATATGCACTAATTATCATTTGTCGGCATTCTACAGACTTATTAACATAAGTTTTTACAGATTTTATGAAAATCTTTATCGTTCATTCTTAATTTTTTAATAGTTGTAACACTCGTTTTAGCGACGTCATATTCAAATTTAGTGCTGTCTTGTGCTTAGCAAACACTAAATTTAGTTTGACATGGTTTGACATAACAACAGAATACGGTTAGAAATGTCAATCGCTTATTAAAATAAGAAAATTTTAGAGAAATTTAAGTTTAGAGATGGTAACGTCAGAATTGGGGTCACTGTGACGTCAAACGCTCAAATTATCTTAAATCTTATTTAGTTACGTAGCTTATAAGTTATTATTAAATATATGATCTAATATAATTTCAAAACATGACTGGCTAATAGGTATGTAGCATAGCGTTTGACTAATGGTAATACTCCTATTCTTTCTCTTGTCTTTTTTGGTAGCGACTGCCATCTAACTCTCCAAACCCGAGAGGAGTTTGCGCAAAAATCTCGTTCGTCAATAAGCAGGTTTACCGGCTTGCATGTGAGATTGGCTTGAACCCCAAAGACCTAGTGGGGCCCTATATCTCTCGTGATTGCCTGCATATCCAGCAGGTAAAATGCAGAAGAGTCGTACATGTGTGAGATATCACATTTTGCCCGTTGTCTTGCGGTTCACTGTCGCTGTCTGTCTGTTCATCGTATGCATGCTACGATTCGTTCAACAGCCATTTCATCGCCCTCTTTGTTATTGTAACGTGATAAAATATGTTATTTTTAACTCTAACCATTGTTATTTTTAACTCAAAAGTGTGATGCGTGAACAATAAAATTCAACGGACATTAAGTGTCGCTATTAACCCACTTTATCGGATTATCGAGATTTATTACCCGTTGTTTTGCTATTCACACTTTTTTGGATATTCCTAGTGTTTCGACGTATTTTTAGATAACTACGCACTGCTATATATGAAAATCTATGATATACTAGCTTCGTACCGTATACTAAGATCCCATGGGATTATAGACATGGGATCCAAGTGGCCGAAGGGATATTTCCTGCTCGCGTGATATTCTGATCCTGTTCCCGCTGCACAATAACGAACACAAAACAAAAAGAATTATCCAATTTGGTGCAGTCATTGGGAGGTTAAACGCATAGGTACATACATTTGGGGTTTAGCCGTTCTTGACTTATAAATACTGTAACTAACACGACTTTCTTTTATCCCTACTAATATTATAAATGCGAAAGTAACTCTGTCTGTCTGTCTGTCTGTCTGTCTGTCTGTCTGTCTGTCTCACTTTTACGACTAAACCGCTGAACCGATTTTGATGAAATTTGGTATAGAGGTAGGTTAGACCTTGAGGAAGGACATAGGCTATGTTTGGTCGCGATAACCGACATCCACGCGGGCGGAGCCGCGGGCAAAAGCTAGTTTAATATAAGATAAGATGTCTGCTGCAAGTGAAATTGCAGGGAAAAAGAAAGCGGCGTCACATGCGTCGAATAAAGTCAGACAGAACATGTAAGAAGCTTTCTCTGAGGCCGTCAAGCTGAGGGCCACCATTGTAACATGGTACGGGTCTGTAATGGTGACCCTATTTTCTGAAACTTTGCCTTCAGCTTACCATCAGGTGAGGTGAAGTCAAATTGACATGTCCTATATAAAAAATGAATCTTTCAGTTTTATGAAATTCCAATCAATCGCACCCTCTCCTTTCCTGTAGGACATTACGTGCAGGACTTAGATGCCACCCGCATACGGTGCAGAATATTCCATCAAGAACCAAACGGTTCGGCGACTCCTTCTTCTGCCGCACCATTTAGACCTGGAATTCCTTACCAGTTCCCGTGTTTCCCTCTTCCTACAGTCCCGGGTACTTTAAGCGGGGCGTGAAAAAGCATCTGATGAGACCGTCAAGCTGAGTGCCACCATTGTAACATGGTGGGCGTCTGTAATGGTGACCAACTTTTCCAAGACTTCGCCTGTAGCTTACCATCAGGTGAGGTTAAGTCAAATTGACGTGTCCTATATAAAAAAAAAGAAATTAAAGAAGAAATAAATGAAAAATATATACGAACAGTAAGTACAACAAAGTTAATAAGATGTGAAAAGGTTTGTTTTCCAACTTCTCAAGTTTATTTTGTTTCCTGTTTTACGATATATCCGTAACTTTCTATATTGGTAAACAGCCCTAAACTTGCATCATAGTGCAATGATCACTGGTCAGTAAATCCGATATACCTATATACATCGATAGATCATTACACTAATTGTTGCAAATAACGTACAAAATTACAACAAATGAGCTATTAATTAACGTATAATACATACATACAAAGGGTCATGCTTCTTACCCATTGAGGTAGGTAGAGACTACATGTTTCTACACCTGATGGAAAGTGGTTTCTTTGACCTATGGACATATGCAACACCAGGGGAGTCATACTCACGCTGCCGACACCGTAAGAACCTTGTAATTCCCTTTTTTAAGAACCCATACTGTAGTATACAGGGAATTTATTCCACAGTTATACACAAATACCGTCATGTCCTACCTCCTATAGATCGACAGGTTGCCAATACATCCTCACCTCACAATTTTCTTTTGCCAGCCTCCGTGGCGTAGCGGTAGTGAACGCGGCCGCTACGCAGGAGGCGCGGGTTTGATCCCCGCTCAGTGCAAATATTTGTATGCATGAATACGAATATTTGCATTGGTCTGGGTGTTTCTATGTATAATTATGTATGTATTTAGGAAAAAAATGTATCTAAGTATGTTTACCCGCATTCTAGATTCCATAACACAAGCTAGTTAAGCTATGCTTACTTTGGGTCTAGATAGCGTTGTGTAGAATGTCCTACAATATTTATTTATTTATTTCGTCAATCATTTTTCGTCCTCACTCTATATATTACATTATTTTTCATCCCACCATCTCGGAAAGAGTATTTTTATTCTTCGATAACTGAGCGTAAAAGTCGTTTTTATCCTCTAGAGGATAAAGTAAATTTGAATTTAGAACATCGTGTGTACTAGGTTTGTGAACTCAAAACATCATTAAACCTATTTACTTCTACCTCTATGGTGCCGAATTTATCATGCAACTTTTTTTTAATTTATGAAAAACTCAGACTCGGAACCTCCTTGGTATACTTTTTTTTTAAATTTGCTTTGCGCGCATCAATTTTTTTCACGTCATATTGTTGAACACTGTTGTTGAATTTTTATTTTATTGTATTTTATTATTAGTATTAATACACATATTATACAGCCTCCGTGGCGTAGTGGTAGTGAACGCGGCCGCTACGCAGGAGTGCCTCCTGCGTAGCGGCCGCGTTCGCTTCGGATGCGACTGGGAATTAACGGTAGGAAGGAGAACCATTTCATTATTTCCTCACTGAGGTGGGATGAAAAGTTACGTGTTGCACTCGAGTGCAAAGATTTTTCACCTTGTGCTCTTTTGATGCCCTCGCTAACGCTCAAGATTCTAATTTGTGAATCACTCGCTACGCTCGTGATTCAAATTTAGAATCTTTCGCTTGCTCGGTCATCAAAACTGAGCACGCGGTTAAAAAGCAACTTTGCACTCTTGTATAACAAATAACTATTACTTGCAGCTGCCATCAAGTAGTTAGAAGACACGTTGCCATTATTCTGTATGTATGTGTGCGGAACTTTGTACCTATATTAGTATTTTTGTACAGAATAAAAAACATTTTCTTTCTTTCTTTCTTTACATATAAAAACCCATCATTACTTCACTATCTGGCATTAACCCTTTCATAATAAGGTTCCATTTCGAATGTTACTGACCTGCCCTTTCTTCAAGGCATCGCCAATTGACCGGTACTACATTTAAACATAGAAATACATAATAAAATAATAAATTTGCATGTCATCTTATCTGCTAGGCTAGTGGTATCAAGACCTGCGCGCGCGCAACGCACATAAATCATCATGATATCTGACGTTTACATGCACGATAGCTTTGGCGCAGGTCGTAGACCTGGCAGGTCTAGATGAATGTGTTTTATCTATATGCTGCATCTCTTGGGTACTTGCAGAAGTTGTATAATATATAACATAATGTACACATAATTTCTCTTTCATTTCAATCAATAAATACGTACCTATAATTTCAATTGAATTACCATGGCATAGGGCTACTAAAGAATCGCTGGCCATTAGAGCAAGCAAGTCTCGATTGGAGACTGAAAATGGAAAGACCTCTGGGTTGAAATTGGAAAAAAATATTCGTGGGTAGAAAACAAAAAGATTTGGGTTGAAATCAGAAAAACATATTCGTGGGTGGAAAACCGTGAGTTGAAAACGTAAATGCTCGGCCTACTGATTGACGAAGGGGCTTGTACAAGCTTTGGATGCAAATGGGATTGACGGTTGGATGAAGAAGTGTTTTTACCATATTACGAATAGTGATGTTTGTCAAGACATTCACATGGTGATGAAATCTGATGAGCTTCCATTTGCGTTGGAAACCTCTCGCCACAGGCGGGGAATTCATCCTCACACATTGCTTCCGGAAACGGTGCGCACAGTGCGTGCGGTATGAATATGAAAGGCACTTCATCCCACGCACACTCAAGCTGTGGAATGAACTTTTTCCCAAGCGACTACAATATGGGGTCCTTCAAGAAGGGCATTAGAAGGTTTCTTCAGGGTCGGCAGCGCGAGTGTGACGATCCTGGTGTTGCATACGTCCATAGGCCACATCTGTCCTAAAGCGAATAAAGGACGGTTCCCACTTCCCATCAGGTGGGCCGTGTGCTTGTCTGCCACCTAGTGGTATAAAAAAAAGGTCCTGATGTAAAATGCACTTTCGAATGTACTAGGGTACCATACCTAAATGTATTAGCCAATTGATTCTATAGTTTAATGCACCGTATAACGTGTATTTTACCACCATTAAGATGGCAAATCAGCATAGCCGTAACCGTAACGTATGGGTGCTTGCAACATGAGGGATATTTTCGCTTTTCGGGCTGACTGCTCGTTTGCTACGGTAATCTTTATGACCTTTAGTTCTTAAATTCTACGGTGTTGCTAATGTTGAATTATCTTTACCTATATTTGGAATTCTTTCCCAACACACGTTTTTTCTGTTACCCTAATCCTGGGTGCTTTAGCTGAGATGTGAAAATTCTCTATCATGGCCGTCAAATTCCAAACGGCCATATTTTCAGCATTGGTTATAACGCTAAAGGGCTTTTTTTATTCTTTATTATCCATTTACAGCTGGCGGGGTGAAGTCAAAAAATAGAATTAATACTAGGTACCCAAATGTGGTAGGAGATGGCTCCCTGATGGTCAGCAGTTGTTGGAGTATGGAATCGGTTCGTGGTTTCTCTTTATTCTTAAGACAAGCACACGGCCCATCTGATGGGAAGTGGTTAGGTACCGTAGCAGTACGGTGCAGTGAATTTACGTCTCTAAAATACTCGTAGGTATGTGATTTCAAAACACATGAGTTTAACATTTTAATTGAGAACGAATCAAAGTATAAGCTTTTGGAGGTTTAATATCCTTTTTTTTTTTTTTATCGTGCGAAAAATCCCCACGGATACCTCCCCCGCCGGAGTCGGAGGAGGAGGTTATGTCGGACTCGAACCGACTAAAACGCACGCCTTCTGTGGGCCGTCAGTTGCCGGAGGTGAGATTGTCATAGCCATATCCCTCGCACCCCGGGAGGTTTAATATCCTCATGAAAGCGCAGATATGTTTTTGTTTGACATATCATACGGACTCTCAAAGTTCTTTTTCACATTTTCCTATCTTATCGTATAGAAATTACTTTACTGGATCCTGTATTTCTACAGCAGCTGAGCTGGGGTAATAAGTGACTTTTGATTGCCTGATTATTTCCTCTCATATGCCTACTCTATCACTAATTTGATATTCATTGAAATCCTCGCAGCCGTTTCGCGTGTAGGAGTATCATACTGTATATATTCAATCATATAAACATACTTTCACATTCATAATAAACAACAACATCATTAGGATACAACGTAGATAATTATATTTCTAACCATAACTTGAAAAGTGATTGTATTATAAACGCTAAGTTATAAACAATGGTGTGTGTATGTGTGACTGTGTGTGTATGACTGTGTGTGTGTGTGTGTGCACAGCGCTGCGCCTGCGCCTGTCTGCGCGCGGCCATCACCTACATAGGAGTCATCTAACCAGAGCCATTATTAAGCTTGACCATTACATAACCACATACATACATACATAAAATCACGCTTTTATCCCCGCAGAGGTGAATTAACAGTCACTATTAGGTCCCACGTAACTAGGGGTGAGCCAATTGCCGTATTCCGGGCACTATTGTTGACTCGAGCCATGTATTTGAGGCTGAGCCTGCGCTGTATATTTCTGTCTGATGTTAAACAGCCCTATCCCATAATCGCCTTGTACGACACCGCAAGGGAGGAGATGGGGTGGCCCAAATTCTACTCTGCCGGGAACCACGCAGCTATACTCTGCCTACTTAATACGCACGTTCGTATCACCCGGCACATTTAAGATAGTTAAGTTTTACGCCAGTCTGTCTTCAATATAACCCACGCCACGTATCTTGGACCTAAATCGTAAGGCATACGAGGCTCTGGCGCCCGCGGATTGCTTTGTAATAATCTATGCTTGGTGAATTTGAGTTCGTCTACCGCAGTAGCATCCCGTGCTATCCTCAAAAGACACCCAAGAAATGTGTACTGCGCGTATAGGACACATTTTGAGCACATTTTAGGTCCAAGATACGTGGCGCGGGTTATTATACTAACCAATTGAAATCCATCGTCTATTCACGTTATGAACGCGTTTGGAACGCGTTGTCAAGTAGAATAAGCGCCAGTCGTTATCGGTCTGGACTTATTTGTTTACTACTTGTTTATGTTAAACTTGAATGTTTACTTTACTTGCTATTAATGCTAAGTAAGGTATTGTGTTCTTATACCTACTAGGACTCTGCGCGTGCGCTTACAACACTCGGAGTATCATAGCATAACTTCCACCTGTAAGCAGAAGGGATATAAAATCCGTACTAATATTATAAATGCGATAGTAACTCTGTCCTTCTGTCTGTCTGTCTGTTACGCTTTCACGCCCAAACTACGGAACCGATTTTAATGAAATTTGATACAGAGATAGATTAGACTTTGGGAAAGGACATAGGCTATGTTTGGTCGCGTTAACCGACATCCACGCAGGCGGAGCCGCGGGCAACAGCTTGTAGTAAATAATGGAAGATTAAAATCATTCTCTGAGCCTTTTTCCAACTTAGTTAAGGTCGGTTATTTTCGTGAAGCGACTGCCATCTGACCTCCATAACCAATTGACGATATTATAGTTCTGCAGTTTGACTGGTCGGACTTTTGTGGGTTCCAATTACCCGTAACGGCTGCCATAGATTCTCTTCTTCTGCTTGCTCTCCGAAGCACGACCAGGCCAATGCAAATCGCCATATTCATGCGAAATATGTTTGCACTGGGCGGGGATCGAACTCGTACTTCCTGCGTTAGACTGTTGAGGGTAATTAAAACCGAAGCTGTAGTTCTAGTATTTAATAAACCCAAAATAGTATTAACTAAGCATTTTAATTAAGATATAATACTCTAATTTTAAGCTTTCTGTCTGTACGATGTAGGTACGATAGTGAAAACGCCGAGAACTCATGACAAAAGAAGTCAGAGGGTTCCATATATTTTTTTAAGAAAATAGTTCATTCTTAATTCGGAATCTAGTCTCGAAGACTGATTAATTTATCTAGAGGAAGAGAACAAAATTAATGTTGTATCTAAATCCCTGGAATCAACCATGGTAAACACTAGTGCAAATTAATGTAACATCAGTTGGCCAAAAATATATTTTGATACATGTCGCACCCTTAGAAATGGAGTGACCTAATACAAAATTTCACATTTTTGAGTACTATTCATCAAACGACCTAAATTAAACATTTGCATCGACCCATATTAAAAGAGAGACCTGTTTGCGAGTAGAAAAAGGATAAATGAATATTTCGGT
Organism: Eilema depressum; assembly: GCA_914767945.1. NCBI lineage: Eukaryota > Metazoa > Arthropoda > Insecta > Lepidoptera > Erebidae > Eilema > Eilema depressum. The sequence continues at coordinate 697,907 of OU612026.1, forward strand.
CTATTTTGCACCTACCGTTGCCCGCGCTGCGCTCGGTTGATTAGTGACACAATCAGTGACGCGCCGAACGTTGGAAGTGCAAGTCGCTACGTGTTTGTATTAGTGGAGACCTAAACTGGATTAGGGTGTTATATTACCAAATATTGAGGTATGTAAAATCTTTTGTTTTAATAAAATAAGGGCTTCTTTTGAAATATGTCCATATATTAGCTAAAATCGAAACATAATAGCTGACCTATTGAGGTTTAAGTCCATCCTTGAATGAATAATAGATATAATTCAAAGACGTTATCTAATTTTGGTCTATAAAATTATGAAAATATTTGTACATTACAGGACTCTTTAATTTTTACACCTTTCTTATAATAAATGTTCATATATTTAGATAATACTATTGAGCCAAGAGTCTATCTGTTATTGTAAAAAAATATTTTTTCGCTATAACAGTGTCTATTTTAACGATTTATTATTTTTATATTTCAGTTTGTAAACGTACTTTATAAACGTTTATAAGATAAGATGAAGAGAAGAATAGATTATTTAATAGAAAAAATAAAGGTAAATTCACATTTACAATATCGACGGTGGAAAGGCAGAACACTTCAAGCGACACTTTGGTCGAAAATGACTTAAATACATAACTGGAATCCACATTAAATTCTGCGTCGATTGGTCTTAGTTTCATAACGATCTGAACACTTTGATGTCGCTTAATGTATTGCAATTTGGTATGGCATTTTTTTTTTGCTATGATTGAACCGACTCAAAATTTTATCTATTTTGATGTTATTTTCCTTGATTTAATATACAAAATGTATGTTTGGCATTTAGGTTATTTACGCTTTCTTAGTTCAACTTATAACAAGTACTTAATTTGTTTTTGCGTACCCTATAATGCCCCTACATGACCACTTAATGCGTTTTTCTATGGTTGCCTAGTCTGTCGATTTGTCGTATAAATTGTTTTCCCGTTAAACATTATATTCACAGTATGGATATAATGTGTTTTGCTAATATCTCGATACAATTGTCATGAGATTTAATTGGTTTTGGCAGTCATCTAATAATACACAAGTGTCGCTTAATTTACCTATGTTAAAAAGAACACGAATATTTTAAAATTAACCGACAGTACTTTTTTCAAATAAAATGTCGCTTAATTTATAATTTGAACCATTTCGAATGTATAAATAGAAGAGACAAACAAATGGCGCTTCATTCATTGACGACACGCGCTTTCATGAATAGACCGAGCGTAAGATATTTTCTTATTATTTTGTTAAATCTAGTTTTAAATTGTTGGGTAACTGGGTAATTAATTAGTATGATTAATACGAGTATGATAACTGTGTAGCTAATAATAAATTTGATGCTTATTCATTTTGTTTAAATTGTATGTTACAGTTTTAAAATGGATCGTAAAACATACTTTAAACGAAAAATATTCGAAATGACTGAATCACAGTTAGTTATGAAAAAATCATGCCGACGTAAAATAACATTCGAAAATGAATTAATCAATCAATTAGCCTACTCTGCAGTAGGCTACTGCTGCAGTACTCCACTGCTGGACATAGGCCTCTCCCAATACGCGCCACGTTTGCCGATCCTCCGCCTTCCGCATCCAGTCCGTCCCAGCCACCTTTCGCAGGTCATCAGTCTACCTAGCTAGGGGGTGTCCCACCTTCCGTTTACCTTCGCGCGGTCTCCACTCTAGGACTCGTTTGCTCCAACGGCCATCAGTCCTTCGGCAGATGTGGCTAGCCCACTGTTGATGTTGATGCCCAGTCCAATCCAGAGTCTTGAAGACGTCCTCCAATGCGTTGGTGAATAGTTTGGGAGATATAACATCTCTCTGTCTCACTCCACGTTGGAGGCTAATGGGTTTCGTCTTCTGGTTTTGGAGCTGGACGGACATTGTGGCAGTATCATACAGGCATCTCAGCGCCTCGATGTATCGCCAATCAACACGGCACCGCTGCAGGGCATCCAGCACAGCCCAGGTTTCTATAGAGTCGAAGGCTTTTTCGTAGTCCACAAACGCCATACACAGCGGCTGGTTGTACTCCTGCGTCTTTTCTATAATCTGCCGAACAGTATGGATGTGGTCCACGGTACTATAGCCTTTTCGAAACCCAGTTTGCTCAGGTAGCTGGAACTCGTCGAATTTACCCGCGAGGCGACTTGTGACAACTCTCGAGAACAACTTGCAGACATGACTCAGGAGTGAGATGGGCCTTTTTTTAAAACAGTACCACCGCACTCCCACTCCATGCCCTAGGTGTTAGCCCTTGCTGGATGACGGAATTAAAGAGGCTTGCTAGCTCTTTCAGAATTGGAGCGCTACCTGCTTTCAGCAGCTCAGTAGTAATTTCGTCATCACCAGGACACCTGTTGTTCTTCAGTTGCCTGAGAGCCGCCTCTACCTCGCACTGTTCGACATCTGGCAAATCCTCGGTGTAATGGCACGTGAGGGGCTCAGACTCTGTGGTCCTCATCGCTGTGTTCTGTCGGTTTACTCGTCCATGATGCATATAGCTGTCCATAGAAGTTCTCGATCTCTTCGAGTATCTCGAACTTCGAGGTAATCGTTTTGCCATCCCCAGTTTTAAGTTTCGTCAGATGGGGCCTCCCCAACTGCTGAGCGAACACTTTCGACCCTCTATTACGCTCAATTGCCTCCTGAATGGTGCGAGTGTTGGAGCGAAGATGAAATGTCTGACATATCCCAGGAGCCGAAAAAGCAATATGACGTACTTGGAAAACACTATTGGTCGGGGGTTGAAGTTAATAGGTCCGTGCATTGTATAATAACGCATTATTGGACATGCAATGATTGTATTGATAAATTATCTTAGGACGGTGAAAGTGTTAAGTAGTGCATTTTAGTTTCTAAAAATGAGGAACTCCTTAGTGCCTGTGCCTACCTAAAATAGAGTAGATGACTGATATAATTATTATAACTAGAGTTAAGTAATAGAAGAGATAATAGTGTTAAGTTTAAAAAAATATGTTCTGTAGATATCCTAAAAAAAAAAAATACTATGAATGTTCCTGGTTAGTTAGTAAGCGAAACGTAAGTTTTCCTAATAAAAAGAGTGAATTCTGAAATTTGTTTATTTTCACTGCCTTAATAAAAAAATATTAGGAGCTTAAATTATTTCGTTGGTTTTACATTCTAATTTCTCAAGCACTTAAATGGTTTACCCTAAGTTAACCATACAATATTAATATAAATTAATGTTGTTAAATTCTATTGCTTGTATTTTATAAACCAAAATAGTGGCGGTTAAAGTATTTTCCCGTGATCATTTATCGCAGCTCGAATTGCGTTAATGTGTTTTGCCGTAAACTATTATATCGGCAAAAAACATTAAGCGCCACCTATTTTTATAAATCTTTTAGGCTTTGTTTCATTAGTAGATTGAAATTATGGACTTTTAAAAAATAAAACAACTGCCATTTTTGATATTCTTTTAGAAGTAATATTTTTTTTTTTATGATTATTTTACCTCAAATTACAAAGTTTTTTGGGTCTGCTGTAAAGTTTGAAAAATGGCGCTTACTTTAATTTGCTTTTCCACCGTCGATATTATTAATATTACTCACGATCAAAATGGTTTAAAAATTTTTTGTTCCTGTATTGATGGAAACTAATGATAATAGGATGGAAACATCAGCAAATATTCATGATAACTGCGTTCTTACGGTGAGTTATTACTTTTATTATTTACTATTATTACTCAGGGTGCATACCTACTCTGCCATACTACTGTCGCTCCGCAATCGTTATATCCGTGATTTATTGTACCTAATTATTGGCAGATATCTAACAATGAATATCTAACACTGACTGTGATAAAGAAAATTCTGAGCTCTATAATAACTCTTTAAGTGAGGAATGTTTCCATAGACTGTCTACCAAAAATAATATAATGAAGGTATTATAATTTACTATGTACTTAATTGATTAAATATGTACTGAAAAACTGCAATGAAAAATTTTTATCACCTGAAAAATAACAATGACTTCCAGGAAAGCGAAACAAGAGGCAGTGACTCGTTAACTAATAGTCCTTCCATAATCAATCAATTCCACACATTGATCATAACCTGCTATCCACGGCTACACTGACCAAGTGGGTTTTTAATTCAATGATAAATAATGATTAATATATTTTTATCTCATCTTTCATATAAATACAATTAACTTATTATTACAGGAACACTACGATAGTCGAGGAAGTATCGATAATTTTAGAACCTCTCGATGCCGAATACCCACAATCTAAAATAATATCACGTCGCAAGTCATTATCAACGTCCTCTAACAGTACTTCTTCTTCAAGTAGATCTTCAATGTCATCTTCTTCTGGTAGCAGCAGTAGAACACTGAGAGTAGAGGTCGAATTATCACCCAAAATAAAAATAAAAAATACTATCAATCGCCAATTCATACGAACGAAAGTGACGTAAATATACGTGACTCAGATCCAACTTTCACTATCGGGAGACCTGAATCTAGAAGTGGTACCTATTCATTTATCACGATCCAGCAGCAGTTCTTCACCTTCTCCAAATGCTACTGATAATACTTCGAAAAAATTAACTCGGAAACGAATTCGAAACCTAACGAACTGGAAGCAAAATTTCGAAAGATCCTTGCAAATGTAGATTAAAATGTGTAGATAATGTTGTCGACGGAGAAAGAAAACTATTATTTGAAAAATATTGGTCTCTAGGCAATATTGAAATAGTCCACTTAACAAAGTAGTTGTAGAGTGCTGCAGTGGCAGTGGGCTGGCCACATCTGCCGAAGGACTGGTGGTCGTTGGAGCAAACGAGTCCTAGAGTGGAGACCGCGCGAAGGTAAACGGAAGGTGGGACACCCCCTAGCTAGGTGGACTGATGACCTGCGAAAGGTGGCTGGGACAGGCTGGATGCGGAAGGCTAAGGATCGGCAAAAGTGGCGCGTATTGGGAGAGGCCTATGTCCAGCAGTGGACTGCAGTAGGCTAATTGATTGATTGATTGTAGAGTGCGTGAGCTGGGAACTAAGAAATTTCATCTGAATGTTGTTCAGGGAGCTAAGGGAGTAAACATACTAAAAGTCCCCGCGTCTAGGAGGTGAGCCGGAGTTGGGGGAAGGAATCAAAGTTCCCATTTTTGAGTTTTTCCGCCAATATCTTTAAAACGGTGCGTTGTAGAGAAAAAATATGTTCTACGTAGCTTATAAAATTTTCTACAAAATTTGTCTTATACACTTTTTCCAAATTCTCATCAGTTTTCGAGCATAACGCTCCGAAAAAGTGAAATGAAACTTATTCAGTGTGACGAAGCTTTGCAGCTAAAGCTTCGATACCACCTAATGCTAGCATTGGATTGTGGAGGTCAAAGGGATTGCCATCGCTTCACGGCAAATATCGAGGTCTAGCCAAATCCGTAGTTAAGACTGGTAAAGGGGACCCCAAACTCCGAGCTGAAAGCTTCGGATGCGACTGGGAATTAACGCTGGGATGAAGAAGACCTTAATTTAGTTTTAAGAAATATTATTTTTTCTTAAATGTTTCATTTTATATCTTTTTATATTTTATTTACCTACAAGTTCCTTGATAGTACAAATCAGTATACATCGTATAGGTTCCTACGTAGGTACTTTATTTTATAATAGACTAGCTTTTGCCCGCGGCTCCGCCCGCGTGGATGTCGGTTATCGCGACCAAACATAGCCTATGTCCTTTCTCGAGGTCTAATCTACCCCTATACCAAATTTCATCAAAATCGGTTCAGTGGTTTGGGCGTGAAAGCGAGACAGACAGACAGACAGACAGACAGACAGACAGACAGAGTTACTTTCACATTTATAATATTAGTAGGGAAGTAGGGATATCAAAAATGTTTAAAGACTGAGGAGCTTTTTAAATAATTAAAATGCTTACATAATGCAAACTTACTGTTAATTTAGAAGTAGGTACCACTTTTGTAATTTGATAAAACGTTTAACGTTGATTTAAGTTATAAGTTACATACTTCGCATATTTAATTTTCAAATAAATATTTTTCGCATATAATTAGTTTTCTTTTATGTTGTAGTAAATTCGATTAATTTTATTATTAGACAGTCGTTTTTGGGAATAGAAAACAATTTTTAAACAAATCTTAGAAAAATACAGACCTAAAAACTAAACGGTCTTTTAAAAAAAGCATTAGTTCAGTCATAAAATGACCTAAATACTCACCATAATTTAATAATATTTTTTTTCATACAAGTTTACATTATTCATTCTTTTATATTTAAGTATTGTCTGAGTAAATAATTGAAGTTTAATATAAAACTACTAAAATACGCATATATTTTAAAAATAGCCGATAATTTTATATTTTCTACATAATGTACAGACCTAAGAATCTTTTTTCGCCATTTACCGAAAAATTGGTTTTTTGCATTAAGTCACTACATTTCTAAGGGTGCGATGTGTTAGATTAGATAATTTTCACTTAAACGTTTTAGCTATTTATGCGTTACTTATGTTATTATTAGGCCTAGCATATTGCCATATATCATGACTCAACTGTACAATAAAATAGATACCTTATAGGCTTAGGAAAAAAGAAATAACATAACTTTTTTATTTCCTCATTGATCAGTGGTTTTAATCATTGACAGACGAATAAGCAAACAGATATAACAATCAGTCCAATATTGTCAAGCACTTCCCCCCATTCGGACAGATCACAAATCTCCATCGCACGTCTAACTTTGGCAGAATTGTCAATACCCATATCGTCAACGAAGGCTTCAATGTTTGGAGAACGGAACCCTAAAAACCACACAATTTATAATTTAAAATATAAAATTAAGAACCCATTATTAAAACTTCTCCTTAAATAGCTTCACTAATAACTATAGCTTTTTAACAACCGCCATAACTTCATTTTAATTGTACAACAACTATCCCGCAAAACAAATGAACAAAAAACTAAACATTTGATTTCAAGTAAGAGAAACATACCTAACTGAATTAGTCACAAAGGGAAATTATTGGTGATTGTTCCATAGTTTTTCATTTAGCATATCTAATTGATAAACTATACCTCCACGATTTATAGGAAAGCCATCTTTAAAACGTAATGTGAAAGGCTATATTCCCTTGAGGGTGTTTATCCTTGAGGTCGGTCGGTGACCCGCGGTGTAATCTCTATGCAACAACGAGCATGGATTGAAAGCTATATGCTATATGTGTTATGTGTTCATGCATGATGTGCTACACTGAATGACTATTAATGACTTCAGCACGTTGCGTAGATAGTATAACACATTGTACCTATATTTCTTTATGTTAGTTACCTTTGTTTTGTTTCTATGCGGTTATGTGTGAAGATAGCGGAGTTTATGGCATAAGGCAGGTCAGTGTTATGTAATATTTAGTGTGAGTTGGTAGAATGAAATGATAAGGTGGTATTGAGCGATGAATGCTATGTGAAAGAGATTCTTTACATGATTTTTCGGAACGAAAATATCGAAAGAAAAAATAAACGATAAAATTAATGCAGAGTTGGTAGTCACTGCAGCGTGGCGGTAGTGACTGTTACGCAGGAGGATCGATTCCCACTCAGTGCAAAATTTTCGTATATCTAATTGCATTAATCTAGGTTTTGATGCCCTCGTCAGATGCTTTTTCACGCCCCGTCAAAAGGATCAGGAACTGCAGGCAGAAGGAAACACCAACGCTGGTAAGAATTCTTAAGCTTTATAGTGCGGCAGAGTCAAGCAGAGTCAATAGTCACCTCATTCCTTTGGTGCGACTTTTATCTTTCATGTTCCTGGTTCTCTGGTTCATGACGGAATTGTTTGCGATGGGTGACATTTAAGCCTGTGTTCTGTATAGCAAAGGTGAGGGTAGAACTAATTGGAAACGCTCACAGAAGCAGTTCTCTCCGTAAGTTCTTCAGCAACTCAATAATGTACGAAACATTTCAGCGGAAAGTCGTTGAAACATGTTTATTTGTTGCATTCGAGACTGCGATGTGACATGTTTACGAAACAGTGGCACGTCTAACGTACCGTCGAATTATACGAGCCATTGTGTGAGCTGACGATTTAACATCTAGTCTTTAATCTCGTGAACGAGCTCGTACATCTATCAAATTATTTGTTTACGTTATACATATAGGTTGGAGAAGACTTTACGTCGTAAAGAGTGCTAGCCAATGGTCTACTAGTGGTGCTCCACCAAATCGGCCGGTGAAGACCGAAGACCTGCGGAACAACTGGACAGCCGGGCTAAGACGAGATGAGAGAGAACCTCGCCTACAACGGGGCCTTGACGCTATGGTGACGATGATACAGATTAAAAAGGTCTTTAAAATCCAAGATTAATATCCTTACTCTGTTATTGAATAAGAAGTTTTTTAGTTTGGAAATTCTCTGTACCAAGACTACCAAGACGGAATTTGGAAAAACAATAGATTTACTGCCTCGCTTGAGACCTATTATGTGGATTGATTGTTTCTTCCTTTGTTTGAAAGTGCTAATGTCTGAAACAATAAGCAATTTGAAAAATTATATCTTAATTAGATAAACCAGTTCTTGGAGAATGTTATTTATACAACATCACGCTATGACACTTAGGAGCCGAGTAATAAACCAGAAAGACGTGGGTGACCGCCTGAAATTTCTAGGTTCTAACATTTCTAGGCCAGTAAGTTAGTTTACCTATAATATGCATATTCTGTGGGGTGACGGAAAAAGAATATAAGTATCACCACCCCATATCATCCGAGAGGTGTCGTAAGAGGCGACTAACGAAAAAATACGCAAACGATATCACTGCGAGAGAGAGAAAACTAGAAATCTCTCTCATCCTAGCGTTAATTCCCAGTCGCATCCGAAGCTTTTCAGCTCGGAGTCTGGGGTCCGCTTTACCGTCTTAACTACAGATTTGGCTAGACCTCGAAATTTTTTTTCTTGAAGCGATTGCCATCTGACCTCCACAGCCCAATGATAACATTAGGCGATATCGAAACTTTGTAGCTAGACCGTTGTTTTTGGATTTTTTAGGGCTCCAACTACCCGTAACGACTGCCATAGATGTTCTTATGGCAACCGGGACCGACGGCTTAACGTGCTCTCCGAGGCACGACCAGACCAATGCAAATACCCATATTTCATGAACACAAATATTTGCACTGAGCGGGGATCGAACCCGCGCCTCCTGCGTAGCGGCCGCGTTCACTACCGCTACGCCACGGAGGCTGTCCTGTGAGAGAAAACTAGAAATAAACAGTGTTAACAGTAGACCAAAGCCTCCCGACATTGGGAGAGGCCTATGTCCAGCAGTGGATTGTGATAAGCTAATTGATTGATATATTGTGTACAAGTTTATATCAATGTCATTCTATTTCTCAATGAGCAGTTTTCTAGTAGGTATTTATAGGGTTCCTAAAGACGCACTAGATGGCGCAGCCGGCGCTTTTGGTAAGAAGAGTGTGGTGTCACACCTAGTGTTCCCAATTTATGGGAAAAATGTTCTTCAGTTTTGTAATGATTTACTTTACATAAATATTCAGTCATTTTTTTTGATACAATTATTTTAAATATAATATTATTATTTTAAATTACAGACAGTGACGCGAAAAGAATTAAGCGTTTTATTATATTTTATCTATTTTAATATGGGTAAATGAAATTAAACTTTGGCAACATCGCAAATGTCATGAAAAAATACTACAAACAAACCACAGAGTACATTAAAATTACCAAAAGCTATGCTAGCGCCATCTCCTGATGATTTAAAAACCAACTGATTATTATACCTACTGGAAAACTGCTCATTGATTTTATCTTAAATTCGGCAGCTGCATTAGACTTGTGAGTGACTTGTCTCTTATCTATTTTTATTTTTTTCTATCATAACTTCTTTGTATTTAACCTATCAATTGACTATACCCTGCTGGGTTTCTATTTTTAATTTGAGCTAGTCTTGATATTTTATTTTCTTGTTAATCCATCTACAGTAGTACTTTTTATCAATACATTATGTCAATAAAGTTCTTGAATTATTAATTACACAAATAATTTTGTTATGTTTCCGATAGATTGTATACTGCACTTTTAGCTTACCATCAGGCGAAGTAAAGTCATATCGACATACCTTACTTATATAAAAATATAACTAGTGCCGCAGTAGGTTGTAAAGTGTAGGTAGGTAGTAAATCAATATGGCTTGCGTATTTAAGATCTTTGATAAATATTCAACCTCCTTTTTTTTATAAATCAAAAGGTCAGAGTGAGGTTTGACAGAAAAGGGGTCATTTAAAATCAGAATCGCTACGAGCTGCCTCCCCGTGGTCACACAATTTTACTTTAGACTAACCACTCTGTTACGGTTTCCTCTAGAGTCTAGGGACTGTTTGGGCAAAGATTACGAACTATTTATCTATGAGGTTCTTTAGAGAGGGTTTTGGTAAACAACAACGGCAATAATACAATTGAGTTACATCAGATGGTCAATTTACCTAATAAAAAGTTGTTCAAAATCCAGTCTAGATCTAATCTCAAAGTCGAAGTCCTAAATGTCGAATGAATGAAATGTCGGTTCAAATTCCCATAATATTTTTTTTTAAATAAAAACGATCATGTCAATGTTCTTTCTTGAAAATTGTGCCATTTTTGACATAATATCTTTTTGGTTTTAACAGAGTTGGCCTTCTGGTATTGTATAATATGTTTTTTGATAAGTGACAGTGGATTTATAAAAATATTTTTTTTAGCAAGGCCCTCGCACTTTTATTCTTTTCATTTATTATTGTTTAGCTATTGTCCGCGGCCCAATCCGCGAGGATGTCGGTCATCCTTTCCCACGATCTAGTCTATCTCTGTACCAAATTTCATCAAAATTGGTTCAGTGATTAAGGCGTGAAAGCGTAACAGACAGACAGACAGAGTTACTTTCGGTAACTCTGTTACATTTTACAATATTAGTATGGATATGGATATGTGCATTTTGTTCCAGTTGAAATAAATGTACCAGGTATGTGTACCAGAGGTAAAGCTGTCATCACTCTGGAAAAGGACTTATACGATATGGATACGACATATGTGCAAATACTGAAACCGCGAAGCATCCTGGTCCGTAGGAATAGGACCAAATTAAATTTAAACTTAAATTCCCTGAATTATAAAATTAAATGTAGAAAATGCAACCACTTGTTTAAGTCATTAAATAGTTTCATCCATTGCTTTAAAGTCATTGACTGTGTCATAAGTCATTAATAAATATGCACACACCTTCACACACACACACAACAACTTCACACACACACACAACAATAGGCATAGTAGGTAACTTACTTGAACAGCTAAGCGGCAACATGCGTTTCTACAGAGTGCTCAAAGTTGTTCAAATTCTATAAAATTTAAACTCTAGTTTTTGCCCTTAATACTGGACCAATTTTGTTCAAACTTTTCCTGCTTGAAGCTTAGGGGGTACCAAGTATATGGTTTCAATTATTGCCTATATGTCGTATCCATATTGTATGACTTACAGAACTAGCACACTTTTCGCTCAGTCGTGAAGTAGTTACTTGCTTTACTCTCTCGAGAACACTGAACTGTTCATACTGTAACAATTTTATAAATCTTCTTCACCCTAGCGTTAATTCCCAGTCGCATCCGAAGCTTTTCAGCTCGGAGTCTGGGGTCCGCTTTACCAGTCTTAACTGCGGATTTGGCTAGACCTCGATATTAACAATTTCATAAATATTAAGCTTTATTACAAGCCTGAGTAGGTTAACACATTGCAAGTTTGGACGATACTACTCAGGGCAGTCTTAGATGCATTCTAAATGTATAACTTCTTTACTTTAAGTTTGGACCAATGACGTTGAATAGACCTCAGGTCAAAACTTAAATTAAACGGGTTGTATTAAGACTCTTCGTCCCGGTTGTGGAGGACAGATGGTAGTCACTTCTTCTATCGAAGTTCAGTCGTTTGGTAGTTAGAAAGCCGACCCTAACCGAGTTGGAAAAAGGCTCAGAGGAATATGATGATCATTCTAGCGTTATTTCTAGTTGCATTCAATCTTATTGCTATTATCTCAGCTTCTACGGGATCGACTGCCATCTGATAGAACAATTCCGAGACGAAAGTTGCATTATTACCTTGTCCGCCTATCAGTAGGATACCGGTGCTTGTATGACCTCAAGGTTAAAACCGGAAAAATTCGTGGGTAGAAAAACGAGGGTAGAAAACATAGGGTAGAAAAACGAGGGTAGAAAACTGAGGGTAGAAAACCTAGGGTAGAAAACCGAGGGTAAAAAACGAGGGTAGAAAACGAAAATGACCAAAGATCGTGGTGGTTGGAATTAAACTGTATTGTTCGTCATCACCATTTCCCAGAACAATGGCTATCGAAAATAACTTCGAGAGTGTCGAGAATGATTCAGAATTGATGATGATTTTCAAAGTGCTAATGTGACGATTAGGTAATTATGGTTCAATGACACGAGGACGGTGCGTCTGGCAGCGGTCCAGATGCTGTAACACTGAGAGCATTCAGATGCGTACCTGCGTGTAATATTGCTGATTATATAGAGAATAATTTATTTATCTGACACTAGATTTACACTGTGACTCCGCTTGTATGAAAATTTTATCCTGTTCCTGAAATCTGGGCCGGTGGAGGAGGCTATGTCAGACTCGAACCGACTAAAACGCACGTCGTTTGTCGGCTGACCCATGGCCATTACTCTCGATCTGGCTCTCTTCGGGTGTGGGGACCACGGAGTCCCCAAGAAATCTGAGTACCTATACTATACAAGAACTTAATTACTGAGATAAAAAGTTACAAAAATGAACTAATAAGCAGGTCAAGCTACTCTTCAAAATTATATTTTCTTCCACATTTTCCATTCTTCTAGTAATTCTTCAAATCTTCTAGTCTTCTTATCTTGCAAGTAATGGAGGGTTGCCATGTAATGGAGGCAGAGTCGCCATGTAAACGTAGGTAAATTAGAAACAACTGATCGATTCCATAATTCGTATAATAATACCTAAAGTATATGCGTGCAGTTACATGATATAAGGTAAGGCGAGCTGCACACAACAAAATCGTTTGAAAATATCCGCATATTGCTAGCAGACGGCATCAAGCCGGCCAGCGCAGGCGCAGGAGCAGTGGGAGCCATATTTATCGTCGCATACGTGCCCAGGCGCACGATAGTTGCGGCAGGTCAATCACTCGCGAACGATATATGTAGTACCATACAGGCGGCTATCGGCTGTTATTGTAAAACTTATACGTTTATTTCTAGTAATTTGCGGTTTGTATTCGATACCTACTGATAAGGCAGCAGACTTGTCTGTAGGCTTATTACTGAAGGGGTAGCCAGAAGTAATAACATTTATAATGTTGACAACGATTTTGTTACTATATTATAGAGAAGGATCCTTTACCAAACTGCGGACCACTCCTGACAGTAACCTTAGTGACGCTTTGCCCGACATGGGATGGGAACCCAATACAGAGCCTCATTTCTACACAGCAATTGCATTCACGGTAACTATTTAACATAGAAAGAGTAAAAGCATTTGAAGAGGCCGTCAAGCTGAGTGCCACCATTGTTACCTGGTACGTGTCTATAATGGTGACCGTCTGTTCCGAGACTTTGCCCTTAGCTTACCATCAGGCGAGGTGAAGTCAAATTGACGTGTACTATATAAAAAAAACCTTATTTTCTCCCATTGAATCGTAATGGGAAGTCTACAAAACCCAATGTACCACTATGAACGCCAAAGCTATTTGTGCGTATGTGTGGCAAACCCACTATGTGTTAGGGGGGTAATACAATCCGGAGGAGGTCATCTTGGAGCTGGTGATGGCCGGGGCAGGGTCAGCCAGAGTCTAGGTAAATGCCTCTTCGGGCTATCTTATACCTACCCAGGCATTTGAGACCCAAGCGCAGCGCACGATTTTAGTCGGTTCGAGTCGGCGAAACATGTTACATTTGACCTTAACTACTAAAATAGTTATTTGTTATACAAGAGTGCAAAGTTGCTTTTTAACCGCGTGCTCAGTTTTAATGACCGAGCAAGCGAAAGATTCTAAATTTGAATCACGAGCATAGCGAGTGATTCATAAATTAGAATGTTGAGCGTTAGCGAGGGAATCAAAAGAGCACAAGGTGTAAAATCTTTGCACTCGAGTGCAACACGTAACTTTTCATCCCACCTCAGCGAGGAAATAATGAAATGCTTCTTCTTCCTAGCGTTAATTCCCAGTCGCATCCGAAGCTTTGACCTCGGAGTTCGGGGTCCGCTTTACCAGTCTTAACTGCGAATTTGGCTGGACCTCGATATTTTCCGTAAAGTGACTGCCATGTGACCTCCACAACCCCATGGTGACATTAGGCGATATCGAAGCATTGCAGCTAGACCGTTGTTGTTGAACTTTTTATGCATACAAATATTTGCACTGAGCGGGGATCGGACCCGCGCCTCCTGCGTTGCGGCCACGTTCACTACCACTACGCCACGGAGGCTGTATAATAATTATGTGTAATAATACTAATAATAACATATCAACAAATAAAATTCAACAACAATGTTCAACCATAGGACGTGAAAAAAAAAATTATGCGCGCAAAGCAAATTTAAAAAAAAAAGTAGGTACACCAAGGAGGTTCCGAGTTGAGTTTATCATAAATTAAAAAAAAGTTATATGATAAATCGGCACCATAGAGGTAGAAGTAAATAAGTTTAATGATGTTTTGAGTTCACAAACCTAGTACACACGATGTTCTAAATTCAAATTTACTTTACCCTCTAGAGGATAAAAACAACTTTTACACTCAGATATCGAAGAAAAAAAGTACTCTTTCCGAGATGGTGGGATGAAAAAGATATTATTACGGGTATTTTTACAGCATCTGTTTATGTTGACGATGTAATGTATATTCGGTATATAAACAATTCAATTACAGCACAGTCAAAAGGTGACTTTCAAACGTCCAAATCTAAGGTCACCTCAGAATTAATCGCTGTGAGTTTCAAAATGAGATATTTTCAATCTCTCGTCGTATAATGAAGTTAGTATAAGACTTATGTCACGTTAATGTGAAAGTTGCTATAACGAGCGATGCTGACTGCCAAGAACCGCGTACGTGACAAACATGTCACTTGAGATAATTTATGCTGTTCGCAAAGTTATCGCGAAATAAAACTTTTAAGTATTACTAACGTTCAAAGCACATAATATGATTAGTTGTCGTATGCCGCGTCCTTTGCGGTGTCGTACAAGGCGACTAAGGGATAGGGCTGTTTAACATAAGATACATGGCTCGAGTCAATAATAGTGCCCGGAATACGGCAATAGGCTCCCCCCTAATAAGGGTCCCTTAGTTGACAGCCTGTGTTTCCTTTTTCCTTCAGTCCGGGCGTGAAAAACCATCTGATGCGGTTATGCAATGGCGGCTCGCATTGAAAATATCATCAAACCACATTACAGGATAAATTACGTACTGCGGTATTATAATTTAATACCTACATTTTACGACATACATTAGTTTTCTATTATACAAATGAAATTGAACCTTTTAAGAGATATATAGGTTAGCTGGTCTCGCTAGAATCATTTAAAAATTTAAGATAGCATGAATCAAGGGTCGATCTGATGCTTAATGGACCAGTGAGGCAGCCTATTACAGTTATTTTATACTAGCTTTTGCCCGCGGCTCCGCCCGCGTGGATGTCGGTTATCGCGACCAAACATAGCCTATGTCCTTTCTCAAGGTCTAATCTACCCCTATACCAAATTTCATCAAAATCGGTTCAGCGGTTTAGTCGTAAAAGCGAGACAGACAGACAGACAGACAGAGTTACTTTCGCATTTATAATATTAGTAGGGAAGTAGGGATGTATAATATTTTTTAATAGTATTACTTATACAAAATAATATTATTCAATCAACATAGTATTAACCAATATCGTATTTACTCAGCACTGCACTCCAAAGTACTTTGATACGAATATATTATTGATAAAATAAATAAACAACATGAATGTAGCAAAAATAAACTTGTTTATTCTGAGCGCGGTGCAAAGGGCGGTTTAGATCCTATTATACGATTTTAATAATTCATTTCTATTACGATATGTTATTTCTGTAATGGGATCAAACGTGGTACAACATACGTTTGCAATGCTATTTATTTATTGCTCAGGATATAATACCTCGTACCTAAAATGTGCTCTGTACGCGCAGTACCCGTTTCATGGGTGTCTTTTGAGGCACCTCCGGCAACTGACGGCCCTCAGAAGGCGTGCGTTTTAGTCGGTTCGAGTCCGACATAACCTCCTCCTCCGGCCCCGGCGGGGGAAGTATCCGTGAGGATTTTTCGCACGATGAAAAAAGGTGTCTTTTGAGGATAGCACGGGGTGCTACTGCGGTGGTAGAGCTCAAATTCACCATGAATAGATTATTTGTCAATTCAACTGCACCCCCACCTGGTAGCAAGATAAAACTTTATTGTAATACCGTGTAGGTTATAAATAAATATATTATGTACTGTCTTTATCACTTTTAAGATTACACGTATCTACGTAAACACTAATTGGAGTCTATTTTCGTGTTTCCTTCTTTGTCATGTTTAATTTTAACCCTTTTAGAGACTGCCTGTTTTCAGCTATAGTTTAGCTCGTCTTTAAACTTCAAACTTGATAGTGCAGGATACTTTCATTGTAAGACTAATGAGCTTTCATCCTATATTATTTATCTTTCTCTTTGTGAATGGCTTAATATGCTATCCAGACTCACCAGAAAGTGTTGTTTCAGAATATTTATTTATTAGTAGCTGTTGCCCATGGAACCGGGCCATGGGTCAACCCATGGAAACCTACCCCAGGGACAAAAATACTTTAATCCATCCACCTATTAAAGATTCAGCCAGATTCATCCAGCTGTTTGTGCAAACATCCAAACAGCCTCACAAATTTTCATTTTTAGGAAACTTCCGAATTCGTTGACTTTTATGTTTACTGCTCCACTCCCTAGAATAGTAGCGTGATGATATATAGCCTATAACCTTCTTCGAGAAACGGACTATTCAATACAAAAAGAATTTTCCAATTCGAAGTAGTAGTTTCTGAGATTAGCGCATTCAAACAAACAAAGAAACTCTTCATCTTTATAATATTATATAAGTATTGATTCTAGACCATTCCACTACATACTAGAGAAACTCAGTCCAGCCGATGGACAATAAATAAAAGGCTCCATATCAAAGACTCACCTGCATTATTATGTTAACAAAACCGCAGATTAACGGTCCGTGGTTATAATAAAATAATCGCTTACAATACGTTAGTGGGTCGACAGGAAACCGAGCACAAACAACATATTTATTAATTAGTTTTATAACAAATAATAGCACTTGTACGCCATTATTATTCTCGTATAATCTTGTTTGGAACGCTATTGCTCTCGTTTCAATGTTTTGAACGGAAGTCATGATTTAATCAGTTAACATTAGTTATGTTTTATGTGTGGCTTGTGGTTTAGGGCAGTTTATCTTTAGCTCCTACACCTACATATAATTACGCCTTTATCCCCGGAGGGTCTAACAGTAGAGGCGCGCACTGCGCGGTATGAAATGAACTGCATCCCTCGCACACTCAGGCTGTGGAATGAACTCCCCGCGATGGTTTTCCCAAGCGACTACAATATGGGGTTCTTCAAGAAGGGCATTAGGTTTCTTCAGGGTCGGCAGCACGAGTGTGACGCCCCTGGTGTTGCATACGTCCATAGGCCACGGTAACCACTTTCCATCAGGTGGGCCGTGTGCTTGTCTGCCACCTAAGTGGTATAAAAAAAAACATTTCACCAATCATTGTATTGTGTTCCACTTGAGCCATGTTTGAGACTGAATCTGAGCTGTATGTGTATATCTCTGTCAGATGTTAAAAAGCCCTATCCCTTAGTCGCCTTGTACGACACCGCAAGAGAGGAGATGGGGTGGCCCAAATTCTACTCTGCTGGGAGTCATGGGGCTCCTACACTAACTCCAGCTAAACAATTCAGCACCTTATTTCTGCCCCTAATCCTGTATTCATTCTTATACATCCTGTAAACATCAAGCGAGAATCCTTGTTACATCCAAAGCCTTTTTTATACTCCTTAAGTGGCAGACAAGTACACGACCCACCTGATGGAAAGTGGTTACCGTGGCCTATGGACGTGTGCAACACCAGGTGAGTCACTCGTGCTGCTGATCATTTTGGAGCCCTGAATTCGCTCGCGTACTCCTCTATTATAAGTCTATCTTAGTTTTTACGGAAGCGACTGTCATCCTGACTCGCGAACCCTTGTTCCCCTCAGATTCCCCCCCCCCCTCCCCTCCCCCCAGACCGACGACGACCGACGACGTTGGACCCGAACCGGATAAAAACGTCTCGGGTTTTCAGAGGGCTCCCCCAGTCACACCCCGGCTGACCCAGAGTCGTCTCTGAGTACGACCTCCCCAGAGCCTCTTCCATTAAAATGAGGTTGGTTTGGTTTCTGAAGATCTTAGTGGAGTCCAAAAAACCCTATTAAATTCAATTAAGATCGGAAAAAGCGAATCAGCTTAGGTGAAATCAAACTCGCGATCTTTCCTTTACATACTTGCCATCTTAATCGATTTGAATAGCATAGATACTAACTAACATACATACAATCACGCCTTTATACCCGGATGGTAAGGCAGAGCTGAATTAACACCCACATTTCACCAATCATTGAATTAGGTCCCACATAATAGGGGGTCAGCCTATGGACGTATTCCGGGCACTATTGTTGACTCGAGCCATGCATGTGAGGCTGAGTCTCGGCTGTATATTATTATATCTGTCTGATGTTAAACTAGCATACTAAATGCTTTAAAATCTCATTAAACACTATATTTCTTTCTCCACTCTATATTATTCTGTGTGTGTACATAAATATGTATCACACACAAGCTACATAGTAATTCAGGAGTTCTATATTACAAAACAGTTACTATGTAATATAACAGAACTGAGAAGTGCCCGTCAGGCCCTGAGTCACAGCTCACAAGTAAACAACTTTATCAGCGTTTAGCGAAATAAGGCTCTGCGTATAATCTAATTATGTAATACATAAACAAACTGAAAGTCATTGCAGTTATTATACCTATATGTTTTACTGTAGTAATAAAGATAAGGTTGTATATTCTCATGCATGTATACTTACGTTTCTCTAGATTTTATTGTTTGATCCTAGGTAAAACCGGATCAGAATCCATACTGCTATTGAGAATATTGTAACAGAAAAGTTTAATATGTCTGTAAAATCTGGGAATAGAATCCAGGATCTCACGACCTTAAATTTATAAAATCGCGACATCAAAGCAATTATGACAAGTAAAGAAGAGAATATGGAGCCCTCCTCCACCAATGTTGTCGGTTCCCAAGTCGACCACACTCGCAAGCCAGTATTGCCGCTTTACAGAAAAGGCTCCGGAACAAGTTTCCTCTCGGATTTGGGTGGTCAGACGGTAGTCACGCCCGCATAAACCAAAGTAAACCAATAACAGGAAAAACAGCAAATCAGACCCAGGCTTCAAACTGACTTTAGATACGATCAAGAAAAATAATTGGAATGGATGCTCTGTTGATGGTTCGCTTGCGTTTCAATCCTGACGATTGAAACAGATGGAAGAATATGGGTGATACGTCTCTATCCAACCCTTCGAGGATATAAATGCGTGAACATATGCAGTGGTTTCTAAGCCAGGAAGTACATAAGGAAGCGCGTACCGGTTATCATCGGTGGTGACATTCTCCTGTCTTCGACGAACATTATGGATCAATTTCCGCTTAGTTCCAATGTCATCTGAGTTCATTTCCTTGTGGTGTTAGACGAGTCTGCTCTAGTAATATATACCTAGATATACATATGTACTTATACACGTCATTGTTTCTTTAAAAGGCTAGGCAGAGAAGTATTATCATCCACCTTATTTCCCGGAACTGAAAGCATGGTAGATTCCATAATAGGGAATTTTTACCGGATTTCGAAATTCGAGAAAAAAATCTCGAAAAAATAGTGTCTGTTGCTGATATTGAACCAAAGTCCTTACGTGAAGAAGTTACACTCACTACTCCAGTGCCACCATACTCAGATCGCGTAGTCTTCACGGTAATGAGCTTACCCCATGTAAAAATCGTGAATAACTGTAGATACCTATTGTGTCGACATAGAAAAATATCAAAAATTCATGTAACTTCCAGATATTAAAAAATATAAGAAAACTTGCCCGAACTCTTGCGCCTTGTGGGGTTCTCATAGTCTATAAAAAAGTTAAAGAAAACGTTGAAATACAAAGTTATACAAGTCCTCGTTGGAAAAAGTAAATAATTAATTTATAGAGTGAAACCAGTTAGAAGTAAAAAACAGGGGCAAACTTGTTATAATATCATGGGAAATACAACTCAGTTTGTTATAACGACCTGAGTTTCAATTGGGGTGCGCGCTGCCTGCTGCCTTTTTACTTTATAAACTTTGAGTGGACCGTTGGGCGTGGACGACACACTAATTATTTTTTTTTATATATAAAGGACACGTCAATTTGACTTCGCCTCGCCTGATGGAAAGCTGAAGGCAAAGTGTCTGAAAAGAGGGTCACCATTACAGACACGTATCATGTTACAATGGTGGCACTCAGCTTGACGACCTCATCAGATGCTTTTTCACGCCCCGCTTAAAGGACCCGGGACTGTAGGAGGAGGGAAACACGTAAACTGGTAAGGAATTCCAAGACTTAATGGTGCGGCAGAAGAAGGAGTCGCTGAGCCGCTTGGTTCTTGATGGAATATTCGGCACCGTATGCGGGTGGCATCTAAGCCCTGCACGTGTTGTCCTACATAGGAAAGGAGAGGGTGGGATTAATTGGAAGAGCTCATCAGAACATTCACCATGGTAGAGACGGTAAAATACCGCCAAAGATGCCACATCTCTACGCAATTGCAAAGGCTCGAGGGTTTTGGTGATCTCAGGATTCCCAATAATGCGGACTGCACGTCGCTGCAACCTGTCGAGAGCATCTAGTAAGTACTTTGCGGAGCCATCCCAGAGATGCGAGCAGTATTCCACACAAGAGCGAATTTGTGTCTTGTAGAGAAGGCATAATTTAAATTGTTATTATTTACGCCATAGTTCAATGCACTTTAAAATCGAGTTGGCTTCTTTTTTTTTTTTCATTATTTGATACGTCAACAAAATCGATTATTATAAGATGTTGCGATCGATTATGTCATACCAAAATCCTCAATTTTTAAAAGTCCAAGCGGAAACGTATAAAATCTGAGTGTGCAGTGCATGGAATACAGCTGACGCTGCAAACTGCAGTCGATTTAAAAATAAAATATAATAAATGTGGTTTCTCCGTCTCTGCGAAATAAGAGCTATCCGTATTGCACGTCATGGTGAGGTAACTGCCCCAATTCACAATTGTAATGTTTATCATTGTACAACAGTAATTATACATGGTGGTTTCTGTATGGCGCTTAGGATCCATATCTATAATAACCTACCTAAGGCTATCCTAGATGTCAGTGTTTTAGAAAAATTTAAACATGAGTAAAAACTATTTCTGTTGAACAAGACTTATTATAGTGTGACTGAGTTTCTAGACGATGAAAGCATTTAACTTATTGTACTGTATCTACTGACTCTAACATCTCTAATTTTGACATTGTAAACTCTTGACATTTTATAAAGTTTTGACATGTAAATTCTGACATTTATAATTTTGAAATGTAAATTCTTAATATCATTTATTTCGATTTAAATTGCTAAATTACTCTTGATATTGTCATAATACTCGTCTAGTGACGTTATTGCATGCCTATCTGGCTGAAATATGGTGGAACCTAATTGTATATAATCGTAACAACATTGTACCCATATATCGCAATAAATTGATTGAATTATGAATATTGAATAATTCATAAATTATGAATTATGGTCTGTCTCTGTCACCCCTGATGAAAAATTGCACTCACTCTTTCGCACAATAGTTAGTACTATCAATTCTCATTTTCATCCTAGCGTTCATCCCAGTCGCATCCGAAGCTTTCACCTCGGAGTCTGGGGTCCGCTTTACCAGTCTAACTACAAATTTGGCTAAGCTTCGATATTTTCCGTGAAGAGATTGACCTCCTCCACCCAATGGTGAGATCAAAGTATTGCAACTAGACCAGTTGTTGGACTTTTTACGGGTCCAACTACCCGTAACGACTGCCATAGATGATCGCATGGCTACCGGGACGGACGGTTTAACGTGCTCTCCGAAGCACGATCAGATCAATGCAAATATCCATACTTATGCATACAAATATTTGCACTGAGCGGGGATCAAACCCGCGCCTCCTGTCTAGCGGTCGCATTCACTACCGTGACCGTGACGTCACAGAGGCTTACGAACAATCAATTGCTACTGTTTTAATTTTAGATCAATGTGAAATCGCCCCGAAGACAGAAGTACCTATAGAGGAATTTGGATTGGCTTCGTGTGGTCACGGCGGCTAAGTAGTCAGAGCGTTCCCCCTGTAAGGGAAAGATCGCGGGTTCGAGTCCCGCCCGAGGTCAATTCTCTTTTCTCTTTCTAAATCGATTTGAATAGTTATCATAATAAATGCTTCAAAAATTTCATTCAAATCCATATCCATACTAATATTATAAATGTGAAAGTAACTCTATCTGTCTGTCTGTCTGTCTGACTGTCTGTCTGTCTGTTACGCTTTCACGCCTAAACCACTGAACCGATTTTGATGAAATTTGGTATAGGGGTAGTTTAGACCTTGAGAAAGGACATAGGCTATGTTTGGTCGCGATAACCGACATCCACGCGGGCGGAGCCATTGCCATTTTCTAGGCAACATTACCTGTTTTAGGTCAACACGTTTGGTAGTTATTGGATTAATTTGTCACTACGATCGTGTGGCACCTGTAAGCCTGTACCCTTAGAGATCATTGGAGCTGATCCTGTCGCGTCCCGAGGGAAACTAATTATAGTTGGATGGACCCGCAAGGAATTTAATCAGAAGGTAATTGGAAGAGTTGGGTAGCTTGTTAATGGTATTGTCTCCTTCGCTAATCCGATTTTAATTGTTTGTTATTAAGGTATGATTCCGAAGCCGACCGCATACGACAATAGGCTATTTGACTAGTTTTAAAAAACATTTTAAATGATTGCTTATTACAGTATAAACATATCACATTAATATTTCTGTAAAAAAACATTGCATTATGTTAAAAAATCAATGCTAAAGTTTAAATTTTCAAAAGTGCGCGAAAAACGCTAGGATATTTAAACATGGCGATGCGTGTGAGTTGTGATGTCACTCTTTTGTAGGTAAATTGCTGTTATCATCGACTCGCACAAAATTTGTATCCATTTCGAACTTAATCATAAAATATGTCCAACTCGCGATAATCAAGGAAAAAGCAAATAATAACACCGAAATAAACAATAATAGCTCATACAACTGCAGATATTTTGTAGCAATGACGTCACCCGGAGCTCTGACCAATCACGAGCGTTTTTGTCATAGACAATAAATCAACAAAATATAACATTTTTATATTTGAAATTCCCATAAAATACCCATATTTGAGAGTAAATTGTAGTCTCGTAGGTCTTTTAACGTTATTTTTAACCGACTTCAAAAAAGGAGGTTCTCAATTCGTACCCAATTTTTTTTTTTTTTTTTATTTTTTTTTTTTTTTGTATGTTTGTTACGCGATTGTGAAGCCAATTCTAGACGGATTTTGAAAATTCTTTTTGTGTTCGTAAGTAGATTATTCCGAAGTGGTCCCATTTAAATTTCGTGAAGATCTGATGATGGGTTTCCGAGATTAGACCAAGGAACTCTTCAAAAAGTACCAGGAAATCAGCCGCGATTGCTGCAATGGCATATTATTGCAATGTTTCTGCCATTGCCATTACACATCATAACATCACGCCGGAGTCCTTTGAAGGGGTACGCAGAAGTGTTCAGAATATTCAACTATATTTACCGTGTATATGCATTGATTTTAAAAATTATTTTTGAATAATGATTTAATTTTTTTTTTGTCGCGTGGCCGGTTCGATCTGTATTGCAGCGTCAGCAGCGCATGTACAGTCAGGTCCCTATACATGCGATGTACAGTCGTGAGACTGTACAAACTGACTAAAAAGAGAAAAATAAATTCATTTTTAACAAAAAAGTTTAACCGACTTCAAGAAACGAAAAAAAGGCACTGAAAATCGAAAAATAACTTAATTTACAGACTTACTGATTTATTAGAAGTCGGTGCCAGCCAACTTTGTTTGTTTTGTCTGAACTACTATGATACAATCAATTGAAATATGGCCTCTCTTGGGCTAGGTACCGACTTCTAATAAATCAGTAAGTCTGTAAATTAAGTTATTTTTCGATTTTCAGTGCCTTTTTTTCGTTTCTTGAAGTCGGTTAAACTTTTTTGTTAAAAATGAATTTATCAGTGCCTCTTTTTCGTTTCTTGAAGTCGGTTTAACTTTTTTGTTAAAAATGAATTTATCTAATAGTATGACCATAATTTGTAGTATATTTTTAATGTTGTCAAATAGCCTATAACAGATGCATGCAGCATATACAGCGTACACATTACTTGTTAAACTCCGATACGGATAAAGGGGACCATTAGCCGCAATGAATTACGCGCATGTGCTGCGTGCGTCGGCAGTTGTCTTATGCGGTCGGCTACGGAATCATACCTTTATGATATACTAGCCTTCATCAAATTTGCGAACAAACAAACGTAAGATTTTAAGTCTGAGCAAGCCCTTTCTAACAAAAACAACCGCATCAAAATCCGTTGAGAAGTTTTTGCGTCCATCGCGGACAAACAGAAAAACAGACAGGAAATTCAAAAAAAATATTTTCGTGTTCAGTATCGTTAACATAACATAACCCAAGTATTTTTTTTTAAATATCTGCAATGTACAGACACGACCACTTTACAATTATTATATAATAGTGTAGATGTCACTGACACTGAATACCTGAACAGTAGAACCGATTTTAATGAGACTTTATGTGTTTTGGCGATATAAGCATTGCAGCTATTTGGAATTTTTAGGACTCCAACTACCCGTAACGGCTATAGATGTTCGTATAGCACCTGGAAACTACGGCTTCACGGGCTTCGTCCATTTTCGTAACTAATTTTTCATAACCAGTTACGAACGTACGTGCTGTCCGCGGCATGACCAGACCAATACTAATACCCATATTCATGCATATAAATATTTGCACTGAGCGGAGATCGAACCCGCGCATCTTGCGTAGCGGCCGCATTCACTACCTACAGAAGCCTCATTTTCTGAAGTTTATCCCCATGCTACCTTTATAAAGCTATGTTTTAGTCGGTTCGAATCCAACAGACCTCTTCATCGTTGGCTCTAATGTCCTTTTCTGTATTCTTGACAAAGTATTTGCAAAGTTACATCACCATCGGTTCAGTCTTGGAAGCGTAACAAACATACTCTCGCATTTATAAATATTAGGATCGCAGTGGAAGATGCCAACGAACGTTAAACGAAGCGCAAGACAGATGATGATTTCTCAAATGAACGGTTTAACGACCGCCATCTTGATTACACTCACGATATATATAAGGGGTCATACAATCCGCACTAAAATTATGCAAAACATTGGGGCTGATTCTGTTGCGCTTCTCACCGATCTAAATATTACCCAAAATATTTTAAATTGAATTCCGAAACTTCGTTTTACATAATATTTAACGTTTAAATTTAAACTTGAAATGGTATGCAAAGTTTGCCTTTGGAGCCTAGTTTTTGTTTTCAGACACTCTCTCTCTATCTTGATTTGGTTTGTTTTGACTTTTGCGGGATGGACTGCTGTCTGACTCCCAAAACCCCGGCATAAAAGCCAGCATCAGAGCCTCGACTGTTAATCAAAAGGTCTACCGATTTGTAGAAGGTTGGCTTGGGTCCCCATACAGCTACCTACATACATTTAAACTTTAAAGATATGGTATAAGATTAGAAAAATTGAAACGACTCGGATGGGATTTGAACCCGCGACCATCAGTCCCTTATAGGCGGAATGCTCTAACCACTAAGCTTCTAATTTCACGCCTTAAGTGTTCTAATTTCTCCTATACAACCAACTTGGATCGTTAATTTTTTGCGTTTTTGTTTGTTTTTTTTTTGTTTTTGTTAGCGTTTATGTTTATTTTCCGACTTCAAAAAGGAGGAGGTTGTCAATTCGATGAGTTTTTTTTTTATGTATGTACACCGATTACTCCTAGGTTTATGATGCGATTTCCGTGATTCTTTTTTTATTCGATGTGAAATAGTTGTCATTTGGTCCCATAGAAATTTAACATAGTTTAGCGTAGTTTTCATTTTTTGTTAGCGTTTATTTGGGATTACATTGTGTTGTGTGATTTTTTATTTAGGTAGGATTGAAATATATAAAACCACTTTTAACGGATTCTATAGCAATTTATTTGGAAGTCAGTATGGTATTCCGAAATTTGTTATTCAATGAGTGATATTTATGTGAAGTTTCAACAGTATTAAGTAGGATTCTCAGTCTATTTTAGAAAGTTCCAACAGAATCGACGCCCATGTCAGACAAAGGCACACTTAATGGCGTACCCTCCACTAAATTGGAGCATCTCTATGACGAGGATATTGTCTTATATCCCCTATTTACATAAACATCCCGTACTTATTACAACGAATTGCATTATCCATTCCACCTCTCACTCACTCTTCTACCCTCTCTGTCTCATTCGACCCAATCATGTGGTCCCTTCATTAATGCAAATGCCGCCTGACCATAACTCAGGAGTTAACTCCGACGTAACGCAATAGAAGGTTTCTCGTTTCGCCCTCTTTTGGTCGTACATTACTCGCTGACAAGCGTGTATGCCCTGGCGATTTATAGCTTCACGCATCGATGGATGGCGTACTATGTAGTGTAGTACTGACTTTCTACTGTATTCTTCCTCTTTGTATCCTTAACCTTAGCCAACCAGGTGTAACAGAGTTTCCTGAACAGATCTTATCGTTAGAGAGTATATTGTGAAGATTATTGGTTGTGTTGACCTTCAATTATATAATTTAAACAATATATATATAATTAAGAGACTTAAATAAATAAAATAAATATGACCTGGTAGTCATTGAAGACCCATCAAGATCTTCGGTACTCAAGCCAACATCATCTGCGTACCGATAGACCTGCTAATTGACGAACGAGACCCTGGAATAAGTTTTTTCTTAAAGTTAAGGGGTTTAGGGAAACGAGATACGACAGATGTAGTCGTACTCGTAAATGCCACTATGGAGGGCAACTCACAGACAGAAAGTCTCTCCGAGGTCATTGCTGCTGAAAAGTAACCGAAACGTCGGGAAAATAATAAAATAAATCGCAATAGAATCTGTTCAAAATAGTTTTAGATATTCTTAAGCTTCCGACAGCATCAATTAATGATATTTTGTACGTAAGTGTGTAAGAGTACGGTGGGGTGAGCATGAACAACTATCGTAATCGTATCGTGAACGCAACGAGAGCACGGAGCATTGCGATTGGCCGCCTGCCTGAAGCCTGCCAATCGCAATGCTCCGTGCTATCGTTACGTTCACGATACGATTACGATAGTAGTTCGTGCTCACCCCACTGATTAAATCGAAGTAAATCGATTAAGATAGCAAAAAGAGAAACGACTCAGTCACCGACCTCGGCAGCTCAGTGGCAGCAGCATTCCCCCTGTAAGGGACTGGTTCGAGTCCCGCCTAAGTCGTTCCAGCATCCTGTTTTTTTTTCAAAATTTCATTCAAATATCGAGATTCTAAATTATATTATCGCACAAGTCAAGTTTTTTCCAAAGATCCAAACCCGCATTACGAAGCTAGTCGTATACCCAATAAATAAATAATCAGGGCTCTTGCGAGGTTATTTATTGTCGGGTCAATCGCCGTAGGATTTTTTCGGGCGCTGTATTTTATCATAATATCAAGTATCATAAATAACAGTTTCCGCTTTTCTTGTGTTTTCTTACAAGACAGATCTTAAGCCACGGCAAGTAAGGCTAAGGTTTTGGCTTGCGGAACCGCGACGGATACTGCGGCGTGAGGAGACAGCGGGTGGCTGCGTAATTCATTCTGCATTTCCGCGAATTCATAAATCACTGCTCACTGAAAATGCAGCTTGAAATAAGTCAAGCTGTGGAATGAACTTCCCGCGGTGGTTTTCCCAAGCGACTACAATATGGGGTTCTTCAAGAAGGGCATTAGAAGGTTCCTTCAGGGTCGGCAGCAAGAGTGTGATATCCCTGGTGTTGCATACGTCCATAGGCCACGGTAAATACTTTCCATCAGGTGGGCCGTGTCCTTGTCTGCCACCTGAGTGGAATAAAAAAAATAGTCAAAAGATAAAACAAGTTTACTGCGTGGCTCTCAGTGAAGTAGAGTATGGGGGCAACCCCATCTAACCCATGGGTGCAGTACAAGCAAGGCGACTGCGTTCTGCACATAACAGCTTAAACCCTCAAGTCAGCGATCTATGAGTGTTAAACCACTCCTTTTTACCTTATATTAGTTGCTTCTATAAACATTTTTATACTGTTTTCGAAGAATAAAATGCCTACATATTACACCTTTTCTCTCTAAGGGTAAGCAGAGGTTGCCCGTCATTAACTCCACGGTTTCTGTCTAACCAGTCGGTGTCTAGTATTTTTTTTCAAACATCAATTACTTGATCAATGTCATATCCTACAAGCTTTTGATCGCAGCTCCGCCCGCGTGGATGTCGGTTATCGCAACCAAACATAGCCTATGTCCTTTCCCAAGGTCTAATCTACCCCTACATCAATTTTCATCAAAATCGGTTCAGTGGTTTAGGCGTGAAAGCGTAACAGACAGACAGACAGAGTTACTTTCGAATTTATAATATTAGTATGGATATGGATATGGATGAGGAGGACCCTGGTCAGCTTACACACTTCTATGTTTACATACCTACTGAGATATGTAACGTTTTACCTATATAATTTTTTTCCACTACTTATTATAACCCGCAGTTAAGACTGATAAAGCGGACCCCAGACTCCGAGGTAAAAGCTTCGGATGCGACTGGGATTTAACGCTAGGATGAAGAAGAAGATTATAACTCGAGATTCTATATACATTTGTAATAACTTTCTACTGAATCTAACACATTTTATTTACAATTTACAATCACAACCGATTTATCCAACTTTAATACTTACAGTAGTCGCCATTGGACCGTATTTCGAAATGATAAACATTCAGGATCACTAATTCTTGCTCGGACACCGACAGAGGTCTCGACCTTATACCACAGCGTACATTCTTGTGTAATGAAAACATATTTCAACCTATTTGGGTGCAAATAGGCCACTTTATGGTGCTGTTAGTCCACATTCATTCCACTGACCTTTTACACTGAATAGTGCTGTACACCTTTGTGGTGAGCTTCCTTGTACTAAGAAATGGCAAATTTCTTTATATGTCAGTTGGTGATCTTGTTGCTTGAAAGCTACTCTTTATTGCCTATTAGCTTCTCGATTTGGTATGTATACCCACGAGTCTTGGCTGTGTCATAAAATTATATCAGGAAATGAAAAAAATATTCATATGTTTTAAAAGTTCAACTCAAATAAGTTGGTTGACATCTTAATAAGAGCTTGAAATGTTCGAATATTTCTTGGTAGCTCTGATGTTTTTTTTTATATAGGACTCGTCAATATGATTTCACCTTGCTTGATAGTCAGATGAAGGCAAATAATCAGGATAGAGGGTCACCATTATAAACACCAGCAATGTTACAATGCTGGCACTCAGCTTGACGGCCTCATGAGATGCTTTTTCACGCCCCGCTTAAAGGACCCGGGACTGTAGACAGAAAGAAAGACGTGAGTAGATAAAGAATTCCAAGACTTCATGGTGTGACAAAGAAAAGTTACAATACCAGTAAAATTAAATGAATTATCAAACCATTGCCTGATGGCCGGTAACGTGCTATAGGGTACAGTAACCATTTAGCTTTAGCTTACAGTTAAAATTGACGTCATGGCTATTGCGTGATTGTCTACTGTATGACCTGAAGACCGAGTCTGCTCCAGAGTCTCGTCTTCTCATCAGCTTGCAGTTGATCTTGGCTTGGGCCTAAAAGTCTTAGTAGGTTCCTACGATGTCATCCGACATAGAACCAAAGTTACCGACATAGATCGCTGAATAAGCAAACTGAAGTGGCAGTGGGCTGGCCACATCTGTCGAAGGACCGATGGTCGTCGGAGCAGACGAGTCCTAGAGTGGAGACCGCGAGAAGAAAAACGGAAGGTGGGACGCCGATGGACTGACGACCTAATAAAGGTGGCTGGGACAGACTGAATGCGGAAGACGGAGGATCGGTACACGTGGCGCACATCGGGAGAGGCCTATGTCCAGCAGTGGACTGCAATAGGCTAATTGATTGATTGGGTTCCTAAACACTGTAAAACACTGGTCAGAAGCACTTGAAACCGGCAGGCTTGCACGAAAGGTTTAATGAAACTCGAGAAGTGTAGTATTTAAAGATAGAAGCAAGTGGCGGACAGTTATCTCTACCTACCCCGGAGAGAAATAAACGTGATCGTATGTATGTTAAGCCTAATAATATAACCAAGGCTTATTACTACTTTCAAAGTGAACAAACACGTCGATAAATGTACATTATATATTCTGGCCGTGACCAAGAGGTCGATTTTAAACTATAGTTAGTAATATTTAAAAATATGTATTATGATTATGTCTGATTATATTATTAACTAGCTGTTACCTGCGGTTCTACCTTCTTCGATGTCGATTATCGCGAGTGTTGGTCATAGGTTCCGGTTGTACTCAGTCGATTGCGATTAAAACATAATGTAAAATTTTAAGTCTGACCAAGATCTGTTTGAAAAAAAAAAATACATTAAAATTCGTACAGTAATTTTCGGTTTTGCATCCATGCAGACTAACAAACAAAGAGACAAGCAGACCACCTCCCCTAGACAAATGGAAATTCGTTGGTCGGCGTATTGTAGAATATAATGACGAATGTATGGGATTTGACGTTTTTGACATACGTTGACGACTCTCATATACGTCAAAGCCCTATAATACGCCGGTCAACGAATTGACACTTGTCTAGGGGGGCTGAAATCCAAAAAGAGAATATTTTTGGCTTCAGAATCGTTCATGTATGTTTTTTTTTAAATCGCCCATATACAGACACAACAAATTTTACAATAGTATAGTTAGATGAATACCTCTGATTACACTATTAATAATTCTTTAATAATGTTGTTTTCGTTAGCGATGTTATTAAGGTGAAATTTGTTATTATAGAACTGTTCTCAAACCAGTTTTTTTAAGTTTAATCATAAACGATTAAACACAAAAAATATTCTTCAAAATTCATTATACATTATAATATCATTATTTTTTGCGAGTGTGCGGTAAACACGCACATTTTGAGGAATAATATTACTTCTGTGGCGTAGCGGTGATACGTTCTACTGCTACGTTGAATATTGGGGGTTCGTTTCCCGCACAGTACAAATATTTTGTGCGAATTAATAATTATACTTACATCGAAACTCATGGTCCGTTCACTCCTCCACCTCTTAGTTTGGCTGATACGGCTTTAATAGGAACGACTGCCATCGCACCTCCCAATCTCGAGAAGAAAGCTTGCATCAGAGCCTCGCTCGTCAATCAGCAGGCTTACATGTGAGGTTGAATTGGACCTTAAAGAACATTCGGTCCAAAAATACCCTTTGCAAAAAGTAGTATCTAAGTATTTTTATTATTTATTTATTTTATCTGCGTTCTAGAATCGATATTACACATTGTGCTTACTAGGTAAACAATATAAACAGTCATTGTCGAGAGGGTGTTGATCTTGACAACTAAATCAAGGTTAATGAACTGTGCATTATTATTGCTAGCGTATCATTTTATGCAATTTTTATTTATACTTGCTAGAAATAATGATCTGTAATCATTATTATGTAATATTGTTAACACACGATCATTAGGTTGTGCTTGTGCCCTCAAGGTGAAGAATAATGATTGAGCAGACACTTTTTTTGATTAGTTGCTCGATTTCTATTATGAAAGGTCTGTGTCAGTCATGTCTGTATATTCACGCCTATATCCCTCCAGGCAGAGATAACAGCATTAAAATTTAATTGGCAAATAGAATTGGAGAAAAATATAGATACATTAATTCAACTCTTTGGAAGTTTCTTTATGTACACAATCTTGAAGGCATAAGGTTTCCGGGAGACAAGTGCCTCGGAGGGCACGTTAGCCGTCGCTGTCCGTCCCGGTTGCCATACAAATTACTATTACTAAATTTTAATATACAATCAATACTAAGTGAAAGTAACTCTGTAACGCTTTTACGCCTAAATTATACTTACTTTGATGAAATTTAGTACAGAAATAGATTAAACCTTGGGAAAGGACATAGGCACAAAGATCATTTGGTTCTGATAACCGACATCCACGCGGGCAGAGCCGCAGGCAACAGCTAGCATAGATATAAATGCACATAAGCCCAGAGCGTTTTGAGGATATTTTTAATAAATGTATAAAATATTTGTTTGCACTAGATAAACAAAACAATTAAAAGTTATTACAGTTTATGAGCTGAATAAACACTAAAAAACAGTCGTAAAAGAAAAAAATAGAAAGAGCCTATTATGTGCTAAACAGTTTTTTAAAATAATAATGCACGTGGTCGTGGACTGCACACAATCGCCAGTGTTGCTAAGGAAAATGACGTCACCCTATAATAAAAAAAGCATAATATTTTGGTGTTTATTTTCCTCAAAAACTTAATTACTAAAATATTCTTCACGAGCCAGCAATTAGCATTAAATATCTTTTAAAAATAGTGAGTACCAAAAGTACTTACCGTTTCTAATTGGAACAAAAACAAAGTACTTAATTTTGGACTTTCACGTTTATCATCTTCATGACGATCTCCCAGTTGCGTTGAAAGTTTGCACTTTCAACCCCGACGTTGAACTTTCTTTTTGATTGATATGTTGACTTTTCCAGGAGCGACTGCCGTCTGACTTACCAACCCCGCTGCCAAAGTCTTGCAGCAGAGTCTCGTCCATTGTTTGACTTACAGATTTATCCTTAATTGAATGAAATTTTGAAGCATTTATTTTGGTAACTATTCAAATAAATTTAGACGTTTCTCTTTTCTCTTTCTAAATCGATATAACCTTATTTATTCTTTATTGTACACTTATATGGCATAATATGATGGCATAATAAAAAGGCGAGCTTAACTCAAGGATGAGTTTTCTTCCAGCAAACCCGGGAGTGCAAAGAGGAATTGCAATCTAATGAGAGGCAAAGTCTTGTGTACATTAATATCTAGATATAATAATAAGGTGAGGAGGTATACTTAACTTTTTATACCTCCTAGGTAGCAGACAAGCACACGGCCCACCTGATGGAAAGTGGTTACCGTGGCCTATGGACGTATGCAATACCAGGGGCGTCACACTCGTGCTGCCGACCCCGTAAGAATCTTCTAACGCCCTTCTTGAAGAACCGCATACTATAGTCGCTTGGAAAAAGCACGGCAGGGAGGGGATGAAGATCTATTTGCATTGGCCTAGAATTTATAGATCTAATATGCGTATATTTGCGGCAACAAATGAATGTGAGTTTATGTCATTCTGACCCATTCTAGATTATTCCAAAGAAGGCAAAATTTTCGAACACCCCCAGAGGTGTCCGTTGGGAACTAAATACAAGCTTTCCCGCAATGACCACCAGTAATCGGCCACCACTGGTGGACATTGGAACAAAATTTTATATTTGGTTCCCCAGTACCTACCCTAAGGGGGGAGGGGGGTATGCTAGACCCCAATCTAGCACGGTACTAATAGGTACGTTTTTTTTATATACATAACATAACATAACATAAACTCACGCCTGTATCCCCGAAGGGGTAGGCAGAGGTGCTAGCACCCACATTTCGCCGTTTATGTTTAGGTCCCAATGTAATAGGTGGCGAGCCTATTGCCATTAACCGGGCACTTATAAACTTGCGATAAATACACACATAACTTCGAAAAGCATCGAAAAGTCATTGGTGTGTGCCATGGTAAAACCTGGGATCGAACCCGAGACCTCGTCTCAGCAGTCTATTACCCATACCACTAGGCTACCGCGGTTGCTTTTTTTATATAGGACACGTCAATTTGACTTCGCCTCGCCTGGTGGTAAACTGAAGGCAAAGTCTCTGAAAAGAGGGTCACCATTACAGACACGTACCATGTTACAATGGTGGCATTTCACGACCCGCTTAAAGGACCCGGGACTGTAGGAGGAGGGAAACACGTGAACTGGTTAGGAATTCCAAGACTTAATGGTCTCATTAAAACTAGAATATATCTGCTTCAAAATCGTTTTACTTACTGACGATGCAATAAAAATAAAATCACGGTATTTAGAACAGGTACTAACAGTCGTGATGTAATTATGCAGCTACCTGATGTTTTGTCTCCAGCAATGTGTAGTGTAGGCTACAAGAAAACTACATTAGCCCAAGGTTTTTCAACAAATCTAGATCGGAAGCGATGCTACGTTACCGACGGACGCCCCTGACTCACCGCCTGTACGTAAACAACTTTATTACCTACTTAGCAAAGTAATGTTCCATTATATTATTCTGTTACATAATGCCTACATTATATTTAAGTGAAGAAGAAATATTGTTGGAGAAAAAAATGTGGTTTATGGAGCTTCCTTTAACGCAAGCAGATGGCAGGTGAGGCCACCTGTCTACAGAAGCATTATCCCCCTTCGTGGGGCAAGATGAGGACATCGTAGTTCCCAAACCCATCTTAAAAACGTAGATGACTCAAGGTTGTCCTGGGTGCAAGGGAAATGCCTTGTTGGGTAACGGACCACGCTTCGGTAATAATTGAGGCTCGAGATGATGTGCGGCTTTAGTCGGTTCGAAACCGACATAACCGCCCCACCAGCTGGAAGAGAGGTTTCTGTGAGGATACCTGTACGGAAAAAAGGCACCGCCCAATCCTACTATAATATTATAAATGTGAAAGTTTGTGAGAATGGATGTGTGGATGTGTGGATGTTTGTTACTCTTTCACGCATAAACGGCTGGACCGATTTGGTTGAAATTTGGTATGTAAATAGGTTATACCCTGGATTAACATATAGGCTATATATCAGCGACGAACGGGATCAGAATTCCACGCGGGCGGAGCCGCGGGCAACAGCTAGTTAATTATAATACGTAAAATTGAACTTTGGAGAGATCATGTCTCTTGTAGCATATTTTCAGTCTCTGTTCTTAAAGGGTCGGCAGCACGAGTGTGACGCCCCTGGTGTTGCATACGTCCATAGGCTACGGTAACCACTTTCCATCAGGTGGGCCGTGTGCTTGTCTGCCACCTAAGTGGTATAAAAAAATACTTTCAAGTACAAAAAAATTACCTTGTAATTTTGTTATATCTAGACAAACATCCATAAATACATACATACAATCACGCCTTTATGCCCGGAGGGTTAGGCAGAGGTGAATTAACACCCACATTTCACCAATCATTGTATTAGGTCCCACGTAATAGGGGGTGAGCCTATTGCCGTTTTCCGGGCACTATTGTTGACTCGAGCCATGTATAGGCTGAGTCGTGGCTGTATATATCTGTCTTTACTTTACAAGTATTTATTTTGAATTTTGAGTTAAACTTCTAAACAACCAAGAATTTTCATTAGAAAAAAAATATTTTCCTTAATTTCCTTCGCAACATCTTAAACCGCACGCAACGTAACAAAGATTCTGTACGAGATAACCGACACATCCCATTCGTAAGGAGCATCCTCTAAAAGCTTCCTCCGACGCATTCCGCGCTCCGACATCAATCATCGAGGCTTCCTTCCGTTGCCCTGAACCGGCAGTTGGGGAGTAAAGCGCCGTGCACACCACACAGAGGCGGAGGAGGTTCTTACCTCCTCCAATGTGTTCAGACGGACAAACTTGTATATGAGTTTGTGAATATATTGCCTTAGAACTCGTGCAGAGTTCTTTATCTTTCGTAATGCGAAAGCTGGTTCTATAAACAAGGGTCTCCCTTTCGAAGTATCTTTTGATTACTACTTAAAAGTAATATTTTCTCGTTGAATATACTTTGGGAACAAGAAGGTACTTTTATAACATTATAAGCCCCTACATTAGAAATTCGTCACGTTTATCTACCTGTAGGTTGTTACCGCCGTAATTTTAAGTAATTTGAACATTACCTACCTATAGGTTTATGTAGATAGATGAAATATAAAGTGTTATTATATTACTTAGCTGGCATGTTCACCACTAGTAGACCCAAGCCGGTTTCGTTCGTCGCATTTTTGAAACCCAGTAGCCATATATGCCCGTAATTATATAGCTTTCAAATTGTGTATGTGAATCTGCCGGGTTTATTGACATTTGTGATTACTGCTCGGCTCCCTTATGTGCGTGCGTGATGATATTTAGCCTAAAACCTTCCTCGATAAACGGACTATTCAACATAAAATATTATATAAAACATCCAGGTTACCCCCTTCTTCACCAGAGCACCGCAGCAGAAACCCGGGGCTTGTTCTGACCCGGAGTCCATTCTCCAGGTCATGAAAAAAGCATAGAAGATCATAAAAGTCGGTCAAGCCGAAGTGAAGAATTACTATCATACCCACCAGTAGGTACCTATCGGTATTTTATACACACATATTTTCTGCCTACTATTTATAGTTCATAGCATGTAATATATGGGCATATACGAACATATATAAAAAGACCTATAAGGGTATATGTACGCAGCTCTAGGGCTCACCGTAAATCGATATAGTGGAAACATTACGAACCACACTCTTGATTTATGGGTACCGCTCCACAAATAATATCGTGAGGAACATAGGTTGCTGGCAACACTAGTGATGGGACAAACCCAAATTAAAATATCGACATTTACGTTTATTTTTTATATATTCAATATGAATTTAACTCACCTGATGGTAAATTGAAGGCAAAGTCTCAAGAAAGTAAGATGGTCACCATTACAGATACCAATATTGTTACAATTGTAGCAACTTGGCGGCCTTATCAGATGCTTTTTCACGCCCCGCTTAAAAGATCCGGGACTGTAGGAACAAGGAAATACGTGTGCTGGTAAAGAATTCCAAGTCTTCGAGGATTCATAAGGATCTTAGGCGTTCACCCCGGTAGAGTACTTGTGCATGAAATACTTAAAACATCACAGTGACCTCGGGATAAAAAGTAGCCTATTGCTATTCCAGGCTTATAATCTGGCTCTGCGCTAAATTCCACCGCAATTCGCACAGCTATTCTGACGGGATTGAGTAATAAACTACTATGTATCCATCCCTATATTAATCCATTCAACCATCCTCGTCCATCCAAGTATCCAAGCTTAGTATGATCGTTTTTGGGATAAATCTTCATCCAAACACTACAACAGCTTCAAGTATTTATTACCAATTTTAATGTATGTGCGTGTGCGTGTACTGCGCGTCCATGAGATCAATGTTTATGAAGCTGTTAGCATTACAAACAACCATTTACATAGGATTCATGGTTTCCAATTGAAATAAACAAACATATTATTCCTCGAAATAATTTATAAAACAAGATTTCAGAGAATTGTTTTGTCAACGATCTTGTTGGTAATGTGACACTCAGATTAACATAGTGAGGAATTGGATGATTTTAGGGCCACTTGCTTTAGAATTTTTGTATTTACTATAGACCTGTACCAATAGTACGATTTAGGTGCAGTTTCTATTAAGTACCACTTCTTAAAAGCAAGCTAATAATAGTGGGTAATTTAACATACAATGGTTAAAGTAATCAAGGTTTCTATTTTCTATCCCTGCAGTTATAGGAAGTTAGAACATGAACAAGAAGTACATATCTTGCTAGCATTTAAGACATGCATAATTGATATCATAATTACATTTATTTACTACGTACTAAGAGTTTTTGATCCGTATTATAGAAATCGATGTCACGTTTTTATAACATTAAATTGCTAAGTCCCTAAGACAACGTGGTCTCGAAACATCCTCAGATAATGGCAACATTATAACCTCTTTACGTGTAACCAAAAAGATAATTGACAAAATTAAAGTGTTATTAATACCGGGTCCTTTATGCGGGGCGTGAAAAAGCATCTGATGAGGCCGTCAAGCTGAGTGCCACCATTGTGACATGGTACATGTCTGTAATGGTGACCCTCTTTTCAGAGACTTTGCCTTCAGCTTACCATCAGGCGAGACGAAGTCAATTTGACGTGTCCTTATATATAAAAAAAGCCTCTGACTACACCTTCGGAGATAAACAGGCATTACATCATCTTGTTCACAGCATTATGTTCCGTTTGCATCCAACGCATTTATTTCGTATTATGGGGTCCGTATTTCGGATTTTCTCCTCCACTTCACACGATCTTAGACATTCCTGCCAGTAAAACCGTAAACAATAACAAAATACAAAATCCCGGATACCGGAATACAAATACAGGAGCAGTGCCCAACACTATTTGTTTTCGCAACAACAAAAGTTCAGCGCAACCTTAACAAATGTCGAGCATCGCCCTACTTTCGGGTAGTTAGCAATTAAATACTATACAACCTTGTTTTATTGCTTCAAGAAAAGCTTTTAATACCAATGACATTTCTTTTATAAGAGTTCAAATGTCAAAGTAATAATAAATGACAATTATAGGAGATTTAGCACCCTGGGAAGTTATTTATTTTATTGTAGGTATTACTGTTAGTTCACTGGTGTTTCTAGGTGCTAATAGTGAGAGGTCTAAATTAGTAGAAACATAGCATGACTTTTAGTAGTTTAAGCCTCGTATTCCAGAACAATCTCAAATTGAA
This sequence comes from Eilema depressum, assembly GCA_914767945.1. Classification (NCBI taxonomy): domain Eukaryota; kingdom Metazoa; phylum Arthropoda; class Insecta; order Lepidoptera; family Erebidae; genus Eilema; species Eilema depressum. The sequence continues at coordinate 736,949 of OU612026.1, forward strand.
TTTCAATTTATAACTAGGTCTGAGGTCTGATTGTATTCTAAATGACAGTTCTAATGTCATTGTGAGAGTCGATTCACTACTGGGCATAGTGGGCATTGATGCATTGATCTACAATATGTGCCTAACTCAGAATACGTTCTGTATTCTGAGGTGCCTAAGTGAGTATCGTAATTTTAATTAACACTTATTTAACAACTAGCTGTCCCGGCGAACTTCTTACCGCCAAATTTTTTTCAGCCCGCGTGCATTTCGGATCCCGTTCCCGCTGCCCCTATTTTCTCACCCTTTAAACCTTCCCTGGGCATCCACGAATATTTCAAGACTAAAATTAACCAAATCGGTTCAGCCGTTCTTGAGTTATAAGCTAACAACGAAAAGTGGCATTGATTTTTATATATATAGATGAAGATATTTTGTATTAATGTAGGTACTTTTTAAGCTTCCTCCAAATTCATTAGCCCTTTCGTAACTGTAGGTCCACCTATAGAATTTTTACTCAGGTATTTTTCGGTTCTTTTCAGAGCAAGCATTACTAAAGTAGACCTCGATTATCGAGTTATTGATAAATATAATCAGTGGAACTGAATATCTTAGAATGTATAATATTATGTACGAGGTTATAGGAGGTGCTTAGGAGTACTTATCATACTTCGAAATGTGAAAGCTTAGGCTAGTAACTAAAAGTTGCATATCTATAATTGGGTTATAAGACTAGATATAAGTCCACAAAACCTGTTAATTAAGTTTGAAATGTTAAATACATAATCTGTTGATATGCCTAATAAAAAAAAAAAAAAAAAGTTCACGTTAACTTGACAGGCTAAGCTTGCATAGGAACAGGTTTACAGCAGACCTCTCGATTCTAAGTCTAACCACTTGTAACCTACCCGTAATAATGACGAAATATCTCCAAAATGAGAAAAAAAGCCCCACACGCATTCATGCATATACGTTCGCATTCAAGTGACCTGTGGTAATGTGCGCGTGCAATCGCGCGTGTATGTGCTCACGCCCAGCGAAGCGTTCGAGCAGGTTGTTTTGTACGCGCGTGAATAGACGCTCGTCTGCGCGACTTGTGTGAATTTGACGGTTCGTCTTGCTCCGACGGTATGTCAATGGGGATTGTGAACATTTGTGCTGACTTTTTACAACCCTTCCGAGTTTAAATATAGAAAAAATAACGGTATATTTTCTTCGAGAGAAGAGATATGAAGTACGAGTATAGTTAATACGTACTTGGGTATATCGATATGGGAGAAGCTTAGATTGTTAACGTATTGTGGTGCTTTAAAAACACTTACATAGTCCTGGAATTCCTTACACGTGTTTTCCTCTTCGTACAGCTACAAAGCATTTCATGAGGCCGTCAAGCTGAGTGTCACCATTGTAACATGGTACGTGTCCGTAATAGTGACCCTCTTTTCCGAGACTTTGCCTTCAGCTTACCATCAGGTGAGGTGAAGTCAAATTAACGTGTCATATACAAAAAAAAATCTAAGAGGAGGTATTTAAAGTGGTGTGAGACGAGTGTCTACTGAATACGTCACTTAGTTAAACAATTCTGTACCTACTACCCTCAGTGAAAAACGTAGTGGTTTTTTTATATAGGACACTTTAATTTGACTTCACCCCGCCTGATGGTAAGCTGAAGGCAAAGTCTCGAAGGTTAAATGACTGTGTGTGTTTAGTTTCCACGTAATAACTGAATTAGATTTTTTCACGTGACAGTACCTATTTCATTCATAATTTTTAATTTATTTAAATTAATTTAAAATGTTCTATAAATATATTTGAGTGGTTATCATAATATAAGTGATATAATTATAATTCAGGCACAAGTTATAAATGTGTTATTATACTGAATGGGCTATGTTTACTGTCGGAAGGAAAATAATAGCCCTCTCACTTTGTACGACACCCTCGGGAATAGATAGCGGCCCTTTGCTAAACTAGACTAGGAAGTAATATTATTTGAAGGCTTTAATTCTTTTAAAAATCTTTTTATACAACAAACATACATATAATCACGCCTTTATCTCCGGAGGGTTAGGCAGAGGTGAATTAACACCCACATTTCACCAATCATTGTATTAGGTCCCACGTAATAGGGGGTGAGCCTATTGCAGTTTTCCGGGCACTATTGTTGGCTCGAGCCATGTATAGGCTGAGTCTGGGCTGATATCTGTCTGATTTTAAACAGCCCTATCCCTTAGTCGCCTTGTACCTACGACATTTATACAAATTTCAGTATTTACGTATCTTGGGTGATCTTTGCTCGAAATATAGTATTGAGTGGCGAAGAGTGAAAATTTTCAAAAAGGAAGCCTGTGGAAACCTTACCTGTTATAGAACGACAATAGGAAATTTTGTATGGAATTATCTTATGGAATACTTTGCAGAGCAAGCTGACAGGAATCGGGGTATAGGGACCCCTCGCCACTGATAGCGTTATGCCTGGCTTCGCTTTGTTTCCTTCTTATACCTAATATTATAGAAAGTCTGTGAACATGGTATGGATGTTTGTCACCCAATCAAACTGTTTCGGCTGAAATCGTCAAAAAGCTGTAACAGTGTTGCACTATTTTGAGAAATAAAGACTTTGACTTTGACTTTGAATGGATTTGGCTGAAATTTGGTATAGGGTTTGATCATTGATTATAGTCTGGAATAAGAAATAGGCTATTTTTTACCCGTAGAATAGGGTTCACATGGAAAAGAGTTATATGCGATCACCATAAAGCAAGATGTTACAAACACCATACAAAGTTTTGCAATGATTTAATCCTAAATTCGCTCAAAGATCACTCAAAAGTAGGGTAACAACGAGTTCGTTGAACGGTACCGGACACAGAACAACGCAAACGCAACGCATTTGTGATCTACTGACGTTACCTGTTGAACTCAATGTTGCAACTTTATCACCATTTTGTACAAAATTATTTTATACGAGTTAGCAAAACTGGGACTGAAGGGGCAACGCCCCACAGGCTAATGGACTGATTAACTAAAAAAGTAGCTGGGCCAGAATTAATATGAAAGATGCTATTTGAAGACATTATGAGCTTATATCCAACAGTGGATTACAATAGATCAATTGGTTGATTGATAGCGCAACTGTAACTGTCATGGTGGCGCAGTACGAGCAATGAACATGGGCTTCATTTGGTCCACTAATCAGGCCTCCTATGCCCAGGCTTCCTTAGCTTCGTCCTCAAAGACTGAAATAACCACATATAATAAATTACGAGGACAAAAAAAAGTAAACTTTTTGCTCCCGTAATAGTATCACTCATTTTAATACTATTTCTTATAACGGAAACGTCAATATGACTGAGAATATGACCGGAGGAAAAGTCTCAAGAAGGGAAAGAAAAGCATCAGAAATATTGAAAAGTAATTAAAGCTACACGAACACAAATAATTGTCAATTTTCGATTTATCGCTTACAATAATGACAATGTTCGATCAGAATATTTTGGGTTCAATTAATTATGAATATCCGCCGGGTTGTCTTTAGTGGTAGTCAGCGTTTGATATAACGAGTATGTTAGTATTATGTGATGAATGGATGTTATTTTGACGTGTCGTATTTCATTGTGAGAACTGTGACGTCAGAGTGACGTCAAACAAGAACGCTTAGGTCGCACTATTTGTTATACATTATTATACAAATGTTCTTAATGTGCTTGTTTTTATGTAGCAACGTATCTATGGTGGCAATTCAATGTATATTCGAGATGTGTGGTACCACCGTCTGTTTGTTCTGAAAAAACGGTGTTTTTCACCTATTCAGGCACTTTAAAATCTTTTTTTTAATTTTTTTTAGATGAGATTTTAAAGCAATTAGTATACTAACTATTCAAATGATGTATCGCACCGGCGCCCCAAGATGGTTGTATAAGAGATTTTTTAGGCGTGACTCGGTAGCTCAGTGGTTAAAGCATTCTGGGGTATTATAGACTGGCGCTGATTCGAGTCCCGCCTGAATCGTTTCACTCCTATCGTAATCGATTTTTTTATTTTATCGGAAAAATCCTTCCAGCTGAACTAAATTACTCATGTTAGGAGGGGCTTCCGGTGGTGTAATGACCAGGATTCGAAGTCTGGACCTCTCGATTGTTGTCTCCTTGACCACTAAGCTATCGACCCTTATATAAGATAATGTGTTCTTAGAGTGCTCTTTCAACAGATATGATATTCCTTCGACATTAAAGATAGAATCTTCTCCCTCACTCACTTGCCACCTAAATTCTCGAGTGGTTGCAAGCCAAATCGCTCCTAGAACGCGATTAAGGTAAACCTAATTCTACCACAAGCTCATTTAACTTAATTAAATTAAATACTCGCAGGGTGTAATCTGCGTTAACTATAAGCCTGTTTAATAAGTGCAGATTATTCAGTTATTTTTAAATCTCTTCATTTATTAGCTCCTCCCCTCTGCAGATACCGCCATTTGCGTAATAGCTAGGTAATGCAAACTTTATGGTGACTACGGAAACCACTTACCTTGACTTATAAGGAGCGTGTTCTTCTTTCCTACTGCCGTACCTAGGTTAAAATATGATAATTAGGGTAAATGATATAAGTAGGTATGATAAAAATGTATACTGTCTGTAGATACCTTAAACTGTATTGCGTATGTACAGTCAGATAAAAAAGCTGTGTACTTATCTAGAAGTTAAAAATGCCTGTACATCTGCACTAATAGTAACACAACCCCATAAAAAAATACTATATAATTATTTTTTTTCTATCTATTCAGGTTAACTGGATAAAGGCGAGTATCCAATGAACCGATATTTATTTTAATTCTCAAATACGTTCAGCTATTTTCCTTGCTGACCGTAAATATTATACAAGATAAGAAACTTAATAAACAAAAGCCAAACATCTTGTTATCCGGCCCATCGAAACTACGAAAGAGGCTCAAAATACCGTCTTCCGGTTATCTAAAGCGATCATAACTATTTAGAAGCTATTTAAGGATTGTCATCAAAAGTGAATAAATTTTAATAGCGCAGAATGCGGTCGAGATAAGTCCCGGTAATGCTCCCGGGTCTAATGTACCCAGTAGTCCCGGGTAGGGAGCCCATCAGGTTTGTAACACATGGATTTTCTTACGAAGTATTTTTGAAATAAAACTACTTTTCAACGGATTCTATTGTGATATATTTTTTATTATTTATTTTACTTTTAGCCACTAAATCTATAAGTACTTTTATTTCAATGAGTTAGGTTCGCGTAAACTTCAGACAGTATTAAATAATATTTCTATTTTAAACACATTCGTGTATAGAGACATTTTGCATATAATACTTGGTGGTATAAATTCCTAGACGATTCCCAGGCCTCCCCAATACAAATAGTTTGGCTCAATAAATATCACTTTCTTACTTATTTATTTAAAATAACCTTTAATTTCTTAATTTATTCTTTATTCCACAGCGCTCCGTCCACCTGAATACTGACTTACATCCTATAATAGACGTATTGTATTGCGGTATTCCATAAACACACATACAACTACTACGGTACACGGTCCACGGTACCAGAACTGTCCTCATTAAATCCGTGGACATCGTCACCCTACCTCCGATATCTTCTGGTATCCACCGGTTCATTAGTTGTGTAACAGCCGGGTTTAAATTAACCATCCCGCCTAATGGTACGATATGAACAGTAGTGCTGATTATTCCACAAGATTACATTGCATTAGGGGTAGAGGGGATGAACGGGGCTTAAAAGATTTTTAGCTTAAATGTCATTTGGTGACTAAATAGGTGCAGAATTTATTTGCTTTTATAGCAAGGCTGTTACGTTGCACATATACACCAGTCTATGTCATTCTAAAAGGGGCAAGCAGAGAGGTATTGACATTGACACCCTTATTTCGTCAAAAAGGGATATTAGGTACAGTCAGCGTCAAAAATAATTTCAAAGTTAAAAACCATGAATGAAAATCAAAACCAATGGCATGATAAGCCAACTTACTAAGTACTATAAACGAAAAAATATTTTGACAGAACCCGCTAAGTAATTATAAAACATTTTCGAAACATAAATTACACAACTTAGGTGGCAGACAAGCACACGGCCCACTCTCTGCTCTGCTCAAAACTTATTGTCTTCTCATTTTTATTCTTCCTGCTTTTTCTCTCTCTCGTTTCTCATTCTCACTCTGCTCAAAAACATTTTTTTGAAAATTTATAAATGATCACCAACTTTTGATGCTGACTGTGTAGACATTTTTTGGGACGTGGCATTTAATTTATGGAGCCCTTCAATCATGTTTATTACCCCTGTATGGTGTAATAGTTGTAGCACCTCACTGAAACAATTTGTACCCAATCATAAACATTGTAATTAATGGGAATGGCTGAGAGGTTTTATGGGCCGAAATTTTTCTCGCTGAGTTATTTCAACTATTGTTTAGGCATTTGGTTATAAATGTAAATTGTAGAAACATAAACATTTAACATTATTAATGTGACTTTGTAGCTAAAAATAGAGAAGAAATATTTTTTTATTATAAGAACATTTTTTAAAGAGTACAAATAAACCGAGCTGGTTATGCTTAATTGCTTGTATTAGGAATAGATTCACGTCTCCAGTGTAGCCAGGAATCGAACCCAGGACCTCACAGTCGTAAGGTCGACTCCTTAATCACTAAGCTACCCCCGCGACGCAAAAGGGAGTCCTGAAGATGAATTTACTTCAATCGATGTGCAAAGTCTCGTGGTAGGATGAAGAGAGGAACTCTCGTATCTTCGGATATGACTGATTAGCTGCAGAAGAGTTGCCTTTGCTGGATAACTACGTTACAGTGACTTGGCTATGTGGATAGCAAATATCTAGTAATAGCGCCTCCACCAGCTCGTGATAGGAAGGGTTAACCCAAGAAATGCTGGCTTGACATAGCAAAAGATGACATACGTATCTACCAATGGTTACACTATTAGGGATGCTGAAGATCCTACAAGATCTTCAAAATGGTAACTTTGGGTGCAACCAGGAGTAACACAAGAATAATGATATTTGACCACGATATGCTGTAAATAATATTGCCTATAAAGTCAGTCGATTTCTAAGTTTTCTTTACTAGAACGCACCTGGTTTCCCGGCTACACGCTCACTGCTAGCTCCTACTATATCATGATTCATGACGTAATGACCCTTTATCGATAAGTTTTTTTTATATAGGACACGTCAATTTGACTTCAACTCGCCTGCTGGTAAGCTGAAGGCAAAGTTTTTTTTAATATAGAACACGTCTATTTGACTTCGCCTCGCCTGATGGTAAGAGGGTCACCATTATAGACACGTACCATGTTACAATGTGGCACTCAGCTTGACGGTTTCCTCAGATGCATTTTCACGCCCCGCATAAAGGACCCGGGACTGTAGGAGGAGGGAAACACGTGAACTGGTAAGGAATTCCAAGACTTATTGGTGCGGCAGAAGAAGGAGTCGCCGAACCGCTTGGTTCTTGATGGGATATTCTGCATTCTCGGAAAAGAGGGTCACCATTATACACACGTACCATGTTACAATGGTGGCACTCAGCTTAACGGCCTCATCAGATGCTTTCTCACGCCCTGCTTAAAGAAAGGAACGGTAGGAAGAAGGAAACAAGTGAACTGGTAAAGAATTCTAGGTCCTAATGGTGCGGAAGAGGTTGTTATGAAAAGCCCCTGAAAATAATGAATATTTTCATGGATAACTGTCATATAATATGTATACACTATCCTCGTGTACCAGTGGCACGGTAGTGAAAGTGTAGGGTAAGGTTCCATTATACCCTCATAGCGTTTGGTGTGTCACAACAGAAGAACTTCATGTTACTCGTACCTGTAGTCTTCCACGATCAGATATGACATGAAATACTGATTAAAAGTGTACGAAATGACCCCCTGACCCTTTAAAAGGGTATTTTATAGCATCGCGTGATCGGCCGCTGTGTGTCACTGCCTTCCTGTTAATTTGGACGTAACTGACTGTGGCTTTAACTGGCTTCATATCTGATGGCTTGGGATATTTATTGCCTTTCGTGGATTAATCTAGTTTTTTTGTTATTTTGGTTTTTTGGTGTTGTAGAAGTTTTTTTATGCTTGATGGATCCATCGTGATTACTGATAGTTAAGGTGACTGATGTTCATCAGGTTTGGTTTTCAGGCAGACCTGATATTCAGACATCAGTTACTTTTAACTCGGAAAATATTTGATAGCACTACACAGGATCTATGGATTTACTTACTTTCCTATCAAAAACGTTGTCATCTAGGTGTGTCGGAGCAAACAAGTAGACGGCCCATCTGATGGTAACCAGTATCTAATCATTTTCCATGTAGGCACTTAGTGAGGCCCACAACATTCATGTAGGCATCGTTATCTTTAGAGGGGACAGGATAGAGAATACGAAAGGAAGGAGACTCCCCAACTACCAGAGAAGACCCCGCAACTGAACTCAGTAGACCGTTATACAACAGCCCCTCTAGACAAGTGGCAATTCGTTGCTCGGCGTATGATGGAATTGAATGACAAATGTATAGGATTTGACGTTTTTGACATTCGTTGACGCCTGTCATATACGTCAAATCCCATACATTTGGCATTCTATTCCATCATACGCCGAGCAACGAATTGCCACTTGTCTAGAGAGGCAGGTGTACTTACTGGCTTACTGCTAATGAGATTGACTTGGCTTGAAGTTCTTATTAAGAGCCCATTCGTAATGTTGTATACCTATTCTGATGATATAGACTTTTTAATGAGTCAGAAAATTTGGGGATTTCCACACATAAAAAAACAACTCCCTTTAATGGTCATAAATAACTATACAACTACGTATATGTATACTATGTTAGACATGAACTTGTTTTGTTTTTATAATTTGTTGTTGTTTTCACATTTGTAGCATTGACAACACATGTTAACTGGAATATATTTTAATACTAAATACATATTTATGAACACTTATTTACTATCAATAATAATAATATAATAGTAAAAAAACAAGATTTATCTTTTGTTGCCATAATCTATGGGATGTTTAAATTTTAATAAATTTCACATTTTAACAAACATCATCATCCGCCAATCCTGGTTATATCTAAAACTTGAAGTTTGGAACCTGAGATCCACTATCTCCTACATTATTGGCTTGTCGAGGCTTTGGGAAAACTTTAAGAGAATGATGAATGTCAGTGTCCTTCGAACACTGACCGGAGTGCGATGGATATGTCTGGGACAATCTCACCTCCGGCAACTAACGACCCATAGACACAGACGGCGTGCGTTTTGGTCAGTCCCACATCGGCGGGCTCCGGCTGGGCGTGGGAATTTGTGTTCTTCGAATACAGAAATACACCTAAGCTAACTCAGATACAATACATACATACATACAATCACGCCTTTATCCCCGGAGGGTTAGGCAGAGGTGAATTAACACCCACATTTCATCAATCACTATATTAGGTCCCACGTAGTACGGGGTGAGCCTATCGCCGCATTCCGGGCAGCATTGTTGACTCAAGTCATGTATCTGAGGTTGAGCTATACAGCCCCATCCCTATCGCCTTGTACGTCACCGCATAGGAGGAGATGGGGTGGCCCAAAATTCTATCCTGCCGGGAACCACGCGGCTAACTCAGATACAACAACCATGTTTCAGAGCAAATGGCTACCAGCATTAATGTGAACTCTATGCTGTTGTTGGAACAAAAACTGAAATGATCGGAGTATGATGAAAACATAAGGTCAAAAATAAAGTACATTGTATTCTAGACTAGCGTAAGGTGCGTACGTGCGTTCCTTATAGTTCATAACAGCTAAGTATGGATGTGACGCAATGCAAGCCGATGCAATGGTTTCCACTGGCATGGCATGACGACTTGCAGTTAGTTCGATTGCCATTTTGTATTACTCAAGTCATAAGTTGCAGCGATTGAGCGAGCGAGAACCTTAGCTGTTACACGTTGATCTTATAATTTATAGAATAAAAATTCAAGTTAATGACTGAAAAGTGATATAAGTAATATGTATGGTGTGGTATATTCACTGATAGAGGTGACTTACTTAATAATAGTTTAGACGAAAGGTAATTTGACGTAGTATAATGTATATTATTCTCTTCATCAGAGCGCCAAACCTGATTGAACCCAAAGCTTGCACTATGAAAGCCGCTGTTCGCACTCCGCTCAGCCACGATCTGATTTATTTTGAATTTTACGGGCGCGTCAACTATCTGACCACCCAACCTGCAGAGAAAAATCAGCACCAGGGTATCGCCAGTGTACCGTTACCATAATACATATAATGAAAGTTTGACATTTTAAACGACTGAGAACGAAATTATGAAGCTAAAAGTCTGTTTATCGCTTCCGCTCTCGCTGCCACCTGTGTTACGCGCCTCACTACCTTGATTACAATTTATTACCTGTTTACGTGAACTTAGACAACACAATCGTTGCAATTTCGCATCGATTAAACTTGCAAATGCGTTGAGAAACAGAATATCGAATGTTCGTTACTTATTCTAATTATATTTGTGCTCATTACATTACTTGTACTCGCACGAAGTGACGGGCGGAGTTCGTTACTTTTGTAATTATAACATATTGTTTCATACAGCTGTCAGAATTTGTATTAACAGTCACGGCTCGAAAACCTTTGTCAGTTTTGAATATACTTTCCCTTATTACGTAAGGGCTCATATTTGTACCTCGTGCCTTTTGGAATTATGACTTGATAGCTTAATAGACCGACTGTCAAAAAGTATTTGAACTGTAGACAAAACCAACAATTTCTTATGGAATTGTAGGAGCCCGCCACCGCCCTTTCAGTATTGTCACATCGGGCTAAATTGTCATTGATTTGCAATAAGACATAAAACAGTATAAATTTGACAGTGATGACCGTAGGTTATAACCATAGATATCTTATTATCTATACCACTTGAGAGTATAGGCGCCATCGCCACGATAGAAGAAGAAGATCTATACCACTGGAGATCAGTGGTTTTCACCATTTCACGGAATCGATGTCTTCTGTTCAAAGATAACGCCGTCAAGCTGAGAGCCACCATTGTAACATTGTTGTTGCCAGAAAAGCTGGTCACCATTTTTTTAAATAATATTAGCAACCGAAATTACTAATATTGCCGTTAACCCCTCCAGCTAAGCTAAATTGCTTGTGTTAGGAATGGGTTCATGGTAGCCTAATGGCCAGGATTCGAACCCGGGACCTATCGATCGTAAGGCAGACATGATGGTGACTTGGTAACCGTCTTTCTTTAGACTTTGCCTGCCGCTTATTACATCCTACTATATCCCTATAGAATTGGATGAAGTAGTACTAAGAGTAATGGCATACACTTAGCGCTTATCGCCATCGATGTGTTGCCAAATACTGATTCTTTACCCACGCCTCATAAAGCTACACACTTAACGTTGACTCAAACAAAGAATTGATGCAACATTATATTTGTTGATATAAGCAGTCTTCCATATTGGCTTAAGTGAAAGCCCTTATTGTAGATATTAAACGGTATGAGACATACAAAAGGTATATTGTGCCAAATTCATTTGTTTGTCAATTTTTGGAGATGACTTGAGAAATAGAGTGAATAATAGAGTTATGCCCAATATGCTGCTAATAACAGCAAAATACAGTAAGACTTAACGACACAGTAAGCTCATGATGCGTAAATAGGAACACCAACAATTTAATCACGATTCGGGTGCCTTGAGACAACTTATACATACTTCAAATTATGTGACAAATACTATCTAGTCACTCTGCGACCAAGACTGCTGAAAAGTAGCCGCGCGTCGAGCTAAAAGTAAATAATCACTATCACTTCACTATCACTCACTACATCACTATCACTACATAATTATAAAACAAAGTCGCTATCGCTGTCTGTCCGTCCCTATGTATGCTTAAATCTTCAAAACTACGCAACGGATTTTGAAGCGGTTTTTTTCAATAGATAGAGTGTTTCAAGAGGAAGGTTTATATGTATAATACATGCATAATATTGTAGAGAAACACTGATAAATTTAGAGATATGCAGCGAGAACGGGATCAGATAATATGGCGGTACGAAGTTCGCCGGGTCAGCTAGTAACAAATAAATGGTGATAAAATTCGTTAAAAAGTGGTTTAATTTCAATGCTTAAATTATTCTCATGAACAATTACACATGGTCGTCGGTATCCCGCCCATAATGTCATGGTCTACTGTCAATTGAGATCGTTCAATGGTGCAAAAGTCGATACAGTTATCGGCAAACTTGGTAGTAACATACTCAGGCTGTGTAAAGCGCGTTTTAGGTCTCTTTGGTGGTAAGCGCGGGGCGCGATGGGGGAGGCACGTAGATTATATTGAACTAATCACGGGCTCAAAGGGCTCGCGTCATTGGTTGATCAGTCCTTTTATTGACCCCAGTACCTAGTCCTGAAGTCAGTCAGGACTAGGTACTGGGGTCAATAAAAGGACTAGGTAATAATAATAAGGTAAAAATAATAGCTGATTGACTGATTGACTTAGTGAACATGCGTGATCATTTTGATGTGTGTTCACGAAGTTAGTTGACATATAATTTAAATGTGCCAATTAATTATTTATTACTTTTAAGAGAAATTACAAATAATCACTATATTACAAGTGTAATATTTAATTATTTAGATAGAATCTGATTTATGTAATATTTGTAAGTCGACGTCTAATTACTAGATAGTTACGCAATTTACATTGAATGTAAAAGTGCAAGGTGAGATAAGCTATCGTAATTAACAAACAAACTAAATAAATACATACAATAAATAAATGCAATGAATTCAATGAAAATGTAACACATAGGTAATTTGTAGTTATTATTTTGTATTATATAAACTACTAGCTTTTGCCCGCGGCTCCGCCCGCGTGGATGTCGGTTATCGCGACCAAACATAGCCTATGTCCTTTCTCAAGGTCTAACCTACCTCTATACCAAATTTCATCAAAATCGGTTCAGCGGTTTCAAAATCGGACAGACAGACAGAGTTACTTTCGCATTTATAATATTAGTAGAGATATTAAAACATAATATTGCTGAATAAGTAAATAGACCCCAGTTTCCGGGGACAAGATGGGGATGGGATCCACAGGAAGTCATCTGAAAAATAAATATATTATGTCTTATGATTGCCTTTAATCTTACACATCTTAAGACCCAAGGGACCCACGGGCCACGGGGGCCACGGGGCGTGTGGTTTTAGTCGGTTTGACTGTCCGACATACCGCCCGCACCCCCGCCCCGGTATCCGAGAGGATATGAAAAAAGTCTCGTATGTATACCAGAGAGGTATAAGATCTAGTCGAAGTAGTAGCTTTTTTATTTTACACCACTAAGGTAGCAGACAAGCGCATGACCCACCTGATGGTAAGCGGTAACCGTAGCCTATGGACGAGTACAACACCAGGGGAGTCGCACTCGTGCTGCCGACCTTGTAAGAACAGAGAGATTCTGTGCCGTCAGCGCAGAAGACAAAGCAGTACAAGCCTTTGGTCTTCCTACTGACAGCACAAAACCTCTCCAGTGGGCTTTGGCTACCCTAGTCACCCGGGAACACAACACGAGGTTATTATACATAGCTGCGGTATTCTGTAAGGCGGAGGTACTTCCCCAATCGTACTGCTCCATTGGGACGGATATACCGTCGTGTCCTACCTCCTAAACTGAAAGAGCTCAAGGAAAAGCATATTTTTCAAAAAGACTACAAAAGTAGTACATTAACTATTTCAATATTTAACCTACTCGTAGGACTTAATCAAAAGACTTAATTGAAGAATTAAATAACAAGAAATAAAGCATCACTCATTCAATAATAACAAGATTAAATAATGGCTCTATGAGAGGAAAATTACAAAATAATTATTTAACTATTCACAATACTATAATTATATTCAAGGTCATTTAAGAATTGCATACATAATATTAACCATCTAATATTAGATTATTTAACGTATCATTATAAAAAACTGGTAAATTATACTACTGTCATCATCATCATCCTACACCTCGAGACACGTATCTTGGACGTAAATCACGAGACAAACGAAGCCCTGGCGCTCGCGTAGTGTTTTGTAACAATGATTGCTTTTTTTTATACCACTTAGGTGGCAGACAAGCACACGGCCCATCTGATGGAAAGTGGTTACCGTGGCCTATGGACGTACCTATACAACACCAGGGGCGTCAAACTCGCGCTGCCGACTCTAAAGAAACCTTCTAATGCCCTTCTCGAAGAACCTCATATTGTAGTCGCTTGGGAAAACCATCGCGGGGAGTTCATTCCACAGCTTGATGAATTTGAACTCGTCCACCGCAGTAGCACCCCGTGCTATCCTCAAAAGACACCCTAGAAACGTGCATTGTGCGTATAGAGCACATTTTGAGCATATTTTCGGTCCAAGATCTATTTCCCGAGCAATACCATTGTCAGTCAGTTGCATCCGAGGGTTTCACCTCGTAGTCCAAGGTTCCCTTACTACTTTCAATTTGGCTCTCTCATCTCGTTAATTCCTAGTCGCATCCGAAGCTTTTCAGCTCGGAATCTGGGGTCCGCTTTAGTCTTAACTACAGATTTGGCTAGACCTCGATATTTTTTCGTGAAGCGATTGCCATCTGACCCCCACAGCCCAATGATAACATTAGGCGATATCGAAACTTTGCAGCTAGACCGTTGTTTTTGGATTTTTTAGGGTTCCAACTACCCGTAACGACTGCCATAGATGTTCTTATGGCAACGGGGACCGACGGCTTAACGTGCTCTCCGAGGCACGACCAGACCAATGCAAATACTCATATTTCATGCACACAAATATTTGCACTGAGCGGGGATCGAACCCGCGCCTCCTGCGTAGCGGCCGCGTTCACTACCGCTACGCCACGGAGGCTGCGCCAGAGCCTTGTCAGCAGGTATGCCGGATTCGTTCACCCGTTTGAGCGTGATTGAGTAACAAACATCCCAATATCTCTGCAGCCCACGGCACCGCCCGCGTCAAATACTCCCGCTCTCGCAATCCGTGGATTTTTTTATACAACTGGAAAACAAGCACATGGCGCACCTATTGGTAAGTGGTTACCGTGGCCTATGGACGTATGCAATACTAGGGGCGTCACATTCGCGCTGCCGACCCCAAAAATTGAGACATATTACAGGGATAAAAGTAGCCTATGTGTTATTCCGACTGTAATAATCTATCTATGTACTAAATTTCAGCCAGATTCGTTCAGCCGTTTGACTGGTATCGAATAAAATCAAAATATATTCACAACTTTCACATATAAACCCTATTATTTGTAAAGTAGGATAAGATTGGTGTCAAGTAACGATGTGTTCAATCAATCAATCAAAATTAGCCTATTGTAGTCCACTAGTCCGATACCTATGCTCGGGCCCTCTCCGTGAGTAGCGGAACCGTCGTGAAACCAATTACTACACCACGATGGCAATCCAACGTCGTCGACTCGACGGAAGAAGAAGAAGTCCACTGCTGGACATAGGCCTCTCCCAATATGCGCCATGTTTGCCGATCCTCCGCCTTCCGCATCCAGTACGTCCCAGCCCCCCTTCGCATATCGTCAGTCCACCTGGCTAGGGGACGTCCCACCTACCGTTTTCCTACGCGCGGTCTCCACTCTAGGACTCGTTCGCTCCAACGGCCATCGGTCCTTCGGCAGATGTGGCCAGCCCACTGCCACTTCAGCTTACTTATTCTTCGAGCCATGTCGGTAACTTTGGTTCTATGTCGGATAACCTCGTTGCTAATTCTCTTCAAAGAAACTCTGACGATGTGGTATAAAATGTAAATTTAAAAAAAATGTTATTCATTTTAAAGATTGTTTACGCTAGTGACGTCACAAAACGCCTCCTTTTACATACATTATTTTTATTTACGTCAGTTTTGCAGCGTAGCGAATAAACTTGTTTCGTGATTATTCGATTAGCCTTCAATGAATAGATACTTCCTGACAAATTGTCGAATATTTTAATCGATTTTGACAACAGATAAACTGCTTGATTCGTCGGTTAGGATATTTTTAGCTGTTCTAAATGTGTATGAATGCCCACTCTCGAGGGAGATCACAGGTGGCAGTTACAACCGTAAAAGTCAAGACAAAATGACCATTTAGACAAGTGACAATTCGTTAATACAATAAATCAATGTATGAAATTGCCACGTATTTTGACGGATATGACGTATAGGACAGTCGTAAACATTATATGTCAATCCCGTACATTGTTTATTACTACATTCTAGTACTATTCAATAATTCTACTAACGAATTATCACGATTTGTTTGTCTAGGGGGGCTGAACCGGCGAATCTATCTATACTATTTATTATACAATATATCTATCTATCTATCTTTTATACTATTATTTTATAATAATTACAAATTGGAAATGTTTGTCCGCAATGGACGCAAAACTACTGAACGGATTTTGATGCGGTTTTTTTTTCAGAAAGGTCTTGGTCAGACTTAAAGTGATTACATACACGAATGACTTTGACCATACAAATGCTCAAGGTCATCCGCTCATATTTGAACTGTAAAAATCAGTTAAACTAATTTTAATAGATAACTTTATAGGCGACGGTTACTAACTAAGAAGATCACGTCATGCTAATATACTTATTTAACATACATGTGAAATTTTAGATTATTTGGATACATATTGTAGAAAATATTTGGTTTCATAAGAAAGAGTAGAGTGATGTTCAGAGCCTCTTTGCAACTATTTCCTCCTTTTTTAATTAATTTATGAAAAGATGAAGTTACTCTGCATATCCTGTAGTATGCAGGCATGTAAATTTCAGATCTGTAGGTTTTATAGTTAAAAAGAAAAACGGTTTCAAAAATACCGATTTTTCGATGCCGATCTGATTCGGGGCCTCTTACGTTTGTTTGATTGCAATCGGTTGAGTAGAACCGGAGATAAGAGATCCACGTGGGCGGAGCCGCAGGCGGAAGGCTAGTAATTCAATAAAATTATGTTTTTGAAACGTGTGATTTCAAAACTTTCGAAATCATAATAATTTCAAAATCTAGTTGCAAACGAATCAGACATTAAGTGGTTCTAAACTTTAATGACCTCAGGAAGAAGTCTTCTTCTTCCTCTTAGCGTTAATTCCCAGTCGCATCCGAAGCTTTCAGCTCGGAGTCTGGGGTCCGCTTTTACCAGTCTTAACCACGGATTTGGCTAGACCTCGATATTTTCCGTGAAGCGATTGTCATCTGACCTCCACAACCCAATGTTAACATTAGGCGATATCGAAGTTTTGCAGTTAGACCGTTGTTTTTGGATTTTTGAGGGCTCCAACTACCCGTAACGACTGCCATAGATGTTCTCATGGCAACCGGGACCGACGGCTTAACGTGCTCTCCGAGGCACGACCAGACCAATGCAAATACTCATATTTCATTCACACAAATATTTGCACTGAGCGGG
This sequence comes from Eilema depressum, assembly GCA_914767945.1. NCBI lineage: Eukaryota > Metazoa > Arthropoda > Insecta > Lepidoptera > Erebidae > Eilema > Eilema depressum. The sequence goes on from OU612026.1 coordinate 754,450, forward strand.
GATCGAACCCGCGCCTCCTGCGTAGCGGCCGCGTTCACTACCGCTACGCCACGGAGGCTGTCTGACCTCAGGAAGAAGTAAATAGGTTTTATTTTGACAGATCATTCGGAATACTACCGAAGTTTTTCGTTTTTTATTTCTGCCTTCCTCTAGAGTCTAGACAAGTGGCGATTCGTTGGCCGGGGATGGCGGCAATTATGAAGGGATTTGAAGAAGGTATATGACACGTATTTTTACTTTTATGACCTACCTACGTCTATCCCATACATACAACCAACGTGTTATTCTACAGGACAGCTAAAAGCTTTCTAAAGGACAGGCTTAGCCTAGTGTAGGAAGCTATTGGCAATACAGGGGCCCTAGACAAAGTGACATTCTATTGATGGAATCGCGCTGAAGCGAACCATTTTTAAGGTTTTAACAATGGATTTCGGGACATTGCGGTGGTTATAGTAATAATGATCAGTTAAATAATGTATTTCGAGTTACAAAGACTCAAATTTCATTTAAAAAAATACAGTTATATTAATGATTTATGTCAATTTCAGACTACAATTAGCGATTCCACTGGCGTTTTCGCCAATAGAATGTCACTTTGTCTAAGGCCCCAGGACTCGTACCTATAACAGCAGTATTGTAAGTTGTAACTTATAATGAAAAATATTTTTTTAACCTTTTTTTTACTATTCCATCCATAAATCTCTGTAGGTACAGGCTGTACCAAATTTCAGACAGTTCGTTCAGCGGATAGGGCACGATTGAGTAACAAACTTTCACATCTATATTATTAGTTTGATTCCGTGGTTAGCCTATCCTTTACAAAACAAATACGCGCTTAAAGTTTTCGGGACTTTTCCCTGACGTTCGTTTGCCACGCACCAAAAGTGTTGCCAACCCACATTAACTTTTTTTCCACTAAACTTCCGCCTCTAGTTAATAACTTCCATAATGTTTGTCTGAAGTTTTTATTTGTTTTTGCGCATACTGCCTCCCCATGGGGAAGGGATGGGGATTTATGGGGTGGGAAGTTAATGGTGCTGTTGTGGAGTGGGTGAGAACTAAGTGGCGGCATCATGTGGCCGATACAATTATGGGGAGACAGTTTTCGAATGACATAAGGATTACTCAGGTTTATGTTTTTTTATAGAAAAGTCTATGTAAATGTGTGGGTGGTGTATAAATTATTAAAAATATAATGCACTAGACTACAAATATATTACGTGTATGAGATTGTAGTAACGATGGAGGCAGGACATGAAGGTATTTTCGTCCCAATTAAATACATAGAGCAGTCTTACTGAGGCAGTTCCTACGCCCTACAGAATACCGCGGTCAAAATAACCTCGTGTTGTGTACTCGACGTTAAGTAGGGTAGCCAGAGCTCACTGGAGAATTTTTGTGCTTTCCGAAGACCAAAGTCTTGGCCTGCTTTGTCGTCTGCACTGACAGCATAGAAACTCTGTTCTTACAGGGTCGGCAGCATGAGTGTGACTCCCATTTGTGTTGCACACGTCTATATGCCACGGTAACTACATTCTATCAGATGAGCCGTGTGTTTTTCTGCTAACTAAGAGGTATAAAACCACAACAATCCATCCATACTATCCATACTCCCTACTTACTAATATTATAAATGCGAAAGTAACTCTGTCTGTTTGTCTGTCTGTTTGTTACGCTTTCACGCCTAATCCACTGAACCGATTTTGAAGAAATTTAGTATAGGGGTAGATTAGACCTTGAGAAAGGACATAGGCTATGTTTGGTCGCGATAACCGACATCCACGCGGGCGGAGCCGCGGCTAAAACTACTTAGTATAACATTAGTAGGTTTTGTGAACAAAGAAAGTAATATTCCACACTTCACAAGATACAAACCTCATAATATCAGGGATCATAAAGCAACCATATAATTTTAATATAACCAAGCAGTAATAACAGCTCCATAGATATTATCAACAACAAAATTAGTTTAGTTTTTGCTCGATTAAACATACAAGCAATCCACACAGGAAGACGATTGTTTCTCGAACTATGCTAGAGAGGGCTAGTCTTATAGTGAGGATACAAGAGTGAGGGAGAGGGGTATGGTCTTTGTTTTTAGTAACAATAGCAAGGTTAGATTTATGAGCTTCAAGTTTGGCCTATTGTTAGGGTCTGCGGTATGGAGTAATAGGTTATTTTGGTGAATGTTGCGTTTGACTTAACGTGGAAAATATTAGGTGCAATAATAGTTAAGCTACTGTTGTGTGTTTTCTTTATTTCTCTTTTCTTTTCTTTTAAGAATACTACTCTAGTATACGTTAGGACACGTATCATGGACCTCAATCACGACACAAATGAGGCCCTGGCGCCCGTGGATTGTTTTGAGCTCGTCCATTGCCATAGCAGCCCGTGCTACCCTCAAAAGACACCCAAGAAAAGTTTACTGCGCGTATAGAGCACATTTTTAGTACATTGTAGGTTCAAGATACATTATGTCCTGAGCAATATGCTCTTTAAGTAACCCTCAAGCTTTTCCTGTGTTAGAGGTGCGTTCTCTGTTCTCGGTAATGTTGTCAAATCTTTCAATCACAAATCAGACGACGGTTCCGGGGGCCCCCGAATCAGATTAGCATCGAAAAATCGGTATTTTCGAATCCGTTTTTCTTTTTAACTATAAAACCTACAGATCTGGAATTTACATGCCTGCATACTACAGGATATACAGAGTAACTTCTCCTTTTCATAAATTAAATAAAAAAGGAGGAAATAGTTGAAAAGAGGCTCTGAACATCTCTCTACTCTTTCTTTTGAAACCAAATATTTTCTAAAATATGTATCCAATTAATCTAAAATTTCACACGTATGTTAAATAAATGTATTAGCATGACGTGACCTTCTTAGTTTGTAATCGTCCCCTATAAAATTATCTATTAAAATTGGTTTTACTGATTTTTACGGCTGAAAAACGAGCGAATGACCTTGAGCATTTGTATGGTCAAAGTCATTCGCGTATGTAATCACCTTAACCACTAGATTTAAAAAATATCTGCAACTTATTCGGAAATAAATAATAAAATTTATTTTAAACGTATTTTGCTGTAACCCCCTGCTGGCGGCTGGCCCCAAGCCAGATGGACTGACGAGCTGAAAAGGTGGCTGGGGCAGACTGGATGCGGAAGGCGGAGGATCGGTAGAAATGGCGCACATTGGGAGAGGCCTATGTCCAGCAGTGGACTGCGACAGGCTCATTGATTGATTGCTTTAATACCTAAAGTTTAAAAAATATATAGATGTCAAGTTTTAAATAAGCTATAACAAATAAGTTTTAATTTCTTGCTAAGCTACTCAATTGAAAACCTTTGTAATTTCGGTTCTGTTTATAAATAAACCACAAAAATAATTTAAATTGCTTACCTTATTTTCTAAGGACGGCTGCGTTAAAACCAACGGTATTCAGAACGGTTTCCCATAATATCCCGCTAAAACAGCCCAGATGGGCTATTTTGGGAAATGCAAAAATAAATTGTTTTATGTTCGGGAAATGACCCATCTTCTTAATTACCCCTTCAGGATATTATGATACACGTAATTGAATTTAATTATTATTATTACGGTTTGTATGGTTATGGATGGATAGGCAGTAGACATTTTACTTAGGACATTTTGAACTCGGATGTAGGTATGTACATTGTACAATGCCTAAGTAATGTATAGAATACTGAGTACGCAGCTGGCAATGTATAAACATACATACATACATATACTCATGATAGTAAATCCCCGAAGGGGTAGGCAGAGGTGTATTAACACCCACATTTCGCCAACTATGATTTTCGGTCCTATTGTCGTCAAGCGGGCACTTAGTCATCGGATGGAGAACAGCCCTATCCTTTAGTCTTAGCCCTAGCCCAATGTATGAAATGTTATCACAAAAAATACAGGGTGGTTATAAAAAAAACAACCACTAAGGCTAATGCGGGAGTTCCACATCCGCCTTAACCTTCTAACCTATACCTATCCCTTATGGCGCGGTGCCTAAACCGTACAATTTGACTTGAAGCTTGTATAACATGCCTGCTTTATACAGATTGCGCGTACACGTATGTAACAAAAGATCTTGCTAAATATCCAGTAAATTAAATTGTTCTTAGTATATTTATATAACTCCCATCGTATCCCATAAATTACTGCTCGCAAGCCATGAACAATACCCATGGGTGTTACGAGGCTATTCATGGATGCCACGCGGAATTTTCACAACGGAAATTGGGCGATAAATCACACATTAATTTAATAAACGTCAAATAAAATAACAATTACAAAATGATTATGTTATTGTTCGTTTGTTATCGTAGCATTTATAGGGTTACAGGTAATTGTAATATTTGTTTACGAATGAAATATTTTATTAATTAAGATGCTACAATTATCATCATCTTAATATCGATTTCCCAGTTGCGTTCAAAATTAGCAGTTTATAACCCGCGCTTAGTTTTTCCTGGTGCGACTGTTGTCTGACCTCTTAACCCCGAGAGGGAAGCCTGTGCCAAAGCCAATCAAATCAATAGGTTTGCCGGCTTGTAGCGTATATTTATTTCTTTAATTAACTAACTTAAACTTATAAATTATTTACATAATATGTCTTCAGTCACAAAAGTACATTATTTATTTTCAACTTATATACCTATAGGGATTAGTGGGGCCTCATGCATCTTCATAGTACAAGTTGTGTTCCTACATGATTTATCGGGAAATTAGTGATTTAGTAAAAATATAAATGGCTTTGTCTTTGGCTGACGGCACAGAATCTCTCTGTTCTTACAGGGTCGGCAGCACGAGTGCGACTCCCCTGGTGTTGCACTCGTCCATATGCCACGGTAACCACTTACCATCAGGTGATCCGTGTGCTTGTTTGCGACTTATGTAGTATAAAAAATGCATATTTCAGATTAAATACAAAACTCACTGAATGAATACATAACTGGAAAATAATACAAGTATAGCGAGGCCCATCCGGGACCTAGTCAACCATGTACTTATTAAAAATTATGCATATTATGTAGTGACTCGTTTGTTATTGAATATTGTGTAGAATAATAACATCTATAGCGATATGAATCATTCGTCCATTTGTTTGTGCGAGTACGAAGCGACATATAGTTGCGGTGACTGTTATTTTAATATATTAGCAATTACATACAGTTCATGAAAACTTTTATGAGGGACATAAATACTGTTTTAATAGTGTTGTTGTTGTTTATCTAGCGTTAACTAACGTGAGTATGTATTGTGCAGCTTTGTCGCCATTATGTTTTGTATACTTTAGTAGCTATAAATCAATGACGAGGTATCAGGCGCGGATCCACTAGGGTGGGCAATATGGGCATGCCCACCACCTTAATAGACCTGTGTCGTCACTTTTTTTATGGTTTATTGAAAAAAAAAACCAAAATTAATCATGAATCACGCGTGATTTGGAACACAGTGTATAGTGCAATAGACGATATACCAGCATTTGTTCACACTGTTACAATATCAGAAATTACACACTATTATTGCGGCTTTTATGTACACCTTTATAAGGAGCACACACAGGTCTGAGGTGTACAGTCAATCAATCAATCAGTTAGTATATTGCAGTCCACTGCTTCTCCGAAAATGCGCCACGTCTGCCGATCCTCCGTCTTCCGCATCAAGTCCATCCAGCACCGTAGGTCATAGCAGGCAGGACGCACTGGTTGAAAACCTTTGAGGCATTGTGGTAGGGGGGAGGAGAAAGCCCGACGTAGTTTGCCAAATGCTGCCCACCCCAGTTGGATCTGGCTATTTCTTTCTCGAAGTTGTTTTTACCGAGCTGGATAACCTGCCCCAGGAGATATATTTTTGAACAACTCTGAGTGTCACCACTTCGATGGAAATCGACTCGATACAACATGTTTGTTGAACATAATCATGGTGTTGTCCAAGTTTACACCCAGGCCAACTTGTCGAGAAGCTCCATTCAAGCTGTGCAGCATTTCGCCCAGTTGTTCCCACTGGAACAACTGGGCGAAATGCTGCACAGCTTGAGAGGCCCTGTGCCCCTGACTCGAGGAAGCTGACTAGCATTTGCCCCTGCGATTTCTGCACCCTACTCCATAAGGTCTCATAAGGTTCGACGACGACTTCGTCATAGTTGCTTAGTCACTACTAAGCAACTATGACGAAGTCGTCGTCGAACCGAAGATGCGAGATGTACTCACCGTGGATGTTGGTACCCCGCCAAAGTCCAATCCAGAGTCTTGAAAACGTCCTCCAATGCGTTGGTGAATAGTTTGGGAGATATAACATCTCCCTATCTCACTCCACGCTGGAGGCTAATGGGTTTCGTCTTCTGGTCTTGGAGCAGGATGGACATTGTGGCAGTGTCATACAAACATCTCAGCATCTTGATATATCACCAATCTACACGACACTGCTGCAGGGCATCCAGCACTGCCCAAGTTTCGATAGAGTCGAAGGCTTTTTCGTTGTCCACAAACGCCATACACAGCGGCTGATTGTACTCCTGCGACTTTTCTACAATCTGCCGAACAGTATAGATGTGGTCCACGCCACGGTACTATAGCCTTTTCGAAACCCGGCTTGCTCAGGTGGCTGGAACTCGTCGAGCTTATCCGCGAGGTGATTTGTGACGACTCTTGAGAACAACTTGTAGACATGGCTCAGGAGTGAGAGAGTCTTATCACCTTTTTTGAAGAACAGTACCACCGCACTCCCGCTCTGTGCCCTAGGTGTTAGCTCTTGCCGGATGATGGAATTAAAGAGACTCGCTAGCTCTTTCAGGATTGGAGCGCCACCTGTTTTCAGCACCTCAGTAGTAATTTCCATCATCACCAGGGCATCTGTTGTTCTTCAGTTGCCTGAGAGCCGCCTCTACCTCGCACTACTCGACATTTGGTATCTCCTCGGTGTAATGGCGCGTGAGTGGGGATCTGTGGTCTTTGTCGCTGTGTCCCGTCGGTTTACTCATCCGTGCTGCATATAGCTCAGTTGTAAGTTTCGTCAGATGGGGCCTTCCCAACTGCTGAGCGAACACTTTTGACCCCCTATATCGCTCGATTGCCTCCTGGATGGAGTGAGTGTTGGAGGGTTTAAGGTCGCGTCGTATCGGCTTTTTGATTTATTGGTTTAAGGCTCTCCCATCTGACGAAGACGACTGTGTGTATGGTTGTTCAGTGTTCACGCTTCTTCCTCATAAGTTCGAGAGTCTCAGGAGAGAGCTTGGACTTTTGCTGTATGCGTTTACCGGGAAACAACTTTCGAGACACTTCCTGCAATATTGTGACCACTATGTCGGCCTTCTCGTCAATGCCGCTAGGTTTCCAGCATTGCGAAATGATTTTGAAGTTCCAACTGGAACTTTTCGGACCCTAGAGCTACTTGGAGCGGCGTAGGTCGGTTGACCTTATCATTCGGAATCTTTCAGCATTGATGTTGATATTTAGAGAGCATCGGATAAGTCAGTGATCGCTTTCAGTTTGAAACTTGTTGATCACAAAGACATCTCTAAATAATTTATCTTGTTCTTTATCGCAGAGTCCCGGTGTTGCCAAGTCCACTTCCTGTTGGGGTTTTTCTTAAAGGAACTATAAATGAAAAAGAGGCCCTGTGCCCTTGACTCGAGGAAGCTGACTAGCATTTGCCTCTGCGATTTCTGCACCCTACTCCATAAGGTTTGATTTTCGTCTCGCCGCGTTCAATTCAACAGGTCAATGTGAGACCAACTCCGCCAAAGACACCCCCCCCCCCCCCCCCCGGGCGTATTTAACATGCTTGACATGAGTTCGCACTTTTCACACATTTTCGGGTACCTGTGCCCACAACCTAATTCCGCGTCTGGATCCGCGCCTGCGAGGTATTCAGTCAGCCTACCAACACTCCTAGGTAAGTGTTAAGCCGTTAGCCGGCGTATTGAACGACGAATTTAGATATTTCACGTTTATGATATACGTCCTTCTATTCTAAAATACGCCGGTCAACGAATTGCCACGTGTCTAAGGGGGTAGAAGTCATCATAGGCTCAAAACATGCAGAAGTGATTGTACACAATACCTCTGGTATTGTGTCACTTCTGCAAGCTTCTTCATCCTAGCGTTAATTCCCAGTCGCATTCGAAACTTTTCAGCTCGGAGTCTGAGGTCCGCTTTACCAGTCTTAACTACGGATTTGGCTAGACCTCGATGTTTTCCGTGAAATGATTGCCATCTGACCTCCACAACCCAATGGTAACATTACTCGTAGGTGATGTCGAAGCTTTGCAGCTAGACCGTTGTTTTTGGACTTTTTAGGGCTCCAACTACTCGTAACGACTGCCATAGATGTTCTTATGGCAACCGGGACCGACGGCTTAACGTGCTCTCCGCGGCACGACCAGACCAATGCAAATATTCATATTTCATGTACACAAATATTTGCACTGAGCGGGGATTGAACTCGCGCCTTCTGCGTAGCGGCCGCGTTCACTACCGCTACGCCACGGAGGCTGTCACTTCTGCAAGCTCATGGAGTCTATAGCTGTCTGCCAGCTCAATTTAGAACTCAGTCCGTCTTGCTGTTTGTCTGTCTGTTGTTCAAAATTTCCTTACATGAAAAGAGACGAGGTATTCCAGCTAAGTGAACATCAGAAGAGCGTCAACATGAAATTTTGCTGCTACGATGTTAGATAATCACGGTTTGTAAGCCGGCACACACCTCTTGAATAATAGACAAAACTCTGGCGCAGGATTTCCTCTCGGAGTTGGGAGGTCAGATAGTAGTCACCTTCAAAATAGTAGGTAAAAAACAAAATATGAAAGGTGAAGTATCTCACATATCCCGTACCTTCTTATTCAGGTTTCACTGTACTTACGTTCAGACGGACGTATGCATAAGTACCTCCTATCTAGAAAAGAATCAATTACTTCGTCTTCGTCAAAAGACTTTTGACGTCACGTCATATATCTCGTCCAGGTGACCTGACGAATGACGTGAAGGTTGCCCGTTGCCGTGATGGCGTGACCTGAAACCTGAAAATGTCCACAATGAGACGTTATCTGGACGTTTATCGCAGACGCGTTCATTTGTTACTTAGATACACATCGCCCGGTGGCCGGTGCTGACTCCATTATCACACGTCAAGCTGAAACAAAAAGAAATCATGTTTATGTATACTTATCAGTAACTAACTATGGGTATCTCATAGATCTTCTAATATAAAGAGAGATGTAGTCATATGTTTGTACAATTATCCTTGTATCAAAGTAACTCTCTATAAACAATTCCTATAGTTCCCTAAAAAAGACCGCAAATGAAGTCCTGTCACTACACTTTGTCAAAAGTCTAAGTATAATATAGGTACTTTGCCAAAGAAACTTAATTATTCTATTTAAATGGCATAAAGCGTTGAGAAAAGGCTAATACCTATGAGCAATTCCCTTTTTTTATTTAGACTGATTTCTTATATAAATTTTAATTTAAACTAATTAAACATACAATTATGAATTAATTGTGTAGTGTGTTTTGCTAGGGTTGAAACCTTATTACATTATTAATATTTTGGTTAAAAATGTAGTGTTAGTAAAGATTTATCATAATAAGTTTTCAAAACACACAATATTTTTTTCTTTAAAAAAAATCCCCCGCTTGCGAAAACGATGCCCTACAATGTCGTGCCGTGTAGCAGTGGACACAGTACGTAGGAGATACAGTCGGCTGGTCACTTTCCATTTACCTTTGTGCGCTGCAAGTGGGACGCTAAATTCAATTTATCAACACCATCGTGCATGGCAATCATTACCAATTAAGGCTTCACTTACCATAACACTGTTTATTGTTATTGTATGGGACCATAGATAGTCCAATAGTGTTATTGAGTACTTAGTAGTACCAAAACTTATCACGTTTGATTCCCGGGTTGGGTAAACGACTGCCATTGATGTCCGTATGGCAACCGGGACCGACAACTTAACGTGCTCTCCGAGGCACAACCAGACCAATGCAAATACCCATATTCATGCATACAAATATTTGCACTGAGCGGGGATCGAACCAGTGCCTCCTGCGTAGCGGCCGTGTTCACTACCGCTACGTCACAGAGGCTGTCTTTTGGGCTAAATAACCCTAAAATAAACAAAATTTGACCATCCAATACGATAACGTCGATAACATTATAAAACCTTGTTAAGTAATCATCTGACGCAACCTACAGCCGGCTACCATCATGGCGTCGTCGCCACAATTACGATCAATTTCGTTCACAAATCATTGCAAATGGCGGTTATTAAACCAGATCCATCTTATCTACCTACCATCAACAATTTGCATTCATTTACGAACAATTACAATGTTGATCTGGTAAACTTTTTTATGAGACGTAAATTATAGTGTTTATAGTAGAGGAAGGTTATCTAGGGCTGTCAAACACATGCACTTCTATTAATATTAGAGTTATCGAGATATTTTCCATTAGTGAATGAAATTTTGAAGCATTTATTATGCTAACTAGGTATTCAAATCGATTAAGAAAGAGAAAAGAGAATCGACCTCGGGCGGGACTCGGCGGGAATCTTTCCCTTACAGGGGGAATGCTCTGACCACTAAGCCTTCGAGACCCGCACGAAGCCAATCCAAATTTCTCTATACATCCGTCTTTGGGGCGACGGTGGAGCCATCTACCGATTTTTTTTTTACCCTTATATTGTATTGAGTATCCGATATTGTAAATATCATGGTAAATGGTTCTTCTTCCTCCTAGCGTTAATTCCCAATCGCATCCGAAGCTTTTTGCAGCTCGGAGTCTGGGGTTCGCTTTTACCAGTGTTAACTACAGATTTGGCTAGACCTCGATATTTTCCGTGAAGCGATTGCCATCTGACCTCCACAACCCAATGGTAACATTAGGTATATCGAAGCTTTGCAGCTACACCGTTGTTTTTGGAATTTTTTAGGGCTCCAACTACCCGTAACGACTGCCATAGATGTTTTTATGGCAACCGGGACCGACGGCTTAACGTGCTCTCCGAGGCACGGCCAGACCAATGTAAATACCCATATTTCATGAACACAAATATTTGCACTGAGCGGGGATTGAACCCGCGCCTCCTGCGTAGCGGCCGCGTTCACTACCGCTACGCCACGGAGGCTGACATAGTAAATGGTGACATGGCAAAATCCCGATGACTATAATAGTATGATCGACCACGAAAGTTTAAATACATGCACTTCTAGTTCCCCTACTGTTTATATGACCTCTTAGAATCATATTTCAGGGTCGACAGTGCAATTTTGACGGTCCTGGTGTTGCATACATTCATTCATAATGTAGTAACCACTCCCCATCTAAGTGGTGTATAAAACCATACAAAAACACAATTATTTGATCAATCACGTCACACAAAACATTAGGAACTCAGCATCTGGAATCTTACCATCCAGAGGGGTGTAGTGTAATAATTGACGGGTTGAATATTAAAAAAAATATCATCATAACGTTGACCCTGGTTACAACCTTTTGTAACTGACACACCTCGCAATATAGGCAGGTGCAGTGCACCTAAGATATTTTCAATTTAAGCAAATAAGTCTACGATTTTGCTCATCCCTAAATTGAAATACAAAGAAGTGGTTTTCGTAAAATGTTACATACATATTGTTTAGATATTTTTATAGTTCATTCATGTGTAAAATAAACGTTACAACCGACAATGTTTACACGAACAAACGTACAGAGCAACGTGAAGATCTCTTGAATTACTATGACCCAGTTGTGGGCCGGCCCGATGAAATACGGCGGGCAGCCCACCCTGGGGTATTTCCATTGAAGTGTTATGTAGGAATTGATTGGATAGTTTTGATCTGTTTCGGCTTAGTTATCAAAATGCTTTTATTTTAAACTAGCTGACCCGGCGAACTTCGTACCGCCATATTTTTTTACCCCGTTCCCGCTGCATATCTCTAAATTTATCAGTGTTTCTATACAATATTATGCATATAAACCTTCCTCTTGAATCACTCTATCTATTAAAAAAAACTGCATCAAAATCCGTTACGTAGTTTTGAAGATTTAAGCATACATAGGGACGGACAGACAGCGACAGCGACTTTGTTTTTTATTATGTAGTGATGATACGGTATTCCAACGGTGAGTAGGGTAGCCAGAGCTCACTGGAAAGATTTTGTGCTGTCAGTGGGAAAACCAAAGGCTTTGCCCCAAATATCTTTTGCGCTGACGGCACTGAATCTCTCTGTTCTTACAGGGTGCCGACCCTGGTGTTGCACTCGCCCATAGGCCACGGTAACCTCTTATCATCAGGAGGGCCGTGTGCTTGTCTGCGACGTAGGTAGCAAAAAAGAATACGGCAGTCGTTATGAGTAGTTGGAACCCTAAAAAGTTTGACAAATAGTCTTATTTCAATGCTTCAATATCGCCAATTGCTTGTGGAAGTCAGATAGCAGTCGTTTTACGGAAAATATTGAAGTTCAAACCCGCAGTCAGACTGGAAAAAACAGACCACAGACTCCGAGGTGAAAGCTTCGGATGGGATTAACGCTAGAATGAAGAGAGATAATGACTAACGAGTTAACCAAAAACGGCTACGTGGTTAAACTCTACGCCGTATAAGTAGGAGCAAGGGGAATTCCAGCTAAATCTCTGTACAACTTACTTAAAGACCTCGGATTGCCAAGAGCTTCAGTAAGCTCTTTACTTAATCGAATATCAAAAGCGGCATTGATAGGATCTTACCAAATTTGGATAGGTAGGGGGGGGAACACTACTGACGGTGGAGGTGAACGCTGATGCATCACAAGGTGGCCACCCTAAACCTACATCTGGGTCGCAAGTCCCAGTCGCCGTCACGGTGTTCCTCTCTGTATCACGCTATGGACCCGGCGACCGCACGGTGAATCCATGGAGTGCTGAGAATCGGATCTCTATGGTTATAAATATACCTACCTACCTACCTACATATTATGTGACCTGGGACATTAGCTTACCATCGTACCATCGAGATAAGCAGTAACCACATTTTCTACTTACTACCCGGCACACAGCCAGGCTCCATACCTAGTGGTTTCTTTCCCCGACTCTTACGGTTACTTTTAACCGTAAGAGTCGTGGAAAGAAACCACCAGGTTACTTTACGGTTGTTTGAGGATCTTTACGGCTAACTCGAAATTCGTATTGGGCTCTAAGATCAATCTGACCGCATACGACAACTGCCTACGCACGCAGCAGACGCGCGTAGTTCATTGCGGCTTCTCAATGGTCCCTTTTATCCGCATCGGAGTTTGACAAGTAATGGGTACGCTGTATCTGCTGCATGCGTCTCTCGTTGTCGTGGCGGTTGGCTTCAGAATCATACGTTTATTAAGGTGATTACATACGCGAATGACTTTGACCATACAAATGCCCAAGGTCATTCGCTCATATTTGAACCGTAAAAATTAGTCAAACTAATTTTAATAGATAACTTTATAGGCGACGGTTACTAACTAATCATGTCATGCTAATACACTTATTTAACATACATGTGAAATTTTAGATTATTTGGATACATATTGTAGAAAATTTTTGGTTTCATAAGAAAGAGTAGAGTGATGTTCAGAGCCTGTTTTCAACTATTTACTCCTTTTTTATTTAATTTATGAAAAGGTGAAGTTACTCTGTATATCCTGTATTATGCAGGCATGTAAATTCCAGATCTGTAGGTTTTATAGATAAAAAGAAAAACGGTTTCGAAAATACCAATTTTTCGATACTGATCTGATTCGGGGCCTTAAACAAACTAGCTTGTTTATTTGGCCCACCGTATTGATCCATCGCAGTAATGGAGATATCCCGTTGAGCCTACTGTAATTATCTTACCAAAAGATCTGATTCGATTCATATATTTTTTATGTACAGCAAATTAGAAAAATGTACAAAAAATATGATAAATTACCCTTTGAGCAAATAAAAATGAAATTGCCTAAGGAAATTTGTACGCCATTAAGGTTGTTATTGAGATAACGAATCTATTATCTCAAACCTAATAACGTACAATTTGGCATTATTTGGGGCAATTATATTATTTGTGAAATAATATATTATATTTCTCAATCTCTGCCAAGTCTTGAGAATGCCTCGTGTAAGGCGTACACGTGTCTAAATTTCACCTTCTTCTTACCAGCGAAATATGTAAATTATATAAATGAACATAAATGGATATAAATAGATATTATTATATGAATAGCGAGAAGGAAAACGGAAGGTGGGACGCCCCATAACCAGATGGACCGATGTGAGCTGAAAAACGTGGCTGGGATGGACTGAATGTGGAAGGCAGAGGATCGGCAGACGTAGTACACCTTGGGAGAGGCCTAGGTCCAGTAGTGAGTATGACGACCCAGTTGTTGCACACGTCTATAGACCACGGTTATTTTACATCCGGTGAGCCGTGTGTTATAGGTATGGTGACAAACCTACTCTCCCCCCCCCCCCCCTCCATTTAACGACTATAACGCACGCCGTTTGTAGGTCATTGGTTGCCGGAGCTGAGACTGGCTGAGACATATACCCGGCCGATCCAGGGCCATCTCTTTTGAGCTGGCCCTCGTCGGGTAGTTCCCACCTAGTCCGGGTGGCGCGGATTGCGCTGCTGCTAGGGTGACAGGAGGCTCCACCCGTCACCCCCAGGCCCGCGGTCATGGGGGACAGAGGTCATTCTGCGACCTCCGGCGCCCGTCGCGGGCTACGCGGCTACCAAGCATAATAGGTTCTCTTTGATATGTAATTTTCTTTGGTGACAACCTTTATCTCAAGAAGCAAGATGCTTCTGTAACCCATTAGAAAAATACAAGTTTCCTGCTATACCTATCTATTAGATGCTATTAGAAGATAATGTCGCCCATCTCTGACGCAAATCACATTTGCTCTGAACAACAAACTGTACGCAAACGATATTTATAACAATCAGTATAAACATTATCATTGACGATAATACTGCTGTTTCTAATAATAAAACAATCTCGAAGGTGAAAGGTTGCAACTTTAAATCTATATTAATATCTTATTAAATAAATGAAAGTCGTGTTAGTTACACTACTTATAACTCAAGAACGGCTCAACTGATTTGGCTGAAAATTGCTGGGGAGGTAGCTTAGAACCAGGAGAAGGACATAGGATACTTTTTTTTTCAAAGGAAAATAAATGGAAGGTGCAGTGAGAACGGGATAAGAATCTAACATGGAAATTAGCGGGAACGGGATCTGAATACCACGCGGGCGGAAAATTTGGCGGTACGAAGTTCGCCGGGTTAGCTAGTATAGTAGAATAGTTAGCATACCAATGCTTTAAAATTTCAATCAAATAAAGTGTCATTATGGTAAAAAAGACACGATATTTTTTTCAAAATACCTACTGTAAAAACATGTTTCTTTTTTAATCTTTAAATTATACAAAGGAGAGGATAAGTGTTGTCAATACACAACAAAATGTCCTCCAAAAATAAAATTACATTACGAATTAAGCTCCAGGAAAAATAAATACAAAAATTTTCCTACAATTTTTCATTTTTCCTCTTTCGAGCCCAAAGGTAAAGAATGTAAATTCAGGCCAAAGATAGGGAGGGTCCGGTTTCTTACTGGACCGAAAATGATGGCTCTTGGTGAAGTACTGACGGGGGCAAAAGTGTTAACAGACAAACAATGAAATATACTTTTGTTTAGTGATATATTAAACTTCAGTGATTCGCCCTTCGAGATTACACATGTGCTGCCATCTTACACAATTTTAGAGCAACATTAAAGAAATGATTCCTGCGCTCTGATGTGGGTATCTCATACACGTTTTGTGTAGCTGCCATCGCGCACGAAAAATTTTTCTATACGTTATTAATTTGGTATTTTAATAGTTTTTTCTTGTCTTTAATCAATATAATAATGGGAAAACGTAATCACTACGAGGATGAAGGTTATACAGCCCGGAAAAGCAGAAAGTCGGAAAGTTCTCGTGGTTCTAGTTCGAGCTCAGAAGCATCGCAAGCGACTTCTAGTACGTCTTCAAAATCAATTGAACAGGATTACGCGGAGAACGATGACCAGGTACATGCGGATGAACATCCCTTGCAGGAGGATTTGCAAGATGAAGGTATTTACCGAATACCAATAAATATAAGATTAGGAATACCTTTGTGTACTGAGTATAGTCTGGAAGGCTATTACCGACCCGTAATTTTATACTTCAGGCCAATCCGGGAGGTTGATCGTTGTATAAAGGGGACACACAAATATTCTTGAGCATAGTCCGAGAGACTATGTCTTGAATACGGTACTTACCTACTTCTTATAGCTAATGATGCTCGTGATAAAGGCTGTGTCACGAATTCCTTTCGACGGCGACGGTTCGAGCTTAGTCTGAAAGACTAATACCAACCTTCGAATATGCTTCAGTTTAACCTGTAAGATTTAATCGCTGCGTATAAGGTTCGCATACAGAATTCTAGAGCACAGTCCGGGAGGCTGTGTCATGAATTTCTTGCGATGGTACGAGTTTGATTGGCATCTGCCGCGCCTACCCAACACCGCAGTTGCGCCGGCTCCAAGCCCCTGAGAGCCCGAAGGTACCCAGGAGCTAGAACACGATATTTCATGTCTAATAGGCGAAGAACCTGTGAAGGAAGAATAGTTCGGACCAAATGCCATAAGGACATAGCAAGCCGGTAGTCTGATATCCTGGTTAACGGACTAAAAGATGGTAAGATTTTTTCTTTCTTTCTTTCATTCAAACCAAAGATAATTTTTTAAGAGGTTATGATATACCTGATAACTTAAAATTATCCCAAGCTCCGAAACTTCATTCTGAGATCAAAGCAGCGGTCAATGAAAGTGCCTTTATGAGGGATATTATTCTGACCGAAAAACTGCTACCCAAGAATATGCAATCAAGAGCCTCAACATCCAGGGCTTTAAACTGGGGGGGGGGGGGGAGGCCGCCACCGCTTACAGTCGCAGCCACGTCGCATACCAGCGACACAGAACTCGACGGCTGGTGGACACAAGCAGGTACCAGTGCAACGTGCGACAGAACATCGTGCCGGACTGCGCGCCTCTAGCTGAGGTGGACGACTCTGTTATACAGGCGGGTAAAACGCAAATTATTCATTAATAATTAGCCTTGCATCACAAAAGATGTCATAATCCTGTCTTGGGTCAACGGTCTGCAAATTCCAGTGCCTGGTAATATTACTCAGTAAATTACCCATTAATAAGCCTCAACCTCAGGCAGAAAAGTTAGATATGAATAAGGAACCATGTGAGGGTCAATTTCTATCTTATATATTTCTTGCATTGATTTCTTGTAAAGAAAATTGACGGCAAGAATAGATTTACTTTGAATTTAAAATCATTAAATCAGTCTATCATTGCGCCGCATTTTAAACCTGAGGATTATAGAACTTACATTGGGACCTAAACATAAACAGCGAAATATGGGTGCTAGCACCCCTGCCTACCCCTTCGGGGATACAGGCGGTTTTCTTCGGTTTATGTTATGTATGTTATGTTATGATTATAGAACTGCCATGAAGCTTATTTCAGAACATACCTTTGGCATTGACCATTGTGATGGTCTTGTGATGTGCACCATTGACCTTAAAGATACCTATTTTTTCTATAAGATTCACAGTGAATCGAGAAAACGACTGTGATTTTATTGGCTAAGAAAACTATGAAACCTGAATCTCAAGTATTACCATTTGGTCCTAATTTAGCACCTTATGTTTTTACTAAACTTATGCGTCCTGTTATACAGTTTGTTGTTTAATCAAGGATTACTATCAGTCATTTATTATGATGATTTATAACCTACTATTTGGTAATGATGACCATACAGATTGTAAACATAACCTTGGTTTAGGTTTAAAGAGTTTTATACTCATAAAGACATATTTTACATCACTTACATGAGAACATAATTGCAAATTCCTAAGATAATATTCGTTGTCACACTAAAAACAGACACATTCAGTACATTAAGATTATGTGTTTGGCTAATTGTTTCTTAAATACATCCAACGAGTTAATTCTTTTGTTGTCTGAGGGTAGTTTGTTAAAAAGGCGCGCACCTTCGTATGATATCGCCGACTGGCCGTAATTTGTTCGAGTCTTAGGCAAAATAATGAAACTTGCGCGTCGAGTGCAGGTGCGCCCAACTTGGTTTCGCTAACCTTGAGGTTACAAAACCTTGCTTCAATCATTAGATTTCACAATTAATTTAAAAAAGATCAAGTGTAGACCTACTTAACCAGTCGAACTGCAAAATTTCTAGGTCTTGTTTCTTCATCCTGAAAACATGAGAATTACCATCACAATAGAAAAGATAAGGAAGATCAAGGACGATCTTCTATATTTTTCTAGTAGATGCAGGTGACGAAATTTTGCACATCTGATTGGGTTGCTAGTATCAATATGCCCCGCAGCACAGTATGGTTGACTTTATACAAAGCAATTTGAAAGAACTAACTATCTTGCCTTAAAACACAGTGATGATTACAATCAATACCTATATTAACTTGCTTAGTTTCTTACGCGAAAACTCTGATTGGTGGCCTTGTAATATCGACCACCGTGCTAGTCCTATTCGATCTGGCAACTACAAGCTGGGAATATACCCAGATGCGTTTCGAACTGGTTGGGGTGCTTGCTGCGCAAGTCAGACAGCCAGTGGACAATGGCCTGATGAGGAACTGGCTGACACATTCTTTGAGCTAAATATTTTTGCCGATAAAAACTGTAACTGCGAGATACTTTTACGGATAGATGCTGCACTGCTAATTCTTATATTAATAGGATGGGTGGCATACCATTTCTCCACCTCAATTTGATAGGTCGTAATATTTGGAAGTGGTGCGGAAAGACACTTGTTTATTTTCGCTTCTTACATTTCTTCCAAAGACAATTTCGCAGCAGATGCAGGATCGCGTCGCATACATACCGATGTTGAGTGGGAACTTAACAAACTATACCTTTCACCGTATATGCGAAATATTTTAATCAGCTTGAAATCGAATTGTTTGCTAGTCGAATAAACAAAAAATGTGTCAAATTTATCTCTTGGCACGATAATCCAGAGGCGTATAAGCTGGATGCATTAACCTTATCCTTGAGTTTTGGGACACCCTCTATATACTAGACAGGGATGAGGGCATTGTTGTGACACCTCTATGGCCTACGCAGCCTTGGAACCCACTCTTTAGGAAGTTGTTAACTAGTAAGCTAATTACATTCACACCTAATAAACACTTGTTGTCACCTCTTTATAGTTCGGAGCACAAGCTTTACAGGAGCCTTTGAAAGACCGATTGTAAATGACAATTAATGATTTTTGAATTTTGAATTTTTTATCCTGGTTGCAGGAGTCATTATCTGGCAAGCCTTTTTGAAATAAGGCTCTCTTCTAGATGCAGCAGACGTGATGTTAGCGTCTTGATCATAATACTTTAAAACAATAAAATACTTGTTTTAAAAATGGTTCACTTTCTGCTAGGATAGAAATTTTAATTATATTTCAAACAACAGTTGCTAATGTATTACATTTTTAGTTACTCTGTTTAACTAGGGCCAAGATTATAGTTCAATGAATTGCACAAAGGCCGCTCTGTCCCTGATTATAAATTTGTCAACCAATAACGACCCACAGTGATTATAGGATTTATGAAACGAGTATTTATAAGTTATGAACTCCTCTTCCGAGATATAATTTTACTTGGGATCCAAAACTATTGCTCTAGAATATCTAAGTAAATGGTATACTCTAATGAAGGCCTTTCTTTCGAGAAATTATCACGAAAATTTACTACACCCTTGGCTCTAATAACTGCACATAGGGTGCAGACATTGTCTTTAATTAAACTATCATTATAAAATACATTAATGAAAGTTTGTAATTCATATTATCATAGATTAGATTAAAACCTCGACCTATGTTAACTCTTCCATATTTCAATGAAAACCCCTCCACTTGCTCTGCCAGGACATTATAGAACAATATTTGTTTGTGTCAGCAGAAAAGAGTAGGTAAACTAAATTTTGACTCCTTAATTATTAGTTATAAAAAACCTTTTTGTAAAATTCACAATCTTTAGGTCGTTGGATCAAGGCCCCATTGGGTGAGAGCAGAATAGATATATATGTGTATTTAGTGCTCATAGCACAAAGCATGTTGTCACATCTGCCACCAAAAGGTTCGGAGTAAACTTGGACCTTATAAAGAAAACCGCTGGTTGGACCGACACATCAAAAACTTTTGCCAAGTTTTTTATCAGAGAAGTGGCCACCGATACGAATACCTCTGACTATTTTGCTCGATCTTTCGGCAGACTGGCTTTGGTCAACAACATGTCCTTACCTTATTAAACATATTTAACAAACTGCTCATTATTTCTCTACGGCTGTTTATCGATTTAATTGATTACAATTTGCAATCAATTTGGAATCTTTCTATTTATCCATTATTATTATTATTTTTTAATACTATTTCGTGAGACTTTAAACATCTACAAGTAAATGGTGTAATCTCGAAGGGCGAATCACTGAAGTTTAATAGAAAGTCAAACGAACTTACCTGTAAGTGAAGTTCGATGACTATTAAACGATGTGATTCGCCCGAGAGATTACACTCCCTCCCTAACCCTAATCAAGTTTGTTCTAGATTTTTCCCATACAGGCACGAAATAGTGGCTTACAATGGCAATAAGGACAAACGTGTATGAGATACCCACATCAGAGCGCAGGAATCATTTCTTTAATGTTGCTCTAAAATTGTGTAAGATGGCAGCACATGTGCGTACTACTACAAGTAAATGGTGTAATCTCTCGGGCGAATCACATCGTTTAATAGTCATCGAACTTCACTTACAGGTAAGTTCGTTTGACTTTCTATTCTCTATCATCTGCACAGAGGTCACTCTTGATTGTTAAGGTTAAATTATAATCCATCAGTAGTAGAAAATAAAAGATGAAAATATTTTTTGATTAAATTTTTGATTTATGATAATAACTCACTTTGCTATTAAAAACAAAAAGGAGATTTGATTGAAGATCGAATGTAATGTAATAGGGGGTGAGCCTATTGCCGCATTCCGGGCACTATTATTGACTCGAGACATACATCTGGGGCTGAGTCTGGGCTGTATGATATTTGTCTGAAAACAGCCCTATCCCTTAGTCGCCTTGTACGACACCACATGGAAAGATGAAGTGGCCGTATTTAACATCAGACAGATATAATATATACAGCCCAGACTCAGCCTCAGGTACAATGGTGCCCGGAATACGGCAATAGGCTCACCAATCATTGTATCACGTGGAACCACCTTTGTCTTACCCTTCGGGGATAAAGGCATGATTGCATGTATGTATGTATGTATGTATGCATTCCCTTAGTGGGGAACAGAGTCCATTTCCTTCCCAACCATTTTCTCAATCGCTGAAATATTCCACTTAGTCTGTCACAATGTTGATGTTGAATGGAAGTGGAGCATCGCTCTGTGCCGTGCCATACATCATTCACCTTCCGGGTTGTGAAGCCAATACTCAAACTATAAATTCAGAAGTACTTTGTTGTAAAAGTACATAAATCACATCTTATATTTTAGATGCAAAGCTGGACGCTGATGATCAGCAGGTTATAAATTCAATGATGCTATCTACTAACATAAAATAGATATTGAGATGGTAGATAAAGTTGTGTAACGAAATTTAAAATTACTGAATAGGAAATTAGATTGCTCAATTTATATTACAACTATAAACTATATCAGGTTTATAGAGTACATTTTATTTCAATTGCGGCATTTTTCTCGAGCAAAATTAATGATGAGGTGATTTCGGAATCTAACCGACTAAAATCATACTATACGCCCTCACTTATAGTTTTTATCTCTAGCTGTTACCCGCGGCTCCGCACGCGTGGATATGGGTTATCGCGACCAAACATAGCCTATGTCCTTTCTCAAGGTCTAATCGATCTCTGTACCAGATTTCATCAAAATCGGTTAAGTGGTTTAGGCGAACAGCGAAAGCGTAACAGACAGAGTTACTTTCACATTGATTAGTATGGAATAATTTATTAGGTACTAGCTTTTGCCCGCGGCTCCGCCCGCGTAGATGTCGGTTATCGCGACCAAACATAGCCTATGTCCTTTCTCAAGGTCTAATCTACCCCTATACCAAATTTCATCAAAATCGGTTCAGCGGTTTAGTCATAAAAGCGAGCGAGACAGACAGACAGACAGAGTTACTTCCGCATTTATAATATTAGTAGGGATGTACACATAAAAGGCGAGATTAACTCAAAGTTGAGTTTTCATCCAGCAAACCCCTTTGTTCACTTATGCCAGACCTCTCTCGCTCCTTTTCAGGTACCAAAGGACATAACTTAACTATGCTTATATAGAACTTAACGCGTGGACTATGATATTGCCAAAATTTACGCAATTATGACACATTGGTATACAAAATAGTTCTGTGCCAAAAAAGCAGCAACGAAGCAGTTTTGAGCAAATATTCCATTTTATACCACTTAGATGGTAGACAAGCACACGGCCCACCTGATGGGAAGCGGTCACCGTGGCCTATGGACGTATGCAACACCAGGGACGTCACACTCGTGCTACCGACCCTGAAGTAACCTTCTAATGCCCTTCTTGAAGAACCCCATATTGTAGTCTGGTTTTCACAAAATGAGCTCCGTTACCTGTAAATCCCGTAATGCGTCATCAAATAATACTTTCTAATTACAGCGAGCACTCGTGTGCGCGCCGGTACCGCCGACCCTCGCCGACGCTGATACCTGCCGCTATCTGATGTTTCCGAGCCGGTGCCCGCGCTGATACTCCGTGAATTATTGCTTTTCATGCCATCTACTATATTTTCTACTCCAACTAACTTGAAAGGGTGCCTATTTTGGAAATGGTTTATTAACATTATTAGATCGCATTTCTAGAATCATTGCAAATTCTTATTCTGGACAAAGCTGTTTTATGTAGGTCTATGCATCTACATGTACGTTGAGCAATGTTAGAATAGGGCCTCCCCATCTCGTCTTGTGGGTGTCGTTAAAGGCGACTAAGGGATAGGGCTGTTCTCCATCCGACAGTAAACATACAGCCTATGACAAAGTGCTTGCTATACGGCAATAGGCTCGCCCCCTATTACGTGGGTCCGAAAATCATAGGTGGCGAAATGTGGGTGTTAATACACCTATGCCTACCCCTTCGGGGATTTTTAGGCGTGAGTATATTTATGTCTGTATATGTATCTACGTATTTACAAAAAAATATTTATTAAAAAAAAATTAAAAAAAAGTAATTACATATTAAAAAAAAAAGTCTAAAAGTATGCATATAGGCATATTATTATTATGTGATAAGTTATGCTTATTTTAATACTAGATGGGGCTATGTAATATACCTACCGACGACCTGCGAAAGGTGGCTGAGACAGACTGGATGCGGAAGGCGGAGGATCGGCAAACGTGGCGCACATTGGGAGAGGCCTATGTCCAGCAGTAGACTGCAATAAGCTAATTGATTGAATATGCCCTAGAATATGTATTTCTTATTGATAGTCTACTGACTAAGGTGACGAGGTTGCTAGCTTGCTTAGGTGAAATTACCTACTCGTAATAATGTTATTAGATATAAAAGAAAAACACGCAATATAGCTAATGAATATAGCAATTTAGATAATACATCACGAACTTTTTATACTATCATTATACCTTTCGTGCAAGCCTAACTTTCGAGAGCTTTGGCCGGCTTTTTTTTCTAGTAAAGTGTGTAGCAGAAGCTGTCGTCTCTGCCTACACCAGCGCCGAAGGCAGGAAGGGGTGGTTATAAATATGTAGGTGTATTTATGCGCGAACAAAATTGGTTGTCCATACGAAATCTATTTGATTCTAATATACTAATAGTAGATAACGTGAAGAAGCTGAAACACTGTAAAACGATTTCTTTCGAGTAAACCTTCAGGATATAACTTCCAGACCCTACAATATTATACCTGGGGCCCCGTACCTTGGACCTCAACCGCGACACAAACGAGGCCCTCCTGGCACCCACGGATTGTTTTGTAATAATCTATGCTTGATGAATTTGAGGTCGTCCACCGAAGCAACAACCATCGTATTTTTTTTTTTTAAGTAATATAAGCAACCGAAGTTACTAATATTCCCGTTAACCCATCCAACTAAGCTTAAATTGCTTGTGCTAGGAGTGGGTTCACGTCGGTAGTGTAATGGCCAGGATTCGAACCCGGGACCTCTCGATCGTAAGGTTTATATAAACACAATGTTGTAGTTTTTGTCTTGTTGAACTGTGTATTGCTAGGTTGAATAAAAAATATTTTCTTTCTTTCTTTCTTTCTTTCTTTAGGGCCGACTCCTTAACCACTAAGTTACCGACGCTAATAATATACAATATGGATACGACATATAGGCAATAATTGAAACCATATACTTGGTACCCACTAAGCTTCAAGCAGGAAAAGTTTGAACAAAATTGGTCCAGTATTAAGGGCAGAAACTAGAGTTTTAATTTTATAGAATTTGAACAACTTTGAGCACTCTGTAGAATCGCATGTTGCCGCTTAGCTGTTCAAGTAAGTTACCTACTATGCCTATTGTTGTGTGTGTGTGTGTGAAGTTGTTGTGTGCGTGTGTGAAGGTGTGTGCGTATTTATTAATGACTTATGACACAGTCAATGACTTTAAAGCAATGGATGAAACTATTTAATGACTTATACAGGTGGTTGCATTTTCTACATTTATTTTAATAATTATTTTGTTAGAAAATTTCGGATTTTATAAATCAGGGAAATTAAGTTTAAATTTAATTTGGTTCTTTTCCTACGGACCAGGATGCTTCGCGGTTTCAGTATTTGCACATATGTCGTATCCATATCGTATAGTATCTCGCTAATAATAATTAGTATCCTCAAAAGACACCCAAGAACCGTGTACTGCGCGTATAGAGCACATTTTAGGTCCATGATATGTCTCGAGCAATAATAAAAGTTTAGGTAAGTATTTCATTTTCATTCAAGGCCTTATCCGAGAGACTGAGCAAAGGCAAACGGATGTTTTTTCCTGATAAAAAAGTTCCATAAAACTTTGTTTTACTTTATTTTAGCTTATCTAAACAAGTCAATAATAAATTCCATGAAAAAGTCCGGATTATTCTTTATTCTCCACCGCGTTCGATTCCGTTCGAGATCAAACGTTGCTCTTATAAACACATAAATCGTACGCGCATTGCCCATGCGCACATTGCGTGAACACCATGATCCTACGTAGTTAGTTACACGTGTAAAACTACACGCTTGTTCATTTTTATTCTACGATGAAATAATAGATTAATTACCAACATCTGTCACGATGTTACACGTGTAGGTCAGTATAAAGATGGATTTGGTAAGTGCATTAGTTATAGCATATCCAGAAATATAATTTGTATGAATGTCATCACGGTGCAGCTATGCATTGGATACAAGATTTCAATCCCGGATCTAGGCGTTTTACTGTTAGCAAATCATTAGTAGCTTGGAGTCTGTAAAAGATTACTTTATTTCATGTGGAACCGATGATTTTTTGTGTGTAGCGGTAGTGTATTTGACTGCTACACAGGAGGCGTAGGTTAGATTCCCGCTTAGTGTAAATATTTGTATGCATGAATATGTTTATGCATAGGTCTGCTCGCACCTCGGAGAGCACGTTAAGTCGTTGGTACCGGTTGTCATACGAATACCTACGGTTGCCGTTACGAGTAGTTGGAGCTCTAAAATTCCCACTAGTCTAACTGCAGGACTTCGATATCACCAATTGGTTGTTAAAGACAGGTGGCAGTCGTTTCACGGAAAATATCTGAAAACCGACCCCAGCTGAGTTACGAAAATACTCAGAAGGATTATAAGTGTACTCTTCCTTGATTACTACCTAACCACATCAGTATTATATATGAGTGAGTAAACCTCCAAACACTGCTGTCTAACCTTCCATCACCTAGGAAATGCCTACACCAGAACCTATAGGCGTTCTGACTAACGAATGAGTTTTGGATTGAGACACCAACATACTAGCATGGCCCCCATGTGGTTGTCTCACATACTGGTGTCAAATTAGGCTTAGTAATATAGAATACTAGCTGACCCCGATTTTTTTTTAAATTTAACTCTCCGTAAGAACCATTCCCGTACTTCAAGGAGTATTTAAAAAAAAGAATTAATGAAATCGGTTCAGCCGTTCTCGAGATTTGCGCTTAGCAACACATTTAGGGATTCATTTTTATATACCTATAGAATAGAATATTATTATGTCAGTAGACGTGTGATTACTTCATCATGCCCGCTCGTCATTCAATTAGCTAAGTCAGCACTGTGTCAATGTTTATCGCCCGATTGCATTTACAAATAGCCCGGTGTCCTCTCCACGTCTTTAGTAGAATTAACACACGCCTGATCATGTGTAAATACATTAATTATTCGTTCTGCATACTGAAAAGATCTTGTCTCCTTCGATATACAATGTTGTGGATAGAAACAGTCTAGAATATTTATTTATTTATTTATTTATATATATACTTATTATATAATTGTAAAGTGGTCGTGTCTGTATATTGGAGACTAGCTGTTGCCCGCGGCTCCGCCCGCGTGGAATTCGGATTCCGTACAAACTTTTCTTTCGTGCTAAAATTGCCTCGGATACCATCCCCGTCAGCCATCAGGAGTGCCATGTGGAATTCGGAACAAAAAAAAAAAAATTGCCTAGGGCATTTTCCGCACCCCCCGGCTGACCCTGGGCCATCTACAATTTTAAGATGGCCCTCTCAGAAGTGGGAAGCACGATGTCCCATCGAATTCCGGAAAGGGAGGAGACGGACGTGAAGGGATGACAGGAGGCCGGACCTATAATCCTCACGTCCGCGCTCGGTGACCAGCCCTTCCCTTTCCTGCTCTCTACTGGGCCTCCTCGTAGTCAGAGGGACATGTGGGAAGCCTTTGAGCAGCCCTCTATAGAGCTACTCCCGTTGCTGTTGTAGGCGGTAGCGCCTTCCCTGGGTGAGGGGCGTTAATGCCTCCGTTACCCAGGATGCATCACATGGAGGTTCCAATCCCGCATTCGGATCTTGTAACCGTTGCATCTTGTGTTCAGCTGACCTTCCCTGTCTTCGCTCGTGAAATACTTCGAACACCCGTGGTTGCACCCTTTTAGCCCATGCCCGTAATAATAATTAGTTTTCAAATAATGTATGGTAATTTACCGGATTTATTGACATTATAATTTCGTAATATCTTTTGAATAGAACGTCCGATTTCAATAATTCAAAAAGTAATCAACAGGTATTGAAACAATCTTAAATACCAAACGATTTATTTAGATAAGAATTAATATAAAGGTATAGATTCCGTGGTCTGACTTTGATCGGCATTTCGGCTTGAATTTATATCGTCGCGCGTTACTTTCATACTGCAATAGATTCTAAAATATTCATTATAATTATACAGTGTACAGGGCAATTTTGATCTACATTAAATGTACAATGTATCTAACGTATTTAGTCAGATAAGGCTTAACACTATATTGTTAAAAATAGCTTCGAAAATGACACATATTTTTATTATAATTTGTAAAAGATAAAAATGGTTATTGTGAGCTACCCTTATTAGATAGACATATGCTGTCGCGGACTTTTATGTAGACCTTTTTAAGTTATACATTTCTACAGTACACTATTTTGTTCTATCTTCAATAGTTTTCGCAGCGTACGCGATGTAAGGAATTTTTTAGGTCATTTTTTTACACCTTGGGTTACATTATTGAAGTTTTATCCAGGATTCCTATTTTTTTGAAAATTAATTATAGCCTATGTTAGTCAGTGATAGTGCAGCTTTCTAATGGTAAAAGAATTTTTGAAATCGGTTCAGTAGTTCTTGAGTTTACTCGAATACAAAAATACAAATCTAATATTAGTAAAGAATGTATGGAAATCTGCCCGATTTATTGACATTTATGCTCACTGCTCCGCTCCCTTTAGTAGTAGCGTGATGTTATATAGCCTATGTTACTCCCAGATAATGTAGCTTTCTATAGGTGAAAGAATTATTGAAATCGGTCCAGTAGTTTCGGAGCCTATTCGTTACAAACAAAAAAACAAACAAACAAACAAACAAACAAACAAAAAAACAAATATTTCCTCTTTATAATATTAGTATAGATATAGATAGTATAAATATTTAAAAAAAAATACTTGGGTTATGTTATGTTAACGATACTGAACACGAAAATATTGTTTTTGAATTTCCTGTCTGTTTGTCTGTTTGTCCGCGATGGACGCAAAAACTACTGGACGGATTTTGATACGATTTTTTTTGTTAGAAAGTGCTTACTCTGACTTAAAATCTTACGTTTGTTTGATCGCAATCGGTTGAGTAGAACCGAAGATATGAGCAAAAGTCGCGTTAACCGAGGTGCATGCGGGCGGAGCCGCGGGCGGAAGGCTAGTTGTATATATTACTAGCCTTCCGCCCGCGGCTCCGCCCGCGTGCATCTCGGTTAACGCGACCTTTGCTCATATCTTCGGTTCTACCGTCAAACCGTCCAGTAGTTTTTGCGTCCATCGCGGACAAACAGACAAACAGACAGGAAATTCAAAAACAATATTTTCGTGTTCAGTATCGTTAACTTAACATAACCCAAGTATTTTTTTTTAAATATCTCCAATGTACAGACACGACTACTTTACAATTATATAATAGTATAGATAGATAGATTCTAAAGGTGGATTTAGACCAAACGAACAGAGCTAGAGCTAGAACAAGACCAATCTTTCTTAATATTTTAGTGTATGTGAAACCTTATTTTCAGCGTTTAGAAAGAACAACCAACGAATGATCTGCCACTGTTTACACTAATAGAATTTTACATAGAGGGTATATAATAAGCATTCCCTCGTCTGACGTACTAAAATGACACAGAATGTCTTCAATATCAAAATCATAAAACCTACCGAGTAACAAAAGGATTTCTTACATTTTCTGGTTCCCGGGGCTCGTCCGCTGCCTCTACTCCTGGTAACTGGACTTCTATGGGAGTGACCGTCAGTTCGACCTCAAAACCACGAGAGGAAAGCCCGCGCCAAAGCCTCCTTCGTAAATTAGCAGGAGCAACGCTTGAAGAGGAGGCTGACTTGAGGAGGGTCCAGAAGGTCTTGATGGGGATCGTAAAAACACCGATCTTTCAATTAGTTATGATGAGCAAAAGGGTTAAGAAGAAGGATCTCAGATGTCGAGAAAATCATGATTGCGAAACAACCAGCATCAAGTACCTCTGTTAAATAACTTTTTGACTGATTGCTGACAGAGTGGAATACAGAAAATTGTGACCAATCTTCAGGATTGAAAAGGCACTTAAAGACGAATATAAAAAACTCAGTAACCACACGGAACTCGGATAAAATGTCCCGTTGACGGCAATAGATTTCCACTTATTACGTCGGACTGGAAACTAATAATATGTGTTATTATAACACACCTCTTTGTACACAAATGCAATCAATTTAAAAAAGATCACAAAAAATCATGACACGAGCAGCACATAACAAATTTTGTTTTTAATTCAGTGATTCTCGTGTTGTGCAACAACTTGGAGCTTCCCCAACAAAAACAATACAAATTTATTGTCACTAATAGATAACTACTCTCATAAATATAAAGGAGAAGACTCCAATAAATCATATTACACAATATCGCTTTATGTATAATGTCACTAACAGCTCTGACACGTGTCACTCGCTGCGCTTGGGCATCAAGCCAGTGCCGTGCCGTATGACGTCACGAATGACGTAAGTATATCCACTTTTTCTTATTAGAAAACATTGCAATTATTTTGGCTGAGTTGGGATAAACATGTTGTGATGGGCTGGCTCGCAAATAGCTCGCTATCTTGGTAAATATTTCGTGTGCCGGTACTGCCGGTCGATACGGTACGTGTTTATGAGGGTTTTTAAATTCCTTGTTGTTATGGAAACGAGATAGTACGATTCGCTGAGTTTCTTGCCGGAGTCTTTTCAAGATGAAACCGCGTTGTGAATCAGTGGTTGGTTCACTGAGCATTGCTTAGTCTGATTCTTTTTGTTTCATTTCTTTTTTATTTGACGTTTTGTAAATTCTGTCTTAATATTTTATACAGAACAAATGATATTTGATGTCGATAATTTGAGTCAATTTTCTTTTTAATTTTTTTTCTTTTTCTTTTTAAATAGGTATTTCAAAAAGAAGTTTCCATGTTCGTTGCATATTATGTAAGTATGTCTGTTTACAGGAAATACGCATTGAATATTTTTTTATAATTCTTTTTGTAATACTAAATATACTTACGTGAAAGTAAGCAGTTACAGTGTCTTATGAGATCTTTTAATACCATAAGTTGATACTTGTGCGTGTGCTGCGAAAGAAATGGGGAGGAAAAATAGTAGGTCGATTTAACTTTTTAGAGTTCCATACCTCAAAAGGAAAAAAATGGAACCTTATAGGATCACTTCGTTGTCCTGCTGTTTGTCTGTCAAGATCTTTTTCTCGGAAATGTTTGGACGGATCAAGTTGAAATTTATACCAAGTACTCATGTCTGCAACCTCTTACAGGTGTGACAGAAAATCATACTTCTAGGTCAGCGCAACAAAAATATATTGCCGTTTATATAGCACAAGCAAGTCCCTCAATTTAGTTTTATACGGTACCCTGAGTGCGCGACTTCGTCTCGCACAAGACCAGTATTTTAAAGCATACGTAACGGGTTTTTTCACGGACGGGACGGGGACGTGAAGTTTTGGAAATATCGTTTCATACAAAATGTATGCGGCAATGCATATGTCACGGGGCCACGGGCGGGACGGGACGGGGTGGGCCGCATACATTTTGCTTCACGCCCCGTCCCGTCCGTGAAAAAACCCGTTACGTATGCAGAGACCTTGAGAGTTAGATGGTAGTCTAACTTTCGACAATAACAGCACATACTTAAAGAGTAAATCCTTCATCGGTGCTATTTACTAAACCCATTACGAGTAAATGGACCTACATATGGCCAGCTCTCGCTAGCAAATTAAAATACTTCTATTTTTAGTTCTACCCTTCCTGTTTGTGAAATAAATATGTACCATATCTCCTGGGACGTTTCAAATTGATGATTCTTCCGCAAATTCACGTAATTCTTAATCTAGAAAAAACATTTGGCGGCGATCCACATATTATTAATTTCTGGACCACCACAGCGGAAAAATGTCAGTGTTACAAGACTTGGTGATATATTAAACAATAAGATGTTCTCGTTGGACAGCCTCCGTGGCGTAGCGGTAGTGAACGCGGCCGCTACGCAGGAGGCGCGGGTTTGATCCCCGCTCAGTGCAAATATTTGTGTGAATGAAATATGAGTATTTGCATTGGTCTGGTCGTGCCTCGGAGAGCACGTTAAGCCGTCGGTCCCGGTTGCCATGAGAACATCTATGGCAGTCGTTACGGGTAGTTGGAGCCCTCAAAAATCCAAAAACAACGGTCTAACTGCGAAACTTCGATATCGCCTAATGTTAACATTGGGTTGTGGAGGTCAGATGACAATCGCTTCACGGAAAATATCGGGGTCTATCCAAAATCCGTAGTTAAGACTGGTAAAGCGGACCCCAGACTCCGAGCTGAAAGCTTCGGATGCGACTGGGAATTAACGCTAAGAGGAAGAAGAAGTTCTCTTTGGGTACAACACAGTTTGATTAAGAAAAACATGAAAAGAAATTACCCCTTCTTCCTCGTAGTCAAACTTTTTGGTCAAACTGGTTGGACTATGAGGAATTTCCTCGTGGTCAAACTACTTTGTCCTAGGTTGGGTTAATGGTTATGAGAAGACATAATGGTGCCGCTAATCAATATGTATTGCTCGAGACACGTATCTTGGACCCAAACACGAGACCTTGGCGCAAGCTGATTGTTTTTTAATAATCAATACTAGGTGAATTTAAGCTCACCCACCGCCGTAGCACCCCGTGCTATCTTCAAAAGATACCCAAGAAACGTGTACTGAACTTATAGAGCACATCGATTTAGCAAGAGAAAAGAGAATCGACCTCGGGCGGGAATTTCTCTTTCTCTTTCTGAATCGATTTTTTTTTTGTTTTTTTAAAAGAATATTAGCAACCGAAATTACTAATATTCCCGTTAACCCTCCAACTAAGCTAAATTGCTTGTGCTAGGAGTGGGTTCACGTCGGTAGTGTAATGGCCAGGATTCGAATCCGGGACCTCTCGATCGTAAGGCCGACTGCTTAATCACTAAGCTACCGACGATTTGAATAGTTAGCATCATAAATGCATCTAAATTTCAGTCAATTATAGAGCACATTTTGAGCACATGGTTGTGACCAGGATAGGCTGTACCTACTTCTTTTGAATCTGAGCGCCTAGTCTATTCGATTTGGAGTAGAAAGTAGAAATTCCTTGCTCCGTGGGCTTACTTAGTGTTAGGTACCTAAATTGTTGGTCATCATCATCATCATCCTCATGTAGACGCATTATCCTGATTGCATCCGTGGCCAAGATAACCTCGGAGCTCAGGGTCCGCCTTCCGGCTCTTCCTCCGTGGAGGAGTCATGTCATAGTCAAGTCATGAAATAAAATAAACAAATAAATAATAAATAAATATTGTAGGACATTCTACACAACGCTATCTAGATCTAGATAAATAAATCATCATCTTCATGTAGACGCAATTTCCTGATTGCATCCGTGGCCAAGATGACCTGGGAGCTCAGGGTCCTCCTTCCGGCTCTTCTTCCTCCACTTCGCACGATCTTGGGCATCCATAGTAGTGAGACCATTTGCACGCATGTCACCCTCCGACGTCAAGCCAGGACTTCTTGGGCCTACCCCTTTTACCTGGACCCGGCGTTACCTGTTACCTAAATTGTTGGTATCTGAAGAAAAAACACTTTCTGAGATTGGAAATTTCTGGCATTCGTTGCAATATCTTAATTTAGCTCAGAACAAACACAGTCGTGTTTCTTTAACAAAGTTCCTAAATTATGAGCGGTAATGTTTTTTAAACAGGCTCATCTCGTTTATTGGCCGCCATAAATTTGTTTGTCTTTGTTCCAGGCTTAAGTATGTTGGAGACAGAATTTTTATTTACTTTTAACTTGGTATAAAAATGGTTTATTATGTTTAAAGATTGTTAACCTCAAAGTTAAATCACCAAAATCAGAAGCTTATTTAACTAAATATAAATTCATATACACTTCAATTTACTCAAAATTCTATATAAATACCTACCGAAATACAATGTGTGTCTGCTTGTAATCTTAAACAAAATAAAACTAAAATATTTCGTCTGTTTCTCCCGGGTAATCTCGACAGCCTCCGTGGCGTAGCGGTAGTGAACGCGGCCGCTACGCAGGAGGCGCGGGTTTGATCCCCGCTCAGTGCAAATATTTGTGTTCATAAAATATGGGTATTTGTATTGGTCTGGTCGTGCCTCGAAGAGCACGTTAAGCCGTCGGTCCCGGTTGCCACAAGAACATCTATGGCAGTCGTTACGGGTAGTTGGAGCCCTAAAATGTCCAAAAAACAACGGTCTAGCTGCAAAGCTTCGATATCTCCTAATGTTACCATTGGGTCGTGGAGGTCAGATGGCAATCGCTTCACGAAAAATAGCGAGGTCTAGCCAAATCTGTAGTTATGACTGGTAAAGCGGACCCCAGACTCCGAGCTGAAAAGCTACGGATGCGACTGGGAATTAACGCTAGGATGAAGAAGAAGAATCTCCAAAGAAACTGAGCCCAGTTTGACGAGATTTTTATTGCAGATGAATGATGCTGAACTATCATCATTACTATAGAATAATACATTATGTAGCACATACATTATGTATTAGTAAAAATACATTACAAATATGAATTCCTCACAAAAAAAAGAATCCCATATCGGTCCACGCGGACAAGACCGCGGGTACAATTTATCTACAAATAAGTACGCTGAACTGAGCAAGTAGGTATGTTTATTACAGACTACTTATAGAGGGACGGTTTGTTCATTAATAACAACAAAATTACCTCCCATATTCCCTCCAACCCAACAATAACAATAACCAATTTTGGAGCCAATTTCTAAAACCCGTTCAGGATAGCGCAATTATATCCAGTGGAGTAGCTACTCCGTAATGGACCCTCGCCTTGAGAGGGTCGTGACTTATCTCCGTGGCTGCTGTTGTCTCAATGGTTATTCGAAACCCGGTTGAACAACCAGTCTAGTTGACATTCGGGGGTGTCCCGTTATGACACTTTCAACTCGTCAGATGAATGTAAAAAGCACTTAAGTTGATTAAGAGGTTTATTGTTATAAATTTCGTGGGACTCAGGAAAGTAATTGTTTGGAGAGTTTTAAAATAGAATTTAAATTTTAGAGGTTTTTGTATACTCACGCCTGTGTCTCTCCATAGGGTAGACAGGGGTGATAATGTACCTTAATATTAAGTTGTACGTTCTGTCAAACATTTTTTGTAAGTTTCTTAAGTATTTATTTGTACTTCTCTAGCTGATAGCGAGCGGTAATATCACTTACGCGATGTCATTAGTTTGGGAGATTGAAGAGGGGTGATATGAAATACCCATCACTCTCCTGCGACTAACGGACCTATTCCGTGGATAAAATTCAAATTTATGCAGACCAATTTAAAAGTTCTACCGTCATTGAGTACTAAACATCCATACAAATTTTCGCATAATATTCCAATAAATGTCAGTAAGACATTCATTACTCGAAATAGGTGTTTACATACATATTTCCATACATTTTTTTTAGAAAGATACTTCTAGAACAATACGAATTCACAACCTCTCCTCTGAGCAGTGAAATGTTTTACCGCTACGACACAGCTCTTCAAATCGATCGATGGAGAAAATGGAAAGCATTGTAAATTTGGACGAAATGTGAAACACGTGTTACATTAACGGCCCCATAAAATCTACTATATTCGATCCGTTAGAGAGTACTAAAACACCATCATCAAACTACTTATACCAGCTCAAAATACATAACCTTTCAGGAAATCACCAGCAGAGCCCCACGCTTCGTCTAAATGTCGTTTATATGGAAACTGGTGACGACAAACTCCCACATGTTACCATGTGTCCAAAAAGTATGTGAAACAAAAACAATCACGTCTGTTTTCATGCTTTTTTTTACATAGGACACGTCAATTCGACTTCGCCTCGCTCGATGGTAAGCTGAAGGCAAAATCTCTGAAAAGAGGGTCACCATTACAGACACGTACCATGTTATAATGGTGGCACTCACCTCATTAGATGCTTTTTCACGCCCCGCTTAAAGGACCCGGGACTATAAGAGGTGGGAAACACCTGAACTGGTAAGGAATTCCAAGTCTTAATAGTGCGGCAGAGTCGTCGAACCGCTTGGTTCTTGATGGAATATTCTGCACCGTATGCGGGTGGCATCTAAGTCCTGCACGTGTTGCCCTATATAGGAAAGGAGAGGGTGGGATGTAATATCTATCCTATACTATTATAATTGTAAAGTAATCGTGTCTGTACATTGGAGATTATTAAAGAATCTTGGTGTCTTCTTCTTTATCCTAGCGTTAATCCATCCGAAGCTTTCACCTCAGAGTCTGAAGTCCGCTTTACCAGTCTAACTGCGGACTTGGCTTGACTTCAACGATATTTACCCCGAAATGGCGATATTGGGCGATATCGAAGCATGTAGCTAGATCAGTAAGTTGTTGGACATTTTTAGGGCTACAACTACCCGTAACGATTGCCATAGAATTTAACTACTAACATCTATGGCATAGATGTTTGTATGGCAACCGGGGTCAACGGCTTTACGTGCTTTCCGAAGCACAATCAGACTAATGCAAATACCCGAATTCATGCTAAAAATGTTTAATTTTAAATTCTTGTCTGTTTCTCTCGGGGTTGGGGTTCAGACGACAGTCACATCAAGGCAAGATACATAAATCATATGAAAAGAAGGAGAGCAGAAGCAGATGAAAGAAGGTTTGGCATTCGGCGAATGATGATGACTTTTTATTACTTCTATATTCTTTGTTTCTTTTATCGAAATAAGCGTGCCAATATCCAAGGTCTTCTCCACATGGTGACAAAGATTAATTAACGTCATTACTCCAAGCCCTTCCAGTCCATTTTATTCCATCCATATCGCTGGCACTGTTCCAACGCGCTGTTTTCCGTCCATCGGCGCGCGCGCAGGCTCCCCGACTATTTTTAAATGGCAAACACGATGTGCTCCGAAAAGTGACGGAGATTTACGAGCGGCTAATGGGTAATTATTTCGCGGTTAACATGTGTTGGATTAATATGTTGTTTTTTAGTTGCGGTGGTAGGTTTGTGCGTCTGTTTGTGGAGAAAATGTGGCTTGCTTATAATCCTGTTACTAAGGTTTGATGGGTATTTTATTACTATTATTTCAGTTAATAAAATTTTTAATCTTTATTTTTACGCTGAAAACTAACGTTGCAATAAAGTAGTACCTATCTGGTAGCGTTCGTATTTTTGTATTCGGTATAATGTTGAAAACACACCCACACCATGTATACACACCACTTTATTAGTAAGTAAAGATACAAATATTCTTTTACGTCAACCAAATTAAATAATATATCATAAATAAATCTAAAAAGCAGGAATAAAGAAAACGTATTGAAGATTATAAGATAAACTTGTTTGTTTTGGCAGCATTTGAATAAATGGATTAGTTCGGAGACGTCCCCATCTTCAATTTTATTACGATATCAAACATTATTTTACTTTCATTGGATGCACGACCACTGGGATAATCATTATATTGTTTTAGATAGAAAACAAAGCTATTACTTTTTAGAAAAGGAACGAAAATTACTCGTAGGTACCTAAGTATTATACGATATACCTACCTACTTACTACACAACTGGACCCAAAATATAACTAGTTTATAATTACAGGTTCTAGATACATAATATTACAATAGAAAATGTATTTTCTATTATTTGGAGACAATGAGGATGAATCACATAATGGAATATGAGAATGCCTCTGTGGCGTAGCGGTAGTGAACGCGGCTGCTACGCAGGAGGCGCGGGTTCGATTCCCGCTCAGTGCCAATATTTGTATGCATGAATATAAATATTTGCATTGTTCTGGGTGTTTCTATGTATAATATGTATGTATTTACAAAAAAAAAAAGTATCTAAGTATATATATCCGCATTCTAGATTCCATAACACAAGCTAATTAAGCTTACCATGGGTCTAGATAGCGTTGTGTAGAATGTTGTAGAATATTTATTTATTTATTATTTATTTATTTAATATTGTATTTTTAACCAGTATACCCGGTGCGCTATACCTTTCTGAGTATCCTATTTTTTAAATAATCAAAATCCGTCAAGAAATGACGAAGCTATTAGGGATTTCTTAACGAGTACTTAAAAACGCCCGCTTACACTGCGATTTAGACGATGACGTCATCTGTTATGAACGCGTCCCGACTAGCGCAGTCGCCAGTCAGTCAGTACAAATTCTTTCGTGGATCGACTAGTAGTGCTTGCGTTTTATTGGTTTTTCTTAGTACTTTATTTGTGTTTTAAGTTCTTTGGTGATTATTCAAATACAGTTTGTTTTTAAAATACTTTATAATATACGTAGTTCGTCCTAACGCTTGTACTTATTTACCTACCTTATGATGTTCTGTCGAAAGTTGTACCTACTGTGTTGTCAAGCGAGTAATAAACCACTTTAGAAATGACGTGAATAACTGAAGCTAGTATAATACAGGTTCAGAAAAAGAAAAGGTATTAAGTTTTATAATAAAATGAAGTACTTAAGTAGGTATTGCCGTCATGACCACTTCAAAAGTATTTAGGAGACTTATTCGTAGTGGTGCAAGTCTGTAACTTTTAAAAATGATAGAATAGGTAGGTAAGCCTGCAGGATAATCTCTAGACTGAATTTTGTTATCATGTATAGACATAGGTAGGTACGCAATATAGGTATTTAAACTTTCATGGCCTTTCACATTACTATTAAGGTCCAACCCCATCAAACGGACGGCATCGGAACGGATTTTACAATATTTAAACAAAATAAATCTTATATCACAGCATTTAAAGTTTATATTACCAAGTCACGCATGACAGCTTGACGTGCGACATGCCGCCGCACGTCGCTGTCAAGCTATTGTGCGTGACTTGGTAATATAAACTTCAAACACTGTGATAATAAGATTTAATTTTGTTTAAAGATTGTAAAATCTGGGCCGATGCCGTCCATTTGGTGGGGTTGGACCTTTATTGGAAGCTCCAAACAATACATGGTAAATATCTCGATAGTTCTAATAATAATAGGTACACAATACCTACTTACGTCAAAATGATCTTCGCAACAATGTAAAACACTTTCGCTTGAAAGAGGAGTGTTATCATCTCTTCTCATTACTTTAACCCATTTTTAGGGTTCCGTAGCCAAATGGCAAAAAACGGAACCCTTATAGATTCGTCATGTCTGTCCGTCCGTCTGTCTGTCTGTCTGTCTGTCCGTCCGTATGTCACAGCCACTTTTCTCCGAAACTATAAGGCCTATGCTGTTGAAACTTGGTAAGTAGATGTATTCTGTGAACCGCATTAAGAATTTCATACAAAAAGCATTTAATTTTGGGGGTCCCCATACTTAGAACTGAAACTTAAAAAAATTTTTTTCATCAAACCCATACGTGTGGGGTATCTATAGATAGGTCTTTAAAAATGCTATTGAGGTTTCTAACATAATTTTTTTCTAAACTGAATAGTTTGCGCAAGAGACACTTCCAAAGTGGAAAAAGTGTGTTTCCCCCCCCCCCCCCCCCCTCTAACTTCTAAAATAAGAGAATGATAAATCTAAAAAAAATATATGATGTAAATTGCCATGCAAACTTCCACTAAAAATTGGTTCGAACGAGATCCAGTCAGTAGTTTTTTTTAATACGTCATAAACCGCAATTTTCGCCTTTGCTACTACGGAACCCTTTATGGGCGAGTCCGACTCGCACTGCCGATTTTATTTTCTTATCTTTGCATCTCTCGGAACATAAAAAAAAACAGTTTATTAGGCGTAGTAACACTTGTATTCTTGCATTTTGGCACAATACAATATTTTTATGGGGGCATTATTACCACCGAAACAATAACAAACGTTCCAGTCTATACACTACAGTGGACTGCGTTGCGTCAGGCAGGCCTCCGTCATTCGCTCAAGGCCGCGCGCTATACACCTACCGCTCGGTGAGTCGTCGACGACACAAACTGGGAGAGGGCTGCCGAACGCCCGCCTGAGCGCGTATTTAATTGGATAAGGAATGATACTGTATTGTTAAAAATAGCTTCGATAATGACACATTATTATTTTGTAATTTTTAAAAGATAAAAATGATTGCTGTGGGTTTTTCTTAGGAGATAGACATATGCTATCGCGGACTTTTATGTAGACCTTTTTAAGTTATATATTTCCGCAGTACATTATCTTATTCTATCATCAATAGTTTTCGCAGCGCACGCGATGTAAGAAATATTTTAAGTAATTTTTTTACATCTTGGATTTCATTATTGAAGTTTTAGTAAGGATTCCTAATTTGTTTGAAAATAAAATAAAGTCTATGTTAGTCAGTGATAAAGATAATGCAGCTTTCTAATGGTAAAAGAATTTTCGAAATCGGTCTAGTAGTTTTTGAGTTTAATCGAATACAAAAATACAAATCTTCCCTCTTTATTACTATGTTAACATAGATGTATGGAAGTCTGCTGGATTTGTTGACATTTATGAACACTGCTCCGCTCCCTTTTGTAGTAGCGTGATGTTATATAGCCTATAACCTTCATCGATAAATGGACTATTCAACAGAAAAAGAGCTTTTCAATTCGAACCGGTGGTTCCTGAGATTAGCGCGTTCAAATAAACAAACTCTTCAGTTTCATAATATTATAAGTAGGTATAGATATAGTTATTTTTATTAAACAAAATATTGAAGTAAATAGCACAAAAACTATATTTTTAGAAGCTTTGTAAATTACTTAAAATCCGTACAAAATTTTAAAATTATACGTTACGAAATAAAACAGCTATGGAGTCTTAACCCAAAAGAGCCCTAAGTCTTCATACTCTCCATAGCGGCGGCGCGCGCTGTCATAACAGATGACGTCACACAGTATTTTGGCGCGGCGGCGAGCGTTTTTGAGATTACTGCATTAAAATTGCTGTATCTTCGTCATTTTTGATCGGATTGAAATAATTTTTTCACAGTGTTTATTGTTTTTTTAATCATTATAAATCTGCATACTCAGCTAAAAACGTGAATGATCCTCATTGAAATACTTGGGTAATGTTATATTAACGATAGACATGAAAACATTTTTTTAGAATTCTTGTCTGTTTGTCCGCGCTGGATTTTGATGCGACTTTTTTGTGAAAGGTCAGACTTAAAATTTCATTTTTATCCCTATGTTGACCAAAAATCAACATCCACGCGGGTGGTGCCGCGGGTATAGACTAGTCCCTATTATACCTACATGGAAACACCTTCTCCAATGCAAATATGTCGGTACGTAGGTAATGTAAGTACTAATAATATTCGCACTGAGCGGGAATCTTTGCATATCACTTAATTATGATAAGTAACGTAACTAATAGTAATGTAACTGGTCTTGTGTTTTTCATTTCTCAGCTTCACTCAAGAGAGGAACTGCAATATTTTATTTTTCTCCGTTACCGCCTTCGAGAAGTACACCGGCGTTCGGTATGGTTTCTATTCAATTTCCTGACCCAATTAAGTATACACGTAGCAATATATTATGAGGCTTCGTCATAAAATAATGTTAACTTAGATCTTTCTTAACTTTTAATATAATACACAAAGAAAGTAATAAAAAACTTATGGGCGAAAATTATCTTTAATCCATTTTATTATGCTAATTTACCGCCAAAATAGCAGAACAAATGACACATGAGAAAATTTTCGAATTTCGAACTTGTTTCTTTTTTCTGTTATTTTTAAGTGGCCAGTTCTAAGAACGTTCAGTTTAATCTACCGTTTAATAGCGCTTAAGTAACAAGAACTAACGCGATCATGGCTATAAATATACTTCATTATTTTATATTTCGTAGAATTTGATTAAATAATAAATCACCCTACTTTGTTAAGCTTTCATTTTAGATACAGATTATCAGAATCAACTTCTGTCATTCGTGGAAGTTTTTATGTTGTTTTCACTGTCAGTTTGTAATTTTTTAAAAGACTATTTTTTTTTTCAAGATGGCTACGGCACTGAACTTTTAAAGTTTAGAACTATAGTCTATGGACAATTAGAATACAATACCTATGTTGTGGTCAAGTAAAAAATGGGAAAATGCCTCGGCCTCCTATAAAGGGCTTGTCCTACTTATCCTCTGCGCTGCCGGCACAGAATCTCTCTGTTCTTGCAGGGTGGGCAGCACGAGTGCGACTCCCCTGGTATTGCACTCGTCCATAGGCCACGGTAACCACTTTCCATCAGGTGGACCGTGTGCTTGTCTGCACCCTAGGTAGTTTCAAAAAATCTTATAGCCTGACCTGGT
The DNA here is from genome assembly GCA_914767945.1 of Eilema depressum. Taxonomy (NCBI): domain Eukaryota; kingdom Metazoa; phylum Arthropoda; class Insecta; order Lepidoptera; family Erebidae; genus Eilema; species Eilema depressum. The sequence continues at coordinate 796,119 of OU612026.1, forward strand.
ATGAAACACTGAAGTAACCAAATTGCTGTAACTAATGCGTACCTACATAGCTAGTACATTTCAGGCTGTCATTCTTTTAAAATATTGAAATCTGGCAAAGAAAATCCGAAAATAACTATTGGCTTCTCTATTATCAAAATACAACAAAAAGAAAGCTTTCAAAACATTTCTATCTTCGTATTTATAAATATCTTTCACTAGATATTAATAGGACACGTGTTTAGTATAATTTATTTTTGATCTTCTGTATTACACGTGGACGCATCCAATGCTGTCACCGTTGGCAGCCATCTTGTTCTCTTGACGTTTATGACAGTTCGCGCTTCGTTCGTTATTTGTTACGCTGAAGCGTAGTAACTGACAGCGTCACGATGCGCCCTTCGGATAATATGAAACATTTTGTGATATAACATGACAAAGAAAAATATGATATTTCATAATGAGTAGGGCGATTTTTATGAGTCTTACGTCAATGGATTCGTATATTCTTGTGAATATATCCGTAATCATTCGTAATCAGTAATTGAAAGGGATAATATCGTTGAATACAGTGTGTGCTTGTCATTGTATTCATCTTTCATCATCATCCTCACAGTGATTTTCTAGTTTGCTGTAACACTTTGGAACCAAGTCTAATACCTATTACCTAATATTAAAATAACAACAGAAAATACAGGAAGGAATTTGTTATCAAGCAGGTTCAATTCAAAAGCTTAAAATAAGCGCTTTTGAAAGTAAATTATTATCAGTTTCACATCTATTGAAATGTATTACACTTCATTGCAATACAATAACTGAAATAATGGTGTGAGGTCACTCTGTCGGTACATCAATTCGAATTCGACACGATAAAATATTATTCTTTCGGATTAAAAACACTTTCGGCTAGATATTTTTAGTTTGGAGATGTTTCTGGAACAAAACAAGTCATGATTGAAATCTTTCGTTATAAGCTCAAGCGTTTATTAGTTCTATTTTGAATACGTTGCTGTTGAAGCACGAACATTATGTTTATTTATTGAGATATTTTTATTTTAGAAGTATAGAAACAGACAACAGATTATATCATACACGTTCACATTTTACGATAGATTTTCAGGATCTTACATCTAGTTTTGTAGGACGCTATTAGACCGGGGTCATTACTCGTGCCGACATGATAAGATATTAGCAATCATACGTGAGGCTGTAAGTTTGGCGGTAGCTAGAGGTAGGGGGGAGAACACTACTGACGGTGGAGGTGAGCCCTGATGCATCACAAGGTGGCCACCCTAAGCCTACATCTGGGTTGCAAGTCCCAGTCGCCGTCACGGTGTTCCTCTCTGTATCACGATATGGACCCGGCGACCCGGAGTGCTGAGAATCGGATCTCATCTCGATTGAACTGGTATTTTGATACGATTAACGATTATTAATTAGCTATTTTTTGCGTATTCTCGGGAGAAGTCAGGCCGCTAGTTTATTCACAAAAATCCAATTAAAGGTTTAAAAAAGTGTATTACATACTTAAAATCATAACGGTTGTTGTATTACTACAGGGTATGCTGTTAGCATGGCGACGAACCCACTGGTCTTCTAAAATTCGTACCCCCGAAAAGGGTTGTAAACTCATTCACTATAGGTATAGGTGCCCGAGTTCCCGGCACTGCCCGGCAGAGTAGAATTTGGGTTACCTCATCTCCTCCCTTGCGGTGTCGTACAAGGCGACTAAGGGATAGGGCTGTTTAACTAATGTTAAACAGCCCTATCCCTTAGTCCGATACATACCGATACATACCTACAGTCCAGCCTCAGCCTCAGATACATGTCTCGGGTCTACAATAGTGCCCGAAATACGGCAATAGGCTCACCCCCTATTACGTAGGACCTAATAGGTACAATGATTGGTGAAATGTGGGTGTTAATTCACCTCTGCCTAACCCTCCGGGGACAAAGGCTTGTATGTACGAGTATGTATGTGAACCCTAGGAAATATTAATTTCTTTTTAAGCTACTTTCTTATTCGACGTGGAATAAATATGTATATATGCGGGACATTTTTATTCAAGGCCGTGAGAAGATAAACGGAATGTAGCCAGATGGACTGAGGACCTGAAAAAGGTGGATGGGATAGACTGGATGCGGAAGGCGGAGGATCAGGAGCAATGGCGCACATTGGGTGCGGCCTATGTCCAGCATTGAACTGCAATAGGCTAATTGATTGTTTTTTTTACTATAAATCAACTTTAATATTGATTTAACATACGTACATACATACAATCACGCCTTTATCCCCGGAGGGTTAGGCAGAGGTGATTTAACACCCACATTTCACCAATCATTGTATTAGGTCCTACGTAGCAGGGGGTGAGCCTATTGCTGTTTTCCGGGCACTATTGTTGACTCGAGCCATGTATAGGCTGAGTCTGGATTGCATCATATCTGTCTGCCCTATCCCTCAGTCGCCTTGTACGACGCCGCATGGGAGGAGATGGAGTGGCCCAAATTCTATCCTGCCGGGAACCACGCGGCTTGTATTAATTTAATCAAGCCGTTAATAGAAGGAGCCAATAAAACCATAAGTATATTATGCACCGCTTAGGTTATTCACGGGCTAGTTAGTTTCACGTTTGAGTAACCTTTTAAACCTTTTGCTCTTAGTTCACGACTATCTTCGTCACTTTATGGCTGTATTGAACAAGAAAAGCAATTTAAAAAACTACAAAGAAAGTAAAATTGTTCAGCGAAAAAATTACATTCAAAAAAAGACTTCAGCAAGAAGGTCAAAGTGGGTAACCTGAATGAAATATTTTGAAATTTCAGCAATTAGTATTATGCCATCTATTCAATCCGATTTAGATTAAATTATGTTAAATTTAAAATAAAGTGAAAGCTCAGACGGGACTAGAACCCACGACAGTACCTTACAGCGGGAATGCTCTGACTACCGAGCTATAGGGCCACATCTTGAGTATTCGTCGCCGACATATCCATTTTGCATAGGTTGAAATAGTACCGATATTACAATAATCCTCTTGGCAGTTGGCCTGAAACTATACATTCACGGAATGGACGTTCCAGAAAGATAGACCTTCACGGAAATGAACGTTTCAGAAGTTAGGCATTGACGGAATGGACATTCGAAGAAATGGACTTGAGAGTTAACTGGACATGACAGGAACTGGACCTAAGAGACCGAAAGGAAACAATTCAGTAAGTAACATTGTTCTAGAGTCTAGACCAGAATGTATTCTATGGCATTCAGTATTCGAAATATAAATCTCAAATGAATGTCAGTTTAGGTGTCGAATCGAACGAGTGAACAGTGATAAAATTAGAATTTAAAACCAAACTAAAAAAAACTTTTTAACTTCAGCCAGTATTATAAAAACGATAGATTTCCACCAACATTCAGACTTCATCACAATATCAGCTTGACGCTACCAAAATTTCAAATCGATACAACAATAAAAAATAAACTAAATCAAATTATATAGTTAAGTAAACTATTAGTAAACCCATAGTAACATGACAATAAAAAACCCTTTAACATAATGTTTTATTTACAGATTTAGACAAACAAAATGGCGACGGTGGTGAAGAAATCCATTAAATATGTATTACAAGCGAAAATAAGAACCCAATCCTTTCTAACAAACAACAAGTGATCATGATACATCACATTAGATGTCCATGCATTATTGAGCAGCTCCTAGAGCGACCGATTGAATATGATTGCATACTGAATGAAATATATCTCGCAAAGACGAGGTCTTCCGAAGACATCATTTGCAAATATAAGTAGGAGCAAGAAACTTTACACGTGAGACCGTTCAGGGGAATTTCCATGTTCAGGTATGGCTGGCGGGTCAAGACTGTTCATCTTGGTGAATTGATTATGTTTTACATACTTACGTATTTTGTATGGACTGGGTGTTCTGTTGTACGTTAATGTTGGTTATACAGATGCAAAATATGATGTCAGGTTCGGCCATTTTGTTAAATGCCAATAAGGAATTTGGATTCGAGGCTAAACTTGTAGGGTCCATCCCTACCTCCATATCTATATCTGTCCATACTTCCATACTTAATTTATGATAAATGCGAAAGTCACTCTGTCTGTCTGTCTTTCTGTCTGTCTATTACGCTTTCACGCCTAAACCACTGAACCAATTTTGCTGCAATTTGGTACAGAGATAGATTAGACCTTGGGAAAGGTCATAGACTATGTATGGTCGCGATAACCTACATCCACGCGGGCGGAGCTACAAGTATCAGCGCGCAATAAACCAAAAAATGCTTTTACGGGAGCGAATGCCTTTTGACTTTCAACCCTGAGACGGGGCACTGCAAAACCTCGTATTTCAATCAGCAGGTATACCAAAACATCAGAGAGACAAGACAGAGTACTTATACTGGGTGGCGCAAAAGTAAAGACCCTATTCGGTTCGGCTATAACATTTTTTCTAAATTAGAAAACTAGATTTAGGTTTTTTTAAATGTATATTTGTACCATTAAATTTCGTACCATTAGGATTTAAAGATGATGTCTTTTAAATGGTGACCTCCAGAGTTGATACACATTTGAGCCCTATTTATGACATTTTGCATAACTTGCCGTAACACTTCCTGCGATATGTTCGTTATTTCTTGACGAATGTTTTCTTTTAGAGCTGCGAGAGTCTGTGGCTTGTTCACATACACCCGAGATTTCAAAAAACCCCAAAGAAAGAAGTCTGGACTGGTCAGATCGGGTGATCTTGCAGGCCAAGGCAAATCGCCAAAACGAGAGATAACTCGGCCTGGAAAAGCGTCCCTCACTAAGTCCATAGTGCCGCGCGCTGTGTGTGCCGTAGCGCCGTCTTGTTGAAACCAGATGTGCTCCAGCCCCAATTCGTCCAAACTGGGTATCAAAAACTCACGTAACATGGTTCTGTAGCGTTCTCCAGTGACAGTTATCGCAATGCCTCCAGCGTCTTCGAAAAAATAGGGTCCGATCACTCTGTCAACACAGATGCCACACCATACAGTAACTTTTAGTGGGTGTAGAGGTGTTTCTTGAATAATGCGCGGATTATCAGTGCCCCAGAACCGAGTATTCTGCTTATTGACATGCCCTGAGAGATGGAAATGCGCTTCGTCACTCATAACCAATTTTGAAGGAAAATCATCCTCTTCAAGGTTGAGGTTTATGACGCGCTGGCAGTAATCTAGACGAGCTCGGTGGTCAGCAGGCAGCAGCTGATGAGTCATTTGAGTTTTATACGGGAACATCTTTAAGTCTTTCACCAAAATACGCTGCAGGGTCCGTCTGGAAATGCCCAATTGCGTGGCACGTCGCCTCGTTGATGTTTCTGGACACTCTTCCACATCTTCGCGCACAGCATCGATATTTTCAGCTGAACGGCCTGTTCTTGGTCTCCCAGACTTAGGTCTATCCAATGTTGAGCCAGTTGCTTCAAGGCGTGTGGCAAAGCGTCGAATTGTGCGACCAATCGGTGCCGGACGGTGGGGAAATCGTCGACGAAATTCACGTTGTGTTCTTATCACTGATGAATTATTCCGTAAGAACATTGACACAATTATTCCACGTTCTTGGGGAGTAAAACGGTCCATGTTTATTTTCAGTGTATTTTACATTTGTTCACTACACAATTTTCAACAACAGAATGACAGAAAATGTCATATAAAAAAAATAAAGGTATTTTCTTTAGTGCCAGTACTTTTGCGCCACCCAGTATAACATAACATTAGTGTTTGCATAAACTTTAATTTAATACCTAGTTGTTAAGATGTGCATGCAATTCTCCTCATACTTGTCGGGAAACTTTGTGATTGGCTTAGAGTCCTAAGAAATTCTTAATTTTACCCATGATCTGTGTAAAATAGCTGTTAAGTTTCCAATAAATAAATAAAATAAAATAAATAAGACTGTCCAAATGGAGTCATGAGTACTCAATTATTAACAAGCAAATAGACAGTGGAAACCTGGTACAAAGGTAGTATATTAGGTCTCAGAAAATGAAATGCAAAATGTTGGTTGTTTGCTTCTATACGAATACCTATTTGGAATATTTCCATCGAAAACTCCCGGGGAAATCAAAGAAGCGTATTAAATTTTCATGAATCATAATATTTTCAGATAAATTTGAATTTCTTGTCAATATTTCACTTTGTTGTCATGAGATATTGAAATACACTGACGGTTTACTCTGAACTTGCTGTTCCACGTGGTTTCACCCGCCACCGTACTCAATTTTATTCTATAAGAGTAGAAGAAAAAACTTCAAGGTAGAAGTTTCCGATACTTTGAGACATACGCTAGGATGATGATGATCACTTATACAAGTAGTTTTTTTTTTTATACCACTTAGGTGGCAGACAAACACACGGCCCACCTGATGGGAAGTGGTCACCGTGGCCTATGGACGTATGCAACACCAGGGGCGTCACACTCGCGCTGCCGACCTTGAAGAAACCTTCTAATGCCCTTCTTGAAGAACCAAGAATTTTGTAACAAATTGTCATACCTATGTATGGCAATAACAACTTCAAGATCAGGTTCAATCTACTGTTGATATTTTACATACAGATACGCTAGAACCCAAAAATGGTTCGGTAACACTTGTTAGGGTTTGTGTACTTTGCCAAAATGTATTTTCAAGTCCCGTTCGTCTCGAGAAAATGGTTTAAGGGACAGAAAATTCCAATAATCAATTAGCGCATACGACGCATATAGCCAGATGCACCGAAGAGCCAATTTGTAGGTTTTTGAGGCGTAGCGATAGTGCAAGCGACTGCTATGCAGGGGGCGCGACTTCGATTTCCGCTCAGCGCAAATATTTGAGCATGAATAGAATATGTCTGATTGCATTGGTCTGGGTATTTTCGTTTGATCTGAATATAATACTTTGATGTCGCCAATGAGTTGTGGAGGTCTGATGGTATGTATGGCGTAGCAAGTGGTTAACTGCGCCCGCAGGGTAAGTTGGCCGGTTAGTGGGCTGAGTCACTCCCAAAAAAAAACGAACGTGGTCAACTGAGCCCGCGGGCTCAATGGGATGTGGGCTCAGTTGACCATGAAAGGATGTATGGTAGTGACTTCACGGAAAATATCCAAGTTTAGCCGGACTTCGAGGCAAAGACTTGGAATGCGACCGGCATTAACGTAAGGAGGAAGAATTAGATGGTATAATCTATAGGGACTTTATTCACTTTTGTAATATACTTATTAAGTAAGAAAGTCTGCTAGCCTACATCAGAATAGGTACTGTAACCACTGTTATACTCAATCAACTTGTATGTTTGTATTTTTTTTTATACCACTTAGGTGGCAGACAAGCACACGGCCCACCTGATGGAAAGTGGTTACCGTGGCCTATGGACGTATGCAACACCAGGGGCGCCACACTCGCGCTGCCGACCCCGAAGAAACCTTCTAATGCCCTTCTTGAAGAACCCCATATTGTAGTCGCTTGGGAAAACCATCGCGGGGAGTTCATTCCACAGCTTGAGTGTGCGAGGGATGAAGTTCCTTTCATACCGCACAGTGCGCACCATTTCCGGTCGCAATGTGTGAGGATGAACTCCCCGCCTATGACGAGAAGTGCGATGATAGAATGTAGCTGTGGGCATCATGTCAAACAATTCATCTGAGCACAAACCATTGTATAGGCGGTAAAACACACACAGTGAAGCAAAGTCTCTCCCGAGACTGAGAGGTTCCACATCGCCTGTGAGTATGGGATTGCCGACGAGCCTCAACGCTCGTCTTTGTACCGAGTCGAAAGGGTCAAGCTGGCACGCAGGCGCTCCGGCAAAAAGGTGACAGCAGTACTCCATGTGGGGCCGAACCTGTGCCTTATAAAGGAGGAGTCGCTGCCCCGCAGTGAAGTACTGCTTCGCCCTGTTGAGCACCCCAAGTTTCTTTGATGCCAACCTACCTACGTTTTATAAATAATTGATATCGGGTATTGTTATTTTTTCGATATTTTTTATATAATTTATTATTCAGTATGGATTAAATTCATTGTAAAGAATAATTTTCTCACATTTAACATGTTATCGTGAAAGTAGAGCAAACAAACACTTTCGTAAGAGAAATTTCAATAATAAGTACCTATCATAATAACAAATACCATCATTACGTAGTCAAAACAAAAGAACAAGGCATTAATACTAAACGTATTTTCAATACTTGAGCTACTTTTTACTATTTCGTGAATAAATGAACATGATCAATACAATTTACACATTTTAATAATTACCTACCTATATTATTTTTCTGAACAATGACGTCAAGCTAAGTTAGCAAAATAAAATATTATGTAGAATTTATAGAACTATCAATGTATCGAATTGACATAAATATGTAAGACTTTCAAAAACGTCATTCCTTGTCACTCTCATCCATTGTCACCACTTTGCCACTTGTCTAGGGGCATCACTTGTCTAGAGGGGCAGGTGTCGACGTTCACCCAGCTTAGGTGGACTAGGGCAGATGACATAGACCAGTCTTCTAATATCAAGCAAGGAAGATAATAGAGTGAAGGTTACAGTGTCGGAAGATGACGACCATTGAGTGAGTCAATCGTCAAGTACGCTGTATAACGATGTTACTCATTGGGGCAAAAAGTTTTGCATTCAGTAACACCTGTGACACGTCGGGATTTCTTTTCTCTCGTTTGGGTGTTCCTGAACACCAATAAATGGTGTAATTGCAATCATTTGAAGAAATAAAATCGAGCTGCTGCTGAGAAGTAACTTCTACGTATGGATACGTAAGCAATAGTAGCTACTATAGGTACTTAAAAGATCCTTACGTTATATACTATTCCGAGTGTAAATACTAGCTACACAAACAATGGTACTAATGCGAACTGTGAAGCCGTAGATCATGTACCGGACACCAGACCTCGACACGTGCAAGCTGTTTGCAGTACGTGCATGTTGATATCCAATAAGATTATATTTCACACTGCAGTTGCCCACAGCTCCACCCGCTTGAAATTCTCACCTTGCTCCCGCGAACAGAAATACTGTTCCTGAACGATTGAAATATGTTCTCGTCTCGATTCGTTCAGCCGTTCTGGTATGATTGAGGGACAAACATTCATGCATCCAGATAATCGAATGTATAGTGTAGTCAAAGTAAGTTTTAACTGTCATGTCGATTTAAAATCTTGCAAGTATGTGCATTAATTTGAAGCTTATCATTCGAGATTAGGCTCAGGTGGTGGTGCAATACGTATTGGTTTAACATGAGTTAAATAATCTGAATCTTTGACAGTAAGGCTTATTCATATTACTTTCAGCCTGGCAATTTTGCCAGACTTCATGCTGTTGCCTAAAAATTCCTCACAACGAAACCCAATAATGCTTCACTTAACTTGGCAATAGAATCCAAGTCTCCATTTACAACAGTCGCATTAACTACCACTGCAAATTGAAGTTGCGTACATTTGTATATGCATATATAGCCCTAACTCAATTAATTACCTAATAGAACAAAGACAGAAAAAGCCTTGAATACCACAGGGCAAGGGACTCACAAATATATCAAAAAATCTAGCGAATATGTTTAAAACCTTGAAGAAATTGGACAATCTAGGCCAAGGGAATACACAAGATTCGCCTTCCTAAAAGAACAACGACAAACTTAAATTAGAATATTTTATTCATCTAGGTCGAAAGCCAGGAGGTATTTTAATGTCCGGTTTTCAAGGTGGATCATTGTAGGTAGATATATCAATAGGTAAATCTGATAAAATTATGGTGCCATCGATAAAATAACGTCAAGACGATCTAGCCTGTTCAAAGACGCATACATTTGAATATAATGTGTACATGATTCTCGGTTCAAGGCAGGACACTCGGGGCACCTGCAGAACTTTAGGGTGACATTTTATTTTCAATTCAATCGTCCAGTGTCGTCTCTATGTGAATTTCAAATGCAATATACGTTATCATGTCATCAAAAAGTATAATCAGAATGACATTTGACGGTTTGCAGCTTTTAGTAAACAACTTTTTGTTATCCACTCTTTGGTAGTCTAATACTTTGGGAATGATTTAGCTGTAAGTTAGGATACAGAGACGTGTGCTAATGCTACTAATAGGGTCAGGAGATTTTAAAGAAGCTTTTAAGATCTGTATCTAACAAAATTAATACAAGTAACAGCACAGTACCGGATTTTCCTAGTTTACGATCTTTCCGAAAGTTCTTTCCTAGTGTAGATAGTACAACATGAAAAAAATTCAAGTGCCGTCACTGAATAAGGATTGATGTTGATGATTCAGTCAGAACAAGCAATTATGCCAAAGTGATGGATATTTGTTATTTTGTAGATGCATATAAAAAATAGCTTACGCGATTTCCTTACATGGTCTAATCTTTTTTTTATCGTGCGTAAACGAGCCTATGTCCAGCCTATGTCGGAGGCTATGTCAGACTTGAACCGTCTGTGAATCGTTGGTTGCCGGAGATGAGATTGTCTGAGACATATATCTTATACCCCGGCCAACCCACTCAGGCTGTGGAATGAACTCCTTGCGGTGGTTTTCCCAAGCGACTACAATATGGGGTTCTTCAAGAAGGGCATTAGAAGGTTTCTTCAGGGTCGGCAGCGCGAGTGTGACGCCCCTGGTGTTGCATACATCCATAGGCCACGGTGACCGCTTCCCATCAGGTGGGCCGTGTGCTTGTTTGCCAACTAAGTGGTATAAAAAAAACCCAGAGTCATCTCTTTCGAGCTGGTTCTCTTCGGGTGTGGTCACTTGGTCTTATCAGAAAATAAGCGTTAATCAGCCAAGCAGTATACCTACTATCTATGTGACGTCATTAAGCCTAAAAGGTGCAGATTATATGCAGATGTCTGATGTGTCTTTTTGTTGAGTTACTTTTTTCTAATCAATATCAAGCTGATTAAGGCCAGTTGTCGGAAACTCTAAAATAAGTTAGAAACGGCTTTAACATGCTTTTGGAATATAACTTATATTAATTTTTGTGTCATAAAGTCGAAATACTCGATAAATATTAATTCACGTAATGACAGGTGAAGGGACGCACGGGGAGCGGATCCGGTACTTAGTTATTAGGGATACAGGTGCTGGGCGACCGTTTGAGGTACCGTAAGCAAGCTGCTGATTAACGGACGAGGTTCTGGCGGAGACGGGAGAATAAGTGCCAGTTGCTAACAACCAATTCAATGATGGCTGACTTAGAATAGATTAGACCGAGGAGCTTAGCTCCTGGTCTAATCAACAAGTGCTTTTTAGGTTCTCTAATCAACAAGTGCCTTTAAACTATTTTCTCAATCTCCGAAAATTCGGAGATTCATAACGAAGATAACATCTACGTGCTAATCCAATTGTAAATTAAAAAAACGAAGTATCGTAAAAAAAAAACAAATGTGATTTTTTTAGATAAATAAACAATAATCCGTGATACTGTGCACTGTATTGTGACTGTGATACAACTTTGTATGTAACTGGGCTTGACATTAATGATAGACATGTAGAGTGCCTAAAGTTGAAGAGTGATTCTTTGTTTGTTTGCATTTGATTCTTCAGGTTCAAGGATGGTTACATATCACCACGCTTCTACTCAAGGAAGCGCGTCAATTTGACTTCGCCTCGCCTGATGGTAAGCTGAAGACAAAGTCTAAGAAAAGAGGGTCACCATTATAGACACGTACCATGTTACAGTGGTGGCACTCACTTGACGGCCTCATCAGACGCTACTTCACGCCCCGCTTAAAGGACCCGGAACAGAACTGTAGGATGAGGGAAACACAGAATTAGGCAGATTTCCATACATTATTTGGAAATTTAGAAATATTCATATATTGCTTAAATCGGGGCTTCAAAGTATGCCACGGACAAAGTCAGGGCAGGTCGGTTAGTTATTTATATATATTTTAATTAATACACTTTTATTGTGGATACCGGATCAAGGTATTGTACACGTGATGTATATTGTACATGTCATGTATATGTATATTTGACATGAATATCACGAGATGTGTGCAGTTCCCCTAGGTCATACCTAGGGCACGTGACCGCATCACGCGAGCATATTGACCTTTCGCTGATGTTAAGTAACAGAGCCGCGGTCAGGTCCTTGATCCAGAGCCGCGATCAATTCTAATTAAACTGGGTTATCGCGTTTTACTGTGATAGCTACTGTGGCGTGGTGGTAGTGAACGGAGCCGCTACGCAGGAGGCTTCGATTCCTGTGAGGTGAGCACGAACTACTATCGTAATCGTATCGTGAACGTAACGATAGCACGGAGCATTGCGATTGGCAGGCTTCAGGCAGGCGGCCAATCGCAATGCTCCGTGCTCTCGTTACGTTCTCGATACGATTACGATAGTTGTTCATGCTCACCCCACTGCTTAGTGCAAATATTTGGATATGAGTATGGATAGTTGGAGCCTTAAAAGTCCAATAACTGTTCGAGCTGCAGTGCCTCGATATTGCCATTGGGTTGTGGAGGTCAGGTGGCAGTCGCTTCATGGAAAATATTGAAGTTCAGCCAAATCCGCAGTTAGACTGGTAAGCCGAACCCCAGACTCTAAGGTGAAAGCTTCGGATGCGACTAGGATTGATGAAGAAGATCACGAGATTATATTCAGGTAACCCAGAATTAATTGCGCACTATTATTATTATCAAATAATTAACTATTAGTCATTAGATGGATTGTTAATAATAAAATAAAAACGACCGAATAAAAGCCGTTGTAACTTTTACAGCTGTTCTTCATTTAACATGCTCAGTTACTCAAATAATAATTTATTATAACTATAGGAATATATTAGTTGTAATGACAGCTAAAAATTGTATTGATAAGTAAAATGCTACATCTAATACAACAACCGTGCATGCATAATTATTTTAAAAAAACACGATATTAAAAAGAAAAAACTTTAAAAATGTGGGGCGAACAAGTGGGGCGAAAACAGAATAAGTCGAAATAACTGACTAATTAACTATTTGTGAGTTATAGTGTGGTTAGTGTGGTTACAACTAAGTATTTCAATTGGTATGTTAATAACATACTAGTTGAAGGGAAAACAGCATAATATTCTGTCAAAACCTCCAACACTATGTCACGCTTGCCCTGGAATATTTTACAAAATAATGATTTTCTCCCTAACGTGATTGCGAAGTTTTTTTAGAATTCGTACGTTGTGTACGAGACAACGTGAGTAAATTCATGTAATTGAGAACTATTTAAAATTTCAAGGTTGTGAGGACTGTGGATGCTGAACTGAGCATTTATACTTTACCAGGACCCACGCAGAGTAACCCACTAATGCAACTGAAGAGTTGCAGTAGTCCTGTCAACCGTACGACTCAGCGGACTACTGTTACACAAAAGTAGCAACAGTTCGATTCCGTTTGACAACCGGACTACCTACTGCTACTGAAAAGTTGACTACTGAGACTAGAGGAATTAACCACACTTACCATGACCTATTTTTACCTCCCAAGTTGCGCTGGTAGGTTTATTAAAATTTCACATAGTCCAATATACTCGTATACTTCGAGACACGTATCTTGGACCTAAATTGTGAGACAAACGAGGTCCTGGCGCCCGCGGATTCATTTGTAATAATCTATGCTTGGTGAATTTGAGCTCGTCCTCAAAACTATCTCAACGTGCTATCCTCAAAAGATTCCAAAGAAACGTGTAATGCGCCAGTATGGAACACATTTTGAGCACATTTTTGGTCCCGGATATATGTCCTGAACAATATTTAGCATCGATATTTTACGGTTCACCCTTGTTTGACCAAAAAACGTATGAAAAAACATCATTTGACAAACAACGCTTGAAAAACTAATCATTTGACAAATTTTCATTTCGCAAACATAATTACTTTAAAAATAATCATTTGACATAATACACGTTTCGCAAATGTATTACTTAGAAAACATTTCGATTACTAAAATTTTATTTTAAAAATGTTCATTTGACTAAAAAAAGTTCTGCATGGTTATAAAAAAAAATTGCCTTCTAACCTAATCTATCCAAGTCGGAATGAGCAGCTTTCTCAATAATATATCACTAACTGTCTGTTTGTCAACTAACATGTTTTTAAAATAATCAATGTGTAAAATGATGTTTTATGTAATGAATTTTTTCCAAATAAATATTTTGTCTAATTAGTTTATTAAACAATAGTTTGTCAAATGATACATTTATCAAGTGTAATTTTGTCAAACGTTGTTTTTCAAATGAAAATTTGTCATTCGTTTTTTGTCAAATGATAGGACACCATATTTAACACTTTCAAGGAATACAGAGGAGAGTACATCATTTTGTTAGCGTGACGGCAAAAGTAACTATTTAGGTAATCTGTGGCAATATCTTTACCCCCTCTGACCTGGGGCCAAAATTCATAGTTGGCCAAATGTGGGTGTCAATAAACCTCTGTCTACCCCTTTGAAGATTTACAGGCGTAACTATTATGTATAATTTATTATCTAATTAGGGTGTCTGAGGTCTAGCATTGTATAATCCAAATGGACAAACTTTCCCTTCGAGCTTTTATAGTTATTTACTCTATCGAATTTTAACACCTAAAATACAAGATAACAGATAAACCATAGCCTGGCATATTACCATACAGCCTCCATATTATGTGGGTTTCGTAAGGCCATATACCATAACAGGTTGACTATAAACCATAAAAAGCTTTGACTATTGCGTAAGAGTATAAATCAAAGTGCTTTTGTAAAAACTAGAGAGTCGTCGTTGAAGTGCTAAAGCAACGATACGACAGCTGAGATGAAATCTTGATAAATGGATGACACTCATGGCTATAGGATTATATTATATGATGTCTATTTTTAATCTCTTTCATATTTTTATATCGTTAAGGTTACAAATAAATTCACTAGTGATTTATTAATTCTATATAGAAATAAAGATGAATCATTAAGTTTTTGTAGTTGTGAGAACAAGTTATCAAGTTTTTATAATTTTTATGTTACATAGTTATAATGAATAAATAAATAATATTCTACAACATTCTACACAACACTATCTAGACCCATGGTAAGCATAGCTTAACTAGCTTGTGTTATGGATTCTAGAATGCGGATAAACATACTTATATACTTTTTTGAGAATACATATTTACATATTATGCATAGAAACACCCAAAACAATGTAAATGTACATATTCATGCATATAAATTTTTGCACTGAGTGGGAATCGAACCCGCGCCCCCTGCGTAGCAGTCGATCATTTTACCGCTACGCCACAGAGGCTGTCATATACATATTTCGAGCCCACGTCTGCTACCTAATCATCTGTTAACTGTTAACATCTATCTTAAAGTGCTCTTCATTTATATTCTCGACTTACAAACATAGCTATATTCCACACACTATGTCAGTATCGTCCCCTACAGTCCATTTAATTCATCCCTTTCACGTAAGTCACCCATTACGTGCAGTGAAAAAAAAAACAACCTCTGTAAATAATTAACCACAGATAGCCACAGAAGTGGCAATCTACCGGCAAGTGCTATCGTCAGTTGAGCCTGCGGTTTGAGGCAAAGGCGTGTCGAACATTCGGCCTACTCGTAAACTACATACGGGCCCTTACTAAGGGTGTTTAAATTTATCTCTGGTTTAAAAACTCGGTTTATATTCGAAAAACTCGCTTAAATTCGATATTTTACGAGGAGCTTAATATTGAAGATCTGTTTTTTATTGGCCGTTTAAGTGCATATCTTTGCAATTATAGATATCTCGCGATAAGTATTGGATCGTTTTTGTGCGGTTATCGAATCGTTTTATTTTTATTTTATGTTGATACGTAAGTGACATAGGAATCAGAAAAAAACAGCAAGATATAGTTTTTTTTATTTTTTTACTTTATGTTTTTTTTTGGCTTTAATCAGAATGATAATTGTAATTTTCCCAATCAACTTTGATGTTTCATACTAGTTGAATGTAAAGGACAGTAATTCATTTTCCTTTATAATAATTAGTCATTATTTTATTGCAGTTTCTGAACAATTTATATAAAACAACAATATTATGTTTTCCATGAATCATTTTTCTATGTAAGTAATAACAATTTTGCACACATATTAGGTCATTGGTCGTATTTGTATTATTGAGTCCAAAACAAATATTTTTAAAAGTTATATAAATAGATTAGAAAAAGTGAACTTCCAAAATAGAATTTGAACCCGCGACCAGACTGAGAGAGTGCTCTGATCAACTGAACTACTCAGACACATTTTGGATATTCGAAACGCTTCTAAACAATCGTACCTATTTGTTTTGTTCTTAGATGTCACTTTTTCTAACCTAAATCTATAAGAAAAGTAAGCATACATAGAAAAAAAGAAAAACATACTAATAATTGTTTTAAAATATTAAGGCATTTCTTAGGTGAAACCGGAAGAGCTCTCCGCAGGTAAAAAGGCCTTCTTCACGTATCGAAGGCTGTATCTGTCTGCTTGTTTGCTCCCTAAGTAGTCGTCAATAACTCCACACTCGATACTACTCGCTCTTGACAACAATGTTACGTGCACTTTACGTCACCATGACGTAACACCGGCTTTCCGACACATGTGTATTATATTTCTCAACTATATTTATATAACATTTGAAGCATTGATCCGGTGGCACGAAGGTGCTGATTTCGACTACGAAGCCTGGAGTCCCAAGTTCGAGTGCATTTGAGTACTTTAGAAGATTTTAGAGTTCAATTAAAAATAGGACTGCCCTGCTAAAAAGTCTGTCATGTCAATTTTAGAGATTCTAATGATAACTCATACATCTAATCCTATTGAGGCATTTAAAAATGAAGGTGGAATAAAGAAACTCTTTTTTTACTACTTAGGTCACAGACTAGCACACGGCCCACCTGATGGAACACGTTTACCGTGACCTATTGACGAGTGCAACACCAGAGGAGTCACACTCGTTCTGCCGACCCTGTAAGAACAGAGAGATTTTGTGCATCAGCGCAGGAGATAAGTAGAACAAGCCTTCGGTCTTCCCACTGACATGACAGCACGAAACCTCTCCAGTGAGCTCTGGCTACCCTACTCACCGGGAACACAACACGAGGTTATTTAGCCACGGTATTCTATAGGCACATACATAAACTAAAAAAAAATATTACTCTTTCTTGTAGATAGTTATGTATAAATCAAAGGGATTAATAAATGAACAGAAACTGGAGCAAAAGAGGAATAGAATAATTAACTCGTTATTAAAATTGTTATGAGGCAAAATAACTAAAAAATATGGGGCGAAAACGGAAATTTTCATGCAGAGTGTTTTTTCTAGGGCGAATGCGGAACGAGTTAAAAAAAAAATAGCCTGTTGTAACAAGTAGATCAATCGTAAGCATTTATAATAATATCTAAATCGTAATCTAGTATAAGCAGCAGCCGAAGTGACATAACTTTCACCCTAATGACGTTATTACATATAATGACACTAACATTTAAATAACACTTACATTTTTATTGCGAAATAGTGCACATTAATCTCAATAGACCTTGTTTCAATTTTAGAGACGGCAGTATAAAGCTGGGTACACAGTTGTACTTAATTATTTTAATCAAGAATCTGTTCTTTTGGAGATGGCAGCACAAGTGTGACTCCCGTGGTGTATAGGCCTCCATAGGCCACGGTAACCACTTTCCATCAGGTGGGCCGTATGCTTGTCTGTGACTTAAGTAGTATAAAAAAATATTAAAACCCCCGCACACTTAAACTGTGGAATGAAATCCGTGGTTCTTCCAAGCGACTAGGTTCTTCAAGAAGGGAATTAGTAGGTTCTTATGGGGTTGGCAGTACGAGTGCAACGCCCCTGGAGCTGCATTCGTCCCTAGGCCACGGTAACCACTTTCCATCAGGTGGGCCGTGTGCTTGTCTACTACCTAAGTGGTATAAAAAGACATGTAATCGAGTATGTAAATATGCTGATAAATTCAAAAGTTTACGTGCATTTAAATATTCATACAAAATATAATTTGATGACAGAATAATGCATGAGAGCTGGATTTTTAATGGGTGCTCGTATTGATCCGACTAATGGGTAAATAAAGGGTGAAGGGGTGCGGGGGTAAAGGGATTATGGAGATCAGATGGAGGCAATATCGTTCATAATAATATGATTAAATTATACCTCATCTGAATAGTAATGTATTTGGAGTAATATAGGCTATTGTAGACCAAAGTTTGGTAAATTATTGCACGAAATATGAGGTGGGTGGAGTGAGTTATGGCAACACACTGTACGTTGTACTATGTTCACGATGAATAAAGGTTTGAAGCGTCGGTAGCTTAGTGGTTAAGGAGTCGGCCTTACGATCGAGAGGTCCCGGGTTCGAATCCTGGCCATTACACTACCGACGTGAACCCACTCCTAGCACAAGCAATTTAGCTTAGTTGGAGGGGTTAACGGGAATATTAGTAATTTCGGTTGCTAATATACTTTAAAAAAAAAAAAGGTTATTTTGATATGGTATTTAATGTACTTTTATTACTACTGCGCCTTGCCTGATGGTAAAGTCCAAATAGTGAAAACTACCATTCCAGTTGCTATCAATTCTAAAATAATAGTCCTTATTATGACGGCTCCGAGAGGTTTTTCTCTTATTTTTTAAAAAGCGCTTTAAAACGTTCTTACAGGGTTGACAGTACGAGTGTAACGTAGGTATGTAAAGAAAATGACTATTTTTCACGTCCCGCTTGAACACCCCAAAGTTCATTATTTTGACTATGTAAAGAAGATAGAAGATATAGAAATCCATACTACTTAATATCATAAATGCGAAAGTAACTTAATCTGTCTGTCTGTCAGTCTGTTACGCTTTCACGCCTAAACCACTGAACTGATCTCGATGAAATTTTGGTCCAGAGATAGATTGAAGCATGGTAACGGACATAGGCTATGTCTGGTCGCGATAACCGAGATCCACGCGGGCGGAGTCGCGGGTAACAACTATCCTTCATATAATCACAAAATAATACTAATAACTACAGGTATTTCGAGTCCTACTCTGGTTTTTGCAATTATCGTTACGACCTATAGATTATTATTTTCTTAATTAATGCACAATATTAAATCCCTACTAATATTATAAATGCGAAAGTAACTCTGTCTGTCTGTCTGTCTGTCACGCTTTCACGCCAAAACCACTGAACCGATTTTGATGAAATTTGATATAGGGGTAGATTAGACCTTGGGAAAGGACATAGGCTATGTTTGGTCGCGATAACCGACATCCACGCGGGCGAAGCCGCGGGCAAAAGCTAGTAATAATATATTTCGACGTAGCTTTTGATTACTTTAGCCAAATAAGGCTACAAAATGTAAATATTTACAATAGCAATATATTCCATAATTCGCTGCCTGGCACCAACCGGAAAACTCATGGATGTTTTTGAAGGTAATTATAATTAATAATATTAGTCAATAATATGACTGTTTACTGAACCACAGATATATTTCAAATAATATTTATTACTTCTCTGTTTATTCTTGTTAGATAAAAACACTTTACTTCCTGCCACATTTATTAAACTTAAAGAAATAAGTTAAGTCCTGCCACCTAAGTGACATAAAAAATAGAAGGGAAAAAAAAATCTTTATGTAATAGATCCCGGTCTATCGGATATAGGATTGTTTTACGAAATTGTTTCTCTCCCGAAGAAAACCAATTCATATGTTAGTTAGGGTCTTTTATTTGGTCCGTCATTCCATCAATATTATTTTTTCTAAATGTCAAAAAGTCCAAATCACCAAATCAAAATATTGTCACTACATCTCCTCTCAAACTTCACATTTCCCCTACCCTTTAGAGCATATTCATGCATTTGACAACACCGTGCTACTTACACTCCCAACACAGCAGCCCTCAGGCCCTCGCAGCTAATTGCACCCTCTCGCCACCCTCATTAGCAGCCTGCCTGCCACTCTGCACTCTGAAGCACTGCAAGACTGCATGCTTGTCTCTGTGTGAATAATTACTTACCAACCAGTTCTCGGTCAAATCGGTACTGCATATTTCCTTTTTTATAAGAATTACTAGACGATCCACCCCGGTTTTGCCCGAAGTATACTTCGAGGCCCTGTAGCACTTTAAACGCGTATTATAATGCCCGCATTTTATTAATTTTCAAATAATGTATGTGAATCTACCGGATTTGTTGACATTATAATTACTGCTCGGCTCCATTGAGGAGTAACGTGATAATAATTATATAGACTAAAACCTTCCTCAATATTATGAGTTATTATAACACAAAAATATATTTTCAATTCGAACCAGTAGTTCCTGAGATTAGCACGTTTAACCAAACGTATAGATTGAGTTGGTATTTTAGAATAAACCGTGCGACAAAAATAATAAATGGATGACTGATAATGAGTTACTTTAAATACTGAGTGGGCGACTAAAATACTGAGTGGGCGACTAAAATACTGAGTGACCCGTGATACAGAAAATGTGTTGCTAAATTGTGAAGTTATGAGGATTCGAGTATAGCGCGCCCCAACTTGGATAGGTTAGGTTAGAAGGCTAACGCGGGAGCGGAGCATCACTCCTTTTGACGCATAGTTTCTGTGGGAATAACGAAATAATATTACTTACTTATAAATCATACATATTATTAAAAGCACTCAGACCTACATCCAAAAAGACTCGTAAATTCATCCTTACAAATATTTGCTCTCAGTGAGAATAGAACCCGTTACCTCTGATGTACGTAGCAGTCAAAGGCCATGCTGTGGAATGAACTCCCCGCGGTGGTTTTCCCAAGCGACTACAAAATGGTGGGGCACTTCAAGAAGGGCATGAGAAGGTTTCTTCAGGTTCGGCAGTACGAGTGTGACACCCCTGGTGTTGTACACGTCCATAGGCCACGGTAACCACTTTCCATCAGGTGGGCCGTGTGCTTGTCTGCCACCTAAGTGATATATAAAAAAAAGTCATGCCACACAGGTTTGCCGGGTTTTTAACCTACAGGTTTTAATTATTGGATATTAATAGGTAAGTAGATAAAATACCTATTAATTACGGATCTCAACGGGAAGTTAAAAAAATGATAGATGAGTCGTCTCACCTTTTAAGAATCTTACTTAAAGATCATACTGCATTGCATTTACATTTATATATAATTCAATGTCAAGATAGATATAAAATCGATTTATTTTGTTATGAAGTCGGTGCCGGTAAAATTATGTCGATAAAATATCTTATTGTGTTACTGGCTTCAATGTAAAAATAAACTTTTTATCAAATAAATACTGCAATTAATGAAATAACGTAAGTCCATAATCCATAGTTTATACTTTTAAGTCCGAAGTCCGTTCTCTCACTTTCTCTAGTTTTGATTCATCCAGTTTATCCTTACTTTTATAGGAACAATTCAACCAGCAACCTCCCACCTAATCCCAAGAGCAAAACCTGCGCCTGAGCCTCCTCAGTTGATCAGTAGGAGTACCAGTGTGCGAGTGGGGTTAGTTTAGACCCTAAAATGCATAGTGCTCCCCAGAAATACGAAGAATACGCCTCTGCATTGCCTACTCCTAGATAATATGCAGAAGACCTCTCATTTTCTTGTTTGAGATTGTGTTCCTCGCGCGAAGACCTAGTGGGCACTGCGTTTTAAAGGAGTTCCAGAGGCTTAAATTGACACCATTCGAGATGTATACCATGATTGCGGTTCCAAAACGGAATCCATCACTGTCGTGGTACACCAAGGATCTGTCCTCAATCTCTTTTGTTCAGCGTAGTAGTAAACAAATTTTACAAGAAATTTTACAACACTTTCGGGTTCGTCTGTTTTCGTAACTGTCATTTTCATAACCAGCTACGAACGCGGTCTTGTAAAATGTGTTTCTTGTAAAAAACTTTACGTTACCTTTGTAAACTTCAAAATTGTTCGCATTATACTTTTTAAGTATTCCTCACATACCCTTTGAAACCTCTAAAATCAATAAGCCATTAGCAGTTGAGTAGGTGCTTAGCAAAAATCTCACAGACGTGATGCAAAAATAGCCGCGTGTACATAGTAGGGGCCATACGAAACGATGTGTAGCGCGTAATAAGCAGTTGGCCAATATTCTACAATGGACCGTTGTGTGCCTCTTGACTGCGAGTGGTACAAGTCACGAGAGGAGCGGGTTAGCCTACTGTTATCACAACGCGTACGGTACGGTTACGCTAAAGTATATGAAGCGACTGAAACAATTTTTTGGATGGATAGCATTTAGAATGGTGGTGATATCTTATGAATTTCGGTCTAGCTTCTTATCATCAAGCTGAGTGCCGTCAATTAACTAAGTAAACTAAATATAAAAAAATACTTCTGTTTCACTTGTACACAGAATGAAATAAATATTCCGCCTTATAAAATTATCTTACGACGTGCCTACTAATTGTTGGGCAGGTTTGAAGTTAATATTGTTTTGAAGTTTATGCCACATTTGACGAAAAATATATAGCATTGTTGTTAGATATTATTTTAACACGAATTTGTTAAAAATGATAGTAAAATAATTAGCAACATTTTTACGCAATTAGGGCGTACACTGGGAGATGCCTATGTCCACCAGTGGACTACAATAGACTAATTGATGGATTGATTGACGTAGCGATAAATTAATGTTAAAATTTGAACATTAATTTCTAAGCTATCCGCTCTTGCTTCCTCTCATGGCTTGCACGCCAATACAAAGTAACACAGTATTGCTTAATCCGCTGTTGCCACGCGCCCGCTCGCGCTCAGCACATAAATGGCAGTCTTTGTTTTCTTATCGGCACACGGGCTATGGGAAACACGGTTTTCTCTATACAATACTGCATATACCTCTACGCGACTACTTAGGACAAAGTATAGTCAGATATGTTCACTTTGGGAGCGATAAGACCGTGGTTCGGTTTAGAAATGTATCATTGCGATTGTATCACTTTTTGGGTTAGACAGACGTGTGTAGATATATATTTGACGTATTTTGGTGTTTGTTGATCTTTTGTGTTTGACAAATAAATAAATATGTTTGCGTTATGACAATGAAATTAATATATTTATGCTTTGGTATTGAAGGTTATGCCAACCATAGGCTTGAGGTGAAGTTTAAGATATCATTTATTCTGTTTTAGGTATCGTTCTTGCAAATGGTCGTAGCCACACATTGCGTATCCAAATAAAAATAGAAATAAAACCAACTACAAAATAAGCGAGGTAGCGTTTTCGAACATTTTGGAACAGTTGAAGTAGGACCGCAGAACGTGAAATTTCAGTTATTTTTTGTAACACATAGATTTGTAAAGTAGACAAGTACACGACCCACCTGATGGAAAGTGGTTACAGTGGCTTATGGACGTATGCAACAACAGTGGCATCACACTCGTGCTGCCGACCCTGAAGAAACCTTCTTGAAGAACCCCATATTGTAGTCGCTTGGGAAAAACATAGCGGGGAGTTCATTCCACAGCTTGAGTGTGCGAGGGATGAACATGAACAATGCAAGTTAGACCTATCCTGGGTAACTGAAATTCTTCTATAAATACAGAAGCAAGAGTTAATGAATTGAATGAATTTTGACGTCAATTAGATTTTTTTTCATTAAGAACTTCTCAATAGATAAAAAATTGGACCTCATCTTACAGATGGGTATTAAAATGAGGTCGTACAGGTGTTTTAGTGATAGGGTTCAAACTTTGACGTCGTACCGGTACTTTGTCTAAAATCTTTCCCCAATTTATTATGACATGGCCTCCGAACCGGCGGCGCTGATCCAGCGAAATTTGTTTATTAAATCCACTTCTGCCTACCCCATTAATGATCACCAACCGTGATAAAACAACAATATTCAAAACAAAAACAATTCAATATTTGTTTCCATAAAACAGCGTCTTGTCAGTATTGCTTGACGACATACATTTTACTGTTTTGTTTACAACGATACTTTCATACAATAATAGCATGTTTTCCACTGAAAATAGGGGGTATTTTTGCATGTTTAAAACAAATTGCTTATGTATAGGAAACGTGACATCGAGCCATGACCAGCTCAACCTATCGCGGTGCTAATTTTGTCTTTTGTCAGTGAAAATTGAACAATACTCATATTGCATTTGCTTGCTCAGCGAATCAGATTACCGACGAATAAAGACACATGCTGTGTAGTTTATTGTTTCGAAAGAAGATCCTCATACTATACAAGTGAAGCTTCTCTATATTTTAATTAGTTATCCGACAGAGGAACAAAAGGAGGGCTATGTGTTTGACCTGTATGTAACTGTGTATGTCCGTCCCTATATTCCAAGTTTGAAAATTGGTTAAGTTATCGTAATTATATTCAATCACGGAGAAGTTTTGAAGAAATCGTTTGTCCTGGTTCGGATATGTAATGCGTAGGGATGAAAGTAAAGTTGTAAAGAAGGCATTAACTACGACAGTGGATGACTACAAGGGGAGAGGAAGACCTAAAAGGAAATGGAGGGACTGTGTGAAAGATGATAATATATGGTTAAGAAGGGAGTGAATGTTGAGGTGACTGCAACTAGAGATGAATGAAAAAAGCGCACATATTACGCCGACCCCAAATAAACTTGGGATAAGGGCAAGAGGATGATGATTCATTCGAAGGAGCAGGCAGAGTAGAACTAATACCCACATTTCGCGTACTATGATTTTTGATTTCGTTACTGATGTTGTAATGTGAAAGTGATTGAAGATGTGTGGATATTTGTTACTCAATAACCATCAAACAGCTGAACGGATTTGGCTGAAATTTCTTACAGGCATAGATTAAAGTCTGGAATTACACAGGCTACTTCTATACCTGGAAATGGTTCCCATGAGTTATGGGTAAATAAAGTTAGAATTCCACGCGGGCTGAGCTAGTTAGTTATAAAAACTTAGTCGTCAATTTGAAACTAAAGATATCCACCGCAAGTAGTATTAGGCAATCGTGAATTCTACAGGAAGGCGGAGGTTCGGCAAACGTGGCGCATATTGGGAGAGGCCTATGTCCAGCAGTGGACTGCAATAGGCTAATTAATTGATTGATTGAATTCAACAGCAATCCTTGCCCCTAGAACCAAACCTTGTACACTAATAAAGGCACTTTGAGGCTAGAGCGATTCTAGGGTAAAATTTTTTTAGGGGGTGAAATTTTCTACACCTATGTGAGACGCCTATTCTCACCAATAGGCGCTGAAACCACATGAAACTTCCCATGCGTTTCCGCGCCAATTGTGACCAACCAACCATAGAGATCGGATATGGTTGTGATGGTATTTTGGTGTCGAGACTATACACAATACAATGAGCCCAATATTAATAAGTATTGTGTGTTGTGTATTGTCACGACTGAATGCAGTCGAGCCCTTAAACTGCAGCTCGGCATAGAAAATGACGCCCCATACTAACGACCTCGTAATTCCCTTATAAACTAAATACAATAAAAACTTTAATATCGCGAGTTAGTGTTTTGTTGATTTACAAGCGTTTTATACACAATTTTATGTAAATTTTATGTTTTTTAGGATATTTAGGATGTCAGAAATCAGATGATGTCAACAAAAGGGCCAATATTTAAGTAAATAAATTCAATATAATATATTTTTTGCATCCTTTTCAAGGTAATGCCATCTAGTTGCAGAAAAATAGAGGGAGTTGTGTAAAGGTTCACAGGGAGGTCGCGATGATAGCGCCATTTTCCGGGAATTATTGGCAATAACATGAACTAACGGGCGACAAAGGATTTCTATATGATGAACAAGAACGAATTTCCTATTGACATGGAAATAAAATACAAGTTTCAATGATGATCACAGGAAGCACTAAATTTTCATTGAAATTTTAATTTTATTGACATGTTGTTGTGTTATATCTTTCGTCATAAATATAAAGTCTTTGGCGTGCTGAACTAACGGTCAGCGCAGAACTTAGGCAAAAGTTCTAATATTTATTTTGTTGTATGAGTTTTTCTAACATTTACTATATTTAACATACATACCGTCACGCCTCTTTCCCAGTGGGGTAGGCAGAGAATACAGTTTTCCACCTGCTACGATCCTGGCAAACATCTTTCGCTTCTTCTCTCATCAGTTCATCATCGCATCAATGAAATTGGAACAGTTATTTATGAAGTTTGAGTCCTCAATAACGCATCTCAATAACGTATCTTTATTTGTTTCGCTTCAATTTGTTATATTATGTATTCTATGTGTCTCGCTATATTATGTATTTATTTCTCGTTGCTGTCTACTGTTCTGTGTTGCATTCGTCCATAGGCCACGGTAACCACTTTCCATCAGGTGGGCCGTGTGCTTGTCTGCCACCTAAGTGGTATAAAAAAAAAAAAATTAATGCTTATTGTCTTATGTATTTACTTGTGAAAACTTTTAAGTGGCCTTCTCATATTATTGACATCTGTGTATGTTACTATACTAGCTGTAAGTTTTCCATAAAATAAAAATAAATAAATAAATAAATAAATGTTCAATAAGTCACATGAATTTAAGTTGACTTTATCCAATTGAAATGTATAGGTACCATGAGATCAAATAGGAAAAAGGACCAGCCTTGAGTTAATTTATAAAGAGATGGCAGACCTTCTTCTTCTCAGCGTTAATTCCCAGTCGCATCCGAAGCTTTCACCTCGGAGTCTGGGGTCCGCTTTACCAGTCTTAACTGCGGATTTGGCTAGACCTCGATATTTTCCGTGAAGCGACTGCCATCTGACCTCCACAACCCAATCGTGACATTAGGCGATATCGAAGCATTGGCAGACCTAAGTGTTTGATATTCATTTCAACTTGGAACCTCCATTCGATCCTGAGGAGTAGGTATTCTCCTCTTCCTCTTAGCGTTAATTTCCAGTCGCATCCGAAGCTTTCAGCTCGGAGTCTGGGGTCCGCTTTTACCAGTCTTAACCACGGATTTGGCTAGACCTCGATATTTTCCGTGAAGCGATTGTCATCTGACCTCCACAACCCAATGTTAACATTAGGCGATATCGAAGTTTTGCAGTTAGACCGTTGTTTTTGAATTTTTGAGGGCTCCAACTACCCGTAACGACTGCCATAGATGTTCTCATGGCAACCGGGACCGACAGCTTAACGTGCTCTCCGAGGCACGACCAGACCAATGCAAATACTCATATTTCATTCACACAAATATTTGCACTGAGCGGGGATCGAACCCGCGCCTCTTGCGTAGCGGCCGCGTTCACTACCGCTACGCACGGAGGTATTGTCTTGTGTCTTAACAGACAAACGGACGGACCGACAATGAAATATGTCAGACACACACTACTCAACACTCACACTGGCAATCTATTATTCACAACTAGCTGTTGCCCGCGGCACCGCTCGCGTGGAATTCTGATCCCGTTCAACGCTGATATATAGCCTATGTGTTATTCTTATGCATGTATATAAATTATGCTCTGAAAATCCATTCAGTAGTTTTTACGTGAAAGAGTAACAAATATCCTCACATAAATCCTTACATACGTCTTCACATAAGTATCTACTACCTAAGATTTTTTCAACCCGCCTGGAAATGGTAAAGCCTCCACCAAATCGCATGTCTTTTTTTATGTACCTACTAGCTGTTGCCCGCGGCTCCGCCCGCGTGGAATTCTGATCCCGTTCATCGCTGATATATAGCCTATATGTTAATCCAGGGTATAACCTATATACATACCAAATTTCAACCAAATCGGTCCAGCCGTTTATGCGTGAAAGAGTAACAAACATCCACACATCCACACATCCACACATCCACACATCCACACATCCACACATCCACACATCCACACATCCATTCTCACAAACTTTCACATTTATAATATTAGTAGGATAGTAGGATTCCTTAAACATTAAACTACAACATTATAAAAATTGCATATTGCCTCAAACATGTATTTTTGGATTTTTTTTAATATGTTTAAAAAGGGGGTTAATTTACTCCCGTTCCCACCAGCCAGCCCCCCTAGGCAAGTAGCAATTCGTTGCTCGGCGTTTGATGGAATAGAATGACAAATGAGGATTTGACGTTTTTGACATTCGTTGACGCCTGTCATATACGTTAAATCCCATACATTTGGCATCCTATTCCATCATACGCCCAGCAACGAATGCCACTTGTCTAGAGGGGCTGGAGAGTTGTCTGACAAGTCCAGCTTGCGTCAACGTACTCAAAAATCGTACCAGCTCTCGGATTATTAGATCTAGAAAGTCCCCTCGGCGACAGTTGGACTCTACACCAGGCATAGTCTCCGTGGGGGATAATCTTCCAATTCAAATCAATTGAGACCTCTCAGTGAATAAGTACTAATAACACGATATTCTGGGACACAGCGGTGTCTAGACCTAAACTAAGTAGGTATAGTAAACGTCTTCCTAATCGACTTCAAGAAAATGTGGATATGTATATAGAAAACAGCCCTATCTCTTAGTCCATTTTTACGACACTCGAAATCTCGAAACTCGAAAAAGAAATAGATAAACGAAAACACTACCCTCCTTCGGCAGACAGATATAAAACAATGGTCTCATGATGCCACCTTTCCCTTTTTTCAAGTCGGTTAGGAAGACGTTAATATATTAAACAACATGTTAAACATATGTGAAACCTCACCAAACTGGTCTTAAAATCAGCAAATTATATCTCCATGTTTAAATGTAAATTTGAACTCCTAGAGAAACCTTAGACGAATGTAGCAAGATATTTTTTAACTAAACATGCATTTCTAGACTGATTTAGAAAACCCAGTCCCGTCCTACAAGGCGAATACATCCGCCATTTAAAATATAAGGCCCATGTGGCAACATGTTTTTTATTTTATTACTACTATATAACCTAGAAAATAGATCGCACTTTTACACAATCAAACTAAATACAATACAATACAATACAATACAATATTCTTTATTGTACACCATATGAAAATACAAAAGAAAACAACAATGATATATTAGTGGCAGTACAAACGGCGGTCTTATCGCTAAGCGCGATTTCTTCCAGACAACCTCAATGGAAAAGTGCGCAATGGATTGGTGTATGGGCAGTTAACGGGGTACAAAGATTCAATTGTAGTGAAATATAAATACACACTTAAATAAAAATAAAATAGAAAAATAATTTAAAATATACATATACTACTAAATATAAATAAGTATATAAAGCAGTCTAGGTACACGTATACCTATATGAATAAATAAATAAAAAAAGAAACATCAATAAATAAAACATAATTAAATAAATAAATAAAAACAAGGAAACATAATAGATAAATCTATGTAACATAAAGTAATAAGATGCAATTATAGTGATAGATAGTGATTAGTGACCATACCTTTAAAGATATTTAGTGATTGTGCTCGTCTTATTGGCACAGGTAGCGCATTCCACAGGCGTATAGCCTGTACTGTGAAGGATTTATCAAAGAACTTTGTGGAGTGCAATGGCATCTTCAGACGCAGATTTTCCGACGATCTCAAGGGCCTAGAGTGTGTATCACTTAAGAACGCGAAGCGTTCTTTAAGATAGGTAGGAGTACATGGATGAAACAAAATATTGTAGAGAAGAAATAGAATATGAGCATCACGGCGAAGTCGAATTGGAAGCCACTTGAGTTTGATACGAAATTCGGAGATATGGTCATATTTGCGTAACCCAAATATAAACCTAATGCAAAAGTTTTGGAGTCTCTCAAGTTTATTAAGTTGTTCCTCAGTTAGATCAAGATAGCTGGCATCGGCGTAGTCAAGAACTGGCAGTAAGAGGGATTGAGCCAGCGCAGTTTTGGTAGATATAGGAAGAAGGTTACGCAATCTTCTCAAGGACCCCGCTGACGCAAAAACCCTGCGACTGACCTCCTGCAGCTGAGGGACCCAGGACATTGTATTGTCAATGTAGATCCCTAGATTCTTAACTTTGTCGCTAATAGAGATTTGGTTTCCATTGAAAACAACCTGAGGCAGCTCAGTCCATGGGATCCTAGAAACCAGCCAAGGACTGCCAACAATTATCACTTGGCTTTTTAAGGGATTTACTGTGAGACCGTGTTCTGTGCTCCAGTCTGCTATGTGTATTAGGTCCCTGTTTATAACCTCAACTGCTTGAGACAGCTGTTCGAGTGAAGCTTGTGTGTAAATTTGTAAATCATCAGCATAAAGGTGGTAGGATGAAAGGAGTTTAGAGGAGATAGGGTTTATGAATATTGAGAAGAGTAAAGGAGATAAAACGCCACCCTGCGGCACACCAGCAGTAGTATTACGCCACGTTGAAAATTTGTCTTCAACTCGTGTACACTGACGGCGGTCAGACAGGTAACTATGAAACCAATCGATCACTGTTGGAGATATGTTAAGAGAGCGAAGCGTGGCAAGTAAAATGTCATGATCCACAGTGTTAAATGCGTTGCTGAAATCCAGCAAGGAAAGTACCGTAAGTTTTCCGCTCTCCATACCTGACCTGATATCATCCGTAATATTAATAAGGGCCGTGGTAGTACTGTGCCCAGGCCTGAACCCAGATTGGTAAGGATTTAGTAGGTTGTGCCCATTTAGGAACGTACTAATTTGGTTATATATTTGGCGTTCCATAACTTTGGAGAGGAATGGGAGTATGGAAATTGGTCGGTATTCAGAGAAAGATGTGGGATTGGACTTTTTAGGTAAGGGTATGATTTGGGCGTCTTTCCATTTAGAAGGATAAACGCAGCTGGTTATAGAAAAATTAAAGATATGACATAAAATAGGGAGAATTTCATCTAAAATAGGCACAACCATATTACGACTGATACTGTCATTTCCAACAGCATTGGATGCAATTGACAATACGCTCTTCCTAACACCACAAGCAGTGATTTCGTCAAAAGTAAAAGGAACATGGTCGGGAGTTGGAAGTGAAGAAAGAGAGTCCAAAGTCTTTGCCTTAATTGTCCTATTCAAATTGGACGAAGTGGTGAAATATTGATTTAATAAATCCAAATTACAGTTGCCGGGTAATATTTCTTGTCGCGTCTTTCCAACCCCAAGTGATTTTAGAAACTTCCAGACCTTGGCTGGGTCACCGTTCTGTACGGAACTATGAACGTGTTGGCGTTGTGCTTTCCTACACACCTTGCTGCAGTGATTACGTATGGTAGTGTATTTTGTATAGTTGTCTTGTGTAGGTCGGCGTTTGTATCTTGTTTTAGCCGCAGCTTTTTTTGCAATAAGCGCTTTAATGTCATGCGTGAGCCATGGAGACGGAAGGTGTTTTAATTTGACCTCTCGCACAGGGGCATGTGTATCATACAGCTGCAGCAGTTTTTGATTAAAGATACTCAGCTTTTCATCCACTGTTGCTGAAGCCAAAAGTAATGACCAATCGATATTTTCGGCATCCTTGCGAAGTCTGTCAAGATCCATGCCACCAAAACAGCGCTGGCGGAGAATTTTAGGCTTAGCTTTGAGAGGGCGTAGTTTGTAGGAAAGAAAAAGAAGATCATGATAAGAAAACTGGTCGGCTGCGGTTTGACCAAACTTAGCGACATGACTGGTAGAGGAAACTATTATAATATCAAGAAGTGAAGGAGTCTTGTCGGGGACATGATGAGTGGTTGACAGGGGAAGAATAGACAGATTACAAGAATTTATGACATTATACATGGATGCCGTGCGTGAGTCGTTTTTAACAAGGCACGTATTAAAATCTCCCATAATGATAGTGTGATTATAAGAAGGGACTAGGTTTTCGAGAATATTTTCAAAGGATGTAAAGTAATTGACACCTGACGAATAGCAGTAATAAACACCTAACAAGACCTTTACACGATTGAGCACCACCTCTATAAATATATGTTCACCAGCGTTAGATGGAGGTGGTTGTGGAGAAGTGTCAACAATTTTATACAGGAAATGGTCTTGAAGATATATTGCAACACCGCCCGCACGACGATCATTATTGCGGTCATTGCGTATGAGACGGTAGCCTGGTAGGGTATAAGGGTTAGAAGAATGACACGGCTTAAGCCAAGATTCTGAAACGAGAATAGCGTGTATATGTTTGCAGTCAAAAGTTGCCAGCATATCTGGGAAGTGAGCCGGAATACTCTGAGCATTGATGTGAACAACATTAAAGTTCCCGACAACATCGGAAAACTGCGCCCGGAGAGTTTCAGCAAGTAATTCACTTGGTTGTGGAAAGCTAGCACAGCTAGTATAACTGTCATCAGTGCCAGCAGATAGGAAGCATTCCGAATCGTTACTGATATCTGAATCACTCGATATATCACTAATCATATTACATGTATAGGTAATAGACACAAAAAAAAATAAAGTAAAATAATAAGAATGTAAAAAAAAAATAAACTAAAAAATAAAATAAACAATAATAACAATAATAAAATGTAGTAATGTAATAATATAATAGTATAAATAAATATATACTCAAACTCCTTTTCTTATTCCAAACAACTCACATTGCCCACTTGCCAGTTGAGTGTTACACAATAAATTATAATTTGTTACTAACTTAAAAAATAAAACATTAAACTCAATTAAAATATGCATGTGTGACATTACATAAAAACTGAAACAACATATTAATATGAATACTCATTCAGGTATTAAACTTATGTCCGCCTACTCTAGTTGTCACTGGAGCCCACAGCCCACACAAATATCATTCCTTTTAATAAAACTTCTATATTTATTATTAGTTTGTTAATTTTGTACATAATTAAAACTGTATTATAGTAAAAATAGTAAGTGATTGTAAATAAATAATTAGTAATTACATACTTAAATCTCAGTTTAACAACAACAGAGGTTTGACAGATTTCCGAACGCACCAGAAGTTGTCAAGTTTATCATGTCATGGATGTCAATATTGTCAATATGACAGATTAAAGAATTGTAAATAGAATGATTTTTATGTATTCAATGTATTGTACTTTAAATAAATGTTTTGTGGGTAAACAGTGACAACCATAATAATATAAGTCGTAGGTAATTGTTAAATACCTTACACCCAGTTTACAGTGATGGAATGAATTACTTCTTCGTTGTAATTGTGCGTTTCGTCTTGGTGTTTTTGTCTACAACTGGAACCGGCTTTGGGGTCACTTCTAGGTCAATCCCAGTCAGGTCGCCTACCGAAGTGATCCGATGTTTAGCGTTGTCAGAACCGAGTACATAAATGACTCCCTCACTCGTCCAACACTTGGAGATACCGAACTTACTTCGTGCAGCCATGAAGACACTGTGCCGGGACTGTGTCAGGAATTCAGACATAGTTATGCCAGACGCTCTCAGTAACAAAACAAAACATGAGTAACAAACCAATGTTGTTATACATTACCGCTTACATTTCTAAATCTAATAACTGACTAATAAAAAACCAGCAATGGTTGTACCAGTGTTCTAAATTTAAATTGTCGAGTTCTAAACTAGTGAAGGCAATGTAGTAGATCTTTCTGCCTTCACTTCGGTTGCTAGGCGAGTGCTGTGAGTGTGTGAGTGAGTGCAGTGCCCGAGGCTATAGTGAGGTGCTGTTGTTGTTTTCAACCGTGTTTGTATCGATGAGTCTTCGTGGACCATTTAATAGATAATAATTACTCATTCAAATTTGTGAATTCAAACTTTTTAGCTTTCGCCTAATGAGTTTATGATAATTATACAACCGCTAGCTGTTACTCGCGGCTCCGCCTGCGTGGTATTTTGATCGCAAGTCCGTAACTCTCAGGAGCTTATTCTAGAAATAAAAGTAGCATTATGTCCTATTCCAGACTATAATGTATATTACCAAATTTCATCCAGTTTTTGCGTGCATCAGTTTTAAACATCCATAAATCCTAACAAACTTTCACGTTTCTAACAGTACCTAGTGGATATCGGTCTGTAGCGCGAGTGCTGCTCGTGGTATCACGTCCATATGCCACGGTGACCACTATCCATCAGGATTCCATCAGCCCACCTGATGGAAGTGGCATAGATCGTTGACCCGCCATGTACTCCTATGTATACCTATATTCCTACTGCATATCAGTGGCGAGGACCATATGACACGATTCCTGCCGGTTTGCTCTGCAAAGGGAAGTCGTCGTAGACATATTTAAAGGTATTCTTAGTATCTGAAATCAGAACGTCCATGCAAAATAGATAAGTCTTCTCTAAGATTTCTAACGACAACCTTTTTGAAATTTTTTTCAGCCTTCGCCACTGCTACATATGTTTCCCTACGGTCATAAACCATTAATATTTATATAAAATTTGAAGAACCAAATTCAGTTCAGTTATAACAGCAACTATAATCGATTTCGGAATAATCAATGCAATAATTATCATCGATGCTTTGTGCCTGAGGTCTTTGCCCTCAAAAGGCATAAACAACAAAGTAATCATCCGCCAATTATATCCCTACAATTATACAACAAACCAATTAAAACGAGTTTCGTAACGTACCTTCAACACGCGCAATCGAAGCGATACCTATGCCTTAATCAGTTTCCACAAAAAATTTCGCAATTTTTCCCAACACTATTATTATCTTTCCAACGACACGCACACTAGCGCAGACTGCATTTGATTATGACAAAATACAAACTTACAAATGCTGTTCTAAAATTAAATACCAAACTAAATTGAACCTTATTTTAATAGACTTATGGTCTTGTAGTTATAATATGGTTGTGACCTGAATTTTGCTTGTATAAAAGTGACGCGATGACGTTTCGTAGTGGTGTGCATTGTGCAGTCATCGACCCGTATCTAGGCGAACCTACCCCAACGCGAAAAATATAAGTATTTCTGACTGATACTAACTAGTGTTGTAATCTAATATATTTGCGCTACTTCCTAGGCGAACCTACCCCAACGCGAAAAATATAAGTATTTCTGACTGATACTAACTAGTGTTGTAATCTAATATATTTGCGCTACTTTATTAAGTGACGTGATATAGATTGTGACGTTTTTTTTTCTTTATTTTTGCCAACTCTGCGTTCTGATGGTAGTGTTTACTTTAATATACTCATACAGTCACGCCTATATAACTTGAATGGATAGATATAGATTGATTTTAACTAGAGAATATAATGCATACAAAAAGTTACAGTGTGCGGGAATCGAACGCGCGACCTCTGAAGTAACAGTTCAACGCTCTACCACCACTGTGCCTGGCAATATACATGTTTTTAAGCCTATATTACAGATACATGACTCGAGTCAACAATAGTGCCTGAAATACGGCAATTGACTCACTCATTACGTGGGAATACAACGGTTGGTGAAAATTAAATATGGGTGTTAATTCACCTCTGCCCAACCCTCCGGGGACAAAGGCGTGATAATATGTAGGTAGGTGTAATCAAAAACCAAGCGGTTCGGCGACTCCTTCTGCCGCGCCATTAAGTCTTGGAATTCCTTACCAGTTCACGTGTTTCCCTCCTCCTACAGTCCCGGGTCCTTTAAGCGGGACGTGAAAAAGCATCTGATGAGGCCGTCAAGCTGAGTGCCACCATTGTAACATGGTACGTGTCTGTAAAGGTGACCCTCTTTTCATAGACTTTGCCTTCAGCTTACCATCAGGCGAGGCGAAGTTAAATTAACGTGTCCTACATAAAAAAAATGTATGTTTATCTCAATGAGTGATGTTCGTGTAAACTTCAGACAGTATCAAATTTAGATCTAGTATAATACAAACGGTATTCTACATAAGCTTGTCTTGTTATAATGCCTAATAAAACTAGTCGTACATGGGTGTGCCCGATGCGTTTCTACTCCGACCACCTCGGGCCCAAACCCGAATGACCAAAATGACAAGTGAGTGGGTTCCATTCCGACTGTTATTGGTCGTAAAATTAACACTTTAATTGGTTCTACGCAACCATATTGTATCAGGACACCTTATAGATTTATATTATTGAATAAATCACTTAGCACTTTGCTGGTTGGAGATAGGTAAGATAGGCATAGTTGCACTCAGTTAATATCTTTCTACCAGTTCAAGAGATAGATATATTCTTATAGATATACTAGCCTTCCGCCCGCGGCTCCGCCCGCGTGCATCTCGGTTAACGCAACCTTTGCTCATATCTTCGGTTCTACTCAACCGATTGCGATCAAACAAACGTAAGATTTTAAGTCTGAGTAAGCCCTTTCTAACAAAAAAAAACCGCATCAAAATCCGTCTAGTAGTTTTTGCGTCCATCGCGGACAAACAGACAAACAGACAAGAAATTCACGACCACTTTACAATTATATAATAGTATAGAAAAAAATATTTTCGTGTTCAGTATCGTTAACATAACATAACCCAAGTATTTTTTTTAAATATCTCCAATGTACAGACACGACCACTTTACAATTATATAATAGTATAGATAGATTTATATTCTCTCCCGTAACCCGTGTAAATAATAATAGCTGTATTAGTTCCCGGTTGAGTAAATAGGGCCACCCCGTCTCTTCCTGTGGCTGTCGTAGAAGGCGACTAAGGAATAAGGTTGTTCTCCATCCGCAATTAAAAATACAGGCCATGACAAAGTACCCGCTAGACGGCAGTAGGCTCGCCCCCTATTACGTGACACAGAAAATTATAGTTGACGAAATGTAGGTATGTAATTAATAACAACAATAAAAGCTACATTCTATCATCGCACCTCTCGCCACAGGCAGGGAATTCATCCTCACACATTGCGTCCGGAAACGGTGCGCACTGTGCGGTTTGAAAGGCACTTCATCCCACGCACACTCAAGCTGTGGAATGAACTCCCTGCGGTGGTTTTCCCAAGCGACTACAATATGAGGTTCTTCAAGAAGGGCATTAGAAGGTTTCTTCAGGGTCGGCAGCGCGAGTGTGACGCCCCTGGTGTTGCATACGTCCATAGGCCACGGTGACCGCTTCCCATCAGGTGGGCCGTGTGCTTGTCTGCCAACTAAGTGGTATAAAAAAAAACCACAACGAAATTTAACTCCCGGGCTGATTGCCGATAGAGAAAAGGACAGTAAAAGAACTAATTTTCCTAGCCGCTCCAGCTAACTTAAATTGGAAAAGTTATAATATGGTCAGGATTCGAACCCGGGACCTCTTCATCGTGGAGTTTACTACTTAATCATTAAACTACCGACGTTATATCATATTTTTTTATATATAAATGTATGGCTATATTAATCTCATCTTTGATCTTTGTTTCTTCTCAAAATCTCAAGTAAAATATTTTCTTCGCAAATGTGTTGCAATTAAAAGGATTATAATTTAGTAATATAATAAATTAGTTTAATATTTACGGTCATTTTTAGTTTATTTTTTAAGTAGGTACTCAGCTTCAGATCTTTTTTACGATAATTGTCTACTATAAAAGTTAATGTCTTAGTTCAAAGCTTTACTATCTAAATACTCATATTTATAACACATCATAATTTAATTTGTATTATTTAGTTTACGACACTTTGATAATAGTAGGTAGATAACTGATAGAATTTGTGGAGTAGCGGTAGTGAACGCGGTCGCTACACAGGAGGCGCGGGTTCAATCCCCGGACAGTGCAAATATTTTTATGCATGAATATGGGTATTAATAGAATATATGATGGATCTTCAGGGTACAAAACAACCTCTTCAATCTGGAAGCCTTAGTCTACTGATGAACGAGGCTCTCGAAGAGCTTTTCCTCTTGGAGTTGGATAGTCAGAGTTATAAAAGAACCCAAAAAAATTGTCTATATTATTAGTCCCAGCCCAGCGACTGCCGAAGCATTTGTCGCCAATGGCTCCTTGATGTTAGTTGACCAGTTCAGGGTCAATTTACTGATTCAGCTATGAAGGGCACAGGTCAAGTTTCTGATTTTCGTTTTCAAGTTATTGCATTACCAAGGAAACTGTGATTATTTTTTATATGTTACTAGCTAGCTGGTTTTTTTTTTCTTTTTTCTATTGCCGCGGTTTCACCCGAGTAGGATTTTGATGATAGGAATCTTTCGGATTTCTTGACATTTTATGATTACTACTTCGCTCTAGCATGATGATAGAATATTACCCTCCTCGATAGGTACGTTTATCGAGCTATTCGGCGGGCTATTTAATACCAAAATATTTTTTCAACTGGAAGCAGTAGTTCCTGAGATTAGCGTGTACCAAACAACAAACAAGCAAACAAACAAACTCTTCAGCTTTATATTATTAACAGTAGTGTGCTTGTTTGCTACCTAAGTGGTATAAAAATATAGATATTGGTAGGATTAGCTGGATAGGATACAGATCTACTTTCCGTACCCAAAGAACTGAACGTACCATAAAGTTACATCATTATACCTAACTACAGTTACTCCCGTATTCACAAACAATACTTCGCTATGCGTACTACCAAAATTGTGCAAAGAACGACAAATTCTCAGTGCGTCCGTTTTGGCAAGCCTTTTTATTCATAGACAACACTTAAGTAATACTTCGTTGAGGGAACGCACTGCGTTAGATACTGCTCCGTGATGTTTGTGAATTAATTTTACCAGCCCTATGCGCTCGAGCACACTATGAGACCAGCCTCACAGTGTTGTTTGTGAATACGGGTGTTAGTCACCCAGTTAGTAGCGAGCTGCACATGTAGTAGAGTAGATTGTTCACCGGCACTGGCATACAAAGTGCTACAAAGTGGAGGCTCTGGCACTAACGACCTGCAACATTGTCGCAAGGCCCTGGTACGTCTAACTCTGCTCTTAATATAAATAGTGTCTTTGACCTATTACCTACGATAATATTGTTTAAACTAGTGCATAGAAATTGTATGATGAAGATGCGGCTAAGCTATGAACATAAAAGCTATGACGTATGCGTGCTAAGCCCTCCAACTAAGCTAATTTAGCTTGTTTCTAGATGTAAAGGAAGGATTCAAACACTATCCTAAATCTGGGTCTTTAACCATTAAACTACCCAGTACCGTACCGACTGACGCTGCATAGGGTCACGAAGAAAGAGCCAACGTCCGAGTGCCATCGCTGCGACGCGAGCGAGGACTCGGCGCTGCACACGCTCACCGAGTGTCCGCTTGTCACCCTAGCAGAAGCAAGCTGCGGCGCGCGGCGCGCATTGCGTGCCCCCCCATACCCGGGGGCGAGATGGGGACTCTGTGGTCGCCACACCGGAAGAGGGCCAGATCGAGAGATATGGCCCTAGGTCGGCCGGGATGCGAGGGATATAGCTACAACAATCTCACCTCCGGTATCTGACGGCCCACAGACGGCGTGCGTTTTAGTCAGTTCAAGTCCGACATAACCTCCTTCACCGGCTCCGGTGGGGGAGGTATCTATGTGATATTTCGCACGATAAAAAAAATACTTACTGACGCTAAATCACCATAGCTACTGAGATCCGATTCTCAGCACTCCATGGATTCACCGTGCGGTCGCCGGGTCCATAGCATGATACAGAGAGGAACACCGTGACGGCGACTGGGACTTATGACCCAGCTGTAGGTTTAGGGTGGCCACCTTGTGATGCATACTATAGTAATAGTAACTGAAACGTCGGTAACAGTAAAAAACAATAAAATGACACGAAATAAACAGCACCAAAATCTTGTACATAGTTTTGCTTGTATAATCAGCATCAAATCGATCTTGACTAGCAAAATACTCGAAATGATCTTAATACCTTTATACGCCCTTCGTGTCCAGTTCGGTATTAACACCATTAGTAGGGTATTAGGATCATTATTTTGGAGACTTTGCACGTCAATATATCGATCAGATGCTGACTCTACGTAGGCGTAATTTCAAACAATCCAATCGCCCACTGTACTGAATCGACGCAGGTGGTAACTGAGTTTATTGCACTAGACTCCTTCAGGCGTCCTTCAGGCCATTCCTAGATACTGTGAAATATTTATGAGTTCCCACTATTTGTTGAAACCTCAGCTTCGTATTGCATCATCTGTTTACTTGTGATTCAAGATTCAGTAGGTATGGCTATTAATATGTATTTACAATTTTGTTTTTGAACGATATTATACGTACCTATTCGTAATAGAAGCCTACATAATTATATCGTTCATGGGAAATAAAACGATCATGATATAGTTACAGGGGGCCAACAACACAATTACATACAATTTTACTTGCAACAGTTTACCTATCTCTTTTGTCATGTGTATGTATAAAAAGGAGGTAAGTATACACCTTCTCATTTAAGTTGTGTGCACTTATCTCCTTTGCTGACTGACATTTCAATAGGCACTGGCGTTAACTCCTATAATGTACTAAGCTGCTATTTTTGGCACTTTGTCCTCAGGAGATTCTCATGCATTCCAAAGTTGTCTTTATTAGCAACTATTCATTATTTACAATAATTTAACTAACTTATTATTAAATTATGGAAAAAAATACAATTAAAATACAATATAATATCTACAATTTTTGGCACTATCATTAAATGCCATACCAGCAAACAAGCTATCCATTAGTAAGTACTAAAACTTCAAGTGAAAAGAATCAGGTAAAAAAGAGACAGCCACTCATAGCCAATAATCACAAAACAACCAAAAAGGCGCCACTAATAAAGAACCATTTAGCTTCCAATGGTACATGTTGCAATAGGAGCATTACCGACTTTCGCATAAAAAGTGGTAAAGTCAATATATGACCCAAGTTTGGTAAAAACGCAAATAACCGCTCATTGGAAAGTAAACAATTGCAAGACGTTAAAAAACTAACATAATAATGGAAAAATACTACAATGAACGCGAATATTGCCATTTTCTAACACTTACTTGCTTCGGCTGAAGAGGTGGACTTAGGATCATGAGGCTGATCCTATCTGAATTTAATAAAGTTTAGTGATGTGATAACCCAATCGACTGAGACTGAGTATCTCGAGAGGTCCCGGGTTTGAATCCTGGCCATTACGTTAACGTGAACCCACTAATAAAACAAGCAGTTGGGGTTAGAATTTAAAAAAACAAAAAATATTAAAACAGTATGTTAGAAGTAATGGGCCTCTTTCATTACCTGATCCTCCACCTTCAGCATCCTGTCTATTCCAGCCTTTTTAAGGTCATCAGTCCATCTAGCTGAAGGGTGCCCTACCTTCGATTTGGTGATTTACAGTATTCACGCCATGACACGTCTGCTTCAATACCTTTCAATTCTTCGGCAGATGTTACAGTCCACTATCACGTTATCTTGCCTGCTACGAGCTACTTGTATAAAAAAAGTAATTGCAAGATTAATAATATTTAAAAACGATGACAACGCAACATTAAATAATAAATTATTACTAATAAATAAAATACTAAACGAAAGGATTTTTATATAACCTTTTTTATGGTATTAAATACTTTCAATATAAAGTACTTTCGTATTTAGTAAATTCAAGACCCTGTTTACAATCACACGAGTATGGTACACTTACTTTTTTATAATTGATAGTTTCACGTTTGACCACTATTTCATCTGTGACGATGTGGTCGACGGTGGTAACCTATTCACATAAGTCTTAAAGACATCCAAGTGCATATTCATGTAGACAAATATTTGCACTGAGTGGGAATCGAAACCACGACCTCTGGATAGCTGTTTAATGCACTGCCGTCACGTAGTTTCACTGTTGGTGCAAATCTCAATTCATTAACGTGGGAGAATTGCTTTCTTTTCAATAACC
The DNA here is from genome assembly GCA_914767945.1 of Eilema depressum. Taxonomy (NCBI): domain Eukaryota; kingdom Metazoa; phylum Arthropoda; class Insecta; order Lepidoptera; family Erebidae; genus Eilema; species Eilema depressum. The sequence goes on from OU612026.1 coordinate 837,754, forward strand.
AGCGTTTAGCGATGGTTTTCCCAAGCGACTACAATATGGGGTTCTTCAAGAAGGGCATTAGAAGGTTTCTTCAGGGTCGGCAGCACGAGTGTGACGCCCCTGGTGTTGCATACGTCCATAGGCCACGGTAACCACTTTCCATCAGGTGGGCTGTGTGCTTGTCTGCCACCTAAGTGGTATAAAAAAATAAAAAAAAATTGTGCGATCTCTTTTTCTTTTTCTGTTCTGCAGAACAAGTGTTAAGCCAAGTACAGCTATCACCTCGTTGTTGTAGTATGGTATTATTGGCGTACTACACACATCTTCCAGTAGCTCAAATGAGAGGTCCGTACACACGGTCCGGATCCGGACCACCTATACACACCGTCACGTAACTCAACTGAAAACTGTGCATGCAAACCCTAACGTGTATGTGCACTATGGAACTCGATTATGCCTGTCGGTTATGCATGTGCATGCATAACCATCATGCATAACCTAGCGTGTATGGCGTCCAAATTGGGCACTTTTCCCAATGGTCAGTGTGTATGGTCAGTTTCTAGGTAGGATCGTGGATGACACTATTCTTTTTTAATTACTTTGCTTGTAGACATAACACTTCGGTCATTTGAGACGTCGTCGCTCATGGAGCAAAGAAAAGCACGTGATCAAACAAAAAACAACTGGCTGGCCATAGGGTCTTGTGTAACATGTAAATATTATGCATTTTCAACATCATTACGTACCAGCTGAGATATGGCATTACCTGACATACTAAATCACCTTGATTTTACCGTGGTTTGTATTTGATATTTGTGCAGCATTATGAGCTTTTGGTTCGGTTCGCGGGTTGAGCAAACTGCTTGTGAAATTGTTAGCAGTCAAGAAATTAGCTCAGTAGCTTCTGCTTCCATTACGTGGTATCAAACACAGTCTGTTGCAGTCTGCGGAACGCACAGGTCTCTCCCAATATGAAGTATGGTGATACAACTCTACATACTCCTTTGAGAGTATGTTGACTGCAATTTCTAGAACAAATATTATACTACGGAGAAAGGAAGTTTCTATACTTTGATCTTTTGCGGAAGGCGGAGGATCGGCAAACGTGGCGCATATTGGGAAAGGCCTATGTCCAGCAGTGGACTGCAATAGGCTAATTGATTGATTGATACTTTTATCTAGATAACTCTTTCATCATTATCATCATAGCGTGGGAGTAACGCTACGCAACGCAACGCGATTGAATCCGAGGATTTCACATCGGAACTCGGTTTCCATTTACTTCCTCTTCTCCTTGTAATTTAACTTATATGACTTTTATGGGGAGTGACTGCCACCTGACCTTCCAACCTGAGAAGAGTATTTGTGCTAGAAACTCGTCCGTCAATCAGTAGGTGTGTTGGTCTTAGGATCGAGAGGTCCCGAGTTCGAATTATGACCATTACACTACCGACCTGAATCAAAATGTTAAAAGTGGATTGGAGCCAAGCTAGACGAATTAGCAGGCATTTAGCAGACAACCACTCTTAATAAAGATTAAATACCGACTCGATATATCAAACCTCAAAATATAAAAACACCTTCAATCAATATAACCACCTTACTGTATATAATTATTTTATAATTGTAAGTCTCACTCCATATCTAACAACCTGTCAATTTATTTCTCCAAAATTGTGAGCAGCAGCCGCACAGACTACAGCGAGTAGTGACTAGTGACACACAAAGCTAGGCAACGGTACCAGTGTGGAGTGGGCTCGCGACCCGAGTGCGACCCGGCGCCGGACCGGTGTTGCCACCGCCGGCTCTTGTCCTACAAGCTGGTACAACTGAGCACAAAACTTGCAGACACGATTTTGGCAATCGCAGGGTGTATGGACACTTGTTACCCTAAGTTGCAGTGGGGAGGAGTCACTATGGTATGATTTCGGACGGCTTGTCTTTGCAGAAATGGTAGAGACCTCGTGGTGCATGACAAATTAGATCGCGGTGAGAACAGAAATAGCATCGGATTCCCTTTTGGAAATTGTCACTCTTCGCTACTTAAATAAATCAAGTAACTCAATCACGTTTTAAGACTGGTAATGCCTATGCCTGTGTGCGAAATTCGAAATCCAAGCGACTATAATATGGAGTTCTTCAAAAAGGGTATTACAAGGTTCCTATAGGTTGCATAATGCCTCTGGGTTCGCGGTACTTTTGAATATCCTGGTTATTTTAAGATCTCAAGATGGAGACTTGCAAGTCAATATACCAGCTAATTAACTGATGAGACTGGTGCAGGTTTTCCTCTCAAAGTTGAGGTCAAACAGCAGTCGCATCAACACCTTCCTTACAGAATATGCCAAATTAGGGAAGGAAGGTGTAGCAGACCGTACCTTCCAAATGTGCAGCTTTGAATGCAATTAAGAGTGATGCTCAGATAGAAAAGACGTTAATTGACTGTAGCACTGATCTTTAATCAAATATTCCTTTGAGTGATCACCGCCAATTAAATCAATAACTTTGTTCTTCGTGACACGGATCCCACGCGATAAAACACGCAAACAAACAACATTTAGCACGCTCACGTACATTGTACTGGGTGGCGCAAAAGTAGTGGCACTAAAGAAAATACCTTTATTTTTTTTATATGAAATTTTCTGTCATTCTGTTGTTGAAAATTGTGTAGTGAACAAATGTAAAATACACTGAAAATAAACATGGACCGTTTTACTCCCCAAGAACGTGGAATAATTGTGTCAAACGCTTTTCCAGGCCGAGTTATCTCTCGTTTTGGCGATTTGCCTTGGCCTGCAAGATCACCCGATCTGACCAGTCCAGACTTCTTTCTTTGGGGTTTTTTGAAATCTCGGGTGTATGTGAACAAGCCACAGACTCTCGCAGCTCTAAAAGAAAACATTCGTCAAGAAATAACGAACATATCGCAGGAAGTGTTACGGCAAGTTATGCAAAATGTCATAAATAGGGCTCAAATGTGTATCTCTGGAGGTCACCATTTAAAAGACATCATCTTTAAATCCTAATGGTACGAAATTTAATGGTACAAATATACATTTAAAAAAACCTAAATCTAGTTTTCTAATTTAGAAAAAATGTTATAGCCGAACCAAATAGGGTCTTTACTTTTGCGCCACCCGTTACAATCCACAGAGCATATACACTATAGAGATGGAATGTGTGACAACGTGCGGATCGATTGTTACTAGAACCGAATAAAACTTATGTCATGGATCCTGAGTGACGCGGAAATTAATTTTGATTTGGACAGTGAAGGGATCCTGTAAAGGTACGGATCTTTTGTTTTAACTTAGGTACAGCACCCTATAAATAGCAAACTATCCAAGTACCTAAGTAACTTTATTACCAAGCACCAATTGCTTGGACTGCACCCCAGCTTACCTACCTTTAGACAGTGTGCAGTCAATTTGGCGACCTAAATATTAAAAAGTCCTAATTTCGTAGTTCTTGCTTCTGTAGTTTCGTCTTTTCATTAATGAATCAGTCATTTGAAAAGGCTTTCTACTTCATAATGTTAGTAGATCTTAAGTTAAGAACGAGACTACAAAAAGTAAAATACCTTGACTTATTCCAGACCCGTACCCGTAGGACTCAAATTTCAACCCTATCATAAAAACACCCCTACACACATATAATCGCGTCTTTATCCCCGGAAGATTAGGCAGAGGTAAATTAATAGTTGACACCCACATTTCACTAATCATTGTATTCAGACCAACGTAATAGGGGGTGAGCCTATTGCCGTATTCTGGGCACTATTGTTGACTGGTTTGATTAAGATTAATTTATAGATGAAGTCCAAACCTTGTAGCTAGTCGCGGATAACACCCACTCCACAATAACAACTTTCGTCCTTCAATCCAGTCTTTAACAATGGTCCTTGAACATTTCATACGAATGGCATATCTTTACAATCACATGTCTATGGTAAACCTTACATAATCATCATTTAAGTTGTCACTTATGTCGGCGAGTGTACTCAGTCGATATTAGAAAGCGAGCTGGCGCCAACGCGGAGCTTCCTCTCTTCAACTTACTCGTAATTATACGTCGCCGATATATGAAAGTTGTCTATCTGTATTATCTGGGTGTTTGTGAGCTAAAGGCTATTACTACTGAGCCTTTATTCCGCTTGAACAACCGTACCGTCACTATGCACGCTCATATAAGCCGACACATTTAGGTTGATTAAGTTTTACGCCAGTTCTAGCCTTTATGTTAACCTATTGAAATTGGTCGTCTACTCGCGTTTAGACACTCGTTGTCAAGTAGAATGATGTCCCTGGTTTGTTGCTAGGCTACAAATTATATGAATCGAGTGTAGATAATTGGTTTATTTCATCAGATTCGTAGAAAAAGCAATCAACTCAAATCCTACAGTGTTGTGAGCTCGTATTGTATAATAACCACATATTGGGGAAAGTATGGCGTATGGAACACTTGCTAAATTGGATCGCCCTTGTGTTGGGGAAACTTGTTTTCTGTATGGCAACACTGAGATTAGGCAAATAGCCTATTTGTGTATCGATGTTGTTTCTGTTGATCAGTTGAGTGTCTTGTGTACGCTAAAACTACATAGCTCTATTTTGACTTATTATAGATAAAGGCATTGTGTATTGTATACTTCAAAAAATGCAAATAAGCGAACGGTTTTCACTGGGTTGGAATGGGCCGGACGGGTACATTATGAATTTAGGGTCCAATGCGATTAAGGTTTTCTAAAGGAAATTTTAAAGCAATTAGTTTGCTAAGCCGTCAGTTGAGAATGGTTGTTTAGGAAAATTTGGAGCACGCACTTGGTAGCTCAGTGGTTAGAACATTCCCCCTGTAAGGAACTGGTCGCGGGTTCTGAGGCTACCCATTGTTCCATAGATCGGAAATCATAGCTGACGAAATGTGAGTGTTATTACACCTCAGCCTACCCCTTCAGGGATTTACAGGTGTATTATATATACATACATACATATAATCACGCCTTTATCCCCAGAGAATTAGGCAGAGGTGAATTAACACCCACATTTCACTAATCATTGTACATATTAGGTTCCACATAATAGGGGGTGAGCCTATTGCCGTTTTCCGGGCATAATTGTTAGCTCGAGCCATGGTATAGGCTGATTCTGGGCTGTATATTATCTGTCTGATGTTAAACAACCCTATCCCTTAGTCGCTAGGTGTAGTTATACGAGTATGTATGTATAAACAGTTTGCCTATCAAACGATATATCGAAAGCTATTAGATTGTATATTGCTAGCTTAAGCTATACTTACTTTGGGTCTAGATAGCGTTGTGTAGATTGTCCTACAATATTTATTTATTATAATATTTTATCGTACAGCGAGGGTAAGGTTTGCCAAAAGAGTTATATAAAGAGCCTACTCGATGTTGAGGAATTACTGTGTCATGTCTGTCACAATCGCGGAGAGATTTCGAACGATATGTGGTGCCTACAACTAATGTTAACCTGTCTATGCCTATTTTATGTACGTAATACTTTTTTTATATCACTAAGTTGACAGACAAGCACACGGCCCACCTGATGGGAAGCGGTTACCGTAGCCTATGGACGTATGCAACACCAGGGGCGTCACACTCGCGCTGCCGACTTTGAAGAAACCTTCTAATGCCCTTCTTGAAGAACTCCATATATACTGACCTTCATGTACGTATTTTTGTATATCCCAGAAGATTGCCAGGTTACTTCAGATGACTGTAGAAGGTAGAACACGACGGTATTCCTGTCCCATCGAGCAGTCCGACTGGGGAAGTAACTCCGCCCTACAGAATACCGCGGTTATAATAACCTCACGTTGTGTTCCCGGCGGTGAGTAGGGTAGCCAGAGCTCACTCTCCAGTGACCTCTCCAGGTTTTGTGCTATCAGTGGGAAGATCAAAGGTTTGTCCTGCTTGTCTTCTGCGCTGACGGCACAGAATCTCTCTGTTCTTACAGGGTCGACAGCACGAGTGTGACTCCCCTGGTGTTGCACTCGTTCGTAGGTCATGGTACCCACTTTCCATCAGATGGGCCGTGTGCTTGACTGCGACCTAAGTGGTATGGAAAAAGCAAGATGTCGTGGATTGGATTCCTACTCAGGGTAAATATTGGGGTGTATTTATGTATCTATGCAGCAAAAATGAAAAAAAGTATTTTTTTTCACCTCGCCTGATGGTAAGCTGAAGGCAAAGTCTTGGAAAAAGAAGGTCACCATTATAGACACGTCCCATGTTACAATGTTGGCACTCAGCTTGACAGCCTCATCAGATGCTTTTTTACGCCCCGCTTAAAATTTTCCGCATCCGCAAAAATGTTTATCCGCAATCTAGAACCCATATTATAAGGTATGATTAATTTGGGAGTGTATGGAACATTATCATCTTTGGGGCTCAAGCCAATCAATCCTGTACACCTGTCAATGAACAAGACCCCGGCCCAGGTTTATATTCGGAGATGACAGGTCAGACGGAAGTTCAATAACTGAGATAATTCAAAATTAAAGATTCTATAGGTACATCAAATTCTTCTTAAGACGACGAGAACCCCGTTAGCCAACTACCTCAACGGTATAAGGACTGTAATATAACAGGTTCGAGTTCCGTCCGGGGTATGGCGTTTATAACCCGCGCCACGTATCTTGGACCTAAATCGTAAGACATACGAGGCTCTGGCGCCCGTGGATTGCTTTGTAATAGTCTATGCTTGGTGAATTTGAGTTCGTCTACCGCAGTAGCACCCGTGCTATCCTCAAAATACACCCAAGAAATGTGTACAGCGCGTATAGGGCACATTTTGAGCACATTTTAGGTCCAAGATACGTGGCGCGGGTTATACCAATCAATACATCAAACATAAGTCTTATTTATACGTTTGTTTTTTTTTTCTCTTTGTACAGGTAGGCACATAACAGTATTTTATTTAATTTTAATGTTAATGAATGACTTGTCATTAGCATTCGGTCTGTCGTATTATGCAAACTCTTCTTTCATAAAAACGAGTTATTTGGTAGTTCGGAATGAGTTATGTACTAGTTTATAAACGTTTTGAAACTGTTATGTTGTATCCCCTCTTTGATAGTCTAGTAATTGTGGTGTGACAGCTGCTTTAAAAAAAATTTCGGTGAAACAGGAATTACAATTAATAATGACTATTTCGCTAAACATTTTTAAACATACAGACTATGACATTGTCATCTTGAAGGCTCACCCCCTATTAAGTGGAATCGAAAATGATAGTTGACCAAATGTGTGTGATAATACAATCCCCTAAGGGGTTAGGCAACCCTTTACCCCCCTGGGGCGGGAAAAGGGTGTATATGTATGTATATAATACCTGTTTCGCCATTTGAAAAATGCAGCCCAAGACACAGTGCCCTCTTGATGACAATAGGTTCGCGCCTTATTACGGGGAACCAAAAACCATTGTGGAAAGAGTGGGGAAAATAAAATAAAAACACCTCTGCCTACCCTTCGGGGATTTACAGACGTGAATGTATATATACCTATACAAAATTTCAGCTCAATTGGAAACCTACTTCATTCTGTTTTATTGGTTCAGAAATCAGTAGCAAGATTTGATCGTTACTAGCAAAGTAAACTATACAAAAGCTTGTAAATACTCCCGAAATAACAACACAATAGAATTCTAGATTGTTCAGGGACCCTAGGCCCCAGGCACTCGACAATCGGAACCAATCCACTCGCCCAACATGTCAATAAAGAGAATCCACCGTCCAATTCGCTCAGTAATACATTTTTAATTAAAACCGAACGATTTCCAATTTCGCTGCCGACTGTACCCACTCCATCTATAGACAAGTTGATTTGTTCTGACGTTAATAAAGAAAACAATTATTTTCTTTGTTCCAAATTTGACTATGGGCCTTTAGATTACTCAACGGTCTATTTCTGTTTATTACAGCGACCATGCATCAAAACAACCATTTACCTACAAACGTCCCATTACAAATAATTAATTTGTCAAAGTAAACTGTCAAATAATAAATTTGAAAAAAAAAAGTTCAATTTTTTTGCACGTAGTATAGTCGTATAGATTCGGGTGTGTTCGGCAACGTTCGAACCACTTTTATTCTGCGAGTTCGGGCGGCTTCGGCTACGTTCGGATGCGTTCGGCACGGGTCATTGGTCTGACCTAGATCTGCGCGTGCGCGGAGAAGCACTGCTGTTGCTAACCGCGTATTCTATTCTGTAGAACATTGCATGTTTGCGTTTAGTGTTAGTTTGTTATAAAATTACACATAACTAGGAGTAACAACCTGTTTTTATAACCATAACAAATTAGAAAATGACGAATGACACGCGAAAATAATGACTGTTGTTGTTCGCATTGATTAACGACGGTTGATGTAACCACGGTGTTCTGATTACCACTTCGTCAATGCTAATTGTTGACGAGGGAAATCGATAATAATCGAGTTTATAGAGAAATAATGGGTGTTTTATAACTGTACACGTGCTGATTGAAGAACAAAGCTTTCGCGCAGGTTTTACTCTCGGGGTTAGGAGGTCAGCGACAGTTGCTCGGCAGTCGGAAAAGCTAAATCTGAAGGAAGAATACGAATAAGAAATGAAAGTATTGGATGCAGTCGACAACCATAATTAACGAAACGAGGCTCTGTAGCAGGCTTTCCTCTTCCTCTGGGTGAGTCAGATGGCAGCCGCTCCCGTAAATGTCATAAGTATAAGTATTAGTCACTAAGAAGAAGAAGCCCCAAAATGAAGATGCTATTGGATTAATGAGGCTAGGCTGTCATGATGATGACTTTATTACCAAATTGCTCATTTGATCTGTGCATTAGAAGGTTTTTACGAGGTCAGTGAAGGTCAGCGAATGTAATGCCCCTAGTGTTGCACACGTCCATAGGCCTCGGTAACCACTTTCCATCAGGTGGGCCATGTGTTTGTCTGCCACCTAAGTGGTATAAAAATCCCAGGTACACAAGGTGGAAGAAACTGCGTATCCCAAGAAAATATCCAGCCATCTTTTAGTCAGTCGTGTAACATGTATCGAAATACGTCACCATGCGCAAGCGCCTACTGAAATACACAGCGCAGTAGCGATCGGAAGATCTATAAAAAATATAGATCACGATAACACTTCAAGGTTCGCTAACTGTGTGGTCTCACGAATAGATTGATGGTCACTCAAGCAGTAAAAAATATCGATACATTCGATTGAAGCTCTTAATCCGGGTCGTAATAGGTCATATTATTGCTTGTAGTATTTTTAACTACTCAGCAATCTCAAGGACTTCGAAGTCATCTTTTAGGCTTCTGATTTGACTTTTCATCTAAATATTCCTTAAGGTGTAGGAAAGCGGACTCTGGACTCCGAGGTGTAGGCGTCTGATCTGATACGACCGGAACTAATGCGATGATGATGTTTCTTAAAAGTGTAAGCAGACATTGTAATAATACCCAATTTGTATTTAATTTGTACGTTAGGTGAATTTCTTAAAAAAAGAAAGAATAGAAAGAAAATTGTACTACGTGTCTTGCATAGAAATCGGGACCTTCCTTGAGTCCTGATTTCGATGCTAGGAATGAGCAAAAATTTTAAATACAAAAAAAATACGCAGTACACCAAGTAGAAATATTACTCGCTCCTAAATATGTAAATTCAAAAATACAGCTATCAAATCGATCGACACATCCCTGCCTACCCCCGTACTACACAAGCGTACAAAAAAAATAAAAAGTAAAATCATCAACCTATCATTAAACGACCGTAATGCCTCAAAAGACCTCTAAAGACCTCATTACACTTTTACAGTGCCATATACGGCACAATGTGCGAACATTGTATAACATCACGACAGTCATTAGGCACTCGGCAGGTGGCTAACCCTTTCTAATGTGACACCCGAGCACCATTAGCGGTGTTGTACTGCTATTGTTGGCAAAGAAAGTGGCCACGCTGAACGGTTCGCAAAATGGGATAATGTGTTAACGGTATGTCATATTCATATTTTTGTTGCAAGTTGTAATACTAGATTTTTGTGTGCCGTGTCGTCGGAGTGGCGATTTGTGACTTCTAAGTTCCTGATAATTTCGATCTCTACATAACATATCTAGGTATGCCACAGAAAAAAATTAGGATAGAACGGCCATAGGAGCGGGAAACGCGTGACCACTTTTTAGAGTATAATGACAATTCTTGCCGTCATCATCATCATCTTCGTCTTCATGGAGACGCAATATATCCTGATTGCATCCGTGGCCAAGATGATCTCGGAGCTCAGGGTCCGCCTTCCAGCTCTTCCTCCTCCACTTCGCACTATCTTGGGCGTTCATGGTAGTGAGACCATTTGCACGCATGTCAGTCAAATTCCGAGGTGAAGTCAAATTGACGTGTCTTTCGTGAAGTCTTTTGTATAAAAAAAAAGACGTGTGGCACTCGGGGACTGCCGCGGTAAAGCTACTGCATAGCATTTTTTAACAACTTATGCAATTTTTTTTTTTTTTTCAACATTCTACACAACGCTTTCTAGACCCATGGTAAGCTTAATTAGCTTGTGTTATGGAATCTAGAATGCGGATATACATACTTAGATACTTTTTTTTTTTGTAAATACATACATAATTATACATAGAAACACCCAGACCAATGCAAATATTTATATTCATGCATATAAATATTGGCACTGAGCGGGGATCGAACCCGCGCCTCCTGCGTAGCAGCCGCGTTCACTACCGCTACGCCACAGAGGCAGTCATCAATTATAATTACTTACGTTAAGCGGAGCTACTTCGGAGCAGCTCGGCTCGATTCGTGCGAGCTTCGGGGTGTTAGGTTTTTTTCGTGACGGAATTTCTGGATTCGGTCTCCACGCTCAAGGCCCGCGATAGAAGCTATGCAATAGCTTAAAAATATATCATGTAATGCTTATTAATAGGTAAGACTGTTTGGAAAAAATAAAATAACATTGTCCGAATACTTTCCATTTTTGCGGAGGGGGATTTAGAATTAAATTATCACTTGTGTGATGTATTAATATATTAAGCGGGCACAAAAAAGGAAAAAGGTCCCAATTTGTTGGTCAGTTTTTTATATATGCCCGTTGCCAATTTAAAATATTCTCTTTTCGTTAGAAATGGGTCAGTCAAGGGTGATCCCTTAGAAATTAGGTCAGAATCGAATCCTGGCATTCATGTGAAAATGATTAAATTATTAAATTTGGCAAAATGGCAATGGCTTGCAATTTCTGTAATCCCCCAAAATAGAACGGGTAAGCACAGAGACGCTCAATGCGAATATTAATATATTTTTGTCCTAATAAACCGTAAAAGTTGAAGAATTGAAGAATTTAATCAAAAAATATTAGTTAATAACTGATATTTTTTTAGAATACAGATAATATTTATCTTTTGTTGACTTCAAATTTTAGAAAGATGCAATATCCTATTTTAGATTTAGTAATTCATGAATTTCGCATTTTCTTTAAACACCCCAAAAGAATGAAAATATTTGTGCAAGTAATCCTAGGTTCAGATGGAGGTTTCCATCTCTGAAAACAATAAAATTATATTACAAAATAAATATGAAACCTTTGTGTGATATACTTTGTAAGCATAAATGTGTACCTATGTAATTACTTGTACTTAGGTATAAACGTTTTCACATTACTAGAACTCAACATATAAGCTCCCATTTAACACATATCGATTTAAAAAAAAACCATTATGCAAATGACATACGCCTAAAATTACTACGAACTCGCCACGAAACTCAAAACTGTTCCCTAATGGGCGAGCAATTACGTTGATCATACGTTACAATTCTGCATAGAGCATTGTGCTCACGTCCACGACACACCTTTGAGCTTTCAAATTAATTAAGAAAGCCCATTAAAAATAAATCATGGACGCCCTAGTGATAAATATCCACTTATGTAATTACGATTACGTGTTATATTTTCCTCAAATATATTAAGTATTATGGTGTTATAAGTTATAACTCATGAAAAGGTGTAATATGAAGTTTGAATTTTTTCAGATAGTGCTTAGTGAAATATATCTAAATTTTTTCATGCGGATAGAAATCAAATCAAATAGTTGTTTGCTAGGATATATGGTACAATAGATGCTACAATACTTTGGTTCTTCATATTCTGCCACATACTGTGTGTCAATTTACAATATTATTTCATAATATTCTGTGAAAATTAGTAACCTATATCAAAGTATCATATATCAGAATTCGCTCGCTAAATTTCAGACACGAGTGCAGGTTATGGAAAAGATCTCGCGCGATATGAATCTGGAGATACACGAGGTGCCCGAGAATAAAAACGAGAACCTGTCTGGCATTTTTATGAAACTTTGTGAGTGTTTGCAAGTTGATATTCCAGTGGGCGAATTAAGAGCCTGCCGTCGTGTCTCGAAAATGAATTCATCGTCGGAGCGTCCCCGCAATATACTGGTCTCTCTTTCATCGCAGAAACTTCGTGATCTGATATTGTCATCGGTGACTCGTTTTAACAAGGCTCATCCGAGAGATAAACTCTCCTCTACTCATATTGGCTTCACGGGGGAAACACGTAGAATATATGTGGCTGAGCATCTCTCTCCTGAATCTAAGGAAGTACATAGCGCTGCGCGAAAATTCTGTAGAGAGAATAATTTTAGGTTTGTATGGATTCGATTCGGCCAAGTATACGTTCGCAAGGATGAGCAAAGTCCTGCTCAACATGTCAAAACCATTGATTGTCTCAATAAGATTAGGTTAAATTAATACTTTATAATTAAAATATTTTATTTTTCTTTTTATGTACGGTTTCAAATTATTTAACATAATGATAAGCATGTATTATCAGAATATTAACGGATTGCGTACTAAGTTACCACAATTTTATCAAAATGTATTGAATTGTAATTATGATGTTATATGTCTCACGGAAACAAACTTAAATAACAATATCTTTGATGGAGAGGTTCTTGACTCTCGTTATAACATATTTAGAAGAGATCGCGATGACATTAATTCCTCAAAGGATGACGGCGGTGGTGTCCTGGTGGCAGTGAAAAAATCGTTCCAAGTTCTTAGACAGGCATATTGGGATAGTAATCTGGAGGATATCTGGATAACTATTATACCAAAAGATTGCAGCGCTCTTAAAGTTAATATATGTGTTTGTTACCTACCTCCTGACTTGAACTGCTTAAAGAGGGATGAATTTTATTCGAATTGTCAGAGAGTTCTGTTAAATCATTGCCAAGAGGACACAAACTTGATCGTGGGTGATTTTAACACACCCGAGTACTCCCCTATCTCTATTAGTATTGGTGAACCATCTTATACCCCACAATGTAAGAGACTTCTTCTTTTACAGGAGTTCATCTCGCTTTGTAACTTGTATCAAAGTAACAACATCTCAAATGAAAAAGATCGGTATCTTGATTTGATACTCTCATCCGTTTGTTCATTGAATGTTACTGAAGCGGACGCACTGAGCTTAAAAGATAGACACCATCCTGCTTTGGAATTCGAAGTTCCCTCTATATGTGATACGTCAAAAAACTTAAAACCTAATAATAGTAAGCGTTTCAACTTTGCAAAATGTAATTATGAAGGGATGCGTATTTGTTTGAATTTGATAGATTGGCAAAACCTTTTATCGGGTTCAGACGTCAATGTATGTGTGGATCTTTTTTACGAGAAACTTCTAGAAATTATAAATAAAAATACTCCACTAACAACAGTAAAATCAAATAAATATCCTGATTGGTATAGCAAACCCTTAATAAAATGTATCGTAGAAAAGAATAAGTACCACAAGCTCTTCAAAAAGTTTAATAATCCACGTGATTATGATACGTTTTCTCTGTTACGTGCTAGATCTAAAAAATTGATGGATCAGTGTTACAAAAATTATGTCACTTCGATCGAAGCGTCTTTGACAAACAATGTTAAATATTTTTGGAAGTTTGTTAACAATAGGAGGGGGCATGTCTCGATTCCTAATGTCATGCAGTTTGGTAATTCTTCTTCTTCGACTGGGCAGGGTGTCTGTGAGATGTTTTCCGATTATTTTGCTTCAGTGTTTGAATCGGATCATGCTTCTTCTGTTCTCCCAAACGACCATCAGTCACTTGAGTGTAGCGCTATGGACTATATTTCATTAATTCATATCACAGACGAAAATATAATGGAGAAAATTAAACATCTTGATGAGGCAAAGGGAGCAGGTTCAGATCAAATACCCCCATCATTGGTCAAACGCTGTGGAAGGGAACTGAGCACACCATTGAATATTTTATTCAACAAGTCTCTCACAAATGGGATCTTCCCCAGTCGATGGAAGATTGCTCACATTGTCCCCATTTTCAAGAGCGGTGATAAATCTCGCTGCGAGAACTATAGACCCATAAGCATTTTGTCATGTCTTGCAAAACTTTTTGAGTCTTTAGTATATGCACAGTTGTACAATCATTTTAAGCCTATTATATGTGAAAATCAACACGGATTTGTAAAAGGTAGATCAACCATATCTAATCTTTTGGTGTATAAAAACTACCTGTGTAAGAGTTTTGCCGTAGGTGGTCAGGTTGATTCTATCTATACAGATTTTGCAAAGGCATTTGACAAAGTTAATCATCGATTGCTTTGCAACAAGCTCGCTTCTTATGGCGTTCATGGCAGTCTCCTTCGCTGGTTGACCTCTTACTTAAATGAAAGGAGTCAACTGGTAGCTTTAAGAGGATTTACTTCTTCTCCTGCAAGCGTACCATCTGGTGTGCCTCAGGGATCACATTTGGGACCATTGTTGTTTATTGTTTTCATTAACGATCTCATGAACAATATATCTTGCGAATGTCTCTTATATGCTGACGATTTAAAAATTTTTAAAACGATCACATGTTCTGACGACTGTAATATATTACAAAGTGACTTAAATGTTATCTCCCGTTGGTGCAAGGGTAACTTGATGTACCTTAATATTGATAAGTGCTTTGTTATTACTTTTACTAATAAGCGTCATGCGATCGTTAATGACTACAGCATTGATAATAGGGTCCTTAAGAGGTCTCACGCTGCTAAAGATCTCGGGATTGTCTTTGATAATGGGCTTACATTTCGGGAGCATTATCAGTACATAATGATAAAGGCTAATAGATTACTAGGTTTTGTCTTTAGATCCACCAGAGACTTTAGAAGTGCTCGTTCAATTCTCTACTTGTACAAGACGCTCGTTAGAAGTATTTTGGAATATGGTACTCCAATATGGACTCCACACTATCAAGTTCATATTGACAATATTGAAAGAGTACAAAGAAGGTGTTTACGAATTTTATGTTACCGTCAACACCTGGGGCGTGCCCTCGTAGGCTACGAGGCTCGCTTAGTTAAATTTAATATGCAGAAGCTGGCGATGCGTAGGCTGTATTTTGATTTTATTTATATTTATAAAATAATTCACTCTATACTAGATGTACCTAACTTGCTTGCTCAAATAACTTTTAATATCAAATACAGTGCTCGTAGATCCAATAGTACAGGACTTTTTGCCTTACAAGTGTATCGAAACAATACATCTTTTTACAATCCTTTGGTTAGGATGGCACGTCAGTGCAATGAAATTGTCAAGGATAATCCAGTGTTTGACATATTTTTACCAAAATTGGCTTTATTTATTAAGAACATTAATAATATCCTCTCAATTAAAGAATCAACAGTTTAAGCATTAATATTGTAAATGGGCTTCCGCTTGAAGTATCTGCCGTTTTCATAGTTTCTTGCCATATCGTATACATAAGCAGCTATATATAAGTACCTAAATTAATGTATAATAATTTAGTATAATAATTAATCATTTTGGTTCATAGATGTATTAAACTCTTTTATTTTCCATGTAAACGCATTTTTGTGGATTGCAACCTAGCTCATACTTTTTATTTTCTATACATACGAACTAGGTATGTAATGTAATGTAATAGTTGTAATCTGTTATGTGTGTAAAATAAATAAATAAATAAAAATAAAAAAGTATATAGATACCACCCCTGCCGGCGACCAGGGTGTATTATGCTACAAACTGAAACCGACTAAATCCGCACGCTGTATCATATCTCAATTATCGGACTGTAAGATTATACAATGAGGCATTTCTCTCACTCCCGATTGACTCTAGGCCATCTCGGTTTTGAGATGGCTCCATTTTAGCCCGGAAAAGCGCGTCACACCTTTGTTCATGTCTGTTTCTGTTAGGGTGACAGACGTCCGTACCTATCACTTCCAATTCTGTTCCCTGAGAGACAGCCCGACCTTTGCCTGCTCTCCACTATGCCCTAGGGGGCTTCAGAGGGACAAGAAGAAAGCCTGCGACCAGCCTTCTACAAAGCTGCTCTCGTAAGTACGGTATTGATTTTCCACATGGTGGCGGAGTGGGAGCTACAACTTGGGCAACCACGCGCAGGGCACGCCGTAGTAGCGGCGGTAAGACCCATCATGGGGGAGTGGCTAGAGAGGCCACACGGCGGCCTCTCGTTCTGGCTGACGCAGATCATCACCAATCATGGGTGTTTTGGGCGGTATCTGCATCGGACCGCGAAGAAAGAGCCAACGTCCGAGTGCCATCACTGCGACGCGAGCGAGGACTCGGCGCTGCACACGCTCACCGAGTGTCCGGCGTGGGAGACGCCGAGACGGGAGCTGGTGGCGACCCTAGGAGTGAGAGTTCTCACGCTCGCCACTTTGCTCGCAGCGATGGTTCGCTGCGCAGATTCGTGGGCCGCCGGCGACTCCTTCTGCGAGCAAGTAATGCTCGTGAAGGAGGCGGCAGAGCGGGAGCGCGAGGAGCGAAGGAGAATCGCAAACCGCGCGGCCCGCAACGAGCAGCGGCAACTCGGGCGTCGGAGGTCGCAGAATGACCTCCGTCCCCCATGAGCGCAGGCCTGGGGGTGACGGGTAGAGCCGCCTGTCACCCTAGCAGAAGCAGGCCGCGGCGGCGGCACGCATTGCGTGCCTCCCCATACCCGGGGGCGGGTTGGGGACTCTGTGGTCCCCTCACCGGAAGAGGGCCAGATCGAGAGATGTGGTCCTGGGTCGGCCGGGGTGCGAGGGATATGGCTACGACAATCTCACCTCCGGCAACTGACGGCCCACAGACGGCGTGCGTTTTAGTCGGTTCGAGTCCGACATAACCTCCTCCTCCGGCTACGGTGGGGGAGGTATCCGTGGGGATTTTGCGCACGATAAAAAAAAAAAAAAAAAAGGTATTGATTTTCCAATGACTTGCCAGTTCTAGGTGCCTACTCAAACCTTTCGTATTAATTTTATATCTAAGTAGGTATTAATACATTTATGTACTTAAATTTGCATAATTATACAAATCAGCCTGTCAGGGCTCAGGCAGCTCAGGCACTAAATCAGCCATTTTGCATTCTGTAATTTATGGACAGAATAAAATTAATCTTATAACTTATTATTGTTTATGTACTTACATTATAATATAAATATTTGTTAGAAATTCATACATACATATACCTACTCACACATGAGGTGTATTAATTAGGTTAGGTTAGAAAGAAGAAATACGTGATAGAAAAGAGGGTCACGTACCATGTTACAACGGTGGCGCTCAGCTTGGTGGCCTCGTCAGATGACGCCCCGCTTAAAGGACCCGGGCCTATAGGAAGAAGGAAAAACATGAGCTGGTAAGGAATTCCAGGTCTTAATCTGTAGTTCTGTCGAAATTTACCCTTTAATTAATAGCCAAGGCTATGTTATTATTCGTCTGATGATACTGCTGAAAGGTTTTCTTTGCTCTCCTTTTATCCTTAGGTACTCTCATTTTTTAACGACTTGAAGGGGGAAAGAGATGTTTTATAACCAAGTGAATGTATCTACTCTAAAATTATGAACTTTAGTCCGCGGTTCACGGTCGTAGTCGACACGTTTATCAGTCGAAGCTGAATATAATTCGCCTTCACTTCATCATGATCATAATCATTGTAACTTGTAAACATACATAATTACTGTTCAGATCTTATTGTATGCTAAAGAGGATTGCTGTTTTGCTAGCAAATTGCATAATCATATCATTTTTTACTGAGTCAGGAAAATGCTCAGAAAATGCTCAGAAAAAATCATCAATTTTTACTTAAACAGGCTTATTATCATCATTACAGCGGCGTTAAAACTAGTTTCATGCAATAAATAAATAAAAAATACAATTATAATTGAGATTAATGGCGCTTGGTGGAACTTGCTACACATATTAAATAAACACTTGTACTTTTCCACAGTTTTTTATATTTGATTATGTTGTTTTTGTAGGTATATTTTTTACTTGAGACTGGCGAAATTGCGGCGATCCAAAGTGTCCAAAGACAGAAAGTATAGAGGAATTTGGATTGGCTTCGTGCGGGCTTCGGTGGCTTAGCGGTTAGAGCACTCCCCCTGTAATGCTTCGTTTACATACTCGCGGCAGAGCGAGGGAAGTGGCGAGAGAAGTGGGCAGGGACGTGGTGTGAATGGTATATTCGTCATGCCGCGAGTACTGCCACGTATGTTGCTGCGAGTGTCGGCTTGGCGGCGCGAGAAGGAGCGGCAATACTAGCGCGATGAAGCATTCACATACTCGCGTCGCGCACACTTCGCATCGAGCGCTCGTTGTGTACGCGCGTGTCACAGTCACAGGATTACTTCGAATTTATTATCATGACAATGACGCAACCAATCGAATGGTCCAACGAAAAATCAATAGAATTTATTGAAATGCTTGCTACGGATCTAATTAAATAATATAGGTAATACATATGTATATAAAAGATAGGTAGGTAGGTACCTACCTACCAAACTAGAATAGGTAGGTAGGTAGGTATCTACCTACCTACCAAATTAAAATAGGTAGGTAGGTAGGTAGTACCTACCAAATTAGAATAGGTAGGTAGGTAGGTACTTACCTACCAAACTAGAATAGGTAGGTACCTACCTACCAACCTATTTGGTAGGTAATCAGGCTAATTTGGTAGGTACTACCTACCTACCTACCTTTTTTAATTTGGTAGGTAATTAGGCTAATTTGGTAGGTAGGTACCTACCTACCTACCTATTCTAATTTGGTAGGTAACCTACTTACCAAATTAGAATAGGTAGGTAGGTAGGTACCTACCTACCAAACTAGAATAGGTAGGTAGGTAGGTACCTACCTACCTACCAAACTAGAATAGGTAGGTAGGTAGGTACCTACCTACCAAACTAGAATAGGTAGGTAGGTAGGTACCTACCTACCTACCTATTAGGTAGGTAATCAGGCTAATTTGGTAGGTACTACCTACCTACCTATTTTAATTTGGTAGGTAATTAGGCTAATTTGGTAGGTAGGTACCTACCTACCTACCTATTCTAATTCGGTAGGTAACCTACTTACCAAATTAGCCTAATTTACCTACCCACCTATTTTAATTTGGTAGGTAGGTAGGTACCTCTACCTACTAAATCAGAATGGGTAGGTAGGTAGGTACCTACCTACCAAATTAGCGTAAGTATACCTACCAAACAGGTAGCTAGGGTACCTACCAAATTAGAATAGGTAGGTAGGTAGGTACCTACCTACCAAATTAGAATAGGTAGGTAGGTAGGTAGTACCTACCAAATTAGCCTGATTACCTACCAAATAGGTAGGTAGGTAGGTACCTACCTACCTACCAAATTAGCCTGATTACCTACTAGCTAAGTATCTAAGTAGATAGCCTAGCCTAATAAAATGCCTATACTGCATTCGGTTAGGTGTCCACTTAACTAAAGTCGTCCATCTCCATCGCAAGGCGAATACTGTATGCGGGGCAACGCGATGAACATCGCGATGATGCGAGTGTTGGGCAACGCGATGAACATCGCGATGATGCGAGTGTTTGAATGCTAGGGCATTATTCGCGTGAATATTGCCGGCAAGGCGATGAGCAATGCGAGCGGCAGTATGTAAACGCGGGGTAAGGGAAAGGTCGCGGGTTCGAATCCCGCCCGAAGTCAAATTCTCTTTTCTCTTTGTAAATCGATTTGAACAATCAGCATAATAAATGCTTCAAAATTTAAACGCCATTATTTAAAAAAAGAAGAAAATTCAGCTAGTTCAATTATACGAACTTAATAAATTAATTATTCCCGAAATGAGTTCTCTCGTCCAAGTGAGATTCGAGATCGAATTTTGATATCATAAACACAATACCATTGAATTATATTAGAAAAATATTGCTAAGTACTTTCTGTACATCCATGAACGGTACGGTGCGTAAATGTAATTCTCTGAAGCACGCCATACAGCTACCCAATGAATGGAATCTACCAAAGGCTCGTAAATATCTCATTTGGGTTATAAAAGCATCATCTGCAGCAATAGGATTGCCCCAGAAAATAATGATCTTATATTACTAACTACGTACACGTTGTAATACGTTAAAATCGTTTAGCCGTTTACTGCTTTTTTGATAGTTTACATAAGCAGAGATTTATTTTTATAGTCATTCAGATATTTCTTACGTTATGTTTGTGAACACTTTATGACGCGGAGATGGGTCCTAGGTGTATACCAACAAAATCCTTTCATAACCTACTAGCTTTTGCCCGCGGCTCCGCCCGCGTGGATGTCGGTTATCGCGACCAAACATAGCCTATGTCCTTTCTCAAGGTCTAAACTACCCCTATACCAAATTTCATCAATATCGGTTCAGCGGTTTTGGCGTGAAAGCGTAACAGACAGGCAGACATACAGAGTTACTTTCGCATTAATAATATTAGTATGGATTTAAAGACATGTTCTCGAATTAGTTCAATAATAGAAACAATGCAAAATAGCAACAATACTGTTGAATAATTTTTACCACCACATGAAGCGAAACTTCTAATTCAGTATATCTAAACGCAAATACTCACAATCTAGGTATTATGTTGAATTGACTAATATGTACTTAGTTTAGTCCGTTGCAGGAGAGTTTATCTAAATACAGATTTGACTTACTATCCATCCACCTCTTGCCACAGGCAGGGAGTTCATCCTCACACATTGCGTCCGGAAACGGTGCGCATTGAAAGGCACTTCATCCCAAGCACACTCAAGCTGTGGAATGAACTCCCTGCGGTGGTTTTCCCAAACGACTACAATATGGGGTTCTTGAAGAAGGGCATTAGAAGGTTTCTTCAGGGTCGGCAGCGCGAGTGTGACGCCCCTGGTGTTGCATACGTCCATAGGCCACGGTGACCGCTTCCCATCAGGTGGGCCGTGTGCTTGTCTGCCAACTAAGTGGTATAAAAAAAAATTAAAAAAAAGTCTACAGCTTCTTTTCCTGATTGCATCCGTGGCCAAGATGATCTCGGAATTCAGGGTCTGCCTTCCAGCTCTTCCTCCTCAGAGTATTGGCGGTTATATATGTCCTCATTAAGATTTTCAGGGGCCAAGTTAACCGCAAATCAAAGGTATGTTTATATTGAAACCATTATGGGTCGCCAGACTTTAGAAGTTAGTAAATAACTTAAATAAGTGATTTATCTTATGGCCTGTGGTATTAGTAACAGAACACCATCTATAACAGTTCAATCGTGAGTCAAAAGGGAAGATAAGGTTATTTTTTTTTATTTTATTTTTTTTATATAGGACACGTCAATTTGACTTTGCCTCGCCTGATGGTAAGCTGAAGGCAAAGTCTCTGAAAAGAGGGTCACCATGACAGACATGTACCATGTTACAATGGTGGCACTCAGCTTGACGGCCTCATCAGATGCTTTTTCACGCCCCGCTTAAAGGACCCGGGACTATAGGAGGAGGGAAACACGTGAGCTGGTAAGGAATTCCAAGTCTTAATAGTGCGGCAGAAGAAGGAGTCGCTGAATCGCTTGTTTCTTGATGGAATATTTTGCACCGTATGCGGGTGGCATCTGAGTCCTGCACGTGTTGTCCTATATAGGAAAGGAGAGGGTGGGATTACTTGGAAGAGCTCATCAGAACATTCACCATGGTAGAGACGGTAAAATACCGCCAAAGATGCCACATCTCTACGCAACTGCAAAGGTTCAAGGGTGTAAGTGTAAGTATAAGGCTTTTGAGGTTACAAGCTCCGTCATGTCTTGTGGCTTCTGGCGTGAATTACGGTCCCATTTAGGTACTGTTTCTATACAACTGCAATGGTACTTTCGCTACAGATACAACACGTAAATACCATCACGCTATGGTATCGTTATAGCATATTAAAGGTACGATTTCATAGCGGACCGCAGACCGCAGCAGCAGATACAGTGTACCGTGATATAGACTTAAATGTGATAACATTGTTTATTGTTTTAATTCATTGCGGCTTCAAAATAGTGCTGGTCTATCGGTATCAAAGTTTAACAAGTAATGTATGTGAAGAGACGACACGTCATCCGACCGAGCACATACCCTAGTCCATAGGAATTGAATGACCAGTTAGGGAAATTGACTTATCAAATATTTTGATGAAATTGACGAATTATGGAAACTGACGAATTAACGAAAATGGCGAATCAGGGAAAATGAACACTAACTCGTCCGCTCATTTTTCTATAACTACATGGGATGGGGCTGTTCTCCATCCGACAGTAAACATACAGCCCATGATAAGGTACCCACTAGACGGCAATAGGCTCTCCTCCTCCTGACGGCAATAGGCGAAATGTGGGGGTTAATACACCTCTGCCTACCCCTTCGTTAATTTACAGGCGTGAGTACAAATTATGGATGTGAATATATTATGTCTAAATTTTTCACATACATTAATTGTTAAATTTTGATACTGGTAAACTGCATTATTGCAATAAATCAAAACGATAATAACACATTCGTACGCTGCATGTGTTTGCTGCTGCGGTCTGCAGTCGGCTACAAAATCGTACCATAACCTCGCGGTTGAAACAGGCCAACAAAACACCATAACATGAATTATTGTTGTTTTGCAAACGCCATGAGGTCATTATTAGTTTTTGTTCCTTTTAATTATAATGGAGGCTTTTTGTGAAGGCCGAATTGTATTGTTAATTTGATTGTATAATAATGAGATTAGTTTGGCACGGACTTGTATTGTTTACGTAACTACTAAGGTACTTAAACTCAGTTGGTAGATAATTCTCCTGATGTTAAACTATGCCGAATTGTTGTACGACAGGACGGGAAACAAGAGAAGAAAAGCAAGTGTGGAGCTCAGTATAACCACTCGTAAATGGCATACTTCTACTTTGGTTTACCGGGGTGTCACTAAGATCTTTGGGATCCCTGTCTATCTCATCTTGTTGGGTGTCAGACAGCAATAGTTTCTTTAAAACCAAATCGGGCGTGTTTCGTGGTGGATACCAACATTTTTAAAAGGGATATAATAAACCGTGCGACAAAAATAATAAATGGATGACTGATAATGAGTTACTTTAAATACTGAGTGGGGGACTAAAATACTGAGTGACCCGTGATACAGAAAGTGTATTGCTAAATTGTGAAGTTATTAGGATTCGAGTATAGCGCGCCCCAACTTGGATAGGTTAGGTTAGAAGGCTAACGCGGAAGCGGAGCTCCCGCTTTCGCCTTCGTGGTTATTTTTTTATAACCATCCAGAAATATTTTTGTACGCCACATTCAGTAATTTTGACATCCAAAAATTTAATAAAATGATTCTTCACTATAGCTGCCAACCTAGGTATATTTTTACTACCTGCTTTTCGGATTAAATAGTCGCCACGTTAAATACATGCCTTTTTAAAATAGAGGTCCTTAAACATTACAGCCCCAATAAATACTTTATCACGCGATTTTGATTTATGTTCAAATCATAATACAATAGTAATAATGAAATATGAAAATATCAATATTTATGGGTTTTTGGGCAGAGGTGAATTTACACCTACATTTCACCAATCATTGTATTAAGTCCTACGTAATAGGGGGTGTGCCAATTGCCGTATTCCGGACACTATTGTTGACTCGAGCCATGTGTCTGAGGCTGTCTGTATATCTGTCTGATATTAAACAGCTCTATCACTTAGTCGCCTTGTACGACACCACACGAGAAGAGATGAGCTGGCCCAAATTCTACTCTGCGGGAAAACATAAATATAGATTCAGAAAACAAACAAAAGAATATTCACAATATATTTCCAATCACCTGGGAGCAGCTATATCGATGAGCCTGAAGTGCAGATTAGATTTCTTCCTCCGAGGATATATTTTGAAGTATAACACGTGTAGCAGTAGCGACAGGGTCGCAAGGCGTTACTTCCTCAAAAGAGCCTGCAGCTCCCTGGGGATAAAGCTCACAACAGTTCTTATATTTTGACAGGTTTGGGTTGAGTAAACTGACATTAATACTGTGGTGAGTGTAATGTAGTTTTACAACACTTGCTTTTTGTATTACTTGTTTTTTTTATATAGGATATGTCAATTTGACTTCACCTCGCCTGATAGTAAGCTGAAGGCAAAGGCTTGGAAAAGAGAAGAGGGTAGCCAGAGTTCACTGGAGAGGTTTTGTGCTGTCAGTGGGAAAACCAAAGGCTTGTCCTAAATATCTTTTCGCTGGCGGCACAGATTCTCTCTGTTCTTACAGGGTCGGCAGCTCTAGTGTGACTCCCTTGGTGTGGCACTCGCCCATAGGCCACGGTAACTTACCATCAGGTGGGCCGTGTGCTTGTCTGCGACCTGAGTAGTAAAAAAAATGGTGGCACTCAGGTTGACGGCCTCATAAGATGCTTCTTCACGCCCCGTTTAAAGGACCCGGGAATGTAGGAAGACGGTCGTTACTAGTCAATGCCTACTTCCTCAAAAATGTCACGGATATTTTACCAACTCCTAAGAGTTCCGCAGCCAAATGGCAAAAAACGGAACCCTTATAGATTCGTCATGTCTGTCCGTCCGTCTGTCTGTCTGTCCGTCCGTATGTCACAGTCACTTTTCTCCGGAACTATAAGGCCTATGCTGTTGAAACTTGGTAAGAAGATGTATTCTGTGAACCGCATTAAGAATTTCACGCAAAAATAAAAAAAAAGTATTAAATTTTGGGGGTCCCCATATATGTAACACTATTTACAACTAGACTATAAAGATTGTAAAATCAAGTTTTAGTGTGTCTAGTTCTACTCAGCTGGTACAAGTTACCTCTTTTGGGCACATAGCCGTGCTTTAGTTTAGTGACAAGCCATAAAAACGCGCAAATTTCACTGTGGTATATTAGTTTCACCAGAGAAAATACGTGCAAATATACTTAACACCTGTAAATCCCTGAAGGGGTAGGCAGAGGTGTAATAACACCCACATTTCGCGAACTATGATTTTGGTCCCACGTAATAGGGGGTGAACCTATTGCTGTCAAGGGGGTACTTACTATATGTTTACATTCGGATGGAGAACAGCCTTATCCGTTAGTCGCCTTCTATGACACCCATAGGAAAACATGGGGTGGCCCTTGACCAACACGACACCAGAGAAAATAAGAATAATATATAACTTAAACCTTGCTGAAGTTGAAATGCCGGAAGAAATTACACTCTAGATCGCTGTCTGAATAATTTCGTTTCATGTCCCAGTTTCCAGTAGTGCAAACTAATATTAATATTTTTACAGAGCTGGCATTGGTAAACGAACCCACTACATCAGATGCATTCCACATCTGGTTTACATCTGGTGTTGTATATTTTACTAGTACAGCACTATTTAATGCAGATTTTTGACCCCTATTGCAGAGGAATTCTGCACCATTAAGACCTGGAATTTCTTACCAGTTCATGTGTTTCCCTCTTCCTATAGTCCCGGGTCCTTTAAGCGGGGCGTGAAAAAGCATCTGATGAGGCCGTCAAGCCGAGTGCCACCGTTGTAACATGGTACTTGTCTATAATGGTGGCCCTATTTTCCGAGACTTTGCCTTCAGCTTACTATCAGGCAAGGTGAAGTCAAATTGACGTGTCCTAATAAAAAAAATGGTTTCTACGAGATTTGCATTCTCTTCGAACCTGCAACAAACTTGATCAGAAAACCCCCCCAGCTAAGTTAAATTACTTTTGTTAGAAGTGGGTTCATGTAGTCAGGATTCGTACCCGAAACTTCTCGATCGTACGTCAGACTCTTTAATCACTAAGCTATCAACGCAATCCAGCAACAATTGAGCTAACACCGTCCCGGAAATAGTAACGAGAAACAAGAAAAAAGTGTAAAAGAAATTAGATATGACTGCGAAAACTTCGCTACCTACTTGTGGAAAGGAATTCGGACAATAAATAGGCCAACCGCCGCCAAACCCAGCTTCCGTCTTCTAGTGCAGATTCTCGCACATCCCTGAAACACTTTCTCAATAGAAAAAGACTGTGTTATAGTGAGGTGTGTGTAAATATTTTATTACGCGCGTAGTGTCCGAAAATAGAATTGCCTTGAGTAAAATAACAGCATCTCTATCCGTGGGTGCTGAATTATGTGATTATCTTAATAGTACGAATTAAAAACAGCAGACATTATTATTCTCGTTTAAAAATCCGATTTGCATGAATCAGATATAATTGATATATTTATGTAAATGAAACAAATGGGTATGTAAAGACATTCGTTACTACAGACAGTTCGACGCCTTGCAGTATGGACATTAATCTTTGATTTGAGACAGGTACCGTCAAAACATGATGGTTTCCTTCTTCGTGAAAACGCTAGGCCTAGCTAAAAACCTTAGTTTATCATCAGGTTTAGTGCACTCAAATTGATAGACCTAATATTAAAAAAAAAACTCTTTGTGTAAGGTATTCTAAGGGGAATTAAGAATTTTAGTAAAGTGGTCAACGGTAACCTGAAAGTATCCGCGTATATATTAAAATCACAAAATAACACAATTAATAAAGATTTACAACTTTCACAAATTCGCAAGCAAGAAGAAATAAACTTTCAACAGAAATTCACGATCATACTATTCCAATTGACTAAAGAACATCGGCAATATTTAAAAATCTTGCATTTGACCGATTATAATGAAATTATTTTCTGGATATTTTTCTTGCAAATTGTAATTGATTCCCAGTAATGTAGTGACAACTGTAAATGAGCTATTTATTAAAAAAAAAACAAGTTATTCTCACCTACTTTTATTTTCACAGTTTTCCACCCACGTTTTACGCTTCATAGCTAGCTAAAACGAACGCTCATCACCCAAAATTTATTGCCCAAAAATTATCAAATATTCAGTTCATAAATTACGAGATATTTAAACAAAGAAGGAAGAGGTTCGCCCACTCGCTGCTGACGTCAGCAAATAATTGCGATGTCATTAACCCCTTTTTTATTAAGTTCGGTAACGCACAGTACACGATGTGCTGAAAATGTCGAAAAACAAATTTAGCTCAGGAAATTGAATTTTACTTCTCTCCCATGTAACACAAAACGGTTATGCTACGGAGCAGGTTATTTATTTTTGTATTGTAGTTACTCCCATAAATCCCATTGGCCTTCTAAAACCTGTCAGTTGTGTGTATGACACTAGACACATATTCAAGAAACTTCCTTGATTCGGTGTGCGCAAACACCAAAACTGTGGAATGGTCTCCAGCCCCTCTAGACAAGTGGCAATTCGTTGCTCGGCGTATGATGGAATAGAATGCCAAATGTATGGGGTTTGACGTATATGACAGGCGTCAACGAATTTCAAAAACGTCAAATCCTATACATTTGTCATTCTATTCCATCATACACCGAGCAACGAAATGCCACTTGTCTAGGGGGGCTGGCTATGGTTTGTGACTGGAAACAGTACGTACAGTCGAATGGAAGGAACTTCATCCCTCGCACGCTTAAACTGTGGAATGAACTCCCTGTCATACTTTTTCCAAGCCACTACAGCATGGGGTTCTTCGAAGGCATAAGAAGCTTCTTACAGGGCCGGTAACGCGAGTGTGACGCCTCTGGTGTTGCATACGTCCATAGGCCACGGTATCCACTTTCTACCAGGTGGGCCGTGTGCTTGTCTGCCACCTAACTGGTTCAAAAAAAGTGACTCATATTAGAAGGACATTAAAAGGTTATTACAGAGTCAACGCGAGTGTGATGCCTTTAGTGTTGTACTGTACACGTCCATAAACTGCGATAACCACTTCCCATCAGATGGCCGTGTGCTTTTCTGCCACCCAAATGGTACAAAAACCACCATGTGCACTAGTCCTAACCAAAATCTGAGCCTATTATATTTTTAAATCCACTCGCACTAGATTCTCATATGTAACTGCGTAAGTAAACTATAATTGTATTGCGGTCAACATTTTTGCTCAGGAATTTGCGTAATTAAAATAATCACGTATTCTCGCCCCATTTACCTACTATAATCGCGACATACCATAACTGCCGTCTGCCCTCTAAACTTTGAAACCTCACAATTTTCATCATGATTATACATACATACATACATACAATTGGTGTACACCGTAAACTACCTGTACTGGCAATATAGTCCTTACTCTGGTTATCTGGAAGAGATCGCAGATCTGCGATAAGGCCGCCCATTGTACAACTCTCTATCATATTAAATCACTGTATGTATCCTATGTTTGGTGTGCATGGTAGTATAGTGGCATGGCATATAGTGGTATGGGTAATGGACTGCTGAGACGAGGTCTCGGGTTCGATCCCAGGTATTACCATGGCACACACCAATGACTTTTCGATGCTTTTCGAAGTTATGTGTGTATTTATCGCAGGTTTATAAGTGCCCGGTTAATGGCAATAGGCTCGCCACCTATTACATTGGGACCTAAACATAAACGGCGAAATGTGGGTGCTAGCACCTCTGCCTACCCCTTCGGGGAATATAGGCGTGAGTTTATGTTATGTTATGTTATGTTATCTTACATACATACAGTCACGCCTCTTTCCCAGTGGGGTAGGCAGAGATCACAGTTTTCCACGTGCTACGATCCTGGCATACATCTTTCGCTTCATCTACGTTCATAATTGTTTTCATACATGCTCGATGTCGCTCGCTGTTATCAGCCTGGTGGTTACATGTCTGTTAGTCCCGAGGAACCACTTTTATCCTCGTCGACAGTCAGTCAGGATTACTAGTCCAGGTGGAAGTTGGAGCAAAAGCATATTTTTTTATATATAGGACACGTCAATTTGACTTCGCCTCGCCTGATGGTAAGCTGAAGGCAAAGTCTCTGAAAAGAGGGTCGCCATTACAGACACGTACCATGTTACAAAAGTGGCATTCAGGTGTCAGCTTCGAAATAATCTAAGGTGAACATGCCGTTTCAAACAACCGAACAACCGTTTCTCCACTGTACCATCTCCTTTATACGAAAATATTCTTTGTTCTTGCCCAACCTCCAGTAGTGTATTATATTTCTCTTGAAATGCCATTAAAACCTACCGTACTCCTCACCAGGAACCAAATAAAATCGAAATGGCACTACCGTGATAAAACTCTAAGCCCACTCATTTAATTTATATCGGCATTTTAAAAATAGTAATGACAACCAAAGTGAGCTATGTAAGCTCCGATTGTCCTACTTTTTAATGTAGTGGGCATAAAAAATTGAGAAGCAAAGTGTGAATTAGTAATGTTATGGTACACATGTCATCGTAAGCCATAATTGAACTACATATTATTTTGTGACAGACAGACGTAGGTACATTTTATAACATCCTCTAACGCCACTCGCCCACAGCGACTTTTTGAAACGATGCGATTTTCATAAACGCGCTTTCGTATCGCGCGTCGGAAACGTGTGAAAAGCAATGCAAGCACGCGGTTTTATCGATACACATGTGCGATAGTATCGGCGCTACTGCACGACTGTTTTTGACGACATCGACGGAACGTAGAGTTGAGAATAGATGCATGCAGAATTGCATTTGCATAGCGACAACATCGTGATACTAGTTATATAAATTCTAGGCGAAAGTACACAGTCAGCGACAGCATCGCGACTGTATCGATAAAAACGCGCGATAGCATCGCTCGGAAAATTCACCGTGGGCGAAAGGCCTAAGTCGTAGTGTCTCGTTTTTATTTCAACGGCCGTGAGTCAGGTTTTCTGGGGCATTTTGTTTGTCAGCCTGGTGATAAACGTAAATAGGTGGTATTTACGTCAGCAGTACTCGTTACTATTGCTGGTTCAGCTGCCTGTAGAGTAAAAATGATGACTTGCTGAACAAGATCGTGAAGAACTTTATTATGACTCTAACTTTTGATTTAAGTCTAGGTTGGGTGGTAATATGTCCTAGAATATTTATTTACTACATATTTTTTGTATATAAGTATGTAGTTATATAAAGGTACCGTTTCAGATCCAATAAAAGATATCTTAGCGGAAGTACTACGATTGCTGAAAATACTACAAAAACAGGTTTTTCACACATTCATTCGACCGTGTGATAATCTTCACATTGAGATAAAAATCGCGCCGTCGATAGAGAAATATAGAGAGAATCCCTTTGTTTTCTCTATCGGGTGCTACGTTTCTTTAATTTGGCGATGAAATGAAAACTAACTGAAAAATATTTAGCTAAAAAATTATTTCTGTTTTGACGGCTACGTTCCCTTACGATCTTCTAGTAGGACTCTATCACAAAAACTCACCTAATGACCTATTTTAAGACTGCCTTTAGCTTATCATCAGCCGAGGTGAAGTCAAATTTACGTGTCCTATATAATATAATTAACAAATTTTCGCATTGGTGATTCAAGATTTACCTACATTATTTTTGAACCATGTTAATTATTATTATTGTGATTGCACTTGTGCCTACATAGAACAACAGTTGTTCTATGTAGGCACAAGTGCAATCACAATAATTAACTACTTCTGTAGCTGAAAGTATTAAAAGCGTATTACATAACTTAGTGCATACCGACCTATTCGACTTTCCTCGCGAATTCCATTTATTTTTAGCTGTGTCATATCGTAAACATATTCACGGTCAATTCCTGGTTTGTCACCGGCAGTGATCAAGGAATTTAGCGAATACGTCATCACCTTGTGTTTGATAGTGTTATTTTTATAACCTTTTATTTAGCATCAACTGCCTCTATCGCCGTAACTAAATCCTTTAAGTTATACCATTTCCATTTCTTTATTTTCTATTTGACAGCTAACGCATATGAATTATTGTTTTTATTTTCGAAATAATGTACTACAGTAATGTCATACTTTATTGACAGGTAACGCCCACTTAGTGAAGTGCCCTGTGCATAGCAAACAGACACAGACTATAAAACAGATCTTGAAATATGATTAATCAATCAATTGTCTTCAAATCGATTCTGTTAATTTATTTATTTTCTTTTCGATACCTTACTTAGATTGTAAATAAGCACGCGTTAGTGAAATTATTTCAAAACGCATAGTTAATAACGTCTACGTCAAGTTTAAATTAAGATATGAACAGGTATGCTTGGAAAATCACATACATTCAACTCGCTTCCTAGTAGAACTGATTTTTTTTTAAGTTATAAGTGCCCGCTTGAAGGCAATAGGCTCGCTCCCTATTTCGTGGGACCCAAAATTATAGTTGGCGAAATGTGGGTGAAAACTCTCTGCCTGCCCCTTCGCAAATTTACAGGCCTAAGTATATGTATGTTCATATTATTATGTAGGTATGTAAGTCAGATGAAAATACAACATTATGCTGGCAATAACCAGTTCTTCTCCTGTAAGACCCACAGGAACTCTTTCCTTTACCTCTCCATTAAGACCTGGAATTCCTTAGCTCTCGTGTTTCCTTCTTCCTACAGTCCCGGGTCTTTTAAGTGGGGCGTTAAAAAGCATCTGATGGGGCCCTCAAACGGAGTGCCACCATTATAACATGGTACGTGTCTATATGGTGAGCCTCTTTCTTGAAACTTTGTCTTAAGCTTACCATCAGGCGAGGTGAAGTCAATTTGACTTGTTGGATATAAAAAAAAAACTCTGTAATAGAATCATGAATAGGATGTATAAGTAGTACAGCAGGTACTTAACACTTCACCAGATTATTATTATTTTTCAAATCAAACCACTTTTCAACTCATTTTCACAACTAACATGAAAAATGGTTGGATGAAAGCAAATATGAGGACTTGTCATTGAACCTATCTTAATAACCTCTGCTTCCCTAATAGTAGGGCGTGGTGGGGAGTGTACAATCCCGCAAAAATATTATATTATCTAGCACAGCATTTTATATTTTATCTGTCTTGTTTGATTTTGTGCCAAATCTTCCTGAAGGCGTGTGGTCAGCGCTTTCTATGCCAAGTCCTATCTCAAGGGCTGTCTGCTGACTCAGCAGATAATACTAAGCTATTAGACGAACAATTATTCTTGTATCGTTTCCTTTATATGATTTTTATGTAGTAGGCTATAGTGGCGAGGGACCCTTATAACCCTATTCCTGCCGGCTTGCTCTACAAAGATAAACCGCAGTAGAGATGTTTAAATTAATTCTTACTCTAAAAATAATATACATACTGCTTTACCTAAAACTGTTTTTTTTTTCTGAAATTCAGTATCTCAAATGAGAACACGAAAGAGTGAGATTTGTTTTTACCGGCTTGCTTTTAGAAAACTTTCACCCTTCGCCACTGGTACCTACCAGTAGGAAAGGGTGAAAATTCGCCAGTCTTTAGTGTCCGACGAGGTGATATTGTTGCCTAAGACTGAAATATCAATAAATAAATTCTGGGCTTCAACTTGACGGCTTCATCACATATATTTTGACTCCTAGCCTTAAGGACCCGGGATTGTAGGTACCCTTTTAGTGCCAAAGGGTTCCTACAATCCCCCTGGGTGCCAAACCGTTTGGAGTTACATCACTAGATATCACAGAAACCTAGCGATTTGAATGATAAAATTTGTACTTTAATAAAACTATAAATAAGCGGGGCGTGAAAAAGCATCTGATGAGGCCGTCAAGCTGAGTGCCACCATTGTAACATGGTACGTGTTGTAATGGTGGCCCTCTTTTCAGAGACTTTGCCTTCAGCTTACCATCAGGCGAGGCGAAGTCAAATTGACGTGTCCTATATAAAAAAAAAAAATCTCTATTGTTTACGATTATCTAAGGTAGGTATTTCCCTGAAAAAAGCATTATTTCGCAATAATAAACCGACTTGAAGATCTACCAATATTCGATTAATTATCCAATAATAAACTTAACAGTTACATATACCTATCACAATACCACAGCCTTTACTTCAAACGAGTTATGATAAATAATAACTGATATCAACGTAACGATGATATTATGCATGAGATGGCCATCTTAATTATAAAATTCAAATTATACTGCAATCAGAACTTCGGCCCTTTCTCGACACCATATAACTACATGTATCAATATAACGAAATCTAAGACTTACGAGATATTATCACAAACTTGTTCTTCAATGCTGGCTGTGGTTTCAAAAATTCGAATGGTCGGAAGGCTAATTTAATTCTCCTAATAACAATCTATTCATAATATCAGTCTTGATCTATCACTATCAAATGACGAGCGACGAGACGAGCACACGGCCCACCTGATGGAAAGTGGTTACCGTAGTCTATCAACGTGTGCAACACCAGTTACACTCGTGCTGCCGACCGTGTCAGAACAGAGAGGTTCTATGCTGTCAGCGCAGAACAAAAACTAGGAAAAGCCTTTGATATTCTCACTGACAGCACAAAAACTCTCCAATGAGCTCTGGCTACCCTACTCGCCGCTGGGAACTTAACAAAAGGTTATTATGGCTGCGGTATTCTGTAGGGCCGAGGTACTTCCCCAGTCGGACTCCTCAGTTGGGACTTGGGACAGGCATACCGTCGTATCTTACCTCCGTCGAACTGCCATCGACTACCATCTGATCTTCCAACCCCGTGTATACCGGCTAGCAGGTGATGTTAATAGTGAAAACAGCCATCAGCAGTCAGTTATGCATCAGAAAAAAGAGGGAGGTACAAGACAGAATACATTACGTGGCAATTGCTATTTAATTAATAACATTAAATTATTTACTCGCACTTTTTATATAGCGCATTAAATCATTTTAAGC
Organism: Eilema depressum; assembly: GCA_914767945.1. Classification (NCBI taxonomy): domain Eukaryota; kingdom Metazoa; phylum Arthropoda; class Insecta; order Lepidoptera; family Erebidae; genus Eilema; species Eilema depressum. The sequence continues at coordinate 871,739 of OU612026.1, forward strand.
GGCTCCATCAATTATATTGAAAAAAAAAAAGATTTTTTTCGTGAGCCGTAAGTAGGACGGTCACAACTCGCAAGTATCCGTGCGCTCGCGCATCGTGACCTATATCGAATCGTGATCTGGATTAAATCAAACCAAAGATTAAGAAATTCAGATACGACGTGCGACACTTTAATGCCTATTATTTGAGTTTTTACATTGGTTCAACTGAAGAGACTAGTGGCTGAAATACAAAACGTCGTCGTTAGAATATAAATTTGGTATTCTAATACTTCTTTTTATATTCATAGAATAACCTAAAATCACTGAAAACATAATTCATCTCCGCCCCATGACGAATGCATAGGAGAATGTCGGTTATCCAAGATCTATTCCTCCTTTAAGGGACTGGTCTATGGATGTTAACTTATTCCGAGCTAAATATTAATAATTTAACAACAAATCTAATTAAAATCCGTGAAAACTTTTTTGTTGATGTCGTCAGACTGTTCAGTAAGCAAAATTGATAGCTTCTTCTTATGAAGTCAAGAATCTGAAGACCATAATTTTAGCAATGATCTCCAGGGTGGACTTCATCTTTAGGCGTTAATTACAAATTGACATCAGGCAGGGAAAAATACACAGAAAATACCTACAACCTTTCATTGTATCTAATTAAATTATTATAAAAAATACATTTGAAATGAAACTGCATCTAAAATTAAAAGCCTTTCATGTGATCGATGTCACGGCCAAACCCAGTATTGTTGGAGCAAGACGTGTTCGGTTGATTTATCAAGCTCCGCTGGGACAATCTTAATGGGGTTTTCGCCATTAGAAAGCTCGAGCTTGAGCCATAAAACTTTATGATGTACTTACCTTCTAACTCTTAAACTTTTTATATGCAGTTGCTGTGTACTAGTGAAACACATTGAAGTAATCATTTTAAATGAGGGTTTTTTTTTTATTTTGCGAATAAAAACAAATGGGACAGAGTCGTAAATGTTATTAACTTTCCGGGAATAAGCTGCATGTTCCTTCCGTAAAAATAATATGTTTTTTAACTCTTTCTTTTTAGCGTACCAAGCCCACAATTTTTAATCTGCAAGTTTCCAGTTGGTAGCAATTGAATCGCCTTTTATTAAGGAAGGCCAGCTGGTTAAATGTGGGTGTATATACTTATAACACATACATGTCTGTATCGATCAATCCATCAATCAGCGCATGGCAGTCCATCAGTGTTAATAAATGAATAAAACTTATGTATTCAAAAATAAACTACTTCACGATATAGAGTTGCCAAAGTCTCTTCAGCAAAGCTTCCTCTTTTTGCCTAATTCCAGATGGGGTTAAAGCTTTTGACGACTACTTTGCTATGTATTCTATAACTTAGGTATATACATATATTATATCTACTGCCAGTTCTGATAAAACTTTGAATGAAGATCGATTCGTTTTGCCTGTTCTTATCTGTTACTAAGCAACGGAATAATAAACAACATAACCCAATTTATCCATTCATTTTATTATTTTCTATTAATTTTATCTTGTTAAAATAAGATACCCAAAATGATAGAAAAGAGGAGAGCGTACCTCTACACCCAAAGAGCCACTTTTTAAATGGCGTTAGTACCTAACTACCTATGATAACATAAATTATTTATTAAACTCTAAGTCTTATGAAAAAGGGACATCGCCCAAAACGGAAACCACAATAAAACCAATGAACGTTGGGACGTTAAAAATATAATTTTGATCAAAATAAATTTCTCCATCATACTATAAAACATAATATAATTATGTTCTATCGGCGCCAAAACGATTACTTTTTAAACCAGTTTGCCCAAAATCAATCCAACAGTCAATTCGTTGCCCTCAAAACCACATAGGAAGCAAGCTCATAACACTAAATATACCAGTCGTGTTGTCAACGGTTGCACAAATATATTAACATATATTATCAATAATATCGCATTATGGCTATCATTTACATTTTTATTAAATATTGATTAAGATCTGAATAATTTCTAGTTTTGGAGAACAAACATATCGTGCTTTGTGTTTTAGGATTCCAGAATTTGAAGGTTTAGGAAGAACACACGTATTGATTTACCCATACTACATACTTATCCAGGATAAGTGGTATCGCAAGTACCTATCATTAACTTAGTTCAGTAAAAAAAAACCACTTTTTAAAATTCTATCGCAATTTCATTTACACTTAGCAATTTTATTCAATAGCCATAGTCGTGGGGTGACTAAAGATGGCCTTTATCACATAGTTTGATGTTTTAGTTATCCCAAGGTAGGTTTTCAAAGTAGTTTTATTTCAATGAGGAATATTCGCTTAGACTACCTACAGTATCATTAACTTTATAATTTAACTACAAAACCCAAAAATTCAAACCTACGAGTATAAGTATGTACCTTGTTGGTCGTGAATGTTAGTTAGTTATTCATTCTAAGTTATTCCTACATACAGAAGTCCATTTCGCCCAAGAGGAGAACCCGAAAACTCACACATGCAAGCTCAAACTTAGGTCATAGAACCAAAGTGTTTGTAGGTACAAAACTTCAACCCTTACTCTATATCGCGTCTGCGAATTACTTCATCACTTTTGGTACAGTTGTTACAATAAGTGGCGAAGATTATTTATACACATAGTGTGCACGACCTACATAGTGTACGACCAGCTGTATCCACATAAAAATTGCTACACCTGATACAATCGTGAGTCATGTTCATCTGAATGAACTAAGGAGGCAGGTTTTTTACTTCCTATGCCTAGTTTTTGTGAGATTACTTAACACGCAGCTATGTGATAATAAGCTACAAAAAAACATCTATATTATTAGTTAGACAGATATATATAGCCTAGACTCAGCCTCAGATGCATGGCTCGAGTCAACAATAGTGCCCGGAATACGGCAATAGCCTCACCCTCTATTACGTGGGACCTTATACAACGACTGGTGGTTAATTCACCTCTGCCTAACCCTCCTTTATCCCCAAAGGCGTGATTGTATGTATGTATATTATTATAAAATTATAAATTAGTTGTGTCTGTATATTGTTTCAATTTTTAAATACTTGTATGTTGTGTTGTGATAGTGAATAGGAAATATATAGAACCAAAGATATGACTGAAAGTCGTTAAAACCGGTTTTCAGTCGGGCGGTCGGGTGGTCATATTTAATATACAGGATGACGTAGAATTTCTATAATTCCTTTATACAATGTGATGTACTGTGTTATAAACTTTTAAAAATTCATTCGTACAATAATAAAATAGCTTGCAAACTACAGAAACTAAGGAGATAAATAAATATTCTACAACATTTTGCACAACATTATCTAAACCCAAAGTAAGCAAACCTTAACTAGCTTGTGTTGCGTCTAGAATGCGGACAAACATACTTAGATACATTTTTTTTCGTAAATACATAGGTATACTTATTATACATAGAAACACCCACACTAATTCAAATATACATATTCATGCAAGCAAATATTACAGACAAATATTAATTAGTAAAGTGAAATTAATAAGGATAGAGTCAAAAGGCAGGCAGGTGTCTCTACCTATCCCGAAGGCAAATAGAAAGAAAGAAAGAAAGAAAGAAAGAAACCATTTATTCATATACCTACGAGATACACAATAATAGCAAAAAGCAAATGACAGGGAATACACAAAAACAATAACAAAAAATATAAACTTAATAGCTATCCGGCATACATGAGGCGTGAGCGTATGTATGTATGAAGTATGTATGCATACAAATATTTGCACAGAGCGGGAATCAAAACCACGTCTCCTGTGCAGCAGTCAAACGCTATACAGCTCCACCATCGAGGCCATCAAAAAATACATAAAAAATAGTAAAACCTTACAACCACGTTAATCTAGCTCTCAATTAAATATTTTACAAAAATGAGCTCAAACCAATTGAGCAGTTATTAAGAGCATAAATTCGGCCACAATTTTTAGGTCAGACATACCACCTGTCTGCCAGTACGTCTACAGACGCGACACAGTTCTGAGCAGCTAGTTTTATTACGTAAATGATGCCTAATTCTGTACTAAGTGGTCTGATAACACGGTTACATTTATCTGTATGAGAACGGTGACGGTGGGTCATACAAATCTATTGGATTAAATGGTTAAGTCATTGAGTTCCGTCCGTTTCTAGGTGAACTATTTTTGTCATAAGTTATGACGTCAGTGGCGAATATGTTTTTGAATTAATCATAGCGCGATAGAAAAATTATTTAGCAAGCGTAGATGCTACGTCAGTTCGTGGGTTTGCTTGTAACAAATTATTGCAGGAATAGGTAGTGCTTTGTGTGTTTCTATGTTAAATTTTAACATGGTATTAAATTCAAATTGATATAGAAAGGGAAAAGAGAATCGACGTCGAGCGGGACTCGAACCCGCGATCTTTCCCTTAGAGGGGGAATGCTCTAACCGCTAAACCACCGAGACCGCACGAAGCCAACTCAAATTCCTCTATACTTCCGTCTTTGGGGCGACGGAGGAGCCATCTACCGATACTCATACGAGCTATCGGAACCAATGAAGGATTTTACAATCATTTTTAAACATTGATTTTGGATCACTCCAAACTCCAGTTATCTTGAAGTATGTTTGTCGACTTTTGCTTTATGTTTGTGTCCATAATACAGGCTATGCTTATTTTGGGTCTAGAATCTAGACTTTAGATATAGCTGTGTCCCAAAATAATATAATTTAAGTGATAATTGACCACATCCGTCTAAAATCATCGTAGTAATGACGTATGACGTAGATGGATGGATAGATGGATGTTTGTTACTCAGAATGACTGAACGCATCTGAATGAAATTTTGTCAAAGCATAACCTTGAAGCACAAAGGCTACTTTTCATCCCAGTTGTAAGCACCTAGCACTCCTCTCGGGAGGAACCACAGGCAACAGCTAGTAGGTACTTAGTTGATAAAAATTTAATGTACTTATCTGTCCACTTAGTATTCAAACAATGTGACAAAATCTTATTGAAGTTCCCTAAAAGGTTCCTTTATTAAAAAATTCGAGAAGGGAATTCAGTCGCTTTCAACATTTACAAAGCATTAAAAACACATTGTAAAAATCATTAAAAGAAGCTGAAACGTGCGAGTTTATTTGAATTCCTTTTACGGGCACGAGGGGGTCAGTTGGGCCTCGAGGGGCCCACTCGGCCTAAGGGGTCCAATTACTGCTTAGCATATTTCTCTAATTAAAGATGCGGAAAGGCGAAGAGGCGGCGAAATAAAAGTATTTGAAGACATTTAAAAAGTTTAATTTATTCTGGTAAGAGATACAAAAGGTAAGATCTTTTGAGGAGGGGTCAAATGTTAGGGGGTTAAGGGCGTAAATAGAAGTTTGTTTATTTTAGAAGTTAGCGACCGGTTTGGTGACTGCTAAGTCTAGGGTTTAGTTCCTGGTCAGTACAAATATTTGGAGGCATAGGCGTTGCGATTGGTGTTTCTTTAAAAAATATGTATGTATTTACAAAAAAAAAGTCCTAAATACCTAAATTATTCTGGAAGGCACGTTTTAACAAATTATGCTTAGTTTAAGTCTAGATAGCGCTTATAGCTAGAATTTTTGTTCTAAGTAGATTATTCAAATATTACAGTGATAATGATTACAATATATTGCACCGGATTCGATGCCCGTCCAGCTGTAGAAAAATGAGTCCGGTTGACAGCAATATGATCATCTTCTTTTACTGATCATGATTATACATACTTTAAATTCCCCTCCCTCTCAAAGAAATCCTGTAATCATGTTTGTATAGCTACATACCTCTTCGAAAATACACAAGTATAAAAACAATAAAAAATGTACTTATTGGATTACGACATCAAGGAGGTAACCTCCAATTTTGAAGAATACAATTTTCTCTGTAATACTTAATGATATCAAAAACAAAATGCCTGCATACCTTTGTTTCGTTACTCTCGCTATAAAAACATTTATGACGTTTCAGAGCTATTCAAGAAGCGTATCAAATTAGCATAAGTGCCTCAAGAGGAACAAAATGGCTGCCCCCTCCGAGAGGGCAATCAGAGGAAATAATTACATAAATCCTCTGTAAGTGGACGCCAATTATGTGCGTTATATTTCTAATATCATTTGCGACGATATTTTCGGAATTATTTCGGAGACGGAAGCTGTATCAGCTGGGGCAATTATGGAGGACAGTCATTTCTAGATAAACAATTTTCTCTTCGCAATCAATTCAAAATATAGGGGATTACTTTTATTGATTTGGGAATTAGACAGAAGTGTTTTACATCTGACAGTAATTTCTTTTTATGTATATCTATAGAACCCGTCAATTTGACTTCACCTCGCCTGATGGTAAGCTGAAGGCAAAGTCTCGTCGAGTCACCATTATAGACACATTCCATGTTACAATGGCGACACTTAGCTTGACGGCCTTATCAGATGCTTTTTCACGCCCCGCTTAAAGGACACGGGATTGTAGGAGGAGGGAAACACGTGTACTGGTATAGAATTCCGGGATTTAATGTTTTTTTCAACATTGCTCATAAAATGCCCTTTTTAACTTCTGTTAAGTATATAAATACACAAAACAAAGTTGGTAGCTACTATAAATAAGTACAGAAACGGTGGCATGTCAACAAACAAACTGAACAAAATAAGGTAAACTCCGGCAATCGATTGTATTTGAATACAAAATATTTAAGTAAGAGCAGTATTATGCCCTTTTTGTTTATTTTATCAATATTGATAGAGATTTTCGTAACCTTACAACCGATAATATCGAAGGGATACCCACATTTTGCCAATTATGTTTCTTGACCTACGTAATAGGTGGCGGCGTAGAGTTGATATCTAACTATCTAGCCGTAAAGTAGGGATGTTTTTCGCTGAATGGAAAATTTTGGGATATGTAAAATAAGTGCCGTGTTGGTTCCCGGTGGAGTAGAACAGGGCCACCCCATCTCTTCCTGTGGGTATCGTAAAAGGCGACTAAGGGATAGGGCTGTTCTCCATCTGACAGTCAACATACAGCCCATGACAAAGTGCCCGCTAGACGGCAATAGGCTCTTCCCCTACGTGGGACCGAAAATCATAGTTGGCAAAATGTGGGTGTTAAAACACCTCTGCCTACCCCTTCGGGGATTTACAGACGTGAGTATATAGTAGTATCACAAGTATACATGCTTGTTGTTAAATGCACTTACAAGTAATTTTTCACATACATTACTTGTTGAACTTCAATACGGATAAAGAGCACTATTGAGAAGCCGCAATGAATTAAAACAATAAACAAAATTATCATAATATTCAAGTCCATTTCACGGTACGATCTGCGTTTGCAGTTATCGATGAGGTCGCCTTCGGAATCATACCTTTACGGAACCCCATAAGCACCTCTCTGGTCTTTTCTTGAATTCCCACTGTTACTAATATATTTTACCTGATTCGAGAATCAAACATTCAAACCCTCAAGTGCAGCAGTCGCTCTCACTACCACACAACCACCAATACCAAAACAAATAATTTAAACTTTCAGAACCTCTTATTTCATAATCGGTTAACCCCAAATTACAGTTTTCCCTAACAAAAACATTCAAAAAGAATTACAACATTGCGCGATTTGGTTTTAATCATCTGCCAGGCATATGCGTGAGCTATAAACGCCATGGTTACTGCCCTTAGGCACGGAAGGGAGGGCACAAACAACATAAGTCAATATTAAAATAATAATTAGTTAAATAATAACAGAACACGGAAAAGGAAGGCATTAAGCCCTTCGTAAACATTATAAGGTCGAGTGCATACGAACAGAACAACAAAGGGACCTTCATGTGTTCACACCTCGCGATGTATATTGTTATAGTGTGTATCTACGAGGATTCATGTTCTTATTATGGTGGTCTTGAACTAAAAAATAATTTGTTTATTTTCGTACTATACCGGTTGGTGTTGTTTATTGAAATAATATTGGTGAAGTGATGTTTTTAAACTAGCATTGCCTTCGGCTGCACTTGGATTTATATAGATTTTGATGATCAATTTCCCTAGGGAACGTATAATATGTACCATGGCAGTGAAAATCTTACTCCCAGCAACTGAATGTTCCAAGATGGCGTGCGGTTTTAGGCGGTTCAAGTCCGATATAACGATCCCCGCTTGCTGCAGAGGGGCAGGGAAGGTACCCAAGGGATTTCCGCACTTTAAAAAGTCACGCTTTGCTCCCAACCAAAAAAGAATATGCAACGATGGCATACTCGTATTCTTTTTTATATAGGACACGTTAACTTAACTTCACTTCGCCTGATGGTAAGCTAAAGGCAAAGTTAAATATCTACTTCTTTCGCTTCTTCTACTTTCATATAAATTTGTTTTCATACACACTTACTTGCCAGAATCGGGTACTTTGGATAAGATCTTTCTTTTTAATGTCCTTGATCTGACTGACATACGTATGTCTAGATCGACCGATACCGGGTTGCCCATTCACCCTCAATTTTTTTTTTTTTTTTTTTTTTTTTTTTTCAAGATTGACGAATTCATTCGTCAATCTTCCTTCACCCAGACTCTCCATAAAGAACACGCCTAGATATAAACGATTAACTATTTTATTAAATTACTTCCTGTGTAATTCCTTCCATTCTTTAAAAAATAAAACGCCTCGAGTATTTCTTCTAATTACCACATTAAAAGTGTAGAATGTGCGGCCATGGTCCCTCGGGACGGCCGGGAGCCTCTGGGCGTGGTGCGTAACCCAGAAACCTGCTCGCTCCCGCACTAAACAACACATGCACACATTAATCGCTGAGCTGCATGATTTATCACACTGTAAACCTACTGCGGCGAGCTCTAGTGGAAATAACCTGCGTGGACAGCGTTATGTTAGAGGTCTTAGAGGTGTAAATTGTGCTCGACCACTGGTCGATTTTTTTATGCCACTTAACGCCCAGTTTCCGAAACGCTGCTTAACGTCAAATTAACTAATCGGCGGTTAAATCTCTTGTTAAGTAGCAATTGGGTTGCTAGAAGCATAGTTAAATAGTTTAATTTGATCATCGTGTCGGTTAACATAGCTGGTAAACCAACACGATGATCAAATTAAACTAGGTATTGAACCATGCTTTTTAACCCCCGACAAAAAAGAGGGGTGTTATAGCAACCCAGTTGCTATTTGACAATAGATTTAACAGCCGGTTAGTTAATTTGACGTTGATCAGCCTTTCGGAATGACAACCTCTCAGTCCATCTGATGGAAAATGGTTACATGGACGTATGTAACACCAGGGGCGTCACACTCTCGCTGTCTGCCTCGTAAGAACCTTCTAATGCCCTTCTTGAAGAACCTCATACTGTAGTCGCTTGGAAAAATCACGACAGGGAATGCATTCCACAGTTCAACCACAGCCATTACCAAACTAATTAAAAACTAGCCGTCCGCGTGGAATTTTGATTCCATTCCTGCTTCCTGCAGCCTATGGTGACCTATTCCCGGTGTGTGAAAAGCAGTCTATACGTTATTCCAGGCTATAATAGGTAAGTACCAAAATTCAGGCAGATCCGTGCTACCGTTAGAGCTTGATTGAATAATAAACATACAAATATCCAAACATCATAATAATTATCAGGAAATAGGATATTATGAGAGGAAGTACCATAGGATAGGATAGGATTTAAAGAAAACCATGAGTCCAAATTTATTCTAAAAATACTAAAGGAAGCCTACTGTTTTCGCTACACTTTTCAGAAGTATTTGAGAGCTATGTCTCCATTCCAAAAAGTCATATCCACTGTTTGTTGAAGAATGTACCGACAGACCAATTTACCGACATAAAATTGAACTTCCTGGTTATTTTCCACATGACAACAACCAGCTTACAATGTGCAAAGGCTCAAAGTTTTACACTCAAAGACCACATATATAGCGACCTTGGTACCAATTATATTTAAACAGTTACTGCTCTATTTGCCATCGACATACATACGATGTGCCGCTGCTACTCCTCATAAAATCGTTCACACCTCGCAGTGTGTAGACTCCATCTTGAGATTTATTGCCTCTCAGTACCAATAAGGTTGTTGCTAAACTGCTCAGTAAATAATTCAGTAGTTATATAAAATATTACTTCATCTGTTATGAGATATTGTTATTTCTGGTATCTGCATATGCCTACATAATATATTATGTTAATCTTGGTAGTTTATTAAGGTTGTAATGTTGTATGAGTGCTGGCGCCACCAAAGGTATAGTTCATGATTAATGGGTGAATATATTTTGATCTGTCTGATGTTTCAACCAGATGTAGGTACCGGTGACCAGCAGGAGTGGTATCTGTGGTGACGAAAGAAGCTGCATCTTAACTCTGGAAGTTCCCATGGATTTGCTGGAGTGGGACCAAAATTTCATGGGGTTGAAGCCGCGGGCTTCAGGTGGTCTCAAATAAAATATTCTAGCTGTTGTCGGAGCTTCGCCCGCAGCGCGGTCAAATATAATCTATGTCTTTATTCAAGCTATAGTCTCTATCACTGTACAAAGACCATTAAAATCGATTCAGTTGTTTAGGCGTGAAAACATTACCTATTTTTGCAATCCTAAATTATGTTACGGGCAATGTGATTAATAGGGCCGTATGAGCAGTTTTCCAGTAGGTATAATAATCAGTTGGTTTTTAAGTCATCAGGAGATGGCGCTAGCATAGCTTTTCGTAATTTTAATGTATTTGTACTCTGTGGTTTGTTTGTAGTATTTTTTCATGAATTTGCGATGTAGCCAAAGTTTAATTCAATTTACCCATATTATAATAGATAAAATATAATAAAAAGCTTAATTATTTTCGCGTCACTGTCTGTAATTTAAAATAATAATATTATTTATTTAAAATAATTTTATCAGAAAAAATGACAAAATATTTATGTACTTAAATTAAATCATTACAAAACCGAAGAACATTTTTCCCATAAATTAGGGAACACTAGATGTGACACCACACTCTTCTTACCAAAAGTGCCGGCTGCGCCATCTAGCGCGTCTTTAGGAACGCTATAAATACCTACTGGAAAACTGCTCATTAACAAAGGCCGAGTATTAGATATGAATAGTTTCCAAGAGCATCGGGCTATTTGATAAATTTTTGTATTTTATTTACTCAGACCGGTCCATTATTATAATGCCTGACAGTCCGTAATCGATTTATACTATCCATGGAGCAGTGCGAAGTTTACTATATAGAACGACCATTTGGTAAGCAAGCCGGCAGGAATTCTTTATTTATAGGGTTTATAGGGAGCCCTTGCCATTGGTACGAATTAATTTCAAACCTCAGCATCCCTTTCAGCTCTTATCACTCCAATCTCTAGCCATACTATTCTTTTATGATAATATCAACAAACCTAATATCCTACAATCACAGTTTTGCAACTATCTGTATACAAACACGGTCATGTTTGATGTACGTACCTACTTCGTACTTATATAGGTTTGTCCTACTGTGAAAGTAAAGAGGGCCGCCGTTTCAGTTGCCGCTATCAAACAGCTGATAAGGGAGCTGTCTTGAGCAACCATGGGATAGCCATAAAGATTGTTATTTTCTTTGTTCTATCACCGAAAGGCTTGCCTGACTAATATGTAGTTCAAGACAGTGGCCAAATAATAGAATTAGCAAATAGACTGTTCTATCTTGTAATTCAATATTTTCAAGTACCCGACTGCGCTAGCGAGGGTAATGTTTTATGCCCGTATTTATGTATGTCGTTTTCTTTGGGGAACTCCATATGCCTAAACGCTAGATAAATTTCGATGAGTGACTACTAAGCTACCTTATTACTTTTTTATACCTACCACTTAGGTAGCAGATAAGCACACGGCCCACCTGATGGCAAGTGGTTACCGTGCCCTATGGACGTATGCAACACCAGGGGCGTCACACTCGCGCTGCCCATCCTGAAGAAACCTAAATTAATGTCCTTTTTGTAAAACCATTTGCTAAATTATAAACAGAAGGAAAATTTAATGTGTCTCGCCTCAAACCGCTATTAAACTAGTTTCGTTATTTATTGTGTCTTTTAAATACCTGTGTTTTCAGTAGTCGCCGAGCTATTGATTTTTCCATATTGTGTTGTACTTACGCCTATATATCCCTATCAAATCATCCCACAATCACCCAAATCCATCATTTGCTTCTAGCCTCACAAACTTCACGAGCTTTCTATATATTTTTTTCAAACCCTTCAAACAAGCCCAGCGGTTTTCAGTGCTTCTGACCTGCAATTCTTTCAATACACATTAATTTGATCAATCATGCTTACCTACTTTCCCCGGCTTACCAACTTTACCACTTATGTCCATATTTTTTACACTTTTTTTTACTTGGATACATTCTACGCTCAATACTCATTCAAAATACAATACCTATGTTTAATTGTTTTTCATCATAACAAATTATTAAAAAAAAACAAGTCACGTTAACAAACATAACCACAGTTATAATGTTTAATAGAAACGGAAGTGCGTCAAAAAAAGCAAAAGTGATAATAAAAAGTAATAACCGCAGGGATAATAAAACAATTATTTAAATAATTGGCCTGTTATTATTAACTTTGTCGGCACGAACGATAATTAGTTCATTGACATACATCGCAGCTAATCTACTTGGAGGTCTATTCTACTTGACAATGAGATCCAAACGTAGTCGTAACGTGCATAGCCGTCAGATTTCGATAGGTTAACATAGACGACAGAACTGGAATAAAATTAAACCACCTTAAATGTGTCGGGTAATACGAACGTGCTTGTTTATGATACGGTTGGTTAACTCTATTAAGGGTCCAGTAGTTGATTTTTTAGTCTATGATAGCCTATTATTTCGTAATAACTTGTATAATATAGTACTTTTTTTAACCTTCAACAAAAAAAGAGGTTGGCCTTGCTTTAAGCCGTTGTTTATCTGTCTGTATTACATTTAAATTGATGGGCCTATTTGCGTAAGGTTCTTGAAATCGAAAGCTAATTTTGTAGGTAACATTTCTGGGTTAGGCGCCATTCCCCCCGAAAATTCGCCTTATACAACACCACAAGGGAGGAGATGGGGTGGCCCAAATTCTACTCTGCCGGGAACCACGCGGAATAAGTAGGTATATTAAAAAATCTTCTTCATCCTAGCGTTTATTCCCAGTCGCATCCTAAGCTCAGAGTCTGGGTCCGCTTTACCTGAGTGTTAACTGCGGATTTGGCTAGACCTCGATATTTTCCGTAAAGCGACTGCTATCTGAGCTCCACAACCCAATTGTGAAATTAGGCGATATATACTTATGAAATGAAGACATTTTCGTTCTCAACAATATAAACAATAATTTTTTAGGTATCTGTGATCAAAGGTTATTTCACAAGACACCATATACATCATAATCACCATAAACATTATAGAAATACGTTCAAATCATACCCTAACCGGCCATGGGCCAATAAGAAACACCATAACGAGCGCATGGTTGCATAATTTGTTAAAAATTAGTTTCAACATGTCGGCAACGGTTTGTTTGGGCACATTATTATATAAAGTTCATGTTTATGCCATAGATATTACTGTTATGGTCTCAAGGATCCCTCCTAAATGACCATTAACAACTTCTCAGCTGACCTCTTGATATGGCTATTTGTAATAGCTACCTAGACACTACAAATCTTAACTAATATTATAAATGCGATTGTGAGTTTTGTTTTAGCTTTGATTCATCATCATCATCTTCATGGAGACGTGTTTTCCTGACTTCATCCGAGGTCAAGATGGCCTCGGAGCTCAGGGTCCGCCTCTTCATACTTCACTTCGCACAATCTTAGGCGTTCATGGTAGTTAGCCCATTATGTCACCCTCCACAATATCAAGCCAGGACTTCTTGGGCTTCCACCGGGATACGATGGGGGCGACATTGCCAAACATTTGCTACCCACGTAGCCTGGCGGTTGCAAGATCTATTTTTGTTATAATGCCAAAATAGAGAGACCCCTCAACAAGGCACAGAGTATGGCAAGGCGTGAGATTTAGTGGTTATGTTCGTCCAAAAGTTCCACCCTTAATTGTAGGCTTAATTGCCACACATTTGAAGCCTAAGTCAAAACACCTGCAAGTCGGTACCCCTGCTTAATAACGGACAAAGCTGGCGCAGGCTTTCCTCTCTGAAAGCCGACTTACCAAGATATCAAGCGGACCCTGGCTTTCACAGAACAAAATTTAAACGATGATGACTTCTTCTTAGTAGACTCGCAAAAAGAGTATTATACTCGTAGATCGTATCCACAATAATTAACAATATATTATGAACTTATATAATAAGGAGAAATTGTTCATACTTCCAACAGATTTGCTCTAAGACGCGACTAAATAAGCCATGGTGTTAATAACGTGCAATAATTTAGAGCACGAATAAGTTCTAAGGCGTTGAGCACACGTGCGCCGAACATAAAGACGCGTGCACACTCGTGACTGTTACACAACGAGTGCATAAGTTTGTTTGTTCGCTACGAGGTCGGTTCACCGGGTTGCCTTCAACCCGGCCATAGATTAACATTCAAATATGGAACAGACTGCCCATTGCGTATCTATCGTTAAGTGCCTACATGAATCACATTTGTATTTAGAACTAGCCTTTCGCTCGCGGCTCCGCCCGCGTGGATATCTTATTTTCGGTTCTAATCAACCGATTGCAGTAAAACAGACGTAAGATTTTAAATTCCAACAAGACCTTTCTAACAAAAAAAACTGCATCAAAATCCATTTAGTAGTTTTTGCGTCCATCGCGGACAAACATTTTCAATTTACAATTATATAATAGTATAGATACTTTAAAAATATGTGACTTACAAAAGATAAATCTAAATTATCATCATCTAGATGCGCCCTTGTTCCAATTATTTGGGGTCGGCGAAACAATTTATTCGTTTCCACATATTCGTTATCTTCACAAGTACTCCTTTCTTTCAAAACCCACACCGAAGCACGTTTCAGGTCAAACAAACTGTCGCTTACAGATCGCCACCAAAATAACATTATGATATTCCTGTGATGAAAAAGATTTTTAGTATAATTTTGAAGCGGCAATTTAAAACCTAAGCATCTGATAGTTCGTTTTTCTTCTGATTGATTGATGCATTTGTTGAACGTTTCATTATTTACCAATATAATTACCAGTCCGGCTTACAAACGTAATCAAAGTAAATGGCACCACACAGTCGCCAGAAGTCGAATGTATATGGAAGAATTCCAAATATTCAAGACGTATCCAAATAACTCTGTTGGTAAGAGCATTCCCTCTGTATGGTCGCGGGTTAAATTCCCGGCTTGAATGTTCACTTTTTCCAATCAAAATGTATAGAATAAGTGCTTTGTTTGTCAATTTTATTACTACTGCCTAACGAAGTGTCCTATCTGCGACATTCTACTCTATGAGTAAAGTTTATGCCCAGCAACTGGCGTTACCATACACCCACACACAAGTGCAAACATACCTATATTTGAACAGGTACAGCCTTGTAATATTTCGAGTGTTTGATGTCTTGGGCGCCAACTCTAATTGTTTGACGTCGATGACAAAAGTGTTAAGACGAACTGCAAATGTTTCTCCGAGAAAAATATTTTGAAGCTTGATCTATATTAACATATTATCATCATCTAAGTATACGTTAGTCCCGGTCCCATCCGAGAACCTCGCTTCGGAGTCCGGGGTCCACTTTTCTCCAGTCTAACTTCGATATTTTCCGTGAAGTGACTGCCATTCGACCTCCACAACCCATTCTCACAGTCCCGGGTCCTATATTGCGTGAAAAAACATCAGATGAGACCGTCAAGCTGAGTGCTACCATTGTAACATGGTACGTGTCTATAATGGTGACCCTCTTTTCCGAGACTTTGCCGTCATCTCACCATCAGGCGAGACGAAGTCAAATTGACGTCTGCTATATAAAAAAATACGATACCGACGTTCTACCGGACTTTTTAGGGCTCCAAATACCCGTAACATACCATAGATTTTCATATGGCAACCGAGACCGACGACGGCTGAACGTGCTTCTGGAGGCTCCAACATGGGTATATAACATTAAGCTTTTATTAAGATCGAAGGCGTAGGTAGAAGATCTTTACCGCCGGTTATGCTTAGTGTCTATTACAATCTACAGCTGCACATGCATCCAGCAGTGGATTTTGATAACTATTATCAATTTGAAACGGAAAAGTAAAACGCAAATAAATATAAATGTTCCGAGGTCCTACTCTACCTTACAGAAATAGAAAATAAAATAATATATTTATAAAAATCGTCTTATTTCTGTTTATTGTATACAATATATTATTTTGATCTATCGTACCTACTATCGCAGCCCAAACCATACCTACGAAAATAAATCATAATAATAACAATCTAAGCCCCATAACACATGATACAAAAAAGATTACAATAATAACGAAATTAGCTCAACCGCAAGAAAATAATAAACAACTAAGAATAATATATTGCAAAAATTAACGATATCGCATTATTATCAACAATTTAATCTGGCAGTGGTTCAAAACTAAACTAACCTCGTCCCATTTCAGATATATATAATAGCATCAAACGCGGAAGTACCTAAACAAACCATTATAACCTGATTTTTCAAAGAGCACATAAAACGAAGCATCCTCTCAAAGTGTGGGTTCAACTTTTACTGGTCTAATTTCCGTGATGGCCCGTCGTAAATTTCTCCCAAAGACTTTATTTTGTGCGAACGTGTGTAAGTTAGGCTTAGTGCAGGATACACGGTATAACACACACAATGTAGCACATATTATGTGTGTTATAATGTTGTTGGTCGTATTTGCACAGTTTACTTAAGCTTGACGTGTGTATTTTTGGTATTTATATGTTTGAAAATGGAGGTTTCTTTGTGTATTCCTAAATAGAACGGCATACATACACCGGATTGCGATGAAATTTTGGTGTGTTTATAATTATTGTGAATATATCAAAGGAACTACAAAAATAAATGAATATTCAACTTTATCGAGTGCTTTTTATATCGGAGCACCAATTCTTTTAATTAAAATCTATTCAAAATTGAGCCTCGATTTATTCTCAGTCTTCAGTTTTTATTTGTATAATTATTTACGTACACTCATAATCAAAAATATACTTAAGTGAAAATGTAAATTAGCACTCAGAGCCCAATAATAACACATACTGAGGTTTTTTTAATTATACAAATAAAAACTGAAGACTGAGATTACTTATATCGAGGCTAAATTTTGAGCAGACTATCGCGTATAGTAATCTGAATGATTACTATACGCGATAATCTGCTCAAAATTTCAATTCAACTATTTATTTTTAAAAATACAGTTTGTATTGAAATATAAATATTTCTTTCTTTCCTTTTTTGTATCACATGCAAATTTTTTATATAACATGAAATGGTAAAGAAAATATAATGTATAATTACGCTCGTGTACATATGGCCTAACAATAAATGTAGCTCATATGAAAAAATAGTACCTACCTAAGTAAGAATAGCAAACATGTGAAACAAGATTAATCAGAGGTTAAGCGGGTACCGATCATTCATCAATTACATCTTGTTAACAGTGAAACTACATCCGGGAGTCACTAAAAACTTATTTTCATTTTATTCGTGGTCCCAAAATGCTCCTCAACAAATAATAATTAGGGAAATATAGGACTGCGGTCCCGGTCCTGAAGGACCGCCAGACGCCTACAGTTGTTCTCGACCATATTTTTATCATAAGACCTTCATTCTTACCTATATTTTACCCAATTCCAACAACTACTCACGTTGTGACCGTAATTAAAACTCGTTTCTAATTAGGATACTGCCCTAAGGGCTCATTATCTCATTGTTTAGCCTGCCTGTGATTTCAATGTCACATAAACTCATTAATTCTAAAAGAAAATACAAGAAAGTCGTTGCGAAATAAGTATATCAAATATAACTAAAAAAATATATTAAGTCTTTTGATGTCGGTGCCAAGAAAAACGAAATAGTATTTTAGACTAGTTAATTATCGGATCATTGCTTATCAAGAGAAACGCGTTGATACGAGTATATGTAAATAAGATCGGGTCATTAATTAGCACATGTTATTTATTTGAAAAGGAAGGGCTCTACCATATATAATTGTGTGTATACAGCTTATATAGGTCATGGCTAACGAAATATATTTTTGCTAGATTTATCAAAATCTAATTCTTCTAATAATTATTATATTCTACAGCTGTTACCCGTGGCTCCACTTGCTTAATTACAGGATTACAGGCATCTGGAAGAGCACATATAGCTGTTTTCCGGGCCCGAGTGGATTTCCCTACTACAAAAATCTTTCACTGTCTGATTTATGACGATTTGGCTTATCTTGACTTACACTGGAGCGACTGCTGTTCTAAAAATGTACACATATTTTGTACGGTACCGTTGTTTTAACACTAATTTTATTATTTTATAAATTCATAAACACTCATCATCAAGTTTATTTTTGATACCTACTCAAAAAAATCAATATGCTAATGAAACCATAACTATCTTTATTTATAACTAGCTGTTGCCCGCGGCTCCGCCCGCGTGGAATTCTGATCCCGTTCATCGCTGATATATAGCCTATATGTTAATCCAGGGTATAACCTATATACATACCAAATTTCAACCAAATCAGTCCAGCCGTTTATGCGTGAAATAGTAACAAACATCCACACATCCATTCTCACAAACTTTCACATTTATAATATTAGTAGGATATAACAACAGAGTATTGTAATTTATGGAAATTCATAGCCAAAATCACAAATACAGATAATGTAAATGACCAAAAAAAATTGTTGTTTTAATAAAAAGAAAGTTAAAAATCAATGTTTCTCGGAGTCCTGAACAAAGTAAGACTTTATTCACGCCGGAGCACCAGTGTCTTCTATACAAGACAAAAAATTCGCTCTTGTGTGGAATACTGCTCGCATCTCTGGGATGGCTCCGCAAAGTACTTACTAGTTGCTCTCGACAGGTTGCAGCGACATGCAGTCCGCGTTATTGGGAATCCTGAGGTCACCAACACCCTCGAACCTTTGCAGATGCGTAGAGATGTAGCGTCCGTGGCAGTATTTTACCGTCTCTACCATGGTGAATGTTCTGATAAGCTCTTCCAATTAATCTCACCTTCCCCTTTCCTATATAGGACAACACGTGCATGACTTAGATGCCACCCGCATACGGTACAGAATATTACATCAAAAACCAAGCGGTTCGGCGACTCCTTCTTCTGCCACACCATTAAGTCCTGGAATTCCTTACCAGCTCATTTGTTTCCCTCCTCCTACAGTCCCGGGTCCTTTAAGCGAGGCGTGAAAAAGCATCTGATGAGGCCGTCAAGCTGAGTGCCACCATTGTAACATGGTACGTGTCTATAATGGTGACCCTCTTTTCAGAGACTTTGCCTTCAGCTTACCAGCAGACGAGGCGAAGTCAAATTGACTTGTTGAATTGGCTCCACAACCTACTAGCGATAGCGGTGTTCTGTACTTTCCTGACTGTGTCTAGGCTGAGTAACCAGGTTCATAGGATCCATGGGTCATAGCTAGGCCTTAATAATATTATCATCTAGTTAGCGAGAAATTAAGTTATCAAATCGAAGAATAGATATAAATCGAAAATCAAAGAAATAACTTTTCAAATCGCTCATGTAGTTGCAGATTCTTATTGATTCTCTGCCCCTCTAGACAAGTGGCAATTCGTTGCTCGGCGTATGATGGAATAGAATGACAAATGTATAGGATTTGACGTTTTTGACATTCGTTGATGCCTGTCATATACGTCAAATCCCATACATTTGGCATTCTATTCCATCATACGCCGAGCAACGAATTGCCACTTGTCTAGGGGGGCTGTTCTTACAGGGTCGGCAGCTCGAGTGTGACTCCCCTGGTGTTGACTCGTCCATAGGCCACGGTAACCACTTTCCATCAGGGGGACCGTGTACTTGTTTGCCACCTAAGTAGTATAAAAAAATATTATAGAACGGTCAAACAAACAAACTCCTCAGTTTATTATTAGTAGGTATAGCTAAAGCTAGCTAGCTTTTTTAACAGAAATTCCTCATAAATATCTGTTGAATCATCACTCAGTATCTATCATGTGTTACCTACGTTTAACTGTTGGACCGCCTCCATCGAACATTTGAGAATGAATCCACAATCCACCACAACCGCTACTAAACGCAATAAATTTCATTTATTTATTCCTACAAACTACCAACAGACATCAACTTCATCCAACACGTTTATATTCTCTTTATTTTTTATATAAAAATACTTACCCTCAATAAAAGTGCGACCTCAGTGAAATATATCACGTTCAACGGATATAATGTTTAAATATATAACAGACTAGCTGATATCCGCGGCTCCGCCCGCGATTATGTCGGGTATCGTGATTTTTGATCATACCTCTCCATTTTTTTTATACCACTAATATTATAAAGTAACTCCGTCTGTCTGTCTATAACGCTTTCACGCCTAAACCACTGAACCGATCTTGATGAAATTTGGTACAGGAATAGATTGGACTATGGGAACGGACATAGGCTACCTGTTTTTGCGAAAAAGGGTGTCAAAGGGGGGAAATAAGAGATGAAAGTTTGTATGAAAGTTCGTCATTTTTTAAGATATTCTGAAGCAATTTGGTACAAAGATAGATAAGATCTTAAGAAAGGACAATATGCTATGTTTGGCCGCGATAACCGACATCCACGCGGGCGGAGCCGCGGGCAAAAGCTAGTGTAAGATAAACCATGAAATTTTGTAAAATATTAGTATCTCCAATGTACAGACACAACTAATTTTCAATTCTTTATTATACCTAGTATGTTTAAAAATATAATGGAAGTGCGTACGAAGGTGATGTTTTAAATTTATAACCTTAAGGTTAGTGGGTCAGGTTGAGATCGTGACGTCATAAGTAGTGTATTATAGTCATTTGTTAGTAGATGAGATGATAAGACCCTATTTTGTCACTCGTGACCGAATCTTGAGCGAGACGGGGGCATTTCAGTGAAGTTAGTCAACTCACCTACCATCCTAAATCTTCAAGTAGGTTCTCTTTTCTTTGCCGGCACCATAAGGCCTTGGAATTCTTTGCCAGCACACGGGTTTCCCTCTTCCTACAGTCCCGGATCCTTAATGCGGGGCGTCAAAAACCATCTTATGAGGCCGTCAAGCTGAGGGCCACCATTGTAACATTGTAGGTGTCTTTAATGGTGACACTATTTTTTTTAAACTGCCTTTAGCTTACCATCAGGCGAGGTGAAGTCATATGATATGTCCTATATAAAATTAAGGTTCAGTTCCTAAAATATGACATTTTGATAAACTTCTCTTGATCTGTCTCAGGTGGGCCGTGTGCTTGTCAACGACCGAAGTTGTATTAAAAAAACAAAAATACCTATTTAGAGGTCAAATTAAGTTTATCAAAAGCATCGTTTACATTGACACCTAGGTCACACATGTCGATATAATCGACCTGTGTGTACTATGTACCTATTGTTATCTAGATTGCAGAGAGAGACCGTGAAGTTAAAGCCCACCATTTTTAAATCAACAGCATCTAAGATAGCGGCCGGTAGGTACCTGGGCTTAGCTTCTATTCTAACCATCTAGCAAAACGATTAAAAAGTTTCAAATCCAAGTAACAGATTGATTGTAAAATCGGCTCTTTTCACAAAACATTTTTTTTTTCTAAAAACTTAGTTTATAAAAGAAGCCAGTAAAATCGTGTTGTATCCCTGCTTAAAAGTTTCCCCATAATATATTGTTAGACACGTATCTCTATACTAATCTGTTCATTCGGCATTTCCTGCTGAATTTGTAATCTTGTTGTTGCGCACAGAAAAATGCAAAATAACTCAGCTTAATTTCCGGAACAATGCTGTCGGGTCGAATAACAGTTTTTAGGGTTCCGTAGTCGAAGGGTCACCAACAAATTATATTAATAATACTCCGGTGAGTGTGACTGTGTGCTTCTCACACATTGGTGTAAAAAAGAGCGCTTGGCACTTGATCACATTGCTGATCTAGGGCTTTATGAGACCGACACTGTTGTTTGGACCCCTTCCCCCCTACTCCGAGTGGTAAGCCTGTGCTAGAGCCTCATGTATTAAATAGCAGGTGTACCGGCTAGCCGGTGAACCAAGCGTCAGTCCCGAAGATCTTAATAGTGTCGTATCCCAAAAAAAAATTGTCAAAGTGAACTTGCCGCTGCATAAGAAAGTTCGAAAAATAAATTCTAACAACACCACTTTACTCTTTTTAAAAAGTATTTAAAAAGTACCTAGGCACATAGTGTTTCGTGGACAGGCTAGGTGCTATTCGCGCAGGTATTATTCGGCTGGATGATCTAACTGCACCACACTTTATTATCTCATGCGATGGTGCGGAACCTTTCGTATAAACCCATCTCGCACTTAACCAGTTTTACTTTCTTGCCCATTATTTACCCGCCCAACTTTTTAAAAACATGAATATTTATAGCCTTAACTCAGTGACCAGCAACCCGAGCCGACTGCAGAATAAATAAGTAATAAACAAAATCAATAATGTCCGAGTCGTTATCAGAGGTGTTGTTCACACTTATCGCCCAATCTGGCCCTTCCACCTCCCTCCTTGGCCATACTTTCACGTCTATATCTGGCAACACTATCTGTTTTATATTAGGTAGATACCTGCGTGTTTACGCGCCTCTCTTGAGTAGATAGGCTGTGATTTAGAACAGCGGCAGCGGAGCGGTCAGAAGAGCGACGACTTATAGTATTTGGGAGTTTTTTTTTTTGCGTAATGGCGATTTATTTTCTTTTTTTTAAATGTCTACCCACACCCACACAAATCATGTTGTTTTCCATGAAGGGGTAGACAGAAGCGCTTATTACGCCCACGTTTCGCCAGTGACTTCGTTAACCCCACTTAATAGGTGGCGAGAATATTGCCGTTTCTGGGAATGAGTATGTTTTTCTTTATACGTTCTTTTTTTGTTACGTTACGTTAGGTCTATACGTCAGATTTTTATTCTTAGATATTAGTCCACTCCTACAAAGAGTTACTTGAACTGTCCAATATTTTGGGTTGTTCCGTGGAAAGTATAATGTCACTGTATGAAATACTCCACACCATGAATTTTCAATTTCATTTCCTGTTTGAAAACCCTGATGTTCCCTGAAGAAATATCGAAATAACAAAAAAAACTGTTGTCCACTGTTGCCTTTATTTTACCGGTCAGCGTCAAAACATTCATTGCGCGATGCAGGATTAGTACTTCCAAAGTGGTTCGACCTAACTTCCCTAGATGGCGCTGAGCAATGTTTTGTTTATGTAGTAGTATAATAGAAGTCTTTTTGGTAAAAGAACTCAGGTGAAAGATTGTAAGCAGTTGATTCGTCTATTGACGTACGGTCCAAAAATAAGTTGTTTTTCTATTTAAGTCCACGCCCATAAACGTATAATTAGTCGCTCGACTAAATATCAAACAAAGGTCTCATCTATATTTAGTTCAAGAGGCCATATTCGACCGCAGGTTATTATAATTAGTACTGTTCAACCTTTTTATAGATCGATAGCTTATACTCGCGGCTCCTCCCGCGTGAATGTCGGTTTTAATGACTTTTGGTCATATCTTATCTTTGGTTCTAGTCAATCAATTGCGATCAAACAATCATCAGAATTTAAATCGACCTTTCTAAAAAATATCCGTTCAGGAGTATTTGCGTACATCGCGGACAAGCAAACAAACAGACAAACGTTCCACAAAATATGTTTCGTGTTCAGAATTGTTACAACATACCTACATACCTGGCCCGAGTACTTGTAATTATTTACTTTTAACCCGACGTTTCGGATACTTTACAGCAACCACCCCGCAACGCAACCAAGGCTGCTGGAAAGCAGCTGAAATGTCGGGCTAAAAGTAAATATTCACGAACGTGTATATCGCAATAGAATCCGTTAAAATTAGTTTTATTTTAATGAGCGACGTTCGTGTAAACTTGAGACAGTAATCATAACCCAAGTATTTTTTTAAATGTAGTCTAAATGTAACTGTAGTCGTGTCTGTACATTGGACACAATCCAATGTACAGACACGACTACAGTACTATACAATTATATAATAGTACCTACTAGCCTTCCGCTCGCGGCTCCGCCCGCGTGCATCTCGGTTAACGCGACCTTTGCTCATATCTTCTGTTCTACTCAACCGATTGCGATCAAACAAACGTAAGATTTAAGTCTGAGTAAGCCCTTTCTAACAAAAAAAACCGCATCAAAATCCGTCCCGTAGTTTTTGCGTCCATCGCGGACAAACAGACAAACAGACAGGAAATTCAAAAAAAATATTTTCGTGTTCAGTATCGTTATCATACCATAACTCAAGTTTTTTTTTTTTAATATCTCCAATGTACAGACACGACCACTTTACAATTATATCTTAATATATATAAATCTCGTGTCACAATGTTTGTCCTCAATGGACTCCTAAACCACTTAACCGATTATAATAAAATTCGCACACCATGTACAGTTCGATCCAACTTGAGAGATAGGATAGTTTAAATCTAAAATTATAGTCGCAATTTTAATTTATCGCGATAACCAACATCCACGCGGGCGGAGCCGCGGGCAAAGGCTATCTTAATATATATAAATCTCGTGTCACAATGTTTGTCCTCAATGGACTCCTAAGCCACTTAACCGATTATAATAAAATTCGCACACCATGTACAGTTCGATCCAACTTGAGAGATAGGATAGTTTAAATCTCAAATTATAGTCGCAATTTTAATTTATCGCGATAACCAACATCCACGCGGGCGGAGCCGCGGGCAAAGGCTAGTCTTATCTTAATATATATAAATCTCGTGTCACAATGTTTGTCCTCAATGGACTCCTAAACCACTTAACCGATTATAATAAAATTCGCACACCATGTACAGTTCGATCCAACTTGAGAGATAGGATAGTTTAAATCTCAAATTATAGTCGCAATTTTAATTTATCGCGATAACCAACATCCACGCGGGCGGAGCCGCGGGCAAAGGCTAGTACATTATAATCATGCCTTTATCCCCATAGGGTTAGGCAAAGGTGAATTAACACCCACATTTCACTAGTATTAGGTTGGGACCGCCCGCGAGAATGTTGGACACCCCCCTATTACGTGGGCGTAATAGAGGGGTGTCCAACATTCTCGCGGGCGGAGCCGCGGGCAACAGCTAGTAATAGTATAGATATTGACGTATTGCCTACCAGTATCTTGCCTTTTTAACAACGTTTTCAATCAAAAGGAGATCATTATCAATTGGACACGAATGTATGTAATCAATCGACTTCCAAAAAGAAGTATATTATCAATTCGACGCGGAGGTATTTAAGTATATAATTTAATTGGAACTGCACTCCACATTATGATAGGTTAGCAATTTATTAGGACCTCCAATTAGAAGCATGGTCGGTAGCTTAGTGATTAAAGAGTCGGCCTTACAATCGAGAACTCCAGGGTTCGAACCTTGGCCATTACACTAGAGACGTGAATCCACTCCTAACGCAAGTATTTTAGTTAGGTGGAAATGTAAGATGGAATTACCAGTTATATTGATAAAATTAGTTTGAAGAAATACAACAATTTTGAACAATTTTAAATTTAAAGAACAATTTTGGTGTATGTATGTTTGTCCACGAAATTCTCTGAAACCATGTTAAGTTTAAAAATTATGAAATCAGTTATTTAGTGTTCAATATAATGAACTAAGTGTACAAAACGGCCCGGCTTATTGATATGGACTACTACAGTCTAACTAGTCAGATATATAAGAAATACCTACCTAAGCAACATAACACAAATTTTCAGTTTTAATAATTCGTGTCTGTATGTTAATTGGCGCTTCACGCGAAAACGGCTGAAACGATATTAATAAGGTTATTATTTATGTAACTTTAACAGTAACCATACAAACTGGTGCATTGTGCTTTTCGAGTTATGGTCTTTATACGACTTGATATGAAAGGAACTGAAATAGCAATCGAACAAAAGATGTGATTTTATCCATATACATGCATACATACATACATACAGTCACGCCTCTTTCCCAGTGGGGTAGGCAGAGACCACAGTTTTCCACTTGCTACGATCCTGGCATACATCTTTCGCTTCTTCTACTTTCATAATTGTTTTTATACATGCTCGCTGGTTTCGGGTATCCATATAAGTGTACCTATAGTATAATACGGTACTTACATATCGTGCCTTTCAAAATCATAATCCTCCTTTTTGCTTCTCCGTAGTCGGGTAAAAAACCTTATTCTTCCTCTTAGCGTTATTTCCCAGTCGCATCCGAAGCTTTTTCAGCTCGAAGTCTGGGGTCCGCTTTTACCAGTCTTAACCACGGATTTGACTAGACCTCGATATTTTCCGTGAAGCGATTGTCATCTCACCTCCACAACCCAATGTGAACATTAGGTGATATCGAAGTTTTGCAGTTAGACCGTTGTTTTTGGATTTTTGAGGGCTCCAACTACCCGTAACGACTGCCATAGATGTTCTCATGGCAACCGGGACCGACGGCTTAACGTGCGCTCCGAGGCAC
This sequence comes from Eilema depressum, assembly GCA_914767945.1. Taxonomy (NCBI): domain Eukaryota; kingdom Metazoa; phylum Arthropoda; class Insecta; order Lepidoptera; family Erebidae; genus Eilema; species Eilema depressum. Next base: position 898,392 of record OU612026.1, read on the forward strand.
GACCAGACCAATGCAAATACTCATATTTCATTCACACAAATATTTGCACTGAGCGGGGATCGAACCCGCGCCTCCTGCGTAGCGGCCGCGTTCACTACCGCTACGCCACGGAGGCTGTAAAAAACCTTATTTCTGCAATAAAAAGGCAGCATCACAGCCTAAAAACTCCATACAGACACAAAAAAACAAATACACCATCAAGTTAATAACCTTCTTTTTGCAGCAGTCGGTTAAAAACAAATTAAAAAAGCTTTTAGAAACAATGGTATATTGGCTTCCGTGTGGGGTGCACCCCGAGCGGAATGAAAACGTTAGCGCGATGATTCATGGGCCCACTGTGACATAAAAACCTTCGTCACGACATTGTGTACCCACCTTCCACTACCTGACAAGGGCTTGTTATTTACGTTATAATTTTGCCTACTTGTGGACAGCTTTCAGTTACTTTTTTCATTTTGTTTCATAATACATACATATTTAAAAGCGTCGGTAGCTTAGTGGTTAAGGAGTCGGCCTTACGATCGAGAGGTCCCGGGTTCGAATCCTGGCCATTACACTACCGACGTGAACCCACTCCTAGTACAAGCAATTTAGCTTAGTTGGAGGGGTTAACGGGAATATTAGTAATTTCGGTTGCTAATATTCTTTTAAAAAAAAAAAAAAATTAAAAAAAAAAAATATTCTCACGCCTAGTAAATCGCCGAAAAGACAGGTGTTTTAGCACCCACATTTTACTAACTATGATTTTTGGTCCCATGTAATAAAAGGCGAACCTATTGCCGTCTAGCGGGCACTTTGTCATGGGCTGTACGTTTACTGTCGGATGTTGAATAGTCCTACCCTTACGGCCGTTCCCAATAACATATCTACAGATTAAGGTAAAGGTAGAGATAGTTCCTTTGTCAAATCCTATTGTTATTTTTAACCCCCGACAAAAAAGTGTGTGTGTGTGTGTGTGTGTGTGTGTGTGTGTGTGTGTGTGTGTGTGTGTGTGTTTGTGTGTGTGTGTGTGTCAGTCTATCTGTGGCATCGTAGCTCCCAAACGGCTGAACCGGTTTCGATTCTGGTTTAGTCGAGAGTGTTCTTAGCTATGTTTCATAAAAATCGGTTCAGCCATTTGAAAAATATGAGGAGTGAAAATGGCAATGCAAAATCTAATATTTTCAAATATACCCGAGTTGGTATCAAATGAAAGGTAATAATTTATACATCACGATACAGCAAGTTTTATGGAAATGAGTTAAGCGTTTACCTATAAAAAGCATGAAATAAAAAATAAAAATAAAAATTTAAAACCCCCGACCCAAAAAGAACCTATAAAAAGTAAAATAATAATTATTACATTATGACCTACCCTAAGTATTGACCCTTTTGTCATTTGTGTTGCCACTATGAATTGCGTTACCATAGAGATTGATGACGTTTTTAACCTTTCTAATGTCAAAACTGGCGATAGATAGGTTATTGGGAACGGCCGTAAGTCGCCTTTTACGATACCTACAGGAAGAAATGGGGTGGCCTTATTCTACTCTACCGGGAACCAACAGTCAGTATTTCATAATACTGACGCAGAAAATAAGTTAAAGGAATTTAAACTATCATGGTTACTAGTATTACTATAGAGATAGTCTCGAAATATCGGAAATTCGATATTCGATATTTCGAATTTCGATATTCCGACAGATCTAAAGGTACCCTAAAGCTGTGGAATGGTCTCCCTGCAGTGTTTTTTTTTTTCAAGAGGGGTTCTTCAAGATGAGCATTATAAGGCTCTTGCATAGTCCATTAGAAGTTAGTATTGCACACGTCCATTGATCACGGTAACTACGTCATTATTAAGTAAGCCGTGTGCTTATCTGTCACCTAAATTAGTATAAGAAAAATCTCAAAATTATCTGGTAGTATTTACTAAGTACTTCTTCATGCAAGCGTCAACCTCGGCTTCATTCTTAGCTTGCACTATAGTGTTCAGGGTCTGTTGTCCTACAAGACAATTATTTGATTTATTTCCACTTTTACAGAAGAGTTGCACTTCCCAACCTCGAGAGGAAAGTGTTCACCAGAGCCTCACCCGCTAACCAGCAGGTGTACGTACCGGTTACAGGCTTGCAGGTGATGTTAAGACTAAACACCCAGTAAGACTCCAAGTTGACCTGAAACTCGAAACAGGAAACATAAATAAAACTAACACATAATTAACATTGTAACGGTTGCGATATCGTGCGATAACGCGGTGAGAAGTCGCGCGGCCGGGCGATAAGTGCGGTGAAGTCGCGCGATCTCGCGATAGCCGCGACCTGCGACCGCGGCCGCGTGACACCCATTATAAAAATATTAATATTTTGTACTTGATAACTTCGTGCACTTGGCGATAGTATATCGATATTACAACGGTAAAGTAATGGGTACTGAAATAATGAGCTATTACTCAGCTCATATATTATTTACTGCTACTGAAAATTTCATGAGAATAATCTCAAAATAACTAGAATGAATGATGAACAATTTTAAAAATATTAAAATAATTTTATTTTTATTCTTTCTTTTCTTTCTTTCTTTTTCTATGTATGTACTAAAATATTTATCTCTATTATCTCTATTTCTCTCTCCCTCCTCTTTTCAGAGACTTTGCCTTCAGCTTACCATCAGGCGAGGCGAAGTCAAATTGACGTGTCCTATAAAAAAAAATCGGCTCTATAATATATGTGAGACAGCTTGATAATTAAAAAAAAATAATTATGTAACCTGGGTTGTTCCATACTCTTTATTAGATACTATTTAAATTTAATTTCAATATTATTGTTTGTGATATTGTCTAAATTCTTTGAGTAGATTATCGTGAAAAACGCAATTATAGTTGAGTCCTTTTATATGAACAAGCTTTTGAGTTATCCCCATCAACATCGTAGCATTGTCCTCGGTTTTATTTGAAGTTTCACCTCCTAACCCCGAGAGGAAAACCTTTGTCAGAACCGTTTCTTCATTCAAGAGTAAACAGCTCAACCAAAAATTAAAGCATTGGTGTACTTATCGTGCTTACGAAATTTACAGTAAACAGCTCAACCACCACTAAGATTTATTCACAAATTTTTTTAGTAAGTAGTACCTAATTAATTTATTAGCCAAAACATGAGTGACCTCACTTTCTATGAAGCGCGGGCCGGCAATATTATCTTTAACCTGCCCACTAATAAAGGTGCCAATGGCAAAAAGTACACAAACTTGAAAGAAAGTAATCTCTAGAAGTTGTAGATGTATATTTAATTCATTTGCCATTATTTTTTACAAATTAGTGGTAAATTAATGTGCGTACGACACGAAACAAATTTGACGGGAGAAAATGATTGCTCCATGATTTATGATGACTTTCGTTGCGGTTTTAATCAACAACAAAGTTCTGATTGCCTCCGTTTGGTGTTTCATGTCGGGGCGCCATTTTGTGCCTGTTTATAGCTAGTTCAATGAGTTTAAACAGTCCAAGCAATCTCGCTGATGACTTACGTGGAAGTTTCTATAGAAGAACCGGGAACGCTACTGAAAATAGATGGCGAATTCAAGCTCTTGAAGCTTAAAACCAGAAAAAAGCATGTATGATTTGAACTTTTGAGGGTTAATTATCAAAAAGGAAATTAAAAGTTGAGTATAAGATCATCATGATCATCCTTGCGCTAGTTTCCATAGCCTTCACCTCGGAGTCCAGAATCCGCTTTTTCCAGTCTCACAATCGGCTGTACCCCGATCCCGATATAACTCTTTGGCGATATTGAAGTTCTGTAGTTAGAACTTTTTAGCACTCCAACTACCCATAACGACTGCCATAGATGTTCGTACGCAACCGAGACCAACGGCTTCGTGCCTCGGAGACTACGTTAGGTCTCAATATCTTCAAGAATGGTCACCCATCCTAAGACCGACAGTATCAAAAGTTAAGAATATAAGTTGTCTCATTGAATACCTTATTCTTTCCATTGATAAATAAAGGATTTTCTTTGCCTTGACAGGAGCACTGCCATACCCCTAGTTTCGGCAAGCCAACTAAACATATGACAGACTCGTGACTCCGCAGATAGATTGATAATAATGATTAGGCGATGTGTTCAGTCCATAGATGGGCATCAGGTAATTAACTGGACGTTTTAGTAAAAGTTATAAAATTGCTTTGATTGCTATCTTCAATGGTAGATCAAGAGATCATGGCCCACGACCCCAGGCCGCTGCAAAGAACAATGTACCTTATCCATCTCCCACCAGATGAAGACAAAATAAAGATCATTTAAATGTTTTCAGAGAGGGAGGTGTAAGATCTCTTAGGCCGAACTAAAGATGACCCACTCGCAAGATGGTGCACTTGCGGATTATTTGATGAGGCTCTAGCGCAAGCTTTCCTCTCGAGATTTAGAGGATTTGACGGTAGTCGCTTCTATAAAAGCCAAAATATCAAAAGCAGGACTCTGAGGTGAAGGATCAGATGCCGAAAACAACGCTACAAATATTTACTACGAGTAAACCCTGCTTTTTAGGGTTCCGTAGCCAAATGGCAAAAAACGGAACCCTTATAGATTCATCATGTCTGTCCGTCCGTCTGTCTGTCTGTCTGTCTGTCTGTCTGTCTGTCTGTCCGTCCGTATGTCACAGCCACTTTTCTCCGAAACTATAAAGCCTATGCTTTTGAAACTTGGTAAGAAGATGTATTCTGTGAACCGCATTAAGAATTTCACACAAAAATAAAAAAAGCATTAAATTTTGGGGGTCCCCATACTTAGAACTGAAACTCAAAATTTTTTTTTCATCAAACCCATACGTGTGGGGTGGTGTCTATAGATAGGTCTTTAAAAATGCTATTGAGGTTTCTAACATAATTTTTTTCTAAACTGAATAGTTTGCGCGAGAGTCATTTCCAAAGTGGAAAAAGGCCCCCCCCCCCCCCCTCTAACTTCTAAAATAAGAGAATGATAAGTCTAAAAAAAAGTATGATGTAAATTGCCATGCAAACTACCACAAAAAATTGGTTCGAATGAGATCCAGTCAGTAGTTTTTTTTTAATACGTCATAAACCGCAATTTTCGCCTTTGCTACTACGGAACCCTTCATGGGCGAGTCCGACTCGCACTTGGCCGATTTTATTATAATATAATATAACTACATACTCTGTTCATTTCCTTTTCCCTAATTCTCTCTCATCCTTTCCTCATCTCCTTGAATTATAAGTTTTAAAAAAGTGCTTAGGTAAGAAAAAGTCGCTGAGTTTCCTATAATATTACAAACAGATCAGACTTTAATTTGATTTATATATATATAGATTCGTCATCGCATTTAACCACTATTTAATCAGATTAAGCGATGATCAGATAGACAATAGAGCGTCTAGTAAATACTTATTCATTCAAAGTAGCTATCAGGAAACAAACTCAGGCACAATGATCCACTCCTTAGCGGTGCGTCCATACAAAGGTCAAAGTCAGAGGTGCGTGACCGGGGATCAAAGTGAATCCGCCGCGCCACTCCGCGTGAGATGCCCGGAGATAGATCATTTGACTATTGGTGGTCAGATACGAGAATAGCAAAATCATTTCTGTGATTAATGTCTCGTTAGGAGGCTTTAGCCCGCTTAATAGTAACTATGAATCCTAAGAATAAAAGACCACCATAACATGATACTTTTGAAGTTTACGCGAATATCACTCATTGAAATAATTTCCACCGCGTGGTTCCCGACAGAGTAGAATTTGTGCCACCCCATCTCCTCCCATGCGGTGTCGTACAAGGCGACTAAGGGATAGGGCTGTTTAACATCAGACAGATATATACAGCCCAGCCTCAGATGCATGATTCGAGTCAACAATAGTGCCCGGAATACGGCACTAAGCACTCCCTATTACGTAGGACCTAATACAATGATTGGTGAAATGTGGGTGTTAATTCACCTCTGCCTAACCTCTAGGGATAAAGGTGTGATTGCATGTATGTGTCTCGTAACCCCCAATATATCCAATAATCCGTAGGTATCAGTCCCGCTTGTCATGTATGAACATCTGCGATATGTACGACATATTTTCAATCTAAACTCTGATGAAATTCAGCGTGGTACCATTTCCATCACCACCCCTGCCTCATTTCGAAATAAATCACCGCACAAACGGCAACAAAAATAATAAAAAAGCGAATTATCATACAGTAAAATTAGGTAACTGTCAGTGTGCAACCTCGATGTTATTGGTTGTAAACCGCGTAGCAACCACCGGCAACCAGTCATTATTGGGTCATAAAAGGGCGTATTTTATCGTTTTTATTGCCTATTACTCGATATTGATATTACTCCGAATGGGTGGCCGAAATAACATAATATATAGCGGTATACAGTACGAAGAAAAACGGAAAATACAGCGAAGGTATAATTTATTAAGGAAATGGATTAATTAGAATACAAGGCCGGTAGAATATTACTGTCGTTTTTGTTCAAGGTAAATTTCACCAAACTTACTGTATTTATTGTGGAAAGTTACTGAATATTTTAACTGGTTTTAACGAATTATGTCGCGATTTATGAGTATTACTACTAATCTTTGTGTTAATAAAAATAACGCAAATGAAATCTTAATATAATATCTGAATTAGTTTTATTTCGAAGTACATAATTAAAAGTTCCAAAAAATAGCCCACGTACAGCTTTACGTTACAAGATTATAGATTTGATAAGTGTCTTAGTAACGCAGCGGTATCGAAAGCGGCTCTTATATTTTTAATCAGGTTCGATTCTCGAGTCAAGAATCTTTCTGCAGGGATATCCTCAAAATATGCGCAGGGTCTTCAAACTTGAAGTTGAAGACTGCCTCTGTGGCGTAGCGGTAGTGAACGCGGCCGCTACGCAGTAGGCGCGGGTTCGAGCCCCGCTCAGTGCAAATATTTGTGTGCATGAATATGAATATTTGCATTGGTCTGGGTGTTTCTATGTATAATATGTATGTATTTACGAAAAAAAAAAGTATCTAAGTATGTTTATCCGCATTCTAGAAACCATAACACAAGCTAGTTAAGCTATGCTTACTTTGGGTCTAGATAGCGTTGTGTAGAATGTCCTACAATATTTATTTATTTATATTTATTTATTTATTATTTATTTATTTAAGACTATAAGCTCGATATCTGTCATGTGTAATGTTACATAACATAAGGTAAGTAAGCCTGACGAAATGTGGGGTTAAACCCATCCCTTCCTGGATATACTTCATACGTACTAGGGTATATTGGAGCCCCCTCTAGATTTTCAGGACCCAAATCAACCTCACCGGCTAACCAGTCGGTTAACGGATGAGAATCTGGTGCAGGCTTTCCTCTCAGGGTTTGGAGGTCAGCAGACGATTGCTCCTAAAATGCTAAGCAATTCAAATCAAGATTTGATAGAAGATTAGAAAGAGAGAAGTAGGAAAATGAACGCCTGGCTCCGGACTACAAGCTTCAGGTGCAATCATGACTTAAATATGATGATAATGATGATAACTGCAAACTAATTGACAGGTAAATCACCTGACTTGAACCTCACAGGGAGAGAGGAAAGGAAAATATTCGAGTCGATGATCAATGTTGATAGCTTCTGGCAACAAATACCAGGAGGACTTCGATTTAGATTGGAAAAAGTGAATGCTCAGACGGGACTTGAACCCGTGTCCCTTACAGAGGGAATGCTCTGACTACTGGACTACAGAACAACGCCCTGAGCATTCGAAATTCTCCTATACAACAACCAATCTCCGCCTACCAACCTCCGACAGCCTCCGTGGCGTAGCGGTAGAGAACGCGGCCGCTACGCAGGAGGCGTGGGTTCGATCCCCGCTCAGTGCAAATATTTGTGTTCATGAAATATGGGTATTTGCATTGGTCTGGTCGTGCCTCGGAGAGCACGTTAAGCCGTCGGTCCCGGTTGCCATAAGAACATCTATGGCAGTCGTTACGGGTAGTTGGGAGCCCTCAAAAATCCAAAAACAACAGTCTAGCTGCAAAGCTTCGATATCGCCTAATGTTACCATTGGGATGTGGAGGTCAGATGGCAATCGCTTCACAGAAAATATCGAGGTCTAGCCAAATCCGTGGTTAAGACTGGCAAAAGCGGACCTCAGACTCCGAGCTGAAAGCTTCGGATGCGACTGGGAATTAACGCTAAGAGGAAGAGAGAACGACCAATCTAATAAGTACGATTGAATAGTTAGGATTACTTTTATGATTTTATTAGACTAGAGGCAGTCCGAGATACCAATCCGAGGTTGCAAAAAATCGCACCTAACTGAAAGTTGGTAAGATTATTCAAAACACCATCAAGCTTGAAATACGAAAAGTCCTTATCGATCTGATACCTGGATTTTTGTACCCTCCCCATTATGTACCCATTATTGTACCCTCACTCCTACATTTTGGTTTACTTTATTCGGAGCAAGGGACTTATCACGGCTATTTTAGCTACATTTCATCATAAACTGCTATACTTGGGGTATAAACCTTATAAAAACACTTACAAACTAAACCAAAATGCTAAGTATAGGTAGGTAATATGACCTACACTAGATGATACCTAACCCATATAATATACAGTTGTACATCAATATTATCGCAGTGAAACGGTAACTCCTAAGTAAAACATCGCCGCATTAGGAGGTGGGTAGGCCATAAACAATATGTTGTTTACTTCGGAGCGAGCCTTGAGCGGAATCGAACCCACTTGCGCAACTATCGACGCTCGCTAACGCTGTTGCTACGGGACATAGAGTAAGCGACGTGAAGATGGCTAAAACTGTACTATATGTATTATGCCTACGTGCACTTCAATCCTGAAAAAGATAGCTGGGGCTGGGATAGACTTGATGCGGAAGGCGGAAGATAGTGTGCTATATTGGGAGAGGCCTATGTCTAGCAGTGGACTGCGAGAAGCACTGTTAATTGAATGATGCTATTAAATTGGAGCTTTACTAAATGAGGTTATGCTCTCAAACAATATAATCTCAAACAATATACTATGCAAAGATTGTGATATAATTCAGAGAGTTAATGTATAAACAAAGAGATAATAAATAGGTAATAAAATAAATCTTTGTTGAGTTGGAACCGTTTAATTTATATTCAACTAGCTGTACCGGCGAACTTCGAACCGCCATAATTTTTCAGCAAGCGTGAATTTTTAATGCCGTTCCCGCTGCACCTATTTTCTAAAAAAATTTAACGTTTAAACGTGGCATTAATTTTTATATATAAAGAAGATAGAGAAGATAGATGATGATATATCACAATGAAATAAATTCAGAACAAATCTTATAAATTGAACCAAGCGCGATCTACTGAAGCGAAAAATTATAAAAAAAATACCTGAAACCATTTCTGAAGCGCGTTGTATATCGTGTCAAAATTTGGCTCAATCGATGCAGAATTTTTTGCGTTTTCAAAGCCTACACAAACGAATTTAATATTTTATATAAGTACATGGATTTATGACATACAAAACATTATTGGCGTCCTACAATTTGTCATAGTAAAACGCAGCTACAGTTTACGTAGGTACAAAACTCCTCACGACATAAAAGGAAAGTTACCTTCTGTATACATACTCTTTGCGTAGTTCGTCGACCCCCGCTCGAGGCCTACCGATTCAACAACAACAGCTGAGCGTTGCACTGACACACATACATAATCACAAACTCACACACACACACACAAACTCACAGTCATAAACTGTGTTTAGAAGTGCTGTGCGTACAATGCGTATTCACACACATCGATAAATAAAGACATCGTTACACACACTCGCAAATTTTCGTTTGCTTGTGTGCACAGTGCGTGTGTCGAAATACTCAGAACAAAGTTGTTTTTTAAATTAGAATATTGTAATTGAATTTTGATGTCTAAGTACTTCATTAACTGAGAACAGATCGTTGATAAGGATTGTGTTATGTTAAAGATAAAAAAAACACTTCGAGGTTGAGTGGCGAAAATTTGTATTTCTTTGGCAGTTTGAATAAAACTAGTTAATTGATATGAACTGGTAAGAGCTTTGGATCACTTTTGCTTCCTCGAGTAATGTAATAATAATTAATAAGTAAGACCAACAAGTTCTAGAAAGTTGTTTGTATTCGATTTTTGAAAATGAAGAATATTTTTTTTATTTATCGTAAGTAATATTTGGATATGTTTTATTTGGAAAGGTGAGGTTAGTACTTATTATAAAGGTATATTTTTTTAAACGGGTCAATAAGGATCAACCTAACTTTTTAAGAAAAGTACACCCTGTATCACTATACAAAAAATAACATCTATACAATCGTTAAAAAAATAACAGTACCTATTAACGATTTGAAATTTAAAAAATAAATGAGTTAGGAATTACTGTAAGTAAATGATACACATTTTTCTTTTTACGTCCTCATAAAAATATTTTTTTAAAGTGTTAAGTAAATCCTCAACAGATTCATTTTTTTTTCCTGAATCATGAATTCATCTTTGTTACCGCCACGTCAGTTAACCGTGGTTCCCCTTCGAGTTTATTTTTTTATTTTGGCGAAAATTTGAAACAAAGTTTTCAAATTGAGCTGTCAATTATCCTACGGCCGCGGTGGTGAAGTTTCTGTGAGCCAATCAGCCAATGTTCTATTTTGAAAAAAAATTGTTTCGAATAATCTAACTGTTATTTTTTCAACAGGCCAGTGTTGCTTACAAAGAATATTTTTTGAACTTTCTAATACGTCATTTGCAAGTAAATTGTTATTACAAGTACCCCCCCCCGTCAACTAATCTAAATATCTTGATGTTACAGGAAGGGAAGACACACCTTGTGCCTACAATATTAACAGTTTTATTTTAAATCCGTAATTGATATATTTTTTTCTGGGTGATTCACACGACACATACAGCCATAAAGAGTAATATTTGATGGTACCTAATAGGCTGCCGAATACCTAGTGAGTACCTATGTATGCACCAGTATCCCAATAAATTAATGCAGGTATATGAATTATCATTCGATTCTTAAACATGAATCTGAATTATATATTTTTCCAAAGACTAATAACTCATTGTATGAGCTTATTGTTATTTGAGGAAGAAAATAATTATTATGAATTAAGTTCCTATTTTTAAATCATTCGGACATGATGCTATACCTATTATAAGTACCTAATACTGATAATTATATTATACGCTATATTTTATCCTTATGTAGACTAAATATGTTATCTCTATCCAGGCTATATTTTACATAGCCTGTTTACCTCAATATATTCCTATGGAATCAGGACCTATGCGAATATTTTTCTCGACGAAGTGTGGTGAAGTCAAATTGGCGTATCCTATATAAAAAAAATTATGTGGCTGTATCGCTACATAATAGTGGCTTATACTGGCGTGCTCCACAATTTTGCTCTCCAGAGCTCCAAAACTATAGGTAAGTACTAAGATATTATTATTTTTCATTAAATCGTTCCCTGGAGCTCCAACGTTTAAAAATGGCATGTAGTTCATAAAATCCTCATTAGATTGTTAAACCTAAGTTGCAAATATCTAGTTACAACGAAGAAGCAGTACGCACTTAATACTCGAGTCACGTACTAAAATCCAATTATGCTGCGCTAACCAATTAAAGCGGACATGTCACAACCACTAACCAGTTAAACTGTACAAAAACATGAATGTTTGAACACTAAACAACACACATTTTGTATAATAAAGCCTGTCATACACGTAGCTATAATATATTAATGTCAACTAACTAAAGTCCATGGCCTGCGTGGATGGATTTCGCATGTGGTATAGATAAATAGCAATCTTATCTAACAAAGACATAATATATTAACAAAGTTTTAAGCCATATTTAATACTAGCTGTTGCCAGCGGCTCCGCCCGCTTGGATGCCAGTTATCGCCACCAAACTTATATCCTTTTCCAAAGTCTAATCTATCTATGTACCAAATTTCATCAAAATCGGTTCAGTGGTTTAGGCGTGAAAGCGTAACAGAGTTACTTTTGCATTTATAATATTAGTATGGATATGAAAGAATATTATTTTATAGCTTCGTGTGTGACGGGCTTAACTATGAAGTTCGCGGTAACCGGTTTTTAGGCAAACTACTTCCTACGTGTTACATCCAACACTAACACATCTTTTAAATGTTTGAATTAGGAACATGAATTTGAAATTTAAATTTAGAACATTTTTCGTCTTTGTCTTCTTATTTACGGATGCAGATTTAATTATTACTGGCCAGAGAATAGAGAATAGATTATGTAGTGTCGGATGGTGAAGTCAGCAAATAGTTTCGATTCGTCAAGCGGATTTTTTGCACATATTTTTTTTTTCAATTCGTCAAAACTACTAACTAGAACTGAAAAGTACTAACTTGTCAAGTTTGTTGATAGTAGCTGCAATTGGTAAAATGTTAATTAAGTATATTCTGATTTGTCAAGCCTACCTAGGTATAAGTCTAGTTCTTATTCGTCAAGTTCTTTTATATTAATCTTTATTGTCTTGACTACCCCTTCATGGGGGTATCTATATAAACTAGACTAAAATTGTGTCACGGTCCTGGGTAAGACGGGAATGAATTTTGTATTCCGAATTTGGAACGAGAATTTCTATACCTACATTTCCTTAATATTTTCTTTCACGCAACGTATTTACTTCCATTCTATAATGAGTAGATGTAAGCCCACAATCTATCTGCATAATACGAACGCACCCTTATCCATGAAGGTCGTTGGGTTCATTTGCATAGTCTGTCATAATTGTACATGACACGCGACCAACCCTCTGTCATTACGCCTCACTCGGGGGGCTACCACCATCTCTGACTATATTATTACAATCTTACTTTGTGACTTTTATAGTGGGAATCGGACCGTTGACCGTTTGAAGAAGGTAGGACACGAAGGTATTTCCATCAGCTAGATGCACTACAGAATACCGCGGGTATAATAACCTCTTGACAGCCTCCGTGGCGTAGCGGTAGTGAACGCGGCCGCTACGCAGGAGACGCGGGTTCGATCCCCGCTCAGCGCAAATATTTGTGTTCTATTGAAATATGGGTATTTGCATTGTTCTGGTCGTGCCTCGGAGAGCACGTTAAGCCGTCGGTCTCGGTTGCCATAAGAACATCTATGGCAGTCGTTACGGGTAGTTGGAGCCCTAAAAAATCCAAAAACAACGGTCTAGCTGCAAAGCTTCGACATCGCCTAATGTTATCATTGGGCTGTGGAGGTCAGATGGCAATCGCTTCACGAAAAAATATCGAGGTCTAGCCAAATCTGTAGTCAGACTCAGAGCTGAAAAGCTTCGGATACGACTGGGAATTAACGCTAGGATGAGAGAATAACCTCTTGTTGTATTCCCAGCGGTGAGTAGGAAAGTTCACTGGAGAGGTTTTGTGCTGTCAGTGGGAAGACCAAAGGCTTGACCTGCTTGTCTTCTGCACTGAGGGCACAGAATCTTTCTGTTCTTATAGTGTTAGCAGCACGAGTGTGACTCCCCTGGTGTTACACTCGTCAATAGGCCACGGTGACTACTTTCCATCAGGTCGGCCGTATGCTTGTCTGCGACCTAAGTATAGTGTTATATGATCAGATTGGGTAAAACACTGTCTCTAACTGGTGGTGAATATAATATATTTTTTTATTTTATTAGGTACTAACTGTTGCCCGCGGCTCCGCCCGCGTGGAATTCGGATTCCGGTCCAACTTTAATGTATGGAAATCTGCCCGATTTATTGACATTTATGCTCACTGCTCCGCTCCCTTTAGTAGTAGCGTGATGTTATATAGCCTATGTTACTCCCAGATAGTGTAGCTTTCTATAGGTGAAAGAATTATTGAAATCGGTACAGTAGTTCCGGAGCCTATTCATTACAAACATACAAACATACAAAAATAGGTACAAATCTTTCCTCTTTATAATATTAGTGTAGACTAGCTGACCCGGCGAACTTCGTACCGCCATATTTTCTGTTCCCGTTCCCGCTGCATATCTCTTAATTTATCAGTGTTTCTCTACAATATTATGCATGTATTATACATATAAACCTTCCTCTTGAATCACTCTATCTATTAAAATCCACTTCAAAATCCGTTGCGTAGTTTTGAAGATTCAAGCTTACATAGGGGCGGACAGACAGCGACAGCGACTTTGTTTTATAATATGTAGTGATGATGATACAAAACGTAATATAAAAAATATCCTAACAGAAGACAACAGTCTGAGTCCAATTCACACTATGAAGGGATAGTAAAATTCGACCAATAATTGCTAGAGATGATTGATAGTAGGCCCGTGTTCTATGCAGACACGACCAATATTTGTCTTACTGTAATTTGCCTTTGTTCAAAACGCCATTGTTCGCAGTTAAATTATTTAATGACTGATAATAATATCGATTTGGCTAATAACTTTGTGTATGCTTGGCGAGACATGGCACACGAAGCGTTGCAAGTATAGTTGGAAGAAAAAGTTGGTGAAATAAACAATAAAATTGTATACCTAATGGGACAATAGATAGAAAGGACACATATACACACACCCGGGTCCTTTAAGCGGCGATTTTTTTATGTAGAACACGTCAATTTGACTTCACCTCGCCTGATGGTAAGCAGAAGGCAAAGTCTCGGAAAAGAGGGTCACCGTTACAGACACGTAATGGTGGCCTTCAGCTTGACGGCCTCATTAGATGCTTTTTCACGCTCCGTTTAAAGGACCCGGGATTTTAGGCGTAAGTTAAGTCTACCTATATATCACCCATGATTTGAATGTGTATGGTGTAACGAACGAATACACGATGTAGCAACTTATTGACCTATGAATTTTACGAGGAACAATAAATCACACATTTTAAATCGCCATTGAACTATCAGGTCACTGAAAGCTTGAAGATAAAAAGGCGAGTATTTCAAAGGAACATAACATAATGTATAAAATGGCGGGTACATAGATAAATATAAATAAATCAAGCAATTAACGTCAACACAGCTGAAACTACTGGTGTCCCGTTAGTGGGGCGACTGTCACACCGAACCGTAATCGAATAGATATGTTTTTTTTTATATAGGACACGTCAATTTGACTTCACCTCGCCTGATGGTGAGCTAAAGGCAAAGTCTCTGAAAAGAGGGTCACCATTACAGACACGTATAATTGATTTTTTTTGTACCCACACCTCTGCTGTTGGGTAATTTGTAGAGAACCTTATTTTAATAATTTTTTTAACACACAAGGAAGCAAGACATTGAAGAAGTTGCTGCATGTTAAATTTATTCACTGTCCCGTGGTAATACTTGCGTAAATATTCAATCAAGATAACCATTTTAAGTGAGACATAAATATCTCAAATAAACTCAAGGTTATTAAACATTTGTAAGATGTTTTATTCCAAAAATATTTTTGGACACTTTGGTAACTGTAGGTATATCTTTATTTTGATTGTGCTACATGCTACATCTTTAGAATATTCGAGGATCCCCTCTCTGTCAAAGGTACCCTAAACAAATCATATTTAGAGAAAATATAAGTCATATACTTAATAATCCATACTTCCATATCAATATTAAAAAGGCGAAAGTTACTCTGTCTGTCTGTCTTGCTGTTTGACTGTTAAGCTTAAACCAATGAACTGATTTTGATGAAATTTTGTACAGAGATAGATTAGACCTTGGAAAAGGACATGGGCTATGTTCCTTTGTTTTGTCGCGATAACCGACATCAACACAGGCAGAGCCGCAGGTAACAGCTAGTATAATAGAAATAAATCACAAAGATTTTCCTAAATGAACAGAACTGCCAACAAAGTTTTTGGATAGCAATCGTTACAATTTATGTGCCTTGCAACATGTATTACAACGATATTATCTACACAGGAAGCCTGTGCTAAACTAAAAATATCATCGTACAATTAAGTTTTGAAAAAACACGGCAACTCCAAGTTTATTATTCAAATCAAATCAAATATCTAAAAAAATGGTTATATATTTCTTTAAATTACTTTATATTATTATGTGGTTATAAAAAAGAAACAAGTTTTAATAGGGGTATAACTCGGGAAACGTATCTTGGACCAAAATTGAGAAACGAACGAGGCCCTGGCGCCCGCAGAGCACATTTTAGGTCCAAGATATGTGTCCCGAGAAATAAACAGAATGAGAATTTCTTATAATTCTCAAATTTTAATTCCGCTGACCTTCAAATTATGCTTCATTTTTATTCGCGGTCTCTTAATTAAAAGTGCAAAACGAGTTAATTTCCATAATAAGAAATTCGTTGTAGCTTATTAATTAACTGAAATATAGAAAAAACAAGATTTGAAAACATTAGTAGAAAAAATGGCTGATAGTATCGCTCATAAATTGACAGTATTTATTACATTTCACACTTACTTGTACATAATTACTCTATTCGCAAGGTTTTATAAAAAAATATACAACCTATAAAGTTCCTAAAAATACACTACGTATTACTACATTGTATTGGAGTGACGGTGGAGGTGAGCGCTATTGCATCACAAGATGGCCACCCTAAACCTACATCTGGGTCGCAAGTCCCAGTCGCCGTCACGGTGTTCCTCTCTGTATCACGCTATGGACCCGGCGACCACACGGTGAATCCGTGGAGTGCTGAGAATCAGATCTTCTCTTGTGATATGGATTCTAGAATGTGGATATGGGTACATACTTAGATAAATTGAAGGAGGTAGGACTCGACGGTATTGCCGTCACAATCGAGCAGTCCGACTGGGGAAGTACCTCCGCCCTACAGAATACCGCGGGTATAATAACCTCGTTGTTGTATTTCCAGCGGTGAGTAGGGTAGCCAGAGCTCACTGTAGAGGTTTTGTTCTGTCAGTGGCTTGTCCTGCTTGTGTTCTTCGCTGACGGCACAGAATCTCTCTTTCCTTAAAGGGTCGCCCGCACGAATGTGACTCCCCTGGTGTTACACTCGTCCATAGGCCACGGTAACCATTTTCCATCAGGTAGGCCTTGGGCTTGTCGACGACCTATGTGGTATAAAAAAAAAGATCTTTTCAAGAAACACCCAATTTTATGAGTTTCACAAATGAAAAAAATACATTACGGTGTAAATGCATTCCAATTTGTAACACGAAAATAAACAAGTCCACAGTCGCGTGGTTTTTGGAAAGTGGTTCAAACAGTCGGTTCTTCGAGCTGGCGACTCGACACGCTTTGAACTATAGTAGTTCTCGGAACAAGTTTATGCGATCGCCGGAGAACTCCAAATGTTGTCAATAGCAGTCTGTTTTAATGAAAAGAAGCTATTTTGATGAATCCCGAGTGTCGTTAATGTCACTGAACCGTTTTGGCGACTGTTTGTTACAAACACATTTCTTCATCTAGTCTGATTTTTATTACCCAGCCCGCCATCTGCTTTTATCCTTACATACAATATACAAAATATTTACAAAAATTTTCAGTTTACAAATTTTTAGTTAATAAATAAATAAATAAATATTGTAGGACATTCTACACAACGCTATCTAGACCCAAAGTAAGCATAGCTTAACTAGCTTGTATAATGGAATCTAGAATGCGGATAAACATACTTCGATACATTTTTTTTTTCGTAAATACATACATATTATACATAGAAACGCCCAGACCAATGCGAACATTCATATTCATGCACACAAATATTTGCACTGGCGGGGATCGAACCAAGGTAATACAATCCTCTATTCCTCTACGTGTTGGTTCCCAGTGGAGTAGAATAGTACCACCCCATCTCTTCCTGTGGGTGTCTTAGAAGGCGACTAAAGGATATGGCTGTTCTCCAATTTTCCATCTGATAGTAAACATACAGCCCTTGAATAAGATGTACTGGGTTGCAGGTGACTTGGGTCCCGAAGGTCTTGATAGGGTCCCATACGCTTTCTATGGAGGTCATCTCGAAGCCGGAGATAGCCCTGGGGTGCAAGAAATGCATTATGCGCACCTAGTACCCAAGCATCTGAAAACCCCAGACGGCAAATAGTTTTACACCCGTATTCACAAACAATACTTCGCTATGCGTACTACAAAACTGTGCAAAGAACGACTAATTCTCAGTGCGTTCGTTTTGGCAAGCCTTTTTATTCATTGATAACACTTAAGTAATAGACGCACTGCGTTAGATAATGCTCCGTGATGTTTGTGAATTAATTTAACAGCCCTATGCGCTCGAGCACACTATGAGACCTCACAGTGTTGTTTGTGAATACGGGTGTTAGTCGGTTTGAGTCCGAAATAACCACCCACACTTCTGAAAAAAGAGAGTCACATACACAACACTTCATCGAAAAGTCATCAGTATCCCACAAGGTAGTGTTCGCTTACTGAGGATTATTGACCTCGCCTACCGCAATAATATATCGTATGCAACCTATCAGTGCGCAATCAGGAGTCGTATCCTTTCTAAATCCTCTACCTGACTATACTTAACAATCGTTGCACTTCGTATCATTTGCACATTGAGGTGCCTAGCCTACAGCGTACCAATTTTATACACGTCTCTTTTATACAACTTAAGTGGCAGACAAGCACACGGCCCATATAATGTGAAGTGGCTACCGTGGCTTATGGACGTATGCAACACCAGGGGCACACTCGCGCTGCCGACCCCGTATGAACTTTCTAATGCCAAACCCCCAATGCCAAACCCCATGTCTTGGAAATTCGAAATTCTCCTATCATCCTCCTGCTAAATCTACCATATCTTAGTCAAGAGTCGAGAAAAATAAGTGGCTTAATTGCTTCAACATTACATTAAATTAGTAGTTTATATTTAAAATACGAGTATTTGGCGCAAGCTTTTCTCATAAGGCTGGAAATTGAGACGGCAGTCACTCCCATATACGCAAGTCAAATCAAGAGAAGTAGCAGAAAAGCGACCCCCGGGATGCAAAGAACAGTCTTAAGATACAATGGGGACTAACACTGATGATACTACTGATAATAATTGCAAGGATCGTCAGCATAGGCAAATATAGGCCACGGTAACCGCTTTCCGTCAGGTGGGCCGTGTGCTTGTCTGCCACCTAAGTGATATAAAAAAATTGCATCAACGCTTCTGAACACTTGTATTTTGTACCTAACCCAAACCCTAGAACATGTTCAAAATGAGCTAGCAACCGTGTAGATAGGAATAGACATCGTATAAAACCTAGCGCAAACCTTACTATATAATGTACACAGCCAAGCTCAACACTAAAAGACTAGGTAAAGGTGTCATGTTGTACAACGTTGTGTTGTACAAAGCTGTGTTGTTGCTCTGTATAGCAGTTTCAATAGTAAAACACCCAAACGATGTACAATTATTGTAGATATATAGACGAGGAATAAATAATGATTTTTTTTTTTTTTTTTTTTATAAAGAATATTAGCAACCGAAATTACTAATATTCCCGTTAACCCCTCCAACTAAGCTAATTGCTTGTGTTAGGAGTGGGTTCACGTCGGTAGTGTAATGGCCAGGATTATAGTGGCGAAGGGTGCAAAACAAAGAAGCCGGTGTAAATTACATCTTATTTCATTTCTCATAGAACGACTTTAACATGAATGGGATTCTTTTGGACCTGTAAAACAAAAAGATTATGTTATCAATGTCTCAGACAGACCGTGTCTCGGACAGTTATTTTAAAGCCTTCTACAAAACCCCTACTAAACTTCTAAAAATAACTTGTTATTATCTTTATATATTATTTAAGTTCTGATACAAACACACTCACCAAGCTAATATTGCCTCGTTTTCATAATCCCACACCTTCTTATTTAAACTTTTTATCTGAATGCTATTTACTTTCATATCTGTTGTATTTATCACGATTTTTTTATCATAAAAAGATTATTATCTGGCAACAATAGCCCTGGCGCCAGTATATAAACATTATTTTATTTCAAAGTGGTAATTTAATTTCTTAAGTGCCTTGGTACAGTCGTAAAGTTTACGAACCGGTTTTAATTGAAAATGGTTACAAGACTTACAAGTTATAACGAATTCAAGTGCAATACAAAAACAGTATATTTTGCAGAGAATTGAGGGGAGTTAGGGTGCATAGAGGCTCAAAAAAACTTTAAGAGGTAATTTGGCTGACGAACGATCCATGGTGTAAGCTTTTTTCTAGGGGGTAAAAGCCTCGAATGTAACCGAAAATAATGCTAATAGATGATTTAGATTAGAATTGACTCATTAGCAACATAATATACATCAGAATCAAATATAAATTATATTTAACACTAGCAACTGCAAGTCGCTCTGCCAGAGATCCCGTTTCAGAGACCCACAGGAACGTATTCCCGGCAGATTGCTACTTATAATATCAATCTGATAAAACGATATACTATTCCAGACTATCTATCTACGTCCCATATTTCATCCAGATTTGTACAAGGGTTTTTGCATGAAACAGAAAAAACATCCATGCCTCAATTAATATCGGCGTTGAGTAAAACCTCTTGTATAAAAATAATATTAGTAACAAACAGCTAGATGTATTTGTATAAACAGTACAGTGTAGGTACATGGCTATTAATCCAGAGACGAAAATCTAAGCTGCGGTCATAATAATGCTAAAATACATACAAATAAATAAAAAAAAAGACGTGTGGCACTCGGGGACTGCCGCGGTAAAGCTATTGCATAGCATTTTTTATCAACTTATGCAATTATAATTACTTACGTTAAGCGGAGCTACTTCGGAGCAGCTCGGCTCGATTCGTGCGAGCTTCGGGGTATTAGGTTTTTTTTTTCGTTACGGAATTTCTGGATTCGGTCTCCACGCTCAAGGCCCGCGATAGAAGCTATGCAATAGCTTAATAACACTCGGTCGTTCTCGAGAATCGACCAATATGCTCATGAACACATAAAGTATAGACAACATATAAAACATATTGACGAGTTAAAACCGTGGTCTTATTTATAAACATAGAACGTCCTACCACACATAAACTTTATATTTAAATTCAAATCGTATCACACATACGTATAGTTTGTAGCTACTGTCGTTGGGGCCTGTTTCATAAACTTGCAAATCGAATTATTGAACAATTTGGCAGTCAGCCTACGTTATGCTTTGACGCGTATATAGCGACAGAAAGCTTTTTATCTGATTTTACTGTTTATTTAAAACCCCTACTGAGTGCCTTACTGATTACTAGCTTGTTATTAATATTGTAATTGAAATTTTTGCTCTGTGCCATTGTTTTTGAGTAGTCGTTTTTTGCCATCTCTATGACTAGCATTTTTTTGGTATGGGCAAGAGACAGCTTTCATTTTTATTGTAATGATGTGTTAATGTGACTCCACACTGTCAGATAGTATAGAGAATTTAAGTTGCAGTTCCCGATGTACAGACCGCCATTCTAGAAGAATCAATTTTGAAATGGTTGCCTTAGTTGCACCTCTTTTTTATTATTAAGTCTGTCAATTGATTGCACTCCGGTTGATGTTACTTATTTCCTAAGTTCCTACTTCGACTTCTTCTTCATACTCCGACATAATATACTTCTTCATGCTGTTTATATTACTTGGTTCATTTCTCCAACTAACAAAGCCAGAACATTCTGAAATTCATTACTGAATACTTGTATTTTTGGACACCAAAAGTCAAATGTCCCACTTATCAAGAAAATAATGGTACAGAAAATTAATTCAAAATATCATATCGATTATTAATTATGATTATGAAACAGGCCCTGGCCTACGTAATCGCCGGCCGGTCAGTTATATATATTTAATAGGCGCTTCATTATATTTTAGCTCGAACCGGTTTGGACGTGGCTCTCGAGCAACGAGTCGGACACGTCGTTTTGTGAAGGATACGGCCGATTAAACAATGATCTACAAAGAGATAAGTCACATCTTTTGTTTATAACAACCCACAGCATCATATCATATCAAAAAGTATCATAAAAATGTATATATATGCGAAGATTTTTACCCCTTTTTTTGCTTTTTTTACGCTTATTTATGCTTCATTGCTGAACTGATACAGGTGAAATTCAAAATGAAAAACTTTTTTTTATACCACTTACAGACAAGCACTCAGCCCACCATATGGAAAGTGGTTACTGTAACCAATAGACGTATGCAACATCAGGAGCGTCACACTCGCGCTGCCGACCCCGTAAGAACCTTCAAATGCCCTTCTTACTCAGCAGGGAGTTCATTCCACAGTTTGAGCGAGCGGAGGATGAAGTTCCCTTCATAGCTGATTGTGCGTAGGTACCTACTGTTTATAGTTGCAACGTGAGAGGATGGAATCTCGATCTGTGGCGAGAGGTGCGGTGATAGAATGGTAAACAATGAACTATGGATAAAACTATGGGACTATCTAGTTCTTACATCCTACTTTGCATCTTGAAATTCTCATTGGAACCGGTAATATTTTCCTAAACAAGCCGGTCAGAGCAGTTATGAACCGAATCGGTAGGTAGTAATTGTGCAAATTCAATTCATTCATTATCACTTATTCACAAACAACATCGTTTACATAACTCCCAGCACTATTTCCACCAGAAATAAAAAAACTGTTAACTCGTCACTACCGCTCAATACGGAAGATCAATAACACACCGACAAGCAAACATTCCGTGATTTGATAATCCATTGAGAGACGGAAAATGCATTAGCCATGTTTATGGACGTAACACTTCAATTATCGCCTGCATTGATGCATAGATGCATGCATATGATGAGAGAATGAGACTGCAGAGAGACGATAATGGACAAACGTTTTGAGACCGATGAGTAACGCCATCTGTTGAGATTGATAGGAACTAAGCTTTGTTTATTTACGCTTGCTAAAATGTTATTTTAGGAACTATAAAAGATTATTTCAGAATTGGTATGAGTGGTGTTCTATGGGGATATTCGGGAGAGTTTATTCCAGAGCTGACTTGGAATCCTAACCCGATACCAGGTTGGGTTATAATGAGCAAAATCAGAGTTACTACTTAGAACAGAACTAAATAAAAGAATAATATAATATAATTTTATTAATTAACATTCACATCGGATCTTTCCATTTTTAGTGTTGGATTGATGCGATCCGCAGTGGGAGACTAGCATTTATTTTAATCCAAAAAATATTTCCGCCAATTAACCATAGCGCGATTCAAATATAAGAACAACGCCATCTACCGAAACATGAGTTAACTTTTTTGCATATACTCTTGAACTGTCGTTTTATCATTCTAAATTGAAAGAAGAAAGTCATCCTTGTCAGACAACACAAACCCTGTGATTGATATGTAGTGTCATATAATATCTAATACTAAAAATGAAATGCACGTACTGATTTCTATTACAACCTATGAACAACAGTACAAAGGCACGCGTTGTTCAAAATCATTGGCACACAACAACTGCTTTCACTAGCCAGGCTAGAACCTACGACCTTTCGATATTTACTCCGTTCGGATCACGATCGGGCTCGTACAAAACAAATTATAACTAGTATTGGGTTTGTTTCCACTGTGTCGTACGATACGGTGTCTGACAATATATCTTTACAGTTATCGCCATATAAATTAAAATTGAAAAGTTACTTTTACCGGTAGCAGGCTGTTTCGAGAGGAGTACTCTGCCAACTGCGCTACAAAAAAAATATTTGAACCATTGTTTGACCACAAACGTAGATCTCTAGCGAACTTGGACCGAACTACAGATAACCGAACCACAAATCCTGCCCCTCTAGACAAGTGGCAATTCGTTGCTCGGCGTATGATGGAATGTATGGGATTTGACGTATATGACAGGCGTCAACGAATGTCAAAAACGTCAAATCCTTTACATTTGTCATTCTATTCCATCATACGCCGAGCAACGAATTGCCACTTGTCTAGGGGGGCTGGATCGCGCTATGGAAGTTGGATTAATATATGTACTACATACTAACAACATCTCAACATCATCCAACCGTGATCACGTAGCCAGATCAGAGTCACGTAGCAACTTCAAAGATTTGTCAATACTAGTAAAACTACCTATTCTTCTTAATCCAAACGCCAATCCTGACTTCATCTTTTATCTCCCCTCCATAGATTGGCTTATCCTGACTTTATGCGATCGACTGTCCTCCTAGAGTCAACCTCTTTTTTTTTGTTTTTTGTTTATACCACTTAGGTGGCAGACAAGCACACGGCCCACCTGATGGAAAGTGGTTACCGTGGCCTATGGACGTATGCAACACCAGGGGCGTCACACTCGTACTGCCGACCCTGAAGAAACCTTCTAATGCCCTTCTTGAAGAACCCCATATTGTAGTCGCTTGGGAAAACCATCGCAGGGAGTTCATTCCACGGCTTGAGTGTGCGAGGGATGAACTTCCTTTCATACCGCACAGTGCGCACCATTTCCGGTCGCAATTCCACCAAATTAGTAGTTGTACCGGTTTGTAGGTTGACTTGGGACACGTAGATCTTAAAGAGCCATCTACTGGTAGTCCTACAACCATACCTATGGTTCCCAGGAGCGGAACCACATAGGTGTGGTTGTAGGACTACCAAAAACTAATTTCTTGACTAAACTTTGACGGTATTTTTTTCTCACTATACTGGAGTGGAAGCGAATGGAAACAAACTCAATATTAAACGCGTTATGGTAATTATAGAACCAGTATAGTGGGCGTGCCTCAGAGGCGCACGCGCTCCGCTAATTGTATAGTCTCTTTGTTCGGCGACACTCGGCAAGCTTCGGCGACAGTCGGCTTTAGTCGGGTCAAAGGTGACGTCATGTTCTTCCGAAGAATCGTGCAGAGGTTTCTTAGAACTCTTTATCTGGATATAATCATTTTGTTAGTGTTTATGTTACCTAACACGAGGTGGTTATTTCAAGAAATTAAAACCTGTTATGTGAAGGTTTTTCGTTTTTAGCTTTATTTTTACTGTTATGATACTCGAGAGCGGGCATTTTGGATTTTTTATTTTATTTTTATGTGTGGTGATGTCATCGTTGAACAAAATAAATGGAATAGAAATATCTCTTTAAAACGTCAAAATAACAATTTATAAAACAAAAAAACAATTTTTAAACTTTCGTCAGGTAATCTCTTGAATGGCTAGATCTATTTTAACAGGACTTCCCCTATCAGATAGGTACTATTAAAAGCACACACGTAACATTGATCACCCATATTTTAGAAAAAAAAATAGAGTTCCACGCAAAAAATTTAAACCAAGATTGAACCCACGCAAATGACATCGCAGACACAGAGAGCTATAATTAATATAATCAAAAGACTCTTCCGCCATAGGTACTTTGACATTAGACCTTCTAATTAGTTGCTTATCTCGCAAATACTACGTCACCTCACATATATTTTATTGGCATTTTATGATTAAATGACAGTAATAAATATCTAGTTATTAATAATCTTAGTATTTATTACGATACAAATTTATCATGATACATAGCAACACTACAGGTTTCATCATCCGAAGCGATCTTTGTTAGAAAAACTTTATTGCAGCTCCACTTAGAACTCAATTGTGAATCTGAACCATTCAAAACCTCACAAAATTCTATGGAAATTATTCTCATCATCATTCTTCCGTCCTGCCCCCTTAGACAAGAGGCAATTCGTTGATCGGCGTATTATAGAATAAAATGATGAATTTAGGGGATTTGACGTATATGACAGTCAAATCCCATGGTAGGCCTTCACCTCGGAGAGAACCATTGATAGAGTGGTTCAGGTCGGCCGTATAGGCCTAGAATTCGCTCTATATTATGTTTGTACTGACACTGTGTTTCAAATACACTCTATAAAGGTATCAGACTGTCAGTCTGGTGTATGACAGAGATAAAGCTCTATGAAACTGAAGAAAACCGATCTTATTCGATCTTAGCCGGTCTTTCCATGAATTTGAACAGCAAAAAGTTTACATCAAATTCAACAGAAGTTCATTTCGCGTAAAGCCGTAGACCATTGCAAATACACTTTTACAAAAGTCCATGGGAAAAACAAGAACCAAATTGGCCACCGGTTAGCACGCATCCCCGCCCGGAGAAAACTCCGGCATCAAACTCATTGGACTTTTTTGGTATTCTTTTTCGTCGCCTAAAATATCGCTATCTGTAATCAACACAACTCTGCTAGGTCCTTTCTCTGCAGCTGAGATCTACTTTCAGATTTTATGTGATCCATACACGAGCGGCGGTATTAACGCGCGTAGGCAGCTTACGATCTGCATATTAATGTGTTCCGTGAAAGTGCACACTAGGCGGTCCTGTGGCGCCGCTTGCTTTAGCAGATTATTTTAAAGCACCGTTCACTCTCCGTCTTCCGCCGCGGAAGACGCTAGCTCAAAAAAGAACCTTAAATATGCCGATTTGAAGCCACTGTACCACTTTGTACCGATAGCGATGGAGACCTTGGGGAGCTGGAGCAAGGAGGCTAAAATAAAAACCTTGTGAAGGATATAGGGAAAAGGCTCATAGAGACAACTGGTGACTCCCGATCCGGAGCGTTCCTGGTGCAAAGGGTGACCATCGCAATCCAGCGTGGAAACGCAGGGACAGTCTGAGGCGTGTTAATTTATTGACTTAACTTTTTCAGGGCATCGCAGGAAAGTCGGCCTTACGATTTCGAGGTCCCGGGTACTCCTGGCTATTATACTACCGACCTGAGCATACTCCTGTCACAAGCATTTTTTTTTTTTCGTACCACTTAGGTGGCAGAAAAGCACGCGACTTGATGGAAAGTGTGCAACACCCTGTAGAAAACTTCTAATGCCCTTCTTAAAGAACCCAATATTGTAGTCGCTTGGGCAAACCACCGCAGGGAGTTCGTTCCACAGCTTGAGTGTGCGCGGGATGAAGTTCCTTTTGTTTTTAATGAATTAGTTTTAAAGTATACCTAATGAGTGTATCCGTATTATAATTTTCCAATAAAATGTCCGCATAAATCGTTCACGTATTGTATGTTGATATCGGCTATGTATCGGCTATATTTAAAGCAAGTCAACGTACATTTATCACAGTATCTATACTTGCGTCCATATACAGAGTGTTTGACTTGCATATTTTATACGTCGCTGGCTCAAACAAACGTGGACAGAATGTTAGTGGGACTGCTTAGAGGTTGATATTAGTTCTATGGTTAGTTAGACGCGGCTAACAGCTGATGATGATGGCGTATTAGCGTATTATTTTGTTTATTGTTCTTTGTTAACTCATTAGTAAGCTCATGTATTGTAGGTTCAACATTGAAGGCAAGTTCTCATCCTATATTCTGAGATTAAAGATTTCTGGTAGTATAAGTAGATGTAGGTAGTTAAATTTAGTAAAATTCTGAAGCAACTCAAGAGCGGAAAAAGTTGTTTTCCAGGACGAGACTTGAACCCACGATCAACCTATTTCTAGGGGATTGTTACCATCAAATGTGTTACTTAGACAAGTTATAGATAATAATGGATTTATTGTTAAGCTGCTGAGGTGCCAGGTAGCAACATCTGTGCACCAATCCTGGTGGCATTCAAACTTCCATAGCTTGCACTTTGGAGCCCAGCCGCGACAGGAGCAACTCTTCAGGCACATCCACGTTTTCCTCTGACTGCAGGGGGCATAATAAAGAGCAGGCAAGGGGCGGGCTAGTGCTCCGACCGAGCGCAGGTGTAGGAGTGACAGAGACTGCCGTCTGTCACTCTAACGACCTCGCCAGTGGGCACACCTGGATGATACTTTTTTTATAGGAAACGTCAATTTGACTTCGCCTCGCCTGATGGTAAGCTGAAGGCAAAGTCTTGGAAAAAGAGGGTCACCATTATAGACACGTACCATGTTAAAATGGTGGCACTCAGCTTGACGGCCTCATCAGATGCTTTTTCAGACTAGTGAGCCACCCTTTATATCTACTAATTGTAAAATATGTATGGTAAGATCTGGGCTGTACGATTCGAATATACATAATGAATTGCTATTATTTTATTCATTTGTACCAGAGTCACATAATATGTCCAAAAAGTGACAATTAACACCATCACATGCCTTTATAAAGCCAAGTTTGTCCAATGTGCCTGTTTAGCCGCGCTTACAAGTACGGCAAGCCATTGTTTGTGTTAATACAGCAACAAGTAGCAGTAGGTAGCACCGTAGCAACAGCAGGCAGTTGCATAAACCGATCAGGTGGTGCAGACAGGGCCGGCATACTGAATGCTGTATTGTTTACACGCACTGCCGTACGTGGCGCGTGTGTCTTGAATAGGCGCTTAGAACTTAGCCCGGGAGCTAGGCTACTTGAAAGAGTACTTGAAATTAAATTTTTGTTTTTTTTAAAAAGAGGGTCATCATTACAGACACGAACTATGTTACAATGGTGGCACTCAGCTTGACGGGCTCATCAAATGCATTTTCACGCCCCGCTTAAAGGAGGGACGGTGGGAAGAGGGAAACACGTGAACCATTCGTAAGATTGAAATCAGATTCAAATTTTATTGGATGTGTAGTTAGGAAAGTCAACAACGTACAGGCAGACTTGGGTTTAAAGATACGATAAAGGAGCAACGAGTGCAAATATCAATACCTCCTTATATCATGTTGATGGTTTTAATGTATCTCAACTATAAATACAAATTCTAAAGTTAGTACTCGTAATATGTTTGTTTCATAAAAATGGGTTTTTGGATTTAACTGAAATTCTGCACAGAAGGGCAATAAGACATAGATTCCTGTAGGTAATTAAGTATGTCGCCCCAAGACGGTTGTATAGGAGGATTTGGAACACTGCAGGTGGAGCTCGGTAGTTCAATGGACAGAGCATTCCCTCTGTAAAGGACTGGTTGCGAGTTCAAATCCCGCCTGAACGATTTAATTTTTAAACTCTTAACTAGGTATGTATATTAATATTATAGTCATATCTGTGTATCCTCAAAAAGGTACGTATAGGCAAGTACACCTTTTACTCAGTTATATTTCAAGGTCTATAGTCTCGCGTACTAGAAACTCAGATTATTGCTCTCAATTGAGTATTTTTTCACAACCCGTAAGTTTACTGTATGGTGAACTAATAATTCTCCTTATACGATACCTATAGATTATTAGATTATTTTTTATATAACACTAAATAAACAATAATATATCTATTTTTAATTTTATTTCCTATTCTTATCCACGTTATCCTTTTAAATTATAGTTATATCACAGGGAATGTTTTTAGTTGTTCCACCGTACGGTTGATCCATCGGGAAAAAAAAAGCCCTGTGGTACAACCAGTTGTATCAATGGTTGTACCACGGGTAATACATGGAAAAAAATTATCAAGTCCATGTTATTCTAATTCAGTGGTGGTTAGCCGAGTGGTTCACTCGGCTGACTAAATTGATACAATTTTATTCAACATCTTAAGCTTTCCTTCACGCCACATTAGTTTCAACATCTCACTTTCTAGTTCAGTACACTCATCGTAATTACTGGCCATTGAAAAAGATTATTTTCTCACAGATTCTGCCCACTGCGTTACGAATCTAGCGGCTAATGTAAATATAGACGCAATCAATCTTAACGTCCATAAGCGTAACGCTTGTTACCTTTTTTGTTGAAATTATGCGAAAAAATTAAAAAAGAAAGTTAATAATTATTCTACTTATGATAACTAGATTAGGGTACATACATACATATACTCACTCCTGTAAATGCCTGAAGGGGTAGGCAGAAGTGTATTATCGTAACACCCACATTTCACATTTCGGCAACTAAGATTTTCGGTCCCACGTAATAGGGGGCGAGCCTATTGCCGTTAAGCGGACACTTACTCATTAGCTGTATGTTTACTGTCGGATGGAACACAGCCCAATCCCTTAGTCGCCTTCTACGACACCCACAGGAAGAGATGGTGTGACCCTATTCTACTCCATCGGGAACCAATACGGCATTAAGGTGAGATTAAGGCATTAAGGATAGATTAAGGTGATATTTTGATAATTACTTACGTACCGTCAGCATCAGATCGAGCCCTAGAAAGTCTAACAACTGGTCTAGTTGCAATGCTTCGATCTCGCCCAATATTATTATTGGGCTGTGGAGGTCAGACTGCAGTCGCTTCACGAAATATATCGAAGTCCAGGGAGATCTTTAGTTAGACTGGTGAAAGCGGACCCCAGACTCCGAGACGAAAGCTTCGGATGCGACTGGGATTAACGCTAGGATGAATAAGGATGAAGAAGTCAGCATCAAATCGATCTTGACTAGTTAACTAAGGTTTTGGAAGGCAGCCCAAGGAACTCCTTAATCACTAAGCTATCGACGACACTGCAAATTAGGCCTTTCCTTATAATGTGCTCGTTCTTACTTCTATTTTGTAAAACATATGAAAATTAGAAAATCTACCGCAGCTCCTGGACTATATCAATATTTATACACAATATGACGACCGTACGCGCATCGAATATAAACACGATCATAACCGAGTCTACCCGAAGATGGCCGAAGGAGTAGCTGCCTTAATAAATAATAAAATGCACGCACTTAAGGTCAGCTAAGTACAAAGTAAAAACAATTGATTATTAATGATAAAACTTTAAGTATGATTACATTGATTACCAAACAATTGGTTGATTAATATGATTACGTAATCATTGCCCGAAAGTTTCCACAAAGGGCCGATGGCTGTATTTACGAATTTAGGCCCGAATTATGATGAGGCCTTGTTCGAGGCTCGCATATTAAGTGCACATCCATAGTTATGGCTGCTTCGCGATTCAAAACAACACGTAGGTTAAGGCAGTGCTTTGAATCGTTAATTATACCTTCTAAAAACCTCTTTTAGTATAACCCGCGCCACGTATCTTGGACCTAAAATGTGCTCAAAATGTGCCCTATACGCGCAGTACACATTTCTTGGGTGTCTTTTGAGGATAGCACGGGGTGCTACTGCGGTAGACGAACTCAAATTCACCAAGCATAGACTATTACAAAGCAATCCGCGGGCGCCAGAGCCTCGTATGTCTTACGATTTAGGTCCAAGATACGTGGCGCGGGTTATAACCTCATTGGTCCATGTAGACTTTACGGTGTTGATATAACAGATGTTTATAAACTGGCAACTTTCAAACTAAATCAAATATTATTAAATATGCATACACACCCACATACATACATTATATTCACTCCTGTAAATCCTCAAAGAGGTAGGCAGAAGAGTATCGACATCTAAATTTCATCAACTTAATTTTCGTTCCCACGGGGTGAACCTATTACCATCAAGCGGGCGTTTTGTCATTGGCTGTATGTTTTTTTTGTCTTCGGTGAAGAAACGTCACTATCTTGTTGTTACCGCAGAAAGCAAAGGCGAAATGATCGTGGTGGGATGGAGTTGTCTTATTGGGCCATCGTATACCCCGGTATATAAGACCCGAGATGGCATGCGATTTTAGTCGGTACGACTCCGATTTATCCAACCCCCGGAAAGGAAAGAACCCGTAGTTATGTCATATTCGTATAAATAAAGACAACAGCGATAGGAACAGATAGAGTAGGTATAACCGAGGATATAATCTCATAGGATACTTTTATCACGGGAATACCTATTCCGTACAACCCTTCTCATCGCTCGAGAGATATATCTTGGCCCTAAAATGTGCTCTACACGCGCAGTACACGTTTCTTGGGTGTCTTTTGAGGATAGCACGGGGTGCTACTGCGGTGGACGAGCTCAAATTCACCAAGCATAGATTATTACAAAACAACCGCTCGCAGGGGTGTCATTTGTCTCACGATTTCGGTCCAAGATACGTCTTCCCGAAGTATGCCTTCCTGTGGGTCGCAGTCCACGTGCAGCTGGGGGAAAGGTGTCGTTAATAAACTTTCTGTCGTCCTCTCAGAGATGGGGAAGGGAGGTACCTTCAAACTGATGGTAGATCTCACAAACCTTTTATCTGAGTAGTAGCTAATCCAAATTAATGACCATTATTGGGGTTCCGTACTCAAAGGGTGAAAACGGAACACTATTACTGAGACTTCACTGCCTGTCTGTTACCAGCCCCCTAGACAAGTTGCAATTCGTTATAGAATAGTATGAAGAATCCCTCTTTCCCAACTGTACCATTGATTAGTACCATTAATGGTACTACTGGGAATCTTTGTCCCACTAGTACCATTAATGGTACTACTGGGAATATTTTTGTCCCACTAGTACCATTAATGGTACTACTGGGAATCTGTGTCCCAGAAGTACCATTAATAGTTCTAGTAGTAATTGGTGTAGATATTTTCACTGTAGTACCATGTATGGAATTTGACGACTATGTCATGCGTTGACGCCTGTCATATACGTCAAATCCCATACATTAGTCATTCTATTCTAAAATACACCGGACAACGAATTGTCACTTGTCTAAGGAGGCTAGTGACTGACAGGCAGACAGACAGTGTATTTTGTGAATCATTATAGCTACTATAGCTAGATAGTTGAAATTTTCACAGATACTGTATTTTTGTTATCGCTATAACAACAAATAAGTACTAAAAACAGATTAATATATGATAAGGAATCCTTCATGTGCGACTCCTACACGCACTTAACTATTCAGTTTTATATTATCCTAACTAATTACCTCTTAAAAGTAGGTCAAGTTATAATCCCAAAGTACATTTTAATGGTACAATTTAATTATAAAGCCTGATTTAGCTCCATAAAAGGCAGCACTCGATGTTTCCCCGCTATAAAACATAAAGAGCTATGGGGTATGAGGTATAAACTTTGGAAAACTGAATGAAAATACCATAAAAGACGCGATAAAGTATCCCAAGATTTACGAGCGCTCATTTAATATTGCATTTTGAGCAACGTTCGCGGGGCTCGGGGGAAATCTCGCGCTTTCGGACACAACCGCGGATTTAATTAGACCCTTATAGTAACGACCAGCGCATTCAACCAACTTGTACTGACTTAGCTGTGGATCATATCTGAATGAAGTTCATTATCCTATTTACATACTACAGTCACGCCTCTTTCCCAGTGGGGTAGGCAGACACCACAGTTTTCCACCTGCTACGATCCTGGCATACTCTTTCGCTTCTTCTACGTTCATAATTGCTTTCATACATGCTCGCCGGTATCGGGTACTCTTGATATGTCCTCTCTTTAAAATGTCTTCGATCTGTCTGACATACGTATGTCTAGGTCGACCCCTACCGGGTTACCCATTCACCCTCGCTTCATAAATCCGTTTCGTCAGTCTTCTTTCGTCCATCCTCTCCACGTGTCCGATCTAATAAACTGTTTAATTCACTTTTTTTATCCGTGTAGTGACGGAAAAAGAATACAGGAATCACCACCCCGTACCACCCGAAGGGTGTCATAAGAGGCGACTAACAGAAACATACTTCCTTACCAGTGTTTCCCTCCTCCTACAGTCCCGGCTCCTTTAAGCGGGGCGTGAAAAAGCATCTGATGAGACCGTCAAGCTGAGTGCCACCATTGTAACATGGAACGTGTCTGTAATGGTGACCCTCTTTTCAGAGACTTTGCCTTCAGCCTACCATTAGGCGAGGCGAAGTCAAATTGACGTGTCCTATATAAAAAAAAAAAACATACGCAGACGATATCACTGCGTGTGAAGGAAAACTCGAAATAAAACCCTGTACCAACCCGTCTGGCCAGCGTGGAAGCAGTAGGCCAGAGCCTCCCAACACGGAAGAGGCCTATATCCAGCAGTGGACTGCGATGGACTAAATGATTGATTGATTAATTCACTTACAAGATGCTCTCGATAATCTGTAGCGGTTGCAGAACCTCCAAATTATGGAAAGTCCTTAGGTTACTAACGCCCCAGAGCCTTGGCAGTTGAGACATTGTCCCTTTAGCCAGTGTGCAGGCACCTTGGCCAGTGAGAGCTCTTCCAAAAAATGACATTTTTCTTCATTTTAGCGTTAATCCCAGTCGCATCCAAAGCTTTCACCTCGTTGTCTGATGTCCGCTTTACCAGTCTAACTACGAATTTGGCTGAAGTTCGAAATTTTCCGTGACGCGACTGTCATCTAACCTCGACAACCTAATGGTGACATTAGGCGACATTAGAAATTGCAGGACAACCCGTAACGACTGCCAGAGATGTTCGTATGGCAACTGGGACCTACGGCATAACGTCCCCCCGAGGAACAACAAGACCAATGCAAATACAAATATTTGCAATGAGCGGGGATCGAATCCGCGCCTCCTGCGTACCGGCCGTGTTCACTACCATTACTCCACAGAAACTGTCAATCGAATTAATCAGCTTCTAAAATCCTCTAAGCATGTTTCTACTAAACACTTACTTCACAAAGTCGTTATATGTTATTTGCCTGAGAATATTCTAGATTTATGGCCGTAATAATCCACAAATAATGTTCTGGTAGTAAATATGGCGTCAACTGTTACTGACTCTGCAAACGTATTAGAGTACAGAGATAAAGTTATTACAACGCTATATTCTAGTGAAATTAAGTGCTCTTAAACCTGGGTATTAAAGGGGCCCCACCTTTGGGGCCCTAGTTAACTTCACCTGCTAGTTTGTTCACCTACTGACCGACGGAAGACGCTCTGACAAAGGTGCCTTTTTTGGTCTGGAAGATCAGGCCACACAGTCAAAAAATCTTTCAAAGTGCGGACCCTTAGTGTAAGCCTTAGTGCCCTGAGTATGATAAATAGGTATTCGTGTTCGTAACGTAAAGGTATCGACAGAACGGAGCATTGTGATTGGCCGCCTGCCTACTGTGAACCTGTGTGTGTGTGAAGCCTGCCAATCGCAATGCTCCGTTCCCTCAATACCTTTTTTTTTTTTTTTTTTTATCGTGCGAAAAATCCCCACGGATACCTCCCCCACCGGAACCGGAGGAGGAGGTTATGTCGGACTCGAACCGACTAAAACGCACGCCATCTGTGGGTCGTCAGTTGCCGGAGGTGAGGTTGTCGTAGCCATATCCCTCGCACCCCGGCCGACCCAGGGCCATATCTCTCGATCTGGCCCTCTTCCGGTGTAGGGACCACAGAGTCCCCAACTCGCCCCCGGGTGTGGGGGGAGGCACGCAATGCGCGCTGCCGCCGCGGCCTGCTTCTGCTAGGGTGACAGGCGGCTCCACCCGTCACCCCCAGGCCCGCGCTCATGGGGGACGGAGGTCATTCTGCGACCTCCGACGCCCGAGTTGCCGCCGCTCTTCGCGGGCCACGCGGTTTGCGATTCTCCTTCGCTCCTCGCGAGCCGCAAGGTCTGCGATTCTCCTTCGCTCCCGCTCCGCCGCCTCCTTCACGAGCATTACTTGCTCGCAGAAGGAGGCGCCGGCGGCCCACGCATCCGCGCAGCGAACCATCGCTGCGAGCAAAGTGGCGAGCGTGAGAACTCTCACTCCCAGGGTCGCCACTAGCTCCCGTCTCGGCATCTCCCACGCCGGACACTCGGTGAGCGTGTGTAGCGCCGAATCCTCGCTCGCGTCGCAGTGATGGCACTCGGACGTTGGCTCTTTCTTCGCGGTCCGATGCAGATACCGCCCGAAGCATCCATGCTCGGTGATAATCTGCGTCAGCCAGAACGAGAGGCCGCCATGTGGCCTCTCTAGCCACTCCCCCATGATGGGTCTTACCGCCGCTACTAAGGCGCGCCCTGCGCGTGGTTGCCCAAGTTGTAGCTCCCACTCCGCCACCATGTCCCTGTGGAGCCGGGATCTCACGGCCCGAATTTCTTCAGGCTCAGGATCGTGTCCCCGCTCCCGCGCCGCCTTTCGGAAGCGGTATAGCGCCGAAAGGGATCTCGCTTCCAGGATCCACGGTAGCGATCCGGCGAGGAGACTCGCTGCTTCAAAGGATATCGTGCGGTACCCCCTGATGGCCCTGATGGCCATTATCCGCTGCGGTTTACGCAGCAGGTCCACGTACTTGGCTCGCAAGTTGTCCGCCCATACGGGGCACCCATATAGAGCCATGGACCGCACGATACCCGCGTAGAGTCTCCTGCAGGAGTCCTCCGGGCCCCTCAAATTGGGCAGCAGACGCTTCAGAGCGTTAGCTGTGAGCACCAATTTGGGGACCAGACTTCGGAAATGCTCCCCGAAGTCCCATCGACCGTCGAGCACGAGCCCCAGATATTTCATCTGGGGCTTGATGACGATGAGAGTGCCTCCCACTGTGATGCTGGATCCCGCCGGTGGCCCGCGTCGAGGTCCATGAAAGAACATGGCCGTTCCCTCAATACCTTTAGGTACGTTACGAGTACGTATATTTTCGTGCTAGGGGCACTGTTGCAACCGAAATTATCGCTAAAATGATGACGATGGATTCTTCTTAGTATGGTAACTAGTGTTGCCAACTGTCACAGGATCATCATTAATCCAGTGGTTATCCCGGTTGAGTCCAAAGCTGGAACTTTGGAATTATTGCCTCAAAAGTCCCAGCTTTTCCGCTCTTCTACACTCCTCCGTCCGTGACTACCGCGTATCTGAACCTCTAAACCCTGAGTGGAAAGCCTGCGATACAGCCACGTCTGCCAATTAATAACACCAACGATGATAGACGGGTGTAGCCTTTTCATCCTACTTCAGTAGGAATCTCAAGAAATAATAAAAGCAAGGCTATAGTCACGGTAATACTATCTACATAGTAATTCTAAATCTAAATCTACATTAAGTAATTCTAAATCTACATAGTAATTACCGTGCTATTGTTCTCATGGAAGGAAACAAGAACTTATTTTAATGCAGGAAACAATAAAATTTATTTATTTATATTAAGGATTTATTTTTAACATCAACTTAAAATTAACATCAGTTTAAAATTAATTTTGAGTTTTGAAATACACCCACGTTCTATTTTATTTTTTTTATTTTTAATGAAATGTTTTATGTAAATAAAACATTTCATTAAAAATAAAAAAAGTATTTTTTCTTAATTGAACTTAAACGTATTTAATTCTTGTAATTTCATAAATATAACTTACTTAATTATTTTAAGCTATGTTGAAATACTTGAAACCAAAGTACTAAGTATGAATAAACTTGAAATAACATTTTTTGTATGTTTTAGTCCAAGTGATATTCGACCAAACGTTGATAAACGAAACAAGGGAGAACCGTTTTTACCTCCTTAAAGCTGATTTCACCAATGATACCAAAATTAATCTAAACTGTGGTATCGCGTTTTCAAATTCTTTAGTAGATAACTTTAGTAAATTTCTCTAAAAACTAATGCCTGAAACGCATTCATACTCAATAACTTCATGATTCAACTTCTATATCTTAAAAAATTTGGTTTGAAAATAGTATTAAACCTACTCTATTTATTATCGAGTTTTTAGGTCTAGAGGTTTAAGCTGCGGTATCAGTCGAGACAAGTAATTTTATATTTATAGATAAAGAGTTAAAAATACTCGGCTCCAAAATGACTTTATAATCTCGATATACACTACTTGATTAACCATTCAATCTACGTACCCAAACCACTTCAGCATTATCTTACAAATTAACCACGAAATCGAAATTTTATTTTTATTGCACGTTGAATTTTAAACATTCCGTATAACCACGTTGTATAACCACGTATGTGTATATTGTGTATACAATAATATGGCATCTTCATAATAAATATTAGCATACAAACGAGTCAAGAAATTGAAGGTCGCCTTGATTCTAACATTAGAAATAAATTTTCCAATTATGGAATATGATTAACCTACCTTTTTTTGTGTGTGGAAGCCCCCACATGTGTCACTTCATTGGGGCATAATAACATGTAGGTATAATGTCAGAATAGGACTGGCTAGAATTATAACTCCGGACATGTATTTGGACCTAAATCGCAAGATAAACGAGGCTCTGGCGCCCGCGGATTGCTTTATAATAATCTACGCTTGGTGAATTTGAGTTCGTCCACCGCAGAAGCACCCCGTGCTATCCTCAAAAGACACCCAAGAAATGTGTACTGCGCGTATAGGGCACATTTTGACCACATTTTAGGTCCAAGATACGTGTCTGGAGTTATATTTAGTGTCGTGTCGTTATAACAAATTGCTAGAGTATCCCCGATAACCCTATACAGACTTGCCTTGGTATGAACAAGGTTCTTAGAAAGACCCAGCAGATTTTATCACCCTACAGGGTAGGATCTACGTAAATAACTCTTTAGGCCTATGTCCAGCAGTGGACTGCAGTAGGCTAATTGATTGATTGATTGATTGAAATACCTCTTTCACTTCTTCAACTATCATGGTTAAATTTTACACACGCCGATTTATAGCAAGTATTCTGGACCTCAACAGTATTCGATGTGATTGAAATATGACCCTAACTAAATTAAATAACCCCCATCAACCTGGTTATCTGTTTTAATTGTCCGAACTATTATAAGCTACTATATAAGCAACACCTGGAACCAAAAAATGTAGCCAGTGGCGTATGGCTTATTAGAAGGACTGCCTGAGGTCTTGATACCTTAGTCCTTCGTAGACACATAGAGATAACTCATCTCTGATTCATCTCAGTTGAACATTATACTATAATAATTGTATGCGAGTATTTTAATGACTGCAATTATGTACTTAATTGTACATAATTGTTGTCATTAAGACGCATACATAAGATTATTATAATATTATGTTAAGAATGAGCCATTTTAGATATTAAAATTACCTATATTATTATTTGAATTTTATATAGCATGTTCGTTGATAATATTTTATCGTATATTATTAAATGAGCATTTCCTGTGTGCATACTGCATATAAACCAATAAATATTAACTAGTGGCCGCCCGCGACTTCGTACACGTGGAGTTCAATTTACCCCCTTAGTTGGGGAGTTTCGTAAAATCCGTTTTTTTTAATAAAATGTTACCTAAGCATTTATTATGCTAACTATTCGAATTGTTATTTAAATAGAAAACCACTGACCCACCAAGCCGGCTTGGTGATCAGAGCATTCCCCCTGTAAAGGAAAGATCGTGGGTTCGAGTCCCACCCAGGCTGTATTCGGTTTTTCTATCTTAAAATACGAAATCCGTTCTTAATAGATGTCTACACCCTATTAAGAACCTGCAGTGCCAAATTTCATGTTTTAGGCGTTAAAGTTTCAGAGATTTCGTGATTAATTAATTTCGTTTTTATAGATACAGATATATATGTCGTTTGGGGCTTAATTATATCCATAGGGGCCTAGTTAATGTCACCTGCAAGCCAGAATATCTACTGATTGACATAATAACTGTAACTTTCCTCCCAGTTTTGGGTGGTCAGACGGCGGCAGATGATACGAGTATAAATGGGTCAAGAAAACAATCTAAATTAATTTTGAATAACAAAAATCCTTTGCTGTGTGTACCACAATGAAAAAAACCCCATCATATTCATGTATACGCATTTTCCTGATTGCATCCGTGGCCAAGATGACCTCGGAGCTCAGGGTCCGTCTTCCGGCTCCTCCTCCTCCACTTCGCACGAACTCGGGCTTCCATGGTAGTGAGACCATTTGCACGCATATCATGAAAAAAACCTCATCAACACTTTGATTTTTTAATCAAACGATTGACAACGACGGCCTAATCCATTGGGGCCATTATTCCAATCCCCGAACCCTCATCCCCATATCGTCCAATAACAAAAACAAATACGTTATCCGCTCTTTTTATCACAACAGAGCCTATAAGAGAAAATTGCTCACCATTCACAGACCGTACAACCCGTACGTTGGAAAAAAAATAAAACGATTACAGCACATTACCATATAAATAACATAATTTCTATGGCATTACACAGCGTATTAATGCGGGAGATTCCCGCTTACCGTTCCCGTGTTCACTGAAATTATACAAATTACAAAATAGAATTTTACGAGCAGACTTAATGACTATATGGAAAATCCTATATGGGGTAGGTTAGGGGTATATGGGGGTGTGGGACATTATCGTGTATTTATGGTTCGGTAAAAATGTTATGACGTGGCAATTACATTAATTGATAAAGGAGTAAGGATGGGAATCTATGGTGCTCATAAATATGTATGTGTAATAGATTAATGTCGTCCATAAAATTCGCGTATTATTATTTTTTTGTTATCCTTCGGCCTACGCGTTTAATTTATTCTGCGTAGTCAAGGTTGATAGATTTATTGCCTCTGTGCTCAAATAGGAATTTGATAAAAACAATTCTTAGAAAACTTGAGTTATCTTTAAATCCTTATAGATTAATAGGTGTGAGGAATGGGGCGACTCATCCGTGGAATCCCCCCACAGGCTTCTGGTCTATCGATGGGGTGGTTATCTCAAGATATAATATATCAGTTCCTTTGTGTCTACCTGTGTTGCCAAAGAACCAGATGCTCTCTAGGAAGTTACACCCTGCTACTTAACTCAAATTCTTCTTCATCCTAGTGTTTATTCCCAGTCGCATCCGAAACTTTCACCTCGGAGTCGGGGGTCCGCTTTACCAGTCTTAACTGCGGATTTGGCTATACCTCGATATTTTCCGTGAAGCGACTGCCATCTGACCTCCACAACCCAATTGTGACATTGGCTATATCGAAGCATTGCAGCTAGACCGTTGTTTTGAATTTTTAGGGCTGCAACTACCTGTAACGACTGCCATAGATGTTTGTATGGCAACCGGGACCGACGGCTTAACGTGCTCTCCGAGGCACGACCAGACCAATGCAAATACCCATATTCATGCATACAAATATTTGCACAGAGCGGGGATCGAATCCGCGCCTCCTGCGTAGCGGCCGCGTTCACTACCGCTACGCTACGAAGGTTGTCTCTTACTTAACTCAAATAAATATAATTATGCAAAATATCTAATTAAAATAATTGCAAAAATATTAATAAATTCATTTTCAAATAGGTATATGGTATTACATACATAATAACAACTGGTGCAAAGGGTTGGTATACGTTCGGAGAATGTAAAGAAAATACCAAGCTACATACCCAAAAATAAAATTATTTTTCAATCAAAATTTAGTCTTTATAT
The DNA here is from genome assembly GCA_914767945.1 of Eilema depressum. Lineage (NCBI taxonomy): Eukaryota > Metazoa > Arthropoda > Insecta > Lepidoptera > Erebidae > Eilema > Eilema depressum. The sequence goes on from OU612026.1 coordinate 939,318, forward strand.
TTTGTTACTTTCCTCTAGCTGCACTATAGCAAAAACATTATTTTCTTTACGTTGACTGATATATAATTAGATGTCAAAATCTTTGTTACACTTTGTATATGTCCGTACTATCCGTAGCTCTATTTTAGCTCGATTAAGTCACAAACAAATCAACCAACAAAGCAATACATAGCTAGCATTAACAACATTCAAAAATATACGACATATAGCCTAATTAAATGTAGTTTTATGACTTACATTCAAAGATGACGCCGAGAACAGGAAATCTACGCAATCGCCGTCATATATGGGCCGACGGCGCCTATATTAACGCTCCCAAGGCCACATTCAAAAAAAACCTAATCACTAGTAATGTGGAACGTGACTCCAACTCGGGAAGTCGCGAGAAGCTCTCTGCACCTATGAAAAAAATATTAGTTGTTAAGACAACCTTGGTGGGAAAAAAACTCATCAGTATTCATGGCGGATTGTATGGGGCACCGTACACGATGCTGAATGTCGAATCGACTACACGACTTGCAATAGAATAATCATAATGTATGAAAATTTTGTTCAAAATTGATGCTTTTATAATCCTACTAAGATTTAATCATGTAAAAGTTTGTGAAGATACTTGGGATGTTTGATAAATCTATCACGCTCTAACGGCTGAATGGATCTGGCTGAAATTTGGTACAGGGATAGATTATTGTCTGGAATAACACATAGGCTACTTTTATCCCGGGAATAGGTTCCCATGGGAAGCGGAAACTGGATCAAAATTTCACGCGTCTGGAGTTGCGTGCATCGGTTAGATTGTTAATATGTCTTTAAGCGTACGAGTTCTTCGAAGCCTATGCCGGCTTCATATTATTGAAAAAGAGCAGGTCAGAAGCACTCGAAACCAGCGAGCTTGCATTAAAGAAAGGGTTTAATGACATTAGAGGAAGCTATAGATCTAGAACACATCTCAATCAATCAATTAATTAGCCTATCGCAGTCCACTGCTGGAGATGTGTTCTACCGACCTCAAATTAATAGGAGGTCAATGCTCAATGGTCAACAGACAAACAATGCTTCTAAACTATTTTTTGGATTTCATGCCTATAAAACAAATAAGAAATTTGAATTTCGTAATGTGACAACACAATAGGGTAGAGCACCCTGTCATTGGCAGGCGTCCAGTTGTTGGCACTTAGAATTATATTGTTTGTTAACGATTAGGTACAACCTTTCATTAATCTATATACGGTAATCCTACATCGGTCAGGGTTATATTAAACTTCATGAGTGGGCACCCATCCAATTATTAACCCTTTGAGTTTAAAAGTGAAGTACCAAAGCTATTTGACAAAAACCTATTTAAATCCAAATTCGTTGATTGGTTCCCGGAGGACTAGAATAGAACCACCCCATATCTTTCCATGGGTGTCATATCTTTCCATGGGTGTCATAAAAGGCGACTAAGGGATAGCGGTTCTCCCCATCCGACAGTTAACATACAGCCTATGACAAATTGCCCGTCTGACGACAATAGGCTCACCCCCTATTATGTGAAACCACAAATCATAGTTGGCGAAATGTAAATGTTAATACACTTCTGCATACCCCTTCGGGAATTTATTCGCGTATGACTCAATGAAATAGATTTAAACTTGATTACCCAATTTAGGTAGATATATGGATTTTCACTGATGATATCCAGACTAATAGTTGATTCTACCATTGAAAGAAACTGCGATGAAGTCGACTTAAACTGCGTTAACTTTGATTCTACCGTTAACTTATATACGAGTAGAACTCAATTAAGTTGAACTTTTTTTCTCACTTACTATCCAAGTCTTTCTAAACTCGGTTCAAGTCGAACGTAGAATCTCCCTTCAGTTCATATTCCCCATATATTGTGTTAAATAAACTACGTAGGTTCATATTACATGTCAAGCCCTCACGTCTCCGCACCTTCGGGCTTTACACCACCATCACAATTTCACGAGAACACCCCTCACGTATAAGCCATTTGCGAATTTGCCTAAATTCCGGGATATGCGAGGATAACAGCGAAGGTGGTTATTTATTAAAACTACATATACCTACCCTACTCTGCAAAACTTCGCAGAAAGTTAAATTAAACCACTTTTTAACGGATTCCATCGCGATTTATTTGTTATTATTTACTTTTAAAACGCAAGCAAGAAAAACGGTTGCAAAATACATTACGATATTGTTTGATCCTTGCACCATAAATATTATAAGTTAATTACTTCATAGAAAGTGTAAGGAAATTAGCAGTTACGGGAAAGCAGTTACAAAATAAATGCTTTAACGTTGGCAACATTTCCTACTGAAAGTGCTAATTAACCAGTTACGAAGTTGCTAGAGCTTGATGATTTGATTGCTACTGATAACTGTTATTGCCGATTCGTTGCAGGATTTTGTTCTTCTTACGTTTATACATACATATACTCGCCTATAAATCCCCGCAAGCAGAGGTGTATTAACAGTCAGATTTCGCCAACTATGATTTTTGACCGTAATAGGGTCGACCTAATAGGGGGTGAGACGACTGTCGTATTCCGGGCACTATTGTTGACTCGAGCAATACATCTGAGGCTGAGTCTGGGCTGTATATATCTGTCTCATGTTAAACAGTCCTATTGCTTAGTCACATTATACATCACCTACAGGAAGAGATCTGATCACCTGCAGGAGAGTCTGGGCTATTATAGTATCTTACAACCCAGTACTTTTCAGAATTCTTAGCTTCCTACGTGATAGATAGACAGTTCCAAAGTAGTAAATATTTACAACAGTAGGTTCATAATCTTGGCTATTTTTCAAGCTCAGGGAACTAGCTACTTAATCATTCTTAACCCAGCTTTTGTAAGTACGCAATTTGGAATATTTACTAAGTAGGTATAAGGCCACGCCCGCACTGCGCAATCTCTCAGAATTCTCTAACATAATAGTTATGTGGCAATTCTATAAAGATACACACCAAAAACTATAACAAAATTGAGTTTTATCACAAAATCAACGATGCGTCTTGATTTTCACAAGTGATAAAACTGACAAATCAATTAGCCTATTAGTCCACTGCTGGACATAGGCCTCTCCCAATGTGCGCCTTTTCTGCCGATCCGCATCCAGTCTATCCCAGTCACCTTTTTCAGGTCGTCAGTTCATCTGGCTAGGGGCGTCCCACCATCCATTTGCCTTCAATTCAATTCATTCAATTTCCCGCAATAAATGATTTTTCTTTCTTTCTTTCTTTCTTTCTTTTTCTTCTTCTCACGGTCTCTATTCTAGGACTCATCAGCTTCAACGGCCATCAGTCTTCGATAGATGTGACTGCCACTTCAGCTTGCTTATTCTGCGAGCTATGTCGGCAGCTTTAGTGACCTCGTTGCGGATTCTTATCCTTCAAAGAAACTACAAGCATAGCTCGCCGCATAACACGCTGCGTGACTTTGAAAAAACTGGCAAAAATCACAAAAAATAATATTTATTCTGTTTGTTAAGATCAGTGGCGACACCTACTTCTTAGGTAGGTAGCTACCACCAAAGATTATAAAACGTCTAAAATAATCGCGCGGCGAGATTTCACTGTGTCAGTGTCAGGCCTAACCCAGAAAGTAGGTACCACCAACTCCTTATACAGCGAATAAATGTTTCATAATTCAAAATTTAAATTCATGCCATGATGAACTAATAACAGGTGGCCTACCACCATCTTTTAAAGCTATATTATTTACTTATATCTTACTCAAGTAAGATACAATTCACGCTATGAAAGTCAACTTTCATAGCGTGAATTGTTCTTGGAACGTTTTCCTTTTCATGATATTTTAAGTAACCAAATAAATACATTCACAACAGTAAGAGATACTGTTTGACCCAGTCTGACCACATAACACTAGTATCCCGACGAACAACGGTCCGATTCACTCCATGAAAGTCACAAAATGAGATTGTAATAATAATATCGGAGATGGTAGTACCCCCCTGAACGGAATAATTCCTAAATAGTTTAAAACATAATTGTCTATTCAAAACGCATCGCGCGCCAAATGTAGTCGAAGTTGGAAGAAAGCTGTGTTTAGAGAGATGTCGCGCATTTATTACAAAATTATGATTCGGCGAAAGTTTTACTGAGCGTGTTATGACGCGGTGCAAGATTAGAGTGAAAGCGGATTTGATATGGGGATGAGTGCGCTGGAAGGATCTCAGACAAGCTGATAGATTATTATAGATATGCCTTTACCAGACGTGTCGTCACCAAATCTGACAGACATCGCATGAGGTCTGTCTACCAGTATGTGTACCTATAATAATGGCAGCGATTCTTACAGGGGTTTCAGGGTTACACATATTGAATAAAGCACCTTGTACTTTTCCACAATTATTTTGTTTTTTGTTGCCTCTATCATTGTAAACCTTTGAGGATGCCGTAAGGCGAAACCGGTTAGGCAACAAAAAATAAATTAATTGTGGAAAAGTACCTACAAGTGCTTTATTCAATGTGTGTAGCAAGTTCCACCAAGCGCCTTTAATCTCCAGTATAAACAGTTATCATTAGGGTTAGTTTTTTGCAGAATACTCGTCCTCATAGCATTAGCTCCAGTTGAATCTAAAACTTGCACTATGAACCCCAAGGGAAAGAGTAGGACTGTTTCTCTTCATTTGCATAAGCTTGACTTTTCCGAGATCGTCTGCGGTCTGACGATCAAATGCTATTGCTTATTGATTCCGTACTCAGTATAAAAATTAATTTGAATTTCTTCAATTTATATCTGGATACATAACTTTGACTTGGTCGTAAGTTCTTAATTAAGTTTTTATAGTTTAAAGATCTTGTTTGTTAGCTAGTCTCTTGAATACACATCACTATAATAATGACCACATCTGTTTACCTACCATCATTATCATTCATTTAACTATTTTCAGTTAATCCCTGACGAATCTATGAATACATAGTAACAACTCGAATTATTATTAACACAGTTTTTTACCATAACTACCTTATTTATACAAAAAATAAACTAGTTAATATTCACATCTTATTATTATAATAAACGAACAGTGGCAAAAAACGCTGCCGGCTGTCGCTCACACCGAAGCGTAACGTAAACTCGTCGCGGCCCATTTGGCGCCGCATGATACGAGAACACGCGCGACTTAACGCGTAAATGGCGCCTCCCTATCTTCCTCTCCTCTTCCTCTCCTCTCGTCTCCCTCTCGTCTCCCTCTCGAGCACTCATCTCGGATGCTCGTAGAGTTAAACTTTTAATCTGTCGTCTTATCCTCCGTGTTTAAGTTTTCAACTAATTATAAGATGTTTGTATTCTGATGTGTGGTTGGAAACGTACGAAGAGTTGAGTTAGTGAGATACTTTGGGGAAGTTCTGGTGGAATTGTGGGGTAATTTTGATTGTAACTTGGTTTGCGATGTATTCGACTACTTACTGTGACTTCTGGTTTGTTGAAAGAGATACTGAGTAGGTACTTAATTTGTAGGCAAGTTGATGAAGATAGCAGGCCACGTATGCCTCGGATTCGTGCAAATTATTTCATGTATTTAAACCGATGTTCAGTAGTATGTCAGTGGCTGGGCAGTGTTGTATACACCACTGCCCAACCTCTCAAGGTGGTCCCAAGTCCTTCAACGGTTTATTTTTCAATTGGCAAAGAAATCAAACTATCTAAGATAAGTTATCGTAAATACTAGGTATACGTCAATTTTCTCTTTTCCGTCTTTGCCCTTTCGTTGTCAAAGTCCTTGAGGAAACAAAAAACGACGACAAATCTGCCTACCTCTTCCTTAAAATCCGGAAAAGAAATTCAATTCCAATTTTGCTTCATCTACTATCTTTGAACGTTTCATATAACTAAACCCGTTTATTCTGAGTTCAAACAATAATGTAATAGTTCAAAATATTGCATATTGTCATAAGGTCAATGCCGCAACCGGTATCAGGCTAATTGTAACCAATAATAAAATATAAACATCGACATACATGCTTACACATACCTATACTTTTTACGATTCTATTTTAAGTCATTACGCGATAAGTCGCATAACTCAAAACTCCGCGATAACCTTTACAACACAACACAGAGAAACAAAACAATGTAAAGATAGCTTGTCGAAAATAGCATTTACGAGTACCTAGTATATACAGTACTATCTGTTTCCTTTATCGCGACCGACTGTAGTTTTATACTGCACACACGTGAGTTTATCTCGTGACCAAGGATACTTAGGGATATGCAGTTAACGCCATAGTGCCGGGCAAACTTTCTTAACTGCCCAGGAAGTTTATGAAATTTCAGAGGAGGGCCAGAATTGTAAGAAAAAGGAAGACCGCAGAGTCCCACTAACGCGCCAGTATACCGAGGAGATACCCGATTTTAAGCTATGCGAGGCCTATGTCCAGCAGTGGACTGCAATAGGCTCATTGATTGATTGATTGATGCTATGCAAGGTAGAGGCGGCTCCCAAGCAGCTACTGTTCCCTTTCCAACAAACCATTGTACACAATTTTCATTGCCGAGCAAAGCTTTTGACCTGCGGTAATTTGATTACCTATCATATTATCGGTGTTGCCCAATGTCGGTTCGTTAAACATAGCTCATGCAACGGGTAAAACCTAGGCTCAAAGTCAGAAAGTATATTATTCGTAATAAGTGGGCAATACCTTCCTTTATTCTAATTTTATTTCAGATATTTACTATAGAAATCGCCATATTATTTATACTACTATACTACTAGTATTATAAATTGGAAAGATTTGTATTTCTGTATGTATCGAATAAACCCAATAACTACTGGAGTGATTTCAAAAATTCTTTCACCATTAGAAAGCTAATCAGGTACCAACCTAGGCTATATATCATCACGCTTACTATCAGCGATAAGCAGAATCAGAATTCCACGTAGGTGGAGCCGCAACAGCTAGTTAGTTATAATAATGTCCATTCAAAGTAACCGACTAATTAATATAACCTTTGACCTTATAATCGACTATTCATTTCCATCTCTATATTAGCTGTACGCTCAGCACGGTGTAATAGGCGGTCGTATTTATAGTATTTTTATTTGGACGATGTTTACATTGAATAATTTCTGCGATATTATGATAGTCGATTCAATCACATGCTGCGGGCTCACGTGTAGAATACCAGTTTCTAATTAACTCTAATGTATGCAAACTAATTCATGACTTTTTATATCGTAAAAATCTTTTCGTAAGTCCTTTTGTTCCCGTAATGTTAAAATGTGATGATAACTTAGTGAAAGTGTTCTTCAAGAAGGGCATTAGGTTTCTTCGGGATCGGCAGAACAAGTGTAACACCCCTGGTGCTGCATAATATATGTCTATAGGCCACGGTAACCACTTCCCATCAGGTAGGCCGTATGCTTATCTGCAGGTGGCAGGCAAGTCATCATCATCATCATCATTTCAGCCATAGGAAGTCCACTGCTGGACATAGACCTCTCCTATAGATCTCCAATAAGACCGGTTGGAAGCGGCTCGCATCCAGCGCGTTAAAAAAAGGCAGGCAAGTAGCATAAAAAATGTTAAGATGTTTGGAAGTTTGTTACTCAATCATGCTCAAACGTCTGCACGGATTCAACTAAAATTAAGTACAGGGATAGATTATAGTCTGGATTAACACTTAGGACTAAGTTTTATTCTCTAGAATAACCTGGAATAGAATATGAATGTGCAGGAACGAGATATATACGAGTATAATACAGCAGGCAGCATCTAGTCTAACAAAAACGCAGAAACTCCCGTATTTCATGCCCGGTTGACCCCATATTACGTGGAAACAAAAAAATATAACTGCCGAAACGTGGGTGGCTCTTTCTATCCACTAGATGTGAATATTGCATGTTATTTCTGCATACTCGCAACAAAAAAAACCGTACCAAGAAAATTATGAAAATAAATCTTAGTGTCGCGTTGCTGTTAAGAAAATAAATGTGTTCAGTTGTAATTAAGATTTTAATACACAGACTTCTTATGGAGTTAATTAGATATACTCGCATAGAAAAGGCGAGTCGAAGACGTTTGGGACACAAATTCTACGAACACTGTGTCCCTAAGTGTAAGACAAAGCAGTATTGGCACAATTTTGCTCTACGCTTTCCCTTTTCTGCATCAGTAGGTAATTCACGTTTTAACAGTATCCACGGGTCCTTAAAAGCCGATTCCTACCGGCTTTATTGCTGGTTGCATTAATCAAACTAGAAGTAAGTACCTATTTTTCCACCAATTTGAAAATTTTTAACTTTCACCATTCGTCTTTCGTAACTTATTTGGGAAGCTATAAGGAACTTTTTTGCATAAAAACATATAGTTTGAATTACTCGCAATTTGTATTACCTACATAAAAAGCCTTCCACCCGCGGCTCTACTCGCGTGCATCTTGGTTAACGCGACACCTTTGCTTATATCTCCAGTTCAACTCAACCGATTGCGATCAAACGAACGTAAGATTTTAAGTCTGACCAAGCCCTTTCTAACAAAAAAACCGCATCATAATCCGTTCAGTAGTTTTTGCGTCCATCGCGAACAAACTGACAAAACGACAGGAAATTCAAAAAAAATATTTTCGTGTTCAGTATCGTTAACGTAACTTAACCCAAGTTTTTTTTTAAATATTTCCAATGTACAGACACGATTTTATTTTTACAATTAAATAGATATATTCAAATTCAATATTCTATGAAGATGTATTCCCTCTACCCTCATTCAACCCTCAGCTTAAATTCCTCGAGTCTATTTCCGGACAGGGTTGCAACTAGAGGCAACTAATAAAGACTTCTACAAAATCACCCGACACTTTAGTTTTACTACTTTAACGACTTCTGCAGTCACTAAAAATCAATGTTTATGATGAACAAATGTTCTATTGATGGCACTATGGCACTATTTAGTGTATGTCTCCGTGCTGCGGCTGACAACTCAAAAGTGACGGCCATAGGAAGCAGACCGATTTATGTATGACTACAAACTTTACGAGGGCATATAATTTAAATGTTTTTATTTGAGAATACTATGCTATATGTTGTATAGGGGGGTTTTGTTGGTTTGTTTGTTTAATAGAATAATAAGTAGAATGAAAGTATTTAGTTTTTCGTGTAGTTAGATAGTGAAAGAAAAAAAAGAAAGAAGATGCTGTTTGTTAGTTAAAATGTAGATTTTAGAAGTATGTATCTCTGAATAGCTATTTAGTAGTATTCTTTTTTATACTACTTAGGTCGCGGACAAGTACACGGCCCTCCTGATGGTAAGAGGTTACCGTGGCCTATGGGCCGACACTATAAGAACAGAGAGATTCTGTGCCGTCAGCGCCTTTGGTTTTCCACTGACAGCACAAAACCTCTCCAGTGTGCTCTGGGAACCCTACTCACCGTATATTTTGTATGAGCATTTCAAGTATTTTTATTTCTCACGTGTCCTATGCTATATTTGGAATACTGTCAAGACCTAATAATTTATGTGTACTACAAACACACAGAATGGCAGTAGATAATCTGTAAGCATCCTTTAAGGAATAATTATATACATATAAGTCATCTGTCAGTGATACTGTCGGAAGGTTACGAGAATATCACTTATTGAAATAAACCTAATATTTAACCCGCGACCATGACTGCTGAAAAATAGCGGAGACGTCGGGCTAAATGTAAATAACACCAAACAAATCGCGAAAAAAATGTTTTTATGTCATTCATCTGTCAGTTTCGGTAGCTCAGTGGATGAGGAGTCGACTTTACAGTCGGAGATCGAAAGGTCCCGACCACGTAGGTAGAGTAAACAGGAATGGAGATTTTGAACACAAAATACGATAGCCAATATAATATACACCTAGCGCCATCTAGTGAATAGAGGCTGAATATATTCACTATACAAAGATAATGTTATTGTATAGAAATGGATTTGTAAGTACTTTTAATTTTGAAGCTGACTTAAATACCTAGATGAAAATCACGCCTAGCAGGAGGTGCTTTTCTTGTGCTAGGAAACTTCTTTCTATCAACCGGTTTTAATTAAAAGGAGGTGTTCAAAGGTTCCAGATTGTTTTTTATGTTTTAGCGATAATATTTTACCACTTAATTCAAAGATACACTTTACATTTTGTTCCAGTCCTGATGATTGAACCGGTTCAAAAAAAAAGAAAAGAAAATTAACTACAATGCAATAAAGTGAGTACCTACTTATAATTAAGTAATAGATAAGTAGGTAAGTATAACTTTTAGGTTTTTTGAAGTAAGTAATTAAATATACATAGTTAGGTGTGTAACATGTGGGTACGTGACGTGACACACAGAGACAGTTTCTTCCACATTTCTGTAAAATACATGTCTCGGATTTTTTTTTGGGAAACTCGGAAATTGTTTTTTTCATTTTTATTGAATCAACTTCGTGACAAATATAATAATACTACTTTACAAACTCAATTATATTACAGTAGTTAACCAAACACCCTTTAAGTAATCTTCAACTAAATCTCTCAAAGAACTACTCCGAAGGGAAACTTGGATAATGCAAGATTTTTGCTAACTCAACCGGCCCTCGGTGGCCATCTTTAATACGTGCCAGGGACTGAAGGGTCTCTGAAGGACCGTACCCTTCGCACTATGTCCTCAGGCGCTTCCGGGAAACGCCGTGAAAACTAGATTAACTCGGTTTATGCTGCTCTGTACGAATATTGAACCAGTGTTTGAATTCTTAATAGATTGAATACAAATCGGTTGGTATACTCACGGTTGTGTATCTTCAAATAAATCAGTAGGCAGAAGTGTTTTTTCTAATACTTAGGTAGCAGACGAGTCACGTGTTTCCCTCTTCCTACAGTCCCGGGTCCTTTAAGCAGGGTGGGAAAAAGCATCTGCACTTCTAGACAAGTGGCAATTCATCGGCCGGCGTTTTGTAGAATATAATGCCAAATGTATGGGATTTGACGTACATGACAGGCGTCAACTAATGTCAAAAACGTCAAATCCTATACATTCGTCATTCTATTCCATGATACGCCGAGCAACGAATTGCCACTTGTCTAAGGGGGCTGATGAGACCGTCAAGCTGATTACCACTATTGTAACATGGTACGTGTCTATAATGGTGACCCTCTTTTCTGAGACTATGCCTTCAGCTTACCATCAGGCCAGGTGAAGTCAAATTGACGTGTCTTATATAAAAAAGCTCGGCCAATCTGATGGAAAGTGGTTACTGTGGCTTATGGACGTGTGCAACACCAGGGCGTCACACACATGCTGTCGACTTTGTAGGGTCATAGAGTTTCTTTGCCGTCAGTGCAGAGGACAAGCTGGACAAGCCTTTGGCCTTCCCACTGACAGCACAAGAACTCTCCAGTGAGCTCTGGCTGCTATTACTTCAGGTATCTACATCCAAATAACTTTGTCATCCTCATAATGATTTCCCCGTGGCGTCCAAATCTTTCATTTTAGGGCCTGATCTCCGCTTATTATTTTCGTGTGTCGGCTTTTACGGGAGCGTCTGCCATCTCACCTCCGAACACCGATAGGTTTTTCTATCAGTCTCGTCATTTTAGCTACCAAAACAATAAAAATTTCATCTCAATATACCCTACCTCTAAAGAATTCAATCTATTTAGGAGGCATCGGAAAATGGCACCGAGTTTGAGAGTGGTCGAATCCCGTACGAAACAAAAATGTGTGCGGTCTGCAAATAGTTGGGGCGAGTTTGGGGACGAATGCCTACGTGACGGGACCATCTCGTACACTTTGCATACGTGACATACATGATTGAAAACCTCTTCAGCACACAGAAGTGGATCTCACTGGATGTGATAGAAAATAACGTGAATAAAAAAGATATAATTTCTAATTAAATAAAAAAAAAAAAAAGCCAGCAAATTAAAAAGTATAGGTATATTACAGCACCGAAATATCGGATCGAAATACCGAAATATCGGAAACTCCAAACAATACATGGCAAATATCCCGATAGTTCTAATATTAATTAAAAAGTAATTAAAAAAAACCCGACTGCTGTTGAAAAGAATGTAACAAGTTAGATAGCAGACGGTACCCATTTGGAAATCATAAACCCAAGAGAAAATTAATGGGCTTTTTATTTAGGTTCACTAACAATTAGATAAATGTACACAAAAATCACTAAATTCATGGTTCCGCCTGCTGTCAAACTTTAGTCGATCTTTTCAGTAGCAGTCGGATTTTTCATTTTTTAATAATATATTTTTACAAGAATATAATCTATCTCTGTACCAAATCTCGGCTAGATCCGTTCAGCCGTTTGAGTGTGATTGGGTAACAAACATTCAAACTTATTTACAAACTTTTACATTTATAATATTAGTAGAAAGTAGGATGCACGAAGTCTAGGGCTTCATGCATCCTAGTTTACAGGCTCTTCTTCTTCTTCAAGTCAATGGCTGGATCTAGCATATAGTGACTAATTTTTTTAAATACCCTAGGGCACTACCGTATCCCTTGATTGTATAGTTACGACAATAACATGAAAAGTAGTAATGGGTGGAATCAAAATAGGGCTTATAGTCACCCATGTAAATAGAACTTTAATATAAATTGTTAGGAAAACTCTACAGACGAATCCAGGAATATGGCTAGTGTAGACAGCCCTATCGACCACACACATCACAAAAATAACTAGCACGGGTGTCCTATACCAGTTTTATGAGCAATAAATGTTGTAGCGACAACTACAAAGACGATAGCGCGGATATTTTCGGATTAAAGAGTTCGTGGCGATTTATGAAGCGAGAATAAGTCATAATATTTGTATGGAGATTATATTAAAATAGACAAAATATTTTAATATCACATTCAAAATTTGAAAGGGCTAGAATAAAGTTTCTGAAATGAAATACTTACCTGTTTTTAACTTTTACGGCTATCATGAGTGGTAGAAGCCCATATAAAATACTGGTCTATTCGCAGGCACTTAATACGTAAAATAAAATATTACTTGTTTGGTCAAATCTCGTGTAGTTTATTCGTAATAGTATTGCCATTATTACGTACAACTAATTATAAAGTAAATAGTTAATAATATCCCTGGTGTTGCATACGTCCATCAGGTGGGCCGTGTGCTTGTCTGCCACCTAAGTGGTACAAAAAAAAAAAAAAACATTTTTAATAATCTATTTCAAAAATACAACTTATTTCAATAATATACTTCATTTCAATAACACAACTTATTTTCAATAATACAACTTATTTCAGTAATACAACTTATTTCAGTACTACAACTTATTTCAATAATGTAACTTATTACAATAATACAACTTATTTCCATTATATAATTTTTAATACATAATATCAATCTTACTCTGAAAGCCTTGTTCTTTTTCTTTTTCTATTCAAAAACTACACAGTTTTATATCTCGTAGCATGTTGGAAGGGTTGACCTTTTTTTATAAATTTTCTATGAAATCTCATTAGACGAACGTCCGAGTCGTACGTCCGTTGTAGCTTAAGGCTATCAACACAGACAACCTTACCTTCCAAACTCACCTTTTAATACCCACCTTTACGTTATCTAGGACGAATTATAATACAATACATAATGCATTCGCGTAAATCAAATTCCGCGTCTGACGCGTCGGTTAAGTCAAGCCATTAGTTTAAGTCAAATTATTTACTGCATTATTATTTATGACGTCGACTGTACCGCGTGGGCTTAGTCAACCTGCGGTAGGTAATAATGAATTGGTAATATAGCAACTAATATTTATTGTGCGTCTAGGTTTCATTTGTATTTTTTTTAAATACGGTTAATTTACAGCTAGTATGAATGTACTGTAGTATAAAAGGCAGTAAAAAAACATTTTGTAATAATTAGATATTCTTCCTCCTAGCGTTAATTCCCAGTCGCATCCGAAGCTTTCAGCTCGGAGTCTGGGGTCCGCTTTTACCAGTCATAGCTACAGATTTGGCTAGACCTCGATATTTTCCGTGAAGCGATTGCCATCTGACCTCCACGACCCAATGTTAACATTAGGCGATATCGAAGCTTTGCAGCTAGACCGTTGTTTTTGGACTTTTTAGGGCACCAACTACCCGTAACGACTACCATAGATGTTCTTATGGCAACCGGGACCGACGGCTTAACGTGCTCTCTGAGGCACGACCAGACCAATGCAAATACCCATATTTAATGCACACAAATATTTGCGATATATAATTAGATATTAACTAACAATAAACAGCAAAAGAAAAATCAATACACTGATAACGTCGGGTCAAACAAACAAAATACAACTTAAAAAAAATTAATTCCTGAAATGAAAATTACAAGATATTTTTATATTTGGGCAGACTGATATTCCAAGAATAAATAAAATTGGCGAGGCGAGTTCTAGCAGCTTAATTTCTTGGTGGATTAAGGTGATTACATACGCGAATGACTTTGACCATACAAATGCTCAAGGTCATTCGCTCGTTTTTCAGCCGTAAAAATCAGTAAAACTAATTTTAATAGATAATTTTATAGGGGACGATTACAAACTAAGAAGGTCACGTCATGCTAATACACTCATTTAACATATATCTGAAATTTTAGATGATTTGGATACATATTGTAGAAAATATTTGGTTTCATAAGAAAGAGTAGAGTGATGTTCAGAGCCTCTTTTCAACTATTTCCTCCTTTTTTATTGAATTTATGAAAAGGTGAAGTTACTCTGTATATCCTGTAGTATGCAGGGATGTAAATTCCAGATCTTTAGGTTTTATAGTTAAAAAGAAAAACGGTTTCGAAAATACCGATTTTTCGATGCTAATCTGATTCGGGGCCTTAAGAGTAGCTTTTTCCCTTAAAAGGGTACCGCAGGATATACTTCAGTTCCTCCGTGATAAATATCTGAATCTCAAAACAATACATGGTAAATATCCCGATAGGTCTAATAGTTTAACCACAGGTTAAAGTTCCTACATGTGACGTACCTAGACAGTAATGAACAGACAGTCGAACTTATTCATATTTTCCGATTTACAGTACCTAACAGTTTGTAAACCGGCTATACGTGTTGGACCACGGACGCAGGTGCAGTGCCTCATTGAGATAAGAATGGCATCTAATGGCGATACTAATAATCTGACTGATTCCAAACCTCTAACTTAAAACACGGTATTACTTAACTTTTGATTTATATTCTGAATGTCAGCGAGTCACTTGATAAACGTCTAATAATACTGTCAGTGCGCTAATTTGTATTGAAATAATATTAATCTATCTGTAGGTTTTAAGTGTGGCGCTAACACTTGACAAACAGGGTCAAGTCAACCACATGAAGAAGTCAGTGCACCTGAAGACGGAGGTCTGGCACAGGCTAACCTCCCAGGGCTGAGAGGTCAGGCGGTCAGTCACAGCCTTAAAGGTTTAGTCAATTTAAAAGGAGGATGTTTGAGTGGACCCTAAGTAAGTGAACGCTAAAACGATGATGATAATGAATGAGAGAGTTATTCCGGTTGGATCCCCTTATATGATCCCCTGCCGATTGTTATTATGTTTTAATTCCCGATGGATCCACCGTAAACTGTGTCATTCCGGTCTGATCCCCTCACTGCGTTCAACTTGGAAAACATAAGATTTTGGATATCGTTCGATTGTGTTTTTTTTCGTCTTCGTCTTTCGTCACTGATACCACCTTCGTCAGCCACCGCAGCAGGTTATGTCGGACTCGTAACCGCATGCCGTCTCGGGTCTCAATACTCTCAATTACTGGGGTGTAAATCTACTTATTAAGGTACCTATTTCCCTCGCCTCATTTGACCTTAGGCCATCTAGATTGTACAAACCTACTGGTATTGGTTTATAAGTTGTAAACGCATAATTACGTTCAGCACAAGTTTAGCCAAAACGTACGGACGCAAATCCGACATTATTTGTTTATGCTTATATACACACACACGACGTATTTCGATAACAATAGCGCAAATCAGCTGTCGAGATTAATCATTGATGTCAAATACTTACATAGAATAAATTACCAATTAATGTTGTTTATGGAAATACATACATACATAATGCTGTAACTCCCTGCCTGTTATCACCTGTAATCCCCGAAGGGGTAAGCAGAGGTGTATTAAGACCCACATTTCGCCAACTATGATTTTCGGTCCCACGTAATAGAGGGCGAGCCTATTGCCGTCTAGCGGGCACTTTGTCATGGGCTGTATGTTTACTGTCGGATGGAGAACAGCCTTACCCTTAGTCGCTACTCCCCTAAGTAGCAGTCACACGGCGAAAAGTCCTGAAAAATTACTACGAGTTCTAGGTTTGCATGTAAATGTGTGTGGGCTGTTCACCCTAATGACGTAGAAGAGGGGTAAGTAGGTTATGAGTATAACTCCGGACACGTATCTTGGACTCAAAATGTGCTCAAAAGGTGTCCTATACGTGTAGAACACATTTCTTGGGTGTCTTTTGAGGACAGCATGGGGTGGTACTGCGGTGGACGAACTCAAATTCACCAAACATCTATAGATTAAGTAATTACAAAGCAATCCGCGGGTGCCAGAGCCTCGTCTGTCTAGCGATTTAGGTCCAAGATTTAACTACCCATGTTTCCAAAGTTTTACCCATGACAAAAAAATGAGTCTTTTGAGAGTATTATTTTGAAGAGTAATCCAACAAAGTTCTATTTATAAAATAATTGCCAAACAAACCATGTAGCAGTATTTGTCAAGCGTGACCTAATATCACATCGGATCGAATATCAGTACGCCAGCAACGCGTGCTAACATTAAATAACAAAGATAATGTCTGTGTACCACTGACATAATACTACACACATGTGGATCGCTCCTATATCTAATGGCCTTGAGCACTACAAAATAACACCCAATACAGACCAACATTCGCGAAAATAACAACCTGTATTACAAACTCTTAAAGTCCATTTTCCAATGTCTGGATACACTCAAAGGATGGCAATTCCCAAACACGTGCAAACCATTATAAAAGCTCAAAACATCAAATTGTATTCTTAAATACAGTCAATTAAGGACTGTTTTTCCATATCCAATGAGTCTTACTATTCTATATGCTAATTTGGATTCAATGAAGTGTAAAATAAGGTTGGTTTTTTAATGAGAGATGTTGGTAAATAAAATTTTTGCAAATAAAACAAGGTCATACTTCCTGGTTCTGCATCAATTATGCCATGTAGGTATCCATCATTTGATTAAATGTTCCTTATGTTATAATTTAATGGCAACTGTTTAAGTGGGTATCTCGTTGTTTACTATGGAGTTTGTTATGGGATCAACACTCCCATAATTTATGATCTCTACAGTTTTATTTTTGCATCTGCTGTATAAAAAATATTTGCAAGGGATATGGTATAAGTCTCAAGTCAGCGATTTAATTATAATCCCTGCCTCTACCTCCCTAAAGAAGCAAATTTTAAAGAAGCAAATCACTACATATTATAAAACAAACTCGCTGTCGCTGTCTGTCCGTCCCTATGTATGCTTAAATCTTCAAAACTACGCAACGGATTTTGAAGCGGTTTTTTTAATAGATAGAGTGATTCAAGAGGAAGGTTTATATGTATAATACATGCATAATATTGTAGAGAAACACTGATAAATTTAGAGATATATGCAGGGGGAACGGGATCAGAAAATATGGCGGTACGAAGTTCGCCCGGTCAGCTAGTATAATATAAAGAATATAATTATATTATATTACTTATGTTAACGATAAAGAAAATGACTAGACCAAGCCTTCGTAACCGTATAATTCTTAACCCACCAATATAAAACATATTTCTAACGTTATTTTTAAACTATCGCGGTGTAAACTCATACAGCCTTATTACAAAACACGGACTAACTCTAAACCCAGGTCTAAATCGCCTTTAGACCATGGTCTAAGAAAAATGTTATTACAAAAAGCGTTTTAGTACTAAACCAAGGACTATCTCTGGTCTAAAGCTAAACCTGCGTGCCCCCTAGTTTAACGTTGGTCTAAGTAATGTCACAATAATAATACATCAGACTTGACATACGTCATATTTTGGCATAGGTACTTTTTTTTTGGAAGTCCAATTTTCGGCTCTCTTTCTCTTTTCTCGTTTCAACTCGTAAAATAACTTGCAAATAGGTATATTATGTATACTAAACTAAATTTAAAAGTGGGTATA
This sequence comes from Eilema depressum, assembly GCA_914767945.1. Lineage (NCBI taxonomy): Eukaryota > Metazoa > Arthropoda > Insecta > Lepidoptera > Erebidae > Eilema > Eilema depressum. The sequence goes on from OU612026.1 coordinate 957,485, forward strand.
AAAATTGGAAAAATTTTAGAACAGAACGCGCGAACTCCGGCAAACTACGTTTCGTTCCATTTAACGTCTTATAACAATGATAACAATATTATAACAATGATTGCTAAATAATAGCATAATAATGATATTATATTATAAAATAAAGTATAACTATTATTCATGCAATTGAATTTAATAAAAATATTTATGATTAATAATTTTTTTCAGCATTTTTAGTAAATATTATTTATTAGTGATTTCAGAAATTTTAGAAACGAAACGTTGCGACCGAATGATATCATAATGAACGAACAATAGTTGGAGTTATCTGTGGTTGTTATTTAGGCCAAGGTCTAAACCAGGTACTAAGTAGTCTCCGGATTATTCAGCTTTTGTAATAAGGAGAGGTATAAACCATGGTCTTGAGATTAAGCCTGGACTCTGTAGTTCGGGTCTAAACCAGACTTTGTTCTGTTTTTTGTAATAAGACTGATTGTTTTTATGTATCGGGACTTATCGCGCAACGCACCCGAAACGTCGGCACAAGTAAGTTCCAAATAATAATTAATCGCGATAAGTCCCGATACATAAAAACTATGAACATATTTCTAATCAAAAGCAACATCTAAAGAACATGAATTCAACAACAACTACATGAAACCAGCCAATCAAATCCAATTAAGAACCCCATCTATACATACACTGTACCCACTGAAGTTAGTCTACAACACAACAGCCTGTATCATCCCCCGACGCGGACCACCCCATCAGTACCCACTTACTGATCCCATAACTTTGTTGATCAACTCCCTGGATGACCCTTTAATTAATTAGTTGTACCACTATGGTTATTTTAGGGCGGTTTTGCTTGCAGCTTTATCAGATTTTAATTGAATATTGAAATTGCAAATGGATTCGGATATTTGCAGTGAAAATATTCGATATTAACGGAAGTACCTACAGATCAAATAAGGAACAGGGAACACTGACGAGTGGGGTTTCCAAATATAATTATGTTTGAGGAATATTAACACCAACACAAGAGATTACAAATATTAGTAACTCGACACTTAATAAATTAAGCTCTGTTTTGAATTCTTGTAAGTAGCTTAAGCTTTATGTACAAATATTGTTTTATTGCTCAATAAAGATATATTATTATTAAATTTATAAAAACAGCGCTGCATTTTAATATTTTTTTTATACTACCTACTTAGGTCGCAGGCAAGCACACGGCCCTCCTAATGGTAAGTGGTTACCGTGGCCTATGAGCGAGTGCAACACCAAGGAAGTCACATTCGTGCTGCCGACCCTGAAGAAACCTTCTAAGGCTCTTCTTGAAGAATCCCATATTGTAGTCGCTTGGGAACTGCGCTGGTCAGCGAGTTCATTTCACAGCTTGAGTGTACAGTACATGGGTCATCGATAAAGATAAATTTTACTTTCATGATTACGGTAACGTCGTGTTATATTAATTATATCAGCCAGTTTATTTGTATATAATAATAGTCAATAATAATATATTTATAGAAGCGATGCGTTCCTCCGTCAATCGCCACTTGACCTCATTAACTGGTTCATACAAATTGAGCGATAACTTACTATAAAGGATCATATAAGATCATACATGCATAAACTCACGCCTTTTTCCCTCTGGGGTAGGTAGAGACAATAGCCTAATATCGACATGGCATACATTTCACGAGATTCCTACCGACCCGAGACCTCTACTGTTATTAAAACCTTTAGGAAATTATACCCGGAACAAAAAATAGTTAGTGCTGGGTATTTCAGATTATAAACTCTCTAAACGTCTCGTTCTCTTTCTCATTTTCTCTCTTACTCACTCTCTCTCTCTCTCTCTTACTCACTCTCTCTCTAAAGGTCTCTGCATACGTAACGGGTTTTTTTCACGGATGGGACGGGACGCTCTATCTTTCTGCTAAATTTCATTAGAATCTGTTCAGCCGCTTTATCGTGAAAGAGTAACAGATAAGAAGTCTAGTTATGGATTTCTTGGGAACAAAATTGCGAAGCGAGCAAGAATAAACTATCCATACAAACTTTAATATTACTTTTGGTAAGCCTTTAAAGTTGTAGCAAACAACTTCAAAAACAGCTTTATAAGAAATTACTAACTCCTTAGAATTAGTATATTTATCTACTAAATGTAAATCACGAAAATCCGAGTTAGATTAACTTACGAATTAATTATATCGCGACCTCGACGATTACTTAGACAGTATCGCCATCTATTGAGCGCTCGGTGAGTTCATTACCGGTGCCGATAGCCGAGACAAAAGTTCGCACAAAAATATTTTAAACTAGAGTTTGAAATTTTGCGGTGAAACAATTATCTTAATTAATAAAAGGAACGAAACCGAAAACAGGCTGAATACACAAAGATATAATATAAATAATGAACATTTAATTAATGAAAATGATGACTTGAAATTATATTTAATACAAGGGCATTTGAAGGTTTTATAGGTATGGCAGTATGAGTTTGGCATGACTTGGCCATCTCAAAAATTTTCCTAACTTAGCTGAGGCCTTCCACTGCCGCACTATAAAGAGCTGGAATGCTTTTCCTGGACCGAATAACAACAGGAACTAATGGCTTAACATTCTTTCCGGAGGCACCTAGGGCTCTCATTGCGCTAAAATGATCACCCATCCTAAATCTGCCCCCTTAGACAAGTGGCAATTAGTTGGCCTGCTAATTTAGAATAGAATGACGAATGTATGGAATTTGACGTTAATGACATACCGATTTAGAAAAAGTAAAGAGAATCGACCTCGGGCGGGACTCGAACCCACGATCTTTCACTTACAAGGGAAATGCTCTGACCACTAATCCACCGAGACCGCACGAAGCCAATCCAAATTCCTCTATACTTCCGTCTTTGGGGGACGGTGGAGCCATCTACCGATACTCATACGAGCTATCGGAACCAATGAATGTTGTAAATCGATTTGAATAGTTAGCTAAATGCTTCAAAATTTCATTCAGAAGTTAGCATAATAAATGCTTCAAAATTTCATTCAAAAGTTAGCATAATACCTAAATGCTTCAAAATTTCATTCAAAAGTTAGCATAATAAATGCTTCAAAATTTCATTCCAAAGTTAGCATAATAAATGCTTCAAAATTTCATTCAAAAGTTAGCATAATAAATGCTTCAAAATTTCATTCAAAAGTTAGCATAATAAATGCTTCAAAATTTCATTCAAAAGTTAGCATAATAAATGCTTCAAAATTTCATTCAAAAGTTAATGACATACGTTAACAATTGTCACATACATCAAATTCGTCATTTTATTCTACAATACGCCGCCCGTTGCCACTTGTCTAGGGATGCTGGTTCTTTAAACGAGCCACTCTGTTAAAGAATATAGAAGCAATAATCTGAACGTCCATAAGTCACCTAAATGAATAAGGACATCTAGCTTGATTTAAATGCAAAGGCGGGCGAAATCACTCTGCCTACCCGCACTCACTATACATATTTATGTACACAAATAAATTTTCTATTACAAGAGATATTATAGTGATAATATACGACCGGAATATGCATTACAGCAAGGAATATTTTAGTTATAAATCGTTCTTTAGCACATAATTTAGAGATGCAAGCACACAAACAAACACAGGATGCTGTGAGATTGTTTGTTGTTTTATATTATAGCTTCTGGCGCTCGTTCGCATTAGATACGGTGCCGATATGTTAAACAAAGAATTGGTTCCCATAATAATGTACTGTAATACTGTAATACTACTGTTGAGTTCGGCTTTTTCCGTTGTAACTAATGTATGGTGGAAAAAGCCAAACGCTTGTTATCCCTATGTTTGTAACATTGATAAGTTATAATTATGAATGCGTGAGGAACTCTCGCATCCGCGGCAGCCTTCATGTCCGTGACATCGCAGATAAAATGCTAGAGAGTCGCTTTCGCTGGTGCGGCCACGTCTTGCGGCAACCGCCAGGCTACGTGGGGACCAATGCCTGGCAATGGCGCCCCCACCGGGTCCAGGTAAAAGGGGTAGGCCCAAGAAGTCCTGGCTTGACGTCGTGGAGGGTGACATGCGTGCAAATGGTCTCACTACTATGGATGCCCAAGATCGTGCGAAGTGGAGGAGGAAGAGCCGGAAGGTGGACCCTGAGCTCCGAGGTCATCTTGGCCACGGATGCAATCAGGATAATGCGTCTACATGAGGATGATGATGAAGTTATAATTATGAATGAATGTTACAGCATTTATAGATAGAGGATATATAAATATAATTCAAATATGGATATATGTATTTGTAAACCTATTCAAATTCAGCACTTTAATGAATTAATCACCCAAAGTTACGATCCCAGCTCCTTTATCGGGGTGTGGAAAAGCATCTGATGAGGCCGTCAATCTGGGTGCCACCATTTTGACATTGCACTCAGCCTAAATCCATATACCGTCTCCGTTCTTTCGTCATAGGTCATGGGTATAAAAAAAAACTCGTTAAGTGTTTAAAAAAATTGGTGGGCTATGTTCTATGCCTACCCCGTGGGGGATAGGTATATGTAAGTATGAAAATATGTAGGTATTACTTTTTTCAATCTAGTTCCAGTAGCCTGATCACAACTGGCAACTAAGTTGTTCGAATCGCCGCGTGCGCAGGATACCGCGGTCGCTGGCCGCCACTTCCTGCACTAACCTTACTTTCTACAAACATTACATACACCGCAGTGTCATAAACTTGTTCACATGTATCGTGGCTGTCTGATAGCTCTGATATATTGAGACATATTTCCTGAGGAAGTTGGGCGTGATAGGATGTGAAGCTGCAATCTGCAGGGCTTAAACTATCGTAGAGTCATGTTTTTCAGCATCATTCTTCGAGTCTTTATTTAACTCAGTTGAGGTCTACTTTTAGTTCAAGTATGAAACGGCCTAACTCGGTATTTTCCATGAAGTGATCTCCAATTAGCGATATCGAAGTCCTGTGGTCTCTGAGGCATAGAGGAGTCTCAATGTCTTTAGATTAATAAACGTAAACTGAAAAGGAAACGTCTTAGCGTGTCAATATAGTGCACCTGAAAATAATGGGAGCGAGCAACACACGACCATAGTATTCACGTGCCTCCCCATACCCGGGGGCGAGTTGACCACACCGGATGAGGGCCAGATCGAGAGATTTGGCCCTGGGTCGGCCGGGGTGCGAAGGATATGGCTACGACAACCTCACCTCCGGGAACCGACGGCCCACAGGCCAGCTCCACGCCAGCAGCACGGCTCCAGCTCCGGCGAGGGAGGTATCCGTGGGGATTTTTGGCACGATAAAATAAAAAAGACCATAGAATTCAGATGACAACGGCAGTACTATAATAAAACTCCGCAAGCGTACGAAAAAACGAATAAAAACCCAATTCCTATCCACAGTACCTCAACACATACTTAAAAGTACGTGTACGTACATAACAAACAATAAAAAATCAATCCTTATCTTCACAGCGCTTCAACACATATTTAGCTGTGTGTGTGACATGTGCTAGACATTATGTGTGTGTGTGTACATAACAAACAATAAAAAATCGCGGCACACACCCTCGCTATCTACATGCGATGCGACAAACAGACGAGCATGATTCATGTGGATGGGCGACTAATTGCCAATATAAATAACCGTGCATTAGAATCGATCACTTATGCCGCTTTCCCCCCGGGCCCTGTAAGGGTTACGTAATACTTTTACGTTGATTTACACCCGTATTCACAAACAATACTTCGCTATGCGTACTACCAAAACTGTGCAAAGAACGACAAATTCTCAGTGCGTTCGTTTTGGCAAACCTTTTTATTCATTGATAACACTTAAGTAATACTTCGTTGAGGGAACGCACTGCGTTAGATACTGCTCCGTGATGTTTGTGAATTAATTTGACCAGCCCTATGCGCTTGAGCACACTATGAGACCTCACAGTGTTGTTTGTGAATACGGGTGTTAGTCTTTTCTGAATAAGGTTGCGAGCACACGCATTTCATTTTGGTGTTTTTGTTTCTGAATAATGATAATACATGTAAATGGTTTCGTTTATGTGACCTTTTTCTTCATCCTAGCGTTAACCCCAGTCGCATCCGAAGCTTTTACCTCGGAGTCTGGGGCCCGCTTTACCAGTCTAACTACATATTGCCTGGACTTCGTTATTTTGGCTGCCATCCGACCTCCATAATCCAATGGTGACATTAGGCGATATCCAAGCATTGCAGCTAGCACCAGTTGTTCAACTTAGGGCTCCAACTACACATAACGACTGCCATAGATGTTCGTATGGCAACCGTGAATGTCATGTGAACTTATGGCTCAAATTAAAAACACAGCCGAGCCGGGGTGAAACGTATTTTTTAAATTTTATTTCATTTTGTCTGATACCCTACCATAGTTAGCTATAACTTAACCTGAACTTTCCACACCATCTCGATTTCAAATCCAATTGTCTTATAAGAAGGTTGCTTAGTTCTTGCAATACCCCGAAAATAAATGTTATTCTTTTCAATCCTATACTCACTATACAGATTTAAACTACACCTACAGCTTAAACCAACCGCAATGCAGTTATATAGCCATGCCTTCCATAAAAACAGCCACAAAACTTGATACTCCTTGACACGATCATTTTCCTCGGCCACCACCCACCAGACTTCAGTCTTCGTCTGCTATAACAATTGATTTATTCCTGCACGTGTACAAATGAATATGAACAGAAATAGTTTTATTGCAAGATTCGCATTCAAATGCAGATCGTGCGCTATCAATACACTGGATGAAGTTCATAGAAATAACAATCCCGCTTTATTTTTCGGTAGCAAGTGTTGGTTATGCCAAAATTCGTGAAAATAGAATCAATGCCACTGGGACAAGATGACTACAAAATTGAAAATGTGTCTCCTATGACACGGCCGGGGGACAAGATGACTACAAAATGGACAATGTGTCTCCTGTGACACAGCCAGTATAACCAGTGCCTCGAGCACGAAAAACATTAGAATTCATAATGTAAACGTATTGAGAGAACGAAGCATTGCGATTGGTTCACCGTAGGCAGGCAGCCAATCGCAGTGCTACGGTCCGAATTCGAATGTTTTTCGTGCTCGCGGCACTGGAGGTCAATTTTCATAGATATCGTAACTGTTTTTGATGATTGGGGGATTACGATTATATTGTGACGGAATGTTGATCAATCAATCAATCAATTAGCCTATTGCAGTCCACTGCTGGACATAGGCCTCTCCCAATATGCACCACAATATGCTGAATGTTAAACAGATTTTTATTACGAGATTACACCCTCTTGTCGAAATGTCAAGCAATTCCTATAACACTTATACCATGATCGCGTTAACTCCCGTTAATATTATTGAGTTAATGTACCTACCACAACAACAAAAATCAAGGAGGGGTAGCAAGCGGACCCCAAGCTCCAAAAGGCAAGTTTTGGATGCGGATCATTCCTACTATTCCCCACGGACTTTGCCCATACTGGGGGCAATTGGGAATTCATTTGTGAAAGTGCCACCACGAGTGGCAAAATGGAATTTCACTTTTAAATTACCCTTCATCCTCCACTAGAGACGTCAACTTCTTCCAAGCCCTGTTTAAAGTGTTTCTGAGTTCTAACCTTTCTTTTTTTTTACAAAATATCACTATCTAGCCGAGTCGCCCAGCTTCGCCCGTGGCATATTTTGAAATACCGCAGCCATTTGCCTGTAATTTATTAATTTACACAATAATGTATGGGAATCTGCCGGATTTGTGACCATTTATGAAGACTGCTCCGCTCCCTTAAGTAGTAGCGTTATGATATATACTCTATAACCTTTCTCGATAAACGGGCTACCTAATGCCTAAAGAATATTTCAGTTCAAACCAGTAGTTCCTGAAATTTGCGCGTTCAACCAAACAAACAAATTCTTCAGCTTTGTAATTATTAGTATAGATTTAATTGGTATATGTATATCCAAATCAAATTCAAACGGTGTAACCTGCCCGGTTTATCCAGATCGATCTACATGCCCAAACCTCAGCATAGGTAAGTACCTACCTACATTATTCTCAGGCGACGCCACTCTCGCAAATCCATATTCTAAAAATATCGATGACAATAAAATCCCTATAGACACGAACCCACAATTATACATGAGCACATAATAATTATGATCTAATAATAATATCAATATCAAAACAATAGCAGCTAAATAACGACTCCTACATGTCTGGGAGCCCTCGTTGTGGTATCACCACGGAGTAAACAAAACACTACAAACAGTATTACCACAAATATATATACCTATATGTAGATAAACATTGCATAATTTGTACCACGTGTGGCCTTGAGCGATATAGAATCGCCTGTGTACACTGGCACACACACAGACAAACAATATTCTGTCCGTATATAGATACTTGTGGAACATTTTAAAAGTTTTAGAGTGTTGGTTTTGTAAGTTTTACTAGTAGATTAGAACATTCCAGAACGGCAGATGTTTGTTTATTATGTGCATAAGTAATGGTAATGATACATTCAATTACGAAATACATTCATGTAAGTAGATACACTGTTTCTATAATTAGTAAATGTTACAGTTGATAATAAGGTACAAAACAAACATATCTTATGAGAAACGCTTCTTTTTTAAAGAGGTACACGACGGTATTTCCGTCCCAGTCGAGGAGTCCGACTGGGGAAGTACCTCGGCCCTAAAGAATACCGGGGCCTTAATAACCTTGTGTTGTGTTCCGGTCGGTGAGTAGGGTGAGTAGCCAGAACTCACTGGAGAGAGCTCAGTGGAAAGACCAAGGTCCTGCTTGGTCTTCTGGACAGACGGAAACAGAAACAGAAACTCTCTGTTCTTACCATTTCCTATGGACTTTTGTGCGTCATGAAGTTTTGAAAGATTACATTAAGTATTCGGCCATCTCTAAAAAAATATCACTTTTTGCAAGCCTATCTTTGGTTCGGTGATATTTTGCTAGCGAAAACTTTGAAATAATGTTCATATTTCAAGAAAATATTCCTAAAGTTAGCTAAAGTTTGGTTTCTATCAGGATTGCCCAAAAATAGGAGCAAAAAAAGGAACAATAGGTATGATATGCTGCAATTGGCCATCTTCCTTCAATAATTATAATTTTTTAGATGTTGTATTTAATATACCTATGTCTACTCATAGATAAAATTTTATCTTGTGGATAAATAAACGCAATAAACTTAAAAGTATTTACACATGTCATAACATGATTTATGTGAGTTTAGTAAAAAGTATGGAATATTTTGGCCTCACATTGATGTTCTAGACTAGACTAATATTTATATCACTACGATACCTATAGACATGCGCAAGAAACATGTCCATTTACTATTGAGGTAAAATAGACTCTTCTTTATAATTTATTTGCTCATATCCACCTCATCGTGGTGCATCCTAATCGCAGGGGAAAGCACCACTAACTTGTGAAGAAAGTTGTGTATTGTTGAAAAAGTTCAGAAGGTAAATCGTCTTGCTGAACATGACGAAAAGGTACCTAAAGGACGAAAGATGGAAAGAATTAAGGAAAGATGATGTGCATCATTACACTTGAACGAGTGGCAGGAGCAATATAACAATGATTAAGATAGAAACCTGATAGACTATAGGATGTATCAGTACTACAGAAAACACAGATGGAATATCGAATTGAAGGGAAGAAAGATGATGGACGTCCATTTCAACCACCCAAACTTATTCTATCACTGAAATTAAACATAAGATCACATCAAAAGATACTTTATCTGCCTAGACCATGAGCCTAGACAATACAAAAACTATTTCTTAAATCATGACAAAAAGTTGTCAAAGAATTCTTCGAAACAAAAGGAACATGTTTTGTTTAATAACCACATCTTAGCTTGCTTTTAAATATGTTGCCATTCAGATCTTCAATCTACATCAATTTTTGTGTTAGACTTGTGTGTGTACGGTCTAGCATCTTCTGTGTATTACAAGAGACAGTACACACACAAGACTAATTGACACAATAATCCAATCTAACGCAGACACCAGTAATATGATAATCAGTCTACACGTGCGCGCACAGTCTCTGACGCCATTAGGTATCTCTATCTATATTGTGATAATTATATGTATTACATTGTTCTACTGTAATGTAGAATGACAGACTATTCTCTTCATTGGAGGATAATACCTAAATGCTAATAAGTTACAAGACAGAAAAAAAAATATTGACTTCTGGAACAAGTTCTCAGGATGTTCTTAGGATCAGCCTCAGGATAGTGGCCATCAGCAAATCGAGACATCTCCTCGACCAATGAAATAACGAAGACATATCTCATGAACTTCATTGATAGAAGAGAAACAAAATTAGTAGAAGAGAGTACCGCGGCTAAATAACTTCGTTTTGTGGTCCTGGCTCACTGGAAAGGTTTTGTGCTGTCAATGGGCAAAACAAGGCTGGACCTACTTATCTTATGCGCTGACGGCACAGAATCCCTCTTTTCTTGCAGTGTCGTCAACACGATTGTGACACCCCTGGTGTTGCAGACTCCTTTCCAGAATACGGGCCTAAATCCTCTTGGTAAAACATCAAGCAATTTCATTGTATCTCATGTTTATTCCCAGCCACTATTTTCATCTTCTCAGTGCTCTCCAAGACTTTAATCTCGAAGCCCGAGATCCGCTTTCCGGCTCTCTTGCCTCGACTTTGCCCGGTAAAGTGATCCTTCATGGCATTGGCACTTTGTTGTTTTAAGTCAAATTTCACCGAAACATTATCGAAATTCAGCTTTTTCAAATATTTTTATTGTCAATATTACTTCATATTCTCATACATAAATATAGTCACGCCTTTATCCCCGGAGGGTTAGACAGAGGTGAATTAACACCCACATTACACTAATCATTCGGTCCCACGTAAGGGGGTGAGCCTATTGCCGTATTCCAGGCACTATAGTTGACTCGAGCCATGAATCTGACGCTGAGTCGGGGCTGTATATATCTGTCTGATGTTAAACAGCCCTATCCCTTAGTCGCCTTGTACGACACCGCATGGGAAGAGATGTGGTGGTCCAAATTCTACTCTGCCGGGAACCATACTGCTTATATTTTCAACACTTAATAAATAGCAGGCAAACGTCTAAGTAATAATATTATTTTATTTATTTTATAATTATGATAATATATTTTCTTTTATTTGCATCGAACTCAACACTATCAAGTGAGATCATGTCGAGCCTTATCAAAAATTATATTTTCTGATAGCCACTTTGATATCACCTAGCCAAACAATTCAAACAATAATATTATTATACGTCTGGCATGCGGGCCTAGCTGATAACATACGGTATTGATAACCCCAGTCGACGGCAAATGGCCTTGAATTTCTGACTACAATAGGTCAATATGTTTCACGCCTGTATATTTTCGAGAGAGTCGTAGAGGATCTTATGTGTGCCATATTGGTCTCACTACCATGGATGCCCAAAACTGCGAGTTCTAAAGTGAAAACGTCGAATAAAACACCCTCTTTGGCGACAGTCAGGTCTATAATCTATAGTCCTATAGAGAACGCAGGTCATTATACCTTCCGTACGCAGTTTTATGGGGCACTATAAATTAAATACAAAATATTCAACAATAAAAACATTGCAGTATAATCGTACTAGCTTTCCCAACGAGAGAAAGGAGGTGTAATTTATAAAGTCATTGATTTTTATAGCTTCCGCCCTTGTGGTAGGTTTGCTTAACCACATCAATGAGCAAAAAATAATTCGAATACGATTGACGAAAGCGTCTTCAAGGTTGCGTGTCTATCGGAGAAGTGCAAGGTAAAGAAAATTCAGTATTTAAACTTCGCAATAGAATTCACACTCTCAACAGAATACTACTGGGTTACGGTTGCCAGATGGTCGGGAATCGTCTGGATTCTCCTGACATTTCTTGTGATGTTCAGGCTCGACGATTATCAAAATCTCTATATCTTATCATCATGCATATTGTGAAAGAGTTTTAGTTTGCTAAATGATTTACACTCGAAAGGCTTCGATTTAATAAAAGTTCAGCTTATGGTTCTTCTTCTTCTTTCGTGTCAATGATCCTCTTTATCACTGCTCTAAATTATTCGAGAGTAATATTCTGTCATTTCGACTGCGCTGTCAGTGGCTTTGTTTAGGTCTTCTTTAGTGCAGGAGGTAGGACATAGGGGACACGAAACCAAATGCGCCATGGACCGCACGGGGGCTCCGCAGTCACATGCGATTAAACCCGGGTCTCGCATTCCCCACCTGCATAGATTTTGTCTTGTACGAAGACGGTTCAGGGTTCTGTCCGGGAGGTAGTTATTCCTGGGGAAGTAGGAAGTCCGAAGGTGGTGGGAGTTTCTCTTGCCTACACCGAATTTTAATTAAAATTGCACATTCCATCTTTCCTCGATACAGTCGATACTCCGAAGGGATCTTAATTGGTGGAGTCAGTAAAAAGTAATGCCAAATACATGTGGCAAAAAAAAATTATTAAATTTTGACTTTTAAATTTTCATTTCCCCAGACAACAATCCAAAAAACCCGACATTTTGAAATGTTATCCAGATATTGAGATATTTCGATCTGGCATCAATATACCAGGTCCCAAAATATTATCTTCAGCTTACCACGAGGTGAAGGCAAAGACGTGTCATATACTGGGTGGCGCAAAAGTACTGGCACTAAAGAAAATACCTTTATTTTTTTTATATGACATTTTCTGTCATTCTGTTGTTGAAAATTGTGTAGTGAACAAATGTAAAATACACTGAAAATAAACATGGACCGTTTTACTCCCCAAGAACGTGGAATAATTGTGTCAATGTTCTTACGGAATAATTCATCAGTGATAAGAACACAACGTGAATTTCGTCGACGATTTCCCCACCGTCCGGCACCGATTGGTCGCACAATTCGACGCTTTGCCACACGCCTTGAAGCAACTGGCTCAACATTGGATAGACCTAAGTCTGGGAGACCAAGAACAGGCCGTTCAGCTGAAAATATCGATGCTGTGCGCGAAGATGTGGAAGAGTGTCCAGAAACATCAACGAGGCGACGTGCCACGCAATTGGGCATTTCCAGACGGACCCTGCAGCGTATTTTGGTGAAAGACTTAAAGATGTTCCCGTATAAAACTCAAATGACTCATCAGCTGCTGCCTGCTGACCACCGAGCTCGTCTAGATTACTGCCAGCGCGTCATAAACCTCAACCTTGAAGAGGATGATTTTCCTTCAAAATTGGTTATGAGTGACGAAGCGCATTTCCATCTCTCAGGGCATGTCAATAAGCAGAATACTCGGTTCTGGGGCACTGATAATCCGCGCATTATTCAAGAAACACCTCTACACCCACTAAAAGTTACTGTATGGTGTGGCATCTGTGTTGACAGAGTGATCGGACCCTATTTTTTCGAAGACGCTGGAGGCAATGCGATAACTGTCACTGGAGAACGCTACAGAACCATGTTACGTGAGTTTTTGATACCCAGTTTGGACGAATTGGGGCTGGAGCACATCTGGTTTCAACAAGACGGCGCTACGGCACACACAGCGCGCGACACTATGGACTTAGTGAGGGACGCTTTTCCAGGCCGAGTTATCTCTCGTTTTGGCGATTTGCCTTGGCCTGCAAGATCACCCGATCTGACCAGTCCAGACTTCTTTCTTTGGGGTTTTTTGAAATCTCGGGTGTATGTGAACAAGCCACAGACTCTCGCAGCTCTAAAAGAAAACATTCGTCAAGAAATAACGAACATATCGCAGGAAGTGTTACGGCAAGTTATGCAAAATGTCATAAATAGGGCTCAAATGTGTATCAACTCTGGAGGTCACCATTTAAAAGACATCATCTTTAAATCCTAATGGTACGAAATTTAATGGTACAAATATACATTTAAAAAAACCTAAATCTAGTTTTCTAATTTAGAAAAAATGTTATAGCCGAACCAAATAGGGTCTTTACTTTTGCGCCACCCAGTATAAAAAAAATAGTGTTTAAGTGTGTAGTTTGTCTGTGAATTAGTCATCAGTATGAATTTCATTAAGTAGATGACGGTATTATTATCTTAAACGTGTCTGTAGTTAAACAATAAGTGCAGATAGTGGAGGGCGCATTATGCCGAGTTACATAATCGGATGTACAGCGCATAATGCTAATTTGCAACGCAAATGCATATAGATAGCACGTGGTGCCTGGTGGGTAGGAAAGAAAGGTCTTCTGAGAATCGTTGTACAGTGGACAATATAATACTAACTTATACAGCTAGGTATATGTATGTTCAGAGCATTATATTTGTATGCAAGACGCATAACTTACCTGCAGGCCTTTACCTGCTGATTGGCTGACGAGGTTCTAGCATGGGCTTTCCTCTCGACGTTGGGAGGTCAGATATAACAGTCTATCCCGGCGAAAAGGCGAAGAAAAAGAAAACATGACATGCTGGTACGAATGGCTTCCAAATACTGCCTATCTAAGTCTGCGAGTGAAAATTATCGTAGAGAAAAGGCTAACGAATAACTGGGACTCCAATAATTTACTTTTTATTAATTTGATTTAGTTTATCTTTCCCTAGAACTTCCCGAGTTTGACTACCTACTAATTTGTTTTGCGGATCACTTCTCTTAATCCTGTTGTACCTATGTGAATTACAGTAGTGGAAATGCGTGTGGGATGAATCCCCAAAAAAAGGCACTAACACTATATTGCTATCATATTTTTAGACATCTCCCATCTTGATTACGAAGTATAAAGCGAATAAAAGCGTTTCCTAATTGGTTATATTTACAGAGGAGACCACCCCAGCGGCGTGTGTGTGAGTGTGTGACTGTGAGCGAGTGTGTGTGTGTATGTGTGTGTGTGTGCGATATAAACACATCAGTGGGCGGGCGTGTCAACTACAAGTTATAGCCACGCGTGGTACCGGTAATGTCGGGCACAGAAGTGAGAAAATTAAAAAATGCACAAGGGAGTAAAGTTAGAAAGGTTCAAAGCTGCACTCGCCCCATAGGTCACGGCAACCACTTCCCATCAGGTGCTAGTCTGCGACCTAGGTAGTATAAAAAGTATGACTGTAAAAATAGCTGCAAGAACTGAAGTAGGGTCAGGAAAAGACACGTGGATTACGTGGCAGGGAAGGCATATTATTTTATTAATCTCAAGTGTCTACCTCTACCTGAAACAATTCTCAGTGGGTAATGATATCAGCCTAACTTTGATAATGCAATAGGAAATTGCTGAATATGAATATTTTGTCAACTGTCAGCACTGGTTTCTTAGAGAACATTTTCAGAAAACTGCATGTATTGCCAGGATTCAGAAGCTGAAAAGTAATTTCCAGAGAAGCAAACAAATAACTCGTTTATGATGGTTACGGTTGAAACCTATTTATACAAAGAGATTAGTAACCACAATAAGTATTCCGTTGTATTGTATACCAGGACGTAACAGTGGCACAAAGAAGAAGATTTTTCCGTTTTGTGCCATCGGTGGCAGATCCCAGTGGCATAAACCGGAATATGTATTTATCATCAATCAGGTCATTCAATAGCTTGACGACAACAGAAGTATCAACAACGAAACAGATTAATAAATTACATCTAAGATATTGCCATAATACAATTTAATTATGTACAAAATTAACAATAAAACTAAAAATAAATATAAAAGAACAAATTAAAAACTAAAATCAGAACGCTTCGTGATTCCCCCGCATAGCATGCCTCTTGTGGTAACGTTCCCAGAAGACTGGCAGCATTGTAAATAAAAATTACTAAAACAAATATATAAATAACATTTTATAATAAGATAGAAACACGAATGATACTGATGTCACTTCCGTGTGCGACTGTACCCGCGATCGTGATGCAACTATGGAAATCTTTTTTATGGTGTCAGAAAATAAATATACCAAACAGCGTATGTGTCGAGTTACCGAACACTGTGATAGCTTTATATCCTCGGCTAGAGACGAGCCAAATCATACTATAAATATAGTGTGCTCTTTATAAATATGTCTGTCCATGTGCATTAAAGGTGTACGTGTCACGAGAATATTTCTTCGTAGCTTAGTGGTTAAAGAGGCGTTCTCGATCGAGAGGCCCGAGTTTGAATCCTGATCAATGGATTACGGATGTGAAGGATCTCCTGCTTGTGTTAAAGTAAATTAGCTCAGCTGGAAAGCATTTTTTTACACCACTCAGGTGGCAGACAAGCTCACGGCCCACCTGATGGAAAATGGTTATCGTGCCCTATGGACCTGTGCCATACCAGGGGAGTTACACTCGCGCTGCCGACCGTACCCTGTAAGAACAGAGAGTTTCTGTGCCGTCAGTAAAATACATGTTGATTGAGTCTTCTTCATTCAAGTACCAATTACAGTGGCATCCAAAACCTATATTTTGGAGCCAGGTTCTGTTCTCTTTCTCCTTCCCATAATTTGGTTTGTTTTGACTTTTATAAAAGTGATTTCCTACTGCCAGTGGAGACGATGTGACTTGACGAGATGAAAGCCTACACTGGCTTGTAGATGAGATTTGCTTGGTTTGCATATTGAGCTGATGATGGTTACTCGGTCACAGTCATGTACAGAAGGGGTCCGTCTGCTACCTACGAACCCTACTATTAGAATTAGTTCACACAATGAGGAGTGTGGCGCCATCTAACGAAATGACGCTGAACTATGTACTAATAAATTACTGAAGTCTATTGAAAATTGAAAATTCAGTAGGAATCAGGTTATATGGACTGACGTTTACTCTATATTACAGGTGTTTCTCCAGAAAAAAAAGCTCAAAGTCGAAGGGTAAACCCGGCATCACTGTACCGTATTAACAGAATCAAAACTTTGTGCAGATTGACAATAACAACGTTGCTTTACAACAAAGCACGTCTTTGGAGGCAGCCGATTATAATTCACGTGGAAATATAAAACAGCCCGGCACGGTGGGGAGACGACACGAACTTGTCCTATTGCGATACTTTACTCTCTTCTCGCTTTAAGTAATGAACCGGTAGGGTTGCCACCTCATAATATAAACGAAGTATCATTAAATCTTATCAGTATAAAGTTCTAGTCGAATTAGTGTCGCTAAACTCTCCAATTGTGACGAACAACGGTGACGTAATCCACTTATATATTCTGTGAAGATGTTTGTTACTCAATCACGCTCAAACTACTGAACGAATCTGGATGAAGTTTGATGCAAGGGCAGATTATAGTCTGGAGTAACCAGTAGGCATTCTTTTCCCTGGAATAGGTCGCACGATCAGAAATCAGACACTCAGAGCGGCAGGCAATTTATAATGCAGGCTATAATGTTCAACAGAGAAGCCTAAAAGGGAAAATCTCAACTAGAAGCCAGTTGCATTGAAAATGAACTTGAACATCTTCAGTTTTTTCCACTAGATACCCTAACTATAAAATGAATGAATTCATAGAAATTATAAAGAAATGAGTAGGTATGCTAAATTTTCTTAGCAAAAGTCACCATACAGGCTGGGACTCAATAATTTTCTAGGGTGAATACTCTAACCAGCTGTGATACCTCCTCCAGAAACTAGTAACACCAGTAGGTAAAGCCACCCAGTTATTTCATGGTAATCGTTGCCAATGCTCGCCCATTCCACAGTTTCCCCGAACCCATTGACAAGCATCTCACCATAATTAGCATACATAAAAGTCTATTGCAGAAATTACGTCGTGTATGTTGATGTCATCCGGGTATTACATTAGGGGCTAGTAGGAACCAGTGGCAGGCCGTGTGGTCTAGGAGCTACTGATCGTGGTTCCCTGATGCTGCAACTGAGAGATATGTACTATGCTTAGATTATTAGATCTTATATTTGAAATAACTATTTTTAGCGGATTTCATTGCGATTTCCTTTGTTTTTTTGTTATCTCAAAATCTATGTGCATCCTGTGCTATCATCCATTATTGCACGTTTTATCGCAAATCAGACTTTAAAAAAAATTACGCGCCTACGCAGGTGGCGCGGGTTGGATTCCTGCTCTGTACAAATATATTTGCATTGGCCTGGTCGTGCCTCGGAGAGCACGTTAAACCGTAGGTCTTGGTTGGCATACGAACATCTATGGCAGTCGTTACAGGTACTTGGAGAGCGCTAACATGAAGAAGAATATTAGTTTATCTGTATATTTTTTATTTACGAAATTTCTTTACACAACAATAAAAATAAAATAGATATTCCTTCCTCTCACGAGTCACGACAGCCCTAGCAAAAAAGTACTTAGAAAAGTTTTTATGTGTTTGAAAGAAACACACGATTTTTTGTACGGCCTCCGTAATTTATACACTTAGTTGTTTATTTTTATTATTGTTCGCAATTTTTGAGCGCCACTAGAGGGCGTTCCCGTCGACTTGACTAGAAAACTTGTTGGAGCATTTCTCGAGCAAGATATTTTCAGTTTACATTGAAAGTTTATTCGGATGGAAATTGTGAAGTATGCTCGGAGTTTGTCTACTCAAAAATTATTTTCTTGTTTTGTTGAATTTTCCGTGTTGTTGTTTATTTTCAGAGTTGGGCACCAACCGCCTACCAGGAAGTACTGTCTTACAGGAAATCGTAGTTAAAATAATGCTACTGGCTTGTTATGGTGTGGGAAGCGGTGGCAGCCTAAGCTTTTCATTGTGAGATTACGAGTTCGAAATCCAGTCATTACATTACCAATTTGAACCCACTTCTAGCAGTTAAGCTTCGATAGAAGTGTTACCAAAGTAAGTACCCATTAGGTATTTTACAATGGGATACTTTAGACAAACATCTCATATTGACGCCTTTCTCCCTTTCGGAGTAAGCAGAGACAATAATAGCCTGTTCCGAGCTTCTCCCAACTCAACTGAGATTGATTTTCAGTCTAACTATAAAATTAATCCTCACAATAATGTAAGCTTGCTACAGCCACAATGCTTCTGGCAAATTATCCTTTTTCAATACCTCGCCGTTTTGGTTTTGGTATGTCCTGTGGAAACCCGGTTAGTCAAACAAGAACACTTCAAGTTACTTATTTTAAGTTAATTATTATAAATTGTTAAATGATCCACTGTGCAGTAGAATAGGGCCACCTAGGGTTGCCAACCATACTGTTAAAAACAGTATTATACTGTTTTACACCCAATTATACTGTTTACTGTTCAACAAAAAAACAGTATCCAAAATACTGTTTTCAGCATCAAAATGCATAACACTACAAAAATGTGCAGCAATTGATACAATTTTAATTATTTGGGCACCAATTTGCAATTATTTTACAAGTAGGTGTTGATTGTCCCATGATAATCCAAAATTTATTAATGATAAATCATAATATAGAAAATAATACCGTTCACAGCTATCTTCTATTTGCCAGCCATATATTAAATCTTTTAATTTATCCACCGGTGGCACACACCAATGACTTTTCGATGCTTTTCGAAGTTATGTGTGTATTTATCGCAATTTTATAAGTGCCCGGTTAATGGCAATAGGCTCGCCACCTATTGGGACCTAAACATAAACGGCTAAATGTGGGTGCTAGCACCTCTGCCTACCCCTTCGGGGATATAGGCGTGAGTTTATGTTATGATATGTTTAATTTATCCATAAAAAAATTGATGGGAACCATATTACCATTTTAGATGTTTACGAAACCATGCTTCTTTTAAGACAGACAGACCTAAGGGGGCAAAATAGGTGACGACTGACGAACCGTTGTATGTAAAACCGTATTTTGTGAAACGGATTTTTATGATCTTTGTTTTGATTCAGGGAGCCAGAATAGGATGACAGTTTGACAATACTGTTCTAATTTCTAGAATACTGTTCAATTTTCTTCCCATACCTAAATATACTTTTTTTCTCGAAAAAAGAGTTGGCAACCCTAGGGCCACCCCATCTATTCCTGTGGGTGTTGTTGAAGGCGACTAAGGGATAAAGCTGTTCTCCATCCGAGAGTAAACATACGGCCCATGAATAAAGCACAATGCCCGCTTGACGGCAGTAGGCTCGCCCCCTATTACATGAGAGCGAGAATCATAGCTACCCCTTCGGGGATTTACAGGCGTGAGTACCTATATGTTAAAAAAATAACAGCCAACTTAACTGTACTCACTTCTAAAGACATTAAACCACGTCGCTAGCTAGTTAAAAACACAATACCTTTAAGCCCGACTGCAGCCGCCGTACCGGTTGTAATCTCGCATCTGACAGAGGGCAGAGCCGCGGGGCGCAGCACTCATCTAACTGTACTCTTAAAGGTCACGGGGACTCACGTTGTTTATCTATACTATTGTAAAGAGGTAGAGTTTGTGAGTTTGCGACGTTGTAAGAGGTTTTTTATACTACTTAGGTCGCAAACAAGCACACGGCCCACCTGATGGTAAGTGGTTACCGTGTCCTATGGGCGAGTGCAACACCAGGGTAATCATACTCGTGCGGCTGACCCTGTAAGAACAGAGAGGTTCTGTGCCGTCAGTGCCTGCCACTTACAGCACAAAACCAAACAAAAGCTAGAGTTCCATGTAAAGGTGTATACTTGTATCCTTTGCCATCCGTGTCCCACATTTTTATATGACTTAGGTCACAGACGAGCACACGGCCCATCTGATGGAAAGTATACTGTGGCCCATGGACGAGTGCAACACCCTGTAAGAACAGAGAGATTCTGTACCTTCAACGCAGAAGACAAGCAGCACAAGCCTTTGGTTTTCCCACTGACAGCACAAAAACTTCTCCAGTGAGCTCTGGCTACTCTACTCACCATCGGAAACACAACACGAGGTTATTAAACCGAGGTCTTCTGTAGGGCGGAGGTACTTCCCCAGTCGGACTGCTCGATTGGGACGGATATACCGTCGTGTACCTACATAATTTCTACAATCAATTCAGACACATTTAACGACAGCCCAAGCAAGATTTACGTTGATCCACTAGAGCTTTCCACTGCGCCGGCGCCACCGTTCTTTAGAAAGGTAGCCGCTACCGATGTTAGCCGACTCCCTTCGCCTCGGGCCACGCCGCGCCCGTCTGCGCCCGCGCCGGTTTTATTATACCCTCGGTAATTGATGACATGAATTGATATTAGTAACTATTTTATAGATAAACTTGTTAGACTTAAATGTGTGTTATTTGGGAAATTATAATTGTGATGGTGTATAAAGGTAATTACCGGTTGTCATACAAATAACTGTGGCAGTCGTTACAGGTAGTTAAAGCCCCGACTAGTCTAACTGCAGAACTTCGATATCGCCTTCAAGTTTCAACTGAGTTGGAAAAGGCTCCGAAAATCCCTACTAATATTATAAATGCGAAAGTAACTCTGTCTGTCTGTCTGTCTCACTTTTACGACTAAACCGCTGAACCGATTTTGATGAAATTTGATATAGAGGTAGGTTAGACCTTGAGAAAGGAGATAGGCTATGTTTGGTCGCGATAACCGACATCCACGCGGGCGGAGCCGCGGGCAAAAGCTAGTGATAATATAAAGTTAGTTACATATTTTATACATTTATAAACAGCATTTAGGGTTATCCATCTCAGCAGATTCGGCTCGAAGGACCAAATGTACGAGCTCTGCTACTCGTAATAAAAGATGAAGCTAAGTTCAACTGTACATTGACTCAACTTAATCCGAAATGATATGCTATGATTGATATGATAGAATAGTGAGTACACCCGAACTGATTGATTGTCGTAAAGATACTAATTGAATGTAATGGTGAAATAGCGCAGATCGGCGTAAACCATTGACCTCGCGCAATGTCACTGTACGATGCTTGCATATTGTTGCATCTTACAGTACATAATAGTTTCAGTTTAAATACGTACGTATTCGTACTATCATTGACCTAACATGGCTCATGCCTATATTAGTAGCCATACGGCCTGCTTTTACAAACAGATTTTACTAATTAAGGCCCCGAATCAGGGCAGCATCGAAAACTCAGTATTTTCGAAACCGCTTTTCTTATTAACTATAAAACCTACAGATCTGGAATTCACATGCCTGCATACTACAGGATATAGATAATAACTTCTTCTTTTCATTAATTAAATAAAAAAGGAGGAACTAGTTAAAAAGAGGCTCCGAAAATCACTCTACTCTTTCTTTCTTCTCTATGACCTTGAGCATTTGTATGGTCAAAGTCATTCACGTATGTAATCACCTTAAAAGATCTACGGATCTAAGACGAGATTTGAACCCGCGACTGAGAGAACCAGACAGATCAAGACGTGCCCATGTCACTCAGATGATCAAAGCATTTCCCCTGTAAAGAAATGGTCGGGAGTTCAAAACCCCGTCTTGGATGTTCACTTTTTTCTGATCTAAATCTATAGAAAAAGTCAACAAAGTTGCCTACCTACTAATTACTTTATTTCATTAAACTACAATTTTAGCAAGTAAAAAGCAAGAAGGTATAAGTTACTACAGATTGAAAAAAAAAATTAGAAATAAAATTCAATGTGGTTCTAGTTCTTTTTTACTGCTACGAGTAACAAATAACACGAAATTTAAAGTTTTTGTAGCTAGATAATAAAGTTAAAAATAACAACACAGGAAAAAACTTACCTACACAATAAAACTAGATAGCAACCTGTTTCGTCCGTAGGCATGTTTATACGTTTAATATCAAATTGCGAGCAAGCAATAAGAGGCAAATACGAGAAGCCCCTAATTTGCCAACAATATCCCCGAGAACGTAATTCTGTTTTCTCCCAAAAACATTTATATATGAGTAGCATTTCCTTGCACGTATGTTTATATAAGAAATATACGAACACACGAATTACCCCGGAGGCAATGGGTCTGTGATCTTACGAACATATTGTAATGTAATGATTATATACGTAATAGCAATAATATTATCTTTTATTTATGGCAGAAATATGGGGACACGAAATTGAAATGGACGAACCGTGGTTAAGTATTAAATGGATTCGTATTAAAGCAAAATATTCATGCGTTTTTGTTCATTTCTAAATCTTGTTCGCAATAATCGCAATTCTCTTCTTGTTCTTCGTAATTTATGTAGGTAAGGTATATTTTTGATAGCAATACTATTACTATACCTATTATGTACCTGGATATTATGACAACTGGGCTTTGACAATTGGACATTGTTTCCTTGTTATTTTGATACACTGGACATGACGACATTTGGCACACCATACCCCGTACTCCCAAGGGGTATACGGAGGTGTATTATTTTATCACCCACATTTTGCCAACTATTGTTTTAGGTCCCACATAATAGGGGGTGAACCTATTACCGTCAAGCGGATACTTATTCATGGGCTGTATGTTTACTGTCGGTTGGAGAACAGCCCCATCCCTTAGTCGCCTTCTACGACACCCACAGGCAGACATAGGGTCGCCCTATTCTACTCCACCGGAAACCAGCCATACCAATTCATATGTAAATAGTGCCCGGAATACGGCAATAGGCTCACCCCCTATTACGTGGGACCTGATACATTGATTAGTGAAATCTGGGTGTTAATTCACCTCTGTCTAACCCTCCGGGGATAAAGGCGTGATTGTATGTATGTAAAAATGGAATGCCACAGGGAAGCGTTTACAAATCTCGTTCTCGATGTTGACTTTTGCCAATTTATTTCTAGTAGGTAAACTTTTGACTAAATATATCTATTTCACCCCTCACTCATCCCCCTTCTACCCCCAATGCGAATGTCGATCTAATTGTATTTGTTCCGGTCTACGTCGACGTAAGTAATTTCCGAAATAGTAACAGCCTTCTGAATAAACGTTTCGGCGCCTGATAAATTTGTTAGAGCAATAACTGTTCTGCTATATTCGGGGTAATGTGTTTCTCGCATATTTTGGCACATTGAGTAATATGTAATTTAACCCGCGCCACATTGCCATAATGTTCATGTTTTATTTTCATCATATTATGCCTTTACTACGCGATTGTACCACAACCACAGGGACCAGAGTAAATGACCAAAATAAATAATAATTTAATTATAAAATAGACCAGGGGTCGAGTGGGCACCGCAAAATTATGAACGGACTAATGGGCATAGGGTACGAATTCCTGGGGGCCAGTGGGTACTAACCCTTTTTATATCTTCTTCATCCTAGAGTTAATCCCAGTCGGATCCGAAGCTTTCACCTCGGAGTCCGGGGTCCGCTTTACCAGTCTAACTGCGGTTTTGGCTGGACTTTTGATATTTTCGTGAAGCAACTGCCATCTCATCTCCGCAACTCAATAACGGTATTGGGAGATATCGAAGCAAGAATAGAATATTAGTTGAACTTTTTAAAGCTCCATCCACCCGTAACGACTGCCATAGAAGTTCGTATGGCAACCGGGACCGACGGCTTAACGTGCTCTTCGAGGCATAACTAGACCAACGCAAATACCCATATTCATGCATACAAATATTTGCACTGAGCGGGGATCGAACCGGTGGCGTCTCCTGTGTAGCGACCGCGTTCACTACCGCCACGTCACAGGGGCTGTATTTAACAATCACGTTATAATTTAGATGACCAGCACTTATAACAAATTTTCGTGTCTGTAATGGTGACCCTCTTTTCAGAGACTTTGCCTTCAGCTTACCATCAGGCGAGGCGAAGTCAAATTGACGTGTCCTATATATAAAAAAAAACAGGATTCCCTGTCACATCCGAGATTTTCACCTTGTAGCACGGCGGCGTCCGCTTACTCTTCGCCCTTCAAATTTAAGGCTTTTTTGCTTAACTATTGTCTGAGATGCTGGTAAGTAAAGCCTGCGTTAGAGCCTCATCTGTCAACAGCAGGTGTTAACTGTCTTGCTGGTCAAATTGACTTGGTGTCTGGACCCGAAGAACAGTATGCTTGTATAATACGACGATATATTACCGTCTTGGTTCCCGGTGGAATAGAATAGTAATAGGGCCCCCATCTCTTCCTGTAGGTGTCGCAGAAGGTGACTAAGAGATAGGGCTGTTCTACATCCGACAGTAAACGTACGACCCATGACTAAGTGCCCGTTTGACGGCAATAGGCTCGACCGCTATTAGGTGGGTCCGAAAATCATAGTGTTGCATGTCCGTAAGCCAGGTAGGTAGGTAGGTCTGAAAATGATGGAAAGTGGTTTAAAACCTTAGTGGTTATCAAAGAAGTATAAAAATTTATCCACCATTTTTTATTCTCGCCTTAATTAACGTGCACGAGTGTCAGACCATTCAAGTACCTTTAAATAATGTATCTCCACACTCACCGATATAACGTGATAACCAAATTATCAGTCAAAAAAACAGAAGCCACGTCCTAATCAAATATGATAACGTTCGGTATTAGGGACGAACGGAGCACCCTGTCTATCAAACCGTATTACAGCACGCTGTATGTATTTACTGATGTTACGTTTGATTGCGTAGCGAGGTATTAAACTCTTGGATTGTAAGAATCTGGAATGGAAATAATTACGTGATAGAAAAAGAGAAGAAAAAGATTATTTTTAGCCCAATTGCATCGTTACCGGGTCTATGTGAACATCCAAAGGCTCATTTTAACACATTTAAAAACTCCTATAAACCAAATTTCAGCATCACCTTGAAAGTAATAGTTACAGAACAAATGATTTCACGTTATTTTCATTATTATAACGTTAAAATATCTTAAACAGACAGCAATATTAACATAAATATACCCAATATTCTAAAACATAATATATTAACGTCAAGAATAATTTCGCTTTCGTCTAATAGAGTTACTAACTATAATTATAGCTGTTTACCAAGCAATTTTTCAGACACTGTAATCTATATAACGTGTCGAAAATGTCCTAACAGAAAACTTAATTCAATTTTGGTTCTAACGGTAAAAAATAGGCTTATAAAAAATATCCTTAAACTAGGAGCTAACTTACGTAACTATTCAATTTAGGATTAAAAATTGTTATGGGTACACTCGTAATATAAATTTCCACAAAATTATGATTTTCTATCCTATCCTTGTGTAATCCAGGAGCACAAATAGGGGACGTTGTAATCATACATTTATTTTTGAGTATGCGCCCTACAGGGGCCGTCGTAATTGCATTCTTTATGTAATAGATGACGCTGGGGGACACAATATAACTTGTTAACAGCCAGTCATATGGTGGGATGTAAAGGGAACTTTTTGTTATAAATTCTTACTTTATTGAATTGCCAATATCGTTTTCTTCTTTCGTACTAAATCTTTGATAAGAAAGCGTAATGAAAAAACGGCCAAGTGCGAGCTGGACTCGCGCGTAAAGGTTTTCGTATCTGTTTTTTGTACTTATTGTTATAGCAACAAGAAATGGATAATCTATGAATTGTTTTACTGCCTAGCTATCACGGTTCACGAGACACAGCAGTGACAGACAGATAGCAAAGTCACAGTAATATGGTTCCGTTTTTACCCTTTGTGTGCGAAGTCCTAAAAATCCTATAGGTTTTACTTACAGAATGGACTGCTGTATTAAATATTCTAGAACAGATTAAACAGCGCCATAGATACCCTACAACACGGATAGACTTTAATGGTTTTTGGCAAGCACGATTTGTCGGTTTTCTTGTAGTCGGGGAAATTTTCTTGCGTGACCCACTGAGAAAATGTGGCTGTAAAATTTCTTCAGTGGGTCACACTGAATTTATTCTCTAAACTTCACTTACGGCTCACCTTCAGGCGGGATGAAATCATATTGATAGGTAATAAAAAGTAACAACAATGATTTTATAAAGTTTATGGTAGTGGGAGTGCCACTAGACGCAGATAATAAAACTAAGAGGAAGATATTGTTGTGAAAAACCACAGATAACATAAAAAGAACCACTGAACGAATGTCAATAACTCGTTAAAATATTGCTACCGTAATAATAAACTACATTTAAAACTATGGGGGATTATTCTGTTGGAGGTTCAAGGTCGAAAAACATATAAAATTATATAAACCACTAAACATTTCACGATGATACGATAGGTACAGTCAGTCTCTAAAGTAGCTGAACATGCATACTTACATACTACATGATACAAAGGTAGTATCTGTACATACGCCTTTCGCAATCGAAATTCGTAAATACGACCTCCTACTTTGATTTATAATCGTTTTCATACAATGCTCGACGATTAAGGGTGATTGACATACGTACGCCTAGGTCCAGATCAGATTGCCCAGTAGAGAAGTAGCTGAACACTTACATAGCTACGAACAATATATGTATTGCAATATTTCACAGTCAGAGCTCATAAGTGCATTAGCACAACAAGGCTCAAAATGGTGTGGCGTGCGGCCGTCGCACCGTGTTTACATATGGGTGTGTGTATCATTAGATACTAATACAGTAATTTACCAAACCAGTAAATTACTTACCAACATAGCATTGAAATACTTCATTTCTGTGCATAAATATTTCTTAAATTTTCAGAAGTCATAAACTTGTATTCTAAATATTTCATGTCTGGCTATCTATTATTTAATTAAAGATTTCAGCACTCAAGTGATGGGCAAATTGGAATATGTTAAGCTACTTTTGAGGGCGACTGTACTTACTTCTGTATTGTAACATGCGAAGAACCTATCGCAGTAAATCAGAATTTATTGCGTTATTTTGACGTATCTGTTATTGATCATAAATATTGTGTGTGAATAGTTATTATATTATCAGAATGTGTTCCGTATTCTATTATTATATTCAAATTCAAAAAAAGAAGTCGACTTTCAATTGTTATGTTATTCGATTTGTTGGTACTATTATGGATCGAATTTATTAGTTGAATGAATGGCCTGGTTGGCATGGCTAATAGCAGCCTTCTTCAATATCATGGACCACAAACCATACACAAGTTTTTGTAGCTGTCAGACAAGTGACTTTACAAAAAGACTATCTACTGGGGCCTCCTATTTTCCGGGGATACACACGAGGTACCATCTTAAAACCCTAGATAGTCCAAGGCCGTGGCAAAATTTTGAAAATGGAAGCCTGTATATTTTTTTTTTCCCGCGCTTTGTCATTGTACCATGTGATTCAAATTAATTTCTTCTCTACCTACTATCTCTGCAGAGGGAATGTGTTATTGGGAAGTTGGGAACCCTCGCCACTGGTCTAAGGTTAGTCGGCGTCGAAGGCATTGCCTTACATCCCGGTAATTTAGTTTTCCGGTACCGTAGTGAACCGGTATGATAACCGGTTGAAAATGTCTTCATAGTAAGAACACCGGGCACCGGTTAACCGGGCTTGAGCGAACCGTCACGTTGGAATACGACTAATGTGGATCTTAAAAGTTCCACGGTAAAACAAACGGAACACGTTACGTGGACCTGTGACTGATGATCAACGAGACGAACATCATTTTAATCTGGGTTTAATGTGAACGCACATGGACTGATTAGTGCGATGAATTCACTGATGTGTTCAAGGGTACGAGTGCCTAATTGGATTATTTTTTGAAGTTGTGCAGAATATTGCTATAAGTACCTAATTCCGAAAAGGATAAAGAGTGGACTTAGATGTAAAGATGCTATCTAAATATAAAATAAGCGTAGTTTGTAATATGGATGATATGATGAAGTGCTTATTTATTTACAAAAAAAATCGAAACCTGCAAAAACGTTTGCACTTCTTTCTTCTTTTTTGAAAATGACTGACGGGAAACGACCCGCGATCACTGACCTGAATAACCAAAAATCCAAATTCTGGTTAATCCGTTTGTTATAAATTAGAAGATTACAATACATGTGCGCCAACTGTGGCTACTGCCAATACTCTGCCAACTGCCAGGGATACCCCCAAGACCATGCAAAGTGGAGGACGAAATGCTAAAAAGCGGACCTCGGGCTCCGAGGTAAAGGCTCCGGCCGCAATCAGGACACACCATAATAAATATGGAATTACGTTAAGCAATTACGTTTTCCACCGTCAATATACTGATACAATGATACATAACTCCAGGGTTTAGGTACACAGAAAACAAGTCCATTAGCTTTAGCTGTTATTTTTTCAAGATATTCTGAAAAAAATCACGGCTTCACGGCTGCCAATAGAAAACGATACATTCCCCACGATGCCACGGAATTACTCCTAATCCTTCATACCTAATATATCCCGCCGTAGGTTATTAAATAAGTAGTAAATAGCCTAAATAGCCCACCGGCAATCCTCCAGCGTCCAATTAACCAACGAATTGAGTACGATTCTAACCCAAATTGCTTGTGAAAACGGCCTCAATATGGCTATACGTTAAATAATAGGCGCTATTAATTACAAACGAAACCAGAAACAGGCCAGTGACACGAATCTTCTGTAGAAACATACGGGGGGATAATTGGGATGCGAACGCACTTGACACAAATTGTTGCGCGAAGCCGGGCCATGCATGCTGAAAAAACCTTGACTCTATAACCTAAAGATACTTTTTTATCGTGCCCAAAATCCCCACAGATACTGAAACCGGTAGGGGAGGTTATGACGGACTTGAACCGACTAAAACGCACGCCACCTGTGGGTCGTTGGTTGCCTGAGGTTAGAAGACATATCTCTCGCACCACGACCGACCCAGGGCCACCTGTTTCGAGCTGGTCTTCTTCAGACCAGGACCACAGAGACCCTAGCCCTCGGGAATAGGGAGGCAAGCATCGCACGCCGCTGCTGCAGCCTGTTTCTTTCTGCTAGGGTGACTTAACATACACCAAACTTCTATGTTGTCCCGTCCAGTTGTTGGCACTTCTAATTTTGCAGTGAAAAAAGTATAAGCTTTGGATGCAACTGAGATTGGCGCTCGGTGGCTACCATGGCCTATGGACGTGAGCAACATCAGTGGCGTCACACTAACGCTGTGGACCTTATAAGAACTTTCTGGAAGAACCCCATATTGTAGTCGCTTAGAAAAACCACAGCAGGTTCATTACACAGTTTTAGTGTGCGGGGGATATAAATACCTACTTACTTCAATTGATCAAGAGACCTTGTTTGTGAGTCGATCGCGTTCCATGATATACAATGATACTCGAGTTAACGGAAATCCTGTGTCCACGTCCGGTGTACCATGTAACCTGGTCAAAACGTCAGGCAAATCAAAAACATGTATGTACAGTCAGCATCAGATTGACATTGATCTTGACTAACAAAGTAGGTAGATACTCAAAATAATCCTTGGTATTCCCCCTTCCTGTTGACAGTATTTACTGATTGTTCTGTTATTTGGTACCTACACACTTTTACGAGTAGTTTAGATGATAATACAATTTAAATTAATATGTAACAGCTTGACTTTACTCAAAATTATTGGTATAAAGATCTTTTTGAGTACTTTGCTAGTCAAGATCTATCTGCTGCCGACTAAACCTATACCTACCATGATAGCATTAACTCTCGTTTATAAATATTATTGTATACGAATATAACTAAATGAAATCAGTGCGGTACAGTCACATACCTATCTAATCTATCCAACTAATTACAACAAAATACGTGCCAATAAATAATGACGTGCACCGGCCCACACAATATAACTTCCGCCGAGGCAATTTTAACACCTAACTTATTTAGCAACCGAGGGACAATCGTCATTACGGCCGCGCCGGAGGGCGGGCCCTCCAACCCTCTCATATTTCTATGCATGAATGAAATTCCAGCTTTAATAACACTTCAGAATGGTTGACCGCCTTTTAATTACTGTTTGCTGTCCACATTCAAAGCGGAATATGATAAAAGCAGTGGAAATGCTTACGAACCTCGTTACTGTAGAAGTTATGGTGACATACTCTTGCATAATGTAAGCAAACTTTAGGAAAAAAGTAAAATATTTGATGAACTATGTCGAAGGTAGAACGCGTGGTTCGATTCCCGCTCAATAGCAATTTTTGTATGCATGATTGAAACATTCAGAATAATACAACAAAGATCTTTTAAATGTGTGTACTTAATGTATTCATGTAGTTATTCTAAAACCCATATTTGGGACATGGACAGGACGACTAAAAGAGAATCATAATTGGGACTCCCTCGACCGTGCAGTAGTCCTAACGAGTACATTATGTCGTCGATTTAATTCTCAAATCGTATAAAACATTATTGAAGATTCCCAATACAAGTACTATTGAGTGAAGTAAGTGCGTACACAAATAACAACGTCATTTTACTATATTGGAAGTATTACGTAACAAATTTCAGATTCTAGGATATTGCCCGATTTCCCACACCCTGAAATCGTGAAGGGATTGCATGCGGGCGAATATCGCATATACGCCGCAAAATATTTATCTCACATTCAGGCATCACTGAGGCGTCTCCTGGGAGTTTCCTCAGGGAGTACAGTGTCCTTTTGTGACTTTATAAATAATATAATTAGTTCATTCAATGAACAGCCCGATACAGGTTGACTTAGGCGAATGTATTAATCAGATCGAGAGAGAACTTCGAGAGATAAGTCTGTCAGAGCCTCGGCTGTTCAGTAGGTGTAGGTCCTAGGTCTTTTCAGGATTCCGTACCTAAAGGGCAAAAACGGAACCCTATTACTAAGACTTGACTCTGTTTGTCTGTCTGTCTGTATTTTCACAGATGATGTATTTTTCATGCCACATTAAACGGAGTGTGAAAAAGCATATTTCGAGGCAAATCAACGCGACGAGTCGTAAAATGAAATCCCAGGAATAACTAACAATATGTTCTTATTGAAAGTAAACCCAATCTGGTACATTGTGAGCCCTAAAACATGAACAGCAGATCACATGGCTTTCTATAAATTCAAATTCCCAACTTACCAATCGCTAAAACACGTAGCGGCACCCGAACAAACAAAGAGATCGAACATTAATTTCAACGCGATCCTCGTTTATTTGTTAGTAAATCGATAAATAAATATCTCTCGGAGCTCTGGGAAAATCGTCAAGTGTTTCTCGTTAAAATAAAAGGAGAAAAAGCGTCTTCAAGATTGACAAAGGGCGACGCGAATGACCGTCCCCTTACCGCCGTTTCTAGGGATAAAAATCTATTTACGTCTCGAAGATTTTTCCTTTTTCCTATCAAGTTTTTGTTTGGAGCATTTGATGTGATGGACCTTCCCGTTATTGGCTCGCCGAATGTTGTGCGCCGAAGAAATCTTGCGTTTAAGGAAAATTAGTTTGTTTAGGCAGAAGCTTTGTAGGTACTTTTGATACGAAACATTCTGAACCAAGGCACCCTTCCTGAATTCTTGAAATTCATGTCTACATAAGTTTGGGAGTGGTTTTTTGTAAAAAAAAATCTAGTAAAGAAGATCTTATCATTAAGAAATGCTTCTTTTACAACATAGACATTTTTATATTAAACTTAACTATTTAACTATATATAGGGCCGATTAACATCAGACAGATATTATACAATTGAGATAATTTTAAAGCAATTAGTTTGCTAGACTAAACAAATTATAATAAATTGGAAAAAGCGAGATCTTTCCCTTACAGGGGGAACGCTCTGCCCACTGAGCCACCGAGCTTCGCCCGAGAGTGACCCAATTTTTCCAATACATCCATCTTACGGCGATGGTGGGAGTAATCTACCGATATTCGTACGAACTATCAGATAGATATAGATATTATACAGCCCAGACTTAGCCTCAGATGCATGGCTGGAGTCAACAATAGTGCCCAAAATACGGCAATAAGCTCACCCCCTATTACGTAGCACCTAATACAATGATTGATGAAATATGAGTGTTAATTCACCTCTGCCTAACCCTCCAGGGATAAAGACGTGATTAAATGTATGTATGTATGTTATTATTACAAAAAAAGTTCCAAGGATCAAGTAGGTCATGAATATCTAAAACACCATCAAAGCTAAACGAAACTTACGTCATCGCACACGAAAAACAAAACGTACCATCGCAAACTATACCTACGGTAATGAATAAATACATATACTTTCATGTCGGTTCCCTTCACAAAGAATAAACGACTATTTATTATGGAATGGCATCATCAAAGAAGGGGCAGTTGAAAACAAATTGATCCATCTATACTCGACCGCTCCGAGAGTATGAATAGGTGGATAGGAAAGGAAGCTATGGTATGTATATGTAATGGTAGAGAGTTGTGGAATTGGATAGTCGTAAGCAACTAAAGAGAAAGGGTTATTTTTTTTATCTTTAAAAACTTAGGACGGAGATCCAACTATTACCAGTGAAAATAGCGTATAACATACCTCCGGCGGGGGAGGTACCCTTGGGAACTATCGCACGATAAAAAAAAAGTGAACATAGTTGCGATTAAGTTGAACTTAACTATAATTAATGCATATTATTTTAACAAAGTCAATGAAATTCATTCACTTGCACATTTAGCAACATAATAATGCAATACGCCTAGCGTAGACATCAGAGAAACAGAATTATCCAAATTAGGGAAGGTCTTCTTCATATCTTTTTTTATACTACTTAGGTGGCAGACAAGCACACGGCCCACCTGATGGAAAGTGGTTACCATGGCCTATGGAAGTATGCAACACCAGGGGCGTCACACTCGTGCTGGCGACCCTGGAGAAACCTTCTAATACCCTTCTTGAAGAACCCCATATTTTAGTCGGTCGGATCTTTTAGAATTTGTTCTCAAACGATGTTACAGTTGTATCTACTCTGTTACTACGTACAGCTCCTCGAAGGTAGTCCTGTCTGATTGCACCAACCTCGTGGCAGTGGTTTTTGTCGTCCCTATATATTATTATGTCGTATCCATAAATGTTACTATCACACATTATACATATTGCCGTTTCTGGTTATTGGGCGCTGATTGTTTCTTATCTTGGTATCTTATGAAGATATTTTTTCTTCTACCGTAACTGGTTACGAACTTACATTTTCGTACACGGCCGAAGCGTGTTGCCGCATTGTTTGATCACCGTGTCCTTGAGCTTCGAAGTTCCTATCCAGCTTACGTAGATCCAAGTTAAATTTACCCTGTTATTTGAAATGTTATTTATTTGTGTTGCTACTGACAGCAGCTGATGTTATTTATATCTTTCGATCTATATCCCTTATCCCGGACATGCGGTGTTTTCAGAGACACTATGTCACACTAATATCTTTTAGATTAACGGTCAAAGTGATTCTTGGTCAACAATGTTTTGAGTATTTTTATAGTTGATTGGAACATAAGTACTATGACTGAAGAGTACCCGAATATACTTTTTAAACAGCAGTATTTTCTATTTCATCTTAGTGCGATAATCTCTTTTTCCATTGTTCTTTTAAAGACTTCAGTAACCATTTAGCATTAGGTAGGTTGAATCAGGTATTTTTTCTTAACCAGTTAAGAAAAAACAGTTATGAAAGTGGCCGAAAGGGAATCATACGCCTACTTTATCCCGCCTAATTTCGGTTGTATTTAAGGCTTTCACCTCGGAGCCTTCCACTCCCGTCTGACCTCCGACTCGGAGTCAGGAGGTCAGACGTCTGTCGATTAGCCCCTCTAGACAAGTGGCAATTCGTTGCTCGGCGTATGATAGAATAGAATGCCAAATGTATGGGATTTGACGTATATGACAGGCGTCAACGAATGTCAAAAACGTCAAATCCTATACATTTGTCATTCTATTCCATCAAACGCCGAGCAACGAATTGCCTCTTGTCTAGGGGGGCAGCAGGTGTATCGATTAGCAGGAGTTGACTAGGGCCAATCAATTAACCTATTGTAGTCCACTGCTGGACATAGATCGCTCACAATGTGCGTCCTCCGCCTTCCGCCTCCAGTCTGTCCTAGCCACCTTTTCCAGGTCGTCAGCCCATCTGGCTAGGGGGCGTTGGACGCCTCCTTAGTAGTAAAAAAGAAATATATTTCCAATAGAACCAGTGCGGATAAAGCCCCACTTGTTCGACAAAAGAAATAAACAATCGAAATAAATGGAACAAAAGTGTTTCAGGAGACATATTTGCGAAGATTGACAGCAGTTCCCTCCACGTAAGTCTCACAACACAAAAGTGAAAAGCCCGTCTATTTGCAGCTCAGCTTTACATATATATAACTCAATTTAAAAAAAAACGTGCGGATCTTAACCCTTTTCAGATTCATTTCATTTCGACATGTCAATCGCGGATTTTCTCCTTACGTATTCTAGGAAGCTTCGAATTTCCTTCGTGAATATCGTAATGCTGTATTGAAATCGGGGTGCTATCAGATTTCGTCAGGGCTCAGTAATGCGCCTCCATTCAAGACGTAAAGATTTCGCGAAATATCTCGAATATACGACGATTTTCAGGCGACATTGACAAATGTGTGGGGTGACTACGCGTGAGGACTTACCGGGACATTTTATTGAGATAATATATGATTTGTTTTTTTATTATTTTTTTATATACTGATGTTAGGTAGGTAGACGAACAATATATACCTGGGGCTCTGCTAAGAGACTTAGATGGATGGAACACTGTATTTTCAGTTCGATCCCAAAATTGCCATTTTACTGCTAGACCTGGTAAAGTGGTACCCGTTGGGTGTTTCCATACGTACTACATAAGAAAACAAAGATATAAAATAACAATAAGAAAACAAAGATAGGCGAGCCCAACACCGATGGTAGCCTATTAGCTAAAGCGTCGGACTAGGGTCTCCCTGCCAGCTTCCCAAGCTTCGGTGAGAAACCAAACTGACTAAAACCACACAGTGTTCCATCAGGAGCCCTAAAGTGCCCTAAAGCCGGGAACTGAAGTGTAACAAAAAAGAAAATTCCCAAGAACCTCTACAGAACATGAACATCCTCAGCTGACAAGAGATACAAAGGCATGATCTCTTTCCCCAAGACTATTCAGAAACATTATCAATAAGCTCTAAAACTACTCATAATTTTGTGTCCAACTTTGATATTCCCCAGATAGACATGCGCCCTTGTCAGGTGTATGACGTCACGTCCGCTGGCCATCAAGTCAGCACGTGACGTCACACGCCGCCATGATTTGTGAGCGGCGCCACAGATTCACAAATTTATGTGAAGGGAAGCCTGCCTCAGGATAATCGAGTGTCGTTGGTTTATTGAGATAAAGTATTTGTAACCTCTTTTGTATTCTGATACAAGCTACTAATATTGTGAACGTGATAGTTTGTATGTTTGTGTGGTCCTAAAACACCGAGACGTATTTTTTTATACTACTTATGTCGCAGACAAACACACGGCCCTCATGATGGTAAGTGGTTACCGTGGCCTACGATGGGCAAGTGCAACACCAGGGGAGTCACACTCGTGCTGACGACCCTGTAAGAACAGAGAGACTGTATCGTGACTGTGACTGTGTCGTCAGCAGCAGGCAGCAGCAACAGCCGGCAGCAACGTTACCTGATTTGTAATATAGCATCAAGTCTCTATGATGATGGCAATGTATGAGAACAGCTTGTCCACAATACTTTTTTTGTGCGGGAATTCCCTCGGATACGCCCCGGGGGCGGTTAAATGTTGGACTCAAGCCGACTAAAACCACACGCCATCTTGGATCGTAAGATTAGGTACCTGAATAAGATATATCCCAGGTGACCCGGGGCTATCTCTTGTTCCGTAATGACCCCTTCGTTGTCCACCGTACCTATTTAATACATCTCACTAAAAACTTCTGAAAAATTTAATAAGTCTCAATTGAATTGAGGACTGCAATTACTAAACAAATCATTGCAAGTCTGACGATCATACCGTTTGCCAACAAGGTATACTTACGTGCCTGTTTCACTACCAAGGTAGTTCCACCACAAAAAACATCACTTGGAAGTTTGTGGTGTGAGTACAGCCACTTTAACCATTATCCGTATGTACTCAGGTGTATTGCAGAACGTAAGCGACCGCACGTTTCCCACAAAGGCCCGTTAGTTCAGCTCGCCGTTATTCATGGAACTAAGGAGTCCCGGGAGAGGCCGGGATAATTCATAATTGCCCGGTACCGATGTTATCGCGGTCGACTTACTGTTCTCTATCACGATGTGAATGCGTTTCCATATACTCACGACATTCTGTATTACGGACCTGGAAAAATTATCCTACTTGGTTAATTTCTCGTATCTTCTCATTAAATAGTGGACCGACAGCGAAGGGACTGTCAAATTTACCATTTTTATTTATATTTTTATTGGAAATGGTGAGAGTGCTTCTCGGTAAAGTAGAAACTAAGGGGCTCGTAATCTAGTTGAAAATATTTAAAAGATACGATTTGACGTTTATAGTCTAGGGATGGAGCTTCTTAAATCAATTGTCAGAATAATCGATTCAAGTAACAAAAGATTAATCGCATAGCTGCCAAAATGTAACTTTTGTAACATTGTAAATAAATAAAACTATTCATCATAACCGCGCAATATAATAATTATCCGACAAGATTTCCATACCATAAAACAACGTTACTTTTTCCCTGTTAAGTAACTTTTTAAGCTATCTTGTTTAGATTTACACTAGACTATCTGGCCCTGGCAACACTGATTAATCATGTAATATATCTAGTATTGATATTTGGATTAGTACCTATATGTGTTAGGCTTAATGAAAACATTGCAATAATATGCGATTGCAGCAATCGCGGCTGATTTCCTGGTACTTTTTGAAGAGTTCTTGGTCTAATCTCGGAAACCCATCATCAGATCTTTACAAAATTTAAATGGGACCATTTCGAAATAATCTACTTACGAACAAAAAAAGAATTTTCAAAATCCGTCTAGAATTGATTTCACAATCGCATAACAAACATACAAAAAAAATAGATAAATAGGTTAAAAATAATAGATAAATAGGTATTTGTAGTTATTCGGTCCCACGTAATAGGGGGTGAGCCTATTGTCATATTCCTGGCACTATTGTTGACTCGAGGTATGCATCTGAGGCTAAGTTGTGGCTGTACCTATATAACTGTCTGGTGATAAACAGCCCTATCCCTTAGTCGCCTGGTACGACACCGCATAGGAAGAGATGGGGAGGCCCAAGTTCTACTCTGCCGGGAACCACGCGGCTCCTACGGGAAACCTAAAAACCTAAAAATTATAGCTTTGGCAAGCTTTGGCCTCAGATGCAATTAAGAAAATACGTCTCCATGCGCATGATGATGCTGGTAGGCAAAATAATCTAAGAGGTGCATTTTTACAATCAATTTAATATTTATCTAGTATTGATATTAGGTTCAGGATATATAATGTTAATAAAGCAGGGTAAATGAAAATACGAAATGGGTATTTATAATTTTTATATATTCACTGTCTGAGCTACTTTCGATTTCAGTATCAGAAAAAAAATAAAAAAAATTCGTTGTCTCTAGTATGCGATACGATAAAAGAAAAATCTAAGCAATATTTTCATTTGTATTACTTAGAAGAAACATAAGAGGGTAAAAAGAAATACATAATATTACAAAAGTTACATTCTGGCAACGCCGACCATAAACGTAACGAGTTGACATAAACTCCATACGATTAAAATGTAACAACCATAGAGAACACAGCCGCAACACTCAAATGAAAAAATAAGAACGATATGACGTAGCTGTCACACGAGATTTCGAAAAATGAAGAATCACGTCTTATTTTAAATTATTTGTAGCAATTCTTAAAATATTTGTAGTAATTTAAAGTGAAATATGTCACACCATATTTTTTATACTTACTATTATAAGTTATTACGTATTTAGAAATGGTTTAACTTAATTTATAACAGTTTCATGTATCCTTTCAATAGTGCCTAGTTACCTACCATGAATCCAGACATCTGTCAAATCGTATCTCTTAAATATTTTCAAGTGTAGTGTCGTATAAGGTGACTTAAGACTGGGACTGTACTCTATGTATAGTAAACATACAGCATAATAAAAAAATGCCTGGTTGACGCAATACCCTAGTCCCACAGTATAAAATATCAAGATGAAACGCTAGATAGAGCCCGCTGGCAGCTGTCTTATTCCTCCTTTCTTTCTGAATTGATTTATTTTATTATTAACAGGTGACTCCCTAAACCCGAAGAAGGAAACATGCATAAAGTCTCATCCGTCAATCGGTACCGATTTGCGGGTGAGCTTGACTTGGGTTCCAAAGATCTTCGTGAGACCCCTTACATCACAAATGTGCGACAATGCGCCCGCGCACCGACGCGTACACGCCCGGCGCTTTCCTAAACCGGCCTACAATTATACAACATAACCAATTGCTTATAAACATGGCTACCGATTTATGCCCGCCATTAACTACCTCAGATATCAGGCCCTGATAATGCAATCAGAATTACATCTGGAAATTGCTTTCGATTTCTAAACAGTTTGATCTTGATCTAAATTACTTTCGATCAACAAAAGGCAAATGATATAAAAGTCTTAATTGCAAAAAATGAAAAACCTACGAATGCAAAAATGGCAGTTTTTAGCGGCACTTAACAACTCTCAAGCTGGCTATTGACATTTTGGCATGATCTGACTGTGATCAAATGGGAGAGTTAATATAGCAGCTTGGCTACTGCTGGTTGATTGCAGCCTACTTCTTCTTCTTCTCCTTTTTGACTTACGGCATACTGCTTTTGTGGAAATGATTACCATCTAACCCCCTTACCCCGACATGAAAGACTACCCTTGAGCGATATTCGTCAATCAGCAGCTATAGCAGCTATATCTGCTTGCAGGTGAGATAGGTTTAACCCCAAAGGTCTCGGTAGAGCCTCATACACCTTTATTTATTCAAACAATCTGCCTCGTGCAGTCCACTGCTTGACATTCATCATCATAATTGATTGATTGACACTGGACTCTCCTAATAATATTATTGCAGTTCAGTATCGCGAAACATCGAAACATCGAAGAATCAACCTATCGTATCCCTCCATTTGTCGTTACACAAATTGCTAAACACATATTAATCAAATCAAACAAAGCACCCCTTCTAAGCGGCCGTCGAATCAACAAGCGTGAAGATTATCCCTGAGCCGTACGTCAACAAGACGGATGGTCTACTGGACAGACAGACAGACGGACACCCGCAGCGCAGGTGATCAATAACACTGGACAGTTTAACTGGTGCTTCGGACAAATTGCTTCGCAATTATAACGTCTTCATGGTCACTTGATGATAATTGATATGTTTATAGGAAGTTATAGACGCTATGGACGTCTAGATTCTAGAGGTCTCCCAATAAAATAAGGAGGTTCATCAAGTATATTTTATACATACATTAACCGAGCTGATTCGTGTGGTGACGGAAAAAGAATACAAGTATCACCACCCTATCTCATCCGAAAGGTATTGTAAGAGGTGTGTATCCTATCTGCTCCGGTGACTTAGTCCGGTGCCGGGCCACATGGGAAAAAAAAGTTTTAACTGGCCCGTTGATATGTTTACCGGGCCAGATGACACAAATAAAGTGCCATCGTCCCCGATAAGGGGAAATTATGTTTGGGTTATAAAAAAAATGGACACTGCCCACCCCGAGCCTCCCTGACTTAGCCCGTGGTATAGGTACTTCAAAACCCTGTGTCATCCCTATATTTTAATTTTCTAATAATTTAGGGCATTTTAGGGTAATCTGCCGGATTTGTTGACTTTGGTTACTGCTCCGCTCTCTTGGGTGATGATAAAGCATAGCGCCGTATCCCAGTAGTTCCATTCTCTAGTTCCATTATGGAACTACTGGCATTTTTTCCTCCCATGGAACTAGAATGATCAAGCAAACCTCACCTGCAAGTTGGCACATCTGCTGCTTGACCGCCAAGAATCTGGAACAGGCTTTCCCTTCTAGGTTAGGTAGATATGTAAATTGGGAGGTCAGACAGTAGCCGCCGTTGTACAAGTAATATTTCATAAAATAAAACACTAATACCCCTTAGACTCCTCGATTTAATAATAATAATTAAACAATATAATTTCAACTTGATCAACAGATTTCACTAAAACTAAACTTTTCCAATAGATTTAAAGTTCATTTTCGTTTCACAACCTCTCCAGCCGGAGTTTCCAATATTTCCGACGAGATCTCGAAATGAGTATCCAACCTGTAAAAAACATATAATTAGATTGGAAACCTGAAGGATTCAAAGTCGGGGCCACCAAAGTTTACCACGCTTTACCGTGGATCCATGTGGGTACATCCCGGTCACATAAAATTCCTTTGACCATGTATATATAATCACACCTTCATCGCCAGAGGGCTAGGCAGAGGTGAATTAATACCCACATTTCACCAATCACTGTATTAGGAGCCTGTTGCTGTATTGCGGGCACTATTGTTGACTCGGGCTACGCATCTGAGGCTGATTCTAGGCTCTAGGTTTTATGTATATATCTGTCTGATGTTGACCATGAGTGCTGAAAAGCAGTGCAAAGCAGCAAAAATATTTTCAGGAGTACTACAAATTAATCTGTTATGGAACTTTATATAACACAAAGCTATTCTGCTTTAAAAAAATCATATTCCATTTTTTTGGTAACGTACAAAGCTCCGCGTGACAATGGTTCAGTCACTGAACTCGACACAAAAAGCCTTGAGCAGTTTTAAATTGCTAAACTGAAACATTTCATAGTCATGTATGAGACTATGGTACAAATGTTGAATTTCGTTATAGTCTCACTGGAAAAATATAGAGCCTGAAAGACTAAAATTTTTCGGTAAGGAGTTTTTCCTCAAAAAATATATTTTCGGTCGTGTTCAATTTTACTGAAGAAACTTAAGTTAACTCCTGCATCAAAAATCTATTTTTC
Organism: Eilema depressum; assembly: GCA_914767945.1. Taxonomy (NCBI): domain Eukaryota; kingdom Metazoa; phylum Arthropoda; class Insecta; order Lepidoptera; family Erebidae; genus Eilema; species Eilema depressum. Next base: position 999,164 of record OU612026.1, read on the forward strand.
AAATTAATGAACTGAATTAAAATGGATAAAAGTTGATTCATTTATCGTCTGAAATGTTAAAATCTGTAATAAAATAATGTTTCATTGACTAAATGTAAATATCAATGCGATTACATCGCTTTTCATGAGATAAATTACACATTAATAACAATTTCATAAACATCTCTCTCTCTTTCCTAATTTCAATATGGCCGTGGAAAATAGCCATCTCTTCAGGGTAACCTCTCCACCCGGAGTGCGAAGGAAATACCCTATGGGCAACCTTACACCCTGGCCTCTGGACACTCGAGCCAGCATGCGATTTTAGCCAGTTCGAATCTGAAAGAACCGTCTTCAGTGAAAAATTTCCGCAAAGGAAATATCCTACCTACTAAGGCAGGGGTGGCGATTCTTTACGCATCAATGCAGGCGCGGTCCTAGGGGAGGGGGTCACAGGGGACATGACCCCCCCCCCCCCCCCCCCCAACCAAACCATGCACGTCATATTGAAAAGTCCCAGTACGAGGGGAGGGGGGTTAAATTGCTTAAGGAATTTCCGAAGTGACCCCCCCCCCCCAAAACTTCAAGCTGTGACCTCGCCTGCATCAATGTGCCATCATTCTAAAAAAAGTTAAATTAAAACCCAGGCGTGCCACCTTGACGACTGGCGGATCTTGCACTATGGTTTGACGGTTTGACTCACTCTGTCTGTTTATCTACGCTTTCACACCTAAACTACTGAACAGGTTTTCCCGAAATTATTTGGGGCTATCAATGGGGGGATACCTCTAAGAATAATATGCTTTCTGAAAAAATATGCTTAAGATATGGCAAGGGCGTATCTAAATACCAACTTCGCGCTGGCGTTCCCAAAAAATTGTGCCGCGTGCCATCTTTGGCACACATGCCATTGGTTCGCCATCCCTGGCTAAGCTAAATTGAAAGCCAAAACTAAGAAATACAATCTCAGATATAACATTATGAGTCGTCTCCATAGATCTCTTGTCCATCATACCATTTGTCATCCATATTCCAATAGCTGAAGGAAACTATTCCAGCTCCCGTGAGTCAACGACCGTCTCCATCCGAAGGTGATACCATTACATCTGATAAATAATCCGCATGTATAATATGATCAGGTCATAGTAAAAACAAGAATATATAAACAGCAGGTTAAAATTCATGAGCTGTGTTTTAACAAGTTTTTTATTACCTCGGAAATAACGAGCAAGTAAACAACTTATTTGTAAGGGCAACGTGAAATCTTGCTTCTTTACGTGTGGCAATCCCCATCAAAACAACCTTAACCCTCAAGGGTTGGTTTGTCAAAACCGAATTAGGTAAAACACTACTACAACTGGAGGTTGTTGACGCGAACCCGGGTTAAGTTTAATATAGGAAGGAAATTCTCAAAAACCCAAACAGGGCTTTTTTTAATTTTGTCAGTCTTTCTATCTGTATAAGCTGGATAACCTCCGAAATGGCTGGGAACTTTTGCTATAGATAGCTGATGTTATAAGGGGTAACTTAGGTTACTTTTATTTTGGAAAATTAATAGGGTACCGCGCAAAAAATTAAAACCTAAAACTAATTCGTCGCACACGGATATGTTCTAATTAGGACTGTAGGCACAGATTAATAAATAGTTACTACGTAACTGTAGGTTACCTTTGAAAATAAAGTTCAAACAAAGGAAATATAAATTGCTTCCCTTAATTCAATTTTTGATCTTCTAAAACTTCAACGCGACTCTGGCCTGGCACAGTAAATATAACATCTTCTTCCGAATCTTTGAACTGCAAAATAAGCCCCTCATCCTCCATTTTGATAGGTTCTTAATCCAATTAACTTTATAACAAAAAGTAAATTTTTTGGCCCAAAAACAAATTTTTTTTGCCATCCATTACAATTATATTGCTGATGTCTATGGTTTCACCCGCCTGGATGTCAGTTATTGTGGCTTTTGGTTTTTAAGTCCGACCAAGGCCTTTCCAACGAAAAACCTTTTAAAAGTTTGTTCAGTAGTTTTTGCATCCATCGCGAACAAACAGAACAACAGAAAGAATACAAGTATCGCCACCCCATCTCTTCTCTTCCGAAGGGTGTCGTAAGAGGCGACTAACGGCAACATACGCAGACGATATCACTGCGAGAGAAGGAAAACTCGAAATAAAACCCTGTACCAACCCGTCTGACCACCGTGGAAACAGTAGGTGAAAGCCTCCCAACATTGGGAGAGGCCTATGTCCAGCAGTGGACTGCGATAGCCTAATTGATTAATGTACCCTATATACAGACACAATAACCACCATCTCGGAAAGAGTACTTTTGCTATTCGATAACTGAGTGTAAAAGTCGTTTTTATCCTCTAGAGGATGAAGTAATTTTTTCTTTAATGACACATTGTACATAATCTTGTGAATTGTGATCTCATTCAATATTTTGTATGCCTTTGGCGGAACATAGCTATTGTTTTTTACATCTTTTTTTATACTACCTCCTGATGGTAAGAGGTTACCGTGGCCTATTTTGTAACCTATATGCTTCATAAATATATATATATATATCTTTATATAAATCTGAATGTCTCTGAATCTGAATCTGAATCTGTCTCTGAATCTGAATCTGTCTCTGAATCTGAATCTGTCTCTGAATCTGTCTGAATCTGAATCTGAATCTGAATCTGTCTCTGAATCTGTCTGAATCTGAATCTGAATCTGTCTCTGAATCTGAATCTGTCTCTGAATCTGAATCTGTCTCCGAATCTGTCTCTGAATCTGTCTCTGAATCTGTCTCTGAATCTGAATCTGTCTCTGAATCTGAATCTGTCTCTGAATCTGAATCTGTCTCTGAATCTGAATCTGTCTCTGAATCTGTCTCTGAATCTGTCTCTGAATCTGTCTCTGAATCTGAATCTGAATCTGTCTGAATCTGAATCTGTCTCTGAATCTGAATCTGTCTCTGAATCTGTCTCTGAATCTGTCTCTGAATCTGAATCCGTCTCTGAATCTGAATCTGAATCTGAATCTGAATCTGTCTCTGAATCTGAATCTGTCTCTGAATCTGTCTCGGAATCTGTCTCGGAATCTGTCTCTGAATCTGAATGTCTCTGAATCTGTCTCTGAATCTGAATCTGTCTCTGAATCTGAATCTGTCTCTGAATCTGAATCTGTCTCTGAATCTGTCTCTGAATCTGTCTCTGAATCTGAATCTCTCTCTGAATCTGAATCTGAATCTGAATCTGTCTCTGAATCTGAATCTGTCTCTGAATCTGTCTCTGAATCTGTCTCTGAATCTGAATCTGTCTCTGAATCTGAATCTGTCTTTTTGATAAACTCAGACTCGGAACCTCCTTGGTGTACTTTTTTTTATTTTCTTCTCATGTCATATTGTTGAACATTGTTGATTTTTTTTTGTATTACTTTATTTCCTCGCTGAGGTGGGATGAAAAGTTACGTGTTGCACTCGAGTGCAAAGATTTTTCACCTTGTGCTCTTTTGATTCCCTCGCTTACGCTCAAGATTCTAATTTGTGAATCACTCGCTACGCTCGTGATTCAAATTTAGAATCTTTCGCTTGCTCGGTCATCAAAACTGAGCACGCGGTTAAAAAGCAACTTTGCACTCTTGTATAACAAATAACTATTACAATTTTATAATAGTATAGATTGAGATAGAATTTTGGTCCAAAAACAAAGGCAGTTCTGCCAAAAAGCAGTATGTGTTGCCATTACTTACAATTACGTATAGATAAAGTGGAGAACATCCACATTAGGTGTATCACTATGTTGAGTCAACACAACGACGGCTAATGCCGAGTTAATCTAATAATGTTCAGAGACCGGTAGCATAGGGCTCACAGTTTGTCGCTAACTAATTGTGTTTGCGTTACAGTTTGTGGCTAATTAAAATGATTGCACAGAATGCACAGTGTGTCGCTAGCTTGGTTTTGTTTAAGCCTTTTTAAAGTTGATTTTTGCAAATGGTTGAACTGAATGGAGTAGTCGGTTAACTCAAATCCAGTTACCTCATATTAAATTTAATGTTAAAACGTTAAGCTCTATAGAAATTATTATGAACTAGAGAAGTATAACGTCATACTTCGTATTGTCAATTCTTCATCATCAGTGCTAGTCCCCGTTGCATCCAAAGCTCATGCTGCAAGCCAGATCCGCTCTTCTACTCTTTCTCTTCTTTTATTTATCTTAGCTTTTATGGGAGCGACAGCCGTCTAGTCAAACCCTAGCTAGAGGAAAGCCTATCCAGAACCTCATCCGATAAGCACCAGGTACACCGGTTTGGGCTCTCTATACACCAAATAGGAGGTAGAATCAACCAATCAGCCACAAACTAATCGCTAAGTTAGAATCTATCCGTAAAATAGTACAACTGGACACAAAGCCCAACAACTGTAGATATATTTAGTGATGGCTACACGACGCCGAAACGACTATAATTGTTTTCAGAACATCAACAAGGCTAATGGGTAGTTAATCTAATGAAGAGTACATTTGGAAACTGGAGGGTCATTTGGACCCGACGACACGGGTACGATACGAGTTTTAACAGAATTTCAGTTAGAGAGATCAAAGTGTATTACTTTCTTGTTAATCCTCATCTTTATTATCCTAGAAATTTGCCAGTAGCGGTCAAACTAAATACTTTGGGGTCTGTCTAGGATATATGATTTACTTTGTTTATTTACTTTTTTAGTCGCGTCGTTGGGCGCGACGCCCAACGACGCGACTAAAAAAGTAAAATTTGGGCCACCCCATTTCTTCCCAAATGCGGTTTCGTACAAAGCGATTAAGAGATAGGGCTGCTAAAATTTAACACTACTTATCTGGAATTTTTATCAGGAATATTACATAGACGTTCCTAATCGATTTCTACCCGAGAACGAGTGCAGAACCTCACGCAGGCGGAGTCATGGATACATGGAGCTGGTCACGAATAAACACTAAATCGCGGCATCGCATCGTAACGCAATCACTAAAGATACTTTTTTGCCTGAAACATCCCTTATATTTATCTTAATTTCCGATTCCTTTTACAAATTTATCGATACACTTATATCGCTATTATTTACAAATATAAAACCCTTAAGTCTAAGAGGACAAGGGTCATTATTGCCTGTACCATTATTTTATAAACAGTAAAATACGTTTGTAAGAAGTCATGTTAGGGTGGCGACAGACTGTTTTGTTCGCTAGTGATTTGTGACGTAATTCCTTATTGACTTTTATAGCGAATTGCTTTGGAGATGTACTGATAAGTGGACAGACAGGACGATTATTTGTTTCTCGCTATAGTGATTAAACGCCTGCTGATATTTACGATCGTTAGCGTGATTTACGGTTATCCTTTATAGCTGTGCCTCGCGGTTTCACTCGCCGTACCGTAGCGTGATGTAATATAGAGTTCTACATAAAATGGGCTATCTAATGTAAAAATAATTTTCCAAACCGGTAAGTACTCTTCGAGATTATTACCACCGGGATGACATTTTTCCGGGATGACATTAGTATGATTAGACATTTTTAGTAGGCTGGAGTGACATATTTCCGGTACGACATTAGTCGTGTAAATCGTTTAAACAAGCATACAAATTCTTTAGGTTTATTAGTAAGTAAGTAAGTAAATCATTTATTGCTCGAAACACTGTATGTTACAGTGCTGTTACAAAATGAGGTACTTTATTAGTATAAATTCGTAAACTAGCTATAAGGTACTCAGAGTAAACGTTTGTGTGTATGAGTGAAATATTCTTACCACTGGGTCATTATTCTACTTGACAATGAGTTTATAGTTGTCATAATCTGGGTAAACGATGGATTTCAATTATTTAACATGCAACATAGTAACTAACGCAAAACTGAACCAACTTAAATGGGTCAGATAATACAATGCACTCATGCTACGGCCGGTCAAGTAGAAAAAGGTTCCTGATCTGATCACCATTCGCTTTCTTTCACAGATTCCAAAATTAGAATAAAACAACGACCTCGAGGTCAATACCCCCCAATGGCCTGACCCCAGTATCCTCCCACAGACAGAAGAACTTAAAATACAATGACCACCCTTAAAACAATCAATAACCAAGTAAAATATATGTAAATACATCAAAATATACATATTTCTGTTGAATAATTCGCTATATTTTATACGGGAGTCGAACCCGGGACCACGAGGTGAGAGGTCGCTCACCCGTGGCATTGACTTCGTCAGGTAATCTCTCTCGTACCGATTTTAATGGGGTAGTTAATATTTAACAGGGTAGATGAAGTCTGTCGCTGACGTCACAAGTCATTTGTAAGACTTCTGAATAAGTCATAGCTACTTACATTACTTATCTGTTTTAAATACTGCTTATCCATTATTTCGAACAATGATCTTTTAGGGAAAGATTGTTTGGAATATTTACAACAGGGTGGAAAAATGGTTTGTTTGTTGTGATTTTAGCAAATTTTACTTTTGACCATTGCAAAATAAGTGGGGTTAATTTATCGGCCAAAATGAGTGTAAACACTACACAATTATCGTGCCCACATTGCCCGGGGACGTCTCGTGTTTTCACCGCACGCGGGCTGAAGGTGCATATTGGGCGCATGCACAAGCGTGTGCTGCGCCCGGAGATGGTCTCGCCGGTTTCGCCAACTGACACAGGTACGATTGCGGGACGGAGTCCGTTGGCACAGTCAGTACCCAATCGGAGTTCCCTAGATCGGCTCGCTTGCTTGAGGGGTAATATACCGGTTCTCCGGCACATCCCTAAGGGTGCCCGAAATCAGGCGGCCGGTAAGCTGTGCGACGTCATAGACTCGTGTATCGGGTCCAATGGCGTGGACGAGTGGGCCGCCCTTCTCTCATTTGCTTATACAGCGTTGAGAGTGCCCGCGAGGGAGTCGTCCGGTAACATGACATCAAAGGTTAAGGCTAATATCTTGTCGTCGGATCATTTCGATGATACCGAAATATCAGCATCGACAGCGGGCACGGGTTCTCGCTCAATTAAAAAAAATATTGAGTCGAAGGTTTTCGAGGGTGACCTTAGAGGTGCAGTTCGCCTTTTGATGTCCGACGATTCCTTTGCACGGCGGGATCCCGGTACAATGGCTGCTCTGGAGCTGAAGCATCCGGGTCCTTCACGTCCTCTCAACTTTCCACCGGATCCGGGCCTACCGTTTACTCCGGCAAAGGTTGCGATAGGAGATGTGATCTCGGCTGTTGGGTCTTTTTATGCAGGCTCTGCAGCTGGCTTGGACGGGATTCGGCCGGGGCACCTCAAGGAGCTGACGTCTGTGTCGGCGGGGGAGAACGGTAGGCGTCTTTTGGGGTGCTTGACCGGGATGGTGAATTTCCTGCTCAGTGGTCAGTTGAACCCTCTTGTGTGTCCCTATCTGTACGGGGCCTCCCTCTTCGCTTTGACCAAAAAAGATGGCGGTTTAAGACCAATAGCGGTCGGAAGCGTTTTTCGCCGCTTAACTGCCAAATTGGCTTGCCGCGCAGTCAAAGAGGAAATGGCCGATTACCTACAGCCACACCAATTGGGTTTTGGGACACGTCTGGGATGCGAGGCCGCCATTCATGCCACACGGGCCTTCGTTTTGGACCCGAGGAACGGGGAGTCGATTGTGCTGAAGCTGGATATTCGCAACGCTTTTAACACCTTAGAGAGAGACGTTCTGTTGAGTGAGGTCAAAGAAAAAATCCCTTCTCTCTATCCCTTTCTTCATCAAGTGTATAGACTTCCTTCCAATCTCTTCTACGAAAATAACCTCATCCTTTCAAAGGTGGGAGCCCAACAGGGGGATCCACTCGGTCCGCTTGTATTTAGCCTGGCTATACACAAGGCGATCCGAGGTCTCAAATCCTCTCTAAACGTTTGGTACTTGGACGATGGTACTATCGGGGGTAAACCGGAAGACGTTCTACAGGATCTGGAGGACTTAGTTCCTAGCCTTAGAGACCTGGGTCTGGGGGTGAATCCCTCGAAGTGCGAGTTTTTCTCCTGTGGCACTGAGTCTCGAACATACTTTCGTCAGTTAAGTACCATTCTACCTGGCCTCAAGGAGCTTTCTCCTTCGGACTTCAACCTGTTGGGCTCACCAATTTTTCTCTCTGCAGTTCCTGATGCTATCACTGCTCGAAAGCAGCTTCTTCTTGCCGCTCACGAACGACTGAAAGGACTTTCCGCGCACGTTGCGATTGTCTTGTTACGCATGTGCTTCGCCCTCCCGAAGATCGCGTACTTATTGCGGACTACCCCAACTTGGCTCTGTCCTGAGGAAGTCTCCTCATTCGACGAAGCCCTGAAGTCGGTGATAGAGTCGGTCCACAACGTCTCCCTAGCTGGGAATCAGTGGAATCAGGCGACCCTGCCAATCCGAAGTGGTGGCCTGGGAATACGCTGTGTGCGTGATGTGGGCCTCCCGGCCTTTCTGGCGTCTGCGCAGGGGGTTGGTAACCTCGTCACTATTTTATTAAACCCTAACGGTGGCGGGGGGAGCGTGCCCTTTGTGTCGGATGCTGTATCAGCATGGTCGGCCCTCAATGGGGGTGTATCGATACCCGAACTGAGGCATCTTCAGCGGGCGTGGGATGAAGTGGGGGTGAGGCGACTCCAAGCTCAACTATTGGAGGGAGCTACGGGGGCCGATAAGGCTAGGCTGCGGGCTGTGTCACAGCCGGAATCCGGAGCGTGGTTACAGGCGTTACCTTCGCCTCACTTGGGTACCCTGCTCGACGACGACTCTCTGCGGGTGGCGGTGGCTCTCCGCCTGGGCTGTAAGGTGTGTGAACCCCACATATGCACCTGCGGTTCCATGGTGGAAGCGGATGGCCATCATGCTTTGAGTTGTCGGCGGTGCAATGGAAGGTTTCCGCGACACCACGCTCTGAACGATATCATCCGCAGAGCCCTTGTATCGGCGAACGTACCCTGCGTACTTGAGCCTCCGGGTCTGAGCAGGTCGGACGGTAAGAGACCGGACGGGCTGACTTTGGTGCCCTGGAAGAACGGCAAGTGCCTGCTGTGGGATGCAACTTGCGTCAGCACTGTAGCCGCCAGCCACCTTAGTCGCACCATCCACTCTCCGTCGGCCGCCGCCGATGATGCCGGTTTGAGGAAGAGGCTCAAGTACGCTGAGCTGGAGCCGTTGTATCACTTCGTGCCAGTGGCGGTGGAGACTTTGGGGAGCTGGGGCAAAGAGGCCAAAAGCCTTGTAAGGGCGATTGGGCAAAGGCTCATAGAGGCCACGGGTGACTCTCGGTCCGGGTCGTTTCTGGTGCAGAGGATGGCCGTCGCAATCCAACGTGGAAATGCGGCAAGTGTGATGGGGACCTTTGCACCGGGCGCGATCAGGGGCGGGTTATTTGATTGACTTCTTTATTTATTTAGTATTAAGGTGACATTATTATTATTTTGTTAATATATTGTAAATTTGACATTGGAATATATTTAAAATATAAAAATATGAATAAAAAACGTGCAAACATAAAAAAAAAAAAAACTTCCACCTTCACATGGATTTTTTTAAACCATCTAGGTGGTAATAAGCACAGGGCTCACTTGATGGGTAGCGTAGCTTTGACGCAGGGACGGTGAACCAATGGCACGGTCATTGATGGCACACAGCACAATTTTTTGGACACGCGACTATGAAGTAGGTACTAGGCAGAGATTGTTAGATGCGACCTTACCATAGGTACTTTAGGCGCTAGAAAATGAACGAACAGGTGGACAGTTTTTGAGAAAGCATTTTTATATAAAGGTGTACTAAACCATATCGAATATCTACCAAATAATCAAACATCAATCTTTGTAGCAAGGTGCCAATAATCACAAGTCAAAATTATTTGATGGCACATCTAGGGCTGCAATTAACATTTTTTTAGTTGATGCGTAAAGGTTTGCCACCCCTGCTTTAACGGGAATGACTGCCGTCTGACCCCCTGATCCCGGGAGGAAAACCTCGTCTATCATATCAACCAACAATGGAAGTTGGCTTAGGTTTCGAAAATCATTGGTCTCACCCTCCCTATACAACGGAAATCAAATCTATAGTAAGTACACTAAGTACTAAGTAGTAGGTACCTATAAAAGTATAGTAGGTATAAGATATCTAGTAAAAAAATCTGCAAACTGGTATTATTTTCAAACAGTCCACTCCTATAGCAGAAATCTCTTATAAATATTATTTACTACCCGGCAAACGAGCAGGGCGGTTAATATTATAGTGTGTGTTACGGGTAGTTCGATAAATTGGTCATTATTCATAATTACCGGGCTTTATTGATACAAACTAACACGCGATATTATAATGCGTAAATAAATTAGACACGTTGAGCGGTAAAATAGGGTACAGCTGAAGCATATTACAGTAATAGGTTGGGTAGCGTTGAAGGCAACTGGATAGGGCTTTCTCCATCCGACAGTAAACATACAACCCATGACAAAGTGCCCACTAGACGACAATAGGCTCCCCCCCCCCCTGTTATGTGAAGTGTAACCCATAGGGAGTCAAATGTCGGTGTTATTATGATTCTCTGCCAGCCCTATTCGGGAATTCCCAGGCACGAATACATAAGGCTGCTCTTTTCTTTTTTCAAATTACCACCCTAAAAATCTATGAAACCGGGTCGAGATTAAGTATTAAACAAATTGTCAGTCAAAACGGGAAATCGACACGTAGCTAAGAAGAGATCTCGCCTGTCCGGATATCGACATAACGTAGTTTGTCCTCAGTGGACATCTACACTAATATTATAAAGAGGAAAGATTTGTACCTATTTTTGTATGTTTGTAATGAATAGGCTCCGGAACTACTGTACCGATTTCAATAATTCTTTCACCTATAGAAAGCTACACTATCTGGGAGTAACATAGGCTATATAACATCACGCTACTACTAAAGGGAGCAGAGCAGTGAGCATAAATGTCAATAAATCGGGCAGATTTCCATACATTAAAGTTGGACCGGAATCCGAATTCCACGCGGGCGGAGCCGCGGGCAACAGCTAGTAACCAATAAAAGTGATTTATTAAACCTATCGAAACTCGCCGTAGGTAATTATTAATACTAACTGGTAAGTATACAAATTAACTGAACTTCCTACTCTGACCGTAACATACACACTGAGCTATTCTTACGTAAAATGTTCCAGAGGCGCTCAAGACGGCTACAACGTATGGCTCCTTGGGGACCATAAAAAATAACTTGCACGGTGACCTCGGGGCCAAAATACGTCACACGTAATAGGTAAGTGCGTGTCGCTTAAGAGCCTCTTGTAAATTTGTGAGGAAAACGACTGTGTCCTCTGACACTCTTGTCATAAGAACTTAATGTAATGTGTTTAAATTGCAGTAGGTAGTTATGTCATTCAAGTTACAGTAGAGCCGAATCCTAAAGTTACATATATGACAGCTCAACCACAGGTCGCTATAACCTTATTACGACGTCATCTTTTCAAATCAAAATTCAATAATACCATAATATCTCCCTAATTAATTACAAACAAAAGATATACATTATCATAACTCTAAACTAAAAAAATTGTTTCCTAATATTAATATCATTTGAAAGGCTCCACTGTAACTATATCTTTACATACTTATAAGGAAAGACTAAACGATTTAGTAGTACATATCTAGTATTTTCAGCCATTCATTTGTTTTCACTTTCTTTTTTGTTCGATAAGCGGTGGGGCTTAGAAAAACGACATTATGCTTCCAAGCGATTCTGTCATTGTCATTACACTCGACATAGCATAAAGGCTCGTGTAGACAGCAGAGCAGATAGATTTTTAAGGCGACTTTATGGCGACATCAGCGATGCAATCGCAAAACGGCTGCTGAGATACAGTGGTAATTCTATCGCTAGCAGTGAACTTTTAACGCACGACAACACCGTGATACTTATAGTGATACAGAAACGCGCAACAAGACCAGATCCAGTAGCTTTTTTACCCATGTTTCGATAGGTAAGTACCTACACGTTTTTCTCAAACTTCCAAAAATATTGTGGTCGAATTATTGCGTTATTCTATTATATAAAAATTAATCGCTAAATGTGTTGCTAAGCGCAAATCTCGAGAACAGCTGAACCGATGTCGCTAATTCTTTTTTTAGAATATAGAGAAATTAAAAAAAATTGACTGTGGTACGAAGTTCGCGGGGTCAGCTAGTTATTAATAAACAGTAAAATTTTATTTCCCGATTAGACATAAAATTTGGAGTCAACGATCTATAAAAATACCTGAAAATTCAACAACCGTCTCACGAGAGTAAATTAAAAAGTCATAAAAGAAGAATGCACCTTTTGATATAAAGACACAATGAAAACTTGCCTAAATAACATGTCGTCGAATAAAGCTTAATACACATAAGCCTACAATGACGCCGCAGTACGCATTCACGCAAGGAATCCTTTTAACTTGACAATCAAAATCCTATTTAGCTTCTGCGATCAACCTCAAACGTAAGTACATACAATCAATTATCAATCGCGCACGTGTACCCTACAACCTTATACTAACCACTCCAACAGACGAATTTGAACCTTATTACCTAGGAATTAAGAGCATATTTCTAATTATTGAGTGAACAACATGGCTGACATTTGGAAATTAGGGCAGGGAGTGAATAGTCGTCATTGTCGCGACTTCCCTTTTTGATTAAAACGCTCGTTGAGTGTAGCTAGAGGGCGCGTGGGACTCTATGGATCGACACTGATAGATAATATAATGGACTTTCTATGGCAATGTTTTGTGGAATATCCTAAGTAAATTGTTTCGTGGAATATGAAATAACTTTATCGATTTGTCATCAACTTTCGAAAGAAAATGTTCTAAATGAACAAAATCGTGTTTAGGTGAATAAGTAGTCTCGTACCTATAGGTAAGGGTAAATATCCTTAACGAAATGCTGTACCTAAGTAGTGATACCCGTACCTATACCCATATTTCACCAGATACATATTCATGTCCCAGATACCGAGGGCCTGTTACGCTCTTCAGGCAAATACATTTTCATACATCCATCGGTACCGTTACTACTGAAAATTTCTGAACAGGTAAACCCGATAAAACATTTGTTCGATGCAGGATTCAAACCTTACAATGACACTCAAACATAAAATACAATTCATGCTACGAAATAAACGATGCCGTAGAATAGGGCCACCCTATCCCTTCCTGTGAGTCTCGTAGAAGGCGACTAAGGGATAGGGCTGTTCGCTATCCGACAGTAAACATACAGCCCATGACTATGTGCCCGCTTGACGGCAATAGGCTCGCCCTCTATTACGTGGGACCGAAAATCACAGTTGGCGAAATGTGGGTGCTAATACACCTCTGCCTACCCTTCGGGGATTTACATGCGTGAGTATATGTATTTATGTATGAAATAAACGAGAAATATCATAAACATAAATGATGCTCACTATGAGCATATGAGCGTACACTTACCCATAAGAATTTATAGAGCACATAAACAGTACCCAAAGAACACCCGCTATTTCCTACGATCAAAAATATATATGTCGCTAAACCTGATACACGTAATACAACCTACCCCCTCAGTGATATACAGGCATGAATATACGCAAATAGGCTTGTTATGGGGGTCGGACCCATAACGCTCGACGCGGTAGCACTTGACGAGGCGAGCACTTAAGCCACGGCGCCAGCGCATAGTCAATTTCAGTCTATCATAAGGTTTTATGTATTTTTTAAGCGTATAAGTTACAAGTAGTATGAAAAAAATGTAAGGTAAGAGTAATTTGGGACTGTACGGGTACTTTAGCGATATATTATACATCAAATTTCACGTCGAACATAATAGGCTGTCTCTTCTCTGCCTATCCTGGTGGCGTGGGCACCATATCATTTGCTTTAGCTCAATAAAATCCAATAGAGAAGAATTGCTATCAATTATTTTCAGAAGGTCGACGGGTAAGGTAAATTTCTATAAGATAATATGTAACTATCCAAGACTTCCAGAGAAACATTTGATGAAAGAAGAATTCAAAAGAAAAAGGGATAAAAGATAGGTGGTCCAAAAGCGTCCATTAACACCACCAAAATTAAAATAAAACAATACTTCCTATTCTCAACACATCACATTAACCACATCTTTAAATAAAACGCTTTTCATAAAAGAAAACCTTATTCTCATGAAACATTATTACACCATTATGAGAATAGGGACATGAAAATACAGAGAAGCTTCAACACATCATATTTTCGGCGTGAAAATAGCAACAAAAAGAAATAATTTCGCAATACATGTTAGCAAATGAAAAAAGTCTCGGGACTACCATCCATCATCGCAGTAACGAACAAAAGCTTTTAGTTGTACACGCGAGACGCACGACGCGACGCGCTATCGCCGCGCCGCGCAGTACCGCGCCTCTACACGTGTGCAATCAGCCTTATTGCGCGGTACGCGACAATTTGGCACAGTCATGAAACTGAAGTAAATGTTTCTTAATCTAAGGGTGGATTTCAATCATGAAAGTAATTGAAATCATGCATACATATACTCACGCCTGTAATTCCCCGAAGGTGTATTAACACTCACATTTCGCCAACGATTTTCGGTCCCACGTAATAGTTCATTGATGGTATGTTTACTGTCGGAAGGAGAACAGCCCTCTCCCTTAGTCGCCTTCTACGACACCCACACTACCCACAGCTCTGCTATACTTGTGCTACTGACGCCGAAGAAACCTGATAACCTAATCCACATTTTGAAGAACCCCATATTGTAGCTGCTCGGGAAAACCACAACAGGGAGTTCATTCCACAATTCAAACAGGCCGATGCTTGCAATACTATCGGCTTATTAATCCAAGGGTTGCCATACCTAATTACAAAGTTCAACCACTGTTACTAACTACCAAACATTCGCCGACCATTATGGTAGCGAAACCTCCCCAAAATGGAGGGTAATGTTATTTAATTAATCGCTCCCGCTCACAACAACTCGCAACTGACATCAAAGCAATACCTACTACGATGTAATAAATAGTTGTAATCAAATTACGCAGATTACCCGCCCTGTGTGCCTTTGGTAACTAATTATGATTAAATTATAATAGCGTTGCTTTAAACTAGTAACGGTATAGATACAGTAAGTGGCACTACATGTGGCATAAAAAAGTTCTACTACATATACTCACGCTTGTAAATCTCTGAAGGGGTAGGCAGACGTGTATTAACACCCACATTTTGCCAACTATAACTTTCAGTCGCACGTAATATGGAGCGAGCCTATAGCCGTCAAGCGGGCACTTATTCATGGGCTGTATGTTTACTGTCGGATGGAAAACAGCCCTATCCCTTAGTCGCCTTCTACGACACCCACCGGCGCACAGTGTGTCGCCCCATATACAAAAATATAATAATGCATTATTTTTTACACATGTGTAGGGTATGGTATATCATTAGACAGAATCCAGACTACGTAATCGCAACACCAAATCAAACAATTTTCAAGATAGGTGTTCAAAATATTATTTCAAAGTGCCCACTTTGTTATCATTTACTAGACATCAAAATAAATTTGCTGTTGAATGTGGCTTACTGTGCATTCTTGTGTTTATATATAACGAGTATCGCATTTTATTAACAATATTTATCTATTGCTCAGTGCTTTGACCTAGTTATTTGTTAAAAAATCTGTTACCATGGGTGAGTATAAATGATTAATAAATATAGGCTAAAAAAAAAAGGATTTGTAACTTTATCGAAGGTTTAAAAAAAAACACCTCATTATACCTTTCTAATTTTTTTAAAGTGTATGAATACTATTGTACATTTATATATTACATTAGTTGTATTTGCCGATTCTTGCCGAAATAATAGTTATAATTTTTTTAGCGAGTACCTACGTCGAAAGTGACTTTTAAATCTTGTTTTGAAATCACTGAAAATGTCGCCAAATTTAAAAAGTAGACGTGATTATCAATCATATACAAAAGGTTTATGGTTTGCATGCCATCCCCGATTATATAAACCAATCTACTAAAATCGGCCCAATTTATTTTATTGAAAATCAGCAAAAAGTGGACTGAAAGTCACTGAACAAAGAACACTTTCTTAAACAAATATAGTGATTGGTTAGAGACTGAAGTGAAGTTGGAAGATTCAGTTTTTCAATATATCTTGGAACCAAGACCTTCGTCAAGCGGTAACATGTCGGCAAAGAGGAAGACCTGAGAAAGATTTTTCAGAGTTAGGTACGCACTCCGTCTAAGAAACGCAGAGTAGAGTAGATGATCTTCTGAAATAGAACCAGAGTGTTGAGTTAGAATTAGAAACACCTCAAGCATTAGCTTTGATTCAGATTTAGGATTCGGTGTCAAAAAGTACCGATAGCTATAGGTACCTAGATCTGATCCGGGTATTGCTAAATATCGGAAAATAACATCCAATTTTAGTAAAGATGTCGAGGAATACATCGAAACTAAAGAAAATCACGATATTTCGCTGTCAGGTAGTTCATCGAACGAAGAAACTTCTTCATCAGATAGCGAATGACTACTTTTTTATTGTTTTGATTTTTTATTGTTTTGTTTTTGTTTTATTTTTTTTTGATATGACTTTTTTTTTCTTAGTTTGTAACTGGGAAGAGGGAAATGGTTATAGAAAACACTTTTATAGTTTACAAATTATAATATACCGTAACAATGAACTTATGATTTTTAATGATTTTCCAATACATTCGTTACACTGTGCGGCGATGGGGTGGCCCTATTCTATGACACCGGGAACAAACATGGGTAATGATTAAGATGGCACATAAGAACGAAGACATAAAAATTTCTATACAGGTCAAATACGCAACCCTTTTTATAACCCTCGCTACAATCACATAAAAATTGTATTACTAAAAGCTATATAAAACGAAACAGAATGGTGTGCAATAAACAGCTTTCAATTGCCAGTGCGCATTGAAATGCAGCACAAAGAGCACAATAATGCTGGTGGCATAAAGGTCTGTATCGTTCAACTTATAAAGCGATGCATCGGACGACGACCCCGCGCACCTGGGGACAATCGCCCTTTGGCAGGGCTGGCACTTTTTATTAACCATAGATATCAGATTAAGACCCGTATTCTCGATTTTTAACCAATCCTGAAGCCAGATTTTCTTTTTTATATCACTTAGGCTTTTATAGCACACGGCCCATGGGCGTTCACCTCGGAGTTCGGGGTCCGCTTTCCAGCTTTTACTTCTGCATTTCCTAGCCCGTGCCCGGGCATCCATGGCAGTGATACCATCAGCACGCACTGCACACATAACCTTCTACGATACCAACCGCCACTTCTTGGGTCCAAACCACCTAAACAGTGGACCTCTCCTACATTTTATCTGGAATGTCATGGCGTCCGTCCGCATGACTGACACCTATGTATAGGAACTTCATATTTGTTTTACGAATGTTAAAAAAGTTTCAATGTAATTTTCAAAAAAAGAACATTGACATCGTGATCTTTTTTAACATTTTGATGGTGGTTTAAATTTTGTAAAAGTTGGTATTACGAAAATTTACTCTTTCATTAAAATTGTGATCATTTTTGACACTCCGGAGTTTGATATTAATTCGAGACTAGATTTTGAACAACTTTTTTTGCTAGAAGAATTGACCTTCATGTTTATTATTGCCATACCCTGCCTGCACCTACCTCAATGTATCTCTGCATCACCCTAAGCTAGACTGTTAGATCATGTCTTTGGCATTAAGTCCGCCTTTGTACAATGTACTGTGCAAAAAGTTTAAAAATAAATACCCGGCGGAATATAAAAATTAAAAACGTTCAACCCTAGCGGTCCACAAGTGTCCAAGTTATCAACAAAGCCGTGTCCATAAGACACGCATTGATTATATTATCAGCTAGTTCTACAAGCCCCTTCGGATTAATTCAATACATTTCACTCCATTCAAATTGGACCGCTTTATGCTCGAGACAAAAGATTTTTGCATCTAGAGTTGTTCGAAGTTCAATGACTTATTCAGTTTTATTTATAACATAAACATAACATAAACTCACGCCTATATCCCCGAAGGGGTAGGCAGAAGTGCTAGCACCCACATTTCGCCGTTTATGTTTAGGTCCCAATGTAATAGGTGGCGAGCCTATTGCCATTAACCGGGCACTTATAAACCTGCGATAAATACACACATAACTTCGAAAAGCATCGAAAAGTCATTGGTGTGTGCCATGGTAAAACCTGGGATTGAACCCGCGACCTCGTCTCAGCAGTCCATTACCCATACCACTAGGCTACTGCGGTTTTATAGTTTTATTCATATCAGTGGAATAGGGGACTCGGGCAAAAGTACCTATCGTATTGGTACTCTTGAGGTCTTATTACCCGACTGCCAAGAAGAGTTATATTTTTTTTTCACTATGGTTTTGGGTCGCACGTAAGTAATAGCTGGTGAGTTCAGGCGCGGTCCGAGGGGGGGGGGTCACAGGGAACATGTCCCCAAACCCCCCCCCCCCCCTCCAAAACCATGCACGTCATATTGAAAAGTCCCAGTACGAGGGGAAGGGGGGTTAAATTTCTTAAGGAATTTCCGAAGTGAGGGGTCACTCCTCAAACCAACCAAGTTTACATATGAAGATTTGTGCCTCAAATTAAAAGATAAATATGCAAAGCCACTATCTACAGCCATAGAACGAGCAGAATTTCGTAAGAGAAATCAACTCCCTAACGAAAAAATACAGGATTACGTGCTGGAATTAAGAAAAATGGCAGGAAAATGTAACTTCAAAGACATAGATGACCAAATAAAGGAAAAATTTATGGATGGTGTTTCATCAAAAGTTGTCAAGTTTGAGTTAATGAAAAGTTCAACAGATATGACCTTGGATAAGTGCATTGAACTTGCTCGAACTGTAGAAGCCGCACTATTACACTCAAATAGTACAAATGAAGTGTCAGAAGTGTTTTACAATCAGAAAAAACAAAAACCAAAACAAGAAGTATCAAAAAAGAAGACCAATTACAATCAAAGTAACATCAAATGTTTTTGTTGTGGCAAATCAAACCACATGAAAACACAATGTTACCTAAAAGATAAATTCTGTTCAGAATGTGGACAGAAAGGGCATATTTACAAGATGTGCACAAAAAGGAAGGTACCTATGAATTTATTAGAAGCAGATTCCACAGACAGTCAGCAAACAGAAGATATAGATAATTCTATAAAAGATTTATTTTCTGAGCGTGACACATATACCTACAATAGCGTAAGTAGAATACCACCACATTATTTAAATGTAAATATCAATGGGCATAATTTAAAATTACAGTTAGATACTGGTTCGGATGTTACGGTTATATCATTAAATGATAAGAACAAATACTTGAATGAATGGGAAATACAACCCTGTAATATTTTGTTTAAGAACTTTGATCAAACAAGTTCAAAGCCGGTAGGAATCATAGACAATGTATTAGTGAAATTCAAAAATATAACTAAAAGGCTAAAATTATTTATAGTAAAACATGATGGACCGAATGTAATTGGTAGGGATTGGTTAAACGAGTTGAATCTTTGGCCTCCAGCCCTAGGGAAAAGCCTTACTATTGGAACTTATGTAGTACAAACTGTTTCAGATGCCAAACAATTAATTAAGCAACAGTTCGCAGAAGTATTTAGCCCAGGTTGGGGAAATTTCAAAGGAGACTGTATAACACTTAAATTGAAACCTGATGCGCAGCCTAAATGCTTACCAGTAAGAAGGGTTCCATATTCACTACGAGAAAAAGTAAATAAAGAAATAACAAGATTATTAAATAATGACAGAATAGAGCCTGTTGAACAAAGTGAATGGGGAACACCAGTCGTGCCTATTTTAAAACCAGATGGATCGGTAAGACTTTGTGGAGATTATAAATTGACGGTTAATCCAAATCTACAAGTTGACCACTTTCCTTTACCACATGTAAATGATATTTTAGATACCCTAAAACATGGTGAATATTTCTGCGAACTAGATTTAAAGGAGGCTTATCTTCAGGCGCCTCTTAATTTAGAGAGTCAAGACTGTACTACAATTGTTACTGAAGTAGGAACATTTAAATATAAGTACTTACCCTTCGGAGTTAGTTCAGGCCCAGGTGCATTTCAGAGATTGATGTCAAGAAAATTAAATTCAATTCCAAATACAATTGTATTCATTGATAATATATATATTAAAGGTAAAAATTTACAGGACATTTATGAAACCTTACAAAAAGTGTTACAAAAATTAATTGAATGTGAATTTAAACTAAAACTGGAAAAGTGTAAATTTTTTATGACATATTTAGATGTGTTTGGGTTTCGGGTGAACAAAGATGGTATCAACATAATACAATCTAATATTGAACCTCTATTGAAGGCTAAAACTCCAAAAAACTTAACGATGTTGAAATCATTTTTGGAGAAAATTAATTACTACTCTAGATTCCTTAAGGATATGGTAACGACACTTACACCATTATATGACTGTACTAAGAAAAATAAATTTGCTTGGGATGATCGTTGCGAAAAATCATTTACAATAATTAAAACAAAGTTAGCTTCAGCAAAAAATTTAGCACATTATGATCCTGACTTACCGCTTATTTTAACCTGTGATGCATCTGATACGGGATTAGGTGCAGTACTATCTAATAGAGATAAATATGGTGTTGTTAGACCGATCACATATGCTAGCAAAAAATTGAGTGATGCTGAGCTACGTTATAGCACAATTGATAAGGAAGCATTAGCTGTAATTTTTGGAATAACAAAATTCTACAATTATATTTATGGTAGACAATTTGAGTTAGAAACAGACAATGCGGCTCTAGCCAGGATTTTTGGTCCCACAAAAAGTATTCCAAAGATGGCAGCTAAAAGGTTACAACACTATGCAATATTTTTATCAGCTTTTAATTATAAGGTGAGACATATTCAGTCAAATAAAAACCCGGCCGATTTTTTGTCAAGGAATGTAAATGAATTAACAGAAAAAGAATGTAAGAATCATTTACCGTTGGTTGATACAGATAAAAGTGTCAGGTGTTATGTAAACAGTTCAGGAATAGAGTCTGTGAACTGGAAAGTAATACAAAAAGAAACAAAAAGAGACTTAATATTGACAAAAGTTATACGTTGTCTGATGGACGGTTGGCCAAATAAAAAAGAAATTGATAGGGATTTGCAGCCATTTTATAACCGCAGAAATGAACTCTCTTTAGAAAGAGGCTGCATTCTCTGGGGTTATAGAGTGATAGTGCCAGAAGCTAAACGTCAAACAGTTTTAGCAGAATTGCATAAGACTCATTTCGGAATTGTTAGAATGAAAGAAATAGCTAGGTCTTATATTTGGTGGCCATATTTAGATTCAGAAATAGATAATATTACAAAAACGTGTCTGATTTGTTTACAAAACAGTAAAGCTCCTACAAAAACACAAAAACCATGGCCAATGTCAGCTTCAGCATGGAATAGAATTCACGCAGACTTTTTAGGACCATTTTATAACAAAATGTTTTTGGTTGTTGTGGACAGTTACACAAAATGGCCAGAGGCCTATGAAATGTCTAATATCACTAGTACACGCACAATAGAAATTTTCAAAAATATTTTTGTAAGATATGGTTATCCGTTGCATTCAGTAACTGATAATGGGCGTTCATTCACCAGTGAAGAATTTCAAAATTTTTGCAAGGATTGTCAAATTAAGCATACATTTTCACCACCTTACCATCCTGCTACAAATGGAGCAGCAGAAAGATTTGTAGAGACCTTTAAGAACGCAGTAACAAAGATTAAAGAAAGTGGTTACAGTTTATCAGAAGCAGTTTATATGTTTTTGTTCGATTATAGGAGCACGCCGCAGCGCACCACGGGCATGTCGCCAGCGAGGCTTATGTTAGGGAGAGAGATCAGGAACAGATTTAGTGTCTTACGTCCTCCACCATTAACAGAAATTGTACAAGAGAAGCTTGATAAGAAACAGGAGACCAAAAGGGAGGTTAATTTTAGTGTGGGTCAAAAAGTGATGGTTAGGGATTATAGAAAGGATGGAAAACCTTGGGTTCAAGGAGTAGTTATAGAAGAATCTATACCAAATATCACTTATGTTATTGATGTAGAATGATGAATACCTCGGGACGGGACACGTATCTTGGACCCAGGCGCGGTCGCAGCTTGAAGTTTTGGGGGGGGGGTCACTTCAGAAATTCCTGATTGTTTTGAAATAATTATGCTTGGTGAATTTGAGCTCGTCCACCGCAGTAGCACCTTGTGTTATCCTCAAAAGACATCCAAAAACGTGTACTGCGCGTGTAGAGCACATTTTAGGTCCGCGATATACCTACCTATGTCCCTACAGATCTCGTATGTCGTTCACACCATCTTTGGCGACCCTATGTCAATGTACAATGAATATACTTACCGAAGTCTAGGTTAGAAGACCAGCTTACTTTTTCTTTTGGTTCCTTTCTCTCTTTCTATATAAATATCTCTCTTTCTTACTATAAAGTCTATAAGAGTACCTAAATAAAAGTTGTGACAGTCGAACCTGAGATTCCGTAAGCGGCAATCCGAAATGATGCTGATCCGGGACCTCGAGTCAGTTGCGTCAAGTGGAGGCAGCAGCTTGCTTAGCCGGGTCCTGTAACAAAAGGTAACTGTGAAAAAGGTTCACCATACAACCTCGGCCTGTCATACTCAACGATACTGCGATGAGAACATCCATGATAAACCCCAAAGAACTACTAAAGAAGAGCCAAACTCTTCTAAATTATCTATCAAGCAAAACACGTAATTCCTTCTTCCTACGGTCCCGGGTCCTTTAAGCGGGGCGTGAAAAGTATCTGCTGAGGCCGTCAAGCTGAAGGTCTATATGATCAGCTATAATAGTGATTGAAAATGCACCTTTAGCTTACCATCAATCGAGGTGAAGTGAAATTGACGTGCCCTATCTAAAATATTATAAGATGTACAGCGCCTGATAAAAGTTAGTTAAGAGCTTTTGCTATTTGAATTTATCAGGCGTTCCAACAACAAGATGAAAAGAATATCAAGAGGACTTTAGACGCTTAAATATTTTATATAATACATCTCTATATTTTAAACGAATAGGCAGAGGTGACTGTTTGAGTCTGACGTAGGTAATAGGGGGCGAGACTATTTGTCGTCAGCCGGCAAGTGGCAAGTGTACCTCCTGGATTGCACCCAAAGCTTACACTCTGGAACCGGGGATCCGCTTCTTATTCTTTTTTTAAATAGTTTATTTGGCTATTAAGACCGTAACGACCATCTGACTCCCTAACCCCAAGACGAAAGTTTGCAAGTGAGTTTAGGTTGGGCACCGTAAATCTTGATAGGGCCACCGGCCACTGATTACTGATGCATATTAAATAAATTAAATAAATAGGTACTTACGACAGTTTCAAATTGGTAGGAAAACTGCGGGACCTGTGAAGTTAAGGATTCGTTAGTGTACATAGTATAGTTGGCGGCATATATCTTGGCAAGAAACACGTAACAAACCACTCTACCAGAAAACCAATCCACGCGCACCAGAGGCTTGTTTGTCTCGCGACTTGTTGCCAAGTTATATGCCGAAAACTATATTTATTTAGTTAAAAGTACACATAAATGGTGGCCTTAAAATTGCGAGTACGAAAGGAAAGGTGCTAGTTTTTAGCCAACCGCAGATAGGTATTCCAGATGTGATAAGAGACAGGATATCTGTCGTGTTTTTATGAAGCATACTGACGTGCCTGCCCTCTTTCAAGATATCACCAATTTTTATTCTTACAATTTTGAGTATCGTTCTATAAAGAAGTACCTACTAGTAACCGATATTACTGGTATTCCAATTAACCCCTCCAACTAAGTTAAATTACTAATGTTAGAAGTGGGTTCACGTGGGTAATATAGGACTAGAACCTGGGACCTCTCGATTCTCGACTCTTCAACCACAAAGCTACCTAAGTGGTGCTAGCTGACTTCGTTATAAACTACGACAGTCAACTTACATATATTTCTTATCCTTTTTGCCTTTAAATTTGACCATGGTAGAGTCTCCAGCCCCATGGAGCGATCCATCCACCGGCGTGGTGTTCCTTAAAGCACTCATCGTTGACACCTGCCAAAATCATATTCATTATCTAACTGATTGACTTACTGGTTTTTCGTTTCTGTATTCTTATGGGTCTACAACACGCATTAGCTTCACCACAGTTTTGCCATGCGTGTAATTATGCACCGTGCATCTGGTTACGCACAGTGATCTGTGTACAAAACGGCCGGTGTACCCAAAACTGTGGTGGGGTTTGTGCATGTGGTAGGCCCATTAAGGAATGTTACAGAAATGGTCTGGCGTTGACCTTCGCCCGACCAAGGCATAACCCTAGCTCACGGTGGACCTAGCTAATTGGGCTGCAAAGGACAAACTACAACCAGTAATAGTGGTCAAAACCTGGCGGTGACGTCAGGGTTCGCTCCGGAGGCAAACGGCTTCTCCTAGCTATAAATCTGATGTCGATACTATGTGAATTTAATCAGACATTATTCATTATCCATCCTGTCTGTCTGTGATGCTTTCGCACATAAACCACTAACCACTGAACCGATTTTGATGATATTTAGGATAGAGGCGACAGAGCTTGGGAAAGGACCATACCTAGGTAAATGCCTGTCGGAATGGAAATCTTCCAAGACTTTCTAACTTGACGTGCACGATTGTGCTGTGACCTCCCCCGTCGGACCGCACCTGGTTACCTAACTACCTCTTTTTTTTAAATCGGTATCATTGGCATACCTTGCGACAAGCGACGGGTAGGTTGGGCTCTCATCATACTAAAATAACCTGCCGTGTGCCATACTACGTTTGACATGAGCCGGATATCGCGGGAGCGGGTATTCAGGCCTACCTTAGACAACTCCTCAGCGCTGTAGTCGGTCACCTTCTGCAATACTTCACTCTCAGTGCCGATCTTGTCATCCGACTGCGTAGCCACACTGCCACTCGATTCCTGCACATAACCCTGTTTTCTATAACGCTAAAGAGAGGCATGAGCAGTGGCGTAGCTAGATGACCAAGGGCCCCGGTGCAAAAAGAAACAGGGCCCCTATGTTTTCATTCCATTTTTTTGGTTGCGAAAACTTCCCCGGGTGTCGTACATCACCTTATCGGAGTCTACCGTAGGGTGTCTAGAGGCCAACCGGCCTTGGTTGCCAACGTGTTGGGGATCAAATTATCAAATTCTAGTTTAGGCCCGAAAGCCCATTGAGCTTGGGGTCCTCCTGAGTTTGGGGGCCCTCTGCACTTGGGGGCCCCGGTGCACGGCACCACCTTGCCCACCCATAGCTACGCCAGTGCATGAGTTGTGTTGTAAGTAATTACTATCATTATTAAAGCTATCGGGATATTTAGATACTATGTTATGTAGATGCTCTCGACAGGTTGCAGCGACGTGCGGTCCGCATTATTGGGAATCCTGAGATCACTTACACCCTTGAGCCTTTGCAGTTGCGTAGAGATGTGGCATCTTTGGCGGTATTTTACCGTCTCTACCATGGTGAATGTTCTGATGAGCTCTTCCAAGTAATCCCACCCTCTCCTTTCCTATATAGGACAACACGTGCAGGGCTCAGATGCCACCCGCATACGGTGCAAAATATTCCATCAAGAACCAAGCGATTCGGCGACTCCTTCTTCTGCCGCACTATTAAGACTTGGAATTCCTTACCAGCTCACGTGTTTCCCTCCTCCTATAGTCCCGGGTCCTTTAAGCGGGGCGTGAAAAAGCATCTGATGAGGCCGTCAAGCTGAGTGCCACCATTGTAACATGGTACATGTCTGTAATGGTGACCCTCTTTTAAGAGACTTTGCCTTCAGCTTACCATCAGGCGAGGCAAAGTCAAATTGACGTGTCCTATATAAAAAAAAAAAAAAAAAAAAAAATGTGGTTTTAGTTTCGGATATTTCAGCGCTGTTGCAAGCACCATAATCGCGGTACAAAAAATGTTCCTGTCCTGAACACTACAAAATTTCAAGCGATTTTACATAAAAAAAGACATCCTTACATGATTGATCTATACTTATCTATTTATAGTATTTCTTTATTGTCTTTCCGTACCTACCTACGTCTACTGCTTAGTTTTCATTCAAAATTGAAAGCTACTGAGTTTCACTGCGCTAAAGTTTCATTAAATTTCCCCATTACTGTTTTACAAGCTACGTTAATTATTTGTTCCGTAATAAAACCGTCCTTTTGTAATATAACTAAGTATTTCAGTGGACCGAGGGGTGATGTTATTACTTACATAGCTGACATCTCGGTCCAATTCCAACCTTATGCGCATTTCCTGCGACAGCTGTACCTTGCCGGGGAACCTTCACAAAATGAAAAATGTTAAGTCAAGCGAGATATTTTCAAATCGAAATTACTAATAAATATTCCCTCTTGCCCCTCCAGTTGATGAAATTTTAAAGCATTTTGGTATGCTAACTATTATAATCGTTATAAGACAGAAAAAGCGAATACAGCTTAGGCGGGACTCGAACCCACGATCTTTCCCTTACAGGGAGAATGCTCTGACCACTGAGCCACCAAGCCACCAAGATTTAAACTGCTTGTGTTAGGAATGGGTTCACGTCGGTTGTATAATGGCGAGGATTCGAACCCAGGACCACCCGATCGTAAGGCCGACTTCTAACCACTAAGTGACTAAGCTACCGCCGGTTATGAATAAATATCTCTTCACCAATGGCTCATCTCATGGTTTTGGCTTTTACCGCCAATACCATGATATGAGCTCTTCCAATTCAGTTTGTAGTGTAGATTTTATGACGTAGAAATTATTACAACCCCATCTCATCCGAATACGAAGGGTATTGTAAGAGGTGACTAACAGAAAAATACGCAGACGATATCACTGCGAGAGAAGGAAAACTGGCAACAAAACCCTATACCAACCCGCATAACCAGCGTGAAAACAGTAGGCCAAAGCCTCCCAACATTGGGAGCGTGGAAACAGTCAGTAGGCCAAAGCCTTCCAGCATTGGGAGCGTGGAAACAGTAGGCCAAAGTCTTCCAACATTGGCGTCCCAATGTTAGAAGGCTTTTGCCTACACCGTTTTATTTTGAGTTTTCCTTCTCTCGTAACTTATGTCCAGTAATGGACTGTGATACGCTAATTAAATGTAGAGTAG
Source organism: Eilema depressum (assembly GCA_914767945.1). Taxonomy (NCBI): domain Eukaryota; kingdom Metazoa; phylum Arthropoda; class Insecta; order Lepidoptera; family Erebidae; genus Eilema; species Eilema depressum. The sequence goes on from OU612026.1 coordinate 1,026,361, forward strand.
GTCGTGGTAACACCAGTTTTTTTATACCACTTGCAGACAAGCACACGGCCCACCTGATAGAAAGTGGTTACCGTGGCCTATGGACGAAAATAAAAACCCTACAGCAAATACAGCAATATATTCATTTGCTTACCAATACTCCTGTGGGATATCCTCAACAATCGGATATTCGAGGGAAATCGAGCTCGCTGACTTCTGCAGGGATTCGTCTTGAGTGTCCTCCACCACCGCCAAATCCTGTTGACTCCAGGTGTCTTTGGGAGACGAGTCGGGAATTTCATCCGGCATCCAAGATTCTTGTCGTTTTGGAATAAAACAGGGAGGGTACGCGCTAGGGTCTTCCCCGGGATCGTGACGGTAGAATTGCCTTAAAAATGTATAGAACCTTCTGGTATTATATTGTTTGTAATTACCTAATTCTTCTTCTTCTATCGTGGCGATGGCGCCGTGAGACTCAAATACTGTTCTCCCAGTGTGCTGCGACCTGAATAGCGCTCTCAGAGGCGCACATGAGATCCGATCATGTAGCACATGTCAGTAGGTAGGCCATTGGCTGTGATGTAACTCTGCATTCACATTTCAGGTCCGCCCCACCTGAGAACCCCTACCTAGCCCGGTTTTCTTTGCTTTGGCCGACCTGTAACTGGAGTCTGTTCAGAGACTTCCACTACATAGACAAGATAAACAAGGCCCAAAAGTGCAAACTTTCAAAAATGGTGATGACGCCACTATAGTAAGGCCGCCGGCCATTATCATACTTAGTCAACGCACATCATTATAAGAGCAAACAAGCTCAATATTTACGGCAAGAGAACGCAGATGATAACAGCAGTACTATAGTCATAAAAACTGTAGTTGAAGTACCAGGAGGAAACCTCATAATTACCAATTAATAAGTTTGAGCCAAGCTTGCGCTGCGCAATGTGCAGTAAAGATGGCGTTTTGTCTCTCCATATATTTCCCATAGCAGTATTCAATAGCTGCATCAACAATTTCTTCTCTGATATCAAATACCATCAGATCGGTTTCCTCTTTTTGAAGAATTTCCATCCTACATGAAACAAACAATGAGATAATATCATCGCTAGGTATTATCTAAAGAACTACAACTGAAGAGTCCTAAACTTCTTGCATTACTTTTCCGCCGACGCAAAACAAAGCTGCGAAAGTCCAAGTAGGTTTTCACTCTGCTGACAATCAGGCACGGCCTGAAGGGAGGGGGGGAGTCACAGGCGCAAGATCTCACCCCCAAAATCATACAAGACAAATAAGTGGGCCCCTCCAAAATTTGGCTGCGAACGCGCCTGCTGACCATGGTCTGCCTGCACCAGGGTCTGCAGCGTAAGGTTTTTCACTAAGACGGCTGTAACGAGGGCCACGCTAGGCTCTAAAGTTACTAAAGGCTTATTATTTTTGCTCAACTAAAGCGTAGGGTATTCTATCACAGGAATGTATTACGAAAAATCCCCAATTAGGAAGGACGTCTCAAGAAAGCAACCCCATCAGGCATTGGCTGGCAACAATCAGTCTGAGGTTCAGCGTGGTAGACAATGGATTTTGAACCCCCTCTGTAACTTTTAAGTTGAGGCTATGCCTATGCTCATAAGTTACAACGTACCAATGTTGTATCGCACCTACCTAATAACTAGGAAGAGAAAAATATGTTGTACTTTTGTATTACCAAGTACGTTCAGAAACATCTTTGGGCAAAGCGATTATGGTCCTTTGATCGTCCGAGATTTGGAGCTTGCGACCTCTACGGGACAGTTTAAATTTGCTCGTCGAGGTGGTTATACCCGACATAGTGATATATTTAAAATATAATAATGATATAAATGTATTACTCAGTAAAATTAATAAAATACTGCAACTAAAAAAGTAAAAAGGCCATTTTAATGCTGCAATACTTTAAGCAAACTATAAAGGTGTCAATCGACACAGTAACACATTATTTACTTCGCGTTACTATGGTTACTGGACTTTATTTGTCTATAACTACCTATCCCATAAAAAGGTCATTTACCTTTTCCGGAGCCTATTGGATTTCTCTACATCGAGGTCAAGAGCAGAAATTGATATGGAAACATTGGGATGCTTGACTAGAACTGGCTAGAACATGCACATATGAATAAATGGGTCCTTGTCTTGCTTCGAATTCACAATTTTACTTGATAGGGCTAAATGAGAAAGCCTGAAACTTAAAGGGACCCCTTGACACTACCGGTAGTGCCATGGGGCAAGAATTTTACCCTTGACACTACCAGTAGCGCCATTGGGTAGTGCCACGGGGCAGTCACCACCATAAGAACCTCTTGCTTATCGACAGTATGTAAATGGTACTAAAAAATAGTCAAAGGGGTTTTCGTTATTGGTTCCCAAGCTAAGTGGCAGCATGCAACCTTTTTTAATAAACGATTCGTCATAGATAAGATTATCTGGTTTTATCAAGGTTTTATCTATCAGCGTATATCTATCAACATAGGGATTATTCACCTAGGTAATCATTACATTTAGATGAGAGATTGTTATGCCGTTATTTATATTTGCAGTTTTATTCAACTAAAGAATAATATTATTTATTTACCAAAAGGTTGTTTGTAAACGAAAACAAAAAGTGGCCAGAAACAAAAGTCTACCATAAACAAATTTGATAGGTGACAGTTTTTTGAAAAAGTGACAAAAACCGAACGTAAATGGTTAATCAGTACAAGAAATCACCGAATAAATTTTTTAAAACTGAAAATATTTGAAGTGCAGAAGAATGAACATTTATACCAATTAGAAAAGTGTACATTATATCGAACGTTAAATAATGAGTGTACGTTTTCATTGTTTACATTTTGTTAACGTTTGATCATTGATAATGTATACTTTGAAGGGTATCTTTCCCGAACCAAGTATGTACCGTTACATTTGATTTTTATACAGAAGTCTTGCGATGAATGTCATCAGCTCTGTGCTCTGTGTCAGTAATATTGTTATGTCAAAGTAAAAAGTATTGTTGTGTAAAAGTTTCAAATAGATCTCTTACAAAGTTGTCATATTTTTGTAGATCATAAAACCTTTTACCAATGGACATCATTAATTTAATATACTTAATCTCAGTATTACAGAAATGGGCATAATATAAAAAAAATTAAACATTTCAGAGAAAGAACAGAAAAAGAACTTCATTAGGGAAAACATGAAACAACTGAAGTATATACAGAACAAGTCGCCCAAGGAACCGAAATACACTACAAAAAATGTCCATCCCCCTCGATTGACCAACCCAATAGCAGCTGGTAGCTCTCTCGGACAGGTGAAGTCAAATCCCTCAAACAAAAGTGGTAAACTCTCACCGACCATGACTAGTTCTACAACTACTCGTAAGAAAGTCACAGAAATACGAATTAAGAAAGGTGATATGGCCGAATTTCTTAAACGAAAAGAAATGCGACTTGCGAAACAAGCAGTTGTGGACAATTGTGAAGACGAGGAAGGGGTGAAGTCAACAGAATCCTCTGGTCGCCTGAGGGACATCGGCTGTCAAACCATAGAATCGAATCTATCACAGAAATTGACAGAGAGTGCAAAGTTGACAGTGCTGTATCCTAAAAAGGATGCTGATGATGCCGATGCTAAAATGAAAGCAAGCGGAGACACCGGACATCACAACAGAAGCCCGCCACCAGGTCATACACCACGTCGTGCTGGGGATGATCTGCAAGATATGGAAAAGAATCGCAGCCGTTTAAACGCCATTTTAGAGAGGAAAGATAAAGACCCTTACTTACCGTCAGGTATGTTTTCAATTTAATGTATTCTTTTTAAATATCTTAGCTCTTTTTACGCACATTTATATGAGTAGCTTGATGACAAACTGGAAACATAATAGAAGGTGATAGACTTATCCCCTACTGATTGGTAGATAAATATGGCTGACATAATCTAACCATTCAGATATACAGAAGTATAAAAATAAAACTTCTGCTATAATATAATCCATCATAAGCAGCCTCAGGATCTGCTTATTGTTTTTGAGTGGCATGTGGCCTTCTGCGACTGACCTTTCAAGCTGAAGGGGAAAGCAAGCACCAGAGCTTCGTTTGTTGTAAGGACTTGCAGGTGACTTTGACGTGAGCCTTAAGGATAATGGTAAGGTCCAGGAATATAGGAGTCAATATTGTGGTTTATTTTTTTTGTGATAAAACTTTGTCAATGCTTGCTAAGTTGTGCAATTTTATTGAAATATATTTTTTCATATGATTAACATTGCAATTTCAGGTTACCAAAAGGGTGTAGTGCCAAAATATCTGCGCGAGCGCAAAGATTCCGGACCTAAAGAAGCAGAAGGTGCAAAGGCTGATGAGGATGGTGCTGTGTGTCCCGCTGGACATGTCACTTTACCGGATACAGAGAGAAAGGAGACGCTAAGGATGCTTAGAAATAGTTAGTACTTTAATAATATTGTAATCCAAACTTGTTAGATCAATTTTTTTTGCCTCAGTCTTATAACAGGTCTCAGTCTCATGCAAAGCTTTCACCTCGGAGTCAGGAGGGTTCACTTTTTCGTCTGTAGCTTTGACTGAACTCTGATTCAGATCTGATATTTCTTGTGTTCCTGTAGTAGCACACATTAAAGTGCCCTGTAACATGTCTTTCAATGGATATTTTTGTAACAATGGCATAGAATAGCCATGCCCTTACCCTATATCTAATAATATTCTAGTTGTACAGCAGCCTGCTGACAAAATTTTACAGTAGCAGTGCAAACACTGCCAATATTGTTCCTTGAATAATTTAAAAAAATTACAGAAACCTACTTTATCATGTTCCCAGGTTTTGCAGAACTAGTAAGTGAACTCAACAAACTGCCTGTTAAAACAGACACTCTTAAAATGCGTAACAAGAAAATGGAGCTAGAAAAACAGTTGGCCAAACTTGAAGAAGGAATCAAAGTGTTTTCAAGACCAAAGGTCTTTGTCAAAATAGGGGAGTGAGTGCATTCAGGTTTACTTGTAAATTCGTGGTAGAAGTGCGCGCGTTACACCATGCTACTGTGACGATTGACAGGTTGGATACTAACAGCCATAGAGATACCATACACATGTACTACAGCACTGTCACCCACATTCTTGGCAACTTCCTGAACGCTGTTACGAAAATGACTTTTAATATTTGTAGATAGTTGTTGAAGGACACAATTTACCTACTATCAAACAACCGTTTAGTCTTTGCTGTTTATACATTTATTTTATTATTAAAATACATTTATATTGTATGTGATGTGAATAAGTGCCGTCCAAGTGTATACCAAATTGTATGTCGCCTCAAATGAGGCTCAAAATTTATTGTGATCTCGCTCAGTTAAGATATCCCATATTGTTGTATGTTAGTATTAATTATATTATTGTATGTTATTCTGTTGTTGTAACTAATATAATACATATGTTTGTATGATTTACAGTGTTGTAACATTTTTGGAGATATGAGTACTATTATTTGTGGTTTTAGACATTTCTTTGACAAATAAAAAAAGTTGTATAAGATAGAATTTATTATTCTATAATATGCAACGAAATTACATCAGTCACTTTTTAAAAGCCTTTAACTAGCATTTTGATCTCATTAAAAATCTTTAACATTACGCATTACGTTTTTTCGTTCTCTTCTAGAATAGATTCACTATACTAAATATGGTTACTAGTAGCTTTGACATGACAGGTTCCAGTTCCTGACGACGATGTGACGACTTTTGTATTGTTCAAATCGATTAAGAAAGAGAAAAGAGAATCGACCTCGGGCGCGACCCGAACCTGCGATCTTTGTCTTACAGGGGAATGCTCCGACCACTAAGCCACCGAAGCCCGCACGAGATCTTTGTATGCCCGTGCGGACCCAATAACACATCTGCTGCGCATACATTGCCCCCGATTAATTTATTGTGTAGGTCTAGCAAACAGATTTACAGATCCGAAGCGGACCCCAAGGTCCGCTTTCCGGACATAGGCTAAATGTTAGTGTCGAACTGGATCTGACGCAAAATGTCTTATTGACGCAGAATGTCCCATTTGCACAAAACCCCATTAGCCAGTACCAGTTTTAAAAAAATTACATTAGCTGCTCCATACAAAGTGAACTTATAAGCCTCTTTGAGTATCGGAAGTTTGGTGAATAGGGCTGTCTTTTCAACGTTCACATTTTTTTTATCAGCGCGTCGTCGAGCCGAGCGTTTGCCATCAGCGAAAATTATCATAAGTGAGCCCCATGCTTCCTCATAGCCTCCTCTTCAAGCAAATATTGTGTGAATTTTGTGCACGACAAATACATACGATTTGTGTGTGTCAGGGAGTGCGGGCGTTTGTACCTATGTGTCATATAGGGCAGCGGGCGCTATGAAAAGGCGGTTAACCCGCGCTGAACGTCATGACTGGTGAATGACCTATGCATATATGCCTATGTTTTGGTATATGCCCAATGCCCATTCAGAAATACCCAAACGAGTAACAGTATTACGTGTTGGGAAAAAAATTCCCAACGAGTCACAGGTGCTACTGGATGCAACATATTTTTTTGTCCCATCGAGTAACAGGTGTTCTGAACGCAACATTTTTTGTCCCAACGTGTAAAGGAATGATTCCGTAGCCGACCGCATACGGCAACGACGCATGCAGCAGATACAGCGTACCCATTACTTGTCAAACTCCGATACGGATAAAGGGCGCCATTGAGAAGCCGTAATGAATTACGTGCATGTGCTGCCTGCGTCGGCAGTTGTCGCGTGCGTCGGCAGTTGTCGTGTGCGGTCGGCTACGGAATCATACCTACGTGCCTACGTGTAACAGGTGTTTCTGGATGCAAATCTTTGTGCCAACCAGTAATACTGCAAAATATTAGAGCTAAAATAGTGTCCCAAGCAATTTTTGAGACAATGAGAAAACAAACTTCATGTCACTGATATTTTTATTGGAACTATTTAATAGTATTTACCAATTGTCATACTTTCCACTTAGCTTACTACAGCCAATCATTTACTAGTAAATAAGCAAACAAGCACACAGCAGCCTAACTGCAGGCAAACCATTATCACATGTGTTAGGTACCTACTGACTTTACTCCTATCTCCGGTGACCTCTGGTTACCATAGTCACCACAACAATACTAAACAATCCTTTCCTATAGGTGGAAGGTTCACCCACACCCTACCTTCATTTAGAATTTATGGGGAAATCATCACAGTTATTTTTTGAACAATTTTCTACAGATACCCATTGTATAATGAAATTATACTACTAATCAATGTTCACTACAATCTCCTTACATGTTGAAACAAGTGGTTGTTGAACACGATAGGGCCCTTTCTGTAAAACTCTTCATAATCATTATGCCATTGGTAGAATGAGAAGTCTGGGAAGAAGAATTTTATCTCTCTTTCAGCCGATTCTTGTGAATCTGAAATCATAACATGAATACTTTGTATTGCTTGTAATAGGGTATAGGGAAATACAAGTATTTCCAATATCTTTACACAGGTGGTAATAAAGAATTCACCAATGATTTGTGCTCTGCTGGATAGTGAGATTTCCAGTTTTCCTTTGAGCTTGGTTTTGAACCAGAGCAGATAGGTAGGCAGCTCACCAATCAAAAATTATTGTCCTAGACAGCACTTGTAATTTTCTATGTTATAGTAAAGTGCTATTATTATGAACTCATTTTTTTGCAGTAGCTTTATAATTTTTATAATGATCAATACTTGTCCATTTTGACTCGATAGAGTGAATGCTCAAGACAGAACTAGAACCTGCAACCAGTCCCTTGCAGGGTGAATGCTCTCACCAACTGAGCTACATGAGAATGTTTAGAAAATCCCAGATTAACCATCTTGGGGCGATGGTGGCGCCATCTTCATACAAACCGATATTCATACAAACTATCGGTTTGATTGGAATAATATTATTGCTTTAAAATTCTATTATTTTATTATAAAGATCTTTACCTGATCCATGAGCAACGTTACGCGTGTCAGAGATGCCGAACATTCCTCGCAAACAATTTGGCTCTGTGAATTGCCCTTTGAAGACACTTGTAGGACCCAGTATTCGCCTCCACAGTTCTATGGCATTACTATGTCCAATCACATGCAGATCTATGGCACCACTGGAAAGTAGAAATAGACAGTATAATAATTATTTATTTATCGACTTGTTATTTTTAACTATGATAACCTCCGATGACAAAAATATGAATTAAAACTTATCATTACCTGGCCATGAATGTAATCAGACGATTGTAAAAGAACTTCCCTACATGTTCCTTGTAAAACTTGCTGGCATCTTCTTTATCCAAAGAAACCCTTTTCGTTTTCACTACAATAAATTTATTTTTAATAATATGTCTGATGTAAGATAGTGCAATTGGATTCTTGACTGCATGCGGTTTTATTATTGCCAATGTCAGTTCTAGCTTCTGCATTGTATTATTATTAACTATACATCATTTAATTCATATTTACATTTTCTAATTTCAATTATGTAAACAAACAGATTCACTTCACATTTCCTATTTTCCACATTTCCGGTTTTCTTTTCTCAATGAATTGAACTGTGAACGACTGGACTGATCCACAGAGTAATTTCGTTATCACCATAGACAATAAGTGAATGGAAAGATAGTCACCAGCACCACATTATGAAAATATCTTTTAAAGCCCGACCATGTAACTTCATATGGTAACAATCTATACAATGTCATTATGGTCATCTGTCAGTGTGGTGTCAATTGTGCGTGTTGTTGAGTTTGAGAGCGCTACAAAACTACAAAACTATAGTAATATGCCGAAAACTATTAAAAGCCAGTTAAGAAAAGTAATTTATAATATAACAAAGTATTTGTCGGATAAAAAGTAGGAAGGATTGGACTCTGTTCCTCTAAATAACATCACGGACCTTGTTGTCAACATGACGGGTAGGACATCATAGAGTACGTGCAACTGAAATTGGCCTAATCTACTGATGATTTTACTGTGACTAATTATTATTCACATTTTTAGGTAATATCCCGATCTTCTGTAATAAAAATACTCTTCTGTAATAATAGATAAGAGAAGGTCAAACGTCAAATGTATTTTCTACGCCTAAGAAAAATAAGCCTAACGCAAAAAAGAAAATCATGCTCGATTATTTTGATCTCTGTGCTGTTAGGCATAAAATACAAGAATTTTATGCAGTCCGAAAAACAATATCGCGTGGTCCCTGTTCTATACATGGTGTAACTGTATGTCTAACTTGTATTTACCATTCCAAGCAGTAAACTATTATACGGATACTACTGTGTTGTGATTTGTGCCCAGTCCTTGTAACCAGTATAACACGCCGCGTCTATTTTTCTATTTTAACCAGAAAACTTAACAGAGAAAAACTTAACTTTTTAACAGAGAAAAAAAAAATACATTTTAGTGAAAGTTTTGTATATTAAACACGTACTACAAGTTCTTTCTTTTTCTTTTCTTTCTATATTAATTCGTTTGTAATATTGGACACGATCTTTTTTGTATCGAAACTTAAGAACAAAGCAACTTAATGAAATTAAAAAAAAGAAGTCTATAACTCACTTTTGTGAATAATAGCAATGAAAAACATGACAGCCTCCGTGGCGTAGCGGTAGTGAACGCGGCCGCTACGCAGGAGGCGCGGGTTCGATCCCCGCTCAGTGCAAATATTTGTGTGCATTAAATATGGGTATTTGCATTGGTCTGGTCGTGCCTCGGAGAGCACGTTAAGCCGTCGGTCCCGGTTGCCATAAGAACATCTATGGCAGTCGTTACGGGTAGTTGGTGCCCTAAAAAGTCCAAAAACAACGGTCTAGCTGCAAAGCTTCGATATCGCCTAATGTTAACATTGGGTCGTGGAGGTCAGGTGGCAATCGCTTCACGGAAAATATCGAGGTCTAGCCAAATCTGTAGCTATGACTGGTAAAAGCGGACCCCAGACTCCAAGCTGAAAGCTTCGGATGCGACTGGGAATAACGCTAGGAGGAAGAAGAAGCAATGAAAAAGTCACAGTTTTATATTAGGTGTCATTCCGTGCTTAATTGCGGGGAAATAAAAGCCTGTTCATAAGCAAGTATGTTGAAAAATATTGGCATTTTACATGTGTATCACTATACTTGGTGTTGTCATAATCATAGATGTTTTTGGCGCCCCCAGTACGGGTTTTTTATTTTATTGGTCGGACTTTAATTATGTAGTTTTAGTTAAGACAAGACAAAGACTTCGAGGCTGATGACTTAAATATTATGAAAATATAATATATGATTAGAATAAATGATATAATAAAACTAAAATGAATGCCTACGCCTAAGCAAATTCCAATCTTAATACTCTGTGGTAAGGACTTTAATCTGTGACCATAGATTATCTGTTGCTATACAAAATAGTTCATTCTGTTCATTCTCAATCTACGAAAAATATCAACAAACACGATACATAGGTTTTGCATAGGTTAAAGTTGTTTTAATAATTACAATTTAGTTAGTTTCCTTTCTACAAACATGCCTGAGATAGAAAAGAGAAAGGCCGATGAGCTTTCACTGGTCCCGTCTAAACGGATTCGTCATGAAATCTCTGTGGTCGGCACTAGAGAAAAAGCCGTCGTTACTTCGACTGTAAGTTTTCTTCTTTTAATACGTATTTTTACAGACAAAAACAGACATTTATGAAGATATCTTACAGGTACCTCGCACATCGAACCTTTATGCACCTATTATGCTCTTGGAAGGTCACCAAGGAGAAATATTTACATCAAAATTTCACCCTGAAGGCAGACACTTGGCCTCTGCTGGATTTGACAGACAAATTTGTAAGTTACTCCTTGTCAAGCTACTTTTATGTTCATTTATTATTTACTACTAGAAAGTAAACTATTATTTACTAAAAAATGGAACTCTCCCTGAGTCTCCCTAAAGACTATAATGGGGAAGTCTTCAAGTCTGTGAATAGGTTTCTTCTAGGCAAGCATACTTCATTTTAGACCACATCATCACTTACCATCAAGTGTGGTTAAAGTCAAACAATAGCCTATAAAAAGGCTTGACTGCAACAACCTAATTTATTATTTGAAGCTAACTTTTTACTACTTAAAGCCTTAGTAAATAAAGCACATTGTATGTATTTGAAATAAGTACATACATAATTCATATTATGTATACTTAATACTTAAAATTATTTACTATGCGAACTATGATTTACTCACATAATAGGGGGTGAGCCTATTGCTGGCAAGCAGGCCCTTAGTCATGGGCTGTATATTAACTGTCAAAGGGAGAACTGATCTGAGATCCCTTAGTCGCCTAAGACACCCACAGGAAGACACAGGGTGGCCCTATTTCATTTCAGCAGGAACCAACACACCATCTTCAATTTTAAATAATTAATTAACAGCTATAGCTCTCATTTTAATGTTGTACTATTCTATTTTTCAGTTCTATGGAATGTGTATGGTCAATGTGAAAATGTGATGGTTATGAAAGGGCACACGGGAGCAGTAATGGAGCTGTGCTTCTCACCGGATGGCTCACACTTGTACACCTGCGCTACAGACAACACGGTTGCCGTGTGGGACGTGCCCACTGGTACTAGGATAAAGAAATTAAAAGGACATGCCAATTTTGTTAATTCAGTGTCAGGTAAGGAAGTGATAAGCATACCAATTATTGTTTATTGAATACTAGCTGTCTTGGCAAATTATGTTTTACCTTAGAATCTAATAGGTATGTTGTTTGGGTCACATCCACTTTTATGGGAACAATTGCTAAGTTTACATCCATTCTGAATTCTTTTTGGATATTCTGTTAACCAAGCCAGAAGACGAATCCAACGAAATAAAAAAAAAATCAGCATGCATAAGCTGGACGACCGGAGGCTCATTCTACATTAAAAATACTTTATATGTTACAGGTGCAAGAAGAGGTCCTGAACTCCTAGTATCCGCATCAGATGACAACACTATTAAATTATGGGACGCAAGAAAACGTAACCCAATAGCTTCCTTCGACAGCACATTCCCTGTTACATCGGTCTTGTTCAACGATACGGCTGAAAAGATCATATCTGGTGGCATTGACAATGTTATCAAAGTGTGGGATATTAGAAATAATCAGATTGATTACAAGATCAAAGGACATACAGACACTGTTACAGGTAATTGCTATTTTTAATTTTTAAAACAGCCTCAAATAAAATATTTTATTAGTGAAGTATGGAGACGAATCCACAGGTAACGCTGCTCCCCTGGGCCCTGCTGAAATTCTCCTCCTCTGAGCCTTTCCGCCATGTTGCACTACAAAGACGTGTAACAACGCAGAACAATATTCTTCCCGCGTATGGCCAATCGTCCAACAAACAACAAGCCACGCATCATGTTGTGCGTCAGTTAGCAATAGCAACATTCACGTGTTGCGCAACTTAGCAGAACTTAGGCCTTTATCGAGGACTGAGCAGCGAGCAGCGCGGCAGAACCACAAGCCTATGAGAAAGAAAACAGAAAGGATAAATTCTTGTTGGCTTGCCTGCCGCTGCCGCGCCACACGCCGCTGCGTTTGCGTCCTCCTTACTGAGCAACACGCGTTGCGCGTCAAATGTTGCCTACTGGAGACGAGGCTGCTGTACTCTGTTTAGTGGTATTACGTAGGTTTAGACCAGTATTTGGTTCACAGTAGGCAGGCAGCCAATCACAATGCTCCGTTCTTTCGATACGTTCGGGGCACTATTTGTTCTATGAGTGTACATGTGTTGTGTGTGGCAGGCATGGCGCTGTCGTGGGACGGCTCGTACCTGCTGTCGAACGCGTGCGACGGCACGCTGCGCATCTGGGACGTGCGGCCCTTCGCGCCCGCCGAGCGCTGCGTCAAGCTGCTGGCCGGCGCCGCGCACGGCTTCGAGCGCAACCTGCTGCGCTGCGCCTGGGCACGGGACGGCTCCAAGGTACGCCCGGAGACATCTCACCACTGACACCTCACCATCGTCTCCTCACCACTGTCATCTCACCAACGTCACCTCACCCACAGCTATCTCACCACTGCCATCTCAACACTGACACTTCACCACCGCCACCTCACCACTCACCTCTCCACCGACACCTGACACCCGCCACATTACCACTGTTACCTCACCACCGTCACCTTACTACCACCTCTTCACCACTGTCATCTCACCACCGACACCTCACCACTGTCACCTCACCACCGACACGGCATCACCGTCACCTCACCACCGTCACCTCACTACCGCCACCTCACCGATTACCATTAACCCCCTTGAGGTGTCCATACAAAAACAAAACTGGTCAAGTGCGACTTTTACTCGCACACGAAGGGTTCGATTCGAAACCATTAATTGGCCTGAATATTTATTTAAACCTGTTTTTATTATTTAGTGTCACAGCCGGAATAGAAATACATCAGCTGTAAAAATTTCAACTGTATATTGACTCGTTTATTGTGAATCCCTGTAATATTATAAATGCGAAAATAACTCTGTCTGTCTTTACGCTTTCACGCCTAAACCAGTGAACCGATTTTGATGAAATTTGATACAGGAGAAGATTAGACCTTGAGAATGGCCACAGGCCATAATTTGGTCGCGATAACCAACATCCACGCGGGCGGAGGCGCGGTTAACAGCTAGTGTGCTATACTGTAACATGTACTACTAGCTTTTGCCCACGGCTCCGCCCGCGTGGATGTCGGTTATCGCGACCAAGCATAGCATATGTCATTTCTCAAGGTAGACCTTAGATTATAATCTACCCCTGTACCATATTTCATCAAAATCGGTTCAGTGGTTTGATCGTAAAAGCTTAACAGACAGACAAACAGGCAGACAGATAGGCACTGTTACTTTCGCATTTATAATATTAAAATGGATATACTATGAACTATGAATGTTTTTTTTTTTTGGAATGGTTTTGGCTTGGTTTCAAAGACTTTTGAGCCATGTCTTCATTTTTTGATATTTTATTATCATTATTTGGATGAGGATGATGTTGATGATGATGGTTAGTTGATGACGATGATGATGAAGATGATGATGATTGCTGCCTCAGTAAAGTTGTGGAAACTTTACTAAAGGCTTCTACGGAGATTTGAAACCAACACGAGAAGTCACAATCCACTGTAATATTTCACTTTCCTACTCTTGCGCGCGTTTTCCAAACTCGAACTCACACTAATTTTGGAAAATAAAATAACACCGCGATCGTTTTTTTTTTTTTTATTATTATTTTTTTTTTTTTCTATGATAACTCGCAGGTGGCAGCGGGCTCGTCGGACCGTTTCCTGTACATCTGGGACACGACGTCCCGGCGCGTACTGTACAAGCTGCCCGGACACAACGGCTCCGTCAACGACGTGGACTTCCACCCAACCGAGCCCATCGTCCTGTCTGCCTCCAGCGATAAACAACTGTACCTCGGAGAAATTGATAACTAGAATATTAAAAATTAAATTAAGAAAAATATATTTGTTTCCAATCAAATCTATCTCTTCTCTTTATCTTAGTGTTAATCACAGTCGTTTTTAGTCGTTGACAGCCTCCGTGGCGTAGCGGTAGTGAACGCGGCCGCAACGCAGGAGGCGCGGGTTCGATCCCCGCTCAGTGCAAATATTTGTGTTCATGAAATATGGGTATTTGCATTGGTCTGGTCGTGCCTCGGAGAGCACGTTAAGCCGTCGGTCCCGGTTGCCATAAAAACATCTATGGCAGTCGTTACGGGTAGTTGGAGCCCTAAAAATTCCAAAAACAACAGTGTATCTGCAAAGCTTCGATATACCTAATGTTATCATTAGGCTGTGGAGGTCAGATGGCAATCGCTTCACGGAAAAATATCGAGGTCTAGCCAAATCTGTAGTTAACACTGATAAAGCGGACCCCAGACTCCGAGCTGAAAAAAGCTTCAGATGCGACTGGGAATTAACGCTAGGAGGAAGAAAAATCCCAGTCGTATCCAAAGCTTAAACCTTGGAGTTTGGGATCCCTTCTTCTTGATCATCCTAGCGTTAATTCACAGTCGCAGCCGAAGCTTTCACTTCGGGGGGGTCTGCTTTGCCAGTTTTAGATGCGGATTTGGCTGGACCTCGGGGAAATTTTCCGTGAAGCGACTGCCATCTGACCTCCACAATCCAATGGTGACATTAGACGATATCGAGGCATTGCAGCTAGACCGTTGTTGTTGGACTCCAACTACCCGTAACGACTGTCATCATGTTTGTATGGCAACCGGAACCGACGGCTTAACGTGTTATACGAGGTACGAACTGATGCAAATAACCATAGTCATGCATTTAAATTTGCACTGAGCGGAGATCGAACCCGCGCCTCCTGCGTAGTGGCCGCGTTCGCTACGGCCACGCTACAGAGGCTGTGCAATCAAATCTATAAGCGTCCTTATTTACCCGACTACGACGAAGCAAAAAGGAAGGTTATTTTATCCCCGAAAGGAAGTGGACAAAATTTAAAATATTCATGTCTTTATTCATTTAGATAACAAAGGGGGTTGGGTAATGTTGGCGTCGTGTCTGAATTGAGCGGCCATCAATGAAATTGGTATAATATGAAAGTACAGTATAAAGTGATCAAAAGTTACTATGGACAAACTTCTCTAAACTATATCGGGACTTAGCTATACAGGGTGGTATTTTTCAACTTTACTTAGATGGAAGTACTCTAAATACTGAAGATAGCGAATTCCACCGAAAAGAAACATTCCCTTATTTTTAAAAAGCATCAAAACTGCATTCATAGTTTTCTGAAAATGCCACACCCGGTAGTCGAACCGACTAAAATCTTCCTATAACCTTCTATTTCATAGATTTCCTTTTACTTAATTTACCAAGTTTGTTAGAGAGATTTGAACCTTATGATCGACCCTATAGATTGATGTAATAAAAATACAGGGTGTTATTTTTTCGAATTGTAGTCGGTTCGATTATAAGGCGTGGTAAACGAGTTTTCAGCATTCCTTAAATGCAGTTCTGTTTCTTTTTTAAAAACATACTAAACTGTATGCAAAGTTTTCTGAAAATGCCACACCCGGTAGTCAAACCGACTAAAATCTTCCTAAATCTTCTTAAATCTTCTATTTCATGGATTTCCTTTTATTTAATTTACCAAGTTTGTTAGAGAGATTTGATCCTTATGATCGACCCTATCGATTGATGCAATAAAAATATAGGATGTTATTTTTTCGAATTGTTCGATTATAGGGCGGGGCAAACGATTTTTCAGCATTCCTTAAATGCAGTTCTATTTCTTTTTTAAAAACATACTAAACTGTATTCAAAGTTTTCCGAAAATGCCACACCCGATAGTCGAACCGACTAAAATCTTTCTAAATCTTCTATTTCATGGATTTCCTTTTATTTAATTTACCAAGTTTGTTAAAGAGATTTGATCCTTATAATTGACCCTATCGATTGATGCAATAAAAATACAGGGTGTTATTTTTTCAAATTGCAGTCGGTTCGATTATGAGGCGTGGCAAATGATTTTTCAGCATTTCTTCAATGCAGGGCTGTTTCTTTTTCAAAAACACACTAAACTGTATTCAAAGTTTTCTGAAAATGCCACACCCGATAGTCGAACCGAATAAAATCTTTCTAAATCTTCTATTTCATGGATTTCCTTTCATTTAATTTACCAAGTTTGTTAGAGAGATTAGATCCTTATTATCAACCCTATCGATTGATGCAATAAAAATATAGGGTGTTATTTTTTAGAATTTTAGTCGGTTCGATTACAGGGCGTGGCAAGCGATCTTTCGAAATTCCTTAAATGCAGCTTTGTATTCTTTTTTAAATAAGAGAGTGTTTCCTTTGAATGAAATTACCTATCTCCGGTAGTAAGAGTAGGTACTCGTACCCGGTTCGACTACCGTGTGTGGCATTTTCAGAAAACTTTGAATACAGTTTAGTGTGTTTTTAAAAAAGAAACAGCACTGCATTTAAGGAATGCTGAAAAATCGTTTGCCACGCCTTATAATCGAACCGACTACAATTCGAAAAATAACACCCTGTATTTTTATTACATCAATCGATAGGGTCGATCATAGGGATCAAATCTCTCTAACAAACTTGGTAAATTAAATAAAAGGAAGTCCATGAAAAAGAAGGTTTTGTAAAATATTAGTCGGTTCGACTACCGGGTGTGGCATTTGCAAAAGTCTTTGAATGCAGTTTTGTTTCTTTTAAAAAATAAGGTAAAGTTTCCTTTAAGTAAAATTCGCTATCCTTAGTATGAGGGTACTTTCCTTCAAGGTAAAGTCCAAATGTTCCACCCTGTATATCGCAGCTCCGATATTACTTACAATGAAAATAATGACATTTGTACGTGTGTTTAACACAGTACAATGAAGTGGTATCAAAATTAATTATGGCCGCTGAAAAAATTAAGAACGCCACTGTCCATACTAGATTACCCAATCCCCTTTATATTAACCAGATGATTCACTGCTTCTATATTTACAATTACTAGGCAGAGTCTGTCAGAAAGGAAACTGTACATTTTAATGAGACTCTAAACGACCAATCACACTGCCTACTAAAGACAGTCATTCCATAAGACTGCTTTTCGCCAGGGTTAGTAATTTATGTTTAACAGAAGAGATATAAAGAAGAATAAAATATAATAGAAAAGAAATGGAATCGTCGTATTTTGCAAAATGTAAAAAAAATCATAAACTGGATGAAAATTAATGGGTAGGTACCGCCTGCTATCAAGCTTGTTTCGATCTTTTCAACATCAGCCGGGTTTTTTATTTTTAACAATTAAATCAACTATTGTATTCTGGGAACATGAGAGCAAGCACACAGTCAGTTTATAGGAACTACTCTCGCTCCCATGTAATCACATTCCATTTTTTTAGTTCTAAAATTACAGTAACCACTTTCTATTAGGTAGACCGTGTAGGTACTGCACCCTAAGTGAGATTAAAAAAATAAAAGTCATCCAGGAGATTCAGCTATAACAGCAATTGTCAGTTAATTCCTCAAAAAGTATGGCGTCTATCTGGTCAACCAAAGAACCAGTAAAAGGACTGATCAACCAATGGTGCGAATCTGTGATTGGTTGATAGGCGTACGTGCCCTGGCTCCGCCCGCGCGGATGTCGGTTAACGCGACTTTTTATCATATCTCCGGTCTTACTGAACCGATCACAATCAAACAAACGTAAGATTTTAAGTCGAACCAAGATCTTTCAAGCAAAAAAAACCGCATCATAATCCGTTCAATAGTTTTAGCGTTCATCGCGAATTACAGACAAGAATGAAAAAAAAAAAAAATATTTTCAGTATTGTTAGTAAAACTACCTTAAAATAGGGTGAATAGAAATCAATGGGTGAATAGAAGTTAAATGGTCTTTTAATTTCTTTTAGAAACTAAATATCTAACCAGATATTTTAATAATAATTCTGTTCATTATTACATTGAACCAGTCCATGTTCTAATTGAGAGAAAATTACTACAGAATTCAGCTGACCATTTTATTTCTATACACCCTTTGATCTCTATTCACCCCATTTTACCCGGTAATCCAAGTTTTTTTTAAATATCTCCAATTTACAGACAACCACTTTACATTATTATAGATTGTATAAAAATGGGATGATCTAAAATTGAATCGAAACAATGATAAATTATAAATATTACTACTATAAATACTTTCAGTCATAAATCGAATAGTATAGTCTTTTAATTGTTATATTTTCATGTACTTGTCTGGGGCTATAGAGCCCGGGTGCACAACTGGTACGGTGGTGGTAACTCAGGAACAAAACCTAACTCAAACTTATCACATTTGAACGCTTCTAAATCTGCCTCTGACAATTCTTCTATCTTGCTATAAACACCAGGATCACTCGGAGCATTGAGTTGTTTATTAGCTTGTCCAAAGATAGATGCTGGGCTCTCGGTCTTCTGGAAAACATTCCCTTGAGTAAACGGTGATGTGGTCTGCGTTACCCCAAATGGTGAGTTGGTCTGTCCTTGATTAAATGGCGAATTATTACCTCCCTGACCAAATGGTGAATTGTTACCTCCCTGACCAAATGGTGAATTATTCTGATTTGGTGGAGACCCAAAAATACTTTGGTTAGCTGCTGCAAATAAATTTGATGGGCTTCCTTGATTATTTGTACCGAACTGATTGCTAGTACTCTGGACAGCGCTTGCAAATAATGATTTGGCAGAGCTTGTTTGATTTACAGCTCCAAATACACTTGAGGGTGGACTTGAACTAAATACATTTGAGGGTGGGCTTGCACCAAAAACGTTTGTGCTACTAGCTTTCGAAAATAATTCCTTTGCTGGATCAGGTTGTGTGTTAAATATGCTGTTTTGTCCTTGACTAAAAACAGAGGCTGCTGTATTCTGGTTAGTTTGGACAGCGCTTCGGAATATTGACGATGCAGTACTGTTGGCTGAACCAAATGTGTTCTGCTCTGCGTTGGAGAATGGGGAAGGAAGAACTTCACCTTTGTAAAGGCCTCGTAACACTTTTAAAATATTTGCATTTGGGTGTAATAGCTGCTCGTACTTATTCTTTGTTTCTTTGAAGAGATTGTTCATATAGGTTATCTGTAATTAAATTATTTTAAATAATTAACCAGTCTACCCACGTTAACAAACTCTCACCTAACACTCGCGGTGCCCGGGCACCGGTTGATATTTGAGAGGTTAAGATATACATAGAAAAAAAAATACATATTGATACCAAGTTGTGAGGTGCATAGGTCAATGGTGAAATCTCTTAATCATCATTAAAATTCAACCTATTTTATCCACATAATAGGGCACTTTGTCGTGGGCTGTATGTTTACTATCTGATGGAGAACAGCCCTGTTCCTTAGTCACCTTGTACAACACCCTAAGGAAGAGATGGGGTGGCCCTATTCTACTCTTCCATGAACTACCACATAAACTAACACCATACACTATTAACATAATTACTTACTGCTTGTTCCAAATTATTTCTGCTCTTAGCTTCATAAATAAAAAGTCTTGCTTCCTCTGGGGATAAATCACTGATACCTGGGAACACAGGTCTCTCTTTGAACGGAGAGTAACATGAGAGTATCCACTGGCCCCCTCGGAGAGCTGATTGCATATCTGTTTGTACTTGAGTCACAAGGCTTTCATCAGTGGAGCCTGTAGGTTGCGGAGCTGGTGCTGCTTGTGGTGGATTAGCTGAAAAAGTTAAACAATGTTCCTATTCTTATATCCTTTATACGAATGATATTGAATAGTTTTACGAATTTAAAAACTTACCGTGGTACGAATATTTGGAGCCATAAATGTGATCATATCTACAATTCTGCCCATATCGGCAGTGACCTTGTTGGAAAAATCGACAAACGGCCATTTTTGAGGTATATATTATTTATTACTAAAGAATATTCATTGAGTTAAAAAAGTTAATATTTCACTTTCAAAATGCAGTGGGCAAGATATTTTATTGCATTTGCCTTGAATTTGAAGAACTGTTGGCTAATGCAAGAAATGAAAAGAGCTGTGTAATTTTGATAGACGATAATAGAATATGTGACATAAACGCAATTCACGTTTTGTAATGTTATTGATTAACCTTAACCAAAATAAAACTATACTTAAAATGTATAAAATACAAGTTTTTTTTTTTTAAAGTTTCCAACGAAAAACTCGAAAATGTCATCATAAAGCACAAAGCAGTCATTAGTGTCATTACTGTCATAATAGTGTCAACTGTCAAAAAATGTGTCAGTTTGGAAGGGCACGTTTGGGGCGCAAGCCTCAGTTATTCAGGGTTGTAAAAGTACTAAAGGTTACTTCTCGAACTGATCCTGAAGACAAGGTGACCAACAAGACAAGCCTCTAGGGATCCATTACACGTTTATGCAAGGGTCATGCATCATGTCGTCAATCATTAATCGTCGCATCAGTGCTTATTTGTTCTATCTACCATTGGTTACATTTTACAGTAAAGACATTTTTTTATTCCATTTGTATAATAATCTTTAGTTTGTAGATTTTAAGGATTTCCTTAATAAATGAGTTGTCTATGAATTTATCATTATTATAGAATGGTGGTTAATTATACCTTATTTTACAGTTTATTTGTGGAGATAGAACAATTATGCACAAATATAATTTCGAATATGGACATAGAACAGTACCTCATTAAAGATAGAACACTATGACCCCAATTCTGTCTTGTCACAAGCTAACTAAAATAAGCTAAAAATCTCTAAATGTCAGTTTAGTCCTGTCAAAATGTAATTTCGTATTCTGAGAACACACAACTCACTTAAAATTAGCTTGACACAACTAAAATTAGAGAAAGTACTCAACTGTAATTTTTGGTTAAACGGTATTCTGTTGTACGTATATTACTCTAAGGTATATGCACTAAAATAAGAAATGTCAAACTAAAATTAGACATCATCTAAAATAATGCCAATTGTCGTTCTACATACGCTTAAAGCCTTTATAAAGCTCTATAAATCGTCGATTGATTTGGATTTTATAAATAACTAGCGGACCCCGCGAACTTGCCAGGTACGTGGACCGAGAAAAACTGTATTTGCTTGGTTAAGACTGAGAAATATCACAGTTTGTTTACTATTTGATCAATAATATGCACTAATTATCATTTTTCGGCATTCTAAAGACTTATTAAGATAAGTTTTTACAGATTTTATGAAAATCTTTATCGTTCATTCTTAATTTTTTAATAGTTGTAACACTCGTTTTAGCGACGTCATATTCAAATTTAGTGCTGTCTTGTGCTTAGCAAACTTAGAGTATATAAGAGGTGGCATACCTACGAAAAAAAACTGTATACCTAAACTTGGATAAGAACATTAAATGGCGTCTATTATAGAGAAGCCCAGTAAACTGTCGATAACTACTTATCGATATAAAAGAAGCACAGACTAAAAATGTAAGCAAGGGTTTAAACTATTATCTATCTATCTATACTCTATACTATTATATAATTGTAAATGGAAAATGTTTGTCCGCGATGGACGTAAAAACTACTAAAATGGATTTTGATGCAGTTTTTTTGTTAGAAAGGTCTTGTTTGGATTTAAAATCTTACGTCTGTTTTACTGCAATCGGTTGAGTAGAACCGAAGATAAGAGATCCACGCGGGCGAAAGGCTAGTATTTAGCATATATTTGCTAAATATAATAGTTTGAACCATTGTAAACCTATGAGAATGCCGTAAGGCGAAACCGGTTAGGCAACAAAAAATTAAATAATTGTGGAAGAGTACAAGTGCTTTTATTCAATATGTCCTTTATATTACAAAGAAGAACGGGCAGTTCGTTACATAATATTGTAAAACTTTTTACTTAAATCACAATTTTATCGTCTAATTAATACTGTCTAAAAATAATTATTACTGTTATAATACTAAATAAATAAATAAATATTGTAGGACATTCTACACAACGCTATCTAGACCCAAAGTAAGCATAGCTTAACTAGCTTGTGTTATGGGTTCTAGAATGCGGATAAACATACTTAGATACATTTTTTTTGTAAATACATACATATTATACGTGGGAACACTCAGACCAATGCAAATATTCATATTTCATGCACACAAATATTTGCACTGAGCGGGGATCGAACCCGCGCCTCCTGCGTAGCGGCCGCGTTCACTACCGCTACGCCACAGAGGCAGTCAAATAATAAATGTAACATTCAGTAATATATTAAATGGCAAATGTAAAGCTTATTTTACAACAAATTTTTAACACACTCATAATGTAGCTTCATCATTTAATATCATACTGAAATGTATACAATAAAAAATTAAAAATAAAACTTTAATGAAGGATAATTATGATCTTTATGCACAGAGTATCAAAATAAATTTAAAAATAGTACATTATGGTATGATATGCGTATCATAATCGAGGAACCTATAAAAAACTTTGATAACGTTTCAATATTCAAGTCGCCGACACCATCACGAAATAGAATCCATGATACTTAGCACATGCATTATATTTCATTCAGAACACATAATTCCATCACACACGTTGTAGGTATTTTTTAAATTCAAATTCTTTATTTTTCAAAATAGTGCAACACTGTTACAGCTTTTTGACGTCAAATTCTGCTTAAAACTAAGTTTACCACCGCTTCCTAGGCGCTAGTGGAGAAGAAATGGTGCAACAAACTCCACTGCGGCATTTTTAAGACGTCAGTTTACAAAATGTGGTTTCTTAAGACTAAATATGAACGTATGTACATTTGTCTCGCGTCAAATATATAAAGGAGCGATGTGCCAGACTCTATCGAAACCTTTGGCAATGTCAAGACTAATTGCCAGTAACTCGCCTTACTTGTCCATAGCCTCACCCTAAAGATGGGTAACGTACGCCAGAAGATCACCAGTTGACTATTTCGGCCTGAAACCATATTGCGGGTCGTTAATTAAAGAGTAGTACTCTAGGTGACGCATTAGCTATGTGTTAACGATTATGTGCTTGAATACCTTGCACAGCACTGAGGTAGATAGATTGTTAATTTCATTAGGGTGCTTGTTGATGCTTGCTGCATGCTGCATGCCTGATGCTTGCTGCATGATAAATGCCTGATGCTTGCTGCATACCTGATGCATGCTAAATGCCTGCTGCTTGCTGCATGCTGCATGCCTGATGCTTGCTGCATGCCTGATGCTTGCTGCATGCCTACTACATGCAGGGTTTATGCTTACTTGTTTGCATGCATGGATTATGTTAGCTTTTTTATATAGGATTTGTATGCCAATTTGTTTGAAGATTATGCATGTGAAATGTATGCCAAGTGACGATTCTGCGTGTAAATTTTCTGCGACATGACGGTTCTACTTTTTGATTATTATGCTTTAAAGGTTATGCCAAAAGATGATTCTGACTTACAAAATTATGCGTTATGAAAGTATGACGAATGACTGTATGCCAAACCTTTTTCTGCAAAATGAAGTTTATGCTATGCGTTGTTATGCGAAACAAAATTATGACATAAAAAATTCTGTGAAACGGGGAGGAACCGTTTTATAATACTAATAGAATTATTGACTACTGATATTTACCATACTATGAGCATCAGCTTGAGACAGTGCCATACAAGGACCTGCATTTCTCTCACTTAGTACTTTTTGGGTATTTATAATACCGGCACATCTCTGCAAAAAAGAACATTGTACATGTGACTTAAAGTATTGTGATCGATGGATGTTACTTTCTTATACACTAACATGATATTTGAGTACAATAAAGAGTTATCTATCTTGATATTTATCATAATATAACATATGCATCACGTTGATACATTGTTAATTGTATCAGATTACAATAATATTGCTTGTCCTATGTAAACGACAACATCTTTGTAATTGTATAATATACTTTTACAACACACCTGCTCATAAAATTGATATTATTTCACCGCAATTAGGCACGTAATGACACCTATTATCAAACTGTGACTTTTTCATTGCTATTATTCGCAAGTGAGTTACAGATTCTTTTTTAAATTTTATGGGTTAAGTTTCTATGTTCTTCAAAAAGTTTCGATACAAAAAAGAACGTGTTTAATAGTACGAATAAATTAATATGCCTATTGTATGGTCATTTGCTGCATTTTCGTATTTAAATAAATAAGACTTGTATAATAAACAAAATTTTCACTCAAATTCAACTTTTTTTGTCTCTAAGTACAGAAAAAAAAAACAGTAAAAAAAGTTGAATACAAACCTCACTCTTTTAAATATGACCGATCGCCATTGTTAGATGCGCGCGCATAGGAAAACTAATTAATTTGTAGTATTGTTTATTTAGTATGTGTAGTATTATTTTATTCGCAAGTGTGTTGTAAAACGTCGTATGCCACGCGTGAGACCAACTTTACTCCCCTATACCATAATGTACTATTATATGACTTACGGTTAATCGTCGTGAAGGTAGAACATTATCATGCAGCTTCACATAATTCAAAGTGCGATTGAAACACGAATCTTCAAAATGCAGAGAACAAACATAGATAGTTTTGTGTGACTTTAAATTTTCCACCCCTATACTTTCTAACCAAGCATTTCTTATTTTCACAGCCGCCGGCAATCTAAAAATATTAATACATTTTGTACCACCGAGTTATACAGGTAATAAAATAAAATAACCGACTGCTGCTGGAAAGATGGGTAGATTTAGTGTAGATATAACTATAATAACTGTATGAGCGAATGCCTACAAACTGCTGTAGCAGTTTGGTGAAGAAAATTTTGTGAATATTATGTATCTATTAATAAATAAATTAATACATACAAAAAAAAGTACATACATATATATACGTGTGTAGAAAATTTGCCTCGTGGGCCAGTCGAATAACAATACGGAGTGGATATTAATTTATGAATATATGAATTACAAAAAAAATATCGATAATCAAAATCGTATCACCGCAACACTAGCGTTTTCCATACAAAGATGTTTTATTGAATTTTAGAAAAATACGACGTAATTATTGATTTAAATTGTGAGTTTTACAAGCTTGTTTGCTTTACAGACAGACAAAACGAACTATTGATGTCGTAGGTCAACAAATAACAATGATATCTCGATGAGAAGAATACGTACTTATGTAATGTTATTTCTGGCTTATTTCTTGCATAATATGATCCACATCCAACAATTGAGCAGGTAGGCATCTTTGTCACACGTATTTTTTCCCACTTAACACGATTAACACACCAAAATCACTGGATTACACGTTTATTTGCTAGATAATCGTAGTAAACAATGGTAAACAAGCCTCGAATGACGTAACTATGTACTTGTTGCTTGGAACAAAAGATGGCGATTTGGCGTCAAACTTCAGTCGATTTTATGAATGAAATCGTAGTAGTTTCGTCTCTGTATACTATATACTCTAAGTTAGCAAACTTAGAGTATATACTCTAAGTTAGCAAACACTAAATTTAGTTTGACATAACAACAGAATACGGTTAGAAATGTCAATCGCTTATCTAAAATAAGAAAATTTTAGAGAAATTTAAGTTTAGAGATGGTAACGTCAGAATTGGGGTCATTGTTGATAAGGTATGTGCTGGCACGTTGAGCAAAAGTATTTTACTGTATCTGTTGGAATGGAATTTATAAGTTAAGATTTTATTAACTTCCTTTCATTTAATTTACCATGTTTATTAGAGAGTTTCGATCCTCATGATTGACACTATCGATTGATGCTATAAAAATACAGGTGTTATTTTTTTGGGTTTTAGTCGGTTCGATTACCGGGAATGGCAAGGGAATTTTCAAAAAACTATGAATGCAGTTTTGTTTCTTTTTAAAAATAAAGGAATGTTTCCTTTGGGTGAAATTAGCTATCTCCAGTATTTAAAGTAAAATACTTTAAGTATAGTATGCCTACTAATAAAAGTATATATTTCTGAACAGATAAAAAGTTCTTAAAATATTTAAAAAAAAAAACAAATTATTCGCAACTTGTCATTAGTGTCAATATTTAGCAAAGTTTTTTGAAAACTTGAGAAATTTAACGCTACTCCATTGCAAAAACCTAATAAAATAAAGTTTTGTTAATAATTGCAATATATTTGTAATTTTTTGTTACATAATATTCCTTAACATCAGAGTAACAGTCTGACCGGTAAACAACTATATTGCACAGTTATATAGATATCTAATTTTCTTTGCACACAATAGACGTCTTTTTCTATTTATAAACGTTATCACAGAGGAGGTGTGTAGTGTATTTGAAAATACTGAAAGTTCAATCTCATTAATTTACATTCAAAATGACTGAGAGGTTAGTACACCGTTTTATTCTTACAAGAATTACAGCAAAAACGTGATTACTGCTATACTGCTCATTAACAATAATTATAACAATTCTGTTACACCATGTAAAGCTTACAGCTAAAAAAAGAAGTACTACAATGATAATATTTTTAGCATAAGATATTTTAAATGATTGCATTGCCATTTTTAAAAATCCTAAAGAATGTTAGTATTCATTTCATATTCATTGTTCAGTTACCATATAGAAAAAATGCAGTGAGGGACTATCATAAACTAGAGGATAAGCCTATTTATCTAGCTATGCCCCTAAACCGCATAAAATTAATAATCTTCTTTAGATATGTAATTCTATTTTCTTTTGTATTATGCCAGTATAACCTTGAACTGTGAGGAGATATTTGCACAATATGTGAAACAGTTTAATATTGAGCAATATCTTAGAAATTTCTGTAGCTTTGTCACAAAAATTTAACATAATAATAATGAATGATGGATAAGAATGTGGCATTACTAAAAAGCTATAACGTTGTTAAACTACTGTATGCAATAATCCGTGTATACATATAGCATGTTGCTTGCACGTTTCCTGATACTAATTGCACGATTTCTTGCATTGTTACATAGTATCTTATGACATGTAAGTTACATGGTTTTAAGTGTGTACTGAATGGCAGTGGCAAGGAGTCCCTATAATCCGATTACTGCCGGCTTGCTCTGCAAAGAGAAGCCATGCGTGGAATTCCATACAAAATTCATATGGTTGTTCTATGGGGGGAAGATTACTTTCAACAGCTTCCCTTTAAAAAATGTTCACTCTTCACCACTGCTGAATGGTGTTATATGATGTAATCCATGGGAACCTCCCTTATTCCTGGAATAAAAAGTATCTTACGTACGTAAAGTATCTTACGTACCAAATTTTATCCAGGTCCATGTGTGATTGAATAATAAACATCTATATATTGTATACATATAAAAATCAATGCCACTTCTTTGTTAGTTTATTTCGTGGATCCATGTTTATACTATACTAGCTTTCACCCGCGATATCGGTTCTTCTTCCTCTTAGCGTTAATTCCCAGTCGCATCCGAAGCTTTCAGCTCAGAGTCTGGGGTCCGCTTTTGCCAGTCTTAACTACGGATTTGGCTAGACCTCGATATTTTCTGTGAAGCGATTGCCATCTGACCTCCACATCCCAATGGTAACATTAGGCGATATCGAAGCTTTGCAGCTAGACTGTTGTTTTTGGATTTTTGAGGGCTCCAACTACCCATAACGACTGACATAGATGTTCTTATGGCAACCGGGACCGACGGCTTAACGTGCTCTCCGAGGCACGACCAGACCAATGCAAATACCCATATTTCATGAACACAAATATTTGCACTGAGCGGGGATCGAACCCACGCCTCCTGCGTAGCGGCCGCGTTCACTACCGCTACGCCACGGAGGCTGTCCCGCGATATCGGTTATCGCGCCCAAACATAGCCTATGTCCTATGTCCTTTCTCAAGGTCTAACCTACCCTTATACCAAATTTCATCAAAATCGGTTCATTTGTTTAGGCGTGAAAGCATAGCAGACAGACATACAGACAGAGTTACTTTTGCATTTGTAATATTAGTATGGGGTATTGGGTGTTGGGTGTTTTTGTGACTATGTCCTTTCTCAAGATCTAATCTATCTTTGTACTAAAATCAGTTCAGTGGTTTTGGCGTGAAAGCATAACAAATAGGAAGACAATCATACAGAGTTACTTTTGCATTTATACTATTACTAGCTGTTACCCGCAACTCCGTCAGCGTGTTGTCGTGTCAGTTATCGCGACCAAACATAGCCTATGTCCTTTCTCAAGGTCTAAACAGCCCCTATACCAAATTTCATCAAAATCGGTCTAGTGGTTTAGGCGTGAGAGCAGAAAGCAAGAAACAGACTGACAGACAGACAGAGTTACTTTCACATTTATAATATTAGTATGGATATTATTATTATTATTATTATTATTATTTATTATTATTATTATTATTATTATTTTAACAGGCAGGCAGTCGAAACAACTGATAATGCCCGTATCCTGCTTGTGCCCACTAGTGTTTATTTATTTATTTTTTGTTTAAGGTGTTGGTCTAATCTATTCTTAAATTGGTTAATGTTCTGGGCTGTCACAACATCATATATGGATATGGATGTCATTTTCCAAGGTCTAATTTACCTCTGTACCAAATTTCATCAAAATCAATTTTATACAGTAGTTCTGGCGTAAAAGCTAACAGACAGACAGACGGAGTTACTTTTGCTTTTTGCATTATACTATTAACCAAGATACGTGGTGGGGGTTATAGATAGGGATGAAAACTATATATTACTACGCTCATACTATTATCTGTTCTGTGACATTACACTTATTATTCATGGTTCCAATGTTTGAAAGACAACCTTCAAATATTTTCATTGTAGTCTTCTGACAAACAAGCCTTTTGTTTATACAATCTACCAATTTGGGGCTTGAGCTCTGTGAGTTGTTTAAAGAAAATAAAAATATTACAACAGTGTGTTTATGAATGGTTGTTGTAGTAAAACAGACATTCCTTGATGTAATAAAAATAACTCAGTTGTGGGAACTAGAGGCCAGTAGGGTGGTCAACATTTGATAGTACTTACATAATTTGTTTTAGTTTAAAGGATAATGAGGTTTGTTTATCTAATTATTGCATTACTTTCAAATTTCATTCTATACAAGCTGTTGCCCGCGGCTCAGCCCGAGTGGATGTCGATTATCGCGACCAAACATAGCCTATGTCCTTTCCCAAGGTCTAATCTATCTATGTACCAAGTTTCGTTAAAATCAGTTCAGTGGTTTCGGCGTGAAAGCGTAACAGACAGACAGACAGAGTTACTTTCGCATTTATAATATTAGTATGGAAGTATGGATATGGACTAGCTGCTGTTTTCCCACCTCCTTATAGGACTTTGATCACTTTCCCACGACCCATGGGAAACTATTCCCGGGATAAATTACCTGTGTTATTCCAGACTGTAATCTATCCCTGTACCAAATTTCAACCAGATCTATTCAGTTGTTAGAGCATAATCCCTACTAATATTATAAACTAGCCTTCCGCCCGCGGCTCCGCCCACGTGGATCCTTTATCTCCGGTTCTACTCAACCGATTGCAATTAAACAAACGTAAGATTTTAAGTCTGACCAAGACCTTTCTATCAAAAAAAACCCGCATCAAAATCTGTTCAGTAGTTTTTGCGTCCATTGCGGACAAACACTTCCAATTTACAATTATATAATAGTTGCCCGCGGTGCGGTTGCTAGCTGTTGCCCGCGGCTCCGCCCGCGTGGATGTCGTTTATCGCGTGGTCTTGTAAATAGTGCTGAAAGCTGAGCGTTAAACGCTGATTAGACATTGTACTCGCCTCTCTATTCGACTCGAGGAGGTAGGTACTTACACGACGGTATGTCTCAATCGAGCAGTCCGACTGGGGAAGTAATAGTAGTACAGAAGTAGGGTAACCAAAGCTCACTGGAGAGGAGCTTGTGCTTTGTGCTGTCAATGGGAAAACCAAAGGCTTATCTTTTGCGCTGACGGCACAGATTATCTAAGGCAGCACGAGTGTGACTCCCCTGGTGTTGCACTCACCCATATACCACGGTCCCCCACCCTCTCCCCTACTCCTTCCCCTTCCCCGTTGTATCTCTTGTCTACTCCACTATATCCGTCACCACGCTCTAATCCAGGGATGGCCAACCAATGGCACGCGTGCCAAAGGTGGCACGTGGCACAACTTTCTGGGCACGCCAGCAGTGCCATCAGAAAGTAGGTATTTAGATGCGCCCGTGCTATACGATAGCAACAAAAAAAATTGGGTACGAATTGAGAACCTCCTTTTTTGAAGTCGGTTAAAAAGGTTCGCCATTCCTGTTCTAAGTTCTTACAGGGAAGGCGGCACAAGTGTGACTCCTTTGGTGTTGCACTCACTCATAGGCCACGGTAACCACTTACCATCAGGAGGGCCGTGTGCTTGTTTGCGACCTCATTACTACAGTACCTACGACTCGTGACTAATAGTATGGGGTACTTCAAGAAGGGCGAGTGTGACGCCCCTAGTATTGCATACTTTCATAGGACACAGTAACCACTTTCCATCAGCTGGGCCGTGTGCTTGTCTGCCACCTAAGTGGTGTAAATAAAACTTTCTACCTGCAAAATATCTACTCGACTCTCTACTCGCCATACCTTTGCCCTTCCCCCACCCTCTCCCCTACTCCTATGCTTCCCCGTTGTATCTCTTGTCTACTCCACTATACTATATCCTTCACCTTAAGTAATCTGTCTTTGTGTGGAAAACGATTTTGTAACTGATCTTAAGACAGTACCGACATCTATTTCATACCTGACAAATTAGAAATTGAAAAAAAAAGGAAACTGAATAAAAAATGCTTATAATCGTCCAGTTGGAACGAAACCATAGTAAGTTCAAAACCGCGTTTACGCCATCTAGTTACGTATGTGGAAATAAATTCATTGACAAAAAAATAACAATTTCATGATTGAAATCGTATTTATTTACACAACTGTAAATGTAAATTAAAGTCTATTTATTTAAAGCCCGACCTGGAAAATAAAATACCTCGCCATATTGCGGTAAACTATTGGAACTAATTTCTTCATATGGTAACAATCTATACAATGTCATTATGGTCATCTGTCAGTGTGGTGTCAATTGTGCGTGTTGTTGAGTTTGAGAGCGCTACAAAACTACAAAACTATAGTAATATGCCGAAAACTATTAAAAGCCAGTTAAGAAAAGTAATTTATAATATAACAAAGTATTTGTCGGATAAAAAGTAGGAAGGATTGGACTCTGTTCCTCTAAATAACATCACAGACCTTGTTGTCAATATGACGGGTAGGTCCATCATAGAGTACGTGCAATGAAATTGGCCTAAACTACTGATTTTACTGTGACTAATTATTATTCACATTTTTAGGTATATCCCGATCTTCTGTAATAAAAATACGAAGAGAAGGTCAAACGTCAAATGTATTTTCTACGCCTAAGAAAAATAAGCCTAACGCAAAAAAGAAAATCATGCTCGATTATTTTGATCTCTGTGCTGTTAGGCATAAAATACAAGAATTTTATGCAGTCCGAAAACCAATATCGCGTGGTCCCTGTTCTATACATAGTGTAATGTAACTGTATGTCTAACTTGTATTTACCATTCCAAGCAGTAAACTATTATACGGATACTACTGTGTTTTGATTTGTGCCCAGTCCTTGTAACCAGTATAACACGCCGCGTCTATTTTTCTATTTTAACCAGAAAACTTAACAGAGAAAAACTTAACTTTTTAACAGAGAAAAAAAAAATACATTTTAGTGAAAGTTTTGTATATTAAACACGTATCTACTACAAGTTGAAATTATCTTTTAAAATACGAAGCTGCATGAAATGAGCAAGCAATAGGTATATTAATTCGTTTGTAATATTGGACACGATCTTTTTTGTATCGAAACTTTTTTAAGTCAAAGTCTTTATTTCTCAAAATAGTGCAACACTGTTACAGCTTTTTGACGTCAAAAACTCCTTAAAACTAAGTACCGCTTCCTAAGCGCTAATGGAGAAGAAACGGCGCAACAAACTCCACTGCGGCATTTTAAGGACGTCAGTTTACAAAAAATAAAAGGGTTTCTTAAGACTAAGTATGAACGTATGTACATTTGTCTCGCGTCAAGTAGGTATATAAAAAATAAAAATAAAACCTTATATAAGAACAAAGCAACTTAATCAATGAAATTAAAAAAAAGAAGTCTATAACTCACTTTTGTGAATAATAGCAATGATAAACATGACAGCCTCCGTGGCGTAGCGGTAGTGAACGCGGCCGCTACGCAGGAGGCGCGGGTTCGATCCCCGCTCAGTGCAAATATTTGTGTGCATTAAATATGGGTATTTGCATTGGTCTGGTCGTGCCTCGGACAGCACGTTAAGCCGTCGGTCCCGGTTGCCATAAGAACATCTATGGCAGTCGTTACGGGTAGTTGGTGCCCTAAAAAGTCCAAAAACAACGGTCTAGCTGCAAAGCTTCGATATCGCCTAATGTTAACATTGGGTCGTGGAGGTCAGGTGGCAATCGCTTCACGGAAAATATCGAGGTCTAGCCAAATCTGTAGCTATGACTGGTAAAAGCGGACCCCAGACTCCAAGCTGAAAGCTTCGGATGCGACTGGGAATAACGCTAGGAGGAAGAAGAAGCAATGAAAAAGTCACAGTTTTATATTAGGTGTCATTCCGTGCTTAATTGCGGGGAAATAAAAGCCTGTTCATAAGCAAGTGTGTTGAAAAAATATTGGCATTTTACATGTGTATCACTATACTTGGTGTTGTCATATCATAGATGTTTTTGGCGCCCCCAGTACGGGTTTTTTATTTTATTGGTCGGACTTTACATACTTGCTCGGATGTAATCTATACTATTATAAAATTGTAAAGTGGTCGTGTCTGTACATTGGAGATATTTAAAAAAAAATACTTGGGTTATGTTATATTAACGATACTGAACACGA
Organism: Eilema depressum; assembly: GCA_914767945.1. Lineage (NCBI taxonomy): Eukaryota > Metazoa > Arthropoda > Insecta > Lepidoptera > Erebidae > Eilema > Eilema depressum. The sequence goes on from OU612026.1 coordinate 1,059,765, forward strand.
AAATATATTTTTTTCATTTCCTGTCTGTTTGTCTGTTTGTCTGTTTGTCCGCGATGGACGCAAAAACTACTGGACAGATTTTGATGCGGTTTTTTTTGTTAGAAAGGGCTTACTCAGACTTAAAATCTTACGTTTGTTTGATCGCAATCGGTTGAGTAGAACCGAAGATATGAGCAAAGGTCGCGTTAACCGAGATGCACGCGGGCGGAGCCGCGGGCGGAAGGCTAGTAAGATATAAAATTTCATCCATAAGAATAAAAAAGCGCCATCTATATTTCCGCTCATATTCTGTATAATATCAATATTGTTCACAACTCCGGTTCTACTCAACCGATTGCGATCAAACAAACGTAAGATTTTAAGTCTGACCAAGCCCTTTCTAACAAAAAAAACCGCATCAAAATCCGTTCAGTAGTTTTTGCGTCCATCGCGGACAAACAGACAAACAGACAGGAAATGAAAAAAAAATATTTTCGTGTTCAGTATCGTTAATATAACATAACCCAAGTATTTTAATTTAAATATCTCCAATGTACAGACACGACCACTTTACAATTATATAATAGTATAGATAGATGCGAAAGTAACTCTGTCTGTCTGTCTGTCTGTCTCACTTTTACGACTAAACCGCTGAACCGATTTTGATGAAATTTGGTATAGAGGTAGGTTAGACCTTGAGAAAGGACATAGGCTATGTTTGGTCGCGATAACCGACAACCACGCGGGCGAAGCCGCGGGCAAAAGCTAGTTGAACAATAAACATCTAAACATCTTCACAAATTGAATGAAATTTTGAAGCATCTATCATGCTAACTATTCAAATCGATTTGAAAGGAAAAAGAATCGACTTCGGACGGGACTCGAACCCACCGTCGTCGCCCCAAAGACGGTAGTATAGAGGAATTTGGATCGCCTTCGTGCGGGCTTCGGTGGCTTAGCGGTCAGATCATTCCCCCTGTAAGGGAAAGATCACGGGTTCGAGTCCCGCCCGAAAACGATTCTTTTTCTTTTTACCCGACTGCGCCAGCGAGAGGGTAATGTGTTTCACGCGTATGTATGTATGTAGTTTTCTTTGTTCCCCTCTACAGGCCTAACGCCTGGACGGATTTTGATGAATAGGGTCTCAAATGAAAGGTATTCATCTCCCGAGTGTCATAGGGTACATAAAATTCCAACAAAAACTATACGGTAGATTTTTGATGCTAAAATATGTGTTGGCAAAAATTTTTTTTCATTCAAATTTATCGAGTAGGGTATCAAAATGAAGAGAATTAAAAGGAGATTACAAAAATATATAGATGTCATCAATCAATCAATCAAATTAATTTAATGGGTACCGCCTGCTATCAAGCTTGTTTCAATCTTTTAGACAGCAGTCGGGGTTTTCTAAATCGATATTCACAAACTGTCACAATTATTATAATATTAGGAGGAAGTAGGACCATCAACCACAAACCTTGCATTTGGAGTCTGGCATCCTCACTTAGCTTAGCACCCCAAATCCAGGCACACAAGATTCTCATCAGTCAATGAGCAGGTATACTGACCAATCTTGATGGGCGTATCTTTGTATAGACGTATTTTCCTGTTTGCATCCGTGGCCAAGGTGACCTCGGAGTTTAAGGTCTTCCTCCTCCACTTCGCACGATCTTGGGCGTCCATGGCAGTGAGACCACTGGCACGCATGTTACCCTTCACAACGTGAAGCCTTATTGGGCCTACTCTTTCTACCTGGACACGGCGGGGGCGTCATTGCCAGGCATTTGCTACCCGCGTAGCCTGGCGGTAGCCGCAAGAACCTGGGCTGTATATACTATCTATATTGCTCTACATAACATCATTAAAAACATTTTTTTTAAGATTGTAATAGTTTTGATACCTTGTTAGCACACTGCACCTTTATAATTTATGTCAGTACTGAAAAACAAATGGATGTTCAAAACACTAGGAACCACAGTTCATATACACTATGGTGGACGTTGAAACAAGCCTATGTTCAGCGGAGGACTGCAATAGTCTTAATTGAAGTTCCAAAAATCATGATACACTGTTCACTTGAGGGTTGATCACTCATTTCACAAAAAAACATATCCACGAACCCTTTTTATTCAAAAGGAATATTGACTTGAGTAACAATACACTTGAGATGGAGACTATTTCATTTCACTACTGGGGATTCCCCACCCCAGCCATCCATAAAAGTTGTACTTCACTTTGCAAAAAGTTGTACAAAAATTGTTGTAATTTACCTAAAAACTCTTGAATACATTTAAATTTAATCAATTGAAGAGTTATTAAAGAAATAAATGTTGTATTTTTTTTACAGGAAACAACAAATGGACCCAAGCCATATCTATTACATGCAGATATTATTTGCAGCTGGTATCACCTTAGGTTAGTAAAATATTATTGTTATGTCTATCTATATTACGAGAATATACATGCCCTATGCGTGATGCCAAGAAGACGTCGGGTCACCAATATTCCCGGCCCAGGCCAGTCAGGGTCTCTGGGCTTTCTTCTTTAGATCGTATCTGATTCCCTGGCTACACAGGCTGATGCTACGAAACCGATATACCCACCTCATCGTTGGCTTCGGTGAGACGAAACCCTAGGGATCTAGGGATGTCTATGCACATGCGTTAAGATGCGTGAACTTTTGGACATTTTTTCACGAAGACTCCATACGTAGTAGTTTTAGAGTTCCATCAAGGTCTATAGTTATCGAACTATACCTTGAGGGAACCCTAAAACTAGTACGTTAACGTACAAAGCCACTTCTACGCATACCTTCACAGCCACTTATAGAATACCCAGTAAGTCCAGTAACAATAACTAATACTGTAACCGTATACGTTGTTTATCGTTATGAGTTGAGCCGCTTGTTATACAAACTCATAAATTAAACCTTTGAATGGTAACAAAATACATTTTACCCATGCACTTATCACTTATGGGTTCATTCACATTTTTTATGGCACTTTGTAGAAAGTGCTACACATATTTACGCATTAAAAAAAACCGTCATATTATAAACCTTTTTGAATATTGTAAGACGAAGCCTGTCAGGTTTTTTTATGCCAGTTAGGTGGCAGACAAGTACACGGCCCACCTGATGGAAAGTGGTTACCGTGGCCTATGGACGTGTGCAACACCAGAGTCACACTTATACTGCCGGCACTATAAGAACAGGGATATTCTGTGCCGTCAGTGCAGAAGACAAAGAAGAAGTCTTTCCAATGACAGCACATAAACTGATCACCGCGGTTAAAAAATAAAATGCTGTAGAAAATGGAAAAGTACAAGTGCCTTAATCAAAATGAATATTAATTCTCATTGAAGAAACATCGGTAGTCGGAGCCCAAAAGTCCGATTAGTCTAACTACGGAACTTTGAAATTGTCAATTGGTTGTGGAGGTCAGGTGGCAGTCGCTTCACGGAAAATAATTATCTAAGCTCAGTCGCATTATAGTAAGACTAGAAAGTCGACCCCAACCGAGTAGGGAAATGGCTCCGAGAATAATTTATTGAAGTTGCAGTCGCCAGAATTTATTGCTAGAAATAGTAGCAGGTTTTTCTTTTTCAAAGAATGTTAGCAACCGAGATTACTAATATTCCTGTTAACCGCTCCAGCTAAGCTAAATTGCTTGTGTTAGGCGGTTCACGTCGGCAGTGTTACAGCCAGGATCCGAACCCGGGACCTCTCGATCGTAAGGCTGACTCCTCAACCACTAAGCTACCGACGCTTTGAAGATTTGTGCAGCCGTGTGGTACCCAGGCGCGGTCGCAGCTTGAAGTTTTTTTTTACTTCGGAAATTCCTTAAAAAATTTAACTCCCCCTCCCCTCGTACTGGGACTTTTCAATATGACGTGCATGGTTTTGGGGGGTCATGTCCCCTGTGACCCCCCCCCCCCCTCGGACCGCGCCTGATGGTACCGTACTGTCCCGCCTTAACCTTCAACTGATTATGATTTTTTTCTCCAGTAGATAAGGTTCAAAATACTCGTAGTTTGTTCTATTTTTCAATTCAGCTGCCCTTTTAGTGGCATTGATCCTAAAGCTGATATTTTCTCAGTTCTTAGAATGAAATTCTGATAACAAACTAGTCCATGCAGCATATTTGTAGTCGATAACTAACCGGTAACTATTGTGTTACATGGAGTACCGTCAACAAAAAAAGACGTGTGGCACTCGGGGACTGCCGCGGTAAATCTATTGCATAGCATTTTTTATCAACTTATGCAATTATCCCCCTACTCCGACTCTATTTATACTATGACTCCGAGCTCGCACGAATCGAGCCGAGCTGCTCCGAAATCGGCTTGATTCGTGCGAGCTCGGAGTGTCAGCTTAGGTTTGGACCTGATATATATTATATATAATAGCATTCGGAGCAGCTCGGCTCGATTCGCGGCATCTACCGACGCGAAACTCCTCGAAGTACATCGTGTCAGGAATTCAGGATGCAGAGCTTTGAGTTTTTGAAGCATAAACAAACTGACTTGTTTATACATATACGATTTGATATTTTTTTAAGTATTTACTATGCCGATATTTTTTTGTACATTTAACTTAGAAAAGTCAACATCGAGCTAGCTATTACCTAGGCAAGAGGGTTTAATAATATATCTACGACAACGGGCACAAACAGCGTTGGAAGTATTATTTGAAAAAAATAATATGTAATAATAATCAGCCTTTATAGAGGCAGGTACCAGAATATAGGTTTATGTGAACGTTGACATTAATTAGGAAGGTTCTTACCATCTAGGGGGGTGCAGTCAATTGATGTACCAAATACAGACCTAAATAAATCTTGGCTTTACCTGATATTTTCCAAAGTGGCCGAAACGTCAGACTAAAAGGAAATAATAACAAATGAATCGCGATAGAATCCGTTAAAAAAAGGTTTTATTTCAATGATTGGATTTTCCTTTTTATTTATTTACGTATTTTTTTTTATTTTTTTTTTGCTGACCGTACTTCTGCACAAAGTTTTGAAGTAGGCAATTCATATTTAGGCTCGGCTCGCCCTCGGCTTTAGTTTGGCGTTTGCGAGTCTCCGTACAGAAATGTGGTCAAAAAAATTGATCGCCCTGGCAACAATAATATTATGTTTGTACGTTTTAGGCTCCCAGAGCTTGGACCTGACGAACAAACATACGTGGGCAGTCTTAATTGGTAAGTGTACATTTAATCTATACTATTATAAAATTGTAAAGTGGTCGTGTCTGTACATTGGAGATATTTAAAAAAATTTACTTGGGTTTATGTTATGTTAACGATACTGAACACGAAAATATTTTTCTTGAATTTCCTGTCTGTTTGTCTGTTTGTCGCGATGGAGGCAAAAACTACTGGACGGATTTTGATGCGGTTTTTTATTGTTAGAAAGGGCTTACTCAGACTTAAAATCTTACGTTTGTTTGATCGCAATCGGTTGAGTAGAACCGAATATATGAGCAAAAGTCGCGTTAACCGAGGTGCACGCGGGCGGAGCCGCGGGCGGAAGGCTAGTCTATAATATAAAAATGAATAGCTGAATGAGTTACTAAGCGCAAATCTTTTTATTCTTTATTTAATTCTTTTTTTAGAATATTGCTTGAAGTACGAGGATGGTTCTTACCCAGAGAAGGTTAAAAAATGCCTGAAAGAATCTAAAAAAAAAGAAAAAAATTAAGGAATCGACGTTAGGCGGTACGAAGTTCGCAGGTTCAGCTAGTTATACATAATTATATTACATAATTTTGGGTATACATATGGATACGACATATGTGCAAATACTGAAACCGCGAAGCATCCTGGTCCGTAGGAATAGAACCAAATTAAATTCAAACTTAAATTCCCTGATTTATAAAATCCGAAATTTTCTAACAAAATAATTATTAAAATAAATGTAGAAAATGCAACCACTTGTATAAGTCATTAAATAGTTTCATCCATTGCTTTAAAGTCATTGACTGTGTCATAAGTCATTAATAAATACGCACACACCCTCACACACACACACACAACAACTTCACACACACACACAACAATAGGCATAGTAGGTAACTTACTTGAACAGCTAAGCGGCAACATGCGATTCTACAGAGTGCTCAAAGTTGTTCAAATTCTATAAAATTGAAACTCTAGTTTCTGCCCTTAATTCTGGACCAATTTTGTTCAAACTTTTCCTGCTTGAAGCTTAGGGGGTACCAAGTATATGGTTTCAATTATTGCCTATATGTCGTATCCATATAGGTAGTGCTAACGAAGTAACTGGCGAAAAAAAGTCAATCAACTAAAAATAGTGCTGGACATAGGCCTCGCGTCTCCCAATGTTGGGAGCCTAAATACTACAGAACAGATAATAATACTATTGTTATTCTACTATATAATCAACGAACTCTGTGGCGTAGCGGTAGAAAATCATAGTCGCTGGTTCGATTCCACACTAGTGCAAATATTTGTTTGTATTGGTTTGGGTCTTTCTATACATATAATATGTATGTATTATTATTTATTGACTGCCTCTGTGGCGTAGCGGTAGTGAACGCGGCTGCTACGCAGGAGGCGCGGGTTCGATCCCCGCTCAGTGCCAATATTTGTATGCATGAATATAAATATTTGCATTGGTCTGGGTGTTTCTATGTATAATATGTATGTATTTACAAAAAAAAAAGTATCTAAGTATGTATATCCGCATTCTAGATTCCATAACACAAGCTAATTAAGTTTACCATGGGTCTAGAAAGCGTTGTGTAGAATGTTGTGGAATATTTATTTATTTATTTTATGTATTTCTAAAACTATATCTAAGTATATTTATAAGCATTCTAGAGGCCAACATACAAGATAATAGTAATGTTTAATTTAATAAATAATAATTATTAAGAACATATTATTTATTATCTATTGACGCATTCCTGTTTCCTTAAAGAAAATAAAAGACTGTCATAGTGGAACTTGACACACATTATCTATTTTCTATACTTACTATCTATACTATTATATAATTGTAAAGTGGTCGTGTCTGTACATTGGAGATATTTAAAAAAAAATACTTGGGTTATGTTAACGATTCTGAACACGAAAATATATTTTTTGAATTTCCTGTCTGTTTGTCTGTTTGTTCGCGATGGACGCAAAAACTACTGGACGGATTTTGATGCGGATTTTTTTTGTTAGAAAGGGCTTACTCAGACTTAAAATCTTACGTTTGTTTGATCGCAATCGGTTGAGTAGAACCGAAGATTGAGCAAAGGTCGCGTTAACTGAGATGCACGCGGGCGGAGCCACGGGCGGAAGGCTAGTTATATATGATTGTAAAGTGGTCATGTCTGTACATTGTAGATAATTAAAAATATACTTGTGTTATGTATGACTTATGTATATTAACGATACTGAACAAAAACAATATTTTATGGAATTCTTGTTTGTCCACGATGGACACAAAAACTACTGAACTGATTTTGTTACGGTTTTTTTTGTTAACCTTACTTAATCAAAAATAATACAATTTTTTTTTTAACTCCAATGTACAGACACGACCACATTTATAATAAGAACTCGTATAGACCTTTGTTTTTTTTTTCAGCGCGCTATGTAATGTACATATTAACAGTACAAGCCTCCAAAGTGATCTGTGTACAAGCGTACGGAATACTTCAGAACGGGCAAGGATTGGACATCAGCCTGTTGAACCATGTAAACAGGAACCAAGTCCTGATGTATGTGGCTTCCGTCGCAGTACTGTACTTCCAAGAACAGAAGCTGTATGCTGAGGACTTCCCTCTGCTGTTCATCGCGTATTTGATCGTCAAATATCCTGAAGTGGTAAGTATCCTAGTAATATTATTATCCTATATAATATAACCGAACCAGGGAGGCTTCGCTCGTGACATACTTCAACCCCTTTAAGTCATATGTTTACTCACAATTTATTAATGTTCAAATAATGAATGGGAATTGTCGGATTTGTTGATATATGATCACTGCTCCGCTCCCTTGAGCAGAAGCAAAAGCAGCAGAACAAAAAGTCTTCATCTTTATAATATTAGTAGATATAGATTATTTTTCATTCCTTTTCAATAAGTCCATTTCATTGAAAATGTATGTTTCCAAGATTTTTATGTTAAAAAAACCGAGAGTTGTGGTCCCTCAACTTTTAAGCCATAATAAAAAATGCTAGTGCGGACAATCTTTGCCAGAATTTAGTTTCTTTTTCTTTGGACTTTCAATTTTGGACCGAAAATGTATGATAATCTTCTTTGTGAAGATGTTTGGATGTTGGTTACTCAATCACTCAACCAGTCAACCAATCAGTCTCGCGCGCAGCGTAATACGGTACGCACGTACACAGCATAGTTTGTAAATTCGCATAGTAGTGAGCATCTCGCGTGATCATGGAATGCCAAAAGTGCAAAAATGCTTTGGGGAAGAAGCGTCTACACTTCATATGTCAGGGATCGTGTGGGGGCACCTTTCATAGAGGCTGTGTTAAGGGCCTGTTGACAGATATGAACGCAGGTATAACCCGACAGTACTGTAATAACTGCGAGGTAGGGTCGGGGAGTGAGGAGCCTGGGGAGGAAATACAGGGTCTCGAGAAAATACTGAAGGACATTCAGATAAAGGTTAGTACATAATCTAGACACCATTGAACATGGCATTAAAGTCGCAGTGGTAGAACCGTTAAGCCGACGGTTAGGTTATCTGTAGTAAAAGTATCAGCCTGAGATTGGGGGAGAGGGGGGGGGGGGGGGGTCACGTCTTTTTAAAGTGCGGAAATTCTTTCAGAAAATGCCTTTTTAAAAGACTTCTATTTGATGTGTACGATGGGGAGGGGGGGGGGGGGGGGGGGTTCATGTAGTTCACCCAGTACAAACAACGGTGACAGCTGGTATATATTAGAAATGTAACGTACAGCTGTACAACGTACAAATCTACACTATCTACATCTACACTAATATTATAAAGAGGAAAGATTTGTACCTATTTTTGTATGTTTGTATGTTTGTAATGAATAGGCTCCGGAACTACTGTACCGATTTCAATAATTCTTTCACCTATAGAAAGCTACACTATCTGGGAGTAACATAGGCTATATAACATCACGCTACTACTAAAGGGAGCGGAGCAGTGAGCATAAATGTCAATAAATCGGGCAGATTTCCATACATTAAAGTTGGACCGGAATCCGAATTCCACGCGGGCGGAGCCGCGGGCAACAGCTAGTGTATTATATTTTTTATTAATTGTATACATTTTTATGGTTCAAAAAATAAGTTATGTGAACATAGCATAGTAGATACGAGTAACAACGGATGTAAACATCGACGTTGACTCTATTGCCCGCGGCAAACGGCGTCAGCACATTCCGTCGCGATAGCCACAGCAACATTCCGATTCCGAAGCCGACCATATACGACTACGACAGATGCACGCAGCTGATATAGCGTAGTTACCCATTACTTACCAAACTCTGATACGGATAAAGGGGACCATTGAAAAGCTGCAATGAATTATGCGCATCTGCTACGTGCGTCGGCAGTTACTGTTGTCGTATGCGGTCAGCTACGGAATCATACCTTCAGATTCTTCTACACCCTAGCGTTAAATCCCAGTTGCATCCGAAGCTTTTAACTCGGAGCCTGGGGTCCGCTTTACCAGTGTAACTGCGGATTTGGCTCGACTTCAATATTTTCCGTGAAGCGACTGCCATCTGACCTCCACAACCCAATGACGACATCGGCCGACATCGGGCGAGATCGAAGCATTGTCGCTAGACCAGTGCTTGAACTTTTTAGGGCTCTAACTATCCGTAACGATTACCATAGTTGTTCGTATGGCAACCGGGACCGACGGCTTATCATGCTCTTTGAGGCACGATCAGACAAATGCAAATACTCATGAACTACTATTGACTGAATCATTTCATTACAGATATGATTCTTAAAATTCCTTGTAAATAAAAAAATAAATACCAATGTAAAAAAGACTACATAAATTATTTAGGATATATTATGTAATGTCTTGCCTATTAGGTTAAAAAATAAATATCTATTATGTTAAAATATTTGGTACAGGGCTAGATATTATAGCCGGAACCGGGAGGAACACGTAATATGCTACTTTTTATGTAAAAAGTAGCATCGCGGCATCACGTGGGTGGTGCCGCGAGCATCAGCAGAGAATAATAATATTTCTATATCATTCTCCGAGGCTTTTCCATCTCACTTGAGATTGGTTTTGAGTCTACTTATAAAACGGCTGAATTGAGGAATTGCCGCGAAGCGACTATCGTCTGATCTCTACAACGCAGTATGAATATAACATGTAAAGTGCAAGTTACTCTCAATAAATTGTTATGAAGACTATCTGACTAACAGGGAACTGCAATCGGTTATTCACTTTTACTCGTATTGCCAATCGTCTTATCTCCAGCTTAGGTAGGTATTATTAGCTTAGCTATAGTGGCTATAGGAGGTACTATCAGTATGCAGTCCAGTGATATGCAATCGTATTTTTGACTATCTAGACGGCTACCGGGATATCTGTTGTTACAGATATTACCGCGATAAATTAAACACGTGTAAAGTAGCAACCTTGCGAATGAGTTTTTTTATACCATACAGATGGCAGACAAGCACACAGCCCACCTGATGGTATGTGGTTGTCGTGGCCTATGGACGTATGTAACACCAGGGGCGTCACACTCATGCTTCCGACCCTGAAGAAACCTTCTAATAAGAACCCTATATTGTAGTCGCTTGGGAAAACCACCGCAGGGAGTTCATTTCACAGCTTGAGTGTGCGTGGGATGAAGTTCCTTTCATACCGCACAGTGCGCACCGTTTCCGGTCGCAATGTGTTAGGATGAATTCCCCGCCTATGGCAAGATGTTCTTCAGCTATTTTTGTGTTGAATAGTCCGTTTATCGAGGAAGACTGTAGGCTATTCATTTCATTACGCTACTGCCCAAGAGAGCGGAACAGTAATCATAAATGACAACAAATCTGACAGGTTCCCATACATTATTTGATTTCCTAAGTTTTGTTTTTAACGAAGCGACTGGCATCGGACCTTCCAACCCCAAAAGGAAAGTACGTCAGAGCCTCGTCTGTTGGGACTGAGATCCCTCTACACCCTGTATTATCTATGCAATGAAATCTTCAACGTAATTATCCAAGGGGATGAAGAAAATTGAATTTAGAACATATCGTTTAGTTTGTGAATTCAAAACATCAATAAGTCTATTTATTTCTATCTCAATGGTACCGAATTTATCATCGGTACAAGTTTTTTAAAGATTTTTTTGCATTTAGTTATTTCCTCGCTGAGATGGTACGAAAAGTTACTTGTTGCACTCGAGTGCAAAGATTTTTCACCTTGTGCTCTTTTGATTCCCTCGCTACGCTCAGGATTCTAATTTGTAAATCCTTCGCTTGCTCGGTCATCAAAATTGAGCAGCGATTGCTTGCACTCTTGTATAACAAATAACAATTTTCCAGGACAAGCCTTTATCACCCAAAGTCGCAGTGACGTATGGTTCAGGCATGGCTTGCAGCTTCATAGAAGGCTACCTGGTCCACGTCATCCCACCAGACGGGGGTGAAATGAAGGGGCTCCACGACAAAATCCGGGCATTCGAGGGCACCCACCAGGTGGTGTTCCCTGTGAAGAGGCTGTTCATCATTGTGACCAAGTCCATGCACTGCCCCCCGGACCTGAAGGAGTTTAATGACAAGAGTGACAGAGAAAATGTTAACAGACTGGAAGCTTGTTTGGTATGTATACATTTTTGTAATTTTTTATACCACATATTATTATTAAATTTTTGTATAGGACGCGTCAATTTGACTTCGACTCGCCTGATGGTGAGCAGAAGGCAAATTCTCGGAAAAGAGGGTCAACATTATAGACACGTATGTACCATGTTGCAATGTTGGCACTCAGCTTGACGGCCTCATCAGATGCTTTTCACGCTCCGCTTAAAGGACCCGGGACTGTAGGAAGAGGGTAACACGTGAACTGGTAAGGAATTCCAGATCTTAATGGTGCGGCAGAAGAAGGAGAGAGAGCGGAGAGAGCAAACAAGCACACGGCCCACCTGATGGGAAGTGGTTACCGTGGCCTATGGAGTTATGCGACATCAGGGGCGTTACACTCGTGCTGCCGACCCTGAAGAAACCTTCTAATGCCCTTGATGAAGAACCGCATATTGTAATCGCTTGGGATCACAGCAAAGTTAATTTCAAATAGTACAAGTTACTACTAGTTTTAAAATATTTGTACATGCATACGATACGTATGTTCATGCCTATTTACCACCTGACAAAGCCTGCCATTTGCTTCAATCCCTACCCCTACATGCTTCAGCTTCCTCTACTTCCATATGGTAAAACATTTTTTTGTTTACAAATAAAAATAATATTGATATGTCTGTGTTTGTAGTATTAAAAATACAGATTTTGGAGTGAGCCCGGGCTGTCTACGGTCCACATACATTGGCTTATATAATACGAGTTTTATTCGAGCAACTGCCATCTGACCTCCCAACCCCTTGAGAAAAGCCTGCTTCAAAGCGTCTTCCGGTAATTAGCAAGTATACCGGCTTGCAGGTTTGCTCAAAAATCATTTTCAGGCTCTTTTGGAGCTTAGATACCTACCTAATAATGTTAAGAAAATTTGACAGCCTCCGTGGCATAGCGGTAGTGAACGCGGCCGCTACGCAGAGGCGTGGGTTCGATCCCCGTTTAGTGCGAATATTTGTGTGCATGAAATATGGGTCGTCGGTCTCGGTTGCCATAATAGCATCTATGGCAGTCGTTACGAATAGTTGGAGCCCTAAAAAGTCCAAAACTAACGGTCTAGCTGCAAAGCTTCGATATCGCCTAATGTTACCATTGGGTTGTGGAGGTCAGATGGCAATCGCTTCACGAAAAATATCGGGGTCTAGCCAAATCCGTAGTTAAGACACCGGACCCCAGACTCCGAGCTGAAGGCTTCGGATGCGACTGGAAATTAACGCTAGGATGAAGAAGATTTTAAGAAAATATTGTCGTCGGTATTGCAACGGCCGGGGGTCGAACCGCCACTTGACTGCCGCTTATTGTCCCGCAGAGAAGCGAACCTGTGACTTGTGATACTTTGCAGTCCTTCGAGGAGGTGATCAAAGACGTGGCGGGAGTGAAGAGTCGCAACTACAAGAACTCCGCGTACAAGATCTTACGACCGAACGCGCCGCCCGTGTACGTGGCCGCCGAGTTCGCTACACCTCTGCACACCCTCTATAAGGTCGTGAAGAACAGACATCTGTATGAAGGTATGTGTTTTTAACCTACAATGCGAAGACTGTACGCTTTTTGTGTAAGGCAAAAAAAGCGGCACGGTTTTAACGCTCTAATGTAAATAAAATTAATTATTAAAAAAATAAGAAACCCGACTGCTGTCTAAAAGATTTAATGGGTTTTATGCGACGGGGGTTAAATTTAAATACCCCCATCGTATTTTTACCCCCAATGCTAAAAGACGGAATGCGTTTTTGAACCTCGATACAAAAGGATGGCACACGTTTTTTAGGGTTCCGTAGCCAAATGGCAAAAAACGGAACCCTTATAGATTCGTCATGTCTGTCCGTCCGTCTGTCTGTCTGTCTGTCCGTCCGTATGTCAAAGCCACTTTTTTTCGAAACTATAAGGCCTATGCTGTTGAAACTTGGTAAGAAGATGTATTCTGTGAACCGCATTAAGAATTTCACACAAAAATAAAAAAAAGCATTAAATTTTGGGGGTCCCCATACTTAGAACTAAAACTCAATTTTTTTTTTTTTTTTCATCAAACCCATACGTGTGGGGTATCTATAGATTGGTCTTTAAAAATGCTATTGAGGTTTCTAACATTTTTTTTTTCTAAACTGAATAGTTTGCGCGAGAGACACTTCCAAAGTGGAAAAATGTGTCCCCCCCCCCTCTAACTTCTAAAATAAGAGAATGATAAATCTAAAAAAAATATATGATGTAAATTGCCATGCAAACTACCACTAAAAATTGGTTCGAACGAGATCCAGTCAGTAGTTTTTTTTTTAATCCGACTAATATTATAAATGTGAAAGTTTGTGAGAATGGATGTGTGGATGTGTGGATGTTTGTTACTCTTTCATGCATAAACGGCTGGACCGATTTGGTTGAAATTTGGCATGTATATAGGTTATACCCTGGATTAACATATAGGCTATACGATATGGATACGACATATGTGCAAATACTGAAACCGCGAAGCATCCTGGTCCGTAGGAATAGAACCAAATTAAATTTAAACTTAAATTCCCTGATTTATAAAATCCGAAATTTTCTAACAAAATAATTATTAAAATAAATGTAGAAAATGCAACCACTTGTATAAGTCATTAAATAGTTTCATCCATTGCTTTAAAGTCATTGACTGTGTCATAAGTCATTAATAAATACGCACACACCTTCACACACACACACAACAATAGGCATAGTAGGTAACTTACTTGAACAGCCAAGCGGCAACATGCGATTCTACAGAGTGCTCAAAGTTGTTCAAATTCTATAAAATTAAAACTCTAGTTTCTGCCCTTAATACTGGACCAATTTTGTTCAAACTTTTCCTGCTTGAAGCTTAGGGGGTACCAAGTATATGGTTTCAATTATTGCCTATACGTCGTATCCATATTGTATATCAGCGATGAACGGGATCAGAATTCCACGCGGGCGAAGCCGCGGGCGGAAGCTAGTACGCCATAAACCACAATTTTCGCCTTTGCTACTACGGAACCCTTCATGGGCGAGTCCGACTCGCACTTGGCCGATTTTATTTACACTTTGTTTAGCGTCAAAGGTTAAAACGGTACCTACACTTTAGAAACTTCATCGCAACTTTTTTATCCTACTTGAATAAGATAGGAAAAAAGCGAAATCAAGCTCGGGCGGGACTCGAACCCGCGATCTTTCCCTTACAAGGGGAATGCTACCGAGCTACCGAGCTTCGCACGAGGTTGATCCAAATTTCCCCAAACATTCGTCTTGGGTGACGGTATAGTTCGCATACTAAATGCTTTAAAATTCATTCAATTTTTATATCCTACGATCGACACTTAACCTTAAACGAAGAACATTTTCGCCTCGATACGCAGTTTTTAACCTCAGACATAAATTATAAGCATTATAACCCTCACTTGGTTTTGCCGTAGTCGGGTAAAAAACAGTACGCTTTTTCACAAAATCTTCCCAGACGCAAAAAGGGACAATACTAAAGATTTTTTTTGTATTTTATTTTTTCAGAAATGGCCGATGTGAAGGTAGACGACATTGTGTCAGATTTCGTGACCACGTTGCGTAAGGTGCTGGCCAAGAGTCCCGACCTGAAGGGCAAGTGCGAACTGGTCTTATTTGATGGTACGTAGTTTCTTTTATTTATTTATTACTAGCTTTTGCCCGCGGCTGCGCCCGCGTGGATGTCGGTTATCGCGACCAAACATAGCCTATGTCCTTTCTCAAGGTCTAATCTACCCCTATACCAAATTTCATCAAACTCGGTTCAGCGGTTTAGTCGTAAAAGCGAGACAGACAGACAGACAGGCAGACAGACAGACAGACAGACAGACAGAGTTACTTTCGCATTCATAATATTAGTAGGGATATACTTTATTGTACGCCAAATTACAATATTTTGATACAGAAATTAAGAAAACAGGAGCGTTTGTCCAAGTCTCAAAATGTCCAAGTCTCAAAATGTCCGAGTCTCAAAATGTCAAAAGCATTTAAATGAAAACTATAATATACCACAAAACCTCAATATAGAAGACTACAGATTATCATGATACCAAATAATTTTAGCCGATCAAATTGAGTATTAAAGGGTGGCCTTATCGCTTTACGCAATTTCTTCCACTCTCTTCTTGTTTCTCACAGTCTTTTCACTCGTGTCAAAAGGCTCTGCAGAAGTAGGTTCTGTGTTTCAGTCCCTTTATTTGCAAATTCAAAATTTAATTGTAATTTTGAAAATGGAATGCAATAACATTCGAATAAAATTCTAATTTTAAAATTGGAACGCAATAACAATCGAATACAATCAAGTTCTAATTTTGAAAATGGAGCGCAAGAATTTCATTCTTGTCATTTAAAAACAGCACAAAAAACGAGCACAGGTCCTAATATAGATAAATAAATAAATAAATAAATATTGGTGTACCTCGTGACACGTATCTTGGACCTAAGTCGGGAGAAAAACGAGGTCGTGCAGTGCAATTCTGTAAGCGCACAACGACGAACACAGCGTTGCGACAACCTTGATATAGATTGTCATTGGTCGATCTCCAGTGACGTCACCCAGGCCGACCAATGACAATCTTTAATAAGGTTGTCGCAACGTTGTGCTCGTCGTTGTGCACCAGCAATGTAATTCTTTAAGCGCACAACGACGCAGATTATTTTGTAATGATCTATGCTTCGTGAATTTGAGCTCGTCTAACGCAGTACCGGTACTATGGGGTGAATAGGGATCAATGGGTGAATAGGGATAAAATGGTCAGCTTAATTCTGTAGTTACTTTCTTTCAAGTGAAATTATGGATTAGTTAAATGTGATAATGAGCAGAGTTATCAATAATATCTGGCTAGATACTTGGAATTCAGGAGAGAAATTATTAAAAACATCTAACGACCATTTTATCCTTATTCACCCTTTGATCCCTATTCACCCCATTTTACGGTAGCACCCAGTGCTATCGTCAAAAGACATGTGTACTGCGCGTATAGAGCACATTTTGGGCACAGTTTAGGTCCAAGATTTAATATCCCGAGCAATTATTAGAACCTACATTGGTTTCCTTGACATACTTTACATCGTTTTGTTGCAGATACCGATGAGTCTTTAAATCTGGCGGATGTGTTGCTCGACCGAATCAAGGAGTTGGAGCCAGATTTTGAAGAGTTCATTAGTCGTAAGCAGTAACTACGCTACCTCCAGTCACCTCTCTAATGTTAACTGTTAGTGATAATGTGCCTTACTTTGTATTAATTAACGACATAAGAACAGGAACGCGTAATGTGTTCAAAATTCAGTCTAAATCTAATCCTAATCCCCCAAATGTCAAAAAAAATTGGTCGAATGTCAAAATTATTCTGCCAAATCTCCTAAATCTGCCAAATGTCAAATACAGTATTCATGCCAGTTCGAGTATGGCAGTTTGGCATTAGATCGAGATTGAATCTGCCAAATGTCAAAAACAGTAATCTCGTAAGTTCGAGTATACAGCTTTTGACATTTGGCAGATTGGCATTAGATCGAGACTGAATCTTGAACAGATTTTATAACGAGAATTGATATTCTGATTGCCGAGTGCCATAAAAATGTATGAATAACTTCACCATCGTGATTCAGACTAAATGCCAAAATCAGCCACTAGGTGGCGTTGATCCTATATCGTAAATCACAGTTTACTCGCTCGCGATCGAATATGTGAAATGTATAATATATGGGATGGAAAGGGTTGGAGTTTAACTCCTAACCTGGGTTATAAACCACCGTGGGTTTGAATTTGTGTATTAAGCATTTAATGCAAGCATTTATTTACTATAGAAAGGTAAACTAAGAGGGATGATTGTATTTTTTTAATTTTTTTAATTGTTTGCATTTATATTTTAGAATCGTATTTAGGTTTTTGTTGAATACGATTGATATCTACCGTGTTATGTTAATTATAATTGTTTTAAATATATAATGTCCTACCTTGAAGGTAGTGTTATTTGAAATATTTATACTATTATGTTTGAACGGTTTTTGATTTGGCATTTCAGAAAGAAGAGTGAAAGTCAGGGTAAAATCGGATTTTTTTGGTTTTGTAAAGCGTTCTCTCTGTCGCACATCAGACTGACAGTTTGATATCTATATAGAGTAGTTGAAACCGTTAGTATTTATAAATAAAGTGTTAAATAAATTACTATTTAGCTTCAATTTTTTAAAAAATATCAAGCTCAGAGAGAACGGTCTAGAAAACCGAAACAAGCCGATGTTACCCGAACCGCACTCAATTTCCCGACGTGTCAAATCAAAAGCTGGATATTTCAAATCTATTTTACTTTTATGACATTAATTAATATGAAAAAGAAAATGTAATTTAACGTCGTCAGTACTGAGGCTTTAAATAAAAGGTAACTAATTTAGAATTGTAAGTTAATTACTTTTTAGATAAATAGGTGATCAGGTAAAATCAAGAAGAACTGCCCTTAAATTTTAAAATCTTCACTGGTATGAACATTGCCTTTTGACCGATTTTCTATCTTTTAAAATTATTTTCATCTAAATTAATGTTTTTACTATATATTTTTTAATCACTTGTGTGACAAGTACTCTATTTATATTTGAAAAATTGAATCTATTTTATTTTATTTGTTGACATGTTTCTAAAATATTCTTTTATTTTGGCGCTTCGCTTGGCGATAAAATCGTCAATTTGACAATAATAACAATATACATAAATATTAATCCAAAAATCATTGACAATTTTTTCTCGATATAATATTTTTATTAACCGACTTCAAAAAAGAAGTGGTTCTATGTTTGTCTGTTTTGTTCTATCTTTGAATGATATTTTTTGTTGTTTTCATCACAATTATTTCTTGAAATCAAACAAGTCATTACAGTACCCGATCCTACTTTTGATTTAGCAGGTTAGAAGAGTAATAGTGCAGTTAAAATCGGCTTTCTCCAGTTTTGTAGAGCGTTATCTCTATCGCACATTAGACTCACATTAGACACAGTTCAATACCTTTATAGAGTTGTTAAAACCTTTTATGTTGATAAAATATTATGAGTATTTTAACTACTGTAGAAAGATATTGAGCTGCAGACGTGTAGTGTGCGAAAGAGAGGCTTTACAAAACCGAGGCATACCGATAATAGCCGAACATAATCTTCTTTCCGGCGCCAAATCAAAAGCATGTTTTTGGTTGTTGGAATTATAATAAGTCAGTCATTTATGTTTAAGTACTTATCTTTTTGTCTAACAGGCCCTACCACTACCTCTTAAAAGTAAGTTTATTTCAATCTTACTTTACTTTCGTAGTTTGAATTGGATTCCGTCGATATTTGTGTACAGTCACGTGCAATGAAATGTATACATGGACAGAATTTTAAATGAATATTCACTCTGAAAATTTCAGAAATAAATAGTCACATTATTAATATATTTTTTGTAATCATCAGGATTTCTCGCAATAATGTACATTTTTGTCATTTTGCATTTTGCAAATTTATCACTGTATATTATATCAGTGCACGTGACGGTACTATATTTTGTAAGGTGTAAAATCTAACAAATTAAATAAATATATCCACTACAGTAAAAGATACTGCTGGACCCATTTTGACCATATAAGATATAACACTAGTATCCTGAGTATCCTGACGGAGTATCCGACGGACGGTCCGATTCACACTGTGAAAATCACAAGTATTGTTTTAAATAGTGCTAGAAATGATAGTAGCCCGTTTTCACTTTATAAAACTATTTCGACTGTGGTACAAAAACCTAAGTCATTGTGTAACTTTAAGTGTAACTCGATTAATTTTAGTAAGCTTATGAAGCTGTTCAGTTTGGAGAGTTCACTTTTCGAATCGGTCGGGTGAAACCAATGCTGTTCGCGATTTTGCAGTCGTTAATTTTTTCAATAAATATTTTTAACTATTTTTAGTAAGAATAGCTTTTTTTTTTGTAAAGTATTTATTAGATCTGACTGTACGAAAGCGCATGGTGATTCTAGAAGCGCGTTCTCCGAACCTATCCTTTAAAAATTAAAAGCGATCTCAACATGGCGGGGAAGAGTCTTCAGAATCTCCTTGACCACTGAAGAGACCCGAGACTTCATCAAAGAGACTCGGGACTTGGTCGAAGATATTCAAGAGATATGTCTCTCCTACAATGTTGCGCCTGCAGTGCTATAAATTACTGATAAAAAAGTTTACTTTTTAAGTATAAAAGTTCGTTATGTCCATGTGTGTTAGAAATACCCCAGGGCTCAACCCAAAATACAACAAATTATAAAGAAAATCGAGATACTTGAGTCTAAAAACAGTCTTCTTCAGTCTACCGTTAATCCACGGTAATGCTATTTAGGTCCAACCCCACCAAACGGACGGCATCGGCCCGGATTTTACAATCTTTAAACAAAATTAAATCTTATTATCAGTGTTTGAAGTTTATATTACCAAGTCACGCACAACAGCTTGACAGCGACGTGCGGCGGCATGACGCACATCAAACTGTCATGCGTGACTTGGTAATATAAACTTTAAATGCTGTGATTTAAGATTTATTTTGTTTAAAGATTGTAAAATCCGTTCCGATGCCGTCCGTTTGGTGGGGTTGGACCTTTTATCTATCTGTAGATATACCTACCGTGGTTGATACCCAGTCGCATCCGAAGCTTTCACCTCGGAGTTTGGGGTCCGCTTTACCAGTCTAGCTGTGGATTTGGCTGGACCTCGATATTATTTACAGTCTGAGTTTATAAATATATGTGTATGTTAAGTTTCTGTACTGTAAGTTTTTATATTTAGACTTAAGGCTGGGTGACTCAGATGCTTACGGCCATACTATAGTGTATGTTCTCTCTATGTAGGAACCTAGTAAGCAGAAAATGTATACAAAACATAGACTGATTGACTAGTTATACTAACTTTTAAACTCTCGCGTTCCATGATACACAATAATGTAAACGGGAATTAACGCGATCTTGGTATATGTACATACATACCTTTGAATTGCCTGACTTTGCGACCAGCCCCCCTAGGCAAGTAGCAATACGTTGACCAGTGTATTGTAAAATGGGATTTGACGTTGGTTATATGACAGTTGTCAACATAATGTCTTAAAAAAGTCAAAATACGTGTCATATTTTGCCACTTGTCTAGGGAGACTGGTCGTAACGTCAGGCAATTCTGATTTCTGAAGTATGTATGTACAGTCGACAAAGGAGAGACGGTAGCACCGCCTTTACATACAACTTTATATGAAACAGTGCAAGCATTGTTCCTATACCATGATCGCGTTAATTCCTGTTATTATTATTCTATGTATGTATGACTTAGTCAGACTTTATCCAATATTATATTTCAATACAATAGCTGTATTTAGTATATTCAGAAGTGACTGTATGATTTGTATGTTGTATTTTGTGGTATTGTTGTGTGATAAGACTTTTGTAATTTTATAAGAAGCATGTTGTTGTACTTAAAGTACAATTGAAATAAAAGGATATATAAAAAATACCAACTTTTATTTACTTCTAAACGTTTTACACTTTGTGTTTTTAACAATCTTAATTCTTTATCTCTGTACACTGTAAATGTATAGACTGTGTACAAGTAAAATAAAATTATGTACAAAGTCATTATGGCGTATATTATGGCTAGGGGTTGCACCAAACTTGACAAACGCTCTGATGGTTGCGGTTCCATTTTTGGAACCAGGGGTCCAATCTTTCTTTGTGGCTCAGAATGTTAACTTCCCAAAATGTCCCCTGGTACCAAAATGTCAACCTCCCATAATGTCCCTCATTAAATCATGTTTATTTACGTAAAAAAAATAACCACTTCTAACCTAACCTATCCGAGTCGGGGTGGGCAGTGTCCATTTTTGGGAAAGGGTCATTATGAGAAGTTGAGATAATTTTAAAGCATTTAGTATGCTAAACTAAACAAATTATTTTTAATTGGAAAAAGCGAAATCAATACTCGGGCAGGACTCGAACCCGCGATCTTTCCCTTACAGGGGGAACGCTCTGACCACTGAGCCACCGAGCTTCGCCCGAGATTGATCCAAATTTTCCAATACATCCATCTTAGGGCGATGGTGGGAGCAATCTACCGGTCTATTCCACCTAGTTACATTGTAGTTACATTGATGTAACTAGTTGGACATTTTTCTTCCAAGTAGTTACATTATTTGGAAATTTTATTTTAATGTAACTAATGAGACTTTTATGTCCAATTAGTTACAGCCCAGGCCAAATGGCCAACTAGGAGTATAATAGGTTTTTCAACACACCTTGCTTATAAATACGATTTTATTTCACCGCAATTAAGCACGTAATGACACCTATTATGTAACTGTGACTTTATCATTGATATTATTCACAAGTGAGTGATGTACGAATTCGCTTTTTCCAATTTAAAATAATTATGAGAAGTTGACATTTTGGGAAGTTGAAATTCTGAGCCACAACCCACTCTTTTAGATTAACTTTCCACCAAAGATGTGCTATACCATAACTCGGGACATGTATCTTGGCCCTAAATTGCGAGATAAACGAAGCCCTGGCGAGCACGGATTGTTTTGTAATAATATATGCTTAGTGAATTTGAGCTCGTCCACCGCAGTAGCATCCCGCGCTATCCTCAAAAGACACCCAAGAAACGTGTACTGCGCGTATGGAACACATTTTGAGCACTTTTTGATATATGTCTCGAGCAATACGTTGCTATGTATGTGTTTGATATCCACCAATCATATTCATTGGTCCATATAGCACAGCACTGGTGGAAAGGGGTTCAGCTAAGCTATGTTTTTATATAGAGAACCGTGCTATGGATGTATGCTGTGGATGCGAATAGGTAGATTCGATTTGAACATTTGTAGGAAGTTTTCATTCTGTACGGTTATGTTCCCGACGGTGAGTAGGGTAGCCAGAGCTCACTGGAGAGTTTTTGTGCTGTCAGTCGGTAGATCAAAGGCTTGTCCTGAATTGTCTTCTGCACTGACGGCAAAGAAACTCTGTTCTTACAGGGTCGGCAGCACGAGAGTGATTCCCCTGGTGTGGTGTTGCACTCGTCCATAGGCCACGGTAACCACTTTCCATCAGGTCGGCTGTGTGTTTGTCTGTCATTTAAGTGGTATGGAATAAAATTATTCTATGTTATGTTACATCGCATCATAGCTCCAGTTGCACATTTTCATAGCACATCATACTCGCTATGTTACATAGCATATCACAGTGGAAATGGTCACATAGTTTAGCTTTTACACCCTCGTAGCATAGCTGCATAACACATCTTTAGTGGAAAGGTAGCCTTAATCTTTCTCTCGAATTGGTTTTTACGGCAGCACCGCTCAGACTGCAGTCTGAGCTCCCAACCCCGACAGGGAAGCCTGCGTCAAAGCATAGTTCGTCAATGAGCAGGTATATTGGGCCCCCAAAACTCTTGGTGGAGTCCCATACTTTTTTTTTATATAGGACACGTCAATTTAACTTTGCCTCGCCTGATGCTAAGTTGAAGGCAAAGTCCCTGAAAAGAGGGTCACCAGTATAGACACGTACCATGTACAATGGTGGCCCGTGGCACTCAGCTTGACAGCCTCATCAGATGCTTTTTCACGCCCCGATTGAAGGACCCATTAAAGAATACATCTTTGCCGTTTACCTCTATCAAGTAGGCAGGCACTCTCTTTGAAAAACTTTAGAAAGTTATACTTATTACTTAATATATACGAGTATACTCGTAGTCGTAGTACCTTAGTACATGTTTAATTACTAGCTTAAATTATTCTAATAAATGCTGTTTTGGGCTTGAAGCCCGAACACGTAAACCTTTGAGGACAAGTGAGGTAGTTCATGTCACATTTAGAGTAGGCTAGATTTAGACAGTAGGCGACTGCAGCATGAAAGTGCCCGCTATACGGCAATAGGCTCGCCCCCTATTAGGTACATGGGACGGACAATCATAGTTGCTGAAATGTTGGTCCTAATACACCTCTGCCTACCCCTTCGGGGACTTAAGGCGTGAGTATGTAATTAATTAGTGGTAGCGATGATCTTCTCGAAGTCAGGCTCCAATTCTCGGATCCTATCGAGCAACACGTCGGACAGATTCAAACTCTCATCAGTATCTGAAAAACAAAGTTTGTCTCTTTTAATTTAAAGGTTGACTCAGACTAATAAAAAGTAATTGGTGTAAGCTAAGCTGGTTCGGGGTACAGTCAGCTTCAAAAGTAGATGATCATTTTTTATAGCCTGTCAATTGACTACATTGAGTAATAAAATAACCTAGAGTGAATTCCAGGATAAGAACTATTTCAGATGCGGCGAAACCCAAAAACCCAAAATGGTGGCCTTACCCTGAAGGTCTTGGTAAATGATTTTCACGCTCCGCTTGAAGAACCCAAGATCGTAATGTAATCGTATTTACAGATATTTGAAGTTGAACAAAGTAATTTGTATTTTTTCTATGTGTTTTATGTGCCTAATTTTATTTCTAAACATCATCAACTTGATGATATCGATCACTCACTATCGAAGTACACCACCTCGCAGTTGTTCTTCAGTTCCGGGTACTTGGCGACCGCGTCACGTAGCGTGCACACGAAGTCCCACACAATGTCCTCGACGTTCACGCCGGCCAGCTCTGCAACAATCAACTTTATAATACAGAAAAATATATAATGAAAATAAAAATAATGTGGGTAGTTGTTATAAGTAGATCGGTATTAGGAAATAGGAACCCTAAAGAGCACGTTGGAGTCACTGTTAGTGACCAAGGCCACCGTATTCCCACCTCCTTCCCATAGCCCTACCAACCATCTGGTTATAACGGGACGAATCTTGGGAGATGCGCGCCCTACTGGCGTCTGCTCTCTTTCGGGCGTGCATTTCTTGACTCCCTACATATTATTTTTGGTGCCCTATCATTTTCGCTCTAGTGACCAAGGCCAGTCTGGTTTCTGGGTTATCCTTCCTATTGACTCTAGGAATCAGAACGGCCTGGTGTGCTCCTGGTTAGAACGCAACAGATTCTCCGAACATACTGGCCGATGTGACGAAAACGAGACACCGTGTGGTTTTTGATCAGTTTGATGCCGACATTATACCCACCTCGTCGTTCAATCCGGTGAGGTGAAGCATGAAGTTCCACACCTCAAAAAAGGCTCAAATGTGGCTTCGGTACCCGAGTCAGCGCAATCCGCGACTGAAAATTTTGCTGAATTATATAATCGAAAAGGCAACATACCATCAGAAAGTAGTTTATTCTGAGTGGCCTTGTACAGCGTGTGTAGCACGCCCTCCGCGGTGACGTAGACGGGCGGCCTGCCGCCGGGCCGCATGATCTTGTAGGCCGAGTTCTTGTACATGCGGTTCTTCACCCCCGCCACGTCCTTCACTACCTCCTCCAAAGACTGCCAATTATAATTTTCTTTGATGCAAATCTGATGTTTTGCGATTCTGGTATCACGCGATTGAGGGGTTTTTTTTAAACTTTATGCACAGCAAATTGTACAAAGCGGACTTAATGCCGAAGGCATTATCTGACAGTCTACCTTAAGGTGAGATGCAGAGATATATTGAAATAGTTACAGGCAGAAGAATTATCCTGGTTACCTCTAATTTGTACACAATAATAATAATTTTGAGGAAATACCTTTGAGGTATACTCAATTTCCAATTTACTGTCTCAGGAATCTTATCCTGATTCCGTCGCAGCCAAAAACATTGACGGTCATTCTAGGGGTGATCTCGGAAATATACCTACTAAAGAGTACGACTGTCGTGCTATGCTATGAATGAGAAGAAATGAAAGTAATGTTATGGAAAAAGTTCAAAGCATTGAGGGAAGGGGGAGGGGGCTTTAGTGGCAGAGGAAGGTCCAAGAAAAGATAGATGGATTGCGAGAAAGAGGATATAGCAAAGACAGGAATGTATGTAGGAGAATGATACGTTGCGCCGACCTCAGTTAATTAGGACAAGGGCAGGCAGGTGATGACATACTCACCAGACACGCTTCCAGCCTGTTAACATCTTTTCTCCCACTCTTATCATTGAACTCCTTCAAGTCCGGCGGGCAGTACATAGTTTTAGTGACGATGACGAATATCCTCTTCACGGGGAACACCACGCCGTGGTTGCTCTCGAACAACCGGATCTTATCCTGATAGCTCTTCACTTCCATGCCGTCTGGCGGGATGATGTAAACCAGATAACCTTCTATGTAGGTGCACGCGATACAAGCACCAACTGTCACTGCTCCTCCCGGTGGTTTGTTCTAGAAGAAACGTAACCAAATAGGAATTAAACTAAAATTACCAACTAGCTACTAGCAAAACTTTCATCCCCTATTTGAAAACCTTCAACCCTTTTTGGCGATAAATGGTAGCCTATTTCCTTTTTCGGGCCCTAGCACATCTGTGCACATCATGTTCATCAAGATCGGTTCAGTGTTTTAGGCGTGAAAGCGTAACAGAGAGAAAGACAGAGTTACTTTCGCATTTTTTGGCATTTAGTGGCAGCAGAGTAGACATACCTCGAGACACGTATTTTGGACTTAAATCGCGAGACAAACGAGAGAACGAGCCCCTAGCGCGCGGATTGTTTTATAATAACCTATGCTTGGTGAATTTGAGCTCGTCCACCGCAGTAGCATCTCGTGCTATCCTCAAAAGACACCCAAGAAACGTGTAGGTACAGCGCGTATAGAGCACATTTTGAGCACCTTTTTGGCCCATAATATATATTGAGCACCTTTTTGGCCCATCCCTACTAATATTATAAATGCGAAAGTAACTCTGTCTGTCTGTTTATCTGTCTGTCTGTCTGTCTGTCTGTCTGTCTGTCTGTCTGTCTGTCTATCTCACTTTTACGACTAAACCGCTGAACCGATTTTGATGAAATTTGGTATAGAGGTAGGTTAGACCTTGAGAAAGGACATAGGCTATGTTTGGTCGCGATAACCGACATCCACGCGGGCGGAGCCGCGGGCAAAAGCTAGTAATATATATGTCCTGAGCAATACATAGCTACATAAGGTTCTGATTTAATAACAAAAAAATAGGTACGACTGTACTTACGATTTCAGGATATTTGACGATTAAATACGCAATCAGTATCAAAAGTAAGTCTTCGGCAAACAGTTTCTGGTTGTGGAGGTACACCACGGCGCCTGCCGCTATGTACATCACGAGCTGGTGTTTGTACACTGTGCTGAACACCTGGCTGCTAAACCTTCTCCTCTGCAGCATTTTGTACACTAGCGCACTAATCGCTTTTGATGCTTGCAGTGTTAGTATGTATACGATGTAGCGAGCTAGAAATAGTGGCAAATTAAAATGGAAAAGAAATATTTGAAAGAAAGTTCGTTTGGATGTGTGGATGTGGCAGACAAGCACACGGCCCCCTTAATGGAAAGTAGTAACGGTGGCCTGGTATGCAATACCAGAGCGTTACACTCGTGCTGCCTACCCTGAAGAAACCTTCTAATGCCCTTCTGAAGAACTTATTACTCGTTCACGCAAAAAGGCTGAACTAATTTGAATAAAGTTTGACAAATGGAGTGGAGAGGGAGATTATGGTCTGGAATGGGATATAGCAGCCTACTTTTTATAGGTACCGAGGATAGGTTCTTTTTTTATCTTGCGCAAAATCCCTACAGATACCCCCTCTGCGAAAGGCGACAGGGGAGGTTATTATCGTATACTTGAACCGACCAAAACGCACGCCGTCTGTGGGTCTTTAGTTGCCAGTTCAGGTGAGATTGTCTGAGACATATACCTCGCACCCCGGTCGAACCGGAAATAGGTTCTTGAGGATCACGGAATGGTATCAGAATTTCACGTAGGCGTGGGCGTTTAAAATAAATGATACAATCTACCTAAAGGTCACAAAGGTTGCCGGTAAGAAATTGCTTGCAGCGATAAGGCTGCCACGTGTAGGTACATATTTCTTATGCTTTACGTATCTACATGTGTAATGTTTTTGTGTAGGTAGTGTATGAAAAGTAATTTATTTTATATTCTATTCTACTATCTACAGAGGGTGATTAACATTTTATACGGTTTACCTACTTCACTTTTCCATTTTGTTAACCGACTTCAAAAAGGAGGAGGTTCTCATTGTTTGTTGTGTAGTGTTGTAATAGCATAGGTAATTCCCCACATTGAACTCAAATCACCACAGATAATGCAATAAATAAAATACACGTGTAAAAAGCAACTCACCAATACTGATAACCCAGTTGTGCTTGCTATCTAAGTCTAGACTCTGTGAACCTAAAACAAACAAACAACAATATTGATAATATCAGATAGGTATCATATTTTTACGATATTTTTAGACTGCATTTGCGTTATCTTTGATTAGGTATACTCGTAACTCGTATAATGACATTATAATAAAAGTTTTGTAGTCTACGTAATTTCCGTATTATACTCTCGCGCCTTTCGCCTTCTGGGGTAGGCAACGATATATAAATTTACTTCATACACGTCTCAGGAACTCTATCTACTGTGAGCTCACGACTTTAGTGAGTTTCACATCTGTAAATTCCCGAAGTGGTAGGCAAAAGTGTAGATATTACACAATACATTTTGTCAACTATGATTTTCGATCTCACGCACGTTGGGGCGAGTCAGTTGCCGTCAAGCGGGCACCATGATAATAAATATACCTACCTATGTTTAATTATGTCTGCATTTGAGACCCCATAAAACATGGTATGCTTAGCTCGTATCTAGATGGCGCTGTATTATACGTTCTATAATAGTATTACCACTTACCTAATATGATGCCAACGGCGAGTAACAATTGCGAGACATAAACGTGACTTTGTACCATTTTGCTTTCTGTAAAAGAAGTAGAAGAAAGATAAATGTACAGTACACAGTGTACACCATACCATACACGCATCTGTTACTTTACATAAGTAGGTACATGGTACAGACTACAGAGTAAGTACAGTCAACGGCTGAAGTTGCTTACCTAATTATTTACAAACTATTTTTCATTCAGAGGTCTATTTAGAAAGAGAAAAGAGAATCGACTTCGGGGGGGACTCGAACCCGCGAACTTCCCTTACAGGGAGTATGATCTGACCAGTAAGTCACCGAAGCCCGCAAGAAGCCGATCTAAATTCCTCTTTAACCGTCTTCGGGGCGACTAGTTATATAGTTAGCATAATAAATGCTTCAAAATTTCATTCAATTCAGAGGTCTGTTTCAATAGTTTAAGGTACCCTGTAACTTACAGCCTGTAAGTAGTAGGTAACTACCTATTACAATCTCTACTGGGCAATTAGCAATTACCTACTTATCTATACTATTATATAATTGTAAAGTGGTCGTGTCTGTACATTAGAGATATTTAAAAAAAAATACTGAACACGAAAATATTTTTTTGGAATTTCCTGTCTGTTTGTCCGCGATGGACGCAAAAAATACTGGACGGATTTTGATGCGGTTTTTTTTTGTTAGAAAAGGCTTACTCAGACTTAAAATCTTACGTTTGTTTGATTGCAATCGGTTGAGTAGAACCGAAAATATGAGCAAAGGTCGCGTTAACCGAGATGCACGCGGGCGGAAGGCTAGTATTTCATAAACAGGTAAATAGGTAT
Source organism: Eilema depressum (assembly GCA_914767945.1). Classification (NCBI taxonomy): domain Eukaryota; kingdom Metazoa; phylum Arthropoda; class Insecta; order Lepidoptera; family Erebidae; genus Eilema; species Eilema depressum. The sequence continues at coordinate 1,089,150 of OU612026.1, forward strand.
TTATTTATCAAACTAGTTGTTGCCGGCGGCTCCATCCGCATGGTTGTCGGTTATCGCGACCAAACATAGCCTATATCCTTTCCATCTATCAGTGCCGGATTTAAAGATGTGGAGGCCCCGGGGCCCCACAGGTGTGGGGGCCCCCTGACCCTAACTTATTTTCCAAATAATATGAACAATTTTTGCTGTCATTTTTTTTTTCATGAAAACAGTAGACGAATGATGATGAAACGGAATAAACTCTGTTAGCTTTTAACAAGCACAAAAATATATTAAGTATCATTAAATTATATTAAGTATTAATAAAAAAAAGAACATAATAGGTACATTATGTAGAGCTGAAGGAATCTCTTTGCGGTCAACTCCCGAATCGATGATTGTGGTATGCAACCACCGACACTGCCCATCAGTGACCACGCAATGCCTGATATCCATCCACATCAGGCAACGTACTGTACTGCAATCACTCGATGTCCGGAAAGCCTGCGGACCGGAAGGTATTCCAGCGGTGGTTCTTCAAAAATGTCCAGCGGAGTTGTCTCCAATGCTTGCGCGGCTGTACCGACTCTCTTACATCTCGGGTACATCACGGGCCATCGGCTTGGAAAGAGGCGAATGTACAGCCGATTCCCAAGAAGGGGGATCGGCCCACAGTCGTCACCTCAGTGCTGTGCAAGGTATTCGAGCACATCATCAACAAACAGTCATGCCTCTCCTGTAGGATCCGGCAATACGGTTTAATCCCGAAGCGGTCAACGGGTGATCTTATGGCGTACTTTGCCCATCTTTGAGGTGAGGCTATGGACTTGGACAAGGATGTCGAGTCACTGGCAATTAGTCTTGACATCGCTAACGCTTTTGATAGAGTCTGGTATAAATCCCTTTTTTCGAAGCTACTAGCCTTTGGTCTGCCCCCTAGATTGTGCGACTGGGTGACTAGCTTCCTGCAGGAGCGCCGTATTCGCGTCCTTTGTGATGTTGAAATTCGGATTCGGATGTCGAACTTCGGAATTCTTGCAAGTAAATGCTGGCATACCCCTGCGACGCAGGGGACCGTCTTACCGCCCACTCTCTTACTTTTGCACATCATCTATATGCTGTCCACCAGCAGCATTCATTGCTATGCAGACGATAGCACCTTACACAGGAGTTACCATGGACATTCTGCGGCCAAGCAGTCTGATATCGCGGCAAAAAGGCAGCATCTCGTCACTAAGCTTGACTAGATCCTGAACCACATTTCTCAATGGGGCTCTGAGAATCTGGTCGAGTTCAATGCCAAGAAGACGCAGGCATGTGCGTTTACAGCAAAGGAAGGTGCCTTCCTTCTCCTTGTCACTCTTCAGAGCACGCCACTGCCACTACAGAACAATCTCAATATCCTCTTTATGAATGTTCGCTGCTAACTGAATAACAAAAACTACATTGAGAGTATCATCAAAACAGCCTCGCGTAAACTCGGATTCCTGAACAAAGTGAGACGGTTTTTCACGCCGAAGCTGCGGTGTCTTCTATACAAGATACAAATTTGCTCCTGAATACTGTTCGCATCTTTGGGATGGCTTCACAAAATACTTACTAGATGCTCTCGAAAGGTTGCAGCGACGCGACGTGCGGTCCGCTTTATTGGGAATTCTGAGGTCACCAACACCATCGAGCCAAGGCAGATGCGTAGAGATGTTACGTCCTTGGCGGTATTCTACCGTCTCTACTATGGTGAATGTTCTGATGAGCGCTTCTAATTAGTCCCACCCTGTCCTTTCCTATAGAAGCGTCGGTAGCTTAGCGGTTAAGGAGTCAGCCTTACGATCGGAAGGTCCCAGGTTCGAATCCTGGCTATTACACTACTGACGTGAACCCTCTCCTAACACAAGCAATTTAGCTTAGCTGGAGGGGTTAGAGGGAATATTAGTAATTTCTGTTGCTAATAGGTATTCTTTTTAAAGAAAGAAAAAATATGGGACAACATGTACAGGACTTAGATGCCACCCGCATACGGTGCAGAATATTCCATCAAGAACGAAGCGGTCCGGTGACTCCTTCTTCATCTACACCATTAAGACCTGGAATTCCTTACCAGCTCACGTATTGCCTACTTTCTACAGTCCTAGATCCTTTAAACGGGGCGTGAAAAACCATCCAATGGGCCGTCAAATTGATTGCAACCATTGTAACATGGTAGGTACGTGTCTATAATGATAACCTTCTTTCCCGAGATATTGCCTGTACCTTATAATCAGGCGAGGTGGAGTCAAATTTACGTGTCCTACATAAAAAAACTCCCAAAGTAAATCGCTCTCAATACTTATTAGGGATAGGTTCGATTTTGTTCTCAGTTTGTAAATTAATGTTAATTTCTTTGAATATATTGATAGATTAGAGAGTTCTGTGATATGATAAATTATAATGATCACGTTACGTCACGAAATTTAATAGGTAGTTCGGTAAAAACATTTTTTTTACATCTTCAAAGATTAGATTTCAATCATGTCTTCAATCATCTACAGTAGATACAATCACCTAAACTATCAACGTAAAAGTTTACTAGTGTTCACTTTTTTTTTCGAAGCCTCTCTTGTGGAGGCCCCCTTTTTGTGGAGGCCCGGGGCCATGGCCCCGGTTGGCCCCCCCCTAAATTCGGCACTGCCATCTATCATCATCATCTGCATATAGACGCATTTTACTGATATTATCCGTGGCCAAGATGACCTCGGAGCTCAAGGTCCGCCTTCCGGCTCTTCCTCCTCCACTTCGCACTATCTTGGGCGTCCATGGTAGTGAGATCATTGGCACCCAAGGTCTAATCTATCTCTGGACCAAATTTCATCAAAATCGGTTTAGTGGTTTAGGAGTGAAAGCGTAACAGACAGAGTTACCTTAGCATTTATAATATTAGTATAGATTAGATTTTAAGCTACCTTTGTCGTTGACTGTACTCACCTATCTGTGTAAGTGTTTATTAAGTACCAGCTTTACACATACACATTACCTACACACTCAGACTAGAAGAATAGTATTCTATTAGTCTGAGCCTACACATTACACAGTCATTGATAATAAGTACACAGTAGGTCAATAAATGGTCTAATCTGTTAATTCCACCTCTTATAAAACTAATCTAACTGAAAATATTGGGCGTAACCATGGCGTAATCTATTTTTTGCAAACCTTAATCAAAAGGTTCAAAAGTGAATTACTCAATTTATAGTGTAAATTACTATAGGCACAGATAACATAATGGTATAACAACTGACCTTGATATTGATATTTACACATTCACACACACATTGCTCTAAATTAGGTAGGTAAAATAATTAGGTTTTTGTCACACAACTTGCTGTACATAGGTACTGGTTTTGTCAAATTATATAATGATGATGCAGTGTACATAAAAATAGCTCGGAGTTCTGAGGAGAGCTCATTATTTTTGATAACTCTTCCAACGGTATTTATTATTATTTCTTGTGAAAAGCGCCATCTATCAAAGACTATAGAAACTTTTTATGATGTAAATCAGGGCTGTCCAAACCATGGCCCGCGGGCCGCATGCGGCCCGCGGCTTGAATTGTTGCGGCCCGCAGAATCTTTTTTATCATCTTTGTATATAATATACATTAATGAGCAAATTATTTTTCTCGCGACGTAATTCAAATGTTCACATGTGTGGATCACGCCGCACACATCACGCGGGAATTCCCCGAACACAAAATATAGGTACATCGCGCGTCGTTCATTGGGCATTGTTAGTCACTTGTCAATCTTGTCATTCGACGCGACGAAAGTTTTATTACGCAAGAATACTCTCAAGTTATTAAAGACTTTTCCATTATTTTTAACTTACTTATTGTGTTGTTCGCTTTATGTTTAACTATATTAAACTTAATCTCATCATGTCTGCAAAGAAGAGGAAGTTAAGTGAAGAAAACCGTACATTCAATGAGAAATGGGAGTTAGACAGAAAATTTAACAGAAAATTTAGGGACTTTTTAAGTGAAATCGATGCAGCCTATGGAGATTTATTATTACATTCAGAAATCAGATGGCTAAGTGCTGGACAATGCTTGCAACGCTTCTTCGCTTTGAGAAAAGAAATACCTTTATTTCTAAAAAATGAAATACCATCTGATACTTCCGAATTACAAAATAAAATGCAAGATCCTCAGTTTCTGGCCGATCTGGCATATTTAACTAATATGACGCAACACTTGAACGACTTGAATTTAAAGTTGCAAGGCAAAAACCACAATATAGCCAACTTGTACGGACACGTGAATGGATTTATGAGCAAACTGAAATTGTTCAAAACGTCTTTACAACAAAATGATTTTTCTTTTTTTCCAAGTTGTAAAGAACATTATTTAGAGATGAAAAATTTTGAAGAATTTAATTTTTTGGACCACCTCAATTACATGGACGAAATAATCGTCGAATTTGAGCAACGTTTCGCAGATTTTAAAAAATTTGAGAGTGATATAGCACTCTTCACTCATCCATTAACGATTGCAGTTGAGAGTGTGAAGATTGATTATCAACTGGAACTGGGTGATCTGCAATCAGACCCCTTTTACAAGGGCAGAACAGAAACAGGAATTTAGTTTTTTAAGCTCCTTATTGAACGTTTCCCGAAACTGACGAATTTCGGGCTAAAAATGGGCTCGATGATGGGCAGCACCTACCTTTGTGAAAGTGCTTAATCAACAATGAAGTTTATAAAATCAAAATACAGGTCTTCATTGACAGACATTTAATCATGCACTGCGTCTAGCTACTATATATATATACTTTTTAGATATTTTGTGGCCCCCCAATGTATTTAGTTATTTTTGTTGGCCCTGGGTCCCATCTAGTTTGGACAGCCCTGATGTAAATGATGTAATCGCTGTATTTTTTTAAAATTGATTTATAGGCTATTGGATACAGGTCCTTAAAGCCTTTAAATTTAATTTGTGTAAATTTTATCAGTGTAACCAATTTTAAATTGTGTATTGCAGTATGCCATGCATAATTTTTTTTTTGTCACATATAAATTATTTAGCCGGTTATAAATATTTTGGTGTGCACATAATAAAAAATACTAACTGAATGTTTGGGTAGTTCCGGGTATTCCTATGATCAGGCGACGAGTGTTGCAAATTCATAATTCATGCATACGTTTGGTTATTAAACGGTTATATCCGCATAAACATAATATATGCTATGAAAATAATTCACAATGTTACTTTGATACATTTTTACTGTTTCTGTTTAGTTTACCCGTAGGTAGATCGTACCATAATTATTGTACAAGCGTCGCGCGTCGGTACCTCTGCGCTCTGCAGTAAGTAAGTGTATAATACCTAGTTTTATTATGAGTATTATTATTTAACAGTTTTATTACCAACAAATTAAAAGAATTACTTTTTATAATATTAATGTGTTCAGATTATAAACTGTCGAGAACACAAGCAAAATGCGAGACAGTCGTGAGAGTGAGAGAGTGATCAAATCAACCTTTAGTATGCTAAAATAAATAAATATTATAGGTAAGTGTAGTAGTATTCAATTCAATTCAATATTCTATAATTCAGATAATTATTACATCCATAGTTGTTAGTAAATGACTTATAAACTATGTTAGTATCAGGTAATAAATTATAAATAAACAATACATTTTTCAGTTAAATAAAATCATAACACACATTAAATAAATATTAACAAATTTCTCGAATAAAATAAAATAAAATGTCAACAATGTAAAATTAAAATAAAATGTCACAGAAAATTCAATTACAGACAATATAACAATATATACAGACAATATGGACATTGGGTAGGTACTTACATAAATATTAAAATACTGTTGGATCCTTCTTCCCCGGTCAGTCAGTACACATTTAGTCGACCAGGATACGCATCCATCTTTCCTGGATTGGGCAATCCAACCGCGCAGCAACCATCTTCAGAATACTGTTGCTACTCTCTCTTACACGCCGACGAATAGATGCTACTTTCTTACGCATGATCGCATGAAAACCGTCAACATGCGCTTCTGCGAACATGCGTGACGCGCTACAGTTCGGAGGAAGGTGCATCAGCATTCTGAAGATGTTGTTGTATAACACTCGCAGTGCATCGGCTGCCTGCTGCCAGTATGCCTCAAACAGCGTAATTTTCACCTCCATCGAACAGCGCGTGAACCTTCTAGCTAGCATATTCCCCCTGATAGCCAATGCCCTTCGCTCCCGCTCCAGATCAGCCTCATCCCTCAGGTTCTCTGTAACTACGTGCCCAAGATATTTAAAACTTGTCACTACCTTCAGATTTTCACCATTAATCCTAATGAGCAGTTTTCCAGTAGGTATTTATAGCGTTCCTAAAGACAAGCTAGATGGCGCAGCCGGCACTTTTGGTAAGTAGAGTGTGGTCTCACATCTAGTATTCCCTAATTTATGGAAAAAATGTTCTTCGGTTTTGTAATGATTTACTTTACATAAATGTTTTGACATTTTCTTTTTGATAAAATTATTTTAAATAGGTATAATATTATTTTAAATTACAGACAGTGACGCGAAAAGAATTAAGCGTTTTATCATATTTTATCTATTGTAATATGGGTAAATGAAATTAAACTTTGGCAACATCGCACAAATAAACCACAGAGTACATTAAAATTACCAAAAGCTATGCTAGCGCCATCTCTTGATGATTTAAAAACCAACTGATTATTATACCTACTGGAAAACTGCTCATTGGTGGAGCATGCACTGGTGCGCTTGCGCTTGTTTTACTTTTGAAAACAAGTACCTCACTTTTTTTCGCATTGTATTTCAGTAATAGTGTTGGCAACATTGCAGTTATATCTACAAAATGTCCCGGAATTGAAATCAATGATCAATGAAATGAATTTGTGACATTTATTTGCATCATAGGAAATTTGATTGGAGGACATTTGGACTTTTGATTTGTGTGTCAAACTATGAAAGATCATTGGTCAAACTTATCTTATCATGATTTTATGTTCTTGTTGTCGACATTGAATTCAGGTCATAGTTATATTTGATAACAACAAAGATTTTGAATAATTCAGCATATCATACTAAGCATATTCTATTTTCATAGCAAATTTTATAAATAATGTTAATATAATAGTTTACAATAATTGCGGAGAAGTGCAGGTAAGTGCACCTAAGTATATAAGTTAGTGAAGTGTTTAAAATAAATCAATTTTGTTCATTTTGTTGTGGCTGGCTAAATTGGTACATATAAGGAACATAAACAAAGAAGATAGCATAGATACAAGGTCCATTCTAAATTACTGATAAGTACCTACTACCTAGAGATTTCAATAAAAGTAATGTTATAGGACATCATTCACGCTGCGTACATTTTTGGTCCAAAATTTAAAGTGCCGGCCAAAAAATAATAATACGATATTTCGTTAGAGCTTGTTCTTACTAGCATTTTTTATTAGGGCGTCAAAGTTGAGGGACCACTTCCCTTGGTTTTATTGGAGATTAAAAATCTTGAAAACATACACTTTTATGACACGAAATATTGAAAATGAATGAAAATTATTTTTCTATATTGGAAGAATAGTTAATAAAAGCAATAAAAATAAACCTCATACTGTATATCGTTGTTTTTCGTCCATTTATTTGGGTCAAAAATTTAAAGTGCCGGTCAAAGAAAACAAATATGATATTCCACTAGAACTTGTTTTCGTTAGCATTTTTTTATTATGGCGTCAAAGCTGAGAGACCACTTCCCTCGGTTTTATTTGAGTACAAAAATCTTGGAAATATTTTTTTTTTTAAGATGCCAACTATTGAAAATGAATGATCATTCTTATTTTATTACAGAAAGTAACAATGGGGCAAATTCAAATATATGTTTTCCAATTATTGCTTGCAGCTGGCATCACACTAGGTGAGTTTGAATATTTCTGTTCAGAAATAAGATAAAATGTCTGTCTAATTTTTCATTTACATGGATAATGATTATGAATTCAATGTGATATGTTGTTTTAGGTTCACAGAGCCTGGATTTTGATAACAAATATAAGTGGGCACTAAGTATTGGTAAGTTTCATTTGAAGGTATAATTTAATACTTGCTTCATGCTTGCTATTCAAACATCCTCTTTTCCATTGACCACTCAAGTTAAGTGCCTGGAGCCTTGCTAATAGTGTCTGGCTCCTATTGCAGTGAGCGCCTTAATGGGTGTTTAATATAGTACCGAAGAAACAACAACAAAGCCATCAAATGAACTCGGCTCTATCGCACTAGTATTGCACCACCTCACCCCCAAGCCTGACAGTATTTTGGGTTATAGGGCAAATAAACCAAAAGCTGTTGTTGGTACTACCTACTCCCTCATCCTCTATCATGCATAGATGTCTAGAGTATGCTTGTGAAAACTTGATTTCTCTGATTTCCAGCTCGTTACGTTATGTACTTGCTAACAGTGCAAGCATCAGAAGCAGTCAGTACGCTGATCTATGAAGCAATAGGACCAAGGAAACGAAACTTAGATACTCAACTCCTCAGCAGAGTCAACTGGAACCTGGTCGTGATGTATACTGCTTCGTTAGCAATTTTATATGTTAACAAACAGCTGCTGTATGCTGAGGATTTTCTTTTGTTGTTCATCGCATATTTAATTGTCAAATATCCTGTAGTAGTACGTATTTATTGGTAGATAATAACTTAATCATACTAATATTGGCGCCTATAATAGGTAGTTTTCCCATTGTCTATTGTCCTGAAAATAAACCTCGGAAGAACTCAATGCCGTCAGGCACTAAGGCTGGTATTGAGTTCTTCCGGGGTAAATTTTCTTTTAGCTGCTGTGGCAGCTAAATTATGTGAGTGCAACAAGTGTGACACACATACAGACTAAAATACCAAAACATTGATAAAGTATATTTTTTTCGTAGGCATCAGTAAAAACTACAGTAACTTACGGAGCCGGTTTGGCATGCAGCTTTGTTGAAGGATATCTGACTTATATAATGCCACCAGATGGATTCCGCATTAAAAGCTTTGAGGATAGGATCCAGATGTACGAAGGCATCCATAACGTTGTGTTGCCCGTCAAAAGGATGTTCATCGTCATCACCAAGACCATGCGAGCTCCACCGGATCTGAATGAGTTTAATGACAAGAGCTCTAGGCAGGACGTCAGTAGGCTGGAAGCTTGTTCGGTATGTATCTACTTAATATAACTATGAGTCTATGCTATTATCAATAAGAGATACTTGATTCTACCATTAGAAGTTCCATACTCCGCGTCCCCGTATATTGGAGCTCGCTCTCCTACAGTAGGAGGAGCTCCTGCAAAAGAGAAAAAGAGTAGGAATCCTACCATTTTTCTGTCGACTGCAACTGCCGCCTGTTATCTACTACTACTGCTACTATCGACTCCTAAAACCAATAGGATAGCCTCCGCCAGAGCCCTGTCCATCAGTCATCAGGTGTATCTGGTAGCAGATGAGGTAGGCTTACGACTCAAGTATACCTCTGGGCACGTATCTTTGACATAAATCGCGAAACAAACGAGGCAGTGTGCAGTGGTGCACTCGGATTGTTTTGAAAGAATCTATGCGAATGCGGTGAATTTGTGTTCATCCACCCCGTGCTATTCTCAAAAAGACACTCAAGAAACGTGTACTGCGTGTATGACCACTTTTTGAGCACATTTTAGGTCCAAGATACATGTGCCGAGCATTATCTTAGTATGCCCTATAACCAGTCATTTCTGATCACTGATCACTGTCAGTCGATGGAAGAGGTGGTGCAAGACGTGGCCGGAGTGAAGAGTCGCGTGTACAAGAGCGGCGTGTACAGGATACAGAGGGTGGACGCGCCGGCCGTGCACGTGGCCGCCGAGTGCGCCACGCCGCTGCACACGCTGTACAAGGCCATCAGGAACAAACGCATATACACTGGTTAGTTTTTTTTTTAATATCACTTAGGTGGTAGACTAGCACACGCCTTACCACTGGAATGTGGTTACCGTGGCCTATGGACGTATGCAACACTAGGGGAGTTACACTAGTGCTGCCGACCCTGTGAGAACAGAGATTCTGTGCCGTCAGCGCAGAAGACAAGCAGGATAAACCTTTGGTTGTCCCACTGACAGCACAAAAACTCTACAGTGAGTTTTGGCTACCCTACTCACCGCCGGGAACACAACACGAGGTTATTATGGTCGCGATATTCTTTAGTCAAATTGACCTGTCCTATATAAAAAAAAAATCCCAGTCCCCCAGTAGGACTGCTTAATTGTTCTACCTCCATCATTTTACTTCTAATTTTACATCGGGTTCCTGTCAGGGAGCGACTGCCGTTTGACCTCCCAACCGTGAGAGGAAAGCCTACGCCAGAGCCTCATCCTTTGTTTAGCAGGTGCACCGACTTACAGGTGAAGTTGGTTACTAGTAGAGTGCTGTAGCTGTACATCCTGAGTAAGAAACCTGTGTTATAGACTGACCGCGAGTGCTATACCTACGGCTCATGAACGCGCGGGGGACGAGGTAAAAAAAGAGAAAGAGCTTGAGATAAGAGCAGGTGAGATACCGCCGCCAGCCATCTTAAGCGGTAGGTATCTCCCTCGCTCTCAGCTAATTTTCTTCCTGTCTCTTTTTTTTACCTCGTCTCCCGCCACACGTCGTGTACCATGGGGGCGGTAGGTATAGCGCTCACGGGTGGTCTATAACAATTCATTTTCATTGTATATTACTTAAACTTACATACAGTCTACTATGTTGTATTATTCTACGATTGTTATTATGTTATTATACGATTCCTGGTGAATTATAATTATTATTTTTCTTATAGAACTGGTGGACGTGAACGTCGAAGAGATAGTGTCGGACTTTATGTCCACTTTGCGCACGATATTTGTTAAGAACCCCCAGCTGACGGGCAAATGCGAGCTGGTTTACTTCGATGGTAAGCATTTACTGGGAAACTGGACCAGGACTATATTGTTGAAGTTCAGTCAACAACGAAAAGTTAATTGACACTAAAATATGTATTATAAACCTTATATATTTGAATTAGGTGGCCTTGTATCAATAATGATAAAGTCTCCAGAGAACAAAGTTAATATAGCGTCATGTTGTTTATTCAATTTATTGAAAAATAAAAGAATATAAAATACAGTGATCATTAAATTAGAATTTGTTAAATTAAATACTTCTGACGTTGACTGCACGTAGTTGTACCTACCTTGTATTTAAGAATTATTTTTTACCGCGAAAAACTGAAGCAGCTTAATTTTTTTTTTTTCAGACACCGATGAGAGTTTGAATCTGGCCGATGTGTTGCTGGACAGGGTTAGAGAGTTGGAGCCTAACTTTGAAGAGTTAATCAGTCGTGGAAATTATTCTAGTTAATTTTACTACTCGACCGCTCTGTCGGAATTTGTAGCCATAAAATTGTATTATAATACCTACCTACTAATGTTATGGTTGTGTATCTATCTTGTACCTATTTTATATAAGTTTTATCAATATGCAGCTATGTCGTCTTCGCTTCATAATTTATGTGGGAGCCTGTAGGGGTTAAGAATAATATAACAGGATTCTTTCTGTTAAAAAGAGAATATCAGCAGCTAATAATTTGGTGATTTCTGTAACCTAGTAATATTCATTATGAATAAACATTGTTATAAAATGTAGGGAATTTACATTTTATTATCTTATATACACTAATTAATATAATAAATTAATAATGCATTAAAATTAAGTTAGAATATGTATTATTGAATTTTATTTATGAAAAAGTTTAACGATTTATGCTGGTACGGAACGTGAAGCAACTACGAAGTTCAACTTTGGCTAATCTTGACTTTCATAGGCTGCTTATCTTATTGTGCGATATCGGGAACGTATAACGTTCTAGACCTAAGCACAGATTACCTAATAGTTGGAACAGATAACTCACTGCCTGGAAAATTAACGATTCAACTCAGATAAGTGCCTACAAGTCCACGTGATCAACCACCTCCATACGAATATGTATCTTAACAGACAGCCATACGGTTATTATTACTTTGCAGTCGCTCGGCGTCGTCCTCGTAGTTACGTATAATAACGCTAGGGTTGCCTCGCTTAATAAAGGCTTTACACTAGTTTACAATAGTTTGACATTTTTCTCACCTATTCATCGAATATCGAATAATAGCCGAATATTATTGGACATTCGGTCAATATGTATTTCATCTCAATCACAATCCTACCGGTCAGCAACTCAAGAGTAGGTAAGCTTAGACAAGGCCTTAGATAAACTACTATTCTCAGTGCACAGTGGCGATTATTATATATTTGGTCTGAACGCAAACAATGCAGTAGAGGTAACGCACCGACAATACCTACACAAGTACACGAGAGTCAAACGCCAGCAGGCACATGCTGTAACAAACATCTCGAATGATCGAAGTGAGCTCGATAGCTGAATCCGCGGTGAGATGTCAATTTTGTGCGAAATTGACATCTCACCGCGGATTCAGCTATCGAGCTCACTTCGATCATTCGAGATGCAAGTTACAGCATGTGCCTACAGCCCGCGACAGAGCGGTGCGGGCGGCGGCGGCCATCGCCGGTCGCTGATCGCCTCGCGATACCATCCTACGAGTACTTACAATTTTTTATTTATGATTGCATTCAAGTGTTGAGACTGAACCCGAGCCGTTAGCTATAAGTAGGTACTAGGTCAGATAACTACATCTTGTAACAACCAATCTGTTACTGAATAGACTAAGTACTGAATCCAACATTTTTTAAGTCTTTCCGTATAGTAGGTAGCGAAGTGGGTAGGTAGGTAGGTACCTATATTACTTTGTACAAGATATGTACCTACCTATGTATATTAAATATTGTCATAGGTAGGTACCTACAGTAACATAACGAATAATTACACTTATTAAGTAAGTACCTACTTGCCGTTCTTCATTAACAGGCAAGCAGAAGTAAGATTTTTATTTGATTTGTTAGATTCGCATCCGTGATATGCTTTCATAATAGCATCTTAGATTGAGTATTAATTATATTAATAACAAACAAAAAGACTCAACAAACAAAAAGATTGAAACGTAATAATATAACCAAACCTTAGGTACTTTATTACGCGCGTGTGCACGCGCGGCTAGCGACAGCCCGACTGACGACCGAGGACCGTCGGCGACCGGCGGCGAGAGCGCGCAAGTACATAGAGTGAGCGTGGCCTGACCTAAGGGTCAATTCAGACCAGGCGGGAAAATTTCCCTTTTGGCGGCGAAAGAATGAACCTTTTAGAGAAAGTTGAAAATAGTATGATAAGACTGTATCACGTTGTTTGTTGCATACTATTCAAAACTTTGTCTTCTGAATCGAATAAAGTTGATATTTAATTACTACTTGAAATGTGCTCAAGCAATTTTCCTCCTGATTTAAAATCACCAAGGTATGATTATGTCTTTGTCGTTCAGTTAGCTCAGTGCTGCCCTCAGCTGTGCAATTCACTAAGCAAGCACAACGATACGAGTCGCAACGATGTGCTCGATAGACACTGTCATTGGTCGATTTTCAATGAGGTGATACAATCCGACCAATGACAATCTCTATCGAGCACATCGTTGCGACTCGCATCGTTGTGCTCGCTTAGTGAAATTGCAGACTGCACTACTGTAGTGCACTGTGCAGTAAGCATTCGTCTCGCGGTGCGGTGACACGTGTGCACTTTCCGTTCTGAAATTCAGCCGATTTGTTGTGAGTTGAACTTTTATTATTTTTACAACACACTCATAAAAGTTTCTATGTTCTTAAAAAAGTTTCGATACAAAAAAGAACGTGTTCAATAGTGCGAATAAATTAATATGCCTATTGTATGCTCATTTGATGCATTTTCGTATTTAATTAAATAATTTCAACTTGTAATTCCTACTTGTAAACAAATTTTTCACTCAAATTCAACTTTTTTTCTCGTAGGTACTTACAGTAAAACAAACAGTAATAAAAGTTAAATTCAAACCTCATTCTTTTAAATATTTATGGCCAATCGCCATTGTTAGATGCGCGCGCATAGGAAAATGAATTAATTTGTAATACTTACCTACTTATTGTTTATTTAGTATTTGTAGTATTATTTTATTCGCAAGTGTGTTGTAAAACGTCTTATGCCACGCGTGAGCATGATGATTACCATCCTCGGCTCTCTTAAGACCCTCAGGTCTCAATGGCGCCTCAGCGGTAATCACCAACTTTACTCAATGTACTATTAATATGTTGGTATATTACGTGTACCTATGCAATGTAAGAGATGTATGTAGTATGCACTAAGTTTATTGTAGTATGAATGTTTATCATATTTGGCCGGATTTTACCGGTACGTTGTTTAGTTGTATCAATTGATGATATCTACGTAGGTAGTTCCTCAGAATACAGGACAAAACAAACATAGGATCATCTAGGTTTAATAATGTTGTTATTAATTTATTATTGTAGACTCAGATGCACTCAGAGATTAATTATTATTATATAATTTATTATCATCATCTTAGCGTTGATCCATCCAAGACCTACATTTAAGAACCCGGGGTCAGCTAACTCTATCTCCACGTCTTGGTGTTGGATTCTATGAGAACTATTGCCGCCTGACCTCCCAATCTTAGCAGCCTGCGCCAGTGTCTCCTCCGTCTATCAACAGGTGTACCGTACCTAAAGATGTAAAAATCCCGAATTATTCGGAATTATTCCAAATTATTCGGAATTATTCCAAATTATTCGGAATTATTCCCGCTAAACTCACCTACAAAAATGAAATAACTGTGCTTACATCTACCTACTAAACGATTTAAGTACGTACCTACCTATATAAATCAATGCAATCAATAGCTGTGTATGTCAGTGTATGTGTCATATTTATGCAATTCCAAGGGAACCAAAACCTATAGGGCACCCGATCCTTTGCCTTCAGTATCCAGTTTAACTCTGCTACCTTTTGGAGGTCTTCCTTTCCACCATTCCTTTACACATTTATTTGCGGCTATCAGGCATTCCGCACACGTGGTGCATTGTCATTTGAGTTTCCTTTATTCTTGAGTAGAACCGGCGATATGATCAAAAGTTGTGGTCTGCTGGACATCCACTCGGGTGGAGCTGCAGCCATCAGCTAGTGGGTGATATAGGTGTCCGTTATCCTATCCGCATAATTTATGCCAGCGTGCTAAATACTCGACATTAGTCATATCAAGTTTCCGTATTTCTAATAATAACTTAGAAATACTAGCACACTAGTTTACGCTGCGTTATCGCTATTATGTCATCGGAGCTAGTTGCAATTGCACTCTGAAGTCCGAAGGTCACGCATGCAGTTGCCTTGTCTTGTGCGCCTTGATTGGCTTGAGAGATGTGTTTGCATACATATTTATTATTTGTACGGTCTATTTACAATCTAAGGGCGAACATTACTAAATTAATAAATAAATAGTCTAGGTCAAATAACACGGCGTTATCTAGACCCAAACCAATCGTACAATGCAATATGTATGCTAAAATAATAAATATTATAGGTAAAAGTGTAGTGATAGTGTTGGCAACATTGCAGTTTTATCTACAAAATGTCCCGGATTGAAATCAAATTGTGACATTTGCATCTTGCATTGCATCATAGACCATAGTCATAGATTAATATTAGACATTTGTGTTGCATTTGTGCATTTGTGTGTCAAACTTAACTTATCATAATTTTATGTTCTTGTTGTCCACATTGAATTCAGGTCATAGTTATATTTTGATAACAACGAAGATTATGAATAATAGAGCATAATTAACTAGGTAAGCTTCTTTGAATATCTAAGTTAATCAAAGGTAAGCTTATTCTATTTTCATAGCAATTTTATTATTATTGCTGATAATTACAGTTTACAATGATTGCGGAGAAGTGCAAGTAAGTACCTACATAAGTTAGTGAAGTGTTTAAAATTAAAATAAATCAGTTTAGTTCATTTTGTTGTGGCTGGCTATTGGTACATGTAAGGAACATAAACAAAGATGATAACATAGCAAGGTCCAATAGGGCCCTTTGCCCCTCTTGATCTAAATTACTGATTACCCAGAGATTTCAATAAAAGTAATGTTTAATTTATTGGATGACATTTAAAAAATTCTATTATGTTTACAATATTTATTAAATTAATTAAATTAAATATTTTGGATCTGGAATTGGATTACCCATTTCCTTTAAGTTAAATTTGGTAAACAATCTAAATAAAATATTGATTGTTCATTTACTTTGCCTTTAACTGAAACTTTTGACTTTTTGAAAAACCCCTTTCCCATTCTCTTAATCAGAAATACCTAATACTTAAAATACATACATACATAAATAATTCTTTATTACTATTAAAACCATCAGGATATTTAGATTCTGAAACATAACTCCGACAGACGTTTTACCATGTATTGTTGTGTGAAACCAGTGGTAGTGTCCATATGCGTAGCAAGAGAACTCAAAAGAGGGTAGATTGATATATTTACTCCTAAAAACTTTTTCACTGTTTACTGCCAGTACTACAGTTCCTCCATGATTATGGATGGTGTTTTCAACAGCGCTGAAATATCGGAAACTCCAAACAATACATGGTAAATATCCCGATAGTTCTAATAGTAATGTGAATGACCATGAAAGTTTAAATACCTAAATAATTCTTATTTTATTACAGAAACTAACAATGGGGCAAATTCAAATGTATGTTTTCCAAATATTGCTTGCAGCTGGCATCACACTAGGTGAGTTTAAACATTACTGTTCAGAAATAAGATAAAATATAAGTATGTATGTCTAATTTGTTGTTTTGTAATGTGTATGCATAATGATGATCAAGCAATTCAGTTCTATGAATTCAATGTGATATGTTGTTTTAGGTTCACAGAGCCTGGATTTGGATAACAAATATAAGTGGGCACTAAGTATTGGTAAGTTTCATTTGAAGGTATAATTTAATACTTGCTTCATGCTTGCTACAGGCGCCGTCCGAGGGAGGGGGGGGGGGGGGGTCACAGGGGACATGACCCCCCCCCCCCCCCCCAAAACCATGCACGTCGTATTGAAAAGTCCCAGTACGAGGGGAGGAGGGGGTTAAATTTCTTAAGGAATTCCCGAAGTGACTAAGGAATATCCGAAGTGACCCCCCCAAAACTTCAAGCTGTGACCGCGCCTGGCTTGCTATTCAAACACCCTCTTTTCCATCGAACACCCAAGTCAAGTGCCTGGAGCCGTGCTGATAGTGTCTAGCTCCTATTGCAGTGAGTGCCTTAATGGGTGTATAATTTAAGTAGTACCAAAGAAACAATCACAAAGCCATCTAAATGAACCCGGATCTATCACACCACCCCACGCCTATAACCCAAAGACCCGATGGTATTTTGGGTTATAGGGGAAATAGGTGATGGCTTGGTGATGATGATGATGTTGATGAGTAGTAAATAATGTTGATGTTGATACTACCTTCTCCCTAATCCTTTATCATGCATAGATGTCTAGACTTCTAGAGTACGCTTGTGAAAACTTGATTTCTCTGATTTTCAGTTCGCTACATTATGTACTTGCTAACAGTGCAAGCTTCAGAAGCAGTCAGTACGCTGATCTATGAAGCAATGGGACCAAAGAAACGAAACTTAGATGCCCAGCTCCTCAATAGAGTCAACTGGAACCTGGTCGTGATGTATACTGCTTCTTTGGCAATTTTATATGTTAACAAACAGCAGCTGTATGCTGAGGATTTTCTTTTGTTGTTCATCGCATATATAATTGTCAAATTTCCTGTAGTAGTACGTATTTTTTTTGATTACATACCTTTCATTATATTATTAAATTGTTAGTTAATAACTTAATCATACCAATATTGTTGTCTTGTCCTAAAAATGAACCCCAGAAGAACTCAATGACGGCAGGCACTATTGAGTTCTTCTGTGGTAAAATTATGTGAGTGCAACAGGTGTGACACACCTACAGACTATTCCTTCAGGTGAGAATAAAAAACCTCAATGTTAATAAAGTATATTTTTTTCGTAGGCATCAGTCAAAACTACAGTAACTTATGGAGCCGGTATGGCATGCAGCTTTGTTGAAGGATATCTGACTTATATAATGCCACCAGATGGATTCCGCATTAAAAGCTTTGAGGATAGGATTCAGAAGTACGAAGGCATCCATAACGTTGTGTTTCCCGTCAAAAGGATGTTCATCGTCATCACTAAGACCATGCGAGCGCCACCAGATCTGAATGAGTTTAATGACAAGAGCTCTAGGCAAGACGTCAGTAGGCTGGAAGCTTGTTCGGTATGTATCTACTTAATACAACTATGCTATTATCAATAAGAGATGAGCGACTGTACCATTGGGGGTTTGGTACTCCGCGCTCCTGTTTATTGGAGCCCGCTCTTCTACAGTAGGACTAGCTTCTGCAAAAGAGAAAAAGAGCAGGAGTCCTACTATTTTCCTGTCAACTGCGTATGCCATCTCTCGACTGCCGTCTGTCGACTGCTACTGCCGTCTCTTGACTGCGACTGCCGTCTGTCTACTGCTACTGCCGTCTGTCGACTGCTACTGCCGTCTCTTGACTGCGACTGCCGTCTGTCTACTGCTATTGCCGTCTGTCGACTGCTACTGCCGTCTCTTGACTGCGACTGCCGTCTGTCTACTGCTACTGCCGTCTGTCGACTGCTACTGCCGTCTCTTGACTGCGACTGCCGTCTGTCTACTGCTACTGCCGTCTGTCGACTGCTACTGCCGTCTCTTGACTGCGACTGCCGTCTGTCTACTGCTATTGCCGTCTGTCGACTGCTACTGCCGTCTCTTGACTGCGACTGCCGTCTGTCTACTGCTACTGCCGTCTGTCGACTGCTACTGCCGTCTCTTGACTGCGACTGCCGTCTGTCTACTGCTACTGCCGTCTGTCGACTGCTACTGCCGTCTCTTGACTGCGACTGCCGTCTGTCTACTGCTACTGCCGTCTGTCGACTGCTACTGCCGTCTCTTGACTGCGACTGCCGTCTGTCTACTGCTACTGCCGTCTCTCAAATACGACAGGAAAGCCTCAGTTCTATCAGCCCTTAATCATTAGGTGTACCTGGTATCCACAACCAAATGTTAACATTAGGCGATATCGAAGCTTTGCAGCTAGACCGTTGTTTTTTGGACTTTTTAGGACTTCCAACTACCCGTAACGACTGCCATAGTGATGTTCTTATGGCAACTGGGACTGACGACTTAACGTGCTCTGGCACGACCAGACCAAAACAAATACCCATATTTCATGCACAAAAATATTAGCACTGAGTGGGGATCGAACCCGCGCCTCCTGCGTAGCGGCCGCATTCACTACCGCTACGCCATGGAGACTGTCAAACACTATAACAAGTCACTATTAGAACTATCGGGATATTTACCATGTATTGTTTGGAGTTTCCAATATTTCGGTGGTGAATGTTACAAGCACCTTGGACAGTTCCTCCGTGATCATGGTACTTGCAACAGCGCAATACTCGTAGTAATGTGAAGGATCATGAAAGTTTAAATAACTATAACAAGTTATTTCTGATCACTGTCAGTCGATGGAAGAAGTGGTTCAAGACGTGGCCGGAGTGAAGAGTCGCGTGTACAAGAGCGCTGTGTACAGGATACAGAGGGCGGACGCGCCGGCCGCGCACGTGGCCGCCGAGTGCGCCACGCCGCTGCACACGCTGTACCAGGCTATACAGAACAAACGCATATACACTGGTGAGTTTGTTTTTAATATCACTTAGGTGGTAGACTAGCACACGGCCCACCACTGGAAAATGGTTACCGTGGCGACGTGTGCTATACCAGGGGAGACACACTTTTGCTGGCGACCCTGTAATAATTGATTAGAGTTAATAGAATAGTATAATATGCCGCGTGGTTCCCGGCAGAGTAGAATTTGGGCCCCCCCATCTCCTTTGCGGTGTCGTAAAAGGCGACTTAGGGATAGGGCTGTTTAATATCAGACAGATATTACAGCCCAGGCTCAGCCTCAGATACATGGCTCGAGTCAACAACAATGCCCGGTCTTTTCACTGACAGCACTAAAAATCTCAAGTGACTTCTGATTACCCTACTCACCGCCGGGAACACAACACGGCGGTATTCTGTAGGGCGGGTCTTCCACAGTCTGATTGCTCAATCAGGACGGCAATACGGTCCTACCTACATCACTTTACTTCTGATTTTACATCGAGTTACTCAAGAGGAGCGACTGCCGTTTGAGCTCCCAACCCTGAGAGCAAGTATGCCCCAGGGTCTCATCTGTTCTTCAGTAGGTGGACCGACTTGCTGGTGAAGTTGGCTTACACCCGTATTCACAAACAACACTGAGGTCTCATAGTGTGCTCGAGCGCATAGGGCTGGTAAAATTAATTCACAAACATCACGGAGCAGTATCTAACGCAGTGCGTTCCCTCAACGAAGTATTACTTAAGTGTTATCAATGAATAAAAAGGCTTGCCAAAACGAACGCACTGAGAATTTGTCGTTCTTTGCACATTTTTGGTAGTACGCATAGCGAAGTATTGTTTGTGAATACGGGTGTTAGTTTTTTACTCAGGATGTACAAAAGTACATCTTGAGTAAGAAACCTGTGTTATAGACTGACCGCGAGTGCTATACCTACGGCCCATGGACGCACAGGGGACGAGGTAAAAAAAGAGAAAGAAAGAGCTTGAGACGAGAGCGGGTGAGATACCGCCGCCATCGCTCATCTCAAGCGGTTTCTCGCTCGCTCTCAGCTAATGTTCTGTTCTTTCTGTCTCTTTTCTGGCGGTCTATAACAATTTATTGTCATTGTGTGTTACTTACATTTTTATTTTTAAAGTAAAAAGTATTTATTTCATTTTCCAGTAATTTGTTACATGTATTAAATCTGAGACAGTCCCATTAAGTTATGTACATACTTGTGTTGGGGATGTCTTTCATACAGTCTACTATGTTTTATTAGCTTCGATTCCTGTTGAATTATAATTATTTTTCTTCTAGAACTGGTGGACGTGAACGTCGAAGAGATAGTGTCGGACTTTATGTCCACTTTGCGCGCGATATTTGTTAAGAACCCCCAGCTGACGGGCAAATGCGAGCTGGTTTACTTCGACGGTAAGGAAACAGAAAAAGCGAATACGCCTTGGGCGGGACTCGAATCTTTCCCTTACAGGGGGAATGCTCTCAATCAAAGAATCAAGAATCAATTTCCTTTATTCAGTTTAGGCACATAAAGAGCACATAATGAACGTCAAGCTGTGCCCTCAGAGCGCGGGTTCGAGTCCCGCCTAAGCCGTATTCACTTTTTCTATCTTAAAACTTATTTATTTCAATTTGTATCAATAATAAAATAAGTTTTTTTATGATCTCAGTCTCCCGAGAACAAAGATAATGTAACGTCATGTTTTGTTTATTTTCTTTATTAAAGATTAAGAGATTTGTTTTGCGCTAAAGATAAAAATACTTAGTCAATAAATTAGAATTTGATAAATTAAGGCCACCCCATCTCCTCCCATGCGGTATCGTTCAAGGCGACTAAGGGATAGGGCTGTTTAACGTCAGACAGATTATACAGTCCAGACTCAGCCTATATATGGCTCGAGTCAACAATAGTGCCCGGAAAACGGCAATAGACTCACCCCCTATTACCTATTACATGGGACCTAATACAATGATTGGTGAAATGTGGGTGTTAATTCACTTCTGCCTAACCCCCCGGGGATAAAGGCGTGATTGTATGTATGTATGTAAATTTGATAGCACGCGTTTTTTAGCTTGTATCTAGAACTACTTTTTAACCCAAGAAACTAAAGCACTACAGCTAGAACCTTACTATACCTACATCTGCAAAAGTAATACCTGTTTGTATTTTTTTAGACACCGATGAGAGTTTGAATCTGGCCGATGTGTTGCTGGAGAGAATAAGAGAGTTGGAGCCTAACTTTGAAGAGATAATCAGCCGTGGAAATTATTCTAGTTAATTTTTATTACTCGACCGCTTTGTCGGCATATACCTACCTATAAAAGTCAAAATAATATACCTATTTTATAGTCATATAGTTATATACCTAGTTGTATTATAAAACCTACCAATGTTACGGTTGTGTATCTATCTAATACCTATTTTGTAAAAGTTCTATCAATATGCAGCTATGCCGTCTTCGCTATATAATTCACTAGCTGACCTGGCGAACTTCGTATCGCCATATTTTGCCAACCCGCGTGAATTTTTGATCCCGTTCCCGCTGCACCTATTTTCTCATCTTTAAACCTTCCCTGGATACCCACGAATATTCCAAGACTAAAATTAGCCAAATCGGTTCAGCCATTCTTGAGTTATAAACTAACAACGAAAAGTGGCATTGATTTTTATATGTATAGAGATGTGGGGGCTGGAGGGGTTAAGAAAAATATTAGTAGATAACAGAATTATTTCTGCTAAAAAGATTAATATCAACAACTAATAATTTGGTGATTTCTGTAACCCAACCCACTAATATTTGTAGGTACAATAATATTGTACATATAGGTATCTTATATTGTCCCTAATATACTGTAGTTTGTTTGTGTACAAAAAATAATTATCTTATCTTCATTAAAAATAAACATGGTTATAAAATGTAGTGAAGTTTTTAAATTTACATAAACACTTTTAGGGTTTAATGTACCTGTATAGTGTATAGGTTGTACGTAAGTTGTTGGTTTAATGTATCTGTAATGTAATTCAATATGTATACAACTGAAAACATATTGAGATAATGTAATATTGAGTTTAATGATATAAGCTGGTAAGTACCTGGGTATTCTATATTTGATATGATATTGTAATATTACTGTACAACGTATTGCCATACATTAACAATCTGTTATTACAATGTGGTTTTATTTACTTTCTTCAGTTTCTTCTTCTTCATCCTAGCGTTAATTTCCAGTCGTATCCCAAGCTTTCACCTCGGAGTTTGGGGTCCGCTTTATCAGTCATAACTGCGGATTTAGCTGGACATCGATATTTTCTGTGAAGCGACTGCCAACTGACCTCCACAACCCAATGGTGACATGAGGCTATATCGAAGCATTGCAGCTTGACCGTTGTTGGACTTTTTAGGACTCAAACTACCCGTAACGACATAGATGTTGTATGGCAACCGGGGCTGACGGCTTAGTGTGCTCTCCGAGGCACGACCAGACCAATGCAAATACGGATATTTTTCTGATTTCATGCATTATGAAGTGCTTATAACTTATTTTTTAAATTCCATGAATAGAGATAAAGCTTTCCTTGCTTCTCTCGTATTATTTTATTTCTTTGCTAGAAATCCCTAAGTTGAATATTGTTATAAGGTCACGTTACAAACATAAATATTGACTAGACTATATTGGATACAGCTTGAATGGGAGTTTCATAGCCTATCTTCAAAATAATGATAATCTGTTTATTTTATATACATATCTTCCAAAAATCATAACAAAACGCAACGTGTCTAAAAAGCCAGTGCTTCAAACACATACGTCATTAATGTCAATTTTCAGAAAAAGTTAAATGTCAAAACAAATTAACAAAACGTTTTCATTCACGTGTGTTCTGTGCATGTTTATTTTCTAAAATAATATTTATATTAAATGAAACTTATGGTGAAATAAAATGGGGAAGCGTAAATATGAAACCGAGGACACAGAGAGCCAGAAAAAGGCTAAAACAACAGAATCCGACGAAGAGGACATCGTGGATACGGAGCAACCTCAAAATGAGAGCAGCATTCACAAAAATGCCGCTAAAAGGGGAGGATTTGATGTAAAACACTTTCGTAAAGAACTGGCAGCGAAACAGGGACAGAATATGGGTAAGAACAACTTGTTTATTTAGTCTAAATAGTATTTTTTTGTACTGTTTTATTTTTGCCTTAGGCAACCACTCGTGTTATTTATATGGGCATGTTTTTTCGCTATGGCCGTGTTGGTTCCCGGTGGAGTAGAATAGTGCCTCCCTTTCTCTTCCTGTGGGTGTCGTAGAAGGCGACTAAGGGATAAGGCTGTTCTCCATTCGACAGTAAACATACAGCCCATGACTAAGTGCCCCTTAGACGGCAATAGGCTCGCCTCGTACTACGTGGGACCGAAAATCATAGTTGACGAAATGTGGGTAACAAGATATTATACCTCTGCCTACCCCATTTGCAGACCTGAGTAATGTATGTATGCATTTCTGAGACACTTATTTTATATATATCTGTATCTTATTTTCAGCACTCACACAGTTCTTACAAGTCTGCTTGAACCCTGACAGTCCAGCAGATTACTTACTGGAGTATCTCAAAGGCGGCGGCAACTCACATGAAATTCTTCGTCAAATTACCCAGGAGAGTAAGAAAAACATCACGCTGGCAACCCCAGCCTTCCACATATTCCACTTAATCATCCTTAAAGTACAATCTTCTCTGCCACATATGATAGCCATCACTGAAGAAGCATGTCGCTACTTTCTAAACACATTTATGTCAACGGTAGAAATCATGATAAGCGAGAACTCGGGCCCTCGCCACAGAAAAATAGTCCTTAAGCTGTTAACATCAATGGTCACTTTAAATTCCGATTTGGGTATTGAAGTGCTGAACCAGGCTCCTTTGACCCCTAAACACTTGCAACATGTTGTTGAAAAACCGAACTTCAAGGAGAAAGATAATGTGAGAACGTCATTTGTTCACTTTATGACATCATTCTTAGTTGATGGTAATTTACCGTTGATTAAAGCTTTACTAGAGAAACAAGGATTGCTGGCTCTAGTCATTCCTGGCTTAATTAGTGATGAAGCTGAAGCAACATTGATATTTTTAAATATCTTGAAAAAGAATGTCGTAGATAACGCAGTGATTTCTAAAAGTTTGAAATTGAAAACTTTCAGTCACCAAGTACTGCATAATTTGTTTAAAGTTTTCTCTTGGAAAGGGCCCCCGGAGCTCAGTCAAGAAGCCAGGAGCGATGCAAGACCCGAGATCATGGGTCTCTTGTCAGATATTATTTTAACTCTGTTCACATCACATAGAACAGGTCTATATTTCATGGATAAGTCTTTAGGCACTGTAGACGCCAATAAAAACCAGAATTTGTACAAAGCTTTGCTCACTTTGAAAAGACCCTGGGAGAATGAATATGAATGTGATGTTATTTTAAATATTATGTTCAAGTGTCCCGATTTGCACAGAGCATTATTTAGTGTTATCGAACAGAGTTTTGAGCCACAACATTCCCCGATATGGGAACGGACTACAGACTTTACAATAAAATTGCTAAACAAATTGAAACCTGAAGAAATGGTATCCAGAATGTCTAATTTAAATGCTATACAAGTGGCTAATTTTGTTAGATTTATCACACTACCTATCCCATTGCTAAAGTTGATCAGTTTCAATCTCGGCAAAGACCAAATCGTCTCTTTGTACTGTGTGAAAGTTTTAGTCAAAATGTTGCAGTCATTGCGAAGATACCTACAAATATTAGAGATTAGTGAAATTCCAAGTGCAGATTTGCGTAGCAAATTGGAATATTTTATTCCTAAACATCTACCTCCCCCCACTACAATAGTAAAACTGATTGATAATGTAATCTCCAATAATACTGAGGATAAAGAGAGTAGTAAGGAGTACAAACTCCCTAAAATTGATGATACAGATGCCTTGACCTCACTTGTAGACCTTCTTTTACTATATAATGACATAAATCCAGCTTATTTTGAAACTTTAGAGGGCAATGTTGATATGAATAAAATTCTAGACTTCTCAACAACCCTTACAACTGGTCCTGTAGCACTCTTGAAGTTCAAAGTAGTTTCTTTGTGGCTAACATTAGATAGCTCTACTGTTTCATTGAAGAATCCAATGTTCAAAGAGTTGTTCCTCATCATGTTAGATGTGCATATGAGTGATGACGATGATACGTGGATTGAAGCAAAAGATACATTACAAATATTCTTTAAAAACACATCTATATTTGAAGGTGATGAAGACGAAATACATTTAATACTGTACACTTTAAGAAGCTGTAAAGTAAACCCACCCTCACTAATTGGAGACATTGTAGAATATGTTCTAGAGAACAACAAAGAACTGACAGAATATGTGAGAAATCAATTGGTTCACTTTGAAATTTCTTCAGAAAATAGTGAGGATAATTTGAAAAAGCTATTCAATGATTTAATGGAAGATAGAAACACTGAGGATAGTGTATTTTTGGAGAGCAAGATACCTTCACCTTTTATTGTAGGATGTATGCAATATTTGCTACTGCATAAAGATGCTAAGAAGAGTCTTAAGCATTTTCTGTCGCTATACATTGCGAATTTACTTCACAGTAACTATTCACCTGAATTAACAGAAGTGTTGATAGGTGACTCTAAACTTGATGCTAGGAATTATGTCGCTGGTTGGATGTCCAATCCTGTGTCTTTACCAGATTCGATCGTAGGCCGAGATGACGTTCTAAAGGGAATGTCAAAATCAATAGTTGAAAATGAAAATATACATCTTAAAGATATATTTTCATGTCTACAAGAGGTCACTGAAGGGGGTGATGTAACAATTGGTGGCGTTTTATACAAAATTGATGAAACAGATAACATAGATAGTTCAGAGCTATTGATTTGGGCGAAATATTTAATATATTGCACAATACGATTGACAAGCATGAGTCAGTTGGATGAGGAACAACAGAAAAAGATAACTGATTACTTTCAATGTTTAATTGAAATTGGGAAAAAGAAATTACGAATAGATATTTGTAGAACTATTATATTGACCCTTTTCAAAAATCCTCACTACGTAAAAATTTACAAACCCGTAAACACAGGCAAAGATGCTTCAAATATGCACGCTACTAATTTCCTCCTTCAAGTTATTAAGCAACATAAAGACATAATAAGTCATTTGAATAATAAACACAAACTTTTAAAATCGTATCAGCAGAAAAACTACAACGAAATCGTAAAAGCATTTGTAAAGGTCAATAAAAGAAAAAATGTGGATAGTGAATATACCCTTAACGTTTTACAAATAGTTGGTCTATCTAATGAGGATGATATAAAAATATTTGGTCTCGTATTTGCTGCAGAAATGGATTCCTGTGTAAAAGACGATAAAGAACCCAGTCTTGTGTTAGAAATACTGAGATATTTAATAGAAAAATATTCACAAACCGTAAATCTAGAGTTACAGCAGAATGTGTTGAAAAAGACCATATCTTTGTACACTGATTTACTTTCCAATAAAGATACGAACCCAAATCTGACCAATTTAGAGAATGCATTAACAAAATATTTTGAAAATAAACCTCATCAAGCTTTGCGAGTGTTGGATGAAGATTTTAAAAAGTTTTTCCAGATAAATACTTTAAGAAAATCAACTGCTAATCTAGCTTCAGTCATATTAAAGTCTAACGTGAAGCTCTGTAAGGTTTTCAAAGAAGAAATTGCTAGGCCTGAAATATTATCACAAAGAGAATTGACACTACCTTTGGGCAATGCTGTTATTAATCACAGCCAATTTTTACGTGACAATAAGGAATTTTTATCGACCATATTTAGCGAATACAAAGCTAACATAATGAAATTGTTAGAAAAACCTCACAAGGCTGGCCAAATTTATGTATCCTGCTGGAAATTTATCAGGAAATTAGTTATTGAATGCCTGGATGTACAGGATATTGTGAAATTGTTCAATAAAATCCATAAATTTGAAGCAGTTGAGTTAAGCCATGTGCAATTGATACAAAGTGCATTTTTGAAGTTATGTTTACCTGGCAATGGTGCAAAGAAAGAACACCTAATTAATTTCACTCTAACTATGCTGCATTTGGCTGTGATTGCTATAAAGGAAGCTAAAACTGATGTCCTTAACATTATCGTAACTAGTATTCATAACGTTATCGAAATCTCTAAAACTGTCGAAGGAATGAATACTGTTCCAAAGCAGGAATTCGTTAAAGTTACTGAAAGCGCAATATGGCAAAATTTCTCCAAGACAACTCTCAAGGAATCTTTAAAAGTGAAAACCGTTGAACATGCAAATATTATGGGGCCAAAACTTCTTGCATTACTCACGAAATTAATCAAACTTATGTACCCTGAAAACCATGAAGATATCACTACCATATTTGACATGGTAACATCACATTCTGAATTCTTGAACGTGATGCTTAGTTACCACAGTTCGGAAATAAAATCTCGGCTGATAGAATTTCTATTTACATTGATTCTAAAAAACAAATCTGTTATGAAGACACAGCAAATACCTGTATACTTGAGTGCCTATCACGCGACAAGAAACCCTTCCGATAGGCTCATTGTTGCTATCCTTCATCACTATGAAACAAATGGATTACCAGTCAATGAATACAAACCTTACGTGTTCGGCGATTCCGCGGCAAATTTTTATGCTGTGCGTAAAAACAGATCATCATCTTTATGGTCTCATCCGACGCCTAACCAAGTCTTGAACTTATTTGATAAAGAAATTATACAGCGCACGATTAAAAACTTCCCAGTAACGCAAAAATTCGAATACACTTACGAATTGAAGAAGAATATTGGCGTGGTTAGTGAGATTAAAGATTCATTGAGATCAATTTTAGATGAGATGTTGAATGATGGTGTGTTCAAATCTTCTCTTAATAAAGATAGCGAAGGTGCAGTAAAGAATTTGATAGTGAGAGGGAAATATGAACCAGTATTATCAGAGTTTATTGGAGCAGATTTATTGGGATCGACGAATTTGGATCACGATGAGGGTATATATGATCCCATGTTCCTGTTTCCTCTTCTGAGTCACTTGCTGGCGCCAGGGTCTGTGGCGTCGTGCTTCAAATTGTTGAGGAGTGGACTGCTGTCCGTGCCCGTCATGGCGCTAAGCTCCCACTGTCCTACGATGAGGGCTGCCGCTTACCACGTTCTGCATCGGTTCTGCTTGCTTTTGGAGACTGAAACGTGAGTATTTTAAGATATACATATTAGCAAACATTACATAGAACCTCTTGTTTTTTGTTTTATTACATCTGTATATTTCTGAAGGCCTTTGCCTTAAGGTGTAACATTAAGAGAATATTCGGTTCGTACTGCTACTGACAATTTCTTAACAGAGCTCACTTAACAGCATTTTACTAGGTCTGAATTACCTGATAACACCGGACGCCATTCAGACAGAACAACGTGTGTTTAGAATTTATAAAACTGAAGGAGTTTTATAGATTCTAGCAACGCAATCTGGAAGTCATAAAATAACGTAGTAATGATATCGCTTGCAAGAAACTTACCTTGTAGAAATAAAACTATTTTTAACACATTCTATTACGATAATACCAAATGAATTGCGATAAAATCAGCCAATTAATGCATTGAATTAATTAATTAGTGAGAAGTTGACGCGAATAACTACGTATTGGTGTCAAGTTCTAATAATTTATTTGTATTGTCTAACATGGTTTATAATTTTTCCTTTCAGGAGGCACAAAAACGACAAGCTATTCCTAACAGACTTCATCAGGACTCTACGTCAGAGTTTGACCACAGCCATCAACAATACCGAAGGAGTGGACAGCAATGACGTTAAAAACCCTAGACTTCCAGCAATAGATGCCTTGTACCTCGCTAGAGCTCTCATGGTCTGCACAGCACCCTTCGATCCTTTGTACAAACCAGTGAACAACTTCCTTATAGCTAAACAGTTTGTAGACCTGACTCTAGTCCCTGATTTTCTCAGTCTTTTCCATGACAGCGACGTGGAATCTGCTGATAGAAGACTTTGGATCCTCGAAGTTATAAGGGATGGTGTTAAAACCATGACAGACATTAACGTCATCTTCAAGACGATGTGTTTGAAAATGATCATGGATTTCTATTCCTCGGTTCTGAGCGACAGGCGAGCGAAAGAAAAGATTCTGAGTGCTTTGAGCTCGATAGTGTCTATACCTAGGTCTTTTGAAATCTTAGTTGAAGGACATGGTCTGATCTCTTGGCTCCATTGCATCGTGAGGCAGACAAATGATAAATTTATCGTAAAACACATCATTGGATTGATAAAGAATATGGTTTACAGCACGATGGTTGGTGCTTTCTCTAGAAATATAGCAGCTAAGAAAGGCCAAGTTAGTGAATTTATTGAATTGAGGACAAATAAGGATGTGGAGCAAGAGATATTGATAGTACACCAGGATCTGTTGATCCATATTGACGTTATGGATTTAGAAGATGTGCTTGATTATGTTAAGGTGTACAGACTAGTGTCAAAAAGAGGGATCAAAAGTTTATCGAAGAAGCAGATGTTGGGTTTAGTGAATAAAATTGGTGTTCTACTGAAAGATTGTGAGGTGATAAGACTATTGACGAAAGCTTTACTGGCTAATGACGGAGTTTTTCTTAAAAGTCGAAATATGAACATCAATTTTGATGAAGAGATCAAAAGTACGTTGGTAGATACGTTGACGGAAGTTGTACAAATGTATATTTCGTGATGTTTATAGGTTATTTTGTTATAAATATTAATATTAAAAATAAAAATGTAATACATAATATTTCTGTTTTTTATTATTTCTTTACTCCAGAGAGATGTGCTAGAAATAATAGAAATTCAAACATACGAACGTCGTCGTGCCGATTACCTATGTCTGTTCTCAAATTCGCTTCATAATTTACAGTAGATACCTATCTTATTTAGTCATTTGGAACAGTCTACTTTCATGTAGGTACTTACTCAAATGAAATATTTTAATCTATCCCAAAACTAAGCACGATTTCTAAAATGGGTTCTAAAAAGCGGATAAACATACACTTTTTTGTAAATAACTACATACAGATTAAACATTGTACACTCAAACCCAAAAATACATTACATAGGTACCTATACAAATATTTGCCCTAAGCGGGAATCGAACACGCATCTCCCGGATGGCGCAGTAGTCGAATGCATTACCGCCTCACCACAGAGGTCGTCAATACGGTATTCTAAAATTAGCGTATAGATAGTAAGGCAGTATATATACCTGTAGATACCATCGCGTGCCCGGCCATGTTTATTGCACCAGTTGACATCAAGAAGTGCGTTCGCGTGCAGTAACACCTGCCTGTGGACATATCTTACACATTACCGGTTATCTGATCGATTCCACGCCAGATTTATGTGAAGATATTATCAGCAATATCAGTGTTTATATGAGCGTCACAAGTGTCACAACATTCACGGCACAGTTTTACATACCTACTAGGCATTTTACGTACCTAGTTCTATTCAATTAAATAGTCCCCGTAATAGGGGTCAGCCTATTTGCGTCAAGCGGGCACTTATTCATGGGCTGTATGTTACCTGCCGGATGGAGAGCCCTATCCCTGAGTCTTCAACGTTCTTCTACGGCTTTCAATTTAATTAAATGGTAATAACTAGCCAAAAGTAAGTAGTAGGGGTGGTGAAAACTCTCAATAGGGAACAAAAAAATGTCAAAAACCACTACGATGTCAATATTCTTTCCTGCAAATTGTGTTACCCCGCGTTTACATACTGCCGCTCGCATTGCTCATCGTGTTGCCGGCAATATTCGTACGATTAATGCCCTAGCGTTCAAACACGCGCATCATCGTGTTGGTCCGCATTACAGTATTCGCCCTGCAACGGAGACGGACGTAAACGTATGGAGGACAACGCTGTAGCAGTGTACGCATTATGCTTTTACAGCATAGCGAATTCATTAAATAGATTATTAATAAAAACTATCACTTTCAACTACTATACCTACACTTTCCGTAGATCGATATAAATATTTTTAAAAGTAAATATTCGAGGACCAATAACGAAAGCCGTGTTTACTGATTAGCGCCATCTAGCGGTCTCGTATAGTTCATCGCGCTAGTATTGCCGCTCCTTTGACTCGCGCCGCCAAGCCGACATTCGCAGCAACTTACGCGGCAGTACTCACGGCATGACGAATATACCATTCACACCACGTCTCTGCCCACTTCTCTCGCCACTTCCCTCGCTCTGCCGCGAGTATGTAAACGCAGCTTTAGGTACGTGAATATATAGTTTTTAACATTTTGGAGATTGAGATTTTAAACATAAACTCATAACATAAACTCACGCCTTTATCCCCGAAGGGGTAGGCAGAGGTGCTAGCACCCACTGAGATTTTTGATTGAGATAAATTTATTATGACAGGACTGTCTCTTGCGAGTACAAAACTACCCAAACAGCCCGAGGCCTATCAATTACCTGTCTCAGATCAGTTATAAATAAATCAATATTTACACGCAACGTGGCATTTTGCAATCAAAATGTAACGACAACCACTTTTTCACTTGTAACGACAGTGACCAATTTAGTTTAACATAAGTAATTCTGCTGGCTTCTTTTTAGGGTTCGGTCCTTAAAAGGGTGGAGCCATCGTTCAACTTCAGCCGTAGGTACTTCGGCTGCCAATACTTTATTTTTTAAGAGTATAGGCACAGAATAAATAATAGTACTTCGGTATAGGCACTTACCTAAACGAGAATGATAAAATAATCTACCACAATTTTTTGGCTCATTACCTGGGACAGACTGGATGCGGAAGGCTGAGGATCGGCAATCGTGGCGGATATTGGGAGAGGCCTATGTCCAGCAGTTGACTGCAATAGGCTAATTGATTGATTGATAGATAGATGTACCGGGTAAGGTGGTCCAGCAGACCTTGGGCCATCTAGGGCCAACCCCCAACCCCTCGTGTGTGGGAACCACAGTATCCCCATCTAGCCCATTAGTATCCCCATTTGATACAAACTATCTGCCTGCTCCTAATGCAAACTTAAATTGATTCGTAATGAGCAGTTTTCCAGTAGGTATAATAATCAGTTGGTTTTTAAGTCATCAGGAGATGGCGCTAGCATAGCTTTTGGTAATTTTAATGTACTCTGTGGTTTGTTAGTGGTATTTTCATTGTATCATAAAAAATGACAGAATATTTAAGTAAAGTAAATCATTACAAAACCGAAGAACATTTTTTCCATAAATTACACTAGATGTGACACCACACTCTTCTTACCAAAAGTGCCGGCTGCGCCATCTAGCGCGTCTTTAGGAACCCTTTAAATACCTACTGGAAAACTGCTCATTGATGATATCTACGTAGGTAGTTCCTCAGAATACAGGACAAAACAAACAGGATCATCTAGGTTTAATAATGTTGTTATTAATTTATTATTATAGACTCAGATGCACTCAGAGATTAATTATTAAAAAAACTGCTCATTATCCATACTAATATTATAAATGCGAAAGTAACTCTGTCTAGCTGTTACGCTTTCAAGCCTAAACCACTGAACCAATTTTGATGAAAATTGGTACAGGGATAAATTAGACTTTGGGAAAGGACATAGGCTATGTTCGGTCGCGATAACCGACGTCCACGCGTGCGGAGCTGCGGGAAACAGCTAGTACAGAATAAGTTTTCATGACATTTGATTGAATTCGGAACACAATGTGTAATTCTATCTGAATGCGCAAACGCATGTAATTCGCAATTTAGTGGTGTCTTTGTCACGTGGGAGTTCGTCAGTTCCCACGGTTGGCTTCAATTTATTCGCTGTGACACAGATACATACCTACATACTTCATGTAGATAATTTCATTGATAAGTTCGTTTTTTGTGAATAACTTTGCTTTTCTGTTCGATTAGGTACATTAGGAATTAGGAGTGGTCTCCAATACTTGAATACACTCGTATGTATTGTAACAGACAGCCTCTGTGCGTGGCGGTAGTGAACTCGATTGCTACGCAGGAGTCGCGGGTTCGGTTCCCGCTTCTTGTAAATATTTGTATGCATGAATATGTCTATTTGCCCGATGCAAATTAGTATTTCTGCCTTCTTGGTGCCTCAGAGAGCACGTCAAGCTGTCATTTCGTGTAGTAGTTTTTTTAATAGAACTTAGGTGGCAGACAAGCACACGGCCTACCTGATGGAAAGTGACCGACCTCGAGTTGAAGTTGAATGAAAAATTACTCGTGAAGTGACGGCCTAACCTAGGTTGAGGCCAGGCGTAGATACACATAACTAGGTCAATTAGGGTAGACTAGGCAATCGGCAAGTGGAAAGATGTTGTCTCTACCTACCCCAATGTGAAAGAGGCGTGACTTTATGTATGTATGTATGTAAATGGGAAGAAAGCGTGGCGTTATATACCTACTTACTTAATTAAAATTAATTAAGGTGATGTAGCTATGTACATTATAATGTGTGCTCCTAATAAACATATAAATAAATATGTATGTATTTAAATTCTACGTACCTACTTTGATACGAGTATTACCCTTTGATAGTACCCCTTAATAGTATGCCTATTTAATTATGATCATGAAATAATTTGGTTAATTTAGTTTTCTGTTCTCTCTGCCGTTGCGCTGTAGAGAGATTTTGTATGGAAAATCCATACTAATATTATAAATGCGAAAGTAACTCTGTCTGTCTGTCTGTCTGTCTGCCTGTCTGTCTGTCTGTCTGTTACGCTTTCACGCCTAAACCGCTGAACCGATTTTGATAAAATTTGGTATAGGGGTAGTCTAGACCTTGAGAAAGGACATAGGCTATATTTAGTCGCGATAACCGACATCCACGCGGGCGGAGCCGCAGGCAAAAGCTAGTCTCATATAAGTAACTAGCGGCCGTCCGCGACTCCATCTCCATGCGTAGGTACGAACGCTAATTCGTACGCATGGAGTTCGTTTTACCCCTATAAGGGTGGAGTTTAGTAACATCCGTTCTTAGCGGATGTCTACACCCTATAAGGAATCTACCTGCCAAACTTCAAGTTTGTAGGTGTTAAAGTTTCTGAGATTTCGTGATTATTCAGTGAGTGTATTTCGCTTATTATACGCAGTTCTGTTTCGCCTGCTGTAGAAGGTTCTATACCTATATGTACAGATATTATGATGCCCCCCCCCCCTCTCCCCTGCAAGCTGGCACTCCTACTGATTAACGACTCCTCGGATTCAGACGGCAGGTACTCCCGTAAAGGCCAACCAAATCAAATTATTTATACTACGAAAACGGGCTTCTCAGTGCAAGCTTTGGATGCAAAAGAACAAATAAATAATATTAAGTATGAATTATGAAGAGCTATAAGTAACAATAAAGCGATTAATTTCCTTTCGCGTTAAAAGTAATGCGGTTGATCCTCTAACTGTGACAGTAATTGAAAAAAAAAAAGAAAATTGTTGGGCGCGCTGTGTGGGCCTTCTTTCTTTCATATCATAATATAAGCCGATTATTGTGAACTAGCTGACACGGCCGGGTTCGCCCTTGCTACGAAACCCTAGTACTGTATCACCCCTTTGAATTACTAGTAATTTATTAATTTTCAAATAATGTATAGCAATTTGCCGAATTCGTCAACATTTATGGTTACTGCTCCGCTCCCTTGAGCAGTAGCGTGATGATATTTATCCTATAACCTTCCTCAATAAACGGGCTATTTAACACAAAAGGAATTTTTCAATTCGAACCAGTAGTTCCTGGGATTAACGCGTTCAACCAAACAAACAAACTCTTCAGCTTTATATACCTAGATAAAAAATAAGTTTTAACACTCCAATGCGAGTTATCGCCCAAGTGAGAATTTCTCAATAGCCTGACATATTTCGACAAATCCAACAATTTAAAGGCTGTGTGTGCCTTTGAGTATGGAAGTATATGGAGATGAAATACCTACGAAAAAAAACTGTATACCTAAACTTGGATGAGAACGGAAAATGGCGTCTATAATAGGGAAGCCCAGTAAACTGTCGATAACCACCTTATCGATATAAAAGAAGCACAGACTAAAAATGTAAACAAGGGTTCAAACTATTAATCTATCTTCTATCTATCTATACTATTATATAATTGTAAATTGAAAATGTTTGTCCGCGATGGACGCAAAAACTACTAAATGGATTTTGATGCAGTTTTTTTATTAGAAAGGTCTTGTTGGAATTTAAAATCTTACGTCTGTTTTACTGCAATCGGTTGAGTAGAACCGAAGATAAGAGATCCACGCGGGCGGAGCCGCGGGCGAAAGGCTAGTATTTAGCATATATTTGCTAAATATAATAGTTTGAACCATTGTAAACCTTTGAGAATGCCGTAAGGCGAAACCGGTTAGGCAACAAAAAATAAAACAATTGTGGAAGAGTACAAGTTTAGTGCTTTATTCAATATGTCCTTTATATTAAATATATCCATCAACAAAGGAGAACGGGCAGTTCGTTACATAATATTGTAATACTTTTTACCTATATTATCACAATTGTTTCGTTAAAATGATAATTATTGTATGTTTAAATACATATTTTTCAGTGCATGGTTATTAATACTGTCTGAAAATAATTATTACTGTTATTATAATAAATGTAACATTCAGTAATGTAACATTTATTAAATGTAGAGCTTATTTTTGCTAAAATATATTTTTCAACACACTCATAATGTAGCTTCATCATCATAGGTACTGAAATGTACACATTAAAAAATTAAAAATAAAACTTTAATGAAGGATAATAATATGATCTTTATGCCCAGAGTATCAAAATAAATTTAAAAATAGTACATTATGGTACAAGTGAGTAAAGTTGGTAATTATCATACTCATGCGTGGCATACGACGTTTTACAACACACATACGAATAAAATAAAACTAAATAAACAATACTACAATTCCTTTTCCTATGTGCGCGCATCTAACAATGGCGATCGGCTATATTTAAAAGTGAGGTTTGAATTTGACTTTTTTTTACTCTGTTTTTTTCTGTACTCGAGAAAAAAAAGTTAAATTTGAGTGATAATTTTGTTTATTATACAAGTATTACAAGTTGGTTTTCGTTCTATTAAACACGTTCTTTTTTGTATCGAAACTTTTTTAAGAACATAGAAACTTAACCTGTAAGATTTAAAAAAGAATCTATAACTCACTTGTGAATAATAGCAATGAAAAAGTCACAGTTTGATAAAAAACCGGACAAGTGCGAGTCAGACTCGCGCACTGTACAGAACTAAATTAAAGAACAAACTCATAATACATATAATAATAAAAATTTCAACTTATCCGTCCACACATTCCCGAAAAAAAGGTCTTAACAGACAGACAAACAGACAAACGGACAACAAAGTGATCCTATAAGGGTTCTAGTTTTTCATATTACTGTACGGAACCCTAAAAAGGAATATCTAACGCCGCTCGGCGAGTTATTGTCTAAATCTTATAGTATGAGAGCCGATGAAATTAACTTTAGTCTGATCAAATTCGTGGATGATATGCGTATCATAATCGTGGAACCTATAAAAAACTTTGAAAACGTTTCAATATTCAAGTCGCCGACACCAACACGAAATAGAATCCATGACACCTAACACATTCATTAATTTCATTCAGAACACATAATTCCATCACATACGTTGTAGGTAGGCCATTCACTTCGTCATAATTATTTAGTTGTCTTTTAATTTTAAATATTAACAAAGTACCATCACACAAAAATCGTGAGGAAAACACGAGATTAGAATAAAAAAAATTATGCATGTCAATATGGACCCTTGCCTTGTACTACAAAATTTAAATTACGTTCCAATCTACTAATATCAGAACCCATGACACTCAACTTAGTTGGCAGATGGCAGCCGCTTCACGGAAAATATCGAGGTCCAGTCAAATCCGCTGTTAAGACTGGTAAAGCGGACAGACTCCGAGGTGAAAGCTTCAGATGCGACGGGGAGTTAACACTAGGATGAAGAAGAAATAAATATACTTCGTTTATGGTATATAAATGATACTAACCATACAAAATTCCCTCCTACAGTCCCGGGTCCTTTAAGCGGGGCATAAAAAGCATCTGATGAGGCCTTCTTAGTTCTTAGATATTAAATTTTATTATCAATCATATTTAGAAATAATCATTTATTTTATTGTCGCTTTATCTCACATAAACCATAAAATTATCATTATCATTTATCATAATATCATGAGCTTAGCTTTTTTCCGCTCTCTTTTAGTTAATACACATTAGATGACAGGATAGATAGATATCGACAAATATTACGATAATAGAGATACATGATACATCCTTAACATAGTAACCGTCTACAATCTAAGTCTATGGTCTACACACGTTCATTCATGAAAATAGAAGTATATGAGAACGAAAGATGGCGATTTGGCGTCAAGCTTGATTCGATTTTATGAATGAAATCGTAGTTGTTGCTACTCTTTAATACTCTAAGGTGTGTGCCCAGTGCCAGCCAGTGGGTCTCTTTGACCCAGTGTCTCCAACTGTCACAATCAAAATTACGGTGTTTCTAACCTAAAAATTCGGTAAACTCTAGAAAATTACGGCAGACACTAAATGTTAATTACGGTAAAAATACGGTAGTTTTATTACGACCATTTTTACAAATAAACTCGAAAATAGTTAGATAGTTAGTTAGTTTTGAAAAATCATAGGTACACACGGCGCCAGACCTCGGTTTACAGGCCACACCAACATAAAGGAAGTGTGCGTGACAGCAATACTATTAATACATTGCTTAAAGATGTGTGTCATAACAAGTAAACCAATCAGGGCCCTTGACGCACTCACACATTCGCTATTTTACTTACATGAAATATAGGTATTGATGATAGCCACTGCACCAAGTTATAATAGCATATTTAGCGAAAAACGAATAAGTAGATATAGCTGAATGGTTTAAATATGCAGCTGAACCAATAGAATCAATACCGGGTTCGGTCCTCGAGCGAGGTGCACTTTTTGTTCCTCAATATATTGAAGTCCGATTGGTCTAGTTTATTTACAGGAAACTAAGTGTATAAAATTCATATATATAATATAATTTAATATATTTTTTGTATATTTCCTTGATGATACTATTTATTCTTAATGGATAAAAGGAAAGGAAAATAAAATAATTAACTTATTGTTGCAATGCAATAATATATTTACTATTATAAGCATGATATTTTTCTTAAGTATGGGTATAATTAATTATTTATAGATAGGTGTATTTTAAGTCGGCGAAGCATGGACCCTTTAATTTTTACTACATTAGGTAAGTTATTAAGTGATATGAATCAACATGTTAGCTCGTTAGAAATTATGACTTTTAAGTATCATAACATAACTTCTAACTTATTTAACAATAACATCATTCACTTATGGTTTACTCACCTACTTAGGTATATCAAATTATTATTTAATAGTAGGGAGCATTAGTAGCCAGTAGGTGCCCCGTCATTAATTATTACTTCTTGCAACCTTCGCCTCATGCTTGAAACCATATTCCAACACAAGTCACTACCCCTAAAAGATTCCCATGTAGAATTAACCACCGCATCCAAATTTGTTTTGGACCTTACGTCTGATGGATCCCAGTTGAGCACCATATGACCCCACAAATTTTCGATAGGGTTCAAATCCGGGCTTTTAGCTGGCCAATCAATAACGGTCAAGTTTTCTTGTGTATTAAACCAGTTACGCACTACCTGTGCGCGGTGCACGGAACAGTTATCATGCACAAAGTAAATATGTTCATGTGGATATGCAACACGCACTGTTGGCAGCATGACATCTTTTAAAATATCCAAGTAACCTTGACCGGTATTGCGACCCCCTACTTCAACTAATTCACCAGGACCCATCGATGACATCCAACCCCAATACCCCAAAGTAATATGGCCACTAGACCTGCATGGAAGGACATTCTTTGGGCTATAACGCTCACCTGCTTTTCGCCATAAAATTTTTCGTCCATCCTTATCCGACTTAAAACACTTTTCATCACTAAATATTACAACATTGTTACACCAATCAAAGTCTAAATATTGTTGAGCGAAGCGTAATCTGCACTGTCGATGAAGGTCAGACATCAGGATCTTCTTTGCTGGTCTGTGACATTTCAGGTCAGCAGCGTGCAAATGGCGCCGGACCGTACTTAAGCTCACGTTGAAAGTAGTCGCTGTGGATCGAGTGCTCGCAAACGGATCTGTGCTATGAACAGCCACGACATCTCGGTGCCGTGAACTAACATCCGTATAAGCGACAGCCTGAAAGCCAGGTCGGCGACAATTTATGTGTCTCCATAGCGACGAACCCACAGCTGGACAGTTCTCCTCTGTTGACAACAAAATAATTTTTTTACAAAAGATCTCTTATTAACAATAGTCTCATAGATAATCCAACAATTTCTAATTAAACTTACCGAGATATGTAAACGACGCGCTATTTCGCTAATTGAAACATTTTGTTCATAAAGAACAATTATTTCGGCTTTCATAAGCGTAGTTAAATGACTCATAATAATAAAACGACAGTAACAATGATGATGATTATGTGATGATGAGTAGAAAAATCCACAACTTGTCAACGAGGTGCAAAGGTTAATAGCTTTGTAGTCAGGCAATGGCACA
This sequence comes from Eilema depressum, assembly GCA_914767945.1. Taxonomy (NCBI): domain Eukaryota; kingdom Metazoa; phylum Arthropoda; class Insecta; order Lepidoptera; family Erebidae; genus Eilema; species Eilema depressum. The sequence continues at coordinate 1,129,600 of OU612026.1, forward strand.
CAATAACTTACACATAATAATTATCAATGAATATGAGGGTAATACTAAATAAAAATTCATTAGGCTTGATTAACATTATAGCTACTTGAATGAGTGTATAATTAAGTATCAGATAAAAATATTTGATCTTTATTAAAAAATATAAAAAACACATAAGTATAATTATTATAAACTTCTAAAAAGATATTAGAACATAAAATAAAATGTTATGTCTATTAAATTGACTGACATAAAGATGCACGAATGACAAAAAGAGAATTCCGTTGTTAAGTTCCGAACCAACGACCGGCGACAACGGTGAGGTCCAAACTTACTTTACTTGCATTCTTATCCATCTCGACTATGAGAACAGATAGTATAGTGACTAAATTTGATAACTCCTATTAGTTATAGAAAAAAAATGCTGCATACATTTCATAAAATTAGTTTAGAATATGATATTATAACCTTGGTGCATTTTATGTAAGTAAAATAGCAATTGTGTGAGTGCGTCAAAGGCCCTGATTGGTTTACTTGTTATGACACACATCTTTAAGCAATGTATTAATAGTATTGCTGTCACGCACACTTCCTTTATGTTGGTGTGGCCTGTAAACCGAGGTCTGGCGCCGTGTGTACAACAGAAAGGTAGGTATTCATCTCCTGAATGTCATAAAATGTTAAATTTTTGGCGCTGAAATATAATGTTGTCAATTTTTTTTTTGTCATTCTTATATGATAAAAGGGGATACAAAATTAAGGAAATTAGAAGGATATTACAAAAAAATTTTTAAGTATAACTAAGAGTATAAAATAAAATATAATGATTAAAAATCGAAACACCCGACTGCGGCTGTAAACTGTAAAGACCCAAACAAGCTAGATAGCAGGCGGTATCCATTTGCAAATCTTAAGAAGAATGAAAAATGAAGGGTATTATACCACCAGCAGTAGTCTATTATTTAGTTTTTAATCATTTATTTTTAAATCGATACATTCATTTTTGACTGCCTTTGTCCCTAAACTCCGAATGCAGTAACTTGGCAGTATTAAAACAACATGCAAATATTACATTATCCGTCATATTTAGTAACTTCGTAATTTGGTAGCATGCATAAATCAACTATCACTACTATCATCGACTGTAGTTTTTTGAAATTAATTTAACCGCCACGGGTACTGGTCTTTTAAGCCTAAGCGACAGTGGTATAAAAGTAAATCCATTACATGTACAGTACATTTTTTTTTTTAATGTATTGAAAAATTCGACAGATGAAATTACGGTAGATTTTAGTACCGTAATGACATGTCTACAGTAGGTGACAGATTTGTAAGAAATACGGTAGATCTACCGTAATTACGGTGCAGTTGGAGCATAAATTTATAATAGAACAGATGGGTTATACCTACAGAATTAACGTGTATTACCTACGTTCCATTTTTATGAATGAACGTTTGCCGACCGTTACTATGCTAGGGATTACCTTCTATTATCGTAACATTTTGTCGATATCTTTCTATACTACCTGTTAAAGTGTACTAACCATAACTTTAAAACTAAAACCCGACTACTGCAAAATCACGAATCTCTAGAATGTATTGTTTTATTAGAGTAAATGGTATACAACCACGGCTATTCTTGATATTTTCTTGCTTAATACTTCTTAGAGCGTGATTTGCAGTAGTCGGATTTTAGTTTGAAACTTGATTTTTATTTGTATTATTTTGGTGCAAGCAACACCTAATAATGTATACATGTTTTTAATGTGCTTATTGAGCCCTTTAATTTCATACCAAACACGGTCTATATATCTCAAGTTTTTTTTTCATTATAGTCAGAGTTTCAGAGAGTCATTCACACGTCATATTGCCTATAACCAGCGGATGATCAAGACGTTTCTAACAATAGCACAATTGCCCAGTTCTAATACGGAAAAACAGAAGACATTACAATTTTGTCAATTCGTATTTCTTCAAAAGAGTACATTTTTGTAAAGAAGAATAGTTTCGTCGTCAAATCTTTTATTGGAGTACATCACTATTATGCTTGTAGTAGTATGTTCTAGAAAAATTCAACAATGGCTGTCGCAAATCATTCATAATGTTGGCGCAAATCATTCATAAATGTTGGCACCGTCGGCACGCTGTCAAATTCTCATACTCATTTTCCCAAGTGAGCAATAACTTAAATTTTTTGTCTCTTTTTAGCAGACACAACTGTATATTGGAAAAAAAGAGACAAAGTGATATAATCAAGGTTCAATTCATGTTTGCCTCATATTTGTATAACTAGAATTTCTATATGTTGAACGGGGCCCCCCTGTGAGTTGGAGACACTGCTTTGACCAGCTGTCAGATTAGTGTCAAATGATTTGACAGATTTAATGGTGTCAAGTATAAAAGACGTGTTTTGATCTGACAGTTAAAATGTTTTTTGTTTTTTATCATATTTATATACCTACGGCTGTTTATTCCCAAATGGAGCAGACGATTTTTTATTTAAAGTCCGACCAATAAAATAAAAAACCCGTACTGGGGGCGCCAAAAACACTATGATTATGACAACACCAAGTATAGTGATACACATGTAAAATGCCAAGTGTACAAATATTTTTTCAACACACTTGCTTATGAACAGGCTTTTATTTCCCCGCAATTAAGCACGGAATGACACCTAATATAAAACTGTGACTTTTTCATTGCTTCTTCTTCCTCCTAGCGTTATTCCCAGTCGCATCCGAAGCTTTCAGCTTGGAGTCTGGGGTCCGCTTTTACCAGTCATAGCTACAGATTTGGCTAGACCTCGATATTTTCCGTGAAGCGATTGCCACCTGACCTCCACGACCCAATGTTAACATTAGGTGATATCGAAGCTTTGCAGCTACACCGTTGTTTTTGGACTTTTTAGGGCACCAACTACCCGTAACGACTGCCATAGATGTTCTTATGGCAACCGGGACCGACGGCTTAACGTGCTCTCCGAGGCACGACCAGACCAATGCAAATACCCATATTTAATGCACACAAATATTTGCACTGAGCGGGGATCGAACCCGCGCCTAGTGCGTAGCGGCCGCGTTCACTACCGCTACGCCATGGCTGTCATGTTTTTCATTGCTATTATTCACAAAAGTGAGTTATAGACTTACAAGGACTGGGCACAAATCACAACACAGTAGTATCCGTATAATAGTTTACTGCTTGGAATGGTAAATACAAGTTAGACATACAGTTACATTACACTATGTATAGAACAGGGACCACGCGATATTGTTTTTCGGACTGCATAAAATTCTTGTATTTTATGCCTAACAGCACAGAGATCAAAATAATCGAGCATGATTTTCTTTTTTGCGTTAGGCTTATTTTTCTTAGGCGTAGAAAATGCATTTGACGTTTGACCTTCTCTTCGTATTTTTATTACAGAAGATCGGGATATACCTAAAAATGTGAATAATAATTAGTCACAGTAAAATCAGTAGTTTAGGCCAATTTCATTGCACGTACTCTATGATGTACCTACCCGTCATGTTGACAACAAGGTCCGTGATGTTATTTAGAGGAACAGAGTCCAATCCTTCCTACTTTTTATCCGACAAATACTTTGTTATATTATAAATTACTTTTCTTAACTGGCTTTTAATAGTTTTCGGCATATTACTATAGTTTTGTAGTTTTGTAGCGCTCTCAAACTCAACAACACGCACAATTGACACCACACTGACAGATGACCATAATGACATTGTATAGATTGTTACCATATGAAGAAATTAGTTCCAATAGTTTACCGCAATATGGCGAGGTATTTTATTTTACTGGTCGGGCTTTAATTATATTTAATATAATGTACCTATATGTAGGTAGGTACTTAGTACTTATATTTGAGCATAGACATAATATTATGCCAAGAAATGCGTCACAAAAAACGCCTTAAAAAAACAAACGTTATGTGTGAGTAAGCTAATGTCAATATTCGAATGTTGGAATCTCAGACTAAAGTCTAGGAAGTCTACTGCTGGACATAGGCCTCCCCTATAGATCTCCAATAAGACCGGTTGGAAGCGGCTAGCATCCAGCGCGTTCCCGCGGCCTTAATGAGGTCGTCTGCGCGTCTGCGCTTGCCGATACGTGGCCTGCACTCGAGAACTTTTCGACCCCATCGGTCATCAATCCTCCGTGCTATGTGCCCTGCCCACTGCTATTTCAACTTGCTAATCCGCTGGGCTATTTATGTCGGTAACCTAGGTTCTTCTACGGATCTCCTCATTTCTGATTCGATCTCGCAGAGAGACTCCGAGGCCTCTCCATAGCTCACTGGGCTACTTTGAGCTTACCTACTCATAAGGCCTGACTGTCATATACCTACATTCGTCATTCTACTCTACGGTACGCCGTTTAACGAATTGCAACTTGTCTAGGGGGGGTTGTACTTGTACCGTTTAAACTGTGTCGATAAATCGGTGCATGACGCTTGCAAAGTGCGAGTTTTTTCTTAGGGGACCATTACACGCTTATGCAAGCGTCATGCATCATGCCGTCAATCATGATCATGGTCAATCGGTTATTAAACGTTATGTTATTGGTCAATCACGGCGTGATTGATGGTTAAACCATGGCAAAACCTTCCGTGTAATGGACCCCTTACATTCATAGGTGACGAGACGTGATTTGTATGCGCAAGAAGTGTTTCAAAGTTTGCCGATAGATGGCGCTAATTGAATGTCATACAAATCACCGGTGAATGTGAGGAAAAACTCGTACTAGGCATTCTGCTAGTTTTCTTGTAAAATAAACAGTACACGTAGGCAATTATGCAATGTGGTTAAAGGACAGGTATTCTGATTGGCTATGAAAGTATTTCTGCTCATAAATAAGCCTTCTGTAGCCGGCATTAATTTAATGAAGTATTATAAAAGTATATAATTCGACCTATGCAAAGAATAAAGTTGTATGTGCAAAATCACGACTTTCCAGGAGAGCGATTTGAAGTTTGTCGCGGACAAAATTCAGTATAACTTTTTTTTCTATTAACCTAGATTACTGAATCTTTTAAGATATACATGGGACTACATAAGGTAATATTTTTTATATAAATAGATAATTGTAAACTAATATATCCGAACTTAGCAGTATTTAAGTGTACATGTGACGTTTTACTGTGGAGGTCACAAGGTCCTACATGCATTTGTTACTTTATTTTAGGGAAAAGTGCAAGGGTCATGTGTAAATATAACTTTATTTTTGGAGAATTTAGTTTTTTTCTGCAGTTACATGTGTAGTAAAGGTTTGTAACGCATAAATAAAACTATGTATTTATGGTTGATTAATCATTTAATATCACCCTTTTAGTCTATTTAAATCCTTATTATATCTCTCTCTCTTATTAGTCTCATCATCATCAGAATATATAGACGCATTTTCCGAATTGCATCTGTGGCCAAGATGACCTCGAAGCTCAGGGTCCGCCTTCCGGTTCTTCCTCCTCCACTTTGCACGATCTTGGGCGTCCATGGTAGTGAGACCATTCGCACGCATGTCACCCTCCACGACGTCAAGCCAGGACTTCTTGGGCCTAGGGTCCAGGTAAAAGTACCTGGACCCGGCGGGGGCGCCCTTGCCAGGCATTAGTTATCCACATAGCCTGGCGCTTGCCGCAAGACGTGGCCGCACCAGCTAAGGCGGCTCTCTAGCATTTTATCCGCGATGTCACAGACATAAAGGCTGCTGCGGATGTGAGGGTTCCTCATGCGATCTTTACGCGTGACGCCGCACATCCACCGCAGTATTTTCATCTTCGTGACACGCAACTCTTGCCTGTGTCGCTCCAGCAGCGGCCACACCTCACAACCGTGCAAGAGGACAGGCACTCAGAGATCACACGTAACGCCAGTCATTTTTCGCCACTTGTCCCACGCGGCAGCATTCCGTGCCCTGACGTCGTATTTTCGAAAGATGATTATCGAAGTTTTTGCCAATATTAATATAATATTGAGGCATTTTCACGTCCGACCATTCAGACCTACGACATAATCGTTAGACGGAGCGGGAGAATCATCGTAACTGGAATTGTTAGGTCCACTTTTATTAGTAATCGAAGGTGATGCAGTCCAGTGGTCATTACCGTGCATTGAACAGAAGCTGTCATGACAATCTTTGTGCGTATTTGAAGGAGAAGGCATAGGAGTTGAGTCATAAATTGGTAAAGAAATTGAAGGTAAATCTCCAACGCTAACTGCAGGCGAGTTATCAAAGCTAGATGGTACGTCGAAAGCTAGTGGTGTTAGTAAATTGTTATTTCTAGATTTCTGTTACAGCAGTAAGTCATTATCATTAGAACTTTCACCATGAATAGGGAGCGGGATTATGTTAGACGTATTAGTGGTAGAGATAAAGTTTGTATTATTAAATTACAGAGTGTAGAGGCTTTACAGTGGAAGATTGGTTTACTTGATCTATACTTTTCTCTCTCTCTTTTTATTTTTAATGCACCTTGTATCTAGTTTATTTACTTACTACACCATATCTTTTGTTTTTATCACATTACTGTCCATCCCAAGGTTGCCTGGAAGAAATCGCTTCTAGCGATAAGGCAGCCCATTGTACATTGAACTGTAACATGCTACCTACTTTTACTACTGTAAATCTATTGGTGTACAATAAAGAATTATCTATCTATCTATCTATTGGTTTTCCTTATGTAGTATGTACTGAAAACATCTTCCCATAGGTACGTTGGGCATCTTTTGAAAAATATTTTCAGCTCCTTGTGGTAACGGTGACTCCATTAACGCATTTCGGTTTTCTACAACATTCTCTGGAAATAGAAATCCGAAAAACTCGGACTTTCGCAGAACTTTGGCAACAAACACTGGCACGAAAAATTTATTATGTGAACTTTAAACAACAAATAATGATGTCAATGGTTATTAATATGTGTATTTAAGTAGCTAATATTGAAATAAAATAATTTTGTCTCATTTTTCATACTTAATTTCAGTTGCAAAAAGGTTATATCTTATTATCAATCCTAGAATAAAGTAGCATTTACATATAGAACACAAAATTTAGATGTGAATTCCGCCGAATTAAGTTACTTGTGCATATATAACCGGATATTTTTACGTGATCTACAAAGAATAAAGTAATATATAGGATGATATGAATGATTTTCAGTAGTTATAAAATATTTGAATTAATGGTTTATACGATAGATAAACAGATATTGCACGCATTACTTGACATGTTTTCAATGAAGCTGATCTTCCATAGAATATAGATGTATATAGGTGTTCTATACACCTATATACACTTATATTCTTCGGGTGAGCGGGTGGCGGGCGCGCAGTTCCCGACGGTGAACAAGGTTACTTGTGCGTACAACTCCTTACACGTTGGAACAATAAATTACATGTAACCATATTCAATTGATATCTTCGTAGCTAATAAAGTTTTTAAACTTTTGATTTTACTAGTGTATAATATAGGATAATCTAACACAATTAACACAAAAAAACACATTTGCTGTTTTAGTCACATATAACCTTATTCGATGCATAAGTCGATATATTATTATTATGTAAGTATATAAAAATGAAAATTAGTCGTGTCTGTACATTGACAATATTTAAAAGTGTGGCCTGTTGGGTGGGTGTTAAATTAAAAAATTTCTACAATTAAAAAATAATTTGGAATACCTACTTGTCTGTATGTCTGTTTGTTCACGGTAAACGAAAAACGACTGAACAGATTTTGATGCGGGTTTTTATAAAGTTCAGACTTAAAATGTTATATGTAATCGTTTGAATAGAGCCGGCGAGATATGACCAAAAGTCGCGATATCCGATATTCACGCAGGCGGAGCCGCGGGCATCAGCTAATAACATAGGTAATATCTAAATATTTAGCATTACTAATTGGCTATAAAAATTTTACTCCCTTTAAAGGACAGGAAGATCTAAAACGGATTAATAGGACTAATCAAGGAACAAAAATATATTTACAATTCCTAATTGGCTATTAGGGAGCGCCCATTAATTACGTGAGGCGATTACGTTGAGCATACTAGACATTAAGAACCATCCTATCAGTATTTCATCTGGTAAAAAAAACTAGGTAGTAAAAAACAACTTAGTCGATACACGACTTATTCGTCAACTCGCCACTTGAAAACTCGCCACTTGGTGTCGAGTTGCCCCGAAATATTTTAATTTATTTTTCATTCGTCAACTCGGCCCACAATGTAAGTAATTTTGTACAGTCGCGTACAAAAATATTGTTTGATAAATGTAGTACGTACCTACATAAAACCTAATTTGACGATCACCAAAAGTATTATATCACTGTTTTATTTGACTGTAGAAGATGGCTACGTACCGGGGCCTAGATTCTGCTAAAGAAAAACCACTGTTATACCACGGACATTGCAAAAATATTCCATTTAATTTTAGACATTAAAGTAATGCAGTTAAGGTTTAAAATTAAATTGCTTTTTGTCAAAGATATTATATATAAAAAGAAGAATGAGATGTCTTTGCTTTTTGTAGAGCGAATGAAAAAGTATAATGAAACTATTTTCATTGAATTTTGGACTTTAAATCTACAACAATTAAGTCCAAATGATATTTTTGCAGTGTCTGTGTTATGATTATGACAGTGGTTTTGTTTTTGCAGAATCAAGGGTCAGTACGACCCCAAAGTTTGAACCCAATCACTTATAAGTTATAACCCGAGACCTACACCCGAGACCCCATAATAGATGAGGGAAACTTCTGCATGTAGGTCTAGGTCTAGAAGGTTAGTAATTCAATCTAGGGTTAGGCTACAACAAGCTCCTAAACCAAAATTAAAAATCTATTTGATACTGTTTGAAGTTTCCACTAATATCAATAATTGAAATAAAACTATTTTTAATTATTTCTATCGGGATCTATTTCGTATTATTCAACTATTTTCACTAAATGTGACGTTTCAAAAGCAGCTATGGTCTCGCTATGACAGTCTTCCTATGACCATGGCCCACCATGGCTGCTGAAAAGTTTAATGAAAGCGTAATTTACCGAGAACTTCAGTTTTAAGGGCTTGAAAACAGCTCGCGATAAATCGGCTGCCCAAATTCAAAACCCAGTAAGGGACATTTTTTTTTAAAACACTTTTTTTCCATATTTCGAACTTTCATAGGGAACCGCATCGACCTGTGAAGACACTTGCTTTAAAATCCTGCAAAATACCAGATATTTTGAAACCATAAAACCTAGTAAGTGCATTTTCACTCTCAGAAAACAAGATCAAAAACCTAGCAACTCGCATTTACAACTTCAAAACTCAGCAAGTCACATGCACTTACTGTGTTTTGTTATTGGGAATGTGGCTTACTAGGTTTTTGAACTTGGGCGCGACGCGAGAAATTGGAGCGGATTACCGCCTATCACCCACCGCCCGCACACCATTATATTCTTACTTTTCTAACTAATTGTATGTTTCATTGAAACAATAAAAATACTTTTCTTACTTTGATCGATGCAGAAATTTATATTTTTTATTTTACCTCTACGAAACATGCATATACTAGGTTTTAGAAACGGGTCAGGACAGAGAAAAAAATTGAGATTTCCATTTTCAAAGTTAGTAAGGGTATAAAACGTGCAATATACATTATTATCGAAATATTTTACTCATTAAACGTGCAATATACATTATTATCGAAATATTTTACTCATTATGTAATCAGTGGTTAGTACTCTATCCAAAAAATATCACTTTATTACTCTAACCCCAATACTTTTGAAAGGCTTGCCCGTTTTATGTTTTTACGCTCTCCTGTAAAATTTTTTAAAAAACACTTACTGGGTTTTGAATTTGGGCAGCCGAAATTTCCCTTTACGTACTTTGAACTTTGAAGTAAAGGCTGAATGAAGAAAGGACAGGCTTGCACCTCAGCTTGCACGTTTCGCTCGAGCCAATGGCGAAGTTTGTTTGTGTTCCCGCGACATTCGCCGGAGACGCACGAACGCGCCCGAACTTAATTTTCTTTTTTATTTCATCCAAAAATGTCAATTTGTTAGAACTTTTTTAAGTTTGATTTGTTGAAAATGTAATCAGTGGAGGTGTTTTTGTGGTGACAGTGTGGTGGTTGTGCATTATGAAATATTTGAACGAAAGAGGTTAAATTTCGAACTGCACGTTCTGAAAAAAAACTTGTAAGTTTTTTTTTGTAATTATTTATAATATTTATCTGCGGCGAGGTTCCGTAAAAAATAATGATTTTAACGAGTTTTTATTATCTACATGATACTACTCTTATAACACTCAATGAGTAACAATTTATACCAATGCTTACTTAGTTAAACTTTTCACAATAATAATAGGTACGTATTTAAATGATAGCTTCTTTATACCTATTCAAAAGGGAGTGAAATGGCGTGCATTTTAAGCGTGAAAATGGTTATCCTGGATTTAAAATAATTAAGTTTTTAGCCAAGTAAGTTAGATATATTTCTTAGAGGTATTTCTCTTTTGCCGTGTTGGTTCCCGGTGTAGCTACACAATCCCTTCCCACCATCTCTTCCGGTGAAGTAGAAGGCGCCTTGTGGCTTCATGGCCATGTATGTTAACTATCAGATAAAGAACAGCCCTATCCCTAAGGGTCCTCTACACATAGACAGATTCATCTGCGGATATTAGCGGCGGACGCGTTCGCCGACATGTGGACGGGGTGATTTGCTCGCCTGTAATAGGTACCTATTTAGTATCTAACGTTAAATGCTATGACGTAGTGCTAGCTTGACGGCAATAGGCTCGCCCCTTATGACGTAGGACCGAAATAGTAATTGGCGAAATATGGGTGGTATACTCTGCCTAGCTCATCAGGGATTTAAAGTCGTGAATAGGTATATTTATTCATTATGTTAGATATCTCAGAAGGAAACAGCGTAGATCAGGTTAACAAAACTCATTTATTCGCTTGGTACAAATATCTCTTCAAAACGCATCAGTAGATAGATATCATCAAAACTTATTAGCAGGTATCATCAAAACTTATCTGGTTCAAAACTTATTAGTAGATATCTTCAAAACTTATCTGGTTCAAAACCAGCAGATATCATCAAAACTTATCAGCAGGTATCATCAAAACTTATCAGGTTCAAAACTTATTAGTAGATATCTTCAAAACTTATCTGGTTCAAAACCAGCAGATATCATCAAAACTTATCTGGTTCAAAACTTATCAGTAGGTATCAAAACTTATACGGTTGTCAAAACTTATCGGTTATTAAACTTAGTGGTTATCAAAACTTTCATATTATTCATCCACAAACTTTCAAACTTATCATATTAGAATTATTAACAAACATCTACTTTTGCAACCATTGACACTATTGACAGCCATCATCCTTTTTTTCTCCGTATCACGCCACCATCTGCCGACCCAGTGTGCCCAGCCTAATAAAATTATATTCCACGCACGTTGAAATTAAATGCAACCTTACACTCGACCATCCTGAATAACGTGCATGCCCTCATGCACGCACCTGGTGGAACCTTACACTCGGTGAAAGAAACATTCAATCAATTAGACCACTGCAATCAACCGCCGGACACAAGCTTCTCCCAATGTGCGCCACGCCTGCCGATCCTCCGTCTTCGACATCCAGTCCGTCACAGCCACCCTTAACAGGTCGTCAGTCCATCTGCCTTAGGGACGTTCCACCTCTCGTCCTCCTTCCCGCAGTCTCCACTCCAGGACTCGTCTTTCCTGCTCCAACGGCAACCGGAAAGAAGCATTGTTATAAATTAACACAAATGTCTCCAAGGGAATTTACAATAGAATATTTAGACATTTTGAAGCATTTATTATACTAGCTATTACAATTGATTAAGAAAGAGAAAAGAGAATCGACCTCGGGCGGACTCAAATCCACGATCTTTCCCTTACAGGGCAATGATCTGACCAAGCCACCGAGACCCGCACGAAGCCAATCCAAATTCCTCACTCGTCTCGTCCGGGACGTCTTTAGACATAATATTTATATATGAATCAGTGCATGGAATAAATGAAGCTTTATTATTACATATTATTATAGGTATAGCTTTAGATTTGGTTGAAGCCTAATCATATAGCGAATTTTTCCATACGTAACATAGTAGATAGTCCAGGCATTCAATTTGAAACGTTTCAGGTCAGATAAGTCAAACGTATTTGTTTCCCCACACTTGGCACGAACTATTACAATAAATTCCGAAGCTATGTAATGTCACGAAAACAGTACAAAAATACAGGAAACCACACTTTACTAATAACAAGGCACATACTAGCTATCCAATAAGTCCTTATCGCTTTATCAAGCTCTACAGAAGTCACATGAATCTATGGTTGCCTACGATCGGTTGCAACCGTTGTTTTTCTTTTGCTTTTCATACTTTCGAACAGGAAGTTTACCTTTATCATAGTTTGAGCAGCCTGAGCCTTGTCGATATTACATTTAACAGTCTAACGGATGGATGATATGTCGGCATTTTTACAGATCTCTCTAGTCACTTCATTCAATGAGGGGTGAAACTCACTGTTCATCCTAACACCAAAAATAACTTATTGTGTTTTATATTGCGTTATTTAGGCCCATTTAGATCCTTTGATCCATTTGAATTCAGCGTCCCAATTTTTATCATCACCGTGTAGATTTTGAGCGGTTAGAGAATCAAGGATCGTCCTATCACAAAATTCGACCTGACCGTTAGATCGTGGGCTGGCTACGCATTCAACACGTGCATCTTTCCCCGCTCTAGGAAACAAGAACCTTGATTAGTTATGAATCTATCAGGTGTTCTAAATGTACTCGTATCAAAAATATCCTGTAATATTGTAATAGCATTCACCTCGTTTGTGTTCCTAACCGATTTGATAAATAAGTACTTGGTAAATTAGTCGACTATTGCTATGATGTGTACCTATAACCTTTCTTCGACTTCACAAAGAGGCCAAGATGGTAATTGGGCACGCAAGGTATGAACCGGTATCTCTACTTTTTCTATCGGATGTAGAAGACCTTGGCTACTTCTCACACAATCAAACGACATCGTTACTTCTCTTACAAATCTGCCACTTTGCTTCCTTCGGAAGTACTAATCTAAGACATTCCTTATCAAGTTATCACCTTATCACACACAGCGAAATATTCTTTTTATTCTTCACCGCAAATGTCTCAAATATTCTAGCCCCTTTTGCAAAATCATTTTTCAAGATATTGCATACACAACGCAGTTCCAAGTCTCCTAATTTTAAGCCACTAATTCTCCTCACCAATGACCATAACTGACTTCGGACACTGCTCGAAGTTCTTTGTATTGCTCATACAGTAATGGAGTTTCTTGACAGAGCTTCAACGTGTCCCATCTTAGCGCCTGCTCTATACTCCAAGAACAGTCAAATTCCTGTAATAACAACGACCACCGAGCTATACGAGATATGAGATCACGCTTAACAAACTTAGACTGTAACGCACTGCAATCAATGATAGGTAATTTGAAAGGATATTCTAAAAGGTACACTCTAAACTTCTTAAGAAAGTAAAACACGTCTAATGACTCCAGTTCGCAGGAGCCTACTTTTATCATTATAGGGAATCAAATTGCCTAAACGAATTTTTCTAAATCTTCATGAGCAGGTATCTGAATCTATCAACCTATCGACGTTCTGTACTCTTTCTGCCCGCTGCGACACACTAAAATCTTTTGACAGAACGCAAGCCCCAATGCATGGGTGTAATCAATTATGATTACATAACTGATAAAAACCCATCTTTCATCTGGTAAACACCTCCGCATACCATACAGTTCCAATATACCACATGCTATTGTGACCTCTGACATATTCACAGCTGACAGCGTGTTAGCTTCTCAATACAACAAACTGTTTCCAAATACACAAACCATTGTGGCCTCCGTCATATCCACAGCTGGTCTACCATACCGCATCGAGACAGTTCCAACATACCACATTGCCATTGTGACCTCCGACATATTCACAGCTGACACAGCATGTTGGCCTCTCAATACAGCAAACCGTTTCCTAACACAAACCATTGTGGCCTCCGTCATATCCACAGCTGGTTTACCATACCGCATCGAGACAGTTCCATCTCATCAACTAGGCTAAGTAGTTGTATATCGATATGAGGCAATCGTAATTCGTACACATCCTTAAACTACAATGTGCGATTGTACAGAGACAGTTTGACCAATAAGTAGAGGTTTCTCCAGTAAGTCATCATCTACGATCCTACACAACATCACAGCAGCGGTCACACCATCCACTGACAAACAACTCGACAGGGCTACCTGATGACACGAGACAGTTGCCGAACCGTTACATTGATGCAGGATTATTATCGTGGCTGAGTAACGAAATCCGATTTACAAAAACCATGAATATTTCCAGTTACCATCCATGTTGGAAATGTATTAGCTAAATGGTAAGTAGAATCGAAAAATGGTGAGAGGAAACTAAAAATGATTATTGAATTCCTATTCAACGATACCCTACTTGACATGGTTTGTTAACTTTCATTTCCACAATATTTATGGCGTCCAGCGGTCCAATAGATGCCATATTGAATTTTCACTAACGTCATGTCTTTAGTGACAATCGCCGAACTAAGAGGAATCGATTGACGTGTGAATCATAAAAATCGGCCCAGGCGTTTAGTCTGTATAATGCTTCAAAGGAAATTACATACATAGGCTGATAAACACATTACCACTCCTTTGCGACGCGCAGTCGGATAATAAAAAGGTGTACGTGTGGTACGTGTGTGTGAAAGGTATAGGTAATACCTTAGAAGCTTTTCATCGAACTAGGTAGTGAGGTGATGTGACGTTCATAAGTTGCGGAGTTAGACCCTACGACCCTATGGCTCGGGTTTACACACATCTGCCTTGTGTCCTACCTTATCACACTGACTATACTTAGTCAATAGTTTCGAGTATATCATGGGTACGGCTACATAACCTTTCTGTGCGACGACCGAAGCACGCCGAATCACGACCGCCCTGCAGCATGCTTCGGCTGCGGTACTCGCCGCTGGTTTCCCCAATCGGAGTCTCCCGTCGTTGTCCACGCCGCCGGTTGCGACGTTCATCTTCCTCACGTTCTTTCCGAAGGTCTCGCTTAATACGGCTTATCTTGTCCCGCTCCCACTCCAAGGCACGCTCTTTTTCTTTCTGCCTCGGCAACCGCTGCAGCTACTTCTTTGAGCGCTAGTGCGCCTGGAATGTCTACGACTGGAGCACGACGGTCTCATGCCTCATGGAGCCAGAATCTGCATTTCTTTATCCATTCTCGAAAGTTTCCATCCCACTTCTGAAATGTTAGATATCTCAGAAGGAAACAGCGTAGATCAGGTTAACAAAACTCATTTATTCGCTTGGTACAAATATCTCTTCAAAACGCATCAGTAGATAGATATCATCAAAACTTATTAGCAGGTATCATCAAAACTTATCTGGTTCAAAACTTATTAGTAGATATCTTCAAAACTTATCTGGTTCAAAACCAGCAGATATCATCAAAACTTATCAGCAGGTATCATCAAAACTTATCAGGTTCAAAACTTATTAGTAGATATCTTCAAAACTTATCTGGTTCAAAACCAGCAGATATCATCAAAACTTATCTGGTTCAAAACTTATCAGTAGGTATCAAAACTTATACGGTTGTCAAAACTTATCGGTTATTAAACTTAGTGGTTATCAAAACTTTCATATTATTCATCCACAAACTTTCAAACTTATCATATTAGAATTATTAACAAACATCTACTTTTGCAACCATTGACACTATTGACAGCCATCATCCTTTTTTTCTCCGTATCACGCCACCATCTGCCGACCCAGTGTGCCCAGCCTAATAAAATTATATTCCACGCACGTTGAAATTAAATGCAACCTTACAATTAGTTATATGAAAACTTCGCTATATCTCAAATGTTTCACATTTATAGAAGTCATTGTAATCACACAATTTATGCAATAGGACAACGGTTGCATTACGACCCGTATTAGAAACCTGACCTTTATTTTCACCCCTGCAAACAAAACGGCACCAAATATCTACCAAAGACAAAGGCAAAACTCATAACAGTTAAGCCTGCAGCACACGATCGATACAGGTAATGTCACGACAGTATCTAATAAATACGGAGCTGATCACGATATTTGTGTCCTTCGCCTTATATTCGTTTCCCAGAAAGAAAGAAATAAGAAACGGATTTATTCAGGTCACGCATAAAAAATTACAATATTTCGGGACACATATCATGGACCTATGGACCTACAATGATCAAAATTAGATCCATACGCGCAGTACCCGTGTCTTGAGTGTTTTTTTTATTTATACCACTTAGGTGGCAAACAAGCACACGGCCCACCTGATGGAAAGTGGTTACCGTGGCCTATGGACGCGTGTAATATCAGGGGCTTCACATTCGTGCAAGAAACCTTCTAATGCCCTTCTTGAAGTGCTCCATATTGCAGTCGCTTGCGAAAACCACCGCGGGGAGTTCATTCCACAGCTTGAGTGTGCGTGGGATGAAGGTCCTTTCATACCGCACAGTACGCACCGTTTCAGGTCGCAATGTGTGAGGATGAACTCCCCACCTAAATGTCGAGTGTTTTTTGAGGATAGCACGGGATGCTACTGCGGTGGATGAGCTCAAATTTAGCAACAATTGATTATTACAGAGCAATCCCCGCGCACCAAAACCTTGTTTGTCTCGCGATTTACGTCCAAGGTACTGTCCTGAGGTACCCACACCGCGGAGATATCAGGTATTGACAGATCCAGGTAAAACCCTGGATTCCCTTGATTCGTCAAATCGACACAAATATTTGAAAAAAGTAGATAAAGTTTAGTTAGGTACGCAAACTCTACCAATTTTAATCTTAAAAACTATTGAGCCAATTTATAAAATTGTTTTACAACACACCTCCTCATAAAAGTGATATTATTTTACCGCAATTAAGCACGGAATGACACCTATTATAAAACTATGACTTTTTCATTGCTATTATTCACAAAAGTGAGTTATAGATTCTTTTTTAAATTTTATAGGAAGTGTCTATAATTGTCTATGTTCATAAAAAAGTTTTGATACAAAAAATAACGTGTTTAATAGTACGAATAAATTAATACGCCTATTGTATGGTCATTTGATGCATTTTCGTATTTAAATAAATAATTTCAATTTGTAATACTTGTGTAATAAACAAAATTTTCACTCAAATTTAACTTTTTTTTTTCTCTAAGTACAGAAAAAAAAACAGAGTAAAAAAAAGTTAAGTTCAAACCTCATTTTTTTTTAAATATGGTCGACCGCCATTGTTAAATGCGCGCGCATAGGAAAACGAATTAATTTGTAGTATTGTTTATTTAGTATTTGTAGTATTATTTTATTCGCAAGTGTGTTGTAAAACGTCGTATGGCACGTGTGAGCATGATGATTACCGTCCTCGGCTGTCTTAAGACCCTCACCTGGCGGCTCGGGTCTCAATGGCGCCTCGGCGGTAATCACCAACGTTGCTCACTTGTACCATAATGTACTATTAACCATGGTACACTATATTTTTATGCTTGAAATAGAAAACTATAAGAGCTCTTTATGAAGCGCCGAAAAACTATAATAAAATGGGTTACTAGCATAATGTTTTTTTCGCATAATGACAATTCAGTTAGATGCTAATACTATAATTGCGATATGTACTATCGTGACAGTAGTACAAATCTGTCCACAACATTCCCCTCGGGAATAACACAGTTGATTGCAGTAAAATGCCGCATGCAAGCCACCACTAGAGGTGTAAGTGCACTATGATTGTGGAAATGACAGCCGTAAGTGGTGGTTATTACATTGTATGGCATTATGCCGGCTGTGGAACCGCTAGCTAACTATCTGGGCCCTGGGGGTGTTTAGGGAAAGTTGAGGTTAGTGGCTGGAGTACTACTGGCTAGGTGGATGTACAGGAGCGTATACTTAATGTGTACCTATTGGGCAACGTGTACATATTAGCGTACTTTTAGGTACATTTATTAATTAAAGTTAGATACTTATTTTAATTTATTTGTTTCATAATTTAGAATAAAAAATCAGGATTATAAGTCTTTCTTCTTCTACTTATACCACTCATTACTTAATTGCAGCTGTCTGTACTTTGAAGATATAAAAAAATACTTGGGTTATGTTATTTATACCTATTAGCGATTCATTGGTTATTTTACCGACATATATTTTTTTTGGAATTCTTGGTCTGTTTGTCCGCGATGGACGCAAAAACTACTGAACGGATTTTGATGTGGATTTTTTAGTTTGAAACATCTTGGCCAGACTTGAAATCTCACATTTGTTTGATCGCAAATTAGGTGAGTGAAACCGAAGATATTACCACATGCCGTGATAAACAACATCCACACGAGGGCAACCGCAAGTATAGGCTAACATGTAGCCTAGTTTTCAGTTAGGTAATATATGTGATGGATGTGACTAGCTTGATGGTATTTCCAACTGCTGTCTCTGTTCTATGTTCACAAGTACCTGTACAACAAACAGTATACCTCGTGACACGTATCTTGGACCTAAATCGCGAGACAAACGAAGTCTATTCGTGGTGAATTTGAGCTCGTCCACCGCAGTAGCACCCCGTGCTATCCTCAAAAGACACACAAGAACCGTGTACTGCGCGTGTAGAGCACATTTTAGGTCCAAAATATATGTGCCGAGCAATACGTATCGTAGGTATAGAGTTATAGAATGTGTCGGCGAAGGGAGTCCTGCGCCCGCGCAAGTGTGACCGCGCAATCGATACGCGCATTACGCGCCGGAGCGCAACACGTTGACATCGCGTGTGTGAACGAAACTAGTTTCTGGACATGTTTTATAAAGAATGTCTTAACGAAACGAATTGTGGTACTTTGAGTTGCAAAAAGGTAGGTGCGTCCTAGCGGCGAGACCACCTGTGTTAAGACTTTAAGAGTACTGGTCAAAGTTTAGCAGGGTTTCTGGGAAGTCTCTTGTTGGACGTACGCGGGGTCCTTGGAAAAAGACTCATTTGGATAGAATATTGAGTGGTTTTAGTCGGTTGCATCCCGATTTTTCATATAGGACGCGTCAATTTGACTGCACCTTGCCTGATGGTAAGCTGAAGGCAAAGTCTCAAGAAAGAGAGAGTGACATAGCTAATACACTGCTAGCCCTGGTGAGCTATCCACACGCACAAAAGGTGTTTCTTAGCGTAGCACCATCGCTATAGAAGAAGCAATCTCGAGATGGTGGAATGATGTATTGTGATAGGCTAAGAGTGAGGTGAGGGTATTTTATACCTATATTTAAGTCGTCAAATTGACTGCACCTCGCCTGATGATAAGCTGAGGTGCAGTCTTGTGCCTGTCTTGTCCGATTGATGGTTAAATTCTGTCAAAAACCGCAGGAAGGCGGCTTTTAAGCCGAAGTGGACATGAAATAGCAGTTTACCACGTATAAGGGTGCCCAGGCGAGCGGAGCCACTTTAGTACAAAGTGTGTAGATTATAATATTCGTGTAAAATTTCAAACAACATTGTATTATTTTATTTCATACATGGTACAGGTATGGTCATGACCGAATCATGACCACACCTGTACCATATATGGTAAGCTATTTTAAAGAACCTCCTAATTATGTGGTCCTTGAGTACCTGATATACTCACAGCTTCATTAGAGCATACCTGAGAATCCTTAGAAACGATATTTTACCCGCTCAACATTTTATAGGGCTTTTTTACACCATAAAAATGATTATCAAGTGGGTATTAAGAAATCATGGTGGATTATGATCTATAAGTCAGCATTTTACGAGTATAGGGAGTACAAAACATACCAGTAACTTTTTATAGGCTTAGAATTGACAGATGCGGCTTAAAATTTATTGTGTGGGTATTTTATTTAAGGTGATAGGTGAATTTATGGGTGTTTTATTAGGTAATTGAGCCGACAACTTTATGGTTTAGGGTAAGTACAGTTAACGACAAAAGTATTAACACGATTAAATTTATAGTTAATGCGAACTAATATTATTGTAAATGTGTAAGGTATCTCAGAAGGAAACAGCGTAGATCAGGTTAACAAAACTCATTTATTCGCTTGGTACAATTATCTCTTCAAAACGCATCAGTAGATAGATATCTTCAAAACTTATCAGCAGGTATCATCAAAACTTATCAGGTTCAAAACTTATTAGTAGATATCTTCAAAACTTATCTGGTTCAAAACCAGCAGATATCATCAAAACTTATCAGCAGGTATCATCAAAACTTATCAGGTTCAAAACTTATTAGTAGATATCTTCAAAACTTATCTGGTTCAAAACCAGCAGATATCATCAAAACTTATCTGGTTCAAAACTTATCAGTAGGTATCAAAACTTATACGGTTGTCAAAACTTATCGGTTATTAAACTTAGTGGTTATCAAAACTTTCATATTATTCATCAACAAACTTTCAAACTTATCATGATCCAATTATTAACAAACATACTCAAAGCAAACATCTCCTTTTTCGACCATTGACACTATTGACAGCCATCATCCTTTTTTTTTCGAGTATCCCGCCACCATCTGCCGACCCAGTGTGGCCAGCCTAATAAAATTATATTCCACGCACGTTGAAATTAAATGCAACCTTACACTCGACCATCCTGAACAACGTGCATGCCCTCATGCACGCACCTGGTGGAACCTTACACTCGGTGAAAGAAACATTCAATCAATTAGACTATTGCAGTCAACTGCTGGACATAAGCTTCTCCCAATGTGCGCCACGCCTGCCGATCCTCCGTCTTCGACATCCAGTCTGTTCCAGTCACCTTTAACAGGTCGTCAGTCCATCTGCCTTAGGGAAGTTCCACCTTTCGTTTTCCTTCTCGCAGTCTCCACTCCAGGACTCGTCTTTCCTGCTCCAACGGCAACCGGAAAGAAGCATTGTTATAAATTAACACAAATGTCTCCAAGGGAATTTACAATAGAATATTTAGACATTTTGAAGCATTTATTATACTAGCTATTACAATTGATTAAGAAAGAGAAAAGGAATCGACCTGGGGCGGACTCAAATCCACGATCTTTCCCTTACAGGGGGAATGATCTGACCAAGCCACCGAGACCCGCACGAAGCCATTCCAAATTCCTCACTCGTCTCGTCCGGAACGTCTTTAGACATAATATTGAGTGTTTACCCGTGGTCCCGGTGGGTCGACCCATTACCGGGTCCATGGGTAATTTTAATTACCCGTGGTTCCATTAGGTTATATATGAATCAGTGCATGGAATAAATGAAGCTTTATTATTCCATATTATTATAGGTATAGCTCTAGATTTGGTTGAAGCCTAATCATATAGCGAATTTTTCCATACGTAACATAGTAGATAGCCCAGGCATTCAATTTGAAACGTTTCAGGTCAGGTAAGTCAAACGTATTTGTTTCCCCACACTTGGCACGAACTATTACAATAAATTCCGAAGCTATGTAATGTCACGAAAACAGTACAAAAATACAGGAAACCACACTTTACTAATAACAAGGCACATACTAGCAGCTATCCAATAAGTCCTTATTGCTTTATCAAGCTCTACAGAAGTCACATGAATCTATGGTTGCCTACGATCGGTTGCAACCGTTGTTTTTCTTTTGCTTTTCATACTTTCGAACAGGAAGTTTACCTTTATCATAGATTGAGCAGCCTGAGCCTTGTCGATATTACATTTAACAGTCTGACGGATGGATGATATGTCGGAATTTTTACAGATCTCTCTAGTCACTTCATTCAACGAGGGGTGAAACTCACTGTTCATCCTAACACCAAAAAGAACTTATTGTGTTTTATATTGCGTTATTTAGGCCCATTTAGATCCTTTGATCCATTTGAATTCAGCGTCCCAATTTTTATCATCACCGTGTAGATTTTGAGCGGTTAGAGAATCAAGGATCGTCCTATCACAAAATTCGACCTGACCGTTAGATCGTGGGCTGGCTACGCATTCAACACGTGCATCTTTCCCCGCTCTAGGAAACAAGAACCTCGATTAGTTATGAATCTATCAGGTGTTCTAAATGTACCTACTCGTATCAAAAATATCCTGTAATATTGTAATAGCATTCACCTCGTTTGTGTTCCTAACCGATT
Source organism: Eilema depressum (assembly GCA_914767945.1). NCBI lineage: Eukaryota > Metazoa > Arthropoda > Insecta > Lepidoptera > Erebidae > Eilema > Eilema depressum. The sequence goes on from OU612026.1 coordinate 1,151,783, forward strand.
TGATAAATAAGTACTTGGTAAATTAGTCGACTATTGCTATGATGTGTATAACCTTTCTTCGACTTCACAAAGAGGCCAAGATGGTAATTGGGCACGCAAGGTATGAACCGGTATCTCTACTTTTCTATCGGATGTAGAAGACCTTGGCTACTTCTCACACAATCAAACGACATCGTTACTTCTCTTACAAATCTGCCACCTTGCTTCCTTCGGAAGTACTAATCTAAGACATTCCTTATCAAGTTATCACCTTATCACACACAGCGAAATATTCTTTTTATTCTTCACCGCAAATGTCTCAAATATTCTAGCCCCTTTTGCAAAATCATTTTTCAAGATATTGCATACACAACGCAGTTCCAAGTCTCCTAATTTTAAGCCACTAATTGTCCTCACCAATGATCATAACTGACTTCAGACACTGCTCGAAGTTCTTTGTATCGCTCATACAGTAATGGAGTTTCTTGACGGAGCTTCAACGTGTCCCATCTTAGCGCCTGCTCTATACTCCAAGAATAGTCAAATTGCTGTAATAACAACGACCACCGAGCTATACGAGATATGAGATCACGCTTAAAAAACTTAGACTGTAACGCACTACACTCAGACTAAGAGAATTCTTCTAGTCTGAGGCACTACAATCAATGATAGGTAATTTGAAAGGATATTCTAAAAGGTACACTCTAAACTTCTTAAGAAAGTAAAACACGTCTAATGACTCCAGTTCGCAGGAGCCTACTTTTATCATTATAGGGAATCAAATTGCCTCAATGAATTTTTCTAAATCTTCATGAGCAGGTATCTGAATCTATCAACCTATCGACGTTCTGTACTATTTCTGCCCGCTGCGACACACTAAAATCTTTTGACAGAACGCAAGCCACAATGCATGGGTGTAATCAATTATGATTACATAACTGATAAAAACCCATCTTTCATCAGGTAAACACCTCCGCATACCATACAGTTCCAATATACCACATGCTATTGTGACCTCTGACATATTCACAGCTGACAGCGTGTTAGCTTCTCAATACAACAAACTGTTTCCAAATACACAAACCATTGTGGCCTCCGTCATATCCACAGCTGGTCTACCATACCGCATCGAGACAGTTCCATCTCATCAACTAGGCTAAGTAGTTGTATTTCAATATGAGGCAATCGTAATTCGTACACATCCTTAAACTACAAATTGCGATTGTATGAGACAGTTTGACCAATAAGTCGAGGTTTCTCCAGTAAGTCATCATCTACGATCCTACACAACATCACAGCAGCGGTCACACCATCCACTGACAAACAACTCGACAGGGCTACCTGTTAACACGAGACAGTTGCCGAACCGTTACATTGATGCAGGATTATTATCGTGGCTGAGTAACAAAATCCGATTTACAAAAACCATGAAAATTTCCAGTTACCATCCATGTTGGAAATGTATTAGCTAAATGGTAAGTAGAATCGAAAAATGGTGAGAGGAAACTAAAAATGATTATTGAATTCCTATTCAACGATACCCTACTTGACATGGTTTGTTAACTTTCATTTCCACAATATTTATGGCGTCCAGCGGTCCAGTAGATGCCATATTGAATTTTCACTAACGTCATGTCTTTAGTGACAATCGCCGAACTAAGAGGAATCGATTGACGTGTGAATCATAAAAATCGGCCCAGGCGTCTAGTCTGTATAATGCTTCAAAGGAAATTACATACATAGGCTGATAAAAACACATTACCACTCCTTTGCGACGCGCAGTCGGATAATAAAAAGGTGTACGTGTGGTATGTGTGTGTGAAAGGTATAGGTACCTTAGAAGCTTTTCATCGAACTAGGTAGTGAGGTGACGTGACGTTCATAAGTTGCTGAGTTAGACCCTACGACCCTATGGCTCGGGTTTACACACATCTGCCTTGTGTCCTACCTTATCACACTGACTATACTTAGTCAATAGTTTCGAGTATATCATGGGTACAGCTACATAACCTTTCTGTGCGACGACCGAAACACGCCGAATCACGACCGCCCTGCAGCATGCTTCGGCTGCGGTACTCGCCGCTGGTTTCCCCAATCGGAGTCTCTCGTCGTTGTCCACGCCGCCGGTTGCGACGTTCATCTTCCTCACGTTCTTTCCGAAGGTCTCGCTTAATACGGCTTATCTTGTGCCGCTCCCACTCCAAAGCACGCTCTTTTTCTTTCTGCCTCGGCAACCGCTGCAGCTACTTCTTTGAGCGCTAGTGCGCCTGAAATGTCTACGACTGGAGCACGACGGTCTCATGCCTCATGGAGCCAGAATCTGCATTTCTTTATCCATTCTCGAACTCGAAATCAATTAAAACATGATTAATTTTTATTAGTCATCAACAATTGGTACCATTTATAGAAATGTCTTACTACAAAAATCGTAATATCTCGAAAACTGGGCACAGTCCTAACACAAAACTAACCAGATAAATGTACCCCTATATGAACCCCCATGCATTTATAATTTTTATTTTTTTTTCCTTCTTCATGCGATAAGAAACGATTTGTCTCTGAATAAGTGAATTTCATTGATAAGAATATGGTGCATCGAAGTCTTTGTTTTTTTTTTTTTTTTTTTTATCCCGATACAACTTCAGCTGAATTTTTTTTTTTTTACATAGTCTGTGAACGCGGTGCAATACGCATACGCAATCATTTTGGCGCTCAACGATTGTCATCTTATGCAAACTATATTAATTAATTCATGAGATTATTTAGTTATAGTAGTGTATGAAATATTAAATTTAACAATAATAATATCAATAATAATGTCAAATACCCACTAATACAACTTATGTCACGCATGCAATCAAATAATTATTTAATTAGTCAGCTTATCCGTTTTACATCAGTGTAGGTAATGACTGTAGAAACAAATTCTAAATGCTCGCACACACCGTTGGATCATTAAATAAATTCCATTGTCAGGGTCATAGCTTCAATTACCCATCACATTATACTTATACATACGTTAGCTAGCATCTCAGACTAACAAATAGGTAGCTAGCTACCAAGTCCAGCACACATCTTATAACGTGTCCACCTTGCAGATGCCACGCGCTCTCTTTTATAGAAGGACACAAACAATATCGAAAGTAGGTACGTTGTTCTGGTATCTGGTAGGTTTGTATACATTGTTCTGGTATAGGTACTAGAATTATTATAGGCGTGTACTTACAGTTTCCATCCCACTTCTGAAATGTAAGGTATCTCAGAAGGAAACAGCGTAGATCAGGTTAACAAAACTCATTTATTCGCTTGGTACAATTATCTCTTCAAAACGCATCAGTAGATAGATATCTTCAAAACTTATCAGCAGGTATCATCAAAACTTATCAGGTTCAAAACTTATTAGTAGATATCTTCAAAACTTATCTGGTTCAAAACCAGCAGATATCATCAAAACTTATCAGCAGGTATCATCAAAACTTATCAGGTTCAAAACTTATTAGTAGATATCTTCAAAACTTATCTGGTTCAAAACCAGCAGATATCATCAAAACTTATCTGGTTCAAAACTTATCAGTAGGTATCAAAACTTATACGGTTGTCAAAACTTATCGGTTATTAAACTTAGTGGTTATCAAAACTTTCATATTATTCATCAACAAACTTTCAAACTTATCATGATCCAATTATTAACAAACATACTCAAAGCAAACATCTCCTTTTTCGACCATTGACACTATTGACAGCCATCATCCTTTTTTTTTCGAGTATCCCGCCACCATCTGCCGACCCAGTGTGGCCAGCCTAATAAAATTATATTCCACGCACGTTGAAATTAAATGCAACCTTACAAATGCAAAAGTGGGTGTATAGGTACACAAAGATTTTCGGTTTAAGGCAACCTCATTTCCAAGGCATTTTTACGTGTGGGTATTCCCTCGATCGATGTGAAAACTTTTTTCCACCGGCTTCCATTTTGAAAATTTTCACTTTTCGGTTTAAGGTTTAAAATAAAGTTAACTTATAGTTATACTTAAACTAAAAATTAAGTCTCAGGGTTAAAAATCACTAAGATCTTCGGAGCTCTAACGGAAGTCTCTGGACACGGGAGTAGCCGGGGGTCTTTTTATCTTGATTAAGCCAAATCAAGACTTGGGAGCGACTGCTGTTTGACCCCCAACTTCGAGAGGAAAAATAGTGTCGAAAAGCACACGGTCCACCTGATGGAAAGCGGTTACCGTGGCTTATGGACGAGTGCAACACCAGTAGTCACACTCGTGCTGCCGACCAATTAAGAACAGAGAAATTCTGTGTCGTCAGTGCCTTTATATCTTTATGTGGTCTATTCTATACGGAACAAAAGATTTTTTACTTTTGACTTCACTTATCATCAAACTCTGGTACCAATTACTAAATTGGATATTGTAAAATAGCCATGAAAACGTACATAACGCTATTTAGGTACGGAGTCGGCACTTAATTTAGCGGAGACGTACCGGACGTACCTACGTCTATTCTCTCTTATCATAGGTTCGAGTCACGTCTCAGATTGATTTATATCCCGTTTCAATTTAATAAGATGTGTTAAATAACTAGCTTATCTAAAGAAATTAATAACTTTTTCCGCGTCGATTGTTTTTTGACTATTGTTATTTTTAGGTTGGTGTTTTCAAATTTAATCTAGTGATAACTGTTTTGAGTGTGATTGTACTTTGTGTCAGTCTATTGTGTTATAGCCAGCACAAAAAAACGTTTTAATTGTGGCTGTAATTCACAAATTTCCCTCGTACTTATTGCCTATTCTAGACAACCTAGAGTGGTAGTTGTCAATACCAACAGTAAAGCATGTACGTGCATCGGCAGTAATGCGTGGCTCGTGTAATAGCCTCGTTACTCAATCTAGTTACCGAGGCTGTCAATCACGGTATGGAGGCGGAAGTTCAGTACCGCGGTGGTACGGCGCGGCACGGCACGGGTACGGTGCGGGTACGGCTCTTAGCAATAAATTCGCGATGCATGCCGCACGCGGTTTTTGTAATTACAGTGATTTAACGTCTGTCTCATTGGTTGGCATAAGTTTGCGTGTGACGTTGAGGTAGCATGTAAAGGCGTAGCTGCCTGACGGTAACTGGTTAGGTACATACTTTAGCTGTACTTTAGTCCAACATCGCTGATAAGCGCTAAAAGACACACACGGGAAAAAAGTAAATAATCGGAGGTCTAGGTAGGTAACCCGGGACATTCATCATCTCGCTAGCGTCAAATTTGCTAGCGCGCGCGAGTTGGCAATTTTTATTTTTGTGTCGTCAACGCTCGCTCGAATGTGAAAATGTGACGTATTTGTGTACAGTCAGTTACAAAAACGTTTTAATAGATTAAATTAGGTACCCATTATAAATGTACAAGATATTATAAGCTAGGTTCACATGCTACGCGCGTTAACGGAGGTCAGTGTTATTGCTCGGGACATAACAAATCTAATTTTTTTTAATTATTATTAAGTATCATGGCCCCACGTAATATAGATTGAAAATATTTACATGTAAATAAATGAAGAATGGAAGCGGACCCCGGACTTGGAGATGAGGACCTTTTTTATGCCACTCAGGTGGCAGACAAGCATACGGTCCATCTGATGGGAAGTAGTTACCGTGGCCTATGGACGTATGCGCCCCTAGTGGGCGCTACACTCGTGCTACCGAGCCGGAAGAAACCTTCTAATGCCGTTCCTGAAGAACCGATCCATTCACCGCAGCGAGTTCATTCCTTGGATGCGGCCGGGACTAACGCAAGAATGATGATGATTGACAATGCTAATTCTTTGCGCAAGATCATTATTATCTAGCTTTATAACAGCATGTTTTTTAAAAAGCACTTGTTCGCCATATTTATAAAAACGAGACGTACAACATAATCGATTGACATCGCGTGACTTGGCCATCGATCGCCACGAGGCCTTTGCCTTCGCCATAAGTTGGGATAACAATACACATATAAGTACCGTTACACGTTAGATATAGCAGTGTAGCAATGGAGTGACTTAAGCAGGAACTAAGTAGAAACATTTTTTTTTCTATCATGCGAAAAATCCCCATGTCTGACTCGAACCGACTAAAATGCACGCCGTCTGTGAACCGTCGGTAAGAGGTGAGTAGACACCCCGGAGAAAGAAGAACCTTAATTTCATATGGTTTGTAAAACTGGCTGCCGCCAGTGGCGAAGGATGAACATTTTCAAAAGGGAAGCCAGCGAAAAAAAAAATTCCTCAAGTGGGTCCAATTAATATTCAGGGCCAAACCAACCTTGCCTGCTAGTGCCAAAGCTTTATCCATCAATCAGTCCTACTGTCTTGCAGATGAGAATCGACTTAAATTTTAGTGGAGCCCTGTACTTACTAAAGCTCCCCCTACCAATAGTAAAAAAATATACCAAATGGTGTTATTTTTCCCAACACTGAAGTATCTTAAGACTTTGTAATGTATGCCACAGGACCCAGAGCGTAGTACTATGATTTATTCTGTGCCCAGAGTATAAATCGTTTGGAGTCCTGTGGTTGTCTTTGAAAGGTCTCCTATATTTAGGTCGGTATGTTGAAAAAGTATCATAGTTATGTTACAAGTATAAATAGTCGCTTACAAAGTGACTGTATAAAGCACAGGCCACACCGCTAGCTAGCGAGCGAGTGTGTGAGTCGGGCGAGAATCGTTTCACATGTCTTCAAACAACCTACGGTTCACGAGCGATGCAAACGATATAGTCGACGATGCCAGCGATGCTTGCCGCTCTTTTTTGAACTAACCAACGCTCGTCTTTCGAATAGTATTCGTCTTCGTCATTCTAGCGTTCCCCGGTCGCATCCGAAGCTTTCACTTCGGTGTCTGGGGCCGCTTTTTCCAGTCTAACTGTAGATTCGGCTGAACATCTTTTGAATAATACAGTATAATAAAAATAGCATATTAGATCTTGACCTGAAGTTCTGAGAGAAATGAGGCTCTGTAGCGCGCTCGAACTGGTTGATGTAAAGAGCTATGATTGTTGAATTTGAGCCACTGCCGTAGCACCCCGTATTATCTTCAAAAACACCTAAAAACGCACACTGCGCATAAACAGTAAATTTTTTGACGTAAACATATTTAAGATATATTCTGGTAACTATGAATAGTAGTATTACCAATACATATTAAGTGTTTAGATCGACGAAAGTTAAACACGAAACGTCAAAAAAGATAGGTAATATGAGTATATCGTTGCCCGCTTGCTCGCTCCTTTAGTTTTCGATGTGACTCTACCGCTGAAGTATCGCTTAGCCTGAATAGCTTCCCTTGCTCGCCAGCTCACTTACTCGCTTGCTAGCTGGCGGTGTAGCCTGTGCTTAACAACTGCACTGTCCGTAGTGCACCACCGCACCGTCATTCATGTGTAATTGGTCTAATAGTCGCGACAGTGCGCACCGCTCTTAAATTACTGCACAGCGAGCCTGCATTCTTGTTAAGTTTATTGTCTATAAATATCTGCGGGCAGCCATTTATGCCTTTATACAGTTCAAATAAAAACACAGCAATTGATTCCGATTTTCTTAACTTTTCTTGTGGCAAGTCTTTAAGTATTACGGCACTTTGATTATTTACCAACTGCTAAGGAAGGCTTAGGAATATTTATATTTAGTTACGAAGACTTATCGACATTCCTATAGATTTTCTGGTGACGTCCAAAATTACACTTTGTGTTTTGGAGCCCCAATTTTTATTTTTTAAATAATATTAGCAACCGTAATTACTAATATTCCCGTTAACCACTCCAGCAAAGCTAAAATTGCTTGTGTTAGGAGTGGGTTCACGTCGGTAGTGTAATGGCCAGGATTCGAACCCGGGACCTTGCGATCGTAAGGCCGACTCCTTAACCATTGGCTTATAATTTTTAATTTTGGTTGCCTCTCTGGCCGTATTCTACCACCTCTACCACGGCGAGTGTTTTGACGAGCGATCAACGACTCCATACCGTCGATGAATCCATACTATCTCGTACCAGACGACTTGAGGCCTCCTTCCTCTGCCGCACGATAAATAGCTGGAATGTTCTGCCTGCGTATGTTTCCCTCTTCCTACAGTCCCGAGTCCTTCAAACCGGGCGTGAAAAAGCATCTAATTATACCTATAACGGCCTTGCCAATTATGTTGATCATCTTCACAGCGCTGTAGCGCACAAACAACCAATGAGAGGTACTTTTAGATGTCTAGCAGATGTTCAGCTTCATACGTTGGACTTCAACCTATTTTTTTTATAGTAACTACATAATACAACCTACATTGTGAAGAGTCACGCAACCATAAGCATTGACATACTAAAGAGACAAATCGATTTAGGCCACTGATTTTGTAATAGTGCGTGTTTCAGAATAAATTTAAAAAAAATTAAGCGTGCTGTTTTGTGCAAGTGCATAGCCCAACGTTGCGAGCATATGCTCACGCCTGTAAATCCCTGAAGGGGTAGGCCAGAGATGTATTAACACCCACATGTCGCCAACTAAGATTTTCGGTCCCAAATAATAGGGGGTGAGCCTATTGCCATTAAGCGGGCACTTAATCCTGGGCTATATGTTTACTGTTGGATGAAGTACAGCCCTATCCCTTAGTCGCCTTCTACGACACCCACAGGAAGAGATGGGGTGGCCCAAAAAAAGAAAATTATTTAGTACTGTCTAGGGGTTGTCCATTAATCATGTGAGGCTCAATAGGTGGGAAGGTAGGGGTATAGCAAGATATCACGCGCGATTATTAAGCTTGCTTAAGTTTCTAGAATTTAATGATAAATAAAAAATAACTTGTAATTCCTTTTTTTCAATAACTTGTACAAAAAAAAGAACACACACGAGATTATGGGTAGGGGGGAAAGAGGTATTCTATATCCTCACCTCTAAAAATTGCTAAACAACATCACGTGATTAATGGACAGCCCCCTATTGCGTCGTTAACTCTTGTAGTAGTAGCTACGTAGATATCGGACGAATCGGGGTCTGGATGTCCCGATTTAAAATTACCGGTGCAATCGTCTCCCTATTTAAAACAGCCTGTAAAAACACGTTTCATATCAAATGTTGAGGTCTGTCTACGCAAGGCTTCGTCCAAGCTCGGGTTTCTTCAAAAACGAAATCAATAAGGATTTAACGTACGAAAGAGTCTTGGTTTTGAACCGCAAGTGGTTAGAAGCCATAGTAGGTCTGTAAGCTACTCAACGTCATTCAAAAGCTTCATTACTAGAACTCGATAAGAGCTTCGTTGGAATATATCTTGTTTTATTTTTGTTTTAAGTAAATTTTTCACTATATTGGCTTTCTTTTCACATTTCTTTCCTTAACTTCAAAGATGTATGCTATGATAGTTAAGGAATCACGAATAACGTACGTGTCGTTTTCATATACAGGGTGGAAAAATAAGACGGGCCCTGAAAGGAAACTACCTTAAATTCTCAAGTTGCCTCATTTTACCTAAGTAAGAGACATTCCTTTATTTTTAAAAAGAAACAAAACTGCATTTAACGATTTACGGAAACTTACTTGCCACACCCAGTAATCGAAATGACTGAAATAAAAAAAAAAAATAACGTGCTGTATTTTTATGGCATCAATCGATAGTGTCAATTTATTTAGTGTCAAATTTTGAATTAAATGCATCAATTTGCCAAATTGAATTTATTTATAAGTTTAGATTTCAAGAATTTCCTTTCATTTAATTCAGTGTTTGTTAGATAGATTTGATTCTTATGATTGACACTATCGATTGATGTCATAAAAATACAGAATCTTATTTTTTGGGTTTTAGTCAGGTCGATTACCGGGTGTGGCAAGCGAGTTTTCGAAAATCTTTAAATGCAGTTTTGTTTCTCTTTAAAAATAGGTGAATGTCTCCTTTGAGAAAAATGAGCCAACTTAAGAATTTAAGGTAGTTTACCCTCAGAGCCCGACTTATTTTTCCACCCTGTATACATATACCTACTCATGCCTATTTCTCTCCTAGGTAGGCAGAGATAACAGCCGTTTGCTTCTATCCTACATATTTTACGAGCTTTCTCTACTGTCATTAAACATTTCAAAGAAGCCCGCCGGTTTTCAACAAGTCGTTTTCAACAATTTACAAAAGTTTCAAGTTCATTTTTAAACTGATTTCTCGTCGTTAAGAACAGATGTTGCTAACGACTTCAGACATTTTGCTAAATTGACGTCTAAATTTATAGTAGAGGATACAATTAATATCGCCTTCGCACCTTCACGCATCTGTTTACTCGATGAAAAGTCGGTCCATAAATTTCTCACAAGATAGATTTTCAAGTCTTATCTTGAAGAAATAAAGCCTATATGTCTGCATCCCTGATTTCTGTATATTATATTTCCTTTCTGTTTAAATTATTAAAAGTAAACAAAGTATTCTTTTTATAGAATAGTAACTACTCAGTACTAGTCTGACCAAAAAGGTAAAGATTATTTTTCTGTGTCGTGCCGTTAAATCATTCAGTGTGGTCAATATTAGAATCACTGGCTTCTCCTAATTCTATATAAGATTCGTATTCAAGAATGGTAGTCATTTCTGAATCTTGATTTATTGACAGATTGTATAGACAATCTGATAGATCTTTCAATTTTTCTTCAGATAAATCGAGGAGTGAAGAAGAAAATCGAGGTGTAAGAGTCATTCTAGAAGACATGCGTAAGTACTTCGCTAGTTTGCAATTTAAACTCGATGTAAAGAATAACTTTGATCACTTCTTGCTGAACTTACGAGTATCACATCCAATCAGATTTCAAATAATTCGTCCATTTATGATAAGCTCATTCATAATAGGTAGGATCTTAAACTGTTACTAGACATTAAGAAATAAAGCAAACTTATTTTGCCATTGAGATCTTCGTGTAGGAATGAAAGAAAGCTTACAGGTACCTACTCTGAATTCCACACAACTGGTTCGTGACATTCCCTCGCAGTATTTATCTGTAAGGCTCATTAATTGGCCCCTTGTTCCAACCTTGTCGGTTAATTGGTCACCTTTTGAGATCTATTGAAAATTTGTTAGTATTCGGCAACTTCTTCTGATTGCGACTGTACCTACACATACAATATATTCACGACTGTAAATCCTTGAAGCGGTAGGCAGAGGTGTATCGACGCTAACATTTCGCTATGATTTTCGGTTCCACGAATTCCGGTTTGTGTTTGTAATGTTTCTCTCTTCCTGCAGTCCTGGGTCCTTTAAGCGGGAATGCATCTGATGAGGCCGTCAAGCTGAGTGCCACGAGACTTTGCCTTTAGCTTACCATCAGGCGAGGTGAAGTCAAATTGACGTGTCCTATTTAAAAAAAGGTTCATCCAAAAAAATCAAGAAAAAACAAGAAAAGAAGTTTTTATTTCAAAAAGCTCTCTTTCACATTTATAATATTAGTCAGGATACCTTGTAATGTTTTTCATCGTCCTTATTTTGTCTACAAGGATTAACTTCCAAGCTCGTTATATGGCCAGTGGACAGGCCATAAAACCTTCGTTGTATGGTCGCGTCGTGACTACAAGCCACGCTGGCCCTTATAGAGCCACAACCCATAACATAACTTACATCTTCGGGTCCCTCAAGCGGTCTGCTCCTAATTGTACTTTTATTCGAATAAAGGGGAAATGTTACATTGACAAATCTTACAATCTATTACAGACCTACTAGTATTATTTATTCTGTGCTACTGGTAATAAATTTATTATAACAGATGTAATGTAGTCTTCACTTCTTCTTCATCCTAGAGTTAATGCCAGTTGCTTCCGAAGCTTTCACCCGCTTCCGAAGCTTTTACCTCGGAGTCTGGGGTCCGCTTTACTAGTTGAAATACCGATTTGGCTGTTCGAAGTAGCGTGGCGGTCGTGTAGGGATCGAACCCGCATTACTACCGCCATGCCATAGAGCTTTTATTGTAGACTAGCTGACCCCGCGAACTTCGTACCGCCTAACAGTCAATTCTTTTTTTTTTTCAAATTTTCTCTCCGTAAGAACCATCCCCGTACTTTAAGGTATGTTCTAAAAAAAAGAAATAGCGAAATCGGTCCAGCCGTTCACGCGTGATGGCGTGACCAAGGGAAATAGGGATTCATTTTTATATAGGTACTAGCTGTCCTGGCAAACTTCGTACCGCCATATTTTTCCTGTTCCCGCTGCACCTATTTTCTCATCCTTTAAACCTTCCCTGGACACCCACGAATATTTCAAGACTAAAATTAGCCAAATCGGTTGAGCCGTTCTTGAGTTATGAAATGACAACGAAAATTGGCATTGATTTTTATATATTAGATAGAGATAGCTGATCGTGTGCTTAAGCTTAAGCTATATATTTTAGAAAAGGGGATACATCCAAAACAATTAAAACCCAGATCAAAGTCCATGCAGACAAAATCGCATAGCTAGTCTTCAATAAAATGAGAGGTGAATTTTCGCGAAGTACCGGGGTGCAGTGACACCGTTCCGCGCGTTGACGAATTGCACGCGGTCATTGACCCTGCGCCGGCGCACGTCGCATGCGGCCCATTCAAACCAATCGGGATGAACAGACCATGCGGTTTGTATGTATGTATGACCTTTTGATGATTCGCTACACATGGAACCTAACGTAATAAAACAGCTAAAGCGTAATTAACTACAACAAACTATTAATTAAATTTTAAGGCAATTCGCATGCTTCTGTGGTGTGAACGCAACTGCTACGCAGGGGGCGGTGTTTCGATTCCGCAGTGCAAATATTTGTATGCATGAATATGACTATTTCCATTGATCTGGGTGTTTCCGTGCCTCAGAGAGCACTCAAAGCCTGTCGGTTGTCATACGTTCGTATAACGACTGCCATAGATGTTCATCTATGGCAGTCGTTACGGGTAGTCGGTGCTCTCAACAGTCCGACTAGTCTAACTACAGAACTTCGATATCACCAATTGCTTGTGAATTGTGAAGGTCAGATGGCAGTCGTTTCATTGAAAATATTGAAGTTCAGCCAAATTTGCAGTTAGACTGGCAAAAGCGGACCCGGTCGGGTCTGGAGATGATCATCAGCGTTAGCCCTGGCTGCCATTCAACATTGCACTTTGGAGCTCGGAGACCGCTCTCTACTCTTTACCTTGACTTATACGGGAGCGGCTGTCGTTAGACTCCCAATAAACCTCTAAAAATTGTAAAGTAAGTACATCCTAAAAATGGAAATGATCTTTTTCATAAAACTTTTAACTTAGTATCTACAAAGTACTCACAATATCTTAAAACTCTCACCTTCATCGATAGAGCCTTGTGCTTAACTTCTTCAATGAAAAAGCTCATGACTGCGGACTGCGGCACGAACTAAGGACATGTAATAGGGCACTTATAACGACCCCTCAAAGCACCACGCCGACCTTTAACCATTTTGTATGAAAAAACCAGTTGTATTACCTCCTATTGTTTTACTCTCCTTCCATGAAACTCTGTCCATTACCACACAACACAAAGAAATATCTCCCGTAAATCCATAGCATATAACACCTATTGCTTGTAATGTATAGAGTTGTAGACCTATGAATGGTATTAACTGAGCAATGTATAAGAAATGGATTGATAAAAAGTTGTTGAATGGGCTTTCGTGGTAGGTTTTAGCCGAAGGGTATACTTTCTTGTTCGTAGTACCCGGGTGAGTCAGTTACCGTGTAAGGCATAGGAGTAATGCCAGTTATGTAGTGTGGAGCGACCTCGCACAGTTTAGTACTTAGTAAAAATGATTGAATGACAAAGTGGAACTTTTATTGCTGAAATAAATCCTAGTGGAGTTACTTCTTTTATGTTTCACGATTTATTTAGCCTCTCGTTTCCTGATGCAAATTGTGGGAGATTTATTTAGTTTACTTCATTAACAATGATGGCGATTGTTGTGAAATGATACTTGTGATATTTTGTCAAAGTAGGTAAGATACCCGTAATGTAGGAGTTAGGTATACTTATAAAGTTACTCAAAAATAGTTATAATTTAACTATCTTTTCAAAGCCAATAGTTATACTGACTCTAAAAGCAAGTTTTTGTGGTTATTGATGCAGAAGATTAAAAAAAATAAAGCTCTGTCTGGACTCAAACTACATACCTACCTATAGTATATAATCACGCGTTTTTATCCCCGAAGGATAGTCAAACTAACATAGAACTAAATAGGTTTATCACGCTTGTATATCCTGGAAGGGGTAGATAGAGCTCAATATTAATCTTCTTCATCTAGGATGTTAATTCCCAGTCGCATCCGAAGCTTTCAGCTCGGAGTCTGGGGTCTGCTTTACCAGTCTTAACTACGGATTTGGCTAGACCTTGAAATTTTCCGTGAAGCGATTCTCATCTGACCTCCACAACCCAATGGTAACATTAAAGCTTGCAAAGCTTTGCAGCTAGACCGTTGTTTTTTTTTTGGACTTTTTAGGGCTCTACTGCCCGTAACGACTGCCATAGACCTTTTGCCTTATGGCAACCGGGACCGACGGCTTAACGTGCTCTCCGAGGCACGACCAGAACAACGCAAATATTCATATATCATGCACTCAAATATTTGCACTGAGCGGGGATCGAACCCGCACGCCTCTGCGTAGCGGCCACGTTCGCTCCGCTACGCCACGGAGGCTGTCTCAATTAATGTCGCCAACTATCTTTCCCGGTCATATTCGTAGTATTATAAAATATAAAATGTCGCTTGACTCTGCTAATGTCGTTTAGTTTAAAAGTAGAGACCCCGCTCTCTCTTTCAAATTAGGCCACACAATTAATAGCTTATTAAGGCCCTTTTGAGATATTTCCCGATGGTCGTGGCTCAGTCAGGAATGTATTAATTCTCTATAGCTGGCTCTGCTGCCCAAGCTTGTCTTTATATAGTCTTCGTATCATTTGTTATTTTATGACCTGTGCCTATTCTCGGTATAAGAAGGGATCATAGTAATTACTGTTTAGTAGTTATAAAATTACCCGCCTATTGTTAAGAAAGATGAACAGGAATCTGCTGGCTATTAAACAATAGTACATTATGGTACAAGTGAGCAACGTTGGTGATTACCGCCGAGGCGCCATTGAGACCCGAGCCGCCAGGCGAGGGTCTTAAGACAGCCGAGGACGGTAATCATCATGCTCACACGTGCCATACGACGTTTTACAACACACTTGCGAATAAAATAATACTACAAATACTAAATAAACAATACTACAAATTAATTCGTTTTCCTATGCGCGCGCATTTAACAATGGCGGTCGACCATATTTAAAAAAAATGAGGTTTGAACTTAACTTTTTTTTACTCTGTTTTTTTTTCTGTACTTAGAGAAAAAAAAAAGTTAAATTTGAGTGAAAATTTTGTTTATTATACAAGTATTACAAGTTGAAATTATTTATTTAAATACGAAAATGCATCGAATGACCATACAATAGGCGTGTTAATTTATTCGTACTATTAAACACGTTATTTTTTGTATCAAAACTTTTTTAAGAACATAGACAATTATAGACACTTCCTATAAAATTTAAAAAAGAATCCTATAACTCACTTGTGAATAATAGCAATGAAAAAGTCACAGTTTGATAATAGGTGTCATTACGTGCCTAATTGCGGTAAAATAATATCACTTTTATAAGCAGGTGTGTTGTAAAATTACTTACTGTGTAGCTACTAACTGTACTAAAGAATTAGTTACTAACTTATGGCTAGTCATAAATTATTTATTAATCATTCCTTATAAAAGTTCGAAGCTTCGTGTCGATAGCGAAGCGGTTAAGGAATTTGTCCTTACGATTTAGAGGGCGGGGGTCAAATTCACGTGATAACGGTCCTCCTAGTCAAGCCATTTAAGTTTACAAATAGTAATTTCGGTAGTTTGATGTCGTCAGTGGGTTGTGGAGGTCATATGGCAGTCGCTTCATAGAAAATATCAAAATTTGATTATCAAATAGTTAGTCTGAAAACCAACCCAACTGAGTTGAAAAAAAAAAACCCATCCTACTGATTAACTGGTTATTTCACCCAATATTAAGGCTTATTCCCAACGGTCACCACCCAAAGGACTCTTACTTTGTATTACTAATACTCTTAGGACTATTACGCTTTCACCCAAAACGGCTGCACGGTTTTGACTAAAATTTGGCACCGAGGTAGATGATTGTCTATTACTGCTTATAGGCTTCTTAATACTCCGGGAATATGTTCCTGTGGGTTACGGGAACGGGATAATTTTTCATAAACCGCTGATGACAAATAGTCTGTATCTGGAGACTCTTATAGGTCTTTCTTCTTCATCCTAGCGTTAATTCCCAGTCGCATCCGAAGCTTTTAGCTAGGAGTCTGGGGTCCGCTTTCCCAGTCTTACTACTACTCTACGGATTTGGCTAGACCTCGATATTTTGCGTGAAGCGATTGCCATCTGACCTCCACAATCAAATGGTAACATTAGGCAATATCGAAGCTTTGCAGCTAGACCGTATATTATAGTAAGCGAATAGTCTATAGAGAGACATATGTGGGTTGAAACAAAAGCTCACAATATGGTCACAGCCCTCTAATGAAATATTAATGACATGGGTGCGCACGCGCAGCAGACGGTCGTTGTGGTGAAACGCGTTTACCGACCCGTGTGTCGTTAGAAAGTATGGCTGATTTGATCAAATGATACAGATTTATGGTATACACTTATGTTACTGTCAGCATCAGATCGTTCTTGACTAGCCAAATACCCAAAATGATCTTAATACCTTGGTATTCCCCTTTTCCGGACGAGTTGGGGACTTCGTGGTCCCCACACCGGAAGAGGGCCAGATCGAGAGATATGGCCCTTCGCCGGCTGGGGTGCGAGGGATATGTCTACAATAATCTCTCCTCCGGCAACCGACGGCCTACAGACGGCGCGGCGTGCGTTTTAGTAGGTTCGAATCCAACATAAGCTCCTCCTCCGGCTCCGGCGGGGGAGGTATCCGTGGGGATTATGAAAAAAAAGGTATTCCCCCTTTCCTGTTGACTGATTGTTCTGATATTTGGTACACACCTTTGGTTCGTAAGTTTTAAATTAAGAGAGAGATTGGATCCCAAGCTTTGGAGCCACTGGGATTGGCGCTCGGAAGATGATGTTGTCCCAAAATATCAAAGGGTTAAGCAGAAATGTATCATACTTACCTACGCTTCAACATTATAATTATTGCCATCAACTGAGTATTTTTGGAGGCTACGTAGTGCTACTAAAAATTCTGTAGCCCGCGGCTCCGTGAATGCCCCTGTGAATGTCGGTTATAGAGACCACACATAGACCAAACGTTTCCCAAGGTTTAACATACTTTTGTGTCAAATTTTATCAAAATCGTTTCAGAGGCTTAGCCGCGTGAAAGCGTAACAGGCAGACAGAGTTACTTTCGCATTTATTTATATTAGTATAGATAAATATTCTACTACCATTTTACACAGCGCTCTCCAGACCTAAAGTAAGCATTATACCCTGATGACGATACCCTGATAAATGATATTGCTCGTCGCTTAAATGACAAGAAAAAAGTTGCTGGTATGTTCCTAGACCTTAGTGCCGCTTTTGATACTATAAACCACGAACTGTTATTAAAAAAGTTGGAACATTACGGCATAAGAGGAAAGGCTAAAAATATTTTTGAATCTTATCTAGAAAATAGGAAGATGTTCGTAGAAATAAAAGCTATGAACACTCATGATCAAGACTTTCAGGGTAACAACAAGTGGGAAAAGCCATATAGGTCCAAAATGATACAGGTAAAAACAGGTGTTCCTCAAGGCTCTATACTGGGTCCTATCTTATTTATAACGTTTATAAACGATCTCATAAATTATGTGACTCAGACAGCATCTGGCGAAGTAAAACTGGTTGTGTTCGCTGATGATACAAACGCAGTCGTATCTGCTGATAACCTGGACGTGCTCAAATCAACAGTCAATGGGGCTTTAAACATATTTTATAACTGGTTTTCGGCAAACAGTCTTAGGTTGAACCCTAATAAAACTCAAGTTGTCCTATTTAAATCAACAGCTAAAAACAAAAGTTCTCTAGATTGCATTTTACAAGGGGTAAAAGTAAATTCGGTGACTGTGGTTAAGTTTCTTGGAGTGTATGTTGACGAGTTCCTAAATTGGAAAGCAGAGCTTAGTAAACTAGAGAATTCTATCAGTTCGGCTTGCTATGTTTTGAGAAGTCTGCGCAATGTTGTTAGTTTGGAACATTTAAAAATGGTCTACCATGCATTGGTTGAATCTAAGCTTAGATACAGTATTCTCTGCTGGGGAGGCAGCTATGACTACAATATTGAGCGAGCTTTCATCCTTCAGAAGAGAGCTATACGCACAATAGTCTGTATAAGACAGGATGAGTCGTGCAGAGAGTATTTTCATGAGCTTCGTATATTAACAGTGCCCAGTCTGTATATTTTGGTACTCATGACTAATTTCGCAAAGCACATTCGTGATTATGAATCAGAAGATGAAAGAAGGGTCAGGGAAAGCACGCGTAGGAAGGATTTCCAGACCATAGTTCTCCCTCACCTTAATATCGTCAAGCATAGCACAATTTACAACTCAATAAAAATATTCAACAGGTTGCCCTTGGATCTGAAAGGTCTTATTTATAAAAAAAAGTTCGAAAAAGAATTAAAGGCTTATCTATTGAGGGGGTGCTACTATTCAGTAAACGACTTGTAGGCTTAAATTGTTATTGTCATTAGTTTTTTATTATTATTACTATTATTATTTTTTTGACATTTGGTATTATGATTAGTTTTTGACATTATATGTATCTACTATGTTGATTTTTTGTAATTCGTTATCATTAATTTGTAATTGTCATGACATTTTATTGTCCGGTTTTTAGTTTTTTGTATTGTTTTATTTGACTTTTGTCTGACATAAGTAATAAAAGGATTTGACATGTATCTAATTGTTTATTTATCAAAGAATTTCTGAATTTTACTATTTATTTTATTATATCAATACATAATAATTGCTGACTTCATTTGATTTATTCATTTTAAATAAATATATTGTTGCATGATGAAATGTAAAAATTGCATGTAATAATGTAATACTACTATTATTATTTTATTATTTATGTTCAAACACAATGTAAAAATTGTTCATGAATAAATATACTGAATACTGAATATACATTGTTGAACTAATACATACACCAAGCATTAAATTAACCGACCCGAGAATCAAATTCGTGACCTTACCTCATCATAATTAGGTAATAGGCAGTGGCAGATACCTCCGAATAGTCGAAATTCCGACGTAAGCATAATAATATGTGTTAATAATAACATTACCAGTAATAACCCGAGCACCGAACCCGTAATTTTATCTCAATTACTTAATAATACACAATAAAGAGAGATAGGCTCAAATGTGTACAGTCATGCATTATAATGGTCTAAGTTTGACACCGGAAGAGGAATGGGGCTAATAATTCAATTAAAAACAATTACTGGTTGATAAAAAATGTGGACGTTCTTTGTGTGTAGTGCTAAGGATAGGTTTTTTGGCCCCACCTAGGTCTTCGGAGCCCAAGGTCTGGTGTGCGAGGACAAGACAGGACAAGGTGGACGAGAGTTTGGTGTAGATGTTCCTCTCAAGATAAGAGAGTCAGGCGGTGGCCACGTTAAAGCCAAGATAAGCTATAATAGGATTATCAGAAGGAGAAAACGGGAGATCAGTCTTCTCAGGGTTCCAAAATGCAAGTTATGGATGCACATTTGGATCCAGGTGTCTGCTTTTTCACTCCTTTTTTGATTTGATTGATCTTGATTTTACGACCCGAGAGAAAAACCAAGTGCAGGGGTGAAAGGGAATGTAGTTCCATCCCCTGACGTGCACTAAAATGTTCGGTAAAAGATTTTTTTTTCTCTTGACACTCAGGAAGTAGAGCATTTTTTTTTTGTAATTGTGTAGGAAATCTGTTTGAATCCTCTCTGGCTTCACCTTCAGGAGCTAATGATGAGGTGGGTATGTCAACTCGAGTCAACTAAAACCGAACGGTGGTTTATCACATCGCATCGGCTTGACAATAATATCGCAGACGCCTATGCCACTTAGCCTATAAATGTAAGTGAATGAAAATTATCGACTCATACGCAAGTTGGGGCGGGAACTCGATAAATAAGATTGCACCATATCACCACTTTCGTAATCACTTGATGCAATTACCATATAAATTGATACATTATATAGCATTAAATGGCTTCTATAGGTTAAGGTGTTACCACACCGTTCAATCGAATCTCGACCGATGTCATCGATTGATGTTGATCGATTGATGTGTGTAGCTTTGGCTGATTGACGAATATCATTCAGGCATGTTAGGCAATTTAAAAAAAATATAGGACACGTTAATTTGACTTCGCCTCGCCTAATGATGCTGCGGAAGGCAAAGTCTCGGAAAAGAGGGTCACCATTATATACTGTACGTACCGTGTTACAATGGTGACACTCAGCTTGACGGTCTCATCAGATGCTTTTTCACGCCCCGCTTGAAGGACCCGGGACTGTAAGAAGAGATCAGTATCTTCGAAAATGAAAAAGATTAGGTGCATTCAAGAGGATAATTATGTCAAGGAAAGGAGTGACTGAGGATATGACATCTGATCCCAAATAAATAAGACAAGGTCTAGTAGATGATGATCTTCGAAAATGTATTCAGAAGAAGATGCGCTGATGATGGCCTGTATGGGCTTGTTCCTTGTACTAACATCATCATAAAACGTATTGATCGAAGGTGACTCATACATTCTACCATGTGTTATCATATCAATCGATCATCGATCGATATCATCGGTTGGTGTGATCACACCCTAACAGTGTGCTCGAGTGCAACATATTATTGGCAGAACCAGAGTGCGACTAAGTAATTATTCGTTTTTAAATGGAAATAATACAACTTTTCATAACGATCAAACAACTTTATTCTGCGATAGGTAGTAAGCGTAATAAGGGGTTGATTCTTGTAGCATTATAGCAAAATGATACTACGATCAAAAAAAAAAAGCGCTTTTAATCGTAAACTTGAATAGATTGAAATAGTTATAGTGTGGGAAAATGGGGTATATCGTCAAATTATTCAGCGATAACTCTTGTTATTCCACTTAGAGTGGATATGTCTCTCAGCTGCAGAAATCATCATCATCATCATCACCTTGCCGTGATTCCCGGTTATCTGACGCTTCACCACAGCTTCACATCGGAGTCCAGGGATCGTATGCTTCTTCTCCTCGTGACGTTTTCTTGTTGTGCTTTTTATGTCATCTATCTAACGCAAAACCAACAGGCACTTCTTGCGACCTTCAAACGCCGCTGTCATCACTATCGCCAGACTTTCAGAATTGCAGCACAGGTTTCCCAACACAGAATTTGATGATCTTACAGATGGACCCGGTTGTTACTGGTAATCTTATAATTAGATGCGGTTTTTTTTTGTTTTCCATATTGATTCTTGGTATCATCACCAGGATTTTACCCTTGCAGCTTACAAGAACACGAAATGGCAATCATTTCGTGTTCTTCAATTAAAGACAATGTCTAATCATATACCTACATATTATCCGATAATCAGACAATTGAGTTAGTGTTATCGGCTATAATACCGTTTTTGACAAATAATTTGATTTTGACAGATTGAGACTGAGTTTCGAATTTTTATCGTTAATGTATAAGCCTTCTTATACATAACCTTGTCGTTGTCAACACAAGGTTGTCTCTTCTAATAATATCTCTAAACTATAACGGTCATTCTCAGGGAGTGAGATTTTCGAACGTCCATTCAATTATCTACTTCATTTTTAAAATTTTGGGATTAATTCTTTTTCTGGGGGCTAGTTTTGGCAATTATCTAATAAGGAATGATATTATATACATCTACTTTGGTACAAAAATACCTCAGAATAATTGTTTTTGATTCATTCTCCTAATTTCCGTTCACTGTCCAGAACCCAGAATAATACTTTCTGAGCCTAAAAAGTGCAAGACAAGCTTTGATTTATACATTTATTGCCCTTTATTTATAAATTAGATAGATTAATTGAGCTATACTAAAAATATAATAACGTTAACATGGCTACTTATTTAGTTACAACGTAAAATATGTTTGTCCTTTCATTATACCTAATTTCTGTCACCCACTACAAATTCGTGAAAATAACCCTAGATATGTAAATTGTACCTATCCCTATCGCATGTATGGCAAGCGTTAGTAGTGCCACAGACATCCAGCGAGCTGCACGCGTACTACATGTTCTCCGGGCGTCCCAGTGAGGCAAGTACCTAATTTCCGTTCGCATGGTTTACAAGTCTTCTAATTTCTGTTCGCTCATTTAATTAATTACTTCTTGCTCGAAATAACTATCAATCAAACAATTCTTACGTAATTATATATCTTTTATGTATGAAAAGAATTAGTTGTTAAAATTATGTTCTAATTACTTTTTAAATTCAAAAAAATCCCATTTTCCCTAATTTCAGTCACACATTTCCGTCACGCTAAAAGTGACCGAAATTATAAAACTCCCTGTAATTGTTGTTTCTACCCACCGAACAAAGTTATAATTCTAAATGTATGTTTTTGAACAATAAACTCGATTATTTTCAGATATTATGGGTAAACCGAAGAAGAGCCGAGAGGATATTTTGGAGCAACTAAAACTTAGACAGCAACGGGGAAGACAAAGGTCAGGAATGATCCTGCTTTATACGCGGCATGCAAAGAAAAAGATCGTCTAATATATTACAAGAGAAAGGATTTATTCATTTTTATCACCGCAAACCTAATTTCCGTTACCCTCAAAAATATATCACTCCATAAATAAAAAACTAAGTGTTTAAATGCAGTGCCAAATATACCAATTCGTAAAGAATGACGTGTTCTTTCAATTAAATTACTAATTTATAGAATTTAATCAAAATTAAAAATCGTGACGGAAATTATACGAAGAACACCATTTCGTGAGAATGACCGATAACATGTTTACGTGTATTTCTGAACTGGTACGCAAGTTCCCACTATCCGTACAACTTGTAGCCCTCAGGCAAGACGCACGATGCTCTACGTAATTGTAGTTTCGCGCATGTGCGCTTAAATTAGATACGCTTTTGCTAGATCATTAGCGATACAGTTTATTAAACGCCTGCAGTTAAAAAGAGGAGAACCGCACTTTTGTTTGGTCTATAAACGGTCGCGACTTAAGAGGTGTTTATCGTAGCTTGGTACAGTCAGCCTCAGATCGTTCTTGACCAACAAAGTACTCAAAACGATATTAGTGCCTTGGTTTTCCCCCCTTCTTGTGGACTGATTGTACTGATATTTGATACACAACTTTAATTCGAACGACAAAACAATTTAAATCAATAAAACAGTTAAAACATTAACAGTCTTCTCAGGCCGGGGCCGCGTTTCGAGATGGGTGGTCCATTTGCTAAGCTAGTCTTTAGTACATATATGTTTATGACGTTTTGTAAGTGCCGTTTTGATGGTCTATACAGAATAAACGATTTTTGACTTTGACTTTGACAATGACATGTGTCAGCAAGATGAAAGGTTAACTACGAAAATAAAATGGACTTCAAAAACCAAAAAAGAAACAAAAACAGATACTGAAAAATGAAAAATAACTGACTTACTGATTTTATCAATTTTTATTTATTTATTTTTTTATTTATTGAACTTTATGCACAAATACATAGGCGGACTTAATGCCGTAGGCATTCTCTACCAGTCAACCAAAGGTGGTGCAGAGATATATTAGTAGGTGCATTATAGAGAGTGATATTTAGTAGATGAACACTATACATAATGATAGATAGACAATTTTTTTTGATCATTATCAGGTTTCATGAATTACAGTGAGCCGCATACAGTTTGCCTTATATCGATGTCTCCTTAGATCGCCTTTATTACAATAATTGTCTTAATTTACAGATTTAAATCAAAAGACAAAAAAGAGTAACAATTTTCTTTCAACCGTTAAAAATAGTTTTATTTGAACGTAAAACAAATACAATAAAATTAAACAGCCATATAAAAATACCCACATCTATATAAATACCGGCCCATAGATAAGTGAATAAAAAACAAATAAAAGCAGAAACAATAAAAAAACAACAGAACCAGATCCGTGGTTTCAGAACGAGCACAAACGCACCGCGGCCATTACACGCGGTAACAACAAAATGGCGGTTAATTCTAACACGCAATTAACGTGATACTAAAATGTATTTGTTAGTTTTGGTGATTTCCGCGTCCGACACGCTAGTGATTAAGTACTGTAGGTTGATTAAGGTCGGAGAAGTGTTATGTGGGTTTTATTGATCTATTTAAGGTAGAATTTTAATTTAGCGGTTAGTTTGTGGCTAACTATACGTAGAGAAATGTTTGGGATGTGTTATATATAAATACTCACGCAATTATTTCAAGGAATGAACGATATTACTTTTGCATAAATGGTATTTTTTAAACAAAAGTTTTTTGAAGTTGAAAAAGAAAATACTGTCTTTTTGAAACTTTGCAAGCAGCTGTGCTTATTTACCAAGTATTCAAAGACAGTTACATTTACATGCCAAAAATATGTGGTGTTATGCGATTACCTAGCGTACACGTTATCAGTTTTATTCTCCTCCACACACGAATCTCAAACCTTTAAGTCGTCTCCAAATCCTTCTTCAGTCAGGCTACTATTATCAAATCTCATTATACTATCCCTAAATAGATCGTCCATGTGACGACCGACGAAGATAGTACGGCAAACAGTCAGCCACAATCCGTTTGCTTCACGACACTGTGCCCATATGAGTGTCATGTAAAAACCGTATCGCATTGATCATAGAATCGCGTGAGATACTTTAGGCGCCAGTAATAGAAATGTCTCTATGAATGCCGTAAAGAAATGGATGAGGTTTATTGTTGAACTTTTTATGTCTTTTCCCTTACTTAGTATTGTTATTACTACTACAATCTGATGCCCGCGGCTCCGCCCGTATGAAAGTCGGATAATGCGATTTTTTCCAGTTCTAGTCATCCGATTGCTGTAAAACTTACGTGAGATTTTGAGTCGGATTAAGATTTATGAATAAAAAACACACATACATGCAATTACGCCTTTATCCCCGGAGGGTTTGGCAGAGGTGAATTAACAGCCACATTTCTGATTAGTGTTTTTGATTGACTGTCTCTGTGGCGTAGCGGTAGTGAACGCGGCCGCTACGCAGGAAGCGCGGGTTCGATCCCCGCTCAGTGCAAATATTTGTATGCATGAATATAAATATTTACATTGGTCTGGGTGTTTCTATGTATAATATGTATTTATTTACAAAAAAAAGATGTATCTAAGTATGTTTATCCGCATTCTAGAACCCATAACACAAGCTAGTTAAGCTATGCTTACTTTGGGTCTAGATAGCGTGGTGTAGAATGTCCTACAATATTTATTTATTTACTAGCTTTTGCCCGCGGCTCCGCCCGCGTGGATGTCGGTTATCGCGACCAAACATAGTCTATGTCCTTTCTCAAGGTCTAATCTACCTCTATACCAAATTTCATCAAAATCGGTTCAGCGGTTTAGTCGTAAAAGTGAGACAGACAGACAGACAGACAGACAGACAGACAGAGTTACTTTCGCATTTATAATATTAGTAGGGAAGTAGGGATTTCACCAATCATTGTATTTGGTCCCACTTAATAGGGGGTGAGTCTATTACCGTATTCCGTGCACTATTGATGACTCGAGCCATGCATCTGAAACTGAGTCTGGACTGGATATATCTGTCTGATGTTAAACAGCCCTATAAGCACAAATATAGACTTATAATTTAATACAAGACAATTACACGGTGCCATAGATAAGAGATCTCTCTCTATCCGTTAACATCGACACGACGCGCTATCGGCGGGCGCATCTGACGGCTTGCCATCGTCGCTTGCGCATATTATCTGATACAGGCTGCGGTACTATGTGCTACTTGTTATTCAAATATATCTTTGTTCGCTATGCGTTTGCCACATTATTAAAGCTGCAGGCTGCAACGGATTGATTTGATGAAAATGATGGTAACATCAACTTTTGCAATTATTAAATGCTAGCTGACCCCGGCGTACTTTCCGTTCGCAATAAGGTGTAAGGCTTCAGGGTGCATCTCCGAAGTCTGGTCTCCAAATTACTATATTAGTGGTGAAAGTTGACGTGGGAGCAGGGACGGGAACCCGAGCCTCGAGAAATCTAGCTCCACCAGGACATCATGGTGGAGTAGAACGAACGACTTGGGCGACCGAGCGCAGGGCGAGCCGTGTTATCGGCGGTAAGTGACCCATCATAGAGGACTGGCTAGAGAGGCGACACGGACGGAGCCTGCCGTACCGGCTGATGCAGGTGATCTCCGGGAAAGGGAGTTTCGTGGACCACCTATTTCAGATCAGAAAGGAGTCCACGTCTATATATCGTCTCGGTGTGGAATGTATGCCCAGTGTGGAAGGTTGCTTCCAGCGCGCTGGGGCAGAGCGTGAGCGCGTGGGATGCCACTGAGTGGCATAGCTCGATGGGCCGCCCAGGGAAAGATGGGTTATACTTATGACTCAAAATCAAATCCTATCGGATAGACACCCCCCCCCCCCCCCCACTAGTATCTAAGGGAATTTACGCACGGCAAAAAAGTAGGCGGGGGCGGCATTTTCAGTTTTTGCCCCGCCTATAAAAAATTGAAGATCCGGGGCTGGTGATTTTACACTAGCTGTTGCTGAATTCTGATCCCGTTCATCGCTGATAGTAGCATGATGATATTTATAGCCTATGTTGGTACCTGATAACGTAGCTTTCTAATGGCGAAAGAATTTTTGAAATGGGTCGAGTGTTTTTATGTTTATTCGTCCCGCTTAAAGTTCTGGATCGGGACTTTAGGAAGCACTAAATATTATGTTTTTTATTAAATAAAATACAAATACCGGGAAGGATATCAAATGCCCAATATGTTATTCCACTGTTTCAATCAATCAATCAATCAATCAATCAATCAATCAATCAATCAATCAATCAACCAATCAATCAATTAATCAATCAATTAGCCTATTGCAGTGACTGGACATAGGCCTCTCCCAATTAACGTTTATTTTTTTCCAATTAATTCCCAAACGTTAGCCGATCCTCCGCCTTCCTCATCTAGTCTGTCCAAGCCACCTTTCGCAGGTCGTCAGTCCACCTGGCTAGAGGGTGTCCCACCTTACGTTTACGTTTTATTCCACTGTTTATCCAACAATAACTCTTAATTGCCTGCTCACTACCATCCAAGTGATAAGTACTGCATTTTTTTTATATCACTTAGGTGGCAGACAAGCACACGGCGCACCTGATGGAAAGTAGTTACCGTGGTCTATGGACGTATGCAACACCAGGGGCGTCACACTCGTGCTGCCGACCCTGAAGAAACCTTCTAATGCCCTTCTTGAAGAACCCCATATTGTAGTCGCTTGGGAAAACAATGGCGGGTAGTTCATTCCACAGCTTGCGTGTGCGAGGGATGAAGTTCCTTTCATACCGCACAGTGCGCACCGTTTCCGGTCGCAATGTGTGAGGATGAACTCCCCGCCTATGGCGAGAAGTGCGATGATTAGCTGTGGGCATCATGTCAAACAATTCATCTGAGCACAAACCATATAAATTTCCTTACCCTGGAAGTAATAATGTTTGAGTACACGCTTCAAGCTTTCATCAACTCCGACAAGTGCTCAGTCAGTCGCACTCAGTCAACCCGTCCCCTTGTTTGCTACTAAAACATTAGAGTAGTCTTGCCTTGTACCCGTAGGTCAAACAAAAGACCTCTATGTACAATTTCGGTGCTTACGAATAACTCACACCTGCACTCGTCTGATTCTAACTGTTGGACTTAACACTCAAGAACGAGCGCACACGCACTTGTTGTATAGCACACGTCGAATATAGCGCATGCGCACCGACCGTTACATGACATGTTCGTAATTTGTGAAAACATACGGGACAGCAGTGGCGGTGTAAACGTGGAGGTATGCTCTGGGTTTTATTTAAAAGTACTCTTCTTCCTCCTAGCGTTAATCCCAGTCGCATCCGAAGCTTTCACCTCGGAGTCTGGGGTCCGCTTTACCAGTCTAACTGCGGATTTGGCTGGACTTTGATATTTTTCGTGAAGCGGCTGCAATCGGAACTTCACAATGCAATAACGATATTGGACGATATCGAAGCATTGCAGCTAGATCAGTTGTTAGACTTTTTAGGACTCCAACTACATAAATAACGACTGCTATACATGATCGTATGGCAACCGGGACCCGACGAAAAGTACTGGACCTACATAATTTATTTATTTTTTTCTTCAGGGGTAAGCAGAGACAGTAGCTCACCATCTGCTTCTGTCCTTACAACACGAGTTCTCGATTTTTCTCGACCAGTGTACGTTCTGCCCGGTTAAGGCGGCCACCCACTTACAGTTTATCGAACGACAACCGGATGATATCGGTCTGTCAGTTCATCGCAATAGCCCACACACTTACAGTTTCGTATACGATTTTGGACTGATGGCTAATATGTGTGTGGTCGCCTGTAAGTGGGTGGCCGCCTGCCTGTCTTGGCCTGCCTGCTCACGTATGCATTTTCTTTCTAGAGTGCACCTGCACCTTCATTCACCTCTCGCGTTCATCTTATTGGATTATGAAACTTGTGTTCCTTGTGCGATATTTTTTATAATACACTTATTTAGAACTCTAAAAGTTTTTCGAGCCGTCCATATTACTCACTCGTATGTTTCCATAATCATGTCTGTATTGAAACTGAATTAACTAATGAATCGCAAGCCCCACTGCGCCATAGCTACTCTTCTATAGCCACACATAGCTGATGAACGATGATGTATTGTGTCTAGTCTATTTAGTCGATTCATATTTTATTTTACAA
Source organism: Eilema depressum (assembly GCA_914767945.1). NCBI lineage: Eukaryota > Metazoa > Arthropoda > Insecta > Lepidoptera > Erebidae > Eilema > Eilema depressum. The sequence goes on from OU612026.1 coordinate 1,180,722, forward strand.
GAGGCTAATGACTGTGTTGATATGAATAGTGATTAATGACGATCTCTTGAGACGAGGAATGTTGAAGGTTGGGCACTGTGATATTTTGTTTCAACATCCATACTAATATTATAAACGCAAAAGTAACTCTGTCTGTCTGTTTGTTTCGCTTTCACGCCTAAACCACTGAACCGATTTTGATTAAATTTGGTATAGGAGTAGATTAGACATTGAGAAAGGACATAGGCTATGTTTGGTCGCGATAACCGACATCCACACGGGCGAAGTCGCGGGCGAAAGCTAGTATTTTATATTTATCAGCCTAGGCTTCGTCCGCATGTTGTCGGTTACGGCCATTTCTGGTCATATTTTCGATTTTATTCAATGAAGTGAGAGCAAACAGACATAAGATGTTAAGTTTGAGCAAGACCTTTCAAACAAAAGAACCGCATTAAAATTCGTTCAGTAATTTTTGCGTCCATCGCGAACAAACGTGTCAGAATTAAAAAAAAATGTCTTTAGCAATCTAAACTTAATTTTATAAATGCGAAAGTAAAGTACTCTGTCTGTCTATCTGTTACGCTTTCACGACTTAACCACTGAATCGATTTTGATGAAATTTTGTACAGATTAGATAGATTAGACCTTTGGATAGGACATAGGCTATGTTTGGTCGAGATAACTGATATCCACGCAGACGGAGTCGCGTGCAACAGCTAGTGTATCATAACTTTATTTATTAAATACTAGCTGTTGCCCGCGACTTCGTCCGCGATAAGTTCGGAATGACTCGAACCCATGGTCACAGAGCTTACCTAATTAATAAAAAAAATAAGTTAATTTGTTATATTCTCAATTCTACAGGGCTAAACTACCGAAAATTACGAAATTAGACAGGCTTCTTCTATGGGCTCGGCAAACGCTGCGAAAGGGTTTTGAAAAAAAAAAAAATACTTTTTGCTGACCAAACTTTTTGTATTCACATTTATTTTTGATCTAAATATCCTCCCTTCCTCCCAACTCCCCAAAATACACTACTACTACTTACGAATTGAACAGATAAAACTACATCGAGAGCATCATGAAAATAACTTTTGAAAACCCGGAGCATATAAAGACGTTTTTACACGCCGGAGCAGTGGTTCTCTCCTTTTCCGAGTCAATGGCTAATTGGTTACTCTGGTTTGGCTGGTCTTGGTTCTGGCCCACAGCCACATCGTTGTTCGTTGCCTTACACACAGGTAAATGGGCACAGTGGGCAAGAGAGCAAATGCGGCCTTTACTTTTCTCATTTCGCCATATGTCCCTTGCAGCGGCCAACTTGTGTCCGCAGGTGATTATACTTCTAAGTTGGCAGCAGGAGTTGAGACTGATGGTGAGATTTCTGTTATTCTGATGAAATCTGCCGGAACTGGATGTTTCTCTGCCCACATTTTTTGCTCCCTTTCGTTTAATAGGAGCAGCGGTATCTTTTTATTATAAACAGTTTGCGCAGTACGTATAAGACGCAATCGATAAGATTGCCAGAGGCATGCATTGATAGTGTTCAGGTTACTAATATTTTAGAATCTCTGCAGTTGCGTAGAGAGGTTGCCTTTCTAAGGCGACGGAAAGGGTACGGAAGAGGACCACTACTCGGACACTACTCAGAATACGCAACGGACATCAGAGAACGTGCAACGATCACCTTGCTCCATGAACGCGCAGTTGATAGCGATGAGATGGGCCACCCTAGCCCAAGCAGGGCCGGGACGGTGGTGCGACGTGTTACACACGCAAGGTTCCCTGCTCTCCCACCTCCTCTGTGAAATTTTAATCGGTTTGATTCCGACATAGCCGCGTCTACGCTAGCCCTGGTGTGGTGGTTTCCATAGGAGATACCGGATATAAACGGTTTGAATGATTATATATAAAAAACCGGTCAAGTGCAAGTCGCACCCGCGCACCGAGGAGAACTTAAGCTACATAAACCGCAATATATTTTGATTGCGTTGACTTTGAAGCTCGATTTTTGCAGTTTCAAGGCGTTATAGACTTGAGTATGTGGCATGAATTTTACCTTAATACCTCCCACGCATTCCTGAGAAAAAGATCTTGACAGACAGACAAAGAAACGGGCAGTAAAGTGAAGGAATAGCTAATTTTGAGTAACGGAAAACCTCAAAACCATTACACACACAAAACCAGTAGCTAGTGCTAAATGTCAATGCCTCTATGTAATAAGTTAGAATCGATTTTGCTTTGCTACTCCTGTCACACAGCCTATTTTTATCATGAATCTATTGTATGAACCTACCTATAGATAATAATGAGAATAAAATTAATTAATTTAAAACAAAATACCTAATACGTATAAAAATAATAAAATAAGAAAAATAAATTGAAAAGCTTTAAAAAAAATCCGTTTTACATGGGTTCGAACCTGGATCAGCAACATTGTACGTCGACCGAGACCCACTAAGCTACAAACACCATGGAATTTCGATGCGAAATAGACGTTCATTATTACATTTTTATCACATTACACACAGAGCGCCTCGTTCCCTATTAGAATAGCGGGATGATATTATTAATTATCAAAAATATTACCAAACCGGCTGTTCACTATTGTATCGGATTCGAGAGAAAATCGTATACTTAAGAACAATTTGAACTCTGTCGAGACTCTTGTCGAAGCCGAAGATTCTGCAGTGTGTAACCTGGCATGACTTTGCTGAGATGCAGTAACTCTTGCCTCTCGAAGCTCTTTAGACTGCTGTGATCGAAATAATCTCTTCTTTTTAGCATTTTGCTACTTTTATTGTTTCGATCTATCACACAATTCACATTTTCTTTGGTGTGATTCACTATTATTGTCATAACTTTTTTATTTATCAACCGATTTTAATAAAAAAAACACTAAATGTTAAGTGAAGCCTACCACAATCAATTAGTGAAAACCGCAACCAAATCGGTTCACCCGATTCTGAGATTAGCGTGCACAAACGCACAGACAAACAGACAAACAGACAAAAATTCCAAAAATCGTTGTTTTGGCTTCTATTACGTTAATAAAGTCCCCCAATAATAGTTTTTCTCATTTCCATGCCATGTACAGACACCGATATATAGATATATAGATATCCAATGCACAGACACGACTAATTTACAACCTTCTCTATAGAATTGATATGCTAAAGCATGTCTCTTCTAGGAAGCCATTGAGAATCTACCTAAGATCGGCTTAATAATAGTACATTATGGTACAAGTGAGCAACGTTGGTGATTACCGCCGAGGCGCCATTGAGACCCGAGCCGCCAGGCGAGGGTCTTAAGACAGCCGAGGACGGTAATCATCATGCTCACACGTGCCATACGACGTTTTACAACACACTTGCGAATAAAATAATACTACAAATACTAAATAAACAATACTACAAATTAATTCGTTTTCCTATGCGCGCGCATTTAACAATGGCGGTCGACCATATTTAAAAAAAAATGAGGTTTGAACTTAACTTTTTTTTACTCTGTTTTTTTTTTCTGTACTTAGAGAAAAAAAAAAGTTAAATTTGAGTGAAAATTTTGTTTATTACACAAGTATTACAAGTTGAAATTATTTATTTAAATACGAAAATGCATCAAATGACCATACAATAGGCGTATTAATTTGTTCGTACTATTAAACACGTTATTTTTTGTATCAAAACTTTTTTAAGAACATAGACAATTATAGACACTTCCTATGAAATTTAAAAAAGAATCTATAACTCACTTTTGTGAATAATAGCAATGAAAAAGTCACAGTTTTATAATAGGTGTCATTCCGTGCTTAATTGCGGTAAAATAATATCACATTTATGAGCAGGTGTGTTGTAAAGTATTTTTATTGAGTAGTTAAAACCATTTATGTTTATGAATTAAACAGTAGCTTCATCATCATCATCATCATCATTTCAGCCATAGGAAGTCCACTGCTGGACATAGGCCTCCCCTATAGATCTCCAAGCAGAGCTGGGGGTTTAACAACTCTAAATTGATATCAAGCTGTAGACGTGCGCTGTGCGACAGAGAGAGCGCTCTACAAACCCAAAGAAAACCTCTCACTTTACTTCCCGATTGCCAAAAGCTTGGCACTGTATACCTATAGGTTCCTACCTATACCTAGGCGAATATCATTGTATACCCTTAATATAGCATTATATGAATATAAATATAAGTTAATTTATAAAGGACCTTATCTTTAACAGGGTAAGGTTGTATTTCAAATGCTATTAACTTAGGCACGTCTGATATAGGGCTGTTGTCTCACTGGCAGAAATCATTCAGTTAGTTCACGAAGAAAAATTTTTTTGGCGACTGTTCATGTGTATATTAACGTGAGGAATAATCCGGCTCGAAGGACTAATGTTTGAATGGGAATATTTTCCGTATTTAGACAGGTAATGAATTTGGAACTGAAGACATAATACACATTGTTATATTACTAACTATGCTATCTATAACTACAAGTGTCCAGGTCATTCTTTGAAACCGAGTGTATTTGCCTCATTGATATGGCTCAATTTTTTTTTCACTTTTAGACTTTAACTCACATAAAATCGTGACCAGATCATTATATGTTATATCATATTTCGAAGGCACTGATTTGTACCCAGTAGTTTAGGATATAGACTGTGCTGATAAATTGGTCAACCAGATTAATGATGACCAAGGCAGATGAATGGGCTTTTGCACCATATTAATTAGAAGCATGCAGATAAATGAGAACAACATATTATCTTCAATCAACTTTACTATAAAATATCTGGCAATCATCATCACCACCTGCATATAGACGCATTTTCCTGATTGCATCCGTTCCAGATGACCTCGGAGCTCAGGGTCCGCCTTCCGGCTCTTCCTCCTCCACTTTGCACGATCTTGGGCGTCAATGGCAGTGAGACGATTTGCACGCATGTCACCCTCCATGGCATCAAGCCAGGACTTCTTGGGCCTACCCCTTTTACCTGGACTCGGCGGGGGCACCATCCGCGCCATTGCTAGGCATTTGTTACCCACGTAGCCTGGCGCTTGCCGCAAGACGTGGCCGCACCAGTGAAGGCGGCTCTCTTGCATTTTATCCGCGATGTCACGGACATGAAGACTGCCGCGGATGCGAGAGTCCACACATCCATCGCAGCATTTTCATCACCGTGACACGTAGTTCTTGCTTGTGTCGCTCCAGGAGCGGTCACACCTCTCATCCATGTAAGAGAGAACAGGTCTAATGATCGTCTTATAGACCTGCCTCTTCAACCTATTCATTAATTTTGGGATCACGCGTGACGCCAGTCATTTCTCGCCACTTGGCCCACGCAGTAGCAATCCATGCCCTGACGTCGTAGTTGATTTCACTAGTCACATGAAGTACAGATCCCAGGTACTTAACCTGGTCCGTGCGCTCGACCAAGTCATCGCCTATGTGAATGGGTATGGGATCTGTGGAGTTTAACGCTAAGTATTCTGTCTTCGCTACATTTAGCTTCAGACCACCGCCGTTCTCAAGCACTTCCTTCCACCCTTTCACGCGTCGCATCAATCTGCTCCTGTCCACGTCCATCAGCGCAATATCAACAGCATACATGAGCAACCACGGGGGCTGCTCATGCGAGTTTCTGATGCTTTCCAACAAAACGTATAATACTACGCTGAACAGGTAAGGACTAAGGACGGATCCTTAGTGTACCCCGACGGTGATGGGGACGGCTTTGGAGTCACCAACAGCAGTCCGAACCACAGAACCGGAATGTCTCGGATGGTGTCAATGTAAGTTTCTGGGACTCCCTTGGCCCGCAATGCCCATCAGATCACCGCGCGAGGAACACAGTCGAAGGCCTTCTGTATGTCTAAGAATAGACAGTGCAGAGGCGTGTTCTTCGCCCTGTGTTTCCCCACCACAATCCTTAGGGCGAACACCGGGTCCATGGTTCCGTGCCTGGGACGAAACCCGTACTGACAACCCGAGAGTTTACTTTCCTGTCGGATCCGGGAGTCGTTTATCTGCGGTAACTGCCACTCTCCTGCACCGATTCCTTGCCTTTGAAGATTGGTGTGATGATGCTCAGCCTCCACTGGCTTGGGATCTCACCGGGTACGTGGTTATAGAGATTTGCTAGAATGCTTACACCATGGGCACCCTTTGCCTTCCAAGCCTCGATAGGGAGTTCGTCGGGGTCCTACAGCTTTCCGGTTCTTCATGCGGCAAATGGCAGTCTCGAATTCTGCAGGCGTTATCGGTGGCACTAGTCCTTGATTCGGAGGGAGGTCTGGTGGCTGCACCTCTAAATTTAAGCAGCTCGTGGTAGATGGTCGCCATCTCTCCTTCACCGCGACTTTCTCGTACAACAGATTGCCCCCAGGATCTTGAGTGCAGCGGCACTTGGATAGACCCTGTGCCGCTTTGGCCCTGGACCGCGCCAACTTTTGCCCCTCAGACGATTCCACTATAATGTAAACAACATTTTTGTACCATATTCAACAAATAAAGGACATTGAACTGTGAACTTTGAACTTTGAACTTTGAACTTTGAACTTTGAACTTGAACTTTGAACTTTGGTATATAGCCGTTGTAAGTGGTCTCGTTTAGCCCTGGCTACGGCTCTCCTGGGGGTGAATTTGCATCTTTGTACGCATCGCGGTCTTCGGAAGATTTGGACGCTTGCTACTTTTTAAAGAGGGCTTTCTTCGCCCTGATCTCTTTCTGGACTGTGTCGTTCCACCAACAAGTGTCCCTGTCACACTTTCGTCCACCCATAGACATACCGAGCGCCGCCCTCCCCGCTTCAAGAATAGCTGCCTGAATCCTGTCCCAGTAAACCTGTACTGGTTCGTCTACAGCATCAGCGTACTTGTCATTGATGGCTGAGACGAGACTTTGGGACTTGACTTCATCAAACAGCCAACACTTAATTCTGCGTTGGGCACGCTCAGCACGTTTGCCTTTGGGTTTCACGCGGAGGTCCATAGACATAGACAAGGAGACGGTGCTGGCTAGTGAGAGTCGCCCCGGGTGTAACCTTGCAGTTGACCACCTAGCTGATCCTGTGCCTCCTAGTAAGTAGGAAATCTACCTGGGTAGAGCGCCCTCCGCTCTTGTACGAGTAGGTGTTAAGATGTTCGGATTTCTTTTTGAAGTACGTGTTCACGATGGTATGAACGGCAGTCGCATAGGGTTGCAACTTGCGACTACCATATCGAAAACCACCGTGGACACGCTCAAACTCCTCACACCCGCCACCCACATGACCGTTCAGGTCACCACCCAGGACGATTCCCTGCGACAGCGGGATGTCACGAAGTCTGCACTTCCCCGAGTTGGTCCCAGAACGATCTTTTCGGCTTCGCTACGCCTAGCCTGTGGCGCGTAGGCACTTATCAGGTGGGTTACAATTCCATTGATAAGCACCCTCACGACCATAAGTCGCAACGTCCGGGAGAGCACCACGAATCAGGTGCACCTGTGTACATCAGCTGGTAGCCGTCCCCAATGTGCATCGAGCTACTGCCACCCCAACGAGTCTCCTGCAGGAACGCCACGGCCACTCTCTGCCTGCAGAGTACGTCAGCCATTTTTTGGCCTTTCCGGGGGCAATTACCAACCTCCAACTCCGAAGGGAAAGCCAGCGCCAGAGCCTCGTCCGTTCTTCAGCAGGTGCACCGGCTTGCAGGTGAGGATGGCCTGGGGCCCAAGATCTTGGTGGACCCCCTTGCCCTAAAAATTCTTTTTCATTAAAGCTCATAAAAACGTAAAGAAAACTGGTCATAAGTTGAGATTATTGTTGTTATTTTTAATTAATCCTAATTTATCTGGCCCGGACAAATTCATCTGGGCATAAGAGCCAGATAAAACCAGACTAATGGGAGCCAGACAAATTAGAAAGTTATAGTTAATCGAACCCTGCCCCTTTATTTATGAATAGATAGAATTAAAGGTGTAATTAACATGAATAGATAACATTATGACAGACCTTGGTTAAGTTTCAATACATAACTAAAAACCCGCAATACATGAAAGAATACAGATTAATTATGCGACATGCGTGACAAACTCCCAAATAACAACTTTCAGTCGTATTTTTTAACAAAATATAACACTTAAACGTGCAAGTGTTCGATAGCTCGCTACTGACTGACGCGATCAATCACGAGTCGGTATTCATTAAGCAAATATTTTGTGTTTACATTGAAATTATGCTTGAACAAGATGCGCCAGTTGAATTATCATTTTCGTCGGGGACATTTTTTAAAGTAATGTAATTACGAAGATATCCAATTATTTTGAATTTCAGTTATAACATATCAAGAAACATATATTCAAATATCGATGCAAACTTCTTATTTTAATATAATTGCTTCTTAAGATCGCAAAAAATCTAATAATTCAACAAAAAGCGGCATGGGGACACACCAGATTAATTAGTTTTTACTGTTTTCTGTTAGTTAAATTATTGCTTGTATTAAATAATCCCAATTAATTAATATATGCGTCGATAGACATTTTTATTTACTATGTAACCTGAAATTTTTGTGTTATTTGGAGAATAAATTGATGTGTTCTTCAGTTAAAAACATGTCTAATCTGGTTTACAAAGAATCACCACTCTTTAATATAAAGTATAAAAGGACATCATTCAGATTGGGCTAATTTTTATTTTGCCGGCCAAAGAAAAAAAATACAATATTCGGATATAGCTTGTTCTTACTAACATTTTTTATTATTGCGTCGAAGTTGAGGGACCACTTCCAATGGTTTTATTAGAGTTTAAAAATCTTAAAAATATACACTTTTTATGATACGAACTATTCAAAATAAATGAAAAATATTGTTATACATTGGAAGAATAGTTAATAAAAGCAATAAAAAATAAACCCCATACTGCATATTGTTGTTTTTCGTCCATTTATTTACGGCTAAAATTAAAAGTGTCGATTAAAGAAAATAAAATCCGCTAGAATTTTTCCTTATTAGCATTTTTTATTATGGCGTCAAAGCTGAGGGACCACTTCCCTCAGTTTTATTTATATTCGAAAATCTTGAAAACATACATTTTTTATGATACGAACTATTGAAAATGAATTAAAAATATTGTTCTATATTGGAAGAGTAGTTCATATAAGTAATAAAAAATAAACCGCATATTACATATCGTTGTTTTTTCATCCATTTATCTAGGTTAAAAATTGAAAGTGCCAGTCAAAGAAAACAAATGTGATATTCCGCTAGAGCTTGTACGCGTTTGCATTTTTATTATGGTGTCAAAGCTGAAGGACAACTTCCCTTGGTTTTTTTTTTTGAGTTCAAAAATCTTGGATATAATACATTTTTTTAAACGTATTATTGAAAATGAATGAGAAAATTGATTTATATTGGTTAAAGGTGCATTTCCAATTATTGAACTTAGTAAATGTGTTGATCATATTCCACAGTTACAAGGCACTAATGGCAATGCCATAAGGTAGATTCGTGGACGATAGCAATCACGTCATGTCCAGGTTCGTCAACATTATATATACATTATCATAGATAAAACAAACAGGGTTGAGTGCAATGAAACAGTGTTATTGCTCGTGTATTTTATTTTTAATTGCTTATTTTTATTGCTTTATTGCTTTTATCAACTATTCTTCCAATATAATACAACATAATTTATTATTCCTTTTCAATTATTTATTTTATTTAAAATATACGTTTCCGAGATTTTTGAACTCAAATAAAACCGAGAGCAGTATTCCCTCAGCTATGATGCTATAGTAAAAATGTCAATGAAGACAAGCTCTAACGGAATATCATATTATTTTTCTTTGGCTTCACTTTCAATTTTTGGACCTAACTAACGAAAAACAGCGATATGCAGTATGGGATTTATTTTTTATTGCGTTAAACAACTATTCTTCCAATATAGAACAATATTTTTCATTCATTTTCAATATATAATATCATAAAAATTATATGTTTCTAAGATTTTTGAACACCAATAAATCTGAGGGCAGTGGTCTCTCAGCTTTGACATAGTAATAAAAAGTGCTAATAAGGACAAGCTCTAGCGGAATATCATATTTGTTTTCTCTGACCGGCACTTTCAACTTTGGATCTCAATAAATGGACGAAAAACAACAATATAAAGTACAGGGTTTATTTTTATTGCTTTTATTAACTATTCTTCCAATGTATAGCAATATTTTTCATTTATTTTCAATAGTTCGTATCATAAAAAGTGTATATTTTAAGATTTTTAAACTCTAATAAAACCGTTGGAAGTGGTCTCTCAACTTTGACGCCATAATAAAAAATGTTAGTAAGAACGAGTTCTAACGGAATATCGTATTTTTTTCCTTTGGCCGGCACTTTCAAAACTAGCCCAGATTTGTATGGAGAGTGAATGTTGTCCTTTAATAAAATTTTCAAGCAATTAGTATGCTGTATGGCTAACTAATCGATTAAGATCAGAAAAAGTTAAATGCTCAAAAGGGAATGGACCTGCGACCAGTCCCATTTTCTTCAAGTCCCGTCTGAGCATTTTCGCTCTTTCTGACCTTAAAGGATAAAAGTCTGCGTGAAACCGAATATTGAGATAAGCTCGCCTAACTTAGCATTAGCGTTCAGCTATTAGTTTTTGTGATAATCGGGACTTATAGCGATTAATATTATTACGGAACTTACTTGTGCCGACGTTTCGAGTGCGTTGCAGCACCGTTGCAAATAACGTTAAGCATTTTTTTTTATGTATCACAAAGATAATTATGCGTACATTATGATGAAGAATTTGAATATCACCTACCTTAGATTACGTCCAGTAATCGCTTCTCGCGTTCAATGCGACATAACCCAAATCCGTATTCAAATTTCGCGACGGTCGGCGCTGACATCTCTATAGCGGACTGAGTTGCTTTTCGTTTCTTTTGGTCGTGATAAATGTGCATAGTTTGTGTCTGTTTGCATGGGAATGTTTCAGTATGGTACATTATCTTATCCGCTGTATCGGACAGCACATTTTCGTTTTAAGTACCTGTTCATGTGAAGAGCTTTTGTGAAGGACTGAGAACAGACCTTGTCTTTTTGTATTTTAATTTTAAGTGTGTAAGGTAGGTAAGGCTTGTTAATAGCTATAGAAGAAATACGCGTAGGTATAGATATTTGTTCAACTGACTTTATTATATTACGAATGCGTTAATTTTACCGGAGAGCATCTACTTACAACCTTTTTACATAACACAGCTGCAGAGAGGCCGTTGGGGTGCAAGGGAAAAGATTTATTGGGCCACGTAACACTCCGGCATTTGAGACTCGAGACGTGCGGTTTTAGTCGGTTCGAGTCCGAAAGAACCGCCGGGGGAATCCGTGGGGACTTCCGTATAAATAGGGTAAAGTCAGGCATATTAAGAGGAAAACGAGATGCCGTAGGACTTTTGATTTTTGCAAACAAAGAGGATTTGCCAAATGAAATAGACGCAGGATTCTCCTGTAATAGGCATAATAAGTACATGGTTCACGGACCTATAGACAGCCTATAGACACACGTCTATCACCACCAGGGGCACCTCAACCGTGCTGCCGACCCTGTAAGAACTTTCTAAAGCTGAAGAACCACAGCGCCCTACTTATTCAAATCTTTTACAAGTGAATTAAATATTATGTTATTCAACACACAATTGCATACAGAAAGCGTGTCAGATCAGATTGGCCTATGAGGCTATCCCATAGATCTGGTGAAACTTGTTTTTTTTAAACTAGTTTCACCATAGACAATTTAGGTATAGATAATTTATTCGCCATAAATGTTAACTTAATTACAGATGCTTGACATTTAGTGGATGATATATGGACAAAACGGTTTAGTTCGTCATCGGCATTGTAATATTCAAATGCGTTATTTTACAACTTACAAGGCTGTTTTGTATATTCATTTAGCTTATAAACTACTAGCTGATGCCCGTGACTCTGCGTGGATGACAGTTAGCATCACATAAAGTAGCCAGTTGTCGTCAATCTTTCTTCTTTTCTCTATTTTTCGTGAAACGACTGTCATCTGACCTCTACAATTAATTGTCGACATTGGGCGATATCAAAGCATTGCAGCTAGACCAGTTGTTGGACTCTTTAGGGCTCCAACTACCAGTAACGACTGCCATTGATGCTCGTATAGCAACCAAGACCGACGGCTTAACGTGCTCTCCGAGGCACGACCAGACCAATGCAAATATTTGCACTGAGTGGGGATCGAACCCGCGCCTTCTGCGTAGCGGCCGCGTTCACTACCGCCACGCCACAGAGACTGTCCATAATTTGCTTTATTTTGGCTTTTATGGGAGTGGCTTCCGTGGGACCATCCAACTTCGAGAGGAACTACCACTGCCGTTGACCGGAGGAGAGTTAAGTCCTTCTGTGTGCTCCATTTCCACCCATAAACTACGAGAGGAAAGCTTGCGCAAAAAATATACGGAACCTTGAATCGAATATACGGTAGATTTTAAGTATAACTAAGACCTTTGTATTAAACAAACCACAACCAAATTCATTTGTAGTTCTTGCGTCCGTCGCGAACAAACAGAAAAAAATATTTCTGAAAGCAATATTTTTGGGCTCAGAATCATTCATTTACATAATTAAATCAAGGCTTTTTTAATATCTCCAATGCAGAGACACAACTAATTTACCATTTTATAGTAGTTAGTAGGTCAGGCAGGGGTCTTCTGGACACATTATTTATTAGAGGTCAAAAGATCGTGACCAGAATAAATTAAAATTGTTATTTCGGGCAGTAGGCAGGTCAGATCAGAAAGCCATTCTCTTAATAACTAAAACATCGTTCAAAATTTAGCCTGGATCTAAAGGTGAACGCAGACCTAGCCGCTCCGCACTCACCGCAGTCCCAGCATTCCGAATTCTTTATATGAAGTTCTATGTAAGCTCGCACGCACACCTAGCCGCGCCGCAGTCGGCGCAATATCCGAAGCGTTCGAATACAAGCAATGACTGCGGCGACTGCGCGGTGAGTGCGGTTGCGGCTAGGTCTGCGTTCACCTTAATCTCTCAAATGTCAAAAACGATCCCGGTTTCAATAAAAAGATTGACATTTCTCGTAATAAAATTCATGAATTTTGCCTTTGATTTTAAAAAACGATGTCAATGTTCTTTCTTCAAGAACAGATAGATAGATAGAGAGATGAATCATCGCACTTTCTTCGAACCTCTCACCACAGATAGGGAATCCATCCCCATATGTTACGACTGGAAACAGTCGGCACATGCTGTAAGAACATTTCGAACGATCGAACGAACTCGAAAGCTGAATCTGCAGTGATATTTCAATATTGCATGCTGTTTTGGTGATGTCACGTTGTCGAACACGTAAACATAGGTACATCACCCTCATGCTCAAGAACGTGACGACACAAAATTTACAGCAAGCAGAATGGAAATATCGCCACGGATTGAGCTATCGAGTTCCTTCGATCGTTCGCAATGTTCTTACAGCATGTGCCTACAGTAAGCACAGTCAGGTACGAATATAACTTCATCCCCCGCACGCCTAAACTGTGGAATGAACTCCCTCCTTACCAGTTCACGTGTTTCCCTCCTCCTACAGTCCCGGGTCCTTTAAGCGGGGCGTGAAAAAGCATCTGATGAGGCCGTCAAGCTGAGTACCACCATTGTAATATGGCACGTGTCTGCGGCCTTACCATAAACCTCAAAACAGGTCAATAATTGAATTGCTGTCATTCTGCCAACTGTAAATGTCATACAAATATATAGGATTACCAAGTGACATTTGCAGTTGGTAGAATGACAGCAGTTCTGTTTTAAGAGTTCATGGTATGGGCCCTGTAATGGTGACCCTCTTTTCAGAGACTTTGCCTTCAGCTTACCATCAGGCGAGGCGAAGTCAAATTGACGTGTCCTATATAAAAAAGGGGCGCTTCAAGAAGGGCATTAGAAGGTTCTTATTGGGTCGGCTGCGCGAGTGTGTGTGTGCACACGTCCACTGGCCACGGTGATCACTTTTCAACAGGTGGGCCCTTTGTTTGTCTGTCACCTAAGTGTTATAAAATACAAAGAGTTTCTGTGCCGCCAGTGCAGAAGATAAAGAGATAACCTTTGGTCTTGTAAGTCTTGTAACCGCTGAACTTGTCAGACAGTCTACTCACCGGCTTCCTCAGTGGCAGGGTGCACGAGCTCTGATATCACGAAAACTCTGCAGTGAGCTTTCGTGATATCAGTGAGAGAACTTACCTACACAGCGATGAGTAGGGTACTCATCGCTGTGGAGGTAAGTTCTCTGCATTAAGCGGAAATGCGCAGGTGTTTAAAGTAATTAACTAATTTAAGTTATTAAGTAATTATGAAGTAAGTAAATGTATTCAGTAGGTATATACTCAGAGTGCAGAGAGCAAAATAATGTGAAGATGTATTAAGTGCTAAAGTTTACACCTCGCCGTCGCGTATTATTGCATCGAGACTTAGCCCACGGCCACACTAGCAACAATACACATAGGTACACATAGAACTTATTCGCTGGATGTAAAATAGTACGAGTACATGAATGTGTTATTGCAGATTGTCATCTATCTCTTTAGCTTTCAGCCAGATCCGTTGAGTTTTTATAGCGTGATTGAATGAGAAACTTCATCACAAACTTTCCCATTTTAATATTATAGTAGGTTTATGTAACGGGAATGTTTCAAAGTTATCAGATGTACGGGTGTACCGTTAAGTTAGCAGGATCTTAGTGGGACACCCATCCAAGAACCCATTATAAAAAAACAAGTAAAGTGAATTCAGTTATACATTGTTTTCCAATTCTATTGATCGAATTCGATGATTTTTTTATATCACTTAGTAGGCAGATAAGCACGGAGCCCTCCTGATGGAAAGCGGTTACCGTGGCGTACGAACGTATGCAACACCAGGGGAGTCACACTCGTGCTGCCGACCCTGTAAAAACAGAGAGTTTCTGTGCAGAAGACAAGCAAGATAAGCCTTTGGCCTGCCTACTGACAGCACCAAAACTCTCCGGTGAGCTCTGGCTACGCTACTCACCGACCCGGGAACACAGCACGAAGATAATATGAACCTACACAATACCGCGGCGGTGTTCTGTAGGGCGGAGGTACTAAAATATTGAAAATCTATAAAATATTCCTCATACTTGTGGCTATAGTGTGGACATGGCTTTAGATCGGATAATCGGCTTATTAATCGCTCGGTAACTTAAGTACTAACAGTTCGAATTAATTGCGTCGAGATATCAACACTGTTTCCCTCATAATTATTTACGACACGATTTAATGTGAGCTTTTACATTGGCAGTAATGTTTTCATTTTATACTCTCAACGGCTTACTAATGAGATTATCACTATCATTTTTAAAGAATTTTTCGCATTCTAAATGGAATGAGACGAATATTCACTGAGGCGAATATACTATACCCGAATAAACGATCAGTTTTTACTGAAGCCATATTAATTTCTGTGAATAAAACATATAGAAGTAACTGGGTGTATCTGGTTATCGGGTTACAAACCACTGCGCCCGGTGGTCGGAGCTCACAGCATAGGACATGCTGTGGGACATGTCTGATATTTAGATCTCTAGTTACGTCTGTCTTGTCCAAAGATATCTGATGCAAGAGATATGCCACTCGCGTCAATGTGTTCGTGTAGAGCAGACACTTGATTCCAAACATTACACGCTGTATTTTATTAGAAACTAGCTGATGCCCGCGTTGAATTCTGTTCCCGTTCCCATTTGTTTTGTTTTAAACCTTCCGAACTTTTTAAACATATGATAAAAAAACTGGCCGTTCTCCGAGTTATGCGTTTAGTCATATCCATTTTTTTTATTCAGTCCTTAGATACAAGTACGTTGGGTGGGTAGTTCGTTGTGTGCTTTAGATTTTTTTTAAATATTTCTTCGTGCAATAGGTATACATACGTTTTTATTTATCGTCTAAATATTTTTCATTTTATAATAAGTAGTTTTTATGGCAATGTGCGCGTAGCTACCAAATACCGAATATGTATCCATTTTTGCAGTATGAATACATTTCATTGATTTCATATCTATCGCATATTAACTCTGTGGTGTTGCCAGTGGCATTTATGCCACCGTCTATTAAGAGATGTCCGATTAATTAAAAACTAACCGAAAAGGTGATTCTCCTGAGATTAGTATCGTGTTTCTTGTGCTACCCTTTTTTATACGCGAAGGTGTGGAATTTAAGTCGTTGGTAATGGCGGGTAGAGTTGAAAAAGTTATCTGTGTCTCATCACGAATCTAAATACCTTTTTGATAATAATTTAACTTTATTATTTATATCGTTATGGTTACTACTCGTAGAGTTTTTATGTAAGGAATATATATCCGAACACTAATATGTCACACATTGGTGTGGTAGACCGGAGCAGATAATTTTTTTTGGAAAATAATGGCGGTATGAGACTATTGGAAATGAAAGGTAACTAATGTAGTTAAAACAATATAAGGAAAAATAAATTAAACTCGCTATGAAGTATGGGGATGAAATGGAGAGCTTGTTATCACAACTTTTGTATTTAACTTTTTTCGAATCCGTTGATAAGTGGTTTAATAAAAAAAAAAAAAAAATATGTTTATTTCTTTTCACAATTTTAGTACAAGTAATTTAATTGCAATTATTATTATTATTTATGTATAACACACTAGCAGCTTTGAATTGACCTATTGAGTGATATTCGCGTAAGCTTCCGAAAGTGCCAATGTATACTTACCTTATCTCAAAGATGAAATATATCATAGATATGTCATATGCTAACAAATCAACGCAGAAAATTGTGCCGAACACACACGGACACATTTTTAATTCATCTACATTTCCCTTAGAGTAATTGTTCGTGCAGTGTCTATAAACATACGATAGCATTTTCGTAAATTTTTTTATGTCACTGATTCTTCCGCTCAACGTCCGACCGGCGCCGCTCGGCACGCGATACTACAAGGCAAACGTTCCAATTGACTCGTTTTCGGATCTTCACGATTTTCGCGCAATAACGCATCTACTTCATTTTATATAAGATCATTGCCTTATCTGGAATAGCATATATAGGTTATGCTCGAAGCTCCAGCCCTGAATATGATGTACGTTATCACAACCTGGAGATTGCAATCCGGAATAAGCTTCCTATGGCTGAAATGATGATGATGATGATGAAAGCAACTCTTTAACTGATGCGTAATTTTCTGCACGATTTTAACCTTCAGTAGTGTGCTAAAGGAGCGTGTAGATATAAAAAGTAAATGCAAAACGTGATCAATTTGTGCCTCTGTTGGCAAAAAGTACCAACTCATTAGATTCAACGAGCTCCACCAGCCGGCATGAGCAGTAAACATGATTTTAAATACGTGAGACTTCTTTAAACTACGTGATCGGTGCTGATGTGAAAGGTCCGCTTCAGGCCATCAGGACTTTTTTTATATAGGACACGTTAATTTGACTTCACCTCGCCTGATAGTAAGTGGAAGCAAAGTCTCCGAAAAGAGGGTCACCTCATGTTACAATGGTGGCACTCAGCTTGATGGCCTCATCAGATGCTTTTCACGCCCCGAGACTGTAGGGAGGCGGAAACACGTGTATTGGTAAGGAATTCCAGGTCTTAATGGTGCGGTAGAGGAAGAAATCGCCGAACCTCTTGGTTCTTGATGGAATATTTTGTACCGTATGCGTGTGACAGCTAAATCTTGCACGTGTTGTCCTGTGTAGGAAAGAAGACGGTGGCATTTTAATAGAGCTTCAGTCTCTGCCAGGGCTGTTAAGTCTCTGAAATTGAACATTTTGGATGATTTGACACCTCAAAGTTTTGACGGTGACTTTTTGGTCCGAAGATGAATAAAAATTTTATGGATGATTCGGCACCTAGCAATTTGAGAAGGGTGAAATTTGTCACAAGTCATGAAAAAGTCCCTCAACACTAGTCCTACAAACAATACACTTTTGTATGCGTGCATTCCTAGTGAGTTCCAAGCTATGAACCAAATTTTCTCAATTTATTTACTTGAATAGAGATTTTCGGTCATTAGACCGAGCTTGAATAGAGATTTTCGGTCGTTAGAAACGTAGATGCTATCTTTGAGATCCTTACAAAATTAATTAATAAGAATTAAAATCTGACTGAAAACAGACAAAAAAATTATTTTTAGTCTTTTTTCAGTCATTCCCTGCCTTCGATTTCAATATTCCGATATTTTGAAATCGTCCTAGGAATTATGCAATGATCTCATTTTTATAAAATGTTCTTACGACAAATGTTACCTAACTATATCGGCTATATTTGACTTTAAATTCTATGCATTCAGTAATAAATAAGTATTGCGGAATGCATAGAAAAAATTGCAGTCAGTGCATAAATACATTTGCATAAGTTATTCAAACCATGGGTTTTAAATGAACTACAGGTACTAAAAACGATTTCCTACGTAGATCGCTTAGGTGTTCCCACATTCTATGGCGTTTCGCTCATAAAACCCCATGGCTAAGCGCTTAATTAGCACCCCGATTCTATTAATAGGTTTAAAGTCCAAAATTGAATGAAGAAGAGGTAATAACATTTTTACATTCATTCTACAAGATGCCATAATTTGAAACTTAACAACATAACATTAACGTTTAAAATCAAATGGCATTTTTGTATTGTCTGTCAGAATCGGCCATCTTCAGTCATGCTGTCGGCATGCCTCCGTGGCGTAGCGGTAGTGAACGCGGCCGCTACGCAGGAGGCGCGGGTTCGATCCCCGCTCAGTGCCAATATTTGTGTGCATGAATATAAATATTTGCATTGGTCTGGGTGTTTATATGTATAATATGTATGTATTTACAAAAAAAAAAGTATCTAAGTATGTATATCCGCATTCTAGATTCCATAACACAAGCTAATTAAGCTTACCATGGGTCTAGATAGCGTTGTGTAGAATGTTGTGGAATATTTATTTATTTATTTATTGGTCTTTATTTCACTGAGTTATCGTCGCGTCGTCGTAATGAATATGCAGATGTCCATACAACAATTACTTATAATACTTATTACCATGGAGTAGCTTCGTTAATATTACACGGTGGGCAGATGCCTATCAAGCAAGTCTATAAACTCTTTAGTCAGATCATGTCTGATAAGCTAAGTTTTGGACTAAGTACGCCATAAAAATTGTATTTATGTCTTTTTTTGCATGTGTATTTTGAGGAGAATACGTATTTTTCCAGTCGCTGATTGCTGCTCCCATAAAGTCAACCAAATGGCAGCCGTATTCAATTTTATTTTTTCTAAATCATGAAGTATATTTCCGTTCCAATTGAGCAGTCCGACTGGGAAAGTACCTCCGCCCTACAGAATATGTGGTATTCTATAATAACCTCGTGTTGTGTTTCCAGTGAGTAGGATAGTCAGTGCTCACTGTAGAGGTTTTGTGGGAAGACCAAGGGTTTGTCCTGCTTATCTTCTGCAATGACGGCTCAGAATCTCTCTTCTTACACGGCAGCACGAGTGTACCTCCCCTGGTGTCGCACCCGGCCACAGTAACCACTTTCCATCACGTCAGCCGTGTCCTTGTCTGCCTCCTTAGTATTATAAAACAAATCAGAACACACATTCCAAAATGTTATTAAACAAATACCACCCACTTAATATTCCCCACACGTGGTCATGACTTGTACCTACCTACTAAGTCGGTAGCGGCTTGCAGAGGAGGTTTTTATATAGTGGTTGTACCCACTCAAGCACGTACGGACGAACGTGCCGATCTAGATGATGAGGTATCGGTTCTTGAGTGGCTGTATCCTGTGCTCGGAGTATGATGTGATAGTTAAGATGATATTGAGATGAATGGTGTTTTGAAGCAATTAGTAAGTAATACTTGCTTTTCTATACCACTTAGGTGGTAGACAAGCACACGGCTCACTTAATCAGAAGGGTTCGTCCATTTTCGTAACTGTCATTTTCGTAACCAGCTACGAACGTGGAATTTTTTTCCTTCTTTCATAACCAGTTACGAAAATAGAATTAAATTGTCGTTTTCATAACCAATTGTCATAATCAGTTACGAAAGAAGATTTTTTTTTCTATTTTTGTAAGTCAGAAGTGGTTACACAGCCTATGAAGGTCCACCAGGGGCATTGCACTCGTGATGAAGATCTTGTAAGAACCTTCTAATGCCCTTCTTGAAGAGCCCCATATGGCAGTCGCTTTGAAAAACCACAACAAGGATATTGGAGAGATTTCTGTAAAGTATGTTAATTTTCCTGGTAATCTTATAAATGTTGAGAAGATGTTTATATGTTTATTATTCAATTACGCTCTAACGACTGAAGGAATCTGGACGAAATTTGGTACAGGGATAGATTACTTATTGTCTGGAATAACACTCAAGTTACTTTTGATCACTGAAATCGGTTTCCATAGCTTGCGGGAACGTCGTCAAAATTCAATGCAGGCAGAGTCGTGGCCATCAGCGTAATGTATGCAAAAAAGCGACTGAAACCTCAGCATAAAGCTAATGTACCCATACTTAACTTTCACTACCGTTCAAACCAAAAAAAAAACTAAAAAATACTCCACAAATTACACTCTATAAATGAAACTCCACCTAATCGCAAGCGACAAGATAATTCCCAGTCTAAACAGTTGGACGAGCAAGAACGGTAATCGCCGACGGTAACCACCGTCCACCATCAAAAGTAAAAACTGACCACAAACTGTTATGATAATGAGCGCGAATGACCACCGGCCGTCACACTGTCACTGAATCACTCATGGTAACGCGTGACAACGCGCGACGGAGTACTGTTTTTCAATCGCGAATAAATTATCTACAGTTTTGGTGATAATCTGTGGATGTGCTGTGGATATACAGAATGATGTTTAAGTTACAGTGCTATGATAGCACATGATGAACATTACTTTGTATAGACATTCGCAGGTTGTTTCCAAGTAGGTATACCTATGTGGACTGACGACCTGCGAAAGGTGGCTGGGACAGACTGGATGCGGAAGGCGAAGATTCGGCAAACGTGGCGCATATTGGGAGAGGCCTATGTCCAGCAGTGGACTGCAATAGGCTAACTGATTGATTGATTGATAATATAATCTATGTAGAATTGCCAGATATTGTCACAGGCTGAATGTGTAGATCCCAAAATAAACATATCTCAACTATCTTGTAATAACCCAATAACTTACTTTTTTTTTGTAAATACATACATATTATTTATTATACATAGAGACACTCACACCTATGCAAATATCCATGTACACAAATACTTAAATTGAATGGGAGTCGAACCCACGTTATCCGTAAGGTAGCACTCAGATGCTCTATAACCGCCTCATACAGTTGGCTATACTCTTAATATATAATAGTAACTATAATAATGTTTTGTTATATACATATATCATACAAAACATATGCATAATCTTATCAATTTCCCCTCGGTCGTAAAAATATAATGTTCATTCTGCCATTAAAAACATTGTTTTTGTTTCTTTGTATTCGACTCCATCGCGTATAGCAGCTAGGCCAGAGGTTCTCAATGCGGGCGATGACACACCCATCTGGGGTGCTTGAGGTTTTAAGAGGGCAGTAGAGAGAAGGAAGATTAGGGGGCATTGAGATAGGATATAAAATAGTTAGTACTAGTAACTAGCCTAGTTATAAAAAAAAACGAAAACGCGGTCATCACGAATTAAAAAAACTGAATTTCAAAATATCATAATTTTTATTGTTGTGGATTTTTTAATGATTTTATTAAACTAGATAACTAATTAATGAATAATGAAAGCGAACCCTGGGCCCAAACTCTCCAAAGTACAGTCGACAAAGAACATACAGTTGCACCTTTACATAAAACTTTGTATGAAAAAGTGCAACCGTATCTTTGTCGACTGTACAAACTTTGGATACAGGACTCACGTTATGTCAAAACTACTTCGTTTTCTTAATTACGTATGTAAAATTATGTGTAGAATACAAAATACTCACTACGTATCAGACAGTCAGTGAAAAAGAGCTCTAGAAGAAACGTGTCTCAAGAGGAGCGGAGGGGCAAAATAAGTTTGAGAAACTATGGCCTAGACCACAACGTCAAGCCCGCTCATCGAACGAACCATAAACTATTGTGGGAAATACGAACTTTTTATGTAACATTATGCGGGCTCTTAAAACCGCGAGCACCCGGAGCTGACTCGCATGTTGTAAGATGTACTGTTATATTTTTATTGTGATGTTTTTGTTATTTATTTGTTTTGATAGTTAGACATTATTGATCTGTGAAATGTGTTATTGGTGATTGTGTAATAGCTTAAGTGTAGGAGTTGTTATTGAGGTTACGAGTTCAATCTATCTACACAATTTTACGATTCCGTACCTCAGGAGGAAAAAAAACGTAATCCTTACAGGATCACTTCGTTTCTCTTCACTCAGGATACGTGGATGGCACAAGTTGAAAGTGGTACCAAATGTTTATTTTGCGATGCCTTGAAGTTGTGAAAAAATCAAAATTTTATTAGTCAATACAATCAAAATATGTTACAGTTAATGGAGAAAAAGTTTATCTCTCAGTAAATTTTTGAATTTTTTTGGAAAAAAAATGTTGTCTATCCATCCTATGGTTGCCTGTAAGAAATTGCCACCGAGCGATAAGGCCGCCAACTGTACTTACCACGAACCTGTAACATTATGTAACATTGTAAAATCCTTGGTGTACAATAAAGACGCTTTTATTTATTTATTTATTATTTAAAGTTTTGTAAGGAACCCTCAGTGCAAGAGTTTGACTCGCGATTGACCGGTTTTTATTATGTTTTTGAGTATTATAGACCAGCAACTTGAACGTAGACTAAACGCGGTCACGGCAGGTGAAATCGCGAGGCTCAGCTAGTCGTAAACTATAAGAGATTTGTGTTCACGATTCGTGACGACAGCTGCAGTAATGTTATGCTTTTGATCATCACAATCAAAGCTACTCGACAAGCAGGTGACTTCATCGTGGTTGTCAAGCATGCCTAATTTCACGGTCTCTGTGACGTGGTGATAGTAAACTCGACTGCAACGCAGGAGGTGCGAGTTCGATTCCTGCTCAGTGCAAATGTTTGTATGCATGAATATGTTGGTATATTTGCATTGGTCTGGATATTTACGTGTCGAAGAGTACGTTAATCCGTTGGTCCCGGTTGTCATACTGTCTTCTACAGTAGTCGTTACGGGTAGTTGGAACCCTAAAAAGTCCAACGAATTATCTATCTGCAATACTTCTATATCACTGGGCTGTGGAGGTCAAATGGCAGCCACTTTGCAGAAATACTCGCCATGGTAGAAGCAGTAGAATACTGCCAAATAGTAGTTCAGGATAGAGAACTATGTAATTGTGACACACCCCTGAAAAAAATCATGATGCCAGGAAAACTTAATTGTTAAAATGAAGTTGTTAATATACAGTCAGCGACAAAAGTTGCTGACTGAACACAGAATGTCAAAACTCAACTGTGGCAACTTTCGTTAATGCTTAAATATTTCCAAAAGTAGGTAATTGAATAATTAACCGATATATTCGCAGATTGTACTGTCGCCAAAAGTTGATGATGAATCATTTTTTTTAAATAGCTGACACATTCTTGACCTGCAAAAGTCAAAACGGAATGTCAAAACTAATGATAATTGTGGCAAATGTCGCTAAGTAAAATATTCCTAAAGTAGGTGTCTGAATGAATGACTATAAATTGTGTTAATACACCCCTGCCTACCCCTTTCGTGTATTTACAGGCGTGATTAGATGTATATATGTATGTAAATTCGGTGCTTCTACTGTTGCTAAAATTTGATGATGAAAAACCATTATTTATTTGATGATAAAAACCTACTTTTGGAAACATTGTAGCACTAACGAAAGTTACCATAAGTATCATTCAGGAGTTTTGACATTGTTTTCAGTCAGCTACTTTTACAGCTATCTGTACACTTCTGGCTACTCCTTCCCGGCTTGAGTATATGTATGTAGACCTGCACATATCGACGTACGTTCTGAGAACAAGCGACTCGAATAGCAAGTCTGATTGTCCCGCGACTTATAAAATTACAAAACAACTTTTTTTGCCGAAAGCTTTCGCTCCATCAAAGTTGTATACATTTATCATACCTGTATTTCTGTTTCAGGTGCTTGGTACACCAGCAACGAGTGCGAGGGGGAAAGGAAGACTGCAGAGGTGCGCGGACGCAGGCTTCGACGCGTCAGTCGTTTGAAACCTTCACACGAAACCGCTACGTCGATAGTGTTGTTCTTTTTTCAAATTATCTTTTTAAATTTTTGGAAGTGGTTTTAGCACGAAGTGACAAGTGTGTTGTGTTGTGTATTGTACATGGATGTGTGTTGTGTAGTACACAAAGTGTGTGTTTCAGTGGGTTCGTTTCTGTGTTCACTGTGGTGCGCATTGGATTTGCTCGAGGTGTGTATTTTGTTTTGATATTGTTGTAGTCATTTGACTGCACCTTAGTTTTAGCAATTTACTGTTTTTGGAATGTTAATACACATGTGCCCACCCCTTTGGGGAGTTACAAGCGTGAATATATAATGTAGGTACGTAATGTAATTCCGTATTGGATCCTGGTGGAGTAGAATAAAGCTACCCCTTTCTTCCTGTGGGTGTCGTGGAAGGCGACTGAGGGATAGTGCTGTTTTTCACTCAATAAACATACAGTCCATGACAAACTGCCCGCTTGACGGTAATAGGCTCACCCCCTATTACATGAGACCGAAAATCATGACGAAATGTGGATGTTAATACACATCTGCCTACGCCTTCAGGAATTTACAAGCGTGAATATTTTATGTATACAGTATGTTTTTTTAATACCTATTAAACCGGAATATAACAATATCTACTATAATATAACTGTAAATGTAGTACGAGGTTCAAGTACCCGGTCAAGCAGTGTTTGAAAATTCTTATTAGCCATACTTAGTCAAGAAAAGTGCCCGATTGATGGCAATAAATTCGCTCTATTAGGACCATAAACATAGTTTTCGATAAGTGGACCATAATAAACGTCTGCCAATATCTTCAAGCATATATAACAGTATCTCTATACATTGAATTTGGACTCTACAACTGATTTCAAGGTTTTCCTTGTATTGAGAACTCTACATAGAGATTGAAGGTTGACCTTATGCCCAATATGAAACAAAAACTATTCAAAACGGCATAGCGTCTAAAAATAAATCTATTAACGAAATGGCTATTGTTATATACTCACGACACGTCTTTAAAGGGGTAAACAGAGTTTTATTAACACACCTATTTCGCGAACTATGTTTTTGGTTAACTGGCGAACCCATTGTCATCAACGGAATACTTATTTTAACAAAATAAACCTAATAACACTGACTAGTTCGTTGTTTCGTCCTGTGATAATTTCGGCCTATGGGACGAAACAATATTTTTCCATAATATAATAATTTTCATTCGTTGATTCGTCCTATCGATTTTATTGAACTCCAAAAGTAAAGTTTTTAGAGAGAAAACCATTTTATGCCTCTAATAGGTACATATAGAATAGCCTACAAATACCTATATACAGGGTGATCAATTCAAATGGGTCAGTAGGAAGAAATCAGAAATTATGAGAGACTAGCTTTTGCCCGCGGCTCCGCCCGCGTGGATGTTGGTTATCGCGACCAAACATAGCCTATGTCCTTTCTCGAGGTCTAATCTACCCCTATACCAAATTTCATCAAAATCGGTTCAGTGGTTTGGGCGTGAAAGCGAGACAGACAGACAGACAGATAGACAGACAGACTGACAGAGTTACTTTCACATTTATAATATTAGTAGGGATAGTAGGGATAGCGACATCTGTTCTTAGGAACGATGGCTTCGATTTTAGATTTAATGACATTCAAATTCTTTTTCAAAACTCCCATGCATAACCGGGAATCGACTCTGTATATACTCTGGCCTAGGTTTTCATCTCTGCCCCTCTAGACAAGTGGCAATTCGTTGCTCGGCGTATGATGGAATAGAATGACAAATGTATGGGATTTGACGTATATATGACAGGCGTCAACGAATGTAAAAAAAGTCAAATCCTATAGAATGTTCTATTTGTCATTCTATTCCATCATACGCCGAGCAACGAATTGCCTCTTGTCTAGGGGGGCTGGGTTGGGAGGTCAGATGGTAGTTGCTTCCGGAAAGTGTTAACGTTAGACACAATTGAGAAATCGCTACAACTATGACAAACATACACATAGGTACATAGGCACAATAGTTACGTCTCTATCCCCTCAGGGAAAAATATCTTTATCTTTACATTCCATGAATATTATGATACTTCATTATTCATTACCTCTCGCGATAGGCACGAGCTGCGGGCGGACTGCCATCAGAGTAGCTATATTTTTTAAAAGCACATCTTTTTTGTAGGGAAAGTGTGATCCCGGCAAATTTCAAAATTTCCGAAAAAAAACCAATAATACGTTACCTAACCTAACCTAACCTTACATTAATATTATGCGTGTATGAATCACGCCTATTTTCCAATAGGGTTAGTTTCCACTGGCTAGAATAATATACCATTAAAACGGCACTTAAAAAAAATTAAAAATAAAAAGATTCGTTTGGCGAATGGACAACTGCACCAGTTCGAAACGCGTGCCCGACATGAGAATCGAACCCGTGTTAGAATTTAATTGGAGCGAGAAACATCTTTTATCTCTACATCGCATGAATAATACGAACATCATTAATCACTGGCCCCGGAGCGATAAGATCGTTAGTGACAATAGATCGTTAGCAGATACGAACGAAAGCCTTCCACTATGCAAAACACTCTACCAACACTCTACACGAACTCTACATAGAGTTGGCGAAATTCAAAAAATAGCCTGAGGTCAAACGTGTAGAGGTTTTGTCTGTTGTAGCTATTACAAATTAGTTTATGTCCCTGTAGATTGGTCACGTTCCCGCGTCCCACAGGCACACATTCCCGGGAAAAATTCCTATGTCATTATCTCGGACCTACTCCAAGTTTTTGTGTGAGGAAGAGAAACAAATAAAGTCAATATTGTACTAATTGTCAATGTAAACCTTTGACTCCTTTGAGAATGCCGTAAAGCGAATCCTGTTTAGTTCAAAAATAAATATCGTGGAAAAGTACAAGTAGTGTGTTATCATCAATATGTGTAATAACAAGTTCCACCAAGTGTCATCAATCAACAGTATAAATACTAAATATGTAGTATCAATAAAATCACTTTCGCGTACTTCTAAACTTATAAGAAAAAAAAAATTGTTACATACCTACTTTAAAAAAAAAAACAAGTATTTTATTTTTCATTTTCTTAATTTTTCTTCCGTGATAATAGAAATAAAATTTAAAGCGAGTACCTAAATGTAAATAAAAGAGCTGTATCACGTACTCTCTACATTCTAACACTTAACATAGAGCGTGTAAATAAAGGATTTGGTTTGAATCGAGTTGCTCTACATAGGCTCTACATACAGTCTACCACTCTACAATGGCTCCGTAGATCTTATCTCAGAAGACATCAACGCGATCGCTATTCTCGGGTTGCGTACGGCCTTTTTCTGGTAGAGTTCTTTTTTTACCTATTGTGTAAGATTAAGTACATTTATTTGTTTGGAACATATTTAGAGTGCAATATTTTTTAATTCTTCTTTAGTAACTGGTTACCAAGCAAGAAAAAATTCCATGTTTGTACCTGGTTACGTAAAAAAAGCCGGACATATTCTATAGTGATTTATTTGATTTATTCTTATCAATAAATAAATATCCAAGGACATTCTACAAAACGCTATCTAGCTCCAAAGTAAACCTAGATTAACTAGATTGTGTTATGGGTTCTAGAATGCGGATAATCATAGATACTTAATAACATTTCTTTACATTCCTTAGACTGTTTTTTTTAGTACGGGGTTTATTACGAGTATTTTGACGTTAATGACAGTCGTCAACACATTGTCGTCTATCTAGTGCGTTACGTCATCACATCACTCACCATGGCGGATATTACAACTTATGCGTTTGAAAGGAAGTTGTAACTTTATAAAGCTATTTGCAAAATCATATATTCACACCTTCTACTCTGAAGGTGTAGGTAGAGTAACTTCGTATCCCATGTTGTAAGACATTCATATTTTAGGACATTCTACACAACGCTATCTAGACCCAAAGTAACCATAGCTTAACTAGCTTGTGTCATGGGTTCTAGAATGCGGATAAACATACTTAGATACATTTTTTTTTGTAAATACATACATATTATACATAGAAAACACCCAGACCAACGCAAATATCTATATTCGTGCATACAAATATTAGCACTGAGCGGGGATCGAACCCGCGCCTCCTGCGTAGCAGCCGCGTTCACTACCGCTACGCCACAGAGGCAGACCATGAACTAGTTCTTGTGACGCCAACAAAAGCCAGCCTCATTGTTAGTTTGATCAGGCGATAGTCGCCCCTATATTAACCAAAATAAGGAAATCGGACCCAGGTTCGCCGATTAATAGATAGTGAATTAAGAGTTGATCCCGAAGGTGACCGCATACGACAACTGCCGACGCATGCAGCAGATACAACGAACCCATTACTTTTTTAACTCTGAAACGAATAAAGAAAACCATTGAGAAGCCGCAATGAATTACGTGTATCTTCTGCGTGCGTCTGTAGTTGTCGTATGCGGTCAATTCGGAATCATGGGCCTTACCCGATGTCCTAGGTGAGCGACAAATGCGACAGCGCGACAACGCGACGTGATGCGTGACATATTTTTCCATAAGTACATCAAAATTAAATGACGTTTTCACGTGACGACGACGCTACGTAGGACACAATTTAAGAACAACGACTATTTGATATTTACGCGCGGCGTCAAAACGCGTCGCGTTTTCTCACTTGTCGCTCACCTAGGAACTTCAATAGTGATGAAATTATGGGTAGGTGAGCGGTTATAATATGTATTTATTTTAAAAAGAGGCTTTGTCATATTTATTCGCATTCTAGAACCCAAACAACAAGCTCTGCTTAGTTTGCTAGTAGCTACATCCATAGCTGTCGCTGTACAATATATTCTAAAACATTTATTTTCCAGCTGAAAGGAAAAGTAATTATACAAAATCGAAAATATTTCTAATATGTCCATTTGTGCACTCATTTTCGTAACATAATCACTTGATTCAACTTTGTTACGGTTACCAGTTGTGAATAAAAGAAACTGGTATGTGCAACTCGTAACTGCTTTCAAAGTCGCCATTGGAGCGCAACCGTAGATGTGTGTTGATTACTTTACGATATAACTATAGGGAACGAGTGTTTGGACGCGAGAAAGCAACTTGCTGACGCTGCAAAATTCCCATTTACCTAAGAGTAGCTTTTGGACGATTTCTTTAATTTACATTCAGCAGTTATTTATCTAAAACTTCAGGATAAAATGGTGGTAGTACTGATACACGTAGCAGGAGAACTCGGAAGAGAGTAGATCGATGTATTTACTACTAAAAAAAGACGTGTGGCACTCGGGGACTGCCGCGATAAAGCTATTGCATAGCATTTTTTATGAACTTATGCAATTATAATAAATAATAATTTGAATTTGAATTTGAATTTGAATTTCGGATTTCGGATTTCGGATTTCGTATCCGAGTCCGAGTCCTAGTCCGAGTCCGAGTCCGAGTCCGAGTCCGAGTCCGAGTCCAAGTCTGAATTTGAATTTGAAAACTAACAACTTATGCAATTATAATTACTTACGTTAAGCGAAGCTACTTCGGAGCAGCTCGGCTCTTTTCGTGCGAGCTCGGAGGTGTTACCATTTTTCGTTACGGAATTTCTGGATTCGGTCTCCACGCACAAGGCCCGCGATAAAAGCTATGCAATAGCTTAAAACTTTTTCACCGTTTACCGCCAATACTCCAGTTCCTCCGTGATCATGGTGCTTGCAACATCAATCCAAGTCTCAGCGAAGACTAGATTAGACACTTGTAAGAAAAAAGCCTTTAATGAAACAAAATAAAAATCAATTTAAATATTGTCATACGCGAGTCGCAAAATTCCTGCGCATCGCAGCGGGTTGGTGACTGGTCACATTCCCAGAACGTTGGCAACATTGCCTTGTTGAATGTCAATAGTTTTACTTTTTATAATGCAATACAACAAAGGGTAACCTCCTATGCTTCTGACGCGTTATTCTTGCCCAGCCTCCATATTAGTTGAATTATTTAATGAACTATTCAAGTTGAATATAATATAACAGATCGGCCATAATAACCTCATGTTGTCCATAGGCCACGGTAACCTCCTTCCATCAGGTGGGCCGTGTGCTTGTCTGCAACCTAAGTGGTATAAAAAATTGTATCAAAAGTTGGTATAGTTAGTTACTCACACTTATCTTGACCACAAACATGTTACAAAATATACTCTATCTATATGGACAGTACGCGTGTTTTCAAACCAATACACGCAGGCCAAGGCCTCGCTTCTCTCGCGACTTGGGTCAAGATATGTGCCGGTAGCTATACAAAAGGTAACCTTCCAAGCATTATGGCGCTTTTTTCTTGAGCGTCTATATAATTAACTAATTATCTATTATATAAGTAATTGTGATCATTATTTATAACTGAATACAGCCAAAAGCGACTATCAAGGTCGTTATGTGAAGACCAACATTGAAGCATTGTTACCATTTATAATGGAGGCCTTCATTCTTGAGACTTTTATCTTACCATCAGGCAAGGTGTAGTCATATAGACGTTCCTCACATAAAAAAGTAACTGAAAGATGACCTCAACTATTGGTGACAGTGTCAAGGGCTCTTGTAAATATGAGGATTCCAGCGACTGGGACCACAATTAACTCGGACCGCGGTCCCAGTTGCCGGATTGATTTAAATATAATATTTTTCTTCCATCGACTGGGACCACCTATAAATGTATCAAAAAATCTATTGTTTTAGCCAAAACAGTACAGTCAAACAAAAAAAGGTTAGTTTTAATTAAAATTAATGGATCCTTCAATTTTTGCATAATGAAAAATAGCGCGTGAAGTATGTAAGGATAGAGTCAAATGGCGAATTGTTGTCTCAGCCTACCCTGGAGAAAAATAGGCGTGAGAGATAAATAAGAGTATGTAAGATACCAAGCATAGACTATTACAAAACAATCCGCGGGCGTCAGAGCCTCGTATGTCTTACGATTTAGGTCCAAGATACGTGGCGCGGGTTATATGTATGTAATGATCAAACTACACGATCGACCTTTTGCAAAACAATGTGTGCTGCAAACCGGATGACGTTTGCGACGTTGAGAGGGAAGCAGCTGCACCCTCAGCCGGCCCGTGTCCTTTGTAATACCCTCTCCGTTGAGACGAACTGTCTTCAAGATTGGCGTCCTGTTTGTCCCTCCATTGAACACTCGGGACATGAGCTATTATATAAATAAGCAAAAACATTGCTTTTTATTTAAAAATCTACAATTATAAGGCGTCTATAATACGGTGGTAAAGTTATAGCTAATATTGAAAATTACAGTGGTCCTAATATAGACCCTTGTAGAACACCATTTTTATAATTGGTCCCAGTTTAATCAAATTGATCTACATCTAACCTCATAGTATAAATCTGATTAAATTGCTAATGTTAAAATGTAAAATAGTCGTTAAGTTACATTGTAAATTAACTTAGGTATAATGATATAGATCTGGCACCTAATAATTTTGTACTCTACGCAAAGTAATGTACTTAACTGAACTGAATAAAAAATAAAGATTTTATTATTATTATATACTTATTTATTATAATGAATAGTAAATTAATATTCGTTGGTTTTAAAATTAAACTATTTTTAACATAATTATTCTGTCGCGATTTATTTAGTATCATTAGGTATATTCATACTGTTGATTGATGGCACTTGGTGGAAGTTATTCTTATACATTATTGATAACACACTATAGAGTATATCGTAATTTTTAACAAGCCAAATGTTTTTAATCATCAATGTAATCCTTTGAGAATGCCGTGAGGTGAAACCGGTTAGGAGAACAATAAATATTGTGGAAAAGTACAAGTGTGTTATCAATAATGTATAGTATCATTATATTTTTACACAGATCCCAAAGTTTTCCTAAAGTTAGATTCAAAGTTAGATTCCCGAACTATGTTGATTCATTGCTCCTGTTTATGTGTTTTTGTATGCTGCTTGATAAAAACTATATAGGTACGACAGGACGCCAAGGAAGATAATTCAATTTGTACCATTTTTCAATGCCAGTATACTTATACTAATAAGCGTACTAGTAACTAGTAAGTATACTAATACTTACTAATATACTTATCAGTATACTTACTGGAATACTTACTAGTATACTTACTAATATACTTAGTAATATTGCGCTGGTACTATTATCTGTTCTGTACTAATTTTCCCATGAACTCCTCCAGTTTTGGTCACCCAAATTGCTTATTTTAGGAGTGGATTCACATCGGTAGTTTTTCAACTCTTTTACAAGAATTCCTACAAGAATTCATACAAAACAAATGTTAAGTCCTTTCACGACAACTCCGTAATAGCAATATTCACACACTAATTTAGTTTCAGTTATAACATAACTCAATTTTCTGATTACGATCCTCAAATAAAGTGGACCATTGTTTAGTCGAGGCATCTCTACATCTCTACAAATATATTAACTGCGACGCAATGGGTTTCACTATTCATTTCACAGAACACTGACTCTACATATTAGTGTAAACTTAAAATGAATTCTAATCAGTTGAGATAAAGTCCAAAGTTGTTTTGTAGAGTCATTGTTAGCTCTATAATTTCAAAATTTCCATTGTGTAGAGTTTGTTCGTTAAAGTTGTGTGTACTGTTTGGTTTAGAGAGAGCTCTTAGCTCTGCTATCATGTACTTATGATACAATCCGATTGCAATAACTGGTATGGTATTATGGTATGGTATCGCGGGCTGGTTTCCGCAACTCCACGTCAAGGCGCGTGGCGTTTTTGCGTAAGGGTGGGCAGTTATTCGATCCACCCCAGATCGGCAAAGAACGCCAGCAGACTGTTTACGCTGCTGGTGATCTTCCGGAGCGTACCTGTATCGTTGAAGTAGTTAGCCCTGTATGTGGCGGTTGCAGGGCAGTGTAGGAGGACGTGTGCCGCCGTTTCCTCCTCTCTCATGCATGCTCTGCAGAGAGGGCTGTCAGTGATTCCTAAAATAAAGAGGTGTTTATTGAAAGAGCCATGCCCTGTGATGGCAGCTGTGGCCGTGCGTAGCTGCTGTTTGGTCAGTTGTCTGAGACGCCTGGTTATTTTGTTATCCAGCATCGGTAGTGCTTCCCTGGCTTGTCTACATTCCTCCAGGTTTGTCCAGTAACTGTTGTGTTGTTCCCTCGTTCGTTTGACGACTAAGGTTCGTAGGTATGCGAAGGGGATTAAAATACCTTGCAATAACTGGTGCGATCGGAATAATAATTCCGATACATCCGATCATCGTTCCGATCAATAGAATAACACATACTGGGTTCAATTATGAATGTAAACCAACCAAATTGCATCAATATAAGGTCAGCCGTTTTGGAGGATATTTAAGAACACACACACATACCTAGCTACAATCAATGAGAAAAGTAGCTTAATAAATCGAGCAGTCCGACTGGGGAAGTACCTCCGCCCTACAGAATACAGGGACAGATTATAGTCTGGAACTTAGGCTATATTTTGTCTCTGGAATAGGTATCTATGGGTTACAGTAATGGGATTAGAATTCTATACGGACGGAGCCGTGGGTAACAGCTAGTAATAAACAAAACATGAAATATGTTAACTTTATACTCTGGGTATTATTATTAAGATCAATTGAAAGTTTGTTAGTGTTTTCAACTTCTGTAGGAGACTGTTCACTCTCATCTGGCACTCAACAGTGGCACACAAGTACCCACCGTATATTGTGACAAGCTTAACGACCACTAACAAGTACCTACCGGTGTAAGTTATCGTCTATAGTGGCACTTTCTCTCAATATCTACGACCGCCACTTCCGCGCACGAATTTGACGTCTTATTCCGTATACGAGAGACGTGATGTATATCTTGTTAACTATGTACTCGTTTTAATAAATGTCAAATAAAATATTGAGTTATGTTATGTCAATGTTAAGAGGCGTCCATTAATTATGTGAAGCGACTTTAGTGATTTTTCGGCGCGATATTGTAGTAGTTGCTTGCACTTTCGTCTTGTCATAATCAATAGTCGACTTAGCCAATGCACCACCGCTGCTGGCGGGCTGGCCACCTATATATTTAACTGCCTTACCTTTTCGACCGTGCGCAAAAGATAAATATCATTTACTAATATGCATAACTAGATCCAATACTCCTCCAATAATGAAATGCTAAGAAATTTGATTTGATCCCCTCACCTGATTGTCTCACCTAATTAATGGACATTCCTTCACTTAGTCGAGCATTCGTGTATGTAGCAACTTTAGAATATACATTATAAATAGCAATGTACTCTAAGGTAACAACACTGTAAAACTCCTGCCCTGAACTGACTGAGCGAGTGTTTCCTTTGTTATAGGTATTATGTTACCATTCCAATAGTACGAGTAAATACCCTGCAGGCCTGCTAGCTATAACTTATCGCTTATGTGCGTGTGTGTACTGGGCGAGATCCCTCAAAGCGAGAATTCTCAGGAAATATGGCATAAGTACTCGAGACGAAGAAATGGTCAAAAAAAAATTTTTGATCCTTGACTTGATTATGTTATCTATCTACGAGTATACCCAATACAATGATGTGGAAAGATTCAAATAAAATCAAGTGTACGTTCAACACTTATAAGATTGGCCACTAACTGACATTTATTATTAGGCTTGTCATTATGACCAATGAGCAACCGTCTCTGTTTTGTGTGAATTTGTATAATTCTGGCGTTCCTCTGAAATTCGCCCACCACTGATCTTGACGAACAAAGTACCCAAAATGATCATAATTAATATCTTGGTTTTCCCCCTTCCTGTTGACTGTTGACTATTCCATATACGTTCGGACGACAATACGATTTAAATCATTAAGAATTTAAAATTAAAATATTAGGATCATTTTGAGATTTTGCAGTCAAGATTGACCTGACGCTGACTGTACATATGACGACACTATGTTCTTTCCAACAGCTGGTTTAAAGACACTTCTACTAGCTTTATATTCTCCGTTTTACAGAGTCGATAAAAACTACACCATGTTCACCCCGACTGTCATCCTGCACAAAGGATCGCGAAAGTCTCATAAAACCTGATCGGTACTGTGCAAGTCTCGATGTCGGAGGTCACGGGTTAATTGTGCCCTCAGAGGAGCTTGCACTCAGCCCTCTAGTGAGCCGTATCGCCCTGCTGATCTCACATAACATTATGGGAACTGCATTGTACAATACAATGCTTTGTGAGTCGGTTTTTGTTCATAGCGAATGAGTGCGTAGATTAGTTGTATTTGAAACTGTAATAAACTGATATAAGTGTAGACTGACTGACTATGTCTGTTTTTCATAATCAAAAAGCATTTTTTATTCTGTATAACCGTTAAAACGGAACCTACAATACGTCAAAAGAAAAAGATATACTAACCAAATGGCCCACAGGTTCGAAACGCGGTCCCGAATTGAGAAGACTCCGGCAAGAAACCCAGTGGGCTTATTTTCATATAGGGATAGGGCTGTTTGCCATAAGACAGATATATACAGCTCAGACTCGATCTTCAGACGCATGGCTCGAGTCAACAACGTGGGACTGATACAATGATTGGTGAAATGTGGGTGTTAATTCACCTCTACCTAACCCTACGGGCATAAAGGTGTGATTATATATATGTATGTATGTATGTAATACTATAGTACGGGGAAATATGTGATGGTTTTTAGGTAAGCTTTAATATATAAACCTTTGTACTAGATTAAAACAATGAACCCTAAGTACTCGTAACTCACTGTAATATGGCTATAAACAAAGCGAAACAATGAAAGAACATGGCGAAATTGTACCGTCGGCAGCGACGGCACTACAGCTTTATGTAGAGAAGTAAAAGGGCGGGGAATGGTCCCACTGCAGGCAATTAGTGAAGTGAAAGCTTTGGTTGCAACTGGAATTATCGTGATTTCAAAAGATATTATTCACTCGCTATTGATATCTATTGTGATGCCAATAGATCGCCACTGAGAATAGATTTCTGATCGCGTTTCCGCAACCCACAGAATCAATTCCAGGGTTAAAGGTAACCTATCTAAATTACAACCAAATCTGTCCAGACGTGCGAGCGTATTTGGGTAAGGAAAGTACAAACATCTTCACAAACTTCTACATTTAATACATCAGTGGGATAACTGCTAAAATTAAAAATAAACAATAGCGTTAGTAGTTTAATTGTTGAGGAGTAAGACTTAGGATCTAGATGACCACTATGAATCGGAAAGAGCCCACTCCTAAAAAGCAATTCAGCTTGCTTAGCTTAGTTACAGCAGGAGTACAAGTAATTTAAGTTCCTAATACTCCTTTAAAAAATCGCTGATCGCTATGCTAGCACTAAGACCTAAGCTTAATTTTCAATTAACTGTACGAATATGATGGAGTGCTTGCACAGCGGGTATAAACGGTATTAATTTGGTGACAACGCATGGTCGGCGGGAGGTTATTGTGGTTCTAACACGAGGGGTTCAACCCATTCGTAGTAATTAAACCTTTTGTTTAGTCCCCTTGTTAATGAAGTGATTAGAGT
This sequence comes from Eilema depressum, assembly GCA_914767945.1. Classification (NCBI taxonomy): domain Eukaryota; kingdom Metazoa; phylum Arthropoda; class Insecta; order Lepidoptera; family Erebidae; genus Eilema; species Eilema depressum. Next base: position 1,217,521 of record OU612026.1, read on the forward strand.
GTCACGAATTAAATGGGTTGTTTAGAATCAAAACACGGCACGTGATGATAATTTTTTTGTATTAGGTATTATCTTTCCATCAGGTGGGTCATCTACTTATCTGCCATCTAAGTAATATTTAAAAAAAATATAATCTTTGGAATTTGGAGCCCGGGGTCCGCTTTTTTACCCCTTTCCCATATTTTGGTTTACCTTTAAAGAGGAAAAGGAATAAGTACTTAAACCCTTTTTTCGGGCAGAAATCCCTTCGGATACCCCCACCGATGTCAGATTCGAACCGACTAAAACATAATCACATGTCGGTGTATAAGACATTATCCCTCATACCCCGGTTAACCCAGGGTCCGGTAGACCCATACACTTAATGTGATTATTCGGTTGACCCGAAAATCGGACATGGAACCACCATACTGCCCTACCCATTTCATAACTAAGGTGTACGAATGAGGAAATTTTAAATGAGGACATTGCACCTAGTATCTTGACATTTTATACGCTGCCTTCGGCATTTAAGTTATTTTTTTGTCTATTTTTAAATAATACATGCATACTCGTTTTGGGTACTTACGGAGGCTATAATTGACCTAATTAATACTATTTATGAACGCTTGTAAATGTGACACGCGCGCGTTGCCACCTGCAGGCAAGGGGGAGGGACAGAGACCTCCACATTATCGAGTAACGTATTTATTTTTAAAAATGTATGTTACCAATAAGTCGTAAAAGTTTCACCTGCGTGGCGGTAGAGGATAATCGATAGCGAGTTTGATTCTCACTCACTGCAAATACTGCAAATATTAGTGCTATGAAGTATTATACCTAGCACTAATATTTACAGTATTATTGTAGTAGTAACCACAGATTGTCTAATTTGTAATATGGCGTGATGGGCACCTTTGCAACGTGTACAAGCATGTGGAGCATCGTAGGACGAACCGGATAGACATATTGACATTGTAAATTATTTCAATTTATTGTAATTTAGTGTAGTGACTCATTGTATATTTATTGTAATTTATATACCTATAAAATCTTGTAAAATCGAAAAATAAAACTTTTGTCCATTTGTAATATGAATATTATTTGCATATAATATTTGAATGTTCTTTTTCCCTTTCCTAAGCGATTTGAACAGTTAGCATAATAAATGCTTCAAAATTTCATTCAATATTTGCATGTTTCTATGTATTGCATGTATTTACAAAAAATATACATACATTTAGAATATCTATCCGTCTTCCATATAAGAAACTAGGCTTAGATTGGAGCTCTTTGTAATATGTCCTAGAATACTTATTATTACTAAAATTCACGTATACACGGAAAATATCGAGGTTCAGCCAAATCCGTAGTTAAGACTGGTAAATCGGACCCCAGACTCCGAGGTGAAAGCTTCGGATGCGACTGGGAATTAACGCTAGGATGAAGAAGAAGTATTAAGATACATACATATACCTAAGTGTTACAAATAACTCGGGTACTAAAAGAACAGTTTCTTTTTATAGTTCTGCAATATTCACAAGATCACTTACAAAACACATCAAAAAGCTATCAATCTCGTATTGAATTAGTGCGATCAGATTTCATTGCAACATAAATTATAAAGGCAATGTTATAAATTCACGAAATAAAATTACAATGTCAATTTTACTGTCAATCAATCAATTAGATTGATCCCAATGTGTACCATAACCATACACTTCTTCCGCAATGTCCCTAGAGTCTCTTTCTCATGAGAATTAAAAGGAAAGGTGTATGGCGGTGTTCGAAGCCCAATCGGAACTCACCGGACGAGGCTATGGTGGTTTTCCTTCTCCCGGATCCGTTTTTCGGTCTTTGCTCCCCTATTTCGCTCGGTTTTCGGCATCCATGGCAGTGAGACCATTAGCGCACATGTCATCTACGACGTCAAGTCAGTACCTATTGGGTCTTGGTGGAGGCGACACAGCCAGACATTTACTGCTCACGTAGCCAGACGGCCAGTTCAAAACGTGGTCGCGCCAGCGAAGGCGACTCTCTTACTTTTTATCGATGTCTTTTATTTGAGTCATTTCGAAGTTAAGTCGTTTTGATAATTTTGAGTTTGAGTTTCTGTTGAGATAATTTTAAAGCAATTAGTTTGCTAGACTATTCGCCGTAAGATGGATGTATTGGAAAAATTGGGTCACTCTCGGGTGAAGCTCGGTGGCTCAGTGGTCAGAGCGTTCCCCCTATAAGGGAAAGATCGCGGGTTCGAGTCCCGCCCGAGAATTGATTTCGCTTTTTCCAATTTATTATAATTTGAGTTTCTGGCCAATACATTGGACACAGAGAGTTCACCAATACCGTCATTCTATAAAACTGGCTAGGAAAAGTTTTATCGGTCGATTTATCACTGTTGAATTAAAGAATTAATTTAGTGAACCCCGGACTGAGCAGTAGGCTTCGAATTCGATCGGGACTAACGCAAAGATGATAATGATGGTTCAGAGAATAATCCATACTTAATATTAGAAATGCGAAAGTAACTCTATCTGCCTTTCTGTCTGTCTATCTGTTACGCTTTCACATCTAAACCACAAGACCGATTTTGGTCCTTTAAGCGGGGCGTGAAAAAGCATTTGATGAGGCCGTCAAGCTGAGTGCCACCATTGTAACATGGTACATGTCTGTAATGGTGACCCTCTTTTCAGAGACTTGCCTTCAGCTTACCATCAGGCGAGGCGTAGTCAATTTGACGTGTCCTATATAAAAAAAAATTTAATTTGGAACAGAGATAGATTAGACCTTGTGAAAAGATATGGGCCATGTGTTTGCTCTCGATAACCGACACCACGCGAACGGACCCGCAGGCAACAGCAACAACAATAATCCCTACTAATATTAAAAATGTGAAAGTAACTCTGTCTGTCTGTCTGTCTGTTTGTCTGTCTGTCTGTCTGTCTGTCTCGCTTTCACGCCCAAACCACTGAACCGATTTTGATGAAATTTGGTATAGGGGTAGATTAGACGTTGAGAATAGAATAGAATAGAAACGTTTATTTCCAAGAATATGGTTGTTACAGGTAATAAATTTTTCATGATCTGCATATTCTGCCAAGTGTGGCGTGCAAATATTTGACACATAAATTAAACATTGTTTAATCCGGCAATTTAAGATTAATAACATTTAAAATTTAATAAGTCACACATTATATAATAGTCAGTATAATAATGAGTCAATTTAAGGTCTGGAATTATTTTTGATACCCACATAGAAAATTACAATATAATTAAGAAGTATGTCAAGGGTTACATTGTCAATTTATTACTTATATTCTATAGACCTGATCAATTATTTTGTCTTGAAGATATTCCTTAATACTATAATAAACTTTTTCTTGTAGAAGCTTGCATAATTCCCTACGAAATTGTTTACAAGGTAACTTTTTTAAATTTTCTGGCAGGTGGTTATATAATTGTATGGCCATACAGTATGAGTTTCGTTTATATAATTCTAGGTTAATGTGTGGTATTTGCAGACGATCTTTATGTCTGGTTCGGCTACCTTCTTTATCTCCTAATTTTTTAAAAAGTAAGGACATAGGCTATGTTTGGTTGCGATAACTGACATCCACGCGGACGGAGCCGCGGGCAAAAGCTAGTATTCCATAAAATATCATATTAAATCAACTTAACATAAAAGCATGGCTAGCTCTTACGGTATAAACCATCTCCTTTTAAGTCACATAATGGAACAGAGGTGTTTCAACCTACGTAAACTGTAAAACGTACTGGTGAAAAGGGCTCTTATTGCCAACTAGTATTCAGACCTATTCAGACAAAGACATAATGTCTTAACGGAACCTAGTGTTTCAAAGATTCAAGAGTTAAAGTAATAGATTGATCAAAAGGCATTAAAATACTGTGTGTGTATGATTCTATATTGAAATTGTTGAATAGGTGTTAATGTTTATAAACATTTTCAATCAGGAATTTAAAGGACTTTTCTATTTCTATTTTATGAGAATCAAATTATCCATAAGAGTCAATAAATTGAAAAGGTTTGGCCTATAGTGATTGTGTTGTCACAGTATTATAAGCGGATCCGTAAACAGCAGAATTTAAAATGACAATTTATTATCCTTAAACCTTGTATTATGGAAATTAGAGGCGCTATATTCTCACATTATTATCTTCCTCACGTATCAAAAGACAGTGACCCTGATCAGTTACAAATATATCTACTATCAACAGAAATTTTAAAAGTAAATATCTGTTTTATGACAAAAATATATATCTGTAACAAATTGTGTCGAAAATCTTTACAGTATTTTAGCAACCAAATGCCAGCTTTACAGCACTTCCTGTGGATTGTATACCATGTGTAAGATTGTAGATACGACTAAAAATTCTATTCCTAACCTCTGTAACGGACAATTAACTTTAGCGGATTTTAGTTGGAATTTGAAAGTAGACACTTTCTTTTATGGAGCTAGTTTGCTTTCTCAGATAAATTGTACGTAATGGACACGTTCAAAGTTAACCAGGTGTTTTTAATTTGTTGAGATGCATATCAGATAATATTTATATAAAGACCACTTCTTATCTTAAATGGCTGTAGACAAAACTGGCTATTATAAAATTAAAACCAAACGTGAGTGGTTTTTTTACAACTGTCTTGCGCAAATGCGTGATCTGAACATCCGTGCTATTTTAACGACGCAACAAAAATCCACCATGGACTGTAAGATGGCTTACCTCAGGGCAAATGCCTAGCAGAATGACTGAGACACGAATTTGGCATAACGCAAGTAGCACTTTTTTTATACACCACTTAGGTCTCAGGAACTATACGGCCCACCTGATGGATAGTGATTACCGTGCCCTGCCGACAGTGTAGAAGACAAGCAGAACAATCCTTTGGTCTTTCCACTGTCAATTTAAGACCTCTCAAATGAGAAATAGGAACACAACACGAGATTATTATAACAGCTGTATTCTGTAGGGCAGAGGTCCTTCCCAGACTGCTTGATTGGGATGGAAATACCTTACCTCTTTGAAAGGTCGAGCATTAATCGTCTTCTATATTCTAAGAAGACTATGAAGTCTATGATTATTCTAATTGTATTTTGTATTTTAATCTGATTCTGATAATCTTAATTGTAATTTGAATTTGAATTTTGTTCTGATTAAGAATGCAAATGGCTGAACTCTAATAAAATTTTAGATAACATCAAATTCGACAAATAAATAAATTTGAAAAAACTATCAACATGAGTCGCTTAATAATATTTCTAACCCAATAAATATAAATGTATTTGATTTGATTGTCTTGTGAATTTTGATTTTGCTAATGCTTTCGATACAGTCTTGAACATACTGCTCTCTTTTAAAGTTCCAGTCTTCAGTCTGTATTATGCAATGAACTGCCAATAAACTGCATAAAAACTGCATTCGTGTCCTTCACAACGGTTGTGCTTATAAACTTTTGCAAGTTCATACTGGGGTGCCTCAGGGTTTCATCTTAGGTCCCATTCTCCTTATTTTGCATATTCTTATATTATCAAGAATATAATTATTGGCCAGGAACACACATTACTATGCAGATGATAGTATTCTCTAAGGGCGATAATTTGTATATCTTTAAAGGAGAAGGCAGAAGGTACTATCACCCAAGTTATGCCAGCTTAATAGGAATTGAAGAAGAATCCATTACCATCCACCAGACACTTTTTTAATTTTGTCACTCCACAAATAGCACCTGCTATCTCTGATCACACTATTATAGATATTTCCAACAAAAACCAAACTAGTTTCTAGCGACGGTCGCTTTAAAATTGCACGACTGACGCAACATAATGGGACCATTATTTTCGGTAATTGTCTAGCTGCAAAACAAACACGAACGGATTGTTCATTTAAAGAATATCCTATCGTAAGTAATTGAATGTGTAATAATATCGCATTACATCATTAAGTACACGGCACATTCTTGTGCGTTTTGTTTTTTTGTTCGTCGAGACATGGCCGCAACTAACTGGTTCAGTTTGATTTATTACTTTTAAAGTTGAACAGTTTTTATGTTAATAATTAGGCTGATTGTCTGTTCGTCTGTACCTGGGAAGATGTTTTAAAACTTTCTCAGGTTATGTACCTAATGAATTGGATGTATGTACCTATCTAGTGGAAGTTCATTGTAACAAATAATTGAGGAGGTGAAGGTATCGGCTGTCGAGTTTAGTGGAGTAGAGTAGAATGTGACCATCTCTTGCCGTAGTAAGAATCACATAAGGCGACTAAGGGATAGACCTGTTCTCCATCCGCCATTAAACATACAGCCCATGACAAACAGGCAGCCCGTGCCCGCTTGACGGCAATACACTCGTCGTTTATCATTAGGTTTTTTACCGTCTCTACCATGGTGAATGTTCTGATGAGCTCTTCCAAGTAATCCCACCCTCTCCTTTCCTATATAGGACAACACGTGCAGGACTTAGATGCCACCCGCATACGGTGCAGAATATTCCATCAAGAACCAAGCGATTCAGCGATTCCTTCTTCTGCCGCACTATTAAGACTTGGAATTCCTTGCCAGCTCACGTGTTTCCTTCCTCCTATAGTCCCGGGTCCTTTAAGCGGGGCGTGAAAAAGCATCTGATGAGGCCTTCAAGCTGAGTGCCACCATTGTAACATGGTACGTGTTGTAATGGTGGCCCTCTTTTCAGAGACTTTGCCTTCAGCTTACCATCAGGCGAGGCGAAGTCAAATTGACGTGTCCTATATAAAAAAAAAAAAGAATTAGGTGAGGGCATCTTAAACGTAACGATCTTGGTGGATCTTGGTGACGATATACGAGTATGCTACTCGATTTCTCCGTCATGAAATCTTTGAAAATTCTTTTTCTGAAAAAGCGTAGATACTTCCGAGTAGGTCCCATTGCCACCAAATCGGGATCTGATAATAGAATCCTCGAGAAATCGAGCGAAATCCCCAAATTACAATAAACAATAAGAAACATTGACCCAAAAATCGAATCTAAAACCTCATACACAACAACCGCACCACAACCACTGAACCAAAGAGTCATAGTTACACAACAGTGATGTCATAGGAAACAAAATTTACAACATAATACCAACAGAATAGGTGGTTCAATATATTACTAAAACAATGTCGTCCGCCCACGAAGTCCACCAGCTATTTTACATATTATTATTATAATCCGAGAGCTGGTACGATTTTTTGAGTACATTCTTGAGGCAAGCTGAAAACTTGTCACACAACTCTACTGTTATACACCAACACGAATCTGCAGACCCCCCCAAAGCCCCCACCAAATCGCCTGTCTTATTTTTTTATGTATTCCTTTAACATTAAAATACTCCTATAAACATTATAAAATTTTCTTGCAATTATTTTCTTGCAATAAATGAGTTTTGAGTTTGAGTTCATATTGCCTCAAACATGTATTTTGGAATTATTTTTTATAATTTTAAAATTTAGGGGTTGATTTAGCCCCCATACCCCCCAGCCAGGTCTGCAGCTTCGTGTTAGGGTATACAGGAGAGTTGTGTGACAAGTTTTCAGCTTGCCTCAAGAATGTATACTCAAAAAATCTTACCAGCTCTCGGACTATTATCTGTGGTGTATGCCGTGGTCGTTGGCGTGGTCACGGGTGGTCGCGTGCGCCACACTGATTGCATGCGGTCAAACATTTGTGGCTTTCAATCGTCCGGTCCCATTATCTATTCCAGGTTGAGCATTTGTTAATTAAACGTTGTAAATTGTCACGCTACATGTTTTATGTGTTTTTTGTTAAGTTGTTGCTTTTTATCCTATTTGTATTATAAATGTGACAGTTTGTGAAGATGTTTCGATGTTTGTTATTCCGTCACGCTTTAATGGCTGAACGGATCTGGCTGAAATTTTCTGAAAATCATATTCTGGAATATGATAAAATGACAAAGTGCCTACTTGAACATTTAGGTGTTAATACACCTCTGCTTATCCCTTCAGGGATTTACAGACGTGAATATATTTAAGTATGTACTTTTGATTCCGGGACTAGGTTCCTATGGGGAGCGGGAACGGGCTTAAAAATAAATGTTGGCGGGCATTTTCAAATGTCATAGCGAGACCACTTGCGTTATGACTAGATGGCAAAGTCTACCGGAGTTCCTGAGTAGTTCCTTCCTAGGAATCCGGTTCAATCTCGATAATGACTCCTGGTAACCTTACCACGTACGTATGTCCACCTGGACATACGTACAAAAAATGTCTATGAAGAGGCTATCTCTTTGCTTTCTTTGGAGGACAAAATTCGTAATGAGGTCTGTAAACTGAAATTACCGACCCACATACCCTACCTACTTCTTAAACAGCATTAACGTTTATAATATTTAAATTTACCTAGTTTGCTTAAAATTTACTCAATGGAAATAAAAAATAACTAAAAAATGTTGCTAGACAAGAATGCAAATTCAATAATGCTATTGTCAAGTTGGGACACACCTACGTTTATTTACGAGACCATTTGACTGCGAATTAGTGTTTAAACCATAGACCAATAAATATGTATTAACTTTTTTTATTAAGTATGCCACAGATAAAATATTCAAATTACTTAAGTCACCTACTTAGCAATTTTTGTCGTTCTGATTTTATTAGTTATACTTAGAGATTAGGAGATATGTAGTTAGACTCAGATATCTGTGATAGTCTCAGCGGAGTATAATAGGGTCACCCCATCACTTCCCTTGGGTGTCGAAGAAGGCCTATACCTAAGGAATAGGGTCCATGCGACAGTAAACATAAAGTATAAATGTCCGAAAGTATAAATGTCCGCTTTACAACAATAAGCTCGCCCCCTGTTACGTAGATCGAAAATCACACTTGGTGAAATGTGGGTGTTAATTTAATACAGCTCTGCCTGAGCACATTGGGAAGCAGAGTAACAGTCTGAATAAGAATTTTACATCTGACTGGCAGTTCGATAGGCACCGTTAAAGTATTTGACCTGGGTTTGCTTAAAATGTTATCAATCTAATTGACAGACGTACGACTAGACAAACTCTTAGTGGGTTGCCCATTCTATGTCCAATGGGAATATCCCACAGAACAAAAAGTAAGGAAATGCTTCTAAATAAAAAAGAAGAAAATCTGTTGACAAACAAAGGTAAAGAACTCTTTTGTCTTTGCCTACTTATAGACAGTACACAGATAACTTATAATGTTTTCGCGCCATAACATGGCGACCGGTCAGTGACAGCGCGATAGCCACACTATTCATTTATTACTTTTTATATTCTAAAAGCTCCTAACTGGTTCCATAAAGATAAGACCTATTTTACTAAAATACCTACATTGTTTTTATTTCTACGATTTTATTACAGTGTAAGTATAGATCAATTAAAAGTTGAAGAAATATTGTTTGGTAGTTAATGGCTGACAGTTCAATAGGGTTGCCAGACATATAAAATTGATACTGGTGATTATAAAATTTTGCAACAATGGAGGTGTCAATTCAGTGCCCACCTTGCTTTTTTTTCGTGAGGAGCTTTGTTGAGATAGAGCACTGTTGTTGGGAGACGTCATGTCTACCACGTCAATTTCTAAGTCAGTTCTGTAAGACATTGTATTGTTAATACATCTTGTACGTTATCTACATCTACATAATTTATTGATTTACTTACCTATACTTTACAGTAACAGTGTAGTAATGGTGCTTACCTAAAGGTGCGAAAAAATTACTATCGACGTACTTATGAAACTTACCCACATTTTAAGGTACAGAGTGCTTGGACACCTTCGGGGTCCAAGCTAACCTCATTTACTAGTCGATGAACCTGCGAAACAACGGATGAATATCTTGTGCGGGCTTTTTTCGCTATTCGCTCTTGGACATATTGAAAAGATATATTGCTCAGGACATATATCTGGACCTAAAATGTGCTCTATACGCGCAATACAATCTTCGATGGATTTCGAGAAATGAAATGAAAAGAGATTTATTTGCTTGAAGTATGGTAGAGTATGAGGATAGCACGGGATGCTACTGCGGTGGAGGAGCTCAAATTCACCAAGCATAGATTATTACAAAACAATCCGAGCGCGCACGGGCCTCGTTTGTCTCGTGATTTATGTCCAAGACACGTGTCTCGGGGTATGCCAATCAAAAACTGGCCATTTTTGCTTTTTATAGCATCATCACCTTGAACGACACCACGAAAGAAATCGTATATATAGTATTTTTTATTGCTTTTTTGACGGCCATGATACCCGTTACGAACTACTTCTCTTACCAGTTATCGTCTTAAAACCCCTTAAAAGTCTAACAAACAAACAAACCTTCGAGAACATCGCCAATGATAAATGATTATGACGCGGCCGCTTGTAATAATTATAAAATATTTAAATCATTAATATCTGCTCCACATTCCGGAGCAAAGAAAAAGTTTTCAACCTCATTTTGTCCTGGTTGGACGCGCAGGGCTGCCACGCACTAGGTACATAATACTTAGCACTGTTTAAAAATAAATAAGGTGTGTATAATAAACTATATTGACCATTTCATATATTCAATTTTGAAATAATAAAAAAAACCTTATAGATTAAGTGGAAAATATTGAACTTTGACTTTGAATTCGACTTGTGGGAAAAACCATCTCAGAATTTCGTCATCATAGGTGATATTATAAGGTTTAGGTCTACCTACTCTGTAAATTTGTGTGTGTGTAATGTGTAATAAGTGAACGTCTTGGACGACACTGTTTCACCCTAGAAGATTACTTAATTAAGCTACCTGGAGCCGTTCTGGTTTTGTTGAAATTTTCGTATGCAAAAATCTCCCACCACCGCCACCGGGTACCTGAATGTTATTGGTTCTATTGTACAAATTTCCAAATAAATTATTTCTATTACGTATTATTAATCTTTACTAGTAAGTAGCAACCTTAGTTTAAAAATGCACCGCCATATAATTAACGTGTCGGACACCGGACGAGCGATATTTTACATTAATACAACGCTCGACATGACTGTCCAAAATATGTAGCGAGTTTTTATTACGTGTCCGCTCTGCTCTGTCTGTTGTAAGTTTATGATCAGTTTCGACCATAGATAGCAGAGATTTATTGGCAAAGGTAGCCTTCTGCGGCCATGTTTTCTTTTTTAACCAAAGAGGTAGACAATAAAGTTGTTGAATACAAACGGCCTGATACAGTTGCATATAATGTATAAACATATACTCACGCCGGTAAATCCGGGTGGTTTCCCACTTTTCGCCAATGTTTGCACATGTTTTCGGTCCCACGTACTGTGTGTACGTTTCGGTACACACTTTGTCATCTAGTCATCTAGCAGCCTATTCAGTTGATTCACAAGCGTCGGTAACTTAGTGGTTAAGGATTCGGCCTTACGATCGAGAGGTCCCGGGTTCGAATCCTGGCCATTAGGTACACTACCGACGTGAACCCACTTCAACACAAGCAATTTAGCTTAGCTGGAGGGTTTAAAGGGAAAATTAGTCATTTCGGTTACCAATATTCTTTTATAAAATGATTTTAATTTTTTTAAAATTCTTTATTAGAAAGATACTTTGTGGGTCTTTGTATATCACTTAGGTGGAAGATAATACGGTCCACCTGATGGAAAGTGGTTACCGTGGAGTCACACTCGTGCTGCTGACCTTGTAAGAACCTTCTAATGTCCTTCTTGAAGAACCCCATATTGTAATCTACGCAGATACAGGACTTCATCTTGAAGGTAGGGTATACAGATTTTCATTCAGGGGAGAAAGGGGAGGAGCAAATGTGCAGAATTTGGATCAGATGGTAAACATATAAAATTGTATTGTATTTGCAATCGTATTGTATTTGAAATATAAAAATATTCAACATTATACATACACCTGAATGAAATTTCATTTACTATGCTAACTGTTCAAATCGATTAAGAAAGGAAAAAGAATCGACCTCGGACGGGACTCGAACCCGCGATCTTTCCCTTACAGGGGGAACGCTCTGACCACTAAGCCACCGTCGCCCTTAAGACGGTTGTATAAGGGAATTTGGATTGATTTCGTACGTGTCTCGGTGGCTTAGTGGTCAGAGCGTTCCCCCTGTAAGGGAAAGATCGCGGGTTCGAGTCCCGTCCGAGGTAGATTCTTTTTCCTTTCTTAATAGATTATACATACATTCATTACTCACGGCTTTAAATCCCCCAAGGGGTAGGCAGAGGTTTATTAACACCCACATTTCGCCAACTATTCAATTTCGGTCCCACGTAATAGGGGCACTTTGTCATAGGCTGTATGTTTACTGTCGGATGAAATATTCAAAAATAATTCAAATAAGTAATGACCAATTACTATGCCAAAATCTTCTATAACTTATAAGAAATATAACGACATAATTTGAAAACTAATAAAAATGAAGGCAGTTAAAAAACTATAAAAGTATTTTATATTATTTTTATAGTTATAGGTATGATAAGAGCAGCCCCTCCCTCTTACCTGCCACACCCCCGAACAATTACACAATCTTTGTAATTACTTATTTAGTACTCGTAGTACAGTCGCCGAAAGAAATTGCTGAACATTAACAAAACAAATGATTTTTACTTATACATGTTTACTGTCGGATGGAGAACAGCCTTATCCCTTAGTCGCCGTCTACGACACCCACAGGAAGAGATGGAGCGGTCCTATTCAGTAGCATAGGACCACTCCACCTGGAACCAACACGGCAACGAACAATTTTTCAGTCTTTTTATGTAAAATTTTAGAATTGCGACTCGGTGGCTGTGATATTCCTTGAAAATACGTTGAATTTTTCATCCCTACAGAAACAAACTAAAAACGTACGTAACGTCACGTACTTTCAGCATCAGATTTTTCCAAGCATTAAGGCGGCCACCCACTAGCAGTTTATCGAACGACAACCGGATGATATCAGTCTGTCAGTTCATCGCAATAGCCTACACAGTTTCGTATACGATTTTGGACTGACGGCTAATATGTGTGTGGCCGCTTTACGATTTCGGTCAGCAAAGACAGTTAAAGGCCGGACAGTCTATGACCGTCGGCATTTTATATCTACGTAATAACATCAGACTAAAAGAATAAAATAATGTAATTATTTTAGTCTGAGTTAATAAAATAATGATGACATTGATGACATAAGGACTGCAGGCCGCCGGACAGGCGAAAAACTGCAGGCGGACTGTAAGTGGGTGGCCGCCTTTAGATTGACTTCCAAGCGATGGGCGAAATAGAACGTTCTTACGGGGTCGGCAGCGCAAATGTGACACCCCTGGTGTTGCATACGTCCTTAGGCCACGGTGACAGCTTTCTATCAGGTGGGCCGTGTACTTGTCTACCACATAAGCTGATTAAAAAAAAATAGATTATACTTTACTAGCAAGTTCTCATTCTATTTTTTTTATATATTTTATTTTATTTTATTAGGTATAGAAACAGAAAACAGATTACATGAGACACAGATATAACATTAATTGATACACTTTTTGAATCTGATGTCCACTTAAATCTATACACAGCATTTTTGTGTTAAATGGTTGCGTTAATAAAAGAACAAAGATACATCTGTAGGCTGTAGGGGGCAAACAAATTAATTGTTATGTGACACAAAACTGAAAATAAAGAAAAGAAAAATTATCTAAATAAGACACTTTTTAAAAGTATTGAAGCTATCGGCAAAAATATCAACCTGTGTACAAACCTTATTGTATTGATTGCACATTCTATGGAGCGGGTTATTTTGGGAAACATTATTTTTACATAAAGGTATAGTAAACAACTGTGGAATGCGTAGGTATATAAAGTTACTGTTTTATTGATTTAAATTGTATTTTCGTCCAAACGATCGAGTCAATTGCTCAAAATTCGCGCGCGGACTGTACATATAAATCCATTCCAGTCAAATTAGTTATTTTATTTTGCGACATTTTAACCCATCTATAAAAATATAATAAAACCTGTGATTATGCTGCACGTTTTGAAATTGGAGCGGAGCGACAAATTAAAATTAATTTAGAGACAAATTCGTTACAGATAGTTAATACAAGAAATACATAAAATATTAATTAAGTTGTAAATTTAACATCCAAAGCATTTATTTGTTTCCACTCAAACATGGAGTGAGACGTAATAACTTTATCGAGTAACTAATACCCCCATAAAAAGTAATTTATGATAAACCTTTGTGTGATTTTATTTAATACCTGTTACATATCAGGTTTTATGAGATTTTAAGAATATTTTCTTCTATTTCCTTGGTTTTCTTGCTTACAGTTAGGTGTGACAAAATAATTATATTTATATACCTATAGCTTAGAAAGGTCAGCCCCCCTAGACAAGTGGCAATTCGTTGCTCGGCGTTTGATGGAATAGAATGAAAAATGTATAGGATTTGACGTTTTTGACATTCGTTGACGCCTGTCATATACGTCAAACCCCATACATTTGACATTCTATTCCATCATACGCCGAGCAACGAATTGCCACTTGTCTAGAGGTGCAGAAGTCGGAACGGAACACAAGACCCATTAAATGAGAAGATACTTCATACGTTTTACCAAACACTCTTTTAAATTTTGATATCAATATATCTGGCTAGCTATTGCCCGCACCTCCGCCCGCGTGGATGTCGGTTATCGCGACCAAACATAACCGATGTCGTTTTCCAAGTTCTAATCCATCTCTATACCATATTTCATCGAAATCGGTTCAGTGGTTTAGGCGTGAAAGCGTAACAGACAATCAGAGTTACTTTCGCATTTATAATACTAGTATGGATATGGATATGTGGTTATACACATAGTTTTTATATTGTTGTTTCGATTAAACGAGTTACAGAATCTTATATGATTGTACTGTAGAACCAGCAGTTTGAGTAACCACGTAAAGTTCAATATTAACCCTCTACGAGTATATCACCATTCGCGACATCGTCGGTCGTCTATCCATAACCTTGTCTACTAAATATTTATTTGTATACATTCCAATCGCTATCAATCCACAAGACTGCAAATAGGTACCTACGTGTTTGGCATGCCAATAAAAACGCATTATCTACTTTGAATCGAAAATTCCAATCATGTACCGTAACAATACTTATTATAAAGTCTAGTTGTCGTCCATTGGTCGAAATTCATCCATAATCTTTGATAATAACATAAGTCATCATCTTAGCGTTAAGTCCCGGTTACCTTTGACATGAAATCCGATGGCAGAACTTCTATATTTTCCGTGATGTGACTGCCTAACCTACACAATCAATTGGCGATATCCAAACTCTGTAAGTAGACTAGTCGGACTTTTTAGAGCTCCAGCTACAACCGGGACGAACGAGGCCGACAGCTTAACGTGCTCTCCGAGGCACGGAATTCCATACATTACATTCGGTAAAAAAAAACATATTTTTTAGTTTTTCTTTCTTTTTTATTTTTAACTCAGTTTGAGGCGATATCGGGTGGTAAGCCACAAGCGGAAGAAGCCCACAAACAAACAAACACTGTTTGCACTACCGAACATCGAGAGCTCTACTTTGCGGTGAGAAGCCTCTACAAATAATCGAATATAATGTAGAGGGTAATGGTAGAGCAAATAGTGTAACGGGGCAGTCTGCGGTCGAAGATATTTCCTTACAATGAACTCGAATAGGTACATGTTTTATTTTTTAGAGATGGCTAGACTTATTCGTCGTAGGTCCTAAAAACAACTAGCTGGGTCCACATTTGTAGCATTTCTGTGTATCGTATCTCCTTCGCGTGGCCTCAACGCGTATCATGATCCCTAGTTTGGATACAAGATGATACCCGTTAACAATACACGCCGTATCTGATACAGCCCGATCCGCATTAAACGCGTAACTTGATACACCTCGTATTATGGACGCGTTTTTTACGAAATACACCTTAATGATACGATATGGACAAAATGAGCGTCCATCTTTATGATACAAATACTCGATACGATACGACTGATCGTGATACGTCAAGGTGCTACAAATGTGGACCCAGCAGCGTTACCCGGTTATTTTACCTTTTCACAGTAGTTATATACTTTTTTATTTTTTTATCGTGCGAAAAATCCCCACAGATACCTCCCCCGCCGGAACCGGAGGAGGAGGTTATGTCGGACTCGAACCGACTAAAACGCACGCCGACTGTGGGCCGTCGGTTGCCGGAGGTGAGATTGTCGTAGCCATATCCCTCGCACCCCGGCCGACCCAGGGCCATATCTCTCGAACTAGCCCTCTTCCGGTGTGGGGACCACGGAGTCCCTAACTCGCCCCCGGGTATGGGGCCGCGGCCTGCTTCGAACAGTAGTTATATACTTACCTACTCAATCCTCAAACCTGCTGGAGTTGAATAGAGTTACCCCATCTCTTCCTGAGAGTGACGTAGATACTGAGGTATAACATCAAGAACCAAGCGGCTCGGTGACTCTTTCTTTTGCCACACTATTAAGACCAGCCCCCCTACACAAGTGGCAATTCGTTGCTCGTCGTATGATGGAATAGAATGACAAATGTATAGGGGCCCTAGACAAAGTGACATTCTATTGATGGAAACGCGCTGAAGCGAACCATTTTTAAGGTTTTAACAATGGATTTCGGGACATTGCGGTGGTTATAGTAATAATGTAAAAAAAAAAATAAGTTAAATAATGTATTTCGAGTTACAAAGACTCAAATTTCATAAAAAATATATAGTTATATTAATGATTTATGTCAATTTCACACTACAATTAGCGATTCCACTGGCGTTTTCGCCAATAGAATTTCACTTTGTCTAAGGCCCTAGGATTTGACATTTGACGTTTCTGACATTCTTTGACGCCTGTCATGTATGTCAAATCCCATACATTCGGCATTCTATTCCATCATACGCCGAGCAACGAATTGCTACTTGTCTAGAGGGGCTGAAACCCCGAACTAGCGTGTTTCCCTCTTCCTACAGTCCTGGGTCCTTTAAGCGGGGCGTGAAAAAGCATCTGACGAAGCCGTCACGCAGTGAATACTACCATTTTAACATGGTACGTGTCTGTAATGATGACCCACTTTCCTGAGACTTTGCTTTCAACTTACCATCAGGTGGGGTAAAGTCAAAATGACGTGTCCTACATAAAAAAAGAATGATTCAATGCCATTTAACACCATAATACAATACTTATAAGGTTTTATTTTTCACGTAGGCCACCTAAACCCGCACACGAAAAACTGCCTTCAATTCGTATCTCCACAAAACTGTGAATATACAATTTATTACGTACCAAGTACGAGTACCTTATCTCACGGAACAGGTTCTCGGCCGAAATCAAGTACAGCGTGTAAGATAACGGGCTGAGATGAATCTGGCCATTGTTCTTTATGTAAAGTCGCAGACACAGTTTCTGGTGCGTGCTACAATATGCGGATAAACGTGACGGTACTTAATGTTATAGCTGTACGAAAGGCGTGATGTTTCTTTTTTTTACCGCTTAGGTCGCAGACAAGCACATGGCCCTCCTGATATAATGTTGATTAGGGAAAATTCATAAAGTTCTGCGGGTCTAAAATAGCCCCATTGATTTTAGCGGCATCCCTCAATGTAGCCATTTTAGACCGCAGAATTCCACGCGAGCATGGCCGCGGGCAACAGCTAGTTAGGTATTATATTGCAAAGTGGGTTAAGGATCACTTATAAAATATAATTTAAAATTATAATATTACAGTAATTTGGTAGATTACGCCGGCATCCGCTAATTAAAACAATCTTTATGTGTTGTAGGTTTAAATTTTACGACACGATAAATTTGACATAAAATATGATATTAGTAATGATAATATCAGTTGCTTGACACAAAAACTATGATTTACATATCTGGTATAATTTTTATTTTTTAAAAATTGTGGCTCTCCGTTAGTGCCGATTGAAGTGAAAAGAGTCTGTATAAAAAGTTAAAAAAGTGTTCAACGCGCTTTAAAATTTTCACTTCAAAGAGGTCACATGTGAATTGTCACAATTTGTCAAATAGGTAGGTACTACTGGCCATATAGGATTTAAAAACTATATGGTTATATCGTTGTGACGTCAGACGTGAGGCTCGGGACGCAACGATGACGCGAGGTTCATGATTTCAGTTCACCCAAAAAAAATCGAGTACGGGGTATGTTGGGCCAAGGCATAACGTCTAGTTGTTATAAAGACAATAAGTTAAAACGTACAA
This sequence comes from Eilema depressum, assembly GCA_914767945.1. Taxonomy (NCBI): domain Eukaryota; kingdom Metazoa; phylum Arthropoda; class Insecta; order Lepidoptera; family Erebidae; genus Eilema; species Eilema depressum. Next base: position 1,235,714 of record OU612026.1, read on the forward strand.
GTGTATCGATGGAAATTAAGCAACGCACTTATAGAAGTTTTCACTTTAGCCCCCTAGACCATCCCTAGACAAGTGGGTTGGCGTATTGTAGAATAGATTGACGAATGAATGCAATTTGACGTTTATGACATAACGTTGACAACTGTCATAGGTATACGTCAAATCCCATACATTCGTCATTCTATTTTCGCGCCGGCCAACGAGTTGCCACTTGTCTAGGGAGGCTGAAATCTATTCATATCGGGTCTCCACTTAGTTCTAAGTCTAACTTGTTGAAGGCTGAACCTAGTTCCAACCACCTGTGACTTAACGACTGTACCAAAGTCCAGCCGGCTAAAAAACACTAAGGTGCAAAAAAATATCATACATTCATTTATATTTATTTACTATTTCGATACATCATGTCACATGATTCGTATCAAAATTAATCAATTAACCCGCTCGTCACCGTACCAGGGGCAAAGGTACCCATGACGCTAGCGGCATGGCCCCGCCGGATAGCAAACGGTCCACCGGTTTTGTTCCTCAACCTGCGCCCCAATTCGCCAACTATTTCGATTACTAAGATTTAAAAAATAGTTAGTATGACTCAGTGGTGATGGGGGGGGGGGCTTGCTCTGCATACGGAAGCGGTAAAATTCCATACAAAAATTGCTTAGATCGTTCTATAAGACGTAAGTTTTATTTTCCACTGACTTCACCTCACTGGCTACTAAACTGCAAGTGAACTCAAAAGACCACAATCAATCAAATAACTTTTTCATGGCCTGCTGAATAAATACAGGAATGCAGGAAAATGGATTAAGTAAGTAAGTAAAGTAAGTAAAAACGTCTTTATTGTACACCATATGAAACAATACAACATAGAGATCTGTTATGTGGTAAGTACAGATGGCGGCCTTATCGCTCTGTTTTGTATGATGTCTAAATAGGAGTAGAAAAAGAGATAAAAATACCAATAATAATTTACAACGCTATTATTTATGCCTATAATAATTATTATCTATAACCATAAAAATAGCATACATAAGTGCGTTCTCTGTGTTTCTCTGTTACTCATTTGGATGTTTGTATGTGTGTAATGTGTGTAAATGTACGGTGTTATTCATTAAGTGTTAGTGTACTTGTATATCGCGACAAAACAAGTTTCTTAACAGACAATAATTTTATCAGAAGACCAAAATTACATTTACAGTAACAAATGTGGAACTTAATTTTGGCTTCATTAAGCTCGAAATTTATTGAGAGCCATGTCTGCGGCCATTATTATAATAATTACTCCGGGATGTGGCTGTTTTCTCGCTATATTTTTTATCAGAGAATCCAGGAAACAATAAAGTACCTACGTGGTTCCATAACGATATTTGATACGTTATAATTAGATTCACACATTTAATCTTGTTTTTGTGGATTATTTAGATTATAATTATAATAATTAAGGCAGCTGTTCAACTACTTATAAGCACCTCGGTGGTCTAATGGTTATGTTTGGCACTGTTTCCGTGTGATTAGATTTTAGATTTCTATCTCATCTCGATTTTTCCAATTTTTTTTTATATCACTTAGTTGGCAGACAAGCACACGGCCCACCTGATGGAAAGTGGTTACCGTGGCCTATGGACGTATGGGGCGTCACACTCATGCTGCTGACCCTGAAGAAACCTTTTAATACCCTTCTTGAAGAACCCCATGTTGTAGTCGCTTGGGAAAACCATCGCGTCCTTTCATACCGCACAGTGCGCACCGTTTCCGGTCGCAATGTGTGATGATGAATTCCCCGCCTATGGCGAGATGTATACGATATAGAGATATACGGTATAGTACGATATACTATGTTTAACATCAGACAGATAGATATATACAACCCAGACTCAGCCTATATATAGCTCCAGCCAACAATAGTGCCTGGAAAACGGCAATAGGCCACCCCCTATTACGTAGGACCTAATACAATGATTGGTGAAATGTGGGTGCAATTCACCTCTGCCTAACCCTCCGGGGATAAAGGCGTGATTGTATGTATGTATGTATGTACGATATACTAAAAGGTATTTAAACTTTCATGGTCGTTCACATTACTATTAGAACTATCGGGATATTTACCATGTATTGTTTGGAGTTGCCGATATTTCGGCGCTGTTGCAAGCACCATGATCACGGAGGAACATAGAGAAATATCGGAAACTCCAAACAATACATGGTAAATATCCCGATAGTTCTAATAGTGATATACTAAAAATTTAAAAATCTAGATAAGATTTTTCACGAAGACTAGAATCATACTTAGTATTTTTTTGCCGGACCAAAAGTTTTACAATCTCTTAGTTCGATCTGATGCCAATCAGATCGAACTAAGGGCTTGGACCAAAAAAACCCATAACCAGCCTACATGTATGAAAACTTGTATGAAAGTAGAAGAAGCGAAAGACGTATGCCATGAAAATAGCATGGGAAAGAGATGTGACTGTACATATATATGATACCTCTCGCCATATATTTTGAACCCAAAATGTGCCGAAAATGTGCTCTGTATACGCATTACCTACGCGTTTTTGGGCGTCTTTTGAGGTTAGCACGGAATGCTACGGTGGTGGGCGTGCGCAAATCATCCGTGCGCGCCAGAGTCTCATTTTTCTCGCAACATGGGTTCAAGATACATACCGGGAGGGATACTTATGTAAAGCACTATTTTCCTGTTAGGCAATTAAAAATAAATAATTAATTACCTTAATTAATATCAAAGTGATAAAATATTAAATGCCCATATTTCATAGATGAGGCGACAAAACCAGTTTGTTTCCTAACCTAATTTTCTCACTGATTCTTTATACTGTTAAAGTCCACTTAAGGATCTTTATCTCCTTGCTGATCCTAGATCTTCACTCATCACACTTATAACGTATACGTCGGTGGCTTAGTGGTTAAGGAGCCGGCCTCACGATCGAGAGGTCCCGGGTTCGAATCCTGGCCATTATACTACCGACGTGAACCCACTCCTAGTACAAGCAATTTAGCTTAGTTGTAGGGGTTAAAAGGAATATTAGTAATTACAGTTGCTAATATTCTTTAAAAAAAAAATTGTTTTGGTTGGCTTTCATTGAAGCAACTGGTACCCCAACCCGCTAAAGGAAAGCATGCATCAGAGCTTCGTCTAAGTGTTTTATTATATTTTATCTATTATACATAATATGTGTAAATAAAATTAAACTTTGGCAACAACGCAAATTCTTAAAAAAGCAAGCAAACCACAGAGTACATTAAAATTACCAAAAGCTATGCTAGCGCCATCTCCTGATGACTTAAAAACCAACTGATTATTATACCTACTGGAAAACTGCTCATCGCCACTTGTTTAGGAGGACAGGTCCCTGCTTGACATGAGTCTGCACTTTATAGATCAGGCATTAAGCCCACAAAGTTCCGCCCTTCAAAACCTTAGTACCGAACAAGTTTATAATGAATACATAAAATTAAAAAGTCCGACGAATTGACAGTAGTCATGAAAAGGAAATTCGTAATAAAACTTTGATTGGAACGATTATTGGCACTGGCAATTATAATTTAGTGGCGGAAGGCGGAAGCCAAATATTAGTAATTCCTAAACGTAATTTATGTATTCTAAGATATATTTTCGCGTGCTAATCACGTGTATCTCTTCGCATGTACATTAACACCAACGTATACTTGCAAATAAATTATAAAATTATTGATATAAATGTAATTTTAAGTAGGTAATTTTGTGTCGATAAATTGTCTTATTTTTACCCGACTGAAACTAGGGTAATGTTTTTATACTTATCTAAATTGATCTGTACACTACTTTTAACGATAGCATAGCCTGCATGGCACATATTATTAATATTTATTTAGAGTTAAAAAGAGTGATTTTAATACAGAATGGATTATCTTAACTAAAGTTTAAGATACAATAGGGTACCGCGGAAAAAACAATAAAATGCAAATCTAGATTAATGCGGGCACAGCTAGTCTACCATATAAACAAGAGCCTCTAAGCCCCGTTACATGCAATGATGCCAGCACCACTCTATCATTCTTCCTAATAGACTATCAAACAAAGTCACAACGCATGTAAAATCGACATCGAAGCTCAACAATAAAATAGTGCATTAAAAAGCTATCCAACACAATGCGTCTATCTCTAAAAAAGCTCATTAAAATGCCGGGTGCGCGTGCGCAAGTATGCGGAAGACGGCAAGATGGCAGGTAAAAACAATGAGATGGGCGATTTAAATTGTCGTTTAAAGTATGATAAAAAGTCTGCATGGCGCGCAAAAAGTCGGTCGCGGATTTTTCACAGACTCAACGCACACGACGCACAACTTCAATCATTTTGTCGGCAGAGCTGTAGGGACGTAGACGCTATGGAAATCGTGCAGAGATCGCGAAGTATTATTTTGTACATGAAGTACAGAAAAAGAAGAAGAAATAGAGAATTTTGGGTACATCCTATACTTTCGGAAAGATTACTGAAGGGACAGTTCCATACTAAACATTAGCAACAGCCGACTAAAGTGTGCGCCGTCTGCGTGCGTAAGCGCGCGTTGAAGCAAACGTTCAATTTTTTTCACACACTTTTTGTGCGGAGCGGCGCGCCGCGGCGCGGTGCGGTCTGCCCGAATTACACGGATTTTTTGTGCGCCGGACTTTTTGCGCGTCGTGTGCGTTACTGCTTATAATTGCATAGGTTCTATTTTCACAGACTAAAAAGTGCGTCACGGATAGTCTGTCGTCTGCGCAGGGCCATAAATGAGCTTTCAGTCTACATATATTGATAACACAACACACATATTGATAACTACCAAGTGCCATCAATCAGCAGTATAAGTAGTTAGTGGGTGTCCTTATCATTTGACAAAAAACGAATGACAAATTTTCATTTGACAAACAACGTTTGACAAAATTACACTTGATAAATGTATCATTTGACAAACTATTGTTTAATAAACTACTCATTAGACAAAACATTTATTTGGAAAAAAATCATTATATAAAACATCATTTTACAAATTGATTAGGTATTTTAAAAACATGTTAGTTGACAAACAGACAGTTAGTGATAGATTATTGAGAAAGCTGCTCATTCCGACTTGGATAGATTAGGTTAGAAGGCTAATGCGGGAGCTGAGCGGAACTTTATTTAGTCAAATGAACATTTTTAAAATAAAATTTTAGCAATCGAAATGTTTTCTAAGTAATACATTTGCGAAACGTGTAGGTATTATGTCAAATGATTATTTTTAAAGTAATATGTTTGCGAAATGAAAGTTTGTCAAATGATTAGTTTTTCAAACGTTGTTTGTCAAATGATGTTTTGTCATACGTTTTTTGGTCAAACAAGGGTGAACCAGTTAGTGTCTATCTGATAGTAAGCGGTTACCGTGGTCTAAGGAGTCTTGTAATACTAGAAGTACCAGGCACGTATTGTAACCTGTAGAGAAGAATAGGGCAGAGGGAAGGCTTCTTGATCATCATCATCTTCGTATTAGTTCCTGTTGCATCAGAGGCTCTAATCTCGGAGGTCGGGTTGGACCTCCACAATATCGATACGGTCCTGTAATCCACATTTGCTTTCCCGTATCGATTGTACGGTTGGCTGCGGCAGTTCGTATAAAATACAAGTATAATAGTAAAATTGGAAGAAGTGACGCCTCTTGCCATCTATAGTAAACTAGCTGTCCCGACGAACTTCGTACCGCCATATTTTTCCCGTTCCCGCTGCACCTATTTTCTCATCTTTTAAACCTTCTTTGGACACCCACGAATATTTCAAGACTAAAATTAGCCAAATCGGTTCAGCCGTTTTTGAGTTATAAAATAACAACGAAAAGTGGCATTGATTTTTATATATTAGAATACACTGGTAACCACCAATGTATTAACTATAAATAAATGCAATTTGTTCTTTTTTCTTTTTCTCCTCCTGTGTGTAATAGGTACTCTTTAGTTTTGTTAACGGAGGTAGCGTCATTCTGTTACATTAGACTTAAATGCTTAAATGAATATAGATCTTAAGCTATATACGGACTTCTGCAGCCACTATCCGTAAGTTCTCTTGGCAACACGTCCCATTACGCCATGTAGTACGCACTTTAAACAGTTTTAACCATTAAAACTTGCAATGAAGGAAGTGCAGACTATATAGGCAGCCCTACGCACCATGTGTAGTATCTAGCTATCTTAAAACAGCTGCTAAGTTAGGAGATTGTCGCTTTCCGGAACGCACAGCATGAATAAATGTATCTGTGACAATTAAAGTTGAAGGAATGCTGAAGTACTTAGCTCCTGTTGAGATATTTCATACTAAGAAATGGGTACAAGTTTGACAAGCCCATCATAATTTTGAATGTATAAAACGACAGTTATCTTTTAACATACATACATATAATCACGCATTTATCGCCGGAGGGTTAGGCAGAGGTGAATTAACACCCACATTTCACCAATCATTGTATTAGGTCCCACGTAATAGAAGTTGGTAAGCCTATTGCCGTATTCCGGGCACTATATATTTTTTTTTTTTTAAAGAATATTAGCAACCGAAATTACTAATATTCCCGTTAACCCCTCCAGCGAAGCTAAATTGCTTGAGTTAGGAGTGAGTTCACGTCGGTAGTGCAATGGCCAGGATTCGAACCCGGGACCTCTCGATCGTAAGGCCGACTCCTTAACCACTAAGCTACCGACGCTTGTTGACTCGAGCCATGTATCTGAGGCTGAGTCTGGGCTGTATATATCTGTCTGATGTTAAACAGCCCTATCCCTCAGTCGTCTTGTACGACACCGCATGGGAGGAGATGGGGTGGCCCAAATTCTACTCTGCTAGGAAGTTGGGTTTATTTACTATTAAGTGGTATTAATAGAGAGAAAAAAAAAAGAATTGGTGCAAAGCAGCCACATACGGCACGTCAGTTAACATAGAGAATACTACCAAACACAATAGCGCATTAAAATTGAGGTTATGCATTACACATACACTTCTATAACTAATATTTTAAATTACTAATTAGAACTCGTTTAGATTAACATAACATAGCCATCTCCATAACGTAAGTCTGTCTGTCTGTTACGCTATCACGCCTAAACCACTGAACCGTTTTTGATGAAATTTGGTACAGAGTTCAATAAAATTAGTCCTTGGGAAAGGACACAAGCTATGCTTAGTCACGATAACCGACGTCCACGCGGGCGGAGCCGCCGCAGGAAACAGCTAGTACTATTATTAAACGCAATGATTTTATCTTTTACTAGCTGTCCCGGCGAACTTCATACCGCCATATTTTTTCCGTTCCCGCTTCACCTATTTTCTCACCGTTTAAACCTTCCCTGGACATCCACGAACATTTCAAGACTAAAATTAGCCAAATCGATTCAGCCGTTCTTGAGTTATAAACTAATCAACGAAAAGTGGCATTGATTTTTATATATTAGAAGATAACACACTGTTTAACACTAAATTGAATTTTCACGTTTTTCTTAACAAAAGAATTAAACGCGTTCAGACAGACAGAGTTACTTTCGCATTTATAATATTAGATTAGTATGGATAATATGGATATGGATTAGTTATAAATAACTGTTTATTTTTCAAATGAAGTAAAATTACGCAAGCAACTGTTTATACCCTTCAAACAAAGGCCCTCGCCCTAAAAACATATTTAAACAAAGCTTAAAACATGTAATTCCGAATAAATAAAACTAACCTTCGTGGTTAGGAAGGTATTTGTATGAACATTCACTCACTGCGCAGGAGTTTCGACACTAATTAACATTTATTTGTAACAACAGCCGTTTGGTGGCTATTAATTCAATATTAACTTTATGCCGCGGGATTAAGGTAGCTTTTTGTATGTGTGTTTTTGTGGTTATCATGGGTGGTCTAAGTTATAGGATATAGCAAGTTTGTTATACAGTCTATTGATTTTGATAGCCACAGCGGTAGCGAGTGAGAGGTCTGCACGAGTTACCATGCAAAGTGTTATTGAATTATTCTGTTTTAAAATTGTTAATCTTCCTCTTAGCGTTATTTCCCAGTCGCATCCGAAGCTTTCAGCTTGAAGTCTGGGGTCCGCTTTTACCAGTCTTAACCACGGATTTGACTAGACCTCGATATTTTCCGTGAAGCGATTGTCATCTGACCTCCACAACCCAATGCTAACATTAGGCGATGTTTTAAAATTGTTAATAACAGCATTTGATTTGGAAAATGTTTCCAGTTGACAGGAATAGACTTACCTCCTATTATTGGACTTGGACCAGGTGCTCAAAATGTGCTCTATACGCGCAGTATACGTTTCTTGGATGTCTTGAGGATAGCAGGGTCTCGTTTGTCTACCCGGGGGCTAGTTGGGGACTCTGTGGTCCCTACACCGGAAGAGGGCCAGATCGAGAGATATGGCCCTGGGTCGGCCGGGGTGCGAGGGATATGGCTACGACAATCTCACCTCCGGCAACTGACGGCCCACAGATGGCGTGCGTTTTAGTCGGTTCGAGTCCGACATAACCTCCTCCCCCGGTTCCGGCGGGGGAGGTATTCGTGGGGATTTTTCGCACGATAAAAAAAAAGAAAGGGTCTCGTTTGTCTCAACATTTAGGTTCAAGATACGTATCCCGATGTATACATGGGGACTGTTTAAAACTGGTGGATAGTGGATGGATTATAGTATAATTATAAATTAAATAGTAGATTATTGCTGTATTATTGTTCTTGTTTATGAAACTCTATAAAAAAACTAAAAATACTACTAAAGACCCCCCCATTCAAGCTGTCGTCTCTGCCTACCTCGATATGAGAAGAACTTGAGTGTTTGTATTATCGAAAGAAACGTCGATCGATTGCACAATCAAAGTTACTACAGTAAATACACAAACATGTAAGTTATTTTAATTGAAATAAGTAAACGAAGAATTGTTATAAAAAATCATAAAAAATTACACAAGTCGGCCTAGTTATTGGTAGGTACAGTCAGCGGCATATCACCAGATAAGAATGTTACATTTGTATAATTTTTTCATAGTTAGGACCCACCTGATATAAAAAGGTTCAGAGAGGCAGTCACACTCGTGCTGCCGACCCTGTAAGAACAGAGAGATTCTGTGCCGTCAGCGCAGAAGACAAGCAGGACTAGCCTTTGGTCTTCCCACTGACAGCACAAAACCTCTCCAGTGAGCTCTGGCTACTCTACTCACCGACAGGAACACAACACGAGGTTATTTACCCGCGGTATTCTGTAGGGCGGAGGTACTTCCCCAGTCGGACTGCTCGATTGGGGCGGAAATACCGTCGTGTTCTACCTCTTAAGAGATTTTAATATTTGCAATATTTGCAAGCTTCAACTAAATAACGCAAAAACGGTTAAACAGATATGAAATTTTACACACAGATAGGTCCTCTATTTATCATTAATTAATGATATTATGATTAATGACATTATTTTTTCTGCATGATTTAATTTATGTAACTAGTACCTAACTACTGTAAAATATTTGCATGTCAAATTACTGACTAAGTGTTAGAACATAATTATTAATATTTAAGATCAACATTATACACACTTAAGGCAAATAAATGATTATGATTATGATTATGATTACGATTACGATTACGATTACGTTTACGATTACGATTAAGATTACGATTACGATTATGATTATGATTATCTCGGCGTTCGTTCCACATCTGAGACTCTCAGCCCAATGATTTTCAGAGTTGAAATTCAGCGTTTGGCATCGTGATAAAACCGAGTATAATGACTATTGTGTCTTTAAGTTTGTCTTTGTGTAACTAATGATAAAACTTCGAAAGGCATAATGATGTACATTGTACGCATATAATTTGTTACGGCTATTAAAAAGAGAAATTAATGTACAGTCGGCGACAAAAGTTATTGTACACGGTCTTTACATTTTTGGAATCCTGGGAAGACAAGATTAATGGAGCGTATAGACCCCTATCTAAATTTTAAGCTCATCATGCCAATTTTACCAATAAGCCGACAAACCTGTTTATTGATGAACAGGCTTTGGCGTAGAATTCCCTCACACAGTCCGACGACAGTCGCCTGGTAAGAACTAAAATGAATTAATATCTATACTAACAGCCTCCCTAGACAAATGGCAATTCGTTAGCCAGCGTATTGTAGAATAGAATGACGAATGTATGGGATTTGACGTTTATGATATACGTTTACGACTGTCATATACGTCAAATCATATACATTCGTCAATATATTGCATAATACGCCTGCCAAAGAATTGCCATTTGTCTACGAAGGCTGTATTATTACAAGAAAGAGGTGACATTGTAAGTGGTAAGTGGATCTACTGCACCGATTTTAAAAATTCATAGCTGTACTTTTTTTATTACTACTTAGATGGTTACTGCAGTTTTATTGAAATGCCTTTTAGTTTGTAAGCTTTTACTATTTGGTGCTGACTGTACCTACTATCTACCAATAAGTAGGTTCACTTGTGTAACATTTACTTTACTACTTTACTGTAATAATTAACATTCTTACATTTTTAATTAGTGCAGTAACTTTGATTTACAATCGACCGACATTGTGTTGTTTCGTCATTTCTAGTTTCCTTTTAACATGCAATTAAATAACGTATATAATTATTTTCTATAGGACCAATGACGTATTATTATATAGACACGGCATGTAGTAACGTGGCGGCTTTCAAAATTGGCGTAAAGTATAGACAAAAATAAAGGTACTCGAGTAAAGAAATAATACGTCATCACTATTAATTTGTATGAATCATGAATAATATTATTACTACGAATTTATTATTAATGACTTTTTATATATAGTGCACTATCGCGTCTCTGATTGGTGCGTAAAATCAGGACAAATTGTCCACATTTTTAAAATGCGGACAACGCATCTATAGAGATAATTTTAAAGCAATTAGTTTGCTAGACTAAACAAATTATAATAAATTGGATTGGAGTCCCGCCCGAGAATTGATTTCGCTTTTTCCAATTTATTATAACGCATCTATAGTATAAAATATATCATTTTATAGGACGTAATATTGCCAGCGCCTTCGAGTCCAAAGCTATGCATAGTTCGCAATATGTGCTCAGCAATTCAAATAAATATGCTACTAAATAACTAGATACTTACATTAATTCGTGCATGCATATCTACAATCTCAAATTAAAGCGAATAAAAAATGGCCGTGACCTATTACAATATGGTTTTATATGGAATCGTTTTTTCTCACGGTCTGTAAGCAGTATGATTACGACCATATTCATAACCGTTGCTTTGTACTATCTGTGGTTAGGTGGCTTAGTTTTTTATTTTGTTTTTTTTAGGCGGAGGTAACACCTTCTTCTTCTTCCTCCTAGCGTTAATTCCCAGTCGCATCCGAATCTTGTTCAGCTCGGAGTCTGGGGTCCGCTTTACCAGTCTTAACAGAACTACGGATTTACCTAGACCTCGATATTTTCCGTGAAGCGATTGCCATCTGACCTCCACAACCCAATGGTCACATTAGGTGATATCCAAGCTTTGCAGCTAGACCGTTGTTTTTGGACTTTTTAGGGATCCAACTACCCGTAACGACTACCATCGATGTTCTTATGGCAACCGGGAGATCTCGGGTCTTCAGATAGCAGGATGTAAGATTGCCTAGAACCATCTTCGATATCAAGATTCCCCTCGGGAATGAGACATGCTCTTCAGGTGCGGCTATAGCTCATGTTTTTCTAAGGTGAAAGAGAGTGAGAAATAATACTTCCTCTAAAGTTCTTGTTGTTAAATGTTTGGCACCGTATTTTTTCTCTGAAGAAATGTTGAGAAAACTATAGAGACGTAAATCTCTACATATTGTGTTGCGTGTTTTGTGTGAAAATGTTGCGAAAAACATGACCTCTGGGCGCACCTTTAAATAATACAATCCATGGGTTATAAAATATTGCTATACTGTAGGTACGTTCAATAAGCTTCGCTCTGCTCCAGCAGGTCTGTTTATTACGCTCTGATACCGTATATTCTTATGCAAACTCATGACTTCCAATCCCAACCGGAACTTAGTAAACGGAAATCGTAGATCAGTCGTTCAGCGGCCATATTGCTAAGTGGCATAGTAACGTCAAGTAGAAACAAACAAGTAGGTAATAAAGAGAGGGAGCCTATTAGCTGTCGACTCAAGATGTCGGAAGGGCTCGCCGGCGCTGGACCGGTGATAATTGTGCATTGTTTACAGGAGGATGTGAGGATGTGGGTTTGTTGTTGAGCGGAGCGGGTGATTGGAGCGGGTGATGGTTGTTAGGTCTGGCTAATTTTGTTGATGTTGGAGCGTTTTATATAAGGTACTGACTGTTTTGCCTGCAGCAATTTTGATCCCATTCCAACCCATGGGGGCCTTTTCCTGAGGTGAAAGGAAGTCGATATCTTACTTATTCCAGACTGTAATCTAAATATTATTGTACCAAATTTCAGCCAGATCCGTTCAGCCGTTAGATTTTTCATTGAATAACAAACATCCAAATAACTTCACATACTTTCACATTTGTAATATTAGTGGAAATTAGGATCTCTGTAAATGGCTCGGTAGCATTGGGTAATGTATTTTCGTTTTTGGATCCACTTTCCAGAGGACATGCCTCTAAACATCAACTAGACACGCCATGCTACTATTTTCTAATAAATACAAGATTTACCAATTAAATGGTTGACGTCCACTCCAATCCACCAGGGTATTCACCAGCCATGAATTCAATCCCATGATGGATTAACGTAGTGTATTCAGAATGGGATAGTTTATTCTATTCTAATCCACTAAGAAAATTCACAAGTTACTAGTAATTAGTGTATCCTGGCAAAAAGAAATTAATCGCCCGATGGATTAGTGGAGAATCGCTTGGTGGTTAGTGGATTAGAGTGGCATAAGTAACCAAAAGAAACAACTTCACCAGTACGCTACAGTACCATTATGAGTGAAAATTAATCCCTTGGTGGATTTGCTGAGTGGATAAATTTGAAATTGACCATATAAATCAACAAATCGATATTATTTCAACCCCCCTGGCCCTCTAGACAAGTGGCAAGTGGCAATTCGTCGGCCGGCGTTTGGTAGAATAGAATGCCAAATGTATGAGATTTGACGTATATGACAGGCGTCAACGAATGTCAAAAACGTCAAATCCTATGCATTCGTCATTCTATTCCATGATACGCCAAGCAACGAATTGCCACTTGTCTAGGGGGACTGGACAAGTAGCATTTCGTTGGCATGACAGTCGTCAACGAATGTCAGAAACGTCAAATCCCATACATTCGTCATTCTAGTACACAATACGCCAACGTATTGCCTTGTCTAGGGGGCTGTAAAGCTCATTGTACAACAGCACATTCTTGATATTATCTGCGCAGTTATAACTTACGTTCAATACGATATAACTGTAATTTGTTCCTAATAATTACAATTTAGTTAACCTTATCTTGTAGGCAATATATTTTCAAATGCTTGTGAACCAATGTGCTCAAGATAGAGCAATAATTCAATAATCGGACGAGATTACATCGATACTATTACGATGTAATGTATTAGGCCGTATCTGTATTGTATCTGGTATCCAGAACTTTTTAATAGTTAAAGTTATTTGTTGTTCACTAGCAGATGCCCGTCGCTCCGCTCGCGTTGACGTCGGTTATATGATTCTGTTTTTTTTAAGAAGAAAGAAAGAAAAATTCGTTTATTTCGACCCGCAGCACACAAAACAGTCAAAGCAAATATCACTTCACACTATGTATACAGACCATTCAATCCTATACAAAAGTAACAAACAAAAAAAACATGTTGTAAAATTTTTGGTCATTATTATCTCTGGTTCTACTCAACAAATTGCAATCAGACATTCGCAACAAAATACGTTCGGTAAGTTTGGCGTCCAATCAAAAACTAACAGATAATAAAAACAGGAATTTCAAATTTCAATTCCGTTCTTGTCTTCATAACCCAAGTATTTTTTTAATATATCCAATGTATGACGGCTAATTTCCAATTCACATTGTTTATATAAAACAGTTACGTGATTGGTGGTGTGGATATTTTATAACAAAGGTGTCATTTAGTAGCCAATAGGAATATTTCCCTCTTCTTACGTTCTCGGGGTACATTGTAGGTACAAGCGATTTCTTACAGGCAACCTTTGCATGGTTGATGATGGTGAAGAAATTATAAAGCTAACTAATATCGTGTAAAAGATCCACCTCCGTATTCAAGATACATTGCTTCCTATGTTTGTTAAATGGCCCCTTCACTTCAAAGCATAATTTAAATACTTGACATCCATAACGGCGATAAGTATCATAAATCTAAACGTTTCCAATTTAATTAATTATTGATTTCGTATATTAGTGGCTTATCTGATCAAATGGTGTTAAATTTTGTACGCAACCCAACTGTTTTTACTTAATAAATATCTGTTCGACAGGTTCTTATATTAAACAAACCATTTAACTTAATAAGCTTATGTAATTACTAAAGTTCAAGTCAGGCACGACAGACATATGGCTCGGACATGACACGGATGCGGTATGTTGGTGAAAATATATACATATTCAATATTCACACATATACATACATATTCATACATATCTATACAACACATTTATACATATATTTACACCTATAAATCCCAGAATGCAGTAATGCAGATGTTAATTATACACACATCTGCATTTCACCATCTTGATTTTCAGTCCCGCACAATAGGGAGTGAGGCTATTGCCGTCAAGCAGGCACTTTCTGATGGGCTGTATGCAAAGATATTATATAAAAAGAAGTAGATATGTTATTGCACGAAAATCGTGAAGATCCGAAAACGAGTCAATTGGAACGTTTGCCTCTAGTACCGCGTGCCGAGCGGCGCCGGTCGGACGTTGAGCGGAAGCATCAGTGACTTAAAAAAATAACGAAAATGCCATCGTATGTTTATAGACACTGCACGAACTATTACTCTAAAGTTAATACACCAAAAGTGTAGATGAATTAAAAATGTGTGTGTGTGAGTTCGGCACATTTTTCTACGTTGATTTGTAAGCATATGACATGTCTATGTTATGAAATGTCATTGGCTGTATGTTTACTGTGTATTTGCAGAAAACAGCAGGTGAAAAAACCTGAAAGTAGATCTCGGATTAGACGCTTCGGGTGTAAATTTGATATGCGCTAAGAACATAATGATGAAGATAATCTTAGTGAAGATGATGACAGAATATGTCTTTATATTCGCTCAATAAGTGTTAGTTATAAACCTACTCCAGGTGATTGTGATTTACACCCGTATTCACAAACAATACTTCGCTATGCGTACTACCAAAACTGTGCAAAGAACGACAAATTCTCAGTGCGTTCGTTTTGGCAAGCCTTTTTATTCATTGATAACACATAAGTAATACTTCGTTGACGGAACGCACTGCGTTAGATACTGCTCCGTGATGTTTGTGAATTAATTTTACCAGCCCTGTGAGCTCGAGCACACTATGAGACCTCACAGTGTTGTTTGTGAATACGGGTGTTATACTAGTATTAGCGTCAATAGCTTACAATCGAGAGGTCCCGAGTTCAAATCCTCCTACTCCCAACAGCTCACAACACGAGCAATTAAGCTTAGTGGAAAAATTCTGAACTTAGTATAGAAAAAGAACCTATCTATAAACTTTTTGTGCCACACCCGCCTTCTCCCGTTAATGTGAACACACCCGATACTATCTACCAGTAGCCAGCGACATATGTAATACACGTTAGCTGATTGTCGTGTATTAGTATTGAACGATGCGTACTACACACGCAACGTAATGTGCAGTGAGGTGTAACGATCGGATCATTACGGCGTTTATACAAATGAGGATAGACAGTGCTACTTCATACGTGAGTCCATCTATACTTCTATATACTATTATATAATTGTAAAGTGGTCGTGTCTGTACATTGGAGATATTTAAAAAAAAAACTTGGGTTATGTTATGTTAACGACACGAAAATATTTTTTTTGAATTTCCTGTCTGTTTATCTGTTTGTCCGCGATGGACGCAAAAATTACTGGACGGATTTTAATGCGGTTTTTTTGTTAGAAAGGGCTTACTCAGACTTACTTAAAATCTTACGTTTGTTTGATCGCAATCGGTTGAGTAGAACCGAAGATATGAGGAAAGGTCGCGTTAACCGAGATGCACGCGGGCGGAGCCGCGGGTGGAAGGCTAGTAATATATATATCTTTGTTTTTTGTTTATTACTAACTAGCTGCGCCCCATGGTTTCATCTGTCGTACTTGAATTCTATGCCCCCTCGTCGCATCGCCCGCCCGCGTCTTTCTCAGTCTTTTTTTTCGAAGGGTCGTATCTCTTTCAAACAAAAGTTGAGTTTACAAATCGGTGTTCAAGGAATCGAGAAATTATTTGAAGTTGGTTAAAAAAAGAAAAAAAGTTGTATTCAGAAATATTTTTAATGACAGTGGGAAGATCAAAGGCTTGTCCTCTTGTCCTGCTTTGTCTTCAGCACTGGCAACACAGAAACTCACTGTTCTTATAAGGTCGTCAGCACGAGTGTGACTCCCCTGGTGTTGCACTCGTTCATAGACCACTGTAACCACTTTTCATCAGGTGAAAAGAACAAAAAGTGGTAAGAATAATAAAACAGAAATCAGTTGCAATACCTATCATGGTTCATAAGACAGATAACCGCCCACTGACAGTATCAGTATTGCTATTTTTATCCTAGCAAAAAAAAAACTAGGTAAATGTACAAAAAAGGCCAAGATATGGTCAAATAACACAAAATTCCTAAATTAGTAGACGCATGTAAATTGCATTAATAATTAAAAGACGGAAATCCGCTAGCTGTCACAGAACTGGCTGAGATAGAAAAAAGCATGTTAAAAAAAAGAAATTAAAAACAAGAGCTGATATTCTCATTCCATATAATGATTCCTAATTAAAGCTTTTATACTCTGTGTTGAACAATCATTTTAACGGTACGCTACATCCGTAGCTACAGGCTACAGGCAGTTATCATAAGTATGACAATTAAATTAAAACTATAATTATCACTTTTTTGTCCATCTTAGATAAGTAGGCGGAGCTACAATCTATACTTTGTTCCGAATACGAATACGCTGATCAAACGTCGATGTCTTTTTATACGAATGTGAAACAAAGAAAATGGGATGTGGTAATGATAATAACATACGTTTGCACGTTTGTTTGTATGTATGTATGCCCTTCTCTAGGTATGTTCCCCCGTAAAGTCGTACCTAACTCCTAATCAACCTATATTGATTGAATAAGTCGTTAAGTTCGTATCTATAGACTTATTTAAAAATTCAAAATGTCGAAATATTCGCGCCAAAATGTGTCTCCAAAAACTACCAAAGCGGATTTTTTTTTTTTCTAATTACTCATGAGATTTAACTAACAAATTACTAAACTAAAAAATAATAAAAAAGCTACCTACCGCCAGGATTACCTGTCAAACTTGTGAAACAGATGCCTGAAATATATCATGTACACTCCTTTTTTTGGAAAAAGTATTTTTATTTTGGGATCACAAGCAACGTAACCAAATTGTTATAAACTAATCTTAACATTGAATAAGGTTCTAATTATATCTTTTGCTCTCAAACGATCTATTTTATTTATATTAATAGATACGCATAGCAAAAGCTTTCGAATTATTTTTATTCTCAGCTGGTCAACCGATTATTTCATTTAGTACGAGTAACTATGCATTGACGAGCTTCAGTGTTCTGTTCATACATACATACACATACTCACGCCTCTAAATCCCCGAAGGGGTAGACAGAAGTGTATTAACACCCACATTTCGCCAACGGTGATTTTCGGCCCACGTAATTCTGTTCAGTTATGAAATAAAAAAAAGAGAAATAGTTTTTTTCCCTATTTTGGCTTATGCTTACTCTGCAAATTGTATACTGCCAAAAAACCGTTAAACACTGACCCCATTACATAGATTTTGTACCCCTTTATTCAACCCCCACCATATTATAATCCTGCCATAGAGTAAAAGTTTGCAATGCCGCAAATATGTCGCTACATTTATACCTACACACCTTTTATACCAGCCGTTTTTTTATTTTCTTTGTTAGGTATAATCGTTAGGAATACAAAATAAATATAGCGCATGCATAATGATAGCAACACTTAACTGTGCTGATAAAGATAGCCTGCTAAGGATGTTATATTCATTAAAGTGATTCCCGTTAAAGGATAGAGCTATAAGAAAACGGGCTTCCATTATGTTTACGAGCGCAAATTAATTTTTAATGAATCGCCTTTCGGTTTGTTCTAAGGACCGCTCGCATAAAGTCTGATATGAATTGGAATGATAATAAATTAAATAGATACTGACGATACAGTTATTAGCGTTTTCTTATCATACATCAGTGTATACTTAAATTAGTTTTTAGTATTTCAAAAGTTTATGAGCTATCTTTATCGGATGCCGTAAAATATATTCGCTCATTAGTTGAAATTCGACCATAAACATTCTTTAAAATTTTGAAGAAAGCATGCGTCAAGGTGGGGAAAAATAAACAGATTCTCTGTCAATCCGATTTTATTTGCTATTCCATTTTTTAAATAATAAATAAATTTTTCATTTTACTCTTTTTGAAGAACTGCAATCGATTCATTAAATCACTACCTACTAAGAATAATTAAAATAACAAAACTGTAAAGAAACGTTCTTTACAGTTTTGTTATTTTACTCTTAGCTCAAACTCTTCAACAAATCCATGAAACCAACTGAAGCACCATTATTAAACTTACAATGGCTACACTAATGCTAAGGTATTGCAAGCCTGTGATTTAAGAATCAAATAGCGGCTGTTACATAAAATACGAAGCCTTCTCCACACAAATAACTTCAAATAGCAGACACTGACAGTCTCAAATTATGGCGGGAACGTTTCTGAACTTTAAACCATAGAGATATTATTGTTTTCTTAAATGCACCTTGGAATCAGACTCATACGGCCTGAGAAATAAAGCTTGTTATATTTTTAGTCTGTGCAAATGTATCTTTGTGTACGGTTTGTGAATGGAAGTAGTCAGTAAATAGGATATCTTATTGTGGAGTTATTTAACCTGACTGCGCTTAATGATACTCATTTATGAACACTGGTCTTGCTTCAAATAAGGGATTTTGTATACAATGTAATCATTTTTATACGACACGACATTGAATTAAAGCTTATAACTCTTTTGAATGGGTTTATTGTGGTTTTATTCTCGACACTTTAACACCATTAATAATTATTCTACTTAAAATTTTAACTTTTTCTTTACTTTTAACTGACCAATTTCTATTCAGACGAGGAGGCAAGAGGAGAGTTGCGGAAATGATAATTTCTTTAAACACATATTTTTAAACATATACTTATATTTTTTTTTTGTTTTACGTACTTATTTTTAAAAACGAAGTTCTATAATATAATTTGATCCCTCAAGAACGACATTTTCGCGTTCCCATCTATTTTTGTTCCATATATCCTAAGGTATAGTATAGACTGTCCAGCTAAACACTTTTTACAGTTGTATTTAAAAGCTTTTTATCTTTATAACATCTTCATCCATTCATTTTGTTAGATCATCATTTTAAATACTTACAACATTGCTTACAACTACTTGAGGTACAAGTAATGTCCCAATTAGTGGTACTTAATAGCTAGATCTAACAAGATGGCTACTTGCATAACAAATTAAATGCTATTAATCTATGTACAAGTAGGTATCTACTTAATGTCATCTTTGAAATAAACTCAACATTATAGAAGGCATAGATAATAAGCATACATACTGGCATATGGTCACGCCTTTATCCCCAGGGGGTTAGGCAGATGTGAATTAACATCCACATTTCCACAATCATTGTGTTGGGTCCCACGTAATAGGGGGTAAGCACTATGTAAATATTAGTAGGTAGGTATACCAGGAAATAATTTTATGTAGAGTCCAACTAAGCGTAGCTTGTACTTTTGATTCTAGAACACACGGTTTGTCAAACACTATACAGGGAGGGGCCAATATCTACCCGGGGGCGGGTTGGGAACTCTGTGGTCCCCTCACCGGAAGAGGGCCAGATCGAGAGATATGGTCCTGGGTCGGCCGAGGTGCGAGGGATATGGCTACGACAATCTCACCTCCGGCAACTGACGGCCCACAGACGGCGTGCGTTTTAGTCGGTTCGAGTCCGACATAACCTCCTCCTCTGGCTACGGTGGGGGAGGTATCCGTGGGGATTTTGCGCACGATAAAAAAAAAAAAAAAAAAAAAAGGGAGGGGCCAATATCTAGTTTGGGTCCCCATTCAAAAATATCGTAGGCCCGAAGGTACGACGGAGTATAATGCGTTGTTACTGTTTTTTTTTTTCGATCTGATTAAAATGTTAGATTTTTTTAAGGGAATGCTCTATTGATTTTTATCCCTTTCGTTCCTCCCACAGTCAATAAGTATGTAAAGTTTATAATGTAACGTGTATGGTGTTTGTTCCAGTGATGGTGTGAGGCCGCATGGGTCTGGCCGCGGCGCTGCTGGAGGCGGCGGCGCGCGGCGAGGCGGCGCGGCTCGCGAGCTTGCTGCACGCGCATGCCACGCATGTCAACGTCACTGACGAGGTACGTACGTTTCACGGCAAACTTCTAGAAAAAATGTTGGAAAATTCGCAATTTGACAGGTCGCCAAACCTTATAGCCAGTCATACTAGCCAGTTCGGTCGGACACCGGTAATTTTAATGTACTCTGTGGTTTGTTTGTGGTATTTTTTCATGAATTTGCGATGTTGCCAAAGTTTAATTTCATTTACCCATATTATAATAGATAAAATATAATAAAACGCTTAATTCTTTTCGCGTCACTGTCTGTAATTTAAAATAATAATATTATATTTAAAATAATTGTATCAGAAAAAATGACAGATTATTTAAGTAAAGTAAATCATTACAAAACCGAAGAACATTTTTTCCATAAATTAGGGAACACTAGATGTGACACCACACTCTTCTTACCAAAAGTGCCGGCTGCGCCATCTAGCGCGTCTTTAGGAACCCTATAAATACCTACTGGAAAACTGCTCATTGATAGTTATGTAAATTTAAAAAAAACCTTTTCCTAACTACGTAAGCGATACATCTTCGTCTGAGCTCTCGATATAAAATGAAAGTAATCGTGTTAGCCTAAAATAACAGGAAACGCGTGATAATAAAACTTTCCTGACCGAGATTTATCTTATTTGACAGAATAAATAAATGGATTACCCGTCTCAAAACATCAACCATATTTTTTTTTTACTTTTTTCTCACTGCTATCTTATGAGACCCGCCTACGCGCTAATAGGAATAAAGAGGTTCGTTCTTTTATTATTTTTAACCAGGCAGCACTACCAACATCACCAGTGTTGCCATTACAGAAATACAAATGGCGTCCAATAAAACTGTTTATCGTATATTTTATTCATAGGATAATAAATTTAAAACGTATTTATGACTAATGGCGGCAGTATATTAAATTTTAGCGCCTTATTTCTTCCAACAATGACAGGTGCGTTCCATTCTACTCAGTAGCTCGGTCGACACCGAATCGGCACCCGGCTGCGAACAAATTAATACCTCGCGAAATTAATATGAAAACTACACAAAGAAATTGGAATCTTAACATATTCAAATAATGTTCAAATTGCAACAGCAGTTGAAAGAAATTTTCTGAATTGATTTATTCACTCCGTGCCCCACAGGGCCTTTAGTTGTCCTTTAAGAAAGTCGATTAATAAATGATTAAAATAGGACGATATATTGTGTCGTATCGATTAATCTTCTACGTCACTGCGAGAGGAATTAATGGTCTAATATAACTAGCACCGGCACTTGTAACCATAACAATAATATAATCTATGAATTATCTACATTTTTTTAAAGTTTATACTTTATTTTTTATGTAACTGTGCCTGTGAGCATGTGTGTGTGTGTGAGCACGAATAACTATTGTAATCGTAACGTGAACGTATCGACAGAACGGAGCATTGCGATTGGCCGCCTGCCTACTGACAACCTGTGTGTGTGTGTGTGAAGCCTGCCAATTGCAATGCTCCTTTCTCTCAATACGTTTACGATACGATACTATAGTTTTTTGTGCTAGGGGTACAGAACTCAAATCATATAGTTCAACCTAAGTAGGTAAGTTACTAGACCTTCTACCAACTTATTTAGGTAATCTGTGCTTCTACGGAAGAGCGGACCTGGGCTCTAGGCTCCGCTAGGCTTCTAGCCATTCTTACCACCTTTGGAGTCTAGGACTTAGACTCCAAAGTGCAAGCTTTGGAAATAACCGGGATTGTAGCTCACATGAAGAGGGAGTGTAAGATAGAGACTCGAGAGACTCAAGCTCCTATATATTACTGTACTCTTTGGACTCAAGTCTTCAGTGCCACGCTATGTTGCCAGGGTTATACTTATACGGTACAGGCTATTATATATTGTCTGTGGTATACAGGCGTGTCACCAGAGCACAAAACTTGTTATTGGCGAACATTTTTAGTGCCCGTTAAGCCAGCAATGGCTTGGTCATCAATTAATTTATTAACTTTACGTATCTATTTAATAACGAAAGTAGTAAAAAACAAAAAGTAAGCTTGATTGATTTATCGATCCGCAGATTCACCCGCGTAAATTCTGCTCTCGTTGTAATATCGGCTAAAAAAGTAGCCTACATCACTTCTGAATAAAATAGCTATCTAATAGTGAGATAATTATGAGAATCGTTGCATTAGTTTCAGAGTTTATTGTTATCTAACAAATCATTCCTCTTTATAATATTAGTAAAAATAAGTTAGACGTCACCAGCATACGGTGTAACAATTTTCCATCTAGAACCAAGCCGTTTGGCGATTCCTTCTTCTACCGCGCTAATAAGACCTTGAATTCCTTACTATTTCACGTGTTTCCCTCTTCCTGCAGTCCCGGGTCCCTTAAGAGGGACGTGAAAAAGCATCTGATGAGGCCTTCATGCTGAGTGCCAACATTATAACTAGTACTTGTCCCATTGATTTACATGGTTAGGTACTAGTTGACTTATCAATTTTTTCCGTGACTTTGCCTTCAGTTTGTCATCAGGCGAGCTGACGTGTCCTATCAATCAATCAATTAGCCTATTGCAGTCCACTGCTCGACATAAGCCTATATAAAAAAGTCCGCGCGAGTCCTATATAAAAAAAAGCAATTACCGCGCGAAAATAGGCAGCTTTCAATAACTTTTTAAGAATATATCAATAAAGATATCAAGTAATTGTCTATATAGAATGATTATAAGAGAATTAATTGGATCCCACGATGCATGGTCATCAATCAAACCAAGCGGGTCCGTGAGCAAGGTCTTGTTTTTCTAATAGCACAAAATATTTTTTGTTTATTCAGCAGATGACCGTTGAGAATCGTACAAACTGACGGACAATTGAATCGAACACGGTCATTTAGATAGATTCCGGGAACTTTCTGGAACATTTAAATCGAAGTTTGATTACCGTAATCGAAATACATATTAGACACGCTACGTTACTTGTTTGAAATATTTTATTTAGAAACTAGATGAATGATGGCCGCGGGTGCGTCCGCGTTGATGTATCCAGACTTTTGGTCATAGCCGAGCGGCAAGGGGATCCTATAACCCAATTCCCGTCGGCTGGCTCTGAAAATAGAAGCCGTGTTTGAACTCCATACAAAATTGCTATGGTTCTTCTATAGAGGGAACATTTTTTCCATCGGCTTTCCTTTTCAAAATTTTCAACTTCCACCACTGGTAGTCTACTAGTCTGTGTGATTAAGTATACGTAAGATTTAAAATAATAAAAAAAATAAAAAAACCGCATATTAATTCGTGCAGTAGTTTTTACGTCCATCGTAAACTAAAGAGACAAACCGACATGAATTAAAAAAAAAAAAAATTTAGCATAGCCTAAGTTTTTTTTAAATATGTCCATTAAACACACACAGCTAATTTACAATTTTATAACAGTATCAAATTACTTACATAAAGCTCTTTTTTGTTACAAGTTCGTGAAATAATTATAAAACTTTATGATAAGTTGTTTTAAAGATGTAGTTAACCTTTTGATCCCGTCTAATTAATTGGTCGCTAATTAATGAGTGAATTAATGGTAGTACAATATTAACATACCTATTAACGTTTTTCATTTGAAATCGTTGGCTAGTGTGAAAATATTACACCCAGCACAAAAAACCTAGCAAATTATAGTAGTTGCCTTGCCCGCGGCTTCACCCGAGTGAATGTCGGTTATCGATATTTGCTACCTTTCTCAGGCTATATTCTATCTCTGTATACTTTATACATACTGTAAGACCTATGTAACCATGTTTAAAGGCATATCAATTATTCTTATTCTTTCATCAGGCTATCTTCAAAAATGACGAACGTTGATATTTTCACTCATCCCCTAGGTTACGTCGGACTTAAACCGACTAAAACGCACGCCGCCGTCTGTGGGCCGTCGGTAGCTAGAGATGAGATTATCGTAGACATATCCCTCGCACCCCGGCCGGCTCTAGTCCATTTCTGTACCAAATTTCATCAAGATCGGATCAGAAGTTTAGGCGTGAAAGCGTAACAGACAGACAGTTACTTTCTTTTTCTAATATTAACTACATACTTAGTATAGAAGTATGGATTATGGATCCTGTAACATTCTCAGGCAGTATCCATATTTGGCCACCCGTGCGGTAGTTGAATAACCAACACGTTTCTTAGATAGATACTGGTGTCACGTGGCCTTCGTTAAATTTCAAATTCAGAAGTCAGACGCCATTTCAAATTGTTGACATAACACGGTTCGTGCGGAAACCAATCATTTCGAGTTATCTCAGGGAAATGATTGATAATGGCAGCTGTTTATTCGGTCTAATCCGGTCGAGTGGACTGACTGTGACTAATGAGGTATGTTGATGTTTTACATTTTAATCTACGTAGATAGTACTCAGAGGCGCATTTTTCGATTCCCGAATTGGATTTTTTTACCCGAATGTGGCAAAGCCTTAAAAGGAAAGTTGTGTAGAAACGGCTGAATAGATTTTGATAAAAAAAAAAAAATCTGTTAAAAAAATATAATAGGCTTTTTCTGGTAACGACTGTGGTCTCTTACTACAGAATATACCACCCCGGTGGCAAGCCTAGGGGTGGCAGATGGGCATAAACGTATTTTTTGACATTCTAACTTGTCTAATTTTATCATTCTGTTCAATCCGCTTAGGGATTGATTCTTAAAATACCGACAAAATTGAGTATTTTCGAATATTAATCTCGTAGGTACCGTGCAGTAACTAGGGGTCACTTTAACCCGATTCCTGCCGGCTTCGTAATGGCGATCGTGGTAGGTTCCTTTTTCACCGATTTCACTTCGAACATTTTCATCCTTTGCCACTAGTAGGTACCTCAGCCTAAATACCGCTACTCATAGGTTGTTAGAGATACAGAAAAATGAGATACGACATAGATACAGAGTTGAAAATAAAGTAATAGAAACATAATTCAAAGGTGTGCTTTTATTACAATTTTATCTTAATTGGAACTATGTCATACAGATAATATATTTACAGATTGAACACTGGTAGCTTTTAGCTTTAGTTTTACGACTTTTTAAGACCTCTGTTGCACTCCTGTAGAGCTATAAAACATTTAATGTCATATTTAACGAGACACTTGAGGCTCGGTGTTTGAAGCGGTCATCACAAATGATAAGGATTGAGGTGTTATTTGCTTTTAAACTATTAGGGTACTTCCCCAACCTGTCTTTGACCATTCATTTGCGGTCTGCAACAAGATATATCTACGTATACACGAGTATACATTCCTGTAGGACTAGTTGGAGGTAGGTATGGATAGAATCGTATCTAACAAACGACTATAGCAGTGTACCAGCCAAAATATCAGAAGCCG
Organism: Eilema depressum; assembly: GCA_914767945.1. Classification (NCBI taxonomy): domain Eukaryota; kingdom Metazoa; phylum Arthropoda; class Insecta; order Lepidoptera; family Erebidae; genus Eilema; species Eilema depressum. Next base: position 1,261,708 of record OU612026.1, read on the forward strand.
CCCCGTTCCGTGATCCTGAATATTTCCAAATAAAATCGCAGCAATCTGAGAATCGAACCAAACACTTCACGATCGCAAACTTAGTCTATTAATTGATATTATTACCAAGAGTGTACAGGTTTAATATCCCAATTTTGAAATATTAATACTATTGACTTTTACTAATACTCCATTAATCAATTTAGCTACCTAAATAGAAATAATGATGGAAGAACCGGCTTCTACCAGCTGTTATCTTCACACATAAACAAATAGTTCCACAAAAAACGTCTACCACAGATAAACTATTATATTGTATAGACTATAGACGAATGAATGACTGATTTAACCAACACGTCTAAATGATAGCGGTATTCTCTGATTTCTGAACTGAAAAAGTGCTGTCAATAGTTTCCAAACATTTAATGTATCCCCTATCGGGCTCGTTATCTGCTGTCATCTGTGAACTGCCGGACTCCCCGTGCCGGGTGCCCGAGTTCATTAAAAAACTAGTCCGCTCATTGCTCACTGGACCGGTTCTCTGGTTACGCACTTAATTTTGTTTTGTTGGACCCCACTCTAGGGTCCATTTTTTTCTGTCTATTATAAATCATAGAATAAGTTTAGTGTCAAAGTGTCAAAATAATTTTATTTTCGAACCGTGAAATGTATTCATGAAATTAACGTTTCGCGGGTTTCGCCATTAATATTTTTGTAATTTACATTTTGACTTGACATTAGCCAATTAATTTTGAGAATACTCATCATTACAACCGGTTGTATCCAAAACTAGGATTTTAGAGCACGGGGTCCGCTCTTCTACGCTTCGTATTCTAAAAGCTCTATTTTTTGCGTACTTACTAAATAGAAAATGACTTATTATGTTTAAATAATTTCCTTAAATAGGCACAATAAGTTTGTGTGAAAATATTTTTTTGACTACATTTTGGCGCCAAAAGCTCCCCACCTTTTTTTTCACATTTTATGTAAGTACAAGAGTTGAATTACTTGTGCGATGAATACCTTTTATTTGAGACATCAATCATTGAAAGCCGTGAATCATTCTGAATAATTCTAAATCAGTTCGAAGATATGAGGTAATAATAGTACATTATGGTACAAGTGAGCAACGTTGGTGATTACCGCCGAGGCGCCATTGAGACAGCCGAGGACGGTAATCATCATGCTCACACGTGCCATACGACGTTTTACAACACACTTGCGAATAAAATAATACTACAAATACTAAATAAACAATACTACAAATTAATTCGTTTTCCTATGCGCGCGCATTTAACAATGGCGGTCGACCATATTTAAAAAAAAATGAGGTTTGAACTTAACTTTTTTTTACTCTGTTTTTTTTTCTGTACTTAGAGAAAAAAAAAGTTAAATTTGAGTGAAAATTTTGTTTATTATACAAGTATTACAAGTTGAAATTATTTATTTAAATACGAAAATGCATCAAATGACCAAACAATAGGCGTATTAATTTATTCGTACTATTAAACACGTTATTTTTTGTATCAAAACTTTTTTAAGAACATAGACAATTATAGACACTTCCTATAAAATTTAAAAAAGAATCATTACTAACTAATAATAATAACTCACTTTTGTGAATAATAGCAATGAAAAAGTCACAGTTTGATAATAGGTGTCATTACGTGCCTAATTGCGGTAAAATAATATCACTTTTATGAGCAGGTGTGTTGTAAAGAATATTACAAGATTATATCTCTATAACTTTATCTTTACATACATACATAGGTACAAGATACGCGCGAAAAACATAATCCCTCTTGGCGGTAGGGTAAAAATGGGATATTAAAATACTCAAATATTTAGGTTTAAGATCAAGTTGTCTACTCTAACTAGCGACTGTCTGCTAACGTTTTGTACAACTAAATTAAAGGTCTTATAAGCCAGATTAAAATCAAATTTATGCATTCTAGTTTATCAAGTAGGCCATAAATCTGGCTTAAAATATTATTGAAGCTTCGATGTCTATGATTGCGCTCGCGGAGTAGGTATCTGTTAAAAAATCTAAATTAGATTTATAGGAGTGGAATATCTCGGTTGGAACTCTTTGGAATTAATTTGAAAGTTTTAGAGTTTAAGAGATTTAGATAGTTAGATACCTATAAGATTTGAGATCAGGTTCAGATCTAAGGTCTAAGGAATCGAGTAAACGCGTTGAAATGACACATGCTATGTCTAGGTATAGAGTTTGTATATGGTCTAAGATTGTCCCGCATTCCTGCAGAATTTGGAAAATATATTTATTTTATTTTATTACCAATACTTTATTGCTTACAAATGATGAGGAAAATTTGCATATTATCTTACAGATGTCTTTATTATTTACGATTTAATATTATGTGTATAACTGTATTAGTTTATAGAGTGACCTGCTACAACACTTTTATATATCCGCAACTTTATAACTTTATGTTTAAGTATAAAATTGTATCATTCAATATGTCTTAGGCTAAACTTATAATTAAAAAAGGTAACTTAAATATAAAATTAAAAATAATGTCAACATTTATTGTTTTTTAATTATCCTAAATTATTTTCAAAGCAATTGAAACCTTACAATTACAGAACCAAGGTACAAAATTGTAGTCTATAGGTATAAGATAATATTTTATAAAAATATATTCCAAGATGTCTAAATAGATAGATACTTAAATAGCTAATAAGATTAACACAAATCAAACTAAAGCTATAAAATAATGTTTCCTAAGCTTATAATCTCTTTATGGGAAGCGTACGTAATTATAATTTACGTATCTAAGTATTGAAAATGGATATGATTTTTTAGAATAAGTAGGTAATTGCTGTTATCTTGATTTGATTAAATCGCTTGCTCCATCAGGCGTCTGTCAGCCCACCCAATAAATTGATCCAATACAAATATTATAGCCTCATATTTACCTATAGAGTAGCCGTAACGAGTGATCAACACAGATTTTATATTAACGTAGGTACCTCTTTAAACGTGGTATGGTCACGATAGTGGAACTTGTTCAATTTTTATTCATTGACAAACAAACCTTTACTTGTATAGTGTTAAACTATACTTTCTTTTTACAATTTGAAATTTAATGTCAAATTCACAATAAAGTCAAATACTTCAATTTTCAAAATGTCAAAAAAAAACTTGTTCAATTATTTTTTAGAGAATGCATACTTCATCAAGTGCACGGCAATTCCCCTACCAAAAGTGACAAATCGAGTCAGAATATTAGTCACCTCTATTAACTCTATGATTGAATTTCTGAGGATTGAATGAACGAATCAATGAAAGTGTGAATGAATCTGACACAGATGACCTAAATAGTTCCTTCCTCTAAGTCTTTTAAAAATTTCGTTTAAGTAATTCTGTAAAAAGTTAAATACTTCCCATAACACTTTTACACATAACAATGTTCTCATGCCAATTGCGCATGGCATTTTACACTTCACACTATAATCGCTGTCCTAGAAATGAAATCGGAAAAAAATGTTCAGTAAATGTCATAATATTCATACAGCCAAACCAATTATTTCGTTTAGTCAAAGGCTATATACATAAATAAAAATCGATTACGTCAAATATTTATCTGCGCATCACTTGAGAACGGCTAAACCAATATCTATAGCTGATTTCTTTTATACTTACGTACTACTAGCTTTTACTCACGACTCCGCCCGCGTGTATGTCGGTTATCGCGACCAAACATAGCCTACCTATGTCCTTTCTCAAGGTTTAAACTACCCCTATACCAAATTTCGTCAAAATCGGTTCAGTGGTTTAGGCCGTTAGGCGTGAAAGCGTAACAGACAGACGGACAGACAGACAGACAGAAATACTTTCGCATTTATAATATTAGTATGGAATATGGAAGTATGGAAGTATGGATTTTTATATTGTTAAGACAAGAATTATAATGAAAAAAAAGGTTCATAGAGAAAGCTCTATAATTAACTACACCGGGGTGAAACCAGGCCACACTCCTAGTCCTACATACACATCAGCCTCCCTAGACAAGCGGCAATTCAATGGTCGACGTATTGTAGATTATAATCACGAAAGTATGGTAGTTGCCTTAAATGCCAGTCGTCAACATTCATATCCATACTTCCATACTAATATTATAAATGCGAAAGTAACTATCTGTCTGTCTGTCTGTTACGCTTTCACGCCTAAACCATTGGACCGATTTTGATGAAATTTGGTATAGGGGTAGATTAGACCTTGAGAAAGGACATAGGCTATGTTTGGTCGCGATAACCGACATCCACGCGGGCGGAGCCGTGGGTAAAAGCTAGTTTGTCATAAAAGTCAAATCCCATACATTGATCATCCTATTCTTCAATAGGTACGCCGACCAACGTATTGTGCCTTGCGTCTTGTCCGCTCTTCTTCTCCACCATTATTAGTAAGTTTATCTTGGCTTCTATTTAAGCGATTGCCATCTTGCCCCCCAACTTGAGGAAAGCCTACGCTAGAGCCAGACCCCATCAGCAGGATGTACCAGCTTGTAGATGAAGTGGGTTAAGGCCCCGAATCAGATCAGCATTGAAAAACCGGTATTTTCAAAACCTTTTTTCTTATTAACTATAAAACCTACAGATCTGGAATTTACATGCCTGCATACTACACGATACACAGAATAACTTCCCCTTTTCATAAATTGAAAAAAAAGGAGGAAATAGTTGAAAAGAGGCTCTGAACATCACTCTACTGTTTCTTATGAAACCAAATATTCTCTACAATATATATCCAAATAATCTAAAATTTCACATGTATGTTAAATAAGTGTATTAGCATGATGTGACCTTCTTAGTTAGTAACCGTCTCCTATAAAGTTTTCTATTAAAATTAGTTTTACTGATTTTTACGGTTCAAATATGAGCGAATGACCTTGAGCATTTGTATGGTGAAAGTCATTCGCGTATGTAATCACCTTAAAAACAAAATGCTATCGATTCCGCTATTTCATCCATCCTTAGAGTATCCATTACTATAGTATAGAGCAAGTCTAACACTATGGTCCATTGTGCCGAGTGTAAGCAGTTTTTTATCTGTGGTATAAAGCGCCTATAGTGATGTTTCATGTACATATTACCAAAATTATCGATAGTTGGTTATGTTGTGAATTTAGTGTGACGCATGCGTGGATGAATGGATAAAATTAAAACCAAGATACAAATATTAGTATCATTGTATGAATTACAGAAATTAAAATCCCACAAATCTAACATATCAACAGACAGAGTCGTATATAATATTACGTCGTTGCGCTTGCCAAAACCTCTATGTGTTTTTGGTCAAGTTTTCAGGAGAGACAATAAGCTGTTTTATTAAATAATTGATGAGCGTATCAAAAAACTAAAAATGCAGTATGATGCCAAAAAATATTTTGAATGAACTGAGATATAAGTGAAAATCATAAACGGTACTGTCCATCCACAATAAATTGTTTTTCCCATTTTGATACACATATCAGAATTGTCTTCCTAGTGCCATTTCTTACAAGTGAAAAATGTACACATATCAGATTTGTTATGGAACTCAATAGGATTTATTTAGCCGATAAATACTGACTGGTGGCAAGGTACATTTTGATGTAAATAACACACGATGTAAATAAATACGTACTATAAACTTGATAAGGCATACAAGTAACAAAAAAGAACAATACTGAGTTAAGCTCGCCTTTGTACATCAAAATGTATCAGTTGCTAGTCGGTGCACATGTTAAACAACGGACGAGGCTCTGGTGCCGACTTTGCTCTCGGAGTTGGGAACTAATCGCTGATCGTTCCCAGTATAGCCGATAATATGACAATCAGAAAAGAAGAGCAATTCCCGAGTTCCAAGCACATTATGGTACCAATTAGTTATACAATTTAGTCCCTCTAGTCTCAGTAGTCCGGTTGCTAGTCCGGTTGATTCGCATCCGAGCCCTTCACCTCGGAGTCCGGGATACGCTTTTCCAGTCTAATTGCGACGCGGCTAAGCTTCGATATTTTCCGTAAAGTGCCATCTGACCTCCACAATCCTTTGGTGAATCTTTGGTATCGAAGTACTGCTGCTAGATCAGTTGTCGATCTTTTACTACGTCACGTGACCATAGAAGTTTGTGTGGTGAAATGTGTGTGTTAAGTGTTATATAATACACCTTGCCCTACACCTTCGTGAGCGTTCGAGGACGACTGTATCGGGAACACATATTAGGTACACAGGCAAATATCCCTCAGTCAGCGATGGAGGTAAGTCACAAACTTGTGTCTGAAATCGAGACTACTCTCACTAGAGTATCCGATTGGGGACGACTAACCCTAGGCCAATTCAACTCGGCTAAGACACAAGTATGTGCATTCACCGCTAAGAAAACCCCATTTATTGTAGCGCCGCAATTTTCTAGACACACCGTTTACCATCTCTTCGAGTATAGGGATCCTCGGTGTTGGTATCTTCAGCGACGATCAACGCCGTAGTCACTTGAAAGACTAAGTCAAGCTGGTATCAAAGAAACCAGGAGTGCTCAACAGGACGAGGCAGTACATCACTGCGGGGCAAAGACTTCTTCTTTATAACGCGCCCGTTCGGCCCCACATGGAGTACTGCTGTCACGTTTTTACCTAGACCCTTTCAACTTGGCGCAAAGACGGACGCTGAGGATCGTCGACGATCCCATACTCACAGGCGGGCTGGTAGTCCCTCTCAACCTCAGAACGAACTTCCTTGCTGTGGGTGTTTTACCGCCGATGGTTTGTGTTCAGAAGAATTGTTCGACATAATGCCTAGAATTTCGTTACTTTTCATCGCCGCACCGCTCGCCATACGAGTAGACAGTGAATTCATTCTCACACATTACGACCGGAAACGGTGCGCACTGTGCGGTATGAAAGGAACTTCATCCCACGTACGCTCAAGCAGTGGAATGATCTCCCTGTTGTTTTTCCACGCGACTTCAATATGTATGGGGTACTTCAAGAAGGTCTTTATAAGGTTTCTACAGGGTCAGCAGCACGAGTATGACGCCCCTGGTTCAAAGGCCACTAACACTAACTACTTTCTAAAAGGAGGGCTGTGTGCTAAAAGCCATCCCAGAAATACCAGCAGTATTCCACGAAGGAGCGAATTTGTGTCTTGTACAGAAGACACCGCTGCTCCGACGTGTAAAAACGTCTCACTTTGTTCAGGACTTCAACCTTACGCGAGGCTGTTTAGATGATACTCTAAGTGTAGTTTTTGTTGTTCAGTTTGCAGCGAACATCCAAACCGAGGATACTGAGATTTTCCTACTGTAGCAGTGGCGTGCTCTGAAGAGTGGAAGGAAAGAAGATATCTTTGCACTGAACTTCTTGGTCTTCTTGGCACTGAACTCGATCAGGTTCTCAGAGCCCCATTCGGAAATGTGCTTCAGGATCCGGTCGAGCTCAGTGACAAGAAGCTGCCTTTGTTCCACAATATCAGACTGCTCGGCCACAGGATGTCCATGATAACTCAAGTGTAAGGTTAGCATCTGCATAGCATAGCGTCTGCATAGCAATTAATGCTGTCAGTGGACAGCATACGTTTATATGCAGAAGAAAGAATGGATGATAAGACGGACCCCTTCGGCATGCCAGCATTTACCTGCAAGAACTCCGAAGTTCGTCCATCTCTAAAGGCGCAAATACGGCACACCTGCAGGAAGTTAGCCACCCAGTCGTACAGTTTGGGAGGACTGTGCGACTGGGTGGCCAGAGGCTGGTAGACGGGAAGGAAGGCGCCAGATTCTATAGAAAGCTTTGGCGATGTCAAGACTAATTTGCCAGTGACCCCAAAACTGAGAACAGCAATATTATTGTACAAAATTTAGTCACCTGTCTCGTTTTATTTCCTATTATAAGATTATTTACGTTGTTACAAAGGTAGAACACCAATTTTACAACCAACAAACCGAAGAGAAACAAGCTGTCAAATTATCTATGTGCAAACCAATTCTGACATGTGCAATATGAGGGTGAAAAACTTTTGATGTGGACACATAACCAATTTTGCAGGGTCAGAAGTGCACATCCATATTTTGTCAAATCTATTTCTAGAAGGAATTAACACTTGTTTGTTTTTTCAGCCGATGCGCAATTTTTTTAAGGCCGTCTAGCGAATAAATTTTTTTTCGAAAAAATGCACATAACGACTTTGGCAGGCGCACTGAAGTATGGATAAGCATATAAAGTTTTGACGCACTTTGGAAGAGGCCAGTGGTTAATTGAAATATAAAGTTTTGCATAAGCATTTACCTACGTGGAGGTAAAGTTCTGGTACTGCATCGTCATTCAGTTTGCAAAGCCCTTTCTTAGTTACTTATTTGAAATCAAGCTTAAAATAGATAGAACAGATGAAACTTCGAATATTCGGCTCCCAATCAGGCCTCTTTATAGCTTTTAGCTTTCACTCATGCATCTATTATTATGCATCTTAGTATTTTTGTAAACCTAACAAAAATAATAGTGCATAATATATAAAAGTTAAATGAGCAGATTTATTTGTTTACGCAGTAAATACTCTATACTACATAAAAGAAAATAAACCTACAATGAAATTCTATTGCAAGAAGAAAATTATCGTAACCGAAAGTGCATGTGCTACATCACTATTCATTTAAAAGAAAATATGGCCGGTGACAGCCGTCAGCTGTAACCCGCCCCGCGTTTCTCGCATCCCCCTAGGAGACCCGTATAAATTTTATGAAAACAAATAAATTAGTCATATAATACTACTCACGGGTGATATGAAATGTTATCATTCTTTTTATTTTTCTTCCGGGAATCGTTTTGAGAGCCTGGCAATGCAGAGTTCACCATTATTACCACAAAATGAAATAAACTGTTATTTGCGAAATCACTTTGGCAGATATTGTTTTGCTACTGATTGCAGTTGTCAAAAATTCTAGGCACTGTTCACACCTGTGATAGCAGTTCATACTTGCTAAGACGCGCTCTACAGGTAAGATAGATACTCTAAGCATCCATCTATTCTCATTCCTCCGCTTTTAAATATCTCTACATACTTTAACCCGTCTACCAACATTACTCTCATTTCTTTCTCATAACAATATCCATATCTAGATGGCCGCTCGCTCCTCAATCATGTATAACGGTTATAATCAATCTTCTGATTAACTTGTAAATTACCAAGCGATATTTATCCGGATATAATTCTATTTACTGTTAAAATCGAACCCAACTATTATTTTTGATGCTCGTTAAAAAGTACAAGGTAACTATAATTTTGGTAAAATCATAATGACTGCTGTATACATTGGGCCAGCATGGTGCACCAATATTCCTAAGACCGGCGTTTACACATTGCCGTACGTATAGATAGACCACTTCATATCAGTAAAGACGGAAGAAGAACCTCTTGCAGCCAAAACAATGAACTAAATAATCATATTTTAGTTCATTTGGTTGCGGAGTGTGCCAAAATCATATCAAATACTTTTATGCCGTAGGTTACAAAGTAAGTCTCATAAACGTTAAGATATTGGTTCTGCATGACCTCCAGATTCGAAAAGAACGATGGCCAATCCCCCTCCCTACATAAATAAATGTGCAGAAAAATTCTAGAAAATCATTGCATTAAGATAACCAAAAATATTTTTTTTTAAACACTTGCTAAACATTAAGAAACTCACAATATCCCAATGCTTTTTGAGAAACAAAATTTGCAATAAAATCATACAGCCAGTTCATCCTTTTCAGTTCTATTAGCTGCTCCGCTAGCTTTCTGTATTTCCCTCTGTGGCCCAATGTGTACAGATGTCTTATGATGGCTTGTTATAATTTCAGTTAGCTATTCGTTCAAATTTATGATGCTAAACCGCTTACGAGCGAGTGTTTTAGATATTTCGAGGTCACATTCCGTGTGAGGCTGTTGTAAGCTGGTTGACGCTTCAAGGTGCCTATCATTACGAATCATTAATCACGGCTAGTAGCACTTGTGTAATTTTGTAACTGATTTTGGTAATCTCTTACTAACGGCCAATAAACTTAATTATAGTGTTGTGTTGTTGAATGTCCCTTCAAACTGTCCCTCACTCAAAATGTCTTTTTTAAACTTTTTTCTCAGAATATCTCTCCCGACAAACCTTTTTGGATCATACAGCACTACGAATCGGAAAGGATGGTGTAAGTACAACCAGAGGAATAACATGCTTACATACTTTAATAAAATACAAACTATAAACTTTCATAGACCTTGGACATTCCCATTTGACTGAAAAATTAACGGTTCCAAGAAGCCCACCTGATTGGGGTACTTCTGATATCTTGAGCCTTTTCTTAGAAGATAGCCAATTTGATCAGTAGAGATTATATTTCCATGTTGATAGGCAGTTGCTGCAAAACGCCTACAGTTTTATCTGCAGTAGGTACCTAGAACGAACATGAAGCCATACGGGAGTCCCTAATAGAATATTTTTATTTATTTATTTTTATTTATCTATTAATTATTATTACAATATTTTACACAAATTCTGTTAATTTATCCTGTAACCCCAGATAGGGTTTGTTTAAAATAAACAATTTTACCTTATTTATACATCTTTTTTTTTCACTATAGGTTTAATTGTTTACACAATTTAATTATTTTTGTTTCTCGACAATCCATGAAATAAAACATTATTTATTTCTTTGATTATGTACCTACAGGTACCATACCTACTTAGTCAATAATGTTAATCTGCAGTGGAGAAAAAATAGCACGCTATAATATACTATTAATCCAGACGCGATATCTTATGCTTACTACGGTTATTTATGATACAAAAATCCGATAATCTTAAATTCTACTGTCAAGTCCGTAGGCAGAAACTATCTAGGTAAGTACTTTAAAAAGTATTAATTACATCGAAGCTGTATTTTACGAATTGTAAGTACCTAATATTATGTTTATTGGCTGTTTATATCGATACTTCCGTTATCGTGGCTGTAGTCTGTACGACACTATTTAAATTTATATCCAGCTATTAAACACGTAAACTGGTAGCTCTCTAGTTGCCACGTTTGATTGAAGAGGTAATTTGTTAATATCTTTATAGTAAATACATTAAAGCCTAGTATATAGATTTATCTGCCTTAAATTGGGAGATAAAATTTTATTAAAGCAGTTACAGAAAATTATTTATAAACCCGCACAACTAAATTTTTGTGCAGAGGTATTTTTTTATTTTTCCCGTTCTCTTGTCGAGAGGTGCAAAGCAGAGTTTAGGTGAATTAACACCCACATTTTACCAATTATTGTATTAGGTCTCACGTATTAGGGGGTGAGCCTATTGCCGTATTCCGGGCACTATTGTTGACTCGAGCCATGTATCTGAGGCTGAGTCTGATCTGTAATATATCTATCTGATGTTGATGTTTGAAAATTGATAATGTAGACACCTTTTTAATCTAAGAACTCTGAGTTGTAAATATGTATTAAGTACACATACATTTATTACATAAAAAGAAGTCTTAATTTTCACACAGACAATCTTGAAATTCTTGAGCCTACAGTGTAAGTAAACACGTGTTGCGCTCACAGCTAATTAAAACTCGAGCGCAACAATTTAAGACAACTATAACGAGACAAATAAAAGATCTGTTGCACATCTACTTATTGCATTCTCGCTTTTTGCGAAGCGAATTAATTGACGCCGACGACGGTGTCACTTACAGGGCGTTCTACCGCGAAAAAGGATTGCGCAGATGCCGCCATGTTGTTTGTTAGTGAGGGAATATAGACACGATGCTGCCAGGAAACTATGGATACAGAATTAAAATTATATATTCAGGAACTTTAAACACGTACAAAATACCTGCTTGACGGCAATAGGCAATTTCGTGTGACCGATAAGCGGTGACGGAAGCAACTTAGGTAGATATGATTTTTATTCATTCAAAGTTTTTTACGAAAACTGCACACGACTCTTCAATAAAATGTTTAGTTTAATTAACTGAATTAATATTCTCATAAAGTGAATAAAGTCTACCTTAATACTTACTAGACAAAAGCTTATATAGTGACTGTACCTACACTACATTTCAAAGTAGGTACGTAGTTCACAGTAGATGTGCTTGTACATAAATCGGCAAAAATAGGTGGTTCCAGAAATTGTCAATAGCAATCAGTTCTTCAATTCCTTATGTCATTATTAGGTAACTGAATTTGCAATTTATCCGTAACAAAAGATACAAATAATAATATACAAAACTTAAAACTTACAATCATAATATAGCAAATTATTTTAAGTACACAAGAAGAGCATTAAATCTCTAATGATAAACGGCGTGCCAAAGCCCTTGTAGCACACAGCTCCACCATACTCAAATAAAAGTACATAATTGAGAGCGAAGCACACCCGCTGTGAATTACGATCATTACTTCAAACAAGTATATCTATAAATTTAAACTCAGACATCGAGTATTTATCGATATTTTCACATCACTAGCTAGAGTTGTATCCCTGGCACGACGCCTCGAGCACTTCGAGTCAGAAATCTTTTGCGAAACAATTGTCCCTTGTCCAGGCATTCCGCAGCGCACGACTCCCGACCATTTCTTCGCATCCACTCCAGTCTAAACAGAAAAGTGCCTAAACATTTGCTATTATAAAACCGCAATGTATTTTAAACATTGCTTTCTTAACATTGAAGTTAGTTTTCCATAATACTATTTTTAGGTGTATCTGACTCGAATGCAACGTTCAAAATTGTCTGAATAGTCGCGGAATTGCGAAAATAAACTGCTGGACATCGAATGCAAAACTCTAATGGCCGCAAGGGCGAATAAAATAGTGGAATGCGGAATGTAACTAGAAATGCGAAACAAAATATAAACTTGAAATATGGAGTTTAGAAAGACGAAATACAGCCTTAAGGGCCGGCTACGCCGAGCGCACGACTCAAAATCTGTCAAAATAAGACGCAAACGTGCACGCACACATCGCCGAGGTGCACAGTGGGCTGCAAGATGCTTTTTGCAAGTCAACATAATGTAGAAAATTGTCTTACGAATACTGAAAAAGCTATTTTATTACTTATGATTAGAGTGCATTTTCAGTAATACGATTTATTGAGACGAATTTCGTCTGTCAAATTATATTTCTTTTCCTTTTCTTGCTTGTATATTCATCCCTTTCATTTCGTGCATGACGTCATTGGCATGTCTTTTGTTTTGGCATCATGACATGACGTTGTTTGAATTTTTTACAAAGATTTGAGATATTGAACAAAATAAGGTTGGTAACATACCAACACCTAAATATTGATATAGATATTAAAAATGTTCGTAAAATTAAAATGCCAACCGCGTAGAAAGACTATAATTATCATAGTAGAGAGATGATGAATATCTCATACTCTAAATAAATAGTTTCTTAAAGAACTAAATTGTCCTACCTTACTTTTATACTCTTTTATCATGAGCAAAACATTGCCATAAACAGCTATTGCCATGAAGGTATTTTTAAGCCACTCCGAGACATCACGTTTTATGGCGATATTGTGCAAAACTGTTGCATAATGTTGCCCAACAACGACAATTATCAACGCGAGACTTTGTTTTCTTTGAACTGGAAACATCGCACTTGTCGCGTAATGTTCCCGAACTATAGAGTCATTCAACAAACAAACAAACATTCCTATCAGACGTCTTCACTTCGATTTCGGACTGTTCGTTCCACTGTTATGTTCCACTAATTCAGCAACATATTGTGCTCAGGTAGGAGTCAGTCAAAGTTTCTAATGTCAATCAAAGAAAGCTAATGTTTCAATTATTAAATGTAATAATAAAAGGCAGATTTAGGCTTTAGGTTATAGACTTTTACAACACACCTGCTCATAACAGTGATATTATTTTACCGCAATTAAGCACGGAATGACACCTATTATAAAACTGTGACTTTTTCATTACTATTATTCACAAAAGTGAGTTATAGATTCTTTTTTAAATTTTATAGGAAGTGTCTATAATTGTCTATGTTCTTAAAAAAGTTTTGATACAAAAAATAACGTGTTTAATAGTACGAATAAATTAATACGCCTATTGTATGGTCATTTGATGCATTTTCGTATTTAAATAAATAATTTCAACTTGTAATACTTGTGTAATAAACAAAATTTTCGCTCAAATTTAACTTTTTTTTTTCTCTAAGTACAGAAAAAAAAAACAGAGTAAAAAAAAGTTAAGTTCAAACCTCTTTTTTTTTTAAATATGGTCGACCGCCATTGTTAAATGCGCGCGAATAGGAAAACGAATTAATTTGTAGTATTGTTTATTTAGTATTTGTAGTATTATTTTATTCGCAAGTGTGTTGTAAAACGTCGTATGGCACGTGTGAGCATGATGATTACCGTCCTCGGCTGTCTTAAGACCCTCGCCTGGCGGCTCGGGTCTCAATGGCGCCTCGGCGGTAATCACCAACGTTGCTCACTTGTACCATAATGTACTATACTCCAACTGATAAAGCCAAGAGTTTTTCAATCAAAGTTGAGATATGATATAGGGTATGTTGGGGTCAATTAAAACATACAACTTATATTTTATATCTTATGTATTATCTTACAATATTTTACAATTCATAGTAGGTATATTAAAAAAATAAAACCAGGCTTAAAAAACGAAAATTAAACTGATTTAATGAACAGATTTATTTCAGAAGACAAAATTAAATATAGGAGTAAGTTTTTTTTTGTTGAATTCTGTGACAAGAACGGAAACAAAGTCCCGTAAAAACCTGTTTTTCTTTTAGGGTTGTGTTCTTCTCCTTCTTAATTAGCGTAATCCAAAACTTTCGCGAAGCGATTGTCATCTGACCTCCACAACCCAATAGCGATATTGGGCGATATAGAAGCATTGCAACTAAACCAGTTGTTGGACTTTTTAGGGCTCGAAGTATCCCTAAAGACTACTACTACTTAGATATTTTCTAGTTTTTCAGTAGTCGGGTATTAGTTTTTACCCGATTGCGCCAGCGAGGGTAATGTGTTTCGCGCGTATATATGTATGTATGTAGTTTTCTTTGTTCCCCTTTACAGTCCTAATCCCTAGACGGATTTCAATGAATGGGGTCTCAAATGAAAGGTATTCATCTCCCGAGTGTTATAGGGTACCTACATAAAATTCATAATAGTACATTATGGTACAAGTGAGCAAAGTTGGTGATTACCGCCGAGGCGCTATTGAGACCCGAGCTGTAGGCGAGGGTCTTAAGAGTGCCGAGAACGGTAATCATCATGCTCACGCGTGCCATACGACTTTTACAACACACTTGCGAATAAAATAATACTACAAATACTAAATAAACAATACTACAAATTAATTCGTTTTCCTATGCGCGCGCATTTAACAATGGTGGTCGATCATATATTTAAAAAAAAAAAGGTTTGAATTTAACTTTTTTTACTCTTTTTTTTTCTATACTTAGAGAAAAAAAAAGTTAAGTTTGAGTGAAAATTATGTTTAATACTTATACAAGTATTACAAGTTGAAATTATTTATTTAAATACGAAAATGCATCAAATGACCATACAATAGGCGTATTAATTTATTCGTACTATTAAACACGTTCTTTTTTGTATCAAAACTCTTTTAAGAACATAGACACTTCCTATAAAATTTAAAAAAGAATCTATAACTCACTTGTATGTCTATAACTTACTTGCCTAATTGCGGTAAAATAATAGCACTTTTATGAGCAGGTGTGTTGTAAAATAAATTATGTGTTGACAGAAAACATTTTTATTCAAATTTATCGAGTAGGGTATCAAAATGAAGAGAAAAAGGAGATTACAAAAGTATATAGATGTCATATCTTAACTAAAAAGGTTAAAATAAAATTGATTATTAAAAAATAAAAAACCTGACTGCTGTCCAAAAGATCGAAACAAGCTTAATAGCAGGCGGTACGGTACCCATTACATTTCTTTCGGTTTATGATTGGCAAACAAAGAAAACTACATACATTACCCTCGCTGACGCAGTCGAGTAAAAAGGCATTCCTACAATTTACCAAGTCACTATGCCATAGCGGGCCCTCTACATTCCGCTCGATCGCATGTATTGCGTCCAGCCCCTCTAGACAAGTAGAAATTCGTTGCTCGGCGTATGATGGAATAGAATGCCAAATGTATGGGATTTGACGTATATGACAGGCGTCAACGAAAGTCAAAAACGTCAAATCCTATACATTTGTCATTCTCCTTCCATCATACCTATTCCATCATACGCAGAGCAACGAATTGCCACTTGTCTAGGGGGGCAGGACCTACTTCCTTGTCAGTGTAGTACAACTTACAGTCCCAGAGTGCGTAATCATGGCTTTCCTGGTCGAATTCCCTACATGGGCATGCTGCAGACTCGCAAGCTTAGCTGGTGTAAGCGTTGCCTAAAGCAGCCATGGCCCGTTAGTAGTCGTGAAACGACGAAGTCCGGTTCAATCCACCTATACTTGAGCCTCACGACGACATCTGGAAATAAACTATATAAATCACGCCCGTTGGTAGTTATTTCCCACCGCTACTGCCAAAGGGAGACAACTGCGCCACTCACCGAAGCCCTAAGCTAAAGCTAAAGCGTTCCCTAGGGGTCAGATGGAGTCCCTCCTCCGCACTTCGCCCCACACGAAAGACCTCCAGATCGGCAGGTAAATCCCCGCGATAACTGGAAGTGCCGCGGAGCTACACGATCTGTAAGCCTTCGTGAGAAGTATTAAGGCTGGCCGCTGAGTCTTCAGCAAGTTCCTCTTGACCACGAAGTTGGACGAGCGTCGGTACCATACGGCCGCAGCATAGGTGACTGTAGCAACATAGGTCCTTGAATACAGGATCCGTAGTGCCGGGAATCTAACTCCCCACCTTGTAACGGACACCCGGGAAACCTTCCGGAAACAATTCGCCGCCTTTTCGCCAATTAAAACTGCATGCGACTCGTAGGACCTAGCCCCGTCCAGAGTGACACCGAGCACCTTGGCCTGTGAAACATGCCTAATAGAGGCGCCGTCCATCCGAACGTTTTGCGGTCTTTTAAAATTAATACATTATATATAGACCACGAACTTACGACGAACACGCACAATATAACCCAAGTACTTACTTAAGTTTTCTTTATTAATTTCTAAAATGTACGGAAACAGCTACTTCATGATACATGTATTTTAGGAACTTATGTTTATAAAATACATGTATACATGTATGACTACGAACTTATTGTCTAATATAATTTCCTTACAACAACAGAACTGACAGCCTCCGTGGCGTAGCGGTAGTGAACGCGGCCGCTGCGCAGGAGGCGCGGGTTCGATCCCCGCTCAGTGCAAATATTTGTGTTCATGAAATATGGGTATTTGCATTGGTCTGGTCGTGTCTCGGAGAGCACGTTAAGCCGTCGGTCCCGGTTGCCATAAGAACATCTAGTGCAGTCGTTACGGGTAGTTGGCGCCCTAAAAAATCCAAAAAAACAACAGTCTAGCTGCAAAGCTTCAATATCGCCTAATGTTACCATTGGGATGTGGAGGTCAGATGGCAATCGCTTCACAGAAAATATCGAGGTCTAGCCAAATCCGTAGCTAAGACTGGTAAAGCGGACCCCAGACTCCGAGCTGAAAAAGCTTCGGATGCGACTGAGAATTAACGCTAGGAGGAAGAAGATAATTTCCTTAGAACAGGATCCAAAAATATTGTCTTTAAAAAAATATTTTGGATAAGTATATCCCCAACTTTTTAGTTTGACATTTTAGGCGCTTGTGGTTAGACACGAAATCGAACCACTATGTTATAAATGTACCAACGAATTCGTGAAACGGCCAAAATCGGAACTACGTTTGTCACTGTCAAATGCATACTATTTTATTAACATCTAAATAAATTTGACAACACTGAGAAGACAGTGTCGCCACTTTTGACTTCACATTTTTGTTGGTATGCCTATTGTGTATGTGTGAACTGTCATCACGCATCAAAGAGACGTGCTCTCTCGCCAAAAGCCCGTGGGCGACTGACGTTCGAAGGAATCTACACAGATCCCTGCAAAATTGTATGGGAAATTTGCACACATAGTTATTTTTATTGATATGCGACATCATAACAGTTATTTACAATTAATAAAATGTATTCAGCGGCAAGTATAGCTCTTTATCTACTTATATACATATTTATTTCTTAAGAAAATTATAACTTCACGCGAAAACTGTGCCAGGCAAATGACACAGTTTTACGCGTTTTTCAATAACTTTGGAGTCTTTTTTTGGATTAATTACTAAATTTATCATCAAATAAGTTATTTCGGCCCCTTCAAGAACTCTTTGACTTTCAAACCGACTCCAGTTCATCGCTAATATCATACATTTTCTGTCATGATTTCCTTCGGGTTCGAGCGCTGTTTCGCGTAGCCTGTCCTTAACACAGATGCTGTAAATAAGTTCAAAATTGACTCGCACGCGATTGGATAGATTATCCGTGTGGTGATGAAGAATAATACAATGTAGGTAGGTATCACCACTCTATCTCATCTGAAGGGTGTCGAAAAAGGTGACTAACGGACAAATACACAGACAATACCACTGAGACAGAAGGAAACCTGAAATAAAACCTTGTGCCAACCCGTCTGGCCAACGTGGAAATAGAGGGAGAGGCATAATATGTTCAGCAGTGGACTGTGATAGGCAAAATTGATTGATTTATTGGTTAGATATGTAAGTAGTTAATTAATACATCATGAATTTGTGCCGTTTGGAGTCGAAACGTTGGGGTCATGGGGTCCGAGCGCCCGCAATATCTTCAGGGAGATTGCAAAACGTATGGTCGACGCTTCTCGTGAGTGGTGACCAGAAGGCTGGCCTCTTTTTAGGTCAGAGAATAAGCATTGCCATTCAACGTGGCAATACTGCCAGTCTTCTAGGAACGTTACCACAAGAGGCATGCGATGCGGAGGAATTCCACGACGCATTTTAATTATTACATATTTTTTAGTTTTTTTTTATAATTTCTATATTATTAGTTTTGGTTTTAAAATATATTAGTTTAGTTGTCTTACTTTTCTCTCAAATGTCTTTGTATACATAATAATTGGAATTGAGTTAATACTTAGGTACATACAATTACGCTGTCCTTTGTTCTGGCGGGGGTGGAAATCCATGGAAATTTCCGCACGAAACAAAAGGTTTGTTTCCTGTTCAAAGTTTTAACGAAAATACCCGTCACTGAATATCGGCAGATGGATAAACAATTTTCCTTTCAATTTCCTAAATAATAGGATTTTCCGTATTGAAATTCCCGAATGATGAGGGGTAGGAACAAGATGACGTAGATCGCCATTGGTCGATCTCTAGTGACGTCACCTACTTCGACCAATTCTCTATCAAGGCTATCCCACCGCTGTGCTCGCGACGCTTTGTACAGCAGATATGTATCTATAGTTATTTAAATTGTCCGTATGTATACGAAGCTCAATTTGCCGGGGAATGTTTTCCATGATTGTAGTGAAGTTATAACGGTGTCTGATGGCGGCACCTCACCGTGTGAAGATTACCGCTTGATTACCATATGTCCAGAGCAGGGGCGGATCCAGCTTTCAATTCAGGGGGGGGTCATGGTGTAGCCGAGACATAGTTTCGGGGGGTGTCGGGGGGGGGGGGGGGTATCTAGTCTTACAATAAAATGTCATTGAACAATACAATGAAAATAAATGTGTGTGAAATTCATGACGAAATAATGGAGGAGGAATGAGGTGAGAGGAGAAAAGTAAGATACCTTGAACGACTGTTGTTAAATACGATCCAGAACAGGGTTAAGCTGCTGGCCCCCTAGTTGAAGGACGCAGCTGGCACTCTGGCTTGAGGGGGCTGGAGGACTCCTGCAGGAGACTCTATGGTGAAAAAAGATGTCAGAGCACCTTCGGTACTAAATCCGAATCAAAAGGCGAGAAATCGAGGCTACGAAGTCCCAGCTTTATCGGGACATGGTGGAGTTGAAACTACGACTTGGACAACCAAGCGCAGGGCACGCCGTGATAGTGGTGGTATTTCTTACCACCACTATCACGGTGAACTAGCTAGCCGCAGCTAACTATCACCCATCATGGAGAACTGGCTAGAAAGGCTTCAATGGGGAACTCTCGTACCGGTTGACGCAGATGATCACCGGATATGGATGTTTCGGAAGTTAGCTGCGGCGAATTCAGAAGGAGCCAACGCCCGGGTGTCATCACTGTGATGCAAGCGAGGACACGGGGCTGCATACGCGGACCGAATACCCGGCATGGGAAACGCCCGAGCGGGTCCTTGTGGCGGCCCTCGGGATGGGAGATCTCTCGCTCAGCACTCTCTCTCGCTTGCTTACAGTGATGGCGTAAAACCGTAAGCTCGCGGCTGCCACCGCCTCCATCTGAGAGCAAGTAATGCTCGAGAAGGAGGCGGGGGCACGGGTCTGGAGAAGATTCAGTTGTTTCCCATACCGCATAATACACAATGCGCGAAGGACTCGGGCGACGTAGGTCACTCAACATCATTATCGTATCAATATCTCCATATCGGTCCCCATTAGCACGGGCCTAGAAATGACAGGGGGAACCGCCTGACACTCTAGAAGAAGCAGGCCGCGTTGGCGGCGCGATGCGCGCCTCCCCCTTTCATGATTATCGTACATATTTTCCTGATTGCTCCCGAATCCGAGGTGACCTCGGAGCTCAGGGGCCGCCTTCCATCACTTCCTCCTCCACTTCGCACGACGTTGGGCGTCCATGGTGATGAGATGAGACCATTTGCACGCATGTCACCCTTCACGACTTCAAGCCAAGACTTCTTGGGCCTATCCTTTCCACCTGGTCCCGGTGGCTGTGCTACTGCCAGCCATTTGTTACCCACGTAGCCTGGCGGTTGCTGCAAGATGTGGCCACACCAGCGAAGGCGGCTTTCTTGCATTTTATGTGTGATGTCGCGGACATGAAGGCTACCGCGGATCTGAGAGTTCCTCATGCGATCTTTACGTGTGACGCCGCACATCCACCGCAGCATTTTCATCTCCGTGACACGTAGCTCCTGCTTATGTCGCTCCAGCAGCGGCCACGCCTTGCAGCCGTGTAAAAAGACAGGCCTAATGATCGTTTTATAGACCTACCCCGTCAACCAGACTGGTATTTTAGGTTCAAATGTGACGCCAATCATTTCCCGCCCCTTGGCCCACATGGCGGCAATTCGTGCCTTGACGTCGCGGTTGATGTGACCAGTCACGTAAAGTACAGATCCCAGGTACTTTTTTTTTTATCGTGCGAAAAATCCCCACGGATACCTCCACCGCCGGAGCCGGAGGAGGAGATTATGTCGGACTCGAACCGACTAAAACGCACGCCATCTGTGGGCCGTCAGTTGCCGGAGGTGATATTGTCGTAGCCATATCCCTAGCACCCCGGCCGACCCAGAGCCATATCTCTCGATCTGGCCCTCTTCCGGTGTGGGGACCATAGAGTCCCCAACTCGCCCCCGGGTATGGGGAGGCACGCAATGCGCGTCGCCGCCGCGGCCTGCTTCTGCTAGAGTCGGACGTCGGATCCAGAAAGGAAGGCTTCTTCCAAGTTCACAAAAAGTTTTTGTAAACAGCAAACAGTAACATAAATACGGGGCCTTTGAAGCTGAGCCCAAGTCAAATTGTTGCCCGAATCGAAAAAGGACCTCATGGCTGTCAGCTTCAGACCTTCGACTGCCGGCCTGGTTAGTCATTCGCGCTTATTTCTTTAACATAGCGGACAGGGTGTCAGGTCCGAAAACTATTCGAGTCCATAGGTTGATCGGCTGCGCTGCACGATAAATTGAAATTTTCAATCGTGCGAATAATATTCATACTTATGTTTGGTGCCTCATAAAATTATAATACTACTAGGTACAAAGAGACAGTCTTCTTATGCGTGGTATTTTTTAAAATTTATCAGTGACATTGGGATAGTTTTTAGTAGGTGACCCGCCCAGGAGGGGGTCATGACCCCCACGACCCCCCCCCTGGATCCGCCACTGGTCCAGAGATGTGCAATAATGGTTTGTATACAATATACATTTCATCACTACATTATTATAAAACAAAGTCGCTGTCGCTGTCTGTCCGTCCCTATGTAGGTATGCTTAAATCTTCAAAACTACGCAACGGATTTTGAAGCGGTCTTTTTCAATAGATAGAGTGATTCAAGAGGAAGGTTTATATGTATAATACATGCATAATATTGTAGAGCAATACTGATAAATTAAGAGATATGCAGCGGAAACGGGATCAGAATCCTACTAATATTATAAATGTGAAAGTTTGTGAGAATGGATGTGTGGATGTGTGGATGTTTGTTACTCTTTCACGCATAAACGGCTGGAC
This sequence comes from Eilema depressum, assembly GCA_914767945.1. Taxonomy (NCBI): domain Eukaryota; kingdom Metazoa; phylum Arthropoda; class Insecta; order Lepidoptera; family Erebidae; genus Eilema; species Eilema depressum. The sequence goes on from OU612026.1 coordinate 1,284,064, forward strand.
CGATTTGGTTGAAATTTGGTATGTATATAGGTTATACCCTGGATTAACATATAGGCTATATATCAGCGATGAACGGGACCAGAATTCCACGCGGGTGGAGCCGCGGGCAACAGCTAGTTATGTATAAATTACTAGCTGTTGTCCGCTGCTCCGCCCGCGTGGATGTCGGTTATCGCGACCAAACATAACCTTTATCCTCTCCCAAGCTATCTGTGTACCAAATTTCATCAGATGATCTTCAAAAATGACGAACTTTCAAACACACTTTCATCCTCTATTCAAGCCCCTTTAACACCTTTTTTCGCAAAAAAAAAAAGGTAGCCTATGTCTTTTTCAAAGCTCTAGTTCATCTCTGTGCCAAATTTCATCAAGATCGGTTCAGTGGTTTAGGCTTGAAAGCGTAACAGACAGACAGAGCTACTTTCGCATTTATAATACTAGCGCTCCGCACGCGTTGATGTCGGTTATTGCGTCCAAACCATAACCTATTTCCTTTTCCAAAATCTAATCCATCTCTGTACCAAATTGCATCAAAGTCGGTTCAGTGGTTCAGGCTTGACAGACAGAAATACAGACAGAGTTACTTTCGCATTTATAATATTCATTATGGATAGTATTGATATCTTCATCACTATCATCACTATACATATTATAAAACAAAGTCGCTGTCGCTGTCTGTCCGTCCCTATGTATGCTTCAATCTTCAAAACTACGCAACGGATTTTGAAGCGGTTTTTTTTAATAGATAGAGTGATTCAAGAGGAAGGTTTATATGTATAATACATGCATAATATTGTAGAGTAACACTGATAAATTTAAAGATAATACCACGCAGGCGCAAAATATGGCGCTACGAAGTTCGCCGTGTCAGCTAGTTCTTTATAAATAGGAACGACAGAGCCTTTCAATAACAGATTCAAAGAATTTTAACCGAACCGTTTATTCTATCATAATCCATCACCAATAATAGGTAATCGTTCAGTTAATATTACGAAAGAAAATGACGTCGTCGACATTTTTATGGCCTCTCTCAAGAGGTTTTAATTAAAAATATGTACCATGATATCAACATAATAACTGATGCATCACATGGAAATGAATCGCGATAAGTAATTTCATTTACATACTCATTCAATAAAAATGTCTTTAGATACTTGCAGTAAATTACTTTGTTTGTAAATTACTGATAAACATATGTCCCACCTGTTGACAAGCGGATACCGTAGCTTTTAAACGTTTGTGTTTACATATTATGGTCATGCCTACCCCTCTGGATAAAAGACGTGTCTGTATGTATGTAGGTATGTCTGGCTAGGGGTTCCTAGTTCCTATATATCGACAAACTAGATTAGCTTAGATTTTTTATACCAGCTTCCCTTTTGAAAATTTTCAGCTTTCGCCACTTGGGGTCAAAATATATGCCGTTCACCAAGCACATTAATTCTTTAAACTGTCACAACAAAGTTGTAAGTACCTATGCTAACTTCAGGTTTAAAAAAAGATTGAAAAAAAAGTTCGTATGATAGAATAGAATGCCAAATGTATGGGATTTGACGTATAATGACAGGCGTCAACGAATGTCAAAAACGTCAAATCCTATACATTTGGCATTCTATTCCATCCTAAGCCGAGCAACGAATTGCCAGTTTGCCACTAGTCTAGAGGGCCGACCGGTCTTGTGGCGATTCGGTCTGCTTGTCTACTATATCCATTATCCATGCCAAGAGGTGTTATTATGTACCTAAGTAGTCAGTTCTAAGAATCCCAGTAAATTGAATATTTGAACGGTTATTGATTCCCACGATAATAGCGAAGATTTTTATAATAACTTCTGCTAACCCCTTGGATTCGCACGGGAAAGTTATATAAAACAAAACCAGAAACCTGCCATATTTCCTTTCATTCCATTTCTTATTTCACCCATGAAATTGTGATATTCTGTTTTTTTTTGTACACATTCCTTTAATTGACTAGACCCTGCTGCATGGTAAGAAGTGAGTGTCAAGTTCAGGCAAAAACTACTGAACTGATTTTGAGGCAGTTTTTTGTTTGAAAGGTGTTGATTATATCTAAAATCTTATATTTTTTTAACCGTAGATATATAAAACTATGTCGCTTCACGGAAAATATCGAGGTCTAGCCAAATCTGCAGTTAAGACTGGTAAAGCGGACCCCAGACTCCGAGGCGAAAAGCATCGGATGCGACTGGGAATTAACGCTAAGAAGAAGAAGAAGTCCATAAGTCGCTATAATCGATTACTCGCGGACGGAGCCGCGGACAACAGCTAGTAAATAAATATATTGAATGAAAAGGTACCTACTTTAAGCGTATAAAACAAAATGAAGTCATTCAACATTTGAACGGATGAGCATAAAACGACTCTGTACCAATTATCGCGAGCGCAGATCTTAATAGAGAACACACTCGTAAATTGTTGAGGAAACGACCGTAGGACGCGCGGTCGTATTTTATTTTGGAACTTGAATTTATACGTCAGGAATGATATTCAGAAAAATAATTTAACACCTTTAAAGCTCGTTTCACAGCAGGCCTAAGCGGCAAACTGTACACTAGGTATACCTACTTATTTATTTTTTATTTCACAATTAAATAGATTAAAAACGGCACAGCAGGCTGACTCGGCGTGTAAAGTGTAAGGTAGCCAATGACGTTTTATTATATAGACACTGTAGACAGGCCATATAGGAACATGGTGGCTTTCAAAATTGGCGCAAATGCTAAGTATAAAAAAATAGCTACTTTAAGATATACCTAAATTATGTTATTGTCTATTTATATTATTATTGCGAATTTATTTTATTACCTAATTAATGACGTTTTTTTTTGTTTTCACTGTCGCGTCTCTGATCGGTGCATGAGATGAGATGATCTTTAATTCATAAGTAATATATCATTGGGTGGCCCATAACTACTCTCGCACCCCGGCTTACCCAGCTAACAACTAGGTGAAACATAAGGAAACACTCTCTAAAATTGATATATTTATGTTTCACATAACGGAGATTAACACTAATTATAAATGAGCACCACCACGATAAATTACTTTAATCACGCCATTAATTAATTAGTTTATCTATTAATCGCCATCGCACTAGGTATGTGCCTATCGCATTCCGTAGAATTCGTTACGTCACTAATTGTTTATGGTTATATCCCGCCATTTTTTTGTTCCATGGAATAAATTGAGCGGAAAAGTCTACAGTATCTGTGACCAGTTTTTATATAAAAAATACGCACCTTGTCTATGTAGGTATCGAATGGATAATGAATATTTATATAATTCTTTTATGGGATCATCGGTCATCCATGAGATGGCCTTTCTTCTTATAAGTCTGAGTACTTCTAATTAATTAAAATTACATAAAAAACATTAGATATTATATAGCAAATAAATTTATCAAGTCTGAGTGGGGATTGGAAATGTAATGTTTCTTCCTCCATCATTATCTACATCCACCAGTCTTAGCGTTTGTTTTAGCTTATCCTGACTTTAGAGGTTGGTAGAACTACCATCTGACCATTAATCCCGCGAGGAAAGCCTCCGCTAGAGCCTCGTCCATTAATAAGCAGGTGTGCCGGGAAGCAGAAAGTCTTACCCTTAGCGCCGAAACAACTATAACTGTTCTTGGTTTACTTACTCTCATTGAATTGCTAGTTTTATTCCACTCCAATAAAGTGCACTATCAGCTGAAAGCAACAATCTTTCCCCCTCAGCAAAAAAAAAAAAACGTTTTTTTACCATTTCGGTTACTCAAGGTGCAAAGCGCCGAGTTTTCCGACCAATTCCCTTCAACGAACATAATATTCTTTGCAAGAATATTGACTATTATAAAATCATTTTAAAAAGCCACATTTGACATAAGCTTCATAGTGAGGTGACATGTTTGAAAACCCATGTTGGATAAATCGATAAGAATTTCAAACATCTCTGAATCGAATAAACTGAAATTTATTCCTAAAAATATTTATAGATTAGGTATGTAGGTACTATAATTTTAACTGAACATTGAAATTCAAATTAAAAATTGATACAAATCCGTCTTTCGTTTTTTTTCTATCGTGGTATAAATTTAGGAAACAATAAGACACGTACATTTTATCCGGTAAATTTACACAATCCAAGGTTATAATAATTCATACCCACCTGAAATCACAATTCATCAAATCACTTTTACCTAGGACACCAGTGACAGGCCAGTATCCATAGCATTAGGAACAGGGGACAAGACTGTGTGCGAAATTCTAAAAGAAAAATATGGACCCCATGGCTAAACAAGAATATCCTACACGGAAAAGCTATCGGGTTCCTTAAATGAAGCAGGTTATTTTCTGGTTGTCAGTTATCTCTGCCTAAGGTTTTGAAATCAATTGGCTTTAGATACAAACAATCTAACAAGCGGTAAATCCTACTGAAACGCTACGATATTATTTTGAAGAGAGTTTGAAGAGAATTACTGATTGAGAAAATATAGTGTTCATTGACGAAACGTGGTTGAATGCGAACTATACAGTTTTCCGGTCATGGACCAATGATACAGCGGCGTTCACCTCAAAAGTAGGTACCTTTGGAAAAAGGAGTCCACCTTAATATGGGTAGTTCCATAAAAGTTGGGTAAAATTCGTCCAAATCTTGCCATACGTGTTTTTAGATACCGAATCAAAAACTTTTTAGTAAATACAGTGTATATAATAATATACTTTTAGTATCTGAAGGGGCCAGTCACTTTACTAGGTATTTAAAGAGAAATTTGTGTTTTTCTGAAATCTGTGTTCTAGGGACTGACGGGATGTGCTAGGGACTGATGCCTTACTTTTATTATACAATAAAACCACTATGTTTGTCTTATATAATTAGTATTTATTTGTTAAATCTCACTCTTATCTTATTCATACACATATTTATGCCAAAATGCAATCAAATTAGGGACAGATCAGTCTTTAGGTAAATTTTCTTAGATAATCTCTCTTGAAGCTCTACGAGGGGATAATCGGCTCCCGGATCCGACAGGCCAGTACACTCCCGGAGTGTCAGTATGGTTTTCGTCCCGGGCACGGGACCATGGACCCGGTGTCCGCCCTAAAGATTGTGGCGAGGAAATACAGGTCGAAGAATACGCCCCCGCACTGCCTATTTTTAGACATGCAGAAGACCTTCGACTGTGCTCCTCGCGAGGGGAGATCCCCTCGCGAGATCCCAGATGGTGGGCATTGCGGGTCAAGGGAGTCATAGAGACTTACATTGACACCATCCGAGACATGTACTACGATTCCGATTCTGTGGTTCGGACTACCGTTGGCGACTTGAAAGCCTTCCCCATCACCGTCGGAGTACACCAAGGTACTCCGACGGTGAACTAAACTAAACTTACCTGTTCAGCGTGATATTAGACGTTCTGTCGAACAGTATCCGAAACTAACATGAGCAGCCACCGTGGTTGCTCATGTATGCTGATGATATTGCGCTGGTGGACGCGGATAGGAGCAGATTAGTGTGACGCGAGAAAGGTTGGAAGGAAGCGCTTGAGAACGGTGGTCTGAAGCTTAATGTAGTGAAGTACGTACGAAGTACTTAGCGTTAAACTCCACAGATCCCACACCCGTTCGTGTAGGCGATGATTTGATCGAGCGTACGGATCAGGTTAAGTACCTGGGATCTGTACTTCATGTGACTGGTGAAATCGACTGAGACGTCAGGGCACGAATTGCTGCCGCGTGGGCTAAGTGGCGAGAAATGACTGGTGTCACGTGTGATCCCAAAATGCCAGTCCGGTTGAAGGGGCAGGTCTATAAGACGATCATTAAACCTGTCCTCTTGCACGGTTGTGAGGCGTGGCCGCTGCTGGAGCGACACAAGCAAGAGCTGCGTGTCACGGAGATGAAAATGCGGTGGATGTGCGGCGTCATGTGTAAAGAACGCGTAAGGAACTCTCGCATCTGCGGCAGCCTTCATGTCCGTTGCATCGCGGTTATAATGCAAGAGAACACCTTCGCAGCCAAGTCTTGCGGCTTGCGGCAACCACCAGGCTGCGTGGGTAACAAATGCCTGGCAATGACGCCCCCGCCGGGTTCAGGTAAAAGGGGTAAGCCCAAGAAATCCTGGCTTGACGTCGTAGAGGGTGACATTCGTGCGAATGGTCTCACTACCATGGACACCCAAGATCGTGCGAAGTGAAGGAGGAAGATCCGGAAGGCGGTCCTTTAACCGGAAGGCGGACCCTGAGCTGCGAGATCATCTTGGCCACGGATGCAATCAAGAAAATGCGTCTATATGCAGATGATGAATCTCTCTTACTAACAATAATAACAGTTTTCATAAAACTTGTGAAAAATTAAATAATCTGACTTTTTTTTTTGCTTTTTCTTCTTTAGACAACGGTATTTTTCTTCGCGGCGGCATATTCTACAACAAACAAAAGTTTCTGAATGATGAATCTATGTGAAAGAGTATGACTGTCAGTCCCTAGCCTTTGAATCAGTCCCTAGTCACATTAACAGCCAGGGCCTGATGGTCTAGGGACTGACGAATCAGAACAAAATCACTCGTAATTTTTTTTATATAAGAAATACCGAGACTTGTAGATAACAACAACATCAGAACAAACAAATCACATGTACACACAAACAAGAGAGAATAATAACTAATTTACTTTACATAAAATAACTCACCTAGGGCCTGAGAGATTGACTGGCCCAGCGCGTGTTTCCTCAGCATCGACACCGATCGCACTAATGTCAAGATAGCCGACGCGGAACGGCCCCCGCGTATGGCTAACTTCACGTTGTTACTTTTGAATGTGTTCATTTTAGAATGGCCGCTTATTTCGATTGCCGCGTATTTCTAAATTTACTGAGTGGCTAGGGCCTGACTAATATTATCGATGACGCTACTTTTCTTACAAAAAAAATATGAACAATATTTAACTTTGTCTACTTAATAGATCCAATGAACAAGGTAATGTAATTTTTAGTGTATTTAAGTTAAATAAAGATCAAATATCATCAAGTCGTACTAAAATCAGTCGAACGAAAACATTATTTTGGAAATGTGACATGGCTAGGGACTGATATTGAGGATAGAAAAGGACATTTTTTTTTACAAAAAAAATATATGATTGTAACAAAAGTGAGTGACATAGTAAAAAATTTATTATTTAATATGGCAGACAATTTTATTACTGGATATTTTATAAAAAATGTATAAAATAATACTGGAACACAAAGTTACCCAACTTTTGTGGAACTACCCATATATATCACGCGGGCTCAGCTTCTCGAGGATTTATTCCAAACTGCCTCCTCACGTTCGCATCAAAAACTGTAACGAGTGGTTTCAAAAATTGCTACTCAGTTTAGAAAACCCATCATTTTTTTTTTCAAGGATAATGCCACGTTCTTTTCCCTGTAAGTTGACAAACTACCAACTCAAACAAACAAAAAACAAGACATAGTGGGGTGGCTGGAAAGGAATGGAGTGGAAGCAAGAAGTCCAATCTTACTGAAAGTGGACTTATTGCACTTGGTAAATGCAACTAAGTCGTCCAAGCCACGCTATGTAATTCATGAACTAGCTTTAGAATATGGGCACAAAGTCATAAGTTTGCCTCCCTACCACTGCCAATATAACGCTATTAAGCTAATTTGGGCACAAATAAAAGGAAATGCAGCGCGCAACAATACTGAGCCACCCTTCAGCACTGGAAAGGTGCTGAAACGGCTAGAAACTGCGTGTGCAGATGTTATTGTATAGGACTTCAGAAAATTCGTCGAGAAAACGAAAAACATTATATTGAACGACTTTCAATGTGATATAAGCATAGGCAATACTATTGAAAATGATTTAATCATATATGTTTGAGGGCGAATAGCAGTGATGACAATGATTATGACACTGATAGTGTTCATCAGAATAAATACTTATTTTGTCAAATTATTGACATTGACACGTGACCAGCGGTGCTTTGGGGGTCCACCAAGATCTTCGGGCACTAAGCCAACCTCACCTGCAAGCCGGTGCACTTGCTGAACAACAAACGTGACTCTGGCGCTGGCTTTCCTTTCGGGGTTGGGGGGTCGGACGGCAGTCGCCCTCAGAAAGGCCAAAAACACCACATCAGAAAGTTAATGGCTATATTGGAACATGGGAAGGGTAGGACGCCGCCGCCCTATAGATAATTGTATGATCCTTAAATTTTTATTAAGTATAGATTATCATGGATAACTTCATCCCTGAATTAGATTAAAGTTAAACATTCCTTCGCAAGTAATCATAGCATTTAATTTAAATTAACCGTTCATCAATCTTTTAATGTATTTGCATAATTTGTATTAAATACAAATTTTATAAATTCTTAGTTTTGATCATAGATTTATAGAAGAAAGGTTTTTATGTATAAAAAAAACGGTTCTGGGTATCATCCTTAGTGTCAATGAAGAAAAAAGGTGTACTAACGTAACCTTGTAATGACGACTGTGTGACATGAGGAATAAATATACGATATTTTCTATAGTTTGTAACTTGGACCTAAAATGGGCTCTATACACGCAGTACACATTGCTTGGGTGTCTTTTGAGGATAGCACGGGATGGTAGTGCGGTAGATGAACTCAAATTCACCAAGCATAGACTATTACAAAGCAACCCGCGGGCGCCAGAGCCTCGTGTCTTACGATTTAGGTCCAAGATACGTAGCGCGGGTTATACTTTTTGATGGATTCTATCGCGATTTATTTGTTAGTTGTCGGACTAAAAGTAACTGATAACAAATAAATCGCGATAGAATCCGTTAAAAAGTAGTTTTATTTTCATTTTCTTTTCCTATTTTCTTCTCCTATTTTCTCTCTCCATCCTCTTAAGAGGATCCTCTTAAGAGGATGGAGAGAGATCTCTTTATTATTATTCTCTTTATCCCCGGAGAGGCAGAGGTGAATCAACACCCACATTTCAACCAGGCATTGTATTTGGTCCAATGTAATAGGGGGTGAGCCTATTACCGTATACTGGGCACTATTGTTGACTCGAGCCATCTGAGGCTGAGTTTGAGCTGTCTGGTGTTAAACAGCCCTATCTCTTAGTCGCCTTGTACTACACCGCATGGGAAGAGATGGGGTGACCCAAACTCTACTGTTTACGAACTGTCGGACACTTTTTATATAGGTACTTTGTAAGGAATGCCGTTGGGGTCTGGGCAGATTTGGAAGTTTTCTTTTTAATTTAACAGTTTATTTCATCTTCGTTGGGTGGAGTACTTTGAAGATTAATCTGAAGATCATACGTCTTTGGATGTTTGGATCTACGTATGGGCTCGCGCGTTTAGGGAAAAAAAAAAAAAAAAAAAAAAAAATTTCGTATGGCTTCAGTCAAATATAGCTTTCCCATTTCAATACTCGAAAAATATTTTCAAGGCCGTTCCTTGAAAATATTTTTCGAGTATTGAAATGGGTTTTTATTGAAGTCTACTTACTTCATGTTTGACTCTGTTGAAATTATCACGACTGAACCGTAAAATTGCCTAATTTGGTCCCTAATGCAATAAATATGCATTTTGAGCTATACAATATTTTGAGATAATTTTAAAGCAATTAGTTTGCTAAACTAAACAAATTATAATAAATTCGAGTCCCGAGTTCGAGTCCCGCCCGAGAATTGATTTCGCTTTTTCCAATTTATTATAATATACAATATTTTGTTCCTCCGTTACAAGGTTACGTTGTCAAATTTTGATGAAACTTCAAAAGGGGCATATAAAAATGACTCTACAGTAGGTATCTATTTATATATAAAAGCACAGAATAAATAATAGTACGCTCGTACTGACGTACCAGTTTTTATGCTGGTTGACTTATTTAAATGCCAATGATGTTTTTGTACTCTAAGGTGAACCTTTGTTTTTCCACTTGCTCTACTAATTAAGCACATCCCATCGGTCTTTTCTTGGGCCTACTTCGAGACCTAAAGGCCTTTACACTTATACTTTGTATCTTTTTAATATCTCATTTCTCTTCTCATACTATGTCCATACCATGACCACAGATTACCTAAAAAGTTGCATGACATCGTTCGTTCGTTTCGTTCGGAGAAAAAACTTCCTGGGGTATTATTCTGCTTGACAATGAGTGTTTATTGCAGTCGTAACGTGAGCAGACATAATAATATTATTTCAATTGGTGAATCATCATCAATTGGTTATCCATTCCTAATTTCACTACTACTAGACTAGCCTGGTAAGAAATTCAGATAATAGTGGGTATCGCAATACATTTAACTTTTGTACCTAGAGCCAGAAAATAAACGACCAAGCACTATACTTCATTCCAAAGGAATAATTTGAAAGCTAGAAACGCGTATCCGCATAAGATGTGCGTATTAAACTAATCGATTCTTGAGCCGTGCCAGCAATAAAACAAAAGCAATTCTATTACATTATATCTCAGAAAACATAATTATTCCTGTAAAAGCACTTTACATAGGTATTTTAACGACCGTTTAATTTAGAACTATTGTTGAGAATGATCATAACTCAACGTTGATGTATGGAAATGGTAAAACAGCGAAGATATAAATAGCTATACCTACACTTTCTCTTATATATTATGTTACGGCTAATACCCGAATTGCGGCTGCACCTAGTTTTAGCCGGTTAGAACTAGGTGTAGCCACTAACTCTTGGTTAAAACTAGTACGAGGCGATTGTTTTCGGGTAATCTAAAATAAATAAGCTCGATGGAGCCCCGCTTCGCGGGCACATCATCGTACATCTGGGTGGTTTAAAAAAAAAACCACAAAGACTAGGATAGGTCAGGTTAGAAGACTAAGGCGGGAGCTCCGCTTCGCTTCGCTCCCGCCTTAGTCTTCTAACCTGACCTATCCGAATCGGATTGCACTGAGTCGGGGTGTTAACGATAATTAATTTCGACATTGAAATTTCTAATTTGATGTAAATTTCTAAAGTGGCTACACCTAGTTCTAACCGGCTAAAACTAGGTGCAGCCGCACTTCGGGTATTAGCCGGGTGTTTCTTTGAAACCGAGTGTATTTGCCTCATTGATATGGCTCAATTTTTTTTTTACTTTTAGACTTTAACTCACATAAAATCGTGACCAGATCATTATATGTTATATCATATTTCGAAGGCACTGATTTGTACCCAGTAGTTTAGGAAATAGACTGTGCTGATAAATTGGCCAACCAGATTAATGATGAACAAGGCAGATGAATGGACTTTTGCACCATATTAATTAGAAGCATGCAGATAAATGAGAATAACATATAATCTGCAATCAACTTTATTATAAAATATCTGGCAATCATCATCACCATCTGCATTAAGACGCATTTTCCTGATTGCATCCGTGGCCAAGAGGACCTCGGAGATCAGGGTCCGCCTTCCAGCTCTTCCTCCTCCACTTTGCACGATCTTGGGCGTCAATGGCAGTGAGACCATTTGCACGCATATCACCCTCCATGGCGTCAAGCCAGGACTTCTTGGGCCTACCCCTTTTACCTGGACCCGGTGGAGGCACCATCCGCGCCATTGCTAGGCATTTGTTAGCACGTACCGTGGCCCACGTAGCCTGGTGGTTGCCGCAAGACGTGGCCGCACCAGCGAAGGCGGCTCTCATGCATTTTATTCGCGATGTCACGGACGCGAAGGTTGCGGATGCGAGAGTTCCTCACGCGATCTTTACGCGTGACGTCACACATCCATCGCAGCATTTTCATCACCGTGACACGTAGTTCTTGCTTGTGTCGCTCCAGCAGCGGCCACGCCTCGCAACCATGTAAGAGAACAGGTCGTCTTAAAGACGGCAGGTCTTTAAGACATCTTCGTCGTCTTCAACCTAACTGGCATTTTGGGATCCACGTGACGCCAGTCATTTCTCGCCACTTGGCCCACGCAGTAGCAATCCATGCTCTGACGTCGTAGTTGATTTCACCAGTCACATGAAGTACAGATCCCAGGTACTTAACCTGGTCCGTGCGCTCGACCAAGTCATCGCCTATGCGATTGGGTATGGGGTCTGTGGAGTTTAACGCTAAGTATTCTATCTACGCTACATTTAGCTTCAGACCGCCGCCGTTCTCAAGCACTTCCTTCCACCCTTTCACGCGTCACACCAATCTGCTCCTGTCCACGTCTATCAGCGCAATATCATCAGCATACATGAGCAACCACGGGGGCTGCTTATGCGAGTTTCTGATGCTGTCCGACAAAACGTCTAATACTACGCTGAACAGGTATGGACTAAGGACGGATCCTTGGTGTACCTCAAAGGTGATGGGGAAGGCTTTCGACAGCAGTCCAAACCACAGAACCGGAATCGTAGTACAAGAAAGTCTCGGATGGTGTCAATGTAAGTTTCTGGGACTCCCTAGGCCCGCAATGCCCAGCAGATCACCGCGCGAGGAACACGGTCGAAGGCCTTCTGTATGTCTAAGAATAGGCAGTGCAGAGGCGTGTTCTTCGCCCTGTGTTTCTCCGCCACATTTTCCATGGTTCCGTGCCTGGGACGAAACCCGTACTGACAACCCGAGGGTGTACTTTCCTGTCGGATCTGGGAGTCGGTTATCCGCGGTAACTGCCACTCTCCTGCACCGATTTCTTGCCTTTGAAGATTGGTGTGATGATGCTTAGCCTCCACTGGCTCGGGATCTCACCGGGTACGCGGTTATAGAGATTTGCTAGAATGCTCACACCATGGGCACCCATTGCCTTCCAAGCCTCGATAGGGACTTCGTCGGGTCCTACAGCTTTCTGGTTCTTCATGCGGCGAATGGCAGTCTCGACTTCTGCAGGCGTAATCGGTGGCACTATTCCTTGATTCGGAGGGAGGTCTGGTGGCTGCACCTCTTTATGCTGCTTATTCAGCAGCTGGTGGTAGATGGGCGCCATCTCTCCTTCACCGCGACTTTCTCGTACAACAGATTGCCCCCAGGGTCTTGAATGCAGCGCACTTGGATAGACCCTGTGCCGCTTTGGCCCTGGACCGCGCCAACTTTTGCCCCTCAGACGATTCCACTTGTAAACATCATTTTTGTACCATATTCAACAAATAAAGGACATTGAACTTTGAACTTTGAACTTTGAACTTTGAACTTTGAACTTTGAACTTGAACTTTAACTTTGAACTATAAACTTTGGTATATAGCCGTTGCAAGTGGTCTCGTTTGGCCCTGGCTACGGCTCTCCAGGGGGCGAATTTGCATCTTTGTACGCATCGCGGTCTACGGAAGATTGGAACGCTTGCTACTTTTTATAGAGGGCTTTCTTGGCCCTGATATCTTTCTGGAATGTGTCGTTCCACCAACAAGTGTCCCTGTCACACTTGCGTCCACCCTTAGACATACCGAGTGCCGCCCTCCCCGCTTCAAGAATAGCTGCCTGAATCCTGTCCCAGCAAACCTGTACTGGTTCGTCTACACTGTCTACAGCATCAGCGCACTTGTCACTGATGGCTGAGACGAGACTTTGGGACTTGACTTCATCAAGCGGCCACCACTTGATTCTGCGTTGGGCACGCTCAGCACGTTTGCCTTTGGGTTTCACGCGGACGTCCATGACAAGGAGACGGTGTTGGCTAGTGAGACTCGCCCCGGGTATAACCTTGCAGTTGGCCACCTAGCTGATGCTGTGCCTCCTAGTGAGTAGGAAATCGACCTGGGTAGAGCGCCCCCCGCTCTTGTAGGTGTTAAGATGTTTGGATTTCTTTTTGAAGTACGTGTTCACGATGGCATGAACGGCAGTCGCCCATATTCTGAAGATGTGCTCACCCTCTGGGTTGCAACTTGCGACTACCGTATCCAAAGCCACCGTGAACACGCTCAAACTCCTCACACCCACCACCCACATGACCGTTCAGGTCACCACCCAGGACACCCTGCGACAGTGGGCTGTCACGACGCACTTCCCCGAGTTGGTCCCAGAATGAGATCTTTTCGGCTGCGCTACGCCTAGCCTGTGGCGCGTAAGCACTTATCAGGTGGGTTACAATTCCATTGATAAGCACCCTCACGACCATAAGTCACAACGTCCGGGATAGCACCACGAATCAGGTGCACCTGTGTACATCAGCTGGTAGCCGTCCCCAATGTGCATGGAGCTACTGCCACCCCAACGAGTCTCCTGCAGGAATGCCACGGCCACTTTCTGCCTGCAGAGTACATCAGCCAACTCCCTCGTGCGACCGGTCAACGTGCCAATGTTCCACGTTGCGAAGCAGAGTTTTTGGGAACTACAATGTTGGCCTAACATCTTTAGCCGTGCCCGGCTCAGGCACGGTAGCCCCAGCCGACTTGCGACACAAGGCGGGCGGCCCTCATGCGCACCGTTTTGCGGCGGTGCCCTACCCTCATCGTATTCCCTTATTCTTATAGCCATTTATGTTGTGATTTGGCATTTTTTGGCCTTTCCGGGGGCAATTGCCAACCTCCAACCCCGAAGGGAATGCCAGCGCCAGAGCCTCGTCGGTTCTTCAGCAGGTGCACCGGCTTGCACGTAAGGTTGGCTTGGGGCCCAAGATCTTGGTGGACCCCCTTGCACCTAAAAATTCTTTTAAATTAAAGCTCATAAAAACGTAAAAAAAAACTGGTCATATGATGAAATTGTTGTTATTTTTAATTAATCCTAATTTATCTGGTCCGGTCAAATTCATCTGGGTATAAAAGCCAGATAAAACCAGACTAATGGGAGCCAGACAAATTAGAAATTTATAGTTAATCGAACCCTGCACCTTTATTTGTGAACAGATAGAATAAAAGGTGTAATTAACATGAATAGACAACATTATGACAGACCTTGGTTTAGTTTCAAAACATAACTAAAAACCCGCAATCCATGAAAGAATACAGATTAATTATGCGACATACGTGACAAACTCCCAAATAACAACTTTCAATCGTATTTTTTAACAAAATATAACCCTTGAACGTGCAAGTGTTCGATAGCTTGCTACTGACTGACGCAAACAATCACGAGTTGGTATTCATATAACAAATATTCTGTGTTTACATTGAAATTATGCTTGAACAAGATGCGCCAGTTGAATTATTATTTTCGTCGGGGACATTTTTTAAAGTAATGTAATTACGAATATATCCAATTATTTTGAATTTCAGTTATAACATATCAAGAAACATGTATTCAAATATCGATGCAACATTCTTATTTTAATATAATTGCTTCTTAAGATCGCAAAAAATCTAATAATTCAACAAAAAGCGGCATGGGGACACACCAGATTAATTAGTTTTTACTGTTTTCTGTTAGTTAAATTATTGCTTCTATTAAATAATCCCAATTAATTAATATATGCGTCGATAGACATTTTTATTTACTATGTAACCTGAAATTTTTGTGATAATTGGAGAATAAATTGATGTATTCTTCAGTAAAAAACATGTCTAATCTGGTTTACAAAGAATCACCCAGCCGTACCTAACATATATAAAAATCAATTGCTGTTCGTTAGTCTCGCTAAAACTCGAGAACGGCTGGACCGATTTGGCTAATTTTAGTCTTGAAATATTCGTGGATGTCCAGGGAAGGTTTAAACGGTTTAAACGGGCTAAAAAAAAATATGGCGGTACAAAGTTCGCCGGTTCAGCTAGTACATTATATTATTATGTCTAATCTACATAAGTATGTAATACAATTTATAAAAACAAATTACTAATAGCTCTAACAAGGTAACAAACAAGGCATCTTATTGTTTGCGTCGACATTAAAACCTCTAATAATTACGAAAATTAAGGTTTCTTGATCCAGAATTTACGATACTTTACCAACCCATAATTTCATGACTCGGCTGGGTAATTTCACGATGCCAAATTTTTTGCTAATTTCGGTGGCAGTTTTCAATCATAGGTTTTCCGATGAAAAAATTTAATGGAGTTCTTTTAGAATATCTAGTAGTATATAGTGTTCTAAAAGAACATTGAAAATTTTTTTCATCGGAAAACCTATGATTGAAAACTGCCACCGAAATTAGCAAAAAATTTGGCATCGTGAAATTACCCGGCTAATATCGCCGTTGGGTTGTGGAGGTCAGATGGCAATCGCTTCTCGGAAAATATCGTAGCAAGCCGAAGAAGAAATCCGCAGTTAGACTGGCAAAGCGGACCCCAGAGTTCGAAGGGAAAGCTTCGGATGCGACTGGGATTAACGCTAGGACGAAAAAGAATTTCATGATATAAACTGCTTATCATCATCATTATTATGTTGATCTTGTTCGCATCCAAGGCCTTCATCTCGTAGTCCGGGGTCTGCTTTCGGCCTTTATTACTCCACTTCGTACGGTATTGAGAATCCACGGTAGTAAGACCTTTGGCACGCATGTCACCCTCTACGACATCAAGCCAGCACATCTCAGGTAGATTCTCGATTTATAGGTTTATAAAGACCGGGATTTCAGATAAAAACCTCGGATAATAATAAGTTACTGACCTTGCTATTGTTAATGTTAGCTGTAAGTTTTCCGAAATTCAAAATAAAATGAAAATAAATAAAATAATTCTGATACGATATAACAATAAGGGGTTGTGTTTTGATCTTGTAAGTAAGTAATGACCGCTACGTTTTATAGACTGATTTACAAAAGTATATGTTTGGTTACAGAATGGATGTAGCGCGTTACAGCGCGGGGCTGCCGACGGCCACATCGATGTGGTGCAACTGTTGCTGCAACATGGCGCTGACCCGAACAAACAGGATAATGTGGTGAGTGTAAACCTCAGATGATTGATAAACTAAGTGGGCTGGAATGCTGGAACCCGCAATTATATTTCCTTCGTCTTCAAATCCCGGGCTTCTTACGCGTGGGCGTGAAAGAGCATCTGTTGACATCTTCAAAATAGAGACCACCATTTTAGGATCGTCGGCTTCTAGAGGATGGCCCGTATCTTTTGGAGTTCACCCTAGCACCTTAGCATCCAGTAGAGTGCAGTCAATTGACGAACTGAATCTAAAAAGGGTACTCAGCCTACTGGTAAATCTGTCACGAAGCTGCATCCAGAACTATCCTTGTTTTTTCAACATTTCACTGTAACAAATACCTACAAATTAGACAGCCTCCGTGGCGTAGCGGTAGTGAACGCGGCCGCTACGCAGGAGGCGCGGGTTCGATCCCCGCTCAGTGCAAATATTTGTGTGAATGAAATATGAGTATTTGCATTGGTCTGATCGTGCCTCGGAGAGCACGTTAAGCCGTCGGTGCCGGTTGCCATGAGAACATCTATGGCAGTCGTTACGGGTAGTTGGAGCCCTCAAAAATCCAAAAACAACGGTCTAACTGCAAAACTTCGATATCGCCTAATGTTAACATTGGGTTGTGGAGGTCAGATGACAATCGCTTCACGGAAAATATCGAGGTCTAGCCAAATCCGTGGTTAAGACTGGTAAAAGCGGACCCCAGACTCCGAGCTGAAAGCTTCGGATGCGACTGGGAATTAACGCTAAGAGGAAGAAAGAAAGAAATACCTACAAATATCAAATACCATAGTCCTGTATGCTTATCCCCCCAGCACGGCAACACGGCGGCGCACGAGGCGGCGTGGAAGGGCTACTCGCGCGTGGTGGCGCAGCTGGCGCGCGCCGGCGCCGACCTGCGCGCGCGCAACGCGGCCGGCTTCGCGGCGCTGCACCTCGCGTGCCAGAACGGACACAACCAGTCCTGCCGGGAGATCCTGCTGGCGGGCGCGCCACCCGACTTGCAGAATAACGTAAGTGATTCTACCTTGTCATCAGGCAGAATGATTATCTTGTATCATCTAGATCGCAAGTCAAGTCAAATTGGTGTCAAAAATGCCCTTAGGAGCAGTTCACCAGATTCTCGTGTGCAGTATCTATTGTTACGAATACTAATTTTTGACTTATTTACCTTGTCTTAAATCGTCAGTCCCGATTCATTCCAAAGACTGTCCATTACACCTGCACCTCATTGTAGAATACAAATATATTATAGATTACATAGGACCTTAGGAACTAGTTATTAAACTTTTACATTTCTGGTTTTCAGTACGGCGATACTTCTCTCCACACGGCGGCTAGATACGGGCACGCCGGCGTCACTCGTATCCTCATCTCGGCCCAGTGCAAGGTTTCCGAGCAAAACAAGAACGGAGACACGGCTCTCCACATTGCTGCGGCTATGGGTCGGCGGAAACTGACCAGGATACTCCTCGAGGCCGGCTGTGACAAGTCTATACGTAACCACCAGGGAGAAACTGCAAGAGACATCGCCACCAGAAAAGGTCTCGAGGAAATCATCCAAATTCTTAATACTCCTGTAGCAAAGCAATCCAAGAAAAAGCATCGAGATAAGAGCAAAGATAGAGGTGTAGATGAACCAGATGAAGGAAAGAAAAAAGAAAAAGGTAAAGAGAAAGATAAAAATAAAACAAAGAAGAATGTGCATTTTGAGACCCCAGCGCAAGTCCAATGGTCGCCGTATGGTTGTCACTACTATCCCGATCCTAAATTTTTCCCAAAGCCAAAACTAAGCTCGTTACCCACCGAACCACTCAAAAAAGGCGAGCAATACTACTTAGATTTGGCTGGGAATATCAAAAAGGGACCGATTGGCGCAGGCTACACTTGCTACTGTGCGCCATTTTTCAAACACATGGAAGATAAGTTAAATGAAGATAAAAAAGACTTAAAGAAACATATTGATAGAGCACATGAGAGGCTAGACCAAAAGGTAACTGACTTAGAAATGAAGACACAAGGACAAATATCAGAGCTGACTAGATTCGTTGCGGCTGAAAGAGCTCTGTGTAAAGAAAGGCACAAACACTTAGAGCATTGGTTAACGCGAGGTATAATGTTCCGACAGTCGGAAAGAGTGAAGAAATTAGACTTCAGTCCTAAGGGATCTTTAGATATACCTCCTCTAAAGAGAACTAGAAGCTTAGAATTACTTGATGCGGATACTGAAGAATGGAACAAAGTGCACAGGATAATAAAAAGCTTCAATAAAAACGCTGATCAATACGAAAGTCATGCCAAAGATCTGAACGATAGTAAAGTTACGTCCAAAAGTACGGAACTTTTGGATAGTAGAAGGTCACCTAGTCCTAGACGGAGATATCAGATCAAGAATTCAAAAAGTAGTGATCAATTAGATGCTGGTCCGAGCAGGTTATCGATTCCACCGTTTTATAAATCACCCTTACATTCCCGGCATGAAAGTCATCAACAGAACGTCACAGCAGAAATTCATGTCAAGGCAAATAAGATGTCGGTATCTCAATCACCAATGTCTATGGAAGTGGAAAGTTACAATCAGAGGTACGCGTCTCCTAGTCGTCAGTCAGATGCAAGATCGCCAAGTAGTAGTAATAAACAGCCAAGTGATTTTGAAGAAGATATCAAGAGCCCAAAGGATCCGAACGTACCTTTATGGAAAAGTCAAGTGCTGCAAAGAACAGCAGATGATATTAAAAAACGCGTAGCCCTTGAGAAAGAAATGGCGGATGTTGTCGTAAGAAATAAATCTCTAGATATATCACAAGACGGCTATGTAAAGCTAAGGAAACAATGTACGTATCAAAACAAGGATGAAGTAGAAAGGGAGCAGAGAAAATCTGTTCAAGAATTGGTAGCACAAGTAGAAAGGCAAAGAAGTATATCCCCTGAATCTATACCTAGAAAACTGCAACCCACCGAAAATGTTGAGCCTTCAACAAGTCAGAACCCTGGGATTCTGAAAATGCCACAGCAGCCCCAAAGACCAGCGCCAGTTCTAAAAGAAAAGCCACCGAAGAGCAAACGTTTTAGCTTGCACAATTTAATACCGTTCCCGACGAGAAAAACCTTTCAAAACCCACCAAAGGACAACGGCAATAATTCTGAAAGTAGCGATGAAGAAGACAACCCGATCAGGAGTTCAATGCAACCGGGCCCAATGAAGAATACAAACTTACTTCAAACGCTACCTATGCCGAACTTTGAGACAGTTTCAACTTCTCCATCGCCAGCACAAATGTCGGCACAAAATCCTTACCCTCACAACTTACGGCCAATGATACCCAAAGATGCTTACTTTCACGAGATTCCTAACAGACAAATGCCTTATCTGGATAGCGGATTACCTGCTCCTCAGTATTCATCCTCCCAATACGATTACAACCAGCCAGGGCTACCAAATCAAGTACAAGGTCGGAACAGAAACCCTTTATACCACCATCAAACAGGAGTATTCGACGCAATGATGCAGGATCATATCATGAGAGAAATGGAGCGAATACCACACTGTTACAGCGACCATTTAGACCAAAACACTGAGGTTGAAATCGTAAACCAGAATGACTATCGGCAATGTTACGACCCATCTTACCCAAATTTTAGGGGGAATCCGCATGGAATGACCAGAAAACCGAACCCTGACCATAGTTTACTCCACAGTCGGTTACAATCGTTGGCAATTAATACGCACCTGGCTGAAACTCAGAGCCAGGCGGATAGGGAGTCTCATAACGACTCTGGTTATAGTACAAAGGTGTATGGCAGCTCTCAAGGGCCGTCGCCAAGTTTGTCAGGTCATGCGGATGGTTCAGATAACATATCGGGGCAGAGAATTAATGTTTTGCCGAATGGGAAGCCCACGGGTGGTCAGATTGGTGCGTCTAGTTTAGTGTGAGTTAAAAATGAGTTTCTGAAGGTAGGAATATGTCAAATGTTTGTTGAAATATATTTTGTAACTACTTTGTGCCTTTTTTGCAACAAAGCTGGTCATAGGCTGGACAAAAGTCTGCATCAGAATTCTTTATTTGGGGCAATTACGAGCCATTTGGCTCAATTTCTCAAAGTATATTTCGTATAAATTTAAAGATATATACCAGATTATATTTCCACATATTTCCATATAAGCTATGATATATTTCTCCAAACATTTGACGAGAGCAGAGATAGCAACATCTAATGAAAGAAGTGGTCAATTATTTTGGTGTTCAAAGATGATTCGTAAACTTACAAACGATTCTAAAAGACAGCAAAAGTGGAGATTATTACCATCCACATAATAAATATTGTGTTCATTTGTATCTTGTTAAGAAATTAGAATATGGAAATCTATAGTTATCAAAATTGTAATCGCAGTCTTAAACTACGTGTTGCAAAAATTAAAGCACTGTAGGTCAACACTGGGTACCTTGACGTAGGTATAAAGTAAGCCACTTTAACATCACAAAACCACAAGCTGACAAATAACTGATTAA
The DNA here is from genome assembly GCA_914767945.1 of Eilema depressum. NCBI lineage: Eukaryota > Metazoa > Arthropoda > Insecta > Lepidoptera > Erebidae > Eilema > Eilema depressum. Next base: position 1,305,296 of record OU612026.1, read on the forward strand.
TGAAATTTTATAAAAGTACAAATTTAATGTAGGTTTTAAAGATGCCATGTATCACAGTGTAATGTAATTAATTTTATAAGTATTAATAAGTTTGTTAATTTTGTCTTCAGTTATTATTAAATTGTAAAAACATACTCATTTTATAAGTCAGATTGAATTTATAAATTAATTCTGATACAGGGTAAGTTCGGGGAGCACGCTTTGTAGAAGTATATAGTTGCTCTCCGAACTTACCCAAGGTCTTTTAATAAAAAGATATTAAAAATTCAGTCTCGATATAATATTCGCCTAACACAATTTTCAAGAAAGAACATTGATATCTTGATCGTTTTTGACATTTGGGAGATTGACAGTAAATCGAGACTGGATATTGAACAGATATTTATTAGGAGAATTGGCCTGCTGTACAAACCAAAACCACTGTCATGCCACGAACAATGTCCATTTTAATTTATGACTTTAAACTGATGTAGTTAAAGTCGAAAATTTAATGATTTTTTGTAGAGGGAATGATGTTTCGTTCCCTCAGGGTAATGAAACTCTTTTCATCTAATTTTGGATTTTAATTCTATAGCAATATAGTCTAAAATCTAACGCAATTTTTTGCAGTGTCTGTGGTATAACAGTCGTTTTGCATTAGCAGAATCTAGAGCCAGATTAGATAGTGCCTCACGGATAGATGTGTCAAATGGTCAATTAAATAGTAGTTTACTCACGCCATTGTTCTATTTATTGTGGCAGTATTACCTCACTTGCTCAATATACAACGGGAGAAATCAAACACTCATGTAAGCGTACAGTCACCGGCCTATAATTATCTTGACCCCAGTCATGTAACAAAATGTGCACCAGTGGGGAGGGGTCCCTATAACTCGATTCCTGGCCTTACTCTGCAAAGGGAAGCCGTGGAAGCCGTGTTTACGTTTATACACAAACATTTCCAACGGCTTTCCTTTTAAAAAATTTCACCTTTCGCCACTGATGTGGTATAAATGGGCAGTACGCTTTTTTTGGGTGCCACATTCGGTGCTACGCTGACGGAGGAGCTTAATTCGAACGAATACGATACGCGCCTGCCAGTTTTCTAGCCATTTGGGGTCTCATTATAATCATTATATGCCGGGAACTATACCTATTACATCGCGGGAAGATCCTCGTAACTAAATTAAATATTATGTCTACGTGTGCGTGCGTTTTCCTTTATTGTATGAAGACGATTGTATACAGAATTGAAAATATATGACGTATTTAAAAATGAGCCTTATGTAATATAGGAATTGAAGTCACAATGTTTTGTAGTCTCTCTTTATTGTAATTATATTTATTGTGTTGCATTGTATTTGATTGATAACTTTGTACTGATTGATTGATTGATTCTAATAAATGCACTTTTGAAGTGTCACGAACTAAATACAGTTTTGTTATTTTTATTCTTACCCCATGAAGTAGTTTGGAGTTCCAATTGACTAAACACAAGAGCGATACGACGCTTTTTATGGCTCCATGATGACATCTGTGCTCCAAGCACTAAAAATATTATTATTCGTAACGTAAAAGTATCAAAAAAACGGAGCATTGCGATTGGCCGCCTGCCTGTGAACTGTGTGTGTATGTGTGTGTGTGTGTGTGTATGTGTGTGTGTGTGTGTGTGTGTGTGTGTGTGTGTGTGTGTATGTGTGTGTGTGTGTGTGTGTGAAGCCTGCCAATCGCAATGCTCCGATCTCTCGACACATTTACGTTACGAATATGAATATTTTTCGTGCCCGGGGCACTGTCAACGGAAAGCTAACCGGCATATACAGAGCGTCCCACGGCGATGCCACATGGAGGGAAAGTACCTTAAATCCCTAAGTTGGTTCATTTTAAAAGGAGACATTATTTTATTTTTAAAAAGAAACAAAACGGCATTTAAAGATTTTTTTAAATTCGCTTGCCACACCCCGGTAATCGAACCGACTAAAATCCGAAAAAGTAACATTCTGTATTTTTATGGCATCAATCGATAGTGTCAATCATAAGGATCAAATCTCTCTAAGAAACATGGTAAATTAAAATAAAGGAAGTCCTTGAAACCTAAAATTATAAATTCAATTTGGCAAAATAAAACACTTTAACTCAAAGTTCATCCATCCATCTGATACCATATTAACAATAAAATTCCATATTCAAATTACTTTTCTTTTTTTATCATGCGGAGACCGCTACTGGTCCGTGGTCAGCAGTAGTTTTTAGGTAAGTATGTCGAACTCAAACCGACTAAAACCGTACGCCGCCGTCTAAATTAACAGGTTATAAGTTGATCCAATACGGCAATACTCTCGCCATCTTTGTTGCCCAGGGTACACCGCGTGCAGGTTTCTAATCAAGCACCCAAAAATAACTACCTACCCTACCTACATACCTCATGCAGGTACACACGGCGCCAGACTTCGGTTTACAGGCCACACCAACATAAAGGAAGTGTGCGTGACAGCAATACTATTAATACATTGCTTAAAGATGTGTGTCATAACAAGTAAACCAATCAGGGCCCTTGACGCACTCACACATTCGCTATTTTACTTACATGAAATATAGGTATTGATGATAGCCACTGCACCAAGTTATAATAGTATATTTAGCGAAAAACGAATAAGTAGATATAGCTGAATGGTTTAAATATGCAGCTGAACCAATAGAATCAATACCGGGTTCGGTCCTCGAGCGAGGTGCACTTTTTGTTCCTCAATATATTGAAGTCCGATTGGTCTAGTTTATTTACAGGAAACTAAGTGTATAAAATTCATATATATAATTTAATATATTTTTTGTATATTTCCTTGATGATACTATTTATTCTTAATGGATAAAAGGAAAGGAAAATAAAATAATTAACTTATTGTTGCAATGCAATAATATATTTACTATTATGAGCATGATATTTTTCTTAAGTATGGGTATAATTAATTATTTATAGATAATAATTAATTAAGTATCAGATAAAAATATTTGATCTTTAATAAAAAATATAAAAAACACATAAGTATAATTATTATAAACTTCTAAAAAGATATTGGAACATAAAATAAAATGTTATGTCTATTAAATTGACTGACATAAAGATGCACGAATGACAAAAAGAGAATTCCGTTGTTAAGTTCCGAACTAACGACCGGCGACAACGGTGAGGTCCAAACTTACTTACTTGCATTCTTATCCATCTCGACTATGAGAACAGATAGTATAGTTACTAAATTTGATAACTCCTATCAGTTATAGAAACAAAATGCTGCATATATTTCATAAAATTAGTTTAGAATATGATATTATAACCTTGGTGCATTTTATGTAAGTAAAATAGCAATTGTGTGAGTGCGTCAAAGGCCCTGATTGGTTTACTTGTTATGACACACATCTTTAAGCAATGTATTAATAGTATTGCTGTCACGCACACTTCCTTTATGTTGGTGTGGCCTGTAAACCGAGGTCTGGCGCCGTGTGTACCCAATAAAGTTACATTCTAAACAGGTAACAAAGTTCATTCATTTAGTACTCATTTTACTAAATAAATTTCACCAAAGATACTAGTGTTGATACCTTATAAGATACCGTATCTGATGGTTCCTTAAATAAAAGTGCTGTGTTTGTTCGCATTGAATTTATAAGTTAAGATTTTGTGAACTTCCTTTCATTTAATTTACCATGTTTTTTAGAGAGAATTGATCCTTATGATTGACACTATCGATTAATGCCATAAAAATACAGGATGTTACTTTTTCGGATTTTAGTCGGTTCGATTACCGGGTGTGGCAAGCGAATTTTTAAAAATCTTTGAATGCAGTTTTGTTTCTTTTCAAAAATAAAATGATGTCTCCTTTAAGTAAAATGAGCTAACTTAAGGATTTAAGGTACTTTACCTCCATGTGGCATCGCCGTGGGACGCCCTGTATAGTTTAAGTCGAAGAACATAAATGGAGGAGCGAAACATCAAACTAAGAATCATTAATATAATATAATCAATAGTAACATTATAAACCGGAAAGTAGCTGTCTATTTGTTATTTCTTGACAACTAGACCATAGATATCATATAACCTACAAACTTACTTTCTAGAGGAAAATAGCCATTTACCTCAATAGAGGGTTTCCATGCGGACGAATCCACAGGCAGCAGCTAGTCCATTGTAAACAAAAACTGTAAACTGTCAACAACTTTATTACATATTTACACAAATTTACAAACTTACAAGTTTACAGCACGTCTCTCTCCCCACTGATATTCTCGATAAAAGTTACAAAGACTCGTATGATACAATGGCACACCAATAAAATTCGACGATTTTGCCGCCAAAATTTTGACAGCTACATAATCCCCCGGCTTCGCTTCACATTTCCCGCCATCTTCTGTCAAAATCTTCGCCTGATCGAACGCGACTTTTAAATAAAACTCATTTCTGCCAATTATTTTTCCTGTTTTCTTGGCAACACCTTCGACGAGTACTAAGTGAATGTTGCCAATTTCTGCTTCGTTCAGTTGTTGGCATTTCCGTTTGTAAATGTCAATCATTTGGTTGTGGCGGTGTTTTTTTATATGATCTGGTACGTCGTCTTTGTATCTACGATGAGCTGTGGTTTTCTGTAAAAAGAAAGTTATACTTTTTAATTTGAAGCCTACTATTTTCTAGATAATATTATATATTTTTCGCTCGTGTTTCTAAAGTCCAGGAAGCCCTACCTCCCTTCTTATCCTTTTCTTCTCAGTAGTAACCACTAACCATCAAGTCGTCTGTGCTACTGTTATGAAATACCAACCTTATTCCATACATACAATCACGCCTTTATCCCCGGAGGGTTAGGCAGAGGTGATAACCCACATTTCACCAATCATTGTATTAGGTCCCACGTAATAGGGGGTGAGCCTATTGCCGTATTCCGGGCACTATTGTTGACTCGAACCATGTATCTGAGGCTGGGTCTAGTTATTGATTAAGATTTAATACTGCATACTATTTTCAGCCTTGTCTTATAGCAATAAGGTTGGTATTTAAAAAACACTTAACAAGTACTTGAGCATGTTTCTGACTGAAATGAAGTGATTCTTAACAGTATACAAAACAATCTCACCTCTCTCATACTGTAGGGGAACAAGAAAGCTATATTGTAGTCGACGATCTCCATCAGCGATAACGTCTCTGCGAACTCTTCGTCCGTCTCTCCACAGAATCCGCAGATCATATCAGTTGATAGCCCCACTGTAACATACATAAATCTTCTTTTATCTTCTACATCTATCTATCTATACTATTATATAATTGTAAAGTGGTCGTGTCTGTACAGTGGAGATATTTAAAAAAAAATACTTGGTTTATGTTATGTTAACGATACTGAACACGACAATATTTTTTTAGAATTTCCTGTCTGTTTGTCTGTTTGTTCGCGATGGACGCAAAAACTACTGGACGGATTTTGATGCGGTTTTTTTTGTTAGAAAGGGCGTGATCAGACTTAAAATCTTGTGTTTGTTTGATCGAAATCGGTTGAGTAGAACCGAAGATATGAGCAAAGGTCGCGTTAACCGAGATGCACGCGGGCGGAAGGCTAGTAGCATATAAAACTAAAACCCGACTACTGCAAAATCAAGCTCTAAAAAGTATTAAAGAAGAAAATATCAAGAATAGCCGTGGTCGTATGCCACTTTTTCCTAGAATGTAGTGTTTTGTTAGAGTGGCATACGACCACGGCTATTCTTGATATTTTCTTGTTGATATAGCCTATAACCAGCGGACGATCAAGACGCTTCTAACGATACCTCAATTGTCCAGTTCTAATAAGTAGTTAAAGAACTATGAGGTAAAAAACGAACATACATACATACATAGCTTGTCAAAATCATAACCCTCCTTTGGCTTCGCCGTAGTCGGGTAAAAATGAATCTTCCCTTGTTCTAGCAATATACCTACCTAGTCTAGAAGAAATCGCATAGTTGTCTGTAAGAAATCGCTGGCCGCGATAAGTAAGATTGTGCATTGTACAAATCACTACCATATACTGTCCTTTGTACTCGTATGTATTGTATCCTATGTTTAGTGTGCAATAAAGAGTAATTATCTACCTATCTATCTTTTAACACTCAACGATATTTTCCGCAATAGATAGAGTGATTTAAGCAGAAGGTTTTCTCTTTTTTCCATCTTAATCGATTGGAAAAGGTTTATATGTAGTGACAAATCCCTACTAATATTATAAATGCGAAAGTAACTCTGTCTGTCTGTCTGCCTGTCTGTCTGGCTTTCACGCCTAAACCACTGAACCGATTTTGATGAAAGGACAACATTCACTCTCCATACAAATCTGGGCTAGTTTTGAAAGTGCCGGCCAAAGGAAAAAAATACGATATTCCGTTAGAACTCGTTCTTACTAACATTTTTTATTATGGCGTCAAAGTTGAGAGACCACTTCCAACGGTTTTATTAGAGTTTAAAAATCTTAAAATATACACTTTTTATGATAAGAACTATTGAAAATAAATGAAAAATATTGCTATACATTGGAAGAATAGTTAATAGAAGCAATAAAAAATAAACCCTGTACTTTATATTGTTGTTTTTCGTCCATTTATTGAGATCCAAAGTTGAAAGTGCCGGTCAGAGAAAACAAATATGATATTCCGCTAGAGCTTGTCCTTATTAGCACTTTTTATTACTACGTCAAAGCTGAGAGACCACTGCCCTCAGTTTTATTGGTGTTCAAAAATCTTAGAAACATATAATTTTTATGATATTATATATCGAAAATGAATGAAAAATATTGTTCTATATTGGAAGAATAGTTGTTTAACGCAATAAAAAATAAACCACATACTGCATATCGCTGTTTTTCGTTAGTTAGGTCCAAAAATTGAAAGTGAAGCCAAAGAAAAATAATATGATATTCCGTTAGAGCTTGTCTTCATTGACATTTTTACTATAGCACCATAGCTGAGGGAATACTGCTCTCGGTTTTATTTGAGTTCAAAAATCTCGGAAACGTATATTTTAAATAAAATAAATAATTGAAAAGGAATAATAAATTATGTTGTATTATATTGGAAGAATAGTTGATAAAAGCAATAAAGCAATAAAAATAAGCAATTAAAAATAAAATACACGAGCAATAACACTGTTTCATTGCACTCAACCCTGTTTGTTTTATCTATGATAATGTATGTATAATGTTGACGAACCTGGACATGACGTGATTGCTATCGTCCACGAATCTACCTTATGGCATTGCCATTAGTGCCTTGTAACTGTGGAATATGATCAACACATTTACTAAGTTCAATAATTGGAAATGCACCTTTAACCAATATAAATCAATATTTCTCATTCATTTTCAATAATACGTTTAAAAAAATGTATTATATCCAAGATTTGAACTCAAATAAAACCGAGGAAAGTGGTCCCTCAGCTTTGACGTCATAATAAAAAATGCTAATGAGTACAAGTTCTAGTGGAATATCACATTTGTTTTCTTTGACCGGCACTTTAAATTTTTGACCTAAATAAATGAATGAAAAACAACGTTAATGCAATATGCGGTTTATTTTTTATTACTTAAATGAACTATTCTTTCAATATAGAACTATTTTTTTAATTCATTTTCAATAGTTCGTATCATAAAAAGTGTATGTTTTCAAGATTTTAGAACTCAAATAAAACCGATGGAAGTGGTCTCTCAGCTTTGACGCTATAATAAAAAATACTAATGAGGATAAATTCTAGCGGAATATCACATTTATTTTCTTTAATCGACACTTTTAATTTCGGACCTAAATAAATGGACGAAAAACAACAATTATGCAGTATGAGGTTTATTTTTTATTGCTTTTATTAACTATTCTTCCAATATATAACAATATTTTTCATTTATTTTCAATAGTTCGTATCATAAAAAGTGTATATTTTTAAGATTTTAGAACTCTAATAAAACCGTTGGAAGTGGTCCCTCAACTTTGACGCACTAATAAAAAATGTTAGTAAGAACAAGCTCTAACCGAATATCGTATTTTTTTTCTTTGGCCGGCAAAATAAAAATTAGCCCAATCTGAATGATGTCCTTTGGTAGAGAGGTAGTTTAGACCTTGAGAAAGGACATAGGCTATGTTTGGTCGCGATAACCGACATCCACGCGGGCAGAGCCGCGGGCAAAAGCTAGTACTATATAATATTGTTTGCGGGTATGGGATCGAAGTTCCACGCGGGCAGAGTCGCGGGCAACAGATAGTTATTCAAATTCAAATTCAAATAATTTTATTGTGAAAATGGGTTACAATGTGAAGTAGTAATTAGGATATAAAGTTTCTCTATTCTCCACCTCAAGGCATACAATAGCATAATGTACAAAAATATTTTTTTTTAAATACAGTGAGCCATTACTACATTTGCATAATGAATACTATTCCGAGAAAAAAGTAGACTTACCTCCAGAAATGGTGTTCTTCACATGCTCCACCAGGTGCAGGTAGGCCTCCCGCGAGTACCCGCGCCGCATACGCTCCAGGACGGCGCTGGAGCCCGACTGTGCCGGCAGGTGCAAGAGCTTGCACACGTTGGGCCGCTCCGATATCAGCTGGAGCACCTGCACATGCACATTTTAGGTCCAAGAGATATGTCCGGAGTTATACCTATGTTGCGTTAGTGTTTGAGAGATATAGAGGCTCTCTATCCAAAAATAACCATGCTATGATTATTTCCTATTAGGGGCTGTCCATTAATCACGTGATGTTTTTTTTAACAATTTTTTAACCCCCCCTCCCCCATGGTGAGGTTTTGGACCACCCTCCCCCCCCCCCTCCAGCCAAAATCACGTGTATTTTTTATTCATTATTTAATGCTAAAAAACTAAGAATCGTGACAAAAATCGCGAGTTATAAGAAAAAAATAAATACACGTGATATCTCAATATACCCCTCCCTCCCCCTGGTGATGCTTCGTGATTTTTTCCGATCCCCCCCCCCCCTTTTGAGCCTCACGTGATTAATGGACAGCCTCTTATAGTTTTTGGCAACTTGAGCGAAAAGAAGAGTAAGTGGAACCCCAACTCGATCCATGAAAGCCTCAATTGCCACCAGTAATAACGCTAAGATAATAATGATAACATCTGTATACACAACAACTTAAAATAGATCAGTAGGAAGAGGGACCTTGGGTTCCGAAGCGAATACCTCGGCCTCTTATGATGATGATGAGGATGACAAATAGAATCAGTATGACTTACCTCATCAGGAAAGTCTTTCGGGTGGGCGGCTGTGAACCTGATTCTCATCTCAGGATCAACAGCAGACACTTTGTCCAGTAGATCAGCAAACCTCATCCCTCCCTTTTTAGTTTTGTACACAGTTTTGAAACCTGAAAAAGTCGCATTATAGTGACAATGGTCGTGATCGTGATGGTCGCATCTGAAGCATACACCTTGCAAAGCGGATCCCGGTCTCCAAGCCTCCCATACGTCTTCTTCATCCTAGCGTTAATTCCCAGTCGCATCCGAAGCTTTCACCTCGGAGTCTGGGGTGCGCTTTACCAGTCTCAATTGCAGATTTGGTTAGACCTCGATGTTATATCTATTAAAGCCTCGGATACGACCGAGACTAATTCATAGGTTACACGCTCAGTCTGGCGTCAGTTCAGTCCATCAGTCTGCTCAGAATGACGGGAGAATTATCGTCTAACCGGTTGACTGACGGGCTGATAGTCCAGAATGACAAAAATTAAATATTTTAAATCTTTCTGTCGTGAATGACAGCAAACTGATGCCAGACTGATCACCGTCCGCGACGCAATGGAGCAAGACGTGCCAAGCGACGAAGCGCTGCCGCCGCCGCCCGCATCACCCCCGCCGCCGCCAATAGAGATAGAAAAAGAATTCATTCTCACATTCTCTTTTTCTCTTTTTTGTAGCCAGGTCATCTATCGTTTCCTTTTTACACGTTTCTTTAGCATTAAAGCGATAATTATTATCGCACAGGCTCTTTTTTTTCTTCAAAATATCCATAGCTAGACAGGATCAGGTGACTCACTTGACTGTCGTCTTCACTTTACGAATGGTGACTAACGTAAGTTTTATCAGTCTGCTGTCAGTCTTAGACTGAGCGTGTAACCGTGTTTTTCATCCATCATTCTGGCATCAGTCTTAGCCGGACCAAACTGATGGACTGAACTGACACCAGACTGAGTGTGTAACCTATGACTAACGCAAAGATGATGATGATGATGCAGCTGTCGCGATGCAGCTCGAATATGAAGGTGAATATTGAACTTTTTGGGTAATGTACGCCATTAATATTTTTCTAGATATTGGTGAAGGGCTCGCGTGTAAGTAGAAACGGAATAGCATATTGCAAGGTTAAGTAATACTAGCCAGGTCAGTCTTAGCATAGGTGACCATTCATAACATATTGAGATTTCGCCAAGCCTCCAAGAGCTCAAAAACTCCGGCAAATTAGTTTAGCTGCCAGGATCGTAGCAGGTGGAAAACTGTGGTCTCTGGCTACCCCACTGGGAAAGAGGCGTGACTGTATGTATGTATGTATTATCTCAACCTACTCCGAAAAAAGAAAAGCATAAGGTATTCTACGCTATCACTCAAAGTTACCTTTCGCCATATGAGTGTCGAACTTCTCCGTAGCCTGAGACAAATCTCTGTAACTATTCACATTCTGTCCCAACAGAGTCACTTCTTTGACCCCCTGGTCGGCCAGCTGCCTCACCTCGTCCACTATGGAGGGGACGGGTCGGGAGCGCTCCCGGCCGCGGGTGAACGGCACGATGCAGTAGGTGCACATGTTGTCACACCCCCGCATTATTGAGCTAGGGAAAGGAAAGATAATCATGAAAGTAGAGGAAGCAAAAGGTGTATAACCCGCGCCACGTATCTTGGACCTAAATCTTAAGACATACGAGGCTCTGGCGCCCGCGGATCGCTCTGTAATATTCTATGCTTGGTGAATTTGAGCTCGTCCACCGCAGTAGCATCCCATGCTATCTTCAAAAGACACTCAAGAAATGTGTACTGCGCGTATAGGGCACATTTTGAGCTGAGCACATTTTAGGTCCAAGATACGTGGCGCGGGTTATACCTAGGTCAAGATCAGTTGCAGAATATACATGTGTTTCGGTAACATCAAAAGAGGTTCACCACATGGAAAAGTTGCTGGCTAAAAAGGCTGTTATTTGTTGGACTCATGTCTCCACATAGCTTCTCAATACACCCTCAGTGGCGTGATGGTAGTGAACGCGGCCGCCACGTAGGAGGCGCGGGTTCGATCTGTGCAAATATGGGTATATTTATCGCCATTGGGTTGTGGAGGACAGATGGTATATCTAAGTCAAGCCAAATCCGCATTTAGACTGGTAAAGTGAACCCCAGACTCCGAGGTGAAAGCTTTGGATGCAACTGGGATTAAAGCTAGGATGAAGAAGAATAGATTAAACCTGCAGAAAGATGAACTTACATAAAAGCGGACACACTATCCTGATTCAATCGAACTGGCACAACATCTGCGTATGTCTCATCCAATGATAATAATACATTGACTGCTGTCTGGCCACTATCCGTAAGTGCAAGTAATCTTGGTAGATCTCTGTAACTGTCTGGACCAGCCACTGCAATGAATATTAAAACTTGATATATTAAGACCCCTTAGAGGTTTACATGTACATAAAAAAAGTCAGCCAGATTAGCTAGGAACTGAAGAACATGCAAGAAAAGTTTAATAACAGTAAGGTATAAGAATATTAAAAATCTTTAAATAATTATTAATTTATTATAATAATCGTACTTCAGGTACATACCTATCCTTATAATTAATTTACAATTTTATTTTAGATTTTTTTTTTATTTTGAGTGTGAAGAGATTGGCATATTAATTCATTCACCTTATAAATATTTAAAGTAAATTAATGCACTACAGGTGCCATTAATAAAATTATTCTTCATAATTATTTTTTTTATGCAAATCTAACTTATCAAGCCATATTTCCAGTCATCCTACTTACCAATATCAACAGCTTTCTCCTTCTCAATTAATTTCTCCTTTAATCTCTCAGCCATACATCCCAAAATGCCTATTTTAACGTCACGGTTCTTAGCACGCCTCTTGTACCCCCTCAAGTGGTTCAAGCGATGCCAAATCTTGTTTTCTGCCCCCTCTCTTATTGCACATGTCATTACTAAAAATATATCAGCTTCATCTTCCACCTCTGTCCTCTCAAAGCCTTCTGTTTTCAAAATTGACCACACAATATCAGTATCATTCAAATTCATTTGACAACCATATACATCGAAGAAAACCTTACGTCTGTTATTTATTTTATTATTTTCCAGCAGATAAGGAATGTGAGGACGGTCAGTGAGTATTGGTTCAGAGTCTCCAGTGATGAATTGTTTCAAACCTGGTCCTTCTTTCAACCTTTCTTTGATCGCAGTAAAGCGGGTCGAGGTTGAGTAACATCCGCATTTTGTTATTAGAGACTTGTTGATAAGTTTAGATAAACGGTTCGCACGTCTTATAAATAACATTTCTGTAAGTTTTCATTGAATTACTACGAATAATAAATAAACATAACCTACAAACTACTCAGCAAGAGCAAATCAGTCACGATCTGTCAAAATAAATAATAAATAACAAAACGCGCAATGAAAGTCCTCATTGTATAAAAATATAAAACAATTGTATAATAGGTATTACTTATAGGTAATTGTATGCTTCTCCTAGATTTAAGAAAAATAAATTCTTACATTCAAATATGTATTTTTTAATCGTCATCAAATCAAACTAAAAACCGCTAATAAAACGTTCATGATCGTGAATGAAGGGGTGAATGGGTGAATTTTATGAAAATAACAATGGCTGACTGACTGCTTTTAACCTAAGCAAATTTTACCAGAAAATAGAAAAAACTTCTTTATTTTGTAATAGTCGTAACAGTTATTGACTAAAAAGTTTTTGAGACAAAGCAACGATGAGTGGCCGTTACCACAGCTACGATAAAGGTATTAGAATGGCGTGAAGTACACTTTTTATTATAATAAAACCAACGTAGAAATGGCAATTCCACAATATTTAGTATTAGTGCACTCAAAGATGTATTTTTATTTATCTTTGCCAGTGTTTTCGCATTGGCAGGGTCGTCTCGATCCACGCGCGATGATTCTAGGCAGTACAGGGAGAGGCGCGAAGGCAGAGATAGGAGGAGGTCGCGGTCGAGGTCTCCGCGGCGATGGTCTCCTCCTGGCAGGCGCCATTCGCGTGACAGATCTCCAAACAGCAGAGAAAGGGATTATAAAGGTAAATAAACTACATCAGAATTTTGTTTCAGATTACTGTGGTAATATGTAGTTACTGTTAACTTTATTGGAACAAGAAAACAGTCAACCACATAATATAGTTAGTAATAAACAACTGCTGAAAACTATCTTTTAAACAAAGTTTAGTGCAATTGGGCAAAAGTCATACAGTGACTGAAATATACATATCCGTTCAAAGAAACTCTTATATAGATAACCTACCCATAAAACTGAATCAATTTTGATGAAATTTGCTACAGAGATAGACTAGAGCTTAGGAAAGGACATAGGCTATGCTTGCCCACTATATCTGACATCTACGTGGGCAGACAACGCACATTTCCTAGTAATTACCTATTTCAGATACAAGACACTCAACAGATTACGAAGAAGTGGTCCCTGCACCACCACCACCACCTCGCATCACCAAAATCTCAATTGATTTTAACAAACCAAAAGCACCACCGATCAAGATGAACATCGGCGGACCAGCTGTGCCAGCTGCTCCAAAAGTTAAACCCACTATAGCATCGGTTTTCAATGCTGACGATGATGAAGAGGAACCTGAGGAGATGCCTGCCGAAGCTAGAATGAGGATGAGGAATATTGGCCGGTATGAATTTTTCACCCAACATAACAATTAGATACAAATAGTCAAGCCTTTTCATAATGTTATGTAGAAATTTTAGATAGATGGCCCATCAGGTGGGCCGTGTGCTTGTCTGCCACCTAAGTGGTAAAAAAAAATATTTTTTTTTATTGGCTTGATCATCACTTTTTGACCTATTCCAACTCAGTTGGGGTTAGCTTTCTAGTCTAACTGTGATGCAGCTGAACTTCAATATTTTCAGTGAAGCAAATGTCAGATGGCAGTTGCTTCAGATGACCTCCACAACTCTCTCATCCTAGCGTTAATTCCCAGTCGCATCCGAAGCTTTTCAACTCGGAGTCTGGGGTCCGCTTTACCAGTCTTAACTACAGATTTAGCTAGACCTCGATATTTTTTCGTGAAGCGATTGCCATCTGACTGCCACAGCCTAATGATAACATTATGCGATATCGAATGAGATGACCTCCACAACTAATTGACAATATTGAAGTTCTGTAACTGACTTTTGCAAAATTGAAATTGCATTTTTAATTTCTATATTTTCCATCATTTTCAGAGAAACACCAACTTCGGCGGGTCCCAATTCATTCGGCAAAACAAAACAAGGTTTCTGTGACGCAAAGAAAGTATTTGAGAAAAACTTGAAGAACGCTCTAGACATGGCCGACAAGCCAGGAACTCAAAAGTTACCGCAAACTATCTATAAGATTAAAGGTCCATGATGTTCAAATGAAGCAACATTAAGTATAACTTAATATATTTAGTATAGCTTGGATAGTTGACCTGTTTGACTCTTGCTTGACACTTGATATAAACAATGCAAAGTTAAATAAAGTGTAATTTTAATAATATTTGACCACAACTGTGTAGGTTTCAGTTATCATGTCCAAACATACTCATAGCTTATATTCTTTTCCAAGCTGTAGTATGTTTCTATACCAAATTTCATCATGTTGTCTTTGAATATGATGAGATTTCATGCAAACTTTCATCCCAATTCATGCCTTTTTAGTGATAAAGGGCTAATATAATATTCTTTCCTAAGCTCCAGTCCATCTGTGAACCAAATTTCATTAAAATTGGTTCAGCGGTTAGGTCTAGTAAAAGCGTAACAGACAATTACTTTAGCATTTATAATGTTCGTATGGACTAGTGGCCTTTCGCAGTTGCACATCTAAAAATTTTCTGTATAGGAAGAAAGTTCTTCCTTAGTAGTTTCAGCTCTGAGGAGTCAGTCAGACAGGACAAGTATATTTTCAGTGTCAGGCTGCAAGAGAAGGGATATCACAGATGCTCATTCATGCCTTCTACTGTAGTCGAGTCGTTAAGGCGCGGTCCGATATTGATAACCTACTCCTTTTTTAAAGTCGGTTCTAAATCTCAAAGTAATTTACAAAAATAGGACTTCGGCTTCCGAGTACTCGTGAATTGTTAAGGTGAACGCAGACCTAGTCGCACCGCACACACTGCAATCGCCGCGTTCCGAATTATTTATATGAAGTTCTATGCAACCTCGCAAACCTAGCCACGGCGCAGTCGCCGCAGTACCCGAAGCGGTCGAATTCTCCAAGCCGCAGCTGATGACGTCAGCAACGTCGTCGGCCCGTGCGCATCGGATGCTGCGCTGTGATGCTGAACAATACAATGAGCTTTTCACGTCCACTTATGATTTAAATTAGAAACTGAATGAAAGAAATTCAGTGCGATGCGTGCGTCGACGGGAACGACTGCGGTGCGGACAGATGTGCGAGGCCATTAACAAAAGCAATGACTGCGGCGACTGCAGTGCGTGCGGTGCGGCTAGGTCTGCATTCACCTTTATTAAGATTAGGTAAGTATAGAACTTTATAATACTTTCTTAATATACTTTTGTCTTAACAATTTGAATTGTTCAAAATCGACCGCGCCTTAAGGAAAATCTATTGTTTACATGGCCAAGTGCCTTTTTTTTAAATTTTACATCAATCGAATTGTATTCCGATATTTTGTATTTTTTTAAATGGATTCATCTTAAGTTGCTAATATCGGAGTTAGGATTTATGCCTACACGACATAAAGTGTATGACAGTCCAGATATAAAGTAATTTGGCTATGAAAACAGAAGTTTTTATAGTAAAAGTTTTTGTTCTACCCTCCAATTTTATTGTCGTGTGCAAAATGTCAATAAGTGTAAAAATTATATGGTAAGTACTTTACAATTTGCTTAGTAAACCAAAATATTGCGTTTACACATACACGTGGTATATTCTTGCTTTGGTGAAATCAAAGATAGGTACCAAAGAAGAAATAAGCGCCATGGCGCATAATTTTAGACAGTACAGTATGTTGCACCATATTCGGTGTGCATATTTATATAGTTGCATGGATTGGCAACATTGGCATAGTGACAAAACTCTAATGGGCCGTATACATGCTCGCCGAGCGTCGGCAAATGGCTGCAAGGCAAATTCTTACTGTCCACACGTTGGACAAGCGAACCGAACGCCAATGCATGCAGCAAATGTCTGTAGGTAGAGCCGCACACACGTTGGCCGAGCGCAGACAAACCGACGTGTCCCTTCGCCCAGCATACTCACCATGGAATCTTGATATTTCATGAATGCCAAAAAATAGTTCTGAAATAGTTTTAAATAGTTGCGAAAGGAAAAAAATAGTTCTCTTATACTTACGAAATTACAGCCATATTTCTATGAGTATGCTGGGCGAAGGTTTCGTCCAGCATACTCACCTCCGTTTGGGGAATCTGCGTACGCTTCAAACATAATTCATACTTCAAAAAATAGTTCATAAATAGTTCATAATGGTGTCCAAAAAGAAAAAATAGTGCTCTAATAACTCCGGAGTTTTAGGCTTTGTTCACTGAGTATGCTGGGCGTAGGTTCTACGCCCAGCATACTCACCTCACTGCGCAAATACCGAACGAGCTATAGGTACAATTTATGTCTCAAAAAATAGTTCTTGAAATAGTTGTCAATATCAGTCTAATTTTCGCTTGACTTTTGACCTAGAAAACCATTAAATTTGGTTGTAAACTTGTACATACTAACGTTAAATGAGGTACAGTCGTCCACACATGTTTTTATAATATAAAAATATTAAACATTCTGATGGTGGGCGTTGTGATTGGGAATAATATTGTGGTATTATCTCACATTCAAAAACAGTCGAAAAAAATATATTAGCATTTAGCTAGTAAGTATATATTTTTTAATAATAATAAAATAAATGAAACTGTAAGCGTAAATAAATCCTATTACTTCATTGCTTGTAGGGTGAACTATTTGCCAAAAAAATTGTCTGGACACTAAAGTCTATCGCAGCCTGCCGAGAAGGCGACGGCCTAAGAATACATTGTCGCCTCCCCTTACATGCTTGAGGGGGTCGTAAGGGCCGGCGCCCACTGCCGGCATGGCACGGCATGGCAAATGATTTTATTACTAATCAAGTTATTTTGAATCTTATTTCAGTGACTTTAGAATTCATTTTACTTTATTTCGTCAAACGATGCCGCGGCAGGCCGCAACGTGCCACATTCCGTTCGACTGCCTCTTTGTCGGTAGTGAATCGATTCGATTCCTGCTCAGTGCAAATATTTGTATGCATGAATATGAATATTTGCATTGGTCTGGTTTTTATCCTACTAATATTATAAACGTGAAAGTTTGTAAGTATGTGAGGATGTTTGTTACTCTTTCACGTAAAAACTACTGAATGGATGTTGATGAAACTTTACGATAATATAGCTTGTACATCAGAATAACGTATTGGCTATATTAAGCGATGAACGGGAAAAGAATTTCACGCGGGCGGAGCCGCGGGCAACAGCTGCTGTATAATATGTATACTATATATTTACAAAAAAAAATTGTATCAAGTATGTTTATAGGCTTTCTAGAACCCATAACACAAGCTAGTTAAGCTATACTTACTTTGGGTCTGGATAGCGTTGTGTAGATTTTCGTTTAATATACACCGTGGTTAAACAACTGAACCAATTTTCATCAAACATAGATAAGAACACTCCCGACTAATTATTCGCCTTTCAAACAAAAAAAGAACAAAATCGGTTCGAGAGCTACGATGTACACAGACATACACACAGACACGTCAAACTTCCGTCCGTTTTTGCATCGGGGGTTAAAAAATTGTTATACCTAGTACAAAATGTACCTAAGTTATTAGAAAGTTTTGTATCCGACTGTACTAAAATCGAATGTATGTAGAAGTTTACAACCAAATTTAATGGTTTTCTAGGTCAAAATTCAAGCGAAAATTAGACTGATATTGACAACTATTTCAAGAACTATTTTTTGAGACATAAATTGTACCTATAGCTCGTTCGGTATTTGCCCAGTGAGGTGAGTATGCTGGGCGTAGAACCTACGCCCAGCATACTCAGTGAACAAAGCCTATAACTCCGGAGTTATTAGAGCACTATTTTTTCTTTTTGGACACCATTATGAACTATTTATGAACTATTTTTTGAATTATGAATTATGTTTGTAGCGTACGCAGATTCCCCAAACGGAGGTGAGTATGCTGGACGAAACCTTCGCCCAGCATACTCATAGAAATATGGCTGTAATTTCGTAAGTATAAGAGAACTATTTTTTTCCTTTCGCAACTATTTAAAACTATTTCAGAACTATTTTTTGGCATTCATGAAATATCAAGATTCCATGGTGAGTATGCTGGGCGAAGGGACACAAACCGACAACAATCCGAAGTAAGGCGAGTGATCACGAGCGAAGACAAGTTACCACAAATGAGGTTTACACACGTTGGCGCTTGGCTTCACTCGGCCAATTAGACGAGCGACGACGAGCGATGACCAGGAAAGGCAAATAGACTGTCCACACGTTGGCGTTGGCCATCGCTCGGCCAGTGTGTATACGCACCTTAAAGATGGCTCTAGTTAAGTCTCCGCTACTTTACTAGGGCCTACCCTCTTTTTCAACTGTCAATTTCCTAACTCGACTATTGAGGACTTTACTAGACTTTGACTAAATGACTAACTGATGACGAATAACTTGATTCATCGAATTACTTAACAATGGCATTACACAATCGAGTGAGTAGAGAAACAAAATGCCAAAGAAATAACCAAAAAAGTACCTAGATGTGATTCTAAAGGGTATGTTTCAGATGTAATAATGACATTATTGTCAAAATTCAGTTATTGTGTTTCTAAAAGCAAAAACATGAAATGTCTAAATTAAGACTTTGTCCTGTAATCTGAAAACTTTGCAGAAATTCATTCAAATATTAATATGGACGATATTATAAATTATAGCATCTCCAACAGGGTGATGACTTTTGCGCCACCTTGTACTACTTGTAATATTACGGCTATACTACCGAGATATGCCAGCCAATAATTACCGTCATAATTTCAACAACACCTTGGTGTCGCCTCGATTTACCGCCTAAATTTATTGACATATTCAGTAAACTGTAGTGTAGCCGCACAACTTCATGCAGTAATTTAGATGGTAAATTTAATTGCATAATTATTGCAGTAACAGTCCTGTAGACGGTAAGGTAGTGTAGCCGTAGAATAAATGAGGTAACAGAACATTAACCAATCAAATGCAACATATTCTAGATCATCTGCCGCCATCAGAGCATCGACTTCAGCAGTCTCCACCACGACCCTGGGAAGCGAGCACCGACGCCCCACTGCTTCCACCACCACCACCACCACCCCTGCTGCAGGAGGCCACTGCGTCAGACACGGAGCACGTTTTCGCTATTTCATACCAAGAGGCCACCCGGCGCAATACCGACGCCGATACCGAACCGATTCCATCGATTTGTACGGCGCCGACGTCACCGCCGACGTCACCGCCGCCGCTACCGCCGCCACCGCCGCCGGTGAGATCTACACAATCATATGCCATATCTAATTTTGATCCAAGCATCAACGACATCAACACCTGGTGCGAAGAAGTAGATCGTGCTAAGATTTTAAATAATTGGGATGACGTCGAATGTATATCTCGCATCCGGTGTTGTCTCAAGGGCGACGCTAGCTCCTGGCTCGATCAATGGAAAACTTATAGCCTCACTTGGAGTAATTTTAAGACTGACTTCAACCCTTTGTGCCCTCGGAAGCCAGATGTTGCAGATATACTATTTGAAGTTATGAGTACTGATTCGGACAAATTTGCAAGTTATGCTGATTACGCTCGCCGGTCTTTGCTAATGTTGCGCACTGTTAAGGGGTTAAGTGATGAGTTAATTTCTGCAATAGTGGTAAGAGGTATTACCGATCCGGAAACTCGCGCTTTAGCTACCAACGCGAAATTACCGCCGGGAGAGCTAGTGCAATTCTTTTCGATTCACGTTCAACCAAATTTAAACCAGTCTATCCACAATAAAAAATTTAATAACACCTTACCAAAAAATAAGGTCATGTTGAAATCAAATGATGTCAGTACATCGCCGCCAGTCCCTTCAAACATGGAAAAAGGAAAGTATCAATGCTTTAATGGTTTCCAAAATGATCCTGTGAAGAAAGATGTTCCAAAAGTTAAAAAATGCAGAAAGTGTTGCAGCACTGATCATCTAAGTTATAGTTGTCCTCTGAGAATCAACAAAGTCAAACCAAATCCTCTGCCTAACCCCAGTAATATCACAACAATAGATCCTAGTTCTAAAATAATAGAAGGAATAAAAAATACCGATGATAAAATAATAGAAGCAACAACTGATTCTAATAATAAAATAATAGAAGCAACAACTGATTCTAATAATAAAATAATAGGGGCTACTGTAGATCCTAATGATAAAATAATAGATCCTAATGATAAAGTAAAAAAAGTAAAACAAAAGAAAAAAAAGAAATTAATCCCGAAAAAGGAACCATGTGACTTCTGTAAGATTTATGGTCATACAACAGCAGAATGTTTTCGTAGAGTATATGTGTGTGGTAAAACATGTGACATATGTGACAAGGTTGGTCATTCATCTGTTAATTGCTTTCTTGCAAAAAGGAAATGTGGTAATTGTAAAAAAATTGGTCATAGAACTGGAAAGTGCCCTCTTCCAAAAAAGGTCCTGAAATGTGATTTTTGTATGGGGCAAGGTCACGAGGCTGCAACATGCTTTAAGAAACAAAGGTTGCAAGTTACTGAAACATGTAACTTTTGCAAAAAGCCTGGCCATACGGAAGCCAAGTGTGTTGCAAAATTGTGGCTAAATTCTTCTTTTGGTGCACTTGTGACAAACAATTTGCTTCAAAATAAGAAATAAATGGTATTCTTTTAACTTTTCTCTCTCAATAATTACATTTTTTATTTGCCAAAAGCCTCCATCTATAGCATGGGATAGTAACACAAAAATGACGGTTTTTCTTAGAATTGATGCAAAGGGGACCATTGTTTTATTTTCTAGTGTCTTCTCAGAAGGTCGTAAACGAATATCGCGAATTTGTTCAAAGGCATTACATATGCTTGTTAATTTACCCTAAGACTCTTTCTCTGTTCAGCGTACGCATTCTGTGAATGTATGCTTAAGCACAGACACCACGACCAAGTTCCCGTTAACATGTTTTTATATTAATTTTTTAAAATTTGAAAGCGAACAGTAATTTCTAAGTCGACAAGACCTTTCCAATTAAAAGAAACCCGCATCTAAATCCGTTCACTACTCAGAGCTTGTGACCATCGTGAACCGAAAAGAATTGAAAAACAAAAATTGTGTTCGGAATCGTTACTTTAGTATAACCTAAGCTTTTTTTAATTGCCAATGTATGGACACTAATATAATTATAATAAATAGAATAGATTTATTGTTATAAGTGACTGACAGCATGACTCGGGCATGCGCAGACTATTTTATTGTGGTCATGACGTTTCCCATGGTTGATATGAGTTGCAGTTATGAGCTGGTTCCTATGGCCAAGGGAGTGCGTTTATGAAGCCGCGGCGGAGTTCATAATGCCGCGGCACAGTTCAATATGCCGCGGCAGAATGCAAACTGTCGCGGCAGCGGGCAGAGTTCATGATGCTGCGGTGCGTTCTTGATGCCGCAGTTGGTTTTCAAATGCCGCGGCGAAATTCTTGATGCCACGCTGGAGTTCATGATGTCGCGATGGATTTCATGATGTCATGCGGAGTTCACGATGCCGTGGAGTCATTCATGAAACCATGCCAAGTTCATGATTCCGAGGTGGGTTCATGAGACCGCGGTCGGTTATCATACCGTTGCGGAGTTCATGTTGCCATGCGACGTCCATAATGCCGCGGTGGAATTCGTGATACCGCAGCGGAATTTATAATGCCGCGGCGGAGTTAATGATGCCGCAGCGGAGTTCATGATGCCTTCTGATGCATGTACTTGTGGTCAAACAAGAACTAGTAACTGGCAGCTTGACTTGTGTGGTCAAGAGACTTCCTCATGGTGGGTGTGAGCTGCAGGCCGCGACGATATTCATGGTGCCGCCGTGACGAGAAGGGTATTCTACTTTGCAGACTGTTTTCTTCAGGAGATGTTTTGATGGTAAGCTTGTGTTACTATTGCATGTTAAACTAAGCTATTCCCAGATCTGTTCTTTTTTGTACTATTTAGATCGCAGACAAGCACACGGCCCTCCATATGAAAAAGCGGTTTCCGTGGCCTATAGACGAGTGCAACACCAGGGGGGTCACACTCGTGCTGCCTACCCTGAAAGAACAGAGATTCTGTGTCGTCAGCGCAGAACACAACCACGGCAAGCCTTTGGTCATCCCACTGACAGCACAAAACCTGCTCAGTGACAAGTGTCTGAATAGGGGACTGCGACTGACGAGCGAGCGGCAAGCTTTTGCAAATGTTTAAACGAAGCAATTTTTTCTGTCCACTCGATAATCGTTTTTTGCAAGCGAGAAATTCTTCTCGTGTAAATGAGCCTTTATGTAAAGATACAAATAGTTTCTTTCTTCAGGTGAAAACGGCATCGAAGATAATATTGGAGTCCACGCCTGAGCAAGCTATCAGTGTCATCAATGTGAACATTGTGTAATAATAAGCTTGTGTTACAATTATGTAATAGTGATAATTACTTCATTTTAGTTGTTTTATGATTATAATCGATTTGTAAAGTATACTTACCATATTATGATAAGATGTTTTTTTTTTAACTATTTCGCCTGAAGTGGCCTATAAATATGTAATCGTTTCGTGCAGTTTGACTCGTTAATCTATAGTTGTCTTGACTGACTGATTCTTTAAAAAAAGAGTCTAAGCGCCTTCGCTCTGTTAAGCGGGTGCGGGTTCCGGATGCGCGCGCGTGCGTCCGGCTGTCCGTCGCGTGTGACAGGTACCCGCCTCACGCAGCGCTGCTCTTGAAAACGTGAAACAAGCACGCGAAGCGGACGTCCGCGCTGTGCGCCCGCTAAACGTAGCGAAGGCGCTAAATAGCTGAAGCTGAGATTGTCTTGACTTTTTCTTTTATCCCTAAGAGGGTGAATTAGTGGTATATTATTAGGGAAAGGTAATGTGTATGGATGCTTTTGATTTAAAGGATTACATAATCAATTGTCGGTAGGTGGCAGTGGCACTGCAATTATAGAAATTTTCTTTTACGTACTTGTTCCCATGTGAACCCTGCATCCAGCAATACTAGTCTTGGTAATAGTCCTCCTCACCTGTTCTCAGTCCTCCAATCGGAATTCCGATTGGTAGGAGTGTGGATATTTTTCCCCTTATCCGATTGGTAGGAGACGCGGGATTTTTTTGTGCCCGCACCTCCTATTGATAGAAGAGGGATTTATTTTCCCGCATCTCAGATTGATATGAGTTGCGAGATTTTTTTTTCCACGTATATCCGATTGGTAGGAGAGGGATTTTTACCACACCTCCGATTGACAGGAGCAGAGGGATTTTTTTCCTGCATCTCAGATTGGTAAGAGTTGCGGGAATTTTTTTTTTCACGTATCCGATTGTACGTATCCGAAGTGTATTTTTATTGCCTACATCTCCGATTGGTAGGAGTAGATTTTTTGTCCATATCTCCGACCAGTGTTCTCACAGTTTTCTCCATAATGACCTGGATCTAATCGACATTCATACATTAGGTATGCCTAGGTTGATCCTTACTAGGGTTGCCCATTTAATGGCGCGTGGTTTCAAATATTGTTCATATCATTTGTCAATTTAAAATCACATTATTGTCTTGATTTTCTTAGAAGATCGAGGCAATACGTTTTGTTTTTAATTTCTATTCTATTTAGAAAGTTAAACAGGTCTTTTAATTTTGTAATATATTTGTAATGTAGCTTGTTTTTAAACCAATTTGCCTAAAACACTTGTTCAAAACTTGGAATTGACTCTTATTAGAATAATTCAATAATATTTAATATCTATCTGAAGTAGTTAGATACTCGGCACTGGATTGTTGATAATGTCACTAGCTATGTAATATTTTAAATTGAGAATCAATTTTTGTTTTGTGAAGTTCATGTATTATGTACCTAATATTATATGTTTAAAGTCATACATAACCCATATTAAATGGTTTTTGTTAAATAGCTCGTTATCATCTTAGCATATAGGTAAACTATGTAACTTCATGTACGGTTTTTGTATGTGCTCACCATTTAATAAACGAATGTATGTATGTACACACATGTCTTTTTTTCTTCACCTATTGTTTCAAAATTTACCAGGTTCCTTCACAATTGATAGTGCAGAGTGCGAGCGCGTGAGCTACCGCCGCCTTTTTCTGCGAGCAATTTATAATAATATCCTTACTACGTCACAAGTAATACTTAAGGAGGCGTGAAAGCGGGGCCGTAGGAGAATAAGGTCCCTCACGTCCCGCATAATCCACATTCACAATGCGTGAAGGCGACTCGGGCGTCGGAGATCGCTCAACGACCTCCGTCCACCATGAGCGCGTGTCACAACAGGTGGAGCCACCTGTCACTTTAACAAAAGCAGCCCGCGGCGGTGGCGCGATGAGCGCCTTCCCCTTATCCGGGGAAAGATGGGGACACTAGTCGCATACCCGAGGGGGCCTTCGATGACCCTGGGTCAACGGGGGAGTAGGGGTTCTATACCAGAGGCTACCTGATCCTCGGCAACTGATGACCCGAGATGGAGTGCTGTTTTAGGCGGATCGATTCCGAACGATTTCCGCACTTAAAGAAAGGTTCCTTTGCTAATTTATTAAAAAGGTGATTAGGTACTCTTTGTTTTAACCGTAACCGTAAGTCTTTGAACCTGCGAGACGTCGATTGATATTTAACAACTTGTTGCTTGCAACACCAGAAGAACCCAACTCACAAGGTGGAGAGGATAAAGAAGGAGCGTCCCTTTCTTTTCTAGCATTGGCTTCAATATTTACAAGCTAATTACGTTATCAATAAGTGTGCAACTTCCCCATTCAAGCTGGTAATACCACAATACATGATTTGCAGGATGCCCCAGTACGTAAAATGGGGTGAATAGGGATAAAATGGTCGTTAGATTTTTTTAATAATTTCCTATTTTCTCCCGAATTCCAAGTATCTAACCAGATATTATTGATAACTCTGCTCATTATTACATTGAACTAATCCATAATATCACTAAAATAACTACAGAATTCAGCTGACCATTTTGTCCCTATTCACCCATTGATCCCTATTCACCCCATAGTACCGTACCAGGGATACTCTTAATATCATTTGCTGTATCGATACGAATTATGGCACGTAGTGGTGTATAGGACCTGATCAATATCCTTGAGGTCCAAACTTACAAGCTCAGCCCGACTGTATCGGTATCCGTCTTTCATCATTATTGGCAACTGAGGTCAAAATCGGAGTTGATGACCAGCCAGAATAAGCCATAGGTACCATGTGGTTCCAGCGTGATTTATCACATTTTATTCATACCGTTCTCCGAGGCCCCTGGCTGTCTATGATGAGCCGCGGGTTCGAGTACCATTCAAGTGCAGACTGTTGACTTTACAGAAAAATAGTACATTATGGTACAAGTGAGCAACGTTGGTGATTACCGCCGAGGCGCCATTGAGACCCGAGCCGCCAGGCGAGGGTCTTAAGACAGCCGAGGACGGTAATCATCATGCTCACACGTGCCATACGACGTTTTACAACACACTTGCGAATAAAATAATACTACAAATACTAAATAAACAATACTACAAATTAATTCGTTTTCCTATGCGCGCGCATTTAACAATGGCGGTCGACCATATTTTAAAAAAAAAGAGGTTTGAACAATTGAACTTAACTTTTTTTTACTGTTTTTTTTTTCTGTACTTAGAGAAAAAAAAAAGTTATATTTGAGTGAAAATTTTGTTTATTACACAAGTATTACAAGTTGAAATTATTTATTTAAATACGAAAATGCATCAAATGACCATACAATAGGCGTATTAATTTATTCGTACTATTAAACACGTTATTTTTTGTATTGCAAAACTTTTTTAAGAACATAGACAATTATAGACACTTCCTATAAAATTTAAAAAAGAATCTATAACTCACTTTTGTGAATAATAGTAATGAAAAAGTCACAGTTTTATAATAGGTGTCATTCCGTGCTTAATGAGCAGTTTTCCAGTAGGTATTTATAGGGTTCCTAAGGACAAGCTAGATGGCGCAGCCGGCACTTTTGGTAAGAAGAGTGTGGTCTCACATCTAGTGTTCCCTAATTTATGGAAAAAATGTTCTTCGGTTTTGTAATAATTTACTTTACATAAATGTTTTGACATTTGTTTTTGATAATATTATTATAAATATAATATTATTTTAAATTACAGACAGTGACGCGAAAAGAATTAAGCGTTTTATCATATTTTATCTATTGTAATATGGGTAAATGAAATTAAACTTTGGCAACATCGCACAAACAAACCACAGAGTACATTAAAATTACCAAAAGCTATGCTAGCGCCATCTCTTTATGATTTAAAAACCAACTGATTATTATACCTACTGGAAAACTGCTCATTGCGGTAAAATAATATCACTGTTATGAGCAGGTGTGTTGTAATAGTACATTATGGTACAAGTGAGCAACATTGGTGATTACCGCCGAGGCGCCATTGAGACCCGAGCCGCCAAGCGAGGGTCTTAAGACAGCCGAGGACGGTAATCATCATGCTCACACGTGCCATACGACGTTTTACAACACACTTGCGAATAAAATAATACTACAAATACTAAATAAACAATACTACAAATTAATTCGTTTTCCTATGCGCGCGCATTTAACAATGGCGGTCGACCATATTTAAAAAAAAATGAGGTTTGAACTTAACTTTTTTTACTCTGTTTTTTTTTTCTGTACTTAGAGAAAAAAAAAAGTTAAATTTGAGTGAAAATTTTGTTTATTACACAAGTATTACAAGTTGAAATTATTTATTTAAATACGAAAATGCATCAAATGACCATACAATAGGCGTATTAATTTATTCGTACTATTAAACACGTTATTTTTTGTATCAAAACTTTTTTAAGAACATAGACAATTATAGACACTTCCTATGAAATTTAAAAAAGAATCTATAACTCACTTTTGTGAATAATAGCAATGAAAAAGTCACAGTTTTATAATAGGTGTCATTCCGTGCTTAATTGCGGTAAAATAATATCACATTTATGAGCAGGTGTGTTGTAAAGTAAATTTACGTACCGTAAAACAAGTGAATATTCAAATGCTTGCACTTCATTCTCGTCGAGGTTAGGCGAGGTAGTGCGAGCACGAGTGTGGTGGGAGCCCTCGCGTCACATCGCCGCGCCTCGCCTAAGAGATGTTTGCCGATCGCGCCTCGCCTAACTTAACTTCGTCAAACCTCGCCTTGCCTAACCTCGACGAGAATGAAGTGCAAGCAAAACAAGTTGAGGGGTGAATATGAACAAAATGGTCAGATAATTTTTGTAGTTCGTTCAATGAGCCAATCAGAGTAGTAGTGCCATGGGAAAGTAAAATTTCCCATGACACTACTGGTACTACTGGTAGTGCCACGGGTAATGGACGTTCTAAAAGTATGAATTAATCAATGTTAAATTTATGTAGGTATCTGGTTAGACTTGAAATCTTGTATTTAAAAAACCTAACGACCATTTTATCTCTATTCACCCTATTTTACTCGTACCTATACATTGTTCTGATAATGGCGTGTGGTAAGGAATGCAGATTCCAGAAATACTTCCATTCCTAAAAAGCGGGTTATCCAATAAATAAAACATGTAATTGGGTTTTATAATATTTTAATGACGATTACTTCACTTCCTTTGCACATTCTGTGGGCGCTGCATGTCCCTGGGGAAAGTACTCTTGGGTGGCGTACGGATCCGTCTGTCCTTCTTCGACCTGTTGCGCACTACTTTGCTGTGGATTGCGCAGGACACGCAGTAATGGAGCTTAGCATACAACTTGGGGAGCTGGAACGCTGTGGATGAAGATAATTTTCGAATGAGTAAAATGTCAGATATAAATGAAGCACACGTTTTCAAAATTCTTCCAATTTGTAAGTATTTGATTAGATAGGAAAAAGAGAAATCAGCTCAGGCAGGGGACCTTACAGGGGGAATGCTCTGAACACTGATCTTAATCTTATTATATAATTATCTTAATCAATTTGAATACATAGTTAACATAATAAATCCTTAAAAATTCATTATGAAATAAGATTGTGCTAAGAAGAGCCATGGTTCTGAACCTACATAGAAGGCTCAACAAGAGAAGAGCCTACATTATGGTAGGGCAGACTACACTATAACATAATGATATTGATAAGACATGTAATTAACCTATGTTCTACAAATAAATGATAATGATTATGATTGTTCCCAGTTGAATCCTCAAGGGTTACATTTTGAAGTCTGGGGTCCTCTTCTTCGTTTGGCCTACACAAGTGTGGATAGCCTAGAGAGTGAATACTATCCAAGTTCATAACCCTAAGAGAAAAGTCTACACCATCAGCTTGATCTGTCAATCAGCAGGAGTACAGGCTTGTTTGTGAAAGGCCAAGCTCAAACAAGTTAAAAATAGTTTGGGTGAATAGGTCTTTGTTCCTGTATCTTGCCCAAATGGCTGAATAGATCCAGAGCCTAATTCTGCTAATTTATAATGATTCAAATTCAATTAAATTGGCTGTCAAAATCAAATTTAAATGTCAGATGTATTACTTAAATATTTTTTTTTGTTTGGGAGTATCCACCAAACTGACCGAAGAACAATGGATGAGGCTCTGTTGAAGGCTTTCCTCTCGGGTCGAGAGTTCAGGCGGCATTTGCTCAATGTATCAACAAAAACAATAAGTGGACCCTTATTGTTTTATTTATTTATTATATTAAATTGTGGAACATGGGTTTTATAGAGATCTTAAAATAAAATAATAAATTTCGGGCCCCAGTAGGTAAAAACATTGTAAGTAATTTTATTTATTGACAATTTGTCTTTTGATTGTCAATTTAATGTTTATTTGATTAGAGCTGCACTTGGAATCAATAAAAAGTCGAGTTAAGATGTTTTTCAATGCAGGTGTCAATTACACTATGTCCTACCACTTACATGGGTGTACAAATTAAAATTAAATCTCATTGTTGAGGATGATGAGTCCATAGTGCAATTTCTAGCAAAGTACTTTTTACTTTGCTAGAAATTGCACTATGGACTATGGATGCACCATGTAAGTGGTAGGACATAGTGTAATTGACACCTGCATTGAAAAACATCTTAACTCGACTTTTTATTGATTCCAAGTGCAGCTCTAATCAAATAAACATTAAATTGACAATCAAAAGACAAATTGTCAATAAATAAAATTACTTACAATGTTTTTCCACTGCTCTACATGAGTTTTGTATAGGGCAACAGAAGAATACTAAAGTTCTATGTTTTTTTCTTCTTTAAAATAAATTCTAATTAAGTTCAAGACAAATAGTAAGGGCCTGATGCAGAAGGCAGTTCTACTGAACCTTGAATATTATTATGATGTTTCATCTCTGGAGTATTAACCCCCAGTAGTTCCGTCCATGTCCGCAATGCCAGGTATTTTACTGTATTTCATTCTATACATGTTTCTAAATGTATATTGAGAAAATGTAGAGTATACATATTAGTGAATATACTGTAATGTGAGGTTAGATGAAGCTCATAAACAAACAAATGGTGCAAATTGATGCAAGTCAAGATCCACCCACAATGCTCATTTATTTTTGATTTATAAAAATATGACTCAACAGGAAATCTCTCCGCTGATCTACTTTCCTGGTAGGTACTATTTTTTTTGTAGGTTAGGCACAAGTTTTGTGGATAAGCCATCAAAGAACAGAATTAAAATAATGTAATCAGTAACATTCTAAGAACAAATATTTAAGAGATGTCGGTAAAAATACTCACAAGCATATACGGAGGCTTCGTTTATGTCTCTGACGGCAGCCGCCTCAACGATATTCCTAATCACAAACTTTTTGATAGCCTTGTCTTTAGGGACGCATCGCGCGCAGTTAGTGCACCTGACGGCCTTAACGTGACCACGGCCATGCTTGGCGCGCCCTCCATTACGGCGTTTGCGAGTCTGAAAACAAAAATTAAGCACTCTTCAAATAGGCCACATGCTCAACTTGACAACAGTGACGCGTGCATTTTGCGGCCACACATATTCATATAGTTTAATTATTGAACTATTCTCAATATTTGTACCACTTGTTAACTTATTTGCTGTAACATTTTCAGTTTTATAGTATTATTTTATCAAATATTTATTATAAAGTTTACGCACCATGTTTCTAACCTCCGATTCGGTGAACAAGGAACGACGGAAAAGGAATATTTGGCATAGATACGAGACCGAGTCAATGACATAGACCGATTTCCTACATTCAATTTAAATGTTGCTATATGTAAAATAGAAAAAGATAATTAAAAAATTAAAAGTCCACTATTTTTTAAATCAGTTGGCCGTGTAATGCTATAAATATATCATTTTAACCATGGCATATCAAAAAATTGTCTTTATAAGCTAAGCAATTTGCTGTGGAATAAATTATCTATAAAACGAAAAAAATCATCGACAACATGAAATTCCACGTTCCGACTGATCTAGTAAATTTGCTCATTTCATTCACCAATTCACCATCAATCAACAGAAAAAAAATAATAGTCTGTCACGCTGAATTTATTTCACTGTAATATTATTTTTGTTGCAAAATAGTAATAGCTTCGTCAAAAATTTCTTTGTTTTCCTGTTTCGCGTAATTCAAACTATAATTTCAAATATGTTCGATGTTTATCCGTAACTGCAAATATAACTTATCTCCGTCATCGTGTGGTAGTGCCGAGTGCCCCGTGTCTTGTCTTATTTTACGTTTGTGAAAACATTTCTGTGAATTGCGATGTTGTGCAGATAGTCATTTGTTGTGTACCGCGTGTGAAATGTCACAACATGGATGCCCAGAGAGACTGTCGAATAGATCCAAAGGGTATACGGATGATGGACCTAGTCAGCCTACGATGGAGGTTCTTGTGGAGACCCTCACTGGAACTGCGTTTGAAATGACCGTGTTGCCTACGGACACAATATTTGCCATTAAATCGAAGATATTCAGAGTAGAAGGTAAGAGGTGCTTGTATTTGTGTATTACACAACTGTATTGTGTATTTGACTGAGTAGGCTTGATCGTGCGTCATCCACGTTCGACAAAGGATGTGGTGTTTGTGCGTCGCAACTTGCGACACTTGTTTGATAACCCAAGTTACATACCTAAAAGATTCAATAACTACAGCTTCTCAATTGGTAAGGAAAGAAAGCCAGAAGGCATAATGCAAGTAAGTTAATTATAGCACTTTTGTTGTAGGAACTAACTCAGGTCATAATGTAAACAAAGTTATGTATACACTTGTACATAGCTAATGTAATTTGTGTTGATTATGAGCAAAGGTTGTACATGACAAGAGTGCACCTATTTAAGTGCAAATAATTAGATTGAATTGGAAATTAGCTGTTCTAATTAGAAAACTAGAAATCACCAGCTGTTTGACCTCAAACTTATAGATGTTTAATAACTAATAAATTCCAAATGATCTAATGCTGGCATTATGCCAGGATACTTCTGCTAGAAAAAAAAACAGTGATGTAGGTTATGTTATGATCCCATCTGAAAAAGTGACAGTACGATGTGGCAACATTATTTTGGAAATAAAAAGTACTTGATAAATATTTTGTTTAGAACTATCCAGAAGTTACTAGAAATGTAGGCAATTATTATGCAATATTCATGTTATCTTAACTCAGTAGCTTTTATTGTCTCTTAAAATATTATTAGTATTGAGTGTAATGATTACCTAGAATTTTTTGTTACAAACCAGCATCTACGCTCAAGAAAGAACCTTCAATAAAAAATGACGAGAAAACACCCTATGGTCAATGCCTTCATTATAAAGCCTTGTTTGAGGTTGGAATATTTCTTTATATAGTGAAAACAAGTCGTCAGACATTTCTGGACAAATTATGCAGAGCCGATGTACAATATTGTAACATGAATTTTCATTCCCTTTCACCTTGTGAGAGAAAAAACAAGCAATTAACATTATTATCAGTCCCATTCCTTACAGCACTAAGTGTTTCCTCTATCATGAAGATAATTTCTATTTGATGTTTTCTGATAATAGTACTATTGAATTTCTTCTAATAATACTATTGAATTTTTTTCTAATAGTACCTACTATTGGATTTTCTAATAATAATACTGTCAGAATTTCTAATTAGAATTGAATTAGAATGTTCTGATTAGCTGTAAATGGGGCCCCACCAAAATCTCAAAGTCCAAGTACTGGCCTGCAACTGAGGACCTGCAAGCCAGTACACCTGCTGATGACAAATCCATTAGACAAGGCTCTGGTGCAGGCTTTTGCCTCGAGCTTGGGAGTTCAGACTACAGTTGCTACCATAAAAGTCAAGTAAAACCAAATGAAAAGGAGAATATTTGTTTGTGTGTACATAAATAAATAAATAAATAAGGAGTTAGCAGACCTCTGCCTCCAAGATGAAAGCCTGATTTGCAACTAAAAAACATTAATAGTTAGCATACCTCTGACTTTCAGGTGAAAGCCTCGGTTGCAACCGGAAAAACACTAAGATGATGAAATATTCTGATTATTTATAGATTTTCTTAGCTATCAAACTGCTTGGGGAATTCCCTATAAGCAACTTTTGCCTTGTTCACATATGATTCATAAAATGTAAATTAATGCTACATTTGGCAGTTATGACTTGCAACACTAGAAATCTCACTTATGCATTGGTACTTGCAAATTACATGTTTCGTCTAAAAAAAGTAGAATGTTTAATTGATAATTTGGTGGGAAACTGATATTTGCCCTGCAAAACTGGTTTACTGCTCTTGCAAAGGAAAAAATGTAAAGGAAGTGATCTAGCAAGACCTTTAACTTGTGGTATTATCTAAAGGCATTCAGTAAACTGTGAAGGTACCAAGTCACATAGATGCTATAGCCAATGGACTAAAATCTAATCAGGCTATGACTATGAGGATATGACAAAAGTCTTCACAAGACAAAAATCCTAGTGCCTATTAGCATATTATAACAGGATGTGACTCACAACCACATCACTGCAAGATAGTACTAGTAGGCCAAACCATTGATATCATGGTAAGAGTATGATTATTTGTGGCTTCCATGCTACCTATACTATAATTATTATAATATAAAACTTCCATCAGCACAGCCTTTACATTTCTTGTAGCTAATACTATTTTATTGTAGTGTATATGAATGTACATGCGTTTCAAAAATATGCTATGTCAGTTACCTGAGAGTGCATCAACACAGCTCTCAATAGTTAGCAGTCAGTCGGCCAAATACGGTTGGGAGAGATACATAATTATTTTAAACTAGCTTTTTTTTTATATCACTTACGTGGCAGACAAGCATAGGGCCCACCTGTTGAAAAGTAGTTACTGTGGAATTTACATTCATTTAGAACGAACGGTATTTGGAATTTTCTGAATTTGAGCTTACAAAAATCAATAAAATTCTTATGTTCATAGTTTTGTCACTTTCCAAACAGAATGTCCATTGAAATATTCGATTCACTAAAACGGAATGTAGTATCGATGTGATCTAATAAAAAAAAAGTATGTCAATTTTTACTATTTGCACCTTTCACCCAAACCGTCAGAAATGAATCCGTATGCACCTGTGCAGGTTAATGACCTTTCGTCCCTACCTTTGCATATTGCTGGCGTAGTTCAAGGTCAAATGTCGCGTAGAAATAGGTCAATGACAGGTCGCCGGCCGATTTGTAAATAGGACTTTATTCAATGTGCAACTTCTAAGGGTTGTTTACATACATAATGTATGTATAACATAATGTATTTGTAGCCGACCCGCCCCGGCTTTGCCTGTAGTATACTTTGAAACTCTGTGTCACCACTATATGCCTGCAAATTTTCAAATAACGTATGGAAATCTTCTTGCAGACTTTTTGACAAAGTACTCTAACTACGCAGAACGGATTTTGGGGGCAAGCGTGCCAATCATCGCAGGCTCGCATCATTAGTTGACCAGTATACCTCGGGACTATATCTTGGACCTAAAATGTGTTCAATATGTTTTTTTTTTTTTTTTTTTAATATTAGCAACCGAAATTACTAATATTCCCGTTAACCCCTCCAACTAAACTAAATTGCTTGTGCTAGGAGTGGGTTCACGTCGGTAGTGTTATGGCCAGGATTCGAACCCGGGACCTCTCGATCGTAAGGCTGACTCCTTAACCACTAAGCTACCGACGCTTCGCTTTATACGCGCAGTACACGTTTCTTGGGTGTCTTTTGAGGATAGCAAGGGTGCTACGGCGGTAGACGAGCTCAAAATCACCAAGCATAGGTTATTGGCTGACTCGCACGCTCCAGCCAGGGCCTCTTTTGTCTCGCGACTTAAGGCGGCCACCCACTTACATTTTATCGATCGATGATGATATCGGTCTGTCAGTTCATCGCAATAGCCCACACACTTACAGTTTTGTATACGATTTTGACTGACGGATAATATGTGTGTGGCCGCTTGACGGTTCCGGTCAGCAAAGACAGTTAAAGGCCGGACAGTCTATGGCCGTCGGCATTTTATACGTATCAGACTAAAAGAATAAAAAAAATGATATTATTTTAGTCTGAGGTAATAAAATTATGATGTCATTGATGACATCAGGACTGGCAGGCCGCCGGACAGACGAAAAACTGCAGGCGGACTGTAAGTGGGTGGCCGCCTTTAGGTCCAAGATATGTGTCACGAGCTATACTTTTGTTGTTGTATAGGTTGGTTTTGAGGCATGAAGTCTGGAAAGTACCCAGAGCCTCTATCAAGCAGGTTAACCAATATCCGGTTCACGTTTTTATATTGTGCACAATATCTATACATACCTACTACATAGCTACTATATGTATACATAAAGTAGGTATGTTGTTATCAAACCATGAAAATTATAATAATATCGTAAATAGCTTTCTTTCGTTGATATAAATAAAAGTATTAAAAGCATATAAAAAGGCATAAACATAATATTTCTAATGTAGTTTCATATAAATTAACTTCGATATTAAAAAGGGGAATCTGGGCTCGCGTTCCCGGTCCTGAAAGACCCCCGACCTTTATAACCACTGGTAGGTTGATGGTTAAGGAGTTGGCTTTACGATCGGGAGGTCCCGGACATCATCATCCTGCCCTCATCCCATATTTATTTGGGGTCGGCGCATGCGATGGTTTTCCCAAGCGACTACAATATGGGGTTCTTCAAGAAGAGCATTAGAAGGTTTCTTCAGGGTCGGCAGCACGAGTGTGACACCCTGGTGTTGCATACGTCCATAGGCCACGGTGACCACTTTCCATCAGGTGGGCCGTGTGCTTGACTGCCACCTAACTGGCATAAAAAAAAAACGTGTGGTTTTTCTTTTCATCTCTGCTTGCAGTCATCTCAACATTCAGTCCCTTCCTATCCATATCATCTTTCACACAGTCCATCAGTCTCCTCTTAGGTCTTCCTCTTCTCTTGTAGTCACCCACTTCCATAGTTAATGTCTTCCTTACGACATGTATTTCATCCCTACGCATTACATCTCCGAACCAGGACAAACAATTTTCCAGTAGCTTTTCCGTGATTGGTGCTACCAAACTGAGGTATTTATCAACAAAAATTATTCATATCGGTCAAGTCGCTTGGCCACTACGAATGTAACATTGAGCGGACAGACAATACGAAGTGATGCAAGCAATTTTATATTTTCATTAATTAGTTTACTAGACCAAGCCGTCAGAAGACAGTCCCTCTCATAAAAACAAGATAAACCAAATCAAGAGAGAGAACCGGAACTAATGTTGACTTGCATCACTAGAAGGATAATATTAGTTTTCTCGCAGTAGCTGGACTTGGTGTGCGATGCAACCATGAAATAGCTTTCTGTTACGTGAATATTGCACATTGGCTACTGAAAAGCAATCAAAACGTAAAAAAATTATTCTGTAGACTGCCAGGGCTGGATTTAAGCGATGAATATAAACGAGTTCAATTCAATTAAAAACTGCGTTCTTGGTGTCAATCAATCAATTAACCTATCGCAGTCCACAGTCACTGCTGGACATAGGCCTCCCAATGTTGGAAGGTTTTGGCATACTGTTCCCACGCTCTGGCCAGACGGGTTGGTGCTAGGTTTTATTTCGAGTTTTCCTTCTCTCGCAGTGATATCGTCTGCGTATTTTTCCGTTAGTCGCCTCTTACGACACCCTTCGGATGAGATGGGGTGGTGATACTTGTATTCTTTCTTCGTCAGCACATGAATAACGTTGCGTAACATTATTGGTGAATTTAGCGTCAAAACACATAATAAAATCGCGATTTATTTCAAAATATTATGAACTTACTGCTAACTAAACTATAAACTTAATATATACTAACGTAAACTAAACGGCAACGTACAGACAGCGTCAAAAGTAGATAGTCATTATGTTTTCATCATTTTCTTAGTGAAAATACCTGTCTATCCCACTAGTTCCATTGAGTTGTCCCATCATGGGACAACTGAGACGATTACGTCCCAGTAGTTCCATGGGACAAGTGGAACTAATATTTTATCATATTGTTGTCCCAGTAGTTCCATTGCCGTCATCACCGTACATATGAAAGAGTGGTCCATCATGGGACAACTGAGACGATTACGTCCCAGTAGTTCCATGGGACAAGTGGAACTAATATTTTAATCCCAAAAGTTCTATTGCAGTGAATTGTTCTAAAATACACTTACTACAATTAGTGTTGGCTACGAAAGAAGGAAAACTTGAAATAAAACCCTGTTGCAACCCGTTTGGCCAGCGTGGAAACAGTAGGCCAAAGCCTCCTGACATTGGGAGAGGCCTATGTCCAGCAGTGGACTGCGATAAGCTAATTGATTGATTGAAGTATTGGCTTATAAAATTACTAAAAA
Source organism: Eilema depressum (assembly GCA_914767945.1). Classification (NCBI taxonomy): domain Eukaryota; kingdom Metazoa; phylum Arthropoda; class Insecta; order Lepidoptera; family Erebidae; genus Eilema; species Eilema depressum. The sequence continues at coordinate 1,342,645 of OU612026.1, forward strand.
TAACTTGAAATTTTTATTTTCATTCAGATTAACTTTGAAATCTACGCAATACACACCTCGGATATTGTAAGCGTTGATAGGCCACCGGTACGCGCATACCACCTGGCTTATGACCACCTGGATATCTGTTATGAACCGCCACATCAAAATTAGTTAAAATGACATCCAAGATTTGTTTACACACATAGATAGGCGCAGGTGAGTCTACACAAGCGTTTTATAAAAAGCAAACGACATGTCATAGTTAGGACGGTCGACGGAAATAGCAGAAGTCCGTTGCGTCAGACAACATGGAGGGTTTCTTGACCCTGCTCTTGATTTACGAGAACGGAACATTTCTCGTCACGTATAGGTAGAACAGTACGTATGTCTATGTCAGTCATCATAGTCGAATCTTCGTGAAGGTTGAATGCGCGGAAATAAACTAGGAAGTTACCGGCAACTATTAATCGTGTGCTACTGTAAAGATACATATGCTCACGGCTTTTGCCTACGGGGAAGGCAGAGACAGCAGTCGGCCATCTGCTTCTGTTCTTACATATTTCACGAACTTCCTCTACTGATATTAAACCTTTCATGCAAATCCGCCGGTTTCAAGTGCTTTTTAACCGACTTAAAAAACCGACATTTATTTTTTTTATGTATGTTCATCGATAACTCAAAGACACATTGGTCAAGCAGTTTATGAAATATCAACAAAAATCGGTTGAAGTCGGTTTTTAAAATTTTTAATTTTTTGATCTGCCTTTTTTCATACATAGATATGTACATACAATCACGCCTCTTTCTCAATGGGGTAGGCAGAGACAGCATGTTCCCTTCTATGATATATGCACAATAATGACATTTGGGGTACCATCCTAAGTGGAATGGATTGAAGCCCCAAAGATTTTTTTTTGAAGAGTTTATAATGAACCTTCTATCTCAATTTTCGACATCTACACATGACACAGAACAGAATATATTAACACATTTTAGACAGCCAAGACAATGTTTTTCTGGGTTTAAAACACACGGCCTTACTAAAGAATTCGCACTGCTCCAATTTCCATGATGCCTATACGTTATAGTTTTAATTGTTGTTTATCACTAGGATAGCAAAATAGTATGTTCTGTGGAGATCAGAATGTAATCAACAGACGTAGATTTCCGCTGTTATACTTCTTATTCTCAAAATGATTCTTTATTTTAGATCGTCCGGGGTCAATATATTCAATTCTCAAAATCTCCAAGTCCTAAACTGTCCAATTTCCAATTTGCTGCAATTTATATGCTGTACGAAAATGATAACGGGAATTAACGTAATCGTGGTATAGGTCCCACCAAGATTTCTGGGGTCGATTTTAAGTAGCCTGCTGGTCAATCGGCAGGTGTAACGGAAGAAGTTCTGGTACAGGTCTCCCCTTCTGACTTGGGGGATCAGAACCCAAGATAAGCCAAATTAAGAAAGAGTAGAAGGACGGACTCGATGCCAAGGTGCAACCTTTGGATGCAACCAGGATTAACGCTATGATAATAGTAACCGTGACTAGCTGCAAAGCTTCGATATCGCCTAATGTTAACATTGGTTTGTGGAGGTCAGATGGCAATCGCTTCACGGAAAACATCGAGACCTAGCCAAATCCGTAGTTAAGACTGATAAAGCGGACCCCAGACTCCGTGCTGAAAAAGCTTCGGATGCGACTGGGAATTAACGCTAGGATGAAGAAGAAATGACCGTGAGGCCACGTAGCCTCTAAACTTTAAGGGTACATACTCGTAAGACGAAGACCTCAAAGTTTGAACCTCATCTACAAAGGGGTCGTAAAATGAGGTCGTACAGGTGTTTTTGTGATAGGATCCAAACTAGGAGGTCAGTCGATTTATTGTCAGATGCTTCTCTCAATTACCTTGATAATCGAGCTGTAAATGTAGTAGTACACGTTTGTACTTTGCTCTAAATCTAAATGAATAAACAAATTGAATTTGAATCGGACGGACGCTTGACTACGACCGGTCTAAGGTCACAGCGCCGACTGCGAAACACAATGCATATGTTGAGGTCTGTGGATTTATGCGTCCAGGTCACAGATTCAGCATAGACTAGATGTACCTAGAGATTATTTTATAGTTGCCCATTGGTGCCTGTCCAGATGACGACATAAGTTGATTAGCACTAAAATATTCACATGTAAATAGGAAATAATGTATCAATAATTTATGTAAAATCCCCAAAGTTGATATATTTAATGTTTTGTTCCGTATTTTATGCGAGATTTAGGGGGCCACAATGATCATAAATTAGAATTTGTTAGGCTTTATTTATGAGAGATTTAGGGGCGACAATGATCAATAAATTAGAATTTGTTTGGCTACTTTTGTCGTTGATTGTACTATGATAGCCACTTTGGTGTTTGCAAGTACATTTCGTTAGCGAGCTAGAATTTTGGTTTAGCTTAAATGGCGTTTATAGGAGCTACTGTTCCTAACTCTGTAAGGAAAGCCTGTGCCAGAGCTTCGTCCGTTAAACAGCAGGTGCACCGGCCTGCAGGGAAGGTTGCCTTAGTTCCCGGAGATCTGAGTGGGGACCCAAATTACACCCATATCGACTATGCAGTCTATTCTAAACCGGTAACTGAGAATTTCCTAAAACCCTAAAACTATAATTTTTCATGACCTAAATCGACCTTAGAACCTCATACACAGTAGTAACCGCTACCGCTACACCACTCATTCTGTTTTACAGTTTTTAAAACATTACCATCCGTATTGAGATTTATTAACTGGCGTAAAATCTATTCTCAGAATATTAAGGTGTGGTCACACTATCGGTTTTTACGCGCTCAGGTCAACGAGCATTACAACTTTGATGTGTTGCCAAACTGCCCAAGAGATGTGTTGTGCGCTCACTCCGACTCATAATAGTTCTGATACGATTGATTTATGTTCATACGCTTTCAGAATTCATGTAGAATCGATTCGAATGCCAATATTGATCAAAATATACAGTTGATTCTTGTTTTTAGTGTTTGTTGATCTGTGCATGAAGTTGAGGTAGTTTCGGTATGATCAAGGTAATCCTTACCATACCAAAACCCGTACCTTCACATACTAATTGTGTGAAGGTGCGGGTTTTGATATGGTGAATAGTTACTTACTGTGGGGATGTAAGGGTTTTCTACGACCAGTATTGATGATCATTGATTTATGAATCATTATCATACTAGTTCGATTTAAGGAGGATGGAGGCACTGCATGCATATGATTTGCAGTATTTTTTTATGCCACTTAGGTAGTAAACAAGCACACGGCCCATCTGAAGGAAAGTGGTTACCGTGGCCTATGGACGTATGCAACACCAGGAGCGTCACACTCGCGCTGCCGACCGCGTATAAACCTTCAAATGCCCTTCTTGAAGAACTCCATACTGTAGTTACTTGGTAAAATCACGGCAGGAGTTCATTCCACAGTTTAAGCGTGCGGGGTATGAAGTTCCTTTCATAAGTGACTGTGCAGGCACATTGCACATGACCATACCAAGACCTTCAGGGCCAAGCTACCCTCACCTGTGAGCCAGTGCACCTGCTGGTTAATGGATGAAGATATGACGCAGGCTTTCCTCTCGTACTTAAGAGAAAAAACGGCAGTCGTCCCATACCTGACTGTGCGTACTGTAGGCACATGCTGTAAGAACATTTCGAACGATCGAACGAACTCGACAGCTCAATCCGCGGCGATATTTCCATTCTGCTTGCTGTAAATTTTGTGTCGTCACGTTCTTGAGCATGAGGGTGATGTATGTTTACGTGTTCGTCAACGTGACGTCACCAAAACAGCATGCGATATTGAAATATCACTGCAGATTCAGCTTTCGAGTTCGTTCGAAATGTTCTTACAGCATGTGCCTACTGTTTCCAGTCGCAACGCAGCATCTCATGTCGAACTGTTCAAGTTTCGCACAGCTGTTATTAAACGACTACATCTGCTGCTTCTATTTTGCTAAAAAGCTGCTAACCGAATACTACAAAATGTGTTAATTGTTTATAAATAGCTGTGCGAGTGCTGAATACACATGTTTCTTTCTTTTTATAACTCGCTGGTCATTGATCACTCGATTATCTCACTTGAAAACACCTCGCTTTATCTCCAACGCAAACAAACTAAATTCAATGTTAACAATTAGGTACTGCAATAATCTAGGTGATTCAACTGATTTTAGCTAAGAATTTGTTAACAGGAAATGTCCTTGAACCTCGCAAAAATAGAAAGTAGTGTCTTACCGCCATTATTTTCACATTATGACTAATCATAGCAGACTGCTGCTTTGTCTTCTGTACTGACGGCACAGAAACTCTGTTTTTAAAGGGTCGGCAGCACGAGTGTGTCTCCTCTGGTGTTGCACTCGTCTATAGGCCACGGTAGCCACCTTCCACCAGATGGGCCTTGTGTTTGTCTACCACCTAACCTAAGTGATATGAAAAACACACACACATGAAAAATGAATGCGTGACAAATGATTCTACCTTATAATTTTGACACCTAAGTACATATAATTATATAGGCATAGCGTACCCCATCTGTATGTATGACAGCTCTACGAAAAGTTGCGCGTCGTTGCTAGTCTTGTCTAGTGGTATTTCACGATACCAAATTTTTCGTTCCGTATACCGCCAATCTAGGAAGTATACATACAAATTATTGGTTAGAACGCGCATTGTACATTTTCTTGGAATATATTGATACGTAGCAACTTCCCGCATATCAAGTTAGTAGTGAATGACTTAGTGCCGACACTGTATATCTTATCAGGCAATTACTTGGAAAGGAGTTTATGACTTATTATAATATGCGTGTACGCATGCCTTTCTTCCTTCAGGGCAGACAGACAGTCCTTCCTTTTCGTGTCTCCTTAGGTATAAGAACAAATTATATCGTCTTTTCGAGCAGAAATACTCATCGGTACCACCCCTGTCGCTCATCGGGAGTGGTCCTTAGGTAGACTGCAAAGGAGCTCCATGACCCTGAGCAACACAGTATATAAACAACTTATGATTTCATTAATATCTAAAAGAAAGCACTGATAATACAGCCAGAATTATTTTCTCTTGGCCTTTTTCCAGCGTCTCGGTACAAGTGATTCATTAACCGGCGCACGCGCATGCGGCCGTTTCACGTCACTTATCTGATGTTGTACTTATATAAACTCATTGCCAAATTTGTTGAGGCACCCGTGCGGACGGCATAGGTAGGCATTTGTCGTCAAATGATGCAATAACATCGATTCTCAGAACTAAATCTAATTTTAATGTTACGTGTCGTCTGTCGAATTATGGTAGTTGTGTTAAATGTTTGTAATCATCATCATTCTATTGATTTAGATTGGAAAAAGTGAACGTCCAAGACTTAAACCCCCGACCAGTGCTCTGACCAGGCGCAGTCTCTGCCTGGGGGGAGGGGGAGGGGGGTTAAGTCTTTTCTAAGTGCCGAAATTCCTTCATTTGATGTGCACGATTTTGGGGAGGGGGGAGGGTCCAGTCCCCTGTGATGTGTCATGTGACACAACCCCCTCCCTTTCCTGTGTGATCCAGTGATCACACAGGAAAGGGAGGGGGTTCCATGATCACTGATCAGTATCAGTGATCATGGTGCTTGCAACAGCGGCAGCGCCGAAATATGGGAAACTCCAAACAATAGGGGTAAATATCCCGATAGCTTCAATGGTAATAGGTACATGGATCACGTCTTGAATATTCGAAGTTCTCATAATACAATCGTCTTTTGGACGGTGAATGTATAAATTTATAGTATGAAGCATATTGCTACTCGACAGGAAACTAACAGCCCAAGAAAAGTGTCCATTTGGCGGTAATGAGCTCTCGCCCCTATTATTGTTGAAAAATATAAATGTGGTGTTTTATGTATACCTCTGCCATGTATGTATTTATGTACCTACCAATTGCTTGTGCGTAGATGGCAGAAATATGTTTTAGCACTGGCTCAACCAGGGAATGATCAGATAAGCGATATCTATATTATGTGAGGAAATGTACTCTCTTGTCCAGTTATTCTCTGCAAATGTCCATACAGCAAATATACAGAATTTCATACGGGAGGTAAAGGGAAGACCTGAAGATTTTGTCGTCCTTAAAACGAATTAAATTATTTAGAAGTCACCATTAGCGCCTGTATTTGCAGTTACCTCTCTGCAGGCGTGATTGGCACCTCAATCATCGCAAACGTTCAGGGTGACCCCTACCCATAATGTAATTTATGACATTCATCTTCATCAAAATGTTACTGTATGACCTTTAATGTGAAATCAATCGATACGAAGTTATGACTCCTTACGCAATCACGAGAGTGGACGACATCTTGTACAATACCTATTGTGAATTAGTGACGTCCGTGCTGTGACGTCACCACATCAATTGGTGCGGAAGGCCGGCTTCATATAACGAGAGCAGACGTGCAATCATGCAGCCGTATATCTGCTACTAAGGCGTAGGTCTTACGATGATGAGGTTGACTATACGAACCCCGACCAATACACTATATCCAAGGAAACCTATTCTAAAAATAAACAATTCGGCTTGCGGACTGGTATTATTTTTTTTTTTGCTTGTAACTTAAATACATGACTCCGTAAAGTATATTAGATGACAAACAGGTGAGCTTGGAAACGAAGTTCAAGATTACTCAATTATCTCAATTAAATTGAGTAATCAAGAACTTCGTTTTCGAACTTTTTCATTACTCAAGTGACACCAATAATATCTAATATTTTAATAATGTGAAAGTTTGTGAAGATAAATGGCTGTTACTCATTTAGGCAATGACGCATGAATGAATCTAATCCCTTTTGAGCGAATTACCTAAATTGCACGATGCCTATGAAGCAAATTGCCTAAAGTCAATGTCTAAAACGCAGGATGCCTATAAAGTTTAATGTCTATAAGGTTTTAATGCCTACGAAGCAAAATGCCTATGTTGTTTAATGTCTACAAAGTATAATGCCGGTGCTAGTTAATTGCCTACAAAGCATGAGTCCAATTTTATTACATCAAGAAATCTTTTTGCTAAAATATGACACATATTCCGACTCTTTAGTCTTAATGTCATAATAGTCATACAATCACGCTTATATCCCCGGAGGGTTAGGCAGACCTCTGCCTAATCCTCCGGGTTTTCCGGGTCCGGATTGATTGGTAAAATGTGGGTGTTAATTCACCTGAATTAACACCCACATTTTACCAATCAATGTATTAGGTCCCACGTAATAGGGGGTGAGCCTATTGCCGTATTCCATTTCAGACCCACGGTACCCCTGGCCATACCCATAAAAACATGACTTTAACTATAGATAGGTATGGATGGGTTCAATTCCCGCTCAGTGCAAATACTTGTATGCATGAATATCTATATTTGCATTGGTCTGGGTGTTCCTATGTATCATATGTATGCATTTACAAAAAAAAGTTTCTAAGTATGTTTATCCACATTCTAGATACCATAACACAAGCTAGTTAAGCTATGCTTACATTGGGTCTAGATAGCGCTGTCTAAAATGTAGTGGAATATTTATATTTAACGAATATTTATAGGTAGGTATCAACTACTATATTTTTTATTATTCTAAAATTATAAAAATACATTTTGTATAACAAATAAAAGCACACCTTGGGACCTACGGTACTACCAGGGGTATGGCCAGGGGTACCGTGGGTCTGAAGTGGCCATTTTCCGGGCACTATTGTTGACTCGAGTCAAGTATCTAAAGCTGAGTCAGGGCTGTATATTTAACTGCCTGATGTTAAAAAGCCCTGTCCTTTAGTCGCCTTGTACGATACCGCATGACAGGAGATGGGGTGGCCCAAATTCTACACTGCCGGGAACCACGCGACGATATATTATGTGTACTATAGAAATTAATAATGATCCGAGACCTACCTACATAAGAAGTGTTGTCATAAGTGGTAAATCAATCTGGCCGACCTTACCTGAATGCCCCGTACCTTGTATTGTGCTGGCAATCTTCATTTAAGACATTTCCATTCGTATGCATTAAACATTGTTGTCAAAGTACATTGTAGACATTTCCATTCTTAGGCATTAAACACTGTTGTCAAAGTACATTGTAGGCAAATTAAGTTTTTAGGCATCGTGCAATTTAGGTACTTCGAGTTTCACGTATTTCGCGTTTTAGGCTTTTAGGCAATTTGCTTCATAGGCATCGTGAAATTTAGGTACTTCGCTCAAAAGGGAATCTAATTTTGACTTGACTATAGACTTATCTCGGGAATACTGTAATTATGGGATATGGGAACCGGATCAGTCAGGGCCGGACCGTGACTTTAGGGGGCCCTGGGCTAGTAGTACTTAGGGGCCCTCCTAATTGCTGAAATTATAGGAAGAAAAATTAAGTTTAAAACTAAAACCCGACTACAGCAAAATCACGCTCTAAAAAGTATTAAACAAGAAATTATCAGTCGGGTTTTAGTTTTAAACTTAATTTTTATTTATATTATTTTGGGGCAAGAAACACCCAATAATTTATATATATTTGAAATGTGCTAATTGAGCCCTTTAATTTGATACCAATCACGGTCTTATCTCAAGTTTATTTTTTAATGCAGTACTTTATGACCGCTAGAGGGCGCCACATTCGATTTAGTGACATGTCATATAGCCTATAACCAGCGGACGATCAAGACGCTTCTAAAGATACCTCAATTGTTCAGTTCCAATAAGTAGTTGAAGAGCTTTGAGGGAACAAACGAACATACATACATACATACATACATACATACATACATACATACATACATACATACATACATACATACATACATACATACATACATACATACATACATACATACATACATACATACATACATACATACATACATACATACATACATACATACATACATACATACATACATACATACATACATACATACATACATACATACATACATACATACATACATACATACATACATACATACATACATACATACATACATACATAAATACATACATACATACATACATACATACATACATACATACATACATACATACATACATACATACATACATACATACATACATACATACATACATACATACATACATACATACATACATACATACATACATACATACATACATACATTATTACATACATACATACATACATACATACATACATACATACATACATACATACATACATACATACATACATACATACATACATACATACATACATACATACATACATACATACATACATACATACATACATACATACATACATACATACATACATACATACATACATACATACATACATACATACATACATACATACATACATACATACATACATACATACATACATACATACATACATACATACATACATACATACATACATACATACATACATACATACATACATACATACATACATACATACATACATACATACATACATACATACATACATACATACATACATACATACATACATACATACATACATACATACATACATACATACATACATACATACATACATACATACATACATACATACATACATACATACATACATACATACATACATACATACATACATACATACATACATACATACATACATACATACATACATACATACATACATACATACATACATACATACATACATACATACATACATACATACATACATACATACATACATAGCCTGTAAAAATCATAACCCTCCTTTGGCTTCGCCGTAGTCTGGTAAAAATAAAACAATATAATATTTGATTTAGTTATGATATATTATGCCTTGGTATTTGTTAAATATAACCGTGAATAAATTGACAAATTATAAAGCAACCATTCGGCACTTTCCTTTAGCAAATTCTTGAATTTGCTCATCACAGTCTAGACTCTTGGTTAAATCCACATTTATGGATAAAATCGATAAATGGTTAAGTCGTGACGATGACATTGTCGTTCTGTATTTATTTTCTATATATGCCATCCTGGAAAAGGAGCGCTCGGCTTCACAGCTTGTGATTGGTAAGGTTAAATATATTTTTAAGATTGTAGGTATAGCAATTCGGGAATACGTTAATAAGCTTCTTTTCATAAATAATCGTAAGAATGTCCATGCAAGACAAGTAAGACTCTGTCGACTGAAGCAAATAGGATTTTAATTGGATGCATTCATTGAGTAAATATTCATCCACATCGTCGGGATAATAGTCAATAACTTTACGTGCGCTTTCTAAATCAATGTGTTGCATGTTTTTATCTTGCAAATCCATCAAAAATTTAAATTTTTTGCTACATGTCTCATATACTTGACTTCTTTGCGTCAAATCCATATTCAGTTTATCCAGTGCAACGTTTAGTGTGTCTATTTTAATTTTTTCTGCTCCTCGTAATGCGACTTTCTCAGTAAAGCTATCGGAATACTTAGATGTAATTTGTCTCTTAGATAAATCACTGTAGTTCGTTTTAACTTTTGTACTTAATTTTTTCGCTATTTCTTCAAAATCCCTTAGTTTTTGATCTGATTGTTGCCTTATGCTGCTAATAAACTCTTTTAAAGACACAATTAATTTAAGTCCTTCACAGATATCTAAGCCAGGGGTCTGTATTTTTGTATTAACTGAAATAAATCTTTCCAAAATTTCTTCCCAAGAAATAATCAGAATTGCAGTTTCGAATTTTGTCAGTTTATTAAATAAATTTCTTGCCTCTTTTCGAAAATCAGCTTTTTCTTCATCATTCTCGCTGAAACTCTCCAAAATGTTCATAATGTTATCATAATTATTTTTTAAAGCTTTAACAGCGTCATAGTGGCAAGACCATCTAGTCTGACTTAAACTTTTTAACGTAAACTTCAGTTTTGTTTCACGATTTAACAATTGCCATCTGTGGGTTGAAGCAGAAAAGAAAATATATATTTTTTGCACTACCCCAAAAAGTTTACGATTTCGGTTCCAACCTTCACGGATTCTTCACCAACTAGGTTAAGAGAATGCGCAGCACATGGCATATAATCCGCAGTTTTATTTTTTTGTTTTATTAATGCTTGTACACCATTGTAGCGACCCGACATATTAGCAGCATTGTCGTATGATTGTCCCCTACAGTTATCTAAAGGTAATTTATTTTTGTCCAAAAAGTCTTGTAAAATATGAAATAAATGTAAGCTAGTATGACTGCTAATTTTAATGAACGACACACATCTTTCGTACACTTTTCCCTGAAAACAGTATCGAAGTACGATAGCTAACTGATCATTATGAGATAAATCTGGGGTTGAATCCATCACAATTGCGTAGTACTTTGTATCGTCATTATTTATTTGATTTATGATCTGTACCCCTAGACGTATTACAATCTATCGCGATGCGTTTTATTGTTTCGCATTAGCATTCGCCGGCAGACGAGTGTCATCTTAAAATACATCGAACATAGTAATTGCCAGATCAATGCGTCCAAACGCATTCGCTAAGTCTAGGTGTCTATGGTCAAGTACCTACTCGATACACGTACTCAATACTACTACTCGATAGTATCGAATATAAATATTAAAATTAGATTATTAAATTAGTAGGAATTCAAAATATTTTTATAGCTCGAGATATTCGGCTGTGCAATTTTAAAACCTAGCAACTGACATTTTTTCGAAAATGGGTGTTTTTGCATAATATTGACTTGCTAGGTTTAACTCACACATTGTGCTTGTCAAAACGTTTAAAAAGCACTCGACAAAAAAGTTAAGACAACTGAAATTCCTAGCATCTACACATATATTTTTTTAAACGTTCAAAAAACTTATTCAAAACCTAGCATCTTACACTAAACAAAATTAAATCCTAGCAAGTGACTGCAGTTGCTAGGTTATGAAGCTGTTCGCGCGAGTTGCTTGGTGTTTGAAATTGTAACTGATTTATATTTCGCGCGCTTCTTTTTAGTATGCGGCGAGCAGTCACCGCGCGCGCATTCATTTTGTTTTCGTGATAGTAGTGATAGCACGAAGCCAATCCAAATTCTTCTATACATCCGTCTTTAACTTCGGAGCCATCTACCGATATTCATACGAGCTATCGGAACCAATGAATGATTTTACAACCATTTTTATTTGTTTATTTTTTTATATTTTTTATACCACTTAGGTGGCAGACAAGCACACGGCCCACCTGATGAAAAGTAGCTACCGTGGCCCAAAGACGTATGCAACACCAGGGGCGTCACACTCGTGCTGCCGACCCTGAAGAAACCCTCTAATGCCCTTCTTGAAGAACCCTATATTGTAGTCGCTTGGGAAAATAATCGCGGGGAGTTCATTGCACAGCTTGAGTATGCGAGGGATGAAGTTCCTTTCATACCGCACAGTGCGCACCATTTCCGGTCGCAATGTGTGAGGATGAATTCCCCGCCTATGACGAGAAGTGCGATGATAGAATGTAGCTGTGGGCATCATGTCAAACAATTCATCTGAGCACAAACCATTGTATAGGCGGTAAAACACACACAGTGAAGCAAAGTCTCTCCTGAGACTGAGAGGTCCCACATCGCCTGTATGGGATTGCCGACGAGCCTCAACGCCCGTCTTTGTACCGAGTCGAAAGGGTCAAGCTGACACGCAGGCGCTCCGGCAAAAAGGTGACAGCAGTACTCCATGTGGGGCCGAACCTGTGCCTTATAAAGGAGGAGTCGTTGCCCCGCAGTGAAGTACTGCTTCGCCCTGTTGAGCATCCCAAGTTTCTTTGATGCCAACTTGACCTTGTCTTCCAGATGACTTCGCTGGAGATATCGACACCAAGAATCCCGATACTGGTGGAGATGGTGAGCGGTGTGCCCAGGAATTGCGGCGCTACAACAAATGGAGCCTTCTTAGCGGTGAATACACATACTTGTGTCTTGGTGGGGTTGAATTGGACTAAATTTAGTCGTCCCCAATCGGATACTCCAGAGAGAGTAGTCTCAATTTCGGACACAAGTTGTTCGCGACTCTCCTCCACTTCCAACCTAGGGATATTTGCACGACCCGTGTAATACGTGTCACCGGTGCTGTCATCTGCATAGCAATGGATGGAGCCATCAGACAGCATGTCATTGATATGCAGCAGAAACAAGGTCGGGGACAACACGGAGCCTTGCGGAACACCAGCGTTTATGTCCATGCGGTCCGAGCAGCTGCCATCGACGACGGCTTGAATACTTCTGTTGGACAAAAAGCTGGCAATCCATGCGCACAATCCCTCGGGGAGTCCATAGCGTGGCAACTTCGCAAGAAGACCTCTGTGCCAGACCCGATCGAAGGCCTTCGCTATATCTAGGCTGACCGCTAAAGCCTCACCCCGACTCTCATGGCTTGCGCCCATCGGTTAGTGAGATACACTAGGAGGTCACCGGTAAAGCGACGGTGGCGAAAACCGTACTGTCGGTCGCTCAGTAGATCGCTTCCCTCAAGGTATCTCAGGAGCTGTGTGTTAATCACACGCTCCATCACCTTCGAGAGCAGCGAGGTGATAGCGATAGGCCTATAGTTGGACGGATCTGTCCTGTCGCCTTTCTTAGGCACAGGATGCACGAATGCAGGATTTAAGTTCACGCCGGACCACCCGTTGCGTGATTTTCACTTCAGGCATGGAAGCACCACAGCTGGGAATAATAGGTGGTTCGGCGTTCCCGTCGTTCATAGTCGAGTTTGACGCAAAGAGACGACCCAAGAGTTCGGCTTTCTCCTTAGCACCATGGGCCAGACTACCATCAGGTTTTTGCAGCGGCGGAAGGCAGGACTGGCAGAAGTTTCTCTTGGCAGCTTTGGCGAGCGACCAAAAAGCACGACTTCCGGATACCGCGCAAGCCGCTCGCCAATTCCGCCAACGAACTCGAACTTAGCCCTGGCTATTGCTTTTTTACTGGTATTGCTTTTAAACATTGATTTTTGATGACTCTGCCCACGAAAAAAAAGAACTTGACTGAGGATTTTTTATACCACTTAGATGGCAGACAAGCACACGGTACCATGCCACGGTAACCACTTTCCATCAGGTGGGCCGTGTGCTTGTCTGCCACCTAAGTGGTATAAAAAAAAGCGTTACTAGGTTTATGAAATAGTTTTAGTTTATTTTATAATGAATTAAGAGCAGATAAAAACCTAGCAAAGTACCTTACTAGGATTTGAATTTGCATTAGGAACTTACTTTTGCTTAAGGAAACAATTTATTCTTCAGTAAGTGCTCTGGTACTCACATTTTTTATGATAAAATTATGATTTATTATTGATTTTACAGCTAAATATATATAGCATAATTAGGTATTACTCCCATGATTCTAGAACAAATCGTTTTGGAATGGCAAGACCTTAAAGTAGCAAAGTCGTTTTTCTGCTCTCCTGTAAAATTTGTTTTAAACCACTTGCTAGGTTTTGATATTTGACAGCCGTATTCTTTCGATGATCGACATAAGAATTCGAAAATTGAAAGTTATAAATCGAATTACATACGATAAGTATACGATTCAAACTAGAGAAGAATCGAATCTATGTTTTAAGAATAATGGGAGATTTTATGGTTTAAGAATATTGTGAACATGTTTGAAATTGTTTGTAGATTTACAATTTATTGGAGTCATTATCCTCCTGCCCTTAACGTACATTTATTTAGGGTCAGCGTAGTACCTACCTAATAAAATAATACCAATAAATCGCAATAGAATCCGTTACAAAGAGTCTTATTCCATTAGTATATTTTAATTGGGATTATGCTATTATACAGTGTCTTTATCAAATTAATTACAAGTAACCGTGAGCCCTTTGGGAGCAAAACGCTGGGTTCATGGGGTCCGAATGTACGGTTGCTTTACGTTTAGTTTGTCACGATAGTTTAAGTTTAATAATTAAATGAATTTAATTTTATAAATAAAAATAATTTCATGTAAATAAAGTACAAATACAAATCAATTTAGTTAATCATCTTGATTGACAATATTTCAGAGGATATTTTCCATAGATGGTTATCGTGGACAAGATGCTTGCATATGGATAGATATCATTTAATTTACTATTGGTGTTTGGTTTTTGTATCACTCTATGTTTATAAACAAGTATTAGTATTAATTAATTATTTAGTAAGTTATTATTTTAATGAGTAGTATTTCAATGGATTTCAAGGTTCACCCTTTTGGTTATCTATATATATTTCAATACTCAGTCTTTGTGGTTTTTGTGACACTACTATTGAATTATGAAAATTGTATATTATAAATTGAAATAAAAAAAAATAAAAAAAAAATATTCTCATAATTATTTTTGGAAATATATATGACATTGGCAACACAGTCACAGTCACAGTACATGTACAAGTCCAGTCAGGAGTTTTGGCGCGAACGCGTAGAATGATAAATCGCGGTGTTATTTTATTTTCCGAAATTGATGTGAGTTCAAGTTATTATGTGTAAATATGGTGGAATTTTAGACATAACGTCTTAGAAAACGCGCACAAGAGTAGGAAAGTGAAATATTACAGTGGATTGTTATTTCTCGTGTTGGTTTCAAATCTCCGTAAGAAGCCTTTAGTAAAGTTGCCACCACTTTACTGAAGCAGCAATCATCATCATCGTCATCATCATCATCATCAACTCACCATTATCATCATCATCATCCTCATCATCATCCAAATAAAAATAAATATAACTGATGACAAGGCAGCATGGTCATAGAACTTTAGCCTGTTCCGAATGGAACAAATATATTAAAAAAAAAAAAAAGTATATTACTTACTCTGTGGTCCAGTCAACTGTCATATAGCTTTGTTTTGTTTGTGAAAGAAAAGAATATTTTGTATATTTACGTTAAACACGATCCCATCATTGACCCTGGGTTGAATATTGACACTGAACAACCAAATGAACTGTATTACATGTTTGAAAAACCTCTTCAGTGAGCTCTGGCTACCCTACTCACTACCGGGAACACAACATGACGTTATTATTTAGTCGCAGTATTCTGTAGGGCAGATAATATATAGAACTGATAATAAATGTTAATTTCAAGTATTTTTACTTGCAGTTACGAGGAACGTACCTACTAAATATGTCATTCATATTCCTGACGAAGCAACCTCGAAATAATGTGCAATCTATATATCTGACAAATAGGTATCACCAGACATCCACCATGTGGCCTTATAGACAGATTAAGACTGCTCAAATGGTTAACATAACATAACATAAACTCACGCCTATATCCCCGAAGGGGTAGGCAGAGGTGCTAGCACCCACATTTCGCTGTTTATGTTTAGGTCCCAATGTAATAGCTGGCGAGCCTATTGCCATTAACCGGGCACTTATAAATGGTTAACAAGTCATTGTTATCCTTACATGTAATTGAACATAATATAAATGGAAGGCAAGCACAATTTCATAATATAAACATTCTTATTGAAAATATATAGGTACTATATTCTAGGCTTGGAAACAAGACTAGAATATAGTGAATCAATATTGTTTGCTTGTGGTACCTACTTATATTACCAATTAAAACAAGTCTGTCCATATTACAGAAAGCATATTAAAATTGATGGTACCAGTACAATTGAAGTGTGCAGGGAGATAGCCCGCAACTTACCTATAATACCTACCATATATACCTATGTCCAGCAGTGGACTGCGATAGGCTAATTGATTGATTGATTGAAATAAAATGGATGTTTTATTTACAGTAACCCGCTAAATATGTTGTTAATAAATAGTGTGTGAACCTTGATACAACTTTTTAATAATGCTAATATATATAGGTACTAGCTTTTGCCCGCGGCTCCGCCCGCGTGGATGTCGGTTATCGCGACCAAACATTGCCTACGTCCTTTCTCGAGGTCTAATCTACCCCTATACCAAATTTCATCAAAATCGGTACAGTGGTTTGGGCGTGACAGACAGACAGAGTTACTTTCACATTTATAATATTAGTAGGGAAGTAGGGATTAGGAATTGATTTCTATGGCAGTCGTTAGGGGTAGTTGGGAGCCCTAAAAAGTCCAACGATCTGGATGCAATGTTTCAATATCGCCTAATTTCACCATTGGGTTGTGGAGGTCAGATGTCAGTAGCTTCACGGAAAATATCGAGGTCCAGGCAAATCCGCAGTAAAGACTGGTAAAGTGAACCCCAGACTCTGAGGTGAAAGCTTCGGATGCGACTGGGATTAACGCTAGAATGAAGAAGAATAATTCACCTCTGCCTAACCCTTCGGGGATAAAGGCGCTATTATATATATGTATGTATGAAGAAGTATAAAGGCTAGGCCTAAACTCCATAATACTAAAGTTTCTAGTAAGTCTACTATAACACACAAGTAAACATGTATGTGAACCTAGTACATCATTATTCTCATCTTTTCACAGATTATGATTATCCGAATAGATGCAACAAAGCCCAATGCAAATGAGTGAAGCCCAAGACAGCAAATATACTATTATATAATTAATATTAAGTAAATTAAATATACTTATTTTGTGATAACTAAGTTATATTATAGGTACATAAATACATACCTGCTGTTGTGAATAAAACAAGTTAACTTAATTAATCCTATTTAACATAAGCACTGACTTTGCATGCTGAATTTTACCAATAAATAACATTTCTATTCACTGAATGTGCAAAAATAATGTTATTAGGATGATATCATAAAGTACCTAGTATGGAGTAGTACATACCTAATGACAAAAGATTTATAATACATTGTGTAATTGTATTTGTACATTTAATTTCAGATATGTGGCTGTGACTGCCGAACATTAAATGTAAATGCAAAAGCGGAGGGGCATCACTTTCATATGAGTTACATTGAAATAATAAGCAAGTGTAGTTATTAGGTTAGTATCAAAAAACTTAATAGGTACCTACTAGATTAATGGTATGGGAAAACTAATAACTTCCATAACATATGTTCTATTCTTCTTCATCCTAGCGTTAATCCCAGCCTTATCCGAAGCTTTTACTTCGGTGTCTGGTAAAGCAGACCCCAGATGCATATAACCATAACTTATATTCTATTGTAATAACTGAATTGTGATCATACTTACCAAATAAAAACCTAACCGCCTAGGTTACAGGTGCTTATATCACAGATTTAACTTTTCTGTTCTACTAATAAGATATTCATAATTATATTGTTAGGTGGATTTTGATTCAATAAAGACTTACCGTTGTTAAATAGTGAACTACCCATGTGATGACTAACTTTACCTTTTATTTTTAGGTGATTCTGGCTATCTACAACATCCCTGGTTACTGACACCATAGACATAAACCACTCTTCATGGAAA
This sequence comes from Eilema depressum, assembly GCA_914767945.1. Taxonomy (NCBI): domain Eukaryota; kingdom Metazoa; phylum Arthropoda; class Insecta; order Lepidoptera; family Erebidae; genus Eilema; species Eilema depressum. The sequence continues at coordinate 1,360,983 of OU612026.1, forward strand.
GACCCGGTGACAATAGAAATTACATTTTAGTAATTGAGAAGTTGGTAGCGATGTTAATGAGAGAAATATGAATAAAATGTAACTGCTTGCTGTGAGCCACACAACCTGACCATCGAGTACAATGTACCTGAGGCAGAACCTAATGTTTTAACAACACACATGATCTCCTCGGAACATAATTATCATGAATGTATTTAAATAGTACATTAAGTTCTAGGGGAAAGGGCGATTAGGCGATTAGATGTTAATAAACACAATGAATAGACTACACTCATTATTAAAATCTTGAATATAGTTTAATAATAAAAATAAATATTTAAAACATTATTTTCTTTCTTCATTCCTTTTTTCCCATCCCTGTAGTCTTCTCTTTCATCATGAGGGATTGTGATATTGACATTAACAATTGGTTGAGGACAGTATGGTATCATGGTACGCCATGAAGTCTGTAGCCTCAGCAGTTCTCGGTTGCCGGAGTCTGCGTACGTCTTAGTTCATTCGTAGTTTTTAATAATTGAAGCTTATAATGAAATAATCTATACGCTCGTACTTATATACTTAAAATATCACAGTTTCACTGTACATTATAATAACAAACTCGTATTATATAAAATAAACAAATCGATTAAGTCTGTCAAAAGTGTCAAATGCGTTATGTCAATTGGAGTAGTGTCGTTCAGAAACCAAAGAAAATATTTCAAAATGAATTTATTGTTAATATATTTTTGTCGATTATTTTGCATTTCACAATCTTTTATACCTTATTTAAGGACTTTCTTTTGTTTATAGAACTGTGTTTAGCCTTAATTTCTCATAAATAGGTCATTTAGTGAAAAATACCAGAAATAGCATTATTTTATTTACTTTTCGAACGTATAGTTCATTCAACACCAAGTTTAGTTCGTTCCCAAAGGCTGTTTCTAACCGACTTCAAAAAAGGAGGTTCTCAATTCGTACACAATTTTTTTTTTTTTTGTATGTTTGTTACGCGATTGTGAAGCCAATTCTAGACGGATTTTGAAAATTCTTTTTCTGTTCGTAAGTAGATTATTCCGAAGTGGTCCCATTTAAATTTCGTAAACTTAATTTACAGACTTACTGATTTATCAGAAGTCGGTGAATTAAGTTCGGCCACTCTTCAAAGGCAAGGGATCGGTGCAGGAGTGTGGTAGTTACCGCGGTATAAAGATAATGTCCCACACCATGAAGCTCTATCAGCAGGGTGGCCAACTGCAAGGTTATACCCGGGGAGAGTCTCACTAGCCAACACCGTCTCCTTGTCATGGACCTCCGCGTGAAACCCAAAGACAAACGTGCCGAGCGTGCCCAACGCAAAATCAGGTGGTGGCTGCTTGATGAAGCTAAGTCCCAAAGTTTCGTCTCAGCCATCGGTGACAAGTGCGCCGATGCTGTAGACGAACCAGTACAGGTTTCTTGGGACAGGATTCGGGCAGCTATTCTTGAGGCGGGGAGGGTGGTGCTCGGCATGTCTAAGGGTGGACGCAAGTGTGACAAGGACACCTGGTGGTGGAACGACACAGTCCAGAGAGAGATCAGGGTGAAGAAAGCCCTCTTTAAAAAGTGGCAAGCGTCCAAATCTTCCGACGACCGCGATGCGTACAAAGATGCAAAACGCGCCACCAGGAGAGCCGTAGCCAGGGCCAAACGAGACCACTTGCAACCTCTATATACCAAGTTGGAATCGTCTGAGGGGCAAAAGCTCATATATAAGTTGGCGCGTTCCAGGGCCAAAGCGGCGCAGGGTCTATCCAAGTGCCGCTGCATTAAAGACCCTGGGGGCAATTTGCTGTACGAGAAAGTCGCGGTGAAGGAGAGATGGCGCTCATACTTCCACGAGCTGCTGAATAAGCAGCATAAAGAGGTGCAGCCACCAGACCTCCCTCCGAATCAAGGACTAGTGCCACCGATAACGCCTGCGGAAGTCCAGACTGCCATTCGCCGCATGAAGAACCGGAAAGCTGTCGGACCCGACGAAGTCCCCATCGAGGCTTGGAAGGCAATGGGCGCCCGTGGTGTGGGCATTCTAGCAAATCTTTATAACCGCGTACTCCTCACCGGTGAGATCCCGAGCCAGTGGAGGCTGAGCATCATCACGCCAGTCTTCAAAGGCAAGGGATCGGTGCAGGAGTGTGGTAGTTACCGCGGTATAAAGATAATGTCCCACACCATGAAGCTCTATGAGCGGATAATCGACTCCCGGATCCGACAGGAAAGTACACTCTCGGAGTGCCAGTACGGGTTCCGTCCCGGGCACGGGACCATGGACCCAGTGTTCGCCCTAAGGGTTGTGGCGGGGAAATACAGGGCGAAGAACACGCCCCTGCACTGCCTATTCTTAGACATGCAGAAGGCCTTCGACTGTGTTCCTCGCGCGGTGATCTGGTGGGCACTGCGGGCCAAGGGTGTTCCAGAGACTTACATTGACACCATCCGAGACATGTACTACGATTCCGGTTCCGTGGTTCGGACTGCTGTTCGCGACTCGAAAGCCTTCCCCATCACCGTCGGGGTACACCAAGGATCCGTCCTTAGTCCTTACCTGTTCAGCGTGGTATTAGATGTTTTGTCGGACAGCATTAGAAACTCACATGAGCAGCCTCCGTGGTTGCTCATGTATGCTGATGATATTGCGCTCATGGACGCGGACAGGAGCAGATTGGTGCGACGCGTGAAAGGATGGAAAGAAGCGCTTGAGAACGGCGGTCTGAAGCTAAATGTAGCGAAGACAGAATACTTAGCGTTAAACTCCACAGATCCCACACCCGTCCGCATAGGCGATGATTTAGTCGAGCGCACGGACCAGGTTAAGTACCTGGGATCTGTACTTCATGTGACCGGTGAGATCGACCACGACGTCAAGGCACGCATTGCTGCCGCGTGGGCCAAGTGGCGAGAAATGACTGGCGTCACCTGTGATCCTAAAATGCCAGTCAGGTTGAAGGGGCAGGTCTATAAGACGATCATTAGGCCTGTTCTCTTGTATGGTTGTGAGGCGTGGCCGCTGCCCGAGCGACACAAGCAAGAGCTGCGTGTCACGGAGATGAAAATGTTGCGGTGGATGTGCAACGTTACGCGTAAAGATCGCGTACGGAACTCTCGCGTCCGTGACATCGCGGATAAAATGCAAGACAGCCGCCTTCGCTGGTGCGGCCACGTCTTGCGGCAACCACCAGGCTACGTGGGGAACAAATGCCTGACAATGGTACCCCCGCCGGGTCCAGGTAAAAGGGGTAGGCCAAAGAAGTCCTGGCTTGTCGTGGTCGTGGTCAAACGTTCATTCATAAAAATGGAACATAGGTATACACGTCAATTCTGTAGGTATACCCCATCTGTTCTCTTAATCTAAGTCTATGTGATTTCCATCTAAATAAAGCTAAAACTAATTTATGTTTCCAATTTTTATTTTTATTTTTGGTGTGGTAATTTTTGTCGGACGTGACATTTCAAAAAACTATAACATTATCTGTCTGTTGGAGTTTTGGCGCCAAAGCCAAAACGAGAATAAACGATCGCGATGTTATTTTATTTTCTAAAATTAGTGTAAGTTCGAGTTTTTATGTGTAAAAATAGTGGATTTTTAGACATAACGTCTTGGAAAACGCGCACAAGAGTAGCAAAGTGAAATATTACAGTGAATTGTGACTTCTCGTGTTGGTTTCAAATCTCCGTAAGAAGCCTTTAGTAAAGTTTTCACTACTTTACTGAGGCAGTAATCATCATCATCGTCATCATCATCATCATCAACTCGCCATTATCATCATCATCATCCTCATCCTCACCATCATCCAAATAAGAATAAAAATAATTGATGACAAGGCAGCATGGTAATAGAACCTTAGCCTGTTCCGAAAGGAACAAATATAAAAAAAAATGTCACGCATGACAGCTTGACGTGCGTCATGCCGCCGCACGTCTCTGTCAAGCTGTCGTGCGTGACTTGGTAATATAAACTTCAAACACTGTGATAATAAGATTTAACTTGTTTAAAGATTGTAAAATCCGGGCCGATGCCGTCCGTTTGGTGGGGTTGGACCTTGGCATTGGCGAAATTGCGGCGATTTGCTGCAGAAGCCATTAAGAAGAAGAAGTTGAAGTTGAAGTCAACCATTATCAACTTATCAAGTTACTACGACAAGAAACATTGAATGTGTTTGTGTTTCTGTGATTACATAAGGTACGGCAAGTACGAAACTATATAGGCACGAAACTGACGATAGCCTAACGGTAGACGGGCAACGTGATGGCGTAGCGACGGCGGCATATAAACAAAAGCAAAATGCAGTATAGCTACGGGCACAAAACCGGTGAGAGCGGCGCCGGCGATAGAGCCGTGCACGAGCTGCGATGGAGTGGTGGCGGCGCGGAAGTGTATTCTGTGTACAGCCTAGAAGGCACACAGAGTATTCTTCTATAACACTATCATGCTACTACTTAGAGGAGTGGAGCAGTTATCATAAATATGAACAAATCCTGCAAATACCCAAATGTTATTTGAAAATCAATAAATTAATTCGAAGAGACAATTTAGGGTTCCCAATAATCCCACTGATGAAGCCAGACGCAGTCTCTGATTAAAGCAAAAATAATTGTATTGTACCTAATGATAATTTTTGTTAGCTGTAAGTTTTATTAAAATATAATGAATGAATAAATTAAAAAGTTTTATTTCACTAAAAGTGGATTAATTAAATAAATGTGGAAATCAGAATATTTGTATTTTTCTATTATATTTATACCTGCATCATCATCATAATTATAGTATTTATTATGCTTAAGTAGGTAGGTATATTGTCAAAGTTATCATGGTTGAATCTAAGGCCTTTCACATTTTTTTTATATACTGTCCATCCCGTTAGATAGTAAAAACTTGAGGTGCAATCCAGAACATGCGGACCACCATTAGGCTTGCATTAGGCAACATTAGCTATGACATTAGACTGTTTTGGTCATTTATAATAATATAATTATTTAATAGAAGCCTCACAAATTAAATAAGGCTTCAGCGCTTTGCCTGTTGACTGGGCCCTCCACTCTGGTGGGTCGTTCCCTTGTATGGACTTACTCTAGCATATCTTGAAAATGTATGTATAAATCGTAATTTGCATCGTTAGCAAGCAAGTAGGTATATCACCAATTCACCATTCAATTATTATTCAATAAATGAAGGGGGGAGACAACACTACCCCGTCGCCAAAGCTTGGCTTTTGCAGGAGCAACTCTGACCTAACCTGAAATAAAAGTCTACGCCAAAGAGTGAAATTGAATTGTGCCCTAAACATCTTAGTGAGGTTTAATAATACAACAATAACTATGAAAACACCAATATGAAGGCTAAATAAAGAGTAAATGTACCTAAGTCCGTAGTAACATTCAATAAGTCACAAATTTGACGTTATGAATGGCTCATATATTTAGACCAATTTACGCATTTTTTCAATTTACACATGAATGATGATTGCTGTCTTATAAAATTAGTGAAGACTTAAGAGACTTAGAAGATTTGGAACCAACAAGAAAAATCATAATTCACTGTTCCTACTCTTGTGTGTAATATAAAGTTTACTCCAAAGACTAACGAGAAATATTCCTTTTGTGACTCTTTTGCCAAATTTCGTTATTATGCGTAGCCCTCAACAATCTAAAATCATGCATTTTACAAAATAAGCACACAAAACATAATCACACATTCTATCAAAAACCCGCCATTTTGTAATTTTTGTGGCAATGCGTCTGATTGCATTGGCGTTCTTAATTGAAAATTGGTAGACGAGAGTATATAAAAGCTTGAACGCTCCTTCTATTAGAATTTACGCCAAATCCTCAAATATTGTCTATGATATTGTTGATAAACGGCTTTTTTTGGCAATTACGATCGATTGCTAGGAGGCTAGCCAACTTCACAGTCAATCGATCGAATTGCTAGGATGAAATAAATCAATGTAGATTATTTAAATATGATTATGTTTATGATTTGTGATTTGATTCAACCAATAGAACTATGCACAGCCCCCAATAGCCTAAATTAATGCATTTTATAAAAAAATAATAGAAAAATATACCACTATTTAGATCAGCTGATCAAAAATCCGCCATTTTAAGCGTTATCTGCAGCATTTTTTAAACGCCGGAGAGTCGACGCTAACCCAGCGTAAGCGTGCACAAATAATGCAGTATGGCTGCGAGTTTTTGGAACGCATAGAGCGTTTCGTACGGTCTAATTGGTTGCTGTCACATGGCTGCCGAATTGGTCGTAAGCTTATGTCATCCCCGTACATTTCACAAGCAATCAGTCTGTCGAATACGCTTGTCATGTCAGCGACTCGTCTACGGATGAAGAGAAATGAATGTACTTATGTGGCGTTTCAATCGTACTGATTGCTTCGAAATGCATGCTTGGCTACAAAATTCATGTTCTATTAGGTCGATGGAATCTCAAGTTGTAAATCCATTCATAAATCATGTTAAGCAATGCGTTTGCGTGAGCGTTTGTGCATCTTGTCTAAAGCCCCTGTTTGATTACTTGTTCTTCCATGATCTCAATTATTTCTTCATACACTGTTTTCGATAAATATAATATTTCAGACTTTGGTCGCAGTTCTCGGTGCTCTATATGTTCTTGCAAGAATGGGTCAAACTCTGCCACTTATTCCAGAGCACCCATAAAATTACCATTATGTACAGAACCAAATACTTCCTCGGTACCTCTAAATAAATTAAAAAAAAATCGCTTTATTCTATATTTTTGTCTTTAATTGCCTCAGTTGGGGGCCCCCAGAGCCCGGGGGCCCTTGGCTTAAGCCCATTTGGCCATATGGTAGATCCGGCCATGGGATCAGTATTTTGCAAGCAACAGATAGATAGTTTGTAAATGGACTACAAAAAAGCCCGCTTCTTGCCACTTATCAGAATCTTTTCGAAGCGATTATGTTTTTTTGTACCACTACAATACGAGGTTATTATGACCGCTGTATTCTGTTAGGATGGAGGTACTTCCCCAGGAGGAGTTCAATTGAAACGGGAATACCAAAACTGAATAGCAGCTATACAGCATAAACTATTGTTCACCTAAAAACGTTTGTTTCGCAGGTATCCCAGTGTCGCAGCAGCATCTGTTGTACAACCTGAAGGAGCTGGACGACTCGTCGTCACTGCGCGAGCACGCCATCGGCGATGGTGCGCGCCTGCGCCTCGTGCTCGGCATGCGCGGCGGGCCCATCTCCACGCGCCGCCTGCCGCCGCCGCCCAGCGCCGAGCCCTGGAGGGACATCGAGAGGCTACTCGATACTAACAGGTAACTACCGCTGGGTGGACACTGACGCTTACCAACATCATTTTCTTTTTATCGTGCGAAAAATCTCCACGGATACCATCCCGCTGGAGCCGGTGGAAGAGGTTTTGTCGGACTTGAACCGACTAAACACACGCCGTCTGTGGGCATCGGTTGCCGGAGGTGAGATTATCGTAGACATACCCCTGGCACCCCGGCCGACCCAGGGCCATATCTTTCGATCTGGCCCTCTTCCGGTGTGGAGACCACGGAGTCCCCAACTCGCACCCGGGTGTCTTACCGACATCCTTGAGGTAGTTGAAACTCTAGTGCAGACTTTTCCTTTATGGTCAGGAGGTTGCTCCCGGAAAAATATACCTAGCTATCAAAACAATAAGAGAACCTTCTGGCTCAAAAGTGCAGTCATGGGACGCAGTAAGGAAATTGGTATGAAAATGATAATGATGATATCAAACTACCACTGGTGGTAATTATCAGTTGTGAGATGGTAGGCCCTACTAGCCATTGACCAGGGTAAATGAAGATTATCTTTCAGTGCGTTATTTCTGAGTCCCGGTTTTCATACGAAGGTTTTACCTTGGAACCAGGGATCCGCGCTCTGGCTTGTATTCCCCCTCTACGCAACGCCCGATTCAACGAGCAACCCGATTAGCAACGGTCGAAACTGTTTTCGAATATTTTGTTTATTTTTGCATTCTACTTTTTGGGACCACTTGCTGCCTAAAATGACGAACGAGCTATCCATAACGAAAAAAATCCCAAGAGCAAATAAATACTACCACTGACATGCTACAGACTCGCTGATGCGTTTGAAATTTAAAAAGAAACTGCTTTGCACAACCGCTCCAACTGTTTGGGACTGGTATCCAACTAAATGACATAAACTTGAGAAATCTCTAGGTGATCCTAGCCTAGTACCAAAATTGGCTAGCTATCACAAAGGTTACTTTGCTAATTCATTATGATCTTTATATCGTTACAGAGACGACACAGAATGGGGCGGCAGCGGCTGCAAGGTGACGGTGCTGGTGTTCCGCGACGGCGAGCGCGTCAACATGCTGCGGGTCAAAGAGAACCACGACGGCACCTACTCGCCGCTGCACCCTATCAAATGTGAGACATGTACGGCCTGACATTGTATTCTTTTTTATGTTATAGATAGAGTAATCATTGAATGATAAAATGATAGTTGTTATTGTGTGATATTATGATGATAGTAGTTGTGCGATAGTTGTTGGTGTATGATATTAGGTTGACAGATAGAATCATTGAATGCTATATACGAGTACTAGTAGTATTCAATCCCTACTTTAATATTATAAATGCGAAAGTAACTCTGTCTGTCTGTCTCACTTTTACGACTAAACTGCTGAACCGATTTTGATGAAATTTGGTATAGAGGTAGGTTAGACCTTGAGAAAGGACATAGGCTATGTTTGGTCGCGATAACCGACATCCACGCGGGTGGAGCCGCGGGCAAAAGCTAGTATTACATAAAAGTTGAATGACAGAATCGTGGTTATTGTTTAGTTAAAGTCTAACGGTAGTGATTGTTGAATGAGAGTTAAGTTTTAAGGATAGAGTGATAGTACGTTTCAATAATAGAATGATAGTTATCATTGAATGAAGTTGAATGAATGATAGTTAAGTGTCAATGATAAAATGATAGTTATCATTGAATGAAGTTGAATGAATGATAGTTAAGTGTCAATGATAAAATGATAGTTATCATTGAATGAAGTTGAATGAATGATAGTTAAGTGTCAATGATAAAATGATAGTTATCATTGAATGAAGTTGAATGAATGATAGTTAAGTGTCAATGATAAAATGATAGTTATCATTGAATGAAGTTGAATGAATGATAGTTAAGTGTCAATGATAAAATGATAGTTATCATTGAATGAAGTTGAATGAATGATAGTTAAGTGTCAATGATAAAATGATAGTTATCATTGAATGGAGTTGAATGAATGATAATACAATAAATAGAGGACTTCCATTGAAAAGGTTGTAAAATCTATTTCCATCTATTATACTAGTTCACGCACAGTAATGTTTGTACCTACTGTGTTGACCCTTTAAAGTTTAACTAGTACTTTGTTCAAATTGAAATAAAATATTCAAGTAAATTTTTTACGGAACTAAATTAAATTCTGAATTCAACCATTTCCCTTCATACGTGTATACTGTGTACAGACACATCAGCGTCGAGCTCGACGTCAGAGCGGGAAGGCACGTCGGGCGGGGGCGGGGGTGGAGGTGCGGGGGGTGCGGGCGAGGCGCTGTGCGACAACGCGCTGACGCTGGGCAAGATGACCGAACTGCGCCGCCGCATGGAGACGCTCTGCGTGCAGCGCGCCCGACACCACGCGCGACCTGGTGAGTGCGCCACACACGCGTTACACACGAGACATAACCCCCAAAATCGTGCACGTCTAATTGAAAAGTCTTCCAAAAAGGTATTTTTTGAAGGATTTTCCGCACACAACCCCCCTCCCCCCTCACCTCAGATATTACCGGGAACAATGCTAAGATGATGATAATTGGCACACATTGACATTACACACGCCGCCGGTAACAGGCTATATCTAAATAGGTACAATACATCATATTTATATTAGGTACATCAGGTATACCGGCTTGCATATGAGTAACTTATACCTCGAAGATCTTGAAATGCCTCATACCTACACATTTATCAATACAATAACACTATTAATTTACAATGACGCCAATTATTACAGGTGACAAAGTAGATATACAAAAAACAAGATCCGAAGAAACCCTATCCGTCCCTAGCTTATTAGACGAGGGCTCGTCAGACCCCTTCGACCGGTCCTACGCGCCCTACAGCGACGCCGAGGACACATTCGCGCCATTATACGACGGGAACTACACGAGATACGACTACGACTGTTCATTTACCGACCGCTACACCTTACTACCTCCTATAGGAACAAGGGCGGATTCGGACCAGTCGGTCCAGGAAAGTGCAGAGAATGAGAGGATCAAGCTGTCCGACGCGTTGGCTGGGTCTATACTAGTGAAGGGACGCAGGGAGGCGAGGGACGAGGAGGCCGCTATACTAGAGGAGTGCTTGGATAGTGACGAGTGTCACTTGAGGCAGGACTCGCCGCAGTTAGCCGCTAAGAGCTTAGCGCCGATACCTACGGCTGAGTATGGTAAGTATTGTATACACATACTTGTTAATTTTTCTGTTAATTCTGGTCGCTTTTTCCTCAGTCAGGGATCAGCTTTTTTAGAACTTCGGGTTTGGCTGAATTTCAACATTTCCCTTGAAGCGAGTGCCATCTGACCTTCTCAATTCATTGGCGGTAATATCTTAATTTTATTGTTGGTTATTGTAAAGTGGTATTTTATGTAAAGTTTTAGATCTAAAGTGATTAGTACTATCTCACATCCTAGCATCTGAGACTCGAGATGGCGTGCGGTATTAGTCGGTTCGAGTCCGATATACCAAGCAACTACACCTGTTTTCAATATCTCAGCTGTTTCAGACGCCTATCTTGTAAAGTGTTTCTTTAGCACGGGGTTGGCAGTGTTGCCACAGTCTAATATTATATTACCAACGTCCATGAGTTACGAGTTCATAGTGTATCGTATACAGCAGTAGCAAATGATACGTCGTCGTTGTGACATATTGCTTTCTATGAAATATCGTTCATTCATAGTTGTTGGCTCGTATATCATAGAGATGGATAGACTCATTATTATGATCCTCAAAAGACCTTAAAAAACGTGTGTTGCGCGTATAGAGCACATTTTGAGTACATTTTAGGTGCAAGATTTAAGTAGCTTATTAAATAAAAAGTTTTGACTTTCATAAATTATAAACATCCAGCTGCAATGAAGTCAATCCTGGGGGATTGGAAACAGTGCGAGATTGTAATCCCTAAATGACACTCAGATTGACGGTCTCATTAGATACTTTTCACGGTTCGCTTAATAAAGGACCTGGGATTGTAGGAAGAGGGAAACACGTGTTACTAAAGGTGAACGCAGATTTAGCCGCACCGCACTCATCGCAGTCGCCGCAGTCATCGTTTTTGTATTCGACCGCTTCGGGCGGCGCGGCTAGATGTGCGAGGTTGCATAGAACTTCATATAAAGAACTAGCTGTCCCGGCGAACTTCGTACCGCCATATTTTTCCCGTTCCCGCTGCACCTACTTTCTCATCCTTTAATTAAACCTGGATACCCACAAATATTTCAAGACTAAAATTAGCCAAATCGGTTTAGTCGTTCTTGAGTTATAAAATAACAATGAAAAGTGGCATTGATTTTTATATATTAGAAGATAATATAATTCATACAAATTACTAACGTTGACGTATTTTTAGTAAGCAGCTATAATTTTTTTATACTTAGAGTTTGCGGCATTTTTGAATGCCGTCATCTTCTTGTATGACGTATAACCCGCGCGGACCTAAAATGTGCTTGAAACGTGCCCTATACGCGCAGTACACGTTTCTTGGGTGTCTTTTGAGGATAGCACGGGGTGCTACTGCGGTGGACGAACTCAAATTCACCAAGCATAGATTATTACAAAGCAATCCGCGGGCGCTAGAGCCTCGTATGTCTTACGATTTAAGTCCAAGATAAGTAGTAGCGCGGGTTATATCTATGAATGTAATACGTCACTGGTATAGAAGCCGTGAGTGGATGAAGGGATTTCATTTTTGTGCTTGTGCCTTTCATCCGTATATTATTCTCATACATAATTAAGAAAAAAAATCCACCAATTGTAATATTTTCAGACGATTTTGTTAACAAAACTGTGCCCAAAATCTTTTTATCCGAAACGACTATAAAATCAGTCAGTATGATGTCGCGAGCAATACTAATAAATAAATAAATATTGTAGGACATTTTATACAGCGCTATTTAGACCCAAAGTAAGCATAGCTTAACAACTAGCTTGTGTTATGGGCTCTAGAATGCGGATAAACATAGGTACTTATATACATTTTTTTTATAAATATATATTATACATAGAAAACACCCAGACCAATGCAAATGTTCATATTCATACATAGAAATATTAGCACTGAGCGGGGATCGAACCCGCGCCTCCTGCGTAGAGGCCGCGTTCACTACCGCTACGCCACGGAGGCTGTCAATAATGTCCCAGTATTGACCTCCCCCTGTCCCCCCCAGGTCCGCTGGTGGGCGGCGCGTGGCGCTCGTTCGGCGTGCGCTGCGCGGAGGGCGCGGGCGCCTCGCACTCGCACGCACCGCACTCGCACTCGGCCTCCTCGCTACACGTGAGGCCGGCGGCCCCGCCGAGGAGGGCGCCGCTCAAGGACGCGCTGTTCTCCTCCTCCACCTCCGACCTCGAGAAGCTCAAGCGGAACAGGTGCGTCACATGTATTACTGTCTTTTGTGTTATAGGCTGAGTGTAGCTATACAGAGTTACACAGTTTTCGCTAAGCTAATCTTCTTCCATTAGAATAGTAAAATAAAAAAAATGTACAAAAAAGACTTCTGGATGCTACGGATAAAATCTCTAACGTCCTTCACACTTATAAGTTTGATTAACGTTCAAACAGATAAAAAGGCGTTTCTGATATCGTATGACTTGGACTTGGAATTTGTAAACTAATTTTAATTCTAACGCAAATAGTTATCGTTTCGTCTTATCAACAAGCAATAGAACTCCAAAAAATAAGTTAACTAAAAATTTTCTTACCATTACTTTCTAAAATCTTAAACCTTATTATTATGAACTTATTATTCATGTTGATCAATCATCGTGGATCAATAATAAGATTAATAAAATGTATAATAAAATTTTAATATAGTGCATTGTTTAGGCCTAATTTATCAGAAAAAAATTATTCTCTGATTAACCACTTTTCAAAGTTAACTTACAAGTTACTTACATCTCTCGCATCCATATAACACCTCAATTTCATCCACAGCCGAATCCTCCCAGCGCTAAGCAGGCACCGCAACCGCTCACACCTCCACCTATCAGACTCCGGCCTAGACGTGTCCGCGAACTCCAGCATCGGAGACAGAAACACGGACTCGCGCGAATCAGAGATAAGCACGAGTCCAGTAGTCGCCTCGACGGTTACGACCAGCTCACCAAGAAAAGCTCGTTCTCGTTGCCAACTTTGCCGCAAACGCCTGAGCATCGCCACGTTGCATCGTTGCCGTTGTGGTGGTAGCTATTGTGCGCCTCACCGGTACGCCGAAGTGCACGGTTGTGCGTACGACTACCGCGCCGCTCCGACCGCTCCACCGCCTGCTCTGGCCGCGCCCAAGCTGCCGAGGATCTAGTGACGCCATGTTTAACGTCTCGTCTGTCTCGTCTAGTCGGCTTTTGATGTCACACGTCAGCATGAACCTGTGGGGTGAGCACGAACAACTATCGTAATCGTATCGTAAATGTCACGACAGCACGAAGCATTGCGATTGGCCGCCTGCTTACTGCAAGCGTATGGGTGAAGCCTGCCAATCGCAACACTCCGTGCTCTCGTTACGTTTTCGATACGATTACGATAGTTGTTCGTGCTCACCCCACTGCTGTAAGAACATTTCGAACGAATTAAATTTTGAAGCATTTATTTGAACGATTCAAATCGATTTAGAAAGAGAAAAGAACCGACCTCGGGCGGGACTCGAACCCACGATCTTTCCATTACAGGGGGAATGCTCTGACCAGTAAGCCACCTTCGCCCTAAAGTCGAAGTATAGAGGAATTTGAATCGGCTTCGTGCGGTCTCGGTGGCTTAGTGGTCAGAGAATTTCCCCTGTAAGAGAAAGATCGCGCGTTCGAGTCCCGACCTCGTCGATTCTCTTTTCTCTTTCTAAATTGATTTCGAACGAACTCAACAGCTGAATCCATGGTAAAATTTCAATTACGCATGCTGTTCTGTTGACGTCGAGCACATAGACATACATCATTGTCGACTTATGCTCGGCAACGTGACGTCACCAAAATTACAGCATGCGAAGTTAAAATCTCACCGCGGATTCAGTTGTCGAGTTTGTTCGATAGTTCGAAATATTCTTACAGCATGTGACTGTAGAAAGGGTAAGGTTAAAATCGGATTGCTTCGGTTTTGTATAGCGTTGTCTCTTTAGTATGTTGGACTTGCAATTTAAGGCGTTTAAAGTTCATATGTTCATAAAATAATAAATGTTCAAATTGATAAGATAGAAAAAAGTGAATACAGCTCAGCGGGACTCGAATTTCTATCTTAATCGATTTAATTTTTATTCGATTATTAAATGTTGTCTCCAATTCCTCCAGCGTGTACAACTAAAATAGTTTGGTAAAATTTTTCAATTTACTACGCAATCTTTTTTAAATTTTTCTTTACATAAGAAATTTTTACAAAGTATTAGAAAGCTATAAGAAAATAGGTGAATAAAATCAATAAAACTCGCATGTCAGACCAAGAGGAATAAGATTTATTTAGATATAGATTAGAACTATAACTCGTCGACTTTAAGTTTTGACTTAACGTCGACCATATTACACCGACGCAAAGTCCTTACTTAAAGTAAACTGGTTATAGATTTGATTTAAACTATTCCAAAAGGACGTCAAACTATACATTATACAATAGAGAGAACACTATACAAGCCCAAAGCGATCCAATATTGACCGGCTTCTCGTTCTAGTATCCGACGAGTCAAATCAAAAACCGAGTACTGTACTTACATTGTAGTTACAACCACACATCTAGTTGCACATTTTTATTACAGTTAGTTACATTAATTAGACAATTTTATTGTAATGCAATATCGTAACCCCGTAAGAATAATTGACAGTGACTACTTATTTAAAATTAATTGATAAATAACAGATTAAATTGAGATAGAATTTCTAGGTAACGTAACCACTTGGAATAAAAGTATTCGACTAGTATGTATAATGTGAGTACGATACGACTAGAGGACAGAGGCCGCGCCTACGATAAGATCAAAATGTTCAAAAATCCTCCGCCCGCTGTGTGCCGTTTTCTTTTCTATTTAAATTGAAAAATGTCAAAAAAATGTAACGCTCATAGAGTCTCCGCCGGCGGGCGCTTCCACTCCCTACTGCGACTCGGACGATACTGTCGAGTCGTCGTCAGAGTCGGACTATACGGTCGAGTCGCCATCCGAGTCGGACGATACTGTCGAGTCGCCGTCCGAGTTGGACTATACGGTCGAGTCGCCGTCCGAGTCGCAGTAGGGACAAGCCCCGTTCGCCCGAGTCGCCCCCCGACGGCCGACCCCTTCCTCGTTATACCGCGGGTCCTTTTGACCCCCTTTGTCTTTTGTAAATACTTTCATATCTAGTACTCGGTGTACAGGAAAGTATCTGTATGTAAACAAGAGACTGCAAGTTGTATAGGTCGAACGGCGACTCGGGAGTCGGAAGGACATTCGTCTGACGAGCGCTCGACCGGCTCGTTGTTGTATATTACATTGTATAACACTAGTTTAATTAATGCTTAAAACATATTAATTTTTTATTCACTCGCCCGATTCGGTAACACCGCTATGGTATCTAACGTCGGAGTATTATCGGTCAGCAGTCCGAATATTCGCTTCGCTTGTACAAAAACTTTTTGTGATCGTGAGAGCTGAATCGCGATATTGTTATTATCTCTATTATCCTATAAATAGTTCCTCTACAACATCTAAAGCGATGTCACTCGGCACAGAAGTAGTTGTACAAGCGAGCGTACTGTTAAATGGCCTACTGTAAATATTCGAGTTGTAATGTAGTAGAAATATAAATAGGTATATTTTATTGACATATATTTAGTATATACAATGTTGGGCGGCCGACCGGTGATATTCCGACGCGTCGCCCGCAGTCAATCGACGCCAGCTGTGTCTCTCACACGAATATATTGAAAAGATATTGATAATGTTATAAAAATCCTTAATACTGTTGATGTTTTATTTGTATAAAATCTGTTATATCCGCTCGCACTGGTAGCGAGCTAGCGAGTCCGATCGTTGATTGGCTGTCGGAGCTCGCTCGGTGCAATTCAATACTTTGTTTACACATGTCGGCTGGTTTGCCAAGTTTTTTATTTGATTATATAATTTAAGTTTATATCTAATCTTTATTTTGGAGTATAATTTTGGCTGATTTCGATAATAAATATTTATAACGCGAGAGCGTAAACGATTTATTTACATTTTCACACAATTATTACGACTATTATAATGAATTTATAAAAATCTATTTAAGTACTAACATGTTGACTTAGTATATCGATATCTCGTACACATCTAGACGACACATGATGGGCGTTTCTAATATTTTATACAAAACATTGCTTCCACTAATTCTAAATTATAATTTAATAGCAATCAGACACGTTAAATACAATAATTTTATTAATAATAGCGATAAGACAACATATTATATAGATTACTTTTAATAATTCGTCATTCAGACAATTTCTTTATGTAAAAAAATTACAACTCGCGTACAGAGTGACTCATACGGTTGCGGAATACATATTTGCTGATATAATTAATTGTATTTTTCTTGTAGAGATGGGGGTAGTGGTATATTTATTAATCTGAATTATTTTTACTTCTAATTCAAATGCTACTGATCTGATATATATATTATATAGTGATATAGTAAGCGTTTTATAGTGTACAGGTATAGCCGCTATTGTTAGCTTAGTAATCAAAAGATAGAAGATATTTTATTGGGTGAAGTTGTGAATCAACCGCTGGTCTCGTTACGAGTTGAATTTAATCGTGTAACATGTTATAACATTTTTGAATAAAGAATGACGTGGTTTCATAAAACGTTCACAATGATTATTACATTCACACACTTGTCGAGAACAGACTCCTAATACGAAAAACTATCGAAATCGTATCGAAAGAACGGAGCATTGTGATTGGCCGCCTGTCTACTGTGAACCTGTGTGTGTGCGAAGCCTGCCAATCGTAATGCTTCGTTCTTTCGATACGTTTACGTCACTTAGGTATACTTTTTCGTGCTGGAGTACTAGGGGGCTACCATGAACCATCTGTAACTTCAGTCTCGCATGAAACACGAACGATTTAGCCATGTAGGTATCATTAAATCACTTGGATTTTCTTCTGATAGGGTTTAGTCGCATTATTAAATCACTTCGATTTTCTTCTGATAGGGTTAAGTCGCACCAAAGCCTCACATAGCGTCTTCGGATCCGATTTTGGGATAAAATGTATTCTATAAAACCAATACAATGTTTCATAGTAGCCCCCATATTCTTGAAAAACCACCCATCACGCATAAATAATCTGGTCATCGGTCTCTCTTAAAAAGGCCTCAAAGATCGAAACAATACTATCAATCCCCTCTCTAAAGTTGTCATCATGTTCCTTCTCATCGTCTCCATTGAAGAAGGCATGCGCGAAGTCTATAACCTTCACCGTACCCCATGGATTCGGTGTTGGCGCGTCATACGACAACTGATCGAGAGTTGCGCGATAATTCATCCGAATCTTCGACAGTTTGTCATCATAATTATGGTCGGGGGAGTGCGTGACGCTGATTCGTTGTAAGGCATGAGTCCAGGGTGATGCTGCACTGTCTGCTCTGGTGGGTGATGCGCTGAAGGAGGTGTGTTTGAGGTTCAGAGGTAGTGTTGGTACGGCACTCACTCGCGAGTACAGAGGTCCGTGTGCGCCGACCTGTCCGCTGAAGTTGGAGCCTCCGCCGGCTGCAGCGGAAGCGCCAACGGAATGGCGTCTTGCAGGTAGACCGCTTCGACAGGAGATGGGAGATGAGCGGGACCTGGGAACAACACTGGTATAAGAAAAATAGCATCTAAATACCCTTATTTTCTCCCTTATTTATTAACTCCCTAGTTAGAAACATAGTCAACGATAAAAGTACTTCGAAAGCGTCGGCAGCTTAGTGGTTAAGGACTCTGCCTTACGATCGAGAGGTCCCAGGTACGAATCCTGGCCATTTCACTACCGTCGTGAACCCACTCCTAACACAAGCAATATAGCTTAGCTGGAGGGGTTAACGGGCATATTAGTAATTTCGGTTGCTAATATTCTTTAAAAAAATAGAAAAAAAAACTTAGGTTCTAATTTAGTAATTAATCATCTTAGTTTTAAAACTGCTAGGTACTTAATCCTCTGGGAATTATCAAAATTTCAAAGAAAGGTTTGTATAAATATTTTATTTCAAAGTAGGCTTGCAGATAAGACTCTTGGAAAGTTTGTAAGGACAGAAGTAGATGGCGGGATAACGTCTCTGCCTGCTACAAAAGGCGTGAGTATATGTATGTCGTTGACTGTAAAATCTCACTTTGAATTCGCCGAATGAAAGGACAAAAACTAACTACCATGAACGAATTACACCGATGCTAACGGGCGTAGTCCAATAGATTTAGAAAATAAAACTTAGAAAGTAATTCAGAGGTCAGTCCTTCACGCCAGAATCTGTTATTTTAACAAGTATTGTTCGTGGGGAGCCCTAACCCCTAGGTATACCTCAGGACACATATCTTGGACCTAAATCGCGAGACAAACGAGGCCCTGGCGCAGATTATTTTGTAACAATCTATGCTTGGTGAATTTGAGCTCTTCCACCATCTTTAACACCCCGTGCTATCCTCAAAAGCCTTTATTTGCTTTAGGACAGATTCGCTTTATGACAGATTCGCTGTACGATAGAATCGCTTGATGACAGAAATTGTACAGTTAAGTACACTAAAGATTTGTCTAAGTAAAAAAGGTATAGGTGTAGCTATTTCATAGTGACACCCATGAAACGTGTACTGCGCGTAAAGAGTACCTACATTTTAGCTCAAGATATATGTCCCGAGCAATATCTT
The DNA here is from genome assembly GCA_914767945.1 of Eilema depressum. Taxonomy (NCBI): domain Eukaryota; kingdom Metazoa; phylum Arthropoda; class Insecta; order Lepidoptera; family Erebidae; genus Eilema; species Eilema depressum. Next base: position 1,380,129 of record OU612026.1, read on the forward strand.
GCCAAGTGCAAGTCCCTGGACAGGGCCGGTCGCAGCTTGGAAGTTTTGGGGGGGGTCACTTCGGAAATTCCTTAAGAAATTTAACCAGGGGGGGTTAAATTTCTTAAGGAATTTCCCCTCGTACTGGGACTTTTCAATATGACGTGCATGGTTTTGGGGGGGGGGTCATGTCCCCTGTGACCCCCCCCTGGTGCCGCGCCTGTCCCTGGAGCCCTGGAGCCCTAGATACTCACGTGAGGGTCTCCCCGCAGCAGTCCCTGAGCCTGGCGGCATCATACACCAGCAGCAGCGACGTGCTGTACAGGCGCAGCGCCCCCTGGTGCCGCGCCTGTCCCTGGAGCCCTGGAGCCCTGGAGCCCTAGATACTCACGTGAGGGTCTCCCCGCAGCAGTCCCTGAGCCTGGCGGCATCATACACCAGCAGCAGCGACGTGCTGTACAGGCGCAGCGCCCCCTGGTGCCGCGCCTGTCCCTGGAGCCCTGGAGCCCTGGAGCCCTAGATACTCACGTGAGGGTCTCCCCGCAGCAGTCCCTGAGCCTGGCGGCATCATACACCAGCAGCAGCGACGTGCTGTACAGGCGCAGCGCCCCCTGGTGCCGCGCCTGTCCCTGGAGCCCTGGAGCCCTGGAGCCCTAGATACTCACGTGAGGGTCTCCCCGCAGCAGTCCCTGAGCCTGGCGGCATCATACACCAGCAGCAGCGACGTGCTGTACAGGCGCAGCGCCCCCTGGTGCCGCGCCTGTCCCTGGAGCCCTGGAGCCCTGGAGCCCTAGATACTCACGTGAGGGTCTCCCCGCAGCAGTCCCTGAGCCTGGCGGCATCATACACCAGCAGCAGCGACGTGCTGTACAGGCGCAGCGCCCCCTGGTGCCGCGCCTGTCCCTGGAGCCCTGGAGCCCTGGAGCCCTAGATACTCACGTGAGGGTCTCCCCGCAGCAGTCCCTGAGCCTGGCGGCATCATACACCAGCAGCAGCGACGTGCTGTACAGGCGCAGCGCCCCCTGGTGCCGCGCCTGTCCCTGGAGCCCTGGAGCCCTGGAGCCCTAGATACTCACGTGAGGGTCTCCCCGCAGCAGTCCCTGAGCCTGGCGGCATCATACACCAGCAGCAGCGACGTGCTGTACAGGCGCAGCGCCCCCTGGTGCCGCGCCTGTCCCTGGAGCCCTGGAGCCCTGGAGCCCTAGATACTCACGTGAGGGTCTCCCCGCAGCAGTCCCTGAGCCTGGCGGCATCATACACCAGCAGCAGCGACGTGCTGTACAGGCGCAGCGCCCCCTGGTGCCGCGCCTGTCCCTGGAGCCCTGGAGCCCTGGAGCCCTAGATACTCACGTGAGGGTCTCCCCGCAGCAGTCCCTGAGCCTGGCGGCATCATACACCAGCAGCAGCGACGTGCTGTACAGGCGCAGCGCCCCCTGGTGCCGCGCCTGTCCCTGGAGCCCTGGAGCCCTGGAGCCCTAGATACTCACGTGAGGGTCTCCCCGCAGCAGTCCCTGAGCCTGGCGGCATCATACACCAGCAGCAGCGACGTGCTGTACAGGCGCAGCGCCCCCTGGTGCCGCGCCTGTCCCTGGAGCCCTGGAGCCCTGGAGCCCTAGATACTCACGTGAGGGTCTCCCCGCAGCAGTCCCTGAGCCTGGCGGCATCATACACCAGCAGCAGCGACGTGCTGTACAGGCGCAGCGCCCCCTGGTGCCGCGCCTGTCCCTGGAGCCCTGGAGCCCTGGAGCCCTAGATACTCACGTGAGGGTCTCCCCGCAGCAGTCCCTGAGCCTGGCGGCATCATACACCAGCAGCAGCGACGTGCTGTACAGGCGCAGCGCCCCCTGGTGCCGCGCCTGTCCCTGGAGCCCTGGAGCCCTGGAGCCCTAGATACTCACGTGAGGGTCTCCCCGCAGCAGTCCCTGAGCCTGGCGGCATCATACACCAGCAGCAGCGACGTGCTGTACAGGCGCAGCGCCCCCTGGTGCCGCGCCTGTCCCTGGAGCCCTGGAGCCCTGGAGCCCTAGATACTCACGTGAGGGTCTCCCCGCAGCAGTCCCTGAGCCTGGCGGCATCATACACCAGCAGCAGCGACGTGCTGTACAGGCGCAGCGCCCCCTGGTGCCGCGCCTGTCCCTGGAGCCCTGGAGCCCTGGAGCCCTAGATACTCACGTGAGGGTCTCCCCGCAGCAGTCCCTGAGCCTGGCGGCATCATACACCAGCAGCAGCGACGTGCTGTACAGGCGCAGCGCCCCCTGGTGCCGCGCCTGTCCCTGGAGCCCTGGAGCCCTGGAGCCCTAGATACTCACGTGAGGGTCTCCCCGCAGCAGTCCCTGAGCCTGGCGGCATCATACACCAGCAGCAGCGACGTGCTGTACAGGCGCAGCGCCCCCTGGTGCCGCGCCTGTCCCTGGAGCCCTGGAGCCCTGGAGCCCTAGATACTCACGTGAGGGTCTCCCCGCAGCAGTCCCTGAGCCTGGCGGCATCATACACCAGCAGCAGCGACGTGCTGTACAGGCGCAGCGCCCCCTGGTGCCGCGCCTGTCCCTGGAGCCCTGGAGCCCTGGAGCCCTAGATACTCACGTGAGGGTCTCCCCGCAGCAGTCCCTGAGCCTGGCGGCATCATACACCAGCAGCAGCGACGTGCTGTACAGGCGCAGCGCCCCCTGGTGCCGCGCCTGTCCCTGGAGCCCTGGAGCCCTGGAGCCCTAGATACTCACGTGAGGGTCTCCCCGCAGCAGTCCCTGAGCCTGGCGGCATCATACACCAGCAGCAGCGACGTGCTGTACAGGCGCAGCGCCCCCTGGTGCCGCGCCTGTCCCTGGAGCCCTGGAGCCCTGGAGCCCTAGATACTCACGTGAGGGTCTCCCCGCAGCAGTCCCTGAGCCTGGCGGCATCATACACCAGCAGCAGCGACGTGCTGTACAGGCGCAGCGCCCCCTGGTGCCGCGCCTGTCCCTGGAGCCCTGGAGCCCTGGAGCCCTAGATACTCACGTGAGGGTCTCCCCGCAGCAGTCCCTGAGCCTGGCGGCATCATACACCAGCAGCAGCGACGTGCTGTACAGGCGCAGCGCCCCCTGGTGCCGCGCCTGTCCCTGGAGCCCTGGAGCCCTGGAGCCCTAGATACTCACGTGAGGGTCTCCCCGCAGCAGTCCCTGAGCCTGGCGGCATCATACACCAGCAGCAGCGACGTGCTGTACAGGCGCAGCGCCCCCTGGTGCCGCGCCTGTCCCTGGAGCCCTGGAGCCCTGGAGCCCTAGATACTCACGTGAGGGTCTCCCCGCAGCAGTCCCTGAGCCTGGCGGCATCATACACCAGCAGCAGCGACGTGCTGTACAGGCGCAGCGCCCCCTGGTGCCGCGCCTGTCCCTGGAGCCCTGGAGCCCTGGAGCCCTAGATACTCACGTGAGGGTCTCCCCGCAGCAGTCCCTGAGCCTGGCGGCATCATACACCAGCAGCAGCGACGTGCTGTACAGGCGCAGCGCCCCCTGGTGCCGCGCCTGTCCCTGGAGCCCTGGAGCCCTGGAGCCCTAGATACTCACGTGAGGGTCTCCCCGCAGCAGTCCCTGAGCCTGGCGGCATCATACACCAGCAGCAGCGACGTGCTGTACAGGCGCAGCGCCCCCTGGTGCCGCGCCTGTCCCTGGAGCCCTGGAGCCCTGGAGCCCTAGATACTCACGTGAGGGTCTCCCCGCAGCAGTCCCTGAGCCTGGCGGCATCATACACCAGCAGCAGCGACGTGCTGTACAGGCGCAGCGCCCCCTGGTGCCGCGCCTGTCCCTGGAGCCCTGGAGCCCTGGAGCCCTAGATACTCACGTGAGGGTCTCCCCGCAGCAGTCCCTGAGCCTGGCGGCATCATACACCAGCAGCAGCGACGTGCTGTACAGGCGCAGCGCCCCCTGGTGCCGCGCCTGTCCCTGGAGCCCTGGAGCCCTGGAGCCCTAGATACTCACGTGAGGGTCTCCCCGCAGCAGTCCCTGAGCCTGGCGGCATCATACACCAGCAGCAGCGACGTGCTGTACAGGCGCAGCGCCCCCTGGTGCCGCGCCTGTCCCTGGAGCCCTGGAGCCCTGGAGCCCTAGATACTCACGTGAGGGTCTCCCCGCAGCAGTCCCTGAGCCTGGCGGCATCATACACCAGCAGCAGCGACGTGCTGTACAGGCGCAGCGCCCCCTGGTGCCGCGCCTGTCCCTGGAGCCCTGGAGCCCTGGAGCCCTAGATACTCACGTGAGGGTCTCCCCGCAGCAGTCCCTGAGCCTGGCGGCATCATACACCAGCAGCAGCGACGTGCTGTACAGGCGCAGCGCCCCCTGGTGCCGCGCCTGTCCCTGGAGCCCTGGAGCCCTGGAGCCCTAGATACTCACGTGAGGGTCTCCCCGCAGCAGTCCCTGAGCCTGGCGGCATCATACACCAGCAGCAGCGACGTGCTGTACAGGCGCAGCGCCCCCTGGTGCCGCGCCTGTCCCTGGAGCCCTGGAGCCCTGGAGCCCTAGATACTCACGTGAGGGTCTCCCCGCAGCAGTCCCTGAGCCTGGCGGCATCATACACCAGCAGCAGCGACGTGCTGTACAGGCGCAGCGCCCCCTGGTGCCGCGCCTGTCCCTGGAGCCCTGGAGCCCTAGATACTCACGTGAGGGTCTCCCCGCAGCAGTCCCTGAGCCTGGCGGCATCATACACCAGCAGCAGCGACGTGCTGTACAGGCGCAGCGCCCCCTGGTGCCGCGCCCACTTCTGGATGCGCCACAGCTGCGACAGGAACTGCAGCAGTAAGGCGCGGCACAGCTCTGAGCCCAGCCCGTTTAGGTACTTCTTGATAGCTGCGAATGAATAATGAAGGTGTAAGAAGATCAGCAGAAGATTGGAACTCTAATGTCTCTACTGGACAGCGTTGAATTCAAATTCCAGTCTGTAAAAGGGCGATTTAATTAGAGGATCATATGTCAGAACCGATCGAAAACTGAACCCCACAAATTACTGGTCAGCTTTTGTCTCGTGGAGTACGAAAGCACGTATCAAATTTGCTCCTCGTATGTAACAGTAGACCCTTCGATGGCGCTGAATCAGCTGGGGTGCGAGTGATACTCGGCAAATGATAGCCTAAGACAGCCGTGCTGTTTTAATTGGTTTGAATTCAACATAATTACTCTTGCTGGTTCGACGGAGAAGAAGAGAGGGGGGGAGGGTGTTTCCATGGGGCTTTCTGCACGATTAAAACTGGTGCTGTAATCTGACTTGATTTTACTAACATACGCCCGGTTGGAGCGCTTTCAGAACAGTGGTTGATTTTGCGGAGTTATTGCACGACAAAATAAAGCCGCAGGTCATATTTTTAGTAATCATTAAATTAATTTGAAATTGTTTTTAGAAAATGTATAATATCTCGCTCAGACCACCCCAGTCTCCTCTCCTAAAGCTCACCTTCTTTGACAGCGTCTCCCTGCAGTCTCTTGCCGTACTCCTTGTTGTACTTGTGCAGCTGGCCCGTGGTGTGCTTGTACACGTGGAACCCTGGGATGCAGAACCCGTACTGCTGCTTGCACTCGGCGTACTTCGACATTTCGTTCCTGATCTTCTCCTCACTAGCTAAGGGATCCCATGTTCTTCTACCTTGAAATTGGACAAGTGATAGATAGAAATTATTTGATACTGTGTAAAGACTCAAAAGTTTACCCGAATATCACGATCATGGCCGCTGAAAAGAGCTAAAACGTCAGGGCTAAATGTAAATAATATCTAATCACTATCACTACATACATATTATTATTATTAAACAAAGTCGCTGTCGCTGTCTGTCCGTCCCTATGTATTCTTAAACTTTCAAAACTACGCAACGGATTTTGAAGCGGTTTTTTTAATAGAGTGATTCAAGAGGAAGGTTTATATGTATAAACATGCGTAATATTGAAGAGAAAAACTGATAAATTTAGAGATATGCAGCTGGAACGGGCTCAGAAAATATGGCGGTACGAAGTTCGCCGGGTCAGCTAGTACCTAATAAATCGCAAAAGACTCCGTTGAAAATGGTTTGATTTCTTGCCATCGTGGCAGGGGGACTCGTAGCTCTCGAGACTCTTTGACTAAGGAAATGATAATTTTGGTCACTTGATAGACTTTTCTGGATGTATTCCCAACTGCCATCACTGATGGTTGTTGGGACAACATCTTACTTTGGATCCCCGGCCCCCTATGAGGATCGATGAGATATCCTAACTCGCAAAAATTTACAAATCCTAGCAGATAATGGCTTGCAAACATTCTGCTCAGTCTATACCTAAACCTGCCGGGCACCGGCAGTATTTAACAGAAGAATGCTTTAGACCACACGACTGAAATTGAAGTAGATCTTTTTTAGCTCCATCGTATGGCTATAAGAGAAAGAAAATGTGTGCTCGCACCCCTTTTTCTTGCCCCTACAGTAATATCCCTCTTCAACTTCCGTTCGCCTCACCCGATCACACTTTTCGTAACGCTCTTGTTACGCATTCACCAGCTTACTCTCAAGCGAATTATGTGTAAAGAGTTTTATTTAAAAAAATAAAGGAATTTCACATTTAACTAAAGAAAACCAAAACTACAGTTGCATAGATGCGGTCACCTTAGTCGTAAGTAAGAGCAGCCTCTTACTCACCAATTTTAACATCCATGATGCATGGCTCCAGCATTCTTTCCGTGAGGTCCTCTAGTATGATGTACTCTTGTTCAAAGCCATTGTACGTGAACTTCTTGCAGCCGAAGTACTTCGGGACGCAGCCGCGCAGCTCGACCACGTCCGGGTCCTTAGAAAGTGAGATCCGTTCATAGAAGTCTATCTCTCTCTTTTGCGCCTCTTTGATTATTGGCTTGAGCACGGTTCCGTTGCTACATTGGAGAAGACCTGAAAAGAAATGGACGATGGAGGTCGTATAATAAAGAAAAAAATGTGGACTACCGTCATTTAGGTACGCAATTTTCAATAGTTAATCTTTTGGTGTAGACTATGTCGATGGTATGACCTAATTTCGTCAATCGGACAGTTTTCCTAGGCTAAACTGATAACAGTAACTGTCGAATGAATAACAATAACAACGCTATCTCTTGTTCCTACAACACAAGCACAGATAAAGTGCACCTACCTGTTATATATCTCTGCATCACCCTAAGGTTGACTGGTAGAAAATGCCTAGGGCATTGAGTACGCCTTTGTATAATCATTTTGTATTTGTGCAAAAAGTTAATAAATAAATAAAGGGCCAGGTTTTTTTTGAAGTTCTTCACAAGCCATTACACCACTGAAACTTTCTTCTACAGTAGATTGAGGATAAAACTCACCCAAAAACTTCGTGTCCTCAGTCTTATTGTGCCCGGCCACCTGCATCGTATACGCCTGTACCTCAACGGCATCGGTGGGCAAAGTCAAAGGCTTCGCCATTATTTCGTCTTCTTTTTTCTTGATGTTATAGTGGACCTGGTATATCGACCGCAATCGGCGCAGGTTACGCGGCTTGGATTCGACGGCGTTCGACACATCGTTCATTTAGCCGGGGGCCTGTGGAAGAAATCTGTTATCCAGAGAGTTGCGTAAGAGGGCCTGGGTGTGACAGATGGGGTCGCCTGTCACCCTTCTCAGGCCGAAGCGCGATGCGTCTCCCCCTATCCGTGGGTAAAATGCGGCCAAAGAGGTTCCCTAAGGGTCCACGAAACTGGAGATGTCCCTGGCCAATCTCGTCTCCGGCAATTGAAGACCCAAGACGGCGCGGCGGTGCGGTTTTGGTGGCTTTGAGTCCGACATAACCACCCCCGCCGGCGTTAGCAGGAGTGGCTATGTAAGCTCCCCGTGACCATGACTGTTGAAAAGTGACTGAATCGTCGGATAATTGAATGGACTGCCCATTCAATAGGAAAATTTAATACTACTGGTAGCATTTACTATTAAAAATCTACGTAACAAAGCGAGTTTGTGTCGAAGAATAAATTATGATTGACATTAAAAATCAAAGCCTGGCCAGCTAATAGCGTCTTGAACTTTGACCTACAGATAAAGAATGCGATTATGACTTGATTGAGGAAAATATAGGAGCTCTAAAACTGTCCAAGGCATTCGACTTGCAGTTCAGAAATTGCGGGTTAATACACCATTTCTTCTTCTGTCGAATCGATGGCGCTTATACTCTCAAAATCTATTTTCCCAGTATGCTGCTACCTGGATCGCGTTCTCGGAGGTACTCATAAGGTCCTCCGGTGTACAGGTAGATGGGGCATGCAGCACAAGTTAGCAGGTGAGTCTGTGGAGCAACTCCACACTCATACCGCAGCATACACCACTCACTACTACAAAAGTGAATCCAATAGAAGCTTTTTCACGTCCAGGTTTAGGGATCCGGATCCAGATGACGGAACTACGTATGTTGATAAAAATTGACAAATCTTTATGGCGCGGCAAAAAAAAAAAACTTAACACTATTGGTTTAAAAATACACTTATATTTTGTATTGGCAGGAGAGAAAACTACTGTCTCTCCTGCCACTATAAAAATATAAGTGTATACCTTTCCAAGTGCAAGATGTCAATAACACTGTGATATTCTAATGTCTTTCTATCTGAGCCCCACGACTTTACTGAGCATTGAAAGACCCCATAGATACAGACAGATTTATTTCCTATTGTTCATGTTATTATGGAGTTTTCCTTTGCATCGCAAAATAAGTGAGTAATAGTTTACATGTGTTTCATTTCGTCGGTAGCTTAGTGGTTGAGAAATCGACCTTACTATCGAGAGGTCCAGGGTTCGAATCCTGGCCATTATACTACCAACGTAATTCCACTCCTAGCACAGGACAGGCAATTTAGCTTAGCTGGAGAAAACAAAAATCTTTGTAAATTCGATGTTGAATATTTCAGAAATCTGCTACTTTTCATCAAATTACGAATCGATAATTTCGTTATGTTTATAAGGATGTTCGAAGTTTTAGTAATAAGTAGTACATGTGACAGGTAAAGGAAAACGAATTGAGGAAAGGTGAGCAAATTGAGAACAAGTGAGCAAATTTTTAGTTTTGTATAGAGCCTAGGCCTAGATCTAGATCCAATTAGGTACGAAAGCTTTTTATATAGGATATTAAACCACCTACCTACCTACCTATGTAGCCTAATAAATAAATTTAATACACCAAAGCAAAGTAATCTACCGCTGTTTGATTGTAGGTAGGCATTGTAAACATTTCCTCTATAAACAGCTAAAACCATTTTCATATCTTAAGTTACGTACCTACCTACTTGTAAATTATTTATTTCGTTCCAAGTTATTTTAATATGAGAATGGGACGAATACAACAAACAACAACATAACTTAACTTCACACTCACAAAACAAATCATCGAAAAATATGCGCGCGAATGCGGGTGTTTTGAAATTCGAATCTAATATTAATTCCTGAACTATAGATAACATTTTTTTTACCAGTGATCACTACAAAATGCGTTTTAAGATTAAGTTAAATGTAAAATATATAATTTATTACTCACGTATTTAGACTAGTCCTAGTTTATTTTATTCAATGGAAACTGACTAACAATAGGTAGGTACCGCACCACAGGAATTCACAAACAATACTGTAAATTACACTAAGTTATGTTATAGTACACCTACCTTACTCATTTTCAAAATAATAATAGGTAAAGTACTTATGAATCAAATCTAGGCAGGTAGGTACAAAAGCATTGTATTAGATTGATGATCTTTTGTTGAAAATCAACAGCGTTACCTCGGTTATCCATTGTAGTTTTATGTAGATATGCAAATTATGGCACAATAAACAAAAAACTGAATTTTAGCAAATTTATATGAACAATAACAAACACACAATATGGTTCAATGAATGACGGACCACAACACAACACTGAGAAACGACACGAAACCACAAAATAATGACCTAATGAAGCTATAAATAAGTATAGTACCTATATCACCTATGGCAAAACTTGGTAAGTAAGTAGGTATGTGTACAATACCAGTACTAAAAACTAACTGTATTTTTTTTTGCGAGACATTTGGTTACATTTGGGGAAGTATTTATCTAATCAACGCATAAATCAAGATTGACTTGTTTTTATCGAAAGATACGTCTTATTGCGACGTCTATGATATCGATAAATTTTATAGCGTGTAAGAATTGTCGTACCTCTCAGTTTGAAGATTTTGTGTTGATAAGAAAATACTATGGCGGGAAACCGGTCCTTATGAAGAGATGTCCTTCATGTAGTTCTAGTTTAATTTTTTTTAAGTATCGATCTTGCTTAGCTAATTTTAATTTTTTTTAAAATTTCATTTAACTACCTATATTCAGCAGGAGACTGATAATGCATCTTTAGGGTTCCGTACCCAATTGGTAAATACGGAACCATATTACTGAGACTCCGCTGTCTGTCTGTGTGTCTGTCTGTCACCAGGCCGTACTTACCTATTTTATCAACCGTGATATGATAGCTAGTCAGTTGTATTTGTTGCCGCTATAACAACAGAATAAAATACATATTTTAGGGAGCTTTCATATAGGTAGCAAACGTGAGTTTTTTTCCGGTTTTTGATAGTGTATAATGTTGTATAGATAATTGTACGGAACCTTTCTTGCGCGATTTCAACTCCCATTTGAGCGGTTTTTATATTTAAACACAAGTACATTGTATTATTATAGTTGATGTTTTGAAGATTTTGCGTTTAAGTAGTTACCTAGAACGCTGTAGTTACCTAGTCTCTAGGAAAAACCATGTTAGGTAAAAATATTAGTCCTAAGTTACATACGTCGTGTTATGTTTTTACTGGGAAGTGTCAATTTATGCGAGTAAGTAGGTGACTCACACAAATGGAATGGATTCAGCTTTCATGGAGGAAAGTGTGTAATTATTGTATTACCTTATTTGTGTGTAAGTATCCCTTTTAATAGTGCAGAAATCCCCACAGATACCCCCCTGACATCGACTTTGGATTTTTATCGATGATTGCAATTTGCAGCTCAAACTGAACATAAAACTAATCTAATTAATCTGTTAGGTAACGATACACGGGTACCTAATGTATTAATTATGTCTGATATCATGTTCTGATTTGATTTACTTTTGCACGTCCACAAATATAACTGACGTAAGTGCTTTAGATCCAAATGAATAAGGTTTACCTGTGAAGAAAATGTCCGTGACATCGCAGACAAAATGCAAGAATGCTGCATTCACTGGTGCGGCCACATCTTGCGGCAACCGCTACGTTACGTGGTAACAAATACCTGGCAATGGAGCCACTGCCTGGTCCAGGTAAAAGGGGTAGGCCCAAGAAGTCCTGGCTTGTCATCGTGGAGGGGACATGCGTGCAAATGGTCTCACTCACTACCATAGACGCCCAAGATCGTGCAAAGTGGAAGAGCCGAAAGACGGACCTTGAGCTCCGAGTTCATCTTTGCCTCGGAAGCAATCAGGAAAATACGTCTCCATGAAGATGACGATGAAAAGGAATAGGAATGAATCCAGAAGAAATAAAACTATGAAATATTTAAATTAATATTTTATTATTCATTTACTATTTTATTCTCTTTTTACATTACGACTAGTCTATACTATACCTACGGTACTTTTACTAATAAATGCAACCATTGGCCGTTGAGGCACTAAAATAAATATGTATTACATAATCTGTGGCTAGGGTCACATTAAGTATGGGAATGGGATGGGTATGGGATTTTTTTTTAAATTTTTAAAACTAGAATTTCACAATGGCCAGTATGTTGCAATACGTTTTTAAAATAGAATAGATTGATCAATGTACAGGATTGACATACTTTGACAACTGTCATAAACGTCAAAAGAAGTACGTACGTACGTAAGTACGTGTCAATCCCATACATTCGTCATTCTAATACACAAATACACCGGCTAACAAATTGACATTGGTTTAGGGGGCAGCGGAACAAAGCTGACGTCTACTCTACTACCGCCAACTTATTTGCAAGCATGCTGGCCAACTTGTAGCGGAATGTATGTACCTAATTATTAAACTTTGGCCCTCACTTGTCGTATGAATAGAATCCTTCACCAGTTTTCCTTCCCAACTTTCCTTCACCGACCATTTTGTCCAAAAGCGGTATAGGTTTAAAAACAGGGTTGCCAGTCTTTTGCAACATAATATTTAATATAAACTTCTTGGTGTCCAGTCCAGTGAAGTCTGACAACTCTAAAGGTCCCATAGGATACCCAGCTCCGAGTTTCATGGCGATGTCAATGTCCTCAGCAGATGCATCGCCTAAAACAAGATAAAGGTATTGTAATCATCATCATCCAATGACTTGTACGCATCTAGACTTCAAGATTGGCTGTACCTACGCAACAAGAAATCTGATATTGCGAAAAAAAAAAGGGACCAGCAACAATATAAAAAAAAGGAAATGCTGAACTTTTTGTAGCTGTTATTGCAATTACCTGGACATTAGACCTAAATCGCGAGACAAACGAGACCCGGCGCGCGCGGATTGTTTTGTAATTTAATAATCTATGCTTGGTGAATTTGAGCTCGTCCACCGCAGTAGCACCCCGAGCTATCCTCACCAGACACCCAATAAATGTGTACAGCGCGTATAAAACACATTTTGAGCACATTTTAGGCCCAAGATATAATGTCCCGAGCAATACTGTATGGTATGACCTTAGAGTATACATTATAAATATAGAGCGCGCCTATCACTCAGGTCTTTGGCCCCGAGAGTTAGCAGATACTTTGCGATGGTATAGCCCATCCATAGTGTCGTTTCATGCATTACCGAAAATATCAATAGATGCACTTATTAATGTAGTTTGTTGTTATGAAGTTTTTTGTTCGATTTGAAATGCATACATAAAATTAAAGCCAAAATACAAAAAAATGGCGTCATTTTGCGATATTTTTGTGTAACTATTACTACAAATATACGATGTTGTATAAAATTTTGATTTAACATATCGAATTAAATATTACTTGCGAAGTCATTTTGATGGGTATTGTTTTGCTACTGATTGAGGTTGAGCTAGGAGCCTCGGTACTGTCACAGATAACATAATACTAAAGTACTGTTCATACCCGTGATAGCAGTTCATACTTGTAAGGCGCGCTCTATAGCAATGTATACTCTAAGGTCCCGAGCAATACTGTATGGTATGACTATGTATTGGAAATGATGTCAAAAGCATTTAAAACACTTAAGATCTAAGCAAAACCACTTGCCTTCTACGACACAGGAAGAGATGGGATATTTTACTCCACCTGGAACTAGCACCGGAGATCTTGGGCCATATAGACCCTTCACACCTTCGTGTAGTTACTGCATCTATATATTGTATACTAGCTTTTGCCCGCGGCTCCGCCCGCGTGGATGTCGGTTATCGCCACCAAACATAGCCTATGTTCTTTCTTAAGGTCTATACTACCCCCCACACCAAATTTCATCAAAATCGGTTCAGTAGTTTAGACGTGAAAGCGTAACAGACAGACAGACAGACAGAGTTGCTTTCGCATTTATAATATTAGTATGGATATATTGGATATGGATATGGATTAGCTGTTGCTCGCGTCGCCCCCGTGTGGATTTCTGATCCCGTTATACCTATAGCCTATGTTGGTCCCTGATAATTCAGCTTTCTTACCTCTTTATTATATTAGTACAGATATGTTAATTGATATCAATATTCACTATACTTAATTATGATGTCACTACGCATGTGATCACACTGATCATGCATCATTACGACATTTGCTATCTATTGTGTATCAGCAGATAATGTTTATCAGTTAAGTTCATGGATTGTTGTTAGTTTGTAATTTTTTTTTTGTTAAATTTTACAACATTTTTCATAACTCTATTATGATTAAGCAATATTTCTGGCGTGGTTATGTTGAACTCGGACCGACTAAATCCGCACACCGTCTGGGGTAGGGATTGCAATCCCGCAGTGCGGGATCCCGTAACCCACCTGAATCGCGCATCATTTTAGCCCCTGCCCATCCTCACAATATCTTACGGATCCGCAATTTGTGGTGGCCTGTAAAAAATTGCCGCAGCGCGATAAGGCCACCATTTGTATGTGCCAAAAATATTATATTTCTCATTGTGTCATATTCTTGGTGTAGAATCAAAAAAAATAATTTTTCATGTCATTCGTTTATAATTTATAATGCGTTGCTTAAGGCGGCAATTTCAATAAATTTGCACCACCTGATTCTTGCGAATTCGCATTGCGGATTCATAAGATAGGATCCCACAGGGCCTAAAATGATTCGGGCTACCGATGGATTGCAGGATTCCGCACTGCAGGATTGCAATCCTTAGTCTGGGGTCTCAATTACCGGGTCGAATCCCGAAATAGGGGGATGCGTCGCCCATTGGTTTCCAGGGGCGACAGTCTTCACCTTTAGGCCTACTATGAAATGTACAACATCCGAATCAGTATTCTTTTTGTCTATCTAATGGAGGGAACGCTACGAGAACTGCACTGTGGGTTGAAATAATTCTAAGGACAAGATGAAACTGCGGCCTGATGCACCCTAATCCTAAGGCTCCTTTACATACACAGTGTTATACATCAATGAAGTGTATAAACACCTTAGTCTACCCATTCGGGGCCTGGCTTCTAGCGTGAATATAAATACGCGTAATGTATATTTTTAGTAGTTACCTACGTATTGCACTACAATCGCAAATGATATCAATATAAGGGATTATGGGTGCTGAGTCAAATTGTTTATATCTTTTATCTTCACTTTACAGCTGTACAATAATGGTGTGATAATGATAGCAATAAACTTTACTAATGATATTAGAACTGATAATATTGCGCATAGGCGTGGTTAGGGAGAGGCTTCGGCATGGGTGCTCACATGGAGGCATGGGAGCATGCTCACCCGAATATCTACACCATTTAAAGAGTTCCACACATCAAAATTAACATACAGCCTGTTGAAATCATAACCCTCCTTCGGCGTTGCCGCAGTCGGATAAAATAGAACCCTTTCGAGGTCTTGCTCTCACGTGTTATCGACTTGGAATATTATAAATGTGAAAGTGAAAATATGTTTGGATAGGTTTGTATGTTTGTTATTCAATCACGCTCTAACCATCGATCGATCGGGCTGAAATTTGGTACAGAGATAGATTAGAATATCAAATAGGCTTCTTCATCCTAGCGTTAATTCCCAGTCGCATCCGAAGCTTTCACCTCGGAGTCTGGGGTCCGCTTTACCAGTCTTAATTGCGGATTTGGCTGGACCTGGACCTCGATATTTTCCGTGAAGCGACTGCCATCTGACCTTCACAACCCAATGGTGACATTAGCCGATATCGAAGCATTGCAGCTAGACCGTTGTTGTTGAACTTTTGAGGGCTCCAACTATACGTAACGACTGCCATAGATGTTCATATGGCAACCGGGACCGACGGCTTAACTTGCTTTCCGAGGCACGACCAGACCAATGCAAATACCCATATTCATGCATACAAATATTTGCACTGTGCGGGGATCGAACCCGCGCCTCCTGCGTAGCGGTCGCATTCACTACTGCTACGCCATAGAGGCTATCAAATATTTGTTTCCCATAAGTATCGGGAACGGTATCAAACTTTTACACAGGCGGAGCTGGGTATCTGCTAGTATCAAATAGGTTTGCAACGTCTGGAAGATGTGATGAAAAAATTTCGGCAGGTGCATCCAGCACCCCAAAACAACGAGAGTACAGCTTGTGCCAGAACCTTATCCTTATTTCTGCGTGGTTCCCGGCAGAGTAGAATTTGGGCCACCCCATCTCCTCCCATGCGGTGTCGTACAAAACGACTAAGGGATAGGGCTGTTTAACATCAGACAGATATATACTGCCCAGACTCAGCCTCAGATACATGGCTCGAGTTATCAATAGCACCCGGAATACGGCAATAGGCTCACCCCCTATTACGTGGAACCTAATACAATGATTGGTGAAATGTGTGTGTTAATTCACCTCTGCCTAACCCTCTGGTGATAAAAGCGTGATTGTATGTATGTACACACGGCGCCAGACCTCGGTTTACAGGCCACACCAACATAAAGGAAGTGTGCGTGACAGCAATACTATTAATACATTGCTTAAAGATGTGTGTCATAACAAGTAAACCAATCAGGGCCTTTGACGCACTCACACAATTGCTATTTTACTTACATAAAATGCACCAAGGTTATAATATCATATTCTAAACTAATTTTATGAAATGTATGCAGCATTTTGTTTCTATAACTAATAGGAGTTATCAAATTTAGTCACTGTGCTATCTGTTCTCATAGTCGAGATGGATAAGAATGCAAGTAAGTAAGTTTGGACCTCACCGTTGTCGCCGGTCGTTGGTTCGGAACTTAACAACGGAATTCTCTTTTTGTCATTCGTGCATCTTTATGTCAGTCAATTTAATAGACATAACATTTTATTTTATGTTCCAATATCTTTTTAGAAGTTTATAATAATTATACTTATGTTTTTTTTATATTTTTTATTAAAGATCAAATATTTTTATCTGATACTTAATTAATTATTAATCATCAAGGAAATATACAAAAAATATATTAAATTATAATATATATGAATTTTATACACTTAGTTTCCTGTAAATAAACTAGACCAATAGGACTTCAATATATTGAGGAACAAAAAGTGCACCTCGCTCGAGGACCGAACCCGGTATTGATTCTATTGGTTCAGCTGCATATTTAAACCATTCAGCTATATCTACTTATTCGTTTTTCGCTAAATATGCTATTATAACTTGGTGCAGTGGCTATCATCAATACCTATATTTCATGTAAGTAAAATAGCGAATGTGTGAGTGCGTCAAGGGCCCTGAGACACACATCTTTAAGCAATATATTAATAGTATTGCTGTCACGCACACTTCCTTTATGTTGGTGTGGCCTGTAAACCGAAGTCTGACGCCGTGTGTACGCATGTATGAATCGAATATATTGGCGCTAATGGCATATCTCTAAAGATAGACACCTGTGATTCAAACCACAATAAAGTTTAACTTTATTGGTTTGTTAAGAATGACATCAGAAAACGAAAGATAAGATTTCAATTCGGCTATCTCTGATAGGCATTTTGGGGCTTAACAGGATTTTCCCATTGTCTTTGGAGCCACCGACTGGGGAAGTACCTACCTCCAACTGGTGTGTGTTCGCGCAGCGGAATGTTGTTGAATTTAAAGATTTTAATTATGCAGATATTTAGCACATGACGTCGTGTAAATGCTTATGGTAAAAAAAAATTTGTGCATGCAGCCATTGTGGAGAAATTCGCTAAAAACAGATTCCGCTGGGCGTACGTTGTCCTGGCGGCACTTTTTTTGAATTCATGGACTTAGAAGAAAAAAAATGTGTCCAAAAATTAGCGTGTATTTGCGTGTAATTGTGTATGTATGAATAAAATTAATGAATGCATAAACTTCGGAGAAATTCAAGTTTCCGCCACGCGAACGTTTGGCCATTAGCTAGTTTTCATATAAAGCGCTTATATAGAGAGCTGTAGATTTTTACATACGTTGTTTTGAATTTGCTTATATTTGTTTAATAAAAAGATTTAGAAAAAATCGAAGGGTTTAACAGATAAAAATATAAACGTAAAATACGCTTATTAGGTCTTAGTTCGTAAAGTATGCACTTTGGGGTCTAGATTTTTACGTTTATACAAACCTTGTAAGTGTCTGCAACATGTTGCCAAGTATCAATGATGTTCCGCTAGTAATTAAAGAGCAATAGGACAATTTACCATGTATAGACCACTGTTTACAAAGCAGTCAAATATCACGACGTTCTAAAGGAATTGCATAGTAAAATATATTCCAATAATTAGCTTACTGATTCAACTATTCACATGCAAAATTTCATCTCATTATATTCAGTAATTAAAGATAAACAATGAAAATACTGACAAAGCATCGAAACCCTACATAACCCGACCAAGTTCGGATGGCTACAAAAAAGCGGCCGTACCATATATCTAAGTAACGTTCTTAACCTTCCAGTATAGTATTCATTAATACGGTACAGTTGCGTACACAAGCGTTAAGAAAAATAAAACAATAAATTGCATTTCTTGAATGAAAAATATTTTTTTATTAATAACGCCACTATCTACGATAAAAATAAATCTTCAATTAACAAGTAGGTGGGTACTTCTCTAATGAAATATCCGTCTACAATTTATTTCTCGCCACCTGTTACGTAGAAACCCAAAAATTGGCAAAATGTGGAAACGTAGAAACGTAGAAACGTAGAAACCCAAAAATTGGCAAATTATCAATTTTTTCTCTCTAGCTTAATATTTTTGATCAATTCATATCTACTATACTTAGACTATTTAACCAAAGGTCTAGCCTTAAGCGTACCGCTTCGAACAAAATAATTCTGCATATTTTGGTGGGGTGCACGGGAACACGCTCACATACATAAGTCACTGCCGTACCAGTAGGTACAACGCTAATATCATATACTGAGACTGACGCAAGTCTCAAGCGCTTACTTAAATAAAGTACCTACCGCCTACGTAAATAGTACTTACTAATCTTAGTCAAATACAATTAAAAAAGTAGGTGTAGAAAAAATAAATGATCTATAAATTAAATCGAAATAACAATTGTGTTATCACCTGTACCAATTCAATACCGGTATTATACTGTAAATTTTAGAATGTTACCTAAATATATTGCACGGCCGCTTTTTTGTAGCCATCCGAACTTGGTCGGGTTATGTAGGGTTTCGATGCTTTGTCAGTATTTTCATTGTTTATCTTTAATTACTGAATATAATGAGATGAAATTTTGCATGTGAATAGTTGAATCAGTAAGCTAATTATTGGAATATATTTTACTATGCAATTCCTTTAGAACGTCGTGATATTTGACTGCTTTGTAAACAGTGGTCTATACATGGTAAATTGTCCTATTGCTCTTTAATTACTAGCGGAACATCATTGATACTTGGCAAAATGTTGCAGACACTTACAAGGTTTGTATAAACGTAAAAATCTAGACCCCAAAGTGCATACTTTACGAACTAAGACCTAATAAGCGTATTTTACGTTTATATTTTTATCTGTTAAACCCTTCGATTTTTTCTAAATCTTTTTATTAAACAAATATAAGCAAATTCAAAACAACGTATGTAAAAATCTACAGCTCTCTATATAAGCGCTTTATATGAAAACTAGCTAATGGCCAAACGTTCGCGTGGCGGAAACTTGAATTTCTCCGA
The DNA here is from genome assembly GCA_914767945.1 of Eilema depressum. Classification (NCBI taxonomy): domain Eukaryota; kingdom Metazoa; phylum Arthropoda; class Insecta; order Lepidoptera; family Erebidae; genus Eilema; species Eilema depressum. The sequence continues at coordinate 1,399,367 of OU612026.1, forward strand.
AGTTTATGCATTCATTAATTTTATTCATACATACACAATTACACGCAAATACACGCTAATTTTTGGACACATTTTTTTTCTTCTAAGTTCATGAATTCAAAAAAAGTGCCGCCAGGACAACGTACGCCCAGCGGAATCTGTTTTTAGCGAATTTCTCCACAATGGCTGCATGCACAAATTTTTTTTTACTATAAGCATTTACACGACGTCATGTGCTAAATATCTGCATAATTAAAATCTTTAAATTCAACAACATTCCGCTGCGCGAACACACACCTCCAACTGACTGGACGGATTTGATGCCGACGCGACGGCGACGGTCTATAGTAAAAAAAAACCCCGAGAGAAAAACCGGCATCAGATCCTCGTCTATTGTTTAGCAAGTGCACCGATATGTAGAAAAGATACCTTGACTCTTGCCTTGGGCGTCAAAGACGTTAATAGACACTAGACACCCATATAATCACTATAAATGGGCGATTAAATACAAATATTTTGCTGGCAAGCCTCAATCTGATCCCTACTAATATTATAAATGTGAAAGTAACTCTGTCTGTCTCGCTTTCACGCCCAAACCACTTAACCGATTTTGATGAAAATTGGTATAGGTGTAGATTAGATCTTGAGAAAGGACATAGGCTATGTTTGGTCGCGTTAACCGACATCCACGCGGGCGGAGCCGCGGGAAAAAGCTAGTAATATTATAAATGTGAAAGTAACTCTGTCTGTCTGTCTGTCTCGCTTTCACGCCCAAACCACTGAACCGATTTTGATGAAATTTGGTATAGGGGTAGATTAGACCTCGAGAAAGGACATATGTTTGGTCGCGATAACCGACATCCACGCGGGCGGAGCCGCGGACAAAAGCAGGGCCGCCGCTAGCTATGTGGGCGCCCGTGTGCAAAGTCGATTTTGCCGCCCCCTAAATAGGTCTAAGGACGCTTACAACCCCCCCCCCCCCCCCCCCCGGTTGTTATATAGGACTCGAACCGACATATTTTTTCTGGCAGACCATGATAAAAAAGCGGATAATTAATGAAATTACAAAATAAGGAACAAAAATGTTTATTTTGTAAAAAAAACAGTAAGTACAGTACTGTACATTTGCTACACAGCTGTACTTTTTTGCGGGTAGGTATGTCAGATTTTTACAGCTTCAGTAAACTATGTTGTATAAATTTCAACTTGATGCCCTCACCCAATCACGAGAAAAAAAGTGACAGACAGACAAGCAGTCAAAGAATCAAAGTATTTCGTTTAGGCACATAAAGAGCACATGAGCACATAATTTGGAAACGATTCTTTCGCTGGTTCGCTAAGTCGGTTCTACTGAGAAGATACCATTCCGTTTTTAACCTGCGGTGCAAAAATGATGCTTCGTAGCTCCCGAACGGATGGACTTTTGAAAGGTGAGTCAAATTCAAAGGCATATTCTTTATTTTTCAAAATAGTGCAACACTGTTACAGCTTTTTGACGTAAAATTCTGCTTAAAACTAAGTTTACTACCACTACCTAGGCGCTAGTGGAGAAAAAACGGCGTAAAAAAACTCCACAGAGTGTCGATTACACTCTGTGGAGTGATCTTAGCTATGTTTGATGAAAGGTCAAAGAGTATGATAATATATAGAAGAGTGAAAACTATGCTTATCACTAATAACAGAAACAGACAGTAAAACGAAGTTACAATAAACTAAAGACAACTATTATAATAACAGATAATCTCGAAAAGCGCATCAACATCCGATTCGAAAGATATAGAGTTAACAATGACACTTACATGACGTTACTCGGCAAATGGCGTTGTTTGTTGCCCCCAAAAAACCAATCCAATGATCAGGGGCGTATTTAACGATTTGGCGCCCTGGGCCACATAGGTTTGCCTCCCCATAAGTGACGTTCGCGTTCACCGTTAGCCTGCGCCCAAGGGGTGGACCAAAAATAGGGGCCCGTCAGAAGTTGCTAGAGACTTTCAAGCCTGATTCGTGAGATCTCTATCTTATGGTGCGAGAGAAGTGACTCTCATCGATCTCCCCACTAACCCAGGCTCCCAATCAGAATCCCTTCAAGGGGACATATTTGCATTCCATTCCATTAAAGCGCCCTACGTAGAAGATGATATGGCAACCAAAAATCACTTGAGTACAGCAATAGCTTGTGAAGGAGATGTTTTATGATGTTTTATGCATGTTGCCTTCGGCAACAGTAAAAACACCGCTTTTGGACCTGGCAGCACTCTAGGCTCTAAAGGCACTCAGATCCCGTTTTGAAGGGCTCTTTAGCGTATGCCTCAAGTAGAGACGGATTCAGAAAATTTGAAAGACAGGAAAACGGGTCCTCTTCTGCAAAGTTACCATCCGCCTACCGGCTCATTGTATTGATCGACAAGGTGTGCAGTGTGTAGGTGTTTTAAATGAATTATTCCTCGTGAAGTGCCACATCGAGCGCCTTACGGGAGTGAGACCGAATTTGGTAGACATTTGGATATAGTCGGGAGCAACGTGGATGGCAACACGCGCTTGAGGGCCCTGGTGAAAGAAGCAGTGGCACGGCGAGTTGATGCTGGCAGTGTCTATTGTTGCCTACGTCGTTAACGCCTTGTCATGGAGCTGCATCAGAGCTGCACTCTTTCAGCACGGGCTGCCTCTCTATCCTCGCGTCATTGTCGGGGCTTACTTATCGGTGAAAGCCAGTATCTACCCAAGTAGGGCATGGTTTGGTAAGTGAGATATGTGGCGCGGTGTTCCGTTTGGCGCGGATCTGGGGCCGCTTCTGTAGAACATCGGCTAGGACTGGATGGTGACGGCGCGAAATCAAAAGCAACCAAATAAGCCACAGCCGGAGTTACCCAAGTCCTTGGACGTATTTGTGACTGGATCTGAAGTGGGCATACCTGGTTCTTTTACTTACGAACCCTTTCTGGCCAGTTGACGTGTGGGGAGCACAGAGGCTGCTCATACACCACCTTGCAGCCCTTAAATAGACTTCGGATGCAGGTCAGCCGAAGTAACGAAAACCGAATTAGATGGAGTTTCTTAAAAGAAATGGACCCACGGTGTGAATGCGGAACTACCTCACTGCTAACTCAGGAACGCAGGAACTCATGGGTGCCTCTGAGAATGCCATCAGGGTGGTTGCACACTGGGCAAACAAAATATGACACAATACGCCGTCGACTCGTCTGCCGTCTATCTCTGGGCGCCTCAATCTTGACTCCAAAAGGTGCCCAGAGATAGACGCTCGGGGCGGCAGGTTGCGCTGGGCGCCTCAATCTTGACTCTAAAAGGTGCCCAGAGATAGACGTTCGGGGCGGCAGGTTGCGACGGGCGGTGGAGCCGCCCCGAGCGTCTATCTCTGGGCGCCTCAATCTTGACTCTAAAAGGTGCCCAGAGATAGACGTTTGGGGCGGCAGGTTGCGAGGGGCGGCGGAGCCGCCCTGAGCGTCTTTGTCTGGGCGCCCTAATCTTGACTCAAAATGGTGCCCAGAGATAGATGCTCGGGGCGGCAGGTTGCAAGGGGTGGTGGAGCCGCCCCGAGCGTCTATCTTTGGGCGCCTCAATCTTGACTCTAAAAGGTGCCCAGAGATAGACGCTCGGGGCGGCAGGTTGCGAGGGGCGGCGGAGCCGCCCTGAGCGTCTTTGTCTGGGCGCCTTAATATTGACTCTAAAAGACGCCCAGAGACAGACGCTCGCCGCCGTCCCGGGCCATGGCCCCCTTGGCCCTAGGGTAAATACGCCCCTTCACGGAAAATATCGAGCCAAATCCGCAAAGCGGACCCTTGACTCCGAGGTGAAAACTTCGGTTGCGACTGGGAATTAACGCTAGGATGAAGAAGACTTGAGAAATTGAATAATCAAAATCAAATATACCTATTGTATAATGATATTGTTATAATTCAAGCAAAATAAATATTAAAAATATACATATTTTCTTTAACCTATTTGTCATTAGAATATTTTACTTTAGCAAAACATCATATTACTATAGAATGTACATTTGTCGACAACAAATAAAATAGTCCACATCCCTATTTATCTACTTACTTTGTATCGAATTTCGGGCGCCGCGTAGCGGCGATGCGATGGTTTGGTTCAACATGCAAACGCTTTAATATGTATTGCATTCTAGTTTTAAGGGATGCTAATAGATGGCAATGTTAATCATCTAATAGAAACGAAATTAAATAGTATAAAAATAGTCCACATCCCTATTTACCTACTTACTTTGTATCGAATTTCGGGCGCCGCGTAGCGGCGAGGCGATGGTTTGGTTCAACATGCAGACGCTTTATTATGTATTGCTTTCTAGTTTTAAGGGATGCTAATAGATGGCGATGTTAATCATATAATAGAAACGAAATTATTTTTAATAGTATTTATGTGGGGTGTGTATACAAGGGGACGGCAAATAAAAAAGAGGGGGGGCGGCAAATCTGGGGATTTGCCGCTGTCGATGACGAACAACGCCATCTATCGGTTTAACTCCACACTCGCACAAGCTCACGCGTCGATAAAGTTGTTGCGAAACGTAGCATCGTCGGCATAGCAGTTATACGAACGAACAGCCAATCGCGGGACAGAAAACTTTTCTCTGGAATATTCGCGGCACACTTGTACCTACCTGTTAGCAAGCCATTGCATTGTAATTACACAAATTAAGAAAATTAAACGTTTAATACTGAATTCAAAAGGGAAATATTCATTTTGACGAACCCGAAGATCCCCGTAACCAACATTTGGTCCTGTCAAGCCGGATTTTGCTGATTTTGCTGCTTTTGCTGGGAGAAGAATCCAGGAGACGTGCAAGTCAGAATAAGCCGTTGCATCAAGCTACATCTTGGCGCATCACAATACATCAGTTTACGGTCAGGTCTTTGATCCCGTCTAAACCTTCCCTATCTCAATTTGTGCTAAATCGTGTCGTGAATTACCTACTTACAGAACTTTCAAAGTGAACGTGACACCTACCTACCTATGCGTTTACAATCTCGTGTGCAGGAAAAATCGTGAGTACCTTATCCTATTCTTTACCTTAGGCCTTCATAATGGATGGTGAAAATTTAGTGATTCCCGTTCCTTCTACAAGTCTACAAGTTTCGCCAACTAAAATGCGTGAAGACGAGCTTGTTAGCCTTAGACGACAGCGCGGTAATATAAAGGGGCGTTTGACTCAATTTCAAAAATATCTAAATTCCTTTCAAGCTAAAAGTCCATCTGCATTACAAATAAAGGAGGTAAAGTTTAGAATGCAAGCTGTTCAAGATTATTACAAAACCTTTAACGAAATAGAAAATAAAATTGAACTTTTGAGCTCGTGTTCAGATATCGCTTCTAATAGTGAATACGTTGAATGTTTCGAATCCTTATATTTTAGTGCATTAGCAATAGCTGAAAGTTTAGTAGAAATTACCGAGGCTGAAAACAAGATTTCGAAAATGAATGTGTGTTCAAATCGGAAGAGTAGGTTGCCGGAAATAAAGTTACCTACTTTTAATGGCAATTTTGATGACTGGTTAGAATACAAACATGCATACATGACTATGATCCATACCTGTTCCGATTTAGATGAAATTCAGAAATTTCATTACCTACGTTCTTCACTAAGTGGCATAGCGTTAGAGGTTATTAGTTCCTTTGAATTCACCCCAAAAAATTATACTCACGCATGGGAACTTTTAGAAAATAGGTTTAATAACACTCGACTTTTGGTACAAAATCATGTGAAAGCTTTGTTCAATATGTCACCTTTAAAGCAGGAGTCCTCGTCACAGATTAGGAAGCTAATAGATACCGTTCTGCGTAATATGCGTTCACTCACTTCCTTAGGCGAACCCACCGATGCATGGGATACCCTAGTTATCTATTTAGTTCAATCTAAGCTTGATTCGGCTACGCAACGCGAGTGGGAGAACGAGAAGGGGTCTATTCAAGTTGATTCCGACACAAGGTTGAAGGTGGATCATATGCTCACCTTCTTGAAGAAAAAGGCAGACATGTTAGAGTCCTTAGGTCACAATAAGTCCCATAATAATAAACCATTAAATAACGAGTCTAAGGGTCATTCACCTAAGCACAGTACGTCTGCACACAGTTACGTAACGACCAGTAGTTCTGTACCTAAAGGTAAATCCAAGCCAAAGGGTAACTACACTTGCCCGTTATGTAATGGTAGTCATGCCATTTATACGTGTATACAATTTTTAAATTTATCTATAAAGGATAGAATTAAAGTTGTGGAGAGTAAGCAGTTATGTAGGAATTGTTTACGTAGCGGTCATGCCTTATCAGATTGCAAATTCGGGCCCTGTAAACAATGCCAACACAAGCATAACTCGCTACTTCATTTCGCATCGGCTAGCGACACTGAGCAGGTGCAATCTTCACAGGCCGCTCCGTCGACTGCGCTTCATTCTACGTCTATAGATACCTATGTTAGGAGTATGAATGCATGCGCTGACGAGAAATCCACGCTGCGACACAATATATTACAGCCGGTAATATTATGTACAGCGTTAGTGGAAGTAGCCGATAGTAACAAACGTTTCCACACAGCCCGCGCGCTGTTAGATAATGGCAGCCAGAATTCTTTCATTTCAGACGCGTTTAGAAAACAAATTAATGTGCCTTTATTACAGTCCACGATTCAAATTTCAGGTGTCGCACAGTCAGTGACACAAACAAATCATTCATGTAACTTGCATATGCGTTCCAAATCATGCGATTATAGTACCAAAGTTATATGTTTTGTATTGCAGCGTATAACAGCCAGTTTACCCACTACAAACATAAATACAGAGGTCATACGTATTCCGGATAATATACGCCTAGCGGATCCCACCTTCCATATTCCTTCGGAAATAGATTTATTGATAGGTGCGGACCTGTTTTGGGAGTTATTAGACGGTAATAGAATCCGATTGGTAAACGGGCCATTTCTTCAAAATTCAAAGTTGGGATGGCTACTGTCGGGCCCTATAAAGGTAACTGCGCGTTATAATAATAAAATTGATAACATTCAATGTAATTTTACACAAAGCTTGAATGATCAACTTAAGCGGTTTTGGGAATTAGAAAACGTAACCCACGTGAATAACATTCTTACTAAAGATGAGACCTTTTGTGAAGAATTGTTTACCACTACTACTAAGCGCGAATCCGATGGTAGATTTTCAGTTCGCATACCTTTAAGGGACTCCCCAGACGTGTTAGGAGATTCTTATAATTTAGCAAAAAATAGATTTTTGTCTTTGGAGCGGAAACTAGAACGTTCCCCAGACTATAAACGAATGTACTCAGACTTCATGAACGAGTACCTCACTTTAGGACACATGAGTCGGATTGACAAGGTCGATAACCCAAATTATTTTTTACCTCATCATGGAGTCCTTAAGGTGGATAGTTCTACTACTAAGTTACGCGTTGTATTTGATGCTAGTGCTGTAACAAGTTCAAACAAGTCGCTTAACGATATTCAATATCCGGGTCCAGCGCTGCAAAACGATATTTTTTCTATCTTGTTACGGTTTCGACAGTATAAATACGTAGCATGCGCTGACGTGGAGAAAATGTTCCGACAAGTCTCTATTCAACCAGACCAACGATCGTTGCAACTCGTGGTCTGGCGCGATAAACCTGTAGACCCTCTAAGTATGTACCAACTTAACACTATAACTTATGGCTGTACCTCCGCTCCGTACCTTAGCATGCGCTGCTTACGACAGTTGGCATTCGAGTCTAAGGACGATGTAATAGCCAGGGTTATTTGTCAGGATTTCTTTGTTGATGATCTGTGTACGGGTCATGACGACTACCAGGAACTATTATCTATTTGTGAGAGAACGTCGCAAGTCCTACAGTCAGGGTGCTTCCCGCTGCGTAAATGGACGTTTAACTGGGACGTCACTAGTAGTTCTCGTGCTCATACGTTCGTCGGGGAGTACACGCAGAATAAAACATTAGGTATCGGTTGGCATAATAACTGTGATGAATTATATTTCTCTACAAAAATTGATAGCGACAAAGTTAATATACAGTTAACTAAACGAATGATGTTATCAGTCATATCTCAAATTTATGACCCCTTAGGTCTTCTTTCACCCGTAGTCATAAAGGCCAAAATAGTTTTACAAAAACTATGGCTAGATAAACTAGAATGGGATACACCTGTATCACAGGATCTCGTAGTGATTTGGAACAATTTTATTAGTTCTTTGAGTTGTTTACATAAATTACGCATTCCGCGTCATTCATTAGGCGATAATGTACAGTATAAAGAACTTCATATATTTACGGACGCTTCCCAAAACGCATTTGGTAGTTGTGCATATATACGATCCTACAGCGATCACTCCCCCGTAACAGTTAGGATATTATGTGCAAAAAGTAAGGTAGCCCCATTACAATCCCTAAGTATACCTAGGCTTGAGCTATGCGGCGCCCTAGTGGGAGCGAGACTTTATAAAAGAATAACGGATTCATTGTTATTAAATTTTTCCCGGGTTTATTTTTGGACTGACTCAACGATTGTCATAGGCTGGTTACGCATGTCTCCACACCTGTTGAAAACCTTTGTGCAGAATCGAGTCTCAGAGATAAATGAGTTAACTAATGCCGCCGAGTGGCTGCATGTAAGTAGTAAAAATAACCCAGCTGATCTATTGTCAAGAGGTTTACAACTTGATTCATTAATTGAAAGTGAGTTGTGGTGGAATGGCCCATCCTATTTACATGAAATCAGTTATGATTTTTTTAACAATACATTATGTAGTGAATCCGTTAATCTTTCTAATCTACCAGAAATAAAGTCCCAATCAATTAGTTTAGTATGTACCCTTTCTAATCAGGTGATTCAGTTTGACAAGTATTCATCATTCATTAAACTGAAGCGCATAGGTGCATATGTTTTACGTTTCATTTCTAATTTGCGCGTGAGAACAACAGATCGAAAAACCGGTTCCTTATCGGTAGCTGAGTTGAACGCGTCGCAAACGATGTTATTAAAATTATCACAGGTTGACTCTTTTCCCGAGATATACAATAGTTTATTGAATAATATCCCACTTAAACGTAATAGTAAACAACCAAATCGTGTTTCGAGTTTAAATATATTTCTTGATGATAATAAGTTAATTAGAGTGGGAGGTCGACTATCCAACTCGTCTGAATTTAACTACGAAAAGAAATATCCGATTTTATTGTGTAGTAGCCATCGCTTCACACTACTTCTAGTGCAAAGTGAACATAAACGCTTACTACATGGTGGACCTCAACTTCTTCTATCCAACTTACGTGAGGAATGGTGGCCGCTGGGCGCACGGAATTTAGTTCGAAAGGTGGTGCGTGACTGTATAGTTTGTACTCGATTGCGGGGTAAAACTTTAGCGCCAATCATGGGAAACTTACCTTCCGACCGTTTAGACTCTGGATTTCCCTTTATTCGAACAGGTATGGATCTGGGGGGACCAGTGTATGTCCTTAATAGAAAAGGAAGGGGGGCACAGCTCACGAAATCGTACATATGTTTGTTTGTTTGTTTTATCACACGTGCTGTTCACATAGAACTTGTTTCCAGTTTAAGTACTGATGACTTTATTTTAGCCTTAAAACGTTTCATTAGTAGAAGAGGTAAACCTGATTGTCTATACTCAGACAATGGTAAAAATTTTGTAGGAGCTGAAAAAGAGTTCTTTTCGTTCATTTTTAATAACTCTAGACAAATCATTGATTACACCACTAACGAAGGAATTAAATTTAATTTTATTCCACCTGCTTCACCCCATTTTGGTGGCCTTTGGGAAGGAGGGATACGGTCGTGTAAGTACCACTTACGACGCATTGTAGGTAACGCGAGACTCACTTACGAGGAGTTGAGTACCGTTTTAGCGCAAATTGAATCTGTCCTCAACTCCCGACCTATGTCCCCTCTGTCGACAGATCCTATTGACTTAGCCCCACTGACCCCGGGCCATTTTCTCATCGGCCGACCGCTGACTGCTCCAGCCTGTGAAGACACCACTAGTATCCCGACGGCACGATTGACGCGATACCAACGAGTTGAACAACTACGTCAACACTTCTGGCAGCGGTGGTCTAAGGAGTATGTATCGGAGCTCCAACTTCGGACGAAGTGGAAATACCACCAGAACGATATACGCCTCGACAGCCTGGTTTTAATCAAGGAAGACAACCTTCCTCCGCTCAAGTGGTGCTTGGGTCGCGTCACGAAGGTGTTTCCCGGTCCAGATGGGGTGTCCCGAGTTGCCGAGATACGTACGGCGACCGGAAGCCTACGCAGAGCCTTCTCGAAGATATGCCCTTTGCCAGTGGAGTGATTGGAGCACGTCACATCATTGGAAGCTGGTGCTTCCAAGGCGGGCAGTATGTCGATGACGAACAACGCCATCTATCGGTTTAACTCCACACTCGCACAAGCTCACGCGTCGATAAAGTTGTTGCGAAACGTAGCATCGTCGGCATAGCAGTTATACGAACGAACAGCCAATCGCGGGACAGAAAACTTTTCTCTGGAATATTCGCGGCACACTTGTACCTACCTGTTAGCAAGCCATTGCATTGTAATTACACAAATTAAGAAAATTAAACGTTTAATACTGAATTCAAAAGGGAAATATTCATTTTGACGAACCCGAAGATCCCCGTAACCAACAGCCGCCCCCCTGGACGTGCCGCCCGTGTGCGGTGCACCCGTTGCACCCCCGCTATCAGCGGCCCTGGACAAAAGCTAGTACTCTATAACAGGTAAATTGGGTCAGTTACGGATAGTTGGAGTCCTAAAAAGTTCAACACTGGTCTAGCTTCAATGCTTCGATACCACCATTGGGTTGTGGAGGTCATATGGCAGTCGCTTCACAGAAAATATTGAAGTTCACCCGAATCTGCAGTAAGACTGGTAAAGCGGACCCTAGCAACTGGGTTTAACGCTAGGATACCTAAAGAAGAGGAAATTTTCATCCAAAATAAATAAATAAAACAACAAATAAAAAATAAAAACAATATATATTTTATATTCTTACAAATCACTTCTTATTATACTTATAAAAGCCTTCTCCACTTTTAATACCGAGTTTCCCTTCGGCCACCATTTTGTCGATGAGTGGAATTGGCGCGAAAACTGGGTTGTTTGTTTTTTCATACATGACTTGCAGCGCGAACTTGTTGGTGTCTAAACCGGTGTAGTCGGCCAGTTCGAAGGGGCCCATCGGGTAGCCGGCACCTAGTTTCATCCCTATGTCGATATCCTCCTTGGAAGCGTCACCTGAAAAAAAAAAGATGTTATTGTCAATGACAAATAGGTAGGTATTATTGAATAGGCTATTTGACAACATTAAAAATATACTACAAATTATATTACAAATAACGTTAAAAGACCTACGAGACTACAATTTACTCTCAAATAATATAATATATTATGTGTATTTTATGAGAATTTCAATTATAAAAATGTTATATTTTGTTGATTTATTGTCTATGGCAAAAACGCTCGTGATTGGTCAGAGCTCTGGGTGACGTCATTCCTACAAAATATCTCCAGTTGTATGAGCTATTATTGTTTGTTTCGGTGTTATTAATTGCTTTTTCCTTGATTATCGCGAGTTTTATGGACATATTTTGTGATTAAGTTCGAAATGTATACAAATTTTGTGCGAGCTGATGATAACAGCAATTTACATACAGTGACGTCAATACTCACACGCATCGCCATTTTGATTAAATATAGCGTTTTTCGCGCACTTTTGAAAATTCAAACTTTATCATTGATTTTTTAACATAATGCATTATTTTTTTACAGAAATATTAATGTGATATGTTTATACTGTAATAAGCAATCATTTAAAGTGGCTTTTTTTTTTTTTTTTTTTTTTTAATTTTTTTTTTTTTCTTGTTTATAAATTTGGTAAAGCAAAACCACTGTGTACTACAGACACGCACAAAATGGCATTACACTTTAGACTTTATTGCTATAGGCTTAAAGTTCAAAATTAAATGAAAATAATTTCAAATTTCATTACAATTTTTCAGTCACTCTACGCCATTTAATTTTTGACTTTAATGACATTTCTTTAAAGTGTAAAATTTTCAGTGGTTTTGTTTTAGTAGAATCGAGGCTCAGGTTACACTGGCAGGTGACGACGGCCGGTGTGTGATCGCGCTAATTCTCGTTAACATTACCTACTGTATATATAAAGAAACAGGAAATTTTATAAGTTATTACTAAATGGGATATAATAAACCGTGCGACAAAAATAATAAATGGACGACTGATAATGAGTTACTTTAAATACTGAGTGGGCGACTAAAATACTGAGTGACCCGTGATACAGAAAGTGTGTTGCAAAATTGTGAAGTTATGAGGATTCGAGTATAGCGCACCTCAACTTGGATAGGTTAGGTTAGAAGGCTAAGGCTAAGTCTTTTAGACCTAATTTTGACACCCATAAATTGAATAAAATGATTCTTCACTATAGCTACCAACCTATTATTTTTGCTGCCTGCTTTTCGGATTAATTTGTTGTGTACAACCCTTACTAAATTACTAAACAAGCTGAATAGAAAAAAACATTGTCATGGTTTGGCGAAAGAGCACGTCGCGTCGCACAAAACTACCCGTATTCATCCATCCACCAACACGAGGTCATCAACATACATGAGCAGCCATAGAAGCTGGTTATGTGAGTTTCTGATGATCCGAGAAAACGGCTAATATCACGCAAAGCAATGTTACATAATATTTAGAATAATGTAGTACTTACATATAGTATAAATATATCCAAAAACCAATATCCACATGCATTATTTACACTCGAAGCACCAATTATAAAGCACAGAAAAAATATTTTATTGAAATAATATGCGTGAATGATATTGTTGAAAATTGAATCACGCGGATTACGCCCCAGGCTCTTGCAGCCTGAGGTTTGCCGTTTGTCAATTAATTTAAAAAAAATCAATTTAACCTAAAAATTAATCAAAACACTTAGGCAACCACTGCCCTCTCCATGCAACTAATCTGAGTATTTAACACAAGAGATACCTTGCGCGTGCGTTCCTTTCACCAAGGTATAGCAAAGAAGAATACGAAGATAAGTCCTATACATCTTTTCATAAACATTTTACAGAGGACACGACGACTCCCCCTTCTCTCCCCCCTAAATCGTGCACTTCTAACTAAAAAGTCTTCTAAAAAAATATTTTCTGAAGGAATTTCTGAACTTAAAAAAGTGCCCATAAATTTCAGGCTGCTCGTCCCCACCGAAATTCTTAAAATAATTTATTCGCGCCCGTAAAGGTCCAATACTCAAAGCATTTTCACAAACCACAAACAAAAGATTTTTTATAATACAAACCTCTTTCATACATCCTGATCGCTTCAGCGCTGTAAGGTCCAAGAAGCCTGTTCACCACAAACCCAGGAGTGTCCTTACACGTGATGCAGGTCTTGCCCACGGATTTACCCCACTCCATCATGGCCTTCCAGGTCTCTTCGGAGATGTGATCTCCCTTCACCACTTCGAGGAGGCGCATTACTGGCACCGGATTGAAGAAGTGGAGACCACCGAATCTGAAATGAAGAGGGAGTTGAGTGAGAAATAGTTTTTGAAGAAATTTTTCAAGCTAGAAAATAACAACGAACGAATTATGAAGTAGTTTCTGCTGAGGTATCTTTGTCTAAAGTCGGATTCACCAGTGAATATCCGTATAACTAAACTGGGATCACATAATTTACTCAATGGAATTCATGAGTACCTAGGTAGGTACTCATACAAAATAAACGAGTGATAACAAAGTTTTAGTCAGACTTGAACGCAGATCTTATCATTTTCAATTCCAATTTATATATTTGAAAAAGACTGGACGCTTTTTCTTTTGGAACTTTCTTCAATCAAATGTGCATTTGTCGTGAAGTGTTAGCCACTTATTTTGGAAAGTCCCCAAATACGTGTTTATATATCTAGTTTATGGTTCCCGGCAGAGTAGAATTTGGGCCACACCATCTCTTCCCATGCGTCGTACAATGCCACTAAGGATAGGGCTGTTTAACATCAGACAGATATACACAGCCCAGACTCAGCCTCAGATACATGGCTGGCACACACAGCTGTTACTTTTAGTCGAGTAACAAAAGTGCTAAGTATTGAGTAATATCCGACTACAAGAATACGTTCTCATAACACGCGATTTTTTATCCAATTACGGCTTTTTCCTTCAATTTTTCGCTTGTTCTAATTACCTTTTTTAGGGTTCCGTACCGAAAGAGTAAAAACAAAGCCATATTACTAAGACTTCGCTGGGTGATGTATTTCTGTACCACTATAGGAATAAATACTAGAAACAGAACGGTACGGAACCCTTAGTGTGCGAGTTCGATTCGCACTTGAGTGGTTTATTTAGATACATTGTATTAGAAGGTGCAGTGGTTGCACACACAACACTTCCTGACAAATTGCGGAAGAATTGCTTATTCGATGCTTACCTAATAATGACGTAAACTTGGATTGAAATGAAAGTAAAGCAATGTCTTGTAAGCAATATAAGAACCTCACAATTAATTGGTTAATCATTAATCATTAATCAATATATATAAAAATCAATGCCACTTTTCGTTGTAATTTTATAACTCAGGAACGGGCTCACTTATCCAAACCAAAAGTTTAGGCTTTGTTCGGACCATTTAGTAGGTGGTTTATGTGAAGTTTGCACAAAATCGGTCGAGCGGGTCCACCTTTAGGCGGTACGAAGTTCGCGGGATCAGCTAGTTGTTTCCTAAAATATTAACGCCGGTAACTATCCTATACATAGATGTAATTGGTGAATAATATCATGTAGATAGAACTTACTTGTCTTTCCTTTTGATACCGGCGCCGATCTCGTTTATTGAAATAGATGAAGTGTTTGACGCTAAGATGGTATGCGCTGGACACAGCTGAAACGTAAAACATAATTTACATTCAATATTTTTATTATACAGTGGGACTTGAAAGTATATTTTTTAAGAATCTTAACCCCTCCAGCTAAGCTAAATTTCTTGTGTTAGGAGAAGGTTCACGTCGGCGTCGGTCGTGTATGGCCAGGATTCTAATTCCTGGACTACTTGATCGCAAAGCCGACTCTTTGCGGTTAACTACTAAACTACCGATGATTCATATGGGGACCCTTCCGAAACTATTCTGGATCCTACCGAGTCAAAAGAGACTGATGCGACTTGCAGAACGCATCAACACGTTAAGCTGTCGTCGGTCCCGGTTGCCATACGAACATCTATGACAGTCGTTACGGGTAGTTGGAGTCCATAAATGTCCAACAACTGTTCTAGCTGCAACGCTTCGATATCACCCAATACCGCTATTGGGTTGTGGAGATCATAAATTATGGCAGTCGCTTCGCAGACAATATGGAAGTCCAGCCAAATCCGCAGTTAGACTGGTAAAGTGAACCCCTGACTCCGACGTCAAAGCTTCGGATTAATGCTAGGAGGAAGAAGAAGAACACTGACTAATATCATGCTTACCTGATCAAGCTTGTTGAACAACTCCTGCTTCACATCTAGCTTCTCAACAATAGCTTCAACAACCAGATCCACATTAGCTCCATCTTCCAGATTCGTCGACACCTTAATCCTATCAAAGGACTCTTTGACAAAGCTGTCAATCTTCGCCGCATCAGCTTTGTACACTTTCTTGCCAACCCTGATGAGGTTGTTCTGGATAGACTTCTGGGCCTTCTCTAGAAGTTCTGGCTTCACATCTATGATGGTCACATTCTGACCGGCTTGGGCTGCAACCTCAAAACAATACGCCCGTATGTGTCAAAGTAAAAAACTAACTGTATGGACCATTAAAACGGCACTCACAAAACTTCAAAACTAAGGACTTGTTCAGCACATGGACCACTGGTTTGAAACGCGTCCCCGACCTGAGAAGACTACGGAGTCAACAATGTTGTTGTAGTGAATATTGGATACAATTTTGTTTGTAAAATACACAACGATACCAGTTGCGCTTAGTTCCCTAATCATTCCCCAATACAATTTTTTCGTGTGGAAGTGTTGAGTGGTAGATATGCTGATTATGTCGCGGACAGCGATTTGAACATTAAACCTGTTACCGAATGGTAATATTTGTGGTAATGAATAATTTATTCTGTGGTAATAGCGTCCAAGTGCATATCAGCCATTCAGCCTGCCGTAAATAATCTCGTATGACCCCTAAATCCGGTGACGAACTACCTAGTCCGCGCCAGGGTGTTTTAGTTTAGAAATAGCCTCAAAGCGTGACTATCTTCTACAATTCAAGGTTATAATATGGCCAGTTGGCCAGGCGGAGGTCTGTCCCATCCACCCTCTCCCTATTATTGTTACTTTTTTAGCACAACATTGCTCTCTGGATACTACGTAAATCTTAGGTTTATTACTTTATTTGTATGAATGTAACTTTGACCGGTCCTTCTCATTGTTATCTAGTTTTATAGACTAGATTAGAGTCTATAAAGTTGCATATCGATGAGGAGGGCTTAGCGGGATTTCATATACGAGCGATTATACGCACAGAAAGCGGGTAC
Organism: Eilema depressum; assembly: GCA_914767945.1. Classification (NCBI taxonomy): domain Eukaryota; kingdom Metazoa; phylum Arthropoda; class Insecta; order Lepidoptera; family Erebidae; genus Eilema; species Eilema depressum. The sequence continues at coordinate 1,415,939 of OU612026.1, forward strand.
CGGTACCTATCTATGCCAAGGAAGCGAGCCTTGAGCTTGTTTACCTACTGACTTTTTTATCGTGCCAAAAATCCCCACGGATCCTTGCCCCGCCGGAGCCGGTGGTTTAAACCTTCGTTGCCGTCGGTTGCCGGCGGTGATATTATCGTAGACATATCCCTCGCATCCCGGCCGAGCTGATTTTGTACCTACTCTGCAAGGTACGGAAGTTTTTGCCCTCTATTTGGATGCGACGTTAAAAAGGGAAAGCCGTCATTATAGATGGCAAGGTGTAAGTAATGATACAAGCTTGGCAAGGTGTAAGTAATGATACAAGCTTGGCAAGGTGTAAGTAATGATACAAGCTTGGCTAGACGATTCCAGTGGCCAAGCTCAATCAAGCAGTCACCAGAATTGTAGTAGTGTTTTTGTATCCCTACCTAGATCCCACACCTCATCTGCAAATCAGTTCAGTCCCCGCGGTGGTTTTCCCAAGCGACTACAATATGGGGTTCTTCAAGAAGGGCATTAAAAGGTTTCTGCAGGGTCGGCAGCACGAGTGTGACGCCCCTGGTGTTGCACACGTCCATAGGCCACGGTAACCACTTTCCATCAGGTGGGCCGTGTGCTTGACTGCCACTTAAATGGTATAAAAAAAATATGTTCACCTGCTGATTTACAGACAAGGCTCTGGTGCAAAATTTCCTGATAGAGTTGGGAGGTCAGAAGGCAGTTGCTCATGTGAAGGTCAGAATAAACCAATAACCAGAAGATCAAATATCAGGCTCCAAAGTGCAAGCTTTGGCTGATACTCATAAAAAACATATGTATTATTTGTTTCAAACACTAAAAAAATATTTGTATTATTTGTTTCAAACACTAAAAAAATACACTTATAAAATAGACTTGATTAGAAGAACAAAATCTAATTACAGTCCACATTTAATTCTCATACATATTCATTACTATTTTTATTGGTTTAATTACACTTGTGCATGTTGTTGATTAACATTAAAATGACGTTAATTTAAAATCCACCAACCCACACCTTGACTTTGTATCTAGTAATATACACAAGCAAGAACTGGGAGAATGATTGTGTGCTAATTGATGAATTTTTCTATACCACTTAGGTTGCAGACAAGCACATAGTTCACCTGATGAAAAGTGATTACTGCATTCCACAGGATTTCACAGACTTTTACAGGTAAATGTGTTATTGCCTTTCATTGCTCACAATGAACTGGTCATCATTTTGGTGAAATGAACACCTAATGAACATCTTTTCTAATATTACTTCTGCTCCATATATGTATAGTCTTAATTCATGATAATGTATTTAACAATGGTACAAAGTTCAAGCAACATGATTTGCATTTCTTGAATTCGCATAAATATTATAACAACATTATATCAGTTACCTGAAGTCGTTTCTTATCAAATTTTGAAGGTAAGTCGACCTTGAAAGTTTAAATAGGAAAGTAGCCACAAAAGTATAAAAAACTGGCTTACCTGAGCGATTCCAGATCCCATAAGACCACCGCCGACAACGGTTACGGTTTTGATCGCATTTAAAGATGAAGAACTCGAAAAGTTTCGAGTTAGCCCTACTAATTTGTTCATCCTGTATAACTAAAATATTATATGATCTTCGAACGAAAGCCGGCCGCAAAGTGACGTGTCGGTGTAAACAACGCGATAAAAGTAACCAACAGGTTATATAGCCAATGGGATATAAATATCTCGCACTTCAAAAGTTTAAATAATAATGATAAGGTTTGCGATAACAAATATCTGAAGCAAAAGAACTGATGGTTAACATACCTGCCATAAATGGATTTGGTACTTGATACGATAACAAATACATTTTGATAACTTTGAAACAATTGATTAGAAATATTTATTTTTTGATAAACATGTTTATTTTAAACTCGTCTGTCATTAGCAACGTTTCTTATTACGAACACAAAACGTAGTCCATGAAAAGTAGTATTGAAATTGAAATATAGGTATGATTTAAAATATAAATTGTCTGCATTAATAGTCATTAACTAAGATTATAGTGAAATTATTGTTTCAGATGTTCAGGTATTGATTGAAAATTAAAATATTGAAATTCAAACTTAACGTCTACCACGTATTACGTACTACGGAACGTATAGAACCAGAAGTTGGATTTTGACAACCTGTCAGCCTGACGTATTAGGTATCAGTTCTGAAATTTTAATGTTTATAATTGGGTATTTACTTAGAGTATCTATCTTACCTGTAGAGCGCGTCTTAGCAAGTATGAACTGCTATCACAGGTGTGAACAGTGCCTAGAATTTTTGACAACTGCAATCAGTAGCAAAACAATATCTGCCAAAGTGATTTCGCAAATAACAGTTTATTTCATTTTGTGGTAATAATGGTGAACTCTGCATTGCCAGGCTCTCAAAACGATTCCCAGAAGAAAAATAAAAAGAATGATAACATTTCATATCACCCGTGAGTAGTATTATATGACTAATTTATTTGTTTTCATAAAATTTATACGGGTCTCCTAGGGGGATGCGAGAAACGCGGGGCGGGTTACAGCTGACGGCTGTCACCGGCCATATTTTCTTTTAAATGAATAGTGATGTAGCACATGCACTTTCGGTAACGATAATTTTCTTTTTGCAATAGAATTTCATTGTAGGTTTATTTTCTTTTATGTAGTATAGAGTATTTACTGCGTAAACAAATAAATCTGCTCATTTTACTTTTATATATTATGCACTATTATTTTTGTTAGGTTTACAAAAATACTAAGATGCATAATAATAGATGCATGAGTGAAAGCTAAAAGCTATAAAGAGGCCTGATTGGGAGCCGAATATTCGAAGTTTCATCTGTTCTATCTATTTTAAGCTTGATTTCAAATAAGTAACTAAGAAAGGGCTTTGCAAACTGAATGACGATGCAGTACCAGAACTTTTCCTCCACGTAGGTAAATGCTTATGCAAAACTTTATATTTCAATTAACCACTGGCCTCTTCCAAAGTGCGTCAAAACCTTATATGCTTATCCATACTTCAGTGCGCCTGCCAAAGTCGTTATGTGCATTTTTTCGAAATTTATTCGCTAGACGGCCTTAAAAAAAATTGCGCATCGGCTGAAAAAACAAACAAGTGTTAATTCCTTCTAGAAATAGATTTGACAAAATATGGATGTGCACTTCTGACCCTGCAAAATTGGTTATGTGTCCACATCAAAAGTTTTTCACCCTCATATTGCACATGTCAGAATTGGTTTGCACATAGATAATTTGACAGCTTGTTTCTCTTCGGTTTGTTGGTTGTAAAATTGGTGTTCTACCTTTGTAACAACGTAAATAATCTTATAATAGGAAATAAAACGAGACAGGTGACTAAATTTTGTACAATAATATTGCTGTTCTCAGTTTTGGGGTCACTGACAAATTAGTCTTGACATCGCCAAAGCTTTCTATAGAATCTGGCGCCTTCCTTCCCGTCTACCAGCCTCTGGCCACCCAGTCGCACAGTCCTCCCAAACTGTACGACTGGGTGGCTAACTTCCTGCAGGTGTGCCGTATTTGCGCCTTTAGAGATGGACGAACTTCGGAGTTCTTGCAGGTAAATGCTGGCATGCCGAAGGGGTCCGTCTTATCATCCATTCTTTCTTCTGCACATAAACGTATGCTGTCCACTGACAGCATTAATTGCTATGCAGACGCTATGCTATGCAGATGCTAACCTTACACTTGAGTTATCATGGACATCCTGTGGCCGAGCAGTCTGATATTGTGGAACAAGGGCAGCTTCTTGTCACTGAGCTCGACCGGATCCTGAAGCACATTTCCGAATGGGGCTCTGAGAACCTGATCGAGTTCAGTGCCAAGAAGACCAAGAAGTTCAGTGCAAAGATATCTTCTTTCCTTCCACTCTTCAGAGCACGCCACTGCTACAGTAGGAAAATCTCAGTATCCTCGGTTTGGATGTTCGCTGCAAACTGAACAACAAAAACTACACTTAGAGTATCATCAAAACAGCCTCGCGTAAAGTTGAAGTCCTGAACAAAGTGAGACGTTTTTACACGTCGGAGCAGCGGTGTCTTCTGTACAAGACACAAATTCGCTCCTTCGTGGAATACTGCTGGTATTTCTGGGATGGCTTTTAGCACACAGCCCTCCTTTTAGAAAGTAGTTAGTGTTAGTGGCCTTTGAACCAGGGGCGTCATACTCGTGCTGCTGACCCTGTAGAAACCTTATAAAGACCTTCTTGAAGAACCCCATACATATTGAAGTCGCGTGGAAAAACAACAGGGAGATCATTCCACTGCTTGAGCGTACGTGGGATGAAGTTCCTTTCATACCGCACAGTGCGCACCGTTTCCGGTCGTAATGTGTGAGAATGAATTCACTGTCTACTCGTATGGCGAGCGGTGCGGCGATGAAAAGTAACGAAATTCTAGGCATTATGTCGAACAATTCTTCTGAACACAAACCATCGGCGGTAAAACACCCACAGCAAGGAAGTTCGTTCTGAGGTTGAGAGGGACTACCACCCCGCCTGTGGGATCGTCGACGATCCTCAGCGTCCGTCTTTGCGCCAAGTTGAAAGGGTCTAGGTAAAAACGTGACAGCAGTACTCCATGTGGGGCCGAACGGGCGCGTTATAAAGAAGAAGTCTTTGCCCCGCAGTGATGTACTGCCTCGTCCTGTTGAGCACTCCTGGTTTCTTTGATACCAGCTTGACTTAGTCTTTCAAGTGACTACGGCGTTGATCGTCGCTGAAGATACCAACACCGAGGATCCCTATACTCGAAGAGATGGTAAACGGTGTGTCTAGAAAATTGCGGCGCTACAATAAATGGGGTTTTCTTAGCGGTGAATGCACATACTTGTGTCTTAGCCGAGTTGAATTGGCCTAGGGTTAGTCGTCCCCAATCGGATACTCTAGTGAGAGTAGTCTCGATTTCAGACACAAGTTTGTGACTTACCTCCATCGCTGACTGAGGGATATTTGCCTGTGTACCTAATATGTGTTCCCGATACAGTCGTCCTCGAACGCTCACGAAGGTGTAGGGCAAGGTGTATTATATAACACTTAACACACACATTTCACCACACAAACTTCTATGGTCACGTGACGTAGTAAAAGATCGACAACTGATCTAGCAGCAGTACTTCGATACCAAAGATTCACCAAAGGATTGTGGAGGTCAGATGGCACTTTACGGAAAATATCGAAGCTTAGCCGCGTCGCAATTAGACTGGAAAAGCGTATCCCGGACTCCGAGGTGAAGGGCTCGGATGCGAATCAACCGGACTAGCAACCGGACTACTGAGACTAGAGGGACTAAATTGTATAACTAATTGGTACCATAATGTGCTTGGAACTCGGGAATTGCTCTTCTTTTCTGATTGTCATATTATCGGCTATACTGGGAACGATCAGCGATTAGTTCCCAACTCCGAGAGCAAAGTCGGCACCAGAGCCTCGTCCGTTGTTTAACATGTGCACCGACTAGCAACTGATACATTTTGATGTACAAAGGCGAGCTTAACTCAGTATTGTTCTTTTTTGTTACTTGTATGCCTTATCAAGTTTATAGTACGTATTTATTTACATCGTATGCTATTTACATCAAATGTACCTTGCCACCAGTCAGTATTTATCGCCTAAATAAATCCTATTGAGTTCCATAACAAATCTGATATGTGTACATTTTTCACTTGTAAGAAATGGCACTAGGAAGACAATTCTGATATGTGTATCAAAATGGGAAAAACAATTTATTGTGGATGGACAGTACCGTTTATGATTTTCACTTATATCTCAGTTCATTCAAAATATTTTTTGGCATCATATTGCATTTTTAGTTTTTTGATACGCTCATCAATTATTTAATAAAACAGCTTATTGTCTCTCCTGAAAACTTGACCAAAAACACATAGAGGTTTTGGCAAGCGCAACGACGTAATATTATATACGACTCTGTCTGTTGATATGTTAGATTTGTGGGATTTTAATTTCTGTAATTCATTAAATGATACTAATATTTGTATCTTGGTTTTAATTTTATCCATTCATCCACGCATGCGTCACACTAAATTCACAACATAACCAACTATCGATAATTTTGGTAATATGTACATGAAACATCACTATAGGCGCTTTATACCACAGATAAAAAACTGCTTACACTCGGCACAATGGACCATAGTGTTAGACTTGCTCTATACTATAGTAATGGATACTCTAAGGGTATTTATAAGTATTTTATGTATAATCTTTGATTAACTATATATTCAAAGTGTATAATATAAAATAAAATAAAATATGAAATGGATATAATGATCATTACAATCATGTTTATGATGATTGTCCGCCTACAACCATGTGGGCCAAGTGGCGAGAATTAATGAATCTATAGATCACCCCCTTTGAGTATGGAAGTATCTACAATCTAAGTCTATGGTCTACACACGTTCATTCATGAAAATAGAAGTATATGAGAACGAAAGATGGCGATTTGGCGTCAAGCTTGATTCGATTTTATGAATGAAATCGTAGTTGTTGCTACTCTTTAATACTCTAAGATCACCCCGCACCCCGCCCCGGCATACCCTCCCCCTCGCCCTGACTTGAAACTTGAACTTTGGATCGGTTCGGTCGGTAGAAGAAAACTTTGATAAAGTTCATTACCCTGTCATTTAGATATTTTTTACAATTTACATTTAATCAATATATTTTGTAACTATACAAAAGTGAGAATGATTCAATTCGGTGTGATTGCCAGGAATTTCTCTAGTTCAACAGCAGTGCAAAGTGCAATTAAAAATGTAACTGTTATTGGAGGTGGCCTGATGGGGTCCGGCATCGCCCAGGTTAATTTTTCATTACATTTTTAAATAATACATTAAATCTCGTTTAATACTTACAGGAAAATCCTCTGAATAATATTGAAAGACACATTCTCTATACTGTTTATTTATATGCGATTATTTGTTGATTTTATTCTACAACTTACCTACTTTAACATCAAGTTTTGTTAATAATTTTCTAGCAGAATTGCCGGTACCGGTATTACTTTCCTACAAGATTTATTTATTTATTTATTTGGCACACAAAACAGAAAACAATCAAAATTTTTACAACATATACCTAAAATGCATATAATAGATAGGATAGGTACTAATTTTCTTCAAATACAATTAATTTCTAACTTGCTGCTTGAGTCAGATGTAACTTATTTTGCTAAAAATGTTATATAACAACAGCTGTGTCAAAATTAGTGATGCCAAATTTTAAAAGAGTTATTTTTTAAAGTCATAATATAATAGTTTGGCCTCACTATTTCTAAAGACTATGAAACTATCAAAGCCAACTGTTAACTTCAATGAAATTATTAATACTGACTGATGGATGACTTACAATACTGGAGGTAGCTCTATTGATGCTCTTTATCCTATACGATTATCATCAATCGACTACAGGTATAGCCCAGTTTTAGTTAGATGAGGGTTTACAAACCATGATCTGCATGAAATTACATTTTATTTAAGTGACAAAACAAAAAATAAAAATATTTTGTACCTGTTAAAATTCTAACTTTTCCAATAGGACCCAATACCATCATACAGATAATTTTTATATATTGACAAGTAACTACTTACCTCGAACTGCAAAACTGCTAAAAGAATGCAGTGAAAGAATTCAGCTATTATAGATTTCTACAAATAATTTAAAACTACTGGAGAATCTATGCCAAGGAGGTGTGAAGGGGCAAAAGGAAATGATGTAATCATTATCAAATTATAACATTTTATCAAAACAATATTGTTTGTAGAGGTGTATTATTAATATTCACATATTTGGTTTGGTTTTCCCAAGCGACTACAATATGGGGTTCTTCAAGAAGGGCATTAGGTTTCTTCAGGGTTCGACAGCACGAGTGTGACGCCCCTGATGTTACATACGTCCATAGGTCCCGGTAACCACTTCCCATCAGGTGGGCCGTGTGCTTACTTGTGTGTAGACTTTTCATTACACATAATTTTATCAGTTTACATTCTCACCATTAAATAATAATTATGATTATGTAAACACAGTACCCTCATGGTATGTGGAATAAATCTTCAGAAACACAGGTACAGCAGACACATTTCCTACCGTAGTGCCACTGATACTACCATACTATACTGATTCTATTTATTTTCATGTCTACAGGTGTCAGCCCAAGCAGGTCAGAATGTGACATTAGTAGATGTAAGCTCAGATGTTTTGGCTAAAGCACAAAAATCCATAGGAGCAAACCTCGGTAGGGTAGCTAAGAAGGTATACAAAGACAAGCCTCAGGATGGTGAAAAATTTGTGTCCGAGTCCTTAGCCAGGATCAAAACATCCACCGACCCTGTGGAGGCTTCAAAGACATCGGATTTAATTGTAGAGGCTATTGTTGAAAACATTGATGTCAAACACAAGCTTTTCAAGCAACTTGATGGGGTAAGAAAAGATGTTAATTTTTTACAAGATTTTTTGTGTGGTGTTCACCTCACTTAATGGTAATGTGAAGAGGAACTCTCAGAAATGACGATCATCATTCAAATATAAATGATGATACAATGGTCCCACTCACATTGATGGATCATAAGATGTTTTTCACAGCCCACTTAATGGACCCAGGATTGTAGAAACTGTCCTGCCATTGAATTACTTGCCCAGCAAAGCCTTTTTGTACCACCTTAACATCTTTACTGAGATACAATATCTCCGAAAAGACTACCTATCTTTTCGGAGATATTTTATCTCAGAAAAGATTTATACTTAGTATTTTAAAGACAGACATTTTTATATTTGATAATATTTTTTTACAGGCAGCCCCAGCGCACACTATTTTTGCGTCGAACACGTCTTCCTTGTCTATCAATGAAATTGCTGAAGCTGTTAAAAGGAAAGAGAAGTATGTAAGCTGACAAGCAATAATATTTTATTCACTTCTTGTTTTAATTTAAACTGCAGCACTGTGCTGGTAAATTTTTATGTAATTCAGGTGACAGCATCCTAGCAATGTTCAAACCTTCCATCTCAGAGTCTGTGCTCTGCTTTTTCTCCTGCAGTTCCAATCAGGTGCGGTGGCAGCCTGTTTGGGGGGAGGGGAGGGTCACGTGTGGGAATTCCTTAATGCTGCGTTCACACGTTGGCCCAGCGTAGGCCAACGCCAACGTGTGGACAGTCGATTTGCCTTGCCTGGTAGCGCTGGCCTAGTTGGCCCAGTGAAGCCATGCGCCAACGTGTGTACACCTCATTTGTGATAGCTGGTCTTAGCTGGCCGTCGCTCGTGATCACTCGCCTCACTTCGGATTTTGTCGGTTTGTGCACAAATCAAAGTAGAGATGTTATATTAGGTAACAATTTTGATATTCATGTTATAGAATATATTACTTTGATGATACTATGTTACCGTATTAAGTTACCCAGTAACAACGAAAAAACAAACAAGAGGAATGCTTGCTTATTGCTTATTGCTTACTACGTACATTTTTTTCGAAGTTATGTGTATAGGTGGGCCGTGTGCTTGTCTGCCACCTAAGTGGTATAAAAAAAAAAAAAAAATATTTATCGGAGGTTATAAGTGCCCGGAATGGCAATACGCTCGCCACCTATTACATTGGGACCTAAACATAAACGGCGAAATGTGGGTGCTAGCACCTCTGCCTATAATTATGTTATTATTTAGTAGGTATAATTTGTTATGAGAGTCATCCATCAGTAACATAATATGAAATTTAACACTCATATTATGTTACCGGTACTTGTTACGAGTACATTCATTACACCTCTAAATCAAAGGCGGTCTGCGCTCGGCCAACGTGCGACGTGCGGACGGCTCGACGGGCACTCGTCTAATTGGCCGCATGCATTGGCGTTCGGTGCACTGGCCCAACGTGTGGAAAGTAACCATTTGCCTTGCCGACGCTGGGCCAACGTGTGTACGCAGCATCACAAAATACCTTTTTTCAATTAGACGTGCATGATTTGGGAGGGGGGGGGGGGGGGTCATGCCCCCCCCCCTGCGCGGACTGCGCTTGGTTCTAATAGTCTTTTTATATGCCAGACAAGCAAACCTAAAATTTTAGACCTACTTATTACGATGAAGATGAATATTAGTGATAGTAAATCACTAATTTCAGATTTGGTGGACTCCACTTCTTTAACCCTGTCCCAGTGATGCGACTCCTGGAAGTCGTAAAGGGTGCTGAAACATCTGAAGATACCTACAAGACTATGATGGAGTGGGGCAAGGCTGTGGGCAAGACGTGCATCACCTGTAAAGACACCCCTGGGTTTGTGGTGAACAGACTCCTGGTACCGTACATCTGTGAAGCTGTTAGGTTGCTGGAAAGAGGTTAGTGTTAATTAAATTGTATTTTTTAATAACAAATCTATCCAAGTACTTATTCTGTAGAGTACGCGCCAAGAAATAAGTTCCTTGGAGGCGGCGTAGCAATCGCAACTGCTGTCGCCATACTGTGTGCTGATTGGTTCAGGCCATGACAGTAACATGGCCTGAACCAATCAATACACAGTATGGCGGCGATGTCATTTTAGCCGCGGGAATTATTAGCTGGCGCGGACTCCAGCTGGTTGAATTAATGTCAATCAATCAATTTGCCTACAGCAGTCCACTGCTGGACATAGGCCTTTCCCAGTGTTTCCACGCTGACCGGACGGGTTGGTACAGGGTTCTATTTCGATTTTTCTTTCTCTCGCAGTGATATCGTCTGCGTATTTTTCCGTTAGTCGCCTCTTGTTCGCCCTTCAAATGAGATGGGGTGGTGATACTTGTATTCTTTTTCTGTCACCACACAGATTATTTAATGTGGTGTTGCTATATCATATGCAATTTGCTAAATTTTACTTTTTTTCGACAGGAGACGCGTCAGCACGCGACATCGACATCGCCATGAAGCTTGGTGCGGGCTATCCCATGGGCCCTCTAGAACTTGCAGACTATGTAGGCCTAGACACCAACAAGTTTATCCTAGACGGCTGGCACAAGAAGTATCCCGAACAACCTCTATTCAACCCAATTCCTTTACTGAACAAGCTTGTGTCAGAAGGTAAACTTGGAGTCAAGAGTGGAGAGGGATTCTACAAGTATGAGAAGAAATAAGCGTATTTATTTGTATATAGTTGTTGTTAATCATGTGTAAGAAAAGATATTAATCATTGTTTAATACATATATTATTATTTTTTATGTGTGTTTTACTAACGCCATTGCTGTGCTAGAAGGTTACAGCTAGTATTTAGTAGACAATGAATGTCAATCATTCTCTGGTATACCTTGGGACATATCTTGGACTTATGTCACGAGATTAACGAGGCCCTGGCGCGCGCGGATTTTTTTGTAATATCTTATACTTGGTGAATTTGAGCCATAACACCCCATACTATGTATAGAAGCGTCGCGACGCACGTCTTACGTCTCTTCTGTCTGGCCTACGCTTTAGGTTTTACTACTACGCCATACTATCCTCAAAAGACACCCAAGAAACATACAGAGCACATTTTAGGTCCAAGATAATGTCCTGAGGTATAGGTGTTGCTGCTTTCGGATACTGTTTTGCTCTGTTCGGCGAAGAGGGCATAGCTTTAAGTATTCAGCATCAGCTTACCCATGTCAACGATTTAGCAACGACACTGAGGACTGGGGTCATTCATTCACCACAAACAGTTTTTTTAAATGCCAGAAAAGCCTGCATATCGCGTAAAATAGGACAACCATACGATTACCTGGGGTTTCTTACCCAAAAACTTATGTATATAGCGTTTTGTTAAAGTGGTAGGATAGTAAAACAACAACATAATAAGAAATCCTATATTTAGATAAAAATGAGACATATCAAACTTAATTATTTACAGAACCAACTTGTATTACGTGTCGTAGTCGTCGTCCTCCCGTTTTCGCTTCTGCGACGTCTGCTCGTCCACCTCCATCTTGACGGGCAACTGGGCTGAGGGGCCGGCAGTCACTCTGACTGCAGGTTTCGCTACCACCTGAGCCAATAGAATTTTACTACTTTTAGTATGGATGCGATTAGCAACAATCAAAGATGTGTCAAATATCAATGATTGTCAAATATCCTATACTTCGACTTTTAATTAGATGCAGTAAAATGACGTTTCAAAATGTCATTGCGTAAAATAATGTTTACAGCCTAAGTAATCTCAATAGGGATGTGATTCAGTTCACAGAAGATCATTCTAATCGTTCCATAACTTACTCATAATGATCATACTTAATTCTATTTATTATTCATTATAAATAAAAGGCTGTATAAACGTTGATCCTTTTACACATTTCCTTTTTGAGTGTTTCGAGGTGTGGTTTGCCGGCATTCTACCCAAACTCAAGCCGAATGCAGTAGCAGTAGTCGTAATTGAGCGTTTTCCAAAAAAAAAGTGTACCTACCCTCCACTTTTGAGCCCCTGTGTTTGAATTTCAATAAGAAAAAAGATATTCATATTATATATCTGGGTAATGATTTTAATATTTTAAAAATATAAACATACTCTAAAGTAGTTAAATGCATTCATTATTTTACCCTATTTGCCGTAATATTTCAATTATGATGATTTTTATACACCGAGACATCAGTTTTTGGCGTGGACTCAAGTTATTGAATATTAAGTAGAGGCGATACTGATTTTTTTTGTACTAGCCTAGCATGAGTTGTAGGTCCCATTTGAAAGATATCTTAGACAGTTAGACACCTAGCAGCGTCCTAAGTTTATAATTCGAGTCTTATGCTGTTTAAGTATAGTTTAATCTCAAATAAAAACGAAATAAGTGGTATCTTCCGGACAGGTCGGTTTTGACACGGCTAAAACGGTCTATCTATTTCACGAGGATTTTTTTCACTTCTTGTAATGGAAAAATAACGTTTACATGACAGCTATTTCAAAAGTGCTAGTATCAAATAAGTTTGAAACTTAATAGTTTTGTTTTGTGTGGGTGCCACGGCGGCGGTCAACATTTCTTCGGGTCAGTTTGAGATACTTCTATAAGTATTCAGCTTAGTTCACATGATTTAATAATTCGCAACGCTCAACTATATTATCAACGCGCTCTATCACTCTCGATCGAAACAATCCCGGAGATGTCGTGGACGAAAGCACGAATTCAAGAGTAGCTGACCACTAACAATATTGCATTTGAACCAAATATGGTGAAGGCCATTCGAGATGGCTGTAAAGGTATCAGACTTCTGAGACTGCCCCCTTATCACTGTGAATTAAACCGATGAGTTATTTTGGTCTCAGGCAAAGGGGCACGTCGCAGATAAATTAATAAGACGTATGAAATGCAAGAAGTGAAAACTTTTTTCCAAGAAGTAATCAACAATGTGACACCGGCTAAGTGAAGTGACCTTTGTGTCACAGAGACCGACAGACAGATTTGTCATTAGTGTGACCGAAAGCGACAGCGACAGTGATTCCGAAAAATATTGATTATATATTATAACATTATTATGACAATTTTGATTCGTTTTGAATGTACATTCCTATACTTTCACTGAAAAAGATCCATTCTTTATCATATGTAATAATAAAAAATACATCACAACTTAATATTGAATCTTTAAAACGAAACCAAAGATCATTCATTTATTGAATGATTCACTTACTCACTTAGCCACATCCCTATTTATTTTTCTTCAAAAAGTGGTATCCCACAAAACGTCATTTTACTGCAGCTAATTAAAAGTTCGACTATATATGTTATGTGATGAAATGACAAATACAAGAAGGGTAGGTCTTCCACCCGGATGTTGGTGTCACCATTGAAAATAATAGAATAAGCAACCCCTAAATTGTAATACTAGTATTTGCCAGAATTTCTTAGAATTTTGTCTACTAGTAGTAGTCAAAAGTCAAAATTAAATTTGAATTAGTTAATTGTAGTCTTAATTATAATAAAGCCTTACCTTACTGCCCGACGTAAATTTGAGAACAGGTTTAGGAACAACTGTGGGTTTTGAGGTATTTACGTTGACAATAGCACCAGGTGGTCTCTTCACCACAACATTTTGTTGGCTGGTCATCGGCTTTGAAGTAGTCACAGTCTTCAGAGTGGGCACTGCTGATACTGTGGTTTTGGTGATCACCTTCTTAGTTGCAGGCTTGAGACGATAGTTGCAGGCAGACAGACAATATCTGGAACATCATTTTTTAAATTTTTCATTTATTTAAGATTTATGCACACACAGAACAATAAACATATAATGGAAGTTGAAAATTGGTACATTGGTACTGCTTATTTCTATATAGAATTTTCTCCCAGCAGACCGGCGAGAGGAGATCGTGAGGAACAAGAAAAGAGGTGTAAATGTGTGTATAATAACATATACTTTTTGCTCTTTACATACTTTAATATAGGAAGCAGGCATCTATTATTAATCAGAAAAAAAAAAGACAAAATGTGGGTGATGGATAATATTAATTGTTGACCAGACAGGTGGAATGGAAAGGGTCTCTTTTCTCCACACCTAGCCTCCTTATTGGGCCTGCCCAGACAGGTGATCAGCCTTTCTGTGTGGGCCATTTCACTCATTTACCCTATATAGATGTTTGTATGAGAAACATCCCTGCACTCCCTGCCTGCTGATGATAATACATCTGCTTATTATCAGGGTATTCATGCATGAGTGTATTTCATTTTCTAGAGTCATTAAAATAATAGTTTTTTAATGATAGTCTTTTAAAAAAAGGTTTTAGAAAATTTATGAGGAAAAGTCAGCGCTGAAATTATACAGGGCATGGCAGTGTTGAGTAGAATAATTGAAGCATGAGCTCATCAACTGTAAAATTATTGAATCACATAAGGAAACAATAATACTCATATTGACTTGTAACTCAATGAGAACATTACTATAAGTAACATGAATGATGGACAATGTTTGTTGAAACTATTGGTAAATAGCAGGTGCACTGGATGGTAATGGCCTATGAACAAACAGCATTATGCAGAGATAAAGTATAGTAGGAAAAAGAGAACATAAGTGCTGGCAAATCATTTTAAGTTCTTATAATACCACCAGGGTGTGTGAAACAGCTTGATCTAGAGGATGAAATTGATTGCACAAGTACAGTTTTCCTACCTATAGATTCTACCACCAGCCACATTATAGATGACAACAATAATATCTTACCGGTCAGGAGGCAACCGCAGTCCACAGTGAGGTTTGATCATAGGCAAAGGAGTAACATTTTTAACTCGGGATATCTCCAGTAACACTTCTCTGGGCGGTGGACTAGTGAACGATTTGTCCAACTGCATCTGCGCTGCAAGCCTGACATCATCCAGGTCTATTGTTTTCTTTTTAGCATGGTTGGCGAAGACTCGCGCATCGTCTAACACCGATGTGACATAGCGATAGGTAAATTCCAGGAGCTGGTTCACTACTCGAGGTTCGTAATCTGTTATCCCAACCTCCTTCATGATCGACATGATCACTTGAGCGTCTTTCGGTATGTGTTTTGCTTGGACATTAGCTTTGGACTTGTCTTTTTCCGACATTTTTAAAGTTTTAGCTCACAGCAATACTTTAAATATATTTTCAATTACACTTAAATTTAAAAAATGCTTACGGCTACATGAATGACATATTATAATTGACTTTCACCATAATACACAATGATTCACGTCCCATTGCTTGCAATGAAATTTGACAACTGAGGCTTTTTTTTTTTTTTTTTTTTCGCGTCCATCTTGTTGAAATGTCAATTATTATTTATTTCTTTTTTTATATTTTGTTCCTTTCGGAACAGGCTAAGGTTCTATGACCATGCTGCCTTGTCATCAGTTATTTTTATTCTTATTTGGGTGATGATGAGGATGAGGATGATGATGATGATAATGGTGAGTTGATGATGATGATAATGACGATGATGATTGCTGCCTCAGTAAAGTGGTGGAAACTTTACTAAAGGCTTCTTACGGAGATTTGAAACCAACACGAGAAGTCACAATCCACTGTAATATTTCACTTTCCTACTCTTGTGCGCGTTTTACAAGACGTTATGTCTAAAATTCCACCATATTTACACATAAAAACTCGAACTTATTTACACATAAAAATAACACCGTGATGCGTCTCCTAGCCTTGCCGCCAAAACTCTCAATGTCAATATTGTCAATTATTATGTCAACAAGTTCAACAACAAAGATTTCGTTCAGGAACATTGTAATAATGTGTTGTGACTTGTGAGAGATATTAGAAAAGCAAGTTCGTATATCAGGCAACAAGAAGTTTATATTTTATGGTTAAGGTTAAATTTATAAGTTTATCAAGATTAACAAGATAATACAAAATACAACCAATAAAAGGACTGATCAACCAATGATACCAGTCACCAGTCCTTCAAGCCGGTGATTGAAGCACCCCGGCCGGGCCGTCCCGTCACGCACGTCTACAGAATACTACGAGTATATCCAAAGAACAAAAATTATTGAGTCCGGTACAGGAGTTGCTTGGCTACAAAATATCACACAATGACGAGCATTTTTCTTGTAACTATTGTGTCTTATTTCTTTGCATTGGCCAATTTGAAGATATTTAATAAGCTATAAGATTTAGCTAAGATGAAACAAGGCTGACACCTGGGTATCCTCGAAGTGGCCAATATTCATTGGTTCATTCCATAAAGTCATGCTCATGCCGGCTTGTTGTATAATATTTCATCTATTAGATACTAACATAATAAATACATCTATACTAAGATTTATATTTTTGTACTCAAATCTTATAGAGTATTGACCAGATTGGGTCAGTCTGCCGCCAACGCTCACGGCAGTATCTATCTCAGCCTCAGCCGCTCTCGCTCGACTGATGCTCGGTATAGGACAGGGATACGGTACAGCACAGCGGCCGCGGTCATACTATAGGTATATTAAAAACATCATGTGAACGTAAAATCACCAGTTTTCATTTATTAAAAAAAATCGTGCTGTGTGGTCACCTCGATCTTAGTGCTCCTTCACTACTTCAGCTAAGTTAAATTGCTTGTGTAAAGAGCGAGTTCACGTCGGTAGAGTAACAACCAGGATTCATATCCGTGATCTGTCGATCATATGGCCGACTCCTTAACCACTAAGCCACCGACTAGGTAGGTATCAGTGCTATAGAATTCTTTTACTCAATTTTGCAGTTATTAATTAATAACCCTGCGTGGTTCCCGGCAGAGTAGAATTTGGGCCACACCATCTCTTCCCATGCGGTGTCGTACAAGGCGACTAAGTCATAGGGCTGTTTAACATCAGACAGATAATACATCGCAGACTGAGCCACGGATACATGGCTCGAGTCAACAATAGTGCCTGGATTACGGCAATAGACTCACCCCCTATTACGTAGGACCTAATACAATAATTAGTGAAATGTGGGTGTTAATTCACATCTGCCTAACCCTCCGGGGATAAGGCGGGGATTAAGATTATATATGTATGTAAATATGTCCTATGTCCAGCAGTGGACTTCCTATGGCTGAAATGATGATGATGATGATGATGTATGTAAATAATAAATCAAACACACCATTTATAATAACCATTTCGATTTTATTCAGTTAAAATATGAAATAACTTACGTGTACAGTAAAAATAAGTTGTTTTTAGATAGTCATTGAAGTGTAACTCAAGTATGTATATTGCTAGAAGCCGCGCGGCTTGCATCTCAACATGGCGACTACCTTAACACCTTGTTTACCAAGTGTACTAAAATACATCCTAATGATTATATTATTGTAATTTGTATTAGGTACATTAACATATATATGGACAATTTGGACGTACAGTTGTGGTTTTTATTTACTATAGTGATAAACACAATGTTCTAAGGTTATATATGGTGTTCACTTCACTTTCGTTCCATAGATATTGTTCAGGAGATATATCTTGGACCTAAAGTACGTTAAAAATGTGCTCTATACGAGCAGTACACGTTTTTTGGGTGTCTTTTGAGGATAGCACGGGGTGCTACTGCGGTGGACGCCCGCAGAACAATCTGCGCGCACCAGAGCCTCGTTTTCTCGCGATTACTGTCCAAGATACGTGACCCGAAGTATATTACATGTTAATATTTACAGAGTTTAAACTAGACCTAAATTTATTAATAATATTGTATACTCTCAAAGTTTTATTACATTTTCATTATATACCGCCATACCACCCTGTGTTGTGTTTTGATAATATTGATGTCAATTCGCTTATTTTATTTATAATGACAAGAGAATTGACATTTTCTAAACGAGTTTGACATGACTAAAATGTATCTCCATCTTTGTCTTACGTTCGTTTAGAAAAGAGATGGGGATACTAGTTCTGTCAAACTTGTTTAGTATATTATTAGAAAATCGATACCATAACTTACGAGTTTATTAAAACTAAAATATATCCTCATCTTTTCTTATTTTCATTAAAAAAAGAGATGGAGATGCATTTTAGTCTTGTCAAACAAGTTCTTACTCAAGTCTTACTCGGTTTTTACTCAGTTTAATTTTCACAAGTAGACATGAAAAGCACAACACTGTATTTACGTTTTTTTTTAATTTTGTGTATCCTATAACGCCATGGAACAAAAGTAAAGCAACACGCAGACGACCGAGCGGTCAAACCATCATACAATGAAGTTTTGTCGAAAATTAAACCCGGTGTATCGTCCGTGATATGTTTCGTGCGGAAATCATCAAAAATATGAACACTGGGGCCTTATTCCGCTTGACCACGCTTTTTCGTATTATCCGACAACAAAAAGTTGGTTTTATGTTAACCAACTAAAATGTATCGCTTACTGACGTTACAACTGCGTTTAAATTAACCGTCAAGTAGAATAATGCCCCCGATGTGTGACCGCTCTCAAAGATAAATATAAAAAAATGATTTATTGCTTCCGTAATAACATTAACGATTATACAAACTGATGCGCACATCACAAACACGTTGCCGTCCAGTTTTACTCTATAGCTAATAAATTGTGCTATTTACTGAAACCATCCGTACACTATCGTCATTCATTATTATTCCTATACATAATTATATCACCTAGTGAGGTTTCAAACAATAACCTACGAATCCCTCACACGTTAAGCCTTTTAAATGACAAAACATAAAACTTCATTTCAAATCAACCTCTGTCCTAAGTATACAAACCCTATCGGTAGAAGAAACCTGAGCTATGATGATTTTTTAATCATTAAAACCCTAACAAGACTTATTTTTGATTCTAGAAGCGAGCCTCTTTAACTTATTTCAC
The DNA here is from genome assembly GCA_914767945.1 of Eilema depressum. Lineage (NCBI taxonomy): Eukaryota > Metazoa > Arthropoda > Insecta > Lepidoptera > Erebidae > Eilema > Eilema depressum. Next base: position 1,435,223 of record OU612026.1, read on the forward strand.
TATTATTTAGATTACAGCCCGCGAATGGGAATAACAATGTCGGTATAGCCGGCAATCGGCACTAAATGTCCAGTTGACGAGAACTGGACGTCAATTACGTATTTCGATCACAGTTCCCTTCAGTAACGTGTGAGGAGCCCTATAAGATACTAATTAGGTAGAAATGTACTTAAAGATCTACTCTCGTACACTCAATACAATTTTATCAACAACGTAACTAGGGACTACTTACGAAAAGACTATGAACATCACAAAATCCCGAGTAACTATCAGACGATGTGTGTGGCTAAGAAATAAAGTATAATACACGAACATTATCACTCATATAGGGACGGCCCAGACTGCACACGAGGATTTAGATTTGACGAGCTAAAATAGACCTTATAATCATCGATATAAAAATGAAATTAAAATGGTAATCATACCGCTGTTTTTTTTTTGTGGGCTTTGCCATTGAAATTTCAATTTTATGATCATAATAATAAGGTCTATTCTTCTTCGAAAAATCCTAATTCTTTTCAGTGTTGTCGGTCTGCGCCTGTCCATAGTTCACAATTGCAAATTCTCACAAAATGCTTTCGTACACAAGTACCTACCTATGGCGAAGAGATTGTCAATGGCACTGTACTTATAATTCGTTTATTGATCAAGTTATTGGCAATATTGAACAAGAAAAACATTTGCAATAGTGATTAAATTAATATAAGAAAAATGTAATAGAATTCCTAATAAACCTAACAATTAAAACGAATTAAAACTAAATAGTTTAAGCTCAACTTGATAATTATTAATAATTACGAATAATTCAATTAATTAATAAATTATATAAAACATAGATTTAAATATAAAATATTGCATTCTTAAGAGGAAATCACTTGGCGTCATTTATTCATTATTGTATTTTATTACAAAAATATTCAAACATATCAAAGTCAGTCCTTGAGATGTAAATCACCAACTTTTTTCCGCAGAAGGCACTCCTTGCAAATTAAATTGTCCGAAGTAGACGCGGGGGGCTTGGGAACCGATCATACAAACATTGAGCTCATACAAAGCGTCCATCGGTAAATTATAGTTACGGCTTACACTATCGTTATCATAAGAAACGGGAAGAACCTACGATAGACATGTCGATAACGGGTATTAAAAAACAATGACTTATTATGTACACCAAGTTTGGCTGTTCAGACAAAAACATTCAAATAAAGCGGTAAAATATTCAAACAGTAAACAAATTTCAACCTTATTACATTAAGATAATGCTTAAAATAGTATGCAACAACTACTGTATTACCGTACAAGATTTAATGCTGCATACTATTTTCAACCTTATCTAAACGGAATAAGGTTGATATTCAACATCATCCACATAGAGACGTATTTTCCTGATCGCTAAGGTGAACTCGGAGCTCAGGATCATCTTCTGGATTTTTCTAGACCGTGGTAGTCCAGGCACGCATGTCACCCTCCACGACGTCAAGCCAGGACTTCTTGGGCCTACCCCTTCTTCCTGGACCTGGCGGGGGCACCGTTGCCAGGCATTACCAAGGTTGATTTACTTAAAAACTGCTGGAAGATTTCTCCGCCTGATTTGAATTGACCCTAACCTGACTAACTAACATTTTGTAGCTGTCAAACAGATGACATTACAAACCTGTCAAAATTCATTAACTATCTAATTTCTGCGTCCCTGCGTCGAAATTCAAAATTCATTCCCGCGTCATCACTAAACCGTGACACAATTTTTGTTCTAAACAGCCTGTTTGCCTCCCCAGACTAGTATTGTAGAATTGAATAATAATACGCGTATTTTGACGTTTAAGACAGTTGTCAACGTATGTCAGATCGATACATTGATCAATTTACTCGATAGATTAACGCCCAGTTTCCGAAAGGCTGATAAACGTCAAATTAACTAATCGGCTGTTAAAGCTCTTGTCAAGTTGCAATTGGGTGGCTAGAATCACGGTTAAATAGTTTAATTTGATCATCGTGTCGGTTAAAATAGCTGGTTGACCAACACGATGATCAAATTATAAGTACTATTTAACCATTCTTTTAGCAACCCAATTGCTACTTGAAAAAAATTAACAGCCGATTAGTTAATTTGAAATTGATCAGCCTTTCGGACACTGGGCGTAAGATAGGAAAAAGTAAAACGACTCAGGTGGGACTCGTACCCGCGAGCTGTCCCTTAAAAGGGGATTGCTCTGACCACTGAGCTACCAAATCACGCCTTGAGTGCTCCAAATTCTAGTATCAACCAACCAGTCGTGGGAACTATCGATAGATAGCTCCCATCGTCGCCACAAGATGGATGTATAAAAAAATTTGGAGCACTCAAGGCGTGAATCGGAGGCTCAGTGCTCAGAGAATTCCCCCTATAAAGAACTGGTTGCGGGTTTGAGACCCGCCTGAATCGTTTTACTCTTTCCTATTTTAATCGATGTGAATAGTATTGCCACTAGTCTAGAGGCTGGTATACACAAAAGTCATTGATTAAAAAACAATAAAAAAGGTACATAATAGAGTACTATATACTTCAGCTACGCTACGGTTGCTCTGTCACGCTGCCTAAATCTGTCAAGTCTCTGAACCATTCACTCCCAAGAAAATGAACGAATCAAATTTATTTTTATATACTTTGCACTTGATTTCATTCCGTCGAGTATTGCACATAACATTTCCGCGATAAATATATACATGAGTTAGTTATTGTATGTATAACGTGTGGTTGTGTCACTCGCCACGGCGCCAGTGTGACCGCCGGCCACGGCACGTGCGGGCCACGGTATGAGTGTCCTGGCACTGTCCGTGGTTAGATCTCGGCGGTCAGCTCTGCTGGGACCTGTAATATAAAAAAATATACAAAAATATTAAACTATGACTAATATGTTTGGCAGGTGTGTAACAACTTGCAGTCCCGCCATTATATTTTCTTTTATTTTTTTTAGAAAAATTGTCATATTTTTTAAAATAACACAGTGGTTTTTTCTAGTAAATAAATATTTATCACGGGTTTGCTTTGTTTCGTATTAACATAAGTGCCTATATAGTGAGTACGTACCTCTATGGTGAGAACGTTGGTGAGAACGCATCTATGCAGTGAGTACGTACTTAGGTGGTGAGTACGTACCTATGTATTGAGTACCTACCTACATGGTTAGTACGTAATTACAAGATGAATACGTACTTAAGTGGTGAGTCCGTACTTACTTAGCGAGTACGTACCTATGTAGTGAGGAGGTATCTACGCAGTGAGTACGTACTTATGCGGTGAGTACGTACCTATGCATTGAGTACGTAACTACAAGATGAACACGTACATAAGTGGTGAGTACGTCCGTACCTATGTGGTGAGTGCGGGCTGCGGGTGGTCGGGCGGCGGCTGGTGCGGCGGCGGCGGCGGCGGCGCGGCGTACTCCACGACCTCCTGGTAGATGAGCTGCTTCCACTGCTCCACCGTGTGCTCGCGCTCGTCCACCGAGTGGTCGTACGCGGCCGGCGCGGGCTGACGCACCACACACCACATTAGTACATCACACGCAGAATACAATAAAGGACGGAGCCCGTAGATGGACATGTATCTTGGACCTAAACTTCGAGACACAAGGCCCTGGTGCCCGTGGATTGTTTTTTAATAATCTATGCTTGGTAAATTTGAGCTCGTACACCCTTGCTATCTTCAAAAGACACCCAAAAAAATGCACTGTGCATATAGAGCACATTTTAGGTTCAAGATATATGTCCCGAGCTGACAGACGTTGCTCCCTATAGTACACAGTACACACAGTGCACTCACCGCGTTGACCTCGCCCTCGTCATACCACACGTTGATGTAGGGGTGCAGCAGCGCCTCGTCCACGGAGATGCGACGCTCCGGGTCGATCACCAGCATGCGGGACAGCAGGTCGCGCGCCTGGGACGCCTGCAACCAACGTGGGACTTGTTCTAGTGTTGAAGAATGGTGTTGCTTCGGATATAAGTGGAGGATCTTACAGCTGGGTAAACAGTAAGCTGGTAAAAGTGTGTAATCATACCTCACGCTTGGCAGCAATATGCTAAGTGCGGGTCAGACTCGAATCCATTTTTATATTAAAGGATTATAACACAAGTTAATTAAGCTTACCATGGGTCTAGAAAGCGTTGTGTAGAATGTTGTGGAATATTTATTTATTATTTATCACGAGTTTGCTTTGTTTCGTATTTTCTCGTATAGTAACATACGTGACTATGTGGTGAGTACGTACCTATGTGGTGAGTACGTACTATGGCGTGAGTACGTACCTATGTGGTGAGTCAACAACGAAACCGCACATAACGTATGGTTTTAGCCACATCTACTGGTGTGGCTAGGACACTTAAAGTTGATATTCCTGAGACCCCGACCATGCCTGACCACTTACGTAGGCGACTCCAAAGTATTTTTGGAGATCAACTTCCCTATAGAGGCTGAACAAGGCGAGTGAAACACAACGCGCCTGGTGCACCTTCTGCGCCATCTATTCGCCAAGCCCTTACCTTGAGTCGGTTGTGTTCGTTGCTGTCACTGGGGAACAGTATGTCGGGGAACAGGCGCTCGAAGCTATAGCCGGTGTAGCGCGGCCGGTTCTCCACGTAGTTGCGTACGGTGGGCTGCAGGCGCGCCATGAAGGCGGCCGACGGCGTGCCCAGTTGCTCTGGACAACATACAAACAGGTAAAATCAGAAACAGCAGGCACATGCTGTAACACTAAAAGGTTTAAGAATGCGTCGCTCGAGACGACAACAAGTTATATATTTACAAAATATTACAAGATATTTCAGAATTTGTACAAAAACGACACCAACATTTAAAAAGGAAAAAGATAATGAGTTTCTAAACTTATTATAATTTTTTTTAGCCGTCGCGCCGTATAATTCATGTGGTGTTCGAAATTTGAATCATTTTACTCAACGTGCAAACTTTTACGCGGTATAGTCGCCATTTTATTACTGTAGAGGTGAAAATATGTTAACTTAATCTAATTATAATGTTTTGTTTGAGTAACCTAGCAGAGTAAACAATTTATTTCCAAGCGTGTTTGTAGTCTAAATATTCTAGAATTTATAATAACCTTTGTGGCAAAGTTCCATTCTAATTAAGCCTTGACATTTATTTTGGGTAGATTTCTAATTTCATTAGGGAGCTTGTTAGAGGCGTATATGGTTACACTGGAATTAATTACTAATTTTGTGGAGTTGTGTTATGTGTAGTGTTTAATTAAACAGTGGTTTTTCAACTGCGACACTATACTAAACTGTCTAAAGAAGCATTAGTATGAGCAATTTTGATTAACTATTTTTTTTTAATCAAGCCTCTGGTCTATGGTCACGCCATAGAGTAGAAACATGTCATTTTGATATTTTTGAATGATAAATATATTTAGTTTCATTTAAGGATCATTCAATCGGAGGAAAAAAATCACAACAATAGGAGTTACATTAACAATAGAAGACATTATAATTTAAGTTTTGTCTGAGCGAAATAAGGCTGATATTTAATTAACACTAAAAAAGTGCAATAGCATTTTTCCGCCTAATCTGAACGGACTCTAATAGTGGAAGTGGTCACTATTACCGAAGATAGGTTAAATGGAGACAACTGACCTATAATCTTGTTCCACTGGTCGATGTGGTCGGTCCCCGGGAACAATACGCCTCCGCGGATCATCTCGCCCATGATGCAGCCCACCGACCAGATGTCCACGTTCTCCGTGTAGCCCATACCCAGGATCACCTGTGGAATATACGCATAAAATAAAATAAAAGCAATAGATGTAAAAAAGCACTAAATGTATGTAAGGTAACTGTACCAATGGTAGACACTTTAAGGAAAAATAAAATTTCAATCTAAAAAATTTAACAAATTAATTACAGCATGGTCGTTACATTCTTTTTTAACTATTACAGCAACAATTAGACATTAACTTTTGCCCATAAAATCTTTAAAATCTATCATACTTTTACTTTAAATTAAATTATTATGCACTTGGTCGAAAACCAATTCATTGTCCCATACTTGGTCATTGTCCCAATGGTCCAAGTATGTCAATAACTTCAATATTTATAACGTTTATACTAAAATTAGTAATAATCATAACTTATAAACAAAAAAATCACACCTATAAAAATCAGTACCCTTGGCAAAAATCTTAAGAAATAACACGACCGTGTTCACGGAGTCACATTATTTGCTGTCAACAGTCTTTCTAAATTTACTTCGGATGGTGTTGCGAATATTTGAACATATCTTATAGATACCATTAGGCATCTTTTAAGTCAATAGTCTTATAAAACAAATGGATAATTTTCTTAAAATACTGGGTTTTGTTCGAAAGTGTCTAGCATTGGTACAGTGTCGAGCATTGGTACAGTTACCTTAAGTACTTGGTATGTGAGTACTTGGTTGTCAATTGTGCGATCATTGCCACTAGTTAACATTTAAAAACAAGTAAAAATATATTATCTGTGGTTAACTTAAAAAAATAATGTTTTAGGACGAATTGACGAATTGAAAATAGGCGGGAAGGATTTTAAGTTTGGAATGTCAATTGTTGTCTTTTGATTTGATTGATTGGCATTTTGTACAAAATTAAATGATAAATAGATACAGTATTAGTCAGTTTCTGATTTAGCACATCGCGTCGTCGCCGTATCGGAAAGAAACTGACAATAGCCGGACTTACGTCTGTCATTGGGTATTACATTTTTTAACAAAAAAATCTCTTTATACTGGTGAAATTACGTTTTCCTGTGACAGAAACCATGAATAGTCTACTCAGAGTCCTAATAAATGCCTCTGGGCACTGGGCTATATGACTGGAGAACTTCGAGTATTTCGTGCGAATAATCATTCATTCATTCATTCGATCATAAATGGAGTTCGAGAACTAAGTCGGTATATTGAGTCCGGTGGGTACACGAACCTCGGGCGCGCGGTAGTATCTGGTGACGACGTAGGGCGTCATCATGAAGGTGGTGCCGGCGGTGCGCGCCAGCCCAAAGTCCAGGATCTTCAGCGTGCAGTCGCTCTTCACCACTATGTTGGACGGCTTCAAGTCCTGGGGAGTACCAGACATATGATTGTGTTTAAAGCCTAGAATTCCAATAAAAACGATCTATGGAACCAATGACTTCTACCAGACAGGCTGTTCGCAACAAAGAAAATGGTAGGTATCGAATTGTGACATAACCTGTCCACACGTTTTGTAGCTGTCATACGTATGACATTACAAAAAGATGCGCTACTGTAGCGCAGGCGCTACAGGGACTTGGGATATGACAAGGGACCATTGCAACGTGCGGCAAGATGTGTTTTGTAATTACTTAGGGTCTCAGGTGTAGGAATCCGATCATAGCGCAACTATAACCACATTGGGTCTCCCATTTTCATTTAGCATACTAAAGTCCCTTCAGCACCCAGTCTACTAATGTGTCATAATTTAACGTTTCATATACATTCCGTTCCAAATTCGAAATTCAAATTCATTCCGAAGCACCTACTGTTATTGTAACAAAGACTAAAAGGCGAATGGGCGTTTCGTCCCATATGGTGTAACACTTTTTGACCTATATCAAATGAAAGGTCTCAATGAGTGTATTATTTTTTTGTATGGACATAAATCTGTATTTCGTGCAGGGTAAAAGTTGTGGGGGTTTCAGTTACTAAGAAAGTATTTAATTTATTTTAAATAATTAGTGTTTTTATGACAAAATACTTATTTATTTATGCTATTTTTACCCGACTATGTTAAAGCCAAAGGAGGATTATGATTTTGACAGGCTATGTATGTATGTATGAACTATGTATGTATATTCACTAATTCCCTCATAGCTCTTCAACTACTAATTAGAACTGGACAAGTGAGGTATTGTTAGAAGTGTCTTGATCGTCCACTTATTATAGGCTATATAATGTGTCACTGAATTTAATGTGGCGCCCTCTAGCGGTCATAAAGTACTGCGTTAAAAAATAAAATTGAGGTAAATATACCGTGTTTGATATCAAATTAAAGGCCTTAATTAGTACATTTCAAATATGTATAAATTATTGGGATTTTTGAATGAAAGGACATCACCCATTTTAGTCCAAAATTGAAAGTGCCGGCCAAAGAAAATAAATACGATATTCCGTTAGAACTTGTCCTCGCTAGCATTTTCTATTACCACGTCAAAGTTGAGGGACCACTGCGCTTGGTTTTATTTGAATTCAAAAATCTTACATTTTTTATGATACGAATTATTAAAAATAAATGAAAAACTTTATTCTATATTGGAACAATAGTTAATAAAAGCAATAAAAAATAACCCCATATTGCACATCGTTGTATTTCGTCCATTTATTTAGGTCCATAATGGAAAGTGCTGGCCAAAGTACCTATACAAATATGAAATTCCGTTAGAGCTTGTCCTCGTTAGCATTTTTTACTACGGCATCAAAGCTGAGGGACCACTGCTCTCAGTTTTATTTAAGTTCAAATATCTTGGAACCATACATTTTTATGATATGAAATTATGAATGATTAAAAACGAATAAAAATCATTGTTCTATATTGGAAGAATAGTCAATAAAATCAATAATAAATAAACCCCATTCTGCATACCGTTGTTTTTCACCCATTTATTTAGGTCCAAAATTGAAAGTGCCGGCCAAAGAATACGAGTATGATATTCTGTTAGAGCTTGTCCTCATTAGCATTTTTTATTATGGCGTCAAAGCTGAGGGTCCACTGCCCGACTAACGGAATGTCATATTTGTATTCTTTGGCCGCTACTTATTTTCAATTTAGCACCTAAATAAATAGACGAAAAACAACGGTGTGCAGTATGGGGTTTATTTTTTATTAGTTTTATTAACTATTCTTCCAATGTAGCACGACATTTTTTATCCATTTTCAATAGTTTGTGTCATAAAAAATGTATGTTTTCAAGATTTTCGAACTCAAATAAAACCGAAGGAAGTAGTCCCTCAACTTTGACGCCCCAATAAGAACAAGTTCTAACGAAGTATCGTATTTGGCCAGTACTTTCAATTTTGGACCAAAAATGTATGCAGCGTGAATAATGTTCTTTTGAAGCATTTATTATGCTAACTATTCAAATCGATTTAGAAAGAGAAAATTAAAATATTGGTTTCTGCTTTTAATTTTATGCAGGTTTTATGGAAATCGGTTCAGCAGTTACCACCGCTGAACCGATTTCCATAAAACCTGCTGTATCGTGATGTATAAATTATGACCTTTCATTTAATACCCAATACGGGTATATTTGAAAATAGATTAGATTTTGGATTGATTTTCATTCCTCATAATATATTTTAAATGGTTGAACCGATTTTTATGAAACATAGCTAAGAATACTCTCGACTAAACCATCTTTCGATCAAAAGAAACAGAATTGAATTCGGTTCAGCCGTTTGGGAGCTACGATGCTACAGACAGACTGACACACACGCACACACATACACACACACACTCACACGTCAAACTTATAACACCCCTCTTTTTTTGTTAAAAATATGTGATCGGTACAACCATGAACCATGTCAACCAGTAGGTGAATTAACCCTAGTTGAGTCAACCGTAGTTGTAATGACCGTCGGCGAAATGATACAAAACCGTAGAACTATACTGCAAAGCCTAATTGCACAAAAAATATTTTTTACTTACACCCTTATAACTTTGGACCTGCACGAATTTCTGATAAAAATCTTTCATTTTTACACATAAATAGACCAAATGAACATGTTTACACTAGTCGCAACTTGTTACAAGGGTTGGGACGCAGCTCATACAAAAGTGCCCGTTCTCCTTTTCTTTGTTTTCCACATTTCACAAATTGCACCCAAAGTTTGCTATTTGAAGCCCGAGCTTCAACTATTTCTTTTGATATTGCTCATCTTAGTTTTCACGGGAGGGACTGTTGTTTGATACCCCAAACTGAAGAGGGAAGCCTTCGTCTATCAACAGGTGTACCGGCTAGTAGGTGAGCTTGGCTCCAAAAATCTTAATGAGGCTCCATACACCCAAAGTTATGTTTTGACAAGTTTAAATTCTCCGTCAATTTTCGTGTTGATAGTTGACGATATTCAACATTCAAATCTAGGTGCGTGTATCTACTAGTCATAGACGGATGTATATTTGGTAAGATTTGACCTTTCGTTAATTAGTTGTGACAGCGGCCGCGTTGCGATATTTTTGGTAGAACATCCGCCATGACACGTACATAGTGACTCACTTACATATCGAACTTTCACATATTCACCTCAATTAGTATGAATCAACATTCCTTTACAGTAATATAAATTACTATAAAAATATTTTTAAGAGCTTCTACAATAATGTGTAAATAAAATTTCGTAACCGTTGACCTGTGGTACACTGTACATTCCATCAGATAAATCTTAGTAGATAGGTTAACAAAATACTTATGAACAGTTAAAATGTCAATAAGTTCCATAGCCTACAAATTGCCAATAATATTTTAACATAGTAGCTTGTAAATAATTTCTAAACACACAAGTAAAATTTGAACATTTATAACATCAAGTGTACTGAAATATCAATGAAAGTTTGTTTTAATTTTATATTATCCATCTCTTTCATTTTTTACATGACGTCACGTCATTGACATGTCTTTTATTTCAGTCTATTACTTATTACATACCCTGTGTATAATTCCAGCAAGATGCAAGTGTTTGATTCCGCATAGCATCTGGTAGAGCAGGTAGCTCATCCGCTCGTGGTCCAGGTCCATCTGGATGACCTGGCACAGGTTCGCGTCCATCAGTTCCATCACCAGGTACACGTCCTGGAATTCTTCCAGGCTCTTCTGGGGCGTAAATGCGTTTAAGAGACCGATAATCTGAAAAAATTTTAAAGACAGATTGATATTATTAGATCGCCAGTTATAACACAGTTTCACGAGTCATAAAAGTTTTTCCTGATCTGATAATCAGAGCCAGGCTCTTATGATTAGAAACTCTTTTTAGGCCCGTATTTCAGATCGATATTCTGCCATAGTCCTAAATTTCGATTTATAACTAGATCTGAGGGCAGTTTGTTATTTAGATGACAGTTCTAATGTCATTTTGAGAATTGATTCACAATAGTCACATATGTAAACTTCTGATTCGGAGGGAAACCCTGAAGGGGTAGGCAGAAGTGTATTTAACACCCACATTTCGCTATTAGTGTTTTGGAGGACAGCCCTATCCAACCAACACTAACGTCCGCAATAAATGTAAATAATGGAGAAATACAGTTCTACTCAAGTATTCCGCTTGGCAATCCGATATAGATAATACTCACATTTTTATGATTCACGAGCTTCATAAGTTTGAACTCGCGGTACGCTCGCTTCGCGTGCGTCACGTTCTGAAAGGGCCGCGACAACTTCTTGATGGCGACATTCTGTTGCGTCACTGTGTCGTACGCGGCACTGCAACCAAGACCGAACAACACTTACTAAACAAAACACGCAATGGATAGCATATACGGAATTTGAAACACTTTTTGGGCAGTTTTATTTTTATGGGGTCTCCGTGAAGCCATGCAAAAGACGTTCGAGTGATTTGCCGTTAGTGCTAGTAATATTTCAAACTGACGTTATTTACGGATATATATAGTTATTGTGAACAAGAAAATGTTACTATTAGTACGTAGTATGTTCAGTTAGTGGTTAATTACATGTCTCTGTACATAAGTAATTTCGATGTGGCCTCTCAAATTACTACGGACTCCCTGTAATGGCATTTTTTTTGTGTATTTTGGGTGACGAACTAGTATTAAACGTAGACGGAACGTAAAAGCAGAAGAAGTACACAAGCATTGGTCTCTGTCATTTAAACGTACCTATAGCTTGGTTAAAATAAGATAGCCAGATGTTTGAGACGTTACTTTAAAATGTCTATCCTTTAGCGCCTTCGCTGCGTTTAGCGGGCGCACGGCGCGGACGTCCGCTTCGCGTGTTTGATTCATGATATTTCAAAAGCAGCGCTGCGTGAGGCGGTTACCCGTACCACGCGACGGACAGGCGGACGCACTGCGCGGACATCCGCGACCCGCACCCGCGACACGCAGCGAAGGCGCTTACTATCTGTCTATGACAAACTTTGGAACCATTTACCCTAAAAATAATAATATGACAAGTGCTGACCGTGACCGTGGTTCATGAATGCTTGCAATAGCTAAGGTATCAATCATGGGCAAGGACAAAGACAGAAAAGGGAGGGATTACCCCCTTTCTAACCTCTGGAGTTGTCTCAAACCACATGAAATGGTACTAGCTGTAAAGTCAGTTCAGTCAGTGCTTCAATAAGCCTTTCCGTCCCGTCTATGTTTAACTTAGTTCTACCGATTCGAACTTAGATCTATCCATTTCAGGAGTGTGTACACATGTAACCCACATTGTTAGCCCTTATTAACCCTTGGCTTCATTTCAGTAGGTAAATCTAACCCCTTTATCACCGCTGAAAAGTCCTACCTCTCCCAGGTATGATGGGACTTTACAAACATCCAATTAACTTCACAACCAGAACCCTGGTCACAACAAACCCAGACCCAGAATCACACAAAAAAATAAAAATAAGTACTCAACCTTGAACGCAAAATAAAAACTAATCACCATTTAATAAAAACAAGTAAAAAGAAAAAACAAATCACCAAGTCCTTTAATGTCTTGTCTAATGTTTTAAAAAAGGTTTGTGATCTAAGAATAAAATGGGAATATGTTAAGCAATATTTACCCTCAACTATAAGTAATGGTTAAGGTATGATTCCGAAGGCGACCGCATACGACAACTGCAGACGCACGCAGCAGATACGCGTACCGCGAAATAGACTTGGATATAATAATTTTGTTTATTGTTTTAATTCATTGAGGCTTCTCATTGGTCCTTTATCCGTATCGAAGTTTAAAAGTAATGTATGTGAAGATGCGACACGTCATTCGACCGCTCATAAATGGTCTATAGAAATAAATGAACATCAGTCTCGCATTTTTTTACATAATTATATTACTTCTTAAACTTGTATACCGATAACCAACACCATTGAGACGGCTGCAATGAATTAATACATTAGACATAATTATCATTATTCAAGTTCATTCCAAGGACGTTCAGCAGCTGCAGTTGTCGTATGCGGTTGCCTTCGGAATCACACCTTTAAACTACGAACTAATCCAATATTATAATATTTTGCCGGAGCCCAGAGTAATTTGAATACCAAAACCAAATGAAACCAATTTGAATACCAAAACCCAATGAAACCTGAAAATTCACCAATTTATGATTTTTATACAAATGCAATCAACGCTTTTGATTCAATCTGGGTAGTGATTGATTGAGTCTCCAATAAATTTTCATAAATTTACTTAAAAATCTATTGATTTTTTTAAATTTACACAATTTTCTGTAACAGTCTGTGGTGTGTGTATAAAATTAGTATTAATCCTAAAACCAAAGCAGACGAATACATTCAAATCGGCGGCCATCTTGCGACATGGCGCCGGGTCTTACCACACCATTCCCTGTGCGCCTGCACCTCGGCTCACAAGTTCGGTGTACCTCGTGGGTATCGTGAACACGGAGTCACCGAGTGTGACAGAGTAATAGGGAACCATTGCTAACGGGTTACATTCACTACTCGATCAGCTATAAAAGAAACAAATTACATTGGTGACTTGAATGAGCGTAGCCCGAACATATGGATTTTTGAGTAATACACAACGCAAAAAAAAAAAATGATTTGGAAATGATGGTAGGAACTGCGATCAATATTGCGTTATTATGATTTTAGCCAGTGAAATTCACTGAATAAAATGTGTTAATGATAACGCAGTTTAGTTTAACGGATTTTCACTAGAAAAGTCCAGTGTTATGGTGGATTTCACCAATGATAGCATCGCGTTTATGTTACCCAATGATTTTTTTATTGAATAGTTTTTCACTAATGAAATCCAACCTTAAAAGTGACAACCTCATTTTCGTTCAGTCGCGTATGGTCAAATTCGCAATCGGTCAAATTCATAGAATCGCGACTAGTCAAAATAGCAGTTAGTCAAAATAGTGAACCGTCAATATAGCAAGTCGTCATTATAGCAAAGCGTCAAAACGGCAAACCGCCAAAATAGTAAAGCGTCAAAATAGCAAACCGTCAAATTAGCAAACCGTCAATAGCAAAACGTCAAAATAGCAAAACGTCAAGTGGCGAACAGTCCAGCTGTTGTAGATGAATTTTGTATTCATCTATACGTAGATATACTAAAGGTATGTCTTTATGTATTATTCAAGGGTGAAGTTATCTGTTTTAATAATATAAGTACAAATATTAAAGTATATTGTATACCTAGCGGTGACTAAAATTATTCGTATTGATTATATCATAAAAAACAGAATTTTATATGATTGCTATTCTTAATTTTATTTTTAAACTTTACTATTTTTTGTATTTGATTATAATATCTAGTAGATAGGTAATATAATGTATATACATACATTATGAGGACTATAATGTAACCTGGTTATTTTAACCAATAATTATGTAAAATAATTATTAGTAAAATATTATTATGTTATTGTTAAGTATTATATATGCCACAAATTATAAGTATATATATTAAATACCTTATGTAAAGTTTTTCGTGTTGATTATTAATAAATATTATTGAACCTCAATTTTATTTTTAATCTTCAGTATTGTTTGTATTTGACTGTAACAGTTTAGTAACCTTAAGGCGCGATTGGTCCAATTTAATATATAAGGCGACGGATTGGTATACATTATCCTACGAGCTACTTGTGAAGTAAAATATTCGACCGATTGCGATCTTGACTGTTTGCGAATTTGACCGTTTGCGATTTTGACTGTTTGCGAACTTGACTATCTGCGATTAGAAAAATTGCAAATATGACCATTCGCGATATGGACCAATTGCTATTTTGACAGGTTGAGATATGGACCAATCGCAATTTTGACCTAATACGATTTTGACGGTTTTTCAGTCACTTGACCGATTGCGAGTTTGACCATACGCGACTGAACGCCTCATTTTATGGAACTACATCACAATTACTTTCATTTGTAAAATTTGCCTTCGCTGCCTTTCAAATTTACTTAGCAAGATGGACGTATTTTAGCTTCCACAGACAGTTTTGAGAGAGATGTAGTTAATTTGGATATATTAAATTCTTGCATATATTCTGGCGACGCTCATGACCGTATAAGCTACTACTATGCAGTTTGAAGTGATACCAACGCCAGACATAGCACTTAATTATGCGGAGGCTACTTACCACATGAAAAAGAGGACATGTAAAGGAAAACTGAATGAATTGTGTACTGAAATTTGCAATGACTTAAGAAATTCTAATTACTTCATAAAGGAAATTGACGGTGGTAACGTTATGATTTTACCAGAGAGACAGGAAGTGGAGATTGGGAAAAGTATTTGTCAATATCAAGTAAGAGAAATGCATAGCAGTGTGGGTACAGCTACGCATTTCATAAATGAGAGCTGATATTGCCCCAATCGGGTGGGTGTCAAATTCAAAAGAATAAATTTATAAAAAACTGAAATATATAATAACATCTTTAATACAGATCGTATGTCTGACGCAGGCTCGGTGATGAAAGTATGTCGAATAGTCATGCGTGTGTTGCGTGCAAGTTGCAAGTGTGCTGGATATCGATGTCTTGCGTGTGTAGAAAAAATAGTGACAGCTTTGACAGTGTGGCAGTGTGACAGCAAGTTTTGCCAAGAAGTTAAAAGTGTGGGAGTGAAACCGCGTCGACACAATTAAATTCTGTCTGAAAGAAAATGATACAATGACTTGGACGCTATTATGGTTCCGAACAGTCTGGTAAAGCCAAACAGACTACTTTTCCATCCTGCAGAGTGTAAAAGATTGCCTATGAAGTTAGCCATTTGTCTTGTCTTATGGTAAGCCTTGTCGTAAGTTTTCAGTGCAAAGTTCCTTGGTATGGTAATAAAAGATGCACTATGTAATCCTCCTTTGTCCAAGCAGAGTTTAACAGTGTGAACCCGGCTTTAGTTCTGGAAAGTTCTATGTACTTTAAAATGTATAGTTTGCATGCGTGAGTGTTTTATACTCGGTACAGTAATACATGCTACGTGATAGACAATGATACAAGTGCTAAATCTAAATTATCTAAACACTATTTTGATATAATACAATGAGGAAAATTATTCAGAGAAGTGCTATAGGAGTGATATGTTGATAGGATAGTGTTATACATCACAATGATATAATGATATATTATACATAAAATCACAGTTACCTAATATAAAGATAACATTTTTAAATACCTATATTTATATGAATGACGATTTGATTCGAAATCTGTTGTCTAACGATTATTAAATTAGACACTTATTCTTACTATACTGATATTTCAGGATTTTTACCGATGGTTCTAACATAAATGTACTACCACATAGTAAAAAGCTTAGAGTATACATATTTATAATGTATACTCTAAGGTAAAAAGCCTCTACATATATTAATAAAAAATAAATTGAGACTCTATTTCTTTTAAACTATGTCCCAAACGGTGCAGATATATAACAATATAGTTGCCGAAACGAATTCAGGAAGTTTGTGACTGAGAAGGCTACGTGATGGGCGATTATACCTATAAATATATTTGGGACAACCAACGCCTGCTGTGACCAATCAATACCATGTCAAATCTGGACATTCTTGTTTGACTCATAAAAGCAGAGCCAATAAACGGTATCTGTCATGTCATTAACTGACAATATGTGTCCATTTTTGTCACATAATATTCCTTAATGGACATTAAAATTAAATATTTACGAATCTCGCACGATAAATTAAGATTATTCATCTAATTATTTATCTGGTCATATTTTAATAGTATCCAAGTCTGTTAAGTTAAATTAAGTACAAAAGTTGAGACTTTAATTGCCAAACTTGATGTTCCAGAATTGTCACAGTTTGGGTACTAGATTTCCAGTGACTTATGGCCAAGTTCTTGAGCGAATTTGTGAAATAAACTTATGCCTCTTGGCTTCGTTTGGGCATAATGAACTTTTGTAATCTAACATGGCTATAACTAGACCTTTTAAGGACAGATACTTGTGATAATATGTCAGGAGAACCTACAGTCCATTATTATCTATCACAATTTTTTTGACACGTATATTCTATACTTACCATTTTTTTTAAATAAAAAAAAACTGGTGTATAATATCACCTAAATAAGTTCAATAGTAAACCTGTTTCCTTAGACAGGCAAAATAAAATGAAGGCGATTTTAGAACATTAAAATAGATTCCTGTAAGTCACGAGAATGGGGTGATTATTCTACGTAGGCGAAGTCGTAACCAACAGTTAAGTTGCGCAAGATTTGTACCCGCTAATCTCTGGAATACATGTGCTATTTGAATAATCTTTTTGCATTGATAACCCATTTCTTGGGTATATTTATAAGCTATCAAACATTGAAAGAAATGCGGATGATACGACGCTGTAGAAAAGACCACGTGGGTGAACTTGTGGAGTATAACAAGTGCATAACAACAAAAGGTACTCACCATACTATTCCCTGGGCGCCGGATCCGATGGGTTTCAGGTTCTGGTAGCGCTTGAGTATGGTGAAACGCGTGTCGCCAACCTCGACGGTGTAGAAGTGGGGGTGGCGCGGCGGGGCCGACATGGCAGAGGCTGGGGGCGCCGCGTGGGGCATGGACCACCCCTACCTGCGCACGTGCAAGCGTTATAGTTTCGTACTCAGTTTTGCTAGGGTATATGAAGTCCTATTGACAGCTTCAGGACACCTACCGATTAGCGGACGAGACGTTGGCTTAGGTTTTTTTTCTTAGGGTTGGGAGGTTAGGCGGCAGTCGTTCCTTAAAACCCGACATACCAATAAAATAATTAGGTTACGGGTTCCAAAATGCTTTCTTATTGGACGCAAATGGGAAATCGCTCGTAAACCTTTCCAGAGTAACTACATAACCCGGAGAGGGCCAGTTCGAAAGAGATGGCTCTGGGTCGGTCAGGGTGCGAGAGACATGTCTCAGACAATCTACACTGCGGCAAGCATCTATCTAAATACGGTGTGCGGTTTAGTCGGTTCAAGTCCGACATAACCACCCCCGCTGGGTCCGGATATCCCTATTTTAATATTCTCTGTTTAATAATTATAACTAGTGATTGATTATGCTAAAGAACATTTCCTTTTGGTTTTATTCTCCGTGGGATTCCCCATCATGACTTTCATTTAAAACTCACACCGACAGGGGGTTTCCCTGTAACTATAGTAGAATATATTATAATTATCATCTTACTTAACGTGAATGTCGGTACAGAGTGCGCGGGCGCAGTCCATATATTGCGTGCGGTGCTGTAGGCCACTGCGTAGCACTTGCGTAGCTGCGTAGTCCTAAACGTAGCGTGGTTCTACGATGCTTCACTCACGCGTACGTTCGGATTGGTAGAAGATTATTACGTCTGTGGAAGATGAGAATATTGTCTTTAATATTATTAACACAACATTTACTTTGAAAGAATACTTGAGAAAAGGAAATTATAAGACATGCGTTAACATACTCGTAATGAACACAATTTTAAACTACCGACAACTATTAACGAGTCTCCTTCTCTTATCATCTCTCTCATCCTAGCGTTAATTCCCAGTCGCATCCGAAGCTTTTTAGCTCGGAGTCTGGGGTCCGCTTTTACCAGTCTTAACTACAGATTTGGCTAGACCTCGATATTTTTTCGTGAAGCGATTGCCATCTGACTTCCACAGCCCAATGGTGACATTAGGCGATATCGAAGCTTTGCAGCTAGACCGTTGTTTTTTGGATTTTTTAGGGCTCCCAACTACCCGTAACGACTGCCATAGATGTTCTTATGGCAACCGGGACCGACGGCTTAACGTGCTCTCCGAGGCACGATCAGACCAATGCAAATACCCATATTTCATGAACACAAATATTTGCACTGAGCGGGGATCGAACCCGTGCCTCCTGCGTAGCGGCCGCGTTCACTACCGTTACGCCATGGAGGCTGTCCTTCTCTTATCAACATCATTGCGTTAATCTCGGTTGCATCAGAGGCCTTCACCTTGGAGTCCGGGGTCCATTCTTTATGGACTGGTTTATTGTGGCTTTGACGACGTGACAGCCATCTGACTCCCTAACTCCTAGAGGAATGCCTACGACAGAGCCTCGCTCAGCATATAAGCATCTGTCGTCAATCAGTACTGGCTTGCAAGCAAGGTTCGCTGATCCCCGTATGAACCCCGTAGATCTTAGTGAGGTAAAGTTAATTATAACCTGATTTCCATAGGTATTTTCAATACTAAGTACTATATGGCAATGATAATGTTCAATCGTGAGTGGAATAAATCGCGTTAAATGATTTGAATTTGTATCGACAGCCGAACTACACAACACCTATAAAATCAATATAACTAAACCTACAAAATAGACATCGTACTATTTACACAGGCGAGTTCAATCAAGTAATTACTTATTCCAAGGGGTTATTCTATACACTTGTAATGTCAGGGTCGACTGTAGGCAGGTGGAAAGCATGCGGACCTTGGTTCCGCAGGTACGCACTGAACTGTGAAGCTATTCACGCGAATTTGGGGACATTTTTTTGTAGCTCGCAGTGTGTACAGGGTTATAAATAGTTCGCAAGGTTGATTTGATGTTAGGAAGGCTGCACAGTATTGTAATATTGTTGATAAAAGAAAATAAGGACAACAAACGTATACCTATAGATATATGTATATTTGTTTTGAAACTGAATAATTATGGGAAATATATTTTTGTATAATGTTGGTACACAGCGTACCCATTACTTGTTAAACTCCTTTACGGATAAAAGGGATCATCGAGAAGCCGCAATGAATTACGCGCATCTGCTGCGTGCGTCGGCAGTTGTCGTATGCGGGTGGCTACGGAATCATACCTTTAGATTGATATTCACGAACAAAGAACTCAAAATGATCATTAAGATCATTTTGTCTCTTGGTATTCTCCCGTTCCCGTTGACTGATTGTTCTGATATTTGGTACACACATTTAGTTTGGACAATAATACAATTCAAATTAATAAAACAGTTTGCTTTGCCTTTGCAGTCAAGATGGCTCTGACGCTGACTGTACTCAAAATTGAATATATCTGTCACCAAAAATGATAGATTTCCCGCTAATTATATCGCAAAATATGACACCGATGGATAGATAACGCTACCTAATCTTTATCTATCGGCGTCTTATAGTATGGTAAAGTGATTAGCGGAGGACTCGCAGAATAGCCTTATTCTATAGTCTCTTTGTGAGATACCCAAGGGAAGAGAAAGCGTTACCTCCGAATTTAACGAACCTGTACCAAACATGTCAATAATGATATCGTCTTTAGCTACCTCATGGGAAAGAGACGTGACTATTTAATGTACGTTTGTATGTATGTGTACGAATACGACTAGACTATCGCAGAATAGTCTGATTCTAAAACAATTTCCAAGTGGACAATGGGTCCTTATCACGGACAACGAATGCGGCCATCAGTAGCAGGCGGATTTGTACCCTATCGCCTAGCTTGTAAGGTTTGGGATAGATTTCAGATTTATTACGTAAAACATTCATTGTATGCTGCATCTATTGTCTTTGTTAGTGCATTTGAAGGATAAGTGATTCTGGTATCTCGAACTAGGATCTAGCCGCTGTCTGTGCAAGTCTATAAACGAATATACTGCGCCCAGTTAATTTTGATATCTGAGCAAAGGATGAAAGTATCAAAATGGAACGAACCTTATTCATAGATACTGTTTCTAACACTGTTGACCAGTGGAACAAAACATTCCCAGTTGTTAATAAAATTGACTAGCGGGAATGAGCCCGAAAAGCGGGAATAAAATGTTGCGTTGGTCAACACTGTTAACCAGTAGAACAAAACATTCCCAATAGTCAACAGTGTTGACTAACGGGAATAGCCCCTTTGAATGAGGGTAATCTTTGAGACTGTGCTTAGTGTTGACAGCACACTCCTCAGAACTGTGGAAATTTTTAGAAAAAGTGTGCGTCTATTGGGTCGCTTTCGGCAAAACTTTATGTCTTTCAGGACACTCCAAAAAACTGTGTGTGTGATAAATTCATTTTAATATTTTAAGTAATAAAAGTTATATTAGAACCTCATACCATTATGTTCGTGGTCACATTCTTAGCAGAAGCTATTTAGCTTAGTTGCGACTTACAGGAACACTAGTCATATGTGGCTTATGTCACTAGGAACTAGCAAGGACGGAACGCTATTCTGATCCTCAATATATACAACTTTTAATATTTTAGTCATGTATTTCGTCCAAGCCATATGTAATTCAAGTACTCATGTATCTAAGTTCCAAAATGTCGTCGCTTGTCCAACAACAAATTAGGATAACAGAGGAAGTCCCATTCTACTGCGGTGTTGACACATTAAAGAAAGATGGCGTCCAGACGATTTCACTTCAAGTAAATTAACATCTGAACAACAATAGGCGAGTTTAAATGGGAAATGTTCAAGTGTAGACGTTGAACTTGAAGTAATTAACACGCCGATGTTGCCACACGAAATTAATGTAATTGAACACGGCCGTAATGTGATGCAAATTCTTTGTTTGAACTCAAACGTTACGCGTAATGCAAAGATGCTTTTGAGCGCGTTCCAGGTCGCTACTTGTGTGCTTTCTTAGATGTGTTACATTAATATTGTGGGTAGGTAAACAAAAATGTTAAACATGTTACAACAAATTAAATTACTTGTAACATGACAGAAATACGCTTGAAATAAAAAGTAAGGAGAGAAACTCTGTAATTAATACAAGCTTAATTGTATTTGCAAGCTTTTGTACTGGTGCAATGCGGTAGTGGAAATGGCATTTTGTGAATGGAACGGTAGCAGAATTAATACAACCACCTCAGTTCCTCTGTATCTCGAAGATATATTATTTTTCATATTATTTCAGATGACAATCTTTTTATCCCCTTAACAAGAATGATGCGAATCGATATACAGAATTCCTAGTTCCAAATAAAATAACACTCAGTCAACAGCACAGATATGACAATACATTACATATATCCGCTATAGATTGTTTCAGGGCCAATTTACTCATAAGTGCGAAAAGAAAACATACATTTCCTTCAACTTTTCTACAAGACAACACAATAACAGGATGAAACTAAAAATATCTGCGTCACACATAAACCTTACACTCGTGGCGTGCGGCGCAGGCGAGTGCGGCTCGAGTCGTCCCAATTACCCGCGCACTCGTCCGCCACTCGACACGGTTACGGACACTCGACGACCGCGCGCCTCGTGGCCCCACGCAGCGCTAGTCAAAACTCCAGTAAAAATATCTTATAAATGGCGCTAGGGAGGGACTTCAGTGGGAAGATAATAGTCTTATTAGTTCAATATCACCAGCTTGGCTTTATTCTCGGTGGCATTAGAGGCTTCCGGAGTCCGGGGTCCGCTTAAACCTTCTTCTCCTCCCAAGGTTGCTTGGATGAAATCGTTTCCAGCGATAAGGCCGCTCAATGTACATTAAACTTTATACATGCTACATATTTGTCATACTGTTTAGCTTTTGAGTGAGCGACTGTCATCTGACCCATGAGGAAAATCTGCGGCAGTCGATTCGTAAAGTTAAATTTAATATCAAAATAATGAAAAGGAGGAGGAAAAAAATGACTATCAAGCGCTTGGATGAATAAAGAGAATAAAGTAACAAGGAGTTTGATAAAAGTGCCTCCTTCCTGCCTACACCTTATTTTTTATTTGATTTATGTTCAAAACCTCACCAGTCTAACACTGACAGTTATCAATAAATCAACCCGATAAATTCACTCGGAATAAATTCGCTAACATTTACAGCTGAAATGAACACTACGCCTTCGAAGCTTAGTCCGTGAATAAATAATTATTGGCATATCCCTCCGCCGGGACCGGTTCGAAGCATCGTTCACTCCGCCCGGCTCTATTAGCGTTGAGCGCAGAGAACGGCCCCTAGGGACGGCCAGAAATCACGTCGAACTGTACGAATGCTTAGCGGAATAGTTCCCGATTTAGCTGACGTGTTACTTAACAGTTGCAGAAGTGGGATGAGTGAGGTTGGCTAACGTAAGAAGTGGGATGAGTTAAAAGTTGGTTAGATAAGATGTTATATTTTTCTCGTTGGGATTGTGGCGTATGTTATGCTTGGGTGTATGTGTGGTTTGGTCAAGTGTGTATTTATAAGTGATGTATGATACTGTCTACTTTTGAGAAGGATATAAAAAAAACTTTTTCGTCAGTCACGCTTCTTCTACCATGAATGAATCGGGTCGATCAGGTGCTTCCACAATCAGCTTCTACTATCGGAGTCACCGACACCTAACCAGAGGGCCTAGACAAAATAAAAAAAAGTAAGGGATTGACATATCACAAGTGAAAACATTATGTCAATCCCATACATTGATTATTCTATTCTACTACAACGATTGTGCCACTTGTCTTTGTCTAGGCTAGCAGTATACGTTGCAAGTGTTGCTGATTTAACCATAAATTTTTATACTCACTTATAAGTTTAAAAAAAAACCTAGCGTACAACGGTTGCCTCTCGAATTAAACGTCAAAAGTAAGTTAGTTACACAACAATCGATTGGAAACTGCCAACATCGAGTAACGTGTTAACTCGATTGTTGGAGTGCGTCACAGCGGAATGAAAGCGACACAGAATCGTTGGCAGATCGCCAACGTTGTATACAAGCACAGAATGCAGAATGTAATATTATCAGGAACTGCTACTACTGCTTGTATTACATGATGCGGTGAAAATGTTTAACAATATTTGTTTTTTTTTTTGTTTTTACATTTTTGATCGGAAGGACCACGTCATCTTGATCGGAAGGATCACGTCATCTTTGTTTTTTTATAGAGTAACCGAAATTACTATTTAACTCTTTCAGCTAAGCTAAATTGCTTGGGAAGGAGTGGGTTTACGTTGATAGTATAAAAGCCAGGATTCAATCGTCATTGGCTGCTGACATTTATTTTGGCAGACACTGCCGTTATCTCCCACTCCCTCTCCCTAACTCAGACGGGATTGTATTCGGTCCCATGTAATAGGGGGGAAAATCTATTGCCGTATTCCGGGCACTTTTCCTCCGGCCCCGGGGAGTTTTTGGACAATAAAAAAAAGACATTCCCGCTAAGGCCGTTCGCTGGTATCGACGGGTGCGGGTCGCGGACGTCCGCTTCGCGTGCTTGTTTCATGTTATTTCAAGAGCAGCGCTCCGTGAGGCGGATACCCGTCACACGCGACGCGGGCGGCGGGGCCCGCCACGCGGGCAGCGGGGCACGCGCCGTGTGTCCGCGCGACGGAGCACGCGAGCGGGTCTGTTTCAAGAAAATCATCGACCGCCGCTACGTTATCCGTGTCACACGCGCAGTGCTTGTACAGTCGTTGCAATAAACTTAGAATAATCCTTAGCTGCTTAAAACTACGCAACGGATTTTGAAGCGAGTTTTTTTAATAGATAGTGATTCAAGAGGAAGATTTATATGTATAATATATGCATAATATTGTAGAGAAACACTGATAAATTTAGAGGTTTTTAATGTGATGTCGTAAATAAGCACATTTTTTTGCGCTTACATTGCAAACGCTGGCTGAACCCCACGAGATAAATCAAAATAATGTTCTACTTGATTTAAAATGCAGAGACATAGCGGTGCGGTAGAACCGGCCCGGCCCGCGGGCGCGGCGTAAATAAAAATGAAACCCCCAAATGTTCCCAATGACTGCACCAAATTGGATAATTATTTTTGTAAAAATTTTTGCCCATTTTCTCTTAATAACGAAAACTTGGTTACAAATTCTCCACACAACAATCTAGACGTGATATATGGGCTCATTGGCTGACGCCTTTGTTCACGTCGTCGTCTTTTGGCTGAGTAATATATCAATAAATGATCAATAGGTATCGATTGTACACCGACGCTATTGAAATTATACCGGTGACAGACGCCCGTCGCGGGCGTCCGCGACGGAGCAGCGGACGCCCGCGACGGACAGGCGGGCGCACGGCGCGGACGCCCGCGCCGGACGTCCGCGACCCGCACCCGTCGATGCCAGCGAACGGCCTAAAGCCCACTTACCAATCAAATACAAAAAGTGGACCACGAGCTACAAAGTCTAAATTTGAACCCAACTGGGAAATCTCTATGAAATTGATGAAAATGTTACGATATTTCTGGTTGCAGTTCATTTAATTTTTGCTCAAAATATAATTTATTTCATTATGTTGTTCCGGGGCAACAACACAATGAAAGCGACACAGAGTAGGTGCCTGGCAGACGGCCAAGCGAAGGCTTTGCTTACACGACAAATGCGCTGTACACAAACCTCGCTTGATAGATGTTGCGGTTTTAAATGGCGAGGATGGGATTACTCGCCAATTCAATGTTACAGTTTCAGCTTTTCCTTCTTCATCCTAGCGTTAATTCCCAGTCGCATTCGAAGCTTTCACCTCGGAGTCTAGGGTCCGCTTTACCAGTCTTTAACTGCGGATTTGGCTAGACCTCGATGTTTGCCGTGAGGCGATTGCCATCTGACCTCCACAACCCAATGGTGATACCAGGCGATATCGAAGCATTGCAGCTAGACCGTTGTTGAACTTTTTAGGGCTCCAACTACCTGTAACGGCTGCCATAGATGTTCCTATGGCAACCGGGACCGACGGCTTAACGTGCTCTGAAGATCAGAACAATGCAAATACCCATATTCATGCATACAAATAAATATTTGCACTGAGTGGGGATCGAACCCGCGCCTCCTGCGTAGTGGCCGCGTTCACTACCGATACGCCACAGAGGCTGTCCCAGTTTCAGCTTTTTAACAGACTTTAAAGAAGGGAGGAGATTTTTTTATGGGAATAGTTTAGGTATATGGGGCTCCAACATGAATTTGGGGGCCCAAGCCAAACGCATCAGCTAACCTGCTGAAAAAAGGTATGATTACGAAGGTGACCGCATATGACAACTACAGACGCACGCAGCAGATGCGCGTAATTCATTGCGCCTTCTCAATGATGCCGTTTATCCGTATCGTAGTTTAACAAGTAATGGGTACGCTGTATTTGCTGCATGCGGCTGCAGTTATCGTATATGGTCGGCTTCGGAATCATACCCTAACGGATTAGGCTCTTGCGCAGGCTTACTTCTCGTAGTTGGGAAGTCAGAAGGCAGTCGCCCGCATAGAACCAACAATAGACTTGCTGGTGTTTTTTTCTTTTTATTTGGCGGTTATCATAACCCCGTGTTGTGTTCCCGGCGGTGAGTAGGGTAGCCAGAGCTCACTTGAGAGGTTTTGTGCTGTCAGTGGGAAGATCAAACGCTTGTCCTGCTTGTCTTCTGTGCAGACGGCACAGAATATCCCTGTTCTTACAGTGTCGGCAGCACAAATGTGTCTCCTCTGGTGTTGCATACGTCCATAGGCCACGGTAACCACTTTCTATTAGGTGGGCCGTGTGCTGTCTGCGTTCTAAGTGGTATAAAAAAAGGTGCCGTGATAAGCGTTTTCACACAAACTCTTCAGCTATATTATGTGCATAAATTTGATATCAGTTATGGCAATTGATTGTTGCACTACCGGTCAGTTAGCACAACTTTATAAATAATCTACTTGACTACCAGGGGAATGTTTCAGTACGACACGGTACCAGTTCACTTTATGCTCCTAATTCCTAACTTCGTAAATCGTAGCAGTTCGCCTAACACTTACTGTCCAGGGAAATGAATACAAAATGCAATGGAATGAGACGGAGTACACTCAGACGACCTACATTTGAGTTTGGACTTTAATTCTATATGTCAAAAGGTTTAAGTTACGTGGTAATTTGATAGATAAGGTGGTGGCCATTTTGTTAATTATTTGCTTGTGTCGGATAAGCAAAATTTGTGTGCTCTACCGTATCTTATATGCAACATAAAATACAACAGGTATTTCGTGTTGCATATAAGATACGGTAGAGTGAATGCGGGGGGATTGTATTTAGTTCATTACATGCCTTTGTAATAGGAAATTCGTTATGACGCCAGGGGCGAGGTGGTTACCGGTTCATAATAGCATGCTGATCCCTACCTTAAAAGGTTTCCGGCAATTAAGATAATTTTCGAAGTAAAGTCGCCAAAGGCATTACGTTAACACATTACAGTTGCAGACCACCTTGGCTCTAAAACTTTACATACAATAAATAAAATATGAAAAATGCTAAATTATTGTTTTTATAACGGTTCGGGACTTTTCGCGATTAATGCGAAACAATCAATCAACAGTACAATCAGTTGTTTGTAACAGACGTCATAATTTTGATGTGTGGTCACCCTCGTGACAAATAGGCCGAATTCACTGAACGCCTTCGCCTCAATCTAAGTAATGTGTGCAATGTGCTGAGGGACCGGACCCTTATATGTCAGGGAGACGCTGGGCACGAGCAACCCTCATTTAAAAAATTACATATAATGGAATTAGGCAATACATAAACTTGACAATATAATATAAAAAGGTTTTTTCCCTTTTGCCATTTTCTTCTGTTCTTATCATTTTACGAGTTTTAAATTGTTATTAAACCATTCATGCAGGCTACTGGTTTCAACCTGCCCTTTATTCAATACATACATACATACATACATATATACATACATACATACATACATACATACATACATAAATCACGCATTTACGGACGGTTAGGCAGAGGTGAATTAACACCCATATTTCACAATCATTGTATTCGGTTGAAGTCGAACTCCGGTTTTTATGTGCTTCCGCCGCTCTATCGAGGCACAGAACCAACAATAGAATTAAGAAGTGAATGTAATCAAGCCTCAGAGATTGCCCTGACCCGTAATCTGAACCAGCGTCGAATAAATCCTCTAAACTAACCGTAATCCCGGTTATTGTTCATAGAACAATGTCGCGCTTTACGTTCATTTGTAACGTCTTAATGAACCGTGTGTACTGCCTAGATATAGTCCTGAATACAACAATACATAATTTAAAGCTTAACTATGTTTAATAAGTCTTATAAAACAAGATTTTAGGGTCAAAGTGGTCTGGGTAAGATACTTTTGTTGCTGAATTATAAAAAGGTGTGGTAGTTCAGCTTCTGAAATATTTGGAGTATCGCCCTGTACCGACTATACCTACTATGAGTATGCTATGACTAGGAGCGAAGTGACTAGGGCGTCGGAGGTCACAAAAATGACTTCTGTGACCTATAAGCGCGGGCCTGGGGGTGACGGATGGAGCTGACCCATGCCCGGGGGCTAGATGGAGATGGTTCCCACACCCGAAGACGGCTCTCGAAATATATGTCCCTGGGTCAGCCAAGGTCCGAGAGATACGAGTATGTTGCCGGGAATCCCACCTCCGGCGACCAACGACCCACAGACGGCGTGCGTTTTAGTCGGTTCGAGTTTGACATAGCGGTGTGACGGTCAGTTTCTGTGGGATGTTGCGCACTTTAAAAAAGTATGCTATGACAAGTAAAAGTTGGTTTGGTCTTCCACGATTATATCATACATATAAAAGACCTTTTCCTTTTAAGAAATAGGTTAAAAAAATAGAACACGAACAAATACTGACCACTATAACCATAAAGAAAATTGTCTGTCACTTATATAGATATCCACCGTTCACAACTTACACCAACAATGACATAAATAAACCGCCCTCATTATTCTCGCCCGAAAATATCCAGGGCCGTATTCGGGCTAAGAGTGGTAGGAAAAATGTCCGCCGACATAGCTCCGCAACGGGCCGATTTATCACAGCCGCGAGCTCGCCTCTATAATTTATTTTCCCTTTTCAACCGTCGGTTGAAAACGTAATCTGACTTTTTCGGAATTATCGATGATTATCGGAGGAGGCGGCACATTTGAGTGGCGAACCCTTGGACATATTTTTATTTATGAGGCGAGTTTTGTAAGGGACAGTGTGTACCTAGGATTTTTCATACGTATTTTCATTCAACTTTCTATTGTAAAAATGGGGGCAGGGAAATATTATGTTTTTATTTATGGTAATATTATGGAGAATCTCGTTATGAAGTAGTAAGTGCGGATAATATGATTGATCAGAGTAAGTGCTTCTATTTCTTCTTTGTAGAACAAAGTTTGAGTACTTACGTACCATTCTGAACAGACTTTTTTAAGAATTTATTAACAGTAGTTAGTTACTTCATCAAGATTCGATCAATCGTCATTATCAAAAAAATCTAAAAAACATGAGAATTCAATTGGAGAAAATGGCTGTTTTCTATATTTATTTGATTAATTACTAAAAGTTATCAATAGCTCCTAAATATTAGAAGGCGGTTCCCAAACAGATGATATAAAGGCTCTCAACTGTTTTGTCTTTGAGTTCGAAGACCGAAAATTGAATTGTGAATTTATCTCGAGCAATAAAATCATGTAACAATGAACAGAAATCTCGAAATAATGGAACAGGAAATTCTGAATTGAAATAAATAACTCAATTGTATGTGACATCGGCGCGCGCACTTATCCTCCTTCGCTGGGAGTGAAGACACGCGCCATAAGAGAAATACAATTTCAATAAATTTAAGAGCATGCCTGAGCTACGGTGGCATACTTAGAGGAGGTAAATCAGATACATCAAAATGTAGAGCGTCTTTAGACATCAGTGTGTATATTGTGAAGTTATTGAGAAGTTGAAGTTAAGTTATTGACTTCGACTTCGATAGTGACTGGTTAGCGAAATGAAGATAAACCACATTTAAGTGTAAAAAATACCGAAGCAAAGCGTTTAGTACTGTTATAATGATTACATAGTATTTATGTGTGAGGGCTCGCATGAAAGATTCGGTGTCTGAGTTAGAACTATTGTAGATCTTGGGTCGGATAAAGCGTTACTGGATTTGTCAGGAAATTGTAAATCCAGAAACGTCGTTGACGTTTTTAGATTCCACGCCCTTACTGACAATTTTTGACAGAAAACCCTTGACAATTTTTTGACAGAAAACCCTGATAACTAGGAAAGTTTCCAAGATATTATTATGTTTATACGCAGTCTTTTAACAGGGGCCAA
Organism: Eilema depressum; assembly: GCA_914767945.1. Lineage (NCBI taxonomy): Eukaryota > Metazoa > Arthropoda > Insecta > Lepidoptera > Erebidae > Eilema > Eilema depressum. The sequence continues at coordinate 1,465,383 of OU612026.1, forward strand.
TGAAATCCTATAAGTTATAAGGATAGAATTATAACTTGTCGTTTAGCGAGTCAAACGAAATATGGGCCGATACAAAAATAAAATTTTCTACGTGACATCCATGATAAGGGTCAGGGCAATTTCTAGAGGAACCGTCAAGAAGGGTCGTGACAAATTCCCGTGGCTCATTCCTGCAACGGTCCATAATTTTATTTGGAAATTTGATGTTGTCGTTCCCAAATCCCGCCCTGTTATTTATAGTCAACTGTCACAAAAACATAGTGAGTCAATCGCGTACAATACTAAAAACATAAACATATAAAAAATAACTTAGCTTTAAAGGTACCGATATAAATAAAGCCACGTATGTTTTCTTTAAGGGTAGGTTAAACGAATTTCGCATCTTATATTTTCATAATGGTTTTATTCTCAGAAGGTAAATTATAAAAGAACGCTAGTAAAATAATTTACTCTTGACTTTGTTACATTAAACCGTAATTGACTAAAGAACAAACTGAAAGAAGAAACTTAATTTGTAAAGACTTCTACAGAGAGTATAGAGAGAATAAAGAATGAGTTCAAAGCTGTGCGAAAAGACAAATTCAATAACTTTAAAGTACCTACCTATTGTATTGAACTGATGTTATTTTTATTCTTAAAAGGTTAAATTAAAGATCCATATTACAATGGCTTTAATGGCTTCCAACAGAACAATGACATATTTTAATCAATTACATAATTTTTCTCCACAAATCTCCTGTTTTTTTGTATAAATCAAATAAATCTATGCTGATTTATTTGCAAATACATCACTGTTCTATTTCGAACGATTACAATTTCAAATATGATATTCGCTTATCTATACATACCTAAAAGGTTGTATATGAAGGAATTCCAATATCGAATTTCAACCATATCACAGAGGGGTAGAGCGGTTTATCGGGTGGCTGGTTAGTGTAGGTATTACATTTGTAATTGGCACTCACCATAAGTTGCTCGTGTTCATGTTGTGTACCAAAATGGCTGCCGTTACGATCGCACACCATCTGCAACAAACGTTCGTTCACATTATGGACCAAGTAGTAATGTGTGGAATTTTAGGTAACATTTACAATTTTCTGTATAACTGTATTTATGGTATTTAGTTTTGTTCATATCATCATCACCTTAGCATTATCCCCTGTTGCATCCCAGGCTCTCACCTCAGTCCAAGTCCGCTGAAGTGTTTTCTTTGTTTTTCTTGCTTACGATTTGTCTTACACGGCTTTTATGGGAACGACGGCCATATGACGTCCCAACCTCGAGGATAAAATTTGCACAAATGCCTTATCTGGTGTACCAGCTAGCAACTGAGGTTGTCTTGAGGATCGAAGACCCCAATACACCTAAAAAAAATGCTTACTCCCGATTCCCCTTTTACCGTTTCCCCCTGAAAATGTATCAGTTTTATAATAAATTATTTTCAAAGATAAAATCAATGAGTGAAGTGTTACTTATATTTTCATCTATTTTGTTTATATCAATTGGGTGGAAGACAATAATATTTAAATGAATCTAAAAGTAATGAAACAAATAGTAATAAATTCCGCTAAGTGCTTCTAAGTAGTTAAAATATGCTTTTAAAAGTGAGAACGTTGGCATGTAGCCCGAGCGGCAAACTTCCCAGTTGGGGCGAGTTTCAAACGGAGTCCACCCGGGCCAAAGTTCAACGAGGCGGCTGACATAGTTTCACTTTACGCTTTAAACCCAAAGACGGAACTACACAGATTTGCTATGAAATATGACGTTGTTTTATGAAACCTGAGTGATACGCGCGCTCTATATATATAATGTATACTCTAAATACATTATATATATAGAGCGCGCGTATCACTCTGGTCTTTGGCGCCGAGTGTTATCAGATACTTTGCGATGGTATAGCGTATATATAGTAACGTTTCATGCATTACCGAAAATATCAATAGATGCACTTATTAATGTAGTTAGCCAAAATACAAAAAAATGGCGTCATTTTGCGGATTACAAAAACAGTTATTACTACAAATATACGATGTTGTATAAAATTTTGATTTAACATATCGAATTAAATATTATTTGCGAAGTCATTTTGATGAGTATTGTTTTGCTACTGATTGAGGTTGAGCCAGGAGCATCGGTACTGTTCGCACCCGTGATAGCAGTTCATACTTGTAAGTTTTAAGGCGCGCTCTACAGCAATGTGCACTCTAAGATGGAAACCGAGTTTTTTTTTTTTGCCGTGTTGGTTCCCGGTGGAGTAGAACAAGGCCACCCCATCTCTTCCTGTGGGCGTCATAGAAGGCGACTAAGGGATAAGGCTGTTCTCCATCCGACAGTAAACATACAGCCCATTAGCTCGTTTGACGGCAATAGGCTCGCCCCCTATTACGTGGGAACGAAAATGATAGTAGGCGAAATGTGGGTGATAATACAGCTCTGCCTACCTGTTCTACAGGCGTGAGTAGGTCCACCTAACAGAAAGTGGTTACCGTGCAACACCAGGGCAGTCACACAAGTGCTGCCGTTCATGTAAGAATAGAGAGTTTCTGTACCTTCATTACAGAAGACAAGGCAGGATTGTTGATCCCGTTAAAGGCAGGACTGTGGTTTGACCCCCAACCCCAAGAAGAAATTCTGCGCCTCGAGGCATCATCCGTCAAGCAGTATGGCAGAATAACAGTATAGCTGTTTAGCATTATGAAGTTTAATTAATATTGAGAGATCGAGTTTGAGTAAGATCCTAGAGGACCCTAAGACGAAGGCTTATTGGGGGCCCACATATCTGTAGTCTGTTTTCTAGTAGTCTATCTTAAAAAAAAAACAGTTTTTACAAATTAACATAATTCCAGTAAAATCATAGAGCCGTACATCATAGTCGTGCGTGTGACATCTAGAACCAAATTTCCCTGAAACTAAAATTCGTGAAATAACTAGCATTGTAATTCTATCCTATTATTTTCATATAACACGCCCGCGCCGGGGTGACTTTTACTTTTTGTACATTTCCAACTACGGAATTGTTCGAGATTACATCTAGGACCGCGTGAATAATGTCCAATGGACACGCAAAGGACTGGCAGTACGGTCAGAGGCCTGCTGGACCCACATTATAAGCTGTGAAGTCCAGTTCATAGGACTTCCTGCCAAATAAATATCAACTCTGTGGGCATTTAAATTAGAATGAGAATAGTTTTTGAAGGGAAAATTTCTTTAGACACGTCGAACACCTTTTGGGTGAATAAAAATTAAGGGACTCGCGTCATCGCCACCTAACGCTTTGGACGTCACCGAACGCGTCACGTCACTTCAGAATACACAAGTTCCTTAGTTTTTTCTTCTATTGGCAGTCCCCAAAGACTGCCTCGCATATTTTTTTTTCTTGATACGTCAATATAACTTCACCTCGCCTGATGGAAAGATGAAAGCAAAGTCCCTGCAAAAAGGATCACCAGTAGGTACAGACACCAACAATATAGCAATGGTGGTTCAGCAGATGCTTTTTCATGTCCCGGATCCGGGATTGTAGGCAGTAGGAAAGGCGTCTTCTGGTAAAGAATTTCAAGACATAATGACACAAAGGAGTCGCCGAACCGCTAGGAGCTTGAAGGTATATTTTGCACCATATGCGGATAAAAGGGAGATTTTAAGTCGAGTCGGGTAAAGCTCGGGGGATTAGGACTGAGGATACTCAAATGAGTGGTAGGTATAACAGCCAGAGATCTGCTGCATCATTTAAACTTGCAGATGATTAATGACATTTCTTTGGGAAGTCCCCGCCTTACAATTCTTGTTAATATTGCCATCTGTCGGGGTATTTTATGTGACAGCTTTATCAGACGTCCAGGCGGCCGGTATGACTGCTCATATTAGATAGCTATAGGTTCACAAGGCTATGTGTGAATACGTTGGCGCCTATGTAGGACAGGATAGGCGACAGAATAGACAGAACGGTACAGTTATGATACCGTAGCCGACCGCATACGACAACTGCCGACGCGGTGACGCACGCAGAACATGCGCGTAATTCATTGCGGCTTCTCAATGGTGCCCTTTATCCGTATCAGAGTTTAACAAGTAATGAGTACGCTGTATCTGCTGCATGCGTCTATCGTTGTCGTATGCGGTCGGTTTCGGAATCATACCTTTAGGCAAAAAAATTAAATCATTTATGTAGAAAAGGATACAGCTTGTGAAGTAATAGCCACCCTATTACTTCACAAGCTTCGAGTATATAATATTCGTCGTACATCTACATGTTATGTGGCACACTTTTATATTTATATATCTCGATACGCTAACCTGTGTTCCCCGTACGAATCTATTCTCGAGATAAAATTGATTCTATGTGCTATTCCAGATCATAATTTATCTCTGTGTCAAATTTCATCAAAATCTTTTCAGCCGTTTACGCCGTTACGTAACTGAGTAACAAACATCCATCCAAACATTAGCATTTACAAAAGTAGTTAGAAATAAAATAAGACACATGGTATCTGTTAAACATGCTACGAAGTATCTACGACAGCGTGTCATTACGTAGACCTACTAGCTACGGAGCTACGCCAGGTCCTTTCAGACAAAAAGCCTGCATCAAGCAATCCTTGAGCGTGTAGCGCCTAAACGCTGACCTAAATCTCGCGGGATGAATGCAGATCTGAATGAATGTGCTCACGGCGCCGAGAACTGCAGCCTCCGGGGTAGAGAGTGGCTAACGACACTTGTTTGTTTATATACAGAATTTTTAGCTGCTATATTTGAATGCTGTTTTTGTATCGAAATGTTTTGGATAATTAGCTGTTATAAGTGATTGCCTAATGAGTTGATGGAGTTACAGATATTTCGGATTGGAGGCTCATCAGCATGTACACCTATTGGAGATCTGTAGTTGCTCCCGTCAAAGTCATGACATATCAATCAACTAGGAAAGGAGAGGAGTACAACATTTATGTAAGAAAGCAATCACAACGCATTCGCGCCCATATGTTTCAGAACATACAGCGGCGAATTTTTTCCGATTTTTTTGACAAACGACGAATTTACGTGATGGCAACACGGATAAAGCCTATCCGTGTTGCCATCACGTAAAGAGAAACAGATTACCATTATGAGTGGAGCCACACGTACCGGTCCACCCATAATGGTAATCTGTTTCTCTATTTAAGCACCCTTAGATGAGGAGCAATTTACTCAGTGGTGGATTTACCAATAGGTTGAACAGGCTTGAACCTAGCGCAGCCAATGCTGAATAGCCTAATAGCAGCACTTGCCTCTAGAAGCTCCATTGAATTTACTTCAAATACAATTCTGGAAATTCTCTACTAAAAAGCAACCAGTACACAAAGCTTCTAAACTAACTGGCTCGTATAAGTGTATTGGGCTGTGCAACCCGCATCGTAATTAGATTGTAAGAGAGCATAGTGCATCCCCTGCTAAATACATTACACGCTGAGGCCGCTGGCCTTAAGGCGGCCACCCACTTACAGTCCGCCTGCAGTTTTTCGTCTGTCCGGCGGCCTGCAGTCCTTATGTCATCAATGTCATCATAATTTTATTACCTCAGACTAAAATATTACGTATAAAATGCCGACGGCCATAGTCTGTCCGGCCTTTAACTGTCTTTGCTGACCGAAATCGTCAAGCGGCCACACACATATTATCCGTCAGTCCAAAATCGTATACAAAACTGTAAGTGTGTGGGCTATTGCGATGAACTGACAGACCGATATCATCCGGTTGTCGTTCGATAAACTGCTAGTGGGTGGCCGCCTTTAGAGCCGCAGACTGACCTGCCCGCCGGACGAGGTCATCACGTCCTAACAAAATGCTCAGGAATATACCAGGTGATTTTATAGTCGGTTCGGATAAAAAGATTTTGGACACAGTTTCGATTGCAAAATCGTCTGAAATTAGGTATTAATTTGGCGAAAAGAAAAAAAATCACAACCCTCATAAATTATTCCTTTCACCTGTAAACTATTCCCGTATCATCATCATTTTCATTCATCATTTCAGCCATAGGAAGTCCACTGCTGGACATAGGCCTCCCCTATAGATCTCCAATAGGACCGGTTGGAAGCGGCTCGCATCCAGCGCGTTCCCGCGGCCTTAATGAGGTCGTCTGTCCACCTTGTGGGTGGACGTCCTACGCTGCGCTTGCCGATACGTGGCCTCCATTAGTGTAAATTCCCGTATATTATAAAAAAAAAAAAATACTTAAGGGGGCGGAGCAGTAACCATAAATATCAACAAATCCGGAAAATTCCCATAAATTATTTGAAAATTAAATTGCGGGAACATTATGGTCTAAAGGGGTGATACGAGGATTCGAAGCATGCCACGGGCGATGCCGGGGCGGATTAGCTAGTTCCTGCTAAAACGTTTTATCTTTCACCCTAACCTTGACTTTAAATACGACTAAAACAAACTGTTGTTTGTGTCACAAAGGTCTACCGTCGCAGAATAACGCGGTTTCTTTGAGTAAGCCTATTTAGCGTTCTTTCAGCGAGCACTCGGGGCATTCAGCGTTCGGCTCAAAGCCTGAGATCGGCGCAAACAGCGCCTGTGGACCGGAGCAAATGGTGTTTGTGCAGTTAGGGCTGCCTCTTCAATAGCTACAACTTGATTTACAGACTTTTTTATTTATTGACGACACAGTTTATTGAGTGATAATAACGTGGAAAGTGCACAGGGCCCTACCAACAACTTTAAAGCTCATGTCATTCATGTCAACTTTATTTGCTAGTCGGTGCACATGTTAAACAATGGACGAGTTGTAGCGCAGGCTTTTCTCTCGGGGTTAGAAGGTCTGGCGGAAGTCGCCCTTGGAAAAACCGACATACGAATCTAAAATAATTTTTGTAACCTCAGATTTGTAAATTGACCGGACTAGCTATTCAAGTTAATTCAAGGCAGTTTATTTGAGGTTACTGAGTAGTATTGAATTCAATTTTAAAGTAATTATTACACGAACGATGGATGAAGAGTGAGAGATAACTTCGATTCCAGAGCGCTAGCCACAGCAATTTCTGTGCAGGAGGTCCAAAAAACAATTCGCAGTTCACACAAATTGTAAGGAAATTCATTGCTCCTTATAACGTTAAAACGTCGACACAAAATTTAACGAATGATATTCCGTCGACACGACAGAATATGTAAACCAAAACCAAAACATGTGTACTAGTCTACATCCTTCAGTGTTAAACCAATGTGAATACACACAAAAAGAATCTACCACTCATATAACAATCCACTTGACTAAATTATAATACAAAAACTCTTAGCGAAGACTCCTCGAAATACTGGGAATGAATAAAACAGCCTAATTAAAAGATTCAAGCGTCACTCGTATTCTGCTAACAATAACAGTTTCCCGGTGGAATGGGGGGAGGGAGTCGAAGGGGAGGTCTGGACCTCCCCACCCCATAGCTTCGCTCTGTATAAATTACCATAATGTGCTCAATAAAATTTTACGAGCAAGATCATGTCGATCTTAGGATTAGGCGGGAGGATTTACGTGGTGTTCTTAAGTTGCGCTTTAATTTAATGTTTTACTTTCTAAATTGTAACTTTTTTGTGATAAGGTTTTAATTGAATAACAATGTGAGCTTAATGGGACCTATTTATAAACTAAGGATGGGTAGCCTTAGTATTATTAATAAGCTTAGTAAGTTAGCGAATAAAACAGTGGAAGTTTTTATAGCTAGATTCTTTACGTAGTACCTACCATTGTTCTTGAAGTTCGTAAGAGTATACTATCAAAAATTCACAATGACGTCCTCAATTCGATACAGTTCAAAGCTAAAATATGATGCTATAGGGGTGCTAAAAAGGCCTCGAGCTATTTCCAGCGCTGTCCGGCTCATTTGTGATGCACCCGTCTCTCACGCTTCATTGCTTCCCGCGATACACACATACATCGCTCGGGTTAGCACCACAGAGCACATGATCTACGAAAAATAATGGAATTAACCAATAAGTACAGTTAGCAACGAAAATAAATTAACATGTGTTTTTATCTTACTGAGTAATGAATCCATACTTCTGTACTAATATTATAAATGCGAAAGTAGCTCTGTCTGTCTGTCTTTCTGTCTCTAGACAGACAGTCTGTTCCGCTTTCACGCCTAAACCACTGCACCGATTTTGATAAAATTTTGTACAGGGATAGATTAGACATGGGAAAAGGTCAGGCTGTTTGTTCGTGATAACCGACATCCACGCAGGCGGAGCTGCGGGCAACAGCTAGTGACTTATAAATGCTTGCAACCAGTAAATCGAGTACTGTTTCCCCAAGGGCAGAGGACAAAATAAGAAAATGGATAACAGGAAAAAAGGTATATTGAGTTTTATTATTGGCAGATTACTAGTAATAAAAGCAAAACAAACACGCTAATGAAATAAACGTGTAATCGAAATTTAAAAAAAACCTGCTGATTATCTTGTGAGGGTCTTCTCAAGACAGGGCGGCGTTATGAATCAGTGCAGCGGTCCATTTGCTAAACTGCAGGCTAGTTTCTTTTCGACATGTTTTAAGTGCCGTTTTAATGATCTAAAAAATAAACAGTATTGTCAATAACCACTCGGCTATTTTTTTTTAGAATCTACAAAACACTTATATGAACAAAGATTTTTATTGTTAAGATTTTTTGTTATTTTGCTGACCGTAAGTACAAATTATAATGACAAAGTTGAACATATTAATTTTACTTATTTAGACTTTTTTCGTTAACGATATAATCTTGCTTAAGAGTCCAGACGGAAAGTCATTAGTTCTTTACGCCATCTGTGGAGACCTATTAGCTGTGAACTTTATTATTTTAATGTTTTTTGTTTTAACTTTTTTTTTTTTGTTGAAATGTGTTGTATATTTTGTATTATTTTATCTTCTGTTTCAGTGACGTAGCGATAGCAAGTGCGACCACTGAGATGGAGTCCAGGTTCGAACACGAGTTGAGGTATAGTATATTATTTGGTTATACAGCAGCACAGAATTGGTACAAATATTGTCCCGTTGATGGTAAGTTGCCATAAGGTATGATTCCGAAGCTGACCGCATACGACAACTGCCGACGCATGCAGCAAATACAGCGTTACACGTTAACTCCGATACGGATAAAGGGGCCCATTGAGAAGCCGCAATGAATTACGCGCATCTGCTGCGTGCGTCTGCAGTTGTCGTATGCGGTCGGTTACGGAATCATACCTTTATTGAGTGTAAAGGTGCGTACAGATCATGTAACATGTTGTATAACTTGTGTTATATAACACGTCCACATTATCTAACATTGTTTTATAACTTTGCAACATTGTACTAACTTCAGTGTCTACATTACTGAAACATGTTATATAACATGTTATGCTATATAATTTGTACGCACCCTAACCAATTTAAAGGTCTGATCATAAAAGAAAAGTTGATCATCATCATTATCCGAGCGCTTTCGTGCACCCAAAGTTCGGAAAATATCGAAGAAGTCAAACCTACTGGAAAAAGCACCTTAGACACCGAGCTAAAAGCTTCGGATACGACTGATGAAGAAGATCAATCTGTACGTCTGTAACCAATACGCAGTCGCTTCACGGAAAATATAGAAGTATAGCCGCATCGCAGTTATACTGGAAAGCCGACACCAACTGTACAGTGTACAGCAGTAACAGTGAATATTGTAAAGGTGCGCACAGATTATGTAACATGTTGTATAACTTGTGTTATATAACACGTCCACATTATCTAACATTGTTTTATAACTTTGCAACATTGTACTAACTTCAGTGTCTACATTACTGAAACATGTTATATAACATTGTTTTATAACATGTTATGCTATATAATTTGTACGCACCGTAACAATTGGGGTCAGGCTTAGATAATGATGTTTTAACGCTACTCGGATAGTTAAACTAACAGCAGCAGCAGCAGTGTAAAATGTTGCACGTAATCTTTATCACTGTCAATGATAAAGTCTTTACATATGTAATGTGTATGCTAAAGTATGCTAAACTCCATTTCCACTAGCATTCTCTCCAAGTAAACAACATCATCTTATCTATACAAATGTGTTCATAAATCATAACACACTGTACCACAAAACACTGCAGTATCTAGGTGGGTATAATTGTACCATTGTACCAATACCTGCGGCGTTCATTAACCCTCGCTGCTGCTGGCTGTACACCATCTATATGTAAATTGACAATTAGCTACCAGGGGCCGCGGTCACGCTGCGTCTGTCCGAAGGTATTAACCCGTCAACTGCTGAGTGATTGGACGTGACAGTTATGCTTTGGTTTATTTCAGGGCACGTATTTTTCGGGTACACGCTGTGGTGGACCCTCTAGTGTTCTCCAATGAATTCTGGCTTCATCTCATACTCGCAAGCAGTGTCGAATCTCTTAACTTTAGAAGAGATTTCGAACTTGCAGTGATCTGCAATACAATACTACAAGTTGACAATGAATAATGCTTTTTATTGCTTGTTGTTTGTTTTTGCTCAAAGGTTCTAGCTGTTACTTTGCCAACTAGGTATAAAGAAGTTACTTATTTAAATGCTATCAATGGAAATACTTCATAATTCAGGTACCATGTTCATCAATTAGCAATATTTGATTAGGCATAACCGAGTTCAAAAAAGGAGTGTATGTAATTTTATAAGCTTGGTGTTAATACTATCCACGTTGACTAATTTAAAGGACTCCTTTGCTTTCACCTGTCAAATCAGCCTACTAATGCACCTAGTAATTGATTTTTGGAAATTCAAATTTACACTATTTAGTCCCCGGTCGGATGAAAATTTGGCAGTCTAATTAACTGGCAAATATTCCTCGACACCTAATGTGTTTTGGTATTGGCAATTTCCCTAATGACTAAACGCGGTGCCAAGTCTAGCAAACAGTAACGCTGAAGGTAAACTTAATTGCAGTTTAACGATACGAACAACTCGCATAGATTTATTACTGGAACGAACTTGCCGTTTGTGGAATGCCGTAATTGATATAACCCGCGCCACGTATCTTGGACCTAAATCGTAAGACATACGAGGCTCTGGCGCCCGCGGATTGCTTTGTAATAGTCTATGCTTGGTGAATTTGAGTTCGTCTACCGCAGTAGCACCCTGTGCTGGCCTCAAAAGATACAAAAGAAATGTGCACTGCGCGTATAGGGCACATTTTGAGCACATTTTAGGTCCAAGTTACGTGGCGCGGGTTATACACAGGTGTTGCCAGTTTGTCATTTAACAATAGATAAACTGAATTCGCTTGAAGATATGAGTAACGAACTAATTAAGGCCTTCGATACGAATTTGCCTTTGTCTCATACAGAAGTCATAAGTCAGTTGAGGTCGGCAGCGTGAGTATGACGCTGGTTAAGCATACATTTCTAGGCCATGGTTTACTTTCAATCAGGTGGGCCGTGTACTCATCTGCCACCTAGTGTATAAAAAATGTAGGGAGATCCGATTCTCAGCACTCCATGGATTCACCGTGCGGTCGCCGGGTCCATAGCGTGATACAGAGAGGAACACCGTGACGGCGACTGGGACTTGCGACCCAGATGTAGGTTGTTTATTTATTTTAGGTTATTTATTTTATTTATTTGATAAGGTCTAGGAAATATCTAAATTTCCATTATCTTTGTGACGATACCGGTTGTAGCTAAGCGCGTTTCCATTTTAAGTTGGCTTATATTGACGAATAAAGATAACTAAAATTGTCAATAGTGGATTTGTTTGCTAGGGGTGGGTTTTGAATGAAGTCGTTTACATAGTGTAGGGCACTGTAGGGTATGACTGAGTGTACTACTCAGTGTAAAAATAAATTTTTAATCTGTAAAATCAAATTTCAATGTAAAATCTTTGATAGAAATCCTTTTAAGTTTTGATGAGTGTGTTGTTAAGAGCAGTCACTCCCGATGTGTTGTGACGAGGGGTGCATACGTTATATTGGTAAATTATTTGTATTTACTCAACATGGCTGTATTAAATGTTATTCGGAGCATATTATGTTAGTTTTACATGATTACATATACATGAATCTGATTTAAATGAACTCAAATGCGCTTATTGGAGATCTATAGGGGAAGCCTATGTCCAGCAGTGGACTTAATATGGCTGAAATGATGATGATGAAATGCGATTTATTTTTTGTTGTTTTCGTATCTACGTTATGCCCGACGTTTCAGTTGTAAATTAACATGTAAATTATTATTTATATAAGTAATATTCATTGATATCTTTAAATCACATATTTCAAATGGGTAATGGCGTAAATTTTGACAGAGGACGGATATAGGCCACTGAGGAAATATCCGTATGTAAATATGCAAACTAACATGGTAAATAAAACGAATAAAATAATTCATATTAAAAAAAAAAAAACAAATATCGAGGTCTAGCCAAATCCGTAGTCAAGACTGGTAAAGCGGACCTCAGACTCCGAGCTGAAAAGCTTCGGATGCGACTGGGAATTAACGCTAGGATGAAGAAGCTTAAAAAAAAAACAAAACGAAAACATACTAATTGCTTTAAACTACTCTGAATCCCTCTGAAATCATCAGTTCAGTTGATTCTGAACGGGGTACCTCTGTAATACCACTAAGTGCTGATCTATTCAGAGCGACATCAGCGCGCCGATTGAAACGCGCTATTCAAAACATGGATACTTTGCAATTTGCTGGTTCGATCCGGTTTGTGGCAATTTTCAATACATTTACGTAAGTGAACTGAACGAGGCGCGCCGTGGTATTTGAAAGGCAGCGTTCTGCCAGCTAAATCGGATCTAAATTTTTCAGGAGGGCGAGTTCGATTTCCATTCAGTGCCAATAATTGTATGTATGAATGTCTATTTGAAATTAATCTTGGTGTAACTATGTATAATAAGTTTTTACAATAGAAAAAAGAGAGTATATTTTCTTGAACTCTTATTTTTTACATTACTTAAAGTAATGCCTAGTTTGAGTCTAGATTGGGCCGTTTCTTTCGATTCTGGATTCGATGTTACGTCAATGTTTATTTTATTAATTCTATGTTAAATAAGTCTTATTCCTCACTAAAAAAAACATTTTTTTTATATTATAAAAGATTTTATTATTCATAGAAATAACTTCTGCGCTATGGAATTATATCTTCAAGTGTCTCCGGAACACGTGATATCGGTAGGGACGCTCGTACGTCCTCCCCATCCCTCCGAGACACCAAGGGATGTGACTCTACGTAATCTGTTAACCGTCTATGAACTGGCCTGTGTATGAATATGTAGATACGTCCTTTGTTCGACCAGACGACTGCAAATTTGATTAACTTGTTAACTTATAATCGGCTAAAGTTATTCAGATTTACTATAATATGCGTTTCAAGCTATGTTGAGCTCTATACGTAAACAATACAGCACAATATTGCTTAATAAAAGTATACGAAGAGAGGAAGGCAAACGCTCCCCCTTTTTTTTATCTATACATGGCAGTGTATGAGTGACATGACACCTCTGTTATCACACGCATCTATAAACAACAAGCTCAGTGGTGTAAAAAATACAACCTCCATATTTGTGATTGATAAAAATGTTTTGACAAACAAAACTATATTATTGAAATAACACCCGCGACTATGGCTGCTTAAAAGTAAAGTAAGTAGTGGCCAAAAGTATAAATCGCGATCGAATCCATTAAAAAGTGGTTTTATTTCTATATTAGCCTTCCGCCCGCGTGCATCTCGGTTAACGCGACCTTTGCTCATATCTTCGGTTCTACTCAACCGATTGCGATCAAACAAACGTAAGATTTTAAGTCTGAGCAAGCCCTTTATAACAAAAAAACCGCATCAAAATCCGTCCAGTAGTTTTTGCGTCCATCGCGGACAAACAGACAGGAAATTAAAAAAAATATTTTCGTGTTCAGTATCGTTAACATAACATATCCCAAGTATTTTTTTTTAAATATCTCCAATGTACAGACACGACCACTTTACAATTATATAATAGTATAGATAGAAGTGATATTCGTGTAAACTTCAGACGGTATGATGTAAAATTATTTTAATATTTAGTGTTATTTTAAATTTAAATATTCACATCGTCAATAGACTACCCCCTAGGAAAAAAGATAGGGCAAAATCCAGGTAATAAATCGGGATAAAATAAGCTTTTTTCAATATGCAATATTCGCGAAAATCATTCCAAAAAGATTTTTTCCAGCCTGTGTATTCAATTCCAGTGTGACAGTGCGTCAATCATATCGGAGTCAATATAAATAGCTCCCACACAAATTAATAATCCCATACGAAGAATCGGCCGGCCTTCGGTGGAAGGTCACACAATGCGTCATTTCGGCTGCCAAATTGCTTCGAGCCTTGGAGGGGCGCGGGCGTCTCACCCCTCGACGCGATAAAAATGTGCCCAATATTTAAGACGAATATAATTAATAATTTAGGGTAGGATACGTAGCCGACCGCATACGACAACTGCCGACGCACGCAGCGGATGCGCGAAATTCATTGCGGCTTCTCAATGGTCCCCTTTATCTGTTTCGGAGTTTAACAAGTAATGGGTACGCTGTATGTGCTGCATGCGGCTGTCGTTGTCGTATGCGGTCGGCTTCGGAATAATACCTTTAATTATCTTTTGTGTTGCGGATTTTTTATATATCAAACGGTTCAAACTAATACAAAGCTATAAAGCATATAGTGCCCCGAATACGGCAATAGGCTCACCCCCTATTACGTGGGACTAAATATTGGTGAAATGTGGGTGTTAATTCACCTCTGCCTAACCCTCCGGGGATAAAGGCGTGATTTTATGTATGTACGTATGTGTAATATGAATATTCACATGCAAAATCGAACTCCTATTTGCAACTTGCAATCCAATACGAATTGAATATTTTGAAAACCGTTTTCATTTTATCCTTGGCTTTGAAGAGAATATTTACGGCAAATGTAAATGGAACGTTCCCGCTTGTAGCGAAATAACATTCTATAGGAGTGTTTGGACTTGTATGGAGGAATATGATAATGTATAGATAGGTATGTAGTGAGTGGTATGCTCTGTAGAACCAATATTGTGAAGTATCGTGTATTTTCAATTTCATAGCGTTGTTTATTTCGATATCCATTTACAAAAATCATATTAATTTGAATTCGGTAGTAGAATTTGGCTGACTAAGTAATTCTGATCACAAACTTTCACATTTATAATATTAGTAGGAAGTAGGATATTGCAATTACGTAGTTATCCATTACAGAACCCGGCTTCGGTTAAGGTTCGGTTAAGATTGGCTTGCATCGGTTTTTCGTTTTGTTCCATCTCTATCGCACTGATATCCTTATAGAGTCGTTAAAATCGAAGTTATCGTTTTAAAATTTCATAAATATATTCGATTCTAATATACCAATGTATCAAAATGTCATTCCCATGTACGAAAGAAAGAACGTTCAATGGAAAATAGAAACGTATAAGAAAATTTCGCTATTACAATTTCCTAAATGAGCAACGTATATTTAAACAACGCGAATTCTGTTCACACTATCCGCAATTCCAACAAAATTGGGCATACAAATTAGAGTACAAATATCAACAAAGAAGTATTTTCACTAAAAAGAACAAAAAGAGCACTGAAAGCCGAAGCGTTTTAGAAACACGGGCACTGCGATAATGGGTCGTTGCAGCCGGGTGCGAACGGATTACTGTATTCAAAGCGCGGTACTAACAACAATATACATACATGGCTTTGTGACTCATTCATTTAGTTTTGTATAAGCAAATGGCTTCACATGCAAATACACACTGTTCCGATAATATTTCAGAATAATTACCTACCTCCTCTCTCCAAGCGTATTCCTAACTCAGTTGGGTCGGCATGAAATCTAACTAACTTAACGAACGAATTTCAATATTTTCCGAAAGCGAGTGTTGATATCAGGATCAGCCAGGAATAGAATGCCAAATGTATGGAATTTGACGTATAAGACAGGCATCAACGAATGTCAAAAACGTCAAATCCTATACATTTGTCATTCTATTCCATCGTACGCCGAGCAACGAATTGCCACTTGTCTAGGGGGGCAGGTTGTCAAACTTTTTAAGGGTCTAATTATCCGTAACGAATGCCAAAGATGTTTGTATGACAACTGGACTGACGGGCTCCTGGGCTCGCCTAGGCACGGAGGGTTCATAACCCATTCGAAATTTGACGGGGCTACCATTATAATTATAACCTTTCAATATGTTAGTACAATCGCTTCCAGCAACTGTATGCATGCTAACTACCAGTCCTACTGTAAACCTATTGGTGTACAATAAAGATTTAGCTATTTATCTATCTACATGGTAACCACTTAGCCACGAGTCCACGACGGAACCAGATCCTAACAGAAGCAATTTAGCTTACTTGTAGGCATGAACGGGATTACTTATTTCGGTTACAAGTATTGTTAGAACTATTATTTATTCTGTGGTATTGTTTTAAAAAGAAAAAAGGGGTCATTTTCTGAACGTAAATCCAGATATCTTACTATCGAAGTACCGATTTATAAACCTCGGGAGGGAAGTCGGTATAAATCACAATATATGTATGCAATCTCACCGCCTTCGCTTATAAATCTGTCAATAAACCTCTATTTATCGCTTTAGAATAACACCTTACTCTCCAAAAAACGAAACGAAATCCAAAAAAAAAAACGGCCCATAAAGCCTTGTTCACAATACAGAGCTGTCAACAATACGACTGCAGTAATGGCTCGTTCAGACTGTTGAAACAACGCCATCTACACAATTCAGGAGGCAACGGAACTGTGCATACATTTTGAGAGTATTGTGAGCATGACTTTTAAATGACAATATGCTGATGCATACCAAGTAGTGTTTTTTTTTTTTTTTTTTATATATAGGACACGTCAATTTGACTTCGCCTCGCCTGATGGTAAGCTGAAGGCAAAAAGTGTCAAACTTATATGGAAATACTTAAACTTGGAGAAGTATTTTTAGTGGTTTCCTTGTGTTCGAGTAAGTGATACCTACTAGAAAACCTAAAACTGTCGAGAGTTTTGGCAGGTTTACATTTATTTACACCCACCAGCGAATACAACAAACCTTGAAATAGTATTCGATGTACCAATTTTTCAGTAATTAGCCGATTAGACAAATACGTATTTAAAAGTACAGTGCTTACTATAATCCTAAATCCTAGAGCTGCTACGATTTTTGGAGTACGTTCTTGAGGCAAGCTGGAAACTTGACAGATAACTCTCCTGTTATACCTCAACACGAAGGTGCAAACCTGGCTGGTGGGAACGGGGGCTAAATTAACCCCCAAATTTTTTAACATATTGAAAAAAATCCAAAAACACATGTTTGAGGCAATATGCAATTTTTATAATGTTGTAGTTTAATGTTTAAGGAATACGTTTAAAAAAAGACAGGCGATTTGGTGGGGGCTTTACCATTGCCAGGCGAAAAAAAAAGAACCCATTTTTGATGGCTTTGCATAGTCGGAAAGGTTAGCTGACAGTGTTGTTGGATAGAGGAAGCTCGTGAAGTAAGTAAAGATAGAAGCAGATGATGGCTGTCGACTCTGCCTACTCCAGAGGGAAATTGGCGTGAGCATATATACATATTATACATGTAATATATTGTAGAAAGTACGAAGAAGGCTCATGAAGACATATGAGAGGGGCCATTAGAACATTTACCGTACCAATATAATGTTCCACAGCAAAATATGCGGAAGCGAATCCTTTGATGTGTTCGTTCGATAAAAGGTGCGGGTTACTCACTCGATTGATTTCGGTAACAACAAGGTTTTTGGGATATTTTGGTGAGCTGTATAGGTTAGGGCGTAACCTATATAGCTAACCGGAATATATGAAGATACTACTTTCCTTACAGGGGGAATACTCTGATCACTGAGCCAGCTAGCCACGACTTGAGCATTCCAAATTCTCCTATACAACGAGCCCCGCCTTAAGCATTCAAATTTTTCCTACACAAAACAAAAAGGCTTTAAACAAAAGGGACAGACCAGAAACACCTGAAGCCGATGGATGGATTATATCGGCTAATTAGGCGTAAAGTAATTTGTGAATTAGTGAGGATTAACATTCAGAGCTCGATAACTTGGATACTGGAGTTCGCTAAGTCTTCAAATCATTTAATTGTGCGGTTTTAGCAAATCAAAATCGCACAAGTAGTTTCAGCGATTAGTGCGTTCAGACAAATATTTTTCCTTCTCTTATCAGTAGTCACTGATAGAAATAAAAATATTATTCGTTGGCAGAAATATATTTAGGCAACGATAATTTCTGAAATATCTTCTAGGTTAATTATCTACCTGAGATTAAATCCGAAAGCATTAACGCCAGAAATAAAATTACTGTGCCCGTGAAAATTTTAAGTAGGAACTGATTCGCGTGAAAATCTTTTTTCGAAGGAATATTAACTGAGAGGCCAGTAGCGGTTTCTTTAGGCATTATAGTACCTTTTTTTAGTAACTAAGTTGATGACAAAAATTAGATACATAAAATTTATGCATGAGAATCCACGTCATAAGTTGAATATGACGTGGGACTACATTGATATTAGACTCGCGTTTGATCACAATCTGCCTGTGCCCTTATTCGGATTGACCAACACGACTCACGTTACGACTGCGATTAAAACTCATTGACCAGTAGAATAAAGAGCCCGGTTCGCATTTAGATTATATTATAGTGCGAGCTTTTTTTTCAATACATTTTCTTGGAAATCTTGCAGAAAATGTATGAACTCGCAGTAAGCACTAATTTAAGTGAAAACCAGGTTTAACGAGTCTAATGGTAAACGATGATGAAGCCTATGGTGGAACACTTATTGCTTAGAAGAAACCTGTTCAAATTTCACATCTAGTGATTTTCAGTTAATCAAGTAGTGATATTGCTGGTACATACGCTGCATTTAATCATTTTCCCGCTCGAGCGTATGACGCGGTCCCAACGACCCGCCCCCTGTCGCGTAAAATTAGTTTTTATAACGCATGGCTCCGCGGGATTTAGGTAACTAACCCTCCAGAGCTCGAGCACATTTTACAATTTATAGGGGTATTTTTGAAGCGAGTGTGGCAAAGTAAATTTTGTGTCGGTAAATGTTTGAGAGGAATGAATTTCTAAAGAGATTTTTTAGAAAAATATGAATATGTATTTTATAGGGTGACATTTTTCAATATTCTTGAATGTAGGTACAGTGTGTGTACAATGTGAATATTTCAAGCAAGCCCAGTCTAAGAATTTTAACTATATTTATACACGTTTTTCCAACGTTATAAAGCTTCACAAATGAATATTAGTTTCTTTTCACCATAACTTTGAAATGACTGCACAGTTTTGAAGGTATGTGGTTGTGGTATCTTGAGAATTCTTATTACGCATTGTACTTTACGTTATTTGAAATCTCTCTCTGCAATATAATTCGAATTATCTTGACATTACAGGAGCGAATGCTGTCTGACTTCTAATCTTGAATATGAAAGCCTGCCTACAAGGTATCAGCTTGCAAGCGAGGCTGGTTGTATGTTACCTTCCCACCGGAGATGTGCTATGCAGCTATGCTATGAAGATGTAAAAGCTAAGCTATGTAACTACGTGACCGTTTGCACTGTTCTATGCTATGTAACGAAGCGTAGTAAGATGCGCTTTGAAACTTCCTACAAATATTCAAAATATTCAGTCTGCAAGATCTTTGTGGGACCCAGACATCCATGTGCTTATAACTAAGCCAAATCAGACTTGGATTTTCTTAGATCTTTCACAGAGACGTACACCCGTATTCACAAACAATACTGTGAGGTCTCATAGTGTGCTCGAGCGCATAGGGCTGGTTAAATTAATTCACAAACATCACGGAGCAGTATCTAACGCAGTGCGTTCCCTCAACGAAGTATTACTTAAGTGTTATCAATGAATAAAAAGGCTTGCCAAAACGAACGCACTGAGAATTTGTCGTTCTTTGCACAGTTTTGGTAGTAAGTATAGCGAAGTATTGTTTGTGAATACGGGTGTTAGATCTTGACATTGACCATTCAATTTTCAACAATACTGTTGGTTCCCGGTGAAGTAGATGAGGACCATCCCATCTCTTCCTGTGGGTGTCATAAAAGGCGACTAAGGGATATGGCTGTTCTCCATCCGACAGTAAACATACAGCCATTGACCTGCTAGACGACAAATGGCTCGCCCCCAATTACTTGGGACCGAAATCATATTTGTTGAAATGTGGGTGTTGATACACCCCTGCCTACCCCTTCGGGGATTTATAGGTGAGAGTATATGTAATGTGTATAATGCATTCAATTTACGATTTCCAAGTTTTCCTCTCTTTCCACCTTCTATACCCAAGCACATGGCTCACTATGTACTGAAGCGTGAATATTGCTATCACATTGTTCTACCCTAAAAATTTATTCCCAAAACTAATGAAATTTAGACCTTATAACCTTACAAATAGAGATGTAAGTGCGTTGTATAATTTAGATAAGTTTCGGGGATGTTTTTATTGCTGGCAGTCAATATTTATTATGATTACTATTGGAATCTGCAGCGGTTCGGTATTATTACGATATCAATTCGACTGAGTCGATATTAAAAGAAGTCAAAAAGTAAAATGTTAGCTTATTTGTTGTATCAATAAAATTTATAATTAACTAGCTTTGCCTGCGACTTCGTTCGTGGGGACTTAGGCTGCCTTTCAACCGGAGATGGGCTATGCTACGCTGCTATGTACGCGTTTGATATCCACCAATCATATTATTGGTCCACATAGCCCTGGTGGAAAGGGGTACAGCAAAGCTGTGTTTTTATACAGAAAGATGCATGCTATGGCTGGAGAATATATAAGAACTAGCTTTTGCCCGTGGCTCCGCCCGCGTGGATGTCGGTTATCGCGACCAAACATAGCCTATGTCCTTTCTCAAGGTCTAATCTACCTCTATACCAAATTTCATCAAAATCGGTTCAGCGGTTTAGTCGTAAAGTGAGACAGACAGACAGACAGACAGACAGACAGAGTTACTTTCGCATTTATAATATTAGTAAGGATTTGGAATATTTTAAGAAGTTTCATAGCACATCTTACTCGCTACGCTACATAGCATAGCACAGTGGAAACGATCACATAGCTTAGCTTTTACATCTTCGTAGCAATTGTGAACCTAAAGGTGCGTACAAATTATATAGCATAACATGTTATAAAACAATGTTATATAACATGTTTTAGTAATGTAGACACTGAAGTTAGTACAGTGTTGTAAAGTTATAAAACAATGTTATATAACATGTTATAAACAATGTTATATAACATGTTTCAGTAATGTAGACACTGAAGTTAGTACAATGTTGTAAAGTTATAAAACAATGTTAGATAATGTGGACGTGTTATATAACACAAGTTATACAACATGTTACATAATCTGTACGCACCTTAAAACACATATCTACACATATATAATCACGCCTTTATCCCCGTAGGGTTAGGCATAGGTTAATTAATCCCCACATTGCACCAATCACAGTATTAGGTCCCACGTAATAGGGGGTGAGCTTATTGCCGTATTCCGGGCACTATTGATGACTCGAGGCTCAGTCTGGGCTGTAGATATATATCTGACTGATGTTAAACAGCCCGATCCCTTATTCGCCTTGTGCGACAACGCATGGGAAGAGATGGGGTAGCCCAAATTCTACTCTGCCTGGAACCACGCAGCTATTAAAATAAATGACATTTTTATAAATAAATTTATTTAAACGAGACAATGGAGGCTAGATCGTTACTATAAGCGCTTAAGCTTTGGAATTTGAATTTGTAATATTATCAAAATGACCTTTATAAAAATTTGAATAATTCAATATAACGTTGTGAATGTTATTAACGATCCATTAAGACATTGTAATTGCAAATTATATTAGAACATCTCTGGAGTATTGAGAGGAATTTAATACATTGTTGTAATGAAATTTCGATAAAGTAATCTACGAAAGCAATATTTGCAAATAATGACATAGTTATGTCGTATCAAAAACTTTCGATCAATAAGAATAAAAAAACGATGCCATCTTCTCTCATGGGTGTCGTTCAAGACGATAGAACTGTTTTTTTTTAACAGTGATGGTACATCTATACTAATATTATAAAGCTGAAGTGTATGTTTCTTTGTTTGTTTGGCAGAGAAAAGTGCGGCTTCTCAGGAACTATTGAATAGAATTGAAAAATTGCTGTCTGCTAATGTGCGTAAGAAATGAAAATACAGCACAATCATCACTGAAAAAACTAAACATAAATAAGCATAATTTTGCCTGGCATTCTACAACATCCATACATATAAACTTACCGCTTGTGGAATGCACAATGTTGTAAGTACTATCAACTTTTTTTGCAATACAAAAAAACCAGAGACCGTATACGGCGTACAGTCGACCACAAACACAATTACGCGCATGGCCGTGCAGACTCCCACTCATACAGTTAGTGCCGTGATAAATTAGTAGTCCGACTGCTTAATATTTAAGCCTGGACGAGTAATTTTCCGGAGTGAGCGAACGTGCGACTTTTACCGGACGTGCGCATATTTAATATGCGGTAGGGGACTAAATTAAAATGTGACACAACGGGAACAAGGCTATTCATTTAAATTTGTAAAAAGTTAACATCCAGGATGAGGAATGATTTCACCAATGATTGTCACTATGTCATTTCTGAATAAATTTCTTTCAAAATGCAATTCAAGGCTTTTTTTTTTTGGTTTGGGAGGTCTCTTTTGTTATAAATGTTATAAATGAAAGAGGAAGTCTAACTACAGAAGGGAAAAATACCAAAATAATAAAATCATTTTGTGTACTTTGTTAGTCAAGATCGTTCTAATGCTGATTCGAGAGAAATAATTAAAAAAAATCACTTCTGCTACTAATGAGTTCTTAACAGTAAACCGAACAATCTTTTGGTTTCTAACAAAACTTTGAAATTGATTCCCTACCATTATTTCACAGCTGTTACACGTAAATAGATGCCCGACCCGAGCCTAGAACTCCAACAGATATATAACTACACGTTCTCCTAAATGACTGAACGATAAGACATAAATTCCAGGGCTATTCAAACGCGTTTAGATCTAGCCATTTACTTCATAAGAATGTTGAAGCCTATTTAATAATGGGCGCCTAACACGCGATAGTACCTATTAGCATGAATATTATAAGGCTGGTGATCGTGATATTCTTATAGGAATCCTAAAAAATATTATAAATATGGAATTTAGTTTATTTGTTACGCTATCACACAAAACCGGCTGTAGTAATTTGACTGAACAAATATAGAATCTATGAGTCAGGATATATATGCTTCTTTCATGTTGGGAATGGTTCCTGTGGGTCCCGGTAATAAAATAACGAGCAGAGTTTCTACTGCTGGGGGATATACAGAATGAGTCTTTGTTAATTTTGTCCAATTTGGCAAGCCTTCACGATAACGTCTCATCATGAGCCAGTTTGTTCGCTACCTTAGTAATATAACAAAAATTAAACTGAAAACCAAAAGATTCCAAGCGACAACGACAGTTCAAAAGAAAATCAATGTACAGTAAAATGCTTACGATATCGTTTGGGACCTAATGTCTCTGAAAACTCGATATCACTTAAAGCGTTCTGTCTGTTGACCCTTGATATTTAGATACTCAAGACCTGGGATTCTGCGCAGTGGTAATGGATTTCTGTGAGAAAATTCGCAGTAGCAACACGTAGATTGGAAACTTCCTTGATTCAATTTGTTCATCCTTTATTACGTTAAAAGAAAATTTTCAGTTTATTCTATTTCGTTAAAATTAATTTTGGTGTATGGGATCCCACCAAGGTGTTTCGAAGGGCGAAGGATGAAAACTTTCATAAGGGAAGTCGGTGGAAAAGTTGGAAGATAAATGGAAACATTTCTATCACGGATTCCCTCTGCAGAGCAAGCCGGCAGGAGTCAAATTATAGGGACCCCCTCGCCACTGATGTTGATGTTGATATATGGGCTCATCCTCACACGTTGCAATTGTAAGAGCGGCTACACACACACCTGCTGCAGGGGCGATCTAGGGTGCAAAGCGGTTGGGGCAATATCGGGACAATATCGGGGATCTCCACACACACCCCTGCCGCAGGGGCGATCTAGGGTGCAAAGCGGTCGGGGCAATATCGTAGCAATAACGGGCCAATATCGGGGGTTCTCTACACACTTGCCTGCCGCGCAGAAATTGCCCCAATCGCGCTACACACACGGCAACGGCAGGGGCAACTTAGGGACAAAACGCTACACACACACCTGCCGCAGGGGCGATCTAGGGTGCAAAGCGGTCGGGGCAATATCGGGGCAATCTAGAAAATTGCAACACACATAACAACTAAGGAAGCTATTAAGGGTCAACCCCACTTTTCCACCCTAGATCGCCCCTGCGGCAGGTGTGTGTGTAGCGCGCTTAAACGGTGCGCACAGAGAGGTGTGAAAGCGGCTCCATTCCACGCACTCTCAAGATGTGGAATGATCTGGCTGCTGTGGTTTTTTGAAGGGACTACAATATTCTTCTTCGGGGTTCTTCAAGAAGAACATTACTTACAGGGTCGGTAGCACAGGGTGTGGCACACATCCATAGGCTACAGTAACCATTTCCAATAAGGTAAGTAGTCTGGTAGTCTGCTACCTAAATGGTATAAAACTTTCGGGGCAAAGTCAAACTCACCTGCATGCTGAAGGAAAACAGTAGAGGAACCGCCCTTACCATGAACTCTTAAAACAGGTCAATATTGAACTGCTGTCATTCTACCAACTGCAAATGTCACTTTGTAATCCTGTATATTCTGATATATTTATATGACATTACAAAGTGACATTTGCAGTTGGTAGAATGACAGCAGTTCAATTATTGATCTGTTTTAAGAGTTTATGGTAGGGCCGCTGACCTCAGATGTACCCTGAAATTGGTGATCGGATTATGACGGGTTGAATAACCTTTGAAATATTTGAGAGGCCATGAAAAGCTTGTGATATCACTTTTTCATGAAATATTTCACACGGCTGAAATAATAAAAAAAAATCTCCATCAAACTCATTCATTTTCATTAGTAATCTAATTTAAATCGATTCAGTAGATTCTGAGCCAAATCGCTTGAGACAAATGGATATATTCACGTTACCAAGGGACCTTTTTTACATTCGGACGCACAGAACCTGAAAAACTACGTAAGCCGTGACGTAAGCATGTTTAGCGCCAAAGTGTTACGCAAAGAAACGTAAAATCGATATACGAACGGTTCGGCCGACGGCAGCAACACACATAACGACTTCACTGACGAAGCAACTCCTAGTTTCTTTATCACAATACTCTTAATTCAGCTGTTTCTTTGACTTTACCTGGTGGTGGTCCTCCTAACTAATATTATTTCAATCTTATTTTACTTTCAGAGAGTGATTCGAACTCGGACCGTTGTCGCCATCGATATTCGTATACTGTATCCTGTAGCACAAGTGTAAATTCAAACAATTTTTTTTTATACCACTTAGGTGGCAGACAAGCACACGGCCCACCTGATGGAAAGTGGTTACCGTGGCCTATGGACGTATGCAACACCAGGGGCGTCACATTCGTGCTGCCGACCCTGAAGAAACCTTCTAATGCACTTCTTGAAGAACCCCATATTGTAGTCGCTTGGGAAAACCATCGCGGGGAGTTCATTCCACTGCCTGAGTGTGCGTGGGATGAAGTTCCTTTCATACCGCACAGTGCGCACCATTTCCGGTCGCAATGTGTGAGGATGAACTCCCCGCCTATGGCGAGAAGTGCGATGATAGAATGTAGCTGTGGGCATCATGTAAAACAATTCATCTGAGCACAAACCATTGTATAGGCGGTAAAACACACAGAGTGAAGCAAAGTCTCTCCTGAGACTGAGAGGTTCCACATCGCCTGTGAGTATGGGATTGCCGACGAGCCTCAACGCCCGTCTTTGTACCGAGTCGAAAGGGTCAAGCTGGCACGCAGGCGCTCCGGCAAAAAGGTGACAGCAGTACTCCATATGGGGCCGAACCTGTGCCTTATAAAGGAGGAGTCGTTGCCCCTGTTGAGCACCCCAAGTTTCTTTGATGCCAGCTTGACCTTGTCTTCCAGATGACTTCGGTAACTTGAACAAATAAATGTATCTACATATTACAGAAAGACATACTGGTGGACCCATTTTAAAAATATAACACTAGTATCCTGACGCAAGCTGACGGTCCGAATCACACTGTGAATCTTTTTTAATACCACTTAGTTAGCAGATAAGTCATCGGCCTATCTGATGGAAAGTGGTTACCGTGGCCTATGGACGCTTGCAATACCTGGGGCATCACACTCGCGCTGCCGTATCTGTAAGAACCTTCTAATGCCCTTCTTGAAGAACTCCATATTGTAGTCAATTGGAAAGTAAGTAAAGTAAAAGGTATGATTCCGTAGCCGACAGCAAACAACAACTGCCGACGCACGCAGCAGATGCACGTAATTCATCGCGGCTTTTCAATTGTCCTTTTTATCCGTATCGTAGTTTGACAAGTAATGGGTACGCTACATGGGCTGCATGCGTCGGCAGTTGTCGTATGCGGTCGGCTACGGAATCATACCTTAAGATTGAAACGAGTTATATTACTTTTTAAGAGGTGGCCTCTTAGAGTATAGATTATAAATAGGTATAGAGCGCGCCTATCACTCAGGTCTTTGGCGCCGAGTGTTAGCAGATACTTTGCGATGGTATAGTGCGCCTATAGTGACGTTTCATGCATTACCGAAAATATCAATAGATGCACTTATTAATGTAGTTTATTGTTATGAAGTTTTTTGTTCGATTTGATATGCATGGATAAAATTAAAGCCAAAATACAAAAAAATGGCGTCATTTTGCGGTATTTTTGCGTCATTATTACAACAAATATACAATGTTGTATAAAATTTTGATTTAACATATCGAATTAAATACTATTTGCGAAGTCATTTTGACGGGTATTGTTTTGCTACTGATTGAGGTTGACCCAGGAGCCTCGGTACTGTTCATACCCTTGATAGCAGTTCATACTTGTAAGGCGCGCTCTATAGCAATGTATACTCTAAGGGTGGCCTCTTATACTAGTGCTGTTGAGACACGACAACATATATTGTGTACACGATAGGTACAAATCGCTGAGATTTAGAGATAAAATAAAATAGTGGAGAAATAAAGTGATGGTTTACGGATAGAAAGTATTTTGAAGGATATATTCTAGAGAAAAGAAAGTGGATTGTAGGTAGGATTGTGGGAACGTTAGCGATTTTTTTCGAGTATTCTTTGGGTATTGATATAACAGATAAAAAGTTCTTGCCGTATTTGTTAGTGCGGAGGTAAAAAGAATGCTTAAAGAGTGCCAAAAACTGTTTACCACGATTAATAAAACTTGAAGTTGTATAATAGATAATCTACATAAAAATGAGTATAACCCGCGCCACGTAACTTGGACCTAAAATGTGCTCAAAATGTGCCCTATACGCGCAGTACACATTTCTTGGGTGTCTTTTGAGGATAGCACGGGATGCTACTGCGGTAGACGAACTCAAATTCACCAAGCATCGACTATTACAAAGCAATCTGCGGGCGCCAGAGCCTCGTATGTCTTACGATTTAGGTCCAAGATACGTGGCGCGAATTATATTTTTTTAAAGTCATTGCAATGAGCTTTAGTGGTTGACAAAATTGACATTGATTGAAATATGACAACGGGTAGGTTTACATTAACTAGACGACTCGCCCCAGCTTCACCCGTGGCATATTTCGATAATTTACAAATAATTTATAGGAATCTGGCGGATTTGTTAACATTTATGATTACTGCTCCAGTGCTCCGCTCCCTTGAGATTTAGGTTCAAGACATAATATGTGTCATGAGCAATTCTACTAGTAGATACTATTAATGGTACTTCTGGGAAAAAGATGCCCAGTAGTACCATTAATGGTACTAGTGGGACAAAAATATTCCCAGTAGTACCATTAATAGTACTAATCAATGGTACAATTGGGAAAGAGGGGAGAAGTAGCGTTATGAAGCCTAACCTTCTTCAATAAACAGGCAATTCAATACAAAACATTTTTTTCAATTCGAACCAATAGTTCCTGAGATTAGCGCGTTCAATCAGACAAACAAAATCTTCAGCTTTATAATTCTAATATATAAAATTCTCATGTCACAAAATGTGCGTAATCGAACTCCTCCGAAACGGCTTGACCGATTTTGATGAAATTTTTTGTGCTTATCCGGTATCTATGAGAATCGGCCAACATCTATTTTTCATCCCCCTAAATGTTAAGGGTGGTCCACCCCTTAATTTTTTATTTTTATTTTTCAGACAATTTTTTTTGTTTTTATTTTTTTATGATACATCATACAAAAATACATGCAACCCTAAATTTTCACCCCTCTACGATCAACCCTTATTTTTTATTTGGTAATTAAAAAGTTTTATTTTCTAATATATAAAATTCTTCTGTCACGGGGTGCGTAATCGAACTCCTCCGAAACGGCTTGACCGATTTTGATGAAATTTTTTGTGCTTATCCGGTATCTATGAGAATCGGCCAACATCTATTTTTCATCCCCCTAAGTGATAAGGGTGCAGCGGGAACGGGAACGGGATACCGCGCGGGCCGAAAATATGGCGGTACGAAGTTCGCCGGGGCAGCTAGTATTAAGTATAGATTTAAAAGTTATATACCTAATAAATAGTTGCCCACTAAACAAATGGCAATTCCTTGGCTAGCGTATTGTAGATTAAGTAGAATGACGAATGTATGGGATTTGACGTATGTGAGAGTCGTCATCGTATGTCATATACGTCAAATTCCATACATTCGCCATTCTACTCTACTATACGCCGGTTAACGAATTACCACTTGTCTAGGAGGGCTGATTCGACTTCGAGATACACGATATAACTCTGTAAGCGAAACCGTCGAACCGAAGCCCCCCCTGCCAATGCACAGCCAATCAATCATCGCACAACCACTTGGTATTTGAGTACAGCTCAATCAACTATTCATTTTATACACTGCAACTTAAAGTTCATTCTCGTTTGCAAGGTTCAGAATGAAAGCATTTCAAAATTTTCAACTTTCATTTCATAATTTTTACGTTCAAAGAACAATGGCAATATATTGTCTGATAATTTTAAACGCCCATAAATATTAGTTACGCCAAAGTAATTTATTGTTTATTTTGCGATTTTACTAGTATCTAAATGTTCCATTAAAAGCCGGAGTTAAATCTACATTTTAAAAGATTTTTAATGATTATTTACAGCAGTGAGGCGCGTGAGTCAGCCAATCAGAGCTAATGAAACCGTGCGTTCCTCTAGTTTATAGGTACTATAATCTATGGTTCATTGCATGTCACTTTGACACTTTGACAGATCAGTCACAAAATACTCCGCGCTTTTTTGTCGACTGTTGTTTTGTGTGCTTTTTCTGATTTTCTTTAATAATTCTGACCCTGGACTGTTTTATGGACTCTGATTATTTCCTCGTGTGACTGACTATTGCGTGCCCAAAGGACTCTTGATATTGCTTTTGCGTGACCTTGTGCTATAACATACCGGACTGTTTTTTTGTGAATTGGATTTGTTGCTCTTCGATAATGGGTGATCGTGTGAGACATTCGAGGCCTACGCGCATTTTATGTGTTAATTGCAATATATGCGTGAACACATTGCGCCGATATCAAGTATTAACACTGAATCCGAGAGCTGCTGGCGTACTGTGTAGCTGGGTGTATCCACAAATTGTAAGTAGCTTGGGTAGCTTCATTTAATTCCAAATTGAGTATGTAGTATTTATATTTATGTACACATATACTGAGATTGTTCAAATGAATTATTTTGTTCAGGTTTCAGAAGAAGACTATGCTTGTGAAGCATGCAGAGATCTTGCAATGGCTGCAGTTAATGACAACCTTCAACAAGTTTCTGAGAATGCTCGTGCTGGATCTAGTCAGCAAGGTCATACAAGCGTGTGTCTACTCTGTGGATGTTCTACCTTAAGGAGAAGGAGTGATATAATATTAAGAGATAACGCCTCTGAACTGCTTCAATCAATGATTGCTGTTATAGAAAGCAGAATAACACGCCAGGTATGATTAATTTGAAACAAATTATAGGTAGATGATTATAGATAGATAGATAGATAGATAACTCTTTATTGTACATAAGAACAAAGTATAAAATTGAAGAAACACAAACATTTGTATGTACATTGGGCCGCCTTATCGCTAGTAGCAATTTCTTCCAGGCAACCTTGGTATGGACAGTAATGTGATGAAATAATAAAATATTATGTCTTCGTAGGTGACTGACAATGATCGACTATGCCATGCTTGTTGGTCCCGGGTGCGGAGAGAAGCTTGTCGCAGGAGAACTGCAGATGATGCCAGGCACCAGCCAACGGCCAGCCAGCCAGTACAACAACAGGAGTTACAAGCATCTCAATCACCACCTCATGAGGAGCCTCAAGTATCTCCGCTAGTATCACAACAGGAGCCTCAAGCATCTCAATTACCACCGCATGAGGAGCCTCAAGTATCTCCACTTGTATCACAAGAGGTGCCGATAGCTTCAAATGACTCAATAACATTACCTGATTACAGAAGATCAGCAAATACTAATCATCACTGTGTCTTTCCTAATTGTGAAAGCACGTCTTTGCATAGCATAAGTGATAGACTGAGAGCTATAGTATTGAGCAATCATAAATATTACATTTCCAAAGAAGCTCGTATTTGCCAAGATCATTTAATGGGTAATATGTGGGAAACATTATTTGACTCCCAAAATAGCTACACCTCATTTACAGCTCAGCAAGTACAACATATTTTTTCTTTTGTAAATGTTAACCAAACATTAGATTTCGAAAATATTGAAGATATGGATGAAAGAGTATTTCAATATTGGATAGGTCGTACAAAAGAAAGTTTTAATATGTTGTTGGAGGAAGTACCTCGAATAAGGGAAATTCGGAGAGGCCCTTTGGGGCTTCTGGTGTTTTTATTAAAACTGAGGACAGGTGATTCTGATGAAAGAATATCTACATTAGTTAATGTGCCTAGGCGAACTTTAGAAGTCCTCATGGATAAAATAAGAGATGTTCTTTTACAGGATTTTGTTCCAGCACACCTTGGGATTAGCCATATTTCCAGGGAACACTTAATGAATCATAATTTGTTAATACCTAATGGGCTGTATGGTAATGGGCATAATTGTATAGTTATCTGTGATGGCACATATATTTATATTAATAAAAGTGCAAACTATATGTTTCAAAAACAAACATACTCTCTGCATAAGTACAGAAACCTATTGAAACCATTCATGATTGTAGCGAGTGATGGATATATTTTTGATTGTTATGGCCCATATACAGCAACAACTTCAGATGCTGTTATTATGAACGAATTGTTCCGTGATCGGTCTGCTTTAAGAGCATATTTTCAAGAAGGTGATGTGTTCATACTCGATAGAGGATTCAGGGACAGCATAAGTTTTTTAGAGGGATGTGGATATCGTACATGTATGCCAGAATCATTATTGGAAGGCGAATACCAATTAACAACAGCACAAGCCAATCGAAGCCGCTGTGTTACCATATGCAGATGGGTGGTAGAGGCCGTCAATGGACAATTTAAAAGAGACTTTAAGCTTTTGCGTCAAGAATACTTCCATCGGTCTCTACCACACATGATGCAAAACTTTCGAATAGCAGCGGCTTTATTAAATAGGTTTGGTGTTCGCTTTCAAAACAATATTAATGCAACCCAGATTCTAGAGATAATAAGAGAACGGATGGCATTAGAAAATAATCTGGCAAACATGACCCGTACCCTGAACATGAACAGACGTTCATCTAATTTTGTCAACTTATGTGCTGATCAAAACAATCTCACTTGTTTTCCTACCCTTGAATATAGCGATTTAATTTTGATCTCATTAGGTCCGTACCAAATAAGGCAAGCTCGGTCCTACTATGGGGAGCATGTACGTCTCCATGGTGGATACGTTATAGAGGTAAACAGAGGTGAACCCATCCATGAAAATATGTTTGGCCTTAGAGCAGGCAGTGGACCAAAAACATTAATCCGGGGAAAAATAAAATCCCGTCACGTAGCACGGAGACAATATTATATATATATTTTAATTGAAAATAATATACCCGGCCGATCTGGTATTCTTGAATATTGTTGTAATTGCTTAGTCGGTCGGCGTACTGTGGGTTGTTGTGCTCACGTCATGACCCTTATTTGGTATTTAGGATGGGCCAGACATCAAGAAAATATTACAGCACCAGCAGGGTACCTTGATGAAATTGCAGTTAGAGATGATGAAGAATAAAGGAAATGAAAAAATAGTGGTTTTATTTTTCTTTCATTACATGACTCACGATCATTAGTATTAAGAACAAATCGATACCCCACTCCTGAATGTACAGTATATTTAACAGTATATTTGTAGCAACTTGCTTACTATTACGTTATATAGGTATACTAGAATTTTATTGGACTTTTTCAAAACGTGTAGGTATGTATACTATTCAATAAAATAATAGTTATGACATGTCAGTACAACTACCAGTACTATTTCATCTATGACCAGTACAGTACTATAATACTACAAGTTCTACCGAGAAACACTCCAGTAGGTTAATAAGTAGTCACCATAGTTCTCTAGTAATAATAATCTATGGCCATAGTGTTTTTGAACAGAAAATATAGATAGTTATGGCGGGACTAATTAGGTATATTACGACAACAAAACCTAACAATCAAAATACAATATCTTTATTTTCCGGCTTTCTCGATAGAAAATGAATTCACTTTTGGAATCTAGTAGTGAAGCTGAAACGTTCGACATATTTTTCATTTACGGGCGCTCATCTTTTTTGTCAGACAATTGCTAGTAAGGGAAACTGCCATTGTTCTTTAGTTCAATACCTTTTGAGAAGTCGAAGATTGAGGGAATTAAAAAAAAACTCCATACTTTTAGCTGAAGCCTGACACTTTTCCAAGTGTGTTGGAGCGTTTAAGAATTTCTATAGAAGTGATGAAATTTGTCTTCAAAATTTATCGATTGTTCAAATCGATTAAGAAAGTTAATCGATTTGAACAGTTAGCATAGTAAATGCTTCAAAATTTCATTCAGTTTATCGATTGTGTCATAAAGAATAACGGCATTATGAATGCCAATATCAATAAAATTTCAACTTCTAAATATTTTACGGCCAGATTCACAAGCATTTGAGAAAATAATGTGACTATAAAAATTCAAGTCTTTTTTTATACCACTTATATGGGCCGACAAGTACACGGCCCACCTGATGGCAAGTGACCTATGGACGTATGCAACACCAGGGGGCGTTGCCAACCCCGTAAGAATCTTACATACAAGTATTTCTTGGATAACTAATTACATACTACCTTTATAAATAAGGTTTTGCTCTTGTGTCTCAATCAGATCAAGCTGAATACAATTTTATTGAAATATGGTACATAGATCTCTGTGAATCTGGAAGAGCACATACAATTAGACTACATTTATCCCTGAAATGGGTTATTGTAGGTCACATGACCGGGATCAGTATTCCACGCTAATGATAACACCAATCAGTTGAAAAATGTAAATGAACTTCTGTTCATAGCAATTTAAGTGCGACTGAAAGAGACGGATATAGTTCTGAATGTTTTATTTATGAAGTAATGATGAGCTCTGACATCAAAGGTGCAAATAAGTCGAATTATTCATAAGTTAATAAAGTCAAAGACTGGAATTCATGACTTATTTTAGAGCCGCCATTAAATATTAATAAACAGTGTTACGTTATTTGATGGGGGATTGCTTCGGTAGTGTAACGGTAGGAAGTGGTTCTGGATGAGGTAAGTTCGATTCTCGAGTCGGGTAAAAACTTTCTACGGAACATTTCCTGTGTGAAAGTAACACTTTACCAATCTCGCACTTTATTTTGTTATTTGAAAAACAAACAGTAGTTTTAACAATTTTATAGAGTTTCTGTATATGTAATGTTACAAGCAAAAAAAAAAAACATCTCGGTAAAAACGAAAAGTTATAAAACATAACTCACCAAAGTAAACGGTTTCTCCCCGTCGAATATCTGAAAGCAAAAATAAAAATATTATTGTTTATAAACTGTTTATTAAAAAAGTAACGCCTCATCGAGGTTTTCGGGGCAGAAGCCAACGGCGCCTGTAAGAAGCACACACCTCTTGATTGACGTACCTTTTGTATCAACTAAATAAGGCATGAAACATTATTCTGAATAATCGTAGCCAGCAGGTGGAAATGGCTGGCTTGTAAATAATCACAAAAAGTAAGAATCACTTTGCTACGAAAGCGTAGCAACTGCTACAAGTGCTACAACAAAGTGTAGCAGTGTAGACGTTAACCCACCATATTGTTTAGATGACAGTTGGCACCCAATATTTTTATGTATATCAAGCTGTACATAATATTCACACCTGCCCCCCTAGACAAGTGGCAATTCGTTGCTCGGCGTATGATGGAATAGAATGACAAATGTATAGGATTTGACGTTTGTGACATTCGTTGACGTCTGTCATATACGTCAAATCCCATACATTTGGCATTCTATTCCATCATACGCCGAGCAACGAATTGCCACTTGTGTAGAGGGGCTGAAGGGGTAGGCAGAGGTGAATTACCCACATAGATTTTCAGTCCGCTGTTTTTAAACAAAATATTGTGAGACGATTACGGGGTATGGCAGGAATGGTGGGAGGGTGTGGGGAGATAAGCCATAAATTTTGACAGGTATCTTTATAGGCATAACGCGCCTTTCTGTGACGTCATCTGTATGACATTATGCGTAGTTGATGATTGATTATGGCCTTTCGAGATTCAGTGCTACGAGATGTAGTTCAACCTTTACACGATAACCATGAGAAGAGATATGATGACCCGTAGGCCCTTTTCACATGCACACGGTCACGGCACGGTCGCCGCGCTGTGTGAAGTAGAATAGTACATTATGGTACAAGTGAGCAAAGTTGATGATTACCGCCGAGGCGCCATTGCATTGAAACAATACTACAAATTAATTCGATTTCCTATGTGCGTGCATCTAACAATGGCGGGGTTTGACGCAGAATGCGCACTTCGCAAAATGAGCACTCGACGCAAAATGTGCATTACGCGGAAGGAGCACTTCTCACAAGGGGCATTTCTCATAATGTGCATTTCGCATAATGAGCACTTCGCAAAATGTGCACTTCGCAAAATGAGCACTTCGCAAAATGAGCACTTTTCTAGGGTATGGATC
This sequence comes from Eilema depressum, assembly GCA_914767945.1. Taxonomy (NCBI): domain Eukaryota; kingdom Metazoa; phylum Arthropoda; class Insecta; order Lepidoptera; family Erebidae; genus Eilema; species Eilema depressum. The sequence continues at coordinate 1,500,755 of OU612026.1, forward strand.
AGCCCCTATGGTGGGTCAGTTAGTCACAAAATAAAAATGATATGACTTGTATTTAAAATAAAATAAACACTTTTACAATGTAATCATTTATTCATTTATTCAAAAAATAATAAGTCTAGACTTAGTTTTCATAATCGTCAGTTAAATAATTAAAAAAGTAAGGAAAAATAAGAAAGTGTAAAAAAATATTATAAGTACATACATCAAAAACATTTTGCTTTATTTGATTTTTTAATCTATTTTTTTTTTTTCAAAAAAACAAACAAAATAAAGAAACCACATAATTGAAAACTAAGTCTAGACTTATTATTTTTTGAATAAATGAATAAATGATTACATTGTAAAAGTGTTTATTTTATTTTAAATACAAGTCATATCATTTTTATTTTGTGACTAACTGACCCACCATGGGGCTGACCCATACCCTAGAAAAGTGCTCATTTTGCGAAGTGCTCATTTTGCGAAGTGCACATTTTGCGAAGTGCTCATTATGCGAAATGCACATTATGAGAAATGCCCCTTGTGAGAAGTGCTCCTTCCGCGTAATGCACATTTTGCGTCGAGTGCTCATTTTGCGAAGTGCGCATTCTGCGTCAAACCCCAATGGCGGTCGGCCATATTTAAAAAAAAAGAGGTTTGAATTTAACTTTTTTTTACATAGAAACTTAACCTATAAAATTCAAAAAAGAATCTATAACTCACTTGTGAATAATAGCAATGAAAAGGTCACAGTTTGATAATAGGTGTCATTACGTGCCTATTTGCGGTTAAATAATATCACTTTTATGAGCAGGTGTGTTGTAAATTTATGAACTACATAGACGGCTTTCACATACACACGTTCACGGCGCGGCGACCGCTCATATTTTTGCTTTGCACGGCGCGGCGACCGTGTGCATGTGAAAGGGGCCTTATATTCTTACTTCACCGAGAACCACACGGTAGTATACGAATGTATAATGAATATAAAGAAGTACACATATACGCATACATTATGGCCCCTAAAATGTAACCACTGGGGCTTTCAGTAATGAATAAAAGTTGTTCCGAGGAAGGTACAAGCCAACCCCTCACCACATACATATACAAGGTCAGGATACTGCGGTCCTTTGGGTAAGTGGTGGTTAAATAACAACTTTTGTGAATAAATGTTTTATTGAATCAAATACTGAATTACTAGATTAGCGGTTTAGGATCAAAATTGTGTTATATATAAGGTATGTATGTATGGGCGAGCACCACCGCACCCTTCACACCATAACCTTCTGAACTATAGGTATGATTCCGTAGCCGACCGCATACGACAACTGCCGACGCTCGCAGCAGATGCGCGTATTTCATTGCGGCTTCTTAATGGTCCCCTTTAGGCCCTGCGCAGACGGCACACTTTTTGTGCCGTCGAGTCTGCGGCGCACAAAAAGTCTGCATGGCGCGCAAAAAGTCAGTCGCGGATTTTTCACAGACTCAACGCACACGACGCACATCTTCGATCATTTTGTCGGCAGAGCTGTAGGGACGTAGACGCTATGGAAATCGTGCAGAGATCGCGAAGTATTATTTTGTACATGAAGTACAGAAAAAGAAGAAGAAATAGAGAATTTTGGGTACATCCTATACTTTCGGAAAGATTACTGAAGGGACAGTTCCATACTAAACATTAGTAACAGCCGACTAAAGTGTGCGCCGTCTGCGTTAGCGCGCGTTGAAGCAAACGTTCAATTTTTTTCACACACTTTTTGTGCGGAGCGGCGCGCCGCGGCGCGGTGCGGTCTGCCCGAATTACACGGATTTTTTGTGCGCCGGACTTTTTGCGCGTCGTGTGCGTTACTGCTTATAATTGCATAGGTTCTATTTTCACAGACTAAAAAGTGCGTCACGGATAGTCTGTCGTCTGCGCAGGGCCTTATCCGTATCGGAGTTTGACAAGTAATGGGTACACTGTATATGCTGCATGCGTCGGCAGTTGTCGTATGCGGTCGGCTACATAATCATACCTATAGTTCAGAAGGTTATGGTGTGAAGAGTGCGGCGGTGCTCGCCCATAACTTTGGCCGTAAGACCTGTCAGAAGAATGGCTGAAGAAAGAAGAAAGAAAGAAAGAAAGAAAGAAAAATCGTTTATTATTCTGCGCATTTAAAATATGAAGTACAAAAATGGAAGGTACCACTGACACAAGAAAAAAAAAAGGCGTCATGAAAGTTAAATAGGGCCTGAAACATAACTCCGACAAACGGTTCTCCGTACGTGTGTGTTTGAGGAAGTCTTTGGCTGGTTTACATAATTTTTTTACTGCTTTTTTGGTATCTGAAGTCGGTTTTATTGTTTTATTAAATTTTACTTTTTTGTCTCATTTTAGTGAACGTTACTTGTTTTGTGATGTAATAAGATTCATGCGAAGCTGGGAGGGCACTACTGGCCTGTGCTCAGATCTCTGATACTCTCAAAAACAATAATGAATGCAACATATCGCCACTTAACGTCGATATGAATCGTGACTAATATGTTCCCTCTCTATCAGCTACCACAGCGAAACAACACAAGTCTGAAACAGTTCTGTTGACAACCCTAGCGTAGTATAGCAGTCACCCTCTAAAACAACAACGGGTACGCAACGCTATACCGCCGAGGGCTGTCCCATGGGCTGTGTAAATAAACTAATAGCATTGTGTTGTGGTTGCTTGTCAATATGTGCATCGTCAAGTAGACATCGTTGTTTTGTTATGATGGGAGTCTTATGGTGGAAGAAAACATCAAATTTTAAATATTCATATCTGATAAACACTCTAAACACCCAAATATTTTTCTTCTATACTATTATTAGACCGGGTTCCCTAGAACATTTCCAAAACTTGATTACTATCAAGCTAATTTTCCGTGAGTAGCTTCGTTTTGACGAGACGCCCAACAAAAGCTTGTATGCAATTTTCGAATGTGGTAGCTAACAGAGGTGGCATGGGTCAAATATGTCGATTTCATGATTCCAAAAAACTTATTACTAACCTGCTAATTTTTCTTATATCTCAAGATAATTATCTAAGTTCTTTGAAAAAATATTTGTCCTACAAAATATATGGTCTGATTAAAGAGTCCCCCTCTTCAAACATGTATTGATATCGAGGTCATCTGAAATGATTACTAACCGGCTGATTTTTCTTATATTACTTGTTTAATATTTATATAATTCAACAAACATATTGTCCTACAAATTGCGTGGTACGTTATCCCAGTCCTACACTCAAAAGTAGTAGTACTTATCCTTGATGTAAAAATTATTACTATCAAGCTGAATCTTCGTGAATAGCTTAGTTGCGACGAGACGCCCAACAAAATCTTATACGCAACTTTCGAATGTGGTAGCTAACAGAGGTAGGATGTGTCAAATATGTCGATTTCATGATTCCAAAAAACTTATTACTAACCGGCTAGTTTTTCTTATATCTCAAGATAATTATCTAAGTTCTTTGAAAAAGTATTTGTCCTACAAAATATATGGTCTGATTAAAGAGTCCCCCTCTTCGAACATGTATTGATATCGAGGTCATCTGAAATGATTACTAACCGGCTGATTTTTCTTATATTACTTGTTTAATATTTATAATATAATTTAACAAACATGTTGTCCTACAAATTGAGTGGTTCGTTATCCCGGTCCTACGCTCAAAATAAAAATAATGGCTCTGCTCAAAATATAGCAATAACTTCGTTTCGATGAGACGATGGGTTTATATCAAAAAATATCGATCCTAGGAAAAAATTATGGCATGGATGGATGGATCTGCATCCCATTCCGAATGGAATGACACCTCAATCATAATAATTTCTGAGGAATACCAAAAAAAAAATTGACCTAAAAAGTACTTGAAAAGTAGACTATTAACGTCTCAATTAACGTATTAGACGAACCAATAAGGCAATTCTCTCGTCATCTCCGTTGTCCAGGGTGCGATGCGGTGTACCACGCAGTGGTTTCCAAGTCCAACCTATACCTCGAGACACGTATCTTGGACCTAAATCGACATAATTGTAGCGTCGCCGTCGGTAGCTTTATGGTTAGGAGTGGGCCTTACGATCAAGAGGTCCCGGGTTCGAATCCTGCCCATTACACTACAGACGTGAACCCACTCCTAGCACAAGCAATTTAGCTTACTTGGGGGGTTAACAAGAATATTAGTAATTTCGGTTAATAATATTCTTTATAAAAAATAAAATCGGGAGACTTGACTATCTCATTCAGTCACACAATAACGTTACATTCTAAATCGGAATGGAAGTTCAGTTATTTACTTACTACTCATTTTATACTAAAAAATGGCGTTATTGTTGATAAGGTATGTCAAGCAAAAGTACTGTGTCTGTTGGAATGAAATTTTATAAGTTAAGATTTTATGGACTTCCTTTCATTCAATTTACCATGTTTATTAGAGAGATTCGATCCTCATGATTGACACTATCGATTGAGACTATAAAAATACAGGATGTTATTTTTTTGAATTTTAGTCGGTTCGATTACCAGGCTTAGCAAGGGAATTTTCAAAAAACTATGAATGCAGTTTTGTTTCTTATAAAATATAAAGGAATGTTTCCTTTGAGTGAAATTAGCTATCTCCAGTATTTAAAGCACTTTCCCTCCAGGTAAGGTTAAAATCTTCCACCCTGTATAATATACTATACTATACTACATTATATTTTCGTACCTACCTAGTCTACTAAAAAATAAAGTTATTTAAATTTGAAAAAAGATTTATTCACAGCATGTTATGTTACAAATAGGAAAACGAAAAAATAGTAATAATTCTTGTCGGACTAGTGATACATACCAGTTTCCTTGTAGGACATTGTTACTTTTGGGCAGAGAACACACTTACCTATTATGTTATATTTTTGTCGTACAGTTAGTAATGAGAAAAAATATCTTGTGGTACTAACAACTTCTGATCGTAGGACCAGGATAACGTACCACTCAATTTGTAGGACAATATGTTTGTTAAATTATATAAATATTAACTAAGTAATAAAAGAAAAATCAGCCGGTTAGTAATCACTTTTGATGACCTCGATATCAATACATATTCGAAGAGGGGGACTCTTTAATCAAACCATACTTTTTGTAGGACAAATACTTTTTTAAATAACTTAGATAATTATCTTGAGATATAAGAAAAACTAGCCGGTTAGTAATAAGTTTTTTGGAATCATGAAATCGACATATTTGACCCATTCTAGCACTGTTAGCTACCACATTCGAAACTTGCATACAAGCTATTATTGGGCGTCTCGTCAAAACGAAGCTACTCACGGAAAATTAGCTTGATAGTAATCAAGTTTTGGAAATGTACTAGGGACCCCGGCCTATATATAATTGTAAAGTGGTCGTGTCTGTACATTGGAGATATTTAAAAAAAATTACTTGGGTTATGTTATATTAACGATACTGAACACAAAAATATTTTTTTTGAATTTCCTGTCTGTTTGTCTGTTTGTTCGCGATGGACGCAAAAACTACTGAACGGAATTTGATGCGGTTTTTTTTTGTTAGAAAGGGCTTGGTCGGACTTAAAATCTTACGTTTGTTTCATCCTAATCGGTTGAGTAGAACCGAAGATATGAACAAAGGTCGCGTTAACAGAGATGCACGCGGGCGGAGCCGCGGGCGGAAGGCTAGTATGTAATAAGGGGTGAAGTTATTGCTTTTAATTTGACACTTTCTCATGGGCTGAAAATTATTTAAATATGCTAAGGGCGCAGGTTGAGGAAGAAGTCAGGAGACTCCCGCGTCGGGTAAAGGCTGGCCATTGCCATCCAAAGAGGCAACGCTGCCAGCGAGATGGGCACCTTTGTACCGGGTACAAGCCTGAGCGCATCGTAGGACGAACCGGATATTGACAAATATTGTAATCTATTGTAATTTACTGACGAAAATTTGTTTAGGCAAAATTAAACTTGTTTGTTACTCAATAATTTAAAAAAGTTTAAATTATACAAAGAGTCTGGACAAGGACTCAATTATAAATTCTCTGGAATTAACGGCTCCCAGGAAACTAAATTGTTGATATAATAGATGGTGATTTTGTTCGTTTCTTTATCGTTCCTATAACCGATCTAAATTAATATGTGTTTATAAAATGATTATTTTTCTTTCTTTCAATCTTTCTATTGAGGTCGAGATGGTGCTGTCCAAATTTTAAGCACGTGAAGCCGCAGCCAATGAATTTTTTTCGACCATTCACTAGGTAATTAATAATGATAAATTAACTCTAAAAGTTAAACTAACCCTCCACTAATAAACCAATAAAACATGCCACACAATCTCGCCATATATTATATTTTTCAATTTAAATGGCAGCTCAAAGTCAACGACCGACAGTTCGGCGAAACCTTCAACAGTAGGGTTGACTTTCAAAAGAAAACGTGACTTTACAAAAATAATATTCAACTTTGGCTAAATAAAACAAAGTTGGAATGTTCATTCGACTGATAATAATGTTCGGTTCTGAGAAGTCGTACAACATTCTCGTTATGGAATTGAAAGCAGATTACCACGTTCGTTCGTCTTGTGGAATAAGTTTGTGTTTGAAATATGGGGATAAGGGTTGCCATATCAGACGGCAGAGGAACTAAGGATTTTTGGACGTATGACGCCAGATTTTTTTTGGGTTAGGTTCCCAAAGGGTCAAAATGGAACCGTATTACTAAGACTTCTGTCTATCCGTCTGTCTGACACAAGGTTGTATCTTGAGAACCCTGTCAAAAAATCTCTTCTAGAGATAAAGCCTATGTGTTATTCCAGAATATTAATCCATTCCGTACCAAATTTCAAATTCGCTCAGCCATTTATGTGTGATTGTGTACATACATACATACAGTCACGCCTCTTTCCTAGTGGGGTAGGCAGAGACCACAGTTTTCAACCTGCTACGATCCTGGCATGCATATTTCGCTTCTTCTACGTTCATAATTGTTTTCATGCATGCTCGCCGGTTTCGGGTACTATTGACATGTCCTTTCTTTAAAATGTCTTCGATCTGACTTTTACACATCCAAATATCTACACAAACTGACATTTATAACATCAGAAGATTGAGTATACCCTAAACTCTATGATCGATCGATTCTAATGTTCTGTTTGTTTGCTTAAGCAAAGAAAGAGAACACTGTAAGTATTAATATCTACCAGTAGCTCAAAAGTTCTGTATCAACTATATGACATGTTAGGTTACAAGGGGAATGAGATATCGTGCTTTTGAGTACCAATGTAATTTACCAAAGTGCTTTCAATTATTTCCAACTAAGCTCTGAACAGTGGCTAATGAACCTCTGAATGAGTATACCGTAAACCTGAATTGGGGCTTATTCGGTTGAATCAACGAGTTTCTAGATTAGGTTTGGTGTAAAGTGTAGGTATATACTTATTTACTTTGTAACTACAATTAATCTTAAAAGGTTAATATTTTAACGTTATAACAGTAAAAATAGAAAGTACAAAGTAACAAAAATTTATATTGGACGTCACGATACACTAACAAATCGATATACCTATCTTATATATAAAAACGAATTCCAAAAGTCTCGCTAAAACTCGAGAACGGCTGAACCGATTTGTCCAATTTTAGTCTTGAAATATTCGTGGATGTCTAGGAAAGGTTTAAACGGTGAAAAAATAGGTGCAGCGGGAACGGGATCAAAAATTCACGCGGGCTGAAAAAAATATGGCGGTACGATCTTCGCCGGGATAGCTAGTAAAGTATAAATAAAACTAAGAGCAGTTTAAGTGAGTTCGTTTGTTGCTTTTTCGCAAAAATTAGTGGCTGACTGAAAAATTTGGCACGCACAAAGAGCACTACAATACTATTCTATGGTACTAGAACGCAGGTAAATCGGCACTTTTCATTTTAAGGATCAATTCCTGTGAATCGCAGTATTAGTATTTCTCACAAGCGGAGTCAATGGCAACCGTCAGTATACAATAAACTGTATTTGTTCGGTTTTTATGTTCAAGGTTACCCTTGGAATCAGTTCCACTGGCCTTCAACCGTCACGTTCACGCGATAGCATCGATTGCTATCGCGTGAATGCTTTATTAATTCGTTAATCTAATTCATTCTTGAACCGCCGTAAGTGCCACTGGCATTGCCATAAGCCGTGGCATATTCGGCTTATGGTATATTAAGTAGTTTTACTATATATTTTTATGGTGGTAAAGTTATGGTTTTCGTAACACGAACGTTGATTGGACCGGGAGTTTATCTAATATTTTCTATGTAATAATTTGTCAATGCCATATGCCGTGCGAGGGGTTTATTAAAGTCTTTTCAAAATGCTATGTGGAGGTATATTTTCTGAAGTTTACGCGAATATCACTCATTGAAATAAAAACACTTTTTAACGGATTCTATTGCGATTTATTTGTTATTATTTAAGGTATGATTCCGTAGCCGACCGCATACGACAACTACAGACGCACGCAGCAGATACGCGTAATTCATTTCTGCTTCTCAATGGTCCTCTTTATCCCCGTTTGTGCTGCATGCGTCGGCAGTTCTCGTATGCGGTCGGCTTCGGAATCATACATTTACTTCTAGCCCTGCGTAACTCAAGGCGATACTCCCGGATACTTATATACGTTAGTATCACACTGCAATTTGCGAAATATAAAGCTCTTACATACTTTTTTATAAGAATATAATACTTTGAAAAGGCAGGTCAACAGCTCTCTGCACCGGCGCGCTGGCATGAAAGGTTTAATGATAGTACTGGCAGCTCGTGAAGTGTGTAAGCTAATGGCGACCTGTTGTCCCTACCTACCCTGAAGGAAGAAAGGGATAAGTATATACCTGGAATTATATTGAGTCTTGCATCCGACACGATAAGATGTAATTTTCTTTGAAGAAGAAGACCTACCCTGAAGGAAGGACGGCATAAGTATATTACTTTGAATTATATTGAGTCTTGAATCCGACGCGGTGAGATGCAATTTTCTTTGATAGATATGTCGGTCTAAAACTACTTAAGTTTTTGGAGCAAGTCGGTATATCTACCCTTTCACGGAACACTAGCTGTGTTTCCTTTCGAGGTTAAGGGCACAGACAACAGTCGCTCTCGTAAAAACCTATCAAACTGAATTATCGCGAAGAGGAGAGCGGACTAAGGATTCCAAAGTATGCGGACTAGGTATTTGCAACACAGGCTGGGTAATAACTACTAAGTATAAATGAATTTCAACAGCCTATTAAAAAAAACTTATTAATATACATACAAGTAGGTATATAAGTACATGTACGAACTAAAGTAGTGTTTACACTCTCTCATTATAATGTACTTCAAAAGATAGCGACTAGACTTGGTAAGGCTTTGTATAGAAATTCACAGCGCCCCTAAGCCCACCACCCTGTTTGCGTTATCAAAACACGATCAACCACAGGGTGTTCCTTTATCGTTCGCTTTAAGCTCCATTCATCGCTTTAATTTTAGACTACATTTTCTATTGGAATTTTTGTCCGCATTTAGTCTTGAAACTAAGAATATATTTTATTCGGGTATTGTTTTAGGGGTCAAGTCTTAAGAGCCACCTGCTAGCTAGATGGTACACTTTGGCATAGGCTTTCTTCTTGGGTTAGGTATCTAGCCAGATGGACTGACGACCTGAAAAAGGCGGCTGGGACAGATTGGATGCCGAAGGCGGAAGATCGGCAGAAATAGCGCAAAATGGTAGAGGCTTATGTCCAGCAGTGGACTGCAATAGGCTAATTGGTTGGGTGGCAAAATGAAGTAGGTGTCGGTGTCAGTTTAGACACCGATTACGAAATGTGTAAGCTTCGAATACATGCGGGATCATCGCAAAAATTACTACATTTTCAAAAGTCTTCCATTTTAAATTATATAAAAAAACGCCTCCCCTAAATTCCTATCTAAAAGTCCCAATAAAAAAAGCATCATAATTAAAAAGTAGATGGCAGTACCTACTGCGAAAAGCTCGTAATTTATTACATCGGATAAGTTATCCGCGGCAGACATAACGCGTTGCCATAGCAACGCCGGCTCAGCAAAAGGCCGCTGGGGAGCAGCTACAATGCGACGACTTAAAGCCGGGGTTCGCGAGCGGGAGTCTTTAGCCATTGGCAGTGACGTCACGTGGGCTGAATCCTGGCAATCAATAATTCAGGGCTCGCCGGGCCGGGCTGCAGTCCGTATACAGGGTGTTCGCCGTTTAGTTAGGCTGTTTAGTTTGACGGTAGAATCATAACGAATGAGAGGTTTATGCGAGATAGGGAACTGTTTACACAGTTTAATTAACGATATATTTATTGCAGCGATGGGTGAATATTGTAATACGAATAATAATAATAAATCAACGTTCTAGACATTCTACGCAGTGCTAGACCCAAAAGCAAGGTTAGACAAAAGTAATTGTTCTGTCTTTACCTGCTCATCTATGGACGAGGTTTTAGTACAGGCTTTCCTCTCGGGGTTGGTGGTCAGATGAACTTACCAGACTGTCAGTTGCTCCTAAGAAGGCTTAATAAAATAAGAAGAGAAGATGAAGAGTGATCTCCAGGTTCCCAAGTGCGAGCTTGCTTGTGATGTGGATACGACTTGGATTGCCGCTCAAATAAACAGAAGACACTCCATGTACCGCGGCTATTATAGCCAGAGCTCACTGGAGAGTTTTTGTGCTGTCAGTGTGGGAAGACCAAAGGCTTGTCCTTCTTGTCTTCTGCGCTGACGGTACATAAACTCTCTGTTCTTATAGGGTTGGCAGCACGAGTGTGACTCCCCTGGAGTGTGACCACTTTCCATCAGGAGGGTCTTGTGTGCCACTGAAGTTGTATAATTTTTTTTTATTTAAGACACGTCAATTTGACTTCGCCACGCCTGATGGTAAGCTGAAGGCAAATTCTCTGAAAAGAGGGTCACCATTACAGACACATATCATGTTACAATGGTGGCACTCAGCTTGACGACCTCATCAGATGCTTTTTCACGCCCCGCTTAAAGGACCCAGGACTGTAGGAGGAGGGAAACACGTGAACTGGTAATATTTGCTGCCTAGTCGAAATAAGTAGGGCTACAGAAAATCAAACCCTTTTATAAAATTATTTGACCCACGCGAGCCTTATTATCGAGCCGCTTCCAACCGGTCCTATTGGAGATCTATAGGGGAGGCCTATGTCCAGCAGTGGACTTCCTATGGCTGAAATGATGATGATGATGATGATGATGAGAGCCTTATTATTACATAAGAGGTAACCTTTGACCCCGTTCAACAATGTAACCGATTAGGCTTTCAAATAGCTCTTATATAGAAAAGCGGCCATTTTTTACGTTACTAGCTGAAGTTGAGTGGGTTTTATCGTTCGCGAGAATAGTTCAACATATTTTTTATGAATAATCACTTCCAAAAAACTGTGGGCGTGTGTAATGAAAAATGTTTCAGTACTAAGAACCTTTTGTTATAAGTTACTAGCTGTTGCCCGCGGCTCCACCCGCGTGAAATTCTGATCCCGTTCATCGCTGATATATAGCCTATATGTTAATCCAGGGTATAACCTATATACATACCAAATTTCAACCAAATCGGTCCAGCCGTTTATGCGTGAAAGAGTAACAAACATCCACACATCCACACATCCATTCTCACAAACTTTCACATTTATAATATTAGTAAGATTTGATATTCAGCACGTCTATGTTCGGGGTATTAAGCATTAAGCTGTAGGTGCTCGGAATTAATTTTGGTATGTTTGCGTTTCTATTTTGAATTATAATTAGGTATACGAAAGTTTTTGAGGATATTCATGGATAATTGTATCAGTATAAAGTATAAGTACACAAAATATCAATATTTATTGCTGTCTTTTTAAAGTCAAAATTAAATCTAAGTCCCAACAGCAAGTTTCTAGTTTAAAGACATTTTAGATATACCTACCTAGTTAAGTTATATTATTGAACTGCCCCCCTTAGATAAATGGCACATCGTTAGTAGAATAGAACAATCTATGTATTGAAATAATATATTTACGACTGTCCTGAATATGTCAATCTCATACATTTATTCTATTCTATTTTACTAATGATTGTACAAATTGTTTAATGAGGCGGAGCAGCTGAATCGGTACCAATTTCTCGTCTCATCAATTTCACGGAATCTGCAAAATATGTTTTTTTTTTCCGTACAAGGTTGCCTGTGACTGGGCATCGACTGGACAAATATAAGTCCCTGGCTACTCCTAAAAATATCAAAACTTAAAAAAAGAGTTAAAATCACAAGTAAAAACTACGTTAATCACTGAAATAAAACGATTTAGCCCGACGTGTCGGCTGCTGTTCAGTAGCCATGACTGACATCGCGGGGTGACTAACGATGGTAGTTATCACATAGTTTAAATAGTAAGTTTTATTACACTCATCCATAAAAACTTTTACAAAAATATAATAGAAAGTTCAGATTAAACACTTTCCATAGAATTGAATCGTCCATAAAATGACGTCATGCAGGGGTTACGAACTCCAAGTCTCGTCTTGTTAGCATTATTAACATCATAGGAGCTGAAGTGTCTAGCCAGGCGCGATGGCAGTACAGCCACCTGAACTTATGTGCCGTACGTGCCCCCGGGGACACGTATACAGATTGGCGTTGTAAGATGTTAGGGGGACCATATGCACGGGAGGTCTGATATGGCGATATGACTTCAGGCGTCAGACTAAATTGGCTTAGTTTTATTATAAAAGCGAAACAGACTTGAATTTATCGTTAAGTCGCTGCTACGGTGGTACATTTTTGTGTCTTTGCTGTTATAAGTATATTATTATGAATGTGAAAGTGAGCTTTCCGAAAAAAATCCGCCGTAACTATTGAAATTATGCATACAAGTTGTTAAGGGTACAGTAAACCAGCTGAATGCCGAGATAATAATTTAAAAATTTGCAAATGCATTTCAGAATATTTAATAAGTATTATGGGTGGTTTCCTAAGAACGTTTTTCTGTAACTACAACGGTTAAAGACCCTTATTAAACTGTCTCAAACATAGTTCCTGAGATTAGCCAGTTCAAACAATCAAATAGCATCACGACATACGTCACATGTTTACGAGTAGGTATTATTCCAAGACAATATTTTCCGATTCAAAATTCCAAGCGACTACAATATGGAGTTCTTCAAGAAGGGCATTAGAAGGTTCCTACAGGTCTGCACACGTCCTCAGGCCACGGTAACCACTTTCCATCGGTAGGGCCGTGTGCTCGTCTACCACCTAAGTGGTATAAAAGAAAACCATAATATTTCACATCTAAAACACCTGCGATTTAACACCACCGATACGTAAAAGCCTTTTATCTTGCGTAACCCAATTCACTCTTATTACGTTTAGATTGACATATCATCAATTTGCTAAAGCTTTCGCTTCGGGCCGAGTGAGCCTAAGTGTCCTTTGTCAGAGGGCATAATTGGTGTTCAGTTGGCACGGGGGCCGTCGCCCAGGCCAAGGTGATCGGCATTCCGCCGTCTAGACTACCGACGCCTAATAAATCACCTCAACGCAAAAATACCAACTTATATTTTGATACTTTTAGAGGTAAATAACAAATACTTTTATAGAAGACATATGAACATGTTTGCGAGAACAGATAGAAAATGTTTTCAAGAAGAATGTAAGATTATTCTTGGTGAGGATTTAGCGACGGCCGCCTGACTTGTAAGGCAACTTATACATATAAAGAAACAGGTTCAATTCAATTCAATTTTTTGGTGTGGCAAGCTATGCCGAAGTTGTCGGTAAATTACGCCATAATATACAGACGTGCGAAGGAGTATAGTCACCTATAAGGCCGCAGTATACATTTTGAATTTGGCAATTATCGGTATCGGCTATCGGTTGCCATCATGTCAATCGTCGTTTGTCAAAAAAAAATCGCAAAGTATTCGCGCCCTTGTGTTTTTGAACATATGGGTGCAAATACGTTGCGATTGTTTTGCCATATGTGGTGTTAGAACGTAAACGAATGAACTATCATCATTTTTGTTGCTATGGAAACTTGTCGGGGTAGGTAGCCGCATACGGCAACTGCAGACGCATGCAGCATCCATATCTTTTCGCCAGTAGACTAGGTGAAATTGAATACTTTGAGAAAAAAGAGAGGAACAAGCCACTCTTCAAACGACTGGCCCCACTTCGACAACGTAGACTCTGACCCTGGAGTCCCTTTAAATTAGCAGTTAGCCGCTGGGGTCAATCCCCATTGTATATTGTTATCCTCGTCTATTTATATAAACACTAGGTATATGAGGATTCCATTGGGATAGGTTTAAAAAGCTCCCACTCCGCGGACAAAGTGAAACACACAATTTGTAATGTATAATAGAAATTGTTATTTGAAACTAGAGGAATAAATGATTTTCTGATTCTGATTCTGATTCTACAGCACATACGCGTAATTCATAGCGGCTTCTCAATGGTACTCTTTATCCGTATCGGTGTTGGGTATGCTGAATCTGCTGCATGCGTTGGCAGTTATCTTATGAGGTCGGCTTTGGAATCATACCTTTAGCAGTCGAGCGTTCTACCGTTGTAGTTCCATCACTAAATACGAAACCCTAAGATTGCTTATTTAACACCTTTATCAGTAATTCAATCCGTTATCAAGAACCGAAACCCTTCTCAATGTCAAATTAATTTATCACTGGCTTTCTACCTTATCTGTTTGTTAATTTACTATATAGTGGACGGCAATGAATAAAATATAAGCATCGCGTCACAGACGCTTGGCAAACTTAGTCCGCCAGCATGTGGAGCTGGCAACACCCACGGACGAGCGTGAATATTTTATGTGTTGCCAGTAATAATGTGAGAGCGTTACCCTTCGACGTTATGTTTATTAAAATTTAAAACGCAAATAACTCAGGCCTTCAGCGGTTGTTTCAAATTTGAATACTTTGGCGTACGTTGATATGAAATTTGAAATTCAGGGAGTTCATGTTTATTTTTAAACAATTTAAACTAACTGTTGTTTTGAGTTTAAAAATGTTTTATCTATACTAATATTATAAAGAGGAAAGATTTGTTTGTTTGTTTTTTTGTTTGTAACGAATAGGCTCCGAAACTACTTGACCGATTTCAATATTTCTTTCACCTATAGAAAGCTACACTATCTGGGAGTAACATAGGCTATATAACATCACGCTACTACTAAAGGGAGCGGAGCAGTGAGCATAAATGTCAATAAATCGGGCAGATTTCCATACATTCTTTATTAATATTAGATTTGTATTTTTGTATTCGAGTAAACTCAAGAACTACTGAACCGATTTCAAAAATTCTTTTACCATTAGAAAGCTGCACTATCACTGACTAACATAGGCTATAATTTATTTTCAAAAAAATAGGGATCCTGGATAAAACTTCAATAATGTAACCCAAGGTGTAAAAAAAATGACCTAAAAAATTCCTTACATCGCGTACGCTGCGAAAACTATTGAAGATAGAACAAAATAATTTACTGTAGAAATGTATAACTTAAAAAGGTCTACATAAAAGTCCGCGACAGCATATGTCTATCTAATAAGGGTAGCTCACAATAACCATTTTTATCTTTTACAAATTATAAAAAAAATATGTGTCATTTTCGAAGCTATTTTTAACAATATAGTGTTAAGCCTTATCTGACTAAATACGTTAGATACATTGTACATTTAATGTAGATCAAAATTGCCCTTTACACTGTATAATTATAATGAATATTTTAGAATCTATTGCAGTATGAAAGTAACGCGCGACGATATAAATTCAAGCCGAAATGCCGATCAAAGTCAGACCACGGAATCTATACCTTTATATTAATTCTTATCTAAATAAATCGTTTGGTATTTAAGAGGGGGTATAAAGCTAAATTGCCGATCGTAGATTTGATGTTTATACCCGAAAGTAAGCCACAAATGAGCTGGGTTTTTTTTAATAGAAAATACGTTATATTTGTAAGGGACTGCTCATGGTGAAAACATAAAATAATAATATTTTTTCGATAGAATAAAATCACAAAGTTATGCCTTATTTACTACTAAAATCAATTTATTTCCAATATTATGCACACAACTGAGTCAATATTTGAATACAAAGTGTAAAATTATGTAACCCAGTGACTCTATTTTCACTTTGAAAAAATTGTGTGGATTTTACGAGTAATTTAAAAAAAATGAATTTGGCGCTTACGACGACGGTCTTATTCCGCGCATAACGCTCTCTTTCTATCGCACCTGACCCGAGGTGTCGGCCATCTGTTGTTTCATCATTTAGTCGGGCTCGCCCCGTTGAGACGGGAGGACTGTATTTCTGTTTTCCGTGTCAAGAAAGTTCGTTAAAAATGAGCCAATCAAAAAAATATAAAAGAAACACTCTAAAAGAGAATATAAGAAACTAAGAATTCAACTCATGGCTAATTTTCGAAGGTAATGTATCTATATTATTTTACTTTCTTTAGTTTGTTACCAAATATCCACCGTTGCTAGGTAACTCTGGAGTAACGTCGGCTCGGGTATAGTATATGCAAATCAAATAGATGTTTTTGACTACTCGCGTGTTTATTGTATAATATTATTTATATAGCACTAATATAATTATTAAATATATTGCGAAAGTATTTATACATTGTATTATCAATTTTAATGCATTTCAGAGTTGCTTCAGCTCGTAATATCACACAAGCTGATGAATCCGATCCGGTCGAATCGCTTAGTAAAAAACTTTCGTCAACTTTGTAAGCTTATTGCAATTGTTTTTTCTCACATTCAGAAAACATTTCAGTAAAATATGCAAATTAATATGAACATGAACAAGTAGAATGATATGATTTGAGATTAACATGGTCATTCACATTAGTACCGAATGTTCACACATTCAAACGGCATGGTAAATACGAGTATCCCGGTGATTTTAATAAAAAAAATTGACCACACGGAAAGCGGATGACTGCCCGTGGAAGGATAGCTCAGAGTAAGAGCGCTGGAACGCCAAGGTTCGCGACCCTGGCATTCAAGTCCTATTGTGGGTTTGTTTTTCCATTATGTACTTATTTAGCATTTATATCAAATTATCTACAAGTAGATTAAAATGGCAATGCAATGCTTATGTGATTGATTTGTCATTAATTTGCAATTATTTTTACAGATCTCCCATTAAACATTTAGAGAAAGTTGAAGTTTTGAGAGAACTAGATCCAAATTGTGATGGAAATTTTGCACCAGAGTGGAATGAGCGGTATATTTTAGCCAGCCTTGATTCAATATGTCAGGGCCCTAGCTTCTTATACGTAATGATAAAATAGGGCAACCATATTATACACAATGTTCATCAGTAATATTGAACCACTATTTGGACTATTTGGATGACCCGACTCAGGATTAGTATTAAATTAATTGAATTCGCAAAAAAAAAATATTTGGGTAATTTATCACATATAGTTAGACGAACATCGCTAGATGTTAAATTAAAGTAAAAGCATTGTTTTTCCCAAATCGTCAAATCGTCGGTGCGCCTGCCAAAGTCGTTATGTGCATTTTTTCTAATTTTTTTTATTCGCTAGATGGCCTTAAAAAAATGCGCATCAACTGAAAAAACAACCAAGTGTTAATTCCTTCTAGAAATAGATTTGACAAAATATACATGTGCAATTCTGACACTGCAAAATTGGTAATGTGTTCACATCAAGAGTTTTTCATCCTCATGTTGCACATGTCAGAATTGGTTTGCACATAGACAATTTGACAGCTAGTTTTTCTTCGGTTTGTTGGTTGTAAAATTGGTGTTCTACCTTTGTAACAACGTAAATAATCTTATAATAGTAAACAAAACGAGACAGATGATTAAATCAAAACAGCCTCACGTAAGGTCGAAGTCCTGAATAAAGTGAGACGTTTTTACACCATTTGTGTGAGAGTGAATTCACTGTCTATGGCAAGCGGAGCGGCGATATAAAGTAAAAATATTCTAGGCATTATATGAAACAATTCTTCTGAATACAAACCATCATACAGGCGGTAAAACAACCACAGCAAGTACCTTCTGAGGTTGAGAGGGACTACTACCCCGCCTGTGAGTATGGGATGGTCGACGATCCTCAGCGCCCGTCTTTGCACCAAGTCGAAGAGGTCTAGCTAGCCCAGGCAAAACTGTGACAGCAGTACTCCATGTGGGGCAGAACGGGAGCGTTTTAAAGAAGGAGTATTTGCCCCGCAGTGATGTACTACCTTGTTTCTTTGATACCAGCTTGACTTAGTCTTCCAAGTGACTACGGCGGTGATCGTCGCTGACGATAGCGATAGCTCCCTATACTCGAAAAGATGTTAAACGGTGTGTCTAGAAACTTGCGGCGCTATGCTATGCAGACGATAGCACCTTACACGGAGGCTATCACGGACATCCTGCGGCCAAGCAGTCTGATATCGCGGAAAAAAGAAGACCGGACCCTGAGCCATGTTTCTCAATGGGGCTCGGAAAACCTGGTCGAGTTCAACGCCATGAAGACGCAGGCATGCGCGTTCACAGCAAAGGTATCTTCTTTCCTTCCCCTTCCAACTCTTCAGAGCACGCCACTGCCACTACAGGACAATCTCAATATCCTAGGTATGGATGTTCGCTGCAAACTGAACAACAAAAACTACATTGAGAGTATCATCAAAACAGCCTCGCGTAAACTCGGTGTCCTGAACAGAGTGAGACGTTTTTTCACGCCGGAGCAGCGGTGCCTTCTCTATAAGACACAAATTCGCTCTTGCGTGGAATACTGCTCTCATCTCTGGGATGGCTCCGCAAAGTACTTACTAGATGCTCTCGACAGGCTGCAGCGACGTGCGGTCCATATTATTGGGAATCCTGAGGTCACCAACACCCTCGAGCCTTTGCAGTTGCGTAGAGATATGGCATCTTTGGCGGTATTTTACCGTCTCTACCATGGTGAATGTTCTGATGAGCTCTTCCAACTAATCCCACCCTCTCCTTTCCTATATAGGACAACACGTGCAGGACTTAGACGTCTCCCGCATACGGTGCAGAATATTCCATCAAGAACCAAGCGGTTCGGCGACTCCTTCTTCTGCCGCACTATTAAGTCTTGGAATTCCTTACCAGTTCACGTGTTTCCCTCTTCCTACAGTCACGGGTCCTTCAAGCGGGGCGTGAAAAAGCATATTCTGATGAGGCCGTCAAGCTGAGTGCCATCATTGTAACATGGTACATGTCTGTAATGGTGACCCTCTTTGCAGAGACTTTGCTTACCATCAGACGAGGCGAAGTCAATTTGACGTGTCCTATATTAAAAAAAAGACTGGAAAAGCGCACCCCGGACGCCGAGGGGAAGGGCTCAGATGCAACTAAAGTTTATAACTAATTGGCAGCATAATGTGCACCTCGGAACTCGGAGATTTGCTCTTCTTTTCTGATTATCGTATTATCGGCTATTCCAGGAACGATCAGCAATTAGTTCCCAACTCCGAGAGGAAAATCGGCACCAGAACCTCGTCCGTTGTTTAACATGTGCACCGACTAGCAAGTGAGGTTGGCTTGGGTCTCAAAGGTGTTAGTAGGACCCTGTACACGGAACAGTTGTACTACTTTTATTTTTTTTACTTATATGCCTTAATAAAGTTTATAGTGGGTATTTATTTACTTCGTATGTTATGTACCTTGCCATCTGTCAGTATTTATCCATTATATAAATCCTATTGAGTTCCATAACAAATCTGATATGTATATATTTTTCACTTGTAAGAAATGGCGCTAGGAAGATAATTCTGATATGTGTATCAAAATGGCAAAAAAATTTATTGTGGATGGATAGTACCGTTTATAATTTTCACTTATATCTCAGTTCATGCAAAATATTTTTTGGCATCATACTACATTTTTAGTTTTTTGATACGCTCATCAATTATGTAATAAAACAGTTTAATGTCTCTCCTGAAAACTTGACCAAAAATACATAGAGGTTTTGGCAAGCGCAACGACGACATATTCCTTTACTTACTTACTTACCTTTTCATTTTATCAGAAATATTTTTTTTACCAAAAAGAAATTTATTGTGTTTCCAAAGTAGATAGTTAATGATGCAACTCGTATTTTGACAATTTTATCTGAGTATTTTGGGTATACTGTGCGCCTTCAAACTATACATGGCGGGTCGCTGCCACACAAAATAGGTGGCGGACTTGCCGGAGCGACGACAGGCGAGAGCGGGACGTGCGAGGGGTGCGGGTGAAATCTGATTTTTTTCTAGCTTTATGCGCACTCTTAAGATTGTTTCAATACCTGTTGATTACTCTTTGAATTATTGAAATCGGACGTTCTATTCAAAAGATATTACGAAATTATAATGTCAATAAATCCGGTAAATTACCATACATTATTTGAAAACTAATTATTATTACGGGCATGGGCTAAAAGGGTGCAACCACGGGTGTTCGAAGTATTTCACGAGCGAAGACAGGGAAGGTCAGCTGAACACAAGATGCAACGGTAACGGGATCCGAATGCGGGATTGGAACGTCCATGTGATGCATCCTGGGTAACGGAGGCATTAACGCCCCTCACCCAGGGGAGGCGCTACCACCTACGGCAAATACATACAGCAACGGGAGCAGCTCTATAGAGGGCTGCTCAAAGGCTTCCCACATGTCCCTCTGACTACGAGGAGGCCCAGTAGAGAGCAGGAAAGGGAAGGGCTGGTCACCGAGCGCGGACGTGAGGATTATAGGTCCGGCCTCCTGTCATGCCTTCACGCCCGTCTCCTCCCTTTCCGGAATTCGATGGGACATCGTGCTTCCCACTTCTGAGAGGGCCATCTTAAAATTGTAGACGGCCCAGGGTCAGCCGGGGGGTGCGGAAAATGCCCTAGGCAATTTTACACTCCAGCAACTGAAGACCCGCGACGGCATGCTGTTTAGTGGGTCCGAATTCCACATGGCACTCCTGATGGCTGACGGGGATGGTATCCGAGGCAATTTTAGCACGAAAGAAAAGTTTGTACGGAATCCGAATTCCACGCGGGCGGAGCCGCGGGCAACAGCTAGTATAGGATAAAATTCGGACAGATAGTGCATACATAATATATGTTCATACCTATTTGCCTCCAGGGTAGGCAGAGACAACAGCCTGCCACTTACTTCTTGTGTTCTTCTTATGTTTTCACCAACTACGACACAAATGCCTGTAAATCCCCGAAGGGGTAGGCAGAGGTTTATTATCATCACCCACATTTCTCCAACTATGGGCCCACGTCCGGACGACCCTATTGCCGTCAAGCGGGCACTTATTCATGGGCTATATGTTTACTGTCGTATCTAACAGTCCTATCCCTTAGTCGCCTTCTACGACATCCACAGGAAGAGATGGCCTATTCTACTTCACCGGGAACCAACACGGCATAGTATGAGTCAGTAGCTGCTATATCTATTCTGTGGCGGTAAGTGCAAAAAACTAAAAAAGTTCGTTTGATCTTTACAACTTTACACAGCAGACCCTTCGTAGACACTGCGACTAGACTGGACGGCTACTTCGAAACTATTTTCATCATGGCACGACGCGACGGTTCACTGACTACTTTGACGATTTCGCTGAATGAAAGTGAACTTGCACTTGAACTGAATGGTTCCGTATCGTTCGTTCCTGACAGCCTGAAGAGTGAAGGGAATGATTAAGTGAACTATAGTAGTGTCAATGAAACTTTTGTAAACCTGCATTGAGACTTTGAACGCAATAGGTAATCTTATTTTAATAATGTTTCAAGAGAACGATGTTTTATTTCAATATCAGGCTTTAAATTGTTACTATTTTTTTTAATTAAATGTTTTCGTGATGACCCGGGAATTTGTGAAAAACAGAACCCGAAACCGGCGAGCATGTATGAAAACAATTGAAAGTAGGAGAAACGAAAGATGTATGCCAGGATCGTAGCGAGTGAAAAATTGTGGTCCCCACTGGGAAAGTGGCTTGACTGTATGTAGGTATGTGTATAAATGAGAATCATATTTGGAGGTTGAATGAAATTTTAAGCATGTAGTATGCTAACTATTCAAATCGTTTTAAGATAGAAAAACCGAATAAAGCCTGCAAGGGAAAGATCGTCTCGTCTACGCTGTATTCACTTTTTCTATCTTAAAACGATATCTGGAAGTTTCCAACAGTATATATCACGTAACAACACTTAACTATCTAAATTTACTGCCAAGTTCGCGATTCGTAGAGCTTCCATGACAGGAGCGAAATAAAACAGTATCGAGCGACAGATAATCTCTGAAACGACTCTCCGAACAACCTCCCTGTAAGGCTTCGCGTCATGAAAATATAACTGTCGTAAATACTTTACGTGCATTCCGATAAATATATTCAATCTTCGGAATAGGTTTCATGTCCTAGTCTACGTGTGTCGTTGTATTTTATGGAAATGATGTTGAGTGAGTTGGAAAGGTTGAAAGGATAGATAAGACAAGAGAGGATAGGTGAGGTGAGAGGTGCGATGATAAAATGTAGCCGTGGGTATCATGTCGAACAATTTATCTCAACACACACCATGTACAGACAGTTCCTTCCGGACCGCTATGTCGAATTTGCAAAATGTTGAATCTCAAAATGTTGAATTCCCAAAATATTGAATTGACAAATGTCGAATTACCAAATATGTCTTATTCCCAAAATTTTTGATTCACAACTGGACAAAGTCATGATCATGACATAGGTACTAAAATAATGAATAGTTTGAGATTCAACATGTTGGGAATTCAACATTTTGTAAATTCAACATTTTG
The DNA here is from genome assembly GCA_914767945.1 of Eilema depressum. Taxonomy (NCBI): domain Eukaryota; kingdom Metazoa; phylum Arthropoda; class Insecta; order Lepidoptera; family Erebidae; genus Eilema; species Eilema depressum. The sequence goes on from OU612026.1 coordinate 1,523,541, forward strand.
GGAATTCAACATTTTGTAAATTCAACATTTAACAAATTCAACATTGCGGTCCGGAAGGAGACAGTTGACACAGACGGCAGTACATTGGCAGTACCGCTTGAAGAACATGGGATGAAGATTAAGTCGGTTTGGGGTATGAGACCTAAACAGGATTTTAGAGGCATTTTAGAGCAGGTGCTGATTGATGGACAAGGCTCTGGGGTAGGCTTTACTTTAGGGGCTGGGAGTCGGCAACCATTCCTTAACTCAGAAGCCAAGATAATCTAAATCTTGGAAAGTGTCTTCATTCATTTAGATACAATATTTGCCACGTTTTCTACGCTACAGGCAGCCTTTCACCTTTTCAGTTGCGGTTTTTCTAAAAATACGCCTTGTAACCGTCAATAATTACAATGACTATTTACAAATTGTATCGGCAAGTAGAACAACTAATACAGAAATACATCAATCATGAAAGAAAAATATCATGTGCATGACTATTGGAGAAAAGGTTACCAATATTTGATGAAAGTGCGGCTTTAGGGCATATGGGAAATTGTCGGGAAGAAAACAATGTATTGCAGGAAATATATCACCACTAGCTTTTGCCCGCGGCTCCGCCCGCGTGGATGTCGGTTATCGCGACCAAACATAGCCTATGTCCTTTCTCAAGGTCTAACCTACCTCTATACCAAATTTCATCAAAATCGGTTCAGTGGTTTAGTCGTAAAAGTGAGACAGACAGAGTTACTTTCGCATTTATAATATTAGTAGGGATATAAGAGGCATTTTAAATCAGGCGGAAAAATGTTCAAGCATTTTTAAGTGGTAATTATGTACCTAATCTTTATTGCACACCTAACATGGGATACATACAGTGGATTCCATTATGACAAAGCTTAAAGTAGTTACAACGCGCTACTGTCTTATCTAATCTTCTAATATATAAAAATCAATGCCACTTTTCGTTGTTAGCTTATAACTCAAGAACGATTGAACCGATTTGGCTCATTTTAGTCTTGAAATATTCGTGGGTGTCCAGGGAAGGTTTAAAGGATGAGAAAATAGGTGCAGCGGGAACGGGAAAAATATGGCGGTACGAAGTTCGCCGGGAAAGCTAGTTGGATAATATTTTAATGTTGCATATTTGGGCGGATTAATGATTGATAAATATTATTTTCCAGCTTTGCATAAACGGAATAAGGTTGATATTTTTTTTATATATGGTCTGTCAATTGACTGCACCCCGCTAGATGGTAAAAGTTACCACTTAAAAATCGCTCGAATCGAGTGTATTTTCCGCCTAATATAAATCGACTTAAATGTAGTACAAACCAAGTTGCGAGAATAGTACAAACAATTGTCTCATTGTACTCTTAAATCTCGATATCTCACCAATATCCTTTCGCGAGAGCTCAGTACGCTCGCTGCGAACATTGGAGTGTTTTCAATGGGTGGAAAATATATAATAGGTCGTTCGTATCGGGTTGAAGTACTTCCATATTGTGTTGGTTCGAACAGAAGTGTTCTGTTTCGGTACTAATAATATTGCGGCTCGAGTATGCGAACGAGAGTGAACGAAATGGCGCTTGCTAACTAGAGTGGATGTTAAATGAGAGGAGGGTAACGTTAGCAACAATATTTAGTTAACGAGTTCCAATAAAAAAGATATAAATTGGATATTTCAATTTGAATTTTAATTAAATAATGAAAAATAATACATTTGTTTCCTATCATGTACGAAATTTCAGCCAGATCCGTATAGTCGCTAGAGCGTGACTGCATAATAAATATCTAACACCCAAACACTTTCACATACTTTCACATTTATATTAGCAGAATATGCAAGGTAAATCACACCTCATTCCTCCACATCATTGGTAAATATTGATTTAATCAATTTAGCCTATCGGAGTCCAATGCTGGACATAGGGCTCTCCCAATGTTGGGAGGCTCTGGCCTACTGTTCCCACGCTCTGGCCAGACGGGTTGGTACAGGGTTTTATTTCGAGTTTTCCTTCTCTCGCAGTGATATCGTCTGCGTATTTCTGTTAGTCGCCTTTTACGACGCCCTTCATATAAGATGGGGTGGTGATACTTGTAGTTTTTCTCCGTCACCACATCATCATCATCATCATTTCAGCCGTAGGAAGTCCACTGCTGGACATAGGCCTCCCCTATAGATCTCAAATAAGACCGGTTGGAAGCGGCTGGCATCCAGCGCGTTCCCACGGCTTTAATAAGGAATGAATGAATTAAAAATATTGATTAGTCCATTATATCAGTTGCAAATCACATCATTCGGAAAAATCATTTCAAAATAAATTTACTTGGTATTATCTCGTAGATTAGAGAGCTTACTATTTCCTAAAGTAATTACCATAACCTTAAATTGAAACTAGGATGTTTGCAATTCGAGGCTGTTCTGCCCAATGACGTATCCGTGACGTCAGCGTGACTGATGACGGTTATTTTGTTCCCGGCTACGGACGGCGAATACCTAATGGATTGCCGTGTTATCTTCCCGGGCGCGGGACCGGCGCCGGACGATCCATCACCACGGGTCTGTTTAGTCTGTACGGTACAGAAAATATTTCTTTATAACATAATCTTTAGAAGAAAAATTACTATCATACAGTTAATAAGGATTCCGAGGATGCAGAGTCTTGTTGAAGTGAATAACTTATTTTTGGTCAAATATTAAATTATCATTAACATTTCAAATCTACCAATAAAGTATAGGTACTGGCCGTAGTCAAAGGTGGACTGACCTTCAGGTTCAGGACATTGACCCTATTACATAGGACAGAAAATCATGGTTAGCGAAATGTTAGCGTTAATACACCTCTGCCCACCCTGTTGGAGATTTGCTAGCGAAACTATCTATTAGTATTTATATATTTAGTTAAGTGTATGTACAGAAAATTATACTATCTCATACGGAACCCTACTAAGCTCATACAAGTCACTGTATAATTCAATTATTACAAGCGCTACCCAGAATCAAGTTGACCGGAATCCAAAATGGCGCGTGCTCGGTGCCGCGTCAGAGTTGAAGATATATGCAACAGTAGCTGTGATATGGTAAGGAGGACGGCATCGATTCTCCATTACGCGCTGTGCCACTGTCAATAGGGGCCATCGCCCGGCGGGTTCGTTCACGTTGTTAAACGACACGTGACGGTAGAAACATCAATAATTTATATTATACCGTACAATTTGGCAGGTCGTAGATTCGTAGACAATCCGCTGGTAAGAAGGGACGAGAAACTTCTTGAATTTAGATAAAAATAATATTTTTTATTGTACACTAAAGTATGTACTATTTAAAAAAGTATCTTGTCTAAGTAAGTACTTTAGTACATACAGTAGTTATTGTATACCAGACTCACTCGTAAGATTCGTTGCTGTTTCTAAGGCAGCTTAACGTTCTCTAGGACTCACAAAAAGTAATGCTTGGTGTTTTCAGAAGTCGTTCATACGAATAGGAGTCATTAATCACATTAATATAATTAAGATCGACAAATTACTTGTAGAAAAATTCCTCGGTCAAATAGTGCCTAGAAGGCTGGCGGCATTACCACTTTGAATGACACTACCAATCCTCCTATGGTCACACAAATTTCTCTAATCATAACGATAAGTAATTAAGTATTCAACAATCAATTAATTAATTAAAAAGCACATATCACAAATGAATCTGTTCTGAAACCAATCAAATCAACCATTCAAAGTAGACGTACTTTTTCGTGCCGTATATAACAATGCAATCGCACCTCAACAACGTCATTAACCCCCCACCGCAGGGTGTGCATACACGTGTAATTATTTGGCGTACGTTTGCACTTGAACGGCGAGTCTGTCTTATGCTAACACAAGTCTTTTAGCGGCGGGCGACGGGTTAATGGCTCAATGAGTTGCACGGGCACGGTGTGACGGTAGGGTTGAAAGTTTAATGATGGGGTTATGTAAGATATCATGTTATGAGTGTGATGATATAATACAATGGGTTATGAGACATGCCAACAACATAAGTTTATACTTAAAAACATACTACATATTTGTTGGTTGCAGCTCCGCTCGCGCTGATTTCTGCCCCTTTATCCCAACATTAACCTGAATCTATTTCTGGGTAAAAAGTAGCCCTATGTGTTATTCCAGACTATAATTTACCCCTTGTAATAAATTCACGGAAAGTGTTCACTCTCTATTAAGTGCTTCCTAGAAATACTGCTGGTTAAATGTGTAATACACTACTGCCTACGCTTCAGGGTATAAACAGGAAGGTGTGTATTCAAAGAAAATGTTCGGAAAGTGGCTGTGAAAGTAGGTTTACTGGAAGCGGTTACCCTGGTCTATGGACTTGTTCTACACCAGGGACGGTGGACTCGTGCTATCGACCCTGAAGGAACTTTCTAATTCCTGAAGAACCCCATGGGGAAACCACAGTAGAGAGTAGCAGAAAGTAGAAAGATGCTGAACATGTAATAACATAATTCTCCCTGTGTTCCCATCGGTCAGTGAAGATCTAATCGTTCCAATCCGATTACATCCGATTACCTAAGCGGTCTAATTTCTCCGGCGCCCCTCTGGATCCACCTTTTAGATTAAACTCGTAAATTTTTTATTACTTTTATATCGTTAGCTTCTTCATAACTTAATGAAAAAATGATTAAAAACGTGGATAGCTGTACACTGAGTTTGTACACGAATCAGCCCCCCTAGACAAGTGGCAATTCGCCGGCCTGCGCTTGGTGGAATAGAATGACGAATGTATAGGATTTGACGTTTTTGACATTCGTTGACGCCTGTCATATACTGCAAATTCCATACTTTTGGCATTCTATTCCACCAAACGCCGGCCGACGAATTGCCACAAACATGTCTAGAGGGCCTGAAAAGTAGAGGAAGAAGGAGACTGGAGAGGAATGTCCTTAAATAACCTTTTAGTTGATTTATTAACAGTAGATCTCTCAAATGATAGTAAGAACAATAAGGTAAAGTAACTGTCTTATCATGTTTTGCTCGATGAATTTTACTAAACGACTAACGACTATGGCATTGGAATGCAGGGCAGTGTTGCCATCATTGTACAATATGTTATATTGTGTTTTTTTTACATGGGAATGAATGTCACTGTATAGTGTGTAGTGATATTTGCTTTGACTGTTTTGTGCGCTGCGGGTCGAAAAAACTTATTTTTCTTTCTTTCTCTTTCTAAAAAATGTGAGACTTTATTTAGTTTAAATCGAAAATCGCGAAAGTTTATTAAAAACAAAAACGTTTATTTTCTACCTTTCTCCCTTATTTAATCAAAATGATTAAATTCCAACTGAATCATTTACAATAAGCAAAATAATTGCATTACGAAACGGAATGTTTTAGACGAATTTTCGTAAATAATTGCGAGTTTTATGTTCGATCATTTGTTCGGTCCGCTGGACAATTCGTGTCCCCCATTTACCTCTGTCTTGTCTACAAATAGAATAACGGCACTGTTGGCAGGGGGACCCAGTGTTCGGCTGACTGACATCCGTACCCATTTAGCTAAAATACCCGCCAAAAGCCTTTAAAAGTCTCCGAAAACTTTTGAAGCTTTTAGTTGATATTGCTTAGAAATCTCTAAATTCTTTATTTGGGAATCGTTTTTAGTTACTTGATCTGTAACTAAATGAGCAATATGTGTGTATACAAAACTGGGTAGTCGAATTAAAACACCTAAGGCCTGTATTCCTTACAACGCTCAGTTGTAATTCGACAATCACAATGGCATTAGAACTGTATTCTAGAATACCATCATGTCCTCAGATCTAGTTATAAATCGGGATTCAGGACTGAGTATCGTTCTAGAACACGGGCCTAAAAGTAGATATGATCATAACTGGCATAGCGGTATAAAACTATTTGTTTAACTGTAGTCCTTATAGTTTCACAGCTTTGATAAATACTATTGACGTCCCGTTTAAAAGACCTAGGACACAATCCTGGGTCTTTCTGTAAGACGGAAACATAACAGAAGTTCTTTGTTTTACAAACTTTAATTTAACTTAAAGCGTTAATTTCCGTTGTTGTCCCTACAAACTCTATAGATAATCTGCAAAATTCTATCTAATCTGCAAACATTTCTAGGACATTTTTTCTATGCTACACACGCCTGTGTAAATGTCACTGCTCCCCTAGCAACTTTGCAGTTGTATACGTCATAAAATCTATCAAATCGATATCCACAAACAGTTTCTGTGTAGCCTCCTTCAGAACCTAGCATAATAATAACATTTCACGTACCAACAACGATCCCTCGCAGCCTCGCAGCAACTGCACTAATTTGACGACAACCCCCGCTTCCCGAGTTCACCCGAGGGTAGCCGGGAGTGCACGAGGGTGGGTAGCCTTACAGATCATTGCCTGAGGTAGCAAGTAATCGTTCTGTGCAGGAAATTGGGGTTTACTTTTAACTGGTAGGGGCGCGCGTACGGAATATTTTTGCCTTATTTACGACGGCACGGTCGCCTAATTTTACGGTGAAAACAGCGGGAAAACATACCATTGTTTAGTTTAGATGGTAGAGTTGTGATTAATATCTAACGTCGTAAATTGTAGTAATTTTAGTTTATTAGTTAACTAGAAATTTCAAGTTTTATTATTTTAGTGGTAAGTTGTGTTAAATGTTTTTTTTCTGCACGAAAGGGTTTACAAACAAATGTCGAAGGTGTATACTAGTGTAAGATGTATGAACGCGAAAATTAAACCGCTATGGCAGAAATCGATTAGGCGTTTTTAATGAAATTCTATATTCTATTCTGATTAAGATTGAAAAAATGAAACGACTCTGACGGGACTTGGACCCGAGAGACCAGTTCGAGAGCTGACTCGGTAGCTCAGTGGTCAGAGGGGACTAGTCGCAGGTTCAAGTCCCGTCTGAGTCGTTTCATTTTTCCAATTTTAATCGATCGATAAGGTGATAGGCTGCCCAATGTATTGCTTCCATACTCCATTAGGTTTGTGCAATAAAAAATAAACATATTTTAGTCACCGCCTAATCACAATATCATTCATTCTAAAGCTACACAACAAAGTACTTAGAAGAACACCGACTTTATTAAGTTAGGGTACGGCTCGCGAGGCAAATATTTGAACAGTTCATATTATAATGTTCGTGGAAGCAAGCCGGACGAGGCGGACATCGATCATTGCTACTGTGTGGATATTTTGGCTTTACACTGTGTAGGTGCTCGCGTTACTTATTAAATCTTCAAGTTTTAGGTTAAATAAAAATTGAATCTATACTAATATTATAAAGCTGAAGAGTTTGTTTTTTAGCATGAACGCGCTAATTTCAGGAACTACCGGATCGAATTGAATTTTTTTTGTTGAGTTGAATAGGTTATTTATCGAGGAAAAAGTAAAAAGAGAGAAAGCAAATAATATAGTGTTCCTAATATATTTCCATCACGCTACTAGGTACTTAAGGGAGCGGCGCAGTAATCATAAATATCAGCAAATCCGGCAGAATTCCATGATTTCTTTGATAATTAAGAAATTGTGCCGAAAGGGGTGATACGGCCGAATAAGAACAATAAAAAAAGATGTTTTCCTTTAGCTCTAATACAGCACTAAAGATGAAAGTAGGTATACGCTTCAACACTTGCAAACGGAATGATTTCGATTATTCAGTACTCTAGGCCCGTATTCTAGAACGACACTCAGTCTTGAATCAAGATTTATCTGAGGACAGACTGACAGATTTCACAGAATGTCTATACAATCTGTCCTCAGTCCTCAGATAAATCGAGATTCAGAACTGAGTACCATTCTAGAATACATGCCTTAGGTATTTTCAGTTTCATTATTATCGATAGGCAATATTGAAAGAAGACTAGAACATGAGCGTGGAAACCTTGTACTACACCAATCGAGGACACGTTGACACGGAGAGCTCGTGGTATCTATCCTACTCTAAATCTGTGGTGTGCCAACGATTTCATTTTGAACAACCGCATGTATACGTGACCACAGGTGAGTGAGGTCTTGACCTCACCGCCGCCGTCGCTCGGTGACCTTTAGAACATATATCACGAAGGTACTGCCGTGTACGATATTGATATCGCACTGAATATTGCCAAGGACATGGGATTTAACTAAGTTTACAGGGGTTTGTATATAATTACGTGTGTATTGTGTATGTCTCAAAACAGGAAGGCAGGGAAATTCTTCTTGTTCCTGTATTGTTAGGAGTACTAACTTTTTGAAAAACTAACTCCCTATTACATGGGACCGAAAATCAGAGCTCGTGAAATGTGCCAATATTAATACACCTCTGAACACCTCTGAAGACGTGAATATGGCGATCGTGATAATATGTATAAAGATGCTAGATAGATATTACGTCAGCTAAGTTTATTTTTGGTGCCATCTACGGAGCACTTACTGAATTCGTGGAGCAGAACATTCCCTTCAGGCGCGGTCCGAGGGGGGAGGGGGGGGTCACAGGGGACATGACCTCCCCCCCCCCCCCAAACCATGCACGTCATATTGAAAAGTCCCAGTACGAGGGGAGGGGGGGTTAAATCTCTTAAGGAATTTCCGAAGTGACCCCCCCCCCCCCAAACTTCAAGCTGCGACCGCGCCTGATTCCCTTACAGAAAAAAATACAATAAAACATATACTATAATAATCATATTTTTACGGAGACCGTACGAATTAGTAGTAAAGGATGATTCACAGTAGGTACACCTTGTCACAAGTATACTTTACAAGAAGTGATTCACACTGTTCAGTCTTTCTGTCGCTGACTGTACATGATACGATATCACCAAAAAATAATTCCAGCACTCAATGTTACAACAGTCGGGTGAAAGGAAAATAAACACTGGCTTCATAAACAAAGCTTTATTGAAACAGCGAAAGAAGTATTTATAGTCACAGTAGGTAAAGTTAATAGTTTCGGTCACGGAATGCCCACGGACCAATGATAAGGTCATTTGTCTGTTGGACGTCTGGCTGTATTAACCACCCCCGTTATGTACTTTATAATTTATTAACTACTAGCTGACCCGGCGAACTTCGTGCCGCCATATTTTCTGATCCCGTTCCCGCTGCATATCTCTAAATTTATCAGTGTTTCTCTACAATATTATGCATGTATTATATCTATAAACCTTCCTCTTTAATCACTCTATTTATTTAAAAAAACCGCTTCATAATCCGTAGCGCAGTTTTGAAGATTTAAGCATACATAGGGACGGACAGACAGCGACAGCGACTTTGTTTTATAATATGTAGTGATGATAAAAAACCGGCCAAGTTCGAGTCGGACTCGTGCAAGATTTACGTACTATTATACATACATATACTCACGCCTGTACATCCATGAAGGGGTAGGCAGAGGTGTTTTAACAGTCAACATTTTACCAAATATGATTTTCGCTCTCACTCACGTATAGAGGGCGAGCTTATTGCCGTCTAGCGGGTTCGTACGTACTATTATGTTTTTCGAAAGACTAAAAACCCCTTTAAAAAGAATGAAACAAATTTTTAGAATGGCGACATAAAAGGCGGGTAATGTCTACGTTGTTCGTACAAGTACCAATGTCCTAGTTAAAACTATTTGGGTTAAGTGCTTGTTATAGTATCACTGAGCTGAATTTCATTTTGCTTTTATTCTTTTAAAAAAGTTACGTAATGTTAATAATACAATCTTATTGAATTTAATGTTTATACTCTCTATTTTCTTTTAAACCTTAATTTCATTTACTGCCATTAAGTTAAGTACTTATAACCTTTTATTTTAGGTATATTGTGTTTTAAAAAGTAAGCTTCAAAATAATAATGTCATATTCTTTTTCACAAAATAAAACCCACTTCAAAACTAAAAAGATTTTCAGATTTAATTTTAAAGGTGCGTACAGATTAAGTAACATGTTGTATAACTTGTGTTTTATAACACGTCCACATTATCTAACATTGTTTTATAACTTTGCAACATTGTATAGACTTCAGTGTCTACATTACTGAAACATGTTATATAACCTTGTTTTATAACATGTTATGCTATATAATTTGTACGCACCTTAAAGACAAAAAAACGAGTAAGAATTTTCTGTTGAAATCGGTGCCAAGTAAAATAGTGTTAAGTTTTGAAAATAAACTAACCTTTTAAGACCAAAAAGATATTTTCTGACCGCTTGTAGAGATGTTTTCTGACTGTCTCTAGAGATTTTTTCTGACCACCTATAGAGATGTTTTCTGAAGACTTAACAAAATGTTTTTTATAAAGGCGAACTATTATAAGGTAAACGTGATTTAAGGAAGATAACAACATCAATCGAATATTCTGGAATATAAAAGGAGTATAACCAAGAGTCGATTAAGGCCATTAAATATAAAAGGAAGCGATCACGAAATAACAATTAGGATCACTTTACGGCGAAGGTTTCTATCGGGTCGTAACATTTTAATTGAAGTCCGATGTTATGGTTATTGTACTACTTTTGAATGAAATTTTAAAGCATTTAGTACGCTAACAATTCGGTTCGGTTCGGTAGCGGGTTCGATTCGCCTGGGCTGGATTCGATTTTTTTTTCTATCTTAATCGATATTGCATTACTATCTAGCTAGCAGCCGCTCGCGACTTCGTACGCGTGGAGTTCGTTTTACCCCCTTAGGAGTGAAGTTTTGTAAGATCCGTTCTTAGCGGATTTCTACACCCTATAAGGATTCCTGCCAAATTTCAAGTTTGTAGGTGTGGTAGTTTCTGAGATTTCGTGATTAATCAGTGAGTAGTATTTAGCTTTTATATATAACTTTGCCTATGTCCAGCAGTGGACTTCCTATGGCTGAAATGATGATGATGATGATGATGATGATATAACTAGCAGACCCGGCGAACTCCGTACTGCCATATTTTCTGTTCCCGTTCCAGCTGCATATCTTTAAATTTATCAATGTTTCTCTGCAATATTATGCATGTATTATACATATAAACCTCCTCTTGAATCACTCAATCTATTGAGAAAAACCGCTTCAAAATTCGTTGCGTAGTTTTGAAGATTTAAGCATACATAGGGACGGACAGACAGCGACAGCGACTTTGTTTTATATTATGTAGTGATAGTGATGATGAAGAGCCATTTAATCTAAGAAATAAATCGATCGATTCATACTAGGTATTCAGCCAATTTTAGTTCCTGTTTCGTCTTGAAAATGATTTTGGTTACAGCAGTCAATTATCTAAATTCTACTAAAGTTAGTGAAGATGTCTGAAAGTTTTTTAGCGGCTGAACAGATCAGGTTGAAATTTGACACAGAGATAGATTAGTCTTAACATATAGGCTACTGTCTCATATCTATATTATCCTACTAATCCTACTAATATTATAAATGTGAAAGTTTGTGAGATTGGATGTGTGGATGTGTGGATGTTTGTTACTCTTTCACGCATAAACGGTTGAACCGATTTGGTTGAAATTTGGTATGTATATAGGTTATACCCTGGATTAACATATAGGCTATATATCAGCGATGAACGGTATCAGAATTCCACGCGGGCGGAGCCGCGGGCAACAGCTAGTATAACATATACCTACACTTAAACACCCATCTATCCCTAGAGTATGTTCACATTGGTCGCGGAAATATGATCAGAATTCAACGCGGGCAGAGCCGCGGGCTATACCTAAAGATTAGAATGAGACAGAGCATAGGTACTAAAAGAGATAGCTTCATATAGGTGTGTGTTAACTGGTAATGGTGAATGCATTAGGCGAAGGTGCGTTCATAATGGATGGTCGTGTCAAAGAATAAATGATAGCGTTCCGTGTCTATGGCACGGGATTTACTGCTTAATGACTTTATGCACACTTGTCTATGCTGTAATGGAATACTCGCCTACTTTGTTATCGTGAAAGATAGTTTTATTTTTTAAATTGTCGGTGAGTAATTACTGAGTGTCATTTGTTGTTAAGTTTTTATATAAGTTTTTTGATTCACAATTTTATTTTAGTTGAACCTTGGGAAACGTAAAAATTAAGGACCTTTTAGGGCCGGTATACTAGAACGACGCCCAGACCTGAATCTCAATTCTCAAAAAAAAAAAACAGGGATAGAATGTATACACAGATTGTCTACAATCTGCTTTCAAAGAAATCGTTTCAGAACTGAGTAGTATCCTAGAATACAGGTCTAGGTGATGTATTATTTTATCTATTTTCTAATTCAGAGTGAGTCCCTCTGGGCTTGACCGTAAGCCCTATGGCTTATGGTCAAGCGTCATTTGGTTGAATCACCCCCTTATATGTTCCTACGATGCAAGCCAGCCAGCGAAATCATACAATAAAGCATTTGCATCGCTTCATTGAATAAGTACCGAAGTTGGGATGACCTACCGTAAAAATATAGTTGACGGAATATGGGTCTGAACCCGCTTTAGGAATCTTCAGAGCGATATAAGCGGGAACACCTCCATAAAAAGAAGCACATTAATAAGTTTAAAAATTCATTGCCTAGATTTAGTCAGCAGATTTACTTTTATTAAAATTTAAGTATACATTGCTCGGTACGTTCGTAACACCAGACTCGTCACTCGTCGGCGGCTATCAACTTAATGTGTTCTAAAACGGTTCGTAAACTGGCAAGTCAGGGTTGACACATAACATACTTTACAATCAAATTCAAAACAGGATACTCCTTCACCCGGCGACTATGGCTGCTAAAAAGTAGCCGAAACTTCGGCCTCAATGTAAATCATCCATACTAATATTATAAATGCGAAAGTAACTCTGTCTGTCTGTCTGTCTGTCTGTCTCGCTTTCACGCCTAAACCACTGAACCGATTTTGATGAAATTTGGTATAGGGGTAGATTAGACCTCGAGAAAGGACATAGGCTATGTTTGGTCGCGATAACCGACATCCACGTGGGCGGAGCCGCGGGCAAAAGCTAGTACTAAATAAATCGCGATACAATACGTTAAAAATCGTTTACTTTCAATATTTCAGTATCCTCATAATGACTTCCCGATTTCATCCAAAAATGGCACGGGGTTCACTTTTTACTTTTCATTATCTTTTTTTTTTAAATCATAATCATAATCATTCATAATTTTATGAGAGCGATTGCTGTAACACCTCCGTAGGAGCTTTGTCTGTTATTTAGTAAGTGATTGACTAGGAGTTGAGGTTGGCTAGAGTGCCGAAGGCTTCGTTTATTCTCAGTAGTTCCTTTACTAGTTCCTTTGAAGGGACTACTGGGACTTTTTTGTCCCCATAGTTCCTTCAAAGAAACTAAAGGAACTACTGAAACTACAAATAGGAGCCTGCACAACCAAATGTATTTGTGTTTGCGCTACTCTGAGTTTCCACGGGTAAGTTTTCACTGACGCAGACGCAGACACGACGCATTTACTATAAAAAACGTATTTCTTACGCGAAATCGCGGTTCGTGGAAAGTGGCCCTTACACAGACAATAACACCTGAATCATTGTATCTGTATTGAAGAGGAATATACCCGCAACCTTTGAAGTTATCCACCGCACCATTATCCTAAGTTACATAACATAACAGATAACATCTGAATACAACGTTAGGCAACAATACCGAGAAGAAACAAGAGTTCCGCACTAATTAACGAATACGAAGCGCGAACTCCGAGCCTTGTGTGGTAGTTTATTTAATTGGAAGACTTACTTATGTGGTTTTGGAGGATATTCGAGCTCCATCTTACCTATAATCACGGTTGTGTAAGCTAAAGGGGGCGCAGAGGTGTATAAAGGTACGATTCCGAAGCCGACCCCATACGACAACTTCATACGCATGCAGCAGATACAGCGTACCCATTACTTGTTAAACTCCGATACGGATAAAGGGAACCATTGAGAAGCCGCAATGAATGACGCGGATCTGCTGCGTGTGTCGGCAGTTGTCGTATGCGGTCGGCTACGGAATAATACCTTTATGATCAAATTTCGACAGTTCTTTTGTATTTTTCTTTGGTTCTTTAGAGGACAACTTCTGAAGTGTATGGACCTTACTAAGATCTTCTGAGCCCAAGTCAGCCTCATATTAAATATCTTAGGTAGGTATTAGGTTTGTTATTGTCAAATAATTTAGTAGTGAATATAAAAAAAGAGTGATAGCGATCAAATATGAACAGACATAACCATAAGGATCTATCGCCAAGATTCACCAGGACAGTCGAGCAAACAGGATTCTGGCGTTAACTGTGATCCACCATTGGTATAGTCTGGACAGTGGATTTTAAAATATTTCTAAGACTTTGCCCTAAGCTTACCGTCAGGCAAGACGAAGTCAAATTGACGTGTCCTATATAAAAAAAATAATTGCAAGTGTCACGGGTTCTACTAGACCAACAGTCCTGTGGATCCTGGTGGTGGATTCTAGTGGATGTATCGTATTGTTACAATTTTTTATTATTCTTTACGTAATTTCTGTTTACTTCAATGTAAGAAACAACTTAATTCTCCGTTGCGCCAACCCTACCATTACACCATGGAAAGGAACAAATGGGATTTTAATAAGGACGTAAAAGCTGTTGTTTATGTCCAACCTTAAAACGATATTTGGACGTATTTATGGCTCGTAATCTAGAACTGCTGACCTCCAGAGAGGTCATTCGAGGAAACTTCTCAAACTCTCTTAAGATCTCGACTTGAGTAGGTAATAAATCACAGAGTTTTAACTGTTTCACTTAAGGGGCTGTCCATTAATCACGTGATGTTTTTTTTAGCAATTTTCTAACCCCCCCTCCTCCCCCATGGTGATACGTGGTGAGGTTTTAGACTACCCCCTCCCCCCTAGCCAATATCACGTGTATTTTTTGATTTATTACTAGCTGTTGCCCGCGGCTCCGCCCGCGTGGAATTCTGATCCCGTTCATCGCTGATATATAGCCTATATGTTAATCCAGGGTATAACCTATATACATACCAAATTTCAACCAAATCGGTCCAGCCGTTTATGCGTGAAAGAGTAACAAACATCCACACATCCATTCTCACAAACTTTCACATTTATAATATTAGTAGGATTTAATGCTAGAAAACTAAGAATCGTGACAAAAATCACCAGTTATAAAAAAAAATAAATACACGTGATATCCCAATATACCCCTCCCTCCCCCCTGGTGACATTTCGTGATGTTTTCCGACACCCCCTCCCCTCCCCCCCTGTTGAGCCTCACGTGATTAATGGATAGCCCCTAATTTTGATTACATCTCTAGTGTCGATCAAGTTAAAAGATAAACGGCCAGTTTCTGAAATGAGAAAATGAAGTTAACGTTATTCGATTCGGTGATTAGTATTTTATAAAAAAAAGGGAAACGGAAACGGGTTATCAGTCTGTAGTTTATCGGAACAGTCAGTATGATTTAGATTCGTGTGCTTATTGTAAAATCCCATAGGGCAAACCTTACTAAATGTGGTTAGAACGAGGTTGAAGATCAAAACGTAATTATATCGTGTGACGTAATGACTGCGCGAAAAATAATGAGACTACCAGAACTATAGTATATGGTCACCGTGACGTGATATTTTTTGGATTTATTTCTATTTAGATTGATAATTTCAAAATCTGTATAATCATTATCTATTTTTGACGCTGACTATACGTCTGCTTTCGGCTTCATCAGCTGAGAGATGTCCTGATATAGTTACATACTGTAAATCCTAACCCTCACCACGAAAATACAGCTCCAAATTTGGGTCGATCTAAAAAAAAATTTACACTGACGAAATAGGAAAAGTTCTGTAAAAACGGTCTTCACTCTAACCCGCGCTTGTTTGAAAGGTTTAATGACGATAAGAAAAGCTCGTGAGCTGCGTAAGACGAAGCAAATGGCGTCTTGTTCCCCCCGAGGGTGCCCCCGAGGGTGAAACGCGATAGTCTTTGCATGAATATATTCGGGAATATGTTAATGAAAAGCACTTTGTAACAAAAACTACAGATAATAAATTTGTCTTTAGCGGTTGAGGGTGAAGTTCGATCATAAATTTTAACATAATAAGAACACAGATGTGCCTCAAGCTGTATGTAATCATATGAAACTATATTTTAGTGCTACGACGAACAACTTGTAACGTCACCGTAGCAGATTGCTACGCTGCGGCGTAGAAGCGCTACGAGTTTCGTGAAAACTTTGGCAGCCGTTGGTTTAATGTCAATTTTATTTTTGAAATAACAAAGTATCTTTTTTAGTGTTGGCGTTCCATCTTTTGCCATATATGGTAAATGTGAAATAAATATAACATTCTACTAGCTTGATAATCCCTACTAATATTATAAATGCGAAAGTAACTCTGTCTGTCTGTCTGTCTGTCTGTCTCACTTTTACGACTAAACCGCTGAACCGATTTTGATGAAATTTGGTATAGAGGTAGGTTAGACCTTGAGAAAGGACATAGGCTATGTTTGGTCGCGATAACCGACATCCACGCGGGCGGAGCCGCGGGCAAAAGCTAGTATGTTTATAAGTGTAAAATTATAACAAATACTTACTCAATAGTTCTTAGAGTCCTCAATATGTCGCCCTTACCTGTAAAGATAAGACAATAAATTAGTTGCACGTATAAACAACATAACATCTCCTCTGAATATCCACACATTTTTGAAAAAATATTTATCGTATGATACCACCAGAAAATAGGGACTTCGGACACCCATTTTTTAATGTCAAAATGGTGTAGTCCAGTTATAGCACCCAGCCAAATAGCACCTAGCTTAGTCCATGAGGGGCACACACCTTCACGGAAGTGGACGTTTCAGAAGTTAGGCATTGACGGAATGGACATTCGAAGAAATGGACTTGAGAGTTAACTGGGCATGACAGGAACTGGACCTAAGAGACCGAAAGGATTTTGACAGGTTCCATTCCTAGATATAAATTGCCAAATCAATGAAAGAAAACAATTAATTGGTAACACGACTCTTGGTCACTTAATTACAAACATTTTCTGCAAACAATCCTCCACAAATCTATTAAGAAGCCACTTTAAAGTACCAAATAACTTAACAATTAGCTTTCGTTACAAAGCCTTTCCGCTGAGATTACAAAACTTACTTTTTAATAAGCTCATCTTCATTAAATATAAATAATTAGAAGGTAGGTTGAGCGTGGGTGCACTTTACAAAACGAGGGTACTTTTACAAAGGTACCTTTCAAGTTCAAAGGACCGCCCACGAAAGCTTTGTAATCAGTCGCCATTCTCAGGCTCACACCAGGTGTAGGATTTTTAGAAGCTTTTTTAATAATAGATTGATTTTTTTTTGTTTTGAAGGTCTATTTTGATTCGATTTACAAGAACAGTTAACAATTTTTTAAGGAGCAAACGAAAATAATCTTACGCTTGTAATATTGGCACATCAAACAATTGTAAATAAAAAAAATAGTTAGTACGGAGATCGTACACTTGTGGTCCTTCGAGCCGGTTAGAAGTCAAGAGGTTTAACGTTAGATTCCATGAAAAATGTTACTTCATGAAGTGTTCGTGGCTTTTAAGCTGTCCACTGCTTTTAAACTAAAATGTGAAACCAGCTCGAGATAAGATATTGTAAAAATATCCCACAAGTGATAGTGTAAAAAAATCCCAATTCCCATAGCACTTCAAACAAGTCAGCGGTCATGGCTACCGGTAAGGTTCAAATAAGTAATTGTGGAAAAGTACAAGTGATTTATTCAATATCTGTAGCAAGTTCCACCAAGTGCCATCAATCTCCAGTTTATACTCATGACATGGTATGTCATGGTCTGTCATGGTCATGGCTTTGTTAGAGTTTATTATAAATATCCAATATAAAAAGTTTATACTTTTTATAGAGGTTATAGCTTATGCCATAAAGATTTTACTGCCATAGTTTGATGACACTACCATTCATCGATCTCAACGAGTGAGTGACCTCTGCAGGCTATTCACGTAGCAACAACTCCTTCTAGAGTAAAACTTGGTACTTTCTTAAGTTTCAGTATTTATGTTGTACTGTGTGTAGCTGCCGAAAGTTGAGCTTAAATCAATGAGGATTATACTCAATGTAATCATAATATCCATTAGATTTTTTCACATTAAGACTAATATACTAACTCTCGCGTTCCATGATATACAATAATGTTAACGGGAATTAACGCGATCATCAACGAGATATCGACCAGGTTACACCGGCCGTGGTCACAGGCTGACTGGCTCAGCGGTGCACGCCCGCCGTCTTCGAATCCGTGAGGTAGTAGGTTTAACCTGGTCGAAACGTCAGGCAAAATCAAAGGTATGTATTTACCCATACCATGATCGCGTTAATTCCCGTTAACATTATTGTATAAGACTAATATAATTGGAGATTATGGTTTTGAGAAAAATTGTCAGATCAAACGAAAATTCCAAGTTTTTAAAGATTATTAAAGTATCAACTGAACAGTAACGTTACTGGGACTTGATCTATACTTCATGAAATTTAGCAGCAGCGTTACGAGCGATGGTAAACACTTACCACCAAGTAGATTGTGGCTTACAGTATAATAAGGTACATACAATACAAGCCCCTCTAGACAAGTGGCAATTCGTTGCTCGGCGAATGATGGAATAGAATGCCAAATGTATGGGATTTGACGTATATGACAGGCGTCAACAAATGTCAAAAACGTCAAATCCTATACATTTGTCATTCTATTCCATCATACGCCGAGCAACGAATTGTCTCTTGTCTAGGGGGCAAGTTCATGTAGGAGCATCGACACGGTATTGAGGAAGTATAACCGCGTAGCAAGCCATAACTAATTAAGTGAGCATCCTGTATACTCAAAGGGCAGGCGATGTACCGGTTAATTAAATAACACTGAACTACGTACGCTATGAGTTTGTTTGCGTTAGGATGTGTTGCCACTAGCTAGGTTAGGTATATCGACGGAAATTGTTCAGAGGGGTTAGCACGAAAAACTATCGTAATCGTAACGTAACGAGAGTACAGAGTATTGCGATTGGCAGGCTTCACACGCACACACGATCACTAGTGGACAGGCGGCCAACCGCAATGCTCCGTGCTTCCGTTACGTTTACGATACGATAACGATAGTTGTTCGTGCTCACTCCACTGATCGGCGAATAGGTAGGGAAGGAGGTTTAGAAAGAGAATTGATATTTCTTATGAATGTGTCGTATAGGGTGAAGGGCTTTTAATATTTATTGTTATAGCGGCAATACATTATCTGTGAAAAAGTCAGACAGTAGAGTTTTCGACTGCTTCTGTGGCGTAGCGGTAGCGAACGCGGCTGCTACGCAGGAGGCGCGGGTTCGATCCCCGCTCAGTGCAAATATTTGTTTGCATATTAATATAAATATTTGCATTGGTCTGGGTGTTTCCATGTATAATATGTATGTATTTACAAAAAAAATGTATCTAAGTATGTTTATCCGCATTCTAGAACCCATAACACAAGGTAGTTAAGCTATGCCTACTTTGGGTCTAGATAGCGTTGTGTAGAATGTCCTACAATATTTATTTATTTATTAATAGGGTTCGATTTTTACCCTATGGGTACGGAACACTAAAAACGAGACAAATTAGTCAGTCTGATATAAAAACAGTATTCCTAGTCCAAAATAAATGAATAATGAGGAAGGTGACTGTGTACGTGACGTGTGTCGACCCACGTCATGTGACGCTGGTCGGAGGACACGCCTCGGCGCGGTGGGAATTAATCGCCTCTAGCCGTATAGAGATTCGGCTTGTGGGCAATTTTGATTCTTCCATTATAGTTTTTTGTGTTAAAATTGTAATAGTTGTCGTGATTATCTTTTTAATATGCGATAGAAATGACACATAATTTTGAAGGAGTAGGTATATTACGGCCGTTCCCAATAACATATCTACAGATAAAGATTAAGGTAGATATAGTTCTTATGTCAAATCTTATTGATAACTTCCTACTATGAATTGCGTTACCATAGAGATTGATGACGTTTTTATCCTTTCTAATGTCAAAACTGGCGATAGATAGGTTATTGGGAACGGCCGTTATAGGTAGGATAGAAGGGTAGATAGAAAGAAGGATTTTTCTAGTGGTAAAGTCACAGGAAGCCTTGTCAGATGCTTTTGACGCCTCGCTTGAAGAACCCGACATAGTAGGGACTAGGAAGGACACACACGTGTGCTGGCAAAGAATTCGAAGTCTATATGGTGCGACAAAGAAGTTCTGCCCCTCTAGACAAGTGGAAATTCGTCGGTAGGCGTTTTAGAGAATAAAATGCCAAATGTATGGGATTTGACGTATATGACAGGCGTCAACGAATGTCAAAAACGTCAAATCCTATACATTTATTCTATTCTATGATACGCCTAGCAACGAATTGCCACTTGTCTAGGGAGGCTAGATAGGAAAGGGGAGGTTGGGATTAAATGTAAAATATTTTATTTGTACCTGCGAAAGGTATATACACTTTTTAGCTGTATTTTGTTGAGAGTAAACATATGAAATAGATCGTTCAGTGTTGTCGTATAAGCGATCTTTACCAGACAACCTTTCTGAAATTATTTTATTTTCAGTAAAAATTATATTTTAGACAGTCAGCCGTTTATTAACATAATATGTTCACAAACGCTGACAGGGGACTGTTTTAATTACCTTTTTTACTATCACGAAATAAAATTGTTGCCAGGTTTTACTTCTCGAGGTTATTTTTTCACAAAAACATGCTGATAATTATAATTTATTGAAGTTAATATTTTTATTTCGTTTGCGTAGTTTTGCATTTAAAAAATGGCTTACTAGCTACTGCCTGCGGCTCTGCCCACGAGGAATTTTAATCCCGTTTCAACAACACATGGAAAGCCTGTGTTATTACAGACAATAATCTATACCTGTATCAAATTTCAGTCAGATCTGTTCAGTCGTTTGACCGTGATTAAGTAACGAACATTTAAACATTTGTACAAACTTTTATTAGCAGGATATCAAACAACCCTATCCCATTATTACTTTGGACCACACCCTCCAAAAGATGAGTTGGCCCATGTATACTTCGCTTAAAACCCCATAGCTCGAAATTCACTAATAACATTCGTAGGATCAGTTATGTACCAACGCCTACGCCGTAGCACCGTAGAGGTATAGCTGTAGCACGTAGACGGTACAAAGGAGTCGGAATGCGGCAGCGAACTCAGCTCAATGAGCGTTTATTAGTTCGGTGAAACGATGCGGTAAACACGGCATCTCGACTCGAACCCACTTCGAGATTTAACACATTTTAAATTATCCCTACTAATATTATAAATGTGAAAGTAACTCTGTCTGTCTGTCTGTCTGTCACGC
The DNA here is from genome assembly GCA_914767945.1 of Eilema depressum. Classification (NCBI taxonomy): domain Eukaryota; kingdom Metazoa; phylum Arthropoda; class Insecta; order Lepidoptera; family Erebidae; genus Eilema; species Eilema depressum. Next base: position 1,544,827 of record OU612026.1, read on the forward strand.
CCAAACCACTGTACCGATTTTGATGAAATTTGGTATAGGGGTAGATTAGACCTCGAGAAAGGACAGAGGCTATGTTTGGTCGCGATAGCCGACATCCACGCGGGCGGAGCCGCGAGCAAAAGCTAGTTTATTATAATTATAATATTGTCGGAAGTTAACACGAATATTACACACTAGCTGTTGCTCGCGGCTCCGATCGGTATGCGCCTCCGATCCAACCGATTAATCGTCGAGGCTCTGGTGCAAGTTTTTCTCTCACGCTAGAAATAAAGCCAAAATGAACCAGAATTATGCCCGAGTAATAAGAGAAAGGGAGCTTCGGGCCGATGAGTTCAGTCGCTAACGGTATAAGTTACCGACCACCTCTCGGCTCTGGGATGAAAATCGTACAAGTAAAAACAAAAAAAAAAATAGCACTCTGGGAGTGCCGACACAATTGAAAACAATCTGTATTAAAAAAATTGCTCAATAACAGTTTATCATTAACCGTGGCCGTATCGTATCGTCGTGATGGGACCAGACCGCAGGTGTGTGTTGAGTTCCATGATTTTTGTTCACTCAAAATTTTCTATGGAAACTACACAACATGCGTGAAAGTTTCGCTTCAAAAACTACACACACAGTGAGTGTAGTATGTGACGGTACATGGCGAAAAGAAAATGTAAAAAATCTCGAAAATGTGCGGATAGATGAAGAACCTACTACCTCACGGACTCGAAGACGGCGGGCATGCACCGCTGAGCCAGTCAGCCTGAGACCACGGCCGGTGTAACCTGGTCGAAACGTCAGGCAAAATCAAAGGTATGTATGTACCTATACCATGATCGCGTTAATTCCCGTAAACATTATTGTATAACTACAAGTGAATTCTACAGGTACTCTTTTAGTTGCTGACCGTACCTGTCAGTAATCAGTAAGGGCGTGCTAATATTGTTAACGATGTTCGTTAGTGTAGCGGGGCGAGCCGGGGCACACCTCTATCACAGACACATAAAACATTCTTACAACACCGGTCTTGTTCGTGGCCAATTGACGGCAAGACGTCGGTTTATAGGTCGTTAGTGAGAAAGGTAAGGCGTCTTTGAGCGTGATTGTGAGGTGTTTATAAGGTGAAGAAAAGGATAGTGTGTTATATTGTTATGGTGTGTTAGGATTGGAGCAAGCGAAAAAATTATTTCTCTGTCAGCATATCTGTTCTAGTGGGAAAGATGACTTTGTGTATGTACTATTATCAAGTTTCAAGGTTTTTTATGTGTGTGAGTTACGATACCGTAAACTGGGGTTACTTTGTCAGAACTGGGTACCTTTGATACAATTTAAAGCATGTTTTTTTTTTTCGAAAACAGCAGGCATACCTAAGAAACACGAAATACAGGGATAGCATTTCCACTTCTCAAGAAAGTGATGATAATAATAATAAAAAATCTACATGCAAACATGCATATATACCTATATTACGTATTTATAATTTTAGTGGGGATGATATCAGCATTCGTCTTCCAAACTTTCGCCTTGCCCACCAAATTCCTTTCAAAAACCTTTTGAATAACTTAATTACTACTTCATTCCTGTTTTCCCCATTTATAATAGCTTAAATTTCCCGCTTTCTTGTTACAAAAGCTTAACTAAACTAGTTTGCACAGTCCTGGCCATTCTAGTTATGTGTAACTAGCTTAGTTAAGATTCCGTAACAAGATAATTAACATAATACTTGTGGAAGTTTCGGCGAATATTACATGCTGCACTGAAACTACTGTCATCCGATTATATCGTGATTAATACGTGGGTACAGTAAGCATCAGACTTGCGTTTTTTACTGCAGTTTCAAAATGATTTTAATACCGAGGTATTAAAAGCCAATCCAGGGCCGGATCTAGGGGGGGCAAGCCGGGGCACGGGCACGGCAATAAAGTGGGCGGGGGCGGCATTTTGAGATTTTGCCCCGCCTAAAAAAAATTGAAGATCCGGGGCTGAGTCAATCAATCTGATTTATATTGTATTATTTTCCGAGCTAAAGGTCTGTACCAAATATCAGAACCATTCAGTCAATAGGAAGGGGGGGAAAACCAAGGCATTAAGATCATTTAAGTAAATTGTTCGTCAAGTTCGATCTGATGTTGACTGTACTTTGAAACATGTATCCTCTTTAAGACATGAGACAACCAACAGCTAAGTTTCTTTGTAATCATGATTGCTGAAAGTATGCGAAACGTCGAGCAAGCGTAAATATGAAAATGATACGTAATAAATTTGATAAAAAAAGTTTCTTTACAAATATATATCTATAGGGGAGGCCTATGTCCAGCAGTGGACTTCCTATGGCTGAAATGATGATGATGATATATTCTGATTTGACCGACTTGGCAGAGAGACTTCTTCTTCTAGACTACGTCTCTTCTATATTTGGTCAACAATCATTATTAAAAAAATCTCCTCTGTCTCCTATCGGGTCCAATCACGAATCTGAACCATTTCGTGCTTACTGCTTTGAAAATTAGTATGAGAAATAACTTCCACGCACCCACGTTAAACAATTATTTTACCCCCTTACTGTATACAAAGTATTACTAGCGTAGACGAAAAGGATTAATATATTTAACGAAAGAATAAAATATTACTAAATTCATTTACTAAAATTGTTATCCCCATATTCACTTTTATTCAAAATAGCCTGTCACGCTAGTTGAGCAATAAAAACCTATCATACAAGAGTAGCCAATTACTTAACAGCGTAAACATACAAAAACATATTGACCTAAATATTCGCCATTGAAACGAGCCTGGTTTAAAAATCGCTATCAATCAGGGCGGAACAAGGGGCTGATGTAACCCTCCTCTAACAGTGCGCCATTAACCCTATTTAGGTGTCATTCCACCCTCGACCCTGCATTCCCTGTATGTGTTCGCCCTTCTGGGACTTTTAGACCTATGCGACGAATGCTAGGATTACTCTGCTTAACGGGTTGTTTGTTGTGCTTCCATGTGGATTGAATAGGGTAAATAATTGATGTACATTGCGCTAACCTCGTTCTTTCTCTGGTATATCATACATTTGAGTTGTACGGGTGGTGTAGGTAATGGAGTTTTCGCTGCATGTCTCAGAATTTCATTGGGAAGCTAACTGTACTCAAATCACGATTAATATTTTTCATTATTATTGTATTTACACCTATTTATATCAGAAGAGGTACAATTCTTCCATGCTTTTAAAACACTTGACCAACTCGCTAACCTTGTTACGTTAGCTTCATAATCTTAATTAACTGTTCTAGTATGTATTTTCAGCTTACTCTATCAAAATAAATAGATTACCTTCAACACGGCTATTGAAAAATAATTATTATTATTATTATTATTATTATTGGGGAACAGGCCAGCAGTTGAAACAACTGATATCAGCCTGCATCTCGTTGTTCACTACACTGTTTTCACTAACTACTTAATGTTTTTGTTGATTTATGTGTTTATCCAGTCTATTTTTAAATTGATTAATATTTTCTGCTGTCACAATATTTTCAGGCAGCCTATTCCATGCATTGACCGCTCTATTGCTCAAGAAGTTCTTGTGTGGATTTGTATTCCAGCTAGATTTTTGCAGTCTAAGATTGTGTCCTCTACGATTTCGGTCTGGTGCGCGTTTGAACATGTTGCTGAATCCTTGCAAGTCGTAGTGATCAATTATTATCTTGAAGGTCTCAATTAGGTCTCCACGTTCTCTGCGCTCCTTCAAGGTGGTCAGGTTCAGTTTATCTAGTCGTTCTTCGTATGGCAAACGTTTCAGCTGTCTGGGGACTTTCGTGAATCTACGCTGCACTCTTTCCAACAGGTCTATGTCTTTTATGAAATAGGGGCTCCATACTTGAAAGGCATATTCTAGTATTGGTCTTACATACGTTTTGTGGATTCTAAGAGCCATTTCAGGTGTCAATGTTCCAAAGGCCTTCCGTATGAGGTATACCATGGTATTAGCTTTTTTGACAATATTCGTGATATGGTCTTCCCATTTCAGGTTCTCCGAGATCTTAACTCCCAGATCCATCTGTGTTTTGACTTCGGCTAGCTGAGTGTCGCCAAGTTTGTAAGTTAGCCTGGGGTTCCGATTTCCGATGTGCAATACCGTACATTTCGTGTGATTCAAATTTATGAGCCAGTCTTTGGACCACTTCATGATTTTGTCTAAGTCTGCTTGGAGACGATCATAGTCTAAAAGGGGGTTTGCAAAGACCTTTGTGTCGTCGGCAAACATGCTGACCTTGCAATCAAGACATTGACACAGATCGAAGGTGAAGATAATATAAAGCACCGGGCCTAGGACGGAGCCTTGCGGCACACCACTATGGATATCTCGTTGTTCGGAAAGTGTGTCACCCACTCTCACACGGAAAGTTCTTTTGCGAAGGAAAGCTTCTATCCAGTCGAGCAATTTGCCACGTATGCCAATAAATTCGAGCTTTTGCAACAGTCTGCTTATGGGGACTTTGTCAAAAGCTTTTTCGTAGTCCAGGTAAACTACGTCGACCGGGGCTCGTTCATCAAAGCTCTTGGTCCAGGTAGCCAGGCACGACAGCAGGTTTGACACAGTGGAGCGGCGTGGACAGAAGCCATGTTGACAGTCGCTTATTATTTGATGTAAACGCAGATGTTCTCTTATGTGTTTGACTACAACTTTTTCCATGGCCTTACATATAACGCTGGTCAAACTGATCGGTCTGTAGTTGACTGGTGCTAGTCTGTCTCCTTTTTTGAAGATAGGGGTCACAGTAGCTGTTTTCCAAACGTCTGGTAATTTTCCAGTGTTGTACGAGGTTTTCATTATATCAGCCAGTACATTCGTAACATTACATTTTTGAAGGAGTACTACTGGAATTTCGTCGGGGCCAGGAGAAGAGTCTGATTTCATTTCCTTTAGGGCTTGCTGCACCTTGCCACTGGTAAACTCCAGGTCTGGAATAGATTCCTCAACTCTCAGGCTTGGTTCTATAACAGGAAGAGGACCAGGAGGTTCTTGTTGGTAGACGCTGACAAACTGGTCAGCAAACGCTTCTGCTATTTCTTTGGAGCTCGTCACAGTCTGTCCTTGTTGGTTTCGTAGCACAGTTGGTATGCTTACCTTCGATGTGATTTGCTGTCGGATATAAGAATAGAATCTCTTTGGTCCAGCTTGAAGAAGAGTCATCTCGTAGGAAGTTCTTTGAGAGCGTCTTAGGATTGTTAGTTTGTTGTTCACCTTTCTGTATTTGTCATGGATACTTTCTAAGCCAGTCAGAATGTACCTGTTCCAAAGCACATGCTTTTCTTTGATCATTTTGAGCATATCGTTGTTTATCCATGGTTTGTTGGTAGCATTTTGTTGCACCTTGGTCAGGGGCACATGCTGGCCTATTGCATTTCTTAATACACTTAAAAAGTTATTTGTTTGTACATTCACATCCATTGATTGTAGTGTTGGGCCAGGTAAGGTGTCCAGTAGCATATCATTAATTTTCTCAAAGTCAGCTCTGTGATAATTTCTCCTCAGAATGGGTTTAGTCTGTGTATTGTTTGTTTTCTCAAACTGTATAGTGATGGTTAAGCAGGTATGGTCGCTTTTCCCAATCGGGGCAGAGTGTTCGAGCTGTGCCACAAGTGAGTCATCATTGGTTAATATCAGGTCGAGCAATGATGGCTGGTTTCCTTTTCTGTACCTGGTGTGTTTGTCTACTAGCTGTTGGAGATTGCTATCTACATACCACTGGACAAAATTATCTTCTTTGGGTGTCAAATAGCCACAGTCTGTCAAAGGCCATTTTACTCCACTGAAGTTGAAGTCACCCATTACTACACATGCGTGGGAGTCGGTAGCTGTTTTTATTTGTTCCAGTAGTACATCGTCGTGTTGTATGGTAGAGCCTTGTCCCCTGTATAGTCCACAGAGCAAAAACTTACTGCTTCCAACCTGTATGTCCAACCATAGACATTCAGATGATTCATGTTTCTTGTTGAAGGGACTTAGTTTTGTTTGTATTCCAGCATTGTTTGCAGTATAAATGGCCACTCCACCACTTCGCTTGTCCAATCGGTCATCTCTGTATACGTCATAACCCGGAATTTTAATCAGTGTGTCAGGTATATCTGGCTTGAGCCATGTTTCAGTTACAACTATTATTGTTGGTTTCTGGGCATTAATTTTTGCAGTGAGGAGATCAATTTTGGATGTGAGTGACTGAATGTTTGTGTACAGTATAGTCAGTATGTATAGCGGGGTTCGTTTGTTCGTTTGTTCATTTGTTGGGGGTTCGTTTAGTTTTTTGTGGGGTTAGATTTTACGATCTTAGGATGACCCTGAACATATCGTATGGTAATGTCCCTCTCTCCACCATCAATACGCGTTTGGAGCTCTTCACGAAGGTAAGTCATATACTCTCGCTGCAACGGTGTTTGATCACCAGTGATGGACGATGGTTTCTCCAGCCTATGTTTATTTTTGAGCACTTCCAACGCATCTCTCCTGCTTTTCATTACTACCTTTAGCGGACGTGGTTTGTTATTTCCACCAGTTTTGGGGGCTCCCAGGCGAAACAGCCGAAGTCCATCACAATTAACCGCTTTGGTGACGGATTTAATAACAGCCGAACACGCTTCCCTATCATACTCAATTCTTCGCTCTGGCTCCTTGCAAGTCGATTCCGGTACGTCGTAGATAATGAGATTATTGGCTCTGTTGGTCCTCTCTGTCATCTCTTGGATAGCGGACTCAGTTGCGAGCATGTTTTGGCGCAATCGCAGTTGCTTAACCTCTTCAGTGAGATCCTTCAATTGTTTCATTAAGGTAGGCAACTGCGTTACAGCAGACCTGCATGTAGCACAAAGAAATGACATATTGCGGCCACTTTTAAGCTCCACTACTCGTACTTCGGTGGGTGACAACTCATGACAGTCACTACACAGAACGATCTTGCAGGCATCACAATTAACGTGCGTCTTTTTATCACTTGGGACTTTGTTACATTTTCCGCATTTTATTTGCTTATTTTTTGGGGTCATTTTGTGGAGTTTGGATTTATAAACTAAAACTTAAAAGGATAATATTTCGAAAATCTTCATCAAGTTCGTCCTGACTTAATCCGCTCACCTCTTTTTACTCCCTGAAAAACATCTTAATTTTCATAATAGCTCTTAAAAGGATTTCAAATCACCGTACTAAGTATTATCCGGGCTAAAGTATCTCAGAGCTGCGAGACCCGTGGGTTAACTAGCCTCTTTTGAATAAACATTTCGTGTGTTGTGTCAAGTGGAATGACACAGGTGTTGCAGGGTCCTGGATGGCTAAAAATAGGCTTAAGAAAACCTAGAAGATATACCGATAGATAGATATCAACAGTATTGTACCCGTGGACTCAACCAACTTAGATTTTCACTACAAGCTTTTGCTACTTTTTTATTTCATATAAACCTTGTAAAAGAATACAACAAAAAAGGAATAATGTGTGTAAGTGGAGGCGTTCTCAAGTTTTGAGCTTAGCAACAAATATAGCTATTTCCAAAAAAATTGCTGACCCGGGCAAGTTCAGTGCTAGTCTCTGTAGCTACATCAGTCAGGTTTGAAACGGGTAAGTTTTCTGAACAAATCCGAAAACGGTTATAGGATTTATTCAGAAAAAGTAACAGATTTTTTTTTATATATTAAAAACCTATGCCCATCACAATACTCAAACTCTTTTTCTACAGATGACAATCCAAAGATTGATCTATAATTTTCTTATTATACCTCAATCGTTCCAATATCAAAGAAATAATCGCGGGACCACACATCAAAATATAAACGAAGAAAACATACTTTGTTTTCACATTTTGATAAATAACATTTTCTTTCCGAAATTGTCTCACCGTCGGCAAACACGCAAGTTGTAAAGTAAACATCTCTTTGTTGTCTCGCTAAGGAGGGGGGTGTCTGCGTCCCAAGAGTATTGGATCAATGGACACGAGTGATTAACTGTTGGCAAGATGACTCGTACGACACTTGAGACGTGTGTAGAAGTGTAACAACAAGGATGGGTCCTTAGGCATGTCAACGCGAAAGAGTATTTAAGGATCATTTAAACGGGATATTTCTCGCACGTTACGTCGAGAAATCGTACGCTACTATCACTAGTAATAATCGCCATATCATTATCGTATGAAAAGCACACAAAGGCAAAAACAGAATTCTCGCCTACGATTATATTTATTTTATTTATTTTTTTATTTATTATATACTTTATTGTACGCCAAATTACAATATTGTGATACAGGAATTATGAAAACAGAAGCAGTACAAAGGGCGGCCTTATCGCTTTACGCAATTTCTTCCAGGCAACCTTTGGATGGAAATGTATCATACGAGATTTGCAATTGACATATCGCCTTATGTCAAAATACGATTATAGCTTTAAAATTCTGTTCAATAAATATTAAATTGCGTGGCAATTCTCGCCAGGCGAGGACGAACTAGCGGCTAGTGTTTCTGCGAATAAAGCAATTTTTTCTTGTCCTTTCGACAATTGTATCTTACAGGCGATGAAACTCTCGTCTTCTAAATGAGCCTTAACACGGTTTAATCTGTCAAATTGAATTAAATAACTGGCATTATTATCTTGCCCATAAGGACTGGCATTTTTGTATACAACAGTTGTCTAATAAGCGGTAACTAAGTATGTGTTTATTTTGTTAGTAGCTACGTCGCTATAGCGTCACTAATATGTAAAATTTAAAGGTATATAAACCTGTAAAGTAATACTACTCGTAAATCAGTACTTGATCCTAACGTTTCATCCGAAGTACGTCCGAAACTTACAACTTTGAAGTCCAAAATCCGCTTTACTATCCTTTCCTTTTCCACTAGATTACGCAATATCGTATGTAAATCAAGTACCTATCTGAATCCCGATACAAAGTAGCCGATAACATTGAAAAATATATATCGTATCCGTCCGAAGCGATTCTGACCGCGGTCGGTAGCCCGGCAAAGGGTTTAAAGTCCACCATTTTGATTCGCTACATTTTTTAAATTGCGTAGGGTAGTTCATCCTTTACCCCTATTAGCATTTACGGGAAAAATGTTTTGCAATTAAAATGAAATGGTTTCGTAACTTGACGTTGAATAAATGCCCAGGGAGCGGAATAATTCATTAGGATTAGCTATTTTAGGAAAAAGACTGAATATAAAACGTTAATATTGCTTCTTAATAGGATTTAGTTGAATTAATTTAAAAGAGCACTCTTAGAGATTGACTTTTTTATGATACTAAGGTGGCAAACAATCACAAGACTCGTACTGCTAATGCTAGAGGTAGCACACGCGTTGCCAATTGGAGAGGATAAAGAGGATAACATAATTCCACCAGTACTCGGACAAATCTTCAAAATTTTAGATAAAGCGTGAAATAAGGCATAAGACATAATGAAAACAAAATCGTTTTTGCTTTGATTAGGCTGCCTTTCCAAGTAGCTAAACTTTTCACATATCTGGTGGAGAAGGCAGCCATTTGGCTTACGCATCATACATTTCTGCTTCACGCCTAAGATATTATCTTAAATTAAAGGAAATCGTACTTTCTGCTTTCTTTTCATTCGTACTTTATTTGCAAGACCTAATCCTCCATCTGAAAGCCTGCAAATTTCATTCCTCCTGATCATATTGACACTGGCAAGCTAACTATCCCTATCTTAAACAGTTTATAAAACTTGGCCAGTAGAAATATTCAAAGTAGGTACTAACTAAAGCACTAAGTGACTAAGAGTAAACATGACCCTCAGCTGCGAGTGGCGGTGGAAACAACAACCTCGTACTTACACAACGAGGGTGATCGATTTTGTTCTACACGTCTAGAACATCGAATGACGCAGTGTCAAACGCCTTTCATAAAACTAACCTCCCGAAATAGTTCAAATGGGACTGTCGCAACTTTTCAAGGTTCTCTCGATTGAGTGAGGTTTGGTTTGATACACTATTTATGTAGGTTATGTCATTGTTATTGTCATTTCTTTCTTTTCAGTAGTCATAGCTGCTGAGAAGTAGTCGAAATGTCGCTAAATGTCAAGAATCCGTGCTAATATTATAAATGCGAAAGTAACTCTTTCAAAGTTACGCTTTCACGCAAAAACCACTGAACAGATTTTGATGAAATGTGGTATAGAGATACATTAGACATTGGGAAGGGTCATCGACTATGTTTGGTTACGATAACCGATATCTACGCGGGCAAAACTGCGGGTAACAGTTAGTACCAAATAAATTGCGATAAAATCCTTTAAAAATTAGTGATATTCATGTAAACTTCAGACAGTAAAATGTCACTGTCTTCACCAATTGAGTCACTACCATGTAATGTACGCCTAAGCCCATGCAAATGGAAGAGTCAATGCAGGAAAGTGAACCCTAGACTCAGAGGCGAGAGCCTCGGATGCGACTTGGACTAACGCGATAATCCGCTTCGTGATTCAACATACACACTATCCCACTTAGATAGGCAGGGACAACGTTTTCCCACTTTTAAGGGTTCTTTAAGTGGGGCGTGAAAAAGCACTTGCTGAGGCCGTCAACCTGAGTGCCACCATTGTAACATGGTTTGTGTCTGTAATGATGACCCTCTGTCCTGAGACTGTGCCTTCAGCTTACCATCAGGCGAGGTGGAGTCATATTGACGTGTCCTACATAAAAAAAGATCTTGACATACACCAAATATTGAAGATTTTCTTAACTAGTATATCTTATGAACAATTGAAATTGGAATGTTTCTTAACTACTAAGTCCTGAGTGAGTTACTGAGCTTCTACATATAGTTACTATACAGGCACGCACTCAGCTGTTTCATTACTGTTTAATTATTTGATAAAAATAAAAGCCGGATGTGAGTTTGATTAACCGATACTAGGGCACGGCAACTTACAGAAATCTTTTTTTAAACAAAGGATAGCCTAAAAGGAACGACAGATTCAAATTATATTATTCGAAACGGCTGCCCGTTTGTACAAGACCCTTTTATATTTTTAGTTGATAGGTAGGCGATAAACTTACTCAAAATCCACCTTGTTGTAAGCTGTTACCGACGCAAGGAGTATTTGCAACACCAGAGGTATCAATAGAGCATTGCTATTTGCAACAGAGAAGAAAGAGACAAAGAGGAGAGTGGGAAATAAGAAAGAGAGTCAAGCCTGCGGTCTCCTCTCATAAATTGTACCTTCTTTATCAGTCGTAATGCTCTAAATGAAGAAGAAAACCTGTTATGTATAAAATCATTGCAGATACATTCATTAATACTACACTAATGTCTGCAAAACAGATAGGTATACTCACTCTCATAGTATGAAAGTCTAGTATGAGGCTCATACCAGACTAATGTCTGCAAAATGCAAGTTTCCCGGCGGAATAAAGCGTCACTGCATCTCTTCTAGCCGGCGTCGTATACGGCGACTGTTCCCCATCAGACATAAAGCAAAATCCCATGAGAAAGTACCCGGATTACGGCAACGATATTATGAGTCTGAAAACCATAGTTTCTGTGGCGTAGCGGTAGTGAACGCGGCCGCTACGCAGGAGGCGCGGGTTCGATCCCCGCTCAGTGCAAATATTTGTGTGCATGAATGTGAATATTTGCATTGGTCTGGGTGTTTCTATGTAGGTATAATATGTATGTATTTACGGAAAATAATGTATCTAAGTATGTTTATCCGCATTATCTATAGATTCCATAACACAAGCTAGTTAAGCTATGCTTACTTTGGGTCTAGATAGCGTTGTGTAGAAAGTCCTACAATATTTATTTATTTATTATAGCTCTCGAAAAGTCGGTAATATAATACCTCTGCCTACCCCTTCGAGGATACAGAGCCGTAATTATGAATGTATGTACAATTAAAAAGCGCAGGTCCCCTAATTACGTGGGACCGAATATCATAGTCGATGAAATATGGGTGTTCAATACACTTCTGTCTACCCCTTCAGGAATTTACAGGCGTGATTGTATGTAAGTAGACTTAAGAACGAATGAAATTTAGAAGTAAGACTGTCGCAGGTTCGAACCCCGTCTTCAACGCTGACATTTTTTAAATTGTAAAAGTTTATATCAGACATTCATCTTTCCCAATTTCCGATTTAAGTTGAAAATATTGTATTATGTAAGTTTTGATTTGTACCTTCTTTAATACTACTTCAGCCATACTAAGCCTTAACCATCTAAGCATCTTTAAGTTACACATTTTGTAAGATTTCTTAAAAAACCGGGCGTTAAATTCACTACCTCATTACCCGGGCATATCAGAAAGTTTATAAATCATGATCTAAGTACGTACCTGTACATAAATATAGGCACTTACAGAACTAAAGTACCTACATTTACATATATGTATACTTAGTAACCGCCTAAAGTTATATAATACACTATATACACATACTTTTTTCAGCAAAAGAAAAGTTACAAAACCATTACAACTGCAATACGGGCGCGGAACACTAGCGCCATCTATCGACCACCAAACATTCCCCCATTTGCGTCCAAACCTTATTTTGTTCAAACTCACCAATAATGTATGAACCGACGAAATTTAATGACAGATTCACTGGTTTGTTCGTTGCTACACTCACTGGTTTCGGTCAGATTACTTTGCACAGATGAATGAGTGGTTACTGAACACTGTTTTTAGACGCGAGTGTACGCGTGTACTTGTAAGCACAAAATTTGTTGAGTGAAGTGGGTGTGTGTGCGACGTGCGGGGTTGACGCGCGACGCGGGTGGACTGCCGTGGTCCGACGCGCCCCGCGCTGCGCCGCTAACATGCGCGCCATAACCTAACCCCATTCTGAGTTTTCCTTCACAAAGAATAGTGAAAAGATGTGCCACTGCGATTCAAATTCGATCTTAACTTTTGTAACAGTTAACTAACCTCTAAGATTATAACAGTGAAGCTGTTAATAATGTTACAGTGATTGAAGTAACTAAGTTGACTAAGTTACGTTAATTGAAAATTTTGTATAGTAAACTGTAGTTGTCATGTTGCGACATAACTTTGGTGAATGCGGCTGTTGTGGTGTTTTGCGGTTCGATTACCAGACTGAGTAAAATGCTATTGCAAATACTAGGTTCTGCTACTAGAGTCTGGTAAAAGTTCCAGGTTTACAAGCAATAACTTCATCACTTATTGAGAAAATTCTATGTGTAAATATACGTAAAATAGAAAATCCATGTTCCTATTTCCCTACATCATATGCAAAGCGATACGTTCATAACCAAACATGATTACGTCCAATGGACGTCTTACGAAGGCGTTTCTTGACCTAAAAAGCTGAAACATACGTCACAGGCCAAGGATGGGCCTAATGGATTTAGTTTCTGGACCACTTCCGTGTGATGAAACATTACAACGTCGTTTAGCTCCAATTTTGCCTTTTTGTTCAGAATATAAAACTGTTGAGTATGGGGAGACTCCTAAAAACAGACCAAATAAATCATCATTGTGCAGTTCAGTAGTATAACTGTCGAAAATACTATAATAGTTATTTATATCACGAGTCATATAGGGCTGTTCTTCACCCGACTGTAAACATACAACCCATGACTAACTGCCCATTGACGGCAATAGGCTCGCCCCCTATTACGAGGGACCGAAAATCATAGTTGGCAAAATGTGGGTGTTATTACACCTCTGCTTACCCCTTCGGAGATTTACAGGCGTGAGTAAATGTATATGTATATAGGTATATAATCTGCCTGCCTGCCTGGCAGAAATCGCTTGAAGCGATAAGGCCGCCCTTGTACTATTGCCATAGTGATTACTTTTATGTTTTTAATGTTTTATTTTTAATGGTGTAAGTACAAAAAGTGTATATAAATAAAATAAATAAATAAATAAATATTTACATTTACACACTCAACTTTTCCAGTTTCCTTTTTGAAAATTTTCACTCTACGTCACTGTTATCTATTTATTAGATCGACTAATCATTTTCAAATATGACTTCTGTACGAAAATTACCGTAATTTCACGTACGTGAAGTAAAATATAAATTTCTATAAAAACTAGAACTCGGTGGCATACCTGTCAATTTGTACCTATAAAGGTGCGTACAGATCATGTAACATGTTGTATAACTTGTGTTATATAACACGTCCACATTATCTAACATTGTTTTATAACTTTGCAACATTGTACTAACTTCAGTGTCTACATTACTGAAACATGTTATATAACATTGTTATGTTGTTACATATGTAATGCTATATGTTATAATGTTATGCTATATAATTTGTACGCACCTTTAGTGGTCAATTTCGACAAGTTGTCAATTTGGACAAGATGTAAGTAATGACTGTCGATTTGTGGTCAATTTCGACAAGTCTGACAATTTGGACAAGTGGTAATGACCATCAAATTGTAAGTTGTAACTTTGTTAGCTTTAGATAAGTAATGGTCAACTTAAAGCTAACAGCGATAGGTACCTACTACAAATTAGAAGTTAAATAAATCTTGGACGGTGAATAACTATAGATACTCCATATTTTGGTTAGGTACTTCAATTAGCTTATTGCAGTCCACTATGTGGATATAGGTACTTAACTAACCTTGCTAATATTGATGTGTGTATTTTAATATTTTAATTAAAAACTCAGTTTAATTAATCTTTTTTGTAAAATTCGTAATCGGACCACTAATTTCAGCAGTAATTTATCAGTTTAATATATATCTTAATATATAAAAATCAATGCCACTTTTCGTTGTTATTTTATAACTCAAGAAGGGCTGAACCGATTTGGCTAATTTTAGTCTTGAAATATTCGTGGGTGTCCAGGGAAGGTTTAAAGGATGAGAACGGGAAAAATATGGCGGTACGAAGTTCGCCGGGACAGCTAGTGTTGATATAAAAAGATACATCAAGATTGTTTTACCTTTAGTTAAGAACCTAACCAAATGGAATATAGTTAAATTCTTCGTCCAAGATTTGATTCCATACATAACGATTAAGAATGGATAAAGTGAATCACCCAGGTGGTACTTGAACCCGCAACCGGTACCTTACTGGTTCTGACTAATGAACTACCGCCTGAAGCGTTTCAAATTCTGCTATTAAAAAACATCTATATAACTCTGACTGACTGACTGACTGACATAGTGATCTATCAACGCACAGCCCAAACCACTGCACGGATCGGGCTGAAATTTGGCATGCAGGTAGATGTCATGACGTAGGCATCCGCTAAGAAAGGATTTTGATTAATTCTACCCCCAAGGGGATAAAATAGGGGATGAAAGTTTGTATGAAACTTTTTCAATTTTAAACCGATCGGGCTGAGACTTTGCACGCATAAAGCTACTATGACGTAGGCATCTCCTAAGAAAGGATTTTGATTAATTCTACCCCCAAGGGGATTAAATAGGGGATGAAAGTTTGTATGAAACTTTGTCAATTTTAATCCGATCGGGCTGAGACTTTGCATGCATAAAGCTACTATGACGTAGTTATCTCTTAAGAAAGGATTTTGATTAACTCTACCCCCAAGGGGATAAAATAGGGGATGAACAACATTCCGAACTTAACGCGGACGAAGTCGCGGGCAACAGCTAGTTCCATATAAGTATAAAGGGATGATTCCGTAGCCGACCGCATAAGATAACTGCCGACGCACGCAGCAGATGCACGTAATTCATTGCGGCTAGTCAATGGTCCCCTTTAACTCTATCGGGTTCAACAAGTAATGGGTACGCCATTTCTGCTACATGCATTTATCGTTGTCGTACGCGGTCGGCTTCTAAATCATACCTTAAGTTAGTGAGAGGTGAAATTAATTCTCTCATCCTAGCGTTAATTCCCAGTCGCATCCGAAGCTTTTCAGCTCGGAGTCTGGGGTCCGCTTTAGTCTTAACTACAGATTTGGCTAGACCTCGATATTTTTTCGTGAAGCGATTGCCATCTAACCCCACAGCCCAATGATAACATTAGGCGATTTCGAAGCTTTGCAGCTAGACCGTTGTTTTTGGATTTTTTAGGGCTCCAACTACCCGTAACGACTGCCATAGATGTTCTTATGGCAACCGGGACCGACGGCTTAACGTGCTCTCCGAGGCACGACCAGACCAATGCAAATACCCATATTTCATGAACACAAATATTTGCACTGAGCGGGGATCGAACCCGCGCCTACTGCGTAGCGGCCGCGTTCACTACCGCTATGCCACGGAGGCAGTCAGAGAGAGGTGAAATTAATTAAGACGTGTTAATTAGTTGTGTATTCTCACGCATGCAATGTCTTTACTGTGTGACGAGGTGTGTTTGCTACCCGCTTTGTGTTTAGAACGATGTTTGAATGTTTAATGGTTCATTTACACTTCGTCGTCTACCGGCTTCCACTGGCTAATTCGCTTTATTTCTACGAGAAGGATTAGGGTATAACCCGCGCCACGTATCTTGGACCTAAATCGTAAGACATACGAGGCTCTGGCGCCCGCGGATTGCTTTGTAATAGTCTATGCTTGGTGAATTTGAGTTCGTCTACCGCATTAGCATCCCGCGTTATCCTCAAAAGACACCCAAGAAATGTATACTGCGCGTATAGGGCACGTTTTGAGCACATTTTAGGTCCAAGATACGTGGCGCGGGTTATACTACAGCGTGCCGGTGGAAATGACTTCATATATCATACAAGATAGATGACTGACCGATGAGAACCCGTCTCATGTAAATGCGGCCTAATGTGGTTAGGGCATAACGTTGCTAACACATAGTGTCGTTGCAGACTAAGGTCCATATTCTAGAATGGTTCAGAGGACGGAGTTCAGAATCTTAATTTATCTGAGGATAGATTGTAAAAACAATCTGTCAAATTAGTTTTAATAAAGACATATCTTTTCGCTTCTCTTTGACCAATGAAGTTTATGAGAAATGTCTACGTGAAGATAACGACTTTTTCCATCTTTAAGGGATGATTCCGTAGCCGAACCCTGCTGAAAAGTAACGTAGTAAGTAAGTAGTGACGATGGCTGCTGAAAAGTAGCCGGAACGTCGAGCTTAAAGTAAATAATAATACATAATTCGCGATAGAATTCGTTAAAAGTGGTGTTTTATCCAATGGAAGTACGTACCCTACATTCTTAGATTCGGAAATATAATGAATCTCCTTCCCTCTTTAACGATTCGCAAGATAAAATGGGAACAATGGAGGAAAAACAAGAGGCTCGACTAAAAAGGAAAATACAATACAGGCGTGGGGTCATTACGCAATAAATATAAATAGCATTAGAGTCGAGATTAGGAAGTATAATTTTGATCCCGATACATTAATAATATGAAAGCATAGCGAGAGCAAAGACCATCATTACTTTTTAATTAACGTAAAAATCATTTTAAAAACATTTTTTTTATTAATTTCTAGATTCGCACCACTTGCTTTGTGGTTCAAATTCTACCCATTGGACTTACAAAGTGAACCCACTCTTATCACAAGCCATTTCACTAATTTGGAGGGGTTAACAAAATAATGACCGTAATTTTTGTGAACTCTCGGACAAGGTAGAAAACAAGGGCCACCTCCATCTGTTCTTGTGGGTATCAAACAGAGTACAAAGCAAGTAAGGGACGTGCTTACCCTCGATCTGAATGAAAAACATCCGGTTGACGACATTAAGCTCTTCCTCTGTTACATGAAACATAGTCGGCGCAAAAAGGATGTCAATACGCCAACAGTAAATATGTAAGAAAATGCTAAAACCTTCTATATTTAGTTACCTACGTTTGAAACCCGGGCATTCAATCTCCAAGTCAATACAAGAAACCTGTCAACTAATTCTATTAATGTTCTTGCGTGCGACGCAAATAAGGGCTACGAATACGCATGTGTGAATATGCTCTGAAAAAAATATGATTCGTCTCTTTCATAACTCATGTGTACTTCAGTATGTACGCCCAAGAGATTATGTTTGATGTTGAAATATAGAGAATATTAAGATGTAGGTAAGTGTAGCTCTTTTGTAGTGTGTACTTACCGGGATTTTCATGGCCAAATTAAAGTCGATCTCAGGCTCTGGTGCAAGTTTTTCGCGAGGTCCTTAGAGGTCGAAATAAACTAAGCAAGGGATAGGAGAGTGGCCCCTAGGCTCCAAAGTGTATGCTTTAGATATAACCGGGATTGATGTTTGGCGGCTTCTAGTTCTTCATCGTGTCATTGACAGCAAATTGAAATTAATTTAAATAAAAATTATTATAGATGCACCCAGCCCAGAACTCGGCGACATTGACTGCACCTTCCGTCGCTTCATTTAGGTCGGCAGTTGTGCAGGTGTAGGGACACAACGGGCACGCCAGGAGGAGATCCATCCATGGACGGCGTAAACTATGAATTTGATTCAACTAGCCGACCCATTCAGTTTTCATTGTATGCCTCCCAACTTCAAGAGGAAAACCTGCATCAGAGCCTCGTCCATCAATCAAGTGTACTGGCATGCAGAAAAGTTGGTTCACCCTCATACTTCTTGATGGGCCCCATATACCTACCCTTACAGCTGTACAAGTTATTGCAACAATACATATTGTACTATAATTCTGTCAAGCGTCAGATAGAAATATTAGCCAGGTCTTTCAACAAATAGATGGCTTTTTAATTTAGTTTTAATACCTCGCGCATGGAAGTAACGAACACAATAATATTAACGATCAAAGCGTGCGAACGTAAATCAATTTGGAATTCGATAGCATCGCTTTTAACTGAAGAGAATAGACTGACAAACTATCTATGTAGGGCAACCAAAGTTTAACGTATATTCGTCTTTTTGTGCCTATATTCTTGAACGACTAGCAAGAGACAGACCGAAAATTATAGGTCTTTCTTTCAGTCTTTGCTTTAAGTATTTATTTGGTGTTGCATACGTCTATAGGCCACGGTAACCACTTTCCATCAAGTGGGCTGTGTGCTTGTCTGCCAATTAAGTGGTATAAAAAAATGTATGTAATATGGAAAGATGCCTTCGATATCGAAGTGTTTTTCTCAAGTGGAAGACGAGGTACACACGTATAGCACATACCAAATTATTACTAAAGTATTACGCATACTTATAAACAGAAATTTCGTACATCATAATCCTGATTACTACTTATACTAAAGACCAAATTATGAAGAACCTCGGCAAGAGGGGACGACGGCGCGCTAGGCATCTCCAAGTGTTAAGCGCTCAAAGGCTGGAAACACAATAAACTAACAGATAATAACTTTTTTTTTTTTTTTTTATATAGGACACGTCAATTTGACTTCGCCTCGCCTGATGGTAAGCTGAAGGCAAAGTCTCTGAAAAGAAGAGAGAAAAGAAAAGAGAAAAGAAGAGATAACTACAAAGAAAACAAAGCTTTTCAAACTTTATCTTTAATTAAAACAACTTTTATATGAACTGTGCTCTGGCAAGACCAAGGGCCCGATTCACTAATATCACGTTTAAGTTTTTGTGGTTTTGTGACTTCTAAAACGTAACGTACCATTTCGATGAGTAAAACTATAGTTTTCTTTGTGGGTTTTCGGTAAAGAAGGACACGCCAGACCAAAAAAATATGTAACTAGAATTATTAATTTTTCTGCCAAGTTTTACTTTGAAAGATTTTACTGAATACCACGTTATACGTTATCGAAATGGAAGTCACGCGTATGCGAAACGTGGCGTTAGTGAATCGGGCGCCAGGTATTGTTCTGAATCAGCACTTACATTACTTTAGCGAATTACAACGCCGGTGATGTTAAAATTACAACACTCTTTGTGAAATTATGTAGGAAAGGTTTATGTTGGTAGGTAAACGAAAATTGTTCATTATCTGAGATTATAATACCCTCATAGCGATGGAAGTTTATAACGAGGTGTTTTAAAGTTTACTCTAAGCTACGATTCGTTAGGAAAAGTTTCGTTAATTTAATGAAAGAATGTTACGTTACGTAAGATTTTTCAAGTTTCATAATTTTATATAACGATAAAATCTTATAAATGAGGCTAACAAATATGGTGATTACCGAAATTTTTAATTTACAATATTTATCATAATGTGAAAATTTATAAGTTAGTAGGTATAGAAAAATCGGTAGGTGCTGTGAAATGCTATGAAATTGTTCGACTAAATTCATATTACAGCAAAGCAGTATACGGTAGCTTGTTTTTTTGCTACTTTGTTATACTTACATGTATTTAATCAAACAAGCCCAAAATAAAACAGTCATATTGCAACGTTGCGAATATTACAATTATTATAACATTAGCGTAACAAAGTGGCACAGTAATGAATTTTAGATTTCCATGAGCCTAAAATACGAGGGTTACAATATTGAAACGATAAAAGGGAATCACTGTTATCTAAGAGATGACTATTGTCGTAAAACAGAACGGAAAATATTGATGACCGACGTATTAGGTCCTTCGGCGTCATCGCTTTGGTATCTCGCTGCCTGTGAATGGGCCCCGGGAGAAATTGGAATTTCAGCGTCTTCGTGCGATAAAACACCGCCACCCCAGCGGGGAAAGGACTGGCGGGTACACCGCTAGACTTGTTTTGTTATTCGTACCCTCCGTTGGACACATTCAAATAGGGAACGTATTTTCAACTCTGCTGAATGAAATGCTGAGATTTCACTAAATGGCTGACTGATTTTTTTTGGTGATGTGGCATGATCGTGTGATTAATCATTAATCAAAGAAATGATTCAAAGTGTTATTAGATTACACATATTGATAACACGCTTGTACTTTTCCGTGATATTTATTATTGAACCTACCGTTTACCTACCTTTACCTTACGGCATTCTCAAAGGTTTACATTGACAGACTACAAACTACAACGCAAATTCGACCGCCGCCGCCCTCAGCGGTCAGCTTCGGAGTCATACCTTTAAGATGTGCTGTGAAACTTCCTACAAATATTCGAAATTCGAATCTGTACTACGTCCATAGCACACATCCATAGCACGCATATTTCTATATAAAAGAAAGGCTTAGCTGAAGCCCTTTCCACCAGTGCTATGCTATGTGACCAATGAATATGATTGGTGGATATCAAACGCGTACATAGCAATGAAGCATAGCACATCTCCGGTAGAAAGGGAGCCTTACACTCGTATATTTAATGTGTTTCTTTCTAATGGTTTAAAAGTTTAATAATAAATTAGTTAGTACACAAATGTAACAGACGTTGAACAGATACTAAATTAAATTTCAGATTGTCCGCCGCGCCGTGACAAGGGTTTAGCAAACCAAATAATTTATTGCACAGTCAAAGCTGTTCAAATATTACTTTTTCGGCACTTAAATACATCATGATATTTATTATTTACAAAATTTACTATTACATTTTGAAAATAAAATTACCTATTAATTTTACCGCAATTTATTTTGTAGGACTTATTTGCCTAAATACACTGGTCAGTTGTTTTTAGTGTAAATAATAAAATAAACATAAAATAAATCGCGATTTTAGGTTTGTATCAGTGATTAATACATACAACCTTTCTACATACATGATCCACAGAATTGTAGAGTTAATAGTAAATCTCTATTTCTGTGCATAACTCTTTACAAGACCCTCGCCAATCTTGTTAGGTTACTTATGATAATGCACGACAATAAGGCAACGCCATGCGGGCTCCCGTCTACGTTGCTCAAGACTATATAGGGTATGTTTGCATAATAGTAAATCTGTCGCCAACTACTATCTTGAAGACAAACCCTATTATTCTGGCGACAGCTTAAATCACACCCTTTATAAATTAGTTATCTCAATTTCCGTCAAACATTGAACGCAAATATTGAAGACAGGAAATATGTTATGTTGTGGCCAAGTGGGGCGTTTGATTGAGAACGAACAAGTCCCGAGTGTACACGCCATCGTGCAGACTGCATTTTATATTCAAATTGAATGAAATCGCTCTCGATGCAGCGAGTTCGAAGGCTAAACATCATTCAGTCAAATTGATTCAGGAACGAATTTTATATTATTTGTGGTAACCGGTTTATTGGATCATATTTGTATTTAATATCGGAGCGTCAAACTTAATATAGCGTATGGGGCTTAACCACAGATTTTCAGGACTCGAACCAACTTCACTTGCCGGTTCACCTGCTGATTGATGGAGGAGGCTCTGGTGTATACTTTCTTTTCGAGGGTAGGGAGTCATATCATAATCATATGGCAGTCGCTCCCGTAAAAGCCAAGACAACAATTCATTGAATATATTGGGATTGGCGTTTCATAGCCTTTTTCGGTATATAACATTATTATCTTTCTATTTTTCAACAATAAAAATATTCTGAACTCACTGTCCCAAAATTCCCACAATGTGTGTCCCGTGCATTTTCCAAAAACTGTCCAGACAAAGAAATGCCCCAAATCAATGGAGCTCCCAAGCTTTAACCTTTTTTTTTTCGTGCGAAAAAATCCCCACGGATACCTCCACCGCCGAAGCTGGAGAAGGAGGTTATGTCGGACTCGAACGACTAAAACGCAATTCGTCTGTGGGCCGTCGGTTGCCGGAGGTGAGGTTGTCGTAGCCATATCCCTCGCTCCCAAGCTTTGACCTCAGCAACAAATAACGATTCAATCCTATTTATGTTCTGAATTAAACGTGAAGATACCAATCGCACGTTCACCAGGGTTAACATTACGGCCCACCGGTCACCAGGGGCGTCGGTTTAATTCCGTCGCAACGATATCACAAAAGGTATCGTATCCTATAAATATTACCGCGATAAGTCCTAATTTATGTCTGCATCATTCAGGTAGTAGCCGGTTAAGGGTTGATATTTCTTTTTAATACTACTTGTGCATGCATGTAAAGTATGTATTTTTAGAGCGATACAAGCTAGAATTGCGTATCACGGAGATGAATATACTGCGGTGGATGTATGGAGTCATGTGTAAGGAACGTACGAGGCACTCTCGAATCCGCGGCAGCCTTCAAGTCCGTGACATCGCGTATAAATTGCAGGTAAATCGCCTTGTGTCAATGTCAATTTTTTTTTATATAAAACTATGTATTTAGCTTCCAGAGCACCCAGTAGGCGAGAATTGGAACAAAATTAAGTTATCAGAACTCAGAAATTATTACAAATAGACTGAACCGTGTGTGATATACAAAGCCTCACAAAAAAAAGGCTTGCAAAACACCTCTAAATATAAAAGAAGATCAGTCTCATCGAATGCCTAGAATTTACAGACATACTAAAGCTGGTAACATACCACATAGTATCAGAAATCAAAGTTTGACATTGACATACGAGCGGTCGGAGCGCGATGAAGCCGTCAGTGAGACAGCAGAAACACTGCAGTTGCATCGTGTGGGAAGCAAGATAGATGATTCTGTTGGGGCGGAATTTCAACACTACCCTTATCTTTATGTCCGAATACGATTTAAAGTTAGTTTTGTTGAAGTTGAATGAAATTTTTTGAAGCATTTATTATGCTGACTCGACTCGACTCGAGAATCGACTTCGGTCGGGACTCGAACCCGCGATCTTTCCCTCACAGGGGGAATGCTCTGACCACTAAGCCCCAAAGACGGAAGTAGGTATGGAGGTATCGGCATCGTGCGGGCTTTGGTGGCTTAGTGGTCACAGCATTCCTCCTGTGAGGGAAAGATCGCGGGTTCGAGTCCCGACCGAAGTCGATTCACTCTGTTCTCTTTCTAAATCGATTTGTTGAAGTAAAATAAGGGAGAAAGTAGGTTGGTTTCCTACATAAAAATGAATTGTTTAATTTAAATCAACTTATTAGTTCACGAATAGTCAGAGTTGCATCTCTTCATCATTATCCTTCAAGCAATTTCTCAGTTTAGTTCAAGTTATCCGCTTGCTGGTTTCAATAGGCATAACAGCTTTTCAGGAGAGTCTGCAGTCTGACTTCCAACCCTGAGAAGAAAGCCTCCGCCCAAGTCTAGTGCGTTGATTAGCGGGCGCACTGATTCGCCGGTGAAATTGGCTTGTGCTTCAAGGATATACCCCAAGAGTTGCAATCTTATCTTAGCGAAATTAAAATTACATTCTTTTTTTCTTCAAACTGTAAGTACTCACTAGCTAATTAGAATACACAGTTTCAGCACAAAGTTTGGGAGTCTTGAAATATTCACCTAATCTCACGCCTCGTGTAACGTCTACGTGAGTCGTGACTCGCGAGTCTTGCCGTCAGAACAAACTTTCTCACATCAATCAATATTAGTGAAAGAGCAAATTTCACGTGAATTATCTGTTACGTACGTGTTACAGAAAGCTTTTAAGAATAATTTCTAAGATCTACGAAATGCTGAATTAGGTGTGACAGGAGTAGCGAGTGAAATATGTGAACTAAGTGTCAGGTGACAGATTTTCACTAGGAACAGTATTAAGCAAGATATTATTGGGCTTTTCAGAAAGTGCGGAGTCTAGAAAAGTTTTTTATTACGTTACGTTTATTACGTATGGGACTGAGCTCATTGGTCACCAAAAACGAACCAGGCAATAAAAACTGACAGACATGGTTTTCCAATCGCATGTTTTTTTTTTTACTAATTATCTAAATTACTTAGGATTCGGTTCACGGTGGTAATGTAATAGTCAGGATTCGAATCAAACTCGCGACCGTAAGACTTACTCCTGTACCATTAAGTTACCAGCTTTACAATAAATTGTGCTGGAAAATTATATCATATCAAGTCACTGCAACCAAAAAATCTTCCAATTGTGGATTAAAATGCCAATCTAATTCAACAACAAACATTCAGCTCCAACAGAAATGGTGCAACGGGAGCGCCTACTCACTCCCAAGCAGATCCCAGGCGCAGAATGATCATCTGCGCCATAAAATCCACATTACGCACGACGGAAGGGATTATTGCGAGCACTCAGCGTTGTATTACAATTTCACAAACAACATAAATAAAGTTACATCAGCAATCTTTTAGGGTCCATTGCCTCTGAAAGGGCAGCGGCCGACAGACGCTTTTTACACATATACATACATATATTTACGCTTATAAACCCCTGAAGGTGTAGGCCACACTTCGGTAATTATGATTTTGGGGTAACACGTAATAGAGGGCAAGCCTATTGCCGTCAAACATTTTGTTTTCGTCATGATCTGTCGGATGAAGAACAGCGCTATCTCTAAGTCGCCTTCTCCACCAACACGAGAAGAGATGGAGTGGCCCTATTCCACTCCACCAGAAACCATCACAGCAGCTTTCTGAGGCACAATATTAGAAACCATTTTGAATCTTATCCATAGGAGAAAAAGTTCATAATCATTTGAATGTAAATGTGGCAGAGGCAGCATGAACCTTCCCGGAACTATATCTTGCAACAAATTCCGGTCACTACCCAGTAAGTGGGAATTGGGTACCCGCATACGACTGCAAATGGACAGCTAACCGAGCGGCTATAGCATGCGGTTGTTTTCATACAAAAATAGAAACCCGCAAGTGCGTCATGAGCCTTAGAGGAACGGATACAGCCCTTAACCTTTCAATATTTCCTCTCGACGCCGAAAATCTAATAAAATACTCCAAGGTAAAATCGGCCATTAGCGTTTTTTGTTCGCTAAGGTAACTCGGACACCATCTGTCGCCAAACACCGCACTTATGTAATAAATAATTCCGTGAGTGCTGACGTTTCGACAGATTTTCAGACAAGGAATGAATATCATTGTTTTGGGGTTCTGGGGTTGGGCTCGTGGAAGTGGACTACGAGTCGAATGTACTTGTGGAGTTGTGGAGGACTGGTCCATCGTAATGGAGGAATGAGGTGTGATATTCTACCGAAAGGGAAAGCTCGGTTATTCTATGGAATTGTCGGCGAATTAGGTATCTGTCATCAATAGATGGATAGAAATGAAACCCGCAAGCAATAAACTTGTAAAGAGAATAAAAATTCAAAATTAAATCAATCGATATTATGATACGCGTCTGAATAACATGCCACTATTATTATTTTCAATAACCTAAGTCAACAAAAATTATTCAAAGCTATTTGCGACTCTAAGGAACCGTAACACGAAAAAAACTTAATAAATTCATGAACATCGACAGCAATAACGTCCTACCTCTAGGCGTGTCACTTTGACAGCTGTCATAGCGATCATCTAATTACGAAGTTTCGTACAACCTAACTTGACACTTAAAGTTGATTAAATTCGGAAGCTATAAAAGCAAGGAGGCTTTTTATTGTTTTCTTTTATTTGCACCGTTAATTTGACTACACCTCTCCTTTAATCTAAGGTACAGTCTAATAAGTAAAAGCCAATATTGTAGACGCCATCCCTAAAATGGTGATTACTTTAATGCCTTCAGCCTGGACAGATCCTTTTTCACGCCTCGCTTAAAGAACATAACGTCTAATTCTAAAGCGTCTGAATAAAACTAAATCACGCTCGCAAAAGGGGACATTCTTGTGGTGAGGGACAACAATAAGATGTATAAGCCCCCTCGCTGACAACACGGACATCTCCGTTCAGCAACAAACAAATAAACAAGGCTGTAATCTCAATGAGTTGACAGGAGGTATAAATTCACTCATTGTTCCTCACCGCGGGACAGCTCGCAGCTTCATTTGTTTTGCTTCTATTTTTTGTAGCGTTGTATTTAAAACATGTTATCTGAAATACTGTTTGGCACTAGGTATATATCTATAGTAGATAATATTACTGTCTGTCTGTTAATCTTTCAAGCCTAAACCACTGAATCGATTTTGTTGATGACTATGATTAGTCGCGATAACGGTAGATACATATCACGCACCATAAGCTCTACATATCAACTCGAAAAAAATCAAAGTAGGTACCCTTAGTTGGACCCCTATTTATGTAGGTACCTACTACCGGTACTATCCCTTGTACAGTCAGCATCAAATTTATCTTGACTAGCAAAGTACTCAAAAAGATCATAATATCATGGCATTAAGATCTTTTTGAGTACTTTGCTAGTCAAGATAATTTTGATGCTGACTGTACTACACCCTATAAACACGAATTACATACATTGTCTTTATCATACACTTATTACTACGAGTATTACCCAAAAAGCTGTCTAACAAGCCTATAAACGAACCACATACCTCTTACTAAGTAAAAAACAAAGATACTTTGGAAATTGATTTCACAAATCATTTGAAACGTGATTGCAATTTTGGAGAAAACTGTAGGGAACTAAAGTCTGACAAAAAATTATGCTCATCAATCACTGTAATACATCAAGTACAACTTAATAGCTCCCAGACGAACGTCGCAAAAAGTAAAGCAATCTGTGCCCAACTCAAAAATGGCTACACTTTCAACTGTCACCCCGACTTAAAAAGTCCGTTCGAAGTTTAACCGTTTTACGAGCAGTCCGCGGCGCACAACACGTGAAACTTACAGTCCACTGCCGCAAATATTTAACTATAGCTATTATCTTCTTCTTACGCGAATATGACTCTTATACAGAGCAGCAGAAGATATCTTTTACTGTAAAACCGGTTTCGTCTGCGACATTTTCCGCATGAGAAAGGTTTAAATGGCCGCCTGACTGCCTGCTTTGTTTTTTTTAAAGCCAAGGTAAAGTTTGTGTGCGTTCTAATTGAATGTTATTTGGAAAATTCAAAAACTTCTTAGTTAAAAAAAATAAAATTAAGTAAATTCGAAATTGGAATAGCTGAAAAGTAAAGAAAAGGTAAAACATTCATAAAGCTTCGGTATATTTTCATAAACGGTAAGGATTCTTGGAAATGAGCACTTGAAACACCTTCCAATAATGTTAGTACGGCAGCTTTTGCGAATCTAAATAAATTTACTTTGAAGTATTAATATTTATCTACCCACTTTCATTTTAAAATAACTCCGTTAGATTTTATTACCGAAAATTATTACGATCAATTTAAACGAAATTGGTTTCTTAAGATCGAATTATCAAAGGTATCAACTATCAATGTAAGTTCCTAATTATTTGAAGTATTAGTCAACAAAGGAGACACGGTTGAACTTTTTCATATAAAGTTGTATGTAAAGGTGTGAGACTATCTACTTTGTCGTGTGTAGGTACATAAATTAGGTTAGGTTAGCTTAATTGCTTAGCTGTACCGCTTGAGAACAACGACCGTATCAAGAGTCTTAACGTAAGGACAAAAGGTGAATTGACTCGTGAATATGATGACTTTTACGACAGTTAATGCCGGAGGACCCTTGCCCTTGCCAGAGCTCGGCCATTCAGCAGATGTACTAGCTTACGCCCGAGGGTAACTTTAAAACAAAAAAGAATACAGCTAAACATCACTCTTGAAAAGAAAGTGTATGATGAGCCCAAAAACTTTGGTGAACCACTGGAGCGTCGCCGTCCACAAATAGTTGAAGTTTCACCATTAGTCGAGTTGAACGAATACTTGCCGTGACGTCAACGTCGACGTCGGTAATGAAGTAACTTTGACAGTAACATCGCTTCGACGTACTGTGACGTTATTATGTCGTTATCGTGGGCCTCATCTATCGTCGAATATCACGCCTGTCAGCTTCGAAAAGGATAAGGAGATCGTGTTATGAATGCGTGGCAATTCGCACTTAGCAAATATTGAAGGTCGGTGGTGCTATGAAAGCGAGAATGAAATAGAGAATAACCTCTTGTTGTGTTCCCGGCAGTGAGTAGGGTAGCCCGAACTCACTGTAGAGTTCTTGTCTGTCAGTGGGAAGACCAAAGGCTTGTCCTGCTTTGTGTTCTGCACTGACGGCACAGAAACTCTGTTCTTACAGGGCCGTGTGCTTGTCTGCCACCTAAGTGGTATAAATACAAAAAAAGAGTGAGATTGCTGTGCGATCCTGTTCAATTACCGAGTTGCGCTAACTGACTCAGTTACTTGGAGTGTGAAAAGTTTCCCAAGTTATATATTTTACTACTACTAATAAAGGTATTGTGACAATACCTCGTCTTTTAATTACGTGACACTGACAATATAAACTTGCAAAATATTTGCCTAGCTGTCTAGCTAGGTGCACCTAGATAGCTCAAGAAGCCGCTCGGAGGGCAACATTAAATTTATAAATACGGCTTGCTATAAATTCGACAACTTGGATGACAATAACAGCTGCATAAACGTGACGTTGAGTTGCAAAAATCAGTCCAATCCAAGTAGGTACACCTAGACACCTAGAGCTTATGGAGGTACGTACACCTCAGTCTATAACTTCAGGCAGGCGGAAGTATTTAAAAATGCGAAAAATAAACAACATACAATGTACAATAGGTCTCTAGTTACAGTAAGTACCTAAGCATAGCAACAAAACAGTGGGTTAATGGAACCTGCCGATTGCAGCGACATTCCGACACACTACAGGTCAAACAAACACGGCACATACTTTCACGCTAGGGCCTGGGGGTGACGACCTGTGATTGTATGTAATTAGGAGACTTATGGAAAAATATGCAGACGATATTACTGCGAGAGAAGGAAAACTAGAAATAAAACCCTGTAACAACCCGTCTGGCTAGCGTGAAAACAGTAAGCCTAACTAGCCTAACATTGGGAGAGACCTATGTCCAGCAGTGGACTGCGATAAGCTATTGATTGATTGATTATGCTTGCTATGGTCAAAGTAATAAGCATAGGTTGGAAATAGGTAGAATTATTTATGCATCGAAATGTTTATATTAATATGGGTCTTCTCGGGATTTCTGATAGACAAACCCGTGTGGCCAAATTTATTACAAATAATTAATAATAAAAACCTTAGAGATAGATAGGACCAAAAAAAAACCAAAAATAATTAACATACTTCAGGGCATATATGTCAGGGGCGGGGCAGGAACGTGTTCAATCAGGAATCTAAAAAAATAGCTTTGCATACATTTTCTATGAACTCGATCACACAATTCCCTCAGACTCAGACTGAGGCCCGTATTCTAGAAGGACGCTCAACTCAAACTTGATTTACCTGAGGACAGATTGTATAGAACTATAGACAATCTGTCTGACAGCCTGTCAAATCTGTGGAATCTGTGCATACAATTTTGCCTCAGATAAATCGAGATTCAGCTGAGTGGCATTCTAGAATACGTGCCTAAAATAATAACATAGATGGAATATACAGAACTAGCAAGTGAAGCCGCATTAAGTAATAATCAAGTAGTACCATTGCTAGCTCTTGGTGGAGCCTACACTTAAGATAAATATGTAGTGGAATTTTATATAGCTTTTTTGTGTCGGTAAATAGATTTACATATTTAGTATGAATTTTATGACAACGTTAACACAACAATAGAGTTCCGCTGGAACCCTCGAGCGGGAGTCCTAAACGGTTGATACATAAATCATATGAGCAGTATAATAAAGAGAAGCATGAGCAAAGAAAAACCGCTCAAGTGTGAGTCAGACGCACAAGAAGGGGTCCGTACCATCGTACTAAATGTATAGTGCTACATTTTGTACGACGATACGAAACCATTTTCCAATACTTTTGTGAAAGAAACAGATGCTATGCCGTGATAATATTTATTATTTGCCGCTTTAGCAGAACAATCATGCGAGCGCCAATCTTGCACTTTGGAGCTCGCGGTTTTTTTTACTACTTATGTCGCAAGCACACGGCACTCCTGATGATACGAGGTTACCGTGGCCTATGGGCGAGTGCAACACCAGGGAGTCACACTCGTGCTATCGACCCTGTAAGAACAGAGAGATTCTGTGCCGTCAGCGACAGCACAAAGGTTTTCCCACTAACAGCACAAAATCTCTCCAGTGAACTCTGGCCCTATTCTCCGGAACGGAACACAACACGTGGTTATTAAGCCGCGGTCTTCTGTAGGGCGGAGGTACTTCCCCAGTCGGTCTGCTCTCCTACTTCGAATTTGGATTGTCTTTGCTTTTTCGAGAGCGACTCCAAACTCGAGTCTGACTGAACCGGAGCCTAGTCCTAGGCTGTGTTAATTGTGTTTTTATTGCTAAGAACTTCTCAGTAGTACTACCGAAAGTACTCATAAACTTAGCATGGGTTCCGTTTTGCATTCGATGCTCTCACCTTATGAATTGACTTGTACTGATTTTATGGGAGCCCTGTAAGGAAAGCCTTCCCATGAGCCTCGTCCGTCAATCAACAGTTGGAAGTATACCGCGGAACATATATCTTGCACCTAAAATGTGCTTTATACAGTTTATACGCGCAGTACACGTTTCTTGTGCGTCTTTTGAGGATAGCAAGGGGTGCTACAGCGGTGGACGAGCTCAAATTCACCAAGCATAGATTACCTATTACAAAACAATCCGCGCGTGCCCGGACCTCATTTATTTCGCGAATTATGTCCAAGATATGTGTCCCGACTTCCCGAAGTGTAGCATTGTGCGAAATCATAAAATATATCTAACTGTATGTGACTCTAACTAAGATAAGAACGACTCTACCTACTCCTTCGAAATCTCCTATGTTTAAGTGAGTATATTTAAAAAATCATATTTAAACCTGTAGTACACCTGTAGTACCTAAACCTGTAATCACTGTTAAGCTGCATGAGATATACGAGCAGGTCAGTGGCTTATTACCGTCGGTTAATTGAACATAAATCGGACGTATTTAATACAGGAGAATGAACACGCCGTATAAAGTAGATTACGTTCCAATTAGCAGATTCCTTAACTTACCAAATGATGAATTATTGATAAGCTGGGTAATTTTATCCTATTCTATCCGACTTCTAGTATAATAATCATTATTAATGTGAAAGATATTATGATGTTTATTATTTAATCACGCTGCTGAACGGAGGGATAGAATACAGTCTGGAAGAACACATAGGTTTTTAATCCCGGGAATATGTTCCCATGGGTAATGGGTACGGGATCAAAATTTCGAATGAGCGAAGCCGCGGACTACAGCTAGTATTGTACATACTTTAGGTGTTTTTGGGGATCCGCCAAGATCTTCAGAGTTCAGGTCAACCTCACCTGCAAGCTGATACACCTGCTGACTGATGAGGCTCTGGCGTAGGTTTTCCTCTTGGGTTTGGGAGTTCAGATGACAGCCACTCCCCTCAAAGCCAGTTGTACCAAACAGAAAGGAGGTCAAGTATGTGGAAAACCTCAAACAAAGCTGTTGAACGTCTCTATTACTTCGACAATAATTTTTTTATTCGCTCTGTTAATTATTATCATAATTAATTTGAGTAAATCCTAAAGGAGGATAATTATTCACGGAGTGTTAGCGGGGCAAGATGGCGAGGCCAACCGGCGTCTTAGCGTAATTAAGTGAATGGAGGTAATTCATTATCTAATAAATCATTTCTAGCATTTTTTGGAAATGATTATCGAGAAGGTATTGAATTTTTGGTTCCCGGTGGAGTAAAATAGCTTATCTCTTGCCGTGAGTGTCGTAGAAGGCGACTAAGGGATAGGGCTATTCTCCATCCGTTAACATACACCCCATAAAAAGGTGCCCGATTGACGGCAATAGGCTCGCCCTTACGTGAGACCGAATTTATAGCTGACGAAATATGGTTATTAATACACCTCTGCCGAGTGCCGATCCCTTTGCGGATTTACAGACGTGAATATGTATGTTTTATGATAGTTTTTCATTATCTACGAGTATGCTACAGGGATTCCTACGGCTAATTCACTTCTATTTGTAACCCTTTCCCCTATAAAGATTTATGATGTATCTGTGGATATACGATAATACACTGCTTACCCCTCGCAGAGATTAAAGGTCGTGACTACGGTTATTATCCCTTCTAAGTGGTGCGTAGGTGTTTTGCTAACCTCGGCGTAATAGGGTGGGTGACAGACCTGCCTATAAGTGCTTCAGAAGGGTTGTGGAAATATTCATTTTCAAGTTTTTAACTACCCACAACTACTCACTCTTCTTGTCTTGTGAATGATTCACTTACACAGAATTTTGTAAGTTAAATTGTTCGGGTATAAAATTCTGCCATGTCGACGAAAAACAACAACATCAGTTTAGTTGTTTAGTCAGGAAATGGTAATAAGACGTGGCATTCTTGGAATCGTTTCGAGGCGAATCCGTTCCTACTTGATATCAATGGATGGCGTGACAGTTCCCTGATTATATAATAATTCATTTCGAGTTATAACTTATTTAAATTGCATTTTTTTTTTTAGTATGTTGGCCACATCTGTTGGAGGACCGGTGGCCGTTGAGGCAAACGAGTTCTAGAGTGAAGAACGCGAGAAGGCGAACAGAAGCCTAGCCAGATAGACTGAGGACCTGAAAAAGGTGGCTAGGATAGACTAGAAGCCGAAGGCGGAAGAAAAGGCGTATATTGGGAGAGACCTACGTCCAGCAGTGGATTGCAAAAGGCTAAATGATTGACTGAAATGTTTTAGTCATACTAATGATTATGCCAATGCTAAATATAATTGGACGTTTCCATTCGCGTTGTAGCTTATAGGATCATCAATTTATCCTGAGGCCCAAAGTTACTTTCGCAATATCTATTATTAGTATGGATGCCTATACGTATGAGGCTCTCATTAGCCAACCATCGCCATTGTTCCTACTACACTATTGTTCAGAAATCCGCTCTGTATTGCCAGTCTAATAAACAATATTAATAATTATTTCTCGTTAGTCGATGTCTATAAGTAGTGTGAGAAAGAAAGCAAAAGACGCCTTTGTTGTTTTGATGTAGGAAAATCCGACGGTAGGACGGCATAGAAATATACCTTATTAAGCATGATAATACAATTCAAAATTCAATAATAATCTTCGTAAGGTCAAATCAAAACTGTGAATTCGTTGAGAATATAACTTTATTTTGCTGCTATATTTTGACACATTTTCTCTTTTAACGTCTATAGGCCAATGTAACCGGTAACCGTCAGTTGGACTTGAAGACCCTTTGAGGTATAAAAAAGCCATATATCGCTGATATATTCAGAAAAATTAAGATATGGTTAGTTTTTTTTTAAACAACATTAGCAACCGGAATAAGAAATATTAGTTTTGTCATTTATTTAAAACTAGCTTTTGCCCGCGGCTCCGCCCGCGTGGATGTCGGTTATCGCGACCAAACATAGCCTATGTCCTTTCTCAAGGTCTAACTTACCTCTATACCAAATTTCATCAAAATCGGTTCAGCGGTTAAGTCGTAAAAGTCTGACAGACAGACAGACAGACAGAGTTACTTTCGCATTTATAATATTAGTAGGGATAATACACGTGAATGATTTTTAAAACATTTCGATAGTGCAGCGATGGAGTGTAGCGACTACTGTGTAAAAAGTACTGTGTTCAATTCCTAGATCACACTAAGTACATAATAATAATGGGTTTCTCTGTAAGAAAATTGTCAATAACCCTACACGAAATCTCACAAAAGAGCCTTGTTATTTAAAATTAAAACATTGAAAAACAATAAAATACCGAGTTTTAAAAACCCCTGTGAAAATATACAGGTGTAAGTTTATAATATAATAACAATAACGATATAAATGAACTTTTATTAAATCTCCGTTAGGGTAAAGGGTACAAGGTTGTCGGAGGGTTAACCCTTCAGTGATAATCAGATTAGGTGAGGCGGTCATTGAACTCAACGGATTCACACCGATAGAGCCGGCGCTGACGGCCGATACGGCACGGCAAACGATACGACAAATTGAAATAGACCTTAATAGAATAAAAATAGAAGTTAAATTTTAATAATGATTACCGATCCGTTTTAGAGCCTACGATGCCGCGATGGTTATTATTAAGATATGATTCCGTAGCCGACCGCATACGACAACTGCCGACGCACGCAGCACATGCGCGTAGTTCATTGCGGCTTCTCAAAGGTCCCCTTTATCCTATCGGAGTTTGACAAGTAATGGGTGCGCTGTATGTGCTGCATGCTTCGGTAGTTGTCGTATGCGGTCGGGTTCAGAATCATACCTTTAGTCACATAGAAATATTTTGTCGTGACGTGTCGTCCCGTTATCGGCGACTAGGCAAAGTTAATATCAAATTGAGATGTAATAGACAAAAATGATACTTTTAATCGAATTTAAACTTACCTGAGAGACCAACAGGCATGAAATCCGGTACTTAAGTTTTAACCAACATCAAAAAGAGGAACTATTTACCAACTAAAGTCTGCTAAGTAAAATGTTGCGTTTATAAGCGTAAGATCATTGGTGAGGCTTACCCAACAGTTCTTGGGTCTTCAGTAATTCGCCCTTACCTGTAAAAAATAAAATAACACATTAGTTATCAGTATAAACACCATAGCCGTGACATGTAGCCGTGTTGGTTCCCGGAGGAGCAGAATAGGGCCACCCCATCTCTTCCTGTGGGTGTCGTGAAAGGCGACTAAGGGATAGGGCTGTTCTCCATCCGACAGTAAACATACAGCCCGTGACAAAGTGCCCGCTAGACGGTAATAGGCTCGCCCTCTATTACGTGGTACCGAAAATCATAGTTAGCGAAATATGGGTGTTAATACAGCTCTGCCTACCCCTTTGGGGATTTACAAACGTGAGTGTATGTATGTATGTATAAACGCCATACTGTTAGAAAATCTTTATTTGTCCTTCTTTGGAAACAAAAGTTTGTTTCCATAAAGCTATAACCTGGGAGTCTTCAAGTCAGACTGAAAAATTTACTTCTAGTCGAGTGGGTTCTGCCTACGACAAAATCATCACTTGACCAAAAATTAACAAGTGAGATAGGTTCAAACGCAAGCCTTCATTATTATTAACAAAATTATAATTTATATTTCACCTTAAGACTCAGATACTATATGTATTAATATTTTTACATTTGTTATTTATGTTTTATATACAACTTTTTTTTAATAACTTAGATAATTATCTTGAGATATAACAAAAACTAAACTAATATATTTTAAAACTAAAACTAATAATAGTTATACAAATTATAATAAAAAAATAAATAATAATAATAGTTAAAATGCGTCGTGGAATTCCTCCGCAAAACTTTAGTAATAAACGTTCCTTATTAATAAAATAATAACTAAGGAGCCATAAAATACTAAATTCGATAAGTATGGCACCACAACCCTAGCCAATAATTTTCCCAATATTTTTATAAAACCCCGGGAAATTGGGCTCCGTGAGACGATAAACATGTTTGACCACCACGGATGTAATCAGTAATCAAGTTTGCCCTTTTTCCCCAACCGATAAAAGAGGTTTGGGGAAATCCGACACCAGTTGGGTGGAATATTAAATGGTGCCCTTTAGGGATTGATGGTCAGTGACTTTCATTGTTTAAATATGGTAATAACACCTGATAAATTTAGTAAAATGATAATTGTAGGGACACATGGGTGTATGGCTTCTTTATTTTCGAGGGACAAGCCTACCATATATGCCATGAAGCTGAAATTGGCAGCCTAAAAATTGTAGCAGCCAAAATCGGGAACCGAAACTAGCAATTTAATTGTAGCAGATTAATTGGCAGCCCCGATTTTAGCTGCTACAATTTTAACAGCTATTTTGGATCGCGTGCTATGGAGCACGTTAGGAAATACCTATGTCCAGCAGTGAACTACAAAACGCTAAGCGAAGTTTTAAAATCACAAGTATTAAAAACAAAATTCAGTGAACCTCAGTAAAAAATCTACAGTACAACCGATGCGATAAAAATATAACACATATAGCATCCTTCTTTTATTCGGATAGTAAACATTTTACGTGCACATTGCTTGGGTTCGTTGCTCGGTTGAGGAAAATTATGGTGAACTCGTAATGAGATAGGTGGTAGCGTCGGTAGCTTAGTGGTTAAGGAGTCGGCCTTACGATCGAGAGGTCCCGGGTTCGAATCCTGGCCATTACACTACCGACGTGAACCCACTCCTAACACAAGCAATTTAGCTTAGTTGGAGGGGTTAACGGGAATATTAGTAATTTCGGTTGCTAATACTCTTTAAAAAAAAAAAAAAAAAATTGACATACATACGCTCCGGGGTAGGCAGAGACAACAGCCCACCATTTGATTCAATCCTTACATACTTCATGAGTTTCCTCTACTGTCATAATTCCTTTCATACAAGCCCGCCGGTATAGAGTACTTCTGATCAGCCTCTCTAGACAAGTGGCAATTCGTCGGCCGGCGTTTTGTAGAATAGAATGCCAAATGTATGGGATTTGACGTATATGACAGGCGTCAACGAATGTCAAAAACGTCAAATCCTATACATTCATCATTCTATTCCATGATACGCCGAGCAACGAATTGCCACTTGTCTAGGGGGGCTGTGGTAATTTGACTGGTAAATTAAACCGGGTTCTCAAGGTTTTCAGTCACTAATTCAGTTTGAATTGATCGCGGTTTAGATTGGTGAGAGCCGTTCTAAACTGGTATCATTAACCTTAATGTCTTGAAGTTAAAACTTATTTCGTGAAAAACCACTTAAGTGAACATTTTTTTACTACTAAAGGGAGCAGAAAAATATTGAAGCTCCTTCAATGTCTTTCTCCATTAAAACAATGTACTTTTTATACAACTTTAAAGACCCCGTTTTACCACTATCTCACCAGCTGAGGGATGCTGTGGTCGGCTCCCAGGTAATAACTTTCCGGGAACACAGACTAAAAAGAGCTAAACAAAAAAAAAATTTCCTGCCAAGCAAATGTCCATATTATAAAAAGTAAGGTTATAAATTTTGAATCTGGTAATAAAAACTTTTTACGGGATCGTCGAATATTAAAATACCTAAGGTGTAAAAATGTATGAGAAAAAAGAGTCTAGCTAATACAGATAACCCCAACTGAGGTCGGTTTCGTTACGCCACGTTTGCTCAACGCGTGATTTCAATTCGATTAGAATGAAAAACGTAAAGTGTGGTCTGTCAAAACAAAACCAACGTTTTCGTGCTAAATCATCAGTTAATCACTCATAGTTGATTTTTTTTCATTAGATTTTGAAATATAACAATGTAGACTGTAAATAATAATCCTATGCTGTGTATCACAATAAACATTTTTTCTTTCTTTCTTTCTTTCTATTCTAGAACCCAAGCACAAGCTAGTTAAGCTATGCTTACTTTGGGTCTAGATAGCGTTGTGTAGAATGTCCTAAAATATTTATTTACTAGCTTTTGCCCGCGGCTCCGCCCGCGTGGATGTCGGTTATCGCGACCAAACATAGCCTATGTCCTTTCTCAAGGTCTAATCTACCCCTATACCAAATTTCATCAAAATCGGTTCAGCGGTTTAGTCGTAAAAGCGAGACAGACAGACAGACAGACAGACAGACAGACAGAGTTACTTTCGCATTTATAATATTAGTAGGGATAGTAGGGATTATTTACTAGCTGACCCCGCGAACTTCGTACCGCCTAACAGTCTTTTTTTTTTCATTTTTTCTCTCCGTAAGAACCATCCCTGTACTTTAAGGAATGGTCTAAAAAAGAATTAGCGAAATCGGTCCCCGGAAATCACGCGTGATGGCGTGACCAAGGGAAATAGGGATTCATTTTTATATATAGAGATTAATGTCTGAATAGCTTATAGTTATTAGTTGGTCTGAGCATTCCTCTGAGGGACTGGTCGCAAGTCCCATTTTGAATGTTCCCCTTTTCCGACCTAAACTTATA
Source organism: Eilema depressum (assembly GCA_914767945.1). Lineage (NCBI taxonomy): Eukaryota > Metazoa > Arthropoda > Insecta > Lepidoptera > Erebidae > Eilema > Eilema depressum. Next base: position 1,583,332 of record OU612026.1, read on the forward strand.
GGAAGAATTACCATACTAATCGCTTAAAAAATGCATTAAAATTTTCGTACGTTTTAAAATCACTCGTTTTAAAAACGCAAGTTTACAGAATCACGCCCCTGAACGTGGTAATGTGGACGCGGGTAATTTCACAAGTTACACACAAAGTAACTTTAGCCGGCGGCTGCATGCACTTGTTAGTTAATTTGAGGCTAAATATATTTACAGTACACATACACATATTACATACCATTATATTTACAATACAAACCGGTACGCTTTTAGATCTCCGTGTTTATTTAGGTATTATAGCTTTTTTAAAAGCATTTGTAGTCCAAATCTCTCGAATATTATAGTGTTATATTGAGGTACCTTTAGTTAACAAAATTGAACAATCGTACGTTTCCTTATTAAAATATCTTACAATTTACTTCATCTCCCAGAAGCCTTATGCAACTTTAGGAAAGGCAAGTATAGCTAACAAATCTATCTAATCACTTATTATGCGAATAAATAAATATTATTATTATTATTATTATACTATATAGAAAACAAAGTCCTCCTCCGCGTCTGTCTGTCTGCGCGCGATAAACTCAAATACATGTTATTGTAATTTTTTTGACTGTTTTCTACCAGTAGGCACAGCACAATCGTTAACCCCTCCAAAAAAGATCTCTTGCGTGTGCTATGTATATTTGTGGTAGGTATACTGGGCGGATTTCAGAAGCACTAGCTTCGAAAGGTTAGTACAACAACTTATTTTTATTCATGCGTAAATCCCAGCGGATATCCCCGGGAACGATCATGTCGGACTCGAACCGATTAAAACCGCTCGTCGTTTCGAATCACAAGTCCAACGCCTAGAGTGAATATTACCAATGATAGTCTCCGCGATTAGGGAAATTTTACAGTTAAGGGCATACATATTTTCCCAGTGAAAATAATAGCGTTGAAAACATAAAATAAACCTAATTAATGGCATTCCTTGTATAAAACGTAGTTACGCAATTTCGTTTTAACAGAATTGGCGTTTTATCATTGGTAAATTTCGCTTTGAGCCTCAATTTTTCATCCTACATTTTAAGCCTTTTATATCACCGCTGCCTGAACATTTTCAAGCAAAACCATACAATTACTGTGTTGTTCGCAAAGTTTCCCCACATATATTTCTGGGCAAAGCCTCATTTGTAGTAAGCGTGCGTGGTGTTACCGAACCGATCGCGGCCCGGGCGAAGGCGCGAACGGTCGGGCCACGCGTCCGCTGCAGTGGCGGCGGCGGCGGCCGAGTGACGTCACCACGCGATCAATGGAACTGACGTCGAGCACAGCCCCCCTTCCCCCCTTCAGGTCCTCGCGCCCCCCGCCGGCCCGGGAACACCCCAGCGCCCACATGGATGAAGCGCGGATGGAACACGAAAGGAATTTATTGTACTGTTAATTAAGTTTATCGATAGAGGGTAGTTCAAAACTTTGCATTCGACGAGTAATTAATAAAACTTGCGCTGTTTTTTTACTCACTTTGCAGTTTCTTTGCCGAGATTATATAAGTAGGAGCTGATGCCCGTGGTTCCGCTCGCGTAAATACTGGTCACAGTCCCCGCAACTCTTGTACCTTTTACTGGGTATAAAAGTTGTCCAGGTATATGCTAACTACCTACATGTTTGTAGTGTCGAAAATAAATACGGAGAAGCGGAGGAGAGGTTACTCAAACACATAAATTTTGGTAAATTGAACCCATCGGATAAAATTTGGCACAGAGTCTAGAAGCTTTTCTAGATCGGTTCAGCCATTCTGGTAAACTTGAACACCAAACATTTACCCATCCAACCGTCCATCTATCCACACATAAATCCATCCATACGTTCATCCATCCAAACTTTCACATACATAACACGAAAGATTTTATTAAAGCAGCCGGCGCTGGATAAAGTTAATTGTGGACGCGACACTTTCAACTACATAATTCGTGTTAATTGAAAGTTATTTTTAGATTACTACAAGCATCCCTTCATACCTTAGTTCATTCACTGTCAACCCTCGTTGAGTAAACAAAACAAACGGAAAGGGCAACTATATGTATAAGTTAATCCAATGAATATTTAGGAGTATACTGAATTACTTTCTTGTATAAAGCTTTGGTTTCCAATAACGAAACTAAAGTAACTTTGAACAACTTTGCTTTTAATAGCTCTGGAATTGAAAGATTTGAACACATTTTCACAACTAAGGGCGGCTTGCGTAACGTATCTTAATTTGATTTAAGTAGAACTAAACACATTTTTAAGGCTTAAATAAAATTAACGTCTTGCACAACCAAAATTTAATTCATAAATACGTTTAGCGAGCTGTCAAAAGATAAATGGCCAAAAAGGGGCATTTAGCGCCGCTAAATGCATTTAGGGACTGTCATTCATCTAACATTTGTGGTTAGGTACTAGGTTGCATAGCGATATTGTTGTTATCTTACTACAATAGGATTGTAATGGATTTATTTTATTTATATTCTGATGATGATGAAGAAATTCTAAGTTACATAAATAGGCCAATAGTAGGTAGGTACCGCAAGTTTTCTCGTGACCCTCTCTGAAAAAATGTTAGAAGACGATTTCGTTAGAGCAATTCAACCAATTTAATCTTATAACAACAAATAGAACCAAGATTAAAATACGACGTGGACAGGCAAGGAAACCAGTATAGGTAAAATAATTAAAAAGAAAGTTGGTAGTGATAGTGTATTTAAGTGTATCAAGTGAATACTATACTTAGATATAACAATAACAATAAAAAACAATAAAAACTTAATAATACCACGAGTTTAACAAACACAATAGTACCACGAGTCTAACTAGCAAACAAAACAAAATATGTAACGGTGAATGAAACACAGATGCATCACAGATGAATATTGTCATGACAACAATGAAAAAATGTTCATTTTACGCAAGTTCTACGCTCGTTCTTCGCATAATTTTAAACGCATCTCCGTTTTATCATGAAATGGAACGCAAAAGCGCCTCTATGGTCTCGCTAAATATGATTAGCTAAATCGACAGTAAAACAACCTCGTGCAAGAGAAACTTAAATGCGTTTATGATAAACATGTTTAAGGGGTTAAACATATTTAAGTAATTTCATTTAGCAGCTATTTAAATCGTATGTTACGCAAGCCACCCTAAGTATAGCAAATTTTGATGCAGTTTTGGAAACCAAAATCTTTATGAAATCAAAGTTTTACTGAAAACTTACATACAAGCTTTTCCAGCTCGCGCGTTATCCGACTTTTGCCGCAAATTTTCCAAAATCAAAATTCAGGATACTCTGACCTAGACCTAACATGGATAGCTAGCTGGAAATGAAATGAAATAAAAAGTATTCACATAAAATACACTTATCTAAAACACATTACCTCTGGTGAACTGTATAAAATGTGACAAACTGTATAACAGTAAGGAGGTGCCTGTAAAAATATATTCGTCACGGCTTTAAGTCCTGTTCGTTCTGGACTTAGATTTTTTAATTTTTTTATTGGAAAAGTTAGCTTACTAATTGCTGTAAAACTCGTAAATAATTGTTTACAATAAATAATAAATAAATTACCACTAGAATTCAAGACGGTCTGTCCGACTTATTCCCGATTCCCGAAATCAGCTTCATCACAGCGTTTTATCAATGTGGTACAGTCAATAAGAAAAGTGTTATTTATCTTCCTTTAGCGACGTTCGTATACAGTTCATTTGTTTTTTTTCTCAAAGTTTCCTCAACAACCTTAGAGTATACATTATAAATATAGAGCGCGCCTATCACTTAGGTCTTTGGCGCCGAGTGTTAGCAGATTCTTTGCGATGGTACTTATAGCGCACGCTATAGTGACGTTTCATGCATTACCGAAAATATCAGTAGATGCACTTATTAATGTAGTTTGTTGTTATAAAGTTTTTTGTTCGATTTGATATGCATGGATAAAATTAAAGCCAAATTACAAAAAAATGGCGTCATTTTGCGGTATTTTTGCATCATTATTATTACAAATATACGATGTTGTATAAAATTTTGATTTAACATATCGAATTAAATATTACTTGGGAAGTAATTTTGATGGGTATTGTTTTGCTACTGATTGAGGTAGAGCCAGGAGCCTCGGTACTGTTCATACCCGTGATAGCAGTTCATACTTGTAAGGCGCGCTCTATAGCAATATATACTCTAAGTCAACAACACAAAGGAGACAAGAGAATCAGCTAATATCAACATCAGAATCAACTAAATTCGCCGTTAATACCGAGATCAATAACCATCAACGGTTTAAAAGACTCCATTAGCCCCGTAATCCCCATTTACGGTGACAGGGTGCGCACACAATGGCAGTAATCCCCTTATTTTTTGCCGCAAAGTAAATATATGAGCTTCCGCGTCCCATGGCTTAAGTTAGGGCTTATGTTGGATGTTTACGTGTGATCGTGATGTCCTACGTTCGATTTCTGAGTCGCGGAATGTGTTCGCTGTTAGGAAAGTCGTTTTGGCGTCATTGGGTATTGTTTAAACATAAGTGTATACCCACATTTAGATAGATGCACCCGTGAGCATAGGCTTCGACTGCAGGTCGAACGCGTCAGTATTTTTAGTAAAAAAAATGAGATGGTTATGGAGGACAAAGTTAAGCCAGGGAGGGTGCAACGGACCAGGCTTTAAGACAGGTATGTTTTCCTCTTGGCGTTCAGAGGTCATACCAAGTCGCAGTCGATCATAAAATCCATACTAATATTATAAATGCGAAAGTAACTCTGTCTGTCTGTCTGTCTGTCTCGCTTTCACGCCTAAACCACTGAACCGATTTTGATGAAATTTGGTATAGGGGTGGATTAGACCTTGAGAAAGGACATAGGCTATGTTTGGTCGCGATAACCGACATCCACGCGGGCGGAGCCGCGGGCAAAAGCTAGTTCAAAATAAACCAAATGAGGCGTTGGTAACCGGACCCCAAGTTCCAAAGGGCGACTTTGGAACATTAGTAGTAACCTTAGAGTATACATTGCTATAGAGCGCGCCTTACAAGTATGAACTGCTATCACGGGTATGAACAGTACCGATGCTCCTGGCTCAACCTCAATCAGTAGCAAAACAATACCCATCAAAATGACTTCCCAAATAATATTTAATTCGATATGTTAAATCAAAATTTTATACAACATCGTATATTTGTAGTAATAATGACGCAAAAATACCGTAAAATGACGCCATTTTTTTGTATTTTGGCTTTAATTTTATCCATGCATATCAAATCGAACAAAAAACTTAATAACAACAAACTACATTAATAAGTGCATCTGCTGATATTTTCGGTAATGCATGAAACGTCACTATAGGTGCGCTATACCATCACAAAGAATCTGCTAACACTCGGCGCCAAAGACCTAAGTGATAGGCGCGCTCTATATTTATAATGTATACTCTAAGGTAGTAACCCTCTAAGCAACCAAGGCGGTTTGTGAGTAACTGCATCGCAGTGAGTGCGTACCGTGGTTGCGGTCAACCGCACGACTGCCCGAATTGCGGGTAACCGCACAGTGCATATGAGACCTAATTTGGCAAAAATACTTAATATTATTCTTTATTCTCAACCCATAGCTGAATAGGGAGGCAACTCGCTCTAGATGTTTACAGCGCCAAGTTATAACATCCTGTGAAGGAAGCTGTGCAATAAGATAGATGTGACAGTTTGTTTTACAGTTTGCATACTACGAGTGAACCGCTTCTGCTATTCCATTTAAATTATTATGAACAGTTCTCTCCTTGCACGCGCGAGTCATCCTATTGGTGCGTTATATCACGCCATCGCAGCGACCAATCACATCGCGTTCGTGTGACGTGATATGAGTACATATACAGCTGGTGCACCGACAGCGATATCTTAGAAAAAGAGCCAACAGGTTTTACCTTACATTGCATATCTGAGCGTAAATGCAGAGGCAAATAAACTTGACGTTTTTGCAAAAAATCACATTACAATATATTGGAAATATTAGCAGCATTGTGTTGTGGCTCACCACCGATAGCTCTAGGGGCACTGTTTCATTTTATATTCCAAGAAAACAGGCTCATAAAGTAGCTTATACAAGAACAACACCCCGCAACACAGCGCAAACAGCCCTCGGGCAATAGGAAACACTCAAAACATTAGGTCGGCAACTTTATTGGCCCGAAAAAAGGTTGACTTCAGATTCTTATCAAACACGAGTCAAGGAATATGTGGATATAGTATGAACAACGTGACCATACGTCCTGTTTGAACGAGCCTTTCCCTTTTATCGGTGTCCTCAAGAATTACGGGACGCGACAAATTATCCTGTTTACTTAAACAACAATGTTACGTACAAAAAGATTTTTTATAAATAGAATAATAAGTATCTATTATGTTCCATTTTTAAGATATTCGTGAAGCTATTGTCCCGTTTTAAGTCTATAAATACATGGTACCTCCCAGTAAGTGAAAAGCCTGCGCAACATAAGTTTTGTAAGTGCCGTTTTAATGGTCTATACAGAATAAATGATTTTTGACTTTTGACTTTTGACTTTTTTGACATAATTGGTAACCGAATTCTGAGAACGTGTCAACTGGGGTGAACTTCTGCGCGTTTGGGCGTTATTGATATGATCAATCATATCACAAATAAATATGTATAGGTACGCCTAGTATGGGAAATACTTTGGTACAGTGGTGGGTATAAAATGAAATAATTATTATTCTTAAGTCCTGAATAAGAAACTGTGGATTGAAAACGGAAAAGATAAAATTTTCGTGGCCTCTGTAGGTTGTAAAGTAATCGCTATCTAAAAAGCCCGTTTGGACATTTCAAGTCCATGAAGTTCTCAATTTTGAGAACGTAAAACAATGATATTTTTCAAACGTAGAATGACATTTTTCATTGATGGGTACCGCCCACTCCGCTCAGTGCTGTCCATAACGAGTTTTTTATACTCTCCACAGACTATTAATAAATTGGTTATGGTAAAAATAAATCGATTAAGATATTTTTTTTAATTTTATCATAAAAATGTCTAAGACAAAGTTAAAGATCGTACACTTATCTGTAAAAATCCGGTCAAGTGCAAAACGTGTGTCAATGCGCAAACACGACTCGTGTTTGCGCATTAAAGATTCCTCACGAAACTGAATTGTGGTGCGAACTAATGCTAAATGACCGGCAATATGCTACATGACCGGCAATATGCTACAGTACTGGCAATATGCTACATGGCCGGCAATATACTACAAGACCGGCAATACTTTGATTGCGTTGAATTAGAAGTTTAATTTTAGGGTACTCCTCGTTGAGCGAGAATCCTGAAATGTGAGACGAAGCAAGGTCATAGAGCACAAATAAAAGGAAGCGTTTAACATTTAACATTTTAACATTTTTAACGGATTCTATCGCGATTAATTCTTTATTACTTTAACCCGAAGTTTCGGCTAACTTTCAGCAACCGTGGTCGCGGAGTGACTAAACATCAGCGACTATTTACGTAGAATGAGCTCGCGGTTTCGTTAAGTCTGACTGTTTTTTGCTGTTTTCTAGGTCTTTTTTAAATTTTAGGCTTGTAGACTTCAAGATTTGTAGGTTTAATTATGTCTAGAAGCCTGGAAGCCTAGAAACCTGGCCCTGGACCCCCAGAACTATTACCCAGTCTTCTTTAGTAATTTTGGCACAAGCTTCATTCAGCAATGTCATCATTTTCTTAGTGGAGAATGGCCGCTTTGTATTGTGGCGTGCTGCATATCCTTTCATTTGAGCCCAGATCAGCTCAATAGCATTGTACTGACAATGGTATGACGGCGTTCTTGTCACTTTATGTCCATGCTGAAGTGCCCATTCATCAATTTAATTTTTTAATTTTGCAGGTTTAATTTTTTTACCAGTTACAGCAATTCAGCTCTTAACTATTTCGTATCAGCTTCAACGCCTGATCTTTGTATCCATGCTACTAAATCGGCCTTTTTGTTTGCTTGAGTAGGTGCTTTATTAATTTGAACTGATTGGTCACGGTGCATTGTACACAATAATTTTATTATGCACTGTTCAGAGAGGTTTGCTAACAGGTTAGTAAACCACTCTGTGATATTATTTTGTACTTTTAGACTCAAATGCGAGCAAGGTATCATTCACAAAACCACCACTAGCTGACCCGACGACGTGGCAGATGATTAAGCGTCCACCTTTTCCTATTGGCACTTTTGAGCAAGAGGCCTTGGTATCATCTGTCCATGACTGCGGCACGGTATGATTCGAGTTCTGCCAAGTCTCATCGACAAATATGACATTATCCCAATTTGTGACTTTGTTGTGTTTGCTGTTATCTAGGTTTTTTTATTCCTAGGCTTCAAATATCATCTTAAGTCACCCCGGGACCAGGGCTGCTAGAAAGTAGCCGACGTAGGGTTAAAAGTAAATAGTGACAGATAAATCGCGATAGAAGCCGTTAAAAAGTGGTTTCATTTCAATAAGTGATATAAGCGTAAACTTCAGACAGTAGGTATCAAGAAAATGATTTACTAAAGATTCATTTTCATGCGATTTCTATTGGTTATTATTGAGTGAATATTATTGTAATAAAAATGTTAAATGAAAGAAAATTGACTTTTCGCAGTATTGTATTGTTTAAAAATACCTACAATATCAAAGTTTAGATAAAATTTTCTAATTAGAACTTTAAGCCAATGAACTTTACACTACAATACAATACATATTCTAATCGATCAAATACGCATACAAACTTGAATCGATTTATCTTGAGTATCGTGTACCGAGTGGTGTGGTTACATCCCTAGTTACGTCCAAATGACAAATGTCATAGTGGGCCTCTTACGTTGAGACTAGTATAGGTATGCCTATTTTTGTTCTTATGATTTCCCGTTAAGGAGGCAAATTGATTCATTCAATTTCCATTTTTTTTTTTATTCATAGTAAATTTCTTGTAGGGTGTATTTGTCATAGCACTTAGGTGACGGTGAAACACACGAAAAGTGGTAACCGTGGTGTGCAATACCAGCCCCCCCAGACAAGAGGCAATTCGTTGCTCGGCGTATGATGGAATAGAATGACAAATGTATAGGATTTGACGTTTTTGACATTCGTTGACGCCTGTCATATACGTCAAATCCCATACATTTGGCATTCTATTCCATCATACGCCGAGCAACGAATTGCCACTTGTCTAGAGGGGCAGGGGCGTCACACTCCATCGACCCATAACGATCGTCAATCGGGGCCCTAGCCAATCTCATCTGCTACGCAAAAAAAGAAACATCTAATTCTATGAATGTAATTAAAAAAATGTAATGAGCAATAACACTAATATTTAGTAATACTCGTAGAACAGCGCGTGAAAAACGCCTTTCAAACGCGAAGGTACTACACTCGCATCTTCACATTTCAATCCTTATTCAATATAGAGGGTAAATCTCAACGATATTCTATTTGATTTCGTGCTATCCAATCAGCTAACTACTGTTGTCGGCTCAGCTGACACCAGACAGACAGTACCTAACTGACGGTTAATTGTTCAGCCGGGCTAAATATATATAGAATTCACTCTTCTAATAGAGTAATGATATTGTACAGGATCCGCGGCGCTGTGCATACACGACACAGCTGGCCGCAGGAGACATGAGAACCCTCATAGAACTATACAGGATTGAGAAATTATTGTGATACAAAAAATAAATAAATAAAGATAAGAAGACTCTATTATTTGTATAGTTAATGATTTGATTTAGATTTTTTGATAGTTTGTAAGAATATCGGTTGATGGCTCTACTATCCGCTATCGCCATAAAGACCATTTTATAGGATTATTTCGAACGTAGCTGTTGGTCAGAGCATTAAAAGACATGGTAGCGGGTTCAAGTCAGGTATATACACTTTTCCCAATCTAAATTCTTGATAAATATTTAAAAATTATGAGTTTAGTTTATTCTTCACCTGTAAAATTCTCACTTTATACTAAACCAGTGCCTATACTTTTAAGCCCTTAAATACCTTAATTTACCAAACAAAATTCTTCCACATTTTCTGAATTATAGGGTGTTTGATATCCTCTCAGCATCCGCCATCACAAGAAGCGAAGCAGTATCTCGTTTCGTAAAATTAAAGCGTCATATAATTTGCGTTTCTGTAATGAGAGATTCCCGGCGGCACCCCTTCCTCCTAGGCAGGGAGGCTCCACGTGATTCTGGCAGACGTTTTATGCCTTTCACATAGGGTCACGTTTTGCCTACGTAAATAGACGGGTTTATCTTTAATAGCGTTTTTAAGGCTATTTTTAGACCACGGTCGAGGAAAAAATGGAAGACGTTAAAAATATTAATTGGAATTCAGTGGCGTTTCATTTTTGTATTTTTTAACTAGTGTGCGTAACTGTGATTTTAGCTAAATGAAGTTTTGTTTCAAAGATACTCAAACTTTTTTCACTCCGAGGTAAGCAGACGCAAAGGCTTTAATATCACCTTGTAATGTCCTTACCCAAAGAAATTACGATTGCGACACTTTGTATTGGCGTCAAAAATTTTATTACCAAAAAAATATATAAGTCCAGTGCAGCTCGCACTTCTTAGTGCGGCTCGCACTTCATTTTAAATAGTTTATTCAAGAATTACTTTTGGTGTTTTGGTGTTTGGTGTTTTGTGTGTGTTTTGAGATTAATTTGGTGACGGTAATTTTTAGATGTCTGCAATACAAAATATTCCTACATTAATGTATTACGTATTTCATTATTTTATTATGTGACACATACACATACAACAAGGCACGGAACACTTATTAAACAACGTTGTAAGGATAATGATGGTACTTATTTATCAGTATACGCGTATCTACACTAATATTACAAAGCTGAAGAGTTTGTTTGTTTGATTGAACGCGCTTATCTCATGAACTACTGGATTGAATTGAAAAAATATTTTTGTGTTGAATAGCCCGTTTATCGAGGAAGGTTATAGGCTAAATATCATCACGCTACTACTCAAGGGAGCAGAGCAGTAATCATAAATGTCAACAAATCTGGCAAAATTCCATACATTCTTTAAAAAATGGGGCGGGTCAGCTGCTACACATACTCAAACAATTATTAAGCCACGGACCACTTATTATACAACGTGTAAGTAGAATTGCTACTTATTTACATTACTTACATATCAGTACACGCGTATATCATTCAGTATTTCGCGCTTTTCAGCAACACAAGAGAGATAAAAACACAGTTCTGAATTAATTCAAGGTTGAGCTAAGAGAGCGGGACTAATATACACACCAACAGATACATATAGATTAGTATAATCACTGTCTATACGACATTCCTAATCACATCTAGATAAAAATATGTAGTCGAGGAATTTTGGCGCCGTTTTTTTGGCACAGATTGTATATAATTTCACGAAAGTATGCGAAATACGTGCCGACGTGCAGTCTGGCAATTCGGAAGTTTTGAATTTAAAAATAAAACACACGCCGATGCTGAAATTTCATTGAAGAAAACGACAGTGTTTAGCGAACGAAACTTTTACAGTGCATTTCGTAGATTTGAAATTAAAAGGTCAGACATTACCCCTGTCTGGCCTTTATTACCCGACTGTCAAGCAGCGTTATGTTTTTTAAGATATAATTATAGTTTCCTGATAAAGAAAGTTAAAGTCGTGCAAATAATAAATAGCTCTAAAGTCAATATTATTAAATTTAGAGAGTGTGCAGGATCCTAAAAACGTTTTCGGGACCCAATTCAACCTCTCTTGCTTTCCTATCAGGATTAGGAGATCAGTATATGTCAAACCAATAGGCAGAGCCTGAGTGAGAGGACCGCGGCGGTAAAGATGAAGGCCTTGGATATCATCAGGAACATCGTTAAGATGATGAAGAGTCCAGGATTGTGGCGGAAAGCTAGTGGGGTAAAAGCGACGCAATAAAATAGACAAAGTAATAAAATACATGTAAAAATTTACTCACCTTCCAATAAGTGTAATTAATTTTCAAATTTACTTTTCACAAATTACTGATGAATAAACGTCGATAAGAATTTTACCGTTGAACTCAAAAAAAAGACAAACGCACCATTTTTTTATTCCATGCTGGTCTAGTACAGTGCATGGAAGTACTTGATGCTATCTACTTCCAACAGATTAATAAGCAAAGCATTGAAACGCCTTCGTTAAAATTATATTAAATTACATCATTTTTTTTTAATTTATTCTGTTGAAATGTAGCACTAAAACTGGTCTAATGAATTAGTCATTTGAGGAAAAAAAAGTTAATTCGACTTTTACCTTATATGGTGGGGAGCGGCATTGAACTTGGACTGCCATCATCATCATTGTCAGTACAATGTTAGTCCCGGCTGCATTCAAAGCCTTATAATTTAGTCCAGGGAGAGCTCTCTTACTATTTCTCTAGATTGGGATAAGCAGGTGCGTCTGCCAAACGCCTTTTGTAGAATCTAGTATTTTTATTATGTAGGACACGTCAATTTGACTTCACCTCGCCTGATGCTAAGCAGAAGGCAAAGTCTCGGTAAAGAGGGTCATCATTATAGACACGTATCATGTTACAATGGTGGTACTCAGCTTGACGGTCTTAATGGGAACTGCAGGTCTTATGGTGTGGCAAAAGAAGGAATCTAGTATGGAGTCATCATAAACACTTGGACTTTAAATAATACTTATACCAAGTCGAAACCACCTTCGTTTTTGTGAAATATCTCTGCCCCTCTAGACAAGTGACAATTCGTCGGCCGGCGTTTTCTAAAATAGAATGCCAAATGTATGGGATTTGACGTATATGACAGGTGTCAACGAATGTCAAAAACGTCAAATCCTATATATTCGTCATTCTATTCCATGATACGCCGAGCAACTAATTGCCACTTGTCTAGGGGGTAGGTGGGCGGATGGACTGTAGTACCTATACATTTTATTAGTAAAAAAAGTTAAAAGTTACCATGCAACGTGGCAACGCTGCCAGCCTTCTAGGAACAATACCAATCGCAGATTTTAGTTTATTTTTACCTGGATGTCTTTAATCAGATAGAGGATGTTTTAATGAAACGAATGTTACCTAACAAGTAAAAAAAGAAGTAAAGTGCAAATTTTTCAAACACACAAACTATTACCTATTGCTATTTATGAGATAGGTGTAGCTCGTTGAAAGATATACATTAGAGTCCTGTGGGATTCCGTTCGTTACCCCTTCGGATACAGAACCCAAAAAAGAGCAAAAATTAGGAACGAGTGAGCGAGTGAGCGCTACATACGTTTACCGCTAAAGAGAAAGGTGAAGTGAATCAACAAGGAGGAATGCGCCGTTTCCGGCTGTTATCATTCACAAGGCTAAGCTTGCATTAAACCAGATAATTGTAATATTTACGTATTGTGATATCACCCGGCAATGAGTAGGGTAGCAGGTCACTGGAGAGGATTTGTGCTGTCAGTGGGAAGACCTAAGACTTGTCCTACTTGTCATCTTCGCTGACAGAATCTCTTTATTTTTACACGAGTGTGACTCCACGATAACCACTTTGCCATTAGGTGGGTCGTGTGCTAAGTGGTGTAAAAAAACATCACGCAGCCCGAGATCTAAATTCATTTGGAAATATCCAGTCTTATTAGAAGCTAGTTGATGCCCGCAACTCCACCTGCATGCATATCGGTCATTGCGATTTATGGTTCATAGGGCTTTACTCAACCAATTGCCATCAGATATTATGGCAGTTTTTAAATCTAGCCAAGACAGATGACTAAACTGTTGGCGCTCCGCCTGAGTGAACTATTACTAGTAAGTCATACATACATACATACAATCATGCCCCCGTCCCTGGAGGGTTAGGCAGAGGTGAATTAACACCCACATTTCACCACATTGTATTAGATCCCATGTAATAGGGGATGAGCCTATTGCCGTATTCCGGGCACTATTGTTGAATCGAGATATCTGTCTGATGTTAAACAGCCCCATCCCTTAGTCGCTATGTACGACACCGCATGGGAGGAGAAGGGGTGGCCCAAATTCTACTTTGCCGGGAACCACGCGGCCATAGTTGTAATATCTAGTACGGTAATAAATCCTACGGGTAAAAAGATACCTACTTCAGACTATCTCTGTGCCAAAAGTTCTGGCAGGATTGAGTAACGAACATCCATTCATCCAACCAACCTTTCGTTTTCATAATAGCATTAGATAGCATACTAGTGTTGTCTATTTTGGGCGTTTCTCTCATTCATATTAACGAAATTGAATTTAGCTCACTCTGGTGCACGCTAGACACAATACCACTCGGACAGGGTTCGAACTGCGTAAGCAAGGCGCAGACAAGAGAGGCGTCTGCGCGTGACGTGATGCGCCTTTTCTTTTCACCTAAACTGTAAAAATCACGGGTTACGGTGGTTATGGTTGCACGAAACGACTCATTAAAATACGTCGATTTTAATGATCTTTTGATAAGTCTCCCTCTTACTCCCTATTTCTCCCTATCCGTGTGGTGACGGAGAAAGAAAACAAGTATCCCTACCCACTTATCCAGGGTGGACTTATTAGGGTGTCGTAAAAGGCGACTAACGGAAAATACGCAAACGATATCGCTGCGAGCGAAGGAAAGCACGAAATAAAACCCTGTTTGGTACAGTACAGGTAACCTGTCTGGTCGGCCGGGGTGCGAGGGATATAGCTATGACAATCTCACCTCCGGCAACTGACGGCCCACAGAAGGCGTGCGTTTTAGTCGGTTCGAGTCCGACATAACCTCCTCCTCCGGCCCCGGCGGGGGAGGTATCCGTGGGGATTTTTCGCACGATAAAAAAAAAAAGGTAACCTGTCTGGTCAGTGTGGTAATAGTAGACCAAAGCCTCCCCACATTGGGCCAGAGGCACAGAGGCCTATGTCCAGCAGTGGACTGCAATAGGCTAATTGATTGGATCCCTATTTTTTATCGCGATTTGATTATTTTTTGTTTAAACAATATAATTTACTATACCAACATTCATTTACATGAAGTATCGCGTCACTTTAGCATTCCCCTCTGTATTTTCATACGTAGGTACGTTCGTTTCTTTGGGAATTGATATGACAAGGTCGCTAGTTTTCTATAAGACATCATTGAACAGTCGGCCGGCGTTTTGTAGAATAGAATGCCAAAAGTATGGGATTTGACGTATATGACAGGCGTCAACGAATGTCAAAAACTTCAAATCCTATACATTCGTCATTCTATTCCACTTGTCTAGGGGGGCTGACCTCGTGTCTGAAATTCTGAAGTTCGTAGCGTTCGGCTTTCGCCTTAGGACCCATAAGATTCGGTTCTTTGTAAGTTGTCTGTTAGTTCAGTATTTTTATCCGCCCTTTGGTTTTCCACTTCGCTGAGGAGAAATGGAATAATAAATTATGTATGAGGACGCCGGAGGCCTAAGCTCTCTCTACTCTTTGTATCCTATCGATACAGGTCAAAACAACCAACTAACGGGTTTTTCAATATTTTTACAAAAAGTAATATTTTTGAATATCTTATTCAAAGATTTTGTTATAGCTACATACACAACTAATTCGTGTCAGTAAAAAAAAGTTTTTTTTTTTAAATTATCGCACTATCATTGGTCTGTCATGCTCATAAGTGGGCAAAAATCACCAGGCTATTAATATAGGTACGTGGGTAACAAATGCCTGGCAATGGCGCCTCCGCCCGGGTTCAAGTAGAAGGGGTAGGCTTAAAAAGTGCCTAGCTTGACGTCGTGGAGGGTGACATGCATGCAATGGTCTCACTACCATGGAAGATCAAGATAGTGGGAAGTGGAGGAGGAAGAGCCGGAAGGCGGACCCTGAGCTCAGAGATCACCTTGGCTTCGGAAGTAATCAGGAAAATACGTCTTTACGAGAATGATGATGAAGTGTGTAAAAATCAATTCACAATTTTGAGTTCTAAGATTCCGTTGGTTAAATACAAATAGAAGAAGATACTAAAAGCGTGCGAAAACTTATGTAATTTGTATTTTATTTGATTTAAACAAATAAGTCTTCAGTACCAACACAGAACCTATTTCCACTTGACCACGCAAATGATATAATGTCGAGTTACGATTGACATTCGCATGTTATCAAATCATTCGACAAACACAGGAAGCAATGCATTTCAAACGTCTCAGCTGACAGCTTTATCAGATAAGTTCATTCATTCACTTCCATCATCTCATTCACGACTCATTTTTATGGTTTGCTTGTACTGTTTCATCACCGTTTACTCACATCCTGTAAACAGCAGTCGAGTAAAATACAAATGACATCATTTTTATAGAAGTTGAAGTTTTATTTCGACATCGGGATTTACGTACTAACGTATCGTTCGATCGTTTGGGGAAATACCACATTCTCATTTAAAAGGTTCAATCAAGGTTCTTGTTTTGAAGCGGACCCCGGTCTCTGAAATGAAGACGTCGGATGCGACCGGGTATAACGCAAAGCTGATGATGGAGGTTCTGAAGATAAGAAAGAAAAGAATGAAAATTATTTTTATTGTGTAGCAGCGCTTAGGTAGCAGCGCGTGTGCGAGTCTGGTGCAGAAAATACTGGTTACTCAATTAATATAAAGAATGCGCCCGCGTGGAATTCCGATCCTGCTCCCAATGCGCATTCTTTTTTTTCTTTTATACCGTTGTCCAGCCAATAACGAACAAAGAATGACCCAATTTAGTGCAGTCTTTAAAAGTTATGCGTGTAGATAAATTTCAGCGATTTATTTTGATATTGCAGATAGTTTCTATGTTATAAAGTATAAACAATTCAGTTTCCGCCCACGTGACAACGTTTTATCGCACGAAATTTTTTTTTTTCTGAAATTCAAAGTATCTTATAGTATTTTTGTTTAGTAGTGTATTACTATACTACTTACTACTTACGATAAGATAGTATCTTCATCTTCAGTTTTATCAATAAAAAAAATAAAAATAGTCAGTTGTTTGAGTTCGAGGTGTAGGCCTCGAATGCGTCCGGGATGAACGCAAGGATGATGATGAATTTATTTCTTTTTCACTTAAATATCGATAACATTCTGGTCGAATTTTAACCAACGTGCGAACCCAAATTATAAGTAGATGCAAAGACAAATTGAACTGAACTTATTCAACCAACAACCACATCTCTAACTTTGATAGCATTGCGTCTGACAACTACCACCTGAATGTTTACGCGACGGCACACACACACCACCCAGCGTACTTCACAAGCGAATAAATAACTCTTTGATCGAAGTTTAGCAGCGTGACAAGGGCCAGACCCTCGTCACAACACTGCTAGAGTGGTGGTTGCTTTTGTTCAGCAATCACAGAAACTTATTAGACCAAAATATGATTTCTACGACCCTCTTTATACTGCAATTAAATTTAGAGCAATACTAAAAAATCGATCTAGCACTTTAGGTCCTATTACCGGATTATCTAGTCGGTTCATTACGTCTTTTTCTCTGAATGTTCACCTCCTTAAAAGTTCACTTCCCTGTCAGTCCATTATGAAGTTCAGCCTCATCATAGTTAGACTGTTAAGCCGAACTCAACTGGGTGAGGAAAAGGTTTTTTTATACCACTTGGGTGGTAGACAAGCACACGGCCTGATGGAAAGTGGTTACCGTGGCCTATGGACGTGTAACAAGTAAGTAGTGAACCGTCCCTGTAAGAACAAAGAGTTTCTGTGCCTTCAGCGCAGAAGACAAAGTAGGACAAGCCTTTGGTCTTCCCACTGACAGTACAAAACTCTCCAGTGAGTTCCGGCTGCCCTACTCATTGTTGGATCACAGCATGAGGTTATTATGGCCGCGGTGTTCTGTAAAGCGGAGGTATTTCCCCGGTTGGACTACTCAGTTGAGATGGGAATACCGTCCTACCTCCGTCGAAGCTGATGATGACTAAAAAAAATATATTATTTCACGTAATAATAATTATTTGCAGTTACTTTACTATTAATAGGTTCGCATTTAACCCCATCTCACTGGATGGTAAGTATATTATCATGATGGAATACGCTTGCTGACTACCAGCGACTGCAGTCTTATCTCCTAACCCCGAAAAGAAAACCTACGCCAGAGCCTCTTCCGCCAATCATCAGGTGTATCGGCTTGCTGGTGAGGTTGGCTTAAGCCCAAGGGTCTTGATGGGACCTGTGCCCCGAGCACGAAAGATATTTGCATTCATAAAGTGGGTGATAGGCTTAGGTACCTACTTTAAGCACGCGGTTTTTAAGTTCGCGAACTTACTCGGCTCGCCGTCGGTGACAGACGGCAAGCTTGCTCACACTGTATTGCAATGTCGTCAAGAGAAGAGGCTTTGTGCTATCTAGGATTTCTATCATGTCATATTTTTATAAGAGCTTGCTAAAACACCGGTGTTTTTGACCGGTTTACGAAATTCCGCACCGGTGCAAACCTCTAGTTACGAGCAAAATTTCAAACTTGCCAGATCGTTAACGAACTTACTCGGCGGTATTAAAGTACGCGAACTTATGGTTACAGACGTGCGAGTAAGGTCGCCGAGCCATATTAATAAGTCCGCGTACTTACTCGCACGTCTGTCACCCACTTTAAATGTATCTAAAGAACGGAGCATTGCGATTGGCAGGCTTCACACACACACACAGTTCACAGTAGGCAGGTGGCCAATCACAATGCTCCGTTCTCTCGATACGGTTACATTACGAATAGGTACGAATTTTTCGTGCTCGGAGCACTGGTCACATTTTATCTATTAAATTATTCGAAAAGTGCGTAGGACTTCTAAATATAGTCAATTATAGATTACAAGCACGTTCCTTCTATCTTATCTAATTTACAACACAGCTTAATATCATTGAATACAAAGCTAAAACTAATAAGATCTATAAATCCTAACATAGTTTTAGATCCAGGGGTCTAATCCAACTAAGTACACCTTCGCTTACGATATTCGCAGGCTCATTTCGCATGATTGCTCTATAAAAAGATTATCTCCCTAGGCACGGGCGTTTCACAACCATTAGGGCCTGTGTTCACTGGCGACACGGCGCGTCATAAAATTTCTAACTGATGAATAATAATAGACCTTAACGGTTTGATTATAGAATTTGAATTTCAATGATGATCCTGTTAGGCATAAAAACAAAGCCGTGGTATGATCGCGGTTGAAAATTTAATTTTATAGGAAGTTTATAGGAAGTAAGAACAGTGATTGAATAGCAATAAAAGCGTGTGGTTTTCATGAAAGTGGATACAGTATGAGAAGAGATAAGGGGTATTTAGTCAGTCTATTTATATTCATCATCATCATCATCATCATCAACAGATTCGCTCAAAATATATCGTTATCGTATATGCCTATCACAGACGTAATCTCCTCGGTTGGTTTTTTTTTTTTTTTTATATAGGACACGTCAATTTGACTTCGCCTCGCCTGATGGTAAGCTGAAGGCAAAGTCTCTGAAAAGAGGGTCACCATTACAGACACGTATCATGTTACAATGGTGGCACTCAGCTTGACGGCCTCATCAGATGCTTTTTCACGCCCCGCTTAAAGGACCCGGGACTGTAGGAGGGATTATTTTCATGTCCACTTTCACTAAATTCACTATCTCTTTTCTGGAGTCATCACTTAAAAATACTTTGCCATGTCGCGCCGCGCCGCGTCGCAAGTCAGCGTGGGCCCTTACCTTACGCCGCGGCATTATCAACATTATCGCAAATCTAGTCCAACTCCGGCGTGAATCACTTTGCGCATTGATTTTGCGGAAATAAAAGAAACAAACCTGTCACTCGTGATTCATTTGGACCATTTGTTATTTTTTACTGAACACCGAACAGACATTTCGAGTCGAGGGTTTTTTGCGTGAACAAAATTGTTGCAAAAAGTGCGAGTGACAAAATTTTGTTTTTGTATACAGTGTACAGTACACTCATTATTTCGACAAAAAAATCTTGATATTAGCTATAAAAACTACGTATCACGAAGTTTCTACACGCTAATTCTCCGTAACCCTCCAAACGATTTCAATATTACTTTAAATTTTGAGAATCGTATGGTTCGTTCCAGCTTAAAAGATAGAATAGTTTTAGACCCTCATCATTATCATCATCTTAGTGTCGAGTCTCGGTCGCATATGATTATCTTCTCCCCAGAGCAGACGCTTCTCTTTCAGGCTTTTGCTTCTCCACTCAGCACAGTCTTTGATATCACAGGCATCCAGCTAACGTGAAGAATGATATCTTCTTCACGTTGATCGACGTATCGATCAACATAGGGTGTCACGGTAACATTTATGGTTGTATTTATGTTCGTAAAATAGTTAGCTATAGTACCTCTATAATCCTGTAATTACTTCAAGTCTCTTCTAAACACATTCTATTTGGAACTAGAACATTAAGTAAATATACGGCCGAAGAGGCTCAAGAAAGATAGCAGGCTTGCGTAAAGTGTATCATGAAAATCCGTTTCCAACGCATGAGAACCCTGAGAAGTCTTACGAGAGCCTACGTAACACCGGAGGCAATGACGATCATCAAACCAGGCTGTGTAAAGAGCATTACATACGGCATATCGTGTCTCAAATTGCGAATATCACAAGCCAATTACTATAGTCGCGGGATACATTCCTACCATTTCCCATGAAGGTGTAAGGGGTGGCCATGAAAAAAGCGACATTAAAACCTTGGAAAGACTTCTTATATATTCAGTAAGTTAATTGAATACTAATACTGGATAGTAAGAAGCTAGGGTGAAGTCCAGATGCTGATGCTATCCATACCAAAAGTTATGTTGTCAAAGTTTTGGAATTGTTACCGGAACCGCTTGCAGTACTTCAGTACATCTATGATCATGACCTGCAACAGTGCTGAAATATCAGAAACTTAACAAACATAAAAAAGTACATAATAGTAATGTATCCCGATGATCGTCATCGGGAACGTGTGTAAAATAAAAAACGAGTCAAGAAAATATCAAAGGATTTTTTTTTTGTTTTTACAGTAAGGGCTCACGTCACAACTCAAGCACAAGCACAAGCGTTCTTCGAACTACTCATAATACTGCGTCGTATTAAAATTTTAACACCACATGATATATATTCAAATACGTTGCCAGGAATTAAGCAGACGACAGTAACAGACGCAAAACCAATCAAACCTAAAAAGAGAAGAAGTAGAGCAGAACCCTGGCTCCAATGTAAGCTTCATATGCAACTGACGTTGGTTGCACACACATCCATACTAATATTATAAATGCGAAAGTAACTGTTTGCATGTATGTATGTCTGGCTGTCTGTCTGTCTGTCTGTGTGTCTGTCTGTTATGCTTTCACGCCTAAACCACTATACCGATTGTGATGAAATACGGCACAGAGATAGATGAGACCTTGGGAAAGGACATAGGCTATGTTTGGTTGCGATAACCGACATCCACGCAGGCGGAGCATGTACGAGTATAAACAAATATATCCTAATAATTTTAAAGGCCTCTTATCAAGATAGGAATAAATGCTCAGATACAGGTTCACCTTTTCCTTGTGCAAACTTCTAAGGGTAATGTTGACAATGACGACCAGACAATAAGTTGACCACTCATAAAAATCGCTTATCTAAAGGCCTCACTTAAATTACATAACCCTCTTGAATGCGGCGCGGGGCGAGGGACGCCCTAACAATACCGAGCGTTATCGAGCGACGCGCGTCCCGCTCGCGCGTCCTCTCGCTCACACACTCAGCCTACCAACACACCGGACATGACAACCTCGGGTGTTTTCAATGTATCCCATTCATTGCCGCTGTACAATGCGTAACATAATAAACCCGTATAGGTGAACCACCGATGTATTGCTAACAATGAGGTAGTTGTATGAAAGGACATTGATTTCAGCGCGCGGTGCCACGTGCGGTGAACGGGTATTGTGTGGTCCGATACAGAATGAAATCTTAGTATTGTGACAATAACTTTACAGTGGAGAGGAAAATTTACTGTGGATTTTAAAGATAATATTTTCGAGATTTGCTATTTCTGTTTTGATATGAAGTCGGTTAAAAATAGACTGTTTATTTTTAGGATTTAATGTTGAATTAATTCAAACGTTGTAATTTTTAAATAGTTATATAGTTACCTACATTAATCACTACATAATATTATAGAACAAAGTCGCTGTCGCTGTCTGTCCGTCCCTATGTATGCTTAAATCTTCAAAACTACGCAACGGATTTTGAAGCGGTTTTTTTCGATAGACAGAGTGATTCAAGAGGAAGGTTTATATGTATAATACATGCATAATATTGTAGAGAAACACTGATAAATTTAGAGTTATGCAGCGGGAATGGGATCTGAAAATAATAATATGGCGGTACGAAGTTCGCCGGGTCAGCTAGTTTATTATACTTAATTCAACATTTAAAAGAATCAAAATACGGCCAGTTTCTTACACACTGTGATTTTTTAAAGAATGGATGTTAATGTCAGACTAAAAGAATAGATGTTAATATAGTATAGCAATAGATGAATAGCACATAGGTAGAGTCCGCAGAAAGCTATCCTTTGGATAAACCTAGTTATCCAAAGAATAGCGTTCTGCGGACTCTTTGTTATTAGTATTCCAAATATGTGAAGCCGCAGCTAAAAGCTAGGCATAAAGTCTTTCACGTAAAAATGGCTGGATGGACTTGGCGTCATATTTTGAATGCAGATAGAATACGACCGGGAAACAGAGGCGACTTTATATCCGGTGAATAGGTTTTAATAGTTTGCGGGTAGGCAAGCAAATTAGCTTAGATTATTTTAAAATATTCTCTTTTAAAGAAAGAAAGAAAAATGCGTTTATTCTGACTATCTATCTAAAGGACAACATTCACTCTCCATACAAATCTGGGCTAGTTTTGAAAGTGCCGGCCAAAGGAAAAAAATACGATATTCCGTTAGAACTCGTTCTTACTAACATTTTTATTATGGCGTCAAAGTTGAGAGACCACTTCCAACGGTTTTATTAGAGTTTAAAAAATATACACTTTTTATGATACGAACTATTGAAAATAAATGAAAAATATTGCTATACATTGGAAGAATAGTTAATAAAAGCAATAAAAATAAACCCTGTACTTTATATTGTTGTTTTTCGTCCATTTATTGAGATCCAAAGTTGAAAGTGCCGGTCAGAGAAAACAAATATGATATTCCGCTAGAGCTTGTCCTTATTAGCACTTTTTATTACTATGTCAAAGCTGAGAGACCACTGCCCTCAGTTTTATTGGTGTTCAAAAATCTTAGAAACATATAATTTTTATGATATTATATATTGAAAATGAATGAAAAATATTGTTCTATATTGGAAGAATAGTTGTTTAACGCAATAAAAAATAAATCCCATACTGCATATCGCTGTTTTTCGTTAGTTAGGTCCAAAAATTGAAAGTGAAGCCAAAGAAAAATAATATGATATTCCGTTAGAGCTTGTCTTCATTGACATTTTTACTATAGCATCATAGCTGAGGGAATACTGCTCTCGGTTTTATTTGAGTTCAAAAATCTCGGAAACGTATATTTTAAATAAAATAAATAATTGAAAAGGAATAATAAATTATGTTGTATTATATTGGAAGAATAGTTGATAAAAGCAATAAAGCAATAAAAATAAGCAATTAAAAATAAAATACACGAGCAATAACACTGTTTCATTGCACTCAACCCTGTTTGTTTTATCTATGATAATGTATATATAATGTTGACGAACCTGGACATGACGTGATTGCTATCGTCCACGAATCTACCTTATGGCATTGCCATTAGTGCCTTGTAACTGTGGAATATGATCAACACATTTACTAAGTTCAATAATTGGAAATGCACCTTTAACCAATATAAATCAATATTTCTCATTCATTTTCAATAATACGTTTAAAAAAATGTATTATATCCAAGATTTTTGAACTCAAAAAAAAAAACCAAGGGAAGTTGTCCTTCAGCTTTGACACCATAATAAAAATGTAAACGCGTACAAGCTCTAGCGGAATATCACATTTGTTTTCTTTGACTGGCACTTTCAATTTTTAACCTAGATAAATGGATGAAAAACAACGATATGTAATATGCGGTTTATTTTTTATTACTTATATGAACTACTCTTCCAATATAGAACAATATTTTTAATTCATTTTCAATAGTTCGTATCATAAAAAATGTATGTTTTCAAGATTTTCGAATATAAATAAAACTGAGGGAAGTGGTCCCTCAGCTTTGACGCCATAATAAAAAAGGCTAATAAGGAAAAATTCTAGCGGATTTTATTTTCTTTAATCGACACTTTTAATTTTAGCCGTAAATAAATGGACGAAAAACAACAATATGCAGTATGGGGTTTATTTTTTATTGCTTTTATTAACTATTCTTCCAATGTATAACAATATTTTTCATTTATTTTGAATAGTTCGTATCATAAAAAGTGTATATTTTTAAGATTTTTAAACTCTAATAAAACCATTGGAAGTGGTCCCTCAACTTCGACGCACTAATAAAAAATGTTAGTAAGAACAAGCTCTAACCGAATATTGTATTTTTTTTCTTTGGCCGGCAAAATAAAAATTAGCCCAATCTGAATGATGTCCTTTACTCGTATTTCACACATACTGTACCCACACTATCATTTAAAAAATGACGAAACTCTCCTTAGATGAGTGTAGGCTTCTTGCTTTATTTCTGTATACAGCCTAAAGTTTTTATATTTCCTAAAACACGATTGCGAAGCAAAAGGTCTTGCACTTGGTATAAGGTTGGTGACCACTGTCAGCAGGGCTAGAGGTCAATGTACGAATTTCTTTCAGCTCCGCGACCGTTCTTTGCAAGCAGCGATTTAAAAATAGATTGATTGTCGCTAGGTAAATATTTATCTACACTAAGTACTAGGTAGGTACAAAAGATAGATAAACCCTAACACCTTTTGACCGAGGTCACCTTGAAAGTTAAGACATCTTATTTTTTAGAGACGGTTTTTACATTGTTTTTTACATTATTTTTATCACGAAAGGTAACAAAACAAAAGGTGATTAGTACCGCGGGTCGCAGCTAGACTTATCGTAGTGTATTAAAATCAGGTTTTTTATACCACTTAGGTCGCAGACAAGCACACGGCCCACCTGATGGAAAGTGGTTACCGTGGCCTATGGACGAGTGCAATACTAGGAGAGTCATACTCGCGCTGCCGATCCTGTAAGAACAGAGAGATTCTGTGCTGTCAGCGCAGAAGATAAGTAGGACCAGACTGGCACAAAATTTCACTGTCTAATACCCGAGAAAACGGGTATGAGAAACAGATGTCGGCCATCGGAGACGACAGGATGGCATTAAGTACTGCGGTAGTAACTGTAGTAAGTGTGGATATCCCCTAAGATACCGTCTTATGTCGGACTCGAACCGACTAAAACCGCACGCCGTATTGGGTTTTCAGATACCAGAGTGTGAGTTGCCTAAGATATATTCCTTGCAACCCTGGCTGGGCATGAAGTAGCTACACCGCGACGGGCTCGTGCTAGTCTCTTACGAGAATTAGACGGGATTGGAAGGTGTTGGAGAAAGGAGAGAGAGAGTTGGTAAAATAAAATATATAAATGGCAGCAGCTCTAAAAGTAAAGAGGGGAAGAATGGACCTTAATTTTTTGACCTTTACATTAGTTTTGTAGACAGAGATATGACCAAAAGTCATCAAAACTAGTCATTCATGTGAGCGGAGCCACATGCATCAGCTAGATCAACATTTCTAGTGTCACTTGTCAATTGCAGATCTTGATGAAGAAAGTCTTCAAATGAATGAGCAACACTTCTACTCCACACTCTACTCAATACAATACAAAATTGTATATACCCAAGATACTTATCTTGGACTTAAGTCCCTTGTGCCTGCAGATTGTTACATGATAATCTATGCTTGATGAATTTGCACCATAGCACCCTATGTTATCCTCAAAAGTCACCCAAGACACATTTACTGGCAGTATACTATAGAGCACATTTTAGGTTCAAGATATAATATGAGTATGAGTGCCACCATTGTAACATGGTACACACGGCGTCAGACTTCGGTTTACAGGCCACACCAACATAAAGGAAGTGTGCGTGACAGCAATACTATTAATACATTGCTTAAAGATGTGTGTCTCAGGGCCCTTGACGCACTCACACATTCGCTATTTTACTTACATGAAATATAGGTATTGATGATAGCCACTGCACCAAGTTATAATAGCATATTTAGCGAAAAACGAATAAGTAGATATAGCTGAATGGTTTAAATATGCAGCTGAACTAATAGAATCAATACCGGGTTCGGTCCTCGAGCGAGGTGCACTTTTTGTTCCTCAATATATTGAAGTCCTATTGGTCTAGTTTATTTACAGGAAACTAAGTGTATAAAATTCATATATATTATAATTTAATATATTTTTTGTATATTTCCTTGATGATTAATAATTAATTAAGTATCAGATAAAAATATTTGATCTTTAATAAAAAATATAAAAAAAACATAAGTATAATTATTATAAACTTCTAAAAAGATATTGGAACATAAAATAAAATGTTATGTCTATTAAATTGACTGACATAAAGATGCACGAATGACAAAAAGAGAATTCCGTTGTTAAGTTCCGAACCAACGACCGGCGACAACGGTGAGGTCCAAACTTACTTACTTGCATTCTTATCCATCTCGACTATGAGAACAGATAGCACAGTGACTAAATTTGATAACTCCTATTAGTTATAGAAACAAAATGCTGCATACATTTCATAAAATTAGTTTAGAATATGATATTATAACCTTGGTGCATTTTATGTAAGTAAAATAGCAATTGTGTGAGTGCGTCAAAGGCCCTGATTGGTTTACTTGTTATGACACACATCTTTAAGCAATGTATTAATAGTATTGCTGTCACGCACACTTCCTTTATGTTGGTGTGGCCTGTAAACCGAGGTCTGGCGCCGTGTGTACCATGTGACTTTGCCTTCAGCTTACCATCAAGCGAGGCGAAGTCAAATTGATGTTTCCTATATAAAAAATTAAAAAAATATATGTCCCGGGGTAAACCTTGTAAGAGAGCTGTTATAAGCTTAAATTAAATAAGAACGAAAAGAAAGTAAATAACCAATGTAACATGTGCAAGAGTAGAAGTCAATCAAGAGTGCTTACCATTTTCTACCTAAATGAAGAATGCATATTACTGTGCTGTACTAATTTCCAACGCTGCCTTCTAAATTTTGAAAACAGCCAAATTATAAAAACATGCAGAGAAAAACCATTCCAAACAATAAGCTAATTACAGACCTTCGGTAACAGAGGTACGTCAATTGATCAATGAATCCTATGGGGAGATTTAGTTTAGACTATAGCCATGGTATTACCTTGGCTGTTCAGACAATTAGTATAGACAGTAGTAAATGTCAAGGTCTAGCCAAATCCGTAGTTAAGACTGGTAAAAGCGGACTCCGAGCTGAAAGCTTCAGATGCGACTGGGAATTAACGCTAAGAGGAAGAAGAAGTAGTAAGTTCTGTGAGTATCAGATAGTAGTTGACATAATAATACAAGGTAAATATGAAAAAATTTTTGCAAAACTCATTCGAAATAATAATAGATACAGAAATTTAACATGAAGGAAAAGAGGAATACTAATACGTTACTAATGTGTTATATTGATTTACTTTTCTTGTAACATAAGAGCTGTAATGATACTGATAAGTAAATAATATAACTGTAGTCTGTTTGTTTTGGAAAGAAACTGTATATACTTGAACATCATAGTCAGTGTTTAAAACATATACATTAGACAAAGTGACTATTAGTCTTACAAGAATGCAAGGCGTACCTATTTGTTTAGTAATAACATACTGTAGGGAAATTAACGTTTGTGAGTGCACGTAAGTGTCGTGCCACCGGCTGCAATTGCTCTCCTGTCACAACACCGACCGTATATGTCCCTATACTATCCATAAATTTCAAAATATAATACACACATTGAAACATATACTTTATATTCTTATTGCTTTTAACTGTTAACATTAATACTACGTCACTAGTAAAAGTGCCGCGTTCCATAAGACTAAAATATCGCGGACTACACAATTAATATGTAATACACAGTGAGAATAAAATATAATAATTCAAAATGCCATTCGATCTATTTTCGCATCCTGCATTATCTAAAATAACATATGAATTAGGACTTACCGCGGTAAACCGGCCAGGCACCACGAAATAAACGTTGCTGATTCTTCACAAAACACTATTTTCACAGTATAAAATTGATTTAAAATCATAAATTTATTCAATATTTTTATGAATAGACGTCGACAGAGTGACGGTTTTTGACATTTATGTTTTTGTTGCCATTAACAATATTAACCTACTGTAAAATAGTAATTTAATGAATGAATGAATGATTTCTTGAGAAACTTAAAAGCCTTGTATTCAAAGTGAATGCTGAACTCTGTCGCGTTTATCTGAGATTGTTACTAGATGGCGCTATTTGCATGTTCAGTTTTTAATTAAAAACATAGTTTATTGAAAAAGTGAATGTAGTGTATGTACTAAAACTATGAATTCTAAGCTTATTTTAATATTTTTCAAAGCATAGTAAATTTTGTTCAGAGAAAATACTGAAAAGGACAGCTTTTTATTTTTACCGAGTATTGTCTTTGGTAAAACGGAAACGGATATGAATGGAACGGACATGAAAACGCCATTTTCTGTGTCGTGTCTTGCTTGTGATGCCGGATTCTGGCTCTTTCAATTTCATTCGTAATTACGTTTCTTTTTAAGTCGCCATTTTGTTGACGAGGTTATTACAAGTGGCGTGGAAATATAGTTATTCAAGTATCAACTGGTGCTCATTCATTTTATTGTGCTTAATTTTAGTGTAGTTGTACTTCCGTGAGGTAAGCATTTCAATATGGATTATTCGTGGCGTTTTTCTTTTTTTGTTATTTTTCTCGGTACTGCTAACTTCCATTGTCATAAACGCTGACGACTCATTTCGACAACTTATGTATGCGTTTCAGAACCTAAAATGCCGGGCGCCGGTACTTTCAAAATCTTCGTCGGGAATCTTTCCGATAAAACGACGGACGCCGATCTTAGACCGCTATTCGAAAAGTACGGTACGGTCGTAGAATGCGATATCGTCAGAAATTACGGTTTCGTGCACATGGAAAACGAGCAAGTGGGCCGCGAAGCCATTCAGAATTTAAACGGAGAGACAGTTCACGGCCAAGCTATCAAAATAGAAGCGGCCAAGAGCCGAAAGGCACCGTCGACGCCGACCACCAAAATATTCGTCGGTAACCTCACGGACAAGACGCGCGCGCCCGAAGTCCGCGAGCTGTTTCAGAAGTTCGGCACCGTCGTGGAGTGCGATATCGTGCGTAACTATGGCTTCGTGCACCTGGACGCGACGGGCGACGTGAACGAGGCCATCAAAGAGCTGAACGGTATGATGGTCGACGGGCAGCCCATGAAGGTGCAGCTGTCCACGAGCCGCGTGCGCCAGCGGCCGGGCATGGGCGACCCCGAGCAGTGCTACCGCTGCGGCCGGGGCGGCCACTGGTCCAAGGAGTGCCCCAAGGCAATGGGCCCCGACCGCAACGGCTTCCGCGATCGGGCTTTCGGCCGCGACCCGTACCCCCCGCCGCCGCCGCCGCCGTTCCTTCGCGATCGCATGATGGGAGGATTTGGGGTAACGCGCTCTCCTTACTTTCGAACCGTCGGTTTCTTTGCCCTCTCCGATGCATCACGTAGGCCGAGGCGCAGATCCAGTCTCCGCACGCGGTACCTAACTCGGGCCGAATTATCTGATCGGGCTCGGTGATGCTACAGTTGCTGTTATTATCCTACTTATGATTTATTTACGTTTGAGTGCTTGTTTTTGTTGTTGGCCCGAGCTAATACGATGTTTATTATGCAGGATCCTTACGATGGCTACTACGACCGGGCCAGGTTCGACTCGCCGCGGGACCTGTTTGAGCGGAGATACCCCGTGGGAGCTTCGCGCGGGCTAGACATGGGAGCGTCGCGTGGAGGCCGAGGGGACTTCGTGTCTCCGCCCTTGCGCCGCGAGCCGATGCCGCCGATGCCGAGCCTGCCCCCGATGCGCAGCGGCATGGGATCTATGAGGTCGTCGTATGATGCTATGTACAGCAGACGAAGCCCCCCGCAAGGGCCACAAATGTCCCGGGGGTGAGAATTCACTTGACAATGTTGTTGTGTTTCTCTTGGTTCCTATTATTTTGCACGTAACTTCTTGCTCTATCAAGTAGAAGTATTAATACTTGTATATTTAAACTGGACCCATATTATGACTCATAACACAACTTACATTGTGCCCCCAATGCATGGTACACTATCATAATCATTTATTGACTTAGAAATCATTGTATGATAGTCATATTAGATATTATTTTAGTGTTCTTTGTTCATTATAAAGTCAAGTCTCTCATAACATCCCTGTGACGGCCCTGCTGGTATCTACAGCAGTTTGATAAAACTGTTTGTTCTTTGATTACAGGATGTACGAGGACTTCAGCCGTGACACCTTTGATGACAGAAGGTGAGATAAACTGTTTCATATCAACTTTATCTGTTCATTTAGTTTATAACTTAAAATTCAGGTCACATCGCAAAATTTCCTCAATGTTAACAGTCTGTGTACATATTAGTAGCACAAACACATTCTCAACAAAAATGTACTTTGAGAGCCTTTGAACATTTTTCTCTAGTCTTACAAGACAAGTCTGTTTAGGCTTCAATGGTTTCTATTTATTTATTTATATAAGTATCTTATTGGGTGGGCCATGTTATGCAATATATAGATCTGTTACATCTATTGTTTTGGTTGCTAGGTAATGCAAAGACTTTGGTTAATATGTGCTAATAACACCAATATTCAACCTAAACTTCAAAATTTTCACATTTACAAGGCCACATCTGTCACAATTTTAGCACATAATACAAGTTTAATATGCCTCTACTATAAACAAACTCCTCTAAAAACAAAACTAAAATGTATAGAGATAGACTCTATATTTCTTTCCATTACAATTTAGTACTCATGCTACAGAAAATTTTAAAGTTAAGGGCCGGCTACGCCGAGCGCACGACTCAAAATCTGTCAAAATAAGACGCAAACGTGCACGCACACATCGCCGAGGTGCACAGTGGGCTGCAAGATGCTTTTTGCAAGTCAACATAATGTAGAAAATTGTCTTACGAATACTGAAAAAGCTATTTTATTACTTATGATTAGAGTGCATTTTCAGTAACACGATTTATTGAGACGAATTTCGTCTGTCAAATTATATTTCTTTTCCTTTTCTTGCTTGTATATTCATCCCTTTCATTTCGTGCATGACGTCATTGGCATGTCTTTTGTTTTGGCATCATGACATGACGTTGTTTGAATTTTTTACAAAGATTTGAGATATTGAACAAAATAAGGTTGGTAACATACCAACACCTAAATATTGATATAAATATTTAAAATGTTCGTAAAATTAAAATGCCCACCGCGTAGAAAGACTATAATTATCATAGTAGAGAGATGATGAATATCTCATACTCTAAATAAATAGTTTCTCTTTTATCATGAGCAAAACATTGCCATAAACAGCTATTGCCATGAAGGTATTTTTAAGCCACTCCGAGACATCACATTTTATGGCGATATTGTGCAAAACTGTTGCATAATGTTGCCCAACAACGACAATTATCAACGCGAGACTTTGTTTTCTTTGAACTGGAAACATCGCACTTGTCGCATAATGTTCCCGAACTATAGAGTCGTTCAACAAACAAACAAACAAACAAACATTCCTATCAGACGTCTTCACTTCGATTTCGGACTGTTCGTTCCACTGTTATGTTCCACTAATTCAGCAACATGTGCTCAGGTAGGAGTCAGTCAAAGTTTCTAATGTCAATCAAAGAAAGCTAATGTTTCAATTATTATATGTAATAATAAAAGGCAGATTTAGGCTTTAGGTTATAGACTTTACTCCAACTGATAAAGCCAAGAGTTTTTCAATCAAAGTTGAGATATAGGGTATGTTGGGGTCAATTAAAACATACAACTTATATTTTATATCTTATGTATTATCTTACAATATTTTACAATTCATAGTAGGTATATTAAAAAAATAAAACCAGGCTTAAAAAAACGAAAATTAAACTGATTTAATGAACAGATTTATTTCAGAAGACAAAATTAAATAGGTATAGGAGTAAGTTTTTTTTTGTTGAATTCTGTGACAAGAACGGAAACAAAGTCCCGTAAAAACCTGTTTTTCTTTTAGGGTTGTGTTCTTCTCCCTCTTAATTAGCGTAATCCAAAACTTTCGCGAAGCGATTGTCATCTGACCTCAACAACCCAATAGCGATATTGGGCGATATAGAAGCATTGCAACTAAACCAGTTGTTGGACTTTTTAGGGCTCGAAGTATCCCTAAAGACTACTACTACTTAGATATTTTCTTGTATAATATTAGCGTAATTTTTCAGTAGTCGGGTATTAGTTTTTACCCGACTGCGCCAGCGAGGGTAATGTGTTTCGCGCGTATATATGTATGTATGTAGTTTTCTTTGTTCCCCTTTACAGGCCTAATCCCTTGACGGATTTCAATGAATGGGGTCTCAAATGAAAGGTATTCATCTCCCGAGTGTTATAGGGTACCTACATAAAATTCCATCAAAACTATACGGTAGATTTTTGATGCTAATAGTACATTATGGTACAAGTGAGCAAAGTTGGTGATTACCACCGAGGTGCTATTGAGACCCGAACTGTAGGCGAGGGTCTTAAGAGTGCCGAGAACGGTAATCATCATGCTCACGCGTGCCATACGACTTTTACAACACACTTGCGAATAAAATAATACTACAAATACTAAATAAACAATACTACAAATTAATTCGTTTTCCTATGCGCGCGCATTTAACAATGGTGGTCGGCCATATTTAAAAAAAAAATGAGGTTTGAATTTAACTTTTTTTACTCTGTTTTTTTTTCTATACTTAGAGAAAAAAAAAAGTTAAGTTTGAGTGAAAATTTTGTTTAATATACAAGTATTACAAGTTGAAATTATTTATTTAAATACGATAATGCATCAAATGACCATACAATAGGCGTATTAATTTATTCGTACTATTAAACACGTTATTTTTTGTATCAAAACTCTTTTAAGAACATAGACACTTCCTATAAAATTTAAAAAAGAATTTATAACTCACTTGTAGGTATGTCTATAACTTACTTGCCTAATTGCGGTAAAATAATAGCACTTTTATGAGCAGGTGTGTTGTAAAATATGTGTTGACAGAAAACATTTTTATTCAAATTTATCGAGAAGGGTATCAAAATGAAGAGAAAAAGGAGATTACAAAAGTATATAGATGTCATATCTTAACTAAAAAGGTTAAAATAAAATAGATTATTAAAAAATAAAAAACCTGACTGCTGTCCAAAAGATCGAAACAAGCTTAATAGCAGGCGGTACGGTACCCA
Organism: Eilema depressum; assembly: GCA_914767945.1. Classification (NCBI taxonomy): domain Eukaryota; kingdom Metazoa; phylum Arthropoda; class Insecta; order Lepidoptera; family Erebidae; genus Eilema; species Eilema depressum. The sequence goes on from OU612026.1 coordinate 1,616,861, forward strand.
TTACATTTCTTTCGGTTTATGATTGGCAAACAAAGAAAACTACATACATAAATACATTACCCTCGCTGACGCAGTCGGGTAAAAAGGCATCCCTACAATTTACCAAGTCACTATGCCATAGCGGGCCCTCTACATTCCGCTCGATCGCATGTATTGCGTCCAGCCCCTCTAGACAAGTAGAAATTCGTTGCTCGGCGTATGATGGAATAGAATGCCAAATGTATGGGATTTGACGTATATGACAGGCGTCAACGAAAGTCAAAAAGGTCAAATCCTATACATTTGTCATTCTCCTTCCATCATACCTATTCCATCATACGCAGAGCAACGAATTGCCACTTGTCTAGGGGGGCAGGACCTACTTCCTTGTCAGTGTAGTACAACTTACAGTCCCAGAGTGCGTAATCACGGCTTTCCTGGTCGAATTCCCAACATGTGCATGCTGCAGACTCGCAAGCTTAGCTGGTGTAAGCGTTGCCTAAAGCAGCCATGGCCCGTTAGTAGTCGTGAAAAAAGAAAAAAAAAAAGATATAACAAGAATAAAAAGAAAGTATCCACAAAACGTATTTTAGCTAGGTATATATCAAACTGTTTGGTCCAACCTTTTTGAGCAACCTTTTTGAGAAATCATATTGAGCCGGTATGTGTAACATAATTATATAGACCACGAACTTACGACGAACACGCACAATATAACCCAAGTACTTACTTACGTTTTCTTTATTAATTTCTAAAATGTACGGAAACAGCTACTTCATGATACATGTATTTTAGGAACTTATGTTTATAAAATACATGTATACATGTATGACTACGAACTTATTGTCTAATATAATTTCCAGCTCAGTGCAAATATTTGTGTTCATGAAATATGGGTATTTGCATTGGTCTGGTCGTGCCTCGGAGAGCACGTTAAGCCGTCGGTCCCGGTTGCCATAAGAACATCTAGTGCAGTCGTTACGGGTAGTTGGCGCCCTAAAAAATCCAAAAAAACAACAGTCTAGCTGCAAAGCTTCAATATCGCCTAATGTTACCATTGGGATGTGGAGGTCAGATGGCAATCGCTTCACAGAAAATATCGAGGTCTAGCCAAATCCTTAGCTAAAACTGGTAAAGCGGACCCCAGACTCCGAGCTGAAAAAGCTTCGGATGCGACTGAGAATTAACGCTAGGAGGAAGAAGATAATTTCCTTACAACAGGACCCAAAAATATTGTCTTTAAAAAAATATTTTGGATTAGTATATCCCCAACTTTTTAGTTTGACATTTTAGGCGCTTGTGGTTAGACACTAAATCGAACCACTATGTTATAAATGTACCAACGAATTCGTGAAACGGCCAAAATCGGAACTACGTTTGTCACTGTCAAATGCATACTATTTTATTGAACATCTAAATAAATTTGAGAACACTGAGAAGACAGTGTCGCCACTTTTGACTTCACATTTTTATTGGTATGCCTATTGTGTATGTGTGAACTGTCATCACGCATCAAAGAGACGTGCTCTCTCTCCGAAAGCCCGTGGGCGACTGACGTCTGAAGGAATCTACACAGATCGCTGCAAAATTGTATGGGAAATTTGCACACATAGTTATTTTTATTGATATGCGACATCATAACAGTTATTTACAATTAATAAAATGTATTCAGCGGCTAGTATAGCTCTTTATCTACTTATATACATATTTATTTCTTAAGAAAATTATAACTTCACACGAAAACTGTGCCAGGCAAATGACACAGTTTTACGCGTTTTTCAATAACTTTGGAGTCTTTTTTTGGATTAATTACTAAATTTATCATCAAATAAGTTATTTCGGCCCCTTCAAGAACTCTTTGACTTTCAAACCGACTCCAGTTCATCGCTAATATCATACATTTTCTGTCATGATTTCCTTCGGGTTCGAGCGCTGTTTCGCGTAGCCTGTCCTTAACTGTATCATAGTAAGACTTAGGCCTTTATTTTAGAATGGTACTCTGTTCTGAATCTCCTTTTATCTTCTGTCGATCTGTCTATATAGTCTGTCCTTAGATAAATCGAAATTTAGGAGTAAGCGTTGTTCTAGAATGTGGGTCTTAGTCACCTCCAATGCAATTGAGATACAAAAAAGCTCATAGAATAAAAACTATAATAAAGAACTGCCACATTATCCAGCATTTTCATATCCTTTGAAATCAGTGCATTATGCACCTGTCTAGCACAGGCAGGTGTATATTGTAAAGGTTGCACCTGTAGACCTGTTTGCTGATGGCAAATGGTTACTACAACAGGTGCAACTAGTTTGGGGCAATGGACACTTGTAACACCAGACAATATTAATCAATACTTGCACTGGGCAATTAGTAATGGTACTTCAGTGTGCCCAGCTGTTTACAAGTGCTAAATATGATGGCATACTTTATAATATGATCCATCCTTTTAGCATTGTGCCGAGTTGCATCTGAGGCATCTTCTAGTTTGGTTTATGCAATTTTAATGAGAGAGACTGGTCTGCCTTCTTGTCCCTGTCAGAAAAGCCTGTGCCTAATTAGTCAATCAGTATGTTGACTTGGGCACACAAGATATTTTTGTGTGGTCACAACCTCATAAAATTGCGATCTACATAGGTATTTTATTGCCGTGGAGTAGATCAAGGCTAGCCCATTGGGATGTTCTCCATCCGACATTTGATTTTTTCTCTATTACATTCCGACATTTTGTCATGGCGCCTGTATGTTCACTATACAGGCTATGACAAAATGCCCTCTTGGCTAGGCCCCCCCTATTACATGGGACCGAAATTCACAAATAGCAAAATGTGGGTGTTTATTTACCTCTGCCTAGCCCTTCGACTATGAGCATGAATATATGTATTTTTTGCAAACATTGTTTAAAACTTTTAATTTCAGTATCTTTTCCTTGTTCAATTTGCGCAGTTAGCAGCTTAAATTTACCATTTATGTCCTTGTGAAGTGAGATGTACCATTAACAGTAAACTCTTGTTTGTTTCAGGCCTGGCATGCGTGGACCATCACCTTCACGGAGATACGCGCCTTATTAGTTAGCTTGTACGTTAGATTATGTCCAACGCTCAGTTGCAATCAAAAGTAATGAACTACTGTCTGACACGATAGTTCTGTTTCATAGAGAATATTATTATTTGTATAAGTTTGGAGTGGGAGTGACTGACTGACTGCGATTTCCACTTGTGAGCCGTGTATGAACGTTAACAGGATATGTTTTGTGACGGAATGTATATAAGTGAAATAAATATCATTTTAAGTACAATCTGACGTTTTATTTCAGTGTAGTTACTTTATGGGGCCTTTAGACAATAGATTACGTCTAGAATAAGACACATGCTACTTTTATATTTGGTAGGTGACACCTGATGTCGGTTACCGTGAGTTGCTGAAATAATATCAAAACTGTTCGCGAGCGGAGTCACAGGCAACAGCACATCGGTTTGGAAGGAGGCGAATGTACAGCCGATCCCCAAGAAGGGGGATCGCTCAGACCCAGCCAACTATTGGCCCATAGCCGTCACTTCAGTGCTGTGCAAGGTGTTTGAGCACATGATAAACAGGTCAAGCGTTATCTAGAGGATCCGGCAATACGGTTTTAGACCGAAGCGGTCAACGGGTGATCTACTGGCGTACGTTACCCATATTTAGGGTGAGGCAAGACACACATGGCGAGTCACTGGCAATTAGTCTTGACATCGCCAAAGCTTTCGATAGTCTTGACACAAGTCGCATCTTTCCAAGTTACCAGCCTTTGGTCTGCCTCCCTGACTGTGCGACTGGGTGGCTAGCTTCCTGCAGGGGCGCCGTAATCGCATCCTTTGTGATGGTCGAATTTCAGAGTTCCTGCAGGTAAATGCTGGCGTGCCGCAGGGGTCTATCTTATCACCCACTCTCTTTCTTCTCCATATCAACGACATGCTGTTCACTGGCAGCGTTCATTGCTATGCAGACGATAACCTTACACGGGAGTTATAACGGACATCTTGCGGCCAAGCAATCTGATATCGCGGAAAAACGGCAGCTTCACGTCAGTGAACTTTGACCGGATCCTGAACCACATTTCTCAATGGGGCTCTGAAAACCTGGTCAAGTTCAATGCCAAGAAGACGCAGGCATGTGCGTTTACAGCAAAGGCTTCTTTCCTTCCCCTTCCAACTTTTAAGAGCACGCCATTGCCACTACAGGACAATCTCAATATCCTAGGTATGGATGTTCGCTGCAAACTGAACAAATAAAACTACATTGAGAGAATCATCAAAACAGCCTCGCGTAAACTCTGGAGTCCTGAACGAAGTGAGACGTTTTTTCACGCCAGAGCAGCGGTGCCTTCTATACAAGACAAATTCGCTCTTGCGTAGAATACTACTCGCATCTCTGGGATGGCTCCGCAAAGTACTTAGTAGATGCTCTCGACAGGTTGCAGCGACGTGCGGTCCGCATTATTGGGAATCCTGAGGTCACCAACACCCTCGAGCCTTTGCAGTTACGTAGAGATGTACCTATCATCCTTGGCGGTATTTTACCGTCTCTACATTCACCATGGGCACATGGGTGAATGTTCTGATGAGCTCTTCCAATTAATCTCACTCTCTCCTTTCCTATATAGGACAACATGTGCAGGGCTTAGATGCCACCTGCGTACGATGCAGAATATTCCATCAAGAACCAAGCGGTTCGGTGACTCCTGCCGCACCATTAAGACCTGGAATTCCTTACCAGTTCACTTGTTTTCCTCTTCCTACAGTCCCGGGTCCTTTAAGCGGGGCGTGAGGAAGCATCTGATGAGGCTGACAACGTGTCAACGTGCCAACGTGTCTATAATGGTGACCTTCTTTTTTGCGAGACTGCCTTCAGCTTACCGTCAGGCGAGGCGAAGTCAAATTGACGTGTCCTATATAAAACAAACTGCGCTTCATAGGTTTGCACATAGGCGCTGCCGGGGGTCGGCGCGGCTCTACTTTACCTAATTATCTATTGAGAAATAAAGAACATTGAACCAGGATTGACTCTCGGATAATGTATTCACTTCACTTTTCATAAGCGCTTTCATTCTTCCGTGAGCCAGCGACTGTGTTACGAGTAGTGCACTAACTCGTTGGGTTACCTACTTAAGGTCAGGTTTTCCACAGTCCACTCCGATCAACTAAAGCGATCAACTGAAACGAATCAACTATTTTTTGTTCCCAACGAATCAACTTGTATTGACTTCGAAGCCGATCGTATATACAACTGCCGACGCACGCAGCAGATGCGCGTAATTCATTGCGGCTTCTCAATGGTCCCCTTTATCCGTATCGGAGTTCAACAAGTAATGGGTGCGCTGTATCTGCCGCATGCGTCTGTCGTAGTCGTATGCAGACGGCTACGGAATCATATATGAAAAACATGATTTCGTGGTGAAAACTATAAACAAGGTCTTCTTTTTTGTGAAATACCTATGCCACAAAAAAGAAGACCTTGTTTATGTCGCTTCAGACCCACGGTACCCCTGGTCATACCCCTGGGTTGTTATCTTTTCTGATTTACACATGCATATTTTCGAAGGAGACATTTCTCAAACTATGTTTGGTCTCACGTAGTACGGTACTATAGGTATTTATTGGGTTTCACACGCTGTGCCGACAACCGACAACCCAACAACCATCGAAGCAATAACCACACCATCGGTTTCACGATCCCAATTCCCGACTATAGCAACAGCTGTTTACTGAGCTTAACCATAATGAGCTTCAATAGAAAGTGAAACCTTGGTTTAGTATGATTTCCATAGTGTACCTATGCAAGATTTTGGTACGTAGGTAGGAAAGTATAGATCTTGATTTGACTTCGTTTTTTTATACAATATAGGTGGCAGACAAGCACACGGCCCACCTGATGGAAAGTGGTTACCGTGACCTATGGACGTATGCAACACCCCAGAGGCGTCACATTCGCACTGCCGACCCCTTAAGAACCTTCTAATGCCCATCTTGAAGAACCCCATTTTACCAGGGCGACTGCCATATACCTCATGAACCCTAAGAGAAAAGCCTGCATCAGAGCCTCGTCAGGTAGTCATTAGGGGTACCGACTAGCAGCAGATGAGGTAATCTTGGTCCGCGAACACCTTACGATCGACACCGTCTTAGTACAATAGGTATTGGGGAATGAAATGAGTAAACAGAATCTATGTCCATTAATGTTTTATTTGTAACTTAACAGTAGACCTATCCAATGTCATCTACCCGCTATATTTACACAACACTGTACAGGGTGCTCCCGCACTAGTAAATGCTATTACGCGCACTTGGTCGCGACCACTCGCCTTGGACGCAGTACAGACACACTTTGTATATAGGTACTGCTCTTGGTAGTTTTATATTGTAAATACGAATAACTATATCAGCTTTTGATTAAAAATATGTACTATTCTATACCATTTTGTATTTAATTCTGTTGATAACAATATTGTAATATTTGGTATGTTTTACATACGAAATAACTAGACTAATAATGAACTATATTTATATAAGGTCGGTTGAAATTGTCTGGTATGGAGTCTGGTCAGTAAAAGGTAATAGTTCTCCCCTATACGAAGGATAATAAATATTTTCCTGGTGAAGTGTATAAATGCACCTGGACACCGCTTCGGAGTTGAGAGCCATGAGCTTTCACAAAAATAACTTTTATACTTAAGTATACCCATAGCTGTCAACTGAAGTAATTTCACCAATTTAACGCCACGCAATATAGGGTGAACCTGCTACCTTCAACCGGACTTTCTTCCTAATAGTGAGAAAACCGAATAATATTTTGACCAACCCGAGAAATTATACTCAGCAGTCATAATCGCTACGCCATCTACAGCTTCTTAAGTGTGATGTGGACGAGTGTCCGGACCAAGTGCGTCGCTCCACAGAAAATCACGTTAATACTAATAGTTGCAAGGCATCACCATAAGACACTGCGCATACACTCCACTGCTCAATACTCAAACACAAGTATTAGTCTTTTTATAATTGTTTAAGTACAATCCACAACATGTACCGACAATCATGTCAATATAAAAATGCACATTACTCTGTATATATAATTTTGAAATAAACTGTCTTGTCAGGCGTCTTATTGTCAAATATCACAATAACATCGACCGCGCTGCGGCGCTTCCTGCTCTACAAATTACTTCTATATATTACAAGACTAGCTATATAGAACAAAGAACCGATCAACGAACCAACAACCACGCGCTACTTTTTGTAGCTATTATATGACAATACAAAACAACGCGCTAAATTTTGACTCCTTTTTTAAATGACACGTAAATTTTCCTTCACCTCGCCTGATGGTATGCTAAAGGCAAAGCTTCAGGGAAAAGGGTTACCATTATAGACACGTTTCATGTTACAATGGTAGCACTTAGCTTGACGGCCTCATCAGATGCATTTTCACACACAGGCGGTGTGTGAAAATGCATCTGTGTAGATGAATTCATTTACTTATAATTCAAATGGCGGGCAGTTTTCTGCCTACGCCGGTAGAAAATAGGCGTGAGCGTGTATAGAGACACAGTTTTTGTTCTAAAGAGCTTGTCTAGTTGTAAATAGAAGTAATTGCGAATACACAACAGAACCAAATAGAGTATTGTATCGTATCGATAGTCCCTCTGCCAACACTCCCATATAGCTGCCTCAACGCGAACACTTAGCTTGCTTACCTTACACGAACGGAAGACAACAAATTTCTCGTTATAAAAACACTTTCACTAATTCTAAACAACAATAATAAAATAAAACATTACATTTAGAACAAAACTAGAACCAAAACGGGAGGATCAGTTGAGAGATTCCAACGGGACCGTTGATAAGTTAGTTTAATATAACATTACTGAACGGTTCACTGGTGTTAGACCAGGAGCTAGTGGATGTCAAACCTATGTCATTTTATAAAGGTTGAATTTGTAGGTGTAATGTAATAGGTAGGAATGTTTGGTTAGTATGAACCTTGAATTGTTTGTATATAACCAGTGGCAAGGGCTCCGTCGCCCCAAGATAGTCGTATAGGAAAATTTGGGGCACTCAAGGCGTGATTTGATAGCTCAGTGGTCTGAGCATTACCCCTGTAAAGGACTGTTCGCGTGTTCAATTCCCGCCTAAGTCGTTTTTCTGTTTCTTATCCTAAATAGACTAGCCGCCCAAAAAGTCAGTATGAAGTTTTTTAAATATTTTTAAGGCACTTTGTAATTATAGTAAAAATCCCCTACCAATACCATACTAATAAGTACGTAGATAATTCTACTTACGTAATAGAATAAAACGTGAGTATTGTACATTTCACTTGGGCAACAATTTGAAGGGGTTTCTCGAGCAGCCCGACAGTTTAGGTGGCTAATACTCTGCCAGAAATGGTTTAAGGTCCATACTAGCCAAAATTTTTGCCTATTATGGAGTACACACAATACAATTCAGGCCTTATACTATGAGGTAGGTCTGGCTTCCACTGTCTCCTGGACCATATGAACCGCTAACCGAATAAACTTAACAATACTGAGATTTAAACAATAACGGTGGTCAAACTGAATTTTCACATCGATGGGGCTTTACAGCTATGATTTACAAAATTGAATCGTACAATAAATAGAATATTATCGAGGAACTTAACTTTGAGTCTAAACTGGGGACAGTCTGTCTTCGCAGAGCGTTCACCTTCACTAGTCACAGTACATATTTACAGGAACGAACAGTACCACACTGATGCAGCTGTCACACGAGCTTGATGGTGGTCTCTGTGTTGTACTTCGCGAGGGTCTTCTTCACTCGGAGGGCCGTGAGCCGGACGGGAGGGTTGGCGTGCCAGCACTCCGACATTACGTTCACCAGCGTCGATAAAGGTTCTGCTGATATCCAGCGCGCAGGAATCGGCGGGCGGATTCCCTTCGCCACTACGACCGCGTGCATATCCTCGAAGGATGGATCGCTGGGCACGAACTCGTGATAAGGCAGCGCGTACGCTTCAACGAACTGGGCTTTGTCACCCGTGGCACAGCGTCTGCACATCTCCCATAAAACTAATCCAAGGGAATACATATCGGCCATTTTGAATGCCTCGAAGTTGCTCACGTCGAGGTTTTCGTTTAAGACTTCGGGTGCCATGTATCGGCGGGTTCCCACGCGAGTGTTGGGTGCGATGTCGACCTCGTTCCGTTCAGCGACATACCGAACCGCTAGACCAAAGTCGGCGATGGCACACTGCCCGTTCCGCTTCACCAGAATATTTTTACTCTTTATGTCCCTGTGGGCGATCGCCGGTTTGCCTTTAGTGCCGAATATGTCCATGTGGAGGTGTGCCAGTCCGCTGACTATCGAGTACGACATCGCCATGAGCCCGTGAGTGTCCAGCACCACGGTTTGGAGGTAGTCGTGAAGAGATCCATTCATGTGGTAGTCGGTGATGAGCAGCATCTGCGTCCAGGATCCTGTACCTTTGATATCGGCGGCTATGAAGCCGAGGATATTTTCGTGGCGCATAAGAACTGTCTGGTAGATTTCGGTTTCACGGAACCAGGAAGCTTCCTCGGTCGTGAAGAATACTTTAACGGCGACGCGTTCGCCGCGCCAGTGCGCCAGCCACACTTCACCGTAGCGTCCCTTTCCGATAGATTCAACCATTTGGATTTGCTTGGCGACGGTTCGTTGGACGAGGAGCGGCAGGCCGGAGCCGGAGCCAGAGGAGACCTCGGCGGTGTGGAGGACCGGAGGTGATGGTGGGCGCTTGCCGGCGCGGCGCCGCCGTCGGAATAACAGCAGGAAGGCGGCGAGGAAGGCCACCAGCGCGATACAGAGCGCTGCAGCTACCAAGATAGTAGGCGTGGCGTTCCCGGGGCCGCGCACTCCCGGAGCCTCGGTCACGTCGGGTGAGGGCTCCGCCAGTTGTGGCTGTAGCCGCCTGTTGCACAGATCCGAGTCCATACAGCATTCTATCACTTTTGGGTGTTGATGAGGCACTTGGGAGCTTTTGCACTGGAAAATAAAAAAAAAGAAATATTAAAGAACCATTAAGTGTAGGTACAGTTTTTACAACTGAGAACAGGTGCATGGTGCATATAGTGTGGAAAGGAAGAATACACAGTTCTACATTAAATATTTACGTAAAATGGTAAGAGTACCTATTTTGTTAAGACTTCAGAGTTTTTTCTATGTAATGATCGTTTGCTATCAGTTGGCACTGGTCAGGATATGATTGTAATGACGCACTACCGGTGGTACTTGGGAGCCCCGGCGACAGCAAAATTGTATCTACAGTTTATGGTCTGCACAGGTACCATTTTGGATAGTTCTTTTTTTCTTGTTTCATTGTTAGGAGCCGAAAGTCGACGACGCGACGGCGGAATTACCGTCACTGTCGTCGACCGACCTGGCACCAACTCGTTGACGAAAACATGAACTTTGTTAGATGCAGACTTCGTTCGCAAGATGCTGGTTAAACATGTTTTTTTTTTAAAGTTTTTTAATAAAAAAAGTTAATTATAATAAAATGAATGATCAAAATTAAGTACCGTTTTACCAGAAGCTATAAAACATAATGTGTAATATGGATTATATTATTATTTATTCACGTTCTAACGGCAACAAGACTGCCATTTGTTTTTAACTAGGCAGGTTCACATAATATGCTTTTGCCCGCGGCTCCGCCCGCTTGGATGTCGGTTATCGCGATCAAACATAGCCTATGTCTTTTCTCAAGGTCTAATCTACCTCTGTACCAAATTTCATCAAAATCAGTTCAGTGGTTTGAGTGTGAAAGCGTAACAGACAGACAGACAGAGTTACTTTAGCATTTATAATATTAGTATGGATACATGTGTATTGTACAAATACACATTTAAACTTCTATACCACGGATTGTTCCACAAATTACACACAAAAGAATTCTAGTAACAGAACATGATACTCACTTGCATAAATCCCGACTCATCAGGAGGCAGGCACCCAGCAGTTCTGTCGATCACAACTCGGTAGTTCTCATCAAAGACTTCCTCGACTGCCACGAAGCAGTACCCGCCCGGCTGGGTGGTGCAGGTGCCGTTGGCCGCGCCGTCAGGGCAGACGGAAGGGCCCAAGCACTCGCACACTAGGCCCCGAGCTGGAACACGAAACATTAGCACTTAATTATGTATGCTTCTTGGAAAGGGGTATATCGGTTGAGGGTGCGATTCGGAAAGTCAATTGTATTGTCTGTGTGGGAGTAAGTTCATTGCTAGTATTTGTAATGTTAGATATACTATAGGACTGTTCGTTTTTGGAGAATTTTCAAAATTATTTTTAAGTTTATTAGAAATCAACTTTTATATCTATTCGTATGTATTTATATATTATTTACTTATATTATTATTATTATAAAAAATAAGTCACCTACAAATTCAAATTTAATATCTAATGTATGTCGACCGAGCAACTTTGTAAACAAGCGTCAATGTAAACATATTGGTATTGGTACCCACAGGACAGGCATGCCTAGTGTGGGGCCAATGGATAACTTCAATTGTTTTGCTTTTGGTAATAAATGATTTTTATTTTATTTTATATTTTTATACCGCTAAAGTGGGAAATATGCGGTCTTCTGATGATAAGCGGAAGTCGTAGCTTATGAAGACCATCAAGCTACAAGGCGCAGGCGAATGAGAACGAGGATGGCAGGGAAGCAAGATCTCCTACAGAAGGTACTGCAAGTCCTACAGTCTGCATCACCCTAAGGTTGACTGGTAGAAAATGCTCATGGCATTAAGTCCGCCTTTGTACATTTATTTTAATTGTGCAAAAAGTAATAAAAAAAATACTGCCACTGTCGAGTAGGCAACTTAGGCGAGTTTTCGACAAAGAAATTGAGTCCAATTCGACCAACACAACTTTTAAACGAAGAGACTAATAAGGGTCAGTCCGTCTGTACCATGTGGTATAAGGAAATCGAAAAATAGAGCTGCTCTTTATACCGCAATGTACAAAGGACCCCCTAGACGACAATAGGTTTCCAGGATTAACATAATATAAAGACGAAATGCATAAATTGCCCATCTATCACGAACTATCCGAAAGTTTTAATAACCTCATTACCAAGACACACGGCAATAATTGAAATGAACTACTCAACATGCATTAGGTAGGTACTTGTGTTATGTTTCTATGATAATATAATGTCGCAAAAGTTGTGATCAACAAATCAACGATTTGTTAGAAATCGAAAGTGAGAAAATGAGACTCGAAGATATTGGCGCGAATGGTGTATCTCTAGAACTGGATATCTATGGTTTTAACAGATAACATGGCCGATGTGACAGCAATTATAATGAAACAATCAGTGATATCATTATCACGTAATAGCACTTTATTTATAGATTGGCAGCTGAGAATAGCCACAGGTACGCGATAAAATAAAATAAATATGGTTGCGATTAAAACAATCGTTGAAATTATTAATAAACTATACATAATTATTATGAAACGAGAATGTTTCAGGCTAGAAACATGGTACACCTACAGATCCTACAGAAGAACTTAAACAAATTCTAAAAGGATTCATATTGAAATAAACATTTAAAAAATATATGATCGTATTAGAATAGCAGGGCGGCTTTCTTTTTAAATAATACTCTTATTTCCGCTTCCTTCAGTCTTTATCATAAAGACTTGAGATTTTTTTCGGCGGTAAAAAAGAGGCGCTGAACCGTAGAGTTCCGTAAACTAATGATTATATCTATTTCCTAGTACTCTTATCGTACTTTCAGTACAATGACAATCAATTAACTAGATTGGCATCAGCAAAAAGATTACGATAGTTGCGGTCAAATGATAACGTCGCTAACGAACAAATAACTTAAAATCTTCACTACTGCAGTACAAAGATCTAATAATACCGCCTATATAGAATATAGTAGCACAGCAAAACCTGACTTTGCTGCAATGGGGGCTCTAAAAATACAAGTGTGACAAGCGAAGTCATATTCTAATGTTTTTCTTGCAACTGTAGTCAAAACTTTAGTCAAATAACAACAAAAACATCACATATTTTACAATACAATTTTCAGTTGTTGTTGGATACACTTTTAAATTCGCGCCAATTTCTTCACGGATGACCTTTTAAAAATTTCTTTATGACCAGTGCATTCTATTTTTAACTCTGTTTTCGACGGTGCATTCATTCAATATGAAACATAAGAAACCTTTTTAGTGGTATTGGCTGTTTAAAAAATAAAATCTATTGAGATGCAATGAGAAAAGAAAATAGACGTAGAAATTGTGGTTAGAGAAAAATACATTTTCTCTACCGACTTCCTGTTATTATTTATTTTATTCGTTAGTATTTTTTGTGTCATAATATGCAAAATATCGATTAAGTTTGACTATAGCCTAACCACGGTTTGATACAGTTCAGAAATATTCACTAACTAGTTTCTATGCTCGTCTTCATGAAATATTCACTAACGAACGACTATGGATTGCTTGGAGCAAACAATTCTGCAAACATGCAAATCATGCAGTAGCTAGATTTGTATTATGTACATATTGCAATAATTTTCTCGTGTCCATTTGGAGATACATACGAGTACGTAGTGGTTAAACAAGCCGTTTACACACTAGGTATCCTATCTGAGTTTTGCACATGAATGACCGAATTGGGTTTTCCTACCGTAGAACGAATTTACAAAATTTCCTCTAATCTGACGTAGTAGATTTTCCGATATTGATATTAATACCCGCGACATTAGTGCTTACATTATACCACAGATTAATAAATAGTTACAATACTATGATTCTGCTAATGATTAATAAATAACAATATACTAGGGAGACCCAATTGGTTTGGAGGTTTGCAGTTACGATGTTGAGTGTCGAGTGCAGTGCTTTATTGCATTTTGTGCATTCATTTATTCATAGATATCTGGATTTGCAAGTTTGTCTCCACTCCCCGAAATCTGTTATCAAATGAATGTTCGCAATTTGTTAAGTCGAATTGAGCTATTACGGTATAACCAAGGCTTTATGCTATTCAATCCAAATTATTAATTCCAAGAAATCACATCATGAATAGCTGATTTTAATCAATGTTTGGTATACACTTTGCAAGGATAGTAAATAAAAGCAATTACGTAAAGTTATATTTTTATAACGTATAATTTCAAAATTTACGAAATTATAATAACAAAACTAATCGGGAATTGAAGCAGAAACCTCTGACGAGAGATTGTGTCTTAGAATATTTATTTATTAGGTGTACTTTAATGCGTACTCAAACTTAGCTGCAGGTGTGTAATATAATATTTGACAATTATTCATACATTTCTGGATTTTCAGGTTTACGCCGACTGACTCCACTCCTCTAAATCTGTTATAATATGCATGTTAGTAATTAATTTACTCGATTGGCGCTAATAATGTATAAACCCAAGCTCAGGGCTGCGTTTCCACCAGAGATGTGCTATGCTACGAGCATGTAAAAGCTTAGCTATGAAACAACATGACCGTTTCCATTGTACCATGCTATGTACTATGTACCATAGCGAGTAAGATGTGCTATGAAACTTCCTACAAATATTCAAAATTCGAATCTATTCTTGGTCCATATTTTAGTCAGTAGGTACTATTATTAATTCTGTACCTAAAGATGTTGGTTGTCTCATAGTTTGAAGTGCAAGTTAAGTATCTCAAGCAGTGTTGAGTTTTTACCTGTCGGCCATGATGTTTTTCGCGCGTATCTTGTTGGTGTTATTATTTACGAACAATGAGCCTCACAGGGTCGTGAAGGCGATGAAGTCTTATTATATAATTTAGTTTTTTTATACTACTTAGGTCGCACACGGCCCTCTGATGGTAAGTGGTTACCGTGGCCTATGGGCGAGTGCAACACCAGGGGAGTCACACTCGTGCTGCCGACCCTGTAAGAACAGAAAGATTCTGTGCCTTCAACGCAGTTTTTGCTTGGGTTTGATTAAGTGAATGACTGGATACCAAACTGGTGGTACCAATATACGTTCAATACCACCAGCTTGGGATTCATTCATTCTGTGGTTTCTGCATGGACTGGTTTCACGATATATGGCTGTTAACAGATGCTAATGACGCTATCGTTGAAATGACTTCATAGTATGTCACACAAGACACGACCAGATACGGGTTGCGAGACTTAGTTCCTTCAAGAAAACATCTCCAGGAAATGCGCCCTTATGCTTGACAATTCAATTTATTCATACGTAGAAATCGCACCGTAAATAGCATATTATTGATTTCCAGCCTGCTAGGTAGAGCCTTACTTTGCTCACCGGAAAAGTACAGTAAGCAACAAAACTGCTGAACACTAAGAAATTTACAATCGGTCTTTGTATCGGATATATCAATAAATGGCGTATAAGAATTTTTTGTATTCGTAGACGACAAAGCGAATTCTATTCTATGCCTATGTTAATTTTTAAAGGTTTTAGTGCATGTTTCTGTTTATTTTGTTTCTTTTGGTGTACAATAAAGAATATTTATTATTATTATCCCTGCTGGAGGTAAAACAGGAATGATACCTACCTCAGATGTTGCAAGTATTCATAGACCACGGTTACCACTAAAGTACTACTAGGTTGGTCGTGAGGTTAATTGTTACTATAACAGTAGGAGTAGAAAATGCTACAAAGAAACATCAATGCACAGATTGTAATTGAATGTAGGTACGTGTACAATCGTTATCAAAAGTGGCTAGCTTAACACATTCCAAATTACTGATTATAACCGTAACAAACCAAACATTCAAGTTATCCTTTGAAGATTATAAAATACTTAGGCATAATATCTACTCTTCTCACTTCAAATCGATTAAGATCCCCGATTCCGCAACAATTCCCTTCCAGGAGGAATGCTCTAAGCAATGAGCCATCCTATCCTAATCGATTTGAATTTACTATTCAAATCGATACATACTAAATGCTGTAAAATTTCATTCACATCAATTGTTATTTATTTCAATGTAAAAATTTGTATAAAAAAATAACTGATGATGGCGACTGTACAATTGTATATAATAATTGTATAGCGATCAAGGTATATGTTTAAATATAAAATTGTATTATAAATATTAATAGTGTTAAACGTTCAAGAGGAATATTGTATTTTTTGCAACGAGGCACAGGTAACTGGTCGGCCGGCACCCGGCGCGCTGCGAGGGACACAACGTCCTAAACACAATAAGAGCAGGTAAAACTGAGCTTCACACTTCAGTAGACATCTCTACGGAGAAGTTTTGCGTACTAGAAGATGTGCTCTATAGTCATAGTAGTTGAGGGAACTTCTTGGAGAAGTGAACAAGAGTCACAATAAGATTTAATGTCAGGTTTGAAATGAGAACTTGTGAGACTTCCAGGGTATACCTATACAATAACATTTTAGGGAGATTTTGTGAGAGTTCCTGGTAATGAAACTCTTTTCATATTAGCAAATTACAATTTGTAACTTTACAAATCAGAGGCAAGTTAGATATTATGACCAATTTACCAAACATCAAATTAAAACACAATAACGTTAAAGAAAACTTTATAGAAAGTGACGTAGAAACATCTTCTTACAAAAGACTAAAGGTGAAAAGAGAATGTAATTTAGAAAATCCATTTAACAGTCAGCAGGAAAAGATAATTAAACTATGAAGCTTCAATTAACGTAAATTATGCATAAAACTTGGACGCGAGAAAGAAGCAATCAAGTATGCAGTACACAGACAGCTATTAGCATAACTAGGAAGCAATAAAGATTCAGTTAATCACGTAGCTGGCTAAGAACGAGCAAAGAAATCTAAGACCTCAGCTCATACAATTACACATATTAGAGGCTACAACAATTATATCGATGTGAATCAACTCGTCCGCGAATGATTTACGCAAACATAACACTGGTAACAAAACATTGGAATTTACAGCGATAAATAGACTCATTGATAATATTTCCGTTGATGAGCACATCATCACACCGTTACGACCAGATACTAAACAGATGGAGAAATTATAAACGTAAATAGGCACAACAAAGACAGGAAACTATGAATGATTCAACGTCCACATCCTTAACTCATATGCATTCGCTCAGAAGCGGAAACTAAAACACGTCTAGATCACAACTCCAACTTACTCCTAACATACAAACACTTAATGAACAGATTCACAGAGGAGGCTTCAGTGTAGCGAGACTACAACCTTGGAACACTTGCTAGGAAACACAATACTGGGAGCAGCGGGTGTCAACTGTAGCACAGATTTATGATCTAGTTAAGGTGTCAGACTTAGGTGTTACACGTACTTCGCTTCATGTCGTCGTCGGAAAGCGTTCGAGGCGAGCCCGGCCCTGCGTCCGCGCTATCATTTAAATATAACTTGGGACGCCGCCGTCTGTCGCCGGCTTTATTTTTACACCACCGAGATTATATGTGGCGAGTCACACTGCACGCTGTCTCACGGGAGACGGTGATGGTTCGCGCACGAAACACAGCCGGTCGCACAACAACACTGAGCAATAGTGGCGATACGTGTCGCTCGAGCGACGCCCACGGCGCGAATGACGGGCGGAGCGCGAGCGGCGTCCCCCTGGGGCGGAGGCCCCGCGCCCGCCCCCTCCCCGTGCAGTATGCACCGCTGCACAGCCTCCACATGGCTCCGGAGATAACGCGAGCAGCGAGCCGCGATCACGCAACACTCATCACAGATATACAAATGTGGCGCGCGATGCGATTCATTGACGCCAACTGTTTATTATGATGTACTCGTAAACATATTAACTGTACCAAGCAACGCCACCAGTAGATTATGCTACAATAATAAACTTACTGTTCAGGATAAGGAAATAATTGGACCGCCAAATACGATAACGAACATTACTAAAGACGGAACAAAGATCCATTGAATGGGATACAATTGGGCATTATTGTGATTTTGGGGGAATTTCTTGTAAAAATAAACAATTTAGATAAAATATCTCCAGTACAAGAAGTGTGTTGTGAAGTATTAATCGCCCCGGATGACTAAAAAACAAGTATGTAAATTTAGCGAAAGTCATAAATTTAGTAGCAGTTCTCGTGATCCAACATCTGACAGAAGCGGACGCTTTTTATAGTTTACGAGCAGCATTAATCCTCTTACTTCCACATGTTATTAGAAGCGTACGCAATAAAATCCCACTGCGCTAACTAATCAGTCAGAATACTATCAATGCTTTGCTCTTACACACGCTAATTTTGTACTTCCTTCCTATTTTTCACTTCGTTGTCGTTACGAGCATGTGTGACTATACTAACATCATGTATGTTTGCAGGATGAGTATGTGTTGGTGGTCTCGTTTGAGCCAATTCTGTTATCTTGAGCAGCTAAAGCAGATATTCGATTACTCTGCCGCTATACCCGCATGTGGTTCACGATTGGCGCTCGTTGCACTCTACACTCCGTTCCAATAAATTGATCTATTAGCTCCATGAATACATTTCAAGGATGTCTTCAAACGCGGGCCATACTCAATTGAGGAGTACCTACTAGGCACGTATCGATTGCCAAATTGTATGCAAATTATTCTTTATGAATTAAAATTGCACACGCGAAGACCCGGCACTATTGTTCTCATGTCTCTAGGTAATATCAATTTGCAAATATAATCAGCGCTATTAGTCTAATATTGTTCGCGATTGGGGTTCTGATGGCGTCTGTCGGAAATATTTTAGTTGAATGCATACTGTCTTTATAGTTCGTCGTATTATCAGGAGGTATTGATGTATGAATATTTCCCGTGGGAAATCTTAACAGTGTCACATAGACATGCAATCAGAAGCTCATCAACGTACAGTACATAAATCAAGTGCCAGTGGAAAACTACTTTCACGATATTTGATTGATATTATAGCGAATGGGTCGCCTCATCTGTCCATGCACGTGCAAAACTTGTTACTATGATTTGGCAAACGGCACAGATGTTTCTTGTATCGGTTAATGTACACGAGAATGTATCGAGAGATTGGGACTGTGCTGTGAGTGCTGCAATTGCAGGCGATCGTATAAATCGATTTGTTTAGATACAAGTAAAAGGGCAATCGATCAAGATGAATTTGATGTAGACCACTGGATCGCACATTTAAGATATGAATAAACTCGACTGCTGTTCTGCCAAACGAATTGGATTATATGATAAGCATCACCTAGCGGGCAAAGCGAGAGATATGTATAATGAGATTGGACAGACAGTGGTGATGAATAGCGAAAGGGTAATTAAAACAAACAGTGCTCTGCACGCCTCTGGGTTATCTGGCAAACAATTCCGTCGTGACTCTCACAAATGGCATTCGTTTCCGATCATGCTCTGCTGGGGCGAGAGGTCATCATCGCACAGCGCGCAGGCGCCGGCGATCTAGCGACCTCTAGGATTATCCAAGTCGATCGATAAGGTCCCGAGGGGTTTGCGCGGGGCACGCGGCGCGTGATATGGGCCAAAGAACATAATTTATTCGGCGGCAGAGTGGCGCGCCTCGGAGGTGCCGCGGCCCGCTCCCGCCCCGCACCGCACATCTCCTGGCTCTTTCTAAACAGGATCCCGTCACTATTTTTTGTGTACCGGGGATTAAGGAGTATCGGATTTAAACGCAGGTTACATAATAGTTCTTACACACCCTTAATCTTATGAGGATGAGTTATAATCGTTTTATTTTACGTGTACACGTTTTATGATGCTAGTATGTTTGTACATCACCTGCTAACAACAAGGCTCATTTGAACGATAAGAGGACAACAGCGACAATATTTGCGCGTGCGCATGTCACTTGCTCATAAAGTACACAACTAATCAGGGCAGTCGTTTACGAGCCCTGTTTTTAATTTCAACGATGCTATTTATCAGATTGTTCTACATACATTTTAGAGGTACGCAATGATGTAATAAAATAAGTTTGGGAGATGATGACAACATAAACGATTTATTAGGTAAATGTGGGCGGAAAAGCGGAAGAGGAGTGTTGTAGAGTTTTAATTATCTGCTTGATCACCATATTCAAGTAGTTTACGGTATCGTATATTGGTGATCCGATACATGTGGAAGAATGCCAAATATGCATATTTTCTCCATAACGCCAACAAAGCGTTAGGTTTTCGGCGTCATTAACATAATCTTAATATTCATTTACAATAATGTAAAATTTCTAAATTGTTGTAGATGAAAGTTCAAAAAAAATTCATTTTGATTGTTCATTGTGTTGTCTTTGGTCAACAACCTAACAACAATGCAGTAGATGAGTCCCCTAGCCACTAATACGAGGAGAGGCAATTCTTAAGATTAACAAAAAGTGTACCTAAGTTTCGCTAACGTCCTCACCTCACTTTAAAAATTGTTTTGCTTACTGCAGAAGCGTGAATTTTACTATCCATGTATTTCATTAACAAACCCCTAATTAGAGCAAAGCTAGTGATAAAAATGTGTTTGAAAATTTTGTTACACTTATTAGAAGTTAGATTTAGTGAAGAAACTAGGGATCTTTTTATAAGTTTTTCTATTTTTGATAACTTCGTTCCTGCAACACTCTTTCCATCGATGTGATGACCAAATTTTTGTTCTAGACTTTTTTAAATTGTTTACATTAAAGTCTAGCCTCAAATTTTACATCTACATATTACCATCCGTTATTAATATTTCTCAACATATCAAGTAGTAACAGTCTACACAGTTCACTGCATGTCTGATAGTGTAAAATCAATATTTACAAAAAAAAAAATAAACCAGTGTGAAGTGTTATCGTGTTACCTGACGTGAGAATTACATGTAGGCACTTTATCTTCGACGACCGTGGGTTTATTAACCTACAGTACTGTCAGATAACATGCCAAATTAACATGAGTACCGAGCAACAAGTGGAAAATATTGTGGTGTGGAATGATGGAATGCACTTCAACTATATGCAAGTTTAACGCCAAACCTATCTGGTAAACAAGACTCTTGACTTCTGTGTCACTTGTACAGGAGTCAAGAGCTTCAAGTTTGATTGACAAGTTAAGAGTAACTTCTACTCTAAGGTGAGAGTTATACAGTAATGATACGACACGGATACAAACACATTCAAAGTTAGAAATAAAAATACAGGAAACTTGAAATGAGTATGTGCGTGGGTTATATTGTTCGCCTTTTGATGAGTGGATAGATTAAATCCTCAAACAATTCAAACATACACGTTGGGCATAGGGTGTTCGTCAACTGTTGAGAAGAATAATCCGGTCATCACCATCTTGGCCAAGATGACCTCGGAACTCAGGGTCCGCCTTCCCGCTCTTCCTCCTCCATTTCGCACGATCTTAGGCGTCCATGGTAGTGAGACCATTTGCACGCATATCATCCTCCATGACGACGTCAAGCCAGGACTTCTTGTGCCTACCTCTTCTACCTGGACCCGACAGAAGGGGCAGGCCCAAGAAGTCCTTACTTGAAGAATAACCCGGTCACATTATACAAATATGTTGACTAGTCAGGCTAAATGTTATTGTCTTCAACATTAGAAGGTTCTCTGTAGGAGTGTAAAATATGGAAAAAGCGTTCGACTAACAACAACAAAAAGGCTCATTCCTATTCGGTAAAACCAAATATGTGGTGGGTGTAATCAACACATATCTGTCTATCCTTTCAGGTATAAATAGGCGTAATTATAATCGAATATACCATGGCCTCAATCGCCACGGTATCTATATAGCACATTAAAGTATTACGCATCTAAAATTAGAGTGAAAAGTATTTAAATAGCTAATCAAGTGTTATCTTGTGGTATAGATAAAACTATCGATGCAGAAATAGAGAAACGACATAGGCACTAAGCAGGTAAATACAGAAGGCCAGTTTCATACAAAAAGTTAAAGGAAAACTTATTCACAAACTCGCAAGTATCTATACTATTATATAATTGTAAAGTGGTCGTGTCTGTACATTGAAGATATTTAAATAAAAATACTTGGGATATGTTATGTTAACGATACTGAACACAAAAATATTTTTTTTGAATTTCCTGTCTGCTTGTCTGTTTGTCCGCGATGGACGCAAAAACTACTGGACGGATTTTGATGCGATTTTTTTTGTTAGAAAGGGCTTACTCAGACTTAAAATCTTACGTTTGTTTGATCGCAATCGGTTGCGTAGAACCGAAGATATGAGCAAAGGTCGTGTTAACCGAGATGCAAGCGGGCGGAGCCGCGGGCGGAAGGCTAGTAGTAACTAAAGTTATAGTCGAAATTCATATTTAAACTTTCATGGTCGTTCACATTACTATTAGAACTATCGGGATATTTACCATGTATTGTTTCGAGTATCCAATATTTCGGCGCTTTTGCAAGCACCATAATCACGGAGGACGAGGGTAAATATCCCGATAGTTCTAATAGTAAAGTCGAAATTCACTCCCACGAGAAGCTTAATTTAGAAATGTCCGTAGAATTTGCTTTTAGCGCTACCTACCACTATCACTATTTATTTTGTGCTGTAAAGGCATTTTCGTCGACTGGATAGGGCACTAGCTAATAATGAGCTTCCCGATTATATCAAAAGTGAGGTCTCGTCTGAGTGAGATTAGAAATCGAAATCGACTCAATTGCAAAATAGCACTACTGGATGATTGAAGGGAGCCAAGATCCTCATAAGGAGATATACGTCAATCAATGTATAGGTATTTATTTTTTTTCTTGTTATATACAGTTGGTTTTCTGACCTGTTGTGGTGAAGGTGTCGAGGCGAGCGACGACGTGACCGAAACCACGCTAATCGATCATGTGAATGATTTTCATTAGTACCAACTGAATAGTTCGTTGGTAAGATTGTGTTATTGTGTAAGAAAACTTTGATAGGTACTTATACACACAGTATGTACTATAATACCAGTGCATATCCAAATCAGGCAGTTTAATTGGGGTTTTCTGTTAAACAAATCTTAGCAGCAAGGAGTTTGCAAAATATGAATGGTAAACGGCAATAGGCTGAACACAAATTGTATAGCCGAGTAGGTGTTATTATTTGGAAAAGAGAAACCTCAGATTCAAAATCAACATCTTTGCTCATACAATTGACGTTTCAATATTTTCTGAGAATACCTTCTCGGAGCATATCAACCGACACAAAGCGTCACCCCTGTAGCGATCACATTCATCCTGCACATTGTAATAATATTTATGTATATTATACGCGTCAACCTAATAAGGCATTAACAATATCTAGTTAAAACTGCAGCAATAAACTTCTTGTAGAACGTCAAATATGAAATTATTAAGATTGTATCAAACATTAAGTAGTATGGAAAATAATTTATAGTCAAAATAAATATGGTCATGAATGCAAATAGCAAGGTAAATTAATGCTCAGAGGATATCAGTTAGTGGTTTTGAGCGTAAATACGCTGTATATCTAGAGGTAATTTGCGCCACGGGTAGCATGGCGACCAGCGACTAGATTTACATGTTGATTGATCGGATCCATAGATATCTAATTCTAGAGATATATTATGTCATTCGCGCCAATATGTTAGAGCCCAGTGTCACGCAACAAATCGTTTCATACATTTTAGATTGCGCGGTTGACATTATATTTTCATCTATTTATAATAATTACTAGTCGAACTGACTGATTCATCTACATAAAGCCTAAATTCTAGCGGTTTACATATACATATAGTCTCAACTTGGAGAAATTCAAGACAATGAGGTAGGCTTAGCCACATATTTAGACTTTTTTTTTAATACGTCTTCTCAAGCACCATGTCTACTTACTATGATTTAAGCTTGTGTTAAATACCTAATAGTATTATGGATGTTTTGATTCACCTTTGCTTCTGTTCTTGCAAAAGTTTATTATGTACCTACACCTTTTTTATGGTGCATAAAATGAGACAGATCTCTCGCACCCCGGCCGACTCAGGGCCATGCCGACAGCTGGCCCTCTTCGGATGTGGGGACAATGGAGTCCCCATCTAGCCCCCGGGTAGGGGAAGGCGCACTGCTTCTGCTAATGACAGGCGACTCTACCCGCCATCCCCAGGCCCGCCACTATTATGAACATCTGCATTAAAACAAAAATACGTCTTCTCAAGCACCACATATCTACTAATTGCAGACTAGCTATCACTTTCAACCTTTTAGCCGGCTCACGTGGTGTGAATACATTTCATCTCTATACTATATTCGCTCTATGATCTCAACTAAATATTCATCCTAGCACGCAGATCACAAGTACCCAAGTAATGTCGTTTTCTATGCGAGACCCACTCAATTGATCAAGACCGTTACCTCGACGTAAAGCGGTCACATTGCACCTGATACTATACGATAAAACCGTCGAATAAGTTTATAAATGTCCACTTTATATAGATATGCAAACAGAAACTAAATATACCACGAGAACGTAAATATAACTACGAGCCAATAAAAATGTCATACACCGAGGTTACGGGATCTCACACCTTATTTCTGTTCAAAAATAGTGATGTGAATAACCGTGTTTTTGTCACAGTTGAGCAACAAAGGGCAAAGGTCCGACGCGTGAGAGAATAGACGCGATAGTTCAGATATCCGTTCTATTAACGAATGTGTCAAAACAACAACATATTGGTACGTTACTACTTGTAGCTTGTAGTGAATGGAAACTGATGTATACATTATATTATACGCCAGACGCTCATTTGTCAACGCACTCGAGTCGCGAATCGATAACGGTTATAGATAGTTACAAATATCATTGAGGAAATTTTTCACTAAAACGTTTTACGAGTACAGGCAGATAGGACAAAATGGATAATTATATGTTAAGTTTCTGAAATATGAAAGTTGAAACTGGAAATTGAGGTCAAATGTAATCTGTAATTAATCACCTGATAATCTTAATAGAAGAGGTGTGGCCGTTATCACTTGAGTGGAGAGTACACTATCATAATGTATGGGTATCTATTGATAAACAATATATTTTCGAAGTGGTTAAAATTCCGAGGTAGTTGTATAACCGTATAGACGTGTCGTGAATGACAAATTGACGACACAAACACGAGAACCAGTAAACAAATACTACGCAGTTACATTTTAGATGATATGGTATCTCAAAATACAAAAGATAGTAATTTGCTTAGATATAATATCAAGAGATTAAAGTAACGGATTACGGGGGACAAGAAAAATAAACGAATACAAATCGCCTTGACAGTAAAGAGATGTAATTAATGATCTGTCAGTGCATATCGAGATGGATGAAGAGATTACAATAGAAACGTACAAATTGGACTGTAGGCAAATAAACACAGATTAAACGTCAGTCTTGTGTCAATGTCGCGATTTTACGCGTTGTGCGACGGACAGCCGACAATTGAGCTTAATGAGTGGAACAAAAACCGAATGTAGGCGGACCAGTAAAGCTGAACGAGTATGTTAAGTAAACAAATGAAGTAGTTAATGCAACAACCACAATTTTAGATGAATTATTAGTTTCAGAATGAGGTGATTGCTAAAGAGGTTTAAAAAGGCGGTAAAATAATACAAGTTCTACTCGTAACCACAGATTACCTATACGTTAGGATCATTACCAGAAACAGCACCAAAAATGTCAGTCATATGTATGGAATATTAGGATTGTATTTCTTTGTAATTTGAGTAGTATCAACACAAGTAAAAGCTGATTAATTAAAGCCTAGATTGAAACTGGCTTCATCATTCATCACATACGAAAATTTTGCAGTTTTACAATCACGTAGCCTCTAATATCATGGAAATTCCAATTCCAAAAGATTTTGCTTTGTTTTTCTTTATCTCAGATCAGAGCCAAAATTATCGATTTGGAAGGCGAGAAATGAACATCTGGGTGTCTATTATCGCATATGTTTAAAATCAACTCAAACTTTTTACAAAATACTGCTAACAAGTACTATGATCAGCTAACCGATTATCCCACTTGAGTACGTGCAGACTCTAGCTAGAAAGCCTAGAACAATTTACAAACCGCTGTTTCCCGAACCCTATGAATACTCGTTCGTTAAAGGTTGAAGAGAGCTATATTTTCATGATAGACTGCAATTTTGATATGCCCTTAGTATAATAAAATTACAGTTCATGACCACCGCATCATCTCAAATTTACCTTTAGAAAGTGACGCTACAACACGATTTTTAATGAAACTCGAAACATAATGAATGCAGAATCTTAAGACGAACTAGATATTCAGTCCATTGAGTATTGTGGGCGAAACTTACCAAAGTTATCGATGCGATTATATAGTTCTTATCTCTTTGTATTTAAGATATAATATGGAAAATAGTAGCGGTTCTATATGTTAAACTGGACACGGTAAGGCACGACAGGTGACGCCCACAGCTGTGAAAGTCGTGTCGACCTGAGTGCGATACATGGCCTCGGGGGTGGCTGAGTTATAGGACTATCTCGTCTCGACAACTAGCCAACTGTAAGCTAACGAATTGAATAATACACAACCTCGATTAAACCGTCGTACTAGATTAATAAGGATATCAAACAAACTGACATGTTAATTGAACGAAAGTGCTGTTATTGAACATTGATTTGATCATAAATCTAACACTTACCGCA
Organism: Eilema depressum; assembly: GCA_914767945.1. Lineage (NCBI taxonomy): Eukaryota > Metazoa > Arthropoda > Insecta > Lepidoptera > Erebidae > Eilema > Eilema depressum. The sequence continues at coordinate 1,643,443 of OU612026.1, forward strand.
ATTAAATCAATAAAGGGAACAATATATAGCCTCGCCTACACTTACAAAAGTAAATAAACTATAATTTTTTGTCGTAACACAAAAACAATTATTTCATTTTTAAGTGCTTCAAGCAATGTTTAATGTTGTCAAGGCACTTTCGAACCGTAATCAGTATAAGTTGTAACATATCCAGAATTCGCGTAGGTGTGCCAGCGAACTTTTGACCGGCGCGGGCGCAGCGAGATGTGTGGCCGGTTACATAACTTCGAGGGCCATTCTCGTTATATTTCTTTGATGTATAACACATTGTACGTTTTACGGTTCAATACGTTCATGCTGTCAGACGGCGCCCTAAATATCACGTTACATTTTCTTTTTTTAAATAGCGTACGAATGAATAAGATTGTTTTCCATAAGTCGCCCACCGGAAACAGAAACCCGTTCAAAACACATTAAAATGATTCGATCATGGCTTGGATAAACAACGTTTAAACTAGGTAAACTAATAAATGAAATAACCTACCTACGTTTAATATATTCTCATATAAATGATGTTATCTACTTATATCTAAACTGTAGTTATATTTGAAGCTACATCCGGAGTACGGCGGAAAGCTACGGAATTGTTAATACGGTACAGTTTGAGTTGCTAGAGTTTCGTGCGCGGGTTTATTGACGAGAGGGACTTTAGTCTTCTTCGACTTCTTTTTCAAAAAGTGTAGACAAGACCACGTTGGAGATAATACTTAAATTGTGTTTATTTAAACTATAATAACTAATCAATCACATTCATCATTGTTAAGGAGAATGTGCGGTTTCACAAGTGACAGGAGAAAATCTCAAGTGCATTCAAAATTAGTATCAATCGCATGTGATGTTATGGGAAGGGATGACAGAATCTTGTGACTATAAAATCATTTTAGTATTGGATAGACCGAAGAAGAGTTGGACTGTGAAGATGAAAGGAAAGTAAAGAAAGTGAATTACTCGATGACGTTCTACAGAAGTCAATGAATAGAAACGCAACAACTTATCACGTTGTTTAAATATTAAGTGCAATCAGATAATACACTGCCTAATAGACAGCATTTCAGAGAAGAAATGGTGTCTATTTACTACACAAAACAGCTTCGATCGGTGAAAACCGTAGCTTTAAACCTTTCATTTGCTTATAACACGCGTTGAACAGGCAGCAAATAAAATGGTTATAAGTCGTCACCAATGGCTTCGTTCCCAATGGCATTACTACAAGCAATACATTAGCTTGAAGTGCAGTGTCTGTGACCAATTCTGAAATAATATAGCAGGAGAAACGCATGCTACAAAATAAATAGCATCAGATACAAGGAAGAACGTCCCTATTCTCAAGTTGAACTTTTAAATCGCGCGGCGCGGCGTAGGCGACTTCCGCGACAATAACCACTTGATGCGACATTAATGTCGGGCCTGCGACTGACACACGACACCCATTAGTAGGTAGGTATTGTAGATATATATCGTGGCCCGTGTAACATAGCCATTTAGATTGTTAAAATTTCGAGTTTTTCTTTACATTTTGCGTGGAAGGAACTTGGTAGGACATAGAAGAGAGTAGCAGTAACGAAATTCTATTGTTTTTATTTTTATATAGGGGAAGAAAGCGTTCGAATGTGGTGCTGGAGGGAATTAGCTGGACGGACATAACAAATGAAAAGGACTGAACAAGAAAGACGCTCTATTTTCAGGTGAAACCGAGAAACAGAAAGGATAGATGACATCAAAGGAAGATAGCAGGAGAGAGAGAGGAAGAGTTAGGCCAAGAAGAACGTTTACGGGACAGATAAAGGAAAAGACGCGTCGTATCAGGACGTCAAAGGATTGGTGGAGGGAACGGAAGAAGGGCGATAGCTCCACCGATAAGAACACAGCTCTTAAATTTAGAGAAAGCTACAGGGGTAGTCAAGGTTTTACCAGTAAAAGTGAGCTGTTGTGACTGAGCCAGTATAGTGCAGCAGCCACTTAAATGATATCAACTTTAGTGGCTCTCTTTACTTCTTCATTTTAAAATAATTATATTGTTATTGTATTTTCTTTGCTTATGTTACTTCGCGAACTATTGCTACTAAAAATGTAGCAATAGTACGGTGCGTTGTGCTTACCGGACTACTGCTACTAAATAGTAGCATTAGTTCGGTATACCGGACTAATCACCGAAATAGTAGCATTAGTTCGGTATACCGGACTAATCACCGAACTACTGCGACTAAAAAGTAGCATTAGTTCGGTATACCGGACTAATCACCGAACTACTGCGAATAGGGCAAGTGGCGTTGTGATTCCATGCTCATGATAATGTAGCTACTTGTTCAAAATTACGAGTATTAGTAGTCATTTATCTGAATCATAAAATATTTCCTTACGATACATCGCTTCAAGTTTGAAGCAAGTGACTTTCTAGTTCCACACTTCCACCCTAATAAAAATCAATTCGGATTTGTGGAAGTCCAATGGGTTTCTACGCTTTCACGGGCACATGGCGATATTTAAAATCAACCTTTAATAATAATTAATAAACACCTGTCTCAGTAATTTATGTAAGCTAATATTGTCACATTAAAACACATCATTTGCTTCGGTCCGACATTGTAATATGATACTTTATAACAGAAAGGAATTCTTTATTCGGATCGTAAGAAGCAAAAAATTGTTAAGAGTAAGACGAGTTTTAAACGCTTCCTGTTAAAAATATTATGTATAGTTGTTGACCGCGTCTCCGCCCGCGAATTTGTCGGTTATAGTGGTTATAGCGACCAAATATAGCCTATAATCTTTCACAAGCTCTAGTGTCTCTCCACAGTCTCCACAAAATCGGTTCAGTGGTTTAGACTGGGCCCTCGATTCTGCTAAAGTAATACCACTGTCTTATGACAGTGGTATTACTTTAGCAGAATCTATTTTTTTTATATATTTATTATAATAAGTATTATTTATATTAATATTATTTATTATATTATAATATATGCTATTTTTTTCAGTGTCTGTGTTATCACAGACACTGAAAAAAATAGCATCAAATTTTAAGGTCTCTGCATACGTAACGGGTTTTTTCACGGACGGGACGGGACGTGAAGCAAAATGTATGCGGCCCACCCCGTCCCGTCCCGTCCGGGGCCCCGTGACATATGCATTGCCGCATACATTTTGTATGAAACGATATTTCCAAAACTTCACGTCCCCGTCCCGTCCGTGAAAAAACCCGTTACGTATGCAGAGACCTTTAGACTTTATTGCTATAGACTTCAAGTTCAAAACTTAGTAAAATGAGTTTCATTACACTCTTTCATTCACTCTACAAAAAGCAATTTAATTTTATACTTTAATAACTATACGTTAAATTCTACAATTAAATGATATTTTTTTTGCAGTGGTGTGGTACTTTAGCAGAATCGAGGACTTGAAACCGCAACAGATAGATTATGGATATGGATAAAACCATATATTTTGCAGATAATACCTACTAAAGTAATATTACCGGATTTAATATCGGATCTAAGCAATAACTGCGTATTAATAATAATAATAATAATAATAATAATAAGACAAAATTAATAAAACTACTTACCTGATAGACATCGCAGTCCCGAATACCCATAATTTACAGAAGACTATTACTGAAAAAATAAACAAATATTCTGACCTGAAAGATGAAATCATAAGGATCTGGAAGCAAGATAAAGTATACATAGTGCCGATAGTAGTATCCACCACCGGAGTCATCCCTAAACACCTTCACCATAGTATCAAACTAATAGACCTTAAAGATAACATCTACATACCCATCCAAAAAGCCGCTATACTGAACACATGCAGAATTGTGAGAAAGTTCTTGCAAATAGAAGACACTGAAAACACACACCCACTCACACAGGACACGCAATAACACACACACGCCTCATTTACTTGGTTCCGGCCCGTAAATGTGGTTAAGACCAACTCATTGAGTTGAGAATAAAAAATGACACTAAAATAATAATAATAATCTTTATTTCATAATTGTTGTACAGTATTTTACATGGGTTCTTAATCTATCGTGCGTTGATACATTGTGCATGTGTAGTTATTTTAGGTATGAATTTAATAATAATATTTGTGCATTTAAGTGTCTTACATAGGTCTTTATTTAGGGATATTATCTAACTTGTGCCTGAACTAGGTAATCCTGTATTTCAGGCGTCAAGTGCAATTTATTGATACTTCTCAAATACTATTACAGATACAACTATTTACTAAGAAATATACTAACTAATATAAGAAATATACTATGCTAAAGTGCCCCACTACTACTAAACAAGTTAACCCTAAGTTAACTGTTTATTTCAAAACAGACAATAACTCCTCTGTGTCATCGTAGGACAAACTTTGGAGGACATTCTTTACAGCTTGCTTGCAACACACATAATTTAGAGAATATATGTTTGCTATAGCGTTTATTCTTTTGTACAGAAGTGGTCCTAAAATATTATATAATATTATATAAGTATTATAATACTGTTATGCCGGATATGGATACTGGCTGTTAATGTTGGGCGGAACCGGTGTGTGGCATAAAATATAGGAACTAACTCGTATCGTAGTGCTGTCTAGCCGAGCAGTAAAACGACTTTGCAACATTTACAGGGTTTTAGAATGTTCTCTAGAATGTAGTAAACTCTGGTTCAGGTATACGACAGGTTATGGTTATTTTCGAAACAAAAGGAACGGAATTACTCATTGTAATATTTGCATATTACATACAGTTGTTGTGAGTTTATCGTGTTTATCATACATACTTCATCTTCACACAAAATTGAACTTGCATGTTTGCTTGCGGTTATCAGGTTATCATCTTCTCTAAGCTTTTTCCCGACTTAGTTGGGGTTGGAACATTTTCAAGCATTTGAACATCGAAATTTTCCGTGAAGCTACTGGCATCTGACCATCATGGCATCCAACCAATGCGATATCGAAGTAGTTAGTCTAGTCAGACTTTTTTAGGGCTCCAACTACCATTAATAACGGCCATAGATGTTCGTATGGCAACCGGGACCAACGGCTTAACGTGTTCCGAGGCACGGTCATTACGTTATGTTTATTAGGCAGAACGAGCCCTGTAGAAGGCAGGATTAGGCAACTTTTCTAAGGGGCCATTATAATAAGCGAAATGAGAATGTAGTTTACCCTTGTCTACCTCTTCAGGGATAGCCCGACAACCCTATTTTTAATTTCTAGTCATATTTTCTAGTAATTACTTGAGTCAGTGTAAAGCCCCTAAAAATAAGTTAATAGTGCCGTCAACTGGTACTGAAATGTTTATAGTGAAACTCAACACCAGACATCGACAGCTGCGGTGTAACAAACCTGGCTTTACCAGTTCATGTAACCGACACCACTGATCATAAAAAGGTGAAGCCTTAATATAAACAACATTACAAGTATTTAGCATCGTTATGAATAAGGAAACCACGTCACGTATAATAACCGGACTATATTTTGACGCGACTTCGGCGTGCGCGGTTTGGTTTGAGTTCGTCCGCCGCCATGGTGTTCTCAAAAGACACCCAAAAAAGGTGCCTCCATTTTGTGACGTGACTGGGGTCAAGATATATGCCAGTGACTATATAGTGGGATGCTACCGGCTCAGCTGTCCTCTTGAATTATTTAGTGTTATGATCGCCTTGCAACCTGCCCGAAATTACAGATGCTGGTAAATATAGCTGACAAAATCATGACGGCGGCAAATTGTACAATTAACCTACTTCCTATTAGCCAGTGGAGCAGCAAGAAGACATGAAGTCAGTGTTACAATTTTATTGTTTTAAATAAAAAAATATCTATAGGTGAACATGAAAAGTAAGTTACATCATTGAACAATAACTGATTAAAATGCCCACTAAGTAAAATCTTATGAATGGAACCACACAGTTCCAAATTCATAAATTCTGTGGCAGCCATGACGCGGTTTTGTTCGACAATACGCAAATAGTGCGCCAGTTTCTCTGCCAATCGCCCTGATGCCCTAGCTGACTGTTGTCCCCCTCGTCGGGGTTTCTTGCCGCCTTTCCCTAAAAGGGGAAGCGCGATGTGTTCTAAGTTTATGATTGTTTAATCTTATTGTACATCTTACCAGGCATGTTACAGTGGTACTCGAGCTATGTAAACGATGACATCTACTATAGTAATGCTTACCTGTAACAAACAATAAAATAATTAATTAATTTGATTTGATTAGAAACAAAATACAATGTTTAGGGATAAAATTATGTGGATCTGTTAACAATAAAATTTACTGTACGATAGTCTATTGGCACGTTGGTCTTGGGCGGTGGGCAATTCGTTATATTGGGCAAAAACACGTTATATTAAGCGGTAACAGCGAACTTCCTCAAAAATTTAATAAGAAAAGAAAATCTGTGATCACGAATCACAAAACGTCAAAACAACAAGAATACGTGGTCGTATGAATTAGATAATCTTGGCGCATCGGCAGTGTGTAGAAAGCAGCGCCCACGCGTGCCGAGAGGTCACCACCGCCCACACAACCCCTCGACGAGCGCTATTGAGCAAGAAGAACCGAGCCTTCTCCACGGAGGTGTTCGTCGACCAATTACCGCTGTAATTGATGATTATTGCGAAATGATGCCGCAGTCGGTGGGCGGCTATTAACGATGCTCCAGACTGATCGAGGGCGGACTGACGGCATGACGGATTGCGACAATAAAACGCTCAGCAATATGATCGAGTAACGGCATCGAATAAAAACTGTATAAGGCTAATAGAGAGTTGTTTGTCCAGATGCTTTTTCGTAAGTTAATATTACAGGAAGGGAATGGCGATGCATCAATGTCAGAGCTGAGCTTGCGAAACTAAATGCACAAGTGAATTTGAGATTAAGTTGCTTGCAGGATTGATGTTGTAGTTTAAATTATTACCTTGAAACATGAGTCTAGGATAATTCCTGAGTGCGGGCGATATTTTTTAAAGAAATACAATTTTAGAAAAAGTAGATATCTTTGGCATTCACTCTACCCCTTGTGCACTTTTTGTGGTCGAAATGGTGACATTTCGACCACAAAAAGTGCACAAGTTGAAAAATTATTAACAGCGTGAGCTGTTAATAACCGCAATTTTTTCCACATGACCAAGGCAACTTAACAAGTAAAAAAGTTCAGTAAACTAGTAAGCCCTCACGAATTAGACTGCAGATGTTTTAAATCCCACGAGCGTGACTACTGACCACGACCGTCTCGAGTCTGAAGCATCAACCGAAAGGATACACACGACTCGTGTGCAAAAACCTAATTACTGAGCAAAAGGTGTGCACGGTGCCTAATTTAGTAGACCTACGTGGTTACGAACACAAATTACTGGTAACGAAATGAATAGTTACTGATACTTGGGCGGATAATTTGATGCGCCAAAATCTAATGTGTGTTATGGAATGTATAATTTGCGACACGTCGAGTGCATCTTAGGGTTAGCAATCATTTTAGCAATGTTTTTGCAGGCAGTTGTTGGTTTGACCACTCAAAAATATCCCCCTCCTGGGACGCGATTCAGTAAAATGACTTTTTTGTAACATGTGATTTTATAACTTAATAAAACTTCACAGTCACACCTGTCACTGTGACACTAGTATTTTTCTGAAGGTGCTCTAACAATGACTGCCAACACTTAATACCGTCCGTAATAGGCGGCATAGGAGCTTATTATCGTCAACTGGATATTTTTGTAAAAAAAATCCCAATTGGGAATCATCAACCTGGGAATCAAACAGGGCCTCGAACTCGCGACGTCGTTACTACAAACATTGTCATAGTAACGACCTCTACGACATTGAATTTAATATTCCATCTCCACAAGGGAAAGTTGTTCGTGTAAAACATAGATAGATAGCAATCAGTATGTGTACGTATGTTTAACATGTTTAGAAAATTCTAACAACAAATCTTACTGCCGTGTGCTGCTTGCCCATATACATGAACATCGGAGGAGCTCCTGAGCGCCTCTGACAACACCATCAGGGTGAATTAATGTGCCGTCGACACGACAGAAGAAGATAGCGCGAATAGTTAAAATCGTAGAGAAGTCCACGGCGGCTGAGCAAATCGCAACCTCCCCATACCCGGGGGCTAGATGAGGACTCCGCGGTCCCCACACCCGAAGGGGGCCATCTCTTTCCGCCATTCTCTATTTGGGTCAGCCGGAGTGCGAGAGATGTTTGTGTGAAACGCAAAGGCGGCGTGCGTTTTAGTTCGTTGGAGTCAGACAAAATTATCTTGATTTTAGTGTTAAAAATGTACTAATTATTAATGTAATTATTGAATGTCGCAAGGCATTTTAGATAACGCTAATGACGGACGAAATTAATTATTCAATCCTAAATCATCCCATTTATTGAAATCATTTGCTAATCACGATAATGATGAACTAATACAAGAGCAGGTACCTAATCATAAATCGATAGAAAAATCCTCATGTATCTGCTGACAACCCTTAACACTGCCGAAAGGCGTATGCGCCGAAAGGTATTTATGCGGAATAATTACGAATGTGTATCGTCAGTCATCACATCACATGTGCAAATCAGATGCGTTTACTTTCGATGTCAGCTTTTGTTCTTATTGGTCCCATGGTTCGTTGGTACCATGGAATAAGTTCGCGCTTATGTGTGAGTGTGATTTAGACTATATTACGGCAGAGGACTTATCCAGTAACAGTGTAAAATTTAACTAATGACTTTTAAACTTTTAGTAGGTAACTGCACTGAGTCTAGTTAACATTTTTTTTTTTATACCACTTAGGTGGCAGACAAGCACACGGCCCACCTGATGGAAAGTGGTTACCGTGGCCTATGGACGTATGCAACACCAGGGGCGTCATACTCGTGCTGCCGACCCTGAAGAAACCTTCTAATGCCTTAGACATTTGAGTTCCTGGGTTCTATTGCCGGATATTTGTTACAGATTTTTGGGTGGATAATTTCGTTAGCATTGATTCTGATAAAAGTACCATCAACGGAAATAGACCCTAGCTTGACGGTTCTTTTTCCGTGGGATTAAAACTAAGGTAATCATCTTTTATCCCTTTAGACATTGATACATATTGTTGCTAAAGTAATAGTATAGCAATGCCTTTGGAGGTACCCTAATGCTGGCGAAAAACCCCAGTCCTTCCAATAAATCATTTTTCATTTAATTCAAGCAAGTAGCCTTCTGCTGTCCATTGTTGGCCATAGGCCTTCATGTTCACTGAATTAATAACTTATAAATAAGCATGTATTGTGTATCTTACATTTGCTGTTCAGACGTGTTTTCATTCAACACCAGAATTGTTAAGTAGCTTTTGTTCTCATTTAAATTTGAGTGGAATAAAGTATCAGCATTCTTGTTGCGATTGATTCAGATCGTTATCATACGTGAAAGCTGCTTTTCTAATTTCGTTACAAAGAAATAAAAGATTTTAAGATAAGATACGAAGGCTTGGGGTCAAAAGAGCAGTAGTACGCAGCGGCTTTTTGAAAAAACCATTGGTATCTTATCTATAAGGAATTAAAAGTTTATAGTCATTTAAGGGCAATGGAGGGCAGGACAGCACTGCGTCCGGTCAGCTCTTACTCGTCTTTTATATAGTTTAGTTTGCTTTTATTGTGATAACTGCCATCTGACCATCAATCAAGAGAGGGAAGCCGGCAGAGCTTCGTCAGTCAACCTCCACATAAACCTCTAACAAACTATGCATTAATAGAAATCTTGACAGTGGTATTTAACTTAGTAGATTACTTTTGGCTAAAACACTGTCCCCTCTGGGATATGGACATTTTAGGATATGGACATTCTGGGATATGGACATTCTGGGATATGGACGTTTTGCAACCTCTGGACATTCTGGGATTTGGACATTATGAATCTAAACGCTCTATCTGTGTATAATATAACCATAAATACGGTATACTTGGACGCCAATTTTTGTATCGAAAATAGGTTCCCGAGGGTCACAGGCAGACGGAGACGCGGGCTTAAGCTATATGAAAATAAATGCAAGAAAAGAAACTTTGTTTTAATTTCAATGATAAATTATTAATAATCTTAAACATGAAGCTTACCCAGATGATAGATCCATTAGTCTTAAATTTAATTTAAAAATGTTTTGATAAGCCTCTCCATAATTAACGACATCAATTTAATTAACATTATTATAAATCTGATTCTAAAAAACATCATAAATAATAAATCTCTACTTGAAGACAATTTCGCGTTTATTAAAAAATATAAAAGGATCTATTATGTGCTGCCATATTCGGTCTGTCTCTCAATATTAGGCGTAATTTCTATTAGGCAAATAAATTGCGGCTAACTGTTATCTTCGATTAAACTTATATGGCAGTCTAGACGTTGTGCTAATAAAAAAAAAGCAATCTCAATCATTATTATAAATTTAAATATTTAGCGCCAATTCTCGGATTAAACGTACGAGGCAAGAAACTCATAATTACAAAACACAGATGAATTTAAAAAAAACTAGGTTTAAGTTATCATTTTTCATTGTTTAGGGGTGTATTGAGCCTGTGTAAGAGTAAACTTCCTATGGCTGAAATGATGATGAATGATGAAGAGTGGATTTCACCAATTATACTCGTAGATTTCGAGAACAATTAAAACTCAATGAGTTTTGATTCAATGTGAGTCTTGTTTAGTAGAATCCCCTTGGGTACATCAAAGGCATGACGTATATGGATCCTAACAGTAGAACGGAGTATAGCAAAAGTGTCAGGTTGACAGCCATAGTCGGGCCCTTTATTAAGCATGACTGGAACCAGCAGGTACACCTTTGTCGACTCCTAATGTTCCCCCAGAAGAAGCGAGTAAGGCGAAAAAAATATAGGTACGTGTCTACACCGGGACCAGCATAGCAAATAGGAATAAATCCTATGACTTATAAGGTTGTCCACTACCAAGTGCCGACTCCTAAGGATTTCCCACAAAAGGCGAGTTATGCAAAAAAATTCTCCGTTTCTGTACATCAGTCAGCATTCGCATCGCAATTAGAAGTAAATCCTATTATAGACTTATCTAACAAACTTGTTTGCGTACTTTTTGTTCAGTGAATACATTTCCTTAGGTTCTCGTATGATAAGGTGAGGTTGAACGTATCATTAACCCACGATGGATAAAACAGGAACAGTTGGACTACTGTTTTACTTTTTGTGCTTCTAAGTTCTGGAATTATCTGGTACGATAACATTGGATGTGTCATTTCTGGTTATAGTGCAATAGATGTCAAGGAATGTTATCAGTAAGTCTTTGAATATTACTATAATATTGGATAGGTGGATTAGGTGGTTAGCATTCTCCTTCGTCAAATTTTACTGGTATTCGAAGTGTACGACCCAAAATTCTGCGACACTAACAGCCTTCGCAGTAACTTTATTCAAATCCTCATTGGTGCAGGTATTGGAACACAGCGGATACGATAAGAGATGGGCGAGAGAGTTATGATATTGGACTGAAAAGGGTTTGCAGATTTGGTGCCTTTGTAGGGCTGGTGGTTAGTATCAGTATATTCACATTGAAGTTCCTGTAAACCTTGAAAACCTTCCTTTCCTATTCACCTGTCCACCTAGCGTGTGTGTGGCATTTTATTTCTTGTACGAAGCTAACCTACTGTCCGTAGTTGTACCTACTGTGATGAGTATCCAATGACACAGAATAAGGAGTATAATTTCATAGCTCCGATTACGAATCAACACCATGCTAGGTAATCCGTGGCCATACATGGCCATGCTATGTAAGTTGAGACTGAACTATTTAGCAATGTAAATATCGAAGCAGACAACACGATCCCGCTGTGTTGTGTTTCTTAAATTCTTTAAACACCTGTGTCTTTAATAATTAGAATCTCATTAAAATATTGTAATGTAGCGTTGTAAGAAACTCTATTAATGTATTTCAATACAATATTATTAGCTTCATCGTATGTAAATCAATCTTGGAAATTATTAAATTCTAATTTTCGTATCGATTTGAAATTTAGTAAGTATGTAATATCCGAATTACAATACATTAATTTTACATATCAAGTTGATCTAATGGTTGAGGCAGGATGTGATAGTGGAACTCTCAACGGCTACTGGTAAACCGCTGAAATTGGAGTTTGCTTTCATTACTTCTGCTTCTTCGTCATGCAAGCATTGAACATTTGGTGCAGCCAAAGCTTGCACTTAAGAGCCCGGAATCCACGGCCCTGCCTCCTCCTCCTTCATTTTATTTAGCTTATTTGATTGGAAGCTCAGAGTATGTTGGAAGCGTCTGCCGTCATCTGACTTCCCAAACTCTAGAGTAAAGCCTCGCCCGATTCGCGCCCATGGGTCCCATACACCCAAAGTATAATTTACATTACATTTGGTATCATTTTTAATTTTTTAAACTGTCTTAATTATTTGTCAAAGCGTCTCAAGATAGTTGATTAGAATAACTAAGTAGCTTGATAAGGATGTTGGTCGGCGGTCTACGGTGACTAATCACATTAATGAATAACAACTAAACACAGGGTAAACTGTTATCAAACAACCGGTTCAAAGGTGATCCGATACCGATCTTTACAACTCCATACTTTATTATACATTTGAAGTTACATGCTTTTGGCAAACGTATACGAGAATAATACGTTATGGCCCTTGCCAAGTAACTTATATGTAGAGGAGGCGAGACTAATATTCTGTTTGGCATGTACATAAAGGCGCAAATATGATGTCAAATTTGTACATTTCAGAAATGTAATGCTTTTTCTCCCTATTAAAAAGAGAATCACACATAAATAGCTTTGTTATAGGGTTCTGTAATCAACGTGAAAATCTAATTGAAAACACAAGAAGAGCCTTCAAATAATTTTTACTCTAACTTCGATTCGGGAAAATCAGGTCTTTGAAACCAACAAGACACTCACAAAACTTAAAAGGTTCCGTACCCAAATTACAAGACCAATTTCCAACCGCCAACTTCATTCAAAAGACAATATTTTTCCACGCTAACATAAAAGTCAATACTAGCAAACTCAAACATACGTTGACCAAATAAAAAGCTGAGCCAATCAGTGTACAGCTATAACGAACTTTCCAAGAGATGAATGAAGCGGTGATCATAATGTTACTATAGAATGTTTATGCAAATATCGACTCCATTGAGGGGGCCCATTGACTTGTCTATAACGGGCCAGACAGGTCTGCGGGCCAGCGGCAGCCGTGTGCCGCTTACAAAGACGTTGTAACGTCCGCACATGCATTAAAATGTTACTTAATTATTTAAGTGAGATTGTTTTTCGATGTTAAAATTGTTATTGGTAATAAATAATGCTGAATAATGATGCTGTAAGTTGAGAAATAAAATCTTATTTGATCTGTCTCTTAATTTGATGACTCTAACTGCGCCGTTATTATCGTTTTCACTGTTTAACTTTTTATAGCACTTAACTGGTAGATAAGCACTCGGCCCACCTGATTGGGAGTGGTTACTGTGGCCTATAGACGTGTACATCACCAGTATTACTCGTGCTGCCAACAATGCAAGAACCTGCTGATGACCTCCTTGAAGAACCTTTTAAAATACCTCACCGAATTATATCGTCATTAAGCGAAGAATATCTGTCATTAAACGCTGAAATCTATAATGTTCGATATGGATGGTATATCGCACCCCTATTCAAACAAAGAAATAACTCAAAATTACGTATTTGTGGGAAAACGCAAATAAAATTTGACACCTTCGCGCAGTGTACTTCAATATTTAATTAAAAATAAAGTAAATGAGATATGTACGTCTTAAAAATAGAAATGGATAATTTGATAAAGATAGCAATTAATTGTTATAGAGAATATCCTTATTTATAAAAATAGGTAATTTATTTATATTAATTAAAAAAAAGTTCGTACTTAATTCAGTTTATGATAAAATATTTTTTCAGTACATTCGAAATGGCACCATGTAAATCAAAATAATGCAGTTTTATTATAAAATTATTTACAAGTTTTTGATGTGTTTACTTTTATTTCAGTTTTTTATTTAAATTAACATTAATTTAATACTTTTCCAAAGTAGATAAAGTAATATTATATCCTACTAATATTATAAATGTGAAAGTTTGTGAGAATGGATGTGTGGATGTGTGGATGTTTGTTACTCTTTCACGCATAAACGGCTGGACCGATTTGGTTGAAATTTGGTATGTATATAGGTTATACCCTGGATTAACATATAGGCTATATATCAGCGATGAACGGGAACAGAATTCCACGCGGGCGGAGCCGCGGGCAACAGCTAGTTATATTATAATTAACAAATTATAATTAACAAACAACAAAAAGGTGCGTATAGATCACGTTGGCCACACCCGTATCGATGCGTGCCTCATAGCGGTCTACAGGTCTCATAGCGGTGATCTGGGCAAGGCTCAACTGTATGAGCATCTGCAGCGGTCGGCGGACAGGTTAATCGAGCAGTATCCTACCGTGGACTTAGTGTTCTTGGGGGACTTCAATGCTTACCACGTGGAGTGGTTGAGGTCCACCGAAACTGATTTTGCGGGAAGGGCTGTACACAACTTCGCCTTGACCTATGAACTCTCACAACTGGTGCATTCTATTATTAGAATACCAGACATCGACACCCATTGAAGCTCTTCTGGACCTTCTGCTGACTACGCGCCCGGATGAGTGCTCCGTAAATGTGGATGCACCACTCGGTACTTTGGACCACTGCTTTGTCCCAGCGCAAGTGACTCTCGCGGGGCTTGAACCATCGCGGCCAACAGCTCTTACCAATAGCTACCTCGAGGTCCAGTAAAAAAGCAACCGCCAGGGTTAAGTTTGAATTCATCGGCGGAATTGGCGAGCGTCTTGCGCGGTACCCATCAGGTAGTCGTGCTTTTTGGTCGCTCGCCAAAGCTGCCGAGGGAATCTTCTGCCAGTCTTGTCTTCCGTCACTGCAAAAACCCGACGGTAGTCTGGCCCATGGCGCTAAGGAGAAAGCCGATCTCTTGGGTCATCTCTTTGCGTCAAACTCGACTATGAACGACGGGAACTCCGAGCCACCTATTATTCTCAGCTGTGGTGCTTCCATACCTGAAGTAAAAGTCACGCAACGGGTGGTCCGACGTAATCTTAAATCCCTAGATGTTCGGAAGTCAAATGGGCCGGATGATATACTGGCGATGGTGCTTAAGCACGGTGCCCCTGAGTTGTGGCCAGTGCTTACACGCCTTTTCGCGCTCTCCTATTCCACGAGACACGTCCCGGCTTCGAGGAAGACTGCATTCGTGCATCCTGTGCCTAAGAAAGGCGACAGAACAGATCCGTCCAATTACAGGCCTATCGCTATCACCTCACTTCTCTCGAAGGTGAGAGTGGTGGAGCGTATGATTAATACACAGCTCCTGAGATACCTTAGGGGTAACGATCTCCTGAGCGACCGCGAGTACGGTTTTCGTCACCGTCGCTCTACCGGTGACCTCCTATTGTATCTCACTAACCGATGATCGCAAGCCATCGAAAGTCGAGGTGAGGCACTAGCGGTCAGCCTAGATATTGCGAAGGCCTTCGATTGGGTCTGGCACAGAGGTCTTGCGAAGTTGCCACGCTATTGACTCCCCAAAGGACCATGCGTATGGATTGCCAGTTTTTTGTCCAACAGAAGTATTCAAGCCGTCGTCGATGGCAGTTGCTCGAACTGCATGGACATAAACGCTAGAGTTCTACAAGGCTCCATGTTGTCTCCGACCCTGTTTCTGCTGCATATTAATGACATTCTGTCTGATGGCTCCATCCATCGTTATGCAGATGATAGCACCGGGGACACGTATTACATGGGCCGTGAAAATATCCCTAGGTCAGAAGTGGAGGAGAGTTGCAAACAACTTGGTCCGAAATCGAGACTACTCTCTCTGGAGTATCCTATTGGGGACGACTAAACTTAGTCCAATTCAACCCCACTAAGACACAAGTATGTGTATTCACCGCTAAGAAGGCTCCATTTGTTGTAGCGCCGCAATTCCTGGGCACAGCGCTTATCATTACCACAAGTATCGGGATACTTCGTGTCGACATCTCCAACGACGTCCAATACTGAAGTCATCTGGCAGACAAGGTCAAGTTGGCATCAAAGAGACTTTGGTTGCTCAACAGAGCGAAGAAGTACTTCACAGTGGGGCACCGGCTTCTCCTATAAAAGGCGAAGGTTCGGCCCCACATGGAGTACTACTGACACCTTTTTGCCGGAGCGCCTGCGTGCCAGCTTGACCCTTTTGACTTGGTGCGAAGAGGGGCGTTGAGGCTTGTCGGCAATCCCATACTTACAGGCGATGTAGAACCTCTCAGTCTCAGAAGAGACTTTGCCTCACTGTGTGTTTTCTACCGCCTATATTACAATGGTTTGTACTCAGATTAACTGTTTGACATGATGCCCACAGCTACATTCTATTCTCGCACCTTTCGCCATAGGCGGGGAATTCATCCTCACACATTGCAACCGGAAACGGTGTGCACTGTGCGGTATGAAAGGAAATTCATCCCTCGCACACTCAAGCTGTGGAATGAACTCCCCGCGGTGGTTTTCCCAAGCGACTAAAATAATATGGGGCTTCTCAAGAAGGACATTAGAAGGTATTTTTAAGGTCGGCAGCACGAGTGTGACGCCCCTGGTGTTGCATACTTCCATAGGCTACGAACCACTTTCCAACAGGTGGGCCGTGTGCTTGTCTGCCACCTAAGTGGTTTAAAAAAATATGGCTGTATGTTAGTTGAATAATGTATTAAATTAAAGAAATAAAAAAATGTTCGTCGCGAAATTAATAATAAGCAGAATCAACTAAAAAATCTATGATAATTCCCGTGGATTTACAGTAAAAAAGTAAAACAAGTCGTATTAATATTCAGTCCATTATAAAAAATTTAAAAGAAAACTGCAATAAGTTGGAAAGGAATTAAAAAAACTCACATTGTTTCATATGAAACAGAATTAAATCGAAAATTTTAGGTACAACTTATAACATTTTTACTAATAAAGCGAAATAAGTTTTAATTAATGCACCTTTAGATTAAATAATAAACAATGTTATAGTTAACTGCCAGCAATGCACCGAATTATTTTGTTTTATTTCACTTTTATTCCTACAAGCAACGATCCGACCTCATACGGAGCTGGCGCATCAATGAATCATTCACTTTACCGGTACCAACTTTTTCGCGCGCGTTAGTGAGAAAGAGACGGACGACGTTTTATCTTGCTCATTTTGATCGTATTGCAATGGCTGTTCGAGTGAAACCATTCTCCTAGTAAAGTTATTACACTTTATGATGAAATCTCCAAACACATGAATTTTGAGTTATTTCTTTGTTTGAATAGGGGTGCGATATGAGGTTTACATTAATCCATTGCATCGTTACATGCAGGAAGGTAGCAAAGCAGCGCAAGAAAACGATGAAAATACAAAAGTGGCGGCAAGGAATCTTACTAAATGCTAATTATATTCGATTAAGTAATGGCTCAAACTAAGTCAATGGACTTGGGTTCAAAGTGTTCAAACCATGTGTAGTGTACCACGAGACCACCTTTATAGATTCCGATAATTATCAATTCTATAATGGTGGTTGAGTCTTTAAAAACGATATGGTCTTTGAACAAAAAAGGTCACCAGTCACCAAATTGTGAGACAAGCAAAAGGTGATTTCACAGCTAATAATTAAATTCAAATAATGCATAAGGAGTTTGTACGGAGGATGTTTGTAGTAAACCAAGATTTGTCCGGCGACACTAATGAACAAACAGGTTTCCTGTGTTACTTCCAAGAACAAGATATTAGTCATTACCCCGTGCTAAAATACTAGATATTTTGATTAGGCACAGGTGTTCGGTGGTCGTGTCAACTAGCACTAAAATCGATAAATGTCTATAGGTTATTGCGAAAGATATTGAAGAATATTATTATGTTTCTCATCAATTTTAGTCGTAAATCGATTGATGGAGAAGTCTGTATTGACCAAATCTAGCTGCTCCCATCTTTAATGCTCATAAATCAAGATTCTTATAGGCCACCTGACCTGGCTGTTTATGTGAATATGATTTCAATCCGCCAGATGGTAAAGCTACAAATTGAACTGGTCGTATCTTGAGTGATCTAAATCATGATATTTCTAATAGGTCATAGGTCAGATGACCTGACTTTTTTTATTTGATGCTCATGAATATGAATATACCCTTCCAGATGGTGAGCCAATTTTGTTTCCTCCATCCTTATTGGCCGTAAGTCATCTATTCAAATAGACCATTAGGTATATGACCTTTTTCACTCTATTTCCTTAACGTGGGTTTTTAAAAAAAAAGATACCTATTGATATCTTCCGTTTGCGGTTTTTTTTATATAGAACACGTCAATTTGACTTCGCTTTGCCTGATGGTAAGCTGAAGGCAAGGTCTCTGAAAAGAGGGTCACCATTACAGACACGTACCATGTTACAATGGTGGCACTCAGCTTGACGGCCTCATCAGATGCTTTTGCACGCCCCGCTTAAATGGCCCGGGACTGTAGGAGTAGGGAAACACGTGAACTGGTAAGGAATTCCAAGTCCTAATGGTACGGCAGAAGAAGGGGTTGACGAGAGGGTGGGATTAATTGCAATTGATCAAGTAATTATGGTTACTGGTATGTATCTACCAACTAGCTACTTCCCTAGTGGAACCGGCTCACTCACGGTGAGAAAAGCATACCTTATCAATCACCTACTAAAAATAATCTCACACAAAAAAGCTTCAGTAGTCAATAGATCACTTGCTCTTCAATTGAAAGCCCGTTAGTGTAGCCTAGAGAGATGTAAGTAAGAACATTAATTTGTTCAATTTTGGGTGTGTTGATTTTAAATTGCTATATAACAAACTAGTTTTGTCCGATAGTCGTGACCTCTTACTGTTAGACAAGTCGCGACTGGTCGGGACCTGTGGAACTTTCTTTTTGGTCAAAGCCTATAGTTTTCTTTCTGCTATACAAATAATAATGTTCTGTATGGTAGCTACAGTGTCTACCTACTGAATTGAATGAGCTTGATTAACTGTTATATCAGGAGATTCTTTTGTTGGTTCTTCGGTAGCTTTGAGCTTATGTTTTTGTGCGGATATGAGGTCTGCATATTTAGGTAGCGTGGAGGTCAGAGGTCGCGTTCATTTTGCTAAATATTTTACTTAGATGAATAGATATATTTTATGAATATAGAAAAGTAGATATTATCAAAGTAGGTTTGTTAGCCTCTGTTCCTAATGTCATTCAGATACCGTTCAGCTATCCTTGCGTGTAAGAGCGGCAAACATCCATCCATACATACATCTCTACTCACTTCATCAGCCATCAACGGATTTATAATTTTAGTAAGACTACCTTTTTTAAGGACACCTACTCACTCGCTACTACCACTGCTACTGGTACTACTCCCACTATTACTAACAGGCACTATATCTCAGAAACCTTTTTTTTTTCTCTCCAATAAAAACAAGTAGATAATATGTGAGATTAGATTTGATATACCTACTTAGTTGTAATTGTGCATGCTGACGGAAGGCATCTGTTACTTTCAACATGAACATGTTCGATTCGATAACTCGAAAATTACGTCTACTTAATTTTAAAACGACAAATAAACCATTCTAAAGCCTGGCTATAGTAAGTAAAGTAGACATTTGTAATCATTAGCCGTAATCGTTATCATTAATCATCGACATCAAGTATGAGAAATCAATATTTAGATAAAACGACAGAAAAACGTAAGCAGAAAATAATATATGTACACAGGTCGAGTTTTTTAATTGGTATAGACGTTATTATGGCAATAAATTACTGTAATATTACAGAGCGGTGGGAAAACTTTAGCAATTATGTTAATAAATAGAAACGTAATTGGCAGAACTTCGAGTCTAGAGCTTGCTTTCTTCTACGTAGACGGAAGTCGTGGCTAAGTATAATCCGAAGGGATTGATGGGACCACCAATTCTATTCTGATGGCAATGGCAATAGAATGAATAGAGAGAAATCCTGAGAAATCGAAATCGAGTGATTTTAATCGATTTGATTAACACAGCGGCGTATGCATCGCGTACGCATCTCAGATGTAGTGCCTTGGGGTTTTGCACAACAAAAAAAGTTGAAGGGGAATTAACTGTGATACCTACTTTTGATTGTTATATCTCTCACAGAACGTTTTTAAAACCTCGCGAGTGGAAATTGAGATTTAATTTACAAAGAGCACATAAATATTGATAGGTGCCTGTCGTGGACTAAGTTAGGTGCCATTCGGGCGGGTCCTCGGCCAGCTCATACCTTGTACAAAAAAGAACTAAAGAATAGTTTACAATTAGGAGAGATTAACTATAATTTACCTCTACCAGTGTTATGAGATTAACGTTAAAATATGGTAAGCCAACGAATGTTTACTATGTCTTATTTAAAACAGATAGAAATAACTAAATAGTTACTACAATCTCATCAAGTATTTCTGTTCAAGTAATCAGTAAAATTATAATTATTGGACAGACAATTATTAGGAATAATATGTCACAGAAGATTATTATTGTATTGCGTAAGTACGATTCACAAATAGATCAAATGGGCTATTTTGTAGTTCGACGACACACATCCAATGCAGATAATATGCACATCCGAGAACAATCGAATGCTATGAATACCATTATTATAGTTATTACGCAAGGAATCGATACAAATGTTACATTACGATCATAATAGACCACCCCACAATCGATTTAGAGTCGAAACATGATGCAACTATCTTCAAACAATATAGGAATAGAGTGTACAGTATTCAGTATAGGAATGACTTCATATTTTCGCTGGGCACGCACCCGTTGCAAGAGAGTGTGTGACGTAGGCGCACCCACACACGCTCAACTTCCGGCCGCGTCTGTGAATGACGCGTACGCATGTTTACTACCGCTCTGCGGCTGGCTGTCAATCATTTTGGATCACCATTACGTCATCGTTCACTACAGTATTTCTATGTCTGCACATGCGAGCAAATGCTATTAGGGTTCACCTTTACACGATGTTTTGTTTGATTTCTTTCAGAAGTTATATTGGATTTTTCTTCAATCCTCATGCTTGAATATCAGAGTCGATGGGCAGAGGCGTCGTAGAGCACCGGTCTGAGTTTGGCAAACTATATTTTTGAATTTTGTGAGTGGGAGCGTATCGATTGGTGTCTATTTCTGGATTCTGTGAAGTCACTGAGTAAAAAATATATGCCAGACCTGGTTATCAAACCCAGAATCGCACGATCACACACACATAAGCTCCTCGAACATCAAACTTAAAAATCTCTATTATTATTTATCACCTACCACCTACAATGATTACAACCTGCAATAAATTTGCGCATTTTACGATAAATAAAGGATTTATTTAAGTAACCTGACGTCTTTCAAAATTTATTATTCTGACAGTGTTTTTGTCGTTATTGAATGTTAAGTATTTCAATGCCTTCTGTTCTAGGATTTAAAGAATACATTTATAACGTAAATGTATTCACCAAACATTAATTCATGAATGACACACACAATGTTTTCTGACTAAATAAACTACACAAATAAATAAAGTAGAAGTGTGCGTTTGCAATGTAAAAATGACCAATCTTGACGGGTTTTCCACTGGCAGATAGCTGTCGTTACGGGTAGTAAGAGCCCTAAAAAGTCCAACAACTGGTCTAAGTGTAATACGTCGATATCGCCAATGAGTCGTGGAGGTCAAATGGCAGTCGCTTCACGGAAAATATCGAAGATCAGTCACACCCACAGTTACACTGGAAAAAACGAACCGAAAGCTAGGAAGAAGAACATAGTTGATGTTATGAGAAGTAACTTACGCATTTTACAAAACAATATTAACACCCGTATTCACAAACGATACTGTGAGGTCTCATAGTGTGCTCGAGCGCAGTGGGCTCGTAAAATTAATTCACAAACATCACGGAGCAGTATCTAACGCAGTGCATTCCCTCAACGAAGTATTACTTAAGTGTTATCAATGAATAAAAAGGCTTGCCAAAACGAATGCACTGATAGATTGTCGTTCTTTGCACAGTTTTGGTGGTACGCATAGCGAAGTATTGTTTGTGAATACGGGTGTAAAATTTACACCCGTATTCACAAACAATACTTCGTACTACACCAAATGTACTAAAATTAAAACCCAAATCTAAGTCCACAGACCGAAGTTGCGGGTACAGTTAGCGTGAAATAAATTAGCATTAATTTTGTTCCTCGGATCGCTCGCCCAACTGTTTAAAAAGAAGTGACTTTATATGTAAATTGTGTTTTATTACAATCATCAGGAGTTCGTGTCTACGAGATTCTAAGAGCTACGTTGGTGGAATACAAATCGGTGTGGCTTCCTGTGGTCAGTTCCAATATATTCTTACCAACTGGGACATAATTCTGCTTGACTTGCAGCTTTAATCGCAGACGTAACGTGAGGGTGGATTTAATTGACTCATGTAGAAAAACATATATTTATATGTAACTGTTTATGCTTTTTTATTATCTGTTTTATTGTACACTTCACATTCCTTCGTTACCATATATTTCTCTGCTACTTCAAAGGTTTGCTGGGAGAGAACTTATATTAAGTTAAGCTCGTCTTTGTACATGCTCCTTTAAAATATGTTACGTATGATCTCTGTACGTCTGCAATAAGGAATTAAGAACAATATAAATGTGTCAGTGGCTGGTTATTTTAATATAGGAAAGCTGATAAAAAGCTAAAGGTAAAGTCTCAGAAAAGGGAGTCACCATTGCAAAAACCAGCACTGTTAAATAACGGCAGCGTTCGTCAGCTTGACGGACTCATCAGATGCTTTTTTACGCCCTGCTTAGAGGATCCGGGGCTGTGGGGGAAGTATGAACGCGTTACATTACGGTTAGTCAATCAGAATAAGGGCCGTGTTCGATAGATAAATGGTCGTGGTCGTGCTATAGTTTCGACCACAGGAATTTTATGGGCGTATCCGTATCGAAGTGGACTGTACTTGTGGTACGCTCACAATCGAGTTTAGATTCGATTAGAATATCTTAGATCTGTAATGCATATATTGTATGTACCTACTCTAACACCTGTGTATCTTTTAAGGGATATGTTCTTGCCTATTGCCGTCTACCGGGCATGTCTCTAAATTTAGTGCGGCGTACATACTAGTAGTTTCCTAATAAGAAATCCAATAGCACTATCTGATCTAGGATTAAAGCCCTACAAGATTAAAGTAACCTCGATTGTCAAAAAAAAAGAAAATATCAGAACGGTTTACGACAAGTGGGTAGGCATTATGAGACTAACCCGTTTTTTTTTATATACCTACTACTTAGGTCGCAGACAAGCACACGGCCCTCCTGTTGGTAAGTGGTTACCGTGGCCTATGGTATTATTATAAGTAGAGGAACGTAGAGAAAATGTACAGTTCATATTACAATAATGAAACTCTGAATCTTGAAAATTCCCTTAGTAAGTCCACATTTAAAGTATCATAATTATTATATATTAGCTTAATAATAATGAATTAGCTTAGTGGTTAAGGAGTCGGCCTTACGATCGAGAGGTCCCGGGTTCGAATCCTGGCCATTACACTACCGACGTGAACCCACTCCTAGCACAAGCAATTGAGCTTAGTTGGAGGGGTTAACGGGAATATTAGTAATTTCGGTTGCTAATATTCTTTATAAAAAAAAAAAAAAAAAAAACTCTCACGCTCATCTATATATCTGTATCTTCTAATATAATTATATAAAAATCAATGCCACTTTTCGTTGTCAGTTTATAACTCAAGAACGGCTGAACCGATTTGGCTAATTTTAGTCTTGAAATATTCGTAGGTGTCCAGGGAAGGTTTAAAGGATGAGAAAATAGGTGCAGCGGGAACGGGAAAAATATGGCGGTACGAAGTTCGCCGGGACAGCTAGTCTTTCATAAATAATTCCAAAGATGTCTAAGCAATGTAAGTATTGCTCGGGACATAAATCTTGGACCTAAAATGATCTCAAAATGTGTTCTATACGTGCAATACACTTTTCTTGGGGGTCTTTTGAGGACAGCACGGGATGCTACTGCGGTGTGCTCAAATTCACCTAGCATAGATTATTACAAAATCAAGTCAAGTCCAGTCAAGCTCGTCAAGTCCTCGTTTGTCTCGCGAAGTCTAAGATACGGGTCCTGAGGTAGGTATATAAGATACAATCGTACCTACATCGTTGCGTGTGATCAACAGTTTACGACAATTCAATCAGTGCATTTTCGATCACCAATCAGGGGCCTTAGACAAAGTGACATTCTATTGGCGAAAACGCCAGTGGAATCGCTAATTGTAGGTATGAAATTGACATAAATCATTAATATAACTATATTTTTTGTAGGAAATTCGAGTCTTTGTAACTCAAAATACATTATTTAACTTATCATTATTACTATGACCACCGCAATGTCCCGAAATCCATGGTTAAAACCTTAAAAATCGCTTCAGCGCGATTCCATCAATAGAATGTCACTTTGTCTAGGGCCCCAGATCGAGTATGGTCATAACCATTAAAACGATACCATATTAGATTAAGTTAAGGCAATAAACCAGTTATTGTACGTAGTTTTATCTCTCATTTATGAACCACATAATATTCCTTGTACAGTAAGTAATAGGCCGTATTAAAGGACAGATAAGTTGGAATGTAGCTTTTTGTGGGTAGAGTCAATGACAAAAGTGACTTAGCACTGAAATATTTACAAAGCTTTTTTACATTCGGGAATGCCTCAACCAGACTCTGCAAATATTCATTTGTGTAACTGTGTAACTACCTACCCCCTTTCAAGTATTTAATGTAAGATTGCCAATCGAATAACCGTTTTTTTTATTTTAATATGACTTGTAGTATTAGCACAAACCTTAGTGCTACGTTAAATGCTACTATAATGTAATTATGTCTGTATATTATGTAATTTGGTAAATAAATTTTTAAAAAAAGCATTGGAATAAAACAAAGTTTTAGGAATGTGTTCGTTTTATCATCCCTAGAGGACAATGTCAATACACTGAAATAATCAATATATTAATAAATTCATTGACTGAAACGTAATAAGTTAGTCTGGATCTCTAGCAATCTTAACATATTTTTCGCAGCCTTTGTCTAATCCCTCATTCATGTCACATTTTTCGCATATTATGACATAATTCCACATACCATCAATAAACGTAATCAAGACAATATTGCTTAACCCCACAGATGGGCAGTTCGACTCGTTCTAACCATTTCAAGACAAATTTATCAATTCAAGCCTGATTTTTATAACATAAATTAATCAAGACGAAGTACAGTTATTTATGGTGCGTTTAATTTTGTTATCAAGCTGCAATTAGAGTAATTTCGCTACACGTTCATTAGTGAACTGTTCAGCGTCAAACCGTTTCATGAGGCCGAATGTCTCGTTAATCAGAACGATTACTAAATTGAGCATTTCTAGTAATTAATTGATAGACGATTGATTGGCGATAGCAGTTTCAGGTATCTTGTTAGTCAAATGTGGAACCAATACGAAAACCTCACAACATAAAAGAGAAATGTATGCAGTCAAGCATTTAGGAATCTCCTCTGAATCAGAGTCTAACAAGCGTAATTTTGTGAATGAGTCGAGTTTTGAGTCATGTAATAAGGCTTCACTTAAATGAGATTGAAACGCCAGACTGTATTGAACTCAGTCACATTTAATTTTATTGTTTCCGTGTAGCTACGAGTATGTCACACATGCCTCAGAATTTGGAAAAAGCGGCAAGATAGCTTTGGCGAAGTGGGCAACAGTCAACCCGGGGCGTTAGAGCGATTGGCAGAAGAACCGCCGAACTATTTAGGTGATGTCGAGCAAGAGCGCTTTCTGCATCTTGGATGCCAGCGACTTCTCACTAATCCTTGTCAAGAATCATTCAAGAGAAGCTTCTTGGGATTGGGAATCGAACTATTTGCTGCTTTTTATTTTTTATTCTTCTTTATTTTATAATGTGGAGTGTTTATGCTAAATACAAAATTACGCTTGTGTGCTGTGCTTAGCCTCACCCTGCGATTCCCGTGAAATCCATCCATACTAATATTATAAATGCGAAAGTAACTCTGTCTGTCTGTCTGTCCGTCTGTTAAGCTTTCACGCCTAAACCAATGAACTGACTTTGATGAAATTTGGTACAGAGATAAATTAGACCTTAGGAAAGGACATAGGCTATGTTTGGTCGCGATAACCGACATCCACGCGGGCGGAGCCGCAAGCAAAAGCTAGAGTCCCATAACTATTAAATCCGTTCCAAAACGGCATTTAAACTAAAGAGAAACCTTATAACATACACGTTAGGAAATAAATAGCAGTTGTAGCAGCCTATATCCGGTAGGTTCTCCGATTACAAGACTATTGGTGTGAGCGGATGTGACCATAGATACTAACTGGACTTCCGACAGCTTTCTTATAAAGGTGCTTACTCTCTCATATGAACAGACGACTTTCGACTTTAGGTCAGTGGCTAAGTGCTATACGAGTGATATGCAATAATAAAAAGTATGGTATAGAAGCACTCTTTAATACCAAAAGTATACATGGGATTCGTCAAAGAAACCAAATGTACCGATTCGATGGAAATTTATGAATTTCCAGGCAATATGAGGCAGGATATGCCTGCTTTATGTTTAGCTGGATGATGTCATATTAATGAAATGTACAAAGTTTGGGAAAGAAAAGAAGAATAGGAAAATGGAACCATGGTATACAACGTAAAAGGATTCTCACAAGCCTTTCAATATAATAATATGTATAGCGTATTGTCCCAGAACGATGTTAAGTGCAATTTTACCATTCAAAGCCGATTTCCTCGGACTAAATGATTTTAACTAACTTATGAATAAAAAAAGTAAATAAAAAACGACAATTCTACCAAAAAATCTTAAAAATGTAAACAACCATACCACGTAATAATATCATTCGATGATAAAAGGATTCTAACGATACTCCTCACATCGAAATATCTTTAGGCATGTAAAAGTTATGATGGAATAAAGAAATTCACATAAAAAACGTGAACCCTGAAGCATTACTTCCTTATCGGAAGTAGAAAAAAAAAATTGACAGCAGATTAGCTGTCTGCGCATACATGTTAAAGATCACCGGACTTGCTTGTCAGCCGATTTCCTGAAGGCCCAAATCTCATCGTGGGATCCAATCGACATTATAAGATGTTAATCAATAACTGGTTCCAGTGAGCTACACTACTAGACCTGATTCTCACCTAGATAATATTAGTTAATTATGTGTATTCATTAGTTGCAATACACACCTGACAAACTGGATATGCCTCCACCCACTATATTACTAGTTAATGGAGAAAAAACCACTTGAATACATTTACTATACTGTTTATAATAAATAGTCTTTGCATACTAATAGTAGTGTCCTTAATTTTTTGCATAACTTATAAAAGTGAATTCGGATGACGTGTTTTTATTATTCACGCCCAAATCACCGAGGGATTAAGCAGTGTATATTTTACTTACATAAGGGGCAAGGCTCTTGCAGTCCACCGAACACGTTTTCAGATTCAGAGTGGCTACTAAAAATCTTAAGAGAAGAAATCAATGACACTTTACCTGTCTCGGAAGCCGAGTTTTGTATTTCAGGAGCCAGGTGCAAAACTTTGCCACGTGACTTAATAGTCGGTCAAGAATTTAATTGTAGTGAAACGTCTAATACAAGGGTGCCCAACCCCAGGCCCGCGGGCCACTGAGTGGCCCGCGGACGAATTTCGAGTGGCACGCGCAAGCCACTGCGAGAGGAGCAAAAAAAAAGCTTGTACAAAAGCAATTGCATTAGTCGCAGTCGCAGTCGCAAATGCTATGCTATTTTTTCTTTTCACTCAAATCTATAGAGTATTCATCAAAATGACATTATCTCTTCATATATCATAACCAAAAAGTTTAAAATATTTTTATTTTATTTTATTTTTATGATTTTGATTGTATTGATAGTTTGGTATTATAATAAACTTAATATTGTACTAGTGCACTTTGTTATTATACTTATTTTTGTAGTTACATTCCATATTATTGAGTTTTAGTTTATACGCGTAAAAATGTAGTAAAATAGGAGCTGTCACTGGCGTGGAACGGATCCGGCGGCAGGGTCTGAGGTGACTCTGTACAAAACTGAGGCCATGTTCTTTCATAGACCTCGGCGTGCACCACCGGAGGGATCCAACCTCACAGAGACACTCTCATCGGCATCAGGCCCCAGATGACATATCTGGGGCTCGTGTTCGACGGCCCAGATATTGGGGAGCGTCTCCGAAGTCACGGAGCTCCCAAATTAAGAGGCACTGCTAACGCTCTGGCGTGGCTGCTGTCCAACATGAGGGAGCCAGAGCAGAGCAGGAGGCAGCTGCTCCGGGAATCGTACGCTCCATTGCCCTATACGGGTGTCCCGTGTGAGCAGATGCCCTGAAGTCTAGGCACCTACCGCGTGCACAGCAACAGACGATGGCCATCAAGACCATCAGGGGTTACCGCACGATATCCTATGACGCGGCGAGTTTTCTTGCCGGATCTCGGAGAGCGAGGCTATGGACAAACATGGCGAGTCACCGTCAATTAATCTTGACATCGCCAAAGCTTTTATAGAGTCTGCCACAAATTGCTTCTTTCCAAGCTACCAGCCTTTGGTCTGCCTCTCAGACTGTGCGACTGGGTGGTTAGCTTCCTGCAGGAGCGCCATATTCGCGTCCTTTGTGATGGACGAACTTCGTAGTTCTTGCAGGTAAATGCTGGCGTGCCGCAGTGGTCTGCTTATCACCCATTCTCTCTCTTCTTCATATCAACTATATTCTGACCACCCGGCAGCATTCATTGCTATGCAGACGATAGCATCTTACACGGGAGTTATCATGGGCATACTGCGGCCGAGCGGTCTGATATCGCAAGAAAAAAAGCAGCTTCTTGTCACTGAGCTCGACCGGATCCTTAATCATATTTCCCAATAGGGCTCTGAGAACCTGGTCGAGTTCAATACCAACAAAACGCAGGCATGTGCATTTACAGCAAAGGTATCTTTTTTCCTTCCCTCTGTGGCGTGGGCACTGCCACTGCGGGACAATCTCAGTATTCTCGGTATGGATGTTCGCTGCCTACTGAAAAACAAGAATTATATTGAGAGTATCATCAAAACAGCCTCGCGTAAACTAAAAGTCCTGTCCTGAACAAAGTGAGATGTTTTAACACGCCGGAGCAGCGGTGTCTTCTGTCTCCTGCGTGGAATACTGCTCGCATCTCTGAGATGGCTTCGCAAAGTACTTACTTGATACACTCGACAGGTTCCAGTGTCGTGCGGTCCGCATTATTGGGAATCCTGAGATCACGAACACCCTCGAGCCTCTGCAGATGCGTAGAGTTGTGCATCCTTGGCAGTATTTATAATTTTACCGTCTCTGCTATGGCGAATGTTCTGATGAGCTTTTCCAATTAATACCACCCTATCCTTTCCTACACAAACCATATACTTATGTCATAAATGTCACCCGCATACGGTGCAAAATATTCGAAGACTCCTTCCTCTGCCGTACCATTAACTCCTGGAATTCCTTACCAGTTTCCCTCTTCCTACAGTCCCGGATCCTTTAAGCGGGGCGCGAAAAAGTATCTGATGAGGCCGACAAGCTGAGTGCCACCATTGTAACACAATACCTACGTGTCTATAATGGTGACCCTCTTTTCCGAGACTACCTTTATCACCGGGCACGGATGCTTCGGGGATTTTCTGCGTCGGATCCGGTAAGAGCCCACCACCGAATGCCATCGTTATGACGCGGGAGATGCCATCACCGTAGGAGTGAGAGTTCTCTCGCTTGCCACCTGACGAGCGACGAGCGTAGGGGTGACCGTGATGAGCGTAGGGGACGCGGGCGTCGGAGGTGCAGAACAGGCCTCTGTCTCTCATGAGCATGGGCCTGAGGGTGGTGACGGGTGATGACGGGTGGAGCCGCCTGCACCTCCCCATTCCCAGGGCCTAGATGGGGATGCGATGGTCCCCATACCCGAAAAGAGCCAGCTCGAGGGAGATGGGCAAGAGATCAGCCAATTTCATCTTCCGGAACCTAGTGGGGGGGTGGGGGGAGAGGGGGGTGGAGGATGTAGTAAAAAGATGTACTGGCCCACCAAAATTGTCAAAATCGTAAGTTTGGCTCGACAGCTAAAAAGGTTGGGCACCCTTGGTCTAATAGGATGAAATTAAACTATCTAGGTAGTTGTAAGCATAAATTTCGATGACGTAATTCAAGAATATCGTCAATGAAAAGATATAAAAGTTATCTTGTTGTCCAGGATAACGGCTTTCAAGCGAATTTAACCCGCACGTTATAAAGGGCCCGGAGACATTATTACGTTTTAGTTACTTAATTAGTGTGAATATATATAGGTACAAGATTTCTTCTACCAATAGACTCCTGCTCCCCTCGACAAGTGGCAATTCGTTGCTCGGCGTATCATGGAATGGAATGATGAATTTTTTGACATTCTTTGACGCCATATACGTCAAATCCCATACATTCGGCATTCTATTCTACAAAACGCCGGCCGACGAATTGCCACTTGTCTAGAGGGGCTGGGTCAAAAAAGAAACTGTTGATATAGTCAAACTACAGACCACATATTTGGTATTGATGATGAGGAGCCGTCAAATTAACAGCTCAAACATAAACACAAAATATTGAACTCAGTAGAACATGCTAAGCAATTAGCTTTGTAAATCCGTATGCGAGTAAACAGTTACAAGTAATGTGAGAGTCATATAGTAGCTATTGTAAGATGAAGTGCGCGGAAGGAACAGCTACGTGGGAACGTGCTAAGTGGATGTGGGGACTGACGGCTGACCGAGTTTGGCTTGCGTGGTAGTACAATTCTGAGGGCAACTATTTGTTCGATGTGGGACGATACTTTGTCAAGTTTGATTGGCTTTTGGGTGTGTTGAGTTTCTAGCGGCTGCGTGAGTATTGGAAGATGTAGGTGCATCTTTTGGCGCATTATTAAACAAGCTTATGTTAGCGAGTGATGAAATTTGACTTCCTGCTTCCTGGTACAGGCACTTGGTGAAATATGTATATGCCCTTGGATATCGTTAGGGCGATATAGCTAATTAAAATAGCAATGCTGTTAGGAATGCTTTACCGCACCCTAAAGACAATCTTGACCAACAAACGTGTTTCCGTCTTTCTATAGTCGCAGGTTCTTCAAGTGGAACTTGAAAAAACATCTTTTAAACTGAAGAACACCATTGAATCTTTTTAGAGTTCTATAATGGCGGAATTCATACCTTAAACTTCACAAATATCACGAGGGGTGATGTCATATTAAGATGTCACATCTAGATACCCTTCTTTTCCTTATTCTTCACCTACATTCCCTTTACCCCAGTATGTAGCAAAGTGCAAGTACTAGGAACCTCAAATGTTGCAAGCAGTTATAGGCCAAGGTAACCACATTCCATCAGGTGAGCAGTATGGTTGTTTATTGAACAGGATCCATTGTGCAATTTGACACCACGGCGCCGCTGCCTTACAAGTTTATTAAAACTATATAAGCCTTTGTACGTTTCAAGGTATTTATGGACTCCAAACAGGGTTATCAACGCTTGGAAACCCCAACGCGAGCGGATTTTAATAAATCTGGAGATACAGATGTTCAAAAAGATCGCAAATACATAATTGAGTAGGAAGGAGATAGGTATATTTACTCGGTACAAAGTTGAGACGAAAAATTGAACTTTCGTAGGCGTATCTGTTGCAAAGCAGAAGCTTTAACCTACTAATCAAGGAGGTAAGCGCCCGCAAGGGTGTAAGTAAGTATTATTGTATCTTCTTTAAAGAACATCTACCCACATTCCGCCAACTATGTATACCTTTTCGTCCCATGCAATAAAATAACACGTAATAGAACTTTATTATAGTAAAAATCCTGGAGACACTGGTCCCTAAGTCTTCCGGACATTACAATTGCCCGATATGTTGGGAACCCTAGCTCTTGCTGCAACCTCTTTCTCTGAATATAAATAGCAAGGTATACCGTATAAATAAAATTGAAATATAAAAGGCGTATATTGTTACAATAGCATTTGACTATAAAGTTCGCGAACGTGACTTTCGTTGCGACAAAGTTTAATCTAGATTGAACAAATACGTGGCGCCTCGGGTCGCGCATGGGGATAATGTCACTGGACCGATTACTTCGCCACTTGTTATGTAAAAGAAAACGTGTACAGGAATATTGTAAAACAAACATAACCTTCGTATACTATTCAATAATAAAATAAAAATAAAAGCTCCGAGGTGAAGTTCTGGAATGCGACCGGGAGCACAGATTACATAATAGTTGGAAGGGGAGGCCTGGCCTGCCCCCCTAGACAAGTGACAATTCGTTGGCCGGCGTATTATAGAAAAGAATGATGAATGTATGGAATTTGACGTATATGACAGTCGTCAGCGTATGTCATAAACGTCACAATGTGTCATAAACGTCAAATCCCATACAATCATTTATTCTATTCTATAATATACAATGGCCAACGAACTGGCACTCGTCTAGGGGGAGCTGGAATGCTAACGTAAGGATGATAATGGTTTTAATTATTAATAGTCTGAATAAGGAAATAGAAAGGATTGAGAATCGCCTTTACTAATATAATATTAAATAGGTAGTATGAGAAAGTGCCCGCTAGCTAGACGGCAATAGGCTAGCCCCCTATTACGTGGGACCGAAAATCATACTTGGCGAAATGTGGGTATTAATACACCTCTGCCTACCCCTTCGGGGATTTACAGGCGTTAGCATACATATTATGTAGGTAGTATGTGTTTTGTTCAGGTAAAATGGGGTGAATAGGGATCAAAGGGTGAATAGGGATAAAATGGTCGTTATATTTTTTTTAATAATTTCCTATTTTCTCCCGAATTCCAGGTATCTAACCTGATATTATTGATAACTCTGCTCATTATTACATTGAACTAATCCATAATATCACTAAAATAACTACAGAATTCAACTGACCATTATGTCCCTATTCACCCATTGATCCCTATTCACCCCATAGTACCTACCGTAATGAGAATGACCCACTCTTTTCACTTTCTGCGACTTAATATTCGTTTCGTCTTGATATAAATTTGATCATGTTGGGATATGGGAGGTGATATTCCCAAGGGTTAAAAACAGGTCATAAAATCTCATTTAGGTACTTTGTAGTGTCATTAATGTCATAATAATTAACTTTTGTAGGAAGCCGGGTTTCTTTTTTAAAAGATTATTTATTAGATGTCTATTAACTTTTACTATTAATGAATTTTGAGATCATTATTATACAAAAATCAAGTTCTAGATATTCAGATGCGCCTGCTTAACGATTATAGACGCAGTTATTTAGAATGATGTCCGTTGCGGTAGCGAATGCTCTGCCGCCGGTACTAATTCGATACTCCGGTCAACCACTTTTCAGTAGCAGCATGGACCCTGACAATAAATGAACCTGGTACACGTCATAAGGTCCACCTTTACGTAGGAGCGTTATGGGGGGTTTCTTATACCAATTAGGTGGCACACAAGCACACGACCCACCTGATGGAAAGTGGTTACCGTGGCCTATGGACGTATATAATTTCCAAGACTTTGCCCTCAGCTTACCATCAGGCAAGGCGAAGTCAAATTGACGTGTCATATATTAAAAAAAAAAAAAAAAAAAAAAAAAAAAAAAAAAAAAAAAAAAAAAAAAAAAAAGGAGCCGTCACATTCGCACTGTCGACCCCGTAAGAACCTTATAATGCCCTTATTGAAGAACCCCATACACATACTGCAGTCGCTTGGAAAACCTACGGTAGAGACCGTAGAGAGTTCATTCCACAGTTTGAGCATGCCGGGGATGTAGTTCCTTTAATTGCCGATTCACTAACCTAACACACTTCTGCTTACCCATACAGGGATACTACGAGTACATACAGTATTAGTGCCAACAGTCTTCGACGCAATCATACCGAGTTGGCAACGGTAGTTACAGCAAATAACCCGACTGCTGTCATCGAGACACGTAAGCGTTCAAAGTCTCGCTCTGAAATGCAGCGTACATAATGTGCAGGTGTTCTCGCTAGACATAACACGCGGCGACGTCCGCGATGCGGTGCCAGCGGTGGGTAGTACTAGGTAGGTAGGTATATTTATCGCCGCACGCGCCGGGCCGTCTCGCAACAAGTATGCGCCCGATATAGGTACTATCATAAGATCTGGTGTTCTGTCTAGTTTCTAACTACGAGTATTTACGAGTTTCTCTTATGTGTTTAGATGTTACAGTTTATTTAGTAACTTTTTAAACACTTACGGCTATATCCCCACAGGATAAGCACAAGGGTTAGTGAGATATCCACATTTTGCAAAAATGCTATTTTTTTTCGTTGAATGCTTCGCGTTCATGACTGCTAAATTACATGCACTGCTGTAGCATGGCAACACACTGGGCAAACCAAACTTGATACCCTATCCATATGATAGAGAGAGGGATTACTAATTATATTTTTAAGAAGAATGAAAATAATGTTCTTAAAGCTATCATCATCTTCATGGAGACGTATTGCCTGATTGCCTCCGAGGCCAATGTTCTTAAACTATATAATTATAGATTAATCAATAAATTGCTTTCTGGTCAGCGAAAGGCACTAAGCAGAATTATTTTATGCAAATACAGTATCAATATTAAAGGCCTTTACTTTTCAGTAGGTACTAGTATAAAAATTAAATCAATTGAAGTAAAGGAAATGCATTGAAGGTCATATTTCTTTGTGGGTGGAGAAAAGCAGGAAGAAGTCCCAATTTCTAAAACTACATCCAACAATAAAACCGTTAGAGATCCACCAGAATTCATCTCTAAAAGCACAAACATCCGTAACATCATTGTATTGAAAATTCCACCCAACAAAGCTAAACTAATCATCGCAGGTTATAAACCTGCACAAAGCGATTCTAGCGCAACCGACCAGTACATAACCTATACAATATTTGACAAAAGGTTCTATTTTACGACCAAAGCCCACAGGTATAAAATCCACACATGTGCAAGAATACTGAAGAGTTCTCAGTAAATGGTCTTATTCTCATCGTACCTACAATAGTGAAGCATCTGGCAGACACTGTGTCGTCAACCATCAACAATGGTCCTTCATCCGTTGGAGAAGCTACACAAAGGTCTACCTGCTCACTACCTGCAATGCTATTGTATAGATCTCGCTGCGAATCGTAAATTTTAACGATCTACGTAAGATGGAATAAAATATATATCAAAACATAATGGCCGCCTGTAATAGGCGTGTGGAGGATGTTGAACATTTATTGCATATATTATGACTTCTGCTGTGAGTAAAAGGAACCTTTTCAAGTCTGAAGCTATTAACATGAGTTATCTACCCATTAAATTTTAATAGAATATATCGAAAATATAGATTATGTTTGTACTTTATTATTGGAAATCTGCCTTGGCTATTTATTTCCACTCACTGATATAAAAAAATACAATGACATTTTATTTTTTCAGAAATTCTTCTACGTTACACGTATGTAAAAAACTAAAAACATTCAAGACACGGTTGACGAGTAATTCTCTCTCTCTCTCTCTCAAAGTAGAGGAGGACCGTAGATTCAAGTCACTAACATGATATAGAAAGGAATCTTCTCATAATATAGAGAGGAGGAATATTTTATACTGTGCCACTAATGACGTTATTCACGTTTACGTTGTGTTAGTTTGAAACATTGTAAAAACTATTAAATAAAACCACTTTTTAACGGATTCTATCGCGATTTATTTGTTATTATTTACTTTTAGTCCGTAATAGATAGAATCCGTTAAAAAGTGGTTTTATTTCAATGGGTGATATCCGCATAAGCTTAAAAAGTATCATAGTAAAAACAACCACCAAAAAGGTCTGACCTGAACAGCCTTAAAAAGTTAAACCAACTAAGCAAAGATCCATCTAACAAATCCACGTAGTCACAACAAAATCACGTTTACCCAACATAAAACGTAATATGCGTCGTAGGTCACGTCGCATCAATCTGCGCCCGCGCAACCACAAACGCGCCATTACCTAAATCATAACGAGCAAGGTAATTAGAGCCGGAGTCATTGACCCGCTATGTGACTGATTCCAGGTAAGACTTACGACTCCGGTACCTGGGACATAAGACACAATGCACTGTTTAATGTTACATGAGAACTAAACACTAAACTGAAGTAGATACTGGAAGTCGTTACTGAGTCGGCCAACGACGCTGCGTGGTATACCTACCGGCATACATCTTGACTTCAAGTTGCAAGATACCATCTTCCGTGGCCAACTTGGAAGGTATTAAATCGCCTGCGGACCCAAGTTGGACGCTGCAAGGTAAATTTGGTAAAATGGGGCTATTTAGTCCAGTCGCAAGCGTCTTGCGACTGCGGGGCTTAATTCCAATCCATGCTGCACTGGTTCTCCTGCCCACTGTGCCCTTCCAACTGTACTATCGAGGACCTGAGTAAAGCGACAGACAATGTTGTAGCCGTGGCCGAATATTGGGCCTATGGAGAATGCTGCGCATATATAGAACATTCTGTGACGAGACTGGTGTCAAGATATATTCCGGGAACTATAACTGACTTTAGACAGTTCAGTGAAGTCGTTTGTATACAGTTTTTTTGTAGAATAAGTATCAGTTTCTTTAGTATTGTGAAGTTGTGTAAACAGAAGTTCGAATGCTAGACAGTTCGATTCTACTGAGTACAAATATTTTGTAAATATTGTATACCTATATGAATGCGTACATTAGTATTGGTCTGGGTATTTCTAACTATGATAAATATCTAATGTATTTAAAAATATATCTATCCGTCTGTTAGGCGACAAACAAGTCTCGTCTAGATGACGCGAGTCTTAATATAATTCAAAAATATTTATTTTATTTAGTAGTTTGAATTATGAATAAGTATCAGATATATACTATATAGATATATACTATACACGACTTGAAATGGCATACAGAACAGTCAGAACATAATGCGCGGTTTGATTTTATTAACTAAAGATCAAAAGGCAATGCATATTATACTTCGGGGGACGTATCTTGGACCTAAATCGCTATACAAACGAGACCCTGGCGCCCGCGGATTGATTTGTAATAATGAGTCATTCACCATCTCGCGATCGTCAAATTCGCGAGCGCGCGCGAGTTGGCAAGTTTCGATTTTGAATTATTTTTGTGTCATCAACTCGCGCGTTTGTGAAAATATGACGTATTTGTGTACAGTCAGCTACAAAAACGTTGTAATAGATTAAATTAGGTACCTATTTTAAATGTACAGGATATTTTAGGCTAGCTTCACATGTAACGCGCGTTAACGGAGGTCAGTGGTTACTCGGAACATTATATCTTGCACCTAAAATGTGTCTTTTGAGGATAGCATGAGGTACTACGGCGAGAGCTAGGACCTCGTTAGTCTCGTGATTCAGGTCTAAGATACGGGTCCCGATCCCGAGGTATAAGCGCTACCGCGTTTTGCGAGAGTTTGTCAGTTTGTTTCGGCAGAGCTTAGAAAATGGACGTGGAAGAAGCTATTATTTTGTATGTTATAAAGAAATGTATATATATATATATATTATGTTATAAATACTACGAGATAATATATTACGAGACGTCCTTCCAGAATCGGTTCAGCCACTTTGGATACTATCCGTAGCCAACAATCCGTAGACAGATCACAAAATTTTAAAAAAAAACTATTTTGTTATAGGTAGGTATCTCGTATACATACTAATAACATAAATGCGAAAGTAACTCTGTCTATCCATCTTTTTGTGTGTTACAATTTTAGTTAAAAAGCTGTTATTTTAAAGTTACAGACATTCAATTTTCTTTATTTGTATAGCTTTTATACCTAAGCTAAATGTAAAACTTACCTCCACAATACATAAAAAACACAAAAGGCTGCCACATTTTTACTAAACGGCAATCTTAACTTAAAATGCATAAAATTTTACTGCACTGTACTGGTATATATCCCACACCCCAGGTTAGGTTAGGTATTTTTTTAACGTTAATAAACAAAAACGCTTCATTTAATTTTTTTATCATTTTGCCCAAGGCAAGGGCATAATATTGAGGATTCATACTGACCGGGAAAAGTAATTAGAAATGAAATTTTATCAAATTGCCCATGTGAGGAGGGCATTATGCATACAGGCCGGTCACTATTCATAAGGACCAGATTTCTCAAGTTGCCCGTAACATATATACCTACTTTAAGGGATTCACAGTAAAAATATTCCTGAAATCGCTTTTGGGGAAGCGTGGGAAATAAATAATCGTTTTTTATAGTAATCGATTAGGTATATTTTATTCTTGAATTATATTTTACAACACGATGCATAAATAATAATAAAAACTGTCTAATAAAAAAAAGGTTTTGGAAAATATACGATCCTTGAAAAAGATACGAAATTAGTTTGCCATAAAAAAAACTTACTATCCGACGGCGCAATGCCGCCCGTCTTGTGGGCACTTTACCAGTAAAAATCGATGAGGAGGAATTATTCGATACCCGAACTACTTACCCCAACTATTTATCCATTTTTTATTCCAACAAAAATAATAGCTTTATTTAATATTTTTATAATAAATATATACATTAAAACACTATACTAATTTAAAATGAATTACAAATATCACAAAAAATATATGTAATGAAATAAAAATTGCAATAAATACTTTTTTTTATTCTTGTAAATATTTTAACTATAGTTTAATATGTGAAACATTATGAAATTTATCTTAAATACAGCCTAAAGTAAAAGATAAGCAAAAAAAAAAATCTAATTTCATACGACGCATATTAAGATAATGACATAGCTACTCATAACAGATATCATAATATCGCCCGTGTCCCCCTAGTGGCGTAGTCTCACTTCGCAAGTCTATATCGAAAAAACATTCGCAGCGCATTAACCAATGCAGGTAAAGACGCGAGTATACATTAGTTTCCTTTTCATGTTTTCTTTGATCCTTTTTTATCTGACTGTACTTTAGCATGCGCGCGAGATGATGACGAAAAAATAATTCGAAATCAAAAATTGCCAACTCGCGCGCGCTCGCGAATTTGACGATCGCGAGATGGTGAATGACTCGTAATGTAATAATCTATGATTGGTGAATTTGAGCTCATCCACCGCAGTAGCACCTCGAGCTATACCCAAAAGACACCCAAGAAACGTGTACTGCGTGTATAGAGCACATTTTATGTTTTTTTTTTTTATATAGGACACGTCAATTTGACTTCGCCTCGCCTGATGGTAGGCTGAAGGCAAAGTCTCTGAAAAGACAATTACAGACACGTATCATGTTACAATGGTGGCACTCAGCTTGACGGCCTCATCAGATGCTTTTTCACGCCCAGCTTAAAGGACCCGGGACTGTAGGAGGAGGGAAACACGTGAACTGGTAAGGAATTCCAAGATATAGGTGTCTCCCGAGCAATACTTCTTATCTTGATGCCAAGATCGCAGTCGTAACAAACTTGATTTATAAGTTTAAAAAATAAATATCATCATAGCATTAAGAATAATCCCACACGGTTAGTATTCACTTAGACCACCTAAGTGAAACCTAGCAATGTGTAGATTGGCCAGGTTTCATATTACAAATATTACACTCCCTTGATATCGCATATTTTAGAGTAGAACGCGATCAAATGACACGTACTAATCGTAATCTCCGTCAACACGAGATCGTAGATACGAGTACGCAGAAATAGCAAGTTTATCTCGAGAAATACGACGATAACCGCAACAAATGTGACAGCCACAAAATTATGCAGCTAAAGTGTCAACTGATTTAGAATATGCTAGATAACGCGTGTGCATCAAATAGTTGTAAAACGAACGATACGCTGATAACGATACGCTCGTTAAGTTTTATTAAGACAGAATACAGAGGAGGTAGGACACGACGGTATATACATCCCAATCGCCCTACAGAAGATCGCGGCTTAATAACCTCGTGTTCTGTTTCCGACGGTGAGTTGGGTAGCCAGAGCTCACTGGAGAGAATTTTGTGCTGTCAGTGGGAAAACCAAAGGCTTTGTCCTACTATCTTTTGCGCTGACGGCACAGAATCTCTCTGTTCTTACAGGGTCGACTCCCCTGGTGTTGCACTCGCCCATAGGCCACGGTAACCTCTTACCATCAGGAGGGCCGTGCTTGTCTGCGGCCTAAGTAGTATAAAAAAAATCACATCACAAAGCATCAGTTAGCAAAATTCGGCATTTTATGTAGACTATCGATTGACTTGCTTCATTATCATAATCTTAGTGCTGTTATAGGTTGTAACCGAGGCTTTCAGCTCATAGCCCGGAGTTTGTTTATTCCTTCTCCTTTTAGTTTGATCCCCTTAGACAAGTGGCAATTCGTAGAATGAATTGGCGATTTGTCTAGGGGGGTAGGAGTTCTTGGGACTGACCTCCTAAACTCCGAGAGGAATACCTGCGCCAGACTACCGATTTGCAAGTTAGGTTGCATCGAGCCCAGAAGATCTTGGCGGGGTTCCAAAAAACACTATCGATTGACAAGGTATTGTATTGTAATTCACTCTGTGGAAGCGCGGAAAAGCGCGGGTCCATCGACGACTGTATCTATTGTAAATCTGCGTTGTCAACTAATGACAGTGTCGTTCGAACACGTACCGATGTGCACGATAGTATAAAGATGTTCTTTTTTATATTGTGCCCCATATGGTTGTACAGGTTGCAGTTGCAATGTCTTTAAGCGGTGTGTGAAAGTGCATCTCTGGCGCGTCAAACTGGAGACTGCTATTTTAACACTGTTGGCATCAACTGATGAATCAACTGATGATTATAAATAATATTGTCATGTCACAAATAGATAAAATAACAGGTAACTATATGATTTTCTAGGATCCATAAAGACAGACAAAAGATAGAGGTTTGTCTACTTAATAAATATATTAGACGCTAAAATGTGGATGCATTCACAAACACATTTCACAACATTTCATTTCAAAGTCATTTCAGAACATTTCAACAATTATATTTTTGGTGCCATGTAACGTAAGCAGGAAAAGTAGGGCTTATTTATATCTACTAGCATTTAGGTAAGTAAAAATTACCGTTACCGAAAATTTCCAAACAAAAAAGTATCTCGGAGCCCTTTATTTGTGTCTGCTACTAACTACTGCGTGCGATGCATTTTTATAAAAAAAAAATTTTTTTATTAAGCTTTATTAATCCCTTCAATTAAATATAAGACAGTATTTTGATTAATGTAGAAAACAATCATATTCGGCAAGACTAATGATGTATGTTTCGTTTGAAGAAATAAAAAAACTGTGGATGGAAATTCGGGAGTCCACTTCAAATGAGTGCATGTCCAAAATTAGACGATTCGAACAACTTTTGTTGGTAGGCGGATCCTTTGATAGTCCATTAATTATATTCACACCTTTGTCGACCGCGACTGAGCATTCAGGTGATCTTTTTTCTTATGACTGCAAAGCGACAGTTCTCGGAAACATGGCGGCGCGACGGGGCGGCACAAAAAGTTGGACTGCGAGCACGAGCGACTCGGATATCTACGAATGTTTTAGAGGTCGTGACAAATACAGAAACACAATAAAAGGAATAACATATTAACGAATCGATCTGCAGTAATAACTAGCTATGTGGGCCACGACGATTTGGACAATTTAAGATTAAATGTTTATTGTTCTCTTGGGTACATAACCTAAATAAAAACGAAAGTATTTTGATTTGTGATTTCAACAAGGACATTATCATCAAAAGTTCCTAGAAATAGGAATCTCAGCATAAGTGGATCTTTAGCGACTTCTTCGGTAACCTCTAGGCTCCCGACAATTGGCCTCTGTAATCGAACACTGGGTGGTTTTAGCCACTTCGATTCCGACTTAACCACTTTGAAGGTATAAAACTGTGGTCAACTGATGACCCTGGAGATCTCACGTCACCTCAGTAAGAGGATTTAAAAATTTCGTGGCGCGTTTAGTAGAAGCGACAACAAAGACAGAATTCCTTGAACACGTAGCAGAGGGCAGCAGTTAATTCTTAACCCTGTCAGGCTACTTTTTGTCGCGGTGTTTTCTCAGTAGCGACAATTTATTTCACACCAGTTAGGAGACATTTTACATAGCACGCTTTTGGCTGTTTTTGAAATGTCTCTGGCCATTCGTACAGGTATTTAAGTGGTATCTGGCCTGGAAACAAGGCTACGTGTAAAAAACGAGGTGATATTTTGTAAGACTATATTTGGAAATACAAGCGTGGGATTCAAAAGAAATAATCCGTACATAGTAATGTTTTGAAAGATCCAACACCAAAAATAATAAACAGGGATCTACTGGGTGTAATAATACTAATGTTTACATTTGAGTAATCATGATTTTAGTAAGGAAGAGACATAAAAAAGATATAATTTTGCCGTAAACAGGATGCGACGATCAATTACAGTGCGCATTTTAATTTAAATTTGCAATATAAATAGCCATTACTGGTTCATTTACATCTAATGCCCTTCAGTAGCGGGTACAAGTATTGGCAGTTAATAATACTTTTCTCTGACGGCGTAAATTGTATATCTTATTTTCGTAACGCAATTAAAGCTTTTTTCATGTCCTTCTCCTTTAATAAAGTTTAAGGTCAATCAATAATTTAACTAATATTTTAAATAATAATGTTTATTGAATAAAGTCTGTACTACAAGAAAGAATACAGAATAATTTATCACTATAATCTAATAGCGGGTTTGACGCAGAATGCGCACTTCGCAAAATGAGCACTCGACGCAAAATGTGCATTACGCGGAAGGAGCACTTCTCACAAGGGGCATTTCTCATAATGTGCATTTCGCATAATGAGCACTTCGCAAAATGTGCACTTCGCAAAATGAGCACTTCGCAAAATGAGCA
Organism: Eilema depressum; assembly: GCA_914767945.1. Classification (NCBI taxonomy): domain Eukaryota; kingdom Metazoa; phylum Arthropoda; class Insecta; order Lepidoptera; family Erebidae; genus Eilema; species Eilema depressum. Next base: position 1,686,531 of record OU612026.1, read on the forward strand.
CTTTTCTAGGGTATGGGTCAGCCCCCATGGTGGGTCAGTTAGTCACAAAATAAAAATGATATGACTTGTATTTAAAATAAAATAAACACTTTTACAATGTAATCATTTATTTAAAAAATAATAAGTCTAGACTTAGTTTTCATAATCGTCAGTTAAATAATTAAAAAAGTAAGGAAAAATAAGAAAGTGCAAAAAAATATTATAAGTAAGGTAACTGTACCAATGCTCGACACTTTAAGGAAAAATAAAATTTCAATCTAAAAAATTTAACAAATTAATTACAGCATGGTCGTTACATTTTTTTTTAACTGTTACAGCAACAATTAGACATTAACTTTTGCCCATAAAATCTTTAAAATCTATCATACTTTTACTTTAAATTAAATTATTATGCACTTGGTCGAAAACACCAATGCTAGACATCATTGTCCCAATGGTCCAAGTATGTCAATAACTTCAATATTTATAACGTTTATACTAAAATTAGTAATAATCATAACTTATAAACAAAAAAATCACACCTATAAAAATCAGTACCCTTGGCAAAAATCTTAAGAAATAACACGACCGTGTTCACGGAGTCACATTATTTGCTGTCAACAGTCTTTCTAAATTTACTTCGGATGGTGTTGCGAATATTTGAACATATCTTATAGATACCATTAGGCATCTTTTAAGTCAATAGTCTTATAAAACAAATGGATAATTTTCTCAAAATACTGGGTTTTGTTCGAAAGTGTCTAGCATTGGTACAGTGTCGAGCATTGGTACAGTTACCTTACATACATCAAAAACATTTTGCTTTATTTGATTTTTTAATCTATTTTTTTTTTTACAAAAAAAAAAACAAAATAAAGAAACCACATAATTATAAACTTGTAAATACAAATAAAAATCTCATTTTTTTATTATACTAATCTTTATATTATATATTCTGCGTCAAAAATTGATGATTGAAATTGCATAACATTGCATATGTACTTATAATATTTTTTTACACTTTCTTATTTTTCCTTACTTTTTTAATTATTTAACTGACAATATATGAAAACTAAGTCTAGACTTATTATTTTTTAAATAAATGATTACATTGTAAGTAAAAGTGTTTATTTTATTTTAAATACAAGTCATATCATTTTTATTTTGTGACTAACTGACCCACCATGGGGGCTGACCCATCCCCTAGAAAAGTGCTCATTTTGCGAAGTGCTCATTTTGCGAAGTGCACATTTTGCGAAGTGCTCATTATGCGAAATGCACATTATGAGAAATGCCCCTTGTGAGAAGTGCTCCTTCTTTGCGTCGAGTGCTCATTTTGCGAAGTGCGCATTCTGCGTCAAACCCCTAATAGCGGCCCGATCTGGCTTCGTCCCGGTGCAATTGTTGCTTTGTGCGTATGAGTTTTCAAGTTTCGTACAAACCAGTCGCTTTGATGTGATGCCTACAAAGTACATATCGGTAGCATTATTGTGACATTTGCTCTTTTTAAATGAGAAGCTAACATTGTGGCTTTTCTTTTTTTTTTATCTATAAATAAACTATTTACACACCTATACATGGTGGAAGGTTTTGATGATTTTAAAATAAAGAAATGATTCCTTTGAGTAAAATTCGCTATCTCCCGTATTTAGTAGAATACTTTCCCTCTAGGTAAGGTCAAAATCGTTCTTCTTCTTCCTCTTAGCGTTAATTCCCAGTCGCATCCGAAGCTTTCAGCTTGGAGTCTGGGGTCCGCTTTTTGCCAGTCTTAACTACGGATTTGGCTAGACCTCGATATTTTCTGTGAAGCGATTGCCATCTGACCTCCACATCCCAATGGTAACATTAGGCGATATCGAAGCCTTGCAGCTAGACTGTTGTTTATGGATTTTTGAGGGCTCCAACTACCCGTAACGACTGCCATAGATGTTCTTATGGCAACCGGGACCGACGGCTTAACGTGCTCTCCGAGGCACGACCAGACCAATGCAAATACCCATATTTCATGAACACAAATATTTGCACTGAGCGGGGATCGAACCCACGCCTCCTGCGTAGCGGCCGCGTTCACTACCGCTACGCCACGGAGGCTGTCAAAATCGTTCACCCTGTATAATACGTGGATGAAATAAGTGGTTAGGTAAGGAATCAATAATAATTGGAATACTAGAGCAATCTATCTTACGCCTATACAGCGTTCCCAGTAGGTATAATAGGTAACACTTATTTTTACTTTCCACGTTACATAGAAAAGGTAAACATAACCACGAGAATGTTTACTTTTATGATGAATATTGGATTGTGGTTTTCCCATTAAATTTGTCACGCGTCCACTCGGTGAGTAAGATCATAACAAGGGTAATAGAAGAAAAGTTATTATCTGTCTTCCATTTTCCTCATTATTGGGGGTAACGCTTACCATATACTCGTCATTCTCTTCACTAATCCATCGATCTTTTCTTCTGTCCACCTCTGACCCTAAAGCTCTCTCTCTACGTTCATAATTTAAACGTTACTTACAAGATTACTCTTATTTTTCTAAGGTTCTACCATGATAGTTGCTCGTTTCTCATCTTTTAATATCCTGGTGCAACTAGCAAAATAGCTCTATAAATTAAATATACATATCTACTATGATATTTTTATTGGGACAGATATTTCGACGTTATCTAATTTAGTATCTATGTTTATACTGGGTATTTATTGGGTTGAGCCTTTAATTATACCTTCAGAGTCGCACAAAAGGTATTCTAATTCTGAATCAGAGTCCATTGAAGCGCATCAGGTTCAACGAACGATGTAGGGCAGGCTACGGTAGGCTGTGGTCTAGATCGCCGCAGCCGATCATGACACGCTCTGTCGCCTACCTCTGAGCTTGCTTACCACAGCTTTGTAAGGGCTAGGATACAGTACTGGTACAAGCGATTCTGGACTTTTATGAATATAAATGTCCAGATATTGGAATATTTACGATTTATTATTTGGAGTTCTAATAGTTACGTAAATGAACAAGATAGTTTAATTACTTATAATATGTCCCGCTATTTCTCAAAGAATGGTTGTACCTATAAAAGGAGAAAGGAGTGAATGTTGAGATGACTGCAAATAAAGACGAATGGAAAAGTACACATGTTGCACCGACCCCAAATAAATTGGGATAAGGGTAGGAGAATGATGATGATGTTGGTTGTACCTATACAAACGTCCTAGAGTTGGTGGGGCCTCAACGATTCGAGCCCGATAAATAGGGCGTCCCCAGCCGAGTCGCGGTGAGCAGACTATCCCACGGCTCGGAGTGGGCGACGGAGGAACACCGTGGTGGTTTAGTGGGTAGTCTGGCCTCCCTTCGAGGTCAGGAGTCCCACACGAAGCGAACCCCTTGCCCCCGCGACTACTATGCGTAAATGCATTCCCCACGTTAAAAAAAAAAAAAAAAACGTCCTAGAGTTAAATTTCGGCACTAATAAAGTCCATAGTAGGCAGCAATTGCTATTACGCTACACTATTTTATGTGATACAGTTTGCAAGGATCTGATAGTATTATATGTAGTCACATAGTATCTGAGCCTGCAATGCTGCAGGAGCTATCTCTTTTAGAGGTGAACCTCTCTAAGTTTTACTTGTAAATTAAGAATCTGATAGCTTATAATGTTGCCTCCATCCTCTACCAAACGGATTGCCTTGACATTCAATCAGCTAAATAATATATTATGTTGTATTTTATGCCTTCCTGTGCAGTTCACTAGTTGACGATAAAACTGCGAACTTATAGTATTAACGCTTTTGTTCGAAGAGTATAACTCGCTATCTCGCGATGCAATCTGGTTATTATTATTATTATTTTTTTTTTTTTCGAAAATTTGTCGCGCGAATTTGAAAAGAGTCGACCAGTAAGTAAATAAAAACAAACATTATATAGTAGGTAAGTATATCAAATTAATACAGACAGTTAAGTTTCCTTTCCCTGCCCCAGGTGATTAATTAGAGCTATACAAGGTATGTCTCGGATATTAATCATTTCCAATTTGTACGATTCACAGCAGCCTCAATTGGAAATCAATTGATTGATTTCTAGAGTAATTAAAGTCAATATTGATTACAATCGCTTAAAAAAATCTAAGTAACAGAACATAATATTGCTTTATTATTTAGGCACACCTGTCGTCTTATATCGAATCTCCGTACAGATACACCAGAGGTCAATGGACTCAAATCTAGTTGGCTTTTGTTACATCATCTACAATTTTTGCTGTCAATTCGTCACATTGTACTATAGTTTGATATTCAATACACGAGAAGTATCGATAGGTTTTAATCGATTCGATGCCGACATATCCACTTCACCGTTAGCAACGTTTAGGGGGCTACTGACGCGGTTCCTACACGAAAAAATAGCATATTAGAAAATATCTTGCTCAATAAAGATAATGAGATTTGAACCCTGTGTATAAACCAATTTTACATGTAAGTCTGAACCTGCTGATTAAATGAAGATCTGGGGCAGGTTTTCCTCCCAAATTTGGGCGGTCAGTGAAAGCTTCGGTAAAAGCCAAAAAAGATCCAAAAATGGTGGAGTCATCCCGGACTGCAAATCAAGCAACCTATACTGGCGTTTCGCTGAAGGAGGCCAATGACAGATTACCGTGACATTTCATCATTAGCTTCATTAAGTTGGTACCTGAGGGAATCTCCACGACACATGATCAATAAGAATACTACAGAATCCGTATCTTGGACCAAAATCGTGAGACAAATGAGGCCCTGGTGCGCGCGGATTGTTTTGTAATAATCTATGCTTGGTGAATTTGAGCTCGTCCACCGCCGTTGCACCCCGTGCTATCCTCAAAATACACCCACGAAACGTATACTGTGCGTATAGAGCGCATTTAGAGCACATTATTGGTCCAAGCAGGTCTTCTTTCACACAATATTTTGCGATAAGGATCCGCTATGTGAGGGAATATGTTCACTGTCTTAAACCGGTGCACGAATGTTATACAGCTGCTATTAAATCGTGAACAGTTCCAATGATTAGAGGTTCTAATGCTGATTTCAATTTAAGTTCACTGTATAATTATGAAAGTATATTAACCATGTTTAATTAATTAATATATCAGTGGTGAATGGTTCATAAGTACGGTGCCCATTGGCTTTAGATGAGGGTTCGTAATCAAAACTTATGGAAACTGTCTTTTACTTGAAGGACTATAAATGTGATTTGGGCAAAAATTTACCCGTGGTACAACTAGGTGAACTATGTAGGTGGACCACGGGCAAGAAGTGAAATTTACCGTCTATATTAAACTTTAACATGCGTTGTACCAAGTTTGCTTTCTTTCTGATAAAACTATATACTCGTAATTTTATCGACTACTGAGTCTAAAGGGATTTTTCGTGCAGTTTAAACTTCACAGCGCGATCGTAACGATTTCTCGCAGCGTGTGGTACCACTATTACTGAGATTCAATTCCGTACCTACCGTTCCATTTGCAATACCAACCTTCACAAATAAACATACAGAAATTGCAAGTTAATAACAAGCCTCTAATTAAAATCTAAGCTGTCTCCAAATGTAATTAAAATTAATGCCTAGCCTCTAGACAATTACAGTTAGCAAATAGAAATTTTGATTAAATATCGCTGTGCAGCGGTAAGTAAAATAGACATCACAATCAAGAATCGTTAAAAGGCAATTGACTGTCTAGAAAATTATCGTAAAACGAGCCGTCTGGTGCGGAATACTGGGTGTGGTGGATATTGTGTGAGATCCTTACTTCCTCTCTAGTAGGTCTAGCTTTCTATATACGACTATGGTAGGTACTGCACTTGGTGTATGAGGGTAACAACTTCGGTATCTACCCCAAGTAAACCTCACCTGCTAGCTACTGGTACATCTACCGGTCAACGGGCGACACTCTGGCGAAGGTTTTCCTCTCGGAATTTGAAGCTCAGATGGCAGTTTCTCGTAAAAGATAAAACTACTACATATTGAGTAATGCACGTATAATTTTTCAATGCCATATAATAATAATAATAATAATTTATTTCCATAATCAATGTACAATAAATTAAAAAGGTTCTTAACTTTATCGTGCATTATTACATTGTGGTTATTGCTTAAGTAGGTTTTCTATCTAGGCATGTATCATTTAAATGTGGGCATTTAGGGATCTTAAATAGGTATTTACTAATATTACTAGATTTCTGCCTGAACTAGGTAATCCTGTGCTTCAGGCGTCAAGTGCAGTTTAACAATGGTTATAATATAATCAACATAATATTACAGTTTCAAGGATTTTCTAAGAATAATACAATGCTAGTGTTTCACTTCTATTATCTTAAATAATGTCTTAATTAAACAACTTAATACTATTTATTTAACAACAGTCATTAATTCCTCTGTTTCATCGTAGGACATTCGTTGGAGGGCTTTCTTTACTGCTTGCTTGCAGCACATATAATTTAGAGAATAAATGTCTGACAAAGCGTTTATCCTATTATAGAGGAGCGGTCCTAAAAACATATGAAAGGACATCATTCAGATTGGGCTAATTTTTATTTTGCCGGCCAAAGAAAAAAAATACAATATTCGGTTAGAGCTTGTTCTTACTAACATTTTTTATTAGTGCGTCAAAGTTGAGGGACCACTTCCAATGGTTTTATTAGAGTTTAAAAATCTTAAAAATATACACTTTTTATGATACGAACTATTCAAAATAAATGAAAAATATTGTTATACATTGGAAGAATAGTTAATAAAAGCAATAAAAAATAAACCCCATACTGCATATTGTTGTTTTTCGTCCATTTATTTACGGCTAAAATTAAAAGTGTCGATTAAAGAAAATAAATGTGATATTCCGCTAGAATTTATCCTCATTAGCATTTTTTATTATAGCGTCAAAGCTGAGAGACCACTTCCCTCGGTTTTATTTGAGTTCTAAAATCTTGAAAACATACACTTTTTATGATACGAACTATTGAAAATGAATTAAAAAAATAGTTCTATATTGAAAGAATAGTTCATTTAAGTAATAAAAAATAAACCGCATATTGCATTAACGTTGTTTTTCATTCATTTATTTAGGTCAAAAATTTAAAGTGCCGGTTAAAGAAAACAAATGTGATATTCCACTAGAACTTGTACTCATTAGCATTTTTTATTATGACGTCAAAGCTGAGGGACCACTTTCCTCGGTTTTATTTGAGTTCAAATCTTGGATATAATACATTTTTTTAAACGTATTATTGAAAATGAATGAGAAATATTGATTTATATTGGTTAAAGGTGCATTTCCAATTATTGAACTTAGTAAATGTGTTGATCATATTCCACAGTTACAAGGCACTAATGGCAATGCCATAAGGTAGATTCGTGGACGATAGCAATCACGTCATGTCCAGGTTCGTCAACATTATACATACATTATCATAGATAAAACAAACAGGGTTGAGTGCAATGAAACAGTGTTATTGCTCGTGTATTTTATTTTTAATTGCTTATTTTTATTGCTTTATTGCTTTTATCAACTATTCCTCCAATATAATACAACATAATTTATTATTCCTTTTCAATTATTTATTTTATTTAAAATATACGTTTCCGAGATTTTTGAACTCAAATAAAACCGAGAGCAGTATTCCCTCAGCTATGATGCTATAGTAAAAATGTCAATGAAGACAAGCTCTAACGGAATATCATATTATTTTTCTTTGGCCTCACTTTCAATTTTTGGACCTAACTAACGAAAAACAGCGATATGCAGTATGGGGTTTATTTTTTATTGCGTTAAACAACTATTCTTCCAATATAGAAATATATTTTTCATTCATTTTCAATATATAATATCATAAAAATTATATGTTTCTAAGATTTTTGAACACCAATAAAACTGAGGGCAGTGGTCTCTCAGCTTTGACGTAGTAATAAAAAGTGCTAATAAGGACAAGCTCTAGCGGAATATCATATTTGGTTTCTCTGACCGGCACTTTCAACTTTGGATCTCAATAAATGGACGAAAAACAACAATATAAAGTACAGGGTTTATTTTTTATTGCTTTTATTAACTATTCTTCCAATGTATAGCAATATTTTTCATTTATTTTCAATAGTTCGTATCATAAAAAGTGTATATTTTAAGATTTTTAAACTCTAATAAAACCGTTGGAAGTGGTCTCTCAACTTTGACGCCATAATAAAAAATGTTAGTAAGAACGAGTTCTAACGGAATATCGTATTTTTTTCCTTTGGCCGGCACTTTCAAAACTAGCCCAGATTTGTATGGAGAGTGAATGTTGTCCTTTGCCCGTATATTGGTGTTTTATTGCAATTCTGTCAGTGCATACAATATCTTTCCGCCTTTTGTTAGTAATTTCGGTGCTGTAGGGAAGCGATGCGTGCTGTTTTAGTACTGCGCTTAATATATATAGCTGACGGACTGTTAGCACTTCACAAGATTTGTATAGAAGGTCAGTCGGATATAGGAAAGAGCGAAACGTCGCTACCTTGAGGATCGCTCTCTGAGCTCGCTCGACAGGCAGTAGCAACGTCTTACCCATTCCCCCCCAAGACGTTATGCAATATGTTAATATAGACTGACAAAGGGCATAGTAGATGTTTCTAATCAGTTTTGGGTCACTGATGTATCTTAGTTTTTTGAATACAAATATCAACTTGCGTAGTCGCTTAGCTAGTGCTTCGCAATGGTCTTTAAACGACAAGTTTTCATCTATTATACTGGGTGGCGCAAAAGTACTGGCACTAAAGAAAATACCTTTATTTTTTTTATATGACATTTTCTGTCATTCTGTTGTTGAAAATTGTGTAGTGAACAAATGTAAAATACACTGAAAATAAACATGGACCGTTTTACTCCCCAAGAACGTGGAATAATTGTGTCAATGTTCTTACGGAATAATTCATCAGTGATAAGAACACAACGTGAATTTCGTCGACGATTTCCCCACCGTCCGGCACCGATTGGTCGCACAATTCGACGCTTTGCCACACGCCTTGAAGCAACTGGCTCAACATTGGATAGACCTAAGTCTGGGAGACCAAGAACAGGCCGTTCAGCTGAAAATATCGATGCTGTGCGCGAAGATGTGGAAGAGTGTCCAGAAACATCAACGAGGCGACGTGCCACGCAATTGGGCATTTCCAGACGGACCCTGCAGCGTATTTTGGTGAAAGACTTAAAGATGTTCCCGTATAAAACTCAAATGACTCATCAGCTGCTGCCTGCTGACCACCGAGCTCGTCTAGATTACTGCCAGCGCGTCATAAACCTCAACCTTGAAGAGGATGATTTTCCTTCAAAATTGGTTATGAGTGACGAAGCGCATTTCCATCTCTCAGGGCATGTCAATAAGCAGAATACTCGGTTCTGGGGCACTGATAATCCGCGCATTATTCAAGAAACACCTCTACACCCACTAAAAGTTACTGTATGGTGTGGCATCTGTGTTGACAGAGTGATCGGACCCTATTTTTTCGAAGACGCTGGAGGCAATGCGATAACTGTCACTGGAGAACGCTACAGAACCATGTTACGTGAGTTTTTGATACCCAGTTTGGACGAATTGGGGCTGGAGCACATCTGGTTTCAACAAGACGGCGCTACGGCACACACAGCGCGCGACACTATGGACTTAGTGAGGGACGCTTTTCCAGGCCGAGTTATCTCTCGTTTTGGCGATTTGCCTTGGCCTGCAAGATCACCCGATCTGACCAGTCCAGACTTCTTTCTTTGGGGTTTTTTGAAATCTCGGGTGTATGTGAACAAGCCACAGACTCTCGCAGCTCTAAAAGAAAACATTCGTCAAGAAATAACGAACATATCGCAGGAAGTGTTACGGCAAGTTATGCAAAATGTCATAAATAGGGCTCAAATGTGTATCAACTCTGGAGGTCACCATTTAAAAGACATCATCTTTAAATCCTAATGGTACGAAATTTAATGGTACAAATATACATTTAAAAAAACCTAAATCTAGTTTTCTAATTTAGAAAAAATGTTATAGCCGAACCAAATAGGGTCTTTACTTTTGCGCCACCCAGTAATACCTAGGTACTTTATCTTATTTGTTGTAGTTATAACGGGGCAAGTAGTGCACTTGCTGTCCTTATGATTAGGTTCTTTACAACAATGCGCATACAGTAAGTGATTAGGTTGGATCGTAGCTGATTTTTTGCGCATAGAAAATGAAACGTATTTGGTTTTATCTGCATTTAGCGTTAGTAGGTTATATTGAAGCCATTTATTTACAATGTTAAATCCTCGTTGCGCAAGCCTGTACACTTCTGTTTCTGAATCAGCAGAAAAAAGGAGGGCAGTGTCGTCAGCGTAAGATATGATTTTACCGTGTTCTAGATTTATATTACATAGCTCATTTATATATATTAAGAACAAAGTGCTTCCCAACACGCTTCCTTGAGGAATGCCAAATGACGTGTTGTCCATGTCCTCACTGAGAACACTGCCGATCTTTACACATTGGGTACGCTCTTTTAAGTAGCTCTTGAGGAGCTCTAACTGTACGCCTCTTATTCCCATATTGTCAAGCTTGTTCAACAGCTTAGGGATATAGACCGTATCATACGCTTTAGCAAGGTCCAAAAAAATTCCCACTGTACGCTTTCCCTTATCAAGTTGTTGTACTATATAATCCGTCAGATGATGTACAGCATCGGCCGTAGACCTATTAGCTCTAAAACCAAATTGTGTATTTGATAAAAGAGCATTATCCTCCAAATATTTCATCAACCTATTATTCACAATTTTCTCAAGTATTTTTGAGATTGCTGGTAGTAAGGAGATAGGCCTGTAATTCGTTATCTGGTCTTTTTCGATTTTAATTGAACTTGGAAATATAAATATTTCAGTGGAGAAGTCGAAAGCAAATCCAATTGTCACGAAGTCATAGTGTGGGGTATCCAGCGAGACGGTAGAACAGAAATCACCATGCCCGTGCGTAAAATATCAATTGTATAGCATTTTGTAGCATGGGGTTCACTCTCCAAATCTTTCTCAATCTGATGTGGCTTGTCTTTTTAATGAAGCAACTTTTTACGTACCCACAGCCTGGGAAAGCCTATGCCAGAGTCTCATCCGTCAATCAATAGATATATCGGCTCAAGTGCGGCCGCAGCCTGAACTGTTGGGAGGGTCCACGTGCGGGAATTCCTTAAAAATGCCTTTTTACACATAGTCTCCCCTCCCCCCTTTGTACCGCGCCTGTATCGGCTTTCAAGTGAGGTTGACTTGGACTTCAAAGATAGAGAAACAGCTATATATTTTTAATTACCCTCGTCGTGTTCGTGCGCTAGTGAGAATATCCTAACAGCGGACATGAAACCTGTCTGTCTCATGCCAATGTCAATCGGCTTATCGTCCAATCAATAATACCAGTAGATATTATTCGGTACCTAAGCTTTGAATGTCTGGAATAGTTTCGTGAGTCGGTTGACACGAGCGGCACGCAGCGCCTTTCTAAGTCTGAACTGTGGCAACATTGTGACGCGGAGGTACTTATGTAGTTTTAAAAAAAAAGTAACAGTTGTCTACAAAACCACTAGTTGCCTTTGTAAGAAAACGTGGATCAGTCTTGGTTTGAATTATCCAAAAGCTGGTGGGTGGGGCGCAGTGATATATTTTGGATATTAAAAAAATATATATTAAAACTAAAGAAACGTCTCAGGCCTTTGGTATTTTTCCTTTTTTAAAGGAATAGATCCTCGAAGTAATCGTAATAATTCTTGAAATAAAATAATATAACGCAATATATTCACGTGAAATTTATTTTCGCAGAATATCTGATCAATTAAAAATGCAATTATTATAGTAAATCAATCAATTTGAACTTTTTTTCTAGTCAAAAAGTTTATTATTATACAGATACGGCACTATGACTATGTTTAAGCACCTATAACGAACGTGATTTAGTTTTAATAAGGTGAAAGTTGCCAGTCTAAAAAAACAACAATCAAAAAAGTTTTAATAAACCTGACAATAAACTAACAATCAAAACTACTTCAATGTTCATGGTCTTTGCTGATTACAATCTCATCAAGATTTTGGCCTATAAAGATCTTTATAGGAGACTTTTTGCTATTATGAAAACCACCCATCGGCACAGCATTCAGAGGAGAACAATCGAATAATGTATTCACCTCGGAGCACAATCAATTACGTATTTGTTGCAAGAAAACAATCAGTTTTTTGCACTATCACAATTGAAATTGAAGCTCTTCACGATAATCGGCTAGGGTTGTCACGCCTTTGGTAAGTATCACGAAATGTATCTATGGTTTGACAAACTTATTAAGTTCTATTAGCGCTGGCAGTTAACGTTGCAAGTTGTTATAATACAACTAGTTATAGAAGACAATTCTTAAAAAGTATTTTTGGACGATTTATTTCTCTTTTCTCCAGCAAACTACTTGACAATGTGTCCTAGTTGCGCATAAAGCGTTTTCAGGTTTCTTTGCTAAATTAACTAACCATAGAAACAGGCTTAAAGGGCTCGTGTCACCAAGGACGATTGGTTGATCAGTAGTTTTATTGGATTTTGAGTTAGTCCGTATAATAAATTTCGACTTTTGTTTAGGATGTATACCGGAACCTACACGTTGGGTAGTTACACACACCCATTACTTGTCAAACTCCGATACGAATAAAGGGTACCATTGAGAAGCTGCAATGAATTACGTGCATGTGCTGCGTGCGTCGGCAGTTGTCGTATGCGGGTCGGCTACAGAATCATATCTTGATACTGTTTGAAGTTTACGCGACTTACACTCATTGAATAAAATAATACAAGTAGTGCCAGCCCTAATTGCTGCCGTACAACAGATCCAGCACTTCCAATTTCTTATTTAGTTTTTTTGAAACGTCAGAAAAACACGTAAGGTCGTGCTGTCGGGCCGCGAACAATGGTATTTGCGTAGTGCAACGGTACCGGCACTATCGACGAACCGGACACAATAAAATTGCGATGTGACCGGTACCTCTAATGAGGCGGAGTAAACGATAAAAAAAAAGTATTTGCACGGTTATTCAGTAGATAATTCAGGAAGGACAATAGTATGGATGTTGCGGTTTTATATTCAACTTGACCAGTTTTTGCCAATTCAGAATTTATACAGTAGAGTATAAAAAATGACAGCTACATTCATTGGTTTTTTGAAGTTTAAGTTCCTCTTTTATTGCTTGCTGGCAACATTAAGGAAATAACTACACGAGCTCCTCTGAGATGCTATCAGTATACTGGGCAAATAATATTTGACGAATACAAGAAGAACAATCTGCCTACAAGTTTAAGAACACAAAACTAATCGCGTTGTGCAAATATTGAAGCGTCGCCGTCGTCGGTAGCTTAGTGGCTTACGATCGAGAGCTCCTTTTCCGAATGCAGGCCATTACACTACCGACATGAACCCACTCCTAACACAAGCAATTTAGCTTAGCTGGAGGGGTTAACGGGAATTTAAGTAAATTCGGTTACCAATATGTAAAAAAATATTACAAAGAAAAAAAAAAGGATACCTACGGCTAATAAAAATGTCGAAATTAAAATGAGTGTGACGTGTTTACATATTGTTAATGAGCTTTACTGATATGTTATCTCTGTTCAGCGGAAACGCCATCGATAGGTAATTTGCGAGAAATTCCCAAGAAACCTAATTATAGCAAAAACACGAACCGACAAACACACATTAATTTATTATATCGATTTACAAAGGTCAACGCCGTTGGTGAAATCGATACTAAAATGAACTGATTTTTATTATACTAGTCAACATCTCTACATGACAGCCCTCTGTTGCGTGGCGGCAGTCTGACTGCTACGCAGGGACGTGGATTCGATGCCCACTTAGTACGAATATGTATTAGTATGCATGAATATGCAAATATCTATTTGCATTGGTCTGGATGTTTCCGTGCTTCGAAGAGCACGTTAAGTTTTCGGTCCCGGTTGTCAGACGAACATCTATGGCAATAGTTATATGGGGGAAATGGATGAAATGGACCACAACAGAAGGGCTGATGACCCGTCTCGCTAATGGAGTCCTCTGCTAGCAGTATTAGTAGTAACATCTCAATATAAATATGCCTCATTATACAGTACAAATTGTTTCTCTTATATTTTCTCACCCCTCGCGCTAGTGACCCATACATAAGGTGCTTATAGAAACATGTCTGCGAGCATTTCCCTGGAGAAGTGACAATTCGTTAGCCGGCGCACATACAGGTATTTGCTCGATCTACGCGGCCAAAATTATTTTAATGCATAATTGGTATCTAAACAAGATAAATAAACAATAAAAATACTTATTTTTTTTAAATAATACTATATTTTACAAAAAACGCCTTAGTGGAGTACCTAGTAATAGTAATATAGCTTTTTTAAGTTAATTCATCGCTTTCTGATGAATTTTCTATTATTGGATTGTATTCTGCAGACACAAACAGCCAAAGTTTCAGGCAAAAATGTTTTCGCTTTCCTTTTTTTTATATTTCGCATGCTACTTAGCAGAGTTCTGCTCAGTTCAGATCCTCTGCTAAGTACATACATGTTGTATGTATATACTTAGCAGAGGATCTGAACTGACCAGAATCGGTTAATTATATCTTGATTGCAATTTGTCCTCGAACATTTTCTTGCTAAATCTTGATGGTAACAGCTGAAGTGTTTATTTCTAGCCACAGCTGCATCTCGGAAAGCTCTCCTATTGACAATAATGCCTTTTCAATTATGACTGCGCCATAATCGTTATCGTACACGATTCTTCTTGGCTTTTTGTAATGCACTTTAACACGGAAAAAAACCTTATTGGTCTTTCTCATAATCTCGTACTGTCCTTGTGTCAAATCGGCATCTATAAACATTTGCAAAGCCTGCATTGGTGTCAAGGAGGACTCCTCTTTACTGGGTCGCGTAAGCAAAAATGCCTTTATCTTTTCGGACAATTGATGCATCTTTGTTACCAGATCTACCCAGTTCCACTTTCGCAGCATGTATAAAAGTCTACTTTTCAAAGTTAGAACGTAGTTCTTCAGTCTTTTGCCTTTTGCTCTGGCTCTTTTTGAGAAGTTTTATCAACTGGTATTCCAAAAGTGCCTTCCAGCCAAGACCGGTTGTATTTTATAAATTTATCTTGAGCTTTGGTTCACCTTTGTTTTATTTCAGATTGCAAATCATGAATTTGGTCGTTATTGTAACCTTCACATGACAAAAGTTTTTCTTTTAAATAGTTTAATTTGGCATCTAAAGTAAGGAAATTTTCTTTCTTTATTAGATCAAATAAGTGTTGGCGTATTACAACTCTTACTCCTGATGCATCTTCTGAACCTAAAACAAACAAATACAATGTAGAAAGTCACTAAAAGATATTTCCTATTTTAAACGATAATTAGCTGAATCTCTTCAATACCTCTAAACTGTATTTATCCGGACGTTTCCGGAGATGATTTTCACTGTATTTACAAAGTAAAGGATCAGAGAATAACCTACAATAAAAATTATAGCCGGATCTAACCCGATACATAAACAAAAACACTAGCAAAGATTTTTTTTTTAAATAAGTTATGGTGTGAAAATGGGTTTTTTTATCACTACAAAAAAAATATAGCTTGTTAATTGATCATAATTTTATTTATGCATTTTATAAGTCTTTTACCTTGTCCATCAGAATCCATCACTTTCAATTCGTAGGAAGAACTTGAGAATTTAGAAACACACTTCGAAAGTTTGATGTTTAGAAAAGCGCCAACATGAAATACGCACACTAAGTGAAACGGTCAAATTGCGACTGATGCCACAGAGGCGGGGTGCAAGATAGCAGGTAGATAAAGCATGGGTATTGTGCCAGGGTTCATATTCTGATCGTGGAACTAGTTTTTCTGAATGTTATTGAATTTTTGATAATGGGACTTTTGGCCGCGTAGATCGAGCAAATACCTGTATGTGCGGCGTATCTAAATACATATATCTAACTCAAAGGTACTGACTGGACTGACTGACATAGTGATCTATCAACGCACAGCCGAAACCACAGGACGGATCGGGCTGAAATTTGGCATGCAGGTAGTTGTTATGACGTAGGCATCCGCTAAGAAAGGATTTTGATTAATTCTACCCTCAAGGGGATAAAATAGGGGATGAAAGTTTGTATGAAACTTTGTCAATTTTAAACCGATCGGGCTGAGACGTTGCATGTATAAAGCTACTATGACGTAGGCATCCCCTAAGAAAGGATTTTGAGATGCAGGCTATATAAACACTAAGCGATAATCGTCATCCACGCGGGCGAGCCCGCGGGCAACAGCTAGTTGTAGAATATAATTGCATAAATACAGTTCTTTATCGTGCGATAACCGTCTCGAACCAAGTTGTTCGCAAGGAAGTCTCGAACAGCTTGGTTCGATACGGTAATGTTCATGATATGAGGCAACCCTACTAGCCGAGCTCGCGCTCCTATCAGCGTCGCTCGAGTTACATTTGTGCACTGGTCGAGTCAAATTAGCGGCCGACCACAACATGCATTGACATCTGACCCCGCCCTCTTGGTACCGTACCTTTCTAACATTTGTAACATTTTCCAGTTTGTCGACTGGCATTAATTATAGAATACACTGTGGTACTCTGTGTGAAAAGTATTGCTGTACCCCCCATTACGATAAATAAAGACTTTGCCTTTGACTTTGGATGCTTTTCAATCATATCTCAAATCAAATCAAATCTCTTTTCTCTTACTTAATCGACTGCTACTACTACTACTACTATTCACTCATCATCATGTCGTGTGGCTTTTGCTCGAGTCCTCATATTATGTCAACGTCCAGTTGGCGAAGCCAGTCAATTGCTGCCGGTGTGAGGTCATGTAGCTCACGCATTCCTCCAGGGAAACGACGGAGTGGACTAATTTTGATTATCTCTATCTCACTCGATGTGATGAAGAACAGAACATTTTCAGGTCGCCTTAGCTCCAAAATCGTTCATAGAATAATAAACAAAATATTTAAAAAATCTCTAAGGATTACCGAATCAATATTTTTTTTTTTGTATAATTAATACGAGTATGTATTACAAAACAACTTTAATTAGGAACTGTAAATAGTACATTCACTATCAGATCTATCTTGACTAGCAAAGTACTCAAAATGATCTCAATACCTTTTTTTTTATACCACTTAGGTGGCATACAAGCACGCAGCCCACCTGATGGAAGTGGTTACCGTGGCCTATGGACGTATGCAACACCAGGGGCGTCACACTCGCGCTGCCGACCCTGAAGAAACCTTCTAATGCCCTTCTTGAAGAACTCCATAATATTACCTGCTAATAATGTTAATGCCAAACTGTTTTATTGATTTAAATTGTATTATCGTCCGAACTAAAGGGGTGTATCAAATATTAGAACAATCTGTCAGCAGGAAGGGTTTCTTGCTACCAATGTATTAAGATCATTTTGAGTATTTTCTAGTCAAGATTGATCTGCTAGCTGTATATCTGCTGCTATAGCTGACTGTATTCATAGTTGGTTATACAAACTAGCAAGAAGTTGTGTATAAACTCCGAGTGAAATAAATACCTTCATATATGTCTTGTTTTAAGAGCTTAACTATACTGCTAAGTACTAAGCAATGATATGTTAGAATAGTAATTGGTTACCTTTTACGAAAGCTGTTGGGCCAAAATAACTTGCCGCTCGCATGCCTCTCATACAATTAACGTAAACAAGTACTTGTACAGACTTAACATTCTGCAAATGTAAGGACTTGCTAGGTCGTCTAAGAATTTTTATTAGTGGAACTTGATTGTAAAGTTTAGCTATAAAAGGGCTCATTACATTTCATGATCGTGTACATTTATGATTACGATGGTTTTGTAAAAGAACTTCGTACTTTATGAGTATTTTAACTTTAATCTAAAGACCACGCTATAAAGACGAACAAATACTTTGCCTTGATCAACGAGTTAACCAAAAATGGCTACGTGGTTAAACTCTACGCCGTAGAAGTAGGAGCAATGGGAATTCCAGCTAAATCCCTGTACAACTTGCTTAAAGACCTCGCTTAACTTCGTACATATGAGGGGATTTTTTTTGTGTTTTATCTGCGATCAGTTTCTTAACTATAATTAGATTTATTGATAGCATTCACATTATGTAGAGTGTATCTCCCAGTGGAGATATCTACTCATTGGATTGTACAGGTCAACTACTTGAGATACTTATGAGTGGATAAACTATTTGTCAAACGATAAAATACCTTTTAGGGGGCGTCCATAAATTATGCAGGCGATTTTGTCTCTTTGACCCCACCTTAGTAAGATTTCGTAAGTTTTAGCTTAATAGCCTTTCCTTTCTCTCCAATCAGACGCAAGTTTTTTGTTAAAATATGTACTCATAACGTAATTATGTTAATCTGTTCTTGTTTGCGTTGAATTTATTAAATAAAAGCATAACTTCTGCTGTATTAGGTGATACAACACAATAAGAAAATATACGGTATTATGTGGCACACTTAGGTTAACTTGCCATCAGGTGGGCCGAGTGCTTGTGTACCACCTAAATTAAGCTACTTGTATATTATGTTGAAAATAAATTAATTCCATTGAATACTTAACAAAAAGAAAGTTTAGTCTATGAGGACTTGTGTGTAGTCTCAGGAATGACTAATCCCTGTCTTATCTCCTGAATGGTCGCCAGAGCCGAAAACGGTCGGGGCGTATCAAACTCCTTGCATAATTAATGGACGCCCCCTAAAGACTACGTGATATAATTTATGTGTGACCATGTTTATGGCTCAGGCGCAAAACGTCTCTTTCGCAAAATGTCCCCTGGTCGTAAAACGTCTCTTTCGCAGAATGTCTCTTTCGCAAAATGTCTCTTTCGCAGAATCACGTGCCGTGTGTGCCCGAGACAAATGAAGATTAAAGTCTAAATTGCACATTATTTGTTTTACGTAATTGCGACACACACAAAGTGCTAGAGAGGAAAAATATATGAAGCCTTGCCGTAAAACTGAACATAACCTTCTGCTCCATAGAGTAAAGAAATGAGTTCGTAGCCGACCGCATAACAGCGGCAGCAGATGATGTGTCGTCGTGTTCGTGACTGCATATTAAATTCGATCCCGTTCGCAACTGCAGTACGCAGCAGCAAACGCAAAATGAAAACGTGTAGTATTTAGATAGCCTAATGAACGGATCGCGAGACTGACACTAATAGCGAGGTCTGCTGCCGTTGTATGCGATCACCTACGAATTATACAGATAAGGCAAGAGGCATAAACCGAGCTTATGCCTTCTTGCCTCATCAGTATAAAGGTCTCTGCATACGTAACGGGTTTTTTCACGGACGGGACGGGACGTGAAGCAAAATGTATGCGGCCCACCCCGTCCCGTCCCGTCCGTGGCCCCGTGACATATGCATTGCCGCATACATTTTGTATGAAACGATATTACCAAAACTTCACGTCCCCGTCCCGTCCGTGAAAAAACCCGTTACGTATGCAGAGACCTTAATTCACGATCGCCTGCGAACTTGTACCTTATAGCGAAAAAATTGCTGAATTATAAGGCAAGAGGCATAAGCTCGCCTTATGCATCTTGCCTTATCTGTATAATTCAGGCGTAAGGATGTTGCGTGTGCGTAACGGCTGGCCGTTGACCAACTAACGTAATGAACGTATTATCTTTAACAACACACTTTCAGTATCCATGAGCTCTACAATTTGTTCGCATAGTTATCCTTTTTGGTCCATTTAAAGTAAAAAAAACTCTCATTATACAGTAAAGTAACCTGCAACCTATAATAATGATACAATTTAGCAACGAATGGTGTAATATTTTAGCATTTACCTTTATTTGCGGATGCAAATTGCAAACATAAATATTAATTGTAATTGTTTTAGATCGGCAACTAACTCAACCGAAATCTATAGGAAAAGTTAGCATACTAATTGCTTTAAAATTTTATTACATTGTAATTAAGAATAAATAAGGTTTACTCTACCCCCCAATCAACATCTAGCTTGGCCCAGTGCTTGTATATGTATACTTACAGATTCAGCTCTCATAATTTTTTACGACAACCAGATCGAAACTGCATCCAAACTGAATAATGCATGACCAGATAATGGCCTTGTCAAGTTAAATTATTTGTGACCTTTAAATGGTATCCCATAAAATTGTAAAAATTCTCGACGCTCACGCTAGGCCTTGTTTACGACAAATAGTCACTCCAAAGAGTTTTAAAGTCACGCATTTGTATAGACGATAGCATAGCATGCTACCGACAAATTATACTAATAGTATAAACGGTGGAATATAACAAATTTATGGGTTGATTACTGTATAATTTAATAAATTAACAGTTCGAGAAACCGAACGACTCTAAACCTTTATTGACATCGACCGGTACAGGGTCGTCTAACCTTTAGATGGCGTCGTAAAATTTAATGGACTTCATTATACTCCAAATAACGAACATTTATTGACACATACCTGAAACAAACAGAAAATAAACATTAGTCTTAGCATAACTTACTCGGATCTTGGTTTAAGCAGATTATGGGGAAAATCAGTAGGTCAAATATTTGAATTTTTATGGTTAGTTGTTTTTATACAGTGGTATATTGTTCTATTTTGTAATCTAATAAAATACAAGCAGGTATTAAAGTTATGAGACTGTATAATGTCTTCCACTTAACGAAATGTTACTTTGTATGATTGTAATTGGTCATTATACTTAATGATCAGATTATGCCTCACCAGATCTGAAGCATCAGATACCGGCGAGTTTAGGGATGATCCCTTTCTCCATCTAGCTCAGGAGAGACATAAAAATAAGAATGTTGAATTTACTGCTTAAGCACGATTTAGAGACAGACTAAAACAAATATGGTTCAAAACATTCCGTAAACAAGATTAAGATACCCATTGATAAGATAAAGCGAATTACATATTCACGAAATGCAAAAACAACACAATAATGACCAAAACGTGATCGTAACAACGGCGAAAGAATCAACATCTCCTTATAATGGCAGCGACCGACGTGTCAACGTACAACGGGGCACTCACGTTCAAATTGCATGCCTTATATAGGAGACAAAAGAAAAACCACGGGATGAAGTAAACCTGTCTGTCCTGGGATCACGTACGGAGATAACTCGCGCAAACATAGCGTCTGGGCTCATTGGACTCAACAAACACACGGACCAACCAATATTTACTGTGCGCTTTACGCGTCCACCCAGCTAATATTTGAACACAATTTGAAGGCACCACGCTGTGTGTGCGTCAATTATAGCATCGGAGACAGGTTGAGTCCCGCTAACTTTGACTTCGAACTTTCATAACAAGATTTATATGAGTTTAATAAAAGTTTTTGGAATTACAAAGACGTACTATTACAATGTATTTGTGGATTATAAGAACAGGTAGATCAGTACTATGTTAATGCGTCCAATCGGGCGCATCTGCACGGGCCGCGGTTGGCAAACGCAGTTCAATTTTGCATCTAGATACGGCCGGCCGCACACCAAGTCGCATTTGCTATTCAGACGCCGCAGCGGCCGCACGCCTTGGCGCCGACGCCCTTGTTAATCCGCTGTCCATCGCACAATGCCCGCAACACAGAATAAAACAACACACCGCGAACCATTTCAAATAAGAACACAAAGACATTTTTTGTCAAAACCAGATTTAATACAATGGCTGAACTTGCGAGGTTCATGAATATCATATGCCGACAGGTGTATTTTCAAAACTTAAGTATACCAGACGAGTAAACTATTGGAAATTATATGAGTTGTATAAATCCCAATCGCAATCTAACATTAATCAAATAAGAACTAAAAACAAATGCTAAGAACTTGCGCACTTTTGAAATGTCGCAAGAGGCCTAGCATATTTCTTGCTCGACGTTTGCGATTGAGATCTGTATGCTCGTTTAAATTCCCGGCAACAAACCGAAGTGGTAAATTTCCACGAGAAAAAGGAACATAAAATTCACAAAAATGTAGAAAGCAAACCCTTGTAGGAATGTTAGTGACCACACCGACGAGAATTAAGGGGACACGTCCTTATTAAGAGCTCGCTTTGAAGTGCTGCCGCCCGCGTGCCGTATTACCATATTAATAAATTAAACGCAGTTTACTCCATTCGGGCGATCGTGCTGACTATCTAATGGTCACGAGCCAT
Organism: Eilema depressum; assembly: GCA_914767945.1. NCBI lineage: Eukaryota > Metazoa > Arthropoda > Insecta > Lepidoptera > Erebidae > Eilema > Eilema depressum. Next base: position 1,708,725 of record OU612026.1, read on the forward strand.
TGAACAAAGCAATACAAATATGTCATAGACTTACGCCGAAATGGATAGGCTTACGAAATACAAATGGAGCGCATTCAAACATCTACCCACTGGTAGTAGAGCGATACCATTTCATTGTCTACCAGAAATAGCCAAGTTACCAAATCCCTTGTTATCCGTACATAGGGCGCAATAAACATGAGACATAAAAGGCGGTGTCCGAATACGAAAACGGAAAGTAAACAGGACATTTCCGCACACATGTTGGGCGCTCGGCTACGGCTGTGTTCTGAGAAAGGATAAATCCCGCTCTTTTGAGATATCCAACACGTTCTGAGCTTCAGAGCTATCTCCGTCTCTGTAGTTTTATGAAGCTATATATCAAAATATATTTAAACGTTAGATTGTTCGTGTTATGATCGGTGCGTGAGAGTTCGATTCTTATACTCTCGAAGCGGGGGTGTTTTAATAAGCGTCCAGCCGTCGTGATTTATCGACAAAAGATTTCTCGGGTGTGATACATTGCACCTTGGAACCATAGTCCCAACATTTATAGATGGTGATTTATAGGAGATTATCAATAAAAATGTTGAGAAACTTGTAATAAAATGTTCCTGCGGCACGAATGTAACAAACTTCGGTTGGTTTACGATCGAAAATTTTTGTTAAAAGCGGATTATGAGGCCTTTCAAATTTTTTTGTTAGATTTTATTGATTCCTTTCAAACTTAACGTTCGGTTTATATGCATATTTCTGTAAATAGCTGTTTCTGTGTAGATAGCTAGTTTTATAGCCAGCGTAAATTTCTCACTTTCCGCGCTACAGGCATACAAAAAAACTGCAGTCGGGGCGATTTACAAGATATTCGCGTTAAGTGCGGGTGTCGAGTCGGCCGAAAGAACACAAATCCACGGAGCTTAGTTGAATGGATCCTGTCAGTATCCACCGTAAAAGTTACAAACCGGTTTATCATACGCCAAATAATTCGATACTTTTTATTATATGCACTCATATCCCCACATATGTAGCGAAAGAGGTGTATTTTTCATCCATGTTTCATCCAATATTTGGTGGCTCGTAACTTAACTTATTGCCGTTTCATCCTACGTCTATTTCTTAACCTACACTTTGTAGGCACCCATAAGATAAACCCTAACCCTCTTTCTAAAATTACAGTATACAATTTCCATAACAAAGTCTTCTTACAAATCTTTTTTTTTTTGTAATCGAAATCAATTTCAATAATTCTGTTTCTATATAAATTGAAGAATTTATTCGTCAACGCTCAAGTAGTAAACACTAGTAGATATAAAAACTTGTAGGGTTTATCGGGGCTGCCGTCTCCGCGAGACATTGTTCTGAATCGGTCTGGAAGTTGGAACAAAAGTGCACTTTTGTGGCGCGACAGGACAATGGATATATTGGATTTATACACGCCCCGCAGCGCCGCCACTCTTGTACCCTTTATACCTAACACGTATATTTGTGTAGCTTCCCTTTCGGGGACTCGCAAAAACGCGCCACAGGACTTGTTAGCACTTCGATCGTTAAAACCCAGACACGAGAATGCGATTACCAAATTTCTCAAACCGGGCGTTTGTCTGTAAAAAACCTTTTTGTGTAAATAACGTTAGCCCCGAGAAGTCTTCAAGTTGTACTTTACAGAATGAATATTAATGAAAATCGTGTCTATTAAAGAACCATTGCGTGCTGAGTTGTAAATAAATGGTAGCGACACCTAATAAACTCTTTAATAAAACGTAAACGGACAGGTTAGTTATGAACGGCAGTCGTGACGTTATAATCTTTGGAATTAGTACAGAAACTGTAATGAATCAAGCTCACGAAATCGTCCCACGCATATCCATACAAATTGCAATAATTTAGAATGGGCTGTCGGTATCGAGCGTAATTCCATGTTTGGTGTCTAGGTGGACTCTGGATCCTGTTACAAATGGACCAGCCCCGGGCATAGCCCTAGAGTAGCGAGCCCAGTGTGGCCGGTGAATTAGCGGACGTAATGGCACCACTTCATTACGGTTGAATGTAAGGTTGCCGCAATTATTATACATAGTTCCTGTCTACTGTTTCAGGGATTTCACTTTCACATATAGGTATCTTCTGGTTTACAAAAAAAGCTTTCATAATTTTGGGGTGTTATGGAAGCCAGGAGCAGATTTCTTCTTAATTATATCCGTGAACTATACTGCCTTTGAGTATAGGACTTCAGGCTGTCTCCCTCTAACTGATCAAAAGGAAAATCATTGGCACCTTATAACTGATGGTTAGCGAGGCCCAAAACGTTCTTAAGGTATCAAAGCACCACATAATAGGAAGCGAGTCTATTGCTGTAAATCGGTCATTGTTGTCCAGACTCCAGGCAAGAATCTGTTCCGGTCGTACCCTACGTGTTCTAAATATCAGCTAACTTCATCCAGCTATTTGCCGTGATCTAGTAAAACAGAAATAAATAAACTTAGTAGTCAGCCTTCTGGGAACGTTACCGGTCGGTGACGATGTGGAGGAATTTCACGACGCATTATGCATGTAAATATTTTATTTATTTAATTTAGTTTATTTTAGTAATAATAGTTTGTAGCTTTAATTTAATTTAGTATTATTTTTAACTTGTAATTTTCCTTGCAAATAAATTTGAATCATCCCCAGTAGTCAACTTATTGAATTCGCATCCTGTATACTCATAAACTAATAACTACTAGCCCCAAGCGATTTTATTATAATCATGTGCAGAATTATGGTAATTTACTCTTTCTTTTACTGTCCACAATGCCAATCGATAATGGATCGATAATTTATTACAGTTTTTTGAAAGGCATAACCCTAGAAGAACGTAATGACAATCGCCTGCAGCCAACTTCTCACCTTAGATTTACACCGGGAGAGAAACTGCGCAACGGAAGGCATGAATTAAACATAGCTATCATAACGGCGGCGATTTAAAACTAATACTTTCCTCTATTTCATTACTAAATAAAGACATTTATTAGAATCAACTTCCTCGTTTTCTTTAAATTATCCCGCCTGTAGATCTCGAGAAGTTTGCAAAATTATCAAACCCATATTTCGCTTACGACCACTTGTAGTAGGTTGCTGGGAAGAAATTGATTCCAGCGATAAGTATAAGCGCTAAGCTTCTATCTATCTCTATCTTAGGCCCCCTCTTTTTCATGAGAGTCCTGACATACCTACCCGGCTTACACCTTTTGCTTTTTCTACTTTCATAATGGTTTACATTACATACATGGTCGCCGGATACGTGTACTCTTGGCCTCCTTCATTATGAATTTCGTAACAATAAATCCCAATTAGTAACTCTATTCGAAACCAGGAAATGACTTCTAGGCAGTTCCCAGTACTAGTTCCCAATAATGAAAATAAAGCTCATTTCGAGAGAACGCCATGCAAATATTAGCGGAGAGTTTATTGTACAAATCCAGTTTAGAGCTTCTTGACTTAGATTCTGCGAATTTCCACAGAAGAAAATTATTATAATCCGCATGCGACACAGGGGATTAAAACATACCTAATTCATAACTAATATTCTCAGACATGTTATACAGTGCCAATCTAAGTACACATCCTCATTAGAAATACCCTGCTCATTAACCATTAACCATGCTCAATGCTCATACCTATTGCAATCAAACACTATAAATGGTGAAAGAGCCATAATACATAGGCGCCTCAACCGGAGAAGACCTGTTCTGTCACTATAATAATATGTACTTAGTAGGAGTAGGTATATTGCATTTATGGTTCATGACTGAGTGAGTATGAGTTTAAATCAAAATGTTACTCTTTCACGGATTTCAGTAGAATACCAAATGGAGCTTAATATTTTCTGGATTAACACATACACGTTTTCGGGCAAATAAAACCCGATTAAAACCACGAGAAGTAGCGAGTTCAAGTCACAATAACATCTACATACTCATGCCAGTCATTCAAAGCACAGCAACTCGTATCAATTACAATAATCTCGGCCCCCGGCGATTTGTGTAAGAACATTTATTAAGACCGGCCCGCATTCACTCATACTGAATGTAATTGAATGATCGCAGGAAACCGATCATGAACCGACTATCGGGGTGGTTGCATACATCATCATCACCGGGGACAGTCCCAATTGGAATTGTTAAATTGGTCACATTTGCTCTGAATTGTATTCAATTTATTGTATTTGATTATTGAGTTCCTTTGCGACTGATTCGGTATGTCTGAATATAAAGTAGGAAATCGAGTCGTAGATCACAATCATGGACAAAATGCTGACACAAATGCCTAAAGTTTAGAATAACATTCCTTTAGATTTCAATGAGATATTTATTAGCTTGTACTGGCTACAAATATTGTGTAAATTGTAACTGATATACGAATGTAACTGGAACTTACATGTCAAATATAAATGACCCTGTCTAGAGCACATAAAATTATAAAACACTTATACTTTTATGCCCATCAAATGCAACGTAGCCGAGCATCATCTGAACAACGCCAGTGATAAAACGAAAGAGTCGTAATCATAAAAATAATCATAGATATCATAAAAAAACGTTTATAGGCCCATCGATGGCTTTTAGCTAACGCTCGCAAAATGGGAAACTACGATACATTATTGATGTATTAAATTTTATGTATAACTGTGGGTGTATGGGGCTCCAACATGATCTTCGAGGCTCAAGTTAATCTCATCAGCAAGTCTGCGCTTGCTGACTGACGGACAAGGCATAGAGACTACTAGCATAACTTTATGCAGCTTCACTCGCTAGTTCCATGTTCCATGCGTCCCTTCTATAGTCTAAAACTCTGAGGCAGGCTTTCCTCTCTGTGTTGGGGGGTCTGACAGTTAGACATTCCTGTAAAAGCCAAGATGAACCCATCCACAAGGAAAAGAGGAGTAAGAGAGTGGAGCCTGGGAGAGTGCTGGCTTTGAATACAAACGAAATTGACGCTCGATGAAGGATACCTTCGGACATTTATATCTTGGACCTAAAATGTACTCAAAATATGTTCTATACGCGTAGTCAACGTTTCTTGGATGTCTTTTGAGGATAGCGCGGGGTGCTAATGCGGTGGACAAGCATAATTTCACCAAGCATAGATTATTACAAACCAATCCGCGCTTGCCAGGGCCTTGTTTGTCTCGCGATATAGGTCCAAGATACATGTCCCGAGGTATAACCCGCGCCACGTATCTTGGACCTAAAATGTGCTCAAAATGTGCCCTATACGTGCAGTACACATTTCTTGGGTGTCGTTTGAGGATAGCACGGGATGCTACTGCGGTAGACGAACTCAAATTCACCAAGCATAGACTATTACAAAGCAATCCGCGGGCGCCAGAGCCTCGTATGTCTTACGACTTAGGTCCAAGATACGTGGCGCGGGTTATATAAAAAGTATAAAAAATGTAATGTAAACGTTCTGTACTGGTAGCAAAATACCAAATGGTCAAACATTATGATTATTTTCGGAATCAAATAATGAGAATGACTCTCTCTCGTAAATAAGATTTACGATTACGCATAGCCCGAAATACTCCGCGATCATTTACTTTTATGGTGGCTGTTAATGACGATGTTTAATGTTCTCGAGATTTCGCGTTATGGAAACATTGTGTTGTGATGTTTTTGTAAAATAATTGTGAAATTAATGTTTCCATTAAGAGCTAATGAAGCTTCATAGAAACAGACCTTTGATTTTGTGAAAGCAGCAGTGGGATATAAGAAAAGTGTGGGAAACCGTTGAACAATTTAATGTGAAACGGTCAAGTACGGGTCTGAGTTCCGTACCTTCGTACTAGATATGACTTTATGGACTTTTTAAATCCTTCTGGAAATAAATTAGTAAGAATTTTTTTTTAATAATGTATTTTTTTGTTATATAGCAATAAAATCTATCAAAATGTCAGCTGTTGTTATTATTATGGTTTATGAGATATAGCAAAAAAAGTTCCGTTGGTGGTAAGAATAGCCCCTGTAGGCAAAATGTAATCGACACGCCTAAACTTCACAGTCGTAATTGAATACAAAGCGAGATTATGTCGAGCAATCCAGGCCTTATTTGGCTTGACCAACTGTGGCGTAACTAGACGTGTTTGCATTAACCAACACGTTCAAGAAGGTTTAGTTTTACGGTAGTTCTAACTTTTATGCTAACCAATTGAAATCCACCGTCTACTCACGTTACGACTACGATAAGAAATCATTGTCAAGTAGACGCATGCCCCTATGATGAAATGATTAATGTATTATGTTAAGCAATATCAATGCGATCGTGTTCTTTCGCAGGTATTAAATTTGCATCTGTCAGATAGATGAAAGACAATGTCTGAGTGGTGACGGCTGATAAATGATTGTTGGGATTAGAAGATTTGTTCCATTTACGATACAATATGTATCGGTCGAATCAATCAGGTAGATTGGCAACCAATTTAGGCTGTATTATCTGGCTGGAACTTGGCGGCACTTGTGCAAAAAGCAATACTATGAATACTTTATTATTTGTAGGATTGAATTTGATATTTTCCTATTGATAGTACTGCCGTTAACGTTTGAGTCATCTCTTGAAACTTCTATCTATCTTGCTCACTCTTAATGTTCTTCGAAAGTACCATAATGATGTGCGTTCCGATGTCCATAGTTCGTTTCAGATGCTAACACAGCCGTATTATTGTGACGGCAAACAAAATGTTCAACGTCCTACAATCATTGTCAAAGCTTTTGTGGTTGTCGATATTGTATAGGTTCTAGTTTTCAATCATGATTGACGTTTCAATTATTAAATAGCTACAATCTATCGTTTGGATTAGCTACCAAAAGAGCTCAAAAGTATTCAATCACGAATGCCTTAAAGCCCCAGGCCATAATTTTGAAAACGGGTCGGGTCTACAAATCGGTAGTGCCTTACTTGATGAAAAAAATAGCATAACTCAAACGGATATTTAAGAACAAGAAGCTCCCGCAATTTTGTTGTTTTTATCAACCAGCAACACTTAATTGGCTATCGTCAAGATCTTTATGTTGTAATATTAAACTTACTACGCTTAATAGGTTCGATCCCATAAACCAAGAAGTTTAGAGAGTTTCTCATTTACTCTCACATAGAAATGGTGGAATCGACTGCCTCCGTGGCGTAGCGGTAGTGAACGCGGCCGCTACGCAGAAGGCGCGGGTTCGATCCCCGCTCAGTGCAAATATTTGTGTTCATGAAATATGGGTATTTGCATTGGTCTGGTCGTGCCTCGGAGAGCACGTTAAGCCGTCGATCCCGGTTGCCATAAGAACATCTATGGCAGTCGTTACGGGTAGTTGGAGCCCTAAAAAATCCAAAAAAAAAAAAAACAACGGTCTAGCTGCAAAGCTTCGATATCGCCTAATGTTATCATTGGGCTGTGGAGGTCAGATGGCAATCGCTTCACGAAAAAAATATTGATGTCTAGCCAAATCTGTAGTTAAGACTAAAGCGGACCCCAGACTCCGAGCTGAAAGCTTCGGATGCGACTGGGAATTAACGCTAGGATGAGAGAGAAATGGTGGAATCGATACTCAAAGAAAGTTTATCTTTTCGAAATATAACTGTAATAACTAAAGGTAGGTTAGTTCTGATGTGAAATCAAATACAATCATTTATGGTTTATATATGACACTTATGATGATCCGATCAAAAATCTTTACAATGCCTACCTACATTTGATTATGGGAAAAGGACCAGCTAATAAGAGTTCAAGTTGGTTACTTTTGCAATGGTATAAATTATTATAATAATTTATAATGGTATAAAATGAAAAGAAAATAATTATTGATTGAACTTTTAAGAAAGCTTCTAAACAGGTCAAACTTATAACTACCCTCGATTTGTCTCGAGCACCGAGGGTTAAAAATAAAACCATTTATCACACAATTCTTGCTGCACTTGAAAAGAAGACCAATTATTTTACCGAGTTTCAAACCCAGTGTCGTGTACATCTGGTACCCGGTACTAGTTTTGATACGTGAAAAAATAAAACCATTTCTTCCCACGGCCCCGTTCAAATAGCATATCTAATGATTGGAAGCAACGTAATGTTTGCACATAGGCAAGTAGCAAAGATCGTATTTGACAAGTGAGAAATGACCGGATGCCCACATTGGAAATAAAGAGTGATTGATAAGAAGCTGCCATTGGCGATAGCATCTGAAAGCAACGACGGGAAACTTATCAATCGAGAAGGCGGTCGTAAAATGACGTGTAAACCTCTATATCCGGCGGTTAGAAGCGCGTTGCGGTTAGTGTCGGTTTCAAAACATATCCGAACGGCTCGCGGTATACAATTACACGAATCTAAAGATTTGATATGTCGTTTGGTCAGTGTAATGATACCATCAGTTATCGCGATGTGTAGATCTAGTTTCTCATGGTTATTCATACGATATGTGATCGATACATGCGGAAAAATAAAACTATTTCTCAGCAGGTAGAAGAATATGGAAAGCCGCGGTAGCCTAGTGGTATGGGTAATGGACTGCTGAGACGAGGTCTCGGGTTCGATCCCAGGTTTTACCATGGCACACACCAATGACTTTTCGATGCTTTTCGAAGTTATGTGTGTATTTACCGCAGGTTTATAAGTGCCCGGTTAATGGCAATAGGCTCGCCACCTATTACATTGGGACCTAAACATAAACGGCGAAATGTGGGTGCTAGCACCTCTGCCTACCCCTTCGGGGATACAGGCGTGAGTTTATGTTATGAGTTTATGTTATGTCTTGTAATATTTGAAAAATCTTAATCGGAATTGTACCGTTGTACGGCTTTGTGCAAGATTAATATGGTAATATCTAAGGAAGTACTTCATTCAGGGTGGATTAATAATAGAGTTTTTGTCTACATGACAAAAGAAATATTTCCTGTCCGGGGATGTACAATGTACATACCTACGGGATTTGACATTTATGAATGACAGTCGTCAGTCATATTACGTCAAATCCCATACATTCATCATTCTATTCTACAATACACCGGTCAAAGAACCAATTGCCTAGTGGACTGATCAATTTATCTCTATATAGGATTCTGCCTGCCAATAAGAAGGACGCGTGACTGTACGATCACCAGTAAGTTCTGAGAAGAAATACTGGATGATATGGTATCATAAATCCAAATCTTCCTTCACACACCTTCGGTAATATATAAAGATTCGCTTGAGGGGGAACTGATGCAACACCCACAAGCTTGTGATCACGTACAGCATACACGCATTCGTCTAGACATTTGATACGCCTCAGCTCGCGTCCGATTGATTTAAACGTTTAACTAATGGAACATTCGAGACGTATGTCTCAACAAATTATTTGCTTGGTAACAACGTCCAAAGAGCACAGCGACCTTTTTATCAACTAGCCTACGTTAGCGGCTCCACTTGCTGGAAAACCGAACCCACGAATCTATTCTCGAGGTATTTTCGCAATCTTACTCTACATAGTAGGTATGACTGTGTATAATGTCAACCAAACGAGTCCAACCATTTCTGCGTGATTGAGTTTATTACCAAGTGATTCATCATCATCCTCCTACCCTTATCCCAAGTTTATTTGGGGTCGGCGCAACATGTGTGCTTTTTCCATTCATCTCTATTTGCAGTCATCTTAACATTCACTCCTTTCTACACTCTTCCTTTATTACCAAGTGATTGCTTTATAATATAAATTGAATTTATGGAATAGCAATACATAGGGATGATGACTATTTATTTTTATTCCCGAAAAATGACCAGTTTACAATAATTAATTGTGAATTAATTAATTTATTATGAACTGTTAAAGTGAAATTTTATTACAACAAAAAGTTTTAACGATAATTGATTTTGAAAATTCAATTTCTCGAATCGCCCGAAAACGCTCTATACAAAATCGTTACTAAGGCATATTTTTTTAGCAAAAACTATGATATCAAGCAGTATTGGGTAAAATCGGACGACCTTGTCATCATCCCTATTGGCCGCGATAAAAGCTTTTCATCCAGGCGGAACCACGGGTAACAGCTAGTATGATGTATATAATGCAATCCTATATTTATACAATGAAAGCTCATCACTTTCTGCACATTATCAACTAAGGATCGTTATAAAGTTATAAAATTAAAAGGGTTTAATTATAAATCTTCAAAAGGAAGCTCGTAAGAGTCGCGTTTATGGTAGTAATGCCTCCAGCTTCATAAAGACACGCAGGGCTGTGATTGGTCGGATTTTGTATCTTGCTCTTTATAGCTCTCCAGGTTGTAATAATCTAACAGAAAATTGTGCATTTAGTCGAAATAGCGAAGAAGATTGTCGATTAGCCGCTTTTAATGAAACCAATAGTTTTACGACTTCGTTGCTGCGAATCTGACTTATGAGTTACTAGCTTTTGCCCGCGGCTCCGCCCGCGTGGATGTCGGTTATCGCGACCAAACATAGCCTATGTCCTTTCTCAAGGTCTAACCTACCTCTATACCAAATTTCATCAAAATATCTCTCTCTCTCTCTCTCTCTCTCTCTCTCTCTCTCTCTCTCTATCTCTCTCTCTCTCTCTCTCTCTCTCTCTCTCTCTCTCTCTCTCTCTCTCTCTCTCTCTCTCTCTCTCTCTCTCTCTCTCTCTCTCTCTCTCTCTCCATACAATTTCAGTGGCGAGGGGTACCTATAACCCCTCTGCAAAATTTTCACCCACCACCAGTTCCACCACTGATGCATTTACACTCAACATATTACGTGAAATTAAAAATACGAGGTAGGTAGGTAAAGCAGACCCCAGACTCTGAGGTGAAAGCTTCGGATGCGACTGGGATTAACGCTAAGATGAAGAAGACTGACTGGCGATTACTGTCTAACTGAAAAGGAGTATGAGCTTGGACCCCGGGGCACAGATTACCTAATAGTTGGAACAGATAACTCACTGCCTGGAAAATTAACGATCCAACTCAGATAAGTGCCTACAAGTCCACGTGATCAACCACCTCCATACGAATATGTATCTTAACAGACAGCCATACGGTTATTATTACTTTGCAGTCGCTCGGCGTCGTCCTCGTAGTTACGTATAATGACGCTAGGGTTGCCTCGCTTAATAAAGGCTTCACACTAGTTTACAATAGTTTGACATTTTTCTCACCTATTCATCGAATATCGAATAATAGCCGAATATTATTGGACATTCGGTCAATATGTATTTCATCTCAATCACAATCCTACCGGTCAGCAACTCAAGAGTAGGTAAGCTTAGACAAGGCCTTAGATAAACTACTATTCTCAGTGCACAGTGGCGATTATTATATATTTGGTCTGAACGCAAACAATGCAGTAGAGGTAACGCACCGACAATTATAAGTACACGAGACCTACACAAGTACACGAGAGTCAAACGCCAGCCCGCGACAGAGCGGTGCGGGCGGCGGCGGCCATCGCCGGTCGCTGATCGCCTCGCGATACCATCCTACGAGTACTTACAATTTTTTATTTATGATTGCATTCAAGTGTTAAGACTGAACCCGAGCCGTTAGCTATAAGTAGGTACTAGGTCAGATAACTACATCTTGTAACAACCAATCTGTTACTGAATAGACTAAGTAGGTACTGAATCCAACATTTTTTAAGTCTTTCCGTATAGTAGGTAGCGAAGTGGGTAGGTAGGTACCTATATTACTTTGTACAAGATATGTACCTACTTATGTATATTAAATATTGTCATAGGTAGGTACCTACAGTAACTTAACGAATGTAATTACACTTATTAAGTAAGTACCTACTTGCCGTTCTTCATTAACAGGCAAGCAGAAGTAAGATTTTTATTTGATTTGCTAGATTATCCGTGATATGCTTTCATAATAGCATCATAGATTGAGTATTAATTATATTAATAACAAACAAAAAGACTCAACAAACAAAAAGATTGAAACGTAATAATATAACCAAACCTTAGGTACTTTATTATTGTACGCGCGTGTGCACGCGGCCAGTTCAAGCTAAATTATCACGTTCAAAATCAAAATAAAATTAAGTGTAGTCATAGAGACATATGACGTTAAACATTAAAAGCTATTACTTAGATATTACGTACTTGGGTCGCACGCAATAGGTAAGAGAAGTCCGTGAGAAAATATTTTGGTACACACCACTCGTTTCCACTTGCCATTAATTAATTAAGTACCTACAATGTTTGTGTTGCAAAATATATAGGAGGTAATAATATTAGTAAGTATTTTGATATTAACTCCAACATATTGCAAATAGAAATACATAATCTAATTAATTTCCTTGTTGATATGTAATTTGTTTTCCTTTGCAGGGAGATATTCTCACAAACAAACAAAAGTGACTAGCATTGAAGGCCGTAAGTATGATCATAATTAGCCCATTTTTCAGTCTACTGCTGGACATAGGCGTCTCCCAATGTGCGCCACGTCTGACCTTAATAATAAGGAGGTATATATAGAAAAACCAATGTTACACTAGTATCCACCTAATTTTAAGAATGCTGGAAAGTTTATTTCTCTTTATGGCATTCTAAAGGTCATAAGTACATTTTTTCTTTGTGTACCTGCCAAGTATAGCCTCGAGTATAACACAAACACAATTTGGCGTAGCTGAAGACGTCGACGGAAATGCTAGTAATTTCAGATCCTAGTACTCGTTGCCATTCAACGTGGCATTGCTGCCAGCCTTCTGAGAACGTCACCATTCGGTGATGATGTGGAGGAATTTCACGACGCATTATGTATGTAAATATTTTATTTATTTACTAGCTTTTGCCCGCGGCCCCGCCCGCGTGGATGTCGGTTATCGCGACCAAACATAGCCTATGTCCTTTCTCAAGGACTCACCTACCTCTATACCAAATTTCATTAAAACGGTTCAGCGGTTTAGTCGTAAAAGTGAGACAGACAGACAGACAGAGTTACTTCCGCATTTATAATATTAGTAGGGATAGTAGGGATTTTAGTTCATTTTATTAATAACTAGCATTTGCCCGCGGCTTCGCCCGCGTGGATGTCGGTTATCGCGACCAAACATAGCCTATGTCCTTTCTCAAGGTCTAATCTACCCCTATACCAAATTTCATCAAAATCGGTTCAGTGGTTTGGGTGTGAAAGCGTGACAGACAGACAGACAGACAGACAGGCAGACAGACAGACAGACAGACAGAGTTACTTTCGCATTTATATTATTAGTAGGGAAGTAGGGATTTCTAGTCTTTATTTAATTTAGTATTATTTAAAAAAAGAATGTGCCATCACGTCGCACCAAGGATGGCAAGGTACCGTTGTACACAACCTTATTCAGTTCGAACTTTGTTGTTTATCTCGAGGAGTCATCTATGTGGACCATACCTTACAACGACTGCCAACTATGTGCTCATTAGAATCTAGGTTATTTTAGATCATTAATTATGCAAGTATAGGTAATTTATTGGTGTGTTTCATCATCATCATCATCATTTCAGCCATAGGAAGTCCACTGCTGGACATAGGCCTGCGTGGTGTGTTTAATTACAATTAAAATTGTGACATAAAAAAGTTCGAGGTCTGGATGTACATGATGAGTAGTCTCAAGCCGTCTATGAGAAGCCAAGAATGATTGACTAGTTCACAATGAACAGAGCATTATAAATTCAAACTGTTGTAATAAATAGCCAGAAAAAAATCCCAACATGAGGCCTGAGAGGCGAAATTTCAATGAGCTTTCTGTATTTATAGTGTAGTTTTTGCTTTGCTAGCTTCCTTTTCACGCCTGCTTCTGTGTTAGAGCGCTATGTGCTCAGTAAGTAAAAAATGCATTGTCTTCACTATGCCCTACACAATATTGTTAATGACCAAAAAAAAATTTCCGAATCCTATCAAAACATACTTTTTGTCAATCGCTTAAAGATTCCTAGGCCGTGCGCTGATGGAAAAAAACACATAAATATTTCAAGTCACAAGGCCAGATTCTGAGAATTAAAAACGTAATTGATGAGTGTTCGCAGATAGCAGTTGGAATTGAATCTAGTGTGTCGCGTATAAAACGTTGACCTGTACCTACGCAACTGGCATAGCTTCTCAATCGATCTAATTACCCTCCAAACGTCAAAGCAACTGTGTCTCCATCATACATCATACTAAGATTGTATAAGATGAAATCCATCATGGATGCTGTTCTAAATTTCTGGACTAAAGATCTGGACTGTCCGCTTTCGTAACATACTTTCCAAATTAAATGAAAATATAGTAAGTAATGACAAAATGACACGTGAGAGGATTGCAAACTATATTATACAGAGAAACAATGAGCAAACACAAGTAAGTAGTTTAATACAAGTCAATTTACAGATCAAGGCGATGTGTGTTGTTTGTTTAAAACTTTTCATAAAATAGTAAACAAAATATTAAAATATACCTTACCTTGCCCATTGATTTTAGTGAAGGAAAGGCATGATATTCGTAAGTTTCCAATATTGTTAAGATAGATTAAGTTGGTTAGACATTTAAGGACATCCGTTGCGTTGAGCGGACGCCGTGCGGCGCTTGCGTGGACATGCAAATACAAGAGTAACAGCTGCAATTGCTGCAACCCCGCCGACTCCCGCTCATAGCAATATTTCCTATTGTGTATAGCAATATAGTATAAAACCGAGAACCACAGTAATACAATATGAAAGACAGTATCAAATCCTACTAAGATCTTGTATAAGATAATAGATTGAAGTTCTCAACTGTATACCGGTCACAATAAAGTATAAACTTATCGGCATAGTTAAATCGTAAGATTCAAGCCTAAGATTTTCTAATAAACAATTTACTGTCCCCACGTCTTGGTACGCTTATGGAGGAACCGGTCGTGACGTGGTCCTTAAAAGTCCATATCAATAAATATGTTGGCGTCGAGCGTGCACGCGGCCTGCCTAGCTTTATACAGAAACTTAGGAACGTCGCACACTGCATGCCTACTAGGAGTTCCTTACTAAACACTACTGCTACTAAGCGGGGCGCAATGAGGTCGTCAAGCACAGGGCCACCATTTTAACATAGTTGGTAATTTGTGACCCTTTTTCTTGAGACTGTCTCTAGGTTACCATCAGGTAAGGTTAAGTCATATTGACGTTTACTATATAAAAAAATCTGTAGGCAAGTATTTAATAAGTCCGATAATTAATCCAAATACATAAATTCAATGTCTTCAGGGGATTATTTAAGTCTGACAGCAGTCGCTTTACAGAAAATATCAACCGCTTTTGAGCAGACTGAAAAGCTAACCCCAACTAAGCTGGAAAAGGACTCGAACTGCATATCATGGAATTGCGAAGTTCTTGTCGTCAATATAATAGGAATGTTTAGTATATTTTTGATATATGTAAATGGATGTTGAAGAAGTCTAGTGTGTGAAGCCCTTTAAAGAAATCAAACAGATGTGACCTCGGTACTCAACCCAAGTTTACGGTCTCTATATTCTAAATTTTATCTGCTCGTTTGTCACTGTCTCGTGCGAATATATATTAAAGAGATTCATAGTTTTCCTGATATATATATTTTGTTTGTTTCATGTCTAATTTCATGTGTAAAAAAACCGGACGATGTAATAACTAATTCACTAAATGTGATCGTGAGAGAAAATGTACACATGCTCATTTTTTCTCTCGAAATGGATGGCAGATGTATAATAATTATCCACATTTCAGACTACGTTTTCGTATATAAAATTTACTTTAAACTATGTTTTCATTCCCGCTTAGGGTCTGTCCATTAATTTTGCCGATTGGCGGCATACGGCAACATTCTGCAGACTCTTCGAAACTACTAACCACCCGATAACACTTGACCTGAACCGTGAATCGATCCCAATACTACGCACATACGCAGTAGTCACATTTGTCGCTGTGGCACTGGAGCATAGCGAGTCTAATTTTATGTGCGTTAAAGAAAAATGCCGGACGTTGTAATTACTAAGTCACCACTGATTGTTAGAGAAAATGAGCACACGCAGATTATTAAAATACGAAATTACCTCATAACTACCTACGTAATGACCTGGTAGCTGTTAGTTACAGAAAAATAAATACATATTGTTATTTCCTTAAACTCGACGTCTTAACATGCGTGACGTTAAAATATCGCACGAGTCTTTTCACTTCTTCTTCATCCTAGCGTTAATGCCGGTAGCATCCGAAGCTTTTTTCTTGGATTCAGCCCCTCTAGACAAGTGGCAGTTCGTCTGCCGGTGTTCTGTTGAATAGAATGCCAAATGTATGGGATTTGACGTATATGACAGGCGTCAACGAATGTCAAAAACGTCAATATACATTTGCCATACATTTATCATTCTATTCCATGATACGCCGAGCAACGAATTGCCACTTGTCTAGGGGAGCTGGAGTACAATTTTTCCAGCCTAACTAAGAGTTTGGCTGAACTTTGATATTTCGATACGAATTTAGTTTTGCGTTTTTATGGAGACTTCTTAACTCGAAGCTAATCTCACCTGCAAGCCAGTACACTTGCCAAATTAATATATGAGGATCTAGTGCAGACTTTCCTCTCGGGGCTTGAGGAGTCGACTGCGGTCCATAAAAATCGTATAACCAAACCAAAAGAGAAGAAGGAATAAGGGGACCCTAAGGCGATGCAACCCTAACCTCAAATACAACCAGGAACGTTAAGATGATGATGATTTACAGAAGGTCCAGAAAAAAAGTAAAATATGCAACAACATTACAAGCATTAGACACATTCTCGACAATAAACAATACTAAACAAAAAGCGCATATTCCCAAGGCATTCGTCAGAGGTTCAAAAGCCTAAAATTCCCCATAATTTCCACGGCAGCGGGAACAGCATCACAATTCGTCCCGTGACCGATCGGTAATCACCGTGCCGAGACGTTGGCACGGCCACGACTCCGGCGGCTCAGAGCTGCGCCGGAGTGGCGCGATCATATCGCAATGACCAATTTGCGAACACCTGACAGTTTTACTAACATTATGTTTCAAATGATAGATATTTCTCTTTTGGATTAGAATATTATGGAGAAATCAGTATTATATTATTTCAGGCTATACCGTTCAGTCGTCAATAAAGGTAGTTTAAAACATTCCAATTTTCATTATCTTTGCCTGTACCCGAATGGAAAAAAAGGTGTGACTATGTGTAAGTTTAACCTCACACTCATACTTAAAAAGTGTTCAAAGCTTTCTCTTCAGGCGTTAATAATTATGCGCAACTATCAGATACTTAACTTAAACGTAATTAATTGCTTACATTATCATAAGTTAAGATAAGCTAACACTATTTGGGTATTAACTGTTGAATTTAGATCTCTATTTTAATCACGTGGGGTCAACTTACGTGACTCTTTCGAACTTTTTAAATATAGTTAATTAACCGTTACCCGCGGAATTTTTTTACCTAAAAAATTGATATTTTCCAAAATATATGTCATATTATAGTCTTCATAACATCATTTTACACTTATTAAATGGGAACTATGAGCAGCCAGAATGTATCGAGAGGGGCGCGCCTGGCTGTACATAGAGGAGTGCTCGTCCCTACACTTATGTATGGTAGTGAATGTTGGGTTTTGAAGAAGAAGTATGAAAGTAAATTGAATGCTGTGGAAATGAGAAGCCTGAGAAGTATAGCTGGGGTGAAGATGACGGATCGAGTGAGGAACACTGTAATAAGGGAACGTTGTGGTATGGTTGAAGATGTAGTGACTAAGATAGAGAAAGGGATGCTTAGATGGTTCGGACACGTGGAGAGAATGGACGAAAGAAGACTGACGAAACAGATTTATGAAGCGAGGGTGAATGGGCAACCCGGTAGAGGTCGACCTAGACATACGTATGTCAGACAGATTGAAGACATAATAAAGAAAGGAAATGTCAAGAGTACTCGAAACCGGCGAGCATGTATGAAAACAATTATGAAAGTAGAAGAAGCGAAAGATGTATGCCAGGATCGTAGCAAGTGGAAAGCAGTGGTCTCTGCCTACCCCGCTGGGAAAGAGGCGTGACTTTATGTATGTATGTATGTATGTATGTACGTGCGACAAAAATATAGTTGGTGAAAATTAACCTCAACTATCCCACCGGAAATTTACACTATGTACAGTCACAAGTGTCACAACCCTTCCATGAGAGTAAGCTAGAAACCACGTCTTTCAGTGAAAAGCAAATGTGCTTGCTACGATCCTGGCATGATGCCATTCGCTTTTTCTACCTTCTATGCTCGCTGGTTGTGGGTACTCTTGGCCTCTCACCATCGTCTCATGAATCTGTTTGAAATCTTTCGTCCATCGTCGTCACTACATGTCCGAACCACCAAAGCATCTCTTTCTCCTCCATCTTGGTTACTATATCTTCTACTATACCACAAAGTTTATTTCCCCGAAATATTTACACGTGCACACATAAAATTAAAATTAAAAAAGTAAATTCTACAAAATTTATACACCCATTACATTCACAAAAAAAGCACTAATTGCCATTTTATAAAAATAAATCCTACTAATAAATTCTTAGTACGTAATTTATATTAAGATTAAGCTATTCTAATTAAAGCTAATGATTATTATAAGTTATCATAAAAAAATAAATGGCAGCTAATTTCCTTAGTTATGTTATTTCTTATTGTAGCCGTGCATGTGTGATGAGTACAATATTACCATAACAAAATAAATTAGCAGTAAGTAAAATATATTTTGGACTCCCGTTGTGTGCTAACCATTAGTTACGATGACGTCAGTCTCCGGTCACGAGTGGGGTAATCAGTGCAGTTGGTTACTACTAAGGAAATCTATAATTATATATTTAGGTATGTATCCGCCAGTAAAGTCCCGTAAGGAACGTATCATCGTCATCTCGAAGACAGTGTGGCGGGAAAGCGGCGTCAGAGGTTGCAGATTTGATTTCTGTTCAATGGAAATATTTCTATGTGGACATATTTCTATTTGGATGGAGTGTATGCGTCTATTTGTATTGATCTATGTATAATATTATGTAACTACGAAAAAAAAAATGTATCTCAGTACATCCGCATTTTAGATTTAAAACTAGAAATCAATTAAGCAGTGTTTTTTTTATACTATTTAGGTCGCAGACAAGCAAACGGCCTTCCTGATGGTATAAGGACTTTGGATCTAGATAATTGTATAGTAGTTTTAGAATATTTTTATTTATTCAAGCCCGGGTTCCACATGTTTGGAGGTAGAAGTGCTTCCATTATTTCGCCAACTATTTACGGTCCTCGAACCTAACAAGAAACCTTTTGTCGTCAATTAATCTGTTTTTTCAGTTGTCTTGCTGCTACTGAGAATCTTATGTTTATTATATCGTAATCAATTAATAGGTTTCTCAAAACAAGTCGTATTACTCGTCTATTTCCCTAGATTATGCTTAATTGCAATAAACAGTAAAATAATATGTTTATCAACAAACTGGAATGTAGAATACCTAATGTCACATGATCACGACTTCCGAGCACATGACCACAATGTCACACAAAACCACAAGCCCAATCAGTATAGTTATAAATTAAGTGATAATGGTAGACTAGGTGGCCACACTGGACACTGAGAAAATCAGTGACGGTGGTTACTTCGTCACAAAGAAAGAGTCCTCTGAAAAGGCTTGGTGAACTAAAAGAGAGACTGTACTGCACGTACAGTGAGAGTAAGAGAACAAACTGTGGTTATTTCGACACAAAGGAAGAGTCCTCTGAAAAGGCTTGGTGAACTAAAAGAGAGACTGAACTGCACGTACAGTGAGGGTAAGAGAACAAACTGTGGTTATTTCGACACAAAGGAATAGTCCTCTGAAAAGGCTTGGTGAACTAAAAGAATGACTAAAATACTGCACGTACAGTGACAAACATTGCAAGACAAACTTTCATGATGCAGAATCCAGTTGTACCTACTACTTTAATTTTGTGGTTGGGCTATAGGTACTTCTTCTCCTTTTTCTTGGATGGCAACATATCAACCCAATTTAGGAGAATCTTGACAGTGTCAGGTTGGAAGTATCCCGATCGTCGGCATTAGAGTTAAATGTAGGCAGGAGCTATAATATGAATTACCCAGCACTATCAATCACTACATATTATAAAACAAAGTCGCTGTCGCTGTCTGTCCGTCCCTATGTATGCTTAAATCTTCAAAACTACGCGACGGATTTTAAAGCGGTTTTTTTTAATGGATAGAGTGATTCAAGAGGAAGGTTTTTATGTATAATACATGCATATTGTTGTAGAGAAACACTGATAAATCGGGATCAGAATACCACGCGGGCGGAAAATATGGCGGTACGAAGTTCGCCGGGTCAGCTAGTTTAAAATAAAGTAAAGTGAGCAATTACATTTATTTTCACTAATCGAAAAATGCTACTCGCACGCGCTAGCGAGTTCCGGATTAGCGAGTTGAAGAATGATCCACGAAATACAATCCCCCAAAACTGTTACTGACATAGTAAGCTTCATACATCACCGTTATCGCTCACCATCAGATGAACCGTAAACAGTGCTACCTAACCCATACCAATTAACCCTATCCAAAAACACACCAACACCAATAAATTCTGTGACGCCATTACCGCCAAAATGCAACGACAATAAATCACTTACTGCCATCAAACAGTATACCTCGGGACACGTATCTTGGACATAAATCGAGAGACAGACGAGGCCAGGGCGCGTTCGGATTGTTTTGCAATAATCTATGATTGGTGAATTTAAGCTCGTCCATCGCAGTAGCACCCCGTGCTATTCTCGAAAGACATCCAAGAAACTTGTGCTCGACAGCCTCCGGCTCCGTGGCGTAGCGGTAGTGAACGCAGCCGCTACGCAGGCGGCGCGGGTTCGATCCCCACTCAGTGCAAAAATTTGTACGCATGAATTTGCATTGGTCTGGTCGTGCCTCGGAGTGCACGTTAAACCGTCGATCCCGGTTGCCATACGAACATCTAAGGCAGTCGTTACGGGTAGTTGGAGCCCTTAAAAGTCCAACAACGGTCTAGCTGCAATTCTTCGATATCGCCTAATGTTACCATTGAGTTGTGAAGGTCAGATGGCAGTCGCTTCTCGGAAAATATCGATGTCCAGCCAAATCCGCAGTTAACACTGGTAAAGCGGACCCCAGACTCCGAGGTGAAAGCTTCGGATGCGACTGGGAATTAAAGTTAGGATGAAGAAGATCCAAGAAACTTGTACCTACCTACTGCGTATAGAGCACATTTTATGTCCCAGATATATACCGAGCAATACAATGTTTGTCTCATCGCGTATTCTGTTCGACACACGTAGCGGACCATTCATGAGTGTGCGGTGTACATTACAATTAATTACCAGCGGCAGGACGCGTCCTGATTTTAACTGTAATTGGTGCCGTGGAGACAAGTGTACAGCTAATTGTTCGGCAGCAGAAGCTTGTTGGTAAGGATATTAATTGAGGACTCGATTGAGAGGATATTCTCGCTAGAAAGCGAAGTACCTTGTTTGCTGTCTATATTGGATTGTGTGAGATAGCGTAAGATTTGAACTTTTTAGGGTTGTAATGTTAATATTTACAAGATATGTAATTACTCAGACTTATGGGTATTTAAACTACCATAGTCACTTACACTTACTATTAGAGATATCGGGATCTTTATCATGTTCCCATACAATTTCCTCTGGAGATCACGCTGGCAAGCGCAACAGTGTTCCGAAATATTGGAAACAAATGAATGAAGAACATGGTAAATTCCCGATATCTCTATTATATTAGGCGGCAATTAAGGGGCACAAAACATACATTTTGATTCGCTATGGTCACTGAACGTGTGACAAAGGAAGCTGAAGGTATACTTCGAGACACATATATTGGACCTAAATCGTTATACAAACGAGGCACTGGCGCGAGCAGATTGTTTTGTAATAATCTATGCTTATTAATTTTGAGATCGTCCACCGCAGTAGCACCCCGTGCTATCCTCAAAAGACACCCAAAAAACGTGTTCTGCGCGTGTAAAGCACATTTTGAGCACATTTTAGGTCCAAGATATATATCCCGAGCAATAAGTAAGACTTAGAAATACAACAAATATAACTGTCAAATTATATTATAATAGAAAACCAATACAAACAATTACGAAACCAAGCAGCAACTGTAATTGAACTTTCTATAAGCGACTACCTCCCAAATCCAACAATTAATGACGATAAAGCATAAATTAGTTTACGTATATGGACATATAATTCATACCGAAGCCAAAACAGTTTATGGTGGACCATCAAACAGGTTCCACTAATTGCAAGAGCCGACACCTGAAGCAGAGGTCGTTATACAAATTAATTTGAGCTCACTTGGCAGTAAAAATTACATGCTAATGTATTCACTTACCACTAATTAGCGTCTAACTTATATTTTTATAGGTATATAGGTAGTCGTGGAGGAATGGGTGAGACGTTCATTCAATGAAAAGGAATGATGAGATGAACGCTTGGATGTTGAATGTTGTATCCACGTGTGAATCTTCGTTAGAGGGAGTGCTGACTTGTAGCGTATGTGAAGATAGGCTACGTCAGTCACCTGAGAGCACACCAACGAAGCTCTCATTAATCAGAAGCCAGTCGCTGTGGAAGAACTCGGTCGGCAAAGAGCAGCACAGGATGAAGTTAATGTACCTATGTAAGTGATCAGAATATCAGTGTTCAAATTATGTCAGATCAGTAGATCGACTGTATACTGTATACCCCTCGAAGCAGTATACAACTTTCTTTTAGATCCCATGTTAGAGGGTAATTCAACAAGGATGTTTTATGGGTAGTATGTTTATCGGCGGATGGAGAACAGTCTCATTAAGGTAGGTACTGTAGGCAGTTCAAATCCATTCATTTGTTCACTCCTTTTTGAAATCCGCTCATAGTCGTCATGCTCTACACCCACGAAAAGTGATGCTTCTTATATTCTATTTCACCACGCAAACAAAGTTGCTGTCATATTTCAAACATTAGTTCACATATCAGACGATGATATATTACGCAGTGAACGCAACGAGTCAAATATATTTTAGGAAATATTTTCATAGAAAGCCCGCGAATCCCAACAGTCGTG
This sequence comes from Eilema depressum, assembly GCA_914767945.1. Classification (NCBI taxonomy): domain Eukaryota; kingdom Metazoa; phylum Arthropoda; class Insecta; order Lepidoptera; family Erebidae; genus Eilema; species Eilema depressum. Next base: position 1,731,793 of record OU612026.1, read on the forward strand.
CGCAGATTGAGATCATCGTGATAACTAGACTGAAATATAGGTCATATCTATTTTAAATGCAGCCGGACAGCCCGCCATAAGATATATAAACACGAAAGTAAAACTCTTTTATTATTAATTATAATAAAACATAAACAACATCGCGTGCCCTAATGCATTATAAACATCGCAATATTTTCTCGCGGAAGTAAGGGCCTGTTTATTATTTTAATAGCGAGCTAAGAGATCGTAAAAAATAGTTTTATTGTAGATAGTAATAATAAATCTCTCTTGCCGGCGGATAAGTATACGCTTCCGGAATGAAGAAATTAGTAAAGCCGTGGCATGATCACTGATCACAAAATAAATAATTATACTCGTTAGCTTACAGCTTGCCTATCGAACGGTGACGTCAGCTAGATGAGTTTAATCAGAGTTGTAGCCAGTGGTGATATTAAATCAAGTTTGAAACTTACTAATTGGGACAAATTAAACTAAAAGCAATGGATGCTTTTAGATATTTCGCTTACTAGAGGCACTCTCATATATATTTTTACAAAGATATATTTTATACAAACTATTAGTTTTTTGTCAAAAGACAAGGAAAGGCATTACTTTGTGGCACCATGAAGAATTGGAATGCTTTGGCTTGGAGCCTCACCAATATCTTCACTCTCTCCTCTCTACCTCACTACTGATTGTCGGACGAAGCTTTGATGCAGGCTTCTTCTCAGAGTTGAAGATCGCACGCAGAATTGGAATGCTTTATACACTTACATGTTTTTTCCTATATAGCACTAGCACCTATTTATTTCGTCTACTTTGGCTGGATTATAGTTTCTTTTCACAGACCGTCAAGCTGTGAACTTTTGAACTAAGACCCAACAATCAAAACCAGTGAAACGAGATCGTAAAATTGATATCAACCTCTGCTTACTCCAGCAGCAATAAATAGAATACAAAAGCTCATAAACATAAGGCGTTGAAAGTGCAGTTACTATTAATCAAATAGTTGAAGTTACAGCTTTTATAGTACGTATTTCGTCACAAAGCGTCGCGTGCGCACCTCACATCTGTTATAATAAAATTCTAAAGATAAAACGATTAAGGTCGGACACCCAGGCACATTATTCTGCTTGACAATGAATTTCAAACACCGTCGTAACGTGAGTAGACGGTGGATTTCAATTGGTTAACATAACATAATACATTGGTGTACAATAAAGAATTATCTATCTATCTATCTATCTATAAAATATAGAATTGGCATAAAACAATGGGTGCTACTACATACCAACCAAAGCGGCATTTGCTGTTGCAAAAAAAATGCTCCAAGAGCTACAATAGCACCTTCTTTCTGTTTTTCATTCTAGCGTTAATACCAGTCGGATCCAAAGCTATTACCTCAAAGTCTGGGTTCCGCTTTTTCCAGTGTCAGAGCGGATTTTGGCTTAACTTCGATTGGCAAAAGCACCTTTTAGAACACCAAAGCAATATTTGCTATGTGCACAGAAACGCTGCTTTGGTGTGTGGGCTTTTAAATCAACTTCAATGTCTCGGCTAATACGAACGAGTGTGGTTACGTGTTACGTTACGGTTAGTCAAGCCTAATAAGGACGTAGCACTGCTACGCTGCTTGCAATTGGACCGCACAACGAGCAACGCGGCGATCTATTCGCTGTCGTCGATCGTGAAAATGTTCTACCGATTGGTGACTAACGAACAGAATCTCGCTTGACTGATGCTAATTGATACAACTATATCAGTTTGGATAGTTCATTTTATATTATTAATTTGATACTCGTGTACGCCATTACTCGAGTATCAATTTAATCTCTAGGCGGTTTAAGCTATTTGTAATATGAAATGGGTTGACTCGACCAGAGAAGTATCATCTTCCCATGACATTATAATTTCAATAATAATTATCCTCTTAATACAAAATCTCCAACAAACCAATAAAAAAATTGCTTGATTTTTGATTATTACTTTTTATACTACAACCCGCGACGGAGGGATTTACATCGAAATTAAATGAAATAAATAAATGAAACAAAAGCTCCTTAAATTGGTAATAATAATGAAGGACATTATACCTATTTCCTTTATTTATCTAAACAATTTTTTGATGTGTACGATGTGCTGTATCATATCAATGCTTAATACGTTACTAAAAGCTCTATAGAAGATGCATTAGCGCCAAACGAAACATATGGATATACCTAAAATAGATAATAAGTAGTTTATGACGCAATCACACGCTGATTTTTATCATACTTCAAAGGTATCAAGTGGTCGTTTTCAACTGTCAATCAGCACAGAAAGCCAATTCTCCTAATAACAATATACCTATTCAAAATTCGGTATCGTCCTTTAAAAATCCAATGAAATGTCAAAAACAAAAATTTTCGTAGCACTATTTTTGAGAAAGAACATGACCGTAATAAACGTTAGATCAAGATTAAATTCGGAAATCGAATCAAAATTTTAATAGATTCTTATTAGAAAAGAGCCTTCAGTAATGATGTTGATATCGAAAGTGGATTGTTCATTCAGCCTCCAGCGTCCCCAATAGTTATACGCAATAATAACTTGAAAGCATATCCACTTCTCTTTCTTACTCTATTACGTTTACGCTAGCGTGTGAGTGTGCGTACATTTTCGTTCTTCGCATTTATTTCGTCACATGGTCGTTTGCTTTTAACACTTTGTAATGAAAGAAGTAGAGATCTCGGCTAAAAAGTCGCAAGCCGTACTGGCCTATTTTTTTTATCCCTTTGAATGAAACAATGTTGTATTAACGAATGATAATTTCCTTTCAGCGCATTCAACGTCAGGACATTGAACGCTGGTTACCATGTATGGAAACCTGTCTCCGTGGTAGGCGTGTCTGTTAATCTGTTGGTTACATTTGTTTAGAACAAGGACAAGAGATTGTATAATGGTAGTTAAAAGGTTTATAGACACGAATATAATAATTAAGACCTATAGGGCTGGTAAAAATAAAATAAGTTCCGAGGGGTTTACCCGTCGAAAAGATCTACTATCCATATCATGGCTCCAACATCGGATGGCACAGTACTGAATAGGATACAACATGTTCAAATGATATTTGATATAAATGATGATAATTCCAAAATTCTGTAGTACTCTAAAACTTGTATTGGTCCACTGCACACATTTACATTACCTACAGCATGACCATGTCCTTGAGGGTTATTCTGATATGATATTCTGTCAGTCACTAATACTAACTCAGATATATTCCAGAAGGACTAGACAGAAGTGGTATATTAGTCCATTCTACAACCTAATTAACCAGTCTGTGACCGCTATAACTTGATCGAAACGTCAGGCAAATCAAAGTTATACAGGTATACCTACCATGATCGCGTTAATTCCCGTTAACATTTATTGCTAATTCAATTAATTTCCTTAAAACCTCGTAAATTATTCATCGAAAATCTCACCTATAAGAAATAAAATATGCTACTACTTATAGGTGATAATTCTACCATCAAGTCAACCATTCATTCCACCACCTACATAAAGCATAAAAGTTTTACAGCCTATGGTGAAAGTAATTCTGATAATATCAGTAACTTTTAGTCAGATGGAAGGCAGCCTCAAATTCTGATTGTATCAATGAACATGAAAGGAATTTGTAAAATTTACAATATGCTGTCAACGCGAGAAGGATTTATTGCTGACATAATTCATTTAGTCATCGTAAACAACAATAGTAGAGAACATACATTTATGAGATTTTTCGTTTAATGAGAGAGCCACTCAGCCCACTCAACATCGATGAAAGATTATAGTGTAAGCAATTTTGATTGAACTGGCTTGTTATATTGTGTTTACTTTATTGTGCTGATTGCAACATTTTCACTTTGCACCAATCTATTGAATTTTTATTCCCAAACAAGCGAATAAAAGTCCGCCTAGTTTCTTGCCGGAGTTTTCTCAAGTCGGGTCTTTACAATTCTTTTTAATTTTGAGGATTTGTAAGTTCCGTTTTAATGGTCTATACAGAATAATATACTTAACGTAGTTACGTTACGACTGTGTCCTCTCACAACTTGGGTACCTAGCTCGATAGATATCTATTGGTAAACACAAAGAAAGGGGCTGTCCATTAATCACGTAAAGCTCAAGGGGGAGAGGGGGGGTTCGGAAAAAATTACGAAACATCACCAGGGGGGAGGGAGGGGTATATTGAGATATCACGTGTATTTATTTTTTCTTAAAACTCCGGATTTTTGGCACGATTCTTAGTTTTTTAGCATTAAATAATTAATAAAAAATTACACGTGATTTTGGCTGGGGGGGGGGGGGGGGCAGTCTAAAACCTCACCACGTATCACCATGGGGGAGGGGGGGTTAAAAAATTGCTAAAAAAAACATCACGTGATTAATGGACAGCCCCAAAGAACTAGTCCGAAATACAACCATCCTAATCTGTATAATAAGCTTCAAGCACGTTTTTATAATTGAGAGTGGCGAATAGGCGGTAGATCAGTCGAACCAAACGTACGTAACACCTACGATATGGACCACAAAAATATACCACTGTCAAATTTGCAGCAAGCACAATAAATATACAGTAAAAATTGTGTGGTTGGCGATGATAGGTTCAAAATGGGAGTCCGAATCCACTGGTTAATATTCGTTTAGGAAAACAAATGTGCAACATTCCAAATTAAGCTCCGCATAATAATTTATACTAAATGAATCGTAAGCATTTTTATACGATAATCTAATAGATAACCATCTTAATTTTATCTCAGTATCGCCCATTAAAATTAGAATAATGATCAACTATAAAAATACTTATTCATTATAGTAACTAATATAGCTATCTATGTAAATAAAATATATATGTTTTGTTACAGAGGGACGGCCGTTAAGAAATCGCTGAGCCAGTCAGCTATCTATAGCTTTTGAGCACAGACAGTAAAGGTGATTTTCCACCAGAGGGGCGAAACGAGACGAGGCGAGGAGAGAATTGAAATTTGTATGGCAAATTTTCAATCCTCTCCCAGCGCATCTTTGGTGGAATCAGTGTGGATTGACAAGAATATGCGAGGCGTGAATTGAAATATTTGTTTGTGTAAAAATGAACCGTATTGCTTCCAGCATATAGTATAAATTAACTTTGCAACTGAAACACGCTTCTCGCGAGAGGCTTACGTGACGTAGATGGTTGCACAGCTCTTTTGTTTTCATGGAGCCTACGGGCGGCGCGACTATCTCGCGCGAGCTCGCGATGGCTATTTTTAGTGGAAAGGGTCAGTGCGATTTCAATTCTCTTCTCGCCTCGTCTCGTCTCGCCCCTCTGGTGGAAAATCACCTTAAGCCGGGTGAAACATCAGGCTCTCCTATAATGTGGGATCCAAACGTGGGCTAGCGAAACGTGGGCGTGTAACACAAGGCTATAAGGAAAGTACCTAATACAGGAATATAAAGATAATGTACGAAAATGTAATACATATTCTATACTATTAAATAATTGTAAAGTGCACGTGCCTACGTAAATTGAAGATAAAAAAATATTTGAATTATGAAAGGACGAATGGGCACTGGGGACGAATTCCAGGGGACCAGTTGGTACCAACCCCTATTAACGCTACTGAACACAAAAATTTTAATTGATTGATTTGAATGAGAAAGAAATTGGTTAGTCCGCGATGGACGCAAAAAGTAGAGATGCAGTTTTTTTTGGGAAGGATAGTAATAAAATACGAGTACATATACCTAGTTATATTATCATGGACCGTAAAAGCTCAAGTGATACTTAGTGAGTTTGCTCCTTTCCCGCTGCAGGTATCAAGTTATAGGCAGATAAGGAGTGTCTCGAACATAAATAGAAAGGAAAAAAACGTTTGAAAAGATATAAAACTCATGATAATATGGACCTAAATCGCGAAACAATCGAGGCTCGGGCGCACGCGGATAGTTTTGTAATAATCTAAAATCGAAATTGAGCTCGTCCACCGCAGTAGCACCCCGTGCTATCCTCAAAAGACACCCAAGAAACGTGTACTGCGCGCATAGAGTACATGCTAGATCCAAGTTAGGTATATGTCCCGAGCCATAGTACCTACACTTCTTCTTCTTCTTCCTCCTAGCATTAATTCCCAGTCGCATCCGAAGCTTTTTGCAGCTCGGAGTCTGGGGTCCGCTTTTACCAGTGTTAACTACAGATTTGGCTAGACCTCGATATTTTCCGTGAACCTACATTATAGGTGACTATAGTGTTCATTTTCTGATCAAATATGATAAGTTTTATATTTATAGGCGTGGCAGGCAAATCTTTTTTTCCTAATAGCTTTATGTGATCGTAAACCTTGCGTGTTGTTTGGTGCCGATTCTGTTGTTCACCTCATTAACCTGTCTTAAAAAATGTTTTAATTTGAATTTCGAAACTTTATTAATGAGGTATATTATTTCCTGTTTGAGGGGATAGAATCTAGTTATATGTGAATGTTCGTTTGAGAATCAGGTGAGTTGTAAATTTGGTGAACTGCTACCATGAAATATGGTGAACTATGTCTAACATTAAATAGATCTATGTGGTGTTTACGTCGTTTTGAAGACAATAAAAGATTTATTTTATAACCATCATTTACCGTTGGCATCCAAAGCTAACACTTCGGAACTCGAAGTCCGCTCTTATAATCTTCTGTTGAATTGACTTGAGCAAGTTTTAATTATGTTGATTTGATTTTTAGTATTAAAGCAAGTTACACATAGCAGTGCATATAATGTATCTTGCATCAGTTGCAACTTTATGACAGACAGATTTACACAAAGGAAACAAACAGACTCATTCGTTTATTATCTCGCCTGATGTTTACTGTTGCGTACGATACTGTGCTAGCGCCGCTGCGCAGGCGCCGCCGGGACGCCCAGACGTTTGGATAATTCATAAGGGCGCAAGTTTCCATCGAGAGCCGAACCTGCTTCAACAATCTTCCGGGTTACAACGTATTATTCACCAAAACGGTACCTTAATAACCGTTATAGATATGTTAAATCGTTATCGGTGTCAGCTGGCTGGCGCTTGTTACGCGAACGCCTTTGTTCGCCCGTCGGAACTAATTTCTAGTTTCTAGGTCCATTACAAAATAATTGTCCGTTTAGAAAGCCTGAACATTGTATTCACCTGGGCTTTATGGTAAGCTAAGTAACAAAGAGGATAATACCAGCAAGCCGTCATCCGCCATTGACGCGCGAAGTTGAAAATCTGCCCACCTTAATGGTCCATATTGGAATGGAATAAAAACTGGTCGTTTATATGCGGGCGCGGGCAGGACCGCTGGCGCCGGCGCACGCTCGTTTTGTTGTTCAACCCGACAAGTGATGCTGGAAAATTATCATATTTCACTATGGCACTCGCGTCCGACTTTTATGGGTTATATGAGGATTGTACGAACCTCGAAATATTTATTAAAAATATAATTGAGAATGACCTGCAGAGTCTACAGACTTATAAACTTTGGAACCGTTGACAGAAATAATTTTAGATACAACATTTTTACGACGTTCATGATTTTAACGGCTAGTTGAATAGCGTTCAACTGTAATAAAATAAAATGCCGGAAATTTATCTACGTTAGTCAAAAGTCACATATAAAAGTCATAAATAATTCTGATCAATCTTATTTAACTGCCAGTTTTCAACTAAAATTCCTAAAAGACTCGGATCTCGCGAGTTGTTATGACTTTTTACCGCGCATGTTTATAAGAAGAACCACATAACTATAACCTGTAAATGGTGTGGAGTAGGTATTGGTTGTGCCACAAGGCGCATCGGGTGGAATCATGCATGCGTGCTCGATTCCATGACACGAAGCGACTGGGCTGGAGGCAGTCGGCGACAGAAAAAATCTCACTTGCCTAATAAGGACCTAGTACGTGCTCGGACACTACCGTTTGCGATTATCTCACGGTCCACAGAACGGGGTCATGTGAGAACCAAATTGTTGCTTCTGTACTTAACGTCCACTTTTAAAATAAACAACCCAACTTGGAGTCACGGAGACCTTTTGAGTCGTTTGCGATGTGAATGATAAGGTTTTTTTGCGATGCGACAGATGCGCAGTGAAACTAGATAATATTTATATGTGATATGGATGGAGTTAAAGGAAAACCAGTCGTGAAGAAAATGTTTTGAACCACTTAGTGCAGCAATTACGTCGAGTTCAGACAAATTATGCCCTTAGTGAGGACTGTTAAGTGGTGTACGTTATGAATGCTATACCCTGGTTACTCCAATTATGGTATATATTAAAATGGACAGCTATGGCTACAAAAACGTGTATTTTTACAATCGGTTCAATGACGTATCGATTGCCTACTTAAAGATGGCATTGAGTTGATTAAACAATCATGAGTAAGCTCTGCTTGTATATCCATACCTGGAAAGCCCTTGTTGAATAAAAATAATAAATGCTAGGAACTTGACGTGGCTGCAGTGAAATTACTTAACAACAAGAAAATGTATTACAAAAACATACCGTGTTCGCTTTACAAAGGGAATTACTGATTAGTTAATCATGATATTTCAAAGAACCTATTTATAACATTTGAAACATGTTCCGAAAAATAAAATAAAATCAGTAAATGTAACAAACAACACGTAGAAAAATAATTGTCAATTTGCTACGAACGTAAAAATGAATAATCACATCTCGAATCCGAGATTAAGAATCCGGCATGAAGCCGTCCTCGGAGTTGAATATAAAGATGGGTCGACCTATAAACGAAAAACTAACCGGTTAGTATTATCGATGGCGAGCCGCGATAGGGGGCGAGGCGCCTGCCCGGCGACCACCGCCGGCAGAATAATTGGACACCACAGGACTTCACACCACACACACAATGACCACCTCAGCCCGGCCAGAACGAGATGGACAAACGCTCCGCATAAGAATTGTAATTTCACAAATAAATTGTCTTGGAGCACTTGAGTTTCGGAATGGAGAATTCAAATGGACGTTATTAATGGTACAGGAATGGAATTTGGAGACGCTGACGCTTAATCGAAGCGTTTTCATCTCGTCGTTATTGCGTGTTTTTGTACAGATAAAGAACTACAGCCCGCGTATGATATTAATGTGTACGGACGAGATTCCACATGACGTGGACGTAATGAAGTTTTAAACGGTCAACAGCTACCGTAAGCAGGCAAAACGAATTTGCTTCTGCGAAAAGATTCTACGGCAATCATATTGTCTTATAATGTCAAAAAAAAAGTAATATTCGTGGAAATGTTGAAGAATTACGTGGCAACTCCACTGGATGGTTGCACTCTAAGGCCTTCTGTATGACAAACGGACGAAAGTCTCACTCTTTTCTAAAATAAACACAACCCGGCCATGGACCCTCTCTGACGTAACAGTGATTTTGGAAATTCCAGAGAGTTGGTAGTTGGTATATACATGTAAGTACGTTGAAAAAATAAAAAGTTTAAGTGTAAATTTATGATAACACATTTTGTGCGCATCGTAAACTCGTTTTATTAACATACCGACCAGGTCGAAGACAAACCATTCTGCATAAAGATATCGTGGCACAAACAATAAGCAAATATTCTCCCATAAGCTGGGAGGTATAAAGATATGTAAAGGCAATGTTATCATTGAGGAAAGTATCTCATTACGGGTTCGTTCACCCACCTAGACGTCGCGGAATTTAGCGAGCATCGTGTATTTCGGTCCGGGACTCGAGCGGATGCTGGTAGCCTTCCTCCGACAGTAAATCCACAAATATATAAATAAACATTTTAATACTGCCAACTGTAACTTTATGAACAGTTTTACGACGGGTGCTGTCGATAAGGATGCCCTTTGCGTGTATGATTATAATGTTATACCTACTGTATGATTTTCAAAAACTTGTTCGATATTGAATATAGTTAGCGAAGCTTATACCATAGAACAGATAAATAGTATATACGCTGTTTCAAGGCACATTAGATGGATTTCTTGCTAAAATTCTCAAGACCGTTGAAGTAGCAACCGAGTCTACCAACTACATGATGGTAAAATGTCCCGTGGCATATTAACATTTGTTGCAGATGTGCCTCTTTTCATGCTGTGTGTGTGCTCTCTTTGATTCAGATGTGCCACTAATCGGAAAGTAGAGAGAAAAAACTAAATATGGATAAAAGAGCTTCTAGCAGCTTCACCAACCGTCAGCAGCAGTACAGCATATCGCTGCTTCACATTAATATTATAACTATGTGTATTTTCCTAGCCGAGTCGTATTTCTTCTTCAGATGTTAAAAAATAATGCAATGACTTGGAACAGGGCCTTTCATTTCTACATGGACATACATGCCACGCGTGTTCTTTACCGTATTCATTTGCAATATAGATACTGGTTTCGACATCATTATGATCTCGCATTTACACGAATTGCATACAAAGTAGGACTAATAAGTACCTACAATCCTAGTATCACCTCGCAACAATGTCATTATATTGATATTTAATGTGTAAGTACATCTCTGCTGTGATTTATACTGCAAATATTCCTTTAAGCGGTACCAACGCATTCATCTTGCAAGGGGGTGTGAAATTCTCGAGAAAGCTGCCTAAGCTCCAACAACTTTTGTGGGTATTTATAGAAATTCGCCGAACGACTTTTAACAAAGACTTATAACTAGATACTAAACTTGCAGATTAGAACAAAAATTGTTAGCAAAATCAATTCAATTCACCAAAATGCAAATACATAACAGCAATTCTGGAAAAACTTTAAGATTTTAGTAAAATTAAACTTCCAAAAAGTGCAATTAAGTTACAATTAAGCTCTATCACTCGTTTTGCATGAACTAACAGCGGCTCGCATCCAGCGCTTCCAACCGGTCTAATTGGAGATCTATAGGGGAGGCCTATGTCCAGCAGTGGACTTCCTATGGCTGAAATATGATGATGATGATGATGATGATGATGATGATGATGATGACTAGTTTCGCATGAAATGTCGATGAAAATGTTCGCATTTTTTCATGCTAGCCAAATGGAAACAAAGCAAGAAGAATCAACTGAGGCCACCAACAAAGTTCACCAGCACAAAATCCATTTTTTTTTGTATAGGACACGTCAATTTGACTTCGCCTCGCCTGATGGTAAGCTGAAGGCAAAGTCTCTGAAAAGAGGGTCACCATTACAGACACGTATCATGTTACAATGGTGGCACTCAGCTTGACGGCCTCATCAGATGCTTTTTCACGCCCCGCTTAAAGGACCCGGGACTGTAGGAGGAACTGAACTGGGTTCTAACTTCCAACGTTTTACTCAAAACTCATTGAATAAAACGTAAGAACGCAGTTTAGTTTGCATTGATATGGCTGTTCCCATCCGATAGTGATGTATAATCTAATATTGGCGTAACCCTACGGGGATAAAGGCGTGATTGTATGTATGTATGTATGGATTGTATGGCGTAAATCGCTGTATATCATGACGAAAATTTTAGTGAGTTATGTACAACCGGTCTAGTAGATTTTCAAAGATTTTGCTGTCAAATATAAGCTTGAAAATGTATTATTACCTCCTTATTACCTCAAATATAATGCTCAATGGGTAATTAAACTTTATGACGTAATATTTTAGAGAGAAGTTTTAAGCTGGCTGTGCACGTTGGGTCTAAACTAGGCCAGTGTACGCCACAGTCACGAAAAATAGAGAAATAGATAAATCGAAAATAGATTAAGCAAGAGGCCTTAAGCCATGTTTGTATGGAAACTAGTGTTGATAACGTATGGTGTAATGGTACGTCACATACAACAGTAACATGATGGGTTCTAATTTTCCACAGAGAACAAGTCTAAAAGTACATTTCAATTAGCAACAAATCGCGCGCATGTTATTTTGAACATTTTGACACCATTCTGTGCTAATGTGTACAGTCGGCTTTACGGCACTGCCTAAATTCTGTCTACCTCCTATATAAAAATAGCGCGTGACTACGCATACTTATTCGAGTACCTACTGCTAATTTAAATAGTAATCACAAATAAACATTGCTCATTGATTTAGTGCTGATTATAATTAAATATTTGATCGTACAGAAACCTACTTGAACATCAATTAGGGAAGTGTTAGGACAAGAAAACGTAAATAAACTCAAGCCTGTACATCTCTAAAGGCGTAGGCAGAGATGAATTACACCCACATTTCACCAATCACCTATGTTCCCACGTAATAGTCATACCCACCTATTGTGATTGACTAATCACTCTTTGAAACCAAATGAGAATTACAGAAAACATCTCTCGTAACACATTTTTTCATTGACATTTGAACTGTCAATGCAAACCTTTGAGAAAACCGTTAGGCGAAATTGGTTAGGTTCAATAATAAATATCGTGGAAAAGTACAAGTCTGTTATCAATATGTAACAATAAGTGCCACCAAGTGCCATCAATCAACAGTATAAATTATCTCTTGTAACACTTTACCAACCTGGGTATCGAACCCAGAACCTCGAAATTGCAACCTACGCTACGAAACCAACAAAACATTAATCTAAATATGTCACAGTACTTAATCGATTTTATCGGTTCCGAGTCGATTATGAGTCAATAAAAAGGTCCGATGCAGGTACGGCTTCTCGTGGGAGTAGGACGACACGTAAGGTGCGCGAGCGCAGACACCCGCTAATTAAAAGGATTTTGTTAGCTGTCAACGTGAGATAAAACCTCGCTTTGAACTCGCCGCCTACAACCGCACGTTTAACATCGATCGGAGTTATTAAAACTATTTATAGGTTAAAAGATGTCGTCTCTACAACGGAATAAATATCTATGATTTACCGGTACGGTCGTAAGTCGCTTTTAATGACGCAGTTTTAGATGTTCCGGAAATTAATAGACATTTAGGATAATATACGTGAACCTCAGTGGAGCTCCATACACCATACCCCAAACCCCATACACGTAACCTCAGTGGGACACCAAGGTTCAAATCGGACGTGTAGTTGGCTGTGAATCAAACCAAGGATCTCTCAATTCTAAGATTCGTAAGTCCGATGCCTTACGAACTTTGACTATCGACATTTATTTTAAAAAAAATGGAATATTTTCCGTTAGGAAGTAATGAAAGAATAAACCATCTAGGTAAAAGCGTCCGGGTGACGACAACAGGTTCCAAATATGTCCGAAAACATAGTATTACAAACAACTTACAGCTTATTGAATGAAATTTTGAAGCATTTATTCTGCTATTTCCACCTGTAAGGGAAAGATCGCGGGTTCGAGTCCCGCCTGAGGTCGATTCTCTTTTCTCTCTCTACGGGCAAATAAAGACATGATACTTATTGCCAGCTGGGTTGTTCAGTGGCCTGGCCTATCGCACATAACTACATTCCTTCAGTACTTATCATAACAGGCAGCTGAAAGCTGTGATATCACCACATCGGCGCGATCGCAATAACAATTGAGAGTAGTGTTACCAACTTTTGTGTGCAAAATTTCAGGACATTTTTTGTTTTATTTTATTATTCTAAAGTAGCTACCAGAAATTGGGAAGGGCTGTCTTTCCCAGTCAAGGCAGCCTATTCTTTTTGAAAAATATCATGGCTCTATCACTCTTTAAAAGATATTCGTGGTCAACTGAGCCCGCGGGCTCAATGGGACGTGGGCTCAGTTGACCATGAAAGGTGGTGACACTAAGCGAAAACTTCAGAAACCTTTTTCTCCCTGTCCTCAGGGGTAAGCGGTTACAGAGAAAGTCTTGTTAATTTGGAGTTATCTAACACTTTACACAGGTCCTCTTCGTGGCCATGGCTGTTGAATAAAAACTGAAATCGGGATCAATGTAAATGATAAATATAGGTACAGCATAAATAACATTAAATAAAATTTGACAGGCTCGAATCAAAATAGATTTATTTCACCTTGTATTATTCGCATTAAATTCGAAGGAGTATAGCCAAATAAATATTATTTTAATTATTTTACAACAACTAAACAGGATATGTTTACAGATATTAAATCTGTTAATTAAATTGCTTGCAAACGTGTACAATTTTGCATGCACAAACATGTACTTTACTAAAAATGGGAATGTCCTACAGAAACCAAAACTTCTGGCTACACTAATCACGAGTCAAACTCCTTCGATGTGTAGCATTCGTTTCAATTGTCGCTCATTTCCAGCAACATGGACAATTTGATCATGTTCAATATGATGTCAATGGTGTCACCATCACTTGTTGAACAAATGTAACAATATAGCCATTTGAAACCCTTTTCAGGGTTCATATTCGAACGTTAACCAACTAAACCCTTTGATTCTACTGTCAATCCATCTGACAGCGGAGTCATAAATCGTAATAGTCAGTTGCGCGGGCCCTTTGACACAATTCCTACCGGCTTGCTCTGCAAAGGGAAGCCGTGGTCAAGATGTTCAAAATACTCATTCCGTACAAAACTGCTATGGTCGGTCTATAAGAGGTAAGATTTCTTTTCCACCGGCTTCCCCTTTGAAAATGTTCACCTCTCGCCCCTGGTAATAGTTATACATATACAGCTGAAATTTTGATAACGCATATGTTTGTCCTACAATGTCCCAAATGGTGCGCACCACCGAATGTTAAACACTACACATATAAATAATTAATTTTGAAATTACAAAAGGCTGGATAGGATAGGCAGACTACATCTATACTAACTACAATCTCGACATACATTGTCACATCTCATACTTTTATGGAATATTTTCATTCATGCTAGCAAGTAGAGCTAGATTGTATTGTTGACATAAAACATCAAGCCCAATCAAGGCCAATATTTATTTATGTATTTACATTCTCGCTGTATATCGCCACATTCCAGAAGTGGAATACAGCGATATTTCATCAACTTAATCCCATAATGTCATGACGGGAGAAGGGGCAGAGGGAAGAGAAAATTGTTAAAAATTTATAAGACGCTTTTGGCAACTCTGTAGGTAGGTACTTTTGCACACCAACTGAGGATCTGGTAACAAAAGTATAAAGAATATAGCATTTTTATTTCTAAAAAATAGCAATGTTTCTCGAAAGTTAAATTGTTTCTACGTGGGTGAAGCAGCAGTAGAGTCTCTACTATAATAATGTACTATAATTTTATAATGAGAAAAGATTTGTACATATTTTTGTATGTAACGAATATACGCCCCTGGTGTTGCATACGTCCATAGGCCACGGTAATCACTTTCCATCAGGTGGACGACCGTGTGCTTGTCTGCCACCTAAGTGGTATTAAAAAAAAAAAAAATATTCTCAAAAACTACGGGACCGATTTCAAAAAATCTTTCACGATTAGAAAGCTACATTATCGTGTATCAACATAGGCTATACAGGGCGTCCCACGGCGATGCCACATGGAGGGAAAGTACCTTGAATCCTTAAGTTAGCTCATTTTGTTTAAAGGAGACATCATTTTATTTTTAAAAAGAAACAAAACTGCATTCAAAGATTTTTAAAAATTCGCTTGCCACACCCGGTAATCGAACTGAGTAAAATCTGAAAAAGTAACATCCTGTATTTTTATGGCATCAATCGATAGTGTCAATCATAAGGATCAAATCTCTCTAAGAAACATGGTAAATTAAACGAAAGGAAGTCCTTGAAACCTAAAATTATAAATTCAATTTGGCAAAATAAAACACTTTAACTCAAAGTTCATCCATCCATCTGATACCATATTAACAATAAAATTCCATATTTAAATTACTTTTCTTTTCTTATCGTGCTGAGACCGCTGCTGGTCAGCAGTAGTATTTAGGTATGTCGAACTCAAACCGACTAAAACCGCACGCCGTCTCAATTAACAGGTTATAAGTTGATCCATAGGGCAATTCTCTCGCCATTTTCGTTGCCCAGGGTAAATAACTACCTACCCTACCTACATACCTCATGCAGTTACCCAATAAAGTTACATTCTAAACATGTAACAAAGTTCATTCATTTAGTATCTACTCATTTTGCTAAATAAATTTCATCAAAGATATCTCTAGTGTTGATACCTTATAAGAAAGTGTTTTATTTTACCAAATTGTAGTTATAATTTTAGGTTTCAAGGACTTCCTTTCATTTAATTTACCATGTTTCTTAGAGAGATTTGATCCTTATGATTGACACTATCGATTGATGCCATAAAAATACAGGGTGTTACATTTTCAGATTTTAGTCGGTTCGATTACCGGGTGTGGCAAGCGAATTTTTAAAAATCTTTGAATGCAGTTTTGTTTCTTATTAAAAATAAAATGATGTCTCCTTTAAGTATAATGAGCTAACTTAAGGATTTAAGGTACTTCCCCTCCATGTGGCATCGCCGTGGTTTTTAAATTTGCTTGCCACACCCGGTAATCGAACCGACTAAAATCCGAAAAAGTAATATCCTGTATTTTTATGCCATAAATCGATAGTGTCAATCATAAGGATCAAATCTGTCTAAGAAACATGGTAAATTAAATGAAAGGAAGTCCTTGAAACCTAAAGTTATAAATTCAATTTGGTAAAATAAAAAGCTTTCTAAGGTAATACCTATCAACACTAGAGATATTATGGCAGCCATGAAATGATGAATGAGAGATAAAATGAGTACTAAATGAATAAACTTTGTTACCTGTTTAGAATGAACTTTATTGGGCAACTGTATGAGGTAGTTATTTTTGGGTGCCTGATTAGAAACTTGCACGCGGTATACCCTGGGCAACGAAAATGGCGAGAGAATTGCCCTATTGGATCAACTTATAACCTGTTAAAATTGTGACGGCGTGCGGTTTTAGTCGGTTTGAGTTCGACATACCTAAATACTACTGCTGACCAGCAGCGGTGTCAGCACGATAAAAAAAGAAAAGTAATTTAAATATGGAATTTTATTATTAATTATGGTATCAGATGGATGGATGAACTTTGAGTTAAAGTGTTTTATTTTGCCAAATTGAATTTATAATTTTAGGTTTCAAGGACTCCCTTTCGTTTTATTTATCATGTTCCTTAGAGAGATTTGATCCTTATGATTGACACTATCGATTGATGCAATAAAAATACAGGATGTTACTTTTTCGGATTTTAGTCGGTTCGATTACCGGGTGTGGCAAGTGAATTTTTAAAAATCTTTAAGTGCAGTTTTGTTTCTTTTTAAAAATAAAATGATGTCTCCTTTAAACAAAATGAGCTAACTTAAGGATTTAAGGTACTTTCCCTCCATGTGGCATCGCCGTGGGACGCCCTGTATATACCAGAGACGAACGGGATCAGAATTCCACACAGGCAGATCCGCGGGCAACAACTTTAATGAAGGTGTAACATCTGCGTATTAAGCGAAAGCAAACACTCATCGCTTAATGCCGTATTAACACAACAAACACGTGTAATGACTTTCCAGGGCAAGCGAGAGACCATACCGCGACCACAATAGACCTCTAACGAAAGGATTAGGTTCGGTGTCGGATTTTGTTAATGGGACCCCTTTGTAAGACGCCTCCGCTCACCGACGGAAATCATTTATTTAACCGTAACCAATTGACATTTCCATAATTTTTTTTTAAAAAGCTACAGGCGTGTTTTTAAACCACGCGACGCCTACGCTAGAGAGCTTAGGAAACTGGTAATGGGGACGAGAGCTAGTTGTACTATTATTATTTCTACTAGCTGACCCGTCTCGGGTTTTTTTATGTAGTACACGTCAATATGACTTCACCTCGCCTGATTGTAAGCTAAAGGCAGTCTCGGAAAAGAGGATATGTTACGTTGGTGACACACAGCTTGACGGCCTCATCAGATGCTTTTTCACGCCTCACTTAAAGGACCCGTAACTGTAGGAAGAGGGAAACACGTGTCATCATCATCATCATCATTTCAGCCATAGGAAGTCCACTGCTGGACATAGGCCTCCCCTATAGATCTCCAATAGGACCGGTTGGAATACACGTGTACTGGCAAGGAATTCCAGTTCTTTATGGTGCGACAAAAGAAGTTTCGAAATCCTGTAGCCACACCCGCAAATTATTATTTCTAAAATAATGTTAGGGAATTTGCAGGATTTGTTGACAATTATAGTTACTTAGACGCTTCCTTGAGTAGTAGCGTGACGATATTTAGCCTATAACCTTCGTCGATAAATGGGCTAAAAGTCAACGCTAAAAGAATTTTTCAATTGTAGTTCCTGAGATTACCGCGTTCATCCAAAAAACAAGCAAAATCTTCAGCTTTATAATGTTCACAGTTCACAGTTCCCGATGAAGAATACAGGGGCCATTTATCCCGGTGGGTGTTATATTATATACGACAATTAACATGACAAAGTGCTCGGTTGATGGCATGCTGTTACGTAGGAGAACCATAGTTGGCGGATACGTAGGTGTAAATACCCCTCTGCCTACCCGTTCGGGGATATATGAACTGGAGTATACGTTGGTATTAGGTATGTAGTGGACCGGTGGCGTAGAATACGGTAACCCATCTCTTGCTGAGAAATTATCTATTATGTGCCGTAAGAGTCGTCGTAAAAGGCGACTAAGGTAGAAGGCTGTTCCCCGTCCGACAGCAAACAAACAGCCCATGGAAAAAGACCTACTTGATGGCAAAGGGCCGCCCTCTACTACTTGGAACCGAAAAATATAGGTGCAACCGTTCCGCAATTCAGACAATTTGTCAATGTTTTATAGCTATAAACTGAAATATTTCAACCAAGACAAATAGCCTTTACTAAGTACAGATTGCATATTTGAAAAGCTTTAGATCCGTGACTAGGAGTTAATAATTCAAGCTTAAAAGGATTTATGTTGAGAAATGCTAGCTAACAAAGTATCGTTTCTTTGGTAAGAAAAGCACTCCCACCAGATTCCGTATCACTATAATCAATAGAAGTGGATCTCTCGCGGCGCCTGCCGTCAATCAAACTGACTGACACCGTATCATTCCCCGGCTCCTTAATAAAACATCTATTAGTGAACCGCCGAGAATTAAAGCGGATGATTATGTTGCTATGATTTATTTATGTTTTGGAAAACATGAATTTCTTGTTATTCACGTTAATGTATGCAGGAAATATGAAGAGGAAGAATCTGGAAGTTATTGATGCTGCAAAAATCAACAAGAAGTTCCCAAGAATTATCTCTCTCTATCTTAAATTCCACTTTCTCTAGAATATGGATAGATGGTTTATTGAAGGATCAATGATTACTGGGAATGGCTTTTACCAAGTTTACCAAGTTCCAAAATTCATTTACTTTACCTTAAACGCATTGTTTTTCTACGAGTAGATTTGTTGTAGGATTTACTACTACCCAGAGTTGTTTCTTAAATGCTGTGTTATATACTAAGCTAGGTATTACCTGCATTTCAATTCGATAAATCAATAAAAAAACTCAAAAATATAAACAGCATCAAGTTGATAAATGAAAGGTGCCAAGAGGTAATAAAGAATATCGTATAAAAAACCAAAAAGGAAATTAGATTCAAACAAAGACCTGATAAATTCAGACAGGAAACCATAATTGGTGAAGAACCTACACGTTTATGCCATCCAACAAGAGGGTTCTAATGACAAAAAAGTACAAAGCAACATTTTGAATGCGCTGTGACGAACCAACATTAGAGCCGAAGGTCTAAAGAATCAAAGGGCTCAACAAAATCATTTTAGTCGAACCACAAGAAATATCACACATCGTAAATGGATATGAGTATTATACGAAGGCACGGGATATGACCGCACGCACAAGGGTTCTGAAGAGACGCCTAACGAAGTAACGCGGTCGTCAATCAAATAGTTGTATTGCTCCGGACAATACGAATTCATAATGTTGATTTGTTTTGTATAAAATTTTCAATACAGTCTCGGGTCCAAAGTTCATTCCTTGAGGCATTCCTGCTCGAGTTGGACGAGCCTGGCTTCTAGTTTACACGAATGTAGATAATGATGTATCATTATTTTAAAACGTTCTTCGTGCCACCGGAAACGGGGTCCCTAGAGCTAAAGAAACTGGATTTCCTTTTGAGGATAGAGCGGACAAACTTAACCGTATTAAGTGATGATAAAGGGCATGAGATTACAATTGTATACAGTTACAGAGTACACAATTCTATGCTAAACAATAAAAGCACAGAAAGTGTGATTTCAACAAGAAAATTTCTAAAGAAAACCTATAAAATTCAAATTCTAACTCACTTTCCGTGGAACCATTCGACGATAAAGACCATTTAAGCGATAGTTAAATAACTATTATACGCATTTAAATAGAATGTCTCCGTATATCCGGTGATAATAATAAAAAAACGATAGTTAGGTATGTATGTAGCGCTTAGTGAAATTTTTTAATCAAAGTATATATAAAAATTTCTAATCCAACGGAAACTTAAATTGTTAAATAACAAAGAAGGTACGGTATTTCCGGGGACAGACAAAACAAATCTAGCGTGGCGCCGCTTTAATTATCATTTTCATTGGCTTTTTTCTACCATTTTGCATAATAGTTACGGTTAGAACGCGAGGATCTCAAATATAGCAAAAAAGGTCTATAACTTTGATTAAGCCGACACGAATGGTTCACGAGAAGACATTAGCAGAATTAGAAATATGAATGAAATAAATTTAATAAACTACGCTTTATTGGGTACCAACTATTAAATCAAGTATTATTTAAATACATGCATGTTATAAAAACACGTGTAAAAGATTTTAAGGTAATAATTTTTTTCTGTTGTTTATGCATAAAACTACTTGTAGAAATCAAAGTAATAAATATGTCGAGGTGATAATAATCTTTCGTAAAAACAAATTCATTATAAAGGTATGAGTAATACAGTAATATTTGAATGCATAATTTTAACAAGAATCAAACAAAAATATTAGTAGGTACAACGGACCCTTAAAAGAATGTCTACCTAAGCTAACCCTCATCATTCTAAAGCAACACCTAATAGCAATCACAATTAGGACAAGCCCTGCCTCAACCGTCAGCCATTATTCATTAAAAAAAAACACTATATTTATCCCATTTGTAGCTGAATATTTGTCTAAAAACGCGTATTCGTGGGGCACACTGAGGCGAATATGATTTATAAGTGGACGAACTCATATCTATTCTAAATCCCATTCAATAATATACCTTATTTCCTTAGTAATAAGGTTTCTGGATTAGTCTTCGTATGCGTCGTCATAGGCGCCTCAAAGCCGCGTTTTTACATGTGTGTAAATCTTATTTCATTACACGGAGTCGGATAGGAATACCGATTGGTTGATGAACAGGTAATAGTTCCCGGCATTAATCTTGATACCAAGTCGCGAGAGAAACGTGTCCTTGGCGCATGATTGCTGGAGTTGAGCCCCTTCGCCAAAACGTGACATGTTTGGGGTCAAAATATGCCGGCAACTATACAAAGGGAGATCACGTTACGAAATATATATCAACCACAACATGTGTATAAGTAAAAACTGTCACCGACACGTACGATTATTTATCACTATGTAATCCACACTAATAATTTTATGTCAAGAACGTAACAAAAAATTCGGGCGTATTGATTACCTCTAGCCAATAATCTATTTCGAAGATTACACGGATTAATAAATACATATTAATAACCACGGTTAAAGTAATTAATCCGTAATTAATTATGCGATATATGATGATAAAATTATTTAATTAATAAACTGGAGTATTAAACTGTATACACAGATAGCGGAGGTCACGATGATGAGGAGCTAGCAAGGAATTTAAATTCAATCAGCATAAAACGAGTAGGTATAAATAATTTATCTCGCGCTTCTAAGAACTAAGAATAAAGGCCATTTGGAACATCCGTGACAACATTATCTTAAACAACTTCAATGTGATTAAATCTAACTGCAAATTATTCGTCAGAGTTCAGACTGGGAATTTCACTGCCTCTAAAGCCAAATCAAGTAAGATAACAAAATAAATATAGAAGTCCAGTCAAATCCGCAGTTTGACTGGTAATGCGAATCCCAGACTCCGACGTGAAAGCTTCGGATGCGACTGGGATTAAACGTTAGGATGAAGAAGAAGATTGAGTAAAATAACACATAGTTTAGTATTTACTCTGAAGAGAACAATTCAATATCCTGAAAATAAATACTAAAACAAAAAAAAAACAGATTTCATGATTCCATGGGGTGGTAATCGAGCTCTCGTAATGAATACCTTGAAAGTAAATATCCCAAAGAGAATACTTAAACAATAAAACTCAAAAACAAAAGAAAATTATTGGATTATTACGATAACTTCAGTCATGGGATTCATTCCTGAACCTGTACTCGAATGAGCTTTCTATAGTAGGTACTCTAATTTAATTAAACCACATAAAATGATCCCTGAGGATAAACCCAACGTTTTAGTTCACGTGTAGGTCCGTTATATTATAATATTAATACGCCAGTGGCTGGGAACTTGGCAGGTATACAGAGTGCATTTAGATAATAACAGGGTTTAGTGGCGCAGGCGCAGCCTCCGCAGCGCGGTGTGCCCGTGCCAGTAGCCATTAGCTCTTACACCTATACAATTATTACTATAAATCGATGTGGTTTGAAATGAGAATACGAGATGAAGGTCGTTGTAGACCATTCAGTTCGAAGACTAGTAGCTGTACCTGAATGACTTTGCCGATGGCTGTCTTTCACAAAACTTATTTTTATGAACTTCATCGTTCAATATTAAAGAACTTATGTGTGTGGGACTTTATCTATTTTTTAGACTTAAAAATAATTTTAATATGGTTTTGGAACTTATAAAAAAGATAATTGGATGTGCGTCTGTGAGTCCGATAAAAGTTAATTGAAGTAACACCTACTCATTTAGAGTACGCGATGGGAAGACCAAAAGATTTCAATCAAGGACGCCTCGTAATCGATTATGAAC
Organism: Eilema depressum; assembly: GCA_914767945.1. Taxonomy (NCBI): domain Eukaryota; kingdom Metazoa; phylum Arthropoda; class Insecta; order Lepidoptera; family Erebidae; genus Eilema; species Eilema depressum. The sequence goes on from OU612026.1 coordinate 1,754,658, forward strand.
GGTGCGACATCCAAAATTAAACGACACTTATAGGTGGACAAAACACGAATGCTATAAATCGCCCTCGGCCGACACAAAAACACGCCCAAAAAGAGTTAAGCGTTCAAGAGATCGTCGAATACAGATTACCGGGCGCAGGTGTTAAATAAAAATAATAAAATTCGACACGGAGCATGTTAAAAAGACGAGTCGGAGCGGCCGTGCGGCGCCGAACGAGGCATAATTTCGTTCCCCAACAAAAAAATACGTGTACCATCGAGTTAACCACGACCTGCACATCGGCTATGTTCGCCATTCACAGTCAATCCGCACGCTCTCGGCGTCTATTTTAATACCTTATAAGACCAGCCGTAAGTTCCACGCGCTTTTACAGCAACCGAGTACCGACCCTTATACGAACAGAAATGATTAACTCAACGTGTAAGAAAAAATCCACGATACCCGACTTCCATCCAATAATGGCCAATAATCAAGATACTAAATCGATACAAAGGATCTGAGGTCAATCAACTTTAGAAATATTCGGTTATAGATTACCCGGAGAAAATGATGGGGCAATCAAGTCACATTAAACATTTCCAAGCTCGACTGACAAATTGACCGCTTCCGAGAATTGAATTCGAAGCGAGAGGTAATGCGAAGTAAATAAAATGGTCGACGCAGTACGTGCAAACTGCAATTAGGGGAAGCAATTCTACTACGCACGTACGAACAAATTGCAGGTAAGAGGGCTGGCCGGCCGGCCGCAAAAACTCCCGTGTATACATCACGCAGAACGAAATGCGAATGTAACTGAAGTGACGATTTCCATGGGTAATATAGCATTGCTAATAATCACACAGCCACGGACTGCTTTGCCAATGGCATAGAAACTATCAACTGCTATATATGCAGCAAAGAAACGTAAATGGAATCCAATGATGTCGACCGATGTTATTATGGATCTAGAATTTCATGTGACATTAAAAAAACCTATTAAATCCCGAGTATGTAAACCAATTCATGAGAAGAAAACACATTCGGTAAAACTAATCCGATTTAAAGTCGGAAAGGGACCATTAAGTAGAGCTTAACGTTAGAATTCCATGGGGTAGTTCTCGAGTTCTCGTAATGAATACCTCGAAATATGTCAGTGTTATTGAACGTTAATTAGGAGTATGGCCAGGACGAATAAATAACAGGATTATCGTACCATCGCACATGTGATCAGGGCATCCTTCAAGGTGAGATTTACGGTTTGTTTTCTGTTATATAAGGCGGTGTAGGCGGTGAGGCGGTAGTTTTAGTTTCTGGTTATGTAGTCATGAACAAAGGAGTATCTTAAACAACACATGCTCAAATTGGAACTGGATCTGTTCAGAATCAGTGCAATGGAAATAGAACACACGTGTCAGTGGAAATATACAACTGAGATGCTGTTACATAAGACATTAATGCTTCGTTCAAAACACATTATTTACTCAAAGTAATTGTAATAAGTACCTACATACCATAGTGCGAAGTACCTATGGACGGAAGGAAGGAAGTGGCGCTTAACTTCATGATTTTATTTAACCTATAACACGAATACTAACATTTTTTCACCAAAATGTTTTCTCTAGTTCCAGCAAAATATTTACTACGTAATAGACATTAATATGCAATTTCACATAGCTTAATGAGTTATAATATGTATTCTGTTGGTCCTCAAAATCTGTAATTTAATAGGTATAAACAACACAATTTGTACCAAACAGTCTAATGTTAATTGGTTTAAATTCAATTGCAATATCATTACTTTTGTTGCGATTTGCAACCTCATAATATTAAACGTTGATTCTAAATTATGGAGAGCTTCAAAGCATCGAAAGTTTATTGAATTGGAAGGAAACAGGTTCCTCCAGTCCGAGTCTTATTATACTGAGGTGTAAAATGCTTTTTAAAATTTCAAAAAACACAGAAATTACCTTCGGACCGTATCTTTCTTTTTCTCTTGTAGACTACTGGAAACTTTTCATAAATATAATGAGCTCGTGGGCGTACTGTGTTATACTTTAACAAATGGCAACTTTGCATATGCACCACACATTATAGAAGAAAAAAAATATCTTCTCAAAAGTGCCTTTATTTTTTTTTTTTTTTTATACCACTTAGGTGGCAGACAAGCACACGGCCCACCTGATGGAAAGTGGTTACCGTGGCCTATGGACGTATGCAACACCAGGGGCGTCACACTCGCGCTGCCGACCCTGAAGAAACCTTCTAATGCCCTTCTTGAAGAACCCCATATTGTAGTCGCTTGGGAAAACCATCGCGGGGAGTTCATTCCACAGCTTGAGTGTGCGAGGGAAGAAGTTCCTTTCATACCGCACAGTGCGCACCGTTTCCGGTCGCAATGTGTGGACTTTATTTACGAAATTTAGTGCTGGATGCAACAAAACGACAATGACTCAACCCAAAATAATTTTCATTGCGGTATTCGGTAGCATCTACCTCCACTAACTGATATATTTCGTGGTTTACACAAATTTGACCAGCCAACACATTTTTATCGTAATTTCCGTAGGCTAAACGATATCATTGATCACCTTAACTACGGAACATAATCGCCAGATCTCCCTCCACAGCAGTATTTAATTCCGCCGTGGTCAGCTAACGCCCACATTATTACTGATTTGAATTCATCGATAGCGACTGTAAGTACTGTGTGAGTTTATATTATAACATGTGTTAATAGTAGCAACAGTCAACGATCGTAATAGTAACTCAAAGGCAAATCGCTCAAAATTTTGTGTGAATGTGAATGCTAGTTCATTCTAATCGATTATGGCCATCTTTAGAGGCGTAAGGTGCACATATTAAGATAGAATGTCAATGAGGTTTAGGAGAAGATACATTTATAGAATCGATATATAAGAAAGGATTTAGTAAATGGGATGTTTCTACAACTTAAAACACGAATTCTCATGTCATTTTTCCAATGTTGTCAAGAAATACAACATCTGAAAAACATTACTCGCCAACAATCTGATGAAACGGCGCGATACGATGCGATACTTAGCTTAGAACTTTTCGCCATTAATAAGGGTTACCGAGGATTACTATTACCTATATTTTTACGTGGCGATGACGTAATTGCTAAGGTGTGACACTTGTGATTAAAAATTAGCGTTATTATTTTTGATGGGCAAAATTAAATAACCTCTTCTCCAGAACTTGTCTTGTTAGGAGTAAGTTCTCGACGATAGTTTACTACTAAGAGTTCAAACGAAAAACCTCTTAATCCGAAGTCTGACAACTGAGCCATTACTATACAATTATTATCACACAATCTGACCAAACGTTTGACAACCATTTTGTTGAACATTTCTCCTACATAATTGCACTTCAAAGAAACATACCCAGTCTCGCCTACTGTCAAACAAGGCAACTGGAAATAGTTGCATCAGACTAAACGTACAAATATGGCGCCTAGTAGAGTTATACTTGTAAGGCAGTATTAATATCGGAATGCGATACATTGTTATAATTCAAACAACATTTGTTGTAAAACAAATAGCTCATTTCAGTGGGGTAACGCCCTAGATTGTAAACTGGTGTTCCCAACAATACGTTCTTAGTATTTTCGGTCAGTGACTTGTAAACAAACGTGCGTGTAAATTTGTACAGAATACGTACTAATATTATGTATAACACATACGCTAAAGCCTTTACATTCCTGATGACGTAGAAAGAGCAAGATTAGACTTCCGTTTTTGAAAAATTTTTGTCCTCCCTTCTTCGTCGTCTCGATAGGTGACGGTGGGTATAAATACGAACTTAGAATAATACTTATTAGCTACATTGATGTGATCCATAAATGTTGCTTAGAGAATACGACTCTGAACCCTTCGGTGAAGGCCTTAGATATGACCGGGATTAATTCAAAGATGATAATGAATACGATACTACGGATCGAGGATTTGATAACCTATTCCAAAATATAACAGGGTTCCCGTCTGAGAATTATTTGCACACAATAGCCTTCGCTATTAGACCACAGTCATCGTTCACCATCAGATACCATACTAATATAAAAATAAATAAAAAAGAAAAGATACAACGATAACGTTTTAAAAACTAAATGAATTTCAGAGTGGTCGAGATAGAAAATACAATTGCGTCAAATGGAGCTCTTAGCGACAACAATACCGACAATTTAGTATAGATATATCTAAATCGATACATCGATCTTGCTCTTACTGCGATTCATTGTGTTTCACATCCTGAGGTGAGGCTATGAAAAAAGCGGTTAGAGTACGTATGCTATATTAAAATGACAAAGGTTTGATACATTAAAAAAATGTATCTAACGATTCATATTCGAAAATCTCTTATGGTAAAGAATTAAGATCTTGAAATGATAGATTGGCTATATGAATGCAAGAATGACGCGATGGTTTGAGTGGTTTTACCATAATGAGCGTATCATTTTAATGTTTCCGATTTCATCCACGTACTGTAACCTTTTCGTAAATAGTGAAAAATCCTCGTAAAAAAGGTTTTGAGCTCCATCGTAAATTTTGCATTCCTGGATAGCCATTTTTCTACCACCTCACTATGTTCTACATATACATACATAGTCTTTTTTGTATACCGCTAAGGTTGCAGACAGCACACGGCTCCACCTGATAGAAAGTGGTTACCGTGGCCTATGGACGTGTGCAACACCAAGGAAGGCGGACCTCATTTCCATTAACGTAGGCAGAAGCTACATGTTTCCACTTGTAAACACTTTGGCTTCTCCTACTTTCATTAATTTTGTAATCTCTAAAAATCTGGTAGAATGTTGGTAAGCCACTGCCAATCTCTTCAGAGATGTGCAGTTCGAACTTAAGTAATTAAGCTTCCAATCAATTAATCATACTTAACTTTTATGAACAGGTCACGCTCTTAGCACTTTAATGGCCCTACTATAAATTTCGCTGGTGTAAAAATATGAGTACATTGGCGCCCATCGTTGAGATGGGATCGGTTTTATACGTGATCACATTATAGCCAGTTTCCGATTCGTCATGCGCCATCAGGACATTAAGATGAACGATATTACATCTCTTCTCTACATAAGTTATATAATTTTTTTACCTGTTACAGACCAAGATAATCGATTTAGTATGTAATGCCTGTTTTTGTTTTGGGTTTTGCTATTTGTATCGGGTTCGTGGCTTACGCCCCTATCATATTCATGAAATTGAATGTGTAATGCGATGAAACGAATGATAATGTCATCGATATTGAAGAGTTTATAGGTATCTATGCTGTTCCCAGCATTAATACATCAAGTAAGCTGCTTTCTGTCATCCTCCCCAAGAGTGGACCAGGAAAATGGGTGAAATGGCTCACACAGAAGGACAGATCGCCTGCCCGGTCGTAGGCGTCTCCGCTGGAAGTAAGTAAGCCTCTTTCTATATTCTCTGTAATTTATTTAAGGATGACCACCTGCCTTAATCATTACTGTCAAGTCAGGGTTAGTATGGCAGAGATGACACTATTATGTTTACTAAGCAACTTAACCAAGTGAGATACAGTCATCGAGTGTGTAGAATTCTCTACTATTCTATGAAAAGAACTTACTGTTCTATCATGACTCAGCTAGTGAATCTACCACAAAGAAATATGTATACGTAATTATCCTGCTACTCTACTTAGAAATGTTAAGTCATATAATAAAATACGTAAGAATAAATCCAAATCGATCATAAATTAACATAAAAATAATTTCGGTAATCTCGAACTAAGATAAACCAGTGCCGTATCTGTGTAAGCGTTATCTGTTTAATTTTATAATAAATAGGATTTATATGTCAGGGATCCACATAACACCAGCTTAACCGTTGATATGGAAATGGACTATCAGATAAACTGAGCATCGTTTATTTAGATTAAAAAAGGGCTAATAGGCACGTGAACGACTATTATTGTAATGCGTATCATATGACTTTATGAGATTATCCCAATGTTTTTCTAGTAACGACTATTTCTAAGTAGCTATTACATCAAGTGGTGAACACACAACGTATAAAACCGTTGCGTTGTCATCCTGCCAAAGCGACAAAGGTAGCTTATAGACTTAGTGTTATTCTTCAAGGGATAATGCGCGTAATAACCTCATCTGATAAATAACGAAAGTTCGGTCAACAGCTTCTAGAATAAGCAAGCTGAAGTGGAGATGGGATGGACTCCTAATCCAGAACTAAACGGTTCGGCGCCTCTTTTCTTTGCCACTCCACAAAGTCTTGGAATTCTTTACCAGCACGCGGGTTGCCTTCTTCCTACAGTCCCAGGTCCTTTAAGCGAGGCGTGAAAAAGCCTGCCAATCGCAATACTCCGTGCTCTCGTTACGTTTACGATATGATTACGATAGTTGTTCGTGCTCACCCCACTGATGAGGTGTCAGTTGTCACCATTGTAACATTGTCGGTGTCTGTAAAGGTATGGTGCCGAAACCGACCGCATACGACAACTTCATACGCATGCGGCAGATACAGCGTACCCATTACTTGTTAAACTCCGATACGAATAAAGGAGACCATTGAGAAGCCGCAATGAATTACGCGCATGTGCTGCGTGCGTCGGCAGTTGTCGTATGCGGTCGGCTACGGAATCATACCTTAATGGTGACCCACTTTCCTGGAACTTTACCTTCAGCTTACCATCAGACGAGGTGAATTCGTATTTTCGTGTCCAAAAAAAACATTCATGTTCCTTTACCTCCTCGCTAATGTACAAATAATGCAACATTAGATACTTTGACAGACACCTGACATATGTATGTCATATAAATAAATCACCTTATTAAAATTACATAATGGGCAAGGTCACTGTGTAATTGTACAACCGAGTTCCATAATGGACAATGTGCTTCCATCATGCTACAATTATGCTCCGCCTACAATACCCACTTTATTAAATACCTCAGCTAGGAGCGCCTGCACACTGTGCACGATATCGGTAACTCATTCTTTTTATAACTCCGGACACGTATCTTGGACCTAAAAAGTGCTCAAAATGTGCCTAAAAAGTGCGCAGTACACGTTTCTTGGGTGTCTTTTGAGGATATCACGGGGTGCTACTGCGGTGGACGAACTCAAATTTACCAAGCATAGATTATTTTATGATATTACAAAGCAATCCGCGGGCGCCGGAGTCTCTTTTGTCTTGCGATTTAGGTCCAAGATACGTGTCCGGAGTTATAAAGAGATACGTTTCACTGTGCTGTTTGCTCTTGTTGCGATATGAGATGAATGGGTATGAAAGTAATGTCGTAAAGAAGGCATTTAGTATGAAAGTGGATGGTGTACAAGAGAAGAGGAAGACATAATGAAGATGTGTGCAAAATTATGGATGGATGACTAGAAAAAAAAAGAGCTGCATGTGTATATTGCGTCGATCCCAAATAACAACGATCTAAAGGCCAATTTATCCTAATAAAAATCTATTCACAATTATTGAGTCTCGATCTGTTAAAATCAAATAATTATGTAAAATGTCAAAAACGGTTTTTACGAAACACAATTTTCAACAAAGAACATTGATATATCATGATCATTTCTAACATAAGATCGAGGCTTAATTAAAAAATATCATCAACATCATCATCATTTCAGCCATAGGAAGTCCACTGATGGACATACGTCTCCCCTATAGATCTCCAATAAGACCTGTTGGAAGCGGCTCGCATCCAGCGCGTTCCCGCGTATAAAAAATATACTATTAAGAAATCGTGATCATTTTTGACCCTTGGGAGTTTGAGATTAGACCGACACTGGATTTTGAACAACTTTTTATTAGCAGTATTTTCATTCTGATCTGTACTATGGAAGATGCACATAAAAACTACGAATGCGCACGCGCCGCTGATGTTCTACGTGCAGTGTGCAAGCTGCTTACTAACATTTTACGCACAGAACAATAGCAGCGTCACTGCAGTGACGTGGGCGTTGGCGTCATTGTCACTCGCGAACGACGCCGTACGAAAAAAGCTCACTGTTTATTATGTTAATGTGCCACACAAATAGACATCTAAACAAAAGAGGTGCGTCATGAGGAAACATTCATAATAAAAACTCATAATCCATACTGGGATTTACTTCCGTCGAATTTTAAGATATTCTAATAAGAGTGACGCAGTGAAAATTATTCACACCTAATCAGATTCTTTAAACCTTTCATACCGGTTTCTTGGTTTCATTAGTCCATTATGAGGGTTTTACAGTACAGAGGTTACCAGTGCAAAATCCGCGCAACTATAAAAAAATGTTTTTCCTAAACGTAGTCGCCAGAAAAACATCATATTTCTCGAGTGAAAGACAGTCTGTGACATGTCAAAAATAACACATTCCAAATGTCTCAGTGGGTTACAGCCGTTATAAGGAAAACATCGAAATTCGTCTTTGTCTTAGTTGGACTGAATAGTCGACCCTACTGGAAAAAGGCTCGCAAGATGATCGCTATACCAGGAGCCAGTAATTATTAACGTAAGCACTTAGATTCAAAGTTTAGATTGGTTCAGATTCAATTCTTCTGCCCATCTCTCTGACACTACACCGGAAAACTCAACAATATCAAAATTATCCATTCGAAATAAGATGTGTTATCTGTTCAGATAGCTGTAGGTTTCTTGAAAGTCATTCATATACAATCGTTTTTTTTTCGTCATATCTAAATAATCACTGCTAAGGGCTTAAGAAAGAAGTTCGTTGAGCTTAGCGCAACAATAGTCCCGTCACTTTGACGGCCGGGCCCGCGCTGCTAGCGCCATTGTCACGAGGTGTCGGGCACCGAATCTCGACAGGGAAATAAGGAAAAAAGATATCGAACTTGCTCTTGAGTGCAGGGTTGCCACATTTGTGCCAACTTCACTTTTAATCTACCAAACTTTACATTTCAAGAGGGTAATTGATATTCTAATAAGACTATATTGTACATTTCATAAACAATATTCTGTTTAACTGGGTACCAGGTAATGGTACTTAAAAAGTATTATTGACAGTGATAGTAAAGCTCTATTAAAGTTATCGTATCGCCCTATACATTTAACGCCATCTATCAAAGACAAACCGAACTACTACTAAGCTACTGTTTCTGAATCGCGCTATCAAAGTTCTCGTTCGTTCCTTTGCGTCGGAGGAACATCATACCTTATCACACCCCATTCCTCCACAATATTGTCTATATCTATACGGAATGAATATGGTACGGCAGTAAGACTAACGGAATCGTTCTTGATGTGTATCATATTATCGTATAACACTAAAACGTAATATAGATTTACAATCTAAATCACACTTCAGCGATAACCATATATGTAGAAATCATAGATCCCTTGAAGATTAAGTTAACATACCAAACATAGGGCCGCAGTTTTGATATCAAAAGAGCACAAGTAGCAGAATCGATTTCTTTAAATATTTAACATAGCATTAATGGCGTCGCATATCCAATTTAATTAAATAACAACGCAAATAGTACACAACGTTCATATTTATTCATAGAGTTAAAAAGTTAACAGGTTGAATTGAACTTTGACATCATTATAATAAATTTCTGTGAGTCACAGACACGCAGACCGAAATAACTTTCAATATGATGGTGTGTTATAAAACGTGACATTTTTAAATATTTTTTTAGAGTGTTGATGTAACTGAAACGACACATAAATGTGTCATACTATTTATATGTATGAATAAACAATATCCTTCTTTTTATATTTTATTAGCTGTTGCTCGCGGTTGCACCCTCGGTGTATATCAGTTATTTTGACTTATCTTCAAAAAAATACGAACTTTTATCAAGCGGCATTGATTGGATCTTACCAAATTTGGATAGGTAGGGGGGGGGGGGAACACTACTGACGGTGCAGGTGAGCGCTGATGCATCACAAGGTGGCCACCCTAAACCCACATCTGGGTCGCAAGTCCCAGTCGCCGGCACGGTGTTCCTCTCTGTATCACGCTATGGACCCGGCGACCGCACGGTGAATCCAATGAGAATCAGATCCCTCTTTATCACTTTTTTACGTGATTAAACGAAGCCTATGTCCATTGTCCATTCCTCAGCTCTATTCCATCTCTGTACATAATTTCATCCAAGATTCAGCTGTTTAGGTGTGAAAGCGTAACAGAGAGACAGACAGACTTACTTTCTCATTTAGAATATTAGTATGAATGCGTAACTAGCTGCTCAGTCCAGAACTCCAGACTTCACATACGGAAAGAAAAAGACTGTAACTGAAGGCTGAGATGTTCCCCTGAATCGGACTACTGTAAGCAGTGTTGAATTGGCCATATAGTCAACATAGCACCGGGTCCTTCCGTGCATGGGCCCCAGACCAACATTGCTCAGTTAATTGACGACCAACTTGTTAAATAGAAAGTATTTAGGCAATTTTAAATAGTAGAAAGCCGCTGGGTCCATCCAGCCCTGTTTGATCCTGACTGTAAGTTGGTAGGGAAGATATCCCTGGTAATACGGTAAGTCATGATGAAGGTTACTTATATAAATGCTGCCCTTAAATGGTTCAGCCATTTATGAGGGTAGACAACTTTACCCCTTAATACATCAGTTATACTTTAGACGGTTGATTTATCTGTCGGTCTGGCGATGCCTGTCTCGTCAGCTAGGGAAAGTATTTTACGTATCTCTGCTAATGAACATGTTCAACTTGGTTTTCCTTCCTATCGCAATTAATCGAGGGTTATCTTAAGCAAGGTTGATATTTGCACACTAAAGGTATGAGGTGAGATTTCTTCCTCAATTATAATTAACATATAATTTCAATTTTGAAACAAAGTAACTGGTGCCCGTAGCTCCTTCTGCGTCTAATACGAATATCATTTCTGCGGATTCTTGGATAAAACGTAATCTATGTCCTGAATTCCAGGTTCTATTTTACAGAGGTGTGTGCGAAATGTCATCCAAACTTTACAGCCAAAACCATCCAATCCGTAAAAATAATTGCTGATTCAGTAATAAATAAGACTCGTAGAATTTTGTACTTATTTAATACTGAGTCCGCAATTTTTTTCTTGTCTAAATTTATACCGTCACATCATTGGCGTCTTTTCATAAGTTATTTAGGAAAACCACAACCAAAACTGGTTACAGTATGATTAATACGTGAATCATTAACCATTAACCATTCGGGAATTAAATTTATTTACGGGACAGCCCTGCGTGAGATGCTATTGTTATTACAAAATGACCCATCTCAATGTCGGACGGTTCTCAGAATCAAGCTCTTCGCGTTCGAAATTATGTATAACGTAAGCGCCTTTGAACATTTTATAAAGGCTTATTTCTGACACCTCGAATGAAACATGGCGCATAACGAATGCGTACGCGCATGGATGGGATGAGCCCATAAAGGTGTATACTACCACACAAAATGGGATCCAAATTGGTTACAACGATTTATATATGGGTATTAAATTAAATGGTTTACGTATGTGTCTAATCTATATGATGTATGAGATGGATCAAAAATAGTTATAATCTTACTGCACGATTCTTGAATTATACTTTTGTTGTATTCCAGTGACAAAAAATAGCGCTGTTCGGCTGAAAAGCGGTTATCTTCAAACGTCTTGCCAAAGTTTTATAGCAATCGAATGAATGGTATAGGAATACAAAGAGACATTTATGTTTTACATAATATTATACTAGCTGCAGCCTCAAGCTATGCCCGCGTGGAAGTTCTTTATCACGTAAAATTGCTATTTTCTGAAATATTAACTTTTATATTTCTTTCCATGTTAAAGTTTCACAAAATCGTTAAGTGGTTCGGGCCTGAAAAGAAAAAAGAACAAACAAGGTTACTTACTTGCATACTTGCAAGTAACTCTGTAAGTACCTACTTATTATTTTCATGTTTTTCATGTTATTTTCTAATGTGTTTGCTATAGAAAAAAGCAAAAAACATCCAATCTTGAAGTCGACTTTGATAAAAACGTAAACTTAGAGATCGTGTTTAGGTTACTTAAATAATAATAATTAGATTATTATAAAAACATTCTAACAGGAAATCAAAGTAATTGATTTTGAGAAATAACACATGTTTTTTAATATAGGCATATTGGAAAAGACTGGAACAGATTGGAACATGATAGCGATTATACAATAAATAGTATATGGTACCATAACCTCTTATTTACGCGGTGTTTCGATCGGATGTCTAATAATTATGTGTGAAAATCCGTAAGACACACATTGTCTATTATTATATCCGCTAATAAACATTGTATTATGACTTTGTCAATTGTTTTATTATACATACATACATAAACTCACGCCTGTATCCCCGAAGGGGTAGGCAGAGGTGCTAGCACCCACATTTCGCCGTTTATGTTTAGGTCCTAATGTAATGGGTGGCGAGCCTATTGCCATTAACCGGGCACTTATAAACCTGCGATAAATACACACATAACTTCGAAAAGCATCGAAAAGTCATTGGTGTGTGTGGGCCATGCTAAAACCTGGGATCGAACCCGAGACCTCGTCTCAGCAGTCCATTACCCATACACACGCGGTTAATCTTAACAGAAAACGCCTAATAACACATTACCCAACTCAAGCATCAAACCGAGGACGTTGTACTCAGTAGTCGCACGCACTATCGCTGTGCTACCGAAGCAATATCCATACACAAGCCATTAAGAGCAACATTAAGGAAATTATCTATCTATTAAGTCTCTGAAACTGCTAATGCACACCATTTCCTCTATCATTAAGACATTACAGCTTATACGACAAGACAGACAAACATTTCCTCATTTCTATTACATTTTAACATAATTACTAAGCGTAGGCGCAATGATTACTAACTGCCTATACGACAGGTGTTGGTAGTTCGATACCTGAGTGGTGTGTGGGTGTACGCCAATTTCACCTGCATAGAAGCAGCTGATTGGCAGACGAAGCTATGACGCAGGCTTTCATCTTAGGGTTAAGGTGTCAGATGTCAGTTTGCCCTCAGTAAAAGCTGAAGAAATCAAATTATGTAGGACTAGGATAGCGGGTTCCGGGTTCCGAAGTACATGCTTTGGACGCAGCCGGGATTAGGACTCTGCCCCCCTAGACAAGTGGCAATTCGTTGCTCGGCGTATGATGGAATAGAATGACAAATGTATAGGATTTGACGTTTTTGACATTCGTTGACTCCTGTCGTATACGTCAAATCCCATACATTCGGCATTCTATTCCATCATACGCCGAACAACGAATTGCCACTTGTCTAGAGGGGCTGATGATGATAAGTATCGGCAACTACCGAAGAAGATAATTTAAAATGGTTATAAAACTTTTCACAGGGTTGCCAACTCGTTAGCGACACCTCTAGTGTTGTAAAAGTGCTAGTGGCCGTTGGATATTCGGCGGACTCATCTTTTTCATATCATTTAGGTGGAAGACAAGCAGTGAGTCCACCTAATGGGAAGCGGTTACCACGACCTATGGACGTGTTCAACACCAGGGGCGTCACACTCACGCTACCGGTTCTGTAAAAACCTTTTTCATCCCACCATCTCGGAAAGAGTACTTTTTTTCTTCGATATCTGAGTGTAAAAGTCGTTTTTACCCTCTAGAGTGGTAAAGTAAATTTGAATTTAGAACATCGTGTGTACTAGGTTTGTGAACTCAAGACATCATTAAACCTATTTACTTCTACCTCTATGGTGCCGATTTATCATACAACTTTTTTTTAATTTATGAAAAACTCAACTCGGAACCTCCTTAGTGTACCTACTTTTTTTTTTAAATTTGCTTTGCGCGCATAATTTTTTTTCACGTCCTATGGTTGAACATTGTTGTTGAATTTTATTTGTTGATATTTTATTATTAGTATTAAGGTAACTGTACCAATGCTCGACACTTTAAGGAAAAATAAAATTTCAATCTAAAAAATTTAACAAATTAATTACAGCATGGTCGTTACATTCTTTTTTAACTGTTACAGCAACAATTAGACATTAACTTTTGCCCATAAAATCTTTAAAATCTATCATACTTTTACTTTAAATTAAATTATTATGCACTTGGTCGAAAACACCAATGCTAGACATCATTGTCCCAATGGTCCAAGTATGTCAATAACTTCAATATTTATAACGTTTATACTAAAATTAGTAATAATCATAACTTATAAACAAAAAAATCACACCTATAAAAATCAGTACCCTTGGCAAAAATCTTAAGAAATAACACGACCGTGTTCACGGAGTCACATTATTTGCTGTCAACAGTCTTTCTAAATTTACTTCGGATGGTGTTGCGAATATTTGAACATATCTTATAGATACCATAAGGCATCTTTTAAGTCAATAGTCTTATAAAACAAATGGATAATTTTCTCAAAATACTGGGTTTTGTTCGAAAGTGTCTAGCATTGGTACAGTGTCGAGCATTGGTACAGTTACCTTATTACACATAATTATTATACAGCCTCCGTGGCGTAGTGGTAGTGAACGTGGCCGCAACGCAGGAGGCGCGGGTCCGATCCCCGCTCAGTGCAAATATTTGTATGCATAAAAAGTTCAACAACAACGGTCTAGCTGCAATGCTTCGATATCGCCTAATGTCACCATTGGGTTGTGGAGGTCACATGGCAGTCACTTTACGGAAAATATCGAGGTCCAGCCAAATCCGCAGTTAAGACTGGTAAAGCGGACCCCGAACTCCGAGGTGAAAGCTTCGGATGCGACTGGGAATTAACCACGGAGGACAGAATATGATTAGTAAACGGAGATGTTCCAGTGAAATTTCTCGTAATAAAAACGCGTCGCCAAATGCGGGTGAGAAGAAGACGCGGGGGGCATGACGCCATACCTCGTCCCCCACGCGTCTCTTCTCCTAAGTCTAAGCCCCTCCCACTTTTTAGAATGCCATCTAGTGTGGCATGGCGAAACCAAATAGAAATAATGCATGCAATTTCCATTGTAGTTTTACCACTCGCCACAAAGCGCTGCACAGAATTCTAGAATAATCTATGTGTTTAATGACAGCGGGACCACTTACATATTGACCACTATATATACAAGCTGTTGCCCGCGGCTCCGTCCGCGTGGAATTCTGATATAAGGAATATAAGGACATAATGATTGGGTTGCATTATTGGAGTTTTAGCGCCTTCGCTGGCATAGGCGGGTGCGGGTCGCGGACGTCAGGCGCGGGCGCCCGCGCCGGGCGCCAGCCTGTCCGCTGCTCCGTCGCGGACGTCCGCGACGGGCGTCTGTCACCAGTATAATTTCAATAGCGTCGGTGTACAGTCGATAACTATGGATCATTTATTGATATATTACTTAGCCAAAAGACGACGACGTGAACAAAGGCGTCAGCCAATTAGCCCATATTATGTCACGTCTAGATTGTTGTGTGGCAAATTTGTAACCAAGTTTTCGTATAAGAATGTACAGCTATCATAATTAGTTTATTGTAAATCAAAGACAATTTTGCACGGTTTGTCAAAACTGAAAAGAAAGAGGCGAACTCCTTTGGTTCACGGAATTTTTGGTTTTACTTTACACAATATACCTATTAGCAGGGCTGGCTCGCGACTCGCTTGGGGGTACAAGTGGTGCAATGCATCCGGGAGCAGGTTCCTGCTTTTGCATTTTATATTGATATATTATGTTGTTCTATGAATAATATAAGACTGACCTCCTAAAGCAAGAAAATAATGTAGAAATATAAAAAAATGATGTTATTATATTGTAAAATTTTCACTTATGTATTTCTGGTATACGTATATACAATTAGGTATAGCAAATTTAGGCTATAATTTTTTAAATCACTTTTTTGTTTTATAGAAGTCATCTTCATTGAAGGACCTCGAACAGATTCTGGAATATTTTGTGGGGTACCTACCAGCTGGAAGGTCTATTTAAAATACGTACCTATCCACGCATTTTTTTATTTCTGGGTTACTGGGAAATCTAAAATGATTATAATATAATGTTGACAATTTTATTGGCTTCCTAAAAATAATGCGAATATAGTGGTCTCACTACTATGATGCACACCATTTATTTTAAATAAGGCCATCTGTAGAATTATAGCAGAATCATTTAGCCCCCCTAAATGATTTGGGCAGATACCGACAGATGGCTCAATTTTTTTATTTTCAATTTTCAATTTCACCCAAATATAATGTAAGAATTAATAAAACAACAATTGCGGAATTACTAATGAAGTCCGGTGAAATTATTGTGGTGATTTTTTTATAGAATGAATTGAATTGTTGTTACAACATTATACAAGTAAGACAAGGTTACTTATTTCTTCTCTCCGCTAGATGGTTCTATAAAGACATTTTTTTTCTAAAAATGAAAATAAAAATATAGCGGACTTACTGATGAAATGTTATATCATCAATATATTTAAACATCTTATCTCTACAATTTGTACAACCTTGTACCGCACACTTCATTCTTAAATCGGGTCAAAACTATTTTTATCTTTGAACTTTTAACCAAAAATGACAACCTATCGCAACGACGTGCCACTAGAACTGAGTGGTGACGTCACAGAACTGACGTCTATATATAGGAGTCCTTTTGACAGTATGGAAGCACGCGACTCGATTGCCTTTGCAACAACTCCGCTATCATTTCCTTCTCCATGGAATTAACGCTAGGAAGAAGAAGCATTTCATTATTTCCTCGCTGAGGTGGGATGAAAAGTTACGTGTTGCACTCGAGTGCAAAGATTTTACACCTTGTGCTCTTTTGATTCCCTCGCTAACGCTCAAGATTCTAATTTATGAATCACTCGCTATGCTCGTGATTCAAATTTAGAATCTTTCGCTTGCTCGGTCATCAAAACTGAGCACGCGGTTAAAAAGCAACTTTGCACTCTTGTATAACAAATAACTATTAAAGCTCTCTTGAAGAACCTCATATTGTAGTCGCTTGGGAAAATCATAGCAGATTAATATTTCAAAGCTTACGCATCTAGGCTTGTTTCCTTATCTAAGTGGCATAAAAAACAGCTTTCTGACCACATCCGAACGATAAAGACGTAATAACTGTTTATTACTCAATTACTACGCACGACAGTAAAATTAAGTAGGTATATTTTAACATACCAGCTTTTAGTTCCACAATTAATTTGGTCGAAAAAAAGACTAAAATCTGAAACAGCATTAGCTTAATGGAATAATCATTCAAAGAAGTGCTTCAATCAGGCCATAGACTATATAATGTTTTATAGACGTTGGCGCCTCTCAGTGGATCGATCGGGGAGCAATTAATTAAATCAGTAAAACCGATTTGATGTATAAACCCGACTCCTATTCATATTTTAAAAATGGAAGTCTAACTAGAAAAGCTTATTCGAACTTCAAACAGTTTTTTTTTATGTTGCCATTGCAGAAAAAAAGAGCAAGCGATTACCGTAATATGCATCAGGTTTTTCTCTAGCGTTGCCTATTACAGAGAGGTAGGAGGGAGCAATAGGATGGAAAGAGGGTGAAAGCTTCCGAGTTCCGGTACTCTTTCAGGGCCTGCGCTGTCTCGTGCGTGTACTCGCGTAAGCGTAAGCGCGTGTTTCGTGCAAATAATAATGAGACTATTTCATGAAGATAATTTGCACGATATCCGACGCTACCTCGTTCGTGTCCACCCATCGTTCGCCCCCGATGGTGACACGGAAGAGAAAGCGGATGATAGTCGATTTTGGGTAAAATTAAAAGGTGACATTTACAAATAATTTTATAATTTGTTTCTCTACACCTACCCCAGCTGAAGTTGCAATAGTAGCCTGGTCACATAATATGTTGAAGACCAAAGATGATTCAGAGACGATGAAGTAAATACAGGTTGGTCCATCTGGCTAAGGGTAAGCTAGATAGATCAACTCACCAACCAGCTCAATGGACAATCTCGCAGAGACGAACTATAGTCGGATTTTTAATTAGACGATATCCACTGACATGAGCTAATGTCACTTCGTAAAATAATGTTGCTATATTCAGTATTAGTGATGCAACTGATGCATTCAGTTCCCGTTCACTCACATGAAATGAATGGAATGGAAAGGGGACTCTTTTGTCCGCCCTTAGCCTCCTTTTTTGGGCCATTGTGCGTGGTGATATGAAATGAATGATGAGGGATTGTTAATATTTTCTTACTATACAAAAAAGAACTATTTCTATTTTACAATAAAATTGTATTAAAGTGCTCTGTATGTAATTAGAATCAGTTTTTTTACCGGCCTATTTCAAAGCGCGGCGGTAACACTAGTGTCAACACTTGTCAATGCCGCGCGTATTAGTAGCCATTCAGGTCAGGTCATTATAATATAATGACCAAAAATACATAATCCAGATAATAAAGGTGTCAGCTTGCATATATTCGCATACAGCTGAAAATAGGTGAAGGTCTTAAATATACCATAATTATAGAAATATCAAAAGTCCCCATCGATTGCACTTCTGCATTTTTTTATTCAAGGTCAAATATACCGGATGCTCGCATTTTTCTCGTAAACAGTAAATATTAGGGTAAAAGTAGTTTGGACAAAGTTGTAGATCATGAAATTACCTATAAAATTAGTATCCATTTTGTTTTTGTACGGATCACCATTTCAGAAATATCGCGATTGCAAAATTGGAAGAAGTTAAATCTCTTATATACAAAGTTAGTCGTTCCCATAGTATGATTCAATAACGCAGAGCCTCAACCGCTAGTCATATGAACTTGAAATTTTGGCAGTAGATGCTTTTCATTTTGCGTGTATCCACCAAGAAAGGATTTTTAGAAATTTTGTTACTAAGGGGCTAAAATAGGGAGGAACGGAAATGGACTTCAAGACAAACTTTAATCCCATATTTTACATCCTTAGCAATGAAATTTCAAAAAAATCCTTTCTTAGTGGATACTAGCAACATGATAAGCATCTACTGCCAAAACTTCAAGTACATAGGGCCAGCGGTTCAGGTTCTGCGTTTATGAATCCTACTATGGTGAATGAAATTTCATATAAAATACATAATTGATTTCTTTCAATTTTTAAATCACGATATCTCCGAAATGGTGACCCGCACAATAAAAAAATTAACACCAATTTTGTAGGTAATTACATGATCTACAACTTTGTCTACCCTAATTTTACGATAGCATTTGTTGTTTACGAGAAAAATGCGAGAATCCGTTATATTTGACTTTTAACCTCGAAAAAAAAAAGCAAGGTTCAAATCGATGGGGACTTTTGATATTTCTTTCATTATGGTGTATTTAAGACTCCCACCAATTTTCAACTCTATGCGAATTCATGTGAGCTTACCATTTAATTTCATCTGTTTTGATTGAATTCACATTCATCATGATAATATCATTCATCATAATATAGTTCACTTTGTCACAACACTACTTTTATTTCATAAAAAAACTTGCAACACAGTAAACTGAGTAAACGTCAGATAGCTTCGTCTAATTAAAAATCCGACTATAGATACAACGTTAGACCGGGTTCCCTAGTAAAATAATGGTCTCACAATAGAATTAATTAATTCTTGATAAAAATAATTACTTTAATTCGAAGAAGTGAGACGTTTTGACTCCTTCACGAGACCCTTGCTAAGCTAAACTCTACTAAGGTAAGCAAATTATACGAAAGAGCTTGAGCTTTATTTTATTTTTCAACAGGCACCAATATTTATTTACATTTTTCTCAACAACTAGCGCCATCTATCGAAAAATATTTCAACTTCGTATCACACGATTTGGTTTTTTTCTTGATAAGTATTATTTTGCATATTCTGAAAGAGATCTAATAAGGAAAATAATCTTAATCAATTAACTGTGAAATCCTTAACAAATATTATCTAAAAGAGGATATTTGCTGTGTTCCATTTCACAGAACTTGAACCACAACAAAACGTCAAAAAAGTTCGCCAGATTTTTGAGCTATCATATCTCTAAAAATAAAATGTGTGACCATATTTCTGCTATGCAAGTACATTTAATGCTTGGTTAACTACGTATATAATAATCCAATACGTTAATATTACTTAGAATTAGTTAACCCATTAGGTACACTTCGTAAACATCTGACATTCTATCACGGTCAAAATTGACATAATAATAATACTTATGTGACACATATTTTCCTGATACATTATACAGGTAAAAATGATTTGGATACTTACCCATTTTCATGAGCCCACTGGTTTAATCACTTCCAATAATTATAAACAGCAAAACAAGACACACACAAACATTATACACAAGCAGCCATTTTGGTTTTACTGTAAAGTAAATATGTTGCCAGAAAGAAACAGAAGTATTCCATTTCCATACAAAATTAAAAATCTTAAATTAATAATAATTTAGGTCTTGTTCTTTTCATTGATATAAGTAGGTATACACAAAATTATTTTAAATTGACATTCATGATTCTATACTGACATCCAAATCCCATGATCCCATGCTCCTATTGTACTATGCCGGACATAAAAATGCCTTAAGTAAGTTATGTATGACAAGATCGTTTGTTAGGAAGTTTTCAAATATTGTGGTGCTGAGGTTAATTCATCACTGCGTTACTCCCGGTTACATTTATAGCTTTTACTTTGAACCCTACATCCGTTCTCCTACACTTTATTTTGAATTCATAAAAGTGTAGGCTTCACTTGACTTTTACGAGTGCGACTGCCATTTTCTAACTCCAAGAAGAATCATAATAATTTAATTTTCCAGTTTTTTCTTCCTAAAACTCTTAACTTCGGGCAGTAAAGCTAAGCGTCCACTTATCAGTACCTACCTATCGTACGCAACGCATCAAATGGATCGTAGAGTATTCTTAGTATATAAAGTCAAACAAGTGCGTCCACAAATCATCGGCAATGTCGAAGCTGTTGCTCCAAGAGTTAATCAATTGGTGTGTCGGCTAGCCGCGCCTGGCTAGCCGACCAGGGGCGGATCCAGCTTTTAATTCAGGGGGGGGGTCATGGTGTAGCCGAGACTTAGTTTCGGGTTGGGGGGAGGGGGGGGGGGGGGTTGTGTGTAGTCTCCCAATAAAATGTCATTGAACAATACAATGAAAATAAATGTGTATGAATGAATTTCATACACATTTATTTGACGAAATAATGGAGGAGGAATGAGGTGAGAGGAGAAAAGTAAGACATCTTGAACGACTGTTGTTAAATACGATCCAGAACCCGGTTAAGCTGCTGGCCCCCAAGTGTTGAAGGACGCAGCTGGCACTCTGGCTTGAGGGGGCTCGAGGACTCATGCAGGAGACTCTATGGCGAATGAAGATGTCAGAGCACCTTCGGTACTAAATCCGTATCAAAAGGCGAGAATTCGAGGCTACGAAGTCCCAGCTTTATCGGGACATGGTGGAGTTGAAACTACGACTTGGACAACCAAGCACAGGGCATTCCGTTATAGTGGTGGTAAGAAAACCCATCATGGAGAACTGGCTAGAAAGGCTTCAATGGAGAACTCTCGTACCGGTTGACGCAGATGATCACCGGATATGGATGTTTCGGAAGTTAGCTGCGGCGAATTCAGAAGGAGCCAACGCCCGGGTGTCATCACTGTGATGCAAGCGAGGACACGGGGCTGCATACGCAGACCGAATACCCGGCATGGGAAACGCCGAAGCGGGTCTTTGTGGCGGCCCTCGGGATAGGAGTTCTCTCGCTCAGCACTCTCTCTCGCTTGCTTACAGTGATGGCGTAAAACTGTAAGCTCGCGGCTGCCACCGTCTCCATCTGAGAGCAATTAATGCTCGAGAAGGAGGCGGGGGTAAGGGGCTGGAGAAGATTCAGTTGTTTCCCATTCCGCATAATACACTAAGCGCGAAGGACTCGGGCGACGTAGGTCACTCAACATCTCCATTATCGTATCAATATCTCCATATCGGTCTCCATTAGAACGGGCCTGCAAATGACAAGGGGAACCGCCTGACACTCTAGAAGAAGCAGGCCGCGTTGGCGGCGCGATGCGCGCCTCTCCCTTTCATGATTATCGTACATATTTTCCTGATTGCTTCCGAATCCGAGGTGACCTCGGAGCTCAGGGGCCGCCTTCCGTCTCTTCCTCCTCCACTTCGCACCACGTTGGGCATCCAGACCAGATCCAGACAGATGAGACCATTTGCACGCATGTCACCCTCCACGACTTCAAGGAAAGACTTCTTGGGCCTATCCTTTCCACCTGGTCCCGGCGGCTGTGCTACTGCCAGCCATTTGTTACCCACGTAGCCTGGCAGTTGCTGCAAGACGTGGCCACACCAGCGAAGGCGGCTCTCTTGCATTTTATGTGTGATGTCGCGGACATGAAGGCTGCCGCGGATCTGAGAGTTCCTCATGCGATCTTTACGCGTGACGCCGCACATCCACCACAGCATTTTCATCTCCATGACACGTAGCTCCTGCTTATGTCGCTCCAGCAGCGGCCACGCCTTACAGCCGTGTAAAAAGACAGGCCTAATGATCGTTTTATAGACCTACCCCGTCAACCAAACTGGCATTTTAGGGTCAAATGTGACGCCAATCATTTCTCGCCCCTTGGTCCACATGGCGGCAATCCGTGCCTTGACGTCGCGGTTGATGTGACCAGTCACGTGAAGTACAGATCCCATGTACTCAACCTGGTCCGTGCGCTCGACCAAGTCATTGAACAGCAACTTTTGCGGCAACCACCAGGCTAGGTGGATACCAAATGTCTGGCATTGACGTTGTAGAATGTGCAGATGTAAGGCCAGGCATATGCTGGGAGTGAGAGCTCTCACGCTCGCCACTTTGCTCGCAACGATGGTTCGCTGCGCGGATGCGTAGGCCGCCGGCGCCTCCTTCTAATGCTCGTAAAGGAGGCGGCGGAGCAAGAGCGAAGGAGAATCGCAGACCTTGCGGCCCGCGAGGAGCGAAGGAGAATCGCAAACTGCGCGGCCCGCGACGAGCGGCGGCAACTCGGGCGTCGGAGGTCGCAGAATGACCTCTGTCCCCCATGAGCGCGGGCCTGGGGGTGACGGGTGGAGCCGCCTATCACCCTAGCAGAAGCAGGCCGCGGCGGCGCGCATTGCGTGCCTCCCCATACCCGGGGGCGAGTTGGGGACTCTATGGTCTCGATCTGGCCCTCGGAACCTGGTCGGCCGGGGTGCAAGGGATATGGCTACGACAATTTCACCTCCGGCAACTGACGTTTTAGTCGGTTCGAGTCCGACATAACCTCCTAGTCCGGCTCCGGCAGGGGGTATCCGCGGGGAATTTTCGAACGATAAAAAAAAAGATCAGGCATATGAGCCAGTTGCGTGATACGCAGCAAAAAAAATGGCCACAGGACCGCGGTAATAGCGGTAGTAAGACCCATCCCATCCTATGGGGTATAATAAGCT
Organism: Eilema depressum; assembly: GCA_914767945.1. Taxonomy (NCBI): domain Eukaryota; kingdom Metazoa; phylum Arthropoda; class Insecta; order Lepidoptera; family Erebidae; genus Eilema; species Eilema depressum. Next base: position 1,778,013 of record OU612026.1, read on the forward strand.
GCGTCAGCCGGTACGATAACTATGTGCTATGGCTATGACCCGTGTGTAATAACACACGGGTCATAGCACATAGTGGACAGGGTGTCAGGTCCGAAAACTATTCGAGTCCATCGGTTGATCGACTGCGCTGCACGATAAATTGAAATTTTCAATCGTGCGAATAATATTCATACTGATGTTTGGTGCGGTTGGTGCCTCATAAAATTATAATACTAGTAGGTAACAAAGAGACAGTCTTCTTATGCGTGTTATTTTTTAAAATTTATCAGTGACATTGGGATATTTTTTAGCAGGTGACCCGCCCAGGGGGGGGTCATGACCCCCATGACCCCCCCCCCCTGGATCCGCCACTGTAGCCGACACACCAAATGATTAACTGGTTGTCTTGTCTTGAGGCCCCAAGATCTTATTGTAGCCTTCTTGTTACTTTGATGTGTGTGCACACAGCATAATCGTTTGGTGATGTGCAAACCGTGAATCTTCACAGAAGCTGCACCACTCGCAATGGAAGTCAACATTTTGAAAACATTCTTCTGCTGGAAATCAAATCATAGATATAATATAATTATACTAGAGACTCAAGTATTCACTACAGTACAGTATAATGAGCAGTTTTCCAGTAGGTATTTATAGGGTTCCCAAAGACGCGCTAGATGGCGCAGCCGGCACTTTTGGTAAGAAGAGTGTGGTGTTACATCTAGTGTTCCCTAAGAATTAAGCTTTTTATTATATTTTATCTATTATTATATGGGTAAATTAAATTAAACTTTGGCTACATCGCAAATTCATGAAAAAATACTACAAACAAACCACAGAGTACATTAAAATTACCAAAAGCTATGCTAGCGCCATCTACTGATGACTTAAAAACCAACTGATTATTATACCTACTGGAAAACTGCTCATTCTGTTAGAAAATCCATAGATACAACAAAATATAACAAGTCACCCATTCATGTTGCGAAAAACATGAGCTGTAACCGCACCTTAAGATGTTTTCATATATTTAGTCTGTGGAGTCCTCAAACTTGCCATAGACAAGATTGTTTTTCTTTTCCTGTCAACAGCTGTCAAAAAGGTCGGGATTTGTGTGTGTAAAATGAAATAAATAAAATCTATCCTAATCTAATCACAATTCTTATGAAATTGAAATACAGTTAGTGAAACAAATAGTGGGCGACGTGTTACTTATAATCTCTTTCATATTTCAGCTTGAAAATGGTACAGCGGCTAACGTTTAGACGACGTCTGTCGTACAATACTAAGTCGAATCAAAGGAGAATGTGAGTATTTATTGGTCATATTTGTTTATAAAGAACAATTACTTTTAAGCATTAATCCACATCTATATGTGTGATAGTCGTTACTGAACTTTTTCAGGATTCATTTACATGGTTACCGAGTTAACCTCAAAACTGGTATCTCGATGTTTTGTGTCAACATTATACCTACTCAGTTTAATGTAATGAAGTATAAGTGCCGTCTGTGATCTAGACGTTCAAGGGATGCAAGGAATTCCTCTAATATGAATAGTTTCCTCTTAACACAATAACAAATTTTTACTGAGTGGTTAGTACTTTCAAGTGAAACCCAAATTTGTTGGTTACTCTTCAAAAGTTTTAAGATATGCTGATAACAAACTAATTTGGACCATAAGTACAACGTTATGTTGTATACTGCTACTGTTACTGTTAGTAAGTGGTTAAGTGTATGAAGATACATTGAATGTCAAACTCGCATAAATTATCCTATTCGGGATGCACACATGAACTACACTTATTTTCCACTACTACATATCATTATAACCTGTACACTGTCCATGAATGAAGTGAATAAGGAACCTGGATATGGTAATCCTACCATCAAACTTGTGGTTTTGGAACACATGTCTAATGTCTAAGAATGCCAATAGATGTAACAAATCCTAATGAATGAATATAATGTAATGAATCCTCCATGCAGTCAGTTATATATTTCTTTTCTAATTATGTTTTGATAAGATACTCCATATTGTTGATAATGAGTTTCCTTACACTAGTGTTGTGGTTTCGTTTTATCAGTAAAAGAGTTTCAATGTCAAAAAAGATGGTTGTTATAAAAAAAAAACATCTATCTTTAAAATAACTGTTGTAGATAGATAGATAGATAGATAATTCTTTATTGTACACCAATAGATTTACAGTAGTACTAGTAGGTAGCATGTTACAGTTCAATGTACAATGGGCGGCCTTATCGCTGGAAGCGATCTCTTCCAGGCAACTTGTACTCTTATCTGTACTAATATTATGAAGCTGAAGAGTTTATATTTTGTCTTGTTGGTTGAATGAACTGGTTCAAATTGAAATGTTCCTTGTAGTCCATTTATTGAGGAAGCTTATAGGCTAAATAGCAGCTCTACCACTGAAAAGAGCTGAGCAATAATTATAATATATCAACTAATCTAGCAGATTCCCACTCATTGTTTGAAAATTTATAAATTGCATGCATAAGGGGTTTTCAAGTTTACCACAGGTGCAGCCTGTGAACAAGCTGAAATGGATGGGTGGGTTTGTTGCAAATAAACATGAATTCTGCAATTCTATTTAAACCTAGAATCAATAATTCTTTAAAATATATTCCTAACAAATTAGTACCCAACATAAGTGATTTTCAATCAATCAATCAATCAATAGCCTATTGCAGTCCACTGCTGGACATAGGGCTCTCCCAATATGCGCCACGTTTGCCGATCCTCCGCCTTCCGCATCCAGTCCGTCCCAGCCACCCTTCATAGGTTGTCAGTCCACCTGGCTTGGGGGTGTCCCACCAGTGATTTTATATTATTGTAAAGAACTCACAAATACTACTGCTTTATAAAAATTTAAACTTTAAAATGTCTCTGTTGACGATTTCAGAGTAAGAACTCCTGGTGGTCGACTGGTGTACCAGTATGTCAAGAAACCCAAGAAGATCCCAAGATGCGGCCAGTGCAAAAGCAAACTCCGTGGTATCCAGCCTGCAAGACCTGCTGAACGTTCCCGCCTCTGCTACCGCAAGAAGACCGTCAAACGTGTATATGGTGGTGTCCTCTGCCACAAGTGTGTGAAGCAGCGCATTGTCAGAGCTTTCCTCATTGAGGAGCAGAAGATAGTCAAGGTCCTCAAAGCACAACAGGCGAGCGTAAAGAGCGGAGGCGGCGGTGGTGGCGGAAAGAAAGCGGCTAAGTGATTCTTAGGGATTTAAATAAATAAGTGAAAAGTCTGTTTGGTTTTATTTTATTGTGCTGACCTAATGAGACGAACGATTATTGTGTATGACCACACCAAATATTGGTTTTTTTTTTAACACCTTTTTGGACTGCAGAGTGCAGATTGCAAGCTTTTTCTCAGATTCACCAATTTTATTACAAATTGATTTGTAAGCGCAAAAAAATGATTCACAACTTTGTTGCTAGATGGCGCTAATTTAATGACAAACAAAATCACCGTTCACTCGTCACCGGTGTACTTGAAAAAAACAACTCGCCGTTGGCACGCCGCTGTACCTGCGGCCAAGCAGTCTGATATCGCGGAAAAAAGGCAGCTTCTCGTCAGTGAACTTGACCGGACCCTGAGCCACGTTTCCCAATGGGGCTCTGAAAACCTGGTCGAGTTCAATGCCAAGAAGACGCAGGCATGCGCGTTTACAGCAAAGGTATCTTCGTTCCTTCCCCTTCCAACTCTTCAGAGCACGCCACTGCCACTGCAGGACAATCTCAATATCTTAGGTATGGATGTCCGCTGCAAACTGAACAACAAAAACTACATTGAGAGCATCATCAAAACAGCCTCGCGTAAACTCGGAGTCCTGAACAGAGTGAGATGTTTTTTCTCGCCGGAGCAGCGGTGCCTTCTCTACAAGACACAAATTCGCTCTTGCGTGGAATACTGCTCTCATCTCTGGGATGGCTCCGCAAAGTACTTACTAGCTAGATGCTCTCGACAGGTTGCAGCGACGTGCAGTCCGCATTATTGGGAATCCTGAGATCACCAAAACCCTCGAGCCTTTGCAGTTGCGTAGAGATGTGGCATCTTTGGCGGTATTTTACCGTCTTTAACATGGTGAATGTTCTGATGAGCTCTTCCAATTAATCCCACCCTCTCCTTTCCTATATAGGACAACACGTGCAGGGCTTAGATGCCACCCCACCCGCATACGGTGCAGAATATTCCATCAAGAACCAAGCGGTTCGGCGACTCCTTCTTCTGCCGCACCATTAAGTATTGGAATTCTTTACCAGTTCACGTGTTTCCCTCCTCCTACAGTCCCGGGTCCTTTAAGCGGAGCGTGAAAAAGCATCTGATGAGGCCGTCAAGTTGAGTGCCACCATTGTAACATGATACGTGTCTGTAATGGTGACGCTCTTTTCAGAGACTTTGCCTTCAGCTTACCATCAGGCGAGGCGAAGTCAAATTGACGTGTCCTATATAAAAAAAGAAAAAAAAAACAAAGCCAGACGGACGGGATAGATTACATGGGTATACAGCGAGTGACTTGGGCAGTGGAAAAGCAAAAACAAAATTGTTTGTTGCCTGGCAGAAAGTATAGCACGTGCAGTGGGGTAGAAAAGTGATGATATTCAGCGGTCTCCATTGTTTTGGAATCTTATCGGTGAAGAGTCAAGTTAAAGTAAAAAATCATTTATTCTGTAATTCTGTATAGACCTGAAAACGGCACTTACAAAACTTCAAAGACAGCCTCTGTGGCATAGCGGTAGTGAACGCGGCCGCTACGCAGGCGGCGCGGGTTCGATCTCCGCTCAGTGCCAATATTTGTATGCATGAATATGGGTATTTTGCTTGGTCTGGTCGTGCCTCGGAGAGTAAGTTAAACGACGGCTTGTCCCGGACAGTTCCGGTTGCCATACGAACATCCATGTGGCAGTTGTTACAGGTAGTTGGAGCCCTAAAAAGTCCAACAACAAAACGGTCTATATAGCTACAATGCTTCGATATCGCCTAATATCACAATTGGCTTGTGGAGGTCAGTGGCAGTCGCTTCACGGAAAAATCGAGATCCAGCCAAATTCGCAGTTAGACTGGCAAAGCGGACGGCCCCAGAGCCCCAGACTCCGAGGAGACCGAACTGTCCGAGGCAAAGAGTATAGTAGTTCTCTCTAATAGGAGCGGGTCTTAGAGTATCTATAAATGGATACTCTAAGGAGCGGGTTCTCTAATTTTATTTGAAGTTAGTCATGTTCCGTAAGAAGTATAATGAAAAAATAAAATATTAAAGTACTTTATGAAAATTAACAGAAACGGACAAAGTAACATCATAGCATAATAATAATAATAAGTAAAGTAAAGAAAGAAAAATATAAGTTTTTTTATCAGCAATACAATAAAGTGCAATAGGTACGTCACTTCCTTGTCACTTCTCTTTGTTGCTATTATTGCTGTCGAGTAACGCTGGAACGCGTGCTTGCTACAAGTGTTCGTCCTTTCCAAAAATCTTTTTACTTGAAAATATTAAGTTGCTGGAGTATTTAAGTGCTTCTGTGTTGTCTAATTGTGCTTTGTGTTCGTATTCAGGGTAAGTTACTTTGTCTAACACGTAGATTCTCTCATGAATAACCATCCACCAGACCCTGGAGGGGGAAGCGTCCCCGGCGGACGGCCGGGCACGCCACTCCCCGGTACTACTCGAGTAGTGATAGATGATGCTCCTACAGTCGCTACAGCCAAGAAGCGTGTCATCAACACCTCACAGGAAGACGCTGTCCCTGCTAAAAAGACTGTTACTATCCCCTCCCAAGCTACTCCGTCAATTCAAAATACATTTATACATCCCGATTTTCAAGATAAGGTGTCAAGGTACTCAGAGTCGGACTCTGGCCCGTTTTTGGTCCACGTGACTAGGGATGTCGGCGATGCTTCTGCTGGAACAGTGTTCCGTTCTATCAAGTTTGGCCATTTCTTGCATATGAATAAAATAATCAACATTATTGAAGGCAGTGTTAAGCGGGTGGGTCGTAACAGAATTTCAGTTGAATTTAAAAATGCTAGTGATGCGAACAACTTTATTAGTCATCCTTCTTTGGCAAGGGCCAAATATAATTGCTCAATTCCCTCGTTTGCTACTTCACGAATGGGTATAGTTCGACAAATACCAGTGGAGTGGACATTAGAAGAAGTGGTCCTATCCATTGAGGTTCCATCAGGATACGGTTCAATAATGAAGGCTAGAAGGCTCAATAGGAGAGTCACAGGTGAAAACAACACTGCCACATATGTTCCCACTCAAACCATTGTGATTACCTTCTCAGGACAAAAATTGCCCCCACACGTCTACTGTTTTTATAATTCCCTCCCTGTAGAAAATTATGTTCTTCCCCTTATACAGTGTTGGAAATGTTGCCGTTATGGTCACACTTCCACACAATGTCGATCTGCCCCACGGTGTTTCATTTGTTCCCAGGCTCATGAGGGTATTTCATGTGCCTCAAAAACTCCCACATGTATGTTTTGTTTAGGTCCCCACACAGCCAAAGACCCTTCCTGTCCAGAGCACTCCAGGCAGAAGTCTATAAAGATTACCATGTCTCAGGAGAGCATTTCTTACATGGAGGCATCGGCTAGATTCCCTCAGGTAAGAAAGTCTTTTGCCGACACAGCTAGATCTTCTCAACCACCAAATTCTCACCCTGATTCTCATCATTCTCCCTCGCCTTCTATCCGGGGGTCTCAAGGGCCTCAGGTATCATATAGGAAAACTACATTCATGCCCCGAAGGCAGAGCTCCCCTGCTTCTGGTCCTGGCTATGACAGGCAGGCCCATAGTCTTATTACCCAATCTCCGCCGTCTTCTCTTCCAAATGGTGCTGCTCTCCCTGGTGCACAAGTTAATGCTGATTCCAATGACAACTTTTTGGATCTGTTGCTCTCCACCCTTATTAGTATGCTCACCCGTTTTGATGATACTGAGCTACCTGAAAAATATAAAACAAAACTTACTCAGCTGCTAAATTTTACTAGTAACATTCCCACCTCTCCTTCAATGGAATTGTAGGAGCATTAGAAGTAAAAAGAGTCACTTAATTTATTTAATTAATCAACACAAGCCTCTCATCCTTGCCATTCAGGAGACTTGGCTTAAACCTGGCACCCATTTCAGGATGCCAGGGTATGCCTGTCTTCGGGATGACAGGGGTGACAGATATGCTGGAGTTGCCATTTTGGTCTCCAGATCAATTATTTTTAACTCTTTGTCTCTACCTCCTCACAGTGATAGCTGGAACATTGTAGCTATTACAGTATCAAACATTACTTTTCTTTCCATTTATATCCCCTATCCAGATTCCTCTATACTATCTGAATTAAGCAACATTTTAGCTTCCATAACTTCTCCTCTTGTTATTCTGGGTGACTTCAATATCCATCATACTTCATGGGGATCACTAGATTGTGACAATTTAGCGCCCTCATTCATTGATATCCTGGATTCATTCAATCTTTGCATCTTAAATGATGGCTCGGCCACACGCAGACCCTCTTTAACCCAAAGGGGCCCTAGTGCTGTGGATTTAACCATATGTTCCGCTTCCCTTGCCTCATGCCTGACTTGGCAGATTGCAAGCGACTCACATCAGAGTGATCACTACCCCATAACTGTCTCCTCTCTAGCCAGCCACCGGGAGTCACCACCATTTAACCCTCTTCTTAAATTTAATCTGTCAAAAGCCGATTGGGAACTGTACTCTAATGCTCTTGACCAGGAGGTTTCTCTCTTGCCTGTCCCTAACTCTGGTAACATTGATACTGTTTATACACTTTTTAAACAGGCTCTTCTGAACTCTGCTGATAAGGCAATTCCTGTTAAAAGAGCTCCCAGGAACAACATCCCCTCTCCTCCTTGGTGGGATCAGACCTGCTCAGATGCCTGTCGAATGAGAAGGGATGCGGAAAGAATGTATAAACATAGCATGACAACTGCAAACTATCTAAATTACCAAAAAGTAGCTGCACAAACAGTTAGACATTTGTCCCAAAAGAAAAAGGATGGATGGCGCAAGTTCTGTGAAGCTCTGGCCCCGCGTACCCCTGCATCGTGTGTATGGAGAGATGTTAGACGGTTTAGATTTTCCACAACCAACAACAACATTACCTCAAATGACCCCTCTCAATGGCTACAGAAATTTGAACAAAAACTTGCTCCCCCGACAGCTCCCACTGCTGCCGAGTCCTCAAACTACTTTCCCTCTAGCTCTCAGACTTCACACCCTTTGGATTCATCTTTTTCCTTTGAAGAACTTTCGAATGTCTTAGGGTCACTTAAGGATTCTTCTCCTGGTGTGGATGGCATTCCTTACTCATTTATTTTCAAGAGCAGCACAACAACCCAAAAATTTTTTTTAAGTTTGCTCAACTTAATTTTTTACTCTGGTTTCCCCCCAGAAGAGTGGAAGTCACAAATTATAATTCCAATCCTGAAACCAGGTAAACGTAGCGATGATCCTTCCAGCTACCGCCCTATTGCGCTCTCTTGTACTATGTCCAAAATCTTAGAGCACTTAATAAAAAATCGTTTAGAGTGGCTGGTGGAAAGCCAGGGTTTGCTCTCAAAAACTCAGTTCGGATTCCGCAAGGGATTGGGGACTATGGATAATCTCAGTATATTTACCACTGACGTTAGAATAGCTCTATCAAAAAATCAGTATTGCGTGGGTGTATTCTTGGACATAGCATCCGCATATGACAATGTACTACTTCCTGTGCTCAGGCAAAAACTGCTTAATCTGAGTGTTCCAGAGAAGATAGTAAATTTCATTTCCAATTCCCTGTCTGGGAGAACCATTAGTCTCAGAGTTCAAAATTCAATCCTTTCTCCCAGAATAATTTGGAGAGGCCTTCCGCAGGGCTCTGTTTTAAGCCCCCTCCTCTATAGCATCTATACCGCCGATTTAGATCTCTCAGTCACTTCCTTCTGCAACATACTTCAATACGCGGATGATCTTGCTCTTTATGTGGCAGCGGACCATATGACGGATGCTGTGTCCAGATTGAACTCAGCAATCTTTTATCTCTCTAATTGGCTTACTGACCAAGGTCTATCTCTTTCAGTCCCCAAAAGCTCTGTAGTAATTTTCAGCCGCCGCAGATCCATCCCTGATTGTCTAATCTCTCTAGATGATCAAAATTTCCCTGTAAGAGACACCGTTAGGTTTTTGGGAATGGTTTTGGATTCAAAACTATCTGGGGTAGAGCACATTAATTATATCACCCATAAATGTGAGCAAAACATTAATATCTTAAGGGCTGTGTCAGGAGTTTGGTGGGGTGCTCACCCTTATTGCCAAAAATTAATGTATAACGCGCTTATTCGTAGCCATTTAGACTATGGTTGTTTCCTTTTGGAGCCATGCAATAAGGCAGCCTTAAGCATGTTGGATAAGATCCAGGCCAAAAGCATGCGCCTTATTGTGGGTGCTATGAGATCTTCGCCAATTAACGCGTTACAATTGGAATGTGTAGACCCCCCTTTATTTTTAAGAAGGCAGTACCTGTCTGATAGGTATCTATATAAATCTTCCCAACTGTCCTTCCATCCTCTGATTCCCAAATTACACAAACTATCAGAATATATTTCTTCAGGTGGATATTGGACGCATAAGAGCCATCCATGCTTATTTAATAGCTTTGTGAATTATGTTCGCCTCCCTTTCCCTTGTTTCCAGTGTAAAACTAACCCCCTTTTTGAAACCCCATTTGATGCCATTATCTACAACCCTAATGTTGTCCTATACTGTGGTATCAGCAAAGATTCTGTGGACGCTAATAAGGAGCTAGGCTATTTGATCAGCCGGCATTGGCAGGACTGGCTAGCAATTTACACGGACTCATCTAAATTATCTGACTCTACTTGTGTGGGTTCTGCGGTTTGGATTCCAAAATACAAAATTATATTATCATTTAAATCACCAAATATCAATTCCATTTTTACTGGTGAATCGATAGCTATACTTGAGGCATTACTGTATATCGAATCACATAATATAAGCAAGGCAGTAATATTTACAGATTCCAGGAGCTGCTTAATGGCCATCCTAGCTAATCAATTCACCAGTAAAACAAAGTTCCCTTTGATCCTTTTAATAAAACAGTCATTGTTCAGGTGTCAGTCTAGGGGATTCGAGGTTTCATTGGTGTGGATCCCGGGTCATGCTGGCATAGCGGGTAACACTTATGTGGACTCCCTTGCCAAGGAAGCAATACACAATGGTTCTCTCAACCAGTATAGAGTATATGCTCATGACCTCCTTTTACTTGCCAGACCCTGTCTTATTTCAAAATGGAGTGCCCTTTGGGAGAGTTCCAGCAAGGTGAAGGGAAGACACTATGCCTCCATTCAGCCGGACATACCAGCTAAACCCTGGTTTTACAAATTCCGTGAAGCTAGTAAAAGAGCGACATCGGTAATCTGTCGTCTGCGTCTAGGTCATGTCTGCACCAATGTATTTCTCGCCAAGATCAGGGTCAGGGACAGCTCTATCTGTGAGTGTGGCTTGGATGAACACACTACTGACCATATTTTTTTTGAGTGCCCAAGAAGGAATGGTTCTTTATATGATATTCTCCCCACCAACCGCATCCCTCGGCCCATCAACTTTAACTGTCTTCTATCCTATACTAATTCTCCCCTTATATATCTGATATGTAACTATATTAACTCTAATAATATTAACCTCTTAGAGTATATATTAACCTTTAGAATGAGCAGTTTTCTAGTAGGTATTTTTAGGGTTCCTAAAGCCGAGCTAGATGGCGCAGCCGGCACTTTTGGTAAGAACAGTGTGGTGTCACATCTAGTGTTCCCTAATTTATGGAAAAAATGTTCTTCGGTTTTGTAATGATTCACTTCACATAAATAATTTGTAATTTTTTCTGATACAATTATTTGAAATATAATATTATTATTTTAAATTACAGACAGTGACGCGAAAAGAATTAAGCGTTTTATAATATTTTATCTATTATAATATGGGTAAATGAAATAAAACTTTGGCAATATCGCAAATGTCATGAAAAAATACTACAAACAAACCACAGAGTACATTAAAATTACCAAAAGCTATGCTAGCGCCATCTCCTGATGATATGAAAACCAACTGATTATTATACCTACTGGAAAACTGCTCATTGTGTCTGTCTGCTATAACCACTAACCTGTGTTTTTTGCTTTGACTCAGGTACTCCAGCGTGCTACAACAACTTTCGGCCTTTATTGTATTTTTTATACACCTTCTCTTGTACATTCACAAAGTTTTGTTCCGCGGGTACATCAATCGCATACTTACTTACCCCCAAGTCGAAACTCGAATTCAAATCCATGTGCTAAGTCGTTGGCGGAAACTGCGTAATCGCCAGAAGAGAGAAAAAAAAAAAAATTATTGCTGTCAAAACTGTCACTGTCAAGCTGTCAAGTCAAAGCGGGTGCGGTTCGTTTCGTATCCCCATCGCCCTTTGCAGGCACATTTTCAACAATAGTAACTATATCCTTCTCTCTTGCTCTAACTAAAACACTAATATACTTTAGCTCTTTCAAAAACATTTTATTGTTTATTTTTATGTAATTTAGAAGTATATTACAGTCATTCATTCAATTCAGCCAGCAGAAAAGAAATTATTTGGTTTTGAGGTACCTGCGACTGTTACCTACCTATTAATTAATATTGTGCAATCAATTCCAAAATAAACTAATAAGTTACTAATATTATTATTCTGATATCTGTGATATAGATTTAAATAAATTATACAATATGTCTAATCCGTGGAAGAAAATAGCTGCTCCAACAGATGTGCAAGATCTTACAGATATCATGTCCGAGGAGTTAGCACGAGGGCTCCAAGTGAGGGAAGAAATAAAGTTCGCTGAACAACTGTCTGATCAGCACGTAAGTACATTTGACGATGTACCAAAAGAACTTATACAAGAAATAGAACTCTCAAATGCGAAAGAGTTCTGCGACTCGGATTCCATTATTGCAAAAGTGTTGCAATGTCAGTACGACAGAGAATACGATGACGAACTAAAAAGGGTAGAAAAGAAAAAGAATGGCGAGGCTAAAGTATCGGTCTCGTATGATAACTACTTGACTGTGCCTAAGCATTTAATCTACGATTCGGATTCTGACGAAGAAGATGTTGTTAAGGAAAAGAAGAAAGATTGGGACCGCTTTGAAACGAATGAGAAAGAATTTGCGAATCTACCCAAGCGCGGGTATATGATGAAAGATGGAGAGATGGTAACAAAACATGACAGTGTGATTAATGGCAGGAGAAATGCGTGTAAAGTGATGGCATTCCCTCCTGAGGTGTGTACTGGTGATGGAGCTGGATTCGACATGCAGCTGTCCAATTCAGTGTTCAATCACTTGAAGGAGCAGACAAGACACCACCAGGCACGTAAACATAAAATGTTGGATAGGAAAGAAAGTCAAGCCACAGCTGAAATGGGTATTGATGAACCTACAAGGCTCATTCTCTTTAAGCTTGTTAACAAAGGCATGCTGGATGATATTAATGGAATTATTTCTACAGGCAAAGAATCTGTCGTACTACATGCTAACGGAGACACCTCCTTCCCTGATTTAACAGTTCCTAAGGAATGTGCAATCAAAGTCTTTAAGACTACTTTGAATGAATTTAAAACTCGTGATAAATATATACAAGCCGATTATCGGTTTAAGGATCGGTTCTCTAAGCAGAACCCGAGGAAAATTGTACACATGTGGGCTGAGAAAGAGATGCACAACTTACTTCGTTTAAAGAAGATTGGCCTGAATTGTCCCGAAATGGTTTGCTTAAAAAAGCATATTTTGGTAATGTCTTTTATAGGTAAAGACAATAAGCCTGCTCCAAAGTTAAAGGATGTTATTTTAGAGCCAGACCAATGGAAGAGTGTTTACAATGAAGTTGTGGATGCTGTATGTAAGATGTACAAAGATGGGCGTATGATTCATGCTGATCTCTCGGAATACAACATCCTGTGGTGGGAGAACAAGTGCTGGTTTATAGATGTATCCCAGTCTGTACAACCTGACCACCCTCATGGCTCCGATTTCTTGCGTCGAGATTGCCGTAATATTGCCCATGTAAGTATTTAAGTAGATCACTATTAATACAATTTTAATGAGTAAATAAATGGAGGGCCTTGTAATCATTCCAATAAAATATAGAGTCTGATTTTTTTATATTAAATAGATGACTAAGAAGTTGGAGCTTCCTGATACCAGCTTGTTTTTGTATTAAAGCAGCTGCATTTATATTAAAGCATATAAATAGATCAGTATAAATTATGAGGCAATATTTGTATGAATTATACATTCTTTATAAGCGTTTTAATTCTTAAATAATAAACAATACAACATTAATTATTATGCAATACTATTGTGACATTGGCATCAAATGAATATCACTTAAGTTAAAGTTACCTACCAATGAATACATTTTTTTCTAGTGATATTAGCTGTGGTATTGTAAGCATTCACAGGTCGCCATTAGGGGGATTGTGCGATTGTTTATTTATAAAACGGTATTATGTTTACAACGGTATTATGTTTACAACGGTATTATGTTTACAACGGTATTATGTTTATAACGGTATTATGCCGAAACGTGGCCACTGACGGTGGGGTTAGTCCGTGACCTAAAAGTCGCGCAGCGGGCTATGGAGCGAGCTATGCTTGGAGTTTCTTTGAAGGATAGAATTCGTAACGAGGTTATCCGACAAAGAACCAAAGTTACCGACATAGCTCGCAGAATAAGCAAGCTGAAGTGGCAGTGGGCTGGCCACATCTGCCGAAGGACTGATGGCCGTTGGAGCAAACGAGTCCTAGAGTGGAGACCGCGCGTAGGAAAACGGAGGGTAGGACATCCCCTAGCCAGATGGACCGACGACCTGCGAAAGGTGGCTGGGACGGACTGGATGCGGAAGGCGGAGGATCGGCAAACGTGGCGCACATTGGGGGAGGCCTATGTCCAGCAGTGGACTGCAATAGGCTAATTGATTGATTGATTGATTGATTATGTTTACAAAGATGTCAAATTGGGAACACTCATAATATGTATACCTGTAATAATATTGCACAATACTATGATGATGGTGATATTGATAGGTTCAACACACATTGAATATTATTGTGCAATCATTATACATCATATTACTCAATATTATTATAGGTGTGTGCACCCCTAATTTGCCTATCAATTTTTTTCATTTTTTTCTATATGATATTTAAATTGAATATTATTGTGCAATCATTGTGCATAATATTGCACAATATTGTTGAAGGTGTGTTTGTGTGATTTGTCTACCAGCCTGCCTTTTCCATTATCTTTTCCATATACATTCAAGTATATTCAAATCTTTTTTTTTTTCCAGTTCTTTGAGAAAAAGGGTGTCGAAAAAGTGAAATCCGGTGATGAATTGTTCACTTACATCACAGGGTATGATGATATTGATGTGAACTTGGTTGAAGGAGTCCATACAACATTCAACTCACTGGCAAACAGATTTGAGGTTGCGCCTGACGATAACAGGAATAATCGTTACGCATTCGAGTATTGCTGGCAGAAGACCAATGAGGGGAAGCCTAAGAGTGATAAAAGTGCTGATGAAGATGACCCGGATGCGGAAGATGAATTTGACGAGATGTGGACTCATTCCATCAAAACAAAGTCTGTTGATAAAGTTTTCACCAATGATGAGGTGGAATTAAAGGAGGCTGGAGGGTCTAAAGAAGACGTCCCGTTAGTCGTAGACAAGGAGGTTAATTTTGGAAATGAATTAAAAGTTGAAACGCCTAATTTAGGCGAAAGTAGTATTGATAAAAAGTCTTAAAATTGTTTATTGGTAATTTTTTTATTATGAGATTGACTTGGTTTATGATCAAAGAAACGCAGTAGAAATATTTTACAGTGTTTATGTGAAAAATATTAAAAATATGTTTGACAATAAATGATAATTAATGTAAAACGTTACACTTAACGTTTTATGCAATAAATATCACTACTGGAATTATATCAATAAATAGTGTGCAGAGAAGGTTATATAGTTTTTTTATTAATTTCCTTTTTTAAGTAAATAAATTAATTAAACAATAAATATAATATAAACATCTATAATTTACTATTCCATTAGCAGACCCAAGTTGAGAGATTTGGAATTTAATCTTAATGCATTTAAAATTTAATGATTTCTGTTGGTATATACATGTTCCACCGTGAAGTCTAGACGTCGCGGGTTCGATTCCCAATATTTGTATGCATTATTATTATTATTTATTGTTTAATATGTAGGTCATCAAATCGACAGCATCCGCCTGTTTATTACGCAAAGATCTGAATGGTTCTATGTATAATTAGTATATTTTTACAAAAAAAAACGCAACTCTTTATCCACATTCTAGAATTTATAACACAAGGTAGTTATGCTATGCTTATAAACCCGCGCCACGTATCTTGGACCTAAAATGTGCCCTATACGCGCAGTACACATTTCTTGGGTGTCTTTTGAGGATAGCACAGGATGCTACAGCAGTTGACGAACTCAAATTCACCAAGCGAAGACTATTTCAAAGCAATCCGCGGGCGCCAGAGCCTCGTATGTCTCACGATTTAGGTCCAAGATACGTGGCGCGGGTTATACTTTGGTTTAGATAGTGCTGCATAGAATATAAAATATTTATACAAACTATTCCTTACTTTATACAATTCACTACACATTTACACACATACAACTCATCAAAGTCATACACTCAACTGATCTTGCTTCTGTTCTGAGATGAGCCTATGCAATAAGTCCACTTGCTGCAGAGTAAGGAACTGCTTGGTGCCTGAAGCCACGCTGATCAAGGAGTGTACGTCACCGGTAGTGTGGCAGATAATTATGGACTGCATCTTCAGTCTTATGTCGGTGTTCAGAGGAATTGCTGGAAGAAACAGCATACACATCAGCGAGACAGTATAATCACGACAGAAATAGCGAACACGAGTAATAGTATCTTCTAATTGGTAGAGACAGGCGCGAACACAGCCTAAAATTTGGGGAGGGGTCACTTGGGTGACTTTGGGGTGGGGTCACTTGGGTGACTTTGGGAAAGGGATGGGGGCATATTATGTCCTCTGTGACCCCCCTCTTTCCTTCGGACCGCGCTTTCGGCCTTAAGGCGAGGTTGTAGTGAGACGAGTAGGTATTTTACGTCACTTCAAACCCTGCAGCACATGCGCAATCGACGCAACATGTCACGCCAATGTATAGAAAAATCAGTAGATACCTACATTCTTAAAATAAGATTCAAAAACGTATTATAAAAATTACAAACTATACATGTCACGCCAATGTATAGAAAAATCAGTAGATACATTCTTAAAATAAGATTCAAAAACGTATTATAAAAATTACAAACTATGTATTTTTTTTTTTATTTTTCGTTTTCACTCAAAATTACATATCTCATTAAGTCATTATCAAAGTAACGATAAATGCCGATTGAACTACCTAACAAATGACAAGATCTAACCGTGTTGAATTGGATCGGTTCAATTTTGGCATGTGGTGTCTTTCACTCTCGCTCCCATTGAACGCGCAATGAAAGGTCTGAACACTGATTGAACATTAATTCGGGTTCGGTTATTTTGTCTCGTATGCTGCAGGCTGCAGCCCACGAATATAAAAGTATCATGTTCATAACATTGCTTTTGAATCTTGTAAAACTACTGTGTTTAATAAAGAATAATTCGGAACGGACTAAGATTCGGACTAGGCGCCATACTAGTAACTTATATTCAGCTCAAAAATACCTATCCAGCGATGTGACACACATAGCTATTGAAGGTAGGATCAGGTTTCATACAAAAACTGGCATTGTCCAAACATACAAATAAATATTGTTATTCCCATGCATGTGGGAGATTTAAATTAATGAGGAGAACTTCTTTACTAAATTTAAACAAATATATGGGATATACTTTAGACAATAACAATATGTATAATTTAAATAACGGGCCTGTCCAGATCGAATGGCAAGAGGCCGGACGGCTTAACTCTCGTGCCGTGGAGGGGGGTAAATGCTTGGTTTGGGACGCGACCTGCGTCAGTACTGTGGCTGCGAGTCACCTGGGCCGCACGGCTCTTTCCCCTGCGGCTGCGGCTGAAGATGCAGCTAGCAAAAAGCACCAGAAGTATGCAGCCTTGGAACTGCAATATATTGTGGTACCAGTCGCGGTCGAGACCATGGGCAGTTGGGGCATAGAAGCCAAAAAAATTGTTGTAGATAAAGGCCGAAGAATTAGGGAGAAAACTGGTGACTCTCGCTCTGGCTCGTACCTGGTGCAAAGGTTGACTATTGCGATCCAGCGTGGAAACGCGGCCAGTGTTCTGGCGCGGCCAGTGTTCTGGGCTCCTTTACACCAGATACGACCCGGGCGGGTTATTAGGCTAACAATGGTTCTGTTAGCTGGTTGACAATTTTAAATTTGTGTAGTTAATATATCAATTAGCCTATTGCAGTCCACTGCTGTACATAGGCCTCTCCCATCATGCGCCACGTCTGCCGATCCTCCGCCTTCCGCATCTAGTCCGTCCCAGCCACCCTTCGCAGATCGTCAGTCCACCTGGCCTGGAGGTGTCCCACCTTTCGCTTTCCTTCTCCACTCCACTCTAGGACCCGTCTGCTCCAGCGGCCATCAGTCCTTCGACAGATGTGGCCAGCCTACTGCCATTTCAGCCTGCTGATTCTGCGAGCTATGTCGGTAACCTTAGTTCTATGTCGGATGATCTCGTTGCGAATTTTATCCTTCAAAGAAACTCCAAGCTTAACTCGCTCCATAGCCCGCTGCGCAACCTTCAGGTCGTGGACTAACCCCACCTTCAGTGGCTACATTTCGGCACTGTAAGTCATATAATAACAGGTAGGATGCACTGGTCGAAAACCTTTGTTTTGAGGCATTGCGGTAGGGGTGCGGAGAAAACCCGACGTAGTTAATATAATATAATTTCAATTTTTATAAAACGCTAATTAATTGTGCATAAATAGTTTGAAATCTGGAAAAGACAGTGAGTCCTAAAATACTGGCTGTAAATATCTATTATAGGTCCAAAAATAATTTAAATAATACTATTTATTTTCCCTTTTGAGCGAATTACCTAAATTGCACGATGCCTATGAAGCAAATTGCCTAAAGTCAATGTCTAAAACGCAGGATGCCTATAAAGTTTAATGTCTATAAGGTTTTAATGCCTACGAAGCAAAATGCCTATGTTGTTTAATGTCTACAAAGTATAATGCCGGTGCTAGTCAATTGCCTACAAAGCATGAGTCCAATTTTATTATACATCAAGAAATCTTTTTGCTAAAATATGACACATATTCCGACTCTTTAGTCTTAATGTCATAATAGTCATACAATCACGCTTATATCCCCGGAGGGTTAGGCAGAGGTGAATTAACACCCACATTTTACCAATCAATGTATTAGGTCCCACGTAATAGGGGGTGAGCCTATTGCCGTATTCCATTTCAGACCCACGGTACCCCTGGCCATACCCATAAAAACATGACTTATAGATAGGTATGGATGGGTTCAATTCCCGCTCAGTGCAAATACTTGTATGCATGAATATCTATATTTGCATTGGTCTGGGTGTTCCTATGTATCATATGTATGCATTTACAAAAAAAAGTTTCTAAGTATGTTTATCCACATTCTAGATACCATAACACAAGCTATTTAAGTTATGCTTATTGCACACCTTGGGACCTACGGTACTACCAGGGGTATGGCCAAGGGTACCGTGGGTCTGAAGTGGCCATTTTCCGGGCACTATCCTTGACTCGAGTCAAGTATCTAAAGCTGAGTCAGGGCTGTATATTTAACTGCCTGATGTTAAACAGCCCTGTCCCTTAGTCGCCTTGTACGATACCGCATGAGAGGAGATGGGGTGGCCCAAATTCTACACTGCCGGGAACCACGTGACGATATATTATGTGTACTATAGAAATTAATAATGATCCGAGACCTACCTACATAAGAAGTGTTGTCATAAGTGGTAAATCAATCTGGCCGGCCGTACCTGAATGCCCCGTACCTTGTATTGTGCTGGCAATCTTCATTTAAGACATTTCCATTCTTATGCATTAAACATTGTTGTCAAAGTAGGTACATTATAGACATTTCCATTCTTAGGCATTAAACATTGTTGTCAAAGTACATTGTAGACATTTCCATTCTTAGGCATTAAACATGGTTGTCAAAGTACATTGTAGGCAAATTAAGTTTTTAGGCATCGTGCAATTTAGGTACTTCGAGTTTCAGGTGTTTCGCGTTTTAGGCAATTTGCTTCATAGGCATCGTGAAATTTAGGTACTTCGCTCAAAAGGGTTTATTTTCGGTATCTGAATATCCAAGACGCGCAGTGGCGTGCACTTTTAATCAGTTCGAGTAATATAAGCGGTAGGTTTATGTCCATTCATGGGTATCCGCAAGGATTCCTGCACGATAAAGAAAGAACAGATTTATACTTTGGATGAAATATAGGCTACATTTTATCCCTGTATAGGTTCCTCTAGCTAGTTTTTATAATGATTATCGCATAGGGATTAAAAAGACCGATGGCAAGCTACTTTCGACCTTAATGGCATTGCTTAATAAATACGTTTCTTAACATCTATAAATGACGCTGATCAACAATATGAAAAAAAAACTGGATTCTAGTTGCCGTCAATAAGGTCGAAAAGGGCTTGCACATATTTTTGGAGGCTCTGGGTTATGGTCAATGTAAAAAATAGGCGCAAGCCATTTTCGACCTTATCGATGGCAACTAGTACCCAACTTTT
Source organism: Eilema depressum (assembly GCA_914767945.1). NCBI lineage: Eukaryota > Metazoa > Arthropoda > Insecta > Lepidoptera > Erebidae > Eilema > Eilema depressum. Next base: position 1,797,865 of record OU612026.1, read on the forward strand.
TTTTTCATATTCGTGATCAGCGGCATCTATAGTTGTTAAAAAACATATTTTTTAAGAAATGTCGTTAAGATCGGAAGTAGCTGCTTGCATTCGGTTTTATTAATCTCTTTGCGATAATAATTATAAAAACTAGTAAAAGGACCCTTTTAATTGGTAGACGAGCACATGGTCCATACGATGGGAAGTGGTTACCGAGGCCTATGGATGTATGTAACGCCCTCTTAGTTTGAAATAGTACATTAATTTAGGTATCCCGAAATAGATTCTTGGGGTAGCGGGAACAGGATCTCTATTATTTCATTATAGTGGAGCCATGGCCAATGTCTAGTTATAATATTTATTAGTTATAATATGTAATATTTACATAAAAATAGAAATAATAGTAAAATCCGTTACAATTCGTTTGTCTAAGTAATTTAAGTTCAAATTGTAATTTATTTTTTATTCTTATTCACATTATGTGGTATAGCTTCATTTTCTTTTTTACATCTAGGTTTTTATTTTATCAGAAAAAGAATTAATCGTGATAGATTATGTATTTCAGATGTAATTTATTATTCATTATCGTATAGGGGAAATTTTATGTGGTAGGTATGCCACACTGAATTTTTCTCTGAAATATTAATATTATCAAACCATTTATGTCAAACTGGGACATCATTCGTGAAACTCGCGACTAGTGTGAAACTTGTGAAAGGGATAAATATATTATTAAGTTTAAGTTTACGGGATAAATAAATTATTAGTTTAGAATTTTTACGTTCTTTCATGCTTCGTCGTCTACTCGTTGAGTCGTTTCTAAGGTTTCCAGTTTTTTTGTATCAACTATTTATGTTTTTTGATAACATTTCATACATTGTCTAGGCATTGTATAGAATACCGGCCGAAGTTAACCTACTTCTATTTTTTATACTATGATCGATATTGTATGTATACGTAATGACGTGCGGGGTGCGGCGCGAGGGGGGTTCGCCGAAAAAACCAGCACACGTCCAACCTCGAACGCGCCTCAGCGGCGACTGATTGATGGCCGCGACAGCTCGAATACAGCAATTTTGATGATTTTTGCGGTTTATAGAAAAAAATAATACCTGCTTGATAAAATATAATTTTATCATTCGCTAGATATTTTTATGCTCTATTTTTTAATACAAACTTCGGCATGATTTGATAATGGTGTCTTAGTGAGAAACGTCTTTGAAATAGAGATTTGGAGCGTTTTAGACCCATGTTTGACGCTAATTTCTATCGAGCCAATTATCATGAATCGTGTTTCTATTTTTGTAATAAACTTGAGGGTTTAGTCTATTTTATGAATATGCTTTTTATTTGACGCAATTTGCTATATAACTTGATATCCACACGTTTAAAAATGTTAAAAACTACTGCAACCCGGCCTTAATGAACATGAGACATAAAAAACATGCGCATGCTCATTATTGAAATTATATGGGTAAGCACATTACAAAATGGAAAACAAAACGTGAATGGCTATGCTGTGAACACGTTTAAACAGCGTCAAAAGTTGATGATCCATATACAGATTACAGAGCATGCTACCTAGGGCGGGGCGGAGCCAACTCGGGGACCTTGCGCCCGAGCTGGTGAAGCCCTATTCTCAGCATCCGTCCAGTGCTGAGGATAGTAAGCCATGGGGGGAGCGCAACAGTCGCGTAAACACCCCCATGGCAAGACCAGAGGTTACCTGCACGTGGTACCGCCTGCTTTTGGTCTGATTCCTTCAGAAACAGACGTAGCCGAATCCTCCGTCGAAAGCCCCCCCTATCCCCCCTATCCCCTCCTTAACCGTATCTCCATCCAGTCCAGTATCCCATCCCCGTGTCTGTGTGGCGTATGTCGTACGAGATAGTTCGGGCGGCATGCGGCGCACAGACACGATCTTTTCCCCTCCCCCATCCCATCCCCCTCCACATTCCCACCAAACCAATCCGGCAACCCCGGAACCGTCAACCAAATGAGCGCCAATGAAAAGGAAATTATACCCCAGGAGGGTACCGGCAAGGCCGGAGAATCCCTCCTTGTATTGAAAAATGCAAGCTGTCCCACGTATTCTGGGGGGGACACATCAGCGCTAATAACTACACATCAAGCACCTAGCACCTCACAGCAGCAGGTAAGGCCCGGGAGATCCGTATCGGAGTCTCTTGGGGATAGCCTTACTCAAATGCGCATTGAGGGAAAGCAGAACCAAGGCAGCGAGTGGACTACGGTCAAATACAAGCGGAAGAGGACTCGCAGAAAGAAAGGACCAGCAGAGCCTTCAGACCAACTCCGAGCCGGCGCGTCGACTAGTTCGGGAGCGCCGACGGCAAATACAGGTAAGAGGGCTCTTAAGATCAAAAGGCAAGGCACGGACCCTGAGGAGCGGACGCAGCAACGTCCCACTAAGCGTCCGAGGAACCATCCCCCGAGTACCGAGGGACCGCGAAAACCCAGTGTGGGTCAGAGCGAGCTCTCGGTCATTATCGAACGAGGTGATGGAGCAGCAATGGACGAGGCTACAGCTGCGGAAATAAGGATCCGGTTAGTAGACCTAATTGAGATCGCTGCGCTGAGCGGAGTCAGCGGCCGGAACCTGCAATTCGCCGCCTCGGGCTTAGTAGCGGAGGGCTACTTCTTAGTCAGTCCGAGGACCGAGGAGGCGATGACGTGGCTTCTGGGGTGCGACTTCGGTAAGTTCCACGGCGTTCCTCTCAGGCCAAGGAAGCAAGATCTCCACCGAGTAGCCATATGGCTCCCCGGCAACGCAGGAGGAATCCGGATCGATCCCCTGGAGCTCATCAGGATCCAGAACTTCGACCGGGAAGAAGACCTTAAGATTTCCGAGTGGAACCTCATCCGCAAGGAAGTACTCCCCTTGGGGGTGCGACTTGTGGTGGGAGTTCCCAAATCAGGCTGCCAAGACGCATGGCTTACCTATCAGGCGACGACGGTTTTCGTTCGCGCCATGGGTAAGCCTACACAAGATCAGAAAAAGTCCGATGAGGTTAGGAGTACAGGCCCCGTCCACCACACAGAGTCACCGGGAATGGAGCTCAGCGGTAGTACCGTTCAGTTTGCAGCCCCGCAGGTGGGCGAAACCGAGACTGGTACGCTGCAACATATGAGCCCCAACCCAACCAGCACACAACAGGCACCTTACACGCAGGCGGCAATGGACGGAAGCGGGGGGAACGAACCCCGGCCGGGAACCTCGAAGGAGGACCTGTCCGGGACCAGGGAGCCCCGTCTACAACCAAGCCCAGACATCAGGTCACACCCCCTCCCTGTAAAGCGTAGTGATCGGACTCCTCCACCAAGCGTCGCATTACTGCTGCCGCCTTGGATGGAGAAGAGTCCACCTGCGTAATACAGAATAAGGAGGGAGCAGAAACACTCACAATCAGACACACACATAACACACTCACCCACACATGAACACAAACAGATACACACCAAAAACAAACACACAAAAAATAAGAATAGTTCAAGTAAATCTCCATCACTGCCGTGAAGCCATGACAGAGTTATGCAGACACGTGGTAGATGAGAAAATAGACATAGCCCTGCTGCAGGAGCCGTATGTCGTCAAAGGACGCGTCTCTGGACTGAGCTCTCTGGGAGGAGAAATCATCTACCAAGAAAACGGTGAGTCAACTCCCAGGGCCTGCATATATGCCAGCAGCAGGGTAAGATCGTTAGGTATAATAAAAGCAGATTGTTACAGTGACCTAGCCAGCGCCATAGCAACAATACAGTTCAACTCAGGTGAAAAAAGAAGGGTGCTCATAGTCTCCGCTTACCTACCAAGCGAAGAAGACTACAAACCACCGACGCCAGAAATGGAGGAGATAACAAGGAAATACCATGGTAAGAATATTCCCATTATTCTAGGTTGCGATGCCAACGCCCATCACGTGGTATGGGGCAGCACCAACTGCAATAAAAAAGGTGACTTACTACTGGATTTTATTAGCTCAACAAGTCGGACCACAGACGAATATCCTTCAATCTGAGTGCCGGGATCGAGAAGACCTTGACAAGAAATGCGAGAAAAACGAATTGGTCGATCTTTGAAAACCACATCAAAAAGTGGCACCGAGTCGACCAAGACTCGCTGAAAGACAAAGAAGATATAGAAAGAGCAGCCAACCGACTGGATGAAGCCCTCAGGGAGGCATATCACAAGGCATGCCCACTGAGGGAAATTAAGCCAGGTAAAGGTCATCCATGGTGGACAAAAGCATTGGAAAAGAAAAGGAAAAAGACCAGGCGAGCTCTACGAACTGCCCTCAGGAAGGGCGACGAGGAAAGCTGGCTTACATATAGGAGAGAAAGAAACATATTCAAAAAAGAATGCAGAAGGGAGAGTAGGGACAGCTGGAAAGCCTTCTGCGAAGGAGTAGAGAAATACCCTGACGCAGCAAGACTCGCTAAAATGTTCCCCAAAATTGACACCTGCAAACTAGGAAGCATAAGGAAAGGCGATGAATTAATATCTGACCCGGAAAGAATACTAGAAATCATGCTGGATACACACTTTCCAGAATGTGAGGAGTACACAGGCGCAGACATTAACGCCGTAGAAGATACCCCAAATCACACCGGGGAGAAGACACTAATCACCAAAGAGCATCTACTCTGGAGCATCGGATCATTCCAGCCCTACAAGGCCGCTGGACCGGACCAAATCTTCCCGGGGATGCTACAGAAAGCCATAAAGTACATAGGAGATGACCTTCTGGCTCTGTACAACAGCAGTATCAGAATGAACTACATCCCCCAAAAATGGAGGGAGATAAGGGCGGTATTCATACCGAAACCAGGTAAGGATACGTATCAAGAGGCTAAAGCCTTCAGATGCATAAGCCTGTCTTCATTCCTACTTAAGACAATAGAGAAAATACTAGATAGACTAATAAGAGAACAAGTAGCAGTAAGTGGATCTCCGTTACACCAGAACCAACACGCATACATGGAAGGCAAGTCAATCGAGACAGCCCTACATAACTTGGTCAACAGGATACAGAGATCGATAAACAACACAGAATATGCATTAGGATGTTTCTTTGATGTTGAGGGTGCCTTCGATAAGGCGACCCCAGCCTCGATTGCAGAAACCCTAAATCGTGAAGGAATAGACCAAGACATATCAAGATGGGTAAAAACCGTGCTAAACCAACGACTAATAAAGGCTGAGATTGCAGGCACAACACGCACGGTAATTGCAAGGAGAGGCTTCCCCCAAGGAGGATGTCTCTCGCCTCTGCTATGGTGCCTACTAATAGACGAACTAGTAAACAAGATAAACCGGATGCACATTTACACACAGGTCTATTCTGATGATGGAGTGCTACTGATAACAGGAAAAGTTCTCAGTGTCATGTGCAACATCATGAACAGGGGACTGAACGCAGCACTAGAATGGTGCAGGAGCAAAGGCCTAAACCTGAACCCTGACAAAACCAAACTAGTAATATTCACCAATAAAAGGAAACTAGGACGAGCTGAACCAATACGACTGGATGGCAGGGACCTCGAAGTGGTGAAGGAGGTCAAATACCTGGGCGTAACACTGGACAGCAAACTGACATTCAAGACCCATATAAGCAATGCATGCTCAAGGGCCAAAATGGCCATGATGCAATGCAAAAGAGCTATTGGAAGAAGCTGGGGAATGAAACCAGCTATAGTACTATGGATCTACAAAGCAATCGTATTGCCAAGGATCCTGCATGGTGCCCTAGCATGGTGGCATAAAGCCAACTTAGGGAGTAACAAACAAGAACTAGACAAAGTCCAAAGACTGGCGGCATTACTAATCACGGGTGCAATGAGAACAACACCCACTGCCGCGCTAGAAAAAATACTGGGATTAAACCCCCTAGATCTGGAAGTAAAAAAGAAAGCAGTGGAGCATTGGTTCAAACTGAAAAGCACTGGCCTATGGACTGCAAATACATTCGACAAGGGCCATGCTAAGATCAGCCAGGGATATGAAGACAAACTATCAATGATCCTCTCGAACAACGATTTAATCAATAAAGAGAGGACATTCGATAAGAAATACAGAGTTCACATAGGACAAAGAGCTGACTGGGAAATTAATACAGATGGCACCATCTGCTACACAGACGGCTCCAGAAAAGAATCGACAAAGCTCTCTGGCTCCGGAGTGCATATTAAATGCGAAGACGGTACAGAGATAAACAAGTCAATATCATTAGGTAAGTTTGCAAGTGTTTTTCAAGCAGAGATCTTTGCCATTATGGAGTGCGCAGATATGACCAAACACCTGAACACAGGGAAAGTAACCATATACAGCGACAGCCAAGCAGCGCTGAGGGCGCTAGGCAAGATCGAAACCACCTCAGCGGTAGTGAAGGAATGTAAAAAGGTATTGGAAAGACTGGCCAGTACAACAGATATAACGCTCGCCTGGGTACCCGGCCATGAAGGCAATACGGGTAACGAGACAGCTGACGAACTGGCCAGAAAAGGCGCGGATGAAGACCAAGTGGGCCCTGAACCCAGGCTGCCAATCGCCCACAAAATAACCAAAGGTGTCATCAGTCAAAGCATCGTGGCAGAGACCAACCAGAGATGGAAATCCTCGCCCGTCATGAGACAATCGAAGATTTTCATAAAAAGCATGGACAAAAAAAGGACAAGCCAACTGATATCACTATCAAGGGGAAACATGAGGCTTGCTGTAGAAGTAATCACAGGGCACTGCCGACTGAACAGGCACCTGACATTAATAGGAGTAAAGACCGATCCCACATGCCCAGAGTGCATGGAGGCCGAGGAAACCAGCTTCCACCTGCTGGCTGAATGCCCTATGTACTCACTAAAAAGATGGGAAATAACGGGAACGGACAAGCTGGAAACAGAAGACATCGGCGATCTGAAGGTGGGACAGATCGTTAGTTTTTGCAAGGAAACAGGTAGGTTCGACGATACGCCGTGATAGCCGGATAACCCCAAATCCTCTACGGAGGAGACACAGGGGAAATGGGTGAAGTGGCCCACACCAGAGGGCGGATCACCCGACCGGCCAACGGCGTCCCCAGCTGGAAGTAAGTAAGTAAGTAACCCCTTAGACCTGGAAGCAAAAAAGAAAGCGGTGGAACATTGGTTCAAACTGCGAAGCACTGGCCTTTGGACGGCAAATATATTCGACGGAGGTCATGCAAAGATCAGCCAGGGCTACGAAGACAAACTATCAATGATCCTCTCGAACAATGACCTAATCAAAAAAGAGAGGACATTTGACAAGAAATACAGAATTCATATAGGACAGAGAGCCGACTGGAAAATAAACACAGACGGTACCGTCTGCTATACGGACGGCTCCAGGAAAGAATCCACTAAGCTCTCTGGCTCCGGAGTGCACATTATATGCGAAGACGGGACAGAGGAAAACAAGTCAATATCACTAGGTAAGTATGCAAGTGTATTTCAAGCAGAGATCTTTGCCATCATGGAGTGCGTGGATATGATCAAACACCTTAACACAGGGAAGGTCACCATATATAGCGACAGCCAAGCTGCGTTGAAAGCACTAGGCAAGGTCGAAACCACCTCAGCGGTGGTAAAGGAATGCAGAAGGGCACTGGAAGAACTGGCCAGAATAACCGACATAACGCTTGCTTGGGTACCCGGCCATGAAGGCAATACGGGTAACGAGACAGCCGACGAATTGGCCAGAAAAGGGGCTGATGAAGACCAAGTGGGCCCTGAACCCAGGCTGCCAATCGCCCACAAAATATCCAAAGGAGTCATCAGTCAAAGCATCACGGCAGAGACCAATCGAAGATGGAAATCCTCGCCCGTCATGAGACAGTCGAAGATCTTCATAAAAAGTATAGATAAAAAAAGAACAAGCCAAATAACAACACTATCAAGGAGAAATATGAGGCTTGCGATAGAAGTGATCACAGGGCACTGCCGACTGAACAGGCACCTGACACTAATAGGAGTAAAGACTGATCCCATATGCCCGGAGTGTATGGAGGCCGAGGAAACCAGCCTCCACCTACTGGCCGAATGCCCTATGTACTCACTAAAAAGATGGGAAATAATGGGAACGGACAAGTTGGAAATAGAAGACCTTGGCGATCTGAAGGTGGGACAGATCGTAAGTTTTTGCAAGGAAACAGGTAGGTTCGACGAAACGCCGTGATTGCCGGATAACCCCAAATCCTCTGCGGAGGACACAGGGGAAATGGGTGAAGTGGCCCGTACCAAAGGGCGGATCACCCGTCCGGCCAACGGCGTCCCCAGCTGGAAGTAAGTAAGTAAGTAAGTAATGCTACCTAGGACGCGGGTTCGATTCTCGCTCAGTGCAAATATTTTTATGCTAGAATTTGACTATTTGCATTGGTCTAGGTGTTTCCATCCATGATGATCATTGATTTATTTGAATGAAAATTGAAACTTTTACGAAGTCTGTGAATAAAAGCAAGCTTACCATCACTCTCGTTATCATTCATGATGTCTATTAGTAGCTGCTTCAAAGAGGGAGGCTTGCTGTCCTCAGGCGGCGTCTCTAGAAGAGCTAGAAGTATCCTGCTTACTTGAACCCTGAAATTGTACATAGATACACAGTTGTTTTATTACTGCCTAGGTATAATGGTTGGGCCAGACAGGCGCGATTTTGGGGAGGTTACCAATTTCGGAAGGGGGTTTATGTCTCCTGTGATCCCCCCTCGGACCGCGCCCGGGACCAGACTAATATTGATTCATTTAATAGGAAATTATTAGTAAGGATTCTGCATAGATCTGAGGCTAGAGAAGAATCCATTCCCTTGGCAGATTTGTAAGGCACTCACATGTAGAGATTTTGTTGTATAGCTATTTAGATATGAGTGCCAAACAATCGTTATTGTGATTTATTTATGTCAAATGAATGATCCTCTCTCAATAAAGGCTCATCCATTTAGTTGTGAAACGGACACACAAGTCGAAAAGGAAGTTTAGTATAAAAATTATAAATTCACTTACTCAGCAATTACATCCACAGGCACATTCAAATTAGAGTCACATATTTTGTTTGCAATTTCAAGAGCCTCATCATATTTGCCTGTAAAAGAAGTTGAATACACTTGAATGAAATTCAGGGAATTTTCCTTATTGCAAGCAAGGTAGTCATGTGAGCTTGAGGGTCTGTGGAAGGTTGTAGAGTAATTCCAGTTCAGTGCAAATATTTGTATGTGTGAATTTATTTAGTCTGAGATCCATGTTCTAGTCTAACTAATGTCCAAGCTATGCTTTATTCTGATGAAGCTATTAAGCAAGAGGGAGCCCCATTCAAGATCATCTGAACACCAATCCCAGTTGTATCCAAAGGTCACAGTTTCCCACTCTTCTTTTGGTGGTCGGTCCCTACAATTCTGATAGGAACGCCATCAATCAGCAGATGCAGCAGCAGCAGACTCATTTGCTACCTTAATAGTATAAAACAGTCATACAAACCACATTCAATCTTCAAATTCAGTAGGTTCCTTAAACACATGACTTTCATTGTAGATTCCTGAACCAACTCCATTGCTTGTTCAAAATAAGACGCTGCCTCCGACTTGTGATTCAATTCTGTAAGGTCATGGGCTAGCTCCATCAGTATAGAAGTCCTAAGTGGGGACTTTTCTGGATATTTATTAAGAGCCTGAATGAAACAACCTGTAGCGGCCTGTAATAAGAAAAATGTATGTAGATAAATGCTCACTACTGAGTATTCATCAAAGGAAAAGCTAAGGAGTATTAAGCTCTGGCCTAAGGTACTTTTTCTTATACAACTTAGACAGCAGACAAGTGCATGGCCCATCTAATGGGAAGTAGTTACTGTGGCCTATGCACTTATATTTTTTCATGTAGGGAACATCAATATGACTTCACCTCGCCCAATGGTAAGCTAAAGAGAAGTCTCTAGGATGAGGTTCACCACTGCAGGGATTACTAACATAAATTTAAAAAAGCATAAAGTAAATGTGTACCTCTAGGTTCTCTCTATCAGCATTGTAGAATTTAAGAGACTTTAATTTCTTCTCAGCCTTCATAAACTGTCTGGCTGCAGCTAAATAGTGCTCAGCCTCACCAAGGAAGTTGCCTACAGATGCTTCGCACTTCGCAGCTCCAACATAGGCGTGTCCTGCAAATGCTGGCTGATCAGAGTGTTCGCATTGAATCGCAAGAGCTATGAACTCGTTCGTCGCTTCCGATACGTTTGGCTTCCGCATGAATCGCCTGTACAATGTAAAATTATTAGCTGAAGGTTGTGTAATAAAATATTTAAGTTGGGACACTTTCTTCAAACTTACTTTTTTATTTTGGTGTTTATGTTCATGTATTGCTCGTTGAAGCTGGCATTGAGGTCTGTAGACATTTTTATGAGAATATAAAGTCGATTCCACTAGTAAAATAATTGTTATTTTTCTTTTTTATGAAATAGAACGATAGACAGCCAACCAATGTATCAAAAAATCAAAACAAGAATCCTCCGTATTTATATTTTAGATTCATTTGAAAAAGAACTTTATGTCAAAAGAAATAAGAGCTAAAACTAACTAATAGCGAAGAGTGTCAAGACGAAATAAAAACTGACACCTCTGACAAGAGAATATGATACGTTATGTTACTTGAGCAGTGTGCCAATAATTTATTCATTATTTATTAAAATCATAGGAATTAGCTACTAAAAAATTAATGATATTTATTCTAATGATATATTTCAATACATAAGCCAGTACATATATGGCAATATAATCGGGTTACACCATGATTTTTTTTATTGAATGATAAGCTAGATCTCCAAAAAATAACAAAACGCTTACATTAAATGTCATAAATGCTTTGACGTGTCGTCTAGACGGATTGCTTTGATTTTCCCGAGTTTTCGTATTTTATGCAATGATTTCATACGAATAAGACTAAACTGTGTTATAAGTAGAAATAAGGAGTTTGTGAAATATGGATTTTTTCAAGAGCGGTTTGAAAACCGTGCTGGGTGCACCGGAACCTGGCCATCAACCTACTGGAGCGGAGACCGTGAGTTTTTCAGTATTTATTTCTACAATTAAAACATACGTTGACCTATTTATAGTGGGATAGGGAATGCAACTATTTCCTGTATATAATATTAGCGTAGGCGGGCCCAGATCGTGAATATTTATCTCAAGATGGGTGACAATATTTTTTTGATAGTAGTCTCATTTATTAGCTTTTCATAGTATAGCCTGGTATCTAGAGCATAGGGAATAAAATTAATATGTTTTCAAGATTTAATCATTAAAGTTTCGCGTTCCCAGCCTAATATTTTTACTCAACTACTGGTCATCATGTACTAATCTAATTTATAATATTTATCTTATCCAGTATATTCTAATAAGAGTATTCTTTTCCATTTAAAATCTTTAAAAAATTTGCTCTTCATAATATTATGAGTAGCATCTTAGTTTAAAAAAGAACCTTAGGTACCTGTAAAATATTTTTTTTTTTTAAGTTTTCAAGTACATACCACATTCCTGAATTTTTTATTTATTTTTAAAGGTATGCTTACCTATAACTTTCTTGACTAAACATTTTGTATACAATCACATAATTATTAAATCTATACAGTATTCCAAATATAGCTGGAATTAATTTGCTTTAAATGAGTAGTATGTTATTTATCTGTGGAGTAGGGATGATCGATGTTGCAACAACATCGATGATGACATCGATTATGATATCAATAGCTGAACATCGATGTTCGATGTTTATCGAAAGCAAAATATCGATATCGGCCAACATCGATGTTTTTTTTATAAAAAATAAAACAACGATAAAATCACTCGTTTTTAATCAACAAAAGAAATGTTTAAATTTGAGATATTAAGGCGTAAGAACACTTTATAAGTTCCAATACTTTTTGTCAATCGACTGTAAAAATAATAATTTTGAGAGCGCAGAACCTTTTAACCTGTTGCGTTGTTGATAAAGGGTTGAACCAGCCTTGGAAAATAGATGTTCTAAATCATAAGTTGACTATAAAAAACAAGTGATAACAACATTGATGTACATAACAAACAAAAACTTTATTTTCAACGGATCACCGGTGCACACATCTGACATCACATCACACATAAACAGCACAGATTAATAGTTATGTACTACGATAAACAGCGCACTCTATGTAAACAGCGCAGTCCACAGATGAGAACGAACCACAAATTAATATTAATTTATGCTTTATGGACTGTACGAGACAAAAGTTTTATTTCGTGTTTTGGATGCGTTCAGGATATTGATAGTTACTTTGTGGATGCGTTCATAGATTTCGATTATGTGTTCGCGCGCGACCAAATTTCGATTATGTGCCCGTGACATCGATATCGCGATGTTTTATATAATGCAATATCGATGTTAAAACATCGATGTTTTGTCTTTTAACATCGATGATTATCGAAAATCGATGATCATCGAGCATCCCTACTGTGGAGTATGTATTCCTCATTTTATTCACAATGCACAGTTAATTGAAAAAAAAATCAGAAAATAAATAAAATTGGGAGTCAGAATTGAAAAAGTGAGTCTTACAACTACAGTATAAAGTTAGACAACCATATTATAACTGATATGACTCTCTTAAGTCTAGAGGAAGTCACTCTTCATACATATTTTTCTAAATTCATGAATTTTTGTCAAAATAAAATGACACCACACTTCACCTTGAGCTGACAAAATTGTTAGATTGCAGATGTAATAACAAAAAAAGAATTCAACATTTTTCACCTCATAAAGAACTTTATTTTTTAAATTACACCTCTGTCTCATTTTCTAGCATGAAGAATTAATTTATGGATATTGTAGTAAAAACCTAAAAACTGTTATGTCTATTAAGTTATATTTAAATTATCGTAGTATCTAATTAGAGCATCTTTACTTGCTCATAAGAGAAAATCACTAACCATGAAGAAGTAATTAAATGGTTTATAATTTTTTGATTTATGAGTATGTCTCAGTGGTGTAGAGTGAGATCTGTGCACAGGTTTGATTCCCAGGTTAGGCAGGTTAATATGTTACATTACTGTATTTATAGCTTATATATATATATTGCTTGTCTACTGTTAGATATGTACAGACTATAGTCAATTGACAATTTGACATCAATTATAATTGATAATGAATAATTATTAATAATCAATGGATAATTTATCAATGAACAAACTCTGTTAATTGCAATGTGTGTGTAGTTGATATCTATAAAACATGTCATAATAAATAATTGATATAGGTATTTAAACTTTCATGGTCGTTTACATTATTATTAGAACTATCGGGATATTTACCATGTATTGTTTGGATGGGTTTCAACTGCCGAACGTCTGGCATCCAGTGGTCCGTCTATGTACAAACAATCGGGAGCAAGCCAAAACAAAATCGCGAGTGGATACAGTAAGCATAGTGTGTCGTGAACGTGATCGAGATCGAGTTCGAGTTTGTAGTGAGAGTGAAACCAGTGGTAGTGTCCATACGCGTCATATGTTCTCCTAGAAACTTTTTCACCGTTTACCGCCAATACTACAGTTCCTCCGTGATCATGGTGCTTGCAACAGCGCCGAAATATCGGAAACTCCAAACAATACATGGTAAATATCCCGATAGTTCTAATAATAAAATAATTGATATTTTTTTTCTTCTTTCTTTTTCTCATTATCCTCCTTTTTGCCCTCTTCTTAGCCACCTTGCATGAAATGGCCCACATAGGAGGACTGATCATCTATCCGATAAACAGTGTCCCACTGACAGTAGTACCCACTGCCTCAAGTGCTATCTCTCATATAGCATACAAGCATACATAGGCGACGGTAATTGCATACCAAGAGTTGTGTCATAAATTCCAATGTAACATTACTAATATAGAAAAAAAATGTTACTGAGTGTGAATGTGCTGGTGCTAATAAACAAGTTAGGTATCAATGATATACAAAAGCAGGTCAGCAGCTGTTTAAACATCAATTGATATTTGTCATTGTCTTTGTCGGCGGGGAAGCTATATTCAATTAATTCAAATATGGAATTTTCTCTGACCAATCACGTCAAACGAAACTTGTGATTGGTTATAATTTTTGCAATGAGGACAAGCTTTAATCAATCTCAGGTAGTTGACAGCCTTTGTGACGTGGCTACGTATACGACTATTAAGCAGGGAGTGCGTGTTCAATTACCGCTCAGTGTAAATCTGCGAGATCGAATCAGAAATGAGGAGATCCGTAGAAGAACCAAGGTTACCGACATAGCCCAGCGGATTAGCAAGTTGAAATGGCAGTGGGCAGGGCACATAGCACGGAGGACTGATGACCGATGGGGTCGCAAAGTCCTCGAGTGGAGGCCACGTATCTACAAGCGCAGCGTAGGACGTCCACCCACAAGGTGGACAGACGACCTCATTAAGGACGCCTGAACGCGCTGGATGCGAGCCGCTTCCAACTGGTCCTATTGGAGATCTATAGGGGAGTCCTATGTCCAGCAGTGGACTTCCTATGGCTGAAATGATGATGATGATGATGTAAATATTTCTACCCATGTATTGTCTATTTGCATTCGTCTGGGTGATACCATGCTTCGGAGAGCACGTTAAGCCCTCAGTCTAGATACCTTCGTGGCGGCGCCCTTGGCACGCCGCCCCATACCCGGGGGCGAGTTAGGGACTCCGTGGTCCCCACACCGGAAGAAGGGCCAGATCGAAAGATATGGCCCTGGGTCGGACGGGGTGCGAGGGATATGTCTATGATAATCTCACCTCCGGCAACCGACGGCCCACAGACGGCGTGCGTTTTAGTCGGTTCGAGTCCGACATAACCTCCTCCACCGGCCTCGGGCGGGGGGGTATCCGAAGGGATTTTTCGCACGATAAAATAAAAGTCTAGGTGTCGTCCTCTTAGCGTTATTTCCCAGTCGCATCCGAAGCTTTCAGCTCGAAGTCTGGGGTCCGCTTTTACCAGTCTTAACCACGGATTTGGCTAGACCTCGATATTTTCCGTGAAGCGATTGTCATCTGACCTCCACAACCCAATGTTAACATTAGGCGATATCGAAGTTTTGCAGTTAGACTGTTGTTTTTGGATTTTTGAGGGCTTCAACTACCCGTAACGACTGCCATAGATGTTCTCATGGCAACCGGGGCCGACGGCTTAACGTGCTCTCCGAGGCACGACCAGACCAATGCAAATACTCATATTTCATTCCCACAAATATTTGCACTGAGCGGGGATCGAACCCGCGCCTCCTGCGTAGCGGCCGCGTTCACTACCGCTACGCCACGGAGGCTGTCTGTGAAAATAAAAGTCTAGGTGTGTCTGTCAAAAAAAATCTATGGCAGTCGTTATACAGGAGAAATGGGTGAAATGGCCCACGCAGAAGGTAGAAGGGCTGGTCATCCGCCTGTCAATGGCGTCCCCACTGGCAGTAGTAGTGGGTGGAGACTTCGTGCGTTTATATTCCGTGCATACACAACAAAACGGCCAGATTCGTAAGCCCACAGGCAGGTCGTGAGAAAAACATCTAACAATAAAAACACACATCCATTCTTTTTCAATCGCCAGTAAACAATTACTGTGTTTACAAATTGTATCAGTAAGTCATATACACTTTACGATACTAATGTGGAGACGGTAATACCTACCTTGTTAGTATAAATAACCCGGTGGACTAGGGCCACCCCATTTTTTCCTGTGGGTATTGTAGAAGGCGACTAAGGGAAAAGGCTGTTCTCCATCCGACAATAAACATACAGCCCATGACAATATGCCCGCTTGACGGCAATAGGTTCGCCCACTATTACGTGGGACCGAAAATTAAAGTTGGCGAAATGTGGGAGTCCGCCTTTGTACATCTTTATTTATGCAATAAAGTTTAAATACCTAAATAAAATAAATGTTCCTACATCGCACACATTCAGCGTCATTTATGAAGTTATTCTGACCTTCTACGGAATTAATGAACCTGCATCGCGCAATAAAAGTTCGCACGCTGCCGATCAGTACCTACATACACCTTTCGACTGAGACACCTATACCGTACAATACAATCACCTACAAAAACTACTTATGCAATGAATATTTGGTGACAGAGAGAGAGTACCTAGTTCAGATCGGCAGAGAACAGGCATTTTTCTTGTGCGAAGCCGAAAGGCGTCAGCTAGTAACAGCCAGTAACTGCTCTTTCAGGTGGAGAGGCTAGTAGACCGGGTGAACAACTCCACGTTGCTAGAAGACCGTAGAGATGCATGTCGAGCGCTTAAGGCGATGTCGCGGACTTATAGAGTGGAAGTCGGTGCCTTGTGCTTGGATACGCTAAAACAGGTTAGTATAATAATTTAATTACGAGCTGTCGCCTTGTTCCACCCGCGTGGATATGGGATATCGGATATAGCCTTATGTCCTTACATATCAACTCCATCCAGCGTCCTTACGTTGAGACCTTTCCCAACCTCAGTCTGTACAAAATTTCTTCAAAATCGGTTCAGTGGTTTAGTCGTAAAAGTGTAGACAGACAGTCAGTTATTTGCATTTTTTATTTGATCGAGTCCTGAAAAGTGCCCGGTCGATACAGTAAACTCGCGCCATAAATTACGTTCATTTCACCTACAGATTTTCCTTTCCAGGTTCTAGAACTTGACAGAGCAGACAACGAGACCATAAACTACGCTTTAGACACAATCAACAACGTGATGTCCCCTACACAGTTCGAGGAGGAAGAAGACAACCCTCGCGTACCCATGAACATTGGGGAACAGTTCACAGAAATGTTCATCAAAGACCATCACAACATACAACTGATCTTAGACCTGCTAGACGAATACGACTTCCGCGTCAGACTTTCCGCTGTACAACTTCTAACTTCCCTACTTACAAACCGACCAAAAGACATTCAAGAAATCATTTTAGTAAAACCTATGGGTGTATCCAAAATGATGGATCTGCTAGGAGACACGAGAGAAGTCATACGCAATGAAACTCTTCTCCTACTAATAAAATTGACAAAAGGAAACGCCAATATACAAAAGATTGTCGCCTTTGAGAACGCTTTCGATAGATTATTCGAAATAGTATCTTCTGAAGGGTATTCTGATGGTGGTATAATCGTAGAAGACTGTCTATTACTTATGTTGAATTTGTTAAAGAATAATAGCAGTAATATAAACTTTTTTAAAGAAGGCAGCTATATTCAGAAAATGCTTCCGATGTTTAATACGCCGCCTGAAGGTGCGGAAGACGAGGGTTGGTCTCCACAGAAGGTCTCTAACGTCCATTGTATGCTACTTATAGTCAGAACGCTGGTCTCACCGAGTAACTCTGCCCAAATTATAACAAACTGTCAGAAGATCATGAAAAAGGTTGGCTTACTAGATGCTCTGTGTAATATTTTGATGTCCAGTGGAGTTCCAGCGGATATATTAACAGAGACTATAAATACGGTTGGGGAGTGTGTGAGAGGGGACGTAGCAAATCAGGAGTTTTTAGGGAACGTGATGGCGCCTTCGAATCCGCCTAGAGCGTGTATAGTAGTTCTGTTGATGTCTATGGTTAATGAGAAACAACCCTTTTCTTTAAGGTAAGGTTTTAATTATGTATTACTTATTGTATACTAGCAAATTATGCTATTTGGTTTTGATGATAACTATTCTTCTTTCATGAACATAATATAATATGCCTGACAACCTATTTTCGTGGTTAAAGGGATTCATGGTATAGAAACACATACTCGTATTACCCCAACAACGAAAACTATGTGTGACTATTCTTGTTTTATGATAATCAGAACCATTATGTTTTGTGATGAAACTTCCCAAGCTTTTACCAGAATGAATGGATTGACTTCGGGAGGCCATGTCTTCTTCCTTTCGCTATACTCTTTCTCCTCTATTGTCTTCCACGAACCTCTCGATGCATTCATAGGTTAAAACCTGTGCCCTTGCTTATTACCTAAATCACCATAAACAATTGGACTTCTCTTGTCATAAATTCAAATTTTCACTTCACAGATGCGCAGTCCTCTACTGCTTCCAATGCTATCTATACCACAACGAAACATCTCAAGCATCTCTAGTCCAAACTCTGCTACCGTCTTCCACGGAAATGTCCACCCTGACTAGTGGCCAACTGCTGTGTGGAGGCCTATTCTCATTGGACGTACTCTCAAACTGGTTTTCCGCCGTGGCTCTGATGCATGGGTTAATCGAGAACCCTGTACAGAAGGAGCAGTTACTGCGAGTATTGTTGGCGACCAATATCGGTAGCTCACCAGTCTCATTGCTGCATCAGTGTACCTTGTTGCTGCAGCAGACGACGAAGTTAAAGGCTAAGGTTTGTACAAATAGCGAATTGAATTAGCTTTACTTGGATGTTTGAAAAAACGGTTACTCATTATATTTTGTCTCGGAATTTCCGGTTGCATCTGCAGCTGTCCTCTTGATATCCTGGCCTACTAACTCCGATAGAAAAGCTTGTATCAAAGCCGGCTTAATCAGCAGGTGTAATGGCTTCTAGGTGAGCCTGGCTCAGCCAGGAAGGTCTTAGTAGAGTCCCCAATACCAGTATCCTTGTACAATTTAATGAAATTTAAAGCAATCCGCACTCCGCCCAAATTCGATTTGAATAGTTAACATATTATTAACTATTCAAATCGAATTTGGGCGGAGTAGTCAAAAAACAATGTTTAAAAATGATTGTAACATAATTCATTAGTTTCAATAGTTCATACGACTATCGGTAGATGGCTCCCACCGCCCCAAGATGGTTGTATAGAAGAATTTGTAATGCTTAAGGCGTAACTCGGTAGCTCAGTTGTCACAGCATTCCGCCTGTAACTGTCTGGTCACGGGTTTAAGTCCAATCTTATTTGATCAAAGTCAAAGTCAAAAATCATTTATTCTGTATAGACCATCAAAACGGCACTTACAAAACGACAAAAATATACATATAATGTACTAAAGACTAGCTCAGCAAATGGACCACCAGTTCGAAACGCGGCCCCGGCCTGAGAAGACTCCGGCAAGAAACTCAGCGGGCTTTTTTTTTGGTCTATTTACAAAAAATGCTTAGTCTGCTTAGTCTAAATACAATCATTTGTTTGTCCACACAATCCTTGTACAACTTGGTTCAAGCTCACACAAAATGTTCATTCACCCATTCCAGGTAGGGTTACTGATGCTACTCTGCCAGTGGACGTCATACTGTCCTGCGGCCGTGAGCGCCTTCCTACGAGCTCCTGGCGGAGTCAGCTGGCTGGTGGCGCAGACCTGCGCCAACGAACACGACGACAACGAGTACCTACTGCAAGGTCTCAGTGCGTTCCTGCTGGCTATCTGCATACACTTCAACGATGACTCCGTCGAAGATTACTCCAAGGTATGTAACTGGCTGGCGGAGGGTTTTATGGTAAAGCTACGCCATTACAATAATGGGTGGCTGTTCTTCTATTTGAAATCGTTAAATTATCCAGAGCTGTTGCTTTTGTGCGGATAAATTAACCAATTATTGACCCTGGTTCGATATTCCAATTACCTGCTATCGGCGGGATCCGCGGTCTTTCGTAACCTTCTCTATCATGTCCACTCTTCAAGGTTTCATGACTTAAGTCTTCTTCTTGGGTCATCCACAACTGTTCACTTTAATCCAGTCCAGTCGTGTCCAATCCTAAACGTCCAGTTTTAGTTATTTTCACATATTTCACTATTTACAATGAATTGTTGAAAAAGGGACATTGTGGGAAAGTGACATTTTGCGACCAATAAATATTTTGTGAAATGAACGTTTTGCGAATGAGCCGTCCAGGCCGGCGGTGCCTTCCATTCCTTTCATTCCCGGGGGCTAGACAGGGACTCCATAGTCCCCATACCCGAAGAGGGCCAGCTCGAAAGAGATGGCCCTGGGTCCGCCGGGCTGCGGGAGATATGCCTCAGGCTATCTTATCTCCGGCAACCTACAACCCACCGGCGTTTCAATTAGTTTAAGTTCGGAATTATTGAAGCACTCAGTGCAAAAAGTGCCCGACGTATGAACCAGCGAGGGAGATTATGTCGGCATAATCTCCCACGCTGGCTCACACGTCGGGCATACGTGGAGAATTAGCACATGATAAAAATAGTAGATTACCCAACAAGTGAAAAAAAGGTGAATTCTTTTCGAGGCACCAGGTTGTATCCCGAGAGGAGTGAAGGTTTCTCCGGTAGAATCCCGAACGTAGCGAGGGGTTCTAGAGAGAAACCTGAGTGGATCGAGGGATACAAGAGCCGAGATGAATTCTTTTTTCACGTGTTAGGTACTCAACTTTTCACCATTGACTACGAGAAAACGATTACTCTGTGATTATGAATTACATTTTGTTATGGATAGTACACAAAAGAAGCAGCAAATTATCAGTAATAGCTACCGCTTTAGCGCGAAAAGACTCAGGAGTCTTTTCGCGTTCGAGAATATGAGTTTCATTTTCATCACTAGATGAAGTCATTTTATGATTATGAGACAAACATAAACTTTTACAAGGAAAATTACACAGAAAATGGCGGCATTTTTTTACTTAATTTAAACTGAGCCACATTCCATCCAGCCAGTGATTACATTTAGGTGGCTTTTAGTGCGTTTTTATAGTGAGAGTGTGCAACCTCTTTGTATGTTTCACTAGAATCCGTACATTCGTGCATGTTCCAAATTCAAATTTTTTTATTCACTTGGTGAAACAAAGAGCGTTTTATTCACTGTTTTTGATGAATCACGGGCCCTTTTTCGAGTGTCAATGGTGAAATAGTACATTATGGTACAAGTGAGCAACGTTGGTGATTACCGCCGAGGCGCCATTGAGACCCGAGCCGCTAGGCGAGGGTCTTAAGACAGCCGAGGACGGTAATCATCATGCTCACACGTGCCATACGACGTTTTACAACACACTTGCGAATAAAATAATACTACAAATACGGTAGTGATCACAGAATCGTAAGAGGCACATTGGGTATTAACGTTAAACTCGAAAGGTCCCGCCTGATGAAGTCTACACTCCGACCTACTCGTGTCCAAATCCAAAACCCCGAGAACTTTCAGCTTGAGCTTTCAAGTCGCTTTGATTGCCTAGAGAACTTTGCGTCGGTGGACGAGATAAACAACAGGCTCGTAGAAACTGTCCAAACGGTGGGCTCTAAGCACTTCAGACCCCGCCGTTCAAATAGACCTCAGAAACTCTCCGATCATACCCAAAAACTCATGGCTAAACGACGCTCACTTCGACTGCAGTCTTCCGATGATGCAGAGTCATATAGGCAGCTCAACAGACAGATTTCCAAATCTCTGCGACACGACATACGTCTCTTTAATACTGAACATATTAAAGAGACAATCGAGCGGAACAAAGGCTCCAAAGTGTTCGCAAGAAATCTGTCTGTTGGGCAAAGCCAGTTGACTAAGCTGAAGAGAGAAGATGGCAGTATAGCGTCGACCAAGGCTGAGGTTTTGGAGGAGATCGAAAGGTTCTATGGACAGCTATACGCTTCGGTCGCTAATCCTGCTGGCAACATGGCGACCGACCCAAGAGCCAAGTTGACCCGACACTTCACCGAGGATATCCCGGACATCAGCCTGTACGAGATTAGAATGGCCCTGAATCAGCTTAAGAACAACAAGGCACCGGGTGACGACGGAATCACTTCAGAGCTTCTGAAAGCGGGTGGAACACCGGTACTTAAAGTCCTTCAGAGGCTTTTTAACACCGTCGTCCTCGAGGGCATAACGCCAGAAGCGTGGAACAGAGGCGTGGTGGTGCTGTTCTTTAAGAAAGGTGACAATACCTTACTGAAGAATTACAGGCCCATCTCGCTTCTGAGCCATGTTTACAAGCTGTTTTCAAGGGTCATTACGAACCGTCTCGAGCGCAGGCTTGATGACTTCCAGCCTCCCGAACAAGCCGGTTTCCGTAGAGGCTACAGTACCATAGACCACATCCATACGCTGCGGCAAGTTATACAGAAGACCGAAGAGTATAATTTACCACTTTGCTTAGCGTTTGTGGACTATGAGAAAGCCTTTGATTCGGTCGAGACATGGGCTGTGCTTGAGTCTCTCCAGCGGTGCCGTATTGACTATCGGTACATCGAAGTGTTGAAGTGTTTGTATAATAACGCCACCATGTCGGTTCGAGTACAGGAACAGAGTTCGAGGGCGATCCCTTTGAAAAGAGGCGTAAGACAGGGAGACGTGATATCTCCGAAACTGTTTACGGCCACTTTGGAGAATGCCTTCAAGCTCCTGGAATGGAAAGGATTCGGCATCAATATTAATGGCGAATACATCACTCACCTCCGGTTTGCCGACGATATTGTAGTCATGGCAGAATCGATGGAAGATCTCAACACGATGCTCGAAGGCCTCAACCGAGTTTCTCAACAGGTGGGTCTTAAAATGAACATGGACAAGACAAAGGTGATGTGCAATGCCCATGTTGTACCTACCCCGATATCTGTTGAGAGCTCGGTTCTTGAAGTTGTTGACTCGTACGTCTACCTAGGACAAGTAGTCCAGTTAGGTAGGTCCAACTTCAAGAAAGAGGTCAATCGCCGAATCCA
Organism: Eilema depressum; assembly: GCA_914767945.1. Lineage (NCBI taxonomy): Eukaryota > Metazoa > Arthropoda > Insecta > Lepidoptera > Erebidae > Eilema > Eilema depressum. Next base: position 1,820,459 of record OU612026.1, read on the forward strand.
ACTCGGCTGGGCAGCGTTCGGAAAATTACGCAATGTCTTCTCGTCCGACATACCTCAGTGTCTCAAGTCGAAGGTTTTCGACCAGTGTGTGTTACCAGTGATGACTTATGGCACTGAAACGTGGTCCCTCACTATGGGCTTTATGAGTAAGCTCAAAGTAGCCCAACGAGCTATGGAGAGGGCTATGCTCGGAGTCTCTCTGCGAGATCGAATCAGAAATGAGGAGATCCGTAGAAGAACCAAGGTTACCGACATAGCCCAGCGGATTAGCAAGTTGAAATGGCAGTGGGCAGGGCACATAGCACGGAGGACTGATGACCGATGGGGTCGAAAAGTCCTCGAGTGGAGGCCACGTATCGGCAAGCGCAGCGTAGGACATCCACCCACAAGGTGGACAGACGACCTCATAAAGGCCGCGGGAACGCGCTGGATGCGAGACGCTTCCAACCGGTCCTATTGGAGATCTATAGGGGAGGCCTATGTCCAGCAGTGGACTTCCTATGGCTGAAATGATGATGATGATGACAAATACTAAATAAACAATACTACAAATTAATTCGTTTTCCTATGCGCGCGCATTTAACAATGGCGGTCGACCATATTTAAAAAAAAATGAGGTTTGAACTTAACTTTTTTTTACTCTGTTTTTTTTTCTGTACTTAGAGAAAAAAAAAGTTAAATTTGAGGGAAAATTTTGTTTATTACACAAGTATTACAAGTTGAAATTATTTATTTAAATACGAAAATGCATCAAATGACCATACAATAGGCGTATTAATTCATTCGTACTATTAAACACGTTATTTTTTGTATCAAAACTTTTTTAAGAACATAGACAATTATAGACACTTCCTATGAAATTTAAAAAAGAATCTATAACTCACTTTTGTGAATAATAGCAATGAAAAAGTCACAGTTTTATAATAGGTGTCATTCCGTGCTTAATTGCGGTACAATAATATCACTGTTATGAGCAGGTGTGTTGTAATAGTACATTATGGTACAAGTGAGCAACGTTGGTGATTACCGCCGAGGCGCCATTGAGACCCGAGCCGCCAGGCGAGGGTCTTAAGACAGCCGAGGACGGTAATCATCATGCTCACACGTGCCATACGACGTTTTACAACACACTTGCGAATAAAATAATACTACAAATACTAAATAAACAATAAGGTAACTGTACCAATGCTCGACACTTTAAGGAAAAATAAAATTTCAATCTAAAAAATTTAACAAATTAATTACAGCATGGTCGTTACATTCTTTTTTAACTGTTACAGCAACAATTAGACATTAACTTTTGCCCATAAAATCTTTAAAATCTATCATACTTTTACTTTAAATTAAATTATTATGCACTTGGTCGAAAACACCAATGCTAGACATCATTGTCCCAATGGTCCAAGTATGTCAATAACTTCAATATTTATAACGTTTATACTAAAATTAGTAATAATCATAAGTTATAAACAAAAAAATCACACCTATAAAAATCAGTACCCTTGGCAAAAATCTTAAGAAATAACACGACCGTGTTCACGGAGGCACATTATTTGTTGTCAACAGTCTTTCTAAATTTACTTCGGATGGTGTTGCGAATATTTGAACATATCTTATAGATACCATTAGGCATCTTTTAAGTCAATAGTCTTATAAAACAAATGGATAATTTTCTCAAAATACTGGGTTTTGTTCGAAAGTGTCTAGCATTGGTACAGTGTCGAGCATTGGTACAGTTACCTTACTACAAATTAATTCGTTTTCCTATGCATTTAACAATGGCGGTCGACCATATTTAAAAAAAAATGAGGTTTGAACTTAACTTTTTTTTACTCTGTTTTTTTTTCTGTACATAGAGAAAAAAAAAGTTAAATTTGAGTGAAAATTTTGTTTATTACACAAGTATTACAAGTTGAAATTATTTATTTAAATACGAAAATGCATCAAATGACCATACAATAGGCGTATTAATTTATTCGTACTATTAAACACGTTATTTTTTGTATCAAAACTTTTTTAAGAACATAGACAATTATAGACACTTCCTATGAAATTTTATTTCCAACCGTTATACTCGCTTGGCCGACATATCGCACGACTGTATTCCTACAATAGGCAATATTTCCTGTCCCAGGACTCTCTCCGGCAGCTGCTGACGAAGCGCATCGGCATGGAGACGTTCTCGTCGAAGCTGAGCGAGGTGTCGCGCCACGAGCTGTACAACAAGGCCAACAAGCACCCGCAGCTGCGCGCCCAGGCCGCCGCCGAAGTGCTCATAGACTACGAGTTCTGCAGGCTCTTCAAAGTCTTGGAAAGTGAGTCAAATCAATCAAATCATTTATTTGTATACATATGCATGCAAGATGGTCAATAATCTTATTAATGTCCAGCGTGTCATGCCGGCGTACAAATGTTTCAGTAATATGTGAATTTATATAAAAAAGTCAAGTAACAAAAACAATTAAAAATCAATTACATGAGTTATTAGAATGACAAGATATAAAATAATCAATAAATAATATAACAATATAATGTCAAAAAGTACTACATATTAATATAAACAATGTCATCTAATCTAATTTAATAATGTCAAATAGTAAATGGTAAAGTAACTTTGCTTGTCTGTCTTTTACGCTTTCACGCCTAAACCACTGAACCGATTTTGATGAAATTTAGTTAGGGGTGGATTAGACCTTGAGAAAGGACATAGTTTGGTCACGATAACCGACATTCTAGCAGGTGGAGCCGCGGGCAAAAGCTAGTTCTCTATAAAAATCCGAATTAAACTTTATTGAAGTGAAAATTTTTTGCGGGGTAATTTGGTTCATCATTGTCCATCCTTTACATATTTATATTTAGATGCATGTTTGTGCCGTAGAAAAAAAAGTAAACACACTTTATTTTTTTTCCTTTCTTCTTCTCTCTTCTTTCTTTTCACAAATGATACTATCCATTTGTGGAATCCATTCAAATATAAATTAAAACTGTACAATTCAAACAGGTGTCCTCGTCCAAAGTCTGACAGCTCACCAGGAGAACGGCACGGGCGAGCCAGCCGCCGACCGTTCGTCTCCAGAAAGCGGCACCCTGGACCAGTACAAGTCCTTAATCCGCCAGCAGGACGCGCGACTGCAGGAGCTCATGTCGCAGGTCGAGGGGCTGCTGCAGCAGAACCAGAGCTTGCAGGTAACTTCACTGCCATATCATCATCATACATCACCATCATCATCATGTCGTATGGCTTTTACTCGAGTCCTCATATTATGTCGACGTCCAGTTAGTGAAGCCAGTCTATTGCTGCCGGTGTGACGTCATGTAGCTCACGCATTCCTCCAGGGAAACGACGGAGTGGACACTCCTCTGCTATATGCGTCGTTGTAGTGATGTACCGAGTCGCTGTTTTGAAGGACGAATCGACTCGAGTCTATTTATACGGTATTTCGTATACCGTATAAATCGACTCGAGTCTATATCATGACTCGATTCCGTGAGTTGAGCCCAGTACTCGAGTTCTACGTTTGGTATTCGAATGTTGACTCGAGTCTAGAACGCATGATAGAATCGCGTCAGCAAGTACAAAATTGTTTTTTCCTGACTCGAGTACCGGAATCGAGTCCGGCGTACTTGAATCAAAATAAATTGGTACTTGAGTATGCGAGTTTAAAGCAGGAATCGAGTTTGACTCGAGTCAAGCCGTACTCGGCACATCGCTACATCGTTGTCTGCTTTGGAGCTCCACAATCACAGTCCGGCGCTTTTTTTTTAATTTAAGTAATACTAACATTATACTTTGTAAGTATGTGAGGATGTTTGTTACTATTTCACGTAAAAACTACTGAATGGATTTTAATGAAATTTCGAATTGAATTTGAATTGAATTTGAATTTTGAGAAAACGGGATCAGAATTCCTCGTGGGCGGAACCGCGGGCAACAGCTAGTCATACATACATATATTCACACCTGTAAATCCCCGAAGGGGTAGACAGAGGTGAATTAACACCCACATTTTACCAACTGTGATTTTCTGTCCCACGTAATAGGGGGCGAGCCTATTGTCGTCTAGAAGGCACTTTGTCATGGGCTGTATGTTTACTGTCATCTTCATCATCATCTTAGCTTTATTCCCGGTGGCATAACAACCTCTGTGGCGTGGCGGTAGTGAACACAAGACGCGCAGGTTCGAAACCCGCTCAATGCAAATATTTGTATGCATGAATATGGGTATTTGCATTGGTCTGGTCGTGCCTCGGAGACCACGTTAAGCCGTCGGTCCCGGTTGCCATACGAATATCTATGGCAGTCCTTACGTGTAGTTAGAGCCCTATAAAGTCCTACAACTGGTCTAGCTACAATACTTTAATATAGCTAATGGGTTGTGGAGGTCAGATGGCAGTCGATTCAGGAAAAATATAAGTTCAGCCAAACCCGCAGTTAGACTGGAAAAAGCGGACTCCAGACTCCGAAGTGAAAGCTTCGAATGCGACTGGGATTAACGTTAGGTTGAATAAGATGAACAAAAAGAAGTATACTTCACAAAAACCCTTTTTTTAATTGATTCCAGGGAGCACTCAACGATTCCATCTCCTCAAATTCCCACTTAAAAGACGAGAACACACTCTTGAAGGCGCAAGTCTCTGCCTCCAAAACCTTACCTGGACCACCAGTTCCACCTAGTCAAGAGGACCCTCGGGTGAGAGAGTATGAAGGACAGATCCAGGGGTTATTGGGTGAAAGAACGAGGTTACAAGAACAGCTGAGGATCAGCCAGGAGGGACAGAAGACTGCTGTAGAGGAAATGGAGAAACTGAGGAAAGATCAGGATGATTTGTTAGAGTTACTTGCAGACCAGGTTAGTGGACCTTCCCTTTTTTCTTTCTTTTCAGAAACCTCCCCCGCCGAAGCCGGTGGAGGAGGTTATGTCGGACTTGAACTGACTAAAACGCACGCCGTATGTGGGCCGTCGGTTGCCGGTGGTGAGATTATCGTGAACATATCCGTCGCATCCCGGCCGACCCAGGGGCATATCTCTGGATCGCCCTCTTAGTAGACCTTGCCTTGAGTTTGACCATGTGTAGTGGTAGAGCTTCAGACTACTAATTAAGAGGTTGCAGATTCGATTCCCATTCAGTACTTCCCTCTCATCAACTACCCTCTCTCTCGTACACAATAGCCATACACATAATAATTATTATAGTATTTGTGACGATATTCGCAACACTGTTCGGTAGATGGCGCTATGCAATTCTGAAACGCGCTAGTATAATTTGTTTACAGAAACAAAATGATGCGTCCATTGGAGCATTTTCTCGGTCTGTCTATCTCTCTATGCAACAGGGTTTTAGCTATCGAATCGTTTCGTACCAAATATTCATTCTTATTTTTCTATTTTCAGGATATGAAATTAAACGATTACAAGATGAGGTTACACTCTCTCGGCCAACCTGTCGAAGACGAACCTTCCGATCCTCCTCCAGAGCAGGTCGCTCCACCAGTTGCCCAACCAGTCGCGATGTACCCACCTCCCAACATGCCTCCACCCACCGGCCTATTCCCAACCGGGGGAGGTTCTACCATGGTCCCACTGGCACCATTCACCACACCTCCCACTATGGTCCCTCAGGCAGAAGTTACCATGATCCCTCCGGACAGCTTTGCTTCACCAGTCAGTATGGTACCACCGGCGGTCCCGACGGCACCACCGGCAGAGTGTAATGAACTAGTATAGTGTTTATAGGTATAGAGACCTAGCACGGGGTTTTAGGACAATAATAATAAAATCGATAGAAGATTATCTTAATCAGAAATAAATTGGAAAGGTGCCGATTTGCCTGTTATTACCGAGTTTTCTAAACAAAAAAAATTACAAAAAATTATATAAAATTAAAAAATCTATTTATTTTACTTTTTAAATGTAAAGAAACATTCTTAAAAACACTATTTAAAACGATAATAATAGTACCCTAGCGGCATCGGGTACAGGGACCAAGCTACTCGTGGTTACGGCTCCGAAGAGTCTCAGAGAATTAAAAAATAATTAAAGCGCAATTCATTGGGTAGACCTGTCATTGGTATAATTAGTATTTCTTTAAAGTGCTACAGTGATAAAAAAGCATACATATAAACCTAATTAGTATTGTTCAACAATTTTGGAATTTCATTATCATGATCTATTACAATTTTCATTCACAAAATTTCGCATTTATAATATTAATAGGAAGTATGATAAATGATAAACCTACCACTATTAGTTATACTTATAGTAATTTTCAATTGCATATACGAACTGATCGACCACTTGGAACAGCAATATGCTGCATTTCGTCCAGTCTGTGAAACCGACACGTCCGCTGTCTCTTGTAATCGCATTCTACATCTTTTTCCATTTCTCTTCTCTGTCTCACTTGAGTAAACGAAGAAACTGGCTTAGGTACTCAAAATTAAACTCTACAACAGTTAGCTATCGAGTTTGGTCGCCTAAAACTTGTCACAATACCCCGTGCTAGAACCAAGGAATACAGATTATTAATATATTCTGACTGTAGTTATATGATTTGAATGTAAAAATGTATGAAATAAAATGTTATTGCTTATTTTGTTTGGACGTCATTTTTTGAGTTTTATTTTTTTCTGAGCTCCAAAGGTGTATGGGATCCAAGCCGGAAGCCCTCGTGCTAAATTACGGACGAGGCTCTGACATACGCTTACTTCTGGGGGTTGAGGGTCACACGGCAGCCGCTTCGATTATAAGTCATAATAAACTCAAATTATGAGCTCTAAAGTGCAAGATTAGAGTCTGAAGAAGAATTGCTCTTAATATGTATAAGCCATTTTCATACATTTCTCCTATAAAACGGCTGCCATGTTTGTATGACAACCGGACTCACGCCTTAACGGGACTTGTCAACATAGCGCCGAGTACTTCACACGTCCCGAGCACAGTGCACTGTCTTGCCACACATGCGCGGTCCGAGGGGAGGAGGGGAGGGTTGTCACAGGGGACACAACCCCTCAATGCAGAATATTTCATCAAGAACCAAGCGGTTCGGTGACTCCTTCTTGTGTCGCACCATTAAGACCTGGAATTCTTTACCAGCTCACTTGTTTCCCTCCTCCTACAGTCCCGGGTCCTTTTAGCGGGGCGTGAAAAAGCATCTGATGAGGCCGTCAAGCTGAGTGCTACCATTGTAGCATGGTACGTGTTTATAATGGTGACCCTCTTTCCAAGACTTTGCTCTCAGCTTACCATCAGGCAAGGCGAAGTCAAATTGACGTGTCCAATATAAAAAAAATCGTGCAAGTCTTATTGAAAAGTCTTCCAAAAAGGTCTTATCTGAAGGAATTTCCGCACGTACAAAATTTCAAGCTGTGACCGCACCTGTCGCCACAGTCCCCCCCCCCCCCCCCCACTCCATTCGGTACGTGTGATCAAGAGTTAAGTGCGGGCACACGGTGTGTTGCGTCGCCGCACCGCAGAAATTTCGGCCAAACAAGCGGCCCCGCACCGCTTCTGTGGCCGCCGATTGGCCGAAATTTCTGCGGTGCGGCGACGCAACACACCGTGTGCCCCCGCTGTAACAAGGTAAGACAGTAAGAAGGGCAGTAACAGAAACCACACTCAAAACATCAAACACTTTATTTGCAACACTCCATACACTTACATTACAATAAATACTTGTCTATCTACATTAGAACAGTCTCATATACATGATAATGACGTCACTAATCATGAATGCAATTTCTGCCCGCGTAGAATTCAAATTCTAGATTTGTGCGATTACAGAAGGGGTGGCGGGTACCGACAAGCTTATGAAGCCCAAACTAATTCCTTATTTAAGAAAAAACGACTAGTGACTTGAAGGACGGTCGGGTTATTGGGTGGGTTCTATGGAGAAGAAAATGATCATATTGTCCTCCGTGGTGGGTTCAGTTCAGACACCAATCCATTAGGTACGTACTCTCAGTATGAAAAAAAAAACCCGTCTAGATTTTTTTTATATTACACTGGTAGACAAGCAGAGATAGCTTGAAACAATTTACGTGTGCTATAATTGCAAATTAAAAAATAACCTCTAAATTTCAGAGACTGTCTTATATTTATTTAGATACACTGATAGTTATTTATTATACACATTTAGAATTAGCCAATTGATAAAATATAATATTGGATTGGCGAAAAAGTCAATGCGGTTTCAGTAGATGACTGTAAGCATAGCTAAAGATAGGAACTATATTATTATATAAATCATCTATGCTATCTGACCACGGATACAGAAGGAAATTTAAATATCATATTTTGGTCAATTTTGGCGCGCATTTCAGCATACAAAACAATTTTGTAAACAAGGTCAAACCTTTTGTATTTAAATAAATCTGAAATATTTGAAATTTTTTATATTTTTCAATTATTCTTTGATATACCGCAAGAACTTTTTATGCCCACCCAACAATACTATAAGTAATATACATAACATATACATAAAAGGAATGCCTAGGACAATCACAATAATTACTTAATTTATTATATACAAGCATATAAGACTGAATAGTTAAACATTTAAGTAATATTAACACATAGATTTATTTAGAGACCTATTTTATCACCAAAATGGCACCTACTCTAATAATTTATACATACATTGATAAACATCCACGTTGGTTAAATATGCCTGACCTACAATAAACCTATGTAATGACTATACATAATATATGGAGTTTAATAAATAGTAGAAAGTGCATTGGGAAATTCATAACACGGGTATATTTGATAAGCATGAGTGTCTACTATAATACATTCATAATCCTAAAGGAATATATCGTACCACATACATAGAAGATAATATTCAATTCAACGAAGCTAGGTTGTCACGTTATATTCAGTGCAACATGACAACTATCATAGTTCGATTGTAATAACTTTAATTCGTGATATCCACCCTTAACTAGTTAGAGAAATCGAACTTCAGTTACATAATGTCGCAAAGGAAAGATCATACAGCTTTACATGTAAAAGTGCATACGTTTTTCTGGCCGTGATATATCAGGCGCGGTCCGAAGGGGTCCCAGTTAGTGCGGGGGCACACGATGCGTTGCGGCGCCGCACCGCAGAAATTTCGGCCAATCGGCGGCCATACAAGCGGTGCCACACCGCTCGTGTGGCCGAAATTTCTGCGGTGCGGCGCCGCAACGCACCGTGTGCCCCCGCACTAACTGGGACCCCTTACCTTAACTCCGGGATTAACTGGGGTCCCTTACAGGGGACAAGACCCCCAATCGTGCACGTCAAAAGGAGATTTTCAAAAAGTGATCCCCTTCAAAATACCGTGTCGGGCATACATTCCCAAATCCTTTTATAAAAACGATTTTCTTATCTAGCTGTTTCCTTACTATTTTCCCGACTTCTAATCAAAAAAATACCCGGTTGACGGCAATAGGATAATGATATAAGAATCATCACTGTGATCAATATTATCGCTAACGAAATATACGCGTATAATTCACCTTTGCCTACCCCCATCGGGGTGTAAGGCGTGTATGTATATTTACATAATTTAATAATTTAACAAAAAGAATAATAAACATTTCTTTCTCTTTCTTTCATTGTCTTTTTCTTACATAATATTATAAATTATTAAATATAATGAGAATTAGTGCCACAACTCGCATCCGAAATACATTTTGTACAATTTTATAGCAAAATTACAAAGAAACGATATATTTTCATGTAATTATTATAACTAAAACAATAAGTCGTAATCATTTAGTGCACGAACACCCAGTTTCTCAACCTTTTGATAATGACCCCTTAGGAAAAAGTATATTTTTTATACAAATCTTATCTTTCTTTCTCTTCTATCTTCTCTCTCTCTCTCTATCAATACCTATCAAAACTTTCTTATCTTTTACAATCGTATATACATACTAATGATCTTTTAATAAAATGAAGTACATAATGATATTTTAATACTATAGCACTAGCAGTTTGTATGACATTCGCTATACTTTATTCTCGTTCGCACTCACTGATAAGTGTATGTCTTGTCGCATTCGTGTTTACATTGTACATCTCGTGACCATTTTCAACCGCTAGTGCCGTATTTATTTCATTTTAATTTAAGATGATTGGTTACAGGACAAAATTGAAATGTCCCATTATAATTTGCAGTTGCAGTATTTTATTTCTCACAGGCCTATTGCCGTGCAAATCTAACTTTACTTTGTAACCTAAGCCTGAATGATACACAAGACATTCGAATAATGTTATATTGATCGAACAAGCAACAACTTGGTCATTACACTCATTACTAAGATTTTAAAACTAGTTGACTAAATTATTTTTACAATTAACTTATATAGGGGGTCATAGATTGAGAAACGGTGACCTATATACTCTACTTAATAGTAACACGTGTGCTTCACACATGTATATGTCGCAGCCTTCGGCCGTTCAGTAGTAAACGCTGGCATCCAATCAAATAAGACCTAAAAGGCCGGTATTCTCGAACGATACTCGGTCTTCAAGCTCAATTTATCTGAAGGCAGATTATATAGACCGACTCCACAGATTTGACAGATTGTATATGTAAGCTCAAATAAATAGAGATTCAGAAACGAGTACCATTCTAGAATATGGGCCAGACTCAGCCAAGTGAGACTCCAAACAATGGTAAATATCCCGATAGTTCTAATAGTAATCTGAATGACCATGATAATTTAAATACCTATATTTGTTGACACAGTTAGTCAGAGCATCAGCTGTAAGGGACTGGTCACGGATTCAAATTCTGTCTTCCATATTAACTATTTTCTAAAGAATTGGCCATTTGTTCCTTAATCATTTGATAAGATACCAGCGTTTTATGAACGACCTATGCTTCCAATTAACTCTCTAAGTTAACCAGTTGGCTGCGGCATATATGCAGCCCAAATGCTACATGAGAGATAAGTACAGCCCTACCAGGAGCAGGACGCCGACGGTGAAGAACACCATGATGAGTATGAAGCGGTCCTGTAGCGCTCGCATCACCATTGTGTTCATTAGACGCGATGAGCGGTTGAGCTGTTCGTCTGTCTCGCGGAGCTGAAAAAAGATTATTACTGGAATTATTATTACTAATCATCTTTCCCGATATACGAAAACCTCTACTCCAGTATGTTCAACTATCTGTTCAACCGGTTGAACAAATTGGATAACTTTTCTCCAGGTTTTTCAACTTCGAAATGTAGTTGAACTAGCTGGACTGAAAATTACAATAAGTTCAGTATTTTCAACTATCTGTTCAACTAGACTCAAGGGTGCCCAACCTTTTTAGCTGTCGGGCCAAACTTACGATTTGGACATTTTTGGCGGGCCAGTGCATCTTTTTACTACCCCCCCCCCCCCCCCCCCCTAGGTTTCGGAAGATGAAATTGGCTGATCTCTCGCCCATCTCGGGTATGGGGACCACCACGTCCCCATCTATGGGGCGTGGTATCATGTGGGCGGGCGCCCACACACTCGCGCAGCGTACTATCGCCGTGAGCAAGGTGGCAAGCGAGAGAACTCTCACTCCTACGGTGATGGCGTCTCCCGCGTAGTGTTGGGATTTTATCCGGATAAATACTCAAAATGGATAAATACTCATAAATACTCTTTTTTTACTGAGTATTTATCCAAAACGGCGGATAAATACTCCTATAGTTGTAAATACGTTATTTAACGTTAATTTTGTTATTTTACATACAAAAGGATTAAAATAAATGAAAATAGGAAAATGTAGATTTGTACCGTGCTTAATTAATAATTATAATAACAAAAAAATGCCTGTAATACCTACTTAATCATAACTATTTAAACCATTGTCAAAGTTTTAAATAAAGTTATTATTGAAACCTTATAAAGAATTGATTGCCTCTGGCGTAGTGGTAGTGAACGCGGCCGCTACGCAGGAGGCGCGGGTTCGATCCCCGCTCAGTGCAAATATTTGTGTGCATTAAATATGGGTATTTGCATTGGTCTGGTCGTGCCTCGGAGAGCACGTTAAGCCGTCGGTCCCGGTTGCCATAAGAACATCTATGGCAGTCGTTATGGGTAGTTGGTGCCCTAAAAAGTCCAAAAACAACGGTCTAGCTGCAAAGCTTCGATATCGCCTAATGTTAACATTGGGTCGTGGAGGTCAGATGGTAATCGCTTCACGGAAAATATCGAGGTCTAGCCAAATCTGTAGCTATGACTGGTAAAAGCGGACCCCAGACTCCGAGCTGAAAGCTTCGGATGCGACTGGGAATTAACGCTAGGAGGAAGAAGAAGATGGATTAGAGCTTGGAAACGGACAAAAGCTACGTTTTACACCGAAAAAAGGGGTTAAGGGGGGGGGGGGGATAGGGGTGAAAATTTGTTTCAAAGTTCATGATGAAATCTTGTACAAAAATGGATTAGAGCTTGGAAACGGATATAGGTTGCCTTTTATTACGAAACGGGGAATTATAGGGGATGAAAGTTTTTTTTTGAAGATATCTTAATGAAATTTGGTACGGAGATAGATTGAAACATGACAACGGGCATAGGCCACCTTTGTCTCGAAAATGGGGGGTCAAAGGAGGAAAATAGGGGATGAAGTTTTTATGAAAGTTCGTCATTTCTCAAGATAACTTGATGCTACTTTGTACAGAGGTGGTTTAGAGCTTGGAAACGAACAAAGGCCACGTTTTACGTGAAGAAAGTGTTGGGGAGGGGGGGGGAGAATAAGGGGATGAAAATTTGTTTGAAAGTTCATGATGAAATCTGGTACAAAGATGGATTAGAGCTTGGAAACGGATATAGGTTGCCTTTTGTTACGAAAGGAGGAGTTAAAGAGGGGGGGAGGGGGTAATAGGGAATGAACGTTTATTTTTCAAGATATCTTGATGAAATTTGGTACAGGGGAGGGGGCTATGTTTGGTCGCGATAACCGACATCCACGCGGGCGGAACCGCGGGCGAAAGCTAGTTGTAAATAATAATAAGAAAACTACTTAGAAAGAAAAGAAAAATCTTCAAAAAAGCCCTTACAATCACAATCCTTTTTGGTCCAACTATGTCAATTAAATACCTACCTATACAACAATTTAGTTAACTAAGTACAATCATGATTATTCTAAGAATTCAATTAAAGTCAAAGTCAAATTCAAAAGTCAAAAATCATCATTTTATTCTGTATAGCCCATCAAAACGGCACTTACAAAACGTCAAAATTAGCAAAAACAAAAAGATATACTAAGGACTAGCTTAACAAGTGAACTACCGGTTCGAAACACGGCCCCGGCCTGAGAAGACTCTGGCGACGAGTACCGACGAGACGACAAACGAAAATAAGAACGAGGCGAAAAACATGTGATATTATTATCGTTTTGATATTAACACTAAAAATGTACTAACCTATTTTGACAACAAATAATATTAACTCTGTTCATTCAATTAAAAAAAATAACCAACCAATTCGAAGAAAAACATAAATATCCGTCATTTTGAGTAAATATCGGATAAATATGGGTAAAAACGAGTATTTATCCATTTCGGATAAATACTCGAGTTTTTATCCACCGAGTATTTATCCACCGCCCATCTCTACTCCCGCGTCATAACGATAGCATTCGGTGGTTGGCTCTTACCGGATCCGACGCAGAAAATCCCCGAAGCATCCGTGCCCGGTGATAAACTGCAGGATGGAGGAGTGGCTAGAAAGGCTACATGGCGGCCTCTCTAGCTTTCCCCCATGATGGGTCTTATCGCCGCTACAACGGTATGTCCTTCACGGCTCGGGATCGTGTCCCCGATCTCGCGTCTGTTTTAACCGACTTCAAAAAAGGAGGTTCTCAATTCGTACGCAATTTTTTTTATTTTTTTTTGTATGTTTGTTACGCGATTGTGAAGCCAATTCTAGACGGATTTTGAAAATTCTTTTTCTGTTCGTAAGTAGATTATTCCGAAGTGGTCCCATTTAAATTTCGTAAAGATCTGATGATGGGTTTCCGAGATTAGACCAAGGAACTCTTCAAAAAGTACCAGGAAATCAGCCGCGATAGCTACAATGGCATATTATTGCAATGTTTCTGCCAGTTTCTGCCATTACACATCATAACATCACGCCTGAGTCCTTTGAAGGTGTAGGTACGCAGAAGTGTTCAGAATATTCAGCTATATTTCCGGTGTATACCTATGCATTGATTTTAAATATTATTTTTAATAATGCTTTAATATTTTTTTTATTTAGCGTGGCCGGTTCGATCTGTAGTGTAGCGTCAGCAGCGCATGTACAGTCAGGTCACTATACATGCGATGTACAGTCGTGAGACTGTACAACCTCACTAAAAAGAGAAAAATAAATTCATTTTTAACAAAAAAGTTTAACCGACTTCAAGAAACGAAAAAGTGGCACTGAAAAGCGAAAACTAACCTAATTTACAGACTTACTGATTTATTAGAAGTCGGTGCCAGCCAACTTTGTTTGTTGTATCTGAACTACATTACTATGATGCAATCAATTGAAATATGGCCTCCCTTGGGCTAGGCACCGACTTCTAATAAATCAGTAAGTCTGTAAATTAGGTTATTTTTCGCTTTTCAGTGCCTCTTTTTCGTTTCTTGAAGTCGGTTAAACTTTTTTTGTTAAAAATGAATTTATTCGGTAACGATATGGCACCGAAATAACTTTTTTATAACGTAAATTTGACTTCACCTCGCCTGATGGTAAGCTGAAGGCAGTCTCGGCAAAGAGGCTCACCATTATAGACACGTAGGCATCGAGCTACAATGGTGGCACTCAGCTTGTCGGCCTCATCAGATGCTTTTTCGGGCCCCGCTTAAAGGATCCGGGACTGTAGGAAGCTTTTTGCTCCTCTCGCAGTGGCTTGCGCGTGCCACCCGAAATTCGTCCGCGGGCCACTTCGTGGCCCGCGGGCCTGGGGTTGGGCACCCTTGAACTAGACGAATGCGAGCATAAAAAGTCGATACCCGCTGTTTCATACGTGTGTATGCTGGTTCTACTCAAACAATTGCGATAACATATGCGACAGGTTCTTAGTCTGACCAAGACCTTTCTGATAAAAAAAAAAAACAAATCAAAATCCGTTCATAAATTTTTTAGTTATATGTTAGTAGCAGGTGTACATAGAAACACTCGGATTAATGCAAATCCAACAATATATGCAGTGTACAAACATTTACACTGAACTAGAATTAATCCCGCCACACCCCTCCATCTCCACAGAGTTAGTCAGTTATATAAGTAACTCACCCTCCCTCGGGATCGCTGTATAGTTTCCCTCTGCACGCTCAGGTCCTGCAGTACGGCCGCTCCCATCTGCTCCGTCTCGAGTATTACTCTGTAGCCCTCGGTGAGGTTCTTCCCCGTCCTCTCGAGGCGCTCCGTGTTGTCGAGCAACTTGCGCTGCTGATCGTTGGCTCCCCAGTCGTCGTACACATCATCTATATCTACATCTGTAAATAGTTAACATATTCATGTATGCATGTAATAAAAATACTGTTCAAATCCAATCGATTTGGAAAAACATATTGTAGAAATGTTAGGCACGGCGCAAACGGCGGGGCCGGCCGGTCTTTTTGACCGCGAAGTAATAAAGACCGCCTCTGCCCGTCGATGCCCGCGACTGTCCTCGCCGCGAACACAAAGCGCCACGGACATGCCGCGCCGCGAACACAAAGCGCCACGGACATGCCGCGCCGCGCCGCCAGTGCCCGGCGCGGCGGGCACCTGCGGCGCGGTCTTTTTGCCTTCATGTGCGTTGGTAGTTGGTACTATAGGATTCTCTTTGCGCTATCGCTCGCGGCGAAATTGACCGGCCCTGCCCGCCTCGCCGTTCGCGCCGCGCCTTAGAATTAGTTGGAGTCTAACATATTGTAGAAACCGAAAATATACGAAAACAATACATACGAGAATATCTGAAAAATACGAGAGACGTAAACTAATGGACCCTTTTAGAATACGTCTCACGGTCATGACTCAAAACTTGTAAGTTCTGTTGGACTACTATATGGTGTACCTACCCAGTGCCGGCTAGTTAGGTTGCCTAAGGCTCTGAAGATCTTAGGGATTCCCATAAACCTAAATTAAGTATGCCAGTTATATGAAAAAAAAAATTGTAACTCACATGGAGATGAGTTATTCGTTACAGAACGATATTCCTCTCGGACGCGCTGCAGTTCGGCTCGGTACGCCGCCACGCGCGAGCCTGCGCCCGCACCGCGCGACTCCAGCTCGAGTTGCTCCAGCTATAATTTCAAACCAGTAACTTAAGTCTTTCAATAACATACACAGATGAACAGGTCTTTACGCGGCTGTGAGGCGTGACTGCTGCTGGAGCGACACAAGCAGGAGTGAATGTGCGGAGCCACGCGTAAAGATCGCGTGAGGAACTCTCGCAGCCTTAATGTTTGTTATCTTTTAATACTTTCATGGTGTACAATAAAGAATATCTTATCTTATCTTATAAAATGCAAGAGGCATGGCATTCGCCAGGCTACGTGGGTAACAAAATGGCGCCCCCGCTGGGTCCAGGTAAAAGGGGTAAAACCAATAAGTCCTGGCTTGACGTCGTGGAGGGTGAGATGCTTGCAAATGGACTCACTACCATGGACGCCCAAGATCGTGCGAAATGGAAGAGGAAGAGCCGGCAGGTGGACTCACAGCTCCGAGGCCACCTCGGGCTCGGATGCAATTAGGAAAATACGTGTACATGAAATGATGATGACACAGCTGAACAGGTGCTCTGGAGTACACGTTAAGGAAAAATTTCTAATGAAAAACAGCGACTGGCAGTAGCAGGAATTTGTTACTAGAAATGGTATGAGAAGGTTCCAATAAATATGAACTTTTTGATGTAACTCCATGATAAACGTGTTTATGTACATAAACATACATACATACTACATACGCCTATTAAAACGATGGGTGAGATAGGAAGAGGTAAATTATGCTTTATTTGGGTGCCAGTAAAAAAGTAACGCCTTTTTTATTAAAAATTGATTTTTTTATTTTTTAAATTGGTGTTACTCCCTAGTAACACATTTACTGGTTGTGAAAAAAAAAATTCCCAATGTGTTACAGATATTCCTGAATGTGACATTTTTTGTCCTAACAAGTAACACTGCAAAATTAAGTGCCTGGGCAAATGGACCAGCTTATGTATTTTAAAATATTTATAACACATGGTGTTTTTTTTTTTTTACATACAACTCACATCAAGTTGACTTCACCTCGCCTGATGGCAAGCTGAAGTCAGTCTTAGGAAAGAGTGTTTTATCTAAAAGGTCACAGTCACATCTATTGCTGTCAATGGGGCACTTTGGACATTAAAAATGGGAGTACCCTTTTGTTGCGTTTTTTCCTCTATTCCCCAAAGGTTTGCTGGGAGAAAACTCTATACTGAGTTAAGCTCGCCTTTGTACATCAAAATGTATTTACAGAAATACACACAGTAGTATACAATACAATAATATAAAAATGAATCCCTATTTCCCTTGGTCACGCCATCACGCGTGAACGGCTGGACCGATTTCGCTAATTCTTTTTTTAGAACATTTCTTAAAGTACGGGGATGGTTCTTACGGAGAGAAAAATTGAAAAAAAAAAGAATTGACTGTTAGGCGGTACGAAGTTCGCGGGGTCAGCTAATATACAATAAAGAAGTTGCATGGGCATAGTACAAATTGCATGAATATCAGTTAAAACACATTTAGCTGTAAACCAAACATGTTTTGTGTTAAAGAACTACATAGTCCAAATAAGAGAGATAAACAATTACTTGATTATACTTATTTTATTACCTTGTTATCTAAATGGCAAATATTTGTTTTTTGATACTATTATATCTAAAAATTGAGTTATATTGTAGCAGTACACAAGGTATAGATACGGGCTTATATCATGACCCCAAATAAAATATAAAATAAAAATTATTTTATTTCTGGTTTACATTTACACATAGTTTTTTTCTTACATTTTTTTTATATAGGACACGTCAATTTGACTTCGCCTTGCCTGATGGTAAGCTGAGGGCAAAGTCTTGGAAACAGGGTCACCATTATCGACACATACCATGCTACGATGGTAGCACTCAGCTTGACGGCCTCGTCAGATGCTTTTTCACACCATACTTAAAGGACCTGGGACTGTAGGAGGACGGGAACACATGAGCTGGTAAATAATTCCAGGTCTTAATGGTGCGGCAGAAGAAGGATTCACTGAACCGCTTGGTTCTTGAACCCAAATGCACCACAAAACATACTCTTTATGTGCGTATTTGTATTTTGGGTATCTTTTGAGGATAGCATGGGGTGCTATGGCAGTGGAATCATAAATTATTCTTTCTTTATTTTTTTTTTTGAGGGCTTAGCCAATATGTGATTATGCCACCCTCATAAGACATGCTGAGTGCATATTATCATCTATTTACAAAACAAATTTAACTAAAGTATACAATTTCTTCGCCTCGTCCGAAGAAGGGATATCAAACCAATCCGGGCGCACTAAAGCCCCGTTTCTTTCGCGGCTGGTGGTCAAGACATATACGGGGAAGTATAATTAAGGGATTACTTAAGGAGTTTTAAATAAATTTAAATAATAAACATACCAGATCATTAGCTTCTTCAAAATTTGCCTGAATTTCTCTTGACAACTGGTCACGATTATCTTAAAAAAAGAAAATAAATTTTAAATGCTATGGCTGCAAATTCATATATTTTCTGTCAAAAAAAAGTAAAAAACCTACAAAAAGCTCAGGTCTGAAGCAAAAACAAGATTTAGCTAGTAATTTGGATGAATTTTCTTAGTTCTTCAGCATTTACTAGCCGGTCAAACAAACAAATAATTTTACAATAATAAAAAGGACACACATACCTTCAGTACCTGCTTTCAGACGTCCTATTTTAGCTGTGATATCTGCAGTGAGAATGGAATACTGCTGCTCATATGATTGGATTAATGTAGCCATTTTTGTATTTAATAATTATCTGATTCAGTACATGTACGTAAAATAATCGATAAACTAATTTAAAATGAAAACACGTATATAATAATTCATGACTACACAATATGTGGATTGTGGATTGGATTTATGGATCAGTATTTTAATTTAATACGCCACTAATATATAACAAATTTAGCATTAGAAGAGGATAGCCGTATTCAATATTTAACGAATATGAACGAGATGCAATAGATGACAGCTGATTAATATGGCAAAGGCAAAATAACTAATAAACCTAGAACGCACTGTTTGTCAGTTTTGTCATCGTTTTGACAAGTTTTGACAGCTTGCCGAGAAAGGCGTTCCATTTCAGGGAGCACGACACAAAAAAGGACACGGTTAAGTATAACCTTTAGTATAACCGTTAAAATTACAATAAAATTGATAAGACATTAATTTTATGTAACTAATTGATTTTAGACTTATCATATCCTAGTAAAATGAGTACGAACTGATTATCGAGTAAATATAGCTTTGTTTGAATTTATAATTTTTACGTATAATGAATTAAATCACTACTCGAATGATTGAGGAATGTTGTTAAAAAGTTTGTTAAAGTTTGTGTGTGATGGTATGATAACCAGTGAGGCTGTATGATTAAACCATGAAGAAACTAAAAATTTAATTGTTTCTCGTAATTTACGTTATTGAACTTTTTATATTGAAGGAGAAAGTTAAGTGAATATGCAAGATTTTGGTTCATAACGAACGTAAGTAGCTATATTTTATGTCATAGGTCATAGTAAAGAATGTATAAAATTCCCTCGGCATACAGAATGCTTACAATACATACGCAATTCGAGTCTTACTCATAGCTGTTTTACAATTATTTGAATGAAAACAGTCATTGTCTCGAGTGTCAATGCTCACACGGTAATTATGAACGTGTTAGTACTTTCTTGGGTCGTGATTTCGTGTTACTCGTGATTTCTTACACTGGAATATTTGAATACGTAATGTCGGTTTATAGATAATATTCATCAGCCAATGAGAAATTTCAAGTAGGCGTATTTCTATCGAAAAAGGAATCATTAAATTTTGAAAAAGGACATTAAAAATGTTTATTTAGCGCTTTCAAATCTCACGATTCCATCTTGTGTAAATATTTACAGAGTTTATTTATTTTCAGAACAATGCCTCGCGTCTGTGATGAGGACTCAGGCCGAAGCTCCTGTTCAGCAGCATCTATAGGCCTCAGCCCAGTCATGGACTTTAAAATAGATGATGAAATGCATTATGTGAAACGACGACTATCTAAAACCCAAGAGGCAAGCACCAACACAGAATTGAAAGTCAGTGTCCGTCCAAGAAGCTGCATTGCCCTCATTAAGTCACCAGATGAAAGAGACCCATTTCCCAGTTGTAGAATACCTAGGAATCATCGAAAACCAATTTTCAACCTATTTGATTCACCTAGAAGAGGCGGTCTCAGTAATGCGCATTCAACTTTAGAAATAGCTTGCAGTACTCAAATTGAGGAGCCCAAAATTCAGACCAATGCTGTATCCATGACAGCAATTGTAGTTAATGACAATATAGTCAAATCCCAACCTCATTTAACCACCAACTTTAGAAGAGGAAAACCTGTTCAAAGAGCTGCATCAAGGCTATACAAAGCTGAATGCGGTTTTAAAGGCAAAGAAGGTTGTGTTGGACCTGAATTTATAGTTAGAGCATCACAACCAGCCAAGCATATTGATCTAACTCTCTCAGCAGTATGTGAGAAAAGAGTGATTACTATAGTGTTGCTTTGTGGCCAAAAGGTAGAAGTTTTATGTGACCCCAATGTTATAACAGCAGGACAGCTATTTGAAGCCTTAGTCCACAGTGAGAAGTATGAACACAACTTCATGCTTGGCATTGCCATTTTGATCAGCGGAGACTTTGTTTTCATACCAGATGATTACAAAATCAAAAAAGTTGCTAAAGAAGGCTGGCATAAGTCAAATAGCAAAAAGAAAATATATGACGATGATACACTGACATTATTTTTAAGAATAAAATTCTTCTTGCCAAAAAACATTGCCAGTAACATACAGGGTGGTGAGTGGAGGCACAGAGTATATTTGCAACTGAGAAGAGCGACGTTAGAAGGTCAATTAACATCAACTATTCAGAATCTCATTTTGTTAGCTGGGTACGCTCTACATATAGAATTCGGTGAGTTTTCTTTCCGAGAACATGGAACAGCAGATTACTTTCTACTTGAACATTATCTGCCAGAAACTTTTATAACCAATGATATGGCAGACATCAAGCTGCGTATGAAAAGAGCACATGAATCTAGACACGGACTCGATAGAAGTAAGGCTGTTATAAATTACATAACATTAGCACAAACATTCCGAGATTACGGTGCACATTTCTATTCAGCTATTTGGGCAACTAGAGACGGATTCTGTAGAGATGTCTGGCTCTCTATAGGTCCGAGAGGCGTTACACTTTATTCTCGTAACAGCCATTTGGCAGATGAATCAGGTAACAATATGAATAGAATAGTTTTGCAAAGCTTACCCTGGCATCACATTCATACATTCTACTATAACAAAAAAAGTTTGTACATAATGCCCAATTCGTATTCAGGGCTGTCTAAAATTGGCGTCAAATATAAACTCAGAATGGTAGACAACAAAAGCTACTTTACATTTTGGCTAGCATCCCTGCATCACAGGCTGTACCTTAAACTGTATGCCAAAGAGGACTTTCTCAATTACTTATCTGGTGAAATTAACTCCCCTTCATTTGCTACTGAAGATACCAAAAAGCTCAACTGTAGTAACTATGAAGACAGCTACAATTTAGCTGTACGAAACCCCGTTAGAATAAGAAGACCAACAAGACGGAGATTTAAAGTTGATATTTTTGGAGATAAAAAACTTCAGAACAAAGAAAATGAGAAACCAAATACTGAGGAGCTATTGAGACAGATATTATCACCACCACCGAGTGATGAAAGTATCTTGAATATCTCCAGTATTCATGCCCAGGAGAACTCCTCTAACGATGGATTATCGTCCTCAGAAAGCAGCATTCCAAGGAGACAAGGAGTTAAAATGGGCACGAGAGTATTCCATGGCCTTAAGACTGTAACAGACAGTAGGTACAGGCGATCGCCTGTCAGTGCGTCTAATCCTTGTTTAAGATCTGAGGGTGATCTTAACATGAACCAAAGTGACTCAGATGATCTAAGTACTGAGCAAAGACAACATTGCAATGTAAATAGTATGAAGCTGTTACCGGAACGACACTACAACCAAAACATGTCCAACGCACCAACTGCTTATGTGATAGAATCTCCGAAAGTTTACCCAGACGTATTTAACTATAATTTGATTAGCAACGAATCTTGTATGAATACATCACTCTTTGAAAAATTCGACAATATGGAATGTGTACAAGGAGAGCGAATATTTGTCACTGCTGTCCTAGAGAGAGATGAAATGAATGCTTTAGGATTGCAAGTAGCAGAGGGTTCCGATGGCAATGTGTATATAAAATCGATAACCCTGGGAAGCCCTGCTGATTTATGCAAGAAGTTGTTACCAGGAGACCAAATTATATCAGTCAATGGAAAGACTTTACTGAATGTAAAATATGATAAAGCTTTACTAATGTTGCAATCGGCACCACAGAAAGTGGAACTTATTGTTCTTCAAAATGCTAGTAAACCATGCAATGTAGATGCAATGGAAACTCAAGCAAGCGAAAGTCTCAAGGTAGACGCAAAATGTATTAGCAATAGTATGGCAAGTGCCTTAGACGTACAAATATCTGATGATGAATTATTAAACGAAGAAGCTTTAAAAACAATATATGCGTTAATAAAATTGACGAAAGATAAAGTCATAAGTAGAATGAAAGATAAATCTAGTAGACAAACAACACCTAATAATAGTAATCTGCAGAAATGTTACTCAGAAAACAAAGTTTATGAAGAATCTGATATAGGTAACTATTCGTCTCAGGAGAATACTCCTCAGAAGAGAAACTCTCAAAAATTTTATACATGGCGAGGTCAAATTAATAACACGAGGCCAAAACGACGGCCGCTGAGTCTCAGTATTCCTACTGATGTAGATTTACAGGACGACTACTTGAATGATAATTCAGCCGCTTTATTCAAACAATCTTCGTTAAAATCCATACAGTCATCGTTGAATAGCCTCGATAAGTCTGTTAAAAGTAGCTCATCAAAGAATGTTGCGTTACCCCGAAATTTCGGCCTCAGCAGAAGATGGTTGGGCCCAGTGAGGTATCCAGTGACTCCGTGTAAAAATAGCAATGTAGAACCAAGTGAACCGAGTGCAATCGTAAACGAGAATATAACGCGAAGACATTTCGTGTATGGTGCTGGCGATTCAGATGAAGATCAGATATTTTTATAAGTATATCTTGTATACAATTTATTTTATAGTATGTTTAAGCCAGATGTAATAAATGATACTTATAAATCTTCCAAGTTAATTGATGTATCAAAAACCCGAGTCATTTTTAGTTCATCATTATCAGTGTCAGTTCCAGTTGCCACCGAAGCATGCTGTCCTGAGGCGGTAGTGCTGCAGTAAAAGCTGCGATGGCGGGCTAGTTCCCCGGGTTCTCCGTGTGTCTAAGGGTGACAGGTACTGCCATTTGTCGCCCAGCAGAAGCAGGTTTGCGTGATATCGAGATGCGTGCCACAACTTCCCCTTTGGGGTAGGATGGGGCCGTCTCAATAGTCTCTTTCTCATGATTTGACTTTTATGGGAGCGAATCCCCAACCTAAAGAGAAAACCCTACGCCGCCTGCAGGCACATGCTGAAATTGACCAATCACCGCGGATTCAGCTATCGAGCTCACTTCGATCATTCGAGATGCAAGTTACAGCATGTGCCTGCTGGTGCGTCAGTCCAATCTTGATGTCTATTGATTATTATCACTATCAATTATAAATACCTATACTCCATTCAGTTAGGTATTTAACTAAACGTAAACAATCTTGTTGTCAGGCGCGGTCCGAGGGGGGGTCACAGGGGACATGACCCCCCCCCCCCCCAAACCATGCACGTCATATTGAAAAGTACGAGGGGAGGGGGGTTAAATTTTTTAAGGAATTTCCGAACCCCTCCCAAACTTCTAGCTGCGACCGCGCTTGCTTGTTGTGTAGTCTATTTAATGTTATATTGAAAAACTCAGTTGTAGACTAAAAACCGATATCTACCACTAGCCACTAGTTAGCCTAGTTCATTTGTTTAATATGTTTTTTTTATAAAGTCGCTACAAAATTGTTTACAATAATTAGTTATGTAGATAGTAGATACCTCACCGATTGGAGTATAGATAGTATTTACAAAATTATTAAAAGCAATACAAGTACCTACAAGCTGTTACACTTACACGCGACTGCGTTCGTGTATACTCTTCGTTTAACATTAGAAATGGATAAAGAAAATGCAAGAAAAATCTGTGACAAGGTTTTTTTTATTAGGCAAATGTTAGGTACTTATTTAGGTCATGGTCTCTATCTGTAGGTATTAAAGTTATATTTCCCTCAAATCTGTTCAGCAGTTTTGAGATAAACTAACACAAATTCTACATTTAAAGATGTTATCAGCATTCTTATCATTGAATTTGTTTAACCTAAGAATGATTCCGATTGGTCAGATTTGTACCCCACGTTACGCAATCAATACGACAAAGTACAGTATGTTTCGCGCGCACATTTAGCTATCTATCCGAGTACCTACAAGGTAGGTACCTAGTTGGACAATGAACCTTTCGTTATCAGTCGCTACATCGTTCTCGCTAAGTAAATAACCTGGCCGTTTTATGGCATTGTAGACTTATGTAATCTGAACACTATTTCACTGGGCTTAGAACACATTTTACAACACAAGTAATTTGCGTTCTGACAAATACGGAATTAAATAAAATCTTATAAGATCTAACATAGAAAATTCTGGAACCATCTAGAATTTAAATAATTCTATGAACTAAAAAGAATATAGGTAATGCATCAGTCACTGGCTGGACTGCCTGCTAACGCCAATATACGCCTGGCAGGTATGGGAGGGGTAGGGGTACCCCGTACCTGGCAGGTACCATATACGCCAATTAGCACCTGAACCTGCCTTCTACATCCCAATCTCAGTTACACCCCTAGCCTATATTGCATAACACAAAAGATATTTTGAGAACTTCCTTTTTTTAAAGTTTGCTATTAATTCTGTTTCAGACAGGTGTTCTCATACTTACCATTTTGTAGTTTTTTTTTTGTGTATTTGTTTTTGTGAATTACAATTGTAAATTGCTATACAGTAAAAATTATATTTTGTAAATTACAACAGAGGAGTAAAACAGCCAGAATATAAACATATCATTTATTTTAAAATAACATATTGCTCACTATTCAAGCAAATAAACACAATATTCTAACAAGACACAGTTGCCTTTCTATTTTGTAATGCAATCAGACCCAAAGTACTGGGAAACACATTCATTCCACAATTAGTATTAAAGTCAGTCAACTACTAAACCATTGCAACACCCATAACAATGACATAACCACTAAGTATAAGTTCTTTTTACACGTTAAATGCATTGAGACGCGGGGCAGAGGAGGTGTCTTACATCATACCTCCCATGCCACCCATTCCACCCATGCCTCCTCCCATACCTGCCATGGGGTTAGGTTCCTTTTCTTGTGGCATATCACAGATCACAGCCTCCGCAGTTGTGAGTAGTGATGCAACTCCGCTAGCATCTGTAAGCGCTGTTCTCACAACCTTGGTGGGGTCAATGATGCCCTTCTCAATCATGTTCACATATTCATTATTAAGAGCATCATATCCAAATTCTGGGCCCAAATCCTCAACCTTGGCAACTACAACAGCTCCATCAATGCCAGCATTGCGTGCGATTGTCATGCATGGCATCCTGAGGGCCTTTTTAATAATTTCAACACCTGTTGCCTGATCAGTGTTTGATGTTTTAAGTTGATCAAGGTCTGGAATACATCTGAGGAGAGCTGCGCCACCTCCAGGTACAATACCTTCTTCAACAGCGGCCCGGGTTGCATTAAGAGCATCATTAACTCTGTCCTTCTTCTCGTTAACCTCAACTTCACTGGAGCCACCAACATGCAATACTGCAACTCCTGAAGCTAGACGAGCAAGGCGTTCCTGGAACTTCTCCTTTTCATATTCAGAGCTTGTTTCTTGGATCTGATCACGGATTTGTTCAGCTCTCCTGTCAATATCAGCTTTCTTTCCCTTTCCTTTAAGTAGGAGAGTGTCATCTTTTGTGATGATTATCTCACCTGCTTGACCTAAATCCGAAATTTGGACATCCTCCAACTTTACCAAATTGGAATCATCTCCAAACACTACACCACCAGTGGCAATAGCCATGTCACTGAGTGTTGACTTGCGGTTGTCACCAAATCCTGGAGCCTTCACAGCTGCAACCTGGAGACCAATTTTTAGCCTGTTCACAACCAGTGTGGACAGAGCTTCACCATCAACATCCTCAGCGATAATGACAAGAGGTTTCCTTTGCTGGTTAGCCATTTCAAGAGCAGGAATTATTGTTTGTACATTGCTGATTTTCTTTTCAGAGAAAAGTACTAGTGCATCCTGGAATTCCACTTTTGCACCCTTTGAAGAGTTGATGAAATATGGTGAAATATAACCTCTATCAAATTTCATACCTTCAATAATTTCCAATTCGTCTGTAAGGGTTTTACCATCTTTGACTGTAATTACCCCATCTTTGCCTACCTTCTTCATGGCATCAGCAATGAGTTTCCCGATAGCAGTGTCACCATTGGCGGAGATGGTGGCCACTTGTGCGATCTCTTCCGGCGTCGTCACCGGCTTGGACATGCCCTTCAGCTTGTCCTTCACGGCATCTACGGCCAGCATGACTCCCCTTCTGATCTCTATGGGGTTGGCACCCTTTGAAATTTTTTCGAAGCCCTCCTTAGCAATAGCCCTGGCGAGAACGGTGGCGGTTGTTGTGCCATCTCCAGCCTCCTCATTTGTGTTGTTAGCGACATTTTGTACTAATTTTGCACCAATGTTCTGGAATTTGTCTTTGAGTTCGACGCCTTTAGCAACTGTCACACCGTCTTTTGTAATCTTTGGTGACCCCCATGATTGTTCCAAAATGACATTTCTGCCTTTTGGACCCATTGTGACTGCAACGGCATCTGCGAGTACATCTACGCCCTGCAGCATAAGGGCTCTTACATCAGCACC
The DNA here is from genome assembly GCA_914767945.1 of Eilema depressum. Classification (NCBI taxonomy): domain Eukaryota; kingdom Metazoa; phylum Arthropoda; class Insecta; order Lepidoptera; family Erebidae; genus Eilema; species Eilema depressum. Next base: position 1,847,695 of record OU612026.1, read on the forward strand.
GAACCTCACATCTTTGGCGTAAAATCTCGTAATTTGTTGAGTTTTGTGGAATAAAGCTGTTTGACGAATAACACGAGGTAGTCGCAACATTTTAGTATTGATTGGAATGTTATCTCACTAGATATTTCAAAATTAATTCCAACCTTTCTCGAAAATTCTCCCGGAATCGCACAAGTCCGCACAATGTGATCTTCCACCGGTTGTAGGTTATGAAACACTAACGCGGTAGATTTTAGAAGGACATTGTACTCTACTCTATGGTTTTTGGAATAATTCAAGAACTTACCAGCCTGTACAGTATTATCTCTCTCTTTCATACAAGTTTATATTTGGTTACGAAGAGTGAGACGCAAACACTATATTAAACGAACACATTTGTAATGGTACTCTTTACTTCAGTCAAAAGACGCCTACTCCTTGTACTCATTCATTCGTAGAGTTCACGTTACCACATAAAAAATAATGGGCCTTTCTATTATTATAACAGTAAAAAGAAGTACATAAATATCATTTTTTTATTGCGTTCAAAAGTTCAGTGATTTTATTGGATATTTTAAAACTCTATGGTAAGTTACGTTCGGCATCCGTACAAAAGTGGAAGAAAAGTCTGTAATTAAGATTCCGAACGTCAAACCACGGACAAGATAACAATGACATTTTTGACATTTCCAAGTTTAGTGCAAAAATATGACATTAGGGATGTGACATTGAAGGAAAAAAATCGATTAAATAAAAATCGATTTTTTCTTTACTCAATATAAATCGATTTATCAAAAATCGATTTTATGAAAATAAATAATCGATTTTTTTTGAAAAAATCGATTTTTTTCCTAATTTTTAAAAATCTGCATGCTTTTCGTATTCTAGTAATAAACCTACTGACATTACGAAATTATCAGATTAAAAATAAAATAATATGATTAATAAAAATAATAACCAATTATAACTAAATCTCAAAGAAAATGTTCTTTTAAACTTTTAAGGTAACTATTTCAATTTCATAAAAATGTAGAAATTGATTTCCGCAAAACTATTTTTTTTACTGGCAACACTAAAAGAAACGACGACCGCTCCGTAACACCGCTGCCGCTGTGTCATACTGGCACTGGTGTGACGGTTAGGGAAGAAAATTATAATCGTCACACTATTCGCTGTCATTGTTATAATGACACAGGCAACGGTGTAAAAGTCCAACCCCACCAAACGGATGGCATCGGCCCGGATTTTACAATCTTTAAACAAAATTAAATCTTATTATCACAGTGTTTGAAGTTTATATTACCAAGTCACGCACAACAGCTTGACAGCGACGTGCGGCGGCATGACGCACGTCAAGCTGTCATGCGTGACTTGGTAATATAAACTTTAAATGCTGTGATATAAGATTTATTTTGTTTAAAGATTGTAAAATCCGTTCCGATGCCGTCCGTTTGGTGGGGTTGGACCTTTACTGTTAGTTTGTCGTCAAAGATAAGTCAACGAAGTCAATTTTGTCCGTATCATATTTTCATTATCACAACAATATGAACAAACTTTTTTGTAACTCTTTTAGAAAATTATAAATTAAATAAAACTATAAACTGAACAGATAATAGTACTAGCGTAACCATAGTGTGAGTGATTCGAGAACCGAGAATTCATATATCATACAAAGTGTTCATAAAATGTTACGAAAATTTCGCATTTACGAAAATCGATTTAAACGTGTAAGCTAAAAAAATCGATTTTTTAAAAATCGATTAATATTACTAAAAAAATCGCGTTTAAAAAATCGATTATAAGAAAAAAATAATCGATTTTTTTAAAAATCGATTATTTTTTAACATCCCTATATGACATTTCTTGATCGCATGTTGCAGATTGTGAACGTGAGCACGTTTTACATTTCTCGTAACAACAAATACACGCGGTAATATCTTGTCGGAAGCCAATAATTTGGCATAATTAATTAACGACTGAAATCACATCTGGCACGTTAATTGCTCGTTGTTTTAGTGCTATAATAACAATATTACATAATGGACTCGTCCAGGTAAGATATTTTCATCTTAATAAGAACTTCCTTCGGCAGTCACTGTTTAATTTGGTTAATTTGGCGGAACAATCATTTCATAGCGTAAAGAAGATAAGGTGCTATATAGCTATTTTACTAATTTTACGACCGCTAATCATAATGTTTATTTATTTACATCAAAAAATTTGCTAAGTAAAAGTTTAAAAATGTATAAAAAAAAAATGCCATTGTTATGTACTCAAAAGTTAGCTATAAAAAATACTAAACTATGCATGCTTACTTTGAGCAATGTGAGCTTCCTACATAAGGATACAATTATTTCTAATAGTCTTAGAATTAAAATAATTTACATATTTTTACAGTTAGTACTCATTCGATGCAAATAAATGAATGAATTAATCATTTCCTCCTGCAGTTACTTGATTATATTCAATTTCTTTGTTGAGTCAATATTCAGGATATTGAGTGATCGTAACAGTATTTATTTTTCATGTTTGCAAAACTGTTCCCTGTCTTCTTTTATATATAATGAAACTATAAAATAGTCATGGAGGCTACTGGTAGCCTCCATGGTGTTGTAATATATATCAGGATACTATAAATATGTAATATATTATACTAAACTACCTTATCATATTTTACTCAATGAATCTCTTTGAAAACTATATGAATTATGAAAACTCAGTTTAGTTAAAGTTTTCATTACTGAAATCCAGCCTATGTGTACATAATATACAGAATAATATTGTTAATTTTTTTTAAATTGTATGGTGCTCATACAAATTTTTTGTCATGGCCACTTATAAGCAAGCTCTAGATTTCATATAGCCTGTGTTTTATGAAGAAGCCTGAATTGCTGTACTTCTCATACAGGGCTGTGAAAAGTGTCTTGAATTGCAAGCCTGACAATTGCCATGAATCTGGTCGTCTGACTAAGACAGTGTGAGTGCCGAAAATTAAAACTCCTTGACCACAGTTAGCAAACCTTCTCAAATATTTTAATTACTTCTGTAGTATCTAAAACTGTGTGTCATTGCTGTCAGAGATTTGAGGCAATCGGTAGAAAATCCAGTTGAAATATATAAGTGAATTTGACCGCTTTTGATAAATAAATATGTCAAAAATATTTCTAACTGAATGGCACCACAATTTTAGATGTTTGTAGGCTGGATTTTACCAATGACTCTTAAGTAACGCCTTTAGTTTCATCTGAACCTTGAATTTTGCGTGGTGGATTTCATTGAGTAAATATTAATACCCAATTTAGGTAAATGGATTTACATTCGTAAAATCCAGCCTTAGATTAGCTGCTTTTAAATAGTTAATTAACAAAACATAGTAATTGAAGTAATATAAATAAAAGTAAGCCAATGGTAATAGTTATGTAGTCCTGGTACTGGTAGCATATAAATATATCAATTGATTTATTAATAGTTTTTTATCAACGCCAGAGTATACAGTTAATATATTTCATGTCCTTTTTTTATTAAGTTTTAAGAGCTAAATGATCAAGAAAATAGAATTTCCACCATTGTATAATTTACTGTGCATAAAGTTTAAAAATAAATAAGTAAGTTTATTAGCTACTTTTGTTGTTGACTGTACCTTGTGTAGGCTCATTTAAATAGGCTGATCAAAGGTATCTTATCAGTAAGTGTAATCAAATATTAGTACACTGTTGGTAATGTGTACTATGTGTACTATTATATTAATCTTTTCACATAAGACCTTTAAACAACAAGTAATGTAGCCATTTAATTTATAGATATTAAAAATTCTCATTCACATATAAAATCGATAAATCATAATTAATTGTTTTTATCATATTAAGTAATAAGATAATGTAATATTATTGTTATCTGTATTGATAGTATTTTTAAAACTTTTGCTCGCGGCTCCGCCCGCGTGGAATTCTGATCCCGTTCATCGCTGATAATATCGTGATGATATAACTTTTGTTAGTACCTGATAATGTAGCTATCTAATGGCTAAAGAATTTTTGAAAGCGGTCCAGTAGTTTATGAGTTTATTTATTACACACAAAAATACAAATCTTTCCTCTTTATAACATTAGTATAGAAGTATAGATGTAGTATAATTAAACCAAGTTTATAAATTATGGACCAAGTAGGGTAAACAGAAAAAAATTATGTATAGGATGTATCCATGAGGTTAACGCGTTCAATTATCTTGAAGCTATGGTGCTTCTGTGGTCTGGTTTAAATATGGAACATCCAAATGAATTCTTTTAACGTACTGTAATTTTATATAGTTTACAGTCTGTGATATGCACAGATGTTCAGTAGAAAAACAGACATACCAAATTAGGGATTCTCTAATTTCAATGATTACTCAGTCAGATGGACTGCCACATATTTGAAACCGAACTACATGTAATGTATTTTTAGTGTATGGGTAGGGAATCCAAATGCAAATAAAAAAATTAATAAGAAATATTGAAGTTTTAATTCATTCTCCAGATGATACTTATTCTAATTCGGGCGCCACCTGGGGGATACCCAGGAAATAAATTCGGATAGTTAAATAGGATAGAACATTAGCTTCTAATCTCAGAGCCGGGGGTGACCATTATTCACCTAGGCTTGTATACTCATGGTGCAAAACGGCACCATGCCAAAATAAAGAGAATAACAAAATGTTTCTAGTGATTCTATATATATAGCTCATCTGCATCCAAGTCCAAATATATCCAAGATACCTAATAGTTTACATTACTTTAGTAAAGTGAGGTTATAATCTGCACATGTTACCGGCCAGTAAGATACCAAAATATAAGAAAAATCCGGGGAACACGGCAACGAGAAACGATGAAAAACGATGAAGCGATGATAACCGATGAAAAACGCGATGTAAAACACGATGAAAAACCGGAGAAAAACCGAGCCCTCTATCGCGCGGCCCTAAGAAAAAGAATAAATTGGTTAATAAAAATATTCTTAACCAATTGGAGTATTTTTTAATGGGAATTTACGAGAATACTCACCGAAACGCCAAAATGGATCGACGCGAGGTCATCGCCGACGCGTACCAAACATTCTAGAACAATTATAAAATAGTTTTACCAAAATGTCGAAAAACACGCGGTGGCGAAAATGCAATGATCGAAACAGAGCTTACCAAAAAGGTGAAATACGTCATCTTAGGTTCGGCACAGCAGCGACCACACTACGCGAATACAAATAACTAAGGAAATATCATTTTATCCTTTAAAAATCTTAATTTAAAATAGTGAACGTCTTAACGGCGCCATCACAGAATAGAAAAGCCAAGTACCTTCCTGGGTGTTGCCAACCGCGAAACAAAAATTGACCAACATCAGAAAAATATTCGTTCAAAAACTAGATACTATTTCTGAAACGAGTGGAAAAATCACTAAATAAACAATGCCGCGGATGCAGTTCACACTATTAGAACATGTAATGATATTAATACATTACATTACACCCCCTCCAAATAAAAAAGAAGCAACGCCTTCTTTTTCTAAAGAAAAATCCCAACTAAGAAAAGAAGAACAAAGGGCAAATTCCAAACTTGTTAACAACAAAGGAAAAAAATGAAGCTTGGGGTCAGAGAAAAAGAAAAAGTCTTGCAGCGAAGTGCGGTTGGAAAAGATTTTCACCGACTTGACTAGATGCAAAGGCTCTACCTTCCTCTATAACAAACCCAAAAGAATATTCCTGAATGAACAGATAGGTTAAAAACAAATTTCAAAATTTGTCAAAAACAAGAAAAAATTAAGCTTAATGACAGAAAAAGGAAAAATCCTGCAGCGAAGTGCGGTTGGAAAATAATTTTCACCGACTCGACTAAATGCAAGGGCTTAACCCTCCTCCATAACAAGCTCAAAAGAAAGACAAGGACAAAAGAAAAATCCAATTACCCAAAAGAGTGAGAGTGGATCATAGAAATCACCAACTCTATCCCACCACCTATTAACAATCTAATATAAAAACGGAATAAGGGTACTACTACCATTCCAATAAAAGTAAAAATTGAAGTCAAAGTACGGATAGATACGAAGATCGCCGACTCCTGAAAACAAAGATAACAAAACAAAAAACGACAGCCACTCACCAAAAATCTTGAAGTCAAAGTACGGATGGATACAAAGATCTCCGACTCATTAAAACAACAAAGATTCATGTTAACGGTGAGGTAAAAACAGAGCAAAACAAAACAAATTGCAAAGAATCTTGAAGATAAAGTGCGGATAGACACAATGGTCTCCGACTCAAACTTACTACAAAGATCCAAGCTTACTAGAGGGTTCTAAGTTCGGTTAGAACGAAAGTTCGCCGAATCAAAACAAAATTTTGTAATTTGTGATCGGCCCTATGTCACCGACACAAACTACAAGTCTAAAATAGCGTTAACAATGCGAACACTAGCAAAAGAAAAGTGTACGTGACCGGCACAACTCCACCGACTTTCCGAACACGAAACAACAATTCAAAAAGAGACTGCGTTACCAATGCGAACAACAGCAAAAGAAAGGTGTACGTGACCGGCACAACTCCACCGACTTTCCGAACACGATACAACAATTCAACAAAAAGAGGAACTGTGTTACCAATAATGAACAACAGCCCAACCAAATGAACTGGATAAGTGACCGACGCAACACCATCGACTTTTCGAGCACTTAACAACAGTTCGAACCAAATAAAACGGAACAATACCGAGTCTAAAAGTTGAAGCACACCTATGGGCAACAACAAAATCCAAGAGGAGAGTCCAATACAATATACGACTTCCAAGCAAAAATAAGAATCTTTCTCAACAAGGGAGAACGATCTATTCAAAACAAAAGGAGAGCAAAAGCTCATCCAAAAGAATAACCATGGCAAAGGTTTTCATAAAAACTATTCCAGGTGTGAAGAGTCATGTCCGAGAGTATTATCTAAACATAAAGTCCGAACACTAAAAACAAAACAACACCAAAGAACAGACAACAAATTCTGTATAAAATACAGACAAGTATAATACAATTTATACAAATAAGATCGTTTGGTAAAGTATAAACGAGAATGAATTCAAAGCGTCAAACCATTAAGGGGAATTTTGGAAACTTTAAACTCAAGATTTGAAAGTCTTCATGGGATTTTCCTAACATACAACAATCACGGAGGAAGCCTTTCATACATCATCTCACTAATTACCATTCAACCTCCTTCCCTAAAGAAAATCGAATTCGAGAAAAGTGTAAATGCAGAAAATGCAAAGTTAAAAAATTTTAAAAACTAATATTTAATAATGTCTTTAACATGATATTTAGCCGAAGTATTTTTACCTATTTCTTTCAAAACATAGACATTATCAGAAATTTTATCTATTATTTCGCATTTGACGAATTTAGGAGCAAATTTAGCCGAAAAATAAGCCGGAGCGTTGGATTGAACAAAACTTCTTCTCCAAACAACATCACCTATACCAAACGAAATGGCTTTCCTACCTATATTGTAGCTACGCGCATTACGCTTATAAGCTTTAACTAAGTGTGATTGAACACTAACAAAAATTTCACTTAAAGATTTAAGTGAAGTAGCAAAACTATTTCTATTTCCAAGTTCCAATTGATCCAAATTTTCAATGGAATCACTAATATGATGTAGAGAAGCATCAATAACTAACTCTCTACCAAACATAAGAAAATTAGGAGTGAAATCAGTAGAAAGATTTACACTACTATTCAAGGCAAGTTGCACATGAGGCAAAAGTTTAGACCAAGTACGTTGATCGTTATTAACATAGCAAGATATGCAAGTTTCGATGGTTTTATTATATCTTTCAACAGGATTATTCTGAGGAGTGTACAAAGTGTTATAAAATATTTTAGTTATATTATAGCTCTTCATGAAATCGACGAAGTGTCTAGAGGCAAATTGAGTACCATTGTCACAAACTAAAATTTTAGGACAACCAAACTTAAGAAATATTTCTTTTTCGAAAAGTTTACAAATAGTTAAAGTAGTGGCTTTAACCATGGGAAAAACCCAGCAATATTTAGTGAATACGTCAACAACTGAAAGAATGTATTTATGACCCGAATAACTTTTAGGTAAAATTCCAATAATATCAACAGAAAGCATGGTCATGGGGAAATCTACTTTTTTAGGGTTTACCATTAATCCAAAAGGGGGAGAAGTACTATGCTTATAAGCTTTACATGTGTCACAGTTTTTAATATATGAATGGACATCATTAAACATTCCTTTCCAAAAGTAATGTTGTTTAATTTTACCAAGAGTTTTATGAACACCAAGATGACCAGAATTCATTTCATCATGGTTAGAACGAATAGTATCCAGAATATGTTCTTTAGGGATAACTATCTTCCAATTTAACCTACTATTAGGATTGAATTTACTTTTACAAAACCTATACAAAGTGTTATCTTCTATTCTAAAGTTTTTATATCTAGAGGGAAATTTTTGACATTGAATAAATATCTTTTTATACCAAGGGTCATTAATATCATCATCAGGATGAACAAAATTTACGGGGGAAACAAAATTTTCAGAAATATTAATTCTAGATAAAGCATCAGGAACTACATGTTGAGAACCTTTTTTGTGAACAATATTAAAAGTGAATTGTGAGATTCTAGCGGCCCAACGAGCCAAACGTCCACTAGGATTAGTCAAACCCAAAAGCCATTTCAAGCTAGCATGGTCAGTTATTACTGTAAATTCCATACCTTCAACATAAGGTCTGAAATGTTCTATTGATTCTAAAATAGCAAGAAGTTCACGTTCTGTTGTACTATAATTACGTTGACATTTATTAAGAGATTTAGAATAAAAGGCAATAGGATGTTGATCACCATTATCATCCTCTTGACTAAGAACACTACCAATTCCTACTGCACTAGCATCGCAGTGTAAAAAGAAAGGTTTTTTGAAATTTGGACATTGTAAAACGGGAGATGAAATTAACGCAAGTTTCAAATTATTAAAGGCAATTTCTGCATCATCATTCCAATCTAAAGGTTTTTTAGAATTCTTACTACCACCAGTTAATTTAGTCAAAGGAGAAGCTATATTTGCAAATTCTTTAATGAAACGACGATAATATGAACACAAACCAAGGAAACTTCTCAATTCTTTAACAGTTTCCGGTCGAGGGAAATTCTCTATAGTATCTAATTTGGAAGGATCAGTATGCAAACCTTCTTTGTCAACAAGGTAACCAAGATAACGGAGTCTATCCTTGCAAAAGTTACATTTCTTCAAGTTAACAGTTAAGCCAGCTTGTTTAAGTATCTCATGAATTTTGTACAAGTATTCTAAATGAGTTTCAAAATCGTTATTTACCAAACATAAATCGTCTAAGTAACAAAATAACACATTATCGAATTCAGGGCCGAAAAGTTTATCGACTAGGCGCTGTAATTCAGCCGGCGCGTTGGTAAGACCAAAGGGCATCCGAAGAAATTCGAACAATCCTTTGCCGGGGATAACAAAAGCTGTTTTCTCACGAGAGGAGTCTTCCAAAGCTATTTGAAGAAAAGCTTTAGAAAGATCAATGGTGGTAATAAATTTTGCATCACGAAGGCTATCTAATATTCTAGAGGGGTAAGGTAACGGATAAGAATCCTTAATAGTTATAGAGTTAAGTTTACGAGAATCTAAACACAAACGAGTTCCACCATCCTTCTTCTCAACAGCAAGAACTGGTGAACACCAAGGAGATTTAGAGGGTTGAATAATTTTTTCTTTAAGTAAAACTTCTACTTCATCGTACAATTCTTTTTGCTTCGCGGGACTCAAAGGCCAATATCGTTGTTTAAATGGTTCACTAGTGACATTAATTTTATGTTGTACAAGATGAGTAAGTCCTAAACCATTCTTTTCATAGGATATGTCTTCAAAAAGTGAAATTATTTTATTAAGTTTAAGATTCTCAGAAGGAGATAACTCAGCAGCTGAGGTAATAGAACAACTAACAATTTTATCTTTTAAGCCCTCATCACTAATTTTTGAAATGTCTTTAAATAAATCTTTGGCTAAACGAAATTTCTTCCAAAAGTCAAAACCTAATATTATAGAGTAACTAAATTTGGGTATTACTAAGAAAGTTACCACATGAGTTAAATTATTACAAGTTATTGGGAGTTTCATAATACCAATAACATCTTGACCTGAGCCATCAGCAGTATATGCTTTATCACGAAAAGTACAAGGAAGAGATTCCAATTTATATCCTAAGGCGATAAATTTAGTATGACTATTCAATCCTAGAATACAAGCAGAAGCACCACTATCCAATAATCCTAAACATTTAAAATTATCAAGAGAAAATTCCAAAAAGGGCCTATTATCGTTACTTTTAGTATACAAAACAGGAGCAACAAAAAATGATTTTAAATATTTAATCCAATCGCGGAATTCGCGTTGGCGAATGGAATCGTCGGGTTTAAACGAGTGTTCAATAATTTTCTTCACCGAGTCATTACGACTTTTAGTCAAAAGTGATGCTCGATGGGGTCCAACTAGTTTTTTGAATCCGCATCAATTTTGGGTGTTTGTTTGCAATCACACGTTTTAGAAGTAAAACCCAGTTTTCCACATTTAAAACAAACTATTCCTTTAATTTTGGTACAATCTTTAAATAAATGACCTGGTTCCTTACATTTCAGACAAACTCTATTTTTAGGTTCGTCGACGCTGACTACAGCAGCCTGAGGCTTTTGCTTAGAGCCTTTAGGAGACCTATCTACAAGGGCTTCAAGCTCTTTACCAAGGTCAACAAATTCATCTAAAGTTTTAATAGGCCTAGCAAAAACATAAGGTTTATACAAAGTTAACATATTATGTCTGACAAGAGAAACTAAAACTGATTCGGTTGGTGGTGATGCCATACGACTAGCTAAATCTAAGATTTCAGTGATAAAATCGGGAAGCGATTCACTGAACTTTTGTTTTCTAGAACGAAGTTCGTTTTCTAATAAAAACTCATAATCCGGTTTATCAAAACGTTTTAAAAGAGCAGACTTAAGGTCGCTCCAAGAAGCTATAGAAGGTCTAACAGTGCGAAACCACTTTGTCGCAGTACTAACTAGCAAATCAGAAAAGGAACCTACTAGGAGAAACTCATCAAAACCTCTATGAAGGAAATATTCCTCAACCTGAACAATAAAATCCCTAACACAAGTTTTCCCGTCAAAACTAATTTTACTTTTCCTTAAATCAAACAATTTAAAATTCGAAGAAATATTCTTCTTCACTTCTACATTCGAAGCATTAAATGAAGTCAACGGAGGAGCGATAGTCGAAGAATGCACGAAAGGATTCGGGATAGCAGAGAAATCCTGAACATCTGAAACAATAGGATCAACCTGAGTGCCCATTGTGGTGCGACTGGTGTCTTCCATAGGGGCATGCGGCTCCACACTCAATTCAGGAAACTGTACTCCTACGTTAGACATAGTTGCAACTCAAACTAAAATTTTCAAAAGAAAAAAATAATTTCAAAAGTCCCAAGATTACTGAAATAAAGATAATCCAAAGTCCAATCTAAATTCAAAATGAACTGAAATAAAAAGTCAAGAAATTTTTTTTTAAAGTCCCAAGTCAAAAATTCAAAGTCCCTAAGTGTCAGATCAAGAAAATTTTCAAAGTAGAATTGTCTAAAATTCAACTAAATAAATTCACTGTCAAACACAAAAAAAATTCGAAGTTGATGAAAATTTTTGAAAAATAATTTAAGTTCAAAGTTTATGAGGTTGTACTAAGTTCAAAAATTGTAAAATTTTCCAAGTGTGAAAATTATGAAATTTTCTAAGTTTTTCTAAGTTCTAGAATGATAAAATTATTCAAAGTTGAAGAATGCAAAAGAAATTCTCTAATTATTACCTATAAAATTTTATAAGGTCTCATGAAGTGAGGTTATGTTAAATTATGCAAATAAAATGTGAGTTTTTTACCGAGTTAACCGTACCAGGATGCAAATGAATATAAATATTACAATATAAACATTATACAGTAAGACAATAATAGCACATTAGGTAATAAATGTTAAATACAGGTTGTAAAGTATGTATGTTTACACTAACTCCATTGACAAATGAGGTTTACTCGCTAACAACAGAAATTAATTTCAATGTTACAGTAATTATTCATACTTAATTCTTTCAAAAGGTTAATACACTGGTTGTACACATCATCCTAGACTTAAGGATATCAATTAAACACAAACTTAATTGTTATGCTAGTCAAATACACAAACAACAAGCTATATTATAATTCTATTTAAACTTATTATTAAGTTTATACAATTCCAATAAGAAAATGTTCTTCAATAATAACAGAACAATATTACCACGGATGCAGTGAGAATCCTAGTGAGCAAATAACAATAATCTATGAAACTATTACTGTACTGCATACCATCAGGTGAGGTGCAGTCAGTATGAAAATGGTAAGTTATACAATCAAAAAACAAGCCTATCAATGTCCCTGTTCGCTGAGCGACAATTGTAATGTATTTTTAGTGTATGGGTAGGGAATCCAAATGCAAATAAAAAAATTAATAAGAAATATTGAAGTTTTAATTCATTCTCCAGATGATACTTATTCTAATTCGGGCGCCACCTGGGGGATACCCAGGAAATAAATTCGGATAGTTAAATAGGATAGAACATTAGCTTCTAATCTCAGAGCCGGGGGTGACCATTATTCACCTAGGCTTGTATACTCATGGTGCAAAACGGCACCATGCCAAAATAAAGAGAATAACAAAATGTTTCTAGTGATTCTATATATATAGCTCATCTGCATCCAAGTCCAAATATATCCAAGATACCTAATAGTTTACATTACTTTAGTAAAGTGAGGTTATAATCTGCACATGTTACCGGCCAGTAAGATACCAAAATATAAGAAAAATCCGGGGAACACGGCAACGAGAAACGATGAAAAACGATGAAGCGATGATAACCGATGAAAAACGCGATGTAAAACACGATGAAAAACCGGAGAAAAACCGAGCCCTCTATCGCGCGGCCCTAAGAAAAAGAATAAATTGGTTAATAAAAATATTCTTAACCAATTGGAGTATTTTTTAATGGGAATTTACGAGAATACTCACCGAAACGCCAAAATGGATCGACGCGAGGTCATCGCCGACGCGTACCAAACATTCTAGAACAATTATAAAATAGTTTTACCAAAATGTCGAAAAACACGCGGTGGCGAAAATGCAATGATCGAAACAGAGCTTACCAAAAAGGTGAAATACGTCATCTTAGGTTCGGCACAGCAGCGACCACACTACGCGAATACAAATAACTAAGGAAATATCATTTTATCCTTTAAAAATCTTAATTTAAAATAGTGAACGTCTTAACGGCGCCATCACAGAATAGAAAAGCCAAGTACCTTCCTGGGTGTTGCCAACCGCGAAACAAAAATTGACCAACATCAGAAAAATATTCGTTCAAAAACTAGATACTATTTCTGAAACGAGTGGAAAAATCACTAAATAAACAATGCCGCGGATGCAGTTCACACTATTAGAACATGTAATGATATTAATACATTACATACATCCAAACATTTATTAAAACAAAATTCCAATGAATTGAGAACCTTCCTCCTTCTGGAAGTTAACAAAGGGACAAAATGCAGAGTTCCTATTTTTTTTATTGAATACAAATACTATTAGTTATTATATTAACTATTAATAAAATTAAATGTTTGTTTTTAGTTTGACAGAAGGTGCTCTTTTGGGTATTGGAAACCCACTGCTGGATATTTCAGCATGTGTGGGTGATGATCTGTTAGAGAAGTATGATCTAAAACCGAATGATGCTATAATGGCTGATGAGAAGCACATGCCATTGTACCAGGAACTTATGGACAAGTAAGTTCTTCTTATTATGTTACAGGATTTATGTAAGCCATAAGGCTGTAATTGGCAGCCAAAATCGGGAGTCAAGATTGGCAACCAAATTGTAGCAGCGCAAATCTGTAGCCAAAATTGGCTACAAAATTATAACAACCAAATTGTAGCAGGCAAACAAAAAAAAAATATTCGCATTACTAGAAGGTCCCAGAAAATTAACAAAAGTAGAAATCGGAATAAATCCCAATTTTTTTTCTTACTAAGCCTTATTTGACAATTTGCTACTGAGATATGAGCCTTCAAATGAATAAAGATTCATTTGGCTCTGATTACCGATATCGCCACTGCCAATTGGGTTTTTGAAAAAAAAAAATTATTGATTTTTTTTATGTATTTTAAAACTTTATTATTAATAATATTGATATTTAATGCAAAAAACTTCAAAAAAATTTTTTTTCAATTCATTATAAACAATTAAAAATTGATGAAATTTAAATAAAAATCACGTGACTATAAACGCGCCATGATTGGTCACCATAGTTGTGACGTCATAATGTTATAGCTATTTAATAACAGTACAGCGTTTACGGCTATTACACATGTCTAGACAATAATATTAAAAATTTATTGCTAAAATACGAGTTGTTAGTTGGTTTCGATTAGCTATGTGTGATAAAGGATTTATTAAGGCAAAGTCTGATAATATTCCTGATGTTGATATATTTATGATCACCGATTTTTAAAAAAATGACATTCGGTTTAATTCTGCTGAAGTTCGAGGTGCCAAGGCATCAAGGTAAGTTTGTTAAAAAATAATATAATAAATGAAAATATTTAATTATTTATTCTCCATTACATTAAATATAATTTATTTATTTCATAAATTGCAGAGCATCGCGTGAGAGTTACGGCGACAAAGCTATAGGTTATGTTCAACTAAGTCGTAAAAATAATATTTGTATTGTGAAAGGACGGGTATGTCCAGAACACCGAGTTCGGAGTAAAGCTTATTCAGTTACTTTAACTATTAATGAAAAGTAAAAAAAAAATCGATTTTGTTTGGGGATTATCACGGTGCACTGCTTGAAACCATTTATTTCGACGTTTGTCATCTTGGGGAACATTTAAAAACATTTTATCAGGAGTTACCTTTGTAGTATTCGTACATAATGGTACAAAACAAGAACGATAACTTTTGAGGTTCGACATTTTTAATATAAATTTAAATATTTAATAATGACAACAAAATTAAATAGATCAAAACACTGTATTTATTATTTTTCTATCAACTGCAATGAGTGAAAACTAACATTATGACGTCACACGCGCTCGGGTTTGTTCGGGAGTTGTCGGCGTGTCTTCGGTACTGGATTCAAAATTTTTATTTTATTTTGAAATAACTTTTGAATTATTGCGAAAAAAAAAAAAAATAGTTTTGTTATAAAACTAATATTATAATCTTTCCATTTATCACAAAAATTTTTTTTTTTCAAAAACCCAATTTTGCGTGCCGATTTTGACTGCCAATTTCAGCTACATCTGTAAACTTAGAAAGCGCGCCAATGATTTGGATGAAAATTTATGTTTAGATGTTGATGATGTTATGTTTGTTGTAAACCTTTGACTTGAGGTACTTACTTTGCCAGTGTTGTTGTTAGCACCAAGGTTCTAAGACTGCGGTGAGAACAAACAAACTTAAGCAAAAATCTATAGCCCTATTTTTTTATGATAGAGTAACAAAGTCATCTGTACTAGGTATAACGCCGAATTCATAGCGGGTGGCAGCGTACAAAACAGCCTAAGGGTCGCGCAGTGGATCCTGAAGAAGCCCAAAATTTGTACGTACTTCGGCTGCGTGGGAAATGATGACTACGCCAGAATACTGAAGGAGAGAGCTACGTGAGTGATATAAATATTTCAAATTCGAATAGCGCAAGATTATGTTTTCAGGTGATCAAATATAAAAAATCTACGGAAGAAGTAGGTAAAATATGTCCCAAGTTCCAACAATATCATGGGTACCATTACCCATTTTTCTCCTGCTTTAGCCTGTGTTTCCGGAAAGCAATAACCTGGGAATCGTCAAGTCTCGTGTCAATAGGTTTTTCTAGGCAAGTTGTATGCCAAATCACTTATTAGCAGGTGAAATAGAGATCCAACGTGAGTCTATCAATAATGAAAAATAAGCAACGAGTCTATTACCATCCACCGGGTTCTTTTGCTAATACTGAGACTAAGCCTAAGACTCTGTAATACTGAAATTGCCCTACCAGAAATAGTACCTATTACTTTATCCGATTCGGTTATTGAACCTGGCACCTTCAGCACGCCTATCGAAGTCGGTGACAGTCACGCTGCTATTATTTTACTTAATACTAAAAAAAACACAATGTCACCTCTGTTTAAGTGGGCGGAGTATTTCGTCATTCCAGTTTTCCACTTTATTCTCTCGTAGGTAGCGATGTTTGACTTTATTATGCAAATTAAGATAACATAATTTGCTTCGCTGATAAAACGAACATTACTTAATATTGTCGTGGCCTAGAATTCTAAGAACTCATAACTTAATGCTTAAAAGTGGATATGAGGTAAAAAAGCTTCAAATACCTTTTACGCATAAACGGAATGCTTACGGGATGTCTCTGCCCCATCCCACCCATGATATAAAAAAAATTACAAATACCTAAGTGATTAAAGAACAATGGCAGAAATAGTTTTAATTTTAAATATTGTAAGATGAAGTATGATGGATATGAGATTTCATTATTATCATCACTACATATTATAAAACAAAGTCGTTCCCGCTGTCTGTCCCTACGTACGAGTATATTTAGATCTTCAAAACTACCCAACGGATTTTGATGCAATTTTTTAATAGATACAGTGATTCAAAAGAAAAGTTTTCATATGTATAATACATAAAATATAGGTACATATAAATTATAGTACAGAACAGCGGCTAGGGTGAAAATTCTCAAAGGGAAAGTCGGTAGAAACGAAACCTTCCGTTGATCTAGTTCCACAGAGTACATTAAAATTACCAAAAGCTATGCTAGCGCCATCTCCTGATGACTTAAAAACCAACTGATTATTATAACTACTGGAAAACTGCTCATTGTCATTCCACTATGCACAATGCCATGCCGGCCATGTGATTCATTGGGACAATAATAACACGTCGCCAGCCTACTTGTATCTCATTCACTACAATTTTAAAGCTGACATTTCAATGTCACATTACAACACCCCTTTTTAACAAAATAATTGGTCATTAACACCATATTATTCATTACTATTATCAATATTATCATGCTTAACAAGATGATATCCCATTTGTGGAAGGGTTTGCCTAACTTTATTATATTCTCCAAATTTTCTTCTAACGAATCGTATATTAAATACTAATCTCTAGATGTATTCTTCAGTAAAAATTAACAAAAACGATAAGAGATCTATCAAGCCATCGATTACGCTTACGCTAAACTAAAAAAAAGTGGAACAGCTTAGTATTTGTTCAATAGACAATAGACTGTAAAGCCAAAAAGTAAAATTTAACATTTTAAAATATACCTAATTTGTATAGAGAATTAACAACATATAAGTCTGAATTGTTTAGCTCTAATTCGTGGTGTTTACTAATTGGACGAATTTCCCTTTCTACAACCTGGCTCCCATGTATTTGTTATCCTATACGCCTCTCCCTGTCCCTTCTTCCAGATTCTTCATTTTAAGCTTCCCACTAGATATGTTAGGTGAAGTCATTTTGATGTGACCTATTAAAATATGCCCAAAAAGATGAAAAAAGAATGATCGAAGATATAAAATCGCGGCTAAGAGCAGTTTTACCAATTATACCTATTGGCTCTACGATCAAAAAGAACCTAAATATCGCAATAGTATCGAGCTTTACCCAATGAAATGTGAGAATTAAATTTTTTTGAACTTGAACGCAATTATTTTCACTTAAGAACATCAGCGTGGCGTAGTCAGTGATAGATAAGAATCTATTGGCGATTGTCAAACTGACGAGTGCTGGCGACGCCGCGACGAAATTTATCTATTCGATGACGAAATAATATCTTAGGATTTCCGCAATTTATCGACATGCCAATCAATAGTATCTTGACACTATAAGCTTGACTGACAAGCTAACCTCTTTCCTGGATTTTTGAACCGCAGGAACCTCTATAGCTCGATGCTAAACGGCAATAGGTTCAGTCTATGAGAAAAGATTGGTAATTATATTTATTGTCAGCCAAGTTTATAATTATATATTGGTCATTAAGAATTTTTCCATTCTCAGAGGAATAAAAAACTGTCACTAGCTGTTTCCACGCTGGCCAGACGGGTTGGTATTATACAGGGTTTTATTTCGAGTTTTCCTTCTCTCGCAGTGATATCGTCTGCGTATTTTTCCGTTAGTCGCCTCTTATGACGCCCTTTAGATGAGATGAGCTGGTGATATTTGTATTCTTTTTCTGCCACCACACGGATATCTTATAGCGATGTAAAATCACACCAAAAAAGAACATAGCAAATATGGCAATAAAAACTAGAGGCTACTTTTTATAATAATACAAAATACACATCTGCTTACCCTTTTAGTCATATACCGAGTATCGATTTTAGTGTATAAAAAACTGTCAACTTTGCATCTTCATTCTAAATTAAAGTATCTGCGCATACTCATGCCCAAGCCGATAAAAGCAGACAGTATCTCAACTTCAGATCTATTCCATTGTGAATGAGATCTATAAAAATCGTCATGACACATGATTATTCTAGTCTTAAACAAGGAAAATGCGTATTCTAATTATTTATAATAAATTCAACCTTGCTCGCTGCTACATAGTGTTAGTATAGTCATTGTTAGTAATATAATATTTGAAAGAATGTAATTATAGAAAAGCACTTTTGACTTATCTGAGCAATGCACGACTCCGCTCCATTGCCATCCGCCACGGAATTATTCTAAATACCTCATTCCTCAAGACATATCTTGGATATAAGTCGCGACTCGCGTGACAAGGCTCTGGCGCAAATTGTTTTGTAATAATCTATGCTTGGTGAATTTGAGCTCGTCCGCCGTAGCACCTCGTGCTATCCTCAAAAGACACCCAAGAAACATGTACTGCGCATAGTGCGCATATAGAGCACATATCCAAGATAATGTCCTGCTGAGGTATACCGGTTTGCAAGTGAGATTGGCTCGGGCCTCGAAGGATTTGGAAGGCCATATGAATGCGCACATCATACCTAACACTTAAATGTTTAAGTGCAGTCTATCAACCTAAGTGCATTACTCTATCCCTGAGTGATGCGATCGCCCTTGACTTCAGTATTGTCTGTCTGTGTGATTGATCGATTAATATCATTACTGTATGATGTAATTGAACAGTCACACGAGTCATTAAGATAAGGTTTGCTGGTCACCCACTTCGATAAGTACGATAACCTTGTTATCTGTCATTATCGGTCTGGCAAACAGACTTTTACTATATTTTTACATAGTAGGTATTCTTATATCGATTCTTTTTCTTGAGATGTTGAATAATACCTACTCAGAACAACATTAAAGCACAAAGTTTGCTCAAGTACTCTAGTAAGCAAACATAGGCCGATGACAGATATACCTCAAAACCATTAAAATTGAGAATTCTGCTGTTTAGAGTTCAAAAAAAATTCACACGTACACCTAAACTGGTTCGAAGTATACTCT
This sequence comes from Eilema depressum, assembly GCA_914767945.1. Classification (NCBI taxonomy): domain Eukaryota; kingdom Metazoa; phylum Arthropoda; class Insecta; order Lepidoptera; family Erebidae; genus Eilema; species Eilema depressum. The sequence goes on from OU612026.1 coordinate 1,867,293, forward strand.
TGAGATGTGCTCCTAAGCGAAGGCATACAACATAGAGAATGATCATTGCAAAGAGGGGAAAAAAATGGCTGGCAATCCTGGCATAGACAAATGGCAATTCATTAGCCGGCATTGTAGAATAGAATGATGAATGAACGATTGTCGCGTATTTTGACATTTATGACAGTCGTCAACGTATATCAATTGTCAATATTGATCATTCTAATCTATTCTACAAACGTTTTGTCTAGAGGGGGTGTTCCTTTTCTTATTTTTAGGTCCGCCATTATTTCACCATTCACCATACAAAGGAACATTCTTTCATTCATTCAAATATCGAGGTCTAGCCAATTCCGTAGTTTAGGCTGCTAAAGCGGACCCCAGACTCCGAGCTGAAAGCTTCGGATGCGACTAGGAATTAACGCTAGGATGAAGAAGACAAAGGAACATTCTCTCCATTCGACAGTCAATGGTGTAAATACACACCACACACAAGAAAAAGTGCCCACTAGGCGATAATAGGGGAGCCTAATTACCTCTTTTAATACTTGAATGTAACTGAATAACATAGCGAAATGAGAATATTGATATATCTCACCTACCTTTGGGAATATAGCGGCGTGATCATATATAGTTGCCATTGTAATCAAGACGATTACATTACATATTGATCGCTTTGTACGCTTTAGTTATTCAGTAATTATAATTGGTTATACAATGGACATTGGCCACAAATGGGTCATTAATTCACATCGGTCATATAAATTGATTGGCAATCGACATACTTAACAAGATTTATGCGTGTTCAGCGTGTTGTTCAGTTAATTTGAAAGTCGTAAATCGCTCAATCCATATCGATATCGATACTCCATACTAATATGGAGTATCGATATCGATAAGTATGCGAAAGTAACTCTGTCTGTCTGTCTGTCTGTTACGCTTTCACCCCTAAACCACTGAACCGATTTTGATGAAATTTGGTATAGGGGTAGTTTAGACCTTGAGAAAGGACGTAGGCTATGTTTAGTCGCGATAACCGACATCCACGCGGGCGGAGCCGCGGGCAAAAGCTAGTATTCCATAAATTATGTTTTGCGAGCAATACAATGTTTTGCCGTCATTTTCTATTCATCTTGTAATTTCGCCTTGAAACTGCAGTGACATCTTGACGACAATACAATTCAAATCTATATACATAATTCTATAGTATAGTAAAGTATAAATATATAGGAAGAATAGAGAGAAGAGAGAGAGAGAGAGAATAGAAAAAGAAAAGTGAAAGAGAGAATAAATAGCAATCGATAGAATAGATTAAAATAGGTGGAGAGGAAAGAAACGGGAAATTATTTAATGTGTGGAGTCACGGGGTGAGTTTCCCTCCATGCAGAGAACCTGAGAGCGCCTGGCGCATGAATATAAGTAGAAAAAATAGTAAGGGGACTATGAATTTATAATATTTTCTGTAGTAGCTTTTCCAAAGGTGTACAGAGTCTGTACACCTTTTACAAAGAGAATTGTGGATGTGAGAGGTATTATAAAAAACATTACCTGGCGCAGTCAGGTGAAAATACAGAAAGGAGGTAATATCTGCAGCAGTTTTAGACAAATTAGAAAATGAAGCAGGGAGGAGACAATAGGAGTGGAATGGTAAAAAGAAAATGATTTAAGGCATTTCTGCAGGCATACATATTCAGCAGTCGAAATTATACAAAATGGGGGATAGTGCTTTCGCTGTCAAGCCATCATATTCTTACAAAACTACAAGATAGTTCTACCCACCTTTAAAGTTAGCATTTTTCTTCTTCCTCAGGGCTGATGGCGTGATTCTCCGGTACCAGGTAACGGACGAGGCGCCCACAGGGACTTGCGCAGTCCTGGTAACGCATATGAAACGGTCATTATGCGCCAACCTTGCTGCCGCACAGAAGTTCACCCAAGACCATCTTGCCAAAGAAGAGTGCAAAAAGAGTATTGAACAGGCAAAATTCTTTTATTCTTCGGTAAGTTATGTTGGTAATTTTCTGACAGTTAGAGATTTAATTTAGCTATATAAAAGTAAAGTAAGTAAAAACGTCTTTATTGTACACCATAGATATAACAATATAACATAGAGAACTGAGTTAGGTATGTGGTAAGTACAGATGGCGGCCTTATCACTCTGCGGCAATTTCTTACAGGCAACCATAGGATGGATAGAAATAACAGAAGAACAAGAACTGGTACTTGAGGGTAGTCTGCTGTTTTAAATGGCTCTTTTTCAAAACGTCCTCTTCCATTTTTTTTCGCAAAAGAAGGGACAAATTGGAAATTTTACTAATATATGAATTCAATTTATTATCATAATTTAATGATGAATGTTTAAACGATTCACGATAATGGAATTAAAAATAATGTATTAATTGTTTTATGTCTTTTCTTGACATGAAAAGCCATGTGCATCATAGACAACAAAAAGCAAGTAAAATATATTGCAAATAACCTATATTATTTTAATTACCCAGTAAACACTCTGTTTTAACTGTTTACTTATTTTTAATCATTTTAATAACACGATAACAAGTCAATAACACCATTTCAATAATATGTTGCTTGTTTTTGTCTTGCCACTGATTTTATTAACTACATTATTTTCCTTTTACTGACACATTTTTGATCTCGTTTTTGTCAACATTCATTGGTGTTGTAGTCCACATAAAATTGCGAATTCTTTATTGAATATCACTCGGGGTCTCTCCGTGACCATGTCGTCTGAAAAGCAAGTCGTAATTAAAATAATAAAATAACACCAAATAATGTGATCTGTTAAAATAGCTTCATTTCTATACATTCATTATTCTCCGTCAAAATTTGAACTTGATAATTAAATTTTATTGATGCAAAATCGTCCTATATGAAAGCAGACAGGGCCTCGATTCTGCTAAAGCACAACCACTGTCACACCACACCACAGTGACTGCAAGAAAATTCCATTTGATTTTAGCCTTTAATACAGTACATTTAAAGTTTAAAATTAAGTGGCTTTTTGTAGAGTGAACGAAAGCGTGTAATGAAAATATTGTCATTTAATTTTAGACTGTAATTCTATAGCAATAAAGTCTTAAATTTAATGCCAATTTTTGCAGAGACTGTGGCACGACAGTGGTTTTGCTTTAGCAGAATCGAGGGCCTGGACGATTGCATCGTTGGATAATGAGTTAAAACGAATTTAAACACCAATTTACTACTTACTACTTTTGATGTTTCACATAAGTTCTGCCATTGTTTCCAAAGAGGCACAGACTTAGGCGACAATTCATCCGTAAAATATTTTATCCTCGGATGATTTGGCAACATATTAAATTATTAGGTGTCAAATCATCCGCATCAATAATAATCTTCGGAGCAAACGTCACCGTTCCTTACTTTGAGGTGTCCAATCATCCGAAAAATATTAAACCTAAATGGAAAGGGCAAGTAAGAATTCTTTTTTTTGATGCGGATGATTTGACACCTAATAATTTAATATGTTGACAAATCATCCGAGGATAAAATATTTTACGGATGAATTGTCGCCTAAGTCCAATCTGCGAAGGAGATATGTACATCTTTTCATACAACTTTATATGAAAAGGCGTATACTTGTTTCCTTTACCGACCGTTCATTGTTTGTATTTTTCCTTACAGGGTTTCTTCGTAGCAGTGTCCCCCGAGTCAATGTTACAACTGGGAGCGTACGCACATGACAATGGTCACATGTTCTTAATAAACCTGAGCGCGCCTTTCGTTTCACAATTCTTTAAAGAGCCTCTAGAGAAAATACTTCACTATTGTGATATTATTTTTTGCAATGAAATGGTAAGTGCTTTTTAATAAAATAAACATGTTAATCATGGTAATCAAAAACAAGATCTCGATTCAAGCAAGAATCGGAATATAAAATTAAGTAGCACTAAACCTCTATAGCTTGAAAACTGGTGTTGCCAAACTTTCACATTTATGACCCGTCACGTTATTACCCCCTCATTACGCCACAAATCATTCCCCTTCCTAAAACTATATTATTCTCTGTATTTTATTAACCAAATATAAATATTGTAGCCTTTTTTAGGTATCAAAAATATGAGACCAAAGACTAAAGTAGGTATGTTTTTCTACCGAAGGCATTAGGGGCTGTCCATTAATCACGTGATGTTTTTTAGCAATTTTTTAACCCCCCCTCCCCCGTGGTGATACGTGGTGAGGTTTTAGACTAACCCTCCCCCCCCCCCACTTAACAACATTAATGTTAAAAAACTAAGAATCGTGACAAAAATCGCGTGTTATAAGAAAAAATGAATACACGTGATATCTCAATATACCTCTCCCTCCCCCCTGGTCATGTTTCGTGATTTTTTCCGAAAACCCCCCCCCCCCCCCTCTCCCCCTTGAGCCTCACGTGATTAATGGACAGCCCCTTAAAGGCTAGACATGCCAATAATGAAGTCGGTTAATAAAAATACTACATATTATATAATGAATTAAAGAAATACCTATGTAAATGTTATTGTATTTCCCATAGAATATGTTTATTTGTTGTAAATTTATGTATGTAATGTATGTACCTAAATAGATAGGACGGATTGCCAGTTCACAGTTTTAGCCCTGTCAAACTAGCATAGTTAAATTTTTGTAGCAAGAGAATTGACACCCATGTCTTACAGTAATTTATTCACATAATAATAATTAATCGCGATAAGTCCCGATACCACAGAAACGATGAGTAATTTATTCTTTAGTAACCAACATCACAAACAATTCATTCCAGGAAATAGAAGCCTTTGCCAAAGCCTTCAACATCCCAGGAGATAATTTACAAGACTATGCCGTAGCTATGACGCAACTACCTCAAAAGAACGCGAAGGGACCTAGAACTGTCATCGTCACCCAGGGTCCAGACCCGGTCATCCTAGTCGAAAATGGCAAAGTTTCATTAATTCCTGTACCGAAACTCGCTCACGAACAAATGGTTGACACCAATGGTGCTGGCGACGCGTTTACAGGCGGATTTTTAAGTCAGTTACTCTTAGGTAAGCCGTATAAAACTTGTGTTGAAGGTGGGATATATGCAGCAAGACATATCATTCAGCATTCTGGATGCACGTTTAGCGGCGAAAGTGACTTTAAACCAAGCAGCTAGAAATGTTTAAGTGTGATTTTTTCGGCACATTGACTGAATAGACTGCTAGTCGTCAGCTTTTTAAATTTAGAATCAGGTTGGAGATTATGTGGAAGGTTACAGAAGGTTTTGGTTTAGTCTATGGTCATGTGGCTCTTCTATGAAGGAGAGAAAAGGAGTTGCCTTTAAAAATGAACGAGTACCTAATCAATCGAAATGAAACTGGTGCTGGCCTGCTGGTAGGTACGATTTATCGTTCCAAATTTAAAGCCTGTAAAAATGTAACATTATATTATTTGGCGACCCTTACAGCCGCAACTTTCTGTAACACTGGAAGAAATCTAATACAATATATAATTATTATCATGCATAATATTTTTTTATAACTTTTTTTCCGCATAATGTTGTTGGTTAATTATTTCCATTCTGTTTCGTCAATGTGTCTTAGAAAATTATGATTGATGACTTAAGTTCTTCCAATAAGTAATGGTTTACTTACTGCAATAAAGTTAGTATAATAATGTTAGTGATGCACAATTTCATCGATGAACAAGTTAAGGCCACAATACATTTCCTTTCCGTATCATGTATTACATAGAAAGAAAAATCTGTTATTCCTTTTGATAACGAAGTAACACTTAAGAATTGCAAACTCACAGAACCTACTTTATGGATTTCATTTATATAACTTTCCTGCCAACAATGATGACAAAGAAACCCACTAACTAAACAGCAATATTAGCATTTCTTATAAGAAGGGGACTATGGGCATACTAGAACCTATATTTTTATTATCTTTGTCATTTCAATAATAAATAATTTCGTGAAAGGTACAGCCCCTTTGCTATAGATAGAATATTACCTATTTAAATTTGTGCAGGGGTTAACTCAAAAGGTAAATTGAAATGCAAATAGCATGAAGCCTGACATATTTTTTTATAATAATTTGATGGGTATAGCAAAAATATAATATAGTGCATTGAATTTAAAATTTTGCAGGTTTAGTTTGTTTGTGTTTACATATATTTTAAGTGACTGTGAAGTGTAATGAGCCTGCTGGTTGGTGGCAAAATTAGATGTTTACAGTTATCCACCTATATATTAACAATTTATCCACCGTATAATGCACTGAAAATATGCTTTAGTTGTAGTGGGTATTTGAGATCGATTGTACATGGCCACTTTCAAGAGAAAAGACAAACATTAAGTGTAGTTTATTTTTATAAGCATATGGAAACAAATTAAAACACTTGCTCATAAATGTTAATGATGTATACTTTAAGCTTGGGTTTTGCCTAGAACTGTATAATGAATTTGTTAGTTATATTAATGTTATGTAGCAGTTGATATTGGCTGGCGAGAATCCTCCGGCCAGCAGTTGTGGTAATGTTGAACCGACTAAAACTGCACGCAAACCGAGTGTAAGATTGTTTATCTAAGATTTGTTCTCGTATTGTATCCTTAATCTTTGCTTTACAGCTACACCTGCTTGACTATTTATCATAGTGTACCAGTAGTAGTAGTGGCAAATGTGGCTGTACACATTATGTACAATCAAACACAGTTAGCAAGTGCCGGAGTACAATAGTTCATTCCTTAATTTTAATATAAATATTCTAGCTCCACTAACTGAAATAGTATTATCTATAGATCTGATAGCAATTATGGTGTTTTTATCAATAATCAGTAACAAAGAGGTTATTCGAATTATCAGAAATATTATAAGTAATAATGGTAGTGGTGTAACAATATTGAAAACTGATGATAAATTTGGAATACTTATAAAACATACAGAACTAAAGATTTAAATTGCGTTCAAATGTGGGTAGTTCCTATTTTACTTATAAATGAATTCAAATAATTTCAGATAAAAATTAAGACACCCTGTAGTGGAGGAAAGTTAATTGATTGTTATTAATTTTTATTTGTTACCTTTGTGTGTAAATAAAAAATAAGTATGATACAACCACCATCCTTAGTAAACCCCATGATCATGGCTTCTGAAAGTAACCGAAACATCGGCATGAGTGTAAATTATAAAATAACACCAAATAAATCGCAACAGTGTTCATTAAAAATAGTTTTATTTCAATTAACCAGACAAGTTTGATAGAACTAAAATTTATTATCATATTTTTCTATCAAGAACTTGTATTAATTTATTAATTATTAAACCATTGCCTGTGCTTGTATTTAAAGAATAAATTAGTCAAAAAGCTTCTTTATATTTAAAAAAAAAAAGAATCTTCACATTCCTTTTTTCCCTATATTCCTCTTCCACAAAAAAACAAAGAAACGTAAGTGTGAAGTGAAATGTAGTGTGTTGTCTAACAATGATACACGAATGAAATAAAACCACGTTTTAACTTATTCTATCGCGATTTATTTGTTACTAGCTATTACCCGCGGCTCCACCCGCGTGGATGTCGGTTATCGCGACCAAACATAGCCTATCCTTTCCCTAGGTCTAATCTATCTCTGTACCAAATTTCATCAAAATCAATTCAGTGGTGTAGGCTTGAAAGCGTAACAGACAAGAGTTACATACTTTAACATTTCTAGAGATATGGATTATTTACTTTTAACCCGACATTTCGACTACTTATCATACGATAGAATGCGTCAAAAAGTGGTTTTATTTTAATGAGTGATATTCGCGTAATCTTCCGACAGTATCAATAGTCCACGAGTTTTCTCTGTTTGACATGAAATAAGCAATGGTATGTAGTTATGTATGTAATTGTGGTAAGCAAATAGTATGTTTATTTATAGCTTGATAGAATACCAATGAAATATCGTCACTTATGTTCTAACGTGTCCCTTCGCCCAGCATACTCACCATGGAATCTTGATATTTCATGAATGCCAAAAAATAGTTCTGAAATAGTTTTAAATAGTTGCGAAAGGAAAAAAATAGTTATCTTATACTTACGAAATTACAGCCATAGTTCTATGAGTATGCTGGGCGAAGGTTTCGTCCAGCATACTCACCTCCGTTTGGGGAATCTGCGTACGCTTCAAACATAATTCATACTTCAAAAAATAGTTCATAAATAGTTCATAATGGTGTCCAAAAAGAAAAAATAGTGCTCTAATAACTCCAGAGTTATAGGCTTTGTTCACTGAGTATGCTGGGCGTAGGTTCTACGCCCAGCATACTCACCTCACTGCGCAAATACCGAACGAGCTATAGGTACAATTTATGTCTCAAAAAATAGTTCTTGAAATAGTTGTCAATATCAGTCTAATTTTCGCTTGACTTTTGACCTAGAAAACCATTAAATTTGGTTGTAAACTTCTACATACTAACGTTAAACGAGGTACAGTCGTCCACACATGTTTTTATAATATAAAAATATTAAAAATTCTAATGGTGTGCGTTGTGATTGGGAATAATATTGTGGTATTATCTCACATTCAAAAACAGTCGAAAAATATATATTAGCATTTAGCTAGTAAGTATATATTTTTTAATAATAATAAAATAAATGAAACTGTAAGCGTAAATAAATCCTATTACTTCATTGCTTGTAGGGTGAACTATTTGCCAAAAAAATTGTCTAGACACTAAAGTCTATTGCAGCCTGCCGAGAAGGCGACGGCCTAAGAATACATTGTCGCCTCCCCGTACATGCTTGAGGGGGTCGTAAGGGCCGGCGCCCACTGCCGGCATGGCACGGCATGGCAAAGGATTTTATTACTAATCAAGTTATTTTGAATCTTATTTCAGTGACTTTAGAATTCATTTTACTTTATTTCGTCAAACGATGCCGCGGCAGGCCGCGACGTGCCACATTCCGTTTGACTGCCTCTTTGTCGGTAGTGAAGGCTGTGAAGGCGGCCGCTAAGCTGGAGGCGCGGGTTCGATTCCTGCTCAGTGCAAATATTTGTATGCATGAATATGAATATTTGCATTGGTCTGGTTTCTATCCTACTAATATTATAAACGTGAAAGTTTGTAAGTATGTGAGGATGTTTGTTACTCTTTCACGTAAAAACTACTGAATTGTTGTTGTTGATGTTGTAGTTGATGAAACTTTACGATAATATAGCTTGTACATCAGAATAACGTATTGGCTATATTAAGCGATGAACGGGATCAGAATTTCACGCGGGCAGAGCCGCGGGCAACAGCTGCTGTATAATATGTATATATTTACAAAAAAAAATTGTATCAAGTATGTTTATAGGCTTTCTAGAACCCATAACACAAGCTAGTTAAGCTATACTTACTTTGGGTCTGGATAGCGTTGTGTAGATTGTCGTATAATATTTATTTATTATTTTATTACATATAATTTATTTATTTTATTATCATTCTTCATCCTAGCGTTAATTCCCAGTCGCATCCGAAGCTTTTCAGCTCGGAGCCTGGGGTCCGCTTTACCAGTCTTAACTACAGGTTATTTTATTATTATTATTAATACTAAATCCCAGTCAACCATAACGACACAATCACACAACCAACTTCGAATCCACGAAGAGCAAAAATGATGCAAGCACAGATATCCGAGATGCAAGAGTAGCTGGGCTTTTAGCAGACAGCGTGCCGCAGCATGCCGCGGGATGCCATGCCATGCCGTGCCGGCAGTGGGCGCCGGCCCTAAGAGACGACTGAGGGCATTAGCTTTGTGGTAGGCTTTGTGGTAGGCTTTAGGGCCGGCGCCCACTACCGGCATGGCACGGCATGGAATTTATTACTAATCAAGTTATTTTGAACCTTATCGTATATGCTTTATAATTCATTTTACTTTACGTAAAAACGATGCCGCGGCATGCCACAGCCTGCCGCGGCATCGTTTGACGTAAAAAGTCAATCTTGCCTAAACTTATCGTAAGATGTAGGAGAAGCCAGCCGGAGAAGCGCCATCTATATGAACATAAACGAACCTACTCGTTTAAGCCGCGCCGCGCATCGCCCGGTGCCTACCGTACGTGCACACACTATATTGAACTTTACCCTATTGGAAATAAAGGTCAATTCCGTAATCATAATATAGGTATACACCGTGGTTAAACAACTGAACCAATTTTCATCAAACATAGCTAAGAACACTCCCGACTAATAATTAATTGGCTTTTTAACCAAAAAAAACAAAATCGGTTCGGGAGCTACGATGTACACAGACATACACACAGACACGTCAAACTTCCGTCCGTTTTTGCATCGGGGGTTAAAAATTTGTTATACCTAGTACAAAATGTACCTAAGTTATTAGAAAGTTTTGTACCCGACTGTACTAAAATCGAATGTATGTAGAAGTTTACAACCAAATTTAATGGTTTTCTAGGTCAAAAGTCAAGCGAAAATTAGACTGATATTAACAACTATTTCAAGAACTATTTTTTGAGACATAAATTGTATCTATAGCTCGTTCGGTATTTGCGCAGTGAGGTGAGTATGCTGGGCGTAGAACCTACGCCCAGCATACTCAGTGAACAAAGCCTATAACTCCGGAGTTATTAGAGCACTATTTTTTCTTTTTGGACACCGTTATGAACTATTTTTTGAAGTATGAATTATGTTTGAAGCGTACGCAGATTCCCCAAACGGAGGCGAGTATGCTGGACGAAACCTTCGCCCAGCATACTCATAGAACTATGACTGTAATTTCGTTAGTATAAGAGAACTATTTTTTTCCTTTCGCAACTATTTAAAACTATTTCAGAACTATTTTTTGGCATTCATGAAATAACAAGATTCCATGGTGAGTATGCTGGGCGAAGGGACACGTTCTAACGCCACATTAGTAAAAATATGCGCAATGCATAAGCGACGTTATGTTTAACGTCATATTGTCGCTTATGCTTTGCACATATTTTTTACTTATGCGGTGTTACAACTTTTGTTTCCATGTTGGCATTTAGAGGGTAGAATTCAAAACAATTTTTTTTATTATAGCTTTATTGTCAAGTGCTCTTTGAGCATAATCAAATGTTAGGTAACAATCAACGTTACTAATATAATGGTATAGAATTTTTATAAACTATCAAAAATGTCAAAAAGTAGAACTCAAAAATCAGTTATTTCTCATGTCCGTAGATAATTATCAGTGTCACTTAGGCGCGGCGCAGACGGCGGGGCGGGCAGGGCCGGTCAATTTCGCCGCGAACGATAGCGCAAAGAGAATCCTATACTACCAACGCACATGAAGGGTAAAAAGACCGCGGCATGGCGCTTTGTGTTCGCGGTGAGGACAGTCGCGGGCATCGACGGGCAGACGCGGTCTTTATTACTTCGCGGTCAAAAAGACCGGCCCGCCCCGCCGTTTACGCCGCGCCTTAAAATAGAGGGTTAACAATCAATACTGCCTATCTCAGTTTTAATAGGAACATTTCTTTTAAATCTAGATATAAGAATACATTTTGGCTTAATCTGTTTTAGCGACTACCTAAGTGGTCTGCCACATAAGTAAGTCTGCCACCTAAGTGGTACAAAAAACATCGAAGTACAAAAAGAAAATAGTAAATCTCTGTAAAAATATCACTTTTGTCATATTTTTCAATCAATATCTCTCATGTTTTATCAGACATTGTGTAGCAATATTCTGCTGTGGTGAGTGAAATAGCAGTAAGTCAATCCCTACCACTTCCATTGCAGAAAATTGGGTATAAAATTTTTTTCAATTTCATTGATTGAGTTGCTTTGTTCTTAAAAAAGTATCGATACATAAAAGATCGTGTTCAATATTACAAACGAATTAATATACCTATTGCTTGCTCATTTCATGCAACTTCGTATTTTAAAAGATAATTATTTCAACTTGTAGTACGTGTTTAATAAACAAAACTTTCACTAAAATATATTATGAGTATTTACACAGAAAAAAAAATCATAATTCAAATAAGTAAGTAGATGACAAGGCAGCATGGTGATAGCACCTTAGCCTGTTCCGAAAGGAACAAATAAAAAAACTGTTAGATGCGCGCGCATATATGACAACAAACAGATTTTCACTATTGTGTTTTGATTGTGTTATGTAGTATTTTTTGTAATATTTTATTTGCAAGTGTGTTGAAAATAGTCGTATGCCACTCGCGTGTATGTTGATTACCGTCCTCGGCTCTCTTAAGACCCTCGCCTTACGACTCGGGTCTCAATGTAGTCTCAGCGGTAATCACCAACTTTACACACTTGTACCATAATGTATTATACAACAATTTTCTGCAGCAAAAGTAGTGGAAATTCACTTACTGCTATACCAATTACTAAGGCAGTAATAATAATAATTATATTACAGCATAATTGCCAGGCTACACAATAATAATAATTTAGACTTGCAATTCTTCAAATTCACAGTAACTTTAGAGACACAGTAAATATTTTTTAACATCTTGTAGACTTAAATTTTATGAGATACTATTGATTGATAATATAATTGTTATCCTTATATAAAATTTGTTTATAGACAATAATGATAATTCTGTAACATACACAAATCATCTAATACACCTAATACAATATTAAATGTTATACATAGCATAGACAACATTTTCTAAGTCTTAAATGGATTAAGCAACCTAAACTGAGGGCTACTTTGGACAAATGGGTAACTTTGAGACAGTTTATAATAAGTATTAAAAAAAAAACAGCTGGCAATTATAAGAAACAGTGGAATGACAGGAATTGCTTTTCCCCTTCTGAAGAAATTCACGATGATTATTGATGATATATATATTTTATTTATTTATTATTAATAAAACAATTTTCAACTATCCCAAAATTACCCAGTTGTCCAAAGTATCCTCAGTTTATGGTACTTACTTACAAAATGACTTTAAAGTAAACTTTAATAAAAAACTATTTATATCTGTGTAAATGACAAACATAACGTCTTGCCATACAAACAAAAACAATATGCATCCTGCATGAAAGTTAGCTTTTATGATCATCCTCTTGCACGGTTTCCAGGTAAACAAGAGTATATCGTACAATATGAACATCCCAATCAGGCACTTTTTGTTCCTCATCACCTAGTAGAGGCATACATCTATAGTTCTCTAATATTACAAAATCATATATTTGTAGGCTGTCTATGAGTTTCTTCAGGTTTCTAGTGACAGGCCTAGGTATAACGGGATTCATAACAAGCTCCATTAGCTTCTTATAGTCTAGGAGTTTCTTTAGACCTCTAGTAACAGGCCTGGTGTAAACTGATTTATGAAAAGTCCTAATTTTGGGTGCCCTGAAAGTTGTATATAGTTGTGATGTACTTATGTTTGTAATTATTGATTATTGATGTGTAATAAAGATGTTTTATATCACTTGTTTGTTTTTTTTTTTTATTGAAATATTCTAATTATTTTCAGAATAATTCTGCATGTAAATAGGTACCTATACTCCATTTGGTTAGATACTTAACTAAAGGTAAACAATCTTGTAGGGACTTCTTATGAAAACAATATTAAACAAATATAGGCTAACTAACTGACCAACTAGTGGTTCCATTTCGGTGTTTAGTCTTCCAAAAAAGTTTGTAAACAGAAGAATATATTTTTTAAATTGAGTTTTAAAATTAAACATATTTAATAGACACATCAAGATGGTTTACGTTTAGTTAAGTAGGTACCTAACCGAATGGAGTGGAGTATAGCTTGATATGATTTGTTACCGACAGACGCAGATGAATACGATAGTGACAAATTTTTAACTTACTATGTAATAGAATAATTATAAATGCTTTGTTAAATTATTTCAATGCATAACTTGGGCTATGGCCCGTATACATGTGGCATACAGGCCAAAGCATGTAATAAGCTACATTATAAATATAAAACATCTTACCTCATGATTCTTGTTAACAAAAGTTGGTGTCAAATTTCAAACGCAAGTGCTTACTGCGCATTCAAACTCGTAACATAATAATTGAGCTTAAAACATTCAACTTCGTGCTGTATTCAATAATGCACTAACACTAATAATCCATGATAGCTTTCAAAACATTTCATTTCGGCATCCAACATTATCAAACTCGTAAACAATAAACTATTTCTAAAATACCCGCCGACTGCGCCAAAAAATTTTACATTTTTGTATATTGTGTTGACAGCCGTAAAAACAGTAGTGTTGCACAGACAAGGAAAAAAAGATGTAATGTCGTAGGCATTTTGTATGAATCCGCCGTTTACAAACGGCGTCGTCATTTTACAAACGCTCGCTGTTATGTAATATGCCAAAGGCAAAATGACAACTCGTTAATTAGATAAAATCGGGACTTTAGGGCACCCCGACTCGGATTGGTTAGAAGGGGATGGCGGGGTCGTTTGAGCGAGCGAAGCGACTATTTCATAATTTCGCTTTCTTCTGAGTGTGTCCCCCTGGTGCGTCTAGCTCGTTACGGTAACTTGGTTGTTGATGGAAAATTCTGCACCGTATGCGGGTGACATCTAATTCGCACGTGTTATCCTATTTAGGAAAGGAGGGGGTGGGACTAATTGGAAGAGGTCATCAACGAATCACTTTTTTTTAATATACTACTTAGGTGGCAGACAAGCACACAGCCCTCCTGATGGAAAGTGGTTACCGTGGCCTATGGACGTATGTCACGTATATACCTATGCAACACCAGGGGCGTCAACTCGTGCTGCCGACCCTGATGAAACCTTCTAATGCCCTTCTTAAAGAACCCCATATTGTAGTCGCTTGGGAAAACCACCACAGAGAGTTCATTCCTCAGCTTGATTGTGTGAGGGATGAAGTTCCTTTCATAGCGCACAGTGCGCACCGTTTCCGGTTGCAATGTGTGAGGATGAATTTCCCGCTTATGGCGAGAGGTACGACGATAGAATGTAGCTGTGGGGATCATGTCATGTCAAACAGTTCATCTGACTGAGCACAAACCATTGTACCTATAGGCGGTAGAACACGCACAGTGAGGCAAAGTCTCTCCTGAGACTGAGAGGTTTCACATGTGAGTATGGGATTGCCGACGAGCCTCAACGCCCGTCTTTGCACCGAGTCGAAAGGGTTAAGCTAGCACGCAGGTGCTCCGGCAAAAAGGTGACAACAGTAGTCCATGTAGGGCAATGGGGCCGAACCTGTGCCTTATAAAGGAGGAGTCGTTGCACCGCCCGTGCAGTGAAGTACTGCTACCTTTCACTTCCTATCTTGAAAAATGCGTATGGGACGCATGTGATCTATCCACCTCTGAGTCTTTAAATACATGCGGAAAGAAACGCCTACTAAAAGCCTAGGTTTCTTACTTCTTGTTCCATTGCTGAGTAAAATATTACATTTATTTGACGGTCTATAAGTGAAACCTCGGCAGGCGAGCTTGGTGACAGTAGGTACTTAATAGGCTCTCTTTCCATTTATGTACAAAGGTTGTAGGTAGGTGTGTTTTTGGTTATGTTCACAAATTAATAAGGCTTACGAAATTAATGACTTAAAGGTCAAGCCTTTACTAAACTAAATACCTAATCATAATCATTTTTAATCAATTGCAAGGTTGCTGTGCTTTACCCATTTATAAGTACCAATACAACCATAGACAAAGAGCGTAATGTCAAGTTGTTATAAATAATGATGTAATTCTAATTAAAATGGCAATACAATGTGACGGACAGGATATCAAAATATTTTTTTTAATAAGGCAACCTAATTGATAGCCATTTTGAAGAGCCTTTTGTTGGTGTTTTGTGAATGTTTTCAATTAAATTTTGTAATATTTCTATGATATAAAAGTGTATTCGAAGTGTAGATCTCATTGTTATGATCAAATATTGAATCAGTTTATAAAAAAATGTTGTGTTGTTTGTTTGACGAAGGCGCATTGTGATAAAAAAACCGGAAAGAACTCTGCCGTATTTTAGTTTTGTGAAAAAAATATCATAAAATAATCACAATTCCTATGACAATAGTTTAATTCATTTTTACGGGTGTTATTGATAAGTTGCGTTAGATATTTAAAACTGTCGTTATTATTTACGTCGCGTGTGTTGTTCGCTACGTAAAATTTAGATCGCCACAAGATGGCGGACATCGAATGCCCGCTCCGCCAAAACTCGCTCGCGGGGCCCGATGTGTCATCGGGTTGCGAGGGCTTCGGTGACATGCTATAAACCGGCGTCTCGTACCGCAACCGATATTACCGGTCGCATACGGCGAGGTTCCATTTCGTAAAATGGAATTTCGCTCGAGGCGCCAAAATGCGATGGGTGTTGACATAAGTGCAATACCATACCGTTACTCAGGCGGCAGTACGTAATAATTATTGACGAAGATGTGCGAGCCGGAAGACGTCGGCAAAGAAGTGTGGAAGCGATGGATCCTTGAAGCTATACACAAAATACGGTCACAGAAACAAAGGCCCAGTGTGGAGAGGATATGTCACGCAATCAGACAGCATCATAACTATCATGAAGATGTTGTGGCGGAGCGTTTGGAGCGAGCGGTGCGCGAGGGCACAGTGCTGAAGGTATACAACAAGGGCCAGAGCTCGTACAAGGATCCAGGTGGCCTACAAAATAAGCTTCTAAGAATAACGCAAGATGTGGACCTTTCAAGGGTTGTTGCGAAGGCAGTGCGTGAGTTATGTGAGCGTGACGGTTCTACGATAAAGAATATTGAAAAACATTTACATACTGCATATCATGTGGTAGTGGAGCCTGAAGTGGACGTACGTGCAGTGTTGCGTGCGGCAACGAAACGGGCTGTGGCAAGGGGTCTGTTGACGCACCAGGCGGGCGCGTACAAGGCCACCGAGAGACCCCTCACCACATCCTCGGACCGCAGCTCATCAGGAAAACAGCGTACTAAAGCCCCTCAGGAGCCCCCTGAGAAGGTGAGTCCTCATATTTAACTCTTAATAAAGTTTGTTTATTTGTTGTCAGCATATACAGTGTACTGCTTATCTAACAGAATTCATTCTGTTAGTAAACAACTGATAAACAACAATAACAAAACAAATTTCACTTCATTTCTAATGGTAATAACTTGAATAGTATGTATATTATTAGTATATATTACAAAGTAATATAAGTCTGGTAAGCGAATATTATTAGTGAATTTCTTAACATTTCTGTTATATGTCACAAAATAGTACAGTATCGGTAATATAGGTAATTTTTCTTTGTTTACTTTAGAAATTCTTTTCTTAGATATTTTATTTTTATATAAAGTCCATAAAAATATGTAAAAGAAGGCAGGAAGTATATTTATGTAAATAAGTGTGTTTGTGTTGTCATGGTCTGTTTGCATTTTTTTTCTATATGTGGACATGTATGATTATATTATGTGGCATCATAAGTTTTTATTTATAATATTGATCTCATTTGTACTATATAAGACTATTTATTATCTGTGTAGAATAAATATAAGTATCACCACCCATCTCATTCATTAAAGGCAACTAACAGAAAAATATGCAGTTGATGGAAACTCTAGGCCAAAGCCTCCCCATATTGAGAGAGGCCTATGTCCAGCAGTGGACTGAGAAAGAAATTGAGAGATTATACTGTTGCCTGATGGTTTACAATCATCATCATCATCATCATTTCAGCCATAGGAAGTCCACTGCTGGACATAGGCCTCCCCTATAGATCTCCAATAGGACCGGTTGGAAGCGGCTCGCATCCAGCGCGTTCCCGCGTTTACAATACTTGTTACATATTATTCTAATATAATAAAAAAGTTCTTCATTCAATATGTTTTATAATAAGTAAGTATATCGAAAACCTCATTAATTTTTAGTTTGTATCAATATCACAGACATGGAAATGATGACTAGATCCATCGAGCAGTTATATTTATATATCATAATGAGGTGATTGACCCGCTATTATTGTTCAAGGCTGTATCTGACACAAAAAGTGCCAAATATAAAAAAAGTTATCAATTTGATGAATCAGTCTGCCTTTTTCAACGTAGTTTATGTATATTGTACTCAAGCATTTGCTTCCTGGACAGGGAACAGAGTCTTTTTACTATTTATACTCTACTTTGTCACTCCCTTTTCATATTAGATA
This sequence comes from Eilema depressum, assembly GCA_914767945.1. Classification (NCBI taxonomy): domain Eukaryota; kingdom Metazoa; phylum Arthropoda; class Insecta; order Lepidoptera; family Erebidae; genus Eilema; species Eilema depressum. The sequence goes on from OU612026.1 coordinate 1,885,372, forward strand.
TTTAAAAAAATGTAAACATATGTTTTCATTGAAATAATTATGTTGCACTGAGTTTTAATACACCTCTTTCCCATTGAGGAAGACATCTTGCCTCTTGCTATGATCCTGGTATTTATCATTTCTACTTCATAAAAGTTTTCATACATGATCCCCCTTTGTGGATAGTAAATTTTTCGTAATAAAGTAGTTGACATTTCTAAATTGCTGGACATGCCATTAATCTAAAATCTGAACTTACTGACCATCCAATCAAAGTTCCTTATTATAATGTAGATACATATTATACTTTTCCCTCTGAGGTAGGAAGAGACACCACCTCACCTCTTTCTTCTATCCTTACTTCTTTCTTCTATCCTCTCTTCTTCTTCTAGAGGCAGTTTAGTCTCTGTCTCCCTTCCTTATATTTATATTGGTCACCAAGGATCTCTATTGAATGACTATTGACGATTTGCAAGGCAAAAGATAAATCCAATAAGAAAAAAAAATCACCAATTACCTAAGTTTTTTAGGACAGGAAGTTGGATAAAAATATTCCTTTGTTAAAGTTATTTATGTCTTTGGGACATGCGTCATCATATAGGACATGGGGCATCATAACAAAATCTATTGTAATGTATTCAAATCTTCTTTCAGTTAATGACTCATCCCATATTTTGCCTCATTTCTGGGTAGAAAATTCTGTGAATCATAAACAACCCAAGATATTTCACAACATATCACACATATATCTAGTTCACATTGAAATAATAATAATATTGTAGATGCAAATAGGATTCATATGTTGCAATATTGAATAGAAGTGTATTGATGCTGAATTCTCTGTAGATTCATATTCAAATCATATTCAAAATGTTGATTTATATCTTGGTTGTCCTTGTTCTTGGAAGAAAAACAAGGAAAATGGATATTGTCAGTCTTGCAATTAGTGTGTAATACTAAAGGTAAAAATAAAATTACCAATATTCACTGTTATTGTATTCACTTAAGCTGAAATATTCTTCAAAATTCTAAAAATGTATGTAATTCAACTAAAAAAATATTATTGGAGCATGTATTTGAATGCAGTTTCTGTAAAAACTCAAAGCCTCATACCCAGATAGATATTGACCCAATTTTTTTGTGTTACGAATCTCTGAAATTATGTGTATTTAATGTATGTGTCTCCACAACAACACAATATTTTTATTTTGTTTTCCTAAAATTTTCATTAATTTAAATTTATTACGGGACTTAGTTACTGGGATTTTAGTCCAACAGCCCACAGTTACTCATGCCATGATTGCTAACACCATATAATAATATTTTAATTTTTATCAAACTAATATAGAAAAAACTAAAAATGGTTAAGACAACTGAGTATATTAAAAATCTATATTTATCATCTACCTAAAAAAATCATCTATCTTAGCAATAAGCTGTCTCATCTATTAGGTAGAATAATAGGATGAATAAATAATTTATTAAAATTGAATTAATGATGTTCACCATAATGGGGAAACTGGCTTAGGTCTTTATTGTAGTTATGTTTATAACTGCAGAATATGGTATGTGTAGACTTCAGAATGTGTATTTGTAGACATGAGAATGTATATTTGTGAACTTCAGAATTTACATTTGTAGACTTCAGAATGTATATTTGTAGACCTCAGAATATATATGTTAGAACTCATAATATATTTGTAGACCTCAGAATATATATTTTTATGATGGGAAGTACAGCATGATATTTATTATTTTATAGAAACAGAATCAAGGAGGAGAGCGTGTGTGTACGGAGTGCCTTGGAACGGATGCTAGGAACAGGCTGGAGGCAGAAGAGTCACTGATCTGCTGCCATCAGTGCAAGACCTATGCCCACCCCTCGTGCCTCAATCTGTTGGATAACAATAAAATACCTGTTTTAAAGGTACAGTAATTTCAGTTTTTATTATTCCTTCACTTTATACTCAGTACATTTATTGCATTCCATAATGTAGCACAGTACAGCACAGTACAGCTGTTGTTCATGTTAGCAATTAGGTTACAATTACGGACCCTGTCAGGCACAACACAATATTTGGAGAGAGGAAGATTTTGTCATATTTGGTTCTAATAAATTATAGCTTGAATAAATGGTAATTTGAACAGTTTGTGAACATGTTTTTGTTGTTTTTAAAGTGTACAGTTCCAAATAATTAGCATTTAAACAAATTAAGATGAAAGTAACTTACTTTAGATAATTTTTATAGGTTGCTGTAGATATGAGGATAGTTAAATAGATAATGTATGGCTCAATTTACACCGCGGCGGAATGGAACGGAATGGAAGCGTCAATTTCGCCTGCGCGAGTATTTCGAATGCGTGAGGATTCCGAGGAAGACGCGTGTCCAATTTTTAGGCTCGTATTTATTTTGTGCGTTATACAGTTGATATAAAAGTCATTATGCTATGGGCAGTTTCGTTGCAAAAAGTCGCTTCCATTTCATTCCGCGGCGGTGTAAATTGAGCCTTACGTACCAATTTTTTTTTGTCAGCATTTTTAAACTACTAATTACAAGATTGTGCCGAATTTCACAGAATGAAGAATTAACGAAATTTCAATTCATTTTGGCCGTTGATTCGGTGGCGAAGAAACGTAGTAATCATGTAGTGGTTGTTCGTTTGCAGTCCGTTCGGTGGTCGTGCGAGGCCTGCTCGTTCTGCTCGGTGTGCACGCCGGACGGCGAGCCGGGCGCGGGCGGCGGCTGGGCGGCGCGCTGCGGCAACTGCGCGCGCCACGCGCACCCGCGCTGCGCCCCGCCGCCCTCGCTCTGCGACCACTGCCAGACCCACGCGCCTGTCCGCAAACGGTACGCCATCCGCACGACGTCACCCGCACGCCGCGCCGGTGTGAGCCTCGACGTTGTAACATTCTATGACGGTGCGACTGTTGTTCCAGGTACTCGGTGCCCAGGTCGCGCAGCAGGAAGTCCCGGACGCCGGCGCGGAATCAGGACTCCGACGACGAGCCCTCCGACGGTAACGCCCCGAAGCTCACACGACCCGAACAGAGAATGTCGCGGGAGAAACAAAAATTCTTCAGATACTCCGCGTTTAACATAGTGAAGCGGCGCCGGCGCCGCTCGTCGCCCTCGTGGGAGGGGTGGGGCGGCGTGCGCGTGACGCGCGTGCAGCGCCTGGAGCTGCGCCTCGAGCGCCGCGCCGCCTCGCCCCGCGCCGCCTCGCCCCCGCCCTCGTCCGCCGAGCCCAGTACCGCGTCGCAGTCCCCCGCGCGCTCGCCCTCGCCTTCCCCGTCCGCCTCCGCCTCGGCCTCCGCGTCCGCGTCCCCGTCGCCGACCCCGTCCGCGTCCCCGTCCCCCAGCTCCCGCGCCTCGTCCAGCGGGCCCGAGCTGCCGACGCCGGCCGCCGTGTCCACGGTGTTCGAGCGCCTGGCCACGGACGAGGCGCCCGGCGGAGTGTGGGGCTTCGCGGCCGAGGCGCAGAAGCAGAGCCGCCTGGAGCCCGAGCCGCGCCAGCCGCCCGAGCGGCACAGGGTCGCGAGACGTCGCAGCCGGTGCGGGGAGAGGCTTCTGACGACGCTATTCGACGGGCTCTCGGAGTTTTATTCGGTGCGAACGGCGTCACGATCTCAGTCGCGGCCGCGGCCCGCGCGCCCGCCCGAGCCCGAGGAGGACCGCACCGTGCTGAAGGAGACGAGGAGTACCTTCCGGCGATACCAGGCGGAGCTGCGGCGCGCGCGGAGTCGAACCAGGGACCCGGAGCCCGAGCCCGAGCCCGAGCCGAAGCCGGAGCAGGAGGAGCCTGTCGTTCGCGCTCGGTCGCGGAGTAGGTCGCGGGTAGAGAGTAGCCCGGCGGCCGTGCGGCTGTCCGCGTCGCAGCTGGTTAGGACCGCGGCGGCGGGCAAGCACCGCGGGGCGTGCTCGGACGCGGACAAACTGTACCGCGGGCTGGCGCTGGCCGGCCCCCCGGCCACCAATCAGACGGGTAAGATCGGTTCGTGAGGTGCGGTGAAAGTGTCTAGTGGATCTGACCGACCCGCTCTGATTGCTGGCCGGCGCCCGCCGCCGCGCGTCGCGTAGCTCTGTTCGGGACGGGTGAGTGAGCCGCTGGCTCGTAGTCGCTTCTCCGTGGCCGCGCCACACAGTTAGTTCTCGGGTTTCGGCAGTATCCACACACGCACTTTCGCGCGCGCCTCGCAGGCGTCCACCCGAGCACTCGCACGAGCACTCGTGCACGAGTGCGAGTGCTCGGGAGCGACTTGCTTTATTTTTACTTGCCGTATTCCCTCTGAGTTTCTGTTTGTAGTTAGTTCTTAGTCTCATCTGATCGTTGCTTTTTCTTTCTTTAGTTTTTTCTTTCTTTCTATATTAATACTTCAATAGATATTATGTTGTTTTTATGTTACAGCAGAAAACTACATAAACTTTTTTTTTTTAATACTGTTCGGCAGAAATATTTGTGAAGTTACACTGTGCACTTATTGAAGATATATTTTTAAACTGAATCCTAGAATACTGTGAATGCAATATTTGGAAACATTTATTATCCGGACTGCCAAGGGTTTCTAGTGTTAGATCTAAAAAAACCGGCCAAGTGCGAGTCGGACTCGCCGATAAAGAGTTCCGTAGCAGCAAAGGCAAAAATTGCGGAAAACCAGGTTTCATACAAAAACTGGCATTGTCCTTTCAATGTTGTATTTCTTATTGGTATATTTAGTTTAAAAAATTAAAAAATCAAGGTTAGACTTAAAAAAAAAAAAACCTAATTTATAATTTCTGTCTTCTACTACTATTTCTGTTGCACAGTTATTTTTTTTAAACATATTTGTAATTTTCTCTCCTTTTTCTTTTTGGAATTGATTTGTAACATCACAAAATGTAATGTTATACTTCGGTGTGATACGTATCTTGGACCTAAATCGCTGAACAAACGAGGCCCTGGCGCGCGCTTTATTTCATAATAATCTATGCTTGGTGAATTTAAGTTCGTCCATCGCAGTATCACCACTTACTCTCCTCAAAAGACTCCCAAAAAACAAGTACTTCGCATATAGAAAAAAGAAAGAGAAAGAAAGAAAAATATATTTATTTTGACCCGCAGCACACAATACAGTCAAAGCAAATATCACATTTTATACACGCTAATACAGACCATTCATTTCGATATAAAAGAAATAAATAAAAAAAACATTAGAGCAATATTGACAAATGGCAACACTGCCCTGCACTACTATATGCCATAGTTGTTACAGTCTATGAGGTCTACGGTCATTTTGTCTGGTCATTTTGTGATGTAATCTGTATAATCTATGCTATGATATAACGCACGTAATATAGAGCACATTTTAGGTCCAAGATACATGTCCCGAGCAATCCTACTAATATTATAACCGCGAAAGTTTGTAAGTATGGATAGATGTATTGTTTGTTACTCTTTCACTTAAAAACTACTGAATAGATTTTAATGAAACGTTACAATAATATAGCTTATACATCAGAATAACACATAGGCTATATATAACTCCGGACACGTATCTTGGACCTAAAATGTGTTCAAAATGTGTCCTATACGCGCAGTACACATTTCATGGGCGTCTTTTGAGGATAGCACGGGGTGCTACTGCGGTGGACGAACTCACATTCACCAAGCATAGATTATTATAAAGCAATCCGCGGACGCCAGAACCTCGTTTGTCTTGCGATTTAAGTCCAAGATACGTGTCCGGAGTTATAACAGGATCTGAATTCCACGCGTTAGTAACCCTATAAACTGACATGTAAAACCTTCAGCCGTCTCACCATATGACGTAACGATTATGACGTACAGCATGTCCTGCAGAAGTCACCAAGCGGCCCGTGGGCGTGAGTAAGTGTGACGCCGCCCTGTGGGACGCGGCCCTGGCAGCGGCGGGCGCGGCCGAGCCCGCCGCCGCCGCGCCGGCCCGCTGCCCGTCCGCCATACAGTTCGGCCAGTGGGAGATCGACACGTGGTACTCCAGCCCCTTCCCGCAGGAATACGCCAGGTACGTAGCAGTCATCATCATTTGCATATAGCGCATTTTCCTGATTGCATCCATGGCCAAGATGACCTGGGAGCTCAGGGTCCGCCTTCCGGCTTTTCCTCCTTCACTTCGCACGATCTTGGGCGTCCATGGTAGTGAGACCATTGGCACGCAGGTACGTAGTAGTCATTACAGAAAAGTAGACAATTTGAAAAGTGGTTATCTAGGAAAGTGGTCATTACAGGAAAGTAGACAACTTGAAAAGTGGTCAATTTGAAAAAGTTGTCATTCTGAACCTAATCCGTGCCACCCACCATAGCGGGGAGAGATTCACTCAGTTGTAAGGGGCCGAGCCGAATAGGGATGATGACAAGGTCGTCCGATTCTACCCAATACTGCCAACATCTTAGTTTTTACTGAAAAATATGTGTTGCAAAATAAAATATTTCCAACTAAACTGAAACTATGACTTTTTATAATTTGTAATGTCTAAAATAGGTAAAAATATAAACAATCGAAATAAGCCAAAATTTATAACTTATTAACTTAACTGATTCCTTATTAAATTTCAAATCATTTTTATTATGCATTGTACACGTGTAACGTGGACTAAGATAAATGTGATATTCTCTTTCACTCCATACATTTGCACTACGCGCTATCGGCCTATGACGTCACTATACGCAACGATTTTGTATGGAGTGTTTGTTATGTTACAATGATGGCACTCAGCTTGATGTCTTCATCAGATGCCTTTTCACATCCCACTTAAAGGATCCAGAAATGCCGCAGTGGAGTTTGTTGCGCCGTTTCTTCTCCACTAGCGCCTAGGAAGCGATGGAAAACTTAGTTTTAAGGAGAATTTGACGTCAAAAAACTGTAACAGTGTTGCATTATTTTGAAAAATAAAGAATTTGTATTTGTAGAAAGTTAAATAAAAGAAAAATATTAATGAAATAAAATAGTTTTTAAAATAATGCACAATAAAACACGCATGACACGGTGTCGCGCTCGGTTGCACTCCCACATTTGTAACCTTTCGGCACCGTCACGGTCCGGTACCCTTGCACACATAACATTAGACTATCTTCTTTGAACATTAGTATTAACATAATTATTATGTTTTTATCACATTTTTACATTATCTTCATTGAGTAGAACTTTAACATTTTAACACTTTACATTTATAAAAGATAATATAGTAGTGAGTTATATTGTAATCAAGATAGTAGTCAGACAAAAATGATAGTTATGGCAAGAGTGCTTAAACGTGAAAATGTTTTATTTGTAGTAATTCAATTTTTGTGGTTCCTGCAATATTATCATCAGACAGGTGTGGTGTTTTTGCTAGTTGGGTACATTAGTGTAACTACCTTGCCTGATAAAGAACGACCGCGACCGATGTACCGCTCGCATGGTATTGTCTTGGACCTAAAATGTGCTCTATACTCGCAGTACATGTTTCTTGGGTGTCCTTTGAGGATAGCACGGGGTGCTACTGCGGTGGACGAGCTCAATTTCACCAAGTATAGGTTCATCATCATCATCATTTCAGCCATAGGAAGTCCACTGCTGGACATAGGCCTCCCCTATAGATCTCCAATAGGACCGGTTGGAAGCGGCTCGCATCCAGCGGTCTGGATGCGAGGTCGTCTGTCCACCTTGTGGGTGGACGTCCTACGCTGCGCTTGCCGATACGTGGCCTCCACTCGAGGACTTTTCGACCCCATCGGTCATCAGTCCTCCGTGCTATGTGCCCTGCCCACTGCCATTTCAACTTGCTAATCCGCTGGGCTATGTCGGTAACCTTGGTTCTTCTACGGATCTCCTCATTTCTGATTCGATCTCACAGAGAGACTTCGAGCATAGCCCTCTCCATAGCTCGTTGGGCTACTTTAAGCTTACTCATAAGGCCCATAGTGAGGGACCACGTTTCAGTGCCATAAGTCATCACTGGTAACACACACTGGTCGAAAACCTTCGACTTGAGACACTGAGGTATGTCGGACGAGAAGACATTGCGCAATTTTCCGAACGCTGCCCAGTATAGGTTATTACAAAACAATCCGCGGGCGTTAGGGCCTCGTTTGTCTCGTGATTTAGGTCCAAGATACGTGTCCCGAGGTATACGCGCAGTGTGGCGGGGGACGGGGTAAAAAAGAGATAGAGCATGAGACCAGAGCGAGCGACATACCGCCGCCTACGCACACGGCGGTATCTCGCTCGCTCTCAACTAATGCTTTTTCATTTTTTACCTCATCCCACTCTCGTCACCCCGCGACCATGGCTGCTGAAAAGTAGCCGAAACGTCGGGGTAAAAGTAAATAATAAGTATAATAACAAATAAATCGCGATAGCATCCGTTAAATAGTGATTTTATTTCAATAAAGGTGAAGTCTCAAAAATAACGGCCATCATTATAGATATCCACAGAACTCTTAAACAATCTAGATCGTAGAGGAGTTATTTTAAAATTAAATATTTGTATTTTACATTTCAGACTCCCGAAACTATTCCTGTGCGAGTTCTGCCTGAAATACGCGAAGAGTCGGGCGGTTTTGATGCGGCATTTGGACAAATGTCTATGGCGGCATCCACCCGCCACGGAAATATACCGCTGCGGGGACATATCAGTCTTCGAAGTAGACGGCAACGCCAATAAAATCTACTGCCAGAACCTGTGCCTACTCGCGAAGCTGTTCCTCGACCATAAAACATTATACTACGATGTCGAACCATTCCTGTTTTACGTATTAACAAAAAATGACAGCAAAGGATGTCATCTAGTTGGCTACTTCTCCAAAGAAAAGCATTGTCAGCAGAAATATAATGTTTCCTGCATCATGACGATGCCACAGTACCAGAGACAGGGCTTCGGGCGGTTTCTCATCCATTTTAGTGAGTGGTGGAATCTTTATTACTTATTGACATTCTGACAAACTTATGAAACATACTAAATTGTACGTAACAAAACCTCTAAAATTCCTGAACCTTGAAAAGTTTGTAGCAATTTCTGCCTTGCTGAGTTGGTTCGCATGATAGAGTTTGTCTTACTAAGTTTGTCATGTATTCCTATCATTATCATTCTTTGAATAATAAATTGTAATCTCTTTATTCTTTGTTCTCAGGTTATCTGTTATCAAAAGAGGAGGGACAACCGGGCACGCCAGAAAAGCCTCTGTCAGACCTCGGCAGAGTGTCTTACTATGCTTATTGGAAGTCTGTTATCCTCGAATATCTCTATTTCTATAAAGAGAAATCTTTTACTTTCGAAGACATAGCACATGTCACAGGAATGCATATGAACGATATTGCTATAACGTTCCAGTTGTTAGGTTTTGTTAGATGTATTCCTAATGACGAATCAAGCAAATTAGGGCTTTGCATAGATTGGAACAGAGTCGATAATCATATGAAGAAGGTGAAAAGTAAACCGAGGCTGGAGATTGATCCAGAGTGCTTGAGATGGACGCCATTACTCGCCCCAACTGTGAATCCGTTTAGATCGCCTGAAGAGGCTTCTGGAGGTGATCAGGATACTGAAAATGAAGAATTGGAGTCTGATAGTGAGGATACCGCGACTGAAAATGAGGATACCGCGACTGAAAATGAGGCTCCGGCAGCCGAAGAAGAATCTAAACCAACGCTTGCCGAAGAAGTACCTACACCAACGGCTGCAGAAAAGGAAATCCTTGAAGTTCCCGTAGAAGTGACCTCATCAGGTAGAAGACGAACGAGACCCTTGAAGTACAGTGAAAGTACCTATCAAACTACACCAACTCTAAATGAGGGCAACAGGAAGCGAAAACGAGAAGTCAGTAGAAAGATTTCTGAAACCAACTTAGAAGAAGATCTTGAAGATGAAGAGACACCCAGAAGACAGAGAAGTAAAAGCGTAGCTAGAAGATCATCGGGAGTTACTCAGAATGAAATCACAGAAGATGCTACGCCGAGAAGAAGGCAGAGCATTAGAGAAGTAGCGTATGGGTCTGATACTCAAGATAGTCAAGAAAGCATGGATGTCGGAGCTACCACGCCAACTGCTCCTGTTGTCAAAGCTAAAACTAAGAGAAAAAGACCGCGGACAAACTTTACAAAGAGGAAAAGAAATAATAAAGCCGCGACTCGTACTGCTTCACCAGCAGTTAAAAAAGCTAAACTTAACGAAGGTACTGAAGTGGAAATCAATAATTACAAAACTGATGAATCTATGGAAGATCCCGCCAAACCTACAGAGGTCGAGGAAAATAATGTTTCACCAAAAACTAACCAACCAATCGAAGAAAAAACTCACGACAAAAGTAAAAACGCCGAAGCAAGTTCTGAAGACTCTTCAGGAGAGGCAGACGATGAGATGGATGTTGAAGAAGGCGAAGAAAAGAAACCGGTTAGTAAACCGGCATCGCCAGGACAACAAATCGAAGAGAACAGTACTGACCATCATACAAGTGACATGGAGCTTGACAGCATTCATATGGATTCACCAAAATCTGTAGCAGAAAAGGACCAAGTGATTGACGAAGCTAGTGACAAACCTGAAACTGCAGCAACCGAGAGTAGAACAGAAGAGTCACCAGAAAAACCAGCTGAAGTTGCCAATGAAACAGAAGAACAACCTGTAACCGAAAAGCTATCTGAACCTAGGAACGGTGAAATGGAATCTCCAGCCAAACCAGTATTAGACGATAAAGAAACTATAATAATATCTGAATCTGACGATAATAATAGTCAGAGCTGTCCTTTGCCATCGCCTAAACCAAATCAAGTTGCTCCTGTGCCACAGAGTAATGAGAACAAACCTAAGGAGTTCGAAGAAAAAGAGAGTCCATCTAAAGTTATACCAGTCGTATCCACAGAAAATGCTCATATAGTCCTAGATCCTAAAGTACAGGAAGATGTGAATACAATAAGGCCACCACCAGTGGAACTGATTGTGCCGAGAACTAGTCAAATCGAGACTATAGTTGTTGAAGGCGAATCTGACAACGCCAATTCACCGCAGGCCGGTGTCTCGCCAAAGAAAAATGATAAAATGGTAATAAGCGACTCTCCTAAGCTAAGGAAATCTCCAGAAAGTATCAACACTGAAGTGTTCTGTGAACTGAAAAAGTGTGAACAAAGAAAAGAGACAGTTATACAACACCAAAATACTGATGAAGTCAAAAGTGCGGAGAAGAAGTCGCCTAATAAAATAGAATCTATCATACAAAATTTGGATTCTCAAAGGGACTTGCCTATCACGAGGAAGCCTGACCCCATCAAAATAGATAGTTTTATTGAAGTTGATAATAGAAATAAATTAACAAATCCCATTGTAGTTAGAGAAAATGAAAATCCGTTTCGTAACGATATGTTGAATAGGAAAGATGAGATTGTAATAACTAGAAATATAATAGAGCAGCCTTCACCGTTGCAAACGTTTCAAAACCCAGTGACTAACTCTATGACGATACAGCAGATAAATACCGCTCAGCATTCCTTCTTGAATCACAGAGCAATCGTCAGTAAAGAATCGCAAGCTGTACAGACAGACAAGGTGTTAATAAAAACCAGTGAACACAACCGCGTGATAAACAACGCTTTAGACCCTACACCTGTGATCAGTAAAACTACGACAAAGTTAGAAGTGCCTCATCCTATTTCCTCACCAGTGATAAACCCAGTCATACCGAAAGTACCCAACGTGACTGACATTAATTTTTTACCACGATGCCAGAGCGCTAACGCTGCGGTTAATATTGGCCTGGAGAGATCAGACTTGGATGTGAGCTTCGCGAACAATAGCGCTATACAGAACTCGCTCACTGGCTCCATGAATATCGTCCAAAGTATGGGAGACAAGAATGAACTCAACCAAAAACCTAGAGAGAAGAGTAAGCTTCGTGACGTCAGAGTGAATTCAGCTCACAGTAAGCTAGAGAAAACTGACAAAAAGACTAAGAATGACACGCCGAGGAGCACGCCTGAGCCGAAGATGTTTTTTCCAGAACAGAATCCAAATGCGAGGAAACCAGAGACGTCGGTCCCTATAAACGTAATCAACTCCGTGCCGGTCACTACCAAAGTCGATACAAAGACAAATGAAGCTCCTAAAAAGCAAGATTTTTTTAAGAAAGAGAAATCTAACACATCTAAATGTGACTCGAAAAGCGCTTCACTCAAACATGACAAAAGTTGTTCTGCGCAACTGAATTTGAAGCCGGACCAAAACGATCTGAACAAAATGCTACCAAAATTCAAGTATGACAATGAGTTGATGCCTAAAACTGACTACGCGATGAATCAAATTCCTAACTATCACACGACGCCCGGGCAGTATCAGTGGCAGCCGCCTTGGGAGCCCCGATTACAGGGCACATGGGAACACAATAGACTCTTGGACATGAAGAACAGCGTTAGTGATAAAAACTATCTGGACAAACTCCAAGGGTTCAATTTACCGCATTTAGATCAGGTTCAGAAGTCACCTCAGAAGTTACTGCCGAAATACGATCAAAAGGAACTGCATAACATTACGTACGGCGCGTTAAGCAGTAGCTTGTACGCAACTACAGGATTATCGCATTTCAAAGAAACCAAGACTCCATCTAAATCAGATTACTCTCAAAAGAACGAATGTAAACCTTCAAAACAGTCTAAAGCCACTACTGGCTGCCAGACGCAATGCGATTCTAAAAAATCCCATTCTCAAAGCACAGCGGAACAGATGAAACAAATGATGCAACGACAAGTGAATAAGCAGCAAGACGTCGTGACTAGCTGCGCGGAGTACCGTCAGCAAAGTCCTCAAGTTTTAACATCATCGGGGTGCAAAACTCCCTTCAATCAGAATGGGCCGTGTGTCCAAGAAAAGACCGACATCGAGAAGAAATCTCGACAGCACTCGAAGAAAGACGATTCCTCGAAAGACAGCAGTAAAGAGGAGTTATGTGAAGCAGTTAGTCCTGCGCTACAGTCTTTAGGTGTGTATACTCCGGACTCGACGAGTAACTCCGTGCATTCGGTCCAGTATCCTGCATGCGAGTTGGATGTTAGCCAGCTGGGCTTGGAATCGCCGACGAGCATAGGATCGGACCTGGCGTCCCCGTGTTCCATGATGCATATGCACCCTGCGCCGAGTCCGCAGTATTCTTCTATTCACATACCGTCCATAATGAGTCAACCTAACCAACCGCCGAAGCAGCAGAAGATTAATAACAGGAATAGGTATGTAGTTTTTGGTTTTATATGTGTTTTTTTATGGTGTAACTTCTGAATGACTTAATATTATTGTGATCATTAAATATTAGATATCTTGTTACCTTAGTACTCGAAGATGTTTACCCAATACGATCTTGAACCATAACAATGTGTCTTTGTTCTTTGCGGTTTGATTGATCCACATTATAAACTTTCAGTCTACCGCGCAATCTGCACATTTCTTTCTAAGTCCATGTTATTACGTAGTACACAAGATATCACTAAATGTAACAGGGACGTTCTCAAACACAGTGTCGCCATCGCCATCGCCATCTAAACTATGATTATTAATATCAGTCAGTAAAATGACATTTCCAGTGTTGCAAGTTTTTTTGTCTCAAATAAATAGTGATGTGGTTAGGTATCTAAGAATGACTAAAATGTCTTAAGTCTATTGATTGCCGAACATCACTATTGTAGCGGGTCACCCTTTTTTGTATCAGTGACAGTTGCACTTGTCATTTTACTGAGATTAATAATCCTATTTTAGCATCGAGTACTGAGTCCAAGAGAGCTGTGCTTATGACTTATGTCGACAGTATAGTGTCTAGGGTTATGACGACTGCTACAATTATCTTAAAACACAGCGTCGAGCACAACGTTGCGACAACCTCGATAGAGATTGCTATTGGTCGGACTGGGTGACGTCACTGGAGATCGACCAACGACAACCTATATCAAGGCTGTCGCAACGTTTTTCTCGACAATGTTGTGCTAGAGAATTGCACAGCTGGACCTAGTAGATATTCATACTACATAGTTATACGGCGTCCTCTCAGTGACTGGCCTAGACTGGTCATGAACTTTGTCTTCTTCATCCTATCGTTAATCCCAGTCGCATCCAAAGCTCTCACCTCGTAGTCTGGGGTCCGCTTTACCAGTCTAACTTTTTGGCTAGACTTCGATATTTTACGTGAAGCGACTGCGAGGAGTGTACTAACAGTGAGGTTGTTCACAGGAGTAGCAGTAGCGGAGCAGGCGGCGCTGACAAGAGTACGCTGCGGGCTGCTCCCACTCCACCTGCCAGGCGACAGGCCACGCCGCCCAATCTACAGCCACATGGTGCGTATCCAAGCATATTGCCGTTGTTACTTACGCGACCTGAAATCATGTTTTATTAGTTTGCAGTTATAATCAGGATTTATTTATCTATCAACAAAATAATAGGAAATAGTAAATCTACCGCTAATTTTTGCCTCGAATGTTTTCTCGAATTTCAGTTCTTACTACAAAAAAAAAAGAGATTATGGAGTTAAGTGTTATGTCTTACTTTGATTCATCACTAGGAGCACGCGAGGTCGTTGTCACTTATAAATCTTTACGTTGTTTCACGTACATACATACATCCTATGACAAAGGGCTTGTGAAACAGCAGACTCCCCATATTACGTGGAAACGAAAATCATAGTTGGCAAAATGTGGCTGTTAAAGTCTACCCCCTCAGGAATTTTCCAGTTCGCATCGAATACAACTACCCTCAGTAACCCTAAACTGTAAAAGCTACTATAGTTACGCGTCCTATTCAGAAGCAGCTAGCTACACAATGGTCCCTGTGGCAGGAGGCGGCGGCGTGATGCAGGGCGGCGCGGGCGGCTACCAGGGCGGCTACCTGTCGTTCCAGCAGCAGCAGCAGTACCACGCCGGCGCCTGGCCGCCCTCCTGCTCGCTCGCCAAGCTGCAGCAGATGGCCGAGGCGCCGCAGCACCACCCGCCGCACCAGGTACCGCCACTACGTACTTGTACGTACTGTAGCAGCAGCAGTACCACGCCGGCGCCTGGCCGCCCTCCTGCTCGCTCGCCAAGCTGCAGCAGATGGCCGAGGCGCCGCAGCACCACCCGCCGCACCAGGTACCGCCACTACGTACTTGTACGTACTGTAGCAGCAGCAGTACCACGCCGGCGCCTGGCCGCCCTCCTGCTCGCTCGCCAAGCTGCAGCAGATGGCCGAGGCGCCGCAGCACCACCCGCCGCACCAGGTACCGCCACTACGTACTTGTACGTACTGTAGCAGCAGCAGTACCACGCCGGCGCCTGGCCGCCCTCCTGCTCGCTCGCCAAGCTGCAGCAGATGGCCGAGGCGCCGCAGCACCACCCGCCGCACCAGGTACCGCCACTACGTACTTGTACGTACTGTAGCAGCAGCAGTACCACGCCGGCGCCTGGCCGCCCTCCTGCTCGCTCGCCAAGCTGCAGCAGATGGCCGAGGCGCCGCAGCACCACCCGCCGCACCAGGTACCGCCACTACGTACTTGTACGTACTGTAGCAGCAGCAGTACCACGCCGGCGCCTGGCCGCCCTCCTGCTCGCTCGCCAAGCTGCAGCAGATGGCCGAGGCGCCGCAGCACCACCCGCCGCACCAGGTACCGCCACTACGTACTTGTACGTACTGTAGCAGCAGCAGTACCACGCCGGCGCCTGGCCGCCCTCCTGCTCGCTCGCCAAGCTGCAGCAGATGGCCGAGGCGCCGCAGCACCACCCGCCGCACCAGGTACCGCCACTACGTACTTGTACGTACTGTAGCAGCAGCAGTACCACGCCGGCGCCTGGCCGCCCTCCTGCTCGCTCGCCAAGCTGCAGCAGATGGCCGAGGCGCCGCAGCACCACCCGCCGCACCAGGTACCGCCACTACGTACTTGTACGTACTGTAGCAGCAGCAGTACCACGCCGGCGCCTGGCCGCCCTCCTGCTCGCTCGCCAAGCTGCAGCAGATGGCCGAGGCGCCGCAGCACCACCCGCCGCACCAGGTACCGCCACTACGTACTTGTACGTACTGTAGCAGCAGCAGTACCACGCCGGCGCCTGGCCGCCCTCCTGCTCGCTCGCCAAGCTGCAGCAGATGGCCGAGGCGCCGCAGCACCACCCGCCGCACCAGGTACCGCCACTACGTACTTGTACGTACTGTAGCAGCAGCAGTACCACGCCGGCGCCTGGCCGCCCTCCTGCTCGCTCGCCAAGCTGCAGCAGATGGCCGAGGCGCCGCAGCACCACCCGCCGCACCAGGTACCGCCACTACGTACTTGTACGTACTGTAGCAGCAGCAGTACCACGCCGGCGCCTGGCCGCCCTCCTGCTCGCTCGCCAAGCTGCAGCAGATGGCCGAGGCGCCGCAGCACCACCCGCCGCACCAGGTACCGCCACTACGTACTTGTACGTACTGTAGCAGCAGCAGTACCACGCCGGCGCCTGGCCGCCCTCCTGCTCGCTCGCCAAGCTGCAGCAGATGGCCGAGGCGCCGCAGCACCACCCGCCGCACCAGGTACCGCCACTACGTACTTGTACGTACTGTAGCAGCAGCAGTACCACGCCGGCGCCTGGCCGCCCTCCTGCTCGCTCGCCAAGCTGCAGCAGATGGCCGAGGCGCCGCAGCACCACCCGCCGCACCAGGTACCGCCACTACGTACTTGTACGTACTGTAGCAGCAGCAGTACCACGCCGGCGCCTGGCCGCCCTCCTGCTCGCTCGCCAAGCTGCAGCAGATGGCCGAGGCGCCGCAGCACCACCCGCCGCACCAGGTACCGCCACTACGTACTTGTACGTACTGTAGCAGCAGCAGTACCACGCCGGCGCCTGGCCGCCCTCCTGCTCGCTC
This sequence comes from Eilema depressum, assembly GCA_914767945.1. Lineage (NCBI taxonomy): Eukaryota > Metazoa > Arthropoda > Insecta > Lepidoptera > Erebidae > Eilema > Eilema depressum. The sequence continues at coordinate 1,902,180 of OU612026.1, forward strand.
GCCAAGCTGCAGCAGATGGCCGAGGCGCCGCAGCACCACCCGCCGCACCAGGTACCGCCACTACGTACTTGTACGTACTGTAGCAGCAGCAGTACCACGCCGGCGCCTGGCCGCCCTCCTGCTCGCTCGCCAAGCTGCAGCAGATGGCCGAGGCGCCGCAGCACCACCCGCCGCACCAGGTACCGCCACTACGTACTTGTACGTACTGTAGCAGCAGCAGTACCACGCCGGCGCCTGGCCGCCCTCCTGCTCGCTCGCCAAGCTGCAGCAGATGGCCGAGGCGCCGCAGCACCACCCGCCGCACCAGGTACCGCCACTACGTACTTGTACGTACTGTAGCAGCAGCAGTACCACGCCGGCGCCTGGCCGCCCTCCTGCTCGCTCGCCAAGCTGCAGCAGATGGCCGAGGCGCCGCAGCACCACCCGCCGCACCAGGTACCGCCACTACGTACTTGTACGTAGACGACTCGGGCGTCGCTGGGGTCGATCTCCGACGCTCTAGCAGCAGCAGGCCGACGTGACGTCGAGTAATGCCCGCCTCCCTATACCCGAAGGCCCAGCGCACACCAGTGGAGGCGCGGGGGAGCGCATTGCCTGGAAATGCGCTGGTGGTTGGCGGAGTTAGACAACGATGAGAACAACGTGGCAACCTACGACTTACAAACGGCGTACGTTTTAGTCGGTTCAAATCCGACATCCATTTTCGTATCTAGCCACCCTTTTTATACACCCACCAAAATATGCATACGTGTACAATAACTATGACTTACTTGATGAAAGAAAAGAAAAAGAAAAATATATTTATTTTGACCCGCAGCACACAATACAGTCAAAGCAAATATCACATTATACACGCTAATACAGACCATTCATTCCGATATAAAAGAAATAAATCAAAAAAACATTAGAGCAATATTGACCAATGGCAACACTGCCCTGCACTACTATATGCCATAGTTCTTACAGTCTATGAGGTCTACGGTCATTTTGTCTATGTAGTATCATCATTCGTGATGTGTATGTGTATTACAACCGTAGTAGTATACAAATGTGTCCGTGTGCCCTCAGTACGCGCAGCAGTCGCCGACGCCGCCGGCGGGCGCGGGCCACTACCACGCCGCCGCCAAGTACTACGCGCCGCCGCACAACCAGCTCGACTCGCCACGGAACGCGAGGAACACCTCCAGTACGTATGCACTACAATATCATCTCTCATCCTAGCGTTAATTCCCAGTCGCATCCGAAGCTTTTCAGCTCGGAGTCTGGGGTCCGCTTTACCGTCGTAACTACAGATTTGGCTAGACCTCGATATTTTTTCGTGAAGCGATTGCCATCTGACCTCCACAGCCCAATGATAACATTAGGCGATATCGAAGCTTTGCAGCTAGACCGTTGTTTTTGGAATTTTTTAGGGCTCCAACTACCCGTAACGACTGCCATAGATGTTCTTATGGCAACCGGGACCGACGGCTTAACGTGCTCTCCGAGGCACGACCAGACCAATGCAAATACCCATATTTCATGAACACAAATATTTGCAATGAGCGGGGATCGAACCCGCGCCTCCTGCGTAGCGGCCGCGTTCACTACCGCTACGCCAAGGAGGCTGTCAAATACTACGGAGGCTGGCACTACAATATCATCCTCTTATCCTTTTAGCGTTGTTCCCAACTGGGAATAGACCCAAGGACGCCTTCGACAACCGTATCTGGCGCTTTCTCCTCGAGCCCGGAGTTGACCCCTCCTCTATTAGATTTTACTTATGGCTTAGGCTTAGGGAAAATGCTGTCTGACATCCCAAGCCATTCTAACCCTTGCCCCAGAGCCTCGTTCGTTAATCAGTATGTACCGGATTGTTGCTAAAGAAGATACATGGTCCCTGAAAATCTTGATGAGATCTCAAAAATACTATTTCGACTTGTATACATCTTTGAATTTGCTCCCATAGTGGTAGGTAATCCAGGGAACTTAGCATACCTAAATATGGGGTACATACTTGATAGCTAAAGAAATCGTTACATTGATTTTGGACTGTAAGTGCCTTTGAGATATTGTTAAAGAAATACTGCTATATTATTTATAATACACCCACATGTAAATGGTTTTAGAAGCTACTAAATGGTACGAAATTTTAAAAGCTAGTTACAGTTCATTAGGTTATGTGAAACATTTGAATACTCTGTACTAGAGAATAAATTCCCCTATCGCTATATAATCGGAATCAAAACTGGCGTACTATTTTAAGATCTACTTAAATTATTTACACATAACTGAACCATTCATTCCCCCACAGGTAACCTATCCCCAATGCAGCACATGCAGATGGCCCCAACCTCTCGCATGTCGCCCAACCTCAACACACACATCATCAGCCAATACGGGCTCAACGGGTACCGCGTGGGCCCACAGCAACAGTTCAACAACCTCCAAATGATGGCCCCGGCCAACGTACAGTACGGCGGGACCGACCCGCGGGCACAGCAACCCAACGTGTACGCCTACGGTTACATCAACCACCCACCACCTCTCGCCATGCAACCGCTGAATTCCACCATGAGACGGTAGCGCGAAGCCCCGCCTGGCAATTCGGCCCGGCCTTCGATAAAGTAAATTAGTTTTCGTTATACAGTAGAAAAGAGTGTAACCTTGAGTAATTTTTAGTAGGAATGGTTGATAGTATGTTTTTTTGGGTGCGAGTGTAAGAATAGACATCATTTTTGTTTGTCCCGTTTACTTACTAGTAATGCAATTTGAGTGTTCCTCTATTGTCATTTTAGTACGAGTCTATAGTTAATTATCAGTCTGGGTATAATAACATCAAAACAATACTAAATCATGAAAAAAAATCTCAGTTTAAAACTAAACCGCTCTGATGGCAGAGTGGAATCAAAAATAAAAAAAATAATTTAGATATTATCTTTAGCAAAGCATGAGAAAAATCCGTATGTACTACTTATAGTCAATCCTTATTGAACAAAGATGGGGAGGTCAGTTGTCTGTAATGGTAACCGTCTTTCTAAGACTTTTCCATTGCAGGCGAGGTGGAGTCAAATTGACGTATCCTACATATAAGAAAAAAGTCCGTTCTTGCACTCGCAGCCAAATTTAAGGCCTTTCACACTGCATAGAGTTAAAATGTCTGACATGTATCGAATAGAAAAATCATTTGTTAATTTTGATTGTGTAGTTAATGTGTTATAGACCGACTGCCACCGCTATACCGCGCCCTAGCCAGTGTTGGTCGGTACCCTCCTACCCAAGGCGCGGTAGTCTCCTACCCAAGGCGCGGTAGTCTCCTACCCAAGGCGCGGTACTCTTCTACCCAAGGCGCGGTACCCTCCTACCCAAGGCGCGGTAGTCTCCTACCCAAGGCGCGGTACTCTTCTACCCAAGGCGCGGTACTCTCCTACCCAAGGCGCGGTACCCTCCTACCCAAGGCGCGGTATAGTGGTTGCGGTCCAACTATAGTCGATGTCTCAATATATCAGCTGGATCTGATGGTTGCTATTTTATATCTGTTGTAAGATGTTTAAGTGTTTCATGTTGTACAAGTTATTTATTTTGAATTTGAGTAATAAATAGTAAAATAATCTATTAGATACATATCAGACAGGGCTAGGGAAACTATTGACATTTAAAATATTTTTTAAATTTTGAAGTAGGCAGGAACTCAATATTTTGGGTTCATTTTCAGAATTTTGAACGGAGCACTAATTCTCGTCATACAAATCTGTTCAGAATTAAGTCTTGATATCCTAAATGTCAAAAAAGGTATTTTGTAACACAATTTTCATTGACATCGTTTTTGGCATTTGTGAGATCGAGATTACATTGAAATTGAATTTTGAACAGACTGTTATTACTAGTATTGTTTCTTGGTGCACAACAGGCATCATAGCAATGACAGTAGTAGGATTTCTGCAGGCCATCCAACCAACTTCACAATGTGTTAAGAGTGTATATAGTTCTAAATATTATACAACTTAACAGATTTATAATAAAATACTTTTGACTAAGATTCTGATAACAAGAGTTGTGAATTGATTCCTACCAGTTTAACTCTCAAGTTCAGAAAAGTCGACTAGTTTCAGAGTGCACAAACTCGTGTGTGTTCGCGCAGCGGAATGTTGTTGAATTTAAAGATTTTAATTATGCAGATATTTAGCACATGACGTCGTGTAAATGCTTATGGTAAAAAAAAAATTGTGCATGCAGCCATTGTGGAGAAATTCGCTAAAAACAGATTCCGCTGGGCGAACGTTGTCCTGGCGGCACTTTTTTTGAATTCATGGACTTAGAAGAAAAAAAATGTGTCCAAAAATTAGCGTGTATTTGCGTGTAATTGTGTATGTATGAATAAAATTAATGAATGCATAAACTTCGGAGAAATTCAAGTTTCCGCCACGCGAACGTTTGGCCATTAGCTAGTTTTCATATAAAGCGCTTATATAGAGAGCTGTAGATTTTTACATACGTTGTTTTGAATTTGCTTATATTTGTTTAATAAAAAGATTTAGAAAAAATCGAAGGGTTTAACAGATAAAAATATAAACGTAAAATACGCTTATTAGGTCTTAGTTCGTAAAGTATGCACTTTGGGGTCTAGATTTTTACGTTTATACAAACCTTGTAAGTGTCTGCAACATGTTGCCAAGTATCAATGATGTTCCGCTAGTAATTAAAGAGCAATAGGACAATTTACCATGTATAGACCACTGTTTACAAAGCAGTCAAATATCACGACGTTCTAAAGGAATTGCATAGTAAAATATATTCCAATAATTAGCTTACTGATTCAACTATTCACATGCAAAATTTCATCTCATTATATTCAGTAATTAAAGATAAACAATGAAAATACTGACAAAGCATCGAAACCCTACATAACCCGACCAAGTTCGGATGGCTACAAAAAAGCGGCCGTACCATATATCTAAGTAACGTTCTTAACCTTCCAGTATAGTATTCATTAATATGGTACAGTTGCGTACACAAGCGTTAGGAAAAATAAAACAATAAATTGCATTTCTTGAATGAAAAATATTTATTTATTAATAACGCCACTATCTACGATAAAAATAAATCTTCAATTAACAAGTAGGTGGGTACTTCTCTAATTAAATATCCGTCTACAATTTATTTCTCGCCACCTGTTACGTAGAAACCCAAAAATTGGCAAATTATCTATTTTTTCTCTCTAGCTTAATATTTTTGATCAATTCATATCTACTATACTTAGACTATTTAACCAAAGGTCTAGCCTTAAGCGTACCGCTTCGAACAAAATAATTCTGCATATTTTGGTGGGGTGCACGGGAACACGCTACATACATAAGTCACTGCCGTACCAGTAGGTACAACGCTAATATCATATACTGAGACTGACGCAAGTCTCAAGCGCTTACTTAAATAAAGTGCCTACCGCCTACGTAAATAGTACTTACTAATCTTAGTCAAATACAATTAAAAAAGTAGGTGTAGAAAAAATAAATGATCTATAAATTAAATCGAAATAACAATTGTGTTATCACCTGTACCAATTCAATACCGGTATTATACTGTAAATTTTAGAATGTTACCTAAATATATTGCACGGCCGCTTTTTTGTAGCCATCCGAACTTGGTCGGGTTATGTAGGGTTTTGATGCTTTGTCAGTATTTTCATTGTTTATCTTTAATTACTGAATATAATGAGATGAAATTTTGCATGTGAATAGTTGAATCAGTAAGCTAATTATTGGAATATATTTTACTATGCAATTCCTTTAGAACGTCGTGATATTTGACTGCTTTGTAAACAGTGGTCTATACATGGTAAATTGTCCTATTGCTCTTTAATTACTAGCGGAACATCATTGATACTTGGCAACATGTTGCAGACACTTACAAGGTTTGTATAAACGTAAAAATCTAGACCCCAAAGTGCATACTTTACGAACTAAGACCTAATAAGCGTATTTTACGTTTATATTTTTATCTGTTAAACCCTTCGATTTTTTCTAAATCTTTTTATTAAACAAATATAAGCAAATTCAAAACAACGTATGTAAAAATCTACAGCTCTCTATATAAGCGCTTTATATGAAAACTAGCTAATGGCCAAACGTTCGCGTGGCGGAAACTTGAATTTCTCCGAAGTTTATGCATTCATTAATTTTATTCATACATACACAATTACACGCAAATACACGCTAATTTTTGGACACATTTTTTTTCTTCTAAGTCCATGAATTCAAAAAAAGTGCCGCCAGGACAACGTTCGCCCAGCGGAATCTGTTTTTAGCGAATTTCTCCACAATGGCTGCATGCACAATTTTTTTTTTACCATAAGCATTTACACGACGTCATGTGCTAAATATCTGCATAATTAAAATCTTTAAATTCAACAACATTCCGCTGCGCGAACACACACCACAAACTCACCAAAGGTCCTCAATTAGGTCCGGAACAAATCGATATTATCTGAATATTGTGAATTAAACTGATATTTGTCAATTTAACAACCACACAATCAAGTGAACAATACACGCGTTTTGATATCAACTAATCAATCAATAAGCCTATTGCAGTCCACTGCTGGACATAGGCCTGTCCTAATGTGCGCCTTTTTGATATAAGCATGATTTTTTCGTTAACCATCATCCTAATTAAATTTTTGAATAATAAATACATACCACAATATACTTCCAGTCTTACTCAAAGTCTTGGTAATAAGTAACAGTTTGCGTAAATCTAATATTGTTTAAAAAAAATACTACTGGTAAAGCCTTTTAGGGTATGCTATGACTTATAAGTTAAAAGTTGTGTAGATAGTTGGAAAAGCCCTATAGCCTATAAGCAGTGTAGTGTGGAGGGCCGACATCGAATACTCAGTCAGCATTCCTTGCGAAGTTACGTTTACGGCAGTCCTCTTCTGTCCACTTAGATGCTCGGTATATAACGTTGACCAAAAACCTGATGGAGTGTATTATATAATGTTTAAGTAATTAAGGCATAGTACAAATAAATATTGCTTTCAGATGTTAAGTGCTAGTTTTTGTATATAGAGTTTATAATTAAGTATCGAGACGAACGTTGACACCAGTTGAGTTGCCTTATCCGGTCGAATCTGGCAGCTGAGTTCTTTGTATCATAATGTATGTAACTCATATTATGTTTGTCTTTATAACGCAGTACCCAGTAAGCTGAAAAGTACAAAATTGCTGATAAAAATGTATTTAAATCTGTTTTATAAATAATAATGACTACGTCAGTGAAATGTAGCATAAATAATTATATAGTGCAATAATTGTATGTACATCTAGGAAGCTGTTCGTTTTGTACCAGCGAGGACTGAAGCATCGCACCGTGCGGACTATGAGTGTACTGTGATAATCTTAAGATTCGACAGTAACGGCGCGTGCTTTTAATTCATAAATTAATATATTTTCGATTTCCAAAGAAGCAATATAATAGATGATCAAACGAACTTCTCGAATGAAGTTCGATCATTATTATATGAGCCGCTTCATTCGAAGATATAATTAACCAGGTAGTCCCTTATATCTACTAGGCAACGTCGCACATTTTTAAGAGATATGAATATGACTAAAAATTTTTTACAAGTACCTACGGAGCTGTGCTCTTGACAGATACTCATTCTTTAGAGATAAAGGTATAACGCATAAAACTTTCTTGCTTTGGGTACAGTATCAAACCTATTAACAATACTGTTTGTGTACTATGGGTGGGAGGGAGTTTATATCTTCGAATGAAGCGGCTCATATAATAATGATCGAACTTCATTCGAGAAGTTCGTTTGATCATCTATTATATTTCGCCGCTTCATTCTCGATATAATTAACCAGGTAGACTTTCAGAGATAGCACAGAAAGTTTTTAATTCAGTGGAACTCTCAATATGAACTTAATGATTATTGGGAGCAAAAAACAGTTACTTATCCATTTAATTTATTTAAATAAGTTACTAATGCAATAGTAAATTCCAACTAAGTACTTATTACCTAATACTAGGTAAGGTACCTATACTAAATTAGCAAAATTTTCGTCACTGATTACCGTTAGGTTGTAGGATTTTGTGAGTGTATTGGATGTGCTGGTCCAGCCAGCAATTTACAGAACAGCTTCGACTGGAAGACCGCGCGAGTGCGCGGCGGATGTGGCGTCATGGCGCATGCAGTGTGCGCTAGAGACGCACGTGTCGACGCCGCTCTCTGTCAGCACCTGTTTTATCCAGCGACCAACTGATTGTGTGGTAGCTGGTCTGTGTGGTGCTTTGTATGTTAACAACAATTTCATTGACCCGTACTGGCAGTTCTCTTATTTTTGTAGCAAAAATATACTCCTTGAGGACTGTTGCAGGGCAGGTAAATACGTGTATGTTATCCTCGAAATGAGGTAGGAACAGAATAGGTTGGTCACGTCCAGGAGCGGTAGTTTTTATCATTTTGACGTCTAAAAAGCTGTAACAGTGTTGCACCATTTTGAGAAACAAAGACTTTGACTTTGACTTTGACATATCGTTATCGAGTGGGTTTGAAAAAAATATATATTTTCGATTTAAAAAAATGTTTGTACACAATGAGCTGTACATAGAGCAGGAAAGATTACTATTTCTAGTTTTTTTTTTTTTTTTTTTTTTTAAATCTAAGTCAGTATTGGAAATATTTAGGCATTGACCTAAATGCATCTTACAGTAGATGCATCTTTCGTCTGAGCCGATATTGTCACCAGGGAATATCGATAATGCTGATTGGTGACTATTTAAGCTACTGTAAGAACATCCGTTAGTAAACTGTTGACTTAAAAATGATAGTACTGCCGCTATTGGAGGTTTGAATAAATTAATGGTTGTGTTGGCAATTGCCACCACAGCCTTAAAGTAATAGATACTGCATAATAGTACTGTCTGCTAACGAAGCTATTAATAGATTTAGTGCATCGGGAGGAGACCCTCGCTTAATGAAGGCCTGCCACAGGGCCTCGCTGCAGCCAGGGTAAGGTTCCGAGGAAGGGGATGTTGGTCTCTAAAAAAAAAAAAAGATTGAAGAGGGTGTTTAAATCAGAATTAAAGGTAAAGTATTTCTGAATTTATCAACTATTTCAACATGGGAAATCAGGGCTGTGAGGGCCAGTAGCTTTGTCGTCAATCACTTTTCTGATGCATTTTTATGCTAAGGTATCAGGATGTTGTTTAGATCGTATCGCATTTTGTACTGGTGCGAGAAGCGGATAGGTTGATTTCGGGGTGACCTAAATGTCTTGTAATCATTTCGAATGCTTTATTTGATAGCTCTTATTCCGTGTCCGGATTTATTATTTATGAATTGAAGTCACGATCCAAATATTACGTTTCTCGCACCACTGCCAAATGAGCCGAGACAGGTCGTTTAACTGGGGGAATTGAATTCCATACATTCGATTTACGTAGTTTATGGTTGTCGTATTATCGACGCGAAGTAATATTTTAGTATCTCCCCTCACTAAGTGGAGAAGCTAGTACTAGAAAATCCTTGCGTCCCCCCCAGGGGAACCAGCTAGGGGAGAGGTCAGTCCGAAACCTACTACACAGTTATTCTCTAACCGTATTAAGGTCTCTAATCCAAGAAAAACTTAAGGACTAAGTAATTTGTGTTTTTCGCGTTCAAAAGTTGACAACATTCCGTTAGTTCGACTGTTATTACACACTGCAGCCCAGTTTATCCGGGAGGCATTCGTGCAAATCTCGAATTTAAAGTGAGCAAGGGGCATATGATTAGATTTTGAGAATATTATCTTGCTCCGCCAATCAAGGTCTTTCAATAACTCTGAAGGGGGTCTAATCTTGGTTTCGTTATTCGATAACATAGGAAATTTACTAAGATCGTTCTATAATGTTTGTGTATATAGGCGGCATTTTTGTTAATAGCCCATGTGTGGGTATACCGTGACAGGATTTGAATAAAAAAGGGTAATGCATTATTATCTCGCAGATAATAAAAAGTGTACGTGTCTATCTATTTTAGATTGTATTTATGTTTGTTCAAAGTTAATTTTGTGATCGCAGCTAACTTGCAATTTACCCCAATATAATTTATAACGAGGCCAAGTATTTTAAAAACTACAGTGTTTCGTTTATATCTTAGGAAGAAGACACTCAGAATAGTGATCTCTTATGCCCAATATGTCGTCCGACTGTACGAGTAGGTACACCACGGACCTAAAGCTGCCGTTTCATAAATAAGATAACACCTGCTTCATATTATGTTTGTGAAGACTCTTGGTGTCACTGCACTGATAACCCATATATTATGGTAAAGCTGTGAACTCCTAGGTGGTTTTTACCCTGGAGGCAGATTCGAATTGAAATCTTAATATTATTATTTATTTATTTATTATTATTATTATTATTTTTTTTTAAAAATTATTATTAGGGCCGGTGACTTGCCGAACGTCTTTGCGAAATGGAATTGAATAACCACTCTTAAATTCATTTGAGAGCAATTTTATTGTATTTTGGGTAACCATAAGCCGACAATTATAAAAGTAGGTCATACGGTCGGTATGTATACTTGAACTATGGTTGTGTCGTTGCACGGGGCTTGTTCGAAGAAATGCTCCTGCTCTTCGTGTTGGGAACACACTGGTTGTCGCGGCGCGAACTCGCAGTTGGCGTCTGGCGACGGTTCCCTCCCCGCTCCCCCCCCCCTTCTTGTTCGATGGGAAGCGAGGAGCTTGCCAGTTTCACTGGTGAGGATAGGGATAGAGGCCTACCTGTTGGGAGGCGCTTGCAGTTTGAGTTCGTAAGTATTAGTAAACAGCACCCATAGCTTAGGGGCTTTATTGCCTGAATTTTATGTTCACCTAATAAGAAAAGGTCCATGACCTTCTTTATGGCCGTAATTCCTGAACTGAGTTGTTACTGGGTAGAAAGGATATTTTTGTCTTTATTTCTAACCCTGTCGGGTATGGCGGCTGCAATCTCCGCAAAATTAAGTTTAGGTGCTTGCAATAATCTACAATTGTCTAGGATTAATACTCCTAAAACAATTTTTATTTATTTTCTATGGGCATACCCTTCTTTAGAAGTGGTAGCCATAAAGGATTTTTTCGCCATAGTCTGGTGGCTCAGGGGTGGATTCGCCCAGTGCTGATAACAGTTTTGGGTCGCGACCTGGGTCGCCCAATGTCAACGGTTCAGGATTAACGCTAGGTGTTGTAGTTAAGTCGGTGATTTCTTGTTTTCCGATTGAGACAAAATTATCGATAAGTGTTGGAGCTGAGCTCTCAATCATTTGGTCTTTTTGACCTAAAATGATATAAAACTGCATTGCTCTCTTGTATTTAATAGTATGCCGCTATTATGTATAAATGAGGGTATAAAAATAAAAATATTTTCGACACTCGTTTTATGCATTGCCGCACAGTAATGGTTGATATTACTGTTTCACTATGTAATTATCGTTGAACGCACGCAGCGAACCTCGATGATTATTTTATGAAAGGTATTTATTGTACATACCTGTAGCAATATCGTAATGTACGATATGATAAAGATTGTTTTACGATTTACGTAAAATAAGTATCATCGTTGGAGACCCTCGGTCAACCCCGATGTACATGTGAGGCAGATATTGACTCGCAGTCTATCCGTACCTGTAGCAATATCGTAATGTACGATATGATAAAGATTGTTTTACGATTTACGTAAAATAAGTATCATCGTTGGAGACCCGCAGTCAACCCCGATGTACATGTGAGGCAGATATTGACTATTAGTCAATCCGTACCTGTAGCAATATCGTAATGTACGATATGATAAAGATTGTTTTACGATTTACGTAAAATAAGTATCATCGTTGGAGACTCGCAGTCAACCCCGATGTACATGTGAGGCAGATATTGACTCTTAGTCAATCCGTACCTGTAGCAATATCGTAATGTACGATATGATAAAGATTGTTTTACGATTTACGTAAAATAAGTATCATCGTTGGAGACTCGCAGTCAACCCCGATGTACATGTGAGGCAGATATTGACTCTTAGTCAATCCGTACCTGTAGCAATATCGTAATGCACGATATGATAAAGATTGTTTTACGATTTACGTAAAATAAGTATCATCGTTGGAGACCCTCGGTCAACCCCGATGTACATGTGAGGTATTTATTGTATATACCAGTACCACAATGGTGGTAAGGAAATAACTATATACGACGATAACTTTCACTTTTTCACTTGTATTTTTATAATAAGTTTTTACTTTTATATCTATATACGACGATAACTTTCACTTTTTGATTTATTTTTTCTTCGGCGCTGCGTTTTCGCATTGCTGAAGACGTGCTCGCGTTGCCACGCACAAATAAAGAATGAGTATCTGTCAAGAGCACAGCTCCGTAGGTACTTGTAAAAAATTTTTAGTCATATTCATATCTCTTAAAAATGTGCGACGTTGCCTAGTAGATATAAGGGACTACCTGGTTAATTATATCTTCGAATGAAGCGGCGAAATATAATGTGTAAGGTCTTTGGTTATATTAAGTGCAATTTTGCTGTTCGTACTGCGTACCGAGATGTAAAGATTCTTCGGAACCCTGCCCTTTATATGTATATCGTGTTTACGTTTAGATGTATCGTGTAAGGCGACGTTGTGTAATTATAATTTAGCGTAGGACCCTAGTTGTCGAATCTGTTCTGAAGTGCCTCTCACCGCCTGTCCGCTTGTCGCCCGACCCCTGTAACATATTGTAAATGTAATCGCTTGACCGTAACAAGGCTGTACACATAGCTGGTAACTAGGATATTTGTATGATAGGGTTTCATTGTATCGATGTGATAGTGCGCCGACCGTAACGTAACAGGCCTAAGGGACGGATTATTTTTTAATGTTTTGTATTCTTTTACACTAGTAGGTTTAGCCGTTTTATAATTGCGACGATAACCTTCTAACGCTTCGCTTAAGGATTATGTTCGTGTTATCCCAGTAATTTATTGCCAAATGTTATTAACACTTACGTTTACTATACATTTACGATTTAAGTATTAGTTGTCAAGTTTTAGTTTCGTCCTTCGCACGTAGGTATCAGCAGGGGGCGTGCGTCGCCGCGTCGCCGCTCGCCGTAACTTATTTTGTAAGATCTGCTCCTCTCAGGTTATGAATGTTATTTGTTACTAATGTGTAGTATATAAAATATTGTAAATACAATAACAATAAGAAACATGTAGCAGGTGTTATCACACAAAATATAATTTTGTGAAAAATTTGCGTGTTTTATTTGATTATCCTCTTTCTTTACGCCTCTAACACAGATATATATTATTATGTACATATAATAGTGATTTACAATGTCATACCTACCGGAAATTTATGTCCAGGCTGGACTAAAAATGTCTAATCATACTAATGTCATCCCGAAAAGATGACATCCCAGAAAAATGTCATCCCGGGAAAATGTCATAATATAACGACAGCCTATATGGCGTAGCGGTAGTGAACGCGACTGCTGCCTAGGGAACGCGGGCTTGATTCCCGCTCAGTGCAAATATATATTTATTTGAAAAAAATATATATGCATGAATAGTCCAGTTGCATTGGTCTGGGTGTTTCCGTGCCTCAGAGCACGTTAAGCCATCGGTCCCGGTTGCCATACGAACATCTATGGTAGTCGTTTTGGGTAGTTGGAGCCCTAAAACGTTTGACTGGTCTACAGAATCGACAGAGGCTTCGGTGGCTTAGTGGTTAGAGCATTTCCCCTGTAAGGGAAAGGTCACGGGTTCGAATCCCGCCGAAGTCAAATTCTCTTTTCTCTTTGTAAATCGATTTGAACAATCAGCATAATAAATGCTTCAAAATTTAATTCAATGGTCTACAGAACTTCGATATCGCCAATTGGTTGTGGAAGTCAGATGGCAATCGCTTCATGGAAAATATTGAAGGTCAACCGCATCACAGACTGAAAAGACCCCAACTGAGGTGAGGAATGACTCTGAGATTGATATAATAGTTACTATAGTAAAACCAACGATACTGTGAAATAGAGAAGTAGGAACTACGGTTATCACTGTAAAATACATACTGTTTATTGCAATTCAAAGAATTTAGCACTATTTGACATATTGAAGGGAAAGTGGCGGCCTCCTCCAGTTCACGGGAAATTTGTTTTTACTATTGTATACGTCTACGCACTTTCTCTATTTACTTGACAACAATTATCGATGACACCACTGCGCCAGTAGTGCAGTACAGTACTACCAGGCGTCGATTCTACTAAAGCAAAACCATTGTCACACCACAGAGACTGCAAAAACTGGCATTAAATTTTAGACTTCATTGCTATAGAGTCAAAGTCCAAAATTAAATGAAAAGAGCTTCATTAAACTCTCTCATTCACTCTAAAAAAAGCCATTTAATTTTAAACTATAATTGCATTACTTTAAAAGCTAAACTTAAATGGAAATTTCTTGCAGTGTCAGTGGCATGATAGTGGTTGTGCTATAGCAGAATCGAGGGCCAGGGCCCTCGATTCTGCTAAAGCACAACCACTGTCATACCAGAGACTGCAAAAAAATGGCATTAAATTTTATAACTTATTTCTACCTATATACTTAGTCAAAAATTAAATGAAAAGAGTTTAATTACACTCTTTCATTCACTCTACAAAAAGCATTTAATTTTAAACTTTAACTGCATTACTTTAAAGGCTAAAATTAAATGAAATTTTCTTGCAGTGACAGTGACATGACAGTGGTTTTGCTTTAGCAGACAGAATAGAGGTCCAGTAGTGTGGCGGTGCCGCGGTGGTGCGGTGAGCCAGGAGTGGTTTTATTCTCAAATAATACAAACAAATTCAATTAAAACAATATATTAGCGTACCACAGCTCCTCAATAACATGAAATTAGAAAGCTGTTAAAAAAATAAACAATTTTGAACAATTTATATAAAACATCTTATTACGGGCCCTAAGGCTATCCAAAAAATATCAATATAGGCACAAACTTAAATAATTTCGATTAAAGTATAAATAAAATTAGATCAGTCATTTATTACATGAATAAACCAAATCTAGCATAATGGCCACAATATATTAGGTACAATATATTCATAAAATTATTTTAAATAGTATTTAGGCTTAATTAAAAATTTGGTCAACTGATTAGTTAATAGATACACAGAATATCAAAGGAAGTGCCCTTTATCGCCTACGCTACATAATGGATATCAAACTCCTGTAAACGCGATAACAAAATCTTTCAAGGTGGCAACACTTCACAAGCAACAAAATTACTCCACGGAGATTCCCCAAAAGATCTTGAAATGAGTTGCCATTATTAGAGTTGTGTTGCAACATTTTATTTACATTCCGAAAGTAATTTTTCGCCAGTTTAACATGAAGTTTGCTAGTGCTTGAGGGCCCCGATGCACGGCACTGCCTACACATTCGATAACTACGGATAGATTTGTATCCATCTTCAGAACCTTATGATTCTATCTATCCATCTATGGATGATGTTCATAACAGCTGAGTACGAATAAACAATATCACATTTAAAGTTTGCTTAATTTAATGCCTACAACTTATCTATTCTATTCACAAACAAAATACTAAGTCAAGAAAAAAATTACCATTAAACTATTCTCCAATAGGTATTTATTTGTCATACAATTTACAAAAGCACTACCCACACAATACTAAAAAATACTAGAACAAAATGATCACAGAATATTTCTCATACAATTTTTTTAAAATTTACAACCAATAATATAATATGGTTCTACCATTTTTACTATAGATTAATCTTCACTCAAACTGCAATCCCGATAGGATCAACCCCCTAACAAGTGACAATTCTAGCGTTGGCTGGCGTATTTTAGAATAGAATGAAGAAAAGTACACGCGTGCCAAATACGTCTATCGTAAATCCCATAAAAATTCATCATTCTAATCTGCAATACGCCGGACAACGTATTGCCACTTGCCCAGAGTCCACTCTCTTACGACACGTATGTATACTATAATTTGGCTATTGTCAGAGGGACTGCAGTATAACCCCTAATCCTAAGAAAGCCTGCCAACAAAGTCTCATCCGTCAATCATGTACCAGCTTGCAGCTAGCGGAGTTTGGAAAGTAAATATCTACATTATAATATTACCTTAGACCTTACTATACTCTTTCTTCTTTCCATTTGGCTTTTATAGGAGTACTAGCTTTTGCCCGCGGCTCAGCCCGCGTGGATGTCGGTTATCGCGACCAAACATAGCCTATGTCCTTTCTCAAGGTCTAATCTACCCCTATACCAAATTTCATGAAAATTGGTTCAGCGGTTTAGTCGTAAAAGCGAGACAGACAGACAGACAGACAGGCAGACAGACAGACAGACAGACAGACAGACAGACAGAGTTACTTTCGCATTTATAATATTAGTAGGGATTGCCGTCTGACCCACCACCCTGATAGGAAAGACTGCGCCAGAGCCGGCAGAGCCTCATCTTTTAATCAGCACCGGTGTGGTCAGTGACTTGTCACCTGACAGTTGGTACCGACTATCAGATTGGCTGGGGCCTGCTGAGCACAACGATGCGAGTCGCAACGATGTGCGCGATAGACACTGTCATTGGTCGATTTCCAATGACGTGATACAATCTGACCAATGACAATCTACGTTGCGCCTCGCATCGTTGTCGCATCGTTGTGCTCGCTTAGTGAATTGCAGTTTTGAAACTGTATTTTTAGGTTTACGTTGACCGGTCGCACGAGGGAGTTGGCTGACGTACTCTGCAGGCGGAGAGTGGCCGTGGCGTTCCTGCAGGAGACTCGGTGGGGTGGCGATAGCACCATGCACATTGGGGAGGGCTACCAGCTGATGTACACAGGTGCACCTGACGGGCAGGCCGGGGTGGGCGTGGTGCTCTCCCGGGTGTTGCGGGATGACATCTTGGAGGTGAAGAGCTATAGCGCCCGACTTATGGTTGTGAGGGTACTTATCGATGGGATTATAACCCACCTGATAAGTGCTTATGCTCCACAGGCTGGGCGTGGCGAAGCCGAAAAGATCTTGTTCTGGGACCAACTCGGGGGAGTGCTTCGTGACGTCCCGCTGTCGCAGGAGATTGTCCTGGGCGGTGACCTGAACGGTCACGTGGGTGACGGGTGTGAGGAGTTTGGGCGTGTCCACGGCGGTTTTGGATACGGTAGTCGCAACCCAGAGGGTGAGCACATCCTTAGAACGTGTGCGACTGCCGACCCGGCCATCGTGAACACGTACTTCAAAAAGAAATCCGAACATCTTGTCACCTACAAGAGCGGGGGGCGCTTAACCCAGGTTGATTTCCTGCTCACTAGGAGGCACAGCATCAGCAGGGTGGCCAACTGCAAGGTTATACCCGGGGAGAGTCTCACTAGCCAACACCGTCTCCTTGTCATGGACCTCCGCGTGAAACCCAAAGACAAACGTGCCGAGCGTGCCCAACGCAAAATCAGGTGGTGGCTGCTTGATGAAGCTAAGTCCCAAAGTTTCGTCTCAGCCATCGGTGACAAGTGCGCCGATGCTGTAGACGAACCAGTACAGGTTTCTTGGGACAGGATTCGGGCAGCTATTCTTGAGGCGGGGAGGGTGGTGCTCGGCATGTCTAAGGGTGGACGCAAGTGTGACAAGGACACCTGGTGGTGGAACGACACAGTCCAGAGAGAGATCAGGGTGAAGAAAGCCCTCTTTAAAAAGTGGCAAGCGTCCAAATCTTCCGACGACCGCGATGCGTACAAAGATGCAAAACGCGCCACCAGGAGAGCCGTAGCCAGGGCCAAACGAGACCACTTGCAACCTCTATATACCAAGTTGGAATCGTCTGAGGGGCAAAAGCTCATATATAAGTTGGCGCGTTCCAGGGCCAAAGCGGCGCAGGGTCTATCCAAGTGCCGCTGCATTAAAGACCCTGGGGGCAATTTGTTGTACGAGAAAGTCGCGGTGAAGGAGAGATGGCGCTCATACTTCCACGAGCTGCTGAATAAGCAGCATAAAGAGGTGCAGCCACCAGACCTCCCTCCGAATCAAGGACTAGTGCCACCGATAACGCCTGCGGAAGTCCAGACTGCCATTCGCCGCATGAAGAGCCGGAAAGCTGTCGGACCCGACGAAGTCCCCATCGAGGCTTGGAAGGCAATGGGCGCCCGTGGTGTGGGCATTCTAGCAAATCTTTATAACCGCGTACTCCTCACCGGCGAGATCCCGAGCCAGTGGAGGCTGAGCATCATCACGCCAGTCTTCAAAGGCAAGGGATCGGTGCAGGAGTGTGGTAGTTACCGCGGTATAAAGATAATGTCCCACACCATGAAGCTCTATGAGCGGATAATCGACTCCCGGATCCGACAGGAAAGTACACTCTCGGAGTGCCAGTACGGGTTCCGTCCCGGGCACGGGACCATGGACCCAGTGTTCGCCCTAAGGGTTGTGGCGGGGAAATACAGGGCGAAGAACACGCCCCTGCACTGCCTATTCTTAGACATGCAGAAGGCCTTCGACTGTGTTCCTCGCGAGGTGATCTGGTGGGCACTGCGGGCCAAGGGTATCCCAGAGACTTACATTGACACCATCCGAGACATGTACTACGATTCCGGTTCCGTGGTTCGGACTGCTGTTGGCGACTCGAAAGCCTTCCCCATCACCGTCGGGGTACACCAAGGATCCGTCCTTAGTCCTTACCTGTTCAGCGTGGTATTAGATGTTTTGTCGGACAGCATTAGAAACTCACATGAGCAGCCTCCGTGGTTGCTCATGTATGCTGATGATATTGCGCTCATGGACGCGGACAGGAGCAGATTGGTGCGACGCGTGAAAGGATGGAAAGAAGCGCTTGAGAACGGCGGTCTGAAGCTAAATGTAGCGAAGACAGAATACTTAGGCGATGATTTGGTCGAGCGCACGGACCAGGTTAAGTACCTGGGATCTGTACTTCATGTGACCGGTGAGATCGACCACGACGTCAAGGCACGCATTGCTGCCGCGTGGGCCAAGTGGCGAGAAATGACTGGCGTGACCTGTGATCCTAAAATGCCAGTCAGGTTGAAGGGGCAGGTCTATAAGACGATCATTAGGCCTGTTCTCTTGTATGGTTGTGAGGCGTGGCCGCTGCTCGAGCGACACAAGCAAGAGCTGCGTGTCACGGAGATGAAAATGTTGCGGTGGATGTGCGGCGTTACGCGTAAAGATCGCGTACGGAACTCTCGCATCCGCGGCAGCCTCCATGTCCGTGACATCGCGGATAAAATGCAAGAGAGCCGCCTTCGCTGGTGCGGCCACGTCTTGCGGCAACCGCCAGGCTACGTGGGGAACAAATGCCTGGCAATGGTACCCCCGCCGGGTCCAGGTAAAAGGGGTAGGCCAAAGAAGTCCTGGCTTGACGTCGTGGAGGGTGATATGCGTGCAAATGGTCTCACTACCATGGACGCCCAAGATCGTGCGAAGTGGAGGAGGAAGAGCCGGAAGGCGGACCCTGAGCTTCGAGGTCATCTTGGCCACGGATGCAATCAGGAGAATACGTCTATATGCAGATGATGATGTATTTTTAGGGGAAAATAAATTTAAATCTCGTGTTTACGGTTTTACGTGCACACGCGATAACGCTACAAGGCCACTGACCTAGCAGTAATACAAGATTTCCAGCCAATTTTTTTTTATTTGGTACTCTATTGTACTGGTGTTTTGAAGTGCTACATTAGCGAGATTGTATTGTATTGAATTATTTATATGACAACTGTACACCATACTATTTTTTCATTTATTACCGTAGGCACTACTGCTTGGGTACTACTACTAGTGTCATGGGATATTTGATTTACCCATGACACTGCCATGGCCTACTCTACTACGTCAATAAATGTTTTTTTTTGAAATTTGAAATTATTAATATTCCCGCTAACCCCTCCGATCTACTATAAATTATTTACAACAGCCTGAATTACTTTTGTTTGGAGTGGGTGTAGTGTAATGGCCAGGATTCGAACCCGAGACCTCTCGTTCGTAAGGCCAACTCCTTAACCGGTAAGCTACCATGCCAGCCGATGTACACTACAGTATACAGGCTCATATTCTAGAATAACACTCAGTCCTGAATCTCGATTTATCTGAAGACAGATTGTAAGACAGGTTCACAGATTTGACAGATTGTTCATACAATCTGTCCTTAGATATATCGGGTTTCAGAAAGAGAGAGAGAAAGAACTCTAAATGTACATATTTTTTGGTTCAGAATCAATAATTTAAGATAATCCAAGTATTTTAAATATCTCCAATGTACAGACATAACAAATTTACAATTTTATAATTATAAAATAAATTACCAACAAAATAACAAAGGATCAATGCTCAACAAATTTTACCTACAAATGGCTACCATCGACATTAATAACAAAGATTTCTATGTATACAACTAGACTTGCTGGCTGTACAGAAGAAAATATTTACTTTAACATTGCCAAGGGTGAGGCTCACTTTGTGAGGGCTACCTCAGAGAGACCACCGTGCGGTTTTAGTCGGTTTGAGTCCGATATAACCACCCCCATTGGTACTCTACTGGATAAATCTGTAGGGAGATCTGATCTGTCATACAAATACAAAAAGTCACTCAAGTCCATAAAAGGACATACACATTGCATTCCATTCCCATCATGTCCACCAGGTACTTGTTTACCACTAAGTGGTATAAAAAAGCACTCATTGCGTAAAATCTCACTCATTGAAATAAAACTACTTTTTTAACAGATTCTATTGCGATATTTGTTATTATGTACATACCTTTAGCCTCAACCTGCAACCATGGCTGCTGAAAAGTATGTAGCCGCAATGTTGGGCTAAATTCGGTTAAAAATGTTGTTTTATTTCAACTCATTGCATAGTCCCGGGTTAAAATTATTATTCTAAATACCTTGTCTAGTAGTATACATAGAGACTACAAACAACCTCTTACACCTGCACGTAGATTGGCACAGGAACAGGTTCAGCAGGCCTCCTGTCCAGGTGCACTCTGTTCCTCATCAGCTGCAAACTGTTCTCGGTGACTTTAGTGCACCCTCGGACTAGCAGGCCCTTTAATTTTGGACTGTGAAGTCCTAGTGATCTGTAAATACATATGAAACAGATTTGTGGTTGAGGGTACTACCAATAATTGACAGACTAAATTAAAAAAAAAATGATATAGCGCAACTCACCTGACACCTCTATCAGATATCTCTGAACATCCGCTCAGGTTCAACATGTTCAATGCTGTACTGTATTTCGCAAGAGCAAATAAGCATTTATCAGTGATTTGTTTATTGCCTTCCAAGTTTAAAGTTTTTATTTGTTTAAATTTTTTAATAAATATCAGCACGCAGCTTTCTGATATTGAGACACAGTATGAGAGATCTACATCTTCTAGAGTGCTCTGGTGCAGAGCCAGTGCCTCCATAGCACCTGTAGTCAGCCACGCATTTCGTGCTAATTTCAATGTGCGCAAATTATTACAGTAAAGAATTACTGGTTGTAAACATTTTGCTGACAGACTTTTACACTGACTCAAATTCAGACTCAGCAAATTCTTATTTCTTAACAATATGGGAATTAAATCACTATCCGTCAGCGTCGTACAGCGACTCAAATTCAATATTGTAAGTCGAGAACATAAAATTGTAAACACCTGAAAAAAAATATTTTTATTAAAATTTTGACAGCTTCTAGCTGTAATGAAGATTATGTATTGATTACTTACACTAAACGTGTGAGGCGAGAATCCCTTGTTCATCAATTTCAAAGATTTTAGCTTTGCAAAATACATATTTGTTATGTGCAAACAAGTCTTCGAAACAGAACGGAAATTGAAACATTCCTTTATCGTTAAACATGGCATAATCTTCGCAACTATTATATCCTCCCAATACAAATCCAACAGCTGAGTGCTCCTTTTCATGTTTATTTTAATTTATTGAAATTACATTACAGGAAGTCAATTTTTTCGAACATTCTCGTGAAAAATAATAACATTGTCAACATTGAAGAAATGACTTTGACATGACAGTAAAAGTCCAGATCTTATTTCTGTTATTATTTAGCATTTTCTAATGTTATTTTGTTTGATAAAATCGTAGAGGGAGACAAAATAAATGACAAACTCATGAGATGGAATGAAATAGTAATATCGATAGTGGACAGTGGTTAGATCAAGATGCTAAAAAAATATAGATGATGTTTTGAATTATCGAACGCCTCTTTGGATATGACGTTTGCGGTTTGTTTTTGCTACAATACATTACAACAATACACCTATAACATAAATATCGAGATGAAAACTGTCTCATAAGATCAAAGAGTATAGTAATTAAGATACAGGGTTTTCCCTAGTTTATGAGGCAGAGTTTATAACTTCCTGAACATAGTTTTCGATGTCTGAATCTGAAGCCCTAAACTTGTTCCTTAAAAAAATTGTATGTCAATAATTTTATTGTCAGCTATGTAATCTTTTTGTAATAAACATTAATATTATTAAAAAATGAAAAAAGAATACTATAACAATACTAGTTGTAGCCCGTGGCCGCGGCCGCGGCCGCTTCGGATGAGACTAGGATTAATGCTAGGATGAAGAAAAAGAAGAATCGACAGTCTCTGTGGCGTGGCGGTAGTGAACGCGGCTGCTACGCAGGAGGTGTGGGTTTGATTCCCGCTCAGTGCAAATATTTGTAGGTATGCATGAATATGAGTAAGTATTTGCATTGGTCTAGTCCTGCCTCGGAGAGCACGTTAGGGCAGTGGGCGCCGGCCCTTAAGCGGTCGGTAACTCCTGGGGCCCTAGACAAAGTGACATTCCATTGGCGAAAACGCCAGTGGAATCGCTTATTATTGTAGTTTGATATTCGTTGTCCCTTGTTCGTCGTTCGTTCGATGTCCGACAGCTTAACGACAGTCGTAATGACAGTTTGAGCCCTAAAAAGCAGTGGCGTAGCTAGGTGACCAAGGGCCCCGGTGCAAAAAGAAACAGGGGGCCCCCCTATTTTTTTTGGTTCCGAAAATTTCTTCGGGCGTGGCACGTCGCCTTAGCGAAGTAAACGATGAGGTAGGCATATCCCCTACCGGTCGCTAACGTGCTGTTGGGGATCAAATCTCTCCTCTCTCCCTCTTTTTCGTGCGGAAATCCCCTCAGATACCACCCCCGTTGTCGGCCATCGGGGGTAGTTATGTCGGACTCGGACCACTTAATACCACACGCCGCCGCCGCCGCGCCGTCTCGGATCTTCAGATACCAGAGCTGCCGGGGTGTAAGGTTACCGAGAACATATCACAGGCACCCCGGCTGATTCTGGGCCATCTACGGTTTTAAAATGGCCTCCTCGGGTGTGAGAAGCACGGTGTCCCCATAGAACTCTGAAAAGAAGGACATACATCAAACCGCGGCGCCAGTGGGGGTGAAAGGATGACAGGCGGTTGCACATGTAACCCCCACGCCTGCGCTCGGTAACCGGTCCGCTCCTTGCCTGCTCTCCATTGTGCCCTTTGCTAGTCAGTGGGATATGTGAAAAGTCTCCGACCAGCCCTCAACAGATCCGCGAGAGAGGAGCGCTACCGTCTCCGTTGCCCAGTGTGCACCGCGTGGTGACTGCGGACCCCGCAGTCCAATCCTCCTTACCTTGTAAAGAGGCGCGCGGAAACAATCTAGATATACCTACATCTAGCTTGTTTCCGCGCATTCTTACGTAAATTTTCATTTATTTTCGTGTGCCTACAGAATACTTAGCGTTAAACTCTACAGATCCCATACCCGTTCACATAGGCGATAATTTGGTCGACCACACGGACCAGGCTAAGTACCTGGGAGCTGAACTTCATGTGACTGGTGAAATCGACTACAACGTCAAGGCACGCATTGCTGCCGCGTGGGCCAAGTGGCGAGAAATGACTGGCGTCACGTGTGATCCCAAAATGCCAGTCAGGTTGAAGGGAAAGAAAGAAAGAAAAGAAAATACATTTATTGCAAAACAACGCACATTAGGTACACAATACACAACCAGGGGGAGGTCATTAGGCCACGGAGGTAAAGTAAAGTAAAGTAAAAACGTCTTTATTGTACACCATAGATATAACAATATAACATAGAGAACTGAGTTAGGTATGTGGTAAGTACAGATGGCGGCCTTATCACTCTGCGGCAATCTCTTACAGGCAACCATAGTATGGATAGAAATAACCAGAAAGGTCATGGAGGTGAAAATGCTATGCGGCGTTACGTGTAAAGATCGCGTGACGAACTGTCGCATCCGCAGCAGCCTTCATGTCCGTGATATAGTGGATAAAATGCAAGAGAGCCGCTTTCGCGGTGCGGCCACGTCTTGCGGCAACCGCTAGGCTACGTGGGTAACAAATGCCTAGCAATGGCGCCCCCTCTGGGTTCTGACTTGATGTCGTGGAGGGTGATATGCGTGCGAATTTTTCTCACTTTCATGGACACCCAAAAGATCGTGCGAAGTGGAGGAGGAAGAGCCGGAAGGCGGACCAGGAGCTCCGAGGTCATCTTGGCCACGGATGCAATCAGGAAAATACGTCTATATGCAGATGATGATGATTTCGTGTTTATGTCGAATCGACATAAACATTCGGTGAAGGTGTTTAGGCCGGAATCGAACGGGTCTCAAACGCCGGAGTGTAAGCAGGACCAATAAGAAAATTCCATTGCACCTCGACAGACCCTGGGCCATATACGACTTTGAGATGGCCCCCTCAAATATGGGAACCACGATATCTCCATCTGGCCCAGAACCCCCTTACTTGCTTTCCACTGCGACAGTTGCTAATCAGAGTTACACGTGGAAAGTTCATAAGTAGTTGGCCATAGGCCGCAGCGTCTATGCCATCTTGAGACAGGCTGCTGCTGTCTCCGTTACCCAGGGTGCACAAATGGTCTTCAATAGAAGACCAGCGATTATCTAGCAAAAAAAAAATAAGTAGGTACTGGAACTCGTGTTACTATTATAATATTTCTAGTTACAATCAATTTACTATAAGTAAAATATTGTATTATGACTGCTAGAATAATATCACTCCCTAGTCTCTAGACATTAAGCTTGGGGGTCTCCTGAGGGCTCAGGGGGCCTCCAAGCTAGCTGCAAGTGTGATGGCGAATCTTTCAACGAGACAATACTGCACAAAATTCCAACAAATGAGTTGCACTGATTAGAGTCTGTTAGGTAAGACTTTGCTACTTCAGGCTCGGGCTTGGGGGGCCCCCTGAGTCTGAGGGCCCTGGTGCACCGCACCACCTTGCCCACCCATAGCTACGCCAGTGCTAAAAAGTCCAACAATTAATCTAACTGCAATGCTTCGATATCGCCAATGGGTTGTGGTGTGGAGGTCAGATGGCAGTCGCTTCGCGGAAAATATGAAAGTTCAGCCAAATCTGCAGTTGAACTGAAAAAGCGGACCCCTGATTCCGAGATGAAAGCTTCGGACGAGTCTGGGATGATGTGATGGACACTAGGTGAAGAAAAAGAAGAATATAGACTAGCTGTTGCCCGCGGCTCCGCCCGCGTGGATGTCTGTTATCGTGACCAAACGTAGCCTATGTATTATTCTGATGTAGGTACGAGTATAAGCTATTATATTATATCTATTATTATTTATTGTACAGTTTCATTAAAATCCATTTATAAGTAGTTTTTACGTGAAAGAGTAACAAATATCCATCCATCCCTATCGATAACATTCGCGTTTATAATTTATGTAGTAGGATTTTACATAATATATCTATCTTCTAGTATATAAAAATCAATATCTACCACTTTTCGTTGTTAGTTTATAACTCAAGAACGGCTGAACCGATTTGGCTAATTTTAGTCTTGAAATGTTCGTGGATGTCCAGGGAAGGTTTGAACGGTGAGAAAATAGGTGCAGCGGGAACGGGAAAAATATGGCGGTACGAAGTTCGTCGGGACAGCTAGTCTTTCTAATATATAAAAATCAATGCCACTTTTCGTTGTTATTTTATAACTCAAAAACGGCTGAACTGATTTGGCTAATTTTAGTCTTTAAATATTCGTGGGTGTCCAGGGAAGGTTTAAAGGATGAGAAAATAGGTGCAGCGGGAACGGGAAAAATATGGCGGTACGAAGTTCGCCGGGACAGCTAGTTATTAAATATATGATTGTACCTACCATGATTAAGTAAGTAGGTAGGTGTCTACTCTGTAGCAAGAAGTCACTTACATCTGATTAACGTAGGTAATTCTGTATAACACCGGAGGCGAATCAAGATATAGCTTTGTGCTATCTCCCATTCGAGAAACGTTTTTCAATAAAAGGCTGCAAATACGATTCCTCAATTAGTTAAATTACATTTAAAGCATGTTCCATTCCATCCTTTCAAATCTACTGTAGGGATACAATCAAAGAGAAAAGTGTTCATCATTACTTTATTTTATATTTAATAAAATGTTAAGTTGGTTTGTCTAAGCTTCAAAAATAATTACTGAGCTCTTTTGACACAACATATTTTATAGCATCAATATAATCTATAACCAGCGGACGATCAAGACGCTTCTAACGATGCCTTAATTGTTCAGTTCTAATAAGAAGTCGAAGAGTTATGACTGGAACAAATGAATATACATACCTACATACAAACATAGCCTGTCAAAATCATGACCCTCCGTTGACTTCGCCGAAGTCAGGTATAAAATAAAGGTCGAACGGGTGTTTCTGTGATGGGTGGGGTCCACGTCCAAACTTTGAGGTCGTACTGGTATAACCCGCGCCACGTATCTTGGACCTAAATCGTAAGACTTACGAGGCTCTGGCGCCCGCGGATTGCTTTGTAATAGTCTATGCTTGGTGAATTTGAATTCGTCTACCGCAGTAGCATCCCGCGCTATCCTCAAAAGACACCCAAGAAATGTGTACTGCGCGTATAGGGCACATTTAGAGCACATTTTAGGTCCAAGATACGTGGCGCGGGTTATAGGTACCTACGTAGCTTGACGTTTATGTGAACGCCGGAAGCGGAAAGTTTTTCACTTAGTTTGGACCCTCCTCGAGTATCTACTTAAAGTATAAGATTTCAAAAGAACAAAATATCATTTTGCTAGTGAAGTTTTTCTTTTGAACTATTGAGTTACACAGTTAAGTAATGTGAGAATTTGACAAGAAAAAAGACGAAACAGTTACATGTTATGGAGAAAGATGTTAGTTTATGTTTTGAATTGAGTGTTTTATCAAACCAAGCATTCCTATTATCTATCTATATATAAAAATGAAACCCGTTTTCCGTTGTCACGACATAGCATGAAAACGGCTGGACCAATTTCGATAATTCTTTTTTTAGAACATTCCTTGAAGTACGGGGATGGTTCTTACGGAGAGAAAAATTGAAAAAAAAAAGAATTGACTGTTAGGCGGTACGAAGTTCGCGGGGTCAGCTAGTTATTCATACAAGTTAATATAACTTATGAGGAGATAAGCGATTATGAACGTAAAAGAAGCGAAAGATGTAGGTATGCCAGGATCGTAGCAAATGGAAAACTGTGGTCTCTGCGTAGGTACCTCACTGGGAAAGAGGCGTGACTGTATGTATGTATGTATGTATGAGGAGATGGCGCAGGATCTGCCGGAGAAACTCTATAAAGAAGTCCAATATAATAGCAAGCCTTTTTGATTACTGGCAGTTTTGGAATTATTTACAAGCATGATGTTTCCGCAAAAAATGTCACTTTTAGTCAGTAAAAAAAATGTGTAGCAGCTTCTCTCAAATTCTCAAACAATAAAATAATAAATATAGGAAAATAAATAATATTCACTACGTTATGGCAATAGGGTTACCTCCTAGTACTTGGGACCGTCATATAATTGGCGAATCGTGTATGTAGCAGACTAAAATTGATTTAGGAGATAAGGAATCTATTAGGAATTGGAAAGCTCCCCAAGGACTGACTGAGATTTTGACCCAGAACTATAATTAGAGGTACAAAATAAGTCATGAGGATTCCCAAGACTGCGAGAGCTGGAACAGAAGAACTGAAATTTACTTCCAAAGCCGAAATTAAACAGTTGAAGATGGACGTAGGGCTTCGGCCCACATCTGAACATTTGGTACCAGTACGACGAAGAAAAAACAAACTGAAGTGATTGTAGAAGTCATAGTCATGTATCTTTAGGCCATTGTGTAGTGATAGAAAAAGTGAATTTATGAATAAATGAAGTTTTAATTCTTTTTATTCTCTTTATTCGCTTTCGTTCATCCACACGGGCGGTGCCGTGGGCTATAGCTAGTAAAGGCTAGTAAACATTCTTTTAGGCGAACGTGATATGAACAAACTGAAGTGATTGTAGAAGTCATAGTCATGTATCTTTAGGCCATTGTGTAGTGATAGAAAAAGTGAATTTATGAATAAATGAAGTTTTAATTCTTTTCATTCTCTTTATTCGCTTTCGTTCATCCACACGGGCGGTGCCGTGGGCTATAGCTAGTAAAGGCTAGTAAACATTCTTTTAGGCGAACGTGATATGAATATTGTCCTCTTTAACCCAATCCAATAATAATTTCTTAGGCCTTCAACCCAATAATAACTCTATCCTAAAACCCTTCACATTTTTATACTTGGAACCTTTCTCAATATATCATTTTCATCTCTTTTACCATGTCCATACCAAGACAGTCGCTTGTTTTCCACCTATTCATACACCGGCTTAATCTTCTGAAGCTCCATAATAAAACAGAAAACTTAAATGAGTGGACAACATATTTTGTATTTAATTTTATTTTTATTCTGTGTTGACACTACGTTTAATATTATTCATATTAAAAAAACAAAAACTTGCGTGCTAATCTTCTTGGGTGCTATTTATTACAAATTGAGTCGTAATCTAAGAGTAGTGTAGCCAGAATACGTTCCTTTTATGATAGACATCATAAAAGGAACGGGCAAGTTCAACGCAGCTATGCCACCCGCCTTCAAAATCATAGGATTCTGTGCAATCTGCAGCATTACAAGCACCAACTTCTTGTTCTTTGTGTCAAAGTTCTCCCATTCACAAGCGTACACGGCTTTTTCGAACACAATGCTTGCGTCCATCACTCTCTGACCAGTGAAGCAATCCATCGCTACTTGCATTAAAATGTAGGGCATTTGCAAGTAAGTATTTTCAAGTTTACCGAGTAATTCTGTTATTAATCCAATTACGAGGATAAAGAAACCCATAGCCGTTGCGTCCCTGATGGAAGTCTCAACTCTACGAAATAGATTTAACAGCAACGCGTGACGGGCAATAGCTAAATTTAAACGTTCTTCTATAATTTCATTTATCACCCTTTTATTATAAGCTTCATACATGTTACTGTTAATAACGACCGTAGAGGCAATACCTATATTCGCTTTCTCCACAGCATCAGGCCAAAGTTGAAGCATTTCTTCGCTCAGAGCGAGCATTTGCGCCTCGATATATCCTACGATGACTATGAGATACGCTGTGACGCAAGCAGGTATGTAGCATGCAAAAACGACACCAGCTGAGGTAAGAAAGTATGTTAATTCGTAGTTAGGTGTCTCAAACCTGGGTTCTAGACCTGTAAACAGTAAAGGTTCATTTTAAAGACGAGGAGAAATTCTCGCCTGCAAGATCATCGATCTCTACTAGAACCGTGTCCAGAAGGCTGGCGGCATTACCATACTGAAATCAGTCAGATAGATTATTGGGTCGGCACAATATAGAGAATAGCATACAGGCCCCAAATAACTTGCGGGCGAGGCTCTGGCGTAGGCTTCCTCTCAGTTTTGGGAGATCGGACGGCAATCTCTCCCAGATACAAGCGGACCCGGGGTCTAAAGTGAGAACTTTGGACGCCACTGGGAAACGCTACGAGGATGATGATGAAGAGAAAATATCCATCAAAAGCATGATGCAGTAATTACCATATAAAACGAGGTGGTTTTCTGGCAAATTTCTGCCGGGAAAGGCGAGGGGCATCAAAATATATATAGAGGCGTTGCCAATGAGCACGAACCAGTAGGTGAGGGCTCGTTTCTTGACAATCCTTAGAGCTTTCAGTAAATTGACTTGAAATCGGCCCCCCAGGACTGTTTGTTCATCACACTCCAGAAAGTCGTCCACCATCTTCTTTATTTTCTCACTGGAGACAATCCAAAATGAGTTACATACAGTTCTCGAGTACAGGGTATATTTATTGCTAGTATTGCTACTTAGTAGGTTTTACTTACATATCAATGACCATGTACATCTTTACGATTCCAACCTCGCTACTGATTGCGAGAGATATTACTATCACAGTAGCAACTAAATCCTCAGTCCGTCGATCGATCACGAACCATACTATGCTGATTAGGTACGAGTAGAAGTAGCTAGCAGCCAACACCAGCGTGAGAAGATAGTAGTAGATGGGTATTCCTGGATAGTAAAACATTCAGTAGGTAGTATGTTCTACCTAAAATGTGCTCAAAATGTGCTCTATACGCGCCGAGTTGTCCTAGATTCTAAAATCACTCTACAAAGAACAGCTTGATCATCTAATCTTGCCAGAGCTTTAGTACTTTACACTTTTAATCGTCTTTAGAAATCTCACGAGTACTTAACAGTTTTGGAAAATATAATTATGATGCAAGCATTCGAAGAGCACGTTAAGCCGTCGGTCCTAATAACCAGGCAAACATCTACGGTAGTTGTTACGAGTAGTTGGAGCACTAAAACGTCCGACTACTCTAACTACAGAGCTTCGATATCGTGAATGGGTTGTGGAGGACAGATGGCAGTCGCTTCATGGAAAATATCGAAGTTCAGCTGCTTTACAGATAGACTGGAAAACTGACTCCAAGTAATTTGGGAAAAAATTCAGAGAATGATGATAATCTCCAGGGCTTCAATTTTATTCTACTAAAGCAAAACCACAGTAATACCAAGAACTCTGTGAAAAATCCATTTAATTTCAGTCTTTAAAGTAATGCTCTTATAGTCTAATGTCTTATTGTAGAGTGAATGAACGAGTGTGATGAAACTTTTTTCATTTAATTCTAGACTATAAGTCTATAGCAATAAAGTCCAAAATTTAATGCAATATTTTGCAGTATCTGTGGTGTGACCTTGGATTTGCTCTAGCAGAATTGAGGGCCAGGTCTATTTACCTTTCTGATACTTGCTGTCAATGTTTACAGTAAGTACTCTCAGACCTACTGACACATTCCATAGCATCGTCGGCAGGTCGCAGTAATCCAGGCCAAACGTACGTAATTTATCCCACATTTTGTCCAAATACCTGTAAATATATACCATGTTGTTTATTGAAGGTTTATTGCAGAAGGTTTATTGCTAATTTTAGTGATTTAATCAATCAATATTTTTTTTTTCTATCAATTAACCTGCCCCTCACTGTACCAGGGGCAAAGGTGCCCATGACGCAAGCGGCATTGCCCCACTGAATAGCAACGGCTAACCTCTACCCAGATACGAGGCGGAGCGAGAGTCACCGGTTTTGTCCCTCAACCTGCGACCCAATTCATTAACTAAGTTTTTGGCGTCAGCACTCAGCACCCCAACTACCCATCGTCTCGACCGCAAATAGTCACAGTCAGACAAGGCTAAATTTTTTTTCCACCGCTTCTTCAGCAGTGGCTGCTGGAGACAGGACGGTACGGTCCAGGTGGCTGGGAACAACCGTGCTGACACACGTGGCATCCCATAGAAGGCATCTGCCATTTTTTCACGGCACCAGAGTCATACCGTCCAATCAATCAATAAGCCTATTGCAGTCCACTGCTAGACATAGGCCCCTCCCAATGTGCGCTACTGCTCCTGATCCCTTTGCATCAAGTCTGCCCTAAACACCTTTTTCAGGTCCTCAGTCTGTCTGGCTAGAGAGCGTTCCACCTTCCGTTTGCCTAATTATGATTAGGCGTGCTAAGTCCTGAAGATGTTTCAAAGTAAGCGGTAAGTATGACTTTAGAGACGTAGACACCATGATTGTATTTCAATGACCTTTTTATTTTCAGTTGTTATAATCTTACCCAATGTTGTAATCTTACCCAATAAAAGTGCAAAGTGTCTATTTACTTGATGAGATCCAACCTTAGTCTTTACGTGCAACTACTTTCTGTTCTAAACCTAAAACAAAGGATTATGGGCTATATAAAACGTTAATTGTTCAAAAGCGACAATTGTGAATAAGTTATTATATAAGTGTTACCTTTTTGTAATTATGTTGCCAATGAGGTGTCTCAATATTGGTTGCAGCTGCTTGTCAATGTGTTTTCCCAAACGAAATAATTACGGGTTGCATTGTTTAATATAGTGGAATTAACTAGAGCTAGGTACTTCTTTGAAACTGTGCATTTAATTTAAAATGTTGGTTAAAATAGGGTATTTTCTGGAATAATAGTAATAATAACATTGGACTATGTATATTGTTAAGTCAAAAGGCAATAATGATCATTGATTAATAATTGCATGTTGTGTTGATGTTAGACTTTGTTCTTTTGTTCGGTGAAGCTACTTTGAAAGATAAGCAGCCTCGGTTTCAGAACTTATCTATCTTCATGGAGACGTATTTTTCTGATTGCATCCGTGACTAAGGTGACTTCGGAGCTCAGGGTGCACACTCTGTTTCAGAACTACAAGGGGACAATTTCCTCAGATCAAAGACTTTTTTAAGGTTTTCTTATAATAAGTTTTACACATTTATGACTATAGTATTGAAGGCAGTGATTAGACTCCATTCTCTCTTCTGTTTAGTTGTGACGAATTTCTGTTGCAAATTATTTGATTTGTAGAAATGAGGATTTTGATTGAGGAGGAATTTGATTTGTAGATTTTTTTTTTTTGCGTGTGGCAACACTACGGCTAACATCTGATTGCATTTCGTCCCGTATTTATTTAAATTTTTAATTAATAATTTCCATAATCAGGGCTTTAATTCGTCACGAAACACATTACTACAATAATAAAAGTGTAATTAGGTAAAAAAGTGTGTGTAAAGTGTAATAAATCAGTGAAAATAGCGTCCAGCTGATTTTGCTCACCGGCTAAATGTCAATGACATCGCGTACATATATTTGTTTTAATTTGTGATCTTTGTCGTCTCTTTTATTACAGTTTACAGTGATTTTTAAACAGGTAATCGCACCAATTACCACTAATTATCGTATTAGTTTACATTAGTAGCGTATTCAATCCATTT
This sequence comes from Eilema depressum, assembly GCA_914767945.1. NCBI lineage: Eukaryota > Metazoa > Arthropoda > Insecta > Lepidoptera > Erebidae > Eilema > Eilema depressum. The sequence continues at coordinate 1,935,350 of OU612026.1, forward strand.
CGTTTTGAGGTTACATATTTATTTGTGTAGGGTACATATTGATCAAACTGCTTTTTGGTATTTAATCCACTATAAATACATAAATCTATTAAATCATAATGCCAGTCACACGTAGCATGTCTTCTGCACGACGTGATCAGGCTAAATTAGATAATATATTGAAAAAACTTGACCTTACATTGAAAGAATTGGATGCATCCAAAACGCTGATTGAACAGTTGCATAAGGAAAGGGACGACAATGAAAAGGAACTACTGGATAACTTAAATAAATATGACTTAATAAAAAAGCAGATGGCTGAGCTGCATACAGAGCATAGGTTAGTGTTAGATGAGCGGGATAGATTGCACAACATTGTGGCTGGGTTTAGGGAGTGCAGCGACGAGTACGAGCAGGGCCTCAAGCGCATGTCGGTCTTAGAGCAGGAACTGCAAGAAGCCCACCACCACATTACTCACCTTGAGGCCGAGAAACGTGACACCATAGTATCCCATACCCATAGCTTGTTTGAGGAGTTAGTCGGTAGTGTGCCCAGCCTTGTTTCTACTGAACCTAGCTTAGAACCCACATTTACTATAGACTTAACAAAGGATGATACCTTAATAGCTCATACTCCCAATCCCAAGATGGGCATAGTTGAGTGCAGTAGAAACAAACTTAAGAAATATATAAAAATTAATAAATACATAAGAAAAACTCAAAAACTTATTAAAAGACAAAAATGTATATACACCAAAGTCAAATATATTAATGAGAGAAGGCAATTAGGTGATGAACTTGATATGTACTCATTATTAATTGAAAAAAACATCTCTGAACATAATAATAATGTAATAAAGCTAGAAACAGAAATTAAAAACTTACAAAAATCACTAGACATAATGACCAACAAGTATTGTAATGTTAAAAGTGAGTATCAGGAATACATTCTGGCCATGAGGGATCTGATGAGACCAAATTCTGCATTATCATCTAAAGACAATTCACTCAGTCTTCACCCAGTCTGTAAGTCCTCACTGACTTCACATATAAGCCCTTCACTTAAGGTAAATGATAAACCCAGTAGTTCCTTCACCGAACATAATAATGGAAGTTCTGAAGTAATGATGTTTTTGTGATGAATTGGGGAAATCAATGGGCCAGTCACTAAGTTCACACTTAGGACAAAATGTTACTAATTATTGTATGCCGGGTTTAACTTATTGTAACATTGTTAAAAAAATTAAAAATTATAGCTTAAACAGCAACACTACAATTGTAATTTTAGTGGGAGACAGGGGAAATGCGGACAGAAATGCAATTATGAACTGTTTTGAATTGCTTAGCTCGTTAGATGTAAAAAATATAATTTTATTCACACTCCCATATAGCCGTAGCTTGTCACAGGCAGAGAATAATACTAGACACAAACTTAATCAGACAATACATACATTAATATTTCATAATTCTAGTAAATTCCATTTAATTGATATAAATTTGTATGTTGAAAATAAAATACTATTGACTAAAGATAAATTCTATTTAAATAGATTTTTTAAAAGACAGATAGCATCTTCGCTATCTTTTTGTATTAAACAATCAGCCAAGAACTTGGCTAAACAAACTGCTTTTTTTGAGCATAATAATGACAATGTTTGTGTTGCGACCTTGGAATATGTTCCAAATAATAGTGACAATTATTTAAATTTAATTCTAGGACAATAGAGGAAATCTCTAGCAAATTAATTTTAGGGACTAAGGAAAAGCCTGCTCTCATGAATATTATTCATCAAAATATTCAGGGTATTTCTGGCAAAGAGCTGCAACTAGAATTATTTTTGAATGAAAAGCATATTCATGTACTCTGTGTTACTGAACACTGGTTAAAAAAACATGAACTATTAATTAGTATTGATAATTATAAAATAATAAGTTCGTTTACTAGAGATTCCGCTACGAGAGGTGGGTCACTCATCTTAATTAATAACAAATTAAAATCTAAAGACAGAAAAGATATAGTAGCACTCTCTAGTGAGCGAAATATTGAACTATCATGTGCGGAGCTTGAGCAATTTATTATTATTAGCGTCTATAGACCTCCTTCTGGAGATTACAACCTGTTTGAGTCTATTATGGAAGAAACCTTAAAAAAGATATATAAATGTAAGAAGACGGTAGTTGTATGTGGCGATTTTAATATTGATATTTTAGAAAACTCACAGAAAGCGGTAAGGTTCCTTAATCTTTTTAAATCTTTTAATTTACAAAATATTTTCTGTGAACCAACTCGCATCACACCCACAACAGCCACCTGCTTGGATAATTTTTTTTCTGACATTGATGTAAAAGATAAATCTATAATAAATTTTGTAAAGTCAGATCATACAGGTCAGTTAGCTAGATTTGAGCACCAACATGTTCCATTGCCAAAAAATATTGTGTGTAGACCAATCACAACATACAGATTAGAAAAATTTAAAGAAAACATTAACAATAAAATACCTCTTCTGGAGTTGAACCGCGGTGAAAGCCCGAATGATCTTTACAGAGATTTGTTCGGAGTAATAAACTACGAATTTAATAACATTTTCACAAAAAAACAATAAACGTAAATCAACTCAAAATTAAATTTAGTGATTGGGCTACACCTGGAATCCATAAAAGTAGAAAGAAACTGTATGAATTATACGAGATAAAGGCATCTACAAATGAGCCACAAGTAATTGAACAAATTAAAAGGTATTCAAAGCTGTTCAAGAGAGTCTGTTCAGTAGCCAAATCTAATTATATTCGGGCTAAAATAGAAAAATCTGATAATAAAATAAAGGCAACATGGAACATTATTAACAAGGAAACCTGTAAGACAAGGTCACGTGATCGATCCTTCGAGTTGGAAGTGGATGGTGAGCACATTAATACTGATGCTGCAGTAGCCAATGCATTCGAATCTTTTTTCACAAATGTTGCAACTACAACTACAAGTAAATTAAATTCTTCAAAAAATGCAGCTGCTTCTCTTCTTAAATCTAGTGTTGATAAATGTAGTGTTAACTTTAATTTTCAGTATATTGACTCTGAAACCATATTTAAAACATTTAAGCAACTGAATATATAAAAGACTGAGGATCTTTGGGGCATTTCAACCAATGTAATAAAACCAATAATGCCCGCTATTGCGCCTTATCTTGCAATCATATTCAATAAATGTATAGATGAAAACCAGTTTCCTACTCTTATGAAGTACAGTAAAATCATTCCGTTATTCAAAGCAGGGGAAAAAAGTGATCCATCCAATTTTCGACCCATCTCTATACTCCCAGCCCTTAGTAAAATTTTTGAAAAAATAATTTTTAATCAACTGCTTTCACATTTTACATTTAATAAATTACTTCATGAGAAACAGTTTGGGTTCACTAAAGGCAGAAACACGACGGATGCAGGAGTTGCACTCGTCAAACATATATTTGATGCATGGGAGAAGAAGCAGGATGCCATTGGTATTTTTTGTGATTTATCAAAAGCTTTTGATTGTGTTGATCATGAGACTTTGTTATTGAAATTAGGTTATTATGGTGTTTCTAATGGCTCACTTAGTTTAATAAAGTCTTACCTCAATGGCAGAGTACAAAAAGTCAACATTAATGGCACCGACTCTTCTGGCGCCCCTTTAGTCATGGGAGTACCCCAGGGCTCGATATTAGGACCCCTTTTATTCTTGATATATGTAAATGATCTTCCTTACTTCACTAAAAATCTTTGTGAAATAGTATTATTTGCAGATGACACATCATTAATTTTTAAAACTGATAGACAAAAAGTAGTACTTGACGATGTGAATAATACCCTTTCCGAAATATTGCATTGGTTCACAAGTAACAACTTGTTACTCAATGCAAAAAAAACAAAATGTGTAAAGTTTGCTATGCCCAATGTAAGACAGATAGATACTCATATTGTAATGAACAATGAATCAATTCAAGTAGTTAATACCACAGTTTTTCTAGGAATAACTCTAGATAGTAAACTGCAATGGGGTTCTCATATCACAGCCTTGGCAGGAAAACTTAGCTCAGCTGCCTATGCGGTTAGAAAGATAAGGTCACTAAGTGATGAGGAAACGGCACGATTAGTTTATTTTAGCTACTTTCATAGCGTTATGTCATATGGTCTGCTGCTGTGGGGCTCAGCTGCCGATATTGAGACTGTTTTCATATTACAGAAACGCGCGATACGAGCAATCTACGGCCTCAGACCCCGTGACTCGCTGAGAGAAACATTTAAAGAAATTAATATATTAACGGTTGCTTGTCAATATATTTACGATAATATTTTATACATACGGAAGAACTTAAATCTTTTAAAAAAAAACTCGGACACACATGATTATAATACGAGAAATAAAGATAAACTAGCAGTGCCAATACTCAGGCTTCATAAGGTTGGTAATTCATTTGTAGGCAACAGTATAAAAATATTCAATAAAATTCCTCAGGATTTGGTTGACATGCCACTTAATATTTTTAAAATAAACGTGAAAAAAAGTCTAATGGAAAAAGCTTATTATAAAGTAGAAGAATATCTTAATGATAAAAATGCATGGTCAACCTAATCACTTTCTTGCCCGCACATTGTAAATTGTATAAAAACCGTATTAAAAAAAAAATAAAAAGGATAATTGAGTTCTCTGAGTTTCTTGCTGGTATCTTCTCAGTAGAACCAACTACCGAACCAGCGAAAGAATCATTTTCAAATGGTTTACTTTAATATTTTATTTTTTGTTCACATACTTCTTGACACAATTGTAATATTTTGACGTTCATATGTGCTCTATATGTGCCTAAATTGAATAAACGAAATTGATTCTTTGATTCTTTGATTCTTTGAGGTATAATTTAAAAGAAAAATTACTTATTTGTTCACCATAATATGACTTGACATGGTTTAGCTGCTTTCAGATCAAATGCATCATTTCAACCTTATTTTATTTTTGAACTCACCTAATAGTTCACCGTTGATCTTAGAGTCGTGTAAGTTGAATACACTCCTCTCAGAATAGTCATTAGGTTGCTAAAACTCAGTGTTGCCATGCACCAGCAGATAATATCATGGCTTTCTGTGAATTTTGCACCATGACCTGTATCATTTTCATGTTCGTTTTATCAAAGTTCTCCCATTGGCAATCGTACACAGCCTGTTCGAAAACTAGACCAGCGTCCATCACTCGCTGTCCAATAAAACAATCCATTACAACTTGCATTAGTGCGAAAGGAGTTTGCAAGTAAGTGTTCTCCAGTTTGCCAAGGAGTTCGGCTATGAGTCCTAGTACTAGTAAAAAGAAACCCATGGCTATCGATACTTTGAATTCTTCTTCAACATTCCTGAAAAGATTTTTCACTGAAGCGTGATGATCTATGATTTCTTTCAGACGTTTATCAATGTGTTTGTTAACCATTCCTTTATATTTTGTTTCATTTGCATGTATATTATCAATTCCTTCTTCAGCTTTTTTGACTGCTTCGGGCCATATGTTGAGCATTTCTTCGCTTAGAGCGAGTATTTGCGATTCAGTGTAGCCAGCAATTACTATAAGGTACGCTGTTACGCTGGCTGGTACATAGCAGGTGTAAATGACGGCTATAGCAATCATAGTATAGGCTATTTCGAAGTTGGGTGTTTCAAACATCGGCTCTAGACCTGGAAAAATAGATTGACATATTATAATAAAAACTTTAGATTCGTGGGCAACACAGCAATATCTGATTTCAAGTGAAATACTACTACCGAATGGAGAAAATAATTTTAGATTTTTAGCAAATTAACTGTAACTACTCATTAGCATCAAGGCTAAATTGTAACTGCTGTTAGGTAATAATTCAGTTACACAAACATGTTCTCATCCTATTTTACTAACTCTACAAATATTATAAAGTAGTTGTTGCCCGCGTAGATGTCGGTTATCGCGAAAGAACATAGCCCATGTCCTTTCCCAAAGTCTAATCTATCTCTGTATCAAATTTCATCAAAATTAATTCAGTATATTAGGCGTGAAAGCGTATCAGACAGACAGACAGACAGAGTTACTTTCGCATTTATGATATTCGTATGTATATGACTATTTGTGAAGACATTTGGATGTTTGTTACTCCATCACATCAACGGCTGAACGGATCTGGCTGAAAATATATATAAAAAAAAGTTCAGAGATAGACTCTATTCTGGAATAACATAAATAGGCTACTTCTTGTCACGGGAATGGGATTAATATTTCACGTGGGCGGAGCCGCAGCTATCATTTAGTCAAAGAAAATAGTAAATCACTCCGATTGACCATCATGGCTGAATGTGTAGAGGAGCAAAAAAACAAAAAACATCTAAAACTTACCATAGATGATGATATAGTTTTCTGGCAGGTTTCTCCCAGGAATAACAATGGGCATCAAAAGGTACAAGACCCCATTACCGTTGATCACCACCCAATAAAAGATGGCTCGTTTCTTGACAATTCGAAGATTCTTTGACAAGTTGGCATGGAACCGGCTGCCTGGTATTGTCTGTTTGTCACATTCCAAGAACCCATCTGTAAGCTTCCTTATTCTGTTTCTAAAAATTCAGAAACTGATGTATCGATTTAGAAAGAGAATAGAGAATCGACCTCGGGCGGGACTCGAACCCGCGATCTTTCCCTTACAGGGAGAACGCTCTGACCAGTAAGCTACCGAAGCCCGCACGAAGCCGATCCAAATTCCTCTACACAACCGTCTTTGGGGCGACGCACAGTGCATTGAGCTGAAGACAAAAACAAAAAACATGATTATCTATTTCCACGCAACTTTGTTTATTTTTTAAAAGGTTATTATTTGTAACAAAATTTCAAGCTGTTAATAATCTGTGGCTTTACATATTTACTTAGTTTTTAACTACCCTCATTAAGTAATATGAATTGTAACAAAACAATCCCTTCATTGTCATTCAATAATTGTTATTTATACGAAACGCATATCTTACGGAAATTTCCCCATTATTTGATAACTGATTATGGAGATCACAGGTCAAGGTATGTGCTTTCAAATAGTAATATAAATAAGGCTTAAACTGATTTTAAATATGTTCCTAAATGTCCTTTATTATACCGTGTAAAATTCATTTATCATTTATGTATTATCAAACTTTGATGAAGGTTTTAAACGAAAACGTCAAAAAACGTGTTTGTGATTTTGCTTCTAATTCGTTCTATATGAAATGTAGTTTCATATTTACATTCATTTATCTGCGTTTGTTTGCTACATTTTTTTTAATACTTTTTTTCCAGACAGTGGCAGCTTAATAAAAAACTCTGATCTTGTTGAAGCATGGATAGAAAACGAAAAAAATGAAAAACAATTTGCTGTTTTTAATAAAATATGTTCCCTAGTACAAGCACAACAGTATTCAGAACAAATTCGAGACGAAATTATGACTGCAAGCAGACTTTTTTGTGTGCAAATGAGCAAAAAATGGAAAGAAGTTTGTAGAAATCGCCATCTGCTTTTACGACGATACCAGACGTGGTTGCAGCAGAAGGTATGGTTGCCACATTGTCTAATAGCTAATCCAGTAGACCATGAACAGCCTGGCCCTAGTCGTCCACGTGGTCGGCCACCCAAGCCTTTTGGAGAAGCATCTTTAAAAACAAAAAAAAGGCGTTTAGCTGAACTCGCTTCTAGTAGAACATCTGATGAGCTACGTTTCGCTGCGGAGATGGCTGATAATGCGACTGCACCAGATCAGAATACTACATTAAATCCGCATCAAGGGCTGGCTTTGTATTTAGATTTAGATTTATCGGAACATAAGTATAAAGTTTTAAGATCAGTGGTGAATTCTGTACATCCGAACTTCTTTCCGAGTCTATATAGCTTGAATCAAGTCAAAAGTTTTCTCCTCCCTTCATCACTGATAGTCACTGAAACTTCAGCTGAAACTAATCTACAAGAACTTCTTGAGCTAACAGCCCGCAGTATCCTTCATCTCGCCGATTTAGAAGATGACAGTAATCGATTCGAACTGATTTGCAAATGGGGCTTTGATGGCAGTTCTGGTCACAGCCAATACAAACATACATTTTCTGTTGCTACAAACACTGATGAATTTTTGTTCCTAGTCGCATTTGTGCCCTTGAGACTGAGAGATTTAATCACTGGAAAAGATGCATGGATCAATTCTAAGCCATCATCAACCCTTTATTGCAGGCCGATAAAATTCATTTTCCAAAAAGAAAGTGCAGCGCTAATACGAAATGAAGAGAAAGAGATGAACGAAAAAATCAGCTAAATTCAAAATAGTGTCCTTACAACACAGAGTGGGCATGAGTGTCATGTTAGGTACAAGATGCTTTTCACAATGATAGATGGCAGTGTAACCAATATACTATCAGGCACTAACGCCACATCTAAGTGTATTATTTGTGGTGCAACTCCAACACAGATGAATACTCAATCCGTGTTAAATCGGTCGCCTAATGTGGAGTACTTTAACTTTGGTTTGTCTACATTACATTGTTGGATTCGATTTTTTGAATGCCTTTTGCATATAGCCTACCGACTACCTATAAAAACTTGGCAAGTTAGAGGAAATGAGCACAAACAAATATTCGAAAATACAAAAAAGAAAATCCAGTCGGAATTTAAATCTAAAATGGGTCTATTAGTTGATAAACCGAAGCCAGGGTATGGCTCCACAAACGACGGTAACACAGCTAGACGTTTTTTTCTAAATCCTGATATATCCTCTGAGATCACCGGAATCAATAAGGAGCTGATTATCAAATTCTCTATCATATTAAGAGTGTTAGCAAGTGGGTATAACATCGACATAGATAAATTTAGAACTCTTTTAGACGAGACTAAGCAATCATACTTAAGTCTGTATAAATGGTATTATATGCCTAGCAGTGTTCACAAGGTGCTAGTTCACGGATGTGACATAATCGGTGCGTTCACATTGCCAATCGGCCATTTATCTGAGGATGCACTTGAGGCGAGACACAAGGAGGTAAGAAAACACCGGTTATCTCACACTCGAAAAACCTCGAGGGTAGACTCCAATAAAGACCTTTTGAGGATATTGCTCATAACTTCTGAACCTCTTATATCAAGTAAAAGGAAAATTATCACAAAAAAACCGGCCATAAATGATTCAGAGGTTCTGAAATATGTCATCTTAAGAGATGCAGCATCCACTTCCTACAACTTGGATATCGACTTACCTATTGATCAAGAATCTTCAGATTCAGACTAACACCAAATATTTTTTTTAGTTTTTTTTGTTAGATCATGGATAATAGATATTGTTTCAGCAATAAATATTTTTTTTTACCACATATAAATAGAGATATGATTTTTGACCAACTTTCCTATACATTCAATGCACTGTGCGACGGTGGAGTCATCTACCGATACTCATACGAGCTATCGGAACCAATGAATGATGTTACATCATTTTTAAACATTGATTTTTGATGACTCCGCCCAAACAATTGAATGAAATTTTGAACTATCCAAAATTAGAAAGAGAAAAGAGATGTCATCAATTTGTTTTTTTTTTGTTTGGTGCCTCTTCTAGGTTTTATTTATTTATTTATTTATTATATACTTTATTGTACACCATTAAAATACATCATATAAAGTATCAAACTACGGAACCAGTAGGTACAATGGGCGGCCTTATCGCTTTAAGCGATTTCTACCAGGCAACCTTTGGATGGTAGGTAATTAAGATTTTTATGTAGGTTTCGACTCAAAGACTTTTAATGTAGATTACTATACTCGTAATACTAATACTTAGTTTTGCTGTGCAATTTTCTAAGCATACAGCGTCTAGTACAGCGCTGCGACAGTCTTGATAAAGATTACCATTGGTCGGACTGAGTGACGTCACTGGAGATAAACCAATGACAATCTCTATCACGGCGATCCTCCAAGATGGCCTCCGAGCAAGCTTTGCTACACTTTTCTGGTACCCTTATATATTTTTTCTCATCTGGTTTTTACGAAATCCACCTTCAGAGGACATTTTTTTCATAACTACTTGCGAGGTGTGTCGTTGATGCTTCAACCAAAAATCATTAAGATCCGTTCGTAAAAGACTTAGGGCTTCACTTATATTTTTGTATAAGTATTTGCACAATTACAGGATTACAGCTTCTTAGAGAGATCAAGAGATTACAAGCTGAAACTTACGAGTAAATAAGCATGTAGATTAGCTTCAGGTTCCCTATTTCACTGCAGATGCCCAGAGATGACACCACCATAGCGGCTACCAGGTCTCCGGTCTGCGGGCAGCGAACAGACACGAACCACACCATGCTGATAAGGAATATGTAGAAATAGCATAGACCTGCCCCAACCGTCAGCAAGTAGTAAAAAACTGGGATACCTGGATACAATGATACAATGGCAATTATTAAAATCTATACTAATAAAAGATAAAAATATTTTGCATGAAATATAAAATTAATGTAGGTAGGTACTACAAGTATGTACGATACTAAAACATTTAAATAAAACTAAAAGACTTAAAAATAATAACGCATTGAGTAATTCCTCCGCATCACATGATTCTTGTACACTTCTAATTTCGTAATTTATAATAATAGTAGCGGCCGCCTGCGACTTCGTATCCGTGTAGTTCGTCCTACCCCCTTTATTTATTTATTTATAAAACTTCATGCACAAGTACATAGGCGTAGAGTTTCGCAAAATCCGTTCTTAGCGGATGTCTACACCCAACCTGCCTTTCAAGTCTGTTGGTGTTGTCGTTTCTGAGAGTTTTTCGTATACCTACTTAGTATTTGCTCCGTTTTTGACAGCCAAGATGTTCCTGCAGCCGCGTTTATTAATACGTCATTGCTTTTTTCTATTTCTCGGAAACTCTATCAGACGGAGCTGTTTTGAGAGGAAATAAGCTTCCTCTTGTCTTCGTAAAAACTTAGGCAGAATTGAGCTAGGGGTAAGGTTAAGTCTGATGGATGTTACCTTTGTCATACTTGCTGTCGATGTTCAGCGTCAGTATTCTCAAGCCTACAGCTACATTCCACAGCATCGTGGGTAGAGCACAGTCGTTCAGGTTGAACTTACGGAAATATTCCAACATTTTGTAGCGCATTACTGATTATTTGACCAATAGACTAAGAAGATGACGGAGCTTGGACGAAAGAAGACTGACGAAACAGATTTATGAAGCGAGGTTGAATGGGCAACCCGGTAGGGGTCGCCCTAGACGTGTAAGTCAATCAGATTGAAGGCATTATAAAAAAGGATATGTCAAGAGTACTCGATACCGACGAAATATGAAAGCAATTATGAAAGTAGAAGAAGCGAAAGTTGTGTAACAGGATCGTAGCAAATGGAAACATTTGGTCTCTGACTACCCTACTAGGAAAGAGGCGTGTATGTATGTATGTAGACTACCTATAATATCGTATTACAGTGCAGTGAGTAAATACGATGATTCGGTATGATTAATATCTAAGCTCTGTTTGAATGCCGCGATGGAATCAGATGTTTACCTAATCGATAGACCGGTTCATGTTATTATGTTTCTCTGGTTCCGTATGTAACTCATGGAACTTTCTAGAATTTGGGACAATGCAGAAGGTGGAGAATTGGGAGTAGGAGAGACCTTTATCCAGCAGTGGACTGCAATAGGCTAATGGATTGATTGATGTAATGAACATTGCAATTGATCATAGGCTAGCGAAGGTACTTTTATAACAAGTTTTTTATGTTTAACAAAGAATTGAAAATTAAGTAAATGCAAAGGTTTACTTTTAAAGACGGTTTTTAAATTATTTATCATGATTGATTTCATAAAAAAAACAGTGGTACAAAAATTAAAATAATAATTTATTTCAAATATATGTAACTTAAGAAAACAATAGCTAAAATTGAAACTACTTTATTGACAACTACATTTTCCAACTTCAATTATGCTAGGAAAAAGAAAAACGACTCAGGCAGGACTTAAACACTCAAAGCTTATTGTATAGGAGAATTTGGTGCACTCAAGGCGTGAGTTGGTAGTTCAGGGGTCAGAGCATTCCCTCTGTAAGGGACTGGTCACGGTTTTAATCCCCGCCTGAATAATTTCTCTTTTTCCTATCTTGATCAATTTGAATAGTTAGCATGCTAATTGCTTTAAAATTTCATTAAATTTTTCAATTCATTTAAAAACTGATCTACTTTACAGTTGAACCAAGAGCAGTATAAGCAGAATATATTCCTCTAGTGATGGTCATGAGACAACTGAAGCTTAGCGTAGCGACTCCTCCAGCGGATAAAGTCAGCGTCTTCTGCGAATTCTGCAGTACAACAAGCACCATTTTCATATTCCCTTTATTGAATTTCTCCCATCGGCAGCCGTACACAGCTTGCTCAAACATCACACTGGCATCTATCATCCGCTGACCAGTGAAACAATCCATCGCGACTTGCATGAACGAAAAAGGCATCTGTATGTATGTGTTCTCCAATTTGCCTAAAAGTTCTGTCACCAATCCGATAATTAACAAAATGAATCCCATAGCTATTGCACCTCGAAAGACATCGTTAAGTTGTCTAAAGAGGGTAATTATTAGGGCATGACGTTTTAAGATATCTTTGAGAAGCTTTTGAACATATTTATTGATTATTTTTCTGGTATTTGCATCGTATTCATTGATATCATCGAGTTTAATTTCTTTTGCAGTTAGTTTGATAGCATCAGGCCATATTTGAAGCATTTCTTCAGTCAAAGCTCGCATCTGTGATTCAGTGTAGCCCGCTGTGACGATGAGGTATGCTGTGACGCTAGCAGGTACGTAGCATGTGAAAAACATACACCCAATCCACATGAAATATGCTATTTCGTAATTCGGTGATTCAAACTTGGGCTCCAGACCTATAAATGGAAGCTTTTTCTAGTTGTTGCGGTGCTATTTCTAGGATAAAAAGTGACCTATGCTATCCGAAACTATTTCCTATCTTTGTGCCAGAATTCATCCAGATTCAATTAGCCGTTCTGACGTGATTGAGTATCTATCCAAACTTGGACATTTTAAGATTGTTTTACTTAGAAAGATTTTTTTACACGAGTAATGTAAGCTCGATATGTTTAAGTAGTATTAGACAGATAATACAGCCCAGACTCAGCCTCAGATACATGGCTCGAGTCAGCAATAGCACCCGCAATACGGCAATATGCTCATCCCCAACTACGAGGGACCTAATACAATGTTTTTTTGTTTTTTAAAGGCCTGATTATGTGTATGTAAGGTCGATATTTACCATAAATAACGTGACGATTCTCTGGGAAATTTCTACCAGAAGTAACAACAGGTTTCACAATGTACGCTAGCCCATTGCCAACGAGGACCAACCAGTAAAGGATGGCCCGTTTCTTCACATTCCTCAGGGCCTTCAGCAAGTGCACGTGGAAGCGGCTTCCAGGTATTGTCTGAGAGTCACATGCTAAATAGTCTATGGCAATCTTTTTGATTTTATCCCTGTAAAATAAGATCTTTCAAGTAAACCAAAATTGTATAGCAGTATTTGTCGAAGTACGAGTAATTTAGACAGTATTAGTCAATTCTTTTGAAGAATTCTGAGGATGTATGACTTCCATCAAGATTTTCGAGACTCAAGTCAACCTGCCGTATTTTGAGGCTAAAGGTCATACGGTAGTAGCTTTCACAATATCCAAGATAATTAATATCAAAAGGAGAAAGTGTATGTAACTGGACCTCGGGATTTAAGGTGCAAGTTTTGGAAATAAACTTGATAACAGCAGATGAAGAAGGAGTTGAATGAAGAAGTTAATTCCTGATAACATTATTGTATGATGTAGGTAGAAGGTTTTGAAAAATCACAATAGAAATGGAGAACTGATAACTTACATATTAAAACACATGTAAATAAGTTTGAGGTTGCCAATTTCGCTGGTGATTCCAAGGGAGAGAACAATCATGGCTGCCACCTGGTCTCCAGTGACCCTGCAGCGCCAGAATACAAACCATGCCATAGAAAACAGAAAGACGTAGAAGTAGCAAGCAGCCGATACGATGGTGATGATGTAATAGTAGAGAGGTATTCCTGGGGATAAAATTTCCATGATACAGAACAACATCGTAAATATACACTTTAGATGGAACTGCTTTTAGAAACAGTATAGTAGATATTGGTTTTAGTCTTAGTCTTTTCAGGCTTTTCAATCTGCTATTTGACCTCCACAATCGCTGAAAATCCAAGGTATGACTACAGAACTTCAAAATTATCGCTGGGTAATATTGAAGTATGACTTTTTAGGACTAACCATGATGACTGCCATTAATGTTCGTTGCCAAAGCTAGTTCGAGTCTAAATATCGCTGTCTATATTTAATTTACTCAATATTTCTTTTACTGTACCTTTATCATAATCCTTATCGATATTTATAGTGACTACCCTCAATAACATGGATACATTCGACAGCATGGTTGGTAAATCGCAATATTTCAGACCAAACTTGCGTCGATTTCTCCATATTTCGTTCATTATTACTACTTTTACCACTTTCGAAATTGATTAGTTTTTCCCCTGACTAGTTTTTCAACTGATATGTCTAAATAAAGAATTTGTTTCTTTTATATTCAGTCTTTATATGCAGTATTTTCAATAAAACTTTTATATTTTCATACCTTTGCCTATAATTTTCTCGTCATATATGTGATTTAAAAAGTGCTGTACTTTGCTGTTGACATGTTTTTAAAATACGTTATGAACTGTTTTCCGTAACATTTTTCACTGAATTTTTAATACAGGCTAGGTTACCCAGTTTTTGATGACATTGTGGGATATTTTTCCTTCATCCTGAGTCCTAAGTGTCCTGATTTTTAGCTTAGTATCAGTAGAGTGAGATTATCATTCTCTGAGTCTTTTCCCAATTTAGTTGAGGTCGGCCTAACTGTATGCGGCTGAATTTCAATATTTTCCGTGAAGCGACTGTTATCTGGCTTCTACCTACTACCAATTGACGATATCGACTATAATTAGACTAGCCGGACTTTTGAGAGCTCCAACCCCATGACGACTGCCATAGATTTCGCATGGTAACCAGGACCGACACGGCTTAACGTACTCTTCGAGGCACGGAGATACCCAGACTAATGCAAATAGACATATTCATGCATACAAATATTTACTGAGCGGGTAGTCATATTAATGTGCCCTATATAGACATCTTATATTGTTACGTATATCTCGGGAAGTCGGGACACATATCTTGCACCGAAACAAACGAGGCTGAGGCGCCCGCGAATTGTTTTGGAATAATCTAATAATCTATATGTCCCGAGAAATATTACAGTGTACTTACGCGCAATATAATTTACAACATGATGTACTCATAGTTCTGTCGTTTACAGACTCTGTCTTGTTACGTCACAATATATCTGTCCATAAAATTTAATCAAATAGTTGGTGAAGGTATAATGCATGTGTTCCCTAGTTATTTGTAGAACTTGTCAACATCTCCCAACGGCTTGGAGTGCTGCGACTATGAGTTATGACAACCGACAGGTAGATTATACGGTTATGATGCGGCTGAAATGTTTCTAGAGCGTATTTATTGATCGAAGATATCAAGCTAATGTTGTTTTTATTCCTACACCTTATTTTTTCAACCCGACGCAAAAAAGGGGTGTTATAAGTTCAATGTGTCTATCTATATTATGTTTGTCTGTGGTATAAAACATCATACAAATTATCGAAAAGATTTTACCATATCTTACTTTCAAAGTAGTTTATATGTACATATGAAATTCTAGATCAATCTGTATTTAACTTTTGTGAACTAAAGCGAGCACCTTCAAGTGTTCTCGTCGTATCAAAGTGAAGGTGACTTGAAACTTCAACAGAACAGCAACATTATAATTGCAAATTTTCTCATTTTGACTAGCGAATTGTCTTCGTTCGCCACCCTTACTAACCTTACTAACAACGCGCCATTTTCTTCTTCATCGTCGATATTATCTTTCAAAGAAAATCTGATTCTGTTCTTTTGAAATCCGTTCTCCGCCGTAAGAACGCAACTAACCGAATACCACGCATATCGAAATTTAAACTGCGAGTGACTCAACGAATTCCGAATGAAAATTACTACTATAATTTTTTTCTAGGTTTGCCCCTTAGTTCAGGTAATTTCCTGCACTATGATTAATTAAGTATAAGGAGAAAACTGTAACCAATTCATTGAAATGAAACAATATCACAATCATATCATTCTCAAAATTCTATCGCCAAATTGGAAACCTCAATTCAATCGGCATTCATCACTGCTCCTATTGCTTCACTCAATATTTCACGAACAGAACAAGAGGTTTCATTACAAATGCAGTATTCAGACAGGTCGCACGTCTCCTAACGTTAGATCGCCCACATTTCCCCAAATATTTGATCTTGCTATTAAAAGCCAGAGCTTCGTAACGTCTACATTATTAAGCAGGGTTTCAGTCAGACAGTATTTGAGTAGAATCCTCGAAGCATTTACATAGTGAGAGGTAAGATTGTTTGAATAGTGAAGAAGAGTGAATAGTGTTTTCTAAGATGCTGCGATGCTCGTAGTTTCGTTTGTGAAGGTTTTTGACTAATAGATTAGTCTAAATTAGTTTTATCACATTATTTTTGTGTAGTGGTAGAAAGTAACACTTGAAGTCATAGTGGCAGGTCGCGGATTCATTATAATATTAGCAGCTATATGGAATTTCATGCTTCTTATATGAAAATTGATGGATTTTCCACAGAACCGTTCATCGCCCATTATACCTCTTTAATAGTAAAATTTCCAAAAACCCTTTCCTTGTAAATGCTAATATAGGCAACATAAAAGGCAGTACCTGCCAAAATTTCAAGTTTGTATGTCCAGCGGTTTAAGATCCTTGGTTAAGTTTAGTTTGTAGTTGATGTTGTTTTGTTACAATAGGACTGATATATCATCAGATAAAAAAAAAATAATAAAAAAAAATACGTTGATGAATTAGTCAGTCGGGAGTTCGGGACAAGTAACTTTATATGAATAGATAGCTACTCGTGCATTCACCGGATTTAACGTTAAAATGGGTATGTCGGGCTCGAACCGATTAAAAACGATGACACTTGCATCAACCATAATGCCACGGAACGGGTTCCTAATGTTCCTATGGACTGCTTTTCTAGGGCATACCCTAGAAAGAAATCCTTGCAATCCCACATAGACTCTGGGCCTTGAATCTTCTATAAAGCACAACCACTGTCACACCACAGTGACTCGAGAAAATTCCATTTGATTTAAGTAATGCAGTTAAAGTTTAAAATTTAATGGCTTTTTGTAGAGAGAATGAAAGAGTGTAATGAAACTCTTTTAATTTAATTTTGTGACTGTAAGTCTATAGAATTAAGAGAATAATAATAGTCTAAAATTTAATACCATTTTTTGCAGTCTATGTGGTGTGACAGTGGTTGTGCTTTAACAGAATCGAGAGCCTGGCCGCCAGCTGAGGCGATTACAACCATAGGTTATATAATTCGTACCAATAAAAATAATTTACTGGTTGTGGATATTTTTAATTTCTAATTAAGTACATGTGATTTTCTATATCCAGTACACTTAACTTAAAATATACATGAAGCTTGTTTTATACCATCGTCCGTAGAGTAGTATACGCAGAATATGTGTTCTTGACAATATTCATCAGACAACTAAAGCTGAGTGTCATCATGCCTCCTGATGACAACGTCATCGTTTTCTGAGAATTCTGCAGCATCATCAACACAATCTTCCTATTCGATTCACTAAACTTTTCCCACTTGCAAGCATATACCGTTTGTTCAAACTTTATATTAGAATCCATAATTTTCTGGCCTAAATAACAGTCCATACTTATTTGCATCATTGTGTACGGTAGTTGCAGAAATGTGTTCTCTAATCCACCTAATAGCTCTGCTATCAAACCTGTGATTAAAAAAAGAAATCCAACAGCATTCGGGGCTCTCATCAATTCTTCTATTTCTCGCAAATGGTTCACATTAGTAGTATGTTTACCTATAATATCTACAAGATGGTTCTTTATATAATCGTTTGTTATTTCTTCTTCTATATCTTTGTTAACATATCTATAATATACAGGTTTGAAATTAGAAGTTGTTTGCTTAAAATGGTGAACTGCATCGTCGTAAAGATGCGTAATTTCTTCACTCAAGGATAACATTTGCGCTTCAATGTAGCCTACAATGAGTATTAGGAAACACGTGATGTTGGCTACCGTGTAGCATAAAAAAAATACAGAAATGTTCATTGAAATAGTCGCTATTTCATAGTTTGGAGATGCCAGCATCGGTTCCAGACCTGGAGGAGAGAAAGACAAAAATTGTAGTAAGGGATCTTATCTAAATTTTACGGTCGAACTTGATTATTAAGTAGTGCTAGGTCAAGTATGGCCCTACCAACATTATTTATTTTTCTCATCTTAATCTCTAATCCCAGTTATATCCAAAGCTTGGGCCTTTGGGTCCGTTCTCCCACTCATCCCATTTATAATTTGAGTTATTTTTTTCACTTTAACCTTCTTCTAACCGACAGGGGATAGACCCTACTAGTTAACGAACGAAGCTCTCTCATTTGTCAACCAGTTGATGAAGCCATGTTGGCTTGGCCCCGCAGGTCTTGGAGGAACATAATGTAGTATGTTCACAATATTATCATATTTAAACTGCCACAAACCGTAAATAACATAAGTCTCCACCGACAGATGCCGTCCACTGGTTACCAGCGGCTTGATGATGTATATGACGCCGTCCATCATCAGTATCAGCCAGTAGATGATGCCTCGTATCTTAACGTTCCTGAGATTCTTCAGCATGTTGTTAAAGAACCTGCTTCCTTTAGGTATGCGCGCATCGAGCGCCAGGTATTTCTTCGTCAGTACTTTCAACTTTGCTCTGGAATTTTCATATGTTCTTTAGTAAAACAAATCGTACACATATAACATTATACATAGTTGTGCACCTAGCGTACCCATGTATAACGATTAATAAGTACCCAACTGGACACAGCTTAAAATATATCGACTAATAGACGAAATTATTTTTGATTAACTTTTTCTGTATTTGTTACAAATACAAAAATTCTTCTGGGCTTGCTTGGATGGCAAATATGTGATCAAGTTCGGATGAATCGAATCAAAACGTGCAAGAATATGCAGGTAATTACTCCATCCACCCTATGCGAAAAAGCATACTATAGGACAGACGATTATATTAAAGACAAAAATGTATGGCTTGAGCATGGTGCAGGCCCCTCTTGAAGTTTGAAGTTGTCTTATTTTAATTTTATATAAGGTTTTTTTTTTTTTTTTTTTATATACCTACTTGACGCGAGACAAATGTACATACGTTCAGATTTAGTCTTAAGAAACCCTTTTATTTTTTGTAAACTGACGTCCTTAAAATGCCGCAGTGGAGTTTGTTGCGCCGTTTCTTCTCCATTAGCGCCTAGGAAGCGGTGGTAAACTTAGTTTTAAGGAGTTTTTGACGTCAAAAAGCTGTAACAGTGTTGCACTATTTTGAGAAATAAAGACTTTGACTTTGACTTTGATCGACAAGAACTTTGGAGCGAAAGATAGAGTATAGTTTATTCATAGACAATATTTTACGCACATACATATTTAGTTAACTAAACTGCAATCAGTAAAATATTATGTATAATAGGGATCACTCGTAATTACACAGATACATATTATGACTTTGATACAATGATACAATGCGTCACTTACTCATAAAACATCATATAAAACAGCTTGATAACCCCAACTTGGCTGGTGACGCTCAGAGAGAACATGATGAAGGCACCAGAAATGTCACCAGCCTCCAACGCATGCCAGAATGTGAACCAGAATGCGGAGAGAACGTACACGTAGACGTAGACGACGGAGCATATTGCCGTTAGAATAACGTACACGATAGAGACACCTGAAACGTTTGCTTTTAGGAATTACATCTGAAGAATGATATATAATAAGAAATTCCACCTCATACTCCCAAATGTCAAAAAAGGTATTTTTGTACAATTCTCTACAGAAAGAACATTGACATCGTGATCGTTTCTAACATTAGATAGAGGTAAAGTTATTGAGAGAATTTCGATTTTTTTTTTTGAATTTGAATTTGACAGCCAATCGAATCTCAAACCAGCAGAATTGGCAATGTTTAATTGCAGTCAAATTGTGGCTAATTAATTTAGTAGTAAGTCGAAGTCAATATCAACGTTCAAGTTCAATGGCCAATGTTTGTAACAGAGTGAAACACAAATTAAAGCAAGTGTTGTTTCTTGGTTTGTTCATGTTTCATGCAGCAAATGAGTACTCTATAGATAAAGTATATTTAGACTGCAATAATATGTATATTTAGTTTCTATTACACGTCCTCAAAAAATAAATTTTATTTGTACTATTTTAAAGCTAGGTACTTGGTCAGATTTTCCACCGACTCTTGTGGGCGCCACGACCACTCGCGACGACTCATAGCATTTTATTGAGCGATATGAATTCTCAGAAAATAAAAGTAAGTTATATTACATTACCCAAAAGGTACTTACGTTCCTCATTTCTTGCATCGATATTGAGCGCAAGCCTTCTTAACATTGTTGATACATTTGTCAACATCGTGGGTAAGTCGCAATATTCCAGACCATATTTTTGCACATTCTTCCACATTTCCATTAGCAAAGTATTAAATGAAAGCATCGCTATATTCTACTACTTTTCAATCAAACGCAACAATCAGAGCGTATTTACTATTTGCTTCATTATGGATAATTTTTAGTTTACAGGTTTATTCAGAATTGAATACTGAAAATTGACTTTTGTTATTCGAGTCACTAAATCAACTTATTTAGCTGTTCCCCGCAGTAGAATGAGCATTGTAATTTGTTAGGCACAGGGATTTTACTGCGATGTTTATCTTTGCATTTATATATTTTGCTACTCGTTGAGTTTATTCTGTAAATTATGGGTACGTATTTGAATACCTAAAATTATAATACCTAAAGTTAAATAACCTAAGTTCAAAATACCTAAAATCTAAATACCAAATGGTTTAAAATACCTAAACCACTAATACCTAAGTACTTAATACCTAAATTTGAAATACCTATTGGACTAATTACCTAATGTTTAAAATGCCTAAAGTTAAAACAACAAAGCTTGATATACCAAAATTTAATATACCAAATGGTCAGAATACCTAAAAATAAATCAGCCACACACAGTCTACTGCTGAACATAGGCCTCTCCCATAGACTTCCAGAATGACCGATCTGAAGCAGCCCGCATCCAGCGCTTTAAAAAAAGGGACACTGCCCACCCCGACTCGGATAGGTTAGGTTAGAAGGCTAAGGCGGGAGCGGAGCGGAGCGGAGCTCCCGCATTAGCCTTCGTGGTTATTTTTTTTATGACCACACATACAAGGATTTGGAACTTCAGGATTGGAGCAGACAATCCTTGTATGAGTGGTTATAAAAAAAAAATAACCACGAAGGCCAAGGCGGGAGCTCCGCTCCGCTCCGCTCCCGCCTTAGCCTTCTAACCTAACCTATCCGAGTCGGGGTGAGCAGTGTCCCTTTTTCTTTAAGCCGTACCACATGTTATTTCTTAAATTGTCGGTATTTTAATTTTCGGTATTTAGAACTTTCGATCATTATAAACATTCGGGATTTTAATATTCGGCCTTCCGTTCGTAGGGCTTATGAAATTCGATAATTTCAAATTAGGCATTGTAATACGTACTCACTATAATATCAATTTGTCATTTAAAGCTTTGGGTATTTTAAAAGTAAGTCAAACAACCATTAGGTATTTAGATTTTAGGTATTTTGAACTTAGGTTATTTAACTTTAGGTATTATAATTTTAGGTATTCAAATACTTAGCCATTTTAAACTTTCGGTATTTTAAAATTTAGGTCAACCCACCATTAGGTATTTAGATTTTAGGTATTTTGAACTTAGGTTATTTAACTTTAGGTATTATAATTTTAGGTATTCAAATACGTACCCGTAAATTATACATTTGTTTTTTGATTTTATTTCTATATTTTTTTATGTAATACTTAGGTACCTAATTTTCATGTGTTTCATATCTTTTATACTGCATATTTATATGGATGTATTCTTCATCCTAGCGTTAATTCCCAGTCGCATCCGAAACTTTTCAGCTCGGAGTCTGGGGTCCGCTTTACCAGTCTTAACTACGGATTTGGCTAGACCTCGATATTTTCCGTGAAGCGATTGCCATCTGACCTCCACGACCCAATGGTAACATTAGGCGATATCGAAGCTTTGCAGGTAGACCGTTGTATTTGGACTTTTTACTGACTGCCATAGATGTGACCGACGGCTTAACGTGCTCTCCGAGGCACAACCAGACCAATACAAATAGGTACCCATATTTCATGAACACAAATATTTGCACTGAGCGGGGATCGAACCCGCGCCTCCTGCGTAGCGGCCGCGTTCACTACCGCTACGCCACGGAGGCTGTCGTCATGGATGTATTGATTGCTATTATATAGATGAATCTTATATTGTTGGTACTTTGCGTATATTGGTTGTGTTAGGATCGGGTGCTATGTCACAATGGAAGAGATATTATGTCCAGCAGTTGATTGCGGGATTTGTGACAAAAAGCAAATTGATTGTATATTAGTTTGTAAGTGCAATTACATGATTGCAGGTCAGCTTACTGTGTAAAAAATATTCTAGAAGTATAGAAACTTTGCAGCTGCTTATTTCGTTTTTGTATCATACACTTAGATACCCTTGTACTCGTTTGATTCAAGGGTCTGCCATTTCTTTTATGATATTAATCGCCGTAGCATGAGCTCGGCGCTCAAAAGGTAAGATCTACTCAAGTCATTTGGGTATACTCAAATATATAGAGGTACCTAGTATACACATATTAAATCAAATAAAACAGTATATTATGTTGTTCTAAGTACTTTAATATCTAATTCCAAAAACATGCCTTAGATCATTGATCTCAGGGTAGTATACGACGAATAAGTAGTCTTGATAATAGACATCAAACAGTAAAAGTTAAGTGTTGCCATACCACCCGCCGTCAAAGTAATAGTCTTTTGAGAATTTTGCAACATCACCAGTATAATCTTCCTATTAGAATTATTAAAGTTCTCCCACTTGCAAGCGTAAACTGCTTGTTCAAATTTGATGTTAGAATCTATTAATTTCTGGCCTAAGTAACAATCTACGCTCAATTGTAGAAACGTGAACGGTAACTGCAGACACGTCTTGTCCAAACCACCCAATAGTTCTGCTATCAAACCCATGAATAAATAGAGATATCCTATAGCATTTGGACCTCTCATTAAATTTTCTATTTCTTGCAGAAAACTAACGTTTGTAGCGTGTTTACTTATTATATCTATAAGATGATCTTTAATGTACTGGTTCATTATTTTGGCTTCATCGCTTGTGATATCTGTATACATAGATTCAAATTCATTGATTACAGCTGTTTTTTTCAAGTGATATATAGCATCACCATAGATATGTATCATTTCTTCGCTCAAGGAGAGTAGTTGGGCTTCGATGTATCCGATGATAAGGATTAGAAAACACGTGACGTTGGCTACCGTAAAACATACGAATACAACGTCTATTGCCGTAATTATAGTAGCTATCTCATAATTTGGAGATTCCAGCATTGGGTTCAGACCTGGGAGGAAAAAAAAACGAAGGTGTACATAACTTATTTACGTGCTGAATTATTAGAAGATCCTTCAAGTCCAGATATCTTTTCAAAGTTTTGAAAACGGAGTGATTAAAATAGGTAAATTGATAAAAGGCTGTTAGAGAATATAGTGTGAATATTAATTAAGTTAAATATTGTAAAAAAAAACAAACCAACTTGAAGAGATCTGATTAGTTGGCATCAACCGATTCTGATCTGGCACTAAGTCAGATCAGAATCGGTTGATGCCCTTAATCACGATACTCAGTTTTAAATCGACTCTCACAACGATAATAGAACTGTCATCTAGAATACAATGTCTGCTGATCTAGTTATAAATCGAGGATTAGGACTGGGTGTCATTCTAGAATATGGCTCATAAACATGACGTGAAGTAGAAAATGCTACAAACCGTAAATAACATAAGAATCCACCGTCAGATGACGTCCAGGCGTTAACAGAGGCTGGGCCACGTACGCGACAGCGTTCGTCATCAGGATGAGCCAGTAAATGATGCCGCGTCTCTTCACGTGCCTCAGACTCCTGAGCATGTTGTTGGAGAACCTGCTACCTTTTGATAAACGAGCATCCAGCGCGAGGTACTTGTTTGTCAGGGCTTTGAGTTTTTCTCTGAAAATTTTTGTTAGTTTTGATTGTAAGTCATCGAAGGGGATAGGTACAGTTTCACATATTTTTACCAGAATATTATCGGGTATTGAATTCTACACGTACACGAACATGTAACGGTGAACCAGTGAGGAAGTGAATTTAAGTTTTGGTCCAGGGCAATGATAGGTTTCTTCTTAAACACCACCCAGTAATAATAAAACCTAATGATAAAACCTTTTGCAAAGAGTGCTAAGTAAGTAGGATACTATTTTAACTGCACCCAGCTCTTAATTTTGACGACGAGTCAGGAATAAGATTGGGATTCTTTTTAATTTTTATATTTAGTTCATTGACTGCACCTCGCTGAATGTTTAGGAGCTAGCGTGAAGATCAGAAGATACGAGCCATCACTCCAGACGCTGTCGATCCTAAATTGATGATTACAACAAAGGTTTTCACGCTCCGTTTAAAGAACACAGGATTGTGGGGAAGAGTAGGTTGAGCACTCCAGGTCTTTATCCTGCGACACAGATGGAAGCATCAAACCCCTCGGTTCGATGGGCTCGAGCTT
The DNA here is from genome assembly GCA_914767945.1 of Eilema depressum. Lineage (NCBI taxonomy): Eukaryota > Metazoa > Arthropoda > Insecta > Lepidoptera > Erebidae > Eilema > Eilema depressum. The sequence continues at coordinate 1,960,278 of OU612026.1, forward strand.
AGTTCGGTTTGCTTCGGTTAATAACATTCTTCTCATCGTCTTGACGACGCCGCGACGTGAAGTGCCAAGTCACACGTCGGGTATTATATTGTTCTTACGTTACCGAGGTCATATCCCAGAGAGCGATTATGATTGGTGACATCCTAGATATTGATTGTGATTGGTCGATTCTATTGGTGAACGTCGACGGGCACATCCTAGAACTAAGGTTAGTGAATTGCACTGCTGGACTTACTCATAAAACATCATGTAAAACAGCTTTACTATTGAGACTTGGCTGGTGACGTTGGTAGAAAAGGCGATGAAGGCTCCGACCAGCTCACCAACCTCCAATGCGTACCAGAACGTGTACCAGTAACCAGAAAACACGTAAACGTATATGTAGAGGACAGATGTCATCGCCGTTAATATGGTGTATACCAGGGGGATACCTGAAACATTTGATGGTGTAGATTCATCCATTGCATCATAATTGAAGCTTAACTTCAAGCGTCATCGGTAGCTTAGTGGTTAAGATCGGACTTACTATGGAAAGGTCCCGGGTTCTAATACACTTAACCGACATAAACCAATGGGTTTTCCCTCCAGTTAATACCCAAATTTCGCCTACTATGATTTTCGGTCCCACGTAATAGGTGGCGAGCCTTTTGCCGTCAAGCGGGCAGTAATCAATAATAAAGCAGATAACATATTTGTTGAATAATTTCTGGGGATCTCTGGAAATTATACTAATTATAGTATAATTTCTGAAAGAATAGGTACTTACGATTTTGATCCCTGCCGTCAACATTAAGCGCAAGTATCCTCAGCATTGTTGACACATTTGACAGCATCGTTGGCAAGTCGCAGTACTCCAGACCAAACCTTCGCACAGATTCCCACATATCTTTCTCTTTTTGCTACAAAGATACTTCTCAAGAAATTCAATGAAAGCAGTGTAATCTTTTTAAAAATAATATGATATCTACAATATCTACATAATAATGTGCCTTTCTATAACTACTTCTTTGGTATCTAATATCTTTATTAAATTGTGTACCAATATGAAACTTGAATACGTTGAAAATGATCGATTTGAAATGTCAGTCAAAGTACGAAGAACATTAAAATTAGTATGAGGTAGTTTATTTATCTTCCACGTAATAGAATGGACATTTTTTACTGGAAGCGATATTAAATAGATCTCTATCTCTGCGTTGATGGTGTTTAACTTGAAAGTACGTATTTGTTTTATCGTTTTGCTATCTTAGATCTATTAGTTTGTTGTGCATGTTGGTGTCGTATCTATTTCATTGTTGTTCTTAATGTCGTGTATGCTGAGTATATAAATCTGTTGACTTGCATCAAGCAACTGAAACTCAGCATAATTATCCCACCAGCGCATAATTTCATCGTCTTCTGCGAATTTTGCAGCATAATCTGCACTATCTTCATATTTGCTTTATTAAATGCTTCCCATTTGCTGGCGTAAACTGCTCTTTCAAACTTCATACTGGCATCCATTAGAAGCTGTCCTGTAAAACAATCCATTCCCACTTGCATCATAGCGTACGGCACCTCAATATATGTATTTTCTAAACCTCCAAGTAGTTCTGCTATAAGAGCAATTATTAATTGCAAGAATTCCCAAGCAATTGCTCCACTGCATACATCTTCAACTTGATGTAATAGATTAATTATCCGTGTGTGAACTTTTATAATATCTCTTATATGAATTGCGATATATTCATTAATTATTTTATCTTTAGAAGCATGACATCCATCATTATGATCTAAGAGAGTGATGGTAGGCTTCGTTTTCTGATAGTGTTCCTCAGCATCTTCCCATAGGAGCAGAAGTTCTTCTGTGAGGGCCAGCATTTGGGCTTCTATGTAACCAGTGATGACGATTAGAAATGCCGTGATGTTAGCTGGGAGGTAGCAGGTCCACACGACTCCTAGTCCCATCAGGACAAATGCTATTTGGTAGTTAGGAGTTTCGTACATTGGTTCAAGTCCTGCAAATATAGAAGTTTGTTTTAAATTAGTTATGATGCAGCAGAATTCTTGCACAAACTGTGAATATAAAATTAAAAATTCTTAGTTTATGGAAAAGGACAATATCAACGAAAAGGTCATTTCATTCTTTGACTAACTAAAACTTGTTCAGTGTTGACAAATTCTTACAATATTGATTGACGTGATTGGTCATAATAATTTTCAACAGAGATTACGCTTAAAATTAAGGTAAATTGCCCAGAAAAATGCTTCTTGACAAGAAATGTCAAGAAGCATTCGCTGCGGAAATCTAGGGCACCAAAGCAGCATTTGCTGTGTGCCAACAAATGCCGCTTTGGCGTGTGGCCTTCCTAAATGTAAGTTTACCTACATCCAATCGCACTGTCAATTTTATGCTGAACATCTTCACAGCATGTGGCACACAAGCGGTTTTATATTCCAACGATTTAACTAACAACAGTTAAATGATTGTGTGTTTGTAAGAAATAAACTCAAGTACTACAGGACCGATTTTAAGACGGTAGTCGTTCCTATAAAAACCAAGGTAAAGAACATCAGGAGCAGAAAACGTAAGAGAGTGGTTCCTGGCTCCGTGCTCCGGGCTCGAAAGAGCAAGTTTTGGATGCAACCGGGATTATTGCTGTGATGACGATGATGATGGCAGCAGCACAGAGGCAGGAGTGCAATTCTCTAAGCATACAGTGTCAAGCACAGCGCTGTGACTGCTGCGATAGCCTTGATATAGATTGTCATTGGTAGATCTTCAGTGACGTCACACAGTCTAACCAATGGCAATCTCTATCAATGCTGTCGCAGCGCTGTGCTCGATGCTGTATGGCTAGAGATTGGATAGCAGAGCAGGGCCCCGATTCTGCTAAAGCAAAACCACTGGCATACTACAGATATTGCAAAAAAAGTTCGTTTCATTTTAGACTGTAAAGTAACGACGGTAAAGTCTGAAATTAAACAGCTTTTTGTAGAATTAAAAAGTGTATTAATTTGATTTTGGACTTTAAATCTGTAGTAATACAGGTTAAAATTTAATGCCCTTTTTTGCAGTGTCTGTTGTATTTCAGCCTTAGCAGGATCGAGGGCTAGATTACATTATGTTCCCGCTGTGTTCAAATTATATCCTATTAATATTATAGATATGAAAGTTTGTGAAGATGTTTGTTACTTTATCACACTCGAACAGCTAAACAGACCTGATTGAAATTTGCTACAGGGATAGATTACAGCCTGGAATAATGAGTCGGGGAGGCACTCGTCAGTTTCCCTAGCTCACCAGTTTTTGTAACTGGTCAACATAGGCATTTAATCCCGGAATAAGTTCCCATGGGTTGCTGAAACGGGATCAAAATTCCACGCGCGTGAAGTAGCGGACATCAGCTAGTCCGTCTATAATTCTGTCGACCGATGCACTGGTTCACTGGTGCACTTCACTGCGCCTCGTCACGGTCTGTCTGTTACTATTGACAGTACAGACGCTATTTGCATCTGGTACTACAGACGCATTTCGTATTAGCGATAGAACAGTCGTAATCCGGATTGATGTTCACTTGTAGCTATTGGTAATCCCACTGCTGATGTAGTACTAATGCTCCTAACGTATTGGGGACACGGACCAAATAACGCCACGGCAAAATATTAAATTGAATCTATACCTGAGATTCATACTTATTTTTATAAGATGTAACGGAATTCACATCGATTTATTATTGTTTTCAATTTTGAAGTAATCCTTTCTATTTATAAATCTCTCTCACCATCGCTGGCCGATAATAATTCATATCTTGAAGTGCATCAGTCACATATTCAACTTAACATAGGTATTTTATAACTTTGACAACATTAAACACTTTTGTATAGTTACATTGACGTCTCGGTAATTACTGCTGATGCAGCAGTGGGTTTACTAACATTATAGTGGGACTATCGATATCAACACTCCAGACTCACATAGTACGACTATCGATAGTAATAGAATTGATAGTGAATTAGTGATACATATGATATACTAGCTGTTGCCCGCGGCTCCGCCCGCAGGGTGTCAGTTATCGCAACCAGCCATAGCCTATGTACTTTCTCAAGCTCTAATCTACCCATATACCAAATTTCATCAAAATCGGTTCAGTGGTTTAGCGTACATAAGCGTAATAGACAGACTGACAGACAAAGTTACAACCGTTGATAGGCTTGATAACTGTGATTGAACATCCAAAATGTGCAGAAGTGTAACCTTGGGTCAGTCAGTTCTTATTTGTGGGTAAAAGGAAAGGATCAAAATCTTTAGGAGTCAAGTTAACCTCACCACCAAGCTGGCACACCTGTTGATAGATGATGATGAAGATAGATGGCTCTGGCGCTGGCTTTCCTCTTGGATTTAGGAGGTCAGATGGCAAATCATGGAAAGGAAGAACACGAGAGCACATCCCGCTCTCGAAATTGCTTATTGCTTTGGCTCAAAATCTTTGTACTTACGGTAATTGTTTTATGTTTAACAGCTAAAATTCCTTGGCTCAGGTAGATAATTATGTTTATGTTTAGGGGACAACGTATTGGGGAAAAAATAAAACACCTCTGTTAATATTTTGAAGCTACAGCTACTATTACTCTTTTATATTGAAAGCGCCTACTTAGGTTATCTGAGCAAACAGTAAATCGTTTATTTTTGAATGACTGTATTTATTGAACTCTACGAATATGGTACGCTATACTCGTATCTCTTATAATATGCTATTGCAGTGGTCATACATATTTACCGTAGACGGTGTAGACTGTAGAAGATTAGATACATCTAATAATAGCAGGTTCTTGGTCCTGCTGTTGTGCTGATCACATCCAATTAACTGTCATTGCGTTGCGTGCTTGAAGTCACTCATGTATGCCACAATTTTTATGATGGTATTGATTAATCGTTTATTTAATTCATTTATCTCTTTCACTAAGAATAAAGGAAAGGAGGATTAACTTGGACCTGGTTGCAGTACTATGTTATTCAAATAAAACCTTATAGGTAATTAGATCATGTAAACATGTTTATCAATTTATCACAAAAAAGTCCTTCGAGTTTCCTTAGGATAAGGCACTGGTGCGAACTGGTGGCCCCCTTTTGTAAGCATATTTATGTTTAGTTCTTCTTATTTTTTCTTTTAGGTTGCGTCAGTGCTGTTTTAATAGTCTAACTATAAATAACTATTCGACTTCGATATTTTCTGTTACGCTAAGAGTTTTACCAATGCATTGATAAGTAAGAGACAATTTACTGTTTACGATACATTGATTTAAATAGATGAGTAGCGCTAAATTACTTAAGTCTATATCTTTTTGTGAACGTTTCTGGTGTTATGTGTCCTTTATCTATTTGAAGCCTATGTCCTTTTGTAAATGTTTCTTCGTCTATTTCATCGTTGTCCTTAATGTCGTGTATGCTGAGTATATAGATCTGTTAACTTGCATCAAGCAACTGAAACTCAGCATGATTATCCCACCAGCGCTAAGCTTCATCGTCTTCTGTGCACTTTGTAGCATTATCTGCACCGTTTTCATATTCTTCTTGTCGTAATTTTCCCATTTGCAAGCGTAAACTGCTCTTTCAAATGTAATGCTAGCATCCATTAGTCGCTGCCCTGTGAAACAATCCATTCCAACTTGCATCAAAGCGTACGGCATCTCAATATATGTGTTTTCTAAGCCTCCAAGTAGCTCGGCTATGAGACCATTCATTAATAGAAAGAATTCTAAAGCAATTGCCCCACTGAATATACATTCAACTTGATGAGCTAGACTGATGTTACGGCTATGCATTTTGATGATATTCTTTAAATGTTCTTCGATATATGTATTAACTATTTTATGTTTAGCAGTTTGATGTCTTTCATCTGAAGTATTGTCGGTTGTTTCAATTTTATTATAATGTTTTAGAGCATCGTCCCAGAGATGTAGGATTTCGTCAGCGAGGGCTATCATTTGAGCTTCGATGTAACCAGTGACTACGATGAGATATGCCGTGAGGTTAGCTGGGAGATAAACGGTGAATATGACGCCGCATATCATTAGGAGAAAAGATATTTCAAACATTGGTTCGAATCCTGTGAATAAAGAAGTTTCATTAAATAGATAGACCAGAATTCTTATATGAACGTGATTCTTTCCGACAGTGGATATTTCCTAACATATAGACCATGTGAAGAAAATAAAATGATTTCTTCATTTCTATATATGATTTTACAAGATCTTAATGAGTTTTGAATCCTTTATTTCAAATCAGTTAAGTTTATTTTTTGTATAATTGTAGGTGTGTAAAAAATCTTTGTATTGGTAAGGTATGCATAGAATTTTAACACACTGGCTGCATGATACAAAAAAATGGTATCGCGAAAGACCACTTACCATAAATAATGCGCAACTTTTTGTTGCCGTCATGCAGGCACAAAAAGGTGCGCTATGACATGACTATTATTGTGTATGTGTGTGATACGCCATAGATATTTTTCTTTCTTCCTATACGTGTAATATGTGTCAAAATTAATTAACTCTTTATTCTCATTATCTAGTTTCTGTGTGCCGTTCCAATTTTAAAACTCTTTCCTGCCGCATTCAGCAAACATGACAATTATTTTGTTCTAAACAATTTTGTGTACTTATACTTAGTAATAATGTCAATCAAATATAGCGAATTCCCAAAGGATTGATAAAAGGAAGATATGGATGAAATATATAATAAATAAAATAAAATATATAAAATGAAAGGATTTGCTAAGAGAAACACAAAATTTGTTTAAAAATATTTTTTATTAGGCTCCTACATTTTTTGGTCTTTAAATTCTAAAAGTAAACTGAACGACTCAATGCAGTCTGTACGCGTCTTTATAAGACTTTGTACTGTCTCTGTGTGTCTCTCCCATGCCATAGGTGAACGAAGGGCACAAAAAGTTCCCGTGGTACACCTGTACTTACTCCATTCAGTTAGGTACTTATCTAAAGGTAAAAAATCTTGTAGCGACTTTATATAAAAACACATACTATTAAACAAATAAACTAGGCTAATTAACTAACTTAGTGATTCGATTTCAATTTTCAAAATAAGTTTCTAAACAGAATAATATTTTTAAACTGAGTTGACATTGTATTCGAATCGGTTCCGCTTCCGCTGTTCTGGCCCTTGATTCTGCTAAAGCACAACCACTGTCAATTTTAGACCTTATTTCTATAGACGTACAGTCAAAAATTAAATGAAAAGAGTTTCTTTACACTATTACATTCACTCTACAAAAATCCTTTTCATTTAAAACTTTAAGCCATTACTTTAAGGGCTAAAATTAAATGGAATTTTCTTGCAGTGTCAGTAGCATGACAATTTTATTTTTATTTAATGGGTTTGCTTTAGCAGAATCGACGCCTGGTTTCGTAGCGGAGGTGTGCTACAGGCGTAAGATGACATGATGTAGGTATTATGTTTTTTATTTACTATTTACTGTGTGCAAAATAATTTGCAATAATATAACTGATATTTAAAAACTTAAATAAATCATATTAAAAAGACACATTAAAATTGTTTCCGTTTAGTTAAGTACCTAACGGAATGGATTATAGGCAATTCCACCGTTCCACGAGTACCTACCAACGTACCTATTTGTACCCACACGCATTACGTGCTATTATTACCTATAGTAGAAATCACCCAACTCTCATTCTCAGTTTCACCGCCATTAAATTTTATATTATTCAACAAACTTAGAACTCCCAAACGGAAGTTCATATACTGTTGTTCATTTAGAGTCTCCACGTCTGGTATAAGAGACATCAAGAAGTTCTTAGTGGCTGTTGAATGAGAGTCCGTATTCTGCATTCGTCGAGCACGTTTCTGTTTAGGCTGGTTCGATTTTGCCGAAGGTCTTTTCGTTTCAAGAATTTCGGTCTTGATTTCAAAAGTCTCATGTTCTTCTTCTTGAGGTTCTTGCTGCTCATGAGCGTCATTATACGAACTTTCAGAGTCATCATCAGATATATGCGTAGTGTTTTGAATTTGGCTGCTACTAGACGGATAGTTCTGTACATCTAAGAACGTCAAATATGAGAAGTAATTATATATTCTTTTCTTTTTACCTTTGTTTGTTGGATCGTTTTCTTCATTCGTTCTTTTCATTTCTTTTTTGTAGTAATCTCTTATGTTTCTCCATTTTTTTGACATCTCCAAAACTGAAACAAATCATTGTTTTATATATTATGTTAGTCATCACATTATCGTCAGCTGACTTTTTTGCAACAATCGAGTCGAGAGAAAATGATAGATTTTTTTTACGTGCATGGCAAATTGACTCGTTTTCGGATCTTCACGATTTTCGCGCAATAACACATTTACTTCTTTTTATAAGTATAATATCTTTGCGTGCATGGGAGGTTACTGCTATTGAACCTACCAACGGAGTCATAGCTGACGACCACGGAACTTTATAATGTGCGGTCTATGGTGTGCGATTTTAGTCGGTCGGAGTCCGACTTAACCACTGTCGATATTAAATTTTTGTTTCGTGAAGTCATTCTAGTAAAATTCATAAAAATCAAAGCTGTTAGTTGTCAATCCCGTTGCAACTTACGTTGCACACCTTCATAACATTGTAGCAAACAAGCGACAACTGCGAAGCACTTTCTTTTTGATATAACATTACGTGTTTCCTACTGAGATAAGTAGGTACGTAAATATCATACTAGAATTACTGGTTTTAACCGACTTCAAAAAGGAGGAGGTTCTCAATTCGATGGGGTTTTTTTTTTCTATGTATGTACACCGATTACTCCTAGCTTTATGAATCGATTTCCGTGATTCTTTATCATTCGATGTGAAATACTTGTCATTTGGTCCCATAGAAATTTAACATCCTTAGTTTGGCCCAGTAGTTATCATTTTATGATTTTTTTGTGTTTTCTTTTTTTCTTATTGAAGATACATTGGACCAATGATCTTTTATGAAAGATCATTGCATTGGACTGAATTAGAGCACCAAATTTTAGCACCTTTCGAAGGCCTACCCATAGCTACTAAAAAAACAACGAAATGTTATAGACTACCCTACTACGTAGTACTACGTAGTAATCCTACTGTAGCTTGCAGAATAGCCCTATTATAGACACTCAAAAGTAAAAAAAAAAACTACGTTTAAAAAAATCCGACTTCAAAAAACTATTCCAATACAAATAAAATGCACTAAAATGTTCAAAATAATTTAAGTATATTCTTGAAAAACTTTATTACAAATTAATGATTGTTATTTTTGGAGTCGGTGTCAGCCTACAAATAAACTTTTATGGCAACGACAACATACTTTATAAATAATAAAAGCTGTAATAAGTGTTCTGCCACAGTGCGGAGGAGGTTATGTCGGACTCGAACCGACTAAAACGCACGCACGCATGTGAGAAGTTACAAACCTACCTTGGCTGACACCGACTCCAAAAATGACAATAATTTGTAATAAAGTTTTTGAAGAATACAAATTATTATACTACTTAGACAAGAGACAGGCGCACGGCCCGCTTACTTTTAAGATTCCGTACCCAAAGGGACGGACGGACTGGATGCGGAAGGCGGAGGATCGGCAAACGTGGCGCATATTGGGAGAAGCCTATGTCCAGCAGTGGACTGCAATAGGCTAATCGATGATTGATGACCCAAAGGGTAAAAACGGAACCCCAATTCCAGTGTTCGTCAGTCTGTCTGTCACAATGCTGTATCTTATGAACCGTAGTAGCTATACAGTTGAAATTTTTACAGATAATGTTATGCCGCTATAACAAGAAATACGCAAAATAAAATAAATATTTAAGACGGGCCAATGTTGTATAGATTGAATGGTACCTACGTGTGCGATCCGAACTCTCACTTTTAACACAGAATTACTATCTATACCGTATTACCGCGCTTTTAACCTTAAATAATGTAGTTTTAACGGTAAACAAGTCAAAGATAACAAAAAAAACATACCTTTTTCATCTTTTTCGTAATACTTGCGACTGCTCCAACCCTCATAGATTACTTCCGCAATCTCCTCCCAAGCAGCTCTCCTCGCTTGCAAATTATTGTAGAAAGGATGGTTCTTGTTCCATATACACTCTTTCTTCTCCACTTCTTGAATAAAATCTTCTGTTTGGAACATTCTAGAAATCGCAACGCGGTGTGGCAACCGCGTCGGTAAGTTTCTTGTCGGAGACTGGCGGGAAGGTGACGCATGTTGATTGCGGAATGCTACGTTGCCGGCTCGCTCTATTCCGTAGAAGCGGCAACGTAATTTCCGTACCGAACGGTTGCGTTGCGGCCTAGAGCGCGACTAATGCGGATATGTGAGTAGGTTATGTATGTGTATTGTAGAGTTTTTATGTGTGTGTGTGTATTGAAGGTTGTAACCTTAATTTAGTATTCTAAAGTAAGTAATTACTCTCAATAATCGAACAGGTATTTTGGTACTCCAGTCTATTATATCAATTAAAAATATTACCTAGTACTTGTTTAAGTCTGATTTTTTGTAATTTTTTGCGACGGTGATATTTAGGAATTAAAAAAATGTTTGGTGGAATGGTTATAAAGGAAAACAGTTGACATGCTTTACGTAGGTAGTAGGACTAGTAGGTAGATATATATTTTTTTAAATTTATTTTATACTTTATTGTACGCCAAATTACAATATTTTTGATACAGAAATTATCCTATCTAATCAGCAAAGTCTTTTATATCCACATACTGAGAACTAGAGATGTTACCACGCTAAGGCAGATATTTGACGCCTATTTGTATAGACATAGCAAGTCTTTTTGTAATGCCACATGTAGGTATGATAGATACCTACAAAAAGCGCGTGTTTGATAGTCAGTTAATGACCTTTTCTGATAGGTACTTACCTACCTTATATTTCATATTATTTTTTGTACAGAACAGCCAGTCTAGTAGCAGGTATAATAAAAAATAATATGAATATATATATTAATAACAAAATAATTATTAATAAAAATAAAATTAACAAAACAAATTAACATTTTTTAAAACAAAACTAACTTATACAAACGCGCACGTTCACGTTACGACTACAGAACATACCTATAATAGTAGGTACTACGGCCATTCAATTCAATTCTTCATGCGATTATCAATTCCGGTAGCATCCAAATCTTACACCATGGACAATTATTCTCCTACATACAACTTGGTTATTTTGGCTTTTATGAAACGACTGCCGTCCTACCGACAGGGATGGTAACCCACTGTGGACGTCCTTTGCCATATAGGCCTTTTTTTTTTGTTTCGACAGGAAAAAATGTACCTTCCGCATTTCGCGGGCGCGGGGCAGCCACGCGAGTAAGTGGGGCTCTCACCACACTAAAACCACCTGCCGTGTGCCATACGCCGCGACTTGTGCCTAGTTCGGACTACTTTAGTAAGTTAGTAGAGTAGCGTGTAATTTAGTGGCTAAACTACTCGCTACTGCACAGACATTGTTCGCATTATCGGTCCAGTATAGTACACAAGTGAGTTTGAAATACTTACCTACTTAAAATAATAAAATTATGCACTAACCTAATGTTTTTAATTTTCAATTTAATTTCCTTCTCACCAAACCCAGGTAGGTATATTCATTGTATTTTCTAAATTGAAGTATTAATGAGCAGTTTTCCTGTAGGTATAATAATCAGTTGGTTTTTAAATCATCAAGAGATGGCGCTAGCATAGCTTTTGGTAATTTTAATGTACTCTGTGGTTTATTTGTGCGATGTTGCCAAAGTTTAATTTCATTTACCGATATTACAATAGATAAAATATGATAAAACGCTTAATTCTTTTCGCGTCACTGTCTGTAATTTAAAATAATATTATATTTAAAATAATTTTATCAAAAAAAAAATGTCAAAACATTTATGTAAAGTAAATCATTACAAAACCGAAGAACATATTTTTTTCCATAAATTAGGGAACACTAGATGTGAGACCACACTCTACTTACCAAAAGTGCCGGCTGCGCCATCTAGCTTGTCTTTAGGAACGCTATAAATACCTACTGGAAAACTGCTCATTGTTTCATTTGTTTGTTTTTATAACACGGGGACTTAATATTTCACAAGCATTCATGTTCTACATAATTTGGAAATAAATTTTAAAGTTGTTTCTTCGCTCCAGCGAAACGACATATAAATGTACTAGGCTTAAGCCGGACTAGGCTAGTAATTAAGTAGAGTAGCGAGTAATTTAGTGGCTAAATGTGTGCTAAGTGAGTCGGAAACACAACGCTCTCATTTAGGGATGGGCACTCACCTGTCCCATCACAACCCTTAGCTAGCTTACTTACCAAGGAGTATAAATTTATCCTCCATGAAATGTCTTCCGGGAAGCAGTATCGGTTTGAGGACGTACACCACTCCGTTGGAGATGATCACGAACCAGAAGACCAGGGCCCGCTTCTTCACCTTCCGCATGGTGGTGAGGATATTGTTGGAGAACCTGGTCCCCGGTACCACGGAGGCGTCGCAGGCCAGCGTCTCAGTTACTATTTCTCTTACTTTATTGCTGGAATGAGAAACTGGAGTTTATAGGACTAGAGTCGAGAAAGGTCGGCAGCACATGTGTGACGCTGGTATTGCACACGTCTATAGGCCACAGTAACCACTTTCCGTCAGGTGGGTCGTGTGCTTGTCTGCGAATTATCTTTATCTAAATATATATAAAAATCAATGCCACTTTTCGTTGTTAGTTTATACCTCGAGAAGGGCTGAACCGATTTGGTTAATTGTAGTCTTGAAATATTCGTGGATGTCCAGGGAAGGTTTAAAGATGAGAAAATAGGTGCAGCGGGAACGGGATCAAAAATTCACGCGGGTTGAAAAAAATATGGCGATACGAAGTTCGCCGGGACAGCTAGTGTGGTATAAAACAAAAGAAGTCTATTTCACGTTACGCTGTATTGCTACATGCGTCTGCTGCTGCAGTCTGCTGTCGTTGTAATTACACGACCTATGTACATGCTATCTGCTATGCTATCTGAGGTAATAAATAACTTCAGCATACTCACATATGCAGAAACATGAATATCAGTTTCACAGTTCCAATTTCGCTGGAGACTCCTAGCGAGAAGATGATCAGAGCTGCGAGTAGGTCGCCGGACTTAGGGTACCATACAGCCACGAACCAGATCATTGAGATCAGGTACACGAAGAAGTAACTGGCAGCGACGATCAGACATCCTATGTACACGTACCAGGGGATTGCTGGAAGGGAGAAAAGTGTACTAAAAATACTACTTTCGGTCTTTTTATAGAGCTCTATAGAAAAACCGATAATAGTAGATACCTATTGGTGTCCTACCTTTAAATAAACTGCACCAATTTTTAAAATAATTTATCGAAGGATTAGGTAGTGGTGATGCCTAGGTACTCAGTATTTTGGTTTTAAAATGTCCTGAAAGAACTTAAGACTTTATAAAGTACTAGCTTTTGCCCGCGGCTCCGCCCGCGTGGATGTCGGTTATCGCGACCAAATATAGTCCTTTCTCAAGGTCTAATCTACCCCTATACCAAATTTCATCAAAATCGGTTCAGTGGTTTGGGCGTGAAAGCGAGACAGACAGACAGACAGACAGAGTTACTTTCACATTTATAATACTAGTAGGGATTGAATTTAAAAACTGACGAAGGATTGAATTTAAAAACTAAAGGTACCATGGGGTTCCATTATTTTATATGAATGATGGAACTAATCGGATTCGATGTAAGAGGACTCCAGTTCCATGGACGTACCGGGAGAAAAAAAATCCAGTACTTCCATAATGAGCAGTTTTCCAGTAGGTATTTATAGGGTTCCTAAAGACAAGCTAGATGGCGCAGCCGGCACTTTTGGTAACTAATTTATGGAAAAAAATGATCTTCGGTTTTGTATTGATTTACTTTACATAGATGTTTTGACATGTTTTCTGATGAAATTATTTTAAATTATAATATTATTATTTTAAATTACAGACCGACGCGAAAAGAACAACAACAAACCACAGATTACATTAAAATTACCAAAAGTTATGCTAGCGCCATCTCTTGATGAATTAAAAACCAACTGATTATTATACCTACTGGAAAACTGCTCATTGAACTAAAGAATGGTATTACTGGGATACGGTGGGTAAAATATCTGTAAAATGATGTATGCAGTCGGCTTCGAACTCGTACCACTCGTACCTTAACATTTATAGATCGCCCTATGTAATTTATCGCAGAATATTATTACTTGGAATATCCAAGTAATATCATCTTGCGGTAATAGATCTAATGTTATAGGCACTGACTGAATTCAACAAATCGATTCGTAGCATTGCTCGGGAATATGTAAATTATCTTGAACCTAAAATGTGCTCAAATTGTGCTTTATACGCGCAGAACACTTTTCTTGGGGTTTTTTTTGAGGAAAGCATGGGGAGCTACTACACTGGACGAGCTCAAATTCACCCAGCATCAATAAGTAACTATTTAAATCAATGCCAAACATAGGTTATTACAAAACAATCCGTGCGCTAGGACCGCATTTGTTTTGCGATTTAGGTCCAAAATACGTTTCCAGAATTATATACACTTCGAAGTGGTACTTGGAAGGTTTGAGGGTCACAGGAAAACGTATTCAAGAAACAAAATCTAAAACAAAAAACTGTACAAGCAAGGTAAACTTTGTGAAGCGAAATAATCATTTTATTAATCTTTTTGAATATTTTCCTTCATCTGTTTAGTCCATCCATTGTAACTTTTTAAAGCAAAGGTTAAGTTAAAATGTTTATTTCTTAAATTCTTCTCCAAGGAAACTCTGGCAGCTAATTTGGGAATGGCGCGTATTGTTCGCTTTTTAATTACCAAAAAATATCTTGCTTCTTAGCAAAATACAGTGAGACGTGAAGCTGTGTTAATTAATAGAATTTAGGTTGGCTAAATCTTTGTATATCTATATGTTGCCTGTCTGACTATCACATACAATATTTGGACATCTTACTGTAAATGTGTAAAAAATGTATCGAAGTAGGGAGGTCGATAAGTTTTGTCCGCATTGTAGAACCCGTAACAGAAGTTACCTAATTAAACGATGCATAATTTCCTAGATTATTATTATTTTTTGTTTTGGTCCATTTTGCACAAATCATAATTATTTTCTAGCATTCAATAAAATTTACAGTACATTTTGAATCTATGAACATAACATAAACAACACAATTACCTACCCAAACGAAAGCGAAACATGATTTGAGCGGATTCATAGCAGATATCTATACATTAGTGAAGAGATTATTTTCAAATGACACTTTTGACTCTTCTTAAAGAGTATTTTAAATAGCTAATATGAAGACGCAACCTATATTATATTGTCTGTATTTGACTTCCAAAAATGTCTTACGAACTATTTTGCTCCGGGACGCGTCTTGCGTCCAATACAAAATCAACATTTAATTAAACTTACGTGTCTTATTTCGGTTGTCGATGTTCAAAGCCAGGGCTCTCAACATGATGGCCACATTCCCCAGTGTCGTCGGCAGGTCACAATGCTGCAGTCCAAACTTTTCCAACTTCTTCCACATAATCACCACTAATATCTGTCGTACAGGCAACACGATCCTGTCGTACAGGCAACCCGATCCGGTCGTACAGGCAACCAAATCCGGTCGTGCCCGCGGTGTATCACGTACTGGACATATTAATATTACATGTGCATTATAATATACATATTATGTTATAGGTATCTTAGTTCTCGAAGTTTTAATAACATATCAAAGTTATAAGTTTTTTTTGTGGGAGGAATTTGTATGAATAAGTAAGTACTAGGATTGTTTAGTTAGGTAAAAGTTGGATAGAAGTTATATAAAATAATAAAAGGTAATATAAAAAATGTATCACTAGGTACTTTCTAATTTATGTCATGAGAAAGAATAACTTCTTAAAACTTCTTAGTAATCTAAACTTTATCTAGTAGGGTACCACAAGCACATTCGAATTTGGCAAAGAAAAAATGCCGAGTAGCAATGTTCTTTCGGAATTCGTTGAGGGAGGTCACTGGCTTGTCACGAAAAACAGGTCCGTACAAAACTGAATTGAGAAACCACTAATACTAATTTGAAAGTTTCTCAAAATGTTTGTTAATCACGCCTCAACAGGCTGAAAGCTGAAATTTGGTATAAGGATATACTAAGAGAGACTTCGCTGATGTGGCCACGTCTTGAGGCAACCGCCAGGCTACGAGAGTAGCACATGCCTGGCAATGGCATCCCCGCCAGGTCCAGGTAGAAGGGGTAGGCCTAAGAAGTCTTGGCTTGACGTCGTGGAGGGTGACATGCGTGCAAATGGTCTCACTACCATGGACGCCCAAGATCGTGCGAAGTGGAGGAGGAAGAGCCGGACCCTGAGCTCCGAGGTTAGCTTGACCTCGGATGCAATCAGGAAAATGCGTCTCCATGCAGATGATGAGTCTCGAATAACACACAGGCTAAACTGTCATAATTTTTGATTCAAATAGCCTACCTATAAAATATAGGTGTTAATTAATACACCAACACCTGAACTGAAAATTCCACCAAACGTACCTATAAAAAAGTTGTACCAACAAGTTTAACAGCCAGTGAATGGTCATCGGCCCAATGAGTCGGGCCCTTTCGCTAATGTCGAAGATAAAGTAAATTGTACGGCAAGTGGGCCAACTTCGGAAGGATTTGGAAGAAACATTACGAACTTTTACAGATTATGTTTTATTTCAATGAGCTCAGTTTTACGCTGTGTACAGGGGTGAATTTCCCGGGACCAAAAATTGCGTGGCATCAATGAAATCGGTACTAAAAATCATAGTTATAATACCCTAATATTTTTTTCTGGTTAGGTGAAATAGTGATCTATGTGTAGCACTAAATATTTTATTAAATAGGCTTATAGATTCTCCAAAAAAAAATTTTAAACCTCGAAATTTCTCATTGCCGTGTTTGTCCACACGTCACCTATTGTGTCGTGATACCTCATTGATAAAAATCTATTGGTTTTTTTAATTAAAACCTAGTTTTATTTGATACGTGTATAGTTAAAGTATTGTTACGAAATACATTTATTCAAATATTTAAACAATACAACGAATGGTTAATAAAAGTTCATTTGTCCTAGACTTACCTTTAATCGCCGTGTTCTAAACATATTTTAGAATATTGTTTTATCTAAGGGCTTGTGTCCTCCCTCATATGCGCTAAACGTTGCATACTGGTGCCGCCTAAGTGCTTGAAGTGGAAGGACGTACACAAGTGCCTGCGTTTTGGCACCATAAATAAAAGTATATCATTTTTTTGTTACTGGACATTTTTTCTTTCATCACCGTGGATAGGTATAACTTTATATTCCAATAAGTTTATCCTCTTGATTAAACATTCAATAGAACGCAATTTCTCTTGTTTATTTTCGTGAAGTATTTATTACTTCGAATAATTAATAGATTTTTTGTTATTTTATATTTTTGGCTCGTTTTTCATAACCGTGCTTTCATTGCCATAGTTTCCGTGGCCAAAATTTGCTATGGTAATGAGAAAAAAAATGCGGCAATGAAAAAAAAATCATTGCCATGCCTTGTAAAACAATTTAGTCTCATTGCCGTGACCAAATGTTTCATTTCCGTAACTTATGTTTTCATCGCCACAGCGTATTATTAACAAAAGTATATCATATTTGTTAATTTCTTTTTTGTGTGAAAGAATTTTATATGATCGGACAGCTTTGATTCTATTATCTTTGTTTCATTGTACTCCTTTTGTAGATTTTTAACCTATGAAAGGGGGTTGGGTAAGGTTGGCGTCGTTTTGGAATTGAGCGGCCATGAATGAAACTGGTATAATGTACAAACTTCTCTAAACCATATCGGGACTTAGATATAATTTAGCTATACAGGGTGGTATTTTTTCAACTTTGCTTGGATGGAAAGTACTTTATATACTGAAAATAGCGAATCAAACTCAAAGGAAACATAACCTTATTTTTATAAAGCAACAAAACTGCATACAACTTTTTCCTAAAAACCCGGTAGTCGAACCGACTAAAATCTGCCTAAACCTTCTCTTTCATGGATTTCCCTTTATTTAATTTACCAGGTTTGTTAGAGAGATTTGAGTCTTATGATCAATCCTATAGATTAAGGCATTAAAAATATAGGATGTTATTTATTGGATTGTTAGTTTATTTTTAGTCGGTTCAATTACAGGATGTGGCAAGCGATTTTTCAGCATTTGTTAAACGCAGTTTTTTTTTTCTTTTTAAAAATAAGGAAATGTTTCCTTTGAATGAAATTAGCTATCTCGAGTATTTAGAGTACTTTCCCTCCACACCTCCAACGCAAACGCGTATCCTCTATCCAATATTATGCTCGGTTCGCATTATTCTAATAGCATTCCAGTCCGGTGAGCGAATCTGGTGTTGGAATGCTACTGGAATAATGTGAACCATCACTGGAAATTTTCCATTTCAGTTACTCATTGATCCAGTTCAATTTTCAAGTCTGGATTGCCTCGCTTGCTCATTCCAGCGCCACAGCCCCATATTGAATTTTTGATAGTGAACACGCATTCTTGTTTTTTTGGAAAATATTAATTTAAACAATAGAGTTGACTAAAGATCAAACGTATCGATTTGTATCATCAGAGCGCTATTCGTGCAACATACCGATCGGTTGGTTTGTCGAAATCGTAACAAATCATTTTTTTTTTTATATAGGACAATTTGACTTCGCCTCGCCTGATGGTAAGCTGAAGGCAAAGTCTCTGAAAAGAGGGTCACCATTACAGACACGTATCATGTTACAATGGTGGCACTCAGCTTGATGGCCTCATCAGATGCTTTTTCACGCCCCGCTTAAAGGACCCGGGACTGTAGGAGGAGGGAAACACGTGAACTGGTAAGGAATTCCAAGACTTAATGGTGCGGCAGAAGGAGTCGCCGAACCGCTTGGTTCTTGATGGAATATTCTGCATCGTATGCGGGTGGCATCTAAGCCGTGCACGTGTTGTCCTATATAGGAAAGGAGAGGGTGGGATTAATTTGGAAGAGCTCATCAGAACATTCACCATGGTAGAGACGGTAAAATACCACCAAAGATCTCTACGCTCATCTCTACGCAATTGCAAAGGCTCGAGGGTTTTGGTGATCTCAGGATTCCCAATAATGTGGACTGCACGTCGCTGCAACCTGTCGAGAGCATCTAGTAAGTACTTTTCGGAGCCATCCCAGAGATGAGAGCAGTATTCCACGCAAGAGCGAATTTGTGTCTTGTAGAGAAGGCACCGCTGCTCCGGCGTGAAAAAACGTCTCACTCTGTTCAGGACTCCGAGTTTACGCGAGGCTGTTTTGATGATGCTCTCAATGTAGTTTTTGTTGTTCAGTTTGCAGCGGGCATCCATACCTAAGATATTGAGATTGTCCTGCAGTGGCAGTGGCATGCTCTGAAGAGTTGGAAGGGGAAGGAACGAAGATACCTTTGCTGTAAATGTGCATGCCTGCGTCTTCTTGGCATTGAACTCGACCAGGTTTTCAGAGCCCCATTGGGAAACGTGGTTCAGGGTCCGGTCAAGTTCACTGACGAGAAGCTGCCTTTTTTCCGCGATATCAGACTGCTTGGCCACAGGATGTCCGTGATAACTCCCGTGTAAGGTGCTATCGTCTGCATAGTAATGAATGAATTATTTGGTATAAAATAGTAGTTGATAGCAAAAGTGTAATGGGATAATAATAATATTGTAATGGAAACGCCGAGGCCGATAGCCATCAATGGGGCTACACTCGAAGTTATAATCGATTAAGAAAGGGAAAAAGAATCGACCTCGGACGGGACTCGAACCCGCGATCTTTCCCTTACAGGGGATATGAAGGGAAAGATCGCGGGTTCGAGTCCCGTCCGAGGTCGATTCTTTTTCCCTTTCTTAATCGATTAGAACAGTTAGCATAGTAAATGCTTCAAAATTTCATTCAGGTACACTCGAAGTTGTTCAAGAAAATATGTACCTGGGAAAAGTTATCCAACTCGGTAAAAACAACTTCGAGAAAAAATAGCCAGGATCGAACTAGTTTGGGCAGCAGCAAAGGAAACATTCTCTTATTCTTAAAAAAGACACTGCGTTTAAGGATTTCCGAAAATTCACTTGCCACACTCGATAATCGAACCGACTAAAATCCGGATAAATCTATATTTTTATTGCATCAATCGTCAATCATAAGGATCAAATCTCTCTAACAAACTTGGTAAATTTAATAAAAGGAAACCCATAAAAGAGAACGTTTAGGAAGATTTTAGGCGGTTCGACCATCGGGTGTGGCATTTTCAGAAATCTTTGAATGCAGTTTCGTTTCCCTTTAAAAATAAAATAATGTTTCCTTTAAGTAAAATTCGCTATCTCTAGTATGAGGGTACTTTCCCTCCAGATAAAGTCGAAATGTTCCACCCTGTATATCGCAGCTCCGATATTACTTACAATGAAAATAATGACACACATACGCGTGTTTAACACAGTACCGCTGAAAAAATAATTGGTCCATACACAATTGCCTAATCCCCTGTGTATTTATTGTATGTAAGTATAATTATTCATGTAAGTAGGTATATAAAATATTATGTTTTATATGTATTTTCATTTCCGTGGTTGATTTTTTCATTCCCTTGGCACATTTCTTTCATGGCCGTGGACGCTTGTTTCATAGCCGTGCACGCATGTGTCATCGCCGTGGCACGTAATTTTTGATCTTGTGTATCTCGTTAGTTTTTTTAGTTATCTGCTAGATATTAAGCAAGAATATATGTAGTATCAAAACCTTTAATAAACGCGATTTGTTTTAACTATAAAACTTAAGGTAAAAAAAATCCACGGAATGAAGATTTTAATGGACCTGTTGAAATTCACCCACAGACAGATGACTGGTAATTTTTTTAAATATACTTAACATACATACACTCACGTCTATATCTCTCCAGGGGCCCTAGACAAAGTGACATTCTATTGATGGAATGGCGCTGAAGTGAACCATTTTTATGGTTTTAACAATGGATTTCGGGACATTACGGTGGTTATAGTAATAATAATAAGTTAAATAATGTATTTCGAGTTACAAAGACTCAAATTTCATACAAAATATATAGTTATATTAATGATTTATGTCAATTTCATACTACAATTAGCGATTCCACTGGCGTTTTCGCCAATGGAATGTCACTTTGTCTAAGGCCCCAGGGTAGGGAGAGATAACAACCCACCATTTGATTCTATCCTTACATACTTCACGAACTTCCTCTGTTCTGTAATTCTTTCATGCAAGTCCACCGGTTTCGAGTACTTTTTACCTGCCCTTTTTGTCTAAATTTTATTAATTTGGTCAATGTGCGTACTGCAATGTCGACCCCGGCTGGTCTGCCCTTACATGCCTGGTGTGTCATTCGCTCCTTACACATTCGCTCTACGTTCCCAAAATACCTAAGCATATACTTTTCAATCCTCCTTTCAACATTCTCTCTTTCAGGCGACACCTATCTCGAATCTCAGTACATATAATGCATTTGTTAGGATTCCTGTATTATTTTCTGTGTACAATAAAGGCTTAAGAATTAAGAAAGTCCACCTACTAGTGCTGGGAGAAACACTAGCTTCTTTAATATAGATATTTTTATTAAAATTTTGTAAATCTGGGACAATAAGTACCTACTAACAGTAGACCGGCTTTGCAATATTTGCAAATAATAAACAGAAAAGACAGTAATGGACCCCGCCTGCCATCAAAATTATATCGGTCTTTTAGGGCGTTGCTTAAAAATTGACTTTTTTGCTGTCGGTTTTTCTAATTTTCAATTGTAGATTTTTTAAAATATGATTATGACTGGTTCTTTCATTTGAAATTAATAAAATTTACCTATCAGTTGATCAGTTCATAGTTTTTGTGATTTCGGGACTTTTCGCGATTTTATGGAATGATCAGTTGTTTAAATCCGTCGGTCTGTACATCTCTTAACAAAATTAAGAGCTCTCATTTTATGACTGGAAGATTGAATTTTTTATATTATATTTGTTATAACTTTCTGTAAAAATAAGAGGGACTAAAATAATAAGTAGGTACTCAAACTTCGCCGCCTTTAGAAGGCTTACGTAAAGAGATTTGCTACTTTTCGAGCTATGAACATTTTAATGCATTTCATTATTTGAATGTTTTTGTAACTTTTAAGACGGAATGTAGATTTTAAATGTTTGTAGGTAGTTACTCTTTTTATGCTCAAACTTATACTAGCTCAGTTATCTACTTAAAAATGAATGTAAATGTTAGGGTATCTAGGAAAGTCTTTTAATTAATTTGTTTGTACTTCTTTGTCATATTCCGATTCGAATCCTGGCTATTACACTACCGACGTGAACCCACTCTTAACACAAGCCATTTAGCTTAGAGGAAAAAAAAAAAAACTAAATAGTATAATTTTTTTATACTCGTTATTAGACAAGCATACGGCTCACTTGGCGGAGAGTGGTTACCGTAGCCTATGGACGTGTGCAACACCAGGGGATTTTATTTTCCGAATATGTTTTTAACCTTTTATGTTTTTAACCTTTTATTTTGTCCGTGTGCTGGGTAAACCCTTAGCCGTACCAAGTGGTTAACTGAGCCCACGGGCTGAGTAGACCCATAGCCGTAGCAAGTGGTTAACTGAGCCCGCAGGTTAAGTTGGCTGGTTAGTGGAGTCACTACCAAAAAAAACGAACGTGGTCAACTGAGCCCGCGGGCTCAATGGGATGTGGGCTCAGTTGACCATGAAGGGGTTTTTAAGCTCGAACTTGAAGAACATAAATCATCTAATTATTTTCCGTTCAATCCGTGTGGTGACGGAGAAAGAATACAGTATCACCACCCCATCTCTTCCGAAGGGGGTCGTAAGAGGCGACTAACAGAAAAATACGCAGGCGATATCACTGCGAGAGAAGGAAAACTCGAAATAAAGCACTTTAGCAACCCGTTTGGCCAGCGTGGAAACAGAGCCTCCCAACATTGGGAGAAGCCTATGTCCAGCAGTGGACTGCAATAGGCTAATTGATTGATTGATTGTATATACTCTTGATTGATGGCTTTCGGTGGAACTTGCTACACATATTAAATAAAGCAACTTGTACTTTTCCACAATTATTAACCTATCATCACAAATAAAAAAATGTGGAAAAGTACAAGTGCTTTATTCAATATGATTGTTTGATTATTATTTTACAATTTCACTTTTAAATTAACTTCAGTATTTTCTTCAAGCTTTGAGTTAGCTAGTCGTCGAATAAATAGCCTCACAATAACTGTAAGTAAATTTTATAGTCCATTTTCAGAGGCAGCTTTTAATATATAATGGACTTGATCGGTTAAAATTATAGCGCGATTTCGAAACGATGCTTAGCATTTAGGTGGGCTGATCGCCAGTTAACTTAACCACAGTGATTAATAAAGGGTAATTGGTCACTGGCGTTGGTTATATAATTGTAATGGGTGGGGTTTTCTCGAGTTTAACTAGATTTAGGGTTCGTGTTCATGGGATATAAAAACTTTCAGTTTTCGTCGATACTGATATTGAATGCTTCGTTTGAATGCACTAACGGCTTTTTTATATAGGACTTTTCATTGGACTTCACTTCACCTGATGGTAAGCTGAAGGCAGTCTCGGAAAAGAAGTTCACTATTTATAGACACGTACAATGGTGGCTCTCAGCTTGACGGCCTCATCTCATACTTTTTATTAGTAAATTAAAAAATCTCGACTACGGCTTCCCTTTCCAGAGCAAGCCGGCAGGAGCCAAGTGGGATCCCGCCCTCCTATAGGTTATAATATTCCATTTAGATGAATTTTAGCCTTCATTTTAGTGCTAGTAAAGTTGAGACACCACTCTCACAGCTATGGGTAAGTGGTAACAAACAGTATAACTTGCTTAGAGTTCTGACAGATGTAATAGAATATTCAGGACCTACTTTTCGCCAGAATGTACAGAGCTCATAATTTAGAAATTCCACTTTAGTACTGCTATCTTCACGTAGTCCGAGTAGAGATATTTTGGTTGGTAGGTATACCTACTTATCTTTTTATATCGAATTATATAACTAGCTTAGGTACGCGTATTTATAAGAG
Organism: Eilema depressum; assembly: GCA_914767945.1. NCBI lineage: Eukaryota > Metazoa > Arthropoda > Insecta > Lepidoptera > Erebidae > Eilema > Eilema depressum. The sequence continues at coordinate 1,984,432 of OU612026.1, forward strand.
TATATTTTTTTTTCCAAAAATATTCGCTAGCATCACAGTTAGAAAACAACTAAAAGGAAACTAAACAATCTTGTGGCGACTTTCAATAAAAATTCATATCAAACAACTGAGTTTTTAAATATAATATAAATTAAAGAGATTCTCTCCCATGACCGTCTCTACCATGGTGAATGTTCTGATGAGCTCTTCCAATTATTATCACCCTCTCCTTTCCTATATAGGACAACACGTGCAGGGCTTAGATGCCACCCGTATACGGTGCAGAATATTCCATCAAGAACCAAGCGGTTCGGCGACTCCTTCTTCTGCCGCACCATTAAGACTTGGAATTCCTTACCAGTTCACGTGTTTCCCTCCTCCTACAGTCCCGGGTCCTTTAAGCGGGGCGTGAAAAAGCATCTGATGAGGCCGTCAAGCTGAGTGCCACCATTGTAACATGGTACGTGTCTGTAATGGTTACCCTCTTTTCAGAGACTTTGCCTTCAGCTTACCATCACGCGAGGCGAAGTCAAATTGACGTGTCCTATATAAAAAAAAAACACATCAAGATTGTTTACGTTTAGTTAAGTACCTAACTGGATGGAGTATAGTCCCTTAGGAGTTTGTACTTTTACCAATCTTAATCCATTTCTAAGTATAGTTAGTGATATACTATATTAGTTATATTACGCACTAAATCCGAAGCAATCGTGTCCAGTATAAGGATTAATCGCGGACTTTTCCCTCTTCAAGTCGGTTCTAATCGTGCTAATTGACAACGTCCGTTGTTAGAGCTCTCGTTAGGAAATAAAGGCGTTTCTACGGACTAATGATGCAGCTATTATATAGAAATATCTACTATCATAGGAGTATTATATTCAATAAATGTTTATTATGTATAGTCACGCCTGTTATCCCAGAAGGGTTAGGCAGAAGAGAAGAGCTTTACTAATCTCTGAAATCGGTTCTTCATAAGTCTTAGCCTATTCCTTAGACCGGAAACTTTTTTCAAATAATGTGAGAGCATTTTTTGTGTAGCTTTTCTGGTGCCTACTTCTTTTACATTCCATATTTATTTTCTACTAGCTTTTGCCCGCGGCTCGGCCCGCGTGGATGTCGATAATCGCGACCAAACATAGCCTATGTCCTTTCTCAAGGTCTAACCTACCTCTATACCAAATTTCATCAAAATCGGTTCAGCGGTTTAGTCGTAAAAGTGAGACAGACAGACAGACAGACAGACAGACAGACAGACAGACAGAGTTACTTTCGCATTTATAATATTAGTAGGGATACTCGTTTGAATTGAATGAAAGGACGGCTTTCCTGCAACTCAAACTTGCAGACATTGTTCACCAATTATTCAGATAAATGTTCAACGGATTCTAAAATAAAAGGTATTCCTTACAAAAACGGTTTTTAGCTCAATTCAAGCTCTCGTAGCTTCCAGGGACCTAATTCAGTAAACTTAAGTTTTTAAAACATATGATTTCAAAACATACAGAACATAATAAAATTAATATTTTGAAATAAGTATAATTGCAAATGAAACAAACTATGAATGACTCAAGAAGTCACCTACGAGGTTCTGGGGGGGGGGGGGGGGGGGAGGAGTGCTACCATAAAATATAAGAAACTTCGCTGGAGTAGCGAGGGGTATCTATAAACCGCTTCCTGCCGGCTTCCATTTACAGAGGTGGTTAAATTTGACAAACTAGATAACGGAGAAGAAGTTTTTTCCACCGATGACGACTGGATTGAAAATTTTCAACCCTCGCCACTGGTACACTGTCACGGCTTCTTACGATAGGCACAGAATTAGTAATAGTACTACGTAGGGTAGGGTTAAGTCGAACCCTTTCATTATATACGCAAAGGTCGAACCGAAGTGTTACGTCACGTGCCGTCCGATCCGATTTTGGGATAATGTTACATGGAATCGATTGCCCGTAACTTCGATCTTGAAGCTGCATGTTTCATGGTAGACCCACTGTTTTGACATTTGGAACATCATATTATTCATAGAAATGGAACCAATTTTTTTTTATTACTGGCTGGTTCATGTTGGCTGCACGGCGGTATGGTGACCCGTGCTATGTAAAAAAAAAACCAGTGCGCGAATTCCGTCTCTGTTCTTGTATTATGGAATCAAAGAATCAATTTCGTTTATTCAGTTTAGGCACAAAAGAGCACATGAACGTCAAAAAATTACAATTATGTCAAGAATTATGACAAAAATAAAGTAAAATAAATCATTTGAGAATGATTCTATGTAAGTAATCAGTACCGATGTATTTTTCTCATAGAAAGGGGATGAAAAGTAGAGTATATAACTCGAGGAGCAAATTATTTTTCCCTCGGGCGATATACTTTGAACCCTTCGCTGTGCTCAGGTTTCTACGTTAGAACCCCTCACTAAAGCTCGGGGTTCTATTCTAGAAACCTTCGCTAGACTCGTGGTTCAAAGTGCGCCCTCGCCGTAAAAATACTATTTTGCTCCCTTGTTCAATCTACTATTTATGTTTCTTTTCTAATTGAATTGAAATCACGCGTTTTGAAAACGTGGTGTTACTGAATTGGACGAGATTCTAGTTCAAATATTGATACGAGTCTATTGTCGCCGGCTGGGCTTTGAAGTCGACCCTTATTGCGAATTTCGCCCCTTTATATGTCTGTCCTCTCGCCCCTGTTAGCTACTATTGTTGAATTTGGATGGATCGATGAATTATGAATATGTTTCCGGTTGGATAACAAGAAAGACTGAAAATAATTATTAATAGGTACAGTCAGGAGCACAAGTTTAAAAAAAAGTTTTTTCGTCTGTCTATCTGTCTGTATGTAATGTCCATCTTCATATTCTCCAATCTTCAAAGTGACTGTAGCGATTTTGGGGTACCCCAAGAAACGTGTTGGTACCTACCTACTGCTCATATACATTTTGATCACATTTTAAGTCCAAGATATATACAGTCCCGGGCAATACCTACCTATTATAACTATAGGTAGGATAGATGATACGCCATGTTTACTTTCGATATCAAAAGGACTCATGTTAGGTTCAATACAATGGGCTGATGAAACACAATCCGCTAGGGAATATTATTTGCCGATAATAGGAAGACAGAGGATGAATATATATTATTATTATTATTATGAGCTTCTAAGAATCCTAGTTGCTAGTTCCTTTACAAAAGATCGTTATTAGAACTATACTACTTATAATATTTACTATTATATAATTTTACTAGCTGTCCCGGCGAACTTCGTACCGCCATTTTTTTAGGCCGTTTAAACCTTCCCTGGACATCCACGAACATTTCAAGACTAAAATTAGCCAAATCGGTTCAGCCGTTCTTGAGTTATAAACTAACAACGAAAAGTGGCATTGATTTTTATATAATAAAATAGCTGTCCCGGCGAACTTCGTACCGCCATATTTTTCCCGTTCCCGCTGCACCTATTTTCTCATCCTTTAAACCTTCCCTGGACATCCACGAACATTTCAAGACTAAAATTAGCCAAATCGATTCAGCCGTTCTTGAGTTATAAACTAACAACGAAAAGTGGCATTGATTTTTATATATTAGATTGTAAAGTGCTCGTGAGTGTACATTGAAAATATTACAAAAAAAAAACTTGGATTACATAGTTTATTATTTTTATAGCCACTATGACCTAAACTTCATAATTGTCCCCACACCTGAAGAGGGCCAGCTCTAGACAACCTCCCCCAACTGCGGAGAGGGGAGATTTTCCATAGGAATTTTGCGCACGATAAAAAAAAATCGAGGTATTTACACGCTTGCATTATACTCACGTCTATTTCCCTTCGAGGTAGCCAGCGACAGTAGCCTAGCGGTCTTCTTCTATCCATATAGGCTTACGAGCTTTTCCGACATCTTTCATGCGAGACCACCGCTGGCCTGCCATTCACCTGTGCCTTACATAGCAGCCCCTCTAGACAAGTGGCAATTCGTTTCTCGGCGTATGATGGAATAGAATGCCAAATGTATGGGATTTGACGTGATATGACAGGCGTCAACGAATGTCAAAAACGTCAAATCCTATACAATTGTCATTCTATTCCATCATACGCCGAGCAACGAATTGCCACTTGTCTAGGGGGGCAGGTACAATCAATCAATTAGCCCATCGTAGTTCACTGCTGGATAGGCCTCTCCCAATGTTGGGAGGCTCTGGCCTACTGTCTCCACGCTAGCCAGACGGGTTGGTACAGGGTTTTATTTCGAGTTTTCCTTCTCTCGCAGTGATATCGTCTGCGTACACCGTTAGTTGCCTCCTACGACACCCTTCGGATGAAATGGGGTGGTGATACTTGTATTCTTTGTCCATCACCACACGGAACGGCAGGTACAATATAGTTTAGCAATAAATAGTACAACACAATATTATACCTACTACCTACTAATACACAACTGCGAACAATACACTATAGAAATCAGACACTCTAATACATTTGGGAGGGTAACAAAGTTAGTCGCGAAGGATAACGAACCCGGAGACCCCAATTAAGGGTTATTTAGACCCGCCACTGGATATCTCGCCAACTTTACGATGTATAAATTGTTTCGGCCTTTGTTTTATAATGCTTTGATTATGTCGTAATTAGATTATTTAAAAAAACCTGACTGTTGCTGAAAAGACCGAAATAAGTATGATAGTAGGTGGAATTCATCTCCAAAACAAAATTAACTAAATCAAAATAGGTTCATATGTTCGGCAGCTACGATGCCACAAACATACGGGTGTTTCTTTGAAACCGAGTGTATTTGCCTCATTGATATGGCTCAATTTTTTTTTTACTTTTAGACTTAAACTCACATAAAATCGTGACCAGATCATTATATGTTATATCATATTTCGAAGGCACTGATTTGTACCCAGTAGTTTAGGAAATAGACTGTGCTGATAAATTGGTCAACCAGATTAATGATGACCAAGGCAGATGAATGGACTTTTGCACCATATTAATTAGAAGCATGCAGATAAATGAGAATAACATATTATCTGCAATCAACTTTATTATAAAATATCTGGCAATCATCATCACCATCTGCATAAAGACGCATTTTCCTGATTGCATCCGTGGCCAAGATGACCTCGGAGCTCAGGGTCCGCCTTCCGGCTCTTCCTCCTCCACTTCGCACGATCTTGGACGTCAATGGCAGTGAGACCATTTGCACGCATATCACCCTCCATGGCGTCAAGCCAGGACTTCTTGGGCCTACCCCTTTTACCTGGACCCGGTGGAGGCACTATCCACGCCATTGCTAGGCATTTGTTACCCACGTAGCCTGGCGGTTGCCGCAAGACGTGGCCGCACCAGCGAAGGCGGCTCTCATGCATTTTATTCGCGATGTCACGGACGCGAAGGTTGCGGATGCGAGAGTTCCTCACGCGATCTTTACGCGTGACGCCACACATCCATCGCAGCATTTTCATCACCGTGACACGTAGTTCTTGCTTGTGTCGCTCCAGCAGCGGCCACGCCTCGCAACCATGTAAGAGAACAGGTCTAATGATCGTCTTATAGACCTGCCTCTTCAACCTAACTGGCATTTTGGGATCACGCGTGACGCCAGTCATTTTTCGCCACTTTGCCCACGCGGTAGCAATCCATGCCCTGACGTCGTAGTTGATTTCACCAGTCACATGAAGTACAGATCCCAGGTACTTAACCTGGTCCGTGCGCTCGACCAAGTCATCGCCTATGCGAATGGGTATGGGATCTGTGGAGTTTAACGCTAAGTATTCTGTCTTCGCTACATTTAGCTTCAGACCGCCGCCGTTCTCAAGCACTTCCTTCCACCCTTTCACGCGTCGCACCAATCTGCTCCTGTCCACGTCCATCAGCGCAATATCATCAGCATACATAAGCAACCACGGGGGCTACTTATGCGAGTTTCTGATGCTGTCCGACAAAACATCTAATACTACGCTGAACAGGTATGGACTAAGGACGGATCCTTGGTGTACCCCAAAGGTGATGGGGAAGGCTTTCGAGTCACCAACAGCAGTCCAAACCACAGAACCGGAATCGTAGTACAAGTCTCGGATGGTGTCAATGTAAGTTTCTGGGACTCCCTTGGCCCGCAATGCCCAGCAGATCACCGCGCGAGGAACACGGTCGAAGGCCTTCTGTATGTCTAAGAATAGGCAGTGCAGAGGCGTGTCCTTCGCTCTGTGTTTCCCCGCCACAATCCTTAGGGCGAACACCGGGTCCATGGTTCCGTGCCTGGGACGAAACCCGTACTGACAACCCGAGGGTGTACTTTCCTGTCGGATCTGGGAGTCGGTTATCCGCGGTAACTGCCACTCTCCTGCACCGATTCCTTGCCTTTGAAGATTGGTGTGATGATGCTTAGCCTCCACTGGCTCGGGATCTCACCGGGTACGCGGTTATAGAGATTTGCTAGAATGCTCACACCATGGGCACCCATTGCCTTCCAAGCCTCGATAGGGACTTCGTCGGGTCCTACAGCTTTCTGGTTCTTCATGCGGCGAATGGCAGTCTCGACTTCTGCAGGCGTAATCGGTGGCACTATTCCTTGATTCGGTGGTAGGTCTGGTGGCTGCACCTCTTTATGCTGCTTATTCAGCAGCTGATGGTAGATGGGCGCCATCTCTCCTTCACCGCGACTTTCTCGTACAACAGATTGCCCCCAGGGTCTTGAATGCAGCGGCACTTTGATAGACCCTGTACCGCTTTGGCGCTGGACCGCGCCAACTTTTGCCCCTCAGACGATTCCACTTCTTGTAAACATCATTTTTGTACCATATTCAACAAATAAAGGACATTGAACTTTGAACTTTGAACTTTGAACTTTGAACTTTGAACTTTGAACTTTGAACTTTGAACTTTGAACTTTGAACTTTGAACTTGAACTTTAACTTTGAACTTTAAACTTTGGTATATAGCCGTTGCAAGTGGTCTCGTTTGGCCCTGGCTACGGCTCTCTAGGGGGCGAATTTGCATCTTTGTACGCATCGCGGTCTACGGAAGATTTGAACGCTTGCTACTTTTTATAGAGGGCTTTCTTGGCACTGATATCTTTCTGGACTGTGTCGTTCCACCAACAAGTGTCCCTGTCACACTTGCGTCCACCCTTAGACATACCGAGTGCCGCCCTCCCCGCTTCAAGAATAGCTGCCTGAATCCTGTCCCAGCAAACCTGTACTGGTTCGTCTACACTGTCTACAGCATCAGCGCACTTGTCACTGATGGCTGAGACGAGACTTTGGGACTTGACTTCATCAAGCGGCCACCACTTGATTCTGCGTTGGGCACGCTCAGCACATTTGCCTTTGGGTTTCACGCGGAGGTCCATGACAAGGAGACGGTGTTGGCTAGTGAGACTCGCCCCGGGTATAACCTTGCAGTTGGCCACCTAGCTGATGCTGTGCCTCCTAGTGAGTAGGAAATCGACCTGGTTAGAGCGCCCCCCGCTCTTGTAGGTGTTAAGATGTTTGGATTTCTTTTTGAAGTACGTGTTCACGATGGCATGAACGGCAGTCGCCCATGTTCTGAAGATGTGCTCACCCTCTGGGTTGCAACTTGCGACTACCGTATCCAAAGCCACCGTGAACACGCTCAAACTCCTCACACCCACCACCCACATGACCGTTCAGGTCACCACCCAGAACACCCTGCGACAGTGGGCTGACGCGACGCACTTCCCCGAGTTGGTTCCAGAATGAGATCTTTTCGGCTGCGCTACGCCTAGCCTGTGGCGCGTAGGCACTTATCAGGTGGGTTACAATTCCATTGATAAACACCCTCACGAACATAAGTCGCAACGTCCGGGAGAGCACCACGAATCAGGTGCACCTGTATACATCAGCTAGTAGCCGTCCCCAATGTGCATGGAGCTACTGCCACCCCAACGAGTCTCCTGCAGGAATGCCACGGCCACTCTCTGCCTGCAGAGTACGTCAGCCAACTCCCTCATGCGACCGGTCAACGTGCCAATTTTCCACGTTGCGAAGCAGAGTTTTTGGGAACTACAATGTTGGCCTAACATCTTTAGCCGTGCCCGGCTCAGGCACGGTAGCCCTAGCCGACTTGCGACACAAGGCGGGCGGCCCTCATGCGCACCGTTTTGCGGCGGTGCCCTACCCTCATCGTATTCCCTTATTCTTATAGCCATTTATGTTGTGATTTGGCATTTTTTGGCCTTTCCGGGGGCAATTGCCAACCTTCAACCCCGAAGGGAAAGCCAGCGCCAGAGCCTCGTCGGTTCTTCAGCAGGTGCACCGGCTTGCACGTAAGGTTGGCTTGGGGCCCAAGATCTTGGTGGACCCCCTTGCACCTAAAAATTCTTTTAAATTAAAGCTCATAAAAACGTAAAAAAAAACTGGTCATATGATGAAATTGTTGTTATTTTTAATTAATCCAAATTTATCTGGTCCGGTCAAATTCATCTGGGTATAAAAGCCAGATAAAACCAGACTAATGGGAGCCAGACAAATTAGAAATTTATAGTTAATCGAACCCTGCACCTTTATTTGTGAACAGATAGAATAAAAGGTGTAATTAACATGAATAGACAACATTATGACAGACCTTGGTTTAGTTTCAAAACATAACTAAAAACCCGCAATCCATGTAAGAATACAGATTAATTATGCGACATACGTGACAAACTCCCAAATAACAACTTTCAATCGTATTTTTTAACAAAATATAATCCTTGAACGTTCAAGTGTTCGATAGCTTGCTACTGACTGACGCAAACAATCACGAGTTGGTATTCATATAACAAATATTCTGTGTTTACATTGAAATTATGCTTGAACAAGATGCGCCAGTTGAATTATTATTTTCGTCGGGGACATTTTTTAAAGTAATGTAATTACGAATATATCCAATTATTTTGAATTTCAGTTATAACATATCAAGAAACATGTATTCAAATATCGATGCAACATTCTTATTTTAATATAATTGCTTCTTAAGATCGCAAAAAATCTAATAATTCAACAAAAAGCGGCATGGGGACACACCAGATTAATTAGTTTTTACTGTTTTCTGTTAGTTAAATTATTGCTTCTATTAAATAATCCCAATTAATTAATATATGCGTCGATAGACATTTTTATTTACTATGTAACCTGAAATTTTTGTGATAATTGGAGAATAAATTGATGTGTTCTTCAGTAAAAAACATGTCTAATCTGGTTTACAAAGAATCACCCATACACACAAACACACACACAAATATACACGTCAAACTTATAACACCCCGTCGTTTTTGCATCAGGGGTAAAAAACAAAAAACTTACATGACCATTTATTTTCAAGTCGCATTCCAAGTCGATTTTCTCAATACCGTTGTGAACAATCACTGTGAATAGAGGTATAAAAAATTACTGTGTGAACACGTTTTACATATTTTTGTGGAACCACAAGGGCCTGTGAAACTTGGTATTTCAGACTAAAAGGGCTGTGTACTTTGAAGTATGAAAGCTGCGGAGTAGTTCGTGACACTATCCAATTTTTGTAAAATAAATATTGACAAGTGGTTAGTTTTTATTGTTCCATGCAAATACAAATATGGCATTTACGTCAAATGAAATAATAGACAGGGTTACATTTTAAGTTCAACAAATGGTCTAACTACAATGCTTCAATATCGCCAATGGGTTCAGATGGCAGTCGCTTAACGGAAAATATTGAAGTTCACCGAAATTCGCCGTTGGACTGGTAAAGCGGACCCCAGACTGCGAGGTGAAAGCTTTTTATGCAACTGGGATTAACGCTAGGATGAAGAGGACGCATAAAGTACTTTTTTTTTGGGCGAAAATCCCCATGGAGACGGGCTGGTTAAGTTAGAATCGAACTGACTAAAGTCGCACTGCACCGTCTCGGAACTCAAATGTCGAGACTTTGGGCCATCTCTAGTTTCAAAATGGCTATTTCACATGTGGAAACCACGGTGTCACCACCTGGATCTGCTTCTGCTAGGGTGACAGGCGGCTCTTCCTGTCACCCTCAGACCTGCGCTCATGGAGACACTAAACACCAGATTTTGGTATCCCAACAACCAGTAAATCCCTTTGTCTGTACAAAATTATAGGATTATTGTAGGGAGGATTGTGTACTAACAGATTATGTTCATCCAGTAGTACGTGCTCACTGAGAGGTGGGGATTAGGTACCGATATTCGTTCATGAAACATGAACGCAATATTCAATACATACCGGATATCGATTGTCTAATTATGTTGTAGATTAAAGTATTTCAAGCGGTCCAAGACTCATACTAGCTCTCTCAACTTCTGAATCTACATACTTAAATATAAAAGCGAAATACTACTGATTAATCACGATATCTCAGAAACTATAACACCTACAAACTTGAAATTTGGCAAGAAGGTTCCATATACATAGGTTGTAAACAGCCGCTAAGAACGGATTTTACGAAACTCCACCACTAAGGGGGTAAAAATAACTCCATGTTTAGGAAGTCGCGAGTCTAGTATTCAATATATATCTACTACACATAAAATTTCAGTCTGTATACTGCGACGTACGTCTGATTTTACTCATGGGTGAATTTCAACAAATGCCATTTTTTTTATCATATCGGTGAACTTTTTCATTTATATGTTTTTTGTATATTTTTCAGGTTTTATGTAATCTTTATGATATCATGTATCCCCAAATTTAATATCATCAACGTATCATTTAAGATTATGGAGAAAATTCAGTTTGAATTTTGGTTTCCACCGACATGACAAACCAGCACCGATTTATTTTTCTGTACACCGATATGATAAGTTTATCCACCGAAATGATATACATATCCACCAATATGATAAAATATCCACCGAAATGATATAATCTATCCACCTTTGAATATCAAAAAGGAAATAATTAGTAGGTGCCTTATTTTTACAAGGGTGACTTAAAACTGAATACCTGACCTGAAGAAGATCATATCCAACGAGAACTGAGTTCTTGGAGATCCAATTAAAATATTTTTTTTGGAATTATATAGGTACTTACCTATTTTATTATATTTACTTTTCTTTTTTTATAATACATAATTAATTTAAAAAAAGAACGTTTATAAGCTGGTAACACAAATCAATCAATTAGCCTATTGCAGTCCACTGCTGGTCATAGGCCTCTTCCAATATGCACCACGTTTGCTGATCCTCCGCCTTCCGCATCCAGTCCGTCCCAGCCACCTTTCATAGGTCGTCAGTCCACCTGGCTAGGGGGTGTCCCACCTTCCGTTTTCCTCCTTGCAGTCTCCACTCTAGGACTCGTCTGCTCCATTCAAGCTGTGCATCATTTCGCCCAGTTGTTCCAGCGACTCCGCAACTATGACGATGTCGTCGGCGAACCGAGGGTGCGAGATGTACTCACCGTTGATGTTGATACCCCGCCCAGTCCAGCCCAGAGTCTTGAAGACGTCCTCCAATGCGTTGTATACTAGTCTTTTCAAAACCCGACTTGCTCAGGTGGCTGGAACTCGTCTTGTTCTTTAGTTGCCTGAGAGCCACATCCTACCCGCACTGCTCGAAATCTGGCATATCCTCGGTGTAGTGGCGCGAAAGTGGGGCTCTGTGGTTTTCATCGCTGTGTCCCGTCGGTTCACTCGTCGAATTAGAATTTTACTCATAGAATTTCCCGATCTCTTTGAGTATCTCGAACTTTGAGGTATTCGTTTTGCCATTCCCAGTTTCAAGTTTCGTCAGATGGGGCCTGCTGAGCGAACACTTCCGACCCCCTATTACGCTCGATTGCCTCCTGAATGGTACGAGTGTTGGAGCGGCGGAGGTCGCGTCATATCACCTTTTTGATTCGCTGGTTTAAGGCTCTCCCATCTGACGAAGACGACTTTGTGGAGGGTTGTTTACGCCTCTTTCTCATAAGTTCGAGAGTCTCAGGAGAGAGCTTGAACTCTTGCTGTTTGCCTTTCACGGGAAACATCTCGGCCTTCTCGTCAATGCCTCCCTAGAGGTTTCCAGTATTGCGAAACGATTTTGAAGTTCCAGTTGGAACTTTTCGGACCCTAGAGCTACTTAGAGCGGCGTGGGTGGGAGGGTTGACCTTATCATTCGGAATCTTTCAGCCTTGATGTTGATATTTAGAGAGCCTCTTATAAGTCGGTGATCGCTTCCAGTATTAAACTTGTTGATCACACTTGTTGATCTCTAAATATGTGCTTAGGTATCGTTATGAAAAAAGTCTATATCGTTCCTTATCATAGTCCACTGCCTGTGGGGATTTTTCTTAAAGAAACTATTAATTAAGAAGAGCCCCTGTGACACGAGGAAGCTGACTAGCATTTGCCCCCTGCGATTTCTGCATCCCACTCCATAAGATCCGATTTTCGTCTCGTCACGTTCTTGTACTCCCACTTTGGCATTGAAGTCCCCCATATGTATGTATGTGTTTATATGTTCCATTTTTCCTTTGTATACTTAACGAAATCTCACGGGATCAACCGATATGATAAAACGACTCACCGAGATGATAAAATATCTACCGATATGATAAAGCAATCCACCGATGTGACAAAACTGTGCATTGATCATGAATCAAAACACCGATATTAGATGTAAGACACCGATTCGTCTTTTCTTATCATTTTCGGTGTAAATTATCATATCCGTGGTAATAAAGACCACCGATTACACCGATATGCGAACACCGACGTGAGAAATTACACACTTTTTAGAAAATTAGTAAAAATGCATAATATCTAGGTTAAATTCAATAACAATCAATGAAACTAATTCACTTACTACCTCTATTAGAACCAAACAACAATAATAAAACTGCTTATTACACTAGAAATATGGAACCACCGATAGTATAAAATAATTGTCCGGGAGCAACTAAAATGGCATACTTACGTTATTGGCGGGAATATGCAGCGATTTGACATACGTCTGTCCTGACTGCGTACTAGCAGGCACTAACGAGAGAAATAAAATTGGTGTGGGGACACTGTCGGACTCGTCGATATAAAGTTATGTGTAAATTACTTTTGGTCACCGATTTGAGAACATTTTGCAGGACAAGTACGTTTGTGCTTCTCAGTAATAATCATCATTTTCATCATCATTTCAGCCATAGGAAGTCCACTGCTGGACATAGGCCTCCCCTATAGATCTCCAATAGGACCGGTTGGAAGCGTCTCGCATCCAGCGCGTTCCCGCGGCCTTAATGAGGTCGTCTGTCCACCTTGTGGGTGGATGTCCCACGCTGCGCTTGCCGATACGTGGCCTCCACTCGAGGACTTTTCGACCCCATCGGTCATCAGTCCTCCGTGCTATGTGCCCTGCCCACTGCCATTTCAACTTGCTAATCCGCTGGGCTATGTCGGTAACCTTGGTTCTTCTACGGATCTCCTCATTTCTGATTCGATCTCGCAGAGAGACTCCGAGCATAGCCCTCTCCATAGCTCGTTGGGCTACTTTGAGCTTACTCATAAGGCCCATAGTGAGGGACCACGTTTCAGTGCCATAAGTCATCACTGGTAACACACACTGGTCGAAAACCTTCGACTTGAGACACTGAGGTATGTCGGACGAGAAGACATTGCGTAATTTTCCGAACGCTGCCCAGCCGAGTTGGATTCGGCGATTGACCTCTTTCTTGAAGTTGGACCTACCTAACTGGACTACTTGTCCTAGGTAGACGTACGAGTCAACAACTTCAAGAACCGAGCTCTCAACAGATATCGGGGTAGGTACAACATGGGCATTGCACATCACCTTTGTCTTGTCCATGTTCATTTTAAGACCCACCTGTTGAGAAACTCGGTTGAGGCCTTCGAGCATCGTGTTGAGATCTTCCATCGATTCTGCCATGACTACAATATCGTCGGCAAACCGGAGGTGAGTGATGTATTCGCCATTAATATTGATGCCGAATCCTTTGAATTCCAGGAGCTTGAAGGCATTCTCCAAAGTGGCCGTAAACAGTTTCGGAGATATCACGTCTCCCTGTCTTACGCCTCTTTTCAAAGAGATCGCCCTCGAACTCTGTTCCTGTACTCGAACCGACATGGTGGCGTTATTATACAAACACTTCAACACTTCGATGTACCGATAGTCAATACGGCACCGCTGGAGAGACTCAAGCACAGCCCATGTCTCGACCGAATCAAAGGCTTTCTCATAGTCCACAAACGCTAAGCAAAGTGGTAAATTATACTCTTCGGTCTTCTGTATAACTTGCCGCAGCGTATGGATGTGGTCTATGGTACTGTAGCCTCTTCGGAAACCGGCTTGTTCGGGAGGCTGGAAGTCATCAAGCCTGCGCTCGAGACGGTTCGTAATGACCCTTGAAAACAGCTTGTAAACATGGCTCAGAAGCGAGATGGGTCTGTAATTCTTCAGTAAGGTGTTGTCACCTTTCTTAAAGAACAGCACCACCACGCCTCTGTTCCACGCTTCTGGCGTTATGCCCTCGAGGACGACGGTGTTAAAAATGTCTCAGTAATAATAATCGTTAATTATGTAATAAAATATGCCTTAGATTAATAATAAAACTAATATTCTATGAAATAGAATAATTTATATACTTAACTTACTTATTTTTATTAGTGTATAAGCTTTTTTGTTTGTAAAAAAAGTAGAGGGACAGCACCGATTTGAAAAAAATAGAGGTTTATGTATTTATTTCTACCTTTATATATAGTCCTAGCCAAAATATATTTTTGCCACAACCCATTAACAACCTATTGAATACTAAAAAAAAAAATTCTGAACAATATTCCTTTTTTCAAATACTAATTTCACCGAAGACAAAAAAAAAAGCCATTTGGGAAATTCACCCTCATACTTATGCGTGTTCAGTCCTGTGTTCTTTTCCAGACTAAAATTTATGTCTGTGGCAAAACACTCAAAACCAATCGCAGTTCTGGTTCTGACGTGAAGGACGGACAAACAAACGTCCATCTATGCAACCTATCGCATTTATATTTTGGTCCTATGTAGATTAAAAAGTGCGTGCCTGTATTTTTCTAGCCACTATGCTGCTACGGGAAATCTTCTTACAGAAGAAACTTATTAACATATTGCCCAACTCGGAATCGAAATCAAGACCACTTCACCCAGCAGCCCCCTCGCCACCCAGCATAAACACGTTCTATTTCAACTTTTGTGCAATTAAAGCGTACTTCCATTGTCTGCACGTTAGTCTGCGCTGCAATGAATTTACTTTGATCATAGAATCGTATTTATTCCTTGCTTCGCTGCTTTAAAATAACGATCTTGTGATAACTAAAAACATAAAATATAACAGCAAACGACTCAGACTAGTCATCTAGTCTTTTCTTCTCCTCGCCTTGTCGTAAACAAATAATATTTCGACTTGTTATGTTTGTTAGCGAGGGTGAATAAATAAACTATATAAATAGTAACTGATTGCGCTTATAAAAATACTAGCTGATGCTTGTGCGTCCGCCCGCGAGGGAGGTGAATGGACTGTGTGAAAGATGATATGGTTAAGAAAGGAGTGAATGTTGAGATGACTGCAAATAGAGATGAATGGAAAAAGCACACATGTTGCGCCGACCTTGCGCCGATCCCAAATAAACTTGGGATAAGGGTAGGAGGATGATGATTAATTTGAGACTTAAACGGCATATAAATTCTGGAATCGAAATGATTATTTCATATTACAATCAAATAATGCTGAGTTTTTTACATTTGTCACCTTGTGGCCGGTCATATAAATAAAATAACTAAAGACTGCTCCAAACTTTTTTAGTCTGAGATTTGTATTTTTTGCTGACATTAATGTATTCGTTGAGGTGTTGCCCAGTTACACACCTGACCCCACCCCTTCTCGAGGGATCGAGGGATTGCCCACAGAACTGCAAAGCCACCGAATATTTAAATATTATTGAAAATTTGCTTTGTAGTTTTTATAGCGTCTGAAATATAAAAAGCGATTTGATCTTTTGATTTTAAATTTAATATTTCTGATAAAACGTTTTCTTTGAATCTTTTATGTTTCTAATAAGTCTCCAAACATTAAATTATTCTGACTTAGCCACTTTTTGTTTATTCCTCTTGTAAGCTATTTTTTTTTTATTTCTATCATCATAATATATGATGCACTTTGGAACATCACAACATGAACGGACATCGCCGTTTATTGTTTTTGATTGGTATGTCGGCTAGCACCGACTGTCGTCTGGCCTTCAACCCTGTGCAAGAGCCTCGCTGAAATAAGTACACCGACTAGCAGGTGAGCTTGGCTTGGACCTTAAAGGAGGTCCTTTACAGGCGGACACTATAATGAGATTGAGAAGAAAAAAAACTTAAATGGTGGTTATAAAAAAAATCTAACTAGTCGATAGTTAGATTTTTTTTATAACCACCATTTATGTTTTTTTTAATAACTTTTCATACATTACCGGCTACGCCCTCGGTATTCTATACATTTCCTAGGCATTGTATAAAATACTGGATATACACATCGACGGCAACATAATAATATATCATTTTAAATCACTTGAAGTTGAGAACTTCCGAAATCGTTTCTCTAAAACGGAACCAAATTGCTCAAAGCTCAACTACCGACTCTATAAATTCAACTGTGTTTGGTCTGCAGCCTGTATTTAACAAGGCTCTTCTCTCTTGCCCCAATTGTGGTGTAGTTGCTTTGAGCAATTTGCGACTGAGCCCATTGCGGCTTGCCCCATGGGATGCACGGCCGGCTTTAATTGACCGTGTAAAGGAGCATATCTTCCGAAGTGTATCAAACGTGAAGCACTGAATTTGGATGTTTAGAAGCGAAATGGTGGATGTTGTGTTGATGTGCTGTTGTTTTATTATGTTGTGGAGTTGGGAAAATGTTTCATTGATGTTTGGCT
Source organism: Eilema depressum (assembly GCA_914767945.1). Taxonomy (NCBI): domain Eukaryota; kingdom Metazoa; phylum Arthropoda; class Insecta; order Lepidoptera; family Erebidae; genus Eilema; species Eilema depressum. The sequence goes on from OU612026.1 coordinate 2,001,278, forward strand.
TGGAGTTACAAGTACTAAAATGTAAAAGTACGGTGGTTTTGATCTTTGCTTGGGTTGTAAGAATTTTAAATTTTCTTGGAAAATATAAAGTTTATGAATGGTAAACTTAGAGGTAGGTAAGTAAGTATACGGGTTTTAAATGCAAGGAAGTAAATGGTGTATTACCTATAGGGAGACTGACTGCTGTGACTGCTTTCTGTGTTGTCTCGGTTTCTATAACCAGCTTACCAACAAGTTTTCTTTTTTACATTTTGAAGATTTTTTAGCCGGGTGCTTTTTAAATTGTTTTTCCTAATTCTCATCTAAATAAGAAAAAAATCTACAACTCGGTGAGTAAATAGGTAACAATATACACAAATAGGCTGACCCGGTAAGTAATTTTCTTTCATATAATCTATTATACTCGTATACCTACGCAAAATACACAAAGCGGGGCGTGAAAAAGCATCTGATGAGACCGTTAAGCTGAGTGCCACCATTGTAACATGGTACGTGTCTATAACAGTGATCCTCTTTTCAGAGACTTTGTCTTCAGTTCACCATCAGGTGAGGAGAAGTCAAATTGGCGTGTCCTATATAAAAAAAAACAATTTTCATTGACATTGTGATCGTTTTCGACATTTAGGAGATTTGACATCGGGACTTAATTTTGAATTTTCCCTACATAACAATAGTTAAATTTGGTTCGAATATTGTCCTAATCCCTCAGTAACATTTGCAATAAACAACGCTGAAAGCTCATTACGTCCTCCATTGTCCGACCGACGGCATACATCCTGAAAGCCATTCAATTAAGGCGCAATAAAGTACATGGATTCAACTACGCGTTCGTGCATTGTTCGAGCTACAATGAGGGCTTTAATGTGCTCGCGAGATAAATATTATTATGAGTCTACTAATTTGTATGGATTAAGTGCGTCTTATGCTACGTTTACATACTCGCGGCAGAGCGAGGGAATTGGCGAGAGAAGTGGGCAGAGACGTGGTGTGAATGGTATATTCGTCATGCCGCGAGTACTGCCGCGTATGTTGCGCAAATACTAGCGCGATGAACTATACGACACCGCTAGATGGCGCTAAGCTAAATAAAACACGACTTTCGTTATTGCTCCTCGAATATTTACTTTTAAAAATGTTTATATCGATCTACGGAAAGTGTATAGTAGTTGAAAGTGATAGTTTTTATTAATAATCTATTTAATTAATTCGCTATGCTGTAAAAGCTTATTGCGTACACTGCTACAGCGTTGTCCTCCATACGTTTACGTCCGTCTCCGTTGCAGGGCGAATACTGTAATGCGGACCAACGCGATGATGGGAGTGTGTGAATGCTAGGGCATTAATCGCGCGAATATTTCTGGCAACACGATGAGCAATGCGAGCGGCAGTATGTAGGTAAACGCGGGGTTAAGCCCATCTTACATTAGGAAACTAGAAAGTGACGAGAATTCAGTCACGTATTATGAAAACGCGACTGGAAATTAGGTCGCAACTCGAGACGCTATTGCTAGAGGAAATGAAGAGATTTTCTTAATTTATTGTTTAAATGAACGACCTGTGTAGGCGTATGGCGTATTTTATGCCTATATTTAATGCCAATAATTTGATAGTGTCAGTGGTAATGACAGTGGTTTGGTTTTGAATCGAGGGCCTGATCGAGAACGTTTTAAAGAAAGGCTAGGTCAAAGATAACCGGCGGCGTGCGGTGAGTATGTTAGGTGTATGCCAGGATCCTAGTACTTGGAAAAATGGTGTTCTTTGCCTACCCCACTGAGAATGAAACATATTTATTCTAATTTATATGGATTGGGTGCTTATACCCAAAGCAACCCGTTAAGGGACGAGCTAGGCGTACCTATGTCATTAAAATCGAGAATATTTTAAAGAAAGGCCAAGGTTAGGTTTAGGTCAAGGGTAACCGGTGAGAATGTATGTCAGGATGCACGTGACAAAATGTGTTCTCTTGTCTTATGGCCTTTTTATTTGTTCTTTACTAAAATAGTGATACGTTCGTATCTAACGATTTATAGCTTTATGAATAGTATCTTTATCTTTAGTATCTTACCTTTATTAGTTGCTCAAGTTATTGCAGGATCTCCATGCAGTATACAATTTAATGTAAAGTGTAATGTACAATGAATTTCTCATACGTCATAAGCTTGATACTCTAAGAAGGTTATAAGGATTATATGGCCAGGTTAGTGTTTAAAATCAAAGAAATAGAAATATATTTGTCATTTTTTATTAATATTATTTACAAATCTAATCACATCCGTTTGTTCATCTAAATTATACAATTAGTATGATAAGAAGTTCTAAAAAATATGTCCGAGCGTTTAGACTGAGACCGCGTGGGTGAGCGGAGCCTGGTCAAACACTAATGCGAAAATGATAGTTGTATTTTATATAATTCAGTACATTATAAGATTGATTGACAAGACTCCGCTCAACATATCCACGCTTTGATCAAAAACAATATGAAAATAGGCCATACATGCAATGATAGTTCAATAACATCACATTTACTTGTCGATGAAAAAAATAAAAATGAATTGTTAAGCTCAAAATTTGAGAACGGGTCAAACAATATAGCTGATTTGTTTTTGTGGTGATCATAAAAGATTTGGATACATAAAAGAGAATTTCAGAAGATCCATGGAAAATATTGGAACCCGGATGACTAGGCGAACCCGGGTACAAACAGCTAGTAAGCAACATAAATTATAATCGATATATGTAATAATATTGTTAAAGAAATTTTTTGTCTTGACCAAATAACAATAAAATATTTTTCAATTGAAGATGAAAACTAATAAGATGAGCTTGAAAGTTGAACCAATGAGATCAATTACACGAAAATTGCAATTGCATAATCAGGTAGAGTTATTGACAAATTGCTATTTTCAGAAAACCGTTCCTCTTCAAAAAGAAATCTATACTGATATGATAGAACTAGTCTTTGTAACGCGTCTCTAAAAGAGCTGGAATGCAACATTTTATCAAAATATCTACTCTAACTATTGTTTATTATTCTTAGAATTTCCTCAAAACTACTTTATACACAACTGGGCTTAAATAATTTAAGCCAGACATTTTCGAAATTTACAATACAACAATTATTAGCCTGTATTTTTTATTTTTCGGATAGTTCGTATTTAATGTACAATTCTCTTTGTATTAAAAAAATAATTTCCAATTCTTCTAAATCAAAGTACCTACGAATATTTTTATTCCAAATTTGAATTATTTTACAATAAATACGAATGATTGTACATTAATTACGAATAATATTACAATATACTGATGAATGTACACCAAATAAGAATGATCTTACCATTGTAACTACATAAAGTTAGTGTACATGTACATTATATTTACACTAAATACAATTTACAGGCCGAACGGTCTAAGCTAATAATGCTACTTACTTCATACGTTCGAAGGCACATTTTTGTTCATAGAATGACCTAATTCTGTCTTCATGTCTGAAGCTACTGATCTATATAGAACTTCTTATTGCAGTAATTCTTTTACGCTAATTTTATTTCATATTTTGATTGTGTGATCCAACACGAACGATAGACTGATTTTGTACGTATTTTACGTAACATGTTTAAACATTTTTATTAGTATTACTGAGGTTTATAACTGCTCGAGTTTTTCTATGTGAGCAGAAGTAACTTTAAAGGGTCTTATCCTATCAACCATGTATGATTCTTCTTAATCATACATATTAACTTAACTGTGACTTATTCTTCTTAAATATTGATAGGTATTTATAATTTACAAAATGATATTGTCCTGTTCTCTGCGTTCGTGTTGGAGCTTACATATAGATAAGAACATCTCTGCATTGATTAGTTGCAGTTTGGACAAAAAACGCGTAAAAGAATTCATCATTACCACAAGCTAGCAATCGGCTTGGAATCTTTACTATACAAACAAAAAGCATCTATATATTTATTATATTTTGATGAGATTCGATATTAACATCGAGTTCTAAAAAATCGATATTCGCAGTTGATCAACTATCTTGAAGTTCATTTGATCTCACCTCATTAATATTAGTCACTACTACATCATGTTTCATTGTGTTCATGATTCTTATTAGCTCACTGTGTTGTTTTGTCATCTATAGTTAAAAAACTTAGCTAAACCATTTTAACCCGGACTAAATTATTATCTTCATCTCTTTTCAACTAGAAAGGCAAGACAGAACTATATACCTATACCTAATATATTTTAGTCTTGTCAAATTCGTCATTTTTTTATCATTAATAGTGATCAACATCGTCACTCATCAGAATATAATAATTTAGAGCCATATAAGATTCCAGGGCCGTTTGCCAGCAGGCATACATATTTACATGAAATGACAAGAAGTATGAGGTCTTCTCTTTTTGGTTAAAATCACAACAAGTACGATACTGAAAATATAATTACTTTTTTTTATTTATACTTAATTATCTAGACTCCGCTGCCACGGTAACTATTTGATTCAAATACTACACTTCACTGTCCAATTGTAGAAAGTCACTCACTTTTATTGGAACAATATATTTTAACGGTAACTAAGGGTAACTGCAGACATAGCTTGTATTGGACAAAGTCTTTCATCCAATCTCTCTAGACTGGATTGAAGACTTTGTTTTCTATTAGTTTTGGTATACACCATGATTTTATAGTTGCTTTGGAGAGCAAGTAATAGTACCACTTAAAAATAGGTAGCTAAACTATTCTACTGGTTACTTTTTTTTAGATCCTTTAGTAAAAATATTTTCATTTTTCAAATTTATATATTTTTAAATTTATTTTGATTTAAAATTTTGGCTCCTAAAAACTATAAAATCACGGTGTATATGAGTCGTCGACCTTACGATGAAGGGCACATCCGAAATTTCGGACAGTATTGGTACCAAGAAACACATTTACGAAGACGACAAGAAGACGAATTCCTTCAGTATAAACCCAACCGAAAGAACTTTATGTTACCTAAATGCTACGTCCTTTCATTCGTGTTTCGTGCCGGCCTGAAGTTTCGGACGTATGTCTCATAGTACTGGTCGATTTTTTAAATTCAAACGTAGAACATGTTTACACAAATAAATGGAGCGAGAGAATCAAAGTGATAGTTGCGCGTCGCGGCCGGCGCTCAGTAGCGCGGCGCCACCCGCGGCGATGACAGGCGCGGCGAGCGGAGTGGCGAGCGGCGCGCTGCCGCGGGCTGGGCAAACAGCAGATGATGATTATAATAATATATGTAATATATAATAGTACTGTACATCATACTATTTGCAAAACCCTGGTTGGTGCTATAAAAAACAGCATCTAAAATTTCAATTGGTAAATTTCACGAATGCGTTTGATTGAATTTACATTATTATTACGCTGACTTTTATATTGTACAGAGTCCTTTCTTTTTATTGTATCACCCTTATTAACCTTTTACCTTTTAACCCATTTTTAATTAAATTTATTAAAGTAGAGAATCTAATTAGATTCAAAGACCATCAATGTATACATGTGCCTTTAGGCGTGCCACAGGGCATTATTTTCGGTCCATCAACCAATACATTTTTTTTAAAACTAAACTTGTATAGATAACTTCTATTGCTTATCATATGTGATGTAGTTTCAATTTGGATGTGGATTGATTTATTTGTCAATCAAGCTAAATATGAATTATTAAGTAGAAACATATTATTTCAATTATTTACATAGTTTTATGGTTTAAAAAGGCTCACCTATGGCTTCAGTCTCTTGAAGCCGGCTCCATCCTGACCAAGCTTCAGCTCTTCATACAGCGTGGGGTCTACCTCCCGTGCGGTGGGGACAGTAGTCCCCGGATTGTTCAAGGTCTCATGTCTCCAAGCTGTGCTATTTGACACTCCATTACCAACTCCATTTGTGACTCCACCATTCGTTAATCCATTGCCGTTGGCTGCACCATTTGGTACAGATCCCTGGTTATACACAAAGATATTTGTCAGTTATATTTCCTTTGAAGATGTCCTAAGTTCTGGTAGGGAGGAAACATTACTTACATTCACAATGGTGTCAGGATTTGGTTCCCTGAGGTAGCTCGGGTTTTCAAATGCTACACCTCCTGGTGCTTTAAGTCTAAGGTTCTGAAAGTTAAAATTCAATTTATGCAATTTTATCATTTTGTGTCCAAAATCTTCTAAGCAAGTTGAATTTTAATATTTGAAGTATTCTATTCTGAAGTAGTTCTTCTGGTTTCTCGATGTTTTGATCGACTTACATCCATCGTGTCATCTATCTACGTGTGACAATCTGATAAACCAAAAGTAATCAATCGCAAACAATTCAAAAGTATCTTTGGTGGTAATTATCCTGTTATTTGTTTTCTTATCATGGTAAATATATGTATCATCCAAAATCTGATCCAAGACCCCAAATTAGCGATCTTGATAACCTAAATTTGTCATATGAAAAGGTAGAGGGCAACAGCAGTGATACATACCTTCCTATACCTATAGTAGAAGCCAGCTGCCAACAAGATGGCGGCCACAAGAATGCAGGCTACTGCCACTCCAACTGCCGAAGCAGCACTGTTACTGCTGACTGGGGCAGCCGCGGCTCCTGATTCCTGACCCGCCGTTGTGAACATGATGGGCGCGCTCAGGGACGATGTGCCTAGGGATAATGATGTGGACATAACATTATCAAAATAGACTGTGAATTTGATAGTAGAGTTGCTCAATACAGTTTTTAATCGGATGTCCTCGAACATAGCTGAATATTCTCGAAATAGTTGAATGACAGTTAAAAATATTCTCAAATGTAGTTTTGTGAATTTAATCCAATGTTATCGAACATCTTTCATCATCTCTATCTGTCTTTCAAATTATCCGTGTGCTGACGGAGAAAAAATACAAGTATCACCATCCCATCTCATTCGAAGGGTATCGTAAGAGGCGACTAAAGGCAAAATACGCTGACAATATCACTGCGAGAGAAGGAAAAGTCGAATAAAACCCTGTACCAACCTGTCTGGCCAGCGTGGAAACAGTAGGCCAAAGCCTCCTAAAGATGAGAGAGCCCTATGTTCAGTAGTGGACTGCAATAGGCTATTATTGATTGATTGATTATAATGGAAAATTATGATTGTCAAATGCACTTAGATGTTTGTCCAGCGTTCTCATAATGGTCGATGTTTTTTCTAATTTACTCGAATGTGGTCGTCTGAAATGCTGTTAATATAACTCAAATGTTGATAAATGTTCTCGAATGCTATCGAACTGTAGTATACTACTAGATCTCGAATCACCTGTTATAACTTAAGCACAGATAACTCACCGACATCATTAGCCGCTTTCACGACGCACTCGTACCGCACGTCGTCTTTAAGGCCTGTGAGGACCACGCTCGTCTCACTGGTGTCAAGCTTCTCTGGGACCTTGGCCCCGTAAGCCCTCCAGAACACTCGGTATAAGTAAACTGTTTGTGGGTTCTTGAGTGGCGCTTCCCAGCTATTATAAATAAAATTATTAATTGAACATCATTTTATTGATTGGTGGATTGTAATGGAATTCATTTTGTGGATATCTCAGGACATGTATCTTGTTCTATTTCCAAGATCCCGAGCAATACATTGATAATTGTTTTATTTACACTTTTCTCTATTTCTCCGTGACCAAGGTTGGAAGAAAACAACTTCAATTTGTAAATTTTCAGTTTCAGTTTCAATTCAATGTGTAAAATTCACAAGTAAAGATTTGTTTAAACGGCAACAAGCTCGTTTCCCAAAACATAGAACTAAATACTGTCATAGTTGGTAAAATAAGAATGTCGATACACTTTTCATTATACGTTTTAGGAAGAAATAGAAAAAGTTACTGTGATCTTAATGTAAATGCATTGACAAACCTCAATAACACAGAATTAGGTGTTGGAGCAACATGAGCCTTCAAATTCCTGGGTGGTCCCGGCAGCCTGGCTCCGGTATCCCTGAAGCAGGCCAGAGCTCTCCTGGCGTGTTGGAGCGTACAGCTCCTGGAGACAGACCCTCCTCGGCACAACTCCAGGCAATTGCGGGGAACTCCCCAGGATGCGCAACAGCTACGATGATCTAGATAAGAACAAAATGATGATTTGACGATTTCCAAAACTAATATTATTTATTGTATGTATGAAAACAATTAAAACTGATACCTATGAGTGCTGCGTATCGTGAATGTGTCAGTGAGATCAGAATATCGACAAGAGTGTAGAGGTATTTGTTTTGTTTTAATTTGCGGATTTCACTTTCTTATGCATAGTGTAATGTATAAGGAAGTGAATCCGTCAATTTACAAATAGTTTGCACCTGTTTTCCAGTACATCTGTCGTAACACCCTGAACACTGCTCAGTTGTGAATCGACTCTCACATAGAACTGTCATCCTGAATACAATTTGTACTCAGATCTAGCTTCAACGATCAAGATTCAAGGCTGAGTATCACTATGGAATGTCGATATTGGTAATTTGATAAAACAAGACAAAAAAATACGAACCTAAAACTAGGCTAATAATGATAATAATTATGATAAAATATCTAAAGACAATGAAAATTGAAGGAAATCCTGCTATATCGTCGTTATCCGCTCAACTTCAAGTTCTTATGTGGTTTTTGCAGCAAATCGCCGTAATTTTGCTGATGTCAAGTAAATTGTAAATGTTTATAAAATTATTAATGCCAAAACGCCAATGTGAAATTTTTCAAGATATTTTCTACCAGAACCACGTTCGCCACGACAATAACTTTGTTTCCGTGTGTCCACCCCCCATGAGATTGAGGTGGTCGATTTTAGGGAGCATTATCCGGTCAATGAGTACTTAACGATACACATCTAGGTACCTACATTAATGTTATGTGATATAATCTTAGTGATCAGACTCACCAGAGCCATCGGCGGCACACTTCATGAGTTTGTCGAAGTCGTCCATGCACTCGGGCCGGTCCATGATGTTGTCCATGTCGAGGTGGAAGCTGCAGGCGTCGATGCACGTCGACGACACGTTCATCTGGACAGATAACAATATTGTTAGAAAATATCCATTAAGCCCGTGCGCACTGTGCGGTATGAAAGGCACTTCATCTCACGCACACTCAAGCTGTGGAATGAACTCCCTGCGGTGGTTTTCCCAAGCGACTACAATATGGGGTTCTACAAGAAGGGCATTAGCCTATCGCTGGCTATTGCTGGATATAGGCCTGTTCCAATGTTGGAAGGCTTTGGTCTACGGTTTCCACGATGGTCAGACGGGTTGATACAGGGTTTTATTTCGAATTTTTCTTCTCTCGTAGTGATATTGTTTGCGTATGTTTCCGTTAGTCGACTTTTACGACAGCCTTCAGATAAGATGGGGTGGTGATAGATACTTGTATTCTTTTTCCATTACCACACGGATATATAATACGATATACCTATCATAATATGAGAAATAAAAGCATAATTATGCTAATGGTTTGGGCCCTTACACCCACACTCGTGTTTTAAGAACCCTTATTATGCAACAGTTTCATAAACTAATATTCTTACAAACTAACTTAGTAACAAGTGAGGTAATAAAAGGCGTGTTGTGTTTAAAAATAGGAAAATGTATTGTTTGTGCCTTGTAAAGAGTGAACGAAAGAATAGACTAAACACCCTTTGTGTACCTAGGATATGCAGACAAAGAGGCTTTCATCCATCCTTTTTATATTGTTCGGTATTTTTAGCGCGATATAAAAAGCTTTGATAATGAAAAAGGACTCTATGGCAATCGTTACGGGTAATTACAGCCCTGAAGTATATGACAACTATTCTAAACTACAGAACTTCGATATCACCAGTGCGTTGTGGAGGTCAGGTGGTAGTCGCTTCACAGCTTTTTTATATAAGTAGGACACGTTAATATGATTTCACCTCGCTTAAGGCAATGTCTCAGGTAAGTAGGTCACCATTACAGACACCTACAATGTTACAATGGTGGCCCTCAGCTTTACGGCCTCATCAGATGCTTTTTCACGCCCCGTTTAAAGGACCCGGGACTATACGAAGAAGGAAAGATTATGCTGGTAAAGAATTCCAAGACTTTACAGTACGGCAATATAAAAAGGAAGCTGACTGAAAAGGTTCGGAGGATGATGAGGAGGATCTTACCTGTGTGCAGCACTCAGTGACATTGTGGTGCGGAGTGGTGGACCTCAGTCTGACGGAGACGGGCCTCAGCGTCTTACCAAACGCGTTCTCAGCGTGACAGAAGTAGTCGCCCTCGTCTGCTTCCGATATCTTCTTTATTATCAACCGCATTGTGTATTTTGAGGGTTCCTAGGAATATTAATATTTATATTAGTTATAATATTCTATCGTAATATCCTAAGCCTAAGGGGCCTCAAAAAACCAGTTTTGTGGTCCCATAGGCTTCGGGGTCTAAGGCGACTTCAACCTCTATCAAAAGGAAAATCCATCCTCCCATCCCATCAATCCCCATCCAACCCAAAACCACCCATCAACCACAAGTATTTTATCACATGTGCTTGTGTTGCCAAGAAACCATGTATTGTAGAAATGGTATTTCTAGGACTCGAGACGGCTTAGGCTGCCAATGTTGATGATCCCAACGTTTTCTTGGGAATCAAATCCCATGCCCGCGCGCATGGAGGACGAAGAACGTTCTATGATACACCGCGCGGACCGGAGGGGGGATCACAGGGGACATGCCGGACATGACCCCCACCCCAAAATCTAGCACGCCTATTTGAAAAGTCTTTTAAAAAGGTATTGTTAAAGGAATTTTCGCACTTAAAAAAGTTACCCTCCCCCCCCTCAAAATTTCAGGTTGCGGCCGCACCTGCACCCAGTGCGATTTCTTCGCCACGGGAGAGTGCCATCTCTCCCGTTTCTGCTTACTCCTTGACGTGTATTACTGCCTAATTGCGTCATCTATCTTATTCTAAATCTGTATACGCGATAGTAATATACGCGTAACGACGTTTGATGTAATTTCACACTCACGAGCCCCGCGGGGAGAGTTCAACAGGCCTATTAACTCAAGTTATAACGAATTTAAATGTTATGTACATCATTATAATATGGTACAGCGTATTTCATGTTGTTTTAATAGCTGTTTAAATATGTACTGGGATGTGGGATAATATTATATTCAACTAGTATCTACTCGTGGCTTTGTACGCGAATCGAACCCAATCGGAACCTTTTCGCAGGACGAAAATTTGCCTGTGTCCGATTTTCGGTTGAATCAAATTATTATAATTTCAACCAAAACTATCAAGTCTCATTTATCCCATTCTCCTCTAGTGTTGGATGTAGGCTGAAGAGGGCAATGGGGCAGATACTGTCAGTACCCTTCTGTATTTAATAACAAGCGTGCATGCGTGGGGTAAGGATTCATAGACGATATTTTATATTATATCTTCTATTTGCGTAGGTGTATGCGTCCACATCTTTGGAACCACCTATTCCCATAATAGTGGGAAACAAACCCATCCTGTCGTCTTTGCATCATTACATTTCTTCTTCCTCCAATCCCAGTTCCATCCAAAACTTGCACTTTTTGTCCGGGATTCATTTTCCAAATCTTCCTTTCCATAATGCAGTTAATTTCGGTTTTTACGGGTATCTATCGTCTGATCTATCAATCCTATAGGAAAGATATTATCACGGTGAAAACAAACGAGTTAAGATTTGTCATTATTACGATATGCTTTCAAGCGTGCGGTAATCAACGAAGTCCTTATTTGAGTTCGTTCCTCTTCGTTCGGTTGGTGTGTACCCAGCATTAATAAGTAATTAAGTATTTATAATTGATGTATTATTTTAGATGTTAATATAATTGAGAAAGTTATTAACTTTACTAATTAGGTCCAATGGTTATCAAAATATTTTAATATGTTTTCTTAGAATTTCTAATATACTTAATTATGATATTTTAAGAGGTATTATGAAAACAAATTTTTAGCTTTTAAATCTCCGGTTTGGCTAACGTTATAAAGTTAAGAAAATTGTAGACCAGAATTTTATTGAATATGACATTCATTAGATTTTAAAATAACGCGAAGAAACTGAAGGAAGTGTCATGTTCAAATGGCTATGGCCCCAAGTTTTATTTATGTCTTGTATCCGAAATGAAATTTTGGAATGTATAAGAAATATCCAGCAAATAATTACAATACTACCTACTACTATGACAAAAAATTAAAGTAACTCTGTCTGTCTGTCTGCTACGCTTTCACGCATAAACCACTGAACCGATTTTACCCTGTCAACCGACCGCTGCAGGTGCTCAAACAGTTGTGTTGTGATATGAGACCTAAGACCTTGTCAACATCCCTATTGCTTATGAGCTACCAAAAAAAAAACATTAATATGTCGGCGCGTGGCTTATTTAGAGCTTTATGTTTAACCATACTATAAATACCTACGTAATTTAGTGTGTTAAGTATTTTGTAAATCAAAATCATAGTCTAGCTTTATTTGATTGTGATATTTATTTTGAGGGTAGTTTTATTTAAGAGCGGGTGCCCCCACCCAAATGGGGTAGTAACGTGTCAAATGCAAGGCGACTCGGGCAGTCGAGAGCCAACCGTTGCAAGAGGCGCACGCGTGCTAACCTATTGGGTCATAAGTCGATTTTGTTTCTATGTGTAACGTTTGATTCTGTACTAAAGTGTGAAATGTGAAAATAAGACAGTCTATCAATGTGAATGTTGTTTTATTGAAAAGTTTCGGCCATTAATACGCTCACGATGCTGAGCGATAACCAATATTGTTGTGAAGAACCTTCATGTACCACGACAAATATAACATGTACTCACCTCAGGATCTGCCAACAGCTGTATAGTGTAGTTAGGTCCATCGATGACCGGGGTCCTCCCATTGGGGTCTCTCCAGAAGGCGATGGTGGGCTTGGGCAGCGCCTCCACCCGGCACTCGAGGATAACGGCGTCTCCTGCCGCGGCCATCGTGATACCTGACGCTTGGATGTTGGGGACGTCTGTTGGAAAAAGGAATGTTGGATATGTGGACCGCCATTTTGAAGTTGTCTTTGTGACGACAAGATGGCGGCTAGATCTCGCGGGCTCCAAATCTAGCCAATATAACCTGCAAGGTGGTATACCTTCTAACTGAAGGGGGTTGTGGCACAAGCTTTCCTCTTGAGTTGAAAGGTTAGACGGTGGCAGCAGCCAGTAGTAGACAGCTCTCACGAAACCCGCACAAGCCAAATTGAAAAAGAGTAGGAGGAGTAAGCCATGCGCGGTCCGAGAGGCGAGGGGGGAGGGGGGGGGGCAGGGGTCGTGACCCTCTTCAAAATCGTGCACGTCTAATTGAAAAGTTTTCCAAAAAGGTATTTTCAGAAGGAATTTCCGCAGATGGTCCCCTCAAAATTTCAGGCTGCGACCACACCTGGAGTAAGCGAACCTCTCCCGGGCAAAAGCCTCAAATATTGCTACTACTCTACTTTGCAGCCATGCTAAAACGATAAATGATCATATTACTTAGATATGTGTTCCAGAAGTTTAACTTTAGCTAACCTTCAAGCGATAACTCATATTGCCTTAGAACCTTATAAAAATAGCCACCATTTTGAATTCGCTCTCATGACAATAGGATGGCGGATCCTCGACAGCCACACACTGTTTATTTTTACCTTCTAGAGTGTGATACTCACGTGAAATGTTAATTTTCCTGGATGCCTGCATGGGTGTCCCGTACCCGTTATCTGCGTAGCACGAGACCTGGTCCATGTCCCTGGTCACATTGTGGATCACTGTCACCATGTGGCGCGTTACCTCTTGACGAACGAGGCGACCTGGTGGAGGAATAGAATATGTAATGGTGGTCCTATTTCTGAAAATATATTTGAAAATATCTTCGAGCGATTGGAAATGTGGTGATACTTGTGGTCTGAAACGATTAAGCATTCCTAACACAGAGTGAAACTTTAACTAAAATGATATCTTCTTTAGCGTGAGTGAGCCAGCACAACCGCAGAAGTAATTTGGTTCAATAGGTTATGTCTGAGCTATATAGTTTTTGGTACCTTAGTAGCATAGAAAAAAATTCAAGAGCTCCTTTGAGCTCAGCGGAGTCAACTATCCCGAGGGCCTAAAGATGGTGTCTTGGATAAATTACGTGTCGTACTTATCCTAGTAGATATTTTATAGACGCCTGGATAGACTATTTCGATTTCAGCAAATTAGTCGATTTCACAGATCCATTATATAGACACCAGTAATATGTCATGCAGGATCAAGTTTGCGACTTCTGAAATGACTTACCCGATATGTACAGCGAGATGGTAGGAGTGGGTGTGCCCATAGCGATGCAGAGGATGGTCATGCTCGCGCCTTCCACGAGCAGGTTCACTGGGTTCACTGATGGAGGCTGCGTGAGAACAGTCAAGTTACGTGAATGATATTTTGATGTATGATAATTTTGCCTCAATTTTGACCTAATAATTGGATCGGCTTCGTGCGGGGCTCGGTGGCTTAGTGGTCAGAGCATTCCCTCTATAAGGAAAAGATCGTGGGTTCGAGTCCCGCCCGAGGTCGAATCTCTTTTTTAATCGATCATGCCTTTAGTCTAGATACTCGTCTAGTTAATGAGCTTTTCGTCTAGAATTATAAATGTTGTAAAAAATGACTTTGTGTTCTACTGCCCACTGGGTTCCAAAGACCAGTCTCAACGACAAATCAGAACTATTAAGCAGACTCAAGGCTCCAAAGTGTAAAATTTGGACGCAACTAGGAAATCACTATTAGGAAGACTATGATATAAAGATGATGACTGACCTCCACATACGCCGGGTAGGCAGGGTCAGTCCAGGCCAGGAGAGTCTCAGAGGGCTGGGAGTCCCCAGCGACGGCGTGTGCCTTCACCCACACGACGTACTGCGTGTTGGGCGTCAGGCGCTCCAGGGTATGCCCGGGTACGGTCGTGCTGATGATGGTGATGTTGGACGAGCCGGCCTGGACCGGGGACTTCACGAATAGACTGGAAGAAAGGGGTCATGTTAACCAATTCCTCTGATGCGAACCTCTCCCATTCCAAGAAAGGGAGAGGTTCGCAATTCAACTGTATGTGGAACAAAACGTTAAGAGCGCTTGTAGACGTCCGTTTTTTTCACCGGATAACGGACCGTGTTTCTTATCCATTGTCCGGTGCATGTATCCATTACAAATCATACACCACCGCGCATCCGACAAGAAACACGGTCCGTTATCCGGTGAAAAAAACGGACGTCTACAAGCGCTCTTAGGGTGCTTATATAAAGAAACAGGTTGCCAGTATCGGCTACCTACCCCGACAAGTTTCCATAGCAACAAAAATGATGATAGTTCGTTTACGTTCTAACACCACATAATATATGGTAAAAAATGATCGCAACGCATTCGCGCCCTTATGCTTAAGGACACACGGGCGTGAATGCTTTGTGACTTTTTTTCACAAACGACGAATTATTGACATGATGGCAACTTTAGCCGATACCGGTAACATGTTTCTATATAAAAGCATCCTTTGAACGAAAAAGTGGTACATTTTCATTTATTTAAAACTAGCTGACCCTGCGAACTTCGTACCGCTTAACAGTGGATTTTTTTTTTAAATTTTTCTTCCCGTAAGAACCATCCTCGTACAGTCACGTGCACTGATATATATACAGTGATAAATTTGAAAAATGCAATTAATGCAAAAAAACAATTGAATATTCTAAAAAAAGAATTAACGAAATCGGTTCAGCCGTTCTCAAGATTTGCGCTTTGCATTTAGGGATTAATTTTTATACTATGGAAAATTTAAACATAAAAAGGCGGTACTTATGCTAATTTTGTTTTGGTAAAGTATTTGAGGAAGATGTGTAAAAAATTAAAACCTAGATCTAAGTCCAAGTCACAGGCACAACTAATCCAGAATACAAAATAAATAGAACAATAAACTTTGTCAACTCACGTGTAAGTGATCTTCTCGTCAGGCTGCGAGAACTGCGGCGGCTGCCATGACAGCGTCAGCCACGTGGCCGAGTGAGAAGATACTGACAGAGAGTGGGGCGGAGACGGGATGCCGGCTACTTCCTTCTCTTCTGTTGACGAAACATATCGATATGAAGACGGTTAAAGATATGATTCCGAAGCCGACCGCATACGACAACTTCATACGCATGCAGCAGATACAGCGTACCCATTACTTGTTAAACTCCGATACGGATAAAGGGGACCATTGAGAAGCCGCAATGAATTACGCGCATGTGCTGCGTGCGTCGGCAGTTGTCGTATGCGGTTGGCTACGAAATTATACCTTAAAAAAGAACTCCAGTTCTTTTTTAAGGTATAATCCAGCACTCTTTAATAGAAAACCGAATTAAAAAGTGAGTGAAAATGTGAATGTGAATAAAATTATCCCAGGGTCTTGGACCACTCCCGATCCGTATTTCCCGCGAGGCACGAAGGCGACTCGGACGTCAGAGGTCACTCGACAACCTCCGTCCTCCAAGGGTTCTAGCCTAGAGGTGACAGGTGAAACCGCGCACCCTTCAGAAATCCGAGGGTACAATTTCGAAACTGGAGATAGCTTTGGATCAGCAGGGTGCGAGCGTAGTGCTCTGTAGGCAACCTTACACCCAGGCGTCTAAAGATCTAAGATGGCACGGCGGCGTGCGGTTTTAGTCAGTTTGAGGGGATTTCCACACGTAAAAGTGATTGGCTGATAGATTGCCCCATTTATATGGTGCAGAATATTCCATCAAGAATCAATCGGTTCGGCGACTCCTTCTTCTGCCGCACCATCAAGTTCTGGAATTCCTTACCAGTTCACGTGTTTTCCTCCTCCTACAGTCCCGGGTCCTTTAAGCGGGGCGTGAAAAAGCATCTGATGAGGCCGTCAAGCTGAGTGCCACCATTGTAACATGGTTCTCCTCCCTCTTTTTCCAAGACTTTGCCTCTAGCTTACCATCAGGTGAGGCGAAGTCAAATTGACGTAGCCTATATAAAAAAAAACAAACTTACCAGCATCAGTGACGTTGACGAGCAGCATGCTAGAAGGCAGGGATTCCCCTTGTTCGTTGACCGCCACCACGAACATATGGTAAGTGCTGTTGTTGTCCAGTTGTTCAATACGCACCGATGTGTCGCTCACGTTTATTTTCTGTACCAACAAATTTTATATGTTTTTATTTCAGTCGGAGATGCATATTGTAATCCAAATTGGCAGTGTTGTATGGAAAACGTACATACATACAACTACATACATCACGCCTATATCCACGGAGGGTTAGGTAGAGGTGAATTATCACCCACATTTTACCAATCATTGTATTAGGTCCCACGTAATAGGGGGTGAGCTAATTGCCGTATTCCGGGCACTATTGTTGACTCGAGCCATGTATCTGAGGCTGAGTCTGGGCTGTATCTAACTGTCTGATGTTAAACAGCCCTATCCCTTAATCGCCTTGTACGACACTGCATGGGAGGAGATGCCACTCCATCTCCTCCCATGCCATCCCAAATTATCCTAAATTCTACTCTGCTGGGAACCACGCGGCTGTATGAAAAAATCATAATAAAATACTCTGAAGTAACCAAATTTGAAATCAATTGGACCTGTAGAAGTAAGACGCCTTCGTCCACCAAGAAACAGTCGATAATCCTCAAACGCCTGCACAGATTTTCATAACTTTAGACTAAGAACCGTTTGGATCACGTCAGCATTCAATAAAAAAAAAACTACATTGAAATAGGTCCATCCGTTTGGGAGTTATAATACCACAGGCAAACACACACATTCACACTCTTTTTTCTTTCTAATTAGCTAGAATAATTCTAAAAGATACCTCCATTGCAAGAAATACTTACGTTATAAGTAGACTGCATAGTATTATAGCTGTAGGGTTGCGTATTATTGTCTATCTTCTGCCAATGGACCACGTAGGCCGTGGCATTCGCCCCGTCCTGGGGAGCTGCCCAGTCCAGGAAGATCTTCCCAGGGGATACCACAGCGTGGAGTTCTCTTGGAGGACCAGGGAGAATACCGGTTCCTGGACCATTTGAAGGTTTTTGGTGTTAGTTTTTTTGGAATGTGTGGATATTTTGTCTAGGGAATAATGAATATACCAAGCTTTGATTATTATTTGGGTCTGATCCTGATGGAAAGTGGTTACCATGCCCTATGAAAGTGCAACACCAGGGGGAGTCGCACTCGTGATGCCAAATCTTTAAGAACAGAGAGATTCTTTGCCGTCAGCGAAGAAGACAAGCAGGTACTGGAGTTATGTTTTTCAAAAAAGAATATTAGCAACTGAAATTACTAATACATATTCCCTTTAACCCCTCCAACTAAGCTAAATTGCTTGTGCTAGGAGTGCTGGGTTCACGTCGGTAGTTCTTCCCAGGATTCGAGCCCGGGACCTCTCGATCGTAAGGCCGACTCCATAACCACTAAACTACCAGTTCTTTAAGTGCCAGTACCATCCTCTCATTTAATATGTAACTAAAGTGGCAGTTCGAACACATCGTTACAGACTTATCTGCCCTTCGGTACGAGCTGATCTGTGTCCACCTTCAGGAAAAGTGTTTTAGATAACACAAGTGACGTGAAATTGTGTGTAAGGGTGTGTAGTGTGTGTGTGCATGTGACGTACCTTCCTCGAAGCACTGCACGATATTCCCAATGTATGGCACGCATTGATTGACGCTTCCGCGTGGTGCGCCCGCGCATACGCCGCGGCACTGAGTCGGCACGCCGCGTCTCGCGCAGCACGCCTCGTGGTTACGTCCTGCACGATGAGAGACATTAAATAAGCCTACCTTCCACTTGATGGAAATTCTGACGCGGAAGATCCACGATGGAATTTCCATCAAGTGTAGGGTAGGTCACGTAGTTAGCGATAAAGCTGCTAAGGCCGAACGCTACTACGTTTGTAAATGCTGTTTATACTAGAGATTAATGGAGCCTGGTGGAACTTGCTACGCATATTGAATAAAACACTTGTACTTTTGCACAAATATTTTATTATTTTGAATCTAACCGGTTTCGTTTTACAATGGTTTAAACTAATTTTTTTTCTTTGAAAATATTAATAATTGTGGAGAAGTAGGTATAAGTGCTTTATTCAAAATGTTTGCAAATGCGGCAAGAGTGTTTCTTTCTATTTCCAAGCCCCCCTAGACAAATGATAATTCGTTGGCCGGCGTATTGTGAATGAAGAATGTATAGTATTTGACGTATTATGACAGTCAACGTATGTCTTAAACGTCAAAATACGTGTCATATGAATCAAATTCCATACATTCAACATTCTATTCTACAATACGCTGGTCAGCGAATTGCCACTGACTAGGGGGGCATAACCCTTACCGACTTCCAAACGTTAATATTATGGTCCTTCGAGCTGGATCAGATTTGAGTAAAAGTGTTTTCTTAATTTAAATTTGTAAGCTATTGAAATCCAGTGTCCTCACCTCCAGCGCCACATCGCAGTAGTTTGTGGAACTCCTGTGCACAAAGTGGGGCCAGCATCCTGAGGTCTGTCATCTTAGCGTCGTATGAACATAGAGGCATGCACACTCCAGCCAGTTGGACTCGTTCACAGCAGGCTGTTACGTTGTACGCGTTAGCATCTTCTTCTTGTTCTTCTACCACCTAAGAAGGAAGAAGAATAATATTCGTCAGAGCTTTTAACATTTTTTTAACGTGATCAATGAAGTTACGCGTCAGAGACGATTCCGAAAATCGATAGATCGATATGCTATTTTGATTATTATTATACAATAAGGGAATTTAAGTTTAAATTTAATTTGGTTCTATTCCTACGGACCAGGATGCTTCGCGGTTTCAGTATTTGCACATATGTCGTATCCATATTGTATATTTACTCTTAAGCTCAATCACCGTTAACCAGTAAGTACTTTAGTTCTTCCGTGACCATAGGACTTGGAAAATCACCAAGATATCGGACTCACAAAATAACAATATTACTAGTGACGTAATAATGTTTACATCACGTTACCGCTGAGCTGATCTGATAGTGGATTTAATATGTGAATAGCAGAATTCTTCAACGGCTAATGACAATCCCTTCGAATTTATGGTGAATCCACCAAAGTTCTAAAATAAAGCTAAGTATTTATAGTCATCTTTCAAGGACTAGTCAAATCAGTTTTTTTCTATTATACATCAAAAAAGTAAGTTCTTTGAAGAGCTGGGTTATTTTAAACTATATGATATAAATGAACAGGTTTGACGTCATATCATGCTATTCTCAAATGTTCAATTCATTGTATTCTGTAATCTTAATGTGTTATTGTAACATTATAATTGTCACCGTAATCCAAATCGTAATCGGAATCCAATTTTACCTACATCTGAGCCTCAGTAGTGGTATCAAAAACATTAGTTTCAAAACATGTCTGTCAAGCTCCCTGAGATATTATTTCTCTAGTGTGTCGAGTACGTGTGTAACAAAGTTGGGCCGAACTTGTAATTCAAAGTATCAGCACGATTCATATTTCCCTCAGGATACACTTATGTATAAAATAGAGGACCGAGGAACCGATTTATACAATTTTGTATTAGATTTTGTTTCTTTAGGGACTACATCAAGGGATTCTACTCATAGATAAGTGGTTACGTTTGTGGATAACATCAGTCCCCTAGACAAGTGAAAATAATATGTGCGCACTGTGCGTTTTGACAGCACTTCATCCCACGCACACCTAAGCTGTGGAATGAACTCCCTGCGGTGGTTTTCCCAAGCGACTACAATATGGGGTTCTTCAAGAAGGGCATTAGAAGGTTTCTTCAGGGTCGGCAGCGCGAGTGTGACGCCCCTGGTGTTGCATACGTCCATAGGCCACGGTGACCGCTTCCCATCAGGTGGGCCGTGTGCTTGTCTGCCAACTAAGTGGTATAAAAAAAAGACCAATGTATGGGTTTTGACGTTTATGACATGCGTTGACGACTGTCATGTACGTCAAATCCCATACATTCGTCCTTCTATTCTACAATACGAGTTGCCACTTATCTAGGGGGACAGATCTAATTACTTACCTTTCAATAACTCCCATACTTTTATTGTTTCAAAGGGGTAAGCAGAGGTGTATTTTAGTAGCATAGTTTTCGACTGTTATCGGTTCAAATTGGTGGTATTGTAAGCATAGTTGTAGTTATATAAAGGTGCAATATTTTAATCAATTTAGGACAAAACTCTTTTGAATGCATAAAGGTATGACATCTGTGGGTCAGATTCGAGGCCATCCACCCGCCGCATGAGGATACATAACTTATACCCTGAACAAACACATAGGCTTGAATGGAATTTTGAAGCATTTATTATGCTAACATTCATTGGTTCCGATAGTTCATATTATGAATATCGCCGTAAAGACCGTCGTCTTAAAGACGCAGCGGGGGGCTTCGGTAGCTTAGTGGTCGGAGCATTCCCCCTGTAAGGGAAAGATCGCGGGTTCGAGTCCCGCCCGAGGCCGATTCTCTTTTCTAAATCTTAATCGAAACACATAGGCTGCTAGTCAAATTATAGTAACCGATTAGGTACATACCTGGCTCTGAGTCCTGAAGATCAGTCGCGGTGAGGGGTCTCCGACGCCATGCTCGTTGACAGCCTCCACATATATTTCATAGTCTGCATTAGGCTCCAAGTTCTCCAAGATGTACGGAGAATGAATCTGGTGGAAGAATGTGCATTCAGTAAAATTCGGCAAGGCAGACAATATGGCGACGAAAGTTTGAGAATTTTTCAGAGGATATTGAGGATTAAAAGGGCTTAAGGAGCAACAAAAATACGGATGGATTGTGTGAAAGAGTGTAGTGCAGCGCAAAATTGTCATTCTCTTCCAAAGGTTTCTGTCATACATAATCTCCGAGTCTTTTTCCAACTCAGATGGTGTTGGCTGAATTTCAATATTATTCGTGAAGTGCTACTACCTTCTGATTTCTTTCACCCACACACTTATCCTCTTTCTGTAGTTAGACTAGGTCTTAGTACTCCAACTCCGAAGCACGGGACATCTGTCAGTCAACTATAAAAAGAATAACGTGTTGTGCCTCTAAACAAATGAGTCAAGAGCAGTGTTCCTGAGAACGAAAAATATTCGAATTCGTAACGTTAACGTTTCAAGAAAATGGAGCAGTGTGATTGGCCGGCTTCAGACACAAAAAGATTCACAGTAGACAGGCGGCCATTCGCAATGCTCAGTGCCCCGGGCACAAAAATATTCGTATTCGTAATGTAAATCGACAGAAAGGAGCATTGCGATTGGTCGCCTGCCAACAGTGAAGCTGTGTGTGTATGTGTGAAGCTTGCCAATCGCAAAGCTCCGTTCTTTCGATACGTGTACGTTACGAATACGAATATTTTGTGCATTTCGAAGAGTTACCTACAATTTTTTTTTGTTTCTCTGCAAAAAGTAGCGAAAACGGTAGCGAAGACTGTATTGTTCATGAGATAATAGAAAGTAATGCCTTATATTTATCACGCGCGACGTGTAATCAGTGTAAGTAACTGGTAGTGACCTTCATATTTCAAACTAAATGGACTCACTTTATAGAGCCTATTTCTTGAAGCTGTTTGAGATATTAAATTTGGTGTTTTAATAAGCTTATATTAGGTTAATAACGATGTATAGCTACATATTAACAAAGACTGTCATACTGAATTTTGAAGTTCATACCTATCGTGATGAACAAAAGTACGGAAACACGACTCATAATGTGTAACATCGAATTTAACCAACCCATTATTGTCCTTAGATTTAAACTGAGACCCCATCATAATTTTCTTAGCCAAACCAACTTCTCCATAAGTCTTTGGCGCGAGTATTCCTGTTCCTGAAATTCCTGCTCCTGATTTCTATATAACTCTTCTGAGTTAGAGGAGTCGTTCGTCGTATACGACAACTGCAGACGCACGCAGCAGATACGCGTAATTCATTGCGGCTTCTCAATGGTCCCCTTTATCCGTATCAGAGTTTAACAAGTAATGGATACGCTATATCTGCTGCATGCGTCTACAGTTGTCGGCTTCGGAATCATATCTTTACTTTACAAAGATAAAATTTGTGATCTAGATTTAAATTTAATTTTATTACCTACATACTAACATTAGTTGTAAGTAAGTTACTAAGAAATCGATGGAAGAAATTCTGAAAATAAAAATACTTAATTTAATTAAAAATAGTGCTTACCCTTTCAAGACTTCTGTATTCATCTTCCCCTTGCAGTGACTTATAGCTCAAGGTGTACGACTGAACGGTGTCGGCTAATACTGTGGGCGGTGACCAGTGTATCACGGCGTAGTCGGTATCAATGTTGGTTAGGTACAGGCGAGAGGGCGCTCCGGGGAGGACCCCGTAGCCGCGGAGGAGGCAGTCCGTGTAAGAGTTCATGTAGCGGAGACACCTGGTGGAATTGAGGGCGTAGTTTAACTTAAGTCTTCTTCTTCATCCTAGCGTTAATTCCAGCCACATCCGAAGCGACCTTTACCAGTCTAACTGCGGATTTAGCTGGACTTCGATATTTTATTTAAAGCGGCTGCCATCTAACCTCTACAAACCAATAGTGATATTGGGCGTTAAATTGCATACGGCTTCCGTACCTCGAAGAGCACGTTAAGCCGTCAGTCCATGTTGTCATACGATCATCAATGGCAGTTGGTAAAGGTAATACGAGTAGGAGTCCTAAAACAACCGACAAAGAATCAAAGAATCAAAGAATCAATTTCATTTTTTATTCAATTTAGGCACATAAAGAGCACAATGAATGTCAAAATATTACAATATCATGTCAAGTTAAAATAAAGTAAATTAATAAATCATTTGAAAATGATTCTTTCGCTGGTTCGGTAGTTGGTTCTACTGAGAAGATACCAGCAAGAAACTCAGAGAACTCAATTATCCTTTTTATTTTATTTTTTAAATATAGTTTTTATACAATTTATAATGTGCGAGCAATCAGTGATTAGGATGACCATGCATTTTTATCATTAAGATATTCATCTACTTTATAGTATCCTTTTTCCATTAAACAATTTTTTATTTTAATTTTAAACTTATTAAGAGGCATGTCAACCAAATCCTGAGGAATTTTATTAAATATTTTTATACAAGTCACACAGACAAGTCTAACTACAGAACTTCAATGTCGCCAATTGGTTAGGTTGTGGCGGTTAGCTGGCAGTCGCTTCACGAAAAATATCTAAGTTTAGCTGCAACGCGGTTAGACCGGAAAGCTGACCTCAACTGATTTAATTTTAAATGAAGTATTTAGTTTTGCTATGACCATGTAGTTGGAAGAAATGGAAAAAAAATTAACCGCTCTTCACCACATCCTTACCCACAAAGTTTCACGCATTCTTTCATGGGCAATCTAGTCACAACAGCTCTCTATATTTGCTCTGCGATGTGGGCAAATATCATCATCAGTATAATAACCCACTGTCTCATTCGTATTCGTTTTGTTTAATTGGAGTAAATTTAACATGAAATGAGAACGAGCGCCTCGCGAAATGTCTCAAGTCGGTCGCTTCGTTTGAGAACAACAATCCTATGCGGTTTGTGAAAGTTAGAGGTCGCTTTCAAAGACCTTGCTGATATTTCAGACGGGTGCGTAGTTACGAGATTCTAAATACCGCTAACATTGTTTTAGAGCCGACTTCACGTTTATATATGCCCGAAGAAGTGGGTAAAGATAGCTTGATATACCTTAATTGGGCGAACTATTGTGGTTCATGAGGAACCCGGTTTCCGTGGCGATATAAAGTTACTGCTTCGGTGAAGGATTCGGTTCCCACTCAAGGCATATATTGGTATGCATGAATATATATATTTATTTGAATTCGTCAGGGTGCTCCTACAAGTCTTTAGTGGGTATGCTTTTTAAAATATTTGATCCAAATACGTTTATCCACATCATAGAATCCATTTAACTGAAAATTTTGCTTGACATTACAAAATAAAATAAAAAATATTAGGTACAAGCTACCTATGCTCAGCTTCGGTCTAGACGGCGCTATGCAGATTGTTCAGAAATTTATCATTTCTATTTTAAAGCCTTTTTCCTTGTCGTCGAGACGTCTCTAAAATATTCCAGAATAAAATTTAATGGCTGCACTATAGTATCCATACTCCATACTAATATTATAAATGTGAAAATAACTCTGTCTGTCTGTCTGTCTGTTACGCTTTCACGCCTTTAAACATATTTTGATGAAATATAATACTTAGATAGGTTAGACCTTGGAAAAGGAGATAGACTATGTTTGGTCGCGATAACCGACATCCACGAGGGCGCAGCCACGGGCAAAATAAATAAATAAATAAATATTCTACAACATTCTACACAACGCTATCTAGACCCATGGTAAGCTTAATTAGCTTGTGTTATGGAATCTAGAATGCGGATATACATACTTAGACACTTTTTTTTTTTGTAAATACATATTATACATAGAAACACCCAGACCAATGCAAATATTTATATTCATGTATACAAATATTGGCACTGAGCGGGGATCGAACCCGCACCTCCTGCGTAGCAGCCGCGTTCACTACCGCTACGCCACAGAGGCTAAGCAAAGTACATTACATTACTTAGTAAGTTATGTATCAGTTGAGCGGTCCGCTAACTTCAATACGGGCTCGGAGACTAACGTCAAACTTATACCTGATAGTGGTCAAAGTTGTTGGCCGGGCAAAGTTGTGACTTATTTTGTTTTAACTTTATATTTACTAATAGCTTATAGCGTACGGTGCGCATAATAGCGTACTACTTACTATGGAATAGATAATGAAAAAAGCAGATGATTGTTTTATTTTAAGAATTAAGTTTTGAGCAAAGTACCTAATTTATATTTTTAGGGAAAATGCTGACTAATAATTTAGTGGACCTTATTAAAATATTTTTCAAATTTGTTGTAATATACTGCAATTGCAATTGCAAATTACAAATATATAAAATTGAAATTATTGCAATATTTTAATTTTTTTAAATCCTGCCCAGTTACTTTGTATTTTTGACGCTGAATGTACAAAAAAAACGACCAGTTGATAAAATGATTAAGTAAGCTCCTGTAATGTTATATTACAAACTAGACAATATTTACTATTATATGGTTAACGGCTATAAACAACACAAAATACAAATTAACCTTCAAAATTCGAAAAATTAACGAAATATAATGTAAGACTTTACTCGTAGTACCGGAATGTCGTGAAAATTCTCCAAAGAAACAAAAAATAAGAAAGCCGTATTTATTGCACTGAACCCTTTTCACGCATATTTGATGGTTATTATTGCACGGAAATATAATTTTGTAGTTTATTTGTTCAACAGTTACCTGAACCAGATTAAACTTTTTTGGAATTCTTGTCTGTCTGTTTGTTATCGTTCGTAATATCGTTATATCGTTCAGTAGAACCGATTTCGATGTGGGTTTTTTATAACAAAGGTCTTGGTTAGACTTTAAGTTTTTTTGATCCCAATGGGTTGAATCGAGCCAGAGATATATCCAAAAGTCACGACATCAACGTGGGCGGAGCCGCGGGCATCAGCTAGTAATAAAGCATTACCTAATAAATCGCAATAAAATCCATTATAAATACTTTAATTTCAATACAAAATTATAAATTCTACTCACTTGAAATGGTTGAAATCCAACGTCGTGATATTCCCGCTGCACAACGGGAGACACGATTCTGGCAACCCTCTTGTACGACAACAGGGAGTATGGTCCATCCCATTGGCGAGACACCCGAAGGTCACTCCGGCCCAGGGGGCGCATATCATCAGATCTGTCACCTGCAGCTGAGGGTTAGACGGGGTTCTATGGGTGATGGTGCCGTTAGTTACACACGTGGGTATGGGTTCTGGAGGGGTGCTAATGTGGGGTTATTATCACTGGGTTCGTGGTTATGGTGATAGGAAGGATGTTTGTAATATAGCTTAGCTATAGTGGTGATAGAGCAGTGATAGCTGGATGAGTATATTGGCGTTTCAAGCTGTTTTGTTTGTAGGTACAGTTAACGTCAAAAGTATAGTTTCACAGATTTCGGAATTAAAAATTGAAATGAAAATTATTAAAAGTTATAATGATTTTTAAAATTTGAAATTTTTTCCATAAGAAGTAGAATGAAGATTTTTTTACTAAAAAAGTAAAAAAATCTTCATACTTCTTCTACATTCATTTCATTCTTCTTTTACATTAGACGCTGACTGTAGGTAACTGTGACTTTAACAACTTCATTTATTTTGCTTACCTACTGTTCTATTTACGACTTTTTTTTCTTCTTCATCCGAGAACCAAACCCGGTTGCATCCAAAGCACTTTGAAGCCCGAGGTTCGCTCTTTTACACCAGGAGGTGTATACCATAATTTGATTTATCTTAGAGGAGGGACTGCCGTCTGTCCTGAGAGGAAAGGCTCGCCTGTTTGTGCTTACCATCCCTATGCTGTTATGTTCTTCCCTATGCTGCAGACAAAACCAACCAGCAACGGTATATTCCTTTCTGATCAGCTCAACCAACTCCTTTTGAAAGAATCTCATCCTTATAGAAAATTACCACTATAGCTGGCGACAGCTTTAAAGGAATTTTGGCATGGTCTCTGTGGTACACAAAAACTGTATACCACAGCAACCTAGCCAAAACTAATGCCCAGACTGCAGCTACGTACAGTCAACAAACTAGATACGGTTGCACTTTTTCATATAAAGTTGTATTTGCCCCATATGTCCATCCAAACGAGTAACACTGGCTGGGAAAAAAAGTCCCAACGGGTCACAGGTGTTACTGAATGCAACATTTTATTTGTCCCAACGTGTCACAGGTGTTACTAGATGTAACTTTTTTGTGCGTACCAGTAACACTGCAAAATATTGTTGTTACTGGTATCGACTGTACATTATGAATATAACTATAATAAGCAAGCTAACACACACATATGAAAATGCAACAAAACCAAACCTAAGATGATCCATCATTGCCACTATCCACTTACAACGATATCAAAGGTCTTGGTTGGGTCGCAGAGTTTATCCACGCAGCCGTAGTGGTTGACTCCACCGTTGACACAACAGGCCCGGACATCTGGAAGCTTCGGAGCTGCTGCCACCTCCGTAGGCTTCATCTTGCCAGGAGTCAGGGTTAGGGATCTAGAAACAGATGTTATTTGTTCATCTGGAACATTCTATAAGAAAAGGGTTGGATTAATAGGTTACTAGGACGAGGAGACGTTGTTTTTTTACTCCCTTATCTTGCAATAAAGTGATTTCGAAGGTGGCCGCATACGATAACTGCAACAGACGTACGCAGCAGATACACGGGACACGTATCTTGGCCCTAAATCGCGAGACAAATGAAGTCCTGGCATGCGTAAATTGTTTTGTAATCCATACTTCCATACTTCCATATCCATAGATACTTATATTGTAAATGTGCAAGTAACTCTATCTGTCTGTCTGTTACACTTTCACGCCTTGACTACTGAACCGATTTTGATGAAATTTGGTACAAAGCTAGATTAGACTTTGGGAAAGGACATATTATGTTTGCTCGTGATAACCGACATCCACGCGGGCGGAGCTGCGGGCAAAAGCTAGTTATCTATATTTGGTGAATTTTAGCTTGTTCACCGCAGTAGCACCCCGTGCTATCCTCAAAAGACACCCAAGAAAGGTGTACTGCGCGTATAGAGCACATTCTGAGCACATTTTAGGTCCAAGATAATATATGTTCCAAACAATACCTGTCCTTACTATCCATGTCAATTATAACAATCACTACGTTATCCAAACATCGGCTTCTGTATTGAATAATTGACAATACGCTATCGGAGGCTATAAATGAATGCGACCAGCGAGACGTCATTAATTATGTATACCCACTATCCTTTACGGGAGCGAGAGATAAGTATTTCCGTTCCTTACAGCAGAAACAATACCAGAAATGTAAGATTTCCTCGATTTATAACCAACTATAGCGAAGTCTGCCCCTCTAGACAAGTGGCAATTCGTTGCTGGGCGTATGATGGAATAGAATGCCAAATGTATGGGATTTGACGTATATGACAGGCGTCAACCAATGTCAAAACCGTCAAATCCTATACATTTGACCAAATGTGTGTTATCTGTCTCTATGATACCTTGTAAGTCGATTTTCATAAATAGTAGTTTAATTCGTGTTTATTACGCGAGTGTTGCTTTAAATATAATTTTCGAGGGTAAAATACCGAATCGGTAAAAGGGGGAATCGGGAGTAACCCGTCTTTTTGTATCGGGGGTTAAAAATTGCAAATTTTTGACGACAAATATGTTTTTATAAGTGCGGTGTCGGGATTTTCCTTTTCGTAACTTACTTTCTTTATCATTGACTAGCTGTTGCCCGCGACTTCGTCTGCGTTAAGTTCGGAATATAGTTCATCCCCTATTTTATCCCCTTGGGGGTAGAATTAATCAAAATCCTTTCTTAGCGGATGCCTACGTCATAATATCTACCTGCATGCCAAATTTCAGCCCGATCCGTCCAGTGGTTTGGGCTGTGCGTTGATAGATCACTATGTCAGTCAGTCAGTCAGTCAGTCAGTCACCTTTGAGTTATATATATTTAGATTTATGACAAACGCTTACCTGACAGCATAGCTTGGTAAACTCGACCCATGTATATTGAATGACGTCACAGTGATCTCATACATAGTGAAAGGCAGTAAATCATTCAGTACTAAGAAGGTCTTCTTCGACGGCACCTTATAAGTCGTTGTCATTGGACCTCTCATGGTATCATTGTTCTTTATGGCGCTCTCCGAAGGGTCTATAAGGTGTGCGTCGAATGACCTCAGGGTCGTGACGTTGACGACGTACTCTACTACAGTGTCTGTGTTCTCGGTTGGGGGGAGCCAGGTGACGTTTAACTGTTTCTCGTTTAGAGGTTCCACTTCGACTTCTTCTGGAGGGCTGGGGAGAAGTTCTGTAAAGAAGAATTTTGTTTAAAGATGTGCGAAAGTCCCTTTCTGACCCGTGGTACACCTATGTGGTTCACCTAGGTGTTCCACGGTCAACTTTTTGTACCCTTGGTTCACCTAATCAGTAAACCATGGGTATTTATTTAAAATAATGTACCCGTAGTTCACCTCATTGGTGAATTATAAGAAATTAATATAAAGTAATGTACCTCCTTGCTGAGCTTGATTTCGCATTTTCCAATTTAAAATAAAATGTACCCATGGTTCAAAAAGTATAGCCTTTTTCTAGCATGCATTACAGACTTTATCCATACGATGTAAAGAGTACAGATAAATGTGTAATAAGTAGTTTAAGCCTCTTTCTGACTTCGTATCATTTTGTACGCCAAAAGTGTTATTAAGGAAACTTTGCATGCCCAATTTAGGCAGAATATGATGTACCTAGTCATAATTTATTTATTTTATTTATTTATAAAACTTCATGCACAAGTACATAGGCGGACTTAATGCCACAGGCATTCTCTACCAGTCAACCAAAGGTGGTGCAGAGAAAACTCAGTAGGTGCATTATTGAGAGTACCATAAAATAATAGAGGATATATAAGTAAAAGATGTACATAAATATTATTATAATAAATACAGATAATAAATAGGTATAATTTGGAAAATCCAAACATAAGACATAATACATAAGAAACATAAGACACAAAATGAAACATAAGACATAATTTGGAAAATCCTTATTACAATGTTCTAGCAAATAAATATCTATTCTATTCATATTTGTGCTATAGTTCCCGGCATATACAGGGTGCAAAAAATAAGTCGGGCCCTTGAGAGAAACTACCTTAAATTTAATTGACTATGTTTGTTAGAGATTTGATCCTTTATGACTACATTCGATCGATTGATGCCTAACATAACATACATAAACTCACGCCTATATCCCCGAAGGGGTAGGCAGAGGTGCTAGCACCCACATTTCGCCGTTTATATTTAGGTCCAAATGTAATAGGTGGCGAGCCTATTGCATTAACCGGCCACTTATAAACCTGCGATAAATACACACATAACTTCGAAAAGCATCGAAAAGAAAAAAAAACCCGATACCTCGTCTCAGCAGTCCATTACCCATACCACTAGGCTACCGCGGTTAACTGCCATAATTAACTGCCATAAAAATACAGGATTATTATTTTTTCACATTTCAGTCGGTCGATTACCGGGTGTAGTAAGCGAGTTTTCGAAAATCCTTGAATACAGCTTTGTTTCTTTAAAAAAATAAAGGAATGTCTTCTTTAAGTAAAATGAGCCAACTTAAGGATTTATAGTAGTTTCTCTCCAGTCCGACTTATTTTTCCACCCTGTATATTATGACCCGAAGTCGCCCGGGCCTACTCCTGCTGGGGTGATAGGCGGCTTTACCTATCACCTCCTGACCCGCTCTTATGGAGGACGGAGGTTGTTAAGCGACCTCCGACGTCTCAGTCACCTCCGTTGTGTACTTACCAATGCCTTCAACAATACACGCGAGGGTTTTCTCCATGTAGGATGCACAGGAGTAGTGCGTCTTGATATTGTCGGTCACGGGGGTGAACTCTCCTCGGCAGACATCCTGGCAGATGTATGGCACTCGCTCTTGCACGCAGCAGGGCACATGGTTTCGTCCGTCTGCCATACATCTGATGGGAGAAAGATTGGTTTTAATTGCAATGATTGACTATAGACTTGGTACTGGTTACTAAGTACTTAGATTATCATTATAATATCTACACTATCCCACCTGTGGAAGTATGAATTGACAAATTATGTAAACTGACATGTAATATTCATACAAATAAATAAGTTATGAGAGTTATGATGAGTTATGGTAGGTACTAGGTAGGGTAGGAATGAACTCGTTTCAGAAAGTAACTCCATTAAAATTAAGAAAAAATATTGTATCGTGTAGTGTTTTAAGACTTCTTACACCCTAATTATACCTACTCCTATCAAGATCTTTGAGTCTAGGCCGGTACACTTAATGATTGATAGGCGAGTCGTTTCCTTTTAGATGGCAGATTGTCTCACAAAAGTCATAACACTCCAAATAATGGTGTAGGAGAGCGTATCACGGACTCCAAAGTAGAGGTTTGGGGAAAAAAACCCATCGAATTGAGAACCTCCTCCTTTTTGAAGTCGGTTAAAAATATCTTATTACAAGCGGCAGTCCACGACTTCATACGCGTGGCGTTCGTTTTATCCCCTTAGGATTTCGTAAAATCCGTTCTTACCCGATGTCTACACCCTATAAGAAACTTAATTGCCAAATTTCAAGTTTGTAGGTGTGTTTCTGGGATTTCGTGATCTGTGAGTAGTTTTTCGCTTCATATAGATTACGTAGTGTAAAAATAAACGGTACACATTCGACTTTCCGACTTTGCGCTCTCGTAAAAGTACACCATCATCGCTGTTTTATATCAGCTTTGATCCCTTCTCAAATCTGACAGCCAACCTCCGTCGTTTTGTGGGTCGTGAGCAGTCAGGATTATAATATATAGCGTATGTTGATGTCCTATCTATAGAACACGAATTGAATGATCGTTGGATCAGTGGTATATTATAGTTTTATGCCTACATTTGCGATTGCGATTAGGTTCAGTTTCACAGTTGAGTAAAGTGTTATTTTGTTTCCAAGTCTAAAGATATGATTCCAATAGTGACCACTTAGGTACAACAACTGCAGACGCACGATGCAGATACATGTAATTAATTGCGGCTTCTCAACGGTTCCCTTTATCCGTATCGGAGTTTGACAAGTAATGGATGCGCTGTATCTGCTGCATGCGTCTGCAATTGTCATATGCGATCGGCTTTTTTTTATACAGGACACGTCAGTTTGACTTCGCCTCGCCTGATGGTACGCTGAAGGTAAAGTCTCGGAAAAGAAGGTCACCAGTATAGACACGTACCATGTTTCGGAATCATACCTTAAGAGTTCGCGTATATGCACTAACTAGACGATCAAAAACCAAAAGAAGGAATGATCAACCAATGATGCGAGCCCTTTCAAGGTTGGTAAGCGTTTCCGCCGTCGCACCCCGCGTCCCCCACCAAAGAGACCTAAAAATGCGCTTTAACCAAATCCATTATCACGAAATTTGTCGATAACTATACACAACAGAAATATTTCAACAAAACTTACTTGACAATAGCTGGGAAGTCAGGTTGGCAAGCTTCTGGGTCCTGGCCAGTACCTTCTAGAATGGTCTGTATGCTGCAGAAACCTAGGCATGCCTTAGTGACGTTGCCTGCTAGACAGCAGTCGGTGTAATTATGGGCAAGAGCCACGGACGAAAGTGGTGGGGTATTGGCCGAGTAACTGTCTGTCACGTTCGGGCTTTCCTGAGCCGGAGGAGTTAGGCCTCGGGATATTACTGAAAAGGAAGTAGTTTTTAGATTCTAGGTCTAGCAGAATATTAGGTGCAAGGGGGTCCTGCCAAGATCTTGGAGACCGGAGTCAACCGCACTTGCTAGTAGGAACATTTGCTGATTAAACAGATGAGGCTCAGGTGCAGGCTGTTTCGAGTGGATGCTAAGTCAGATGGCAGTCACTTTCATCAAAACCAATCCCAAATTAGAAGAAAGAGTTGAAGATGTAACCCGGACTTCAAAGTATACTCCAGTAGGTATCCACTTTGCAAAAATGGTGGCAAAATGACCCCTGATTGCAATCGGGGCTAGCCCTGTTATGATGATGGAGTATTACAGCTTTACACTACAATCGTTATAAATATTGATTCCATTTCGATTAAGTTAAGAAACAGTGAAACGACCCAGGCAGGATTTGAACCATCTACCGATAATCGTATGTGCTCCAACCGCACCGTCATCGTCACCCCAAGATGGTTCTATAGGAGAATTTGGAACACTCAAGGCGTGACTCGGTAGCTCAGTGGTCAGTGCTGCCCCCTGTAAGGGACTGGTCGCGGATCCGAGACCCGCCTGAGTCGCGTAACTTTTTCCTATCTTTATTTGAATAGTTAGCATATTAATTGCTTTAAATTTTCATTTAATTGATTGCATTTCTTCCAATACTTAGGTATTGGTTGGTGTGGTGTAAAATCTGACTGCGAGTCTTCAACTTCAAATGGTAATTTGTAATCATTGTATCTCTGATGATTATAAAATCCTTACCTGTCAGTCTATGGAAAGTCCTGATCGGTGGTTCAGTGTTAAGCTCACACATGTAGAGGCCAGCGTCCGTGGTCTTCACTGATTTGATGACGAGAGCCCACACGTCACCGCCTTTTGCGATACCAGGACCTGGCAAAGGCTCTTCAGCTGAAAGCAGAAAAACGAAGTTAGAGCAAATCATGTATTAAAACTATAGATCAGATACGTTGTCCGCACTTTAAAATATCGACAAAAATGAGGACAGTTATCCTGATTTTACGCACCAAAAATACGCGACAGTACGCTACGCAAAAAAAAGTACGTCAATAAATAAATTCGTTACAAGAATACTATTATTGATCAGATTATTAATATAAATCATTATTAATATTATTTTATATTACCGTTAAGGGTGGTTGGAGCCCTAAACGGTTCAAACGGTTCAAGCTTTAATATCGCCATAGGGTTGTGGAGGTCAGATGGCATTCGATTCACGGAAAATGTCGAAGTTCAGTTAAATCCGCAGTTAGACTGGTAAAGCGGACCCCAGACTCCGACGTGAAAGCGACTGAGATTAACACTAGCTAGGATGAAGAAGAATTTATGAAACGTGAAAGTTTAAAGACATTGTAATAGGATTTATAAATCCATGTTGTGTAGATTAAATCGATGTCTACCCTTTGCAAATGTTTACTTAGGTTTTGTATATTGTACTCGATATTTATATTAAAAGTTGCTTCAGCATTAGCAAATACAAATTAGATAGAACTAGCTAGAATAGAATTAGACTAAGTAAACTTGAAACTGGTTCTGCTAGTTAATTTTTTTCGTCTGCTAAAGATCTAAAAAGGAGGAAACTCACCCGTTGGTGAGATTTTCATAGGGTGAGTAACCACCTAAGCCTACACCGGGCCTGCAGTCATCATAATTTTATTACCTCAGACTAAAATAACACCTAACATTATTTTATTCTTTTAGTCTGATGTTATCTACACTAATATTATAAAGAGGAAAGATTTGTACCTATTTT
Organism: Eilema depressum; assembly: GCA_914767945.1. Classification (NCBI taxonomy): domain Eukaryota; kingdom Metazoa; phylum Arthropoda; class Insecta; order Lepidoptera; family Erebidae; genus Eilema; species Eilema depressum. Next base: position 2,036,434 of record OU612026.1, read on the forward strand.
TGTATACCTATTTTTGTATGTTTGTAATGAATAGGCTCCGGAACTGGTTCCCCCCCGTTTCACCGAAATTTTTATGTCATAATTTTGTTTCGCATAACAACGCATAGCATAAACTTCATTTCGCAGAAAAAGGTTTGGCATACACTCATTCGTCATACTTTCATAACGCATAATTTTGTAAGTCAGAATCATCTTTTGGCATAAACTTTTAAAGCATAATAATCAAAAAGTAGAACCGTGCATGCAGCAAGCATCAGACATGCAGCATGCTTCAGGAATGTAGCATGCAGCATGCAGCAAGCATCAGGCATGCAGCATGCATGCAGCAAGTATCATGCAGCAAGCATCATGCAGCAAGCATCAGGCAGTAAACATGCAGCAAGCATCGTTTCTGTCACAGCTCCGGCGCTGCGGGGCTCCGGCGGCCCCACACAAACTTACCGTCGCAGATGGTTGTAACTCCCACCACCGCAGCTTCGGCTTGCTGGCCGGCTGCGCCGGCCAGCCTCAGCCGCGGCGGCGGCCATTAAAACCACCTGCTCCTCAGCTCGTGAGCCGCCTCGCCCCTCCGCGCCTACGCGGGCTTAAATAACACTCTAGGGGTAGGGCAAACAAGACTACGTGAAGTCGGATTTGCAGCAATTAATTTCTGTCACTAACTTTTTTGTAACAAATTTTAACTTTTCTGCCAACTGAAGAGTATGCCATTGCTAATTCGGATATATGACCATTCTGCCAAAATACGATTCTATTAAATAAATCGTTATGCCTTGAAAATGTTCGATTAAATAAAATTATGCCAAATGAGTTATGCCAAATGAATTTCGGAGTATTAAGTTTCTGCCAGATGGAGGGAACCCTCCGGAACTACTGTACCGATTTCAATAATTCTTTCACCTATAGAAAGCTACACTATCTGGGAGTAACATAGGCTATATAATATCACGCTACTACTAAAGGGAGCGGAGCAGTGAGCATAAATGTCAATAAATCGGGCAGATTTCCATATATTAAAGTTGGACCGGAATCCGAATTCCACGCGGGCGGAGCCGCGGGCAACAGCTAGTAACGTATAAAATGCCGACGACCATAGTCTGTCCGGCCTATAACTGTCTTTGCTGACCGAAATCGTCAAGCGGCCACACACATATTAGCCGTCAGTCCAAAATCATATACGAAACTACATAAGTGTGTGGGCTATTGCGATGAACTGACAGACCGATATCATCCGGTTGTCGTTCGATAAACTGTTAATGGGTGGCCGCCTTAAGACTGATGCCGTGGCTCTGTCCGCGTGAAAGTTTGACTCCGTTCCTGTTACCGATAGGAACCTATGCCTGGGAAAAAATTCTATATTCTAGGCTATAATCTATCCCTGCACCAAATTTCAGTCAGATCAGTTCAGCCGTTAGAGTGTATCTGTATCTGAGTGTTTATCAGTTCCAGGTCTAGAGGACGCATTTCTTAACCGATTTTCACCTTACTTATACACCCCAGAGTCAGCCTCCGATGCATGGCTCGAGTCACCAATAGTGCCCGGAATACAGCAATAGGCTCACACCCTTTATGTGGGACCAAATACAAAGATTGGTGAAATGTCGGTGTTAATTCACCTCTGCCTAACCCTCCGGGTTTAAGGCGTGATTGTATTTAGGGCATGATTCCGCACATGCTCTAGTTAAAAAATGTCTACTGTTCACAAAACTAGCATGTATTTTTTTAATAATCTGAGTACTTATAAGTCTGGAAAGTTATGTATAAACAGGTGAGTGCGACAGTACCTCTACGAGAGACAAAATTATTGTGTAAACAAATTACTTTCACTTTCGTTAGAAAATTGAATATTTTAAGCGTAAGTATCTTTCAAAGATAACTTTGTAAGTTGAGATAAATACACGAGGTTTATTAGCCTTACAGAGTTTGCTGTGTTATTACCTCATAAGACCATGGTTTAAAAATTACTTTTACAATATGTAAATTTTGTTTTGTAAATTAATATTTAATTGTAAAGATTTTGTAAACATTATCTTTGATTATTAAATGTATAGACAGTTTTCCTAGCGTGTGTAATGGGATGTATGTATATTACCTACTAGCTTTTACCCGCGGCTCCGCCCGCGTGGATGTCGGTATAGCGACCAAACATAGCCTATGTCTTTTCTCAAGGTCTAGTCTACCCCTATACCAAATTTCATCAAAATCGGTTCAGTGGTTTAGGCGTGAAAGCGTAACAGACAGACAGACAGACAGAGTTACTTTCGCATTTATAATATTAGTTTGGATGCGACTTATTGTGAATATAAAGTTTGTATATAATCTAAGCACAGTATCTTAATTGGAGAAATTCGAAACGTCGTCGGACTAAAAGTAAATAATAACAAATAAGTCGCGATAGAATCCGTTTAAAAATGATTTTATTTCAATGAGTGATATTCGCGTAAACTTCAGAAAATAGCATGGAGATTATGTTATTAAATATTATCCCGTAAAGAATCAACTAACCTCACCCAGTTCAATAACTCCTCAACGGCTATTTTTATTCCCTCTCTCGGTTTATGTTATGCACCATCTCATTTTCTTCTATACGGGTGGAAATCCCATCGACTTTTACTTAACTAAAGAGAAAAATGAGGTGAGTATGTCGGAATCGAACCGACTAAAACCATATGTTTCGGTAATGAGGGTTAAAAGTCCCCCCTCGGCGTGCGTAGAAACACGATGAGCTGTGATTTTCAGCCTGATTCTCGTTTAGCTCTACATACACGTCCATATATAGGACAATAATCCTACCTACAATACATTTTTTTCGCCTCGCCTAATGGTAAGCTAAAGGCAAAGTCTCTGAAAAGAGGGTCACCATTACAACACGTACCATGTTACAATGGTGGCACTCAGCTTGACGGCCTCATCAGATGCTTTTTCACGCCCCGCTTAAAGGACCCGGGACTGTAGGAGGAGGGAAACACGTGAACTGGTAAGGAATTCCAAGTCTTAATGGTGCGGCAGAAGAAGGATACAGCTTTTAAACTGTCATATACTTACAATCATCATGAAGCACAGCAACTCGATCATCTCTCGTGACTCTGACTCCTCCGGCAGTCAGGAGCTGCAGATCCTTCGCTCTCCTCCACAGCACAGGCCTGCCTTTAGCCCCAAGGACCACACAGGTTAGCAGCGCATCTTCCCCTGCCCTCACAGCCACGCCGCCGACTGTGGGTGTCTTCATATACGCCTTTGGTTCTTCGATTTCTTCTTGAGAACTGCCTGTTGATGTACTGCCTGCGTCTGATGTATCGCTTTTGGCTGCATCTGTGTGAACAATGAAAAGATTTGGTAAGAATTACACATTTCTAGGGTATCTTGAGGATAGCACGGGGTGCTACTGCGGTGGACGAGCTCAAATTCACCAAGCATAGATTAAACATTCCGCGCGCGCCAGGGCCTCATTTGTCTTGCGATTTAGGTAGAAGATACGTGTCCCAAGGTATACTATTATATAATTGTAAAGTGGTAGTCGAAACATTGGAGATATTTAAAAAAATACTTGAGTTATACTAATAATGTTGTATGTTGTATTAATGATACAAACACAAAAAACATATTTTTATTTTATTCTTGTCTGTTTGTTCGCAATGGACGCTATAACTCAGAACGGATTTTGCTGCAGTTTGTTGTAAGTTTTTTGTACATATGAATGATTTTAAATCTGTCTTAAAATCGTACGTTTGTTTGAACGCAACCGGTTGGGTAGAATCGGAGATAAGTATGGTATAAAACTGCGAAAAACCGATATCAATGCGGACGGAGCCGTGGGCACTTGGTTAGTATCTATAAATAAGTGAATATGTTTGTAAATAGACCGCAAGAAACCCGCTTAGTTTCTTGGTGGTTGTTAGAACCTTCTCAGAGGCCCAATTCAGTTGAATTACAATTTTAAAATATGCGATTTCGGAGAAATTATACCATTATCAAAATCTAATTTAAAAAATCGAAAAGTAGTCGATGTTACGTTTTTGTGATAGTTATTAGAAAGGTATTTTTACCCAAGAGTGTATATGCTTTGTATTCCGAATTTACCACGGGCAATTAATTTAATTAATATCTAACAAAGTCACAGTTGAGCGTGGGCGGATTTACTTATTATGTTATTTGAGATAAATATAGACATCAATAAAAAAAATGGAGGAATAAATTGCTTCATGATTATGTAAATATTATGTATTATTTATATTCATGAGTATAATGACGTAGTTCAACATTATATATCGCCCGGGACATAATGGTATACAGCGACGGAAACATATCTTTGACATAAAATGTGCTTTATACGCGCAATCGGCGCAGTACGAATTTCTTGGGTGTCTTTTGAGGATAGCACGGGGTGCTACTGCGGTGGACGAGCTCAAATTAACCAAGCATAGATTAATACAAATAATACGCGCGCGCCAGGGCCTCGTTTGTCTCCAGATTTAGGTCCAAGATATGTGTCCCGAGGTATACCATGTGACTCCTAATAATAAGTACCTTCAAAGGCAGTATCGCTGAGATCGTTCTGGCAATAACAACGCTCATTGTAGCTCATTGTAGTCGCAAGTTGCAACCCAGAGGGTGAGCACATCTTCAGAACGTGTGCGACTGCCGTTCATGCCATCGTGAACACGTACTTCAAAAAGAAATCCGAACATCTTAACACCTACAAGAGCGGGAGGCGCTCTACCCAGGTCGATTTCTAGAAACGTAGAATGCCAATTTTTGAATTGTGTTTCAAAATTTGTGAATGAACTCATATAGATAAGAGTTCATTTACAAATTTTGAAACACTCATTGTAAATAATAAATAAATATTCTATGACATTTGTCACTGCGCTATCTAGGTCCAAAGTAAGCATAGCTTAAGCAGCTTGTGTTATGGGATCTAAGAAAGCCTATTGCCGTTAAGCGGCAGTCGCCTTTCTTACCTATGAATAATAAATTATTCTCGATGATATTAGTTTTTATATTTCTGTCATTACAAAAACTTATGAAAATAAAGCAAAATACAGAAGATCCTCTTACAGGAAAGGTCCGAACCACTTACACTTATGCCGTAAGTATTTTCCAAAGCCATAAAAACAAAAAAGCGCTTATTTCTCAAACCCATCAAAGTGAAGGTTCAAAATAAGCTCCCACACTAAATACTAAACTACACTGTCATACTTCAAAAGCCCTTTGACGGATTTAAAAGGCAATTCGGACCGGGTACCTCTGTGATAAAAAGGTCATCTATACTCCGGGAGACTTCGGGCATATAATGCCGTAAAGAGAGGCGGTGTCTGGGGTTCCAGGGACAGCGGAAAGCGGAAAAATATTTGTGTGTTCATGACTTCTATCTTTGCTGTTTTACAACTTTGAAGCGTCGTCGGTAGGTTAGTGGTTAAGGAATTGGCCTTTCGATCGAGAGGTCCCGGGTTCGAATCTTGGCCATTGCACTAGCACAAGCAATTTAGCTTAGTTGGAGGGGTTAACGGGAATATAAGGAATTTCGGTTGCTAATATTCTTTAAAAAAAGAAAAAAGAAAAAATGTAATAAGTAATAAGTGCCGACTGATAAACGTAGTTTGATCCACTTATAATATCACCAAAAATAATAGTTCTTGTTGTTTGTTTTTTCAAGTTGAAATTGCTCAATAGCAGCAGTGGAGCAGTGAGCAATATGAGGCTAAATGATTGATTGAATTGCTCTATAGAATAGTGTGGAAATAAAGGAAATTAAATGAAAAAGATTGACTTATATAAAACATAACATTGGTCACATTTGCATTGGTCTGGGTGTTTCTATGTATAATATGTATGTATTTACAAAAAAAAAAATGTATCTAAGTATGTTTATCCGCATTCTAGAACCCATAACACAAGCTAGTTTAGCTATGCTTACTTTGGGTCTAAATAGCGTTGTGTAGAATGTCCTACAATATTTATTTATTTATTTATTTATTATTAACAATTAGTATATGCGAAAGGTGCAGGAAGGTGCAGGTTGCAGATTAAGCGACGCCTATCTATGTCCAGCCAGATAATTGATTAATAATTGAATAAACTTATGAAATTCACTACAATTCTACAATTCATTGAAACATGTTCTTGTCAATTACTTCTAATATCTCGCATATAAGAGTTCATTTACAAGTTTCAAATTTTGAAACACGATTACAAATTGTTCATACCTTGGCATTCTGCATCTACGTTTCTACCGTGATTGAATACATAAACTTTCTTATTTTATAAACCCTTTTACCTATAATATCAGTCACATACTCACAGTATCGATATCATGTGCTTCTTTTGTCAAGAACGACGAGGTAACGATCAATTAACCTTTGTAAGACGATACTCGTCACTGACTCAGAAAATTGTCTTTCATAAAGGAATATTAACAATTTATTTTTAAAAACAAAGCTTCCTTGATATTTTTGTATACGTTGTTATTTACTTTTTGATCGCTAAGGTAAAATGCTGTGTTCTTTGTTTATCTTAAACAGCGTACTCTTTAAGATACATTGCCTATTTTATTTTTGTTACATCTATTCAAACATCTATACGAATATACAATATTAGATATTATAAATTGTGAGAGCTCTAGAATAAAGTCTAAGACTAGCTTTATTTGAAGGTGTGGGTGTAGAGACTAGAGTCTCAAATATGTTATTTCATAATAGTAACTCATCGTTATGACATACATTACGATAACAAAGCTGTGGGAGTAGGTAAAACTTTTAACTATTTCTTGATTGCAATGCTAAATATCAATATAATTATAGGTGCATACAGTCACGACTCTTCACTATTGGTGTAGGTAGAGACCATGTGTTTATACTTGCTAGATACAACTTTCACTTTTGTCCTTAAAATGCCGCAGTGGAGTTTGTTGCGCCGTTTCTTCTCCATTAGCGCTTAAGAAGCGGTGGTAAACTTAGTTTTAAGGAGTTTTTGACGTCAAAAAGCTGTAACAGTGTTGCACTATTTTGAGAAATAAAGACTTTGACTTTGACTTCCCCTAGTCAAAATGTCCCCAATCTGACACTAATACTGCATGTTATTAGCCCGCCACCCGCTACCAGTCAGACCTCATTCTACCAACTCATTTGGATTCACCGCAGGCAGGTCACGTTCTCGACGGGCCTGGATAAAGAAATCAACGTAAATTGGGCGTGCGCGCTTCAATTTACCACATATTTTGGGAGACGAAACAATCTGTATGATAACTAGTAAAGAGTGCCTTAAGTGGGGAAAATTTCCAGAGAATATATAGGTACTGAAGGGTAAATAAACGGAGTAGGTTAGATTATTTTTTATACTATTTGTCGAATAAGGAGTGATAAAAGTGCGTATTAAAGTGCTTGCAAAATATACCATAAGTTTTTAGTAGATTGATGGTTGGAATTGTAAAAAATGGATTGAATAATTTTTCAGATAAAACAAAAGGTAACTGGTGGTATCATGTTGCAAGTATTTTGCAGTATAATCGAGGAAGCCTAAGGAAAGACTGTAAGGTCAATTCTCCTAATAAAAACAAGTTAAAAATTCAGTTTCGATCTGTCAAAATCAAATTCAATGTCCATAAAAGGCATCCTCTAATAACAATTTTCAAGAAAGAACATTAACCTCGATGTAATCTATACGTTTATCACTAGAAAATTTAGCACTGAAACAAATCAAAACAACTAGAGTATACTGACTAAAATATCATTGTGTAGATACCTAGTCTCTTTCCTAACTACGTGAAAATACAAAGTAAGTAAGTAAGTAAGAGCTCGAACAAACTTTTTCTTTGAGTTAGGTACCTCTTTGCCCAAGTTTATCTCTCTCTGTTAGTTCGTTCAAAGCCTGTCGTTATCATAAATGAAATGATACTGAATATCCAGTGGATTATTAGTATGGAAATAATTTTCTAGAAATGATATTTCAGTATCATTACTAAGGTTTAATGAGTTAGGCAGGTTTATATTCTGAGTGACATCAACTTGCCAACGCAGTCGTAACGTGAAAAGGCGGTGGATTTCAATTAGTTAACATAGAAGAGAGAACTGGCATTAAACTGGACCAACGGGGCGTAGTTACGAAAAGGTTTGTCACTCAAAAGGCCTCATGCTAGGCGATTTATTGATCGGTGGTTCATTATTTTGAACAGATCCTATCATAGCTTGGCTGGTTACGTTCATAAGCTGTGTAAGGACAAAATCCAAGGGCGTGTAACTAATCGGGATTCAGGGTAGGCAGGTGTGTCTTTTCAAAGTTTGACTGAACACGGGACATAATAAAAGGACTTGCAGGTCAGAACCCAGTAGTCCATTGAAATATTTAAGTTTCAATGTATATTTTTTTCGCGTTGGTAGTTCAATGTAATCATGATAGGACTTTTTACGAACTCATTTTCCGGGTGACTGCATAGAATGCTCTTTTCCCATTTCAGTATTTTCATATTCTGAAAACTCATACTTGCAAAAGATACCTACACGTAGGTGGGAATTCAAAGGAAAACTTTTCAATAACTGTATGCTTATGTACGCTAAGAATTCGCACGTACAAGGCTGCTGGCGTGCGAAGTCTAGTGTCATTCAAAGGCGACACGGAAACACTTTTGTAGGACGAAAGATATGAGACATATTGCTGGAGAGAATGACTAGCGAATTTCGATATGAGGACGTCTATTTGTTGGGTAATGAAACCCATAAATGGTGAAAAATACTTCACAAAAGTGTCACAGATATGCTCACGTTCTCTTAGGCCTGTATATCATTAAAGGCATAGTATAGAGGTGTATTCAAATAAACGGTTGAACAACTATATTTTTCGATACCACTAGTGTTTTTAATGTATATAAGCAACAGTAACTTTTTATCATTAGTTTGTCCAAAATTCCAAATTGATGCCCAAATCAGATTTTCATTTCCTAAAGAAGACAGATAAAATATTGTAGGGTAATCTTTCAAAACATTTAAAACTATTTTTGTTTGTTAACTGGACGAGGCACCCTTCAAATCAAATCAAATTTATTTTTTGTTGGATACAGGTTATGTTAAGATGATGAAATGGTTGCTATCCCTTGTTTTTTTATCCAACCAATGTTGTTCTGACAAAATCATGTCAAACGAGATTTGTTCAACTATTAGTACACAATATTGACGTTTTCTAATTACGTCTACTTTATTCCTATCTTCCTCTAATAACCATAGTAATAAAAGGTCCATGTTTGACAAACTTCACGGCCGTGTGTCACATTTTTGAAAGATATACGCTATGTAGTATCCTCACAGTGGCTCTCATCAGGATGAGGTTCTTCATGCGAGTTCATGCAGGATTATATCCTTTTTGTTTCCTCTAGTTTTGTCCACTGTAATAATTGTAAAGTGCATTTGCATTTTTTAGCTTGTTGTTTGCTTTAAGAGATAAAATTCCATATTTAGGAAAAAAATTCACGTTAGTGATCTCCATACAAATACTTCATACATTTGGCAGCGCTAAGTGGCCAAAATAAAATTGTAGCTACAATATACTAGTAACCAAAATTAGTCTTATTAACCTCGCCAACTATTATTTACTAAATAACTAGTAATTAGATGTTAGGAGTGGGTTCATGTTAATCGTGTAATGGCCAGGATTAGAACTCGAGATCTTTCGACCGCAAGGCTGACTCTGTAACCCCTAATTGCTGGGTCATCATTCTTCCTAATTCCCTCTCGATCGATTAGATTCGTCGCATTCATCAAAGAGGGGGAAGTGATTCATAGGTATAGTACGAGTACTAATATACTCTTATGTGCTGAATCCTTAGAGTATACATTGCTATAGAGTGCGCAGTGCGCCTTACAAGTATGAACTGTTATCACGGGTACGAACAGTACCGATGCTCCTGGCTCAACCTCAATCGTAAACAATACCCATCAAAATGACTTCGCAAATAATATTTAATTCGATATGTTAAATCAAAATTTTATACAACATCGTATATTTTTAGTAATAACTGTTTTTGTAATACGCAAAATGACGCCATTTTTTTTGTATTTTGGCTTTAATTTTATCCATGCGTATCAAATCGAACAAAAAACTTCATAACAACAAACCACATTAATAAGTGCATCTATTGATATTTTCGGTAATGCATGAAACGTCACTATAGGTGCGCTATATCATCGCAAAGCATCTGATAACACTCGGCGCCAAAGACCTGAGTGATACGCGCGCTCTATAATTATATAATGTATATGTATACTCTAAGGCTGAAACCCATTATCATAAACTACCTCTAAATGTTAGGAAGTGAGTATTAGTGATATAAACATAACAATACAGTAAGTAGTTAATAAACACTAAGGTACTCTTTCAGTTAACCGGATCAAGACCACGCCGTAAATATCGGAAATCGAAAACCCATTTACGCGTCCCATTGAGACAAAGATAACACAAATTCCATTAGCGAACTTTCGCGTATTATAGAATATGCAGCGATTGTTTACTTTTACTCTACTATCTATACTAATATTATAAAGAGGTAAAGTTTGTAGGAGGTATCACAAAGTCTGAAGCTTACGCGGATCTCACTCATTGAAATAAAACTACTTTTTAACGGATTTTACCATCTTTAGTCACTCTGCGACCCTGACTGCTAAAAAGTAGCTGTAGCTGAAACGTTGAGTTAAAAGTAGGTAAATGATAAAATATATTCGCGATAGAATCCGTTAAAAAGTAATTTTATTTGAATGAGTTGTAGGGGGTAAGCTCTGGAGCTACTGAACCGATTTTGTTAATTCTTTTACAAATAGAAAGTTATTTGTGAGTGTCATAGGCTATATATGTATCATCACGCTTTTGAGGAGGGGCAGGAGTGGAACTGGCATCAGAAATCTAGGTGAGCGGAGCCGCGAGTAACAGCTAGTAATGATACAAAAAGGTGAATCTGAAAGGTGATTTAGGAATTCCGTATATCGGAATGATTTTCATAATGGTGGCACTTCACATGGCTCATTTTGCAAATTCAACATTTTGCAAATTCAACATTGCGGTCCGAAAGGCATCATTTTGGGAAAGGAATCATTTCGGGATTTCAACATTTTAGGAATTCAACTTTCTGTTCCTGGAGGTTATATTTGCGTATTTGACATAATGTGGACAAATAATTACCACATCAATCAATCAATTAGCCTTTTGCAGTCCACTGCTGGACATAGGCCACTCCCAATATACGCCACGTTTGCCTATCCTCCGCCTTCCACATCCAGTCTGTCCCAGCTACCTTTCGCAGGTCGTCAGTCCACATGTGAACAGAATATTTTGACAAGGAATTGACCTTATATGCCTATTTGATAAAATATGGTCAATACCAGAATGGCAGAAAGGAGTAGAGAGATAGCTTCTGCTGTTAGATGTTTGTGGTGTTTGTTATTTGGCTAACATGTGTGGATGGTCGTATTTACCTGTATTTGCATGTTTGCGCGTATGTCAATTATTTGCCAAATAAAACAAATGCCCAATAGCGAACTTTGGGTTTGCTACGTGACGTGGCACCATAAGAAAACTTTTACCTGACATGCACCAAAACCTCTTTAACTAATAAAGTAATAACCCTACCCTGAATCCAATTCATTCCCCATAATAATTTATCCCTTAACCTACGTCTGCAATCTTCATGAGCTCGCAACTGAAACTCGAAACGAAAAAGGATCCAAATAAAAATTGACTTTGTAACGAGAATTGCAAAGTGTAATTTGGTTTGATGTAAGTTTTACCCGAATTGAGGTCTGTAAATATTTATATGAGGTTTTTTGGTACATCGGTAGGGTTGGAAAGTGCTAGAATACAGTTTAATGGAATTCAAAGAGGGTGAGGTAGGTTTGGTTCTAAAGTAGGGGGCTCATGAATAGTAATCGGGAAATCGGGCAAAGATCAGGGCCGGACCGTGACTTTAGGGGGCCCTGGGCTAGTAGTACTTAGGGGCCCTCCTAATTGCTGAAATTATAGGAAGAAAAATTAAGTATAGAACTAAAACCCGACTACAGCAAAATCACGCTCTAAAAAGTATTAAATTATTTTCCAATCATAAGCCGAAAGAAATTTAATGGGTACCGCCTGCTATCAAGCTTGTTTCGATCTTTTAGACAGCAGTCGGGTTTTTTTATTTTTTAATAATTAATTTTATTTTAACCTTTTTAGTTAAGATATGACATCTATATATTTTTGTATTCTCCATTTAATTCTGTTCATTTTGATACCCTACTCGATAAATTCGAATGAAAAAAAAATTTTGACGTCACATATTTTAGCATCAAAAATCTACCGTATAGTTTTTGTTGGAATTTTATGTACTCTATGACACTCGGGAGATGAATACCTTTCATTTAAGACCCCATTCATCGAAATCCGTCTAGGGGTTAGGCCTGTAGAGGGGAACAAAGAAAACTACATACATACATAGACACATACATACATACGCGCGAAACACATTACCCTCTCGCTGGCGCAGTCGGGTAACAAGAAATTATCAGTCGGGTTTTAGTTTTAAACTTAATTTTTATTTATATTATTTTGGGGCAAGAAACACCCAATAATTTATAGATGTTTGAAATGTGCTAATTGAGCCCTTTAATTTGATACCAATCACGGTCTATTTATCTCAAGTTTATTTTTTAATGCAGTACTTTATGACCGCTAGAGGGCGCCACATTAGATTTAGTGACATGTCATATAGCCTATAACCAGCGGACGATCAAGACGCTTCTAACGATACCTCAATTGTCCAGTTCCAATAAGTAGTTGAAGAGCTTTGAGGGAACAAACGAACATACATACATACATAGCCTGTCAAAATCATAACCCTCCTTTGGCTTCGCCGTAGTCTGGTAAAAACAAGAAACACTCAATAATTTATAGATATTTGAAATGTGCTAATTGAGCCCTTTAATTTGATACCAATCACGGTCTATTTATCTCAAGTTTATTTTTTAATGCAGTACTTTATGACCGCTAGAGGGCGCCACATTCGATTTAGTGACATGTCATATAGCCTATAACCAGCGGACGATCAAGACGCTTCTAACGATACCTCAATTGTCCAGTTCCAATAAGTAGTTGAAGAGCTTTGAGGGAACAAACGAACATACATACATACATACATACATACATACATACATACATACATACATACATAGCCTGTCAAAATCATAACCCTCCTTTGGCTTCGCCGTAGTCTGGTAAAAATAAAACAATATAATATTTGATTTAGTTATGATATATTAGTATTTGTTAAATATAACCGTGAACAAAAGCACGCTCCAAAAAGTATTAAACAAGAAAATATCAAGAATAGCCGTGGTCGTATGCCACTTTTTATCCCTAGAATACCTATATTGTTTTGTTAGAGTAAGTGGCATACGACCACGGCTATTCTTGATATTTTCTTGTTTAATACTTTTTGGAGCGTGCTTTTGCAGTAGTCGGGTTTTAGTTTTAAACTTAATTTTTTATTTATACTATTTTGGGGCAACCAATACCCAAAATTTTTACATATTTGAAATGAGCTAATTGAGCCCTTGAATTTGATACCAAACACGGTATATTTACCTCAAGTTTATTTTTTAACGCAGTACTTTATGGCCGCTAGAGGGCGCCACATTGGATTCAGTGACATGTTATATAGCCTATAACCAGCGGACGATCAAGACGCTTCTATCGATACCTTATTTGTCCAATTCTAATAAGTGGTTAAAGAGCAATGAGGGAACAAACGAACATACATACATACATACATACATAGCCTGTCAAAATCATAACCCTCCTTTGGCTTTGCCGTAGTCGGGTAATAAATTGACAAATTATAAAGCAACCTTTCTGCACTATCCTTTAGCAAATTCTTGAATTTGCTCCTCACAGTCTAGACTCTTGGTTAAATCCACATTTTATGGATAAAATCGATAAATGGTTAAGTCGTTACGATGACATTGTCGTTCTGTATTTATTTTCTTTAGATGCCATCCTGAAAAAGGAGCGCTCGGCTTCACAGCTTGTGATTGGTAAGGTTAAATATATTTTTAAGATTGTATAGTAGTTCGGGAATACGTTAATAAGCTTCTTCCTACTATCCTACTTATATTTTATTTTTATATTTTATAATCCTACTATTAGTATAAATGTGAAAGTTTGTGAGAATGGATGTGTGGATGTTTGTTACTCTTTCACGCATAAACGGCTGGACCGATTTGGTTGAAATTTGGTATGTATATAGGTTATACCCTGGATTAACATATAGGATATATATTAGCGTCGAATGGGATCAGAAATCCACGCGGGCGGAGCCGCGGGCAACAGCTAGTTTCATAAATAATCGTAAGAATGTCCATGCAAGACGAGTAAGACTCTGTCGACTGAAGCAAATAAGATTTTAATTGGATGCATTCATTGAGTAAATATTCATCCACATCGTCGGGATAATCCTTCCTACTAATCCTACTAATATTATAAAATGTGAAAGTTTGTGAGAATGGATGTGTGGATGTGTGGATGTTTGTTACTATTTCACGCATAAACGGCTGGACCGATTTGGTTGAAATTTGGTATGTATATAGGTTATACCCTGGATTAACATATAGGCTGCTTTTTATCAACACACCACGCGGGCGAAGCCGCTGGCGGAAGCTAGTAGTCAATAACTTTACGTGCGCTTTCTAAATCAATGTGTTGCATGTTTTTATCTTGCAAATCCATCAAAAATTTAAATTTTTTGCTACATGTTCATATATTTGACTTCTTTGCGTCAAATCCATATTCAGTTTATCCAGTGCAACGTTTAGTGTGTCTATTTTAAATTTTTCTGCTCCTCGTAATGCGACTTTCTCAGTAAAGCTATCGGAATACTTAGATGTAATTTGTCTCTTAGATAAATCACTGTAGTTCGTTTTAACTTTTGTACTTAATTTTTTCGCTTTTTCTTCATAATCCCTTAGTTTTTGATCTGATTGTTGCCATAAGCTGCTAATAAACTCTTATAAAGACACAATTAATTTTTATTTGTTTAATCGCAGGATTTGTAGCGTTGTACACCTTAAGATCTGTTAATTTAATAAATATATAAATGAAAGCAAGTTACAAATTGTAATGTTTTATATTGATAATAAATTTAAAAAAAAAATCGCTTTATTCTATATTTTTGTCTTTAATTGCCTCAGTTGGGGGCCCCCAGAGCCCGGGGGCCCTTGGCTTAAGCCCATTTGGCCATATGGTAGATCCGGCCATGGCAAAGATACATTGAACACATACAGATTGTAAATTAGATTGGTCTGATGTACGAGTATGTTTGCTGTAATGTGCGTGAATGTTTCAATAACTTCGACTTATTGAATTGTACCCTCAATTGGTATTGGATGGTATATTTGATTGATCTGTTTAGGACGGGTTTTCAAGAGAATTTATTGGCCTCTTAATAAACTTGCGCTTGTTTTTATTATCATTTGGGTAAAGTACCTGCTAGTATATAGTAGCATATATTATAATCACGTCTTTATCCCCGGAGGGTTAGGCAGAGGTGAATTAACACCCACATTTCACCAATCATTTTATTAGGTCCCACGTAATAGGGAGTGAACTTCTTGCCGGCACTATTGTTAACTCAAGTCATGTATCTGAGGCTGAGTCTGAGCTGTATGTATAAATCTGTCTGATGTTAAACAGCCCTATCCCTTAGTCGCCTTGTACGACACCGCATGGGAAGAGATGGGGTGGATGGGGTGGCTAGGGTGGCCCAAATTCTAGTCTGCCGGGAACCACGCGGCTCTTGTATCATATTGCGATAGTCAATAGTCTATATTATTATGGTGAATCTGTATCCTACCTATACGGTCTTTAGAATCTACCTGCCCACTAGTTAGAAAAATACTGTATGTAAATTCCGTGAAACATTTTTATACAAGTAGCTAAAATTAGCATTATTTAATAGAAAGTCAACCCTGCTTACATTAGCCTACCGAGTCATTATTAAAGCAAACTAACTAACTACTGAGGACAAAACATTTACTTTTACCTTTTACTGTCAAAGAGATTAAAAATGAAATATAACAGCATCAGAATAATTTGGTCAGGGACACTGGACAAAGAATTTTCATATTTCGCTCGAAGTGCAGCGAGCGAATATTAGCTGTGTGATAATGAATTTGCAGGAAGCTCCTCGCCTAGCCTCAAGTGCTCCGCTAACATAAAATCGCGTGTGCCCTAGGATATATAGGCCAGGAGACAGATCGTAAATTAAGACTCATTTGTGTACAAGGGTGGAGTTTCGCGAGCGGTGAAGGAATTTTAATTGTTTTAAATTTAGTGTTAGATTGGGATTGAACGTAATTAAAATTGTTAGGGTGACTTACGGACCGATATTGTGACGTAAGTGGATTGTTTATTAGATACTGGTTTAAAACTTATATAACTAATACAATAAAAACAAATAACTTGAGTCTGTTATTTTTAAACTATCGCGGTGTAAACTCATAGTTTTTATGTTTCGGGACTTATCGCGATTAATTATTATTTGGAACTTACTTGTGCCGACGTTTCGGGTGCGTTGCAGCACCCGTGGTCACGACTTGCCTGGTCTGCGAGCGTCGAGAGGTGCGCGGGATTAATATGTGTGCCTACCCTCCACTACTTATTTGTGAATGGTAAGGCTGGCGACACACAACACTCACTACGTCAGTTTTTAATGGCACTGTGTTTTTGGGTTTGAGTAATTTAATCACTGGATTCCACGTCCCAGACAGCCTGAATCCATCTTCCCTATTGACGTCTGGGACGTGGAATCCAGTGATTAAATTACTCAAACCCAAAAACACAGTGCCATTAAAAACTGACGTAGTGAGTGTTGTGGCACAAGTAAGTTCCAAATAATAATTAATCGCGATAAGTCCCGAAACATAAAAACTATGAACTTGAGTCTGGTTAACTAAAAAGTTAAATGTTTTTTTTCAAACGCTTTATTAAATTGGTTTGTGTAACAGACTTTTTGAACTCGATTTTTGAAGACTTCAAAAATGTTGCACACAAATCAAGGGTCGATAACGTTACCCTAAATAAAAGGTTTATATTTTTAGATTAAGCAATCAACAATAAAATTTTAATGATGTTAATAAGGAGAGAAGTACTCGATACTGGCAGGCTGGTATAATAGGTTTATTTACAGTAAAGGAAGTTCGTGAAGTATGTACGACAGCGGGGTGTTGTCCCTATCTCCCCCGGAGAGAATCAGGCATTATCAGCATTATATACCTACATGGTAGGTATGTAGGTCAATCTTCTATTAAAGCGAGTTTTTTATCGTACCTAGTTAAGTCCTCATTTCGTACACCCAGCTCCTGGCCTAGCGCATACGCATTTAAGAGGTTCTGACGGCTGAATTTACGTGCCCCGAGTTAAATAATGTTTAGTAAATTACGTTGTGCCTTCAACGTTATTGCGTCAAACGCCGCCGGCGGGATTATAATTTTAGTTGTTATGTAAGCTCTGTACAGCTCTCTGACTAGTCCGGGGTGGGTTCGCGGAAAATTGTTTTGGTCCTATTCATGTTTGAAATCAAGGTAAAATAGTTAATTAAAATTTCGACGCAATAATGAGCGCTTCAGTAAAAATGTTATTAAATTATTTATAGTACAGCTTTTTCCGAAAGCGGATTGCGGTTGTTTTTCAATACTACTAAGATAGTAAGTAAGCCTATGGCCTGACGGATGGTAAGTAATTATTCTGGCCCAAGACCAATTGCAATACTCGCGGACCCTATCCTTCCCAATATTAATGGCAGTCTTTTTGGAGCCCGAGGGTCCGCTCTCTCACTATTCCTTCCCTCAATTGAGGCCTCCTTCCTCTGCCGCACGACAAAGAGCTGGAACACTATGCCCACGCACGTGTTTTGAAAAGCATCTATCAAGGCTATTAACTTAGAAACCACCATTTCATTCATTTACCACCGCATCCCCGACCCCAACCCGGTGAGCCCTAGCCCGAGAGGAAAGTTAGCACCAGAGCTTCAGCTGTTAAGGTATGATTCCGTAGCCGACCGCATACGACAACTGCCGACGCATGCAGCACATACAGCGAACCCATTACTTGTCAAACTCCGATACGGATAAAGGGCGCCATTGCGAAGCCGCAATGAATTACGCTATGTGCTGCGTTCGTCGGCAGTTGTCGTATGCGGTCGGCTAACAAATCTGTCACTCTGGTCATTTGACTGTGAATAGTAGGGTATTTATGGCTTCCATAACGGCATTCCCAAACAATAGTACACCATAATCAGAGATCTAACCTTTGCTCCAGTAATAACAGGCACCATTAGCCGCTTAATTTAAACCCCATTGCTAATAATGTCAGCCATTTTCATGAATTCGAAAGGCACTACCTGTAAATTGACGATGGTCGTGAAGATAATCTTGGCGCGGAAATTTTCCACGATAGAGTGGATTCCACACTTATTAAACCGTTGAATAGTGTAGACTTTAGAATGAGAAGAGGGGTACAGAGGGCTGCAGAAATCCGTGAACAGCTTAAGATGTGTAAACAAGAGCACCTAAGTCTCATTTATAGAAGAATGAATTAAAGATGACACCTCGGTTAACAAAACTAAAAAAAGGTTACCTGAAAGAAAAGAAGTGACCAGTCCCTCACAGGGGAATGCTCTGACCACTGAACTACCCGAGTCACGTCTTAAGCAATTGAAATTACTAGGTACTCATACTAATTGCTTTAAAATTTCATCATCATCACTACATATTATAAAACAAAGTCGCTGTCGCTGTCTGTCCGTCCCTATGTATGCTTAAATTTTCAAAACTACGCAACGGATTTTGAAGCGGTTTTTTTTTATAGATAGGTTTATATGTATAATACATGCATAATATTGTAGAGAAACACTGATAAATCGGGACCAGAATACCACGCGGGCGAAAAATATGGCGGTACGAAGTTCGCCGGGTCAGCTAGTCAAAAATAAAAACAAAGAAAACGAGGCTGGGATGAGTCGCTAGTCTAAACTCTCAAAATTAAAGTAAAATTGTATTACTCGCATCTATTACTCACAGCAGTCTGCATCGCGAGCGCCGCATGTAAAATATGGAGTAAGCTCCAGTTTCATTAAATGCTTTAATAAAACTCCTGAGTCTACATAGCTATTTTTATATGGCACGTCGTGTTGCCAAGCGGAAATCCCGAATGTTCGCGAATTAGCAACATCAGCCTATTTTCATTTTTACCCGACTGCCAAAAAGTGTTATGTTTTTCCCACGTATTTAGTACCTATGTACGTAGGTATGCTTGTGTTACTAGTGTAACACTTAGCAGGATATTTATCATGTATTCTTAATTTGCTTCTTGTATCAATCAGCCGGAGGACGGAGGACTGATGACCGATGGGGTCGAAAAGTCCTCGAGTGGAGGCCACGTATCGGCAAGCGCAGCGTAGGACGTCCACCCACAAGGTGGACAGACGACCTCATTAAGGCCGCAGGAACGCGCTGGATGCGAGCCGCTTCCAACCGGTCCTATTGGAGATCTATAGGGGAGGCCTATGTCCAGCAGTGGACTTCCTGTGGCTGAAATGATGATGATGATGATGATCAATCAGCCTATCGCAGTCCACTGCTGGACATAGGCCTCCCCCAATGTGCGCCACGTTTGCCGATCCTCCGCCTTCCGCATCCAGTCCGTCCAGTTGTTTCTTGTAACCGATATTTTTTCCTTAGATCATACGATTACAATCCTGAATGCATGCCAAAAATCCATGGTTGCTTATTTTGGCTAGTGTGACCCGTTCGACAGTAGAGGTAGTTCGTGAAGTATGTAAGGATATTGTCAAATGGCGGGCTGTTGTCTCTGCCTAACCCGGAAAGAAATAAGCGTGACTGTATGTATGTGACCTGTTCTTGCATTCAACTCGAAAAAAAATCCACAACCTGGACTAGATATACCGACTTTATAATACCATCAGCTCTTGTACTACATAACATGCAAATGCATGAAAATAATTCTAATTAAAAAAAAGGTAATCCTGTCCGTCAATCAGTAGGTGTATCGGCTAGCAGCTAAGGTTGGCTTTGAAAATAACAATCCTAAAAATAGCTTCTATTTTAAATGCTTTCCAATGCCAAACAAATGTAGTAGACTTAAAAGAACACAAACGAAATACGAACTTCCGAGTACAATACATACATAAAACAAACTTAATCAAGCCTCCATTCCGAAAAACAAAGCTACGAAAAACACAATACAATTTTTGATGCAGCGACTCCGACTTCCCGTCTACAATTAGTTGCATAAATAAGTACGTATAGTCAGGGAGCTGTCTGCAAAGATAGTGGGAAATAGAGTGCAGAATAGACGGAATACAAAGAGTAGCTCATATCGGTATAGCTTTGATATTTGCGAGTGTTCGTCTTCAAGATAAGAAATGAAAGATTTCGTCGGCGGAGCTTCCTATGCTCTCCTTGTTGGAATACACACGGTTGAAGAGTTTTATGAATAAGGAGGCTGTATTATTATTTGTTTGTTTTGTAACTATTATGTTTGATTTACCTATTGACAGCGAGTTTGTAACATATTTAATAACAGAAAGATCATATTGTCGGAAATTTATGCGTTTATAACTCATTGAAACAAAACTATTGTTGAACTAGGTGTTGCCCGCGGTTCGACCAAACGTAGCCTATGTGTTATTCTAATGTATAAGCTATATTATTGTAAAGTTTCATCAAAATCCATTCAGTAGTTTAGTGAAAGAGTAACAAACATCCATCCATACTTACAAATTTTCACGTATATAATATTGGTAGGATGATTCTGTCATTATGTATTTAGTATTTTATCAGGGTTCTGTGCCTCAAGAAGAAAAAAACGGAACCTTTATAGGATCACTTCGTTATCCATCCGTCTATATGTCAAGAACTTTTTCTCAGGCATTCGTGGAGGTAATAAGTTGAAATTCATACCACATAGTCAAGTCTATAACACTGAATCGAATTTTATATGGAACCTTCGGAGTGTGAGTTCGACTCCCACTTGACCGGCTTTTTATTCCACAGCCTTTCAGAGCAGAATTACCAAATAAATCGCGATATAACCCGTTTAAAATGGTTTTATTTTAATCACAGAAAGATGAGTTGACAGTAAACGAAATTCGAAATCGCGTAATATGGCGTACGGAATCTATACCTACTCGTAAATATGTAGATTCGAACCGATCATTCATATTCAACACGGGTGCCTCCACCTCCATTTATGACCTACTTTACCCTCTCTGCAATCAAATAAAGACTGATAAAACATAAAGGGAATAAAAATTAAACATTAAAAGCATGGCAACACGTGGACACGTAGCAAAAATGACAGCAATATTCCGCTATATTCAATTCAAAGTGAAATTTTTGCACGTGACGCGATTCCATTATAAGCACCCTGTGTAGACGGGCAAGTGTAAAGCGGTGGGATTGTCGAAATAAATGTCACATTCGGCAGATGTCCGGGTTGAAAAGTTGTATTGCATGTATTCTTTAACACTACTCAGATAGGTACAGTCAGTATCTGATCGATCTTGACGAACTAAGTACTCAAAATGATTTTAATGCCTTGGTTTTCCCCACTTTCTGTTGACTGATTGGTCTGATATTTCGTATACACCTTTAGTTCGGACAATACTATAATTTAAATCAATAAAACAGTTTAATTTGCATGATATTTTGGCGAATAAAGCGTCGGTAGCTTAGTGGTTAAGGAGTCGGCCTTACGATCGAGAGGTCCCGGGTTCGAATCCTGGCCATTACACTACCGACGTGAACCCACTCCTAGCACAAGCAATTTAGCTTAGTTGGAGGGGTTAACGGGAATATTAGTAATTTCGGTTGCTAATATTCTTTAAAAAAAAAATAAAAAAAAAAAAAAAAAAAAATATCACTTATTGAAATAAAACGACTTTTTACCACCGGATTCTATCGCGATTTCTTTGTTATTATTTACTTTTAATCCGACGTTTCGGCTTTTTTTTAGTAGCCATGGTCGCGGGGCAAAAAGTTTCTCGTTTACTGAGCGAAAGCAACAAATCCAATATAATTTTCTTAAATTTTCTTTTTGTATATAAACATGAGCACCTAGGAACTTAAGATGTAAATATCTACATAGTTAGATAAGTTTCTGAAAGTCAAACACATTTTGCCTAGTGAAATTATTAAAGTTTCGTATTCATGTTTAACAACTTACATTGCGGAAACTATTTTAGGTATATTTAAGACAACCCTAATACGAAAATTAAACGAATTACCTCAAAATTGCTCGTCCGTGTGTCCCACGAGAATGGTAGATCCATTAACTTTATTTGCCGACATCTCCCCAAACGAAGAGGTCAGATATCGACAGATTGGAATGATGTATTTGTGACTAGATTTCATTTGCTAAAATTCCCCCCCTTACAACCACTCATTTGTCTTCTGAATGTAAGGGATGATCATTTTTCTACCATTGTATTCCAGAATTACAGTCCCTTTTGTCAATTTAAAGGGATCTTTGAGGTTTTATCGTCTTACCGCTAAAGATTTTGATGAAAAAGTGTTTTTTCTTGTAATTGAAAGACGGAGTGTTTTTGGAGTTATGGTGCTATCAAAAATCTGATTAAACGACAAAAGGCCGTCTCAAAATCGTGATAAAATCTGTGTTTCACAAATATTTGTTTTTAAACTTGGTACATTTTTTGGCCTTGTATCCTCACAGTCTCAAAGTTTGTGAAGCCCCGAGATACGAGTAAGAGGATAATTCTGTAAGTAGTGTGTCCCTTTTTCTATAAATAGCGGCCCAACTTTCTATGTAATATAGGTACTCCTGATATAAATATGATTCGATTGAATAAAGTGAAGCCGTAAGAAGTATTTCCAACATGAAGAACTTCTTAATAATACTGCCAGTTTTACTGATTAACCAGTGAGCTATGAATAGCCGTACAGTGGCTATTCATAGCTTACGTTTCAGTGTATAAATAATATTAATTATTTTTATAATAATATTTGCGGGCATAATACTATCATCTCTACACCACCACTACAAACCCGGATAGGGTATAGAATATTCCATCAAGAACCAAGCGGTTTGTTTAGTTCATTTCTTACTAGCTCACGTGTTCCTTCCTCCTACAGTCACGGGTCCTTTGGGTCGCACCATAGCAACATGGTAAGTGTCTGTAATGGTGACCCTCTTTTCCAAGACTTTATCTTCAGCTTACCATCAGGCGAGCTGAAGTCAAATTGACATCTCCAACATAAAAAGTGGAATATCGTAGCAGAGATGGGAGTGCTGCGGGTGTAACTGTATGGCACAGGTTTATTTTTAATCAAAATATTAGCAACTGAAATTATATCATGTTCTTAAGGTTCATAAAAGATTCGTTAAACTAATTGGAACTGTAGTTAGCAAGAGAATTTAACATTCGTGCATTCAGAATAAATGACGAAAGAGTAATGCATGCAGCCGTTTTTAAGTTCACATATTTTTCGAAATTTGAAGGCGAATTTGCCTTTAAAATGAGTTTTGAATTTTGGAATATTTAAACTTATCTAATTATATTAAATTAGAAATGTTAATTTGAGTCCCATGTTGAGGTTTAAAGATATTAATGTGATATCATGCGAAAGGTCAATGCCGGGCAATCTGTCAAGATTTATCTTGAATATTAAATGATTTTATTTCTGAAACGTTCCTATATTTATCTACGAATTTATAATTGTAAGAGCCTCTACCAGCTAAAATTCAAATGTGACTTAATTAGGCCATTGAAAACTTACATTTGGGGTGACATTCGTTCAATTTAAAGTTAAATCCAAGTTTATGGCGTTGTTACCCTTGCCTCACGGTTACCACATTGAAAAAAGGGGTTCAAATGGTTTTATGGTATATCTGATGTCTTTACAAATGCATGCTAAGCCAACAAAATAATAAGTTTTCAATTGAATAAATCGTATATTTTTGAAAGTTTAATACTCTAATATTAGAATGTAAACAGAAAAGGGCAAGTGGTGCGCTTGCACCATCCTGCTCTGCTCTGCCCCAAGAAACACACGACAACACCACTCCCTCGGATCCGATTTGACTTTTGCCCCATCCCTTAAAGAAAGCTGGGTACGCAAGTGGTCGGGGTTCCATGCCTAATTCTCTCATTTTGGGTTCCATATCTCATTCTCTTTCATCTTCATAATTACAATTTTGAAACATACATACCTATAGTATTTATGGTCGGTAACGTTTTAACGATACTTTTATTATATCGTGATTATCATGAAGAATATAAAGAATAGATATCACGGAAGCAAATACATAAGCAGATGCCAAAATTAAATGCTATCGGATGTGTTATCGAGGATGAATGCGGATGCGGAATTGCAACATATTATATAGCTCTAAGACATAAAAACTATATCATGATATAACAAAAAAACAGCAGCAGCATAATATAATAAAAGACAGCCTCTATAGCGTGGCGGTAGTGAACGTGACCGTTACGCAGGAGGCGCGGGTTCGATCCTCGCTTAGTGCAAATATTTGTATGCATGAATATACTGGGTGATTTTATAGTCGTTTCGGAGCGAAAGATTTTGGACACAGTTTCGTTAGCAAAATCGTCTGGAAGTAAAAACAAAAATTTTGGCAAAAAAAACTTTTTTTTTACAACCTTTTTTTGTATATTATTCCTATACATTTTATAAAAAAAAGTTTTTTTTTTGCGCCAAATTAATACTTCCAAAATCTTTCGCTTCGAAACGACTACAAAATCACCTTGTATATGCATTGGTCTGATCGTACCTCGGAGGGCACGTTAAGCCGTCGGCCCCAGTTGTCATACTATCTATGGCAATCTTTACGGGTAGTTAGAGTCCACAAAGATCAGTCTAACAGCAGAAGTTCTATGTCGCAGAACTTTAATATCACCAATGGTTGTTGAGGTCAGATGGCAGTCAGCAGATCCGTCGGTTCACGGAAAATACCGAAGTTCAGTCGAATCACAGTTATGGTAACCACACACGTTCCAATATACAAGTCCAATCATTTATGTCAATACAAGTCAAATCCAATGTGTAAGTCTAGACTTGCGCAAGTGTACCTACTGGAACTGGTGGTTTTCCCAAGCGACTACAATAAAGGGTTGGTTCTTCAAGAAGGGCATTACAAAGTTTCTTCAGGGACGGCAGCACGATTGTGACGCCCCTGGTGTTGCACTTCAGTGGCAGTCAAGCACAGCTGAGCTGTGTGCTTACAGTCTATGTGGTATAAAAAGAAAACGTGTGTGGCTACCATTAGATTGGAAGGCTGACCCCAACTGGGTTGCAAAAAGGCTCAGAGAATGATGATGAATATAATACAAAAACTAGATACAACAGGTTCGTTACAGGTGCAAATATAAAAACTGATATTCATAGGTACTTTTATATTTTTTAGCACTCGGCAACGTTTAAAGCATGCATGTGAAATATAATTAAAATCTGTCGAGTAGTTGCATGTGCAAACTGTGATATCGGGCAGCTCGAGTTGACAAAAAATTCTTCATTACCTTTTCAAATATTTTAAAAAGCCAACGCTGCATTTTTGATATTTAAAAATTTAATATAGTTTATAAAATTATAATTTCTGAAGTTTATGCGAATATTTTGAAATAAAACCACTTTTTAATGAATTCTATCGCGATGTATTTGTTATTATTTACTTTCAGTCTGACGTTTCGGCTACTTTTCAGGCCCTCGATTCTGCTAAAGCAAAACCACTATCGTGCCACAGTCTCTGCAAAAATTTGCATTATATTTTAGGGGTTACTAGTATTAGACTTTATTCCTATATAGTTAAAGTCCAAAATTAATTGAAAATATTTTCATTACACGCTTTCGTTCACTCTACAAAAAGCTATTTAATTTTAAACTTTAAATACATTAATTTAAAGGCTAAAATCAAATGGAATTTTCTCGCAGTCTCTGTGGTGTGACAGTGGTTGTGCTTTAGTAGAATCAAGGTCCAGGAGTCATCACCCCGCGACCTTTTAATCAATGAAGGTTCATGTATGATTGTAATATAGGTACTCAACTAAAGGTCAAGTACCTAAGCAAAAATCAATCAATCTTGATGTGTTCCATAATATTTTTTATTTCAAAACCCAGTTTATTAATCCCATTTTATTTTGTAGAATAGAATGCGAAATGTATGGGATTTGACGTATATGACAGGCGTCAACGAATGTCAAAAACGTCAAATCCTATACATTCGTCATTCTATTCCATGATACGGCGAGTAACTAATTGCCACTTGTCTAGGGGGACTGAACCGCTAGTCTAAGCAGTAGTTTATTTGTTTAGTTACAAGTGTATAACCGAATAGAGTATAGATAGGTATAGAAGCATGAAATTTCAATTTACGAAATACGAAATCTTTATCAACATTAATTAAAAATAAATTCGACATTTTTCGCATGTTTGTAAAAAGGACATTTTTGCCGGCAGAAGCTTTCGATAACGTCCGTAAAACAGATTAATTAACAAACTAACATAATAAGTACATCACGAGCGAACCGGCCTGATTGAGCCGCGGTCTCAATGGCGGCGATAATTAAATACCCGCTACTCGGTAATCGCCTGTTTCGTGATACTGAGCGAGCGAGCTGTAATGTTCCATTAATGAATTATGAATTACTTGCTGTTGCCCGCGGTTCCACCTCCATGGATGTCGCGTATTGTCATGGGTTTAGCATGGGTTTAGCGCTGAGTGGTTATTTTTAAGCGTTGAACGCTCAAGCGTACTTGAATCTCTATTTGACTCTACTCACCTCTCTATTCGGCTCTCTGTTCGACTCTCTACTCGCTTCTCGTTTCGACTCTCTAATTGACTCTGTATTCCACTCTCTACTCGCCTCTTTACTTTTAACGCGACAAAAAGTAGCCTACATCCTTTGTTAATATCTAATCCATCTCTGTGTTAATTGCATCAAGATCGTTTTAGTGGTTTCGACGTGAAAGCGTAACAGACAAACAGACAGAGTTACTTTTATATTAATAATATTAGTATGGATTTGAAGGGGGAATATTATGTACTCTACTGAGCGAAAGCTCCTCCGGCCTAACGAGATCTACGAGTCCAAGGTAATCTCATCTGATGAGGATGTGGACAGCGCTCTGATGCATGCTTTTCACTCGGGATTGGGAGGTGATATGGCAGACGCTCCCTAAAGTTGAGATAAACCTATCAATCAGGAGTAAGGGCGCGTATGCTAAGCTCTAAAGTGTAAGCTTTAAGTGCAACTGGGAATTCATTGAAACAGAATAATGCAAATACATATTCCATTATCCATATCCATACTAATATTATAAATGCGAAAGTAACTCTGCCTGTCTGTTACGCTTTCACGCCTAAACCACTGAACCGATTTCGATGAAATTTGGCACAGAGATAGCTTAAACCTTGGGAAAGGACATAGACTATGTTTGGTCGCGATAACCGACATCCACGCGAGCGGAGCCGCGGGCAAAAGCTAGTTATATATATTCGTGCAAAACAAATACTCGCACAGAGCGAAAATTTAACATGCAACATCTGACAGCAGTGGAAGCTCTACCGTTACGCCACAGTGATCTATAAGTAGGTATAATTATTTATGATAGTATGATGAATAGCAATTGTATATATTTTCATCTTTCTTCAGGTCAACACTACCCCAGATGACGTCATCACGCCTAACTAATTGAAATGCAGAGTATTTACATAAAATTTTCGCCTTCGATAAATAAACAAAGTGCCTTTGTTCAGAATAATCAACTAGCTTAGCGCGTAAGCCTTTATCTGGTAACAAACACGCCCTCTGGCGGACTGAGTTCATGTTTGCGCTTCGACGTTCACCGCTTATATTGAATTTAGTCCTGCCGACCTATGTCGAGGTACTTGTACTAACAATTGTTTGTGAAGACAATTAAATCGTACATTAAGGACTTATTTCAATTAAGTAGATATATTAAAAGACTATTTGTACTGTTGATGGCACTTGGTGGAATTTATTGTTACACTTACACATAATGATTAATGAAGAATGCCGTAAGGCGAAACCGGACGAATGTATGGGATTTGATGGCTATGACATACGTTGACAGCTGTCATATACATACATACATACATACTCCAGCTAAGAGTATACGTCGGTTGAAGACCGCTACTCCATACGAACTCCTATCTGCCAGCTGAGGTAGGTAACGACAGGACGCGACCAGCTGCTGTCCCACCTGTCCGCCGAGAGCCGAGCTGCTGAAGGGAGACGAATCTCCGAGCCAGCGACCGATCCAGGGTCTGGTCCTGGAACGCCCGACCGAGGTCGAACATCCCGAGCTAAGTGGTTAGCCGGATTTCTCTGGCAACAGCACTAGGCACTGAATAATCCTACACTAAGACACCCCTGAGACTCTGATTGAGGGCCGGGGAATAAATAGATTGTAAGAATCGTATCTTCTTTTATTTTCCCTGGCCCCTGTGATCTTCCAAAGTTACAATCACGCCTTCATCCCCGGAGGGTTAGGCAGAGGTAAATTAACACCCACAATTCACCAGTCGTTGTATTAGGTCCCACGTAATAGGGAGTGAGCCTATTGCCGTATTCCTCGCACTATTGTTGACTCAAGCCATGTATCTGAGTTTGAGTCTGGGCTGTATATCTCTGTCTGATGTTAAACAGCCCTATCCCTTAGTCGCCTTGCACGACACCGCATGGGAAGAGAATGGGGTACCCCCAATTCTACTCTGCCAGGAGCCTCGTACATGAATTAACCTAAAATAAACACTTGTATAATTTAATTCCATTTCATTTAATAAAATCAATGGCCAGTATTGATGTTTAATCAATCTTTCGGGCTATTCAAACCAATACGATTCTTTGGACCTATTTTTCCACTCATCAAACAAAGTCCATCAGCCGTATGTAATTTCCCGTCTGGCCAATATGGTGGCCAGTCGGATACTTTCTCAATATTTGATCCGTTTGCTATTTATTCGGGTTAGTCCAATAGTAAATCGAATAAAGTTGTTACCAGTTTGGCACTGGACCAAAAAGGGTTGGTTTTGTGAAATATTACATTCAGCTAAAGGAGTATAAGTTTGAATCGTTTTTGTGATTTATGGAGATTACTGTTTGATAGAGTTATAATATGTACGACGTATTAGAGACATTATAACAATATATTTATTTTTTGTTGTCTACAGACATCCATCATAGGAGATAATTTTAAAGCATTTAGTATGCTAAACCATCGCCCTAAGATGGATTTATTGGTAAATTTGGATCAATTTCGGGCGAAGCTCGGTGGCTCAGTGGTCAGAGCATTCCCCCTGTAAGGGAAAGATCGCGGGTTCGAGTCCTGCCCGAGTATTGATTTCGCTTTTTCCAATTTCAAATAATCTATCATATGGCAGTCGTTAGTTGGATCCCTAAAAATAAAAAAGTCTAAAAACTGGTCTTTGGATTGTGGAGATCAGATGGCGGTAAATATCGAAGTTCAGTAGAATCCGCAGTTACAGTGGTAAAGCGGCTCCAAGATTCCAAGGTGAAAGCTTCAGATGCGACTGGGATTAACGCTAGGCTGAAGAAGAAGTGTAAAATCTAACAAACTTAGACAAATAAATGTATCCAGTACAGTAAAAGACTGACTGACCCAGTTTGACCATAAATTAACACTAGTATTTTACGTTCCTGACGGACGCCGACGACGTCCGATTTTCACTATGACAGTTACAAAGTAAGATTAAAATAATTGTTTTTTTTTTAAATTCTTTATTGTACACTGAAATTAACAAAATAACAAACATAAATACAATAAGATGTACAAAGGCGAGCTTAACTCAGTATTGAGTTTTCTCCCAGCAAACCTTTGGGGGATAGAGGAAAAAGCGAAACAAAAGGGTAAGAAACAAGTGCACAATATTGTAGAGCATAATAAGTAATAATAATAACATAGAATACCGAAGTACTGAGAAGATAGATACCATAGTTAGGTACCTACATACCTATACATTACCTTACAATAGACATCCTACTAATATTATAAATGTGAAAGTTTGTGAAAATGGATGTGTGGATGTTTGTTACTCTTTCACGCATAAACGGCTGGACCGATTTGGTTGAAATTTGGTATGTATCCTACTAATATCCTACTAATCCAGTAGGATAGTAATCCTACTTCCTACTAATATTATAAATGTGAAAGTTTGTGAGAATGGATGTGTGGATGTGTGGATGTGTGGATGTGTGGATGTGTGGATGTGTGGATGTTTGTTACTCTTTCACGCATAAACGGCTGGACCGATTTGGTTGAAATTTGGTATGTATATAGGTTATACCCTGGATTAACATATAGGCTACTTATGAACGGGATCAGAATTCCACGCGGGCGGAGCCGCGGGCAACAGCTAGTATTATATAAACATAAACATATTACATAAATATATCCTGCTAGAAGTGGTGGTAGGGACCCTGAATGATGTGGACATACTAGGTTATGTGCCAATGGACCTGCGCCTCGATTCTGCTAATAAAGCAAAACCACTGTTATACCTCAAACACTGTAAAAAAGCTATTTAATTTTAGTCTTTAAAGTTTACCAAAATCTAGAAATAAATAGCTTATTGTAGAAAGAATGAAATAGTGTAATGAAACTTTTTTCATTTAATTTTGGAATGAAAGGCTATATCAATAAAGTCTATAATTTATTGCAATATTTTATGGCAGTGGTTTTGCTTGCAGAATTGAGGGCCTGATAACGTGATTTCAATAGTGGCTATTGCTATTTCGTACCCAGCCGTTTTCAAACCAAGAAACAAAGATACAACATTGAAATAAGGTACTACCTACAAATTTGGTAGAAGCTGTTGAAAGCAAGCGTGGTGGACAGCCTCCGTGGCGTAGCGGTAGTGAACGCGGCCGCTAGGCAGGAAGCGCGGGTTCGATCCCCGCTCAGTGCAAATATTTGTGTTCATGAAATATGGGTATTTGCATTGGTCTGGTCGTGCCTCGGAGAGCACGTTAAGCCGTCGGTCCCGGTTGCCATAAGAACATCTATGGCAGTCGTTACGGGTAGTTGGAGCCTTAAAAAATCTTAAAACAACGATCTAGCTGCAAAGCTTCGATATCACCTAATGTTATCATTGGGCTGTGGAGGTCAGATGGCAATCGCTTCATGAAAAAATATCGAGGTCTAGCCAAATCTGTAGTTAAGACTGGTAAAGCGGACCCCAGACTCCGAGCTGAAAAGCTTCGGATGCGACTGGGAATTAACGCTAGGATGAGAGTTGAAAGCAAGCGTGGTATTACGAACTTACCATTAAAATGGGGTATATTTTGATGGTTGAAAATGATTACTGACGGGCGTCGCTCCGTTATTAATGTATTATCACTGAGAGCTTTCCCAACCACTTCCCACGCACGCACGGTTTAAATGAAAATTTGGGAATAACGAGTCACTCTCTGTTATGATATTGATATTGAGCCTCGAGGTAATTATATTACCGATTGCCTCGTGAGAGAGATTTTTTGATACATACATCCATGACTTATGTATGTGTGTTGTTAATAGCTATATGGCCTGATGTGGGGCCAACGGGAAACAAAATGTCAAATTGTTTTTTGGAAATAAATTATTTTAATTTTATTATTTTATATTTCAACAGAAAAGAGCCAGTCGTGCATGTACGCAGTAACTACAATATGGGGTTCCTCAAGAAGGGCATTAGAAGGTTTCTCCAGGGTTGGCTGCGCGAATGTGACGCCCTTGGTGTCGCATACGTCCTTATGCCACGGTAACCATTTCCCATCAGGTGGGCCGTGTGCTTGTCTGTCACCTAAGTGGTATAAAAAAAAATAGACCGTTTTTTCGTTTTTTTTTTAAATAGGACACGTCAACTTGACCTCCCCTCACCTGATGGTAAGCTGAAGGCAAAATTTCAGAAAAGAAGGTCATCAACACCAACAATGTTACAATAGTGGCCCTTTTGTTGAGTTTTATAATTCCATCCATAAAGATACATCTGTAGGTTGGAGGCACTTGCCTAGTAGTTTGATATTGTATAGGAAAACCCCCAGGTTTGGTTGTGGAGGTCAGATAGTAGTCGCTTCACGGAAAATATCGAAGTTCATCCACGTCCTAGTTTTTTTATACCACTTAGGTGGCAGACAAGCACACGGCCCACCTGATGGGAAGTGGTTACCGTGGCCTATGGACGTATGCAACACCAGGGGCGTCACACTCGCGCTGTCAACCCTGAAGAAACCTTCTAATGCCCTTCTTGAAGAACCCCATATTGTAGTCGCTTGGGTTAGACTGGAAAACGCGGACTCCAGACTCGATGCGACCGGGTTAACGCAAGGAGGATGATGAAATGTTTGAATTAGCTTACTGTAACATATAGTAACTTAATAACCTATGACTTACCTTCAGTGGAATCGGCTAAAGTGGTGACGAGAAGCGCCAAAAGCGCTATACACCACGTAACCCCTCTCATCTGTAACAAGATAAAATAACAATGACAAGTCTGTTATAGATACAATAGATTACATTATCAATCAATCAATCAATCAATTGACTGCCTCTGTGGCGTAGCGGTAGTGAACGCGGCCGCTACGCAGGAGGCGCGGGTTCGATCCCCGCTCAGTGCAGATATTTGTGTGCATGAAATATGAATATTTGCATTGGTCTGGGTGTTTCCATGTATAATATGTATGTATTTACAAAAAAAAAATGTATCTAAGTATGTTTATCCGCATTCTAGAACCCATAACACAAGCTAGTTCAGCTATGCTTACTTTGGGTCTAGATAGCGTTGTGTAGAATGTACAAAAAAAAAATAGCAATCTTTATATTTCTATATAGCTTTTGCCCGCGGCTTCGCCCGCGTGGATGTCGTTTATCGCGACCAAACATAGCCTATGTCCTTTCCCAAGGTCTAATCTATCTCTGTACTAAATTTAATCAAAATCGGTTCAGTGGTTCGGGTGTGAAAGCGTAACAGACAGACAGACAGACACAGTTACTTTCGCAATTATAATATTAAGTATGGATATGTCTCTCGTCTTCCCTACAAATTTTTCACTAAGTTCTCCACTTCTTACTCTCTCCTCTCGCGGGTTTACTGGAAGAAATTTCTAATAGAAATAAGCAGAGCCTCTGTACAACTATTTCTATCTATGTATCTTTGCATTTGTTCGTGTGTGTACATAAATAAATAAATAAATAGCCAATTACAGTCAACTGCTGGACATAGGCCTCTCCCAATATGCGCTACGTAGATTACATTAACCAATTTAAAAAATTTAAAAACCCGACTGCTGCTAAAAAGATCGAAACAAGTTTGATAGCAGGCGGTACCCAATAATTTCCATGCGGTTTATGATTTGCAAATGGGCTTGTTATCAAACTTATTAAAAACTTTTCTTATTCGCGGCTTTGCTTGCGAGGAATTTTGATCCTGTTCTTGTAACTCATGGGAATCGTAGCCAATGTGTTATCCAGACTAACTATAATCTATCCCTGTTCCAAATTTCAGCCAGATCTGTTCTGCCGTTAGAGCGTGATTAAATAACGAACCAAACATCTTTACATAATTTTAACATTTGTACAACATTTTAACATTAACTTCATATTTCGTTGTAAGTATAATTTCAATAAAAATATGTATAATTTTTGAAGTAAAATAAATAGCAGTCATATCGTATTTACATCAGTAACTTTCCCTATAACTTACAAGATCGTTTGTGTGTATAAGAATTAGACATGTAAAACATGGAAAAAAACTAGCGTAAGTAGAAATCAATCATAATATTTCATGCCCACATCTGCCCGTATGCCCGTAGTATTCCGTACAACAATATTTCCGTAACAAATGATCCGGCAAATCCTCCTTACGTTCGGTTTGCGAAGAATTCTGAAGAAATGTAATAAGCCAATAATTCCCAACCCTTTTGGTACCGTGAAGAAGAAATTTTCTTTACTCCATAATTCGCTTTTCAAGTTTTCAGCTTATAGACCAGGAGCTCACTATTCAGGAGCTCACTCATAATAGGGCCGTGTAGTATTTTTTATTGAAATAAAACTATTTTTAACGAATTTATTTGCTATTAGTTTTCAACTTTTCATTTGCTTTTCAGTAACCATGGGATCTTCCGGGACTTCGGGATCAGTGTAAAAATACATAATATAATAAAATAAATTGTAATCGAATCAGTTAACACAGGTAGTTTTATTTCAATGTAACATTTGTGTAACTTTTAGCACCACTCTTTAGAAGCTTGTATATCAGTTTATATTACAAACTTAATTTTTTTTATTGTATAAAAGAATAAGGAGGTATAAAAAAAGAATACAAATTAATACCTTGTTACTTAAGCTAGCTCCCAGACTAAAATTTTCTCCGCGCTTTTTATTCGAGCATTCGTAGAGCGCGCTACGCGACCGCTACGAGATCGTAATTACTACGAGGCTACGTTCTACGCCATAATTGCGCGTCCGACCGTGTTCAGTGGCAAACCTACAGTTTTATATTAATTGACTTCTTTGTTTTATTCCACTGGCAACACTAACTTTTGAATGTGGACGGTTAAATTTTGATGGCGCGTTTCAATCTGTGGTTTTATTGATGTAATTAAAAAGTTTGTGGCTCCGACCGGTGGAGCTTAAATTGTAGGTAAGTAAGAATTCATTTCTTGAGCTTTTTTGTAAATCAATTGGGGTCGGCTTTTCAGTCTGTGATGCGGCTGAACTTCAATACTTTCCGTGAAGCGACTGCCATCTGACCTCCACAACCAATGAGGATGAATCACATAATGGAATATTGTATTTTTAATCAGTATACCAGGTGCGCTATACCTTTCTGAGTATCCTATTTTTTAAATAATCAAAATCCGTCAAGAAATGACGAAGCTATTAGGGATTTCTTAACGAGTACTTAAAAACGCCCGCTTACACTGCGATTTAGACGATGACGTCATCTGTTATGAACGCGTCCCGACTAGCGCAGTCGTCAGTCAGTCAGTACAAATTCTTTCGTGGATCGACTAGTAGTGCTTTCGTTTTATTGGTTTTTCTTAGTACTTTATTTATGTTTTAAGTTCTTTGGTGATTATTCAAATACAGTTTGTTTTTAAAATACTTTATAATTGATGGTTAAACAAACTTACCTGTAAATGAAGTTTGACCATAATTATACGAGACGTTGCATCCGAAGGGATTTAATATTCACTTGGTAGTCCACTTCTCATTCTACTAGGCATCGCACAATATTTTAGAGATCTGGAAAAAAAAGTTTTAGTACCTACCCCCCGCCTACGCCCCAGCCGGCGGCGGCGTTCCCGTCTTATGTCATTCATTTTAGAGCTATTTCCTATTTCACGCAATCGGGAGGCTTGCCTTTTGGTAATAAGCATGCCGGGGATTGGGCGGGTAATAAATCCCTTCGGATGCAACGTCTCGTATAATTATGGTCAAACTTCATTTACAGGTAAGTTTGTTTAACCATCAATTATACTTCGACGTTGCATCCTCGAGATTTAATATTCACTTGGTAGATGTTTAGCGATGGTGTGAAATAGGTGGGAAACCGAAAGAAAATTTGTGCAAAGGAGATAGATTTAATCTTACACTATTAGTGTTGTAACTAACAAGGACTAACATGAAATATTAAGTCAGAATCACATACCATTATTGCGAAGCTATTACCATCCTCCATGGCCAAAGGTCTGTTATAAAACCTTGCAATTACAAGGGAGTTTCCGGTCCATCCCGCGGTTTTCTTTATAATATCGACGGATATGCCCCTCCGAGCAGCTGCTGAGATAGTGGCATGGCGCGTGCTGTGCGCCCAGAAAACAGTGGTATTGACTCCACCCTCCGTCGTTACATTTTCAATCCAACGGCTGATAGTTGGAGCGGTTGTGTTATGGACGGGTCTTTTAACGGTTAGTAATAACCTATCGGTTTGTGGATGGTCCCGGTAACCTTTAGTAGCTTCAATGTAGGATAGTAATGTCCTCGCGGGACATATTTGTTGCTTATTAGGAAAAAAAAATAATGAATAATGTCGGCATTGCGCGGCCTGGTGCAAATGTTTTAATTGCTTAATTAATTATTATCGGTGGTGACATTGACATTAGTCAAACGAATCAAAGATAGCGTCTGCACTCGTCGTGCAGTTGACAACGCGCGAAGAGCCGTCAATTTCTTAGACAGTTTGTCTATACTCAATGTGTCATTTGGGTACCATGTGGCCAATAGGTCCAGTACTAAATTCGGGTCCCAGGTTGACTTGTATTTAGGAAAGTTGGGTCTAATCTCAAATATACCCTTAAAAATCTATCTATTTCATCATTATTACCTACTTGTTTGCCTAAAAACAGAGCCAAGGCTGGTCGGAGAGTATTTAAAGTAGAATAGCTAGCACTTGCTGCAAACTGTGATGTTGGAGACGTTAATATTATAGGGATATCTATTACATAATAGTTCATGTGAATTAAGTCTACTAAATAGTATACTTAATTTACCCTGGGTGAATAAGCCAAAGTGAATTAAGTCTACGGACCCTCAAATTTCTATCAGTGCAGAATTGCCACCATTTTTAATAGCACTATCGTATTGTTTAATCGAATTTGTAGACAATGATGCAATCATAATATCTGTTGTCTCGGCACTCAGAGATTGTCTTGCGTACGCTCCCCTGATAATAGAGATGACACCAGGGTAAGTCGCCTCCAAAGGTGGTGGCGGGTCCTGGAAGGAGGCAGTAGCAAACCTGGCTTAGGTTTAAAGTGTACAGGCTTTAATTTGGACAATTTAAGAAAAGAAAAGAAAAAAGGGGATATCACGGCTGGCTTGGCCAGTATGGAACTACGATTAAGCCCGTGGTATTATCGTTAACAATTTTCCGTAAGCATTTCAAGATCAATGAAAAGGGAGGAAAGAGTAAAGAAATACTTATTCCCCACTCCAGTCTATAGTAAATGCATCTATATTATAGGCTTCGGGATCTCGATGTCATGAGATGTATATTAAGCATTTGGCGTTATTTTTAGTTGCAAAGAGGTCTATTTCAGGACAGCCATACGTGTCAACTATTTTTTGGAATCTAACGCTTCTGTTAAAATTAATTTATTTTATCTCTAAATTTAATTTATTTTTATAATATTAACTTGACATTGTTACTTTCATTTGACATGTCCATTTGTATTTGAAATTTAAATTTGTAATGTAAATTGTGATATAATTTTGACTTTGTGTTATGTTTAATATGTTAATTTTTACAAAAATAATGTAAGGCTGAACTAAAAAATTGATTATGGGGAAAAAGTTGATACTACTTTTTAAAAACTACCTACGTAAATGAAATATTATTATATCGTAGTCTTTAATAAGCCAAATGTTCATAATCGTCAATTTAAACCTTTGAGAATGCCGTGAGGCAAAACCGGTTAGGCTAACAATAAATATCTTGGGAAAAAAAAAAAAAAAAAAACCAGTGTGTTATCATCAATAATGCATAAAGTTTAAAATAAAAAAATAAAAAATAAAAATAAGGGAGGTCATAGACGTCATTGCATTCTCTTAATGCTAAAGAATTTCTCGTGTTCGGATCGTTTGGTATATGACCAACCGTACGACACTGCAGGACAGGCGGAGCACAAGAGTCCTAAATATTGGCATGAAGTGTCGTTTAGAAATCTTTTCGATGTAATCCGTTAATTTTGTACGTTTTCGGTAATTTCAAACACGTACCACGTGAATCTAATTCAAATCCTAAAAATATCTATGCCTGTTTTGGTATTAAGTTACTTTTTGTATAGTACTTACTACATACAGTAGAAACTAATAGTATACAAGCACTTTTATTTAATTAATTAGATATTACTTCATACAACAATGGTCGGTAAATAAACAGAGATAATCATCAGTGGTTTATATATTACCTCCGCAAAAAGTTTTTTGAATTAAGAATAAATCTAAATGTACCGTCACCTTTAATAGTTAGGAAATTTTTTTGATAAAAATTGACCAGGTTTATTTATAATTGCCCCGAGTACCTGTAATTTAGATATTTCTAGAACTATTTGTTTCTCGGTAAGGCAAAATTAAGTTAATGTTTTCGGGTACATAATGTTGTACCACTGAATTTTTGAACAGGATATGAATACCTTGAATTTACTGTAAGTACAATAGGATCGTCGGTAATGTTTTTCCACTCCTGTAGGAAGTGGCGAAGACGACCTGCATGGGATATTACCTGATCTATAACTTGCGCGTCTTGTTGGCTGGCCCGCTGGTCTTCCCTGCCGTTGGCGGGCGGTCCGCTGACGGGGCGGTTCGTTTGCTCCCTGGGCCAGTGTATCGGTCCCTCGGCCCTGTGGATACTTGCAGGTTAATGTGGTACCGTCGCGTCAGTACGCTTTATTTGGAGTCCTGTCTTTTCGGCAGTTTTTGACGCCTGTATCTTCTCAATTAGAAGTTCTCCGAAAATAAATGTGTCTCTTTTAACGTCCGCGATCATTCAGGTAATATTTCTTCTTCTTTTTTTTTTTTTTTTTTTTTTTTTAATCAGAGGAGGGTATAACTAGTCTCCTCCTGGTCTTTGTATTTTCATGATGTAAATCTAAGAAGATTTGGCTAATCTCAGAGACTTTCTTCCGGAGTACCAGTTTGTCAGTCCTGCAATTCCTAATCCGAGATGGTCTTGGGCTTTTTGTGAAAGTTTATCTCTCTTTCTAATTGGATCACCCAATGCTGGTGTGATTTCGGGATTTAATAAAGGGGCTTTAGCCAGGCGAGAGTTGTCTGGAATGAAGGTCCTGTCAGTTATCTCCTGTTTTGCTTCTTAGTAAGGCCATCCGTTAAGATACGCCCCCAACGTTTAGCAATTTCATCGGGAATAGCAGGACCAAGGACCTCATCTTTCCTCTTTGGATCCCCAAGGGCCTCTAAGATATCATTGGAAAGAGGTACTGTCGCATTAGCCAAGTGGGAGCTAGAATTTTCGGCTGCTTCCATTGGGTCGAACCCCGATAGTGTTGGCTCCGTAGGAGTTGGGTCAGAAGATATTGGAGGGCCGGCTCAGGCAAGGACCTGGATTGTCTTTATTGACATTTTGTGTAGGAGCGGGGAACACTAGGGATGGTAAGCTACCGTCAGAATCGGAGTGCAGTTCCCAGCTTTGAATAGTTGCGGCTGAGTCGCCCCACGGCCGCCTCGCGTCACTTATGTAAGTGTTATCCACGTTATGCAATTCTGTTAGTACAAAACAGGAACGATTGCGTTACCTCTCTTACTACTTTCGTAGTAGTGTATTTTCAATGACATCTAGGTCATTTTTGTATTTTTGAGTCATTGGGCGTAATCACGTTACGACACGAGACTGTTAGTTATCACTATCAGCCGTGATCACGTCACGGAGTATAGCGAGTAGTGTACCGCTTGAGCGGAAATAAATATATGGGTTATCAGCTGTGATCGCGTCACGCAGTATGACCACCTTCACTAGGTACCCGTAAAGGGTAAGTATCCGTAATTATCGACTGTGATTACATCACCGATAGTAGGATCTCGCCAGGTTATGTACACAAAAGTACCTGTTTATTCCCAAAATAACATGGAGCAACGGAGAAGAACGTTAGGTTTTCTTATCATCGTATTGCGCTGTACCATGTAGGTACGACAAGCTAGTTTGTAAGAGTACCTATAGTAGACTTTCATATTTATAATTTATAATATACCATAGTAAAGTTACTTGTGTTTTCTTATCATCGTATTGCGCTGTACCATGTAGGTACGACAAGCTAGTTTGTAAGACTATAATAGACTTTCATATTTATAATTTATAATATACCATAGTAAAGTTACATGTGTAACCCGACCGTATTACTTGGAACAAAGTGGTAAAAAAGTTCACGACTTACCCTCATCCGAGTGTCTGAAGAATAATTTCGTAATTGATTTTCTAATCGCCTAAGTTTCTTACGAATGTGTTTACTTTTGCATTGTTTACGTTTCCCCATATTCACTTTGCTTAATACACACTAAAAAACTGGCAAAGTATATAAGAATTCACAGAAAAATATTTAATTTGATTTAATAGGTGTTGCGATGCCCGCACAAGAAAAGCGAATGACATAAGACGGGAACGCCGCCGCCGGCTGGGGCGTAGGCGGGGGGTAGGTACTAAAACTTTTTTTTCCAGATCTCTAAAATATTGTGCGATGCCTAGTAGAATGAGAAGTGGACTACCAAGTGAATATTAAATCTCGAGGATGCAACGTCGAAGTATAATATACGTAGTTCGTCCTAACGCTTGTACTTATTTACCTATCTTATGATGTTCTGTCGAAAGTTGTACCTACTGTGTTGTCAAGCGAGTAATAAACCACGTTAGAAATGACGTGAAATAACTGAAGCTAGTATAATACAGGTTCAGAAAAGGAAAAGGTATTAAGTTTTATAATAAAATGAAGTACTTAAGTAGGTATTGCCGTCATGACCACTTCAAAAGTATTTAGGAGACTTTATTCGTAGTGGTGCAAGTCTGTAACTTTTAAAAATGATAGAATAGGTAGGTATATAGTATACGCCTGCAGGATAATCTCTAGACTGAATTTTGTTATCATGTATAGACAGGTAGGTACGCAATATAGGTATTTAAACTTTCATGGCCTTTCACATTACTATTAAGGTCCAACCCCACCAAACGGACGGCATACGGACGGATAATGACACATTATTAGTATTTAATTGGATAAGGAATGATACGGTATTGTTAAAAATAGCTTCGATAATGACACATTATTATTTTGTAATTTTTAAAAGATAAAAATGATTGCTGTGGGTTTTTCTTAGGAGATAGACATAATATGCTATCGCGGACTTTTATGTAGACCTTTTTAAGTTATATATTTCCGCAGTACATTATCTCATACTTATTCTATCATCAATAGTTTTCGCAGCGCACGCGATGTAAGAAATATTTTAAGTAATCTTTTTACATCTTGGATTTCATTATTGAAGTTTTAGTAAGGATTCCTAATTTGTTTGAAAATAAAATAAAGTCTATGTTAGTCAGTGATAATGCAGCTTTCTAATGGTAAAAGAATTTTCGAAATCGGTCAAGTAGTTTTTGAGTTTAATCGAATACAAAAATACAAATCTTCCCTCTTTATTACTATGTTAACATAGATGTATGGAAGTCTGCCGGATTTGTTGACATTTATGAACACTGCTCCGCTCCCTTTTGTAGTAGCGTGATGTTATATAGCCTATAACCTTCATCGATAAATGGACTATTCAACAGAAAAAGAGCTTTTCAATTCGAACCGGTGGTTCCTGAGATTAGCGCGTTCAAACAAACAAACTCTTCAGTTTCATAATATTATAAGTAGGTATAGATTATAGTTATTTTTATTAAAAAAAATATTGAAGTAAATAGCACAAAAACTATATTATTAGAAGCTTTGTAAATTACTTAAAATCCGTACAAAATTTCAAAATTATACGTTACGAAATAAAACAGCTATGGAGTCTTAACCCAAAAGAGCCCTAAGTCTTCATACTCTCCATAGCGGCGGCGCGCGCTGTCATAACAGATGACGTCACACAGTATTTTGGCTCGGCGGCGAGCGTTTTTGAGATTACTGCATTAAAATTGCTGTATCTTCGTCATTTTTGATCGGATTGAAATAATTTTTTCACAGTGTTTATTGTTTTTTTAATCATTATAAATCTGCATACTCAGTTAAAAACGTGAATGATCCTCATTGGCAATATCAAAGTTCTGTAGTTAGACTAGGCGAAGTTTTAAGAGTTCCAACTACCCGTCACGACTACAGTTCGTAAGGCAACCGGGACCGATGGCTTAACGAGCTCTCCGAGGCAGTTCTTGGTTGGGTAGTAGTTGGGAGGTAAAAAAAACATATTTTTTTGATACAAAATACCAATTCCACTGTGATTCCAGAAGATTGTGTGTCGTCAGTGTTGCCAGTTGTATATTAAATAGAACCGGCAAGTATTAAGTAAGGATGTGTACAGTAATCCTGATATTACCTGCATTAATTGTTGTACACAGCCCCTTTTATGTGCGGTGACTTAATATGTTAGTTCTGATAAGGCTTAGTACACACTGCACGACCAAAAAGGTATGGCGTATTATTTACCTTTGGGATGAACACTTAATCATATTATTATTCTTTACTATCTGACCCGACGAACTTCGTACCGCCATATATTTATCTGCCCACGTGGAATTCAGATCCTTTTTCCATATTTTCTCACCGTTTAAACCTTCCCTGAACACCAAAATTAGCCAAATCGTTTCAGCCGTTCTCGAGTTTTAGCGAGACTAACAGAATTGCAATTCATTTTTATTTATACAGATTTAGGAATACTAAGATCTATTTTCCCTGCCTCATGCGAACATCTATGGCAGTCGTTACAGGTAGTTCGAGTCCAAAAAAAGTCCGACAACTGGTCTAACTGCAATACTTCGATAAAGCTAATGGTTGTGGAGGTCAGATGGCAGTCGCTTAACGTAAAATATCGAAGCTCAGCCGTATCACAGTTAGACTAGAAAGTTGACCCCAATTGATTAAGAAAAGGCTCAGAGACTGAAGAATTTAAAGAGCATTTTTATAGATGGTTAAAAGCTTTTTTATACAACTTAGATGGCAGACAAGCATACAGCCCACCTGATGGAAAGTGGTTACCATGCCTATAGACGTGCTGCCGACCCCGTAAGATCTTTCTAATGCATCTTCAAGAAGCTTATCTCTTATTTACAGGTGGCACGGCTTGAGTTGGAGCTTTCCAAAACTCAAAATGCACTGACGAAACTGCAAAGCCGTCTTTTGATAACCGAAAAGATTTCACGTGACTTAAACCTTGAAATTCATGAGGTACCTGAGAGCAAGTCTGAAAACTTAATGCTGTTGTTTAGAAAACTCTGTGAATGTTTACAGGTTGGGATAGTTGACAGTAATGTCAGGGCCTGCCGCCGAGTTGCAAAAATGAACACGAGCTCTAAGAGACCGCGGAATATTCTTATTACCCTCTCATCGCAGCGCGAGCGTGATGTTGTTCTGTCCGCAGTGACACGCTTTAATAAGTCTCACTCTGATGACAAGCTCTGTACTACTCATATTGGTCTTGGTGGCTCAAGTAGCAGGATATATATTTCCGAACATTTATCACCCGAAGCAAAGGAATTACACAGTGAAGCGCGTAAATTTTGTAAAGATATGAAGTATAGATTTGTTTGGGTACGTTATGGTCAAATTTATATTCGTAAGGATGAAACAAGCCCTGCCATATTAGTGAAAAATACTGAAACGCTTAAAAAGCTCCTGTAATTTGTCTCTCGCTAGTTCTTCTGTAATAAGCATTGTTTGTATATTTTATATTTAATTATAAGTTTCAACCATGTTTAGTATATACTATCAGAATGTAAACAGAATGCGAAGTAAGTTATCTCAATTCAGTTTGAATCTGTTAAATGCCAACTATGACATCATATGCCTTACGGAAACTAACCTTAACAGGGGCGTGTTTGATGGCGAAATTGTTGATATGCGGTACAATGTTTTCAGAAGGGATCGCGAAGATTCTTCCTCCACTAAAGAGGAAGGAGGTGGGGTTTTGATAGCTATTCGTAAGGAATACAGGGCGATTCGTCAGGCATCATGGGATAGTCATTTGGAGGATGTCTGGATAACTATTGTACCCGATAAACACGGTGCTCCATCACTTAACTTATGCGTCTGCTATTTGCCCCCGTACATATCTCATCATGACTTGGATGTGTTCTATAGCCACTGCCAACATTTGATGCTTAACATCTCTCCGTCGGATGATTTCCTTTTGATTGGGGATTTTAATACTCCTGATTACTACGATTATTATATTGCCACCTGTAATTCTCCCTCGGATTCCGTATCTTTTGTCCAAAGTAAAAAGCTTCAACTACTGAACGAGTCACTCTCACTATGTAACTTAAAACAATTTAACTATGTCACAAATATTAATAACCGCTTGTTAGATTTAGTACTCTCGAACACGTATTCTATAACTGTTCGTGAGACACAGGAACTGTGCCGA
This sequence comes from Eilema depressum, assembly GCA_914767945.1. Taxonomy (NCBI): domain Eukaryota; kingdom Metazoa; phylum Arthropoda; class Insecta; order Lepidoptera; family Erebidae; genus Eilema; species Eilema depressum. The sequence goes on from OU612026.1 coordinate 2,080,587, forward strand.
AAGGATAACCAGCATCCTGCTATTGCTATAACCCTACTCATTTCATGTGTATCAAAGGGGCTTAAAAGAAGCACTTCAAAACGGCTTAATTTTGCTAAATGTAATTACGAGAAAATTAAAGCTGAATTAAACACGATTAAATGGCATGAAATTTTACTGTCCTCTGATGCTGACTTGTGCACGGAAATTTTTTACGATATTTTACTTCAAATAATAAAAAAACACACGCCGACCACTTCCTTTAAACTTTCTTCTTATCCATTTTGGTATAGTAAATCATTAATCAAATGTAATCAAGAAAAAAATAAATACCACACAATGTACAAAAAATACGGTAATCCTCGTGATTACGACGTTTTTTCATTACTTCGAGAAAGATGCAAAACTCTAACAAAAAATTGTTACAAAAGTTACATTTCAGCTACTGAAGACTCTTTGAAGAAGGACATTAAGTTTTTTTGGAGATTTATTAATAATCGAAAGGGTCAAACTTCGGTGCCCGATACTATGATATTCAGAGATGCCTCATCATCTGATGGTCAAGGGATTTGCGACCTCTTCTCTAATTACTTTGGCTCAGTCTTTGAGAGACATTCTATTATAGGCGCTAGTCCGGCCGATTGTAGCCTGCCCTCTGAAGAATGGTCTCCAAACACACTGTCTCAGATTCCAGTAGAGACAAGTGATGTATTGAATAAAATAAAAAGGCTTGATGTTAACAAGGGTGCTGGCCCTGATCTTCTACCTCCCTCATTTATTAGATGCTGTGGGAAAGAGTTGGCCGCTCCTTTGTGTATTATTTTTAATAAGTCGTTGACTGCTGGCGTATTTCCTATGCGTTGGAAAACCGCTCACATCATCCCCATATATAAGAGTGGTGATAAGTCTCACTGTGAAAATTATCGACCAATCAGTATCCTATCTTGCTTCGCCAAAATATTCGAGTCAGTGGTTTATACTCATCTCTAAAATCATTTTAAACCCATCATATCAGAACATCAACATGGTTTTGTCAAGAACAGGTCAACTGTTACTAATTTGCTCGAATACAAAAATTACCTTTGTCAGGCGTTTGCCGTTGGCGGACAAGTTGATTCCGTATATACCGACTTTTCGAAAGCATTTGATAAGGTTAATCATCAATTGCTTTGTCTTAAGCTTGCGTCATATGGTGTTCACGGCAGTTTGTTTCGTTGGATTTGTTCATACCTAGACAGTAGAACCCAGTTGGTTGCATTGAAAGGTTTTGTATCTTCACCTATCGTGGTAACTTCTGGCGTCCCTCAAGGCTCCCATTTGGGGCCCTTATTCTTCGTTATTTTTATTAACGATCTCGTTCAACAATTGTCATGTAATTGCCTGTTATATGCGGACGATCTGAAGATTTTTACGTTGATTTCTAAACCAGAAGACTGTCTAGCCCTTCAATGCGACATTAATACATTGTCACAGTGGTGTCACACTAATCGCATGTACTTAAATATTAAGAAATGTTTTGTTATATCATTCACCAACAAGCATAATAAGATTACGTGGTCCTATGATATTGAAGGCGAAACGCTTAATCGGTCGGTGGTTGCCAGGGATCTCGGTGTTATATTTGATGACAAGCTCTCATTTCGTGCTCATTATAGTTGCATCATCTCTAAAGCCAATCAACTTCTAGGGTTTGTCTTGCGATCTACCAAGGAATTCAGAAGGCCTCTTAGTGGTTTGTACCTGTACTATGCTCTGGTGAGAAGTATCTTAGAATATGGCAGTCCTGTATGGTCACCAAACTACAGGGTACATGTGGACGAAATTGAGCGTATACAGAAGAAAGCACTTAGAATTCTAAGCTATCGTCAGGACCCTGGGCGGTCGAATATTGATTACCAGGGTAGACTCAGCAAATTCAACGCACAACAATTGGAAACCCGACGCACATATTTTGATCTGCTTTATTTGTACAAGATTATACACTATCTCATAGATTCGCCAGGATTAATTTCTCAACTCACTTTTAATATAAAGTTTAGCGCCCGTAGGTCTAAAGAGACAAATCTATTTTCCCTCCAGGTTTATAAGAATAACATATCTTTCTTTAACCCTTTAACAAGGATGGCGCGCCAATATAACGAGTTGGCAAAGCAGAACAAACACCTAGACATATTTGATTCCAATCATAACAGATTTGTTAAAATTCTGAAAGACATCCTCCATAACAGTTCGGCCTTGTAAGTGATAATAACACGTCATTATTATACTCTTTCCAATTTGTTTGATGAAGAGGTTTTACTGTATTTAAATATTGTTTTAACTGTGTACACATGTAGTTATGTTACAATCCAGAACGGAACTGTATTCTAATCTTATTATTTTTATATGATTGTAATGTGTTTTGTGTACCTGAATAAATAAAATAAAAAAAATAAAAAATTTACAGTATCCAGACATGTTTCTTTAAAAAATAAGCAAACAAACATTCTGGCCTTCCTGTCCTCCCCTTAGGATTTCGCAATACGTCAGTGTATAAGCGGCTTGGTAACACAACCCGAGCTGGGTGTATAAACACGAATAATTAAAGAGAATGAATAGCAATGCTCACAGACACAAACGAACTTATTTATGGTATTGGCAGAGCCTTAGGTAGGATATATGCCTACCTAATTATATCCTACGACAATCTCACCTCCGGCAACCGACGACAGACGGCGTGCGGTTTAGTCGGTTCGAGTCCGACATAACCTCCTCCCCTGGTTCCGGCGAGGGAGGTATCCGTGGGGATTTTTCGCAAGATAAAAAAAGGCAGATGCTTAGGTAGGATATATGCCTATGTATATCTGCATCACCTTTAGGTAGACTGGTAAAATTGCCTTTGGCATTAAATCCGCATTTGTACATTTTCTGTACATAATGTTGAATAAAAACGCACGCAGGAGGCGCGGGTTCGATTCCCGTTCAATGAAAATATTTGAATGCATGAATATAGCTATTTGCATTGGCCGTCGTGCATTGGAGAGCACATTAAGCTGTCGGTCCCGGTTGCCATACAAACATATATGGAAGTCGTTATGGGCAGTTGAAGCGCTAAAAAGTTCAACAATTCTCTATCCGACAATAAATAGGTACAGTTGGTTGACTAACTGTTTGTTTACTTGGCGGCAATAGGATCGCTCCCTATTTCGTGGATCAAAAGTCATAATTGGCAAAATGTGGATGTTAACACACCTTTACCTACCCATTTTTTTTTATCTTGCGAAAAATCCCCACCGATACCCCCCGCCGGAGCCGGTGGAGGAGGTTATGTCAGACTCGAACCGACTAAACCGCACGCCGTCTGTGGGCCGTCAGTTGCCGGAGGTGAGTTATCATACAGGATATCATGGTTTATTTTCACATAGGCAAACAATCGATTGGTAGGTAGTGGTTTTATACGTTAGGTTTATTTTCAGATTGTAAAACAAAAGCAATAGGAAACACACCTGGTCATGATGACTTGTGCTATTTTAATTGGCCCCAAAGTTTGCACAACTTTACGGGTTGTGTTACGGGTAAGGCATTCCACAATCAGTCAGCTTGCACAGTATAGGATTATCCCATGATACCTACTTGTAGAATGCGCTGGCATTTTCAGCCTTGAGTCCTCCGACAATCTCAAGATCCTAAGCGAGTCATCAAGAAATTCATGTTAACTTATACCGAAGTACTCGTAGTAGCCATTTTTTACGTCGCATTGAATAGCAACTTGCTGCGTGTATGGAGTTTGTATCTAGACTTGTACCAACTAATCTCACTTTATATACAATTCGCAGTTTGAAATCCTAGTCTCCTTTATAGATACGAAAGTTTGTGAGTGAATGTATACCTTTGCTAGTTCTTAGCGCTAAGATAATCAGAGCTAAGTTTCTTAAACTCACAAGTAGTGTTCAACTTCGAAGTGTTACGAGAGAATTAAGTTTTCCGACGATCTAATGCAGTTTGTTAACCCATTTAAGTATTATTTGCTTGAAAAATAGTGGCGCTGGAGGTTCTCGAGTCCTTGAAAGTTGGGGTGCCTGATTCGGAACCTCCACTCGGTACACCCTGCATCCTGAGCACCCACGGATACTAAGCCGGCGGGGGTGGTTACATCGGACTTGAACCGACTAAACGCATGCCGTCTGTGGGTTGTAGGTTGCCGGAGATGATATTGGCTGAGACATATCTCTCGCACAGAGGCCGACTCGACTCTTCGGGTGTGGGGACCACGAAGTCCCCATCTAGCCTCCGGGTATGGAGAGACCTCTCTAGCAGAGGTGACAGGCTGCTCCACCCGTGACCCCAGGCTAGTAAGTACACTCTTTATTTTTTAGTCTATTACTCTAAATTAATTTATATCATGGAGATCATATTCTGTCCTCCGTGATCTACGTAAATATTTGTTACCTAAATAAATACCGACATAATTTTGACTTTAAGCAATTTAATACCAAAATCGGTACTAGACTTTCTCAACACAACCACAGAGCTTTACTTTGAACTAGATTTGAATTTCATTCGTTATGATGAATAGGTTTGTAGACTGAGTTATTGAAGGTTGATGACTAGAGACTAATATTCTGAATAGTAATATTTAAATCTAAGTAAATAGATTTAACGAATGAGTACTGAGGAATCAGTAATCAAGTATTTATGGCAAACTAGCTTTTGCCGGCGGCTCCGCCCGCGTGGATGTCGGTTATCGCGACCAAACATAGCCTATGTCCTTTCTCAAGGTCTAACCTACCTCTATACCAAATTTCATCAAAATCGGTTCAGCGGTTTAGTCGTAAAAGTGAGACAGACAGACAGAGTTACTTTCGCATTTATAATATTAAGTAGGGATGTAAGTAGGCAGTTTGGTCGGATCGAGGTCGAAGTATGTATGGTCGGCAAAGTAGATAGCATGGTTGCACTCATACGTATACACTTTTTCATACATGTATGTAAAGGTGCAACCCTATCTCCTTTTTCAAGTGTACATGACTGACTGATAAAAATGGTGATGTTTTGATGAACGAGCCGGTAAGAAGGACTACTGTAAGAGCGGGGGCACACGATGCGTTGCGGCGCCGCACCGCAGAAATTTCGGCCAATCGGCGGCCACACAAGCGGCGCGGGGCCGCTCGTATGGCCGCCGATTGGCCGAAATTTCTGCGGTGCGGTGCCGCAACGCACCGTGTGCTCCCGCACTTATACCTATAACTTTCGCGTCAATCAATTCAATCAATTAGCTTATCGTAGTTCACTCGTGGGCATAAGCCTCTCCCAATTTTGAGAGACTTTGACCTACTGTTTCCACGCTGGCTAGACGGGTTGGTACAGGGTTTTATTTCAAGTTTTCTTTCTCTTCCAGTGATATCGTCTGCGTTTTCCGTTAGTGGCTTTTATGACACCTTTCAGATGAGATGGGGTGGCTATACTTGGATTCTTACAAGTAAATAATTGAGTTTTATTGCAATCAAATAAACGGTACAGCGTGAAAAGTACAAACAAGCTAACTTTATTTTAATGTCGTGAAATATACAATTACATGTCACCTACATAAACCATAAATGTGTATAAATTAAACTAATTAATATGTTTCCACTGTTAATAAACGAGCTCGCGTGGTTACACTTCGGTAGCCCACAAAACCTATCATCAGACAAATTAAAATCGCGCTTCGAATTACAATTCAGATATGTTACATGTAATTGATTAAAAGTGTAATCTAATGAATCCGAACTACTCTACTGAATTCATTTATTTCAGTAAATTGAGATTACGTGTCGATCTATCAAACTGAGGTATCTGTAAATATCTATACGTATATAACACACTTAGGGGTAAGTAGATCATCATCATCTGCATATAGACGTATTCTCCTGATTGCATCCGTGGCCAAGATGACCTCGGAGCTCAGGGTCCGCCTTCCGGCTCTTCCTTCTCCACTTCGCACGGTCTTGGGCGTCCATGGTAGTGAGACCATTTGCACGCATATCACCCTCCACGACGTCAAGCCAGGACTTCTTTGGCCTACCCCTTTTACCTGGACCCGGCGGGGGTACCATTGCCAGGCATTTGTTCCCCACGTAGCCTGGCGGTTGCCGCAAGACGTGGCCGCACCAGCGAAGGCGGCTCTCCTGCATTTTATCCGCAATGTCACGGACATGGCGGCTGCCGCGGATGCGAGAGTTCCGTACGCGATCTTTACGCGTAACGCCGCACATCCACCGCAACATTTTCATCTCCGTGACACGCAGCTCTTGCTTGTGTCGCTCGAGCAGCGGCCACGCCTCACAACCATACAAGAGAACAGGCCTAATGATCGTCTTATAGACCTGCCCCTTCAACCTGACTGGCATTTTAGGATCACAGGTCACGCCAGTCATTTCTCGCCACTTGGCCCACGCGGCAGCAATGCGTGCCTTGACGTCGCGGTCGATCTCACCGGTCACATGAAGTACAGATCCCAGGTACTTAACCTGGTCCGTGCGCTCGACCAAATCATCGCCTATGCGGACGGGTGTGGGATCTGTGGAGTTTAACGCTAAGTATTCTGTCTTCGCTACATTTAGCTTCAGACCGCCGTTCTCAAGCGCTTCTTTCCATCCTTTCACGCGTCGCACCAATCTGCTCCTGTCCGCGTCCATGAGCGCAATATCATCAGCATACATGAGCAACCACGGAGGCTGCTCATGTGAGTTTCTAATGCTGTCCGACAAAACATCTAATACCACGCTGAACAGGTAAGGACTAAGGACGGATCCTTGGTGTACCCCGACGGTGATGGGGAAGGCTTTCGAGTCGCCAACAGCAGTCCGAACCACGGAACCGGAATCGTAGTACATGTCTCGGATGGTGTCAATGTAAGTCTCTGGGACACCCTTGGCCCGCAGTGCCCACCAGATCACCTCGCGAGGAACACAGTCGAAGGCCTTCTGCATGTCTAAGAATAGGCAGTGCAGGGGCGTGTTCTTCGCCCTGTATTTCCCCGCCACAATCCTTAGGGCGAACACTGGGTCCATGGTCCCGTGCCCGGGACGGAACCCGTACTGGCACTCCGAGAGTGTACTTTCCTGTCGGATCCGGGAGTCGATTATCCGCTCATAGAGCTTCATGGTGTGGGACATTATCTTTATACCGCGGTAACTACCACACTCCTGCACCGATCCCTTGCCTTTGAAGACTGGCGTGATGATGCTCAGCCTCCACTGGCTCGGGATCTCACCGGTGAGGAGTACGCGGTTATAAAGATTTGTTAGAATGCCCACACCACGGGCGCCCATTGCCTTCCAAGCCTCGATGGGGACTTCGTCGGGTCCGACAGCTTTCCGGTTCTTCATGCGGCGAATGGCAGTCTGGACTTCCGCAGGCGTTATCGGTGGCACTAGTCCTTGATTCGGAGGGAGGTCTGGTGGCTGCACCTCTTTATGCTGCTTATTCAGCAGCTCGTGGAAGTATGAGCGCCATCTCTCCTTCACCGCGACTTTCTCGTACAACAAATTGCCCCCAGGGTCTTTAATGCAGCGGCACTTGGATAGACCCTGCGCCGCTTTGGCCCTGGAACGCGCCAACTTATATATGAGCTTTTGCCCCTCAGACGATTCCAACTTGGTATATAGAGGTTGCAAGTGGTCTCGTTTGGCCCTGGCTACGGCTCTCCTGGTGGCGCGTTTTGCATCTTTGTACGCATCGCGGTCGTCGGAAGATTTGGACGCTTGCCACTTTTTAAAGAGGGCTTTCTTCACCCTGATCTCTCTCTGGACTGTGTCGTTCCACCACCAGGTGTCCTTGTCACACTTGCGTCCACCCTTAGACATGCCGAGCACCACCCTCCCCGCCTCAAGAATAGCTGCCCGAATCCTGTCCCAAGAAACCTGTACTGGTTCGTCTACAGCATCGGCGCACTTGTCACCGATGGCTGAGACGAAACTTTGGGACTTAGCTTCATCAAGCAGCCACCACCTGATTTTGCGTTGGGCACGCTCGGCACGTTTGTCTTTGGGTTTCACGCGGAGGTCCATGACAAGGAGACGGTGTTGGCTAGTGAGACTCTCCCCGGGTATAACCTTGCAGTTGGCCACCCTGCTGATGCTGTGCCTCCTAGTGAGCAGGAAATCAACCTGGGTTAAGCGCCCCCCGCTCTTGTAGGTGACAAGATGTTCGGATTTCTTTTTGAAGTACGTGTTCACGATGGCCAGGTCGGCAGTCGCACACGCTCTAAGGATGTGCTCACCCTCTGGGTTGCGACTACCGTATCCAAAACCGCCGTGGACACGCCCAAACTCCTCACATCCGTCACCCACGTGACCGTTCAGGTCACCGCCCAGGACAATCTCCTGCGACAGCGGGACGTCACGAAGCACTCCCCCGAGTTGGTCCCAGAACAAGATCTTTTCGGCTTCGCCACGCCCAGCCTGTGGAGCGTAAGCACTCATCAGGTGGGTTATAATCCCATCGATAAGCACCCTCACAACCATAAGTCGGGCGCTATAGCTCTTCACCTCCAAGATGTCATCCTGCAACGCCCGGGAGAGCACCACGCCCACCCCGGCCTGCCCGTCAGGTGCACCTGTGTACATCAGCTGGTAGCCCTCCCCAATGTGCATGGTGCTATCGCCACCCCACCGAGTCTCCTGCAGGAACGCCACGGCCACTCTCCGCCTGCAGAGTACGTCAGCCAACTCCCTCGTGCGACCGGTCAACGTGCCGATGTTCCACGTTGCGAAGCGGAGTTTCCGGGAATCACAAAGTTGGCCTAACATCTTTAGCCGTGCCCGGCTCAGGCACGGTAGCCCTTGCCCACTTGCGACACGAGGCGGGCGACCCTCATGCGCGCCGTTTTGCGGCGGCGCCCTACCCTTATGCGATTCCTTTTTTTTTTTACGAGCCATTTATTGTAAATTTGGCAATTTTGGCTTTTCCGGGGGCGACTGCCGTCCGACCCCCCAACCCCGAGGGGAAAGCCAGCGCCAGAGCCTCGTCCGTTGTTCAGCAGGTGCACCAGCTTGCAGGTGAGGTTGGCTTGGGGCTCAGGATCTAGGTGAGCCCCCATACACCCCTTAGGGGTAAGTAGATATGTGTACCTATTGTATACCTAGATTGTACAGATAAGAGCTGTAATTTTAACCGACTTTAAAAAAGGAAGAGGAATTATTTAGCAGGGCTGTCGTGTATTTCTTTTTACTAAGTATTGTTTATGTTATGTAGTAGTAATTGACGAGCCTATTGCCGCCAATCAAGCACTTTGGTATTAGAAGATTGGAAAATTGGGTGTAGAGAAAGGGAAATACCTATAGTAGAATATATCAAGGAAAAAGAAGAAAAGAAAATCTAATTTTATTTTTATTGAGGATTTTGAAATATAAAAAATCTAGTTCCAACGGATTCTATCGCTTCCAATTGTGATATTTGCGTAAAATTCAGACAGTACCATGAAGCATTTGGATATTTTATTTATTTAAATTATGACAATGATCATATGATACATGCAACGATTGTTACGTTACAAGGAGTCAATTTAATCTGACTATTAGAAATAACAAGAACCGAATTGTGAAAATATTGAGATGGGAGCGCTGAATCGGCAAAAGAACCTGCACAGATTGCACATCTAGATATACTCGTATACTATCTGAAAGATTCCATTCCCAGTATAGCCTGCCACGGCGCTATCATATAATATCGCACATCAAATACAAGTTTCTTATGATATTGCATCGAAACTAGTTTTATTGAATCAGATATCGCGATAGCCGATTTAGTACTTGTATTTTTTTATACTACTTAGGTCACAGGCAAGCACACGGCCCACCTGATGGTAAGTGGTTACCGTGGCCTATAGGCGAGTGCAACACCACCTACAGGGCAGTTACATTCGTGCTACCGACCCTGTAAGAATAGAGAGATTCTGTGCCACCAGCGCAAATAGATAAGTAGGAAAGTAGTAAAAGACTTTGGCTTTCTCACTGACAGCACCTATCCAGTGAGCGCTGGCTACCCTACTTACCGTCGGGAACACAATACGAGGTTATTTAGCCGCTGCCTGTTTCTGTCGGCTCACAGATGGCGTGCGTTTTAATCAGTTCAAGTCCGACATAACCTCCTCAACTGGCCCCGGCGGATTTTTCGCACAGTAAAAAAAGTAGGTGCTAATCATGAAAGGCTTAAGAGCCCGGGGTCTCCTAACTTCTTCTTTTAATAATTTGGTTTGATTGCTTCGACGAGAGCGACTGCCATCAGACCTCTTTACCCCAAGAAAAAAAAAGCCTGTACCAGAACTTAATTTATTAATGAGCAGGTGAACCGGATTACAGGTAAGTTAGCTTGGGCCCGATCATCTTTGTTTGAGCTTCGTAAACCCTATGAATACAGTATACTGTGTTAAAACCAAAATTGTTATTTTCCTGTGCCGACCTAATTGTAAAAAAAAACCAATTACTAAAAATAAAAAGAAATGAGTTTCCATTTAAAACATACCGTTATTGAAAATAGCAGTTATTTATTGATATAAGCCCTTTTATTAAACACACACCTCTTTCATTATTCAGCCGATAAATCACAAATATTTACGTAACGAACCTAATAACGGTTCGCGAGCCTGATGAAAAAAACCGTATAAATAAATAAATAACCGTTGAAACGGTACAACGCAACGCAATATCAGATATCAACCACAAATACAATCTGTATCGGTAAACAGCACAAGATGATGGCTCCGTTTTCAATTATATTTCGCCTTTTGTTACTCGATATATATGTAATGTTATTTGCGTTTTTCAGGTTTTGTAGCTGTACCTTTTCCTTCCATCTTATATTTTACCTTTACCTGTGTATATTCTTTATCGTATACAAATAAGAACCTTGCTAAAGGTAGATATATTCTTGTGATACCTATTGGAAAAATTGAGCCTGAATTCTACAAAGTTCGCTGATAGATTCTTTGCAGAAGAAATAACACGCCTGTGGATTGCATTACTATTTCTATCAGGCAAGTATTTTTAGGGTTCCGTAGCCAAATGGCAAAAAACGGAACCCTTATAGATTCGTCATGTCTGTCCGTCTGTCTGTCTGTCTGTCTGTCTGTCCGTATGTCACAGCCACTTTTCTCCGAAACTATAAGGCCTATGCTGTTGAAACTTGGTGAAGATGTATTCTGTGAACCGCATTAAGAATTTCACACAAAAATAAAAAAAAGCATCAAATTTTGGGGGTCCCCATACTGAGAACTGAAACTCTATATTTTTTTTTCATCAAACCCATACGTGTGGGGTATCTATAGATAGGTCTTCAAAAATGCTATTCAGGTTTCTAACATAATTTTTTTCTAAACTGAATAGTTTGCGCGAGAGACACTTCCAAAGTGGAAAAATGTGTGTCACGAGTGATGTCAGAACTCAAGTCTTTTAAGTCGCTTAAGTTAGGACTAGACTCGATTTTCAAGACTCGACTCCAAAAATACGACTCAAGTCTTTTTATTAATCTGAAGGACTCCAGTTGTTATAATACGACTCGGATATACGACTATAACGATAACGACTCGAGTCTTTTATTAAAAGACTCACAACTTAGTCGCGAGTCTTTTATTAAAGGACTCGAGTCGTTTAGCATACTATGAGCTGTTTAAAATTGTAATAATAAAGTGTAATAAATAAATAAAAAATTGTATTGTAATTCTAAATTAGTACAAATAGGCATTTTTAATTCAAGTCATTATAGCGTTTAGCGTCTATTACAGTACTTCCCTATTCCCTAGGCCATTTTCAACAATCACGATTATTATCAAAAATTAAAAAGAACAATAATTTGCAAATGTAGTGGCGGGAACGACAACCTGTAATAAAGGTTTTAAATTCCTCCGAACCTCCGCGCGCGATTAAATAGGTAAGGAACCTTGTTAATGAAAATCGAAAATGACAGTTTTCAAGTAGCGTTAGTAAAATAAGTGAACTGTAGGTACCTAATCCCTGGATCAACTGAACCGATTTTGAAAATTGTTTTACTGATAGAAAGCTACATTATTTGTGAGTGTCATAGGCTATAAATAGGTTGCGGTAAATATATATTACTAGCTGACCCCGCGAACTTCGTACCGCCTAACAGTCAATTCTTTTTTTTTTTTTCAATTTTTCTCTCCGTAAGAACCATCCCCGTACTTTAAGGAATGTTCTATAAAAAGAATTATCGAAATTGGTCCAGCCGTTTTCAGGCCATGTCGTGACAACGGAAAACGGCTTTCATTTTTATATATATAGATGTAAAGGACATCATTCACGCTGCATACATTTTTGGTCCAAAATTGAAAGTGCCGTCCAAAAAAAAATGGTCCCTCAACTTTGACGGCATAATAAAAAATGCAAATAAGAACAAGTTCCAACGAAATATCGTCCTTTTTTCTTTAGCCGGCACTTTCAATTTTGAACTAAAATGGGTGATTATACTTAGATATTTTTACGATCTGTCATTGAGTTATGAGAATTGACTTTGTTATCCATCGCTAACTGTGTCATCTCATCATTTTCAATGCGTTAGAATAACGACTTTGTTCTTGATTGAAATATCTATCAACTACCGGAACAAATTTAGAACTTCGACATGAGTTTGCCGACGCTACCAGACCAGACCACATAATTATGTCAACGTCAATCCCATTCTGATCGCGCGCGGATTATACCTTTCTATTACTCTCGTACTAAATGTATGGAACGGTTTAAGTTCAATATTTTAGGTATTTATCGCTTTATTTCTAACAAGTTATTGATGTCATTTTATTCGTTAAGTGACGCACTTTAGATATCAGTTTAAAGTTTTTTGATATCTGTAATAGTTACGCAATAATCGCCTGTGCACACTGTATATGAGCACGACTCACGAGTCCAACGAGTCGAGTCCTTTTAAAATGTAGGAGTCTTTACGTCACAACTGAGTCGTTTAGCAAGACTCAAGTCTTTTTATAAGACTCAGTTTAAAAATAAAACTCGAGTCGTAGTCGAAGACTCTTAAAAGACTCAGGACTCAAGGCTTAAAGACTCGATCAAGTTGTGAAGCGTTATAAGTCGTCGTAACGAGTCGAGTTTCTTTTAAAAGACTTAAAAGACTTGAGTTCTTGCATCACTTCACCCCCCCTCTAACTTCTAAACTAAGAGAAAGATAAATCTAAAAAAAATATATGATGTAAATTGCCATGAAAACTACCACTAAAAATTGGTTCGAACGAGATCCAGTCAGTAGTTTTTTTTAATACGTCATAAACCGCAATTTTCGCCTTTGCTGCTACGGAACCCTTCATGGGCGAGTCCGACTCGCACTTGGCCGAATTTATTTTATGGTTGATAGGCTTGTGTTTGACTACTACCTATCTCACCCAATGGTAAGTGATGATGTGGTCGACGGTGGAGCACGCTTGCCTGGAAGTAATCTATTCACTGTAGTCTCTAAAGCTATGTCCAGCAGTAGACTGCAATAGACTAAATGAATGACTTGTTTCAAAGTAAGTCACCGTTTACATCTCACACGTGTATTAGTATCTGCGAATGTATTTTTTTCTTTTTTATATAGGACACGTCAATTTGACTTCGCCTCGCCTGATGGTAAGCTGAAGGTAAAGTCTCTGAAAAGAGGGTCACCATTACAGACACGTACCATGTTACAACGGTGGCACTCGGCTTGACGGCCTCATCAGATGCTTTTTCACGCCCCGCATAAAGGACCCGGGACTTTGGAGAGATTGAATATTAGTCCAATAGATTAAGATCCACATTTTATTCCCACATAACAGTTAGCCCACTGCCTTCAACCGGACAATTTATACAGAACCCGGTACTACCAATAATATTTTTCTCACACAATTTTTTTTAAGCAATCTGGGAATCGATCCTGTTATTTCAAGCATAGCATTCATAGGCTACTTCTGAGCCAACGAGGCATATGTTTGATCGATCCCTATATTATTATGTAAACAACTGCGCAGCTCAGGTCCCTAGGGACCGTCGGAGCGTAGCTGAAACCAACTCGATCAATTTGTGAAATAGCTGTTGGGCCTAAGAGTCCCTCGGCGATAGTACGTAACTAATATTATATTCGTATCTAACGCTTTTATAACCTTGTTATACCTACTATGTAATGCAGAGATAGAGAGTACCGTACGCGAGTCAAAGGTCAGCTTACTTATTTTGACTATTAAGGGAACGACTGCCGTTTGACCTACCAAATCCGAGAACATAAATACGAGACATAAAAACAATCTTGTAGTCTGTGATACCAGACTCCAAAAAATTAGCAGTTCTTTCCAGGGTAACTGTATACGCTTTTTTAACAAGCTCCCTAAGGAAATTAGGGATTTACCTATAAATAAATTTAAAAATGTAGTTAAGAGGAAATTGTGCCAAAAGGGCTATTATAAAATACAAGAATATTTAGATGATAAACTAGCTTGGAAATGAGCTGTTCACTCATGCATGCTTCTCAAACAAATTATTGTATTTAGACTAAGTAGACTAAGCATTATTTGTAAATAGACCAAAAAAAAAAAAAAGCCCGCTGAGTTTCTTGCCGGAGTCTTCTCAGGCCAGGGCCGCGTTTCGAACCGGTGGTCCATTTGCTAACCTAGTCTTTAGTACATAATTATATATTTTTGACGTTTTGTAAGTGCCGTTTTAATGGTCTATACAGAATAAATGATTTTTGACTTTGACTTTTGACTTTGACTTTGAGAGACAAGATGGATTTTATAAGGCTGTATGTTTTCTGTCAGATGGACATCAGTTACACATATGTTTTTTTATATAGGACACGTCAACTTACCTTCGCCTCGCCTGATGGTAAGCTGAATGCAATGTCTCTGAAAAGAGGGTCACGATTACAGACACGTTTCATGTTACAATGGTGGCACTCAGCTTGACGGCCTCATCAGATGCTTTTTCACGCCCCGCTTGAAGGACCCGGGAAGGGAAAGAGTCACCTTGTATGAAAACCACGGCAAAGATGGGGTGGTATTGTTACACCACTGAGTTCTTCTGACATGAACTTTTCTAATGTGTACCACGGCCCAATTTAACAATAGAAAACTAGAATCTAAGTGGTTTTTTGTAATTTTGTTAAAAACTAAATAAAAGATGCAAAAAAATAGCAACTATTTTTGCTTTTGTGTGAGTCCAAAAATAGAGGTGCTGATTTTTTCTTCCATTTTCATAACTGATTAAGCTACGAAAATGGACAGCTACAAAAATGGATATATGGAATAACCCGTTACAAAATTAGAAAAAAAAAAACTTCTTTCGTAACTGGTTATGAAAACGTTAATTTAATTATTTTTTCGTAACTGGTTATGAACGCAAGTACACAGTATTACTGTTATCTACCCCGTTGCAGATAAACAGGTGTAATTCCTTACCAGTACACGTGTACCCTCCTCCTACAGTCCCGGATCCTTTAAACGAGGCGTGAAAAAGCATCTGATGAGGCCGTCAAGCTGAGTGCCACTATTGTAACATGGTACGTGCCTATATGGTGACCCTCTTTTCCGAGACTTTGCCTTCAGCTTACCATCAGACGATGTAAAGTCAAATTGACGTGTTCTATATAAAAAAGTAAGCATAAACAACAACAATTCAACCAACATTCTCGATATCATACATTAAACACATCATTCTAAAAACCGCCTAAGGAAAATACCCTGCAAATGATTGCTGTATCTTACTCACACCCCCAATCGTTACCAGACCTTTATTACCACAGCTTCTAACCCATATAATAGCTCAATATAATCTGGCCATACAATATCAATAAAAATGTACCCTGTTAGGTATTCTGATCGCGTTTCGAGTGAGTTAACTAAGTAGGGATATGTTCGTAAGTAGGGGTGCTTAGAAATTCGTGGTTTCAGTGGATAAATAAGCTTTTTAGATACACCATGTTCGTTTCACTTAGTTCTAGTTAAAGATAAATTGGGGCTTAATCGTGGTAATGCTTACTTAGTCGATCGAATTGCAAGTATCGTGCGAAGAGAAATGTATCTAAATTCTACTCATTAACAACTAATACGTTGGCTTAACTGTTACGTATTACATAGGCACATTATGTTTTTTTTATACCAATGAAGTGGCAGATAAGCACACGGCCCACCTGATGGAAAGTGGTTACCATGACTTATGGTCGAGTGCAATACCAGAGGAGTCACACTCGTGCTGGCGACCCTGTAAGAATAGAGCGATTTTGTGCCGGCAGCTTCTTCAGGGTCGGCAGCGCGAGTGTGACGCCCCTGGTGTTGCATACGTCCATAGGCCACGGTGACCACTTCCCATCAGGTGGGCCGTGTGCTTGTCTGCCACCTAGTGGTATAAAAAAAAAGAAGTCACGAAGGACAAGCCTTTGGTCTTCTCACTGACAGTATACAATTAGAAAGATGTGTGATTCATCAAGACCCTGGAGCCAAGCCCTGCAAGTCGGTATACCTGTTGAGTGACGGACAAGACTCTGCCGATGGCTTTCTTTTCAGGATTGGGGGCTCTCAGAAAAGCCAAATCAAATGTAAGTGTAGGAGAGAGAACTCCAGAATTATTAAGAATGAAAATAAATATACATATTTTCACACCTGTAAATCCCTGAAGGGGTTGGTAGAGGCTTACTATAATTTGCGGTTCCCCATAATAAGGGGCGTTCCTATTGCCATCAAGCAGTTACTTTGTTAAGGGTTATATGTTTACAGTCGGACGGAAAACTGCCATATCCCTAGTCGTCTTCTATGACAGCTATGGAAAGAGGTGGGGTGGCATATTCCTCTCCACCGATAAAGTAACCAACACGGCAAAAAAAAAATGGAATCAAGAGACTTTTACATCCTAGCGTTAATTCCCAGCCGAAGCTTTCACCTCGGAGTCTGGGGTCCGCTTTACCAGTCTTAACTGCAGATTTGGGTGGACCTAGATATTTTCTGTGAAGCACCTGTCATCTGACCTCCACAACCCAATAGACGATATCGAAGCATTGCAGCCAGACCAGCCCCTTTAGACAAGTGGCAATTCGTTGCTCGGCGTATGATGGAATAGAATGGCATTAGGCAATTGGCATTAGGCAAATCCCATGATTTGACGTATATGACAGGCGTCAACGAATGTCAAAAACGTCAAATCCTATACATTTGTCATTCTATTCCATCATTCGCCGAGCAACGAATTGTCACTTGTCTAGGGGGGCAGTTGTTAGACTTTTTAGGGCTCCAACTATCCGTAACGACTGCCATAGATGTTCGTATGGCAACCGGGACCGACGGCTTAATATGCTCTCCGAGGCACGACCACTACCAGACCAATGGAAATACCCATATTCATGCATACAAAATATTTGCACCGAGCGGCGATCGAACCCGCGCCTCCTGCGTAGCGGCCGCTACAACCGCTACGCCACGAAGGCTGTTAAAATCAAGAGACTGAAAAAGCAATTATTTATAATCGTTTGATGTATTGTTAAATTTTTGTTTGAGTAAATAATAATAAATCATTTGAGTTGAGCGGCCCCAATAAACAATCATTGTACAGAAGAGTGCTGTAATCTGATAATCTTAAAACAAATTAAATTACCAATTCGCGAAATAAATTGTAGCCGTTGTGGCTCTGATCAGTTTACGTTATTAATTCGAATGATGAAATGAGGATAATGGTCTTTTAACCGACTGATATAAAACAGGACGTTATTAATTATTCGTTTAGTTTTAAACTGAATTAATATTTGACTAATGGAACGTCCATCGACAATGTATTTTCCTCGATTTTTGAACTGATTTTTTTTTATTAGGAAGAGCATACTTTCGAGGTTGTCCCGTTACCATCAAGTTGGAATCTGATGATGGAACTCCGGGGAAATCGAGGGAAACCCTCAAATTTCTTATGTTGCATATATTGTTATTTTCACTTAGGTATGCCGATAAAATCCCGGTTTTATCTAAAACGTGTACTTTTGAGCTGAGGAGTGGCGCTCTGATGAAGAAAATAGGAAGGTTTTCACAATAATAGCTCAATGGGAATTATTATGTAGGTTTTGTTCCCCTTACGATTCTGCGAAAGACAATCGTAAAATCGTAATAAGTATGCTGTATAAAAGTCCGAATGTATATTTTGATTACGTTTACTTAGAAGGTTGTTTTTTACAGCTGTAAGAAGTTGTAGTGTAGACCAATACCAGTTTCAACTTAATACTTTACGTTTTCCTGTCAGTTCTTTTCTTTTTTAGGTCCGAAACCCTAAAAAACTATAACATATTTTAAACCAATTTCAATAAACAATTAGGCCCAGAAAGGCTGTCTACTTTGCCATAATGACGTGTCGTGTCGAGTTTCCACTCTAGTTTGTATAGACAGACACAGATTTATACATATCTACATACCTACATACACACATGCGTGAATGTGACGACATGCGCTGCACCTGACACCGACACGACAGAATCCTTTGTTGTTTGATAAAGGGCCCCTGTAGGGCCCGAAGCTAGTCGAGTTTACAAGATATCTGTACAAATAAATAAGATTGAAGTATTTGTAATATTACCTTGTGAAGTTTACGCGGATCTCACTCATTGAAATAAAGTAAACTATTTTTAACGGATTCTATAGCAATAGTATTACAGTGCAACCTTGATATAACGACCCTCGATATAGCAAATTTCTTGATTTAACGAATTTTTCTTAATCCCCTTGAATTGTCCATAAGAGTCAATGTAAAATATACCTCTACATTGCGAACATTTTTTGAGCACTACCTCATTTTAACGAATTTTCAACTAGCCAAAAAATTGTAAATGCCTCTAGGTAACGAATTTTGTCACCCAAAACCTTTATATAACGTACGCGTCAATACATGACTCTTGAATTTCATTGTATGTGGTACATGGTTTCGACCCGTATTTTTCGTAAAACAGGAATACATACACCTAGATACCTACTTTTACAGATTTTACTACAATTAATTTTGATATTTAACCTAAGGGAAAAAAAGTTGTTACCCACCTATTTTTTTACCTCTATATAACGAATTTTAGACCTACCGAACCTTAATATAACAAACCTCAGATTATCAAAGTACTTGATATAACGAATATTACCCTTTTCCCTTCCGATTCGTTATACTGAGGTTGCACTGTATTTAGTATTATTTACATTTAGACCGATGTTTTGGCCATTTTTCAGCAGTCATGGTCGCGTGGTAACTGAAGGAAAATAATATCAAATATATCGCGATCGATGACAGGCGATATAATAATGACTCTTCTTCATATGCACCCAAGCTCACCCTATAGGCGGGGTATAGTCAATTTGACTACCTAAAAAAGAAAATCGTATTTACGCACCAATTTCGATTGCATTCAATTTTTACGATTTGGAGTCTGGGGTCCGTTTCTCTAGTTCTCCACTATCAATGAATGACGATGGTTTTTATAGAAGTGATTGCTGTTTAACCCCCTAGCCTTGAGAGTAACACGCCAGAACCCTGTTCGTCAATTATAGTCTATTGTCGTCAATTATCCTAAAAAAAAATTTCACCGTGATCATATGGTGCTTGCATTGCAACAGCGCCGAAATATCGGATACTCTTTTTTTTAATATAGGACACGTCAATTTGACTTCGCCTCGCCTGATGGTAGGCTGAAGGCAAAGTCTCTGAAAAGAGGGTCACCATTACAGACACGTATCATGTTACAATGATGGCACTCAGCTTGACGGCCTCATCAGATGCTTTTTCACGCCCCGCTTAAAGGACCCGGGACTGTAGGAGAAGGGAAACACGTGAACTGGTAAGGAATTCCCAGACTTAATGGTGCGGCAGAAAAAGGAGTCGCCGAACCGCTTGGTTTTTGATGGAATATTCTGCACCGTACTCGAACTCGAAACAATACATGGTAAATATCCCGATAGTTCTAATAGTAATATGAACGACCATGAAAGTTTAAATCTTCCAGAGATGTATAAACTATAAGCTATCACTTTCTCTCTCTCTACACTATACAATTAAACAGAGAAAGTACGTGATATAAATACATTCCCAACCCTCTATACATAATTCACGAGTGTGGATGTACAGTGAAATATTGTTGCCGCGATTTAGGGGTGGAATAAATACGATTCGTTTTATAGATTTTTCGTATATTGCCTGAAGAGAAAATTTATATATATTATTTCTCTCTCTCCTTCGTCACACCGTGATGGATTTATTGCATTTTCTGTCTTTATGTTCGTTTTAGGTGATATTCGTTTAGACATGTGCTGATTTGTAATGGTTGTATGTTTGTATGGTTCAAAAAGAGGGGAATATGTTAGGAAGTGACAGTAATATATATAAATGGATTCTATCTGTGGCGAAGGGTGAAAATTGTCAAAAGGGAAGCCAGTGGAAAATAATTTTACCTCTTATAGAAGGGCCATAGCAATTTTATATGGAATTTGGCTGTTCTGATTTCACATACAGAATTTCAGATACGTTCAGTTTTAGATAATGTATTATGTAGATATATTATAAACATCTCTACCAAGACTTCCCTTTGGAGAGCAAGCCGGTAGGAATTGGGTTGGGATCCTTCCCCGCTGGTATATACATACCTATTATGCGATTCATTAAGCGGGGCGTGAAAAAGCATCTCATGAGGCCGACAAGCTGAGTGCCCCCATTGTAACATGGTACGTGTCTATAATAGTGACCCTCTTTTCCGAGACTTTGCATTCAGCTTACCATCAGGCGACGTGAAATCAAATTGACGTGTCCTATATGGAAAAAAGATAGAACGTAATCCAGGTAGCAGTTTCAAAAATTCAAGCTTACAAAAATACTTATCAATATAATTTGATAAAGTAGTTTTTTTGTGGTGCAAAATAAAAAAAATACGCGTTCTCTTTTTATAATATTTAGGAAATAAAGAGCTAACATACCTTAGCTTCCAGTGTTGGAATGTTCCAATTATTTCTGTTAGCTTCCTACTTGCATGCGAAACCTGTAACAATGATATAAAAATACATTAAATTCTTATCTCTATATAGATAAAAATGTTAATTTGGTTTATGTATGCTTCAAAAACGCCAAAAAATCTGCATTGCTCGAACTCAATTTTTGACACAAAAATCGACGCTTCGACGCGAGTTTTCTATCTATTTTTATTTAGATGGAATTGCAATCACGATATAGGATTTTTTACGAATTTATTCCTGGGGCCCTAGACAAAGTAACATTCTATTGATGAAATCGCGCTGAAGCGAACCATTTTTAATGTTTTAACCATGAATTTCGGGACATTGCGGTGGTTAGAGTAATAATGATAAGTTAAATAAAGTATTTCGAGTTACAAAGATTCAAATTTCATACAAAAAATATAGTTATATTAATGATTTATGCTACATAATACAATTAATAATTTCATACTACAATTAGCGATTCCACTGGCGTTTTCGCCAATAGAATGTCACTGAGCGAAACCGGAATCCGGTTATTCCTGAGCGAAACCGGAATCCGGGTCGCGGGTTATTATTAAAGAGTACTTCCAGTTTGCCCCACCAAGCGTCCCCACTGGTTAAGCAAAATGTATATATCCACTTTTCCCCCACTAGATTCATTCTGGTGGATAGGAGGAGGAGGAGGAGGATAGGAAAGGATAACAACGCTTTCACGCTTAATCCACTGAACCAATTTTGATGAAATTTCGGACAAGGCTAGATTAGACCTTGGGAAAGGACATAATGCTATGTTTAGTCGTGATAACCGACATCCACGCGGGCGGACCCGAGGGCAACAGCTAGTATTCTATATTCAAGAGCCTATAATATAACCTAGTTAAGCTTTAGGTCTTTTTTATACTACTTAGGTGGCAATCAAGCACACGACCCACTAGATGGAAAGCGGTTACCGTGGCCTATGGACGTATGCAACACCAAGTCTAGAAAGCACTGTGTAGTATGTCCTACATAATTTTATATCCCGCATTTAAAACTCTCAGAAAGGTGCTTCAACGTAGAACATAATTAAGATGCCAAAATGGCGGCTGGAAAAGAATTTTCATCACGACGCCAACAAAAAGTGTGCAAGTTCCTTAAGTTCTTTAGTAAAGGTAGAAAAAGGAAAACTTTGTAGAGGGCGTGAGCGATCACCCGTCAAATATTTAGCCTCTGGGAGTACGCTGTCAACTGCCGGCTAACTTTGCCCCAAGTGCAGAATACCAAACTAGGAAAGGAACGAGTGAAATATTGATGGAGGCATAGTGTGTTTTGTCGTAGGTAGACAAATCGAGGTAACAATTACTCTTGTTACCTTTTTAGGGTTCCTTTTGTAAAGCAACAGGGCCCATACCATGAACTCTTAAAACAGCAGGCACATGCTGTAACGAACATCTCGAATGATCGAAGTGAGCTCGATAGCTTCGATCATTCGAGATGCAAGTTACAGCATGTGCCTACAGGTCAATAATTGAACTGCCGTCATTCTACCAACTGCAGATGCCACTTTGGAATCCCTTTGTAATCCTATATATTTATATGACAGTACAAAGTGACATTTGCAGTTGGTAGAATGACAGCAGTTCAATTATTGACCTGTTTTAAGGTTTATGGTAAGGCCGCAGGATTCTGTTACTAAAACTTTGGTTTTATATCCGTCTGTCATAGGATACACTCCTTTAACAGATGGGTTTGTGGTCTCTGTTTTGATATTGATTGAATTCCAAGACATTGCCTACAGCTTACCATCAGGTGAGGTGTATTGACGTGTCCAATATAAAAAACACACGGCCCACCTGATAAAAAGCAGTTATCGTGGCTTATGCACTAAACCACAGGGGTCAGCACCCATTGGTCCTCTAAAACTCGACCCCTAGCATAAAAGTTGTAAATTCGATCCCTTTTTAGGTGCCCATTGGTCCTTCGGTAGGAGACCAATAATATTAATTAATTTTTAAGGCACAGGTGCTTCCACTGTCTCTACAATTTTTTATTAGATTTCCGAAACTTTATTCATTGGAATAAACTTGTACTTCAAAAACAGCATTAAATGTGCTATTTTTTTCTGTTTTGCAAGAATTCAATAAAATTTTAGCTGTTATTATTCCGATGGGATCGAAAAGTTCTCGAGTGGAGGCCACGTATCGGCAAGCGCAGCGTAGGACGTCCACCCACAAGGTGGACAGACGACCTTATTAAGGCCGCGGGAACGCGCTGGATGCGTGCCGCTTCCAACCGGTCTTATTGGAGATCTAAAGGGGAGGCCTATGTCCAGCAGTGGACTTCCTATGGCTGAAATGATGATGATGATGATGATGTTATTATTCCAGTTTATAAAGTTTTGTAGCAGCAAATTCGATACTATTGTTATAGAGCCTGTCTTGTTTCTATTACGAAAATAATTATAACGTGACTACTTCACTAATCGATTTAGAACGAGAAAAGAGAATCGTCTTCGCGCGGGACTCTGACCACTAAGCCACCGAAGCCCGCACGAAGCCGATCCAAATTTATCTAAAACTTAATTTTATATCTCGTACGATGGTACGGAACCTTTACTGTGCAAATGCAACTCACACTCTCTGAAATCTTAGGGTAGGTAATCTTTTATTTAAAGATAGGCGGGAGCGCAACGTTTGTCTCTAAGCACGATATATGTTGGCGTTTATGTATATACCTGGCCAGCCCAATTTTATCAGGTTATTTTGCCAGAGATTTGTAAGTAAAATCTGAAAATCTGAATAACAAAGAGTTACATGCATACTACTAGATAAGCTATTTAGAACAAAAAATATATTAGGGTTCCTGGCGTGAGTGAAAAAAGACAGTAAATGAATTAAAATATTAAAAATATTTACACAAGGTGTACCAGGGGTTAGAAAGGAATTTGTTTTGATACAATAATTTAATAATTTGTTCGGACAACGTACCTATCATCGCTGTCCGCAATCTGAAATGTCAACAAAAAATGAGGACAAAATTGTCTACATTTTACGCAGCATTCAGAGACGCACTACGCAAAACAATAATTATGTCATCAATACTATTATAAAATTGTAAAGTGGTCGTGTCTGTACATTGGAGATAATTAAAAAAAAACCTTGGGTTATGTTATGTTAACGATACTGAACACGAAAATATTTTTTTTGAATTTCCTGTCTGTTTGTCTGTTTGTCCGCGATGGACACAAAAACTACTGGACGGATTTTGATGCGGTTTTTTTTGTTAGAAAGGGCTTACTCAGATTTAAAATCTTACGTTTGTTTGATCGCAATCGGTTGAGTAGAACCAAAGATATGAGCAAAGGTCGCGTTAACCGAGATGCACGCGGGCGGAGCCGCGGGTGGAAGGCTATTTAATAATAAATTGGTTTTGAGCCCTGCTTGTTTAACCCACCCCATTTCTTCCTGAGGGTGTCGTAGAAAGTGACTAAGGGATAGGGCTGTTCTCCATCCGACAGTAAATATACAGCCCATGACTAAGTACCCGCCTGACGGCAATAGGCTCGCCCCCTATTAGGTGGAACCGAAATCATACTTGGCGAAATGTGGGTGTTAGTGTTAATACACCTCTGCCTACCCATTCGGGGATTAATAGGCGCGAGTATATGCATGTAAGTGACGCGAGTAAGAAGTTATAATTTTGGCGTGTCTCTATCTATAATATGACGTCATTGTTAATTACAGTATTAACTTTTTTTTTTTCCTTTATGGCAAGTAATAGTATAATATGCCAATGTCAAGTTAAAATTTTATTGGCTTCTTGCGCATTTAGCCATTATCAAGTAGTTTATAATAATTTTATTTGGATGGGTGGATGGATGGATGGATGGATGATGATGATGATGGTGAGTTGATGATGATGACGATGATGATGATGGCTGCCTCAGTAAAGTCGTGGAAACTTTACTAAAGGCTTCTACGGAGATTTGAAACCAACACGAGAAGTCACAATTCACTGTAATATTTCACTTTCCTACTCTTGTGCGCGTTTTCCAAGACGTTATGTCTAAAAATACACCATTTTTACACATAAAAACTCGAACTCACACTAATTTTGGAAAATAAAATAACACCTCGATCGTTCATTTTCGTTTTGGCGGCAAAACTCCCAGTATTAACTTACATCTGTTGCTAAATCCATGAATTCTCAATATAAACTTTTTCCGCCATATTGCGCCATAATAAACACATTGTGTACAATATTTAACACAACATCATGCTCGGGCCGCTCGTTTACACCTCCCCAGAGCTTCCAACATGTTGGGCGACATACAATGACACTGCTTATTGCTGCTACGGTTTACTGCCGTGTTTTACGATACATATTATTATGACAAAATATGTTGCAGAAGATAATAAGACAAATGGCGGGAAAAGTGACATCTTATTTTTTTTAACACACGCGTCGTTCGTGGCGGAATACTTTTGGTTCTACATAAATATTCAAATATTTGGTACAAGTACAAGCTGTGTTTGTCCAGGTGTTTATACTTTTTTTAAATTTCAGGATAAGTAATAAGTTTAAAATAAATGTGGAACATTTTTTACAACACACCTGCTCATAACAGTGATATTATTTTACCGCAATTAAGCACGGAATGACACCTATTATAAAACTGTGACTTTTTCATTACTATTATTCACAAAAGTGAGTTATAGATTCTTTTTAAAATTTTATAGGAAGTGTCTATAATTGTCTATGTTCTTAAAAAAGTTTTGATACAAAAAATAACGTGTTTAATAGTAAGTACGAATAAATTAATACGCCTATTGTATGGTCATTTGATGCATTTTCGTATTTAAATAAATAATTTCAACTTGTAATTACTTACTTAAATATTTACTACACAAATACTTTTCCAAACTTAGAATTTCGTAATTTACCCGGGTTTCGAGATTGAATTACGCAGGAACGGCTACCATATTTATATTTTATCTGTATACCACCTACGTAGCATAAAATTAAAAACATATTTTATTTTAATTTAGATAAAACAGAACATTTTACAGACATTATGAGTTGGCTCATAAATGGTTTATTAGCTTCACCTCAGTGGGTACTGGGAAAGCCGCTGGTTTTCATGAAATATTTTTCTTGCGGGATAATCCTATAATTCTATTGTATTCAGTTTGCAGCTTATGAAGCTACCTTTATAAACTAACTAGCTTTTGCTCGCGGCTCCGCCCGCGTGGATGTCGGTTATCGCGACCAAATATAGCCTATGTCCTTTCTCAAGGTCTAATCTACCCCTATACCAAATTTCATCAAAATCGGTTCAGTGGTTTGGGCGTGAAAGCGAGACAGACAGACAGACAGACAGACAGACAGACAGACAGAGTTACTTTCACATTTATAATATTAGTAGGGATAAAGTATACTTGTTTCTTAAATATTTCTTGTCGACTATGCAAACTATTTTTTAATTTAAAAGGCACCGAACGACGTAGAATTTGACTCGGACATCGAGGTTTTGTTCTGCTAAAATTATAGGTACAGTTAGCAGCAGATCTATTTCGACTACAAAGTCTCAAAATTAATTTGATACTAAGGTATCAATAGCAAGTCAAACTGGTATATTAATGAGAAGAATTTAGAAGCGTCGGTAGCTTAGTGGTTAAGGAGTCGGCCTTACGATCGAGAGGTCCCAGGTTCGAATCCTGGCCATTACACTACCGACGTGAACCCACTCCTAGCACAAGCAATCTAGCTTAGTTGGAGGGGTTAACGGGAATATTAGTAATTTCGGTTGCTAAAATTCTTTAAAAAAAAAAAAAAATTACACTATCGCCCGAACTAAAGGTATGTAGGTACCAATAAGAACAATCAGTCAACAGGAAGAGATGACTATCAAGATATTAAGATCATTTTGGGTACTTTGTTCACCAAAATCAATTGATGCTACTGTGCCTATATAATTCGTATGCCATGGGAATCCAGTCTAGCTAAGTTAAATTGCTTCGGTTAGGAGTGGGTTCACATCGGTAGTGTATTGGTCAGGTTTTGTACCCAGAGCCGTTCAATTATTGACCTCTGCTTTAAGAGTACACGGTAGCCCTGAAGTATACGCAAATTACGGCAGTCAAATATTCTGAAAAATGTATAGCCAAGTATACTGTGGTGCACATTGACAGACGTTGGCCCAACGTGTACAGCTGGACTGTGGTGCACATTGGCAGACGTTGGCCCAACGTGTACAGCCGGCATAACAAGATTCCGAGCTAAATTATTATATTCATTTAAAGTTCAAGGTGTTTAAGTTATTGTCCTAAGAGTTATAAAGGCGCGATAATGGTTCTAATGAGTTTTGTAAGATTTAGGGCGACTGGCTCCATGGCCATGGATTTTAGAATAGTGGGGTTATATAACTACTAGTACCTAGCCCTCGCCAAAATTTAATGTGAATATTTCTATCTCGATAAAGCTATAAAATCTAAGTAATATAATGAAATTTTCTTATCAGTGTTTGTCTGCAATCTTCTCCGAAACGGTTTGATCGATTGTTATGAAATTTTTTAAGCATGATCGTTAAGTAGGTCTTCAGCCAGTCGTTCAATAAGCATGCAGTAAGCATGTAGCAGGCATGCGGTAAGTATGCAGCAAACTTGCAGCAAGCATCGTTTCTGTCACCACCGCAGCTTCGGCTTGCATGCCAGAGCGTGATTCAATACAAACATCTTCAGAAATTTTCATATTTATATTAACTATTAGTAGAATTAGAACCTTCTTGTAACGAACTTCCATTAAGAAGCCTCATCAATTAATATCATGTCCAGAACTGAAGATGACATTGAACTTGTTACTTACTTTCGATAACACTTTAGGACAAAATGAGCAACATTTATATTGTACCGAAGTTACTCCGAACTTTTTCTTCCGAGACTTCCTCCTATTGTATACAATAGAAAATAATTTGATATACTTTTTGTCGCGTAATGAGGCTTTGAAGGAACTACAAAAAGTTTGTGTATGTATTGATTGTAGTGTTTTTTTTGGTGGGAGCTATGTATTATAGACACGTCTAAGGAGTAAAAAATCGCTATGAAGTTGATGATGAAATATATTGAATTTATCCCTATTATACTCGTACAACGTGTAATAAAATAAACTCTCTGAATTTTGTGATAATACTTGAAAAAATAATTAAAATATCGGGTGACATAATTCTCCAAAATTCAGCTACAAAGTTTGCAAAAATTTACATAACCACATCGATATGTCCAACTGACTTGGAAGTCAATGACCGATGGGTGCTTCGTAATTAAATAACATTTTAATCAATGTTCGGTAAGTTTCATGAGCTGACGCGCGCGTATAACAAATCGAGAGGCACCGTGGTAGTATAGTATAGTATAGTATAGTATAGTATAGTATAGTATAGTATAGTATAGTATAGTATAGTATAGTAGTACCATACAAACGAGCGTAATATTAAATGATAAGTGAAATCCATCCATCCATACTAATATTATAAATGTGAAAGTAACTCCGTCTGTCAGTCTGTTGACGCCTAAACTACTGAACCGATTTCGATGAAATTTGGTATAAGGGTAGATTAGACCTTGAGAAAGGACATAGACTATGTTTGGTCGCGATAACCGACATCCACGCGGGCGGAGCCGCGGGAAAAAGCTTGTATTAATATTTTTTTAAATATTTTTCGGGCATGGTTACCGATACTGATCAACCCCTCAAAGTTCCAAGAATTAATTTTGTTACACCTTGTAAACCTTCAAAATTGTAACAGGCATGCATTGGGTTTCGCAAGAAAATATATGTTTTCTTTCTTTTATAAGTATTCACGAGATATTAAAACATTTATATTTGTTATATTTGTGTCTTCCCTATCACGTTTCTTGTCCGCAAATAAACCGACGCTTAGAAATATGCCACGAAAAAAATGTACAAAAATATGTTGGGAGAAATTTTATTGACATTTTAGAGACCGAGCATCTGTTATGAAACCCAAATCAAACGTCACAGGTTCTTTATAATTCCTGAAGTATTGACATCCACTCATATTCAGGAACCTAAAAGTATCGGATGATATTAAAGGAAAATTATAACAAAAAAAAATACTGAAAAAATGTCGTACTGTACAGGTATAATAGAGGTGCCCCTATTATATCGATACGCGTATTAGGTATAATAGAGGCGCCCTTAGAGTATACATTGCTATAGAGCGCGCCTTACAAGTATGAACTGCTATCACGGGTATGAACAGTACCGAGGCTCCTGGCTCAACCTCAATCAGTAGCAAAACAATACCCAACAAAATGACTTCGCAAATAATATTTAATTCGATATGTTAAATCAAAATTTTATACAACATTGTATATTTGTAGTAATAATGACGCAAAAATAACGCAAAATGACGCCATTTTTTTTGTATTTTGGCTTTAATTTTATCCATGCATATCAAATCGAACAAAAAACTTCATAACAACAAACTACAATAATAAGTAGTGCATCTATTGATATTTTCGGTAATGCATGAAACATCACTATAGGTGCGCTATACCATCGCAAAGTATCTGCTAACACTCGGTGCCAAAGACCAGCACTGCAATTCACTAAGTTAGCACAACGATGCGAGTCGCAACGTTGTGCTCGATAGAGATTGTTATTGATCGGATTGTATCACGTCATTGGAAATCAACCAATGACAGTGTCTATCGAGCACATCGTTGCGACTCGCATCGTTGTGCTTGCTTAGTGAATTGCACAGCTGAGTGATAGGCGCGCACTATGTAATAATGTATACTCTAAGGAGGCGCCCCTTTTATATCTGTATGCGTATTGAAACTGTATTGATCTATATTATTTTGATATAATTATAGGACGCGTTTTCTTAGTTTGTGACTAACCGACCGAACCGAATCTGAGACCTCACACACAAAACAACACCCAGCTATCTCACTTAGAGGGAAAATTGTTTGCTGATATTTTTACCTAGATAATCTAAAATGTAAAAGAATCTAGACCTATAAGTAAAGGTTCGAGAGTTAAACAAATAAATTATAAGCATATGTTTGTTATGTTGAAACAACAGTTTTTATATATTTATTAAATGGTGTATTTAATGGGTTTACATTTTTACGAAAAAAAATAATTTGACGCACATCACACTAACTTTGGACTGACTCATTATAGATGCGTACTGGGTCACGCAATTTTTTTGTCAGGCATCTATCCAGTATAGGCGTATCTCCCGGACTTGCCCTATACCTGCCCAAAAAAGAGGACCCCATAAAACTTTACCCGGCCCATTAATCAAACCTCAACATTCTGCACTCGTTACTAGTACGTCACCAAGCCAATTAAAACCTAAAGTCACTGTTATTCATAAAAAGGATGAAACAAAAACCCTTTTATTCAGTCCTGAAAAATAAAATAATCGTAATTGACAATCGGGCTTTCAACAGTCAGACCTTTGCCTAAAAAAACGTTGGAACTTTTTAAAAGCAATTTTAACCCTATGAACATTCAATTGTGGGCCGCGGGAAAATGTAACAATTTCGGTCGAAACGTCCCTCGGGACTGAGTGACCGGTAAGGGTTAGATACGGTACCGATTTATTTCTATTACCATTTGACCGCAGGCGATTAAGTTGAATATACACTAAACGCACTTAAACATTTATCATGTTAACAAGGCAGTTTATAAATATTCAGCCTATTTGATAAAAATGGTAAAGCAGATTATACGGTAATTGTTGTAAATATTTTTAGATACGGGTAACCACTTACTATCAGTGATATAACTAGTCATTTCTTTCCCTAATTTCTCTTATTCTTCGACAGCAGAATCTGCTGTCGAAGGAAAAAGGAAGAGGTAATTTGACTTGGACCAAGATAAAGAAAGCCGACGTCCTGCCTGAAAGCGAAAGTCATGGGAACAAACTACGTGGACATCATGGCGACAATTAAATCAACATTTTTTTGCACAATTCAATTCAAACTATGTGACAATTATCATCTTTAGTCACGCCGCGACCCTGGCCGCTGAAAAGTAGCCGAAACATCGTGCTAAATGTGAAAAATACCAAATAAATCGAGATAGAATCCGTTAAAAAGTGGTTGTATTTCAATAAAAGAATAAGCTAATAAAGCAATCTAGACTTCTCCCAGTGTGTTTCCCACCTAACCTTTCACATAAAATAACTTGCGGGTCAAGATGTACCGATTGGGTTTTACCCGGATTAAATTTGAGCCATTTACCTCTCTTGAAGGAAAAGGGTTGGCAGGAGAAGAGCTTAGACGTGTAAGGTTGACAATAATTTTATTGGGTAGGGCTTTGTGACGTCACATCCCACAATATTTGATTACTTCTTTACGGTGGCGCGGTGGTCGTGAATATGACTGTTTTGTACTTTAACGAACTATGAGGCAAAGCGGTGTAGATAGTTTAAATAATTAAAGCGGTGGTAGCTTAGTGGTTAAAATACTCAATTGACGGCAATTACTCCTAATACTATTATCTGTTCTGTGACCAAAGCATCTACTCAATATCAAGGTAGAAATAAATAAATAAACTTTGTTAATAAAAAAAAAAATATTTTAAAAAGTATGTTATTGAATGAATGAACATTGATTAACTGTATGTACACAGATTAAAAAGTAAAATTTCAAACAATTTACAATTCGAATGCGTTCCAATTTTAACTTGATTAATTCCCGCCATTTTCCACTGCAACAGATTAAACAAAAAGCAGTAGAATCTAAACAATAAATCGGTTTAAACCGCTTTGAATTCAGTTCGAACATTGTAATTGTAATTGAATTTAGAACTATATACCCGCGAAACAATGCTTCTGTGGTCTAAATTAATTGATTTTCTAAATTGGGTGACCACTCTGCTGTATCTACGTTTCCCAAGTGATTAGTGTATTGGGTATCTCAAAATGTTGTAAAGAAATTGATATACCTACTGTCTCACACAAACAGGGAGTATACCTACTCTGATCAGCCACCGTACCACGATACGGTAGACTCAAGTAATAAAATAAGAACCTAATTCTCTACACAGATTGGGGTGCTTGGTACGGACCTACTCAGAACCTCCATGCGGTACAGCCTGGGTAACGGAGACAGAAGTATCTCTTCCTGCAGGAGAGAAGCTGCCGCTTGGAGGCTATCCACATGTCCCTCTGACTAGCAGAGGGCACAGTGGAGAGCAGGCAAGATACGTGTAAATTGATTTGTTGGTTAATTCCTTGGTCGGAGAGACTCTAGAGTAGGTACTCTACAGACTCTAGAGACTCTAGAGACTACTACTCTAGAGACTCTCCCATAGTATAATTAACAAACTTCGTAACCCCCACATAAACTAAGCCAGTGTCATATATAGAACAGAAATCAAGCTAATGCAACTCATTATCAACGGTTACTAAGAAAAAAAACAAAATTCCCCAAGTTCTTCGATCAGAATATGAGCTGGCAACACTGTGTCTGACAGGACCCTCGTCAGTTTAACTTTTACTACAAAATAAGGTTGCACTCACAGTCTATGTACTACTTAAACTAACATTTTTTATGAATGAGGCATAATGTTTCATTGAAAGATTCTCATTTAATTATACTATACAGATCACTTATTATATCATGGTTCATTACCGTTGGCTTGATGTTTGTCATAAAGGTATGATTCCGAAACCGACCATATACGACAGCTGCAGACGCATTATACAGCGTACCCATGACTTGTTAAGCTCCGATACTGATAAAATGGTCCCCATGGAGAAGTCGCAATGAATTATGCGTATCTGCTGCGTGTATTTAGGTACATTTTTGTCGTATACAGTTACGTTCGGAATCATACCTTAAGTGATGGCATAGGTATCATGTATCGTCTCTGCCATTGATGCTGTAGCCAGCAATCCGATTTTTCAAATTCGGACTTGCCCCTCTTCACTCTCGAGGTAACCCGCGCCACGTATCTTGGACCAAAAATGTGCTCAAAATGTGTCCTATACGTGCAGTACACATTTCTTGGGTGTTTTTTGAGGATAGCACGGGATGCTACTGCGGTAGACGAACTCAAATTCACCAAGCAAAGACTATTGCAAAGCAATCCGCGGGCGCCAGAGCCTCGTATGTCTCACGATTTAGGTCCAAGATACGTGACGCGGGTTATACGTAGGTTTACTTTAGCTACTTACAGAAAAATTACTTTTCTTTGTACTACTTTATTTGCTGGCAAAAGTCGATATTTTGTTCGTTAATTCGTAGTTTTCCTTCTTTTAATGAATATAGCAGTGATGTTGAATGTAATAAAACAAATTCTACAGACAAGATATAAAGAAAAAAATAGTCAAAAAGTTGGATAAAAATCAACCATGGCGGTTACTGAACGTTAGAGAAAACGTTGGCTGTGAGCGGAAATACGAAATTTTGTAGCCATAGAGGTATCGAGAGGTAAATTTGTACGTGGAGCGGGTAGGGGTGTTGTCTATGCCACAGGCTGAACCAGCGTTGAGGATTAAATCAAGTTCTTGTTTTGTGCACTCTACGGATAACTGTGAGGTTGTACAATGTATCTCAATTCCATTTTACAATTTAGAGATATTTTTGAAGTAAGTAAAAAATTTTTAGGCGCGTTTGTCGTTTTTCATTGTTTTTTTTAATGTAGTACTTACCTTAACACTTTTCACTTTTTGTATAGACTGTTCTCACTTCTCTTGGTACTACCTACTGGAGTATCTACCAACAGAAGTGAAAGCACAATATTTTTTTTACACAGATTTATAATATTTTAAAATTTGCATACAATTATTACCACGTTTAAATTTCTTACGTGTTTTATTCAATTTATATTCATAACATTCATTTCTGAACAACAACAATAACAAAAAGGAAACAAAACAAATCTAACCGAACAAATACAAAAAGGTGTCAGCAAGTTTTCAACATAAAGAATGAACATAATATTTTATAGTTCAATTTTCCGCAACGGTGCTTCGATGCGGAAATAGAATACACCGTGACCGCTCTGGTGTTATGTCATGTCAGTTATAAAAATCCCAATTTGCAACTATTCAAAATTGGAACTAGTGTCGAACCACATGCAGCCAATCACATTCAAGCGCTATAATACATTTTATTTTTATTGTTTTACGTCCCGGTTGCGTCCAGGAATAAATTCGTAAGGAGTCCTATACGAACTTTCCATTCAAGCGTTCATCGCTTCTTCTCTACCGTGCTCTACCGCCTCCTCTACCACACCGAGTGTTCTGAGGAGATATTTCAACCGATCCCATCGTCTCCCTTTCTGTCGACGGTCGGTGACGGACGAGCATAACCCAAAACTCTAAAGGGGTATTTTTTACTATGTACTGATATGTCCAAAAATCCTTTTATAATGAACGCTTACATTATAAAACGCATTACTAGCTAAAATTTCAAGATTGTTTGTATGATCATCAACACTGAGCCTAAAACGCTGGAGCTCTGGCTCAGTGTTGATGAATCAGTCAGCCGGAATAAGTAACTTTATGTGTATAGATTTTTATAATGTGGTCAGGACATACCCATATAACTAATTTAAAAGAAATTACTAACATTCATAACTGTAATACGAACCAAGTCATATTTTAATGCATCTAAATTAACACAGCATCCACAATATGCTCAACACTAACTCCATTTTTAAATTCAGAATTGCCGGCTGAAAAAAGTAAAATGCACGAGTATCTAGTGTGATTATGATTAAGTTTTTCCATTCTGCAACTCTTCTTTGATGAGATATTTTCAGTCGCACGATGCGGAATGGAATTCCAAATTTAAAAGTTTCCCTGTCATGGTAGCACTGAGTTCGCATAATTCAAAAACTCTGATGCAATTTTTAAGAGCAGCGTTTTTTCACTGAAATATATCCACGTCGTGCTTTTTTCATTCTGTTTAGGTTTTATATTCAAATAGTAGAATTAATGTGATAGAGAGTATAATTTTTTGTACGCGAGGTGGCATTCGAATTAGTTTAATGTCGAGAGAAAACAATAGGTAGAGTCTGGATGTTTGCCAAAGCGTTCGCGTGAATTCATAAAATTGAAATTTCACGAACAATTTGCAACGTCAATTGTTATGTTGTTATTCGGCGGCAAAAATATGAATTCTAAATTGAGATTCATAGTTTCTTTTTGTATTGTAAACTCACAAATAATTTAGCTACTGTCTACAGACACAGTTCTTAAATCGTTTTGTAAATGAAATACAAAACATTTGATTCATACTACCATTTTCTTTTATACGTATCTCATTGGGAGCAATGGCGCACATTGAGAGAGACCTATGTCCAGCATTGGACTGCGACAGGCTAATTTGATTGATTGTATCTGTGTAAAAGTAAAAATAAGAAATACGAAATTCTGTACAAAAAGAGTACAAAACAAACATCATTCGAAATCATGTCAGCTGTTTTTAGTGAAATCCCAAATGAAATCGCAAAAATGTACGATAGAAAAAAGAAAAACCCATAGATACGGAAAACAAAAGGATTGGAGGATTCCATGTCGTGAATAGCTCGACTGTGTATAAAAAGGCGCCAACAATGGCGGGCGACTGAAAAAAGATTTTCAGAAATCAGAGCTATCGTGAATACAATAAAGATTTTTTTCGCATTGACAAAAGTGTGCCTGAAGCCAAGGTGAGAATGTTTGCGGCTCTCGTTACGTAATATTTTGTTATCGTTGTTTTTCATGTTGAGGTAACATTGTTTAAGCGGCCATTTGCAAGTTGACGATGTCTTTGGTTCACACGCGTTCGGATATTCGCAGTTCCTTTATAGATTTGAATAACAGATACTTACAGGCCCTGGCACGCGCGGATGGTTTTATAATACCCTGTGCTGCTGTGCTATGAACTCCCCGCGATGGTTTTCCCAAGCGACTACAATATGGGGTTCTTCAAGAAGGGCATTAGAAGGTTTCTTCAGGGTCGGCAGCACGAGTGTCCATAGCAAACCACTTTCCATCAGGTGGGCCGTGTGCTTGTCTGCCACCTAAGTGGTATAAAAAAAAAAATAATAATAATAATAATCTGTGCTTGGCGATTTTGAGCTTGTCCACCGCCGTAGCTCCCCGTGCTATCCTCAAAATACACCCAAGAAATGTACACTGCTTAGAACCCATTTTAGGTCCGAGATATACTTAAGTATGTCTCGAGCAATAATAGGGAGGAACAAAGCTGAGGTTGTGCTAACATTTATTTACTAAACATAATGTACTTGACGGATGTTACCCAATCGATATTTGCGCGTGCGCGTGCGCTGGGCTGTTCGACAAACAGCGCAAGGGCACCTTGCTTAACACCTTCTTGACAATGTGTATTGATAATGTTTGTCTGTTTCTTTGTGTCCGGTGTTATTTAATACATCGGCTTTAGGTACTTATGACTTGTTTTAAAAAAATCTGTCTGTAGATTACGCAAAAACATATGTTTGGTGAAGCCCTGTATACCTAAAGAGCGGTCCTTACATGTAACTATTAGAACTATCGGGATATTTACCATGTATTGTTTGGAGTTTCCGATATTTATAAATGATATTTATAAATGATATATATGGATACAATGGACGGATTAGACCACCTTACGAACGACATAAATCCCGAAACTGCAAGGTGGAAAGACAACCAGCCTTTTTACCCTACATCAAAGGAGTAACAGATAAAGTCGCTAACATCCTAAAGAAGGTTTCTGTCAAAACTATCTTCACTCCTTTAAAAAGGCTGTCACAATGCCTGCGCTCACCCAAAGATGGCTCTCCACTGGACAAGCCCGGAGTATATAAAATTGACTGCAGCTGTGGCAGTTCCTATATAGGTCAGACCAAAAGAACGGTTACATGCCGAATCAAGGAACACATCAGGGCAGTCAAAAACAACGAACCGCAAAAATCTGCTATCGCTCAACATTTATTGGAGTCCGGTACTGACCACTGGATCGAGTTACATAACCCTCAGATGCTCTCAACAGAACGCCACTACATACCAGGATTGGTTAGGGAAGCGATTGAAATAAAAAAGTACAAAAATTTCAATCGTGAGGATGGGTTTCAACTGCCGAACGTCTGGCATCCAGTGGTCCGTCTATGTAAAAACAACCGGGAGCAAGCCAAAACAAAATCGCGAGTGGATACAGTAAGCATAGTGTGTCGTGAACGTGATCGAGATCGAGTTCGAGTGTGTAGTGAGAGTGAAACCAGTGGTAGTGTCCATAGTGTCCATACGCGTAACAAAAGAACTCGAAAGAGGGTAGATCGATATATGTTCTCCTAAAAACTTTTTCACCGTTTACCGCCAGTACTACAGTTCCTCCGTGATCATGGTGCTTGCAACAGCGCCGAAATATCGGAAACTCCAAACAATACATGGTAAATATCCCGATAGTTCTAATAGTTATGTGAAAGACCATGAAAGTTTAAATACCTATAAAAGGTCCTTACATGATCAATTTACCAAAAAAGTATTTTTATTTTGATGTTTTTTAAATGTCGTTTTCATGGTTTATAGTCTATACAGAATAATATATTGTAGGACATTCTACACAACGGTATCTAGACCCAAAGTAAGCATACCTTAACTAGCTTGTGTTATGTGTTCTAGAATGCGGATAAACATACCTACTTAGATACATTTTATACATAATTATTATACATAGAAAACACCCAGACCAATGTAAATATTCATATTCATGCATACAAATATTTGCATTGAGCGGGGATCGAACCCACGCCTCCCGCGTAGCAGCCGCGTTCACTACCGCTACGCCACAGAGGTAGTGCCAGAGAGATAATGATTTTTGGCTTTGATTTATAACTTTGAAACTTCTAGATAATGGATTAGGATAGGAAAAAGCGAATTAGCTCAGCGATTCCCATAGATAACATACTAAATGGTTTAAAACATTCAATTCTATAGTACGCGCCAGTTAGTGTGGCAATACGAGTGGAACAAAGTCTTACGAATACGAAGTAACAAGAAAGGTAAATCAAAAATATTAAGAATTAAGAATTATTACATTATCTTTTAACATTGAAGCTGTCGTTTTTGCAAATTTCGTATACCTACACCACTGTATG
The DNA here is from genome assembly GCA_914767945.1 of Eilema depressum. NCBI lineage: Eukaryota > Metazoa > Arthropoda > Insecta > Lepidoptera > Erebidae > Eilema > Eilema depressum. The sequence continues at coordinate 2,118,613 of OU612026.1, forward strand.
GGGGAATGTAAATGACTCGTATTGCCACACTAACTGGCGCGTACTATACAATATGGATACGACATATAGGCAATAATTGAAACCATATACTTGGTACCCCCTAAGCTTCAAGCAGGAAAAGTTTGAACAAAATTGGTCCAGTATTAAGGGCAGAAACTAGAGTTTTAATTTTATAAAATTTGAACAACTTTGAGCACTCTGTAGAATCGCATGTTGCCGCTTAGCTGTTCAAGTAAGTTACCTACTATGCCTATTGTTGTGTGTGTGTGTGAAGGTGTGTGCGTATTTATTAACGACTTATGACACAGTCAATGACTTTAAAGCAATGGATGAAACTATTTAATGACTTATACAAGTGGTTGCATTTTCTACATTTATTTTAATAATTATTTTGTTAGAAAATTTCGGATTTTATAAATCAGGGAATTTAAGTTTAAATTTAATTTGGTTCTATTCCTACGGACCAGGATGCTTCGCGGTTTCAGTATTTGCACATATGGGTGAATTTCCCGGGGCCAAAAATTGCGTGGCATCGATGAAATCGGTACTAAAAATCATTTTTACAATACTCAAACATTTTTTTCTGGTTAGGCGATATAGTGATCTATGTGGAGCACTAAATATTTTATTAAATAGGATTATAGATTCGCCAAAAAAAAAATTTAAACCTCGAAATTTTTCATTGCCGTGTTTGTCCACACATCACCTATTGTGTTGTGATACCTCATTGATAAAAATCTATTGGTTTTTTTAATTAAAACCTAGTTTTATTTGATACGTGAAAAGTTAAAGTATTGTTACGAAATACATTTATTCAAATATTTAGACAATACAACGAATGGTTAATAAAAGTTCATTTGTCCTAGAGTTACCTTTAATCGCCATGTTCTAAACATATTTAAGAATTATCGTTTTATCTAACGACTTGTATCCTCCCTCATATCCGCTAAACGTTGCATATTGGTGCCGCCTAAGTGCTCGACATGGAAGGACGTACACACGTACCTGCGTTTTGGCACCATAAATAAAAGTATATCATTTTTATGTTACTGGACATTTTTTCTTTCATTACTGTGGATAGGTATAACTGTCTATTCCAATAAGTTTATCCTCTTGATTATACATTCAATAGAACGAAATTTATCTTGTTTATTTTAGTGAAGTGTTTATTACTTCGAATAATTAATAGATTTTTTCTTATATTATATTTTTGGCTCGTTTTTCACCACCGTGCTTTCATTTCCATGGTTTCCGTGGTCAAAATTTGCTATGGTAATGAAGAAAAAAACGCGGCAATGAAAAAAAAATCATTGCCATGCCTTGTAAAACAATTTAGTCTCATTGCCATGACCAGATGTTTCATTTCCGTAACTTATGTTCTCATCGCCATAGCATATTGACAAAAGTATATCATATTAATTTGTTAATTTCCCATTTCTTTTTCGTGTAAATGAATTGGCGTCGTTTTGGAATTGAGCAGCCATGAATGAAAATGGTATAATATGAAAGTGCCTGCAGTTTACCAGGTTTCCTAGAGAGATTCGAGTCTCATAATTAATCCTATCGATTAAAACAATAAAAATACTGGCTGTTATTTTTTCCGATTTAAGTCGGTTCAATTACAGGATGTGGCAAGCGATTTTTCAGCATTCGTTAAACGCAGTTTTTTTTTTCTTTTTAAAAATGAGGAAATGTTTCTTCTGAATGAAATTAGCTATCTCCAGTATTTAGAGTACTTTCCCTCCACATCTTCAATGCAAACGCGGTATCGTTTATCTAATACTAGCTGACCCAGCGAACTTCGTACCGCCATATATTCTGATCCCATTCCCGCTGCATATCTCTAAATTTATCAATATTTCTCTACAATATTATGCATGTATTATGCATATAAATCTTCCTCTTGAATTACTCTATCTATTAAAAAAACCGATTCTAAATCCGTTGCGTAATTTTGAAGATTTAAGCATACACAGGGACAGACAGACAGCCATCGATGGGGTTACACTCGAAGTTGTTCAAGAAAAAATCTACGTGGAATAAGTTATCCAGCTTGGTAAAAACAACTCCTAGAAAAAACTAGCCAGGATCCACCTAGGTTGGGCAGCAGCAAAGGGTGTGTTATTTTTAGAAATCTTTGAATGCAGGTTTGTTTCCCTTTAAAAATAAGGTTATGTTTAATTTAAGTAAAATTCGCTATCTCTAGTATGAGGGTACTTTCCCTCCAGGTAAAGTCGAAATGTTCCACCCTGTATATCGCAGCTCCGATATTACTTACAATAAAAATAACGACACTCATACGCGTGTTTAACACAGTGCCACTGAAAAAATAAATGACGCCAATGTCCATACACAATTGCCTAATCCCCTTTGTATTTTTATTGTATGTAAGTATAATTTCTCATGTAAGTAGGTACATAAAATATTATGTTTTATATTATGTATTTTCATTTCCATGGTTGATTTTTTCATTCCCTTGGTATATTTATTTCATGCCCGTGGATGCTTGTTTCATTGCCGCGCACGCATGTGTCATCGCCGTGGCGCGTAATTTTTGATCTTGTATATCTCGTTAGCTTTTTTATTTATCTGCTAGATCATAAGCAAGAATACATATAGTATCAAAACCTATAATAAACGTGATTTGTTTTAACTACAAAACTTAAGGTAAAAAAAATCCACGGAATGAAGATTTTAATGGACCTGTTGAAATTCACCCATATGTCGTATCCATATCGTATATAGATAATGTATTCTAACAGCGCTGAAGACATTTTGTAGGTCTCTTGGGTTGATCTTGTGGACTATCTTCCTCATCATCATCATGGAGACGTATTTTCTTGATTGTATCCGAGGTCAAGGTGAACTCGGACCGTAGGGTCCACCTGCCGGCTCTTCCTCTTCTACTTCGCACGATCTTGGACATCCATAATCGTGAAACCATTCTATCTTCCTATAGGTATGATTCCGAAATCCGCAAACGACAACTGCAGACGCATGCAGCAGATACAGTGTATCCATTACTTGTCAAACTCCGATACGGATAAAGGGGACCATTGAGAAGCCGCAATGAACTACGCTTATCTGCTGCGTGCCTTGCATAGTCGTATGCGGTCACCTTCGAAATCATACCATACCTAACGAAAAACCACAACAAATCGGTTCAAATAAATCAGTTGCTTCACTGATAACAATTGTCACAGTCAAATTTGAAAGACAAAGACATTTTCCAGCCTTGCTCGAACCAAATTCGATACGTAGAACAAAAAATATCGAACAAAACAAACCGACAAACAAATTATTCAGTCCGTATGCGGTTAGTCCTTGCTTCCTAAAAGGGCGCGCGCGTGTTCGCAGTACTAAGGTTGGCAGCAAATAATAAATCAAATGAAGTGATGATTATTATAATAAATGATACTTCCATTAATTTTCACCTGCTTACGTCATAGGCTGAAATCTTCGAGACATTACTATACACGGAACATTTACTTAAGGCGTGAACTATATAGAAAAGGCAAAAGGCGTCCGATATTTGAATGAAATTTTGGTGAAATTCCGGGTCATTTCAGCGGGGCGTGAAAAAGCATCTGATGAGGCCGTCAAGCTTAGTGCCACCATTGTGACATGGTACGTGTCTGTAATGGTGACCATCTTTTCAGAGACTTTGCCTTCAGCTTACCATCAGGTGAGGTGAAGTCAAATTGACGTGTCCTATATAAAAAAAACATTTTTTCAATCATTTTTCAATATCGATTTGAATGAATAACCTAGTTAGGTAGAAAGAATAGTACATTATGGTACAAGTGAGCAAAGTTAGTGATTAACGCCGAGGCGCCATTTAGACCCGAGCCGCCAGGCGAAGGTCTTAAGAGAGCCGAGGACGGTAATCATCATACTCACGCGTGCCATACGACGTTTTACAACACACTTGCGAATAAAATAATACTACAAATACTAAATAAACAATACTGCAAATTAATTCGTTTTCCTATGTGCGCGCATCTAACAATGGCGATCGGCCATATTTAAAAAAAAAGAGGTTTGAATTTAACTTTTTTTTACTGTTTTTTTTCCGTACTTAGAGAAAAAAAAAGTTAAATTTGAGTGAAAATTTTATTTATTAATCAAGTATTACGAGTTGAAATTATTTATTTAAATACGAAAATGCATCAAATGAACATACAATAGGCATATTAATTTATTCGTACCATTAAACACGTTCTTTTGTTGTATCGAACCTTTTTTGAGAACATAGAAACTTAACCTATAAAATTTAAAAAGAATCTATAACTCACTTGTGAATAATAACAATGAAAAAGTCACAGTTTGATAATAGGTGTCATTACGTGCCTATTTGCGGTGAAATAATAGCACTTTTATGAGCAGGTGTGTTGTAAAATATATTACTCTTCTGGCAGTATACCTCGGGACACGTATCCTGGACGTAAGTCACCAGACAAACGACGCGGATTGTTTTGTATTAATCTATGCTTGGTGAATATGAGCTCGTCCACGCCCTAGCACTCTGTGCCATCTTCAAAAGACAGTAACGTGTACTGCGCGTATAAGGCACATTTAAGGTCCAAAATAAATGTGGGTCGGCCGTGGGATGGCTACGACAATCTCACCTCCGGCAACTGACGGCCCACAGATGGCGTGCGTTTTAGTCGGTTCGAGTCCGACATAACCGGTTCCGGCGGGGGAGGTATCCGTGGGGATTTTTCGCACGATAAAAAAAAAAAAATAGGTCCAAAATAAATGTCACAATCACAATATTTGAATATTTGTCGATGTATTAGTTTGAACAATTGGCAACCATAAGCCTGCGCACGCGCAGCTCATAGTCGTTACTCCTCAGTATGCAACTCAACACGACGCTACAAGGTCAACCGCATAGCTATGCTATAATATCTAACAATTAATTGGTTAATCGATATTACCTATAGGGCTTTTAACCTTAAATTAAATCAGAGGATACAATACAATAACGTCGGTTGCTTAGTGGTTAATGAGTCGGCTTTACGATCGAGAGGTCAGGGTTCGAACCCCAGCCGTAACACTACTACTAACATTATACAAAGTAACTCTGTCTTTCGGTTTCATACACTTTCACGCCTAAACCACTCAACCGTTTTTGATGAAATTTAGTACAGGGGTAGATAAGTGCTTGGGAAAGGACATGGCCATATTTGGTCGCGGTAACAGACACACACGCTGGTGGAACCGCGGGCAACAGCTAGTTTAGAATATTTATTTACTTTATTTATTACTGTGTGTCAAGCTTCGTTGAATATAGTATCGATATTTTTATTATCTTTTTTTTATACCACTTAGGTGGCAGACAAGCACACGGCCCACCTGATGGGAAGCGGTCACCATGGCCTATGTACGTATGGAACACGCATGCAATTATCTACGCGTCTCGTTACGTTCTATCGCATTATAATATGAGCTAACCCTAAACAATTTACACCTTTGTCATGTCAGCGCTTATTGCATCGTCCTAGACATTATAGGTTCACATTTGGCAGAAGTAATTGCATCGTACTACGTTCACGGTTACGTCAAGGTTCTCAGGTGTTATACAATTATGTAATATACTAGACGACCCGCCCCGGCTTCGCCTGAGGCACACTTCGAAACCACGTTAGAAAGAAGTCTAAAGATATGATTCCGTAGCCGACCGCATACGATAACTGCCGATGCATGCAGCACATGCGCGTAATTCATTGCGGCTTCTCAATGGTCACAAACTGAAACACGCTGTATCCTAACATTGTTATCGTGTCTAGAAATGGCTACTCAATGCGCATGCAAAGTGGCGAATGTGAAATTAAAAGGTAACGTTAAATGTGGTTAAATTACGGACACATTCGTTGCTTTGCAATACGGAGACTTACCTTGTGGTACCGTTGTGTGTTATAATAACAACCTACGGCCTACCCACATTTCTGGATATGTGATTTGATTTGGAGAATTTATGCAGTTTGTGATATAAGTATTGTTTTGTATAAGTTAGACGATTAGTTCGAAGAAAGAAAATAAGTACCTATTTGATCTATATAATATAATGTAAGTACCTAGTTATAAGCTGAGTCGAATGGAACTGCGGTTGCCTCGTCAAACCCGTAAGGGTTTTATGGCAACCATGTACATTGTATGCCTTATGAACTATGTGTTGTGGATATTAATAAATAAAAAAATAAATAATAATAATACGTATTGGGGTTTAACAAGTAATGGGTACGCTGTATCTGTTACATGCGTCGGCAGTTGTCGTATGCGGTCGGTTTTTTTTTTTATATAGGACACGTCAATTTGACTGTAGGAGGAGGTTACGGAATCATACCTTTATAGGTATCAATCAATTAGCCTATCGCAGTCCACTGCTGGATATAGGCCTCTCCAAATGTTGGGAGGCTTTGGCTTACTATAACCTGGACAGACGGGTTTGCCTTCTCTCGCAGTGATGTCGTCTGCGTATTTTACCGTCAGTCGCCTCATACGACACCCTTCGGATGAGATGGGGTGGTGATACTTGTATTCTTACTGCGTCACCACACGGATTTATATAGGTATGTCAGCAATATATTAATTTTTAAATAAATTAATTTTTTAATTAATACAGTGAAACCTGGTTAAGTGAGACCTCAAGGGACCTGCAAATTTGTCTCACTTATAGAGGTATTCCACTTACCCAGTGTCTCAGATACCCAGGTATAAAAAAATGTCTGTCTCATTTACAGAGGGTTCCATTAATAGAGGTCAGAATACAGGTTATTTTCAGTTATAGAGGTGCGATTGTTTAAAATAACGTATGATGTGAACATTATACGTATGTCTGAGTATAAATCTTCATTGGGAATTATAAAAGGTAATAAATTACCAAAGGTGCATTTGCTTATAAATATCTTTGTTCCGAATTATTCTACAAAGAGTAAGTAGCTATGGCATATTGAATTTGACACAGATTTCATCGCGTGTCTTCCCATAACTTTAAACATACTAATAGCTTTAGTTTCGGCATTTTTTAAATAAACATCTGTATTATATTATGTATATTAAGGTCATTAAGACTCAAAATTAGTTACGCACGGGATTTGCGGGTTGAATAAGAATAAGTAAACAAAAAAAAAACGGTGTTATCTCAGTTATAGAGGTTAATGCATGTGAAATTCACTCGCTGTCTCAGTTATAGAGGTAACTTCGACGATAAAATCGAAAGAACGAATCCCAGATATAGAGGTTTGCTTCGTCCCACTAATAGAGGTAATTCAGTGCCAAGGTGTAGGGACCTCAGCATGAGTTCCAGTTATACAGGTTTCTCACTTATCCAGGTCCCACTTATCCAAGTTTCACTGTATTTATTTATTGATGGCAACAGGGCCCAATTTGTTAGTAACAATTATTCGTCTTACATCTATGGTTAGTATAAAATATGTCAACAGAATACAATCAGGAAATTATTATTATCAATCGATATGATTTATTTTATTGCATTAGATTTGAATTGATTAAAATGTCAGTTAAAAATTAAAAGTCGCTCCCTTGGGTAATAGTGTGATGATATTATAGCCTAATAACTGCTTCACCCGCGTGAAATTTTGATCCCGTTTTCACAAACCATGGGTACAGCCTATTCTCGGGATAAAAAGTAGCAACCGCTACGCCACAGAGGCTGTCCATTCAACACAAAAATAATAGTTTAATTTGAACCAGCAGCTTCCGAGATGAGCGCGTACAACCAAACAAACAAACTCTTAAGCTCTATAATATTATAGTAACCAAGGTCAAAAGTGCTATACAATTATATAATACATTAATTGTGATTGTTATGGGCTATTATCGTCGTTAGTAGGGTCAGCAGGCCTCAGGGAAATACTGTCGCGTTGTCACAATGTGTGTTGTGCAACTGTATTGTTTAGTAATTATATTTACTGAATGTTAAGAAGAGGTCATCTGACAAAGATCTGACTCTGTGACGTGGCTGTAGTGAACGCGATCGCTAGGCAAGAGGTGCGGGTTCAATCGAGTATGCGTGAATATGGGTATTTGCATTGGTCTGGTCGTACCTCGGAGAGCACGTTAAGCCGTGGTCTCGGTAGCCATACGAACTTCTATGGCAGTCGTTACGGGTAATTGGAGGCAAAAATTGGTCTAACTGCAATGCTTCGATATTCCCAATGGGTTGTGGAATTCAGATGGCAGTCGCTTCACGAAAAATATCGAAGTTTAGCCAAACCCACTGTTAGACTGGAAAAAGTGGACTCCGGACTCCGAGGTGAAAGCCTCGGATGCGCGATTAACGCAAGGATGAAGAAGATCCGTCAAAGAACTAAAGTTAGCAACTAAAGCAAGCTGAAGTGGCAGTGGGCTGGCCACATCTGTCGAAGGACCGATGGCCGTTTAAGCAAACGGTTTCTGGAGTAGAGACCGCGAGAATGCAAACGGACGGTGGGATGCCCCCTATCCAGATGAACTGATGTCCTGAAAAAGGTGGCTGGGACAGATGGCCGTCTGTCTCTGTCACCTTTCTAAATCGGGAGTAATGGCATACAATGGGAGAGGTCTCTGTCCAGCAGTGGACTGCAATGGCTAATTGATTGATGACTGCTAGAATCCGAATAAACATACTTAGGTACATTTTCCTCTGTAAATGCATAGGTACATACATATTTGGCAACTCGCGTTAGGGTTATTTCAAAGAAGGCAGAAAAGTGCTCGAGCATTTTGCCACGAGCTCTGAATTGAGGCGGCCGTTTAACGCAACGAATGGCCTAACAGGTGAGGTTGGTTTATTATTTTGACTATGGCACTGAGTGGTACATATAAGCCTCATCTAAGTAGGTACAAATAATTCTAAGGCTCCAACTTTATACATAGTTTACAAGTTTCATTATTACTCTTAATAGACTTAAATTATGGCCATTATTTTTTATTAGAATATCGAAGACCTTCAAGTCTCAATTACAGTTCTGAAAGTCAAATAAAATCAAACATCTTTGTATTGATGAATGGTCTGTACGTCCATTTTGGCCTCTAATATAATTAGTACATTGAGCAATTATTAAAAATATATACTATTATTTTTAATGTCGAAATCGAAACTTATTAAATATACCTACAACATACATTAAAAGTGATGGTAGCCAAAGCGTTGGGCTTTTGATCGAGATATTGCTGGTTCGATTGCAAGCGACATACGTTTTCAAAGAAAAATTCTTAACTACAAAAAGCAGGACATTTTTCTTTTAGGTTACAGCATCAATCAATCAGTCTATTGCTGGACATAGGCCTCTCCCAATATGCGCCACGTCTGCCGATCCTCCGCCTTCCGCATCCAGTCCGTCCCAGCCACCTTTATAGCGGGACCACCGGGAACTGGGGGTCTTTTATTTTGGGGTGTGTCCATAAGGAAGGTTTTAGCCTACTATTGCCACGCTGGCTAGACGACTTGGCAAAGGGTCTCAGGTCATTCCGACATCTGCAGAATACCGCTCAGGGTGCACCGCGATGAGGTTTTCAACGCCCCTTACAGCATAACAAATTGAATAAAGGGATTTATCAGATAATAAATATTTCATAACTCTATGTATTGACCACACTAGTTTAGTGTCACCTGTACCAATACAGGTCTCAATGGCATAGGTTAATGCTACTTGTACCATACAAGGTACACATTACAAAACATAATGGATGTAATTTGGTCACTATTTGGTCGCATACCTTGCCCTCATTTTCTACCTAGAGGCTCCTACTACATTGTAGTAATAAAGATTAATTAATTGATAGTACATGTTAATTAATAGTTACTATTAATTAACGTGTACTATCAAAAATATTTCTTAGCCCTTTTAAATATGCATTTATTTGTGGTGAGAAAATCCTGAGTGTACTACTTTTGTTTGAAGATAAGTGACATATTTATTCACCATCTTACAAGATCCTACGACATTTTTAATCTATAATATAAAAATGAATCCCTAAATGTGTTGCTAAGCGCGAGTCGGTGTCGAGAACGGCTCAACCGATTTCGCTAAATCTTTTTATTTAAATATTGCTTGAAGTACGAGGATGGTTCTTACGGAGAGCAAAAAAAAAGAATCGACTGTTAGGCGGTACGAAGTTCGCGGGGTCAGCTAGTAAATAATAAAGATGAATTAAAAGATAGTACAAGTTAATTATTAGTACACTTAGTATTTAACAAACATTTATGAGTCCTTTTCAATTGGCCCATTTGTAATGGGAAAATCTTGCCTTTGTTTGAAGATAAATGACATATTTATTCACACTATGTATATTATTATTACAAGATTCTACTGCTTACGACATTTATAAAATACTTGTACATTGTTTCCTAAGTATAGGTACAATTAAATCTCAATAACTGATGTAATTGCAGCAATAATTACAATACGGTAGTTAATTTTATGTGTGCTTACATCTTGAGGACACGCAATCTTAGACAATTGCTTATCTTGAGATTCAAAGTTAAATCAGCTACTTAATTATGTGACTTTCTATCCATACATATATACCTCGGGGCACATATGTTGGACATAAGTTCCGAGACGATCGAGGTCCTGGTTCGCGCAGATTTTTTGGTAATAATCTATGCTTGGTGAATTTGAGCTCATCCACTACCGTAGCACCCCGTACTATCCTGAAAAGACACCCAAGGAACGTGTACCTACTGCGCATAAAGTGCACATTTTGAGCATTTTAGGTCCAAGATATAAGTCTATAATCTAGACATTGAAGTTAATATAATTTCATATGTATATTTGAGTAGGCTTACAGCCGTTTTATGAACAAACAACAACATAAACTTTTCGAATAGTAGAATTATAAACAAACTAGCTGTCCCGGCGAACTTCGTATCGCCATATTTTGCCAACCCGCGTGAATTTTTGATCCCGTTCCCGCTGCACCTAATTTTCTCACCGTTTAAACCTTCCCTGGATATCCACGAACATTTCAAGACTAAAATTAGCCAAATCGGTTCAGCCGTTCTTGAGTTATAAACTAACAACGAAAAGTGGCATTGATTTTTATATATTAGATAGATGGTTACTATAGGTATCAAAGATCAGTTGAGAGTTCTCACGCTCGCCACTTTACTCGCAGCGATGGTTCGCTGCACGGATGCGTGGGCCGCCGGCGCGGCGCCTCCTTCTGCGAGCAAGTAATGCTCGTGAAGGAGGTGGCGGAGCGGGAGCGAAGGAGAATCGCAGACCTTGCGGCAATTCGGGCGTCGAAGGTCGCAGAATGACCTCCGTCCCCTATGAGCATGGGCCTGGGGGTGACGGGTGGAGCGGGGAGTCGCCTGTCACCTTAGCAGAAGCAAGCCGCGGCGGCGGCACGCATTGCGTGCCTCCCCATACCCGGGGGCGAGTTGGGGACTCTGTAGTCCCCACACCGGATGAGGCCAGGTCGAGAGATATGGCCCTGGGTCGGCCGGGGTGCGAGGGATATGGCTATGACAATCTCACCTCCGGCAACCGACGGCCCACAGACAGCGTGCGTTTTAGTCGGTTCGAGTCCGACATAACCTCCTCCTCCGGCTCCGGCGGGGGAGGTATCCGTGGGGATTTTTCGCACGATAAAAAAAGGTATCAAAGATCAGCAGCTTAACCTGTTTGTGACCAGGTACGAAAGGTCGTAACGATCTAATAGCCATTATCATCAAGAAATGGGTACGATGAACTTTTAATACAAATAAACTAGTTTGTATTTTAATATTGTAATCAAACTTTTGGCATTTCTGTTGTTGATTACAAGATGTTAGAATAATCAGGAATCGTCCGGAGTTTTATTAAAATTTATACCTATTAATATTATAAAGGTGAAGAGTTTGTTGGTTTAGTTGAATGCGCTAATCTCAGGAACTAAAGGATCGAAATGAAAAATTCTTTTTGTGTTGAATAGTCCATTTATCGAGGGAGGTTGTAGGCTAAATATCATCACGCTACTGCTTATGGGAGCGGAGCTGTAATCATAAATGTAAACAAATCCATGAGCCATGGGCGAAGACGGCGCGGGTTGGCTAGTAAAATATAAATGATTTAGTCAATAGTAAAAATATAGTCAAATCAGGCCCATTAAGCCGACGCCTAATTCTATATTGGCTACACTTCGAAGGTCAAAATTATTACTCCTTCAAAAAAACTCAAAAATAATCCATTAACCCTATTCATGCAAACTACAAGTCATTCAGACAATACGCTATCGTGAAGATTACTTTGCAGAAAAAAAAAATCAACCCTTGTCTACCCTCCATCAGAAAACAGATTGAATGCGTTTATGACGTCACACCTATTAAACGTCATAACATCGGAAGATAATGGTTATAAACGACTTCCTTTAGGAAGTAACTATCTGATGTAGCATTTGTACACGAAAATCACTCTTAAACCGTCGGAATAGAGTTCTTTAGGAGTTGATGGGAATAAGCGGTCATCGGATAATGCAAGACTTATTTACCCTTCGAAGAAAATTGAAATTTATTAGTGAAGAAATATGTTTCTTAATAATTTAACGGCAGGGTTCACACTATCCTTTCCTTCAAATGAAGAAGTAAAGACGATTAATAAATCAAAATAAACCATCAAATGGCACACATGTCAAAGGTCACCCATCTGTCACCCCCAGATCCGCGTTCATGGCGGACATTTAACGACCTCCAATGCCCGAGTTGCCTTCACGCATTAGCTTGAGAAGTCAGATGGTAGCTCCCGCGGGAAAAGTTGACATACCAATCAAAACCGATAATATAATCGGATCCCAGACTCAAAAGGATAAACTTGGACACAACTGGGAAAAGGTTAGGAGAATGATGAGTCAAAATCAATGTGTCAATGAGTCAAAGTCTAAAACATTCACTAAGTTTTTCTCCAGTCTTCTTGTCCAGTCCCTTTCCAGTCCAGTTCCAGTCAAGTCGTTTATTTTTCTCAGTTATCCGCTCGGAATTCCGATTGGTAGGAGGAACGGGAATATATTTTCCCACGCCTCCCATTGAACATCGTACCAACATACAGTCCAGTGGAATATCCTATCCTTTTCCTACTATCCCATTTCATACTATCCTATTTCCTACCATCCTCCTACTATCCTATTTACTACTATCAGGGACTTTCCTCCTATCTGCGTACAGGGATAGATTACTCTTTTCTCTTTCTAAACCGATCGATTACAGTCTGGAATAACACGTAGGCTACCTTTTAGCGCGAAAATAGGTTCCAATGGGCTGCAGCAATTAGATCAAATTATGCAGGCGAGCTGGCATAAATAAACTAAAGCAAAAAGTCGAACCATACTTGTATTCGATTTATTTTTGTAAGATGATATTGTCTTAACAACTATTATTCGAGTTAAGGTGACTATGTCACTTCTAGTGCATATAGGACACTCGTACCTTGAAAAGGCAGAGCATACATTAGTTTCCACACTTTTGGACGCAGTCTGAATAATAAGCATTATAATTACAATTGAAAGATTTACACATACACGTGCTTACACTGTCATTTAAATCAAATTATTTGGTTTAGTCTAGGGCTGTCACACGTGTAATTTTGTCTTGAATTTGCAGAGCGTTGAGATGAGGTTCTCAAAAAAAAAGCCTGTCAGAAACCAAAGTTTTATATTCGGGAGTTCAATTGACATTAAAGTTACAGATATTTTTGTTAATATTATCAATTACTTAGTTAAAAGTAAACTTTGCCAATAACGCTATTATAAAATTCGAGAACATTTACACCCGTATTCACAAACGATACCTACTGTGAGGTCTCATAGTGTGCTCGAGCGCATAGGGCTGGTAAAATTAATTCCCAAACATAACGGAGCAGTATCTAACGCAGTCCGTTCCCTCAACGAAGTATTACTTAAGTGTAATCAATGAATAAAAAGGCTTGCCAAAACGAACGCACTGAGAATTTGTCGTTCTTTGCACAGTTTTTGTGGTACGCATAGCGAAGTATTGTTTGTGAATACGGGTGTTATACGAGATACAAGATTGAAATGAATAAAGTTGATCAACAAGCATAGTTGATCACATTTAAACAAAATAATTATTATTGTACTCGTATTAATATGTATAAAGTAAACATTTTGTAAATAAGTAGAGCATAAAAAGCCCAATTAGTTTCTTGCCGGCGTTTTCTCAGGTCGTCGGGGCCGTGTCTCGAACCGTTTGGTTAAACATATCTTTTTTATCAATTTGTACATTTTAGCTTTATACCCTATGCTTCATGCATGTTCTTTTCTTTTTTTGAATAGTTTGCTTGAATAATTGATGGGCTCACGTTTTACCTGGTAAGTGATGAAGTCTAGGATGTGATGGTCTAGAATGAAATATATTTCTGTACAATGAACCTATTCACTCGAGACTTGAAGATTCCTAGGCTATAGCTTACCGGGAACATTGACCCAGATATGAGTTGTTTTCTTTAGCTGTTTGCTATAGCGACTAATAATGATGCAATCATTTTTAACCGACTTCATAAAAGGAGGAGGTTCTCAATTCGGATGTTTATATTTTTTTTTTTATGTTTGTTCGCTCATAGCTCCGCCATGCGTAGACGAATTTGCAAAATTCTTTTTGTGTTCGAATGTAGATTATTCCGAAATGGTCCCATTTAAATTTCGTAAAGATCTGATGATGGGTTTCCGAGATTAGACCAAGGAACTCTTCAAAAAATACCAGGAAATCAGCCGCGATTGCTGCAATCACATATTATTGCAATGTCTCTGCCATTACACATCATAACATCACGCCTGAATCCTTTGAAAGGGTATGCAGAAGTGTTCAGAATATTCAACTCATTATATTTAAAAAAATGTGGTCTAGGATAAATTACGTTTTCTGAAAATTTTATCCAGCGTCGAAATTGTAGATGCCATCGAGATTGTGTCAGCCCTAGTATAATGGACGCTAGTGTAATGAGACACACACACACACGTGCACTAGACCATACACGCATACCTTGACATATTCTCTTACAAAGACGTTGTTAGTTTAACTAAACTACTTAATTAGTTAGTCACTCATTATGAGACAGCCTTAGTAGCATAGTGGCAACCACGAAGGCTGCTGTGTACGAAGTATTAGGTTCGATTCACAGGTTTAAAAAATGTTATTGGGTTTTCTGGAGTCTGAAGTGGAAAACCCAATAAGTACCCGGCAGTGCAGGGCAGTGTTGCCTTTGTCAATATTCTTCTAATGTTTTTTGGTTTCTCTCTTTTATATCGGAATGAATGGTCTGTATACATAATGTGTACATTGTGATATTTGCATTGACTGTATTGTGTGCTGCGGGTCAGAATAAATATATTTTTCTTTTCTTTCTTTTCTTTTTTTACCCAATTCAAAGCTTCGTTGAGGAGCCGATCTTACGATAGAGAGGTCCCGGGTTCCCTGGCCGTTGCCTTGATATATTCTTTCACAAAGATGAAAGTTTAACTAAACTGATTAAGTATTTAGTCACATATATAGACTGCCTCAGTAGTGTAGATGTAGTATGTTTTCAAATAAACCAGGAGCCCATTGAAGTAGACACATAAAATGTCATCCAAATCGGTCCCACGGTTTAGGAGGAGTTAGGTGACAAACACTATGGCAGTCGTTACGGGTGGTTGGAGCCCTAAAAAGTTTAATAAAATTGGTCTAGTTGCAATACTTCGATATCACCCAATATGGTCAAATGGTTGTCGCTTCACGTAAAACATCTAGTCCAGTCGAATCCGCAGTATTTTTTTAAATATAATACTATTAAAACAGGATAATACATAGGTAAACTATTACTATTAATAGCACAAACACAGATAAGACCGAAACGGATATTGTTCGATCGAAGCGCTTGCCGCCCCGCCCGCATGAGTAGCTATTATAAAAAAAAAATGTATTTTGCATTGTGTAATTGTGTATAAACTTACTGTATTATTGTTATTATCTGTCGTTGTAATTTTGTTTTATTTGTATTTTATTTTATCCTTTTGTATATGTGCACCTGTGATCTGAAGTTAAAAAACTATTTTCTTTCTTTCTTTCTTTCACAAAAAACCACTAAGGTTTATACCTGTGCTATGGACAGTTATCGGCAAATTAACACTAAGGAAGGAATAAAATACAGTTAGATAGATAGTAATATAATATAGTTAGACTGGTAAAGCGGACCCCAAAAGTGAAAAGCTTCGGATGCGACTGGGATTAACGCTAGGATGAATTGGTGATAAACACGTGTACAAACGAATCATTTATATTAAGATGGACAAACTAAGAACATTTTTTTTTTTATACCACTTAGGTGGCAGACAAGCACACGGCCCACCTGATGGAAAGTGGTTACCGTGGCCTATGGACGTATGCAACAAAACCATCATTTTTTTTTATACCACTAAGTGGCAGACAAGCACACGGCCCACCTGATGGAAAGTGGTTACCGTGGCCTATGGACGTATGCAACAAAACCATCGCGGGGCGTTCATTCCACAGCTTGAGTGTGCGAGGGATGAAGTTCCTTTCATACCGCACAGTGCGCACCGTTTCCGGTCGCAATGTGTGAGGATGAACTCCCCGCCTATGACGAGAAGTGCGATGATAAAATGTTGCTGTGGGCATCATGTCAAACAATTCATCAGAGCACAAACCATTGTATAGGCGGTAAAACACACACAGTGAAGCAAAGTCTCTCCTGAGACTGAGTGGTTCCACATCGCCTGTGAGTATGGGATTGCCGACGAGCCTCAACGCCCGTCTTTGTACCGAGTCGAAAGGGTCAAGCTGGCACGCAGGCGCTCCGGCAAAAAGGCGACAGTAGTACTCCATGTGGGGCCGAACCTGTGCCTTATAAAGGAGGAGTCGTTGCCCCGCAGTGAAGTACTGCTTCGCCCTGTTGAGAACCCCAAGTTTCTTTGATGCCAACTTGACCTTGTCTTCCAGATGACTTCGGTATTGGACGTCGCTGGAGATATCGACACCAAGAATCCCGATACTTGTGGAGATGGTGAGCGGTGTGCCCAGGAATTGCGGCGCTACAACAAATGGAGCCTTCTTAGCGGTGAATACACATACTTCGATTTCAAATATGTTAAAACATACGACCGTCAATGATCGCGGAAGTCAGAGGTCCGTGAACAAACACTCAGCGTTCTCAAAGTCGCGCCGATCAAATATCGCGACGCGGAGATGCGCGGACGCATCGGCGAGTGATCACGCATCTGCGGTTTATATGTCACGGACGATTAACTGCATAGCTAATTACTGTTTGTTTTGATTAGCTCGTGGATCATAAAAAGTTATAACGCATCTATGGACGTATTGAGGAAATATTCTCGCATGTTTAATTCTACTGAATCATTATAGGTTCTAAAGGAGGTAGGTCACGACGGTATTCCCGTCCCAATCGAGCAGTCCGACTGGGGAAGTACCTCCGCCCTACAAAATACCGCGGGTAAATAACCTCGTGTAGTGTTCCCGGCGTAGTGTAGCCAGAACTCACTGGAGAGGTTTTGTGCTGTCAGTGGGAAGATCAAAGGCTTATCCTGCTTGTCTTATCACAGACTCTCTCTGACCTTACAGGGGTCGGCAGCACGCGTGTGACTCCCCTGGTGTTGCACTCGTTCATAGGGCTGGGCTATTTTTAGTCTATAGGTAGGACCAAAACCCGTTGACGAAATCTTGAAATTAATACACCACAATAACCTGTGAGGGTCTAGTGTTGCGAAGCGTTGCACGTTTCGATATCGCACAATATCGCTGTTTGGTTGTGAGAGTCGCTTCACAGAAAATAACGAAGTTCAGGCAATTCCGCAGTTAGACTGGTAAAGCGGACCCCAGACTCCGAGGTGAAAGCTTTGGATGCGACTGCGATTAACGCTAGGATGAAGAAGAATAATCTGTGAGGGTTATACCGACCTGTTTTAATAGATAATGAGCAGTTTTCCAGTAGGTATTTATAGGGTTCCTAAAGACGCTCTAGATGGCGCAGCCGGCACTTTTGGTAAGAAGAGTGTGGTGTCACATCTAGTGTTCCCTAATTTATGGAAAAAATGTTCTTCGGTTTTGTAATGATTTACTTTACTTAAATATTCTGTAATTTTTTCTGATACAATTATTTTAAATATAATATTATTATTTTAAATTACAGACAGTGACGCGAAAAGAATTAAGCGTTTTATTATATTTTATCTATTATAATACGGGTAAATGAAATTAAACTTTGGCAACATCACAAATTCATGAAAAAATACCCATAAAAATACCACAAACAAACCACAGAGTACATTAAAATTACCAAAAGCTATGCTAGCGCCATCTCCTGATGACTTAAAAACCAACTGATGCTCATTATATTAAAATCAAAATTGTACCAGCCGATTGTATGAATCTATGTAACTCAAGCTTATCTGCATTTCTGAAGCAAGTGTCTCTGTAGGCTACTCGCTAATTTTATTATTTTATTAAAATCAGTCGGTTTACAAAGGTCGTATCTTTGTAACGACTTCTGCGGTGTTATTGACCTTTCTGTTATTTAATGTGACCTCAAGGTATTCTGCGCGTCTATTTTTATTTTATTGGAACTAGTTTTGATAGATCTTGAAAAATCGGTTTTATTGTTATTGGATACTTGGAATGTGATTGCTTAATTATACTATGTATGTTTGCTAATCTGGAGGTTCCATTGCTGTTTTATGAGAAGGGAATAATCTTTCATCGGCCCCGATTTAATACATTTATTTACGTATTTAAAACGTGTATTCCAGAAAAGTTTTCGTATGTTATGAAGACATACGAAAACTTTTCTGGAATTCTTTACCCATACCCGTGTTCCCTGTTTTTACAATGCCGGGTAATTTAAGCAGTCAAGTCAAATTGTCGTGTCCTATATAAAAAAGAAACTTTCAACAATGTCATTAGGAAAACTATTAAAATTGAAATTTCGATAGGTATAATTCGCGAAAACATAGGTATCTACTACCTAGGTTTTGCTTTAACTAGTTAAAACGTACTCACAGTAGGTATAGGGCTACAATATGCTATTCAAAGTTATTTCTTTTTCATTTAAATATCCCTTCAAGGTGGTAAACAATTTTACCTTCCAGTAGTACATTTTCTTAAATAAGTAAACATTTGCGAAAATGCAAAAAAAATATATACGTCGTTTGGTTACGAAAACGACCATTTAATTCTTCTTTAGTTGCTGGTTATCAAAATAAGAAAGAAGTTCGATATTCGTGGCTGGTTATTAAAAATGAGTTACGAAAGCGTACGAAGCCCAATAAATCACAACATAAAGTATGATAAACGCCGCTTCACTCACCAAATTGATGCGTAACTTCAAAATATCGAATAAACAATATGGCGGAAGCAGGACGGTGAAACGGTGTATGATTTATAGCTTGACCTCAAGGCGTGCTCGTGACACGCGTGATTAATAAGGATCGGCTTCTTTTTACTTGGATCAACCCTTGAACACTGTGTATCTTTTAGGGGTTAATATTTAAAAAATCATACTTTTTCATACCACTTAGGTCGCTGACAAGCACAAGGCCCACCTCATTAGGTCCTACCTATAGACTAAAAACAGCCCAGCCGTGTCGAGCCTCTTTTTATATAGGTACTTTACTACTAAGCGAATTCTCAACAAAAATGTAATAACGCTCCAACATCCCATACCTATACAAATGTGAGTACCATACAATTTTTCGGCCTTTACGTAAATCTCTGCCTCTAGCTTATGTTTCAGACCACCACACCAAAATAATACACCATCATCATTATCTTGATTGATAAATGAATTTCTTGTGACTAATTTTGACTTTGTGATAGTGTCTAACATTATGGTGACCTTTCCGAGACTGCTTTCAGCTTACTATCAGGCGAGGTGAAGTCAAATTGACGTGTCCTATATAAAAAAGTGACTGCGAGTCCCAATCCCAGTCCGTTAAACAGTAGGTGTGCAGGTCTGTTACCTGATTAAGGTTGATTTGGACACCAATAATTCTATACACCCAGGTAACACACCATGAAATAGGTCATCTCTATCTATATTTCCCTCCTCCTACAGTCCCGGGTCCTTTAAGCGGGGCGTGAAAAAGCATCTGATGAGGCCGTCAAGCTGAGTGCCACCATTGTAACATGATACGTGTCTGTAATGGTGACCCTCTTTTCAGAGACTTTGCCTTCAGCTTACCATCAGGCGAGGCAAAGTCAAATTGACGTGTCCTATATAAAAAAAAATATCAAGAACTTCGTACAAAAACATCATACACTTTACGATGCGTTAAGTGAACACCTAATTATACAAAGTACGACCTTCTCCACGGCATTGACAATCTGTCATACTCATGCATACATTATGTCATGTCAGATTCGCACTAAGGCCGCCTACCATTGTACTAACAATATATTTCTACATATATTTTCTTCGGTCATTTTTACTTTGTCTCGGTATATTAAAAAGCGTTCGTGCAAGAAATGTTTGCTTAATATTCTGTACAGAAATGATTCATGGCTATTATTTCGGCTGGTTGGCTATGGTTAATAAATATACTTATTTTCTGCTATAAAAGTGGTAAACCGTTAATGGTGGCTAAATAAATCAACACAACAAATACCTAAAGAAATATAGGTAGAGTTCAAATAATGATATTCGATTTTTCCTGCTAAAGTAACGAACACCCTTTTTTCGTGTTCTGTCCTACTGATACTACCCCTGATAGCTACCGAAGGTCGTTTATGTTCGACTGGAACCGACTAAATCCGCACGCCGTCTCGGGTCTCAATTACTGCGGTATAAGCTTATACAATAAGGCATTTTCCTCCCGTTGCACAGGCTTACTTCAGTTGGTATTATAAGCGGCCAGGTCTGCGGTAGGAGAAACAGCTTTAGAGGGACACGTGGACAGCCTCCGAGCAGCCCTCTACAGGGTCGCTCAATCCTCGGCTGGTATTGGCCGAAGAGAGGCGGAGTAACACACCATACCCCATAAGGGAAAGGGTATAGACTGTATAGAGGCAGGCAAGTTCGTACCGCATTTTAGGTAAGAAAAATTTCTGCTACAACTAGAACTTAGTTTCTCTAGGGATAGCAACACGCAAGCCTCAAGTCATCCCAAGTGCCAACAAGTGGTAATATCAATGTTATGTTTAACAGTACATTTATCCTGTTTACTATAAAACACTAGTCAGTTGCTAAGACGGACTTGAGGCATTTAACCAATCATTTTTGCATAATCTCAAAGATACTGTCCTTAAGTATAACATGTTTAGATAAATGCCTAATAAGTGAATCGAATGCGACGTTGCGATGGTCGGCAGCCTGAAGATGAGTCGACAGCCTTCACACAATTGACTATATAGTTACTATTTGGTATAATCAGAAAGAAAATGCTTAGAAGATTCTGACGGGTGTGTATAGGGTCCTATAAAGACTATTGTGATTAAGTCTGAAATATCGTGGAAAAGTAGGTACAAGTGTGTTATCTATACCTATATCCAAAGTCGTTTGCGCACCAGCCTCACCTGACAATCGTCACTTAGTGATTCACGAACGAGGTATTAACGCAGGCTCTCCTCTAGAGGATGAAGGTATCAGGACGCAGTCACTCCAGTAAAATTCAAGCTACACCAATAGACTAGACCGAGGGCTTCAAAGTTTATGTTTTGTTTTGTTCAAATGGGTTTAGCGCTTGGATAATTTTACAAGCTAATTAAGCTGCTCTTACTTTGAGCAGTACTATTATCTAGCCTGTGCTTTGAGTCTAGATAGCTTTGTGTTATGTCCTACAAAATTAATAAACTCAGTAAATACCCATTGTGGCTGACTGTACTTATCTGCAATTCCATAAAAGCTATTATTGTCATGATCAATGTTAATTGGCAGATTAAATCAATGTTATGTAATTATACACCTCTAGGTACCTACATAATATATTCTCTATTGCATTTTCTGTATCTTCAAAGATGTATTCCATCTCTTCTCATAGTATGTCCATACCACGACTACGACATAAATAGGTATTAAACTAGCTGACCCGGCGAACTTCGTATCGCCAAATTTTATTCCACTCACGTGGTATTCAGATCCCGTTCCCGCTACACCTTCTATTCAATTATATTTTATACAAACCTTGGCCAAACAACAACGAAAAGAATTATCCAATTTGGTGCAGTCATTTGGAAGTTAAAACCTGTTTAATTCATAATCGCCATAGGTACTGTCAGTTAGGTGGTATTGTCATTTCATAGTCGAGATGCCGACCAATCTCAACATAATCGTCTCCGCGGTCTCCTTTCTGCACTCAATATAAGTAAAAATGTCCGTGACAAGCGTGACATGCGTTTTTCTTTATTCATTGTTGTCAGTGACCGATGGAAATCTCTACGGCTCAGGTGCACTTCGACCCTCTGCTGGTTAGTTGGGATTGTGATAGGAAAAACTTCTAAAACCGGAACTTTTTATATTACCTATTCTCTAAATTGTATCGTATGTCACTGTAAATCTCTCAAACCTGGATGAACTAGTTTGAGAGATTTACAAAAGAAAGTGAAGATATTTTTCAATCACGCTCTAACAATTTAACGGATCTGGCTGAAATTTGGAACAGGGATAGACTTTTTATCTTGGGGACCTACCTATGGGTAGGGGTAGCGGGTACGGGTTCAAAATTACGGAAATGTCTTCATTTAAAGCGCCGATAACTTAGTCGTAAAAGAGTCGGTCTTACGATTGGAAGCCGGGGGCTGGGGCCGGGGGGGAATTCTAGCGTTTACATGAAATTAATCCTAACATAAGCTTAGCGGGGTCAGTTAACATGATATACCAGTAATTTTGAATACTGATACTCTTAAAAAACTGAGTCTTCTTTCTTAACTAATTACGATCATTGTGAATATCCCAACAAAAAAGCCTCGTTATTATACCTCTGTCTACCCCTCCAGGTATCTACAAGCGTAATATAAAAATGAATTAAACTTTACCAAACCCAATATAAATAAACTTAGTACTTACTTTCTTTTATTCCAATAGATTAAACGAAAGTGTAAAACAAATAACGTTTCTGCTAACACCTTTTGATTATTTTCATTTCTAAAGAACGTACGTGATCTGAAGAACAGTGAAGGGCTTACAAGTAAATTAAATTAAGTCAGTAACATTCGTGCAAATAATTTCATTCGCGTTGTTGATAATCTCGCAACTGCAATTATAGTTTCAGTTGTAGCAAATATTGTACCGATCTTGACTAGCAAAGTGCACAAAATGATCTTAATATAAACTCCGGACACGTATCTTGGACCTAAAATGTGCTCAAAATGTGCCCTATACGCGCAGTACACATTTCTTGGGTGTCTTTTGAGGATAGTACGGGGTACTAATGTGATGGACGAACTCAAATTCACTAAGCATAGATTATTGTAAAGCAATCCGCGGGCGCCAGAGCCTCGTTTGTCTCGCGATTTAGGTTATACCTTCGTATTCCTGCCTTCCTGTTGGCTGATTGTTCTGATATTTGGTACACACCTTTAGTTCGGACTATAATACAATTTAAAGGCTTATTATTACGAGGAGAGTATCTCGCCTGCAGATACGATTAACGAAAGGTCAGAAAAAAGTTGTAGTCTAAACATTTGCAGAAACAATAGCCGCTCAATCGTCCACGCCTGGCGAGAATGCCCTCGCAAATGAATATTGGTAGTGTTCGTCTAAGCAGAAACATACATAGAAAGAAACCTTGGCGTGTCCAAATGACGAAAAGATAATTAGTACTAACTTAAAGTTTCACCAACTGAACACACGTGTGATCAGTCCCTCGTGTCGAGTTGGTGAAAAACCCGAATTTTCAAGCAATAATCGTATTTTGAAATGGGCGAATCATAGGCGAGAATTTAGTGTTTGCCTGTGTGTAAACACATTGATACGATGAAGGTATGGCGATTATTGCTAGTTACTGTCGCGTACGGTTATTCAGACCGAAACGTGTAGGAAACTCTCCCCTTAAGGACGCCTAAATCAATACAACAGTTTGATATTAACATCATTGGTAGGTATTAACATAATTTTGAGTCCTTTGCTAGTCAAGATCAATCTGATGCTGAATACAATAGAGAATATGAGTATGGTGATCATTATTATCATTCTAACAAGAACATAACTTACGGTAAATAGATTAACAGCCAGTGTTACCTGCAAAACAAAAACAAACATTATTAATATATCATAAAACAATAATACTCTGATTAATATTGATACGCAATAAGTAGTATTGATAAACATTTTTGCATAATATTCCCTGTTTTTATGGTAATATGCTTGCGATATTGCGCAGTCGCATGGTGCATATTTACATCATGTTGCACGTGTCGTTTCCTAGCTTATACATTCATATCAATAGGTACTATAAATAATAATTAACGGACGATCATAATATTCTAACGTAGTTTTTTAAATTAAAAATGTCATTACGTTCAGAACATTTCGATCGGTAAAAAATTGAGAACTTCATGGGCTTGAACTGTCCAAGCGGGCTTCTTAATTACCTACTGTAGTAATATAAAAATTGTTCCGTTGTTTTTTTGATAAAGACTTGTATTATTAGCACAAACCTTAGTGGTTTCTTAATGCTACTATACTGTAACTATGTCCGTGTATGTAATTTGATAAATAAATTAATATTTAAAAAAAAAAGTAATAGCATATTACTTTTCGAAGCATCGTGGAGCCGAAAATCGAAAGCGAAAAACCACTCACTGAATAATCACGAAATCTCAGAAACTATAAAACCTACAAACTTGAAATTTGGCAGGTAGGTTCCTTATAGGGTATAGACATCCGCTAAGAACGGTTTTTACAAAACTCCACCCCTAAGGGGGCAAAACGAACTCCAAGCGTATGAAGTCGCAGGTGGCCGCTAGTTTATGTCTTCAATTGTTTTAATACATCACACGTCACCCAAAAACGGAAGTATAGAGGAATTTGGATTGGCTTCATGCGGTCTCGGTGGCATAGTGGTCAGAGCATTCCCCCTGTAAGGGAAAGATCGCGGGTTCGAGTCCCGCCCGAGGTCGATTCTCCTTTCTCTTTCTAAATCGATTGGAATAGTTAGCATAATAAATGCTTCAAAATTTCATTCAATTGTTTTAATACATGTTCCCCGTCTCCGAGTAGACACTCTTGACTTTGCCTTCCTTCAAAATGAGAGTTTAGTACTTCAATAATGATCAGCCTACTTTCAAACTTGATCTATGCCAGTCCAAAGTTACAAGAAAATCTATCATCGTAAAAGTCTCAAAATTTGTCTTCGTTATTTTAAAATAAAGATGTCTTCACGAATATCTAAAAATCATTACGTACGCTTCATGACGCAAAGCAATATAAATTACGTACAATGTCTCGTTAGAGTGTCGTTTTCGTCCAAATTGGATGTTTCGTACTAAATGAGATGTTATTGGCAACATAAAGTATATTTTGGCACATTTAATGGCGTAAAAGTGACCTCTGTTTTTATCTTTTAGCCAAAAATTCGTAATAAATTGCGAGCGAGAATGTCTACTGACAGGAAATACAGATTGAATTTAATGAAAAGTGAGTGTTTTGTTGGAAACAATATAATGTAAGCGTGACTGGTTCCATTTAGAAATATATCTAATTTGATAGAAGTTAATACTAAAATTACTTATTAGGATTCCATATCTATCATTTTTTTGTGTAAAACATCTATTGGTGTCCTTGGAGTCAGGACAGGGGCTCGTGAGACGTGACTAAGTAGTAATCAAGTAATTTATCAGATTGTAAGGTTAAGCAACATTAGCCAGGTCATTCCTAAAACAAGGTGACCTCTCTGTGCCTCGGAGAGCACGTCAAGATATCGTCCCGACCTATTACGTGGGCCCGAAAATCATAATTGGTACATGTCGCAAACAACTAAATGTGTGTACGTATTAGGTCTCACGTAATAGACTATTACTCGTACACCAACATTACTAGCAAGTACCAGGTACTCGTGTACAGCATAATACTGAACTCGCTCCTTGTTTGGTGGTGCAAGGACATGGTTATAGTACGAGCTATTTATCTTTGTATTTGTTAGTTGTAATGAATTGTAGTGGCCTATGGGTGACTGCAACACCAGGGGAGTCACACACGTGCTGCCGACCCTGTAAGAACAGAGATATTCTGTGCCGTCAGCGCTAAAGATAAGTATGTAAAAGCCTTTGGTTTTCCCACTGACAGCATAAAAGCTTAATTTCAACGTACCTAACACCATTATATAAATTAAGTAATAATATTATACTTAATATAATATTAATTAATAATATATAATACGTGTTGACACAACGTCGTCACACTGAATACACGTATCAATCTCAATTAATTACAGCGCCTAATTGATAAACGCGATACGGATAATGTACCATGTACTAAACGTACCTAGTGTACCTACTAGTAATAGTGATGTGCTTAATGTTGGTACGATATTACTCGTAAAATAATTTTGTATTTGTTCTTATACATGACATCTCAATTTGACTTCACTTCGCCTCATGGTAAGCTGTTGGATGGGGATGGACCGAATAGTTTTTGCAAAGATGTTACTGATCCTTTATGCGCAAAATACCAGATTCGCAAAATACCAGATTCTCAAAATACCAGATTCTCAATATACCAGAAGTACACTTAAATGCATAACTGTATGTATCCAACTGCAAAATTGTATTATAGTAGGATTAACAAGAATAAATATTATTTTATTTTTTTTATCTAAATGTATTTACATTTTATCCCTAAGAGGGTAATTTTTATATTAAGATTTGAAAGTTTACTATGGTATGTTTGACACTTTGGAAGGAAGAAAAAAAAGAGTCGATGTTGTGAAGATATAATAATATAACAATTTATTGCAATGAGCCGCGTGGTTCCCGGCAGAGTAGAACTTAGGTCACCCCATCTCTTCCTGTGGGTGTCGTAGAAGGCGACTTAGGGATAGGGCTGTTCTCCATCCGACAGTAAACATACAGCCCATGACTCAGTGCCCGCTTAGCGGCAATAGGCTCGCCCCCTATTACGAGGATACAAAAATCATGAAATATGGGTGTTAATACACCTCTGCCTACCCCTTCGGGGATTTACCATTTAGCACCATTATTCCAAAACCATATTCAGTGACTTGTTGCTATCTCCATTACTTCGGCAGAATATGTCTTCAGGGATATTCAGACCCGAGTGTGACACAATATTGACACTACCTAGCTCTGAGATATATTGAAGTACACTACGATACGTGTCAAAGGCACTCAGTGCATGCATATTATATTCGCAGTAAACGTACCTGCCTCTAGCTCAAACCGATTTCAATCTATCTATACTATTATATAATTGTAAAGTGGTCGTGTCTGTACATTGGATATATTTAAAAAAAAATACTTGAGTTATGTTATGTTAACGATACTGAACACGAAAATATCTTTTTTGGATTTCCTGTCTGTCTGTTTGTCTGTTTGTCCGCGATGGACGCAAAAACTACTGGACGGATTTTGATGCGGTTTTTTTGCTAGAAAGGGCTTACTCAGACTTAAAATCTTATGTTTGTTTCATCGCAATCGGTTGAGTAGAACCGAAGTTATGAGCAAAGGTCGCGTTAACCGAGATGCACGCGGGCGGAGCCGCGGGCGGAAGGCTAGTAGTTAAATATGAATATCTGTACGTAGGTGAAGAGACTATGGCTAGCCTTTCTTTAGGATTTTGACACTTGTGTATTGTTGTGTTTCTGGAAGTTTTAGAAGTCTAGAAGTTTAGCCACTTCGTAGTTAGCCTGAAAAGCCGACCTAAATTTCGTTGGAATATGATTTAGAAAGGATGATGAATATAATAGATACACATTTAACTTTACGATATTTTACACAACGCTGTCTTAGTAACTATATAAACAATGGCGATCAAAATCCAAAGTAAGCATAGCTTCCCTAGCTTGTGGTGTAGATTTTAAAGTGCGAATAAACATAATTTCATTTTTTTTTTTTGTAGTACACAAAAAAGGCCGACACTAATTTGAAATATTACCAAGACTCAATTCAAACGCTGTAAATCTACTAAAAAATAGAAAAAAAATCTTCTTTCGTAACTGTTTATGACAGTTGGTTATGAAAAAGACAATTTAATTCTATTTTCGTAACTGGTTATGAAAGCAAGAATAAAATTCCACGTTTGCAGCTGGTTATGACCATGACAGTTACGAAAGTGGACGAAGCCCTAGGTAATGACTTCTGTGGCGTAGTAGTAGAGCCTTTGATTTGGGTCGACTGTAGTCACTGCTCAGGGGTTTGATTCCCGCTCAATCTAAATAATAATGTTTAGTTACAGTTCACTTGATTCAAAAAATATTTTATGTAATATGGAAGGAGATGGAATGAAGATGCTGCGCTGGGCAGGCGGTGTAACACGTCTCGACAGATCCTCGAGAGGATCCTTCGGAGTGGCCCCAATAACGGACAAATTGAGGGATGGCAGGCTTAGATGGTACGAACACATAATGAGACGAGATGAGACCTAATCCGTGAAAACCGCTTTAAATATCCCTACAAAACGCCTGGGAAGAGGAAAGCCTCCCGCTACATGGTGGTCCAAAATCGATAGGGAAATCAAAGAACAGAACCTAGCCCCTGAGACAACCCAGGACAGAACAACCTGGCGCAGACGTACAAGAAGACCCGACCCCAGATGGATATGGGACTAAGGGACGGAAGAAGATGAAGAAGTAATATGGAAGGAGTATACGAAAGCAACAGAAAAATAGTGAATGGCATAGCATACTGCGACTTAAGTTCAGTATTAAGAGAACTAAGCATGACTTCATCACCTTTCATAAATCTTAGTTTAAGGTTCATTTACTAGCTGTATAAGGCTTTAGTTTGACCTTAGGCTTTGCATGACAGCGTGTAATTTTCTTACATTATTATGTAGGTGCATGCTGCGTTGTGGGTACAACAAAGAGCCGTACTGTAAAATATTGCTAAATCTGTTGCACGGTTCGAGTTATAAGCGGTTAGAGATGTTTCGATGGACGATCTATTCTTTGACGAGCAAGCATTTTGAATGGTGATCAGCCCGTTTATTCCGAACCTGACCCGAGAACCCTGACCAGGTTGCGGGTTAGGTTAGAAAAAAAAAAAACGTAATATTTGTTCCGAACGTAACCCTCATCCTACCTGACCCGACGACGTGTCGTTCCTATCATAACCCGAATAGCGTTTTTGGTAAACATTATATAAAAAAAAAATAACCACGAACCTTCTAACCTAATCTATCCAAGTCTAATTGCGCGAAAGATTTACCAAAAACGCAATTCGGGTTTTGATAGGAACGACACACCCGGGTCAGGTTAGGAAGAGGGTTACGTTCGGGAGAAATTCTTCAACTTTCTAACCTAACCAGTGACCGGGTCAAGTTTACGGGTCAGATTCGGAATAAGGGGATCAGCCGTCATTGATATATATACGTACATTAACGACCATATTTCGCCCACTATGCCTTCGATCTATTTTTTTGGACACTTATAAAGTACCTGGGTAGGAAAACAAAAAGAGACGAAATTCTTAGCTCTCCATGGATTCATTGTGAGGGTACCGGGTCTATCGTGTGGCAGAGAGAGAAACCTAAGCAGATCCCGAGATTTTTGTATGTATGTGGGTAGGTATCTCTAAACTGCTCCTAAACGATGGAACCGATTTCGTTTGTATAAGACTAAGTGATTGTATGGTTAAGACAATCTTCAGACAAGAACACACAGAAAGACGTTTCGTTTAATCTGCTAGTGTGGCATAAAACGATACTACAGCCTAGAAAGCCTGTATTTTAAGTTATTGTTATTCAACATCAACGAAACTCAGCGGATGAATAAGAGTGCTCAATTTGCAAATCGCTACTTTCTTTGACTTAAGCCATCTTCTCAAGAATGGCAGAACACCGCGATGGCATTTCCGAACTATGGCATCGCTTGGCAATGGCCTGGCATTGAATCGCTGGCACGAAGCTGGTCCGACTGTCAATGACATAATTGCTTTGTACGGTGGACAACCTTATCATATATCTAACTATTAAATAATATAATAGAAAACATCCATTAATTAGCTATTTGTATGCCTTTTTAAAGGGACTCCCTCTTTTTATGTCCTATTATGCATTGGCATAACGAGTTAGGCATAATTTTCGAAGGCATAATAATACTTTGACATATTGTTTTTATGGTTCGTAGTAAACTCGCCTCAGTGAAAATAAATCTCAATCAAAAATAGTAGCTCAGTTCATTTAGGATATTAATTTATTAGTGTCATTAAACTTCATATGCTATATTTATTATTACTCTACTTTATTAATTTTGTAAACAACAAAGTATTATTTTAAATATACTAAAAAACGAAATACCTACATTTAAAAATATTGTTCCACCGGCATCGGGTATAGAGACCAAGCTACCAGTGGTTAGGGCTCCAGGGAAAGTTATCTCCTCACAATGCGTGCCGTGTCAAGAAGTACCGCCTTCTGCATCAGGCCCTTGACCCAACTCTCTAACCTCTTTATTATTTATTATTATGAGTGGGTACAAAATTGTTATTTTGTTCTTTTTCAGCATGATAAGTACCTATATTTTTATTTGAAGTTGGACTGATCAACTATACTATAGAACTATACTATAGAAACTATAGAAAAACACGCAAAACTAGTACAACAGTGAAACCAGAAGCTATTTATTATAATACGAGTTAGTTGTTTATTAATTAATTAAATAATTAATACGCGAGATGATATAATTATGCCAACATTGTTTTTTTAGCGACACCCGGAAAACAAACATAATATCTACCTACCGCAAAAAATGTCATGGGAAAATGTAGTAAACTGTAACTTAAGTTATTTTTGCGTCAACTTCATGCATAATCATAGCCATTTATTTACATGAATGAGTACTTACACAGATACTTACTCGTAAGTTATAACTTAAAGAAATCTGAGGTTTAAATTGCTGTCGCATTCAACAGTATTCCTCGATAAAATGGGTCCGTCCTTTTTCGTAACTGTCATTTTCATAACCAGCTACGAACGTGGAATTTTTTTCTAGTTAATGGTTATGTTACGCTTGTGGAATGTACACAGATTTTTAAACGATTAGCTAAATAAATAATTCTGTAAAACTTTTTAATCATTTAATATTTTTATTTTTTATTTTTTTTTATATAGGACACGTCAATTTGACTTCGCCTTATACACAACAACCAATATATACCAATGAATATGTACGAACGTATATATACGAACAACAGCTGAATTTTACAATTTTCTCCTAACATTCATTTTCGCTTTATAAGATGGCTCATAGCGCTTACCTGCATTATGTTTACCTTTAAGATTAATTAGCAAGGTGTTATAAAATCTATGGGCAATAAAGGGTATATAAAAGAAATAAGAGTTAATAAATAAACACACATATGCTTTTAAGTATTAGACTGTATACAATGTGACAAGATCATAATTATACCTATTTAGTTTTTGGACAAGATACTTTTCTAAGATATCAAAACGACGAGTTCTGTGTATAATTTGAGATAGACAGAGGTTTTAATATTCACATTTCGTTATATAAACCGTTTAAAGTAAACTAAAGAGGATAAGCAAACAAAACTGTAACATGGGCAAAGCTATTTGACGGGAAATGCGTAGTTTTTCATGAACTTCATATTATGCAGCCCTATATAATTTATGCATACTAATATTATAAATGCGAAAGTAACTATGTCTGTCTGTCTGTTACGCTTTCACGCCTAAAAATTTGATACAAAGATAGATTAGACCTTGGGAAAGGACATAGGCTATGTTTGGTCGCGATAACCGACATCCACGCGGGCGGAGTCGCGGGCAACAGCTAGTTTCCTACATACCTACGAGAGAAGATAATCTAGACCTTGAATTACTCGAGAATTTTACTCATTGGCGTTCGTAAATTTAATATTGCTACCCTTCACGTTCAGTTAACGAACATCCATCCACTTTGTAAGTAAGATTTCCCCAACTCAAACTGAACAGAGTAATACGAGAGCTTTTAGAGTTACATAGAATTTGTTTTAACGGTTAAAGAAGTGATCGGGGATGGCTACGGCCCGTCGCACACGTCAAACCTTCGTCACCAGTAATCTGCACACGGGTTATTAATCTACCTGGAGTGTTATTCTGCTTGACTATCGGTTTTAAACGCAGTCGTGACGTGAACAGACGGTGAGGTAGGATTGACTGCTGTAGGGCGAACCGGGTATAATGGAGTTATATGGACACTTGGGGTGGTGGTTTTGACTGTGGTGTAACTCTGAAGAAGAGAGACAATGTCCTGTCGTACACCTGCACAATTACTGGCCTGAATGCAGCGACGAAAAGTGTTGTCAATGTCGCCGAGACTTGGGCTGGGTGCGTCTAGCTATTTTAAATTGTTGCTGCTGACACGATGAAGAAGTAAAAGATGGATTTAAATTGGTTATCATAGATGATTTGTTTTGTTTTCATTTTACGCCAGTTCTTAGCGTAAAAAGAAACCAATTTAAATGTAGCAGTTAATACGAACGTGTGTAGTTACGTTAACGTTGGTCAAGTCTAATAAGGGCGCTGAAAACTTTTAGATAACGCGTGATACGTAATTACTTGCTGAAGAAATTTGCTTTACAATCGCCCATGAATAAAATTAAGATTAGTTTTGAGGTGAGGTAGAGTGACGTGAGATTTTTCGAGATTATTAACTTTTTAGGGGAAGATTTTGAAGGTTATTTTTGGCATTTCTGAGGTTATTGATGGCACTCACGTTTACAACCCCTACAGAGGGTAAGAGAGAGAGAATGAAATGGGTTGAATGAATGAAAATTGGAAAAAAGGTAAAGAAGACTGGCAAGAGGGTATATCCGCCCCGAAATCATGGTTTTGCTACTGATAGTAAAAGTGGGGCAATCCCGAGAGGGTGAGAGACTTTGCGGGTACTTAAATAGCAGATTTTTATACTTAACTCAACAAAATATAGTGGGCTTGATCAGGAAGTACATACGAACTTTATCAATAATGAGTTGAACTGTTAAGTTTGTTGCATCTTGTGCACATTTTTCTCAAGCTCACGACTCATCTGATGGAAATTTATTACCGTGGCCTATGAACGTGTGCCACACCAGGGGCATCATAACCGTGCTGCCAACCTCGTAAGGACCTTCTCATACCCTTCTTGAAGAAACCCATATTATAGTGCGCTAAGAAAAAATACAGCAGTCGTAAGAGTGCTGATGACCTAGCCTCCCTTCCTTCCTCATTCACCTACCGCCCTTTCTTATCACTATTTTATCACAAGGTCGGCAGCGCGAGTGTAACGCCCCTGGAGTTGCACACGTCCATAGGTCACGGTAACCACTTCCCATCAGCTGGGCCGTGTGCTTATCTGCCACCTAAGTGGTATAAAAAAAACAGTTCGACTTTTACCAATACATACATTTTCGAGGTCAAAACTGGCATAAATCTGTGCTTTGACTTCATACACATGCCATTTCATTTGTTTCACAATCAAATATCAATGTATATTGAATAAAATATAGATTACTGATATAAAATATAGATTCACCATCCATTTAAAGCTAGCATTTGCATAATATATTGTCCCATGAAAACAAAGAAACATCCATTGATATGCACAGTTAGTGAGCTTGCTGGAAAACTTGGCAACGAAACTAGGAATGGACGGAAGCAAACGACTGTGGTTTAGCTTGAGCCAGAAGCGAACATATCGGATTTGTTTGGTCACCCAATATTGTGGTTTACACCCAGGACCAGTATTTCAAACTATAGCTCACATATTTAGGCCAGTATTCTAGAACGATATTCCTGAATCTCGATTTATAACTAGGATGCTCGGGATACAAATTTTAGGAGACCAGTGGGTTCGTACTCTCTAAAATTTCTTTGGACCGTCATTGTAGCAGTCAGCAGTATTGATATCTGAAATGATCCTGATACTTGAGATCTTTGATTTGACCTCATTAAGTGATTCGAAATCATACTGACGTAACTTACATCTTACTTACTTATTACTAGGTACCATGCGTGTTGTGATCGAGAAAGGATAGATCTATACAAGTATCACCACCTCATCTTATCCAAAGGGTGCTGTAAAAGGCGATTAACGGAAAAATACGCAGACAATATCACTGCGAGAGAAGGAAAGCTCGAAATAAAACCCTGTACTAACCCGTCTGGCTAGCGTGGAAACAGTAGGCTAAAGCCTCTCAGTATTGGGAGAGGCCCATGTCCAGCAGTGGACTGCATCAGGCTAATTGATTGATACTAGGTACCTATATCTTACCAATACGATTTATTTGTAACTTTTTGGAGGTATTTTTTGTGTCGAGAGTTTAAAAAATCGTTGTATCTATTCGGGAGTTACGCTGCCACAGACAGACACAAACACAGACACGTCAAACTTATAACACCACGTCGTGTTTGTGTCGTTGTAAAAAAAGGGATTTGACATGCGACAGTCAGCGCATCAGTTTCCATATTTGTTCGGCTTTTTTCACTTGGTGTGTACCCGTCATTATATCTTGCTCGCCAGATTTTATGACATCTAGTATTTTAATGTTACACATTTTGTTGTCGTTGATATTTTTTTTTTTCATGATAATAATATAAGTTGCTTCCTTGACATTTTTTTATAAGAATTCGACTTAGTTTAATTAACCTGGACATTGAAACTTTGTATTATTATAATTTTAACCTTAAACTGCTGTTATTGCTTCACGTTGCGTAAGTCGCTTCCTGATTATTATTGCTAATATTATTTTTAGGTACTTTGATGTTATTTAATTATTTTATTTCTTGAACTTGAATATGAAGAGAAAAAAATGAGGCTATTTTACAGAACCTCAAATGGGGAAGTACCTCTGCCCTACAGAAGTTCGCGGCTTATTAACCTCGTGTTGTGTTTGCGACGGTGAGTAGGGTAGCCAGAGCTCACTGGAGAGTTTTTGTGCTGTCAGTGGGAAAACCAAAGGCTTTGTCCTACTTATCTTTTGCGCTGACGGTACAGAAATAATAACATTAAGAATCGACTTCTTAATAAATTTAAAAGCGTAATCAAAACAAAACTGTCAGAATGGTATTATAAAATTCAAAAATATTTCTAATCAGTATCAGACAATGTCACACAATCAATCAACAAGGAAGGGGGGAAAACCAAGACCAGGTGCTGTAGTTTAGGCGAGAAAGTTTAACAGACAGACAGAAAGAAGGAGTTTCTTTTCTTTCACTTTTATAATATTAGTATGGCTACTGAAAAAACTTCAAAGCACATTGCAATAATATCAATTATTATCTATCTATCTATTACTAGTTAGTCCTTGACATTAAGTGTGATCGCATGATGGCGGCCGGAAGTGCTCATCAGAGGAACAATGGCGCTGACCGGAAGTCGGCCATTTCGTGCACCGCGACGGTAATGATATGCTCAATTTCAACTGGTAATCATTTTTATCAGATATTTGTGATACTTAAGGTAAATATTCGATGGAATACCTGTCCATACTAATATTATAAACGCGAAATGTCTGTCTGTTACGCTTTCACGCATAAACCACTGAACCGATTTTGATGAAATTTGGAATAGCGGTAGATTAGACCCTGAGAAAGGACATAGGCTATGTTTGGTCGCGATATCAGACATACAGACAGTCGTATACATATGTCAATCCCATACATTGATTTGCTACTGAATATTAAAAAAAAAAAAAAATTATTAGTCATCCGAGTGCCAATCCCGATTGCATCCAATGCCAGTACTTAGAGCCTGGGGAACACTCTCCTACTTCCCCTATCCATGATTTGCTTTACTTTGGTTTTTACGGGAGCGACTGCCGACTGACCCCTCAATCCTGAGAGGAATTAGAGCCTCATCCGTCAACCGGCAGGTGTAACGGCTTGAAAACGAGGATGGATTTGGCCCAGAAGATAGAACTACATACATCGCATACTACCTACATTTTCTTTACAGCCTCAGATACATGGCTCGAGTCAACAATAGTGCCCGGAATGCGCCAATAGGCTCGCCCCCTATTACGTGGGACCTAATACAATGATTGGTGAAATGTGGGTGTTGATTCACCTCTGCCTAAGCCTCCGGGGATGGAGGCGTGATTGTATGTATGTAGGTAAGTGTAGGTAATAGTAATTTTATTTATGACATAACATACGTAATTTAAAATGTAAATAAATAATTTTTATTTACATATATTTACATAATTACGTACTTAACTGGTTTGATTCTTTTTTGTTCGTTATTATGTTAATTATAGGTGAAATAAAAAATAACAAATAGGTATTTTATATGTGGAGCGTCAATATGACTTCTGACTGGTATTCCAGACTGGTATTCAGTTCTGAATCTTGGATTATCTGAGGAAAGATTATATAGACAGATTGACAGATTTGACAGATTTGTCTATTCTATACAATCTATCACCCATCACACACACAACCACCCATCCTTATTCACAATCCATACTAACTAATATTATAAATGGGAAAGTAACTCTGTCTATCTGTCTGTTACCCTTTCACGCCTAAACCACTGCACCGATTTCGATGAAATTTGAAACAGGGATAGACTAGACCTTGGGGAAGGACATAGGCTATGTTTTGGCGCGATAACCGCCATTAACGCGGGCGGAGCCGCGGGCAAAGGGTTATAAATATTGGCAGAAATTCTATTCAAAATTATAAGACTTATTCAAATACTATCAATACAGCTTATAGATACAAATACAAAGAAAATAAAAAAAAAACAAAAACATAAGCCGCATTGGCATTCACATCAGGCCGTGAACTGCTAAACTTGGCACAGAGGTGCGGAACCTTCGGCGATGCCGGAACATCACGACGTGTTCCGGCATAGATACTCTATGTTCAATATAATCATTGACAGGTTAAATCTTGTTTTAATAGGCTTTATAGCGATGGGTTAGTATTGAGATGCGTGGAAGTTCCGGTCTTAATAAATTCAGTGAACTAAAATGTTTTTAAAGAATTATTATCGCTATTTATTATGTGTTACCTTTAGATTTTGTGTCTCTGGCGTGGTGGTAATGTACGAGACTGCTACGCGGGAAACGTGGGTTCGATTCCCACTCAGTGCAAATATTTAGTTCATCTAAATAAATCTATGGTTGTCGTTACTGGTAGTCGGAGAAAGATAGACACACAAAACGCACCGCTTTTAACGATGCAGAGCAAAAATGCAAAGCTAAAACATCCCATACATTGATTTGCAACTGAATTTGAAAAAATAATATTTAAAAAGGCTTCGTCCATTTTCGTAACTGTCATTTTCATAACCAGCTACGAACGTGGAATTTTTTTCTTGCTTTCATAACCAGTTACGAAAATAGAATTAAATTGTCGTTTTCATAACCAACTTTCATAACCAGTTACGAATAGTGGCGGCATGATAAGCGTGTTTTATGTGAGTGAGCTATTCTCAATATTGTTCCATAAACTGTCAATATGTGCATGTCATAGGATATTATGTAAGTATTTGTATATATCAACTTATACCAAAGAAGTAGATATATTTCATGCCTCGTTGTAATGCCACTTGCTGCGTTTAGGTATACAGAGTTTGTATAAATAGTCTAAAGCATGTATGTTATATTGTTCCGTCAGGAAAAAGTTTATATTAGTTGTCTATCTATAGGTCAGTCTTCAAATACGCAATAATAGCATCATGCATTCCGTATTTGCTACCTTAGTAGCCTAAAACAGTGCTATAACTAACGTTCCCTAAATTACCAGCAGCCAGTTATTTAGCTATAAACACATTTTGCTAAGTGCCCGTACAGATGTTTGGCACCCACTCCACAGCAGATGTGCGCTATCTCGAGCCTTGTTCGCGTAATAAATAGCCATGGTACTTAATGTGGGGTAACTTAGAATACCGTGGGGGTAACTGCTGTTATACCTCGGGACACGTATCTTGGACTTAAATCAAGAGACAAGCAAGGCCCTGGCGCGCGCGAATTGTGTTCTAATAATCTATGCTTGGTGAATTTGAGCTCGTCCACGGTAGTAGTAACCCGTGCTATCCTCAAAAGACACCCACGAAACGTGTACTGCAATATAGAGTGCACTTTTTTTTTATATAGGACACGTCTTTGACTTTGCCGCGCCTGATGGTAAGCTGAAGGCAAAGTCTCTGAAAATAGGGTCACCATTACAGACACGTATCATGTTACAATGGTGGCACTCAGCTTGACGGCCTCATCAGATGCTTTTTCACGCCCCGCTTAAAGGACCCGGGACTGTAGGAGGAGGGAAACACGTGAACTGGTAAGGAATTCCAAGACTTATTGGTAATTTTAGGTCCAAGATATATGTTATTTTATTTTAAATTGGCAAAAGCGAAATCAATACAGGACTCGAACCCGCGATCTTTCCCTAAGATGGATGTATTGGAAAATTTGGATCAATCTCGGGCGAAGCTCGGTGGCTCAGTGGTCAGAGCATTCGCCCCTGTAAGGGAAAGATCGCGGGTTCGAGTCCTGAACGAGTATTGATTTCGCTTTTTCCAATTTAAAATAATTTGTTTAGTTTAGCATACTAAATACTTTAAAAATTATCCCAAGATATATGTCTTGAACAATACAACCTGTGTAGCATGATGGTAGTATCTGATTGTTAATATGTGGAGTCGCAGCAGAATAGAATGACGAATGTATGGGATTTAACGTTTATGACATGCGTTGATTCTACGATACGCCGGCTAAAGAATTGCCACTTGTCTAGCGGGGCAGTCCTAGTTTTGGTATAGAGACGCCTATATACCAAAACTAGGTTATAATGCAATTATGTGTCTACACATGCCGCCCTTTCAACATACGCACCCAGTTTCCGAAAGGCCACGTCAAATTAACTAATCGGCTGTTAAATCTCTTGTCAAGTAGCAATTGGGTTGCTAGACGCATGGTTAAATAGTTTTATTTGATCATCGTGTCGGTTAACATAGCTGGTTTTTTTTTTAAATAAAAATATTAGCAACCGAAATTACTAATAATTATTCCCGTTAACCCCTTCAGTTAATCGATTAGTTAATTTGACGTTGATCAGCCTTTCGGAAACTGGGCGTAAGTAAGTCACAACAACATATTGAAGGCTACTCAAAATCATGGTGAGGAATTTTTTGGTTCTTAAACGTCTTGTACATATTTTAGCTTATTTAAAAAAAAATTTATTGAGTAAATATTTGTTTACAACCAATAGAAGTATCAAGTACTTGTACACTGCAGCAATAAAGACTAATAGCATGCTCTTACAATAAAATTGTTTGCCCTACCCCATTTTCGTTCCAGCTGCCCCTATTTTCACGGTTCGAGCCGCCAGTTTACGATAGCCACCCGAAAATCGGGGGGAATTTGGACGTCATAACGCGGCTACACTATTTTTATTACCCAAACACCATTTTATGAGCGTTTTGTGGATATTTGTAGCCCATTTAGAGGTGCGCTTATGAAATATGTACACAAGTTCAGTTGTATTGTAAATTTAGTGTTGCAACAGATACTAAATCTTCGTTTAATATTTACTGCAGGGATTATGTATGGAAATAATGTTGCTATATGTAAAAAAGAAATTGGTGGGGTTTTTGTGTTAATCTGACTGAAAATAAAACTTTAATATAGATTAAAATTGTGTTTATTAAGAAAAAAAAATTAGAACATTAAAAATAAGCCTTTTAATGTTCCAATTTTTTTTTCTTATAAACATAATTTTTTTAAATCTGAATGTGATGCGTGTGATCTATAGTGAAACCTTGAATTCGATTACCAGGTCGAATAAAACATTATTCAATTTTTTATCGATTAAAAGTATCAATTAGAAACTAAGTGTTTGACATTCGAATATCCTAACAGAATAGCAAAAATACATCGCTGGACCTAGGAATTAAACGTATCGATCACAAACAGGCAAAAAGGCTGACTTGTACCACGAAAACAAGGAATTACTATTAGAACTATCGGGATATTTACCATGTATTGTTTGGAGTTTCCGATATTTCGGCGCTGTTGCAAGCATCATGATCACGGAGGAACTGTAGTACTGGCGGTAAACGGTGAAAAAGTTTTTAGGAGAGTATATATCGATCTACCCTCTTTCGAGTTCTTTTGTGACGCGTATGGACACTACCACTGGTTTCACTCTCACTACAAACTCGAACTCGATCTCGATCACGTTCACGACACACTACGCTTACTATATCCACTCGCGATTTTGTTTTGGCTTGCTCCCGGTTGTTTTTACATAGACGGACGGACGGACGAATATCCCGATAGTTCTAATAGTAATTTGAACGACCATGAAAGTTTGAAAACAAGGAAATTGGTGCATCTACAACAAAAATCATCATCGCAATATTCAATTACTGCATTGTGTCCCTTGCTAACTAAATTAAACTGGAAGATACCAACTGAACATAAGTACTGCGAACGAACTCAATGGTTCAATGTACGTCTTTCAAAAGACGGGAAATACAATTTAAACGCACTTGAAGCGAAGAATTGCCGCCACTTGGGATGTGTTCTTATGACCACTGGATACGTTGGATCAGCGGGAGCCAATGTGCTCCACAATATGCTGATTTCCCACTGAAAGAGCTGGCTGGCAGTGACTTTTTGAGACAAAATATTACTAAGCTTATCTACGGGACCTCTTAGTGGAAGTTGATCCTTAAACTTTGAACTATCGAAATATTTAGCTACCGTCATGTGCGTAAGCACCGCTCCATGTCTGTCTGCCTACCAGCCCCTCTAGACAAGTGGCAACTCGTTGCTCGGCGTATGATGGAATAGAATGCCAAATGTATGGGATTTGACGTATATGGCAGGCGTCAACGAATGTCAAAAACGTCAAATCCTATACATTTGTCATTCTATTCCATCATACCCTGAGCAACGAATTGCCACTTGTCTAGGGGGGCTGAAGCTCTACAGTTAACTCTATAGTACAACTATAGGTATACATAGTTTAGATTTTCTCCTCGGGACCAAACTCGTGAGATAAACGAAGCCCTGGCCCCCGCGGATTGTTTTGTAATAATCTATGATTGGTTAATTTGAACTGGTTAGATTGTAGTGAGAGTGAAACCAGTGGTAGTGTCCATACGCGTAGCAAAAGAACTCGAAAGAGGGTAGATCATTATATGTACTCCTAAAAATTCCTCCGTGATCATGGTGCTTGCAACAGCGTCGAAATATCGGAAACTCCAAACAATACATGGTAAATATCCCGATAGTTCTAATAGTAATTTGAACTCGTTTGAACCTCTTTAGCACCCCGTGCTATCCTCACACAAGAAACATGATGTACTGCGCGTATAGAGCACATTTTGAGCAAAGTAATAAAATTCAAGGTGAAGCTTGTCCGGGACAAAGCGAACGGTTCTAACAGAGAATAGTCTAGCCCCGGGCTATGGCCGACACGACACATCATGCTGATTTATTCTAAGTTTAATAACGACATTATATCTTGTTCTACCCTCGATGAGATGAAAGTCGTGGCATTTATTTTATTTTAAAGTTACAGAAATTATTGAATGAAATTTTTAAGCATTTAGTAGGTATGCTATTTAAATCGATTCGGTTCCCACCCGGGTTCGAGTCCCGCCCGAGGTCGATTTTCTTTTCTATATCTTAATCGATTACAGAAATGAATTGAAAATGACCACGATATGCCATCGGTTTCGGTAGTCATACGAACATCTATGGTAATCTTTATGAGCACTTGAAGCTGTAACTAGTCTAACTGTAATACTTCGATATGGTACATGGGTTGTGGAGGTCAGATGGCAGTCGTTTCATGGAAAATATCAAAGTTCAGCTGTGTCGCAGTTAGACTGGGACAAGTGCTAGTCTAGTCGGACTTTTGAGGACTCCAGCTACACGTAACGATGGCCATAGATGTTAGTATGGAAATAGAGACCGACATACAAATATTTGCACTAAGAGGGAATCGAACTCGCACCTCCTGTTAACTACCACCACGTCACAGAGGCTATTATTCTTTTTTAAGTATAAAAAAGAATAATAACCTCTGTGTAACTTAGATGGCAGACAAGCACACGGCCTACCTGATGGAAAGTGGTTACCGTGGCCTATGGACGTATGCAATGCCAGGGGCGTCACACTCGCGCTGTCGACCCCGCAAGGACCTTCTAATCCTCTAACGTACCGTCCGGACTTCTAAAGTAGGAAAGTCTACCATGTGATTCGAATCGCAAAGATATGATTCCGTAGCGGACCGCATACGACAACTGCCGACGCATGCAGCACATACAACGTACCCATTACTTGTCGAACTCCGATACGAATAAAGGAGACCATTGAGAAGCCGCAATGAATTACGTGCAAACTGCTGCGTGCGTCGGCAGTTGTCCTATGCGTTCGGCTACGGAATCATACCTTAAGTTTGAAATTTTTAACATACTTTTGTCGTTAACTTTACTTATTACATGTATGAATAGCATACTCATAACATATTCATACGAACCTAGTTCTACCGTAGGACATTGTACGCAAAAGCGGTCCTACTGCGGAAATTGGAGAACTGTGTTCCTTGTTTGTGAAGGAAATGGGAACTTTTTCTTGATATCTACGTGTCGTTTAGTTCATCGTAGTTTTGTGACGTCATTCTCTGCCAGTCTGACGTCACTAAGGTAGGTATGAACAGACTATGGTAATATTATGTATTAGTAGCTAGTGTCTGCGACTCGCTACTATTGCTAATATTTCTGGTTCTACTCAACCGATTGCGATTAAACAAACGTAAGATGTGTACAGGAGGAGATAATTAAGAAATTGTGTTCAAACTTTCATTAAATTCGTATATTAAAACTAGCCGACTCACCCCGACTTCACCTGTGGCATATTTCGAAACCCCGGATCGTCCCATAAATCCATATACCTACTAGGGCCGCAATTTATCAATTTTCAAATATAGAGTAGAAAAATCTGCCGAATATTTTACATAATATGATTTGCTCTGCTCCCTTGAGTAGCAGCGTGATGTTATATATACTCCTATAACCTTATACTAGCCTATAACCTTCCTCGTTAAAGGGACTATTCAACGTAAAAAAATAATTTATCAAATCGAACAAGTAGTAGGTATGTGAGATTATTAGCGCGTACAACCAAGCAAAAAACTCTTCAGCTTTTAATTTGTATAGATGAGTAGCGAAAACGTTTTTAACGAAAAAATGCATTAAGTATAAGCACGTTTATATATTTTAGTAGAAATGAGGCCGTTGATATTCCAATTTACGTTATAACTTAAGTATAAGTATTCAGCGTGTACGTGAAGTTAATGTTCCTCAGCTTACGTAAGTCGCGTGAGCGAAGTCGTTACTACACTAGTCGATACTACTGATTGAGAATGTGGTACAAACTATGAAACGAAGCGGGTAAACAGAAATTGAAATTGTTCGGTTTGGCGTAATTTCTGCCACTATCCTTTGGACTATAATGTCGAACAGACGTTTCAAACAAAAACATG
The DNA here is from genome assembly GCA_914767945.1 of Eilema depressum. Taxonomy (NCBI): domain Eukaryota; kingdom Metazoa; phylum Arthropoda; class Insecta; order Lepidoptera; family Erebidae; genus Eilema; species Eilema depressum. The sequence goes on from OU612026.1 coordinate 2,162,217, forward strand.
CCTTACTATTGCACAATTAAGGAAGATTTATTATTGTGCGATTGTTTCTCCAAATGTAACCTTTCGGTAAATGCAGTGGATTCTCACGCAGAGGTGTAATTTCTTAGAAAACAACTAAGCAGAGTACTTTGCGGTCTAGCGCCGAATGGACTCTTGATGTTATATCGAAGTAGCATCAACAACGGTTCGTTCAATTGGTTCATATCAAACGCAGTTTAATAGTAAAATATGCTAAAAATATACGAATTTAACACTATAATAACTTCGATTCAACAGTGTTGTTTTTCAGCAGACAGGATGTACTGAAAAACAACCAAAACTACAGGAACTAGGACTACTGCTTAATGATATAAGTCACAAGATAACCCATTCTAAATGGCATTTTATTCTAACGTTACACTCGCATAATTTTCGACTATCGCTGTCGCTTCCGCTTACACTCGACACCATTTCACTGATTACAAGTCCAAAGAAAGTGTTCCAGTGAGCCGCCATCGCACGTGGCGCTTCCATATTCTATTGTAGACACGCTGCGTGCATTCATAAAACGTAATAAGCCGACGTAATATACACCGAAATACGACAGCTGCTGTGACGTAGGCCGGCGTTTTATTTTCTTTATTTAATACTAATGCGTTACTTACGCGCTTAATTTTCGTAGCTGGTTATGAAAATGACAGTTACGAAAATGGACGAACCCATTATATTCTGGGAGAGGTAGGCAGAGTTGTTTTGTACAGAGGTGGGTTTTATAGGTGACGGAATATGCGTGCATTTTTTCAACTATTTTCGATTTCAAATAATATTCTGTAACATTCTTCACAACGCTATCTAGACCCAAATCAAGCATTTAACTAGCTTGTGTTATGAAATCTAGAATGCGGATAAACATAACATAAATTAGTATATTATTTTATAATCAACTGATTGTTTACCTATTATTTTCATGAGACCATTTTTTAACATTTTTGACTGCACCTCGCCTGTTGGTAAGCTGAATTCCAACTTCCGCTTTAGATGCTCTTAATCATGATGACTCTTTTCTAAGACTTTGCCTTCAGCTTACCATCGGGCGAGGTGAGGTCAGGTATCTAATTAACATGTTCTATATAAAAAACCGATGCTACTAAAAAAATATTGAACAGTAAATCTTACTGTCCCACCTAAGAATTGTACCCGAAACCACATACTCAGCAGTCACTTTCGCTACCACTGCACCACCGTAAGTAGGTAAATTGTTTTTAAAATGCCACCTGTGATATGACAGAGGTCGTTGACTCCATTTTGGAGGTATATACGTAACTCAATGTACTGTCGCGAGTTCGGAATGAAAATTTACGTATAATGTCGAGTATTGTGAGTTTCTAACGGTATTTCAGAGGGGTAGGCAGAGCTGTATTAACACCCACATTTCACCAATCATTATATTCGGTCCCACGTAATAGAGGGTGAGCATTTTGATTACAATTTGTGAATTTATTTTTCAAACTGTCATCATTTTCAAGGGCTTACACTGAAATCAGTTCTGTGGTGGCTAACACCCACCTCAGTATATGCTGAGTGTTTAGCCCAAATTGCGGATATAGCGTACATATTTTATCTTAAGATTCGGATGTATTAAGATGCAATTTACAATCTTTTACAATTATAGGGTACACGTGTAAAAGGTTATGTGGGACCGTGTGAGATTTCTGCCACGTAGGACATGACACGTTGATGATGGGAACATGTCATTAACGTCAATGTCAATTGTCAATTTTATTTAATATGAATGACAGATGTCACACGGTGTCACGCGATCTTATTTGGCTCGGCGATCACAGATCCCACCACTTACTCTGTGGCTGCCTGATTGCAACTATTGTTAATTTTTGTTTATTTCTTTGTTTGTTGATGTTTATTTTTTTATATGTGTTCATGCGTGATCCGCAATAAAACGATCTTTCTTTCTTTCTTTCTTTCTTTCTTTCTTTCTTTCTTTCTTTCTTTCTTTCTTTCTTTCTTTCTTTCTTTCTTTCTTCATGTAGACGAATTTTCCTGATTGTATCCGTGGTCAAGATGACCTCGGAGCTCAGGGTCCGCCTTCCGGCTCTTCCTCCTCTACTTCACACGATCTTGGGCGTCCATGGTAGTGAGACCATTTGTTACAAACCTATATAATTAATTTTCTTTTTATATAGGTACACTTTTTTTAAATACATAACTAAGTTTATTTAGGTACTTCTGTTATGAGTTGGTTCGAGTCTATGGTATTCTAGGTGGGGTCCTATTCCGCAACTTTTTAATAGGTAGCGAGTTTAAAAAGTAAGACCCCGTGCATAGTTACATATTTTCTAAGTGCGTAGGCTCTCTTCTAGACGTGTTCACGCATTTAAATGGCTGCTTAATTTTAGTACGTTGTTACGTGAAGAGTGTTAGATTTATGAAGCTGATGGTTGTCACAAACCTTGTTTCGTACCTATAGCCTTATAATAAAGTAGGTGAAATGGTCAAACCACATATTATATTGATACTGACTACAACGATGTCTGTATGGTACAAAAGTTTTGGAATTTAGGATTACTTTTTACTTTTTAGGCATTTCACCAACAAAATTGCGCCAATTTTTTTTATTATTCACACAAAACTAAAAACTCCACAGTTTTTATGACATAGGGACATATTGAGTTTGAGTTTGAATTATAAAAATGTACAATGTAAACATTGTTCATGAATAAAATATACTAAAAATACTGAAAAACCTATCAACTTTGTGTCTTATTTCGGGGTGGTGCCCTTTCGTGCGAATGGCCTAACGGCCTAAGCAATAGTCAGCCAGGGCCCATACCATGAACTCTTAAAACAGGTCAATAATTGAACTGCTGTCATTCTACCAACTGCAAATGTCACTTTGTAATCCCTTTGTAGTCCTATATACATATTTATTAAGACATTACAAAGTGACATTTGCAGTTGGTAGAATGACAGCAGTTCAATTATTGACCTGTTTTAAGGTTTATCGTAAGGCCGCAGTTTGTCAAATGTTATACGTTTAGTTAACAGCCTAGGCGGTTAATTGAACGGCTAATTAAGCTAGTTGGTGGCGACATATCAATCAGCATAACTATATCGATACGAATATCGGAACACTAATCACAGAATCCATATTTCTCTCTATTTACAACCTTGTAAGCCAAGTTCAAATATTTGCTTTACTATCTCTACCCACCCCTTCGATGGTATACCACCCTGTGTATATAAATAATAAGGTATATTTACTTAATATACGATTAACAAAGCAGCAATTTCCTGTATTAAAAGCAGCATAACTTAAAAAATGCCGATCATGGTGTTCTATTTCAAAGGGTTGTTTGTAAAGGGTGGGCGAAATGTAGCCGCGAATTTGATGTAAATAGGCACACATTTGTTTACATGAAACAGTAGGGAGATATACTACAAACAACATTTACATTACCTACTGCTTTTGGGTTACCAATTACCAATGATTTGAGCCTAGGGGTGACACGGATCTGGGGGTAAGAAGTGGAGTCGCCTGTCAGCTTACAGGGAGAGACTGTGGCGAGATGCCAAGCCCCCCCCCCTCCCTCTCGCCCCCTATCTGGGGTAATTGGGGACACCGTATTCCCCCAACTGAGGGGGTCTTGGATGGCCCCGGGTCAGTCAGGGCTTGAGGGATATACCTGAGGCTTCCTTGCTATACCTATCTTTCACACATTCCAAACATCTTTTCTTAGGCTTACCTCAGACTCCTAAAGCCCTCTACAATATTCCTTTGAATATTAAAAACACATAACCCTACCTTATTTGCTTCGCAACCATCAAGTAAAAAGTAAAAAACATCATAATAAATAAATCTGAGTTTCAAAATGTCGCTAAATTACTCAAATTACGTTCATTTATTCAACTTGATCCGTTTTTTATGTAATTAGTTACAAAAACAATTTTAGTTTGTTTAACATTAATTTGGTGAGGTCTAACTAAACGCTGTCCGTGACTTCATCAATCATGGCGGGAGCCGCTAATGCTTTTAATTACGTAGGCAATATAATTAAGTGTTCACGAATATAATAACGTTTGAGACCTATTTTGTAACGAAACTAATTAAAAATAAATATCCGAGTACTAATATTCTTAATTGGTAGCATGTTTCTAAGCAAAGGGCATACATACATACATACATACATATAATCACGCCTCTATCCCCCGGAGGGTCAATCATTATATTGTGTCGCACTTATTATGAGGCTATTGCCATATTCCGGGCACCATTGTTGACTCGAGACATACATCTGAGGCTGAGTCTGGGCTGTATAATATTTGTCTGATGTTCAACAGCCCTATCCCTTAGTCGCATTGTACGATACCATCTGGGAAGAGATGGAGTGGCCTAAATTCTACTCTGCGGGAACCACGCGGCCAGAAAACGCAACGCGAGCGTTTTCTATGAGAGCCCACAACACACCTGACGAATTGTAGCAGCGCCTTTATGATAACTCATAACTCATTTATTTGTAAGAATATTACATATCAGTGTACATCATATATTAATACCAGCTGACCCGGTGAACTTCATACCGCCATATTTTCCGCCCGCGTGGTATTATCTCTAAATTTATCTGTGTTTCTCTACAATATTATGCATGTATTATACATATAAACCTTCCTCTTGAATCACTCTATCTATTAAAAGAAACCGCTTAAATCCGTTGCGTAGTTTTGAAGATTTAAGCATACATAGGGACGGACAGACAGCGACAGCGACTTTGTTTTATAATATGTAGTGATGATACATAATAGTACATCATGTAGTTTTTGAAGTGAAACCACAAAAACAACATTTTACAAGAACCTTTAATAAGCTGTTATTAGCGCTTTACAGCAATCATTGGATTAAAAACTCCATCTTGCCGTTTCCGTATCGACAAACGTAGTTATCCGCCATTACAGATGACAGACGAAATAAGTCGACGTCCTATTTATTCGTATTTCAACTGACCTTTCAATAATAGCGCCTCATTTAGTCGGAATATCCTTACTTATTGCCTACGAACTGTATTTACTGAGGCCCCCATATTCCTGGGCATACAGTGTGTTTTTTTTTAAACTAGGGTATGAAGAAACTCGAAATCTTGGGAGATATTATAAGAAAAGTGTCTTAATATGTCTTATGAGCACTAATTCTTTTTAAGCTATTGCATAGCTTCTATCGCGGGCCTTGAGCGTGGAAACCGAATCCAGAAATTCCGTAACGAAAAAAGCTGACACTCCGAGCTCGCAGGAATCAAGCCGAGCTGCTCCGAAATCGGCCGATTTCGGAGCAGCTCGGCTCATAAGCAGCTCGGCTCATAAGCAGCTCGGCTCATAAGCAGCTCGGCTCATAAGCAGCTCGGCTCATAAGCAGCTCGGCTCATAAGCAGCTCGGCTCATAAGCAGCTCGGCTCATAAACAGCTCGGCTCATAAGCAGCTCGGCTAATTGCATAAGTTGATAAAAAATGCTATGCAATAGCTTTACCGCGGCAGTCCCCGAGTGCCACACGTCTTTTTTTTTCTAAAAATCTCTTATCTCTGTGGCGTAGTGGTAGAAAAGTTTAAGGCCCGTTTCCAGGACAACGCTCAGGTGTGAATCGACTCTATCAATGACATTAGAACTGTCTCTTAGAACACGTACAATTTGTTTTTTTTTTGTACAGAATAAAAAAAAATCTTTCTTTCTTTCTTTCTTTCTTTCTATCTTCAGTTCTAGCTACAAATCGAAATTCAATACTGAATTTCGTTTTGGCATGCGGGCCTAAGATCAATTGATGCAGATTTTTTGAGTTCTTGTAGTAAATAAAGGTACACAACCAACTTAACATTTGTTAATAAATAGATACAGGTTTATTACCCTTTTTTGTAATTAGAAAGGTTAATCTTAAGAAGAAGTGACGTAAAAATTAGTAAAGTCAAATTGTTAAAAAAAGAACTAATGATTTCTTAGACATTTTTCTTGTATCTTCTATAGTTTCAGGTTTCCATATACTGTCCTAATTTAAAAAAAAAACACACTGTATAGTGCAATAGTCGTACCAACTATGTACTATACAGTGTGTTCTTTCGTGGAGTAATGGCAGAGCAATATCAATAACAGTTGAATAAATTATATAGATTCGTTTTCAAGACCGTAGAACACTATATTTAAAGATAATGAATGAACCAGGGTTATTACTCGTGTCTAATTTAGTAAAGTATACTCTTAACTGTGTTGTTTCGCAGTATTTTGTTAGTTAACCGACTTCAGAAAAGAAAGTGGTTGTATATTCTTTATAGGAATCTAATAGGTGACAGAATATCTTAGAAGTCGGTGCGAAGCCTGAAATACTGATATATAGCTAAACAGGTATTCTGCAAATCGATTAAGATAGAAAAAGCGAAATCAGCTCAGGCGGGACTCAAACCCGCAATCTTACCTCGGTATCCATCTATCCATCATACTGTCTGATTTTGGCTTGGCACCGACTTCTAAATATGATCAATAGCACAGTCAATTATGTAGTACATTTATAATCAAATAAAGTTCTTTTTGTATAAAGTCTATGAATTCAGCTTTTAACTGACTTGACATAACTTTTTTTCAATCGGTTTATTATTTTAAATAATTACGTTTTCAAAAAATATTTTGTGTTCTCTCTGGTGTTATGGCATCTATTGGAATATTTATTTCATCATTTGAAAGATACACTATTTCGGATGGACATAACCAAAAAATTTAGACACTAAATGTTAGACTATTGTTTTAAACAACAACTCATCCTTTACGGTAGTTATACTACTTACAAACGAGAAAGCGATCAATCAGTTGCCGTTTCCTCATTCACAGTACCTCATAAAACGCAAGTTACAAATCCGACACAACAAATAAAAGTATCGCGATATCTATTGCAGTTTTTCAACCGCTTTTATTGTCATCACGTCGAAAATATGAATCGATGGAGCTCGAACAAAAAAAAAAGCTCGTGTTTCCATTACTGGTTGTCAAGTCTTCATTAGGTCGATGTGCGATGCGTGAAGCAGTAATTGGTTTTTAAATCCATGGTCACTTACTTCCACAGAAAGGCTGGTATGGTGATATTTACCTGAAAAAATAAAACCTTATTTGAGATTCGTTAGCTTGGTTTTTTTTTTCGTTCTGAATTCGAAATTAGCATGTTTTTACGGTTAATGGTTTTTGTTTACATGTAAACAGTGTACTTTTATTTATTATTTCATTATTGTATTTATGATTTGTCTTATTATAATTATTAAAGTGTAGTTTTGTTATTATTTTATTATTGACATTATCGGTGATTAAAAAATAGCTTATTCTTTTTTACTACTTCCCATTATATCATTCCCCAGATAGGCCTTGTGCTTGTCTACCACCTTGACAAGCTCAAAGCCTACCTGATGGGTAGTGGTTACCGCGATCTATGGAAATGTGCAACTTTAGTAGCCTGATACTCATGCTGTAAGAGCCTTCTAATGCTCTTCTCGCTTCGATTCGTCGCTATTATTATATGTAAACATCATCATCAGCATGTTAGGATTGTTTCCAGTTGCACCTGACGCCTTCATCTCAGAGCTAGCCACCTCAGCTGCTAGCCGGTATACCCGCAGATTGGCGACTGAGCAGACCCGGTCTCCGAGGTGAAAGCCTCTGATGCAACTAGGAACAGCCCCAAGATTGTGATACATTTTATTCCTTTTCCCTTCCCTTTTTGTCTTCACCGCAGTCGAATAAAGTTAGTCAGAACAAACCATAGCAGACCCATAAAATATTCAACAGTAATATCGACATTTTACTTCGTCACCCTGTATAGTACGGTCGCCATTCATACGACATAGTTAACGAGTAAACAAGTTCAAAGACCCGTGCAGATCAATTTCAAGATCAGAACCTGTCGGACAACTTGTTGTGCAACTGATCTATAAACTGGTTGATGAGCTGTTTGACCATGTTCGTCATGTTATACAATATATTGCTGACACAGTTTATCTTCAATGTTAATAGGAGTTAATGCGATCACGGTCATTATTCATCAATTCAAGCTTATCGTAGTCCACTGCTGGACATAGGCCTCTCCAAATGTTGGAAGACTTTGGCCTACTGTTTCCACATGTGGACGGGTTTGTACAGAGTTCCCTGGATCAGGCGGAAGTCTCTAAATAGACTTCGAACACAAGTCGGCCGAAGCAGGGAGAATCGGTCTAGGTGGGGTTACTCAGATGACGCGGACCTGCGGTGTGAGTGTGGAGTTGTTCCACAGACCATGGCCCACCTGCTAACGTGTGCTGCATGCCCATCTACCTGTATACCGGAGGACCTAATGAGTGCCTCCGAGAACGCGATCTAGGAGGCAGGTTACTGGGAAAATAGAATTTGAGAGTAGAAGCGCCATCTATTCGAAAGAAGAAGGGTTTTATTTCCAGTTTTCCTTCTCTCGCAGTTATATCGTCTGCGTATTTTTCTGTTAGTCGCCTCTTACGTCACCCTACGGATACTGATATTTTTTCTGCGTCACCACACGGATACGCTTAAAGACGGTCATTATTATTAATCATTATCATTTTATTAGTCCCGGTCGCATCCGAAGCCTTCAATTTGGAGTACGGGATCCGCTTGAAATATGATGACTTGATTTTTTCGGTTTTATTAGGAGTAACTGCCCTCTCACCTCCCAGCCTGAGGTGTGATTAGAGGCCCAATACTGACAGAGTTGTTCAGGAGTCTTACTATATCTATTTTTTTTTTTACTTTCATAGTGTAAATCGAATTCGAACCAAAGTCCGCATACGACAACACTGCCGCCGCACACAGCAGATGCGCGTAATTCATTGCGGTTTCTCAATGGTCCCTTTTATCCTTATCGGAGTTTAGCAAGTAATGGGTACGCTGTATCTGCTGCATGCGTCTGCCGTTGTCGTATGTGGTCGTCTTCGGAATCATAACTTAAGAGGCGACCGTTTTTCTGCAACTGGCTTTAAGCGACATTACTTTCTTTATTTTCATATTTATCTAAAGGTCCGGCTACAGCTCATATTTTTCGTAACATTTTCACTAAAAACACGCAACAAAACATATAAAGATATACATCTCTGTGGTTTTTCACAACATTTTTTATTTTATTTGGCACTATAAAGGAATATTACTTTCTCTAAGGTGGCAAGCATTTAAAAACAAGTCCCGGTGTTGAGTTGCATGTTTCTAGTGAAAATTTTGCGAATAACATGAGCTCTGAACGTACCTAAAGTCGACTATACACATGCTGGACGAGCGTAGGCCAACGCGAGCGTCGGAAAATAGGTGCAAGGCCTATTTGCCTTGCAAAAATTAACTAATCTATTCATCCTGCTAATCTTCTAACCTAATCTATCCAAGTCTGATTGGGCGGAGAGGACACTGTGCGCCGCCCTCCGCCACCATGTTTAGTTAGTAAATTCGTTTTTTTTGCACTGCATTCATACAAAGCACTACATAACTCCACTAACTAACTGAGCATACCAGAAACAAGAATGCTGTGCAAAAAAACAAATTGACTTTATGTCACAAAACAAATTGCAGGAAAACTCACGAAGCACTGCTAGCATCTCTATAAATATGTATCATCTAATAAAAGAAGTATTAAGTTCCGTCTGTGCAAAGTTTGCGAGTCCCTCGGATACAATATGTAACAAACAGACAGCCCCATTCTGATATTAGTTCAGTCAGAGAGGTGTTGGTTATTTGCTTTCTTTTATTTACCTACACGGTTTTGAACTTTGAACTTACTGACGGTAGCAAGTATAGACTACTAGCTCTGGCCGTGTCTTCGCTCTCTCTAAATCTAAAAGGTAATTTAATTTTTAATAGGGTCACACCATCTCTTCCTGTGGGATAGGAATTAGGCTGTTCTGTTCTAGCGTACAGCCCATGACAAAGTGCCTGCTAGACTACAATAGACACGCCCTCTCATTACGTGGGATTGAAAATCAAAACTGACGAAATATGGGTCTTAATACACGTCTGCTTATCCCTTCGGAGACGTACAGCCCTGAACCTAGAAGGTATGAAAGCCGTAGTCCCAAAATTCGCTGTTAGAATGGGATGAAACAGCAAATTCCCATTATTCCCAACGACGATAGAACTTACTCACTCAACGCTTATAAAAAAAACTCCCGGAAAATCTTAACACCGCTATCTAAAAAATTGAAAAATGATGGGTACAACGCCATCTAGCGAGTGACATAGAACTAAACATGTTTTGCCTCTGTGCCAAATCCACCCAACCGTTTTTGCATGAATAATAGCAAATAAACAAACACGGTCTCGCATTTATAATATTAGTTAGAATCCAATTGTTTTAGTATATTTACATACCTGTAAATTTACAGTTCAGTAAATTTAAACCAGATTACGCAAACACGGAATTATGTAGATACCTACTTTAGAGTTTAGACTACATACAAACAAACGCAGTAAGTGGCATTACAACGAAAAAAATATCTACTAATTTGGTATAAGTTGACATATTATCATCTAATATATATAAAATTCTTCTGTCACGGGGTGCGTAATCGAACTCCTCCGAAACGGCTTGTCCGATTTTGATGAAATTTTTTGTGCTTATCCAGTATCTATGAGAATCGGCCAACATCTATTTTTCATCCCCCTAAGTGATAAGGGTGCAGCGGGAACGGGATTTGAATACCACGCGGGCCGAAAATATGGCGGTACGAAGTTCGCCGGGGCAGCTAGTACATTCTATATAATGGACACATTGACAGTTAAAGACACAAGACAGTTGACAGGCTCTGTGGCGTGCCGGTGGTCCGTTCACAACCGCCACACCACAGCGCCACAGAAGCTGTCAACTGTCACTGCCGCTACGCAGGAGGTGCGGGTTCGATCCCCGCTCAGTGCAAATATCTGTATGCATGAATATGGGTATTTGCATTGATCTGGTCGTGCCTCAGAGAGCACGTTAAGCCGTCGTCGGTCCCGGTTGCCATATAGAACATGGCAGTCGTAACGTGTAGTTGGAGCCCTAAAAAGTCTATAACAATTTTGCCATTCATTTTGTTACTGCTGTATCTATACAGTAATGGTCTAAGGTAGATATCTACATTGTAGATGATATATTTACTTGTGTTGGAGGTGTGCGACAAGCTATTATGGCGTAATACATGTCACCGTGACTCGCAACGAGAGATGGAAGATAGTACACGTTTCTTATAACGCACCTTGACCTTGTAAAAGGGTTGGGTTGACTGAATTAGAACGAGCATTTTTTTTTAAATTTCTGTACCCGAAAAGAGATAAAAAATCACTTATAGAGTCACTTCGTCCGTTAAGATAGTTTTCTGTCTAGTACGTGGTTATTTTTTAGCATTTAGGTGGCAGACAAGCACATGGCACACCTGATGGAAAGTGGTTACCGTGGCCTATTGGCGTGTGCAACACCACGGGAGTTACACTCGTGCTGTCGACCCTGTAAAAAAGAGTGTTTGTGCCATCAGTACCTACAGAAGGCGAAGCAGGACAAGACCTTGATTTTCCTAAAGGACAAAAACTCTCCAGTGAGCTCTGGCTACCCTACTCACCGGCAGAAACATAACACGAGGTTATGATGGCCGCGGTATTCTGTAGCGCGGAGGTACTACTCCAGTAGGACTGCTCAATTAGGATGGGAATCCCGTCGTGTCTTACCTCCGTAAAAAGGGGGCGCTATGGGGTAGGTGTCAAAACTTTGCTGTAATCAATTATTGGTAGATTTGAGCTCCTCTGCCGCCGTAGTAGTCCTTCTCCTCCTCAAAAGACACCCAGAAAACGCGTACTGCGTATAAAGAGTACATTTTATGACGTGAGTTTGTAGTATGGGTGAAGATGTAGTGACTAAAATAGAGAAAGGGATGCTTAGATGGTTCGGACACGTGGAGAGGATGGACGAAAGAAGACTGTCGAAACAGATTTATGAAGCGAGGGTGAATGAGCAACCCGGTCGGGGTCGACCTAGACATACGTATGTCAGTCAGATCGAAGACATTTTAAAGAAAGGACATGTCAAGAGTACCTGAAACCAGCGAGCATGTATATTATGAACGTAGAAGAAGCGAAAGATGTATGCCAGGGTCATAGCAAATGGAAAACTGTGGTATCTGCCTACCCCACTAGGAAAGAGGCGTGACTGTATGTATGTATGTATGTTTATGACGTCACTGGGCTCTAGATATATGTCGGTAGCTACAGACCACTTCAAATTAATGGATAAAGACTAATAAAGCCGATTCACAGTTGACTTATAACAGCAATAAATCCGCTTTCACGCTACATTGATACACATACTGTCCGTTTACGTAACGAGAAACACTGGCACTCCGCGAATAAAAACCGTACATATCGTTTAGGAAGCACTTTCTACGGTAAGTTTCCGGTTAATAATAAAACTGATGCATTTATTAATCAATTCACATTGTCAAGCGATGTCAGGAAATTTTCTGTCTGTGCATATGTTAGGGTGTACCAGCAGTTGCAGTTGCAGTTGCAGCAGGGTGCAGTTGTTATGTATGGCTGTGTGCAAGATGAAAAAATATTTCAATAGACATATATTATTTTTTCTGTATATTGTTCGTGCATCTCTGTACATAATAAAAAAACTTTTATTTCTTTCTTCAGGAACAAATTTTAAAAACGAATAATCAAATTGAAGCGACAGTTATCGGTTCCAATAGTGAATATCAACCGTCTAGGGACACATAAAACCCAATGGTCTAATTATAATAAAGAATATCCGAGACCCCGATTGCATTGCGATTCTAAAACCACCCAACTAGGTATAAAATACATGAATTTTGAAATTTCATCTGAGATTTTCGCCGTGCGGCGAGTCGCTTCGTATTCTAGGACGAGACTCAATCCTGAAGCTCAATTTATCTGAAAACAGTTTGTATAGACAGATTGACAGTTTATTTTTGACGTTTCTTCCTCAAAGAATGGACGATTTTCTTCGAATAAATTGTATATGTGGACATTGAAAATTATAAAGTAAAAATATTTTTTGTAAAACCAACCTGAAATTTATAAAAATCTTATAAAAATGTCTCTTTACACTAATAATAAATAAAGTTTCAATGAACATAAAACATTTTAGCAATAAAAAATGAAAGGAACTTGTAAAAATAGATTCAGGCCGATTTAATATTTAGTTACAAAGGGAGTGAAAGCGTTTTCGAGAAAACTGTTCGGCCAAACATAATTAAATTTATATGAGACGATGAGAGATGTAAAATAATTACGTACATAAACCTGAAAAATAAAACGTATTCTCTATATTTTTGTACGACGGATCCCGGGACGGATCGGCACGGAAAATTTCTTGCCCGTATTTCCCTATTCCGATTGCTCCACTCGGCAACCACTGTTGCGTGGCGGTAGTGAACGCGGCCGCTACATGCGCGGGTTCGATCCCCGTGCATGCTACGTAGCGGCCGTAACGTGAAGCATTATTATTCATACCTAAAGATACAGTAGCCTACTTGAAGAAATATTTAAATATTTATCATATTCTTTATTCATTTATATAATAGTCGCTTAGAGAAAAGTGGATATGACTATAAATAGACGTCTGCACATAAACACACATACTCACAACCCACACACACACACACCTTTAAACACACACACATCCATACTCACAAACTTACCATCGTACAGTGTGAGAACTACAAAAAATTGTATGTTTCTTAGAGAGATTTGATCCTTATGATTGACACTATTGATTGATGCCATAAAAATACAGGATGTTACTTTTTCGGATTTTAGTCAGTTCGATTACCGGGTGTGGCAAGCGAATTTTTAAAAATCCTTGAATGCAGTTTTGTTTCTTTTTAAAAATAAAATGATGTCTCCTTTAAGTAAAATGAGCTAACTTAAGGATTTAAAGTACTTTCCCTCCATGTGGCATCGCCGTGGGACGCCCTGTATACATACGTTCTCGCCTGTAAATCCCTAAAGGGATAGGCATAGGCGTATTTACATCTTCAAGGGCGATCCTATTGCCGTCACGCGGGCACTTGTCATGGGCTGTAGGTATGTTTACTGTCTAATGGAGAATAAGTAATTGCGATACTTACAATATGCGGTAGAATAGAATAATTAATTAATGTGATTAGTCGTATATGACACGTTTTTTTGACATTTATGACATACGTCAAATCCCAAAAATAAAGCCGCGTGGTACCTGGCAGAGTAGAATTTGGACCACCCCATCTCCTCCCATGCGGTGTCGTACAAGGCGACGAAGGGATAGGGCTGTTTAACATTGGACAGATATATACAGCCCAGACTCAGCCGCAGATACATGGCTCGAGCCAACAATAGTGCCCGGAAAACGGCAATAGGCTCACAATTACGTGGGACCGAATACAATGATTGGTGAAATGTGGGTGTTAATTCACCTCTGCCTAACCCTTCGGGGATAAACGCGTGATTATATGTATGTATGTATGTCAAATCCCATACATTCATCATTATATTCTACAATACGCCGACCAATGAATTGCCACTTGTCTAGAGGGGCTGAGGTTATTGGTTTTAGTAACAAAATTTTATAAATGTAAAACATAATCGAACTCAATCAAATATTATACTTACTTTATAAACTTCTGGTAACTTGGGTCGGGCCATACATTACTAATGAATCCTTGTTAACGAGAATTTGCTAACAGGAATTGGCAGATTGGACGGCAAGCTAATTTTGGGTGTATGAGTTTGTGTGTGTGAGGTTGCGTATGTGTGTTTGAGCATTTGTGTGTGTGAAAGTGTATTTAGACCAAATGAACGTAGAGCTAGAGATAGAGCTAGAACAAGTGCATTCTAAGAGCATTCTTCTTCTATACTATTATATAATTGTAAAGTGGTCGTGTCTGTACATTGGATATATTTAAAAAAAATACTTGGGCTATGTTATGTTACGATACTGAACTTCTTCATCCTAGCGTTAATTCCCAGGCATCCGAAGCTTTCACCTCAGAGTCTGGGGTCCGCTTTACCAGTCTTAACTGTGGATTTGGCTGGACATCGATATTTTCCGCGAAAATATATTTTTTGAATTTCCTGTTTGTCTGTTTGTTCGCAATTGACGCAAAAACTATTGAACGCATTTTGATGTGGTTTTTTGTTAGAAAGGGCTTGGTTAGACTTAAAATTTTACGTTTGTTTGACCGCAATCGGTTAAGTAGAACCGGATATACGAGCAAAGGTCACGTTAACCGAGATGCACGCGGGTGGCGCCGCAGACGGAAGGCTAATTCCTTAATAGTTTAGTGTAAATGAAACCTTATTTTCAACGTTTACATAAAAAAATATCAAACGAATGTTCTGTCACTGTTACACTAGAGTTTGCGCCAGCTAATAAGTCCCGCGGCAAAACTAGGAACTAAAATGACATCGCCGCCATACTGTGTGCTGATTGGTGCAGGCCATGTTACTGTCATGGCCTGAACCAATCAGTACACAGTATGGCGACAGCAGTTGCGCTTGCTACGCCGCCTCCAAGGGACTTATTTCTTGGCGCGTACTCTAATAGAATTTGACGTACAGAGGATAGAACTAGCATTCGTTCGTCTGATGTAAATCAAACTTAACATAAACATCTTCCTTCTGCCCGCAGTCGGCTAAAAATCACTTCTCGTACAAATGGTGTCCCAAGATGCAATGCCGTTGTAATAAGCATATGATTGCCGCCTCTGCACTGAAGATTAACACATCCTCAATTTATTAGGAGTCCCGTCGAATGAGGACACCGCTCCTTTGTGTCTACATAAGTACGGAGATTTCTCCACATCTTTTATTAGGTATGTATGAAAGTGTTACACACTCATTACACAACATTTTTTTTTAAATAGGTCAAATAAGATACTGTCTGAAGTTTACGCGAATACCACTCATTGAAATTCTTTTTAACGGATTTTATTGCGATTTATTTGGTATCATTTATTACTATTTGATAATGATTAATGGATGACAGAAAGAGTAGTTTTATTTCTATAATATAATAATAAGATCTGTAACTCCAGTGCTGGAAATTTAAAAGTATTCCAGGAGTCAGTGGCAATTTCCAGTTGTGTATCTTAAGTCAGCCGGGACAAGTAAAGTGATATTACAAAGAAGAAATAGTTGTTTGTTTGGAATCGATAATATCCGAAACTATCGGACTGATTTCAAAAATTATTTTACCATTAGAATACTACATTATTCCTAATTAATATAGGGTATTTTTTATCCCGATATTCTCACGGGATCAGGACTTAAACGGGTGGAACCACGGGGCGGTAGTAATTTCTTATAATACATGTTTCAAAATTATATTATGTCAATAGTTTCGGGTTACGAGCTTATAGACACACTAACTGTTGCACGCGGCCCTACCCGCGTAGTCATCGATTATCGTAATAAAAAAAAGCCTATATCCTTTCCCAAGATCTAATCTATCCCTATGCTAAATTTTATTATCATTGGTTCAGTGGTTTAGACGTGAAAGCGTTACAGACAAACATAGTTACTTTCGCCTTCGTATATTAGTATGAATACAACAATTTTTCTTGCACTTGAAACTCAATCATGATCAGCGACAATTACACCTCTGCCACACCACTTTACTGTCAATTTCGTTAACCGCAATGCTACTTCTGCCGACCACATAATCACACTCATCTTCTCTGATGATGAGACACAAAAATGCCAGGAATTTGCCTCCATTTAAACACATAATTGGGGTAATGTATTTTTTGCACTACTAGCTGCTATCTTTATTTGTAAAAAAATATTTTGTACGTCTTTCAATTTATTTCGAGAAGCGTTGGTAGCTTAGTGGCCTTACAATCGAGAGATTCCGGGTTCGAATCCTGGCCATTATACTACCGACATGAACCCTGCTAGTAGCACAAGCAATTTAGCTTAGTTGGAGGGGTTAACGGGAATATTAGTATTTTCGGTTGTTAACAATAATATAGGTAGGATAAAAAAATTAAGTTTTCAGGTTTTAGGACATTTTCCGTTTTTGAAGCTTTAAGCATACATAGGGACGGACAGACAGCGACAGCGACTTTGTTTTATAATATGTAGTGATGATGATGATTGTGTATTCCACATATTTTAATATTGATTGCATTTGAATTTTAAATTCATTAGGTACTTAGGTTGTACGTTTTTATTGTAACAATATCCAGTATCTTCATAGTTTCCATTCAAGAAATCCCTCTGTTCGTAGGGTATTCACGAGTACCTACAAACAGATCGATGCCCCATGCACATAATATATTTACGTCGCCGAAGCAACGCGTCGCGGCGTTGACGTGGCGGAACTTCTATTTGACGTTACTTGTGCGTTCCCTCGCCCTCTCCTCGCCTCATTCATACATTATCCTTTTCTGATTTTGTTGAATCTTTGGGTGAAGAGTACACGTTAGCTGGTACTCCGTCCCACTGCGCTAAGTACTAATCTGCAGGCCGCGCCCGACAGAGCCCTTTGGACTTTAAAAAAAAACCTACTAGTTAAAAAGCATAAATTGGACGAAGAAAACACCCAGGACAAGACAAGCACAGGGCCCAGTTGATGGAAAGTGGTTACCGTAGCCTATGGACGAGTGTAACACCAGGGGAGTCACACTCGTGCTGCCAACCCTGTAAAACCAGAGACATCAGCCCCTCTAGACAAGTGGCAATTCGTTGCTCGGCGTTTGATGGAATAGAATGCCAAATGTATGGGATTTGACGTATGTCATATACGTCAACTAATGTCAAAAACGTCAAATCCTATACATTTGTTATTCTATTCCATCATACGCCGAGTAACGAATTGCCACTTGTCTAGGGGGGCCGTGCAGTCAGCGCAGAAGACAAGTAGGATAAGACTTTGGTTTTCCCACTGACAGCACCAAACACTGCTCGATTGGGACGAAAATATCGTCGTGTCCTACTTCCTTGAAATAATAACAATACCTAGGCTTACTTTCTATTAAGTCTACCCAAAAAATACAGCTGACACCTTTGCCTAATCTTTTGAGAATATACAGACACGAGTGCTTATAAAATAAGGAGGAAGGTAATGTCGTAAGGAAGACATTAACTTTGGAAGTGGATAGCTACAAGGGGAGAGGGAGACCTAAAAGGAGATGGATGGACTGTATGAAAGATGATAAGTTTAAGAAGGGAGTGAATGTTGAGATGACTGCAAATAGAGATAAATGGAAAAAGCATACATGTTGCGCCGACCCCAAAATAATTGAAACGTTCTGTCGGCGGCGGCTCATTCAGCGAGGTAAGCTCCATAACCTACAACAGTACTAAGTACAGTAATATAGACAGGTATAATAAAATATCTAATCATATCTACATCACTAGAACCTTCGTATAATTGAATTGGCCGAGATGTGCCGCAGACGCAGTAACGACTAGACGTGACCATCAAAATAACATAAAACAACAATGTGTTGGTATTAGTTTTAGTGCGCAATAAAACGATCGTCAATTGTTTACCTAGATACTACAATGTCGTGCCCTCGTGAGCTCTTGAGAACAGATTCACAAACGATATGCCTACCTAAATATATCTTGGGACCATACACCACTCCAGGCAGGCCCTCTAGACAAGAGGCAGTTCGTCGGCCAAATGTATGGGATTTGACGTATATGACAGGCGTCAACGAATGTCAAAAACATCAAATCCTATACATTCGTCATTTTATTCCATGATACGCCGAGCAAAGAATTGCCACTTGTCTAGAGGGGCTAATGCTAAAATAATGGTTCATAGTTTGTCGACTTAAAGCTACTAAAAAAAATACTGAACAGTAAATCTTACTGCCCTATACCTTGGGCACGTATCTTGGACCTAAATCACGAGACAACCATGACTCTGGTGGCGACATTTTTGTAATCTATGCTTGGTGAATTTGTGTTCGTCCACCGCTGAGTAGCACCCCGTGCTATCCTCAAAAGACACTCAAGTAACGTGTACTGCGCGTATAGAGCACATTTTGGGCACATTTGAGGTCCAATATACCTATATGCCCCGAGCAATACAAAGGGCAGGTATGTAAGCAAGCACACATTGACAAAATATCTAGTTTTATGGATCTCGACTTGATTCAAACGCCTCGCCAGTTTCAAATTAGTGCATTTTGAGAGTGCCTACGTGTACCTACATGCATTCTATTCAATGAGCAGTTTTCCAGTAGGTATTTATAGCGTTCCTAAAGACAAGCTAGATGGCGCAGCCGGCACTTTTGGTAACTAATTTATGGGAAAAATGATCTTCGGTTTTGTATTGATTTACTTTACATAGATGTTTTGACATGTTTTCTGATGAAATTATTTTAAATTATAATATTATTATTTTAAATTACAGACCGACGCGAAAAGAACAACAACAAACCACAGATTACATTAAAATTACCAAAAGTTATGCTAGCGCCATCTCTTGATGAATTAAAAACCAACTGATTATTATACCTACTGGAAAACTGCTCATTGTATGAACTTGATCTACTGTATCTGTTTATTTTTTAATTTTTTTTTTAGGTTTATTATCATTTTAGCATATACCTATTCATAAAAGAGAATTTTAGTATTTTAATATTTTATTAAATTTTGGCATTGAGATAGTTTATAATCTAAAGAAGGATATACGATAAGATACGTAAAATGTACGATAAAGTAAGTATTAAATATGATAAATATGAGGTAATTAAAAAAAATCGCCTAAGATTTTTTTCAGAAGACATTATTATTGTGTCGATTATTACTATTGACTCTATAGTTATCATAGTAGCATCGGTGGCTAAGTGGTCAAGGAGTCGACCTTACGATCTCAAGGTCCTGGATTCGAATCCTGGCCATTATACTCCTACTCCTTACACAAGTAATTGAGTTTAGCTGGAGGGCTTAGAGGAAATATAGTTATTTCGGTTGCTAATTTTCTTATTAAATACAAAATACATAAAGATAATATATTTCAGTATGTATGGCCTCCAAATCATTGTATATGATTATTGATGGTAACTCCTGACTCCTCAATATATTCAGTTAACGTATCCATACAATATCAATACCCACAAAAAGATTCTGAAGTTCAGACACGGTTAAATTACCTAGTTTGTAGAAGTTGTATTTACATAATGACTCGTCTATTATACCATTCAGTCTATGTTTAAACAATTAATATAAATAATGTCATATAATAATGCATTATTAATATATATTATTAAAAATAAACACATTAGTATTTCCAGTTACATGATAATAGCATACCGTAGTTCACGTAATTTCACTTGTCATTTATTATTTCAACAGCTTGTGATGATATTTCTAGCCATGTGTGAGAATAACTCATCATAAACAATAAGGATCAATTTAATAATAACTATAGACAACTCACATTTTTTTTCTTCGTACAGTCCCGGGTCCTTTGAGCGAAGCGTGAAAAAGCATCTGATGAGATCGTCAAGCTGAGGGCCACCATTGTAACATGGTACGTGTCTGCAATGGCGACCCTCTTTTTCCTGAGACTGCTTTCAGTTGACCAGGCAAGGTGTAGTGAAATTGACGTGTTTAAAAAAAATTATCTCTTCGACTTCGTTTGTCGAAGAGAAGCGAAGAGATCGGCCTATAACGCTGTGCTGAGACTGCAGCATCAACCTAGAATTTGATCGCTTCCCCTATCATTAGGGAAATCCACTGTCAGTGGTAGCTTACATGGCTATATTTTTTACACTACTTAGATCGCAGACAAGCACATGGCCCTCCTGATGGTAAGATGTTACCGTGGCCTATGGACGAGTGCAATGCCAGGGGACTCCCGTGCCAGGGGACACTCGTGCTGTCGACCCTGTAAGAACAGAGAGAGAGTCTCCCTCAGAGAAAAGTTTAAAGAAATAGACATTCTGACCGTAGTGTCACAATACATTTTCGAGAACCTAATGTATGTAAGGAAAAATATTTCCAAATTTCCAAAAATTTGTGACAGGCATAACGTAAATACGAGACATAAAAACAATCTTGTAGTCTGTGATAGCAGACTCCAAAAAATTAGTAATTCTTTCCAGGGTAACTGTATACGCTTTTTTTAACAAGCTCCCTAATGAAATTAGGGATTTACCTATAAATAAATTTAAAAATGAAGTTAAGAGGAAATTGTGCCAAAAAGGCTATTATAAAATACAAGAATATTTAGATGATAAACTTGCTTGGAATTGAGCTGTTCACTCATGCATGCTTCTCAAACAAATGATTGTATTTAGACTAAGTAGACTAAGCATTTTTTGTAAATAGACCAAAAAAAAAAAAAAAAAAGCCCGCTGAGTTTCTTGCCGGAGTCTTCTCAGGCCGGGGCCGCGTTTCGAACCGGTGGTCCATTTGCTAAGCTAGTCTTTAGTACATATATGTATATTATTGACGTTTTGTAAGTGCCGTTTTGATGGTCTATACAGAATAAATGATTTTTGACTTTGACTTTGACTTTGACAGAAAGATTCTGTGCCGTCGGCGCAAAAGATAAATAGGTCAAAGCCTTTGGTTTTCCCACTGACAGCACAAAATCTATCCAGTGGGCTCTGGCTACCCTACTCACTGTCGGAAACACAACACGAGGTTATTAAGCCGCGGTCTTCGCTTTCACGGGTACCTGCCATTCGAACCTCCCAACCCCGAAACACAAGAACCTTCTTTGTAAATCAGCAGCATTAGCTTGGGCGCCTTGGGCCCCAAAACTCTTAATATGCCCAAAAACACAGTCTGAACCGATTTAGCACAGTTCTTCAAAGTCCATTGATCCTAAATTGAACTCAAGAACAGACTATTGTATCTATAACTAATTTCAATGAAACATACGCAGACATTCCAGCTTGGCAGCAAGCCAAATTACAACGCTCCGTCTACGAAATGAACATTTGATATCATCTCTGTTTCATAATTGGTTTAAGTCGGATTGTTTATTAGTTGCTACTACTGTTATCCGTGTGGTGACTGAGAATTAATACAAATATCACTACCCAATCTCATCCGAAGGATGTTGTCAAAGGCGGCTACCGGAAAAATACACAGACGATATCACTGCGAGAGAAGGAAATCTCGAAATAAAACCCTGTATCAACCCTCAAAATCTCTCAAAATTGGGAGAGGCGTATGTCCAGCAATAGACTGCGATAGCCTAATAATTATTGAGCTGCTAATGTTTCGAAACATTTCTAGTTGCTAAATAGGTACCCAACAATAAATTTGAGGCGTAAGTCAAGTCCACCTGCTACCTGCTACCTACTAGCCAAAATACCTACTGATTTGCGGAAGAGTCTTTGATGCAGGTTCTAATTTTGGGGTTAGGGCCCCTAAACTCAAGATTACGAGAACGACGGTTCCCGTATAAACCAACTAAAGAAAAAAAGACCGTGGTTAACTCTATACTACTCTTCTTTTCCAATATCGACTTTGTCGGTATCGTTCGTTGTTTAGTAGGTGCACAGACTCACAGGTGAGGTTAGTTTGGGCTTCAGGTATGTCAGTAGAACCCGGTACACAGTTACTGGCGTATATGCCGACCCGGCCTCGACACACCATGCACTCTATATGCGCAGTGCGCAGTTTTTAAGTCTCTTTTGAGGAAAGTAAATGGGATGGCTGCAGAGGAGCCTAAATGCAACAATTATTAGGTACATAAATACATATAGTTTTTGGACTTGCAACAGTATTCTGCAGAAGTGACGATATGCTAACGCCTATTTTCCTACCTAATCCTTACTAATCCATATCCATACTTCCATACTAATATTATAAATGCGAAAGTAGCTCTGTCTGTCTGTCTGTCTGTTACGCTTTCACGCATAAACCACTGAACCGATTTTAGTGAAATTTGGTACAGATATAGATTAGACTTTGAGAAAGGACATAGACCAGCTTCGCGATAACCGACATCTACGAGGGCGGAGCTGATATGTAGATTATATCAAACCTAAAATCTATCCACGGGCACCAAAGTCTCGTTTCTTCCCGACTTGGTGTCATCATACACGCCAGTACAATGCCCTTTTTCTATAACATTACTCAGCATTAAGCCTGCATAATTTTTCTTTCCATGTAGTGAACAGCAGACAGACACCCCTTCCCTAGATGTCGCTTAAATTTAATTTAAACTCCCAAATATCTCAACGTGTCATCAAAAATACTCCTCACTAAAGAATTTAAGTCTTCTGTAGAATTTTTAATTAAATAAAAGACTTTCTAAGGGGCTGTATTGTTTGCCCCCAACCCTTCCTAAAAGGGCTCGGAGGCGATAAATCAACGCGCTTATGAGGTCTTTTCATAATGCCTAATTGACGTTAGGTGGGAGGTAAGAGCAACCTTTGTTTTGTGCCGTCTTTCGTCGTTCGAATAAATAAATTGAAGTGTTTGTTTGTTTAGTTAAAATAATAGCTTTTTAATGATTGTATATAACTTTTTTTTTATACCATTTAGTTGGCAGACAAGCACACGGCCCACCTGATGGGAAGCGGTCACCGTGGCCTATGGACGTATGCAACACCAGGGGCGTCACACTCGCGCTGCCGACCCTGAAGAAAGCTTCTAATGCCCTTCTTGAAGAACCCCATATTTGTGTGTGTGAAGTGTATGCGTATATGCGTTACTTCCAAAAAAATGCGTATCCATACATCTGGGGCCTGATTCACTAACGCCACGTTTCGTATACTTGTGACTTCCATTTCGATAACGTACTATAACATGGTTTTCAGTAAGATCTGTCAAAGTAAAACTTGACAGAACAATAAATAATCTGTTATTACATAATATCATTTATATTAACCAATATTACATAAGCACTAAATTTCAAACATGATGTTCCATTATTCAGAGACAACATAATAATTATTAATAATATCACCCTGTATCATATTAATACAGAACTAATTTACTCAATTAGAACATTATGTTCGTACACATTGGTTAAGCCGATATTTCAATAATAATATCCAGATCTATTGTGAGTGTAAACGGAACAACCTGTATACTATTGTGTTGATACAGGGTGTTGTGTTAATTAAACGCAATATCGGAATGTTTGTTTGAATCCTGAATGGATACAATTTCAATATAATTCTGTTTGAATTTTGATATACAGGGTGGAGTTTATTATCTATTCAGATATTAAAAAGTAAGCATTTTGATTACACTTTTATTTTATGCTAGCTGTTGCCTGCGGCTTCGTGCGAATGGAATTTTTTTCCTGTTCCCATGAAAAAACATTATGTGGCCCTTAAGGACATACGAAAAATGAAATTGGTCCGAGTTTTCAAATCGGCAAAATTCTTTTTTAGGGTTCCGTAGCCAAATGGCAAAAAACGGAACCCTTATAGATTCGTCATGTCTGTCCGTCCGTCTGTCTGTCTGTCCGTCCGTCTGTCTGTCTGTCTGTCTGTCCGTCCGTATGTCACAGCCACTTTTCTCCGAAACTGTAAGGCCTATGCTGTTGAAACTTGGTAAGAAGATGTATTCTGTGAACCGCATTAAGAATTTCACACAAAAATAAAAAAAAGCATTAAATTTTGGGGGTCCCCACTTAGAACTGAAACTTTTCATCATACCCATACGTGTGGGGTATCTATAGATAGGTCTTTAAAAATGCTATTGAGGTTTCCTACATAATTTTTTTCTAAACTGAATAGTTTCCAAAGTGGAAAAATGTGTCCCCCCCCCCCTCTAACTTCTAAAATAAGAGAATGATAAATCTAAAAAAAATATATGATGTAAATTGCCATGCAAACTACCACCAAAAATTGGTTCGAACGAGATCCAGTCAGTAGTTTTTTTTTTAATACGTCATAAACCACAATTTTCGCCTTTGCTACTACGGAACCCTTCATGGGCGAGTCCGACTCGCACTTGGCCGATTTTTATTTATATAGATAAGTGACTGCTCGTAACTTTTCCTGTGTGGAAAATCCTTAGCGCATAAATTGGGAACAAAGCAAGTGTCATATGAAATTTTAAAGGTTATATTATATTATCTTTACGCGGGACCCCTAAATCATTTTTAAGTAGCCTAAATTACTTACCTATTTGTAAACTATACCTAGAAACAACAGACTGATGTACGACTAAATATACTATTCATGCATACAAATATTTGCTGTGTTGCTTCTCGGTGGAGTAGAACAGGGCCACTCCATATCTTCCTGTGGGTGTCGTAAAATGGGCCTAAGGGATAAGGCTGTTCTCCATCCGACAGTAAACATACAGCCCATGACAAAGTGTCCGCTAGAGGGCACTAGGCTCGCCCCTAATTAGTGGGAGTGAATATCATAGTTGGCGAAATGTGGGTGTTAATACACCTCTGCCTACCTCTTCGGGGATTTACAGGCGCGTGGATGTCATATACATTGTAAATATTTGCACTGAGAAAAAATCGAACCCGGGACCTAAACTTACTTAGTCGAACGCTCTACACAATAATCAATAAAATTAATTATTAAAAAATAAAAAAACCCGACTGCTGTCTAAAAGATTGAAACAAGCTTGATAGCAGGCGGTACCCATTTGCCAATCATAAACCGAAAGAAATTTAATGGGTACCGCCTGCTATCAAGCTTGTTTCAATCTTTTAGACAGCAGTCGGGTTTTTTAATTTTTTAATAATTAATTTTATTTTAACCTTTTTAGTTAGGATATGACATCTATATATTTTTGTAATCTCCTTTTAATTCTCTTCATTTTGATACCCTACTCGATAAATTTGAATGAAAAAAAATTTTTGCCAACAGAGATCCGATTCTCAGCACTCCATGGATTCACCGTGCGGTCGCCGGGTCCATAGCGTGATACAGAGAGGAACACCGTGACGGCGACTGGGACTTGCGACCCAGATGTAGGTTTAGGGTGGCCACCTTGTGATGCATCAGCGCTCACCTCCACCGTCAGTAGTGTTCCCCCCCCTACCTATCCAAATTTGGTAAGATCCTATCAATGCCGCTTTTAATATTCGATTTAGTAAAGAGCTTACTGAAGCTCTTGGCAATCCGAGATCTTTAAGTAAGTTGTACAGGGATTTAGCTGGAATTCCCCTTGCTCCTACTTCTACGGCGTAGAGTTTAACCACGTAGCCGTTTTTGGTTAACTCGTTAGTCAAGTCAAAGTATTTGTTTGTCTTTATAGCGTGGTCTTTAGGTATATTAGTTTCCCACGGTACTGTGAGTTCTACAAGCACTGCACGCCTATGCGATCGTGAAAAAAGGAATATATCGGGTCTGGATGATTAGGCACAGATATCCTCCGGTATTTTATAGTGCTTCTCATACGTGTCTACGAGTATTGTCCAGTCAACGGCAGTTATTAAAATTGAATATGGCTTTTGAGATGATTTCTTTGAGCAGCCTTCCTTTACAAACATAATGTCATTTCTTTGGTTTGTAGTTACCTAGTCCTTTTTTCGCTCTAGCTACCGCCAAACTTACAGCCTCACGTATGATTTCTAATACCTTATCATGTCGGCGCGAGTAATGACCCCGGTCTAATAACGTCCTACAACCCACTAGCAGGTGCCTAGCCGTACCAGTTGCTTCACCACATGAGTTACATGTTTTATCTGTGGCTTTTCCCCACCTGACTAGATTGCTTTGGTCGGGGAGGGTCAACTGAAATGCATTTAGGTAAAATTTAAGTAAGGCCGGTGACCAGTCGTATATTATAGTACGCCATTTTAAGGCTATGGGAATACAAAATTCACCTAGGGTCAACCATTCATTTTGCATTTCTAGGTTCATTGCGTGCACCTTATAGGTGTTGTTTTCGTCCGCTTGAAGAAAAGATTTCGTTCAAAAATGCTAAAAAATCAAATCAAATCAAAAATCTACCGTATAGTTTTTGTTGGAATTTTATGTACCCTATGAGACTCGGGAGATGAATACCTTTCATTTGAGACCCTATTCATCAAAATCCGTCCAGGCGTTAGGCCTGTAGAGGGGAACAAAAAAAACTATATACACACATAAACACATACATACATACGCGCGAAACACATTACCCTCTCGCTGGCGCAGTCGGGTAATTACTTAAAAGATACGGTGTATCAAGTGAGAGGGTGGTTCCCTAGTCATATCAAATGGCGCCTCAAAAATCGATCCATGACTTTTCCCCTGGCTTTTCAATAATACATGAGTGCATTATCTATACGTTTCCATGGAAAACTCCCCTGCTCCCCAAGGTGTTCCGATAAGAAAAGATCCTATGATATGAATGAGTTCGTTATTATTTCTCTTTGATTATATTTTGTGATATCTCCTTCTTTATCTGAGCGGCGGCATCCCGGTTGCAAAGCACCAGGTGCGGTCGCAGCCTGAAATGGGGAGGGGTCACTAGCGGTAACTCCTCCAGAAAATAGTTATTTGGTAGACTTTTCAATTAGACGTGCACGATTTGGGAGGGGTGGGGGGTCATGTCCCCTGTGATCCCCTATTGGTTTCCACCATGGAGAAGGAAATTTCTTGAAAGAAATTTCACCGGGGCATTTCCGTTACTTAATCATATTCTGTCCTCCGTGGTTTCTACACATAAAAAGAAAAGAACATCTTTTATACAATATAGTCGACATAGGCGATACGATTGCACTTTTTCATATAAACTTGTATGTAAAGGTGCAACCGTTATCTTCTTTGTCGACTGTACTAAAAGTTTTCAATTTAAGTCGAGGTATAAAAAGGTCCCGATTCGTCTTGGTTATTATAAGATTCCATCACTGAGACCCTTCATCTAAAACCTACAATAACAAAGGCTTCTAAATGTGCCGTAACATTAAATTTTAACAAGTGCCATAGAAATGAAACAGAAGCGACAGCCGATTCCGTAACAGGGAAACTTCGGAGACTTACTGGAAAATACTTAAAAGGGAAGTTTTATAAGCTCTCAAACTTTTCAAATGAAACGTTATTTCGGCCAGTTTTAATAGACATCGAAGTTTTTGGCAAATTATTATGAAACACGAATAATATGAATGCCTCAGTATAGCCTTAAGTCCGTGATTTGTGAAGTTTTGCTCAAATGAGTGGACATTACTTTTGGAGAAGCTTCGCAAAGTAGAAATTAATACTTGCGATGCTGTTAGTTCTGCACGGCTGCTCGAGGAATAATTAGTATGTCTTATAATGCTTTTAATTGTAACCTTGAAAGTGTGGCTCTTGAAACTTTGTAGCAATTAGTGTGCTAAAATTTCCTATAACTTTGAATCTGGAAAAGACAATATTCAGGACTTGAGTACGCAATAGTTTATTTTGAGAGGTTGTATTCTGTTATTTCGAGAGGTACTCGAAAGGTTATATGACAGTAGAGGAAGCTCGTGAAGTATTCTACTGATAGGAGTACATGACAGGTTGTTGTCTCTGCTTACTCCGAAGGGAAATGTGTCGCAGGTAAATGACTATATAGGATCGATAACGTTTCATTAATTGCCTAGCCATTTAATTAAACAGTTGCAAATCACTTGTTTCTGAATGGTTATAAAAAAAATAACCACAAAGGCAAAACGCATTAGCCTTCTAACCTAACCTATCCAAGTCGAATTGCGCTGCTTTTCTCAATAAACTCATCACTATATTTGCTGTCTTATTTAAGGGTGGTATGATACCGCATCGTAGAATGGACTAAGCATTAACCAGCCAGTTTCTTAAATGTTGTAACAAACGATACGTCTACGTTTGAAGCGTCGGTAGCTTAGTGGTTAAGGAGTCGGCCTTACGATCGAGAGGTCCCGGGTTCGAATCCTGGCCATTACACTACCGACGTGAACCCACTTCTAGCACAAGCAATTTAGCTTAGTTGGAGGGGTTAACGGGAATATTAGTAATTTCGGTTGCTAATATTCTTAAAAAAAAAAAAAAAAAAATCACTCAGGCCGTTAATTGAATGGCGCCGTTTAGCTAGCAGTCTAGGCAGTTAATTTAACAGCTGATCAAGCTAGTTGGTTGCGACATAATGCATATTATATTCTGCCTGGGGAGCATTTTGTTGCCGTGTGCCGTGACACGTTACGATATCGTGTCTTTTTACGTTGCTCGTCGGAGTTTTCCACGACACAACGTCACATCGTGGAAAGATGACGTCATTAGAGTCTTAAGGACTCATAAACACGTGTTCAGCAGCTATAGTAATCAACTGCCGAGAGCATAACTATTAGACTGTGCGTGACAAATGTTAATTCTGTTAATGGATTGCGTGCAAGCTAAATTACACTTTATTGCGTGTACACGAGGGTCGTTACTTGTTTAAGTATCGTTTGAAGTGACACTTCTGTGTGAAATACTGTTAGTTACTCTGTGTTAGTAATAAAATGTGTACTTAACCAAAACTAGCTTTCTAGATATTTAACAACAAATCGACAATTTAATTGATAAAATTGATAAGATAGATCCTTGTATCAAAAGTGAAAAGTGAGTGCTTGTATAATTGCACTCATCCATAGGCCACGGCAATCACTTACCATCAGCTGGGCCGTGTGCCTGTCTGCGACCTTAGTGGTATAAAAAAAAATCATACTGCACTAGCTAGGAATCGAACCCGCTACCCTCTGACATTTTAATCATAACGCTTACTTACTTAAAATCATGTGAAGTGATTTATACAACTTTTACTCGCTACACCACCGCTTGTCTATTTCATGTCAACGTACCTGTAAATTAAAAGAAAAATCATTTAAATACGATAGGTATCGATACATATTTCGGTATGATTTTTACTGCTACTCATCCAAAACGTCGGCAAAAGTAAGTTTTTTTTTCACCACTTAGGTGGCAGACAAGCACACGGCCCACCTGATGGAATATGGACGCGTACAAAACCAGGGACGTCACACTCGTACTGCCGACCCTGAAGAAACCTTCTAATGCCCTTCTTGAAGTGCCCCATATAAGTTTCATACTTAATCGCGATAAGTCTCGAAGCATTATAAACAGTTTAGTGGTATAAGCGTGAAAGCGTAACAGACAGTCAGACAGACAAACAGACAGACATGCAGAAATACAGACAGAGTTTCTTTCGCATTTATAATATTAGTAAGAAATATAATATTTACTAACCAACAAAAGCGTACTAACATAATTATTTAGACGGTATCTGTCCCCGACATATTTCATTATACCTAATAACAAGTATATACAATAAATCAATATGCCTCCGGGTTATTCTCTCTTAATAATATCACATTACGCTGCCAATTTTCTCGATGTCCTATCTCTGTCTGTTATAAGATATGGCCAAGATTGTGAGCGGGACAGAAATAGTTTTGGATACAATAGCTGAGGGATTTCTACTGTATTGGAGATCGTAAAGTAGGAGATATGTGGCAATGGGCACATCCTGCGGGACGGCTGTGGACTTTGTTAGTGTAGGTACGAGGCTAGTGGTGCAAATCATAAGCTGAAGCGGAAGCGGTTATTTTGCTTTCATGACAGTTTGCTCCGGAGGGAGATAAGTGGGATTATACGAATTCCATACTTCATTTTTTTTTCGCAGAAAAGCACACGGCCCTCCTGATGGTAAGAGGTTACCGTGGCCTATGGGCGAGTGCAACACCAGGGGAGTCACACTCGTGCTGCCGACCCTATAAGAACAGATAGATTCTGTGCGATCAGCGCAAAAGATAAGAAGGACAAAGCCTTTAGTTTTCCTAATGACAGCACAAAACCTCTAAAGTGAGTTCTGGCTACCCTACTCACCGTCGGAAACACAACACGAGGTAAATTAAGCCGTGGTTCTGTAGTTCGGAGGTACTTCCCCAGTCGGACAGTTTTTAAAGGATTCTGTCGCGATTTATTTGTTATTTATATTTTTTACTTTTAACCCGAGGTTTTATTCGCGTAAACATCAGACAGTATCGTGAACAGTCACTGTTCGTAGTTCATAATATTAAATTGTTATCTGTTGAACAAACGAATGCAAAGACAGGCGTAAACCTGCCTGTCTTTGCATCTGTTTGGTCCAGATAATTACCGAAGTGGCTGGGTCGATTCTGCCGGGATTTTTACTACAGATAGCTAATGCTTCGTTTACATACTCGCGGCAGAGCGAGGGAAGTGGCGAGAGAAGTGGGCAGGGACGTGGTGTGAATGGTATATTCGTCATGCCGCGAATAGTGCCGCGTATGTTGCTGCGAGTGTCGGCTTGGCGGCGCGAGAAGGAGCGGCAATACTAGCGCGATGAAGCATTCACATACTCGCGTCGCGCACACTTCGCATCGAGCGCTCGTTGTGTACGCGCGTGTCACAGTCACAGGATTACTTCGAATTTATTATCATGACAATGACGCAACCAATCGAATGGTCCAACGAAAAATCAATAGAATTTATTGAAATGCTTGCTACGGATCTAATTAAATAATATAGGTAATACATATGTATATAAAAGGTAGGTAGGTAGGTACCTACCTACCTACCAAATTAGCCTAATTATACCTACCAAATAGGTAGGTAGGGTACCTACCAAATTAGAATAGGTAGGTAGGTAGGTACCTACCTACCAAACTAGAATAGGTACCTACCTACCTACCTATTTGGTAGGTAATCAGGCTAATTTGGTAGGTACTACCTACCTACCTACCTATTTAAACAGGTAGCTAGGGTACCTACCAAATTAGAATAGGTAGGTAGGTAGGTACCTACCTACCAAATTAGAATAGGTAGGTAGGTAGGTACCTACCTACCAAACTAGAATAGGTAGGTAGGTAGGTACCTACCTACCAAATTAAAATAGGTAGGTAGGTAGGTACCTACCTACCTACCAAATTAGCCTGATTGCCTACTAGCTAAGTATCTAAGTAGATAGCCTAGCCTAATAAAATGCCTATACTGCATTCGGTTAGGTGTCCACTTAACTAAAGTCGTCCATCTCCATCGCAAGGCGAATACTGTATGCGGGGCAACGCGATGAACATCGCGATGATGCGAGTGTTGGGCAACGCGATGAACATCGCGATGATGCGAGTGTTTGAATGCTAGGGCATTATTCGCGTGAATATTGCCGGCAAGGCGATGAGCAATGCGAGCGGCAGTATGTAAACGCGGGGTAAGGCTACATCTATTGTAGAGAGAGTATTAACTATTAACTAACCGCGCAAAATCAATAATTTCCAGACTGACAGACCTAAGAAAACAGATAAACAGAAAAACGCAGATACATCTATCTATACTATTATATAATTGTAAAGTCGTCGTGTCTGTACATTGGAGATATTTAAAAAAAAAAACTTGGGGTATGTTATGTTAACGATACTGAACACGAAAATATATTTTTTGAATTTCCTGTCTGTTTGTCTGTTTGTCTGTTTGTCTGTTTGTCTGTTTGTCTGTTTGTCTGTTTGTCTGTTTGTCTGTTTGTCTGTTTGTCTGTTTGTCTGTTTGTCTGTTTGTCTGTTTGTCTGTTTGTCTGTTTGTCTGTTTGTCTGTTTGTCTGTTTGTCTGTTTGTCTGTTTGTCTGTTTGTCTGTTTGTCTGTTTGTCTGTTTGTCTGTTTGTCTGTTTGTCTGTTTGTCTGTTTGTCTGTTTGTCTGTTTGTCTGTTTGTCTGTTTGTCTGTTTGTCTGTTTGTCTGTTTGTCTGTTTGTCTGTTTGTCTGTTTGTCTGTTTGTCTGTTTGTCTGTTTGTCTGTTTGTCTGTTTGTCTGTTTGTCTGTTTGTCTGTTTGTCTGTTTGTCTGTTTGTCTGTTTGTCTGTTTGTCTGTTTGTCTGTTTGTCTGTTTGTCTGTTTGTCTGTTTGTCTGTTTGTCTGTTTGTCTGTTTGTCTGTTTGTCTGTTTGTCTGTTTGTCTGTTTGTCTGTTTGTCTGTTTGTCTGTTTGTCTGTTTGTCTGTTTGTCTGTTTGTCTGTTTGTCTGTTTGTCTGTTTGTCTGTTTGTCTGTTTGTCTGTTTGTCTGTTTGTCTGTTTGTCTGTTTGTCTGTTTGTCTGTTTGTCTGTTTGTCTGTTTGTCTGTTTGTCTGTTTGTCTGTTTGTCTGTTTGTCTGTTTGTCTGTTTGTCTGTTTGTCTGTTTGTCTGTTTGTCTGTTTGTCTGTTTGTCTGTTTGTCTGTTTGTCTGTTTGTCTGTTTGTCTGTTTGTCTGTTTGTCTGTTTGTCTGTTTGTCTGTTTGTCTGTTTGTCTGTTTGTCTGTTTGTCTGTTTGTCTGTTTGTCTGTTTGTCTGTTTGTCTGTTTGTCCGCGATGGACGCAAAAACTACTGGACAGATTTTGATGCGGTTTTTTTGTTAGAAAGGGCTTACTCAGACTTAAAATCTCACGTTTCTTTGATTGCAATCGGTTGAGTAGAACCGAAGATATGAGCAAAGGTCGCGTTAACCGAGATGCACGCGGGTGGAGCCGTGGGCAGAAGGCTAGTACCTATATATAACGAAAGAGGGCCGGATCGTAAGATATGGCCCTGGGTCGGCCGGGGTGCGAGCGATATGTCTACGACTACCTCACCTCCGGCAATCGAAGACCCACACAGATGGCGTGCGTTTTAGTCGGTTCAAGTCCGATATAACCTCCTTCACCGGCTCCGGCGTCCGTGGGGATTTTTTGCACGATTAAAAAAAGACATACCGATATACAAAGTCTGTTATATACGACTGTCTCAACAGGCAACCGAATTCGATTCCCCACGAAGGAATTCCATTTGATATATCATCTCAGACATTAATAAGTGTCAAAGGCATGTATCAATTAGAGCAATAGCTCTCTGGTATTTCACTCGATATCAATTAACTCGATGTCTCGAGTAGGAGCTAATCGTAACTCGATACGTGGTTATAAGTAAGTAGTTGATTGATACATAATAGTGGTTAGGTAATAAATGAATATGCGGCCATATAAAAGAAAAATCAAGGATAGCCGTGGTCGTATGCCACTTACTCTAACAAAACTATACATTCTAGGGAATGGAGTATGCCAGGGTATGCCACACGACTACGATTATCCTTGATATTTTCTTGTTTATTAGATTTTAGACCGTGATTTTTAAACTTAATATTTATTTGAACTATTTTAAATAGAAATTTAACTTATTTATTTAGTAATTTACACATATTTGGAATTTGCTAATCAAGCCCTTTCATCTGATCCCAAACACGGCATAATATAGGTATGATTCCGTAGCCGACCGCATACGACAACTGCCGACGCTCGCAGCAGATACAGCGCACCCATTACTTGTTAAACTCCTATACGGATAAAGGGCACCATTGAGAAACCGCAATGAATTACATGCATCTGCTGCGTGTGTCGGCAGTTGGCAAATTTATTTCTTAACACAGTACTTTATGACTGCTAGAGGGCACCATATTAGATTTAGAGACATGTCATATAGCCTAGACGCTTCTAATAATACCTCATTTGTCCAGTTATAATAAAATATGCAGGATTGTGCTAATTGATGCGTCATGATTAAAATGATTATGTTTATCCAAAAACATCAATAGATTATGTGACTCCTCGGTCCAGAAAAAAAATGACGCGCTCGGTCTTCATACTCTAAAGGTATGATTCCGAAGGCGACCGCATACGAGAACTGCAGACGCACACAGTAGATACGCGTACCGCGAAATAGACTTGCACGCTCTGCGTCTGCAGTTTTCGTGTGCGGTCGCCTTCGGAATCATACCTTAAGGGTGAACGCAGACCTAGCCGCACCACACTCACCGCAGTCCCCGCATTCCGAATTCTTTATATAACAATAAATAAATAATCAATCAATTAATCAATCAATCAATCAATCAATCAATCAATCAATCAATCAATTAATCAATCAATCAATCAATCAATCAATCAATCAAACAATCAATCAATCAATCAATCAATCAATGAAGTTCTATGCAACCTCGCACACCTAGCCGCCGCGCTGCAGGCATCGCAGTACCCGAAGCGGTCCAATACAAAAGCGATAACTGCGGCGACTGCGATAACTGCGGCAACTACGGTGAGTGCGGTGCGGCTAGGTCTGCGTTCACCTTAAATCTGTTGTTGTTCTAAAATCTACGTTTATTAAAAATATTTTGTTCTTGTTTTCTTCAAGAAAATCAAGACATTGAAACAAAAACAATAGCCAATAGATAAGAAATAACAGGAAGATCGCATAGAAAAATACAGCTTCATTGACGTCGAGTAGCACAATAGATAGATTTAATTTTTTGTTACAAAATTTTCCGTTAAGTTTTATCAAAATAGCTTTTTTAATGGAAAAATCATTTGCGATTCTTTACGGCTGGGTTTTCTTTGTTTAAAATTTGGAATGGGATACTTGTATTAATAAATTAATTGTTTTATCTGGCGGGATTTGTGGCGTAGTGGTAGAGCGTTTGAACGCAGGGGGCGCAGGTTCGAATGTCGCTTAGTGCAAATATTTGTATGCATGAATAAGTATGTATATTTTGCATTGGTTTGTGTATTTCTATGTACAATATGTATATATTGACAAAAAAGTGTATCTAAGTATGTTCATCCAAATTCTATATTCAATAATTCAAGCTAGTTAAGCTTTTTTTATTTTATTTTTTTATATAGGACAGGTCAACTTGACTTCGCCTCGCCTGATGGTAAGCTGAAGGTAAAGTCTTAGAAAAAGAGGGTCACCATTACAGACACGTACCGTGGTACAATGGTGGCACTCAGCTTGACGGCCTCATCAGATGCTTTTTCATACCCCGCTTAAAGGACCCGGGCTATGCTTATCTTTGAGTGTAGATGGGTAGTGTAGAGTACCATAGGCCACAGTAACCACTTCCCATCAGGTAGGTCGTGTGCTTGCCTGTGACGTAAGTGGTATAAAAAATGCAAATATTTGCTCAGAGCGGGAATCGAACCCGCGCTACGCCACATAGGGAACATAAAAGCAGTTATGATGTTTTACGTGGATAGGATCCATACTAATATTATAAATGCGAAAGTAACTCTGTCTGTTTGTCTGTCTGTCTGTCTGTTACGCTTTCACGCCTAAACTACTGAACCGATTTTGATGAAATTTGGTATAGGGGTAGATTAGACCTTGAGAAAGGACATAGGCTATGTTTGGTCGCGATAACCGACATCCACGCGGGCGGAGCCGCGTTCAAAAGCTAGTACTTTATACATCGAAGTAACAAACAATATTAGGTAAGTGCTTACAGAAAGTGTAGAATGCCTGCGAAGTTTCACTCGGTGTCGTCGCGGTATTTTTATAGTTGTTGAGAGGACACTTCACGCTATTGTTTGCCTCCCCACTCGTATTCCTTTTGCTCTATTTCTAAACCTCCTCTTGGAGGAATTTATATTACTGAATCTAAATATATATAACTCAAAGGTGACTGACTGACTGACTGAGTGACATAGTGATCTACCAACGCACAGCCCAAACCACTGGACGGATCAGGATGAAATTTGGCATGCAGGTAGATGTTACGACGTAAGCATCCGATAAGAAAAGATTTTGATTAATTCTACCCCCAAGGGTATGAAATAGGGGTTGAAAGTTTGTATGAAACTTTGTCAATTTTAAACCGATCGGGCTGAGACTTTGCATGCATAAAGCTACTATGACGTAGGCATCCCCTAAGAAAGGATTTTGAGATGCAGGCTATATAAACACTAAGCGATAACCGACATCCACGCGGGCGAAGCCGCAGGCAACAGCTAGTAAATAATATAAGTCTACCCTTTTAGGAATTTTCCTCAGTTTTATTCTTTTAAGTGAAATTTAACCTATAAATTAAAAAAAAGAAATGAATATTAGTAACCGAAATTCTACTAATATTCTTTCTAACCCCTCCTACTAAGCTAAATTGCTTGTGTTAGGAGTTAGTTCACGTCGTCGGTAGTGTAATGGCCAGGATTTGAACCCGAGACCTCTCGATCGTGAGTTCTTAACTACCTAAGCTACCGATGCTTAATATGTTAAGATTGTGATTGTGAAATATTTTAAGTTTTCCTTTTAAGTTTAAGTTTAAGTTTTTTTTTCAATAGTCGCAACTAAATTTCACTCAAGTTCGATATCGGTATGAAAGGTATCAGCTTTGTAATAAATCCATATGGGTGTAAAATTATACCTATACGACTCTTACCTACTTATAAAGAATCATTTTAATATTTTTTGCTCTGTCCCGGTTAATCGCCGATGTGGCTGGACCATTTTGACGGATTTTCACAGGAAGACAGTTGATCTTACGGCCGTTAACCTATCTATCGCCAGTTCATCATCAATCTCTATGGTAACGCAATCAACAATATAGATATAGTAGCAAAATAACAATAGGTTTTGACAAAAGAACTATTTGTACCTTTACCTTTATCTGTAGATATGTTATTGGGAACGGCCGTTAGTATAAAGATTTCACGCATAAAAGCTAGGACCACGCGGAAGAAATCGTGGACACAGCTAGAGTAAAATAAGCAAGCCTTGTAGTAAAATGATAGAATATTCATGAAATATTCGGTAGATTTGTCAAGTAGTATCGATTACCACTCAAACCGTGCGCGACCGGTGTCAAGGAGAAACGGTACGTCAAGTACGTACTTACTTAATCCGATATAGATATACTCATGTGGGGTAGACAGAAGTAGAGTTCACCAGTCACAATTTTTCGCATAATCCTACTAATATTATAAATGTGAAAGTTCGTGAGAATGGATGTGTGGATGTGTGGATGTTTGTTACTCTTTCACGCATAAACGGCTGGACCGATTTGGTTGAAATTTGGTATGTATATAGGTTATACCCTGGATTAACATATAGGCTATATATCAGCGATGAACGGGATCAGAATTCCACGCGGGCGGAGCCGCTAGCTAGTACATACATAAATACAATCACGCCTTTATCCTCGGAGGGTAAGCCGGGGTTAATACACACCCACATATCACCAATCATTGTATTAGGTCCCACGTAAAGGGGGGTGGGCTTATTGCTGTATTCCGGGCACTATTGGTTATTCTGCCTTATATGTGACCGTAATGAACGTGGGTATAGTTCGTGCCACATGTCTTGGACCCTAATTGCGAGAGTAATGTGGCCCTGGCGCTTGCGGATTGTGTTGATATAATCTATGATTAGTAGATTTGACCTCGTCCATCACCTTAGCATCCTGTGCTATCATCAAAAGACACCCAAGAATCGTGTACTGCGCGTGTAGAGCACATTTTGAGCACATTTTAGGTCCAAGGAATCCTACTAAGTAATATTATAAATGTGAAAGTTTGTGAGAATGGATGTGTGGATGTGTGGATGTTTGTTACTCTTTCACGCATAAACGGCTGGACCGATTTGGTTGAAATTTGGTATGTATATAGGTTATACCCTGGATTAACATATAGGCTATATATCAGCGATGAACGGGATCAGAATTCCACGCGGGCGGAGCCGCGGGCAACAGCTAGTAATTACCTATTCCTTGAACCTCAGGGCCTCGTTATTATGGCGAAATCTACGCAGACGAAGCTGCGGACTACAGTTAGTCTAATATAATTATTCAAACCACCATCTTACACATCAGTTATATTCAACCTCATGTTGTGTAGTTATAGTCGATTTAATATTCTTATTGCTCCAGCAGTATACGTAGTGCGATTTACATTTTACAACACCGGCTTTGAATGCGAACATTATGTTGTGAGCGTTATGCTGTTTGCTTGTGCTCCGTTTGAGTTTACTAGCTAGTGGCTGCACACTGGAAGATATACAAGAGAGATATACAAGAGATATGCAAGAGATATACAAGAGATATACAAGAGATATGCAAGAGATATACAAGAGATATACAAGAGATATGCAAGAGATATACAAAAGATATACAAGAGATATACAAGAGATATACAAGAGATATACAAGAGATATACAAGAGATATACAAGAGATATACAAGAGATATACAAGAGATATACAAGATATATATAAGAGATATACAAGAGATATACAAGATATATACAAGATATATACAAGATATATACAAGAGATATACAAGAGATATACAAGAGATATACAAGAGATATACAAGAGATATACAAGAGATATACAACAGATATACAACAGATATACAACAGATATACAACAGATATACAACAGATATACAACAGATATACAACAGATATACAAGAGATATACAAGAGATATACAATAGAAAAGAGATATACAAGAGAGATTGAGATAAAATATACAATTTGAGATTCGAGGGGTCATCGCCACGATAGAAGAAGAAAAAACAATTTACCGTGATCAAGAGTTTTCAAATGTATGGATAAAAAAAAATATTTTCCTTGACATGGTGGCAGAGAACATACAGTTTCACTAGTCAGGATGTTCAGAATTTACATTTCAGCGCCTGGATTGAAATGTCTCTTAAAATTTTCAGTCAGTTAAGTCACAAAGTAACAATTGCATCATTGCACAAAAGACATCAAGGTTATAAGCTTATTGCACTTATATTTACAGCCAGGTTTGCAAGGTCATATGTAAAACCTGTAATTTTTTTACAATGACTGCTTACAAATGTAAATTAGATGAGTAGCATCTTGTTTACATGACACAAATTAACCAACCATGAAGAAATGACATCATGTACCTACATCTTGTACCAAGTGTCGGAGAAAATGGTACCTTTTCTTACATCTCCATTGGTGTAAAAGTGTACTATAACCTATCTCTTGAGCAAACTTTAAGTAAGGAAGTAAGTTTAAAAGCGCTATTGAGCAACAAATATTCAAACATTTTTATAAACTCTGGATGTTTGTAGCTCAATCAGGCTCAAACGGCTGAATGGATTTGGCTGAAATTTGGCACCGGGATAAATCTAATCAATTAGCCCACCTCAGTCCACTGCTAGACATAAACCTCTCCCAATGTTGGGAGACTTTGACCTACTGTTTCCACGCTAGCCAGACGGGTTGGTACAGGGTTTTATTTCAAGTTTTCCGTCTCTCGCAGTAATATCGTCGCCGTATTTTTCCGTTAATCACCTTCGGATGAGATAGGGTGGTGATACTTGTATTCTTTTTCCGTCACCACACGAATCACGGGATATATTATATTATGGAGTATTCAATATGCTACCTTTTCCCTGAAATCAATTCCAATGAATGAAACGGGTCCAGAATTCGGGCCGAATCGCAGGTTACAACAGCAAGCTAATAAACAGAATATGATTATTCTGTCGAACGCAAATTTCAAGCCACTTGATTGTATTACAGAATTCCGACACGTGATCACATTGGACTCAACCAAATACAAATACAAACAGTCTGAAGGTGCTCAAGCTTGCCAAGTGGTTTTGTTAATCAAGATAACTCAGATCGGCATAATGAAGGAGCAATCCAGACGAGAACAAGAGAGATTATTCAAGTATCAATGCTAACATCGCTCGCAACCCTTGAAATAAAGTTTATTTACGAATTCTCTGACTTCTATTTAGGTATACCTACTATTAGATAAAAGGAACTATATTTTTGTTAACAAAGTTCATATCCCGCGTGGTTCCCGACACAGGTAGAATTTGAGTCATCCCATCTCTTCTCATGCGGTTCTAATATCAGACAGAGAGCCCAAACTCAGGTTCCGATGCATGACTCGAGTTAACAATGCACTATTGTTGACTCGAGTAAATACGGCAATAGGCTCACCGCTCACCCTTATTATGGGGGACCTAATACAATGATTGGTGAAGTGTATGAATAATTTTGACAGTTACCTAGGCTTTTATAATGTCATTTTTGTATGACAGCCAAAAAAGTTAAGACGGTTTATTTTCGATTTGTGGTCTTTCGCAAAACGCGTCGTACCAAAAATATTGCTGATGAAATTGCATTTCATCAGCAATATAATTAAAAATAAGCGCAGATGTATTGCAAACAATACATCTGCGCTTACCCCATCAGAGAGATAAGTCGTAAGTATTATAATACAACAGTCTTATTGCTACTTCAAATAAAAATAAACACACTCAAACACTTTAGGGTGAGTTTTATGAACGTTGAAAGCCACACATCAGGTGTACGTGTACCTTGTACCTTCATAAACATAGGTAGATAGATACTTAATCGAGACTCTTA
This sequence comes from Eilema depressum, assembly GCA_914767945.1. Classification (NCBI taxonomy): domain Eukaryota; kingdom Metazoa; phylum Arthropoda; class Insecta; order Lepidoptera; family Erebidae; genus Eilema; species Eilema depressum. Next base: position 2,203,270 of record OU612026.1, read on the forward strand.
GGGAGCTTACGCACGCGACGTTGCCTCCGCATGGGGCTAATAACGTTAACAATAGGTATTAGCGTAACAGCTTTGTAGGCTTAGGTGCGATTTTTAACCGACTTTAAAACGGGGGAGCTAATGTGACGTACGTAATCATTTGAGATGCCCTGGGCCGGCCGGGATACGAGAGATATGGCTACGGTAATCTCACCTCCGGCAACCGACGGCCCACAGACGGCGTGCGTTCTAGTCGGTTCGAGTCCGACATAAATTCCCCGACCGGCTCCGGCTGGGGTATCCGTGGGGATTTTTACAAAAGGTAATCATTTGAGATATATTTCATCATCGTAGCGTTAGCCCCGGTTGCATCCAAGGCTTGCACTTTGGACCTCGAGGTCCGCTTTCTTTTTTTTTCTTGATTATTGTCTAGAGCTTCCTTAATCAGCAGACGTACCGGCTTTCAGATGAGACTGACTTGAGCATCACAGGTCCATACACTTAAATACGAAAGCAAACTTACTTTTGCAGTTCGAAAAACTAAAGCTCTTTAACAGAATTTTGGTTTTTTTTACATACTTCGTGCAAACGTGGTCCCCGATCCTCAAAAATGACCTTCATTCAGAAGTTTGTTTACTTACTTGTTATTCTACAAGTTTGGCCAAAGCGTACAACAAAACAACCTTTATTTTCAACTGTTTTCCAAAAATACATTTATTTAAACATCACGGCGGTCGTTTTTCAACAAATCTAAACAATTTTCATTTCTTTTCCACAAGACACGAGTAATTTTTCACGTCAAAGGGGTCGTTACCCTCCCCTTCATAGGGGCACCTAACTTGACAGGCGGTGTCATAGTTACTGCTCGTGTGACGTCATTAGTTCGTAGGTTAGGGCCGAAATACAGAGGATTCCTGCTTCCTGCGATATCAGGTCTCGTTAAGGGAGCTGTATGTGGGTGTAATCGCCTGCAAATATTTTAGTGTGTACTGGAGTATAAATCTTAGATAAGCCTTAGACAGACTCCGTGGCGCTGCGGTAGTGAACGCGGCCGCTACGCAGGAGGCGCGGTTTCGATCCCCGCTCAGTGCAAATATTTGTGCGCATGAGATATGGGTATTTGCATTGGTCTGGTCGTGCCTCGGTGAGCACGTTAAGCCGTCGTCGGTCCCGGTTGCCATAACAACATCTATGCCAGTCGTTACAGGTAGTTGGAGCCCTAAAAAGTCCAAAAACAACGGTCTAGCTGCAAAGCTTCGATATCGCCTAATGTTACCATTGGGTTGTGGAGGTACTACTCTACTATTACTACTAACAAACAGACACTTAAAGCGATATTCATTTAAAAATACAGCCCAAGCCGCTTTAACTACAATAGCAGCATATTTTCAAATTACACAAACATCAACTACACACAAACGTAGATTTATTAGTTCTAGCTGAGCGTACCAAGCGTGCAATTCGGGGCTACATTCCGAATCTTAATTAAAATTCGCGGCACGTTCCAAAACTCATAAATTCTAGTCCTCATAATATATCTCTGAGTGCACATCTCATGTTTAATCGTTGCGTATTTGGATAGCGCCGCACTTAAGGGCTCAACTCATGACGGGTTTGTTAATACGCGTCACATCAGCACGAGAGGGTTGAGTAACGGAGATAAGTATAGAAGAAAACTAATAATAATAATTTCTAGATCCTTGATTATGTTGAGTAGTAAGCGATTACAATATGGGGTTCTACAAGAAGGGCAATAAAAGGCTTCTTCAGGGTCGACAGCATAAGTGTAACGCCCTTGGTGCTGTCCATTGGCTACGATAACCACTTTCAATCAGGTGCGCCGTATGCTTGTCTGCCACCTCAGTGATATAAAAAAGGAACTATTAGACGTAATCACATAAGGGGGCTACACATCATAGCAGTATTTACTGCACACACAGCAAATTGCCAAAAAAAATGCTTCTTGACAAAAATGTCAAGAAAGATTTGCTGCGTACATAAGGCACCAAAGCAGTATTCTGGTGTATGGCTTCCCTAAAAGCAGGGAAGTGGATCTCAGGCTCCAAGATCGAGGCCTCTGATGCATTCGGATCATAACTCTATGATCAAAATAACACTGAAATAGACCAACGCAAATAGACGTATTCTATTCATGCATAAAAAAATTAACAGAAATCTAACCCTGTGACCTTCTAACTTAGCAGTCGAACCCTCTACTGCTATGCCATAAAGGTTGTCATTATTACTCTACAGAACAACCCATAAAGTCCTCCACACTTAACCCTGCCAACGCTTCGTATTAAGTGTGACAGTTTAAATAGATGTGAATTTAGTATTAAAACGTATTTTCTTGTAATGTCCTTAACGCTGGGGATAATGGGATTAGTACACAGAGGGCGCTGAGCTCGATATCTGACTGCGATCATCGGAGTCCTTTGTGAAACGATCTTACGTTATTTATGGGGGAAATCTGGCAGTTCTTATCTATTGTAGGTTCTTTTTTTGGTGGGTAATGTATGTTTTTATATGCAATTACACCGCACATATTGTTATTAAGGTATAGGTGTTACCTGCGGTTTTATTTGCCGTTTAATATAAAAGAAATCAAATTTTATTTGTGATTGACTTTTTCAAATAAAACATACATACATACATACAATCACGCCGTTATCCCCGGAGGGTTAGGCAGAGGTGAATTAACACCCACATTTCACTAATTGTGTTAGGTCCCACGTAATAGGGAACATCGGAAGATATCGCTTTTTTGCTGATCTCCTAAATATTGTAGCGTGATGTGAAATTACGCATAGCTTTTCCCAAAAACGAGTTCATGTAAATACTAAAATACTTTTGCAAATATGACAGGTACTTAATTGCACACACACGTTACAAAACTTCAAAAATAAAAAAGTTATGAAAAGAATCTCATAATGTCTAACGGTATTCTCGACACAATTGCCAATAAAGAACGTAGAATATCGTCATCATTTTTGACATTTGATAGATGGAGATTGGATCAAGACTAAATTTTGAATAAATTTTTATCAGGAAAAATGCTCTGAAAGTCTCAAATACTTCAAGTGTCAACTTACGAGTATAATCTCTATTTACTCGGCTAAGCACTTTTTGATTGGCAAAGACGATACCTGCATTAACAGCGAATATAAATCCACCCCCCCTCACTGCTGCTCACTCGAGTAAGCATTACCGTGTAATCACCTTGGGGGAAGATACGAAGGCTCTATTATCCATTGCCCCTGATGACAAAATTAGTTGGGTACACAGACAGCCATCGAGCAGCGGAGGGTTAGGATAAAAGATTAATCAATGGGGTATTATAAACGATTTTCTATCAGCCCTTTTGAAGGGTACCCTCCGTGGAGGCATGAAGTTGCATATCCATATTTATCTATGGCAAATTTCAGTTTTATTGATCTATTTATTTTTGGCAAAATTCTCTTGATTTTACACACTAATCAAAGACGCCATAGTGCACTACGAAAAGAAAATCATACGAATAACGTAACTAGGGACGTATTTTCATCTCCCTATCACAAAAGGTAACCCGTATGGTGTAATAAAATATTGTCTTTCCCTTTCTTCACGCGAGTATGCAGCTATTTTTTTTAAATATACTGAGTGTTAGCTGCTGTGTTCATACATGCCGTGCCTATATAATAACACGTCATTGTCTACAGTTGACATTCAACTAGAGTGCATCTTTCTCTCATTTCGTCACAAGCCGTCCATATATAGCTTGCGGCGATAAAGGTCGGGCGATAATGATAGCGAATTCATTGTAATGGTTCTTTGTTATAGCACACAATGCATAATTATGGGACCTACAATAAGCGTGTAGAGAAGCATCCCGTCTAGATAACACAACCTATTTCATATTTGGGTGTTAAAGTGAGCATATAGTGGGTATATTACTGTAATATACCTACTATACGAGGCTTTAGATTTGTCGCGATGGGAGAAGAATGAGAGTACGGTTAAGATAAGAATGATAATAATATAGAAAAGGGATAATAAAATAAATATAATAATATATGAAATAGTAAGATCATAATCACAGTAAGATCCACACCCGTTAGTTGCGTAGACGTGATTTATATTATATACAGAATGTACAAAAAAAAGTTTAAGTAAATAAAATAAGAAATAGAGATTTTTTTTCATATTTTTCTCGAGTAACCTAGTAGGGCCCACCCTCTGTTGCCAGCTTATTCTTGAATTTTGGGAAATTCTGTATATTTTATTATTTTAATAATTGAATTTAAATAAAAATGAAATTGATTCACCTTGAAAGAACCCTGTTAAATCACGATGGAATACGTTAAAAATAATTTTATTGCCATTAAATCAGCCTTCAAAGACTTATGACGCCGAAAATAGATTGAAACCAATTTTAGTCGTACTACTAATTGATGGTTCCTAAATTAAGCTTCATTCATTCAATGGAAGTACACTTTATAGAAAATTAATAGAGAAGAGAGAATAAAGCAGCTCACTTCAAAATACACAACGATAATACAATACGTTGTTAGTAATGATTGGAAAATTGGGTAACATGCCGATCATATATTGAATAAATCACTTGTACTTTTCCACAATTATTTATTTAATCAATCTCCAGTATAAACAGTATGCCGATCATACTTCTTAAATGAATTCTAAAAATTGAGGAGGTTATTAGACTGACAAATCGAATAGGTTGATATAATATGAGGACTCACCAAGATCTTTGAGAGCCTTTTTTTGTTTTTTTTTGTTTAGGCAGGAAAAAATGTACCTTCCGCCATAACGGGTTCTAATATTTTCATACTGATTTACATATTTCTATGGGTTGAAATTCCATTTAAAAATGTAACTCTTTTAAGCCTAAAGTCAATAACATTAGTTATTTAACCCCCAAATGTTACAACTCCATGTAAATCTAACCTTCTATCAAAGAATAAAAGGCCTCATCTATTAACCCTCGGCTGCTAACAAAAACGTGGCCTCAAATCGATCATCTTGCAAATTTATGCGTAGCGGGGCACAAAGGCCTGGCCCCAAAGATAAGGCGAAAGATGATCAGCCCATCAGCGTAATAGCGGTGCAAATTGTGTGGCCTAACATGGCAATTTATGTCTGTAATGAAGTGTTACGAAATTATGAGGAAATGGTATCGGACGTAGACAGTTTCGGAGGGCATTCTTAGTGTTACGGCCTATTAAAATTTTAGTGGAAGACGCATTCGGTACCAACAGCGGTGGAGGGTTAAATTAAAAGTGTAGCTGTATTATGGCTTCTGCTTTATGGATACTACTAGTTTTAAAGGTACTCTCATTGTAAATTTGTCTTTTGAGTTAAAGGTAAAGTTTAGTTTAAAATATTCCTGAAAATTCAAAGAGGCATTTGGTGGATTATACATTTTTTTTATATTTATGTATATTCTTACTGTTGTATTCTGATAAAAGGGCAGACAGAAGTGTCGAAAAAAAGGGTTTTAGCTCCACGTAAGAGAGAACCTATTGCCATTAAAAGGGTAAGTACCGGTAGTACTTTTTCTTGACTCTATGAGTGATGGAGCTAGGCCAAATAACTTATTAACACTTCACAGCCTCCGTGGCGTAGCGGTAGTGAACACGGCTAAAAACTCCTATGCAAATATTTTATTGAGTTGTTGTGAGCATGCAAAAGAAATATCACATTTTTGTCATTCAAACACTGTTTATATTAATGAATTCTTGTGACGAAATTGTAACTCGACAGTGAATGAGATGTGACATCGAGTGCGATGGACGAATGACCCTACTGGGACAAATCTGGCAACGGTTCTTTTGACCCGAACTTTTGCCCTTTCAAGAGACTCGACTCGACCCAAAATGACTCATGTACTTTATAGCCGCCTCTTTTATGCAGCAATTTTGAACTGGAGCATGGGCCTTCATCGAGATCTTATTAATTCTTTATTGCACACAAACAGTACAGAAATCAGATACATAACATTACATTAAATATAGTCACGCCTGTAAATCCCCGAAGGGCTAGGCAGAGGTGAATTAACACCCACATTTCACCAATCATTGTATTATGAAGATATTTAAACTTTCATGGTCGTTCACATTACTATTAAAACTATCTGGATATTTACCATGTAAATCCAAACAATACATGGTAAAATATCCCGATAGTTCTAATAGTAATCATTGTATTAGGTCCCACGTAATAGGGGGTGAGCCTATTGCTGTTTTCCGGGCACTATTGTTGACTCGAGTCATGTATAGGCTGAGTCTGGACTGTATAATCCCTTAGTCGCCTTGTAAGACACCGCATGGGAGGAGATGGGGTGGTCCAAATTCTACTCTGCCGGGCACCACGCCGCAGATGATACACAAAAAAAAAACAAGAAACATGCCTTTTTTTATTTTCTTTCCAAATTTTAACACAATATACAACCAGCCTCAAAGATGGCTTTTATTTTATCTATTTTTCGCGGCCGTACAGTACTGCAAATTGGTTTATAGAATTTCCTTATGTATTCATTCTCAAGCAAATTCGGTACCCGGCCTCTAGTATTTTATATGTTTGTATCAATTTAATGTTATTTGTATAAACTCTTTGTGTTAACGCTAAGCGGGTGGAAGTAACGAGTGTGACATTAGAGGCACATGACATGAGCTGTGCCTAGACGTCTGCAACAGGATATAAATTTAGGCGAACACCTCGGAGTAAAGCCTCGAGAGGACAAAATTAAAATGGATACGTTTTTTTGCATCTTTGACGGCTGGTCTAAGTGATAGGAGTAAGCGAACCAACAAAATTGCGATCACATCGAATAAATAAAACTAAGTTATCGCTTATCGCGTTTAATTCATTGAGACAGCTTAGAACCCAGTTAAGTTTTATTTAATAGCAATTATTTACAATGGCTCAATAGGCTATTTGACAACATTAAAAATATACTACAAATTATGGCTATCCTATTGGAAAATAACCTTAAAAGACCTACGAGACTACAATTTACTCTCAAATATGTGTATTTTATGAGAATTTCAAATATAAAAATGTTATATTTTGTTGATTTATTGTCTACTAGCTTTTGCCCGCGGCTCCGCCCGCGTGGATGTCGGTTATCGCGACCAAACATAGTCTATGTCCTTTCTCAAGGTCTAACCTACCTCTATACCAAATTTCATCAAAATCGGTTCAGCGGTTTAGTCGTAAAAGTGAGACAGACAGACAGTCAGACAGACAGACAGACAGAGTTACTTTCGCATTTATAATATTAGTAGGGATGACAGAAACGCTCGTGATTGGTTAGAGCTCTGGGTGACGTCATTGCTACAAAATATGTCCAGTTGTATGAGCTATTATTGTTTGTTTCGGTGTTATTATTTGCTTTTTCCTTGATTATCGCGAGTTTTATGGACATATTTTGTGATTAAGTTCGAAATGGATACAAATTTTGTGCGAGCCGATGATAACAGCAACTTACCTACAATAGAGTGACGTCAAAACTCACACGCATCGCCATGTTTAAAATATCCTAGCGTTTTTCGCGCACTTTTGAAAATTTAAACTTTAGCATTGATTTTTTAACATAATGCATTGTTTTTTTACAGAAATATTAATGTGATATTTTTATACTGTAATAAGCAATCATTTAAAATGGTTTTTGAAAATTAGTCAAATAGCCTATTGGGTCTGAGATGGCAAATATTCTATAGTACCTAATCGATAAGCGGTTACCAGTAGTCAGAGGTATTATTTATAAAGAAGAAAGAAGAACATTAGTTACACAAAAAGCAATTTTCAGGTCTCTTTGGCAGCTAAGTAACCAATCTATGGTATTTTTTTTTAAAATAAGTATCTTTATTTTTCTTTTGTATTTTTCATTTAGTCAATCACTAACCCAATGGGGCTTGCGTCATTAACTGATCGATCCTTTTATTGGCTTTTTGCTAGTTATCTTTTTGACATTTGTTCTAGATGTTTTCCGGTTGTTCTTTCTATATAGATAGTCTGAACCCTCAAACGCCAGTCTCTCGTAACTTAGACGGAGCTTAGTAGCATTTCTATGTAGTCACTCCGTACGCGTGCCCAACAATAGGAAATGAAAAATGTCCGCGTCGCTGCATTGAGAGCCGAGACTGACAAATAATATTGTCTCCATTTAATGCTGTCGTCTATTCACCGAGTGTCATACTCTATCACCGGAGTGAAGGACCTGTACTGACGGTGTTTGGGAAAAGAGTGGGAAGGAAATCTCAAAGCAATTAATATGCCAACCTAAATATAGAAGTCCAGTCCCTCTAGACAAGTGGCAATTCGTCGGCCGGCGTTTTGTAGAATAGAATGCCAAATGTATGGGATTTGACGTATATGACAGGTGTCAACGAATGTCAAAAACGTCAAATCCTTTACATTCGTCATTCTATTCCAAGATACGCCGAGCAACGAATTGCCACTTGTCCAGGGGGGCAGGACGGAACTTTGAACCCACGACAGATCCTGTGTGTGACTGATGTGAATAAAAACATAATTTCTATAGATTATGTATGAAAAAATGAAAAAAATGCTGCCGCGTGGGCCAAGTGGCGAGAAATGACTGGCGTCACTTGTGATCCCAAAATGCCAGTCAGGTTGAAGGGGCAGGTCTATAAGACGATCATTAGGCCTGTCCTCTTGCACGGTTGTGAGGCGTGGCCGCTGCTGGAGCGACACAAGCAAGAGCTGCGTGTCACGGAGATGAAAATGTTGCGGTGGATGTGCGGCGTCACGCGTAAAGATCGCGTACGGAACTCTCGCATCCGCAATCAATAGTCCTCTACTGGACATAGGCCATTCCCAATGCGCAGTCTGTCCCAGCCAGCTCTTTCAGGTCGTCAGCCTATCTGGCTACGGGGCGTCCCACCTTTCGTTTTCCTTCACGCGATCTCCACTCTAGGACTCGTCTGCTCCAACGGCCATCAGTCTTTTGACAGATGTGGCCAGCCCACTGTCACTTCAGCTTGCTTATTCTGCAAGCTATGTTCGTTCTGGAATACGGGCCTCAATATTCGGAACTTTACTCACACAAACACAGACGCGTTACAAAGACCAAAATCATGTTATACATCGAAACCATTGCAACGTCGTTGTCGTGTTGCATGAACCAATGGCTAAAGTGTGTTATTGTAGTCAAAGGATGTCCGTAATTAATGTAATTGCCACGTGCAGTACACGGCCAGGGCGTAATTAGGGCTGCGATTCATTTGTGCGTAATAACCTGTATGCAAGAATGGAATTGTATAATTTGTTTGTGATCGTTCTTTAACCTTCCTACACGCATAACATACGCTCACGCCTTTTTCTTTCGAGGTAGGCAGAGACAGCGAAAGTGACTCGGGCTCCTTCTTGAGCGCGCGGCTCTAGGTGTGACAGGTCGCCTGTCACTCTAGCAGTAAGCATGCCGAGGCGACGGGCGGAGGTACAATACATGCCCCCTTTTTCTGGGGAAAGATGGGGACATCGTAGTCCCACACTCGAGGGCCTCTGATGGCCCTGAGTCAGTCGGGGAGTGAGGAATATGCCAGGGGCAGTGGGTCCCCACCCCGAGAAGAAAGCTAGAACCAGCGTTAGAGCCTCGTTCATAAATCAATCAAAGTCAAAGTCAAAGTCTTTATTCGTTGAATATGGTACAATGTGTGTACCGACTTGCAAATTAGATTGTTTTAGGTTTTTTTTAAAGTGCGGAAGTCCCAACGGATACACTTCCACCCGCCGGAGCCAGTGGGGGTGGTTATTTTGGACTCGAACTGACTAAAACCGCATGCCGTCCTGGGTCATTAGTTCTACCCGCGGAGATGCCTCTGATATATCCCTCGAACCCCGGCTGACTCAGAGCCATCGAGATGACCCTCTCTAGGGGCTAAGGACTTGAAGGTTTTGTTGGGGCCCCAAAATCACCCAAAATAAAGTAATGAAGGTATTACAAGTGAGTCATAGAGTTCGCGTGTGACCCAACAGTAACAGCAGCCTGCTACAGATGTAAGGTTATGAGTTTATAAATAATGTTGCAATCTGCTCCAGTTGGGCGTGTGGCAATGGAGTGCGCGTGCCGGTGTGCTAGTGCGAGCGACGCTTGCTATTAATCTAGGCATGACGTTAAATAATACTATATGACTAATAACATTATATCCATATTCACGTCTGTAAATCCCCGAAGGGGTAAGCAGAGGTGTAATAACACCCTGTTACAGTGTTTTACAGTTTTGTGTGTCTAAAAATGGTAAACTATCAGATTCTTGACAAAATTTGAAAGGGCTGGCCAGTAAATGCTGAAAAATATAATAAAATAGTATATTGTTCACCAATGAGGTTTCTATCTGAGGGGTGCTATTTGCACTGAGTATAGGAAGCGAAAGCCTAACTTTGGGAATCGGTAGACTGACTGAATCTAATATTGCACCCTCATATCTAGTTGTCTTGTTGGGGAACCATGTGTGTTATACTGAATAAAATCCCTGGGCCCTCGATAGTCCTAGCCGACAGCTCTGTCCACTCTTAAGCCTTATAAGGAATCGAATCCCCTATAAAAAGTGCTGAAAACGACGCGCCACCATCCTGAGCACACTTCTAGTCTAGAGAGCGAAGTACCTATTGCGATTGTCAGGCTTAACACATACACACAGGTTCACTGAAAGCAGTATTTCGAGCAGTTTAGCTTACTCGGGTCTCAAAGTATATCACAAATGCTGGACACCTTACTGAAATCGACCGTAACTCCTCAGCAATACCTTACGAAATCAACAAACGACACGTACAATCGCAACCACATAATTGGCAACCTTGGCCATTTTCAGTCGAATTATGACGATAATAGCCCAGTTGAGTCGGACGAAATAAATCCTATTGTTTCGGGCATGAAATAGGATTTAGTCGTCTGATCTTGGAGCTAGCCGGAGATAATTGGCGGGATATGTTCACTGATAGTTTAGATCTAATCACTAAAGCCGATTAAGTCGTATAATCTGAAGTCGGGCCTTCAGTTAATAACTTTGAACAATTTATTGCCAGCTCAACTGAGGATTCACTGGAGGAGCTCACTGAAGAGATTTTGGGCAGCCAGATCTTGTGCTGTCAGTGGGAAAACCAAAGGCTTTGACCTACTTATCTTTTCCGCTGACCGCACAGAATCTCTCTGTTCTTACAGGGTCGACAGCTCGAGTGTGACTCCCCTAGTGTTGCACTCGCACATAGGCTACGGTAACCTCTTACCATCAGGAGGGCCGTGTGCTTGTCTCGTGTTTAGTACCGAAATAATAACAGTCGGTTAAATTTTATACGGTTTGGTAAAGTACTAGAGGTATCATCTTCGTTTAGGTTAGTGAGTAAGTAAGGAGTCAGCCTTATGATCAAGAGGTTTCGGTTTCAAATGTTGACCATTACACTAACGACAGGAACCCCTTTAGTTTAACAGGAGCAGTGAACAGGAATACTAGTCATTAGTCGTATCCTTTAATAGTACTCTTTTTATAAAAACAAAACATACGCAGTAGTTTTTGGGGACTGCCAAAGCGAAAACTAAGTGAAGGTAAGAGTTGGCAGCGGGCGACATGAGGCAGCAGCAGACGATCGCTTTCTTGGAAATACATTGAAACCAGTAGTGTCGCTGCGACACTTCGTCCGCTGCAGCCTCATATCGTCCGCTGCAGCCTCATGTCGTCCGCTATTTCATGGAAATAAGGTACAAGTTGGTAGCACCAGTAGTGTCCCAGCGACACGTCGGTCGTCCACTGCTGCCTCATGTCGTCACCCACTGCCAACTCGTACCTTAACCTATGAATTGTATCGTTGACGCCTTCGGTGACGATCCAAGCGTTAAATGACGATGACGCAAGTTCCATGACGTTTGTTCACCTAGAAAGTGCTCAACGCGTCTGAAGAACCACTTAAAATGCTTCTATATTTGCAGTCAAAGACAATGGTACAGATTGTAAGAAAAGCATAGGGCAATAAAAAGTCACGACCACTCTTTTCTAATAGCCAATAATTACAATGACTAACAAAAAAATGATAAAGTCCCTCTTATAAGATGAAGTAGACTCCATCCTTCAGCACTAAAGTTGAAATCAATATCGCTATGGTAACGCAGGCAGTAATCCTACATTAATTAGCGAATAGGTAGAATTCACTTCGCGAAAGAATTGAGAGAGCTACGCTAATTATAGACGCGGCATTGTTCTTGCCTTAGCCCTTAGCCTTATTAAAGAAGAACGATTTATGAAAAAATTGCGATGCTGCGTTTACATTTTGATGGACACTTCCCTACTATATTTTCCACATTATTAAAAATATAGTAGGTAAGTAAAACATCAAAGTGGGTAAAACCTTTGGAGCCCAAATCTATCTCATCTCGCTAATTACGGTGCACTTGTTTATTAACTGGCGAGGCTCTGACGCGCATTTCACTTTCAGGGCTGGGGGCCAGACGATAGAAACTATCAGGAACACTAAAACAAACTAAATAAATGATGCAAAGAGCGGACCTTGGTCTCCAAAGTACAAGTTTTAGATGCACCCGAGATTGGCTTCAAAGTATTGGCTCCAAAGTACAAGATGGCTTCATGGGTACCATTGGCTCCATTGGCTCCAAAGTACAAGATGCAGCCAGGATTGGCGCACGGATGACAATGATTACTGTTTTAATTAACTAAGTACTGCCTACGTTCTACCCACGGATATATTTTCCAGGATAAATAGTTACATAATGAGCTAATTTAAGATCTAAACTCGTAATATATAAGCCCAGACAACAGCTAAGTATATTTTATGAGCCTGTAGGAAACAGTCGTTTGTTTATTATCGCATAGAGAATAGCCGTATCTCAAAGTCGCGTTATAGATACTATACCCAAGGGAAGAGATGGTGTGGCTCTGGTTAGTATTTTATCTTACCAGGAATTACGAGGCAAGTCAGTTACAGTAATTTTGCGCACTGTATTATATACACGCTATATTACCTCTACATAAATCTTCGGAGATGTACAGTGCGTACAAAACAATAAAATACTTATAAGACACGAAATTTACTGACGTATAAAGTGAGTTGAATGTTACCTCACATAAACTGCATACCAGTTTTATTGCTGCCGTAAAGGTGTATATTGGCAAGTAGGTTACTCGTCTGTAAATTGAATTCAAACGAAGCATCGATTCATAATTCGAAGGATTTTTATCGACAAATCACAAAGATTGAACAAGATACGCCAAGATGGTTTAGTCATGTCAGAATGTCTTGAAGGATCAATAATGATAAAAGTCATTTTTATTGTTAACACATCATGATCTAGAAATACCGGCGGCGTACGCTCTAAAACTGCTCGTAATGCTCCTGGCACAGAATTTAACTACTTCGCTTCGTCATATCTTCACTAAATATATTATAGTATAGGTACAATATGCTCCTGGCAATATGTTGCAGCCATTTGTATTTCGTTTAGTAATGGCTCGGCAGGCAAAAGGGTTCGTTCGTTCAGCGTGCATGCCTCGTTTAGACGTGTGCTGATGGACTAGTTGAGAGCATAATGTTTGACAATAAACTTATATTATAAAAGAAACGGCTAGTTTCTTCTTAGTATAAATACTTATCCCTCTCTATGAAGATTAAAATAAATGTGAATCAAAACCTTTCTTACGTAGGTACGCAGGTGTCTGTTGTCTGTTTGTGGCATTTTATCGCACAAACGACCGGTAGCACAAACAAATTAAGATAGCAATTTTCTTTCGTTTCCGAATTCATTTATTCAGTCTACATTTGGTTTTGCGTAGCAACGAACCGAATACCACACAAAAACAAATGTAGACTGGCAGTGACCTCCTCCATAGAATTCCGAAAGAAAATTGCTATTTAGGATTTTTTTCTAGTTTTACCCCTATTTTGAGCTAACTCTCTTGGGGTATGGTGTTCTAAGTGGCGGTAGTGTAATGATCAAGATTCGAACCCAAAACCACTCGATCGTAAGGCCGACTGCTTAACTACTAAGCTACCTACACTTGAAATACCCAATAAGCGTTTGCAGACCGGAAGCTAAACCCGAAATATTGTCTCTTTCGCTACCATCACGCTAGTAAGTCAGTCCCTGGAACACACACTCCCTTGCACAAGCAAGTCATGCCAGAGATGTTAGCAAGATTATGCAGAGTCGCAATTAGTCCTATGATGGAAGAGACCTTGCATTTAGGTTAACGAGGTACATTCGCAGCGGGCTATTCTTTTAATTCTGTAGTACTGTCGGCAGCAAAAGTTACTGTCAAAAAAATTAATATATTTTATTGGTATTGGGCATGCAATTTTTTGAGAGTACAGATAACAGTAAAAGACACTGTTAAAAAAGTAAATATTGGTGTGCAATGACAGCAAAACTGACGCGTATATTGTGACGTCATACCGTCATACCCTATAATGTCCGTCATACTTTTATTTTTTTATTTAACTTATTAGAAGAAATGAGGTTATTTTACTGAATTTTATGATCCAAGCCAACCTTATCTGCAAGTGTCTCGTCTCTTTCCCATCTTTCGTTGGAGAATTTGACGATAGCCGCTACGCCAGTCAGTCAAATCATGACAAAAATAATAGGAGCAAAGTGCAGGCTTTGAATGCAAATGGGATTGACATTTAGATAATGACGATAATACAATTAAAACCGAGTAAAAACGAACAATTAAAATTTTGAATTATAATCAAACAGCGTCAGTAGCCGTTGCACACCAGTGACCGTGGCTGAATAAAATACACCAAATAAATCGCGATAGAATCCATTAAAAATAATCCTATCAATAAATCAATCAATTAGCCTATTGCAGTCCACTGCTGGACATAGGCCTCTCCCAATCCATACTAATATTATAAATGTGAAAGTAACTCTCTTCTGCCTTTCTGTCTGTCTGTACGTTTTTCTGTCTGCCTGCCGCGGTCAACTGCTAGTAACAAACAAATCGCGATAGAATCCATTAAAAAGTGTTTTTATTTCAATGAGTGATATTCGCGTAACTTCAGAAAGTACTGTTAAAAATAGTTTTATATCACTGTTAAACAATTTTAACTACACAAAACTAATTGTTACCTCT
This sequence comes from Eilema depressum, assembly GCA_914767945.1. Lineage (NCBI taxonomy): Eukaryota > Metazoa > Arthropoda > Insecta > Lepidoptera > Erebidae > Eilema > Eilema depressum. Next base: position 2,218,353 of record OU612026.1, read on the forward strand.
AATATCTAAAAACACGTACATTTTCGTCTCCTGACGTAACACGAGCGACTTAAGATAACTTAATGGCCTGTAATTACTTGATGACGGACAGAGGCGTGCTCCAGAAGGCAGGCACAAGCACAGGTGGGCAAATACATTTAGGTTAATGAGTTGCATGAATGTTTAACGCCAGGGGGCGCTGTAAGTTTCGCGTGAAGTCGCTCTGTTAAATAGATGTTCGTGTTTTAAAAGTTCCGCACAAAAGGGTAAAAAAAATCCTGTTAGTAAGACTTCTATGTCCGTCTGTCTGTACGTTTTTCTTTTTACTACTTAGGTCGCAGACAAACACACAGCCCTCTTGATGGTAAGATGTTACCGTGGCCTACGGGCGAGTGCAACAACAGGGGAGTTACACTCGTGCAGCCGACCCTGAAAGAACAGAGAGAATCTGTACCGTCAGCGCAAAAGATAAGTAGGCACTGAAGACAGCACAAAATCTCTCTAATGAGCTCTGGCTACCCTATTTAGCCGCGGTCTTCTGTAGGGCGGAGGTACTTCCCCAGTCGGACTGCTCAATTGGGGCGGATGGTATATCCGTCCCAATTCGTCGTGACTTACCTACTATAAAAAATCTGTTTGTCTGTCACTAGGCTGTATCACGTGAACTGTGATAGCTAAACAGTTGAAATTTTTACAGATGATGTATTTCTGTTACCGCTATAATAACATCATCTTCCTGCCCCTATCCCAATTTTATTTGGGGTCAGCGCAACATGTGTGTTTTTTCCATTCATCTATTGCCGCACCTTTAAGACCTGAAATTCCTTACCAGTTCACGTGTTTCCCTAGAATAGGGACCCGGGTCTTTTAAGCGGGGCGTGAGAAAGCATCTGATGAGGCCGTCCAGCTGAGTGCCACCATTGTAACATGGTACGTGTTTATAATGGTGACCCTCTTTTCCGAGACTTTGCCTTCAGCTTACCATCAGGGGAGGCGAAGTCAAATTGACGTGTCCTATACAAAAAAAAATCATTTCGGGTTGCAGTAATCTCAACATTCACTCTCTTCCTAACATCATCTTTCACACAGTCCATCTATTTCAAGTCTTCCTCTTCCCTTTTAGTCATCCACTTCCATAGATTATGCCTTCCATAAGACATTATTTACTTAAAAGTTGCCGCTATAACAACTCGTACATACCTACTAAAAACAGAATGAAATAAAATATTTATCATACTTATCAATTAAGATTTCAGTAGTTGGTATATTAAATAAATGCTTCAATATTTCATTCAAGTGTGCTTTAACAGCCACCTAAAAGAAAAAAAAAAGCTTCTATTGATCCGTTCAGCACCAAAATCGGTGTAGTTACTGTTTAAGCTGTGAATTTTTGTTTCTGACAAAATGCCACACACAGGCCTTCCGTCTACAAAGGTCGGTATGGAGGCCTCGGCAAAAGTTTTGAAGAGTCTCCCGCACGGAACGTTGACGCGGAACAAATTCCGCAACGGTGTTCGAAAATATTTTAGGAAAATAAATAAATATGTTACGTTTTGGTGTGTTGCTTTACTTCTCAATTTATTTACCTGAAAAAAAAGAAGGTGCTCGTTAGTAATATAATACGAGTATTCTTAAACATATGGGACTAAAATTACAATATTAGGTATGTTTAATTTTGACCCTTAATTTTATGTTATCTATCTATCTAAATTCTTATACAGATAAGTTAATCTTATATTATAAACACTTATTATGATTTCTTATCATTCATAAGACAATTCGCAATTTTTTTTCATATTATACAGAATGATTCCTCGATATTCCAAAATAAATCAAAACAGTTTAATAATTTATTTATTCGTTCAGAAACTGACAGACACAAATTGCCTACAAATTGCCTACATCGTTTTTAGGGTTCCGTAGCCAAATGACAAAAAACGGAACCCTTATAGATTCGTCATGTCTGTCCGTCCGTCTGTCTGTCTGTCTGTCCGTCCGTATGTCACAGCCACTTTTCTCCGAAACTATAAGACCTATGCTGTCGAAACTTGGTAAGTAGATGTATTCTGTGAACCGCATTAAGAATTTCATACAAAAATAGAAAAAAAGCATTAAATTTTGGGAGTCCCCATACTTAGAACTGAAACTCAATTTTTTTTTTTTTTTTCATCTAACCCATAGATAGGTCTTTAAAAATGCTATTGAGAAATATATTATGTAAATTGCCATGCAAACTTCCACTAAAAATTGGTTCGAACGAGATCCAGTCAGTAGTTTTTTTTTAATACGTCATAAACCGCAATTTTCGCCTTTGCTGCTACGGAACCCTTCATGGGCGAGTCCGACTCGCACTTGGCTGAATTTATTTTTTTCAGTTGTTTGTGAAACGGAAAATTCATGTGAACTCAAAAATTTATTCATTTATTTAAAAAATATTCTAATAATATGTTTGTGAAGTTTTAAAATCTGAATATAATGTATAATAATAATTTTGTTATGCCTGAGAGCTGTATAAAGCACTTAAATTCTGATACCTAACATGTTTTTCTTATATTTAAATGACGGCTTGCGTTTTTTGTCGGTTCAAGTCCGACCTAACCTGCATCAAACAAGTATACACAATTAACCATCCGTCAAAATGACCGTTCTAGAAATATATTTTCTAATATAAAAATGAATCCCAAAATGTGTTGCTAAGCGCAAATCTCGAGAACGGCTGAACCGATTTCGCTAATTCTTTTTTTAGAATATTCCCTGTAGTACGAGGATGGTTCTTACGGTGAGAAAAATTAAAAAAAAAAGGTGGTACGAAGTTCGTGGGGTCAGCTAGTTGAAAATAAAAATGAAGTTAGATAAGTACTGATTTCACTGAAGTCATTCACTGACAGCAGTCATTCCACTGAAGATAGATTTACTTCTCGAATAATAATCTCCTCAGCATAACAGATGGGAGCGGAAACTACTGCATGATTACTTGCATTAGAGGATTTAAAGAAAATCATTCTGACGTCATCTATTTACAAGAATGATTCGCTAATCTTTATAAACTTACATAATGTTATGTTACTTTGTATATTATAAGACTAAATTGAGGAAACGAATTCAGAATGCACCCTCGATTCTTCAGTTTTTTTTTAGTTTTTTTATACCACTTAGGTGGCAGACAAGCACACGGCCCACCTGATGGAAAGTGGTTACCGTGGCCTATGGACGTATGCAACACCAGGGGCGTCACACTCGTGCTGCCGACCCTGAAAAATCCTTCTAATGCCCTTCTTGAAGAACCCCATATTGTAGTCGCTTGGGAAAACCATCGCGGGAAGTTCATTCTACAGCTTGAGTGTGCGAGGGATGAAGTTCTTTTCATACCGCACAGTGCGCACCGTTTCCGGTCGCAATGTGTGAGGATGAATTCCCCGCCTATGTCGAGAAGTGCGATGATAGAATGTCAGCTACATTCTATCATCGCACTTCTATCTGGGCATCATGTCCAACAATTAATCTTAGCACAAACCTCTTAGTATTGGCTAGCTTGAAAGAGTAGGCCTTGGGGTCTGCCGGGGTGGGAGAGATATGGCTCAGTCAATCTCACCTCCGACAATCTACGACCCACAGACAGCGTGTATGCATTTTAGTTCCTTAATGGCAACTTGTACCATTGGCAACTAAAATGTTAAGATACGGCGGGGGTGGTTATGTCGGATTCGGATCAACCAAAATCGAACGGCCGTCTCGGGCCATCAGTTGCCGAGGGTGAGGTACCCTCTAGCATATCCCTTGCACACCTTTGGCTGACCCAGGAAAATGGAAGGCCCCTTTGAGTGTGGGACGGCGGAGTCCCCATCTTTTCTCAGAAAAGAAAGGGCAGGGGGAGTATCGCGCTACCGTCTCGGCTTGCTTCTGCTAGAGCGACAGGCGGCTTCACCTGTCACACCCAGGGGTCAATTAGGTATCTACCTATTTAAAAAAGAAGTTTACAGTTAGACCAACAACCATTGCCTCGATCTCAATGCCATAATGTAAAACAATAAAAAGTACAGTCTGCACAAAAAATACACTCAAGTTATTTCTTTATCTTAAAGGTCGACCGATTCTAACAGAAAGGTCATCTAACGGAAAGAAGGTTCGGCCAATTCTTTACAATTTAACTTTTTTATTCATAATACATTAAATGCATGCGCAATAACCTATCTGATGTTTCAAGGATTTTATACTAAACATTTCTTTCAAAAAACTCTGGATATGACGTAGCTTTATAATTTAATTAAGAGATATTGTACGTGCAAGGAATCCTTTGTGTAGATTTTTTAAAAGACATCTAATATTTTATAAAAGTTTTAGAAGAAAAACGTATAAGATATTTCCTTGTGTACTAATTAGTTTTTAAAAAGTTTGCGCTCGGCGTCGCGGCGCGGCGCGCTAACTTGTTATTAAACACTAACTATTATAGAGGATTTTCTCTTCACTTAGGAAGAGTTTTCTGCAATTTTCTGGTTTGCAATTTATTTTCAGTGTCGTTTATAAAATACTAGCTGTTGCTCGCGGCTGCTTCCGCGTGGACTTCTAATGCCGTTGCGGACCCTCCCTGATTTTAGTTAGTAAATTAAAATAGTAGATTTCTGTTAGTAAAAGAATTTTGAATATCGATTCAATAGATCCAGAGATTACTCCTAAACGTCACAAACTTCCAAACTTTAGGCGCCTCATTCGTTACAATAATATTAAAGGTAAATATTTAAATAATTAAATATCCTTGAACATAATATACTATGAAATATCCTATGGCACATTATACAGTACTGTCTAGACTAAAACGCAGCACAGCTGGTAATTATTAGTTCTCAAACTTCCACTTATTTTCAACTTAAATATGATTGGTAATTTAAAATCTATTTGTGTAGAGCGTTTAATTGTGAAGTTTGTGAGTTTGTTTGGTAATTAAACGCAAAAACTTCTGCACTAATAGACCATGACCTAGGCAAGGGCAGAGCTATTTTTGTTTCGGCACTTTGAGGAAACAATTGTTCAAATTATAAACGCGAAATCTAAGCAAACAGTCGGAAGCAAATTTCGCATTATACATACATATAACACTCGTTTATGATACAACTAGTGGCCTAGGTTCACCCAGGAATACTTACATACATACATGCACATAATCATGCCTTTATGCCCCGAGGGTTAAGCAGAGGTGAATTTAACACCCACATTGTATTAGGTCCCACGTAATAGGGGCCTATTGGCGTTGCCTCGAGCCATGCGTCTGAGGCTGAGTCGTTACGGGTAGTTGGAGCCCTAACGAGCGGCGGCAACCCGGGCGTCGTAGGTCGCAGAATGACCTCCGTCCCCCATGAGCGCGGGCCTGGGGGTGACGGGTGGTGCCGCCCGTCACCCTAGCAGAAGCAGGCCGCGGCGGCGGCGTGCATTGCGTGCCTCCCCATACCCGGGGGCGTGTTGGGGCCTCTGTGGTCCCCACACCGGATGAGGGCCAGATCGAGAGATTTGGCCCTGGGTCGGCCAGGGTGCGAGGGATATGGCTACGACAACCTCACCTCCGGCAACCGACGGCCCACAGACGGCGTGCGTTTTAGTCGGTTCGAGTCCGACATAACCTCCTCCTCCGGCTCCGGCGGGGAAGGTATCCGTGGGGATTTTTCGCACGTTAAAAAAAGAAAAAAAAAAAAAGTAGTTGGAGCCCTAAAAAACCAAGAACTGGTCTAAATATAATACTTCGATGTCGCCAATGGGTTGTCGAGGTCATATGGCAGTCGCTTCACCGAAAATATCGAAGCTCAGCTGCATCGCGGTTAGACTGGAAAGGGTGGACGAAATAACTGACTCTGAAATAAGGCCTCGGATGCAATGATAGAAGTATTTTTTTTTAATGTCTCCAATGTACAGACACGACCACTATATAATTAAAATATAATAGTATAGATTCCTGATTTCTGAATTCCAGTCTTTAAATCAATCGAACCCGGAACAATACTCGGCAAATTTAACAAACTCAATGAGTCATCATTATGTCAAAGTGACAACGTCATTACGTAAAATTACAACGAGCCGAGCGGAAACAATGCGGCGAACAATAGCCTGTTGACATATATATCTAGCGGACTGTACAAATATGCTGAATGTTTTTAAATCTTTGATAATTTTTTTCTAAAGGACACACGGTGTTGCCATTTCCGGGGAAAGGGTATAAAAGTATCTGGTACCCTCACAGGTCATACTCATACCTATACTAAAATATTTATTGCATGCCAAGACGTCGTTTACAAAGATGGACGATTGCTGCGAGGCCGAGACCTAAATGCTTATTCTCCTAATTTATAAAGATCGACCATTCGATTGGCTGTCAAAATCAAGTTAAATGATAAATACGAACACGGTTGCAATGAAAAGAGGGCCAATTCTCGACTCCTGCACTAAGCTACCGACGAAGTCTAGATTGTCTTAAAGTAGGTATGTTACAATGACGATTGCTCTCACTCCATACACTCAGCAAAGGTATGATTCCGAAATCGACCGCATGCATCAGATACAGCGTACCCATTACTTGTTAAACTCTGACACGGATAAAGGGTTACCATTGAGAAGCCGCAATGAATTACTCGTTTCTGCTGCGTCCGTCTGCAGTTGTCGTATGCGGTCGCCTTATTTACGGAGAAGCGATTTTACACGCGTTTGTTTGAAATTCAACTTTGTTTGAGGCGGGCACCGCCACATTATGCGTGTCTCTATAAAATAAACATCTCCATACATCGCGATTTGATATACTTATTATGTTTTCCAGGATTCAAACTCGGAATTTCTCGATCGTGAGGTCGACTCCTTAACTGCTAAGTTACTAACTACGCCTAGATTGTCCTAGACTATCGTTACAATGACGATTGATCTCAATTCACAGACATAGTAAAAATAACGTGAGTTAGATCTAGTAGAACATGCTAAGAAGTTATTACAGTTTTCACATTGCATGATTGATGTGTGAATTACACCCGCCGCTTACGTAATCGAACGCTATCTGGCAATCTGAGGTAGTTCAATATCTCATACATTATGTATTACTAGGTCAGTTAAGAGAAATAAGGCATAAAACAGACAAATGGTATAAGAAATCCTTCTGTCGTTTTTCCAAGTGACGACAATATGGGGTTCTTCAAGAATAGTACCTATTAGAAGATTCCTACAAGGTCGGCACGAGTGTGACGCCCCTGCCCCTCTAGACAAGTGGAAATTCGTTGCTCGGCGTATGATGGAATAGAATGCCAAATGTATGGGATTGGGCGCCAACGAATGTCAAAAATGTCAAATCCTTTAAATTTGTCATTCTATTCCACCACTTGTCTAGGGGGGCTGGTGTTACTCACGTTCATAGGTCACGGTAACCACTTTCCATCAGGTGAGCCGTGTGCTTGTCTGCCACTTAAGTGGGATAAAAAAGAAAGAAAAATAATACGACAACTTTTGGTGTGACAGTGTTGCAGTCGACTGTAAGTCAGTGAGTTTAAGCCTTTTGTCAACTATGAATTGACCAAACTTTGATATTTTTCGTGAAGCGACTGCCATCTAACCTCCATAACCCACTGGCAATATAGAAGTTATGTAGCTAATCCGTTGTTGGACCTACCCTGTCTGAAATATACAGACATAATCAATTCTAATATTTTAAATGCGAAAGTAACTCTGTCTGTTGGTATACGCTTTCAAGACCAAACCACTGAACCGATTTTGATAAAATTTGGTACAGAGATAGATTAGACCTTGGGAAAGAACATAGGCTATGTTTGATCGCGATAACGGACATCCACGCGAGTGGAGCCATGGGCAACAACTAGTAAGTACATAAATTAATAAATTAAATATATATCACGTTATTCAAACATCTCCCTGTATACGAGTATACTATCCAAAAGAATTCAAAAGCGATATTGAGAATCCATTTTGTTATGTTTATTTGATCAAAATGCGTACTTAATTTGTAATACTTCGCGAAGAAGGTCCGATCTCCTTGTATTATAACTTTATTTTGTCAATATCGGTCCAAATTCTGGGTCAGTTATTTTAGGACAGGATAATATATCGAATGCATTATATAAGAATGTTTTTAATGACATTTTAAAACAATTATTATCCGTATGGTGTCATAAGAGGCGACTAATGGAAGTTTGAGAGAAAGTATTTTTTCGACAACATACGTTTTGGCGCCAAAAATCTACCTTATAGCTTTTGTGTATCTAACATTTTATGTATCCAAGTCAACATGTCAAGAGCATGCCTGCCCCTCTAGACAAGCGACAATTCGTTGCTCGGCGTATGATGGAATAGAATGCCAAATGTATGGGATTTGACGTATATGACAGGTGACAACGAATGTCAAAAACGTCAAATCCTATACATTTCTCATTCTATTCCATCATACGCCGAGGAATTGCCACTTGTCTAGGGGGGCTGAAAGCAATTATAAACGTAGAAGAAGCGAAAGATGTATGCCAGGATCGTAGCAGATGTAAAACCGTGGTATCTGCCTACCCCACTGGGAAAGAGACTGACTGTATTATGACATGTATCCAAAAACACTTGGGAGAAGATTACCTTTCATTTGAGATTATCAATCTGAGAACACATGAGGTAATAAAGAATCTTACAACATTACATACACACAAGATACGTGCGAAAAACTTAATTACCTTTCTGGCATTCGGGTAAAAAATCAACAAAAAAATTTGCACAAATTAGACAAACGGAATCTTTATTAAATGGGTTCTACTAAGCCTTCAGGGTATTCCCATGATCAAAATAATAAGGGCTTGACTTGTTTACACAGTTTTTGTCAGTTTTCCCGAGACAAGGTATAAATGGCTTAAGGAAAATCGCTGTGTCACTTAATTTTTTAGCTAGCGATCGCACAACGTCTGTTCATACTTTTTTACATATTTACAGGACTATTTTTTCAACATTAATCTTATTTATTCAGCAGCGATTGACCCCCCGCGACCATGGCTGCTAAAAAAAACTTAACCGAAACGTCGCGTCGGGCTAAAATTGAATAATAAAAGTAGTAATTCAATGAATGAGATCCGCGTTATCATTAGACAGTATCTTATCCTAGATTATTTATATTAAAGAATCTGTAAACTCTGTATAGTGACAACCAGGTGAATGGTGGATTTCCTTCATAAAATATTATTTTGGCTACATACCCGTAAGACCTATAAGTTTCGACCCTATCACAAACACCCGTACGAACTCTTTTTTTTTAAATATTACATAATTGTAAATTGGAATGTTTGTTCGCGATGGACGCAAAAACTACTGAACGGATTTTGATGCAGTTTTATTTGTTAGAAAGGTCTAGGTCAGACTTAAAATCTTACGTTTGTTTGATTGCAATCGGTTGAGTAGAGCCGGAGATAAGAGATCCACGCGGGTAGAGCCGCGGACGAAAGGCTTATTTTTAAAATATAATCAATACTTCCGTTGGACCTCTTTTAGGTACCTTTCTGACCTCAAATTTACACACAAAAAATCTCCCAAAAGCAAAAATTTTGAAACAAAATGTTATCAAATACTTAACAAAACATAAAATTTGTACGAATCGTGAAGGTTCTATGGCAATCAAAAGGTCGAAACAAACCTTGAGCAACCGAAGAACTACGATATTCCTATAAAATAATGACGAAATAATTCAAAACTACTGCTTAGCAAATCAGAAGGTCATAATTAAGTAGATTCTGACGTAAATAACTATTAATAAAGAACATCGGAATTGATATTTGCATACTTAAGATCACTAATAATAATACAGGATGCTAATATGAGGTTCTTAACATTGGCCTAACTACAACATTAGGTTATGAGAAATATCGTCAAAAAACCTTTGCAGATAAATATTGTACAGTCAGCGTCATAAGTTGATTAACACTCATTTAGTTTTGGCTTTCTGTCACGTATGTACCTATCTCAAATGTGTATTTTGTATAATTTTAGCTGTTGATCTCCCAAATAAAAAAATAAATAAAATATTCTCGTAATAATAATTACGAGTATTTTCTTCAAAATTAGTCTAATATTAAAAGCGATCACGATGTCAAGGTTCATTCTGAAAAATTGTATTACGTTACGACTAAACCGTTTCTGACATTTAATTTGATTTTGACATATCGAAACGAAATTTTAAATAGATTTTTATTAGGAAATTGGGCCTTATCGAATACATGTATCTATACTCAATTCAGTGTATCACGGAATATAATGACGAATGTATAGGATTTGATGTTTTTGACATTCGTTGACGCCTGTCATATACGTCAAATCCCATACATTTGCCATTCTATTCTACAAAACGCCGGCCGATGAATTGCCACTTGTCTAAAAGGGCACGTATAAGTAGTTTTATGATCCCCAGAGGACACATCTAGTATATTTAAGATTTTGTTCATTTTTATTTGAAGTTTGAGGGCCACAGTGATCATACGGAACTCATAAAGTGCATCCGAGAACGTTATCGGAATGACTATATACTGGGCAAACAAAATATGACACGATATGCCGTCGACACGATAAAAGAAGAGATCAATAAGTTAAAAGTTGTCAAGCTACTTTTGTCGTTGACCGTACTAAGCAATTAACATACAATCGCATGTAGTATAGAGATCTTAATACTTTTCTTGAATGTATCGTAAATAACTTCAAGGAAACAAAACAATAATCTTCCGTGAGAAGCATTGTTTAAACAATTATACGATATCAAGACAATATAATAAGAGTGATTGTATAACATCGCTGACTTGGGAACCAAAATATTTCATTATCGTGTTAAATATATTAATTTGTTTAAATTAACGAGAAATATATATGCATAAGCTTCGATTGAACATGAAATGATAAACATTGAAAGGAGAAACTAAGTACCGGTGTACTAACAAAGGTATAACTACAATAATCAAGGTATAGGTGCGGGTGGATGAAGAACCTTCTATCTCACGGAATCGCGGACGAAGGGCGTCCACCACTGAGCCAATCAGCCTGTAACCACGGGCGACCATGATCGCGTTTTATTGTATATCGTGTAACGCGAGAGTTTAAAAGTCAGTCTAACAAAATTATTTCGTTCATTTTTGATAGTTGTGTAAATGGGGCTTTAGACATCTTTTTTATACTGCTTAGGTTGCAGACAAGCACACGGCCCACCTGATGGAAAGTAGTTACCGTGACCTATGGACAACTGCGACAGCAGGGGAGTCACACTCGTGCTGCCGACCCTTTAAGAATAGTGATATTCTGGGGCCTTAGACAAAGTGACATTCTATTGGCGAATACATCAGTGGAATAGCTAATTGTAGTATGAAATTGACATAATTCATTGATATAACTATATTTTTTTTATGAAATTTAAGTCTTTGTGACTCGAAATACATTATTTAACTTATCATTAGTACTATAACCACCGCAATGTCTCGAAATGCATAGTTAAAAACTTAAAAATGGTTCGCTTCAGCGCGATTCCATCAATAGAATGTCACTTTGTCTAGGGCCCCTGTGCCGCCAGCGATTATAGAATAGGGGCAAGAAAATAATAATGAGACTAAACCAAAAATAACTGAAGGGATTTAAATAACAGAGCACTTTAACGTTAAAACCTCTCAATCTGGCAAATATTGGCGAAATTGCGAAAGTGAGATTGCTTACTGATTTTTTGTTTGTTACTCAATAACGCAAAAACGGCGGGATGGTTTTAAGTGAAATTTGGGTCTGAAATAGACCGTGAACTGTAGGTATTTCTAAACGGCTATTCAGTTTGGCAATGTTTGTTGTTCGTTTTTGGTTCTTCTTCAGTACCAATAAAAATGAAGCATGAAGACTACATCAATCTTTAAAATCACTATTTTGTAAATCACCTTTAGAATGCCTCTGATGACTGCCTCTGTGGCATAGCGGTAGTGAACGCGGCTGCTACGCAGGAGGCGCGGGTTCGATCCCCGCTCAGTGGCAATATTTGTATGCATGAATGAATATAAATATTTGCATTGGTCTGGGTGTTTCTATATGCTTATATAATAAATATGTATTTACAAAAAAAAAGTATCTAAGTATGTACCTATATGCGCATTCTAGATTCCATAACACAAGCTAATTAAGCTTACCATGGGTCTAGAAAGCGTTGTGTAGAATGTTGTGGAATATTTATTATTATTATTATTATTTATTAGAATGTTTGTAAAGAATTTACTTTTCTTTTACGCCTTTTATACCTTTATCTCCTCTACCCCCTAGACATATTGCAATTCGTTGGCCGGCGTATTTTAGAATAGACTGACAAATGTATGAGATTTGACGTTTGTGACATACGTTGACGCCTGTCATATACGTCAAATCCCATACATTTGTCAGTCTATTCCTTTAGTCTATAGCAAATGCCTGGCAATGGCGCCCCCGCCGGGTCCAGGCAGAAGGGGTAGGCCTAAGAAGTCCTGGCTTGACGTCGTGTAAGATGACATGCGTGCAAATGGTCTCACTACTATGGACGCCCAAGATCGTGCGAAGTGGAGGAGGAAGAGCCGGAAGGCGGACCCTGAGCTCCGAGGTCATCTTGGCCACGGATGCAATCAGGAAAATACGTCTACATGAATATGACAATGATGATGATTCTATTCTATAGTCTAGGTGGGCTGTCTTTACACATATTCCTTTTTTCTTCTTGGCCGTTCTAAATCCCTTAATCCCTACTTTATAGTGTGCAGTTTGCATCGATATTAGGGCAGTATCGATATTATGGCAGTATCGATATTATGGCAGTATCGATATTAGGGCAGTATCGATATTAGTATCGATATTAGGGCGTGGTACTATTACTTATTCTGTGATTAGGGTAGCTACAACATTCCAAGTTACCAACCACCTTAGCTCTAAAACATAAAATATGAACAATAATAGATTTTTTGTTCTCTGGAGATTAGAAACATTATAATTTTTTTTTTTATGTAAAGATTTTTTATAAACTTGTTAGTGTTCAGTAACTTATGACAGCAACTGTACCTAATACAATGTTATTGAAAGAAGCATTGCACGTTCATCGCGCATTACTTCATAAAATCTGTCCTATAATATTCCGATCACATAATGGTAAAATAATGTGATTGAATACCTCCAAAACGATATCAAAAATGAAATACGTGATACATGTTGTGCAGATGATTAAATTTTACGACATAATGTAATTTGACAGACACAATTGATTTTCGGTGTAATAAAATTTCGACACTAAAGTAAGAACCGTTCTTCAGAATTTATTCGAAGTCGACTCAAAGGAATTGCTGGAATAAAGTAATTGCGGTTTATATTTGGAATATTTTGTCATAGCTTCGTTTAAGAATAAAGTTGAACCCAGTTCTGACATGAGATAATTGTAAATTCATCCATATTTCGTTGGTGTTGTAGGTGGTGTTGTAATGGTGGCCCTCTTTTCAGAGACTTTGCCTTCAGCTTACCATCAGGCGAGGCGAAGTCAAATTGACGTGTCCTATATAAAAAAAAAAAAAAAAAAAAAAACTTATTGTAAATTGATATCTTGAAAATGCCGCAGTGGAGTTTGTTACGCCGCGCCGTGAGAATTTGAATTTAAAACATGTAAATTGTATTGCACTATTCTGAAAAATAGTATAATGTGTGATGACGTATTTTATTTTCTTTCATTCAATTTATTCAATTAATTTATAACTTAACAATATCTAGGTACATTGTGTTGAAATTTATTACAATCTAACTTATTCTAAACACGAAATAAAAAAGTTAATACATTAATGATTGTTCAGTACTTACCACAATTTAAATTTGTTTACCTCAAAGAGCGATAGATGGCGTTCATGTCGAGTTACATGGCACTATGGTTTGGTTCATACAGATCATATAAGATGATTGTACATTGTTACCTCAACACTCGATAGATGGCGTTGAAATCAATTTAGATGCCGCTATGGTTTCGTTACCGCACATTGTTTAAAATAATCAATGACATTTTATTGTAAGTGAACAATATTATTACACTCAAGTTCAGGTGAAGTTGTTGTGTTTCATTATCTCCAACCTTCATTACACCTCGAAAACAAGTAGTGTTGTTCCACCGCAATTATCGGCATAAGCCTGGTAATTATCCAATGATTAAAAACTGTCATGTAAAAAATGTATTTTTCATCCCACCATCTCGGAAAGAGTACTTTTTTTCTTCGATATCTGAGTGTAAAAGTCGCTTTTACCCTCTAGAGTGGTAAAGTAAATTTGAATTTAGAACATCGTGTGTACTAGGTTTGTGAACTCAAAACATCATTAAACCTATTTACTTCTACCTCTATGGTGCCGATTTATCATACAACTTTTTTTTAATTTATGAAAAACTCAACTCGGAACCTCCTTGGTGTACCTACTTTTTTTTTTAAATTTGCTTTGCGCGCATAATTTTTTTTCACGTCCTATGGTTGAACATTGTTGTTGAATTTTATTTGTTGATATTTTATTATTAGTATTATTACACATAATTATTATACAGCCTCCGTGGCGTAGTGGTAGTGAACGTGGCCGCAACGGAGGCGCGGGTCCGATCCCCGCTCAGTGCAAATATTTGTATGCATAAAAAGTTCAACAACAACGGTCTAGCTGCAATGCTTCGATATCGCCTAATGTCACCATTGGGTTGTGGAGGTCACATGGCAGTCGCTTTACGAAAAATATCGAGGTCCAGCCAAATCCGCAGTTAAGACTGGTAAAGCGGACCCCGAACTCCGAGGTGAAAGCTTCGGATGCGACTGGGAATTAACGCTAGGAAGAAGAAGCATTTCATTATTTCCTCGCTGAAGTGGGATGAAAAGTTACGTGTTGCACTCGAGTGCAAAGATTTTACACCTTGTGCTCTTTTGATTCTTTCGCTTGCTCGGTCATCAAAACTGAGCACGCGGTTAAAAAGCAACTTTGCACTCTTGTATAACAAATAACTATTACTAACAATATGCCACTCTGGTATTATTAGTGTTTAGTATTATAACGACAAAAAAAAAACAAGTCGTAAATCAAAAGTATTAATTCTGGCAAAATAACAAATCGAAAATCAATTCTGACAAACAACAATTCGAAAATCAAAACTATTATTCTGACAAATCATAACGCAATTCAAATACCTACATTTATTTAAATTCATAAATTCATGATTATCTATACAATCATTTTGAAAAAGAGTTTTTATTCTATTATTGAATGCATTAGAATTCTAAAATACGTCAAAAAGTTTTTATGCTAAAAAAATTTTCCTGAGTTGTTTTTTATCAGCTTCCTTCACCCAAGTTTTCCAATAGATACAGATTTAAGAAAAAAGTGTTAGACAATTATGAATTTAAGTTTTTCTAAACAGCTATGTACTAGACTGAATATTATGCATTATTCAAACTAAAAACTTCAGACACACTTCAGAATGATTTAAATATATAAATTCTTATTTGAGGTCCTGAAAATTTTCCACTTCTATGTTAGTTTAGGTATTGTTCATTGTTATTCTGTCTTATTATCTCGGGTTCCTGAATTATTTAGATTATTATAATACCGGCTAGTTTTCACACTTCATCATTATTTATTGGCATAATATACTATCTGTGCTTTTGACGTCATCCACGCGGACTTAAATATCGTTTTTGAATATGAATACTTTTGTTCGAATGCTAATAATAGTTTCCCTGGAATAAAAGTAGCTTTTGCGTTTTGAAACATCACGTTATAACAGTGACAATTCCGTCACAATCGATTCAGCTGTCACGGAGATTAGTCGGACAAACAGACAAAAAGACATACAAGTACCTAAATAATAAAATTACGTTTATGCCAAAATTCAAAAAAGTTTTATTTTTTATAATTAGTAAGTAAATCAATGCCACTTTTCGTTGTTAGCTTATAACTCAAGAACGGCTGAACCGATTTGGCTAATTTTAGTCATGAAATATTTGTGGATGTCCAGGGAAGGTTTAAAGATGAGAAAATAGGTGTAGCGGATCAAAAATTCACACGGGCTAGAAAAAATATGGCGATACGAAGTTCGCCGGCACAGTTAGTTGGTTATAAAAGTTAACAGACAGACATAATATATTAATTTGAGTGAAACGAAATGTTACTAGATTTTTTTAATCTACAAAACACTGGTCTTATATAATTACAGTTTGTAAATAAATAACGACTACAGAGACCATGTGCATATTTTTAATTTAATGTATTTTATATATTTTTATTTTTGTTCTTTGCATGAAACATTATTATAATCGGGGGAAAAACCGATAAAAAATTATTCGAAAACATCCTCTACATTTTCGAACAAAACTTTTATTACACTTCGTCGGTAACTAAGATACCTACAGTATGTAGTTTGAAAAAATCACAATGGAATATTTTCTTTTTTTTTAATATAATAAGCGCTGACAAAAACACATGCATTATAAATGTATTTCAGTATAAAAAGATCAGCCATTTGGGAATATTTTTTAAACACGTTGAAGTAAATGAGATACGAAAAATTTCCTGTTTTTTTGGTTCAATTTATTACCTATTGTTGTCTATTATATTATTGAGGTAGCAGACAAACTCATCACTTGATGGTGAGAGAAAATAGGAAAATTAAAAAGATGGCTCTAGTGCTTTCACAGTTAGAATCAATTGGAGGGCCGTGTGCTTATCTGCGACCTAATAGTATAAAGAAACAAATTTAAAAAAAAATCGGTAAAGAGAAGCTACGACCATATATATTATTATTATTATATTTATATTCACTCCGCTTATTTTTCTGATATCAAACTTGTAAACAATATTTTTTTACGTTCATCTTCTATTGAAACAACATGTTTTGTTTTAATTTAAACCAGTATTTTATTTATACTATTATTTCTATACACGTTATGGACAAAATAGGAATAAAATAAATAGGTACATACTTCTAAATTGTGTAAAGAGAAGCTACGACCATTTATATTATTATTATTATATTTATATTCACTCCGCTTATTTTTCTGATGTCAAACTTGTAAACAATATTTTTTTACGTTCATCTTCTATTGAAACAACATGTTTTGTTTCAATTTAAACCAGTATTTTATTATACTATTATTTCTATATACATCATGGACAAAATAGGAATAGAATAAATAGGTAGGTACATACTTCTGATTTTTTTTATTTTCTGTTATCGTATACGGTATTTACTTATTTTATTTATTTATGCACACACAACAATATTATATAGATTTCTAATGAGTTTATTTGTAACTTTATCAGAATAAAATATCTCAATTAAATATTCTCAAAACTATAAAAAGATATAAGATGAAAAAAAGTTAACACGATAGACGTGATCTCGAAGGTCGTGAGGTCATTATTAGGTACAATGATTATGACGTCATAACTACAAATAGTGCCAAAGGTGTATTTACTCGGCACTCAATCAATTAATTAGCCTATTGTAGTTCCCTGCTGGACATAGGTCTCTTAGTCACTAGTTTGCCTTTTTATATAGGACACGTCAATTGGACTTCGCCTCGCGTGATGGTCAGCTGAAGGCAAAGTCTCGGAAAAGAGGATCACCATTATAGACACGTCCCATGTTACAATGGTGGCACTTAGCTTGACGGCCTCATCAGATGCTTTTTCACACCCCGCTTAAAGGATCCGGGGACTGTAGGAAGAGGGAAACACGTGTACTAAGGAATTCCTGATCTTAATGGTGCGACAATAGAAGAAGTCACCTTTAGCTGTTGGTGTATGATGGGACCTATGGGCACCTGAATAGGGGTCGAATCTATTAATTAAAATTTTATTTTATTCCAGAGGACGAATGGGTGCCTTAAAAGTTAATTAATATTATTGGTCCCCTACCGAAGGACCAATGGGCACCTAAAAAGGGGTCGAATTTACAACTTTTATGCTAGGGGTCGAGTTTTAGAGGACCAATGGGTGCTGACCCCCTTATATCACCAGCAGCTAAGCTATTTGTAAGGGTTGGAGAGAAAACTAATATTTATGCAGGAGACATGAAATAGGATCGACTTTTTTTTTTTTTTGCATTATTTATGCTGACTGTTTCATAACTGAAACCACAACATCAAAATAATATCAATCGATCGGACCTAAATTCGATAGTAAAGCCCAGTATTTCACATGGGCATGGCGTTGACAACAAATAGGAGAACATTTTGTTACTTTGCAACGAAAACATTTGACAAAAAGTTGGTGTTAATCCAATTTTGTCCACTCCTTAGGGTACTTACAGAGAGAAACAGGTTACCGGTACCGGCTAACTGCTCCGACAAGTTTCCATAGCAAAAAAAATAATGACAGTTCGTCGTTTACGTTCTAAAGGCGGCCACCCACTAGCAGTTTATCGAACGACAACCGGATGATATTGATATCGGTCTGTCAGTTCATCGCAATAGCCTACACACTTACAGTTTCGTATACGATTTTGGACTGACGGCTAATATGTGTGTGGCCGCTTGACGATTCCGGTCAGCAAAGACAGTTAAAGGCCGGACAGTCTATGGCCGTCGGCATTTTATACGTAATAACATCAGACTAAAAGAATAAAATAATGTTATTATTTTAGTCTGAGGTAATAAAATTATGATGACATTGATGACATAAGGACTGCAGGCCGCCGGACAGACGAAAAACTGCAGGCGGACTATAAGTGGGTGGCCGCCTTAACACCATATATTATGTCCAAAAATCAGTTTCAACAGGTTTCAACGCATTCGCGCCCAATTACAAATGATATGGGCGCGAAAACTTTGTAATTTTTTTGACAAACGACGACTTGACATGATTTTTATTTTATTTTTTAATTTAGTTGATAATTATTATAACAATAGTTTACACAAATTCAATACATTTATATATCTGGGTATATCATTATATACCCAGATAGTGTTTGTGTAGGATAACCAATGATGGCATTACGGATAGGTTTACCCATACCGGCTCGCCCGTACCGGTAACTTGTTTCTCTATGTAAACACCCTTTGAGGATTACAGGTATAAGTATATAGGTAAAGAATAATTTGTAATTATTATGTTTTTCTATTCTTGAAGTAAAAATTATGACCTTAAACGTAATATCCTTATTTTATAATCTTTATATACCTACTTAGATATGTATAAAATAGTTTAATAATATTATATTTCAGCTGTGATTTATGTGATAGACTTAAACCGACAAAATTATTTTCTTCCGCTATAATAATATGTTTATTATGCATTATTTTATATAATAATTATAATGTTTTCAGTTATCTTTATCAATATGTACAAATTATTAAAATTGAAGTGTCTATTTCTTATGAGAGATACTCATGACAAGTTATTTTGTTAATTTGTTGTCTGTCTGTCTGTTGTTTGTTCCGGGAAATCTCTGAAGTGGCTCTACCGATACTGACAGGATTTTTTTGCAGATAGCAGATTTTAGAAGGTCCAACTTAGTGTATATATTTTAGGAAAAATACTAGAGTTGTAAGTCTAGTTCTCGAGTCGAGTGGTGTAAAGTCGAGTAGTGTAGAGTCAAGTAGAATTAAAACCCAGATCAAAACCCACGTGAAGGAAGTCGCGGGCACAGCTAGTGCATGTATGTATATTATGAAACCTATCTAGTGTTAATATTCAAATTTAGTAAGTAAGACAAAAAATATTCCTATACAAAAATTATGCCTTGATCAATGTTGTTTAATTTTTAAATTGGACACCTACGATAAGAAATAGTAAAGGAGCGAATTTTTTTTTAAATTTCTAATTATCACAATATTATGTAAACAGCAAAATATTATCACACCTATAAAGGAACAACCATTATTAAGTACCTACCTATCTGCTATTTGGTAGATAGGTATATACGAAACGAATATTTAAAAAAATGTCAAAGGTGAACAAGTCTTTTATTCGAAAATGTTACAAAAGCACAAATCTTTGTGATGTTTTTTGAAGAGATTTTAATATGAGGGAATTTTTATACAAATATCTATACGCAAAAAATAAAAATATAGTAAACTTCCTCTATATTCATATCTTACAGTTCCGTACTGGCAATATTGCTTTAATAATTACATGAGACGTACAAAAAACGTATAAGCATGTAATTTTTTTTGTCATGAAATCGTGAACAAAATAATTCACCTAAAAAACTTAATTCGTGCAAAAACTGACAATATCAAATCGATTATTGCATCAATAGATAACAAATAAACGTTATTTTTTACCTGTGTAATTCAGTTTTTATCATCGTTTCGTAATTTACAAAAATAGAACCATCCTTTTTAGTTAGTCAAAATTCAAAAAAAAATATACGAAATAGTACCAACCTCTTTAGTTAATCAAAATCCTTAGATAACCACAGCTAAAAAAAATACCAAAATAGTACCAACCTTTTTTTAGTTAGTCAAAATCCTCAGTTAAAATCACAGATACAAAATAAAAAAAAATAATAACACAAATATTCGAAAAACGAACACTCGCGGCGATTTCCAACGTTGAAGCGTAGTAGTCGCCACGGCCACGTCTGCGCGCGTTGAGCGACGCCAAACGACTGATGGGCGAATGGCTTAACACCCGACACATACAACACAATGATTTGTTTATATCATAATTAACAAAGGTAACATACAGTATATCCACCAGCTGATGCCAAGAGACAAGGTCGCGAGGTCCCTGGTTCGATATTGTTCCTTCTAATTAGATTTGTTGGGGTAAAATTTGAATATCAATAGCGCAGCTCTAGCAAGAGCTAGCTTTGTAAATCATGCGCTAAAAGGAAGGAATATAAATTCAATTTTAGTTCAGTACTGTATTTGGAAAGATAAAAGGTGTTAAGGTTATTTTTTTCTATATTCTAGGACATTCTACACAGGGCTATGTAGAGTCAGTATCATCAGTATTCATCAGGCTCTAGAATACGGGTAAACAAACTGAGGTTTTTTTTTACAAACATACATACATATTATCACATCTTTATCCCCGGAGGGTCAGGCAGAGGTGAATTAACACCTACATTACATTACAAGAACCTATTGCCGTATTCCGACCACTATTGTTGACTCCATGCCATGCATCTGAGGTTGAGTCTGGGCTGTATATATCTGCCTGATGTTAAACAGCCCTATCCCTTAGTCAAATTGTACGACAACGCATGGGAGGAGATGGGGTGGCTCAAATTCTATTCTGCCGGGAGTCACTTGACTTTTTTTTTATATACCTATAGTATACATAGAAATACCCAGACCACTGCAAATAAAAATATTTGCAATGATCGGTATTCAACCCCTTCTCCTCTGGATTAGGAGCCAACATACTAACGATATGCCACAGAGTGACCTCTGTGGCATATCGTCATATCGTCGTATTATGACTAATAAGAGACTGTTCTCTCTCAGGCTCTAAATATCTCTATGATGGTTATCCGCATTCTAGAGCCCATAACACAAGCTAGTTAAGCTATGCTTGGGATCTAGAGAGCACTGTGTATAATTAAAATACCCTGAAATATCTCTTTATTGTGTGTACTGACTGCCACAGACAACCCACCCCCTTATTTCACTTCACCGGGAGCGATGGGAAAGGCGGGAACCAATTAAATTCAACGTTAATTAGTGTTTGAATACTAGTCTTTTGTCTCGCCAACTAACGATACCTATTTAATTTGTAGCAACATTGTCTTTGGATAAAGAAGTATTGTGTCACAAAGTAAAAGATGGCACCCACTAAATTTATTTTTATATGTTTGTAGTTTTTTCTTCGCACGCGTTGGGTAGAAACTCTACCTCTAAGGGGGTAAAACGGGGGGTTTAACCCCCTTACAGGTAGAGTTTCATAAAATGCGTTAGTTTCTGAGTATTTCGCTTCTATATATAAAGATTTGTATGCTAAATTTTCACAAAATCGCTTCAGCGGCGTAGGCGTGGAAAGCTACAGACAGAGAGATAATTTCGCATTTATAATACTAAGCACAGATTAGTTAGGATAGCCTATAAATTCAAATTACGTAAAGGATTAACATGGCCGCTAACCCTTGCAGACAAGAGCCGAGACATAAATCGCACAAGCTCGGATGGATATTGTTGATAAAAGACTATTGTACTTCGTGATTGTACTCTTGTATGGTTTTATGAACTTGAATTGAATCACAGTTGGTTATGAGCAGAGATTAAGGCCCGTATTCCAGAACAACTTACCTACTCTCAGTTGTGACTCGACTTTCACAATGACATTAGAACTGTAATCTAGAATACAAGACTTGGGATTCCTTACCAGTTCTTATAGAACACATCAGTATTGTGTATGTGTTCTAAAAGAACTCTATTAAATTTTTTCATCGGAAAACATTGAAAAATACCACCGAAATTAGAAAAAAATTAGGCAAGTTCAAAATAACCCATTGGGTTGTGGAGGTCAGATGGCAATCGCTTCACGGAAAATATCGAAGTCTAGCCAAATCCGTAGTTAAGACTGGTAAAGCGGACCCCAGACTCTGAGCTGAAAAGCTTCGGATGCGACTGGGAACGCTAGGATGAAGAAGAGTAGGACTAAACAGAGTAAAACTGCGTAGACAGTCTGCTCAAAATATATTGTTACAATATTAATATGTCCATTTTGTATTTCACTAAAATCTGTTCCGCGTAAAGGACTAACAAACATACCTTCATGAGAGTGTCTGTGTGACACACTCACATCAACAACAACCTGGTATAATTTGCGTTATATTCGCACCAATTCTCTGACTGACAGCGTTACACTCCGTATACCTCGTTGCGTAGGAGTGTCTGGTGCCACATGGTCTAATACTACGAGTATTACATTTGACATGACTTACCGCTAGTAATATATACATAACTGGTATTTTGCCGACCTCTGTGGTGTAGCAGTAGGACGTTCGACTGCAGGGAGCGTAAGTTCGATTCCTGCTTAGTGCCAGTATTTATTTATACAATTATTTTAACGGAAATCCCTGTCGATCATCGGGGGTATTCATATCGGAATCAAACTGACTAAAACCGAACGCCGTTTTGTATCTTCAAATTACCGGCTCTTCAATGTGCCCTATGCTAGTTACAGGGACACATGGAGAACCACCGAGCATCCCTCTATAGGGCCACTCTCTCTCCGGATGGTATTGGCCGAAGGTGGCAGCTGGGGGATGAGACGCTGCCATCCCCGTTGTCCAAGATACACCACTTGGAGGTTCCGGGCCCGGACTCCGCACCCTGCAATTATTTGTATCTATATCAAGTACAGTGCATTGGTGCTTGTATCACGTAATCACTACGTATTATAAAAACAAAGTCGCTGTTGCTGTCTGTCCGTCCCTATGTATGCTTAAATCTTCAAAACTATGCAACGGATTTTGAAGCGGTTTTTTTAATAGATAGAGTGATTCAAGAGGAAGGTTTATATGTATAATATATTCATAATATTGTAGAGAAACACTGATAAATTTAGAGATAATACCACGCGGGTGGAAAATATGGCGGTACGAAGTTCGCCGGGTCAGCTAGTACGTAATAAGAAAAACTAAGACAAGAAAAACTATTTTAATTACTATGCCAATTCTTTCACAGAACGACATAGTCGCTACACAAATCTGGACTCTAAGCCAAGTGTCAGATTTGTCAGGATCCTAATTGGGCTGTAACTACAGGCGTGCTCATGCCCTCTGAAATTGACGGCTTAACTATAATCTCGGGGCTGCGAAGGGTCCGGGCTCTCAACAAAGACTTGACCCACTGTGTGGTATTAAAAATGTAGATGTGTGACAGTTCGGGGGCATTTTATTCTTGTATTGTATTCTCGATAAGTACAGCGGTCTTGTACTAACTATGGTCAGTTGTGTCTGTTATGCCACTGTTGATGTGTGTAATCATTTCGCTATAATTTTTGGGGACGGGCCTACCTATATTGTGTAATAACATCTTGTCGTCAATCGGGTACATTTCACGACTATTATGTTTACTATCGCCTCAGTGGCGTGGAGGTAGTGCTACACAGGGGTTGTGGGTTCGATTCTCGCTCAGTGCAAATATTTGTATGCTAAAATATTATTTTTGTGGTCAGTATTTCCGTGCCTCGGAGAGTACGGTCACCAGTCTGTCTCAACTGAGACAGACTGGTGACCGTTACCAACGGTTAGCAACTGCTATACGAACATCTATGGTAGTCGTTACGGGTACCTAATTGGAGTCTTAATAGTCCGACTAGTCTAACTATAGAACTTCGATATCGCCAATATGGTTGTAGAGGTCACATGGCAGTCTTTTCATGAAAATATCAAAGTTCAGGATCATTATAGTTAGACTGGAAAGCCGACCCTAACTGAATTGGGATAAAGCTCGGCGAATGATGCTTATTATTGAAACCAGCTTTTACTATTCGTAACATAATCATCAACATACACATCTTATTCAACTTTTGACAAGGTTTCTTTACTAAAGGTAATATAACCATGAAATGTTGCAGTTACAATTTATCACATCACCCATCTATAGAACGAGAGCCTTTAAACATATTGTCATAATAATTGTCACTTGTCAATCATTTGTGTCAACAACACTTCTTGTTGATAATGACCCTGCAGTGGAGGTTGAAACATTGGAAGTGACGTCAGATATTTATGCAGGAACTAACGTATTAAAGAGGTAAGTACTAGGTCAATTAAAGTACTGTTTAAGTAGAATAAATTACTAATTTAAATTAAATGCGTGCAGGTACTATAATCTGTGTCTCGCTTGTTTTAATTAATTACAAAGAAAATGTATTCTTTTTCAGATTATTATTTCGCACTCATTATTTCAACAACCATAGTAGAATAATATGTAAAACATATTTTTAGTGTCAGTAGACACTATTTCAACAACTCATTATTTCAACAACCGTAGTAGAATAATATGTAAAACATATTTTTAGTGTCAGTAGAAACTAAAAATATGTTTTACATATTCTACTACGGTTGTTGAAATAATTAGTACCTGTTGAAATAATAGTAATAGTAATTAGGAAATGCATAAATTGACTAGTTTTTCCAAACTCGCATCGCCACTCCAAATTTCCTGGAAGAAAAACTCAACACGTCATTTTCACGTTTCCATTACCTCTTGAATAATAACAATTTCATTTAATCTAAAAGTCAATATTTAGTGAGATTATGGTACAGTCTCTATCGGTGGCAGCATAACGGTTACATATCAAAATCCATAAAAATTAAATCAGGACGGCTACTATCGGGTAACGTACCAAAATCTCATTTTCGGGATTTTGAACTTTCGGGATTCTAAATTTCGGGATTTTGAACTTTCAGGATTCTGAACTTCGGGATTTTGAACTTCGGTATTTCGTACATTCGGGATTTTGAACTTCGGGATTTTAATTTTCGGTATTTTAATACATAACCAGCATAACATATTCAAAGTTTCATACGAAGAATACAAAATTAATAGACATACTTTCATCACTATATTTATTGATTTCTGTGAATCTAAAAGATTGTTTAGCTACTTCTAAGGGCTACTTTACTTCCCTGTTTAAATCAATGAGATGTCGTTACTAATGAGCCTAATCATTTATGTCGAATCATTGCTCCAAATTATACATTATCTGCACAACAATAAATTCTGTGCAGAAGAAACAAGAAATTTTCTGTGTGTAGGTATCATAGTTATCATAAGATGAATTGCATTGTATCTACGAGTACTACCTAATAATTGTAAATTTTCGTTTCCTCTTTTGTGTGAATATAATAAAATAAAATAAAAAAATAAAGTAAAAACAGACGCAAAAATTAAAAAAAAAAAACAATATATGTACATAGTTCCCTTGCACTACTCAAGTTATATTGACTAGTAACCTACTCGTAGTTAGAGTTACCTCGACAAATGTCAAGGAGAAACATTGTTGAAGTATCTATTCGGTAAAGTAAACTAATGAAGTCATAGCTAGTAAACTGTTGTCTCAGTTCTTTGCAGTTCCTACTGTTTGAGACTGCTAATACCAGGGACACACCAACGGAATAAAGCGTCTTGAAGCGTCGTCGGTAGCTTAGTGGTTTAGGAGTCGGCTTTTCGATCGAAAGGTCCCGGGTTCGAATCCTGGCCATTACACTGCCAACGTGAATTCATACCTAACAAGCTATTTAGCTTAGCTGGAGAGGTAACAGGGATTTTTTTTATCATTCGGAAAATACTCCCCCGCCGCCGGGGCCAGATTCTAACCGACTAAAACGCACGCTGTCTTGGGCTCACGCTGGTTGTGGAGGTCGCCGGAGTGAGATTGTCTCCCTCGCACCCAATGTCCGTTGCTAATACTTAAAACAATTTTTATTCTACTTACTGCTAAGTTTACCACCGCTTGCTAGGCGCTAGTGGACGCGTTATAACCATCGTAGAGTGGATGTCACGGGGAACGCAAGAGCATTCGATATCTAGTGTGGTTTGTCAGCAGCCTATTACAATATTGAAATAAAGTTCACTCCAACTATAAGTCCGACTGGCGTTTGATCCGTTTTGTTTACTTGAAAGTCTGTATCGATTATAGAATATTACTGAAATAAATAAAGATAAAAAATAGGTGCGTGGTAAAATTTAAAATTGTCAGTAAGCTTCGAGTAAAGCTACAAAAATTGGGTTGCCTCGTGTAAACACGTAAATTTCAGAATTTAATGAATTTCATGCACATACTGGCGATAAAAGCGGTCAATAAAAGAATGAGATACTGTGCTGACTTTTACCTAATAACGAAAATTATGACAATCTATATCAACAAAATTCGAAAAAAAGTGGATGGATTACCATTGGAAAATTTACTTCACGTAGCATGTGTTATTCTAGACTGTAACTAATCTATCCCTGATCAAATTTTCAGCCAGATCTGTTCAGTCGTTAGATCGTGATTGAATAACAAACAGTAGGTTTAACTAAGTAGCTTCACAAACTCTCATATTTATAAAGAAAAAAAATAAAAATTTTTATTTTTTTTATTTATTTATTTATTAAACAACACAATTTATACAGCCATTAGTAATTGGTCCTGCAAAACTGTTTACACAGTTTGTCTGCAAGATCGGGTGAGTCTCTAATTACATTTTAAAACTAATTATCTACGGTTAACACTATTTTACATTTTTGAAAGTAGGTATTTTTTAATCTTGCTTTTAAATATGTTTTTATCTGGTTCCCGTCTTATGTCCTCCGGCAAACTATTTAGTAAGTACGGTATACGTTTTTTTAGCATTCTATCTCCAAAATAATTATGTACTCTTGGTACTTCAAATTTGCCCGAAGACATAGAACGAGTGCCAATATTTAGGTTGACTAGACTATGTTCCTGAGTATCTGTGTTATTTATGGCTAACAAATATTTATGTTTCACACTTACCGGAAGTATTTTACAGATACTAAACAACACAGAATAGTCACCCTTACACTTAGCCTTAGTTTTAGAGGTCACTAACAGTTTCAGAAAACGAATCTGCAGTGCCTCCAATCTGTTAATATAAGTTGGGTAAGTTAAACCATAACTGTCTAGGGCGTAGTCCAAAACAGACTCCACCAGTGCAAAATACAAACATTTTAATGTTGCACTGGGTACTTTAAAACTTAGATGATAGAATTGACTCAGAATTATTCTTAATTTATTACATAAGAAGTCAATGTGGCAAGACCAGGAGAAGCGTTCATCTATTCTAACACCAAGGTAAGTTACACATTTTACTCTTTCAATAGGGATACACTGGCAACTAATTAAGTTATTATGCAGACATGTGAAGCTATGTGTATATAAGGGTGTAGACGAGTCAGCAGGACGTAAGTACGGCGAATGTATGACCAGAAGTTTAGTTTTGTCCGAATTTAATACGATTCCATTATCATGGGACCATTTTACTACTGCATCTATGTCACGCTGTACGAGGCGATACGTCTCGTTGAGGTCAGTACCGGCACGCAGAGTACACAGGTCATCAGCAAACATGTAGGCCGAGCAGTATTGTAGTACACCACTTAGGCTGTTTACATGCAGCAGGTAACAAGTAGGTCCGCACCCTGAGCCCTGAGCCACCCCCCACCTCACCTCGCTAGTCTCACTGAGCGCCCCGCCAATACTCACGCGGTAAGTGCGTGATGTGAGATAGTCGCGAAACCACTGATTAAGCGGCTGCCCCACACCACACTCGTCCATTCCATTCAAAAGGGTATCTTTTTCTAAAGTATCGAAAGCTTTTTTATAATCGTAAAATATTGCAACAACAAACTTTTTGTCATTTAAATAAGTGTTAACTTCATTTGTAAATTTGGACAGCAATGTACTTGTGTTTTTTCCCTTCTGGAATCCGTGTTGACATTTATTTATTATTTCATTTTTATCTAAAAATTTCCCTACTTGATTTACTATACACTTTTCTATAATTTTGTCGATACTGGATAATATAGCTATAGGCCTATAGTTTGAAAAGTTCTTTTGATCTCCCTTTTTATGGATTGGACGAATTATGGCTTCTTTCAATTTATTTGGAAATGTATGATGACTGACTGATAGATTTATTAATTGAGCAATGACAGGGCTGACTTTGTCGGTAACCAATTTCAAATCAGACATCCGTACCTGATCACTTCCTGGAGATTTGTTTTTATTCATGAGTTGAATCACACACCTTACATCACCGCTAGTCACTGGCTGCCATCTCATACAAACATTAGATTTTTCAACATAACTATCTCTCTGCAACCATTTATCTGTACATAAGTGTTTTATCTGGTCAATTTCACTCGAAAAACTTGTAGCAAATTTATCACAAATTTCTTTCACACTACCATGCTGGGCCAAATTAGTAAGCAATAAATTATCTAAAGATTGTCTATTTTTACCTAATAAATTATTTATTTTCGCCCATATTTTCTTAATATTTTTATTACAGTCTAATATACTTTGTTTATCAAATTCAACATTACATTTAAAAATTGCCTTACTACATTTATTCCTGTATTTAGTATAGTTTAATCTCTTTATCATATTTTTAGGTTCATGACACCATATATTATATAGCCTATCTCTTTCTAAAATCATCTGTTTCAAATTCTCACTTATCCAACATTTATTATGTCTACCACTCTGGTTTACCTTAATATTTTTCATTCTGTAGCATTCCTTATATATATTAATAAAGATACTTGAGAAAGCTTCATACAACGCAACTGGACATTGAATATTTAATAACTTATCAAAGTTTGTAGATAGTAACTTTTTTCTAACTAGTCTATTATCAAGAACGCGCCGCTGGACAGACGCGGGCGCCGGCCCGGGTAGCGGGGGCTCACTGTTGTTGGAGCGAGTGGTGGTCGCGTGATCGCTAGCCGGGACGCGCTTCCATTGTATCGCTGCGGAGATGTAATAATGGTCGGATATTTTATGTTTAATTACCGCAGAATTAATTAGTGCCAAAGATGCCCTAACATATATGTGATCCAAGCATGATTGCACCAAGCTACCACTGACTATTTCCCTTCGCGTTACATCACATATACATTTAGTAAAACCAAATTCCGACATTATATTTTCATACAGTACGACGTGTTTTGATTGGGGACTAAGCAGATCTATATTTATATCACCACACAATATTGATTTAGATTGATTTGGTATTATCTCTAATAAATTACGAAGTTCGATAAAAAATTCTTCAAGTCTAGTTTTTTTGCGAAATCTAGGTGGTCTATACATAGCAATTAGGTAAATCTGTTCACCGTTTGCGTTAAATGTGATAGAAACACACTCAGCCGAACGCATACAATCACTCGCCCGCGCAGCTGTTTCACTTACCCTCGCACTCAGTTCTGCGCGTGAATATATTATCACGCCACCACCACTTCGTCCTTGTCGAGTATAGAAATGTATATTAAAACCTGGAATGTTATAAAATGATAATAAAGAATACTTAATATTTGGTTCGGTTATCATAATAACGTCCAATTGTTTCATACAGCCCTCAAGAGTAACTAGAAATTCACTAAAATGTTTTTTTATCGAACGAATATTCACGTGTAATATACAAATATCTTTTATAATATACATTTTTTGGAACCATGTTTGTATACTTTCAACACACATATAATTAACTGCTCCATCACGAATGGAGTCCAAGTCGTTTAAAGGAGTGAATATTACAATATATTTATACTTAATAAAAACAGTACATTAATATTTCACTTTTTATTAATAAGATCGCTAATATCGCCTTCAGCTCGTACGCATATAGCCCTTTCTGCTTCTGACTTCTTAACTAATATTTTTCCGTTTGAGATCCATATAAATTTATAAATTCCGTGTAGTTGTTTCTTCGTGTTCCACAACAGGGTCCTCGTAGACTTCGTAAGGTCTTCATTTATGTAGATTTTATTTGTAGCTGAACCATTTGTAATCAAGTTGCTGGTCAATTCTGATGTCTTGTGACGGTGGGTAAGCCAGTTGTCTCGTGATTGAGTTCCCGTAGTCTTAAAACCAACTATGATAGAAGCTGGTTTCCTGCCATCTTTTAGGGTACTTCGTGTACGTCTAACCCATTCTATATCCGTACCATCCGCGCCAATGACATTGCCTACTTTCTCCACAATTTTTTTGATATCTTCACCTGGAAGCTGTTCAATACCCGCAATCTCAATGTTGTGTTTTCTAGATGCCTGTTCAAAATCATGTATTTTTTGTTCTAGGGCGATGTTCTGCTTCTCAAGGTAAATACATTTATTATTTACACTAGACACTGTTTTTTCAAGCTTCTGTATTTTATTTTTCGATTGTTCGTGTTCTGTAGACAACGTATCATATTTATCAGATAGCATACTCAAGCTTTGTGTTATGATATCTAATTGTTTTTTGAAGCTGGGTATAGCTGCTACTTTTCTTTGTATATCCTTAAGAATTCTGGTGTAATTGGTGTCTGGGTCTTCCTCCTGTTCCTCTTCTTCTGACCCTTCATCTTCACAGTTGTTACAGTGAATTCGGGTTCGCCCGTTTTTTATATCTGCTGCCAGTCCTTTCACACATCCTCTATGGAATGTGCCTTGACACGGTCCTTGACACATAAAATGGGATCCTTTCTTAGTGAGGACCTTCTTACATTTTTGACACTCCATTGTTCGTAAAACTTTTTACCTGTCTACCGACGTTTACCGTTTTCACACTACGTAGTGGATACCGTGTGCACGTATGCGTCGCTCGACACTACGAATTTCAAAAAGAATACAGTCAATGCGATATCCTTTTCACGTAAGAATTTAATGATGTTCAACTAATACCTCGAGATATCAACGTCACTTAACTGCTTTAGTCCAGAAAGTGAGGAAAAACCATTGAATTTTACTTAAATAACAATATATATCAATGGGAATAACATTTAGTAACAATATATTATATCATAGAAAAAAGAAACGGTATATCGAATGACCTAAATAAACTTTTATCAATAACAAATAATGCAGCTATGAATAAGCTATACAATTCTCTCTTCTTCACAAGTATTTGTATGTTATGAGTATACCTAATATCGTATTATGGGGTATTATCAACTCCGCTATTGTAAGAACCCCCTGCAAGAAAGTGGGTCATGCAGACAGGGTCCGCTTTCCGGTTAAACGGAGACACATAGAAAACTAAAAAGTGGACCAAAGATTGAACACAGTACAAAAATATGCGCAGAGGAATTCTTTTCTTTCTGAGACTTTACCTTCAGCTTACCATCAGGCCAGTTGAAGTCAAATTGACGTGTCATATATAAAAAAAAAAGAAAAATGAAATGAAACTTTGCAGTGATTCACAATACAACAAAAGTCATATTCTAGTGAGGCTCTAGATATAAGTGTAACACACAGCTCTGCCTACCCCTTCAGGGGATGCACTACCGTGAGTATTGCTCGGGAAATATATCGTGAACCTAAAATGTGCTCTAATACGTGCAAGTACTCGTTTCTTGGGTGTCTTTTGAGGATAGCACGGGGTGCTACTGCGGTGGACAAGCTCAAATTCACCAAGCATAGATTATTACCCACACAATCCGCGGGCGTCAGATCCTCGTCTATTTCGTGATTTAGGTTCAAGATACGTGTCTCGAGGTATATAACAACTAGCTTCTAACCACAACAAACCTTGACAAGTAGTGTTTATCGAGACAAAAACTCGAAACGCCCTGAACTGCATCGGAGATGTTTCAATAACTGCGGCGAACACGATTTCTCTTGCGTTCATTGCCAATTCAGAAGGTGAGCTTAGCACTACGCTGTAATATTGTACTGCTCGGTATATGTATCTTAGACCTAAAATGTGCTCAAAATACACGCAGTAGACGTTTCTTAAAATATTAAAAATTCAACAAGCTTATAAATTTCAACACGCATAGATATTACACAAAAATCCATGCGCGCCAGGTCCTCGTTTATCTCGTGATTTAGGTCCAAGATACGTGTCTCGAGGTATATACTAGAATTACATTAGATGGGACAATTTCAGTAGTTTTATTCTAGCTAGCTGTGACTGGCGGAATTAGGGGCACATTATAAAAAACTACCGAAATCTTGTCTTAAAAGTTGCTAGTACGACAAGGCAAGGCATTCGAATCGGATGATTAATTCACAAGTTTTGAGCTTGGAAACAAATTCATGTATATTTATTAAATTACTAGAGCCGCCTGCGTCTTCGTACGCATGGAGTCGTTTTACCACCTAAGGACTGGAGTCTCGTAAAATCCGTTTTTATTGGATGTTTACACCCTATAAGGAACTTACCTGCTAAATTTCAAGTGTGTAGGTGTAATAGTTTCTAAGATACTAGTTGCTACTTAACTATTGAAATAAAAAAAATTAGCTTTTTCATATGAAAACTGGAACGACGCGACGGCTAAATTTATGCTCCGAGGCATAAGAATGGTCACCCATCCTAAGACTGACCTGGCTAGTATTGTTTACCTTTGTGATGCCCCGCCTGTCATTGCTTGTCTGTACTCTGTATTTTAACCTTGGTAATACGAGGGTGAGCGGATACATGCTTCATTTATTGCCGAAATGAGACAACGACTATTAAAAATGTAATGAGAATATAATGTTTATATTTTTTTTACTGTAAACACTAATAATAATGTTGTTTTCACTGTACATAATTTAGTAAATAGTTATGCTACAGTCTAACGAACTTTTTCATATTCGTTATACTGTGTGTAACCTCAAAAATTACTTCCAAAGAGTACCAGGCCAGCAGAAGTGCTAAGTGCCTGTGAGTGAGTTCATTGAGTAACTCTAACCTACTTACTGTTCTTATTACGCAAATCCAGCTGATCGGTAGAACTAGTCAAAACTCCTATCATAGTACCTAATATGCTATAATGATACTAACACAAATACAATATGGGGTTCTGATTCAAGATGTGAATTTTGGGCTAGCTTTTTTTTATCGTGCGAAAAATCCCCACGGATACCTCCCCCGCCGGAGCCGGAGGAGGAGGTTATGTCGGACTCGAACCGACTAAAACGCACACCGTCTGTGGGCCGTCGGTTGCCGGAGGTGAGATTGTCGTAGCCATATCCCTCGCACCCCGGCCGACCCAGGGCCATATCTCTCGATCTGGCCCTCTTTCGGTGTGGGGACCACAGAGTCCCCAACTCAATTTTGGGCTAGTTTGTATACCCCGACGGCGCAGATAGCGTGCGGTGTTAGTAGGTTTTCTACTCTGTCTAGATATCCTTAGGGATAACCGCACGAAAAAAAGTTTCAGAACGTAGTTTGTAAACTCTTTTGACTTTTAATTACATACATTTATGAATCAATTACATTGTTACAACTTAATTTTTATTATTTTTTATTTTAGTTAACGACTTAAACAAAAGGTTGCGTTAATTAAGCGATTTATAAACCTTTAGATTGTTAAAAGATTAAATACATTTCCTTTTGAATTATTTTCTTTTGTTTTAAGCCTTTTAAAAATCGTAAATTAATCACAAGAATCAAGAATAATTATTGAAATTTAGATATAAATGAATTTTATCGCTATTTATATTCTATTAATTTTATATTTCCTGACGTTTCGGTGGTTTTGTAGCTGCCATAAACTCTACAAACATACTTCTTAGGTACTTTTTTCGTAAATACATTAAAAAAAGAACAAATCAATGCCAATAAATACAATTGAATTGGACGTAGCAGTTGATCGCTCTATCGCCGCCGCCGTGAATATGAAAGCAAATCTGTCTGTCCGTTAGTTTGTCTGCGAATTAAGTGGTATAAAAAAATACCAGTCATATATTCCTATGCATCGTGGGGATGGGAACAAGTGGGCTCGGGTATAGGCCAGTACATGTGGTTACAACAAACTAACATAATCTATCCATACTAATATTATAAATGCGTAAGTCACTCTGTCTGTCTGTCTGTTACGCTTTCACGCCTAAACCACTGAACCGATTTTGATGAAATTTGGTATAGGGGCAGATTAGACCTTGAGAAAGGACATAGGTTATGTTTGGTCGCGATAACCGACATCCACGAAGGCGGAGCCGCGGGCAAAAGCTAGTAATTATATAAATATAGTCACGCCTCTTTCCCAGTGGGGTAGGCAGACACCACAGTTTTCCACCTGCTACGATCCTGACGTACATCTTTCGCTTCTTCTACTTTCATAATTGTTTTTATACATGCTCACCGGTTTCGGGTACTCCTGACTGTCCTTTCTTTAAAATGCCTTCGATTGACATACCTACGTATGTCTAGGTCCAGCCCTACACAGGTTGTCCATTCACCCTCGCTTCAAAAATCTTCATTCATCTTCTCCACGTGTCCAAACCATCTAAACATCCCTTTCTAGTCACTACATCTTTAACCACGCCACAATGTTCCCTTATCACGCTTTTCCTCTTCCATGTGGTTACAAATGTAACAATAAGTAAGATGCTGCAATATACCACCCGTAGAGAAACGGTAATTAGTAAGTAGATGTTGGTAATTTAAGTTGCGTATAACCACAGAGTAAATATACCATAGAATTGTGTGTCCACACCGTGCGAGTGAGTTGTAAGGTCAAAAATGATACTTAGTCAGCAATCAGTACTAAAATCTCGGTTTTAGCATTAGAAATCTAGTCTGGTTTTTGACTCCAGGGTCAAAAAGTGAACCATTAAGATTATAATAATTACCTACATTCCATTTGGTTAGGTATTTAACTAAACGTTAACCATTTTAATGTGTCTTTTTAATGTTTTATTTCAAAACTCAGTTTACTAATATTTTTCTGTCTATAAAAATTATTAGGTAGGTATATAGACTAAAAACCGAAATCAAACCACCAGTTAATCAGTTAGTTAGCCTAGTTTTTTTTTTTTAATATATGTTTTTTGTAAAAAAAATACTACAAGATTGTTTACCTTAAGTAGGTACCTAACCCAATTGAGAATAGTTATTACAAAAAATACCAATTTGAATTGATAACCTCCTCCTTTTTGAAGTCATTTATAAAATCACAATTTTTTTATTTTTTAACACGTATTTTTAACAAGTACTTTTTATAAAAATCACAAATTATTCAAAAAATTAACATTCATGCCTTACCATAACATAACAACATGACGACTTTACAAATATTAACTTATCTATTAATAAATAATAATTGTAGAATAATTGTAGGACATTCTACACAACTCTATCTCAAAGTAAGCATAGCTTAACTAGCTTGTTTTGGAATCTAGAATGCGATTAAACATAGTACTTATATACATTTTTTTCGTAAATACATACATATTATACATAGAAACACCCAGACCAATGCAAATATTCATATTTGCATTGGTCTGGGTGGTGGGGTCATGCACACAAATATTTGCACTGCGCGGGGATCGAACCCGCGCCTCCTGCGTAGCGGCCGCGTTCACTACCGCTACGCCACAGAGGCAGTCATGATAATAAATATCTTAGGAAGACGATACTGCTTACCTCAGTCAAGAGAATCTATTCTTATTGGCAAAAGCATGACTCTGTCACATAAACATACTTTTTTTCCTCGAACGTAACCAATCGGCTCAAATTAAGTAATTAATAGTTTCTTGCACTGTGTTTCAATTGGCAATTACGCCGGTAGCTACACCTTAATAAGAGATTGATTATTCGACATAAATACGAGTTAAACTGTGCAATCAATTACTACACTAGTACATTATCTATTGTGTAGACATTCAATTATAAAAGTTAAAACCCATAAAGCCGCTTGATTCGATGAGAATCAGAATTCGGCTACAGAGTACCGCGGCGCGGCTAAATAACCTCGTGTTCCTGGAAGTGAATAGGGTAGTCAGAGCTCACTGGAGAGGTTTTGTGATCATCATCATTTTCATGTAGACGCAATTTGCTTATTGCATCCATAGCCAAGATGACCTCGGAGCTCAGGGTCCGCCTTCCGGCTCTTCCTCCTCCACTTCACACGATCTTGGGCGTCCATAGTAGTGAGACCATTAGCACGCATGTCACCCTCCACGACATCAAGCCAGGACTTCTTGGGCCTACCCCTTACCTACTAGGTTTTGTGATGTCTGTGGGAAAACCAAAGGTTTGACCTACATATCTTTTGCGCTGACGGCACAGAATCTCTCTATTCATACAGGGTCGGCAGCACGAGTG
The DNA here is from genome assembly GCA_914767945.1 of Eilema depressum. Classification (NCBI taxonomy): domain Eukaryota; kingdom Metazoa; phylum Arthropoda; class Insecta; order Lepidoptera; family Erebidae; genus Eilema; species Eilema depressum. The sequence continues at coordinate 2,255,022 of OU612026.1, forward strand.
TAATTCCCCTGGTGTTGCACTCGCCCATAGGCCACGGTAACCAATTCCATCAAGAACCAAGCGGTTCGGTGACTCCTTCTTCTGCCGCACCATTAAGTCTTGGAATTCTTTACCAGTTCACGTGTTTCCCTCCTCCTACAGTCCCGGGTCCTTTAAGCGGGGCGTGAAAAAGCATCTGATGAGGCCGTCAAGCTGAGTGTCACCATTGTAACATGATGCGTGTCTGTAATGGTGACGCTCTTTTCAGGGACTTTGCCTTCAGCTTACCATCAGGCGAGGCGAAGTCAAATTGACGTGTCCTATATTTAAAAAAAAACTTACCATCAGGTGGGCCGTGTGTTTGTCTGCGACCTAAGTATTATTAAAAAAAAACTATACCTATTTAGATCACTTCGAAGGTGTCAAATTAACTTATTACCATATCACTTACCTACTTACATAATATATAGTTCCAAATAGTACATACACTCACGGTAAATCCCCGAAGGGGAGACAGAGGTGTATTCACACCCACATTTCGCCAACCATGATTTTCGGTCCCACGTAATAAGGGGCGAGCCTATTACCGTCTAGCGGGCACTTTTTCATAACTGTATGTTTACTGTCGAATGAAGAACAGCCCTATCCATTAGTCGCCTTTTACGACACCCACAGGAAGAGATGGGGTAGCCCTGTTCTACTTCAGCGGGAATCAACACGGTGAATGATTAGTCCAAATCGATTCGACAATTAAAACTTGGTTACATTTAACCTTCGCAAACTAACATGGAACATTGCTGCAAATGGCAGCCATTATCTAATTTATATAAATAAAAAGAAATTGCCACAAATAGGCGTAACTGTCTGTGCATCACTCTAAACCTATTTTGCTAATTGGGTATTTTCCAATAGTTAAAATTACCGAGCTTGTTTTTTTGCGTTGACACTTTGAGTAGTAGAGGGTTGGAAGCAAAAGTTTTAATTTCAGTAACTCAAAATGTATTTTAGTCGTTCTAACAAATTAGCACAACGGACGTCCCTTATGGCCCCGAATCAGATTAGCATTAAAAAAAATCGGTATTTTCGAAACCATTTTTAACTATAAAACCTACAGATCTATAATTTACATGCCTGCATGCCTACAGAGTAACTTCTCCTTTTCATAAATTAAATAAAAAAGGAGGAAATAGTAGAAAAGAGGCTCTGAACATCACTCTACTCTTTCTTATGAAACCAAATATTTTCTACAATATGTGTCCAATATCCAATTAATCTAAAATTTCACATATATGTTAAATAAGTGTATTAGCATGACGTGACCTTCTTAGTTTGTAAACGTCCCCTATAAAATTATCTATTTAAATTAGTTTTACTGATTTTTACGGCTGAAAAACATTTGTATGGTCAAAGTCATTTGCGTATGTAATCAATCACCTTAAACGAACAAACCTTTGGCACCTCTAGTATTCGTTGACAAGAAAGAAAGAAAAAGATTCATGACACGTACATTTCACATACCTATCTGATATTTATGATGACATGATACACATGGCTACAGTCGACAATCTGATGTTGCTGCATAAAAGGGTCATCATCTAATGCTGCACATCACATGCCAAAGACATCTATAGGTACTCTTTACTGTTTATAGAAGTCAATGGAATTTATGAAAAAAAACCAGAGCGACGCCAGGAACAAATATCTAGTGATAAATAAATATTTCCAATTCATTCGACGGGTTACTTTCATTTGTTTTAGCTATAAAGTACCTACTTATCGGCATTCCCCTCGCGTAGCATCGATAGTTGGGTATTGAGTGCCTTATCGACTCCAAATTTAGTATTCGGCAGGCCAAGCCGTGGCGAATAATCGAATATACTTGTATCATTGAAATATGAGAGGTTGGAAGGTAGATTTATGGTTCAGCATTAGACATATATAACCTGTTACAGTATAAATGAGAACCTTAAAGAAATTATTTCAGTCAGAATTGGTTTCTGAACCGATCTGTTATTTTATTTATTAATCTTACTCGTTTTTCGGGCTAAGGTTGGACATTGCGATTCAGCGGGGCAACACTGCCAGCATCATGGGCACCTTTGCGCCGGGAACGATACGGGGAGGGTTATTTGCCGTGACATTATCATGATTGACTAGAAGACTAGATTTAAACTATCGCGGTGTATTATATTTTGTTATATTTATATTCTTATCGCGATTAATTGTTACGGAACTTTTATGTTCGTCGAAACGTCGCGTCGGCACAAGTAAGATTTGTGTACGAGCTGTATATTATATTCAAGTCTAGTGTGTAAACAATCCTTCGAAGTTGAAATTACACTGCCAGCTGCGGTGACCGACATGCTTTTACCATTGAAATGCAACCTCTTTTGAGAACTCCGCATAAACTGTGAAAAGTGTTCAGGAAATGTAAAAAGTTTAGCGGGCTGAAGTCGTGGTGTAGTTTTGCTACGAAAGTAACACAACTAACGTGAAGTTTGATATAAGGAAAGTATACAATACACTGCAGTTGGCTGTTCACAAGATTTATTTTTAGTAAATTTGGAAATAATGGAGGTTCTAGTTCTACATGGTACTGAAGTTTACACATTGAAATAAAACTATTTTACAACACACCTGCTCATAACAGTGATATTATTTTACCGCAATTAAGCACGGAATGACACCTATTATAAAACTGTGACTTTTTCATTACTATTATTCACAAAAGTGACTTATAGATTCTTTTTTAAATTTTATAGGAAGTGTCTATAATTGTCTATGTTCTTAAAAAAGTTTTGATACAAAAAAATAACGTGTTTAATAGTACGAATAAATTAATACGCCTATTGTATAGTCATTTGATGCATTTTCGTATTTAAATAAATAATTTCAACTTGTAATACTTGTGTAATAAACAAAATTTTCGCTCTTTAACTTTTTTTTTTCTCTAAGTACAGAAAAAAAAACAGAGTAAAAAAAAGTTAAGTTCAAACCTCATTTTTTTTAAAATATGGTCGACCGCCATTGTTAAATGCGCGCGCATAGGAAAACGAATTAATTTGTAGTATTGTTTATTTAGTATTTGTAGTATTATTTTATTCGCAAGTGAGTTGTAAAACGTCGTATGGCACGTGTGAGCATGATGATTACCGTCCTCGGCTGTCTTAAGACCCTCGCCTGGCGGCTCGGGTCTCAATGGCGCCTCGGCGGTAATCACCAACGTTGCTCACTTGTACCATAATGTACTATTAACCATGACTGCAGAAAAACTACTAAACTATAGAGTGTAACTGGGGAACACCCAACAATTCCGAAATATTTAATTCCGAATTTCAATATTCCGATTTTCAAAATTCCGAATATTATAATTCCTAAGACACAAAACTCCGAGTATTCAAAAACACGATAGTTATTTACCCGAAAGTTATAAATACGAATGTTCATCCTTCCGAATTTCATTTTTCCGAATAATTAAAAATCCGTAGTATTATTTGCCCGAAAAACGTTATTCCGAATTTCAAATTTCCGAAAATTCATTGCTCAAATTGAAAATTTGTATCAAAAATAGGTAAAAGTTAAAATTGATTTGACATGTTGCGCATTTAGAGTTGATTTTTTATATTAGTAGATTAATTTTTTCGCCAATTATTACGTATACAAATTAGGCCAAACCCGACTTGCAGTGGTCCTACTGCCGTGGTACTTGTTTGCCCTACACTAGAGTGTTATTTAAAAACCGGAGGCGCGGAGGGAGGGCAGTCCTCGCCCGCAGTAACGAAGCTCAGGCGCCCGGGTGAGCTGGAGCGGCTGAGGCTGGTCGCCGTAGGCGACCAGCAAGCCGAAGCTGCGGAAGCGAGCATGGGTGCCCGAACTTTGTTACGCAAGGGCGGAAGGACTGCACATCCCGTAGCGCCGGAGAAGAGCGAAACTAATGCATGCCTGCATGCTTGCCTGCATACTTGCCTGCATGCTTGCCTGCATGCTTACCTGCATGCATGCTTGCCTGCATGCATGTTTCCCTGCATGTTTGCCTGCATGCTTGCCAGAATGCATGCTTTTCTGAATGCATGCTTGCCTGAATGCTTGCTTGCCTGCATGCATGCTTGTCTGCATGCTTGCCTGTATGCATGCTTGTTGCTGAAAGTTGTATGGCAACGTGTATTTACTATTTTGTAATCATTAGCTTATGTAAATAAAAAAATAGTTCAATAATTCTATTTCATGTTTATCTCGTATACCCCGAGAATAACAACTATCCGACTTACCTCATGCAGGTTTACAAGGCGCTTGATTGTCGGGTTTGTGTTGTTTCGGAATTTTGATAATCGGAATTCGTATTTATGATATTTCGGATTATTAATAAATCGGAATTGTAATGGTTCGGTATCTTCAAATTCGGGATTCTAATATTCGCAGTTATAATCATTAGGAATTTTGAAATTCGGGTTTTCAATAAATAGGATTTATGATACATCGGATATCTGACTTTCGGAATTTTGAATGATTCGGAATCATGAAATTCGGAATTTTGAAATTCGTGATTGTAACTTTCGGAATAAGGCTTTTCGTATTTATGTAGTGTACCCGTGTAACTGACTAATACAAGGCAATGGCAAACTTAATTTATAGGACCGCGTATACCTACTATTAATACCGTTTTTTTTATTAGACTCGTCTATATGATTTCATTTGGCCTGATATTAAGCTTTCAGCTAAGTCTCAGGAAAGTGAATCACACTTACCAATATTGTAAAATGCTAATAAAATGCCTTTTTCACGGCCCGCTCAAAGGACCCGGGACTGGGAAGAAGGAGTGTTTCCTTCTTCTTGATAAACCTCGTGTACATACACACATACATACATACAGTCACGCCTCTTTCTCAGTGGGGTAGGCAAAGACCACAGCTTTCCACCTGCTACGATCCTGGCATACATCTTTCACCTCGTGTACTGGTAAAGAATTCCAAAATGTTATGGTACGGCAAAGAAAAGAGACTCCAAACCAAAGATATTATATAAAAAGAAGTAGATATGTTATTGCGCGAAAATCGTGAAGATCCGAAAACGAGTCAATTGGAACGTTTGCCGAGCGGCGCCGGTCGGACGTTGAGCGGAAGCATCAGTGACTTAAAAAAATAACGAAAATGCCATCGTATGTTTGTAGACACTGCACGAACTATTACCACAGATTAATAAATATCTAAACTAAAGTTAATACACCAAAAGTGTAGATGAATTAAAAATGTGTGTGTGTGAGTTCGGCACATTTTTCTACGTTGATTTGTAAGCATATGACATGTCTATGTTATGAAATGTCATTGCTCCAAACCGTTAGAGTTGCACCGTTTACCTCAGCACGTATCGTCCTGTAGAAAAAAAGAGGGTAGGTAGAACGAACTAGAAGAGCTCATCGGATCATTCACCATAGTGTAAAAAAATTGTTTTCTTTAAATATACGACCTTGGTCATGGCCCAGCTCGTTATAATTAACATTAAGTGGGAGCGAACTTATTTTTCAACTAATTGTATATTTAATTTAAAAGAAGGCCGTGAAGGCTACATTCGCATATATTTAAAATGTTAAAATAGAACAATGCATCTATTTAGTTAAGACAAAGGATGTCACGCTCGTTGGCTAGCTCTTTAATATTATAAATATCCTACATTTAACACAACTATCCAACACAAAACAAGCATAGCATAACTAGCTTGTGTTATGGGTTCCAGAATGCGGGTAAACATATTATTATTAGATAGATATATACACTTGTTCAATGATGTATTATTTTTATAGATACGTCATACACGAGGATGGCGGCTTTCAAAAATGGCGCAAACACAACATATTAGCTACTTCTAAAAATACGTCACGTGTTTATTATTAAAAACTTTTTTTTGGGTGGCGCACTGTCGCGATTCTGATTGGTGCATAAAATGATGACCAAAAGTCATCATTCTTTTGTCGCCATTTCAGAGTGTAGATAACACATCTATAGTTTATAATATATCATTGCACTTGTTGCCTTGTATATTCATGTTGTACATAGAAACACCCAGACCAAAGTACATTATACAAATTCATGCTAACAAATATTCTCAAAGAGCTGAATTCAAATCCGCGACCTCTGCATACCACATACCGCGGCTAAACATATTGTTTTTTTTATACCACTTAGTTGGCAGACAAGCACATGGCCCACCTGATTGGAAGCGGTCACCGTGGCCTATGGACGTATGCAACACCAGGGGCATCACACTCGCGCTGCCGACCCTGAAGAAACCTTCTAATGCCCTTCTTGAAGAACCCCATATTGTAGTCGCTTGGTAAAACCACCGCAGGGAGTTCATTCCACAGCTTGAGTGTGCGTGGGATGAAGTGCCTTTCAAACCGCACAGTGCGCACCGTTGTGCTTTTGTGCTTACTTACTAAGTTACTATTTTTATGAGGAAATAAATTCTAGGTATTCTTATTTTCTTTTTCTATTTCTATTTTCGAAGTTTCCCGCTCAAGAAATCACAGGTTATTTGTGTTATAATCTATGCTTGAGCGACTTTCTAGAATAAGGGCCTTTGAAACAATTTATTAAATGTGTTATTCCTTGCATAGTTACATTATTTGCATATAATCTGCAACGCTGTGTGCTGAACCATATTCTCTAATCACTCTGGCGCAGTCTAAAATATAGTTTGAATATATTAGAATAATTATTATCACCAGTGGGTTGTTGTTATCTGAAGACGAAATTATAACTCGAATATAAAGATAATATTTAGTAGGTAATTGTTTAAATGCATATCTATTGAGGAAATGAAACGACCAATAATACGCAATGCAATAATCTGGCTAGACAAAGCAAAGAGCGCTATTTGGACTCAAAGTGTTAATTTAATATACAATTAGCTGAATATTATTTTATTTAAGGCTCGCGAATTGACATTTATTCTGGTACTAGCTTTTGCTCGCGGCTCCGCCCGCGTGGATGTCGGTTATCGCGACCAAACATAGCCTATGTCCTTTCTCAAGGTCTAACCTACCTCTATACCAAATTTCATCAAAATCGGTTCAGCGGTTTAGTCGTAAAAGTGAGACAGACAGACAGACAGACAGACAGACAGACAGACAGACAGAGTTACTTTCGCATTTATAATATTAGTAGGGATTAAATAAAATTCCAAATTTTCCCGTTTGCACGTCGAGCGTAAGTCATGGATGGAATAAGCGAAATTGAAATCACTCTTTCCCTTTCATTTTTATCACACTTATTTGAACAATCTTTGCCATTCTTCATGGGCAAACTAGGTGGGCAAGGGCACTAAATTTAAATTTGAATATGAAAAGCGAATACAGCTCAAGCGGGACTGAACCCGTGATCTTTCCCTTACAGGGGGAATGCTCCGACCACTGAGCCACCGAGTCTCGCCCGAAGCTGATCCAAATTTTTCTATATATCCGTTTTAGGGCGATGCGTGGGAGCCGGACGGATGTATAAAGAAAATTGAAAGACTATATTGTTTTTTGATTAAATTTTCTACTTAGCTGGTAAAAAAAATATGTTCGTCAAGCAAAATGCGCAATGAATATACAGTGCGCTATGAAACAGCAGGCAAGAGGCAATCTGCCCCTCTAGATAAGTGGCAATTCGTCGGCCGGCGTTTTGTAGAACAGAATGCCAAATGTATGGGATTTGACGTATATGACAGGCGTCAACGAATGTCAAAAACGTCAAACCTTACACATTCATCATTCTATTCCATTATACGCCGAGCAATGAATTGCCACTTGTCTAGGGGGGCTGTGATATAATTTTATCCTCATAGGCTTTGATTGATGTACTACAGCAGCCAACATGAGTAAATAGCTAGATACAAAATGAGTACTGGTAAAAAACGAATGCTTAGTACCGATCGAGGACACCGGGTTTTTTCTTCAAAGCACTCGTAATGCCACGGTTAAGTCTAAATATAGGACGTATTGTGTTTTGACTGTTTATATGTGAGATAAATTGTGTATTACTGTTCAAAAACTAACTAAAAAAAAAACCCCACAATGGTTAAAAAAGTCATTGATAAAAAAACTAGTAGATTTGGAGAAAAATAGATAGATAATTCTTTATTGTACACCAATAGATTTACAGTAATACAAGAAGGTAGCAAGCATGTTACAGTTCAATGTAGGTACAATGTCTTTTCGCTAGAAGCGATTTCTTCCAGGCAACCTTGGGATGGACAGTAATGTGATAAAAACAAGGTGTAGTTAGTAAATAAACTAGATACAAGCTTACCATCAGGCGAGGTGAAGTCAAATTCACGTGTCCTTATTAAAAAAAAACATTTCTACGAGTAGGTATATACAAAGGGACACTGGATACACCTTTCCTAAACTAGCGTTGAGAGAGAAAGTTTTAGAACAATCAGATAAGTGCCTTTATTTGATGTTCACGACACACATTATGTATTCCTAGCACGTGCTTAGTGAACAATATGATAAGTTGAATTTAAATTTTATTTACTCGTTCTTATCTAGTAACTAGTAGCAACGTTTCTAAACTTAGAATAGAAAATGCATAGGTACCTACATGTACTGGATACTTTCGGATGTAGAACAGCCTACCTATATATACTTTATGGTCAATTCAGATCAGGCGGGAAAATGCTCGTGCAGTTTTTGATGCAGCTAGGTTTTAGACGCAAAATGCAAGCTTACGATGAAACAGAATTAACATAGGTTTTAGACGCAAAATGCAAGCTTACGATGAAACAGAATTAACATAGGTACTCGTACATACATATCTACATATTGGCGCCTTTTGTATCTCCAAAGAGGTAGGCAGATTTGTATTAACATCCATATTTCGTCATCTATAATTTTCAAACGTAATAGGATCATCCTCCCCTATTACCGTCAATCTAGTACTTTATCATATACTACTCTCGTTCACTCTCGAATGGTGATCAGCCCTATTAATATTCTACTCCATTACATAGACAATAAGATGATACATACATACCTACATACATACATACATATAATAACCCCATTATCCCCGAAGGGTTAGGCAGATATTTCAGTAAACATTGCTGCGCCTGAGTCTGGACTGTAGGTATTGTATATAACATCTGATGTTAAACCGCCCTATCCCATAGTCGCCTTGTACGACACCGCATGGGAGGATATGGGGTGACCCAAATTCTACTCTGCCGGGAACCACGCGGAACCACAGTTGTACAAAACCTAGTAGTTTATGATTTGATGATAAGAAAACCTAGTAAGTTTTAAACGTTATTCTAGTGTAACATGAGAATATAATACGTAAGTTAATAGCCCGGCTAACCTTCCTATCTTACAACAAAGGCCGTGATAATAGATTTTATAATAACATTATGTTGATCAACCTCGGTTAAGTCATAGCTAGTTTGACTGAATTCACTTAAGTTTTTTTACCTATATACCACTAGCTCTTGCCCGCGGCTCCGCCCGCGTGGATGTCGGTTATCGCGACCAAACATAGCCTATGTCCTTCCTCAAGGTCTTATCTACCCCTATACCAAATTTCATCAAAATCGGTTCAGTGGTTTAGGCGTGAAAGCGTAACAGACAGACAGACAGACAGAGTTACTTTCGCATTTATAATATCAGTATGGATGGATATGTATTATGGATTTAGGTGGCAGACAAGCACACGGCCCTCATGATAAAATGTACGTGGCTTTTGGACGAGTGCAACACCAGGGAAGCCACACTCGTGCTGCCGACCCTGTAAGTACAGAGAGTTTCTGTGTCATCAGCGCAGAAGATAAGCAAAACAAGTCTTTCCAGCATTAAACCTCTCTACTAAGCTCTGGCTACCCTACTCACGGCCGGGAACACAAGGGAGGTTATTATAGCTGCTGTATTCTGTACTTCGCCAGTCGAACTGCTCAATTGAGACGGAAATACCATCGTTTCCTACCTCCTCCGGTATCTCCGTTATCTAAAACAAAAAGTCAGGTCTCACTAAGAACCTTGCCAGCATTGATCGATCTTGACTAGCAAAATACACAAAATTATCTTGATGCCATGTTAACCCCCCCTCCCCCCTCCTCTCCTGCTGCAAGTGCTAAATTAAATTCATCAATATTTTACTAAAGTTATGATTTCGTAACCGACCGCATACGACAACTGCCGATGCACGCAGCAGATAGGTAAGGTCAAGCGGGGCTATTCCGACGAAAAAAAATAATACCTTAACTTTGAATCAAAATTGACTCATTCCGGATGAAATTTCTAATAATTTTATGAATTTATTTTAAAAAGCGTTGCTTTCAGATTTGTATCAATATATTTATGTCGTAAATAACTAACAAATAGTGTATTAAAAAGGCTAAGGTTATTCGGGGTTCCAATAAACGGCGGGTTTACCCCGCCGCGGGGCAATTACGACGATTATTTATATCTTTAGTTTTAAAACAGTTATAAATCTAAAACACAGTACAAAATAAAGTTTGAAATAGTTGGCATGCTATCTATGACTCTATGGCTCATTCCTAACGCTTACTATTGAGTAAAAATGTTTTTTGGTCAAACGTGGGGTAAATCCGCCGAGCTCCCATACATGCTAGTGATGTGCTGCATTTCATCGATAGTAGTGCACTTATTAAAACTTTGATTACGAACATTTTACAATAACGCCTGACATTTTATCTAATAAATAGGCGGCGCAACCTCTAATAAAAAGGCGGCGCACCCTGAAAAATCTATCAACGGTTGTTGTCACCATCATCAGCCTTTTCATATTCTCACTGCTGGGACACGAGCCTCCTCTCAGTATGTTGAATTTGTCTTTCAATAAAATAAATAGATTTCGGAAATATAACTTTCATTTATTTAAAGTAATTTAGTATAAAAAAACAGCCTTTTGTTTTTACAATAGGAGGTTTCTGAATTTGGTTTTCTGAATAAGTTTTTTCTGTTTTTCTTTTGTAATCTCGGAACATCTAAAAATAAAATGTTAATAAAGTTCTAATGTTGAAAAACATGGAATAAACGATAAATCAAATAATTAAAGCAAAACTATTCAAAGATCCAGGCGAAAGCATACATTACAAACAATTTCATCAAAATCGGTTCAGCCATTAAGGATTTGAGTATCGAAAGTGCATTTAAAGTAAACAAAATTATCGTAGTTTTATCGACTCGCAACAACACTAACTTTTTACAAAGTCATATAAAAATCGTGGGGCTATTACGCCACCTCACTTTAGACGTGTTTGCCCCTCTCTCAAAATATTGAGGGGCTATTATGTCGCACACAATAACTCAGGAAAAACAAAACGTGCAGTAAAATTGATATTAAAGAATTAAATTTGGTTGTTTCAAATCATTACTCACCTTTGATAAAGTTTTAAAAACTCACTTATTCCACTTAAAAACTAAATTAGGGTAAGCACGTGTTTTGCTACTGCATAGCTAAAATGGCATCCTAAAAACAAATGGCTGTCGGTTCAACAGTATAAGAGTTAGCGCTGCCATCTATATTTTAACAAAAAAATTAGTAATTTCTTTATCAAAATCATAGATGTCAATAGTGATAATACTTTAAAATAATGAAGTTAAAGCGAAACGACGGGTTAGCCCCTCCGGCGGAATAGCCCCGCCCGACCTTACACGTTATTCATTGCGGCTTCTCAATGCTCCGGATGGTCCCCTTTATTCGTATCGGAGTGCTGTATGCGTCTGTCATTGTCGTATGTGGTCGGCTTCGGAATTATACCTTGTTCTGTTAACATCTTAACTTGTTCTGTTTTATTAGATTAGATCTTCTTCATCTTAGCATTAATTCCCAGTCGCATCCGAAGCTTTTCAGCTCGGAGTCTGGGGTCCGCTTTACCAGTCTTAACTACAGATTTGGCTAGACCTCGATATTTTCCGTGAAGCGATTGCCATCTGACCTCCACGACCCAATGGTAACATTAAGAGATATCGAAGCTTTGCAGCTAGACCGTTGTTTTTGGACTTTTTAAGGCTCCAGCTACCCGTAATGACTGCCATAGATGTTCTTGTGGCAACTGGGACCGACGGTTTAACGTGCTCTCCGAGGCACGACCAGACCAATGCAAATACCAATATTTTATGACAAATATTTGCACTGAGCGGGGATCGAACCCGCGCCTCCTGCGTAGCGATCGCGTTCACTATCGCTACGCCACGGAGGCTGTCGGTTTATTAGATTAGATGTGACGAACCAATGAAATTTCGTAGCTTTTTGTCACGCTTAGTTATATATAATAGATATTTTATTCACATTCATTCGTCAAACATATTAAGTACCTACTATGAAACGTTTATTCCCAGTAGTTCCTTTGCTAGTTCCTTTGAAGGGACTACTGGGACTTTTTTGTCCCTACAGTTCCTTCGAAGGAACTAAAGGAACTACTGAGACTACAAAGTTCCTTCAGTTCCTTTGCCAGTTTCTTTGAAGGAACTACTGGGACTTTTTTTCCCTATAGTTCCTTCGAAGGAACTACTGAGACTACAAAGTTGCTTCAGTTCCTTTGCCAGTTCCTTTGAAGGAACTACTGGGACTTTTTTTCCCTATAGTTCCTTCGAAGGAACTTCTGAGACTACAAAGTTGCTTCAGTTCCTTTGCCAGTTCCTTTGAAGGAACTACTGGGACTTTTTTTCCCTATAGTTCCTTCGAAGGAACTACTGAGACTACAAAGTTGCTTCAGTTCCTTTGCCAGTTCCTTTGAAGGAACTACTGGGACTTTTTTCCCTATAGTTCCTTCGAAGGAACTACTGAGACTACAAAGTTCCTTCAGTTCCTTTGCTAGTTCCTTTGAAGGAACTACTGGGACTCTTTTTCCCTATAGTTCCTTCGAAGGAACTACTGAGACTACAAAGTTCCTTCAGTTCCTTTGCCAGTTCCTTTGAAGGAACTACTGGGACTTTTTTCCCTATAGTTCCTTCGAAGGAACTACTGATACTACAAAGTTCCTTCAGTTCCTTTGCCAGTTTCTTTGAAGGAACTACTGGGACTTTTTTTCCCTATAGTTCCTTCGAAGGAACTACTGAGACTACAAAGTTGCTTCAGTTCCTTTGCCAGTTCCTTTGAAGGAACTACTGGGACTTTTTTCCCTATAGTTCCTTCGAAGGAACTACTGAGACTACAAAGTTGCTTCAGTTCCTTTGCCAGTTCCTTTGAAGGAACTACTGGGACTTTTTTCCCTATAGTTCCTTCGAAGGAACTACTGAGACTACAAAGTTGCTTCAGTTCCTTTGCCAGTTCCTTTGAAGGAACTACTGGGACTTTTTTTCCCTATAGTTCCTTCGAAGGAACTACTGATACTACAAAGTTCCTTCAGTTCCTTTGCCAGTTTCTTTGAAGGAACTACTGGGACTTTTTTTCCCTATAGTTCCTTCGAAGGAACTACTGAGACTACAAAGTTGCTTCAGTTCCTTTGCCAGTTCCTTTGAAGGAACTACTGGGACTTTTTTTCCCTATAGTTCCTTCGAAGGAACTACTGATACTACAAAGTTCCTTCAGTTCCTTTGCCAGTTTCTTTGAAGGAACTACTGGGACTTTTTTTCCCTATAGTTCCTTCGAAGGAACTACTGAGACTACAAAGTTGCTTCAGTTCCTTTGCCAGTTCCTTTGAAGGAACTACTGGGACTTTTTTTCCCTATAGTTCCTTCGAAGGAACTACTGAGACTACAAAGTTGCTTCAGTTCCTTTGCCAGTTCCTTTGAAGGAACTACTGGGACTTTTTTTCCCTATAGTTCCTTCAAAGGAACTACTGAAACTACAAAGTTCCTTCAGTTACTTTGCCAGTTCCTTTGAAGGAACTACTGGGACTACAAAGTTTCTTCAGTTCTTTTGAAGAAACTAAGAATAAAAATTTAAAATTTAAAAACCCCCGACCCAAGAAGAACCTATAAAAAGTAAAATAATAACTATTACATTATGACCTACCCTAAGTATTGACCCTTTTGTCATTTGTCTCGTCGGGGGACCGCCGTCTGACCGTCAGGGGGGTATAGAGCATACCAAGGTACTTAGCGGTCCCCCGACGAGACAAATAACAAAAGGGTCAATACTTAGGGTAGGTCATAATGTAATAGTTATTTTTTTACTTTTTATAGGTTCTTTTTAGATCAGGGGTTTTTTAAAATTTTTATTTTTTTTTATTTCATGCTTTTTATAGGTAACCGCTTAACCGATTTCCGTAAAACCTGCTGAATCGTGATGTATAAATTATATTAGATTTTGCATTGCCACTTTCACTCCTCATATTTTTAAAGGTTACGTATTATAATAACTACAGGTATTTTAACTATTTTCAAGACAACTACGGTCAAAAAAACTACTGTTTAAAACACCTAAAGATCGTTTCACAATATTTTTGTAATAACTACTGGTCGAAACAAATAATGGACGATTCACCTACGGTTTATTCAACTACAATTAATTTTGCTAAGATTGATTGAACTATGTATGAAATACCTAATAGTCGATTCACCTAGGTACGGTTTATTGATACTACTACTTTGTGACAGAAAGGGGGTTGGGTAATGTTGGCGTCGTGTTGGAATTGAGCGGCCATCAATGAAATTGGTATAATATGAAAGTACAGTATAAAGTGATCAAAAGTTACTATGGACAAACTTCTCTAAACTATATCGGGACGTAGATATAGAGCTATACAGGGTGGAATTTTTCGATCATACTTGGATGGATAGTATTCTGAATATTGAAGATAGCGAATTCCACTCAAAGGAAACATTCCCTTATTTTTAAAAAGGAACAAAACTGCATTCAAAGTTTTCTGAAAATGCCACACCCGGTAGTCGAACCGACTAAAATCTTCCTAAACCTTCTATTTCATGGATTTCCTTTTATTTAATTTACCAAGTTTGTTAGAGAGATTTGATCCTTATGATTGACCATATCGGTTGATATAATAAAAATATAGGATGTTATTTTTTCGAATTGTAGTCGTTTCGATTATAGGGCGGGGCAAACGATTTTTCGGCATTCCTTAAATGCAAGGAATCTCGAAAAAGCACACTCTTTAATCGAACCGACTAAAATTCGAAAAAATAACACCCTGTATTTTTATTGCATCAATCGATAGGATCAATCATAAGGATCAAATCTCTTTAACAAACTTGGTAAAATAAATAAAAGGAAATCCATGAAATAGAAGGTTTAGGAAGATTTTAGTCGGTTCGACTATCGGGTGTGGCATTTTCAGAAAACTTTAAACACAGTTTAGTATGTTTTTTAAAAAGAAACAGAACTGCATTTAAGGAATGCCGAAAAATCGTTTGCCACACCCTATTATCGAACCTACTACAATTCGAAAAAATAACACCCTGTATTTTTATTGCATCAATCGATAGGGTCAATCATAAGGATCAAATCTCTTTAACAAACTTGGTAAAATAAATAAAAGGAAATCCATGAAATAGAAGGTTTAGGAAGATTTTAGTCGGTTCGACTACCGGGTGTGGCATTTTCAGAAAACTTTGAATGCAGTTTTGTTTCTTTTTAAAAATAAGGTAATGTTTCCTTTAAGTAAAATTCGCTATCTTTAGTATTAGGTTACTTTCCTTCAAGGTAAATTCGAAATGTTCCACCCTGTATATCGCAGCTCCGATATTACTTACAATGAAAATAATGACATTTGTACGTGTGTTTAACACAGTACAATGAAGTGGTATCAAAATTATTGTTGGCCGCTGAAAAAATTAATGACGCCACGGTCCATACAAGATTACCCAATCCCCTTTACGTTGTTGCAAAACCGACTTCACGTAGTTTTGTCTGCCCTACCCCTAGAGTGTAATTTAAGCCCGCGAAGGCGCGGAGGGGTGAGGCGGCCCGCGAGCTGAGGAGGCATGCAGCATGCAAGCAATCATGCAAGTAGGCATGCATGCAAGCAAGCATGCAAGCAGGCATGCAGCATGCAAGCAATCATGCAGCAAGCATGGCTTCTGTAACGGCTCCGGCGCTGCGGTGCTCCGGCGGTCCCACGCGACCTTATCGTCGCAGATGGATCTGACGATCACTACCGCAGCTTCGGCTTGCTGGCCGGCTGCGCCAGCCAGCCTCAGCCGCGGCAGTGCTCGTTAGAACCACCTGCTCCTCAGCTCGCGGGCCGCCTCGCCCCTCCGTGCCTTCGCGGGCTTAAATTACACTCTAGGGGTAGGGCAGACAAGACTACGTGAAGTCGGTTTTGCAACAACGTAAATTTCTGTCACAAAGTAGTAGTATCAATAAACCGTAGGTGAATCGACTATTAGGTATTTCAAACATAGTCAACATGTCCAATATCTTAAATGAACATTATCGTCCGTTAGTTCAAATAATTTTAGTTTAAAAAAAGACTTTATATTCCTCCCGTACAAAACGCCAATTTCATTGTAAGGTGTAATATATACACGAGGGACATACGCATAGAAGTGTAGTTAAAGGAACTTTGTAGCCTCAGTAGCTCCTTAGTTTCTTTGAAGGAACTATAGGGACAAAAAAGTCCCAGTAGTCCCTACAAAGGAACTGCACAAAGGAACTAAAAGAACTTTGTAGTTTCAGTAGTTCCTTTGAAGGAACTATAGGGAAAAAAGTCCTAGCAGTCCCTTCAAAGGAACTGCCAAAGGAACTGGAGGAACTTTGTGTTCTCAGTAGTTCCTTCGAAGGAACTATAGGGAAAAAAAGTCCTAGTAGTTCCTTCAAAGGAACTGGCAAAGGAACTGAAGCAACTTTGTAGTCTCAGTAGTTCCTTCGAAGGAACTATAGGGAAAAAAAGTCCCAGTAGTTCCTTCAAAGGAACTGGCAAAGGAACTGAAGTAACTTTGTAGTCTCAGTAGTTCCTTCGAAGGAACTATAGGGAAAAAAAGTCCCAGTAGTTCCTTCAAAGGAACTGGCAAAGGAACTGAAGCAACTTTGTAGTCTCAGTAGTTCCTTCGAAGGAACTATAGGGAAAAAAAGTCCCAGTAGTTCCTTCAAAGGAACTGGCAAAGGAACTGAAGCAACTTTGTAGTCTCAGTAGTTCCTTCGAAGGAACTATAGGGAAAAAAAGTCCCAGTAGTTCCTTCAAAGGAACTGGCAAAGGAACTGAAGGAACTTTGTAGTCTCAGTAGTTCCTTCGAAGGAACTATAGGGAAAAAAAGTCCCAGTAGTTCCTTCAAAGGAACTGGCAAAGGAACTGAAGCAACTTTGTAGTCTCAGTAGTTCCTTCGAAGGAACTATAGGGAAAAAAAGTCCCAGTAGTTCCTTCAAAGGAACTGGCAAAGGAACTGAAGCAACTTTGTAGTCTCAGTAGTTCCCTCGAAGGAACTATAGGGAAAAAAAGTCCCAGTAGTTCCTTCAAAGGAACTGGCAAAGGAACTGAAGCAACTTTGTAGTCTCAGTAGTTCCTTCGAAGGAACTATAGGGAAAAAAAGTCCCAGTAGTTCCTTCAAAGGAACTGGCAAAGGAACTGAAGCAACTTTGTAGTCTCAGTAGTTCCTTCGAAGGAACTATAGGGAAAAAAAGTCCCAGTAGTTCCTTCAAAGAAACTGGCAAAGGAACTGAAGGAACTTTGTAGTCTCAGTAGTTCCTTTAGTTCCTTCGAAGGAACTGTAGGGACAAAAAAGTCCCAGTAGTCCCTTCAAAGGAACTAGCAAAGGAACTACTGGGAATAAACGCTAAACGGAAATCTAACTGATTGAGTATTTCATACTGTGATTACAACGAATTAAATACCTTATTATATTTTTTTTTACGCATAATCCCTCCGAAATATTCTATGCTTAATTTTATGCTGTATAGTACCGTCACAATATCCACATCAAATCAAAGGTGCCTTTCCATAGACAACGCAATTCTGTCCTTGACTTCACATATTAAACAATAGTTCTCGTGTAATAGTTAATATGTTAATTGTCGGTATTTAGACATTACTCGCAACAAATTCGTGAGACGAAAAGTCTGATCATAATAATATGTTGAATAAATATTTTTTACAGGAGGTGGGTCGCTGACTCCTAGGCTATTTTTAATTGTTGTACGAATTTGAACCTTATTACGAGTGCTTTAAGGTCGTGTATAATGGAAAGTATAGATGTTACATTTTTTGTTGTTATTTATAGGTGTGTAGTGTGGGTTAGTAGTTTTGTGTGTCTTCTAGTTTTTGCGGATGGAGGCTTCGCATATTGTAGTTCAGTAATGATAATTTCCTTGTTTTCATATCTGACCTTCAGTATAATATTTAAAATAGATATTTTATTTAACAATATTAGCAACCGTAATAACTAATATTCTCCCTAACCCTCAAGCTAAGCTAAATCGCTTGTGATAGGAGTGGATTTATGATGGTAGTATGATGTATGCGAAGAAACGAAACGTCATCCGACCGCACCTAATTGGTCCCTAGATATACCTACCTACCTAAAATAAAATCAGTACTGCAATCTGCTCATTTGTCTATAACTTTACATTTACATTATTTTCACATACATTACTTGTTAAACTTCGATATGGATAAACGGCACCATTGAAAAACCGCAATGAATACAACAAAAAACAAAATTATCTTATTCAAGTGTATTTCGCGGTACGCCCTGCGTCTGCTGCTGCGGTCTGCGTTCGGTCTCGGAATCATACCTTTAAGGGTGCTTATAATAAAGAAACATAAATTACCGGTATTATTAAATTATTAAAAAATAAAAACCCGACTGCTGTCTAAAAGATCGAAACAAGCTTGATAGCAGGCGGTACCCATTTGCCAATCATAAACCGAAAGAAATTTAATGGGTACCGCCTGCTATCAAGCTTGTTTCGATCTTTTAGACAGCAGTCGGGTTTTTATTTTTTAATAATTCATTTTATTTTAACCTTTTTAGTTAAGATATGACATCTGTATATTTTTGTAATCTCCTTTTAATTCCCTTCATTTTGATACCCTACTCGATAAATTTGAATGAAAAGAATTTTTTGGCAACACATATTCTAGCATCAAAAATCTACCGTATAGTTTTTGTTGGAATTTTATGTACCCTATGACAATCTGGAGATGAATACCTTTCATTTGAGACCCCATTCATCGAAATCCGCCTAGGGGTTAGGCCTGTAGAGGGGAACAGAGAAAACTACATACATAGATAGGTACATACATACATACCTACAAACATACGCGCGAAACCCTCGCTGGCGCAGTCGGGTAAAAAGCAGTGCCATTAACGTAAAAAAGTAGTGCCATTGGGTAGTGCCAGTGGGCAGTCACCATATCAATCGCAATGCATTCACCTATATTATAATATGTTTAAAAAAAACACATGGGCGCGAATACTTTGTGATTTTTTCTGACAAACGACGAATTGACACGATAACAACCGATAGCTTATACCGGTAACATGTTTCTTTATATAAGCACCCTAAAGGCGGCCACCCACTAGCAGTTTATCGAACGACAACCGGATGATATCGGTCTGTCAGTTCATCGCAATAGCCCACACACTTACAGTTTTGTATACGATTTTGGACTGACGGCTAATATATGTGTGGCCGCTTGACGATTTCGGTCAGCAAAGACAGTTAAAGGCCGGACAGTCTATGGCCGTCAGCATTTTATACGTAATAACATCAGACTAAAGTAATAAAATTATGATGACATTGATGACATAAGGACTGCAGGCCGCCGGACAGACGAAAAACTGCAGGCGGACTGTAAGTGGGTGGCCGCCTTAAGATCAGAGACATGTCCAAAGTCACCACTTAATGTATAAGTCCAACAGGCAACAGACATCGTGATTCATCTCCCACATTGTTATGTTCAATTGTAGAAGCTTCAACTACGTAACAAATACATTTAATGAGTGTACGAGGATGTTCGTTGGTGGCACCGCCAGGCACGCTCCGAGCAAAAACTGACTACGTCATCACACCTTTTGTTTTTTTTTTCTTACACTAGTAAAGTTATCACAATTATACAGTAGTTGAGATTAGCGATGCACTTGAGATGCTTGGAGTTTTATTTTCATAGTTTAAACACTTATAGGGCTTACTATACGCACAAGTTTCACCACTGAGTTTTGGACAAACGGAGCACCTTGCGTGTGAATGGTAAATACTGATACAGGCGTACGCACAGTTTTCCATGTATAAACTGACCAGGCAAAACTGTGGTGAAGCCTGTGCATGTGGCAGACCTATTAATTTCAGTTTTTTTTTAATCATGTGTTACCTCCACTGCACCGCGTAAGTCGCCCCGTGTCTATTGAAAAGTAGCGGAAACGTCGGGCTAAAATCAAGTTTAAAACTAAAACCCGACTACGGCAAAATCACGCTCTAAAAAGTATTAAACAAGAAAATATCAAGAATAGTCGTGGTCGTATGCCACTTTTCCCTAGAATGTATTGTTTTGTTAGTGTAAGTGGCATACGACCACGGCTATTCTTGATTATTAAGACATTAGATTTAGTAAGACGTCATTAAAGTCTATATCTATAACCAGCGGACGATCAAGACGCTTCTAACGATACCTCAATTGTCCAGTTCGAATAAGTAGTTGAAGAGCTATGAGGGAACAAACGAACATACATACATACATAGCCTGTCAAAATCATAACCCTCCTTTGGCTTCGCCGTAGTCGGGTAAAAAGTAAATAATAACAAATATATTGCGATGTAATCCGTTCAAAAGTAGTTTTATTTCAATACTTTGCTATTGTTTTACTGTTGTACCTTGTTATACGGTAGCAAAGCCGCAAACACGTGCTGTCAATCAGAAAAATTCAATGTGCATACCCTATTCTTATTGCAATAAACATTATTTTCACATGCTGAGACTGAAGACTTAATTGCGTCTTACACAAACAATTGAAAAATCCAGCTATTAATATCTAAGTACTTGAATTGGAAGCCACTTGATGGACACTAGATTTATCTGTGAAACGTAATTGCTATCTATTTTGATGTTCTATGCCCTGCAGGCACAGATAACTTAATAGTTGTGTTGGTATGTGAAGCATTTAAAAAGCTATGTGTAAATTACCACAGGTGTTATTTTCTTGGAATGTATAGAATACCACGTTTCCTGACTACTGCGCAATTCCCTGTAAAGAGAATTTTTGTTGAAAAGAAGGAATACGAGGATCACCTACCCTCTAGACAAATGGCATTTCGTTGACCGGTGTATTGTAGGAAAGAATGTATGAGATTTGACGTTCATGACATAGACTGTCATATACGTCAAATTCCATACATTCGTCATTTTATTCTACAACTAGTCTTCCGCCCGCGGCTCCACCCGCGTGCATCTCGGTTAACGGGACCTTTGCTCATATCTTCGGTTCTACTCAACCGATTGCGATCAAACAAACGTAAGATTTTAAGTCTGAGTAAGCCCTTTCTAACAAAAAAAACCGCCTCAAAATCCGTCCAGTAGTTTTTGCGTCTATCGCAGACAAACAGACAAACAGACAGGAAATTAAAAAAATATATTTTCGGGTTCAGTATCGTTAATATAACATAACCCAAGTAATTTTTTTTAAATATCTCCAATGTACAGACACGACCACTTTACAATTATAGAATAGTATAGACGTTGACAACTGTCATATAGGTACGTCAAATTCCATACATTCGTCATTTTATTCTACAATACGCCGGTCAACGAATTGCCACTTGACTAAGTTGGCATGTGCCTTCTATTTAGAGGGTGTACAAGTATCCTACAATAAACATTTTGCCTAGCCATAAAAGCAATAGGTTCTTCTCTATTGCGCTTGCATTCGTTACATGTAGCCTTAAAATTTCTGACGACCCGATTATTTACAAAATTTCAATATCACCAGTTGGTTGTGGAGGTCAGATGGCAATCGCTTCACGGCAAATATCAAAGTTTGATAAAAAAAAAGTCTGACTTTATAATGATGATAATGCTTGGGAAATCTGTCCTGTTATTAATACATGTAAGTTATCATTACAATACCGGCATCATTCAAAATAATAAAAAATGTTATTGATGTAATATCGCATTCACAAGTGAGTTTTAAAATATTTAACCTCGACAAGAAGACAATAATTTTGTGTATAAAACATCATTCAGTTTGAATCACATTAAGGTCGCATGACCGGATCCGTTGTGTTTCCGTATCGATGTTACATTAATTCATAATTCGCTGCACGGAATATTGAAACAAAAACAAGAGTGGGTATGTGCCGCATAATTATAGACACGCCACCAATGACGACTTCTAGACTAACTACTAGACTTTGCGGAACCAAAAATTTGTTACCATGGTTGTTTATTTTATTACATACATCTTCATATACTTAATTCTACTGTACGTGTGTATGTAAGTGAACTCCTCCTAAACGGCTAGACCGATTTAAATAAATTTTTGTATGTGTTTGGGTGGCACCGGGGATGGTTTAAATTCACAAAAAAAAATCATGCAGGATGACGTCTGTTCGCTAGTATATATTATATAGTTTAATCACGCCTATAACATTGTATTAGGTCCCACGTAATAGGGGTGGGCCTATTGCCGTATTCCGGGCACTATTGTTAATTCGGCCCATGCATTTCAGGCTGAGTTTGGGCTATGTATATACCTAGGTATATCTGTGTGATGTTAAGCAGCCCTATCCCTTAGTCGCCTTGTACGACACAGCGTTAAAATTCTACTCTACCTGGACCCACGCTTCTTCAATATAGATTAATACAATTATTTCTTACTAGCTTTTGCCCGCGGCTCCGCCCGCGTGGATGTCGGTTATCGCGACCAAACATAGCCTATGTCCTTTCTCGAGGTCTAATCTACCCCTATACCAAATTTCATCAAAATCGGTACAGTGGTTTGGGCGTGACAGACAGACAGACAGACAGACAGACAGACAGAGTTACTTTCACATTTATAATATTAGTAGGGATTAACGTCAATAATAAATCTACTTAAACTAAGTTTCCACAAATGCCGCAGTGGAGTTTGTTGCGCCGCGCCGTTTCTTGCGCGCTGGTGGAGAAGAAACGGCGCCATATAATATTAGTATGAATAATCCTGTAATAGATCTTAGAGACAAACGTAGAATTCATAGCACCCAACCATCCAAAATGTAAACAAAGACACCTCAGCACTTATATAAGTGGGGATTGTACTTGACATCTAACTTACATAGCTGACAAACGTGTACAGTCGCGTACAATTTAATTTTAACACGATCAGGAATTAAAATATATTTTTTATGAACTATTAAAATGAATACTAATAATAATGTTATATCCATTTATTTATTTATCAGTTAATTGGTATCCGAATTTAAACATTAAAGTTTTGTACAATAACGTACAAAACCGACAATAGCTTTGTAGGATACTTTAAAAACAAGATTAAGGCATCAAATATACACAAATCAATTAACAACGTATAATAACATGCAAATGGGACTAGTTACCATGCACAATTGCATATTCCCAATAAAAGTGCCAAGGAAGAAATCAATTGTTTTAGAACCCACAGAACGAATATAATTAAAAGTAACTAGATTGAAAATTATGATAAATTCATTTTCAAATTAGCAAATTAGCTCCGCTTTATCGTGGTTATTTTTTTTATAACCATCCAGAATAAGAAATTCCACAAAGCCATCCGCAAATATAGACCAAGATCTAATTATTTTACACATTGCCGCAGCAGCAGGCATACCTACTATAATATAGTAGAATTAATAGCTTAAATTGCCTAGGTATTGTATAGAATACCTGAATTATACAGATTGCCGGTAACATAATATACATTGTGTGTGTGGTATGAGTCGGACGAGCTCGTACATGTCACGTACTTAGCTTCAAGAGATGTTACAGTCAACTTAATGTGCGATCGCTGGCAGACTAAAGATTGAGTTCCACTGAATTACTGAGATAATAATAATAATAATTAACACAGACTAACATATGCAACATAAGTAGGTACGTTGTAATACCGCTCAATCTTTTTTAGTAAGATACTTTTTCTATCTTTCGCTCAAGACTCTTGTTTCTCTCCTGAGTTTCTTGAAAAACATTCTGAATGACTTCTACTTGTCTATTTTCTTTTTTCACAGGTTGTAAGTACCATCCTGGCATATTATCTATCGGTTATTCTACTTTTTAATTTTATTGTTTTCACACATTCTTAGACCGATTGTAAATAGAACTCTTCCTTAAAATAGCTTCGATCTCTTCACGAATCGTACGCTGAAGATAAGCTTTACCGTCTTGCCCATTCACACTCACCTCATAAATGTCTCAACATATCTGGCCTGGCCCTCTAGACAAGTGGCAATTCGTCGGCCGGCGTTTGGTAGAATAGAATGCCAAATATAGGGGATTTGACGTATATGACAGGCGTTAACGAATGTCAAAAACGTCAAATCCTATACCCCCCGCCCCCCTCCACTAAACAAGTGGCAAGTCGTTAGACAAGCGGTTATTTTAGAAAAGAATGATGAATGCAATTTGACGTAGATAAATGACACGTATTTTGACGTTTATGACATACGTTGAGGGTTGTCATTTACGTCAAATCCCATTCAATCATCATTCTATTTTACAATACGCCGGCCAACGAATTGCAGCTGTACCAGCCATTCTAGACAATGGCTGGTACCTACACCCCCTACCATACCTTCCGGAATTTTCCATGATACGAGTAAATATTCAAAAACCTAGCAGCAGTATCGCTATCAGTGGAAGCACAGGCTACATCAATGTTCGTATTAACTTAGAAACTTCTCAACCACGACGGAGTTCCGAAACTTGCCTTAGTTACGTTACACTCACTATTAAGCCGAATCAAAACTGAAACTTTGATAGAATATTACAACAGCCCTGGAGCGTAGTCAAAAGCTAATTGACAAGTAATGTTGGTGAGTTACGGCTTAGGAAAAGTTTAATGAGACAGAAGTTACGAAACACGCACTTTGATGAGGCTGAGGGTACTTCGACACCTGTGGCATATTGTCTACTTTAGAATTTAACTTATACCTACTCTATAGTAAAGAAAATAATTAAGACAGCTCACTAAGAAGCGGTGTTATAGGTGTCCTAGTAAAAAAAAAAATTGTAAACGAACTCGACCCGACACAAAAAACCTCCAATTTGTAATAAATTTTGTGCTCAGCCCCTCTAGAAAATTGGCAATTCGTTGCTCGGCGTATGATGGAATAGAATGACAAATGTATAGGATTTGACGTTTTTGACATTCGTTGACGCCTGTCATATACGTCAAATCCTATACATTTGGCATTCTATTCCATCATACGCCGAGCCACTTGTCTAGGGCAGATGAATTTCAGCGTTACAACATTGAAACACATCTGCTTACCCATTCGGGGATTTACAGGTGTGAGTATAATGTATGTATGTATATAGGTATGTAAAATTGAAACAAAAACTGTTAGAAATATTTGAAAATAATAATTTAAAACACGGCTGCCTTACATGTTTTTTTTAAGTATTTATGTAGAGTCCCTCAGGTGATGTAAGAATTTTCACAATACCTCATATATTTACAGTATATTGTGCAGTATGTTATATTATTTTAGTAAAATAAAGAAACATTGTACTCCTTCTCAGACAGAACAATACGAATCGTCTCACATCAAGCACCTGTTTAAACGTAAATTATTAACAACTTTTCTCAGCGACTGTACAAATTGCGCGTGAGTGTTTGAAGGTCATCTCGAGCTATGCAATGCAGCACGATCACGAATCATACTTCCTTAAGTTGTTAAAGGTCTTAACTACACAACAAAATATACACTGAGTAATTTCAACTCTATCATCTTAGAATTAAGCTTCAAGATACTTTATATTTTCTGTTAGATATTGAGCTAATATTATTCACTATGTTGCAAAAGGTCTTATCTATATCGCGGAATATTACCGAGCAATATCAACTCTATGTTGTTGGGCATAAGTTTCAAGATATTTATGTATTTTATTAAATATTGAACTAAGTTAAAATGATAGGATATTAAGCGAGATGCTAGTGATTATGCAACTGCTACATGCACGAGTATAATAGTTGTTTTATGGTATTTTAGGGCAAGTGTTCATCTTTGTTTATAAGAAGTATTATGTAATCATTGTTATTGAGGTAAACTGTACCTTTTATATCTCGTGGTACCTTTATACCTACCCACGATGACTTGATCCGACTAAAACCGCGCGCCGTCTCAGGTCTCCAATTTTTATGAGCTAACCCAATAAGGTATTTCCCTATGGTTAGGGTTGCCACCTGTACTATATTATATAGTATTGTACTATATTTAAGGCCATTGTACTATATAATATATGAAAATAATATAGTACGCAAATGTACTATATTTTCTCGCTCGTCGTTTTACATTGCGCTTTTTGTTCACTCGAGTGATTATTGACTTAAGTGAATGCTTCATTTTTCTTTCATTACAAGGAATGATATAAAATAGAATATTTTATTGACACGACTCCTCCATGATCGCAGGACTTGCTGTGTAACAGCGAACAGCATTCAGTCAAAGTTTTTCCCAGTCACAAGTGGTGTTAAACAGGGATATGTGCTCGCGTCTACACTTTCATCCGCAGAGATTTAGCGCAAACATGCATGCAGGCATACAGGCAAGCATGCATGCAGGTATACATTAGTTGTGCCGTTGTGCTCTTCTCCGGCGCTACGCGAAATGCAGTCCTTCCGCCCTTGCGTAACGAAGTTCGGGCACCCATAGTATTTATGACTTTCGGATAAATAACTACGTGTTTTTGAATACTCGGAGTTTTGTTTCTTATGAACTATAATATTCGGAATTTTGAAAATCTGTGGTTGAAAATCGAAATTAAATATTTCGAAATTGTTGGTGTACCCTTTCTCGTTCATTTGCATAACCAAAGCAAAAGGTAATAATAAATATGCATGAAAAATAAATAACATATGAAAAAATAGATGGCAAACAAATTTGTACTATACTTTTCCCTAAATTTTCCAAAAGTACTATATTTTTATGACTTGAAAAGAAAAAACACTATTTTTTCTTCAAGAAAAGGTGGCAACCCTACCTATGGTGTACCTTGGCTCCTAAGAACATAATATTTATGACTGTTTATACTATTGATCTTCCTAAATATACTCTTGTAGTTTTCCACTGTATTTTATTATTCAACCTGACCGGTTTCGGTTTATTTGAGAGTCAATCCAATCTCACCTGCTAAACTGCACCGATTGGGAATTGAACCCAAGACCTCTGACGTAGCAATCTAGCGCTCTACCGCTACGCCATAGAACTCGTCCGAAAACTTAGCATTAGGTAGTATGATAACAGCATTGTAAAAAGACGTGTGGCACTCGGGGACTGCCGCGGTAAAGCTATTGCATAGCATTTTTTATCAACTTATGCAATTATAATTACTAACGTTAAGCGGAGCTACTTCGGAGCAGCTCGGCTCGATTCGTGCGAGCTTCGGGGTGTTAGATTTTTTTCGTTACGGAATTTCTGGATTCGGTCTCCACGCTCAAGGCCCGCGATAGAAGCTATGCAATAGCTTAAAAATATGCTGAGGTTCTGAAATTCCGCCAACACTCTTCAGATACGACAACTACAGATGCATGTAGCGCATACAGCGTACCCATTACTTGTGAAACTACGATACGGATAAAAGGACCCATTGAGAACCCGCAATGAACTACGCGCATGTGCTACATGCGTCGTATGCGGTCGGCTACGGAATACGCGAGACATGAACAGTAAAATCAAGTTATATTTCAAATACTTATGAATATTTTCATTATTTCACACACCCAGCTTCCGCATTCCACCCCTGCAGCGTGGGCTTCAATTTCTTGATTCTTTTCATTTTTTTCACATACCCACCTTCCGCATCCCGCCGCTCGTGGACCGTAACAATCCGTTCGCAGACTATCTATCACCGATGGTCCAGTGATCATGTGAGTGATGCTTAGAGTATACATTATAAATACTCTAAGGAGTGATGGATAAAGGTTTTACTAGGAGACAAGCGTCGGTAACTTACGCCCAGTTCCAGAAAGGCTGATCAATGACAAATTAACTAATCGGCTGTTAATTTTTTTTTCAAGTAGCAATTGGGTTGCTAAAAGCATGGTTAAATAGTATAATTTGATCATCGTGTTGGTTGATCAGCTATTTTAACCGACACAATGATCAAATTAAACTATTTAACCATGATTCTAGCAACCCAGTTGCTACTTGACAAGAGATTTGACAGCCGATTAGTTGATTTAACGTTGATCAGCCTTTCGGTAAACTGGGCTTAGTGGTTAAGGTGTCGGCCTTAGAATCGAGAGGTGCCGGGTTCGAATCCTGGCCATTACAGTACTATTATCTGTTCTGTGCCATTACGCGACTTGAACCCACTCCTAAAACAAGCAATAAGGCTTAGCTGGAGGGGTTAACGAGACTATTAGTAATTTCGGTTCAATTGAACCCCGTCAATCAATCAATCAATTATTAGATTATTGCAGTCCATAGGCCTCTACCAATATGCGCCACGTTTGCCGATCCTCCGCCTTCCACAATACTCCTTCCTCCTTGATTTCGGTTACTAATATTCTTTTCTAAAATAATTAGGAAACAATTTAAAAAAGACTTGATTCTGCAGTTGGTTCAAGTACCTACCAGACTTATTTAATATGTACCTATTTGCATACATGGAAAATTCATTGGGTATTTTCCTCTAGTTAAAATAAATTGTAAGCGATAAACGTTGAGTCTGTACTTATTTTATCCTTTTCTTTTATTTTTAATCATCCACCTAACCTTTAATATACATACATGTATACATACATACATAAAATCACGCCTTTATCCCCGAAGGGTTAGGCGAGGTGAATTAACACCCACATTTCACCATTCATTGTATTAGGTCCCACGTAATAGAGGGTGAGCCTATTGCCGTTTTTCGGGCACTATTGTTGGCTCGAGCTATGTATAGGCTGAGTCTGGACTGTATATATCTGTTTGACGTTAAACAGCGCTATCCCTTAGTCGCCTTGTACGACACCGCATGGGAGGAGATGGGGTGGCTCAAATTCTACTCTGTGGGGAGCCACGCGGCTTTGCGCGAACCTTTAATATACCTATTCATAATATATAATACTTATATAAGTAATACTTACCTACCTACTGAAGAAAATATCAGTTCTTTCCTAGTAACAAAGCGTAGCCTTTCAACCTGAGTTAACAATAGAATAAAACACTTAGAACGCAATAAAACAATATTTTTATAATAAAACATAGACAACAGATGAAAAACATACCCACTAGAATATTCTTAGATTAATAATGAGCGTAAAAACTTGTCGATGAATATTTCATAGCATAATGTTTGCGGTGGAGTACCTACAGACAACGGTCAGGTGAATTTTATAACGATTAAAAGAACAAATGTGATAACAGAATATTTTCATATCACTCTATCATAATAAAAACCACAATTTTTTAATTGTAAACTTCTGGAGTGTAAACTTCTTGGACATTGACGAAATTGATAGGAATTTTGCTGCTTAAGTCATGTCCATTTAAAATGTCACTAAAATCGGTTCAACCGTTGCAGCCTTATGGAGTCACAAACATACACATGCACATACTACCAAACATTATTCTTGATTAGCGAATTAGCTTTCTATCGAGGCTAATTTGGCTTATCACCGGTCCCCAAAATGTTTGTCCCGTTAACCCGTAGGTGTGTGCATGAGTCTGTAAGTAAGTACCTACCTCGCACAAATGAATGGGACTTGAATACAAGAATCAAAGCCTGAACCTTATGCACAGTAATCTAATTCTTTTTCACTATACCACCCAGGCCTGTAGGAGGTCAGACACGACGTTAGTTCCGTCCCAATCAATCAGTCCGACTGGGGAAGTACGCCCTACAGAATACCGCGGCTAAATAACCTTGTCTTGCGTTCCTGGCGGTGAGTAGCCAGAGTTCACTGGAGTGGTTTTGTGCTGTCAGTGGGAAGACCAAAGGCTTGTCCTACTTATCTTCTGCGCTGACGGCACACAATCTCTCTGTTCTTACAAAGTCGACGGCGCGAGTGACGCCCCTGGTGTTGCACTCGTCCATAGGCCACGATAACTACTCTCCATCAGGTGGGCCGTGTGCTTGTCTGCGACCAAAGTGGTATAAAAAAGGCAGATCTGAAATATGTAAAGTTACTAGGTATAAGATTAGCTAGGCAAGATACTCGCACAGTTTTGACCGTGAATCTATTTTTTATGTTGATCGTATAATTTATAAATTATAGGTATTACTATTATTTAACTATAACAAGGCTATGAACAATTATGCAACTAATCTTATACTTAACACAGATATTTGGACAAGGTCAGTGAAATCCTCAGTATTTGGCCCAAATGCCAAATCTAGTACGGTCAACATAAAAACGAGAACTAAGAGCCAAAACTGTATTTTGTTTAGATTTTCTTCCATGATATCTAATGTGGTGTCTATACACCTGAAAAATAGACGACAATGTGAGTGATGTGAGTGAAAAACAAATAAGATGTTCGTGGTACCATTCATCTAACTAATGGGTCCTCTACACATAGATTCATCTGCGGATGTTAACAGCGGACGCGTCCGCCGACGTCTGGACGGGGTGATTTGTTAAATACCTAATGCCCGCTCTACGCCTAGACAGATGCATCTGCAGACATCGGCAGATGCATCCGCAGATGTTCGTCAGACGTGTGGACACTCCGCACTCGCTTGCACCGAATCCCTTTGATCCGTGCTACAAAAACTGACAAACCGACAACAAACGGATTAGTGCCAGATGCATCTGCAGACGTTTAATACCTACGGAAGACGAGCATATCACCCCCTCTACACATCAGCGTACGCGTCCGCGGAAGACATCGGCAGATGCATCTCTCTATGTGTAGAGCGGGCATAAAACAGATGAAAAAGTTTGAGCATCTCTTGTTCGTATGAATCCGCAGGCTTATTAGCTAACTTTTCGCGACCAGCGAGCAAGCGATGAGCAGTAAGAACGAGATCACTGCGCGATGGATCGCGATACGTCAAAAAATTGGTATTACGTAAGGATTTGCGATCAGATCGCCTTAACAATTATATGCTGCGGAACTGAAAAATAGCGATAGTTTTGTTTCTAAGACTAATTTATATGTGTTTCTTGATTTACCACTGGTTTTTTACAATGAAAATTTCTGTATTTATTATTTTCACAATGGCGGCCATTAAAAAAGGACCTTTTAAGTGATCGCGATGACATTTCTTATCGCGCCTTTTTCGCTGATCGCTTTCTGTCAAATGTGATACGTAATACCAATTTGTCGTTTTTGTGCGATTACCGCGCAAATTTTGCTATCGCTTTGCTACCGCGAGCTAATAAGCCTGCCGATCAGTCTCGGTGGCGCAATGGTCGCGATTCGACTGCAGCTGCAGTGCTAAGGTTCCGGCTTCGATAACAAGTAACTAGTTAGTCAAACAAAAAATGGTGAAACCACTGGGCGTGACTAGAGAAATAAAATAAACATAAATGAATTATTTTATATGTCACTGTATTTCGCATTTATAATCATTTGTATGTTTGTTACGCTTTCACGCCTTTACTACTCAACCGATCATCGTAAATTTGGCAAAAACGTTTTCTGGGGATGAATAACAAATAATTTAATTCTATTATTAAAAAACGTAGGAATCTTACAATTATTATCGAGCATCCTATTCTTTTTAATCAGTCTTTGACAATGATTTATTTTTAGTTTCTTAATAAAATGTGTTAATAACTTTTGTAAAACGACTATGAGATAAAACGTATCAATCAATCAATTAGCCTTTTGCAGTCCACAGCTGGAAATGGGCCTCTTCCAATATGCGCCACGTTTGTCGATCCTCCGCCTTCCGCATCTAGTCCGTCCCAGCCACCCCTCGTAGGTAGTCAAATCAAATTCAAATTTATTTATTGTTTGTTACAGGTGAGCACCTAATAGTAGATGGTGTCATGTAGGTACATAGGTCAAGTATCACTGTAACATGCCTGGTAAGACGTACCATTTTTAATCAATAAAATCGATTACAAATGGAAAAAGTGAAACACTCAGATGGGTAATTTCACGATGCCTAATTTTTTGCTAATTTCGGTGGCATTTTTCAATCATAGGTTTTCCGATGAAAAAATTCAATGGAGTTCTTTTAGAATATCTAGAATACTGATGTGTTCTTAAAGAACTCCATTAAATTTTTTCATCGGAAAACCTATGATTGAAAAATGCCACCGAAATTAGTAAAAAATTAGGCATCGTGAAATTACTCAAATGGGACTTGGACCCGCGACCACTGAACCACGTCTTGAACATTTCAAATTCTCCTATACAACCATCCTGGGGCAACGACGGTGGGAAATCGTTCGAACTATCAGAAAAACATGTAATGTCTTTCAACAAACTTTTCAGCTGACGGTAATGCGTATTGTATATCCTAACCCGTGGGCGCACGCGATCACGATGCGTGTCTGTCCCTGACACCAGCAATATGCTGACCTATGAACGAACAATACCTCAGGATGTATGCGTATTCTTATTAGTAAGTACATTTGTAGTAATGCCGTTTATACACACAAGTAATAAACAAAGGCGTATTTAAAGATTTGGCGCCCCGAGTCAGTTAGGCTTGCCGCCCCATTAAATAAAAAAACGTTCGTGTTCAGCGCTAGCCAGGTTCGCCAGGAGTTGATGGAGACGTTCAAGCCTGATCCGTAGGTCCTTTATCTTATGATGCGAGGGAAGTGACTCCCATGGACCTCCCTAATTACTCGGGCCCCCAGCCAAAACCACTTCAAGGGGACGTAGGCACCTTGTTTCCAGCGAGGGATTAGAAGCACAGTTCACGATCGATGGGCTCCATTGAAGCGCTCTACGTAGAAGATGACTTCTTTTGAGTAGAGCAATAGCTTACGAATGAGATGTGTTATGGCTTCGGGACCTGACAGCACTCTAGGCTCTGAAGGCTCTCAGGGCCCATACCATGAACTCTTAAAACAGGTCAATAATTGAACTGCTGTCATTCTACCAACTGCAAATGTCACTTTGTAATCCTATATATTCATATGACATTACAAAGTGACATTTGCAGTTGGTGGAATGACAGCAGTTCAATTATTGACCTGTTTTAAGAGTTTATGGTAGGGCCGCTGATCCCGTTTTGGAGCGCTCTTTAACGGAGGTGTGCCTCAAGTAGAAACAGTTTCTGAAAATTAAAGTAGAAAGCGTCGGTAGCTTAGTGGATAAGGAATCGGCCTACGAACGAGAGGTCCCGGGTTCGAATCCTGGCCATTACACCACCGACGTGAACCCACTCCTAGCACAAGCAATTTAACTTAGTTGGAGGGGTTAACGGGAATACCTACTAGTAATTTCAGTTGCAAATATTCTATAAAAAAAAATCAAAACAGGAAAACTGGTCCTCTTCTGCAAAGTTACCGTCAGCCTACCGGCTCAATGTATTGCTCAACAAGGTGTGCAGGCAAAGAGCATACACACCTTGCTTTCGCGAAAGAATTATTCATCGCGAAGTTACAATCTGGAACCGAAACATGCAAGAAACTCTCCCCGTCTAAATGACGCCTAATGATAATGAAGGAAAACACCTGATTGCATGCCTCTCATGCTGATTTACAGATGAGGCTTTCTGGCACAGATTTTTTCTCTCCAGTTTGAGAGATAATATAGATGGCAGTCGTTATAAAGAGTAAGTTTTTATTAGGGAATGCAATCAACGTTAGATCTGATTATATTAGATAAGATAGATAGATTGAAGAATAATGAAGATACGTCAAAAAATGTTTGATGCATAAGTCTATTGGAAAAAATTCGTGAAAATAAATGTCTTATAATAGGTAGGTATAATATTTATACCTTTTTTCCCTAAGTTATTCAAGTATTGTGATTATTTGTGAAAAAAACACACAAAACTGTCAATCTCGCGAGATCTCGAAATTGACGAGTATTGTTATCCATAATCTCGCGAGATCTCGCTTGAGCCCCAAACTCGCGAGATTTGCATTCCCTAGTCTAGTTGTTCAGTTCAGTATCGTTGATACCTAAATAATCCAACTCCACCATAGACAACCCAAGGAATTTTTCAAAGAGTATAATAATATTAGAAGGCATTTTGAGTGATCGATTACATCAAGGTCGACATTAATACACGCACGACTTCTTTACAATTGTATAATAATATTTACAGATTTTTATTACATAATAATCACAATACTTAGTTATAAAAAAATAAAATAGTCAATGTAAAAATCGTGCATCATGAGCTCATGAAATACATAGGATAATAATTTATTGTATTTTTAACTACATCAGCATATAATAAAGTCACTAATAAAGTAGGTACAAATTGGAGTTACATTTTATACTTCTAACGACGTAAAAAAATAAAATACTGCATACGGAGACCACCCGTGAAAATCAATGGAGTGCGGCAAAGGGACGCAGACGTTTCCTTGGCAACCAACCTGCAAACAAAACGGTGCTGTTTATGAACAAAAGCAGGTACCATAAACTATGAACCACCATACAGTATATATACCTCGGGGCAGGTAACTTGGACCTAAATCGCGGGACAAACGAGGCAATGGTGTGCGGATTGTTTTGTATGCAATCTAAGCTTGTATACCGCCCCGTGTTATCCTCAAAAACACCAAAAAAATATGTACTGCGCGTATAAAGCAGATTTTAGGTCTAAGATATAAGTAGGTTGGTGTGCCTCGAGTATTAGGTACAACATGTAGATAATACCATGGAAAGGTGGTGATTCGCTTGAAACAGAATATCGAGCGTTCGCCGTTTTTAAAGGAGACGGATACTCTTCCATACATTCGTGGGCCTGATTGACAGAAAATGGAGCTGTCAGCTGTCACAGCTTAAAAATACAGTTGATAAACACTAGAAATAATTAATCGATTAACGGAAATCGATTCAGAATTTATTTTTATTACACTATTATTTGGTATTTTAAATGGTTATTATTATTATTATGATTAAGTTTTGTTCACTCTGATTGATTTATTATCAAATTGTGATGCAAGTGTTTTAATACGCAATATTGTTTAAATAATTTTTAGTAATCGGTATTTTATTTTGCTAGTGAAATAAATTTAGTTTTAAGATTTCTCGTCTTCAAGATTTTCAATTGAGCTGGTTTTTTAATATTTTGAAATAGAAAAAAATAACGCTTTTTTTAAGTCATATCTCAACTCATTACAATTTTGGCCCAGAAGTCCCCGTCTCCTTTGTCGTACTGAACGAAAAGCTGAAAGTCAAGTTTTCATAAAATAAGTATTACCCCATATTGCATTAACTTTCGTTTAACAGTTAAATGCGAGAGTACAAATAATAATACTTCAACCGTTGATCATTGCAATGCGCAAATTACCAGGTGCTAGTCCAAGCAACCTATCACCAACAAGGGACCCAGTTAACTCAGTTTGTTACTAAAAATAGGCCATAGTTGTAAGGGAACAGTAGGCAGGTACTATGATTTATTAAAGAAATTTATCAAAACTATTTTTTGATAAATAGTTGATTCTGATTTCGATAAAAAGCAAATACATAATTCACTATGACTATTTTAGTAGGCGTACGGTCCTCTGAGTAGGTGATTTACCATTAGAGCAAAAATATTTTTAGTTTAATTTTTAGTAAAAATTTAGTCGGTTGCTAATATTCTTAATAAAAAAAAAAAATAAAAAAAAAAATTACATTAACCCACCAAATATTTGTCTTATAAATTGTCAATTGATAAACCCAATAGGTATATTAAAATGGCACCAATAACAATTTGGAATCTACATTACATAACATTGTCAATATTGAATCAGGAAATAAATGGATTCCTATACATACAAAAGATTCAGCCTCCAGCCTTAATTACATTATTTAACAAAAGTATACCCAACCCAAGATTCAATTATGATGTCTCAATAGGTAGTTAAATAATGATGAAGCGTATAGACACAGCAATACAATAAAATTGGTCAATATTATCGTCACCACGGTCGCATCAAAACCGAGTTACAATGTTTTTCTCTCTTAGGTATATGTTTTTATACCACTTAGGTGGCAGACAAGCACACGGCCCACCTGATGGAAAGTGGTTACTGTGGCCTACAGACGTGTGTCAACAACACCAGGGGAGTCGCATCGCACTTATGCTGCCGATTGA
Organism: Eilema depressum; assembly: GCA_914767945.1. NCBI lineage: Eukaryota > Metazoa > Arthropoda > Insecta > Lepidoptera > Erebidae > Eilema > Eilema depressum. Next base: position 2,291,220 of record OU612026.1, read on the forward strand.
AAAATATATTATATAAATATAGTAACTCGGTTTTCATAATCATATTCTGTCCTCCGCGGTTTTAATGTTGTATGTCAAGCAAACGTCACTTGCTAATCGGTACACCTTCTGATTAATGAACGAGGCTATGACACAGGCTGTTCTCTCGAGATTGGAGCTTAAGACGGCAGTCGCTCCCACGCCCATCAGGGATGCGTGGTCCGAAACCTCGACGCAATTCATCCTGGGCAACGGAGACAGCAGTGCCTCTCTCTCTCTCCTAGGGAAGAAAGTTCCTTGGCTTCCTGGAAGCGGCCTTCTAAAGGACTGCTGGAAAGCTTTCCACGTGGGGACGCATTGCTTCCCACACCCGAAGGGGCCATCTTAAAATCGTGGATGGCCCAAGGTCTGACGGAATGCGAAGGAAACAATCAAGAACAAGATTAGGACAGAGAGCTCCGGCCACAGGAATCAAAATATAGAATTTGGTGCGCAGGTCCTTAATGACGTGCCTTATCAACAATTCGGAATGTAAAATCTACAAATCTCGGTAATACCGCCTTCCCATTGCGAACATTTTCGCTTACCCTCAAACTACAAAATACCCCCTTTCTTTTCTTTTCATCCCCCTCGAATCGCGTCACGGGTACAATTTATTTGTCATTTTTTACAACGCACGGTGAGGCAACATTTGATCCCGAATTTTCCCTAAGGCTCAAGAGGAAGACATTAGCAGGTTTGTGCAGTACAATCAGTAGTACAACTCACATAGGATAAATATTCGATGACTAAAGGCTACGTAGAAATACGTAAATGCATCGATTTAAAGTATTTAAAGGATAACTTGAGAACAAACATTTTCATTAAAATAAAAATACTTTTTTATTATTTTAACTAACCCCATACTGCTGAAATATGAAATACTGATTATAATATTATATTTGCGATGTTTAAAGAGTCGCCACAGAAGTCGCAACAGCACAAACGCTGCCCGTCGCCGTCGTATATGCTTGGAAGATGAGAAGACGCGAAGGTGTCAACGTAATTTGCGTCCCACACCAAAGGCCTACCCACCCATATTCCAAGGCAACAAAATCTGGTCTCTTGCCATCGTCGCATACTAAACCAACTGCTTCAAGCATGGCTGGCACGCCAAAACGGTACCTAGTGGCCGGCAGATATTTTCACGAGTTGACTTACTGCTGTTTACTTGGACTATGGTGTAAATCTTTATTGTTAAAAGCATCGGATGTCCGGGCTCGGGCGTATTCGGTTTGTTCGTGCCGCGTCGAACGTTCGCGGAAAAGGTAATGCTTATTTGGAGTTTTCCTCTCGAATATTATGCTATTTTGGGATCGTTACTTTTTGTTTAATGCTTTTTAAAGACTGCTAGGGGGCTGAAGCTTTGTACTGGATTATCTTTGATGAGAGCGAGCTTGAATACCGATACTGTTACCCACCTACCTAATTCTTTTTACAAATAGCTACATAAACATCGAAATTATTATAGACACACACAAAACACAATGAAAAAGCGTGAGCTTTTAGGCTAGTTTCGTAATTGTGTAAAGTACTTAGGTGCAATATGTAAGTGATTTTTAGGGTTCCATACCTCAGGAGGAAAAACGGAACCCTAATATGATCACTTCGTTGTCTGTCTGTCTGTTTGTCAAGACCTTCTCAGGAATGCGTGAAGTTATCAAATTTAAATTCATACCACATACTCAGGTCTATAACGTCTTGAAACTGTATAAAAATTCGACTTCTAAGTCAACGCAATCTAAATATATTGCGGCTTTTTATGGATACGGAACCCTAAAAACTTTTTAAGATTTAAAAGTATGGACCTCAAAAGGAAAAGACGGCACTCTTGGTAGGGTTATGTACCCGAAGTAACTCGATTAAACTTTTAACTCTTTCTGACCAGAGTCGTCACACTCGTACTGCCTACCTTGTAATGAACCTTAAGGTTGAAGGTAGAACCTTCTACCTTCTGATGCCTTTCTTAAAAACCCCTAGCCCCTTTCACACCTCACTGTACGTACCGTTTCCGCTTGCAATGTATTAGGATGAATTCTCTGCCTATGGCGAGCAATGCGATGATAGAAAGTAGTCGTAGGAATAACAATAATACTTATAATTTCTTCCAAAATAACCTTATCGACTGTTGAACAGAAGAAGCAACTTTGGTAACCTATAGGGAAACATCACAGTTTAAATTGCTCAGTGAATCAGATAAAATCATAAATCATTTTATAAACAAGCTCACTCTGTGTAAACCTTTGTCAACATTTGGACGTCTGTCGCGGTGATATCAAAGACAGATAGATACCCGTGACGTGATATTGATATGATCTGCCGAGGAGCAAACAAAAGTATTTTGTATTCTGTAACTTTTCTGAAATATGATGAAACAAAAACCTTCGAATGAAAACGCAATCATGGAAAGCTTTTACATCTTATAATAGATTTCTGTGATAAGTTTGTATATGGAATAGGTACGTATGTAAGTACGTATATTCTGTAAAAAATCTAGTTCGTTTGGCTTACCTATTAAGTTGTTTCTGAGTAAAAAAATACGATAATGTGATTTTTGAAATCACAGTCCTAAGACGCAATAAAAAATAGTGTCCTGCCGCTTGTCTAGAGTTTGATATCTCTTCAGAATAGTAAAAAACTAAATATATTCATATTTCATAATCACAAACGCCTAATAACTACTAAAAGGTATCAAACCACTTTTTGGGGTATAAATCAAAAAATATCGATCCTAGAAAAAATTAAGAAGAGTTAGACTGTAGAAAATTTAATTCTAAACAACTTTGTAGTTACAACTTTTTGTGTAAAATTAGAACTTTAAACGATTTATTCAGTAAACAAAAATGTATCCTTAAATTCAAGATCACGGAGAACGCAACGAACCGAATAGCACGCAAATCGAAACTTAGACTACCGGGGACCTCGCTCAACGAATTCAGAAATAAATTTGCTACTAGGAATTATTTCTAGGTTTGCCCCTTAATTGAGCTAAATTGGTTGTACTATTAGTCTAATTAAAATAAAACCGCTTTTAGAGGACATCGGATTCTACCACGACTTATTTGTTATCTACTTTTAACCCGACGACGTTTCGGCCACTTTTCAGCAGCTATGGTCCCAATAACATTAACGTTTTATTTCAATTAATGATATTCGCGTAAACTTCATACAGTATCATTTCAGTTTCTGCTATACAGTTAATATATTAGCAAATCAATAAAGTAGTGATTGGAAATTCGGGCGCTTATCAACCTAATGCTAAAATATGTAAAGAGGTAAATAAGCGCCCGTATTGCCTATCACTAATTATTACATTATATTACCAAAGAAAAAAATATTTAATGTTACCAAATGAAATAAATTACTAATTACTATACAAAATCTGATTTCAGCCGGCCTGTTCAACGTTCTTTATTTTTCAATACAGTATTTTATCCATACTAAGTTATATTATAAATGCGAAAGTAACTATATCTGTCTGTTACGCTTTCACGCTCAAACCACTGAACTGATTTTAATGAAATTTGGTACAGAGGTAGATTAGACCTTGGGAAAGGACAAAAGGATAATGTTTGGTTGCAATAACCGACATCCACGAGGGCGGAGCCATGGGCAACTGCTAGTAAGATACAGTGGCGATGAGTGAAAATTTTAAAAAGGAAGCTGGTGATTTTTTTTTACTTATAAAAGTTCTCTACCACGGCTACCCTTTGCAAAGCAAACAGGCAGGAATTGGGTTACAGGGACCCCTCGCCACTGGTAAGATATAATTTACCTCAATTCTACTTAACCTAAGTTTACCACCGCCTTCTAGGTGCTAGGGGAGACAAAACGGCGCACTTTCAACTCACTTTTTTTCCTGTCGGTAAAAGTAAATGTTATTATTCCCAAAACGTAGATACAAAAAATATATGGTCACTGATTATTGTAATATTTCTGAAGGATTATTCTGTCTACCGTATTGTGGGCATCAATCCGAGCGTATAATGTGCGGAATATGGTCTGATCTCCGATGTAACAGGACTGTGTTTGTAGATTCCATAACTCATGCAAAAAGGTTGCCGCAACAGCGGGTCGAAGGGCTCGTGTAGCTGGACGACATTATTTTGAACTTCTTTTAGGTATTGATATAAATAATAAAGGTATGATTCCGAAGCCGACCGCTTACGACAACTGCCGATGCATGCAGCAGATACAGCGTAACTGCTTCATGAGTCGGCAGTTGTTGCATGCGGTCGGCTTCGGAATCATATCGTATATAGCTTTTAGGCTGGGCTGTCCATTAATCACGTGAGGCTCAATAGGGGGAGGGTTTTTTTTTTTTTTTTTTTTTTTTTTTTTATAGGACACGTCAATTTGACTTCGCCTCGCCTGATGGTAAGCTGAAGGCAAAGTTCGGAAAAAATCACGAAATATTACCAGGGGGGAGGGAGGGGTATAGTTGCTATATATCACGTGTATTTATTTTTTCTTATAATTCGCGATTTTTGTCACGATTCTAAGTTTTTTAGCATTAAATAATGAATAAAAAAATACACGTGATTTTGGCTTAGTGCGGGGGGGGGAGGTCCAAAACCTCACCAAGTATCACCATGGGGGAGGGGGGGTTAAAAATTGCTAAAAAAAACATCACGTGATTAATGGACAGCCCCTATGATACTTTCTGATGGATTTTTAACGGATTCTATCGCGACTGTTTGTTATTATTTACTTTGAGGCCGACGTTTCGGCCTTAAGTAGTTTTAAGATACCATATTATCCTACCAAAAAGATTTTCAGGTAAAATAGAAAATTTTTCGGTCATAAGGAGAGCCAAGATTCTAACTCTACACGCCCTAAGCTAATATATTAGAATATTTTTCATAGCGCCTAGCGTTCAACGCGAATTCTAATCTTAACGTTCTCTACATATCAGTGCCGAGGGAGCGACTGCCGGCTTTCCAATGGGTTGTACCTACCTATGTTACATGACAAACTAGACCGAGGTAATTTTTTCCATCGGCTTTGAAAATTTTCACCCTTCACCACTGCAACATATTTTACATAACAAGCCAGATTGTGTGCCATGTTAGTTTGAATGTGTTAGATGGTATCACCTCCGCCGCATTCTCGGTCCTAGTTCATGATCAGTGGCGTAGCTAGATGACCAAGGGCCCCGGTGCAAAAAGAAACAGGACCCCCATGTTTTCATTCCATTTTTTTGGTTGCAAAAACTCCCTCGGGTGTCGTACATCGCCTTATCGGGGTTTACGATAGAGTTTCTAGAGCCCAACCGGCCTTGGTTGCCGACGACGTGCTGTTGGGGATCAAATTATCAAATCCTAGTTTGGGCCCGAAAGCCTATTGAGCTTGGGGTCCTCCTGAGTTTGGCCCCTCCTGCACTTGGGGGCCCCGGTGCACGGCACCACCTTGCCCACCCATAGCTACGCCAGTGTTCATGATAGATCATGATCTAACCCTTTTCTGATGAGTTAACCTCATGGTTACGTGGTATGTATACGAATGGTTCTCTACATTGTTCATTTTGGTGCATCTACATTTACATTTATTTTCATTACATGTGTCGTAATTTTTTAAATAGCTACAGAATAATAAATGCGACAAGTCGTAACTCCGAACGCGCTCCTAATGTTATGTGACCTAAGGACGCCGCAATGTACTTTAATATGAGTTTTTTATACGTAAATATCTTTTGAATTCCTCCAAATGTGTTTCAACACAAAAGAAAACTTCCCGAGTGGAAAAGTATAAGGGTACGGACTATTGTTGAGTCTTGTTAAAAAATTGAGGCTTGTATGGGATTGTGTGACCTTAAGGATGTGGAATCTTTATGAAAGAATTTTTCCTACTGACACTAATATAACGGTTACAACCCTTTTGTGAGAAGTGGTGTGCGACTTTTAATAAGACTCTAGTTATGTCTTGGAATATTTGTTAGAAAATTCAAGTTTATGATTCATTATAAGTTTTAATATATATGTGAGAGGTTTTTATTCATTTAAACTTCATGTAGGTACACATGTACAGTCGACAACGGAGATACGGTCGCACTTTTTCATATTATAAAGTTGTATGTAAAGGTGCCAGCGTATCTCCTGTGTCGACTGTACGCTTAATGCTATAGGCATTCTCTACTAGTCAACCTTATAGGTGGTGCACAGAATAACAAAGTAGATGCATTATGAAAGATAACTAGATGAAAACTGTAACTAAGTTCATACATAAATGTAATGATAACAGAAAAGTCATTATTATTAGGGATTTATGGAGTGGGAACGCGCTGGATGCGAGCCGCTTCCAACCGGTCTAATTGGAGATCTATAGGGGAGGCCTATGTCCAGCAGTGGACTTCCTATGGCTGAAATGATGATGGTGATGATGATGGAGTCTAACCAATTTCACAGCAAGACATAATGATAATGGAAATGACGGCGCTCCGGTGCAGGTTTTCCTCTAGGCGTCGGAAGAGGGCTCTATCCTTTTTAGCCAAATAAATGTAGAAGAAGCAGTAAGCTGGCCCCGTACTCCAAAGTGACTGTCATAGATGCAACAGAAAACAATGCCACTGTAGCTGATAGGTTCGTGTTTACGTGAGTAAAAGATCAGAAATGATTTTAAAACACCGCGGAAAACGAAATGCGCGGGCGCGAGCTTTTTCTACTTTCATGCGGACGTTCGAACAGACACGATTCTTCCCGTTCAACAATGGCGCCGCAAAACTCCGCGGTCTGAGGGCGCTAGCGTCAAACAATCGCAGCGCCCGTTCGCATTCCGTTTGTAGCGGTAGCTATTTATTCAAAAAACACGAACATAATGTAAGTAGTAAAATAGGAAAATACAATTTGCAAAAAAATACGATGCGTACAGACGGGCGGACCATGACACCGTCACCAGCCACAATAGCGAGGGGTGCCTATAACACGATTTCTGCTGGCTACTCAATGGGTCGCATGACTCGCATGGTGCATGACAAACTAAGATCGAGTTAATTTTTTTCCACCGGCTTACCTTATGAGAATTTTCACCCTTCACCACTGCAATGCAAATGATAATTTTTTATTAGTTTTTCACTGAAACAGTTATGCTATCAGTATAAAGTAACAAGATTTACGAATACCAAATACCTACGTCTACGAGATTAGAGCCAAAGAAGCGAACATCTTCGATTTCGACAATCATTAATTCAATTTGAACCATAATTCTTCACCTAAGCTTCGTAAAATCCCCAATCGGAATTCATTTTGGTATTATTACCTACTTATATTTAATTTATCTTCAGACATGCAAAGTAAAATAAGAAAGCATTTCAATCCGAGTCCGACATAACCTCCGGCTCCGGCGGGGGAGGTATCCGTGGGGATTTTTCGCACGATAAAAAAAAAAGGAAGCATTTCAATCTCTGCCCACGAACGTCGCGTCGTACTTATGTCTTATTTTTAACATACATAACATACGTGTCTGTAATGGTGACCCTCTTTTCAGAGACTTTGCCTTCAGCTTACCATCAGGCGAGGCGAAGTCAAATTGACGTGTCCTATAATCTATATATATAAAAATGAAACCCGTTTTCCGTTGTCACGACATAGCATGAAACGGCTGGACCAATTTCGATAATTCTTTTTTTAGAATATTCCTTGAGGTACGGGGATGGTTCTTACGGAGAGAAAAATTGAAAAAAAAAAAAGAATTGACTGTTAGGCGGTACGAAGTTCGCGGGGTCAGCTAGTCTAATATATAAAAATCAATGTCACTTCTCGTTGTTAGTTTATAAGTCAAGAACGGCTGAACCGATTTGGCTAATTTTAGTCTTGAGATATTCGTGGGTGTCCAGGGAAGGTTTAAAGGATGAGAAAATAGGTGCAGCGGGAACGGAAAAAATATGGCGGTACGAAGTTCGCCGGGACAGCTAGTATAAAATAAAAAACATACATACATACTTAAACTCATGCCTGTAAATCCCCGAAGAGGTAGACAGAGGCAATAGGCATATCAACACCCACTCGCCAACAATGATTTTCCGTCCCACGCAATAGGGGACGAGCCTATTGCCGTCAAGCGGGCACTTAGTCATGGGCTGTATGTTTACTGTCGGAAGGAGAACAGCCCTATCCCTTAGTCACCTTCTACGACACCCACAGGAAGCAACACGGCATATTATTTTTTACGTCACTTAAATATCATTGTCACGTACCTCAGCTGACCATCAGGCGAGGCGAAGTCAAATTGACGTGTCCTATATAAAAAAAAAAAAACGTACCTACATTTTTGTGGTTTCTTTCTCTAAAACCCTCCAAAAACGAAAACTTACAATGATACTAGCTTTTTCCCGCGGCTCCGCCCGCGTGGATGTCGGTTATCGCGACCAAACATAGCCTATGTCCTTTCTCAAGGACTAATCTACCCCTATACCAAATTGCATCAAAATCGGTTCAGTGGTTTAGGCGTGAAAGCGTAACAGACAGACAGACAGACAGAGTTACTTTCGCATTTATAATATTAGTATGGATATGGATATGGATAACCCGCGCTACATTATCTTGGACCTAAAATGTGCTCAAAATGTGCCGTATACGCGCAGTACACATTTCTTGGGTGTCTTTTGAAGATAACACGGGGTGCTACTGCGCTAGACGAACGCAAATTCACCAAGCATAGACTATTACAAAGCAATCCGCGGGCGCCAGAGCCTCGTATATCTTACGATTTAGGTCCAAGATACGTGCCGTGGGTTATACATCCGTAAGTATAGCCAAACGTTATTTGCCGTCCAAAAAAGTTGTTTTGCCAAACAACAAAACAAAACAAAGTCATTTCGCTTCCAGTTGAGTAGTTGTTAATAAATTTCCTGCGGCGGGGAGCTCATTGTAATCAGGCTGCAGGTCCGACCGCATCGCTTGAGGGGTGGCCAGTAAAGCCTACAATTTCCTACAGCTCTGCCACCGAATAGCTCATTTCCGAGCCGGTCTGTCGATGTGAGCGATCGAGAGTCCTGCCACCATGATTCTGGAGAGTCAAGGCTATGCCTTGAACGAACAAAATATGTACCTACCTACATTTTGTGTTATAGGTCAAGGTTATAGCTTCTTTAAATTTTCTAGTGATGTTACTCCTCATAAATACGGGTGACCTATTTTGCTAATGTGGCGTGTTATGTTATTATTACGTGTTATTATCATTAGAAAATGTTTGATTGATATAAGATCATGCAATAAAGAAATAATTACCTTTTTTTTTCGCAGCAGCGTGCGTTGCAAAGTTGGCATTCGAAACTACGTATCACACCCTATTTATCTTGCTTTTAATAGAAAACGGTAGTCGTTACAATGAACAACTCAACAGTTTTTCCATAAATAATGAAAAACAAACATCCAGGTAGGCCAGTCTTCATTTCTACGAATCCAACATTTTATTCTTTCTATGAGTTTTTCCTTGATTTTATGCTGACCCTGTTACATGCTACAAGAGATGGACACCCTACTCAACGTCGCCCTGTACCTATATTGGGGGACAATAGGCAATTTATTGATCCGAAAGTAGCCTGCATTTTAGTAGCGGAAGGCGCTTTCCTACGAAATTATGTTGTTTGTGAATAGTTGCTGTAAGATTTTAGCTTTTATATATTTTATAAACAAGTTATTTACCTTTATTTTGCCATGCAATGAATTATAGGATAGACCTCTTTCTACTTTCAGCAGTAAGCATGCAGCTTATCAAAAATGGTAAGCAATAGCTGAGGGTAATCTTAAATATTGTACGCTCATTGGTTGAAAATGGTCGATGATCAATAAACAACCAATGAGTATCCAGTATTTCAAATGTCTTGTGTTAAGTTGACACGAATTTGAAAAACGTACGAAAATAAAGATTTACAGAGGTCACTGCCCCAACAATATAACTGTTAAGTATATTTATTTTTATATGCGAATAAGAAAGAGCGAATCCCCCACGCAATCGTAGCCGGTCGGTGGTGCAATATAGTTTTGGCACAAAGCTGATTCTGTTATGTGTTATATTAAATTACCCAACTGACCCGTCACTCTGCTAACAATATTGCCTGTAGCGCCTGTAAGGCATTGAATACATGAATTTCAGAACTAGAACCTTTTCTTTACGTAGGTATTATTGTAATTCGCATACTTATGTTTTGTATGGTTACAAAATCCCGCTTCACATTGTTAGAAAATGTAATTCGGTTTCTTAAGAAGGCCACCATTTGTACATATTTCATTTATGTTGTCCATATATAGGTACGTATATAATAGTTTGTTTGTGTACAATAAAGATTTATCTTATCTTAACTTACCTTATTATCTAATATCTTAACAATTGATGACGTTGGGTGTACCTATTAAGTCAATTTTTAGAAGATGATCTTGAATTTGATATTTTTTTTTTCTTTTCAGTTTAGTCACAGCGAGTGAACCTATTAAGCATCAACTAACCACTGCGTCCTTGCTGCTTTCGTCACAAAAAAGCTCAATGACATTTTAACCAACCTAGGGACTTCGTGCACAAAAGTTACACTCGCAACTACGAAACCAATGAGGCAGTTTGAAAGCCAGTTATCCAACATGGTGTTTATTGCGCCAACTGTATTGAGTTTGTTGTTTACGAGTGTTTAGCGAATTTCCCCCGAGCCTGTGGTATAGCAGACCCACCGTTTGTTTGGCTCGAGTAAGCATGTGTTTACTAATTCCAGTTGATACAAATATTGATGTTAGAAGGTTATAGCAATGACTTTCTAAGTTTCATATAGGTGGGTTTAGCTATTTCCTCGTGGCCAAACTTCTTCTTCTTAGCGTTAATTCCCAGTCGCATCCGAAGCTTTCAGCTCGGAGTCTGGGGTCCGCTTTACCAGTCTTAACTACGAATTTGGCTAGACCTCGATATTTTCCGTGAAGCGATTGTCATCTGACCTCTATAACCCAATGTTATTATTAGGCGATATCGAAGCTTTGCAGTTGGACCGTTGTTTTTGGATTTTTTTTAGGGCTCCAACTACCCGTAACGTTCAATGAAATTTTCATTCATTTAAATTACCATCCTCCTACTATCACTCACGACTTTTCAATAGCAGCAACTCAACGTTCGCCGGGTCAGCCAGTAAAATATTATATTATAAACTTACAGTAGAACATAATTTGAGTTAAAAATCACTATCTCGTGCGCCGAGTTCACACGAGTACAAGGATTACTCATTAAAAGGTCTCACATGTACCTATTTATCCCCCGCTCGTAAAAGGACAAACAAAAACTACTTATTAGTCGACAACTTCGCTATTTCGGTGTTGTTACAGTAAACAGCGAAGAGGCTTAGTGGGATTTTGAGCCGGGAGTACGAATAGTTAGTAGGCAACATAGAGACTGTGTTTATAGATCAGATCTCATCACCATACCTATTATTATTAGTGTTGTCTTGAAAATACCGTAGTGGAATTTGTTACGCCTTTTTCTCCACTAGCACCTTGGAAGCGATGGTAAACTTAGCTTATGCAGTGGCGTAGCTAGGTGACTAAGGGCCCCGGTGCAAAAAGAAACAGGGGGCCCCCCTATTTTTTTGGTTCCGAAAATTCCGTCGGACGTCACCTTACCGAAATAAACGATGAGGTGGGCATATCCCCTACCGAGAGCATATCACTGGCACCCCGGCTGATTCTCGCCGCACTGACCCGAGGTCATCTTGGCCACGGATGCAATCAGGAAAATGTGTCTATATGCAGATGATGATGATTTCGTGTTTATGTCGAATCGACATAAACATTCGGTGAAGGTGTTTAGGCCTTAATCGAACCAACTAAAACTGTATGCAGTCTCGGGTCTCAAGCGCCGGAGTGTAAGCGGAACCAATAAGAAAATTCCATTGCACCTCGACAGACCCTGGGCCATATACGACTTTGAGATGGCCCCTCAAATATGGTAACCAACGATATCTCCATCTGCCCCAGAACCATCACACCCCCTTACTTTCCACTGCGACAGTTGCTAATCAGAGTTACACGTGGAAAGTTCATAGTTGGCCATAGGCCGCAGCGTCTATGCCATCTTGAGACAGGCTGCTGCTGTCTCCGTTACCCAGGGTGCACAAATGGTCTTCAATAGAAGACCAGCTATTATCTCTAGTCGAATGTCTAGCATTAAGCTTGGGGGCTCAGGGGGGCCTCCAAGCTAGCTGCAAATGTGATGGCGAATCTTTCAACGAGACAATACTGCATAAAATTCCCAGCAAATGAGCACTGATTAGAGTTGTGCTACAACCCATTTTCACATTCCAAAATTAAGACTTTTTTGGTAGTTCAATATAAGATTTGTTAGTTCAGGCTCGGGCTTGGGGGGCCCCCTGAGCCTGGGGGCCCTGGTGCACCGCACCACCTTGCCCACCCATAGCTACGCCAGTGAGCTTATGTAGAAGTATGATTATTGACGTCAATAAGAAATAATTATATTGTTCAATTGAAAAACTAAGACTAACCATTGTTCCTGGTTGAATCCGAGGCTAAAGGCTTTGGAGTTGGTGAAATAATGTCTCCTTCATAACAGGTGAGCCCGCCTTTCACCCCAGCAGAAGCAAGGTAAGATGAGGACACACTGTGGTTCCACGGACCAAGGAGCCCATCTCAAAAGCCGTAGATGACTTAGGGTCATCCGGTATGCGAAATAAATGCCTTATGGGCCACCTTACACCCGGCATTGGAGACCCCTTCCTTCTTCCTATATAATAAATAATCAGAAAAATTCAATGTATATACGCTATTCTTATTGCAATAAACATTATTTTCACATGCTGAGACTGAAGACTTAATTGCGTCTTACACAAACAATTGAAAAATCCAGCTATTTATATCTAAGTACTTGAATTGGAAGCCACTTGCTGGACACTAGATTTATCTGATAAAAGCATCTAATGAGGAGATCAATCACAGTGCCACCATTATAACATGAAAAGTGTACGTAATAGTGACCCTCTTTTATGAGACTTTGTCTTCAGCTTACCATCAGGCGAGGTGAAGTCAAATTGAAGTGTTCTATATAAAAAAAATTGAGTTAGTTTAACTGTACCTATAAAGTAAATTCATTAGATAATGTCTCTTCCAGTTTTCACTTAGATCGAAGATAGATGTTATATTTGTTCAGGACTGGACAAGTTTTTGACTGCTTTATCATTAATTTAAAAGCTCGTTAAACTGAGTTTACGCACACCTGATAACTTAAAATCCGTAACAAACTTCGGTAACATAATAGATTTTTGCAAATGTGCCATTTTATGTATTTCATAATATATTTTGCTAATAATAAACTGGCAAAGTTCTCCTGCAGAAGTAATTATGCTTTTTGGTTTGAGGAATATACTTAACGGTTTTTAATAAAGTTTACATTGGTTGATCATTCCCTATGTAAGGAACTGGTAGCGGATTCGATTTAATTCTTGGACGCTCACTTTTCCCATTTTAAATCGATACCTTACCAATATTAGGTCACAGAACAGGCCAAGTTAAATGATATAGAACTGGTAACATTATGCCGAAAGACCGCAAACGAGTCCTAAAATACAAGAATTTTGTTTCACATGCTTAACGTGCAAAGTATTCTCCAAGGTACGATTCCAACAGCTTTAAAATATCTTTCGAAAATCTTACCACCATGAAACAGTACACACCAAAGACTATTCCACAATAAATAATACTCAGCAATACAATGGGACAGCAAAGTTACTTTTATCAGTTTCCGCACATATATCATGGAGTATTCCTGTGACGACGGGCGTGGGGCCCGTGCCCTAATGGCGCCAATAGTTGGGCAATTTGTTTCTATTGTGGCCCGGAGTGACGGCCCGCCCCAGGTGAGGTGAGCCCTCATATTGCCGACCGTCATACTGGTGCCTTTTCACGTTTATTACGATTTTGTTCAGGAATGTAGTCGGGATTTTTTGCTTATGAGTATATTTTATTTGATAAAGTTCAGGCACAGTGAAAAGATGTTATGACAGCTGAATTCATGTTAAGTTTTTTTTTTTTATTACATGTAAAAGGTTTGCTAGCATATAGCCATAACATAGCCTGCATGTAACTATATGGATTTTGTCGTCCGAAATAAATTATTCTTGTTTATTCGAGCCCCACTTCCGAATTTATCCAAAGCATGCATTTTGAATTCCGGATTCTGCTCTTCTACTCTGTTTTGATTAACTTATCTAGACTTGGCTTAGATTGCAGTCACTCCCGTAAAAGCTTAAATACAACAAATGTGGCCATAGGCGACATTATTAGGGTGCTCATCTGCCACCAAAGTGGTAAAAAAAATTATGGAAAGGAGGTATAGGCGAGCGGATCCGGGACTCTAAAATGCAGGCTTTAAATGCAACCGCGGTTGGAACTAGTATGAAGAGAAGAGAATATTAGAAAAGTCTGAGTCTGAATTTCAGTAGGTCCGTCTATACAATGGTTTGTGCTCAGAAGAACTATTTGACATGATGCCAACAGCTACATTCTATCATCGCACCTCTCGCCACAGGCAGGGAATTCATCCTCACACATTGCGTCCGGAAATGGTGCGCACTGTGCGGTTTGAAAGGCACTTCATCCCACGCACACCCAAGCTGTGGAATGAACTCCCCGCGATGGTTTTCCCAAGCGACTACAATATGGGGTTCTTCAAGAAGGGCATTAGAAGGTTTCTTCCGGGTCGGCAGCGCGAGTGTGACGCCCCTGGCTTGTGCTTGTCTGCCACCTAAGTGGTATAAAAAAAAAGGTATCATTTAAAAAGGGTATGACGCTGTGACCAAGCGAAAAAATTACACATAATTTTTGGTCTACATCCGAAGACACTTTTTCCCTCTGGTTAAATAAGCTTGCATCTAAATTTACAGCCTCATTAAATCCAAGTGCGGAGGTCATAATAATGAAAATTTAAAACAACATAACTCGCTCGTAGGGTGGTTACGACTCGCCGTGAATTTTAACTAGCGGTAACTGGACTTCTCATTTGGATAAATAAAATTAATGTTTGTTTGCACGTTTGTCCGTTTGACCCCGCTCCAAGCCGCGTTGATAGTCAATAAACTTGACAATGTAGTTTTGATTGAAGTTCCTTTGATACTGGTTGACACTATTAAGAATTTTCTTATTGATTGACTCTACAAGTTGTCAAGATCAAAAGATATCAGACTTAACTATTCAGAATCTACGGCGTCGATAGCTTTGCGGTAAAAGAGTCGGCCTTACGATCGAAAGATCTCGGGTTCGAATCCTGGCCATTACACTACCAACGTGAACCCACTCCTACCTAACACAAGGAATTTAATTAGCTGAAGGGGTTAGAGGAAATATTAGTAATTTCGGTTGCTGATATTCTTTAAAAAAGAACAAATTTCAGTTGTTTAGCTATGTTATTTGACATAATGATTATGTACGCTAGTTAACTGAATATTCTTCTAGGGCAATTTTGTTAAACTTTACGGCAATAGGCTCACCCGCTATTACGTGGGACCTAATACAATGATTGGTGAAATGTGGGTGTTAATTCACTTCTGCCTAACCCGCCGGGGATAAAGTCGTGATTGTATGTATTGTTTGTTAAACTTTAATACACATACAATTTCTACTGTTACTAAATATAAAATATAACGTCTGATAATGTCATATTTATTTATCAAAGCAAACAGCTAACAGTTTAGCTAGACAAGTTTCACGTACGAACCGAAGATTAACTTGGTTTAAACTATGGTAATCACCGATTAAGACAAGCCAGCACCGCCAACAAAATTCCTACATCCTGCAAATTATTATTAGAAAACTTTCAAGCAAAATTTACCTAGGTAGTATGTAATATGAAGATTAGTTTACTATTGTTCTGTAATACGATACAGTAGTTTAGCATATCGCGGGTTGTCTTGACAATTACGTAGGAAATTAGAATTTCACAAAGAAGAAATTTGATAAATTTGAAAATCAAACAAAAATTCACTCCTTCTTTTGGGATATAAATCGAAAAATATCGATCTTAGGAAAAAAATATGGAAGCCAATATGTCGTAGGAAATTTAATTCTAAACAATTTTTGTAATACCATTTCTCGTGCAAAATTAAAAATAACCGAATACGATTTTTTTCTAAGTTTGCCTCTACTTTGAAATAATTCCCTTGGAGTATATCTTTTCAACGTAGAGTACCTACGTAGAGTACCTATGTAGAATACCTACGTAGAGTACCTAGGGGAAGGGGGGGCATGACGGGGTAGCGAGGTAAGACGGGGTACCGCACACATAGAAGAAACTAGACGTTTGTGAATATAAAACAATAAGCCAATAGGAAGCCTCATTCAACCGACGGTTGACGCGAGAGAATCTGTGAGCAGGAGTGCACGCGTTTTTTTTTTATAAGCGAAAAAGTGGTGCAGTGTTTCGTCGATCTTTTTTTTTGTAAGGTGAAACGTCAATATTTTAAGGTAATTATAATCAATCCATTAATGTTTTTTTGATCTTTGGTTACTAGTGTTGTTTATTTTGATATGGTATGTTGTTTGTAGGAATCCGTTAAACATTTTATTAGTTAATTTTTTTTTTGTTCAGAGTGACCTTATGAGGCAAGATGGGGTATTGGGTGCGGGGCATGATGGGGCATTGGGGCAAAATGGGGTTGTGGGTCTGAGTTCTTTTCAGTTTCTTAATAAGTAACATTAATTTATTATTTTTTTAGGTAAACCATGGTACGTACTTACAAGAGAAGGACCATAATGCATCCCCAAGTGATATTTTGCCCATTCCTTCTGTTCAACGAACTGAAATAGGAAACAATACTGCCGAGGAAAAACAGCTATAATATTCTCAACACCCTATAAAAATGAGCTGGAAAATTTGAACATGCCGGGTAAAACATCCAATCCTAATGATCCTCGCCTCAAAATGAATGCTAAGAACAAACAAAAGGTCATTCATAAAAAAAAGAATAATGAAGAAGATGCAAACAACAATTTCTTGACATCGTCAGAACCTTGTCAGCAAACCATCGTCAGCTCTGTGGGCGTTGGGCTCACAACAACGTTCGTGCTAGCGTGGACGATGAAGAGATCTTCATCGTCCTTCTTCATCCTCTAGATAGAGGAAATACACATTTGTTTGTTTTGTGAGAACGATTAGCCTTCCCCATCATGCCCCAATTTCATTACCCCATCATACCCCATAGTATGGGGCAAGATGGTTTTTCATTATGTTTCTATTAATTATTAATTATAAAAAAATGTGATAAGATGATTTTCCAAAGACTGTACCAAATCATAGTTAGATTAATGACCTAACGAATCATAAATTAATGAGACTAATAAACATAGTGATTATTCTGTATTCATGCTATTTCCCTTAGCTACCCCATCATGCCCCCCCTTCCCCTACGTAGAGTTTTGTGAGAACTACAAGTAACGCAAACACCTCAAGGTTTTAAGATATCCCGATTGCCGCGCCATCTACCGAAGCGAAATAATAGCTAAGAATCATCGATTTGAAGCATTTGTTAAGCTAACTTTTCAAATCGATTTAGAAAGGAATCGTTTTCCTTTCTAAATCGATCTTTAGAGCAGATTGAATATCGTACAAAAATTTGAAACAAAAGAAAAAATTAAAAACGTAGATATACAAACCAACGTATCATTTTTATCATAGATAGATAATTCCTATAATCTATACTATTATATAATTGTAAAGTGGTCGTGTCTGTACATTGGAGATATTTAAAAAAAATACTTGGGTTATGTTATGTTAACGATAGGTACCTACCTACTGAACACGAAAATTTTTTTTTTAATTTCCTGTCTGTTTGCCTGTTTGTTCGCGATAGACGCAAAAACTACTGGACGGATTTTGATGCGGTTTTTTTTGTTAGGGCTTGATCAGATTTAAAATCTTACGTTTGTTTGATCGCAATCGGTTGAGTAGAACCGAAGATATGAGCAAAGGTCGCGTTACCCGAGATGCACGCGGGCGGAGCCGCGGGCGAAAGGCTAGTATTAATATAACTGACTTTATTTTATAAATTCATCAAATTTAATTGTGACTGTTCAAGCAAATTAGTCAAGTTATCGTATTCATCAGTCATAGAATGACATTAATTAGCAAAATTAACATTCCAGCCAGTTATAATAACTCCCTCCTCTCAGGGGATGGGAGTGAGTGTAGAGGGAGAGGAACCCTCCCGGGCTTGGCATTTCATAGCCTAAGTTCTGACAAAATTACTAATTAATGCTGATTTTCCTTAGTATTCAATTAGCACCGGGCCATCGATTGGGAACACCTGGCTTCAAGGTGAGAATAATAAAATTAAATTATAGAAATTGTTAAATAGTCATCGGCACTGTTAATAATTAATAATTATTGGAACCTATCTGTGATAATTGAAAACGCTCTATTTTTTTTTATGGTTTTCTTTTATTTCAGTCTCTGCGGCGTGGCGGTAGTGAACGCGGCTACTTCGCAGGAGGTGCGGGTTCGATCCCCACTCAGTGCAAATATTTGTATACATGAATACGGGTATTTGCATTGAATTGGTCGTGCCTCAGAGAGCACGTTAAGCCGTCGGTCCCAGTTGCCATACGAACATCTATGGCAGTCGTTACGGGTACTTAAAGCTCTTAAAAGGTCCAACAACTGGTCTAGCTGCAATGCTAATATCGCTATTGTAATGGGCTGCGGAGGACAGGAGGCAGTCGCTTCACAGAAAATATCGAAATCCAGCCAAATTCGTAGTTGGACTGGTAAAGCGAACCCCAGAATACGAGGTGAAAGCTACGGATACGACTAGGATTTACGCTAGGGTGAAGAAGGAGGTTTTCTTTTATTGAACTGAGTAGGTAGCTACGCCAATCCAAACGCGCCAGGTCCTCGTTTTTCTCACTATTTGGGGTGCAGATAGATGCCGGAAGCCATACCTACTTACCTTCCTATCGCAAATATATACAGAAATAAGTAAGTACTTAAATAAAAAAACACAATACAAAATTCAAATTAAACTTACAAATCCATTATCGGACAAACTCGGCTTATTGTTTGAAAATGACAAACGGCACTTAGTAAGTAGCCCAAGTAAGATTACACCTTATATTTCTCTGTTTATTTCCGGAGGCGCATATTAATATAAATTGTGATACTCGAAAAAACTTTCCGACAGCCCTATAGAGGTGGAGGAGCGAAATTACGGAACTTTTAACGAGTTCACCCTTTTGTCCGCGCGGCAATTATTTCTTCTTTTCTTAGTGCTATTAATGTTTAACATTAGAATTTGCTATGACGTTTATATGCTATGGTTAATATATGAATATATTTTTATTATATAGCCCTAGCCAGATGGACTGACGACCTGAAAAAGGTGGTTGGGACAGACTGGACGCGGAAGGTGGAGGATCGCACCCCCACGCCTGAGTTGCCTCCGCATACAAACCTTGTCCTAACAATAACGAACACGATAACATAAGAATTATCCAATTTGATGCAGTTATGCGCGTACATACATTTGAGGGGTTTAATTTTTATCTACCTATTAGATTCAGAAATCTAACCATAATGTGGGTGAGAAGTCGACTCCAGCTTCCATACCACATAAAAAGTTTCAAATAAAATACACACCGAGTAAGTACAATAGTCGGTCTATATTATGAGACAAATTGTTTGTTTCCGTACACTTTTGTTACCTTCAGAACTCTCAGGGCAATAATGAAGGAACAGAAAGTCATTTCGAATTTTTAATTACATTCTCCATGAAACAATTTAACGGGTTCCAACAGACGTTTTCAGGTAAGCAATGATTGTTCCCGCGCGACTGTTGACAGTTATTAAAATGTTATTTAAAGAAATTACCAACTTGGGGAGATTCAACACCTGTAAGCATTGTTCTTTGGATATGAGTTTACTTTAGAAATAGGTACACACGGTCAAGGAAATAATTTACACCTTGGAGCTTGGTATCCAATCTCTTGCTCCTCCTACAATTCGTCAATTAGATGCAGGCGCGGTCGCAGCTTGAAGTTTTGGGGAGGGTCACTTCGGAAATTCCTTAAGAAATTTAACCCCCCCCTCCCCTCGTACTGGGACTTTTCAATATGAAGTGCATGGTTTTAGGGGGGGTCATGTCCCCTGTGACCCCCCCCCCCCCCTCCCCTCGGACGGGTGTACTATGCCAAATGACCGCGCCTGATTAGATGAGCCTCCGTGGCGTAGTCACATGAGTAGATAATAGGGCGTAGTGGTAGTGAACGCGGCCGCTACGCAGGAGGCGCGGGTCCGATCCCCGCTCAGTGCAAATATTTGTGTGCATGAAATATGGGTATTTGCATTGGTCTGGGTGTTTCTATGTATAATATGTATGTATTTACAAAAAAAAATGTATAATAAGTATGTTTATCCGCATTCTAGAACCCATAACACAAGCTAGTTCAGCTATGCTTACTTTGGGTCTAGATGGCGTTGTGTAGAATGTCCTACAACAATATTCATCAAAGATAAAGAATCTTTTACAAGAACAAGGCTATTCAACCTATTAACCCTGAAATAGATGTCTCTGCCAGAGCCTCGCTCTTAAATCAGCAGGTATTCAGCTAGCAGGTGAGGTTGGCTTGGATCCCAAACTTCTTCACTTCTTAGTGGAGCACCATACTTTGGCTGTCAACTTTGTAACGGAAAATCTTTTCGACCTGATACTGTATGAAGTTTACGCGAATGTAACTCATTTAAATAAAACCACTTTTTAACATATTCTATCACCTCGCGACCATGGCTGCTGAAAAGTAGCAGAAACGTGTGACCAAAAGTAAATAATAGAGAGATCCGATTCTCAGCACTCCATGGATTCACCGTGCGGTCGCCGGGTCCATAGCGTGATACAGAGAGAAACGCTGTGACGGCGCTGGGACTTGCGACCCAGATGTAGGTTTAGGATGGTCACCTTGTGATGCATCAGTGCTCACCTCCACCGTCAGTAGTGTCCCCCCCCCCCCCCCTAACTATCCAAATTTGGTAAGATCCTACCAATGCCGCTTTGGATATTCGATTTAGTATATATCGCGATAGAATCCGTGAAAAAATTGGTTTTATTTCAATCTCTACTACCTTTTTTACTTTTAACCAATTGCAACAATTTGTAAGCAGATGGCATCATCTTAATGCTATAGTCATAGGTACTATTTTACTAAAGAATCGAGGGCATACATGATCATAACCATATTGTTTACATAAAATGTGTCCATATTTAAATTCTACATAATAGTTTGAAGCTGAAATTCGTAGGATGAACTTCACCTCGCCGGTCCGTGTGGGCACTTCACACACAAAACTCGGCCCTATCCTTGTCCGACTTAATTAAACCCAAGTTCGGATTAAATTAGTTCTTGGGAAACAATCACCGGTTACCAGGTTGCAAATGAAGTGCGTACAATGTGAAAATGGTAACAGAAATTATTTTGATGTTGTCGAATAATGATTTGAAAGCTATTGTTAAAGTTCTATGGTGAGGAAATAATTTTATAAAGGTGGGTACTGACTGATGTTACATGGTGTGCCATTCGCAGCGAGCATGCTGTTACGTCAGCCTTTTTTGATTCCCCACGATTGCTGCTGTAATTTTCGTTTTGTAATTTTACATCTTGTAAAACCAGTCAGTATCGAGCCTTATGTTATCGAAAAAATCACTATACAAAATTCACCTTCTTGTTGTAAGATATTCCCGCGACTTTTACGCGTGGACATAATCAGAATTTTATTTTTACACGGATTTTTTTCTCCAATACCAACTTTTCTTAAAATAAAAGTAAGCCTTATAACATCAGCTATAAAAAATGCCGTCGAAATCAACACAGTCATTTCGGTGATTGCCTGAAACAAACAAAAAAAAAACAGACTATTTTTTTTTAAATTTCCCAGAAATTTATTACTTATAAAATAAAAGAACATTTTTGTTCGCAGTGGAAACCCTAGGAATGTATAACTAGATTGAACGTCGAATTTGGCTGATTGAAAAAGCCCTCAAACGACGTCGATATCGGGGCAGGGCAAATTTTATGAGAGTCGGACGAAAAAACCCGCATTTCGATGTAAATGATATTCCACCTCGGGCATCAGCAGACGGGATGAAACAACTGCTTTCCGCAGACGACAGATTAGGATTTTTTGTTCGAAAGTATTCTGCTTGAATATAAGGTTTGATAGGCAGAAGGGTCGCACTTTTCATCTGATTTGATTCCGGCGGTATGATTGGTTATTCCGAGGATACAGTATGATTCGGTTATGCATACCAACGTAACGTCGTTTATTTTTACTGGTATTCGCGCTTTGGTTGGAATTTGATCACAATAATTTTAAAATTTAGTAAATTTAGGACAGTAGGTCGAAGATAAAGTCATGTTAAATAATTGAGGCAAGGGATGATGATAATGATTTCGTTTAATTAAATAGTTTTGATTATCCATACTAATACCTATTATACACTCTATTATACACTCTCACGTCTAAATCACTGAATCGATTTTGGTGAAAATTGGTACAGAGATGGATTAGACCTTGGGAAAAAATATTTGGCCGCGATAACCGACAAATACGCGGGTGGAGCAGCTGGCTATAGCTAGTGTTATATACGTGTTTTTCTTTTTTTTTAATTGACTAGGTACTATATGGGGTTCTTTAAGAAGGGCATTAGGTTTCTTCAGGGTCGGCAGCACGAGTGTAACACCCTGGTATTACATACGTCCATACTCCACGGTACACCTTAATAACGGTTTGGGCCTTAGTAAAGGACTTAATATTTAGTTGTGATAGGTAACTCACATCCACGCGGGTGGAGCTGCGAGCAATATCTAGCTAGTTTTAAACAAGTCAGATAGACCTACGTAAAACAATCAGATATACGGTCTACGTAAAAAGCTTGGTACAGAACGCAAAACGTTTTTATCGCAGATTTTCAGTAGGGCAGAGGGCCACGAAGGGCCGTAGGTATGTGGTTATATTTCAGCTGGCGCCATTCTGCAAGACGAAGTGGCCGAATGTCCTCGCCGT
This sequence comes from Eilema depressum, assembly GCA_914767945.1. Taxonomy (NCBI): domain Eukaryota; kingdom Metazoa; phylum Arthropoda; class Insecta; order Lepidoptera; family Erebidae; genus Eilema; species Eilema depressum. Next base: position 2,314,260 of record OU612026.1, read on the forward strand.
GGAATTGGATGTGTCCATCGTTATTTATGGGGGCACGGTATGTTCTATTCAATTGCGTACTGTAATCGTCCCACGAAAAATAACATTGGGGATGTAGACTTGACTGGATGTGCCTTGAAGGTTTTTTATAAAGATTATACAGATTTATGAGGCGAAGGTGAATGGAAGGCATGGTAAAGTGTAGTGTGGGTAAAGTGTGAGATTGCTACTAGGTGAAGTAGGTGATAAGGCCGCCTATTGTTTATACCTAATGACACATGTTTTCTCCACGGTGTGCACAATAAAGATATAAGTTCTATACCATATCAATCAGTTCGAACAAATTTTAAAGAAAAGCCACAAGTAGGTACCCATGATTACATTCTATCATCGCACCGCTCACCACATGCAAGGAATTTATCCTCACCCGTTGCAACCGGAAACGTTGCACACAGTGAGATATGAATGGAATTTCATTCTGCGTACACTCAAGCTGTCATATGATGTCTGGTTTTTCAAAGATACTACAATCTGGGGTTCTTCAAGAAAGGTAGATACTACTACTACAGGGTCAGCAGTGCAAAGATGGCGCCCCTGTGTTGCACATATCCATAGACCAGGGTAACCACTTTCCAATATGTGGGCCGTATTATGCTCGTCTGTCACCAAAATGTTATAAAAATCCTGCAAGCCCTGCAACCGTCGGCGAGCATATATGAAAATAGAAGAATCTCCCGGGCTCCAAAGAGCTAAATTGAATGCAACTAAGAAATTACTATGAGAATAATGACATTTGCAAAAAAAAACACTTTTCCAATCACAATCTGCGAAGTAAAATAAACGTTGAAGATATTCAAATTCGGCAACTTGGGATATAACCGTAAGTAAACAATAGACGAAACCATCGCTTAAAATAATTACACAGCGAGACCACGTGTTTGAGCTCCGGTTATGGCGCTATAAACAGGATTGGGGCGCTTTGGCAAGTTTTATTCAGTTTTTTGGAGGTCCTCACTGTACCTTTCACTTATTTTTTGAAAGAGAAGAGAAAATGCTGTTGTATTTTGTATGCTGATTTGTGTCAAGGCCCTAATGTCCCTGTTCGGGCGCCAAATGTAATAATTAAAAAAAATATTAGGAGATCACACATTCGGTTGGCTTTTCACTAACCAAACCCATAAAAACTTTGTTTTTTATTATTACATTCAGAGCATCGTCATATCGGTTTTCGAATGAAGATGAATGTGACATTTCTATGAATGACATTTTGACATTTGAATATCAGAACCATTGGGTTGTAGAGGCCAGATGGTAGTGGCTTCACGGAAAATATCGAGGTCCAGCCAAATCCGCAGCTAAGCCTGGTAAAGCGGACCCCAGACTCCGAGGTGAAAGCTTCGGATGCGACTGAGAATTAACGCAAGGATGAAGAAGAAGATGATTTGCTTCAAGACGTTTCAGTGTCTCTAGACACTTAAATTTATAATAAAAATTGTGTTAGCAAAAGTTACGAACATTTCATAACCTGCCCCCTAGACAAGAGACTATTCGTTGGCCTGCGTATTGTAGAATAGAATGACGAATGTATGGGATTTGACGTTTATGTCATACGTTGACAGCTGTCACATACGTCAAATTTCATACATTCATCATCTTATTCTACAATAAGCCGGCTAACGAATTGCCAATTATCTAGGGTGCAGAACTTCTTAATACATAAGCTGATTTAGTTTAGGAGATAAAATATATTAGGGATGATCTCGTTACGGACTCAAGAGAACTATACAACAACTTGACTAATAATTGTAACTTTGAGGAGCGTATTAAGCGATACCCCAATTAACTGTCTCGCTATAGGGGCTCCAACAAATTGACACTTAATGTTTCTCCAACTATTTACCTCTTGGCTTATTGTTTTCGAAGATCCTTATCTCATTTTGTAGTATAATTGATATTTTGCATGCTTTAGGAGTTTAAGCCCACAATAGTGCCCGGAAAACGGCAATAGGCTCACCCCCAATTACGTGGGACCTAATACAATGATTAGTGAAATGTGGGTGTTAATTCACCTATGCCTAACCCTCCGGGGATAAAGGCGTGATTGTATGTATGTATGTATGTATGTATGTAGGAGCTTAAGGCCAGGTCCTTGATTTCTTGTTGAGTAGGTAGGTAGTACTTTTATTTTTAAGTATGTGAAACGCACACTTAAGCTGTAGAATGAACTGTCTGCTGTGACTTTTCCAAACAACTATAATATGGGGTTCTTCGAGGTCCTTACTGGGTCCTCGACAGCACGAGTGTAACATCCCTGCCCCCCTAGACAAGTGGCAATTCGTTGCTCGGCGTATGATAGAATGCAATGACAAATGTATAGGATTTGACATTTTTGACATTCGTTGACGCCTGTCATATATGTCAAATCCCATACATTTGGCATTCTATTCCATCATACCTATTTATTAATCTGTGATCATACTGATCATACGCCGAGCAACGAATTGCCACAAGTGTCTAGAGTGGCTGGTATTGCACACGTCTATAGGTAGAAAGTAAAGTAGGTACATCTATATCAGCATTGCCATAAAGTGTATGTTTAACATTTACATATTAACATCGCATACACAAAGATTGCGTACCTACCAGACCTCCTTCTACTCACGGCTGTGAAAGTTATTATTGAATCACCTAACAGAATAATATTAAACGACATTAAATTTCTCCATCGTTTCAGTCAGTGGTAATTCAAGATAATATTATCAAGTAACTCTCAATTTAATATAATATTATTAATGAATTTCGTTGAACCAGATAATTATGCAACAGTTGAATTTATGAGTAAATTGTCAAATAAATAGAACTCCCTCCAGTGTCACTCATTCTGTAATACAATAATTTTTTCACACAAATAAATAGAGTGATCAATTACTCATATAACTACCCAATTATTTGTATAGCGCTATCCAAACATGATACGAGTATACATCGCATGATTAACTATTAAAACGATAGATCAATCTACTCAAATAGTGCGCACAATTACATCTGTTTACGTTAGGAAGGTCTAGAATCTAGTTAAACCATATTGCGTGTATGGAACCCTGAATTAATTCAAACTCTGCGTGCCCGTTCAGCGCTCCGCCTCCGTTTTTACTGGCGGTTTTATTTAAATCCATAATTTAAATGCAGATGAGCAGCAGTCCACGACGGCCGTCGAAACTCCTCGAATTAGGATAATTTTTGCATAAATCGTTCCAACGATAAGAATTTGTCGTTTCTCATCTAGATCTAGATGTGAAGCTTCCCTATTGATATGTCATGTCACAATTTTTATAGGTACTTACTGTATACATTATACGTAGGTATATATTAATAATGTCTTTGATTATTAAAATAATCAAAGGTATAATGTATACCTGTGGCGCAGTTTTGGCTATTAACTATAATTTTTAGATAGTTGTTGCTGAAAGAAAAAAAAAGCATAAATGCTCTGCCTGACCTAGGAGGTTTTTACGTACTTAGAGTAGTTGCATTTACCAAGGAGACACTTCACTTTTTAATTTCATTTTAAATCCATTCCGTAAAAAGTGTTTTTTCAAAAATATTACGCCTTGGTTTTTGGTTGTTGCTGCCTTCTGGCTAAATAAGTACACAGCCTCGGGCCTTCTTGTTGTAAGCAAAGAAGGTACCTGCAAAGAAGAAAGAAAAAGAATGAGAGAAAGATTTTTTTTCTATATAGAACACGTCAATTTAACTTCACCTCACCTAATGTTAAGCTGAAGGCAAAGTCTCAGGAAAGAGTATCATCACTATTAGAACTATCGGAATATTTACGATGTATTGTTTGGAGTTTCCGATATATCGGCGCTGTTGCAAGCACCATGATCACGGAGGAACTGTAGTACCTACTGGCGGTAAACGGTGTAAAAGTTTCATCAATACAAACACATACCATGTTCAGCACGTATTAAAAAATAAATAAATATAATATATATTAATATAAGTAATAAATTATTTCGACACTAATGAAACTAAAGTAGCTCTTTATCTGCAAAGTTACCACTTTGAAGGAATTCTGTCTCGTACTCATGAGTCGTACGTCCCGCCCGTAGCCGAGACAAACTATTCGACAACTCATATTGCTGACATAATTTAGTGTTATGTAGTGAGTGTGACTTAAATTAACTTGTGTTGATAACTTAACATCGCTTTCTGACGCTGTAACCGCTGAAACTTGCCAAGTTTGTACACAACGAGTTTTAATAGTTGTGTTTGTTGCAAATGTCTACCGCGAATGAGTTGATGGGAATTAAATTTTAAGTACCTACCTGACTAGCATCGCCATGTCGTTTCTTTTGCTTCCTCTCGATGCCGTATAAACATCACGGATTTGGGATAAAAAGGAAAGTCGTTGTTAGTTACCAATAATGTTTATACAGGAAAAATAAATTCTGAAGAGAAAGAAGTTTAAATATCTTGAATAGATAGGTACCTACTTCAAGAAGGGGATTAGAAGGTATCTTCAGGATCGGCAGCACGAGTGTGACGCCTCTGGTGTTGCATACGTCCATAGTGGCCTAAACGTAACGTAACCACTTTCCACCATGTGCATGTCTACCACTAATTGGTATAAAAAAACACTTATTTCAAGTTTGTTGGATGTATCTAGGGGGCACCTTCAAGGGGTCCAAGCCATCTTCACTCACGCAGTTTCTGTAAAAAATATAATTTAGGTAACAGTTTAATAGGCACTTTTAATAGGCATAATGCGGTACCTACCAGTAATTTTATGGTTGATAGGCTCGGGTTTGACCTGGTAGTCCACTGTGGATCACATCGTCACTTACCAACAGGTGAGACGGTTCTCACCTGTTGGTAAGTGACGATGTGATCCACAGTGGAACACGGTGGCCTAGGAGCGCTTACCGAGATAGCAATACTTATACAAGAATTGCTCGTAATATTATTAGGTGGGTACATTGACAAGAATTGTGTTAGAGCAAATATCATTCCGACAATGAGAGCTTAAACGGCAAAAGTTTAAATACTTCAAGGAATTTCATTAAGTATAACACGTCGCAAACAGAAGACTATGTTGTAAAAGTAGTACGTATATATACGTACTACCCCCACAATGAACATCAGTTCATTCGGCAGACTTCAAACGCTTAATATCCTGACGTACCACTGCCTAGTCGTTCGTTTTATTGCTAAGGCAACTTAATTGGTGCATAGCGGATATTGCACTAGTAAAAAGTGTTTTAAAGAGCTTCTAGGTTCTTTGTCTGTGAAGAAAATGCTGACTAAATTTGAATCTTAGCTATGGTGGCTAAAGTTCGGAATTGAGCTATTGAATACTAAAAATTCAAGTTAAAATAACTCAAGAGTAGTCTGTTGGAAATTTCAGCTCTTTTGTGACTCTATGACAAGTAGTAAGTACCCATTATTTGGTTGTTAAATGTTTTAGTGGGTAACATGATTGATTATTTTGAGTTATCTAGTATTTGAACTAAAAAATGGAAAAAAGAGTTGTTGTTGTTGGGCTTGTTCTGTATATTTTTAACATTTGGATATTATTTCATTCAAAGTCAAAGTCAAAGTCTTTAATTCTCAAAATAGTGCAACACTGTTACAGCTTTTTGACGTCAAACATTCATTAAACTGAGTCCCACGTTGGGCGCCAGTTGAAATAACGGATTTTGCTAAAACTGTGCATGCAGTGTCTTCTCTGTAAATGCTGATTAATTTTTGATCTGGTCATGCCATATCACGTCATAGCTATCGGAAAGTCAGTACTGACAAAGTACTCCTTTAAAATAAATAAACTCTTTTCTAAATTTTCTATAATAGATTCTGAAATTAGGTACAACATCTAAATCTAATGTTCCCTAAACAACATTACTTTTACTTACCAAACATCGTGGACTTTAAATCCTATTTAATTTGAGTGGTGATTCGTAAGCATTAAACTAGCGGTATAATAAAATAAGGTCCTTAAGGCCCCGAGCGCGGAGCTGGAGGCCCGCAAGTCCCACGCTCTGTATAAATTTTCACACCGCATTACAGCAGGGTGATAAAAATTCCGTGCCATGAGACCGATACCTATCCTTTTATGTAGGTCAGTTTGAGGTTTCAGAGGCTTCAATTTCAATTTAAATGATAAGATAAGATTCTATTACAAAATTTAACTAACAAAATATAAATATCCGAATTGAGAACCTCCTCCTTGTTTAGAAGTCAGTTAAATAATGTTTAGTATTTGTATGGTTTATCGTGCATATCTGTGCAAAATAAAAAAAACTTTTCTTTCTTTCTTTCTTTCAAATCTTGGTAGTAAGTAGATATAAGATTTAAGGTCGTCTTCCGATATAGCCAACTAACCATTGGCTCCAGTGAGGTGAAGCCAGAGGAGAGGCACTTGAAAAAAAGACCTTCACTGCTACATTTATCATTAAATATCTCTTGTGTTTCAAATATGATTGTACTGGTATAACATAAAATTTTTAAAAAAAATACTACTCGTCATAAATAGTACCTACCTCAATTAATGAGGCTATTAAAAATGGGCAAGAGTAGATCGCGCCGATTTCAGTGCGCCCTTTGTTTGTATTCACGTCTCATTAAGCACTGGAAGTAAATCATGAAGATATTTATTTTTTTCTTCGACCTCAATACATTGACAGAAGAGCTGAAGTAAACTGACGTTGATTGATGATCTACAATCAATATAACATTTATATAAATATACATTATTATAAAGAAACAATAATACGATTGTACCGCCATTAAATGTCACTCGAGTCTATTGAAAGGATTCTAACAGTATGAAATCTGTTCAGCTATTTTAAACCTCAGACTAAAAGAATAGTATAGACAGCGCGCTTTGAACAATCGCTTGAAGCCAAACATTTTCAATGTGTGCGTGCGTGACTCGGATTTCCGTGTAATGATACCACTAACGTTGTGTGCGTAATGTTGCCGGCAAATGAAAAAGTCTCCCAGAAATATCTATGTACCTATTGGACATATGGAATATTAATATTTGTTATAGTAAATGTTATTATTTTATATCATTTAGACAAATGATTGTTAGAATGGTGAGCTGATGTCTCTGCCTACCGTGGAGGGAAATAAGCGTGTGCGTATGTATGTGATGTATGATAAACACTGAGTAGGTAAAGACACTTTAGATTCTATCTTTCTAAAATTACACAATTACGTAAACAATGTAATAATCCGTCTACGCATGACGGAGCTAAGCACGTATAAACATAAACAAATTAAACATCCGAATCCTCCCCCTTTATTTATCACAAGTAATCACAACACACAACAACAGTTGAAGTGCTTGGGGCCAAGTGCACTCACTTTTCACTAAACGATCAGTGGGTTAAGTACCTAACATAGACGCGATTGTAATTTGGATGGGTGACCAAAGTTGTATTTCACCTGAGCGCTTCAATGCCTCGGACGGCACGTAAAACGTCTGTTAAGACTGAGGCCTGTGTTGGTAACCTGAATATCTCTCTCAGTAGTTGGCCACTAATCAGAACTCAGGCTGGGAGGTCAGATTGCAATCGTTCCCAAGATTGCCGAAAAAATAAAGCCACATGTTAAGCAGATCGCGGACACAGAAGTGATCGGGAGTTCGGAACTAAGGCAAGAATGATGATAATGATGATGATGATGATGATCAAAAACATCAAGCTTGTCAACATTCATGATACTGTTTTTTTTTACTCAGTACTTTACAAGTTACCACAAATACTGCAAAATATTTTAAGGAAATGATAAAAAAAATTATGGCAACACTGTAGAATATGGCGGAGGTTTTGTGTTCCTAGTTTGTGCAACTAAATTATTTAGAAAAATGTTATGAAATCTATTATGAAATAGTTATCTACGTATGAAACGATAATCCAGTATTATTTCTATGAATTGTTGATGTGTTTTTACACCTTTTCAATACACAATACGTCATATTTATAATATTTTGTTCAGCAGTGATCGGACGTGCGCATTCGTTCGCTGGTCACAAGGAGTGGCGAGCGAAGCGATACCCCATTGCTTTATAGTACTGCTTTTGGCGGCTTCACCGGCTAGCTCTAAGCATTCCGTCTATACTATTCTTTTAGTCTGAGTTTTAAACTTATTTAAAAAGCAGACTAACCACCGCACATAGGGGTATTTCGCATTTTTAGCCGGGTGAAATTATTTTCATAGTTTTTCTTGCTGCAATGTAGGCAGAGTTTGTTAAATTGATCATAAAAACTGTTTTGAGTACTGTGGGACATTGATGTACCAACAAAGCAACGGACTCCTTGTTGTAAAAGCAGTTAAATAAGCCTTCATTAAAAAAAATCTACAGTGAGTGTCATTGGCTGATATTTCAGAAAAATAAATTACTTACACCCACATGGTAATTGAACATTTTTTATTCATCAGTTACATAATTATACAGGTACATAGATATATGAAAATATAAAATCTAATAATTAAGTGTTTTTTAATATTTATCAGTGATAAATCTTTGAAGAATCTTATTTGCCTTCAACCACCTCTTCTTTAAATTAAATTTAAATATTGATATTTTATGTTTTAAATCCTTTAATTGATCTTCATTGAAGTTATCAGACGAAAGCAGATAATCTTCTAAATAAGTGATTTTTTGGTCGAAAGTGTGCAATTCTTGTTGTTGCATTTTATTAAATAGGTATTCCCGTGTTACAACTTTGTAGTTTGAGCCCCCCTGTGACCCTAAAACAAAAAAGAAAGATAAAAACTTGTAATGTTTAAAAATTTATATTTTAGTAGGTAAATTTTAAAATTTACCTACTTTTTGACACCTAAGGTAATAAAATTAATATTTGTCGAAAGTGCGAAAAGGTGCACTCAATTCGTAAAATATGTATCAATTAATAGTTTTAGTCATACGTTAAAACAGAAATCGTTACCGAGAAATACTTAGAAGTGTAACTTAAATCATTTTGAAATATAACAAAATCACAAAATAACAGCTTTAAAACGCAAGACACTAATCAGTTGATTTTGAACCTTACAAACAGTAGTAAACATTATTGAACTATACTAAATAAATCTGTTATTACCTGTATTATGAGAATCCATAGCCTTTTTGGTTAGTTTATTCGCTATAAAAATGCACTGAGATATTAAAAAAAGCGTATTTATGAAAAAGCCAATAACTGACGTGAGCGCTTGCGACATCGATCAAGTTTCGACTGGTTTTGTGCCAGATGGCGCAGGCGCACGGTCGCGGGGGGGGTTGCCTATTGTTCAGTATCTATCTGGCTCGCTGATAAGCATTAATTTTTGTCCTTAAGTTGCAGTTTGTATTTTCGACTTTCGCCCGGCTAGAAATTCGAAATACCCGTATGTGCACCGTTTCGACTTACGCAGAAAGTTAGTTAATTGTTAGTCAGTAAGAGTTTCGTCACTATTTGACAACGAAAGCGACTACCAAGTTATAGCATTGAGTCTTAGTCGTAGAACAAGTACCCCAGTCAATATAAACCAAATCATAGTAGCAAGGGTACAATAATTCGCACCCAGCTGAAAATTGATAGAATTGTCCAAAAATACCACCTTTGATAAAAAAAATCCAGATACCGGATCGATGACACTTTTCATATTTTATGCATGATGGTGTTTTGTACAATCCTACCAACTTTCAGCTGGGTGCGAAATATTGTATCCTCGGATTTGTAATTAGACCGGACTAAATACCTATGGATGGATGCGAGCCGCTTCCAACCGGTCTTATTGGAGATCTATAGGGGAGGCCTATGTCCAGCAGTGGACTTCCTATGGCTGAAATGATGATGATGATGATGAAAGACCTATAATAATTTTACACAAAGTTAGCACAATAAATGTGGCTCTGTTTTCTACCTAAGTACCTACAATGTAAGGTACACTTTCCATTAGATTTAGGTTTTCTTTCAATGGTAAGTATAGTTATCATTGTACTGCAGTTTCTGTAGTCCCCTAATCTATGAAAATAGCCAATTCAATATGAATATTTACGGTACCGTAACCGTTTTATAGGTGTAATAAAATCAGTTGGTACCGCACTAAATTGGCGGGGTATTACCCTTTTTCGCAGGACTTCGTGGCGAGCCTAATGTTCGCCGTACTGATAACCCACTGCTACACTTTATGAACACTTGACTTGAAACATGTAGTGTTAGTAGACATAAATTGTCCCTAGTGGTTTGCATAAATTCAACAAAACTTAATTATATACATTACATCTGACGAGTTGAAAATCTGTCGAGTTGGAAATGAGGGCATAAATAGTTGTTCCCCACGTATCCACATTTCGTCAAGTACCTAAATGTCCTTCGAAAACGTTCTAAGAGTCGAGGGCATTGATTGGCAGTTGGCAGTAACCTTATTTTTTAAACAAAAAAATGTAACTGTACCTAATAGGTTATATTTAGGTATTTTATAATTTCTTTGTCTAAAGTATAGTATCATTGCCTCTCTACCGCAGGAGACGCTTCCGCCTACGGAAAATCCCGGCCGGGGAGGAGAAGAGTCCTGTAGAGTGCTGCACCATGCTGCTCGGAGGCTATCCACGTGTTACCATGACTAGCAGAGGGCACATCACAGTGAAGAGAGAGAAGGCATGGGGCGGGCTGGGGTTCTCCGAACGCAGATCTGGGGGAGGTATCCGTGGGGATTTACTAAGAAAGCAAAATGCGTTCAGAGCATACAATCCTAGATTCATCATAGAGTAAAAAGTTATATTTTCATGTTTCGGCAAAAGTTCTACAACCTGGCAAAGGCTATTGGGGCGAGCAATCTCTCCTTGTAGATATTTTTTTGTCCTACGTCAAAAGGGCGAAACTATTGCTCTTTACCGAGCACATTCCAAATCCAAACTAAACGCTGCTACCAATGATGTATTATCTTAATAGACACGGCATGCAGGAGCATCGCAGCTTTCAATCAAAACTGGCGCAAATACTAAGTATAAACAAAATTATAGAAACTCACTCGCGTGAAAAAACTTCATTATTATTAATTTACCTATATAAAATATGACTAATATAACTTGTTTATTTGTTAAATAACCAGGTTTATCTCAGGCTGTTAAAGTTGTAAAATATAGATAAGATAGGACCAATTACCAGTTGAGTCAATAGGTAGTTCATAATTTCACTTACTTGTTTGTATCAAACAGCAGGCTTTATACAAGTTGGGAAGCTTTACACAGATTATATATTCAAATACTTGTGGAACTTACTGACTCTGTCAGTCCTTTGGCTGGCGACGAGACGTTACGAAACTGCTAAGCACTGTCAGTATTCAAATTCCAACATCCGAATGCGTTGATGCCGACGCTTTTGTGTTTCCCTTTATATTATTACAAAATCTATTTTAGATCAATAAAATAAATAAAGAGCATGAAATTAAATTGAGTGCTGATCGAATGTAAGATCTGAGGAGCTCGAGTGACGTTGAATGACCAAGTGAGGGACTGCAGCGTGATTGGGGACGTTGCTGTATGGTTGAAGATATATTGAGCAAGATAGTGAAATAGATGCTTATATGATTCGGGATGAAAGCAAATAGATTGATGAAGAGAGGGTCAATCGGGTAAATAGAACGTAAACGTGAGTATATGAATGTTTTAATCAAGCGTTTATATATTTAATACATAAGTATGAAATATACCAGCATTCCCAATCGAATTGAAGTTACAACAAAAGTGCTATATCATTCAAAACTGTCAGTTTTTACTGCCAAAACTTGGCCGTGGCTCCTATAATTTATTGAAGTCCTATAAACAAATATAAATGCAATACTAAGATTTTAGAGAGACAGATGGTAGCATAGACAAGCTTAGATTTATTGCTATACTGGGAATATTTTACATAGAGGTATTTAGGTTGGTTTGATACAATCTATAGGGTCTTAAAGCTTCAAGGCAACCGAATAGTTATAACTACTATTTAGTCGATTGATATACAAACATCATCTTCTGCGTTGGACCAGGGGCGTCACACACGCGCTGTCGACCTTAATTAAAACATTAATACTTAGATAGAGAGGTAGATTAAGGGTGTACAGGGGTCTTCGGTTAGATGGAAATTGCTTTGGTAAAAGCCAAAATAAGCCAATCAAGCAAAAATTTAAAACCGAAGGCGTATTGTGGAATAGCGGCGTAGGACGTCCACCCACAAGGTGGACAGACGCGCTGGATGCGAGCCGCTTCTAACCGGTCTTATTGGAGATCTATAGGGGAGGCCTATGTCCAGCATTGGACTTCCTATGGCTGAAACGATGATGGTGATGATGATTGTGGAAAAGAATGGGGATATGACGTATATGACTTACGTTGACGACTGTCGTATACGTCAAATCCCATAACATCCGTCATTCTATTCTACAATACGCCGGTCAATTACAGTGCATTTTTAAACTGTATAACTAGAACACGCTCGCGTTTCCGTAGTAAAAGATACACTTCTAGTGCAAATGAAAATTGTATACCTAGTTATTAAATAAATAAAAAATAAAAATAAAAAAATAAAACATAAACATTAAATATCACTCCCCATTTCATAACCACTAAAATTGTAGGAACAAACGAAATAGGAGGTTTATCAACACACGCCACGACACGAAAACGCGGCGACTACGCGCGATCCACGCTCTACTGACTACAAATAATGAGAGAAGCGTATGTAGACGAGACTTCGTCGTATCTGTGCCACACCTTCTGGGGCTTTTAAGACAAAGGCTAAGCTTAGCGTTCTCGCTCAAAGAAGCACAAGGATTTTGTCGTTTCAAATATGACATTTTTGAGACATTTAGGTTATTTTGGTGTTGTTTGCGAAATATGTTTTATGAGAATGTTATTAGGTAATGTTTGTTACAAAATTTAAACCGCGGCTTCGCTCGCAAATAAAATTAAACCTACCTATTTACATAATGACGTTGCATTTATGAGTGCTTGAAAAAAATTAACATCTCGATAATTCTTGTAACACTCACGTATCGATTTATTGGTGTAGTTTGGACGTTAGAATGCGGTCGTAACGATTTACTTGCCGCGTGTGTGCCACCCATTACACAATATCAAAAAGAATGTCCCGCGAAATGTAGGTAGGTACTTTTTGTTCATGTGGAATTCATCTTGGATACTATCTTACCACCGTCGGCCATTGCAGGGTAGGTACATTGGACTCGGACAGACTAAAACCGCACGCCGCCGTCTGGAGTTTTCACATGCCGGTTTGTAACATTGCCCAGAGCATTTTCCTCGTACCCTGGCTGACCCTAGGTCATCTACAGTTTTAAGATCCCCCCCAGTTTTAAGGTGTGACAAGCATGGTGTCCCCGCAGAACCCCGGAAACGGCGGAGGCTAACGACGCACTGCTGCGCTGGCGGAGGTGAAGGGGTGACAAGTGGTCGAACCTGTAAACCCCACGCCTATCTTTTCCGTTGCCCATTATGCAACGTGTGTTGGTTCCTGGACTACGCCCCCCCCCCCCCCCCCTCCCCCAAGTAAATGTACCTAACAATATCCCCGCTCAGTGCAAATATTTGTGTGCAAATTGTTGTGTCTGGGTGTTTCTATGTATAATATGTATGTATTTACAAAAAAAAAATGTATCTAAGTATGTTTATCCGCATTCTAGAACCCATAACACAAGCTAGTTAAACTATGCTTACTTTGGGTCTAGATAGCGTTGTGTAGAATGTCCTACAATATTTATTTATTTATTTATTTATTTATATCTGTGCCTTTTCCCAATGATATCATATAAGTATAAAAAAACACCTTAACACAAGCTCTAGAACATCGTGGGGCCTCGTTGGGAAATTTGCAGACACTTTGTTATTCAGATTTGTAATGGCGGTATCAAAGAGCGAGTGTTTACGTTCGTCTGTGACACAGGGCTGTCCAAATATAATTAGATTTATAATATACTAGCTTTTGCCCGCGGCTCAGCCCGCGTGGATGTCGGTTATCGCGACCAAACATAGCCTATGTCCTTTCTCAAAGTCTAAACTACCCCTATACCAAATTTCATCAAAATCGGTTCAGCGGTTTAGGCGTGAAAGCGTAACAGACAGACAGACAGCAGACAGAGTTGCTTTCGCATTCATAATATTAGTATGGATATGGATATGGATTATGTGATATTGCCGAAAAATCCGAAAAAAACTGGCCCACTTCGAGTCTGACTCGCGCACGATGGGTTCCGTGTTACCATTATCCAGCACCTCTTAAAAACAGTTTTCTTGTATAACTATAACAGAAATATAACATCTGTGAAAATTTCGACTGTCTAGATATCACGGCTCATGAGAAACAGCCTCTAGACACATAGGTATACGGTTATTTTCATAATACGATCAAACCAATCAGTCCACAAGGGGGGAATAAAATTCAGTTACTGTACTTGCCTAACAAACTGGTGAAACGAAATACATTTTAATAGATATAAAAATAGATTTTTATGATTAAACATTCAGGAATTTACACAAGAAGGTCTAAGTTGCGTTAAATGATATTTTTAATCAACGTTCACTTTAATTAAATTCGAAATCCTCGTGGGACATCCTTGCAACGGCAGACGTCTAGTCGCTAGAGGGCTGCTTCAATTTTCTATTGAAACTATATTGTACAGTCGGTGGAAGATACGAGTATTTGTGTACTTATAAATTTACAAATTCATAAAGTTTGTTTTGTTTACATAATTACATTTTGACACGCAACATTTGTAAGAACCGTATACTGAAACATTACCGCTTGCTTCTTTAGTGACTGAAAAGTGTAGTTAGTACTTATGACAGAATTCAGTTGCCTTTTTTGGTGAGATTCTTTGTGAGTTGGCTGTTATACAACCTGTATGTTGATTATGATTTAGATATTAATTTATAAATCAACAGTTATAAACTCCGCCCAATCGATTCTTATCGATCGATCGAATCGGATCGATGTTAATCGATGTCAATAGTTGGCATACATACTAAATGCTTTAAAATGTCATTAAATTTTGTAACGTATAAAAAAAAATATTAAACAAAAAGACTCTGTCCCCGGGTTGTCAGGTCAGATGGCATTCCAAGCCCAAGAACAGAGTTGGGAGATGTTGTTACAATGTTTTAGATGAAGATAAAGATAACCTGGATATTACTCTCGTAGATACATTAAACTATTGGAGTTCAAAGGCCTCTTACGTGATGATTAACAGCCTCTGGTTCGTTTTGGGAATCGACAATGAAACGATGGTATGATTTCATGCACAATTTGTATAATCCATGAGATTTTTACAATGCGCTTAAATATAGCTTTAAGATTAAGGCTTAAAAATAAACTAACAATAGCTAGACGCGAAACGTAAGTCCGCACTTGAGACACTCGCGACGCGATTACGCACGACACGTGTACTGATGAAAAATGTAACTCACGTGAACGCAGAACTGTACCCTGGCGAAAGCGTTCCTTCAGGGTACGTAATCCTCCAACGTCAGCTTGCGCGGGCGCGCCGCGTGACATGCGCCAGCCTCTCAGCGCACACCTCGTGCTCAACAAAGAGAGAGCCTCAGACTCCCATGGCAGAAAAGGGGTGGAGAAGATGACCCTCGGCGTCGTCGAACCCTGCCACACGGATCCGACATGGGCGGCCCCCAGATGTCCAGCCTACGGGCGATGGCGGTGCTCCGTCTAACACGCTGGCATGAAAATGCCGGCGTGGTTCGTGATCGACATCATCTAACGAAAATATGATGCGATCCCAACCTTCTGGGATGCAGGGAGGAGCTGATGATTTCGGATCACTTGGTCCGGGCACAAAAAACTGTTTTTTTTTTAAATAATTTTACAGAGCCATCTCTAAGTCGACCCTAATGGCCGCTAAACCAAACCAGAGTGTTTTTACTCTCTATGATATAGATAAAATATCAGAAATGCGATCATAGACAAAGCAGCTCTCAGGAATTTAATACAAAAATTTACTAAAGCTAGTTTTTAATTCTAGCTGAATTTATGACATACTGATACATTTAAATCTTATAATTATTAAATAATTAAAGACGGGAATCCCATCAGAACTCAATGGCACATTGCGTAGCCAGCTATGAGAACGAAACGCATGATGTAAATGACAAGCTTCCACGAATGTCACTAACGTCAGTAATGTATGTCATTCCAGTGTAAACAAAAACGATGCTATAAACTTGTGTTTGTGTAATGTAAGTGATATTAAAAATAGATCACTACAATTTTTTGGGCGGAGTGATCAAAAATCAAAATCAAAATGTTTTAAAAAAGGATTGTAACATCATTCATTTATTCCGATATGATAGTTCGTACGAGTATCGGTAGATGACTTCCACCGTTCGTCCTTCCAGACGTGTGTATAAAAAAATTTGCATCAGCTTTGGGCGAGGTTCGGTGGCTCAGCCCCCCTAGACAAGTGGCAATTCGTCGGCCGGCGTTTGGTAGAATAGAATGTCAAATGTTGTATGGGATTTGACGTTAGGCTTCAACTAATGTCAAAAACGTCAAATTTTAATCCTATACATTCGTCATTTTATTCCATGATACGCCGAGCAACGAATTGCCACTTGTCTAGGGGGGCAGTTGTCAGAGCATTTCTCCTGTAAGGGAAAGATGTGTTCGTGTCCCGCGTTTTTTTTTCTATCTTAACCGATTTAAATAGTGGGCATCCTAAATGCTTTAAAATTTCATTCGGTTGACGTCTGTTGTTTTGACGGTGCATAGTGATCGGCAAAATTAATTAAACATTTGAGACTCGAGACGGGCACGCCGTTTTAGTCAGTTTGAGACCTATATAACCGCCCTGCTGGACGGCGCGGGAGGGGGGGGGGGGGTAACCGTGGAGATTGCCGCATGAAAGAAAATGAGGGGTTTAGTCAGCGTCAGAAGTAGATGAGCATTTTTAGATTAAAAAAATATATTTATGATCAAGTCTCTCATGAAAATGCCAGTTTACTAATTACATATTACTTATATTTCATCATCATAAATATTGAAAATGGTTTCATTACAGATTTTAAATCACGACCAGTTAATCTGATACTACATTATACCTAGTCTTGAAAATTATATTGTTCGATATCAGTCCTCTGACCTTGAACCAAGTCGCTGTAAGTCACAAAATTATTTCCGCTACATTAAACCGCGAACCCAAATTCAAAATAAATGTGAATATAATTTAACCAAATGAATACATCAGTATTTAGGTAATAAAGCTTTGAATATAAAATCTAAGTAATAGCACAGATTATTTAATGTTTGGGAATAGGTTCATTCAACCATGAAATAGAGCCTAGCTAGCTTTGCAATTATCTTCTCACAGGGCGCTACGGCGGCGGAGGAACGCAAATCTATCAATCATAGATTACCTATGTCAAACCAATCCATTGTTTCAGCCGTGTCTTGAGGTAAGCTACCCTATTATAGTTGAAGCATTAAGATTATGCGTATAAATATTAAAATTTTACCGTCTCTACCATGGTGAATGTTCTGATGAGCTCTTCCAACTAATCCCACCCTCTCCTTTCCTATATATAGGACAACACGTGCAGGACTTAGATGCCACCCGCATACGGTGCAGAATATTCCATCAAGAACCAAGCGGTTCGGCGACTCCTTCTTCTGCCGCACTATTAACTTATTATATTACTTGCTTAAAAGGAGGTTCCATTCATTATTTAAGTATAACTGTATTTTGTATCAATAAAGTTTATTATTAAAGTTTATTATTATTAAGTCTTGGAATTCCTTACCAGTTCACGTGTTTCCCTCCTCCTACAGTCCCGGGTCCTTTAAGCGGGGCGTGAAAAAGCATCTGATGAGGCCGTCAAGCTGAGTGCCACCATTGTAACATGGTACATGTCTGTAATGGTGACCCTCTTTTCAGAGACTTTGCTTTCAGCTTACCATCAGGCGAGGCGAAGTCAAATTGACGTGTCCTATATAAAAAAAAACCTAAATCTAAATCCACGCGAATGAAGTTTATGCTTGGACCGCCAAACTTAGTTGATAGATTAATCTAATGAATTGTGTCTATAAAAAACCTATTTCCGTTGTTCCAATAGATGACTAGATATGTATACGATATTTAGGTATGCAGTTGCTGAATTACTCAATTAAGTAATTTTTAAAATAACAAACTATTTGATACGTAGGTATATATGACATTTAGAGTAGGTACAGAACCACAGTAGCTATTGAACTGGCAACAATGTGGTACAAAATAACTGCCATCAGTTCATTATTAATCTCAGTATTTTTTCTAAGCAGTATTTCAGAAAAGGTAACTCCTTTGAATATGTAATAATGGCTGTTTAAGTAAATATTTATTTTATTAAAGTCTTCCGAAAATAAATTCGCATGATAATCGTTCCACCCGATTGCACCGCCACCTACCCGGTCCAATTGCAAATATAAATAAAGAGAAGCGTTTACACTAATTCATGGTTCTTTCTATAAAAGTGAATCAAACAAACTTCTATACTTAGGTATATATTATACTAGCTGATCCGGCAAACTTTGTACCGCCATATTTTTCCCGTTCCCGCTGCACCTATTTTCTCACCGTGTAAACCTTCCTTGGACATCCACGAACATTTCAAGACCAAGATAAGATAAATCCGTTCAGCCGTTCTCTAGTTTTAGCGAGACTAACGAACAAGCAATTGATTTTTATATAATAGATAGATAGATAGATAGATAGATAGATAGATAGATATAATTTACAACAGTGTGATATTCCAAGCGACCACGTGATATCTACGCAGGGAGAGCCGCTGGCAACAACTAGTTGTTAAATAAACGCGCTTTCAGGTACCATACATCATTGTGGAGCGCCCATTTATAACATACTTCAACCCAAACTTCTTAAAATATTTCAATGCAACTTCAATGAGGATCAGTAGAAATAACCCCATATACTTCACAACGGTGTCACTTGAAACTATGATCCCCTGGGATAAAAGTCTGATGGTAAGCTACATTTTTGTACTTAATTATAATAGCTGTTATTCATATTCTTTATTGTACACACAAACAAATAACAAATAATAAAATATAAAATAATATAAATACAATTAATAACAAATACAAAAGGATATTTCTGTACAAAGGCGAGCTTAATTCAATGTTTAATTTTCTTCCAGCAAACCTCAGTGATAGAGAAAACCGGTGTTACCAATGATATATTATAAACTATAGATATGTTGTCCACACTCTAAAATGGCGACAAAAAAATGATGACTTTTGGTCATCATTTTATGCACCAATCAGAATCGAGACAGTGCGCCACCCAAAAAAAAACGTTTTTAATAATAAATACGTAATAATTAAATATTATTAATATAAATAATAATATAAATCATATTATAAATTAATAACATTGACGTATTTTTAGAAGTACCTAATATGTTGTGTTTGCGCCATTTTTTAAAGCCGCCATCTTCGTGTATGACGTATCTATAAAAATAATACATCATTGGGTGTTACCCATTTGCCAATCATAAACCGAAAGAAAATTAATAGTGACCGCCTGCTATCAAACTTATTTCAATCTTTTCAGTAGCAGTCGGGTTTCTTTATTTTTTAATCATTTGTTTTGTTTTATACTTTTTTTAGTTATTGAATGACATGTACTTATATTTTTGTTTCGATAAGTTTCAGTGAAAAATTTTTTTACAACATACGTTTTGGCGCGAAAAATCCGCCATTTTGATTTTCTAGAAATTTTAATATACTTGGGCCCGTACCAGGAACTCTTAAAACAGATCAATAATTGAACTGCTGTCATTCTACCAACTACAAATGTCACTTTGCAATGTCATATAAATATTTTTTTTTGCAACAATTTCGCCAGCCTTAAAGGGACGACTAATTAATGATCAAACGAAGATATTAGCATCCCTCCCGCCCTTAGACTACTCTAGCCCAAATTGTGAAATGCCAACAGCTTTGCAATCTCCAAACTTAATGACATGAAGGACCCACGCGACGGCGCGGCCGACGCATACCTAAACACTTAATTTTTTTGTTAAGGGTCTAATTTCTCCTAAATACAGTGCGATTTTATGATAAAGGTTAGTCCAATGTGATACTATAATACAATTGCAAATCATCGAAACAGAGCCATCTCTCTCCATACCATTATGACTTTGGTGATGGCGTTAATAAATATGGAGAAAGGACGCCACCCTGAGAAAGGGTATTCCGGTCAGAGGTTTTACCTTCCGGGCGAACCACGCTATTGCATTAGAAGAGACATTGAGAGAAGATAAAATACCCAAAAGGATGTGCAAGTCCACTAAATTAAATGTATTACTAAAATCAGCTAAAATCTAATAGAACTAAAATCGTGAGGCGTATCTTTTCCATTGCCAATCGAATGTCATCAGTAATCTTAACAAGGGCTGTCACTGTGCTATGCCCAAGACGAAATCCGGACGGATGAGAACTTAGCAGGCTGTTATCGGAAAGATATCGTGAGAATTGGCGATAAACAATAATTCAAATAAGTAACTTTGGACAGAATGGTATGAAGCGTCGGTAGCTTAGTGGTTTAGTGGTTTGAATGCTGGCCACTCACCCAATCCTAACACAAGCAATTTAGCTTCGCTAGAGGTGTTAATGGGAATGTAAGTAATTTTGGTCACTAAGATTCATTTAAAAGCAAAAAAAAATGGGTAGAATGGATACGGGACGAAACTGGGACATAATAATAATAATAATAATAAATAACCGAAACCTACAAATATCTGGGTATGTCACAGGCGTTAGGAATTCCTGAAGCTGGCGTGAAACAGGCATTGCGGGAGCGTTTCTTTGGCCGCCTGAAAAAAGTGCTAAAAAGCTTTTTATCAGGCGGTAACAAGGTGCGCGCCTGCAATGGTTGGGTCATGCCAGTCCTAATGTACTCCTTTGGCATACTTAGATGGACTCAGACTGAACTAGACGCCCTGGATAGAAAAGTTCGAACACTGTTAACCACATTTCGGATGCATCACCCACGATCTTCCGTAATGAGGTTGTATATCCCGCGGAAGCTGGGGGGTCGTGGCTTTATTAATATTAAGAACCTCCATAACCGTGAGATATACAACCTCAGACAATATTGTCTACAAGCAAACACGGATATGCACCGTGATGTGGTTGCAGTGGACAACGGTTTAACCCCTCTTGCGTTGGCTAAAGAGAACTGGCGCAAACCTGTAGTACTTAGTACTGCTGATCGCAGGGACGTATGGATGGGCAAAGAGCTACATGGACGGTTTTATCGGGCCTTAAATGGGCCCGATATAGACTTAAAAGCGTCTGTATCTTGGCTACGATTCGGTGATCTTTTCGGAGAAACCGAGGGTTTTGTCTTTGCAATTACGGACGAAGTTGTCATGACGAACAATTACCGGAAGTATATTCTGAAGGACGGTACGGTGGACATCTGTCGGGCATGCCACCGCCCCGGTGAATCACTCAGACACATTATTTCTGGTTGTTCTCGTCTTGCCAACGGCGAGTATTTGCACAGGCATAACCAAGTGGCCAAGATTGTACATCAGCAACTTGCCCTAAAATACAACCTTGTGACTTCGGAGGTGCCATACTACAGGTATGTGCCCGACCCAGTTCTCGAGAATGGTCGTGTCACATTATATTGGGATCGATCTATTATCACTGACAGGACTATTGTCGCCAATAAGCCTGATATAGTGGTGATAGATCGATTAGAGCGCCTTGCAATGATTGTTGATGTCACCATTCCTCATGACGAAAACCTCATGAAAGCCGAAAAAGACAAACAAATAAAATATTTGGATCTGGCTCATGAGGTTGTTGACATGTGGAATGTTGATTCGGCAATCATTGTCCCGATAGTCATATCGGCCCATGGGCTGATTGCTAAGAGCCTCGACCAACACCTTAAGAGGCTCTCGTTAGGCAGCTGGATCAAGGGCTTGATGCAGAAGGCGGTACTCCTCGACACGGCACGTATTGTGAGGAGGTTCCTCTCTCTGGAGCCCTAACCACCGGTAGCTTGGTCCCTGTACCCGATACCGGTGGGGCACTATTTTTTATATTTTTAAATATATGTTTTTGTATATATTATATGTATTTAAAAATATAATTTATAAGATCTTACAATAAATAAAGAGGAATAATAATAATATTTATTTATTCGCATAATACAGTCACAAAGTTGGTCACATAAAATAGAATCAGTACATTGTATTATTACCAGTAATGGCATGCAAATATTACAATTTCTTTCTTGTAGTGTGGTAGTTTCTCATCATGCAATACGAGTTTATTAAATAATATATGAAAATTATCGTCATTAATATAAATTCATTCGATATTTAATTAGTCCAAAGAAAATAATATATTATCTGATTTTGGGAGAAGTAGAACATGGGCTTCTTTCCAAGATGAGGGCATAGCACATTGGTTACTAATGCACAATAAAATTAAGAACATGATTGATCGGACTCAGAAGGTAGTTTAGGATCAGCAAAAGCATTTGGTGATGAATTCCATTATCACCCCCTGCCTTTGTGGAAATAAATGGTACGGCTATCATAATGTCATCTTCAGTAACTGAGTTGAGAGCGAAAGGGTACATGCTGGTACAGGAAGAGTACATAGACGTTGCCGTGTTGATGTTTTATCAGCATCATCAAGTTGTGTTGGTAGTGTAGTGAAGTGCAATTGCATGTGTAATGCAATTTAGAGCATTTGGACTAATAGTCTACATATTAGCATGTTTAAATTTGCCAATACCAAGTGTCTTCAAAAATTGACATACCTTTGCAGGATTTGGTTTTTTAATTGAGCTATGGATATGGCGCCTTTTAGCATTAACACGGACGATTGCATTGCGAACAATTCCGAAACCCTTTGAAAATAGATCATTTTTCCTCGGTATGAGAGTGCTTGTATTTTAGCTTTCTCCCGCTGAGCCATCTGCTGTCTAATTTTATCTGATAACCACAGTGCCGTTGCATGTCTGACCCTAACCCTTTTCCTGTTCCGACGTTAAGTACCTATGTTCTTTGATTTTAATAGCTACGGATTTTTGCAGGTGGACATTGAGTTCTACGAGCTCTTAACAAATGTCTACAAGATAAGTTTCATACATCTCCATTACAACTGGTGCGATTTAATAGAAAAAGATATGTATTTTGGCGCGGTTTTTCGACAAGGTGAGTTCAAGAAGCCTTGTCCACATCCCCCCGTAAGTATTGACTATCGTAAAAGAAAAATCCGACTGATGCTGAAAAAATCGAAACAAGTTTAATAGCAGGCGGTACGCGTTAATTTTCATCCAGTTTATAATTTACAAATGGATACCGAAAAGATCTTTTCAGCATCAGTTGGGTTTTATATTTTTATTAACTATTTATTTAATTTTATACTTTTTAGTTATGATATGATTTGTATGTATTTTTGTAATCTCCTTCTAATTCCCTTCATTTTGGCGCCAAAAGTTCACCATTGATTGATTGACGCCCAGTTTCCGAAAGGCTGATCAACGTCAAATTAACTAATTAATTGTAACCCATTGTGCATTATATGTGAAAATTGTTTGATTGTTATCTTTTAATACTTTTATGGTGTACAATGAAGAATATCTTATCTTATCTTATCTAATCGGCTGTCAAATCTCTTGTCAAATAGCAATTGGGTTGCTAGAATCATGGATAAATAGTTTAATTTGATCATCGTGTCGGTTAAAATAGCTGTCAGTTAAATTAACCATGCTTTTAGCAACCCAATTTTGCTACTTGAAAAAAAAATTAACAGCCGATTAGTTGTTACGTATGCTCTTCGACCGCATACGAAATAAAAAATATTATTCTTATTTAGAAACTAATATATCTAAATATATCTTCTTTCGAGACTAGTTTCCATAGAAGAATATTGTTTCTTCTTTCGAAACTCTAAGTAAAATCTCTGACTGGCTTCATCTATCAACGCACAGACTTCAAATTTAGCACGTGGGTTCCTTATGTAGAGTAGGGTTGTTTTCATATCACTTATGTGGCAAACAAGCACACGGGCTACCTGATGGAGTGGTTACCGTAGGCTATGAACGTATGCAACACCAAGGGCGTCACTCTCGCACTGCCGACCCGTAAAAACCTTCTAATGCCCTTATTGAAGAGTGCACTTTAAAGGATAAGAAAAGAAAAAAGAGTTCCCAGTAAGTCCAATGCAAAGAGCTGTCGTATGCATAGCAATGTAAGCATACATAACAGAGTTGATTTCGCATTTGCAATATTAGTTCAATTAATTTCACGTATAATTAAAATAGCTTTTTGTTATTTCAGGGGAAATATCGTATAACTAACATGTCCTGCCCACTTCATATTCCAAGAGGATTTCCATTCGTTAACGGAAGAATATTCCTGAACCTATCGCAAGCGAAGAACAATAATCTTATCGCTGCGGGACATATTGACATGAGATTAGTAAACTTGGATACAAAGTATATACCAACGCGTTGATATATGTACGAGTGCACTGCTTTCTGTTAAGCCGCTTTTGTTAGTCAGTCAGCACAACAAGTGCAAATTAAACACTCTCGAAAGTTCACGCGAATATCACTCATTAAAATAAAAGCACTTTGTAACGGCACACCTCTCCTTTTAAAAAGTTTTGAAGGTTAGAAAAATAAATCTGATAATTCAAAACTGCCTCTGTTCTAAACTACTGCCCTCTCCTCCCATGTGTGTTATAGAGATAACTCTTTACAATATCGTTTACTTCGTCCGCGAGCATGTAATGGTCGATAAGGAGCTGGTCCGGAGGAGACTAAGGTCTCTCCGCCCGGCACAGTCTCCGTACTCCATGAGTGCGGACCGGGGTGCGACAAGTGGAGCCGCCTTTCACCCCAGCAGCAGCAAGTTTAGTCTGGGATAACCCCCCTTAGGCTCCATTGGCCGGCGGAGAGTACCCATGAGGATTTTTTTACCCCGGCAAGATTAAATAAATTAGACCAAATAATCCGTGTAGATTTGAGAGGGGTATGGGTAACTCTGTATGGACTAGTAGCATCATTTATTTTTTCAGCAGCTATCAAAAATTTTGATACCACTTCATTGTACCACAGATTATACTGTGTCAAACACAGGTATAAGTATAATTATTTTCATTATAAGTTATATACCTATCAGAGCTGAGATATACAGGGTGGAAGATTTAGACCTTACCTGGAGGGAAAGTGCTTTAAATACTAAGGATAGCTAATACTCAAAGGAAATATTCACTTATCTTTTAAAAGAAACAAAACTGCATTTAAAGATTTTTGAAAACTCGCTTGCCATACCCGGTAATCGAACCGACTAAAATCAGGAGGAGGAGGAGTCTCTCTGTTCTTGCGGGGTCGGCAGGACGAGTGTGACTCCCTTGGTGTTGCACTTGCCTATAGGCCACAGTAACCACTTACCATCAGGAGGGCCGTGTGCTTGTCTGCGACCTAAGTAGTATAAAAAAGGAGGATCTTAAGTTGTAATTGACTCCAAGTTTGTATCGACTACTCGCTTCCAGCCCCATATTTTAGGGAGCACATCTTCAAGTACTTGATGGAATACTCTGTAAGCGTGATTTTGCGCTGACCCTTTGGTAGGTTGGACGGAAGAAAGATCTGCAAACTAGTAGCAATACGTTGGCCGGCGTATTGTAGATTAAAATGAGGAATGTATGAGATTTGACGGTTAAAACATGCGTTAACGACTGTCATACACTTCAAATCCCATACATTTGTCATTCTTTTTGATGTTCATATCTAACAATGATTCATATTATATTTCATCAACACAAATATTGAAAATAGTTTCATTAGATATTTTGAATTTGATACTACGTTATAGTATTGTATGCTTACTGAAAATTATACTTATTGTTCGATATCAGTCCTCTCTGACCTTGTACAAAGTCACTGCAAGTCACAATAGTTATTTGTTATACAAGAGTGCAAAGTTGCTTTTTAACCGCGTGCTCATTTTTGATGACCGAGCAAGCGAAAGATTCTAAATTTGAATCACGAGCGTAGCGAGTGATTCACAAATTAGAATCTTGAGCGTTAGCGAGGGAATCAAAAGAGCACAAGGTGAAAAATCTTTGCACTCGAGTGCAACACGTAACTTTTCATCCCACCTCAGCGAGGAAATAATGAAATGCTTCTCCTTCCTAGCGTTAATTCCCAGTCAGCATCCGAAGCTTTCACCTCGGAGTCCGGGGTCCGTTTTACCAGTCTTAACTGCGGATTTGGCTGGACCTCGATATTTGCCGTGAAGCGACTGCCATCTGACCTCCACAACCCAATGATGACATTAGGCGATATCGAAGCATTGCAGCCAGACCGTTGTTGTTGAACTTTTTAGGGCTCCAACTACCCGTAACGACTGCCATAGATGTTCGTATGGCATCCGTGACCGACGGCTTAACGTGCTCTCCAAGGCACGACCAGACCAATGCAAATACCCATTTTCATGCATAAAAAATATTTGCACTGAGGGGGGATCGAACCCGTGCCTCCTGCGTAGCGGCCGCGTTCAATACCACTACGCCATGGAGGCTGTATAATATGTGTATTAATACTAGTAATAAAATACAACAAAATAAAAATTCAACAACAATGTCAACAATATGACGTGAAAAAAATTGATGCGCGCAAAGCAAATTAAAAAAAAAGTACACTAAGGAGGTTACGAGTCTGAGTTTTTCATGAATTAAAAAAAAGTTGTATGATAAATTCGGCACCATAGAGGTAGAAGTAAATAGGTTTAATGATGTTTTGAGTCCACAAACCTAGTACACACGATGTTCTAAATTCAAATTTACTTTACCTCTCTAGAGGATAAAAACGACTTTTACGCTCAGTTATCGAAGAGCAAAAATAGTCTTTCCGAGATGGTGGGATGAAAAATTATTTGCGCGACATTAAACAAACAAAAAAATTCAAAATAAATGTGAATATAATTTAACCAAATGAATATATCTGTAATTAGGTAATAAAGCATTGAATGTAAAATCTAAGTTGTAAATAATAGCGCAGATTATTATTTATTGTTGGGGAATAGGTCCCTTCAACCATGAAATAGAGCCTAGCTCTTTTTAATTGAGCTGTCCTTGATTTTAAAATTACATATAATGAATTCAATATAGTGATATGCATTAAAACCCCTTTTTTGTATAGGACACTTCAATTTGACTTCACCTCGCCTGATGGTAAGCTGAAGGCAAAGTCTCAGAAAAGAGGGTCACCATTACAAATACGTGGCACTCAGCTTGACGGCCTGACCAGATGCTTTCTCACGCCCCGCTTAAAGACCCGGGACTGTAGGAAGAGGGAAACACGTGAGACAGTAAGGAATTCCAGGTCTCAATGGTGCGGTAAAATAAAGAGTTAAACCGCTTGGTTCTTGATGGAATATTCTGCACCGTATGCGGGTGACATCTAAGCCCTGCACGTGTTGTCCTATGTGCGAAAGGAGAGGGTGGAACTAATTGGAAGAGCTCATTAGAACATTCACCATGGTAAAAAAAGACAGGCGATTTGGTTGGAGCTTTACCATTGCCAGGCGGGTTCAAAGGTAATTTCCAAAAAAACTACGCCACGTTACTACCGCCATGTCACAGACGCTATCATTCTACATTAAATTAGTAGTAATAGATAGGTTTTGTGCAGTCAGTGGGAAGACCAAAGGCTTAAGTTGACACCTCTGACTTGTGCAGGTGTGAAATGTTGGCGTGGCGGTCAGGGAAACCCGGTGAAACTCGTCTGTGATGGCATGGAGCCTTGCTTTGTCTTCTACGCTGACGGCACAAATCCTATTTTTATTGGGCTATATGCATGAGCATACTTTGTAGTACGTACAATGCAAAAAATGCAATAAACTACATGTGAATGTTTATACAAATAAATGATTTGATTTGATTTGATTTGAACTAAGTCGCAAACCAATAAAATAAGTCGTAGCACATCTACGCCGTAGTCCCAGTCGTAGCTAAACATACAATTTTACGCCTTTATCTCCGGAGGCTTAGGCAGAGGTGAATTAACACCTTCAGCTTACCATCAGGCGAGGCGAAGTCAAATTGACGTGTCCTATATATAAAAAAAAAAAATATATACATAGGTACATATACATACATATACTTAATTTATAATATCTAACTATAATATAAATTATATTATGGCGGAGGTCATTCTCATGCCCTTTTAAATTGTGGCTATATGTTTCCATGTCGAGCCGCGCAATGTCCATCCCGCATAATTCGACTTGGATAGATTAGGTTAGAAGGCTTCGTGGTTATTTTTTTTATAACCACCCAAAAATTTAATGTTCGGGATTTTGTACTTTCGGTATTTTGAACATTAGGTCTAACGAACATTCAGGATTTTGAATTTCGGTCTTTCGTACGTCGCGGCGGTATTATGAATGTCGAGATTATGATATTTAACCGACTGAAAGAGGTCATACGGGACTTCGAAATGTACCGCGGGCGAAGCTGGGGCGCGTCGGCTAGTATTAGTATAGATATAAGTGCAGGCGGACGTAATTGCGCGGGTACAGTACTGAATCATGATTTAAAATAATGATTTCCGTTTGTAATCGAACTTATGGCCAGAAAAGCCTATTTCCGCTATTTCATGATGTTTAATATATTATAGGTATGTATATAGTTGCTCAATTACTTAATTAAGTGAGTCACTAATGTAAGTACCTACAGTATTTTAGAAATGCCTTACGTGGTAAATATTTACCATATAAACCACAGAACTGTAGTAGTTATTGAGCTGTTAACAATGTGGTATCGTATGGGTGTTATCAGTTCATTATTAATTTCAGTATATTTCCTAAATACTGTTTCAGAAAAGGTGAGTTTTTAAATCCCATTCATCCATTTCCCATTTCCATTCCAATTGGATTCCTATTTATTCCATAAGTTCATTAATTAATAATTGTTTCTTATTTACTATATTTCAATAATTAATTATTCATTAATAATAATTAGTTAATATTTTAATCAATCAATCAATCAAGTAGCCTATTGCAGTCCACTGCTGGAGCTGGACATAGGCCTCTCCCAATATGAGTCACGTTTACCACATCAGTCCACCTGGCTGGGGGCGTCCCACCTTCCGTTTGAGTAATAATTATTTAGTATTAATTTATTTACTAATAATTATTAAGTAGTAATTATTTAGTAATAATTATTTATTAATTATTACTTCTGAATAATTGTTTATTATTTCTTAGTCAAAATTTATTGATTAATAACTACATGATATACCTATGTAGTTATAAAATTAATTAATATGTAGTTAAAAAGCCATTGATTTTGAAAATAAAAACACACCTGGACCTATTACATATCTATTCTGTGCCTGGACTCCGATTCTGCTTCTGATCCGACTATTCGAATCCATCTGATCCATTTGAAAAATTCACCTCGTATAGTGATCGATCAGTCGAAGAGTACTAACTCTTCTTAACTGAAGAGATGACGTGTACAGTGGACAGAATATATGATTTATTTCATTCCTCCATGAGGCCGACGACAAATAATTGAGACGAGAGCAGGCATTAAAGTGCTTTTGGAATGGTTGTCCACATTATGTTCACCCCCTGGGTATCATAATTTTATAAATGTAATTTAAAAAAAAAACCTATACGTGAGCAGTCTTTGATGATCCTATACTTCTTCATTCTTGCATACCCGGTCCCATCCGAGGCCTGGAATCCGTGAAGCGGCTGAACTTTAATTTTTCATGAAACGACTGCAATCTGACCTTCACAACCCATTGGCGACAGCTAAGACCATTAAATTTGTTGAATTTTTAGGGCGCCCATTACCCGTAACAACTGCCATAGTTCGTGAGACAACCGGGACCGACGACGGCGCAATGCAAATAGACATTCATGCACACAAATATTTGCATTGGGCGGAAATCAAACCCAGTGTGGTTTTGATCCCTGCGTAGCAGTTGAATATACCTACTACCAAATGCCACAGAGGCTGATAATGATGTGATTATGATTCTACTATGATGTAAGCTCATCATAGTATAAAATCAGTTTATCAGCACCTTTATGTGATTACATAAAGGTGCTGATAAACTTGAGTATTCACTTGTAACAGAACATCGAGCATTCGCCGTTTTTAAATTTGTCGAACCGAACAACGAACCGAGCCAAGCGTGGAGCCAAATTATGCTACGAACATTTACATGGTCTTTCTAGTGAACGCTCTAGTCGAAACAAATTTACAGTTGTTTGCAAGCATGCTCGCCGCAAAGCTCGCCAAAACGCTTGATAGAAAGCTCACTGAAACGCTCTCGTTTATTTTTCTGTAATGTAACATTCGTAAGAATGCTCATTACAAGTGAATGCTCAAGTTTATCAGCACATTAAGAAAATCATAGAAAATCCTAAATCAAAATACACTTTCAGGTACCATTCATAAATTTGGAGCATCCACGTGTGGCATACATGAATCCAAACTTCTTGAATTATGGTAATGTAACTTCAACGAGGTATGGAAGAAACAACCCCATCTACTACATCGGGGTGCATTTTGATACTAAAATACCCTTAGACGAAAACGTTATTGTACGCTACAATTTTGTACTGAATTATTAGTAAAACCAATTTTTATCACTTTTAATAGTTAAGTTATTTTTCCAGGTGGATGT
Source organism: Eilema depressum (assembly GCA_914767945.1). NCBI lineage: Eukaryota > Metazoa > Arthropoda > Insecta > Lepidoptera > Erebidae > Eilema > Eilema depressum. The sequence continues at coordinate 2,344,974 of OU612026.1, forward strand.
TTATTTCTACGAGCTATTAACAAATGTCTACAAGATAAGTTTCATACATTTGCATCACAACTGGTGCGATCTTTTAGATAAAGAAATGTTTATAGGCTTGCCCCTACGACAAAGTTTGAAGAGGAACCACTGTCCACTTCCCCCCGTAAGTATTAGAATTTGACTTTTATATCAATCGTCAAAGTAACTTGACTTCGAAACAGCAAAAAATTCAAAACATTTTTATAATAGAGCGGGCACCAAAGGTCAATTCGCTCGAAAAATTCGACCACAGTGTTTTGACTTCTGATATGAGCTATTAGTGTTGATTAGTGGTCCTAGGCTACAAAATAGTTGCTGGTGTGCTCAGATCCTTGAAATGGTTGTTTATTTTTTCAGGGAGAATATCATCTTTTGAACATGAGCTGTATATCAATTCCAAGAGGATTTCCATTCATCAACGGAAGAATATACATAAACGCTTCACAAGCTAAGAGTAAAATTCGTATCGCTGAAGGTTATTTTGATATGAAAGTAGTGAGAATGGATACAAAGTACCTGACATAACTGTAAACTGGCAAACGGGCCTATCTATATTTTACAACTTCAAAGACCCGAGAAAAATCTGGTTCACACACACACATAGTTATTTTCTTAAATTGTTTGATTTTTTTTTATCCGACTGCCAAGAAGGGTATTATTAAAAAAAAACTATTTTATAATTTTTAATTATTACAAAGTAAGTAAGTATGGAAGTAAGAATGGAAGATTTTAACCTTACCTGGAGGTAAAGTTCTCTAAATACTGGAGATAGCGAATTTCACCAAAGGAAACATTCCTTCAATTTTTTTAAGAAATAAAATTCGTTTGCCACACCCGGTAATCGAAGCAACTAAAATCCAAAAAATTCCAACTAAAACTAAAATCCAACTAAAATCCAAAAAAAGCAACTAAAATCCAAGGCTCTCCTGGTGGCGCGTTTTGCATCTTTGTACGCATCGCGGTCTTCGGAAGATTTGGACGCTTGCCACTTTTTAAAGAGGGCTTTCTTCGCCCTGATCTCTCTCTGGACTGTGTCATTCCACTACCAGGTGTCCTTGTCACACTTGCGTCCACCCTTTGACATGCCGAGCACCGCCCTCCCCGCCTCAAGAATAGCTGCCTGAATCCTGTCCCAAGAAACCTGTACTGGTTCGTCTACAGCATCGGCGCACTTGTCACCGATGGCTGAGACGAAACTTTGGGACTTGGCTTCATCAAGCAGCCACCACCTGATTTTGCGTTGGGCACGCTCGGCAAGTTTGCCTTTGGGTTTCACGCGGAGGTCCATGACAAGGCGACGGTGTTGGCTAGTGAGACTCTCCCTGGGTATAACCTTGCAGTTGGCCACCCTGCCGATGCTGTGCCTCCTAGTGAGCAGGAAATCAACCTGGGTTGAGCGCCCCCTGCTCTCGTAGGTGACAAGATGTCCGGAGGATCAAATCTGTCCAACAAACATAGGTAATTAAATAAAAGGAAATCACTGAAAACTACATTTTTCAATGCGATTAAACAAAATAAAGAACTTAACTCAAGGATCCATCAGATTCATATTACCAATAAAATTCCATATTTAAATTACTTGTCCCTGTTTTTCATACGGATACCCCCACTGGCCAGCAGGGGTATTTATTTCGAATTCGAACCGACTAAAACCGCACGCCGTCTCAGGTTAATTCAAAAGCCTCAATTAACGTATCATCTCCGTTGCCAAGGGTGCGATGTACCACGTAGAGGTTCCCAAGCGCAACCAAGTATACCTCGAGACACGTATCTTGGACCTAAATGGGGAGACCCGACTACCTCATGCACTACATGCAGTTACCCAATAACGTTACATTCTAAATCGGAATCAAAGTTCAGCTGTTAATGTTAGCTGACACGGCAAACTTCGTACCGCCATATTTTCCTCCCGCGTGGTATTCTGATCCCGATTTATCAGTGTTTCTCTACAATATTATGCATGTATTATACATATAAACCTTCCTCTTGAATCACTCTATCTATTAAAAAAAACCGCTTTAAAATCCGTTACGTAGTTTTGAAGATTTACATAGGGACGGACCTTAGAGTATACATTATAAATATAGAGCGCGCCTATCACTCAGGTCTTTAGCGCCGAGTGTTAGCAGATACTTTGCGATGGTATAGCGCACCTATAGTGACGTTTCATGCATTACCGAAAATATCAATAGATGCACTTATTAATGTAGTTTGTTGTTATGAAGGTTTTTGTTCGATTTGATATGCATGGATAAAATATATAATTTTTGCGTCATTATTACTACAAATATACGATGTTGTATAAAATTTTGATTTAACATATCGAGTTAAATATTATTTGCGAAGTCATTTTGACAGGTATTGTTTTGCTACTGATTGAGGTTGAGCCAGGAGCCTCGGTTCTGTTCATACCCGTGATAGCAGTTCATACTTGTAAGGCGCGCTCTATAGCAATGTATACTCTAAGGGACGGACAGACAGCGACAGCGACTTTGTTTTATTATATGTAGTGATGATGATGATGATAGTGATGATAGTGAAGTGATAGTGATGATGATGATTTATTTATGACACATTAACATTTCCTGATTTGCCGAGAAAACTTGTGGCAAATGTTTTGTTTAATACAAACACAAAAAAATCAAACAAACTTACAATAGACTTCAACGAGATACTTTCGAAAAGTTAAGAAATGAGGCCTCGAGCGGCCCCTGAATTGTCTCAAAAACTGGATCTACATCCCATTCCGAATGGAATGACACCTCAATCATAATTTCTGAGGAATACAAAAAAAAATTGACCCAAAAAGTACTTGTTAAAATAATCTCCTCTCGCCGGTCTGCTGGGAGAGATTTCTTTAGAAATAAGCAGCCAATGTACAAATTTTCATCTTCCATTGTATGTTATATTGTTCTGTGTGTGCATAAATCTTAAATAAAATAAATAAATAAAATATACATATTTTATACTGTTGATTGATGGCAGTTCGTGGAACTGGTTTTTTTATTTTAATGAATGTTAGCAACCGAAATTACTGATATTCCCTCTCACCCCTTCATCTAAGCTAAATTGCTTGTGTTAGGAGGGTGGAGGGTGGAAAAATAAACGAATTATTCTTCTGAATTAAATTGCAAATGTCTAGTATTTAGAGTACCTACTTTCCCTACAGGTAAGGTTAAAATCTTTCGTCCTGTATACTATATAATATACTACTATACTACATAAAATTATCGTACGGTTTACTAAAAAATAAAGTTATTTAAATTTAATGACATTTAATCACAGCATGTTATGTTACAAATAGGAGCACGAAAATATAACAATTCTTGTCAGACTAGTGATACATACCAGTTTCCTTGTAGGACATTGTTTCTTTTGGGCAGAGAACACACTAACCTGTTACGTTATATTTTTGTCCTACAGTTAGTAATGAGAAAAAATATCTTGTGGTACTAACAACTTCTGATCGTAGGACCGAGATAACGTACCACGCAATTTGTAGGACAATATGTTTGTTGAATTATATAAATATTAACCAAGTAATAAAAGAAAAATCAACCGGTTAGTAATCATTTCAGATGACCTCGATATCAATACAAATGTTAGACGTGGGGGACTCTTTAATCAGACCATACATTTTGTAGGACAAATATTTTTTCAAAGAACTTAGATAATTATCTTGGGATATAACAAAAATTAGCCGGTTAGTAATATTTTTTTTGGAATCATGAAATCGACATATATTTGATCGATGCTACCTCTGTTAGCTACCACATTCGAAAGTTGCGTACAAGCTATTGTTGGGCGTCTATCAAAACGAAGCTATATACTCACGGAAAATTAGCTTGATAGTAGTCAGGTTTTGGAAATGTACTACGTATCCCGGCCTATAAGAAGAACATAAATAAAAGTTATTAAAAATATATTAAATCCAATCATTTTAATTACCTACCTATTGTATCTTTGTTTCCTATCCTACTTCCCACTATTTATACTAATACTAGCTGTCCCGGCGAACTTCGTACCGCCATATTTTTCCTGTTCCCGCTGCACCTATTTTCTCACCGTTTAAACCTTCCCTGGACATCCACGAACATTTAAAGACCAAGATAAGATAAATCCGTTGAGCCGTTCTCGAGTTTTAGCGAGACTAACGAATAGCAATTGATACTATAGATAGATAGATAGATATCCATACTCCATACTAATATTATAAATGCGAAAGTAACTCGGTCTGTCTGTCTGTCTGTTAAGCCTAGTTCGGACTAGGCTAGTAATTTAGTAGAGTAGCGAGTAATTTAGTGGCTAAATGTGAGCGAACCATAAAAAATTAGTCGAGTACATTAGCGAATGATTTAGTCGAGTCGATCCATTTTACTCTATTTTATCGGTCGAGTAGCGCCTCCCACCACGCGGCCGTGCTCACTTGTTCACCGGCTAAACAAGTCCGAACCTAAGTTTTAGTCGAGTTCATTAGTAGCCGTGAAATGTCGTTTCGCTGGAGCGAAGAAACAACTTTACAATTTATTTCCAAATATGTAGAACATGAATGCTTGTTGTAAATATATTAAGCCCCCGTTTTATAAAAACAAATAAATGAAACAATCCGCAAACTTGGATTTACAAAATACAATGAATATATTTTATTAATCTTACTTATATTTATATGAAAAATATTTTAGTATTACGAATTTATTATTAAACTTTTTTTTTTTTGGGTGGCGCATTGCCGCGATTCTGATTGGTGGATAAAATGATGACCAAAACTACTAAAAGTCATCATGTTTACAACATATATATCTTTAGTTTTTAATATATCATTGGTTGCAGCACGTTCATCTTGCAAAACACCACGACACTTGTGTACTGTACTGGACCGATAATGCGAACGATATCTCTTTAGTCGCGAGTAGTTTAGCCACTAAATTACACGCTACTCTACTAAATTACTAAAGTAGTGCGAACTAGGCTACGCTTTCACGCCTAAACCACTGAACCGATTTCGATTAAATTTGGTAAAAAGATAGAAAAGACCTTGGAAAAGGACAAAAGCTATGTTTGGTCGCGATAATCGACATCCACGCGGGCGGAACCGCGGGCAAAAGCTAGTAGATTATAAAGCTAAAGAGTTTCTAATCGATTAAGAAAGAGACAAGAGAATCGACCTTCGGGTGAGAGTGGGACTCGAAACGCAATCTTTCCCTTACAGGGGGAATGCTCTGACCACTAAGCCACCAAAGCCCGCCCAAAGTCGATCCAAATTCCTCTATACATCCGTCTTGATATAGAGAAATTTGGATCGACACTTCAGGCGGGCATAATAAATGCTTTAAAGTTTCATTCAGCTGAAGAGTTTTTTTTGTTTGGTTGAACGCGCTAATCTCAGGAACTGCTGGTACGAATAGAAAAAATATTTTTGTGTTGAATAGCCCGTTTTTTGAGGAAGATTATATACTAAATATCATCGCGCTACTACTCAAGGGAGCGGAGCAGTAACCATAAATGTCAACAAAACCCGCAAACAACTACACATAATTTGAAAATTAATAAACCGCGGGCGACATAAGTATGGCACGCGTGAAGTATGCCCTCCCTGCTGAGCTCTCCCTGGTGCGTAGGATACAGGGCAGCTCCATCATTGTCCTGACAAAGATTGCTGACAAGCTGGAATTTCCTGACAGTAGGAATTGTTGCCAGAGATACCATCAAAGCAAATACCCATATTCATGCATTCCAATATTTGCACTGAGCGGGGATCGAACCCGCGCCTCCTACGTTCACTACCGCTACGTCACAGAGGCTGCCCTATATTACACTCGTATATTAATTATTAATATTACCAATTTAATTCTATTACGGTATTTTCATGAAGCCAACTTTCAATTCATTAATTTAAATTAGTTTCTGATCAATAATTACTATTTACTGTCAATTAAATTCGTCAAACTTGAGCCTGCAGATGAAAATACGTTGATAATACGAGTACCTATTCCGGAAATCTGTAATTAGGTACCTACTTCATCTATAGTTCTATACTATACAGTCAATATAAAGTACACAGATGAGTGATATAAACCCAGCCCCCCTAGACAATTGGTAATTCGTAGGCCGGTGTATTGTGGAATTGTGGAATAGAGTGACCTGACCAATGTATGAGATTTAACGTTTATGACATTTACGTTGACGACTGTCATATACGTCAGTTCCCATACATTCGTCATTCTATTCTACAATACGCCGGCCAACGAATCTAAAGTCCACACGGACGTAATCGCAGGTACAGCTTAATGACGTATTATTATATTGAATATCCATGCAGGAACATGGCAGCTGTCAAAATTATAGCTTACTCGCGTGAAGAAATAATACGTCATTATTATTAATTTATATGAGTTATATTTTTATTTATTTAGGACTAGCTTTTGCCCGCGGCTCCGCCCACGTGGATGTCGGTTATCGCGACCAAACATAGCCTATGTCCTTTCTCAAGGTCTAAACTACCCCTATACCAAATTTCATCAAAATCGGTTCAGCGGTTTAGTCGTAAAAGCGATACAGACAGACAGACAGACAGACAGACAGACAGACAGACAGACAGACAGAGTTACTTTCGCATTTATAATATTAGTAGGGATTTATGAAGTATAGAAGTTATTAGCTTTCAAGGCTTACTATTTATATCAATAATATTGCTATTATTACGAATTTATTTATTACTAGCTGTCCCCGCGAACTTCGTACCGCCTTTTTTTTAATTTTTCTCGCCGTAAGAACCATCGTCGTACTTTAAGGAATATTCTAAAAAAAGAATTAGCGAAATCGGTTTAGTCGTTCTCGAGATTTGCGCTTAGCAACACATTTAGGGATTCATTTTTATATCATAGATTAATTAATGACGTTTTTTTGCGTAGTGCACTGTCTCGTCTCTGAATGGTGCGTAAAATGAGGACATATATCTATATTTATTCTCTAATATATAAAAATCAATGCAACTTTTCGTTGTTATTTTATAACTCAACAAAGGCTGAACCGATTTCGCTAATTTTAGTTTTGAAATATTCGTGGGTGTCTAGGGAAGGTTTAAAGGATGAGAAAATAGGTGCAGCGGGAACGGGAAAAATATGGCGGTACGAAGTTCGCCGGGACAGCTAGTAGTTTATAATATTTAATAAGTAGGTATCATTGGTTACAACTATTCATGAAATAAAAATGATAAATAAATAAATAATAATAAATATTCTACAACATTCTACACAACGCTATCTAGACCCATGGTAAGCTTAATTAGCTTGTGTTATGGAATCTAGAATGCGGATATACATACTTAAATACTTTTTTTTTTTTTTTTGTAAATACATACATATTATACATAGAAACACCCAGACCAATGCAAATATTTATTTTCACGAATACAAATATTGGCACTGAGCGGGGATCGAACCCGCGCCTCCTGCGTAGCAGCCGCGTTCACTACCGCTACGCCACAGAGGCAGTCATTTCCGTTAGTAACAGAACTTATGGCAGAAAAGCCTATTTCCGCTATTTCATTAGATGTATATTGTGTAAGTATACGCATTATGTATGGATATGTATGTTATGCTCAATTACTTACATAGTGAAGTTACTATTTAGAAAAGCTTTACGTGGTATATTATATAAAACATATCGACCACAGAACCTCAGTAGGTATTGAGCTGCTAACAATGTGGTATCAATTTACTGTTATCTGTTCATTATTAATTTCAATATTTTTTCCAAATACATTTTCAGAAAAGGTGAGTTTTTAAATGCCATTCTCTGGAATCGGATTCCTATTTATTCTAAGTAAGTAGGTATATAATATTATATATTTATTACTTAATAAAATAACATAACAAAAACAAAAGCCCCTTGAATTTGAAAATAAATACACACCTGCGGGTCTAAAAAGGCCACATTGAGCGATGCCGCTAAAATCAAGTAACTTTATGAATTTCCAGTAAATCTCAAAGATTTCTATAAATTTGTAAAATGGTCACTCATGTATGAGCAGAATCACATCAATTCATTTACCAAGCTGATTCTAATTTCGTGTAAATATTGTCACATGACAAAATATTATCCTAGTATGATTCTAAAAAAGTGGCCTTTTTAGACCTGCTGGACCCCGTTTCTGCTAATTGTCAACCACTGTATCATCACCACTGTTGTTGCACGGCACAAAATCCATTAAATTTTGGATTTAGCCGTTCAACCTATTGGCGATATCGAAGTATTGCAGCTAGGACCAATCGTTGGACTTTTTAGGGCTCCAATTACTCGTAACAACTACCATAGTTCGTATGACAACCGGGACTGACAGCTTAACGTGCTCTCTGAGGCACAAAACTACCCAGACCTATGCAAATCAAACCCACACCCCCTGTATAGCAGATGAATGTACTACCACTCCGCCACAGAGGCTGACAGCGATGTGATGATGATTCTATGCTATGATGTAATTTCTTTAACACGGAAGAAAATCCTAAATCAAAATACACTTTCAGGTACCATTTATCAATTTGGAGCACCCACGAGTGCCATTCATCAATACAAACTTATTGAATCATGGTAATATAACTACAACGAGGTATGGAAGAAACAACCCCATCTACTACGTCGGGGTGCATTTTGATACTAAAATTCCCTTCGACAAAAACGTTATTGTACGCTACAATTTTGTACTGCTGCTTTTGTATTGCTGAAACCAATGTTCATCTCCTTTAATAGTTAGTTGGACATTTATTTCTACGAGCTCTTAACAAATGTCTACAAGATAAGCTTCATACATTTCCATTACAACTGGTGCGATCTTTTAGATAAAGAAATTTTTATAGGCTTGCCCCTACGAAAAAGTTTGAAGAGGAACCACTGTCCACTTCCCCCCGTAAGTATTAGAATTTGACTTTTATATCAATCGTCAAAGTAACTTGACTTCGAAACAGCAAAAAAATTCAAAACATTTCTATAATAGAGCGGGCACCAAAGGTCAATTCGCTCGAAAAATTCGACCACAGCATTTTGACTTCTGATATGAGCTATTAGTGGTCCTAGGCTACAAAATAGCTGCTGGTGTGCTCAGATCCTTCTCCTTCTCCCTCTCATTGAAAATTGTTAGCATACCTCAAATGGTTATTGGATTAAATTATGTTATTATTTGAGTCAGGGTAAGCACTTATAGGATGTATAAATGGATCATACATAAATAAATATAGCATAAATATACATAATATAAGAAAAAAAAAGATTTTTTTTACCTGGGCTTAGTTATGCTCAAAATTTTTTGATTTTAATGTCATCTCTTGGAATTTTGGTTTTAGTTTTGATTTTAGGTATTCTTATTATGACGGAGGTTGAAATTTGAAATTTTGAGAAATACTGATATACGTGTACATTTGTTTTTACTCGACTGCGCCAGCGAGGGGTAATGTGTTTTGCGCGTATGTATGTATGTATGTAGTTTTCTTTGTTCCCCTCTACAGGCCTAACCTCTAGACGGATTTCGATGTATGGGGTCTCAAATGAAAGGTATTCATCTCCCGAGTGTCATAGGGTACATAAAATTCCAACAAAAACTAAGTATACGGTAGATTTTTTATGCTAAATTAATATGTGTTGCCAAATTTTTTTTTTCATTCAAATTTATCGAGTAGGGTATCAAAATGAAGAGAATTAAAAGGAGATTACAAAAATATATTGATGTCATATCTTAATTAAAAAGGTTAAAATAAAATTAATTATTAAAAAATTTAAAACCCGACTGCTGTCTAAAAGATCGAAACAAGCTTGATAGCAGGCGGTACCCATTAAATTTCTTTCGGTTTATGATTGGTAAATGGGTACCGCCTGCTATCAAGCTTGTTTCGATCTTTTAGACAGCAGTCGGGTTTTTTATTTTTTAATAATTAATTTTATTAACAGAAGTAGACGTACAAAATTTCATGCTTGTAACTTTAAAAATGATAGACTTTCATATAATCCTTTAGACCTTATGCTAAAGGTCTTAGGGGAAATCATTTCTCAAAATTCATCTTTAGTGGATGTTAACCACATAAAAGGCATCAACTGCCAAAGTTTCAAGTTCGTAGCCCTAGCCGTTTAGGCTCTGCGATGGTGAATAAATCAGTAAATCTGTCAGGGCAAGTAATTTTACATGACTAGAAATATTGTTGTCCAGAGACTATGCACTTATTTTTGGTTTTATTTGATAATCCCTCAAACAAGACCAAGACCCTCGGCAGCCTATATTTTTAGGCTAAGCCAATTAAATAATTATACCCGATCATAGATGTAAAGTTGAGGGGGCACTGCAGGACACTGGAATATGTGCGCCGATGGCAACATGGCTTTTTATATAGCCGAAAGGACTCACGAAAGATTTTCCGGTGCCCTATTTTCGCATGCTAAGAGACCTTTGGCGCCTGCTCTCTAACAAACAAACTGCAGAAGACCAAATGTTGCACGTGCAATAAGTTATGATGTGGTGAGACTTTTTTACGAAATGATAAGCAACAAAAATAGACGCAGGGGACAAGGCTTTACAGTTAGACGTGATTGTAGATTCGTTTCGATGTCAATATAAGTGCATTGTCGAACACTGAATTGAAATGGTTGTTTTTTTTTTCAGGGAGAATATCATCTAGTGAACATAAGCTGTATATCAATTCCAAGAGGATTTCCGTTCATCAACGGAAGAATATACGTAAACGTTTCACAAGCTAAGACTAAAATTCGTATCGCTGAAGGTTATCTTGATATGAAAGTAGTGACAATGGATACTAAGTATATGACACATTGATAGGTACCGTTTGGTTGTGATAAAAATTTGTTCATTTTTATGTTTGTTCGGAACAATCGTTCGTAAAATAAAAAGGATAAAATAAAATAAATTCTTAAAAATTGATAGCAGGCGGTAGCTGTGGCGGTAGCTGTGGCGGTAGCTACCCAGTTGCAAATCATAACCCGGTTGAATGGGTACCGCCTGCTATCGAACTTGTTTCGATCTTTTTGTCATCAATCAGGATTCATAATTTTAATAATTTATTGATTCAATAGGGATGATGACAAGGTCGTCCGATTCTACCAAGTACTGCTTAATATCATAGGTTTTGCTGAAAAAATATGCCTTGCAAAATAAAATATTACTAACTTAATGGAAACTATAACTTTTTATTATTTTTAGCTCCCAAAGTAGGTCAAAATACAAACAATCGAATTGAGTAAAAATTTATAACTTTTTAGATTCCTTATTAAATTTCAAATGACTTTTATTATGAACTATATACGTGTAAACGCAACGCAGACCTAGATAAATGCGTTATTCTCTTGCGCTCCATACATTTCACTAGGTACGCGCCACACAAGCATGACGTCATACCTACTTTTGTAGCGATTTTGTATAGGTAGAGCGTTTTCGGACGGTTCGAGAAATTGAATTTTGGAAATCAAATATCTTTAAAACTTCACTTTAGCAGTTCATTATTATTATTATAAACTTCAAATTTTTCAAGAATAAAAAAATAATAGTCATCATCCCTATTAGACGCTTTAAAACCAGCCCCATATGAAATTCTGAGTAATGTCACAAAATAACACTTGGATGGTCGCGCTAGGGACCTCAATGCTGGCTTTGACTTTTGCAAGTGTGAGCAAAAAATAAAAATTAGCCTTAGTTATGTAGAATGTATCATGGTGGTGGCCACACGTATATAGTTGTTTGATGGATTGTTTAGAATAAACCAAGAAGAACAGAAATAAAAGTCAATTATAAATATACCATGGTCAGTTTCATTTAATTAGATGTCTATTTTTAGCGGGTATCAGCTAGTATAATATATAACAAAATATAATTTAGGCAGCAAGGATGCAATTAAGAAGAGCTACCTATCTTAGAAAAAAAGGTTGGAAAGCAGCCGCCCCGGTCGATCCTAAAAGCCCCGGAGCCACAATGATTTATATTGACCAAACTAAAAAGTAGGTACGGTCTTATACTAGGTACTTATTATTTGCCTATATGAATTTTATGAACTACTAGCTTTAGCCCGCGGTTTCGCCCGCGTGGATGTTGGTTATCGCGACCAAACATAGCCTATATCCTTTCTCAAGGTCTAATCTATCTCTGTACAAAATTTCATCAAAATCGGTTCAGCAGTTTAGGCGTGAAAGCGTAACAGACACATACAGAGTTACTTTCGCATTTATAAATAATATTAGTATGGAGGCAAAGTCTTACTCTACTGGTGTATTTCTGGACATATCGCAGGCGTTCGACCGCGTTTGGCATGCAGGTCTGCTTTTCAAATTAAAATACGCCCTACCAGATCACTTGTACGGAATACTAAAATCATTTCTACGACAGCGCCAATTCATAGTACAAAGTGGGGAAGCACTGTCTGATCTTCGTCAAATACAGGCAAGACTGCCACAGGGTAGCGTACTGGGTCCCATACTCTACTTGCTGTTCACTGCGGACTTGCCGACATTCGAATCACTAACTACTGGTACCTTTGCTGACGATACCGCCATACTAGCTGCACATAGTGACCCAAAAATTGCCTTGCCAAGAAGGACTAAATGACGTATCAGACTGGCTTAAAAAGTGGTGGATAAAAGTCAACGAAACCAAATCAGTCAATGTTACGTTTACTTTAAGAAGAGGATCCTGTTCTCCAGTCACACTAAACAACATTGAAGTCCCACAAGCAGATCATGTGAGATATCTTGGATTGCATTTAGATAAAAGACTTACCTGGCAAAAACATATTTTCACCAAGAGGAAGCAACTTGGTATCAAAACACGAAAACTTTACTGACTCATAGGGCGAAAGTCTCAGCTATCCCTAGAAAACAAAATACTCTTGTACAAGGCAATATTGCAGCCAATCTGGACGTACGGGATCCAATTATGGGGCACCGCATCTCACTCAAACATAGAAATCATACAGAGGTTCCAAAATAAAGCACTACGTATGATAACCAACGCGCCCTGGCCCTTGATTCTGCTAAATCAAAATCACTGTCGTGCCACAGTCTCTGCAAAAATTGGCATTATATTTAAGACTTTATTTCTATCGAATTAAAGTCCAAAATTAAATGACAATATTCTCATTACACGCTTTCGTTCACTCTACAAAAAGCCATTTAATTTTAAACTTTAACTGCATTGCTTTAAAGGCTAAAATCAAATGGAATTTTCTCGCAGTCTCTGTGGTGCGACAGTGGTTGTACTTTAGCAGAATCGAGGGCCTGGTTTGTACCCAACGAACTACTACACCGTGACCTACGAATGCCCACTGTGACGCAAGAAATCGTACGCCATACCAAGTCCTAATAAAGAACGAATCCAACAACACCCAAACACTCTGGCTCGGTCACTAATGGAGAAGAAACAAAGCGCGACGATTATAGCGCAAAATACCTCAAGACCTAATCCAATCACAGTAAATATAACTACTGTGTAAACAATGAGGATGTGACACAGGTCACATACTGAGCAAGCCAGCGATAGCACCAACCAACATACTTCTGAATGTCCCATGGAGAAGACAGATTGAAGTAAAAAAAAAAATGGATGGATGTATTAGCCGAGAAACTGTAACTAATAAATAAATATGGTTTTCATTGAATCAATTGTAAATTGTAAGTGTGTGAGTGAAGATGAGTTATTGACAGTTCGCACACATTTAGGTAAATAGGTAGGTACGTTTGATCTAATTCTCAGCGTTTGATGTACACACACATGTAATGGTGGGATACTATCTTCTTTGCTGAGTGTACGTGCCAATGGTCTTTCACCATGGTATGCCCGTGCGAGGGGGCGAACAAAACTCGTAATAACGAAACTGAATGCATACGAATTTATATAGGTACGTATGAATACGAGTATAAGTATGTAGGGGAGACCGGGTACAAACGTAACAGCGGATCATAAGTAACAAACTTTCATCCTGACCACGGGTCGAAAGTAATAAGAGATGATTTTTTTAAAGCCTTTGTGATTGATACTAAATGCAGAAAAAAATATGACAAATTAAGATAGTAATGTAAGGAACATGAACCACATTTATATCTGGTTATATGCGTTCATCCAAAATCATTCCCACCGCGTAGTTCCCGGCAGGGTAGTATTTTGGTGAAATGTAGATGTTTATTCACCTCTGCCTAACCGTCCGGGGATAAAGGCGTGATTGTATGTATCATAATACATGTATGTATGTAAAATCATAAGACCTGAGCCACAATGAAGGCGAAAACACAAACTGTTACGTTTGTACCCGGTCTCCCCTACTCGCTACACATATTGAAAAACTGTCATTATGCCTTTGAAAATGCAGTGTTTAAAATGGTATAAAATTCCTCAGGATTTGGTTGACATGCCACTTAATATTTTTAAAATAAACGTGAAAAAAAGTCTAATGGAAAAAGCTTATTATAAAGTAGAAGAATATCTTAATGATAAAAATGCATGGTCAACCTAATCACTTTCTTGCCCGCACATTGTAAATTGTATAAAAACCGTATTAAAAAATCAATAAATAAATAAAAAGGATAATTGAGTTCTCTGAGTTTCTTGCTGGTATCTTCTCAGTAGAACCAACTACCGAACCAGCGAAAGAATCATTTTCAAATGGTTTACTTTAATTTATTTAATATTTTATTTTTTGTTCACATACTTCTTGACACAATTGTAATATTTTGACGTTCATATGTGCTCTATATGTGCCTAAATTGAATAAACGAAATTGATTCTTTGATTCTTTGATTCTTTGGTATAAGTACGTCATTGTATAGTTATTTTTTTTAATAAACTTCACGTGGTACGTGCATAACTTTTAGACTACAGAACTGCAGTAGTTATCGAACTGGTAACAACATGGCATCCTTTAAGTGTTATCGGATCGTTATTAATTTCAGTATTTTTTAATAAATACAGTTTCAGTAAAGGTGAGTTTTTAAAAGTAATTTTCTGGAATCTGATTCATATTTATTCTAACTATATAATCTGTAGTTAATAATTAATATAAGAACATAATCACTACATAATATTATAAAACAAAGTCGCTGTCGTTGTCTGTCCGTCCGTCCCTATGTATGCTTAAATCTTCAAAACTACGCAACGGATTTTGAAGCGGTTTTTTTTTAATAGATAGAGCGATTTAAGAGGAAGGTTTATATTTATAATACATGCATAATATTGTAGAGAAACACTGATAAATTTAGAGATATGCAGCGGGACGGGAATCAGAATACCACGCGGGTGGAAAATATGGCGGTACGAAGTTCGCCGGGTCAGCTAGTATAAGATATAACAACAAATAAATAAGAGATAGATAGATAAATTCTTTATTGCACACCAATAGATTTAACGTAGAGATAAGGTTAGGTAGCGTGTTCACATCCGACAACCGATGGTCACCTCCGGCAACCGATGGCCGATGGCCCACAGACAGCGTGCGTTTTAGTCAGTGCGTGTCCGACATAACCTCCTCCACCGGCTCCGGAGGCTGGTATGCGTGGGGATATTTCGTCCGATAAAAAAAGGTAGCGTGTATTGTATACAGTTTAATACACAATAAAACACATTACAGAAGCCAGTACCTACTGGAATGCTACTGGATTAATTTGAACGGGCCTGGAACTTAAATGTAAACGTTCCAGGCCCGTTCACAGTGAGAAGGTAGGTACCTAATCCAGGCCAGTGATTGGGTTGACCGTTTACTTTTAATTTCATAGCCCCTTTCCACTGGAATAGTGTCGGTAGAACGCCAAATCAACACTGAATTGAAAGTTTGTCATTGAAAACTTTGTTTATTATTATTTTTTTAGATTTCATAGAAGTTTCAAGTAGCTTTAAAAGACTGGAATAGGGTAGTAGAGATGGTCCAGTCCAAAGAGGGACTGGATTGATTCGCTGAATTATGACTGGACTAAATCAATCTAAAGGGGTCAGCACCCATTGACCCTCTAAAACTCGACCCCTAGCATAAAAGTTGTAAATTCGACCCCTTTTTAGGTGCCCATTGGTCCTTCGATAGGGGACCAATAATATTAATTAATTTTTAAGGCACTGTACCCTCCTATCCTACCTACCTGTACCCCTCTTTAACTCCTGACCGTTTTCTTCTACCTTACCCTCTACTTTCCACTCTTACCATGCTCTTATCCCACACCCATGTGAAGCTCACAATTCCTATTCAACTTCCTAACTAACATTTGATGTCAAATCTATCAATACAATACCTACGGCACTGTACCCTCCTATCCTACCTACCTGTACCCCTCTTTAACTCCTGACCGTTTTCTTCTACCTTACCCTCTACTTTCCACTCTTACCATGCTCTTATCCCACACCCATGTGAAGCTCACAATTCCTATTCAACTTCCTAACTAACATTTGATGTCAAATCTATCAATACAATACCTACTTACTTATCAAATAACTCTATCATGATACATATAAATTCTATTACGACTTAATATTAATTTGGCCAATGAACGTCGTAGTGGGAAAGGACTCTTATCATGATACGTAGTTACCCTATGCTCTATAAAGGGGAGTATGTGCTAATTCTTCATTAAAATAAACGCCTACTTAAATTATTATACTACTTAGTTTATGAACATGAATAGCTAACTCTCTAACTAAGATAAGGAAACCCTCACTTTCTATAAATATATTACCTGACCTATTTATATTTGTTAAATTGGATACCTACTTAATTTACTACTGAAACTAATTATGATTGTTATAATGACTACCCATCTAAATAATTCTGATATTATCTAATTTATTAAACCCTTTTATAGTAATATCTATCTAATCTCTTACTGAAATTAATTATAGTTCAGTTATTATACAACTAATGATTTCAACATGTTATATGTTTATTCAGTTCAATACATAGACTAATTGAATCCTGCACTTATGTGATTTATTCATGATTATTAATCTCAT
The DNA here is from genome assembly GCA_914767945.1 of Eilema depressum. NCBI lineage: Eukaryota > Metazoa > Arthropoda > Insecta > Lepidoptera > Erebidae > Eilema > Eilema depressum. The sequence continues at coordinate 2,361,967 of OU612026.1, forward strand.
TGGATCAAATACCTTATATGAGTTATTGATATATTACCAATGATTGTACTCAACATGATATATTTGTTTTTCGGTCTAGGGCCCCATGAACACACGCCCAAGACAGTACAGTTCACACCAACTGAGGAATAACTGTTCCTATGTCTATTATAGGTATGGAATAGGTAGCTTTACTCACTCCGCCTGGCCAAGACATCTGGCACCCATAACAGACAAACACCAATTCGAATGGCGTGGAATTACAATATATCATTCCCTTTACCTAATTAAAGGCTTAAGGTAAAATTATAAGAGTATTCTCTTTTATATATTCCCCTTCTAGAGGTGTAAAAATATCATAGAGATGTATATAACAATCTTTTAATGTAGAACCTAATTAAAGTAGGTATACAATAAACTGAGAGAATAATAAGTAACCTTTATATTCCCTTTCACGTTAGAGTGCATATTTGCAGTAGTTACTTAAGAAATTTACAATAGATCTCATCCTAGAACTAATGTCCATTTCACCAAAACTAATCCAAAGTTTTAGGTAGGTAAAGTTGAGTTGTAAACTTATTAGTTACTCACATCACCAAGATTGCCACAAGTCATTATTAGACTATATATGTGTACGGGTCTATTGCCCAAGTCTAGGAGTTTTGAATCTATTCCATAGTTGGAAAATATCATCTATTGTGATAAGATTCTCATTCTCCAGACCATACTCGATTAAATGAGCAAATACTAAGTCAATTGTTGCAATTGAGAACTATTTTAGTCACAGTAGAATAGACATAAGTTCCGTCATGATAAACTAAACCTTAACGGTTTTCTCTGGCTATTTGCATATAAAATATAACTAACTGCAAAACTACACAAGAACATGAATGACTCAATCTACAATCGGTTATCAATCACCAACCCCATATCGTTACACTTTCCGTTAATAGGTAGGTACTATGTTTATCTTTTGTTCATAATATTACTATACCCGTTTGGCTAAACAAATAGTCTAGTATATGATTGAATACTAATATTGTAATACTATAAGATACTTTATTTGACTTTTAGTCTTGTTTTTATTCAAATGACCAATTTGACACTTTAAATTACACTACAAATTATGATAGTCTCTTGATTTAGAATAACAATAATAATACTTTTCTATAATGCCTTTAAACAGACAATTCATCTTTTGTCAAGGAGTTTGAAATTAATAATACTTGTATCAACTATTAGCTCGGTTGTTTGAATAGTTTCTGTATTGAATTAAAGAGTATAACAGTTAAAATTCTGAAATATTACTTTATCAATAATTCGAACTGACCTTGAGGGAATTCATGACTGTATCATTGAGTTAAAGTCAGATTCAAACACAAAGCCACACACACTCGTAACTTCTTATATCACCGTATCATATTGGTCTAACACTGAACTTTACATAATAATTATAGCCCCTTCCTACAACAAACCATGACGGTTATTAGATTCCATAACAGACGTAATTACGCTTAAAAGTTAGTTTATTCCTAATCCCGGTTTATCAAGTGTACCTACACCTACCTATAAGTCTATTCCCTGTGTTTGTACAAATTATACCCATTTAGACTAATTGTGTGGTGTGTTATGTCCCTAACTATTTTAATAAAGATTACAGGTGAGTCAAGCCTGATTTTGGCGTACCTAAGACCCGTGTTTTGTCACAAGAACAACGACCGTAGTCTGGGATGTTGCCTCATGACGACCCTACATATGCATTGTGTACATAAATAAATATATAATTATATAAGACTGAGCTGTTGACTTCAATAAATGTGACTAGGTCAAACTATTGGGTATCAACACTCAGATGGCTTTTTCGACCCTGAAACTCAGGTAAAGTCGAAAGCTGTCCCGCCATTTTGGATTATCAGCAAACTAGCTAAAAGTGGTCACGAGCTTAGTTAACACCGTCAGGTCTCCACTCGTGGCTGTCACATCGACAGACTTACCTATTGGGATTCCCTAGCTATTCCTATGGCCTCAACCTCCTAGCCCTAGCCTAACCTTTTATACCTACTATCCCCATTCGAACTCCTAAAACAACATTTCGCGATAGGAATGGCCGTTGAGCAGACTCACTCGAACGAACTACGCTTCATATCAAGATAATCAGCGTTGCCAGTAAAGAAGTCTTGCTACCATTCCAACAAAATGCTGTTAGCGCGACATTTCAACCATTGTTCGAGCTAAAATTTCACTAAAGAATCATGATTTTACACAAATGCAACGCGATTTTATCAATTATAATGAATTAACACGAATTTCAATATAAAAATCATTTCAATCAATTCACAAAGCAAAGTTTCACTAGTTTACCACAAATTTTCTAAAATCTTGCTTGGTAACCCGCCCACCAGTTACCCACGCTTGCTGTCTCAAAAGAGAATGAACGAGGATCGCGCCAAATCCCAACTTTCTCACTATTTTCGCGGTCTAATTCGGCGGGAGTCTCCTTTGCACCAATCAGCGTCTTCTAAATCCTCTTTTTAATTCCTACAAACCCCGCAATATTTCTAGACCAATCCAGTACTGCTTCCCAATGCTCGCAACTTAATAAATATATTTTTTTTAATTATTAATATTAACTCCCTGTGAGAAATATTCACTTTATACAATTTAAAATGCCTAACTGAATTAACTTTCCTTCTCTTTACTTCAATTCACCTTTTTTTGTAATTCATTCTATTTATTTACCATTATAAATAACTTCCAAACCGGAAACTATCTAAACATCTCTCAATATCCCCAACCTAACAAAATATACCAAGTATTTCTTTCCTTCTCTTTTTTTTTAATAATATTATTTAATAATAAAAACCCTTTTGTACAACCTATTTACTATAACCAATTTAAAACATTTAATTAAATTAGAATTCCTTATTATTAGAATATCTCTTCAAATAGTATAATTATATCGATTTAAAATTATCATAATCTGATAAGAACAGCGCCATCTACCAGAAACCCGTATTATTACTTAGACTAGTCAATATGATGATACAATATGAAAAACCCTATCTTTCATTACATTTATCAACAATCTAATTTCATTTATTAGCTTTTCCTCTAAAACAGATTATTTCATGAATCGTATTGCAACAAACCCTCGTTATTTTAATTCTAAATATTAATTTTATTATTGATAACAGCGCCATCTCTTAGAAATCGATTTATTACTTATAAAGACATGTGACGTTCTGTCTCGTTACATCCGACCCCCTGAATCTGACGAAGAAACTTAACTACAATTTGTTCGAAGTAAGATTCACATTAAAGACTACTTAAATAAATATTATATATATATACACAATTATCAATATGAATTATCAATCTTCCCTTCCCTATAATTATGATTCAACCCATTTCATAACCTATTCAGTTATAACTCAAATTCCGCACCTTTTATGTCTTGTGTAAATTGACCAAATATCAAAATCCGATACCTCCCAATCTCATTACAAGCTTTTTAGTTAAATCACAACATTACATTATTTCCCGTCAGGACTTGATCCAATTCAGTGAGAGAAAATGGTTGTGAGGCACCTTTGCGCTGTCGCACAGAGTAAAAGTTTATACAGGAACCTACATTACGCTCGCCATATAACCAAGTACTCCGCTCCCCAGAAAAAGTTCAACCCTATTGACTAAAGACATAAAAGAATGTATAGATTTTCACCCCACCAGTAATAAACCTGAAAGGCCGACATTAAGACAATGGTATTTGTAGAGTGTGCCAAGTTCCGACCTATTCTGTTTAGTTGGAGATTCATGAAAGTTCTTCTCGACATGCATGACCTTGATTTCAAATTTTGAAATCAATGTCTATTACTAACCTAACTCTTTGCATCTTTCATGAATCCGTTTGTGATGCATGCAGATATTTGAACCATAACTCAATTTAATTATAAACCCTTGAAAATTAATGCTGGTTGGGATGGCCCACCATACTGAATTTAATAGCATTCACTCATTATAACCTTTCATATTGACATCGTTCCGTTCGTCTCATACACTAAAATATTTCTTTAATCCTTTCCAGAACCCTCTTCTATGGTCTTGCTTCCTGCCAACCAGTCAGCATTATGAAATACAAAATATAATGTGGTTATGATCAATAATGTTTATTTTTTTTTTATATATATATATGAAAGAAGACAAGCAATCAATTATTATCCTTCAATATGTTTTTTTTTTTTTTTTTTTTTTTTTTTTTTTTTTTTTTTTAATAATTATTTAATAACAGCTTTCAATTTTATTTAATTATACATATATTTTAATATATAAATATACTTTATATACCTACATAAATAAAATAATAATTAAAAGGTAAAGCCACCCTACGCCCCACCATCTGACAGGAAGAGTCAGTTACATTTATTATTATTTTTTTTTTCTTCTATTCAAAACTAATATTTCTATATCAAAAATTTTTTTTTTTTTTTCATAAATAACCTAATATCAAACTTCTAACTTAAAAAAAAAAATTTTTTTTCAACAAACTCATACCATCAGATGGGCTTCACCCCTTTCCTCCATTTAATCTTTATTTATTTTTCTTTTTTTTTTTTTTCACATCTAGTAACATTAATATTTTTAACAAATATTTCTTTAACATTTTTTTTCTTCTAAATCAAATTTATCCTTATAACAAGTTTCTCAACCTAAACCAATTTATTTCCCCTTTTTTTTTTTCCACATTAAATAACATTTATATTTTTAACAAATATTTCTCTAACATTAATTTTTCTATCCCAAAATTTATTCTAATAACAAGTTTCCCAATCTAAATTAATTTATTCCCCTTTTTTTTTTTTTTCCCACATTAAATAACATTTATATTTTTAACAAATATTTCTCTAACATTAATTTTTCTATCCCAAAATTTATTCTAATAACAAGTTTCCCAATCTAAATTAATTTATTCCCCTTTTTTTTTTTTCCCCACATTAAATAACATTTATATTTTTAACAAATATTTCTCTAACATTAATTTTTCTATCCCAAAATTTATTCTAATAACAAGTTTCCCAATCTAAATTAATTTATTCCCCTTTTTTTTTTTTTTTCCCACATTAAATAACATTTATATTTTTAACAAATATTTCTTTAACATTTTTTTTCTTCTAAATCAAATTTACCCTTATAACAAGTTTCTCAATCTAAATTAATTTATTCCCCTTTTTTTTCACATTAAATAACATTTATATTTTTAACAAATATTTCTTTAACATTAATTTTTCTCACATCTATTCATACCATCAGATGGTCCTCACCTCTCTTCTTCAATTAATATTTATTTATCTATATTTTTTTCTTATATAAAATAACATTTATATTTTTAGCAAATACTTCCTTTAACAGATTCTAATGTTTGTATTTAATTAGGTTACTAGTTCCATTATACATTGCAATAGATTACAAATCCTTCTAAATTTCCTTAAGTTAAAAATATACCGTTCCTATTCACTTATACAATTTTACATAAATTTAAATCTACTTTCGGCTTCTCGTTCCAGTCCCAACTCAAATAATTATAATTTTTCCTATTCCCTTTAAATGTAAAATTTTGACAAATGAATTGTATTGAATTTCCCTCTAACTTCTTTACTCTGCGGATGAACTAAAATATACACATTTTTATAGGGACTCCCAGCTATCATGTATGGCCCTTCATATAAATTCTCAAATTTTTTTGTCAATTTTAGTTCAGCATTAGATCTATTTAATTTTCTAATTTTCACTAATTCTCCTATTTGGTATTCTATTAACCGACAGGTTTTATTAAATTTTAATTTTCGCTTTTGCGCTGACACCTTTAAATTCTCATGGGCTAATTCTCTAACTTCTAAAATATTTAATTTATCATTACCTTTATTTATTTTGTCATCAAAAGAAAGTTTAGTAGAAGTCCCATACATTATTTCACATGGAGTATAACCTGTACTCTCATGAAAGGTATTATTATATAATTCTTCCAATTTAGGCACTGTATCTACCCATCCCTTATGGTTAGTACTATTATAAGTTCTAAACAATCTACCCAGTTCTCTATTAACCCTCTCTACTGTATTTGGTCTAGGATTCCTAACAGTAGTGTAAATTATTTTGATCCCCAGCGAAGCCATCCCTTCCTTCCATACTCGACTAGTAAATTGTGTACCATTATCTGACATTATTACTTTAGGTTTTATAATTTCTAACAATTTCTTTACTTTACTGAATACTGCTTTTGCTGTAGCCTTTCTCAAAACGTAAAATTTCACGAATTTACTAAATGAATCTTGAAACACTAACATATAGTTCATTCCAAACTTTCCAGTTGGCAATGGACCATAGATATCCACCATAACTAAATCTCCTATATCTTTAGTAACAATAGGACAGCAAGGCCCCACCTTATTAGAGTTAGAGTGTTTTGTTAATTGACAAATTTCACAAATCCTAACCAACTGTTTTACATTTCTAGTCAAACCTTTCCAATAAAAACGTTGTTTTAAATATTTTAGCATTTTATAACTACCCTGATGTCCCATCTCTAAATGTACTTGTTTAATTACCTCTTCTCTAAGTTCTCCTGGTAAAAATATAGAATTTTCTTTTCCCCCTTCTTTAGAAACAACTAAAACTCCGTCTATTAATTTACATCTACTACTTAACCCCTTTAATGACTTTCCTGTCTCATTTGAAACTTTAATTTGTTTAATTAATTTATTTATTTCCTCATCTCTCATCTGATATTCCGCTATCCGACTTAACCTTTTTAACAAATCCTTATTTTGACTAGACCCCATATATAAAATACTCGGCATTCTGTTTCTTTCCTCCTGTAATACTCCTTCATTCGGTGGATAACGTGATAAAACATCTGCCACTATATTATCTTTCCCTTTAATATGTTGAATTTCATATTGGAAATTCTCTAAATAATTTATCCAACGAGTTATTTTTGCATTGTACAACTTCCAAGTTTTAACAAACAACAAAGCCTTATGATCCGTTCTAATTATTACCTTTGCCCCCCTCAAATAAGTTTCAAATTTCTCTAAACAACAAATTACTGAATAAAACTCTTGTTCTGTTACTGTCCAATTTAATTGTGCCCCCCTTAAAGCTTTACTATAAAACCCCAATATTTTTTGCATTCCATCATTATCTAATTGATATAAAACCCCTGCTAATCCTATTTGTGAACAATCCGTTTGTAAATAATATGGCTTGGACAAATCTGGATGATGTAACCGAATGGTTTTTAAAAACAATGATTTAATTTGTTCAAAGGTTAGTTGTTCCAAATGACCCCATTTCCAAATTTTATCCTTCTTTAATAGATTATACAGTGGTTGAGCCTGTCTGTTATAATTTGGAATAAACTTCCTATAAAAATTACATAACCCCAAAAATGCTCTTACTTGTTTTAATTTTTTTTGGCACTGGAAATTCTTGAATTGCTTTAACCTTATCTGGATCAGTTCGTAACCCTTCCGTAGAAATTATATAACCTAACATTTTAACCTCCTTACAACAAAATTCACATTTTTTTAAATTACAAGTTAACCCTGCTTTCCATAATTTTCCAAGTACTACATTTAAGTGTTCCAAATGTTGTTCAAACGTTCCCACAGTTATTATCGCTAAATCATCCAAATAATTCACACAATACTCTCTAACTTCATGTCCCAATATTATATCCATCGCTCTACTAAAACTTCCAACCGATGTTTTTAACCCTTGAGGTAAAACATTATAAACATAAGACTTCCCATTAAAAGTGAAACCAGTATACTTCTTACTATCTTGTGTAATAGGTATTTGAAAATATGCATTATTTAAATCTATTATGCTTATAAAATTTGCTCCATGAAACGAATTTATCACGTCTAATTGTAAAGGTGGTTTCTCTGTTTCAGCAACCATATATTTGTTAATTTCTCTAGCATCTAGCAACACTCTAATAGAATCATCTTTTTTAATTGTAAATGTTAGTGGGCTACAATATGGAGTTGCTGATCTACTAATAATACCCAATTCCTCCATTTCATTTAATTTAGCTTCAATTCTCGTCCTATAAGCATATGGAACAGGATAACTTTTCCTAATAATTGGTACTTCTGAACTCATGACTATTTTATGTTGATAACAGTTTGCCCTCCCTAATTGAGAAATAAACAAACTCCCAAATTTTTGTAATAAATTTAATAATTCTTTTCTTTGACCTAATTCTAATTTGAGATCAATCTCAAATTCCGACCAATTTATCTCACTCTGTCTATCCTGTCTAGCTATTAACCCTTGCACTTCTTTAAAACTTTTACCATTACCCCCCTCTAAAAATGGTATCACAGATCTTTGTTCCGCTTGTTTCAGAATTAAACCCCTTTCTACTGGACCTGTATTAAGTATCACTTCATTCTTCCTCAACCAATCAAACCCTAATATTATTGGATTTATTAATCCTGGTACTACTATAAACCCAGTTTGCTGTACAAACTCTCCTAACATTAAAGGTAGTAAAACCACTTTCCTAATCTCCCCACTTTTATGACCTACAGCTGTTTTAATATTGAACGGTTTAATCGGCAACCAAGGGATATCATGATTTTCGTCAGCTTTCAATTCATTTAAAAACTCCTCAGATATACTAGTAATGTCGCATCCCGTATCTATTAACGCTATTACTTCACGCTCAAATATTCGAACCATAACTTCTGATGTAAAATTTAAATTTATTTCCCTATCCGTCTCCTCCTCAAACACCACTCCTGCATTTATTGAATCTAACGAATCCCCTTGTTTTATATTATTTACCCATTTAAACAAATTTACTAGCTGTAACTCGATATTTAACTGTTTTGGTTCTAACGTTTTATAACCTAATCCTTCTGTACGACTTCTATTTGTTAATATAGTAGTTATAGGTGTTCTAATACCGTTTCCATTTATTCCCAATGATGAACCTACTTTCCAACCCATTTTATACATTATTTCTAATGCCTTGCTCCCTGAAATTGAGACTGGACCGAGAGCCGAAGTTCCAATCCCCTCTAGTTTAACCCTACTGTTTCTTCTATTAATGTAGCGTTCTCTGCCGAAGCTAACGCCGCTGTAGCTTCTTTTGGTTTTTGGTTTGCTGAAGGTTTTGGCCATTTTTTGTATCCTTGCTGATAATCTTTAAACTTCTTATCTGTTTCTTTTCCTTTAGTTGACACAAATTGATTTACCCCATTGTATTGGTTGGCAATATCATCCATTCCTCTTAAATATTCTGCCGCTTCTATTACTGTATCTATTTTGGAGGTATACCAACCTTGTTGGACGTATTTTGGGAATTGCCTAATTATATCCCCTATTAATTGCTTCTCAGACATTCTGTATGTAAGCATTTGTGCCCTCCCTGTTAAATTTAGGAAATAACCCAACATTGATGGAAAGTTTTCACGATCCCAAACACCATTTACTATACTTCGTCTCAATTCGTTTTGCTTACTTTCACCCCAATAGGTATTCAAAAAATCTAATTTAAAATCCTCTAAGGTATTCCACCGTACATTGAAAACTCTCGCCCATTCCCTGGATTCACCTTCTAAACATTCCTGTAGAATTTCCAATTGATTCTCATTATGACCAATTTTCCTTAAATAAATTTCCAAGTCTTCCAAGAAAGTTACCGGATGAATATGTTCTTTACCTCCAAATTTTGGTTTCTCTATAGTAACATTTCTTATATGATAGTTCACACTTCTAAACAAATCTTGGTCTGCATTCCCCCTAATATTGGAAGCGTTCCCCTTCTTCGGTTCCAGATTTTCACTGTTTGAAGTTTGAGATATGTCCGGAATTTCCTGTTCCTCAAGTATAATATTATTTCTTCCCAAAGATGCTTCAGTATTTAAACCACATTCTTCTCTATCTTTCTGCTTTGTTTTAGTTTCGTTCACTTCCTTTCTTAATATTTCTAATCGAGAAGACAACCCTTCTATAGCACGATTCAACCTTTTAAATATAACAGTCGTCAAAGTGGAATTTACTCTCCTGCTCCTTCCTATGCATTTTCTAATCGGACTACGACTCATTCTTGAGTGATGAGAAGTGGAAACTGGAGGCTCCACTTCACTCATTTCCACCTCCTCTGAACCATCCGTTCCTGTATTTACCGCACTTTTTTCTATAAAGCGAACTGGCACCTTCCTTCGTCTATTAGGCCTAACCATCTTCCTCACTCAAAAACAAAATCTTTTCAAAATAAAATGCACAAACTGTTATTTCCACAAATTATAAAATTAATTAATTTTTTTTTTTTTCACAAATTTTACTATAAATCAATTTTCACACAAGTTAATTCAACTCGATTAAATCGATGAGAATTGATATTAAACAAATAATACCAATTCCCACCGTTTCCTATCTTGTATTTCACTAAATTTCCTTTTTGTTTTTTTTTTCAGGCCCTACAATTATTGTTTTAAAATTCTCCATCCTATCATACATAACATTCTATGTTAAACATCACTATATTAAGTTTAATAACCTTCCTAATCCAAATACTCAAATTTTGGATAAGTGGAATTTTCATCAACCTATAACCATCATTTATTTTTACTGGATTCCTTCATTTATTTAGATTAACAACCCCCATTATTTATTTACAACAAATATATGTAAAACAATTAACGACCCCCATTATTTACTAATAACAACTATGTCTAACTAACGACCCCCATTTTGCTAAACTGTTATTGTCATTCAACAATTACTATCACAATAATATTAATTTATCTTATCTATCGTTCCTCATTATTTATTATTATTAATATAACTAATTAATCGACCCTAATCATTTACCTTTAAAATTAAGATTAATATATTTAAAGTTTCAATCCTCAATTATTATCAAAATATAATTTCTAGCTATTCACTATGTTTTATTATTTTAGCACAACTATTCCCTTTTACCTTTTTATTTATACGGCAACAAATTGTACGGTATAGACATACCGTACCTCCTCATTATAAATACCTCATTATTAACATTAGTTTCCACCCATACCCTTTTTTTTTTATAATAAATAATTACCCCCTTATAAACTTCAATAATTTATTTATGACTGTTCTAACATAATAATCATCATCATCACTACTATAACATAGCACCAAGACATCCTATACTATCCTATCCTAATTCTATTCTGATCCTGGTCACGGCGCCACCAAATTGTACCCTCCTATCCTACCTACCTGTACCCCTCTTTAACTCCTGACCGTTTTCTTCTACCTTACCCTCTACTTTCCACTCTTACCATGCTCTTATCCCACACCCATGTGAAGCTCACAATTCCTATTCAACTTCCTAACTAACATTTGATGTCAAATCTATCAATACAATACCTACTTACTTATCAAATAACTCTATCATGATACATATAAATTCTATTACGACTTAATATTAATTTGGCCAATGAACGTCGTAGTGGGAAAGGACTCTTATCATGATACGTAGTTACCCTATGCTCTATAAAGGGGAGTATGTGCTAATTCTTCATTAAAATAAACGCCTACTTAAATTATTATACTACTTAGTTTATAAACATGAATAGCTAACTCTCTAACTAAGATAAGGAAACCCTCACTTTCTATAAATATATTACCTGACCTATTTATATTTGTTAAATTGGATACCTACTTAATTTACTACTGAAACTAATTATGATTGTTATAATGACTACCCATCTAAATAATTCTGATATTATCTAATTTATTAAACCCTTTTATAGTAATATCTATCTAATCTCTTACTGAAATTAATTATAGTTCAGTTATTATACAACTAATGATTTCAACATGTTATATGTTTATTCAGTTCAATACATAGACTAATTGAATCCTGCACTTATGTGATTTATTCATGATTATTAATCTCATTGGATCAAATACCTTATATGAGTTATTGATATATTACCAATGATTGTACTCAACATGATATATTTGTTTTTCGGTCTAGGGCCCCATGAACACACGCCCAAGACAGTACAGTTCACACCAACTGAGGAATAACTGTTCCTATGTCTATTATAGGTATGGAATAGGTAGCTTTACTCACTCCGCCTGGCCAAGACATCTGGCACCCATAACAGACAAACACCAATTCGAATGGCGTGGAATTACAATATATCATTCCCTTTACCTAATTAAAGGCTTAAGGTAAAATTATAAGAGTATTCTCTTTTATATATTCCCCTTCTAGAGGTGTAAAAATATCATAGAGATGTATATAACAATCTTTTAATGTAGAACCTAATTAAAGTAGGTATACAATAAACTGAGAGAATAATAAGTAACCTTTATATTCCCTTTCACGTTAGAGTGCATATTTGCAGTAGTTACTTAAGAAATTTACAATAGATCTCATCCTAGAACTAATGTCCATTTCACCAAAACTAATCCAAAGTTTTAGGTAGGTAAAGTTGAGTTGTAAACTTATTAGTTACTCACATCACCAAGATTGCCACAAGTCATTATTAGACTATATATGTGTACGGGTCTATTGCCCAAGTCTAGGAGTTTTGAATCTATTCCATAGTTGGAAAATATCATCTATTGTGATAAGATTCTCATTCTCCAGACCATACTCGATTAAATGAGCAAATACTAAGTCAATTGTTGCAATTGAGAACTATTTTAGTCACAGTAGAATAGACATAAGTTCCGTCATGATAAACTAAACCTTAACGGTTTTCTCTGGCTATTTGCATATAAAATATAACTAACTGCAAAACTACACAAGAACATGAATGACTCAATCTACAATCGGTTATCAATCACCAACCCCATATCGTTACACTTTCCGTTAATAGGTAGGTACTATGTTTATCTTTTGTTCATAATATTACTATACCCGTTTGGCTAAACAAATAGTCTAGTATATGATTGAATACTAATATTGTAATACTATAAGATACTTTATTTGACTTTTAGTCTTGTTTTTATTCAAATGACCAATTTGACACTTTAAATTACACTACAAATTATGATAGTCTCTTGATTTAGAATAACAATAATAATACTTTTCTATAATGCCTTTAAACAGACAATTCATCTTTTGTCAAGGAGTTTGAAATTAATAATACTTGTATCAACTATTAGCTCGGTTGTTTGAATAGTTTCTGTATTGAATTAAAGAGTATAACAGTTAAAATTCTGAAATATTACTTTATCAATAATTCGAACTGACCTTGAGGGAATTCATGACTGTATCATTGAGTTAAAGTCAGATTCAAACACAAAGCCACACACACTCGTAACTTCTTATATCACCGTATCATATTGGTCTAACACTGAACTTTACATAATAATTATAGCCCCTTCCTACAACAAACCATGACGGTTATTAGATTCCATAACAGACGTAATTACGCTTAAAAGTTAGTTTATTCCTAATCCCGGTTTATCAAGTGTACCTACACCTACCTATAAGTCTATTCCCTGTGTTTGTACAAATTATACCCATTTAGACTAATTGTGTGGTGTGTTATGTCCCTAACTATTTTAATAAAGATTACAGGTGAGTCAAGCCTGATTTTGGCGTACCTAAGACCCGTGTTTTGTCACAAGAACAACGACCGTAGTCTGGGATGTTGCCTCATGACGACCCTACATATGCATTGTGTACATAAATAAATATATAATTATATAAGACTGAGCTGTTGACTTCAATAAATGTGACTAGGTCAAACTATTGGGTATCAACACTCAGATGGCTTTTTCGACCCTGAAACTCAGGTAAAGTCGAAAGCTGTCCCGCCATTTTGGATTATCAGCAAACTAGCTAAAAGTGGTCACGAGCTTAGTTAACACCGTCAGGTCTCCACTCGTGGCTGTCACATCGACAGACTTACCTATTGGGATTCCCTAGCTATTCCTATGGCCTCAACCTCCTAGCCCTAGCCTAACCTTTTATACCTACTATCCCCATTCGAACTCCTAAAACAACATTTCGCGATAGGAATGGCCGTTGAGCAGACTCACTCGAACGAACTACGCTTCATATCAAGATAATCAGCGTTGCCAGTAAAGAAGTCTTGCTACCATTCCAACAAAATGCTGTTAGCGCGACATTTCAACCATTGTTCGAGCTAAAATTTCACTAAAGAATCATGATTTTACACAAATGCAACGCGATTTTATCAATTATAATGAATTAACACGAATTTCAATATAAAAATCATTTCAATCAATTCACAAAGCAAAGTTTCACTAGTTTACCACAAATTTTCTAAAATCTTGCTTGGTAACCCGCCCACCAGTTACCCACGCTTGCTGTCTCAAAAGAGAATGAACGAGGATCGCGCCAAATCCCAACTTTCTCACTATTTTCGCGGTCTAATTCGGCGGGAGTCTCCTTTGCACCAATCAGCGTCTTCTAAATCCTCTTTTTAATTCCTACAAACCCCGCAATATTTCTAGACCAATCCAGTACTGCTTCCCAATGCTCGCAACTTAATAAATATATTTTTTTTAATTATTAATATTAACTCCCTGTGAGAAATATTCACTTTATACAATTTAAAATGCCTAACTGAATTAACTTTCCTTCTCTTTACTTCAATTCACCTTTTTTTGTAATTCATTCTATTTATTTACCATTATAAATAACTTCCAAACCGGAAACTATCTAAACATCTCTCAATATCCCCAACCTAACAAAATATACCAAGTATTTCTTTCCTTCTCTTTTTTTTTAATAATATTATTTAATAATAAAAACCCTTTTGTACAACCTATTTACTATAACCAATTTAAAACATTTAATTAAATTAGAATTCCTTATTATTAGAATATCTCTTCAAATAGTATAATTATATCGATTTAAAATTATCATAATCTGATAAGAACAGCGCCATCTACCAGAAACCCGTATTATTACTTAGACTAGTCAATATGATGATACAATATGAAAAACCCTATCTTTCATTACATTTATCAACAATCTAATTTCATTTATTAGCTTTTCCTCTAAAACAGATTATTTCATGAATCGTATTGCAACAAACCCTCGTTATTTTAATTCTAAATATTAATTTTATTATTGATAACAGCGCCATCTCTTAGAAATCGATTTATTACTTATAAAGACATGTGACGTTCTGTCTCGTTACAGCACCCATTCGTCCTCTGGAATAAAATAAATTTTAATTAATAGATTCGACCCCTATTCAGGTGCCCATAGGTCCCATCATACACCAACAGCTATATTCTTTACATAAAATCCTTTGATTTAGTACAGTTGTGAACAACAAGTTTAAAGTAACTTTTTTAAATAGTGTTATTTTTATTAATTTTTTATTTTCTAATTCCACGATAAGCATAGCTCAACTATAGTCTGACCGCGAGAGCTGTATACTGCGCCTTAGGTATGTGCGCTTGTGCGCGGCGATTCCCCTCCGATTATTCATACTCTTTCTTTTCTTTGTTTTTCATCAACCCCCGCCATGCCGCGCGTACCATGGGGCCGGTACAGCTCTCACGGTCATACTATAAGCTTGTGTTATACGATGTAGAATTTACTTATATACTTTTTATTTTTTTTCATGCGAAAACGATGCACGTCCCTGGTGAGCAGGGTGCGGGCCAGCTCCAACAGTATCCTGAGACTCTTTGCCGGTAGATTTGATTGTCAGTACATTAACCACTGTAGCCGGATTCATGTACTGACAAATAAACAAATGAGCATGGTGTGAATGTTGATCAAGGCACATAGTCCAATTTTATTGATGATTCAATTTCTCAATATTTATGTTTAATTCTCAGTTGACATACTTAGTACTCGATGACATTCAAATCAATTAAGTTTAATTTAATTTTAATCTAATTCATGTTTAATTTAATCTAATAATTTAATTTATCTAATGAATAATGTATAATTGAAATTGAATCTGATTTATAGACATGTGTGTTCTTGTATTCGTGTGTATGTGTAATAATAATAATGTATATAATAATAATATGTATGAATCTGTGTATGAAACTTGATATATTGTAATAGTATTGACTGAGTCTCTGTTACTTGAAATAAATGAATTTGAATTGAATTGAATTGACATACATATTGTACATAGAAACACCCAGACCAATGCAAATATACATATTCATGCATATAAATATCTGCACTGAGTGGGAATACTGGGAATCGAACCCGCGCCTCCTGCGTAGCAGTCGATCGTTCGACCGCTACGACACAGAGGCCATCATAATGTGAATTTTCAAGATGGCCATTAGAAGGTTCTTTGGCAGCGCGAGTGTGGCGTCTCTGGTGTTGCATACGTCCATAGGCCACGGTAACCACTTTCCATCAGGTGGGCCGTTTGCTTGTCTGCCACCTAAGTTGTGTAAAAAAAAGCGAGTATTACTGTAACATAATTTACATATCTTAGTCAGCCCTACCTACCTATACTTATAGCTATAAATAGGTCTCTATCACATCATTGAAAATGTTTTAATAAAAGGTTCTTTTAATGGATCGAGTATCATTCAAATTGAGATTTCGCTACGGTATTGTGTGCTTACTGAAAATATATATTATTCGATAGGTATCAGTCATCTGACCTTGTAAAAGCACAAATAAGTGACAAAATTATTTACGCTACATTAACCCGCAAACTCAAAATTAAAACGACAAGTAATTTAACCAAATCAATAGGCCTGTATTCCACATTAATATAATTGTACCTATAATAATATTATGAATAGAGAGTACGAATTTTATGATAAGTTTGTACCAGTGTGTATGCGGAAGGTTAAGTACCTAATGACCGGAACCACGGACTATATACAATACATATAATCACGGCTCTATCCCCGGAGGGTTAGGCAGAGGTGAATTAACACCCACATTTCACCAATCAGTGTATTAGCACAACTGTGGTATTAGGTCCCACGTAATAGGGGGTGAGCCTATTGCCGTATTCCGGGCACTATTGTTGACTCGAGTCATGCATCTGAGGCTGAGTCTGGTCTGTGTATATCAATGGCGAAGGGTAAAAATTTTCAAAAAGGAAGCCGATGGCAAAAATCTAACAACGAGCATAGCAATTTTGTATGGACTTTTGGGCAGGAACTGAATTTCAGTTACTAAGTATAAGTATAAACATCTCTACCACGGATTCTTTGCAAGCCAAAAACTCTTAAAAAATATCATCTTTGCTTGTCAATTAGTTAAGATTTGGCGCCAACGCGAAGATGAACGCATCGAGTTTCGAGTTTAAGTAGGTATAAGTGGTTTAAGTGTAAAAATGGTGGATTTTTAGATATACTTATCGTCTTAGAAAATGCACACAAGAATAAGAAAGTGAACTATTACAGTGAATTATTGTAACTCGTGTTGGTTTTTAAATCTCCGTAGAAGCCTTTAGTAAAGTTTTCACCACTTTACTGAGGCAGCAATCATCATCATCGTTATCATCATCATCAACTCACCATCATCATCAACATCATCATCAACATCATCATCATCATCATCATAAATATAGATTACTAGCTGACCCCCCCAACTTCGTACCGCCTAAGTCAATTCTTTTTTTTTTTTAATTTTTTTTCTCCGTAAGAACCATTCCCGTACTTTATGGAATGTTCTAAAAAAAGAATTACTTAGCGAAATCGGTCCAGGCGTTCACGCGTGATGGCGTGACCAAGGGAAATAGGGATTCATTTTTATATAATATAGTGACAAGGCAGCATGTTGATAGCACCTTAGCCTGTTCCTTACACCTGTCCTGTCCTGTCAGTTGTCACCGTATTATATTACTTACTCTGTGGTTGTCACAAGTTCACAACACAACTCACAAGTCACAACTGTCAGTGTCATTATTTATCAGACAGATCAGATATTGTTTACCTACTTCTTTGCGCCGCGATTTGCTGCAGAAGCCAATAAGAAGAAGAAGTTGAAGTTTTTTACTTCTTCGTCTTCGTCTTGTACAGTAGTTTATAGTTTAGAAAAGTGGACGTAAATGAACAAATTATAATACTTTGAAGTAATGATGAAGTAGAAATCATAAAGCCTCATTTAGGTGTTCTCAAACTAGAGGCGAGAGACACATGATAATAAATATGCGGTGGAGCGAAGCGGTGACGCTAGAATTTGTTAAAATATACCTTAAACATGAATGTCTTTGGAATCCGAATCATCCCGGATATAAACTGAGATATCAACGAGAAAAAGCTTATACCGAAATAAGTATTGAATTTAAAGACACCACAATGAAATCTCTTTCGGTGCCTGAAGTGAAGATGAAAATAAAAAATTTGAGGACAACCTATGTACAGCAGGTTCACAAAATACTGCTGAAATCTAGTCCTGACCGAATATACGAACCATCACTTGTGTGGTTCCACGAGATGGACCGTTGTTTAAAACATATACCAAGTAATCGTCATTCAAATTTGAATATTGTGAGTAAATGGCATAAGTACCTATTTGAAATATTGCTCAGGATATATAATCTTGGACCTGAAATGTGCTCAAAATGTCTTTTGAGCATAGTATTGGGTGGCTACTACGGTGGCTCGTCCATAGCACCTCAAATCCACCAAGTGTAGGTTATTACAAAACAAAGCGCCAGGGCCTCTTCTGTTTCGCAATTTAGGTCCAAGATATGTGGCCCGAGGTATAAGAAATACATCTCCTTCTGTCAAACTAAGTCCTATATTTAATTTTTTTTTACAGTCACAAGAAGCAGCTGAAGTGGATTCCTCATCCCAAATATGGGTGGATCAAGAACTACAAAATACAAATACAGACAGAACTAATCCTGACCCACTTATTCCTCAAACAGATGATGAATATGATTCTAACAGACCTGACGGACAAATGTCAAAAGTTAAATTTGAAATTCAGTCTTCACCAGTGTATTACAAGAAACTAAAAAAGAAAAAAATGAAGCATAGAGGCCAAGCTAAAAATTATTCTTTTGATTCTATATCAGAATATGTGAATGAGGATGAATTTGATATATATGGCAAATATATAGCTGCACAATTAAGAAAAATGGATCTACACAAGGCTTTGAGGCTTCAATTGGAAATACAAAACCTTGTTAGTGAAGCTAGGATCTCAGATATTGTAACTAGTGACTAAACAAATTATATTTGTTAATTTAGAGTATGTAATAAAATTGTATTATTGTATTTTATTAGTACAATGTAACTAAATGCATATTCTAATTCTATTGGCAATATTTTTGAAGTGCAAAATATGAAACCAAAGATTTTAAGTGTAGTTTAAGGTAATAAAGAAATAAAAAAATGTCGTTTTTATTTGGTATTAGTTAATCATCCTTGCATTTAATAATTGTGAAAACCTACGGTTTGAATAAAGGTTGTAAAGATTAGCATTACAGTGCTCTCTCATAGAGAGTACTATAATTTTTACATAGCTTATGAGAATAAAATTCATGACTATTTTGTTTTACAAACATGAATTTGATCCACACCTATCTTTTTGGATTACATCATTTTGTATAATTTGCAGATCATGAACCTTTGATTATATTGGAACTTATAAAGTGTTCTTACGCCTTAATATCTCAAAGGGGGTTGGGTAATGTTGGCGTCGTATCGGAATTGAGCGGCCATCAATGAAATTGGTATAATATGAAAGTACAGTATAAAGTGATCAAAAGTTACTACGGACAAACTTCTCTAAACTATATCGGGACTTAGCTATACAGGGTGGTATTTTTCAACTTTACTTAGATGGAAGTACTCTAAATACTGAAGATAGCGAATTCCACTGAAAAGAAACATTCCCTTATTTTTAAAAAGAATCAAAACTGCATTCCTAGTTTTCTGAAAATGCCACACCCGGTAGTCGAACCGACTAAAATCTTCCTATAACCTTCTATTTCATAGATTTCCTTTTACTTAATTTACCAAGTTTGTTAGAGAGATTTGAACCTTATGATCGACCCTATAGATTGATGTAATAAAAATACAGGGTGTTATTTTTTCGAATTGTAGTCGGTTCGATTATAAGGCGTGGTAAACGAGTTTTCAGCATTCCTTAAATGCAGTTCTGTTTCTTTTTTAAAAACATACTAAACTGTATGCAAAGTTTTCTGAAAATGCCACACCCGGTAGTCGAACCGACTAAAATCTTCCTAAATCTTCTATTTCATGGATTTCCTTTTATTTAATTTACCAAGTTTGTTAGAAAGATTTGATCCTTATGATCGACCCTATCGATTGATGCAATAAAAATATAGGGTGTTATTTTTTCGAATTGTTCGATTATAGGGCGGGGCAAACGATTTTTCAGCATTCCTTAAATGCAGTTCTATTTCGTTTTTAAAAACATATTAAACTGTATTCAAAGTTTTCCGAAAATGCCACACCCGATAGTCGAACCGATTAAAATCTTTCTAAATCTTCTATTTCATGGATTTCCTTTTATTTAATTTACCAAGTTTGTTAAAGAGATTTGATCCTTATAATTGACCCTATCGATTGATGCAATAAAAATACAGGGTGTTATTTTTTCAAATTGTAGTCGGTTCGATTATGAGGCGTGGCAAATGATTTTTCAGCATTCCTTCAATGCAGGGCTGTTTCTTTTTCAAAAACACACTAAACTGTATTCAAAGTTTTCTGAAAATGCCACACCTAGTAGTCGAACCGAATAAAATCTTTCTAAATCTTCTATTTCATGGATTTCCTTTCATTTAATTTACCAAGTTTGTTAGAGAGATTAGATCCTTATGATCAACCCTATCGATTGATGCAATAAAAATATAGGGTGTTATTTTTTAGAATTTTAGTCGGTTCGATTACAGGGCGTGGCAAGCGATCTTTCGAAATTCCTTAAATGCAGCTTAGTATTCTTTTTTAAATAAGAGAGTGTTTCCTTTGAATGAAATTAACTATCTCCGGTAGTAAGAGTAGGTACTCGTACCCGGTTCGACTACCGTGTGTGGCATTTTCAGAAAACTTTAAATACAGTTTAGTGTGTTTTTAAAAAAGAAACAGCACTGCATTTAAGGAATGCTGAAAAATCGTTTGCCACGCCTTATAATCGAACCGACTACAATTCGAAAAAATAACACCCTGTATTTTTATTACATCAATCGATAGGGTCAATCATAGGGATCAAATCTCTCTAACAAACTTGGTAAATTAAATAAAAGGAAGTCCATGAAAAAGAAGGTTTTGTAAAATATTAGTCGGTTCGACTACCGGGTGTGGCATTTTCAAAAGTCTTTGAATGCAGTTTTGTTTCTTTTAAAAAATAAGGTAAATTTTCCTTTAAGTAAAATTCGCTATCTTTAGTATGAGGGTACTTTCCTTCAAGGTAAAGTCGAAATGTTCCACCCTGTATATCGCAGCTCCGATATTACTTACAATGAAAATAATGACATTTGTACGTGTGTTTAACACTTAGAGTATATACTCTAAGTATATACTATATACTCTAAGGTTTAACACAGTACGATGAAGTGGTATCAAAATTAATTATGGCCGCTGAAAAAATTAAGAACGCCACTGTCCATACTAGATTACCCAATCCCCTTTAAACATTTCTTTTGTTGATTAAAAACGAGTGATTTTATCGTTGTTTTATTTTTTATAAAAAAAACATCGATGTTGGCCGATATCGATATTTTGCTTTCGATAAACATCGAACATCGATGTTCAGCTATTGATATCATAATCGATGTCATCATCGATGTTGTTGCAACATCGATCATCCCTAATGTGTCCATAGAAAGACCAAATCCAGGGGTGCAGGGGTCATCCAAAAACGAACCTTATCTTTTTTTAAGTCGATCAAAAATCTTAGTGATGTAATGAGATTACAGTCCTACCACCTACACTAATGCCACTGGTAGTGAGTGATATCTGGGGATCTGAGATTTTATCGATAATCGATTTCACATCGCTGCTCTTTGATTTTGTGAGAAATAAAATATTCACGCTTTTGTTAGTAATGTAACTATAATTTTATTGTATGTTTATATCCGTAAATCTGGAAAATATTAGTTTATTGAGTGAACAATGTGTAAATTCATTTAAAGTCCGACCAATAAAATAAAAAAACCCGTACTGGGGGCGCCAAAAACATCTATGATTATGACAACACCAAGTATAGTGATACACATGTAAAATGCCAATATTTTTCAACACACTTGCTTATGAACAGGCTTTTATTTCCCCGCAATTAAGCACGGAATGACACCTAATATAAAACTGACTTTTTCATTGCTTCTTCTTCCTCCTAGCGTTATTCCCAGTCGCATCCGAAGCTTTCAGCTTGGAGTCTGGGGTCCGCTTTTACCAGTCATAGCTACAGATTTGGCTAGACCTCGATATTTTCCGTGAAGCGATTGCCACCTGACCTCCACGACCCAATGTTAACATTAGGCGATATCGAAGCTTTGCAGCTAGACCGTTGTTTTTGGACTTTTTAGGGCACCAACTACCCGTAACGACTGCCATAGATGTCCTTATGGCAACCGGGACCGACGGCTTAACGTGCTCTCCGAGGCACGACCAGACCAATGCAAATACCCATATTTAATGCACACAAATATTTGCACTGAGCGGGGATCGAACCCGCGCCTCCTGCGTAGCGGCCGCGTTCACTACCGCTACGCCACGGAGGCTGTAATGTTTTTCATTGCTATTATTCACAAAAGTGAGTTATAGACTTCTTTTTTTTGATTTCATTAAGTTGCTTTGTTCTTAAGTTTCGATACAAAAAAGATCGTGTCCAATATTACAAACGAACTAATATAGAAAGAAAAGAAAAAGAAAGAACTTGTAGTACGTGTTTAATATACAAAACTTTCACTAAAATGTATTTTTTTTTTCTCTGTTAAAAAGTTAAGTTTTTCTCTGTTAAGTTTTCTGATTAAAATAGAAAAATAGACGCGGCGTGTTATACTGGTTACAAGGACTGGGCACAAATCACAACACAGTAGTATCCGTATAATAGTTTACTGCTTGGAATGGTAAATACAAGTTAGACATACAGTTACACCATGTATAGAACAGGGACCACACGATATTGTTTTTCGGACTGCATAAAATTCTTGTATTTTATGCCTAACAGCACAGAGATCAAAATAATCGAGCATGATTTTCTTTTTTGCGTTAGGCTTATTTTTCTTAGGCGTAGAAAATACATTTGACGTTTGACCTTCTCTTCGTATTTTTATTACAGAAGATCGGGATATACCTAAAAATGTGAATAATAATTAGTCACAGTAAAATCAGTAGATTAGGCCAATTTCAGTTGCACGTACTCTATGATGTCCTACCCGTCATGTTGACAACAAGGTCCGTGATGTTATTTAGAGGAACAGAGTCCAATCCTTCCTACTTTTTATCCGACAAATACTTTGTTATATTATAAATTACTTTTCTTAACTGGCTTTTAATAGTTTTCGGCATATTACTATAGTTTTGTAGTTTTGTAGCGCTCTCAAACTCAACAACACGCACAATTGACACCACACTGACAGATGACCATAATGACATTGTATAGATTGTTACCATATGAAGAAATTAGTTCCAATAGTTTACCGCAATATGGCGAGGTTTTTTATTTTACTGGTCGGGCTTTATATAGTGGTGTACTGGTGTCATCATGACTGTTGTCAAGTCAACAGACTGTCATGATGTCACATAACGTCACATGAGTCACATCCCTAATGTTTGTTTGATTTGATGGATTTGTGAGGAATGTATTGGATTTGGATATTTATAGATAATTGAATTGAATATTTGTAATTTGTAATATTCGTAAAGAGAAGTTGTAATAAAAATGCGGTGGAGTGAAAATGTGACATACGAGTTCGTCAAAATATATTTGAGTAATGAATTTCTATGGAATACAGAAGAAAGTCACAGATCGCTAATTAGAAGAAAAATAGCTTATAAAGAGATTATTGCTGCACTGAACGATAAAACAGGTATATTACTTACTGAAACTGAGCTAAAGAATAAGATAAAGAACCTTCGATCGACATATGCGCAAGAAATAGTAAAGATAAAGCAACGATCCGGGAATTACACACCAAACATGAAATGGTTCACTTTATGGCATAAGCACGTTAAAAAGTTAAAAAACCCCACCGAAGATTCCTCATTTGATAATGTAAGTAGTGCCTGATACTTGTTATTTATAACAACGTGTATTACACTCGTATTCACAAACAATACTTCGCTATGCGTACTACCAAAACTGTGCAAAGAACGACAAATTCTCAGTGCGTTCGTTTTGGTAAGCCTTTTTATTCATTGATAACACTTAAGTAATACTTCGTTGAGGGAACGCACTGCGTTAGATACTGCTCCGTGATGTTTGTGAATTAATTTAACCAGCCCTATGCGCTCGTGCACACTATGAGACCTCACAGTATTGTTTGTGAATACGGGTGTTAATCTGTGTGGCGACAGAGAAAGAGTACCTACATGTATCACCACCCCATCTCCTCCGAAGGGTGTTGTAAGAGGTGACTAACGTAAAAATACACAGACGATTTCGGCAAGAGAAGGAAACCTCGAGACAAAATAGGCCAAAGCATCCCAACATTGGGAGAGGATGTCCAGCAGTGGACTGCAATAGGCTAATTGTTTTTTTATTTATTTATGTAGGGCACGTTAGTTTGACTACACTTAGGCTGATGGTTAGCCTGAAAGTTATGTCTGAGGAAAGAGGGTCACCATTACAGACACATACCATGTTGCAATGGGGTCGCTCAGCTTGATGGCCTCATCAGATGCTTTTTCATAGATACAAGAATTTTATGCCCCATTTAAAGGACACAGGACTTTATTATTAACCTCTCAAATATCAACCGGTGCCCGGGCACCGCGAGTGTTGGGTGAGAGTTTGTTGACGTGGGTAGACTGGTTAAACATAAATAAATCTCTATCATTTATTGACACTTCCATTCATACCAAAAACTGTTGCTATGGACTAGTTTAATTAGGTTTCTTATAAGGCTAAGGTGCTGACTCTTTTAACTTAGGTACCTACATAACCTACATTGGGAAAACCTTTTTTTTTTCTATTAATTAGGCAAATAAAGAATAGGTATGTATGCCTCTTCATTTAATTCTAAACAATCCGTTCCTAATTTTATTCCTTTGCTAAGATTGCACTATTCAAAGCTCGGCTCCCCTTTTTAGGATTCCGTAGCCAAATGGCAAAAACCGAAACCCTTATAGATTCGTCATGTCTGTCCGTCCGTCTGTCTGTCTGTCCGTCCGTATGTCACAGCCACTTTTCTTCCGAAACTATAAGACACTTCCAAAGTGGAAAAATGTGTCCCCTCCCCCCCCCCTCCTCTAACTTCTAAAATAAGAGAATGATAAGTCTTAAAAAAATTTATGATGTACATTGCCATGCAAACTACCAACGAAAATTGGTTTGAACGAGATCCATTAAGTAGTTTTTTTTAATATGTCATAAATCGCAATTTTCGCCTTTGCTGCTACGGAACCCTTCATGGGCGAGTCCGACTCGCACTTGACCAAATTTATTTTAATATGGATATATCTATACACTTTAGCACTTATATTAATAGTTAATAAATTTTACAGCAGGAAGATATAACAGAAGAAATTTGGGAAAATGAAGACACACTGGAAGAAGAAACTTTAGACCCTTTTCCTGACACTGATAATGAATATAATCTAATTTTGAAATCAGAACCAAAAGAAGTTCCACATATGAAAACAGATGAGAGAGTTTTCCGACAGACATCTAACAAATATGAGACAAAAAAGAAAAAATATAATCATAGAAGCCCAAGCACAGACTGTTCAACATTTGTAGGCAGCACAGATTCCAACACAGATTCTACAACAAAAGAAGATGAGTTTGATATCTATGGCAAATATATCGCTTCACAGTTGAGAAAAATGGGTTTGCAAAGAGCTTTGAGAACTAAGTTAGAAATACAGAGTT
Organism: Eilema depressum; assembly: GCA_914767945.1. Classification (NCBI taxonomy): domain Eukaryota; kingdom Metazoa; phylum Arthropoda; class Insecta; order Lepidoptera; family Erebidae; genus Eilema; species Eilema depressum. The sequence continues at coordinate 2,387,951 of OU612026.1, forward strand.
TAGTGAGTGAGGCTAGAATATCAGATTTAAGAGATGAACATGCACTGGGCACTTAAAAAATTAGACCAATAAGTTATGTGACAATGTATAGAACACCTCTTTCCCAATGAGGTGGTTAAAGGCAAGTTTACATTTGCTTGGATCCTTTTACTTCTAATTTTATTTGTTTTCATACGTGCCAGTTGTTGATACTCTTGACCTTACCTTAAAATATGTCCTTAGGCTACATATCAATATCATTGCATTCTTCCCACTCGCATCCTAGACCCCACCTCGAAGTCCAAAGTCTTCTTCATAGGAAAGTAACAATTTATATTAAACTAGCTGTTGCCCTCGGCTCCGCCCGCGTGGATGTCGGTTGCCGTCGGGATATTTCTGGTCGCCTAATGTCCTTTCCCGAGCTCTAATCTATCTCTGTATCAAATTTCATCAAAATCAGTTCAGTGGTTCAGGCGCGAAAGCTAAAAGACAGGTAGACAGTTACTTTCACATTAAAATGTATTAGTATGGATGTACCCTGATTCTCAAATAGATAAAGTTCCCAACTCATATACTTACTCCACCAACAGCCAATGATAAAATATGGTCTGTGTCCAAACGAGATGATTAAAGAAATCAAGGCAGAATGTGCTAAGTTGTATTTCCAGTTATAAAGTACAAAAAAAAACTGATTCAGAATACACTAGGTCCTGAGAAACTGGTATTCCTCATCCTCACTGTATTGGAGAAAAGATAATGGCCGTACAAATGAATCATGTTACTGGCCTGACGGCTAGAATACTCACCAAGGAAGATAAATAGAAAGATTACCCAGCATTTGGGTATAGTTTAAACACTGAATGGTATTATTAAATTAGTTGAATTTAATTTGTAATACTGTGACCTTATCTAAATAAAAAAATGCAGTGTCATGCAATGGTCAATAATTTAGTTCCTTTTTTAATTAAATTATCATTCACCAAAAAATTTGTTTTTTTAATTTTTTTATTTATTTGAATACCAAGCAGCTAAGAGTATGCCCTCTCCTTTAAAGACTGTTGCTGCTTTCATGGCCTAGTGTCGAAGTCATAGCACAGAACAGATAATAGTGGTCATCAATGATGTATTATTTTTATAGATACGTCATACACGAAGATGGCGGCTTTCAAAAATGGCGCAAACACAACATATTAGCTACTTCTAAAAATACGTCAATGTTAATAATTTATATGAATTACATTATTATTAATATGAATAATATTTTATTATTACGTATTTATTATTGTAAACGTTTTTTTTTGGGGTGGCGCACTGTCGCGATTCTGATTGGTGCATAAAATGATGACCAAAAGTCATCATTTTTTTGTCGCCATTTTAGTGTGGTCAACATATCTATAGTTTATAATATATCATTGGTGGTCATAGACTGCATAGGCACTATAGACCATTAAACGGCACTTACAAAACGACGAATTTTTTTTTAGCAAATGGACCACATTGGCACTGGTTCGAAACGCGGCCTCAAAATACAGGTACGCTCCGGGCCATCAGCAGCGTAAACAGCCTGCTGGCGTTCTTCAATGAGTTTGGGATGGCTCGAATGAATTGCCCATCTCACGCAAAAACCGCGCCTTGACGTGGAGTTGCGGTTACCAGACCCTTCAGCCCGTGATACCATACCATACCATACGCGACCCAAAACTAAGAAGGCTCCAGCAAGAAACTCGGTCGCCTCATTTTTCGTGGCCTAGGTTTACTATCCCTGATATGTTTTCTGTAGAGGTCCGTAGTTGACGTCCCTCATCAGCACAGGCTTTTAACTTACTTTAAACTCAGAAGGTTCATCTTGTAGCGAAGTAGGAATGAAACAAAACAGAAAATTGCAAGTCTGATTTTTTATTGCTGTTACAGCACTTGTTTATAATACAAACAAACATTATCACTTACATTTCACTAGTGAAAATTCAGATCGTTCCGATTGTACGTTTACTTTCGCGTTAACGTTCTCATGTTGATCCTGTTTATGAAAAAATATACATCGGCGTCCGCGTTCCAGACAGATTTTGTTTCCGAAAATAATCATGTTTTAAAGCTAAAATTAAGTACTTTTTCACAATCATTTGACATAGTATGGAAGTCTGACTTAGAGGGCAGTGCGCAGTCATAAAAAAAATTAAAACTTAGAACAAATTATTAGAAAGGTCGATTTACCCTTATCTGAATATATTGAACTATACAATGATGCAACGTTCAACAACACTCAAAGAAATGATACTCAATGAGAGGTTTTAAAATAAATTAAATGGATACTTTTATTTCTCTTTAAGAATATCACAACGTGTGCAGGCAGACGTCTGCTTGGCTTCACTGCGGACATACAAGTGACTAGTGATTGCTACCCGACAATGTTAAATCGACCTTCGTTAAGACTAGACTGAATGTTTTACGTAACATCTCAAAATAATACAGAAATCACTTTACAAATAATGTGCGTTTATCGTCACTGTGCTGCGCCTGTGTGGCCCTAGCTCACCGGATTTGAGACAGTATAAAAAACAGTCATTCTTAACCGACTTGAAAAAGGAAATTCCAATTCGTTGGAATATTGTTTGCATGTTCAGCTATAATTTTTACACAAGTCGATTGCTTTGGGAGCACTTTATTAGTACGCTATCAGCGTGCTTTTGTCGAATAGCGGACAGGTGCCAATACAATCGTGGTCAAGCAATCTGATAGCACTAATATCGAGCCCCTTTCGCTAAAATAAGTATAAGAATACGAATATATACGAGTATAGAATAGAAATATCGTTGTGCGTACACTAAACGACGCCCTCTTAGCTAGTAAGTCCAGTAGGACTTACTAGCTAAGAGGGCGTCGTTCACCTCCAGATAGCGCCAGAGTTGCCTATTGCTTACTAAAAACATCAATATTATGCTATACATGTTAGTTCAGCCCGCCTAGATGTGGTACTGCCTCTGTGGCGTAGCGGTAGTGAACGCGGCCGCTACGCAGGACGCGCGGGTTCGATCCCCGCTCAGTGTAAATATTTGTGTACATGAATATGAATATTTGCATTGGTCTGGGTGTTTCAATGTATAATATGTATGTATTTACGAAAATATACGTACGTACACTAACTTGTGTTATGGGTTCTACACGTATGTAGAACCCATAACACAAGTTAGTTAAGCTATGCTTACTTTGGTCTAGATAGCGTTGTGTAGAATGTCCTACAATATTTATTTATTTGATGCGCCAAATAATTGTTTAATCAAATTCGATCTAAAATCTTCCGAATCGAACTGCCGAATATTAGGCACATATTTATCTAATCCACAATACAACCATACCGTTATAATTTTAATGGGCTTAGGCAGATGCGTGCGCGCATGCTTGTGGCGCTTATTTCGTTTCTATACTCGTAATATTTATTATTCTTCTGCTAATATACTGAATTTCAGAATTTCGCGCACAGTGACAAAATACTGAGCACAAACCGACAACCTACTCCGTTCTCAACTGTCGTAATCTTACAATTCCAATGCTTAATATCCTGCCTTCTCGTATAAAAATAAATTGTACTATGTAAATGCGACAGGAAGTTCAGTAATGAAGGAAGAACGTAAAGTCTATTAGTTAGGATACCGTCTAGAATGGATGGAATCAAGGTACTTAGACGTACATACTGAAGTTGACAATATAATATCGCATTATAGTACATACTGCAAACTTCTTATATAAACCCGCGCCACGTATCTTGGACCTAAATCGTAAGACATACGAGGCTCTGGCGCCCGCGGATTGCTTTGTAATAGTCTATGCTTGGTGAATTTGAGTTCGTCTACCGCAATAGCATCCCGCGCTGTCCTCAAAAGACACCCAAGAAATGAGTACTGCGCGTATAGGGCACGTTTTGAGCACATTTTAGGTCCAAGATACGTGGCGCGGGTTATATCTTTTAACCGGTTCGGCTCGAAGGACCATATATAAGTTCGAAAATTTCATGGTAATTCTAGTTTTTAGCTGGTCCGGTTCGAAGGACCCATACAGAAGTTAGAATCTTCTACGGTACTTCTAGCAGGATAACAACAGTACGTCAAACACCTCTTCCTTACAGAAGTGTGGAGAGGGAGGTATCTGTTAAGCTTTTAATAAGAACCTCTCCACACACAATTCACGTAGTTTAGTCGATCGTTATAGTGCGACAATGGGATATTATGAGTCAACTCTCTTACATATTTACTGTTAAACTTATACGTATAAGTATCTTCAAATAACATGAATATTACAAACTTGAGTTAATAGGAAATGCGCGCACTGGGTATTTTCAGTAACTTAAGAAAGTTCTTTTACAAAACAACCACAAGTATTACGAAGGGTTTGAAATCATTGACTTTCATTCAATTTCAATTTGAAAAATGTATTTAAGAAGGAACTTGAACCCGCTATGGTTGGGAGACAATACGATATTACTGTGTGTGTTCGCGCAGCGGAATGTTGTTGAATTTAAAGATTTTAATTATGCAGATATTTAGCACATGACGTCGTGTAAATGCTTATGGTAAAAAAAAATTTGTGCATGCAGCCATTGTGGAGAAATTCGCTAAAAACAGATTCCGCTGGGCGTACGTTGTCCTGGCGGCACTTTTTTTGAATTCATGGACTTAGAAGAAAAAAAATGTGTCCAAAAATTAGCGTGTATTTGCGTGTAATTGTGTATGTATGAATAAAATTAATGAATGCATAAACTTCGGAGAAATTCAAGTTTCCGCCACGCGAACGTTTGGCCATTAGCTAGTTTTCATATAAAGCGCTTATATAGAGAGCTGTAGATTTTTACATACGTTGTTTTGAATTTGCTTATATTTGTTTAATAAAAAGATTTAGAAAAAATCGAAGGGTTTAACAGATAAAAATATAAACGTAAAATACGCTTATTAGGTCTTAGTTCGTAAAGTATGCACTTTGGGGTCTAGATTTTTACGTTTATACAAACCTTGTAAGTGTCTGCAACATGTTGCCAAGTATCAATGATGTCCCGCTAGTAATTAAAGAGCAATAGGACAATTTACCATGTATAGACCACTGTTTACAAAGCAGTCAAATATCACGACGTTCTAAAGGAATTGCATAGTAAAATATATTCCAATAATTAGCTTACTGATTCAACTATTCACATGCAAAATTTCATCTCATTATATTCAGTAATTAAAGATAAACAATGAAAATACTGACAAAGCATCGAAACCCTACATAACCCGACCAAGTTCGGATGGCTACAAAAAAGCGGCCGTGCAATATATTTAGGTAACATTCTAAAATTTACAGTATAATACCGGTATTGAATTGGTACAGGTGATAACACAATTGTTATTTCGATTTAATTTATAGATCATTTATTTTTTCTACACCTACTTTTTTAATTGTATTTGACTAAGATTAGTAAGTACTATTTACGTAGGCGGTAGGTACTTTATTTAAGTAAGCGCTTGAGACTTGCGTCAGTCTCAGTATATGATGTTAGCGTTGTACCTACTGGTACGGCAGTGACTTATGTATGTGAGCGTGTTCCCGTGCACCCCACCAAAATATGCAGAATTATTTTGTTCGAAGCGGTACGCTTAAGGCTAGACCTTTGGTTAAATAGTCTAAGTATAATAGATATGAACTGATCAAAAATATTAAGCTAGAGAGAAAAAATAGATAATTTGCCAATTTTTGGGTTTCTACGTTTCTACGTTTCTACGTTTCCACATTTTGCCAATTTTTGGGTTTCTACGTAACAGGTGGCGAGAAATAAATTGTAGACGGATATTTCATTAGAGAAGTACCCACCTACTTGTTAATTGAAGATTTATTTTTATCGTAGATAGTGGCGTTATTATTAAAAAAATATTTTTCATTCAAGAAATGCAATTTATTGTTTTATTTTTCCTAACGCTTGTGTACGCAACTGTACCATATTAATGAATACTATACTGGAAGGTTAAGAACGTTACTTAGATATATGGTACGGCCGCTTTTTTGTAGCCATCCGAACTTGGTCGGGTTATGTAGGGTTTCGATGCTTTGTCAGTATTTTCATTGTTTATCTTTAATTACTGAATATAATGAGATGAAATTTTGCATGTGAATAGTTGAATCAGTAAGCTAATTATTGGAATATATTTTACTATGCAATTCCTTTAGAACGTCGTGATATTTGACTGCTTTGTAAACAGTGGTCTATACATGGTAAATTGTCCTATTGCTCTTTAATTACTAGCGGAACATCATTGATACTTGGCAACATGTTGCAGACACTTACAAGGTTTGTATAAACGTAAAAATCTAGACCCCAAAGTGCATACTTTACGAACTAAGACCTAATAAGCGTATTTTACGTTTATATTTTTATCTGTTAAACCCTTCGATTTTTTCTAAATCTTTTTATTAAACAAATATAAGCAAATTCAAAACAACGTATGTAAAAATCTACAGCTCTCTATATAAGCGCTTTATATGAAAACTAGCTAATGGCCAAACGTTCGCGTGGCGGAAACTTGAATTTCTCCGAAGTTTATGCATTCATTAATTTTATTCATACATACACAATTACACGCAAATACACGCTAATTTTTGGACACATTTTTTTTCTTCTAAGTCCATGAATTCAAAAAAAGTGCCGCCAGGACAACGTACGCCCAGCGGAATCTGTTTTTAGCGAATTTCTCCACAATGGCTGCATGCACAAATTTTTTTTTACCATAAGCATTTACACGACGTCATGTGCTAAATATCTGCATAATTAAAATCTTTAAATTCAACAACATTCCGCTGCGCGAACACACACGATATTACTCTGCCAACTGAGCTACCTGGCTACCTGATGTATGGAAAACACCCGCATTTCCTATAGACAGCTGAAACTAAAATTGGTAAATATGCAGATATAAAACAGAAAAGTATAAAAAGTTGACAAGTGATTAAAAGTTAAACTTAGATTGACATTATCATTCTCATTACTTCTATAGGAATATTTATCCGTTCCGAAATATCAGAAACTCAACAAAACATATACACATGGTATGTCCAGTCAAGCTCCGATATTTCGGCACTGTAACAAGCGCCATTCGGTACCTTCATGAAGATTGCGCTTGTAAAGGTCCAACCCCACCAAACGCACTGCACCGGCCCGCATCGGAACGTATTTTACAATCTTTAAACAAAATTAAATCTTAATATCACAGTGTTTAAAGTTTGTATTACCAAGTCACGCACGACAGCTTGACGAACGTCGACGGGTGAACGGAGCTGGCGACATACCGCGACACACGATCGGCTCCGTCCGTAATATAAACTTTAAACACTGTGATAATAAGATTTAATTTTTTAAAGTTTAAAGATAACTTTAAAGTTTGAAGAGTTAAGTTAAGTTTAAAGATTTAATTGTTTAAAGATTGTAAAATACGTTCCGATGCGGGCCGGTGCGGTGCGTTTGGTGGGGTTGGACCTTAAGGGTGCTTATATAAAGAAAGATGTTACCGGTATCGACTTCAACTTCAACTTTTATAGAGTGGCTTTTGTGGAAGTCGAAGTCCACCACAGCTTCGCCAATGTCATGTGTCAGAAAGACAGACTGTCAAATGATAAACACGTAGATGACTTATCGGAGCCAAAGGAAATTCAAGTTCACAATAATTGTGATAAATATATCAAACAAAACTAGTATTGAAATTGAAAACTCTAAATAAATAATTAGATATTTATACATTTAGACAGATATTGGTTGACATCATATCAATTCGTCGTTTGTCCAAAAAAAGCACAGAGTATTCGCGACCTTATGTTTTTATACATATGGGGGCGAATGCGTTACTTGTTTTTTACCATATGTGGTTTTAGAACGTACGAACACAACGAACTATCATCATTTGCGTTGCTATGGAATCTTGTCGGTTTAGCTAGCCAAGACCGGTGACTTGTTTCTTTATATAAACACCCTAAAAATGTCGAAATATCGGCAACTCGACATAAAACCAACAGGATAAATATCCCGATGATAGTAATTATAATAGTAAACAGGGAGGTGAGGATTCATGTAATATTGTTGTTTACAATTTTCAGGGTAGGCAACATTTTGTATCCATACATAACTTTTGTTGGGTAGGCAACATTTTGCATCTATACATAACTTTTGTTTCAAACTAATATGAGCGTCATTAACAAGTCTCGAGGGAAGACAGGAATCGTGGTAATACATTTGCTGACGTCATTTAAATTTAGAAAGAGGGCATACATGTTTGTCATTTTTGTTATTTTTTTGTGCATTTAGGTAAAAGCATACTGCTTACCTAATGGGAAGCGGTTACTTGGCTTAGCGGAAAATAAGGCAAAAAAAGTTTCTAAACAAAACCCAAGACATTTTTAGTACCTAACTATTACTAAAAATGTTTTGGGTTTTGTTTAGAAACATGTTTTTAATGATTGCGGTGAAGTGGGAATAAAGCATACCATACCATCTTTTCCCGTAGCTGTCGTACGAGGTGAGCAAAAGAGCTACACGAATTTATAATACAGCCCTTGAAAAATACTTGGTTGACTGTAATTAGCGCATATTAGGAAAATGTAGGTGTTGAAACATCTTCGGCGTGAGTAGTCGTATATCACAATGAGGGTACTTAGTAGGAATTGTAGAATCATTCACCACTATTGTTCAGAAATGTTTTAGTGCGTGAATCAACTAAGAATAGGATCGCGCTCGCGACGACTTTAGTTACATGTGTAAATTTTTGTACCGTTGGCAAAAATGGGCACAAAGAAATATTCTTCTTTTCAAAACGTCTTCTTAGTCTTCAATTCTTAGTTGAATCGCATATTAGTTACCCAGAATAACAATAAATAACAAACATGTATAGGATTGCTTTTTGGCATCAAACCGGAATTTGAGTAGTAACACACCTGCGAAGTTTCCCGCTATAAGGATGCTCACACGCGTCAAACAATATACAGCCTGCTTTAAATGTTCAACAAGAATATGTTAGCCCGACTGAGGTCTTCCAACCAACAACCCGGGGCATAACACGTAAATACAGACAAATTTGGACTAAATCGTCGAATAAAGCTACAAATTTAATATACAAGGAAGAAGACTTGATCTCAGATCTTAATTTGTACAATATATCACATAAATTTAAAAGAACACGTATTTATTAGACTGCAGCAGCGATCACATAGGGACTGTCGTATCTACACACATTATGCGCCACGAGATCATTCTACAGTCCCGCACTACGAATACAAATGCCGAAAAATACACTGACGTACTTCATTGCTTCACGTTTCATCAAAAATGTGTCTTATATAAACACTATTAGGACACAGTTTCAAATGCTACGCTATATCATTTTGTAAAGATGTACATTCGCTGTTTTGTTTGCACCTAAAGTCCAAGATAGTATTTGCGCGCGCAAAACAGCCAATGTTACAATCGGTAAATTCACTTCGAGATACGAACAAGACTTACTATCGATGAATGCGTGAAATGGAAATTTATATGAAAAAATAAACGCTCTGTCTCGACATATGTACGTACACTGTTACAAAACTAACACACTTGTATTTTTAATGTTATATTCAGTTAAGTACCGATGTTTGTATGGACATTTGTGGCCACTCACACAAACTTATTTCGTAAAGTGGCAAATATAATACTAAAAGTATTTTTTAATCTCAGTCAAGAGTATCAAACTGATACTCTTCATTTTAATGTATGTAAATACCAATTACGAAACGTTCGAAACTTAAAAAATAATCTCGAATAGTTCGAATACTAATGCATAAAAATCACACAACAAAATCTTCACCGGTCAAGTTACAACACGGACTTGCAGATCGAAGTCACTTTTTAAATTTAACTAAAATAATAAAGTAACGAAAACATCTTGTCAGCTTGCATCAGTTAGACAAAAGAAAACAAATACAAAAACAAAAAAAAATTGAGATCAGAAAACGCCCATACAAAGACCAGTATTGGCTCCAAGGATTATGTTCAAAGCTCGGTATTAACCAACAGGTACAACGCATGTAGCCATTTCTTGGATAAAGAAACTCTGGGGTTACCCCTCAGATCTAGTATTGTCTAAATTATTTCATTAAATAGGGCTAAATAGAACTTTAGCTCTCTCTAAGAACCGTATTTTAGCATGATACTTTCTAGATTTATTTGAGGACAGATTGCTTAGACAATCTGTCAATACAATCTATCCTCAGATAAATGTAGATTCAGAACTATGTACCATTCTTGAATACAGACCTAAGACTGTTTGAATAGGATATCTTGTAAAATAAATTTCAATACAACAAATTACATGGTTATTGCTTCATTGCTTGAGTTCTTCAATGGAGAATTTAACTCGTAGCAAGACAAGAGAATATTCATACAAGAAATTAATTGCAAGATACTGAAGACGAACGCGTGGTCATATAATTCAACTAATGAGACCAAATAATTGTATACAAGTTGTCTACTACAAAATTATTATTCCCAGTGCTCTGATTGATAGACGGAACGGTTATTTCTACCACTTAGGGGTCAATCACACGGCCCACCTGATGGGAAGTGGTTATCGCGACCTATTGACGGTGTACAACACCACATCACACTCACGCTGCCTACCCTGTAAGAACCTAATGGGTATATGTATTAAAGTTAAGTATAGTAACTTATTAGGTTCGTATTTTAGAACGACACACAATCCTGAATCTCGATTTATATGAGGACAGTTTGACAGATTGTCTATACAATTTGTCCTCAGATAAATAGATATTCAGAACTGAGTACCATTCTAGAATACGAGTACCCTTAGTATACTGAGAGGGATATGTCTACGACTACCTCACCTCCGGCAACCGACAGCCTACAGATGGCGTGCGTTTTAGTCGGTTCAAGTCCGACATAACCGGGTATCCGTGGGGTCCGGGTATCCGGTATACGACCGTGTATCCGTGAGGGGTTTTCGTACGATAAAAAAAGTACCCTTAGTAGACTACTTTGCCCCGAGGCAGAACTAAGAAGTACTAAATAAATAACAATAGCTTTACGCAAATCGGAGCAAAGGGAATAGAATTTCGTTCCTTGTACTGAGAGGTACGGGTTCCTTGTACCAATCGGAGGTATGGTTACAAACATTATTCAACCATATGGCCACTATATTGTCAATTTTTGAACCATTTGTGTATGAAACAATTTTTTTATTAGTCGGAATCTACTTATCTCTCTATCAAGATTTAAATTTAAAACGCTAATAGGCGGTTGTTCACGCCAAAACAAGTTTTATTGCTATATTATGACAAACTACGCTAGTGGGGAAAAAAAACTCCCAAAATACATCAGCATATAAATACTGAATATTAGTATTATAATGATATTTATCACTGTATAGAGCATTCAGTGAACATTGCCCAATATTTTCTCATATTGTGAAGTTTCATATCTTTCAGGTACACAACGAATTTCTTAGCTTAATTTATATCACATTAAGCAGTACGTATAAAGAACAACATTTATAATACACAAAATCAGTCCCTACTTGAGTTTTAAACGAGTTTATCACCCGTATTCACAAACAACACTGTGAGGTCTCATAGTGTGCTCGAGCGCATAGGGCTGGTAAAATTAATTCACAAACATCACGGAGCAGTATCTAACGCAGTGCGTTCCCTCAACGAAGTATTACTTAAGTGTTATCAATGAATAAAAAGGCTTGCCAAAACGAACGCACTAAGAATTTGTCGTTCTTTGCACAGTTTTGGTACTACGCATAGCGAAGTATTGTTTGTGAATACGGGTGTATATTAACACTAGCTTGGAATTTTAATTGCTAACATGTAGTTAAATCATCTACAAGTTTATTGGAGGATAGCCCCTAGACAAGTGGTAATTCGTTGCCCAGCGTATTGTAAAATAGAATGACATCTGTCATATACGTCAAATCCCATACATTCTTCGTCTATTCTAAAATACGCCAGCCAACGAATTACTACTTGTCTAGAGGATTCACAGATACACAGACAAATGGTTCAAAAATTTTCTGCTACACCGAGAAAGTTAAATCGTCAGACAAAATGATAGCTTTAGTGAAACAATTTAGACAATATATATTTACATAGTTCGAAATCACTCGGGTCGCGCAGTCGCCCCAGGCCACGTCCATGTCAGTTCACGAGTGTCCGAGTACAGAACAGTGCTGGTTGGCGGCAAGGGGCGCGCTGGGCGCTCAGGCGTCGGAGCACTGCAGCTTGGGCGTGTACACGCAGGCGTTGGGGTCGAGCGGCGAGCCGTCCGACAGGCGGAGCTTGGACACGCCGCCGCCCACCGGACTCACGAACTCCGCCGGCATTACCGCCAACATTTGAACCTTCAGTTCTTCTATTTCTTTCTCTCGTCTTGTTATTACTCCTGTGAGAGAGCGGTTAGCGTTTTAGAGGTTAATATAGGAGACGATTATTCGATTGATGAATTTGTTGATGAATAACTTAAGAGGCATCGTAAATCGAAAATTTGCGCGACGAAGTAAATTCAAGCAGAAATGCCGATCAAAGTCAGACCATGGAATCTTATCTAAATAATTTATTTCCTCAGACTAAAAGAATAATATAGATAGACGGAACGTATAGAACCAGCGTATGAAGCCACATAAAGTGATACTAAAGTAGCACCATCTCACTCGCGCTCTTTGTGTGCACGCACGAGTGCGAACGAAATGGTGCTGCTTTAGTATCACTTTATGTGGCTTCACACGCTGGTTCTATACGTTCCGTCTATATTTTTTTTTTTAGTCTGAGTTTATTTCGTATTCAAAATTGTTTCAATACTTGTCATCTAAGCTTGGTGAATTTGAGCTCGTCCTCCGCCGTAGCACCCCGTGCTATCCTCAAAAGACACTTATGAAACGTGTACTGCGCGTATAGAGCACATGTAATGTCCTAGATATACAATATGGATACGACATATAGGCAATAATTGAAACCATATACTTGGTACCCCCTAAGCTTCAAGCAGGAAAAGTTTGAACAAAATTGGTCCAGTATTAAGGGCAGAAACTAGAGTTTTAATTTTATAGAATTTGAACAACTTTGAGCACTCTGTAGAATCGCATGTTGCCGCTTAGCTGTTCAAGTAAGTTACCTACTATGCCTATTGTTGTGTGTGTGTGTGAAGTTGTTGTGTGTGTGTGTGAAGGTGTGTGCGTATTTATTAATGACTTATGACACAGTCAATGACTTTAAAGCAATGGATGAAACTATTTAATGACTTATACAAGTGGTTGCATTTTCTACATTTATTTTAATAATTATTTTGTTAGAAAATTTCGGATTTTATAAATCAGGGAATTTAAGTTTAAATTTAATTTGTTTCTATTCCTACGGACCAGGATGCTTCGCGGTTTCAGTATTTGCACATATGTCGTATCCATATCGTATGTTGTAACGTATAGAGGTGGTGAGACTGACCGTCCTGTATGGCGAGGCTGCGCTTGGCGTCGCCTAATGCCGACAACAGGTCAAGCTTGACGCGTGTCTCGGCCGACAGCGCGTGCTCCAGGTGCGCCGCGCGCTCCGCCAGCGCCTGCCAGCCGCCCGGCGCCAGCTGCAGCGGTTGCTGCTGCTGCTGCTGTTGATGCTGCTGGTGCTGTTGGTGCTGCTGTTCTTGCCGGGCTTCGAGTGACCGCACCTGAGGTCGAAGGTAATATAACCAAGTTGTTGATAGCAGACTCTAATCAAGTCTATAATCTGAGACGTACATTACATAAACACGGATAGTGTATAAATCTATAAATCTCTGTCCTTGTAATTTAACAGTGCCTAGATATTTTCCGAATAGAAAGGGGATGAAAAGTCGAGTATAATGACTAGAGCGCAAATTTTGGGCACAGTTTCGTTAGCAAAATTGTCTGAAAGTATTATTGAGGACACGTGAACTGGTAAGGAATTCCAGGTCTTAACGGTGCAACAGAAGAAGGAGTCGCCGAACCGTTTGGTCCTTGATGGAATATTCTGCACCGTTCGAATCCAACCCTCTGGCCGACGACGGCGGGGGATTCGTGGGGACTTCCGCACTAACAAAACGTGCTCGTACCTGTTGCTCGGCATGCGTGAGTTCCCGCTGCAGCTGGTGCTGCCGGTCCCGTCCGCGCTGTACGTCGCGCCGCAGCGCCGCCAGCTCCGCCTCGCCCGCCGCGCGACGAGCTCGACAAGAGTCGTTCTCGCACTCGCCGCTGTACAGACAGGACACTTGTTAGTGTGTGGTTAGTGATGTAGACGATGGTGACCGTAGGTAAATACCAACAGGGCCTTTGCACGACTTAGGTATGTCTAATTATCAAAAATGACAATTTTTCGAATTTTGGACAGAAATCGTATTGGACAAAGACCGTGTTGGACTTAAATCCTAGTTGGACATTTCGTATTTTGGACATAAGTCGTGCAAAGACAACAGAATAGTCCAAGACGTTAAACACGTTTCTCATTAAAATGACAAATTGAGAAACTTGTATAAATGACGTAAAAATTAAAAAAAAAGTGCAGTATACTTTTTTTTTATTTTGACGTTTTGTAAGTGCCGTTTTGATGGTCTATACAGACTTTAACTGTTGTCCAATTATTTTTAATAAAATTAGTCTACAATTGAAAATTATTAAAAGGATAGGTGCATGAGTGTGGGCATATGTGGGGGACGGGGGGGAAGTGGAGGTAGAATTGGGGGAAGGGGGAAAGTGGAGGTAGAATTGGGGGAAGGGGGAAAGTGGAGGTAGAATTGGGGGAAGGGGGAAAGTGGAGGTAAAATTGGGGGAAGGGGGAAAGTGGAGGTAGAATTGGGGGAAGGGGGAAAGTGGAGGTAGAATTGGAGGAAGAGGGTAGAGTGGTGGCATAAGTGAGGGAAGGGGAAAGAGTGTGGGCATTAGTGGAAAAAAGATAAGAGGGTGGGGGCATGAATGGCGGAAGGGAGTAAGAGTGGGATATGCATCGAAAAAAGGTGATGCATTACTTGAGGAAGCGGGGAACGGATGGTGCATGAGTGGGGGAAGGGGATTGGAGTCAAGGGACGGAATAAAGATGAAATGGTAAGGTAATTAATAGAGGAAGGATGGGACATTATTAGGGAAAGGGTAGGGGCATGAGTGGAGAAAGATGGAAAGGCTGGGGGTACGAGTGGGGGAAGTGCATAAGGGTGGGGCTTGAGTAGGGAAGGGGGAATGGGGGCAAGGGAAGGAAGAAAAGGGTGGGGGAAGGAGGAAAGAGTGGGGAAAGAAAGACAGGGTGAGGTATTAGGAGAAGCGAGTCGAGTAGAGCCGAATAGAGAGGTGAGTAGAGTCAAGTAGATTCGAGTACGCGTGAGCGTTCAACACTCAAAAGTGGCGACTCAGCGCTCAACGCTCGACTGAGTGGTGTGGTGTGGCGGTACCTGGGCGTCCTGGCGGCGGTGCGCGCGCGCAGCAGCTGGTTCTCGGCCTGCGCACGCGCGCGCCGCTCCTCGCCCAGGCGCCGCTCGTACGTCGCCTTCTCACTGTTCCGCCACGCAGTAAACCTGCCACAAGGAGAAAAGGCCAGGCAATCAGTACGGTAGCCAGAGCTCACTATAGACGGTTTGTGCTGTCAGTGGGAAGATCAAAGGCTTGTCCTATTATCTTCTACGCTGACGGCACAGAATCCTTTCCATCAGTACTATGAGGCTGTCCATTAATCACGTGAGGCTCAACAGGGGAGGACAGGAATCTGGGAAAAAATCATGAAAAATCACCAGGGGGGAAGAGTGGGGTGTATAGAGATATCACGGGTATTTATTTCTTCTCATCAAGTGCGATTTTTTGTCACGGTGCTTCACAATAAATAAAAAAATACACGTGATTTTGGTTGTGGAGGAGGGGCAGGGGGGGGGGGGGGTTAGTCTAAAACCTCACCACGTATCACCATGGGGGAGGGGAGGTTAAAAAAATTACTAAAAACATCAAATAATTAATGGACAGCCCCTATGCTATGGACCAATGAATGAATATGGCTGTAAGGTTGGTACCTCTGCTGCAGCGCGGCGTGTGCCTGCTTGAGCTGCGCGTGGTCGGCGCGATGTTGCCGCTCCGCCGCCGCCGCCGCTGCCAGCTCGCGCCGCGCCTCCGCCTCGCCAGCTTTCGCCAGGGCGAGTTCCGACCGCGCTCGGCGGAGCTCCTCCGTGCACTCGCGGGCAGACCTCTGCAGATATTAGTGAACATGTTACACTATAGTATAGTTAAAATCTCACTGCAGACTCGGTCATAAATCATTCGAGTGTTTCGCTCTCTTTCCCACTCACGGGCATTCATCAAATGGGTTTGGAGCATGGTCATGAAGTTATCCGCTTGCCGCCTTACCACTGTCAGTACAATCCCATCGAGTTGGTGTGGGCTCAAGTAAAAAATGAAGTTGCAAGGAAAAACAAAACCTTCAAGATAGCTGCTCGAGTCTGCAGCGAGATTTTAACTATACTACAGCTTGTATACCTCAAGACATATCTTAGACCTACGTAGCGAGACAAACCAATAAGCCCTGGCGCGGGTGGATTGTTTTGCAATAATCTGCTTGGTGAATTCGAGCTCCACCAAGAGCCATCAATCTCCAGTATAGGAAGGTTGCAGTTTGTCTCTAGATAATTTGTGGTCGCGGTGCAAAGCGCAATCGCGTATGTGCGATCAACAAATAGATTTTGGCGGTAAACTTTTACAAGTAAATACAAACGTAACGTTGTAATTTTATGCAAATTATTTTAACTTTTTCATGGGATTAGATAAAGTAGTGTATGAAACTGCACATAATTTGGTCTTAAAACACTCGCGTGATACTATAAAAAAACTCGCCGTTGGCTCGTTTTTTTAACTTACACTTGTGTTTTAATAAGCAACAGTTTCATAAACTACTATACTTTATCTAACCCAAAGCAATTCAGTACCGGGCCGTTAGACCTTACGGAATTTCATTAAAGACCAATAAGTGTACACTTTTTGAGAAAATATGATGTGAACTCACATAATTTGTAATTTTAGGGTAGGAACACATAAATCTGATCGGATTCGATCCAATGAAGGCGGTTCAACGCAATGACAATGCGAATGCGAGCGCGGCCGATACGCACAAACAGGGGCGTATTTACCCTAGGGCCAAGGGGGCCATGGCCCGGGGCGGCAGGTTGCGAGGGGCGGCGGAGCCGCCCCGAGCGTCTAATTTTTTTTTTTATACCACTTAGGTTGCAGACAAGCACACGGTGCGGCCCACCTGATGGAAAGTGGTTACCGTGGCCTATGGACGTATGCAACACCAGGGGCGTCACACTCGTGCTGCCGACCCTGAAGATCTGATCTGGGCGCTTTAATCTTGACTCTAAAAGGCGCCCAGATATAGACGCTCGGGGCGGTTTCGCCGCCCCCCGCAACCTGCCGCCCCGAACGTCTATCTCGGGGTGCCTTAATCTTGACTCTAAAAGGCGCCCAGAGATAGACGCTCGGGGAGGTTCCGCCGCCCCTCGCAACGTGCCGCCCCAAACGTCTATCTCTGGGCGCCTTAATCTTGACTCTAAAAGGCGCCCAGAGATAGACGCTCGGGGTGGCACTGCCGCCCCTAGCAACGTGCCGCCCCGAACGTCTATCTCTGGGCGCCTTAATCTTGCTCTAAAAGGCGCCCGGAGATAGACGCTCGGGGCGGCTCTGCCGCCCCTAGCAACGTGCCGCCCCGAACGTCTATCTCTGGGCGCCTTAATCTTGACTCTAAAAGGCGCCCAGAGATAGACGCTCGGGGAGGTTCCGCCGCCCCTCGCAAAATGCCGCCCCGAACGTCTATCTCTGGGCACCTTAATCTTGCTCTAAAAAGCGCCCAGACTCGGGGAGGTTCCGCCGCCCCTCGCAAAATGCCGCCCCGAACGTCTATCTCTGGGCACCTTAATCTTGCTCTAAAAAGCGCCCAGACTCGGGGAGGTTCCGCCGCCCCTCGCAACGTGCCGCCCCGAACGTCTATCTCTGGGCGCCTCAATCTTGACTCTAAAAGGCGCCCAGAGATAGACGCTCGGGGTGGCACTGCCGCCCCTAGCAACGTGCCGCCCCGAACGTCTATCTCTGGGCGCCTTAATCTTGCTCTAAAAGGCGCCCGGAGATAGACGCTCGGGGCGGCTCTGCCGCCCCTAGCAACGTGCCGCCCCGAACGTCTATCTCTGGGCGCCTTAATCTTGACTCTAAAAGGCGCCTATTAGAGTAAATATTACGTATATTTTTATTTTTTTATTTTTTGGAGTTTACTTAGTTACAAATACAATACAATATGACTATGTCACTCATTATTTTAATTGCATTCAAATTAGAAAACCCTAAACAACATTTGCGTTCAAGCACGGTGTAACTGGGGCCAAGCAGCTTGGGCGCCGAAGACGGCAGCGCCTTTCTCTCGCAGGGAGACGCTACCGCCTACGGTTAATTGCTGGCCGAGGTGGTAGCGGCGCTGTAAATGGCTACTCATAGGGTTTCCACGTATTCTTATGACTAGCAGAGAGCACAGATAAGAGCAGCTAAGGGGCGGCTGGTTCCCCGAGACCTGGGGGTGACAGGTGCGTTCGCCTGTTACTCCAATATATTCAGACCGGTAACGCGGCGGTGGAACCCGTACCTTTCCGAGGTTCAATGGGGACACCGACTACCCACACCCGAAGGAGCTATCTTAAAAGGTCAGCCGGGTTGCGAGAGAAATATCTAATTGGGTAACTTTAAACCCGATAATTGAGACCCGACAGAGACGGTGTGCGGTTTTAAACCGAGACCGCATGTGGCACTTCACGAGGAATAATCACTCCTCGCAGACGGCCATAACTAGCACCAGGACCTACGGCGAGAGGTTTCCCGCTCTGACGGTTGCTAGAATACAACGCGTGAAGTGGCATATACATGGAGGAGCCCAGGCAGAGTTGGCATTGCAGGGGTCGGCTCCTGATCTGTATGTCTCAGGAACTCACCGAAGCAGTCATAGCTGGGCGCATTGCGTCAGCTGGTACGAGAAGCTACTGTGATACCTCTATCGCATTATCGGCAGCGAAGACGTGTGAGAACCCCCTTCGAGCATCACCTCATCCGAGCTAATCTTCTCCTTTTGTCGAGTCGACGACATATGTCATATTTTGATTGCCCAGTGTGCAACCACCCTGATGGCGTTCTAAGAGGCACTCATGAGTTCCTGCGGTGTACACGTGCTTA
Source organism: Eilema depressum (assembly GCA_914767945.1). Taxonomy (NCBI): domain Eukaryota; kingdom Metazoa; phylum Arthropoda; class Insecta; order Lepidoptera; family Erebidae; genus Eilema; species Eilema depressum. Next base: position 2,407,174 of record OU612026.1, read on the forward strand.
GGCATGCAGCACACGTTAGCGCCTACCTCACTGTAGTTCCGCATTCACACCGTGGTGCCTGGGTCCACCTTATCTGAGAAACTCCATCTAATTCGGTTTTCGTTACTTCGGCTGACCTGCATCCGAAGTCTATTTAAGGACTGCCAGGTGGTGTATGGGCAGCCTCTGTGCTCCCCGCACATCAATTGGCCAGAAAGGGTTCGTAAGTAAGAAAACAAGGTATGCCCACTTCAGATCCAGTCACCAAATACGTCCAAGGACTTGGGTAACTCCAGCTGTGGCTTACTTGGTTGCTTCTGATTTCGTGCCGTCACCATCCAGTCCTAGCCGATGTTCCACAGAAGCGGCCCCAGATCCGCGCCAGCCGGAACACCCCGCCACATATCTCACTTACCAAGCCCTGTCCTACATGGGTAGATACTGGCCTTCACCGATAAGTAAGCCCCGACAATGACGCGAGGATAGAGAGGCACCCCGTGCTGAAAGAGTGCAGCTCTGATGCAGCTCCATGGCAAGGTGTTAAAGACGTAGGCAACAATAGACACTGCCAGCATCAACTCGCCGTGCCACTGCTTCTTCCACCAGGGCCCTCAAGCGCGTGTTGGCATCCACGGTGCTCCCGACTATAACCAAATTTATTATCTACCAAATTCGGCCTCACTCCTGTAAGGCGCTCGATGTGGCACTTCACGAGGAATAATTCGTTTAAAACTCCTGCATGACTGCACACCTTGTCCATCAATACAATGAGCCGATAGGCGGACGGTAACTTTGCAGAAGAGGACCAGTTTTCCTGTCTTTCAAATTTTCGGAATCCGTCTCTACTTGAGGCATATATGTTATAGAGCCCTTCAAAACGGGATCCGAGTGACTTAAGAGCCTAGAGTGCTGCCAGGTCCCAAAGCGGTGCTTTTGCTGTTGCCTTTGAGCCATAAAACATCATTCTTCACAAGCTATTGCTGTACTCAAGTGATTTTTGGTTGCGATATCATCTTCTACGTAGGGCGCTTTAATGGAATGGAATGCAAATATTTCCCCTTGAAGGGATTCTGGTTGGGAGTCTGGGTTAGTGGAGAGATCGATGGAAGTCAGTGAAGTCACTTCCCTCGCACCATAAGATAGAGATCTCACGAATCAGGCTTGAAAATCTCCAGCAATTTCTGACGGACCCCTATTTTGTGTCAGCCCCTTGGGCGCAGGCTAACGGTGAACGCGAACGTCACATAGGCGCAAGCGCGGTCGCAGCTTGAAGTTTTGGGGGGGGGGGGGGGGGTCACTTCGGAAATTCCTTAAGCAATTTGACCTCCCCCCCCTCCCACGCACAATGGCCCAAAAAGGAGGCTAAGTGCGGAAAAAAGAGTCCCCTTTCCATTCCATTCCCCCCCCCCCCCTCCCCTCGTCCTGGGACTTTTCAATATGACGTGCATGGTTGGGGGGGGGGTCATGTCCTCTGTGACCCCCCCCCCCCCCCCTCGGACCGCGCCTGCATAGGGGGCGGCAAACCTAAGTGGCCCGGGGCGCCAAATCTTTAAATACGCCCCTGCGCACAAATGCTTTCATCCGAATGTCTTGAGACAAATCGGCGCGACGCGGTTGCTACCCACATCTCAAATATTATTATTGAACAAATTTCATTCACTGCATTTGTGAAAGACCTCACAAATGAGCGTGGCCAGAAGAGGCGTTATGAAGAGATTCTAAATCGAAATGACACATGATAAAATAAACAAATGTAACCTGTTCTCGTTCTCGTTCCCGTTCCCGTTCCTTCTCTTTCTCCCTCAGCTCCCGTTCTTTGTCCTTACTACAAACGCACTCCTTAATTTTTATAACTTCTTTTGTACTTTCTACTTCTTTATCTTTAATTAATTGTTCTTTTGCTGGAAAAGTTACAATTATAAATTAGAATGACTATTTTAAACTCATTACATAAAAGATACGGTGAACTAGCAGTAGCCCACGGCTCTGTCCGAATGAACTATTGGCCTCGTTCCCTTGACCTATAGGAACCTATTCCCTGCCCTATCTCTGCACCAAATTTAACCCAGATCTGTTCAGTTTTTTTTTGCATGAAAGAGTATAAAAGCAAACTTTGACATATAAATTAGTAGCATTATTCTCTAAGCTAGTATTTGAGGAACGTGGGCATGTCAATCAATTAGCCTATCGCAGTCCACTGCTGGACATAGGCCTGTCCTAATGTTGGGAGGTTCTGGTCTACTGTTTCCACGCTGGTCAGACGGCTTGGTACAGGGTTTTATTTCGAGTTTTCCTTCTCTCACAGTGATATCATTTGCTTATTTTTTCGATAGTCGCCTTTTACGACAATCTACTGCAATTTTACTAAGCGAGTACACCTCAAGAAGGGCATTAGAAGGTTTCTTCAGGGTCGGCAGCGCGAGTATAACGCTCCTGGTATTGCATACGTTCATAGGCCACGGTATCCACTTTCCGACCGGTGAGCCGTGTGCTTGTCTACCACTTAAGTGGTATAAAAAACCCTTCGGATGAGATGGGGTGGTGATACTTGCATTATTCTCCGTTATCACACGGGTATGTTGCCTGTACCTATCATCTCCAGTTGAAAACTACAATGTACAATAGGACGAAGCGTCCGATACTTACTATGTTCTGTACTCTTATGACTATCAATATTCTCCTTATCTTTATCTCTGTTTTTATTCTTTCTTTTTTCTTCTTTTAACGTGTTAGCCTCTTTTTTTTCTGACTTTGGATTTTTAGCACCACCTGTAATTATACACGGTTTAGTTACATAATTTAATGTTGTATTTAATATCATATTTAGACGAAACACTAACTAAAAAATATGGACGAGAGATGAGATCTAAATAATGAGATGAGAACTTCGGGTACCGAGGTGAAAGCCTCGGTTCCTGAGGTGAAAGCATCTGGTTCTCAAGTGAAAGCCTGGGGTTCCGAGATGAAAACCTGGGGTTCAGTGAAAGCCTCGGGTTCTGAGGTGAAAGCTTTGGGTTCTGAGGTGAAAGCTTCGGGTTCTGAGGTGAAAGCCTCAGGTTCCGAGGTGAAAACATCGGGTGCAACCGAGTATAACGATGCAACTTCACCTTTACTACTGTGGTCGTGCCGCTCGTCGTCTTCCGCCGGCGCATGGCACGTGCCGTTGCTGAGTGCGTGCGGCGTGCCGTTGGCATGCGCCTTGTCGCGCGTCGCCGTCTGCGTGGCTAACTTCTCTAATTTCTCTAACTGGAATGAAGAAATACAATGAGAAGACTTAGTATACAATCTACTAAGTCACAAGGTAGTAAAATAGTATTATTATGGAGAGGGCGCTACTTTGCACCATGAGCGAAGCGAAGGTTTCTAGAATAGAATCCCAAGCGTAGCAAGGGATTTTAACGTAGAATCCAAGCGCAGCGAGAGGTTCAAAGTACATCGCCCGAGGGAAAATAATATGCTTTCGAGTCATACTCTACTTTTCATCCCCTTCCTATGAAAAAAATATGTAGGTACTAATTACAAGAACAGAGACGGAATACGCGCGCATTTGTTTTTTTTTTTTAGTTAGCACGGGGCGCCGCACCGTACAGCCAGTAAGATCCGCAAAAATAAATAAATACATACATATAATCACGCCTCTATTCGTTGAGGGTTAGGCAGAGGTGAATTAACACCCACATTTCACCCATCATTGTATTCGGTCCCAAGTAATAGGGGGTGAGCCTATTGCCGTATTCACCGCATGGCAAGAGATGGGGTGGCCCAAATTCTACCCTGTCCGTCTCCATGGATGTCACATAATATCGTACCTTAGCCTGTAGCTGCGCGTGCTCCTGCACACAATGGCCGTTGTGGTCGACGGCCTTGAGGCATCGCCGCCGCAGCGAACCATTCATGTGCCGTGAATCACCCGCCGCAGCCTGCGACGTCGGACTATGTGCCGACTGTGTCTGCGCTGCGCACTCCGCGCCGACAGAAGCAATGTTTGTTGCTTCTTTTGAGGGGACTTGCTGGCTCTGCGACTATAAACATTCGATATGTTAAGGCCGCTTCCCACCGTCCGCGATTCTGCGGATCATCACGCACAGCCGACGATCGCGGACGGCAACGCACGCAGACAGGGCTCTTCCAACGGTGCGTGTCGGTCTGTGTAGATCTTTTGATAACTTCATTTCAAAATGCAAAGTGAAAGAGAACGTGTCGTCGCTGCAGCCGCGGCTGTGGTTTTAATTAACAATTACCAAATTATGCGATCTAGTAAAAGTAAAAAGAAACCACGTCGCTGGTGGATATCAGCATACAACAAAATGTCGTTTAACGTAAGTGTAGGTACATAGACATACCTATATCTAATTTTATTTATTTTTTGTTTTGTCACCCATAGCAGTGGAATCACGGTAGAAAATTACCGAATGACATAAAATACTCCTTGTCCTGTGATCCTACCGGTGCGCGGTGGGATTATGATTCGGAAAATGATCGCGCCGCACCGCACCTTTGAAGTTACCGCCTCGCGACGGATACCGGCGCACCGCCACGGACGTCCTCTGCTACCACGGACGAGACCCTTCCCACGGTGTGCCGTGCGAGCTGGTCCGCGTCCGTCCGCGATATCGCAGACCGTGGGAACCGGCTATTAGACGTCATATTGCTTGGGACATCTTGGACCTAAAATGTGCTCTATACGCGCAGTACACGTTTCTTGACTCTCTTTTGAGGATAGCACGGGGTGCTACGGCAGTAGACGAGTTAAAATTCATTCAATCAATCGAAATAATCCACGCGAGCCAAGGCATTGTTTGTCTGTCGATTTAGGTCGCGAGGTATATTGTTTACGAGGCCTCGCTTGCGCCACCAAGATCTTCCAAACCTAAGACAACCACACAAGGCTCTGAGACTGAAACTTTCCACTCGAGGTTGTAGAGGTCAGACGGCAGTAGCTTGTATAAACATCAAAACCATAAGGAAAACCATATGGATTTCAAACTGCAAATTTTGGGTGCAACCGGGATTGGCGCTTGAGAATAGAGATGTAATTTATACATTAACCAGGGGTTTGTATAATACGACTTCTATCGCATTCAGAAATTTGCTAAGGGTCTTATCACAAACTTTTTTTTCATACCACTTATGGAAAGTGGTTACCGTGGTCTATGGACGAGTACAACACCAGGGGAGTCACACTCATGCTGTTGACTCTGCAAGAACAGAAAGATTCTTTGCCGTCAGCGCAGAAGACAAGCAGGACAAGCCTTTGGTCTTTCCACTGACAGCACAAAACCTCTAGAGTGAGCTCTGGCTACTCTACTCATTGCCGCGAACACGAGGTTATTATAACCGCGGTATTCTGTAGGGCGGAGGTACTGCCGCAGTCGGACTGCTCGATTGGGACGCAAACACCGTCGTGTCCTACTAACTTACTAATAAAATACAAACCTGATCAAGCGCAGACTCTGGCAACGCGTCCCTCATGAGCTGGAAGTAGAACTCATTCATGGCTCTGACGTGCCTCTGCCGCCTTTGCCTCAGGCGGTGTGCTATTAAGGCCTTCGCGCCGAAGCCCAGGGTGACGACGGGGTAGCCCACGCAATGTGCGGCCAGCGGCCTACAGAGCTCCCCGCCCCCTCTAGACCCCCGCCATAGCCCCTCTACGTACACCAACAAGCAGCATATTGCTACTGTCGGTACGCAAACACCTTTGTCTGCAACTGTACAAGAAAAGCAATAATTAAGTATGATGTGAACTCGATATGGTCATTTACATTAATAGTATAGCACTCACCGGGAACTGCCCAATACAACTAACTCGGCGGTCACTAGTACATCCGTGATCATGGCGCTTGTAACAGCGCCGAAATATTGGATATCAGATACTCATGGAATATAAAAAACATGGTAAAGAACCCAGTGAGTGCTATACTATTAAAGATCAATAAGTCGGACAGTTCACGCCTTTCTACATACGTAATATAATTACACATGGAAATCCCTGAAAGGGTAGGTTGGTGGTGTACTGTACACACACATTTCGTTAAATATGATTTTCGATCCCACGTAATAGTGGTGAGGCAATTCCTTATCCTTTCTATGCAAAAGGAAACAAGTTATATTTCTGCTGGATCTTCTAAAGTAATTTGTGTATATCCCAGAAAAGGTAGACAGTTTAACACCCACATTTCGCAAAAAAAAGTACTTTTCAAGAAGAGTTTTCCAAATCAGTCTTGTCATCTTTGAAAAATGCTGGCAAAGAAATGTTTCGAAAAACCTTTTTTTTAACCCTCGACAAAGAGAGGGGTTCTTTTTGGGTCGGGGGTTATTTAAATTTTTAATTCATTTAGAAGTAGATACAAAGACCATACTTAAGTGATCTATTACCAGATGAATATATTGTAACATGTTTCAGGGTTTTTGAATTCATCAAATTCAAGGAAACCGCATAAATATTTGTTATTTGTTGTTCCTACAACATTATGTGTTGCAATCTTAACATAAAATATTCCATCTATACAACTCATGGTCATTTTAGATGAATGCCCCATATTTGATTGACATATTGACACTTCAGTTGTTTTTAACACGCAAATTGGGATGCTTGTAAGATATACTGTTGGTTAGTTTATGAAGCGCAGTTTATAAAGAAGGGAGCGCGCCTTGGGAGTTGTAATAATAAGCTACTTAATAAAAATGGATGCTGCTAAGCGCATGACTCGAGAACGGTTCGACCGATTTGCCTTCTTTTCCTACATTCCAAAAGTTCATGGAAGGTTTTTAAACAAAAATATTCACGGGAACAGAATTCCAAGCGGGCGAAGCTTCATAAATAAATTTCATAAATATATCTCAAAGGCAACTGGATAAATTATTTCTTTGCTCCAATATTTCAAGTCTCGAAAGTATTTCAATTTGTTTTTATTAATTTGAAACTTCATGAGCATCCGCATGACAATACATGAATTCGCCATCATTGAGCTGCAGGTCAAAACAGGCCACTTTATTGTAATCGTATTAGGATAATTGTCTTCAAAGTCTTTCAAGTCTTTTTATCTAAGGAATAAGTTCCCGTGGATTGCAGGATCAAACAAAAGACAAATCTATTACGAGTTTACGACGTTTACCGGGCACATTTCCAGGTCTTGTATTGCCATTGAAAATGAACAAAAAACCAAATAGGTAACAATAATAGTGCATATTTGCTACTTTAATTATAATACTGTTATTGAACCGGAGCCGAAGGTGCGGGTTACTTCCTTCCTTCCTCAATTAGGTGTTATTGCACTAATCAAGACGCTTCTACGTTTTAAAATCTATTTCGACGCGGTTCTTGCCCCTAAAGGTCAATGGCATTGTCTGCCTAATGGACTATACCCACCTAGGCCTTCATTCCTTCTAACCCCACCAATAAAGAAGCAAAACTTTATCCTTATTTACACTAAAAGGGTCAAAATGTTGGAAATGAAAATATTCTAAAAAAAAATTGTGTAGAAATCCCCACAGATGTCACCCTGCAGGCGGTTATGTCGGACTCGATCGAACCGGCTAAAACCGCACGCCGTCTCGAGCCTCAATTACCAAGGCGTAAGTTTACCCAATAAGGCATTTTCCTCGAACTCCGGCTGACCCTGGGCCATCTAAAATTTTTTTCTACATAGGTCATGATAGGTCACGTCAATTTGAGTTCACCTCGCCCGATGATAAGCTGAAGGCAAGGTCTCAGGAAAGAGGGTCACCAAAACAGACACGTACCATACCATGCCACAATGGTGGCACACAGCTTGACGACTTCATCAGATACTTTTTCACGCCCCGCTTAAAGGATTCAGACTGAAGGAAGAAGGAAATACGTGAACTGGCAAAGAATTCCAGGTCTTTATGGCACAGCAAAGAAAAGAGTCACCGAAATGGCCCCATCCTACACCGGAAAGGGGAGGGACAGGCGCATAGGCTAACCAGCTTCTGAGATGAGAGATACCTGCGCTATTCACACGTCTTGGACAGTCTCTATAGCGTGGCGGTAGTGAACGCGGCCGCTACGCAGGTGGTGCCCGCCGCAACGGCTTAACGTGCTTTACGAGCCACGACCAGACCAATGCAAATATCCATATTCATGCATACAAACATTTGCACTAAGCGGGGATCGAACTGGCGTCGGTCCCGGTTGCCTTACGAACATCTGTGGCATTCGTTACGGATAGTTGGAGTCCAACAGCTGGTTTAGCTGCAACGCTTCAATATCGCTCTATGTCGCTTAGAGTTGTGGAGGTCATATGGAAAATATTGAAGTCCAGCCAAATCCGCAGTTAGACTGGTAAAGCGGACCCCAGACTCCGAGGTGAAAGCTTCGGATGCGACTGGGATTAACGCTAGGATGAAGAAGATATCTATTCATACGACTGCAGTTGTAATAACATACATCACATGCAGTACATTTTAGAATATGCACCGTAGTGTTTATTTCTGGAACCCTCGTAAAACAATACGAGTGCTAAGTGAAACGGTGGCCGTAAATCGTATCACTATTTTAGCAACAAACAGAAGAGACGGCACTATTCCCACGACAATTAAATCATATTTGAAAGTTTTGAACAATGTTGCTTCTCGCGCATTTGTACAATAACCTTGATTACACGACTACGTGGTTACTTTCTATCACCACATTACTAATGCGATTAAGGGGTTCACTCTCACCTTTTTTACGTGAATACGTCTTAACGCTTCAATAGTGGACGGACTAAGTGGTAAGCAAGTAGGTTAACACGTTGCAACATTAGCTAGATCGGTCTTGGGATGTGTGAACATCCTTAAAGACATTAAGACTCCCTCTTTGTCTCGTAGAACACGTTAAGCCGTTGGTCTCGGTTGCCATACAAACATCTATGGCAGTCATTACGGGTAGTTGGCGCTCTAAAAAGTCCGACAACAGAAAGAATTTTGATAGCGCTAATGGGTTGTGGAGGTCGGATGGCAGTCGCTCCTAGATAAAAGACTAGAAAACGCTAGACTGGTAAAAAAGCGACCAGTCTAGTGTTTTCAGAGGTGAGGGCCTTGGATGCGACCGGGACAAACGTATAGACGACGAGTCGAGGCGGTTGATTGATAGACGAAGTTCGGGCGCTGGTTTGCCAATTGGGGTTGGGGGGTCATACAGCAGTCGCTCCCGTAAAAAATCACTAAATCAAACCGTGGAAAGGAGGAGCAAGAGAGCGGAAACCAGACTACAAAGTGCAGTTTTGTATGCAACTAGGTTAAGAGTGGGAAGCTATACAGCATTTTTTATGAAAATATCGGGAGTTGAACTTTGGTGTTGCAGCTACATATCTATCAGTTATGTGATATCTACCTACCCCGTTGGGAAAAAGCCGTGACTGTATGTAGGAAACTATCACCAACATACAATCTTTAATGACCCCTCAATAGCTACAGTATCAATGAATTCGTTACGTTGAGTGAACACGGCGGGGTAGGGTGGCGGAATGGGGCCCTTACTTATTCACGTAAAACACGTACAAATCATACCCTGATTGTTTTAATGTAATGCATGTTATATACCTTCATTACGCCTCATGGGGAACTGTAAGTGAAGCTGTATGTACAGAGCCAGTGCATTTGAGTACAAGTATCACATTAACGTTGGTCTATTTCCAACAAATCTTTTTACACAATTTTCATAGCGCGATACCCGCGGGCGATTAATTGGCGATGCAAATATGCCGAGCACTTGGTAATGAGGAAAATCGGGCTTTTGATTATTTGTTAGAAATATGGTACTTGGGACTATAAAAAAACAGTTGGCGATAAGTAAGTAATAAAATAACACAACAATTTAAACCCCGTATACAATTTGAAAATATATAAGTTCCTTCCTTCTGGCTTCAAAACCATTTTTACCCCTTTTTTTTTTCAAACGATTTTTACCTCTTAGGGTCAATACCCACTGAAAGTACAGCAGCCGGCAGCGGCTTTTTGAGGCAAGATAATAAAAACGATTTTGAATCTTATCTCCGGGAGAAAAAGATCATACTCATTTGAAGGCGAAGGATGGGCTTCGCGAGCCTTCTCGCAATCATTTCTAGTACAAAACTCTGGCCATCGACCGCTGCTCTTTCAGTGGGGATTGACCGTTTGGCATCAACTGCCAGTTTGTCGGCTCTGCGTTGATAAATCAGTTAGGACCAGCAATTTTACAGATATAGATATAATTATAGACCGGCCGCGAACGCTGTACCGACGAAGTAAAAAAAGAGAAAGAAAGAGAACTAGCTGAGAGCGAGATGCCGCCGTAAGCGCTGACGGCGCTAAACGAGCGAGATGCCGCCGTAAGCACTGACAGCGCTAAGCGAGCGAGATGCCGCCGTAAGCACTGACAGCGCTAAGCGAGCGAGATGCCGCCGTAAGCGCGGACAGCGCTAAGCGAGCGAGATACTACCGTGTACGCTGGCGCCGCTATCTCGTTCGCTCTCGTCTCATTGCTATTTTCATGGGCTAGTACAGCGCTCGCGCTAGATATAGTATGAATGTATAAACTAAAATACTCACATGTGTACCACACGTACTGTACCCACACATAGGTACTCGCAGCAAAAAATATATACTGCAATGGTATAAAGAAGAAACATATCATGTCGGATGTGAGTGCTATGCAAATGAAGAATACTGAGAATGCCTGGAAAAAAACACACTAGTATTAGTAACTATAACTTTTATTTACATTTACCCGGACATTTTGGCTACCCCGTGACCAATGGCTGCTGAAAAGTAGCCTCAACGTCAGGCTAAATGCTTCATTCTAGCGTTAATAGTAGTGGCATCTGAAGCTATCACCTCAGACTTTTGGGGTCCACTGTTTCCGGTCTAACTATGGGTTTTGGCTGATATTTGATATTTTCCGTGAAGCGACTGCCATCTAACATCCACAACACATTGGCGAACAGTTAGACGAGTTGTTAGACTTTTTAGGGTTCCCAACTACTGTAACAACTACCATAGGTATTCATAAGGCAACCGGAACTGACGGCTCAACATGCTCTCCAAGGCACGACCAGACCAATACCAATAGCCATATTCACGCACACTAATATTTGCACTGAGTGGAGATGGTATGGTATCACAGGCTGATATCCGCGACTCCAAGTCAAGGCGCGGTTTTAGCGTGCGCACAGAGCGGGGTTCGAACCCGCGCCTCCTAGCGCGCCTCCAGGGGCTGTTATTAATAATATCCAGTCATTATTAATAATAGACCGTATTTATATTTTTAGAAAATATTTATGATCAATGGCTTTATAAAACCTTTCTTGACCATGAACAAAAGAAGATAAATAAATTATGACTAAGATTATTTTATACATACATATACTCACGCCTGTAAATATCCGAAGGGGTAGGCTGAGGCATACTAACACCCACCTTTTGCCAATCATGATTTTCAGTCCCACATAATAGGGAGCGAGCTTATTACCATCCATCGGGCACTTTGTTTTTTAATGTAACAATAAAATAAAAAATAACTCACGAGTCCTTGATATTTGAACGAATCGTAAACTGATCTCAGCATCATCCAAAAGGGCCAGAGGAACTCAAATCTGAATTCCAACATGTAGTCGGCCATTACAACTGTTGCCCAAATCATTACAAACTTCAGGTACAGCATTGAACTGAAACAAAATCATTTATTTATTTCCTCATACTACTATTATTACCTTATGCAATAGTAGACCACATTGATTAACAGAAGAAGTTATAGATTACAAGAAGAAAAAGAATTAACAGATATTTACAACATTTATTAGGTTTTTTTTGGGCCACCTGACGAAAAGTGGTTGCCGTAGCCTATAGATGTAGACAATAACAGGGGCATCACACTTGTGCTAGGGATCCAATAAGAACCTCCTATACTTGCCTCCCATATTGTAGTCAGTTGGAAGCACAGTCAGGAAATACAGAATTTCATATTATTCAATAATAAGATGAATAATATCAGTATATGTAGTCTGTGTTTGTTAAAAATAGAGAGTACCAAATAGTTTTACAGACTGATGTTATAATATCTTTCCCTAACGCCCTGTATAAGACTTATTTAGGAAGGGTGGGATACGGAATGTCATGGAAAATCTAATTGGAAAACCTAATTTGGTTTGTAAGATGATATTTAATTCCGAGTTATAAAGAATATATGAAGATTAAATATGTTACCATGTATATCACAATTGAAGAGGACCAAGAGCGTTATTTGGCGGGCGAAACTAACATCATAGTACTTTATTCAAAAGTTTTAAGCCCGTTATTACCATAGGACAGGTGGATATATTGTGGATTTTTGCTGCAACTCAGATTGACATTCCCAGCTCATTTTTATTTATTGAGTTATTGTGTGCAGGTGTTATTTATTTGCAATTCAAATTGAAGTGTACTATTGCAAATACTTGAATATAACAACCAGAAAATAATATATATTGGCTACATATATTAAATAAAACATGAACAATAATGAACAGCGGGGAACAGATATTGCTATTTTGAACATATAATTTAATCCAGAATGTAAACTTATTCTTTTTTTGTTTGCGCATCATACTGAAGGTGAATTATGCTCGCCAGATGGTACTTTCTACCCACATAGGTGATATATTTCACATTATTTATTTAACTTTATCACAGGATTATATGACTGCAGGTGCATGTAAGTTCTCCCAGATGTAAAACGAACAATTCAGACAATATACACTCACTTTCCGTACATTCCTTCGGTGATTTTTGTGCGCTTCAGGGGGCGCCGCATCTTCCCAGTTTCGGCATTTCGCCGCTTCATATTTTTTCATCCACAATGTAAATCACAAATATAGGCGCTCGTTCCACAACACTTATTTACAAGGAAACATCTAAAACAATAATGATCCCATAAATAGTGCCTTTTGTTGTCAATCAGCCTATGTCCAAAATTTACGAGGGAGACGGATGAAATACCTATCAGCAAGCTCTTTTTGCGTTCACTCGCACACTACAATGTTGCCTGATTAAATTTATTTATGAATGGATCGAACAAAGATTGAATGGCAGAAGGACGTTTATTTACCACGATAGTGATTACTGAACCATCGAGAATAATGAGAATATCAGGAATTTTATTAGTTACGAAATCGATTACAAACGTTATATCTTTGATCATCAGTTGAGCAGTTTGATCAACTCATTACTCATCTCTAGTTATGTCATATTGTTAAAGTGACAGTTGACAGCAGCTGCTGAGCTGTTTACGAAAAAAAATAGTGGGAAATAAAATATTTTTCAGATTATACGTTTTTTAGATATTCCAATTTGGTTTTCACATAAATTGGAGCTTCATTGATATGTGTAAATTTAAATTAGGGTTTCCCTCATATCAAAATGTCTTCAGCGTCTATAATAAATGCAGTTCGGACGTATTTAGCATCGCACTATATGTTTGTTGATGAAGATTGGCTGTCGGGGTTAGAAAAACAGATGTTTTAACATTGTAACATGAAATTTCATTGCAATTATTTATTAAACCTTTAATTACAGATGCGTAGAATATTTGTCTGAAGATACTGACAGTAATTACTCTGAAGCAGACATAAAAAACCTGGCTAAGGAACAATGGTTACTTAATGATCTGAATGCAGTTTGTCCCGGGTCTTTACCAGCAAACTTAAAGGCTCAGCAGAAGACGGTTCTAACTGGTAAATTCGTGTTGCAAATTAATGCTGCAATTGATATAGGTAAGATATATTCTGAGTATTGTAAGCACTTCTTGAGCTTAGTCTCTACAACTCACAATAGACACAATCAGTAATAGCTACTGATAACAGTGCAGTGACCACTTCATTTTCCTTCATTTTATCCACTACACTTCACCTATATGAGAGACTACCTGTAAGATAGTAATGGTTAATTATTAGGTCTGTTGGGAAACCGGTCCTGATTCCAAAGACGTGACGTCCGGTGGAATGTGTGACCGCACGGTGAATCCATGGAGTGCTGAGAATCGGATCTCATCTCAGGGTCAGCTAGTTAATTAATAAAACAAACATGATGTGCGATTATAAAAAAAAAACAGTGTCCATAACATATTGTGGTATAATTCGCCTAGATGCAAATAATATTTTTTTAAATTTTTAACTTCCCATATCGGGCTGTATATTGGAGTAGGTACTATCTGGTATCCCGGTCGGATACCAGATTGCAATCTGGCATCCCAGCTGGATAGGAAAAACAAAAATAAAATTGTAAACAAAAATATTTTTATTTTATTGTCAGTTGTAAATTACATATCATACAATAACAATTGTGAACAGGCACGCCAGCTTACCAACAGTACTTAAAATTGCAGAAGGTTAATATGGAAAATGTGGAAGCTACCACCAACTTTGAAGAGAGGATATCTAGTCACAGGTAAAGATTAACAGCCAGATAGATGCTAAATTTTTAGTCTAAAATACAATATTCTGAGAAACTGTGAACCTTCCTCCTTGCCAAGTGAGTTAAATAGCAAGGATACAAATATAAAAACATACATACATACATACAATCACGCCTTTATCCTCCAAGGGTAAGCAGAAGTGAATTAACATCCACATTTCACCAATTATTGTATTAGGTCCCACATAATAGGGGGTGAGCCTATTGCCGCATTCCAGGCAGTACTGTAAACTTGAGCCATACATGATACATCTGAAGCTGAGTCTGGGCTGTATATAAATTTAAACACAGTAATTGCTATTTATTAAGATACAATGAATATCACCTAAAAAAGGAATAAGTGCCTTCGCTTCGTTTAGCGGGTGTGGGTCGCGGATGCGCGCGCAGTGCGTCCGCCTGTCCGTCGCGTGTGACGGGTACCCGCCTGACGCAGCGCTGCTCTTGAAATAACATGAAACAAGCACGCGAAGCAGACATCCGCGCCGTGCACCCGCTAAACGCAGCGAAGGCGCTAATTGTTATATATCAGTGGTGCAGGAGGAAATTTTCAAAAAAAGGAAGCTGATGGAAATAGAGTCTTACCTTGATCTAGTTTGTCATGCATGTGACGCCCTGGGAAGTCGGTGGGAATTGAATTATACGGATCCCTCATCAGCATCACTGTTCTATGTATATTAAAATTTTAATTTTATTCATATTTAAATTTGATAGCAAGTTCTTAAAACAAAAATCTAGTCTGATATGATCACTTTTGTTTATCAAGAAGCAACTGAACTGGGTTTCCAGTAATCATTGAATTGAATAGTTTTAAACAACTTGCTTATATTTTCAGGATGATAAAGCTACACTTAACAGATGGTGTCCAAGAGATTTCTGGTATTGAATACAAGCCAATGAGAAATTTGTCTTGTGACATCACACCAGGCTGTAAGGTTCTTATCAAAGGTAAAAATAAAATTGAATTATATTTTATACTAGCCTTCCGCCGGCGTGCATCTCGGTTAACGCGACCTTTGCTCATATCTTCGGTTCTACTCAACCGATTGGGATGAAACAAACGTAAGATTTTAAGTCTGACCAAGCCCTTTCTAACAAAAAATACCGCATCAAAATCCGTTCAGTAGTTTTTGCGTCCATCGCGAACAAACAGACAGGAAATTCAATAAAAATATTTTCGTGTTCAGTATCGTTAATATAACATAACCCAAGTATTTTTTTTTAAATATCTCCAATGTACAGTAAGCTTCAGAGAAAAGGGACCCCCCTTGTTAATGATATGAAAGCATGAGGGGGTCTGTTTTCTCTGACGCTGACTGTACAGACACGACCACTTTACAATTATATAATAGTATAGACTAGCTTCACACAGGTTGTGTAGACTCTGTAGATAGCGTCAGTGTGAAGCATAAATTTATAATAGAACAGATGGGTTATACCTACAGAATTATCGTGTATTACCTACGTTCCATTTTTATGAATGAACGTTTGCCGACGGTTACTATGCTAGGGATTACCTTACTATTATCGTAACATTTGTCGATATCTTTCTATACTACCTGTTAAAGTGTACTAACCATAACTTTAAAACTAAAACCCGACTACTGCAAAATCACGAATCTCTAGAATGTATTGTTTTAGTAGAGTAAATGGTATACGACCACGGCTATTCTTGATATTTTCTTGCCTAATCCTTCTTAGAGCGTGATTTGCAGTAGTCGGATTTTAGTTTGAAACTTGATTTTTATTTGTATTATTTTGGTGCAAGCAACACCTAATAATGTATACATGTTTTTAATGTGCTAATTGAGCCCTTTAATTTCATACCAAACACGGTCTATATATCTCAAGTTTTTTTTCATTATAGTCAGAGTTTCAGAGAGTCATTCACACGTCATATTACCTATAACCAGCGGATGATCAAGACGTTTCTAACAATACCACAATTGCCCAGTTCTAATACGGAAAAACAGAAGACATTATTATATAATAGAAGGTAATCCCTAGCATAGTAACCGTCGGCAAACGTTCATTCATAAAAATGGAACGTAGGTAATACACGTTAATTCTGTAGGTATAACCCATCTGCTCTATTATAAATTTATGGTGTGAAGTGATTAGTCCACTTCCATTACCAGCCCATTGCTTTGTACCATTACATGCTCACTGGCGGTGGTGAACTAGCCTCAGGAGAGACTTAAGTTATGATTCCGTAGCCGACCGCATACGACAACTGCCGACGCACGCAGCACATGCGCGTAATTCACAGGCTTCTCAATGGTTCCTTTTATTCGTATCGGAGTTTAACAAGTAATGGGTACGCTGTATGTGCTGCATGCGTCTGCAGTTGTCGTATGCGGTCGACTACGGAATCATACCTTTAGCATCACCTGCGTACGTATTTTACTGCCTGTACAATGGTGTGTTCAGATGAATTAAGGTTCAACCCCACCAAACGGACGGCATCGGAACGGATTTTACAATCTCTAAACAAAATAAATCTTATATCACAGCATTTAAAGTTTATATTACCAAGTCACGCATGACAGCTTGACGTGCGTCATGCCGCCGCACGTCGCTGTCAAGCTGTTGTGCGTGACTGGTAATATAAACTTCAAACACTGTGATAATAAGATTAAATTTTGTTTAAAGATTGTAAAATCCGGGCCGATGCCGTCCGTTTGGTGGGGTTGAACCTTTATTCGACACGATGTCCACGGCTAAATTCTATCATTGCACCTCACGCCCCAGGCATGGAATCCATTCTCACATGTTGCAATTCTTCAAGAAGGTTCTTACGGGGTCGGCAACGCGAGTGTGCAGCCACTGGTGTTACACGCAGCCATAGACCACGGTAATAATTTTCCATCAGGTGGGCCGTGTGCTTGTCCACCATCTTAGTGGTATAAAAAACCATGACACTAAATCTAAAGGGGCACCTACGACATAAGAGCAATGTTTCATGGATAGGTTTTTTTTTATACCACTTACGTGGCAGACAAGCACACGGCCCACCTGATGGGAAGTGGTTACCGTGGCCTATGGACGTATGCAACACCAGGTGGTATGTTCCCAGTCAAGGTGGGATGATCATAGCTCTATTGTCTTATCCAGAATGTCTAATCGCAGGTCCAGTAGAATGTCGGAGAGGAATGCTGCTGTTGACAGAGAATGCGGTAGAGTTGTTAGGAGGGGAGGTGCAGGAGATAGCTGTGTCCAACTCCCTTGCTGGGTTATTGTCTACTAAGCTAGGAGTCACCATAACTTCAGGCACACAGAGTAAGTGTGTATAATTATAAATTACTAGCTTTTGCCCGCTGCTCCGCCCGCGTGGATGTCGGTTATCGCGACCAAACATAGCCTATGTCTTTTCTCGAGGTCTAATCTACCCCTATACCAAATTTCATCAAAATCGGTACAGTGGTTTGGGCGTGACAGACAGACAGACAGAGTTACTTTCACATTTATAATATTAGTAGGGAAGGGATTTATTACTAGCTGATGCCCGCGACTTCGCCCTACCAAATTTCAGGCAGATTCGTTTAGTATGCGAGATTCGCAAGTGACATAATCGCCTATGTGAAAATACGATTATTGCATGAAAATTGTGTTAAGATTCGCAATTGAATATTGATAGTCAATATTCATTTAAGTAAAGGTAATTCTCGCCAGCGTGGACGAGCGAGCGGCTATTGTATCGTCTAATCTAAACAGATGAAGCAAATTTTTTTTATCCTTTCGATAATCGTATCTTGCAAGCGAGGGACTCTCCCCGTTTAAAAGGACTATGAATGAATATCTATGTGGAGATTCACATAACTACGAAACTATTACATAATGTTACTGTCTATCTACAGTCCTGACAAGGCTGTCAAGCTAAGGGCCACCATTGTAACAATATTGGTATCTGTAATGGTCACTCTCATTCTTGATACTTTAGCTTATCATCAGGCAATATAAGTAAAAAAAAATGTTGATAATTTTTTTTTATTATTACAGGACTGGAACCGAACACAAATACCCAACCAAGAAACACAAATATACCAACACCACACATGGCTATGCCTCCCGCAGTCAACCACACACCTGAGCCCATACAACCAACAGTCACGAACCAACCAAATAACTTCGTTGATGACGACATAGACGTGGACCAACTAGCCGCTATTGAGGCCCAGTACGTCGATAACCCTGGCAAGAGACCCCTTAACAGCAACCTTACTAACCCAGAAAAGAAAATAAAAGTTGACTCGGTTAACAAACCTGAAGATTATCCTGATGACAACGACTTAATATTCGAAGAAGATGAGGATTACTTAAGAGAAATCGAAGCTGAAATTGATGCGCGACAAAATGGAGTTCATCCTCCAGTAAATAAAGGTCCAATTCGCATATCAGCTGAACCTTTTGTGTATATAAAACAGTTACAAGATATGGATGAAAGAGATAAAATTGGACAAGTTTTTAAAGTTAAAGGGCAGGTGATGACTTTGCTGTCGAAGTTGTCTGTCAGCAAAGATGAATGGAGTCTAAAATGTACTATTGTAGATGGGACTGGTCGGCTAGATGTGGAGTTCACAAGTGATGTGCTTTCTAAGTTAGTTGGGGTCACTCCTCAAGAGATGAATGCGATGAAAAAGCAGATGGCGGCAAAACCTGAGTTGAAGGAGAAAGTAGTATCGGTGAGTTGCGTTAATATTTTGAGGAATATTTCCGGCAACACGATGAGCAATGCAAGCGGCAGTATGTAAACGCGGGGTTAGACATGGTAGAACTTTTTGCACAGCACAATCTAGACCCAAAAAATCGATCCACGTGTTAGTTTCGGACGAGATTCTGGCGCAGGCTTTGATGGGATGTGGTTGCCGTAGCCTATGGAGATGACACCAGGGGCATTACTCTTATGCTGCCGACCCTGTAAGAACCTTCTAATGTACTTCTTACAGCATATTCTCCTCACGAGACTGGCAGATCGAACGGCAGTTGCTCCATAACGATTTAGTCCCAGTGATGGGACCACGATCGAGAATTTCATACATACAATCACGCCTTTATCCCCGTTGGGTTAGGCAGAAGTGAGTTAACACCCACATTACACCAATCATTTTATTAGGTCCCACCCACGTAATAGGGGGTGAGCCTATTGCCGTTTTCCGGGCACTATTGTAGACTCGAGCCATGTATAGGCTGAATCTGTATATATCTGTCTGATGTTAAGCCCGGTTTTCACTTTGATTAGGAAAATTGTGAGTGCTTAGCTGATTAGTAAATTTGTGAGTGCTTAGTAAATTTGTGAGTGTGAGTAGCGTCCAATACTGTTTAGGTGTTGTGTTTAGTATGTGTTTATTGTGTATGCAAGCAACAACGATGGATGAAATATCGCGTTTGGTTCTTCTTCTTCATTATCCTAGCGTTAATCCCAGTCGCATCCGAAGCTTTCACCACGTAGTCTGAGGTCCGCTTTATCAGTCTAACTGCGGATTTGGTTGGACTTCGATATTTTACGTGCAGCGACTGCCATCTGACCTCCACAACCCAATAGCTAGGACACGACGGTATATCCGCCCCTATAAAGCAATCCCACTGGGGAAGTACCTCCGCCTTAATGAATAGGGCGTCTAAATAACCTCGTGTTGTGATCCCGGCGGTGAATAGGGTAGCCAGTGCTCACTGGAGAGGTTTTGTGCTGTCAGTGGAAAAACCAAAGGCTTGTCCGATTTATCTTTTGTGCTGATGGCACAGAATCTCTGTTCTTACAGGGTCGCCAGAACGAGTGTAACTCACCTGGTGTTGCACTCGCCCATAGGCCACAGTGACCATTTACCATCAGGTGGGCCATGTGCTTGTCTGGGAGCTAAGTAATATAAAACATTGCGATATTGGGCGATATCAAAGCATTGCTTAATGTGCTTCTCTGAGGCACGACCAGACCAATGCAAATAGGTACTCAAACTCATGCATACAAATATTTGCACTGAGCGGGGATCGAACACGTGCCTCCTGCGTAGCGGCTGCGTTCACTACCACCACGCCACAGAGGCTGTCAATCGCGTTTGCATTTTATTGGAAACGGATCACTTAATCCCATCTTTTTTCTTTTTCTTTTTTTTCTTTCTTTTTTAAGAATATTAGCAACCGAAATTACTAATATTCCCGTTAACCCCTCCAACTAAACTAAATTGCTTGTGCTAGGAGTGGGTTCACGTCGGTAGTGTAATGGCCAGGATTCGAACCCGGGACCTCTCGATCGTAAGGCCGAATCCTTAAACACTAAGCTACCGACGGCGACGCTTCAAATCATCCTCATCCTCTCCTTTCCTAATATAGGACAACATGTGCGCTGTGCAGGACTTAGATACTACCCGCATACGGTGCAGAATATTCCATCAAGAACCAAGCGGTTCGGTGACTCCTGCTTCTGCCGCTCCATTAAGGCCTGGAATTCTTCACCAGTTCACGTGTTTCCCTCTTCCTACAGTCCCGCGTCCTTTAAGCGGGGCATGAAAAAGCATGTCATGAGGCCGTCAAGCTGATTGCCATTGTTACATGGTACGTGTCTATAATGGTGACTCTCTTTTCCGAGGCTTTGCCTTCAGCTTACCATCAGGCGAGGTGAAGTCAAATTGTAACATAGTACGTGTCTATAAAGGTGACCCTCTTTTCCGAGACTTTGCCTTCAGCTTACCATCAGGCGAGGCGAAGTCAAATTGTAACATAGTACGTGTCTATAAAGGTGACCCTCTTTTCCGAGACTGCCTTCAGCTTACCATCAGGTGAGGCGAAGTCAAATTGTAACATAGTACGTGTCTATAATGGTGACCCTCTTTTCCGAGACTTTGCCTTCAGCTTACCATCAGGCGAGGCGAAGTCAAATTGTAATATGGTACGTGTCTATAATGGTGACCCTCTTTTCCGAGGCTTTGCCTCCAGCTTACCATCAGGCGAGGTGAAGTCAAATTGTAACATGGTAAGTGTCTATAATGGTGACCCCTTTTGCCGAGACTGCCTTCAGCTTACCATCAGGCGAGGCAAAGTCAAATTAACGTGTCCTATCTAAAAAAAAAACTCTACGTAGACGATTTATACACGGGGCTAGCTACTATTACTATATCTACAAAGGCAACGAAACATTGCAATAATAGAATGTCGAAGGTCAAAATCACCTGTTTAGTAGATTGTATGGAGAAAGGCTACTCGCAAAATAAATAGAACGTGGTTCTAATCACGCTACTCACAGTTTCACTCACACTCACACTCGCACTCACATTTTTGTCCAAACGTGTTTTGTACTAATCACTAAGCAGCTACACTAATCACTCGCACTCACACTAATCAAAGTGTGGACGGCGCTAATCACGCTACTCGCAGCCACACTCGCACTCACACTCACAATTTTCTATCCAAACGTGTTTATTACTAATCACTAAGCACCTGCACTAAGCACTCGCACTCCCACTAATCAGAGTGTAAACCGGGCTTTAAACAGCCCTATCGAGATCTTCACCCTAGTGTTAATCGCAGTCGCATCTGAATCTTTCACCTCGGCGTCTGGGGTTCACTTTACCAGTCTTAGTTTGGCTAACATTTATTATCTATTTCAGGCAATAAAAAAAGCCCGAGACAAGCTCCAAGTAATGTATTGTATACTAGACATAGCTATGTCAGAAGTGCCCAAGATAACGGACTACAAGCCATTTGATTGCTCGCACGTCGAACTGCTGCAGAGGAGAGGGACGTAACCCAGGCATGGTTTATACTGTATAGACATTAATGTAAATAAAATATTATTTATACATTGTTTACACTTCTTGTTTTCTTCTTTTAATCCTAGCGTTAATCCAAAGTAGCATCCGAAGCAGTCACCTCCGCAATGCAATTCTGTATGCGCCTAACGACGAGCACAACGTTGGGACGACCAGACCTTGATAAAGACTGTCATTGGTCGGACTGGGTGACGTACGTCACTGGAGATCAACCAATGACAATCTATATATATCAAGGCTGTAGCAACGTTGTGCGCTTACAGAAGTGCAATTCAGAGTTTGGGGTCCGCTTTTTCCAATCAACTGCAGGTTTGGCTGAACTTCGATATTTTCCGTGCATCGGAGCTGCACAACCCATTCGGCGATATCGAAGCATTGCGGTTAGACGAGTTGTAGGGACTTTTTAAGAACACCAACTACCCGTAACGACTGTCATAGATGTTAGTATGACAACCGGGATCGACGGCTTAACGTGCTCTCCGAGTCTCTCATGCAAACTAATACTTATCCTGAGCGGGAATCGAACCCACACCTCTTGCTTAGTCGAATGTACACCGTCTCGCCACAGATGTTGTCGAACAAGCAAAAAGATGGCAAGTTTTTCTCTAGGGATAAATAATCACGCCTTTATTCCGGAAGGGTTAGGCAGAGGTGAATTTACACAAGTAACAACACTCACATTGCACCAATCATTATATTCGATCCCACGTAATAGGGGGTGAGCCTATTGTTGTATTCCGGGCACTATTGTTGACTCGCCATACATCTGAGGCTGAGTCCAGGCTATATAAATATCTGTCTGTTGTTAAACAGCCCTATCCCTTAGCCGCCTTGTACGACACCGCAAGGGAAGAGATGGGATACCGGGACACCACGCGGCAATAGGGATAAATTCTCAAAGAAATAAAAACGAGCAGACATTTTACAACTATATTTTAATACACTTTTTGTAACTCAATTATGTGAATTCAATATTATACAAAAAAATATCAAATAATTAACACAAGCTAATAACTAACGGTACAAGACTAACATAATGTTGTCAAATGCAATCATAAAAATCGTCTATCATAACGTGAAACTTGAACACGGGTAGCGATCTGAACGTTTGAGACGAAAATACTTGGAGTCGAAATTTAATTTCATATTTTGTAATAAATAGCAAATAAATAGGAGTAGACGCTCAATTAATAACTATGTTTAATAAAATAAATATAGTACTGCTTTGCAGTTCATTGTATCTTATAGAGGCGTATACGACAGGGCTCCACTGTAAGGTGTAGAGAATTTTGATATTGCACAAGTCCATGTTGAACAAAATTTTATAATACACAGTGCCAAAGAAAAAGTGTCAAAAAGGCATTTTAAGGCCCGTATTCTAGAACGACACTCAGTCCTGAATCTTGATTTTTTTGAGGTAAGATTTTATAGACAGATTGACAGATTTGTCAGACTGTCTATCTATACATTCTGTCCTCAGAGAAATCGAGACCCAGAACTGATTACTATTGTAGAATACGGGCTTAAAAGTCAACTAACTGCGGGTACTCTTCAGTAAAGTGATCGTTAACGTGAATTCTGAACGATAAACAAATAAAAGTAGCCGGCAGGAATAGTGTTAGATAAATACCTCGCTACTGTTACTTAAAGCCTGCTTTAGATCCCATTTTATTTTATAGCATATCTAGCCAGATATGTTCTGCAGTTTCATCCTTCCTCATCTACCCTCAAATCAGCCCCCTAGACAAGTGGTAATTCGTTAACCGGCGTAGAATGGAATGTTCAATGAATGGGATTGACACGTGCTTTGACGTCAATGACGTATGTTAATCCCATACATTGATCAATCTATTCTACTAACGTTTTGCCACTTGTCTCAAGGAGTAGAGCCGTTGCTAACTTCGTATTATATATACTTGAGTATAATAAATATGACTTAATACATGTTCCGCAACGAAATCAAGTATTTTCTTCGCAAACTAGACATAAACATCGTAACAAGTCCCTAAAAATAATTAATTGCACACGGTAAAAGCAACAACTAAATTGAGCACTCAATGTTATATAATGCGTTTAAAACTTAATATACATGGGAGATAAAATGATAGGTCTACCGGCCGAGTGCAGGCCGCTCGCGCCAACAAGACACCTGCGGGTAGCCTAATATAAAAAGTGTATGTACAATCAACTACATAACATAGGTTACTATTTGAAATTAACTAATTTTGCGTCCGATTTATTTCATGATTACATTAAAATTATTCTTTAAAGATGGTGGTCTGTGAGTTTCACAACAGTCCGGTGTCTCTAACCCCTCGTTTTCACCAAAAAACAAGTTGAACTTGTTTGATACAAAACTTGTAGAAGACTTGTCAAAACACAATTATAATACTTGTTTTAAACATAGACTGTCTCAAACACTATTTTGTTCAGACTGTATGTAGAGCCAACAAGTTGTATACGAGTTTAAAACGCATTTGCGTTCACACTGAAGTCTGTGACAAATACATGTTTAAACCGTAGTGAAAACGAGGGAAAACCTGGTTTAGTTACCCACAAACCGCCATCTTTGAAAAATAAACGCGTTAAGTTGGGCTATGTACTCCATATTAAATCATAAATAAGGTTAAAATATTCCAACAGCGCGAGATCATTTGGAAATCTAAGACATACCTACATCAGCGGTTATCAGGACAGGAGATGTATGTACAAGCTTGCAGCATTTCTGTAAGAGCTCTGCCTCACTAGGACGACGTGGCGACGTAGACTACTTCTGGTACCCGTAGGTGGCCAAGTAGAGTGGTCATTGCGTCTCAACTCTCATTTGTTTTGAGTCTTGTTGGTGCTTCTTTGTTATCTACGTCGCAGACAAATGGCGACTGAGTGAGCGAAGTGCAGTTTACACGTGTACATTTGGCAACACTGGCGAAGTAGCCAGGCCACCAGTGTCCAGTAGCCACGTAGGGAGGTCTATTTCGTGGCCATGCACGCTCTCACGCTCCCAACTGAATTATACCAAACATTTCAATATTAACTGCATTGATAAGTAGCCGACGACATCGCAATGGCGTCCTAATGATGCAGAGCTCTAATGGTCTCGTTGACTAAACAATGGATCGAACAAAACGCACATTAGTTAAAAATAACCAATGTTGAAACATTCATCTCATGAGATTATCGTACATTATGATGAGAACGAAATTAAAACTAGGTGACGTAGTCCAAAAATTGACAACAGCACGTTAATAAATAACTTATCTAGTTCGTTATAAGCGGCTACCGAATGCGATCAAATCAATATTCAACCATTTTATATAAAAACATAGTAATGTAGAATTACATTTCGCTTGACACCTCAATGGAAGACTATACGCCATCGAGACGACAGCAGGACACGCCGAGAGCAAGCCCGAGTCAACAAACCATGCATTGTAACATAATCATAAAGTATAGTGCAGGAAAATATTCACAAATTACGTACATGGGTTCTAACATTAAATCTTATTGAGGTGAATTTTAATTTATATCAACAACATAATTTCCTTTGCCTGTATAACATCGCACGCGTTGACCAACTTGGTATCGTTGAAATTCTAAATATTTTGGACCTATGTGGCTATCAAGTGATGATAATAAATATATAAAAGTTCTATTTATTAATACATCACGCTTAGAAAATATCGTGCCACTGCGGTGACGACATCACAGTTTAGTTTATGCTATTTGAAAATTTAAATACATGAATTTGAAGTTTAAGCTGTGGTTCAATATCTAGCAGTATTTATTTCATATTCGTTATATACGTTTAGGATGTGTCGCGATATCACTGGTTGTAAAGTAATGCTGTGCGCTCAACCAAACGCTACTCTTATCCCTGGTAACCACGTGCCATCCCGAGCATACATTACAACCAGCGCCCGGACAGACGACAAGAAATATAATACATAAACAATCAATAAAAATAAACTAATTGCAAACCGGCCGGTTATTGCCGACCGCTACTATTATGATAACACGCCGGTAGATAATCCTGAAGCTATTTACAGCGCCTTTAGAAACGTAACTTCATGCGATCCCTATGTATAACAATCCTACCAGTCTTCCACTTAAATGCCAATCCAAGTATTAGGCCAATAGCACGCCGTCGAGTCGCTTATAAAATCCTCTCGTAGAACAAGAGGTAGGCCTGCGCCCTGAGCACTTTGTCCTCACTCACTTCGGAGACCATGCTGTCTGACACGTAGTACCATTTACCAGCAGGCGGGTCTGCAGCTGGCGGGGGACCTTCTCCTGATTCGTAACCCGACAGCTCCGACTCGGAGTCATTCTCTGCATCCCCACTGCCTGCCGGAGATGGTACGATGTTACCACTCTTCGGCAGGAACCACCACCGCGGGTCTCCTGCCTTTACGGGTCCTCTCACTTTGACATACGCAACGTAATGACCACCATGCATACCTCCAGAATGCTCCACGATTCCGTACAAAGAGTATAGTAATTCATTCTGCCCCTTCATCACATTCGGCAACTTTCTAACTTTATCCATAGCGCAGAACGGAGCCAAGTCCAGTACGGTTGGAAAGTCAACGTGTTTGGACATCTTTCTGAACATACACCGCGGGCCGATCTGGAACCTCTTCAGGTGTAAAATAAGGATCGCGGGCGGACTCGATACTAGGAACCGTTTGGTCGCGTTAGTGTATACAGTCTTCCCATCTTTACCATTGATACGTTCAGTGCAAGTCTCACACCCGACCTTATTGTTACCCGTCAGTAGCTCCAGAGCGGTGAACTGGCTGAGACACGACTGTATGCTGCACTCGTCCTCGTCGCAAACATAGCGCGGTGAGAGCGGACTCTGGCGCGAATAAGGAAGAAAATCTCTTTGGCTCTTTTCGGCCTCGATATTATTCACTTTAGGTTTCGGTGCAGTTGGTGGAGGATCAGCTGGACTATCGACTGCTACAGGTGAAGGTAAAGCCGGTTTCTTAGTACTAGAATCATCCATGTAAAGTTTAAGCTTGTCTAAATGACTGTTCAAGTCATTGAGAGTCTTACTTTCAGGCAATGACTCGTAGCTGCTCTCTCCGCTGTGTTCGAGTAAACTGCGACAGCCTTGCACACTGATACCTCTCGTTACGACCTCATTGGTGTATTCCGGGACGAAGGATATTCTCGACACGGGCCTCTCGAATTCAGACTTAGGTGATAGTTTATTATGTTGTGGACTCGATAGGTCTAGGTTAATCTCGCTTGATAGGGAACTATGGCTACCGAGCTCTTTACCATTAATCGGAGAATCGACGTTATCGACCGTTTCCGTCGAATTATGCTTGGTTGCATCTGGGCTCGCGACTCCAGAGTCAGGATTAGAGAGGTTCTCTAACGATATAAGCGGTTTATAGTCTAGCGGCACAGCGGTCGTCGACGTGGATTGGTCCGCGAATTCGATTTTATCCTTGTCCGTGTGTTCGGGAGTGTTGTCAGACTTTTCTTTGTGCATATCGACGGGGCTGGTCCGGATGGAGTCTGAGCTGATGACTTTCTCTGAGTTGTAGCCTGACTCCATGTGGTAGGCGGCGAAGTTGGCGGCGGTGTGGGCCACGGCTTGCGTACCGACGGACACGCTGTGGGTGTCGGCCGGCCTCGGCAAGTCTTCAAGGTTATCTTCCACGTCAGCGTCAGACTGCTCCGAGGACGATTTCCCGTCAGCTTTGGCCGAGCCGTTCGTTTCGCCGACCGGAGCGTCTTCCTTTGACGTTGAATTACCTAAAATGAAAGATAAAACCTGGTTAAGATGACTATTTATTTTAAAGTGTAATTTTTTTTTTTGGTATTTTAAGACAGTTAAGAAAATGTATACTAGTTTTTCTTAACTGTATGTAGATGCGAGATACTGGGTAGCCTGTTTTCGTAGACGCTCATCAATTAATTTAACTAATTCGTATTGAGCTTTATTGAAAGTTATCGAATCGACCATCCAAGTGAACAATAATGTATCTTGAATATCTGAGATGTAATTGCTCATGGTAAGAAACTTATTATATGTGGCGATTTTAATATAGACGTTTTAGCCCAGACTCGGGATAGCAGAGAGTTTATGGAAATGCTAATGAGTTTTGATTTAATAATACAATTTAAACAACCTACGCGCAACGTCAGCCAAAAATGCATTGACAACGTTGTTCACAATATCAAGGGGTGTAAAGGAAAAATCATAGATTTTTCTCTTTCTGACCATTCTGCTCAAATACTAACGTGTCCTGTAAAAAGAACTTGCCTGTTGAAAAATTGGTACACCTATAAACGTTGTTTCACTCGGATTAATAGAGATATGTTTCAAACTTATATGAAACAAGCTTCTTTTAACAAAATTTACGAAACCTTTGATCCAAATTTAGCTTACAATCTATTTTCAGACCTATTTAACTCAACTTATAACTTGTGTTTTCCTTTAAAAAAACTTCGCGTAAGCTTTATCACAAAACCCAAATGGCTATCTACAGGTATAAAAGCCTGTAGTAAACGAAGAAGGGATCTTCTATGGAAATATAGAAAGCACCCTACCGAGGAAAATAAAATAATCTTTCAAAACTTTTCTAGGCGTTATAGGAAGATAATTACATTAACAAAAAAAAGTCAAACCAATCATTTTATTAATACCTCCGCAAACAAGGGGAAAGCAACATGGCAAGTGATAAATGATATTAAGTATAAATATCCAAATGAGGGTGTTGAAAAACTAGTCATAAATGGTGAAACTATAACTGGTGGTACATGCATAGCAAATGCATTTAATAACTATTTCACTGACTTAGTTAAAGACTGTTCACACAAGAATACCAAAGAACGGCCAACTAATAAGCTGTCTAAAATTCAATGCAATGGTAAATCTATATTCATGCCCCCTACAATACCCTATGACATTTTAAAAATAATAACTTCCCTAAAGGATACGTCTAGTGTAGGGTATGATGGTATTACTACGCGAACAGTGAAAGATGTAGCAACCATCATTGCAGACCCTTTGAGCCACATCATGAATTTGTGCATAGAACATGGTATATTTCCGGATAGATTGAAATTAACAGTAATAAAACCCATTCATAAAAAAGATAGCAAGTCATTAATTAATAATTATAGACCTATTGCTCTATTACCAATATTTTCCAAAATATTTGAGAAAATCATATATACATGCCTGTATAATTTCTTCGAAAGTAATGATTTATTCACGACAAGTCAATACGGATTTAGAAAGGGTAAATCAATTAACTTAGCTATGTATAACTTCTTACACGAGGTACTAAATAATATGGACAAGAGATCACCAGCAATAGCTCTTTTTATGGATATGTCCAAAGCATTTGACCGTGTCAATCACGAAATACTTTTAAGTAAGTTATATATGTACGGTGTAAGAGGCAACGTACATGAAATTCTGAAATCTTACCTTACCAATAGGAAACAACTGACGGAAATAAAAAGGGTATCTGTAACTAGTAAAATTGAGGTAACACATGGTTCTGATATAAGGAACGTAATCACAGGAATTCCTCAAGGTAGTATATTAGGCCCTCTTTTGTTTCTTATCTATATTAATGACATGCCCACAATAATGACATATAAAATGACTTTATTTGCTGACGATAGTACTATACTTTATACTGGTGGTAATTTAGAAAATTTAGAAATTAATATAAATACATCTATGACATCATTAATACAATGGCTGACTGAAAATGACTTGAATATCAATATAGACAAAACTAATTTAATGTTATTTAAACAACGGCACACGCCACAAAACAATTTGAACATATCTTGTCAAAACACAAAAATCAGAGAGATTGATGTTACAAAATTCTTGGGCCTTTACATTGACAGTAAAGTGAATTGGAAATCTCATTGCGAACATATATGTAAAAAACTATATCAATTCTCATACGCACTCTATAGATTATGTAAAATCAGCAATCAGCCCACTGTACTAACTGCTTACCATGGCTACGTAGGATCTACCTTACGATATGGAATAATCTTTTGGGGTAGCTCAACATATAGAGGCCAGGTTTTTATTGCCCAAAAACGTTGTATTAGAAGCATCTGTCAACTTAAACGTACCGATTCATGTGTACCTCATTTTAAGAAACTGAACATATTGACATTACCTTCACTTTATATATATGAAGTTGCAATATTTATTAAATCTAATATAGAATTGTATGAGTTCCGGACTAGGGCCCGAAACTGTGATAAATTGGCCATAGTAGCAAGTAAAACAGAATTGCTACATAACAGTTTGTTTTGCCTAGGACCAAGAATATTTAATAAAATACCAGTAACAATTAGAAATGTAATTGAAATGGACAGTTTTAAAACAAAACTTCGCAAATTTTTAATAGAAAAATGTTATTATACTATAAATGAATTTTTGGAGGATAACTCACTGTAATTAATACCTATGACAACTTGAATATGATGCATGATAATTATTAATGAATTCTATTATTATTTCAATTTTGACATTGTGCGATTTGTATTATTTATTTAATTTTATGTGATGACTTAATTAATAACCTACTTAATATTGTATACCCAAATGGTGAAACATAGCTGAACTCATTATTCTGTGAACATCTTTTGTACCTATGATTTACAATAAATATGATTATGATTATGATTATGATTATGAATTTTTTTTGCAAATTTTTTTTTTATGTGAAATTTAAATAAGTGCTTTTTTTTTTTTTTTTTTTTTTAACCAACATTGCAAGAAAATAATCAAACTTTTCTGCAACTAAAAACTACTAAAGTACCTATACTAAGACATATTTCCTTAGACAGTCTGCCTGCTAAAGAAATTTTTACCTTCACAAACTCTTAAAAATCATCGTTGTTCTCTCTAGAGTTACTAGAGTTACATTATTGTTCCATTGCATGGCCGAAACAGTCAATAGCAATTGAAAAGCGTCCGAAAACAGATAGTAAAACAAATATAACAGCAACATCCGCACAATTGGTCATACATCACAACGACAAGCGGTCTGTAAGCAGCCTATATTGACCAGTTATAAGGTCTCTACACATGTACTACAAAGTACCACCTTTATTTTTCCTAGCGGCCTTGCGAGCAGCTATCCGCTCCTTCTTCTGTTGATGTTTAGATGGTTTGTTCTCCTCTTGGGTATTGTACATATTCTCTTCTGAAAATATGTTCTCAGTGAATACATGCTTTAGTTACTACACATCGAGACGCGTTACAGACGCAAGCTGGGAGAAGCATGCAAGGAGATAGTCAAATAGCCACGTCAAATTCCAAAAGGGAAGAAGATTTAATTCTATTTAGCCCCCTAGACAAGTGGCCAGAGTATTTTAGAACAGAATGATGAATGTATGGGATTGAAATGTTTTTATACCACTAAGGGGCAGGTCAGACAGAAGAGACGTAAGACGTATGTCGCGTCGCTTCTATACATTTTGTATTGAAGCGACGCACAAGGGACGCAGTAAAACAAAGGTCCGCGTCCCGTCCGCGTCTTACGTCACACGGCCCACGGTCCTGATGGACAGTAGTTACCGTGGCCTATGGACGTATTCTGTATCAGGGGCGTCATACTCGCACTGCCGACACGTATTTTGAAGTTCATGACATTTATGTCAGACGTCAACGACGACGTGACATGACAACTGTCATAAACGTCATGAATGTCAGAATACGTGTGAATAATATACATTCATAATTCTATTCCAAAATACGCAGGCAACGAATTACCACTTGTGTAGTGGGGTAGTTTTTAGACTACCTATTGTGCCGTTTTATTGTGTACCCATTATTACCTGTTAGCTTGTATCCTCTAAGATTATATTAATACTATTATTTTCTGACAGGAACATTGACAGTCGATCAGATAATCCACAATGGTATACATGGGTTCTAAGAACCATCAACCACATTGTAACCCCTTACAAGTTACTAAGAAACTTTAAGCATGCTTATTTGTTCCCTGTTTCCCTTCATTTAATTTAGTTAATTATTTAGTTTAACATTTTGAAAGAAGGCTACCTCCGCGAATTTATGTGTAAAAGGCGAATTGACTTCACCGTCAGGGGTCTAATATAGCACGGTTATCATAACCGTTTTAAAAGGGGTTATACATACAACCCTTTGCTATTAAATACTAGTGATTATGGCAGTATTTAATTAAATTATTATGAATATTTTAACATTGTCGGTAACGGTGTCGTAAGTTCATGACTTCTTTCCATCTCAAAAAAAAAATATCTTCGAAAAATACGCAATGCGCAAAAATCAAGTATTCAATTCAAAAATCGAAATCTTTGGAGAAATTGAATGAAAGTTTGAAGCATTTATTATGTTAAGCTAACTATTCAAATCGATTAAGGTTCGAGTCCCGCCCGAGGTCGAATCTCTTTTCTCTTTTTAATCGCTTTGGAGAAATATCTAATAATGTCTGTTTAATCTACCAGCTACTGCAAATCTAGAAGTGGTTTGTAGCAATGTGTTTCCTAATACAAGTTATTTAGCTTAGCTAGAGGAGTTAACGACTACACTGGTAGGGCATGGCCTTCGCTGCGAGTTTCTTCTTAAGGAAAACATTAAATAACATAAAATTCTGCTCTAAGACAACACCACACAGATACTCTTACAACTCATACAGTATTTTGTTTTCAATATTCAACATAAATTCAATTTTGTTCTTTATCTTCGACAGTAAATTGCGCCCAGTTGCCGGCAGTAGTTAAGGTTTAGTTAGCGAAATGTGGGTCCTACATTGATATACAGGCCCCCTAGACAAGTGGCAATTCGTTGGCCGGCGTATTGTAAAATAGAATGACGAATGTATCTCATACATTGACGTTTGTAACATACGTTGACGACTGTCATTCATATACGTCAAAGTCTATAGATATAAGGTCCAACTCTACCAAACGGACCGCATCACATCGCAACGGTACGGATTTTACAATCTTTAAACAAAATGAAATCTTAATAACACAGTTTAAAGTTTATATTACCAAGTCACGCACGACAGCTTGACTGCGGCCGCGTGTGGCGGCATGCGTCGAGGGGTGAACGCAGCCAGCGACATGCTGCGATACACGATCGGCTCCGTCCGCGTGTTACCGGATCCGTTCGGATACCGTCGCGTGCGCTCGGAGCCAACCGGATGTGGTCGCGTGCGCTCGGAGCCAACCGGATGTGGTCGCGTCCGTTCCGATGCGATGTGGGCCATGGAGTCGATTGTAGGAATGCGACGACGTCCGGCCGGACGCGTTCGGATGTGGCCGCATCTGTTCCTATGCGTTGCGATGCGGGCCGTGCAGTCGATCGTAGGAATATGACGACGTCCGGCCGGACGCGTTCGGATGTGGCCGCGTCCGTTCTTATGCGATGGGATGCGGGCCGGTGCGGTCCGTTTGGTGGGGTTGGACCTATATTCGTCATTGTATTCTACAATACGCCGGCCAACGAATTGCAACTTGCCTAGGAGGGCATGTGTGAGTATGTTAGCCACCCATGCAATCCTAAACTATACAACATTTAGTAAAAAAAAACACATTGATAACACACTTGTACTTTTCCACGATATTTATTATTACCCTAACCGGTTTCGCCTTACGACACTCTCAAAGGTCTCAAAGGTTAGGGTAATAATAAATATCGTGGAAAAGTACAAGTGTGTTATCAATATGTGTAACAACAAGTTCCACCAAGTGCCATCAATCAACAGTATAAATATTTAAAAAGACACCTCTACTTACTCCCTTAGGAGAATATAACGGTATGTTGAACATTGAAAACAGAATACTGGATGTAATAACAATGTAATACGTACCATTAGGTGTTTTTCGTCTCACTACTGCGGGCGGCTGCGGTCTACTCGCAGCGACGGGCAAGGAGAGGTCTAAGAAGTACTCCGCGCGGTCAGACTGGTGGAGACACTCCTGGCACTCCAGGGTTGAGACTAGGAAGCCCCGGAATACCTGTGGAATGACAACACTTACATTATATTTAGAGCCAAGTGGCGATTGCGTTTGAATTCATCTGAATGAATCGGTAGCTTAGTGGCTAAGGAGTCGGCCTTACGATCGAGAGGTCCCGGGTTCAAATCCTGGCCATTACACTACCGACTTGAACCTACTTCTAGCACAAGTACCTAATTTAGCTTAGTTGGAGGGGTTAAGGCTTGGTCAAACCAACGCGATCAGCTTGCGTCCTCGGTGGCGATCAGTTGCTGGCCAATCGCAGGCCACCGCGCACTGCGATTGGCCAGCAACTGATCGCCACCGCGGACGCAAGCTGAACGCGTTGGTTTGACCGAGCCCTAAAGGGAATATTAGTAATTCCGGTTGCTACAGGTTCTGATAATAGAACGGATCATCAAAAGCACTAAAACCCTATAGGCTTGCATGAAAAGTTTAATGGCAGTAGAGGAAGCTCTAGAACTGTGTAAGGACAGAAGCAAATGGCAAGCTGTTTTCTCTGCCTATCCACTACTGCTATAAGGCGTAGGCTCGCCTCAAGTAAGATTAAATTCAAAAACTCCACTGTGGGTGTAAACTCACAGGAGCCCCTTTCATGAAGGAATAATCAACGAACTGAGCTTCCTAGCGACGTCTTGCGATACAGGAATTATCTCCTACTAATATGTCAAGACAACGTAAGTCACATAGAGATTATATCTAAAGGCCCTTTTCACATGCACTCGGTCACGGCACGGTCGCCGTGCCGTGTGAAGTAGAAATGTATGAGCTACATAGACAGCTTTCACATGCACACGGTCACAGCACGGAGACCGCTCATACATTTCTGCTTTGCACGGCGGCGCGGCGAGCATGCCGTGACATGTGAAAAGGGCCTAAGAATGAAATTTTAAATCATTTAGTATGCTAACTATTCAAATCGATTAAGATAGAAAACTATCGGCGCCCTAAGACGGATGTATTGAAAAAATTAGATTAAAAAAAATTGGATCAGCTTCGGGCGAGGCTCAGTGGTTAGAGCATTCCCCCTGTAATTCCCTTACAGCGGATCGCGGCGTCGAAACCCGCCTGGGGCCCTAGACAAAGTGACATTCTATTGATGGAATCGCGCTGAAGCGAACCATTTTTAAGGTTTTTTTAACCATGGATTTCGGGACATTGCGGTGGTTATAGTAATAATGGCAAGTTAAACTATGTATTTCGAAATTTTCGAGTTACAAAGACTCAAATTTCAAACAAAAAATATAGTTATATTAATGATTTATGTCAATTTCATACTACAATTAGCGATTCCACTGGCGTTTTCACCAATAGAATGTCACTTTCTATCTTAATCGATATATCTTAAGAATTACGAAATAATGATGATCATAATAATACAGCAATAAATTTTATGTATTTTTGATGACCACATTTTATGAGTGATTTCTAAAGCATTATCTATGCCACCTTGCTTATAATTAATTATAGACTAACAGATAAGATGATTTAGAATAATTCAAGATAAGCAATGGAAATGACTTCGAAATATTATCACAAACATCTGCAGCAATGTCACATCACTAAATATGTACCTACTGTGAAAACCATACACTAGCCGTACAGTGAGAATATATTTTACGAATAAAACAAAAACCAGAGAATATACTCCAGTCTAAAAAAATAAAAATAAAATAAAATACCTCGGGTCACGTATCTTGGACCTAAATCATGAAACAAACGAGGCCCCGGTGTGCGCGGATTGTTGTGTAATAATCTATGCTTGGTGAATTTGAGCTCGTCCACCGCAGTAGCACCCCGTGCTATCCTCAAAAGACACCCAAGACACGTGTACTGCGCGTCTAGTCCAAGATATATGTCCCGAGCAATACTCGCCAATCAGAGCTTTTCAAGGCATCTCTCTCTTTCACGTTGTCTCCTTTTCACTCAAAACCTTACTAAAATAGTGCCTTAATCGCAATAGTACCATAACATAGGATTACAACTTATCATTTCAAACAGCGATTAGGAACCAACCCACAACATCTACGGGCCACTTTATCCATTCCCCATTCTCCTCTTGAAGAGAATATAAAAAAGTTAAACCCGTATTCACAAACAATACTTCGCTATGCGTACTACAAAAACTGTGCAAAGAACGACAAATTCTCAGTGCGTGCGTTTTGGCAAGCCTTTTTATTCATTGATAACACTTAAGTAATACTTCGTTGAGGGAACGCACTGCGTTAGATACTGCTCCGTGATGTTTGTGAATTAATTTTACCAGCCCTATGCGCTCGAGCACACTATGAGACCTCACAGTATCGTTTGTGAATACGGGTGTTAGGTTCCTTTATCATCAAGGTATATCATACAATATAGTAATATCGCGATTAACTCCCTCATCTATCAATTTACCGTGATTTCATTGGATGAACCGAACAAAGGCGTATGGGTAGATTCGTCTCTAACCTGTTCAGGCCTTAGCATAGTGTCTGAAGCCTGTTGTCCATAGAACTTGACCTTTTGTTTGACCTCACCGTCTACCTTAGCGGGGTCGACCTTGGAGTTCATGCCGAGGCTACTCAGTATCACTGACTGATAGCGCCGAAGATCCTCAGACCTGAAACGGGTAAGACAGGCTTCATTATGTGCGTTATTGAGAGTCAGGCGTCATTTAAGAGTCGTTTACAAGAAGAGAGTTACTCGCCCGCATGATACGATTATCGAATGGACAGAAAAAAAGTTGCGGGCGAGTAACTCTCCTCGTGTAAACAACGCTTCAAGCAATAATCGTATGTCAAACATAGGCGATTACGTCACATGCGAGTCTCGTATGATATAATCGTAGGAATTCCTAGTGTTTGCCTGTGTTTGTGCCTTTGATACGGTAATGGTATGGCGATTATCGGTTTTTCCGACCGAAACGTGCGAACTCTCCTCGTCTAAACGAGCCTTTTGACGAAGAGTTTATAGAAAATTACAGAAAAACGTGGTCTAAACACTCGCAAAAACAATTGCCGCTCGCTCGTCCACGCTGGCGAGAATCGCCTCGCAATTGAATATTGAGTTTTTTTTAAATATAGTACACGTCAATTTGACTTCGCCTTGCCTGATGGTAAGCTGAGGGCAAAGTCTTGGAAGTGACAGTGTCCGTCTAAACAGAATTTTCAAGCAATAATCGTACTTTGAAATAGGCGATATGTCACTTGCGAATCTCGTATGATATATCATTATAATCGTGGGCGAGAATTTAGTGTTTGCCTGTGTGTAAACACTGATACGATAATGGTATGGCGATAATTGCTAGCGATAATCGTCGTACGATTTTTCGAACCGAAACGTGAGAGAAACTCCCTTCTAAATAACATTTGTTGAAACAATCAACAACCAAATGATAGGTAGTATTAATTTATACAATGCTGACCTACGTAACAAGTAATAATGGTTATGTATAACAAAAGGTCGAATTAGATAATAGTTTACTGGCAATGACCTAACGTACAATAGTAGTAGTATTATAGTTTAGAGAAACTATTTAGAACAAAAAACGTATCGCGGTTTCGAAGGGTAAGGCGGAATGGAGGCCATGCCGCCTTACCCTTCGAAACCGGTACCGGTAAATTAATGAATATTGACACCAATCTGTATAGGAATAGCGTGTCTTTTTATAGTGTCATCTGAATGATAGGTACAGAGCGCTTTGTTAATGGTTGGTTCAACTCTTACCATGAACATACGATTGAATAAAGCGAATACAGCTCAGGCGGGATTCGAACTCGCGTTCTTTCCCTTACAAGGGGAATACTCTGAACACTGAGCCACCGAGTGTCACATCATTTATTGGTTCCGTGGGGTGAGCACGAACAACTATCGTAATCGTATCGTGAACGTAACGAGAGCACGGAGCATTGCCATTGGCCACCTGCCTGAAGCCAGCCAATCACAATGCTCCGTGCTATCGTTACGTTTACGATACGATTACGATAGATATTCGTGCTCACCCCACTGATAGTACGAACTATCGGTACCAATAAATGATGTTACAATCAATTTTAAACATTATCTTTTGGGCAGACCAAACAATTCAATAAATTGTTTGTATTATTATTATTGTTGCGGGCAAATATGTTTAGATACTCTTTCCTTCTATAAATACATACACAATAGACATAATACACATAAGAAGCAATGCTCGTAGTTATCGTACCTGACACCCTCAAGGAAATGCCGGAGTAATTCGTGAGCGTCATGTTGATCCCCGCCGCCGAATTGAGGCAGCTTATTCACCAACGCTGAGAGCAGCTTCCTAGGTGTGTACACTCCGCCTTCTCCTAGAATAGAAGATATAATGTGGTGTTAGTTACTGCAGTTTATGAGGCTTCCTTCTTCTTGCTCGCTATAACTATGGGCTTTTTTTTTTTTTTTTTTTTATCGTGCGAAAAATCCCCGCGGATACCTCCCCCGCCGGAGCCGGAGGAGGAGGTTATGTCGGACTCGAACCGACTAAAACGCACGCCGACTGTGGGCCGCCAGTTGCCGGAGGTGAGATTGTTGTAGTCATATCCCTCGCACCCCGGCCGACCCAGGGCCATATCTCTCGATCTGGCCCTCTCCCGATGTGGGGACCGTAGAGTCCCCAACTCGCCCCCGGGTATGGGGAGGCACGCAATGCGCACCGCCGCCGTGGCCTGCTTCTGCTAGGGTGACAGGCGGCTCCACCCGTCACCCCCAGGCCCGCGCTCATGGGGGACGGAGGTCGTTCTGCGACCTCCGACGCCCGAGTTGCCGTCGCTCGTTACGGGCCGCGCGGTTAGCGATTCTCCTACGCTCTTCGCGGGCCGCAAGGTCTGCGATTCTCCTTCGCTCCCGCTCCGCCTCCCATTTCACGAGCATTATTTGCTCGCAGAAGGAGGCGCCGGCGGCCCACGCATCCGCGCAGCGAACCATCGCTGCGAGCAAAGTAGCGAGCGTGAGAACTCTCACTCCCAAGGTCGCCACCAGCTCCCGTCTCGGCGTCTCCCACGCCGGACACTCGGTGAGCGTGTGCAGCGCCGAGTCCTCGCTCGCGTCGCAGTGATGGCACTCGGACGTTGGCTCTTTCTTCGCGATCCGATGCAGATACCGCCCGAAACACCCATGACTGGTGATTATCTGCGTCAGCCAGAACGAGAGCCCGCCGTGTGGCCTCTCTAGCCACTCCCCCATGATGGGCCACTCCCCCATGATGCTATAACTATGGGCTTGTTGTCTTACCTATTCATTGAGTTTAAATCAGAAAAGGTTCAGGTGACCAGGTCCAATCCCTTTCTAAGGAAATAAGGGATAAAGGGCCTGCCCCTCTAGACAAGTGGCAATTCGTTGCTCGGCGTATGATGGAATAGAATGACAAATGTATAGGATTTGACGTTTTTGACCTTCGTTGACGCCTATCATATACCTACGTCAAATCCCATACATTTGGCATTCTATTTCATCATACGCCGAGCAACGAATTGCCACTTGTCTAGAGGGGCTGGTCACGGGTTGAAGTCCCTTGGAGGCCTTGGATGCTTACTTTTTCCAATTTAAATATAGGTATCCCAAAATTACACAAGTTTTGAAATGTAAGTAGTGCAAAATAAACCTCTGCCTAATTTATCAATAACTAGCTTTTGCCCGCGGCTCCGCCCGCGTGGATGTCGGTTATCGCGACCAAACATAGTCTAATCTACCCCTATACCAAATTTCATCAAAATCGGTTCAGTGGTTTAGGCGTGAAAGCGTAACAGTCAAACAGGCAGACAGAGTTACTTTCGCATTAATAATATTAGTAGGGATATGACGACTAGGCGAGTTCACATAAAAAAGGTAATTCCACCTTTTTAAAATTAAAAAAATAACTCATATTTTACGTAACTTTATTTTAATTTTAGAAAAGGTAAATAAAATTAAAACCGAGATCTTAGTTCACGCGGACGAAGCCGTGTTTAGAACCTACTAAATGATTACGTAATAGTTACATATTGGTTACGCTAAAGAACAATGGCGAAATTTTATTTGACAACAATTTGAGCGACTTAAAATGTCATTCATAGGAAACTCATTCTAGTAAATATCTACGTTTTATGAAATTATCGTCTAAGTTAATAAGGGCCGAGGAAAAGAACGGAAATTATTATGAGCTCAATTGATTAATTTACTTTCCTTATCAATTCAATGTTACCATTTTGCAACTATTCTTATAAAATGTAGAAAAACTATGCAGTAAAGTGTCGTACTTTTGTAAATATTTTTAGTTTTATAATTGTAAGAACTGAATCAATGAAGTATGGTAGTTATTGATATATTTTTAAATGCATGTTTTTCAAACTTAAAGGATTTCTGTAATAAAAAAAAAGCAAGTAAACAAAAACATAGTAGTAAAATATATTTTTACTATGGCAACATTGACAACTCTAGTCAGACATAGACGTTTGTTTACGTTCGTTCTGTTTTCTCGTGGAGTGATTTTAATCATCTTTACCGTTTTTTTTAAGTTTCTTGTGACCCGGACTGCTTAAGGAATCTGATCTTTCCTCTTTGTGACCCCTGCATGCATGCCTAAGGACTCTGATACTGATACATAACTGAGTGACTGTGCTGTTTGTATATTGGATTCCGATCTTGCCACATTCTGTGGATCTCGTAGCTTTGATGTTATGTAGTTTAGAATGTACAATTCATTAGGTACATGTCGAAATAGGCAAGTAAGAAAAAATAATTTACCGATATAGGTCATACATACTTATTGGATGTAGTAACAGCGAAATGTGGGTGTAAAACCGGGAATATATAGATGAATATACGAGTATGGTATGTAGTACGTACATATATATAAAAGGATTATGCAGCCACACCATTCATCAAACACATTGACACAATAATAGAGATCTAAAGGTATAACCTACAAAATGTTCAACACCGAAAATCTATTATTCTCGGCCTTCTCAGATTGAAATTCTAGTACATATTAGAACAGGTGATCAAGCTGTATCAAACAGTATTTTTTTTATTTAAAGACGCATCATTTCATTCTCAAATAATATCATGTATGGGCGGCTGCCATTGTTCTTTCCGCATTATAATACCTACCAGCTATTGCATTATAGGATTGTTTATCTTTCGAGACAGGAGTCAGGATATGAAATACCGAAGTTCAGTCAAACCCGCAATTGGATTGGCAAAAGCGGACCCCAAACTCCGAGGTGAAAGCTTCGGATGTTACTGGGATTAACGCTAGTATGGAGGAGTCAGGATATGCATTGATAGTCTACAAAAACATGAGTTAATAGTCAGCAAACCATGGTGATAGCGT
Organism: Eilema depressum; assembly: GCA_914767945.1. Classification (NCBI taxonomy): domain Eukaryota; kingdom Metazoa; phylum Arthropoda; class Insecta; order Lepidoptera; family Erebidae; genus Eilema; species Eilema depressum. The sequence continues at coordinate 2,448,667 of OU612026.1, forward strand.
AGAATTACAGAACACTGTTCTGCGGCCTTACCATAAACCTTAAAACAGGTCAATAATGAGCAGTTTTCCAGTAGGTATTTATAGGGTTCATAAAGACGCGCTAGATGGCGCAGCCGGCACTTTTGGTAAGAAGAGTGTGGTGTCACATCTAGTGTTCCCTAATTTATGGAAAAAATGTTCTTCGGTTTTGTAATGATTTACTTTACTTAAATATTCTGTCATTTTTTCTGATACAATTATTTTAAATATAATATTATTATTTTAAATTACATACAGTGACGCGAAAAGAATTAAGCGTTTTATTATATTTTATCTATTATAATATGGGTAAATGAAATTAAACTTTGGCAACATCGCAAATTCATGAAAAAATACCACAAACAAACCACAGAGCACATTAAAATTACCAAAAGCTATGCTAGCGCCATCTCCAGATGACTTAAAAACCAACTGATTATTATACCTACTGGAAAACTGCTCATTGAACTGCTGTCATTCTGCCAACTGCAAATGTCACTTTGTAATGTCATATTAAATATATTGGATTACAAAGTGACATTTGCAGTTGGTAGGATGACAGCAGTTCAATTATTGACCTGTTTTAAGAGTTCGTGGTATGGGCCCAGTGCTGCCAGATATAGGTAATCGGTTCTTCGATATTTTTGCAACTTACACAAAGAGGAATAAAAATGGCGATACATCAAATAAAGAAGCGATGCAAGGGATTGTATTATGATTGCATTAACATTAGTTATCCGAAACGTAACGTGAAACTCAGGGTTAAGTGGTATTGGCGTGCAACTTTATGCAGTAGCAAAGTAATAATTAAAAATGAAGGCTGTGTAACTGAATTTGTCTGTCCGACACAATCCCTCCAGCTGAGTCACATTTATACATATAAAATGATTTGTCCCGATTGTAGGATTCATCAACGCTGAGCCTAAACAGCTGGCCCTGCAAACTTGAAATTTTGGCAGTTGATGCAATAAAATAAGTATCAACTGCCAAAAAATATCTTTTCTATTTTTTTCTTTTATTGAAGCATCCACTAACTTTTTGGTATTTTTTTATATATAGGACACGTCAATTTGACTTCACCTTGCCTGATGGTCAGCTGAGGGCAAAGTCTTGGAAAGAGGGTCACCATTATAGACACGTACCATGATATGATACAATGGTGGCACTCAGCTTGACGGCCTCATTAGATGCTTTTTCACGCCCCGCTTAAAGGACCTGGGACTGTAGGAGGAGGGAAATTCCAGATCTTAATTGCACTGCTATAGGGGGTTAAATAGGCGATAAACGGTTGTGTTGAAAGTTCGTAGTTCTCTTTGAATTTATTCCCGGGTGAAGTCGGAACCCGGGCCGCTAATCTCTTGTATTAGGGTTAGCTTCATGACGATTCGCGCGTCCTGGGACCATGCAGTGGCCGAAATGCCCTATAGGAAGGAGAGGAATTCATAGGCATAATAAATGTTTGACTCCCGGAAGGTCCCATACTTTCCCTGACTCTGTTTCTGTAGCTCAAATGAGACTAAATTAGGTATTTTTTTATACTAATCAGGTCGCAAACAAGCACACGGCCCTCCTGATAGTAAGTTACCGTGGCATATAGGCGAGTGCAACAACAGGGCAGTCACACTCGTGCTGTCGACCCTGTAAGAACAGAGATTCTGTGCCGTCAGTGCAAAAGATCAGTAGGTCAAAGCCTTTGGTTTTTCCACTGACAGCACAAAATCTCTCCAGTGAGTCTTCGAACCCGCGATTTACGACGCCACTGTCAATCATAATATCGGCATAAGTACCGAATTATGTTCATTGTTTACAAGAATTATTTAATTTGAACAAATGTGGCACACTGTATTTTAAAACCAAACAAGAGAAAATTACTCTACATAATATATAAATTATTTATGTACGGAATGTATGTAGGTATATCTATAGTGAAGCGCAATTCACAGGTGACTGAAATTTACATAAATACATAATTAAAGTGAGATCTATCACTGAATTTCGAGCACAAATTGATATCTTTTGTAATGATATCATAAATACGTCGCATAGCGGATGTCTACTGTAAAGTAACGCCAGTACATTCCTGAAGGAGTAAGCAGAGTTGTTATAAAATATATCGCTCGGGTATGCGGTAACATTGCTCTTCTTTAACGGGTCGCGAGATATTATCCAAGTTAAATAAAGGGGCTGTCCCTTCCTCGAGGTGGCGGTACAAGGCATAAGGCTGTCGGACCATAGAAGGCCCTCTCGGGTGTGGGACTACAGCGTCCTCATTTTTCTGCGCATCGCGAAGCAGTCTCGGCATGCTTCAGCTAGGGTGACTAGGGGCTCCAGCTGCCACCCCCAGATCTGCGCTCATGGAGGACCCGGGTCGCTTACGTGCATTGCGGACTATACGGGACGGAAGGGACCTGACCTAAGGGGTCCATTACACGGTAGGTTTTGCCATGGTTTAACCATCAATCACGCCGTGATTGACCAATAACATAACAATAACCGATTGACCAATAATATTCATGATTGACGGCATGATGCATGACGCTTGCATAAGCGTGTAATGGACCCCTAAGTCTCCCTCTCAAGCATTACTTGCTCGCAAAAGGAGGCGGCGACAACCTACGCGCAATGCCAATTAGGCTCGCTCCCTATTTCGTGGGACCGTAAAATGTTTGGTGAAATGTAGCCTGTTAATATTCCTCTACCTACCCCTACCTGGATAAAAAGCGTGTTTATGCAAGCATAGAATTTTATGCCCTATAAGTATTTTAAATGTAAATTACGAATTATTCTAGCCTTCTACATGAAATCTAATATAATATCTAATTCTATCTGACTATCTTCAAAGTAAAAACTTTAATATAAAATAATATTCATAGACATGAGACATTCGCTCAATCACTGTCTAGTTGTTAATTTGGACTAAAAGTGTTGCAAATTAATTTTAAATCTCCAGACTTTGAGCGGAGCAGCACAAGCGTGAAACCAGGTCACTATCTAAATATAGGCAACCTACAGTTGGTTGGCAACTAGTTACATGGAGACCTATATTCTAAGCTTATAAACCAAATTTATATTTCGCTGGAAAATAATTCCTGGTGGAGTATAGAGTCACCACATTCCCGTTGGTGTGGTAAAAAGCGATTGAGGGGGTTTTTCTCCATTGGATAGTAAACATATAGCCCATGGCAAAGAGACTTCTTGACGAAATATGATTGCAATCTATTACGCGGGACCGGAAATGATATGTAGTTGCCGAAATTAGGTGTGAATACGCACCTGCTTACCACCTTACCTACTTAATATGTATGGAAGGTAAGAACTAGGGCGACTAAGACGAAGAAGAAAGCGACTAAGGGATAAGGCTGTTTAACATCAGCCAGACTCAACCTCAGATGCATGGCTCGAGCCTAATTTATTCTATATCAGCTTTCGCCCGCGGCTCCGCCCGCGTGGATGTCGGTTATCGCGATCCAACATAGCCTATGTCCTTTCTCAAGGTCTAATCTACCGCTATACCAAATTTCATCAACATCGGTTCAGTGGTTTAGGTGTGAAAGCGTAACAGACAGACAGACGGAGTTACTTTCGCATTTATAATATTAGTATGGATATGGAAGTATGGATATAGATATGGATTACGGGTAAATTTATAACAAAGAGGAAACATTAACAATAATAAGGAAATACCATCATGTTTACAAACTACACATTATATTGCATGAAGAAATTGCTGCATATACATTATTCATGTTTTTTTTTTTTGCAAACCTTGTAAAACTGCATTAAAATCCGTTGAATACCTACTTTAAAATATCTAAGCGAAAAACAACGAAAATGACTTTATTATATACTATGAAAAGATGATATTAACCATCAATTCCCACTGAAAGAGCTACCAGGAATGGCCGCAAGGAGGTCCGCGCAACCTCGCGACGCCACGTTACCCCTTTCTTTCCTTCAAATGACTACGAACTTTTTCTCCCATATATAAGATTCAAAAGGTGATATTTTGCTGCTGCCAACCGCTAATCTCTCAGTGGGAATTGACCCATAGAGATAATGCCCATGCACCACTGTTATTGTTGTGATGTTACTCGTACTGTACAGATGCAAACTCGATACTGTATAATGCTGCCTATACATGCTGGCCGAGCGTAGGCCAACGCGAGCACCGGCAAATAGGTGCAAGGCAAATGCTTACTGTCCACACTTTGGATAAGTGCGCGAACGCCAATGCATGTGGCCAATGTAGACGAGTTTCCGTAGAGCCGCCCACATGGCCAGCCTTTAATTAGTGCACAAAAACAGACAACAATCTGAAGTGACGCGAGTGATCACGAGCGACGGCGAGCGAAGACAAGTTACCTACCCCAAATGAGCTCTACACACGTTGGCACTTGGCTTTATTCGACAACTAGGCGAGGGATGATCAGGCAAGGCAAATAGATAGTCTACACGTTGGTATCGCCATCGCTAGGCAAGCGTGTATAGGCAGCATAACAAGTGTACAATCAAAGTGTGTTTGATAATATGTTTTTAATTACAGTTACAAACACACCACTGACCTTGTTCTTATATTTAGTAATTATGCGTTATCTTGTTGTGTTTTATGAGTTTTTATATGTCTATCTATAGTTTTGGCTAAATACTTTTAAAACATTTATAACTAGGATATGTGATATCTCATCTTTACTCCTAGCATTTATCTGGGTAGCATCTGAGGGTATGCAAAACAATTAATTTCTTATTCCTATCATTCAACGCATGTCATTTATTTACTTTGTTTTTTATTGAATTTCCTGCTAAGTTTAAGTGCAACCATATCCCTTTTCATAAATGACATACAAAGCAGGGCGACTAAAGGATAGAGTCGTTCTCCATCTAAGACCTCAGTATACAGAAAATGCATTTCATTCATCATTCATCCGCAGATGTTAGCGGCGGATGCGACTACCGACGTGCAGACAGGGCTCACCCCGTCCACTCGTCGTCGGCGGACTCTGTATACGTGTGTCTTTACGCACAGGGCATAATCAAACAAAATGTTTGATTTTACCTTACTACTAATGCCTTTTTTGTATAATACACACCTAAAACAACAAAAAATAAAACTTTTTTTTAATTATGAATATTTTGGAGTAGCAGGTATAATGAGCTCAAATTACATGCACTATGACCACACAGTCGTAAAGATTAATAAAACAAAAAACTTAGAAAGTCATAGCAAGAAATTAATATAAGTGTAAAAAAAAAAATGTGTAGAGTAGATGAAACTATACTCATATGACAGAAGTATACTTCAAGGTATTATATTAGGTCAAAAGGTACTTGAAGCTAGTAGTTCTGTATTTATTCTATACCATAGCATTTTAACTCATCCATCACAGTAACACCCCGAGGTATCCTCAAAAGACACCCAAGAAATGTGTACTGTGCATATAGTGCACATTTTAGGTCCAACATATAATACAGTTACAGAAACAGACAACAGATTGAATGAATAATGTGTATTCATTCAATCTGTTGTCTGTTCTGTGTTGTTACTACAAAATAAACAACTTTTGTAAAATAGAAGTCCAATTGCACCAGTACACAGCATTTAAGTGATATAAGTAGGTATATATTATAGAGGTATGCAAGGATAGAGACAAAGGGAGGTCTAATGTACCTGAGAGGGGAAAAAAATATAATTCTTGCAAGATTGTAACTAGCCTCACTATGATAAAATTCTACAAGTTCAGCTTGACCCACTTATTAGAGTTTTACTTTGTAAACAAGTCATAATGAATGAGAATCTATTATGTCTGACATGTTTACAACTCCAACTGAATAAAAATGAAGTTAATTTGAATGAGAATGGAGAAAGTCTGAATGAGAGTGCAGTCTGATTCAGCTTTAGAGCTGAAAGAAGACACCAGCCAGCAATAAATATTTGGTTAATGTTATTCTTTTTTCTTTATGTTATAGTCAATAAAATGTGTGTAAACAATAATATGTAGTAATATCCTTAATACAGTATCTCAAAAGATACAGAGAGGCACTTAAAAACAACCAGCATTGAGTAAACAGACTTATTATTACAATAGATTTGGGTCAGTATACTGTTGTTTTATCTGTGAATACTATATGATACCTATCTATATGATGATTTATAGTTTGGATGACATTCAACTTCAAATCATTTCAGGGTTAGTCTTTATCAAAATCAAATTAATACTTTATGTTAATCTACCAATATTCAAGTAGCTAAAATAGTTACATACCTGCTTGAAGTTCACTTAAGGTTTCAGCCAAAGTGCGAGTAAGAGGACCCCATTCAGCTAGCTGTCCAGTTATAGGAGGTAGTTCCACCTCCTTTCCTTCTTCGCCATTCAACTTTAATTTACCTCCCGGGAGAGTAAACCTTTCTCCTGGGTTAGCCATCTCTTGAAGAACTTGCAGTAAATAAGGGGTCTGGACCAAACATTGCATAACTGAGTTGAAAAAGCAAGTATTTCCTAAGTTTGTGAGACCTCTTACCCTCGGCAAGTGTACCATGGCTTTGTCTTTCAGTACAGGTTTAGATAATGGGTCAATCTTAATTATAGTTTCCACAGTGGTTGTTTCAATTTTAGGATCTAGGTTGAATGGTAGTTCTATTGGAGGGAGAGATTTATTGTTTTCACCTGCCAAAGCCTGTTTTTTCAGCCATTCTATACATTCATGGAGCTTTTTAGCACTTGAGGCAGTGACTTCATTGTTGCAGTTATAACAAAAGATGTCCCATGTAGTAGTATTGGCTGTAAGTGCGTGACAATCAGAGTGGGGAGTGTTGAAGTGGTTCAGCGCGTGCTTGTTGCGAGTTCGACCGCAGAGCTGTGAGCCACAACGCAGACACATCCACAGTGTAAGGTCCTCCTCATAGTCTGGGTCTGAAACCTCATTTTTAGATGATTTCTTACACTCTGAGCATTCTTTTTCAAAGCCTCCAGTCTTGAGTGCCTTCTTCAGTCGAGTGAGGTCAACAGCTTTGGCGACGTGAGGACATGCGGATTTGACATTCTCATCGCAGGATTCAGTTGACTCGTCGCCATTCTCACCAGGATCGCTTTGTCTCTTTTTCTTCACCATTTTCACGTCTTATTGCAATTGCCTGCAACACGTAATTAGATACATGTGGTAAGAATAACCGCACAACACAAAAAGAATAAAATGTCAAATCTGTGTCGATAGCCATTGCACGCGTGACAACGCACATTCATCGAGTTTGCGATTCTGGAAAGTTACAAAAATGCCACCTACTATTAAATAAAAAACAATACCACTTACTATTGTATACGATGGTGAATCACTAAGTTTAGAATGACTAAAATAACAAATATGCGAGTTTTCCAAAATTTTGTCAGAAAAGTGTACGACCGTCAACCATCTTTCCTAACAATGTGTTACCAACTATAAAAAAACAGAACAGAGACCTACTTCTAATTTTATTCTTCTCAATACAATAGTTTTTTAAAATATCCATCAAAGCTTCCTACAGTTTCATTAGACCTTATTGAGATTTAGTTGGTCATGCTTTTAAATTCCAATTAGTCAAATCTTCCATTTTCTAAAACCATAAAATCCAATAAGTAGCTGAAGTTGGAGTTGGAATCGATTTAACAGCTGTTTACTATGTATCAGATGGACCCCTCTCTTTTAGTCAACATTTTAGACTCTAGCGCCAAATAGGCGAACTAAAATTCTGAAACGTCAACATGATTGTGATGGAATCTGCTAATCAAATTGTGAATTTTCATTGATTTTCGTTAAATTACACCAGGATTTGTAATATTTAAAACTGAAATTAATATCGTGTAGTGTGACAGTACGTGCAATGCGAATTAAATATGTAGTTTCCAATTCATTGCTCATATAAATATAATTATCAAGAAGTTGTTGATGTTAACCACTTTACTGCGATAAGTTAGGAATATGTCGTTGCCCGGAAATGGAATCTTCGTGGTCCAGGGCGAGATGGCCATGCTCGTCACTGCCATGCGAAGAAGTACACGGTGGGGCTCACATTCCTTCCCAAATGAGGAGTATGACGTGCTCATGCGTACCTTTCAAGACCTCAAGACTATTCTCAACCAGGTCGAAGATCTGCGGCTGTTAGATCCCGCTACATACTTAAGTCCTTTCTTAGAAGTTATTAGAAGCAAGGAGACTACTGGTCCAGTCACCAGTCTTGCTCTATCTGCTATACACAAGTTTTTGTCTTATGGATTAATTGGTAAGCAATACTTATAAGTTTCGTTCACTACCGGAGGTAATACAAATAAATATTGTATACTATGAAAATAATTTCTTATTATGACCTCCGAAAGACGGTATTAGTTTGAAGAAGCTGTCTGTGATTTTTCCCTTTTTTAAGCGTTAACATTGTTAAAATCTTACCTCTAGTCCTCTTTCGTCTATAGTTACCCGTTTAAATCACCGCTAGGGGCGCCACTGTTTCCAGTCGCACATCTTTATGTCAATCATAGATCATAGCGTTTTGTGATTTTACCGCGTAAAGGTGAAAAAATTTTCAAGTCAAGAAAAAAGTTATTAAATAACTAATTAAATAGTAATTACATTGTTTTTACCGTATGTATGTGTACAGTGCAACATAAATAAGTACGAGGTATCTTATTTAGTGAAGTTTCTTTCCGTGAGCTTCGGTAAGTAGATTGTACCATACTAATTAATAAATACCGCTGAGGAATCGTTGCTCCCGAGGGAGAGCGAAGAGCGAAGCACTAATAAGTCCCAGAATAGTTCTCATCTTCGGAAGATTAGAACGACTTTGCCTCGCCATCCTCGAATAAATAAGCGGTTTAACCAAGTCATTTCGAAATGTGTTTGAGAGTTCGGTCTCACGCTCGGAACTCATTCCGCAATATGTTAAGGTTTTTACAAAAATGAACCTGATAGAATTATATTAATAATCATTTACATTCGTTAGTTACTGATGTAGGTACTTTAATTTTTTTATTGGAAAATATAAAATTATTATATTTGTTACGAAAACAATAAGATCGTTCCTTGGAAACCTGGAGAGGTACTTGATTTATGGACTATTATAATGAGTGTAGTGTCACTTGGATTTACCGGCCCAATAAAAATAAATAAGTTATAAATGATGTATCACCTTAATAAAAGGTATGATTATGTTGCCAGCACTGAACGGTCGATGGCGTACTTGTATACATTGTATTGCAGGGTCAGGAACTTCTAAAAACTGGCTTACAAAATAGCAATATTATAACATTCTAAGTCTTATTCCAAGTTGAATTCTTGAGGGTGTCCTAGTTGGCGTGATATTCATACGTTAAAACAAGAATATCTATAACAATACTAATCTATATTGTAAGAAAGTAGTAGGCATAAATGCATGTCATCTTAGGATGCAAAGAATTTAAAATTTTTTTATAACTACTAATTTACACATACCTACATTAATATTTAAAAAATAATTAAATTAAATGTTGAGGAACAGCTCCTTCCTGTTCATAAACGTCTTTAATAAAAGGTCAGATGGGACATTATCCCCCTTTTTAAACTTAAAAGCCTAAATTAACATGTTTGAACTTAACATGTCAGTTGAAATTCCAATTATTTGGGATTCAGTTCTTACAACAGGTAGATTGGATGACAAGACTTGCACCAGGCATTTCTTCATCTATGCATAAAGTAATTTCACAGGAGGCTCTTGCGAGTAACACCTAATATGGAAAAGAAATTGTCTCAGAGCCCACTCTTTCAGTCTCATCTTCACCTTATACCATTGTAACTGCGACTAATTGGATTGCGGAAATCCTTTGGAAACAAGTCATGGTCATGGTTCATTTGCTAAACAATTCCTTCATAATTTTTGTTTTGGGGCTTTGGTTAATACCCACTTAACGATAATGTTTTTATCCGTGAACATAATATATCTAAAGTATAACATATAGTCACATTATTAGAGTTGGATTGGTAGGTAAATTCCAATCAATTCACCTAGAGTCACTTGAAACACAGATTTCAACTTGATGCCTTTGCCCACAAAGTAACTAAACTAGGTAATTGGTATATTTACCAAAAAATTGAAAAACTATGACTTGCCTCCAAGCGATACAGTCAACATCAAAAGTCCATAAAATCAATTTTTCAATAAATAAAAAAAAAAAAAAAAAAAAAATCTACATTACATTGCTTAATAATGTGTCAATTAAGTTGATGTATAAGTAGTTGTATGATATTTAGAAAACAAAGTAACTACATAGTACTACTAATTAATCTACTTTTGTCGTTGACTGTACTATAGTTGCAAGACACTTGAAGTTAACCTGACGACTAGGATGATCAATATCATTGTCTCAGGATGCAATTTTATTTTTGCTTGCTTCAGACAAGGTAGACTAAGAGAAAGATGGGCTCTGCATCCCCTAGTGAGGTGCAAATTACAGTGGCGGCTCAGGAATGGGAACCACAGTGCACACGTGATACACAGGCAAAATGTGACTCACTTTCTCACTACAGAACGCGGCGGACGCGGGCTGGGGACTGAAGTTGAACAACTTTATGTTGTCAAGCAAATGGAGTTAGAGCCTACAAAAAACGGCATTCCAATGTGAGGGAGTTGTTTGCAGTGCATGCAGCATTATTGCTTATGTACAAAATGCACTACTGGTTCAGTCGGACAGCCAACTGAAATGATGGGTGCACTTGCCCCTTAACCCCTCTAGAGCTGACCAATCAACCGAGCAGTTCAATATAATACTGACGGTTATCTCCCTGAGAAGTTAAACGGATTCTTTGACCTCGTCTCAAGAGGCTGATTCGTTCATAAATGTGAACTTCTGCTAGGAGTCGCAATGGCCTCGATCAAAGATCAGGACATATGCAATATCAACCCTTTCACATCAAAGGGACTCACCCGTCGTTCCCCAGTGCATGACGCGGGACTCAAAGGTGGTTCAGTGACCACATGTAAGGCTTTCAGTTAAACTGGAACTACATCATACCTATCAGTACTTTAGGCTGATTGATCTCAGATTGACAGCCCTAACGGCCCTGACTAATAAAGGATCTGCGGAAGATCCTAATAGATCAGTTAGGATGGAGGTTTTTTTCCCCCACCTATTTTAATAATTCTAAATATAGCCACATAGTGGGATCAGTACTTTGGGCTGATTAATCTTAGATTGACAGCCCTAACGGCCCCTGACAAATAAAGGATCTGCGGAAGATCCTAATAAATCAGTTGGGAATTGGGATGGATGTTTTCTCCCACCTATTTTAATACTTCAGTGGCTGGCCCTTCTATACAATGCCAAGGGAACACAAATTCTAAATATAGTCCCATAGTGGGATCAGTACTTTGGGCTGATTGAGAGCCCTAATCGACCCCTTGCCGATAAAAGATCTCCGGGAGATCCTAATTGACCCCTCAGCAGAGAGTTGCTATCCTCCTTAAAAAAGGGGGGGGGGGGAGAGGAAAACTGGAGTTATCAAGTTGTAGTTAGCGGATAACCACTCTTGATCAATGCTTTGACTATACACTGTATTGACAAAGTATCAGTTGCATGTCAAATTTGCATATTATGAGATTATAGTATATCTCAAACTTGTTCCAAAGTAGTAGCTATCTTTTACGTCGTGACGGTAATGTCCATTTACTGGGTCTGTATAGATTGTGTATAGTCTACGTGTACGGGACACCTACCCATACAACTATGGGTTACATATTGCATATTCAATGGCAATCTTTTATGTCATACGGCAGGAATGTATTTTGCATATCCCCATTTTAAACATAATTTTATTTTGAGCTTACATTTCAATTGATTTAATAATTAACATCTGCAGGGCCTGCAGATCTATACGATCTGCAGTGTTTCCGTACTGTGCTACAAATGTAGACAGTTTTTCTATGGAAAGCCCAGGCCATTAATTATCCTGAATGGGATACATACATTCGCGCCTGTGAACCCCTCCATGGGTCAGAGGTGTAATATTCGACACCCACATTTGGCCAGATAGTTATGAGTTCACATGACGGGGGCCAGACCTATTGCAGTCAGATAAACGCTTTGTCATGAGTCATGACTAATCACTAATGTCTACTGTCGGATGGGGAATAGCCCTATTCCTTGGTAACCCATACCACGAGAAGTGATGGGATACCCAAATAATATCTAACTGACTATTTTCAGTACCATATAACAGTTTATTTTAGACATTTCTAGAAGAGTTGCCATTATTCTGTCTCTAGCTACAGACAGGTGAGTACATGACTTCACGTATTAGATCAATTTCGCAGTATCGCAGCTTCATTGTTTTATCTCATTGAAAAATTGTACGCTACCCTATCATCTCTTTTGCTTCTATCCATCCAAAGGTTGCCTGGAAGAAATCGCTGTTAGCGATAAGGCCGCCCATTGTGCATTTATAAGTCGAAGATAAATTAAGCGAAAGCCAGAATACATTATAATATTCTAAAACTGATTGTAGCTAGCATAGGCAGTCGGTGCTAATGTCAAACACCAAAATGCCTAGTTGTGTACTTCAGTACACTCAACCTTGCGGTCTATGTTACTGATGTAACTAGTTGATTTATCTCAATTAGAGCAGCTACCACGACACTCCTAGGAGAATGGATAAGATCTATTTTTATGCAGTACATATTGATGCGGCTCAAGGTAGCTTCAGATCTTCAGTTACCTTCAAAGGTTGACATGTATGCCCATGGCATAGGTTTTATGTTGAGGAAATTGGAAGTCTTAATTTGGTAATAAATTTTAATTAATGTTTGATGTTATGAATATGATATACATCTTGGTTGCATGTTTTGTATGAACATTCTATTATGATTAATGCATCATTTTAATTCATATGCTAAATAATACTGTTTTCTATATTATCACATAGCGTTGTTATAGTTACCATCACCAGCAGAAACCAAACAGGTCTTCAAACTAATACCGTCTTTCGGAGGTCATAATAGAGCTGTTTTACATAAAATAAAACAGTTATTATGGCCGAAAGAAAGACGGTATTAGAGCAAGGTCCTTGCTGGCGAGAAGACACTATGATCTATGATTGACATAAAGATGTGCGACTGGAAACAGTGGCGCCCCTAGCGGTGATTTAAACGGGTAACTATAGACGAAAGAGGACTAGAGGTAAGATTTTAACAATGTTAACGCTTAAAAAAGGGAAAAATCACAGACAGCTTCTTCAAACTAATACCGTCTTTCTTTCGGCCATAATAACTGTTTTATTTTATGTAAAACAGCTCTATTAGAAATTAATTAGAATTCATGCCACTTAGTAAGCTGTGCTAGGAATGAAAGAAGCACTGTCTGGTTATTGCACATTGTTATTATCATTTAAATTGAATACTCCTGAGGCACATCAGGTATAACCAATTTAAATCATAATAACAATGTGCGAATGTTCAACCTTTTTGATCAGAGTTTTATTTTCTAAATCTGCAGCGCAAAAAATAAAACTTGGCCTTGCGCCCAGATTTCATTTTTTGATAAAAGAGTAGGTACAATAATAAAATTGTAATTTATTTATCACAAATGCGCTGTGTCAGGTGCAGTGTCTCATGGTTCAAATGCATATAAAACGCTTGTATTGCTTTGAAGTGACCACATTTTCACTATTCTGACTGCCACAACCATGATACATCAATTTAGGTTTAGGGAGTATTGTTTATTATGCATCAGCGCCAACTTCTTGTGGGTATTTAATCAGGTAAAAAGCTTGAAGCCTGTGGCAGTTCCGAGTCTAAATAATATATAGAGAACTAGGTGTCCCGGCGAACTTCGTACCGCCATATTTTTCCTGTTCCCACTGCACCTATTTTCTCATCCTTTAAACCTTCCCTGGACACCCACGAATATTTCAAGACTAAAATCAGCCAAATCGGTTCAGCCGTTCTTGAGTTATAAAATAACAATGTAAAGTGGCATTGATTTTTATATATCAGATTTTAGCTTTTGAATGCCAAAGTATTTAATGCATATGGTAGACTTATTTTATACACTTAGGTGGCAGACAAGCACAGACCTGTAGATAATATTACCTGAATGTTATTACAGATCCCACACACCCGAGTGTGCCAGCGACAGTAGAAGATATAGCTGATGCAGTCACACATGCAAGATTTGTTGGTACAGACCATTCATCAGATGGAGTAGTTCTCATGAAAATATTACAGGTTTGTATTCAAGAGATAGTCATGTGACATGATACATATATCATTTTTTTTTTTTTATTCTTGGACACTAAGTCATTATTCGATATGTGAAGCCCATGTAGCGATATTATTTCATAATAAATGTTAATGTCCACTGGTACCTTCTCACATGCTTAAAAAGAACAGCTCCCCAGGGCCTTCTCCCATTTTGGAATAGGTTCTCAAAAGATCTAATACCCATACGGATATCATGCCATAACATAAATAAATCTTATAGCCACCAACTAAATTCAATTTTATTTATTTATGTGAAATACACTAATAGCTATTGTGCTGATGTATGTGTGTCCTGTGATCCAGGCCTCACCAAGGCAGATTCCTGAAAAAATTACGTTAAAATATGTCATGATGTCTCAATGATATGTTAACTCATACAACTTTAATTATACAATTATTGCTACCTTACATGCTTCTAATACTTCCAATGTCATTATTGTTTGCTGTGTAATTTCTTGTTTTGTGTGACCACTTTGCACTAAATAAATGTTTCTTTCTTTCTTCTTTCTTTCTTTCTCTCTTCCTGTCTTTCTTTCTTCTACTACAACTAAGTACACAATTATGTAAATTTTCAGGTGCTTCGCACTTTGATGTTGAGTCCAGAAGGTGCCATGTTGACGGACGAAAGTGTTTGTGAAATCATGCTCAGCTGTTTCAGAATATGTTTCGAAATTAGACTCACAGGTTTGTGCTATAGCTCTTTATTTATTTATGTATGATAGGGATGATAGAATTATAACAACCATATTTCACTATGTTGCACAGTTCCCATATTTACTGTATGATGGGGTTGACATATCTGTATAGATAAAAACCCCAAAAAAAATCTAGATAAAAAAAAGTTCTCAGATTGGGCAAACTTATACTTAGTTTTTTTTTGTTATGAATCGGAAGTATTGGTATTTGCTTGTCTAGAGGCATACCCATTAAGACTGCTATATTTTAAGTAATAGATTACTTAAAGTATAGCTGGTGGATTGTGAGTGAAAATAAACCTCAAACTATTAGTGACTTTATTTATATATATTCAATCATATTCCGCAATCATCAAATCTGATTATAACTCCGGACACATATCTTGGACCTAAATCGCAAGACAAACGAGGCTCTGGCGCCCGCGTATTGCTTTGTAATAATAATCTATGATTGGTGAATTTCAGTTCGTCCACCGCAGTAGCACCCTCTGCTATCGTCAAAAGATACCCAAGAAACGTGTTCTGCGCGTATAGGCCACATTTAGAGCATATTTTAGGTTCTGGATACATGTCCGGAGTTATATGACTTATTAGTAGTAAAAGATGACAAAGTTCAGACAGACAGGAAGCTTCTATAACAATATGTTTTCAGAGCTGCTCCGACGCAACGCCGAGCAATGTCTCCGCGACATGACACAGCTGATCTTCATGCGCCTCCCGCAGTTTCCGCCAGAGGACAACGCCTCCTCCTTCTCCACCGTCGGCCTCTCGCTCAAGAAGAGGGAGAAGTCCAGCAAAAAGAAAAGTGCGACTAGTCTGAGCAGTGAGTTCTTATCCTCTACTCCAGTATTTTCAACTATTTTTTCAACCGGTTGAACATATTTTTCATTCATTTTCAATAGTTCGTATCATAAAAAAATTATGTTTTCAAGATTTTTGAACTTGAATAAAACCGAGGGAAGTGGTCCCTCAGCTTTGATGCAATAATAAAAAATGCTAATGAAAACAAGTTCTAGCGGAATATCCTTAGAGTATCTATCTTACCTGTAGAGCGCGTCTTAGCAAGTATGAACTGCTATCACGGGTGTGAACAGTACCTAGAATTTTTGACAACTGCAATCAGTAGCAAAACAATATCTGCCAAAGTGATTTCGAAAATAACAGTTTATTTCATTTTGTGGTAATAATGGTGAACTGTGCATTGCCAGGCTCTCAAAACGATTCCCGAAAGAAAAATAAAAAGAATGATAACATTTCATATCACCCGTGAGTAGTATTATATGAGTAATTTATTTGTTTTCATAAAATTTATACGGGTCTCCTAGGGGGATGCGAGAAACGCGGGGCGGGTTACAGCTGACGGCTGTCACCGGCCATATTTTCTTTTAAATTAATAGTGATGTAGCACATGCACTTTCGGTTACGATAATTTTCTTTTTGCAGTAGAATTTCATTGTAGGTTTATTTTCTTTTATAGTATAGAGTATTTACTGCGTAAACAAATAAATCTGCTCATTTTACTTTTATATATTATGCACTATTATTTTTGTTAGGTTTACAAAAATATTAAGATGCATAATAATAGATGCATGAGTGAAAGCTAAAAGCTATAAAGAGGGCTGATTGGGAGCCGAATATTCGAAGTTTCATCTGTTCTATCTATTTTAAGCTTGATTTCAAATAAGTAACTAAGAAAGGGCTTTGCAAACTGAATGACGATGCAGTACCAGAACTTTACCTCCACGTAGGTAAATGCTTATGCAAAACTTTATATTTCAATTAACCACTGGCCTCTTCCAAAGTGCGTCAAAACTTTATATGCTTATCCATACTAATATTATATACGACTCTGTCTGCTGATATGTTAGATTTGTGGGATTTTAATTTCTATAATTCATTAAATGATACTAATATATTTGTATCTTGGTTTTAATTTTATCCATTCATCCACGCATGCGTCACACTAAATTCACAACATAACCAACTATCGATAATTTTGGTAATATGTACATGAAACATCACTATAGGCGCTTTATACCACAGATAAAAAACTGCTTACACTCGGCACAATGGACCATAGTGTTAGACTTGCTCTATAGTAAGTAGATACTCTAAGGGAATATCACATTAAATTTGTTTTCTTTGACCGGCACTTTTAATTTTGGACCTAAATAAATGGACGAAAAACAACGATATACAGTATGGGGTTTATATTTTGGTGATTTTATTAACTATTCTTCCAATATTAATACAATATTTTTCATTCATTTTCAATATTTCGTGTCATAAAAATGAATGTTTTCAAAACTTTTTAACTCAAATAAAACCGAGGGAAGTGGTCCCTCAACTTTGACGCCATAATAAAAAATGCTAGTAAGAACAAGCTCTAACGAAATACTTATCGTATTTTTTTTCTTTGGCCGGCACTTTTAATTATGGACCAGAATGGGTGATGTCCTTTATTTTGTACCTTCTGCAACATGAGAATATATTTATCTTCATGTGGGGCCCAGATGACTGCGTTGCATTGCATTCTAGCTGGTTCCTCGCCAAAGCGTTATACATATAACGCGATTATCGCTTTAATGATAGTAAAGTTGCGAGCAGTACGTAACATAAAACCTAAATTCCTAAATGCTTTTTTACAGCATTTTACTATGTGACTACTAAACGTTAGCTCCGTGTTAAAATTAACTCCCAAGTCTCGAACTTCTGTGACCCTGGCCGTGCTCGTACCATCAACGTTGTAATAGTTTACAATTGGACGATGTGCGCGTGAAAAAGTGATAGTAACACATTTTTTAGCATTAAATTGTAAACAATTCTCATAACTCCATGCAACCACGCTGTCGATGTCCCTCTGCAGACGCTCACAATATTCACAATCATTCCCGTCCTTTACGACTAGTGACAACTTAAGATCGTCCGCAAATAGCAAGCAATTTCTAATTAATAAATTTTTTGGGAGATCGTTTATCATGAGTATAAACTGAATTGATATAACCGTAGGTGAGAATAGTGCTTGCGTGTGTGTAAAGGCGGCCATCCACTTACAGTCCGCCTGCAGTTTTTCGTCTGTCCGGCGGCCTGCAGTCCTTATGTCATCAATGTCATCATAATTTTATTACTTCAGACTAAAATAATAACATAATTTCATTCTATGTTATTACGTATAAAATGCCGACGGCTATAGACTGTCCGGCCTTTAACTGTCTTTGCTGACCGGAATCGTCAAGCGGCCACACACATATTATCCGTCAGTCCAAAATCGTATACGAAACTGTAAAGCTGCGTTTACATACTCGCGGCAAAGCGAGGGAAGTGGCGAGAGAAGTGGGCAGAGACGTGGTGTGAATGGTATATTCGTCATGCCGCGAGTACTGCCGCGTATGTTGCTGCGAATGTCGGCTTGGCGGCGCGAGTCAAAGGAGCGGCAATGCTAGCGCGATGAACTTATACGAGACCGCTAGATGGCGCTAATCAGTAAACACGGCTTTCGTTATTGCTCCTCGAATATTTACTTTTAAAAATATTTATATCGATCTACGGAAAGTGTATAGTAGTTGAAAGTGATAGTTTTTATTAATAATCTATTTAATTAATTCAGCAAAGCATAATGCGTACACTGCTACAGCGTTGTCCTCCATACGTTTACGTCCGTCTCCGTTGCAGGGCGAATACTGTAATGCGGACCAACACGATGATGCGCGTGTGTGAATGGTAGGGCATTAATCGCGCGAATATTTCTGGCAACACGATGAGCAATGCGAGCGGCAGTATGTAAACGCGGGGTTAGTGTGTGGGCTATTGCGATGAACTGACAGACCGATATCATCCGGTTGTCGTTCGATAAACTGTTAGTGGGTGGCCGCCTTAACACTTTGATACGATATAGGTATGGCTAGTAATAATCGCGTACGATTTCTCGAACCGAAACGTGCAAGAAACTCCCTATCTAAATAAGTTTTTATAACAATAGAATGTTGTCCAATGCATGACATAGGTGCTAACATGCTATGCGTTGTACAACATTGTATATTAAAACATAATATTTGTACAAATTCTAGGTACTAATTCATTAGAAAGAAAGTCTTCTATGAGCGAGCAGCCAAGCACCACGGTTATGGAAGTGATAGGATCTGAAAGTGATAACAAACCGGAGATTGGACAGAGGTATAGTTATTGTATTAATCAAATCAATCAGCCCACCGCAGTGCTAGATATAGGCCTCTAATGTACGCTATTGCTTCCGATCCTCCGCCTTCCGCATTCGCATGCATATATTGCTTTTATGTTAGTAGTGACCAGGGTTCACCCTTGTTTGACCAAAAAACGTATGACAAAACATCATTTGACAAACAACGTTTGAAAAACTAATCATTTGACAAACTTTCATTTCGCAAACATGTTACTTTAAAAATAATCATTTGACACTATACGTTTCGCAAATGTATTACTTAGAAAACATTTCGATTGCTAAAATTTTATTTTAAAAATGTTTGTTTGACTAAATAAAGTTCTGCATGGTTATAAAAAAAATAACCACGAAGGGTAATGCGCCTCTAGCCTTCTAACCTAATCTATCCAAGTCGGAATGAGCAGCTTTCTCAATAATCTATCACTAACTGTCTGTTTGTCAACTAATGTTTTTAAAATAATCAATTTGTAAAATGATGTTTTATATAATGAATTTTTTTCAAATAAATATTTTGTCTAATGAGTAGTTTATTAAACAATAGTTTGTCAAATGATACATTTATCAAGTATAATTTTGTCAAACGTTGTTTGTCAAATGAAAATTTGTCATTCGTTTTTTGTCAAATGATAGGACACCAGTGACTAGAGATGCCATACCATCCAATTATAATGATATCAATAAGAGGAATGTGACTATAGTAGTCTTTTCGGTCTTTCTGATGTCAGAACTTTCCGACGGTTCCTTTTCATCCTTGCGTTAAGCCCAGTCGCATCCGAGTTTGGGGTCTGCTTTACCAGTCGTAACTGAGGATTTGGCTATACCTCGATATTTTCCATGAAGCGGTTGCCATCTGACCTCCACAACCTATTGGCGACATCGAAGCATGGCAGTTAGACCAGTTGTTGAATATTTCCATCAAGTGGGGATCGAAACCGCGCCTCCTGCGTAGCGGCCGCGTTCACTACCGCTACGCCTCCTGCGTAGCGGCCGCGTTCACTACCGCCACACTATAACGATTTTGTCATAACCTCGACAGAATCGATGTTAGGAAACGCGGGTCTCTAAACGCAAAGTACAGCTCGTGTTTAACAACATTCTAACAATAAACTATTCTTCACACACAGCCAAGACAAAAACCTTTTAAACGAGGCTGAAATAACGATCGAGCCTGTGGATGCTATAAAAAGCCCAGTCAAGAAGCACGGCCGTCATTCGTCCATGGACCTGGCCGCGAATGGCAACACGTCTATCACACAACTGCTTGAGAAATGCGTCAGTGCAGACAGCCCTGAGGAGAAGGTCGACGCTACGGAAGACACCACTGAGACTAAAGAGGGTAAGTGTACATACTTGGAAAAATATTGCTATTGAAATAACAACAGCGCTCGTAACTACCTGGCGATTTTATAGTCGTCTGAAAAAAAAAACAAATTTGGCATTCCCATACGTTAATATTTTTTTTTATTGCCAAATTAGTCCAACGATCCAAAATCTTTTTATCCGAAACAATTACAAAATAAAGGTATTCAACTATCTATGGCAGTTACGGTTGTCCTAACCGCTAGTATTCGAATTTCACATTTTTTAGAATTAACAAAAAAAAAATGAAAATAGCATTACATTCGATCTTTTGATTACATTCTACTAACTTAAACCCAAAGCAGAAACCAATAAAAAAAATTACCGTGAAAATGGTTTGTTTGGTTCAAAGAAGTTCCAGAAGCTGAATTAACGATAGTAGAGCCATCTCTGGAGCCGTCCATAGAACCCCCGCCAGAAGCCACCCCCACTACAGAGACTAGCGAGAAGGAGCAGAAGCCTTCTGAGTACGTGAACCACCGTGGGATTAGGTTCACGCCTCAGGAAGACGCCAACTTGCAGCCCTACGGCCTTGCGTGTGTCAGGGAACTGTTCAGGTAACTAAAAATATGATTTTAAACAACGCCCGTATTGTTGTCGAAACGTTGTATATTTGCTAATACCAACTTTGTAGACTTTGATAGTGTGATCTAGGATCTGTGCTTCAATGAAGTTTCCGTTTTATTCATTAGATGGCGCTGAATACGTGTAATCAGTTTACATCTGGAGGAAAGATGCTCACGCATATCCGAACATATTCTTACTGTTATTCATACTTAGCGCAACAGTCTCGAGCATGCTCGAACATAATCACGACGTCCAGTGTTCTACGTGTTCGAACATTTTGACGTTCATAATTATGTGCTCTATAAGTGCCTAAACTGTAAAAACGAAATTAATTCTTTGATTGATTGATTCATTTGAATGAAATTTTTGAAGAATTTACTATGCTAACTATTTAAATCGATTAAAAAAGATAAATTCTTGGCCTAAAAACGGATGTATAGAGGAATTTGGATCGGTTTCCTGCGGTCTCTCGCTTAGTGGTCAGAGCATTCCCCTTTTAAGGGAAAGATCGCAGGTTCGAGTCCCGCCCGAGGTTGATTCATTTTTCTCTTTCTTAATCGATTAATTGATTGATTCATATTCGAGTTGTTGCACATAGGCTCGAGCATGCCAACGTAGATGTGGAGAGGATGTTCAATCACGCGCTACTATATATTGGATAAGATTTTAATACTGCATACTATTTCCAGTTTTGTCTAAACGAATTAAGGTTGATATTCAATCGCCACTTACAAACTACTCGATCATTTTTTCACGTGATCTAGAATAACTCTAATGAACGTTTATTTACAGATTTCTAATATCGCTGTGCAACCCACTAGACACTCAGAACACGTCAGGTATGGTGCACTTAGGTCTATCGCTGGTCAGCACAGCGCTCGAAGTGTCGGCCGACCAGCTCGCCAAGTATCCGTCATTGCTGTATCTAGTCAAAGACCCGCTATGTAGGAACTTATTGAGTGTAAGTATTTATAATTTGTTCCTTAAAAATGTATGTGCTCTTGGAGGCACAACCAGACCCATGCAAACACCCATTTTCATGCATACAAATATATGCACTGAGCTAGGATAGAACCCGCGCCTCTTGCGTAGTGGCCGCGATCACTACCGCACCGCACCAGAGACTGTCGAAATGATATTGGCTTGAATGATATTCAGCTGTAGCGTTTATTATAACTTTTAATAAACTGACTGGCTAACGCTCAGGTCATTCGACAAGGTTTATTGAGAAAATCTATTTTATAACCATTAAAAACAAGTCATTTACCTAGTTGTTTTATCAAATGGCTAGGCATGTAAGTAAACGTCATCGATTCAAGCCATTTGCCTAGCTGCTTTTGATCAAATAGCTGAATATCATTCAGGCCGTTAACTGAACTGCTGATTATGCTAGTTGGCTTCGACAGATATACAGTGTACAGTTAACCAAATTTTCTATTGTTTACAGCTACTTAGCACGGAGAGAATATCTATATTCGCACTAGACCTACAAGTTTCCTTCCTCCTTTTCGAAGCGTTACGGACACACCTCAAGTTCCAAATGGAAGCATTCTTCAAGAAAATTATAGAAATCATATCAGCAGACACATCTAAAGCAATATATGAATTAAAAGAAATACACCATTTAGCGTTAGAAAGTCTAGCTCAAATGTTTAGAATACCTGGCTTATGTGCCGAACTGTATATAAACTACGACTGTGATGTATACTGCCTAAATATATTCGAAGAACTGACAAAATTGTTATCCAAAAACGTAGTTTCGTCTACAGCGTATAATATACATACTTTGTCACTAGAAGCACTCATGACTATCATAGAAGCGATCGAAATGGGGTGTCAAACAAAAGAAGTTAAAACGGAGATAGAGATTCAGAATGGAGAAGAGGAGAAGGAGAAAGACTTTAGAGTGGGACATGTGTCTCTAGAGCTGGGTGGTCTGGACGATGTGTCTGTGGTCTCTGATCTCGTGACGCATGATATTAGTCAGTACTTCGGCGGTGGGAGGACGGGCAGACACAAGCCGGCTACGGATATACCCACGGAAGCGGAGTTGGATAATATTAAAAATATGAAGAAGGTTAGTATACTATGACTATGTCTGTTCTAGATTGGAATATTAAGCATAGTTTGTACTTCTCTGGTATTTGGTATTCTCTGTAGTATTTGCTACTTCTCATCAGGTGGGTCCTATGCTTGTCTGCCACCTAAGTGGTATTAAGAAAATATTATACTCATTCTGTTCTAGTCTATTTAAAAAAATACATGAATCATGTTAAATTAATGATTCAGAATCCTAAATGACATTTTTTAAATTCTTGTTCTGTTTGTTCGCGTTGAACACAAAAACTACTGAATTAAATTTGAGATGTTTTTTATTAGAAAGCTCAGACCTGAAAAATGTTGTATTTTTTAATGAAATTAGTTGAGTAGAACCAGAAATATGACAAAAAGTTACACGGTAGCTGATGTCCACGCGGACGAAACGCGAGCAATAACTATAAATGTATTGTATATGTTGTTGCCATCCATTACCAGGATTATAGCTTCACTTATATTCCATTATATTAACATAAGTTATCTTCCACAGTGGGTGACCCAGGGTACAGAATTGTTCAACCAGAAGCCAGAGCGTGGCATCGAGTTCCTGCAGGAGCACGGAGTACTAACTACACCTTTGGATCCGCATCAAGTAGCCATGTACCTCAGAGAGAACCCTGATCTAGACAAGAAGATGATTGGTGAGTCCATGGATTTGCAAAGATTCCTATCTCAAGACAAAGTCTGCTGATCATCATCATCAGCACTATTCCCAATTGCATCCAAAGCTTTAGAGGCGAGAAGTTCCTATAACCTAATTCCTGCCGGTTACCCAATGAGTCACATGGTGCATGAGAAACTAGATTGAGTTAAGATTTTATTTCAACCAGCTTCCCTTTTGAAAATTTTCACGCTTCGCCACTGCAAGACTTTCACCTCTGAGCCTCATTTATCTTGGCAAGAACGAACGTTGTCTGACCCCTCAACTCCGAGAAGAAAGCAAAGTCTGTTAATTAGCAGGTTTGCAGGTGAGGTTGGTTTGAACCTTGAAATTATTTTTAGGAATCCATACATCCAAGCACTATAAACAATCAATGTGTACACAAAGATGTTTGTTGTTACTAACTGCCGTATTGGGATAACCTGTAATGGTAGTTATTAAGGAAAATAAATAAATCAATCAATCAATTAGCCTATTGCAGTCTACTGCTGGATATAGGCCTCTCCCAATATGCGCCACGTTTGCCGATCGATTTATCGTTTGCACTATAAACAACTTTTTATAAATGTATGTATGTGCAGGTGACTACATTTGCAAGCGCTCGTCGCGTGACGAGGACAGCGAGGGCGGGCCGAGCGTGCTGGGAGCGTTCGCCGACAGCTTCGACTACGCGGGACTGCGGATCGACCAGGCGCTGCGCCTGTACCTCGAGACGTTCCGCCTGCCCGGCGAAGCACCCCTCATCTTCCTCGTCATGGAGCGCTTCGCCGAGCGTTGGCATGTACGTATACCGAGCTGCAGGCACATGCTGTAAGAGCGTTTTGAACAATCAAAAGGACTCGACAGCTGAAAATATCGAAGTTCAACCAGACCTACATCATTCGTTTTTTTTACAGAGTACAAACGGCGAGCCCTTCGCGAACACAGACGCCGCGTTCCGTCTCGCGTACGCGGTTATAATGCTGAATATGGACCAACACAACCACAATGCGAAGAAGCTGAACGTGCCTATGACCGTCGAGGACTTCGTGAGGAACTTGCGAGGGTGCAACGGCTCCGGAGACTTCGACCAAAGCATGCTGCAGGCCATATTTCATTCTATCAAGTAAGTGTATAACTCGGTACATGTAACTTGGATCTAAATTGCAAGACAAATGAGGCCCTGGCGCGCGCGGATTGTTTTGTAATACTCTATGCTTAGTGAATTTGAGCTCGTACACCGCAGTAGCACCATGTGTTATCCTCAAAACACATCTAAGAGACGTGTGACAGAGAGTGGAGCAGTAATCATAAATTTATGTCAACAAATCGGGCATCGGTGTCACTATTTAGCCCGTTAATAGAGAAAGACGCGCATCGCGCCTGCTAGGGGGACGCAATTCACCTGTGACTCCTATACAAGAAACAAGAATACCGAAAGTAACGCAAAATGTAACAAAAGTTATAGTCAATGTCAAAATGTCTTTGCACTTGAAGAGCTCTGCTCTGTCCGGAGCTCGGACTCGGGACTTTTTTTATTTTGTCCCTGCACGCTGCACGAAGCAGGGATATCAAAAATATTAAAGACTCATTTGAGTGTTCCCCTCCACGGAAATCTTTAGTAAAAGGCGAAAGATTTATGCGTTATGAAGGGAAACCAGAGTTAACCAAAACAGGACTTGTTGGAGTTTATATATCAGCAGACGTAACGAAACCATAACGCGGTTCAGAAAAACTGCACATCGCCCTCTATCGAGCACAAAGGAAACTAAAAGTTCCAATAAAAATATTTTTGACATAGAACCTATCAATAGTAAACTATTCGATATATAAAATTATGACGTCACAATTGTTTATTTCACACAAGCAGTCAGTTTTAACTTACCGTTTTGAAGTTTTGTAAAAAGTTACTTACGACCGAGAGGTCCTGGGTTCGAATCCTTGCCATTACACTACCGACGTGAACCCACTCCTAACACAAGGGATTTAGCTTAGCTGGAGGGGTTAGAGGGAATATTAGTAATTTCGGTTGCTAATATTCTTTTTAAAAAAGAAAACAGAAAAAGTTGAAATAATTTAATAGGTACGATTTGACGTTTATAGTCTAGGGTTGAACTGTCTCAAAACAGTTGTCTGATTGAAAAAATCAAGTGATTCAAGTAACAAAATAGAAATAATCAAGTGATTCAAGTAATAAACGATTATTTTTTATGTAGTATTGATATGGTTAATGAAAATATGAAATGGGTACATATTAATAATTGTTATTTATTTACTTTCTGTGCTACTTTCGCTTACATTATCAGAAAAAAAAATTCGTTGTCTTTAGTATACGATGCAGCAAAAGTATCATCTTTGTAACATTTTGAGTTGTGTAATATAGAAGAAACATAAGAGGGTCAAAAGTAACGCAAAATTTTACAAAAGTTACATTCTGGTAGCGCCATACGATTAAAATGTAACAACCCCATATAATATAGCAACAATACTAGATTAAAAAAACAAAAGCGGTATAACGTAACTGTCTTACGAGGTCTCGCAGAAATGAAGAATCACGTCGTAATTTAAATTATTTGTAGTAATTCTTATATTAGGTACTTAGTCTTGTATGAAATTTAAACTGAAATATATCACACTATATTTTTTAAACTTACTATTATAATAGTTTCATGTTTCGTTCCATAAGTGCCATGTTACCTTCTATGACTTAGGCTAGGCCATCTGTTATAATCATAATGTACAGTATATAATTTGAACCAAAAGCATACACAAATATATGATAGACTAGCTGTTGCACGCGGGCAGCCCGCGTATTATTCTCTAAGATAAGCTATAAATTATTGTAAAGTTTCATTAAAATCCTTTCATTAATTTTTACCCGACTACGGCAAAGCCAAAGGAGGGTTATGATTTTGACAGGCTATGTATGTATGTATGTATGTTCGTTTGTTCCCTCATTTCTCTTTAACCACTTATTAGAACTGGACAAATGAGGTATTGATAGAAGCGTCTTGATCGTCCGATGGTTATAGGCTATATGACATGTCACTGAATCCAATGTGGCGCCCTCTAGCGGCCATAAAGTACTGCGTTAAAAAATAAACTTGAGGTAAATATACCGTGTTTGGTATCAAATTCAAGGGCTCAATTAGCTCATTTCAAATATGTAAAAATTTTGGGTATTGGCTGCCCCAAAATAGTATAAATAAAAAATTAAGTTTAAAACTAAAACCCGACTACTGCAAAAGCACGCTCCAAAAAGTATTAAACAAGAAAATATCAAGAATAGCCGTGGTCGTATGCCACTTGCTCTAACAAAACAATATAGGTATTCTGGGGAAAAGTGGCATACGACCACGGCTATTCTTGATATTTTCTTGTTTAATACTTTTTGGAGCGTGCTTTTGCAGTAGTCGGGTTTTAGTTTTAAACTTAATTATGAAAGGAGTAACAAAAATCCATCCCTCCATCCATACTTACAAACTTTCGCGTTTATAATATTAGTAGGATGCTTCTACGTACTACTGGTAGGGCTGACCTAAAACGGTCTTCGTGGTACAGGAACGAAGAGATGGTGATGCCAGCGGAGCGCGTAGGAGCAGTACGAGACGCGTACCTGTGGCGTGTGCTGCAGAGGCGTGGGGCCGGCGTGGGCGCACGCTACCGGGGAGTACAACCCGTGCACCCCATACACGCGAGACTGTTCGCCGTCTGCTGCCCGCCCACGGTGAGTATTGAATAAGAGTTTTGCTTGTTTCATGTATAGTCGACAAAGGAGGTACGGTTGCACCTTTACATACAACTATACAGGGTGGAAAAAATAAGTTGGGCCCTTAAATTCTTAAATTGGCTCATTTTGCTTAAAGGAGACATTCCTTTATTTTTTAAAAAGAAAGAAAACTGCTTTTAAAGATTTTCGTAAGCTCGCTTGCCACATCCGGTAATCGAACCGACTAAAATCCGAAAATATAACATCGTGTATTTTTATGCCATCAACTGATAGTGTCAATCATAAGGATCAAATCTCTCTAACAAACATGGTGAATTAAATGAAAGGTAAAATAATGCACTTCAAGTCAAAGTTCCATCCCGTCCATCTGATAATATAATTCACAATTCTGTTAGCTTATAAGCGTTCCTGGTAGATGGCGCCAACCTACCAAGGTCACGTCTGAATAGCTCAGTTAGTCACAGAGTTCCCCCTAGAATAAATAGTATGGATTAGGAGATTAAAAAGTATTGATATCCTGTCTTATATATATTGACTTCTTTCTGAATTAAAATTTATAGGAAGCATATACTGGGTGATTTTATAGTCGTTTCGGAGCGAAATATTTTGGGCACAGATTCGTTAAAAAAATAGTTTGGAAGTATTATTTTCGCGAATTTTTTTTTTACAACCCCCATACAGTATGCCTTTCACCTGTACATTATTCCCATACATTATAAAAATAAAGTTTTTATTTTTCGCCAAATTAATACTTCCAGACGCTTTCGTTATCGAAACTGTGCCCTAAATCTTTCGGTCCGAAACGACTACAAAATCACCTTTTATAAATATCTTCAAAATTTGACATATTTTGTAGGTGACAGCACTATCAGCCGCCTTCGAGCGCGCTCCACCTCCGACGGCAGAGGAGGTGGAGACGGAGAAGGCAGGCCTAGGCGTGGGGGAGGGCTACGCCATCGCGGCGCGCCTGGGGCTGGAGCGGTGCGCCGCGCTAGTGGCGCGCCTGCCCACGCCGCCGCCTGAGGCCATCTCGGTGGACACCATACTGCTCACGCTGTGCAAGTTTACTGGTCTACTGGCGCCGCTACACGCCAACTATATCGCGATAGGTACTGTACTACTACTCTTACAACCGTTCCCAATAACATATCACTTCATCATCACTACATATTATAAAACAAAGTCGCTGTCGCTGTCTGTCCGTCCCTATCCCTACTAATATTATAAGTGCGAAAGTAACTCTGTCTGTCTGTCTGTCTGTCTGTCTGTCTGTCTGTCTGTCTGTCTGTCTGTCTGTCTATCTGTCGTTCTGTCTGTCTCGCTTTTACGACTAAACCGCTGAACCGATTTTGATGAAATTTGGTATAGGGGTAAATTAGACCTTGAGAAAGGACATAGGCTATGTTTGGTCGCGATAACCGACATCCACGCGGGCGGAGCCGCGGGCAAAAGCTAGTGTATGCATAAATCTTCAAAACTACGCAACGGATTTTGAAGCGGTTTTTTTTAATAGATAGAGTGATTCAAGAGGAAGGTTTATATGTATAATACATGCATAATATTGTAGAGAAACACTGATGAATTTAGAGATATGCAGCGGGAACGGGATCAGATAATATGGTGGTGCGAAGTTCGCCGGGTCAGCTAGTCTACAGATAAAGGTAAAGATAGAGATAGTTCCTTTGTCAAATCTTTCGCTACTATGAATTGCGTTACCATAGAGATTGATGACGTTTTTATCCTTTTTAATGTCAAAGCTGGCGATAGATAGGTTATTGGGAACGGTTGTTATTCAATAAAATAGACGGTGACTGCCCCGTGGCACTACCAAATGGCACTACTGGTAGTGTCAAGTACCAGCTGATTTTATGGTCGTTTCGGAGTGAAAGATATGGACGCTGATTCAATAGCAAACTATTAATTTAGAGAAAAAATAGTAGATTACCCAACAAGTGAAAAAAAGATGAATTCTTTTCAAGGCACTAAGTTGTATCCCGAGAGGAGCGAAAGGTTTCTGGGGTAGAATCCCGAGCGTAGCGAGGGATTCTAGAAAGAAACCTGAGCGGATCGAGGGATACAAGAGCCGAGATGAATTCTTTTTTCACGTGTTAGGTACGCTACTTTTCATCATTGACTACGAGAAAACAATTAATATGTGATTATGAATTACATTTTGTTATGGATAGTACATAAAAGAAGCAGCAAATTATCAGTAATAGCTACCGCTTTAGCGCGAAAAGACTCCGGAGTCTTTTCGCGTTCGAGAATTTCATTTTCATCACTGGATGAAGTCATTTTAAGATTAAGAGACAAACAGAAACTTTTACAAGGAAAACTGCACAGATAAATGGCGGCATTTTTTTTTCTTAATTTAAACTGAGCCACATTCCATCCAGCCAGTTATTACAAGGTGGCTTTTAGTACGTTTTTATAGTGAGAGTGTGCAACCTCCTTGCATGTTTTACTACAATCCGTACATTCGCGCATGTTCCTAATTCAAATTTTTTTATTCACTCAGTGAAATAAAGAGCGTTTTATTCACTGTTTTTGATGAATCACGGGCCCTTTTTCGAGTGGCAATGGTGAAAAATGTGTTTATAACACTCATACTTTGTTCCCTTTACCTGTACATAATTCCCATACATTATAAGACAATTTTTTTTACCCAAAATCTTTCGCTCTGTAACGACTATTCAGCCGGTATACACTCTCCATTACACAGCAAGCGATATTTATGTACTTTCACTTTGATATATCATCATTTGTAATTAATCTGTAAGGCCTCTTCCAATTTGTACTATAGCATCAGATCCTTCGACTTGCACATTCAGTCTATCCCAGCTACCTTTTTCAGCTTGTCTGTCCAAAAGTAACAATTACGAACATCAAAATCAATGTTTCTACATTTAAAGCCAGATTCGCAAGGCAATATGTCAAGTAGTCTGTGAGTAAAGAATCTGTCATTATTCTACTTGACAATAACTAGTTAACATCCGCGCATAGTTAGTAAAGGCTACGAGGTGCTACGTACTGTTACAGGTATCACTTTGGGCGGTGCTACGAAGGCGCAACTGGCGCTACGCCGCGCATGCGCACTAGCAGCGCGTCACGCAGACTGCGTGCGCGACTCGTGGCGCCACCTGCTGGAGATCGTTAAAACTCTCTACGTCGGACATTTACTACCCAAGGTGTGTAAAACTTCTTCATCCCAGTCGCATCAATAGGATCTGCTCTTACGCTCCCGCTTTTATGGACTCCCATACAACACCCATACAAGACAGCCCTAACGGCTGGTTGAAGGTTCCATACAAGGCAAACTAGTAACTACTCATGTTCGCTTTGTATGGAATTTCCACCAGCCGTAAGGCCTCCCAACCTCGTGAAGAAAGCCTGCGCCAAATATCTCATCCGTAAAAGGTTGCCTGGAAGTGATTGTTGTTTATAATAATTGTTTGTACATTAACATGTTTGTATATAAATCAAGGCCAAATGTACCAACCCTCTACCTGCATTTGCAATGTAAATAAATAAATAAATATAAATTTCTGTTCATTTATGTATTTTGGTGAACAATAAAGAATATTTACTATTATTATTATTATTTAATCTGTACCAGTGATCCGCAACCGGATACTGTATACCTACGCTAAGTTGTGTAAACACTGTATGTACTTTGGTTGTTGGTTTGAAATAAATTTATTTTTATTAAAAAAAAGTTGATAGGCACAACCTTACTTCGCTTCGCTTCATCCAGCTATATATGTCAAATTAAAAGGAAGAGAATCTGTATACACTGAGGTGAAAGAAGAGCCTCGAATAAAGCAACCAGTAATAACGCTAAGACAATAACAACTCGATACTAGAATCAACAATAATGTTTTCAAAATTCAAAACATTTATTGCCTACTAAGTGTACATAGATCTTTACATTATATTTCAGTACTTAGGACTTAGCGCCTTTTGCAGACATTGCAATATTGAGGTAACATATTTATTTAGGTAGGTATATTAATGTCTTCTAAACAATGCTTCTAAATATTACAGACTCAAGCAAAATTTAATGGCATCTATACTATTATAAAATTGTAAAGTGATCGTGTCTGTACATAGGAGATATTTTAAAAAAAAATACTCGGGTTATGTTATGTTAACGATACTGAACATGAAAATATATTTTTTTTATTTCCTGTCTGTTTGTCCGCAATGGACGCAAAAACTACTGGACGGATTTTGATGCGGTTTTTTTTGTTAGAAAGGGCTTACTCAGACTTAAAATCTTACGTTGGTTTGATCGCAATCGGTTGAGTAGAACTGAAGATATGAGCAAAGGTCGCGTTAACTGAGATGCGCGCGGGCGTAGCCGCGGGCGGAAGGCTAGTACAATAATAAATTAGATGACATATACACAAGGGATTAAATTAACTATAATAAATGAATTAAATGTCAGGTTTGAACACAATTAAATTAAGTACAGAAATGTTTAAATGTCAAATTCAATAATAATAAAAAAAATCATAACAAACAAAACAAATGTCAATACACAATGTCAATATACTATAAATATAATGTTATTACATTGTTTCCAGTGCCTCATCGAAGCGGAGGATTACTTAGCGCCCAACGGAACTGTGTCGCTGATCAGAGAAGCTGCTAGAGGGTCGGAAGCTGGCTTGCTGTCCAGCTTGTATTCTTACATAGCACTTGGGGAAACAGGTAACACGTTCTAGATTCTAGATATTCTAGATTTATAATTTACCCAGTGATTTCTTAAGCTTAAAAACAACTGATGAAGTTTTTTTATGATGACTTATCAACTAACCACCAATCCCGGTTTTTTACCCGATTGCGCCAGCGAGAGGGTAATGTGTTTCGCGCGTATGTATGTATGTATGTGTCTATGTGTGTATGTAGTTTTCTTTGTTCCCCTCTACAGGCCTAACGCCTGGACGGATTTTGATGAATAGGGTCTCAAATGAAAGGTATTCATCTCCCGAGTGTCATAGGGTACATAAAATTCCAACAAAAACTATACGGTAGATTTTTGATGCTAAAATATCTGTTGGCAAAATTTTTTTTTCATTCAAATTTATCGAGTAGGGTATCAAAATGAAGAGAATTAAAAGGAGATTACAAAAATATATAGATGTCATATCCTAACTAAAAAGGTTAAAATAAAATTAATTATTAAAAAATAAAAAAACACGACTGCTGTCTAAAAGATTGAAACAAGCTTGATAGCAGGCGGTACCCATTAAATTTCTTTCGGTTTATGATTGGCAAATGGGTGCTATCAAGCTTGTTTCAATCTTTTAGACAGCAGTCGGGTTTTTTTATTTTTTAATAATTAATTTTATTTGTTAATACTACTTAGGTCGCAGACAAGCACACGGCCCTCTTGATGGTAAGTGTTTACCGTGGCCTATGGGCGAGTGCAACAGCAGGGGAGTCACACTCGTGCTGCCGACCCTGTAAGAACTGTTACACTTGCCGGGATTAGGTGTATCTTGACTTTTATGGGCGCGACTATCAACTGACCCGCCAACTTTGAGAAGTAAGCCTGCACTTCCCGTTCATCTCTGGTTGTAGTTGTATCAACTTTAACATAAATCATCTTTCACATAGTCCATTTTTAGGGTTCCGTAGCCAAATGGTTAAAAACGGAACCCTTATAGATTCGTCATGTCTGTCCGTCCGTCTGTGTCCGTCCGTATGTCACAGCCACTTTTCTCCGAAACTATAAGGCCCATGCTGTTGAAACTTGGTAAGAAGATGTATTCTGTGAACCGCATTAAGAATTTTACATAAAAATAAAAAAAGCATTACATTTTGGGGATGAAAAAAAAAATTGAGTTTCAGTTCTAAGTCCCTGAACTGAAACTCAAATTTTTTTTTTTCATCATGTGTGTGTGAGGTATCTATAGATAGGTCTTTAAAAATGCTATTAAGGTTTCTAATTCATGGGCGAGTCCGACTCGCACTTGGCCGATTTTATTTTCAAGTCTTTCTCTCTCCTGGTAACTGTCTATTTCCATACTTGATATCTTCTTGATGCCACTATGAATATATTAATGTGTGTCGTTTTTTATAGGTATGCGAGCACCCACTCCTCACGAGAAGGTGCTAATAGACGAAGCCACGGAATGTGTAGCTAAATGTAACCTGCCTGGACTACTCATCACTGAAACCAAGTTCCTGCAACTAGACAGTTTACAGGTATTTACATTCAACCTCTAGTGCATATCGGTCGGTTCGATTACGGGGATATCACAGGTATTAACATAGACAATCGACCTATGTTTTTGCGACACGCTATGATGACCGTTTTGACACGATTGGTTTTGCTCGTTTTCTCTGTTTGTCTAGTATACTATGTCTAAAAGTTATTTTTTTTTTCGAATGTTATTAACTGATAATACTATTTGGAAAAATAAAAATGACAAAATACATTTTGTATGAATTGCACATATTAATTTGAAAAATTTGCGTTATTATAGGTGTACCAGAATCTCATGGTAAATTGGGAAATTGAAATTTGTAAAGTGCAATACTGGGGAAACTATAGTAAACCATCTTGATACTTTTTTGTGTTTCATACATAGCAGTAGTCATATGGTAGGTAAATATTATTTTAAGGGTGTTGGCTGACGCGTGTGCGGCTACGCTAACTATATGGACCAACGTCTGTTAATTTGAGTTTGAATTGGAATAACTATAACAGGCAGACGCTTAAAATATTTACGGAATATGTAAGTAGTTTTATATTTGTCGCATCCAACTAGCTTAATTAGCTGTTCAAATCTCTTGCATGCTAATCTCTTTACCAAAAACCATCGTTCAACGAGCTTCGATATTCAGCTATAGCATTTGAAAACTGGTCATAAGTACAAATGGTGACCAATGACAGAAATAAAAATCGATTATCTGACTGTTGTCAAAGAGAAACAAGATAGAGGACGGCCAATAGGTATATATGGCGGTCTCAAGGTCTTCTGCCTGACGGCGAGTGGACTGTGTGTAGGGCGGCTTTGTACGATACTGGCGGGTGAGCGACGACGGTACCTCGCACTGCTCGACATCTGGCAAAACCTCGGTATAGTGGCGCGTGAGAGGGGCTTTGTGGTCTTTATCGCTGTGTCTTACTCTTCTTTTACGGTTTACTCGTCCGTGATGCATATAGCTGTCCATAGACTTTCTCGATCTCTTCGAGTATCTCGAACTTTCAGGTTATCGTTTTACCATCCCCAGTTTTAAGTTTCGTCAGATGGGGCCACCCCAACTGCTGAGCGAACACTTTCGACCCCAATGGACAATTACCTCCTGAATGGTGCGAGTGTTGGAGCGTCAGGGGTCGCTTAAACAATTTGTAGAAGGTAGATAAGTCAGTCCTCATAGTAGAAAATGGTTTTACAATTTGCAAAACTTTTGAACGAAAATTAGGATAATTATATATCATCCCAATCGCGCCATCTATAGGCAAGTCTAAGAACTGCTTCAACAAATTAAATTAAACATAAAATGTGTCATGGGATTCCTTCACATAAGTTGAAATAGAACAATATCTATAGAAGATAAAATATAATATGATTGCATGTTAATCTGTAATCGTTACAGCTATATTATCATCATCATCACTAAGAAATGATAATATAAATGGCAAATAATAAAAATTTATGTAAAAGCAATGATATCTACTTGAACTATCCTATTATAAACATGTCATGGTGTAAAAGTATCAAAATGGTACAACTCAACTATACGTCAAAACGCAACATAGACCAGCAACTCCAAACCAAAAAAATATTTGACATCTCGATATATCAATGTCAATTTTATATGGAATTTGTATGCCGGTATGACTTGTGCGCATGTGCATGTAATGTCTCCCAAAATTAATAAACATACAGGAGTTGTACGCCTATGTGCAGGTAAAATTTGACATGATGACCGTAACATTGCCATATAAAAATCGTAATTCTTTTTTTAAACGCGTACCATGAGATTCAAGTATACCTATACCAATATGTTTTATTAAGATCACGCGAGTTTTAAATCATATAAGACCAAAAATACTGCATCCATCATTGTTATTCTTATATTATTTTCTCAGGAGCTGATCCGCGCGATGGTGACGGTAGGCACGCCGCCCGACGCGGACAGTCTACAGCTGAACCCTGAACTGGAAGACATCACGATATTCTTCTTGGAGCTACTCGGACAGACTCTTATACAAAATCGGTCAGTTTACTATTAAATCTTCTAAACATTTCTGGTAAAACTGTAAATATATCCTTTTTTTTCTTGACTCAGTAAGGCAATTCTTTCGTATCCCGGCTGTCTTGAGCCATCTACGGCCTTGAGATCCCCCCCTCCCCCTTGTTTTCGTGCGGTAATCCCTTCAGATATTGTAAGACTTGAACCGACTAAATCCGCACCCCGTCTCGAGTAGATTTACTTACCCAGGGTCATTTCGAAACTGGAGCCCCTATCTCCGGTTTCGAGATGGGCCCCTCGAAACACGCGTTCACCCTAAAGATATGATTCCGTTCCGTAGCCGACCGCATACGACAACTGCCGACGCACGCAGTACATTTCTGTAATTCATTGCGGCTTCGCAATGGTCTCCTTTATACGTACCGGAGTTTGATAAGTAACGGATACGCTGTATCTGCCGCATGTGTCAATTTGACTTCGCCTTGCCTGATGGTAAGCTGAGGGCAAAGTCTTGGAAAGACGGTCACCATTATAGACACGTATCATGCTACAAAGGTGGCACTCAGCTTGACGGCCTCATCAGATGCTTTTTCACGCCCCGCTTAAAGGACCCGGGACTTTAGAAGGATGGAAACTCGAGAGCTGGTAAAGAAATGCGGTCGATTTCGGAATCATACTTTTATAATCCGCGCGCGATGAGAATGGGATGCGACCGTTTGGAACTGATACGTATGTGGTCCGCCGGCCAGCCGTAGCGTCGGCAAACTCATGTCGAAGCTCACGAGACTAAGGTGGGTTTTCAGTGCGGCTGGATCTATAGACGAGTTTAATTTACTTTCCTTTGATAATTCTTCATGGTTCTTCAAGAAGGGCATTAGGTTTCTTCAGGGTCGGCAGCACGAGTGTGACGCCCCTGGTGTTGCATACGTCCATAGGCCACGGTAACCACTTTCCATCAGGTGGGCCGTGTGCTTGTCTGCCACCTAAGTGGTATTAAAAAAAAAAGTTTCATCCTATTCTCGTCGCACGCGGATTATACTCACACACACTTTTCTCCACAGGGATCGCCTTCTAACCGTATGGGAGGAAGCCGGTGGTCACATATCCCGCGTACTATCATGGGCGGTGTCGGGCGGCGCGTCTAGCGGTGCCGTCCGTCGCGCCGTGACGGCACTGTTACGCACTGCCGCCCGCCTGATGAGGTGTGACGCGTGCGCAGCCAGCGTGCTTCAACACCTCACACTACTGTTCCAGCTGCCGTACAAGTTATTCTACCAGCAGGCCGACGTTGTTAGTAGTCACATACTCTTTACATATTAGGCTAAGTTTCTGAAACATGTGAACGTCAC
Source organism: Eilema depressum (assembly GCA_914767945.1). Taxonomy (NCBI): domain Eukaryota; kingdom Metazoa; phylum Arthropoda; class Insecta; order Lepidoptera; family Erebidae; genus Eilema; species Eilema depressum. Next base: position 2,485,782 of record OU612026.1, read on the forward strand.
CACAAAATATAGTATACCTCGGGACATTATATCTTGGACCTAAAATGTACTCTATACGCACAGTACTTTTTTTTTTTATTTATTTCATTACCAGAGTACATAATATACAAATTAAACTTAGTTTAAGGTATCGCTAAGGCTACCGGAGCCTGTGCGCGATACACATGATTCATACTTCAGTACATAGACATTACAAGCTTATAAATAGAAATAATATATGAATTTAAGATACATCATCTCAAGCACAATACCTACACAGTACATACAATCTAGTATGCAAAAGTCGTGCCCTCCACCAGAACTGCAGGTAAACTTACCTACAATTCTGCCAAAAAATAGGACTTGAGCTTATATTTAATATTCCTCACATTTATTTTCTCCCGCAGGCAAAGAATTGATAAGACGCGGTACAAGGAATGTGCTTGTCCGCTCGCCGTAGCAATTCCTTGCCGTCACAGTAGAAAGCTTTTTTTGTGCGACTCGCCGTGTATATACAGAATGCTCTATTTTGTTGTGTATATTTGTATCAAAGAATTGTTCTTTTAGGACATTGAATTTTACTTTATCATATATTGGAAGTGTTTTACAGTACATATTTCTTGGGTGTCTTTTGAGAATAGCAAGGGGTCCTACTGCCGTGAACGAGCTCAAATTCACCGAGCATAAATTGTTATAAAACAAACGGCGCGCGCCACAACCTCGTTTGTCTCTTGTCTCGTGATTTAGGACCAAAATATACGCACATTATTTTCTTTTTATATGAGGCTATGCTTCTTCAACATGTGAATGTCACCACAAACAGACCTCGAGACATACACACGTCAACAAAGTTTAGGGAAATTTTGCATTTATTAACTTAAGAAAACTCAAGTTCTGAAAAACAACTTTTGATATCAACTCAATGGAACTAGTGGGGTAAACCGAAAATTTTGATGGCATATTTCTTTTTGTACTTCCAAAATGTAATTTTAGTTCCTTCCTCTAAGTTTATGTTTAATTAGCTGTTACCCGCGAGTCCGCCCGCGTGGAATTCAGATCCCGTTCATCGCTGATAGCCTATGTGTTATTCTGATGTATAAGCTATATTATTGTAAAGTTTAATTAAAATCCATTCTGTAGTTTTTACCCCTCCGTATCAGACATTTTCCATTTCAGACGTTCTACTAGTATGACTATTTTAGATTTCAGACGTTTTACTAGTATGTCGTTTTACTTTCATGTCGTTAATACCTCATGGCCATTTTACTAGTTTGACATTCTGATACGGAGGGGTTTTTATGTGAAAGAGTAACAAACATCCTCACATAGTTACAAACTTTCACGTTAATAATATCAGTAGGATTTCATTGGTGTGTGTCGTGTGCAGATCTCGTGCGGTGTGTACGAGATCGTGAAGACGTCAGCTCAGAACGTGCACAGCGCGGCCGACTGGGACGTCGTGTTCGCGCTGCTCTGCGCGGCCGGCGCCGGCGCCTGGCCCAGCGACGCCAGGCAGCCCAGTGAGTATACTTAGCCACTAGCCCACCCACCCCGGGTCGACCGTGGTATAGCCCACCCTTCGAAGTCTCGTATTATCCCCTTAATACATAATATATTTTTTTTTATTATATCTTTTATTCAATAATTAGATACATAGTATTTACAAAAATTTTCTTCGCCAAACTGCTAGAGCAGTTTGTAGGCGTTCGCTCATACAGTTATTATACTTATATCTACCCATTCACTCAATTTATTTATATTTATTATATAATACATTAAACATTTATTATTTATGAATACTCATCATTAACATGACTATCTGCCTGATAGTCATGAATGCACTGTATGGATACCTTCGGCCCCTTCCCCTTCGGCCGTCTACAGAACCGGAGTTTCAGGAATGGTTCCATAAAAGGCTTTTAAATTACTTGTACGGAACTGGTTCCGATCGAGGCTATTAATAAAGGTAACGCATTGGGACATTATTACAGTTCCTAACTAATTTAACGTAGAATTGATACTGATAGCCTCTGTGGCGTGGTGGTAGTGAACGCAGCCGCTACACAAGAGGCGCGGGTTCGATCCTCGCTCAGTTTTATAGTTTTCAAATAGTGTATGAAAATCTGCCGAATTTGTTGAAATTTATTATTATTGGTCCGCTCTCTTGAGTAGTAGCGTAATGATATGTGGCCCATCATCATCATCTGCATATAGACGTATTCTCCTGATTGCATCCGTGGCCAAGATGACCTCGAAGCTCAGGGTCCGCCTTCCGGCTCTTCCTCCTCCACTTCGCACGATCTTGGGCGTCCATGGTAGTGAGACCATTTGCACGCATATCACCCTCCACGACGTCAAGCCAGGACTTCTTTGGCCTACCCCTTTTACCTGGACCCGGCGGGGGTACCATTGCCAGGCATTTGTTCCCCACGTAGCCTGGCGGTTGCCGCAAGACGTGGCCGCACCAGCGAAGGCGGCTCTCTTGCATTTTATCCGCGATGTCACGGACATGGAGGCTGCCGCGGATGCGAGAGTTCCGTACGCGATCTTTACGCGTAACGCCGCACATCCACCGCAACATTTTCATCTCCGTGACACGCAGCTCTTGCTTGTGTCGCTCGAGCAGCGGCCACGCCTCACAACCATACAAGAGAACAGGCCTAATGATCGTCTTATAGACCTGCCCCTTCAACCTGACTGGCATTTTAGGATCACAGGTCACGCCAGTCATTTCTCGCCACTTGGCCCACGCGGCAGCAATGCGTGCCTTGACGTCGTGGTCGATCTCACCGGTCACATGAAGTACAGATCCCAGGTACTTAACCTGGTCCGTGCGCTCGACCAAATCATCGCCTATGCGGACGGGTGTGGGATCTGTGGAGTTTAACGCTAAGTATTCTGTCTTCGCTACATTTAGCTTCAGACCGCCGTTCTCAAGCGCTTCTTTCCATCCTTTCACGCGTCGCACCAATCTGCTCCTGTCCGCGTCCATGAGCGCAATATCATCAGCATACATGAGCAACCACGGAGGCTGCTCATGTGAGTTTCTAATGCTGTCCGACAAAACATCTAATACCACGCTGAACAGGTAAGGACTAAGGACGGATCCTTGGTGTACCCCGACGGTGATGGGGAAGGCTTTCGAGTCGCCAACAGCAGTCCGAACCACGGAACCGGAATCGTAGTACATGTCTCGGATGGTGTCAATGTAAGTCTCTGGGACACCCTTGGCCCGCAGTGCCCACCAGATCACCTCGCGAGGAACACAGTCGAAGGCCTTCTGCATGTCTAAGAATAGGCAGTGCAGGGGCGTGTTCTTCGCCCTGTATTTCCCCGCCACAACCCTTAGGGCGAACACTGGGTCCATGGTCCCGTGCCCGGGACGGAACCCGTACTGGCACTCCGAGAGTGTACTTTCCTGTCGGATCCGGGAGTCGATTATCCGCTCATAGAGCTTCATGGTGTGGGACATTATCTTTATACCGCGGTAACTACCACACTCCTGCACCGATCCCTTGCCTTTGAAGACTGGCGTGATGATGCTCAGCCTCCACTGTCTCGGGATCTCGCCGGTGAGGAGTACGCGGTTATAAAGATTTGCTAGAATGCCCACACCACGGGCGCCCATTGCCTTCCAAGCCTCGATGGGGACTTCGTCGGGTCCGACAGCTTTCCGGTTCTTCATGCGGCGAATGGCAGTCTGGACTTCCACAGGCGTTATCGGTGGCACTAGTCCTTGATTCGGAGGGAGGTCTGGTGGCTGCACCTCTTTATGCTGCTTATTCAGCAGCTCGTGGAAGTATGAGCGCCATCTCTCCTTCACCGCGACTTTCTCGTACAACAAATTGCCCCCAGGGTCTTTAATGCAGCGGCACTTGGATAGACCCTGCGCCGCTTTGGCCCTGGAACGCGCCAACTTATATATGAGCTTTTGCCCCTCAGACGATTCCAACTTGGTATATAGAGGTTGCAAGTGGTCTCGTTTGGCCCTGGCTACGGCTCTCCTGGTGGCGCGTTTTGCATCTTTGTACGCATCGCGGTCGTCGGAAGATTTGGACGCTTGCCACTTTTTAAAGAGGGCTTTCTTCACCCTGATCTCTCTCTGGACTGTGTCGTTCCACCACCAGGTGTCCTTGTCACACTTGCGTCCACCCTTAGACATGCCGAGCACCACCCTCCCCGCCTCAAGAATAGCTGCCCGAATCCTGTCCCAAGAAACCTGTACTGGTTCGTCTACAGCATCGGCGCACTTGTCACCGATGGCTGAGACGAAACTTTGGGACTTAGCTTCATCAAGCAGCCACCACCTGATTTTGCGTTGGGCACGCTCGGCACGTTTGTCTTTGGGTTTCACGCGGAGGTCCATGACAAGGAGACGGTGTTGGCTAGTGAGACTCTCCCCGGGTATAACCTTGCAGTTGGCCACCCTGCTGATGCTGTGCCTCCTAGTGAGCAGGAAATCAACCTGGGTTAAGCGCCCCCCGCTCTTGTAGGTGACAAGATGTTCGGATTTCTTTTTGAAGTACGTGTTCACGATGGCCAGGTCGGCAGTCGCACACGCTCTAAGGATGTGCTCACCCTCTGGGTTGCGACTACCGTATCCAAAACCGCCGTGGACACGCCCAAACTCCTCACATCCGTCACCCACGTGACCGTTCAGGTCACCGCCCAAGACAATCTCCTGCGACAGCGGGACGTCACGAAGCACTCCCCCGAGTTGGTCCCAGAACAAGATCTTTTCGGCTTCGCCACGCCCAGCCTGTGGAGCGTAAGCACTTATCAGGTGGGTTATAATCCCATCGATAAGCACCCTCACAACCATAAGTCGGGCGCTATAGCTCTTCACCTCCAAGATGTCATCCTGCAACGCCCGGGAGAGCACCACGCCCACCCCGGCCTGCCCGTCAGGTGCACCTGTGTACATCAGCTGGTAGCCCTCCCCAATGTGCATGGTGCTATCGCCACCCCACCGAGTCTCCTGCAGGAACGCCACGGCCACTCTCCGCCTGCAGAGTACGTCAGCCAACTCCCTCGTGCGACCGGTCAACGTGCCGATGTTCCACGTTGCGAAGCGGAGTTTCCGGGAATCACAAAGTTGGCCTAACATCTTTAGCCGTGCCCGGCTCAGGCACGGTAGCCCTTGCCCACTTGCGACACGAGGCGGGCGACCCTCATGCGCGCCGTTTTGCGGCGGCGCCCTACCCTCATTGCGATTCCTTTTTTCTTTTCGAGCCATTTATTTTAAATTTGGCAATTTTGGCTTTTCCGGGGGCGACTGCCGTCCGACCCCCCAACCCCGAGGGGAAAGCCAGCGCCAGAGCCTCGTCCGTTGTTCAGCAGGTGCACCAGCTTGCAGGTGAGGTTGGCTTGGGGCTCAAGATCTAGGTGAGCCCCCATACACCCAAACCACCATGTGGCCCATAACCTTCCTCAATAAACGGACTATTCAATACGAAAAGATTGTTCAATTCGAATCAGTAGTTCCTGAAATTGGCGTGTTCAAACAAAGAAGTTCTTCAGCTTTATAATGTTAGTTCTATAGATTTGTGTCAGTCCTATTTGGGAGACGGGTTTTATGGGACCTCATCAAGACTTATGGTACCAAGCCAATCTCAGCAAGAGTTTCGGTTGATGAAGCTCAGCCGCAACCTTTCCTCTCTAATACATTATTTAACTGAAGTTATTAAATTAAAATCCATTCTTTATAAGTTTCCCTTGCTCACTGTTAATAGTTGGATAACTGCTAACAGTGAGCGAGAGAAACTTAAGTATGACGTCAAAAATGATTATTTCATACAATGTTTCTATAGAACTTAATATCCTTTTGACTCAATTCACACAAATTGTCGGCTATAGGTCCAGCGGCGTCGAGTCGTTCCGAGGGCTCAGAAGACGAAAGCGAGAGGCGGCCCACGAGCGTCTCGTCGGAGAGCGAGCTGTCACACTCGCCGCATACGCAGGGCTGGATACTGGTGAGAACACAATATCATGTTTAGTTACTAAGTATACATACACTAGCTGCTAGCTGGGTCTGTTCAAACCCCCGTTTTGCACCCCTTTAAATCATATATACTTGTAATTTATATTTATTATTTAAGTAGATTGGAGATCTATAGGGTAGGCCTATATCCAGCAGTTGACTTCCTATGGCTGAAATGATGATGATGATGATGATGATGATGATGAAGATATAGAAAAGAGAATCGACCTCGGGTGGGACTCGGGATTGCCCTGACCACCAAGCCACCGACACCCGCCCGAAGCAAATCCAAACTCCTCTATACGAAATGAATGAATAGTTAGCATACTAAACGCTTTAAAATTTTATTCATTTTTTATTTCATTTAAAATTAGTCAACTAAATGTATGACATTCTGTCGGATTTGTTGATTAATTAATAATCAATCGTAATAATGTAGTATAACTCAATAAACGGAATTAGGGCATTTGTCACTTTCGCCTTTACAGTTTTACACACTACATTATTGTTTGTTTTGTAACTTAAAACTTAAAGTAAGTAAGTTACAAAATGTTACATTAAAAACGAAACATTTAAAAAATGTAAAATTCTTTAGTTTACCATTAAAAAAAATAGGCCTATGCGCGACAAGTTACAATTTACACATAATTTCATCGTGAAAGTAACTTCTTTAGTTGGTTTGGTTTGGTTTTTCGTTTCGTCGCTTATTATTCTTTTATGTAGAGATGGCGCCGGTACGAAGGGTAGCCAACAGCCTCTCTGATATAAAAATAACGTGTTGAGTATGTCTTGATGACCATACCCCGCTCACTGTTGAAGCGAACGTGCCATAGAAGCGGCAAACACCCTTTTTAACGAAACTCATTTACGTGAGTACTTATAGTGGCGAGTGTAACGAAACCATAACGCGAGTCACAATAACGGCACAACGCCATCTACAAATGATCAACAAAAACTTTTAGCATCGCAGCGCTTGCCTCTAATCGATTTTTTTTATTGTTCAAGCGTTCGAACGTAAATGCTCTACTAATCGGCATATCCAATTTATTTTTTATGTTTTCTTATGGGGTGACATAATCGTAGATGTTTATTTAGTTATAGTTGATTGACCCGGTAGGTGGCGCTGTCGTGGTTACTACCACAAATCTGAATATTTTGTAGATTTCTACAAAAAAATATTCAGATTTTTGGATCCCGCGTGGACTTTTATCCCGCTCCTGCATATCTATGGGAACCTTTCTCATGATAAAAAATGCCTATAATAGCCTATGAACAATTAGAATCTGAAACAACAATTTCAGCCCATAAGTAATCTATCACAGCGATAGATTACTTATGGTCTGAAATTGTTAATATTTCATATCAAGTTCCAGCAATAAACATCTTCACAAAATTTCGGTTTTATAATATTATAGCGGCTCCACCCCCGTGGATGTCGTTTCAGTTTCTAAAAAGCTACGACTTCGATATCCACTCCAAACTCCAAAACTAAACCGTGAAAAAGTCTCGCTACCCTTTTTTCCCTGTACCGCTTGGTTAGAAAGAAAGAGAATTACTTGAGAAAACGTAACTATAATAAGCTATAAGTTTTAGATATTTAGCTATAGTTGATGGACACCTCATATGGAAATAGAAAAAATAAATTGGCTAATGACGTTTAGTAAAAGATTTACGATTTAACACATACTGAACAATAAAGAAAATCGATTGGATGCTAGCGCCGCGATGCCAAACGTGTTCGTTCATCATTTGTAGATGGCGTTTTGCCATGTTTTTCTGACTCGCGTTAAGGTTCAACCCCACCAAACGGACGGCATCGGAACGGATTTTACAATCTTTAAACAAAATAAATCTTATATCACAGCATTTAAAGTTTATATTACCAAGTCACGCATGACAGCTTGACGTGCGTCATGCCGCCGCACGTCGCTGTCAAGCTGTTGTGCGTGACTTGGTAATATAAATTTCAAACACTGTGATAATAAGATTTAATTTTGTTTAAAGATTGTAAACCAGGCCGATGTCGTCCGTTTGGTGGGGTTGGACCTTTATGGTTTCATTACACTCGCCATTATAAGTACTCACGTAAATGGGTCACGTTAAAAAGGGTGTTTGCCACTTCTATGGCACGTTCGCTTCAACAGTGAGCGGGGTATGGTCATCAAGACATACTCAACACGTTATTTTTATATCAGAGAATTTAGAGAGGCTGTTGGCTACCCTTCGTACCGGCGCCATCTCTACCTAAAAGAACAATAAGCGACGAACTAATAGAAGTTACTCAATCAAAGAAATTAACACCCGTATTCACAAACGATACTGTGAGGTCTCATAGTGTGCTCGAGCGCATAGGGCTGGTTAAATTAATTCACAAACATCACGGAGCAGTATCTAACGCAGTGCGTTCCCTCAACGAAGTATTACTTAAGTGTTATCAATGAATAAAAAGGCTTGCCAAAACGAACGCACTGAGAAATTGTCGTTCTTTGCACAGTTTTGGTGGTACGCATAGCGAAGTATTGTTTGTGAATACGGGTGTAAGTGTAAATTGTAACTTGTTGCGCATAGACCTATTTTTATACATACATAATTACATATACATACTCACATTACTCACGCCTGTAAATCTTCGCAGGGGTAAGCAGAGATATATTGCAGAACTTGTACCTACTATTGTTTTTTTACAACATCTGTTATACCTATGTTTCACGTATGTGAATTTGAATGTTATCAATGTTATCATATCACCCACATTTCGCAACTATGATTTTCGGTCCCACGTAATTGGCAGCGAGCCTATTGCCACTATTGCCTTCTAGCGGGTACGGAAATGGAACACCAATTTGCTACCCCTCGTCGTGAGAAGACTCAACGTTGGTTTACACTTAACGAGCGAATGCTCATTCTATCTCCTCTACGTCAAATTATATTAGTGTAAACAGTGACAGAACATTCGTTCGTTGTTCTTTCTTATGTAAACGCTGTAAACAAGGTTTCATTTACACTAGAATATTAAGAAGAGAATGCTCTTAGAATGCTTAATAAGTCCTTCAAAATTTCATTCAATTCTTTGGGCAGAGTCAACAAAAATCAATGTTTAAAAATGGTTGTAACATATGAATTTCGGTAGATGGCTCCACCGTCGCCCCAAAGACGGTAGTATAGAAGAATTTGAGTCGCCTTCGTGCGGGCTTCGGTGGCTTAGCGGTCAGAGCGTTCACCCTGTAAAGGAAAAATCGCGGGTTCGAGTCCCTTCTTCGCGATTCTTTTTCCTTTTTAAATCGATTTGAATAGTTAGCATAATAAATGCTTCAAAATTTCATGCTCTTGTTTTAGCTCGTTTGGTCTAAATCCACCTTCAGACAAAAAAAATATCATCAAGCTTTTTATATTCTTTTAGGTGAAGAAAGAATCAGAGGGTCAGACGGGCGCGGAGTGGGAAGGCTCGGTGACTCTACGGGCGGTCCGCGCGAGTGCCCTGTCCCGCTGTTGTGAAGCCCTGGCGTTGGTGGTGCGTGACGTAGCGCACGTCACGCCGTACAACTGCCGCGCCGCCGTACGCGCCGTACGCCTGTTCGCTAGTGCTACGCTGCAACATGTGCCGCAACACGGTACGTAACAGCTCTTCATCCTAGCATTCCCTAGCATTCCTTTCATTCCTTGATCCTTTGATCCTAGAATAGCTAGCGGGGCGTGCAAAAGCATTTGATGAGACCATCAAGCTGAGTGCCACCATTGTAACATGGTAGGTGTCTATTATGATGACCTTCTTTTCCGAGACTTTGCCTTTAGCTTACTATCGGACGAGGTGAAGTCAAATTGACGCGTCCCATATAAAAAAAATAGCCAGCCGCATCTGAAGCTTTTACCTCGGAGTCTGTAGTCCGCTTTTCCTGTCTAACTGCGAATTTGAGTTAGACATGTTTGAGAAGTGTGTATCTAATTTAGTATTATTTCTGGTATAGGAAAGAAATCAAGCAAATCCCGTTCGGGTCGCAAGTCCCGGCCAAGCTCGGGCCGGCGACGATATGATGACTCCAGCGACGAAGAAGTGGACACGCTCGACCAGTACCATATGGTCAGCATACAGGTACGCTACTCCCATCTTATGTTATTATAGCTGATGTCCGCGGCTGCACACGTGGATGACGATTATCTTTCTGGTTATCACAATTAAACATAAAGGTATGATTCCGAAGTAAGGCATACGACAACTGCAGACGCATGCAGCACATACAGCGTACTCATTACTTGTTAAACTCCGATACGGATAAAGGGGACCATTGAGATGCTGCAATGAATTACGCGTATTTGCTGTCTGCTGCGTGCGTCGGCAGTTATCGTATGCGGTCACCTCCGGAATCATACCTTAAAGCAGATTTTAAGTTTGATCATTATGATGAAAACTGCATCAAAGTCTGTGAAGTAGTTTTTACGTCTATCGATCGAACAAGAATTCCAAAAATATGTTTGGTTTCAGAATCGTTAATTTAACATAATCCAAGTTTTTTATTATCTCCAATGTATAGTATATAAGTAAATTCCAAAGGTTGTGTATTAAGTGCATTACTATAATTTAGTTTCGTGTTCGCAGTTACTGGACTTAATGCACACACTACACAGTCGCGCTGCGCAGATCTTCAAGTGGTGGCGGGACGAGGCCGACCAGGGACCAAGTTAGTCTATCTTTTACTTTTATAATACTTAATATTTACTTCTGTACATGCCTACGGGCTTGTACGGGGTACAAGCCAACCTCACCTGCAGATTGGCGGATGAGGGTCTGGTGCTGGCTTTCCTCTCGGGGTTGTGAGGAAATGTATAGGATTTGACGTTTTTGACATTCGTTGACGCCTGTCATATACCTACGTCAAATCCTATACATTTGGCATTCTATTCTATCGAGCCGAGCAACGAATTGCCACTTGTCTAGAAGGGCAGCTACTTTCTTTTATTAGTGCGGAAACTACCCCTCCGCCGAAGCCAGCGGGGGTGGTTATGTCGGACGCGCATCGACGAAAACCGCACGTCTGTCTCGGGCCATCAGCTGCCGGGGGTGATGTGAGGCCAACTAGCCAAATCCAAAGGCGGACAAGCAGTAAACGTGTTAACGCCTCCTATGCATACAAGGTTAAAAAATATCTACCCATCTTCACCAAGGCTTACCAATACCATATACCGGTACTATGGGGTGAATAGGGATCAATGGGTGAATAGGGATAAAATGGTCAGCTGAATTCTGTAGTTTTATTTTCTTTCAAGTGAAATTATGGATTAGTTCAAGGTAATAATGAGCAGAGTTATCAATAATATCTGGTTAGATACTTGGAATTCGGGAGAGAAATTATTAAAAAAATCTCACGACCATTTTATCCCTATTCACCCTTTGATCCCTATTCACCCCATTTTACGGCCTAAATTGTACCGTCTTTTTGGTCCCATGTATTCGGAGGTCGTTACAGGACACGTTCCCAGACATCTTAGAATGTAAAGATGTTGTTATTTTTGTTGCAGACGCTGAAGAGTATGACTTGTGGGAAGTTGCGTGGAAGCCGCTGCTTCAAGGAATCGCACAATTCTGTACTGACCGACGGAAACAGGTATGTTATTATTCAAAAGTTTAGGATTTGATAAACATTAGCGACGTAAATGATGTACAAATTAAAACTTTTTAAAAATGAGATGATTATGTACAACTGTCTATTAGTTATTTAAGAGTGAAAATGTAACTAACTCACTTTCACATTTGTTATATTTGTTAAGAACTAGGAATATAAATTGGCCTAATACATGTTTCGTGTATTACAGGTAGCTAACAGCGCGATAGCGTACCTGCAGAGAGCCCTGCTAGTACCAGGACTATCGGCAATGGGAGGTGGAGGCTGGGAGGCGTGCTTCCAGAGCGTCCTGTTCCCTCTGCTGGAGCAGCTACCCAGGAGGGCAGACACCACGGCCAGGGCTAACACTATCATGTGCAAGGTTAGAAGCTTTTTTATTATTATTATTTGTTTCTCTGCTCCTTAGCTCTCGGGACTATGGAGTCCCGGGCATTTGGAAGGCGTGCGTCGGGCCGAAGCCAAGACGTAGAGGCCCTTTCAAGAGAGTTTAATATGCTAGGGATACACACATGTTATTATTATTATTGTTCGATACACTAGCAGCTTAGAGCTGATGCGTGTACATCACTGCACTTGTGTTTTATGTTTCAAATGATTGTCCAGTCTATTCTTAAATATGTTCACGTTAGGAGCACTTATCACCGCCTCTGGTAGTGAGTTCCACGGCCGCACCACACGGTTTGGGAGAAAGTGATATCTAAGGTTTTTTTTTAATGGCACGCTATAAGCTGAATAATATGCGTGTTCTGAACAAGTTCAGGACGTAATTTAAACCCACGACTAGTTATTCAGTCCTTTCTCCCACCTCTCTGGGCAACTGAACTAGCTGGACATTCAGAATTTGTTAGGAATAGGATATGTATAGGTACATACGTCCGAAACAGGAAACTTAGCTTGCAACTTTGAGTGTTTCATAGTAGGCCTAAGAATGAGACGGGGAGCGGAGGAGCGCACATACGAGAAGGCGATTCGGGCGTCGGAGGTCGTTGACCGATCTCCGTTTACCACAAACGCGGGTTTGGGGTCTGCTAGGGTGACAGGCGGCTCTGCATGTCAGCAGGCAACTGATGGCCTGAGACAAACGTGCCGATTTGGTCGATTCAATTCCAACATAACAATCCTGCTACCACTGGCGTGAGGTATCCATGTGGATTTCTGAATATAAAAAGAAAGCCTGCTGATTTAAACTCTACTAGGATGTAAGTATTGCTCGTGACATATACAGGGTCATTGGTAACTCGACTTATTCCTGTCAGGAGGTGTTAGGGGACCCAAAATGCTACAATTTAGAGCCCACATATGTATGGCCGAAAATCAATAGTTTTCGAAATAATTGACTTAAGTTTTTTCCATAGTAACTCAAAATTCAGCCTTCAATTGCAAATTAAAAAAAAAAAAACATTTTTGCAAAGTGGTACTTTTTTATTACAAGTTACAAGCATAGGGCCTCATTTGTCCCGCGATTTAGGTTCAAGATACGTGTCCCGAGTTATACCACTGGCGTGGGGTATCCGTGGGGATTTCTGTATGTAAAAAGAAGGCCTGCTGATTAACGGCCTTCGCTCCGTGTCGCGGGTGCGGGTCGCGGATCCGCGCGCAGTGCGTCCGCCTGTCCGTCGCGTGTGACAGGTATCCGCCTCACGTAGCGTTGCTTTTGAAATAACATGAAACAAGCACGTGAAGCGGACGTCCGCGACCCGCACCCGCCTATGCCAGCGAAGGCGCTTAAGCATTATTAGGCTGTAAAGTAATCGTGTGTGTATTGTAGGTGTTCCTGCAGCACCTGTCAGCGCTGGGCGCGCGCAGTTCATTCGGCGCGCTGTGGTCGCGCGTGCTGGACGTGCAACGCGCGTTATTAGCGGCCCCGCCCGATGACCCGCTAACAGAAGCTGCGTTGGAGTCACTCAAGAATATGATCCTTGTTATGGACTCTGTGCGGGTGAGCAGTACCCTCCCACCTACCGGGTGTAGCAAGCGAGTTTTCGCAAGTCTTCGAATGCAGTTTTGGTCCTTTTCAAAATTAAGGGAATGTTTCCTTTGAATGAAATTAACTATTTTAAGTATTTAGAGTACTTTGCCTACAGGCAAGGTCAAAATCTTGCACCCTGTATAACACCCACGATTTATTCACTTATTATACACACACTATAACTTGCGCTTAAATTACTCTTTACTACCTTTTCAATTATTTGCCTTTTTTCAATTGGGTATAATTTTTTCAGTTGGCATTATTTTATACTTACTTAAAACAAAAAGAAACCATGACATATTATACAGTTTTTTTACGTAACTAACTCGAGTCGGAAATTACACATGATAAACTTCAATCCAATAAATCAACGAAGATTTATTATTATTATGATTACACTTATAATTGCGTGTCACAGATATTCAGCGACGCGGACGGCTACAACGAGCTGTGGTACATCACGTGGGACAAGATCAGCGAGTTTCTGCCCACTCTAAAGGAGGAACTGTTCCCGCAAGGTACGCACTATTATCTTACTATGACCCTTACGTATATGGAAGTAGAGATGAAGGGATGACCCAATGATATAAATAGGAAAAGCTAACTTCGTGCAACGATGCTTGAAACCAACAAAGAAATTCGGTAGGCAGATGATGATCACTGGTACATATTACCCCCAATATGTATAATTGAGTTGAGCACCCTCTCATGCTTAAACATCTGTGAAGTTTTAGCTAACTTAAAAAAAAAATATAAAAGAGAATGGAGACAAGCATTAAAACATTACATTCCTTCCGGCACTCTCAAAACCCGTACAAAATACACCATAAAGCACCTAACTTACCCCTCGTTTTCACCAGGGTCTAAAACATGTATTTGACAAGTTTTATGACATGTTTTCGTTCAGACATAGACATGTTTACAACATGTTGAAAGCTTTGTTTACAACTTATCATACAAGACAACATGTCTTTTATGATAAGTTGTCAACAAATCTTGTATGACATTTTGCAACATCCATCAATCATGGATACAGTTTAAAACTTGTTTTTGACAAGTCTCAAGACAGAAATTGCAGTAAAATAATGTGAACGCGATCAATGTATCAGACAAAGTACAACATATCGCAGACTTCAGTGTGAACGCAAATGTGTTGTAAACTTGTATGTATTCAAGTGGCGATACAGTGTGAACGAAAGAGTGTTTGAGACAAGTCTCAATACATGTTGAATACGAAAAAATGTGTTTTGACGACTTGTATCTCAAACAAGTCTACAACTTGTTTCTTGGTGTAAACGAGGGGTTATAATATAAAACAGCATAATTCACACATTAATATTTAATTTATAGTGAAAGACAACACAAGCAGACCGCCACCAAATTTACCTCCCCACATGCAACCCCAATTCCCACCAACCGTCCCCACCCTAGTCCCTGTTGGCCCCAACACCACCCCAACTATTGTACCCGTTCCCTCCCCACAGCACCAATCCCTCGCCAACACCCCCCGACCTGTGCCTGTACAATCGCCAACGTTGGGCCAGGGTGTGGCGCACTCGCCGGTAAACATAGCGCAGACGCCGCCGCTGGTGGCCAATGCGCCAACGTTGGTGGCGCCGACGCCAATCAGCGGTATGGTGCCTATAAGGAATTCGCTCTACGACCAGACGGGACTGACGTCCTCTGTTTTGCTGCAGCCGTTGAACGAGGTATGTGATACAGTATGGAAGCTCAATACATTTATGATACAGTTGTCAAATTAAAGTTAAGATGCAATTTTGGACCCTGTGGAGGACAGCACAATGTGTCCGACAGGAAAAATTCATTGGATTTTATTTAAATTAACTGATTCTAATTATATGAAATTTAATTAGATATTAACAGAAATTACTAGAATTCTCACAAGAATTTAGTTTAACTCGAAAGGCAACCCTTTCCAGTTAAACTAAATTGCTTGTGTTAGGAGTAGATTCACGTTGGTAATGTAATGACCAGGGTTCGAGTCCTTGGGACCGTTTAACATTTTTGGCTACTTGTAAGTGTCTACCAATTACAGAATCGTATGTGCATGTATAGGAGATCCACCAAAATCTGATCAGGGCCCAAGCTATCTTCACCTGCTAGTTGGAACAGATTGGTATAGGTTGGTACAGGTTGGTAAAGCAGGTGCTGATTGACGGACAAGGATTTTGCGCAGGTTTTTCTCTCGAAGAAAGGAGGACATACTTAAGTCACTTCTGTAACAACAAAGATAAACTGAGAATAAAGTATAGGAAAGCTGGATGGAACCATGGTTAATCATATTAATCATGTACCAACTAGCAGGTTGGGTTAACTTGGGCCCTGATCCAATACTCCAGCCATGATTTGATCTTGTTTCAGATGATTTCTACACCGATCGGAATGTCTATCCAGTCACAAATCCCGATACTATACCCGCAAAGCGTTGACCAGACCCAGACCACGCCGCCCTACAGACCAGACCAACCGCGCTTAGACCAACCCCGCGTAGACATACCACGCTCAGACCACACCGAGCACACCTCCCCTGTTATATACGACACGAGTGTTATACACCCAGAAACTAAAGTCGAACAAAGTGAATTATATGCGGAATATATAACAAATCCTTACAACGATCTAAAGGACATTACTAAAGAAGCGACGCTATACGACACAGAAAACCCCAAACCTACCGAACGAAATCCTTTACTATCAAATCTAATCATAGATAAAAAGTCGTACAGCGCAAATACGACTCCTATGCGTAGTATAAATAAAGCTCAATTTGGCTCAAGCGATAATGTGAGGCAGGAGTCTGGGATTTTTAACTTTTCCAGCTATTTTGGGTCTGTGAGCGAGAACGTTGCGCCTGGGTCCGAGGTGTTTGATACGTTAATGTCTACGCAGGAAGGATAGCTAAGTGAATCAGATGTTGGGACGTGGCTCTAGTTTCAAATGGGGTGGTTAGACCTGAAAAATATAGTGTTGCCAGTTAACTTGTTACAAAAAAAAACGAATTCTTATAATTTACTGTCTTTTTTTTTGTTTTTTTTCTATTTATTTGGATATTTGTCGTTACGGCATTCGAGTCATTCTAAGACTCATATTCTAGAACGACATTCTGTGCTTCTGTGCTGAATCGCGATTATCCGAGGACAGATTGTATATACAGATTGATAGATTTGGCAGATTGTCTATTCTATACAATCTGTCCTCAGATAAATTTGAGATTCAGAACTGAGTACCATTCTAGACTACGGGCCTTATCATTCTTACTTCGCTAAACAATTTTCATAGAATTAAAGTGTATTGACATATTGCTCTTCTCCTATTTATAAATAGTAATTGGAACACACTTTAGCACTATTAAATTAGCATACTTAAATTTTTGTAACAAGAAAATTGTCACTCTATGGATTGATTTGAAAACTTAATTTATTATCAATCGTTTGAAAATGTATTCATTCAGGTTGTACACGATGAAGATTAATTGTTCAACGTTATTCGAGAACATACCTACCGTACAAAAAAGAAAGTGTATTTATGAACGCACCTAAGAAAAAAATAACCACTTCTTTGGCGCAAATAAAAAAAATATTACTTGATTGCTGATTTTGTAATGTATCTATGAATTCAATTTATTTAAATTTCATTAGATGAATTTAGAAAATAACGGGTGTCCTATTTTCTCTGTTGTTATAACAATTTTTACTAATAACTTTTGCCATGTATATTTTATACATAAATATAACCTCAAAACTATATCTTTATCAAAAATGTTTATAAAAAAAATAAAGAAAAAAGGCGCATTGCCATTTGAATTTCAACATAATTTAAAAGGAAGTTCTAAATTTTAAGTTTACGCGAATATTACTCGTTAAACCCTTTCGCATCCGTTAAAAAGTGGTTTTAGTTCAATATATCGCATTAGTTATTTGAATTTAGACCTTGCTTTTACATTATTATTTTGAGATTATTGTGTTACATCAGAGCATACATCTTCCGTCCCTAATGAAAATGAACTCGGCAAGCCTACCATGAACTGTAATGTAACAGATCAATAATTGAACGGCTGTCATATACCAACTGTATTAATAACTTTACAACACACCTGCTCATAAAAGTGATATTATTTTACAGCAATTAGGCACGTAATGACACCTATTATCAAACTGTGACTTTTTCATTGCTATTATTCACAGAAGTGATAGATTCTTTTTTAAATTTTATAGGAAGTGTCTATAATTGTCTATGTTCTTAAAAAAGTTTTGATACAAAAAAGAACGTGTTTAATAGTACGAATAAATTAATATGCCCATTGTATGGTCATTTGATGCATTTTCGTATTTAAATAAATAATTTCAACTTGTAATAATTGTATAATAAACAAAATTATCACTCAAATTTAACATTTTTTTTTCTCTAAGTACAGAAAAAAAAAAACAGTAAAAAAAAGTTAAAGTCAAACCCAATGATATTAAACATAAATAGATGTGTTATTGCTATTTCTACGTTGATTTGTAAGCATATGACATATCTATGTTATGAAAATATCATTGGTCAAACCTCATTCTTTTAAATATGGCCGATCGCCATTGTTAGATGCGCGCGCATAGGAAAACGTATTCATTTGTAGTATTGTTTATTTAGTATTTGTAGTGTTATTTTATTCGCAAGTGTGTTGTAAAACGTCGTATGCCACGTGTGAGCATGATGATTACCGTCCTCGACTCTCTTAAGACCCTCGCCTAACGGCTCGGGTCTCAATAGCGCCTCGGCGGTAATCACCAACTTTGCTCACTTGTACCATAATGTACTATTATAATCCCGTATAACCATATAAGATTACAAAGTTACACTTGCAGTTGGTAGTATGACAGCCGTTCAATTATTGAACTGTTTTGAAGAGTTCATGGTATGGGCCCTGATCACTGACGCGCCAAAAGCAAAATCACTTCATGTTTTTTGCAGTGTGTGGTATGACAGTGTTTTTGCTTTAGCAGAATGGAGGGCGAGTTCGACTTAAACCAAAATGTTAGTTGTAATCAATGTCTTCTCAACTTCCCGTCTAAAAGCATTAAAAAATCTTTATAATTTTGTAATAAATGATAGTTGGTGAAATTGAGCTCGTCCACCGCAGTAGCACCCCGTGCTATCATTTTAAGTCCAAGAGATATGTCCGAAAACCTATATAGGTCGGCGGCACGAGTGTGACGCCCCTGGTGTTGCATACGTTCATAGGCCACGGTAACCACTTTCCATCAGGTGGGCCGTGTGCTTGTCTGCCACCTAAGTGGTATAAAAAAAATTGTTTTCACAATTGGCTGTTAGCACAATATCGTTATTATGAAGTTACTGTGTACGTTATTATGAATTAGTTGTATGAAATTATTTTCGAATTACATATTGCTGTGTTACTTCATGTGAATTACAAAATTTATATTTACCCGAATTCAATAAATTATTTAAATAGGTTAACAGATTTTGGTTGTAATATGTGTTAGATGGAAGTTCTAATTTATATTCATTCTTCTTAATACTGTCTGAAGTTCACGCGAATATTACTCATTGAAATTAAACTACTTTTTAACAGATTCTATCGCGATTTGACCCCATGTGCTGAAAACTAGCCGAAATGTCGGGATAAAAGTGAATAATAACAAATAAGTCGCTATAGAATCCGTTAAAAACTGTTTTTCTTTGAATTTTTGCTAAAAGTGTGATAAATTCTTGTCTAACTACCCGCTCTAGTTAGAAAATTGCACTTGTGAGCAGCTCTATATAGTTATCTGTTAAACCAATGTGAACTCTGCACCCTTACAAATAAAATTTTAATTTTATTGTGTATTAAACTATATGTATTATTATTACTACTGTTATTTTATATTTGATAGTTATGAATCAATTTTAAGTGTTGTTTTAAGTAAGCGGCCTAAATAAAAGCAGGTGACGACATATTTTAGAAATAAATAAATAATAAATAAATATTCCACAACATTCTACACAACGCTTTCTAGACCCATGGTAAGCTTAATTAGCTTGTGTTATGGAATCTAGAATGCGGATATACATACTTAGATACTTTTTTTTTTGTAAATACATACTTATTATACATAGAAACACCCAGACCAATGCAAATATTTATATTCATGCATACAAATATTGGCACTGAGCGGGGATCGAACCCGCGCCTCCTGCGTAGCAGCCGCGTTCACTACCGCTACGCCACAGAGGCAGTCAAAAGTATTGTTCTATCGCATAACATTCCAGGCCATTATATTTTTATATTTATTATATATTATTAAGTTAATAACTTATATTCGTTCCTTCTCTTCTATTTATTATTGTAGAATAAAATATTTCAGGGTGACCATGTTTTCGGAATGATGGGGACGTGTAAATTATGTAATTATCGATGTTTACTTTGTATAGAGAGTCATATATACTAACTAGTATCGAATCAGTGTAATATAACGTTTAACAATTTATTATTAAAATGTGTTTAACAAAACTTGATGGCTGGTTTTTTTGTTTTTGAGAGGGGGAAGGTTCAAATCAAAATCAATTAGCGTATTGCAGTCTACTGCTGGACATAGGCCTGTCCCAATATGCACCACGTCTCCCGATCCTCCGTCTTCTGCATCCAGTCTGTTCCAGCTACCTTTTTCAGGTCATCAGTCCATCTGGCTAGGGGAAATGTGAAAGTTTATAGAATGCGAAATTCAGTTATTGACTAATTTTCTTTGTACTATTTAGGTCGCAGACAAGCACAAGGCCCACCAGTTAGAAAGTGGTTACTGTGACCTATGGACGAGTGCTACACCATGGGAGTCACACTCGTGCTGGCCGTGTGTCCTAGGTATTGCATATTATGTCCATAGGCCACGGTAACAACTTTCCATCAGATGGCCGTGTGCTTGTCTGCCACCTAAATGGTATAAAAATATCACATATGACTAGAACATATTAGCAGGGGAATTGTAGGTGGGTGTGGTGGTATATTTACAAAACAAGATAAGTTCTGGGACCCAGTTCGTGAACTATTTGCTATTTTTTAAGATTGCTAAGAGGGAAACTGATTACCTAAAATTCTTTCAAAGATTTCAAATCCTACTACATGTGGCATACGCCTGGATGGTTGTTGGTACAGCCACAGATAATATAATACTAAAGGTACAGCCACCCCACAGAAAACGGCCTCCGACCAAATTCGAAGTAAACAACAGACAAATTGCGCCTGCGGTTATGTCATGATTCTAAAATAATGTAAAAGAACTTGCTATACAAATTTGTCAGGCGCTAAACATGTCTATCTAAAACTAAATAATTTCTTGATGGTGGGACTTGAAAGTAGTTTTACTTGCCATTTTTAGTTGTTAGACCAGCTTTTGATCATGCCTCACCTCAGTGCTGATCACAGAGTACTATACATGTGCTGATGTGATGTGATCGACAAAGGTTCACGCTTGCTTAGAAACTTTAGTATACCTACCTCGGGATACGTATCTTAGACCTAAATCACGAGACAACCGAGGCCCTGGTGTCCGCAGATTATCTTGTGATAATTTGTACTTAGTGAATGTGAGCTCGTCCACCGCAGTAGCACCTGTAGCACCCCGTACTATCCTCAAAAGACAGCCAAGATACGTGTAGGTACTAATTATTATTAAGTACATTGCTAATTATACCTACTACACATTATACAGTCAGGTACGGGCGGATGAATTAACACCCGTATTCACAAACAATACTGTGAGGTCTCATAGTGTGCTCGAGCGCATAGGGCTGGTAAAATTAATTCAAAAACATCACGGAGCAGTATCTAACGCAGTGCGTTCCCTTAACGAAGTTGTCTATGAATAAAAAGGCTTGCCAAAACGAATTTGTCGTTCTTTGCACAGTTTTGGTAGAACGCATGGCGAAGTATTGTTTGTGAATACGGGTGTAAGTCTCCAAAATTCTGGTTGGCATCGATAAGAAAGTCATATTTCGCTAACTATACCTATAAAATGCCCTAGAGGCGAGCGTACTCCCTTCATCAATTTTACCAGACTACCATCGTACTATTACCCAAAATATTCTAACAAAATCTAGCGCTACGCTCCTGATTAAGTTATCAGTGTGAGAACTTTGATAAATTGCAGAATAATTTTTGTCGATTGACTCGCAGTAGTCCAGCTTGCTTCGCTAGATGGCGTTGAGTACCTACAAATTTTGTCGCCATGTCTATTCTGATTTTAACATAGATTGATTCCTATCTCCATATTTATTGAGCAGGCAAGCCAGAGCAGAGCGGCGTGAAATTGAGAAAAGAATGCTGTACCTACTGATTATCGATCATTGTCCGTCGACTGCTAACCAAACCATCTAGGTATGAGAGGGGACTGCACTAAATCAGTTCGATCAGATTAAGGTACGGTGCTGGTGTTATGTACGATACGTATGCATATGTCATCTTCTTTAGACGCATCTTTGATGGGAGAACACGGAATGGCTTTCAATGAGCCTGGTTTTTGCTGGTAATTTTATCATATTAGATACAGATTTTTTTGATTTTTTTAAATGTTTTTTTTAATCATGACCAGGGTTCTTAGCCTTACAGCATAGTGATTTCATGATCTCCCGTCAAAGACGCGTCTAATGATAGAATAGGAGAAAAATATCATGTGGTAATCTGATCGACTAGGTTTAGTGCTGCCTCTCATACTAATCCTCTTGTTAAGTGGGGCAAAGTCATACTTTTTTGGATAAATTTATACGAAAGCCAGCTCTACCGGTGACGTATCGCCCTTACACTTAATAGTGACGGTAAATAGTGCCATGATATTTTTCGTATGTTAGCGGGTTTTGGCCTTGCCTCCGTTATCTTGACCCACAACGACAACCTTCTCCTCTATAGGTGGCCGATGGTTCCGTGCAATAACTTCTGGCGTTGCTAGCGTTCATAGGTCACCGTAACTCCCTACCGTCAGGTGGGCGGGGTGCTTCATAAGTTAGGTAAAATAAAAACAACAACTTCATTATAAAAAAACAACAGTATATTATAAAGTTTACACTATTTACAGCTTTGTACAAACATATCGAGAGCGCCTTCACAGAAGGCATAATCAGGCACTATACACAAGTTATAAATACAAGTCAGTCTGGTTAACACTAGAATGTCGTATCATACGCGCGACACGTGTAAAGGTCTCTTGTAATACGGGTGGTGTGATCTCAGTAAGGGAGGCGCACAACACGGCGCTTTTCGTGGTGGGCAGAGTGCCCGGCGCCACACTGCGGCCGATTTTCTCGACCACGCCCACGCTCCAGCCGCGATCCCACAAGACAACCACAAACACACTGACACTCCACTAGCTCCTGCACCTTGTTCTACTTTGCTGCTATCTAAAGCTGCCAATATTGCGAAACCGGACTGGGAAGCTAAGCTTTCCCTTATCTGAGCTTCTATCACTTTTGCTCCAGTGGCTAAAGCAGCCAGAATGAAATATAGTAGTCCTGCGGCTGCCGCTCGGGCAGCTAGCCTGCCAACTCGTTTTGCTCCTCGTGAATCCAATGCTCGTCGCACCCTCATGATACCAGGGCACGCGCCTATCGCTAGCGCCACTGATGTCACCAGTAAAGCACCTCGAGGTACTCCAACCAAAGCAGCAGCTGCCGCGTCGGAGATCCCGCACGTTCCAATTAGTTCATCAGCGGTGACTCTTCGCAGTGCTAAAGCTGCCGCTGTCCAGGCTCCGGCCCAGCCCCAGGAAACCGCATGGAGGTAAGCCGCCGCACGTTCTAGTGCTTCTGTCGACCATTCGCTGGCAGCGGTCAGGTACCAAGCGACGCAAGCGTTCGCAAACCATGCATCTGCAGCCAGCGTGAAGTAGTAAGTCAATGAAAAGAATGCCACGCAGGTCGGTGATGCCAGTCCGTCTACTGCTAACGTACTACCAGCACAAGACACCATCTGAGGCCCCAACCATCCTCTCGTGACATGAGCTAGCGCAACTATTGCATGGCACGCAGCCATCCAGACCACTGGTCGTTCTGGGTATCTATACCTCGAAGGCTCCGCACAGAACGTCAGTAAGGCAAATGATGTCGATAGTAGGGAGAACCATGCTAATGTATTCATCCAGATCTCCGCCTTTCTCTTATCGCTTTGGCTGTATCTAGCATGTTGTCCGCACGCTGGCCAGCATTCTCCTGTAGGCGCTCTTGTATGCGCAGGAGGACAACCATGCTCGCTTATTTCGTGGTCTTGGAAAGGATAGCGGGCCGGTGGTGGAGGTTCGGGCTCCAGCTCGCTGGCGTTTGGAGGTCTCATGCACAATCTTCGGTCAGCTCGAAGTGGGAAGGCTGCGCAGTCGAGCATGACGGTGGGGAGCATCTGCTGCAACTGCTCTTTGCAGTCGTCCACGACGGTTTCACAGAGCGCTCTGCAGGCGCTCACTGAGCCCGACACTTCCTCTGAGCACAGAGGAGCAAATGCCGAGCAGAGCAGGAAGCGCGCGTGCAGCGAACAACCGCTAGACAGGATACCCGCAAATGACACCATCTGTAACAAGGAGAATAAACAAATAAATTTCCTGCAGACTAGTCATATTTTTAATGTCTTCTTAATGTGCGTAATTAAGTCGCCCTTAAAATTGTTGGGTCTACTACGAGTATAACAAACGCTTGTAAAGTAATTCTGAAGAACTTATTGTTCAACGTTATATTGCAGTATAGGGATAGTATTCCACGGGGAAACAAAAAGGCAGTAACTGACAGGTTGAGAGAGACAATGGCAAGGTCGGCGGAGAGACTCGTTTTTGTCCAACTGACAACGGATGTCACGCAGTCAAATCGAGAGACCGATGGATTGTAGGTGCCTTTTTAATGGGTTAAGTTAAACTTTAGGGTTTATTTACAACGAATGTTATTTCGTAATCATATTTTTGTCCAGGCAGTCTTTTAAATCTTGTTTACGAAACAAGATTTTATTGATTTGTATTGTTTCAGGTTTGAGCCGTAAGTTAATACCGGTGAGTAGATTTGAGAAATTAAAGACGTGAGTGGATGAAGGGGGTAACTAACATTTTTGAGATTTTTGATTTTTTGCGTTATATGACGGTTATAGGTGTATATAAACTATATTAGATCAAAAAACTCCGCAATTTAAGCTTAGTTTCCAAAATACCAGAAGATGAAGGGCATAACTGCAACAAAAAAAGCAAAAGTTACATGGAAGAAGGAGGTATGTGCCTTAACGCCTTCTTCCATTGAAAATCGGTCTATTACACGTATTTCTTCAATGGAAGAAGGAGTTATGTGCAAGAAAATGTACTGCCACGATGCTTTATTTCATTCATGACCATGCTCTTTCATTCCTGCTCTTCTATGTGTATTACTAGACTGGCTGTGTGTAACAAAAAAATTAGTAACTTTTTTGAAAATAGAATAGAATAGAATATTCTTTTCTCTTTTTTGAAAAGCACTACATGATCAGCACCAATGACCAACTTTTTGTTGCCGTTATACATGACAGTATAAAAAGGCACACTGTAGATATACAGAATGATGTCAGAATTCATTAGTTCACCTCGTTCACTTAGATGGCAGACAAGCACACGGCCCGCCTGATGGGAAATACTTACCGCGGCCTATGGACATATGCAACACCAGGGGCGTCACGTGTTGCGCGTTAAATGCGAAAGACTCTACTTTGATTTGACTCCGACTCAAAACCGACTTCACTCTGATTTCCTCCAACTTCAAACCGACTTAATTTCGACTCCCTTCGACTCCACCTCGCTATAACATAACTCTAAACCGACTGCCGACTCCACTCCCACTCCACTCTGACTCTATTCCAACTACATAGCAACTTCACTTCGACCCCATGCCGACTTAGATCCGACTCCAAACAACGCTACTCTGATTTGAAACTAACCTCCACTCTAACCTTCGGCTCCATACCGACTTCACTCCGACTCCAATACGACTTCTTTACTCCAACTTCATACTGACTCCGCTTCGACTCGGTCCAACTCCAAACGCACTTCACTCCAACTTCACTCTGATACTCCGACTCCATACCGACTTCACTCCAAATCTGCACCGACTACACTCCAACTTCAAACCAACTTCACTTCGACTCCCTCCGACTCCAACTCTATACCGACTCCTGCCGACTCCACTCTGACTCTGCTCCAACTCCATAGCAAATTACTTCGACCCCATACCGACTTCAATCCGACTCGAATCGACTTCTTTACTATAACTTCAAACCGACTTCACTCCGATTTCCTCCAACTCCAAACAGACTCCACTCTGGCTGTAAACCGACTGCACTCCGGTTCCAAAGCAACTCAACTCCGGCTCCAATCTGACTCCAGTCCAACTCCAAACCGACCACCTTCTACTCCATTCCCACTCCCTCCAACTCTACTCCAAAAAAACTATACTCCCACTTTAAACCGACTCCCGCCGACTCCTCTCCAACTCTGTCCAAGACCGTGCGAGATGGAAAAGTAAAAGCCGGAAAGCGAATCACGGACTCTGAGGTGAAAGCCTCGGATGCGGCCGGGACTAATGTACAGATGATGACGAATGAGTCATGCCTGTTCTAAAGTACAAAAAAGTCTCGAGTGTGACCAGGCTTCAACACTGAAATAAAAAAATAAAAAAATAAATTGTAGAACATTCTACGCCATCTAGACCCAAAGTAAGCAGTAAGGCCCACAGACGGCGTGCGTTTTAGTCGGTTCGAGTCCGACATAACCTTCTCCTCCGGCTCCGGCGGGGGAGGTATCCGTGGAAATTTTTCGCACGATAAAAAAAAACACCCAAAGTAAGCATAGCTTAACTAGCTTGTGTTATGGGTTCTAGAATGCGGATAAACATATTTGGATACATTTTTTTCATACATACTATACATAGAAACACCCAGACCAATGCAAATATTCATATTCTTGCATACAAATATTTGCACTGAGCGGGGATCGAACCCGCGCCTCCTGCATAGCGGCCGCGTTCACTACCTCTACACCACAGAGGCAGTCAAAAATTATGATGATATGTTAAAAGGTTGAGCAGTAGACATTGAGGTTGGAAGAAAATATAGCACTTGCTCACAAATTTATTTGTGTAAAAACGTAAGTTAGTATTAAAACATAAAATTTCTGAAACCAGAATATCAGTATTGATAACATTATTGCCCATGACAAAAAGTTGCAATAACTATGTATATATCCATTCTAAGCAATACTAATAATAATATTATAAATACGAAAGTAAGGGCCAGGAGGGCCGTCTGCTTGTCTGCGACCTAAGTAGTATAAAAATAAAAATAAAAAGAGTAACTCTGTATGTCTAATAAGCTTTCACGCCTAAACCACTAAACCGATTTTAATGAAATCTAGTACAGAGATAGATTAGACCTTAGGAAAGGACATAGCTACCAATATAGGAGGTTACCTTCTGCACTGACGGCACAGAATCTCTCTGTTCTTACAGGGTCGGCAGCACGAGTGTGACTCCTCTGGTGCACTCGCCCACAGGCCACGGTAACCTCTTACCATCAGGAGGGCCGTGTGCTTGTCTGCGACTTAAGTAGTATAAAAAAGAATAGAATACGACGGTGTATCCGTCCCAATCAAGCAGTCCGACTGAGGAAGTACCTCCGCCCTACAGAAAACCGTGGCTTAAAATTGTGTTGTTTCCGACGGTGAGTAGGGTAGCCAGAACTCACTGGAGAGGTTGTGCTGTCAGTGGGATAACCAAAGTCCCACTTATCTCTTGCACTGACGGCACAGAATC
Organism: Eilema depressum; assembly: GCA_914767945.1. Lineage (NCBI taxonomy): Eukaryota > Metazoa > Arthropoda > Insecta > Lepidoptera > Erebidae > Eilema > Eilema depressum. The sequence goes on from OU612026.1 coordinate 2,513,122, forward strand.
TCTCTGTTCTTACTGGATCGGCAGCACGAGTGTGACTCCCCTGGTGTTGCACTCGCTCATAGGCTACGGTAACTGCTTACCACCAGGAGGACCCTGTGCTTATCTGTGACCTCAGTTGTATAAAAAAATATCATAGGCTATGTTTAGTCGCGATAACCGACATCTATGCGGGCGGAGCCAGGGGCTATAGCTAGTTTTTTATATATTTAATGTTATATACTCCCTTCTTCCACGCTTAGTATTCATAATATTATATTACATTGTCAGTGGATGAAGAATGTATATACACATTTTGTCAAATAAATACATTTCCATCCACTCAGTTTTATTTTTATGCTTCCATAATAATAAATATGGACAATTACAATAATTTGACACCATAATATGATGACATAAATAATCAGAAAACATAATATTTGCAAATGAAATGTTCAAACTTTGAAGCCGATTATCTCAATATTGAGAAATTGTTAGTTACCTCCTTCTTCCACTCACGTCTTCAATTCTTTGTAGCGTGTAATGGATACACTCTAGCTAGGTATATAGTTATTACTAGGTAGGCACTCAAATTTCATCACTTTACTTGCTATGCACATTAAACCTAACTGATAAACATAGCTTCCTGAAAGTACATGCCTCTATATCAAATACCCAAAAATGTGAAATTTAACTTCTTCAAATTAAGTAATCGTTATACCTATTTATGTACCAAAAATTTGTAAGTAATTTAAGCGAAACTTTTCACCTGCTCGTACAAGTATAATAAAGTAGATATTCATAAAAATAACAAGGTGGTTAATAACCACAAACTACAGAATTAAATGCAACCATCAAAATTCTTTATGCCGATGTTAAAGACAGTCGTTCATTTTAGCTGGCGTATACGTTTGAAAGGCTTTTTTGAACGGATGTCTGTGCCCCTGTGCCATTGTTGTAGGATAATTGCCTTTGGTGGGCAAGCTGCGCAAAAAGGTTATTTCACAAAGCATGCGTCCTTGAGACGGATTACACGAGCCGAGTCAGATACTCGTACCAATTTCGTCTCGGCTAATTTGAAATTGAGTCGGGCAATCGTGATGATATCTTTGCAAGTCTAATATCGCGAAAAGGAATTTCCTATTCACTTAGATAGTGATAAAAGACCCAAAATTTATTTTTATTATTTAAACAGGATAAGTTAGCATTATTTAGACGGCCTCTGTGGTGTAGGGGTAGTGCCACAGATTACCTAATAGTGCGTTCGACTGCTACTCCAAGGGCACGGGTACGATTCTCGCTCAGTGCAATATTTTTAATATCTGCATGGATCTGGGTCTCTGGGTGTAGTCACGTATGTTTTTCAGCATTGTAGATCCCATAATAAGAGCTAGTTAAGTTATGCTTACTTTGGGTCTAGATAGAGTTATAAAATGTTGTAGAATAATTTATGTTAGTAACAATGTAGTAAGTAGGCAATTTAATACAACAGTAATATGTATTTGTATAGTGTAAGAATAGAACTAAACTGTAACCCTATCGTTCGCACTTTGCAAGAGACTCAAATGTCAATTAAACCGCTTCCAACAATCGATTAAGTTTCGATGTAATCGGTAATAGAATCCAACTGACATTAGTGACATTTGCTCGATGCTGTTTTGTTTTTTTAATTGCCTCATGTCTCGTGAAGACTGGCATCAGTTCATAGATTCATCAGTTGCTTGGGCACCAAGCAACTGATGCCAGTCCACCAGTGCACCACAGATAAAATAGTCTACTTGTTTTACAGCAATGATAAAAATAATATAAGTAACTGTCTTTAATCACAGGTGCAATGCACTGCTAATATTGTTTTAATCGTCGAAAGATAATGTAATCCGCAGCTCAAAATAATTCGTGTCAGTAATATATTCGGTTTTATGTTACACTCTTGACCTAATTTAGTTTATAGGTGCTAAAATGCTAATAAGGTTGTGCCTAGAATGTGAAAGGTCCCTTCTCCGTGCCTTGTTTCGTTACGATGACTGTTTTGTTAAGGTTGACATTCATAATCATTATTTTTTTGTACCTAATTTTTCTTTGCATTATTACCTAACATGCTTATGGTATTGAATTGGTTATAGGAGACATTCACATTCCGAGATGAGAGAAAAAATGTCATTTCCAACTCATATGGGGGTCCAGCTTTTCAGTCTAACTACGCAGTGGTCGATTTTCCATATTTCCGTGAACCGGAAGTGTTAGAGTTTAAACTGGAAAAAGCGGACCCTGACTCCGAGGTGAGGTTCTCGACTGGTACTAACGCATAGATGATGATGAATTATAACCCTTTTTAAATGGAACCAAAAACCAAATATGGGCGTTCATACACCCTTCGTCAATCAGAGATAAATAAGTACACAAGTAATATAGAGCATACACAATAAAATAACAAAAGAAAAAAGAAGATAAAAATATGGATAGCTTTTTTGATTCCTTCTACTGACATTATCAAAGACCTTTTACAAAGACATTCTTGCCGGTTTTTGAAAGACCGTACTAACATAATAATCGCAATCGTAACAAACACATCTCTATCAATAACAGATAAAAAAAATAGAAAAAAAATAATCAAAGAGATTTTTAGAGTATAATCCACATTTCTATAGGATTAACTAGAGGACTTGTAATAGTTACCTGTGCCTATCCTATTAGAACGGTAGACTGCGTTTAAAGTGAGGTCTTTTTTTTCTTACGTTCAAAAACGTTTCGCTAACATGTAAGCAAATACAATTGTTTGCTTTCAGAAAAGGTTTAAGTCTTGGCGGCTTTTCGAAGATATTTCTGTTAAGGCTATGTTGGTTTAAAGTTTTATTAAATTGGGGCTGCTGTGATGATACGAGTACAGTGGTTTAGTGACTAGGTATATCTGCTATACGTACATGAGATTCGATTCCCAAAACGGGCAGAAATGTTATTGCGCTTTTTTTAAGATCTTGCAATAATAACTTACAGTCAATACGCGATCACCATTACATTGCATAGAAAAACATAGCGAAAAGCGGTAGTTAATACCCTTCTGCTTACCCACGTCGGAGACATACAGACTTAAGAATACGTGGAAAGTTCAAATGTGATTAATTATAAACAAAACAATCTTAATCTAACAAGGTAACCGAGTCTTAAAAAATAAGCCAAGCCTTTGTGGATTAAAAGTGGTTTGTAAACATCCCCTTAACAAACATTTGCTCACATGAGTGCCATCGGATGTTTTTGGATCACACACAAGGGTTTCCATTGATATAAATACAGAGATCATACCATACATACGAAATTGAACCTTACTACAACACAATAAGGACTAAATAAGAAATTATTGTATCGTATTCAGGGTTGAAATTGTTTACTTAAGCTGATCCATTGAGTTGGTTCTTGGAGTTGTATTATTTATTTGCTTCGATAAACATTCGATAGTGCGGTGCCAGCGGACTGATTGATGACGTCATGTGCTCACGCGCATAACTGCGGCACACCATTTATTGGTTAAATAAACCGATCCTATAAGTGGTGCTTCTGTTCTCAGGAGATCTTAAGCGTTATATTTCTTTGATTTATTATGAAATAAATATTTTCTAGGAATTTTTACAAAAGCTCAAATGTTGATTGTATTGTTTTCAAGGCTAGTCACTTCACTTCATCGTTGACTCATTGGTCCTTTGGTCTTATTGCTTGATTTTATATGTGATATTGAGGTTCTCAATTTGATGCCCGAGTTAAGTAAAGGTTATTGGTTCTTGACGAAATAATTTTCAGTGACAGTACGGTGTCTAGGAAAGTACCCAGTAAATGGCAATAAGTTTGCTTCTATCGAACAGTCAACGACAAGGGTTATTTAATATAAAAATATTTTAATCCATATTTAACAAATCCTTAATATCATAATTATATTATAATCCCTAGATAGTCCATTAAAAGATACAATTAAGCTTACAAAAGTCAGAGAACTTAATTTTTTTTTGTACGTCAATAGTCTTAAACTGAATGAATTTGTGGGGTCGCAACACTTGTCCTTCTGCCGCCATTAGGAAACAAGCTTCTGCTTACCCCTTTGTGGATATTCAGGCGTGATATTCTACATTACCAGGCATCCGTATCAGGATACATCGTAAATGTCTCACAAAACTTTATACTGTTGTTTAAAAGCGACAGAACTTAAACTTAACTATGAACAACAAAGGACGACAGGCCGTGACAAAAAATTAATTACCGACATGTTCCGAAAATAGCCGAGTGTACGCGATGCGCCATGCGCAAGCGCAGCTTTGATGTCTTCACGGGACAGTTGATGGGAGTACCGACCGGCCTGTTTGTGATGGCCCGTGTTAAGATTTTTATTAATAATTTGTAGAGTGGTGTATCTGTATGGAAGCTGGAAGCGTTTGAGGAATTTAGTGAAAGATGCCTTTTTGCTTCTGCTTCGGTTTAATACAAATTAATATAGAGACCCTTTACATTGTATTGGTGGTAAAATGGTGGAATGTGAAGTGCTGTTGTCGCTGTCCCGGGTAAGGCAATGGAATTTTTCTGTTATGAAATTCTTAGTAGCAGCACAGGTCCAGCTAGCGTCCGGTTGATGGCCATAGGGGTCGCTCTCTGTTAAACGTAAACGTAGCGAGCAAAATTTCTGGTTTATCTACTCCAATATCATCAATTTACATATTTGATCGCACAGGTTAAGCAAGGAGTAACCAAGGAATCAAACTCCCGATGAAATACCACAGCAGGCACTGCGGCAATCCTATGTCACATCTCAGAATATCAAAATATATGCCAAAATATTCGCACAGCGTTTCTAATAGCTCCTAATTACTAAACTCAGTGTAAACACATCTTAATCCAACGTAAAACATCAAAGCCGACAACCCATTCCTGCCTATACGTCTCGGTATAGTGTAGACTGTAGACATACCACTACGGAGGCCTGATCAAAGAGTTTCGGTCATACTGGTCCATTTACTAGGAACAAACATCTTTGATTTATCTTTAATCTAGTGCTACTGGAGCTATCCGCTAGTTATTATAAATTGCCGCTCTATTTTAGAAGTGCTGCCCTATCTTTTAGATGTAAATCGATTCTACAAATATTGCAAGACTCTTTGATGTCGTTTTATGTAAGTAGTAATAGCAACAATTATTAAATATACTTTGAAATAACTCTATACTTCAATGATATGATCACTATTTTAATTTCATCGTGATCTTGGAAGAAAAACAATCAAAGCTCCTGGAAAATGTAATTAAAAATAACACAACGAAAATCACTATAGTATCTGTTAGAATTAGTTTTAATCAAAGGACATTTAGTGTGAACTAAGGCAATATCATGTAGAGTAGGTAGGTACCTAAATAAATTTGTAAAAATTGAGCACGGACAAATTACTATTGATAGTAATTTATCCCAGTTCGATTTGGATTGAACATAATAGATTATGATGCCGGCAAACAGAGTGAGAAGGTAACTTTATCGATAGATATAGAAGATTAGTCACCAAGGCAAAAAGTATGCTCATATATGGTTAGGATATGTAGAGATATCACGAGTGATGATTGACGAAATATATGAAGCGAGGGTAAATGCCTAAATGGGCAACCAAAAAACGGTAAGGTTGCTCCATACCATTTAAAAAAAAAGTCAGGCCAACTGACGTTCATGTGCGAAAACAATAATGATGATCGATAGAAGAAAAGAAAGGCTAAGATTATAGTAAAATTACAGAAGTTAGATATCTCTGCCTACCCTAATAGGAAAAAGGCGTGAAGGTATATTGTTCCGGTATTACATAGCTGTTCTAGTAGCTTGTCAAAGTCATTATCAGTACAACAACTAAGTGATTATTCGTGTACAACTGAAGTTAATGTATGTCAGACCGCTCGACTGTATGGAGCGGATTTTATCAAACTATTTATATAGTGTAATGGTCGCTGCAATGCTATTTATCACTTCATTAGCCACGGCACAGCCCTTTGATGTAGTGTTGCGTGGATAACATTGGTTTAGGGTTGCCACACTTGCCACTCGTAAAGGAATTTTGTTGTTTAAACTCTGTGGTTTTGTGTAGTAACTATATCTGTTTTATTTTTGGTATTACAAAATATGTGATTACTTATTTGCAATAAGAATGTAAAATGTAAAAAGTATGTTTAGCTGCATTCAAATCCCCATATTATAACAATCATAGCTAAGATGTAAAAAAATATCCACAAATGATTTATCCAATAACTTACCACAATACTAAAATTAGAACATAGTTGATGCAATATGTACACATCTCTGCCCACCCTTTGGTATATGACAGGCGTCAGGCGCGGATCCAGACGCGGAACTAGGTTGTGGGCACAGGTACCTGAAGATCGGTCAAGTGCGAACTCATATCAAGCATGTTAAATACGCCCGGGGGGGGGGGGGGGTGTCTTTGTGAAGTGGACTTGGTAACGCCGGGACTCTGCGATAAGGAACGAGACAGACTTTTTCATAATGGACAGTAGTTACGCACATATTTAGAGATGTCTTTGTGATCAACAAGTTTCAAACTGGAAGCGATCACCAACTTATCCGATGCTCTCTAAATATCAACATAAAGGCTGAAAGATTCCGAATGATATATAGCTCTAGGGTCCGAAAAGTTCCAACTGAAACTTCAAAATCGTTTCGCAATGCTGGAAACCTAGCGGCATTGACGAGAAGGCCGACATAGTGGTCAAAACATTGCAGGAAGTGTCTCGAAAATTGTTTCCCGGAAAACGCAAAAAGCAAGAGTCCAGGCTTTCTCCTGAGACTTCCGAACTTTAAATCAAAAAGCCGATACGACGCGACCTTGAACACTCCAACACTCGCTCCATCCAGGAGGCAATCGAGCGATATAGGGGGGTCAAAAGTGTTCGCTCAGCAGTTGGGAAGGCCCCATCTGACGAAACTTACTTACTGAGCTATACGCAGCACGGATGAGTAAACCGACGGGACACAGCGACGAAGACCTGTGCAGAGACACACCTGGACAGAGCCCCACTCACGCGCCATTACACCGAGGAGATACCAGATGTCGAATAGTCGGCTCTCAGGCAACTGAAGAACAACTGAACAGATGCCCTGGTGATGACGGAAATTACTACTGAGGTACTGAAAGCAGGTGGCGCAACAATCCTGAAAGAGCTAGCGAGTCTCTTTAATTCTATCATCCGGCAAGAGCTAACACCTAGGGCACAGAGCGGGAGTGCGGTGGTACTGTTCTTCAAAAAAGGTGATAAGACTCTCTCACTCCCGAGCCATGTCTATAAGTTGTTCTCAAGAGTCGTCACAAATCACTTCGCGGATAAGCTCGACGAGTTCCAGCCACCTGAGCAAGCCGGGTTTCGAAAAGGCTATAGTACCATGGACTACATCTATACTGTTCGGCAGATTGTAGAAAAGACGCAGGAGTACAATCAGCCGCTGTGTATGGCGTTTGTGGACAACGAAAAAGCCTTCGACTCAATCGAAACCTGGGCAGTGCTGGATGCCCTGCAGCAGTGTCGTGTAGATTGGCGATACATCGAGATGCTGAGATGTTTGTATGACACTGCCACAATGTCCATCTTACTCCAAGACCAGAAGACGAAACCCATTAGCGTCCAGCGTGGAGTGAGACAGGGAGATGTTATATCTCCCAAACTATTCACCAACGTATTGGAGGACGTCTTCAAGACTCTGGATTGGACTATGGCGGGGTACCAACATCCACGGTGAGTACATCTCGCATCTTCGGTTCGACGACGACATCGTCATAGTTGCTTAGTCGCTGGAACAACTGGGCGAAATGCTGCACAGCTTGAATGGAGCTTCTCGACAAGTTGGCCTGGGTGTAAACTTGGACAACACCATGATTATGTTCAACGACCATGTTGTACCAAATCGATTGCAATCGAAGGGGTGACACTCAGAGTTGTTCAAGTTATCCTGCTCGGTAAAAAAAACTTCAAGAAAGAAATAGCCAGATGGATCCAACTGGGGATGGCAGCATTTGGCAAACTGTCAGGTCTTCTCCTCCCCCCTACCGCAATGCCACAAAACAAAGGTTTTCGACCAGTGCGTCCTGCCTGCTATGACCTACGGAGCCTAAACGTGGCCACTGAAGGTGGGGTTAGTCCATGACCTAGAATTCGCGCAGCGGGCTATGAAGCGAGCTATCCTTGGAGTCTCTTTGAACGAGGTCATCCGAAATAGAACCAAAGTTACCGACATAGCCCGCACAAAAAGCAGGCTGAAGTGGCAGTGGGCTGGCCACATAATCTGTCGAAGCAGCCTTTGGAGCAGACGAGTCCTAGGGTGGAGACCGCGAGAAGGAAAAAGAAAGGTGCGATGCCCCTTAGGCAGATGGACTGACGACCTGATAAAGGTGGCTGGGACAGACTGGATGCGGAAGACGGAGGATCGGCAGAAGTGGCGCATATTCGGGGAGGCCTATATCCAGCAGTGGACTGCAATATACCAACTGAATGATTGATTGAATGTACTTACACCTCAGACCTATGCTCCTTAAAAAGGCGTACAAAAAAGTCGCAATAATAGTGTGTAATTTCTGATATTGTAACAGTATGAACAAATGCTGGTATATCGTCTATTGCACTATACGCTGTGTTCCAAATCACGCGTGATTCATGATTCATTTTTTTGGTTTTTTTTTTCAATAAACCATAAAAAAAGTGACGTCACTGGTCTATTAAGGTGGTGGGCATGCCCATATTGCCCACCCTAGTGGATCCGCGCCTGACAGGCGTGTGTATATTATAAAACAAAGTTTTTTTTATAATTAACTCTTAACTTTCTCTTTCTGTACGTTCTCTTTCAATCGATATAGATTACATAATTATTAACTTGAACTTTTCTTATCAGCTAACGGCATTAGCATTTAGCTACAGATGGACGGATGAGTCAGGACAGGACAAGGCTCTGACGCAGGCTATATTCTCAGGGGTGGGCTGTTGGGCTTCGTTCCTCAGTCTTCAATGTGTAAGCCTCGAATTCAATCGGAACTAACGTTGTATGATAATGAAGTTCAACAACATACCACCTACATAATACTTTGTTAATCACTACAATATTATAAAACAAAGTCGCTGTCGCTGTCTGTCCGTCCCTATGTATGCTTAAATCTTCAAAACTACGCAACGGATTCTGAAGCGGTTTTTTTTTAAAGATAGAGCGATTCAAGAGGAAGGTTTGTATGTATAATACATACATAATATTGTAGAGAAACACTGATAAATTTAGAGGTATGCAGCGGGAACGGGATCAGAAAATATGGCGGTACGAAGTTCGCCGGGTCAGCTAGTTGAATATAAATCCACTAAAAAGAATCCATAATTAATCAGAACGCCCTTCAAGTGCGTAGTAGCCCTGCAGAACGGCAACATCAAAGCGTTTTGTCGGTGGGTAAACAGAGAGGCCGCGGAGTGACGGCCGTCATAAAACGCGCACACTACAAACGCGTTTATTTTGATTGTGAACCCCCGCCCCACGCTCCATCACACCCTCTTGACAACGTGCGCCTGCGCAACCGCGCATCGATCGCGCAGTTTTCACAGTAATTAATTGCCCCGCCTGTCGATTTTTTTCTAAACAATTTATGTCGGTGCTTCTTGAGGTAAAGTACTCACAAAAATATCTGTTGAAGACTTTCAGGCATAAATATCGTGTTTCCTAAGATTTTCCTTTTTTACTCATGCTTTCATATCCAGTCGTTTATATAGATAGGGTATCCACAGGTATCACATGTACATATTTATTTCCACAGAAAATGTATCGGGTCTATTGATGTTTGATGACTCTATGCAAAATTCCATAGCACCTTGACGACCTGACAAGAAAGCCTCGAGTCTCTTCGACCTATGAAATAACAGATAAATGACCAAAACAACTCTAGAGTACCATACAACGCGAGCTGGGAATTTAAATAGAACATTTGTGCACAATAACCGAGCTGTCTACCACTGCACAACCGATGATATCATTCCTCACATACTTCCAATAAAAAAAGTTCAACTCCAAGAACAATTATGACTAAACACTTCACAGTTCCCAAGACCTCTTAATCCTACATTCCACGTTGAAACAGATCCGTCTGTACAAAAGCAATCAACTCAAAAATCTCAAATCGAGGTTATTGACTGCTCTTTTATTGCCCTTAATTGGTTTATAGGCTTCTCACATTAATTGATTTTCCACAGTACCACACATCAAAAGCACCGCTTCTTATGAAACGGTAGCCCGAACTTATAAACTTACGTTCAAATGAGCATTTATGCGTCAATTAAACCACTATTTCCAACGTCAATTAACAAAAAAAAAAGTAATATAAACGTGTTGGATGAATTTAATTTACAACGATGTGAAATACAATATGGTTGCTATAATTTTACACAACTCTAATAGGTCTGATACTCGCATTAATTGGCCTTTCAGACTTCTAGGATTCACCGCCATGATCCATCAGTCGAGCAAACAGTGTCATTCATTGTCATCCATCGTTCGTTAGTCCTATAACACTTGCAACTGTTTTAGGATCCACTGTCTGCTCCAATACTGGATGGAACAGTATTCAAAGAGTTTAGGAGTATCCACTAGTGACGACACTGGTGTCGATCGTTACTTTGATGTCTATTTGGATTACCTTGGACATTGTGCTGCAGATTTTGTCTTGTTCAACCCTTGTGCCTTTCAACTGTCGATTTTATATAAAGAATTCGTCAAAATTCCCTGCAGTGCAGTGATTTGGAAGCAGTACGTGAAGTCTAAAGAATAAAACTCACGATTTTGGACGCCTACAATGGTAAATGCTAAAATGATGATCTTCAAGGCCTCGACAGATGCTTTTTCAAGTCAGGCATTATAAGACGGTTATTACAAACTAATAACCAGATTATTATGCTCTGTGATTTATGCTGTGTCATTTCACTTCGTGTTAACTAAGCTCACGGCACAGACAGAACAGATAATAGTCTCACGGCATATTTAATCCGTGAACCCAGTTCACACTGCAGGTTTTTTTATGTGCTTTTCCCGAAATTTCGGTTGCTTTTCCACAGCTTAAAGGGTTCCGTATTATAATAACTACAGTTATTTTAACTATTTTCAAGACAACTACGGTCAAAAGAACTACTGTTTAAAACACCTAAAGATCGTTTCATATATTTTTGTAATAACTACTGGTCGAAACAAATAATGGACGATTCACCTACGGTTTATTCAACTACAATTAATTGTCCTAAGGTTTATTGAACTATGTTTGAAATACCTAATGGTCGATTCGCCTACGGTTTATTGATACTACTACTTTGTGATAGAAATTTACGTTGTTGCAAAACCGACTTCACGTAGTCTTGTCTGCCCTACCCCTAGAGTGTAATTTAAGCCCGCGAAGGCGCGGAGGGGCGAGGCGGCCCGCGAGCTGAGGAGCAGGTGGTTCTAACGAGCACTGCCGCGGCTGAGGCTGGCCGGCCCAGCCGGCCAGCAAGCCGAAGCTGCGGTAGTGATCGTCAGATCCATCTGCAACGATAAGGTCGCGTGGGACCGCCGGAGCCCCGCAGCGCCGGAGCCGTTACAGAAGCCATGTATGCTGCATGATTGCTTGCATGCTGCATGCCTGCTTGCATGCTTGCTTGCATGCATGCCTGCTTGCATCATTGCTTGCATGCTGCTTACAGCATGCATGGCTTCTGTAACGGCTCCGGCGCTGCGGGGCTCCGGCGGTCCCACGCGATCTTATCATCGCAGATGGATCTGACGATCACTACCGCAGCTTCGGCTTGCTGGCCTCAGCCGCGGCAGTGCTCGTTAGAACCACCTGCTCCTCAGCTCGCGAGCCGCCTCGCCCCTCCGCGCCTTCGCGGGCTTAAATTACACTCTAGGGGTAGGGCAGACAAGACTACGTGAAGTCGGTTTTGCAACAACGTAAATTTCTGTCACAAAGTATTAGTATCAATAAACCGTAGGCGAATCGACCATTAGGTATTTCAAACATAGTCAACATGTCCAATATCTTAAATGAACATTATATTAATCGTCCGTTAGTTCAAATAATTTTAGTTTATTCGAAATTATGTGTATGAACCAGTAGTCGAGTCAACCAATATGCGTTATGACCATATGTGAATCAACCGTAGTTATCTTGAGCATAGTTCAAATAACTTTAGATATTATGATACGGAACCGCTTAAAGCTGCAACTTGTAGACAGTTACCATAATGTAACAAAATCATTTTAAGTTCCGCTAGCCGTATGCGATCCTTCTCTGCTGACCTACTTACTACAGCTGAGTGTCTTCACATACATGCTTCCGCATCAAGAAACGTACCGGTAAACGTATTGTACATATCTTAGAAAAGAACTTTGAAAAATCCTTTTGCCTTTTGTAGTTTTGAAATGGAGAATCTTAAAATATCCTTTTGTAGTTCGAGGAGGCCATATTACTAGTGCCTTACAGGAAGACCCAGGTTATGTTCTGGTATAGCGATTTTTTAGAGTACGATTCACTAATGCTAGGAACCTTTTATTAATATACCATTGGCACTAGGTGACAGATAAGCACACGGTTCACCTGATAGAAAGTGGTTACCGTGGCCTATAGACCTGTGCAACACCAGGTGCTGTCGAATCTGTAAGATCCTTCTAATGCCTCATATTGTAGCTTATTGAGTGGACTTTGATACGCGCTCAATTTAGTTTAACCGATAAATAAAAGATCTAAGTCGTGTCGGAGTCGTCTCGTCTTTTATGTAGATTTTTAGGTTCGACTCACGTGAAAGCGCCCTCTGTTCCCCATCACGGATTAATTGGAGGTTTACGGCCGGCGGGCGGCGGGCTCGCTGCGCGTGCGTCGCCGTCGATTTACGATCCCCGGCCTTTTTTATTGTTTTGGTTTCCAACTAATCAAAGCGGTAAGAATGTTTCTGATAAAGTATTGTTTTGGTGTTAATCGTCTTTCGAGTTGATTGTTTGGGGTCATTAAGGTTCATAGAGGGCTTTGAGACTCGGTATGGAGTGAGAGTATTTTAGAATTGGATAATAGCAGGTACTGTTTTGAGACATGAAAGCGTCAAATTCATGACTAATCTAGGACAGAGATGAACAGAGGACTATTACCGCACTTCTCCAAATATTTTCATGTAATAGCTAAATGTCGTTATCTGGGCCGATTTTTCTGAAAAACTAAATTAAATAGAGGAACGGGGTGTTATGTTCCTCTGACTGGAGTGGAACAGACGCGGAGTTCGTTCCATATTAAAAAAATATGTGTACAAACATGAAAACACTTTTTTGAAGTTTGTTAAAATCATATTTCGTTAATGATAATTTATATTCGTGTATTAGAACCCACTTAGACAGACCTTACTAGAACGAGTACCTAGACGTACAAATACCGTACAAGTATGTTACTTTATAACATTTACAGAGAGATGTGAGTTCATGTGAGTGATGTGACGACATTGCTATACCGCGCACCGTGCCAAGTGCCGACAATATTCTTGCATATATTTGACATTTTATTCCTCAGCACCGTTACCAACATAATCATTATGAGAATCGCCGAGCACGTTCTAGGACACCGCCTATTTACACACACCATAAACAGATACATAAAACTAATATATGTGCAAGCGCAGACTCGCGCATATCTGGATATAATGGCGCATGACACTTTTATTGGTAGGTACCAGTTGCGAGATGACATCTTCAGCTCAATATTAACAATATTTTTGTTAGTCAATTACCCAAAAATCGCTTGACAGATTTGGTTGAATTTGCACACAAGTAGAGTCTGGAATGGAATCTTCCGAGACTTTGCCTAACTTAAATTGAGGTCGGATTTCAGTCTCACTGCGACACGATCGAACTCCGATATTGTCCCGGATATTTTCTTGCTTTGGAGAGTTCGGTTTGGCATGCTTTTTGTACAGTACTCCAGTAGCTTTCAAGGAAGACAAAATAAGCCATATTAAAAGAAAAAGTAGACGCATGAATTGCACCTAGTTCAAAGTGGGTTTTCTAATCATATAACGCCTAATTTAGTTTGTTATCCACATTCAATCAGTTTTAGCATTCTCCTGATGAAGTCGTTTGATAACTACGTCAGTGTACTGAAGCATGAAGCAATGGATCTACATCTTGCGCTATGAGCCATAAATACTTGTCAATACGAGTTACGAGACAGACTATCCTTTACTAAATAAAAATAGAATATCTAAGTACTTATACAGATTATACAGCCCTGTATAGTATAAATAAGAGACTGGTTGAGGAGACTATTGTGCGTCTTGAACAGTTAGCTAAGTCTTGTAACTTTAGGATAAGGTGAAGTAAAGAATGGGTTATGGTGTCCAGTAAAAGCAATCGCCATCATTCCAAAAGTTATCAAATTCTAAAGTGGTATTCCTGCTTTCTTTGAATGGATATAAGTAGTACCATGTTTTAGAAGCTGTGAAACATAATTTGAAAAGAACATTACTCAGTTATTGAATTGACATCCATAACTAATCGAAAACACGAGTGTGCATGTTAAAATAGTTCCTTAACAAGACTTTAGCTAGAATACACCTAACTATAATTAACTACATCATACTATTCACAGTTAAGTCTATGTTGCATGTCGAAAACCAAAAGTTGAACCTGATCGCTACTTCCATACATAAAAAAAACCTTTTAACATTAAAATCGTGGAAAAAAATCCAAATATTATACCTATTCCAATTCCTAGTACTCCAACTTAATACCAAAATCTACCGGTGAATAACCACCGGTCGGATCCCCGTTGAAGCGTGGCTAATTCATAATAATCGTACGACGCTCGTGACTATCGCTGATGGGATCCATTTACCACACCTACTCATCTTTCAAAACCACCTTATATTCAAAGCAATAAAGTTCAAAATATATCATCAAAGCCTATCATAAAATTTGTCAGAGTTACCTTCGATTTGCGGTTAAAAACAGTCTTATCCCAAAGAGTTATGGTTTATTTTCGCTTGTGGAAGTCATGGTATTTTGTAGATGGTCAGATTCGTTGTGGCGGCTTCTTGAGAGAAGACAATCGTACCGTGATTGCGGCTGCGCTCTGATGCGTGTTAATTCATGAAGATATTAAAGGAAATTCTGTGCAGAGTGATGACCCTTCCACGACGGTGGTTACATTTGGACTTTTAAAAGATTCTTGTAGTTAAAGCCGTTTTACTGTATATCATTCCAAATGGGCATTGTTCTCTTTTGCACAATGTGATTTCTCATGGGTTTCCTGCGGCAGTATTTCATAAATTTGGTTATGTTAGGTCTGCCGTCCGTTACAATGATGGTGTTCATAGTTCATAAAGTCATAACTAAATAGTTATGCGTGTGTATTACGAAAAGAAACGGGTTATTGTGCCCCATGGCTAGCGGAGTCACCTCATAACGTTATTGCGGAATATGACTCTGATATATTATTGTAATAAAAGGCCCCGGGCAGCTCACGTAAGTTTAGAAACTATAAGTTTATGAATTTAGTCATTGCTGCCGGCGATTTCATTGACATGTTCGACGTGTGAGTGCTGTACAAATAATATTTTTTGTGTAATAGACAAAAGGTTAGCTATTTAAAAGTTTTAAATTCTCATTAGAAAAATGAATCCTGCTACTCTATGTGAAAGTTTGTGAAGATGTTGGGATATTTGTAACTTACTCACGCTCAAACGGCTGAAGGGATCTAGATGAACTTTGGTGTAGGGATTGATGGGCTGAAATAGCTCATGGGATAGGCAATTGTTATTCCCATTATAGGTTTCGATGGGTTACAGGAATTACACGCACGGGGAACCACAGGCAACAGTTTGCTGTTCCATCACGTTTTGACTCTATATTGTGCCGATTCTATTACAGAAGCCTTATAAAGAATATTCTACAATACGCCTGCTAATGAATTACCCCTTGTCTAGGGTGGCAGGTTAGTTAGAAAGAAACAATATCCCTTGCATAACAACATCGCCTGTCCTTCTTCCATACTAAGCACTTTACATCATTCAACAGTCATCACATCACATACAGGCTAGCCGCGGTTCCGTGTGCCTTTGACTTGCCCTTTTTCACACATATACATCTACTTATTTAAATACAATTATGTCGTTTGCAATGTATTTACATATAGTGTTACTAGAATATTTAAAACCTTCACGCGGCGGCACGTATCTGACCGTACATTACATTTAGCTTTTAGCACATCATAAGTGTGAGAATGGTTTGTCAACACGCTATGTGTAGTGTGTAGGGCTGCTACATTTACCTTTACAAAATTAGTAGGATTAGGAGGATTTATAATCCTACTAATTTTGTAAATGTAAAAGTTTATGACGATAAAATGTTTGTTACTCAATATCACTCAAATGGTTGGACAGATCAGATTGAAATTTTGTATAGTGATAGATTATAGTCTGGTAAAACATATAATCTTTTTATCCCGGGAAATAGAGGTCGCGGGTACGGGATCAGCAGGTATTTCACGCAGGCCAAGATGCGTGCAACAGCAAGTATAATAATGGCTCTGTATCATGTATGTCTGTATCAAAGAGTTTATTTTACGAGCTGTAAGTTCAACGAACGGAAGGTTTTTGTTACAAAGATGTAAATATTTATTTTGTGTGCAAAATCAATTTCACTATTTCTTTTGGAATGTTACCAATATCGATGGTTACCAAGCCGTTCTCATAATCTAGTCTGAAAGCACTATATTTGAGTAGGTACCTATATGAATTAGTTTCTTTTGTGTCTAAATGTTGCTTCCGAATTCCATGAACGCAATTTTGACCTTATTTTACTTAATATTAATATTTTAATTTATTATATAAACACGAAATGAGGTCTTTCCTTAGTAGATTATTTCAAAATGATAAAAGTGTTTACTAGAGCAGAGCACATACTTTTTATTGCATATTATGCCAGATAAAATTCTCTAGTTCAGTGTTTCTCAAACTTGGTTATGCCCTTTACCAACCTACTTACTTTTTATTTTATTTTCGTCGCCCGTTGCCATGGCAAACCATTTTTTGAGAAATGCTAGTCTAGCTAGAAAGATAAATTATAGCAAGCCAGCTAAATGTCGTGAACTGACAGTATAATATTTTGGTCTATGCCATGCAAGAATTTTCGCGGTATTTTGTGACATAAATTTTGTGAATGTTGACATCTTATTTGTTTTAGGTAGGATATAATATTTAAAAATACGTACGAATATTTTAAAGCTTTTTAATGAAAATAAATATTATTTGTTGTGTGCTGATATCGCAGTTTGAAATATTGTAACGGTGTATGCAATGGTAGAATGTATAAATTTCAATTTTAAGAATATACAGTTAGTGCCTAAGACATAAAACGGCATGTCATGTATCTTCAACATTCTCTGACACAATATACCGTTTGTACTTGTGAATTAAATAACAATATAAATGTTATTATGTATGATGTATGCTAATTATGGTATGGTATGGTATGGTGATAAAGTACATGCTATTAATATCAATGGCAGCGAGCGTATATTTGGTCATAAAGCAGACTTCGTTCGCGCGTTTTGAAAATAAAAATAAATTTAATGCTTGTGCAAAAATAGCAATAGTTATTATAAAAACATGACCAGTATAGCATAAAGTATCTTTTTTCAAGCACCTAAGTATAAAAAACATAATAGCTTCCCATGTTTCACTAATCACGATTTTACACCAATGAGTTAGTGCAATTTTGATACTTTGAATAGGCCGCTCGGTCTGTATAATAATACTAATTACTATTATAAGTATAGACTTATTACAGCTACTATTATTAGTGTTATTAATGATACTTATGTTATTATATGAAAATCCCGTTTAAGCAATCATTAGTATGATTTTTTTGCGTATTCTGTGTCATTAGGCCGAATTGGTGTTTGCACATGTTGCACAATACTTACGTCAAGAAATTTAATAATTGCGCTCTTAATTGGTACAGTATTGTTGTAATAATATAATGTTTCATTTGCAAGCAGTCTTTCTTCTGACATAAGTAGATAAAACAGAAAGCTCTACCGTTTTAATCAGGTCAGTCACGTTCTGTATGGTTTCAACTTCCACCATATAGAACGAAGGGTTTCAACACTTTCGACCTACTTTAGTGAATGAAAGGAAGCAATAATTATTTTGCTAACTTTTCCAATTGAAATGATAACGTCCAGGACTAAAACCCTTGATAATCCCATTCTAGGAGCAATAGTTTGACCAACTTTGGGCTAACTAAACTGAATCGATGACTGACGACCGGATATCATTTGCTAAACAAAATTCTGCCGAGAAGCCGTATCGTGGAAATGCGGCCTTAAATTATTCTGAATCGCGATTACGAAATTCGTGTGCAAATTCAACCAGTAACCAGAGATGCAATTGCGCCACCACTGTAGATAGACAACGTAAAGGTTTAATTACGAAAGAATCAGTAGCGTATAACTAAGTGCATAAACAAATATTTTACAGCTCGACTTTTATAGCGAGTAATCAAGATAATTAGAGAGTCACATAAAGCTTGCTATGAATGGTGCGACTGATATAGCAACCGCTACTGAATTATTACGTTGAAAGAAACCTTTCGCCGAAGGCTGTTACCGTGCTGTGTAGGGATTGTAGGTAATAATAATAGTCTTTTTGGCTTTTAAATATATCACAGCCACGTGGATTGAACATTACTACTATTGTCCCTCATCTTTATTAATGACTATACTAGATACAGATTGAACTAAGTACACTAACATATTTTTTTTAGTGAATGACGTGATTTTTAATCAAAATGAATACACAAAGAACTCGCAACGACAAAGAAAGCGCCTTCAATTTCTTAGTTTTAGCCACATATATTCGACTTACTACAAAATGCGTCGATTGTAAAGTTTAATAACAAGACCGGCTCATGTGAAAACATACAAAGGAAACTTTGTCACAGCAATTACTTTCATAAAAAGGTGTCAATGTCAATATTTAAACCGGTGACGCTAAGTTCTCTCTTTCAGTTCGTTGTCGTCGATTCGACAATTTTAACTTCAATTTCGAGTAAAATATTCGTTTGTTGATGAGTCAACTTTTAATTACGTATTTTAATGAGGCATTTTTACAGATATGTCGTATCTTGCACATAGACAGGATGTACACTAAACGACAATTTTAACGCGATTGGATAAAAGTCGTGGCTTTAATAGGACGTGATGGCCGCTGAGAGAATGGCGCCAGCTGTTATCAGCTGATAAAGTTAATTGGGACAGACACACAGATGACAAGAGCTTTTAGACAAGATACGCGCTTCTAAATTCTTTTTGAATTATAAATATTTCATAAATGAAAAATGAAGTGATAATATTATTTTTATTAATGAAATTTTTCTTAATTTATACTATGGAAATAGTGTTTGACATTTATAAATCATGAAATATGGAGCTGATGGGTTTCGTATTAAGTGGATTCTGGATTTTTGTCCATTCCCACTATTCGGTTGTTTTTCCAGCCAGGTTAAATATTCTAAAATAATGGTCTACACATAATGTGATTATGAGAAATTTTCGATTCAAAAGTATTAACTGAGGTAGAAAGAAAAACTTTAAAATATAATATTAACAGTCAATCTTTAACCTTTAAGAAGAGTACAATGAACTATCTAATGTGAACATGTTGAATTTTTGCATTATACAGAATCAGTGCCAGAAAAACATCCCAGCAGAAACACTACGTCAGATGTAGCTGTAGGTACTACAAATATTTACAAAAAAGTTTCGCATTTGCGCAAAAGCATCGTACATTTAGAGCCGCAAATAAAAACGTCTGTGTCAACATTACCAACACACTGACACAGTTTATTTGTTTTCAAACAACGTCAGGCGCAGCTTGCCAAATAACTCCACCAGTAAAACATCCGAACTGCACATAAATGTTACGTAAAAACTATAATTTCACAAAACAGTCTCTAACTGTCACGAGTCTGACATTTCCATACGATAATTCATCAGTGGGATGACGCAAAGAGCAATAATATAAATTGACAAGACAAGTGAAATTGAAAACAATCACATTTATTAACTGATTTTCATTTTACACCAAGGTAGACGAGAATAAAATGGACGGACAAGCGCTGCTGACGCCCACAGAGACATATAAAAATAAAATAATCGCGTTCATGATCGTATTTTATAAGTAGCTCAATGGAGGAGTACTATTTAAGTAGCAGTATGATGCAGAGAATAATCGAGACTTTCCCTCTAGTTATATCTTTCTCCTTCAGGAGTTAACGCGGATGATATTTCGGCCTCCGTTTGATTAGGATTTTGATTTCAGAGACGGCAAGGCAAGCGTTCGTTGGCCAGGTATATGGTATGGAATATGAGTGTCTTCCCTTACTAGTATAAATAATAATACGATCAATCATCGATATTAATTAAGAATACGATCAAATAATCCATTGATAAATTAAAAAATGGCACAAACAAATACATTATCTAAACATATTTATATTTTATCTGGCAGCCACCCACTCCTCCTACTATATTACTGTTTAAAAGCAAATTAATTAACTCAAAAATAATTAACGACTTTTATTACCAAATCACTGATATCTATATTAAAAATAATTTGCATAATCGCGTCGTTCCGATGCAAAAAAAGCAACTTAATACTTGAACAGCATCAAGCGTACGTTGGTGGCTTACTTAAACCAGTAATTAAAGTTAAATTATGCACAGATAAGTTCAATCGTCATAATATAAAGTCCCACGATCCCATAAATATGTGTAGCGAGATAAAAATCTCGATTTATTGCATCTGGCGATTAGCCGCGGCCATAGATTAATATATATATACTAGTGAGCCGCGGCCATTGCCGGGCCTCTAATGACTTTCTATTGCTTTCAATTCAACTCATTATTTCGATGCTAGCGGTCACTGGCATATCGCATTCAGCCGGCACCGCCACAGATAATAATTAACACTATTGTGGCGGGAATGGTTTAGCGTCTTTCACTGTTTTTTTTTTTTAAATTTAGCTTGACGTCAATTTGTAAATAGATAGGCTGACACTGTAATGCCTTTTTTGGGAATACTCTTCCAAAAAAGCCACCTGCTAGTCTAGACAAGTAACTGTGCTACTTATAGCACATTCGTTGATAGAATAGAATAAACAATGTTTGGGATTGACATCATGGTTACGACTTATGTTGTGATATGTCAATCCCAAAATATTAATTTAACTTCTAAGACATGCGTAGACTATAACTGTTGATAACTGTCATATACGTCAAATCCTCAAAAAAAAATCATTTTAATCTACAATACGTCGGCCAACGAATTGCCTTTCGTCTAGGGGGCTTGTCTGACTCTCTGGATCATTGTGAATACTTGAAAGTCTACATAGTCGGCGAAGTAAGAGTTGTCAATCGAAATTCTTACAGGAAAAAAGACAGGAAATATTGAAATTGAACTATCACCGGCCAGTATCACGATGGGGCAACATCGAAATAAGTATGTCAGGGCATAATAAAGTTTGGGAAACGCTGGTGTAGGGTAGAACCATAGAGCCGGTAGATACATTCTCTAGCATAAAGAATATAGCGGTTTTCAGTCTAGTCAGGTATAATAGTCTAGAAGCGGCTAATAATTTTATTATTCGATATGGTATAGCAAATGATGAGCTGAAACAAGTACAACATACCTAGTACTTCATGGCCTAGAATGGCTAGAACTGTTTGTACAATATTGACCTAATATTAAGTAGAAATAGTAACAAAATTCTCTTTTGGTTGTATGTATTGACAAAAGAAAGAGTTTCTATCTCAGTATGTTTATCCGCATTCTAGAAAATAAAATACAAGCTAATTAAGCTATGCTTACTAATCTAGATGGCGCTGTGTATCTTGTAACGTAAAATATTGTTACAGAATATTTTACAGGCATTATCGCTATCAAAATAATTGCAACATAGAATGCAAAAGTTCAAACAACATGGAGTGGAATAGTTAATCGCCTTTTACATAAACGACATTAATTTTATCGCCGTCGCAGTTTAAAGCATAATATACAAATAAAGAAATGTCAATTACATTAGTCGCATATCGCGTCGGAGAGGATGTTATGCTCAAAGATATACCATGTTAATTCACATGTACAGTTCTTCTTAATTGACAAGTACGAATAAATTAAGCTCTGCGTTCGTGCCGAAGCATTTTCTACTATTAATTTGATAGTTAATTTATTTTTATACACATGCAAAACTCTATGGCGGTGAACAAAAAGGTTTTAGCCATTCAAGTGGTACGGCAGTAAACGTATGCATCCATGGTGGAAGTGTAATTGACAAGAGAACGAGCCGGCGTTGTCGTGAGCGGAGATAAACAGTTTTTAATGGTTATTTATGCGCGTGCGCCGCTCGCAACGGCCGTCCTCTAAAAGGCACGGGTTGAATTAAATACTCGCCGATACCGCCAACCTTTTTAACTGTTTTAATCGATTATATTGTGAGGAATCGCTCGATCACTGACCTGTGTTTAGTATAGTTACCGAGATGTATCTTAAATGGCACGTCACAAAATGTACTCTTTATTATGCGCAGTACGCGCTTTTTGGATTTCTTTTGAGGATAGCACAGGGCACAGTGTACTATTTTTTTTTTTATTTATTTTTTTTATTATACACTTTACTACTCCGGCAAAGGAGCTCAAATCCACCAATCATTCTTTAATATTATAAATGCAAAAGTAACTCTATCTGTCTGTCTGTTACGCTTTCACGCCTAAACCACTAAACAGATTTTGATGAAATTTGGTACAGAGATAGATTAGACCTTGGGAAAGGACATAAGCTATGTTTGGTCGCAATAACCGACGCCCACGCAGGCGGAGCCGTGGGCAACAGCTAGTAGATTACATCAAACCAATTGGCGTTCGTCAAGGTCTGTTTCTCAAGCGACTTGTGGTCAACAACTCAAAATATATGCCGCTAACTTTATCCGTAATTCGATTCCCATACCGCTCGGCTTCAGTTCAATTGATTGGAATCGATAAATGTTAATTATTATCGAGCGATGGCTGCTAATGAATGGCGATGGCTGGTTATCAAGCTGTTATAGAACGACTGGATATAAATTACTTTGATATGAATTTCCGTCCCTATATAGATACATATTTAGATAATTATCGCACAATGACTCAGTTGCGGTCGATACTGAATGTACTAATATCTAACAAATGTACTGTACCGCATACATTCCACGCCTAAAAAGGTGGGCAGAGGTATTGTAAACCTACATTTCGTCAGGTATATTTGCGATCATAAATAAGCACAGGTCCTCGATTCTGCAAAGGCAAAAGTACTGTCGTACCAATTATAGTCTTTATACCTACAGACTTAAAGTCCGGAATTAAATGAAAGGACTTTCATTACACTTTTTCATTCACTTTTTTTTTCAGGATGGACAGCTAGCACGTGTGTGACTCCCCTGGTGTTGCACTCGTTCATAGGCCACGATAACCACTTTTCAGTAGTATGAAAAACTCTTCAAAAAGCCATTTAATTTACGACTTTACAAGCATTATCTTAAAGTTTAAAATTAAATGGAAGTCGATGGTATGACAGTGATTTTGTTTTAGCAGTCCGGTCGAGGCCCGAAGGAAGTAAGTTAACCAGACAGAAATTGAATGTAAGGCGGAAAATTTAAGAGATCTTTAGAATCAGATGTATATTATTGATACTAGCTTTTGCCCGCGGCTCCGCCCGCGTGGATGTCGGTTATCGCGACCAAACATAGCCTATGTCCTTTCTCAAGGTCTAATCTACCCCTATACCAAATTTCATCAAAATCGGTTCAGTAGTTTAGGCGTGAAAGCGAGACAGACAGACAGACAGAGTTACTTTCGCATTTATAATATTAGTATGGATAAATCTACTTTTACGAAATATTTTTTTTTAACATTTTGGTGACAGACAAGCACACGGTCTAGGGCATACGAAACCCGAGCCAATTTTGAAAACCCGGGTTTTCGGGTTTTATCCTAATCAAAACCCGGGTTACCCGGGTTTTTTTCGAGCTTTTTCATCCTCTTTATTTTTTTTATTTGAATTACAAAGAAGCTATAAGCTATGCCCCTGACGGGTTAAGTTCTTTTTAAGGGTAAAGAACATACCTATGTGCCAAATATGGTGAAAATCGGTTAAGAAATGCGCCCTCCAGATCGGAACTAACATAACCACAGACATTCTTCTTCTGTCGAGTCGACGGCATATCGCACCCCCAGAGTGACAAAGACGTAAGATGAAAACACTAACTTTACAGGAGAGCAGAAAAACTGTTCAACCAGGTATATCTATTTTGTTTTTAATCCTATAATATTATGTAATATATCATTAAATAGGAAAAAAATCAACCTTTTTTTTTGTATATACTTAAAATTTCTGAAATTAGTAGGGTGATTAATATTTAATTATTAAATCTTACAGCCGTTTTCCTTACTTACTTTCGACAACTCCTCGAATGTTATAATGGTTAATCTAATTATCGGTTTCCAAATTTTACTCATACCGTTACTATCCACGGTTACGTCTTTCATGAAGTTCTAAAAGATGATAAAATACGGGGAGTAACCACTGTTTACGCCTTTTTTCGTTGAATTATGTTTTAACTATCATAAAGTATATAGCTTTTACAGCTATTTTTGTCGATAGATAAAAATAAAACATAATGTTATGTCTGAATACAGGCTTCTTTCACATTATGTTTTATTAAATCATAATTGTAAGGAATTTTAAGGTCTCGTTAAAACATAATTTCACTGGCGTAATGAAACAGGTTTTTAGAATATTATACTTTATTGCCATTTATAAAAATAATTGTTAAGTTGTAATTAGTAATTTTATAGCAAAAAGGTATAAGAATAGTAATCAATAAAAAAATTAAACAAAAACATTAATTTTCTTTCATAATCTTCATAATTGTTGGGCCAACGAATATTAATGGTAGCTGTTTGCTTATTGTTTTTTTTATACCACTTAGTTGGCAGACAAGCACACGGCCCACCTGATGGGAAGCGGTCACTGTGGCCTATGGACGTATGCAACACCAGGGGCGTCACAGCATGTCATTGATATGCAGCAGAAACAGGGTTGGAGACAACACGGAGCCTTGTGGGACACCAGCGTTTATGTCCATGCGATCCGAGCAGCTGCCGTCAACGACGGCTTGGATACTTCTGTTGGACAAAAAGCTGGCAATCCATACGCATAATCCCTCGGGGAGTCCATAAGATGGTAGCTTTGCAAGAAGACCTCTGTGCCAGACCCGATCAAAGGCCTTTGCTATATCGAGGCTAACCGCCAGTGCCTCACCTCGAGTCTCGATGGCTTGCACCCAATGGTTTGTGAGATACACAAGAAGGCCACCGGCTGAGCGACGGTGGCGAAAGCCGTACTGTCGGTCGCTCAGAAGATCGTTACCTTTAAGCTATTCCAGGAGCTGTGTATTAATGACACGCTCCATCACCTTCGAGAGGAGGGAGGTTATAGCAATAGGCCTGTAATTGGACGGGTCTGTCCTATCGCCTTTTTTGGGCACAGGATGCACGTATGCGGTCTTCCATGAAGCTGGAACTTGTCCCGCAGAGAGTGAAAGCGCGAAATGTCGTGTAAGTACAGGGCACAACTCGGGAGCACACTGAGCACAGTGCTTAAGCACCAACGCCGGTATGCCATCCGGCTCTCACTCGACTTTCGAACATCTAGGGAATTAAGTATCCGCCGAACCATCCGTTGCGTGATTTTTACTTCATGCATTGAAGTACCACACCAGGGGATAATAGGTGGCTCGGCATTCCCATCGTTCATAGTCGAGTTTGATGCAAAGAGATTACCTAAAAGATCGGCTTTCTCCTTGGCACCATGGGCCAAACTACCGTCGGGTTTCAGCAGCGGCGGAAGGCAGGACCGGCAGAAATTTCCCTCTGCAGCTTTGGCGAGCGACCAAAATGCGCGACTACCAGATGGGTACCGCGCAAGCCGCTCACCAATTCTGCCGATGAATTCAAACTTAGCCCTGGCGATTGCCTTCTTACTAGACCTCGAGGCGGCATTCAATTTCCGCTTCACTTCAGGCCGTGGCCCATGCCTTATAAGCAGATTGTTTGTGAGTTCTCGCTTCTCTGCAGGACTTATTAAAGCACGGCCGCTTGCTCGCTCCTGTCGCGACCCAACGGTTAGGGATATAGCATTCCATGCCCGCTAGGATCGCGTCAGCGACTGGTGTTGCACAGGAGCTTGGATCTTCTGAAATGAAGCAAAGCTGCCTCCACGGGTACGACGCGAAGAATTCTCGCAGTCCGTCCCAGTTTGCCGACTTGTAGTGCCAAACATGCCGGCACTGGGGTGGCCGCGGTGGTTCAGGTCGCGCGAGAGTCACTTGTGTCCGGACGAGATCCGAATTTCACGCGGGCGGAAAATATGGCGGTACGAAGTTCGCCGGGTCAGCTAGTAAAAAGATAAATCATACTTTAGGCGGACCCCGGACTCCGAGTTTACTCTTACAGTTTACTCTTCGTTACCCAGGGTAACGAAGGTATGGAGGAACCGGAACCGTAATATAATTATAAAAGCTTAAAAGTTCATACGTTTGCACGTCATCATCATCATCATTTCAGCCATAGGAAGTCCACTGCTGGACATAGGCCTCCCCTGTAGATCTCCAATAAGACCGGTTGGAAGCGGCTCGCATCCAGCGCATTCCCGCGGCCTTGATAAGGTTGTCTGTCCACCTTGTGGGTGGACGTCCTACGCTGCGCTTGCCGATACGTAGCCTCCACTCGAGAACTTTTTGACCCCATCGGTCATCAGTCCTCCGTGCTATGTGCCCTGCCCACTGCCATTTCAAGTTGCTAATCCGCTGGGCTATGTCGGTAAAATTGGTTCTTCTACGGATCTCCTCGTTTCTGATTCGATCTCGCAGAGAGACGCCGAGCATAGCCCTCTCCATAGCTCGTTGGGCTACTTTGAGCTTACTCATAAGGCCCATAGTGAGAGACCACGTTTCAGTGCCATAAGTCATCACTGGTCGAAAACTTTCGACTTGAGACACTGAGGTATGTCGGACGAGAAGATATTACGCAATTTTCCGAACGCTGCCCAGCCGAGTTGGATTCGGCGACTGACCTCTTTCTTGAAGTCGGACTTACCTAACTGGACTACTTGTCCTAGGTAGACGTACGAGTCAACAACTTCAAGAACCGAGCTCTCAACAGATATTGGGGTGGGTACAACATGGGCATTACACATAACCTTCGTCTTGTGCATGTTCATTTTAAGACCCACCTGTTGAGAAACTCGGTTGAGGCCATCGAGCATTGTGTTGAGATCTTCCATTGATTCTGCCATGACTACAATATCGTTGGCAAACCGGAGGTGAGTAATGTATTTGCCATTAATATTGATGCCGAATCCTTTCCATTCCAGGAGCTTGAAGGCGTTCTTCAAAGTGGCCGTAAACAGTTTAGGAGATATCACGTCTCCCTGTCTTACTCCTCTTTTCAAAGAGATCGCCTTCGAACTCTCTTCCTGTACTCGGACCGACATGGTGGCGTTATTATACAAACACTTCAACACTTCGATGTACCGATAGTCAATACGGCATCGCTGGAGAGACTCAAGCACAGCCCATGTCTCGACCGAATCAAAGGCTTTCTCATAGTCCACAAACGCTAAGCAAAGTGGCAAATTATACTCTTCGGTCTTCTGTATAACTTGCCGCAGCGTATGGATGTGGTCTATGGTACTGTAGCCTCTTCGGAAACCGGCTTGTTCGGAAGGCTCAAGCCTGCGCTCGAGACGGTTCGTAATGACCCTTGAAAACAGCTTGTAAACATGGCTCAGAAGCGAGATGGGCCTGTAGTTCTTCAGTAAGGTATTGTCACCTTTATTAAAGAACAGCACCACCACGCCTCTGTTCCACGCTTCTGGCGTTATGCCCTCGATGACGATGGTGTTAAAGAGCTTCTGAAGGACTTTAAGTACCGGTGTTCCACCCGCTTTCAGAAGCTCTGAAGTGATTCCGTCGTCACCCGGTGCCTTGTTGTTTTTAAGCTGATTCAGGGCCATTCCAATCTCGTACAGGCTGATGTCCTCGGACATTAGAAATATTAGAATTTAGATTTTTAGATTAATCATATTATTCCTACTACGAGCATAATTATTATGAATTTAATGTAAAAAAGTTTGTGAAGATGTTTGTATGTTTGTAACTCAATCACGTTCTAACGGCTGAAGAGATCTGGCTGAAATTTGGTACAATTGAAACAAAATAATCAATAATAGCTATAAGTTGGGCTTTTTAATGGATCATTACGTATTTATAATGGGGAAGCATAAAGAATTAAGTAGTGTTATCAGTAAGTGGCGCGTGAGTTATGAAACGTAAACAAACAACCGCCACCCGGTTCACCCCTGCGCATGCGCTGTATCGACGAATACTCGAACCTTTCGGGCGTGTTCGCGATGTGTCCGCGATTACGTTCGCAAACTTAATAATATTATAAAGGGAAAAATGGTGTAAGCGTGATTACTTCCGCAAGCTTGATGATATTAAAAAGGGTGAAAAGAGGTAAGCACGATTATTTCGAAACTTGTATACGGGATATACTCTTAAACAGGGAGTACGGCTTTCTTTGTTTTATTAGTTTTATTTAATTTGGGATGTAAGTAGTCTTACGTTAGGCAGTTTATATTTTCATTAGACAATAAAAAGCATAATTTGCAATACGTCTATAAATTTTGGCTATAACATAAGGAAACAAAAGAATAAGAATCTTTAAGTGTATTTTTATGAAATTTTACATACTTATGTTGGCTTATCACCTTTTTTTACTTTGAAAATATATTTTTAATTAGACGAATATTTTTTTTTTTCCTTTATAACCCCCCTTATTTTACGTCAGAATATTATGAAAAAAATTGACGTATTGTATCCTGACATCTACTATTCGAAACTGCAAAAAAAAAAAATTGACGTAACCTTACTTACGTCTTTGTCACTCTGGGGGTACGATATCTTGTCATATTTTGTTTGCCCAGTATGTAGCCACTCCGATAGCGTTGTCAGAGGCACTCATAAGTTCCTCCGGAGTGCACGTGCTTGGGCAGGCAGCACAAGTTAACAGGTGGGTCATAGTCTGTGGAGTAGCTCCGCATTCACACCGTGGATCCATCTCGTCTGAATGACCTCACCTAATACGGTTTTCCTTACTTCGACCGACCTGCGTCCGAAGTCTATTTAAGGACTTCCAAGTGGTCCAGGCAAGGTCCCGTCCGGGGGGAAGATTCTCTGATAGCGGGACGAAGATGTTATGTGGCCTCTGTGCTCCCCATAGATCAACTCTGGCTGAAGAGGGTTCGCAGATAATAGGAGCAACGTACGCGATGAAGCTCTTGCGGCTTTTCAGCCTCTGTGTCACACCAGAATGATTATGCATGGGGTGTCGCTGACCACAGACATTAACACCGATAAAAGCAAAATCGGTCATCTTGTCGAAACGGAGACTCGCTCGCTCGAACAATTAAACAGTGCTTCCCAATTCACAAAAACAGTTTTAATATTAAAAGTCACTTCTAATGTGCTCGAAAGAAATCTCTCTATCTATTACAATCACCACATCATCCACGTCCATTATGCGTGCACCATTCCACTATCTAGTTGGTTCCGCCAATTGAACCCTGGGCGCATCAGGACTCCGTAGAGCCTCTGCATTCCCTGACCGCTATATGTGGTCGTAGAATGCAGAGGCCTTACCTTCAGAGCCTTACCTTCCTGTCGCTTAGGAAGCCTTGTAATAACTCTTTGTGGGGCACTTTTCCTCCACCAGTCTCAGGCCCGGTTTTCACCAAAGCGGAGAGGAGAGAAAGGAGCTGCGAAACTGACAGGTGATTTTCACCAAAGCGGAAAGGAGATGCGAAGCGGAGACGACATGTGAGCTGTGTCTTACATAGGCCACCAATCAAATGACGCCTTCTGGTGACCGAGGCGCGGGGAACGGGGATTGCGAGCGGGGCAAAGCCAACCGCCACAGGCCGCCGGGCTACACACTTCTCCACTCTTCCGCGCCGCTGTATAATTAGACATCTGCTTTCCTTTTAGCTTGATCCGTTTTCTCCGATCGAGAGAAGTGGAAATAACTTCATCTGGCGAGGGCTAGTTTTCAACAGCGGATAAAGTTGAGACGAGCCACCAGCATCTTCTCGTACACCTACTCCAAGACGAACGATAGACCATCGACCATGGAGACGGTGTACAAATCCTTACCTGGCTACTCAGTGCCACCACTACAGCTTTCTCCTACATCTTAGAAAAGTAGTGAAGGTACTGATCCAGCAGCTTCACGAAGAGCAAGCGGTTCTCAATGGTGCAGATATATGTGCAGTGAGGCCATCCCCTGCGGAGCATTCTTGGGATTGAACTTTTGAAGGGCATCAAAGAGTTCGCTCGAGTAAGGATGCGTAATTATCTTGATGGGAGTCATTATGATAATGACCCACCCTTTACTATAAGCGAACTCTTTGATGCCCTTCAAAACCTCCCTTCCTCCCTTGCTCATCCGACCTTTTGAGCTTTTCTCTTCTTTCGCGATGCCCCCGTCGTCTTCTCCTACCCAATCTTGTAGGTAAAAAGCAACTCGGCCGAACCCTTTGCGTCCTATACTCATAATTACTTATCAAATAATGAAAAGAAAAAAACCCGAAAAAACCCGGGTTTTGATTAAAAAACCCGGGTTTTTTTTCGCACCGAAAACTCGGAAAACCCGGGTTTTTTCGAGTCGAGTAAACCCGGGCTCGATGCCCTAACACGGTCCATCTTATGAGAAGTGGTTAGCGTAACCTATGGAAGCGTGCAACACCAGGGGCGTCACACTTACGCCCCAAAGATCTTAGCGGGTCTAATATACCCCTTATGAGGCCCAATCCACCTCTAACTAATCTTTATTCTATTTCTATTAATAACAATTACTTAATATACATTATAAAAATATCATTACGAATGTATTAAACATTTTTGGGAGTACAAATTCTAAACTTCAGAGAGATACAGACACGGCCCGCTTTATCTGTAGATATGTTAATCAATCAATGTCATCTCGTCATCGAATGATATCTGATCATTAACTAAACGTTACGGCGATACTAGAGCAGCCTGTATATCCATCCGATATACTCTGTATTATCTGTGGTAATTAGGGTTGCCAGCTGTATGCGTTAATAGGTTCTTATTTTTACGTTGGTAACATCCAAAACTTGCACTTTAAAACACAAGTTTCGTTTACCTATATCTATTGATTTGGCTTATCTTAGTTCTTACGGAAGCAACTGGCGTGTGACCCCCTAATCTCGAGCGGAAAACCTCGGTAATATCAGCAGGTGTGCTGGCACTACCGGCTAACAGCTGAGGTTGGCATGACCCCTTTAGATCGTGTTGGTGTCTAGTAAGAACGGTCCTACAGTTTATGAGTTTACCAATATCATATTCATTCTTTTTTTATTGTGCATAGGGATTTTGCCCTACGCCGAAGCCGGCATGGGAGGTTACGCTGGACTTGAACCGACTAAAACGCACGCCGTCTGTGGGTAGAAGATTGCCGGAGGTGAGATTGTCTGAAACATACTCTCGCACCCCAGCCGACCCAGGGCCGTCTCTTTTGAGCTAGTGTGTCCCCACCACGGAGTCCCCGGGATAATATTCACTCTGAATATTTCAGTTTATTTTCTGGATAAACTTTCATAATATCCCTCAAAAAATCCATCTATCAGCTCACATTTTATGTTAAAACTTTTAGTTTGCCCTATCACTCAGCGCAGGCCTCATAAAGAGAGCGAGCGTGTCGGATGGCGATGATACAACCCGGAATCTAGCTAATTGGGCAACATTCCACTCGCCCCGACCACTAGCGGGCACAATGGACCTCTTTCTGACGATGACTGGCCATTCTTAGGATACATTCTCCTTCACAATTCTTTGAAAGAGCTCGCGGTCCCGTCATTCATTTTTGTCGGTAGCGTAAAAAAATTCGCTCGGATTTAGTTCTCGTTGTGCAATTGTGCAAGATTTTGCAGGAAATTACGGTGCTTCGGTAACAAATTAATAAGCATACGATGGACTAGATGTTAAACGGTTCTCGTAGCTTATGTATTACATAACATATGTTTCAAAGTACTTTAACGCTGTAACGCTGCGCTATATGGCTGTAGGTAGCATACCAAAAATCAATAACGTCAAATTTTTAAATTTTGGATAGAATTTTATAAGGAGTGTACTTATTTAAATATGATCTTTCAGCAACTCCTGCGTACTAGTGACCAATTTCAAATAATTTGTATCGCAAGAGGACCTTTTATGAACAAACCGACCGAAAAACCTACAAACACATCAACATATTAAAGCATAAACACATTTTCAATGCAACACAAGAAAACGTATACATGTGTGTGTGTTTTATTGTAGGAAATGAAATGCTAGTCGTAAAACTCAACAAACTCAATAAGTAAGCTAAAAACGAACTAGCAATTAAAAAGCGAACAGTAATTAAGTAGATTCGATACTCAATCGCAACAGATCATTCAGATTCCATCGAGTAGGTATCGATGTGGTATCGAGAACCGCCCGCATCGATTGCAACGGGTCGACGCACCGAAGCGCGCAATAAAACGAGACGAAATAAAGCGCCTGCGCATCGTGCGGTAATCGCGCGCCTTTGATCATGCCGCCGTGTCTTCCCCTCCCACGCCCCGCCGTACCCCGGTGCACTTAACTAAGACTTTATTACGAGTAGTTTGTGATTGTTAACGGGCGTAATTACTGCAATTAAAATAACCTTTCTGAGCCCTTTGTGTGAAAAATTGTATGGCGATTCTACAGTTTCTGATAATTTTTTTAATTTTACTTAAAATAGCAAATGAGGTTATGGCATGGGTTATCTCGTAGTAAGCGGTAACCGAAAGCAATACTAATAATCATAATTAATTAACTGAATGTTAAAGAGAGGAAAAACGTAGAAAAAGAAAATGAGAATAGAGAAATAAGGTAGAACAAACATGCAACTACTACCCTACATAATACTGCCAGCCGACCTCACATAAGTATAACTAAAAGTCTGTACAAATTAATAAGCAAGTACAAAAGCTGTACAAAGTTAATAAATATATCGATGTACAAAAGTATTTGCTTTTAAAATACGGTATACAACACAACACAAGTCATAAACCATAAAAAACTTACGCAACACCTTGAACCTATTCATCATTTGTTTTTGCACAGCACACTAGACCTACAATTATAGTTATTTCACTATGTAATAGTCAAGGTAAGGTTGGACATAAGAAGACAAGCCCGGCGGCGTACGCGCAGTTAAAACGGCAAAAACGAACCGAACAACTCACAAATTGCCGCCCCTAATTACCTCAGGTAGGCGGCCGCACAAAGTGGTCCTTTTTTACTATAAAAAGTGCTAAGTTATTCAAAACAGGTCCGCCGCAGTAATAAATATGATTCCGAGCCCCATCACATATATAAATTAAGATTTTAGATCGTATTTCCAAAAAAAACTACGATCGATCAAGTTTTTGCATAATTTATTAACTATAAGTCTCATAAGCCTTTGTCCGATGACATTTATTAGCCAGCAAATTTCGTAATAGCGAACAAACACATAAATTGAGGCACAATAACAGTAAATTATATGATTATAATTAAGAAACAGACGAGATATCAGTCAGGCGATTTGAGGGAAACGCGCCCGACAAAAATAACGAGCATTACAATAACGAAGGAGGATTTAACAGCATTAAAAACTTTCTTTCATCCGTGAGACACCGGGCCTTTTATGTCCGTGCATTATACTCGCATACCTGCGCTAATGATAGGGTGCCGCTTCAAAGAATAATTCCGGGGACTTCTCAATAACACCTCACAGATGTACCTGGTACCTTCCCATCACCGGAGATCGGTAAGAGTGTAATTTTAACACAAAAAAAGTCGGCCAATGTAGGGAAATGGGTTATTAACTTGAGCAACATGTTTATCTTTCTACAAAAGTACTTTATTGTTTTATTGCAATAGAGTTACTTGCTTTGAAAACAGGGCATTATTACGTAAAGAAAGGTTTATGAATATTTAAAAAAGCAACCCATTGTTTAATTGTTCTCTTTGGAAACCATTGTCCGAATCTCGTTTTGAGGCGTTCAACATTCCGTAAGAATACTTCAAGAGCTATTCCCGGTGGCCTCAAACTAATCTTTCGCGTCGATTGCAACCAGCCTATCATAAACTCAACAAATAACGTTCGAATTTAGAGCCAGAACTGTTTGTTAGTTCTACGCGGTGTTAATAGCGAGAGGTAAAGGTGTGGGTGCCTTAAAATTGGCTCATTACCACCTTCCAGAGAGCTAAAAGCCGGTCTTTGTTAGCCTTGGACGACTGTTTGCTTGGGATTTAGAATTTGTACTTTATAAAAAAATGTAGAAGGAATTGTATTGGTTCATTTTAAATGTGAAATTGTTTGTCCAACTCATTTACCGCAAGTTTACATTGATTTGAACTTTGGTTTAAAGAAGTCAGTATTGTTTTTGTTCCACAATTCACACGTAGCAAATCACCATTTCAAAAATGTAGCTTCAATTTGCCCAATCTAAAGGTGCTCGTGAGCACAACAGTCTTCGTGAATGGAACGGCCCACTTGAGTCAGTTAGATTCTAGTCGCGATATTTAGACGAAGTTATGTTAGACCTCACCGGATTCTGGAAATATGTTACATTTATCATGCTGAATGACGACATCGCTCTGAAGCTGTGGAACGACGAAGCTGAGATCGTTTCTTTTGAGATAAAAGCATGCGGAACGGAGATTCCGTGACCGATTGTAATTGTAACTGTTGCAGGCCCTTGTTTTCTTTTTAGAAAAAATGAAATACGAGTAACAGTTAATGATAAAATGTGATCGTCAAATAAACATTCCGAGAACGCCATTAGATATTTGATTGCGAATACAATACGTGAAATAGAAGATGTTTTTCAATAGATTGATTTTTTTAAGTCTCGACAAGTTATTAAGAATATCGCTTCGTCGATAACGACTGTAATCGCAATCGGCAAGATTGTTAGTTTCATAAGAGATGATTGGTTTTAAATCGAAGTTAATTACCGCCAATCAGAATGTTAAACGATCACTTATTGATTAACAATTAAAAAATAGCTAGTTAAGAATCTGAACTCCAAATCGAAATATTTTTTCGAGTATCAGAAACGGATATTCTTATAAAAAGTTTACAGAAGATAATTTGTGAACAAAACATCAATGTCTTGCACTATCAGCTTAGCCAATTTCATATATATAACTAAAGATATCAGATATATTGAGTTTAAAAGTGATGCCGCTGATAAAGTGGCATTAACCGATACACATCGGCACTTAAGGCAGAGATAGCAGCGATTCGATAAGGGATATAAATAAAAATAAATGGTTACTCTTGCGTTATGCCGTTGTAAAGATATGAAGTATCGACACACGCGATAGTGCGCATGAAAGTGCCGGTAGTGTGTTTATTGATTTAATGCTCCATACTAACGATATTAATCCTGTGTCAATTGCAATATCACATATTTACAACTATGGAAGTGGGCTCACACCGCGAGGGGGCGATGGAGGAATTACTTTTATCTATTCTCAGCGCAGCTTCAATTTGGCAAATTGGTGTAGGTTGATTACTATGGGATGTTCGCCACTCACGAACTATACAGCAATTTTGTTCATGTTTTTTGCGCTGTCAATTAACAGGTACGAACAGGTGTACCGTATGAGTGGAGTCGGTTAGACTTGCGGCGGCGATTCAAGATCGTGTCTTTGATGTGCCGCGTGATAAGCGCGGCTATTTGGCGGCTGTTATCGCTCACGTCTGTCGTTGGACGCCCACACTTTATTATTTATCACGTAAACAATGCCGAATACTTTATATGGAACGAGAATTAGATTATCAACTCGCATTTATGATTTTTTTACAACTTACATTTTTATTTTGCTGTTTAAATGTTATTGCGTTTGAAGAATTTTTTTGCTCAGAATAAGGCTATTCCTGTAGTTTGACAAACTGTTATTTTAGCCTGAGTTTTAGTTAAATATTTTTTTAAGAATTTTGAAGAATTAACAAGGATATTCACACAACAAATTTGAAATAACTACGTGTGTATCAGAATTGGCAATCTGATAAAGACAATCTAAAAAACTGGTATAATCAAAAAGACCTTCCCGTGAGAAACAAGGGCGTCGAAACTGACAATTCGCCACACACCCCTCAGATCTATCAGTAAAAGGAACTGAACCCCAATGAACAGCAAATTCTACAGACAGTATACATTTCAGGGTCATTGTTATAAATCGTAAATCAAATAATAACAAAGGCTTGGCCTATCATGTGACAGACCGTTGTTGTCGCTGCATTAGCCAGTCTCTGCATGTTCGACACGATTATTAATAATTTCAACTATTACTTTCTAGTATATTGTACAATGACGATTACAAACTGTTAGCCACAATGTTATAATGGTTTTTCTTCAGTATTTTTTAATAAATCGTTAAAATCAGCTGTACTACCAGTATTAACATCGTCTCTATTAATGTGTAGAGACTGTTCGTCACTTCGTCAGCAACAAGTCAACAACCCTAGTTCAAAGTATTTAAACTAAGCAATTTTCTTTCTGTAATCGTAATGATTTTAAAGTTAATCATTCAGTTGAAAAGACCGCCAGGAAATTGCATTAGTATTATTGCCACTTCAAGTTTATGTTTCTCATTAAAGTTTTATATCGCGTGTGCAACTTCAAAGGGGTTTTTGTCCTTCTTTTAATAAATGTATCTGGCATAACTATTCATAATAAAACTTTAAGAGGATATAAAATAACGATCATCTAAAATTCAAACCAGTAAGTCTAATTAATATTAGTAAGTAGAAATGTCTTCTTACCGCTTCCTCGGCTTCCTTCTGGTCTTTGTGTCCCATTAAGTTTGGCATGGCAGTCCAATTGTATC
This sequence comes from Eilema depressum, assembly GCA_914767945.1. Classification (NCBI taxonomy): domain Eukaryota; kingdom Metazoa; phylum Arthropoda; class Insecta; order Lepidoptera; family Erebidae; genus Eilema; species Eilema depressum. Next base: position 2,550,224 of record OU612026.1, read on the forward strand.
CCAAGTCCTGGCATAGCGGCAGCTTGATCCTCTCACACTTGCCACCTTCCACCTCTTCCTGGTCAGCCGACACCAGCCACACAAGTAGAAGAAAACATAAAATCCGAGCCATCGTGTTATATTCACAATATAAACAGCACTAATAAGTGTATCAGGTCATATTCAAACAAGTCAGTCACAAAATCACTGTTAGTAAACACTTGTGAGTCGTAAACATTATTTTCTTTTTTTAATTCCGAACGCGCGTCCTCCTCCGTCTACAGTTCGACGCAAACTGATTCAAATTTCGAACGCGGCGCGGCGTTTCAATTCAAAGGCAAAGGAACGAAACCGGTCGGCCGGTGCGTTCAGAAACATGCATATGTTCCGATAAAAGGTCTCAACGCATGAACAGGGCATTAAGATGAAAAGAAAAAAAAACGAAAAGGGCCTAATTCGTGTACGGCTCACTGCAATCAGTGGGAGTAATTTTACCTGTCCCTGTCTTCGGTTGATGATCGAGAGAGACGGATAGAACAATGAAGAACGTATAAAATTAAGTGTATCTGCCCATGAGGTTGGATTTTATTTTACGAAATTGCGGCAATAAAAGTGTTGGATAATTGAGAGGTTCTTCATTTTATTATGAAGCTTGGATGTTTCTACGTCGTAGGTATGCGGCTCAGACCAGCAGTTGTACTCTAACGTTAAGGAGGTAAGGTGTATGTACCAGAATTAATACCCGTTCGAATCACCTTCTACTGACTACTTCCGGCTAGCCGACATTAGGAATACTTTGAACTCTTCTTGACTGTACTTTCGATTTCTTTTTTTTACTGACAATCTGCACACTACCTCAAAATTCACCCTCGTTATTAAATATCCAAAAAAAAAAACACTCTACATTGTTGTTTTAGCTTAAAAGTAGAGTCGTTACGCAGCGTAGGGTCGGTAGCGCAAGAGATAGATAATTTCGTAGACCGCTAACTGTAACCGCTTACTATCAGTAGGCTACGTGCTTGCTCATCCCGGAATTGCTACAACAATTTTATTGTAAACATCAAACACGTTTACAGACATCCCATTCCACCTTCTCGAAACAGGAGATGACCCTTGGTCAGCCGGGGTAGGTATATCTCGAGATACGTATCATGAACCTAAATCGCTGGACAAACGAGGATCTGGCGCGCGCGGATTGTTTGGTAATAATTTATGCTTGGTGAATTTGAGCTCGTCCACCGCAGTACCACCCCGTGCTATCCTCAAAAGATACCCAAGAAACACTACGCGTATAGAGCACATTTTAGTTCCAAGGATTATGTCTCAGTCTCAGGCAATCTTACACCCCGGAAGACGCAAGATGGCGTGTGGTTTAATCGGTTCCCGTCCGATATAACCGACATAACTATATACCTTTCCATGAAGAATTTCAATCAAAAAAGTATGTCATCTTCAAATGCCTGTACCTAATTTGTAGATATATAATTTATTCACCGAGGACAAGCCATAATATCAGGCCCCCGCTGTTCTGTTGCACTATCACGTAGCTTAGATATTATTTCAATTTGCCAGTGGATGGCCAGTGGTACCCACCGTGAAATTAAATAATATTCATCTCAATTTTTGATTTGAAATCAAAATTAGTAGCTTTCATATAATCTAGACTTAATCTTTTATACAAATTGAAAGCATTAATCAAATCATATAATAGAATAGTGTCGGTGAAATTAATTATAATCACAAAGGAATTTTGATAGATAGAATTATATTTTATAATTTAGTCAGATACAATGAATGCACGTGTAAATGATTTATCAGTGATAGGCTCCATTTTACATATTATTGACCATAAGGCCCGTTATTCTAGAACGAATTTAGTCCTGAATTTCGATTTATCTGCTCCCCCAGACAAGTTTTCATTTTTCATTTCATTTCCTGGGGGTTGAAGACAGATTGACAGATTGTACAATCGACAGCGATCTAGGACTGACTGTCGTTCTAGAATACGGGCCTATAGACTGACTAGATCGATCGGAAGGTCACCTTGCAAAAAAATGTAACAATGGAACCAGTTAGATATAGATAGCATTGAATGTGGAGTTTGTCAGAAGCAGCACGAAAGGAAATGCAGTGGACGAGCGTATTATGTAGAGGAATGCTAAAAAATATTGTGACCAAGATCGGATTCAAAGTACTCATGGGGCCTCGTCAAAACCTTGGGCCAAGCCACACTTGTTGATTAATGGACGAAGTATTTACTCGGGATAGTGAGTCAAATCGGAAGTAGGACAACTTATGAGGGTAAGGAGCAGGTTAATACCTGGACTCCGATGTGAAAGCCTCAGATAAAACCCGGAACGACATTGAGAAGATGATTGAATGATTCGAACAATAGATTTATGAATCGAGATTCAATTAGATTCTGCTCAAAAGCACCTTCAATCAATGAGCATGAAGATAAAAATTACGAAAGTAGAAGAAGCGTTAAGGCGTATACCAGGATCGTAGGAAGTGGACAGAATACTATAAAGAGCAAGAACAGTAGGCACATGCTGTAAGAACATTTCGAACGATCGAACGAACTCGAAAGCTGAATCCGCGGTGATATTTCAATATCGCATGCTGTTTTGGTGATGTCACGTTGTCGAGCATATAAACATATATCACACTCATGCTCGAAAACGTGACGACATCAAATTTACAGCATGCGGAATGGAAATATCACCGCGGATTCAGCTGTCGAGTTCGTTCGATCGTTCGAAATGCTCTTACAGCATGTGCCTACAGAAGGCGTAACTGTATGTATGTAGAGTCACAGTGTACACTGTAAGCCTGTACATTTTCTACGACTTGGAATTATATCCAGGGATTCGTAAGGCACACAATAACAACTGGCTGATTATTATCTGTATCTTAACTTTAGTCCTGGTCCCATCCGAGGCCTTCACTGGAGGCCAAGGTTCGCTCTCCAACTATACTTCTCCACTTCACATGGTCTTGGGCATCCGTGGTATTTTGGTATTTTGACCTACAACCAAAGACATTTCATAACATAGACATGTCATATGCTTACAAATCAACGTAGAAAAATGTGCCGAACTCACACACACACATTTTTAATTCATCTACACTTCCCTACATAACCAATGGATTGAAAAGAGAGGACATGAAAAATACAATATAAAAGAAGAAGACAGCTATTGTTTGTCACTTGGACTTTAAGGATAACAATGTACCAATCACAGTGCGGTTGCTAGTCGGTGACATAGGCTAACAAAATTATTGAAAAAGAAGGTACAGAGCTCTCTGAATTGAGGTTATTGCCTAATTTTGTTTAGACAAAGATGTTTGTTTAACTTTGTTAATGTATTATGAAAAAGCTAGGTAGGTATAATTTTTAAATTTCATTATTTTGTTGCTGTCAATAGTACAATTTTAACAAGTACCTAAGTAGGTACTTGCCAGTAAAGTGAAGTTTGAGATAATTGCGTAATTTTGTTTAGACAAAGATGTTTGTTTGTCATTGTTATTGTATCTTCTAATATATAAAATTCTTCTGTCACGGGGTGCGTAATCTAACTCCTCCGAAACGGCTCGACCGATTTTGATGAATTTTTTTGTGCTTATCCGGTATCTATGAGAATCGGCCAACATCTATTTTTCATCCCCCTAAGTGATAAGGGTGCAGCGGGCACGGGATTTGAATACCACGCGGGCCGAAAATATGGCGGTACGAAGTTCGCCGGGGCAGCTAGTTAAGTATAAAAAAGCTAGGTATGTTTATTCTATTTCATTATTTTGTTGCTGCCAATAGTACCTACAAATTTTAACAAGTAGGTACTTACCTAAGTAGATACTTGCCAGTGAAGTGAAGTTCGCACTTATTAACTTACTTGAACCACATAGTATTAGTAGGCAATTATAAAAAACAACAAATTAAAATTGGGAGGTAGTATGTAGTGAGTTTAATGCCTACGATATTCTCATCTGTACTTTAATCTATGTTCGGATCACACACGTCCTTGTCGCTCACGCACCAAAATATATCATACTGTCTCTTTTTAACAATTTTAACTTGAATATTATGAAAGTCAGAAATTTGGTCTTTATCAGTCGAAATATGTATTATTTCCATGTGATATGAAATCCCTTTTGATGTATTAACTTAAGAGTAATAGTTCGTGCAGTGTCTATAAACATACGATGGCATTTTCGTTATTTTTATAAGTCACTGATGCTTCCGCTCAACGTCCGGCCGGCGCCGCTCGGCACGCGGTACTAGAGGCAAACGTTCCAATTGACTCGTTTTTGAATCTTCACGATTTTCGCGCAATAACGAATCTACTTCTTTTTATATATAATATCTTTGCCTACAACCTACAATTACAGTCCTTGTGAGTTGTGATTCCTCGAATAAACGGTAGTAGGAACAGAACACAAATACGCCTTTTGAATGTGGCCTAACGTTAAGTGTTTGATTTGACTGCTTGACATGCGAGTTTTCTTGTAAAGTTAAAAAGACACTCACACCCGTATTCACAAACAATACTTCGCTATGCGTACCACCAAAACTGTTCAAAGAACGACAAATTCTCAGTGCGTTCGTTTTGGCAAGCCTTTTTATTCATTGATAACACTTAAGTAATACTTCGTTGAGGGAACGCACTGCGTTAGATACTGCTCCGTGATGTTTGTGAAGTAATTTTACCAGCCTCTTACTATGCGCTCGAGCACACTATGAGACCTCACAGTATTGTTTGTGAATACGGGTGTTAGTGTTCAGCAGTCCACTGCTGGACATAGACCTCTTCCAATGTTAGGAGGCTTTGGACTGCTTTTTCTATGTAGACCAGATGGGTTGGTACAGTGCTTTATTTTTAGTTTTCCTTTACTCGTAGTAATATCGTCTGCGTATTTGCCGCTAAATGCCTCTTACGACACCCTTCGGATAAGATGGGGTGGTGCACGGATATCACGGATATCGGATATATGTGGGGTGGTGATACTTGTATTCTTTCTCCAACATCGCACAGATTAGTGTTGTTGCAATATCATATCACATCACATTCAGGGTCAAGAAAACAAGGAGATGCAGGACAGCGCGACCCCACACTCACACTCTTTCATCTTCAATCCGACGTTCTAAACAGAATACACAATTAGGTCCCTTCATTACATCACTCCAATAACACCTTTGATACTTACAAACGATACAACACATTCTGAAACCTAAGCCTACAGACTAAAGTTCAAAATCCAATACTTGTTTTCATATCTTCGTAAGATATCACGTCCAACAAAAGTTGATACTTCATAGTAAGAGATGGTGTTTGATATTGAAAGAGTAGTAAGGTTCACTTTATGTTGGTGGTATAGCATGAATAGTTGCATTGTGTGAGCGAGACGGCGCGAGGCGGTGTCAAAGGCGCCGCCTGCACGGTGCGCGTACGCCGGCCGGACGACGCCGGAATGCCTAATTAAGGACGCATGCGTGGACTGTGGGGTGAGGCGCGTGGCTCTATTGCAGGCGGAGAGCGACTTTACTTAGTATGCAACAATACCTTTACTGTGTATATTCCGTGTATGAGCCCCAAGAAGGTCCCAGGGTCCCAAGCCAATGTCACCTGCAAGACGGTACAGCTCCAGGCTCTAGCGCAGGCTTTCCTGTAAAACTCAAGGCGTAAATTTTGTAAGAAAGGAAGAAAGCAAAAGTTTATTGGGTTGCCTTTAAGGTACATGAAAAATTAATATTACAACTCCTAAACTCTAAACAAAAGTTAAGTATAATCTTGCAAGCGTGCTGAAGACATTTGGCCGAAATTTTGTACAAGTACGACTCTACTCGCATTTTCTTTTTAATCTCAGGTAGATTCCTGTTGAGTAGTGGCCATGGGCTAGCGTATTCTGCGAAACTTGTTAGTGACCTTAAGTACTAGTTTTTTTTTGTTTATTTATCCATTGAAATGCGCAGCTTTTTCACATCATATTTTCTCGCTAGACTGAGACGTTTGAAGGCCGAGACGCGCTCGATTTTAACTCTAGAATCTAGAATGGTAAAACGTTTTCACGCCTTCAAGGTAACTTGCTCCTGGTTTGTGCTAAGTAAGTCGCTCGATATAACTTCTAGGACCAGATATTAACCCGCTAGCAGTGACGCCGTACCTCACCGGCACACAGTCCGGAATCGTAATTAAAACGTCAGATATGGCGGGCCCGACGCCGATCCACGCCAAATGCAAATATCACCCATTTGTTAACAGGAAGACCGCTCGACTGGGCGAATATTAAATGATGATGGGTATAGCACCGCCATTGATCACCCAAACTGGAAGTGTGATGTATTATGAAGCCATACAAGCCATACATGTTCAGTGCTACGTGCACTGTATACACTTTATGCAATATCAGTTTTGACGACCTGTGTGCGTAGCGGTAGTGTCCGACTGGTTAAGTTAGAGGTCGCGGATTCAATTCCAAATCAGCGTACCACACGTTCGGTATTAATTTCATCAAAAAGCTCAAAGATCATTTTGAGCACTTTGTTAGACAGATATAAGATAAGATAGTCCCATACTAGACCAAACTCTCACCACAATACTTCGTGCACAGCACACTTTGACAGCCTCCGTGGCGTAGCGGTAGTGAACGCGGCCGCTAAGCAGGAGGCGCGGGTTCGATCCCCGCTCAGTGCAAATATTTGTGTGCATTAAATATGAGTATTTGCATTGATCTGGTCGTGCCTCGGAGAGCACGTTAAGCCGTCGGTCCCGGTTGCCATAAGAACATCTATGGCCGTCGTTACGGGTAGTTGGTGACCTAAAAAGTCCAGAAACAACGGTCTAGCTGCAAAGCTTCGATATCGCCTAATGTTGACATTGAGTTGTGGAGGTCAGATGGCAATCGCTTCACGGAAATATCGAGGTCTAGCCAAATCCGTTGTCAACACCAGTAAAGCGGACCCCAGACTCCGAGCTAAAAGCTTCGAATGCGACTGGGAATTAACGCTAGGAGGAAGAAGAATACTTCCCTTTTGAGCGAATTACCTAAATTGCACGATGCCCATGAAGCAAATTGCCTAAAGTCAATGTCTAAAACGCAGGATGCCTATAAAGTTTAATGTCTATAAGGTTTTAATGCCTACGAAGCAATCGTGCACCTGTACCTCCGGACACGTATCATGGACCTACATTGCGAGATAAAGGAGGTTCTGGCGCCCGTGGATTGATTTGTAATAATCTATGCTTGGTTAATTTGAGCTCGTCCACCGCAGAAGCACCCCGTGCTATCCTCTAAAGACACCCAGGAAACGTATACTTACTGCGCGTATAGAGCACATTATGAGCACATTTTAGGTCAATGATATATTTTATTATGTCCCGAGCATTTCATAGTCAAGTTCCGAGGTACACCTACTGTAAAATATTAACGGTTAACACGTTTTTTACAGCTTTAAATAACGATAATTTGCCAGCAGCAGCTGCTCCGAGCCATGATGGCGTGCGTGGCATTCGACACCATAGGTTTGTTTTTGCAATTACGGCGCATTTGTAACGACAGTAATGTAACACGATGTGCAACTGACTGTGAAGTCTGTGAACGCTTTTTTATAATAAAAAAAAGTTTGCTGATAATGATACCAGCATTTAGACAGTTTTTTCATATCACCATTACATTTTTTTTTTGCTTTTTGATAGTTTTATTTAAGTAAGTATGTTTTAGTTGGTACTCTTGCCGAGCAATAGAGAGTCTTAACTCTGGAATAGGCTTTCAGTCGCTCTCGTGAAAGTCGAAATGAGAGAAGAAAGGGGGAGTAAGTGAGCAGACGTCAGACTCAGCAGAACCTATTACTTACAGGAAAATATCTTATTCCTTTATTATTTTATGCTCTATCTACGTGTACTTTCAGTCAAATCTGTCACAGTAATTTAGCATAAAATTAAGTACATACATACATACAAATAACCACGCCTTTATCCCCGGAGGGTTAGGCAGAGGTGAATCAACACCCATATTTCACAAATCATTGTATTAGGTCCCACGTAATAGGGGGTGAGCCTATTGCCGTATTCCTATTGTTGACTTGAAACTCGAACCATGGATACATCATACAGCCCAAACGCAGACTCAAGTCTGGGCTGTATAATATGTCTGTCTGATGTTAAGCAGTCCTATCCCTAGTTGCCATAGACGAGACCGCATGGGAAGAGATGGGTTGGCCCAAATTCTTTCTCCCGGGAACCACGCAACAAACGAGCAACCAAAATCATTTTTTCTTTAAGTATAACAATTAGCAGAACAAAAAAACTGAATTACGTACAAAAAGAATGTCAACCTTAATCACAGTAGATGTGCATTGGCTATTACTGGCACTTACGGGAGCGACCAAAAAGTCTATCTGTGAAGGCTGCGCCTGCGCAATTACCGCGGGGCTCGCGCGTCGCGGGGTCGCAGACACAATTAAATGAATTTGCCGGGCTCTAGCAAAAACTGAGCACGACTGGGAATGTATGGTGACAACAAGACGCGAGCTGTTCATGACATTACGATCACAATATCTTGGACTTAAAATGTACTCTATACGCGCAGTACACGTTTCTTGGGTGTGTTTTGAGGATGGCACGGGGTTCTGCGGCGGTGCACGAGCAATTTCACCAAGCATAGATTATTATTATTATTTTGACTGCCTCTGTGGCGTAGCGGTAGTGAATGCGGCTGCTTACGGTTCGATCCCCGCTCAATGCCATGTTTTTTCATTTGTATGCATGAATATAAATATTTGCATTGGTCTGGGTGTTTCTATGTATAATATGTACCTATGTATTTACAAAAAAAAAAAAGTATCTAAGTATGTATATCCGCATTCTGGATTCCATAACACAAGCTATTTAAGCTTACCATGAGTCTAGATAGCGTTGTGTAGAATGTTGTAGAATATTTATTTATTTTATTTATTTATTTATTACGAAACTATCCTCGCGCGCAAAGGCCTCGTTTGTCGCGCAATTTAGGACCAAGATATGTGTCCCGAAGCATATACTGGTATACTAAGTTCTATTGGGATGTATGATAGCCCCATAAGATCTTGAGGATATATAGACGAAGCTCTGATGATGGACGATGTTCTTCAAAGGAGCTGCCGGGGGTCTGACGACAGTTGCTGCCGTAGAAGCTACGCTTAACTACGCTACGGCGTCGAAGCTTTTGCGCATTGTGGTAGGCTTACTCTACATAACTGGAGATCACGGATTGTACCGTTTTTCTACAAACGTGTGGTGATATATTCAGTAAGTATAATTTAAACGGAATGTCGGCTGAGCGCAGTGTCGTAAAAACTATGACGAACGCGCGCTCCTGCCTTCGCGTAGCGGTGAAAAACTGCGCTCCCTACACCGCTACCGGCGACTCGAAAAGGGGATTGGGTAATCTAGTATGGACAGTGGCGTTCTTAATTTTTTCAGCGGCCATAATTAATTTTGATACCACTTCATTGTACTGTGTTAAACACACGTACAAATGTCATTATTTTCATTGTAAGTAATATCGGAGCTGCGATATACAGGGTGGAACATTTCGACTTTACCTTGAAGGAAAGTACCCTCATACTAAAGATAGCGAATTTTACTTAAAGGAAACTTTACCTTATTTTTTAAAAGAAACAAAACTGCATTCAAAGACTTTTGAAAATGCCACACCCGGTAGTCGAACCGACTAATATTTTACAAAACCTTCTTTTTCATGGACTTCCTTTTATTTAATTTACCAAGTTTGTTAGAGAGATTTGATCCCTATGATCGACCCTATCGATTGATGTAATAAAAATACAGGGTGTTATTTTTTCGAATTGTAGTCGGTTCGATTATAAGGCGTGGCAAACGATTTTTCAGCATTCCTTAAATGCAATGCTGTTTCTTTTTTAAAAACACACTAAACTGTATTCAAAGTTTTCTGAAAATGCCACACACGGTAGTCGAACCGGGTACGAGTACCTACTCTTACTACCGGAGATAGTTAATTTCATTCAAAGGAAACACTCTCTTATTTAAAAAAGTATACAAAGCTGCATTTAAGGAATTTCGAAAGATCGCTTGCCACGCCCTGTAATCGAACCGACTAAAATTCTAAAAAATAACACCCTATATTTTTATTGCATCAATCGATAGGGTTGATCATAAGGATCTAATCTTTCTAACAAACTTGGTAAATTAAATGAAAGGAAATCCATGAAATAGAAGATTTAGACAGATTTTATTCCGTTCGACTACTAGGTGTGGCATTTTCAGAAAACTTTGAATACAGTTTAGTGTGTTTTTGAAAACGAAACAGCCCTGCATTGAAGGAATGCTGAAAAATCATTTGCCACGCCTCATAATCGAACCGACTACAATTTGAAAAAATAACACCCTGTATTTTTATTGCATCAATCGATAGGGTCGATCATAAGGATCAAATCTCTCTAACAAACTTGGTAAATTAAATAAAAGGAAATCCATGAAATAGAAGATTTAAGAAGATTTAGGAAGATTTTAGTCGGTTCGACTACCGGGTGTGGCATTTTCAGAAAACTTTGCATACAGTTTAGTATGTTTTTAAAAAAAAAACAGAACTGCATTTAAGGATTGCTGAAAACTCGTTTACCACGCCTTATAATCGAACCGACTACAATTCGAAAAAATAACATCCTGTATTTTTATTACGTCAATCTATAGGGTCGATCATAAGGTTCAAATCTCTCTAACAAACTTGGTAAATTAAGTAAAAGGAAATCTATGAAATAGAAGGTTATAGGAAGATTTTAGTCGGTTCGACTACCGGGTGTGGCATTTTCAGAAAACTATGAATGCAGTTTTGATTCTTTTAAAAAATAAGGGAATGTTTCTTTTCAGTGGAATTCGCTATCTTCAGTATTTAGAGTACTTCCATCTAAGTAAAGTTGAAAAATACCACCCTGTATAGCTAAGTCCCGATATAGTTTAGAGAAGTTTGTCCATAGTAACTTTTTATCACTTTATACTGTACTTTCATATTATACCAATTTCATTGATGGCCGCTCAATTCCGACACGACGCCAACATTACCCAACCCCCTTTGAAGATAAGATTGTGTGTGAAACTAAGGAGGAAATGATCTGAATATTTTCCTTTGTGGGATGATTCTCCAGATTATAGAAATAAAAAAACTTACTAATTTGAGTTGAGAAAATCGTTGGATGTTGGAGGTAAGTATATTATTTTTTTATTATCACATTCAATATTCTTTTTTTTTATATATGGGACACGTCAATTTGACTTCGCCTTTGCTGATGGTAAGCTGAGGGCAAAGTCTTGGAAAGAGGGTCACCATTATAGACACGTACCATGCTACAATGGTGGCACTCAGCTTGACGGCCTCGTCAGATGCTTTTTCACGCCCCGCTTAAAGGACCCGGGACTGTAGGAGGAGTGAATCACGTGAGCTGCTAAAGGTCTTAATGGTGCGGCAGAAGAAGGAGTCACCAAACCGCTTGGTTCTTGATGGAATATTCAGATGAATTAAGTCCTGCACGTGTTGTCCTGTATAGGAAAGGAGAGCGTGGGATTAATTGGAAAAGCTCCTCAGAACATTCACCATGGTAGAGGCGGTCAAATACTGCCAAGGAAGCCACATCTCTACGCATCTGCAGAGGGTCGAAGGTCATATTCAATATTCGATTCAAGAGCATTAATCTCGTAGAGCATCGTAGCGTAGTCACCGTCGTAACCGACTAGGTGCAAGAATAAGCCTAAGCTTAAGTTAGCTAGGTCATGTTTCAACTTTCAACATCAGTTATTTTTAACCGACTTCAAAAAAGGAGGAGGTTCTCAATTCGGATGTTTATTTATTAATTTTTTTTATGTTTGTTCGCTCATAGCTCCGCCATGTATTGGTAATTTGTTATAAGTTAAGGTTAAAGTTAGGCTAAATTATGTTAATTGTTCTATATTTGATTTGTTATATTTGATATTATTTTTTTCTTTTTAGTACCTATCTATTTAAAGGGGTTTTGAGGTCGGTTTCTTTTTTTTGTCAAAAAAATTTTTCAATTGGTTATAATCAGTTATTTTTAATATTTGATTTTATTTTATCCTTTTTAAGACCCATTTACAGAAGAGGTCACAACTTCGACTACCTACTTGGGCGCGTAGCAAAAATAAAAACAAAATAAATGAAGTGTCTTCCGTAAACAAGAGGCCACTAGCCGTCACTTTGTCCAGCTAACAGGTGTAAAACTGTTCACCTTTCTCACGTGGTCACGTATCTGGCCGGCCGGTCACAGACGCGGGCGTCACGCTGCGCAGGAGTAGGTGCGAACGAAGCCTCCCACGGCGCTGCACGGCGCTTGACAATAGACAGAGGTTGGTGGTGTCGTGTCTGGGAGCCTTTTTTTTTAAAAAAAGGCGCAGTAATTATGCGCTATTATTTTGTTTTGTAAGTAAGCAAGTTTGTTATTTCATATAAGTTTTCTGTTTTTTGTAAACGTTAGTAAGTAATCATTCGTAATAGGTTTGTTGAGTTATGATTATGATACTGTCTGAAGTAGTTATACGCGAATTTTTTAACGGATTTTAACGGAGTCGGGCTATCAGTAAATAATAACAAATACCTATATCGCGAATCGCGATACAATCCGTTGAAAAGTATTTTATCTTTCGAATTGATTGCGCTTCCACTCTCACACCCGTATTCACAAACAATACTTCGCTATGCGTGCTACCAAAACTGTGCAAAGAACGACAAACTCTCAGTGCGTTCGTTTTGGCAAGCCTTTTTATTCATTGATAACACTTAAGTAATACTTCGTTGAGGGAACGCACTGCGTTAGATACTGCTCCGTGATGTTTGTGAATTAAATTTACCAGCCCTATGCGCTCGAGCACACTATGAGACCTCACAGTATTGTTTGTGAATACGGGTGTCAGACTCTGTGAGATTTCAATGATATGTTGCCCTGTAACTACTAAATGGCTGCACTGATTTTGGTGAAATAAATCCTACTGTTTGAATGAATCATCAGTGAATGGCCATTGGTAGAGACCGATGCACGATGGTCATGCACTGATCATTAATTTAATATCACTGTCACAAAGATTTGATAAGAGTAGATATCCAATCAACCACTATGTCACCATGGATATTTCGGTGTGTCAGCCCTGGCACCTGTGGCGCCTATGACAATGTGTTGAAATCACAGTATGACACTGCATTATTCATAGGCCAGCTTGTTTGACAGGTGCCTTGCGCAGTTACAAGTAGGTACTACTGCACTGATTTTTTTCAACTTACTCTATTTTTGTATCTAAAATAAATATTCTACGTCATTCTACACAACGCTATCTAGACGTAAAGTAAGCTTAGCTTGTGTTTTGGGCTCTAGAATGCGGATATACATACCTACTAATCAGAAATATAAAATACAAGAAAAAGTCAGATTCATGCAATGCAAATTCCAATGCAAATTCATGCTTACAAGTATTTGCACAAGGAGGGAATCGAAGTCGAACGCCGTACATAGCGGCTGCACTGCTACGCCGCGGCCGCAGAGGTCGTCAATATACCTACAGAGATAGAATAATGAAAGGCAAGGCTGTCTATAGATATGTAATTATTCACTTAATGTGATATGCAGGCAGTTACTTATGACAATGGGTAAAATAATTTTTTGTAAGTATTGTAACATCATAATGCTGGTGCTCTACTCTACTGCAAATATTGGTCTAGCCATATTTTCGCTATCACCAGTGGGTTAGTCCTTGTTACAGAAGTTGCAGACTTTGCAGCTTTGTAGACTGTGGTCCTCTTGTGGCTCTGTACTTACTTACTAGAACCTGCTTCAACTGCCTTCAGAAATCGTAGAACTTCTCCCAGATTGTGAATATGCTATCAAAACACAACCTTAGACAGAAGACGTTAAAGTTCAATATTGTTTGTAGGCAACAATAAAAGATATAGTTATTATGATGCTAAATGCCGCGTATACCACAAAGCTCTGTTGGGAACAGACACTGGCGAGTGTGAAATTCGTCAGGGCTGTTAAACGTGCCATAATATAATATAAATGTTACTGTACTTACCATAGATTATTTAATTCTAGAGACATGTCATTCCAGGGCCGGTCATGTCAAAGTTTGAATCCCAGTGTCATAATATAATATTTGATTTCTTGTCTTTTTTCTTGGAGCTGCTAGAAACAAAGTCTTTAAATATAAAGAAACGTTTTGGGACTGTTGGAAAGTAAATTGGAAATACAATATGACGGAACGAATGTATGGAGATGAATATCAAAATATACTTATACAATGGTTTGTGCTCAGATGAATTGTTTGACATGATGCCCACAGCTACATTCTATCATCGCACCTCTCGCCATAGGCGGGGAATTCATCCTCACACATTGCGACCGGAAACGGGGTGCGCACTGTGCGGTATGAAAGGAACTTCATCCCTCGCTAGGGTTGCCAACCGTACTTTATAATAAAGTATCGTACTTTATTTCCGGTAGTTGTACTTTATATTTTATGAGAACAATAAAGTACGCGAAAATACTTTATTTCGCATGATTTAATTTTTTTGGTATTTTGAAACTTTTTGTAGATTTTGGTACTTTTCCACAATTATGTGGAAAAATACTAGTGATTTATTCAATATGTGTAGCAAGTTCCACCAAGTGCCATCAATCTCCAGTATGTTTATTATTACGTATTTTGAAAATGAATGAATGAATAAATGAATGAATTTCTTTATTTACAAGCAACAAAGGCTCAATATTACTTTAAGTTTACTCTAAAAGCATTTTTTCGTTAATCCGTTCAGTAGCTTTTGCCTCCATCGTGAACAAACAGACAGGAGCTTAAAAAAATATATTTTCGTGGTCGCGGGAAGAAAGTGATTAAAAGTGAGCTCCTGATTTAATTAAATTTAGAGTTGACCTATATGGACTCACAATTATTTTAAAAATAATAAAAGCCTCTTTGTGTACCGTCAAAGGTACTAAAATCTACAATTTTAAAGACTGTAAATAAAATGTACTCTTTTTTGTAAGTCTGTACTTTTTTTTTACCCCTTTTGAAATCAGATGTACTTTATTTCTTCTAAAAAAAGTTGGCAACCCTATCCCTCGCACACTCAAGCTGTGGAATGAACTCCCTGCTTTCCCAAGCGACTACAATATAGGGTTTTTCAAGAAGGGCATCAGAAGGTTTCGTCAGGGTCGGCAGCGCGAGTGTGACGCCCCTGGTGTTGCATACGTCCATAGGCCACGGTAACCACTTGTCATCAGGTGGGCCGTGTGCTTGTCTGCCACCTAAGTGGTATAAAAAAAAATCATAAATGCATGAAATATGCGCAGCATTTGGCATTACTGGCCAACTAGCTAGCTATTCTGTAATACACACATTCGATGTCGAGTTTCACTCAGACGATAGATTTGACTTTAGATTGCATTAGGAGCTTGCTATTGGCGCTATCAGATAGTATTATTGATTTTGAGAAATTTTAAATCTTTTGTGAGTTTTGATAATTACTCCGCCCGCGTGGATGTCGGTTATCGCGACCAAACATAGCCTATGTCCTTTCTCAAGGTCTAATCTACCTCTATACCAAATTTCATCAAAATCGGTTCAGCGGTTTAGTCGTAAAAGTGAGACAGACAGACAGACAGAGTTACTTTCGCTTTTTTCCATACTATTTTCAGAAATTGACTACACGGACTGTCATTAGGCCGTTCAAATATCGTATGCCAGTCAGTTGAGTACTTTTAGGTATAACTTTTGTCGTTTTATGTGACTTACTCGTAGTTTCCTATGTACAATGTGGATACATGTCAACTCTGTTCTATTATACTACTCTGCGGTGGTCACACAAGTTTGCGTGGACGTGTCATAAAACCGTCCAATTAGAACCTAGAGAACAAAGAAGGTGAATGTTGTATAGGCAGCAGAAATCATTATGAATTTTTTTCTTCTACATTAACACCCGTATTCACAAACGATACTGTGAGGTCTCATAGTGTGCTCGAGCGCATAGAGCTGGTAAAATTAATTCACAAACATCACGGAGCAGTATCTAACGCAGTGCGTTCCCTCAACGAAGTATTACACGTAGTAACTATTTATTAATCTGTGGTATTACTTACTTATTACGAAGTGTTATCAATGAATAAAAAGGCTTGCCAAAACGAACGCACTGAGAATTTGTCGTTCTCTGCACAGTTTTGGTGGTACGCATAGCGAAGTATTGTTTCTGACATTCTACGGGTGTAACATTCTCAGAGAGTTCTCTACTAAAGCAATGACTTCTATATGTATAGATAGGAGGACTTAATGCGGCCCCATACTACTACAGTTACTATAAATCGTCATCTTCTAAGCCTTTTCTCAACTCGGGTCTGTGGTCAGCTGAACTCCTATATTATCCGTGAAGCAACTGCCACCCGACCTCCACAACGAATTGGTGATTTCAAAGTTCTGTAATTAGACTAGTCAGAGACTAATATTCCTGACAGCACAAAATCTCTCCAGTGAGCTCTGTCTACATCTACAATACTCACCGTCGGAAACACAACACGAGGTTATTGAGCCGCGGTGTAGTCTTCTGTAGGGCGGAGGTACTTCCCCAGTCAGACTGCTCGATTGGGACGGATATACGGGATATACCGCCGTATACTACCTACTTGTGTCCTACACAACTACAAGTAGGTAGAATACGGCTAAATAATAATTCATACAGGTACAGCTTAAAATCGGTTATTGAAATGAATATTACCTATTATATACCTAAAAACAATTCCCTCAGTTTATTTGACGACAAAGCAAGAACCGTAAATCCAATGAACCATTCTCTTTCTGCCACCTTAAGACTATTCATTCATTATGAACAAAACAGTGAACAAAACACGGTCTGTTTTGATAGTTATGTTCTAAACTCATAGACACTTAGCACGTCGGTGTCCACATCCCACCCACCCACAATATTAATAGAGCGCTCATCAAAGACACCCTCTCGTGTTTCAATCACTGGAACCCTTTTAACACTTCCGCTATTAAGACTCGCTATAAACACTAAAAAAGTGCGACAAAAACCCCTCCAACACACCAAACAAAATCAAACTCTATCACAACTACATAAATTCCAAACTACTTTATCAATTTTAGAAATCCATTCAAGTTATTAAGTCCAATCTATACGATACAGAATAAGATTCAAAATCGTGTAACAAAACGAAATGTACCGTGTAATAAACTTTTAACATGACAACACGAAATTAAGAGTATTAAAACAACATGTGTGAGACAATGGGCGGCGAGCACAAAGGGCGGCGGGTCCTTTGATGTCGGCGCTCGGCCGATAATTTTACACCGGCCGGTGCCCACACGGGCCGCGCCGCGGTATGCAACTTGCACAGCCAACCATTGTGCACCCTTTCAAAGTAATAAACGAATAAAACCTTTTGTTTAGAAACTTGTACTGTGGTCTATGAATAGGTTCTTACCGGTTCTAATTGTCTATTGCATTGTGTTCTAAAACAATTCATTGTAATGTAACCAGTGTTATCGTAATTGATGTTAGAAATTTTACTGATATTGTAATTATTGTGAAAGTTTGTGCAGATGAATGTGTGTCTAGCTCCCGGCCTATATCTTGCTTGACCCCAAGTCGCAAGAGAAACGGTCATCCTAGCAGAAGTAGGCCGAGGCGACGGCGACGGCGTCATACGCGTTCCCTATAACCTGGGGCTAGATGAGAACTCAGTGGTCCCCACACACGAAGAGGGCCTGCTTGAAAGAGATGGCCCTGGGTCGGCCAGGGTGCGGGAGTTATGCCTCTGCCAATCTCACCTCCGGCAACCTACGACCCCCAGACGTGGTGCGTTTTAGTCGGTTCGAGTCCTATAACCAACTCTGGCGGAGGGGTACCCGTGGCGATTTTGCGCGTTAATAAAAGACTCGGGCGCGTGCGGATTGCTTAGAATAATCTATGATTGATGAACTTGAGCTCCTTTGCTGCCGTCGCCCGTGCTATTCTTAAAAGAAACCTAAAAACTAAATCTCTGAATGAAAATTGACACAGAGGTAGTCTCTAATCTAGAAATACACATAGGCTAGGTAGGTTTCATCCTGGAACCGAGAATAGGTTCCTGTAAATCCAGGAACGGGTTCAGTATTTGACGCGGGTAGAGCCCCAGGTAACAGTTGTTGTATGCGTATAAAATGTGAAAGTTGTTGTACAAAGGTGTTTTTAATAAAGCATTAGACTGGACTTAAATAGAAAATGATGACTAATGCGTCCATCTATATAAAATGAATGTTTCTTTGTATGTTTGTCCTACATGAATTTCTAAGTTATTTCATTATAATAATATATGGATAGACTTATATATATGAATATCATCATTCGTAGCAGGTTTTTTGGTGTCGTCCCCGGTTGCATCCGACGCCTTCACCTTCAAGAGTTCGGGGTCCTTTCTACTTTTCATAATTTGGTTGATTTTCACTTTCATGGGCGCGGTTGGCATTTGACCTCCCTACAGTCTCAAGCCCGAGAAGAAAGCCACAAAAGCCATCGCCAGAGCCTCATCCATTGTTTAGCAGGTGTACCGAATAGCAGGTAAGATTTACTTGGACTTCAAAGCTGTTGGTAATGGCCTTCTAAAGGGAGATCGCTCCCGGCAATATCGACAAATCTTACAAAAATAATAAACACACCCCTGCTAGCCTCGGGCTCTAAAGGTATAGGGATGATAACAGTACCTAGTAATAGTGTAGGTCTAGAATTAGTCCCACCCACCCACTCGTTTCCTATACAGGACAATACGTGCAGGACTTAGATGTCACCCGCATACGGTGCAGAATATTCCATCAAGAACCAAGCGCTTCGGTGATTCTTTCCTTTGCCGCTCCATAAAGACCTGGAATTCCTTACCAGCTCACGTGTTTCCTTATTCCTACAGTCCCGGGTCCTTTAGGCAGCGCGTGACAAAGCGCATCTGATGAGGCCGTCAACCTGAGTGCCATTGTAATATGGTACGTGTCTGTGATGGTGACCTCAGTGGCGGATCCAGGGGGGGGGTCGTGGGGGTCATGACCCCCCCCTGGGCGGGTCACCTACTAAAAAATATCCCAATGTCACTGATAAATTTTAAAAAATACCACGCATAAGAAGACTGTCTCTTTGTACCTAATAGTACCTATTATAATTTTATGAGGCACCAAATATCAGTATGAATAGTATTCGCACGATTGAAAATTTCAATTTAACCGATGGACTCGAATAGTTTTCGGACTTGACACCCTGTCCGCTATGTTAAACCCCGCGTTTACATACTGCCGCTCGCATTGCTCATCGTGTTGCCAGAAATATTCGCGCGATTAATGCCCTAGCATTCACACACTCCCATCATCGCGTTGGTCCGTATTACAGTATTCGCCCTGCAACGGAGACGGACGTAAACGTATGGAGGACAACGCTGTAGCAGTGTACGCAATAAGCTTTTACAGCATAGCGAATTAATTAAATAGATTATTAATAAAAACTATCACTTTCAACTACTATACACTTTCCGTAGATCGATATAAATATTTTTAAAAGTAAATATTCGAGGACCAATAACGAAAGTCGTGTTTTATTTAGCTTAGCGCCATCTAGCGGTCTCGTATAGTTCATCGCGCTAGTATTTGCGCAACATACGCGGCAGTACTCGCGGCATGACGAATATACCATTCACACCACGTCTCTGCCCACTTCTCTCGCCACTTCCCTCGCTCTGCCGCGAGTATGTAAACGTAGCAAAAGAAATAAGCGCGAATGACTAACCAGGCCGGTAGTCGAAGGTCTGGAGCTGACAGCCATGAGGTCCTTTTTCGATTCGGGCAACAATTTGACTTGGGCTCAGCTTCAAAGGCCTCGTATTTATGTTACTGTTTGCTTACAAAAACTTTTTGTGAACTTGGAAGAAGCCTTCCTTTCTGGATTCGACGTAGGTAGTCACCAAAGCACCCGTGCCCGGTAATAACCTGCGTCAGCCGGTACGAGAGGCAGCCATGTGTCCTCTCTAGCCACTCCCCCATAGGATGGGATGGGCCTTACTACCGCTATTACCGCGGGCCCAGAGCGGTTGTGGCCAGTGGCCATCTTCTGCTGCGAATGACGCAGCTGGCTCATATGCCTGGTCCTTTTGGTCCTGACGTGACTGGTTACATCAACCGCGACGTCAAGGCACGAATTGCCGCCATGTGGGCCAAGGGACGGGAAATGATTGGCGTCACATTTGAACCTAAAATGCCAGTCTAGTTGACGGGGTAGGTCTATAAAACGATCATTAGGCCTGTCTTTTTACACGGCTGTAAGGCGTGGCCGCTGCTGGAGCGACATAAGCAGGAGCTACGTGTCACGGAGATGAAAATGCTGCGGTGGATGTGCGGCGTCACACGTAAAGATCGCATGAGGAACTCTCAGAACCGCGGCAGCCTTCATCTCCGCGACATCACACATAAAATGCAAGAGAGCCGCCTTCGCTGGTGTGGCCACGTCTTGCAGCAACTGCCAGGCTACGTGGGTAACAAATGGCTGGCAGTAGCACAGTCACTGGGACCAGGTGGAAAGGCTATCCTTATTAGACTTCTTATCCTTAGAAAAGACTTCTTGGGCCTATGCCCAAGAAGTCTTTTCTTGAAGTCGTGGAGGGTGACATGCGTGCAAATGGTCTCATCTCACCACCATGGATGCCCAACGTGGTGCGAAGTGGAGGAGGAAGAGACGGAAGGCGGCCCCTGAGCTCCGAGGTCACCTCGGATTCGGAAGCAATCAGGAAAATATGTACGATAATCATGAAAGGGGGAGGCGCGCATCGCGCCTCCAACGCGGCCTGCTTCTTCTAGAGTGTCAGGCGGTTCCCCCTGTCATTTCCAGGCCCGTTCTAATGGAGACCGATATGGAGATATTGATACGATAATGGAGATGTTGAGTGACCTACGTCGCCCGAGTCCTTCGCGCATAGTGTATTATGCGGAATGGGAAACAACTAAATCTTCTCCAGACCCGTTCCCCCGCCTCCTTCTCGAGCATTACTTGCTCTCAGATGGAGGCGGTGGCAGCCGCGAGCTTACGGTTTTACGCCATCACTGTAAGCAAGCGAGAGAGAGTGCTGAGCGAGAGAACTCCCATCCCGAGGGCCGCCACAAGGACCCACTTCGGCGTTTCCTATGCCGGGTATTCGGTCCGCGTATGCAGCCCCGTGTCCTCGCTTGCATCACAGTGCTCTCCTTCTGAATTCGCCGCAGCTAACTTTCGAAACATCCATATCCGGTGATCATCTGCGTCAACCGCTACGAGAGTTCCCCATTGAAGCCTTTCTAGCCAGTTCTCCATGATGGGTGATAGTTAGTTGCAGCTAGCTAGTTCACCGTGATAGTGGTGGTAAGAAATACCACCACTATCACGGCGTGCCCTGCGCTTGGTTGTCCAAGTCGTAGTTTCAACTCCACCATGTCCCGATAAAGCTGGGACATCGTAGCCTCGATTTCTCGCCTTTTGATACGGATTTAGTACCGAAGGTGCTCCGACATCTTTTTTCGCCGAGTCTCCTGCAGGAGTCCTCCAGCCCCCTCAAGCCAGAGTGCCAGCTGCGTCCTTCAACTTGGGGGCCAGCA
The DNA here is from genome assembly GCA_914767945.1 of Eilema depressum. Taxonomy (NCBI): domain Eukaryota; kingdom Metazoa; phylum Arthropoda; class Insecta; order Lepidoptera; family Erebidae; genus Eilema; species Eilema depressum. The sequence goes on from OU612026.1 coordinate 2,571,862, forward strand.
GCTTAACCGGGTTCTGGATCGTATTTAACTACAGTCGTTCAAGGTAACTTACTTTTCTCCTCTCACCTCATTCCTCCTCCATTATTTCGTCATGAATTTCATACACGTTTATTTTCATTGTATTGTTCAATGACATTTTATTGGGAGACTAGACAATAACCCCCCCCCCGAAACTATGTCTCGGTTACACCATGACCCCCCCCTGAATTGAAAGCTGGATCCGCCCCTGGGTGACCTTCTATCCTGATTATTCGCCTTCAGCTTACCATCAGTCGAGGTGAAGTCAAATTGACGTATTCTATAAAAAAAGGTGTCACCTCATTCTTATAAGAAAGCTGCAGCACAAATAGTAGTACAACCTACAGTTACGTTTGTTCGTCCGTCTTTGTTTTGGCGCGCGGTTATTATCACTTCCTGTGGGTCGGAGTCGCGCGTTGCAAGTCAGTGAACACACCATGGTACCAATCCCATAGCACAGCACCTTTATTACAGTGTGAATTAGAGACTCCATGAGAACCGACCCTGTTCGATATAGAGGTATTATAACGTTATTATTATCGATGGATGGCAATTTGAATTTGTGTTTTTTATATCACAACTGTTGAAGGAACGGTGGCTGTTGAAGCAAACGGAGAGGAGACCGGGAGTCGGCAAATAAAAGGTGAGACACCTCCCTGCCAGATGAACGGAGTACCTGCAAAGGGTTTATAGAACTTGGAAGATCACACGATGGAAGCTAGCAGAAAAGAAGGTGGAAGCAGTGTTGTATATTGTACTTGCTTCAGCAGTACATATTATATACCTTCTCTACTTCCTTCAAAAAATCTTTACAAGCACAACACAACAAAACATGGAAATCACATCAGAGAAAGTATCTTGTGTTGTGCTGGTGAAAATGTTGCGAAAAACATTAGCTGTAGCCGTACCTTTATATTCCCTGTCCGCAAGAAGTTCTAAACCTTGGTAACCCAACCTATCAGTGGTCAGTAGACCATGGCGACGAGTAGACATAATTCAACGTCCATTACCGCTAATGCCCCTTTGTACTTCACGCAATGCTGGAGGGGAGCGGGCAGTAAGAAACTTGTTGCTTTATGAATCTGATTATTTTTTATTAAGGGGTTAATTCTTTATTACGTGTATTAAACTAATTATTAAGGTAATAACGGTTAATAATGCTATGGGTTTTTATTTAATGGGTATTTTTATTGCCTCGTTAATCATCCCATGGTCTCTTGCGCACGTTTTTGTGCAAACGTGAGGTTAAAATATGCAGTGTTAACTTATTTGGGCTCTTAAATTATTTTGTGTACCCTGAAAACTTGTGTACATTAGTAGGTAGGTACATATCTACTTGAATTGTATAAAAACTTTGATAAAATAGGTATTCAAATCGAATAAGATAGAGAAAAGAGAATTGACCTTTGGCTTAAAGGTCAGAGCACTTCCCCCTATAAGGGCTATAAGGGAAAGATTGCGGGTTCGAGTCTCACTTGAGGTAGATTCTCTTTTCTCTATTTTCATCGATTTGAATAGCTAGCATAATAAATACTTTAAAATTTCATTCAAAAATAGGTATTGCTTGGGACATATCTTGGACCTAACATGTGCTCAAAATGTGCTCTATCTATACTCCAGTGCAAGTGCACGTATCTTGCTTGGGTGTTGGGTGTCTTTTGTGAACAGCACGCGGTGCTACTGCGGTGGACGAGCTCAAATTCGCCAAGCATAGACAGATTAATTATTACAAGACAATCCGCTTGCGCCAGGACCACAAGGGCCTTTCTTTATCTCGCAATTTGGTCCAAGATATGTGCCCCGAGGTATAATATAAGCCTATTATAAAATAATAAACAAATCATAATGCGAAAATAATGTTTAATTAGTGATATATTTTAATGCGAAATAGCTAGTTATTGAGTTATTCAGCAATTTCTATAGCTGATTGTTCTCCAACAGTGCAACTCATACAGCTATGAATTTGCAACTTACATCGTTTTCATTGTAACTATATTTTCACCGCCATTATTAAAACACACTTAATAAGAACTAGTTATACTTGCTATTGTTACATTAATAATGTTTTAAAAGCATAATAGTACTTAATTCACCTCACTACAATGTATTGTTACAGTATTTCGTTTATTATGGCTAAGTGCTATTGTTACTAATTGCTTTTTTAAAATACGCTATTACTTATCAGTTTTGGTGAAGAATGTTCGTATTGTTTGATTCGTAGTAAAGGCATGTGTAGTTAAGAAAAAAAAAATTCTTTCATAAATAAAAAGTACATACTTGTATACTATTAAATGGTGTTTTTGGGGGGCGCACTGTGCGGTTTGAAAGGCACTTCATAGTTCATCCCACGCACACTCAAGCTGTGGAATGAACTCCCTGCGGTGGTTTTCCCAAGCGACTACAATATGGGATTCTTCAAGAAGGGCATTAGAAGGTTTCTTCAGGGTCGGCAGCGCGAGTGTGACGCCCCTGGTGTTGCATTCGTCCATAGGCCACAGTGAACGCTTCCCATCAGGTGGGCCGTGTGCTTGTCTGCCAACTAAGTGGTATATTAAAAAAAAAGACGACTCTCCGGCTAGTCGAGGAGGTCTTGGTCGACGAGGGACTCTGGTGAAAGCAAGGAGTTGGAGAGCCTGGTATGTAGCGCACTTGTTAGGTCTCTTTGGTGGTAAGCGAGGGGTGCGACGGCGGCGGTAGAGGAGCGCCAATCCACAAATCAACCAATCATATTACATGATCTGTATTCTTCTTCTTAATAGTTTCTGCAGCAAATCGTCGCAATTTTGCCAATGTCAAGTCAATTGTAAATGTTTATAAAATTATATTATTAATGACGAGACCCCAATGTCAAGTTTTTTCCCAAGAAAACATCGATGTAAACCGTAATAGGTACATGATTGTTTCAAAGAACCGTCTTAGACGGCTGCCGTCAATGTGTGTTTTTGCGAGCTGTTGTCTTGTCTCTACCTACCCCGGAGAGATAGGTGTGAGCATATGTATATATGTATGTGCTATGTATTTTGTATTGCAATGGGGACATAGTCACACGTACAACTAATTTGCTTCAAAAGTAACTTTAGTTACATGGAACTCAATTTTATAGCTTGGAATGTTCATCAATTGTAAGCGGCTTCATAAAGTGCCTATCTCGAGCGCAGTAAATTAGACCCCCCTCTCGCCCCCCATCTCCCACAGTATCCTCCCTCCGTGCGAGCGGCGCAGGCGCAGCGACATGCGTGACAAATTGCAGCTCCAAGAAAACATCTCTTAACGATAGCTTAATTGCTCATAATTGTGACCCAGTGGTAGTTTTCTGACCAATTAAGATAAAACTCCCCCTCCCCCCACTTACTCATTAAATTTCGATCAAAAGGAACCCTTGGTCTGTTGTCCAGAGGTCGTTTTATAATGGTTGGTTTTACCTGATGAAATGCGGCCTCGGTCTGTTCGATGCTTCTTTTGTTCTTATTATAATGACATTTATTTTAAATGTGATTGAATGAAAGGTTTTTGCGGGATGTATGTGGTTCTGGTTTAGGTAGGTTTACTTATTTGGTGATACCACTTTATGGTAAGTGATTGTCAATGTCACTTGTAACCAGTAGTGGCACTCTAGCTTTACCCTGTAGTGGAAGAATCTACCGACTTTCCTAAAAAATTCACGAAAGCGTGTCGTCGTGGTCAATTTTATTGAGAGTATTGAGACCAAAGTCAACTCAGCTTGCAAGTTTGGTTGATCACTATCAGTTTTTTTATTGTTTGACTCGACCCAGTGTCGTATGATAACCCTCCCCATGGGATCAGTTGACCCCTATCGCCTCCATAGGTAACAAAAGACAGGCCCAGTATCTTTTCATTCCCTTCGCCAACCAAAAGGTTTCCCCCCTTTTGGTAGAGGACATATTAGAGCGTAAATTGAGATGACATTTTATGGAGGCACTGGATCGTAGGTACCTAGTGCAAAGGTCGGTCATCGGCATTCGAAGAGGTAATAGGGACTAGGCGCGATAAAAATAAAAAAGGTGTCGCTTAAAGGGATCAAATCCGCAACAATGGCCTTCTGATATACGATTGTGCAATAATTGATTTGAAAGACTACACATTCCAATATATTTAATTAACAGATTCAATAACTTTAGATATAAAGCTAAGCTTTTATCATATTTATAAAAATAATAGTTCGGCGATATTCAATCTGGTACAAATTGGTCACGTCCCATTCCCACACGCAGCTCTACCCATAAGTAAAACGTGGGCCCAGATTAAAAACAGTTACGTTTACCATAGATAATGTTGTTGAATTAAATCTAATTTCGTGTTTCGAATCATATTCGATAAGTAAGGCTGTGGTCTGAATGTAAGCGGACAGTTATGAGAATGTAATATCGAGGTCTTGATAGGCCTATCAATCCTATCATATAAAGGTAGCTGGAACAACTGGATGCTGATTACACCTAAAATCTAATATCTGGGATTTTGAACTAAGAATCGGAGGGATTATGAATTTTTGATCAAATAAGCAGTCAGCATTTTAATCGGTTATCTGTTAGGTTAGGCATTATGGAACTACGTAATTTGTAGGCAGCAACTTCGGGATTATGATGCGTATCTGCCTTGCCGACTGCTATATAACCAAAATAACGTCGTCCTGGAGTCCTGGTCATTCTACAGCCACAGCATTCCTGGTCACACCAGTCGGGCCTTACGGTCGAGAGGTCCCGGGTTCGAATTCTGGCCATTACACTCCCGACGACCTGAACCCACTTCTAACACAAGCAATTAAGCTTAGCTGGAGGAGTAAACGGGAATGTTAGTAATTTCAGTTACTTAAAAAAAGCTCTGATTTTACTGGGAAGAACATAGTTATTTTTTTAAGAAAGAGCTAATACAACGCTACCATAACAAAAAAAAAACTAAAAAAAATAGGGTACGAATTGAGAACCTCCTTTTTTGAAGTCGGTTAAAAAGAAAATTGCAACACCTTACCTAACTTCTAAACAGTTTTTTTACAGTACCAGCCAACCCCGTACTGGGCATATCAACTTTCACTAAATACCCCGTTTACGGGTAACTTAATAAAGTGATTGAAGGTTATCAAGATCGCCCGCTATCTGATGTAAAATCAAGGTACCTAAATCGCTTATCTCCTTGTCATTTAGACCACGGCTTGGAGAATCGGTATCAATTATAAATACCGCGTGGGCCCGTAGTGGAGCCCGCTAATGGTGACCGCAGATAAAACCAAGTAATTAACGAATCAATTTGATTATATCCGTCCGCTTTGTATCCACCGAGTAGTCTAGGAGACAGACAATCTATTTTCTACAGTTCTTGTGTATGGCAAAAAAAAATATTTGTCTACATTTTCTCGCAAATATTTTTAGCAGAGTTGGAATTTCCCTTGCCACTATAATTGCTAAGGTGCTGGACAGTCTGCTTGACTCACATATGGCTACACGTGTAAGTATACACGATGCACAATTTGGTTTTAGGCCAGGTCTGTCTACAGAAAGTGCTATACTGTGTCTGAAGCAGATTGTGCAGTACTATGCTGACAGGGAGACACCGGTCAACGCGTGCTTCCTTGACTTATCCAAGGCGTTTGACCTGGTCTCATATGACCTTCTTTGGGAGAAGCTACACAGACAAGGTACTGTAGAAAGTGAGGTAATTTCCCTGCTTAGGTACTGGTACAAAAACCAGACGAACCACGTTAAATGGGCTGGCACATTCTCTCGTATGTACAGGTTGGAATGCGGGGTAAGGCAGGGGGGTATAACCTCTCCACGCCTATTCAATCTGTACATAAATCAGCTAATCGTTGAACTGAGCAGCGCCAACATTGGCTGTCATATAGATGGGATATGCGTCAACAATATCAGCTACGCAGATGATATGGTGCTGCTGAGTCCATCGATTAGCGCACTAAGGCGACTGTTGCAAATATGTGAGGGTTATGCAGTGGCTCATGGTCTCAAGTATAATGCTAAAAAGAGTGAGTTACTAGTTTTCAAGGCGGGCACCAAATGTTACGAGAACGTGCCACAAGTCTCGCTGTGCCACACTCCTCTAACAAGAGTCACTCAAGTCAAATACTTGGGTCACTGGGTCACTGATAACCTAAATGACAATCTCGACATCGAGAGAGAGCGCAGAGCGCTGGCAGTCCGATGTAATATGCTGGCCCGCAGATTTGCAAGGTGTTCTAAACAAGCCAAAGTGACACTATTTCGGGCATACTGCCAGTCATTTTACACCTGCAGTCTGTGGGTTAGCTACACGCAGAAGGCTTTCAGCGCGCTGCGCGTTCAATATAATAATGCGTTTAGGGTGCTGTTGGGGCTACCACGCTTTTGTAGTGCGTCGGCGATGTTGGCGGAGGCAAGGGTTGATGGCTTTAATGCCATCATCCGAAAGAGATGTGCTTCCGTCCTGCGTAGGATGCGGGAGAGCTCCCACAGCATCCTGAGCGCATTAGTTGATAAGTGGGACGGTCCGATGCTGGGACACTGGGTACGTGCGCATGTACTGTAGCGTGGCCGGTGTCCTAGTGTCGTGACCATGCCCACTTCACTTTTGTCGTTTATTTATGTGTAACTAACAATAGGATAAGATTATATTTAATTACTAACACTATGGATCACTGGTCTGAAATAAAGAAGTTTATTATTATTATTATTTGGTGGCTGCAATCGTGTTATGAGTTTTTTTTTATTGAATTTATTCTTATTCTTCTTATTCTTAGTTTTAGTTACCAATAATAGTAGGAGGTAGGACACGACTGTATTTCCGTCCCAATCGAGCAGTCTGACTGGGGAAATGTTGTGTTCCCGGCGGTGAGTAGGGTAGCCAGAGCTCACTGGAGAGGCTTTGTGCTGTCAGTGGGTAGACCAATGGCGTGTCCCACTTATCTTCTTACAGGGTCGGCTGCACGAGTGTGACTCACATCGGCCACGGTAACCACTTTCCATCAGGTGGGCGGCGTGCTTGTCTGCGATCTAAGTAGTATAAAAAATAGGCTTCTAATTTTCTCGTATCGCCATTCTTATATGCTGCCAATTTACTTCTTTGTAACAAACAAGAATGCTATTAGTGGCAGTTAATACTCTGTACAAAACATTTAATTTTTTATGAAGAAATCCATCAACGTAATAAGGCCTAAGCGACAATGGTCCCGCGACACTTAATTGACGTAATTAGAACCAATAATTACGCTTAAACGATCAGCTATTCACGTAATTTCAAGTAATTGATATAATGAGAAACAATTTAGGTCTTTAAATGTGAAGATATTTGAACATTGTTTGTATAAATAATGGCGGTTCCTAACTAGGCAGGATGCTTAAGCGTCAAGTAATTTTTATTTCCTTAGATACCAACGGCGGAGGGTGAAAATATTCAAAAGGGAAGCCGGTGGGAAAAATAATCACCTCGGTCTAGTTCTACATTCACCATGTGACTCACTATGTAGCCAACAGGAATCGGGTTATAGGGATACTTCGTCACTGTTAGACACACAATAAATGATGCTAAAACATCTCGCAGTGCTGCCCTCGACTTCCAACTATTAGGTAATCTGTGCCTCGACGCTGAATACTAGAGAATTGCATAGCTGGTCATGGACTACAGTGATCACTTACCGTCAGATGGACCTTGTCTTCAATTTGCTATCTTAGTTAAAAATAACCTTTAATTATGACACTTTTAATGGTTAAATGTTGTAAAATGGAAAAAAAGTTGCTAGATGCTATTTTTTCAAAGGGTTTTATATCGAAATATCATTAGATAAATAAATGGATAAACATGTATTTTAATATAAGCACTATTAAACTATCATGACCATGATAATAAATAAGATACAAAACAATATATAATAATAAGTAATGTCTTTTAGTTATATAAATGGATTATATAAGTATTCTTGTGACCTATTGAACTCATTATTTCATATTATGAAATATTGATCCTAAGTGAACATAATGTTATTCCAGACTATAAATCTCTATGCCATGCCAACTTTCATCCAGAACCATTCAGCCATTTTTGCGGGAAAGAGTAACAAATATCTTAATTACAAATATACATCCATCCATCGATCCTCAAACTTTCACATTTATATTACTTATCTAGACTAGTAGGATAGAAGGATGTAAGGTTAGGTTAATTTAATACATGTCATGTTATGCTACTTAAAGTAGTTTTGAGGGTGACTGTACAATGCTTATCTACGAATGTTAATCAGGTGAAATAATTCGACATAATAATTGGAGTCATTTGTTCACCTTGGTTAATGACTCGGGTGAACAGATGCGACTCTTTTAAAGTTCAAATCTTGCTAAGAATTAAAAAAAAATTGAGATCAGTTTTCTTTATTAATATTTAAATTTTAAATAGTTGTAAATTTAGGTTAATATAAATTTAATTTTGTAAAACTTCCAATAACCTAACTTCTAGTATGTTGTACCTACTTTAGTCTTGAAAAGGTTACGCCGTATGTAGCAAGCAATGCTATCGAGTACTCTGTGCTATCGAGAAACCAAGCGCCATTAAAAACTTTTTACTCCCAAGCGCGTCAGAAATTTTATCATCAGCCAGGTACGTGACAAACAAAAAATTTTTAATCAATTTTAAAATTAGAATGTTTTCATGGAACACGTACGCCAGCTCCCCGCCTACAAACACTCGCCTTGCTGTAGTATATTACTTACTCTGTGGCTCGTTTTACCGCCGAAAAAGCAATAAAACTTAAATCCGAGCTTCGAGATATCTCTGACTTGATGCTTATTGACATTTTGCCTGTTTTAGTAAAGAATTCCTGACTTATTTCACTTGTGTGTAAAATATACCTTCAGATAAGGTTAATGGTTTGTGATTAATTAATTTATGACCTTATAAATGATTTCGACATTCTATTTGATTTAGAATTTATGTATTATGTTTTATTTACGTATAACATTCGTAACTTACAAGAATTTGAATATTTTGATATTTATTCCTTTATTAAGTTTACTAGCGGACCCGGCGAACTTCGTACCGCCATATTTTCTGATCCCGTGCCCGCTGCATATCTCTAAATTTATCAGTGTTTCTCTACCTTCCTCTTGAATCACTCTATCTATAAAAAAAAACCGCTTCAAAATCCGTTGCGTAGTTTTGAAGATTAAAGCATAGGTACATAAGGACGGACAGACAGGGACAGCGCCTTTAGATTTTAATACTCGAGTCATTCGTGCTGGAAAATTGAAAAAGCTTCACTTACATACTTTACTTACATGCTTCACTTACATTATTGTGATCGAGAGACTCTTTCAAATGACTTGGGGACGCCTGTATTACCTACCTTTCTTTACTAGACTGTACTCACTGAACCCCCATATACCCACTAATTTAGGGCTTATTTGAGGCACGCTGATTATAATAAGCAAACTGAGAAGAGCTAGCTGAGCTAGCTTCCAAACTCGCAGTTATGGCCGCCCGCCCTAAGTCTACTTACTGTATTCATTTATTGTCAATAAATAGTCAATAGATTCAGTTGCTAGATTAGGTGGTAGACAAGCACACGGCCACCAATGGAAAGAGGTTACAGTGGCCTACGAACGTGTGCGACAGGGGTATTACACTGGTCCCGTAATCCCGTAAGAACCTTCTAATTTCCTCCTAGAAGAACCCCGTATTGTAGTCGCTTGGAAAATCACGGCAGGGAGTTCATTTCACAGCTTAAGCGTGCGGAGGATTAGGGGAACCCCAAGCCCTATAAGTAGTCGATGGAAAACGGGTGGTCGCCTACCCTTCAATAAAAAGTCTAATCTAACCTAATGGAACCGCCGACGGCACCGACATGAAAGTTGCAGTCAGTCTTTAAAAATCAAAAGAATAAATAAATTAAACTAAAAAAAATGTAAATCGAATGTTTGTAGTCGCAAGGTTGTCTTTTGTTCATCCGGAGAATGGTAGTCGTCCGCATGTCGGTCGTGATCCCGGTGTTAAGACGAGCTGGGACGAACGCGCCTCGAGGGGACCTATAGGGATGTGACCAACCGATCAGTATGGATATCGAATATCGATATTTAGAACGAGTTTTTGTCGTTGGATTTTTTTTGTCCATAGTTTGTGGAGGCCCACTACCATTACTGCCGATCCTTTTCTCACAGATCCGCATTTGAACACGAGAGAGATCTGTTGAACTATACAACCAAAGATTAGCAAAAGTAAAAGACTGCAGGCAATCAAAAATGGCTATGGCGTCGGTAAAAAAAACGACTCACGAAACGTCTCCTAAAATTAGACAGAACAAGTCTAAGAGACAATAACGGGTAACTGTCCCCACAACAAGCACTTATACACCATCGGTGTCACGTACATACCTACATACATACATGCCCTTCAGCACAGTGAGGTCGCTCTGTGAAGCCTGTGAAGCCCCCAGTAAGCTTCTGCGTTTCTGTGCGGTGCTAGGCGTGCTGCTCTAGCCAGCACTCTTCACGCACGCAATGGCCCTAAAAAAAGCTAACTGCGGATAAAATAGCCCTCTTTCTATTCCATAGTTATGGAGGTCTACCCCTCTAGACAAGTGGCAATTCGTTGCTCAGCGTATGATGAAATAGAATGCCAAATGTATGGGATTTGACGTATATGAGAGGTATGTCAAAAATGTCAAATCCTATACATTTGTCATTCTATTCCATCATGCGCCGAGCAACGAATTGCCACTTGTCTAGGCGGCCTGATGGTATTCGGACTTCTGGACTAGCACAATGTGAAAAATTGAGGTGTGCTGTTTTGTGGATATCATTGAATTATTGAATCCTTTATCTAGCCAGTGGTCAGCAGTCACAAAAAATGGTGCGATGTTTTAGATATTTTTATCGATACAGATCTCAGGCCATCTCTACGCGACCGCTAGTGACGCGCTCACGCACCGTACCCTATGATCAGGCGCACAATCGTGGTGCATTAGCGCCGCGCCCCGCCCCCCGGCGGCGCCGCGCATGCGCCGCACAAATTACTTTTTATTATTATAATACCTTGCGTGTATCGCGGCATTATTAATACTCTATGCTCTACGGAAAAGAAATAATTTGTTCTTTTTGCTTCGAGTTTTTAATGCAATTATCATTATGGGTGGAACTAGCTAGAGGTATAGTCTTTGCTTAATTGATGTCCGGTGATGTGTGGTCTAGCTTCTCGTTAGGTTGAAATATTCATTACATTTTGGGTGTATAGGATAGGGCTCCATTAACATGTTTTGAGCCCAAGATAATCTAGCTAGCCGGTAAACTTGCTGCTATGCAAATTAAGCACACAGCGGCGTCGCGCACAACGTTGTGGCAACCTCTATCTAGATTGTAATTGGTCAGACAGGGTGACGTCACTGGAAATCGACCAATGACAATCTTTAGCAAGGTTGTCGCAACGATGTGCTCGTCGTTGTGCGCTTACAGAATTGCATTGCTGATCAATGGACGTGAATCAACATTGCGAAGGCATGTATCATAAGGGTTTCAAAGTTTTAGTCCGAGAGAGAGAACGCTCTACAATACTTAGTTAAAAAAGCCGATCTTTACCGAACTTCTTCTTAATAAAAGCCGGGTACCTACTATATTGTTTTATCGTTTTATTAACAATTTACACAGCACACAGTTACCTGTGTCTTGTGTTGGTAAAAAGCTAATTACGAGTTCTTTAAGTTACGTTGTAAATTTCACCTGTCAGAGCGAGAAACCAATTAAGTTTTGCAAAATCATTCGGACGTACTTATTTACATTTAATTGCAACACTTTCACATCTATCGCTATCGCTATATCGCGATATCTCTATCGCTGTACAGGGTGTTCTATTATATCGATAAATAATATTTTTATGGATAAATAACTCCTTCACAGCCTCCGTGGCGTAGCGGTAGTGAACGCGGCCGCTACGCAGGAGGCGCAGGTTCGATCCCCACTCAGAGCAAATATTTGTGTGAATGAAATATGAGTATTTGCATTGGTCTGGTCGTGCCTCGGAGAGCACGTTAAGCCGTCGTCGGTCCCGGTTGCCATAAGAACATCTATGGCAGTCGTTACGGGTAGTTGGAGCCCTCCAATCCAATCCAAAAGCAACGGTCTAACTGCAAAGCTTCGATATCGCCTAATGTTAACATTGGGTTGTGGAGGTCAGATGACAATCGCTTCACGGAAAATATCGGGGTCCAGCCAAATCCGTAGTTAAGACTGGTAAAGCGGACCCCAGACTCCGAGCTGAAAAAGCTTCGGATGTGATAAGAGGAAGAAAAACTCCTTCACACGCTTGAAAGGGGAAAACCACTGCCTGCCCATATGCCCACTGTTGAACCATATACCTAACCTGTTTTTTTTGTGACAATAAACATTTACTTATTTATTTATATCATGTAATGAACTCTGTCTGTGAAAAACAGAGTTCATTATAGGCCACGGCCTATGGTCGTATGCAACACCAGTGGTGTTACACTCGTGCTGCCGACCCTGTAAGAACAGAGTTTCTGTGCCGTCAATGCAGAACAAAACAGGACAAGCTTTTGGTCTTCCCACTGACAGCACAGCTATATTTCGTTTTGGGTCTATATCATTCTGAGTATCAATGTAGTAATGACCTATATTATTAAAAACAATAACACTCTGTATATCACGTTAATTAGTTAGTTAGTGCTCTTCGTTTTATTACTCGAATTTTAAAATAAAATAGTAATTAAAGTAGCAACATTGGATTGTGAGTAGATTTTATCTCAACTCAATGTGAAATTAACTTGTTATTTCCTGTGCAACTACAAGTTTAAATAAATATAATAGGTGTGGCCACACCGTAATCCCTACTAGTCCCTACTAATATTATAAATGCGAAAATAACTCTGTCTGTCGTAGCCGCGGGCAAAAGCTAGTAATAATATATTCAGTACACTCTAGCCGAAGTGCTTTGGAAATCCTAAATCGCGATATCGAAGTTCTCACGCTGATACCAAAGCAATTAACTGCCTAGGCTGTTAACTAAACGGCGCCATTCAGTTAACGGCGTGAATTATATTCAGCCATTTAATTAAACCGCTAGGCAAATGGATAGGTGACGTTTAAAATTACTTGCCTAGCCATTTAATCAAACAGCTAGGCAAATCCCTTGTTTCTGCATGGCTATAAATAAAAATAACCACGAAGGCTAAAGCGGGAGATCCGCTACGCTCCGCTTCCGCATCAGCCTTCTAACCTAACCTATCCAACGTGAACAGCTGCATAAGCTAGCTGGCTGCGACAAATTCAAATTCTTTGTTTCTCGGATTATGCAATACGGCAATAGGCTCACCCCCTATTACGTGGGACCTAATACAAGGACTGGTGAAATGTGGGTGTTAATTCACCTCAGCATAACCCTCCGGGGATAAAGGCGTGATTGTATGTATGTATGTATGTAAGTATGTAGGTATTTGTCGAAATTGTGCAACACTTTTTACAACTTTTTGACGTCAAGTTCTGATTAAAACTAAGTTTACCACCGCTTCCTAGGCGCTAGTGGAGAAGAAACGGCGCCATAAACTCCACTGCGGCATTTTAAAGAAAGGTAAGTTGTATGATTAGTTAGGTTTTATGGTTCTAGGTTCTAAAAAGGCCACATTGAGCGACTCCGCTAACAACGACGTACTAACGTAATGTAACTTTTAAATTGCTATAAAATTCGTATAATGGTCACTCATATGATCAGGCCTAATACGATTCCAATAGATAGGCCTTTTTAGACCTGCTGTTCATTACACGCTCCCATAAAAGCCAAAACAAACCAACAAAAGGAGGAAGAGGTGAGCGACCGCGTGTCTCAGAGTGTAAACTTCGGTTCTAACTGGGAAGTCGCTATGAGAATGATGATGATGATGATAGCACTTCCTTTAGATTTTTGACGGCCTCTGTGGCGTATCAGTAGAGCATCCCAGTGCTGGAGGCGCGAGTTCGATTCCCAGTCAGTGCAAATATTTTTGTGCATGAATATGTAAAGCATTGGTCGGTTTATACATACTACATACTATACATAGCGGCAATGTAAAATATGTATGTATTTAAAATAAAAACTATGTTCCGCATTCTAGATCCCATAATACAAGCTAGTTAAACTTTGCTTAAGTACTTAGGGTCTAGAATTCTAAATAGTAGTATGGTGTAGAATTTAGTATTTTTTCCGTGGACTGCGCACAATAATGGTCAATGGCCAGTTCAAATTAAACTGAACTATTGATTAAGAAAATATTTTTCTAATCTAATACTTTTACCCTATAATACTGGGATTACACTTTCAAAGCGTAAGCGTAACTAACTTCAGATAATCCAAAATGACCCCAACATATAATAAACTACCAGTAAAACTAAAACATGTACGCTAACATAATAGGCAGTTGGCAGGAATCGAACCCGCACCGCGAAGTTGTAACTGAATCGATTGGACACACCTCACCGCGCACAGAAAGCAAATTGCCTTCGGCCATCAATGAAAAAGAAAAAGTTTCCGAGAATAGGCCGTGTGGAGGACGCCTGTGTTCAATTCACGTATGATAAAAAAAAAGATGTCGTTTATTGTCTGTGCTTTCGTCGACCACACCACACCATTGCTATTATTCAACGATTCAAGGAATTTATTTGATAAATTATATTTCTTTTGCTACCTATGTGTTATCTAGTAATTGAAGCCCTACACTACAAGTCCAGCAACGAATCTGAATCTAACTATAGAACTTCGATATCGCCTATTGTTTGCGAAGTTCAGCAGGTCTAAAAAGGCCTCTTTATTGGATGACATCATCACAGCCGACAGCCTCCGTGGCGTAGCGGTAGTGAATGCGGCCGCTACGCAGGAGGCGCGGGTTCGATCCCCGCTTAGTGCAAATATTTGTGTGCATGAAATATGAGTATTTGCATTGGTCTGGTCGTGCCTCAGAAAGCACGTTAAGCCGTCGGTCCCGGTTGCCATAAGAACATCTATGGCAGTCGTTACGGGTAGTTGGAGCCCTAAAAAAAACACCAAAATACAACAGTCTAGTCTAGCTGCAAAGCTTCGATATCGCCTAATGTTAACATTGGGTTGTGGAGGTCAAATGGCAATCGCTTCACGGATAATATCGAGTTAAGACCAAGAGCCAAATCCGTAGTTAAGATTGGTAAAGCGGACCCCAGACTCCGAACTGAAAAGCTTCGGATGCGACTGGGAATTAACGCTAGGAGGAAGATTGGATGATATCATCAGATGACAGTCACTCCACGGAAATATCGTAGCCGCACCACAGTTAATCTGGAAAATCGACCGCAACGGAGTTGGAGAATTATTCCAATGGGGTAGGCAGAGCCCGTAATGTTTCCACTTGCTACGATCGATGACGAATAATCACGATACATTATTACGATTTTGACCTATACCTATACCTATCTTCTTTCTTCTTCTGCTCTCATAATGGTTTTCATATTACATACTCGCTGGCTGTAGATGCTTTAATTAAAAACTTTAAAACAAAAAAAAAAACGTTTTTTTTTTCTAAATTCAAATTCCAAAGAGTTCCAAGTGACACAAACGTCCACAGCTGCGAATCGAAGTTTCGGCCATTCGGTTCCGTTAAATATTTATGCCGAAATCAAATTCGAATACACTGACATAATCTCTTCATTTCGACTTCAACCTCACTGTAAAAAAATCGAAGTGACTTCCTGAAATGGCCTGATGTATTGTGTATATTATGGGATTGACACGTATTTGATTGAATAGCCACTTCTCTAGACGGGTTAGTGTACCTACTGACGTGTTTCAAGCGGGACCGAAGTTTCGAATATTTCATGGTTCCATTCAACTCCTCAATATTTATGGCCAGCCGACGGCGACGTCAAAAATTTTATCTCGCCCAAATTGTTTCTCCAAAGATTAGCTACAGCGATATTAAAAAAATATTATACGATGCAAACTTTTTAGCCTCATAAGGGCTTAAATGAGCAATCAACCTTTTTCTGGGTCAGTATTTAATGTTAATTAATAACACCGGCGTCGTTTAACGCAAGATAAAAAGCATACACATTAAATTACTGGACTAAAGTAATGTAATTCTGTTTAATTGGCTCCTATGGGCGATAAAGTGTATGTAAAAATATCTGTTTTATTGCTCAATATAGGATTTATAAATGTTTACGATTTATTCTTTATCTTGATGTCTTTAAAAGTGAGTATAGTATAGTTTTTATTGATTTTTAATTGCATCATTATATAGCTGTCGCCCGATGGTTGACATTCGGCAATTATTATGTCGAAGGTATTTAAGGACCGACCACTATTTAATAGCCAACAGTGCCATCACGCAACTTTTTTTTATTGTCATACAGTGACAGTCTGTCATCATCACTCATCACTGTGGTATGATACAGATGACATTATAAAAAGGCGCGCTATTATTCAAAATTCGAAATTCAAAACTCATTTCCGCCACTGACATAATTTTTGCTATTATAAACTGCTTGTCTAATCCATATTATAAATGCGAAAGTAACTCTGTCTGTTACGCTTTCACGCCCAAATCACTGAACGGATCTTGATGAAATTTGGTAGATACAGAGATGGACTAGAGCTTGGGAAAGGACATAGAACTACCTTTTACCGAAAAAAAAACAGGTTAAACGGGTTCATATAGATAGGATTTGAAAGTTTGTATGAAAGTTCGTCATTTTTGAAGATAAGGTAACTGTACCAATGCTCGACACTGTACCAATGCTAGA
This sequence comes from Eilema depressum, assembly GCA_914767945.1. Lineage (NCBI taxonomy): Eukaryota > Metazoa > Arthropoda > Insecta > Lepidoptera > Erebidae > Eilema > Eilema depressum. The sequence goes on from OU612026.1 coordinate 2,588,625, forward strand.
CACTTTCGAACAAAACCCAGTATTTTGAGAAAATTATCCATTTGTTTTATAAGACTATTGACTTAAAAGATGCCTAATGGTATCTATAAGATATGTTCAAATATTCGCAACACCATCCGAAGTAAATTTAGAAAGACTGTTGACAGCAAATAATGTGACTCCGTGAACACGGTCGTGTTATTTCTTAAGATTTTTGCCAAGGGTACTGATTTTTATAGGTGTGATTTTTTTGTTTATAAGTTATGATTATTACTAATTTTAGTATAAACGTTATAAATATTGAAGTTATTGACATACTTGGACCATTGGGACAATGATGTCTAGCATTGGTGTTTTCGACCAAGTGCATAATAATTTAATTTAAAGTAAAAGTATGATAGATTTTAAAGATTTTATGGGCAAAAGTTAATGTCTAATTGTTGCTGTAACAGTTAAAAAAGAATGTAACGACCATGCTGTAATTAATTTGTTAAATTTTTTAGATTGAAATTTTATTTTTCCTTAAAGTGTCGAGCATTGGTACAGTTACCTTAGCTTGATGAAATTTGGTACACAGTTAAATTGAAACTTGAGAATGGATATAACTATTACGGTGGCGATAATCGACATCCACGCAGCACAACGATGCGAGTCGCAACGATGTGCGCGATAGACACTGTCATTGGTCGATTTCCAATGACGTGATACAATCTGACCAATGACAATCTACGTTGCGCCTCGCATCGTTGTCGCATCGTTGTGCTCGCTTAGTGAATTGCAGTGCAGGCAGAACCGCGGGCAACAGCTAGTCATATGTCATAGTAGAAGCAGTGGATGGGATACCAAACATACCATTGCCATCGTGAAAAATAACAATTTTAGTGTGTCCATAAACGAGATTGGATGAATAATTAAATTACTGCGCGGAGAAAAAAATGGATCAACGTTTGATTTATATTCAGTTAATTAAATCAAAGTGTATGCCCGCGGGTTCCTCCGCATTGTAGCAGTCATAAATTTTAAATTATGGTGTAAAATAGTTTTTATTCGATGGAGTAGCAAGCCAAACGTGTTGCGTGGGCAACACCCATTTTAAAATAAGTATAAGTTAGAGGTTATGTTCAGAAATTGGTTTATGTATGAAACGTAATGGCGGGAATATGCGGTGATTACATTACTCACATTAATTATTATTAATGGAAATTATAGGTTTGGGCATTAGCATAGACGTGTGTGATATCTCTATCTCGATATGTGATGTAATTGTATGACTTTATGTCCACGAGTTGGGTCCACAATAATATTATTATAATTATACACTCTAAAATGGCGACAAAAAATAAGACGACTGTTTTTTTTATACCACTTAGGTGGCAGACAAGCACACGGCCCACCTGATGGGAAGTGGTTACCGTGGCCTATGGACGTATACAACAGGAAGCGTTACACTCGTGCTGCCTACCCAGAAGAAACCTTGTAATACCCTTCTTGAAGAACCCCATATTATACTTATTCGCTTGGGAAAACCATTGCAGGGAGTTCATTCCACAGCTTTAGTGTGCTTAGGATGAAGTTCCTATCATACCGCGCAGTGCGCACCGCTCGCAATGTGTGAGGATGAATTCCCTGCCTATGACAAGCAGTGCGATGATAGGATGTAGCTGTGGGAATCATGTCAAACAGTTCATCTGAGCACAAACCATTGTATTGGCGGTAGAATACACACAGTGAGGCAAAGTCCCATCTGAGACTGAGGGGCTCTACATCGCCTGCGAGTATGGGATTGCCGACGAGACGAGCCTCAACGCCCGTCTTTGCACCGAGTCGAAGGGAGTACTTGAAGCATCCTCTTGCAGTCCACTGTTGGGCAAGACCCCCTCCAATGTTCGGCATTGCACCTGCAATGCAATTTGTGAACATTCGGGGACAAAATGTCTCACTGTTTAACACTGTTAACCAGTGGAACAAATTAATCCTAGTAGTTAACATTGTTGACCACGGCGGCTGGGTATTAACCATCGGGAAAAAAACAAAAAATATATGTCGCTTTGGTCAACATTGTTAACCAGTAGAACAAAACATTTCAAGTAGTTAACAGTGTTGACCAATGGGAATGACCCATTCTGTAAGCGCACAACGACGAGCACAATGTTGCGACAGCCTTATATAGATTGTCATTGGTCGATCTCCAGTGACGTCACCCAGGCCGACCAATGACAAATCTATCAAGGATGTAGCAACGTGCCGTTGTGCGCTTAAGTATTACATTGCTGGTCGTCAGCTTTTTGCCCACAGATATCTATCTATAGCCGGCCGGGGTGCGAGGGATATGGCTACGACAATCTCACCTCCGGCAACCGACGGCCCACAGACGGCGAGCGTTTTAGTCGGTTCGAGTCCGACATAACCTCCTCCTCCGGTTCCGGCGGGGGAGGCATCCGTGGGGATTTTTCGCACGATAAAAAAAAGGTGCTTAGCTATCTATAGCGCGTCTGGGAATAGGAAATTATCTTTCAGTCCCTTGAATAAGATCCCAGTGGTTACGGACATTGCGGTAACATGACCAGAATCCCACGCAGGTGAAGCCGCGGGCACAGACTAGTAGACTATAATAATAGTAGATGTGAAATGAACGGACCAATGCCTAATAATCAACTGCCGCCATTGTCTATCACAATAAAGCGCCCTCTATAGTTAATAAAGTTAATTAAATAGCTTCATCACAATGCCGCCATGTTGAATAGAGCTGCCCTAAGAGGAGAGAAGTAATTAGAAGCTTTTTAAAACAAAACTACGTTATATCGAATGTATTAAAGGCAACCGAGTGAGCTTTCAATAACGACTAATGAATACCGCGGGCTCTTTTTATAAAAGTTGAGCTAAGATTCAAGAAGCGCTGGATATGAATTGATTTTTCTCTAGTTTTTGGTCAGTAGTGCTAGTAAGTAGCATAATTCTTTTCAATAATAATTAAAAAAGAAAAATGAGCGGTTAACAGATTACGTGAATAAATATAGTTTTGCTAATATGAATAATGTTAAGTTTATTGATCAATCGTCATCACAATCATCGTCTCTACATTTGACAAACTTACAAAATCATGTATAAATTATATAAAAGCTTCAGATGCGACTGGGATTAACGATAGGATTTAGGAGAAGTAAGTGGAAAAAGCAAGGAGCCTTTTGGATAGCTTACCTCATCCTCGTCTCGCTTATTAACTAATTATGTTAATTAATAATAAATATTCTAGAATTAAATCTAGGATCCTATCACCATTAGGCATATCAACGATATCTACAGTTATTAGCAAAGATAACACAGTACTATTATATTTATATAATCATAAATCAATTCCATAATGACATAACAAAGCTATTAACTTTAATTGACTTCCACTTAACCTAATTCTGGAGTAATCGATATCTAGTTGGATAAATACGTTTATCTATTTGAATACTTAGTGCCTTGTTAATCAGAAGATAATCTTAAAACTATTATTTGATTACGTCATCGCATATTGTGTTATCTACCACTTGAACTAACCGTAGTGCCATCAAGTATGATAAGTGGGTTTAAAACTTTATGAAGATCTCTATACATAGTCGCCTTTACTTACCCCGCCGGGTCCAGGTACAAGGGGTAGGCCCAAGAAGTCCTGGCTTGTCATCATCGTGTAGGGTGACATACGTGCTAATGGTCTCACTACCATGCACGCCCCAGATCGTGTGAAGTGGAGGAAGAAGAGCCGGAGCTCCGAGGTCATCTTGGCCACGGATGCAATCAGGCAAATGCGTCTCCATGAAGATGATGTTGAGTCGCCTTTACTGCTGCAGCCACGGTTTGCTGCGATAGCTAGATTAGGCGGGCTTCCAAAGCCTGGCCATGCTGTATTGAGGAGACCCAAGACATGCTGGCAAGAACGTCGTTGAAGATGATATCTATGATATGATACATCCCAATCGCCTCACTGCTAGGGATTCAGAAGATCGGGTGAAGCGGAGGAGGAAAAGCCTTAATTTAATACAAACATCCGGCGTTCGTATTCCGGCGAGGTAAAAGCATCGGGTGCAACATTGTTGGCATGGCATAAATAAATAGTAGCCTTTATAAGTACACATTTATTATTTTTTATTATTATTATTATTTGTAAGTCACATTTGTGTGTAGAACATTTGCGTGCGTGTGAGGTGGTTTAATAAATTTCATTTCATTTCATTTTCATTTCATTGCAACTATTTCTATCTTCACCTTTTTACGCCTAGAGCGTTGAATCAACTATTTTCTTTGGTATAGAACGGTTTATGAACCGGAGAAGAACAAAAAACATATTTTATTTCGAAAAATAACAATTTCTCGTAAATCTTTAGCGCTTTACGAGAAATTGCTATTTTGTCCGGGTTTCCAGTGTTTCCACTTCCACTGGAGTTGATGTAAATTTCACTGTTTGGACATACTTAATATAAACCCTATTGAATGGTTAAGAACGCACGCGACTGGATTCCTTATAATTAAATATTCTTAGTTAAAAAATTAAGATGCCTTCTTATCCAGTCAATAACTAATCTTGGAGCATCGTGGTCAAGACAGTGACGTAGGCATATTTTTTCTTATCGATAAAAAATATCTCTCGGTGGGTTTAATATCGGTATCGGTTTAAATAATTTGAGGCTTTGAAAGCTGTTTTTGCTGTGCACGGCTGAGAGCCTAATCGCTGTACCATACACAAAAGGCTAAGACATTTTTGTTACGCTGACTGTAATATTTCATAATGGATGTAGATAGGAAGTATGTACATGTACCTACTCCATGACTGTGTGTTTTTCGTAGAAAAAGTTCGATTGTGTAAGATAATACCTATTTTGTAGGTAGGTACTTGAATTGTTCGATATTTTTATACAGGACTTTACTTGTGATATTCAATGAAATACCTAGACTGGGTAGGTATGTTATTGTATATAAGTAGGTAGCATCTGTTGAAAAAGATCGGCTACCTAAGTGAATTGTTGAAAAAATATTGACAAAGGCAGTGTCTTTCCTTCATACAAGGAAACACTATGAGTACTATGACCTCTGTCAAAATCTCTGTCCTAACTAAAATCTCATAGTCTCCGAAATAGGTATTATGAGGTCCAAACGAAAAGCTGTCTTATACAGAAAAAGTACGACTTAATCCAGATTTTTAATCTATCTGTGAATCACATTTCATTCAAAGCTGTGAAGCCGTTTTTGCAAGATTGAGTAATGAAAACATGGTAAAGAAACAAGAAACACCATTTTTATTAACTGTCAAAAACCGTGTAGGTAAGTAGTGCAATATTCTATGACTACTGCACACTGGGCGACCATTGACCAAATGCCACCCAGCTGTCATTGTCCACACAATGGGCAAACTGCGTAATGATGTAATTCGTTCTACCAAGATGAATAGCAAAATTTTTCAATAGCACACAAGTACGAATATCATCTTTTATTAAGATGTCGCCACCTAGCTGAGTCACCGAACGCATCACATAACAAACCTCCATCGTGAACAATAGAAGAACAAAATTCATCAAATCCGACCCCAAACAGAAAAAAAAACTTCACACATTTTATAAAAATCAAAAACTGACCGAATCGGAACGCATCGGGCGAGACATCATCGCTCGGAAAAAAAAGAAATAAATACAAAATGGAGGCAACGCTTTGTGGCGGGCCGACATTACCGAGTCCATTACGCCGGTCGTAATTACCAGTCATTAGAGGCGGGCCTGCTCCCGCGACCAGCGCCATTACAACCTACAAGATATTGCCTTTTAATATCACCGCATTGGCATCCTCTGTTAACGGAAGATGCATTTATTGTTTGTTAAAATAGGATTATGTGTTTACTATCGGAAAGTAAGCGGATATCTTGAAGTAGCGGAGTAGATCTAAGAAGATAACAAAAGAGCTACAGTACGAGGAAGAAAAAGAAGTTAAGTGCTGGCTTATCAATGTTGGATATCTATTCGATACCTATACGCACAGGCGCACTTCCGTAAAAAAAAAATCAAACCGGTTTATTTATTCGAGCACCAATGAATCTTGGTTCCACCTAAATTATGGAGCCTGGGGGTCCATAATTTGGTTTATTTTGGCTGATATTGAAGCAATTGCCCCGAAAATTAAGCCTGCGCCAGAACCTTTTTATTTACACTGAGCAAGGAATCCGCGACCTCCGACTTAGCAGTCGAACACTCTACCGCTACGCCACCAGAGAGGTTATCAACTTAAAACTGTGATACCTTTTACCTTACAACTTTGTTTGAATCTACAACTAAAAGTTAAGGAACCCATAGTAGTAGAAAATTGGCATCCATAGTTTGCCCTTTGCCCGATTGAGATTAAAAAAAACCGCAGCAATTGCCATGAAAACAGATTCTTATAAAAACAAAATTAGAAGCCTGTCGGACAAAAGCGCATGTAATTATAGGCATACACGGAGTATCCCAATCCCACGCGAAGGCAAAATACATTTTTATTGTTATTATGTGTCATCAAAATAAGCCAAAGTTTGGATTCACAAAAAAATAATTAGCTCCGTGTCCCTGGATTGCCGACATAAGGCGCACTTACACGAGACGATAATGATACGATCTTTATTCCGCTTACGACTTCTACAGTGCGCTGTGATTGTATCACAACTGTTTTTGATGATTCTTAGGATCTTAATTTGCCTCTAGGATAGTTGATAACAATTTACAGCAGTCTTCTTTGACATAATCTTGTAGTATAAAGTAGTAAGTTTGGTTCTTTACACAACAGCTTCACAGGAATCACGGAATTGAGCTCTACATTTTTGCAAAAAATAAGCAGACAACTTCATTCCGCCTTATTTGAAATTATTTTAATTTATTATTATGCGGTGGTAGCGAGTACTGCTGTACATCAGATCAGAGCAAAATAAATTATTCTATGTCTCTTGTTAAGAACTTGTCTGATAACTGTACTCAGGAAAAGGTGAAAGTAATAGCTGAGATAATAGCCTTTTCTCTTAATACGCGGTGACCGGCAACCATAGACACAATATGGATTTTAAAATACTTTTAACACTCTTTTGAGGATTAGATAATATTACAAGCATATGAGACTGCGAATACAAGAACGACCTGTCTATCAACAATGGCCTAATTCAACAGTAAATCAGTGTCGAATGGCATCTAATTACTCGTGTTGGTTAGTCCGTTCTTGCGCTCACAGCCAGATACTTCCAGAGGTGCTAAGTATATCTAAATATATCACACAAAACATGAAACTTCAAGTACCTACTGCTACCGTGCCGTTACCCGTGTCGTTGTCGTCTCGTGTACTCAAAACAAGCCTTGATTATAGGTGTAATTTGGTTAGCGAGGACGTCTGTTTTTTGTTCAACATTGTCATTCCGACGGGATTTCCAACAAAATAGATAAACGCAACGTTTTTGTAGATAGGCGACATTTTTGAGTACCTTTAATGACGGGTTTTGGTTCGGGTATCTTGAAATTAGGTCGCTGAATGGTATGTGGGTTATCAACAAAAACTTTAGGGTTTATTGTGGTTTAAATAAAACACTGATTCGTATTGAACAGTGGAATATGGCCAGTGGAGTGTGTCCGGAAGTTCCGGAACCTAGCAATATCAAATAAGTACTATCATAGATTAAGAAAGAGAAAAGAATCGACCTCGGGCGGGACTCGAACCCGCGATCTTTCCCCTACAGAGGGAATGCTCTGACCATTAAGCCACCGAGGCTCGCACGAAGCCGATCCAAAATGGATCGAAACGTAACTTTCAATAAAACAAAATTAAACTTAAGTAAAATTAAATAATATATTCGCAATATTTCTACAAGTCATAAAGACATTGCTGCAGTATGTCGACGAGTTGCCCAAGCGCAGGCGGCGAGCTTTGTGACGTCATAGATACAGGGTTGTCGCATGTGTCGCATGCGCATAACCTTATCGAGTTGCATAAAAACAATAAAATTTGCTCGAATTAATATATGCACATTTAATTTTAAAGTAAATACTTAATATATTTGGTTAACTTTATCGCTGTAAGTGAATAAATTTATATAAATGGCAGTAAATGGCTTGTTAAAATACAGTTTTAATGTTGAAAGACATATTATTTTTATTACTGTCTCCTTATATTACAAGCAAATTTCACAAACCACATTTTTTAATCCTACGTATTATATGAAGTGTGGTACAAGTTGATATTCAAAATACACTGACGGATGCGTCAAGATTCGGAGCCAGATGAAGCCAGGAGGAAGAGGAATAATTGTAACAGAAAGAAACAGCAACGGCCCGAGTATGGAGCCCTGGGGCACACTCTTCCTCCTAGCGTTAATTCCCAGCCGCATCCGAAGCTTTCAGCTCGGAGTCTGGGGTCCGCTTTACCAGTCTTAACTACGGATTTGGCTAGACCTCGATATTTTCCGTGAAGCGATTGTCATCTGACCTCCCACACACCTTCAGTACTATTGTTATCTCATACGAATACATAGCTGATTTGAAGGTTACTTCTTTTCGTTCGTTTTTACTAATAGAGAAAAGAAGGAAAGGTCGGTTATTTCCATTTTTAAATTCATCATCACTGCAGCATTGGCCCCGATTGCCAAAAAAATTTCCTTCCTGTAAACTCTTCTTTCTCTTGCGAGAGAAAAGCCTGAGCCAGACCCTCGTCGATTAGGTCATTTTGCTTATAGGAAATTCAGCTTATAGGTCATTATGAGAACAGGTCGTTTTGCTATGAGGTCAAATTGCTTTTAGGCCCTTGTGATACAGGGAGGTCTAATCAACACGTGTACACCTACTGATTAAATGATTAAAGGACGACTTGGTGTGATGCTAAACCCGATTGCTATCTGAGGTTAGCAAAACCCCAAGTTCTAGGACTTCTAGGAGCCCTATATCCCACACTAAGTTTTTTTTTATAGGACACGTCAATTTGACTTCGCCTAGCCTCATGGTAAGCTGAAGGCAAAATCTCGGAAAGTGGGTCACCATTACAGACACGCACCATGTTACAATGGTGGCACTCAGCTTGACGGCCTCATCAGATGCTTTTTCACGCCCCGCTTAAAGGGCCGGGATTGTAGGAAGAGGGAAATACGTGAGTTGGTAAGGAATTCCTCGTCTTAATGGTGCGGCAGAAGAAGGAGTCGCCACACCGCTTTCTATTCTGCATAATGAAGTTAGTGTTGCGAAACAACATATTCATATCAAAGTCGCAGCCCTACCGCCCGCACCGTGCAAGTATTAAATCATTTAGCCGATTCATTCTACCATAACTATCAATGCGACAACCCTGCGCAGAATGCAAGGAGTAAAACTCGAATCCTTTCAAATCCCTGTGGTACACTTCCGATCAAACTGACAGCCTGTAACTAGTCTACAGTTGGAATGTAATGCAATATTGATTTTCTGTAGGTAACTACTTACTCCTTACTCCATGCAAATATAAGTCCTTACATTTTAAGTAGAGAAATTAAAATAAAACCCAATTTAAAATAAACACACGGCCTACTGATGGAAAGTGGTTACCGTGGCCTATGGACGTGTGCTAACCAGGGGAGTCACACTCTTGCTGCCGATCCTGTAAGAATAGAGAGTCTCTGTGCCATCAGTGCAGAAGACATAGCAGGACAAGATAAGATAAGATATTCTTTATTGTACACCTTAAAAGTATTACAAGATATCAATTTAACAAAATAAAAATATATAATGCACAATGGGCGGCCTTATCGCTAACAGCGATTACTTCCAGGCCTTTGGTCTTCCCACTGATAGCACAAAAAATCTCCGGTGAACTCTGGCTACCCTCCTTACGCCGGGTACACAACACGAGGTTATTATGGCTGCGGTATTGTGCCAATGCAAATAGAATTGCCATGCTAGTAGTGGAGTAGTAGGTAGTACTAATTTCGGTTCAATTTGGTGTCCCTACGACAGATTCGTGAATTGGGCAGATTCGTACAGATAATTTGCAAAGAATTCGGGCAAAAACACTTACGATTTGCACGTTGAACGCGCAAATGCAGGCGCGACATGCATGAAGTAGCGCTCGGCATTTATGTGCAATTTTATAAGCATCACATGCAATAAATAATCCTTATAGAGTACTACCTTCTGTTGACGGCTTTAACGACGTCTCAAGTATCTACTAATAGGCCTCACCACATTTGTACATAATCTAGCTACAGGAGCTGCCACACATGGCGTACTGTTCGCAGCCGAGTGAAGAATTTTTGAGTACTAGCACAATATGGAGTATTCGGAGCTCGGAAACGGCAATCCAAATGGGACTTTAAATAAATCTCTATTTAACTAAACTCTATCAAAAGTATTGTAAGCTTATTGGTTAACGATTCGGCCTTATCGGTCTCGGGTTTGACTCCTGATTCAAAAAAACAGCACAGATGTTGGTAGGTTCATCACAAAAGCGAGTGCACCTATTTGGATATGTTTCATAAGTAGGTAATTTAATTTTTCATTCTTCTTATCCTAGCGTTAATCTCAGTCGCATCTGAAACTCTCACCTCGGAGTCTGGGGTCCGCTTTTTCCAGTCTTACAACGGGTTTGGCTGATCTTCGATTCTTCGATATTTTGCGTGAAGCGACTGCCATCTTACACTTACAACCTGTATTTTTCATTATTAGCATAAAACTATGAAAGAAAACATTAGAAATAGCGATATAGACCATAAGAACATAATATACCGTCATCGCTATCTTATATCTTTTATATCTAAACCGCGATAACTCCAAAACATTTCAGCTAACAGTACGCAGCAAATTATAAGCTCAACGTGAACATTCCTAGCTAACAAACATAATATAACTAATAATATGATATTAGCAAGGCAGGACGTGCAGGTGTAGTCGTCCGTTAGAAGTCGCCGCCGCATGCGATACGCGATCTAACGTCGCGCGTCGTGACGGGAAATGCAAATACTCACGCCGAGCATGTGCAAATGTGCAGAGCAAACATACATTACGTTACACATATTGTGGAATAGGTATATAATGCCTTTTTGTTGAATTTGTTGCGCGTGGTACCATGAGTGTCACTTTCATCAGACAGGCGCGGTCGCAGCTTCACATTTTGGGGGGGAGGTCACTTACTCACATATCGTCGCTTCTCCAGAATAGTGTTGCAACTCAAAAATCTGGATTTTTTATTTTATTATTTAAATCTACCCGCCATTTCCTTCTCTACCCCGGAAATTTATTTTAAAATTTAGTTCTAAAAACTGACGATGTGGCGCTGATGTGCCGTTATGCTTTTGGTTGAACTTGACCACTATTTTCTCATGATTGGCGAGTTATTGTCAGTTGCATATCGACATTTAACCGAAGATGTTATATTTTTGCGTGAATACCGTACCAAATCAAAATACTGAAATTAGACACAGTTATTTTTGATGAACAGTGTCGCAATTTGGACTACAACAGTATTTTAAAAACTATTTTGTTTTAAGACGGTACAGTGCAATATTCTTATAATTATTTTATTAAAAGGCTGTTTCATTTTAATAACTATGGCTTTTATTTGATTTTTTGAAGATTTTAGTAAATTAGTATGAAAAAAAAAACGTTGTTTCTTTCCTAAGTAATGAAAAATGGTCACTTGTATCACCCACTTATTTTCATGAATAGTGTCTCAAGTCGAGGGGTTGCTAATTTTTTATTATTACTATTTTTTATAATGAATATAATTTAACTAGACAATATAAAATGAAAAGTAAGATGCATGACACAAAATAATAAAATTAATATTCCGCACTAATTTCATTTTTAATATGTGATAATACGAAATCTCTTTTGAGTTATCTTTAAAAGCGTCTCCTGTAAAATTTACAAATTTTGAGCTACAACACTATTCCGGCAAAGCGACGATATGTGCGGCAATAACCCTCCCCCTCGTACTCGAACTATGTTGGACTCCAGTCGACTAAAATGAAGAGTCTCTGTGACAAAGTGCAAATATTTGTGTACATGGATCTGTCTATTTGCATTTGCCTGATGTTTGTATGCCTGCTAACTCGGACACCAATGGCATTAAGCCCAAGCCGATGGGAGTGGTTATGTCGGACTCAAACCAACTATAATTGCACACCGTCTTGGGTTGGATCATTATTTGCCGAGGTTGAGATTGCCACTGGCATATCCCTCACACTTCAGTGTCCCCATCTTGTCCTGGGCTCTACCTGTCACCCCTAACGCTTATGAAAAAGCCTCCGACGCCCGAATCGCCTTCGCGCATTGCGGACTATGCGGGACGGAAGGGACCTGAGTCTTCTGTCCTCGCTCCCCCACCTCTTTCTCGTGCATTACTTGCTTGCAGAAGGAAGCGGCGGCACCCCACACACTCGCACTCTGCAACATCACTGTGAGTGAGGCACGTGCTGAGGGAGACAACTTCCAACCCCAGGGCCGCTACAAAGATCTGCCTCGGTGTTTTCCACGCCGTGCATTCAGTCAGTTTGGGCAGCCCCGTGCCTCGCTTGCATCACAGTGATGACACTCAGGCGTTGGCTCCTACTGGATCCGACGTAGGTGACTCCCAAAACACACGTGGCCGGTGAGCACCTGTGTCAGCCGGTACAAGAGGCACCCGTGAGGCCTCTCTAGTCAGTCCTCCATGATGTGCTTTACCGCCGCTATTACGACGTGCTTTGTGTTTGGTTGCCGAAGTTGTAACTTCCATTCCTCCACCACGTCCAGGCGGCGCTGGGACTTCACTACCTCGATTTCTCGAAGCTTGGGTTCATGTCAGCGGGACACATCCGCACCGCCCTTCGATACCTGTATTGCACCGAAAAGGCTTTTGCCTCCAGGTACCACAGTAGGGTTCCGCCAAGGAGACTCGACACCTTGAAGGAGAAGGACCCTCTGAAGGCCTAGTTGGCCATCTTCTTGCCCTCCTCAAGTTGGACAGCAACCCCACCAGAGCGGTAGCTACGCCTTCCAGATTGGGGGCCAGACTTCGAATAAGTTTTTCGAAGTATCATCGGCCATCGAGAACGAGCCAAGTATTTCATATGGGGCTTGATGCCGGCGGGAGTGCCTGGCGCTATGAAGTTGGTTCCCTAGGTAGCGCGCGCTGGGGTCCATAAATAAAACATGGCCTTGGTTTTATGCAGGACCATGGGCTATCGTTATGGGCAACCGCGGTCGTGCCTTTCAGGGTCGTGTCGCGCTGTGTAGCAACGCATGCCATGACTGGCGTGTCATCCGTATAGCACGTGACGGTGACACCGTCCTCGAGCTCACTGCGAATACCCAGACGTATCCGATGGAGTACACCGCAGGAACGGGCGCAGAAACCAATCCCTGCGGAAAACAGCGCGACATCTTTCGCCAGCCGAGGCCGGACGTGGTTGGGTAGCTGACGGCTCTCTCCATCGATTACGCGAGCTAAACGGCGAGGGTGGAGAGGCACTTCATAGCTCGTGATATACATGAGCGTCTCCATAATGGAACTCGAGGGCAAAGTGTTGAATGCGTTGGCGATGTCCAAAGAAACCACCAACATCACCTGGCCTGGCCCACAAGTGGGCATCCACAGTCCACAGTGGAGCGTCTCTGGCGGAATTCATATTGACCACCCACCAGGTCGGTCTAAAGAGGTGCTCGACGAGGCTCTTTGCAATAACTCTTTCAAAGAGCTTTCACACCTCGTCAGGCAACACTATAGGTTGGTAGGCGGACGGCGAATCCACCGGATGCCCGCCGTTCGTATGAGGACCTGTTTCCCCGTCTTTAACAATTTCGGAAACTAGCGCTTGGTCGTCGTCGTCTAAAGCTCGCTCAGCCCAGCTTTAATTCTAACCAACTGCCCTCGGACAGGTCGTCCTCATCTACGCTTGGCGCTTGTGATTGTGCTTCGACACGTAAGTTGTATACAATCCTTCAGCATTTTCCCGTTTACGTAGCAAAACGCTCGTATCTTTAAGAGTATTTAATGCTATCTAAATTACAATTTTTACCAATTGTTTACCTTTAAAAGACGCTTCAGGGAATTAAATATTGCAATATAATTACTCCCCCCCCCCCCCTCGGACCGCGCCTGTCATCAGAAGGCAAAGGTTAAAGCAGCTTTTCGCCCAGCAGTGTTCTTTGAAATAAATACATTTTTAACGGAATCTATCGTGATTCGTGATGTATTTTTTATTATTTACACTTATCCCGACATTTCGGTTGCCTTGGAAGATGGGAAGGCATTTGGTGTGGGATGCAACATGACGTGCTGACACCCTTGCGCCTTCACATCTTCCAGGGACTGCGGACTGCGCCTGCGCTGCCGCTGCTTCGGCAGAGACCCTTAAACGGCGCAAATAATATAGTAATTTAAGTGGTAATTACATATTTGAGCTGTTTGGAGTTGAGACGCTGGGATCATGGGGTCCAAGTGCCCGTCTTTTATTTAAAGAAATTTCCAAACGGCTTATAGATGCTACCCGTGACCAGAGGGCTGGTTTATTTCTTGCACAAAGGATTGGCATTGCCATTCAACGTGGCAATGCCACCAGCCTTCTGGCCACCCTCCCAGTTGACGTCGATGGGGATTTCTTAATATAATAAAAATATTCTGACAATATTATCTAGATTTCGCTTCTTCATTCGAGGATAATCCCGGTTGCATCCATCCATAGCTTACATGTTGGAGCCCAGTGGTGTGTGCTCCTTCCTTTCCATGATTTCTTATATTGTCTTATTTGCTACCATGCGAGGGAATGCCGTTTGACAATCCAACTGCGAGTGGAAAGCGCCAGAGCCTCGTTAGTTAATTAGCATGTGCACGACTAACCTGAGTATTTTTTTTAAATTTTTTATCTGTTTGAAAAGGTAACACTTAAAATCTGTTTGATTCCAATTGATTGAGTAGAAATATGACGAAAAATCGCTATAACCATCTTCGTAGCGAAGTAGTTTCACAATCCGAAGTAGTAAGTTGCCAGAAAGAACATTATATACCTACCTAAGTTTACTTGTTATGACACACATCTTTAAGCAATGTATTAATAGTATTGCTGTCACGCACACTTCCTTTATGTTGGTGTGGCCTGTAAACCGAGGTCTGGCGCCGTGTGTACTTGCGTAATGCAAGGAAATAGCTAACTGATCCTAGCTCCGTGAAGCGTATAGCATAATTAAACAGCGTTAAATGTCAGCGAGATAAACTCGCGATTTATCGGCGTCCGGCAACACTGGTCGCTGCGCCCGCGCACTCCCCACTGTCACACACACTAACACATTTCCGGGCTATTTGTTTTCTGTCTGTACTTGTCTTTTGTACCATCAGTAAGTTAACGTGGGCCCTCGGTGAGGAAATTCCATAAAAATTTAAAATTTAAGTGACATCGTTGTTGTTTCATAGCGATTTCCAAGTTGCTTCCAAAGCTTGCACTTTGGAGTTCAAAATACGCTTTTTACATTTTTATAAGAACCTCGAGAGGAAAGATGGAAAGTGGTTACTGTGGCCTATGGACGAGTACAACACCAGGGGAGTCACACTCGTGCTGCCGACCCTGTGAGAACAGAGAGATTCTGTGCCGTCAGCGCAGAAGACAAGCAGGACAAACCTTTAGTCTTCCCACTGAAAGCACAAAACCTCTCCAGTGAGCTCTGGCTACCCTACTAATCGCCGGGAACATAACACGAGGATATTATAATAGAGTTTCTCTCTCTTGACCAAAGAAGTCGAAGAGAAACGATCTATGTTGCTATAATTCTGAGAGTGCAGGCGAGGCTACCGGCTCACAGGTGAGGTCGGCTTGGGTCCCGGAGATTTTAGTGGGATAGGATTAAATGGATGCTCAAAATGTTCTTACCGCAGTTTTAGTACAGTGTTGAGTTATTTTTAGAAAGAAAGACCACCCAAACGACATTAACCGGCTTTAGCAATCTTTCAGCAAATAAAAATCATAATATTCCTCAATTAAATGTTTGTTCATACCGTACCGGTGCGCCCGCGCCGGTACATCGGGCCCCCTGTCGAGAGCACGATTTATCGCACATGCGCAATAGTTGCACCACGGGCCGACTACCCACAGCTAAGCGTAATTACGAAGTATCCTTGCATCGATTCCATGTGGTTTTGAAATATATGACTGGTAATCTGTAACTAAATATTGTAAATGCGAAAATAACTCTATCTATTATGCTACGTTTACATACTCGCGGCAGAGTGAGGGAAATGGCGAGAGAAGTGGGCAGAGACGTGGTGTGAATGGTATATTCGTCATGCCGCGAGTACTGCCGCGTATGTTGCGCAAATATTAGCGCGATGAACTATACGAGACCGCTAGATGGCGCTAAGCTAAATAAAACACGACTTTCGTTATTGCTCCTCGAATATTTACTTTTAAAAATATTTATATCGATCTACGGAAAGTGTATAGTAGTTGAAAGTGATAGTTTTTATTAATAATCTATTTAATTAATTCGCTATGCTGTAAAAGCTTATTGCGTACACTGCTACAGCGTTGTCCTCCATACGTTTACGTCCGTCTCCGTTGCAGGGCGAATACTGTAATGCGGACCAACGCGATGATGGGAGTGTGTGAATGCTAGGGCATTAATCGCGCGAATATTTCTGGCAACACGATGAGCAATGCGAGCGGCAGTATGTAAACGCGGGGTTAGATATGATTCCCGATAGAGTAGAATTTAGGCCACCCCGTCTCTTCTCATGTGGTGTCGTACAAGGCGACTAAGGGATATGGCTATTTCACATCAGACAGATATACGTATCCATATTGTATACAGCCCAGACTCAGCCTCAGATGCATGGCTCGAGTCAACAATAATGCCGGGAATAAAGCAATAGGCACACCTTTGCCTAACCCACCGCGGATAAGTGCATATATGTATATGTATGTATTTAGACACACGCCAAGATCGTGGAGACGGTTTTGTTGAGATTTGGCATGTGGGGATAGCTCTAACATGAAGAAGAACATATTATATGATATTTTCGAAGTAATTGTAGCGACAAAGACAATTCAATATTTATATCTATTTAGATTGAGAAAGTGAATGCTCTAGACGAGGACTTCGTGTAGCAGTGGTCAGAGTATTCCCCCTGTAAGAGACTGGTCGCGAGTTCAAGTCCCGTCTTGAGCATTCACTGTTTCTAATCTAAATCGATAGATATATAGTTAGCATATTAATTATTAAAAATGTCAACAAATAAAAATTTAAAGTTGGCGTTACTGTGGGTACGGCGTGAGTTTTCCATTTTCCTTGTTTCCTTTCCCGTCTCCTCGTGACAAACAGAGAGATTGTTTGCTACCTTATGGTAGGTATAAAGACGCGATGTCTGTAATTAAAACCTGGACGAAGACTGCGCAGAAATCCACGAAGCTTGTAATGTAAAACTACACCTCTATCATGTTTGTGTTTACAGACCGTAAGCGGCGACAGAGGATATAATACTGCATTTAGATTTATATGAAACATCATAATGTTTACAGTTTCGCCTGTGTAGGTTCAATAGGGTTACCAGTTAAAAGATAATTTGAATACGAAGGACAAAAAGCCTAATTAGTCGGATCGAGTCCGACATAATAATAATGTCCATTCTTGCGAATGTTACATTACAGAAAAATAAACGAGTATGTTTAGCGAGCATTCTATCGAGATTTCTGGCGAGCATTCTCGCAAAAGAACAGTAAATTTGTATCGACTTTAGTAATAGAGCGTTCGCTAGAAAGATCATGAAAATATTTGTAAGTAGCAATGTTTGACTCTCTGCTTGGCTCGGTTCGTTGATAAGTTCAACAAATATAAAAACGGTGAATGCTCGATCACATTGTTACAATGCTCGATTGTTACAAGTGAATGCTCAAGTCTATCGGCACCTCATGGAGGATTTAGATCAAACGAATTTAGGGCTAGAGTTAGAACAAGATTTCTTTCTTAATATTTTAGTGTAATTAAACTACGTTTAATGCCAGGCATTTGTTCCCCACGCTACGTGGGGAACAAATGCCTGGCAATGGTACCCCCGCCGGGTCCAGGTAAAAGGGGTAGGCCAAAGAAGTCCTGGCTTGACGTCGTGGAGGGTGATATGTGTGCTAATGGTCTCACTACCATGGACACCCAAGATCGTGCGAAGTGGAGAAGGAAGTGCCGGAAGGCGGACCCTGAGCTTCGAGGTCATCTTGGCCGCGGATGCAATCAGGAGAATACGTCTATTTGCAGATGATGATGATGATGATGATGATTTTAGTGTAATTAAAACCTTATTTTCAGCGCTTACATTATAAGAAAGAACACCAAACGAATGTTCTACCACTGTTTACACTAATAGAATTTCACGTAGAGGGGACAGATTGACCAGCTCGTCTGAGGTAAATCAGCCTTTAGAGTGTGCCATTTTGCTGGCCTCGTGTCGTGGTGTCTGCGCAGCAAAACCATCCAACACAATTGATTTACGGCGTCCATAAAACATATTTAGCACTCCCCATTGTTTGTGTCTATTGCCATTGCCAATAATGAGAGTTGATTGCATAATGACACAGTACGACGGCTTACCCAGACGACAATTAGCTTGGAGACCTAGGGTCATGAAACGAGAAGGATGGCCGTACTCAATTGATTGTGGGGTCATGGTAATAAAAACTGTCGTGGGATCTTTTGGTTCCATTGCAGACTATTTTTTTAAACGTGCGGAAATACTAACACAAATACTTGTGGCATTACGGGTAGTTGGAGCCCTAAAAATTTCGAAAACCTGGTCTACCTACCAGAAGCGAGAGGTTCTCATAACCCGATTCCAGACAGATTGCTTTGAAAAGGGAAGCCTAGTTGTTGATGTGCCTAATGTAATATTAATAAGTACCTAATGGTTTATTTTCTTTCTTAATGCACCTACTTTTTTATTCTCTGCACCACCTATTAGGTTGACTGGTAGAGAATGCCTATGGCATTAAGTTCGCCTATGTACATATGTGCATGAAGTTCAAATAAATCAAATAAATAAATGTGCCGTGGTAGATGTTTAATGATATTCAGTATCTGTACGCCCAGAATTCCATAAAAAATGATCATTTTGTAAGAGTGTGCGGTTTGAAAGAATCTTCATCCCACGCACGCTCAAATTGTGGAATGAACCATGCTGTGGTTTTCCCAAGTGACTACAATATGGGGTTCTTCAAGAAGGGCATTAGAAAGTTTCTTCAGGGTCGGCAGCACGAGTGTAACGCCCCTGGTGTTGCATACGTCCATAGGCCACGGTAACCACTTTCTATCAGTTGGGCTGTGAGCTTGTCTGCCACATAAGTTGTTTAAAAAAGGCAAGATATTTTTCACCAGCTACCCTTTTGAAAATTTTCACCCTTCGCCACTACATAACTACAGAACTTGATACCTATCGCCAATGCTTTGGTGTAGGTCATAGTATGTAGTTAGTGAGACCTTTTATATTTGAGAACCAATAAAATTCGTCTTTCACACTATATTTTTTTTATACTACGTAGGTCACAGACAAGCTCACGGCCCACCTGATGGAAAATGGTTATCGTGGCCTATGGACGACAACACCAGGGGGAGTCACACACTAACTTTACACTATCTTCCAAGTAATAGTACGCTGTAATCAAAAGTTTTGTTTGATGAAATCACCAAATCATTTCAAAACCGTATAGATACCAGACCGATGACCCACACCAACCAGAAGCGGCGGTACTAAATATTTTAAAAGGAATTACATCATCTCTTTGTAGCGGGAATGAGAGCGACATCCTGCAGACCAGTGGCAGTGAGCCCTATCTAATTGGCGCGGTCACTTCATTTGATGTCTTATTTCCTGCCTACAGATAACTCTATCGTTGTCACGTTCTATCACAAGTGACTTTTAACCCTGTCCCGCTCTGTCAAATGGCCCGTGAAATAGAACTGCGGCCACACAAGATAATACGCGATGATTGAGCGAATTCAGTTTTAAAATTGAATGTTGGGAATTAGTGGTCGGTTGACTGTGCCTAAAATATAATGTTCCAGTTATTTTGAAGGATTAAAAGAACTGATTGCCTCGTAGAGTTGCGAGAGTTGAAGAAAAGCCGACAGGAATCGTATTATATAAACACGATTCCTACCGGCTTTCTTCTGCGTACCTACCTGATTAGAAAAATCCAATCAATCAATTAACATATTGTAGAATTGCAATCCACTGCTGGACATATGCATCTCCCAATGTGCGCCATCACTCCCGATCCTCCGAAAGCCGCATCCAGTCTGTCCTAGCTACCTTTTTTAGGTCGTCAATCCATCTGGCTAGGCGACAGCCTCTGTGGAGTGGTGGTAGTGAACGCGACTGCTACGCAGGACTGCAGGAGGCGCGGGTTTGATCCCCGTTTAATGTGAATATTTGTATACATAAATATGGATATTTGCATTGGTCTGGTCGTGCCTCGGAGAGCACGTTAAGCCAACGGTCAACATCTATGACAGCTGTTACGGGTAGTTGGAACCCTAAAAAGTCCAACAACTGTTCTAACTGCAATGCTCCGGTATCACCAATGGGTTGTGGAGGTCAGGTGGCAGTTGCTTCACGGCAAATATCAAAGTTCAGCCGAACCCGCAGTTAGACTGGAAAAAGCGGACCCCAGACTCCAGAGGTGAAAGCTTCGGACGCGACTGGCATTAACGCTAGGATGAAGAAGAAGAATTTCTGAACAGAAAACATTTAATGTGCGAAGAACTAATAATCTGTTCAATAATTTACCGAAAAAAAAAACAAATAATAACGCTTTGGTATATTAACAAACTACAATACTGTAAAAGAACATATTGTTACTTACAATGTTATATTCTGCGCCGGCGCAGCATTCGTGGAACAATAATAATAATCGACGCGAGTAGGTACATTGAATGGGAAATAAATTACACACGCTGTCGGTAGGGACGTGACATAACGACGACTTATCGATAAAAGTTTAACAATGTTTCTTTTTCGCTCTATGAAGCACAGAAATTGACTGAAAGAAATACTCTACCCGCATTTCGCTCTCGTAGTCAAATAGAATTACTGAATTTAGCGCAATCCCTTTCACTTGAAGATATTCTTCCCGTCGTCTTTCTGAGTACATGTGGTAGCAGTGCCACCTTAACGGAGGGAGAGGTGGCAAATCTACATGGAGAGGTGGCGAAGGTATTGAACGTTTACAAATCCAGTCGAACTCCCTGCTGTGGTTTTCCCAAGCGATTAGAGATTCGATTCTCAGCACTCCATGGATTCACCGTGCGGTCGCCGGGTCCATAGCGTGATACAGAGAGGAACACTGTGACGGCGACTGGGACTTGCGACCCAGATGTAGGTTTAGGGTGGCCACCTTGTGATGCATCAGCGCTCACCTCCACCGTCAGTAGTGTTCCCCCCCTACCTATCCAAATTTGGTAAGATCCTATCAATGCCGCTTTTGATATTCGATTTAGTAAAGAGCTTACTGAATATAGGCTTCTTCAAGAAGTGCATTAGAAGGTTTCTTCAGGGTGTAACGCCCCTAGTGTTGCATACGTCCATAGGCCACACTAACCATTTTCTATCAGGCCCTCGATTCTGCTAAAGCAAAACCACTGTCGTGCCACAGTCACTGCAAAAATTGTCATTAAATTTTAGACTTTATTGCTATAGAATTAAAGCCCAAAATCAAATGACAATATTTTCATTACACGCTTTCGTTCACTCTACAAAAAGCCATTTAATTTTAAACTTTAACTGCATTACTTTAGAGGCTAAAATCAAATGGAATTTTCTCGCAGTCTCTGTGGTGTGACAGTGCCAGTGGTTGTGCTTTAATAGAATCGAGGTTCAGGTGGGCCGTATACTTGTCTGCCTCCTAAGTGGTATAAAAAAGACGTCACGAATCATATTTTTTTTACTATCAGGTTGCATGCCGTGTTGGTAACCGTGGAGTAGAATGGGGTCATCCCATCTCTTCCTGTGGGTGTCGTAAAAGACTACTAAGAGATAGGGCCGTTCTCCATCGGACAGTAAACATGCCCATGACGAAGTGCCAGCTAGACGGCAATAGGCTCGCCCCCTATTACGTGGGACCAAAAATCATAGGAGGAGAATATATTTTTTTTTTTTATTTATTCAGAGGACCAACAGCTACATATAACGAAGGTATAGTGATTGAAATTAATTACATACAGCCTGTATGGGTGATTTGCTACTCATACACTTAATAAGATGATGGGAAATGATACTACTCTTTAGATAGATAAAACTGATATATTATGCAACAAAAGGGTCTAAAACTATGAATGATAGATGAGAACGCGCGGAATGTTTGATGACCGAATGCGAACTGAATTGATTGCTAAATAATTATAACAATGAAGTGAATAACTAGCTGATGCGTTATAGGTCCTCAATGAATACAATTCAGACTATGTTCTAAAATGTGGGTGTTAATATTTTTTTTTTTTTTCTTTTTTAAAAAGAATATTAGCAACCGAAATTACTAATATGCCCGTTAACCCCTCCAACTAAGCTAAATTGCTTGTGCTAGGAGTGGGTTCACGTCAGTAGTGTAATGGCCAGGATTCGAACCCGGGACCTCTCGATCGTAAGGTCGACTCCTTAACCACTAAGCTACCGACGCTTAAATATACCTCTGCCTACCCCTTCGGGTGTTTATAGGCTTGAGTATAAGAATGTATGTATCAGGTTTCTAACTATCGACACTTTCCCATCCCTATCAGCGCCTGAAGCGATGTGCGTACGCATGGACCATTGCAATTTCGCCGTGTGCGCGCACCGCTCACTTATTAAATCCTTCCGCCCCGCCCTAATGCCCCCTATTACAGGTAATATAATAAAACGGAGAGATCGATGCGCCTGCGCTGCCTTTAGGCCCGTCGTATGCATCATTAAACTGACATTAATGCATTTTATTTATTTTATTGCAGGTATATTTGAAGTGTACGCAGCACAGACTACTTAGTAATATACTGTTGAATATTATTCTCAGGTATTCAGTGGGAGATTGCAATTCGTATACAGCAGATCGTTGATTCATTCGATATGCCGGCAGTTGAAGTTGAAAACAGTCGTTGTAAGACGGAAGTATAAAAATTTGGATTAGCTTTGGATGAGGCTTTGTGGCTCAGTCGTCAGAGCATTTCCCCTCGGGAAGATCGAGGGTTCGAGTCCCGCCTAAGCTGTATTCGATTTTTCTATCTTAAAAGGAGTTGGAAACATGTTTTAACCGAATTATTTAAAGGATCCATCAATTTTTTAAGCTGGGACCGTCAGTCGCTTGATGGTAAGGTAAAGTCGAATACAAGGATTGCCAAATCGTTTGGTCCTAGAATTGTATTGTTTGCACCGTATGAGGGTAATGTGAAATTCATCAAATTCTCCATACTATTATACTACAAAAAAAAAACATGGTAAGTATTTCGGTATTTACAATGTTTTTTTTTTGTTTCGAGTTACCATGAGTGGAAACAAATACAAAAATGGTAATATCCCATAACTACCTTTACTATTTATATTATTAAAATTCGCCGAAGAAAGCAACAACTCAATATATTCAACTCGGTGACTGTGTATGTATGAGTGTGCCGTTAGTATGTCTATCCCATACATTCATACATACAATACAAGTGTACAACACTATCGATGTTCATGTGGCTGCATGAAGACATCGCACATCGCATAGACTGCGCTTACGATGCTTTTACGACTGCGGTGTTCCTTTGTGCTAAGGGTCACACCTAAGTGCAGCCATGATTTATTTTATGGCCCGAGAAAACACGGTTTCTTTCATCGGAATTAATTAGATCCCTTTTCCCGCCTTTGCATCTATCCACTACTCGGTAATTGGTATGGTGAAATTATTGCTAATATATTTCGAATGATAGAACAGTTACTAGGAAATTGGTTTTGTCCTGGTTCGGACATGTAATGCGTAGGGATGTAAGTAATGAATGTCGTAAGGAAGGTATAACCCGCGCCACGTATCTTGGACCTAAATCGTAAGACATACGAGGCTCTGGCGCCCGCGGATCGCTTTGTAATAGTCTACGCTTGGTGAATTTGAGTTCGTCTACTGCAGTAGCATCTCGTGCTATCCTCAAAAGATACTCAAGAAATGTGTACTGCGCGTATAGGGCACATTTTGAGCACATTTTAGGTCCATGATACGTGGCGAGGGTTATATAAAACGTGAAACCAATTACTACACCACGATGGCAATCTAACGCCGTCGATTCGACAGAAGAAGAAGGTATTTACTATGGAAGTGAACGGGGAAAGGAAGGCTTAAGAGAAAATGGATGAACTGTGTGTAAGATGATATGGCTAGCAGGGATGAGTTATTTTTATACCACTTAGGTAGCAGACAAGCACACGGCCCATATGATGGAAAGTGGTTACCGTGGTTTATGAACATGTGAAATACCGGGCGAGTCACACTCGTGCTGCCGATCAAGTAAGAACCTTCTAATACCCTACTCGAAGAACCCGTTGTAGTCGCTGCGAAAAACTACTACAGGGAGTTCATTCCACAGCTGAAGCGTGTGTGGGAATGTGGGATGAAGTCATACCGCACACAGTGCGCACCGTTTATGTGTGAGGATGGACTCCCTGCCCTGCCTAAGGCGACCGGTGTAATAATAGAATGTAGCTGCGGGGGAAAAATGGAAATTGTCACAATACCATAATTCCAAAAGCAGGTTCGTTTTCCGCTACGCTGCCCGCTTCGCTCAACACCGTGTCACAGGTCTGGCGGCATCACCGCAGCGAGCGTATCGCAAAAATGAGATATTGCTATTCTGGACACGCGCGCGATTCAGCAAGCAAGTACTATTCGTAGCCGTCGGTTTTATAATCGCTTCTCCTTTCATATTTTATATCCGACGCGGGTTCATTGGGTTCCGTCGAATATTTTTCATATTCTTCATTGGGTTTCATGTTTAGGGTTTTAGCTTTTCATAAATCTAGGATATTTACGTGGAGGGTATGCCTTAATAGGAGCGGCAAAACCCATCGCAGAGGATTGGCTGGAGATACGACACGGGAGCCGCTAGTACCGGCAAACGCAGGTGATCTCTGAGAAAGGGTTGTTTCGGATCAGGAATAGATTTAAGTACCATCACTGTGCGAGCGAGGACTTAGAACTGCAGATGCTGGCCGAGTCCCCGGCGTAGGAGACTGAGTCCCCGGCGTAGGAAATGAAGAGGCGGGCCCTCCTGACGGCACTCAGAGTCGGAGCTCTTTCACTCAGCGCCTTGCTCGCAGCCCTGCTGTGGGGTGTCAGCACGTGGGCTGCCGCTGCCTCATCTAGCAAGCAAGTAATGCTCGAGGAGCGGACGGCGGAGCGGACCCGGAGCTGAGTCTCTCCCGATTCGTAAAGAATGCGAAGCGCGGTGATGACTCAAACGTCGGTGGTCGCACAACGATCTCCATCATCCATAAGTGCGGACCTGAGAATGACCGGTGGAACCGCCTGTCACTCTAGCAGAAGCTGGCAGGGGCGGAAGCGCCATAAGTGCTCAACCTTTCCGGGGGCAAGCTAGCATTAACTTCCAAAATATCTACTAGTTTCACAGGTCCCCTCTGCGGATCTCCAATCCAAATCAACGTTGGCGGTAACACATTGATGTCTTTCGTACATGAACTTCTTATAAACAGTATGTGTAAAGAATTGATAAATACTTTACCACAAAAACAACTATTATGAAGACACATCCAGAATTAATACACGAATTGGTAATGTGGGATTTAACAAACGCTCTAGATAAAATAACTTATAGTTTTTTATAAAGTAATGAAAACGTCCCATAAAGTATCCGATGTGAATTTTTAAGTGCTACTGGAGTTACAGAACGGTAATAATATGAAGGTGGTAGGAACTTGGATATTTTAGGTATACGAGACAGGCGCCACATTTCGTTTTGGACTTGTTGTCCATCTGAGGCTAACGTGGGTAAAACAGCGCAGCGTAGCGATAAATTAACGATTCAGTATGATCGCGTAATTACCTTACCTTACCTTACCTTACAGTGTAAAAGGGTGAAAATTTTCAAAAGGGAAGCCGGTGGAAGGTAAAGGAATCGGGTTAAAGGGACTTCTCGCCACTGTTACCTTACGATTAAGATGTCCCGGGTCAAAATATGGTCATTACACTGCTGACACGAACCCACGCTTAACAAGCAATTTAAATGTAGAAAATGTTTTCAGAAATAGTCTTCATTCCACCTTGTGTTAATGTTTGCGGATATTTGAGGACCACGAAGGGCATTAGAAGGTTTTTAAAGGGTCTGCAGCACGAGTATGACTCCCCTGGTTATGCACACGTGCATAGGCCACGGCAGCCACTTTTCATCAGGTGGGCCGTACGCTTGTCTGCCACCTAAGTGGTATAAAAAATATGCCTCTTTCTCCTTCTCCCTTTGCAGGTGGTAATGTTCGAGTGACACCTCAAGTGTTGATAGCCAAGGTAACCACTTACCATGAAGTACCCCGTATGCTTATTGGTTGCTACCTATACCTACAAATCGTAGACAACCTACCACTTTTCAATCGTCTAGTCTGAATAAGAATTGAGTAACTATTATCTACAGCTTCAGCTTTATCTCTCTGTGTGTGGAATACCAGCTTTATTGTGAACGTACAGTCTTGTTGTTATTCGGCGACTTGTACAACATACATCTACGGCGATACGATCTTGACGTTATTCTCAAAAGGCAAATCCTTCAAGGCTAATGCCATATTGCGGAGAGCGACAATTACCACGATTAAAAGAAAAAAAATAAACATTTTTAGAACATTATTATTTCCTCATCATCCGAGTGACAATTCCAGTTCTTCAATTAGAAGGTTCTTACGTTTTCTGCACTACCACGAGTATGACATACGTCCATAAACCACGGTAATCAATTCCCATCAGGTGGGCTGTGTGCTTTTCTACCAACTAAGTGGTATAAAAAATATGAATGTTGCAATATGGAGCCCGGGGTCCGCTCTCCAACTCGTCCTTTCTATTTTGCAACTACTGTCTGACTCCCCAACCCTGACGTTGTGCTAGACTACGGAAGTTGTGAGGTGTGTCATAATGGTTGGGAAATAAAACAAAGGTTGAATAAATATATACCTTCATTTCAAAGGAAAAGAGATAACAACGTTTTACCTATATTGTATCAGAACGTCTAAGAAGCAAAATGTAAGAGTAGGCAAATTGTTAAAGTAGACAAATTGTCATAGAAGGCAAATTGTCAAAGTAGGCAAATTGTCAAAGTGGGCAACTTGTCAAAGTAGACAAAGACCGATTTAATTATGTAACTTGCTACTGATATATTTTAAACGGTTTTATTTAATTTGGCCTGCTTATTGATGGGTCAGTTATTGAAATTTCACCCAGTTCCTGTTAACTTATTGATCTGATATTTTTAGAACACACCTTTGGCTCGGACGACTATACCATTTAATAAATTCAAACCATTGTAAAGCAAGATGACTGCTATCACAAAATGGTAGAATACTTTATTTTACAACTCCCTCTAACAATAAGACCGTTGAACTTATTTTTTTTTAATATTCACTTGTTTTACACTGTTTATACTGGAGATTGATGGCACTTGGTGGAACTTGCTACACATATTGAATAAAGCACTTGTACTTTTCCACAATTATTTATAATGATACAATAATTATTTATTTATTTTTAATTATTTTGGAAAAGTACAAGTGATTTATTCAATATTCACTTGTTTTCGTTTCTAAATTCTGAACATCCTGAGATTTTCATGAAATCTCACATTTTTTTATTTTGATATTTCTAATGCGTACTTTGACATTTCACTTCTTAGATGTTCTGATATGAACAGCTTATATATTTACAGTAATAAAATAGATAGCACTCGCAACTGTACAATTAAAACCACAGTTTTATTAACCACGGCAACGAAAATCGATAAACACGTAAATAATTAGGTACAAATCTCATGAAGAAATACAAAAGTAGTTTAACATAACAAAAATGTATCGCCATCTCTGTTTTAATTAAAGACGTGAGTGGATGAAGGGGGTAACTAACATTTTTGAGATTTTTGATATTTTGCGTTATATGACGGTTATAGGTGTATATAAACTATATTAGATCAAAAAACTCCGCAATTTAAGCTTAGTTTCCAAAATACCAGAAGATGAAGGGCATAACTGCAACAAAAAAAGCAAAAGTTACATGGAAGAAGGAGGTATGTGCCTTAACGCCTTCTTCCATTGAAAATTGGTCTATTAATCGTATTTCTTCAATGGAAGAAGGAGTTATGTGCAAGAAAATGCACTGCCACGATGCTTTATTTCATTCATGACCATGCTCTTTCATTTCTGCTCTTCTATGTGTATTACTAGACTGGCTGTGTGTAACAAATAATTAGTAAATTTTTTGAAAAGCACTACATGATCAGCAACAATGAGCAACTTTTTGTTGCCGTTATACATGACAGTATAAAAAGGCACACTGTAGATATACAGAATGATGTCAGAATTCATAAGTTCACCTCGTTTTTATACCACTTAGATGGCAGACAAGCACACCGCCCGCCTGATGGGAAATAGTTACCGCGGCCTATGGACATCAACACCAGGGGCGTCATGTGTTGCGCGTTAAATGCGAAAGACTCTACTTTGATTTGACTCCGACTCAAAACCGACTTCACTCTGATTTCCTCCAACTTCAAACCGACTTCATTTCGACTCCCTTCGACTCCAACCTCTATAACATAACTCTAAACCGACTGCCGACTCCACTCCCACTCCACTCTGACTCTATTCCAACTGGGTTTTCTACTTTGGTGCGAAAGCCGTATCATCGAATTTTGGTACTTCGAAAACCTTTCACCGACATCACCATACTGCGACGCCTCGTTAAGTCGATGTCTTGTTACTACGATGGTTCGTTACATCGAAAAACCCTACTGCGAACGATTTTACTGCGAAGCTTTGTTCCTTCGACATCTTGGTACTACGCTGTTTCGTTACATCGGAAAAATGTACTGCGAAGCCTGGTCCAGTCTACGTGCAATTTTTGGTTACCATATTTTATTTAAAAAAAATACAATGACAAGAAATAAAAATGTAATTGATTTGCAAGTTTATTGTGTTCGTCGTTTTAGTGTTGTGGCATAGTTTAATGATAATTGTTTATTATTAAAATGACTGATTCAACTGTTATCATAGAAAAATCGAAGCGCGGAAATGACATATTGATTAGAGAGAGAGCGGCTCAGTAGAGGGCTGCTCAGAGGCTTCCCACGTGCCCCTCTGACTACCAGAGGGTACAGTAGAGAGCAGGCAAGGGGAGGGTTGGTCACCGAGCGCAGGTGTGAGGATAACAGGTGTGCTGGCCGCCTGTCAACCCTTCACGCCCGCCTCCCCCCTTTCCCGGATTTGATAGGGACCATCTTAAAATTGTAGATGGCCCAGGGGGAGCGCGCAATATGCCCTAGGCAATCTTACACCCCACTGAAAATCCGCGACGGCATGAGTTTTCTGTACTAAAAAAGGATTATTATAATTATGCCCAACGAAGTGGGCACGGGTCAGCTAGTTATTTATAAACCTGGAGATTCATCATGTTCATACAAACCCCACAGCAAATCTCAGGCACTGGTAGGAATATTGATTATTTATGACGACCTTTGTACATATTCTCTGCTTTAAAATAAAATATGGTAACCAAAAATTGCACGTAAACTGGACCAGGCTTCGCAGTACATTTTTCCGATGTAACGAAACAGCGTAGTACCAAGATGTCGAAGGAACAAAGCTTCGCAGAAAAATCGTTCGCAGTAGGGTTTTTCGATGTAACGAACCATCGCAGTAACAAGACATCGACTTAATGAGGCGTCGCAGTATGGTGATGTCGGTGAAAGGTTTTCGAAGTACCAAAATTCGATGATACGGCTTTCGCACTAAAGTAGGAAACCCTTCCAACTACATAGCAACTTCACTTCGACCCCATGCCGACTTAGATCCAACTCCAAACAACTCTACTTTGATTTGAAACTAACCTCCACTCTAACCTTCGGCTCCATACCGACTTCACTCCGACTCCAATACGACTTCTTTACTCCAACTTCATACTGACTCCGCTACGACTTGGTCCAACTCCAAACGCACTTCACTCCAAATCTGCACCGACTACACTCCAACTCCAAACGCACTTCACTCCAACTTCACTCTGATACTCCGACTCCATACCGACTTCACTCCAAATCTGCACCGACTACACTCCAACTTCAAACCAACTTCACTTCGACTCCCTCCGACTCCAACTCTGAACCGACTCCTGCCGACTCCACTCTGACTCTGCTTCAACTCCATAGCAACTTACTTCAACCCCATACCGACTTCAATCCGACTCGAATCGACTTCATTACTATAACTTCAAACCAACTTCACTCCGATTTCCTCCAACTCCAAACAGACTCCACTCTGGCTGTAAACCGACTGCACTCCGGTTCCAAAGCAACTCAACTCCGGCTCCAAACTGACTCCAGTCCAACTCCAAACCGACTAACTTCTACTCCATTCCGTCTCCCTCCAACTCTACTCCAAAAAAACTTTACTCCCACTTTAAACCGACTCCCGCCGACTCCTCTCCAACTCTGTCCAAGACCGTGCGAGATGGAAAAGTAAAAGCCGGAAAGCAAATCACGGACTCCGAGGTGAAAGCCTCGGATGCGGCCGGGACTAATGTACAGATGATGACGAATGATTGTCATGCCTGTTCTAAAGTACAAAAAAGTCTCGAGTGTGACCAGGCGTCAACACTGAATAAAAAAATTAAAAAAAATATTGTAGGACATTCTACGCCATCTAGACCCAAAGTAAGCAGTAAGGCCCACAGACGGCGTGCGTTTTAGTCGGTTCGAGTCCGACATAACCTCCTCCTCCGGCTCCGGCGGGGGAGGTATCCGTGGGGATTTTTCGCACGATAAAAAAAAACACCCAAAGTAAGCATAGCTTAACTAGCTTGTGTTATGGGTTGTAGAATGCGGATAAACATATTTGGATACATTTTTTTCATACATATTATACATAGAAACACCCAGACCAATGCAAATATTCATATTCTTGCATACAAATATCAAATTTCTGAAACCAGAATATCAATATTGATAACATTATTGCCCATGACAAAAAGTTGCAATAACTATGTATATATCCATTCTAAGCAATACTAATAATAATATTATAAATGCGAAAGTAAGGGTCAGGAGGGCCGTGTGCTTGTCTGCGACCTAAGTAGTATAAAAATAAAATAAAAAGAATAACTCTGTATGTCTATTACGCTTTCACGCCTAAACCACTAAACCGATTTTGATGAAATCTAGTACAGAGATAGATTAGACCTTAGGAAAGGACATAGCTACCAATATAGAAGGTTACCTTCTGCATTGACGGCACAGAATCTCTCTGTTCTTACAGGGTCGGCAGCACGAGTGTGACTCCTCTGGTGTTGCACTCGCCCACTGGCTATGGTAACCTCTTACCATCAGGAGGGCCGTGTGCTTGTCTGAGACTTAAGTAGTGTAAAAAAGAATAGAATACGACGGTGTATCCGTCCCAATCAAGCAGTCCGACTGAGGAAGTACCTCCGCCCTACAGAAAACCGTAGCTTAAAATCGTGTTGTTTCCGACGGTGAGTAGGGTAGCCAGAGCTCACTGGAGAGGTTGTGCTGTTAGTGGGATAACCAAAGTCCCACTTATCTCTTGCGCTGATGGCACAGAATCTCTCTGTTCTTACTGGGTCGGCAGCACGAGTGTGACTCCCCTGGTGTTGCACTCGCTCATAGGCTACGGTAACTGCTTACCACCAGGAGGGCCGTGTGCTTGTCTGTGACCTCAGTTGTATAAAAAAATATCATAGGCTATGTTTAGACGCGATAACCGACATCTATGCGGGCGGAGCCAGGGGCAATAGCTAGTTTTTTATATATTTAATGTTATATACTCCCTTCTTCCACGCTTAGTATTCATAATATCATATTACATTGTCAGTGGATGAAGAATGTATATGCACATTTTGTCAAATAAATACATTTCCATCCACTCAGTTTTATTTTTATGCTTCCATAATAATAAATATGGCCAATTACAATAATTTGACACCATAATATGATGACATAAATAATCAGAAAACATAATATTTGCAAATGAAATGTTCAAACTTTGAAGCCGATTATCTCAATATTGAGAAATTGTTAGTTACCTCCTTCTTCCACTCACGTCTTCAATTTCGGTAGAAGAAAAAATTACAATACATTTTTGTCAAATTCACTCAGAGAATTGTCACCAATATAATATACATTATACATCATACATAACTCATTAATACAACTAATCACATATTTTTATCACACAATAAAATAATTCTAATGTTTACAATCGTCGGTACAAAATCGATTCTAGTGAAAAATATGTTTATTGGTTTTCAGCTAGACAAGTGAAAATTCGTTAGCCGGCGTAGGTACATATTGTAGAACAGAATTCAATTCATTTAAATTTTTGCTGTGACGAGCTATAATCTACAATCCATTGGCCAATGAGCAGTTTTCCAGTAGGTATTTATAGGGTTCCTAAAGACGCGCTAGATGGCGCAGCCGGCACTTCTGGTAAGAAAAGTGTGGTGTCACATCTAGTGTTTCCTAATTTATGGAAAAAACGTTCTTCGGTTTTGTAATGATTTACTTTACTTAAATATTCTGTAATTTTTTCTGATACAATTATTTTAAATATAATATTATTATTTTAAATTACAGACAGTGACGCGAAAAGAATTAAGCGTTTTATTATATTTTATCTATTATAATATGGGTAAATGAAATTAAACTTTGGCAACATCGCATATTCATGAAAAAATACCACAAACAAACCACAGAGTACATTAAAATTACCAAAAGCTATGCTAGCGCCATCTCCTGATGACTTAAAAACCAACTGATTATTATACCTACTGGAAAACTGCTCATTGAATTGCCACTTGTCTAAGGGGCAGAGCTGTGGCAACACCATACATTGTGCCATCTAGCGAAGAATCTGTCTTCGCTAGATGGCACTGAATAAATGAATGGAAACATGTTTTTTTACAACTATTTAGTTAAATACTCTTAACGTTATTTTATAGTTATATCACTAGTTAGGTACTGGCTTAGCGAAGCATAGCGATAATTGTATATCGTGTTTATTAAAAAATGTCGGTAAATAAATAAATAAATAAATAAATATAAATATTGTACAACATTCTACACAACGCTATCTAGACCCATGGTAAGCTTAATTAGCTTGTGTTATGGAATCTAGAATGCGGATATACATACTTAGATACTTTTTTTTTTTTTTTTTTTTTTGTAAATACATACATATTATACATAGAAACACCCAGACCAATGCAAATATTTATATTCATGCATACAAATATTTGCACTGAGCGGGGATCGAACCCGCGCCTCCTGCGTAGCAGCCGCGTTCACTACCGCTACGCCACAGAGGCAGTCAATATCTTTCAATAATGAACCTAATTAATGATTTTGTATAAATCCCTTTTAAAAATAGTTTAAAGTGCTCATATACCTAAGGCCGTATCGTGATAAATCACTTCATATAAAAAAGCGATTATTTTATGACCTTTTGTGTACTAAATCTATTCTATCTGGATAAAAGTGATTGAATACTACACTAAATTCAAATCGATTAACGACTAATAAATCTAACTTCTATATTTTCACATGCCTAGTCCAATGAGGTATGTTTTATAAAATTGAGTTATGTTCTAAAAAATTGAGTTATGTTTTAAAAAATTGAGTTATGTTTTGAAATTTTAGTTAAGTATGTCAGGCACGTCTTAGATTGGAAGAACCATAATTTGCGCGTCGTGTTGTCAGAATGATCATTCTTAATAGTGATACAATATAATGCCGATTCTGTTATTATGAAACTCAAAACTAGACTAATATTGCCAACAAAATAGTCCTAAGTTAATAGTACCTCAAAATTCACATTTGATTCAATAACATTTAAGTCTAAAGTCAATGCGATGCTAACAGAATGTAGTCGCGATATTCAAAGAAGTTTGAATAGAAAAGAAGGTTGAACATTTAAAAAAAGTTAGTTTAGTGAGCTGCGTAAAAGTCAGCACCAGTTACGTTTTGTTTTTTTCTTTCTCATTTTTTGTGTAATAAACATTACCCTTCTTTCTTCGGCCGTCGGGTAAAAAATAA
Organism: Eilema depressum; assembly: GCA_914767945.1. NCBI lineage: Eukaryota > Metazoa > Arthropoda > Insecta > Lepidoptera > Erebidae > Eilema > Eilema depressum. The sequence goes on from OU612026.1 coordinate 2,622,863, forward strand.
CAATTATCATTAACATTTATGAAGGAATATTTGTATAAAAGAGTTGCAGGGTGTAAGGATACAACTTACACCAAGGCACATACTGTTTACCTGAGGCCACACATATAATTTTATTGCAGCCGCGAGCGTTTAAATGGCTTGAAATCGCTTTTTTATTACCATCTCTTTTTAGATCATATAAAAAAATCTTTTTTTTTCTTTTTCCATCCATCTAAATATTTTTTGGTTAGATGTTGGACGTTTTCTGGCGCTCTCGGTTAAATATTGTTTTTCGTGGGCATGTTGCGCGCCTTGTTGCACAACGTTGCACAACAAAGACGCGCAACAAACCGGATCAATTTTGTCTGTTCTCACATGATCAATCATCGAATCATTAAATTATTTTTACGAGATCAATATTACATCTCAGTTTAACATATTTGGCTCCCTGTACATAATAATAAATAATACAATTAAGTATATCAACTATACTATAACCTAGATATCTACAAAAAATAAATATCTAAGTAAAATCCAGATGCATTATTCTACTTGACAATCGAGTTTCTAACGCAGTCGTAACGGTAAAACTAAACGAACTTAAATGTGACACATTGAAAGTTGGTGTACGTACGAACGCGTGTAATTTCTTCGTGGTTAGTCAAGCAGAATAAGGGCCCAGGCTGAACATTCAAATTTCAGAAGTATCACGTATTATTTTCATTAATAATTTACTTTATTTATTGTTATTAATCGACTTACTTATTACAAATTAATACTACGATTGTAGTAAGACGACTGTACCCGTAGCACGAAAGACTATCGTAATCGTAATCGTAATCGTAACGTAAACGTATTGTAAGAACGGAGCATTGCGATTGGCTGGCTTCACACACATACAGGGCCCCTAAACAAAGTGACATTCTATTGATGGAATCGCTTATGATGGAACCTTTTTTAAGGTTTTAACAATGGATTTCGGGACATTGCGGTGGTTACAGTAATAATGATAAGTTAAATAATGTATTTCGAGTTACAAAGACTCAAATTTCATTAAAAAAAAGACGTGTGGCACTCGGGGACTGCCGCGGTAAAGCTATTGCATAGCATTTTTTATCAACTTATGCAATTATAATTACTTACGTTAAGCGGAGCTACTTCGGAGCAGCTCGGCTCGATTCGTGCGAGCTTCGGGGTGTTAGGTTTTTTTCGTTACGGAATTTCTGGATTCGGTCTCCACGCTCAAGGCCCGCGATAGAAGCTATGCAATAGCTTAAAAAATATAGTTATATTAATGATTTATGTCAATTTCATACTACAATTAGCGATTCCACTGGCGTTTTCGCCAATAGAATGTCACTATGTCTAAGGCCACAGGTTCTCAGTAGGCAGGCGGCCAATCGCAATGCTTCGTTCTCTCGATGCGTTTACGTTACGATTACGATAGTTTTTCGTGCTCGGAATACTGAACTAATAAAACATATTGAATAACGCGTGACTTGGAGTCCATTATAAAATTGAGGAGAGAACTCTTCAAATACCGAGTAAAACGGGGTGAATAGAGATCAATGGGTGAATAGAGATAAAATGGTCGTCAGATTTTTATCGGACAAGAAGGGTTATGTTTTTCGCGCGTATCTTGTATGTATGTATTTATGTATGTAGGTATGTATGTTTGTAATATTTTTTTTTACCTCATATCTTCCGAAACACTTTAAGGATTTCAATGATTCTTATCTCAAATTAAAGGTACCTATTCATCGCCCAAATGTTCTTGGGTACAAAATATGTTATATTGTGAACTTTTGGCGCCAAAATGTGTTGTCAAAAAAAAATCACTCAAACTTATCGAGTAAGGTATCAAAATGAAGGAAATTAGAAGGACATTATTTTAAATAATTTCTTTTACAAAATTTCAATTATCTAACCAGATATTTGATAATTCTGTTCATTATTACATTAAACTAGTCAGTTTCCCTTGAAAGAATATAACTGTACAGAATTTAGCTGACCATTTTATTTCCATTCACCCTTTCACCCCTATTCACCCCGTTTTACTGTATTATTCGGTATTATTAACTAGTAATGCGAATCGCGGTATTTTTCCTGTCTAATCATAATTATAAAATAGTATAGAAAACTACCTTTATACATAGTGAAAACGCACACAAACTAAAACGCAGGCACTTAATTATGATATCTTCAAATCGCGGGAACTGGGAAATGGGAAGCACGTTCCCGTGAGCCCATAAGATTCTATTCCCGAGATGAGGAGAAATTGTATGTGTTATTTATGACTATATTTATCTATTAGTGTGTACAATTTCTATTTTTCATCCATATTCCTTTAGTCGTTCTGCCCCCTTAGACAAGTGGCTATTTGTTGACAAGTATTGTAGAATATAATGACGAATGTATGGGATTTGACGTATACGACAGTTGTCGACGTACAGTCAGCGCCAAAAGTAGATTAACACTTTATAATTTAGAGATTTCCTGAACTCCAAAACGTTACATCTTAGTATAGAAATACTACATATACAATGTAATGTGTAGTATGTATAGAAATATAGATGTATATTATGGTTACTTCATGTAACGTTTTGGAGTTCAGGAAATCTACGCCAGCTAATAAGTCCCGCGGCAAAACTAGGAACTAAAATGACATCGCCGCCATACTGTGTGTTGATTGGTTCAGGCCATGTTACTGTCATGGTCTGCACCAATCAACACACAGCATGACGACAGCAGTTGCGATTGCTACGCCGCCTTCATCATCATTTCAGCCATAGGAAGTCCACTGCTGGACATAGGCCTCCCCTATAGATCTCCAATAGGACCGGTTGGAAGCGTCTCGCATCCAGCGCGTTCCCGCGGCCTTCATGAGGTCGTCTGTCCACCTTGTGGGTGGATGTCCTACGCTGCGCTTGCCGATACGTGGCCTCCACTCGAGGACTTTTCGACCCCATCGGTCATCAGTCCTCCGTGCTATGTGCCCTGCCCACTGCCACTTCAACTTGCTAATCCGCTGGGCTATGTCGGTAACCTTGGTTCTTCTACGGATCTCCTCATTTCTGATTCGATCTCGCAGAGAGACTCCGAGCATAGCCCTCTCCATAGCTCGTTGGGCTACTTTGAGCTTACTCATAAGGCCCATAGTGAGGGACCACGTTTCAGTGCCATAAGTCATCACATAAGCCTTCAAGGGACTTATTTCTTGACTCGTACTCTATACGTCAAAATACGTTTCATATACGTCAAATCTTATACATTTATTATTATAGTCTACAATACTCCGGCTAACGAATTGCCATTTGTCTATGGGGGGCTGGTGTGATAGTGTAACAAAAATTCATCTGCATTTATATTTTTTATTATTGTATATAAGAATAAATATTTATGTTTCTACGTGTTTTATGGTTCTATTACGATGTAAATGTATATAAATATATGTTATATATAATGTATAAACGTATATAATGTTTATTGTATATTTAATGATATCGTTATATTGCTTTGGTTACATAATATTAATTGTCTATTTATACACATACGTATATTCACACCTTTCTCATTATACATACTGGGTGATTTTATAGTCATTTCGGATAAAAAGATTTTGGGCACAGTTTCGTTAGCAAAATCGTCTGGAAGTATTATTTTGGCGAAAAAAAACTTTTTTTTTACAACCCCCATACAGTATGCCTTTCACCTGTAGGTAGGTACATTATTCCCATACATTATAAAAAAATGTTTTTTTCGTTAAATTAGTACTTCCAAACGCTTTCGCTATCGAAACTGTGCCCAAAAACTTTCGCTCCGAAACGACTACAAAATCACCTTGTATATAGTGGGGGGTAGTATCTCAAAAACGGAGAAGGCCCTGAGTCAGCCGGGAAATTAGGCAACTGAATGTGCCAGGACGGCGTGCGGTTTTAGTCGGTTCGAGTCGGTCATAACCGGAGATTTCCGAAGGATTTTCATATAAGTAATTGGTTATCTCCTACAGCAAAAATTCTAAGGCGTACGCTACACTTGACGGATCTTCCGCATCGGAATACCAACACACGTAATTTAGCTAACTTTTTAAACGTGAAATGTACGTACGTAACCCTGTCTGTTACACTTTCACGACTAAACTATTGAACCGATTTTGATGACATTTGGTACAGAGATGGGCTAAAGCTTGGGAACGGATATCGCGATAAAAGGCTTGAATGAAAGGATTCAAATAAGGAATGAAAGATTGTATGAGAATTTGTCATTTTCGAAAATAACCTGATGAAACAAGACTTAAGTATTTTTTTTTTTCAAATATCTCCAGACACGGCTACCTCACAAGTATAAAAAAATAGTATAGTAGATAACATATATTAGCTTTGCGATGCGGTACATCCGTAACGGAATTTCCGTCTAGTGTACCACTAGCCTAATATTTCACCTACACACAACAACTAACCACTAAGACGGCATCATCCCCTGACTCCGTTTCCACTGCGCGCCCTGTCTCCTGCTGTGGTTCCCTCTCGCAGACTTATTCTTCTCCTTACGATCTCTGTTATGTAGAACGTCCTTTTCTTGACCTTGACCTTTAGGCTTGCCGGTGACGTCCACGTTTCTGTACAAAAAAGGTGACAAGTTATTAAGGATTGTAGAAAAAAAAAATTGAAGACCAAACAGTGTTGGTAGCTTAGTGGTTTAGGCGTCGGCCACAACCAAGAGGTCCCAGGTTCGAATCCTGGCCATGACATACCGATGTGTTATGTAGCGTGATTGTGTAAAATACTAAAAAAAAATTTGCTCATCGCGCATGTGTGGCCATAGATTATATCGAGACAAACTGCACAGAAACCTACTTGATCTAGCTGAAGTTGTATCGTAATAAAAAAAAAGTTATATTATGATACAGGTGGCCATAGAAGAGCTGTATTATAATGTAATTTTTTTAATTTCTTTTGATACTCTGTGCGTAAAGACTATTATTAAAGTTTTGCTTTTAATTTTTTAATGTGTAAATTTCAGTACCTATTAGATTAGGTAAACGTATTTATCTACACATACTGAAATGTAAAAAAAGTAAATTGTAATGTATAAATTCGTAATATTAAAATATAAATAATAATAAATAATTCATATAAATTAATTACATTATAATAATAATAATAAATGTATGTATTGATGTATTTTTAGTAAGTAGCTATATTTTTTTATATTTTGTGATTCTGCCATCTTCTTGTATGACGTATCTATCAACATACGTCTTTGAACGTAACGTAGTAATTTTATGCAAATTATTTTGACTTTTTCATGAGATTTGAAAAAGTAGTGTCTGAAACTGCACATAATTAGGTCTTAAAACACTCGTGTGAAACTATAAAATAACTCACACTAGTGTTTTAAGAACCCTTATTATGCAACAGTTTCATAAACTACTATCATATCATACCTAGGTTGTGGTGCGGGTCGATGTCCGCGTCCCCTTCGCGCGCTGTAGGCGGCCTCTCGTCTCGCCCGTACTTCCTCCGGGTTGGTACAGAAGTCTGGCTTGTTCCTGTTGTAGTGGCTGCTGCCTGCTGCTGGCTCCTCGCCAGTGTCTGACTCTTCTTCTGTCTCCTCCTGTGGAAGATGGTTAGTTATGTTCAGTTCAATTCAATTTATTTTATTTCTGAACAAACACAGTCATTTAAACACACAATATACATTATAAAGTCAAAAATTAAATAATAATAAAAATAAAAATTTAGATATAATAAAATTATGGAAATAAATTTAAAATATAAAACAATTCAGTCACTACCCACAAATTCTTCGACTGTGTAATAATAGTGTAGTAAAGGAATGCTCAAAAGGGGGGTGTGGATGGAAAAGTCGAAAGCAGAAACTTTGACTTAGGAACTTTGTTTGGACTAGTTAGGAGATAAACATACTAAAAGTCCCCACCCCTCCGAGGTGAGCCCGAGGGGGGGGGGGAGCACAAAGAAGGTCCCGTTTTTTGGTCTTTTGCTTAATTCTCGAAAACGGTGCGTCGCACGAAATTTTGTTCAACTAAATATTAAATGCTTATTAAATTCTCTACAAGTTTGTTCTTTGTATGTTGTATCTATCTCCAATAATTGCCTAGCTATGAGCTTCTAAAAGTGGATGATTTTCAAAGTTGTGTTTTTTTCCCTCTGGAGCACATTGTAACGGTACAAATTTACCAAAAACCGCAGAGGTGTTTTCGAACCCCACTTCATCGCATGCTGACACGGCCGGTTCATCGGTTGCTCGGCCGGGGTGCGAGGGTTATGGCTACGACAACCTCACCTCCGGCAGCCGACGGCTTACAGACGGCGTGCGTTTTAGTCGGTTCGAGTCCGACATAACCTCCTTCTCCGGCTTCGGCGGGGGAGGTATCCGTGGGGATTTTTTCGCACGATAAAAAAAAGGGCACTATTGTTGCCTCGAGCCGTGTATCTGAGGCTGAAGAGCCTGGGCTGTATATATCTGTCTGATGTTAAACAGCCCTATCCCTTAGTCGCCTTGTAAATTCCCATAAACATAATAAATAGCGCCATTAGCCCTACCTCGTTGTCGGGTCTCTTGTCCCTGGGCCGCAGGACGCGCGGCGTCTCGAAGGGCCTCCTCGCGTCATCAGGCGCGTCGGCCGTGGGAGTGACGCCGTCCGAGTCGTACGTGTCGTCGTACTCGTCCGAGTACATGTCCACCTCGTCGCACACCAGGCTGGGGAGGTCAAGAAAACGTACCTATAAGCGCGAGCTCCCAGAACTATTCTTCGATTCTGCTAAAGCAAAACCACTGACGTACCAGACACTGCATTAAATGGCATTAAATTTTAGATTTTATGACTATAGATTTAAAGTTCAAAATTAAATGAAAAGAATTTCATTACACTTTTTCATTTACTGTACAAAGGTCCTGCTCTAAAGAGTTCTCGCTTATGAAATGTCTCCTGAGTGAGAAACTGTTTGCAGAGTTACTGCAAGAGAAGATTGCCTAAAATATGTATTCCTCGTACCCCAGCTGACCATTTAGAAAAGGTGTATCCTGGGCGAGATACAAGGCAATACTGCCTCCTATTTCACAAAGTCAAAAACCATTTATTCTGTATAAACCATCAAAACGGAACTTACAAAACGTCTAAAGACTACCTTAGCAAATAGACCACCGAGACTCTGGCAAAAAACTCAGCGGGCTTTTTTTGGTCTATTTACAAAAAAATGCTTAGTCTACTTAGTCTAAACACACGAAAAGGTACATACCAAAACGGTTCTATCCTGAATACATAAAAATCTCAAAAGAAATTACTCACTTGTATTTACTATAAATATCCTCCCTATGCCTGACATCAGTCTTATCATCAAGCATGTCCTTTATGTTCTTATACTTGGACTTCTTCTTCCCTATGTGTATCTTACTGACGTCCACGTCATCTCGCGTCATGATGTCAAACTCGTCTCCGTCGAACACGTTCAGTCTTTGGATGCCGGTCTCGAGGAACTTCTTGTCTAGTGGGTCTTCTGGGATGATTGGAAGAGACTGGTCTAGACCTGGAAGTTATAGAAAGATTTATGGATTGGAATGGTACGATTGGAATTTTTGATTGAAATTGGAGACGATTGCCTGGTGAAGTAGCATATTGAAAGAAGGAAAAAAATATAAGGAAAGAGAATGAGAAAGAAGTAAAAAAGAAAGAAAAGATGTCTCCCTCCTAAAATTTTCTTTCTTATCTTTTTTTCCTTCTCCTCTCACCTCTCCCTGGAAGGAGATTTCTCTTCACAGGTAAACAACATGTGAGAAACTATACATCAATATACTAGTTTTCAGGATTCCGTGCCTTTGAAAAAAAAAACGAAACCCTTATAGGATCACCTCGTTGTCCGTCTGTCTGTCTGTCAAGACCTATTTCTAAATAAAAATGCGCGGAGGTATCAAGTTGAAATTCGGCATAACGTGCTCTCCGATTTCCGTCATAATTATTCTTTTAATTTTAATAAAATACAAATATCCTCACCCGTCAAAGACTCCGCCAGATTCCCTTCCAATATACTATTAATAACCCTTTCAGCATTGAAACCATAATGCTGCAAACATTTCAATATGAACCCATCTCCTAAATGCGGCAGTATATCCTTCACTTCGCTTATTAACGACTCTTCTCGAACATTGTCGGGTATTTCCGTGTCTCTGGTCGGCGTGACTTGGGGTTCAACATGGCCGTTCGTGAGGGTTGTGGGTGCCGGTGGGGTTAGCTCTGGCGCGGGTTCGTCTAGGTTAGAATATATGGCTTGTAGAATGAAGTCGGTTTTTACTGTGTCTCTGGGTTAGGTTCAGGAAGATTATATGATATAACAATATTTTTACATTCGCAATAGATTAAATGTCTATGGGGCATGTTGACAGAGTAGTCGTGCGATGTCAGACGTCGCGGCATAGATTCCTGTTCATTATAAATATTTTATTTGTATTTGTCTAGGTGTTTCTATATATTATAACTAGCTGTTGCCCGCGACTTCGTCCGCGTTAAGTTCGGAATGTTGTTCATCCCCTTGGGGGTAGAATTAATCAAAATCCTTTTGCCTACGTCCTAACATCTACCTGCATGCCAAATTTCAGTCATGCCCGATCCGTCCAGTGGTTTGGGCTGTGCGTTGATAGATCACTATGTCAGTCAGTCAGTCAGTCAGTCAGTCACCTTTGAGTTATATACAGGGTGTCCCAAAATTCAAGGATAAGCCGGCAACAGGGGGTGGCCCTACTTATGGCTGCTCAGGAAAAAATAAGAAAAAAAATATATCTCTATTTTTTTTTTAATTACTCGATTTTTTTTAAAATCCCTCGAAATTCGGTACCCTTAATGATATTTTCGACTACCAGGTCTACAATTTTGCAAATATTTTTGAACTCTTTTCTGTATTAGCAAGCTAAGAAGCATGGCTATCCATGACCATCCTGAAAAATTATAGGATATTTGTAGTTATTTTACAAAAATAAGTCAAAATATTTTTTTGTCGTCAAATTTTCATACATTTTTACTTTCGACCCACTTTATCTTATCTCGGTGAAAAAAAAAAGTATGGACACCACTATGGCATTCTTTTTCAAAAATTGGCGCAACTATCCAAGATTTCAAAATGGTATAATTTGGGTATGATACTATAATGAAATACTAAAAAAATTTTTTTTTTTGTAATTATGAATCACATTTAATACATTGCTCTTATTGAAAATCACCAGATTTACTTTGTACACAATGCATTCATCCTCAATAAAAAAACATTGACGGGACTTGTGACAAAGTGGTAACCGAGTAGGTTATCACATTACGAGGTTAAGCAACATAAGCCAGGGTGGTTTTCGGATGGATGACCATTCTTAAGACATTAAGACACCTCCGTCCTCTGTTTCTCAGAGAGTACGTTAGGTCGTAGATCCCGGTGGCCATATGAGTATCTATGACAGTTAGTCGGACCCCTAAAAGGCCAACAACTGGACTCACTACATAACTTTGATATAGCCAGTGGGTTGTGAAGGTCAGGTGGCAGTCGCTTCACGGCAAATTTCGCATTTCTGCTGTTTCACAGTTAGCCGGGAAATCCGAGGCTCAGAGTTTTATTGGAATTGTTTTAAGAACAATTAGGTTTCCGAAAGCAATTGCAACGCTGGACTAGTTTCATTCGTGATTCAAATATCAATGCGGCTACGGATTATATTTCTGACAAAAGAAATGCACGAAAAATAAATGTATTAATGCCGGTGGCAAACAATTAAAAATGTAAAATAAAAAAAAATATTAACGATAATGCAATAATTATAAAATTATACCATTATGTTTGTTTAATATTTTAACAGTATGGATTTTCATCCTCTGAACTTTTACAAAATACAGAGTCGGATTTTATGGTTAACTGTGAAACATCAGAACCGCGAAATTTTCTTTGAAGCGACTGCCACCTGACCTTCACAACCCATTGGCGATATCAAAGTTATGTAGTGCGTCCAGTTGTTGGACTTTTAGGGCTCCGACTACCCGTAACAACTGTCATAGATGCTCGTATGGCCACCGGGATCGACAGCTTCACATACTCTCTGAGGAACGGAGGTGTCTCAATGTCTTAAGAATGGTCATCCATCCGAAAACCAACCTGGCTTGTGTTGCTTAACCTCGTAATGTGTTATCCTACTCGGTTACCACTTAGTCAAAAGTCCCGTCAATGATTTTTTATTGATAATGAATGCATTGTGTATAAAGTAAATTTGGTGATTTTCAATAAAAGCAATGTATGAAATGTGATTCTTATTTACTAAAAAAATTTTTTTAGACAATTTTATGAAATTATCATACTCAAATCATACCTTTTTGAAATCTTGGATAGTTGCGCCAATTTTTAAAAAAGAATGCCATTAGGGTGTCCATACTTTTTTTTTTCACCCAGATAAGATAAAGTGGGTCGAAAGTAAAAATCTATGAAAATTTAACGATTAAGAAATATTTTGACTTATTTTTGTAAAATAACTACAAATATTCTATAATGTTACACAGTGGTGATGGATAGCCATGCTTCTGAGCTTGCTAATACAGAAAAGAGTTCAAAAATATTTGCAAAATTGTGGGCCTGGTAGTTAAAAATATCGTTAGGGGTACCGATTTTCGAAGGATTTTAAAAAAGTTTGAGTAATTAAAAAAAAAATTGTGATTTATTTTTTTTCTTATTTTTTCCACAGCAGCCATGAGTAGGGCCACCCTGTGTTGCCGGCTTATCCTTGAATTTTGGGACACCCTGTATATTTAGATATGTATGTATTCACAAAATGTATCTACTCAGTTTTTTATTTTGTTTATCCGCATACTAGAATAGTAGAATGTGAATGTCGTATATATTTTATTTATTGATTGTCACCACGTTTCCTTGTCTTTTTTTTGTTTTATACTACTACGCAGATAAGCACACGGCCCAACTGATGGTAAGTGGTTACCGTGGCCTATGGGCGAGTGCAACACCAGGGGAATCACACTTGTGCTGCCGACCCTGTAAGAACAGAGAGATTCTGTACTGTCAGCGCAGAAGATAAGTAGTACAGTAAGCTTAAGAAAAAAGGGACCCCCCTTGTTAATGATATGAAAGCATGAGGGGGTCTGTTTTCTCTGACGCTGACTGTACAAGCCTTGGTTTTTTGACAGCACAAAACCTCTCCAGTGAGCTCTGGCTGAACACGAGGTTATTTAGCCACGGTATCTTGTCTTCTACTAGTGAAGCAAACATAATATGCATTAAAATTTTGTTTTCTTTTTTTTTCAGGAAAAGGATACATATCGGGGTAAATCTGTCGTAGTATTTCTAAATCCTCGTGCACTGGGTAGCACGCGTGGTAGTCCTTGATAAGCAGCTTCTCCGAGAGCCCGTCCATCATCACCGCCAAGTAGTCCTCTATGTGAGATTCTATACTACCCCTGGAATTTGAAGACAACATCATTTAAGACTTTCTTAAAAAACTTGTAAAAGGACTTGACGTAATACACACTTAAAAAATGGTAAACGTGAAATTAGACCACAGGGTGCCTATTTTATTACAGTTTGTTCGTTTGGTTGGTTGAACGCACTAATCCTAGGAACTACTAATTCGGATTTTTCGAAATTAATAAATTGCGATGGTGTAAAAGAGTTCGAAAATTTTTGAATACAGTTTTGGTTCTTTTTAAAAATAGGGGAATGTTTCCTTTAAATGAAATTAGCTTACAGAGTACTTTCGAGGTCTACTTTAAGGTTGAAATCTACCACCCTGTATACATACGCCTATACGACTGCCTCTGTGGCGTAGCGGTAGTGAACGCGGCTGCTACGCAGGAGGCGCAGGTTCGATCCCCGCTCAGTGCAAATATTTGTATGCATGAATATGAATATTTGCATTGGTCTGGGTATTTTCTATGTATAATATGTATGTATTTACAAAAAAAAAAAGTATCTAAGTATGTATATCCGCATTCTAGATTCCATAACACAAGCTAATTAAGCTTACCATGGGTCTAGAAAGCGTTGTGTAAAATGTTGTGGAATATTTATTTTATTTATTTATTTATTATAAAACAAAGTCGCTGTTATTGTCTGTCCGTCCCTATGTATGCTTAAATCTTCAAAACTACGCAACGGATTTTGAAGTGGTTTTTTTAAAAGATAGAGTGATTCAAGAGGAAGGTTTATATGTATAATACATGCATAATATTGTAGAGAAACACTGATAAATCCGGATCAGAATACCACGCGGGCGGAAAATATGGCGGTACGAAGTTCACCGGGTCAGCTAGTTGATGTATAAATAAAGATGGTACTCACTCGCCACTAAACACTTTGTTCTTATACACGGCCAGCGCTTCTCTGAACACGTCCACCAACTCCGCCCTCGCCGTATCGATGTATCCTTCCAGCTCGGTGTACTGCACGCTCGTCTGGTCTCCCGTCTCCTCCAGCTTCTCATACAGCAGGGGAATACCGTACTCGTAGAGCTGAACTATACTGGAACAAGATGACTTACTTGTAACAGGTGTTATGGTGGGTATGATAAGGATTCCCGGCAGGGTAGAATTTGGGCCACCCCATCTTCTCCCATGCGGTGTCGTACAAAGCGACTAAGGGATAGGGCTGTTTAACATCAGACAGATATATACAGCCCAGACTCAGCCTCAGATATATGGCTCGAGTCAACAATAGTGCCGAAATATGGTAATAGGCTCACCCCCTATTACGTGCGACCAAATACAATTATTGGTGAAATGTGGGTGTTAATTCACCTCTGCCTAACCCTTCGGGGATAAAAGCGTGATTATATGTATGTATGTGGCAGACAAACCCACGGCCCACCTAATGGAAAGTGGTTACTGTGGCCTATGGACGTGTGAAACACCAGAGAAGTCACACTCGTGCTGCCGACCTTGTAAAAACAGAGTTTCAGTGCCGTCAGCGCAGAGGATAAGTCTTTGATGTTCCTACTGACAGCACAAAATATCTCCAGTGAGCTCTTGCATCAAATTCACAATAACTCACATTACAAATGCTATAAATAAACATTTAGAGTTACTAAGGAGTTCCAATTTCTCTAGCGGTCACCCGTCTGTGGTGTGTTATTATGTGCAGTTTCATACACTACTTTATCTAATCTCATGAAAAAGTTAAAATAATTTGCATAAAATTACAACGTTACGCTTTGCGCCAGACCACAGATTATCTAGAGACAAACTGCATAGAAACCTGTTTAATCTAGCTGTAACTGTATCGTAATGGAAAAAAAGTTATATTATGATACAGTTGCCCATAGAAGAGCAGTATCATAATGTAATTTTTAAAATTGATTTTGATACTCTTTGCGTAAAGAGTGTCATTAAAGTATTGTTTTTATTTTTAACGGGATATTTTTAAATGCACATCTGTATTATTTTTCAGAAAACTACGTAACTCCACTAATTTACTGAATGCATACCAGAAACATGAATGCTGTGCAAAAAAACTGACTTGCACACTAACTAAATCAAATGATAGATTTATTGAAAAAGGTGTGCAAATCCGACTTGGATAGATTAGGTTAGAAGGTTAATGCCTTCGTGATTATTTTTTTTTATTTAACCAAAGGAATTGTTCTGCAAATTTCATTAAACAGTATATTTAATTTGATTTAGTTAGTGCGCATAATTAGTGTGCAAGTCAGTATTTTTGATATAGCTTTGAAATATTTTGTTAGAAAAAAGGGACTATACAAATATCGATTTAAATACATGCCTTTTTTAATGTTTACATTTCAGCAAGAGAGTAGATAAAAAAAAAAAATTCCACTCACCTAATAATGAAATTCGTTTTCCTAAACAGCTCTACCCCTTTGGGGTACACCTCTATGAATATTCGCATCGTCATAGCGCTATCCAGTAGGTGTATCACTAAGTCTTTCAGCACATCAAAAGTCAGTCTGTCGTGAGCCTTCGTGGCGGACGGACGTCTTATCTCTGTGAATCCTTTGAACGTTTCAGGCAAGTTAGGCGGTTCTTCACTGTCGTAGTCTTTGTTTACTTGTAGTATTATGTATTTGAAAGCCTGTGGAAGAAGAATATTATAAATTAACTTTTTTAGAGGACAGCTTAGAAAAGACTGACGAAACAGATTTATGAAGCAAAGGTGAATGGGCAACCTGGCAGGGGTCAACCAAGACATACGTTTGTCAATCAGATCGAAGGCATTTTAAAGAAAGCACATGTCCAGGGCACCCGAAATCGGCGAACATGTATGAAAACAAATGAAAGTAGAAGAAGTACTTATGTATGTATGTATGTATACGTATGTATATATGTATGTATGTGTATGTATTATAGGTGTATGTATGTATATACGGGCGCGTGCTGCGGGTCAGAATAAATATATTTTTCTTTCTTTTCTTTCTTTCTTTCTATATGTGTATGTGTGTATTAATGTTAATTAGATATGATGCCTGTCTTTTATGTATATAACTATGATATCGACTGACAGTACGCCAAAACAACTACCACTCAATCCTACAAACATTATGACCATCCAAAGGTTGCCTGGCAGAAATCGCTGGAAGCGATAAGGCCGCCCTTGTACTGATTCCTTAGTCATAATTTTAAAATTTGTATTTTAAATGGTGTATAATAAAGTATAAAATCCCTACTAATATTATAAATGCGAAAGTAACTCTGTCTGTCTGTCTGTCTGTCTGTCTGTCTGTCTCACTTTTACGACTAAATCGCTGAACCGATTTTGATGAAATTTTGTATAGAGGTAGGTTAGACCTTGAGAAAGGACATAGGCTATGTTTGGTCGCGATAACCGACATCCACGCGGGCGGAGCCGCGGGCAAAAGCTAGTAAATAAATAAGTAGAAAGTGCACAACTGTGGTCTCTGCCTATCCTACTGGGAAAGACGCGTGACTGCATGTATGCTCAGAAAAGGAATGTACAGTTTTCCAAGTTCACATAAGTATGTATTATCTCTTACACCGTAACTTTTAAATGGCTGAACAGATTTGGATGTATGGGGTATCAAAATGTGCTCTATACGCGCAGTACACGTTTCTTGTATGTCTTTTGAGGATAGCCCTGGCTGCTACGGTGGTGGACGAGCTCAAATTCACCCAGCATAGACTATTAAAATCTCGCCAAGGCGTCGTTTGTCTCTTGATTTAGGTCCAAGATACGTGCCCCGAGGCATACAAAAAATTACTTACCTCTTTGACAAACGCGAGTGCAGCTATGACGTCACGCTCGTACTGCGGTTGCAGCTCGAACACGCACTGCAGCACTCGGCCCACGTGCCTCGCGTTGTCCACTCCGTACGTCAGACACAAGTCCCATATTATCGGCACCGTGAATATAAACTTGTTGTATAATAGATCTGCCATGTATTCTTTACTCATCCATTGTGTCTGGAATAGAATTTGTTTTTGTAAACATGGAAAATGGTTGCCGTGGCCTATAGATGTGTGCAACATCAGGGGAGTCACACTCGTGCTGCCGACCCTGTAAGAACAGAGAGATTCTGTACCGTCAGCGCAAAAGACAAAGCGGGAAAAGCCTTTGGTTTTTCTACTGACAGCACAGAAGCTCTCCAGTGAGCTTTGGCTACCCTACTACCGGCCGGGAACACAACACGAGGTTATTATTTTTTAATATATTATTTTGCGTATATTGTAAATTGAAATTTAACGTGAGAAATTACGTAAACACAATCCTTTAAGTAGTTTAAGTCAATCATCAATCAATCAATTATCATATCATAGTCCACTGCTGGACATAGGCCTCTTCCAATGTGCGCCATCGCTCCCGATTCCGCATCCAGTCTGTCCCAGGCACCTTTTTCAGGTCGTCAGTCCATCTGGCTAGGGGGCACCCTGCCTTCCGTTTGTCTTCTCCCTGTCTCCACTCTAAAGCTGCGTTTACATACTCGCGGCAGAGCGAGGGAAGTGGCGAGAGAAGTGGGCAGAGACGTGGTGTGAATGGTATATTCGTCATGCCGCGAATACTGCCGCGTATGTTGCTGCGAATGTCGGCTTGGCGGCGCGAGTCAAAGGAGCGGCAATACGAGCGCGATGAACTATACGAGACCGCTAGATGGCGCTAATCAGTAAACACGGCTTTCGTTATTGCTCCTCGAATATTTACTTTTAAAAATATTTATATCGATCTACGGAAAGTGTATAGTAGTTGAAAGTGATAGTTTTTATTAATAATCTATTTTCTTAATAAAAGTATGTAAAAGCATAATGCGTACACTGCTACAGCGTTGTCCTCCATACGTTTACGTCCGTCTCCATTGCAGGGCGAATACTGTAATGCGGACCAACACGATGATGCGCGTGTGTGAACGCTAGGGCATTAATCGCGCGAATATTTCCAGCAACACGATGAGCAATGCGAGTGGCAGTATGTAAACGCGGGGTAAGACTCGTTTGCTCGAACGGCCGTTGGCTGGCGCCCATTGTCACTTCAGCTTGCTTATTCTGCGGGCTATGTCGGCCTATACGAGTTACGACAGTGAGCGCCCAATACTAATTTTCAGTCTAACTACTAGGCGGTCGAACATAGATATTTTCCGTGACGCGACTGCCATACGACCTCCGCAACCCACAACTTTGTCGTTACATCAGTTGTCGAACTTTTTATGGTTCCAACTACCGATAACGATTGCCATAGATGTTCCGTATGCCAACCGGGATCGACTGTTTGAATAGCAGCGTAAATGTATAGAAGCGACGCGACACACGTCTTGCGTCTCTTCTGTCTGGCCCGCGCCTAACGTGCTCTCGGAAACAGGCCGCCCATCCTAAGACCGATCTCCCTTGAGTTGCTTGTCTTTGCAACTTGTTAACCTCCTTCTTCCTCTTAGCGTAAATTCCCAGTTGCATCCGAAGCTTTCAGCTCGGAGGCTGGGGTCCGCTTTACCAGCCTTAACTACGGATTTGACTAGACCTCGATATTTTCCGTGAAGCGATTGTCATCTGACCTCCACAACCCAATGTTAACATTAGGCGATATCGAAGCTTTGCAGTTAGACCGTTGTTTTTGGATTTTTTAGGGCTCCAACTACCCGTAACGACTGCCATAGATGTTCTTATGGCAACCGGGACCGACGGCTTAACGTGCTCTCCGAGGCACGACCAGACCAATGCAAATACTCACATTTCATTCACACAAATATTTGCACTGAGCGGGGATCGAACCCGCGCCTCCTGCGTAGCGGCCGCGTTCACTACCGCTACGCCACGGAGGCTGTTAACTTCCATGTACACTAAACAATACTCTATGATATGTGTCACCATGCATATATCGAAAATTATTGTAAAATCCCAGTTTTATAACCGTGGGTTAAAAGCCTAGTGTCCTAGAATAGATGTTTTATCTTTATGATAACATAATATTATCTGATAATGACTACAATGAAATCCAAATATGAATGAGTGTTGTTATGCAGTCCACGAAAATATAGGCTAGTAACTATACATAGCCTATACATGGCTCGAGCCAACAATAGTACCCGAAAAACGGCAATAGGCTCACCCCCTATTACGTGGGACCTAATACAATGATTGGTGAAATTTGGCTGTTAATTCACCTCTGCCTAACCCTCCGGGGATAAAGGCGTGATTGTATGTATGTAACTAGCCTATATTCTAGCGGCTAGTTATTTAGGGCTAGGGGCTAGGTTCTTAATTTGCTTGACGGTTTGCATGGCTTTTACAAGAGTGACTATCATTTAAACTCCCGAAAAATTCAGCGAGTGCATGAGCTAACAAGTAAGATTGACTTGGTTCCAAAGATTATTGGAGTATTAAATGACCTGCAATATTGATTTTTGAAATTGTGATCAAGCCATACTAATATTATGTGAAAGTAACTTTATCTATCTGTTACGCTTTCACGTCTAAACCACTGAACCGATCTTGATGACATTTATTCCAGAGATGAAGAGGACATCGGCTATGTTTCGCGATAACCGACCTAAACGCGAGCGAACAGCGGGAAGCAACTAGTATAATGTAAAAAACTGTATATCGTTACCTTACTTTCCTTATTAGTAACCAGCCTGCTAAATACTATTAGCACCAGCCGCCTGATCTCCTCGTGCAGTCTCTGCACGTCTCTAGACTCGTGCGGCGGTAAGTACGGTGGGGTAGCCTCTTGTAGGTACGATACTAACGCATCCATGCACCGTGGATGGTGGATTATAGTGCTCCAAAACCTGCAATACACATTATACATACATGGGACCCCATTGTTTCGCAGACAGAAATTTCATAGAATTTCGTTTCCCAGAAAATGTTTCACATAATATTTGTTACTTGTATTTTTATTTCAAATATTATTGTTTCAAAGACAATTTACTAGAATGAAACATATTTCACAGAAAAACGATTTAACGAATTTTTATTTACATTTTTTTGTTTAATAAACTTATCAAACAGTAGAATTATTTTTTAAGGAATATTAAACCACCACCATAATCTAAAATAATTTAGTCTAACGTTTAATAATTTAGAACACGTCATTATAGTTTACACCCCGACTCAGAGTACTCCGACTTGGATAGCCTTCGTGGTTATTTTTTTTAAAACCACCCAGAAATAGGAGCCCCGCGGAGCGGGGCTCCGTCGAATTATCTTAGCGCAATTAAGTTTTATATCTTTTGAGTGGTATGTCAAACGATTTTATATTTAATGTATGTTATGATAATAAAGAATATTTGATTTGTTATTCTATGATATGATTATTCTAACATTAAACTTTATGTGAAACAAAAATCAATGATTTAAAAATCTTCAAAGTAAGTATTCTGTGTATTGATTATTCTATGAAACGAAAATATGAGAAAATTTTTATGTGAAACGAAATTCTATAAAACAATTAGCTATAAAACAACGCACACCCGTACATACATACATACACACTTCCGCTTCTTCTTCAATACACATTGTGAGGATTTTAAAAAAAATATTTTTCTTTCTTTCTTTCTTTCTTTCTTTCTTTCTTTCTTTCAATACAAGCTCATCATTCTCAGAGCCCTTTTCCAATTCAGTTGGGTTTGGCTTTTCAGTCTAACTGTGATGTGGCTGAACTTCGTTATTTTCCGTGAAGCGACTGCCATTTGACCTCCATAAACAATGACGATATAGAAATTCTAGTTAGAATAGTCGGACATTTTAAGGCTCCAACTACCCGTAACAACAACAAAATAGTTCGTATGGCAACCGGGACCGACAGCTTAACGTGTTCTCCGAGGCACCCAGACCAATGCAAATAGACATATTCATGCATAATAATATTAGCACTGAGCAGGAATTGAACCCGCGCCTTCTGCGTAGCGGTCGCGTTCACTACCGCCACGCCACAGAGACTGTATTAAAGACATCCCTCTCTGGTTAACAAACATATGTTTACACTCTTACCTATAATGTTCTAAGCCTAGTAACCACTTCATATCTTCTAAGTATCCCTCCATCCTGACCTTCCAAGCGTCGACGGCACCCAGCACGTATCTGCTACCCGACGATGGCCGCTCAAACAGGATCATCTCACGTTTCTTTACCCAGTACGGGTCCTGGAAATTATTTCTGGTATAAGTAACTATCCATCTACCTTTTTTTTTTTTTTTTTTATCGTGCGAAAAATCCCCACGGATACCTCCCCCGCTGGGGTCGGAGGAGGAGGTTATGTCGGACTCGAACCGACTAAAACGCACGCCTTCTGTGGGCCGTCAGTTGCCGGAGGTGAGATTGTCATAGCCATATCCCTCGCACCCCGGCCGACCCAGGGCCATATCTCTCGATCTGGCCCTCTTCCGGTGTGGGGACCACGGAGTCCCCAACTCGCCCCCGGGTATGGGGGGGCACGCAATGCGCGCCACCGCCGTGGCCTGCTTCTGCTAGGGTGACAGACGACCCCACCCGTCACCCCCAGGCCCGCGCTCATGGGGGACGGACGTCATTCTGCGACCTCCGACGCCCGAGTTGCCGCCGCTCGTCGCGGGCCGCGCGGTTTGCGATTCTCCTTCGCTCCTCGCGGACCGCAAGGTCTGCGATTCTCCTTCGCTCGCGCTCCGCCGCCCACTTCACGAGCATCACTTGCTCGCGGAAGGAGGCGCCGGCGGCCCACGCATCCGCGCAGCGAACCATCGCTGCGAGCAAAGTGGCGAGCGTGAGAGCTCTCACTCCCAGGGTCGCCACCAGCTCCCGTCTCGGCGTCTCCCACGCCGGACACTCAGTGAGCGTGTGCAGCGCCGAGTCCTCGCTCGCGTCGCAGTGATGGCACTCGGACGTTGGCTCTTTCTTCGCGGTCCGATGCAGATACCGTCCGAAGCATCCATGATCGGTGATGATCTGCGTCAGCCAGAACGAGAGGCCGCCGTGTGGCCTCTCTAGCCACTCCCCCATGATGGGTCTTACCGCCGCTACTACGGCGCGCCCTACTATCCATCTACCTATCCGTCGAGCCCGATGATCGAATAAACATGTTTCATTGCCTGCAGCCAGAATTAATTTTTTTTTTTTTTTTTAAAGAATTCTAGAAACCGTATAGAATAATAGAATGATCCATACTAATATTATAGATTCGAAAGTAACTGTCTGTCTCTCTGTCTGTTACGCTTTCACGCCCACCCAAACCACTGAACCGATTAGACCTTAGGAAAGGACATAGGCTATGTTTCGTCGCGATAACCGACATCCACGCGGGCGGAGCCGCGGGCAAAAGCTAGTGATGAATAAATGAAAAATGAAATGATCATTTCTCCATTTCAGAGCATTATTGATTCATTTGATTGGTTAATGATAAAATATGAAATGTATTGGATATGATAGCTTATTATCCCTACTAATATTATAAATGCGAAAGTAACTCTGTCTGTCTGTCTGTCTGTCTCGCTTTTACGACTAAACCGCTGAACAGATTTTGATGAAATTTGGTATAGGGGTAGATTAGACCTTGAGAAAGGACATAGGCTATGTTTGGTCGCGATAACCGACATCCACGCGGGCGGAGCCGCGGGCAAAAGCTAGTAAATAATAACTATACAAATGTATTTCATTCAAAGATGAATTTTAAACATTTTATGAAAAAAAAAATAGAGTTTTTATCTATGTATCTGGGAATTTCATGGAAATGGGAATTTTTTAAATTCCCAATTATAACTGACGTAAATTTTTTATATACCTAATTGGTAAGCAACCTATTATTCATCCTGTGATTAGCATTGGTAGGTAAACCGATTGTCTCTCTAGAACATTTTTTTACATTAGGTACTAATAGCCCTAAAAGGAGGTATATATATATAATAGTTCATAGTTACTACAAATGTATGAGAGAATTGTTGGGTATTCCCCACTTCATACTATGTATGAATCACAACTAGGACATGACAGGATGTTTAATTTATGCTAACCTAGATCAGAGTATGTATTTACTACTAGTGCATGAGAGAAATATTAGGCATTCCCATTTTATGTAATGAAATTGTTATCCATATCCATACTTCCATACTTCCATACTATCCATACTAATCCATACTTAATATTATAAATGCGAAAGTAACTCTGTCTGTCTGTTTTTTTTTTTATACCACTTAGGTGGCAGACAAGCACACGGCCCACTGATGGGAAGTGGTTACCGTGGCCTATGGACGTATGCAACACCAAGGGCGTCACACTCGTGCTGCCGACCCTGAAGAAACCTTCTAATGCCCTTCTTGAAGAACCCCATATTGTAGTCGCTTGCGAAAACCTTTCACGCTATGCTTTCACGCCTAAACTACTGAACCGATTTTGATGAAATTTGGTATAGGTAGATTAGACCTTTAGAAAAGACATAGGTTATGTTTGGGCGCGATAACCGACATCCACGCGGGCGACAGCTAGTGTGAAATAAATGGAATTTAGGCGTGAAACCGTAGCAAAAAGACAGAGGAACTTCAGCCAAACCCCCTCCCCCCCCTTCCCCCCGTCGGCACGTCTAGGACTTCATTGAACTTTTTTTTAGAAATATGGCACGTTGATGCATAAAGGTTCGCCACCCCTGACATAGGCTATGTTTGGTCGCGATAACCGACATCCACGCGGGCGGAGCCGCGGGCAAAAGCTAGTTTCTAATATACAAGCTGTTGCCTGCGTATTCGTCTGCGTATAATTCTGATCCCGTTCATCACTGATAGCAGTGTGGTGATATATAGCCTATGTTGGCACCTGATAATGTAACTTTCTAAGGTTGAAATAATTTTTAAAATCGGTCCATTAGTTTTTGAGTTTATTTGGTACATTAAAAAAAACAAATCTTTCATCTTTGTAATATTAGTATAGATATAAGAGTATAATAATAATAGCCTTTATTTTCGGACAATATTACATTTACAATATAATTACATTTCTAGCAGTTTTTAATTATCCGTGTGTCTCTTGACAAAGGCCTCCTCCAACCTTTTCCACTCCCCTCTGTCCCTAGCAGTCCTCGTCCACGTGCCACCTGCTACGGCTTTAATGTCATCCACCCATCTTCTGAGTGGTCTACCTCTTTTCCTCTTCTTATGACTGGTGAACCAGTTCATTATTGATTTTGACCACTTCTCTTTACCTCTTATTGTATGGCCGGACCATCTCCATTTTAGCTTTTGAATTGTTGTTTTCACATCTTTTGTTTTTGTATGTTTCTTTATGGTCTCCATTCTTATTCGATCAGATAGCCTTTTCCCCATCATACTTCTTTCCATGGAATTTTGGCAAGTTTCTAATTTTTTCATGTTTGCTTTCGTGAGTGCCCAGGTTTGGCAACCATAAGTGAGAACTGGTAGTATGCTGGTATCAAAGAGCTTCCGTTTGATGGTTATATTAATATCTCCATTTTTCATCACTTCCTTAAGGCTCCAAAACCGTTTCCAGGCATTTCCAACGCGTCTGTTAATTTCTTTTGTGTCTTGATCTATAGGCGAGACTATTTGACCTAGATAGATGTACTCGTGAACATATGCTATTGGGTTACCATTGACCAGAATAGGTTCTTCTTTGCCGTTGGTCATAGCCTTGGTCTTTGATGTGTTCATGACCAATCCCACCTTGCCACTCTCTCTGACGAGGTCACTCAGCATTGCCTGCAGTCCTTCACTTGACGACGAGAGGATTATTAAATCATCGGCGAATCTTAGATGAGACAGGTTTTCACCGTTGATGGACAATCCACATGTCTCCCAATCCAACTGACGGAAGATTTCCTCTAGAACGGCTGTGAACAGTTTCGGTGACAGCGGGTCTCCCTGACGTATACCTCTTTCTATTATAATATCTTCACCTTCCTTCTCTAGTTTTATTTTTGCCTTACTGTTTTCGTAAATATTTTTCAGGATTCTGATGTATTTATTTTCGATCCCTTGGTTTTTTAGTGCCTGCCAGATTTTTTCATGCTCTATTGTATCGAATGCTTTGCTGTAGTCCACAAAGCAGCAGTAGAAGGTTATGTTGTATTCTTTGCCTTTCTCGAATAGCTGTTTGATGACATGAATGTGGTCTAAAGTTGAATAGCCACTCCTGAAACCTGCCTGCTCTTTTGGCTGATTTTCGTCCAAGGTATTAGTAATTCTGTTGAGTATGACTTTTGCGAAGATTTTGTATATGTTCGACATTAAACTTATGGGCCTATAATTATTAATGTTATTCTTATCTCCTTTTTTATGTAGTAGTACTATGGATGATGTTGTCCATTGGTGAGGTATTATCTCATTTTCTACTACTTCATTGAACAAATGTTTTAGAATTGGTATCAGGTGACATCTATTTAGGATGAGGAATTCGTTGCTTATACCATCAGAGCCTGGAGCTTTGTCTGTTTTTTGAGTTCTCATAGCTTTTTCTATTTCTTCTTGCATTATATCCGGTACTTCAGTTCCTCCTGATAGGATTGTTGTATCTGCAGTGATTTTTCTTGAATACAATTCTTTGAAAAATTGCGTGGCTATTGATAGAATTTCAGGACGTCGCTTTTCGCATTTATCATTTTTATTTATTAAGTGTGGTATCCAATTTCGTTCTTCCAATAGTAGTTTAGCAGCTTTTTTCGTACCTCCAGTTCTTTGTACGCATTTTTCTAGTTGTTCTAATCTGTATCTCTGACGGTCTTTTCTCATATGTGTTTTAATTTCTTTACTTATCTTGGATATTTGGTTTCTTGTAGATTTCGTCTTTTCAGGGGTAGATATAAGGTCTGCTCTTTTTCTTAACAGTTCTTTAGTTTCGTTTGTTACCCATTTTGTTCTATTGTTTCTGTCTAGTTTGTCTTTTTTGTTAGTATAGAGAAGTTCTTGGAATTTGTTGTATTTACTTTGTATGTCTAAGTCCTTTGTTTTTACTATAAATTGTTCTAGCTTTCCTATAAGTGAATCGGTACTATCTAGTGTTACGCTATTGATTTGTTTCACTTTAAAGGGTCTATTTTGATCGAGTGTGCTTATCTGTAGCTTAGCTCTTATCATCCTGTGGTTGCTGTTAAAATTTACTTTGTTCAAAACTCTGCAGTCTTGAAAGTATTTACTTTTGTTTGTTAGTATGTAATCTATCTCATTTTTGTGGTGACCATCTGGGGATGTCCATGTCCATCTGTTGTTTTCGCGTTTTCTGTATAGGGTGTTTAGTATTTTAAAGTTATTTTCGTAGGCTAATTGCATAAGTTTCTCACCATTTCTTGTTCTTTTGCCTGAGCAATATGGTCCCAATATCATTTGTTCTCCGTCTTCTCTTGCCCCTGTTCTAGCATTAAAATCTCCCATTACTATTAGATTGGTGTGCGCGTGTTTATTTATTGCGTCTTGTAACATGGAATAAAAGTTATCGATTTCTGTACCACTTGATTGTTCAGTTGGGGAATAGACTTGCACAATGGACCACATTTCCTTTTTCGGAGGTAATTTTATATTGAGTATAGCTATACGCTCTGAGACGCCAATGAACTCGTCAATGAAAGATTTTAATTCATTTTTTATTAAGAATCCTGTTCCATATAAGCCTGGTGTCTCTCCTTTATAGTAAAATATAAAATCCCTGTGGTCTTCTATACTCTCTCCCAAGCGTCGGACTTCACTCAGACCTAGTATTGACCAATTAATTTTATCTAGAGCAAGCATGAGTTCTGTTAAGCTTTCGTTGGTTCTCAAAGATAGTGTGTTGTATGTTGCAATGTATATGTTATCTTCCGTTTGGCGGTGTCTTTTAGAAGAAGTGTGTAGATGGAAGTTGGTTGGAGGGTAATAGTCTTCTTCCCCCACGGTGACTGGCCGGGTTGTGGTGCATTTTAATTGACGTTTTTGTTTGAATCTGTTTGTTAAAGCTATTTCTGTTTGTGTGTGTTTCTGTTTTCTATTGTGGTTATTGCATAGTTCTCGGTTCCGGTTGGCCGGCTGTAATTTCCTGTGCCTTAGATGCTGAGTTGGCTCTGGGGCGAAATATTTTGTGAACTTTACTTATCTTTTTGTCTTGTTTTGCATCGGATGGTGACTTAGAAGGTGACCTCTTCCTCTTGTTTTCTTTGTCTTCTTTGCTTTTCACGATGAGTTTGTTTGATGATATAAGAGTAGTATAGATTATTATTACTATAGTAATAGTATACAAATAAAATTACTATTAGAACTATCGGGATATTTACCATGTATTGTTTGGAGTTTGGACGGAGTTTGTAGTTTGGAGTCTAATAGTAATGTGAACGACCATGAAAGTTTAAATAGAAATAAAATTATAGAAACTAATAGATAAAATTGTATACTCAAAAGATAGGCACTTTCTATAAACCATAAATAAACAAATATTGTGTGAAATTCTAGAAAACACTATCTATATTGGGTAACTAAGCATATCTTAACTTGTAACATAACAAGTCTGTGCATCCAAGGTCTTTAAAAAAAATGCTTTAGTGCTAGTTGTTTTTATTTTTTGTCACACCAAGTATGCAAGGAATGTACGTAGATAACCAATATGCAAACATTATAAAGTAGGTACAACATGAGAGGTAGGCATGATAGCAAAATCCCTACTAATATTATAAATGCGAAAGTAACTCTGTCTGTCTGTCTGTCGGGCTTTCACGCCTAAACCACTGAACTGATTTTGATGAAATTTGGTATAGAGGTAGTTTAGACCTTGAGAAAGGACATAGGCTATGTTTGGTCGCGATAACCGACATGCACGCGGACGGAGCCGCGGGCAAAAGCTAGTATAAAATAAATGATGTCATAATGCATTTCAAGTTAGATCCTTCAAAACACCGAAATTCCAAACCATAGAGCTAATAGATCTGTACGGAAATAGAAACATGTAATTCCCCTCAAATGCATAAATGTAGATATTGATGCATTGTTGCACAATGTTGTATAAACATCAGAACTCACCAGTGCTTTTATTTGTTGGACAACGCCGGCATTAGTCACCGACAACGTTAACTTCTCAACAGGTAAATTATCTGGGTTCTGCAAACACATTTTAATTAAAGAATACAATGTGCATTGTTAGTTGAAAAACAGATGTTACTGAACATGTACTATGTACTCACAGAAAATTCAATATTAATATTTGTCATTTTTTGAGCCGGTACGATTTTTTGTTCGATCCCGAATAACAAAGAATATTTAAAAAATATGGATCTATTCAGTACTTATTTTCAAACTTAGTTTTATTTTATTTAATAAGTTAAACAAGGGCGTTTAATAAATTAAAAGCAAAGCAAATCGTCGACGAATCCACTTTCTGAAGTTCTTGACAATTTTGACAGACAGATGTTATCTTTGATGGTTTGGCAATCGTTTAGAAATTGCATTAGATTATGATTCCAAATATTCTATAAACATTAGCATTATTCTATGTGAAAGTTAAGGTTAGTTTATGTTTATAGATTTCATAAGTTTGATTTTGTTAAGTTTAAAATAACGACACGGGCAGTTAAGCACGATTTACAAAATGAGAAAGTAGCCCTAAGTTACTTTACTGGCAACTCAGCTTAATTTCTTTTTCAAATGTCAGTGTCACATTAACGTAAAACGTCAATAAGTTTTGAATTTTATTGTAAACAAAAAAACTTATGTAGGATTTGAAATTTCCAATAATATAGTTTATCATGAATAAAAGCAAAGCTGCTTCCGACCCGAAAGTGAAGAAAACGCTTCTTAGAAATTATGAGCTGAGAGTGAATCCGTCGGTGAGAAAGCAAGTCGTCCACGATGTAGCTTGTTCTTCAAATGTGACTTCGAAGTCTCGTTCTTCAGAAAAGGAGAATGAATTAAGTCAGCCTTCATTATGTTCCAGTGGAGCTATGGCTAATTATTTAGAAGATATAAAAAAGTCCACTGCACCACCACTTTCATCAGAAGATTTGAATGCTAATAAGGGAGAAATGTGTGCAAAGGTAAAAAGTACAGATTTTAGGCATAGGTAATGCCTAGGCTTGTAGGATATTTTTTTGTCTTATTGATAATGAATGCTCATTTGCTAATTTGCACTAGCAGTTGAAAGTCAGACTCACTGCTCGCTTTTTTGCCACCTTATTAGTAAAAATATTTTTAAGCTTATAGATGCTTAAAGTACTGTGACTTATGAATGTTAGTAACAGCATAAGATTCACCTGTACACTGCACCACTGAATTCAATCTAGAACGAATTGGAAAAATAAGAGTAATATGCACCAATGTTACTCTGAAACAATAAGTATTGCCTAGAAAAAAGAAGGGAATATAGGCTGCTAGTACACCCATAAACTACAACCATAAGATAATTTTTTAATAGACAATTTTACTTTCCTACTTGAACCTACCCATTATGCAAAGTAAAGTAGAGCTGTTGCTATACTCGTAGTATGGTATGCTATGGTATCATGACCTGGTATCCGCAACTCCACGTCATAGAAAAGCTGTTCTCTATTATTTAATTTTCAAACTTGATTATTGCTTTCAGGTAACCAAGAAACTAAATTTTCATTTCAATGACAAAATGTACAAAAATCTCATTGAATTAAATGCTAGTGTAGATGCATTGAAAATTAAGAAGGACAGGAGACCCTCAAGCAGTACATTATCTAGCAAAAAAGATCTGGAGCCTAATATCGAAGATTTCTATGAAGATGAAAAAGAAATAGATAGTCCACCAAATATTTCAGTTCTGAAACCTAAATTCAAGCCCATAAAAAAAGTAGAAGATGGACGATTACACAAATTATTAGCAACTTTCGAAAATTTATGACAAATATTTGATTTCTTGTTATGTAGTTTATTATGTTAATTTTTGATAATTTAATATATTGCAATTCAAATTAATTTTTGTCATATTTTTTTATATTAAGTAAGCTAGAAAATAAATTGTTTTCAAAATTTTGGCATAGACTACATTATTTGCTTTTATTGGTTTTAAATTGGGACTTGGAAATCCAATAATATTATGTTTATTGAAGTCCAACAAACAGTTCTGTTCAAAAGAGGAAATGTCACAAAAATATTAACACAATGATTAAAATATTAACACAATGATTAGGTAACATTTTTGA
This sequence comes from Eilema depressum, assembly GCA_914767945.1. Lineage (NCBI taxonomy): Eukaryota > Metazoa > Arthropoda > Insecta > Lepidoptera > Erebidae > Eilema > Eilema depressum. The sequence goes on from OU612026.1 coordinate 2,651,389, forward strand.
AATCCTTTGGTTTTTATTGCGACTTTATACCCCAAAGATTTAGCAATTGATATGTGAACCACAGGTTTGAACTCTATTAAGGACTTTGGTCCAAGCCCTACCAAAAGGTGAAGGAGTAGGTGGACCCAGGCCTTGGATGTAACTGAGAAATACCCTGAAACGAAGTTCAATATACCTAATGCTATACTTGTATAGGTACCTACTGATATTAAACACAGCATTTTATGTTTATTGCATACTTAATCTATAATATGTAGTATTCATAATAACTATTATTATATAGGTAAAGGGGAAGATGCTAAAATCCTGTAATAATTATTGATCTAGCCACAACCTTTTTAAATAGATATCATGCTGAATCTCATAATATGCCTATAGGTAAGCCTGCCTTATAAGAAGTCAATAGTTTGTTTTTCATATCACACCACTCACTTTCCATCAGGGGGCCGTGTGCTTATAAAATACCTTAAGCCTAAAACTAAACAACATTATTGATATAATGTTAATGTACATTTGATATTATTGGCTATCTTATATACCTGTTGGTTAAGTAAAAGCTCAGTCTTAACAAATATTAACAATGAAGTTTTATTACCATTAAACATTATCATTGACATTGGCAATACAATACAAGTTGTAAAATAAAATAAAAACAGATTGTTGTTGACATTTTATTCTAGGTACGCGCTTCCGAACGCAACGCGCGCCGACTCGCTCGCTCTGATAGAAAGAGATGTTAATACATCCTTCTCTTCTTTCACCCGCATTTTGCCAATAATTTGTTTCATTCCATCAGTCAACTTCCGACTTCTGATCGTAGCGTTTGTGTGCCAAGTTCTCAGTGCAACATAATTTCAATTTATCACTTTAATTCTTGTAAATCTATAATAAATAAGAATAGTCATGGCTGAAACGGAAATAATATCTAGTAGTGAGAATAATGAGCAATTTTTCGAAGGAGTCGAAAAGCTCATTGAGATATGGTTTACACCGGCAAAAAATGCAGATTTGAGAAAAATCACTCGGTGAGTAATTTTATGTCTCAAATTTGTACCTTACCTGTGATATTTAGCATAATATTACGTAACTATTCTCCTAGTGTATAGGTTACCGGCAGAATGATAAATATCCATAACCTAAACGATTTTACTGCATGGTATATTTACCTGTAAGCGGTTTTGTTATTTATGTGTGATTTATTAATTGAATCTGTTTTAACAGGTTATATACAGTGTGTCTTTATATTTTGTTGTTACGGAAAGTTCTGGAATCAGCTGTTTCATGCAGTGCAACGGCTATTGGATGCCGGTGGACTGGATGGATATTGGTTGACCCTGGTTGGCTCCTGGCTTAGGCTCGCCCACGCAAGGCGCGCGTGATTTGAAATCATTATTATTCTTCCCTATATGTAGATAGTTATTTGATTAATTTGTTCATATAAAAATGCCATAACTACATCATAAAGTCAATACCAGTCTTATTAAAATAATCTTATCAGCCTGCTCAATAAGAGGAAAACAGATGATGATTATAAATTATTGTTTATAATTAAGTTACAACAGTTGATTGAAGTTTAAAAACTTACCAAGCCATTAATTCTGGTAAAGCTATACAGTTAAAGAAATTGAAAATTGCATTCACTCATATCAGAAAGGTTTTTTATTGTTTTGATTGATTGATATGAGCTATTGAGCACAACACGAGGATACAAGACATACCTATAGACTTGTAGGAAATTAAATTGAACATAAGGAATGATCTCCCTGCTTTGATTTTTCGAAGCCACTACATAGGTCTCTTCAAGAAAGGCATTATAAGGGTCTTAAAAGGTCGGCAGCACGAATCGATAATGACGTCTCTGGCTTTGCACACGGCAATAGGTCATGTTAACCAGCTCTGCCTACCCCTTCGGGGATTTAGGCGTGAGTTTATGTTATGTTTATGTTTAACCACTTTCCATCATCAGGAGCTTGTTTTCCACCCAAGTGGTATAAAAAAAAACTTGCATCTCAACAAACCCTATCAGCTGTTACCTAATTTATTCATTACTAGCCTTCCGCCCGCGGCTCCGCCCGCGTGCATCTCGGTTAACGCGACCTTTGCTAATATCTTCGGTTCTACTCAACCGATTGCGATCAAACAAACGTAAGATTTTAAGTCTGAGTAAGCCTTTTCTAACAAAAAAAACCGCATCAAAATCCGTCCAGTAGTTTTTGTGTCCATCGCGGACAAACAGACAAACAGACAGGAAATTCAAAAAAAAATATTTTCGTGTTCAGTATCGTTAACATAACATAGCCCAGGTATTTTTTTGCGTTGTTCCCAACAATACCGACTTATTCAAAGCGTTCATCTCGGAACCCCGAATTTGCTTATTTTCTCTCCTTAATTACCTATATTGGCTTATATATACGCGACTGCCGTCTTAAGAGCCTGTGCCAGGCCCTCGTCCGTCGTTAGTCCTACACCCGTGGGGGCCTTCGCTGGCTCTGGGTCAGTCGGGGTATGCCAGGGATATGCCAGAAGCTAACTCATCCTCGACAACTGATGGCCTGAGACGACCGTGTGCTTTTCGCCGGTTCGAGTCCGACATACCCAGCGACTATACCTATACAACTATGTTGTATGGTCGTTAGACATTCCTAGCCACCCTCGCTGGCTCCGGCGGGAGACTATCCGTCCGTAAGGACTTCCGCGCGTAAAGAAAAAGTACCTTGTCTGGCAATTGACAAGTGTCACCGGCTTGCAAGCGACAGTGAATTTGGCCAGCTCCAGCTTTTGTAATGGTATCATTCTTAAAGGGTAAGAATGTTACCATTACAAAAGCTGGAGCTGGCAGCTAGGTCCTCCATCCTCCTTTTTAAATGGAAGCGCCTGGCAACTTTTTAACAGTAGGCCTAAATATTGCTTAGGGGCACTACCAATATCTCCAGGGCATAAGACATCCTCACCTGCACGCGGTGCACCTGCTAACAAACTGACAAGGTTCTGGCGAATATACTCTGTCCCCGGAAACGGCAATAGGTTCGCCACCTAATGGGGTTAACGAAGTGACTGGCAAAACGTGGGCGTAATAAACGCCCGCCCCTGTCTACGCCTTCGGGGATCAAGATTTGTTGTGCGTCTTATAATAAAATTATTTCGCGCCATAAAAAATCGGAAGACGCTACTATTTCTTTTTTACCTATATTTATTGTAGTATTGTCTTGTTACAGCCAACAATGGGAGAACGTGTTGAAAATAGTGCGATGTGAGATCATCTCTTTCACCCAGAGCGAGCTAGTCGACGCTTATGTTCTCAGGTAAGTTATGTATTAAAAATTATATGTTATAAAAAAAAAAACTGGTATAAAATTGTATTGAGATATTGTTTTACATTTAACATCTAGCAAAAGTTATCAATATAGAGTAAAATTACCACGAGCTAGTTGACTAGCCATTTTTAAAGTGCACCAAAAATTAATTCTTAAAATTAAAGTAAAAAAAAAAGTGCGCCAAAAATTATACACCGAAAAACAGATCTTGGATTCATCCTAAACAAACTCCGGAACCCGGCGGACTTAATAAAGCAATCAGCCGCTATATGACGCTGTTCAAAATGAGGTAAAAAAAATTGTAAAACAAAGTTTGTCCCTGTTAAAATATTTATCCACAAATCCTCGACATTTTCGTACGATATGTCGTTGATAATAAAAAACTATTCCTTGACTGAAAAAAATCATTTTTAAAAAACACACATGACCAAAAAGCTAAAAAGAAACGCAAAAAGACGAATAAATAAATAATTTATTCACATGTACTCTGCCCACCTCCATACAACCTTTGTTTTTTTTAATGGGATTAATGACATAATTAATGTAAAGATTTTTGTTTGTTAGTCTTAAATACTAATCCATATAGTTTCACTCTCAATTTAGTTTAGCAGATTGGTGAATCGATACGATCGATGACGGCACTTTACTTTTTTTTAATACACTGAAGTCATCGAAATCAAAAGTCAACATGACCTATATATTCGCCACCCATAGCCATAATCTTTTCCACTTATAAACTTTCCTCAACCTCGATCGGAATTGCTCACAGTCAATCAAATTATGTTTATTTCCATACAAAATGTAGCAGATTCATCATTTTGACCGTACCAGGTCACTGCCACAGATACGTTATCATAATCAATCATAATTACATAATCTATCGTAGGTACATAGCAGTGATTACGTAAAATAATACAAAAAAAGTTTACAACTGATACAGACTGATCGATTTTTTGTTTTGTTTTTAAGTTTTCTATAGGTGCGTTATAGAAGGTTCTCACGGAAAGGAAACATTTCGGAAAGCATTGCGGAAAATTCCAGAAAGCCTGATGACGATTATTACAGTATTACACGCGGGTGGAGCGTGAACGATGAGTAATTAATGCAATTATACATAGAAACACCCAGACCAATGCAAATATACAAATTGAATATTCATGCTTACAAATATTTGCCCTGAACTGTAATCGCATCCGCGACCTCTGACTTTAACTACAATCTAATAATACGGTGAATTATTATTTGTTTTTGTATTGCGGTTTAATTAGAATAATGATTACATTGTTCTAGAATCTAGATATTCTAGATCAACCGAAAGTCATAAACCTCTCTAAATACCTAACAACGTTTTTCGGTAGTTAACATGCATCGCGTCGCGGTGACTAACATTTGACAATGTGTGTATCGATGTGGCGCACTAACGCGCTAACGTACATTGCACTGACAAACATTCGACAATGTGTAAATGTGGCGCACTTCGCGCTAACGGGCATGGCATTTACAAACATTCGACAATGTGTGTATCGATATGGCGCACTTACGCGCTCACGTACATTGCACTGACAAACATTCGACAATGTGTATATGTGGCGCACTTCGCGCTAACGGGCATGGCATTTACAAACATTCGACAATGTGTGTATCGATTTGGCGCACTTACGCGCTAACGTACATTGCACCGTCAACACATTCGACAATGTGTAGATGTAGCGGACATCGCGCTAACGGGCATAGCACTGACAAACATTCGACAATGTGTAGATGTGGCGGACTTTCGCGCTAACGTGCATCGCACTGACAAACATTCGACAAGGTGTGTGTCGATGTGGCGCACTTTCGCGCTAACATGCATCACGATGACAAACATTTGACAATGTGTGTATAGATAATAGAAGTGAGTGGCGCACTTTCGCGATAATTTGCATCGCGATGACAAACATTCTGCAATGCACACATATCGATGTGATGCACTATCGCGCTAACGTGCATTGCACTGACAAACATTTGGCAATGTGTGTATCGATGTGGCGGTAACGTTTCTGTACTTTAGGACTCCTTGTCATCACGATTTTGAACTTTGAAATTGGACAGTTCTTTCGCAGCTTTCTGTTCCATAAAAGCTAAATAACCAAAATTAAGGGAAATAGTAGGAAAGCGGACCCCAGACTTCAAAGTACGAGCTTTGGATGCACCCGGAACTAAAGTAAAACTGATCATCCATCAAAGTTCAAAGTTCAAAGTTCTTTATTTGTTGAATATGGTACAAATGTAATGTTTAAATTATAACGTCGGATCACATACGCCGGTTCTGGCGTACAAATTTTACATTCACTGCATACATACCATTACATCACCGATGAAGTGATGAACCTTAAGTTATAATTTAGTACTACTGCACTCTGGCTAACAGACTTTACGGCCTCCTAACCCAATTTTTTACTAATCACAATTACATAACAAACAATAAGTAGGCATGTTAGGTAAATAGATTATAATGTTTATTTTATATGTACACATATTGCTTAAGTGACCCATATTTCGTCAACCCGTTAGTGATTTATTTGTTGATCTAAAAAACGTGTTTTTTTTTGGATTTTTACTATTTTTAGATTATTCGGTAAATTGCCGAATAATTTATTTCGGTGAGTGATTAAAATAGATAAATAATTAAAGGAGAACATTCACTCTCCATACATATCTGGGCTAATTTTGAAAGTGCCGGCCAAAGAAAAAAAATACGATATTCTGTTAGAGCTTGTTCTTACTAGCATTTTTTATTACTGCGTCAAAGTTGAGAGATCACTTCCAACGGTTTTATTTGAGTTTAAAAATCTTAAAAATATACACTTTTTAAGATACGAACTATTAAAAATAAATGAAAAATATTGTTCTACATTGGAAGAATAGTTAATAAAAGCAATATAAAATAAACCCTATACTGCATATTGTTGTTTTTCGTCCATTCATTTAGATCCAAAATTGAAAGTGCCGGTCAAAGAAAACAAATATGATATTCCGCTAGAGCTTGTCCTCATCAGCACTTGTTAGCGACGACGCCTATGTAATGTAAATATAGTATGTAAGAAATAGTAATAAGGTTTATTTTACTTTTCGATATTCCGAGAGCACGTGGTTTTTACTACACGTGGAGTGCACGCGGTTTTATTACTGCACGTGGTTTTTACTACACGTGGAGTGCACGCGGTTTTTATTACTGCACGTGGTTTTTACTCTCTCGGGGAGTCGGACCTCTTCCTGCGTCCTAAATGTTAGCGACGACGCCTATGTAATGTAAATATAGTATGTGAGAAATAGTAATAAGGTTTATCTAAAAGAATTTTGTAACTAGGAAATAAAGAGTGCGAATGAGACTCCATTCATTGCCGCTTGGCGGCGCCACCTTCGCGGTAACACACCGCAAAGCTTTTGTAATTTTTAGGCTTATTTTTGTATTTAGATATAGGAATTTATGTTATTTCATTTAGATAAAACCTTAGCTATAAGTTAAAATTGTTAAAATAGAATTCGAGAGGGAAAACATAAGATAGGAAAATAAACAAAGCCTCTGATTGGCTGGAGCAAATATAGGGGCTCTGATTGGTCGGAGTACCCTATAAATACCGGCTGTTTTGCCTCCCGAATTCAGTCCGGAACCGGCAGCCCTAGTGAACACACCTAAATAAAGAAAAGTCAGAAATCACTAGTTGGAAGTTTCACTTACTGGAAAGATCCCTCAAGAGAAGAGTACCCGTCTGCAGGTCAGAAAGCCGCATCAAGAGAAAAGTCAAGCGTTCCCGATCCTACGCACCGCATCGGCATCTTCGTCCACCCGCCAGCTACGAGACCTACTACCTACCCTATACTACAGTCCATTCGCCGCCCGACGGAAGCAGAAAGCTGCGGTTAAAAAGTCTATAGGCCGCCATATAGTTACCTATTGGCCGTCTACCTTATTCTGTTTCTGTCGTGAGCAACATTTTTGGTCCTTACGAAGCCGGATTGGGTCAAGAATTGAAGAAAAGAAGATGCCAACCACAAGAGCAGGATCAGAACAATCGAAGACTTCAGAAGAAACCACCTCGTCGGACTGGAGCATGAATAAGCCGAGTGAAGCAAGCACCGCCACGACGAGCACCGGTTCATCAACCACGGGTACTGCGGGGTCCGCAAGTACAGTAAGCAGGAAGAAGCCAGTTCCGCTGATTCAGAAGCAAGCAAGACTACAATCATTCGATGGGTCAAGATTGGAGTCTGCACAAGGGGAGCCGACTCGCACGGCGCCTCCGCCCAGCATCATTGAAGAGGAATTTGAAGATTCTGAGGAGCAGAGTACCATCACAGCCAGCCATACAACGTTGCAAGACAGTCAGCGAAGTGTCACTTCACGTCGGGACGAAGCAAGCGCACCGACATCGAAGTATGAAGACTGTCTGCAGCGGCCTCACCCTAAGAAGTCGACCCGCAACACGGACACACCGTCCCGCTCGTCGCATAGGAAGAGAGCAGAAGTTCAAGCGAAGATGGCGTTGGCACTACGGGAGCTCGAGCTAGCCGAGGCGCGGTCCAAGGTAGCTCGGGCTAAGCTGGAACTCATCGCCGCAGAATCAGAAGAAGAAGATGCTGGAGAAGAGTCGTACGAAATAACCCAAGTTGAAAAATGGGTCGTCGAGACAGGGGTCGGGTCCACCGAAGAAAGAAAGTCTTCTGAACGTGAAGAAAAGAAGAGCGACATCCAGGAGTTAGCTCAAACTATTAAAGAGCTTTCTCAGAAGTCGCATGAAACAATGTCATCGAAGATGGTCGAACTCCCTCACTTCAACGGTTCCTGTGAAGAATGGCTGGCGTTCAAGAGGACCTTCGAAGACACAGCTGCCTCGTTCTCAAATATACAGAACATGGCACGCTTCAGAAGAGCGATCCAGGGAAGAGCAAAGGAAGCCGTCCAGAGCCTACTGTTCACCGCTGAAGATCCCTACGAAGTACTCAAGGCGCTGGAATCAAGATTTGGAAGACCTGGGGCACTAGCACTAGCGGAATTAGAGAAGATCAAGAGCCTACCTAAAGTCGCTGAAAACCCAAGCGACATCTGTACGTTTGCAAGTAAAATCAAGAACGCCGTTCAAACGATCAAAGCCTTGAAGAAGCCGCAGTACCTCAGCTCTCCTGAAACATTGAAAGCTATCACTGAGAAGATGCCTCCAGCTATGAAATTCAGATGGTTCGCCTACCATAGAAGCCGAAGGGAGGAAGACTTACAAGAGCTACTACTCATCGAAGAATTTTTGGAAGTAGAAGCCGACATGTGCGGTGACTTTGCCCCAATTGAAGAGCCATCAGATCAGAAGAGGGGTACAAGAAGACCCGTGCATACGATTCAAGAAGAGTCTTCACATGAAACTGAACGAGAGAAGTTCAAGAAGAGTTGTCCCATATGTCAAGAAGAGCATTTCCTGATAGAATGCAAGAAGCTGAAAGAAGCAAACATTGATGAAAAATGGGAAATAGTGAAGAAAGCTAGAACCTGCTTCAAGTGTCTACGGTTCCAGCATTCAAGAAACAACTGTAAAGCTCCGAACTGCAAGAAATGTGGAAGATTGCATCACACTATCTTACACTCCGACAAGCCGCCGAAGCCATTTGAGAAGAAAGAAGAAAGAAGCTCATCAGAAGGAAAGGTCGCCTCCATCCACAACACCATCGGTGAAGAAAAAGCATACCTGAAGATCGTGCCAGTCGACGTCTACGGGCCGAGAGGACAAGCTCGGGTGCTAGCGTTGCTGGATGAAGGCTCAACCATCACGCTTCTAGACCAGGCGGTGGCAGAGAAGATTGGAGCTGAGGGCAAGAAAGAAACACTGACTATTGAAACAGTCGGTACGAAGATCGTCAAGGGCTCCCAGAAGATCCAACTGAAGATCAAAGGTGCCTTCAGAAGAGACAAGAAGAACATCACTGCGAGAACCATCGACGATCTCAACCTGTCAGAACAAAGAATAAAGAAGGACACTATTACCAGCTGCCAGCATTTAAAGAAGATTGAAGATCAACTTCTCTACACAACCGAGAAACCGAAGATGTTGATAGGTCAAGACAACTGGGGTCTTATCGTCACAAGAAAACTGAAGAAAGGAAGACCATCAGAGCCCGTAGCCTCACTCACTAGTCTAGGGTGGGTGCTACATGGGTGTGAAAAGGGTTCCAGCGCTGCGGTACACTTCATCCACTACGGTAGAGCCAAGACACCAGATGAAGCAATGGAAGACGTCATCCGAGAGCATTTCCAACTAGAATCACTTGGGATTCAGAACAAGCTACCAACGAACGACAGCGACAGAAGAGCCCTGGAGATCCTCGAGAAGACAACGAAGCAACTTCCCAGCGGTCAGTTCGAGACAGGCCTACTGTGGAGAAGCGAAGACGAGTCCTTGCCTAACAACTACAATCAAGCTCTACGACGCTTGGTGAACGTAGAGAAGAAACTAGATCGAGACAGCGAGGTCAAGCAGTCCTACGAGAAGCAGATCAAGAACCTCATTGAAAAGGGTTATGCAGAGAAGGCTTCAGACGTCGTCAGTGAAGGTAGAACCTTCTATCTACCTCACTTCGCCGTGATTCACCCGATCAAGAAGAAACCAAGAATAGTCTTCGATGCAGCTGCCAAGCACGATGGGAAGAGCCTCAACGACGTGCTGCTACCAGGCCCAGATCTACTGCAGTCGTTGTTTGGGGTGCTGCTGCGCTTCAGAGAAGGTCCAGTGGCAATCATGGCTGACATTCAAGACATGTTTCTTCGTATCAAGATTAGAGAAGAGGATCGGGACAGTCTTCGGTTCCTGTGGCGAGGTGAGAAGAGGACAGGCAAGCCAGAAGAGTATCGTATGACGTCAGTCATCTTTGGAGCAGCGTCATCACCGGCGACAGCGATATACGTCATGAATAAGAACGCAGAAGACTTCAAAGAGACTCGACCCGAAGCAGTGAAAGCCATCAGCCGAAATCACTACATGGACGACTATCTCCAGAGCTTCGAGGCTACACAAGAAGCAAAGAAGATAGCCGAGCAAGTAAAAGAAATCCATGCAAGAGCAAGTTTTCATCTCAAGGGCTGGGCCAGTAACTACGCGACTGCGTTGCCTGACATAGAAGAAGCAAATAAAGAAGATTCACTGCCACTCGCAAAAGAAGAGAAGACTCTGGGTTTAAGATGGTTGGTGAAAGAAGACGCGTTAGCCTTCAACATTGGGCTACGCAACACGCCAGAAGAGCTGCTGAATGGGCAACGGACTCCGACCAAGAGAGAAGTCACGAGCGCCGTTATGTCTACATTCGACCCATTGGGATTCGCCGCGCCAGTATTAATACAGGGAAAGAAATTAATTCAAGAAATCTGGCGTACTAAGACGGACTGGGACGAAGCAATAAGTGAAAAACAAGAAGCAGCCTGGCGAAGGTACCTAGAAGATGTATCAACATTATCAAGTTTGAAGATCCCGAGGTGCATCTCACCGTGCAGTCGAAGCGGACAGCTGCATACATTCACCGACGCAAGTGAAGAGGCCTATGCAGCAGTCGTCTATTGGAGGACAACAGAGCCCGGGGGACGAGTTCACCTTTCGATGATCGCCGGCAGAGCCAGAGTCGCGCCTACGAAGCCAGTGTCTATCCCAAGGCTTGAATTACAAGCGGCCTTGCTTGGTAGTAGGCTAGCGGCGTCGATCATAGAAGAGATTGAGCTCGAAGTACTGAAGACGACCTACTGGACCGACTCCAGCACTGTACTGCAATGGATCAACTCAGAACCTAGAAAATTCAAGACGTTCGTGGCAAACCGACTGGCAGAGATAGAAGAGAAAACGAAACCTGAAGAATGGAGATGGGTGCCTACCAAGCAAAACCCAGCTGATGACGCCACGAGAGGTGTCCCAGCTGAGTTCGACGGCAACGCCAGGTGGTTCCAGGGCCCGTCATTTCTCCGCCAGCCAGAAGAAGAATGGCCACGCCGTGACTTCAAGCAAGGAGGTGCGCTGCTAGAAGAGAAAAATGAAGTTAAAGCAATGGCAACGAAAGCAACAGACAATCTACTCGACCTGGAGCGTTTCTCAAGCTGGGAGCGACTGCTGCGAACTACTGCGAGAGTCATCGCCTTCGTCAGCCGCCTGAAGACCCGCAAGGCAACCACCGCCGCCGCCCGAGAGAAGGACGAGCCCTGGAAGCCACAGAAGAGAGCCAAGCCCAGTAAGCTTCAAGTCTCCGCCAGCGCGAATAAGCAGTCATACGTACCTCTAGATGAAGAGCACTTGAAGAAAGCAGAAAAATTATTATTGAAGATAAGTCAAGCCGACAGCTTCTCGGCTGACTTAAGAAGTTTGAAGGCTAAGAAACCATTAGAAAATGCAAGTCGAATAAAGAAAATTGACGTCTACGTGAGTGAAGACGACATCATAAAACTAAGAAGCCGAACAAACAAGTTTCAAGATGAAGGCGAAAGAAGAATGAATCCTGTTGTGTTAGATGGGAGGCACAAAATCACGCGCCTTCTCATCGAACACTATCATAAGAAGTTCCTGCATGCAAACAACGCGACGGTCATGAACAAGATTCGTCAGAAGTATTGGGTCCTCGGCTTGAGAACAACACTGAAAGCCATATCTCACGGCTGTCAGTGGTGCAAGACAAGAAAAGGTACGCCGGGGATACCACCAGCGGGAGACTTACCAAGAGAGCGCCTTCAGCATCATCAGTTCCCGTTCACCAATGCCGCCGTCGATTACTTCGGGCCAATGCACGTCACCGTGGGGAGAAGAAGAGAAAAGCGCTGGGGGGCACTATTCACTTGCCTCACCACCAGAGCTGTACACCTGGAGTTAGTGCCATCCTTAAGCACTAGCTCTATGATTATGGCACTCCGACGGATGGCAGCAAGAAGAGGAACTCCGAAGACAATCTTCAGCGACAACGGGACGAACTTCGTCGGGGCGAACAAGGAGCTGCAGCAAGCCGCACAAGAAAGAGGGATCACCTGGAAGTTCATCCCTCCTGGTTGTCCGAACATGGGAGGTGCCTGGGAGAGACTCGTGAGGTCAGTCAAGACAGCGTTGGCAGCGGTCCTAGAAGAGAAGTCGCCGCCAGAAGAAGTGCTTCACACGCTTCTAACCGAAGTGGAGCACACCGTCAACTCAAGACCCCTCACCCCCGTCAGCATGGACCCCACCGAAGAAGAAAGTTTGACCCCCAACCACTTCCTGTTGGGTAGGTCATGCGGCATGTCAGCACCCGGCGAGTTCAACGACACCGAGTTAATAGGACGACCCAGCTGGAAGACTACGCAACGGCTCGCGGACCACTTCTGGAAGAGATGGATCAAAGAGTACTTACCCCTCTTGATGCCTCGAAAGCTAGAGGGTAAGGAAACGAACGATCCGAAGATAGGCGACATCGTGCTCATAGTCGACGCGACGCTGCCAAGAAATTCATGGCCCCGAGGCGAGGTCGTCAAGGCGTATCCAGGACCAGACGGAAGAACCAGGATATTGGACGTGCGGACTTCAGGGGGAGTACTCCGTCGGCCGACACGTCGAGTCATCGTGCTGGTACCTGCTACATCGTCGCTGCCCGAGGATGCAGTGCTACGCACCGTGGGGGAGAATGTTAGCGACGACGCCTATGTAATGTAAATATAGTATGTAAGAAATAGTAATAAGGTTTATTTTACTTTTCGATATTCCGAGAGCACGTGGTTTTTACTACACGTGGAGTGCACGCGGTTTTATTACTGCACGTGGTTTTTACTACACGTGGAGTGCACGCGGTTTTTATTACTGCACGTGGTTTTTACTCTCTCGGGGAGTCGGACCTCTTCCTGCGTCCTAAATGTTAGCGACGACGCCTATGTAATGTAAATATAGTATGTGAGAAATAGTAATAAGGTTTATCTAAAAGAATTTTGTAACTAGGAAATAAAGAGTGCGAATGAGACTCCATTCATTGCCGCTTGGCGGCGCCACCTTCGCGGTAACACACCGCAAAGCTTTTGTAATTTTTAGGCTTATTTTTGTATTTAGATATAGGAATTTATGTTATTTCATTTAGATAAAACCTTAGCTATAAGTTAAAATTGTTAAAATAGAATTCGAGAGGGAAAACATAAGATAGGAAAATAAACAAAGCCTCTGATTGGCTGGAGCAAATATAGGGGCTCTGATTGGTCGGAGTACCCTATAAATACCGGCTGTTTTGCCTCCCGAATTCAGTCCGGAACCGGCAGCCCTAGTGAACACACCTAAATAAAGAAAAGTCAGAAATCACTAGTTGGAAGTTTCACTTACTGGAAAGATCCCTCAAGAGAAGAGTACCCGTCTGCAGGTCAGAAAGCCGCATCAAGAGAAAAGTCAAGCGTTCCCGATCCTACGCACCGCATCGGCATCTTCGTCCACCCGCCAGCTACGAGACCTACTACCTACCCTATACTACAGTCCATTCGCCGCCCGACGGAAGCAGAAAGCTGCGGTTAAAAAGTCTATAGGCCGCCATATAGTTACCTATTGGCCGTCATACCTTATTCTGTTTCTGTCGTGAGCAACAGCACTTTTTATTACGTCGTCAAAGCTGAGAGACCACTGCCCTCGGTTTTATTGGCGTTCAAAAATCTTAGAAACATATAATTTTTATGATACGATATATTGAAAATGAATGAAAAATATTGTTCTATATTGGAAGAATAGTTATTAAACGCAATAACAAATAAACCCCATACTGCATATCGCGGTTTTTCGTTAGTTTATTTAGGTCTAAAATTGAAAGTGCCGGCCAAAAAAAAATGATATTCCGTTAGCGCTTGTCCTTATTGGCATAAGCATATAAAAATAAAATACACGAGCAATAATACTGTTTCATTGCACTTCACCCTTCTTGTTTTATCTATGATAATGTATGTATAATGTTGACGAACCTGGACATGACGTGACTGCTATCGTCCACGAATCATCCATAAGGCATTGCCATTAGTGCCTTGTAACTGTGGAATATAATGAACACATTTACTAAGTTCAATTGGAAATGCACTTTTAACCAATATAAATCAATATTTCTCATTCATTTTCAATAATTCGTAAAAAAAAATGTATATAGCCAAGATTTTTGAACTCAAATAAAACCGAGGGAAGTTATCCTTCAGCTTTGACACCATAAAAAAATGCTAATGAGGACAAGCTCTAGCGGAATATCATATCTATTTGTTTTCTTTGACCGGCACTTTCAATTTTTGAACTAAGTAATTAAATAGTCACACTTTATACTAAATATTGAACCCTAAATAAAATCTCAAGGAATCTATTTAGAACTTTGGTGTAGTAATAAAAAATGCTTACAATGTTGTGTTCTATCAAAATCAAGCACTTTTTTTTAGTGGCCGGCAAAATATTTACTAAGTTCAATTGGAAATGCACCTTTAACCAATATAAATCAATATTTCTCATTCATTTTCAATAATACGTATAAAAAATGTATAAACCCAAGATTTTTGAACTCAAAAAAAATAAAACCAAGGGAAGTTGTCCTTCAGCTTTGACACCATAATAAAAATGCAAACGCGTACAAGCTCTAGCGGAATATCACATTTGTTTTCTTTGACTGGCACTTTCAATTTTTAACCTAGATAAATGGATGAAAAACAACGATATGTAATATGCGGTTTATTTTTTATTACTTATATGAACTACTCTTCCAATATAGAACAATATTTTTAATTCATTTTCAATAGTTCGTATCATAAAAAATGTATGTTTTCAAGATTTTTGAATATAAATAAAACCGAGGGAAGTGGTCCCTCAGCTATGACGCCATAATAAAAAATGCTAATAAGGAAAAATTCTAGCGGATTTTATTTTCTTTAATCGACACTTTTAATTTTAGCCGTAAATAAATGGACGAAAAACAACAATATGCAGTATGGGGTTTATTTTTTATTGCTTTTATTAACTGTTCTTCCAATGTATAACAATATTTTTCATTTATTTTGAATAGTTCGTATCATAAAAAGTGTATATTTTTAAGATTTTTAAACTCTAATAAAACCATTGGAAGTGGTCCCTCAACTTTGACGCACTAATAAAAAATGTTAGTAAGAACAAGCTCTAACCGAATATTGTATTTTTTTTCTTTGGCCGGCAAAATAAAAATTAGCCCAATCTGAATGATGTCCTTTAGCAAGTTCCTGTTTCAAAGCAAAAAAATAAAACATTCTTAAAATAAGAAAGCAAAGTGTCTTTACTATGATAAAGAAATACGTTAAACTATAGAAATATAAAATACTCTACTCGATTTAATTGAGTAACACGTGATTATATTTTAGTTAATGTAACAGTTTTTATTAATCAGAGATCCAGAGCTCGTATCATTTGTGAAACTCATTGAGATATTATATTTTTTTGACGTATTTCAATCCTAAAAATCGTTTGTAAATTGTCCAATGTTCAGCAACTTTCGTCACAAAAATTTTAATGTACACATTACGCATCTCTTTGTCCATCCAGTTAGCATAGTGACACTATTGACCCGCGATCCCCGCATTCAATATCGTTATGATATCGTTATCGTATCGTTGTTGACCCTTTATCGCCGCAGACGTATTACACTGACAGTGATAATGATTTCGCGGTAATTAAGAATTTCGGATTGAGGACTTTCTGTACAGACGCTCGACGCGTGTTCACATTTATCACTAGTTTTATGATTATATTATCTGTTTAATATAACCTTTTACTACGAGGTCAAAAGATATTGCTATAATGTGTGAAAATACGATTACTTTGTGTAGATATACAGGGTGCAAACGTTAAGTATGTATGACGTGTAAAAAATTTTCGTTATTTTAAAAAATATTGGAAACCTAATATGTATGAAGTCCGTATCACTCAATGCTACACAAGTTCAGAATTTGTAGTTTTGTTGCTCCATGTGATGCGAGTCTCTGTCACTAGATACACTTAATGGCGCTGATAGCCCGAAGCATTCACTTGTAACAGCATCAAAGTGTTCGCCATTTTTAAATTTAGGTATGATTCCGATGGCATAAGTACGACAAACCCAGACGCACGCAGTAGATACACAGTACCTATAATTCTTCTTATACTTACTGTGGTAGATATGCGTAATTCATTGCGGCTTCTCAATATTGCGCCCTTTATCCTTATCGGAGTAAACAAGTAATGGGTACGCTGTAACTATCTGCTGCATGCGTCGGCAGTTGTCGTATGCGGTTGGTCTCGAAATCATATCTTTATGGTAATTTAAAAAAACTGCATGTTTTGAACGTTTTGTATAGCTCAATACATAAAATAATACAAAAAACAAATTATTCAAAATAAAAACCTGAATGATTGAAAAATGAATTAATCAAAGAGTCATCGAACTCTTCGTATAACAAATTATATAAATAATCTTTTAACCTTGGCTGATAATAAATGAAGTCGCAATACTCCTACTCACACTCGTGTCTCTCTCTTTGTATCTCTACTCACGCTTTCTATATTAACGCCCGTTTGTCGCCAAGGGATAGGCAGAGTTTTTATATTACCCACATTTACATCTTCTAATATATAAAAATCAATGCCACTTTTCGTCGTTATTTTATAACTCAAGAACGGCTGAATCGATATGGCTAATTTTAGTCTTGAAATATTCGTGGGTGTCCAGGGCAAGGTTTAAAGGATGAGAAAATAGGTGCAGCGGGAACGGGAAAAATATGGCGGTACGAAATTCGCCGGGACAGCTAGTCAGCCATATTTTTTTAATTGCATGTAGCCGTTTATCGGGCAGATATGCCTATAATATGCCTTTGGTTTTCAAAACAAAAGCCAAGCATTCTTCTCGAAGTGGGGCATCGAACGGTAGTCGCTCCCGTAAAAATGAAGACAAACCAAATTCTGAAAACGGAGTACAAGAACGCACTCCAGGCTCCAAAGTGCAAGCTTTGGATGCCACCGAGATTGGCAGTCCGATGATAATAACCTCTGTCTACCCCTTCAGAGATATACAACCGTATCAAACCACTGCTAATATTTTACATCCTACGTGTATGATTGCCAACTGTCCAATGAATTAGATCATAAACAAGATTCAGTGCGTCAGTCGCTGTTTTCTTTGAAAAAAGTGCGGTTTTTTTAAACCACTTCATATTATTAGAACATCAGACTTTTGTATTAGACTGTGCTAGATGTCTATTTTTAATACGTTTAGTAAACCGTATTTCTCCACCAAGACTAGAAACTCATTGCGAATTTCAGTAGCTTGGCGTCATTTGGACATATAAAGCTACCATAAAATTATTGAAAAATGCAGGTTTCCGTTTCCACTCTCCACTATCCAGGAGAGCAACGGCCCGTATGATGAGATGATGATGATGACGTATGGGAGACATGACCCCGTCGCCAGATCTTTACGACCTAAACCCAGGGCGTAAAACCTCTGATGAACGGAAGAAACAAGTGCCTGGTGGCTGGAGTAGATTGGATGCGTGAAGCTGAGGATTAAGTACTATGTCGCACATTAGGAAAGGCCTATGTCCAGCAGTGGACTGTTAATGGCTGTTAATTGATTGATTGTTGACATAGGTTAGATAAGATAGCAGTTATTTACGCGATGTCTGTTACGAGTCGATAGGACGCCGACACGACTAGGCACATAGCCAAACAGTGTGTGAAACAACACGGTGAAGTATACACCAGGTGTAACAAGTCACGTTTTGTACCATTGGGGCTGTCCATTCATCACGTGATGTGTTTTTAACATTTTTGTAACCCAACATGGTGATACGTTAGGTTTTAGGCTAACCCCAAGTATGATATGTATGATATTAAAAGGTGCTAATGTGATAATGATAAATAATACCGAGCAGATGATGCAAAAAGACGTAGCTTTCGTCGCCACTTGGAATGCTTTTACATTCCCAAAACCTTCTTTAAACAGAATAAGTAATAGTACTACGTCCATAAGCACCCTTTATAAAGAAGAAAGAAAAGAAAAAGAAAGAAAATATTTTTTATTCAACCTAGCAATACACAGTTCAACAAGACAAAAACTACAACATTGTGTTTATATAAGTCTATGGTTTATATGCAAAAAACAGCCAGGTAGAATAATGGCCGCCTCTCAGCTTAATGCTGTCCGCGTTGTAGTGCAGGCGGACAGCGCTGGTTTTCAGAGACGGCCAGGCAGTGGGTTTGACATCTTATAATTCCTTCCTTCCCCACACAATCCAACAAACCATTATTACAGTAATGGTTTGCTAGACTATGCAAAAAAAATATATATATATATACTAATAATTAATTAAGGTAACTGTACCAGTTCCTCTTTGAACATGCTATACCTAGTTCCGGTTAATACAAAATGTAAGCCGTCCATTGTAGTCTATGCCCAAGCTATTACTTTTTAATCGCAAATTAAACAAGGAAGCCAGCAAATTTTATAGCCCAGGTCTTTTAACATTCAACTTCGGAATTGATTCAGGATTGTATTGTTTCTTTTTATCACAAACCACGACAACACTGTCTGCAAGAGTAAAAAGAAACAACCAAGACTTTATAAATGAAAGGGAGCTATACCTATTTTTAGTGTACAACATTCGGCGTAATAAGGGTCACCCTTAATACCTAGATCTAAATCTTTGATTGATGGGCGAGGTTCTGATGCAGGCTTTTCCTCACGGGTTTTCAGTATCTCCGATGGCAGTCACTCCTTTAAAAACGAACCAAACCAAATAAATAATGGGAAGAAGTAGGAAAATGGTCGCTGGCCTCTGAAGTAATGCTGGAATCCCCCTCCCCCTCCTTTCCCACCGTGAGCATGGTAATGTTAAACTCAAACTCCGACTAAAAGGCACGCCGTCTATGGGTCGTAGGACTCGTAGGGTACCGGAGGTAAGATTGCCGGAGAACCGGAATTTGCACTCGAATGATGTACACAACTGAGATTGTTGTGAAGACGTTTGGTACCGCTGTGTCTACGACATTTTAAGTGCCAATCGTGAACCACTTCTGTTATTATAACTTACAAGGAGTTTTATCAATAATATCTATAGTAGGCACTTGTTGAGCAGTACTTAAAAGTCTAGTAACTTTGCTTTTATCTTATCAAACAAGAGTTTCTGAGTTTTCTGACGCGGTGCCGTCAAATCTTGAAGTCTTTGAAGATTAAATTATACGTGATTTATTAATCAAAATCCCTAAACTAAACCAACCAACTGTTTATATTTATACTGTTGATTGATGGCACTTGTTGGAACATGCTTCCATGTAAACCGTCAAAGTACCCTTTGAGAATGCCGTGAGGTGAAACCGGTAGGTTGAAAAAAATATAATACTGTGGAAACAAGTGTCTTATTCAATGTGCTAATCAAAATAAACCTAATATTTAAATCGATTATATTCGGCTTTCCTCCAAAATTCCCCAAGTTCTAGATTTCTAAAGAATTTCGTGCGGAGATCCCTCGGATACCTTCTCACCGACCGGTGAGTTGGGCTCATACCGACTAGAAACGCACGGCCCCGTCTCGGATCTCAAATGCCGGAATGTAAGGTGACCCAATAAGGCATTTCCCTCTCACCTGGCTGACCCTGGGCCATCTCCGATTTCTAGATATACCTTGAAGACAAAAAGTTTGCCTAATCCACCAAATCTTACATAGTTCAAAATATTTCCTAACTTCGGTACATAAGCAGAGACACATTTGCTATTAAATAATAATCAGTAAGATTTTGTTGAAGGTCTTCCAAAAAGTCTAATGTTAGCAACGAAATCGACCTTGGTGCTGTTACCACCTAAGTTTTTTGTCTCCGTCGTTTTATGCGCAGACGCAGGTTTGGTGATAAAAATACGTTCCGTATTTGATGACAGTCTTGTCTATACTATTATACTTACACTTTTTTTTATCTCATACCTAACTAGGCTTGTTCATCGCCTAGGTATTTTACGTCTATTTTCCTGTGTGTTGTCATCTGTTTTTAGTCCCATGTACTTAGTATTGAGTCTATTGCTGTCTATCGGGCAAGTTTCCAGACAAACTATCATGATCACTTACATTACTATCAGAGGTTTTGGGGTATTTACCAATGTACCTATTATTGGAGTTTCCATCGGCACTGTTTCCAGGTTCCTAGAATTGCCTAATACATAATATTTTGCCTGACCTAGGAAATAAACCGAAGACCTCACAATCACACATAAACTTATATCACAAGTTAAATAGCGATATTCACTTATCGCCAGTTATTTCCCTTATGATATGTATAAATGTATAATGGAATGATTTATTTCACAACAATTAAGTACCTACCATTTAAAAAAAAACTATAAAAAATATGTGAATGCCCGTCGATTCTTTTTCTTATTATGATGTAACTGAATGGGTTACCTCATAACAATTACCACCTTGACGCCAATAAATAATTTAGTATACATAACATACATACAATACTATAATACAATCACGCCTTTATCACCTCTGCCTAACCCAGAGGTGAATTGACACCCACATTTCACCAATCATTGTATTAGGCCCCACGTAATAGGGGGTGAGCCTATTGCCGTATTCCGGGCACTATTGTTGACTCGAGCCATGTATCTTATTTTTTTTTCTTATTATTGTTTTTTTATTTTATCTTTCTCTATCGTATCTTTTAGTTAGATTTCATTTATTTGCTAAAGACTTACAGAGTAAAAAATGTGTCCATTGGCACTTTTCTAATGGTCTCTATTCAAATGGAACACTTTGTATGTTGTTGTTTCATACAATAGAAACATACAATAACCTTTAAATAGGTTATATATATTATGGTCTATTGTAACTAAATTAAACTTTTAAGCGTATTCTATCACTAATTTGATAACACTAATAAAAACTCAAAAGATTCTTTTTAATATTATCATGTTCGTGGTATCAAGATCTATATAACTTCAGCGTTCACATAAAAGAAGTCATCTTTTATGACCTTTGGTGTACTACAAGGTCCCATTTTAGGCCCCGGACTTCCCGATATTATGTTACAGAAACATTTAATCTCCGTTTTGCGTTATTTAATACTCAACACAAAAGGTTATAGGTATAAAGGTCATACCGTACACCTTGAGATATACGAAACTGGATTTTATTGCATTTTTGCATATCATAATGTTATGCTACACCTTATCAAATGCCTATGTAGTGTCTACCAAGAATTTTTTTCTTCTTCTGAGAAACTTTTTTCTTTAACATTGTTTTCTAAATCGAATATGTGACTAAGAATCGGTTATTTATGTTTAATTATAGCTTCTTTTTATGCCTTTATTAGGCTTCAAATATGTCAAAAGTTATGTGTAGAGTTTCGTTTATATTAATTGAATGATTTATTGCGACTAACTGCTGTCTAAATGACACGTGCTTTATCATCAAATAAGCTTTGTGTTTTTATGTCCCCGTTTTTCAACGTATAAAACAAAGCATAAGCTTCTGACGCACAGAACGCTCACGAATAATAAATGCTATACAATAATGAAGCTTTTTTAAGACCTATTATTATGTGGCACGTGTTATCGATCCAGTTGCTCGGTATTATATTGCAATGAAACATTTTTTGTACTAGCTAAGTACCTACTACTTCAACTACTTGCGCTATAATAAACAATGTTGATACTATCGGAAGTTACACGAATATCACTCATTGAAATAAAAACATTGTTAACGGATTCTATCGCGATTTACTTGTTAGTTGGTGTTACTCGTAGTCAGGATAAAAATTGCTGTATCCAGCATGCTCGACTCGTTGGGAATTTTTTCCTAACCAGTAACAGTTTTACTCGTTTGGGTGTTATTGGATGGAAATATACTTTACTAGCTGTCCAGGCGAACTTCGTACCGCCATATTTTTCCCGTTCAGCTGCACCTATTTTCTCATCTTTTAAACCTTCCCTGGACACCCACGACTATTTCAAGACTAAAATTAGCCAAATCGGTTCAGCCGTTCTTGAGTTGTAAACTAACAACGAAAAGTGGCATTGATTTGTATTTGTATATATTAGAAGGTACACTTTAGCCCTAATTTTCGGCTACTTTTCAGCAGCCACGGTCGCGGGGTAAGAGCGCTTGTAGACGTTCTTTTTTTTTTGGTGGTGTATGATTTGTAATGGATCATTATGGTACATGCACCGGACAATGGACAAGAAACACGGTCCGTTATCCGGTGAAAAAAAACGGACGTCTACAAGCGCTCTTACACTGCTGAAAAGTAACGGAAATGTCGTGCTAAGTGTAAATAATAAAACAATACCACATAGAATAGGATCCGTTAAAAAGTTATAATAAACAATGTTATAATGTACATGAGTGCCATTTAGAGCATGTGGGCGGACTCTTGTGCCCAGCATAGATTTGGAGTACTTATTTGACCAGTTGACATCAATTGGTGTCATAATTGAACCATTTCCTGATGCATTACCAATTACTAATGCAATTACTATTTACTGTAATGCTTAGCATTGTAAAAGTAGGTCATTCATTAGCGATGTTTCTTTTAGTCATTCATTACCTCAGTTTAATTATTATTTTTTCGTCAACTATGAGTTTTGAAATAAATTTAAAACTAAAGAGATGGATATGGATATAGTTGAATAATAATATTAGCCCCTTTTAAGTGGGTAACAAATGTCTACCAATAGCGCTCGTGACCGGGTTCCGGCAGGCTCAAGAAGTTCTGACTTGATGTCGTAGAGGATGATATATGCGTGCCAATGCTCTCACTACGCATCGTGCGAAGTAGAAGAGGATAAACCGGAAGGCAGACCCTGAGCTCTGAGTTCACCCCGGGCTCAGATGCAATCAAGAAATTAATCTCATTGTCATATCCTTGTCCTATGAAGAATGCAAAAATACTTGAACATCAATAATTTTTATTGTATTTAAGATCGTCTGCAAATGTTCATTCACTTTTGTCGCTAACTATGCCTCTTTGTTTCACAATCTATTCATCTAACATCCAACCGATGCTCCTAAACTACTCTTATTTATTTTGTAGCCGGCAGTAAAACGTAACTAGCATTAAAATTGGCCATAAGTCAAGTTACACGCTTGGCGGAGTGTTATTTCGGTGGTGACGTCACAGGATAGGCGGCTGACGTATATTATGTGGAGACGCGTAAGCTTAGCGTCACCTCTCGTAAACAGATGCTGTTTTGGCAAAATATTGATTAAAACTTTCTGATAATAAATATTCGGGGATATACAGTACCATGATAATAAATATTCGGGAATATTAGTACCATATTATTAATACCTTGTCTTATCGAGAATTAGTCCTAAGGCTTCTATCCCATATTACCCTTATAGCTATTTTCGGGTTGCGTCCAAAGATTGCACATTGGAGCCCGGTCTTGGATTAGGTTGGCATGTAGACTTTTCGGGTGACTGCCGTGTGACCTCCTAAAGTCCTACTTAACCCTAAAAGGAAAGCCTGCGTCAGTCTCCTTCGTGGTTTAACAAGTGTTAGGTTAGGGCCCTCTAGCTAGACCCAAACCAAGCATATTTGTAATATAGGTTCAAAAAGCGGATAAACATTGTAAATAGTAGGTGTAGCTCTTCATTTGTCTTCTACTAGGAGACGAATGAACACCTACATAGGGGAAGAATCAGCAACTTTTATTGTCTAGAACGAATTTTAGGAGAACATTGGGTTCGTCGCCTTATACATAATATGTACACATTGTACCCAAACAATACAATATATAAATATTTAAACATCCAAAAATAAACAACTTGACATTCTGAATTACTTTCACTCAATTATAAAACACTACATTTGACTGAACAATGCTGCGAGTCTGCGACTGAAATCCACAAAACGAGGGATGTTATCACTCAAAAGCTTTCCTGTTATTTCTTTCGCATCAAAACATTCTCTTTGACTGCCGAGCGGAACATGATCATGAGAACTCAACTTGTTTGTATATAAATGTGGAAATTTCCATGGAAATCTGCGGGAGACAACATTAATCTGTACAATGTTTGGTCAAATATTGGCTATACGCTACATACGAAAAGGTTTTGTAGGTAGGAAGGAAGGCTAGCAAGTACATTTTAAGGTTACGCACTACTAGCTAGCCCATCTATACAAGTGGCAATACGTTTTTAGAATCGTCATGATCAATGTATGGGATTTACACGTATTTTGACGTTTATGATAGTCGTTTCATCATTCTTTTATACAATACGCTGGCCAGCGAATTGACACTTGTCTAAGAAAATCTTAAGATAAGTACAAACTTCATACAAACATATTGCGCATCCGGCTCGAAGGACCATTATGAAGGGATGTGGTATTCATCGTATTGTATGGGCACCTTAATCCGTTCATCATAGTGATATATTCCCTATAGGCATACCATAGCAAATACACAGTTGTTCGTCGGAATCTTTTATTATTGTTAAAGTTTTCTAAACTGTAATAATGATTGTCTGGCTACAAATATAATTTCGTTCGATATAATTATGTTTAGATTGGGTTCATGGAACTTTAGAGTGTTTCTCTGTAAATTATTGTCAAAGTAAATCGTAAATACTGAACAGCTATTCTAATCCAGGTCCACGTTTATTTTAAATAGAAAACCGCATATTTTTGTCCGTCCGTCGTAATGAAACGAATTAGAAAAAGGTAATTGGAAAAAATGCTCTCATTCTATGTTTAACGTATCTCAATAAACGCACAATCTCAGTGTTTGTACACAACGCAGCTAGAGTTTACTGCAATCATAAATTTATTGAGGTTGCGGTTTCAAGATTTTAAATGAAACCGCATTAATAAATATGAAGATGACGGATCGAGTGAGGAACACCGTGATAAGGGAACGTTGTGGTATGGTTGAAGATGTAGTGACTAAGATAGAGAAAGGGATGCTTAGATGGTTCGGACACGTGGAGAGGATGGACGAAAGAAGACTGACGAAACAGATTTATGAAGCGAGGGTGAATGGGCAACCCGGTAGAGGTCGACCTAGACATACGTATGTCAGACAGATTGAAGACATATTAAAGAAGGGACATGTCAAGAGTACCCGAAACCGGCGAGCATGTATGAAAACAATTATGAAAGTAGAAGAAGCGAAAGATGTATGCCAGAATCGTAGCAAGTGGAAAACTGTGGTCTCTGCCTACCCCGCTGGGAAAGAGGCGTGACTGTATGTATGTATGTATGTATGTATGTATGTATGTATGTTAATAAATATTATCGGATAACTCCATAATAGCATTTACTGTTTGACACTTCAGCTTAAACGGTACAAACAAGACTTAACTAAGTTCCAAATAAGGAAAGGTATTTCTCCCAACGAAACTGGCTACGAAAATAAAGCAGCAGAAATAAAGAAGAACAGCCCTATCCCTTAGTCGCCTTCTATTCTACGATACACACAGGAAGAGATGGGGTGGCCCTATTCTTATAAATAAATAGGCAAACACCCAATAATACTAAAAAATACCACGTAAAACATTATACTTCCTAAGCTATTCATTTGATTTCAATTTGCCTATATTAAAATGACAGATACGCACAGAAATTCATCCAGGTTGATACGAAATCAGCTTAATTTGGATGACATCTATAAATCTTTCAACTTATTTTCGAGCACCGCTCGTTTTGTAGCACCAATAATGACGTAATCATTATATTTAAGTACCTACGTCTTGTCCCCTAAATCTGGAACGAAATGTTTGTCGACAATTTTTCCAACGTTGGACGGTTGGTCCCAATATCTGACAGACGTCCTTGCGAAAGTCTTGTTATCGATTTGTTTGCCTCACCGGTAAAAACGGAACATAGGAATGAGTAGGCGTGATAATATTTATTTTGGTACACCTCCTACAGAGTGGGCAGGTGTGTCGTCGACTCACGATATCTTTGCGGGAGTCCCTCAATGTTGTGAAAGATTTAATCTATATTTAGATATAAATCAATTGCCATTGCCACGAATGTTTCTCTGCGGATCAGTGGGTCTAAAATGGCCACATTGAGCGATTCCGCTATAAGCGAGTTAGTTACTTTATGAAATTCCAATCATCATCATCATCATTTCAGCCATAGGAAGTCCACTGCTGGACATAGGCCTCCCCTATAGATCTCCAATAAGACCGGTTGGAAGCGGCTCGCATCCAGCGTGTTCCCGCGGCCTTAATAAGGTCGTCCGAAATTCCAATAGATCTCATAGATTTTTATTAAATTCATAAAAAATGATCATTACAGAATCACAACAATTCATTTACTAAGCAGATTCAAATTTCGTGTAAATGCCGCATGAGAAATTATCCTAATACGATTTCAATAAAGTTACCTTTTTAGACCTGCAGTTGAAATTGGGTTCACCGATTTGTCTGATTTCTTACAAGGGTTTTTTTTGTAATAAAATTGTACCTGATGAGTGATGATGCTGGTAAACGATCTAAAAATAAAACCTTGACATCATTTTATGGCAGGACAACGTCTAACTAAAGTTTCGAATGATTTTAGTGTCTCGGAAATGTGGGAAACATTACCTTACTTAGAAAAAATGTGTCAATGCAGTCTCGCTTACTGATGACCTATTTTGTTGTTCTCTGAGTGAATTCAGTTACTACATAGTACACAAGATATCCTATTAATATTTAAACGCGAAAGTTTGTAAGTATGGATGTATGGATGTTTGTTACTCTTTCACGTAAAATCTACCGTATGGATTTTAATGAAACTTTACAATAATATAGCTTATACATCGAAATAACACATACGCTATATCATCAATGAACGGGATAAGAATTCCACCAAATTTTCAAAATCCATTTTTCACATTCAATCTTTGTACTAACCTCTTTCAAACTAGAACAAAACCATTTCGTTATCGACTTGGTATTTGTCACTACCTAGAGGTATGTACCCCCTTCTTACCAACAACACCCCGGCCCTGTGGGGGGAGGAGGGGAGGGTGTGTCGAGGGGTGGGTGCGAGTAAGGTCAAGGTAGTCGTCTGCGCGCGTGCGTAGTGCACTTTAAGACGTAAATGCAGCTATTCTATTGGAGTTTTGGAGTATGCAAGCGTGACTTCTCATATTTAGCTTGATCATCGATACTGTCGTTGGCAGGAGTGCCTTTTGTTGGAGGGAGCATTCCTCTTTTGTGTAAAAATCTTGATACTTGAGAATCGGCCATACTTTTGTATTATTCCTTTTCTTGATAATATTATGTTGTTGAAAGTTTATGCGAATATTATTCATTGAATTAATTGACTTCAAAAAAGTAGATTCTGTAATCGATTCTTTCATGAGTGTTTGATATCGTTTTTTTCGGTTTTTTTTTTATTATTTTAATTTACACTGTTCTTTTAGCGTGTTGGTTCCCGGTGAAGTAGAATAGGGCAACCCCATCTCTCTCTGTGGGTATCGTAGAAGGGGACTAAGGGATAGGGCTGTTCTCCATCTGACAGTAAACATACAGCCCATGTTTAAGTGCCCGCTTGACGGTATAATAGGCTCGTCCCCTATTATTTAGGACCGAAAATATAGTTGGCGAAATGTGGGTGGTACATGGTAATACACCTCTGCCACCTTCGGGGATTTACAGGCACGTGTATGTATGTATGTTGTGTTTGTTTCCCTACGTATGCTTTCGAATCACTGTGTTCTACTGAATTTTTGATAAGTTCTTTCTGTCTTTTATTTGACTTCTTCATCCTATCGTTAGTTCCCAGTCACATCAGAAGCTTTCACCTCGGATTCTGGGGTCCGCTTTACCAGTCTTAATTGCGGATTTGGCTGGACCTTGATATTTACCGTGAAGCGATTGCCATCTCCACAACCCAATGGTGACATTAGGCGATATCGAAGCATTGCAGTTAGACCGTTGTTGTTGGACTTTTTAGGGCTCCAAATACCCGCAACGACTGCCATAGATGTATCGTATGGCAACCGGGGCCGATGGCTAAACGTGCTCTCTGAGGCACGACCAAACCAATGCAAATGCCCATATTCATGCATACAAATATTTGCACTGAGCGGGGATCGAACCCGCGCCTCCTGCGTAGCGGCCGCGTTCACTACACCACAAAGGCTGTCTGTCTTTTATTTGACTAACATTGCCTTATGTAATAACCTTCACAGTCAGTGTCCAATGCTATATTCTTAATGATATCTCTATTCACGCATGATATCACTACCACGGTTCAATGGCCAAATTGGGCAACAACAACATTGTGGGCAAAAAATTGATCTTGATTGAACGAGATAGGAATAATGAAGACATATCGTCGGCTAGGAGCGGTTGCATCAGATCTTCAAGGTCACTTCACCTATTAATAAATTGTTTATAGTCAGTCACGCCTCTTTAGCATTGGGGTAGGCAGAGACGTCATGTTACCATTTGTTACCTTCCCGATATATAACCCCCGCCACGTATCTTGGACCTAAAATGGGCTCAAAATGTGCCCTATACGCGCAATACACATTTCTTGGGTGTGTTTTGAGGATAGCACGGGATGCTACTGCGGTAGACGAACTCAAATTCACCAAGCATAGACTATTACAACGCAATCCGCGGGCGCCAGAGCCTCGTATGTCTTACGATTTAGGTCCAAGATACGTGGCGCGGGTTATACCTCATTCATAAGTTCAAGTCCTATTTTTTGACAGATTTGTAGCTATAATACCTGTAGTTCTGTTAGAAGATACGAGTTTGATTGCAGTAGATTAGTACTCGTGGTAGGCATTCAGTTTGCGATTGGTAATACTTTTTTCTATTTACATTTTCGCCGGTTTTGGGTGTCTACTCTTGACCTGGCCTTTGTTCAAAATATTCTCGATCTGAATTACCCCAACATTCAGGCATTTACGATATTCTCGTTAGTCCCGATCGTCTCCAAGACCGAGATCCTGCCCCCCCTCCCCCTCCCCTCCCTCTCGAAAGGCAATCAGCAGGTGCACCAGCTAGCAGTTAAGGTTGTTTTAATACCGGAGACCTGCTCCATACACCATTTTGTTAAGTTAGATTAAAATTACCTAGATACCCTAAGTTTACTCTTTTAATGTTATTTTTCAAATCGGTAGGCTAAATCGTAGCTAAAGGTTGATGATTTCGTAGCCGACCGCATACGACAACTGCCAACGCATGCAGCACATGCGCGTAATTCATTGCGGCTTCTCATTGGTCCCTTTTATCCGTATCGGAGTTTAGCAAGTAATGGGTACGCTGTATGTGTTGCGTGCGTCGGCCGTTGTCCAGTTGTCGTATGCGGTCGGCTACGGAATTATACCTTTAGTGTCAAACAAGTCAAACAACAGTCGTTATTGTGTACGTTAAGTAAATACAACGACTCAGTAAGTTATTATAGGTCAATAGATTTTTTTTTCTTTGTCACCTTGAAGTAGTATACGTTTGAAATAGAAAAATATTGATTATGAAAACAAAACTATGGCAACCTTGCAAATATTGAGATTCAGATGTGGACTTAAAGGCATTGAAGTTTAAAGTAGATTTCATAAGGAATACTGATTTCAATGTCCGTGTGGTGACAGAGAAAGAATACAAGTATCACCACACCGTCTTATCCGTGTGGTGATGGAGAAAAAATACAAGTATCACCACACCGTCTTATCCGTGTGGTGATGGAGAAAAAATACAAGTATCAACTATCCGTGTGGTGATGGAGAAAAAATACAAGTATCACCACACCGTCTTATCCGTGTGGTGATGGAGAAAAAATACAAGTATCAACACACCGTCTTATCCGTGTGGTGATGGAGAAAAAATACAAGTATCACCACACCGTCTTATCCGTGTGGTGACGGAGAAAAAATACAAGTATCACCACACCATCTTATCCGTGTGGTGACGGATAAAGAATACAAGTATCACCACACCGTCTTATCCGTGTGGTGACGGAGGAAGAATACAAGTATCACCACACCGTCTTATCCGTGTGGTGACGGAGAAAGAATACAAGGATCACCACACCGTCTTATCCGTGTGGTGACGGAGAAAGAATACAAGTATCACCACACCGTCTTATCCGTGTGGTGACGGAGAAAAAATACAAGTATCACCACACCGTCTTATCCGAAGGGTGTCGTAAGAGGCGACTAACAGAAAAATACGCAGACGATATCACGGCGAGAGAAGGAATACTCGAAAAAAGTTTGGCCATTGGCCAGCGTGGAAACAGTAGGCCAAAGCCGAAAGCCTCACAACATTGGGAGAGGCCTATCTCCAGTAGTTAGGTTAATCCCGGTTGAATCCCTGATTCACCTTGGATTCCAGGGTTCGCATTTTCCAGTCTAACTACACGATTGACTGGAATACTGACTTCATAATATTATAAATGCTAAATCGCTCTGTTCTATTTGGTGTAGTCCACCAGCACCCAGGTGAATAGCACCTAGCTTAGATCACGGGGAGCACCTTACCTATAATTTTTTTGGCAGGTACTACTATTCCATTCAGAATGCCGATTTGATAAAACTATTTATTTTTCGTCTTTTGTCCGTTTTCTTTTTCAATCTCTTTAACACTGCTTAACCTCTCGAAACATGAGATTCAAAGTCTCGTGAAATACGAATTCTATAATAGCTAGACTGAGTAAACATGTATGTAAATAGACTAAAAAAATTTTTATTAATGTAGAAAAAGCGAATGATACAGCCCTGGCGGGACTAGATTCAAATCTCGACTCCTACTGAAAGCTTTTAAAATTTCATTTAAAAAAAGAATTTCTTGCCAGTCTTCTTAAAAATCTTTAATATTTTTTTCATTTTTACGTTTTGTGAGTGCCGTTTTAATGGTCTAGCTAGAGTCTTGGTATACCTACTACAGGTGAATGATTTATGACGTTGACTTACAGCTACTATAAGATTTGATCTCCTTACATTTGTATTTATGTGTGTTTAGACTTAAAAGTGATAAAATATAATTCATATGAGATTACTTGTAATGGGTGATCAAATGATCATAACATAACATAACATAAACTAACGCCTTTATCCCCGAAGGGGTAGGCAGAGGTGCTAGCACCCACATTTCGCCGTTTATGTTTAGGTGCCAATGTAATAGATAAGATTTGATCTCCTTAAATTTGTATTTGTGTGTTTAGACTTAAAAGTGATAAAATATAATTCATATGAGATACTTGTAATGGGTGATCAAATGATCATAACATAACATAAACTCACGCCTTTATCCCCGAAGGGGTAGGCAGAGGTGCTAGCACCCACATTTCGCCGTTTATGTTTAGGTGCCAATGTAATAGATAAGATTTGATCTCCTTAAATTTGTATTTGTGTGTTTAGACTTAAAAGTGATAAAATATAATTCATATGAGATACTTGTAATGGGTGATCAAATGATCATAACATAACATAACATAAACTCACGCCTTTATCCCCGAAGGGGTAGGCAGAGGTGCTAGCACCCACATTTCGCCGTTTATGTTTAGGTCCCAATGTAATAGGTGGCGAGCCTATTGCCATTAACCGGGCACTTATAAACCTGCGATAAATACACACATAACTTCGAAAAGCATCGAAAAGTCATTGGTGTGTGTCATAATTATGTCAAATGATCATAAATATCAAATACACCGAAATCAAAGGTGTTCAGAAGAACGAAGCTGGTGTCACGAGTTTAATTTGTGGTTCATGGGCGATTGCCAACTTCGGCCTACTTGCCGCTGTACCAAAGCTCGAATAATGCCGTAAATAATTTTTATTCGTTTTAGAACTATTTTATTTATTGTCGCGTTATAAACTGCAGACGAATATACTAGGCACTTTAAATTGCAATAAAACTATTTTATTATATGAGGGACTAATGTAAATTCTGATATTCAGATAGGTCTTTATTGCACACTAAACATTCGAAACACACTAAGGATAGACATGAAAGTTAGTTGAACAATGGGACTTATCGCAGTTTGGAATGGGTAATATATTTAAATCACATCAGCTTCAAATTTCTTCCAGACAGCCTTTTTATAAACTTTATTAAATAAATATAAACTGTATTGCAAAAACTGTGGATAGTTTGAGGGCAATTACGACTACTTAGTAATTAGGTACTGTTTATCTCCAAAATTGTATTTAGTACAAGAAAGGGTATGTATAAGTATAACTGATGCCCCCAGCCAGATGGACTGACGACCTGAAAAAGGGAGCTGGAATAGACTGGATGCGGACAGCGGAAGGCACAGGATCGGATCACGGATGCATGGCCGATAAAAATGGCACATAACCAACAATGCGAGTCACGTACTACCTACATTATAGTTTAGGTTGCACCCGAGATTCTTGCCTCGGAGCCCGGATTCCACTTTTCGCTATTTACTTCTCCACTTCTCACGGTCTTTGACTTCTGTGGTAGGGAGAGCATTGGCACGCATGTCATCTTCTACGACATCAAGCCAAAAGTTCTTGGGTCTATCTCCCTTACCCGGACCCGACGGAAGTGATTGACCAGACATTGATTATAATTTATACCCCTGTCTTCTTCATCCTAGTGTTATAATATGTCTCGTACTACAACATAATCTTTTAATAGATACATAATATTTTGTCGTTGCAATGAACTTGCACCGATTTGTGTTGCACACGTGTTGGTCTATTTTGCGAGCAGCTATTTATACATTTAACCCTAGTACTGCCGCTCTACCCGCTAAAGGTAATGTCTTACTCGGTCTTTGTTTGTTTCTTTGTGGCGGTCTAAAGACGAAACTAAAGAGCCTATTTTTACAATTCATATTCTCCACCGTGGTCCACTTAAGTGAGCCAGTCTAGCAACTCGTAATAATTTCCCGTGATTTACCCAGGGGATCAGAATCATGGAGACGTTTTTCCTGATTGGAAACGAGTTCATCGAGCTCAGGGTCCGTGATCCACCCAGTTGAACCATGGGAAAACACAGGAGAACCTGAGGCAATAAAGGTTCTTATGTCAATGAATTAATCTTCTGTCACTAAAGTCAAACACAGACTGGCAAATTTTTTACTCTTTATTCCAAAGCTTACATCCGACTAATATTATCGACGTCAAAGTATATGAAGACGTTTGTTTTGAATTACGCTCTAACAGCTGAACGGATCTGACTGAAATTTATAACAGGGATAGATTCTTATTATAGTCCAGAAAAGGCTTTTTGTCCAGGGAATAGTTCCTATGGATTGCAGCTACGGGATCAGAACTCCACACAGGCAAAACTAGTCTCCTGCAAACAGTACCATGTGGGTTCGCCACATGGTATTGTTGACATAACAATCCAATCCCTATAACTTTCCCAAAGTACCAACTGCGCAGTATTTCGCTCACGTACGTTCTAGAATTCTCTGAGTGCGATTCTTGATGTACGATGTAGTGGTGTATCCCGGTCCGGTATCGATCGGGACCTGCGCGCTCCTCCGTGAGCAACAGGCTGTGACGCAGTTACACGGGCTCGTGTGCTAGTGTTTATTTGGTACCTAGACGGTAGAACAATCTCGGAATTTGGGCTTTTTATCTGAAGCTTTTGACTTCGATAGCTGTTTGGGAGTAAGGATAGCCTGACCCAGATTTGGAAACTTTTTAATGTTTTTATTATTTAGTTGTAATTACAAGTAGGTACATGGAATTTTGGGCTTCTTTTTTTGAAAAGAGGTACTTCCATACAAACGTTTATTCGTTACTTTACTCCCTGAAGTAAGATTTAGAGAAACGCTGATACACGTATTCATTTCTTTCTGAGCAGAAGCAGTTGTATGAAGATTAATGGTTTTTTTACTTTGAAAATGATAGATTTCCATAAAACCATTCATCCCTTATTTAACCCTCATAAGGGTAACCACAGGGAGTAACATTGTGGTAATTTATTTCTTACCAGAAGCAAGTACATGAAGATGCTTCTTTGAAAATTACTCCCATACAAAGATTCATCCCTTATTATACCCCTTAGGGTTGAAAT
This sequence comes from Eilema depressum, assembly GCA_914767945.1. Classification (NCBI taxonomy): domain Eukaryota; kingdom Metazoa; phylum Arthropoda; class Insecta; order Lepidoptera; family Erebidae; genus Eilema; species Eilema depressum. Next base: position 2,685,664 of record OU612026.1, read on the forward strand.
ATTGAATAACGTTGATACACGTGTTAATTTATTTCTACATGCATAAATAATTCACACATACTAATCTGCGAAGGGGATACCCACTTTTCGTAAACTATGATTAATGATTATGATGCCCCACCTTAATAGGGGGCGAGCCTATTGCGTCAAGCAGGCACTTTGTCATGCGCTGTATTTTCATCGGATTCAGTACAGCCCTATCTTCTACGACACCCACTGGAAGAGATTACCTATTCTACTCTACCAGGAGTCCAGGAACCAACACGGCTCTAACAAAAAGTAAAAAAAAATCATTGTACTGATTTTTACGACAACGGAAATACAAGAACGTGTGAGTTAAACGATGTTTAAATTTAACAACCATTGAAATCGATTCACGAAATATTAAACATTTATAAAGGTATTGTCAATACTACTGTTGTATCAGTTACATGAAACAAGCCAAATAATAGTAGATTACCCAACAAGTGAAAAAAAGGTGAATTCTTTTCGAGGCACCAAGTTGTATCCCGAGAGGAGTGAAGGTTTCTCCGGTAGAATCCCGAGCGTAGCGAGGGGTTCTAGAGAGAAACCTGAGTGGATCGAGGGATACAAGAGCCGAGATGAATTCTTTTTTCACGTGTTAGGTACTCAACTTTTCACCATTGACTACGAGAAAACGATTACTCTGTGATTATGAATTACATTTTGTTATGGATAGTACACAAAAGAAGCAGCAAATTATCAGTAATAGCTACCGCTTTAGCGCGAAAAGACTCAGGAGTCTTTTCGCGTTCGAGAATATGAGTTTAATTTTCATCACTAGATGAAGTCATTTTATGGTTATGAGACAAACATAAACTTTTACAAGGAAAATTACACAGAAAATGGCGGCATTTTTTTTTCTTAATTTAAACTGAGCCACATTCCAGTCCAGCCAGTGATTACATTTAGGTGGCTTTTAGTACGTTTTTATAGTGAGAGTGTGCAACCTCTTTGTATGTTTCACTAGAATCCGTACATTCGCGCATGTTCCAAATTCAAATTTTTTTATTCACTCGGTGAAACAAAGAGCGTTTTATTCACTGTTTTTGATGAATCACGGGCCCTTTTTCGAGGGTCAATGGTGAAAAAAAATAAAAAACACGATTGCAATGTCAAAAAACGAGTTAATAAGTGGTCGGTGTCACTCGGAATGGTGTAAGGATAAATGTAAATCTGTTCAGGCATTTAGAAGTTATGGTGGAACATTGTCTACAATTCTGAAGGCGACCACATAAGACATGCACCTAGCAGATACCTACGCGTAATTCATTGCGACTTCTCAATGGTCCGCTTTGTCCATATCGGACTTTAACAAGTAATGGGTACGCTGCATCTGCTGCATGCATCTGCAATATGCGGTCTGCTTCTGCTTCGCGCATGTGCGGTCTGCTTCGGAATCATATCTGTATGTTCGTTTTGGTACTCACTATTAAGGGATTACTCCACCTGACCCTATGACGCATACGAAAAAGTTTAAATATTTCGTGTATTCACATTCGTTATCGTTATGGAAGATTCAAAACCTAAGATGTTTAATTATAATTTTTTCAGCGGCCTTACCATAAACTCTTAAAACAGGTCATTAATTGAACTGCAAATGTCACTTTGTAATGTCATATAAATATAAAGGATTACAAAGTGACATTTGCAGTTGGTAGAATGACAGCAGTTCAATTATTGACCTGTTTTAAGAGTTCATGGTATGGGCCCAGTTGTTGTCGTTGAAACAAATACACTTCTGTTTTTGGCAAGTACTCGTGTAATAAGGACGGAACTGCCTGTATAGATACTCTGCTGTATACAAATGGACATATTATATTTTGTTTATCTTAGGAATCAGCATCTGACCTATTTTTGACAAGGTCACTCGGTCACTGGTAGCGAGTACGCATACCTATTTACGAATTTATTGCTTTATATGTTTACTATTATATTATACACACATTACTCACGGTTATACTTTCACTGAAGGGGCAAGCAGCGGTGTGAAACACCAACTACTTACCTTCAGAGCATACGACTAGATCGTTAGGTTTACTAATTACGAAATAACTTACGACGAAAGCTCCCATAAATTAACTAACTAACATAAAATAACTGACTTGGTATACATAGATCTCACAACTTTTTACGGTAGAAGAACTGTGTTGCGAGGCTTGGTTTTTTTTACAAGTCTTGTTTTTGATGGCATTATTACCTACTTATTTAATTTAATTTAACAACTTCATACATACATACTTCTTAAGTTATTTTAACTTTAACAATCTATTAGACATTGGTTTCAATATTTCTTTTAAATATTAAACACGATAGCCCTCTGCCTTAATTTAACCAAGAAAATAATTAACAAAGAGGTTAGTCACCTCACCCTTTTAGGATAAGAGCGTGTCTGGTGTTAATAACTTCCCGAGTATGTTTGCACTGCGATAAACGGCGCTTAGTTAGTGGGTCATGCCGTATCGTAAGCGTCCCTAGGGCCCAGGGTCCGGAGTACTTTGCCCTGGGCCCTTGCTTTCATTATGGTAGATGAAGGGCTTGGTTGTTATCACAAGTGTCGCTTTAATTTATTTCTGTAAATGATGATAATAGTCACATGGGTCTAATAAGGAATGTATATATTAGGTTTAAAAGTTGCAGCTGTGAATTAAAAGTCCAGCCTCAGGTTTAGGGACCGCCATTTTAAGGTCAATAGTATCAGTAATGGCGGCCCGTATCTTCTGGACTGCACCCCAGCTTTTTACCATCTAGCATGGTGCAGTCAATTGACGGATACTACTCCTAAAATTCTACTTTTATACTTTTGAACTATTTTAAAAATATCACTCTCCAAGGCCTGCATTCCAGAACGATTCTCAGTTCTGAATTTCATTCATCATTTTTCACAACAGGTCTAAAATGGATGGAATGCCTAAAAGAGCTCTGCATTTTAAAGTGTTCCCCTCAAAGTATTCGTTTTCCAGGCTTTGACACTTTGAGTACGGAAAACTATAATTTTTTTATATATAAAATTGGTACATAGCAAGCAGCCGCACTATTTAACAACTCTTTCTCTTTATTCCGGTTTTAACAACTCTATAAAGATATCAAGCTGTAGATATGCGCTTTGCGACAGAGAGAACGCCTTCGCCCTATCTCTTCAGATATACATACGTAAGTAAATCTAAATAAAATAAAAAACGTATTCTAGAATGACTAACACGATTAAAAGTTAAAAATAACTGTTGACTGAGAATCCATACGATATCAGTCAAGTTTCCATCCACTATCTAAATTACCACCAAGATTCTAGACTGTACAACAATGTCTAGATAACGCGTATCTATCTCTGATACACTTAACACCTACCTACATATTAATAGCTTAGGAAATCTTGTAAATAATGCTTGTCTGATTTGTTTAGCCTAAGCTGTTGTGATAATATGATGGAAATATAAACTACTAGATGTTGCCCGCGGATCCGCCCGCGTGGATGTTGGTTATCGCGACCAAACATAGCCTGTGTCCTTTCAATCAATCAATTAGCCTACTGCAGTCCACTGCTGGACATAGGCCTCTCCCAATGTGCGCCACGTTTGCCGATCCTCCGCCTTCCGCATCCAATCCGTCCCAGCCACCTTTCGCAGGTCGTCGGTCCACCTGGCTAGGGGATGTCCCACCTTCCGTTTTCCTACGCGCGGTCTCCACTCTAGGACTCGTTTGCTCCAACGGCCATCGGTCCTTCGGCAGATGTGGCCAACCCACTGCCACTTCAGCTTACTTATTCTGCGAGCTATGTCGGTAACTTTGGTTCTATGTCCTTTATCAAGGTGTAATCTATCTCTGTACCAAATTTCGACTCTAGCTCATTCATTAGCTGCTACAACAGTAGGTATATCAATAACAACACACTTTCGCAGTGGTATCAGTACATAATTCTGATTAATTAATTCAATAGTAATTAATCATGCATGACACTTTGTTTATTTATTTCATTTATTTGTAATGCAATTATTAATGTTACATTCGTATGTACCTACGAGTATATTAGGTTTTTAAGATATGGCATTATTTGATAACCAGCACAGTACTTGGAATATTTTTTTGGTTTTGTAATAACGTTAATTATCATCATCTACTTGCCCTTTACCATCCCTCGAGCCTATTCCTCAGGGATCAGCTTATAGTCTAGCTACTGGACGATTGAACTTAGTTAACATTTTCCGTGAAACGACTGCATTAAGTCATCGTTCTTCCACACTCATTCCATCCCAGGCATTTCCTTCCTTACCATATTTGAATTTGAACAGTTGAAGTCAATTTTTGTTCTATCTTTGCTTCTAAAGCCCTAATAAATCTTTAATTCTCCAAGTAATCCAGACAGGATCTAATTATGGTTATCCTGGAGAAATTGGGGAAACTCCAAATAGGAACGTAAACATTTCTAGAATAGTAGGTCTTGTTTTCCAATACCAGAACAGTTGAAGTAAATTTTTGTTCTATAAAAATATCACAATGACCGTGTTGGATCCCGGTGAAGTAGAATAGAACTACCCCATCTCTTCCTGAGGGTGTCGTAGAAGGCGACTAAAGGATAGGGCTGTTCTCCATCCGACAGTAAAAATACAGCCCATGCATGAATAAGTACCCGCTTGACGGCAATAAGCTCGCCCCCTTAAGCGTGGGACCGAAAATCATGGTTGGCGAAATGTGGGTGATAAGATAATACACCTCTGCCTACCCCTTCGGGGATTTACAGGCGTGAGTGTATGTATGTATATAAAAATATTATATTTATCCAGGGACCAAGCTACTTGCGTCGAAACATCTAATGCTTGCACTACATTCTCGTCGAAGTTAGGCGAGGTGAGGTTTGACGAAGTTAGGCGAGGTTATGAGAGGCGAGGTGACACGAGGTTTGCTAGCACTTCACTCTCGTCGAGGTTAGGCGAGGCGAGGTATGACGAAGTAAATACCGTAATTTTCTTTATCGTACTAGTACGGTGCATACCAGCAAATGTCCGATTAAGCACATGACTATGGCATACTGATTGAACTAACGCGAGAATGTGGAGGCTGCACCTCGCCTCGTCTATCCTCGCACCTCGCGTCTCCTCGCGCGAGGCCAGGCGAGGCGACGCGAGGCGCGGCGATGAGACGCGAGGGCTCCCACCACACTCTCGTGCTCGCGCTACCTCGCCTAACTTCGACGAGAATGTAGTGCAAGCATAACATGGTGACCTTGCTCTGTTCGTATCACTGACTACAAAGGGGTTAACAGAGTGTGAAGCGCGTACCTACACGATTATAATATACTTCGGGACACATATCTCGCACCTAAAGGTATAATTCCGAAGCCGACCGCATACGACAACGACAGACGCATGCAGCATATAGCGTACCCATTACTTGTCAAACTCCGATACAAATAAAGGGAACCATTGAGAAGCCGCAATGAATTATGCGCATGTGCTGCGTGCGTCGCGCAGTTGTCGTATGCAGTCGGCTACGGAATCATACCTTAAATCGCGAGACAAACGAGATTCTGGCGCGCGCGAATTGTTCTGTAAATCTATGCTTGGTGAGTTCGTCCACCGCAGGCGTAAAGGGCACATTTTGAGCACATTTTAGGTCCAAGATACGTGTCCGGAGTTACATACCCAAAAAGGACGTTTGGGGTTATGGTCCTCATCTCAATAAGGAGGAAAATCTAACTAAATATACACTGGCAACACAAAGAGATAAAAGTAGTTAACACGTTACGGTTTTCGGTTAAGCGCTCATTTATTGACAACGACTTGGCCACACGCCAAAATGTTGCCATCCATTTGTGTCTCGTATTTGTTTTCTTTTTATTATCGTAACATCTTACAAAATCCTTATGTGTACGAAAACGCAAACACGCACGATTAGGTTGTAAAACTTTTATCTCCTTAGCTCGAATGATATGGAAAATTTAAAAATCATTTCTGAACCATTTAAGTCGCAGTTAAATGAACGTTGAAAATGTTGAATCTGGTTTGCAAAATGATTTACAGTCGGTGACAAAAGTATTGGACAGTATTAAAGTTAATTAAAAAGAAAAATGAAATTAGAATTGTAGTTTTATAGTCAAGTACTTTGGAAGTCTTCAAAGGGCACGAGTAATTTATTGCTTGATAATAATCTTAGCGTTGCCCTTTATTTACTTAGATACGTAGTTTATTTACTTCTCAGATTTTTTAATTTTCTACAAAATTAGACTTAAAAAGTCGGAATGCGGACCCCGGGCTCGGAGTGAAGGCAATCGTCTTCATGAGCATGATTATGACAAAGTATGAGTTACCTAAGTATACTTATTCAGGACACCAAGTGGGTATCCTAAGTTATGAGCGGATTGCTTTATGATAGTTTTTACTTTCAAGCTGACTTGTAAGTTAGTGTATATTAAGCTTTTGTAACTGTATGTATGATTATTGTCGCTCGCGCTAAGGAAAATTTGAGTTCCTGTCTCTCCTGTTTTTATATCTTGTGTCTCAGAACCGGATTGCGGAGACCGGTAAGACAATAATTACGAAGAAAGTTTCAACTGGATTTCGACTTCGATGATATTTTAGGGTTACGTAACAAAACATTTGGTTGTCCTCTAGTCTTGTAATAACAAAGTCAGCTGGTGCATTGACACTTTTCTTCTTTCCTTCATTGGTGGTAGCTCTCTAATTTTCTAAAGAAAAGAACTTGGAGAAGAACGGAAAATTGGAGAGGAAAAAAGGGAAAGACAAGAGGCAGGCCCACCAGCTCTCTCACAAAATTCATGAACTCCTATAAGCTACTTGAGTACGAAAGTCGTGTCCCCCTAGGCAGCTTCCCTGGGGGAGACAAAGGGATGTTGATAGCGCCGTAGCTCCCCTGGACGGGGCGAGACAAATCCCCTTCACTTTTTATACTTTGATGGTGGATTTTCCCCGGTCGAGCCGACCTATTGAAAAAAATATTAAGGTCACAAAATAATATGCTTATGAGCTAGCCATATTAGGTAATAAGTAAAGAAACGAAAAGATGGAACCCTTAGCTATGAGTTTGATTTTACCATTTGCCATTGTTGCGGATAGCAACACCAAAATTATTTTGTTTTTAATTTTTAGTATTTCTTTTATCTTGTGGAATGGCAACACAATCAATCTTCCCCTTTTCCTGCAAACTTTGTACCGAACGGACGCATGTTACAAATTGATCCAGTAAAATATGTAAAACCAGCTCCTGTGTTTGGAATTTACACCTACGCCCACCAAACTAAAGCTATCGAAGCAACAGCCATTTTAAAAGCACAGAGACAATATAGCAAGAAATTAATAATTTGAAGTGAACTCTAGAGCGAGATGATATACCTAAGATTGTTTTATTCAGATACATTTTTTTTTATATTTAGTAAACAGTAAGTACTAGATACAAAGTTTAAAAATAACTTGGTTCGTCGTGTGTTTAGTTAACAAGATAAACGGCTGTCAGCATATCGCGACACGTGTACCTAACATGTTGAACTGGTTTCATCAATTAATCTATTAGGGCTAACTCGATAATAGGCCAACAGTTGCTGGCAACACTGCTTGCATTAAGTGATTTGATTATTTTTATATTATCTTGACTGAGTATCTGTGAAGGTAGGCACGTGTGTGGCAACACCCACGATTAATAGGGAGTTTATTGATGTCAATAGGGCGTCAGATCGAAGGCATTTGAAAGAGACATGTCAAGAGTACCCGAAGTACTCTTTCTTTTATTTATTTATTTATTTATTTATTCAACTTCTTGCACAATGTACAATGGCGGACTTAATGCCGTAAGCATTCTCTACCAGTCAACCATAGAGTGGAGCAGAGCTATAACGAGGCAGGCACAAAAGAAGTATATATTTAGTGACACTCTTCTTTCGCACTATTCTTATATTCTTTGTCCTATTCACCTACAACCTGGAACTTTACATCTTGCAACATAAACAAATTTTAATCACATACAGCGTAATATTATATACACACGTGTTTACTACGTGTTAGGGCCCTGGGTACTAAGTGATTGTGTACGATTACGTAAGCTAGGTCAGAGACTGCGCGTGGTATCGATTGTGCACTTCAGACGTTACTTGCGCGCCAGACGAGTAGATAATGACATTGTAATGGGTACTTAGTGACCTATGTACTTATGTATAGCTCGGGACATATATCTTGAACCTAAAATGTGTTCTATACAAGCAGTACACGTTTCTTGGGTGTCTTTTGATGATAGCACGAGGTGCTACTGCGGTGGACGAGCATAAATTCACCAAGCGTAGATTATTACAAAACAGGGCTTCGTTTGTCCCACGATTTAGGTCCGAGTCCCGAAATATATCACACGGTAAAGGGTGACACAACTCGGAATCACTAAGATTTGGTACATTTTATAATTTGCTAGATGTTGCCCGCTGCTCTGCCGGTGTCGAATTCTGTCCCTATTTCTGCAACCCATGGGAACCTTTCAGTGATATTATATCAGTCAATTAGCCTAGGTATTGCAGTTTGTAGTCTACTGCTGGATGTAAGCTTGTCCTAATGTGCGCTCGATCCTCCGCCGTCCACAGCGATGTCACAGAATAAGTAGTAATTAATTGGTAATGTGTTATTTATTACTGTTATTAGTATGCGTTATTCCAGACTATAATCAATTCATACCTGTATGATACAGGGTGGAACGTGATTGAGTAACAAACCTCGCAAACACTCCGACGCGACGCATCAAACTCATTTCGAATTTAGAATATTAGTAGGATAAGGCAGTAGAATAAGATGTCATTTATGTGTACAATAAACAAAAAAAAAATGTTTGTGTAGAATCTTTGCTGCACTTAGTAACACGGTATATGACTTATTAAGGTTCACGTCACGTCACATAATATGTACACTTTGCATTCTTAGCTGGGTTTTGGGTGTTGGTACGTGTAACGTGCTCCTTACCTATATCACATTTGTATGCTGTGGTTGTATTGTTTAGGTTAGAAGGTTAGGATTATTGATTATTTTTTCCTTGGAACTACTTGAAGGTCAGGCCAGACAACATACGACTCATACATACAACTGAACTGTCTGTTGTTTCTTAATTAAATGAAAATAAAGTAAAATTTTACGAATAATGGAAAGAATGCCATGCATGTATAGATTTTGGATTGGACGATCTATCGGATCTGTCTATAAGAAAATTAAGAAGAGTGGAAAACGAAAGTAAAACGAGAAAATGGTAAGAAAGAGAGAAAGAGATCTTTGTTAAACATTACAAATAAATCAACCAATTAACGCTCAAATTGGTGAACGTCCCCTTATCCTAATTAAATATAAATAATAAATAAAATAATAAGATAAAAGTCATGTGCTCGACATTTTTAGATACTTTATCACCACTGATAATGATTCAATATCTCGGGTTTATAGTTCAGATATTATTGACCTCAGATAGAGGTACCTATGAGTACAATGTACGTACAATACATGTACAGTACAACGTCTGTGTTACATGCTTACTTTGAATTAATCGCAACTATGTTATCAATATGTACACGTAATAATGAGGAACATTATGTAGTTTGATTATTATTTTAAAGGGTAATTGCGATTTGCGTGTGACTTTATTTCTTGTGCTCTGGACTTTATTCTAAATCCCAGTATACTCAGACATGATGTCTTGACCTAAAACTAGTTTTAAACTTTAGTGAAAAAATGCTCCTACAAGTAATTTCGAAATTTTAGGACACTAAAATTTTACTTCACCTCGCCTGATGGTAACCTGAAAGCAATCTCAGAAAAGAGGGTCACTATTACAGACACGTACTATGTTACAATGTTGGCACTCAGCTCGGCGGCCTCATCAGATGCCACTCAAGTTAAGTTCTAAAAAATATAATCCGTGGACGGCGTTCACGGCGGCGATCACGGTCTCTACATTGAAATAAGTACATCAACATCCTCATAGCGAATTTCCAGTTGCTTCCAAAGGGAAAGAGACATTTTGCGAAAGAGACATTTTGCGAAAGAGACATTCTGCGAAAGAGACGTTTTACGACCAGGGGACATTTTGCGAAAGAGACATTCTGCGAAAGAGACGTTTTACGACCAGAGGACATTTTGCGATAGAGACATTTTGCGCCTGAGCCAGTAAAGATTGCACTTTGGAGCCGGAGGTCCGCTTGTTTTTGATTAGTCCTCCCAACCCCGGAGAAGAAAATCTACGTCAGAACCTCATTCTTTATTTAGTAGGTGCACCAACATGCAGGTGAGGCTGTGATTATGACGGTAGGGATACGCCAGTGGCAATCTCACCCTCGGTAATTGAAACCGCACGCCGTCTTCTGGCGGTTTTAGTCGGTTTGAGTCACACAACCGCCCCCTTCAGGACCACAGGGAGTTTTCCGTACTAGAAGTGTTTTAGGGCCCTTAACACCCAATCAATCGCAGTCTCTATGTATAATTGAACCTAAATAAGCTTTCGTATTAGTGCAAATCTCAGCCATCATACTAACGCGAAGCTAGTCAGTTACATTAAATAAAACCTCAATTTATTACAATATCGTTGTACAATGACAGTAATTATATCAATCGTCTCAGTTAGCAACAGATCGTTGATATCAAATGTCAAAGAAGTCAATATTGTGATCGTGAGCGTCAATTCCGTCAATCAGAGAGCTATTTATAATACCACAGTATCGCTGTTAAATATGACCTAAAACTCGTTGATGGTTGAACGTCTAGCTAGCCACCAATTGAACGAATCTTTCTTATTCTCAATCTCAGTTACTTACTGCGTTCCTCGGTGCGTTTTTAGTTTGTGTAGACTTACACCCGTATTCACAAACAATACTTCGCTATTAGTCCAGTCATTTGGTATTTTTACCTGGAAAGTTTTCCGGGAGTTTTGAAAATTGGCAATTTTATAGATTTTGATATGCTCTTTCCAAATTTGAACTTTGCCACCTCGTATGTTTGCCGCTCGCGCCGCCATTTTGAAAAAATGGCGCCCAAAAGCAGTTTTTTGATAATTACTCCTTTCCGACGCATTTTACAGGAAAAACATATTTAACAAAATAAAAGTAGAGGAAATTTCCTACAATTTGTGATAATTTTTTTTCCTCTAAAATTAATAGTTTCGGTATAGGAGCGCCGTAAAGTGTAATTCAATACACGTTTCGGCAGAAATACTCATTTCCACACCACCATGAGGTAGAGAAATCGGCGCGTTTTTTTATCGTGGTATCCCTTCTATCTACTTCATTAGAAGCCATGGCTCTGTAAATGCAAACGACACTGTGAAATGATAAACGTATACTGATGACTCAGACTAAATATTTCTGTTGAGCTCAGCCGGGGCTAGATGTTTCTTAGAAGGGAAAGAAGGGGCCTGACACAGAAGGGGCGCATTTCTCTATACCTGCGGAGACATGACAGACTATAGTTACCTATAATTACTATAGATAACCTTCGTATAATTTTTATAATTTTCAAATCACAGTATGAGCAGTTTAAAGTAAATATTACACGTTGGTGTGGATGTATAATGGTTTACGGCGCTCGTACGCCGAAACTATTGATTTTAGGAAAGAAAATGTTCGATATAAATTGTAGGAAATTTTCTCTACTTTTATTTTGTGTAATATGTTTTTCCTGTAAAATGCGCCGGAAAGGAGTTACTAACTAAAAACTGCTTTTGGGCGCCATTTTTTCAAAATGGCGGCGCGAGCGGCAAACATACGAGGTGGCAAAGTTCAAATTTGGAAAGAGCATATCAAAATCTATAAAATTGCCAATTTTCAAAACTCCCGGAAAACTTTCCAGGTAATGTTCTAGGTTTTCGCCCAAATGACTGGACTATATGCGTACTACCAAAACTGTGCAAAGATCGACAAATTCTCAGTCTCAGACTAAACTCAGTGCGTTCGTTTTGGTAAGCCTTTTTATCCATTGATAACACTTAAGTAATACTTCGTTGAGGGAACGCACTGCGTTAGATACTGCTCCGTGATGTTTTTGAATTAATTTTACCAGCCCTATGCGCTCGAGCACACTATGAGACCTCACAGTATCGTTTGTGAATACGGGTGTTATTGATAGATAAGCAAAGATGTCCGTGGTATCGACTGTTATTTGAATTTCAGTGATAGGATACCTTTTTATTATTGAGACAGATCTTTTTAACAAGCTTTTATTTACCTACTTCAACTGTAGCTTACACTTCTCGCCACAGACACAGACTTAAGACTGGAAACAGTGCACACAGTCAGGTATGAAAGGAACTTCATTTAAGCGTCGCTTAAACTATGAAATGAACTCCCTGCCGTGGTTTTCCCAAGCGACTACAATATGGGGTTCTTCAAGAAGGGCATTAGAAGGTTCTTACGGGATCGGCAGCCCCTGGTGTGTTGCATACGTCCATAGGCCACGGTAACCACTCCAATGAGGTGGGCCGTGTGCTTGTCTGCCACCTAAGTTGTATAAAAAAAAATTAAACTGGGTTTTTGCGTGACACATATTACACCACTGCCCAGCTCTTCGAAGAAGGTAAAATAGTACCCATATTAAAGTATCCTTACCAGTCGACTAGACATTACGACACGCCGTAACTGAGAACAAAGAAAAAGTAGGTCAGACCGATGAACAAACTTAACTTTTCAGTTGAGAAAATAGTTCTCAAATACAAATTAGTTCACCGCTGTTGGTGTTCTAACTGCAATTGTAAGTTTGTTGTGTGATGAAATTATTTGAAGAAATCGCAAGTAATAATAAAAACGACTTGTAGTTTTGGTTAATGAGAATACGTCCGTAACAGTGTCCCTGTCTAGCAGACAAAGAATACAATCTTATAGCTGTATTGCCTGTATTGATTAGAATCATACATTGTAACTTAATAAGAAGGAACTGCAACAAATTATATAATTTCCTTTTAACTTTTATAAGAGATCCCTGAATTCTAAGGTTTTTCTTCAAGTCGATACAGATTGTATCGTCGGTCGGAAGGAAGGAGTCCTTGCAATGATAGGATCAACTTGAAGTAAACCTCGAGACATGTGTCTTGGACCTAAATCGCGATACATACAAGGCCCTGGCGCGCGCGGATTGTTTTGTAATAAATAAATCTATGCTTGGTGAATTTGAGCTCCTCCAGCGCCGTAGCACCCCGTTCTTTCCTCAAAATACACCCAAGAAACGTGTACTGCGCGTATAGAGAACATTTTAGGTCCAAGATATATGCCCCGAGCAATAAAAGGTTTAAATGAACTTTGAACATGTGCAATCATCAATACCTAATCTTGTTGTGTAATGACGTCAAAATCACGTAGAAACAATCTTTGTCACAGTCTTTCAATGAGACAAGTATTAAAAAGGCACGTACTAACTTACAAAATAAACCGTTTTGTATCTACCTGTCTAATATACTCGTACTAGCGAAAGCCCGCGGCTCCACCCTCATGATGACGGTTATAGCAACGTTTAGTCGGATTAAGAAAAGAAAAACGACTGTGCCCTCAGATGGTTATATGGAAGAATTTGGAGCACTTAATGCGTGACTTGGTAGCTCAGAGGTCAGAGGAGAGAAGTCATTCCTCCTGTAAGGGACTGGTCGCGGTTTCACGTCCCGCCTGAGTCCTTTCCCTTTTACCTATCTTAAAGAAATATTTAGTCGGTCGCATTCAACTTTTAAGCAAAGCTCTTTGTTCCACAGTGAGAGCAGCATGTTCGTGTCTCGTCGCCGATGGATCTTGAAGACCTGCGGCACGACGACACCCCTGCGCTGCGTACGCGCAGTGCTGAGCCTGGCGCGCGACGTGGCCGGCCACTCGCGCGTCCACAACGTGTTCTACTCGCGGCGGGAGTTTGCGCGCCCTGCCGCACAGTTGCAACCCCATGATAACTTTGATTCAGAGGTTGGTATTATGCAATTATTTGAATAGCCCAGGATATAGGAATCGTAGCCGTCCCATACGAGGAGAATCTTTGAGGGTTTACCATGACGTGTTAAAAACTTTCCGTGTGCAAGGGATGGGGATACATAGAGTGTAGGTATAGCTCCATCCTTCTGTCTGGCCCGGAACACAATATATTGTAGGGAGCTTCTAGAAACGCAGCCGGGAATGAATACAACAGAGCTCAATCTTCCTGTCTGGCCTGGAACACAATATATTGTAGAGAGCTTCTAGAAACGCAGCCGGGAATGAATACAACAGAGCTCAATCTTCCTGTCTGGCCTGGAACACAATAGGTATATTGTAGAGAGCTTCTAGAAACGCAGCCGGGAATGAGCGCAATAGAATCGGTCTCCAGAAATTCAGTCTGTATACCGACAGGCAGATAGGACCATGGGAGATTGATGGGTCTTCCTACCATCCTAAGTACTTACTCGTGTGTGGTATACTTAACTTCTGAATATAAACTACTAGCTGTCCCGGCGAACTTCGTACCGCCATATTTTTCCCGTTCCCGCTGCACCTATTTTCTCACCGTTTAAACCTTCCCTGAACATCCACTAACATTTCAAGACTACAATTAGCCAAATCGGTTCAGCCGTTCTCTAGTTATAAACTAACAACGAAAAGTGGCATTGATTTTTATATATTAGAAGACTAGCTGTCCCGGCGAACTTCGTACCGCCATATTTTTCCCGTTCCCGCTGCACCTATTTTCTCATCCTTTAAACTTTCCCTGGACTCCCACGAATATTTCAAGACTAAAATTAGCCAAATCGGTTCAGCCGTTCTTGAGTTATAAACTAACAACGAAAAGTGGCATTGATTTTTATATATTAGAAGATAACTTTCCACTTGCTACGATCCTGGCATACTTACTTATATTTTCATAATTGTTGGCACATGCGTAGGTACTCGCCGGTAGCAGTGATTACTCTTAGCTTGGCCTTTCCTTATTTCGACCCTTAATAGGTATCTATTTATAAGTAGCAGTATTCTTCTTCATCCCAGCGTTACTCCCAGTCGCATCCGAAGCTTTCACCTCAGAGTCTGGGCTCCACTTTTTCCATTCTAATTGGCTGAACTTCGATATATTTTCCGCGAAGCGACTGACATCTGAAAATGTTTGTTCGCGATGGACGCAAAAACTACTGAATGGAATTTGATGCCGTTTTTTTTTTATTAGAATGTTCTTGGTCAGACTTAAAATCTTACGTTTGGCCTTCCACCCGTGACTTCGCCTGCGAGGTCAAAGGAGCAAACAAACGTATCGAAGCATGTAGGTGGCATTTAAGCAGCAGTAGGTATGGTACATTTTGTGGCGTTTGCGATTCCTATCTACTTTCCTATAAATTTCGCCATTCTCCCTCTTCTTGCCGATTGCAATTCGTTAGCTTTCACGCTGAATGACTTATTCGATTCCTTTTGTACATAAAAAATCAATAAACCTGTTGTACAACTACGTTCTACGAATCGTGTAGTTTACGGTGTTATCAACATTGTCGTACCGACACGGAAAACTATGCAGTTTATTGAAAGCATCGTCCATTCAAATCGTTTCTGTCACTACAGCTTGCTACAGGTAGCCTCTTTTGCCCGTGGTACTACCGGCTGTACTACCAGTAGTACCACGGGCAATATTGCTCGGGACAGTCGGGACATTATATCTTGGACCTAAAATGTGCTCATAATGCACATACTGCCTCTGTTATCCAGAGAGAATACTGTATGGGCTTAAAAAGCTACCAGTGGGAGCGCCGGAGTGCGAGGGATATGCCAGTGGCAAACTCACAACTCACCTTTGGCAACAAATGACTCCAAGGTGGCGTACGGTTTTAGTCGGTTTGAGTCCGATATAACCCCGTTAGCTCCAGCTATCCAAAAAGAGTACTTAAAAAACTTGTTAAGAGTAAAAGAGCCATGCGAGTGCTACATGGTGTTTTGCTTACGCGATTAACTTTAATGTGTGATAGAGACCCTCTGCCGTTAGCAAGCCGACATAACCTAATACAGTTTCTCATTCACAGTAATATTATGCAATCCATAAAACATATTATAAATAATATCTTTCGGGTTTTTCCAACTTAGGGTTACACCACACATGCTTTTTTAGTATCAGCGATCAACGATTTATCTTCAGCTCTTTGCGTGGTAGTTTCAATTCGCACATCTTACTCAGTCCTAGCCGTGGCGATCAAGTCGTCTCGTTTTTTCAACGCTCGATGTAGCGATTGACCAGTAGCAGCAACTTAATGGGCAAGCGAATCATGCCCAACAGTCATCTACTATAGTAAGGCTTTCGCTAAATTGAGCGACTTTGATGCAACAATTGTACGCAGACAGTTGCCTAAATACTATACTGTACTGTATCGCTACATACGCTAAATCGCGTAGGTAAAATCAAATTTGACTTAGGAAGTCACTCGAACTAGGTATTCAAGTGGTCTAGTCGCTAGCGTCGGATACGGCAAGGACTAATACAAATTGTGCAATTTAGCTATCTGAACGTGAATTTAGACCAAACAAACATAGACCTACAACTAAAACAAGAGCAATCTTTCTTAAAAAAAATTGCGTTTTTAGCGTTTACAAAAGAAAGAACTACGAACGAATGTTCTGTCACTGTTCACAATAATAGAATTTGACGTAAAAGGGATAGATTGAGCATTTGCTCGTCTGATGTAAATTAACCTTAACTCGGTAAATGGGTAAAATGTGGTGCAGTATCGATGCACCAGCACCACGGACGTTGAAAGTAGCGTGTGCGCTTAGGCCTTTAATACTGAGAAAATGCAAACGAAACATCTGTGTTGTAAATCTTTATCGCTTTCAATATGCAGTCGGAAAGTTTTATCGTAATTCACATAAACTATGACTCACTGAAATGAACAACATAATGAAATTTTACGCTCACTTATCATACATACAGTAGAACAACTGGCTAACATAATCAACCCGACTGTACCTACCTACTGTTCCTGGAAATATGCGGATAGTATTGCATTACATGTACAGTCAACGACAAAAGTTGATTAGTTTTAAAATAAATGTATTTACACGTTTACTATAGAATTAGTTATTATAACAGACACTGCGAACTTCGCCCCGCCTAACAGTCGATTCTTTAATTATTATTTTTAGAGTTATTCAGACAAATTTTTAAATTTTTCTCCCCGTAAGAACCATCCTCGTACTTCAAGGAATATTCTAAAAAAAAGAATTAGCGAAATCGGTTCAGTTGTTATCGAGATTTGCGGTCAGCAACACATTCAGCGATTTATTGTTATATTATAGAATTAATAATAAATTCTAAAATTGTTATCTAGACCTACTTGCTTTTTGTCCACTAAATTTTCCAGGAATAGTCTGTAGTCTGTAGATAATGGCATTCCGTGTGAACTGTCACCCAGAGGTCACATCTATCGCGTGTAATCGGCTTATGAGCTCATTGAATCTTTACCGGCACATTGAATCATAACCGTCACAGCAGAGCAGAGCACTGATATTAAATTCTAGAAATTCCCAGCGTCACAATCACAATGCAGCGTGGGTCGATTTTAAACAGATTATTTGACAGACTATTTTTAGTCTGATTATAGTTGCAGATCGACCTCCTTCCTTCATCACTTGATCAGTAAAATTTATCGATGATTAAAATTTGAATTAATTTTGTGTTTTTACATACAAAATGTATGGGAAACATTTTTGAAATTTCTGTCGTGTCAAGTCACTCATGCCTTAACTTAAATGACCTCATAGTCTTTTCATCCCTTCTATTCGAAAAGTGTCACTTTGTTCCTCTATAAGTGGGAGCAAAGTAGCACTTTTCTGTTCAGAGCTTTTTAGCGGGCGGAAAAGTGATTTGAATTCGGAACATCATAATTATTCATAGAAATCGAACCAATTTTTTTTTATTACTGGCTGGTTCGTGTTGGCTGCACGGCGCGCGGTACGGTGCACCCGTGCTACGTCTCGCTAAAGCTCGGGGTTCTATTCTAGAAACCTTCGCTACACTCGTGGTTCAAAGTGCACCCTCGCCCTTGATATACAATCTACTATTTCATCCTCTATGAAATAGAATCGATTAGCATCAATATTTTTTTTAACTTTCAACAATTTTTCTTGCTGACTGTATGATTTTGTCAAAATCAGTGAATGCAATTCAGAATATAATTAAAAAGTTAGGCATAGTCTCCTAAGAACGTTTTGCTGTATCTAGCTTTTGAGCTTTTGAGGTATCTATCCTTACTGCCTCGTTTCAAAAATACAATCTGTAATTAAGTAAAAAAAATACGTATCTGGAATCTGGAATACATGAAATATATGCGGACACTTTTTGATTTGTGTGGCAAATAATCAACACTGCCTTCTGTTACGAGTTACGAGGGACCGATATTCTCAAAAAACATTTCTGGTGAAAAAGCAAGTGGCTCTTTTCTACCTACTCCTACGTAAATATAGAGGCGTATGAATAAGTACATACCATCTAGAAAATACTATAATACAATCTCAGACTAGAAGAATAGTATAGACGGAATGCTTAGAGCTAGCCGGTGAAGCCGCCAAAAGCAGTACCATATAGCAATGGGGTACCGCTTGGCTCGCCACTCCTTGTGAGCAGCGAACGAATGCGCACGTCCGATCACTGCTGAACAAAATATTATAAATATGACGTATTGTGTATTGAAAAGGTGTAAAAACACATCAACAATTCATAGAAATAATACTGGATTATCGTTTCATAAGTAGATAACTATTTCATAATAGATTTCATAACATTTTTCTAAATAATTTAATTGCACAAACTAGGAACACAAAACCTCCGCCATATTCTACAGTGTTGCCATAATTTTTTTATCATTTCCATAAAATATTTTGCAGTATTTGTGGGAATTTGTAAAGTACTGAGTAAAAAAAACAGTATCATGAATGTTGACAAGCTTGATGTTTCTAATCATCATCATCATCATCAACATCATTCTTGCCTTAGTCCCGAACTCCCGATCACATCTGTGTCTGCAATCTACTTAATATGTGGCTTGGTTTTTTCGGCAATCTTGGGAGGGACTGCAATCTGACCTCCCAGCTTGAGTTCTGATTAGTGGCCAACCACTGACAGAGATATTCAGGTTACCAACATAGGCCTCAGTCTTAACTGACGTTTTACGAGCCGTCCGAGGCACTGAAGCGCTCAGATGAAATACAACTTAGGTCACCCATCCAAATTACAATCGCGTCTATGTAGCTTAACCCACTGATCGTTTAGTGAAAAGTGACCGCACTTGGCCACGAGCACTTCAACACCGTTGTTGTGTGTTGTGATACTGTTGTTTATCCTTTAGAATCTAAAGTGTTCATTCACATGCCTATTTCCTTCCGCGGTAGGCAGAGACATCAGCTCGCTATTCTAATAATCATTAGTCTAAATCAAGGGTGCCCAACCCTAGGCACGCGGGCCACTATGTGGCCCGCGGACGAATTTCGGGTGGCACGCGCAAGCCATTGCGAGAGGAGCAAAAAAAAAGCTTGTACAAAAGCAATTGCATTAGTCGCAGTCGCAAATGCTATGCTATTTTTTCTTTTCACTCAAATCTATCGAGTATTCATCAAAATGATATTATCTCTTCATATCATAACTAAAAAGTTTAAAATAATTTTATTTTATTTTATTTTTATGATTTCGATTGTATTGATAGTTTGGTATTATAATAAACTTAATATTGTACTAGTGCACTTTGTTATTATACTAATTTTTGTAGTTACATTCCATATTACTGAGTTATAATTTATACGCGTAAAAATGTAGTAAAATAGGAGCTGTCACTAGCGTGGAACGGATCCGGCGGCTGGGTCTGAGGTGACTCTGTACAAAACTGAGGCCATGTTCTCTCATAGGCCTCGGCGTGCACCACCGGAGGGATCCAACCTCACAGTGGGAGACACTCTCATCGGCATCAGGCCCCAGATGACATATCTGGGGCTCGTGTTCGACGGCCCAGATATCGGGGAGCGTCTCCGAAGTCTGGCTCCCAAATTAAGATGCACAGCTAACGCTCTGGCGTGGCTGCTGTTCAACATGAGGGAGCCAGAGCAGAGCAGGAGGCAGATGCTGCGGGAATCGTACGTTCCATTGCCCTATACGGGTGTCCCGTGTGAGCGGATGCCCTGAAGTCTAGGCACGTGCACCTACCGCGTGCACAGCAAGAGACGATGGCCATCAAGGCCATCAGGGGTTACTGCACGATATCCTATGACGCGGCGAGTTTTCTTACCGGATCTCGGAGAGCGAGGCTATGGACAAACATGGCGAGTCACCGGCAATTAATCTTGACATCGCCGAGCTTTTATAGAGTCTGCCACAAATCGCTTCTTTCCAAGCTACCAGCCTTTGGTTTGCCTCTCAGACAGTGCGACTGGGTGGTTAGCTTCCTGCAGGAGCGCCAACTTTGTAGTTCTTGCAGGTAAAATGCTGGCGTGCCGCAGTGGTCTGTCTTATCACCCATTTTCTCTCTTCTACATATCAACGATATTCTGACCACCCGGCAGCATTCATTGCTATGCAGACGATAGCATCTTACACGGGAGTTATCATGGGCATACTGCGGCCGAGCAGTCTGATATATAGTCTGAGCGCGGGAAAAAAAGCAGCTTCTTGTCACTGAGCTCGACCGGATCCTTAATCATATTTCCTAATAGGGCTCTGAGAACCTGGTCGAGTTCAATGCCAACAAGACACAGGCATGTGCATTTACAGCAAAGGTATCTTTTTTCCTTCCCTCTGAGGCGTGGGCACTGCCACTGCGGGACAATCTCAGTATTCTCGGTATGGATGCTCGCTGCCTACTGAGCAACAAAAATTATATTGAGAGTATCATCAAAACAGCCTCGCGTAAACTTGGAGTCCTGAACAAAGTGAGATGTTTTAACACGCCGGAGCAGCGGTGTCTTCTGTCTCCTGCGTGGAATACTGCTCGCATCTCTGGGATGGCTTCGCAAAGTACTTACTTGATACACTCGACAGGTTCCAGTGTCGTGCGGTCTGCATTATTGGGAATCCTGAGATCACGAACACCCTCGAGCCTCTGCAGATGCGTAGGGTTGTGCATACTTGGCAGTATTTTAATTTTACCGTCTCTGCTATGGTGAATGTTCTAATGAGCTTTTCCAATTAATCTCACCCTATCCTTTCCTACACAGAACAACGCGTGCAGGACATAAATGTCACCCGCATACGGTGCAAAATATTCGGTGACTCCTTCCTCTGCCGTACCATTAACTCCTGGAATTCCTTACCAGTTTCCCTCTTCCTACAAGTCCCGGATCCCTTCCTCTGCCGTACCATTAACTCCTGGAATTCCTTACCAGTTTCCCTCTTCCTACAAGTCCCGGATCCTTTAAGCGGGGCGAAAAAGCATCTAATGAGGCCGACAAGCTGAGTGCCACCATTGTAACACGATAATTACGTGTCTATAATGGTGACCCTCTTTTCCGAGACTGCATCCAGCTTACCAGCAGGCGAGGTGAAGTCCAATTGACGTTATAAAAAAAGTTCTTTCGGTGCCATATCGTTACCGAAAAAAGGCGCGGGAACGGGGACACGAACCCGAGCCGTGAAGGGCACACCGTAGTAGCGGCGATAAGACCCATCATGGGGGAAAGCTAGAGAGGCCGCCATGTAGCCTCTCTAGCCACTCCTCCATCCTGCAGGTTATCACCGGGCACGGATGCTTCGGGGTTTTTCTGCGTCGGATCCGGTAAGAGCCAACCACCGAATGCCATCGTTATAACGCGGGAGACGCCGTCACCGTAGGAGTGAGAGTTCTCTCGCTTGCCATCTTGCTCACGGCAATAGTACGCTGCGCAAGCGCGTGAGCTGCCGCCCCTCCTTTTGTGAGCAAGTAATATTCCAAAAGGAGACGGCGGGGTAGGAACGGAGGGGATTCGCAGCCCGCACAGCCCGTGACGAGCGTAGGGGACGCGGGCGTCGGAGGTGCAGAACAGGCCTCTGTCCCTCATGAGCATGGGCCTGAGGGTGGTGACGGGTGGAGCCGCCTGCACCTCCCCATTCCCAGGGGCTAGATGGGGATGCGATGGTCCCAATACCCGAAGAGAGCCGGCTCGAGGGAGATGGGCAAGAGATCAGCCAATTTCATTTTCCGAAACCTGGGGGGGGGGGGGGGGGGGTTGTGGATGTAGTAAAAAGATGTACTGGCCCGCCGAAAATGTCCAAATCGTAAGTTTGGCCCGACAGCTAAAAAGGTTGGGCACCCTTGGTCTAAATGATATAGAATAATAACATTTATTATAACAAATAAATATTCCATATGTCCAATAGGTACATAGATATTTCTGGGAGACTTTTTCATTTGCGGGCAACATTACGCACACACCGTTAGTGGTATCGGTACACGGAAATCCGAGTCGCACACGCACACATTGAAAATGTTTGGCTTCAAGAGTTTGTTCGAAGCATTCTGTCTATACTATTCTTTTAGTCTGAGAATACAATACACAATGATAGATTTGCGTATCTCGTGCTTTTGTGAATCGGTTTGACCTGTGCTCCCTGGAAAGAAATGTCCAAAGTATACAGCGATAATGGTCGGTAGTTGTTAGTGATAAAGGTATGCCTGTGGTAGATATACCTACATTTATCTCGGACAAAGTTTATTATACGAGTAACTCGAGTATACAATACAGTACGGTTTAAACTCAGACTAAAAGAATAATATAGACTTAACGTATAGAACCAGCGGGTGAAGCCACATAAAGTGATACTAAAGTAGCACCATTTCGCTCGCACTCGTGCGTGCACACAAAGAGTGCGAGTGAGATGGTGCTACTTTAGTATCACTTTATGTGGTTTTACACGCTGGTTCTATACGTTCCGTCTATATTATTCTTTTAGTCTGAGGGTTTAAACTGTATTACTAAAAAATCACTACGGAACTGATACTGTGCTCACACTCTTGTATTTGTGTGGTCCATATAACGTATGGGGAATTTTGACGCATCTCCGCATCACTAGCCCGTGCCACCAAAGAGGCCTTCTTCGAATCAATGGCTAACATCATTCCGGCGTCTTTTAAAATTGGCTTCGAACTGGGCCACAGCTAGGTACAGCATTGTCCGTTGCCCAACACGGATCTTTGGAAGTACGGGTCGAGGGACAACTGTGTCAGTCAAACTGTGTCCCTCGACCCGTACTTGCCCACTGGGGCAAGAGAACAAAAGACTCCAATCCTTTGTCCTAAAAATGCGCCTTGCGCAGTTTGAGTACCTTAAGTACCTTGTCACAAAGTTTGCCGATAACTATGGCAGCTGTGACCTTAAGTACTATACAAGGTAAACTGGTGTGATTCTACACTCGTCCTCGGCATTGATAATATTCCTTTTACAAAGTAAATAAAACTTTTAATTATGCATATATGCTGGCAACGGGGAAGGCATCCATATCCAATCTATATAAAAGCGAATTACCACTCACTGATTATTATTTTTATACCATTTAGGTCGCAGACAAGCACGTGTGCTTGTGGACCGTGGCCCACTTGATGGAAAGGTGTTGCACTTGTCCATAGGCCACGGTAACCACGTGGCCTATGGACGAGTGCAACACCAGGGGAGTGACACTTGTGCTGCCGACCCTGTAATAACAGAGAGATTATGTGCCGTCAGCGAAGGAGACAAGCAGGACAAGCCTTTGGTCTTCCCACTGACAGCACAAAACCTCTCCAGTGAGCTCAGGCTACCCTACTCACCGCTGGGAACACAACCCGAGGTTATTATACCAGCGGTATTCTGTAGGGCGGAGGCACTTCCCCAGTCGGACTGCACGATTGGGACGGAAATAACGGCGTGTGCTAGCTCCTGTAATCAGGAAATCTCAGAAACTATAACACCTGCAAACTTAAAGACACCATGATGGAATAGAATGACAAAATGTATAGGATTTGACATTTTTGACATTCGTTGACGCCTGTCATATACGTCAAATCCCATACATTTGGCATTCTATTCCATCATACGCCGAGCAACGATGCAACGAATTGCCCCCCATTGTCTAGGGGGGCAGATAAACGTGTGTTGCGCGTATAGAACACATTTTAGGTACAAAATGTTCTGAGGTGTTACTGATTGTAGGTCTGTGCCTATAAGACTAGTGTCTCCAATGCCGTAAAACATACAAAACAAAGTTGAACATGATACCTATTTGAAGTTGGACATGGTGTTTGATAATAACGTTGCACGAATGTCTGGGAAAACGGTTACTTTATTGATAAACTAGCTGTTGCCCGCCGCTCCGCTTGCGTGGATGTCGTTCATCACGACCGAACATAGCCTATGTCCTCTCCCAAGCTCTATTCTATCTGTGTACCAAATTTTATGAAGATCGGTTCCGTGGTTTAGGCGTGAAAGCGTTACAGACAGAGTTACTTTAGCATTTATAATGATGGTTCACGGTTCTAGTCGTGACTGCGATCAAGTATATGGCAGATTGTAAGTCTAACCAACACCTAATTAATAAAAATATACATACATCTATATAATCACGCCTTTATCCCCGCAGGGTTAGGCAGAGGTGAATTAACACCCACATTTCACCAATCATTGTATTCGGTCCCACGCAATTACTGTGATAGGGGGGTGAGTCGAGCTGTGTAACTGAGGCTGAGTCTGGAATGTATAATATATCTGAGTTAGACAGCCCTATTCCTTAGTCGCCTTTTCGGACACCGCATGGGAGAAGAATGGAATGGCCCAAATTCTACTCTGCCGGGAACCACGCGGCTTATTAATAAAATGCTGATTCAATTGTTTGGGCGGAGTCATCAAAAATCAATGTTTAAAAATGGTTGTAACATCATTCATTGGTTCCGATATAACTCGTATGAGTATCGGTAGATGGCTTCACCGTCGCCTCAAAGACGGTTGTATAGAGGAATTAAGATTGGCTTCGTGCGAGCTTCGGTGGCTTAGCGGTTATAGCATTCCTCTTTTAAGGGAAAGATCGCGGGTTCGAGTCCCGCTCGAAGTAGATTCTTTTTCCTTTCTAATTGTCAAAAATTCTAAATGTTCAAAATGTCATTCAAATGCTTTTATTTAACTATTACAGGTAAAACTTCTAGACTCATTCTTCGGCGATGGTCGCGCTTACATCATGGGTCCTGAGAAGGACTGCTGGCACCTGTACACGCTGTTGCCCCTGGAGGGCACAGTGGACGCCTTGGAGAAGGAGCACTGCGACGCCCACGAGGGCCGCGGCGCGTCGGAGCCGGACCAGACGATCGAGATACTCATGTCAGGTCTCGACCCAGATGTCATGGAGATCTTCACCAGACAGTACTCGGCTAACGCTGCACAGGCGACACGCGTAAGTTTATTATTATGTACGATTATAGAATTAATGTTAAAAAAAGACGTGTGGCACTCGGGGACTGCCGCGGTAAAGCTATTGCATAGCATTTTTTATGAACTTATGCAATTATAATAAATTATAATTTGAATTTGAATTTGAATTTCGGATTTCGGATTTCGAACTTCGGACTTCTGAGTCCGAGTCCGAGTCCTAGTCCGAGTCCGAGTCTGAATTTGAATTTGAAAACTAACAACTTATGCAATTATAATTACTTACGTTAAGCGAAGCTACTTCGGAGCAGCTCGGCTCTGTTCGTGCGAGATCGGAGGTGTTACCATTTTTCGTTACGGAATTTCTGGATTCGGTCTCCACGCTCAAGGCCCGCGATAAAAGCTAGGCAATAGCTTAAAAGCATTACCATCGCTGGTGCGCTCGTATAAAAGCTGTAGGTAAATCTGCAAGCTTTGGATGCTATCGGAACTAAAGATAGTATTTCGTAGCCGAACGCATACGACAACTGCCGACGCACGCAGCACATGTGCTTTCTCCGATCCAATTCATTGCGGCATCGCAATGGTCCCCTTTATCCGTATCGGAGTTTGACAAGTAATGGGTACGCCGTATCTGCCGCATGCGTCTGTCGTTGTCGTATGCGGTCGGCATCGGAATCATACCTTTAGTTAGGCTCTGCCTTTACACCAGAGATGTGCTATGCTATGCAGGCGAGGTCGCGAGGCTTGAAGTTTGGGAGGGGGGGGGGGACTTCGGAAATTCCTTTAAGAAATTTAACCCCCCCTCCCCTCGTACTGGGACTTTTCAATATGACGTACATGGTTTGGGAGGGGGGGGGAAGGTCATGTCCCCCTGTGACCCCCCCCCGGTGCTATGTTGCTGTGGATGCGTTTGATATCCACCAATCATATTCATTAGTCCACATAGCGTTGTTGGTGTTCCATTTGCTAAACTAGTCTTTAATATACGTATATATTTTTTTAATTTTGACGTTTTGTAAGAACCGTTTTAATGGTCTATACAGAATAAATTACTTTTGCCTTTGACTTAGACTCCCGCTATACAAAAACCCTGTAAACCTTCTTCATTTTCGATTTCCGATATTGTTTTCCCAAAAAATAAAATAATTGAATGTTGTATTAATTTAGATTTTTTTTGTATTTACAGGAGTCGGGCATCGACAAAATAATCCCAGGGATGGTCATAGACGATTTCCTGTTTGATCCGTGCGGATACTCCATGAACGGAGTCGCTAAAGATGTAAGTACCTACTTATTATTTTATACTTTAATATCTGTCGCCTTTATGCGTCAGACGGCAGTCGGTCCTGGAAAAGCTGATCAAACTTTGGACGCAACTAGGAAAAGGATGAGTCCTCTGGCCTACCATTGGCGAATGCTTAAAATTTTCAAAAGGCAAGCCAGTGCAAAAAAGTACCTCGTTATCTTGTTTGCCACGCGCCTTGCTTTGTATTGTATGGTATATTTGGTTTGTACCTACCTACCGATGTTTCTGCAAAAAGAAGTCAGCGGGAATCGGGTTATAGGGATCTCTCGCCACTACTGCCTACCCTTCCGGCGATATATAAACGTGAGGAATCGTCGACAAATGTCAGATTCTAGAAATGCCAGATGAGTTTAAAACGCCAGATTCTATGAATGCCAGATTCTACAAATGCCAGATTCTTATAATGCCACATTCTACAATTGCCAGATCTATAATGCTACATAATGTGTGGTGTTGTATGTTATCTTTTCCGCTAAGCGGACAATGAATACTACGTATTATTTATTCTCTTAATATGGTAGAAATATACAATAAAATATTGTTTGTTTTTGTGCTGCTAAAGGGCGATAAGGATATACCATCTGTAAGTTAACTTGTGGTATTAATTTAAAAAATAACAAACACGACTGTCTATGAGTTTAGTGTGGATGTTTGTTACTCTTTCGCGTAAGAACTGAACGGGTGTAGATGAAATATGGCACAGAGATTTAACAGCGGACCTCGGACCCGAGCTTAAGACCTCGGATGATAGAGACTATAATCTATAATACGGTTTTAGTCGGTTGGACTCCGACATAACCGTCCCCGCTGGGTGGGGTAGGTAATATGCGAAGCGAATTCCACACGAAAAATAAGGTATAAAGATTGTCCAGAATTTACATTAAAAATTTGATTGAAAGCTTATTCATTATATTGGAAACGACATTTTATTATAAACCATTATGTAGTAGAACATCATTTTCATATAAAAAAATATTTTATTCGACAACGCGGGCTATACGAAGCCATCATACCAGGCCCTCGATTCTGCTTAAGTAAACCCACTGTCATGCAACTGACACTGTAAAAAATGGCATTTTTTAGACTTTATTGCGACCAAAGTACAAAATTAAACAAAAAGAGTTTCATTCACTGATCTCCATTATCTAATAGAGATCATTGGTTTCATTACACTCTTCCATTCACTCTACAAACAGCCATTTAATTATAGACTTAACGGACGTTACTTTAAGTTTAAAATTAAATGGATTTTGTCCGTAGTGTGACAGTGGTTTTACTTTAGCAGAATCGACGCCCAGTTCCATTACCTAACATTGAAGGGGTTTAATATAACTACGGGCACAGTACTATGCTACGGGCTGCTCTTAACAATTGAGAATGGTCATTATTTAATTTAGCCTAGTGGTATGGGTAATGGACTGCTGAGACGAGGTCTTGGGTTCGATCCCAGGTACCATGGCACACACCAATGACTTTTCAATGCTTTTCGAAGTTATGTGTGTATTTATCGCAGGTTTATAAGTGCCCGGTTAATGGCAATAGGCTCGCCACCTATTACATTGGGACCTAAACTAAACATAAACGGCGAAATGTGGGTGCTAGCACCTCTGCCTACCCCTTCGGGGATATAGGCGTGAGTTTATGTTATGTTATGTTCATGTTCGTTGTGAGGTTAATTTCCACCTACTCGTCATTCTCCCCCCAGGGTTGTTACATGACGATCCACATAACGCCGGAGCCGTCTTGCTCGTACGTGTCGTTCGAGTCCAACGTGCCGGTGTCGAGCTACGACGAGGTGATCGCGCGCGTGTTGCAAGCCTTCCGACCCAGCAAGTTCGTACTCACCGTGTTCGCCACCCCGGTGAGTACTACACTTACGTATATTTCTTTAAATTAAATGTTTATTTGAAAGAAAGGTTACAAAGAAAGGAAAGGTTCATAATTTTGCCGTGGTTCCCGGCAGAGTAGAATTTGGACCACCCTATATCATCCTCCCACGCGGTGTCGTACAAGGCGATTAAGGGATAGATAGGGCTGTTCAACATCAGACATATAATATACAGCCTAGAGTCAGCCTATACATGGTCCGAGCCTTTAGGGCCATCTCGTCCACTCTATCAAAATGTCCACCGTATCAATATGTCCACTGTATCATAATGACCACTTCAAAATGTCCTTTTATCAAAAAGACCACTGTATCAAAATGTCTACTGTATCAAATTGTCCACTGTATCAGAATGATCACTGTATCAAAATGACCACTTAATGTCTTATGGTCGATTCATAGAGCACAAAAAGAGAATAAAGTACGAATGCACAACGCATCTTTTTTTATGTAAGACATGTCCAATTGACTTCACCTCGTCTGATGGTAAGCTGAAAGCAAAGTCTCAGGAAAGAAGATCACCAGTTAATTATGGGCAAAATGTGCACCGTACGCGGGTGGCACGTCCAGTGGGCGGCAAATCTAGTGAAGATTCCCTGGAAATCAAGTCTTACTACTAGATTTGGCCATAGGCCTTGGAGCATGTTACCCGAGATACCCAGTCTCACAATAGAAAACATTCCTATCAGCACCAAGCCCGAAATATAACATTTGGGACTCGTGCTCGACGGTCGATGGAACCTCGTGGTCGTGGACATTTTGGTACAGTAGACATTTTGGTACAGTGGTCATTTCGATAAAGTAGACATTTTGGTACAGTGGACATTTCGATACAGTGGACATTTTGATAGAGTGGACGAGATGGCCCTAAAAGGGTTCGAGCCAACAATAGTGCCCGGAATACGGCAATAGGCTCACCCCCTATTACGTGGGACCTAATACAATGATTGGTGAAATGTGGGTGTTAATTCACTTCTGCCTAACCCTCCGGGGATAAAGGCGTGATTGTATGTATTGTAATAGTAATATTCTGATGAAAGACCTAAACGGATAATAACCTGGACCGTTGCGATAAAATAATGATGAAATATTTGAACGAGTATTAACCCGAGATAACGCACTGAGACCTCCGCGCCTCGGTATTTATTTTTATTTGGGAAACCAATTGCATTCGCTCGTTAGAACACGAGACACATTATGTTGTACGTGTTCTTCGGGGAACGGAGGGATCTCAATATTTTAAGTACGGTTATCTATCCCAAAATTAACCTGGTTAATATAGCTTAACTTTGCAATATGTTAGAGCCTGCGCTGTATCGTGCGTGTACATTATTATGGAAACTTATCTTGTGGAAATAATACTGAGTTTATTTCTAAGTTAAAATAGCTACAATACAAATTACATTTAGACCTAATTTCGTGCAAAATATAATTTGCACAAAACAGTGCAAAAAGCTATACGATTTGTATTACATGTGGACGTCTTGTTTGATGCATGAGGCAATGGAGGCAATGAACCTACTCGATGACCACTTAGCCACGGGACCCTCAAGTATTTGTATTAAATATTCGTGTCTCCTCGCTCAGGACTCCCCGGGCGCGGAGGCGGCGCGCCAGCTGAAGAAGTTCCCGGCGCTGGGCCCGTACTCGCTGCTGGACGGGCAGCACTGCCGCTTCGCCGGCTACTCGCTGCAGTACGCGCTGTACGCCAAGTTCCCGAGCTGAGAGCGCGGCGCGCGGCCGCCGCGGGAGCTGCCGCGCGCCGCCGCGCCGGCGCCACGCCGCCCCGGCGTGCCTCCCGCGCCGGCGCCACGCCGCCCCGCGCCCTCCGCCCCGCGCCGCGCCTGGCGCGCGCTGCGCCGCCTGGCCTGCCCCGCCGCCTGCGCCTGGCCCGCCTGGCCCGCGCGCGTCTAGGCGCCCGCCGCCCGCGACCCGCGAGCGGTCGCTCTGTCAGAGATTACAAATCAAATAAAGATTTCATCTCACTATGAAACGACTTTTATTTGTGTTTGATGTTTAGCACACCTAGAATATTGGCGCGAATCAGTAGGTCGTCACAATAAAAATACAGAGGAAAAAGTACCTGGCCTGGTAGGCGCGCAACGCGACCCTCTGCGTGTTCTCATTGTTAGAGATTTCTAATTAAATAAAGATTTCATCTCACTATGAATCGACTTTTATTTAGTGTATACCTAGAATATTGGGACAAACCTGTATGGCAGAAAAGTACAGAGAGATAGCACTTGGCGTACCGCCTGCCCGTTCTGGCAGCTCGCTGCCAACACGATCCACTTCGTGTTTTCATTGTTAAGACATTTCAAATTAAATAAAGATTTCATCTTACTATGAAACGACTTTTATTTGTGTTTGATAGTACACCTGTAGGTCGTCACAATAAAAATACGGAGAAAAAGTACCTGGCCCGTTTAGACCACCTGGCTCGCCCGCGCCCAGCCCCAGGTGCGCCACGCGACCCACTGCGTGTTTTCATTGTTAGAGATTTCAAATTAAATAAAGATTTCATGTCACTATGAAACGACTTATAAATTGTATTTGTTTCGACCCTGAGACAGCATAAGGTAACTGTACCAATGCTCGACACTTTAAGGAAAAATAAAATTTCAATCTAAAAAAATTAACAAATTAATTACAGCATGGTCGTTACATTCTTTTTTAACTGTTACAGCAACAATTAGACATTAACTTTTGCCCATAAAATCTTTAAAATCTATCATACTTTTACTTTAAATTAAATTATTATGCACTTGGTCGAAAACACCAATGCTAGACATCATTGTCCCAATGGTCCAAGTATGTCAATAACTTCAATATTTATAACGTTTATACTAAAATTAGTAATAATCATAACTTATAAACAAAAACATCACACCTATAAAAATCAGTACCCTTGGCAAAAATCTTAAGAAATAACACGACCGTGTTGTGTGTGTTCGCGCAGCGGAATGTTGTTGAATTTAAAGATTTTAATTATATCGTGTAAATGCTTATGGTAAAAAAAAATTTGTGCATGCAGCCATTGTGGAGAAATTCGCTAAAAACAGATTCCGCTGGGCGTACGTTGTCCTGGCGGCACTTTTTTTGAATTCATGGACTTAGAAGAAAAAAAATGTGTCCAAAAATTAGCGTGTATTTGCGTGTAATTGTGTATGTATGAATAAAAATAAATGAATGCATAAACTTCGGAGAAATTCAAGTTTCCGCCACGCGAACGTTTGGCCATTAGCTAGTTTTCATATAAAGCGCTTATATAGAGAGCTGTAGATTTTTACATACGTTGTTTTGAATTTGCTTATATTTGTTTAATAAAAAGATTTAGAAAAAATCGAAGGGTTTAACAGATAAAAATATAAACGTAAAATACGCTTATTAGGTCTTAGTTCGTAAAGTATGCACTTTGGGGTCTAGATTTTTACGTTTATACAAACCTTGTAAGTGTCTGCAACATGTTGCCAAGTATCAATGATGTTCCGCTAGTAATTAAAGAGCAATAGGACAATTTACCATGTATAGACCACTGTTTACAAAGCAGTCAAATATCACGACGTTCTAAAGGAATTGCATAGTAAAATATATTCCAATAATTAGCTTACTGATTCAACTATTCACATGCAAAATTTCATCTCATTATATTCAGTAATTAAAGATAAACAATGAAAATACTGACAAAGCATCGAAACCCTACATAACCCGACCAAGTTCGGATGGCTACAAAAAAGCGGCCGTACCATATATCTAAGTAACGTTCTTAACCTTCTAGTATAGTATTCATTAATATGGTACAGTTGCGTACACAAGCGTTAGGAAAAATAAAACAATAAATTGCATTTCTTGAATGAAAAATATTTTTTTATTAATAACGCCACTATCTACGATAAAAATAAATCTTCAATTAACAAGTAGGTGGGTACTTCTCTAATGAAATATCCGTCTACAATTTATTTCTCGCCACCTGTTACGT
This sequence comes from Eilema depressum, assembly GCA_914767945.1. Lineage (NCBI taxonomy): Eukaryota > Metazoa > Arthropoda > Insecta > Lepidoptera > Erebidae > Eilema > Eilema depressum. The sequence continues at coordinate 2,718,146 of OU612026.1, forward strand.
AGAAACCCAAAAATTGGCAAAATGTGGAAACGTAGAAACGTAGAAACCCAAAAATTGGCAAATTATCTATTTTTTCTCTCTAGCTTAATATTTTTGATCAATTCATATCTACTATACTTAGACTATTTAACCAAAGGTCTAGCCTTAAGCGTACCGCTTCGAACAAAATAATTCTGCATATTTTGGTGGGGTGCACGGGAACACGCTCACATACATAAGTCACTGCCGTACCAGTAGGTACAACGCTAACATCATATACTGAGACTGACGCAAGTCTCAAGCGCTTACTTAAATAAAGTACCTACCGCCTACGTAAATAGTACTTTTGTTTATCTTTAATTACTGAATATAATGAGATGAAATTTTGCATGTGAATAGTTGAATCAGTAAGCTAATTATTGGAATATATTTTACTATGCAATTCCTTTAGAACGTCGTGATATTTGACTGCTTTGTAAACAGTGGTCTATACATGGTAAATTGTCCTATTGCTCTTTAATTACTAGCGGAACATCATTGATACTTGGCAACATGTTGCAGACACTTACAAGGTTTGTATAAACGTAAAAATCTAGACCCCAAAGTGCATACTTTACGAACTAAGACCTAATAAGCGTATTTTACGTTTATATTTTTATCTGTTAAACCCTTCGATTTTTTCTAAATCTTTTTATTAAACAAATATAAGCAAATTCAAAACAACGTATGTAAAAATCTACAGCTCTCTATATAAGCGCTTTATATGAAAACTAGCTAATGGCCAAACGTTCGCGTGGCGGAAACTTGAATTTCTCCGAAGTTTATGCATTCATTAATTTTATTCATACATACACAATTACACGCAAATACACGCTAATTTTTGGACACATTTTTTTTCTTCTAAGTCCATGAATTCAAAAAAAGTGCCGCCAGGACAACGTACGCCCAGCGGAATCTGTTTTTAGCGAATTTCTCCACAATGACCCCAATTCTGACGTTACCATCTCTAAACTTAAATTTCTCTAAAATTTTCTTATTTTAGATAAGCGATTGACATTTCTAACCGTATTCTGTTGTTATGTCAAACTAAATTTAGTGTTTGATAAGCACAAGACAGCACTAAATTTGAATATGACGTCGCTAAAACGAGTGTTACAACTATTAAAAAATTAAGAATGAACGATAAAGATTTTCATAAAATCTGTAAAAACTTATCTTAATAAGTCTTTAGAATGCCGACAAATGATAATTAGTGCATATTATTGATCAAATAGTGAACAAACTGTGATATTTCTCAGTCTTAACCAAGCAAATACAGTTTTTCTCGATCCACGTACCTGGCAAGTTCGCGGGGTCCGCTAGTTATTTATAAAATCCAAATCAATCGACGATTTATAGAGCTTTATAAAGGCTTTAAGCGTATATAGAACGACAATTGGCATTATTTTAGATGATGTCTAATTTTAGTTTGACATTTCTTATTTTAGTGCATATACGTACAACAGAATACCGTTTAACCAAAAATGACAGTTGAGTACTTTCTCTAATTTTAGTTGTGTCAAGCTAATTTTAAGTTAGTTGTGTGTTCTCAGAATACGAAATTACATTTTGACAGGACTAAACTGACATTTAGAGATTTTTAGCTTATTTTAGTTAGCTTGTGACAAGACAGAATTGGGGTCAATGGCTGCATGCACAAATTTTTTTTTACCATAAGCATTTACACGACGTCATGTGCTAAATATCTGCATAATTAAAATCTTTAAATTCAACAACATTCCGCTGCGCGAACACACACGACCGTGTTCACGGAGTCACATTATTTGCTGTCAACAGTCTTTCTAAATTTACTTCGGATGGTGTTGCGAATATTTGAACATATCTTATAGATACCATTAGGCATCTTTTAAGTCAATAGTCTTATAAAATAAATGGATAATTTTCTCAAAATACTGGGTTTTGTTCGAAAGTGTCTAGCATTGGTACAGTGTCGAGCATTGGTACAGTGTCGAGCATTGGTACAGTGTCGAGCATTGGTACAGTGTCGAGCATTGGTACAGTGTCGAGCATTGGTACAGTGTCGAGCATTGGTACAGTTACCTTAAAAGATAAAAAGAAAAATGATAAAAAAATCGTCGTTTCTCAAACATGCATGGATGTCACTCTATTATAGAGATCAGCGATGTCATTATTTAAAAAAAAAAACGCGATCAAAAATCTCAGTAGAAGCGTTTTTTGAATATGGAACATTATTTGATAACCCCAACACGCCGGATCATACAACATTGCTAGAGCGTTGTAATGTTCCAAATTCAAAAGAACTCTCTTGATTCAAAAAATCGCAAATGATTTGATACGACTATTGAGAAAAGCACTATACAGATACAGGTGGAAGATTTTGACCTTACCTGCAGGGCAAGTACCTTTAACACTGGAGACACCAAATTTTACTCAAATGAAACATGCCTTATTTTTAAAAAGGAACAAAAACGCATTCATAGATTTTTGAAAATTCGCTTGCCACACCCGGAAATCGAACCGACTTAAATCCGAAAAAGTGACACCTGTATTTTTATAGCATCAATCGATAGTGTCAACAGTTCTGTAGTTTTATCCGTGGGGATTTTGTGCACGATAAAAAAGAGCTGTCACTGGTCTGCCATCAATGTCCGAATCGTACGTTTGGCACTGTTATAAAGGTTGAGCAGTCTTGATGTAAATCATCAATATAGGTATTTAAACTTTCATGGTCGTGGATACTCGAAACAATACGTGGTAAATAGCCCGATAGTTCTAATTAATCATCAATATTTATCTTCACTTTCTTCAGAACTGGAAATACTATTTCCTTTTTTTTTATACCACTTAGTTGGCAGACAAGCACACGGCCCACCTGATGGGAAGCGGTCACCGTGGCCTATGGACGTATGCAACACCAGGGGCATCACACTCGCGCTGCCGACCCTGAAGAAACCTTCTAATGCCCTTCTTGAAGAACCCCATATTGTAGTCGCTTGGGAAAACCACCGTAGGGAGTTCATTCCACAGCTTGAGTGTGCGTGGGATGAAGTACCTTTTAATTCATCTGTGCCCCGAGTACGAAACATATTCGAATTCGTACCATAAAGTATCGACAGAACAAAGCATTGCGATTGGCAGGCTTCAAGGTTCAAAGTAGGCAGGCGGCCAATCGCAATGCTGTGTTCTCACAATAAGTATAAGCACGTTACGAATTTATGTTTTTCGTGCTTGAGTAAGAGTAACTTTAAAAAAACTGTATACCGGTACTATGGGGTGAATAGGGATCAATGGGTGAATAGGGATAAAATAGTCAGCTGAATTCTGTAGTTATTTTCTTTCAAGTTAAATTATGGATTAGTTCAATGTAATAATGTGCAGAGTTATCATTATTATCTGGTTAGATACTTGGAATTCGTAAGAGAAATTATTAAAAAAATCTAAGGACCATTTTATCCCTATTCACCCCATTTTAGGTACTTCGAATCGGATATCGGGCCCCTGTTCCCAAGTAAACCCACTTGGGAACAAGAGCCCGATACCCGATTCGAAGTATCAAAGGGTAAGCCCAGTTTACATGCAGTTTACGGTATGGGATTGGGGCAGAAAGATATTTAATTTCGATACCTACTTCGAATAAATAAAAAATCACTTTATAAAACATACGTTTATTAAATATTTCGATTATACAGCTTCCACCTTTAAGGTTAAACGAATATCAGTCTTATAACAAACAAGGGAGTCTTCAATAACATCTAATTTTAACTTAATATAATTATATAAACATCTTAATTTTACACAATACATTATGTAAATATATTTTCGTAAAGCTCTTTTCAATGGTCAAATTATTGTCATATTCAAAGAGAATGTTGAAAGAGAAAATAATATGAATCAAAAAATAGTAAATACAATATCTGAGCTTACCATAGACACAGAGTATTGGTGGTATAGTAGTAGACATAGAGAGCTTACCATCAGGCGAGGTGAAGTCAAATTGACGTGTCGTTTTGAGCTTTCTTATTTTAATTCACGTGGTTATTTGTGACTAAATTGCTTGCGTTAGGAGTGGGTTCACGTCTGTACTGTAATGTCCAAGATTCGAACCCATCCTGACTATATTTTAAAACTATATTATATTTTGAAATCCCCAAAAAGTTTTACCCCGGGACCATAGCTGCTGAATAGTAGCCAAAACGTAGGGCTAAAAGTAATAACAATAGGTAATAATAACAGATATACCGCGATAGAATCCGTTAAAAAGTAGTTTTATTTCAATAAGTTAGGTTCGCGCAATTTCAGACAGTATTATTTTGAAATTATATCTTCACCCATTGACCAAATAATTCTTTTCTCAATTTTCCATAGAAGATAATACCCAATAACAATCGTACAGTGCGGCCTATTCCTGTCATAGCCCTGTTGTCGTCAGCGGGCGCCCCCACAGGGCGGCACGGCGCCCCCGTGGGCCGGCCCTATGTGCGCGGCGGCGGCCAGGCAGAGTGCGTCGTTGTTTGGGCGGGCCGCTACTTGTATACCTAGGGGCAGCCCGTCTGGTGACAGGCCTAGGGGGACCTGCGGAAAAGAGTAGATTTTCATTTATAATCATTCGCTGGTGTCCCTTCGCCCAGCATACTCACCATGGAATCTTGATATTTCATGAATGCCAAAAAATAGTTCTGAAATAGTTTTAAATAGTTGCGAAAGGAAAAAAATAGTTGTCTTATACTTACGAAATTAGAGCCATAGTTCTATGAGTATGCTGGGCGAAGGTTTCGTCCAGCATACTCACCTCCGTTTGGGGAATCTGCGTACGCTTCAAACATAATTCATACTTCAAAAAATAGTTCATAAATAGTTCATAACGGTGTCCAAAAAGAAAAAATAGTGCTCTAATAACTCCGGAGTTATAGGCTTTGTTCACTGAGTATGCTGGGCGTAGGTTCTACGCCCAGCATACTCACCTCACTGCGCAAATACCGAACGAGCTATAGATACAATTTATGTCTCAAAAAATAGTTGTCAATATTAGTCTAATTTTCGCTTGACTTTTGACCTAGAAAACCATTAAATTTGGTTGTAAACTTCTACATACTAACGTTAAATGAGGTACAGTCGTCCACACAATGTTTTTATAATATAAAAATATTAAACATACTAATGATGGGCGTTGTGATTGGGAATAATATTGTGGTATTAACTCACATTCAAAAACAGTCGAAAAAAATATATTAGCATTTAGCTAGTAAGTATATATTTTTTAATAATAATAAAATAAATGAAACTGTAAGCGTAAAGAAATCCTATTACTTCATTGCTTGTAGGGTGAACTATTTGCCAAAAAAATTGTCTGGACACTAAAGCACAGATTACCTAATAGTTGGAACAGATAACTCACTGCCTGGAAAATTAACGATCCAACTCAGTTAAGTGCCTAAGGGCCGGCGCCCACTGCCGGCATGGCATGGCAAAGGATTTTATTACTAATCAAGTTATTTTGAATCTTATTCCAGTGGCTTTAGAATTCATTTTACTTTATTTCGTCAAACGATGCCGCGGCAGGCCGCGCGACGTGCCACATTCCGTTTGACTGCCACTTTGTCGGTAGTGAAAGCGGCCGCTAAGCAGGAGGCGCGGGTTCGATTCCTGCTCAGTGCAAATATTTGTATGCATGAATATGAATATTTCAATTGGTCTGGTTTCTATCCTACTAATATTATAAACGTGAAAGTTTGTAAGTATGTGAGGATGTTTGTTACTCTTTCACGTAAAAACTACTGAATGGATATTGATGAAACTTTACGATAATATAGCTTGTACATCAGAATAACGTATTGGCTATATTAAGCGATGAACGGGATCAGAATTTCACGCGGGCGGAGCCGCGGGCAACAGTCTGCTGCTGTATAATATGTATATATTTACAAAAAAAAAATTGTATCAAGTATGTTTATAGGCTTTCTAGAACCCATAACACAAGGTAGTTAAGCTATACTTACTTTGGGTCTGGATAGCGTTGTGTAGATGGTCGTATAATATTTATTTAATAATTTATTACATATAATTTATTTATTTTATTATCATTCTTTATCCTAGCGTTAATTCCCAGTCGCATCCGAAGCTTTTCAGCTCGGAGTCTGGGGTCCGCTTTACCAGTCTTAACTACAGGTTATTTTATTATTATTATTATTTATACTAAATCCCAGTCAACCATAACGACACAATCACACAACCAACTTCGAATCCACGAAGAGCAAAAATGATGCAAGCACAGATATCCGAGATGCAAGAGTAGCTGGGCTTTTAGCAGGTTGCCACGGGCATGCCTCGGCATGCCACAGCGTGCCGCAGCATGCTGCGGGATGCCATGCCATGCCGTGCCGGCAGTAGGCGCCGGCCCTAAGAGACGACCGAGGGCATTAGCTTTGTGGTAGGCTTTAGGGCCGGCCGGTTATTTTGAACCTTATCGTATATGCTTTATAATTCATTTTACTTTACGTAAAAACGATGCCGTGGCATGCCACAGCCTGCCGCGGCATCGTTTGACGAAAAAAGTCAATCATGCCTAAACTTATCGTAAGATGTAGGAGAAGCCAGCCGGAGAAGCGCCATCTATATGAACATAAACGAACCTACTCGTTTAAGCCGCGCCGCGCATCGCCCGGTGCCTACCGTACGTGCACACACTATATTGAACTTTACCCCATTGGAAATAAAGGTCAATTCCGTAATCATAATATATACACCGTGGTTAAACAACTGAACCAATTTTCATCAAACATAGCTAAGAACACTCCCGACTAATTCGCCTTTCAAACAAAAAAAAACAAAATCGGTTCGGGAGCTACGATGTACACAGACATACACACAGACACGTCAAACTTCCGTCCGTTTTTGCATCGGGGGTTAAAAAATTGTTATACCTAGTACAAAATGTACCTAAGTTATTAGAAAGTTTTGTACCCGACTGTACTAAAATCGAATGTATGTAGAAGTTTACAACCAAAGGACAACATTCACTCTCCATACAAATCTGGGCTAGTTTTGAAAGTGCCGGCCAAAGGAAAAAAATACGATATTCCGTTAGAACTCGTTCTTACTAACATTTTTTATTATGGCGTCAAAGTTGAGAGACCACTTCCAACGGTTTTATTAGAGTTTAAAAATCTTAAAATATACACTTTTTATGATAAGAACTATTGAAAATAAATGAAAAATATTGCTATACATTGGAAGAATAGTTAATAAAAGCAATAAAAAATAAACCCTGTACTTTATATTGTTGTTTTTCGTCCATTTATTGAGATCCAAAGTTGAAAGTGCCGGTCAGAGAAAACAAATATGATATTCCGCTAGAGCTTGTCCTTATTAGCACTTTTTATTACTACGTCAAAGCTGAGAGACCACTGCCCTCAGTTTTATTGGTGTTCAAAAATCTTAGAAACATATAATTTTTATGATATTATATATCGAAGATGAATGAAAAATATTGTTCTATATTGGAAGAATAGTTGTTTAACGCAATAAAAAATAAACCACATACTGCATATCGCTGTTTTTCGTTAGTTAGGTCCAAAAATTGAAAGTGAAGCCAAAGATAAATAATATGATATTCCGTTAGAGCTTGTCTTCATTGACATTTTTACTATAGCACCATAGCTGAGGGAATACTGCTCTCGGTTTTATTTGAGTTCAAAAATCTCGGAAACGTATATTTTAAATAAAATAAATAATTGAAAAGGAATAATAAATTATGTTGTATTATATTGGAAGAATAGTTGATAAAAGCAATAAAGCAATAAAAATAAGCAATTAAAAATAAAATACACGAGCAATAACTGTTTCATTGCACTCAACCCTGTTTGTTTTATCTATGATAATGTATGTATAATGTTGACGAACCTGGACATGACGTGATTGCTATCGTCCACGAATCTACCTTATGGCATTGCCATTAGTGCCTTGTAACTGTGGAATATGATCAACACATTTACTAAGTTCAATAATTGGAAATGCACCTTTAACCAATATAAATCAATATTTCTCATTCATTTTCAATAATACGTTTAAAAAAATGTATTATATCCAAGATTTGAACTCAAATAAAACCGAGGAAAGTGGTCCCTCAGCTTTGACGTCATAATAAAAAATGCTAATGAGTACAAGTTCTAGTGGAATATCACATTTGTTTTCTTTGACCGGCACTTTAAATTTTTGACCTAAATAAATGAATGAAAAACAACGTTAATGCAATATGCGGTTTATTTTTTATTACTTAAATGAACTATTCTTTCAATATAGAACTATTTTTTTAATTCATTTTCAATAGTTCGTATCATAAAAAGTGTATGTTTTCAAGATTTTAGAACTCAAATAAAACCGATGGAAGTGGTCTCTCAGCTTTGACGCTATAATAAAAAATGCTAATGAGGATAAATTCTAGCGGAATATCACATTTATTTTCTTTAATCGACACTTTTAATTTCGGACCTAAATAAATGGACGAAAAACAACAATTATGCAGTATGAGGTTTATTTTTTATTGCTTTTATTAACTATTCTGCCAATATATAACAATATTTTTCATTTATTTTCAATAGTTCGTATCATAAAAAGTGTATATTTTTAAGATTTTAGAACTCTAATAAAACCGTTGGAAGTGGTCCCTCAACTTTGACGCACTAATAAAAATTGTTAGTAAGAACAAGCTCTAACCGAATATCGTATTTTTTTTCTTTGGCCGGCAAAATAAAAATTAGCCCAATCTGAATGATGTCCTTTAATGGTTTTCTAGGTCAAAAGTCAAGCGAAAATTAGACTAATATTAACAACTATTTCAAGAACTATTTTTTGAGACATAAATTGTATCTATAGCTCGTTCGGTATTTGCGCAGTGAGGTGAGTATGCTGGGCGTAGAACCTACGCCCAGCATACTCAGTGAACAAAGCCTATAACTCCGGAGTTATTAGAGCACTATTTTTTCTTTTTGGACACCGTTATAAACTATTTATGAACTATTTTTTGAAGTATGAATTATGTTTGAAGCGTACGCAGATTCCCCAAACGGAGGTGAGTATGCTGGACGAAACCTTCGCCCAGCATACTCATAGAACTATGGCTGTAATTTCGTAAGTATAAGACAACTATTTTTTTCCTTTCGCAACTATTTAAAACTATTTCAGAACTATTTTTTGGCATTCATGAAATATCAAGATTCCATGGTGAGTATGCTGGGCGAAGGGACACATTCGCTGAGCTTTTTCCCACTCAGTCGGGTCTGTTTTCTAGTCTAACTGTGATGTGGCGATATTTTAGAAGCGACTGTCATGTGACCTCCACAACCAATAGACTATTTGACTAATGTTCAAAAACCACTTTAAATGATTGCTTATTACAGTATAAACATATCACATTAATATTTCTGTAAAAAAACAATGCATTATGTTAAAAAATCAATGATAAAGTTTAAATTTTCAAAAGTGCGCGAAAAACGCTATATTTAATCAAAATGGCGATGCGTGTGAGTATTGACGTCACCGTAAGTTGCTGTTATCATCAGCTCGCACAAAATGTGTATCCATTTCGAACTTAATCACAAAATATGTCCATAAAACTCGCGATGATCAAGGAAAAAGCAAATAATAACACCGAAACAAAGAATAATAGCTCATACAACTGGAGATATTTTATAGGAATGACGTCACCCAGAGCTCTGACCAATCACGAGCGTTTTTGCCATAGACAATAAATCAACAAAATATAACATTTTTATAATTGAAATTCTCATAAAATACACATATTTGAGAGTAAATTGTAGTATCGTAGGTCTTTTAACGTTATTTTCTAATAGGATGACCATAATTTGTAGTATATTTTTAATGTTGTCAAATAGCCTATTGACGATATATATCCATAGTCAAATTTGTTGAACTTTTTTGGGCTCCGACTATTCGTAACGGCTGCCATAGATGTTCGTATGACAACTGGGACCGACGGCTTAACGTGCTCCGCGGCCGCTACGCAGGAAGCGCGGATGGGATCCCTGCTCAGTATAAATATTAGTATGCATGAATACTGATTTTTGCATTGATCTACTCGTGCCTCAGAGAGCACGTTAAGCCGTCGGTCATGGTTGTCATACCGCATATGTACAGTAGAACTCGTAAGTGCAGTAGCAATCCTACGTAACTACAGCGTCAATATTCTAGCGCTACTTGTGACCTTTTTCTTTTAAGACAATTTACACACACACACACACACACACACACACATAAATTGTTCTTCCGTAGGAATATTATCGGTAATTTCGTTGATACTACTTAAGTAACCCGTGGCCGAGTGGGTCTAGCATGAGGTATAAGGAAATGCAAAGGTTGATGGTTCGAATCTTGAATCTTGCAATAACACTTTTTCTGTTTCATTTATAAATTAATATCAGGTTGATGAATAAAATATGTTTCTTAAGTAAAATTTATTATTTGTTAAACTTTAACAAAGATCAACATAAAATGTAAAAAGAATGCCAAGTTCATGCAAAATTACTTTATCAATATTTAAAATTATATTTTTGTCATAAATATAGAAAATCGTTATAAGCTGGAATCGAACCACAAATATCTCTAATCACTGTGAATCAATAGTGTCTCGCTTCAGCCACTTATCTATCAGTTAATTTACTGGGTTGGTGAATTACTGTATTAGTATCTAATGACACACACATACATATGTAAACGCAAAACCGGGCCACACGCCACACCATTTTGAGCCTTGTTGTGCTAATGCACTTATGAGCTCTGACTGTACATCTATGGCAGCCGTTACGAATAGTCGGAGCCCAAAAAAGTCCAACAACTGGTTTAACATTAACTGCAAAGCTTCGACATCACCCGTCTCGTCTGACTTCGGATGCGACTTGGATTAACGCTAGGATGAAGAAGAAGTTACCGGCGTATTATAACCCCAGTCACGTCACAACACAACCAACTCTAACTGCGCAGTAGAGGTCTTCTGGGTGTCTTTTGAGGGAAGCACGGGGTGCCATAGAGAAGCTCAAAGCCACCAATCCGCGCGCTAAGGTCTGTCGAGATATGAGGTTATCATCCCTACTAATATTATAAATGTGAAAGTAACTCTGTCTGTCTGTCTGTCACGCCCAAACCACTGTACCGATTTTGATGAAATTTGGTATAGGGGTAGATTAGACCTCGAGAAAGGACATAGGCTATGTTTGGTCGCGATAACCGACATCCACGCGGGCGGAGCCGCGGGCAAAAGCTAGTTTTAGATAAGCAGAAAGCGCAATTACCTGTGCAGTGGGGAACTTGAGCACGTTGAAGATGCCCCAGTACGCGAAGTTGAACGGGCGCAGTAGCGGCGAGTAGTGGTACGGGGCCGGCCACGGCGCGCTCGGGAACAATAGCACGCCGTCGTCGCCCAACAGTTTCTGAAACACGACATTTTGGATTAATAATCACCAAATATCGAAATGAATGGTCTGTATTAGCGTGTATAATGTGATATTATGACCTCCGAAAGACGGTATTAGTTTGAAGAAGCTGTCTGTGATTTTTCCCTTTTTTAAGCGTTAACATTGTTAAAATCTTACCTCTAATCCTCTTTCGACTATAGTTACCCGTTTAAATCACCGCTAGGGGCGCCACTGTTTCCAGTCGCACATCTTTATGTCAATCATAGATCATAGCGTTTTGTGATTTTACCGCGTAAAGGTGAAAAAATTTTCAAGTCAAGAAAAAAGTTATTAAATAACTAATTAAATAGTAATTACATTGTTTTTACCGTATGTATGTGTACAGTGCAACATAAATAAGTACAAGGTATCTTATTTAGTGAAGTTTCTTTCCATGAGCTTCGGTAAGTAGATTGTACCATACTAATTAATGAATACCGCTGAGGAATCGTTGCTCCCGAGGGAGAGCGAAGAGCGAAGCACTAATAAGTCCAAAAATAGTTCTCATCTTCGGAAGATTAGAACGACTTTGCCTCGCAATCCTCGAATAAATAAGCGGTTTAACCAAGTCATTTCGAAATTTGTTTGAGAGTTCGGTCTCATGTTCGGAACTCATTCCGCAATATGTTAAGGTTTTTACAAATATCAACCTGATAGAATTATATTAATAATCATTTACATTCGTTAGTTACTGATGTAGGTACTTTAATTTTTTTATTGGAAAATATAAAATTATTATATTTGTTACGAAAACAATAAGATCATTCCTTGGAAACCGGGAGAGGTACTTGATTTATGGACTATTATAATGAGTGTAGTGTCACTTGGATTTACCGGCCCAATAAAAATAAATTAGTTATAAATGATGTATCACCTTAATAAAAGGTATGATTACGTTGCCAGCACTGAACGGTCGATGGCGTACTTGTATACATTGTATTGCAGGGTCAGGAACTTCTAAAAACTGGCTTACAAAATAGCAATATTATAACATTCCAAGTTGAATTCTTGAGGGTGTCCTAGTTGGCGTGATATTCATACGTTAAAACAAGAATATCTATAAAAATACTAATCTATATTGTAAGAAAGTAGTAGGCATAAATGCATGTCATCTTAGGATGCAAAGAATTTAACATTTTTCTTATAACTACTAATTTACACATACCTACATAAATAGTTAAAAAATAATTAAATTAAATGTTGAGGAACAGCTCCTTCTTGTTCATAAACATCTTTAATAAGAGGTCAGATGGGACATTATCCCCCTTTTTAAACTTAAAAGCCTAAATTAACATGTTTGAACTTAATATGTCAGTTGAAATTCCAATTATTTGGGATTCAGTTCTTACAACAGGTAGATTGGATGACAAGACTTGCACCAGGCATTTCTTCATCTATGCATAAAGTAATTTCACAGGAGGCTCTTGCGAGTAACACCTAATATGGAAAAGAAATTGTCTCTCTAAGAGCCCACTCTTTCAGTCTCATCTTCACCTTACCATTGTAACTGCGACTAATTGGATTGCGGAAATCCTTTGGAAACAAGTCATGGTCATGGTTCATTTGCTAAACAATTCCTTCATAATTTTTGTTTTGGGGCTTTGGTTAATACCCGCTTAACGATGCCATAATAATGTTTTTATCCGTGAATATAATATATCTAAAGTATAACATATAGTCACATTGTTAAAGTTGGATCGGTAGGTAAATTCCAATCAATTCACCTAGAGTCACTTGAAACACAGATTCCAACTTGATGCCTTTGCCCACAAAGTAACTAAAATAGCTACTTAATTGGTATATTTACCAAAAATTTGCAAAACTATGACTTGCCTCCAAGCGATACAGTCAACATCAAAAGTCCATAAAAACATTTTTTTAATGAAAAAAAAAAAAACAAAAAACTGCATTACATTGCTTAATAATGTGTCAATTAAGTTGATGTATAAGTAGTTGTATAATATTTAGAAAACAAAGTAACTACATAGTACTGCTAATTAATCTACTTTTGTCGTTGACTGTACTATAGTTGCAAGACACTTGAAGTTAACCTGACGACTAGTATGATCAATTTCATTGTCTCAGGATGCAATTTTATTTTTGCTTGCTTCAAACAAGGTAGACTAAGAGAAAGATGGGCTCTGCATCCCCTAGTGAGGTGCAAATTACAGTGGTGGCTCAGGAATGGGAACCACAGTGCACAAGTGATACACAGGCAAAATGTGACTCACTTTCTCACTACAGAACGCGGCGGACGCGGGCTGGGGACTGAAGTTGAACAACTTTATGTTGTCAAGCAAATGGAGTTAGAGCCTACAAAAAACGGCATTCCAATGTGAGGGAGTTGTTTGCAGTGCATGCAGCATTATTGCTTATGTACAAGATGCACTACTGGTTCAGTCGGACAGCCAACTGAAATGATGGGCGCACTTGCCCCTTAACCCCTCTAGAGCTGACCAATCAACCGAGCAGTTCAATATAATACTGACGGTTATCTCCCTGAGAAGTTAAACGGATTCTTTGACCTCGTCTCAAGTCTCAATTCGTTCATGAATGTGAACTTCTGCTAGGAGTCGCAATGGCCTCGATCAAAGATCAGGACACATGCAATATCAACCCTTTCACATCAAAGGGACTCACCCGTCGTTCCCCAGTGCATGACGCGGGACTCAAAGGTGGTTCAGTGACCACATGAAAGGCTTTCAGTTAAACTGGAACTACATCATACCTATCAGTACTTTAGGCTGATTGATCTCAGATCGACAGCCCTAACGGCCCTGACTAATAAAGGATCTGCGGAAGATCCTAATAGATCAGTTAGGATGGAGGTTTTTCCCCCACCCATTTTAATAATTCTAAATATAGCCCCATAGTGGGATCAGTACTTTGGGCTGATTAATCTCAGATTGACAGCCCTAACGGCCCCTGACAAATAAAGGATCTGCGGAAGATCTTAATAAATCAGTTGGGATGGAGGTTTTCACCCACCTATTTTAATACTTCAGTGGCTGGCCCTTCTATACCATAGTGGGATCAGTACTTTGGGCTGATTGATCTCAGATTGAGAGCCCTAATCGACCCCTTGCCGATAAAAGATCTCCGGGAGATCCTAGTACACCCCTCAGCAGGGAGTTGCATCCTCCTTAAAAAGGGGGGGGGGGGGGAGGGTGAGAAATAAAGAATTGAAAAACAGGAAAACTGGAGTTATCTAGTTGTAGTTAGCGGACAACCACTCTTGATCAATGCTTTAACTATACACTGTATTGACAAGCATCAGTTGCATGTCAAATTTGCATAATTATGAGATTATAGTATATCTCAAACTTGTTCCAAAGTAGTAGCTATTTTTACGTCGTGACGGTAATGGCCATTTACTGGGTCTGTATAGATTGTGTATAGTCTAAGTGTACGGGATACCTACCCATACAACTATGGGTTACATATTGCATATTCAATGGCAATCTTTTATTTCATACGGCAGGAATGTATATTGCATATCCCCATTTTAAACATAATTTATTTTGGGCTTACATTTCATTTGATTTAATAATTAACATCTGCAGGGCCTGCAGATCTATAGGATCTGCAGTGTTTCCGTACTGTGCTACAAATGTAGACAGATTTTCTAAGGAAAGCCCAGGCCATTAATTATCCTGAATGGGATACGTACATTCACGCCTGTGAACCCCTCCATGGGGCAGAGGTGTAATATTTGACACCCACATTTGGCCAGATAGTTATGAGTTCACATGACGGGGGCCAGACCTATTGCAGTCAGATAAACGCTTTGTCATGCGTCATGACTAATCACTAATGTCTACTGCCGGATGGGGAATAGCCCTATTCCTTGGTAACCCATACCACGAGAAGTGATGGGATACCCAAATAATATCTAACTGACTATTTTCAGTACCATATAACAGTTTATTTTAGACATTTCTAGAAGAGTTGCCATTATTCTGTCTCTAGCTTCAGACAGGTGAGTACATGACTTCACGTATTAGATAAATTTCGCAGTATCGCAGCTTCATTGTTCATCTCATTGAAAAATTGTACGCTACCCTATCATCTCTTTTGCTTCTATCCATCCAAAGGTTGCCTGGAAGAAATCGCTGTTAGCGATAAGGCCGCCCATTGTGCATTATATAAGTCGAAGAGAGAATTAAGTGAAAGCCAGAATACATTATAATATTCTAAAACTGATTGTAGCTAACATAGGCAATCGGTGCTAATTGTCTAACACCAAAATGCCTAGTTGTGTACTTCAGTACACTCAAGCTTGCGGTCTATGTTACTGATGTAACTAGTTGTTTTAACTCAATTAGAGCAGCTACCACGACACTCCTAGGAGAATGGATAAGATCTATTCTTATGCAATACATATTGATGCGGCTCAAGGTAGCTTCAGATCCGCAGTTGCCTTCAAAGGTTGACTTGTAATTATGCCCATGGCATAGGTTTTATGTTGAGGAAATTTCCTCAACTCAACAAGTCTCAATTTGGTAATAAATTTTAATTAATGTTTGATGTTATGAATATGATATACATCTTGGTTGCATGTTTTGTATAAACATTCTGTTATGATTAATAATTATAATAATGCATTATTTTAATTCATATGCTGAATAATACTGTTTTCTATATTATCACATAGCGTTGTTATAGTTACCATCACCAGCAGAAACCAAACAGGTCTTCAAACTAATACCGTCTTTCGGAGGTCATAATAGAGCTGTTTTACATAAAATAAAACAGTTATTATGGCCGAAAGAAAGACGGTATTAGAGCAAGGTCCTTGCTGGCGAGAAGACACTATGATCTATGATTGACATAAAGATGTGCGACTGGAAACAGTGGCGCCCCTAGCGGTGATTTAAACGGGTAACTATAGTCGAAAGAGGATTAGAGGTAAGATTTTAACAATGTTAACGCTTAAAAAAGGGAAAAATCACAGACAGCTTCTTCAAATTAATACCGTCTTTCTTTCGGCCATAATAACTGTTTTATTTTATGTAAAACAGCTCTATTAGCTTTGACTGTATTGTGTGCTGCGGGTCAAAATAAATATATTTTTCTTTCTTCTTTTCTTTCTTTCTTTCTTTCAAATTATAAAATTTAAAAAACCGACTTCAACCGATTTTTGTTGATATTTACATGAGACTACCTGGCAAGTATAACCTATCAAACAAAAAAAATAATTTTGCAAATCGGTCCAGGCGTCTATGAGTACATACATTAAAAAAATATTCCGACGAATTGGAACCTCCTCCTTTTTTGAATTCGGTTAAAAAAGAAGAACAACAGTATTTTTTTTATATAGGACACATCAATTTGACTTCGCCTCGCCTGATGGTAAGCTGAAGGCAAGATCCCGGAAGAGGGTCACCATTACAGACGCGTACCATGTTACAACGGTGGCACTCAGCTTGACGGCCTCATCAGATGCTTTTTCACGCCCCGCTTAAAGGACTCGGGACTGGAGGAAGAGGGAAACACGACGTGTATGTAGAGATTCTGTGCCGACAGCGCAAAAGATACTGGTTATCTTTTGCGCTGCTTTTGTCCTGGGACAAGCCTTTGGTCTTTCTCCACTGGCAGCACAAAACCTCTCCAGTGAGCTCTGGCTATCCTACTCACCACCGGGAACACAACACGAGGTTATTTACCAGCGGTATTCTGTAGGGCAGAGGTACTTCCCCAGTCGGACTGCTCGATTGGGACGAATATACCGTCATGTACTACCTCCTACGAACGTCCACGTTTGTGAAGATGTTTGAAGATTGTTACTCAATTACACTCAAACTGCTGAACAGATCCAGCCGAGTTTTACACAAGTTGAGCAGCGGATAACTGCTAGTCTTACTATTATTATTTAACGTGAAAGTTTGTGAATGTATAAGGATGTATGTAAGAATGTTTGTTACTCTTTCACGTAAAAACTACTGAACGGATTTTAATGAAACTTTACAATAATATAGCTTATACATCAGAATAACACATAGGCCACGCGGGCGGAGCCGTGGGCAACAGCTAGTGTACAATATGCTTACGAGTAATTCCTCCCTCAGTTCGGCGGTGAGGCGCTCTGCCCATTCCTTGTTGACGGGAGGCAGTACCTGGTCGTCCGCCAACTTGAAGAGGGCCGCCGAAGTGTACTCGGACATACCCAGCAGCTGGAATTGTTCAGTAATAGTACATTATGGTACAAGTGAGCAAAGTTGGTGATAAGAACATAGAAACTTAACCTATAAAATTTAAAAAAGAATCTATAACTCACTTGTGAATAATAGCAATGAAAAAGTCACAGTTTGATAATAGGTGTCATTACGTGCCTATTTGCGGTGAAATAATAGCACTTTTATGAGCAGGTGTGTTGTAAAAGTTATATATTATACTATAAGTCTTAACAAATACTATGTAATATTTATGCATGAGGTATGCATAAATATTATATAGTATTGGCGTGGCGGTAGTGAACGCGTCCTCTAAGCAGGAAGCGCGGATTCGATTACCGCTCAGTGCAAATACTGGTATGCATGAATATGGGTAATTGCATTGGTTCTTTTTGGTTTTATATATAAATACAACCCGGACTAAAGCTATATTTTATATACCGCTTAGGTGGCAAATAATTACACAGTCCACCTGATGCGTTAATTGGCTGATTTATTTTTAAAGTTTAATGACGATCTCCTCTCTTCCTTACCTTTTTTATTTTATTTTTTACAACTTGTCTGCCACACAAGCATACGAATTACCGGATGGCGGATGGGAAGTGGTTACTATGGCCTCAGCACGCGTGCAATATCAGGTGCATCATACTCGTACTGCCAACCCTCGTAAGAACCTTCTAATACCATTCTTAAAGAACCCCACATTATAGCCACTTACAAAAACCAAATAATGGATATAGCTACCTTCTTAGGCAGTTCCACCCAGAACCTGGCCTCCCCCATATTGTTGGTGAGCAGCCTCCCGAACACGTCGGCCTCGCGAGACATCCAGTACCTCCACAGCGAGTACATGTGGTCGAACCCCACGTGGTAGTACGACTTGGGGGCCACATCGGTAGATGGCGCCTCTGCTGTCAGCTGGTTTAGTACTCTGGAATCAAAATATAGAAAAAAATTAAGTTTAGAAATAATTAAAGATGATGAGACCGTCAAGCTGAGTGCCACCATTGTAACATGGTACGTGTCTGTAATGGTGACCCTCCAGAGACTTGCCTTCAGCTTACCATCAGGGGAGGTGAAGTCAAATTAACGTGTACTATATAAAAAAATAAAATAAAAAATAAAGCCCGACCAGTAAAATAAAATACCTCGCCATATTGCGGTAAACTATTGGAACTAATTTCTTCATATGGTAACAATCTATACAATGTCATTATGGTCATCTGTCAGTGTGGTGTTAATTGTGCGTGTTGTTGAGTTTGAGAGCGCTATAAAACTACAAAACTATAGTAATATGCCGAAAACTATTAAAAGCCAGTTAAGAAAAGTAATTTATAATATAACAAAGTATTTGTCGGATAAAAAGTAGGAAGGATTGGACTCTGTTCCTCTAAATAACATCACGGACCTTGTTGTCAACATGACGGGTAGGTACATCATAGAGTACGTGCAATGAAATTGGCCTAAACTACTGATTTTACTGTGACTAATTATTATTCACATTTTTAGGTATATCCCGATCTTCTGTAATAAAAATACGAAGAGAAGGTCAAACGTCAAATGTATTTTCTACGCCTAAGAAAAATAAGCCTAACGCAAAAAAGAAAATCATGCTCGATTATTTTGATCTCTGTGCTGTTAGGCATAAAATACAAGAATTTTATGCAGTCCGAAAAACAATATCGCGTGGTCCCTGTTCTATACATAGTGTAATGTAACTGTATGTCTAACTTGTATTTACCATTCCAAGCAGTAAACTATTATACGGATACTACTGTGTTGTGATTTGTGCCCAGTCCTTGTAAGTCTATAACTCACTTTTGTGAATAATAGCAATGAAAAACATGACAACCTCCGTGGCGTAGCGGTAGTGAACGCGGCCGCTACGCACTAGGCGCGGGTTCGATCCCCGCTCAGTGCAAATATTTGTGTGCATTAAATATGGGTATTTGCATTGGTCTGGTCGTGCCTCGGAGAGCACGTTAAGCCGTCGGTCCCGGTTGCCATAAGAACATCTATGGCAGTCGTTACGGGTAGTTGGTGCCCTAAATAAATAATAAATAAATAAATAAATTAATATTGTAGGACATTCTACACAACGCTATCTAGACCCAAAGTAAGCATAGCTTAACTAGCTTGTGTTATGGGTTCTAGAATGCGGATAAACATACTTAGATACATTTTTTTTTTGTAAATACATACATATTATACATAGAAACACCCAGACCAATGCAAATATTCATATTTCATGCACACAAATATTTGCACTGAGCGGGGATCGAACCCGCGCCTCCTGCGTAGCGGCCGCGTTCACTAGCGCCGGTCTAGCTGCAAAGCTTCGATATCACCTAATGTTAACATTGGGTCGTGGAGGTCAGGTGGCAATCGCTTCACGGAAAATATCGAGGTCTAGCCAAATCTGTAGCTATGACTGGTAAAAGCGGACCCCAGACTCCAAGCTGAAAGCTTCGGATGCGACTGGGAATAACGCTAGGAGGAAGAAGAAGCAATGAAAAAGTCACAGTTTTATATTAGGTGTCATTCCGTGCTTAATTGCGGGGAAATAAAAGCCTGTTCATAAGCAAGTGTGTTGAAAAAATATTTGTATACTTGGCATTTAACATGTGTATCACTATACTTGGTGTTGTCATAATCATAGTGTTTTTGGCGCCCCCAGTACAGGTTTTTTATTTTATTGGTCGGACTTTAAATCCGACTACTGCAAAATCACGCTCTAAAAAATATTAAACAAAAAAATATTATGGATAGCCGTGGTCGTATGTCGATTTTCTCTAGAATGTGTTGTTTTGTTATAGTAAATGGCATACTTCCTTGGCAATCATACTAGTAGCGTCATTGCCATTATAGGTGATTTTATAGTCGATTCGGATAAAAAGATTTTGGACAGTTTCGATTACAAAATTGTCTGGAAGTATTATTTTGGCGAAAATAAAGTTTTTTTTTTACAACCCCCTGTATGGGGGTTGTAAAAAAAAAACTTTGCCTATGCCTTTCACATATACATTATTCCCATACATTATAAAAAATAGTTTGCTGTGTGGAAGTCTTAAAAAGCTACAAACTTGGTCATAGCGTTCCTCAGGTCCGAGCAGATGGGACTCACGCGCAGATCCTGGGCAGTCTCCACGTAGAAGTAGCGCAGTTTCTGTAACATTATACCTTACCATTTGTGAAACATTCTTCGCGGCCTGTAAAGAAGACCTCCCTTCCAAAAATGATCCCACACTCCCCAAGGTGCGATAAGTTGAAGTTGAAATAAAGCGGCTATTTTCATTGTTTACAGTTACGACTCTTTCCCATTAGGGTAGGCAGATACTACATGTGCCGGTCTGATTGTGTACTTATACTTCGCCGAGGATCATGGTAGGAAAGGCTTCCTACTAATATCCATACTAATATTATAAATGTGAAAGTAATTCTGTCTGTCTGTCTGTTACGCTTTCACGCTTAAACCACTGAACCGATTTTGTTGAAATTTGGTATAGGGGAAGATTAGACCTTGAGAAAGGACATAGGCTATGTTTGGTCGCGATAACCGACATCCACGCGGGCGGAGCCGCGGGCAAAAGCTAGTTATAAATATGAGTTTGTAAGGATGATGTATATTGTGTGAGTATGTGTGTTGTAAGACCCTGTTGCGACGAGAATTTCCGTATGGGAAGAAAAACTCCCACCACCTTCGCACTTCCTGCCTCCCAGGAAAAATTACCTCCCGGACAGAACCTCCCATGGCCGGTATGGAGTTTTCTGAATCGTCTTCGTACAATAGTCGGCTGGTCGAGACAAAATCTATGCATGTGGGGAATGCGAGACCCGGAGGACGTAATCGCATGTGACTGCGGAGCCTCCGTGAAGTTCTACCTCCACCTCCTGCACTAAAGACGATCTTAACAAAGCCGATAGCGCGGTCGATATGACAGTTTTATTCTGGTATAATTTAAAGCAGTGAAAAAGAGGATCATGGAAGCGAAAGAATACTTTAAAAACGTTGCCGTAAAAACGTCTCAACGGATGTGGTTAGAAAGAAATAAAGAAAAATGTAACACCTTAACATCAACAGGTCTGTCCAGGTTCAGATCATTGGCCTTCTCCCCGGCTACGACTTTCGTGAGTGGTGCGAGGTCACCGCAGTGCCGCGACACGAAGCCTATCGAAGCCATCGTGGGTTCGAGTCCCGAGCGAAGCGTTGAGCCTGGAGGAAAGATTACCAGCTATAGATACTGAAATACGATAATGTTAACGGGAATTAACGCGATCATGATATAGGTACATACATACCTTTGATTTGCCTGACGTTTCGACCAGGTTACACCGTTAACATTATTGTATATCATGGAACGCGAGGGTTTAAAAGTTAGTATAGGTACTGGAGATTTAATAAGTCTTTAAATAACATACATACATAAACTCACGTATGTAAATTACACAAGGGTTAGGCAGAGGTGAATTAACACTCAAATTTTCAATTATGATTTTTGGTCCCATGTAAGCGAGTCTATTGCATTTTTGGTCCCATGTAAGCGAGTTTATTGCATTTTTGGTCCCATGTAAGCGAGTCTATTGCCGCCAAGCGGGCACTATGTGTTTACTGTTAGAAGGAGCAACAGCTCTATCCCTTAGTCGCCTTCTACATCACCCAAGGAAAGAAATAGGGTGGCTTTCTCTACTTCACCAAGAACCAGGACGACTAATTCAAACCTAATATTATAATTAATGCGAAAGTAACTCTGTCTGTCTGTTACGCTTTCATTCCTAAACCACTGAACCGATTTTGATGGAATTTGGTACAGAGATGGATTAGACCTTGGGAAAGGATATAGGCTATGTTTGGTCGCGATAACCGATCACCACGCGGGCGGAGCCAGCGGGCAAAAGTTAGTAAGCTATAAATTAAAAAAAAAATCTGTTTCAAAGTACTCAGGTCAAGCTAATCTTCTTCTTATAAATAAAAATAAATATTGCTAAGCGTAAAACCAATTGCGCAATTTCTTTTTCGTATGTTCATTATCATCCACGAAAAGCATTTTATAAAAAAAAATGGTCCAATGGGTCACGGGGACGGGAACAGAATTCCACGCGGGCAACAGCTAGTAAGATAATAATAAAGTAACACTAAACAAGCCTTACCTTTCATACTGGTGTGTCCGCCCGTGGGGTTGAGTGCGTACAGGCCGCAGTAGAACGCGGGCATGCGGGTCGAGCCGCCGATGTCCGAACCTAGGGGTTATTACAATATGATTTATAAAAACCATTGTACACCAGTATAGTACCTTCGTGGGGATATCTACATGTGAACCCTCACCGCTGGCGAAGCGTTTTTATTGCCCAGGATTTCGGGTCTGTACCGACTTGTCGGTGACGTTCCACCTGCTAATCAACGAACGAAGCTTTTACGCAGTCTTTCTTCCGGGTTTAGGTCAGACGACAGTCGCACCCGTGAAAGTTAAAATGAATTAATAAATGGCGTCATAAGAGAGTGACTTCAGGCCCTCGATTCTGCTAAAGTAAAACCACTGTCATGACACTGCCACTGCAAGAAATTTCTATTTAATTTTAGCCTTTAAAATTTAAAGCAATGCAGTTAAAGTTTAAAGTTACGTGGTTTTTTTTAGAGCGAATGAAAGAGTGTAATGAAACTTATTTCATTTAATTTTGGACTTTGCGTCTGTAGCAATAAAGTCTAAAAATTAATTGCTATTTTTTGCAGTCTCGGTGGTATGACAATGGTTTAGCTTTAGTAGAATTGACGTCCAGCTTTAGCCAACTTTAAACGCAACAGAGATTTGCCCTTGGAGGAAGAAGAGAAGAGAGTTGAGAGAGAGTATACATATGGTGCCACTCACACAGAGAGATGGGCACGGCTATAGAGGCCTGCAGGGCCGCCTCGCCGCCGCTGGAGCCGCCCGTGGTGCGGCCCGTGTGGTGCGGGTTGCGGGTCTGCCCGAACACCATGTTGCGGGTCTCCTTCCTGTCGTAGTGCACGTACTACCCATTAGCAGAACCAAGGAGAAAAATATACAGGGTGGAAACTTTCTTTTTGACGTCGAAAATAATTAACGTTGCGTAACGTAAACGCCAAGTGTGCCTAGGGATTTATTTTGTCAATCTATAAAATTACATCTATATACTATTATATAAATGTAAAGTGGTCGTGTCTGTACATTGGAGATATTTAAAAAAAAATACTTGGGTTATGTTATGTTAACGATACTGAACACGAAAATATTTTTTTTGAATTTCCTGTCTGTTTGTTCGCGATGAACGCAAAAACTACTGAACGGATTTTGATGCAGTTTTTTTTGTTAGAAAGGGCTTGGTCAGACTTAAAATCTTACGTTTGTTTCATCCCAATCGGTTGAGTAGAACCGAAGATATGAGCAAAGGTCGCGTTAACCGAGATGCACGCGGGCGGAAGGCTAGTAAAAAAATAAATATCTTGTACTTTTGCCATTCCAAATCTAGTCTTCTAGTATAAACCGTAATATATAGCATACTAGCTTTCACCCGCGGCTCCGCCCGCGTGTCGGTTATCGCGACCAAACATTGTCATAGCCTATTAGTATGTCCTTTCTCAAGGTCTAATCTACCCCGGTACCAAATTTCATCAAAATAGGTTCAGTGGTTTAGGCGTGAAAGCGTAAAAGACAGACAGACAGAGTTACTTTCGCATTTATAATATTAGTAGGTAAGTAAGTATGGAGTATGGAAGTATAGATATGGATTACGGTATTTCGATTTTAATTAGATTTTATTTCTACTTAGAGAGTCATATTCTATTAGGTACGAGTTTGTATTCGACTGCATACAGCAGCAGCATACAGCGTGACTTGAATTATTTGTCTCACCATTTATTGATCTCAGGTACGTTAGTGACGGCCACAGGGATGGCACCGGCTTCCCTCAACAACCGCACGCACTCGGCGTCTTCAGAGGCGCGGAGGTGCTGCCGGGAGCGCACTCCTAGCGTGTGGAGCATACCCTCCACGGCGTGGGACTCCTTGGCTGTGAAGGGGACGCCTGCAAAGAGTTTTAGGATTAGCTATACTGGGTGATTTTATAGTAGATTTTGGGTACAGTTTCGTTAGCAAAATCGTCTGGAAGTATTATTTTGGCGAAAAAAAAAGTTTTTTTTTACAATCCCTACACAGTATGCCTTTCACCTATACATTATTCCCATACATTAAAAAAAAAGTTTTTTTTTCTCCAAATTAATAGATACTTCCAGACGCTTTCGCTATCGAAACAGTGCCCAAAATCTTTCGCTGCGAAACGACTACAAAATCGCCTTGTATAGCGTCGGTAGGTTAGTGGTTGGTGCCTTACGATCGAGAGGTCAGCCCTAGAATGCCAAATGTATGGGATTTGACGTATATGACTGGCGTCAACGAATGGCAAAAACGTCAAATCCTATACAATTTGTCATTCTTTTCCATCATACGCCGAGCAACGAAATGCCACTTGTCTAGGGGGGCAGGGGTTTGAATGCTGGCCATTACAGATTACAATACCGAAGTGAATACATTCCTAACACAAGCAATTTAGTTCAACGTCAGTGTGTTTTAAACCACTTAGGTCGCAGACAAGCAAACGGCCCACCTGATAGAAAGTGGTTACCGTGGCATATGGACGAGTGTAACACCAGGGGAGACACACTCGTGCTGACCCTGTAAGAATAGAGAGATTCTGTGCCGTCAGCGTAGAAGACAAGCAGGACAAGCCTTTGGTCTTCCCTTTGACAGCACGAAATTTCTCCAGTGAGTGTTAACGGGAATACTGTTTAAAAAATACTATGCTATAAAAAGTGTATGGGTCCCCTGTGAGGTCTTGCGCCTGCAACCTGGCAGACCCACTGATTGACGGACAAGGCTCTGGTGTAGGCTTTCCCCTCGGGGTTGGGACATCAGATGGTAGTCGCTTACGTAAAATTATAAATAAACCCACTTTAGGAGTAGGAGGTAAGAGAGCGGGCTTTAGGATGCACAGTGCAAGCTTTGGATGCAACCCGGATTGGCATTCCTAGACTAGGATTGTATAACCAGATGGGATTAGCCTTTTTTTGGTTTTCACGAGCGAATCCGAGACGGGCCGCTAGTGTTAGCAATTTGTATTTTTAGTGCGGAAGTTGTCTTCGAAGATAGACCGTTATGCTTAAGAGCCATGACGTGACGCCTAATCATTTAAATAATCACATAATTCGTTCATACAAAAGTGCATTGACCTAAATGAGTTCTTGACTATCAAGCCAAATCAGTTCCTTTCTTTATTTCATCTTTCCTTTTCTTTTAAAGTAATAGCTTTTTATGAAACATCAAAACGGTATGACATAACGAAACATGACGTCATACTTCATTGTTTCAGTTACAGCATCGAGACAGGAAATGTGCCCGCTAACGACAACTGGCTCGTTTCCTATTACGTGAGCCTGCCTATTTGTTCAGGCATATGTGTGTAACTGAATAAAAAAGATAGGTAGATATAAATGAAGAATATAAATCTGAAACTTATTTAACTTTCACAAATTAAAAAAATAAATAAAAAGAATACCAAAATGGTAGAATATAAAACAAACATAGGAAATAAATAAAATATTGCAAATTGCAATACAATAGACGCTGTAAAGTATGTACGCGTAAAACTACCTAATTAGAGATATATAAAATTACATAACAAGAAGTAACTTTCTACTGCACAGCCCGCTTGTCATTTAGAGCACAGAGAAAAACGTTTCCATAAATAGATATTATACCGAATACAGTCTCTCTGAAATACAATATCATTGAATAGTTTGCTCATTTTTTTTCGCCTTTCACAATATCACGAATGTCGAGAATAAATAAGCATATTTTCAGTATAATTTCGGAGAAATCGATTACATAGTGTATGTAGGTATATTCAATTTCAGAGAGTGGTAGAATTTTTGCGCGCCAATGTGGCAGACAATCGAATTTGTATCTTTTTAAATTTGGAACTTCCTGTTTCAGAATTTCTAATGCCAATTATGATAGGTATTTGAAAAGCTGGCGAATTCAAACCATAGTGATTTTTTAACCTGTGGTAAAAAACTACATTTCTTTTGGCGCGCTTTTCTATTAAATGTTTAGTAATTACAGTACGAATAAAATCAGTTGAACATTCGGTGAACCTCGGTAATTGTCGTGAATCCCTCGTCTCTTACATAGAGTTATTAATTTACAGATATGACCTTTAATTATATTACCAGTTGTCATAATGAATACAATACAAGCACGATATGAGCAACAAAACCTCCTTTGTAGCTCAAAACTAACAGAAAAATATTGAAATATAAGAAAAATAAATGATTTATTTGACGTATATGATACATTTATGATTATGAACGCTATTTTCATTCGTGAACATATTCGATTCTATCAAATTTTATCAAAATTAACTTACAGTAGTTATGTATCATGGCTGCAACAAATTTAAAGCGTGGTGTGGTAAAGTAATTGTTGCTCAGTCTCGTGAAATTGTAAATAATGTATGTAACTATTTTAATAAAGAATATATATTATAATTTATTTGAAAAAGAAGAAAATTTACTTTCTACTTTTTTAATTGATAAATTATCAACAAAAATCGGTAGAAGTCGGTTTCTTAAATTTTTAATTTGGTGATTATTATCAATTATTATTAATCCGATGTAATATCGTACTGTTACTTATGTACATCAAACAGTAAAATATTGACTTGTATCTGTTACGGCTTAAGGTAGGTGTGAACATAAACTTAAGATTAGCCGGCTGAACTTAGGGTTATCTTCGAGAAGCAGCTAAAGTTCGATAACATGTTAGTTTGCGTCAGGATATTCCATGTTTAGCCGGTTAATGTGCACATTAACCGAAACGAAACGGCTAAAAATGTATTCGTTCTACCTTTCAGTTCAAATGATTGATTAGGCAACGCCTGCTGCCGGTCTATATTTAATTGCGTATGGCTTTGCGAGTCTTCAATTTCTTGATGGTCATAAAAAAAATAACCGCGAAGGTCTTCTAACATAATCTATCCAAGTCTGATTGAGCCGAGTGGACACTTTGATGTTTGCACTATTGGCGGCATAGAAAGGCTGAAATGAGAGTGATTATTCCTTACCCGTTTCCTTCTACATTTTTAGCCAAGGGCCTGCGGTTAGACATAAGTTTAGCCGGCTAAAGATAGAAGAAACTAACAGTAACACCTCGTCGAAGATAAATCTAAGTTTACCCGGCTAATCTTAAGTTTATGTTCACACCTACCTTTGGCCGTAACATATCTATGTATTTTTTATTTAATGTATACAAGTATAGCTATACTTGTATACATTAAATAAAAAATATCGCGTACATTACCGCGATTTCTTATATCTTCAAATTCATTATTTATTGAAACTTCAATAAATAATGAATTTTCAAATTCATGTCGCTTCTCTATAATTTTCTTAGGTCTGTGGTTGGTAATGTCATCTTGGCAGATGGTATACATTGCGTTTAGGATACTTCAAATTGAATGCTACATAAAAGAAATCGCGGTAATGTATGTCGTGTCATTTCCGTCTCCGAATTTAGGCGATTATACCCGAAAAAAGCCGAATGTTCAACTGATTTTAATTGTACTGTACCTACCTATATAGTTGATATTTGTGGCTACGCCCGCGTTTAATTTTAATCCTGTTCCGCAACCATGGGGACCTATTCCCGGTATAAAAAGTAGCCTATGTGTTATTCAAGACTATAATCTATCCCTGTTCCAAATTTCACTCAGATCCGTTCAGCCGATTGAGCGTGATTCGAGTAACAAACATCTTCACAAACTTTCACATTTATACCTATTTATTAGTAAGCTTTCAGCAGTTTCAGCAATTTTATTTCGGTCCCACGTATTAAGGGTATGAGTCTATTGCCGTCAGTTGTTCAATATTATGACCTTTTCCGGTTCAGGTAGAAGTCCTTAAATAGACTTCGTACACAGGTCGATCGAAGCAGGGAGAACCGGTCTAGGTGGGGTTTCTCAGATGATGCGGACCTGCGGTGTGAGGGTGGAGTTGTTCCACAGACCATGGCCCACCTGCTAACGTGTGCTGCCTGTACACCGAAGAACCTTATGAGTGCCTCCGAGAATGCGATCCAGGTAGCAACACACTGGGCAAATAGAATTTTGAGAGTAGAAGCGCCATCGATTCAACATCATCATCATGTCGTATGGCTTTTGCTCGAGTCCTCATAATATGTCAACGTCCAGTTGGCGACGCCAGTCTATTGCTGCCGGTGTGAGGTCATGTAGCTCACGCATTCCTCCAGGGAAACGACGGAGTGGACACTCCTCTGCTATATGCATCGTTGTCTGCTTTGGAGCTCCACAATCACAGTCCAGCGCTTCTTTACGTCCCCACTTGTGAAGTGGTAGTTGTATTTCCCGTGTCCAGTTCTGAACCGGTTGACCCTTGACCACACCGTGCGACAACTGTCAAAACCGGGCGGCTTAGTGGTGGGGTCAGGTACCAGGTCCTTCCATGGATGGTGCTGAAACGCCTCCCACGACGCCCGCCACTGCGAAGAAGTTCAATATCTAGCAGACGAGGATATCTGGGGCACTTATTCCACAAAGATATTGGTGGAAACACGTTTTGGTTATTGACTTCCATTGAAATTTTTAGCAAAAAATACAATTCTAGATCAAAAACAGTACACAAAAAGTGCTTACGTTCAATGAACCATAATTCTTACATTCGGTTCAAC
Source organism: Eilema depressum (assembly GCA_914767945.1). Taxonomy (NCBI): domain Eukaryota; kingdom Metazoa; phylum Arthropoda; class Insecta; order Lepidoptera; family Erebidae; genus Eilema; species Eilema depressum. Next base: position 2,747,537 of record OU612026.1, read on the forward strand.
CGTCTCAATAACTGTGTTATACAGGTTATTGTTAATAACGGCTAAGCTGATTGTTAGATATTTTAGCGATTATGATTTAGCTATGGATTGATATTGTAACGCGTTCTGGAACGGACTTCTATGTACTTTTGTTTTTTGTGCGGAAATCCCCACAAGTTATTGCTCGGGACATCGGGACCTAAAATGTGCTCAAAACGTGCTCTATACGCGCAGTACACGTTTCTTGGGTGTCTTTTGAGGATAGCACGGTGTGCTACTGGGGTAGACCAGCTCCAATTCACCAAGTACAGACTATCATAAAAGATACTGCGCGCGTTAGGGCCTCGTTTGTCTCGCAAGCTGTTAATCACATTTATTTTAATCGTCGCGGGTCCTGAATGGGTATCATCATCATCATTTCAGCCATAGGAAGTCTATGCCTCCCCTATAGATCTCCAATAGGACCGGTTGGAAGCGGCTCGCATCCAGCGCGTTCCCGCGGCCTTAATGAGGTCGTCTGTCCACCTTGTGGGTGGACGTCCTACGCTGCGCTTGCCGATACGTGGCCTCCACTCGAGGACTTTTCGACCATATGAATGGGTATACCTACAATGAATTTAGAAATTCGAATTTGCAATGGGACGCAGAAGCTAGATAAGGGTTATTGTCTATTGAATTTTGGAACCTATGTGAATAAGCATAGCGCCCTTTTTTATTATCATTTGCATGACTGTTTGCGACTGAGACGGAATACGAATGTATCGATATTGCATAACATTTTGACGACTCTTTTTTCGACGACGACTAGAGGCGTCACACTCAAAGAACCTCACCGATCCTCTTCTAATAATGACCTTCTTGAAGAACCCCATACAATATGGGGTTCTTCAAGAAGACTTCAAGTTGCTTAGCAAACCAAAGCGGGATTATTCCACAGCTTGACCGCGGCAATCGGTCGCAGCATCTAAATAGTTTAATTTAGTGACTGTCTCTGTCACAGAGTTTGAACACAGTCTAGATACTTATCGCGTGCCGTGCAATAAATAGTTAGACAGTAGGTATGAAACCGAGCATGCAATTTTTTGCCCACCACCGATTACGTTACGTGAGTCATTTAGTGGTAAGTTCCACCGTGAAGCAGAATCACAAAGTTATGACTATATTGACTTCTTTTCTACCAGGTGCGATCCGAGGGGGGGGGGGGCTCACAGAGGACATGACCCCCTCCCCCCAAAACCATGCACGTCATATTGAAAAGTCCCAGTACGAGGGGAGGGGGGGGGGGGGGGTTAATTTCTTAAGGAATTTCCGAAGTGACCCCCCCCCCCCCCAAAACTTCAAGCTGCAACCGCGCCTGCTTTCTATACACTTAGGATGCTGACGAGCACACGGCCCACCTAATGGAAAGTGGGTACCGTGGCCTATGGACGTGTGCAATACTAAGGCATAACATTCGTGCTGCAAAAAAGGCATCGGTCACCTGCTCTATATGAAGAAATGAAAGTAAATGTTTTAGAACTGAGGTGACCTGTGGGCCTACAATCGTGTTTAACGCCAGAGAAAGAGAAATAGGGGAACACCCAACAATTCCGAAATATTTAATTCCGAATTTCAATATTCCGATTTTCAAAATTCCGAATATTATAATTCCTAAGAAACAAAACCCCGAGTATTCAAAAACACGATAGTTCTTTATCCGAAAGTTATAAATACGAATGTTCATTCTTCCGAATTTCATTTTTACGAATAATTAAAAATCCGTAGTATTATTGGCCCGAAAAACGTTACTCCGAATTTCAAATTTCCGAAAATTCATTGCTCAAATTGAAAATTTGTATCAAAAATAGGTAAAAGTTAAAATTGATTTGACATGTTGAGCATTTAGAGTTGTTTTTTTATAATAATAAATTAATTTTCTCGCCAATTATTACGTATAAAAATTAAGCCAAATCCGACTTGCCGTGGTCCTACTGCCGTGGTACTTGTTTGCCCTACACTAGAGTGTTATTTAAAAACCGGAGGCGCGGAGGGAGGGCAGTCCTCGCCCGCAGTAACGAAGCTCAGGCGCCCGGGCGAGCTGGAGCGGCTGAGGCTGGTCGCCGGAGGCGACCAGCAAGCCGAAGCTGCGGAAGCGAGCATGGGTGCCCGAACTTTGTTACGCAAGGGCGGAAGGACTGCACATCCCGTAGCGCCGGAGAAGAGCGAAACTAATGCATGCCTGCATGCTTGCCTGAATGCATGCTTGCCTGAATGCATGCTTGCCTGCATTCATGCGTGCCTGCATGCATGCTTGCCTGCATGCATGCTTGCCTGCATGCATGCTTGCCTGCATGCATGCTTGCCTGCATGTATGCTTGCCTGCATGCATGCAGGCAATGTATGCATGCAGGCAAGCTTGTTACTGAAAGTTGTATGGCAACGTGTATTTGTAATAATTAGCTTATGTAAATTAAAATAATAGTTCAATAATTCTATTTCCTGTTTATCTCGTGTACCCCGAAAATAGCAACTGTCCTACTTACCTCATGCAGGTTTACAAGGCGCTTAATTGTCGGGTTTGTATTGTTTCGGAGTTTTGATAATCGGAATTCGTATTTATGATATTTCGTATTATAAATAATTCGGAATTGTAATGGTTCGGTATCTTCAAATTCGGAATTTTAATATTCGCAGTTATAACCGTTAGGAATTTTGAAATTCGGGTTTTCAATAAATAGGATTTATGATACATCGGATATCTGACTTTCGGAATTTTGAATGATTCGGAATTATGAAATTCGGAATTTTGAAATTCGTGATTGTAACTTTCGGAATTAGGCTTTTCGTATTTATGTAGTGTACCCGAGAAATAGATCCCCTCCGGTTCCATCCGTCTACTTTCCCGATTCGTCCTCTTCCCTATATGTCTACTTTCCCCATTGGTCTTCTTTCCCTATCGGTCTTCTTTCCCCATCCATACATCACTTTTCCTCACTCGGAAAACAAAAGCTTACTGCACTTCATAAAAATTGAAATTAAGTTAAACTGCTTTTGGCTCTGACTACAAAAACACATGAGAAACCAACTTACCTAAGAATGGTTTCTTCTGGAAGAACCCATCAGGTATGCCAGCTTCAATCAGCAGGTCTACCTCACTGGCTTCTTTCAACGCGGCTTCGAATCTCTCATCCGTCACCGCGTTTAGGAAAGGATTTACCTTTGGAATGAAAAAAAAAATCTTTTTAATTTACTAAAGAAGCTTATGGTTAAATGATAATTTTAGTTAAGCAATTCCAGCCAGTTCCATTAGGTGAGGTCACTTGAAGACCTCCGTTATCCATCAGCGCGGGCCTGGGGGTGACAGGTAGAACCGCCTGTCAGGCTGTCATCTTAGTAGAAGTAAGCCGGCGTGGCGATCTCCCTCCCCCCCCCCCATTCCCCTGTCCGGGGGCAAGATGACGACACACCCGAGAGGGCCATCTTAAAACTGGAAAGGAAATTGCCCTGATGCGAGGGATATGCTATATAAAGACTCGAGACGCGTGCGGTTTTAGTAGATTCGAGTCCCGCATCCCGCCCGACCGCAACCACCCCGCCGACGGGGGTGTCTGAGGGGATTTCCGAACGAAAAAAGAGGTCCATTGGATGACCATTCTTAACCCCCCCCCCCTCCCCCCCACCGCCCCTCTGTACCTCAGAGAACAGGTTAAACCATTTAGGTCACAGCAGGTCATTAACGTTATCATTGTAACAGTTACAATATTTTTAAGCTATTGCATAGCTTCTATCGCGGGCCTTGAGCGTGGAGACCGAATCCAGAAATTCCGTAACGAAAACTGGTAACACCCCCAACTCCGAGCTCGCACGAATCGAGCCGGGCTGCTCCGAATGCTATGCAATAGCTTTACCGCGGCAGTCCCCGAGTGCCACAAGTCAAAGTCAAGGTCAAGGTCAAGGTCCGGTCAGGTCAGGTCAGGTCCAAACCTAAGCTGACACTCCGAGCTCGCACGAATCAAGCCGATTTCGGAGCAGCTCGGCCTCGGCTCGATTCGTGCGAGCTCGGAGTCATAGTATAAATAGAGTCGGAGTGGGGGGATAATTGCATAAGTTGATAAAAAATGCTATGCAATAGCTTTACCGCGGCAGTCCCCGAGTGCCACACGTCTTTTTTTAATAAATATCACTTACAGCTTGAATCCTTTCAATGCAAGCCTTCACCAACTCTTCAGATTTCAATTCCTTCTTCCGTATCTTCTCTGCCAGAGTCACAGCGCTGTCCAACAGCATGCTGTGTTTCTTCTCTAAGTCAGGAATCTTCTTCCTCTGCCCATCGAATATGAATCCGAAGACGAAATCCAGGAACATATCCAGGTATGTTCGGAAGATGAGGAAAATGTGTTTTATTATATTCATGATGATACCGCAGAGTATCTTTCTTGGTTTGTTGTTAGGTTGCTGCTGTGAAATAAAAAAAATCTGTCATAATTAGCTCTATCAATTAATTAACCTATTGCAGTCCACTGCTGGTCATAGGCCTCTCCCAATGAGTATGGGCGCACATTGGGATAGGCACGCCATATTCTTTGCCTTGTTCCCAGTCTGTTCTAAACACCTTTATCAGGTATGTCTAACTCTAAACAAATGAATAAAAGAGGAGCGTCTGTTTGTAATGTTAAAGTAACAGTTTTTTTAATAACTGCATTTGAGTGTATGTATAATACTTATAACAACACTTTCTTTTTTAATAATTTTTGTCCATTTTTTTCTCCCGGTTGATCACTGAAGTGGCAGATTTGCAGTTGATGCCAAAGTATATGGCATCACTTACACAACTTTTCTTTTAAAACAACTTATTGGGGATCTATAAAAAATAAAACCCTTATCTAAATTGTGAAATAGTTGCCGGCACAGCCAGTAATGGACACAGACAGTTTTTGTGTAGAAGTTTAAAATGATTTGCAACAAATAAAGAACTCATTCCTCTATATATTTCCTTACTTACTTACTTATAATAGGAGAAGTACTTTAGATGGTTTGCAATTTCTAGGTATGCTAGAAGCCCCAGTAGATAGTTAGACCTACCTGCCCGGCAATGTGTATTTATTGCATAATCATATAAATAAATCATGTAAATGGCATACTTTTCAATTTTCCAAGCAAATAAAGTTATATGTGTACTGAACTTGTTCGTGAAGTAAAACAATGGTTCGGTGTTGTTAATCACTATTGACTTTGCATATCAAGTTATTTATAGAATAAACCAAAGTTCATTCAATAGCAATAAAACATGAACTTATAAAATAATAGCGATTCAATCCTCAATAAATATTTGATTTCCTTCACTACTTTTATCGCCTACACATTAAAAAAAACTTACCAAAATGCCAACAATATGTAATCTTAATCAGAGACGTATGACTTGCAACTTGCTTGTAATTTGTACTGAAGATATTTAATAGTCAGTCAGTAGATATAATACTCACAGTACATACTATAAACTATTTTATGACACAAACTGCACCCAACAGAAGCTACAGAACAATAATTAAGTAAGTAGGTTTACGAATAAGTTACTAGTACATATAAGTTACATTGGCTGTATATATGTGACCTTTGCCTTAAGAACAAAGGATTGAAAGACCATTAAACTCTATCTAGTCAATGTCAAGAACATAAAGTAACAACTTATTTTTTAAATTAGCTAGTAAAGTTATCTTTCAGTTCAGATAAGGTTTTATGTCCCATATTTTATTTATTTATCACAGTACTTACCTCGGTGTGTGCCTTCTTATCAATATTAGTCTTGTTCATTGTCTAAATAACACAGCGAATGCATAAAATTATGCAAATTTAGCTGTCTTATTGAATTTTAAGTCAACCAATGATATAGCAAAAACGTTAGCAATATTTTCATATTACGCTTACGCCAGATCACACTATGAGGCAATGTGAAAGGAGAATTATAACTGTGTAATAAAATAACTTTCTAATGCTTACTTTTATTGGATTAAATACAGGTAAGTATACACTCTTACACAGATCGATGCTATATTTATAGAAACCTATGGAAGGGAAAAAATTCTACTGCATAAAAAGTTATTGCACCTTTGTTTTGCTGCAATTTTGAGAACCAAAATATTAAGTTTCTTTCAAACTAAATAGTATAACGGTGGATGTATGTAAATAATACACCACAGAGTACTATACTATATACTGAAATACACAATGTTTACAAGAAAAACTGCTGACATCTGACATGACATTGACATAATGTTGACAGAAAATGACAGGCTGTTACAGACTTTGAGTAAAGGTTACAGATAAAGTTTTCATTTTAGCCACAGATTCAATAATTAATTGACGTGAGGATGAATGACGATGACTGGGAGTTGTGGCGATTTAAATGCTGAATCATCTAAAGGCTAAAACTACTAATAAATAATATAAAAGCAATTTACTTACGAATGTATCGACATGTACTGAAACATTTTTTAAATAAGTAGCGCCATCTCTGATCGAAGCCAGTTATTATTTATTTATTGTGATTGATTGTGGTGTGACCAATTTTGTTCGGCTTGTCTTCATGCCTCAATTTTACCTGCCAAATATTTAGTTAAATCATCATCATCGTAGATCATTCTGGAGCCCAAGTTCCACTTACGCCTTCTCTTGCCAATAGTTTGTCACCCAGACGGACGTCTGACCTACAAGCTCCAAAGGAAAGCCTACACCAGAGCCTGGTTCGTCAAACAGTAGGTGTTGCAGCTTGCAGCAAAGGTTGGATTGGGTAATACTGCAAAAAAAGCAATACCTATTTGCCCATACCAGCAGAGAGGTCATACAAGCTCGAACCTGGGTACCTAAATAAGATGAGTCCGCGCTTTTTATACTAAGTACCTTAGTGGCAGACGATACACTGCCGACCTGTCAAGCTATATCGGAGCCTATAGAAGTCTGTAATACCAGGGGCGTCACACTCATGCCCGACCCTGTAAAAGCCTTGGAGAATCCTGAAGTCACTGAGGAAAACCACAGCAGGGAGATCATCTCACAGTCTGAGCGTGCGCAGAATGAAATTATTTTCGTAATCTCACTGTGTGCACCGTTTCCGGTTGCATGTAATGTATGACTGTCTGGGTCAAGCGTGCGATGATAGACTTAAATACAGTCTAGTTAAAATACTTAATGGAGACGTCTCTACACGTCTACACTACACTCCATCCTTTCTATTACCGTATTTTACGTCATGTTTTATTTTTATGAATGAATAAGTAATTCAGATTCCGCGTCTGCGACGTGTCCGGTCTTATGTACGTGGGGTGGTCTCTTTCTCTCTCAGCAAAGTGGAGAGAGAGCTTACCATGAAGTAATTAAAATCAGTCTGTATAAGACTGATTTTTTAACCTTAGCTTAAGTTGGGCTTAGGCTTCTTGCCGCGTCCATGCTCCAGGCGAGGAGAAGTGATGAGGCTATAACTCCGTCTCTCTCTCTCGCCTGGAATTCTGGAATACGGACGCTCCAACACGTTGGCAAGCCCTCAGTGGCCCTCAGTAAGAAACAGCGACAATATCGACTAACCAACGATTCAAATCAAATTTTATCACATTTACTGTGCACAAAAAGTAACAATTACCAACGAAAATGTTAGAAATTGTTATACTTATCTATGATCTACTTAAATAATAATTGTGTTCCTCGCTACTGGCTATGATTTCTCGCCGGTCATTTACCTGTTATATGCTAACTTTCTAAAACTTGCGGTTAAACTTACCTATGATTGTGGAGTCTACTTTAAATTGATGGTTACACAGACATGAAAGATTCTGCCATCTTCAGTGAGGAGTACCGTGATGACGTCATACATTTACTTTAAATGGAATTAGTAATCTACAAACAAAGATCATGAAAGGAGAGATTGATGGCAATAGGCGCAGACTTTCATCTCGGAGTTGGAAGGCCAGGCCGTCAGGCGGCAGTTACTCCCATAAAAACGAAAGAAGTAAAAGAAAGAAAATGTTTTTATTCTGCACAGACAATCAGACATGGAAACCTTACAGAAACATGAGAATAAAGAAAAGTAGCAGTAGTCGCCTCTCAGCGTAATAGGTAAACCAACCGGAGGAGGAGGATTAAGTGGACCCAGAGGGTACCGTACCGAGGTGATAGTCTCAGATGCAAATAAAAACAATGCTAAGATGATGATGATGATTGACCTAAGAAGATGTAATTCAATAGATTTGAACATTTTGAACTACATAATCTTTTATCGAAATACCATACACCACACCTACCCACTTATTTCCTACTTTTAATAATGTTTGTGGGAGGTGGGTAAATAAAATCGTTCACCAATATGGTGAGTCTTGGGTGAGTCGCTGTGCTGTGTCTGTGTCGCGACGTGAACAATTGAACATACCCTCTTTCTAATAAAGATGAATCATAAAAGTGAAAATTAATAATTTTAAAACCCCTGACAAAGAAAAACCTCCAAAAAGACCTAAACATAATATACTTACCTAACTATAATACTCAAGTTTTCATTCAATTACGAGTTGGTCTATGAGGAAACCCTGCAATTTACAAACGTATACTCACGGTCCCACACGTAATAGGGGGCGAGCCTACTGCTGTCTAGCGGGCACTTTGTCATGTTTACTGTCGGATGAACAGCCCTATCCCTTAGTCGCCTTTTACGACACCCACAGGAAGAAATGGGGTGGCGTATTCTACTCCACCTGGAACCAACACGGCTACATTCATTCAATTTAATATCGTTATACCGCCCCATGCACCTGTTAATATTTATATCAATGGCCCCACCAGGCCCACCCCTTCATTTTTCGGGCGGAATTCGCTACAAACACCCCTCCGTCAGTCGACGAGGCCGTTTATGTCGGACTCAACTTGTATGCCGTCTCCTCAGAGGTGGGATGTAAACTCTAAACACTTATCCATATCAATGACATTTCATAACATAGACATGTCATATGCTTACAAATCAACGTAGAAAAATGTGCCGAACTCACACACACACACATTTTTAATTCATCTACACTTTTGGTGTATTAACTTTAGAGTAATAGTTCGTGCAGTGTCTATAAACATACGATGGCATTACCGGCGCCGCTCGGCACGCGGTACTAGAGGCAAACGTTCCAATTGACTCGTTTTCGGATCTTCACGATTTTCGCGCAATAACATATCTACTTCTTTTTATATAATATCTTTGATCCATATCCATACTTCCATACTTACTTACTTACTTATTACTTACTAATATTATAAATGCGAAAGTAACTCTGTCTGTCTGTCTGTTACGCTTTCACGCCTAAACCACTGAACCGATTTTGATGAAATTTGGTGTAGGGGTAGGGTAGATTAAACCTTGAGAAAGGACATAGGCTATGTTTGGTCGCGATAACCGACATCCACGCGGGCGAAGCCGCGGGCAAAAGCTAGTAGGCTATAATTCCTCGTACTCGAACCGACCCAGGGCTACCTTCCGTTTCGGGATTGGCCCTTCCGCCGTGGGACGGACGTGCGTTTTAGTCGGTTTGAATCTGACATAACTACTCCCGCCGGCTCCGGCGAGGGGAGTATCTGTGGGGATTTTGGCAACAATAAAAAAATGGATTGACCGGAAAATAGGAAAATTTGGATAAGCTTCTGATAAGAGGCTCAGAAAATGATGATAGGCTCAAGGATGATGATGATGATGATGATGATGGGGCCCACCAAGATTTTCTGTTCTTGTTCGTTCCATCTCAGATAGCAGTTGCTCTCGTAAAATTATGGGCAGTAGGCGTAGGTGAGCGATCACCGTACTTTCAAGTGCAAGTTTTGAATAACACCGTGCTTGATACGATTTTTTTTTATATTATAATATGGTCCGTCAATTGACTACACCCCGCTAAATGGTAAAAAGCTGAGGTGCAGTCCAGAGGATACGGACCACCATTTCTGATGCTATTGACCTTAAAATGGTGGTCCCTAACTTGACGGACTTGATAGATGCATTTTCACGCCCCGCTTGAAGGACCCGGGACTGTAGGAAGAGGGAAACACCTGCGTCTTTACGTTAACTAAAACGGGTCAGCAGCACCCATTGGTCCTCTAAAAGTCGACCCCTAGCATAAAAGTTGTAAATTCAAAAAATTTCGAAATTCAAATTCGAATTTCGACGAATTCCAAGGGACTAGTGGGTACCAACTACCAACCCACTAAAACAGTCATTTTTCCAACCGACTACCATAATGGGGTTCTTCAAGAAGGGCATCAGAAGGTTTCTACAGGGCCGGCAGCACGAGTGTGACGTCTCGCCTCTAGTGTTACGATAACCACTTTCCATCAGGTGGGCCGTGTGCTTGTCTACCACTTCAATGGTATAAAAAAAACATCATTCAGCGTTTATATCTAATCTATGGGTGATTTGTATTAATTGATAGCAAATGATAATTATCATTAAGAATGCGAGTATTTTTTAATATTCTCACTCAATGGCCGGTATTTTGCATAGACAAATGCAGAACCTCTACCTACATGGGAGGCAGGAAGTTGTACCAACATCTAAAAATCTATACGAATATAATGCGAAAGTATTCTGTCTGTCTATTACGCTTTTATGCCTAAACTAATGAACTGATCTTGATGAAATTTGGTACAGAGATGAACTAGACCTTGGGAAAGAACATACGCTACATTTTATAGCGAAAAAGGTTTAAAATAGGTTCAAATAGGGGATGAAAGTCTGTATGAAAGTTCGTTATTTTTGAAGATAACGTGACTAAATTTGATACACTTGGAGCACTGGGAGCTTGGAAAACGTCATAGGCTATGTTTGCTGACAATAACCGATATACACGTGGGCGAAGCTGCGGGCAAAAGCTAGTATGTTAATACTTGAACCGGGCATCCGCTCACGTTCGTCGACTACGGCAAGTCATGCGAACGTCCAGTACCTTCTGAAGTCCGCGCCAGTACGTACGTGTGATAACAAACTGTGATATCAAGTTGATGAACTTTATAAAAAGTGTTTATTTTCGAACGGAAATTTTATTAATTGAAGAGATTGCGCGGGAAACCTGTATTTAGGTAGGTTCTTTTTTTGAATTCAAATTAAAAAGTAAAAAAAAAGGCCGTACTGTGTGTTCCGAGTTCTTTTTTTTAGTTGGTACCTACATGTTTTGGAAGTGACAATGAAAATTTTGTTTAATTTATTAAAAAATTAATTGTATTTTAATCATTTGAATTGTATTCATGGACTTTCCTAGCGTTGCGCTGGTAGCTTAGTTGTTGAGGATTACGATCGAGAGGTCTCGAGTTCGAATCTTGGCTATTACAGTACCCACTACCCACGTAAATCCAATCCTACCGCAGGCAATTTAGCTTATCTGCAGAGGTTATTAGTGCCTAATACTAGTCATTTTGACGCATAAAAATATAATTAGCGCAGTATTTACCTACCTACGTACCTACCCACTTAAATTTGAGAAACGACGGATTTGTGGTTTACCCTTGAAAAATACCCATCAACTGCAAAAAATAATAGAATAATAATACTAATACATAATTGGAATTATAAAACTGGTTGAATAGAGTAGTGTATATAATTATTTTGATTAAATTTAAAAAAAGAGATACTCGAGAGCGCGTATTTTTTGTATCATGATCGGATTAGGTAATTTATTCGTAACAGGTATGAGGTACCTATTATTCATTGTTACGTGGATAATACTCGCGCTTGAATTGGCACGTAAAATCGCGTAAGCAGCTGTTTACTGTTTATTGTGTATTGTATTGTATTAGATTTCATAATATCCAAAACATAAAACAGCTTCTTCATAAGATTTTAGAAATCATAAGAAAATTAATCATAAAGAAAAGAAGAAAGAAAATATGAAATACTTTTTTCAACTACCTACTTGCTAAGCTTTTAAAATACTTGGTCGTCTAGTATTGTGAGAATATTCAGCTGCCGATTAAAGGGCGACACTCGGGTAGAGGTTTGGGGGGTCAGTCGGTGGTCGCTGCTTAAGCCAGCGTAAATTATTTAAAGAAGGAGAAAAGTGAATTCAGAGGTGTAAAGTGTAAGATTTGGATGTAACCTGAGTCATCATCATCACCCTTGCATTAGTCCCGGTCGCATCCGAAGCCGGATCTTGGGAGTCCAGGGTCCGCTTGAAATATGACGTGGCTAGGTATTTTTAAATATATTAGGAAGGACTGCCGTCTGACCTCTGATCACCAACCGGATCCGGATCTTATGCAACCTTAGTAATACTAGGATAATGGTGATAAGGGGCTGTCCATTAATCACGTGATGTTTTTTTTAGCAATGTTTTAACCCCCCCTCCCTCATGGTGATACGTGGTGAGGTTTTGGACTACCCCCCTCCCCTAGCAAAAATCGCGAGTTATAAGAAAAAATAAATACACGTGATATCTCAATATACTCCTCCCTCCCCCCTGGTGAAGTTTCGTGATTTTTTCCGAACCCCCTCCCCCCTTTTGAGCCCCTAAGTAGGTACTTTGTTTATATTATATAAAAGGAATATTTTTGCATTGTGGAGCGCCACGAGCCCTACTAACCGTGTCTGACCCTCAATAGAAGTGTTAAACTACCCCCAAAGCAAAGAAAAGTAGTAGTTAGAAATAACTTTTTGCTAGACAATTTTTTTATGGGTAATAATAATGGCGATGCAAACATACGATGTTACATAATTATTAGTTTTAAATTCCTATATAATTGTGGTTTAGCGTCTGGTATTAACTTATAAAATGGTGGGCGACTTTTTTTATTTACATCTAGCTGTTGCTTGCGGCTCCGCCTGTGTGACTGTCGTTTATCACAACCAATTGTGTTCTTTCTCAAGCTCTACTTTAATATATTTCAATAAGTTTTCTTAAAAAATTGCGAATTTTTATTCCCTTATTTCACCCTAATTTTCGCGATAAAAGGTAGCTAGGTAATATCCTTTTCTAAATCTCTAATTCATCTTTGTACCAAAGTTCATCATGCCCGGTTCAGTGGTTTAGGCGTGAAAGCGTGACAGACAGATAGACAGAGTTATTTCCGTATTTATAATATTACTAAGCAAATAATTTAAGAAAATCTGTAGGTATGACTTGTAGGAGTTGTAGATAATCGGCCATGATGGTTTTTTACGCTGAGATCTTGCCGGTTTTAATTTACTTATAAAAGTACCAATGCATATTTTGGCTTTATAATTGCGTTCTTTGCCATGCAACGGTGATCTTAACTTTTTTAAATTAAAGTTAGTAATCTAATCATAGATAATAATTATATACGTAGGTACCGTCCACTAATTTTATTTAAGTGTAAATAATTCATAGGACTATTTTTCTTAATTGTATATACTTTTCAAGTTCCTGTGTTGTAGTTTTTAATTTTATTATTTAGTTTTACATGTTTTTGAACTGAAGTGATTGTTTTTACCTTGGGCATTGAACTTTCGCGCTATAAAAAAAGGATTGTTGTTTTTAATTTTTCGAAGGTTTCCGAAAGCTTTGTCACCCGCGGTATGATGTCTTGGCGGAAGATCAGACTTATTAAAAAAATGTGAAAAGATATAGGTATACGCTACTTCGAGTTGTGAAAAGCAAGAATAGGCTGTCTCATCCTACTAATATTATAAATGTGAAAGTTTGTGAGAATGGATGTGTGGATGTGTGGATGTTTGTTACTCTTTCACGCATAAACGGCTGGACCGATTTGGTTGAAATTTGGTATGTATATAGGTTATACCCTGGATTAACATATAGGCTATATATCAGCGATGAACGGGATCAGAATTCCACGCGGGCGGAGCCGCGGGCAACAGCTATATTTAATAAATTACTCTGTGATAGGCTGCCTTGACCGGTAGGATAGTACTACCATAGATTATGTAGTTGATACCTACTACCCTCTCTATAATAAGAAGTGGTATAGCTATAAATAAAATAGGAAACAGGAACAGGTAGGAATACCTGTTCTTTACCTAGTATTAATAATATTTCATTAGGTAATCTGTGCTGTTATTGTTTAACGACCAGCCATGCTTTCAGTACCTACTTAGTCAAGTATAGAAAAATTAGAAAATGGTATCGTTCAAAGGTAATTCGATACATATAACTACTAGTAGTAATGTACGAGAATCCGTACACCCCTGTCCCGGGGCCTATTGGACCTGTGTGGACATTGTACGGGATGTAAACGGTTTCATGATTTTCCACGAACCGCCATTTTGTTTTTATTGAAATACCTACCTTACCTACCTACATTCATTTATTCTGAGCTTCTTGCCTACCCTACTCAAAAATAATCGGACATTATTGAAAAAGTATAGAATAATATTACATCCATAGCTTGTCTCCTACGCCCCTTGTCTCCCTCTGGCCGCTACGCAGGAGGCGCGGGTTCGATCCCCGCTCAGTGCAAATATTTGTGTGCATTAAATATGGGTATTTGCATTGGTCTGGTCGTGCCTCGGAGAGCACGTTAAGCCGTCGGTCCCGGTTGCCATAAGAACATCTATGGCAGTCGTTACGGGTAGTTGGTGCCCTAAAAGTCCAAAAACAACGGTCTAACTGCAAAGATTCGATATCGCCTAATGTTAACATTGGGTCGAGGAGGGCAGATGGCAATCGCTTCACGGAAAATATCAAGGTCTAGCCAAATATGTAGCTATGACTGGTAAAAGCGGACCCCAGACTCCGAGCTGAAAGCTTCGGATGCGACTGGGAATTAACGCTAGGAGGAAGCTTGTCTCCTACTATTACATATATATTGTAGATTGGAATGTTTGTAAGTACACGATGGACGCAAAAAGTACTGAACGGATTTTGATCCGGTTTTTTTGTTAAAATGGTCTTGGTCAGTAGGTACCTACCTAAGTGTAATAAATGACCAAAGTTCTTGAAAATTCTCGCCTGAACATAATAATATAACTAATTATATTAAATGCCAAGGAAAGGGGCAAGGCTAGCGACTTGTGTTTGTTAGTTTGTGAGTATATGTCTCCTGTTGTTGCAATCGTCCATGTTAGCCAATTTTATATCGATCGCCGGTATACGCACGCAGGACAACAGAAGCACATACATTGAACATAGTAAGTTAGAGAACAAAGTACAGTTAGTACCAACCTAATGCATCAAAATATTCGTGGAAAGAAATCACTTCTCTAATCTCTAGTTTAGAAATAAGAAAAAAGTTTACAGCGAGTTATGTGGAAGCCATATTGCTCAGGATATCTTGGACCTAAAATGAGCTCTATACGCACAGTACCTACACGTTTCTTAGGTGTCTTTTGAGGATAGCACGGGGCGGGGCGATACTGTGGTGGACGAGCTCAAATTCACCAAGCCTAGATTATTGCAATGCACTCTGTGACTGTGAGACTGCCTCTGTGGCGTAGCGGTAGTGAACGCGGCTGCTACGCAGGAGGCGCGGGTTCGATCCCCGCTCAGTGCCAATATTTGTATGCATGAATATGAATATTTGCATTGGTCTGGGTGTTTTCTATGTATAATATGTATGTATTTACAAAAAAAAATGTATCTATGTATATTTATCCGCATTCTAGAACCCATAACACAAGCTAGTTAAGCTATGCTTACTTTGGGTCTAGATAGCGTTGTGTAGAATGTCCTACAATATTTATTTATTATTTATTTATTTTGCAATACGATCCGCGCGTGCCAAGGCCTTGTTGGTCTATGATTGTAGGTATACGTCGGGTCATATAGTCCCGAGGTAGGTGTACAATCATACTGTAAAAACAATACCTAACTAATGTGTGACTGTAGTAGGTAATTATGATAATGGTAATTATTCAACATTGTGCAGAATACTCGTATAATGCTAGTGTACGTGTATAGGAGTTTAATAACTTTGATCTTCAAGATTTTAGTAGCCTTTAAAATGTAATGAAGGAAGGAGGAAATAGGAACAGGTCATTGAAATAAAATTACTTTTTAACTAACTACTTACTTTTAGTGCGATTTTACGGCAACCTTTCAGCAGCCATGGTATCTTTTTAAATAAAACCACTTATTAGAATCCGTTAAAAAGTGGTTTTATTTCAATGAGTCATATTCGCGTAAACTTCAGAAAATATCTGGAGCAGTTAAGTTCAGTGATACCTGTTCCTTACCTAGTATTACTAATATTTTATTTGGTAATCTGTGGTATTATAACGGCCAGCCATGCTTTCAGTATGTACTTGAATCAAGTGTAGATATAGCATAAAAACCCTTGGAACCCCTAAAATGAACCCTTATGTGTTGCAAGTGTTGCAACTCCGCCCGTTTACCTTTTATCTGGCCTCCCCTTGATTATCTTCTAATAAATAAAATTGGATCCTCTGACAAAATCACAATAATCTAAAAAAATATACTTATCATTTTTCAATGGACTCGGACATTCGGTCACTGTAGGTACTTATTTGCAATATTAGAGGTATAAGATAGATATTTTTATCAACAAATGCCGAATAATTTGGTTCAGTGAAAGAACAACTGCGCTTTTTTACCTTGAAAATAAAAATAATAAAAACGCACACACATGCGACACAAAAAGTGCGCATGCCGTTATAAGTAGGTAGGTAGGTACATTAAGAAAGCACTGAGGTCACCAACTGTAAGAAACGCAATGCACCGTGCACTTACACAAAAAAAATAAAAGTTAAGATCGTGGCGAAATAAGCTTTATGTCGTGTCGTGAAGTAAAGAATTCTTAAAAATGTATGTACCTACATTTTTAAGAATTCTTTACCTCAGATCTAACTAAGTACCTATTTGTACGAATCAGGATAAAAAATATGCATCTAAAAGTAAAAAAAAATTTGACAATAGGTACATATTATTTAAAATTTAAATAATTATTGAAAAATATTGAAATTTAAAAAAAACAAAACTTTTAAAAAAATAATCTTAGATCCGAGATCCGAATATGAATAGTTTTATTTTATAACTTTATTGTAGGTATCGAGTATTGAAATATCGATATTCTATTTAGTTAATTGTATGGTAATTGTTTTTTCAAGTGTTCATTTTCATAGACCATTTTTTGGTAAATTGTGATAGTAACCGATTGTAACAATTCACATGGTGACATGTTCCGAAACGTTCCCAGATTGCTTGGTATAGTTTAATCAAGGAATCTGGGAGTCTAGAGTGAACTTTTAGGCAAGCGTGCTCCACCTTTAAGGTATGATTCCGAAGCCGACCGCATACGACATCGACAGACGCATGCAGCACATACAGCGTATCCATTACTTGTTAAACTCCGATAATATGGATAAACGGGACCATTGAGAAGCCGCAATGAATTACGCGCATGTGCTGCGTGCGTTGGCACTGTTGGCAGTTGTCGTATGCCTTTGACCACATCATCATAGTGGTCAAACGCGAACTCATTATCTAATACAAAAGGTAGACATACATTGACACTGTGTCATGCATGTAAACCTTTGAGAATACCGTAAGGCGAAAGCGGTCAGGTTCAATAATAAATAGGTATCGTAGAAAAGTACAAGCGTGTAATCAAGAGATATAGGTATGGCCCTGGGTCGGCCGGGGTGCGAGGGATATGGCTACGACAATCTCACCTGCGGCAACCGACGGCCCATAGACGGCTTGCGTTTTAATCCGTTCGAGTCCGACATAACCTCCTCCCGTTCCGGCGGGGGAGGTATCCGTGGGGATTTTTCGCACGATAAAAAAAAAGTGTGTAATCAATATTTGTAACAATAAGTTCCACTAAGTGCCAGTAAGCAATAATAGACTCGGTAGACCGGTAGGTACTTTTACACACCTCTGTCTAATCTTCCGCAGATATAACAAGCGTGATTATAGTCATATCGCCCAAACTTTGGACACGGATCTCGGTCTCGTTAAATCAGTACCGTTTTCTCAAAAAAAAAAGTAATTCAAATGTCCAATTACTGGTCATGCTTGATGCTTCGCCAGTTGGATTTAAATAATTTTTAGAAAACTTATTACTTTGTATGAGAACGTGACGAATTTTTAACAGCAGTCGCATTATAGTTAGTGAAATTTTTGGCCAATAAAACTAGAAAAAGTATTCGTTTGCGGAACGGCACTTTTGCGTGGCTTATTACACGACATGACCAAAAAAGAGGGTAATGTATTCAGGGTTCATGTTCATGTATGTTAAGTAGTTTATTAGTTACACGATAGCGTTTAAATGTTTGTCCCTCACCCTCTAGACAAGTGGCAATTCGATGGCCGGTGCGGCGCGGTGGCGGCGGTGCTTCAATATAAAGTACTCTGTGGCTTTAATGATGATGCAGGTGTGGTTTTTGACGTATATGACATACTAGCTTTTGCCCGCGGCTCCGCCCGCGTGGATATCGGTTATCGCGACCAAACATAGCCTATGTCCTTTCTCGAGGTCTAATCTACCCCCTATACCAAATTTCATCAAAATCGGTACAGTGGTTTGGGCGTGACAGACAGACAGACAGACAGACAGGACAGACAGATAGACAGAGTTACTTTCACATTTATAATATTAGTAGGGATTACGTCAAATCCCATATATTCATCATTCCATTCTACATTAAGCCGGCCAACGGATTCCCACATCCACATGTCTAGAAAAGCTGAACAGATTTGGATGTGTTATAATATTCACATGAAACATACGATATTGTGTGTAGCAATGCGGAGCACCGTGTATATCCCTACTAATATTATAAATGCGAAAGTAACTCTGTCTGTCTGTCTGTCTCACTTTTACGACTAAACCGCTGAACCGATTTTGATGAAATTTGGTGTAGAGGTAGGTTAGACCTTGAGAAAGGACATAGGCTATGTTTGGTCGCGATAACCGACATCCACGCGGGCGGAGCCGCGGGCAAAAGCTAGTTCTTAATATTTTTAACATGTTCTTTCAGGAATCAAGTCCACGACTCCTGACATTGCAGTCAGACACTATATCGCCAAAAAGCATATCGAACACGTCGAATTATCTATCTAGTATGAAGGGTGTAGTTAAAAGCGCAATAAAGGTTACTGGTTACTGTGCTATAAATGCTATCACGTTATTATAAGTAAAGATACGCCCGCGTGGATATCGGTTATCATAACCAATCATAGCCTATATCCTTTCCCAAAGTCTTATGTCCCTATACTAAATTTCATCAAAATCGGTTCAGTGGTTTAGGGTCAGCCGGGGTGCGAGGGATATTTCTACGATAATCTCACCTCCGCCGGTAACCGACGCGACAGATGCGACGGCCCACAGACGGCGTGCGTTTTAGTCGGTTCGAGTCCGACATACCCCCACCGGTATCCGTGGGGATTTTTCGCACGATAAAAAAGGCATGAAAGCGTAACAGACAAAGAGATAGACGTCTATATGTATTGTCTGTCTGTCTATTACTTTTATAACATAGTTTTATAATGTTAGTACGGCGGTATGGCATTATTCTCACGTCATTGTCTGAATACACCTATAAGAGAGGTACCTCACCTTATAGAGAGGTACCTACTGATAAAAGTGTTGTGCAATCGTGGATGTTTTTATTATTGATCGAA
The DNA here is from genome assembly GCA_914767945.1 of Eilema depressum. Taxonomy (NCBI): domain Eukaryota; kingdom Metazoa; phylum Arthropoda; class Insecta; order Lepidoptera; family Erebidae; genus Eilema; species Eilema depressum. The sequence continues at coordinate 2,767,057 of OU612026.1, forward strand.
TGTAGGTATGTAATACGTAATTACATAATATTATAAATCGTTTGCAAGTTCAATTCGAATACGAATCAGCGCAACAAGAGGGTAACAACCTTTTGAAGGCACACATATTATAATTAGATACGTTATAGGTACATAGTTACAGTCAACAAAAAAGTGGCTTAAGACGAGGAGATAGTCACTAAAGATGAATTCCCAGTCCGTTTTGACTCACAACATGCTTGTTTTTGATATTCTGTACCCAAAGTCCAAAAACGGAACTCTATTACTAAGACTCCGCTCTCTGTCTGTCACCAGGCAGCATGCCCTGAACCCAGAATATTATTCTGTGTTCTTTTTGAGCGTGAACCGTGATAGCAGTACCGTCGAAATTTTCACAGATGATATAGGTAGGTAGGTACCTATTTCTGTTGCTAAAACAACAATACTAAAACAGAATAAAATAAATATTACACCATACAACCAAAACATACAATACAATACATGGATATAATCTCACCGCTCGCCACAGAAAAGGAATTCCTCCTTATACGTTGGAATTGGAACCGAAACGGTGCGTACATTACGGTATGAAAGGAAATTTATTTCGCGCACGCACAAGCTGTGTAATTATTCCCCTGGTGGGATTTTCCCAAGAGACTACAATATGAGGTTCTTCAAGAACGGTTTTTAAAGGATTAAGAAAGAGAAAAGAGAGTCGGCCTCGGGCGGGACTCGAACCCGTGTTCTTTCCCTTACAGGGGGAATGATCTGACCACTAAGTCACCGACACCCGCGTCTTAGGGCGACGACGGTGGGTTGGGTTTCTAAAGGGTCAGCAGCAAGAGTGTGACGCCCCTGCCCCCTTAGACAAGTGGCAATTCGTTGCTCGGCGCATGATGGAATAGAATGTCAAATGTATGTATAGGATTTGACGTTTTTGACATTCGTTGACGCCTGTCATATATGTCAAATCCCATACATTTGGCATTCTATTCCATTATACGCCGAGCAACGAATTGTCACTTGTCTAGAGGGGCTGGTGTTGCACACGTCCATAGGCCACAGGAACCATTTTCTTTTAGGTGGGTCGTGTGCTTATCTTCCACCTAAGTGGTATAAAATGTAAACAGTTCCAAGAACGACCTATTTATTGCATTATGCAATTCGAAAACTTTCCAAATGAACAACATTATTACCTGCCACCTACGCACCGGTTATAATGGCAGTCTTGCGTAAAGTCATGCATCGTGGCTCTTTTGATTTAGGATGTAACCACTAATAAGGAGACAGGTCTTGCTATATTATGCTGTATAGTTAGCTATTTCTATATATGTAGCTGTGCTGTGACTTCGTCGTCTTAGAGCTAAATTTTAATTCTTATATTGCGCGGTACCCTAACTTTTTTAGTCTAATTAACGCCTGTAATCTGAAGCGAAAATTACGTTAAAATCGGTAAAACCATTTTTGAGATTACCCAGAATGTCCCGGAACAACCAGACAAAAATTATAGGTTTATTTCATTGAAGTCAAAAATATTATGGGCTAAAAACACGATGCAAAATGTCTTACCTGTTGCATACTGCAATAACATTGAAGCAAAAAATTACTTACATCGTCTACTTAAATAACGTGTCACATTCTTGCTCTACTAAGTATGCAAGACTATTTTTTAATTTTAATTAAAAAAAACAACAAATATACATATTAAGTATATTTAGAAGGCAATTATTGCGCTTGAATTATTCCTGATTATTCCTCAATTAGTCCATTCTGTGGGCCTTTTACACTGAGTGGGAATCGAATCCGCGACCTCTGACGCAATCAGTCGAAGGCCACACAGTTGTCACAGAGTCACAGGTCATATTCAATAAGGTACCTACATACCTAAATAATATACTGAATAATCGTCACCTTATTTACATAATACTTATCTAGCAAGTAAATATTATTCTTTTGTTATAGCTCGCGAGACAAACGAGCCGTGTGCCGTGGCGCCCGTGGCCCGCGGATTGTTTTGTAATAATCTCTGTTTGGTGAACTTGAGCTCGTCCACCGCAGTAGCACCCCGTGCTATCCTCAAATGACACCAAAGGAACGTGTACTGCGCGTATAGAGCACATTTTGAGCACATTTTAGGTCCAAGATATGGCAAGATAAATAGCCTCTGTGGCGTAGCAGTAGTGAACGCGGCCGCTACGCAGGAGGCGCGGGATCGATCCCCGCTCAGTGCAAATATTTGTATGCATAAATATGAATATTTGCATGGGTCTAATAAGTTTCCCGAGTAATAAGCGATAAGGCCGCCCATTGTACTGGTTCCTTAGTTTTAGAGACTTTATATGATGTATTTTAATGGTGTACAATAAAGTATATAATAAATAAATAAATAAATATAATAAGTATGTATGTATTTACGAAAAAAAAAAGGAAGCCATGTATGCTTATCCGCATTCTAGAATCCATAGCACAAGGTAGTTAAGTTATGCTAACTTTGAGTCTAGACAGCGTTGTGTAAAATGTCCTGCAATATTTATTTATATATTTATTACCTATATGTACTAATGTACAATAATATTGCCTAAGTAAGTACTATTTATTCTGTCCTTAAATCACATTGTGTGTTTTGCTTCAAGGTTGGACGCATGTGTCTGAGTCGAACAGGTCTGTATGATGACGTCAATGCAAAATGCAAATGCGTCCCAATTATGAAGTTATGTTAAGAAGTCTGTTATTAAAAGAAAAAGTAATGAGTCTGAATAATTTTATGAATTGGATGGAAATATGGCTAGGATCACCTACTAGGTAGTAACCAAAGTTATTTGTACTTATTCTAGTTAACCCCTTAAGCTAAGCTAAATTGCTAAAGTTTGGGGTGAGTTATGGCCAGGATGCGAACATTGAACCTCTCGATCGTACGGCTGATTCTCGCACAAAGCTTATTCTCAACGGCCACCTTTAAAACGGTCACTACTGGTGGTTATTGGGACAAAATTTTTGATTTGTTCCCAATCGCCTCCAGTTGCGGTTGTTAGTAACAAAATATATGTACAAGAAGAAATTAATTATTTTCTTTACAAAAAAAAAAGATCTCTATCTTTATCATAACTTCATAACGCATTCTTGTCCACAGGATATAAAAATCAAGTAAAATGGCGAAATGGTGGCAAGTGGTACTCCTGTACGTGCGTCTGGTCGTGGACTTGGCTTTAGATACGTTCTTCGCGCTGTACTGGGACAAGAGAAAGAAGCCCATACCCGCATTGGATAAGAAACACCAAATACTGACCGAAAGTGCGGTGGTACTAGCGCAGAAAATCAAGCAGAGGGAACTGAAGTCAGAAGAATTAGTTCAAGCCGTTATTGAGAGGATTAAAGAAGTAAGTTGAACGTTCGGACTTTTTGTTGAATGTTCTTTCGTACAGTTTTGTGTTGGCGACGATTCGGACACAAATATGTATTCGGACTCTTGTCCGAATTGATTCTTTGATGTTAACTAAGTAAATATTATGTTTGTAAACAGACCAAAAAAGCCCGCTAAGTTTCTTGCCGTAGTTTTTTCAGGTCTGGGTTGCGTATTTGCTTTACAAATCTTTATTATCTTTTTTTGACATTTTGTAAGGGCCTACTAATTGTTTACCCTGTCCGTTCGGACATAATTAAAAGATGCTATTTTAAAATTGAATATTACTTATGATTATTTTTCTTGGAGTTTGGGTATGTGAAGCCTTCTCTAGAGACCAAGTTCCAAGGGAAGTTCCCTTGCTAGATTAACCTGCTGATTAACGGACGAGGCAGGTTTTCTTCTCGGGATCGGACATACTTCCGTACGTACGTACACGTACTTTCACCGTACCTATGTGTATATAATTACGAAATAACAGTTAACGTTCTTTTGCAGGTAAATCCAGTAATAAACGCCATTACAAAAGATAGATATGAGGCTGCTCTGGCAGAGGCGAAAGAAGTTGATCAGCTCATCGCAAATGGACTATCCGAAGAAGAGGCTGCCAAGAAACCATTCTTGGGTGAGTAAAAAGAAATTCCACGAGTAAATTAAAAAATATTTGCGATTTTGGGTGATTTAAAACGAACTTTAAAAAGGAGGGTAGTTCTAAATTTATCATTGTGATGTGTGTTTCAAATAATTGGGTGTATAGGGTACAACCCAAGACTTTCAGAGCCACCCTTACCTACAAGCCGTATGCAAGATGTACCATCTGCTGATAGACGAAGGCGAGGTTCGAGGGTTGGGAGGTCACACGGCAGTCGCTCAAATAACCAATCAATTTATTACTAGAATTTTATGCCTCACCAAGCGTTCCCACTACAGATTTAACTACACTACGCTACAGAATTGCTTAATCAAGAAATCCTACTATACGTAGGGCAAAGTGGAAGCACTCGTACTAACGCAAGGCCGATGATGATTATATGTAACTTTTGTCAACAGGCGTGCCGTTCACCACCAAGGAAAGTCAAGCCGTAAAAGGTCTACCACTCACCATGGGCCTGTGGTCCCGCCGCAGGGAGACAGCCACTGAGGACAGCGAGGCAGTTCTGAGGCTCAAGGCAGCTGGTGCTATCCCTATTGCTGCTACTAACTTGCCCGAACTCCTTGTATGGTAAGTCTTGTGCATTTTTATACGTGGTTTTAGAATGCTGACTGGTTCAGCTGTCGAATGATACGGAGCATGAACTCTTTATCCTCACAATGTGTTTCTCCCTTCATGCACTCCCAGATTCTTAAAGCAGGGCGTGTAAAAACGTCTGTCGAAGCCGTCAAGGTAGGTACTGAGATTCCAGGAACAGCATTTAAAAGGTGGCCAGCCCAAAACTAATAATGAATGAATGAAATCGTCAAATTGACTGGACACAATTGGATCAATCCTATACGATTGATCCAATTGTGTCCAGTCAATTTGACGATTTATATGTTGAAAAAAGTTTAAGGAACAAACATAATTTTGTAATTTAGTAAGTGCATAATTTTTATTTGTTGGGACTGATATATTCGGGCATTTTGCGCATCACCCTGGTGAGACCACGCTGAGTAGATAATGCCAGAGAATAATATGCGAATCCATCCAGGCATCTTATGTAAGTGGTTCTTTAACTTCTTTAAAATACTCTGGTACTCATGTAAACTGTGTTGTGTTTGTGCCAACAGGCAAGAGACCCGCAACTCTGTGTACGGCATGACGAGAAACCCTCACCACACGGGCAGGACGCCAGGTGGCTCTAGCGGCGCAGAGGCCGCGCTGACAGCTACCTGTGCCACTGTTGTCAGTTTATGTAAGTTGAAAAAAAAAACTTTTGTTCAATACGCTAGGAGATGAGTTATGCATAGATGTATGCCTATAGATCTATGTATATCTCCCTTAGGTAATATCTCTTTATATATTCTCGATCGATATCGATAGAAACGTGACCTAATCGGATTTGTTTGATGCTTGGTGGATTTGCGTTCCTCCACCACAGTAGCACCCCGTGCCATCCTCAAAAGGCATCCAAAAAACGCGTATTACCCATAAAGAGGGTATTTTGTTTGGGGTCGAGATAATATGCCGGTAACTATAATTATACCTTTTAGTTTGAGTATCGATCTCCCCTCTTTAATAGCCTCTTAAAAAAAAAAAAATTTTTTTTTTTTTCTAAGAATCACCAATTCTCTTTCAGGCTCGGACATTGGTGGGTCAACTCGTATGCCGGCGTTCTACTGCGGCACTTATGGACATCACCCCACACCTGGAACTACTAATCTGAAAGGTAATTTGGAACAAGGAACTCTTTGGAAATCTGGATCTAAGTTGCTAGGGACCTTAGGGGCCATAAAATTACGTTATACGAATTTCATGACTTTTATGTCCCTCTTTTTGGTGTAGTCCGCGAAGTTAGCATTTCGCGAAGGTGGCATTTTGAGAATTTGGCATTCTGCGAAGTTGGCAATTTGCGAGCGGTTATCATTGTGTGAAATTGGCATTCTGTTTTGAAAAATATATTTTTTTAAATGTAAGTAGGTAACATTTAAAAAAATATATTTTCTTGTTTTAATATTTCAATTTTGGTTTTTGGGGTCTGAGGGTACTTACTGAAAATGATTTTTTCACTATCTTTTGCTTCTTCCCGTTTATAAGCAATACCATTTTTTACCCAGGTGTGTTCTTCCGCAAGGGTGATGAATTGGAAACGATGTTCAGTCTTGGCTTCATATCTAACCACGTTGAGGACCTCGGACCTCTCACCAAGGTGATCGCCGGAGACAAAGCTGAACAGCTGAAGTTGGACAGGGAAATCAATATTAAGGTAACTGATGTACTTTCTACTAATATTATCGACGTGAAAGCTATTCGTGTGAATGGATAGGGATGTATGGCTGTTTATTACTTTTTCGCAGAAAAGCTGGGACTACCATGACATGTATAAGCGTCTGTTTCTGGGTGAGAAAGTGGGATAGGATGTATCCCTCTTTCTTTTTCATAAAGGGAATGCTTGTAGCGCCAAAGGATGTTTCGCTTGCAAAACTTCTGACTTCTGATAAGCGTTACTATTGCGTAGCACAACATTTCGTCATAAAAAAATCTAAATGGTGGCAGTATGCCTCCATTTTCAGATGTTTTAGAAAATTAGATGGGATAAGATAGTATTGTTTTAATATCTCAATGATGTAAACTAAGCATGTGGCGTCAGTAGCCAGGATCTTAGGGACAATTTTTACCGGGATTCTTGTATTTCAGGACATCAAGTTTTACTACATGGAATCTAGCAAAGATATGCTGGTCAGCAGTGTGAATGCGGATCTCAGAGGAGCAATGAAAAGGTGCCTAAAATTTTCTATCGATATTATGATAGTTTAACAAGGAGGAAAACTCGAAATAAAATCCTGTACCAACCCGTCTGGCCAGCGTGGAAACAGTAGGCCAAAGTCTCCCAACATTGGGAGAAGCTTATGTCCAACAGTGGACTGCGATAGGCTAATTGATTGATTCACACAAAAAGTCTCAGCCTATTTGCATGTCTGACACACAGATTTACGATTTACATAGGATATTTTAACCCGATTCCTAAGTAAAGGATGAAACATATTGAATAAATCACTTGTACTTTTCCACAATTATTTATTTATTTGAACCTTACCGGTTTCACCTTACGGCATTATCAAAGTAATATACGGAAAAGTACAAGTGATTTATTCAATATGTGTAGCAAGTTCCACCAAGTGCCATCAATCTCCAGTATAAACAGTCTAAAGGATGAAAAATAATTTTAAAGTTTCTTATTTATTTTTTAGTTTTTAATCGCTAATTGACTCACGATGCCAGCACAAGTCACCAGATGTCGCTAGTCGCTGTTAGTAAAATGTTATAATTTCAACAGAGTAATAACCCGCATCACTCAAGAAACCACCACGACCAGCAACGCCCCCCAGCAGTACTACCACAAGGGGTTCAACCACATGTACAGTCTCTGGAAGTATTGGATGTCCAAGGAGCCGGAAGACTTGGCCACCCTCTTCACCAACGGCAAAGGACAGGCTAATGCACTTATTGAATTAGCTAAGAAGGTGTGTTGTATTTCTGATTTAAGTTTTAGGTATTAATGAGAGATAAAATAATATTGCCATGTTCTGAGTTTATTGACAGATTGTTCAAAGCGCAAATTGCCGCCATTTTTACTAATGCCAAGTATATGCCAAGCTTGCCAAGTAAATGGCAAAGTGACAAGACAATGTTTGTCTCTGTTTACTATATCCGCTAGTGGCGCCCTCTGAAATACTTTCTTTCCTTTTCACTTCTATCGGCAGGCCGCAGGTCCCAAAGACTGCTTTGCATGTTTCTTTATTTATATTTTTTTTATCCACAGTTGGCAGGTATGAGTCAACACTGCTTCTTCTCAGTCGTACGACTGATCGAGGAGCAGTTCTTCCCGAATGTCGACCCAGAATGGGCTGAAAGCTTGACCAAGGAGTTCAAGAATGATTTGTTTGTAAGTTTTTTATTGATACATTTTTTATGTAACTGTTTGAATTTTATATACATATTTTATCAGACAAGCTGTTTAAAATCAAAATTGGGTTTCGGTATGGTGGGTATTGGGGCTCCCCCTAATTCATCCATAAATGACATCCATAAATGAGTTTATGGATGTCCCCATGATGGGTGAAGTCCTTTTATTAGCTGTATTTCCAACTGGTTCAATAATCTTTAGGCTGTGTTTAAAGCTGACCTTATACAGCTTTGAGAAATTCGAAAAGAATTTTCTTTATAAATAGAGTCTTACACTATTTCATTCACTCTACAAAAACTCATTTAATTTTGAAATTTAAGTCAATAGAAATAAAGTCTAAAATTTAATGCCAATTTTTTCAGTGACTGTGGTACCCCAGTGGTTTTACTTTAGCAGAATCGAGGACCAGGTCGTAACACTTGATGAAACATTTCAGACTAAACTGGGTGACAACGGAGTCCTGCTAATGCCGAGTGCGCCGCACCCAGCCCCGTACCACTTCTCCTGTCTCCTCAGACCGTACAACTTCTCATACTGGGCCATTGTCAACACTCTCAAGTGCCCTGCTACTCAGGTAAGGATTCACAACTGTGCATCCATGAAAGGGTAAGCAGAGATTTTAGGAGAGCCTATTGCTGATAAGTGGGCGCTTTGTCATAGGATGTATGTTGAACTGCCCTTTCCTTTAGTCGCCTTCAATCCAAAACTTCGAAAGAGAGAGGCAATAAAATGCTGTGACCTGTGACAGTGATGGTAGAGATGTCATATCTTCCAAATATGGCCGACTATGTTTTTTGGTCCCAGCAACATAAAAGCAGGTAAGCTATTGCCAGCTGGGCTGTATTACGCTCTTCAGGAAAAACGTGACATTCTTCAGTGAGTAAGGCTATATATTATGGATGAAAAGAATTGAGCTCCAGCAGTCCAGTTCAGTCCAGTCACCGATCTAATCTCGCAAGCCTAATCGTACTCTTTCCCCTCAGGTACCTCTCGGAGTGAACGCCCAAGGTCTGCCCCTCGGCATCCAGGTGGTAGCAGCACCCTACAACGATGCTCTCTGCCTGTCTGTTGCTAAATACCTTGAACAGGAGTTCCATGGCGTCACCCGAGCTTGCCAGCTCAAAGCTTAATTTATTGTTATTATTATGTATACATATTAAATATTATTTAATACTGAGCTTTTATTGAAAGTGGGGTAACTTTGCGGGCATTTAACTTTTTTATAGGGGCTAGATTTATTTTGTTATTGATACACTTAAAAATGTTCTAGGTATATTAAGTTTTCACCTGCCTCCACTTGTTATTTATCACAGTTATCCCTAGCTGTCAAAGTTACCCATATGGTCAAAGTTACCCCACTAGACTATAATTTTATTGAATTTTAAATATTTTGTGTTTTTTAAGTTATTTTAATTCTTATATGCGGCGTGAATATAAAGTTCCTAAATTGGCTAATTATGCTAGGATTGAAGTATGATGCCTTCTAGGCATATATTATATGGTATCTGGTTAAAAGTTTAATAAAATTTTGAAGTGAATAGTATTGAAATTATTATGACTCACGTGGTTTAAAAGGATTAAAAAAGCTTAAAAATAATGAATACTATTATATCAAATGTATAATTGTATGATTGCTTGTGTATAAAAGATTTTATTAAATTAATTTTGTACTATACTTATTATACCTATGTTGTTTTCTTTTCGCGTTACCCCAAAAGAAGTGCGAAAATTCTAAAATTGATTATTGGTAAAGAGTTACACACAGAAACAGGAAATCAGTCAATGTGTGGCAAATGCAATTTGCCAGTGCAGGCCGTGGTTGAATTCTAGCGAAAGTAGCAGTTGATAGTCGTATAGAAAGTGTTTCGTCGAGACTAGGAATAGACAAATTCACAAGAGGCATACGATAAATTCTTTCTTAAATACAACTGGTAGATAGGTACTTATTTTATTATTAGGTACGATTTTCTAATTCGCAAATCATTTGTTTCTTTTAATGAACATCTAAGGAGGGTGGGACGGTGGGTCATTTACAAATATTATGACCTCCTGCTTCGAGCCACTGTAGGGCATATCGTGATGCACGTTCGGACATAATCGGTAATAGAACCGATTATGTCCGAACGTGCATCACGATATAACATTGCCCAGTTTAGATAAGGATCCAAGCTTATCTCAGGCGTAAATTATACAGAAACGGTTAACGGTCATGTGGTGAACGGTAATGCTTTCATACAAACAACCTGCGATGGGGTTACTCACCTAATAGCACAGAGTACTATACATATACTTAGCCCAAGCCAGCGTTGCGTGGCTCCAACGATTTTTTATAATAAATCAAATTGAATTATGTATTTTGAAATAAAGATCTACATTTTAAACAAAAAGCAATTTTATTCTATAAACTGTAATCTAGTTTTGGAACGCATCAATAAACTGACCTTGTTTTGACTTTGGTTTGACACTTTTGACAGTTCTTTCAACCACAAGTTTCGCGATTCGCGATCTTTTTGACCTTATCTTTTCTGTGATAAATTATTTTATTCGGTTCGAGTAGAGCAGACTAGAGGGTTGTAATTACTCGTTTTGTGAAAAAGACAATTAATTAATTTATATAAAAATGTCTAGTATTGTTACGTTAGATACTAACCCTTTTGAAGGCCAAAAGCCGGGAACGAGCGGTTTACGTAAAAAAGTTAAAGTTTTTGTTCAAGAACATTACACGGAGAATTTTATTCAAAGTATATTGGATGCAAATAAGGACTCCTTGGTTGGTTCTACTTTAGTGGTCGGTGGTGATGGCAGGTATCTGGTAAAGGAGGTCGTACAAAAAATTATTAAAATATCAGCTGCGAATGGGGTGAGTATTTAAATTTTCGTTCTTTATTTAAATACACATAAGTATATTTTCGTTCTGAAGTTTTAAAAACATGCTCCATAGATTACACTGCAGTTTACACAGTGTCTACTTAGGCTTGTATTAAAAAATTAAACTATTTTATAGAATTTCAATTACAGTAAAAATAAAGAATAATATGTCTTCATATTACTATAATCACAGATACTATTAGCTGAAATCATAATTTGTCAGGTTATTTAAGGCTTCAGGCTATGGAAAACATTTAAATCTTAGAAACCTGCAGTAATGGGGTCTGATGATTTTAAAACTACTTCAAAAATATTCAGAACAAATAACTAACGGTACCCACTTTCCATCAGGTGGGCCGTGTGCTTGTCTGCCACCTAAGTGGTATAAAAAAAAAACTAAATAAAAATGATAAATTCCATAGGGTGAACAGAAGTTAAGGGTTGAAGACAAACCCTTGAACCCCCCTCCCAGTTATACTATCTGACCTCCTTACCTCAAGAGGACTCGGAGCCTCATTTGTCAATCAGATGCTCCTGCTTTCAAGTGAAATTTGGTTTGGCCTCACAGGCCTCGCTTGTTGTAACTCTTGTTAGTTTAACCTACTTACGAGAATAGTAAAATATTTGACCAATCAATACTCTTATCACTTACGAACAGTAGATGTTATCGTTATGATAGTGACCCTATTTTATTACTAAATTGATACCTCAACTGTTTGTATTATTATTATTGGACTATGGGGACACCGGAGGCCGGGTAGACGGCCCACCTGCGACTTCTAAGAGCCATTTTATGCAATCACAACTGTTGACAGCCTATTGTTAATAAAGAATAATAATAAATCAGTAACAAGTGTGACGCCCCAGGTGTTGTACACATTCAAAGGTCACAGAAACCTACACATCAGGTGGGCCGTGTGCTTGTCTGCCACCTAAGTAGTATAAAAAAATCATCAGATATAGAAAGCAGAACAGACCTAGTAATGTCAAATTCAAACTGCTTCCGAGTTAGATCATTCAGAGTGATCATGACTTATGTGTTGTGCAGGTGGCAAGACTCCTTGTCGGTCAGAATGGCATTCTCTCTACTCCCGCAGTCTCCTGTCTCATCAGGAAATACAAAACTCTTGGTAAGTAGCATTATTCTAGAACATGAAATAATTTATAGGTAACCAGCTATTAAGAATGTTCTTTAGTCTCAATAAAGGCTCGGTCAAACCAACGCGTCCAGCTCGCGTCCACGGTGGCGTGCGCGGTGGCGATCAGTTGCTGACCAATCGGAGGCCACCGCCGCGGCCTGCGATTGGCCAGCAACTGATCGCCACCGCGCACGCCACCGCGGACGCAAGCTAATCGCGTTGGTTTGACCGAGCCCTAAGAAGTAAATGGGGGAACCCCCTTATTGTTGGGGAACCTAGCAAGATGGACTGACGACCTGTAAACGGAGGCTGGGACAGACTGGATACGGAATTCGGAGGATCGGCAAAAATGGCATACAATGGGAGAGGCCTATGTCCAGCAGTGAACTGCAATAGACTAATTGATTGATGAAAACCTATCCCTCGTTTTTTCAGACTGACTTAGGATAAGGGGGTTCCCCCACCCGGTAGCCCCCTCAAGTGGGGGAATCCCCTTAACCTCAGTTTCAAAAATTTAACAGCTTTATAATACGCAATTTAAGTACTTAATTCTTTCAATTTCTTATCTAACAAACGCTCAAGTCCTTCTATTTATCAGTATTGGTCTCGTAACGATATATTATAAGCAATACAACATAATATCTATCTATTAAGTCTGTGTAGGTACAAATGTCATGATGTAATAATGATAATGCACTTTAAGTAAGTAATTATTTGATTATGTTATGTATTGCTGACTAAACGCGAGATTTTTTTTCGTGATTTCGTGCTTATGAATCATGTTTTTACGAGCCTTTGTATTTATTAACTTTCAATATTTGTGGCGGTCAAATCTTTCAAGATCACAATTTTACAACATTTCCATCATCATCTGCATGTCGACACATTTTCCTTCTGACCATTTTCCAAGCTGACCTCGGAGCTTAGTGTCCGCCTTCTGGCTCTTACTCCTCCACTTCGCACGATCTTGGGCGTCCATGTTTGTGTGATCATTTGCACGCATGTCACCCTCCACGACGTCAAGCCAGGACTTCTTGGGCCTACCCCTTCTACCTGGACCCGGCGGGGGGCGCCATTGCCAGGCATTTGCTACCCACGTAGCCTGGCGGTTGCCGCAAGACGTGGCCACACCAGCGAAAGCAACTCTCTTGCATTTTATCCGCGATATCACGGACATGAAGGCTGCCGCGGATGCGAGAGTTCCTCACGCTAGCTTTACGCGTGGCGCCGCGCGTCCATCGCAGCATTTTCTTATCCGTGACACGCAGCTCTTGCTTCTGTCACTCCGTGCCTCAGACCCCTGTAAGAGGACAAGCCTCATGATCGTCTTATAGACCTGCCCCTTCAACCTGACGCCAGTCATTTCTCGCCACTTGACCCACGCGGCAGCAATGCGTGCCCTGACGTCGCAGTCGATTTCACCAGTTACATGAAGTACAGATCCTAGGTACTTAACCTGGTCCGAGCGCTCGACCAAATCATCGCCTATGCGGACAGACGAGTGTGGGAACTGTCAAGTTTAACGCCTAATCTCACAACATTTCCAGTTACGATATTATTTGTCATTCTTGTTAACACTGACTCCATATCAAAACTTTGCCCAAATAGTATCTTTCTTTCATGCCGAATACCATACTGATAAACCCCTCCCGCCGGCCAGAGGTTAGTTATGTCAGATTCGAACTGACTTAAAGTGCACGCTATTTCCGGTCTTATATGCAGGTTTGTAAGGTGGCCCAATAAGAGATTTCCCTCGCATCCTGGGTCAGCTACGGCTTTAAGATGGCCCCCTGCTCCCCCATGAGTGGGAACTACGATGTCCTCGTTTTACCCTGGAAACAGGACGAGGAACGCGCTGATGCCTCTCTGCTGCCATCCCCAACCCAAACAGAACTTACAAGGGATCCTCGTCAGAGTCACATTTGACCTTTGCGGCAGAGTTCCACTACCTATATAGCAGTACGCATAACGCTAAAAACCGGGTGAAGTGGTGGATCAAAAGAAGGAAGACCACACACCTTAGGCCAGGGATACTAATCATCCATACTAATATTATAAATTCGAAACTTACTCTTTCTGTTTGCCATGCTTTCACGCCTAAACTACTGAACAGATTTTGAAGAAAGATTGACGTTCAATTATTTCACATTTTGATATGGTGACCTCAAATAAATTTATACCAAGATTATTTGGGGCTATCGCTGGGGGTATATTAAGTGCAGGAGGATGATATGGCATCGTCCACCTCAAATATTATGCTTTCTGAAAATATCTGTCTGTTTGTTCATTGTTTAGCGCCTAAGGTATGGCATCTAAATACTAACTTCGAAGTGGCGTGGCACAATTTCTTTGGCACCCTTGCCATTGGTTCGCCATCCTTGCCCTAGGCTCTAAAGTACAAGTATCGGAAAACACTTTCATATTATATTTTCTCCAGTCGAGATTCCACCATCTCGAATAAAATATGCTACAATAGTCTAATCATCTTTTTAATTCCAGGGGGTATTGTCCTCACGGCATCCCACAACCCTGGCGGTATTGACAACGACTTTGGGATCAAGTTCAACTGCGCCAATGGCGGTCCTGCTCCCGACTCCACCACCAACCAGATATATGCCATCACTACTACTATTAAGCAATACAAGATAGTTCCCGATATTGTATGCGATATCAGCAAGATTGGAGTCTCTAATTTTAATGTAAGTAATAAAGTACTACTTTTTAAACTATCGCGGTGTAAACTCATATTTTTCAGAATATTTCGGGTCATATTGCGAGTTTATTATGAAACTTAGTTTTGCCGAGGCGAGGAATTCTGAATACACTATCGACGTGAACCTTCTCCTAACACAAGCAATTAAGCAAATAGTAAGCCTTCCCGAAGAGCGATACCAATGCTCGGGCCCACTCCGTGAGTAGCGGCACCGCCGTGAAACCAATTACTACACCACGATGGCAATCCAACGCCGTCGACTCGACAGAAGAAGAAGCAATTCTTTTGATAAACAACTGGGTCTTGCAATGCTTCGCTATGCCCAATATCGCCATTAGTCGCCAAAATATCGAAGACCAGCAAAATCCGCAGTTAAGACTGGTAAAGCGGACCCCAGACTCCGAGGTGAAAGCTTCGGATGCGACTGGGATTAACGCTAGGGTGAAAAAGAGGGTGTTAGCGGGTGTAGGTACTAGTAATATCAGTTAATAGTTTTTTTTTCGATCGAGCTTCACACTTCATGTTATCGCTGCATATGCAATCAAAGTTACAATGTCGTGTTTCACGCCGTAAACAGCTGATTTGTAACGGTCATTGAACTAGTATCGTACAATAACGGACCTATTACATGTCTGAAGTTTATCTGCTCCCACCTTACCGTCTCGCGCTTTCCACTCTAGATTTCACTTATTCCAACGGCCATTCTTCTTTATCCTAGCGTTAATTCCCAGTCGCATCCGAAGCTTTCACCTCGGAGTCTGGGGTCCGCTTTACCAGTTTTAACTGCGGATTTGGCTCCATATTTTCCGTGAAGCGACTGTCGGTGACCTCCACAACCGATGGAACGATACGAAGCATTGCAGCTAGACCGTTGTTGTTGGACTTTTTAGGGCTCCAACTACCCGTAACGACTGCCATAGATGTTCGTATGGCAACCGGGACCGACGGCTTTATTCATGCATACAAATATCTGCACTGAGTGGCGATTGAAACCGCGCCTCCTGCGTGGTGGTCGGGATCACTACCGCCACGCTATAAAGGCTGTTAACCTGTTAAATATCAACTTTATTCCTTTTAAACAAGGCTGAAAATAGTATGTAATAGGACTCTTCATATACATAGCTAATGGTAATTTTCTCATAGGTGGCTGGCAACAAATTCACAGTCGAAGTGATTGACTCTGTGAACGATTATGTGGCGTATATGAAGGAGATCTTCGACTTCAACCAGATCAAGGGCCTCATCCAGGGAACTGCTCAGAGGAAGCCTTTCAACGTGCTCATCGATGGCATGAATGGAGGTGAGTGATGGAGACGGAGCCACTTGATATGAGACGACTGTGCATGTTCTCCCATCCTCAATCCTTCCTCTTACTATTCATATTCCACATCTGTTATCATCATCCTTGCGGTAATCCTGGCTGCATCCGAGGCCCTACCTCAAACGGGGTCCGACTCTTCCAAGTCAACCAAGATGAGGCTGGATTCCGATATTTTCCGTTAAGCAACTACCATCTGTCCTCCATATTTGTATGACCACCGGGATTGGCGGCTCAACGTAGTCTCCGAGGCACGGAAATACTCAGACCAATACAAAGAGACAATAATATTATGTCTTTTTAACCGACTTCAAAAAAGGAGGTTCTCAATTCGTACCCTATTTTCTTACTATTTGTATGCATGCGTGAATATGCGTGCATACAAATATTTGCGGGAACTGAACCCGCGCCTTCTGCGTAGCAGTCGAATGCACTAGCGCCACGCCACATAGGCTGTCCTATTATCCCTTATCTGTATTCTTACCTTTTCCTTCACCACCATCCACCATTCTTAGCTTTCTCTGATTACTTTCCCTTCACTTTCACCACTCTGCCCTTCCCCTGGCTATTATCAACTGTCTACTTCTCCTTTCTATTCTGGCCTCCCACATTCTTTCCTCATTTTTCCTATCAACTCACTGCAATACAAATAAATCATCGAAAAGAAATCGAAGTTCAATCGCAGTAGTATAACTCGGAACACGTATCTTGAGCTAAATCACGAGACGAACGAGGCCCTATTGCCCGCGGATTGTATCATAATAATTTAATCTTTGCTCCGTAAATTTGAGCTCGTCCACCGCAGCAGCACCCCGTGTTATCCTCAAAAGACACCTAAGTAACGTTTAAGCACGTTTTAGGTTCAAAGATAAACATATCTTAGGACATCCTGAGCAATATATCAAGGTCACAAAACAAGCTCCATCACACGTTGTAAACAGCTGATGTCCAGCGGTAATTGATCGATTATCATACAATAACAAAAAATATTCATATCAACATGGGAACATCACGAATAATACGCGTGTCGGGTACCTGCTCTTATTTATACAGGGTTATTGGCAACTGGACGTATTCCTGTCAGAGGGTGTTAGGGGACCCAAAATGCTACAATTTGGAGCCCTCATATGTATGGCCGAAAATCAATAGTTTTCGAAATAATTGACTTTTTAAGTTTTTTCCATAGTAACCCAAAATTCAGCCTTCAATTGCAAATTTAAAAAAAAGTTTTTGCAAGGTGGGACTTATTCTAATTTATTTTTGTAGGTAACACTTTGACTAACCTAAACTAGTAATAAAAACTTAAAAAAACTTTTAAATAATAAATAAGTTTTAAAGCAGTACTTTTAAGTAATAAAAACTTAAAAAAAACTTAAAAAAACTTTTAATAAAGGCGAATGGGCGTTTCGTCCCATATGGTGTAACACTTTTTGACCTATATCAAATGAAAGGTCTCAATGAGTGTATTATTTTTTTGTATGGACATAAATCTGTATTTCGTGCAGGGTAAAAGTTGTGGGGGTTTCAGTTACTAAGAAAGTATTTAATTTATTTTAAATAATTAGTGTTTTTATGACAAAATACTTATTTATTTATGCTATTTTTACCCGACTATGTTAAAGCCAAAGGAGGATTATGATTTTGACAGGCTATGTATGTATGTATGAACTATGTATGTATATTCACTAATTCCCTCATAGCTCTTCAACTACTAATTAGAACTGGACAAGTAAGGTATTGTTAGAAGTGTCTTGATCGTCCACTTATTATAGGCTATATAATGTGTCACTGAATTTAATGTGGCGCCCTCTAGCGATCATAAAGTACTGCGTTAAAAAATAAAATTGAGGTAAATATACCGTGTTTGATATCAAATTAAAGGCCTTAATTAGTACATTTCAAATATGTATAAATTATTGGGATTTTTGAATGAAAGGACATCACCCATTTTAGTCCAAAATTGAAAGTGCCGGCCAAAGAAAATAAATACGATATTCCGTTAGAACTTGTCCTCGCTAGCATTTTCTATTACCACGTCAAAGTTGAGGGACCACTGCGCTTGGTTTTATTTGAATTTAAAAATCTTGGAAACATACATTTTTTATGATACGAATTATTAAAAATAAATGAAAATCTTTATTCTATATTGGAACAATAGTTAATAAAAGCAATAAAAAATAACCCCATATTGCATATCGTTGTATTTCGTCCATTTATTTAGGTCCATAATGGAAAGTGCTGGCCAAAGTACCTACACAAATATGAAATTCCGTTAGAGCTTGTCCTCGTTAGCATTTTTTACTATGGCGTCAAAGCTGAGGGACCACTGCTCTCAGTTTTATTTGAGTTCAAATATCTTGGAACCATACATTTTTATGATATGAATGATTAAAAACGAATGAAAATCATTGTTCTATATTGGAAGAATAGTCAATAAAATCAATAATAAATAAACCCCATTCTGCACACCGTTGTTTTTCACCCATTTATTTAGGTCCAAAATTGAAAGTGCCGGCCAAAGAATACTAGTATGATATTCTGTTAGAGCTTGTCCTCATTAGCATTTTTTATTATGGCGTCAAAGCTGAGGGTCCACTGCCCGACTAACGGAATGTCATATTTATATTCTTTGGCCGCTACTTATTTTCAATTTAGCACCTAAATAAATAGACGAAAAACAACGGTGTGCAGTATGGGGTTTATTTTTTATTAGTTTTATTAACTATTCATCCAATGTAGCACGACATTTTTTATCCATTTTCAATAGTTTGTGTCATAAAAAATGTATGTTTTCAAGATTTTCGAACTCAAATAAAACAGAAGGAAGTGGTCCCTCAACTTTGACGCCCCAATAAGAACAAGTTCTAACGAAATATCGTATTTGGCGAGCACTTTCAATTTTGGATCAAAAATGTATGCAGCGTGAATAATGTTCTTTTGAAGCATTTATTATGCTAACTATTCAAATCGATTTAGAAAGAGAAAATTAAAATATTAGTTTCTGCTTTTAATTTTTTTTGTTTCATGCTTTTTATATACCTATAATAATAGCAGGTTTTATGGAACCGATTTCCATAAAACCTGCTGTACCTATCGTGATGTATAAATTATGACCTTTCATTTGATACCCAATACGGGTATATTTGAAAATAGATTAGATTTTGGATTGATTTTCATTCCTCATAATATATTTCAAATGGTTGAACCGATTTTTATGAAACATAGCTAAGAATACTCTCGACTAAACCATCTTTCGATCAAAAGAAACAGAATTGAATTCGGTTCAGCCGCTTGGGAGCTACGATGCCACAGACAGACTGACACACACGCACACACATACACACACACACACACACACACACACACACACTCACACGTCAAACTTATAACACCCCTCTTTTTTTGTTAAAAATATGTGATCGGTACAACCATGAACCATGTCAACCAGTAGGTGAATTAACCCTAGTTGAGTCAACCGTAGTTGTAATGACCGTCGGCGAAATGATACAAAACCGTAAAACTATACTGCAAAGCCTATTTGCACAAAAAATATTTTTTACTTACACCCTTATAACTTTGGACCTGCACGAGTTTCTGATAAAAATCTTTCATTTTTACATATAAATAGACTAAATGAACATGTTTACACTAGTCGCAACTTGTTACAAGGGTTGGGACGCAGCTCATACAAAAGTGCCCGTTCTCCTTTAAACTAATAAAAAATGTCCTTGGTGCATTTTCGCATTGCAAATTGTAGCATTTTGGGTCCCCTAACACCCCCGAAAGGAATACGTCGAGTTACCAATAACCCTGTATATTCACGTAGAGACCAGCAGGGAGTGTTTAAACGGCTACATTTTGGCACACCACCCTCTACGACGGACGTCAAACCACCACATCTTGGACCTACTACCTACTACTTGGAACTACTTTCGGGTTGTGGTTAATATTCCTGACCATGTTTTAGGTGTCTAGGTACCTATATGTGACCTAGAACATATTAGGTATACTAACTGATAAAATATATCTAACCACATAACCGCAAGGAGATAATTTTTTGGCAAACCACTTTGCAAGAATTTCAAACCTATGATCTATATGTACCCACTGGAACTTTGAGAAAGCTTACATTTCAAAGGGGCTGTCCATTAATCACGTGATGTTTTCTTAGCAATTTTCTAAAATTTCAATAATTTTCCAGTAACCGGCCCCTACATAAAACGCATATTCATCGACGAGTTGGGGGCGAAGGAGAGCAACGTCCGTCGCATCGTGCCGCTGGAGGACTTTGGGGGAGCCCATCCAGATCCCAACCTTACCTACGCTGCTGACCTTGTGAACGCCGTGAAGGGAGGCGACTATGATTTAGGAGCGGCTTTTGATGGAGATGGTAAGTAAAGACTAAGTTTATGGACAGAACATCTATATTATTATTATTATACATGCGAAAGTAACTATGTCTGTCTGTTACGCTTTCCCGCCTAAATCACTGAATCAATTTTGATGAAATTTGGTGCAGGGGTAAATTAAACCTTGAGAAGGTCATAGGCTATGTTTGTTCGTGATAACCGACAGAATAAGCACTTCTGTAATCAATATAAAAATGTGAATAAGTATGTGTTGGTATAACTTAACTTGCGGAATATAAATGTGATACGTAAAAATACAAAGATGTCGTAAAAACACAATATTTTTTTTACTGGCAACTTATTGTAAATGAAATACAAGGTAACAAGTCCTTTGGTATACCTATTATAAATGTATACTAATTTATTTTTTATTAAACTTCATTTTATACCACATTGTGTTGTTCACGGTTGGCTGCTTGGGCGAGAATCAGCAATTGTTTTTGATTTTACTTATTTTCTCATAGAATCCATCATAAGGTCTTGGTCAAATGTGTATAAGACAACCCTTTGTGGCAGAAAATATATTAGTTAAAATAAAAAAGGTAGATATAGATACGAGTACTTATATTGAGATTATTTTTGGAATTTCTTGTTTTTTAAATTTTATTTTTTGATTATTTAACAGGAAACACCACTTTACTTTTCATATACAATACCTCCTTTATGGATTTGGTTACATAAAATCAGGTTGCGATTTCTGCACTTAAATAGTGTAAAATATTGTGATTAATGTAATCATCAATTTTATTAGACTATTGCAGTCCACTGCTGGACATAGGCCTCACCCCAATATGCGCCACGTTTGCCGATCCTTCGCCTTCTCCTTATTAGTTATGCCCTTTAGACACTAAAATATATTTATTGTAATAAATCATTGATTTTATTTGATTTATTGACAGGTGATAAAAACGTCCAGCGACAAAAATATCCAGTAGTTGAAAAATGTCCAGTACTATAAAAAATACCAGTATCTACTAGAAAAATTACCAATTACGAAAAATCTTCCACTAAATGTCCAAAACGTGCAATCCTAAAAATTTTTCCCTACAAAAATGTCCACCCACAAAAATGTCCAACCATATCTTCGGCCACAGGTGACCGCAACATGATCATCGGTCGCGACGCGTTCTTCGTGACCCCGTCGGACTCGCTGGCCGTGCTCGCCAACCACCTGCAGCACATCCCGTACTTCCAGCGCACCGGGGTGCGCGGGTACGCGCGGTCCATGCCCACGGCCGCCGCGGTGGACCGAGTGGCCGCCGCTAGCGGGAAGGAGATGTTTGAGGTGCCTACTGGTGAGTGGTACAAGGTACAAATAAGACCTTACCAATATAAAATTATAAAGGGTATTATTATTACACATTACACATCATAGATAGGGTATACCGCCGTTTGCCCGAATTTTATTTACCCTAATATCACTTGCCATAATAGTCAACAGACATAATATTTACAGACATAATATTCATTTGCCCTACTCTTATTTGCTATATTAATCACGTGCTAGAATCTTTG
The DNA here is from genome assembly GCA_914767945.1 of Eilema depressum. Taxonomy (NCBI): domain Eukaryota; kingdom Metazoa; phylum Arthropoda; class Insecta; order Lepidoptera; family Erebidae; genus Eilema; species Eilema depressum. The sequence continues at coordinate 2,789,002 of OU612026.1, forward strand.
TTTCCCATAAAGTCACTTACCATAACATCATTTGTCAGAATCATTTTAAGCCCTAATTATCACATGCCATATTATCACATGCCATAATTATCACATGCCCTAACTATCACATGCCATAATTATCACATGCCATAATTATCACATGCCATAATTATCATATGCCATAAATCAACTGCCATCGACATTGTGTAACCGTGACAGTGTGTAACGGTTGATAAATCAGGTGAAACTGGATGCAATCGGGACTTTAGGGCACCCCGACTCGGATAGGTTAGGTTAGAAGGGGATGGCGGGGTCGTTTGAGCGAGCGAAGCGAGCGAATAGACCCCGCTATCCCCTTCGTGGTTATTTTTTTATAAACTACCCAGAAGTAGTTTGGTTAGGTAGGTGCCATTTGAGTTAGGTTAGAACTATGACCATTAATCCATCCACCCATCACACCCATTGACATCGACAGCCAGAAAGAGCAAGAAGAAAATATTATGTCTAATAATCATTATGGCGTTTAAATATTATGTCTAATAATCATTATGGTGTATAAATATTATGTCTAACAATCATTATGGCGTTTAAATATTATGTCTAATAATTATTATGGCAAATAAAAATATGTAAAACAATATGTATGTCACTCGTATGTTATGGCATCTAAGTTTCGGGCAATTAAAAGTATGTCATATGTCTTTTAGGTCAAACAAAACATTCGGACAAATGAAATTCGGGTAAATGAAATTCGGGAATATGATGATTATGGCATATAATCTTCGGTTAAACAATAGACAACCCATAGATAGCCGCGGTAGCCTAGTGGTATGGGTAATGGACTGCTGAGACGAGGTCTCGGGTTCGATCCCAGGTTTTACCATGGCACACCAATGACTTTTCGATGCTTTTCGAAGTTATGTGTGTATTTATCGCAGGTTTATAAGTGCCCGGTTAATGGCAATAGGCTCGCCACCTATTACATTGGGACCTAAACATACACGGCGAAATGTGGGTGCTAGCACCTCTGCCTACCCCTTCGGGGAATCTTCGTCCCACTAGTATCATTTTATCACTGGCTTTTTTTATCGGAACCGATGTCATCGCTTGCTTGCCATTAACACAGAATTCGCTGAGTATTTAAATCCCATACAATACGCCTTCGAGCGATGCATCCATCGACAAATCCTTTATTTGTGGAACGATAAAGAACTAGAATGCTTTACCCACACACGTGTTCCTTTCTTCCTACAATCCCGGGTGCTTCCTACAATCCCGGGTGCTTCCTACAATCCCGGGTGCTTCCTACAATCCCGGGTGCTTTAAACCACCATTCTAGAGGCAGCATCTAGAATGATGGCTGAACATTTAGACTACACCTCAACTTACCATCAGGCTATACGCCGCGCGCCGTCAAATTAACGGACTGACCATAAAAAAAAACATTTTCTATTCTTATAAGAGAGTACTTTTATTCTCGATTACACTGTCGAGCAAAAAATTGTATTTTACAGGATGGAAATACTTCGGTAACCTGATGGACGCCGGTCGCCTCTCCCTGTGCGGGGAGGAGAGCTTCGGCACAGGGTCCGACCACGTGCGGGAGAAGGACGGGCTGTGGGCCGCGCTGGCCTGGCTGTCCGTACTGGCCGCCACGTCGCGCTCCGTCGAGGATATCCTGAAGGCACACTGGACTCAGTTCGGAAGGAATTACTTTACAAGGTATGACTACCCGCTGGGGGCAAGGAATATGTTTTTGTACCACTTAGGCCAAGGAATAGGTGGGCTCTGTGCCACGTGATGGAAAGTAGCTACCGTGGCGTATGAACGAGTGCCAGGGCCTCGTTTGTGTCGCGATTTAGGTCCAAGATACGTGTCTCGAGGTATACCTCATGCCAACGTTGGTCGCATACGTCGGTCTCATTAAAACAAGGACATACAAGTTTTATGTGCTATTTGATCTGTGAGGAATGTTAGGTGCTTATGTAATACATAGAGAATACATAGAGCATTCCCCCTGTAAAGCTGCGTTTACATACTCGCGGCAGAGCGAGGGAAGTGGCGAGAGAAGTGGGCAGAGACGTGGTGTGAATGGTATATTCGTCATGCCGCGAGTACTGCTGCGTATGTTGCTACGAATGTCGGCTTAGCGGCGCGAGTCAAAGGAGCGGCAATACTAGCGCGATGAACTATACGAGACCGCATAATGGCGCTAATCAGTAAACATGGTTATCGTTATTGCTCCTCGAATATTTACTTTTAAAAATATTTATATTGATCTACGGTAAGTGTATAGTAGTTGAAAGTGATAGTTTTTATTAATAATCTATTTAATTAATTCTCTATGCTGTAAAAGCATAATGCGTACACTGCTACAGCGTTGTCCTCCATACGTTTACGTCCGTCTCCGTTGCAGGGCGAATACTGTAATGCGGACCAACACGATGATGCGCGTATGTGAACGCTAGGGCATTAATCGCGCGAATATTTCCGGCAACACGATGAGCAATGCGAGCGGCAGTATGTAAACGCGGGGTAAGGGAAAGATCGTGGGTTCGAGACCTGCCCGAAGTCAATTCTTTTTCCTTTCTAAATCAATTTGAAAAGTTAGCATAATAAACTCTTCAAAATTTCATTCAATTAGTGATTTTGTTCTTAACCCTCAAACTTCTACCAGGTACGACTACGAGGAATGTGCCAGCGACCCTTGCAACGAGATGATGCAGTACCTGGAGAAGAGCATCACGTCCCCCGGCTTCGTGGGCTCCTCCCATACCAGCGGGGACAAGACCTATGTCGTCAAGTTGGCGGATAACTTCTCATATATGGACCCCATTGACCAAAGCGTGGCGATGAAACAGGTAAAAATATAACACTGTTTGTCTATTTAAACTACTGAATCAAAATATCAAAATCCGTTTTCAAAATCAAATTTTTGATACTAAAATATGTTGCCAAAATTTTTTTTTCATTCAAATTTATTGAGTAGGGTATCAAAATGAAGAGAATTAAAAGGAGATTACAAAAATATACAGATGTCATATCTTAACTAAAAAGGTTAAAATAAAATTAATTATTACAAAATAAAAACTTGCTATCAAGCTTGTTTCGATCTTTTAGACAGCAGTCGGGTTTTTTATTTTTTAATAATTATTTCAAAGGAGGTATCATAGTGTAATCTTAATATAATCTCAGTTCAGTCACATGTCGATTGCATAAAAAGTTTAAGTCACAATTAGATATAATCACATCATTACAATCAATGTGGGATGATGAAAACTGGAAGAATGAAACGGAAAATACTTTCTATGACATTAGTGTGATCGAGATTACAACATCGAAACTGAATTTTGACTATATTATTATTGCGAGAATTATTGACCTTCTCACTCATATTCGAAATTGTTTTCTTTTTTTCCTGTGTATTATTTGAATATCTTTTTTTTTGCAGGGTCTGCGTATCATTTTCGAAGACGGTTCTCGTATTGTCGTACGGCTCAGTGGTACTGGCAGCTCTGGAGCTACCGTCCGGTGAGTAGGAGAAATAAAGCTATATCTGCCTCTCTAGACAAGTGGCAATTCGTTGCTCGGCGTGTGAGTGGATATTTATGTACGTTATAAAGAATTGTAATATTATGAATGTATTTCTGTTTTCCAATTAAGTTCAATCTGACATTATTCTTTTGACATTTTTTTTATCTATTATAATTCTTATAATTTACTTCAATATCCTTACTTTCCATTCGACATTATTCAATTGACATTTTTGTATTGTATTGGACATTTTTTTTATTTTTGTTTTTTTTTTTTTAAATTGAGTTATTGATTGATTATTTACCTGATTATTTGACGAACTGTAAGAATGTAATAAATTTTTAATAATAATTTAATTTTAATGTATTTATAATGCAATCTAGTGCGTACTGTAATCTACAGCATATAAGCGCTTTGGTGTGGACTGTAAGCTTATATTGCTCAGAATAAATAATGAATAAATAAATAAATAAATGTATGGGATTTGACGTATATGACAGGCGTCAACGAATGTCAAAAACGTCAAATGCTATACATTTGTCATTCTATTCCATCATACGACGAGCAACGGAATGCCTCCTGTCTAGGGGGGCTGTACTGTCTATACCTCGAGATATGTATCTTGGACGTAAATCGAGACAACTTAGGCCCTGACGCACGGATTGTTTTGTAATTATCTATGCTTGGTGAATGTGAGCTCGTCCACCGCAGTAGTAAATGAATAGGTTACTTTTAGGTTCTAGGTAAGCGTGCTCTACCGTCGACCACCTCACTAGTCTATCAACCATTAAAAAATCGACGGCAGCGCCACCTACATCAAAATTTCATTTTAAACTACAGGAATTAAAATTTTCATAACCTTTTTTTTTAAATTAAATATGTGCTTAAAAAATAAGGAATAAAATATAAAATACGCAATTATGAATGAAGAAAACAATAAATTACTGACAGAAAAATGATGAAAAAAAAATTAAGTTTCTACCTTCTTCAAAGCTCTATAGATGGCGTTGTGCAGTATTTCTGAATCGCGTTATGGTTTCGTTACATTGACTGGTATATAAACTCTAACATGGTGATTTTCAGTAACTCTGGTTTCCCTTCATAACGCATAAATCTTTCGCCTTTTACTAAAGATTTCCGTGGAGGGGAACACTCAAATGAGTCTTTGATATTTTTGATATCCCTGCTTCGTGCAGGGGCATAATCCTATGGGGTAGAGAGAGACGTTTTAGGTTACGATTTGGAAATTCATGTTATTGAATATATTACGTTGATGATACTATGTTACCGTATTATGTTATTTATGTGACACAGTAACAACAAAACGAAATAACAACCAGAGGAATGCTTATTACCGTATTATGTTATTTATGTCACAGTAACAACAAAACGAAATAACAACCAGAGGAATGCTTATTACCGTATTATGTTATTTATGTTACACAGTAACAACAAAACGAAATAACAACCAGAGGAATGCTTATTACCGTATTATGTTATTTTATGTTACACAGTAAAACAACAAAACGAAATAACAACCAGAGGAATGCTTATTGCCTACAATGCTTACTATATGACTACATACATATTAATATAGATCTTTCCTATGTTCTGATACGTACATCTAGTTACTGCAAATTATGTTGTAACAAGATAACACCGGCAGAGTAAGAGCGTTTTCTCATCCTCGTAATTTAAAGAACGCTCACCCATCCTAAACTATGGTAGGTAATTCAAGTGTTCGCTTTCGCCTATGGCGTACTATTGTCACTATCACTTCACTACATAGTATAAAACAAAGTCGCTGTCGCTGTCTGTCCGTCCCTATGTATACTTAAATCTTCAAAACTGCGCAACGGATTTTGAAGCGGTTTTTTTTTAATAGATAGAGTGATTCAAGAGGAAGGTTTATATGTATAATACATGCATAATATTTTAGAGAAACACTGATAAATTTAGAGATAATACCACGCGGGTGGAAAATATAGCGGTACGAAGTTCGCCGGGTCAGCTAAAATAAATTATGGTTTTGTTTGTCCATAATTCATTTCGTACATCTTGTGCTTAGTGATGCCGAACTATCGATAGTTGACCTCGAAATTCAGTTAACATATCGATATGACTATCAATAGTATCTATAGTAAAGTTGAGAGGGACGAAAATACTATCGATACTATCGATAGTATGATAGCATAGCGACTATGAAAGGTTAATACTATCGATCCAACAATACTATTGAAAGTCATCAATAGCATTACCACATTTTGTGCTATCGATATTTCTGCTATTGCAGTGGTATCGTTAGACTGACGGCCTCCTAATGTTAACATTGGGTCGTGGAGGTCAGATGGCAATCGCTTCACGGAAAATATCGAGGTCTAGCCAAATCTGTAGCTATGACTGGTAAAAGCGGACCCCAGACTCCGAGCTGAAAGCTTCGGATGCGACTGGGAATTAACGCTAGGAGGAGTGGTATCGTTAGACTATCGATAGTCTATCGATAGTAGACTATCGATCGGCATGACTACTTGTGCCACAAGTCGCTTGACCCCTAACACCCAAGAGACGTATTATTATATAGAATGATTGGTTGTTCCAGCCTGTACATCGATTCGTACGAAGCGAAGAATGTCCTAGGCGACGCGCAGGTGATGCTGAAGCCTCTCATCGACGTGGCCGTGCGCCTCTCTCGCCTGCAGGAGTACACCGGCCGGGACGCGCCCACCGTCATCACATAAACACCACGGTTAAACTTCGTCCACAGCTCATGTTATTCGCAACATTTTCACTAAAAACACACAACAAAACATAATAGAGATTACATCTCTATGGTTTTTACAACATATTTTATTCAATTCAATTTTTTGGTGTGGCAAGCTATGCCGAATTTGTCGGCAAATTTCGTCATATAAAGACGTGCGAAGGAGTATATTCACTTAAAAGGCCGCAGTATACAAACATATTTCATTGTACATATTTAGCACCATGCATATTGTGTTGCGTTTTTAGTGAAATTTTGCAAAAAACATGAGCTGTAGCCGCACCTTTAGTGTTATATACAGGGTGACTTTTAATATGTATTGTATTAACACGCGTGTTGCTCACAGTTATTTTGATAGATTTCTTTGCGTCCTATTTAGAATAGTAGATAATGTAGATATCAACTGTGCAATTTTTGAAAACCTAATAACGAATATTTTATCCTTATTTTTAAGTTTATCAGCATCAACAGTTGATACTCGCTGGTGTTTCGAATAAAATCTTCTTTCTAAGGCCCTTTGAACATTTTACGAAACGATGCTTCATGGTCTATTGACCTGCAAAATGTGGGTGACATAATAATAATAATAATCTTTATTTCTTAACCAATAAACATTTACAAAAATATTTGTTGAGGACTTCTTTTAAGTAAAAAGATACCTGTGCTAGAAGCCCTAAACATGACACAGGTATGTCACATGATACATCCACGTCACTAATTGAAGCTCACCCTGTATATAAATGATAGCTATGGCTGTATATCGGTTTGTGTGTCAAAATGTCAAAAGTAATATAAGGTCAAATGAAGCTACTTAAGTTACATTAAGAAAGTGTGTGAGTGTGTATGCACTTTTGTAAGTAGTCATTTTTTACGTAATCAAAGCAAAGACTCTGAAAGTACAATAAAATTTAGTAAAACAATTTATTAATATTAAAGAATTTGCTACGCAATAGTTCTTGTATTTTGTAAAAGGCAAGGAAACTCGTGGACCGTCCGCTGCGTCACATTATTCCAGGCCCTCGATTCTGCTAAAGCAAAACCACTGTCGTGCCACAGCCTCTGCAAAAATTGGTATTCAATTTTAGATTTTACCGCTATGAAATTAAAGTCCAAAATTAAACGACAATAATTATTTTCTTTATACGCTTTCGTTCACTCTTCAAAAAGCCATTTAATTTTAAACTTTAACTGCATTACTTTAAAGATAAAAATCAAATGGAATTTTCTCGCAGTCTCTTTGGTGTGACAGTGGTTGTGCTTTAGCAGAATCGAAGCCCTGATGGATCGCCAGTTTGATTCCTGTCATCATTTTTGATACTCATTTTCATGTCACAACGAAAAAAGGCATTACAAAATTCATCACAATATTTATATTAGACCAAGATTATTGATGTTAAGTTTATATATATTTTGGAAAGTTGTAATATTCAATTTTTGTAAAAAATAAGAGATTGTTTTAGTATGTACATAAGGGTTATTGTTATATAAATGTATGTATGGGTAATAATATGTATTTGGGAGGTATAATTTATATATTTAAGAGAAATAAAGAATTGTTATTTTTTAATATAATCACACCTTTGTATTCTTGAAGAGGTAGGCAGCATTTCCTGTGGGCCTACTGCCAACCATCAAAAAGAGTAGCATGGGCATTTCCTTGTGTCCCATGCTAGCTAGCATGGTCCCACTACTTTGAAAAATTAGTCCATTGATATAGTCTTTCTCTAGTCTGATGTTTTAGTCCACATCTCAGCATATTTCCTTACTTCCACTAGTGGGATCACGAGGATTGACCAATATGTATAAAGACAAGGGAAATGGAGGTCAGAGATTTTCTTTATCTTAAGCTGAAGGGAAAGTCTCATGAAAGAGGGCCACCATTACAGACACGTACCATGCTACAATGGTGGCACTCAGCTTGACGGTCTCATCAGATGCTTTTTCACGCCCCGCTTAAAGGACCCGGGACTGTAGGAGGAGGGAAACACGTGAACTGGTAAGGAATTCCAGGACTTTATTGTGCGGTAAAGAAAAGAGTCGCCGAACCGCTTGGTTCTTGATGGAATATTCTGTACCGTATGCGGGTGACATCTAAGCCAAAAGATGTCTGCCTACCTCGGAAGGACAAAGGTTTGAGGATACGTAAAATAAGTAAAACGAAGTTCACTATACTGTTTTTAATCACAAAAATATATTTCTGTACAAATTGGAAACTTTTTGGTTTTTATTTTTATACAAAAAAATTCAATCACATATTTTGCCAAAGACAATGAAGTTGTATCATAGATTATAAAATATATATTTTTGTTAAATAAATTATTGTATAAAACCATTGTTTTTTTTTTAAATAATTTTATGTCAATTAAAACTACTTATATTAATATACTTATCAGTAACTATGACTAGATTCTTACATAATCGTATACATTTTTTTTATTTATCCTATATTTACATTTTTTTGTTCGATTTGTTCAATTTATGCGACGATGTTAGTAACAAGTAACAAGAGTTAACTAGCATTCACCCGCGATTCTATAGTAGTTTTTTTTTATATACACAAGCACACGGCCCACCTGATGGGAAGCGGTCACGGTGGCCTATGGACGTATGCAACACTAGGGGCGTCACACTCGCGCTACCGACCCTGAAGAAAGCTTCTAATGCCCTTCTTGAAGAACCCCATATTGTAGTCGCTTGGGAAAACCACCGCAGGGAGTTCATAAAATCAGTTAAAATCTATGGGAGTTAAGTTAATGTTACTCAAGAGATAATTAAGAGTATCCTGAAATAATCTCTTAGTTTTGCAAGTTAATAATTACAGACAAACAAATCTTTCATTTTTATTTACATATTAAGGAGGATACGAGAAACTCCTGAACGAAAGTTAATTTTAAAAACCTACATAGTGTGCAAGTGTTACCAGTACAAAAATTCAAATCATTACATTTTCATTCCTTTGTTTGACGCAGTTAAGACACTTCATCATGGACATTAATACTAGCATTTTCATTAACCTTTCGAACTAAGCAAAAACTTGTCATCTTCCGACATAATCTCGTTACTCGGTAAGTCTGTCACCCTTTTTGTCACCCGCTGATGAAGAACTGCATGACGAGGTTCACAGCACCGAAGAGTACGATGGCTCCGTAGCCGACCGCCTTGAGCGGCGTGAGGCGACCGCGGAGCTGGAGTGAACGGACCTGTAGGAGAGCTGGGAGAGCGAACACGTGGACCAGGCCACTTACTGCGCCTGTGTACCTGATGGGATAGCATGGTTTTTGGTTATGTTAGGTACTAAAGATACTCCCATGGCCTGGAGAAGTAGAGGCTGTCTTATCTATATATGAGGGAAGCTGGTTACTATATCACTTTACACACTCTTTGACGACGCCAAAACTGATGGCGTAGATTTCAAAATTAAAAAAAAACATACAGACGAATTTAGAACCTCCTTTTTTGAAGTCGGTTAAAAAGAACTGAATAGACTATTGACAAGGTCCGATTCTTAACAAAACTGCCTAATATGATAGTTTCTTCTAAAAAATAGGCCTTGCAAAATAAGGTATTGCCATAATACATCTAAACTACCTACATTTATTAGTACTAAGTTAAATTGAATTCATTGTTTCTTAGAGTTCGTAAGAATATCGGTAGATGGCTCCACCTTTTTCGCCCAGTTCGATTATAAGAGATATTCCAATACCCAAAAAGCTTCCAGTATATCCGGTCCGAGCATTCCCCTGCAAAGGAACTGGCCGTGAATTCAGGTCTTAGATCTTGGGTGAGGATGTCTGGCTCTCAATCCATAGGAAAACGAAAAAAAGCTGTCGATCCATGGCTTTTTTTTGTTTCACGTGCTTAAATCCCCACAGATACACCAACTAGCGGGGATGGTTATGTCGGACTCGAACTGACTAAAACCGCACGGCCGGCTCAGCTCATCAGTTACCGAAGCTAAGATAGCCTCTGACAAGGTCAGTCGTCTATTTCGTCCTAACGTTAATCCCAATCGCATCCGAAAATTTCATCTCGAGCTTCACAATCCAGTCTAACTGCGGAGTTGGCTGAACTTCGATATTTTCCGTAAAGTGACTGCCATCTGACCTCCACAACCTTGCGTTAAATAATACAACGCTCACCTAATAATGGTCCCGATGTTGGGACAGAAGCAGGCGACGAGCACGCACATGACGACGATGCTGACGTTGATGGCGACGGTGAGCAGGCTCGTCTCCTTGCGCGACAGCAGCAGGATCGCCTCCGAGCGCAGCATGTACGCCACCAGCGGGTACACCGTCACCACCTGGGGATGGCATCAGTCACTTTAGTATACCTAAATATTATGTTATTAGCTTGCGCCCGTGGCTCCACTAGCGTGGAATTCCACCGAACCGTTCTTTGAGAACCTGTGCTAGGGATAAAAAGTAATAAAACCCTTTTTCATCACCCTTTTGTGGGTGCTAGCACCTCTGCCTACCCCTTCGGGGATATAGGCGTGAGTTTATGTTTGTAGGAACATACATAATACCTACTTACTTACTTTACCTACAAGATCAACATTATCATACGATAACAGCAGTGCCGAAATGCGGAGCCCCAAACACGTCCGTACGCAGTGAAGAGTCTCGTCGAGTGCAGCGCGAAACACGGTCTTCGTATATTTATAGCTGGCGCACCTCTGCGCACCCAGTTTATATTTATAGCGAAAGATAAGCGCCCCACGCGGCGTATTTGTGCACTGTATTGTATATAATAGATTTAAGATTCCTTATGTAAATAGAATACTAAACTGTGATTGGTGTAGATAGTTTGTAAGCTCGCTTAATTGTATGGATATAGAAAGACGAATTATTGTATATTAGTAGCCCTTTTTACTCAATAAAATAATCAGTTCCATGCTCTGGCTTTTAACTTTGGCTACGGTTCCCCTTCCGGTCCAAACAGACAGAGCTCTCTAGCAACGGACAGGGTTCACTTCTTGAACCCAGCCGGTCTAGAGGCATCAGCCAGCTGGCATAGCTAACTACTAGGGCAGTACCTACCTCACGGGTCAGTGACCCCTCAGCTGATCCCTACCTTACGGGTCAGCTGATCAGTACCTACCTCTCGGGTCAGTGACCCCTCAGCTGATCACCAATCAGCTGCTACTCACGTTCGGTCTACAATCAGCTGATCGCCGAGTCTGGTTAGGCGAAGGCCCTAGACCGACTTGGCGTCAGCTGATCATCAGGTCTGATTAGGCGAAGGCCATAGACCGACATTGGTGACCCCCGACGACCCGAACAGCTGAGACCTACGTACCTACGGTATCACAGCGCACTACTGCACGCACAGCTGATTGCCGTACCTAGTGTACCTACCTACAGACATCATGTCTACAGAAGGCGGCACAGCACCACCATCGCTACCATCAGGTAGTGATATCAAACCAGCCAGCGAGGTCGCCATGATATCTCTTCCCGCACGCCTACCACCTTTCTGGCGTCAGAATCCTAGATTATGGTTCGCTCAGTTCGAAGCGGCCATCGCGGCAAGCAAAATAGGTGAAGAACAAAAATTCAACCTAGTCATGCCACTGCTAGGTTGCAATGATCTAGAACAAATAGCAGATATCATCCTCAACCCTCCCGCTAATGGCAAATACACCAAATTGAAGGACAGACTCATATCGACATACCAAGAATCAGATCATCGTCAGCTTCAAAAGCTACTTAGTGGCCTAGAACTTGGCGATTCTAAACCTAGTCAGCTGTTACGAAAAATGAGAGAATTAAGTGGGAAGCTACTAACCGACGAAGCACTCCGAGTCATATGGTTGAATCATTTACCTACTCAAATACGTGGCATACTAGCAATAAATACAGAGGCATCACTAGAAACCCTATCTGCTATGGCTGACAAAATTATAGAGCACTTCGAACCCGCTACAGCCGCCGCTATCACTACTTCGATTCCCGTATCAAATCCATCTCAGAACGAAGCTACCACAACTACTACATCTACTGCAGTCGAAAAACTACAACTCGACTTAATTACCAAACAAATAGAGAAACTATCCCTCGAAGTAGCAGAATTACGTTCGAACCAATTTCGACCGACACAAAACCCGCATCGCCAACCACGTAGCAACGAGCGCTTTGACGATAGGCGCAACATAAGGGCGCGTTCACACTCGCGTTCAACACGTCGACAGCCAGGCGATCCGGATTGGTTATGCTATTACCACCTCAAATTCGGTAATAATGCTCGTAAATGCGAAGAACCATGTGCTAAAAGAAATACAAATACAAATACAAACACTAATACGAAGCAACAGGAAAACTAAGCAATACATCGACTGTGGCGGGCGTCGATGTTAACCAAGGCCACCGGCTATGTATAATAGACAGAAACAATAAAGAAAAGTTCCTTATTGACACTGGAGCTGATATTTCAGTGTTAGCCGCAAGAAACAAGAAATATCCACAACCTATAGAAGACAATTATAAATTATTTGCTGCAAACGGTACACAAATACGAACCTATGGAGAGCGTACATTAGAACTCAACTTAGGTTTACGTAGAAGTTACAAATGGACATTCATAGTTGCCGATGTGAAGACTTCAATATTAGGTGCAGATTTCCTAGTAAAACACAAATTACTAGTCGACTTGCATCAAAAGAAACTCATCGATAGTGTCACAGACCTCACCGTGAACACTATAAAGATACAGAACACAGAAGAATCAGTCTATATTATCAACCAAAATCACGCATATCACGACATCTTGAAGCAATTCCCAGACATATTACGTCCGATGGCAATCAAGTCAACTGCAAAACATAGCGTCACTCACCGAATAGAAACTAAAGGTTCACCTATATACTCCCGACCGCGACCATTACCACCAGACAAGTACAAAGCTGCCAAATTAGAATTTGAAAAGTTAATGGAAATGGGTATATGCGAACCCGCCAACAGCCCATGGGCCAGTCCACTGCACGTGGTAAAGAAAAAAGATGGTTCTTTACGTGTATGTGGCGACTACAGAAGATTGAATGCTGTCACAATCCCCGACAGATACCCGATACCTAGAATACAAGATTTCACCTACCAACTGCACGGAAAAGTATTATTCTCGAAGCTCGATATGAAAATGGCATATTACAGTATACCTATCGAAAAAGAAGACATCCCTAAGACAGCTATAACCACCCCATTCGGAAGCTTTACCTTCAAAGTTATGACCTTCGGTTTAGTAAACAGTAGTGCTTCATTTCAAAGATTCATGCACGAAGTACTACGCGGCTTCGATGACATATGCTACTGCTACATAGACGACCTACTCATATACTCAGACGACAACGAAGAAGAACACAAACGCAACGTAAAACGAGTGCTCGAGCGCTTAAATCAATATGGCGTCACACTCAACATCGATAAGTGCGAATTCAGCAAGAAAAAAGTCCAATTCCTCGGTTACGAAGTTTCATCAGACGGAATCAAACCCACAGACGAACGCATTCAAGTCATACTCCAATATCCAAAACCAACTACAGTACAAGAGTTAAGAAGATTTCTGGGTATGATCAACTTTTATCGAAGCTGCCTACCCCATCAAGCTAACCATCAGCACCTACTTAATAAATACCTACACAATGCCAAGAAGAACGATAAATCACCCATACAGTGGACACCCGAAGCCGAAAAATCATTTCAACTATGTCAACAAAGTATTCTCGATGCAACCTCATTAACCCATCCGATACCTAACGCACCGCTATGCCTACTCACCGACGCTTCAGACACAGGCATCGGCGCGGTACTACAACAGAAGGTCGACGGAATATGGAAACCACTCGCATTCTTCTCCAAAAACATGAGTGACACACAACGAAGGTACAGCGTATACGATCGCGAATTACTAGCTATGTATACCGCTGTGAAAAACTTACGACGACTGATAGAAGGCAATGAACTCACAATTTATACTGATCACAAACCTCTAACCTTCGCACTCACGAGATCAGCCAATAACAGTGATACTCCGAGAAGAGAAAGACAACTTCATTTCATTAGTCAATTCTGCACAAGTATCAAATTCATTCAAGGCGAGTACAACACAGCTGCTGACGCCTTATCACGAATCACGGAGATCGAAATATTAAATAACACAATCGACTACAACAAATTAGCGACAGATCAACAAAATGACACCGAATTAGAAGCCTGCAAACAACAATCAAACCTCACATTCGCTCTCGTAAATCTCCCTGGAGGGCAACAACCGATAACCATATGGTGTGAAGTATCAACAACAAACATTCGACCATACCTACCAGTGACTTTTCGTGAAATAGCATTCAAAGCACAACACGAACTAAGTCATCCGGGCGTTCGCGCAACTAGAAAACTTATCACATCCAAATTCTTCTGGCCTTCTATGAATAAAGATGTAACCACCTGGGCAAAATCATGCATTGGTTGTCAACGCTCGAAGGTTCAAAGACACGTTAGCAGTCCCCTTGGTGAGTTTCAAGAATCATCGCGTTTCGAACACGTACACCTGGACATCGTCGGACCTTTATGCATATCAAACGAATATCGATACATAGTCACAATGATAGATCGATGCACGAAATGGATTGAAGCTATACCTACTCGTGACATCACCGCTGAAACAGTGACGAAGGCAGTATACGACGGATGGATCTCACGATTCGGTTGTCCCCTACGAATCACAACTGATCAAGGCAGACAGTTCGAATCATCATTATTTCGCACACTAATGCAACGACTAGGTATTAATCGTATACGCACAACTCCATTCCACCCACAAGCAAATGGATTCCTAGAAAGAAGACACAGATGTTTAAAAGCTTCGCTGATGGCCAGATCAGCAGGTACCAACTGGAGTGAGGAATTACCTACAGTACTACTAGGACTACGCACAGCACTATGTCAAGACACATCTGTAAGTCCCGCACTAATGACTTATGGGTCTACAATTCGAATTCCGTCGGATTTCTTTGTGCCTACCAAGCCAAACATTGATGACGCAGAATTCGTTCGCCAACTCACTGAAACGATGACGTCACTAGCACCGAAGCAAATATCACACTCATCTAAGCAACCCTTCATATACAAAGAACTCGAAACTTGTACTCATGTGTTCCTGAGAAATGATACAGTACGACGACCGTTGATCCCACCATATGACGGCCCATACAAAGTTATCAAACGAAGTCAAAACGGCAAGTTATTCACAATTCAACTACCAAATCGTCAAACATGCATATCCATAGACAGACTGAAACCAGCATACATATTACATAATGATGAAACGCCTGCAGCCAACGTACCGCAATCCCCGTGTACGAGGCCTGCAACAATTATACGTCAGGAACCTACGACATCGAGTGCATCCAATTCCAAGAACTCGGCTACTGCAAATTCCGAGAAATCTACAAATGTGAGTAACAATCAGCAAGACCCCTATATGACTCGTACAGGAAGATTAGTAAAACCAAACGTACGTTTTTCTTAGAGGGGGGTAATGTAGGAACATACATAATACCTACTTACTTACTTTACCTACAAGATCAACATTATCATACGATAACAGCAGTGCCGAAATGCGGAGCCCCAAACACGTCCGTACGCAGTGAAGAGTCTCGTCGAGTGCAGCGCGAAACACGGTCTTCGTATATTTATAGCTGGCGCACCTCTGCGCACCCAGTTTATATTTATAGCGAAAGATAAGCGCCCCACGCGGCGTATTTGTGCACTGTATTGTATATAATAGATTTAAGATTCCTTATGTAAATAGAATACTAAACTGTGATTGGTGTAGATAGTTTGTAAGCTCGCTTAATTGTATGGATATAGAAAGACGAATTATTGTATATTAGTAGCCCTTTTTACTCAATAAAATAATCAGTTCCATGCTCTGGCTTTTAACTTTGGCTACGGTTCCCCTTCCGGTCCAAACAGACAGAGCTCTCTAGCAACGGACAGGGTTCACTTCTTGAACCCAGCCGGTCTAGAGGCATCAGCCAGCTGGCATAGCTAACTACTAGGGCAGTACCTACCTCACGGGTCAGTGACCCCTCAGCTGATCCCTACCTTACGGGTCAGCTGATCAGTACCTACCTCTCGGGTCAGTGACCCCTCAGCTGATCACCAATCAGCTGCTACTCACGTTCGGTCTACAATCAGCTGATCGCCGAGTCTGGTTAGGCGAAGGCCCTAGACCGACTTGGCGTCAGCTGATCATCAGGTCTGATTAGGCGAAGGCCATAGACCGACATGTTTATGTTTATGTTTTCATAACGAAATTCATAAGATTATTTTATAATAACAAAAATATAATGAAAAGTACCGAACTATCAGTCCTACACCCGCTCATTGACAGACGAGATTGGTGCAGATTTTACAAGAGGGGGGGTATCACCAAAATCGTGCACGTTAAATTGAAAATGCGTTTTTTAATGTGCTGAGATAAAACAATGGACACAATCGCAAACGCCAAGGTAAGCTAAGTCAAGCAAGAGAGATAGCTAACTAGTTACAGATTTTCTGTTCTGTGGTTGGGTACTTACTTGAAACAATAATAGTATTCTCGCAACTGCAGTCATTATGTCGTGTTTCTCGAAATTGTTGAGTAAATTCTGGAAATAAAAAACAAAAAGAAATTAATATTTAACCTAGTTGCATCCATTTTTTTTTTCTTACCACAAAAATCCCGAAGCGAGAGCGAGAGATGCATTAATCGTGACAAAAATGAAATAGATCAGTACTTACATCTTCTATACAGGACTTGGCGAGCGGGAAGCAGATGTAGAACACGGCGCCGACCAGCGTGTACGTCAGCGTCACCAGCAGGAAGGCTATCGTCAGGTCGCGACCCTGGAACACGGTTATTTTGTAAAGTAACCTCCTTGATATTCGGGTAAAAATAGACTTAACGGAGGGTAGGTTACACTGGGTGCAAAATAAAATAAAATATTAGCTTTCACCATTGAAAACTTCTTAAAAAAATTGAAAATCCCCCAAAAAGTTGAAAATAAATTGTGTTGGTTGGACCTACTTATAACTTTGAATTAGCCCGACTAATTCACCTTTCAAACTTATCCCCGTCGTTTTTTTGCGTCGGGGATAAAAACATAAGTATAACTCCAGACACGTATCTTGGACCTAAACTGCAAGACAAACGAGGCTCTGGCCCCCGCGGATCGCCTTGTAATAATCTATGCTTGGTGAATTTGAGTGCGCCACCGCAGTAGCACCCCGTGCTATCCTCAAAAGACACACAAAAAATGTGTTCTGCGCTTAAAGGGCACATTTTGAGCACATTTTAGGTCCAAGTCTCCGGGGTTATACCGAAGCAATGACTACTTCAGTACCACTCAGGCGGAACTACGTGCACTTAGTTTTTTATAAAAGTACAAACAAAAATATAAACTCACGTTCTTCTCCTGCCTCTTATTATTCCCCATAATAGTAATAATGATGTTGTGTATGTAGAAGGACAGCGCCAGCATCCCGCTGAGCACCGCGGCGTTCTTTAGCGGCCGCGTCTCAGCGAAGATGGTGCCCACGTTGATGCCCCACGCGTAACCCTTCACCACCACAAAGATCAGCAGGTACATCACTGACAGCGTTCCTGGAGAACAGAGGTAAATGATAATCATCTTCATCCTCATAGCAATTTCCGTAGATAAACTTTGTAGCTTTTTCAGGTGCCGTATGACCTCCTAACCTTGAGAGGAAGGAGGTCAGTTTATTAGGTACACCAATTGCAGGTCAGGTTGATTTGGGCCTCAAGGGTATTGATAGGCCCTGTATATGAGGATAAATAGTCATAATGGGTTGGCACCGAGAGGTTCAACCTGTAAGTTACATCTTTTGAAGAAGAATTGGCGTTCTGATAGCGGTGACTGTTGTAAAAGCAAAAATAATCCATGTACCTATTATGAAAAATAAGAGTGGTTTCTTACAGTTCTTAGTTGCACTGTTGCACACATCCATAGACGATGGTAATCATTTTCCTGCAGGTGGGCCGTGCGCTCGCCTGCCACCTAAGTGGGATAAAATGGAGAACGGATCCTAGGCTCCAAAGTGAAAGCTCTGAATCCCACTAAGATAACCCTAGAACAATGAAAACAAACTTACCGAGGGAATTAAACTTGGTGAAGAAGGAGACATTCCTGAAGTTCAGCAGCGGGAACACGATGAGCGCGACGTACATCGGCACCGTGGTGTGCAGCCCCCAGTACGGCGAGTCGGCCTCGGGCACCGCCAGCAGCAGCGACTGGTTCACGTGGCGCGGGCACAGCAGGGCCGTGTCGTACACTTGCGTTGAGTTGGAGTAGTACAGGTCTGGGAGGAACGGAGAGCAGACAATATACTGTAGTGATTTGAGAGACATGAGGCTGGTAAATCTACTGATTGATGGGCGAGGCTCTAATGCAGGTCTGCATCGTGATGTTACTAGGTCAGAAGGCTTCAACTGGCCTGATGACTGAAGGTGAAGTCTCAGGAATAAGGTTCGCCATTACAGACACCATTAATATTGTTACGATGACCCTCAGTTTGACGGCCTCATCTGAGGCTTTTCACGTTCTGTTTAAAGGATCTCGGATGTATTTTGCCGCCCTTGTTCGACGAGCTCGATTTTGGTTCAGCCTCACTGTGGTTTGGGGTTGCCAAAAGTTTTACAGTCGGAGACTGCCTCGCGAGGCTGCTCGCTCAGTGTGGACACAGCTACTCTTCACCACTTCTTCATCCTAGCGTTATCCCAGTCGCATCCGAAGCTTTCACCTCGGAGTCTGGGGTCCGCTTTACCAGTCCAACTGCGGACCTCTGTAACTGTAAAACCCACTAACAAGTGTCTCCAGAACTCACCAACGAAGTAGTTGACGGTGAAATACAGGAAGTTTGTGATGAGGATCCAGTACACGATGTTGGCTCCCAGCAGCACCAGCAGGCTGAACGTGTGCGCCAGCCCCTCAGCCCAGCCGCCCAATAGAGTCCGGCAAAGGGCGGGCACTTCGCAGTTCTCTCCACCTGGAGATAGGACGATTTGGTTGTGATAGGTGTGTGGTAAACTGATAACCGTGGAGTCCGGTTGATGTTTGATGCCCGGTCGTGTTTCTTTGAATTTGAGAAGTTCACGTGAATGAAGCCTAAGTAGTTTACACTAGGCAACATTAGGCGCGCCATGTGAGAAGTGCAACAACGCAGAACATTATTGTCTGTCCACGTATGATCAACAAACATTCACCGAACCATTGTGATAAGAGTGGGTTCACGTCAGTAGAGTAATAGCCAGGATTCAACCCGGGACCTCTCGATCGTAAGGCCGATCCCTTAACCATCTTCATGACTTTGGGGTGGACTATGGGTCTTTATAACGCGTTTCCAAGTTACAGCTGAAAGTTTCCTAATGGTAAAATTCCATAAAACACTATCCTACGGCCTACCCGGCAATTGTACTCATGTACTCACAATTCGCTAATATTCTTCCGAATCACAACTTTCAAACGTAGCTAAACTTACTCCATCCACCCTGCTGGCAGTGCTGCTAGCACGGGTGCTAGCAGCACTGCCAGCAGGGTGTCCCAAGAAATTGATATTCCTCCACAACTGGGTAAACTTTACCTATGAATGGGTCCATGGGTGACACTTACCGTGATGTTTATTCACATTGAGCAGCACATACGCCGTGTACAGACACAGCGCCGCCATAAACGCCACCAGCACCAACGCAGCGGGCAGGCCGGCCTGCTCCACGCCCCACGCCATCGTGAGCAGCGACGAGCCCATTATCGTGTTCCATACCGAGAATCTGCACAACAAATAATACTTATAAAGATCTTCCTTTAGCAGCTACGACTTCTGCCACAATTTTGTGACAATGCTCAATACAATTAGCAGTGTGATTAACTAGATTAATTAACCTAACTACCATATCTTGACCTGTATTCTAGAACGACAGGTCCTGAACCTTGATTTATTTTAGGACAGATTGACAGATTTTACAGATATATTTACTTACTCTCGTCAAATAAATCGAGATTCAAAACTGAGTCATTATCATCTTCACGTAAGACGCATTTTCCAGATTACATCCGTGAACAAGATGACCTCGGAGCTCAGGGTCCGCCTACCGGCTCTTCCTCCTCCACTTCGCACGATCTTGGGCGTCCATGGTAGTGAGACCATTTGCACGCATGTCACTCTCCACGACGCGACGTCAAGCCAGGACTTCTTGGGCCTACCCCTCAAAACTGAGTACCATTCTAGAATTCGGGTGTTGTATAGAAAGGGCGTTAAGTCGGTTAGTCTTGGTTGCGTTGCATGCTCATCCTTCCATAATTTGGTCTATCTTCATTTCTATGTGAGCGACTGGAAATGGCCAGAGGGGGTCCCTAAACTCTAGAGGAAATCCTGCGCCATAATCTCGTCAATCAACAAGCGTACCATGTATCCGTGGATAAACGACGATCAATTTTGTTACCTCTTTTTTTATTATGCGAAAATTCCCCACGGATACTAATGCGCCGGAGCCGGTGAAAAGGAGGTTATGTCGCGGACTCAAACCGACTAAAACGCACGCCGTCTGTGGGTCGTCAATTACCGGAGATGACAATATCGTACCCCGGCCGGCGCAGGGCCGTATCTCTTGATCTGGCCCTCTTTCGGTGTGGGGACAGCGAAGTCCCCAACTCTCCCCCGGGTACATAGGTACCAATTACCAACGCGCGCCCGCCGTCGCACTATGGGACCAACCGGTATTTTTCATCTCAAAAATCGATTGTTTTGTGATATTTCTCCTTGAATTTTTTTTCACGTGTTAATGAATATCTAGGCAATAAAAGAAATGAAGCATCATCATTTTAAAAATTATATATTTTTCGTAAAAAAATGACAAACATAAGGTTATACGAAATTACATACAAAAAAAATTACAGTTATAATAAAATAGCAATAAAAGTTACACTTTTACTTAAAATAAGTTTAAAACTAAATTATTATTACTATTATTAAACAAAAATGCTGCAAAATTACATGATAAAAAGAAATTAGCGCTTATCCTATTCACCACTTTCTTTTTCCAACAATTCTTTAGCTTCGTCAAACAATTCTTTGGATATTAGAAAACTGGGTTTATTTGAACTAGATATATAAGGATCAGACGTATATAACAAAATATGCAGAACGTCTTCGTTTGTTGCTGATCTGGAACACTTCCTAGCGTGATGTAACCTATATTTCTTGTAATCTTTATTTCGGGCTTCCTGGGCATCTTCGGATAATTGTCCTATAGGCAAAACTACATAATGTTCTATTATTTTAGCACCATGTATAAGTACTTTATGGACCGAAGATGGCATGTAGTACCAATTATATTTGCTTACGTATAATTGCGCGATAACGATGTATATTGGCCGAATTTTTCTGCGTTAATAGAGAATCCCGATGACATGGTTTGAGAATCACATATAATCTCTTGATTAATTCTTCATCAATTCCGGTTATGCCTGCAGAACAATGGTAATTTTGGAAAAATCTCCTTGCCGTATTTCCGTAATTGCTATTATCAGAACCTTGACGTGGTTTATCAATGTGCAAACCAAGCACTTCTCGGAAACGTTTTTGGACATATTTTTTCTTGTCTTCTTTAAGTTGCTGACCACTTCTCAAAACCCAAGTAGTAAGAAATATGAAGGATAGTCTCCATAAATCTTATTCATGCGTGTAATGTCGACAATCCGTATTTAAATGCATTTTCATTTTCAACTCTTGTTGTAACTTTTAAAAGATCATTCATTTGTCTGGGAGTTGCTCCACAAACAGTGCAGGTAGCACTGGATGATTTGTGTTCGTTAACACTTGAGCAACTTTCCCAATAGAACTTCCGCAGCAATATCTTGAGGTTCATAGTTATCATAGGTATCATACTTGTGGTTTAGGTGATCACCGCTAACAAAAGTGCCAAGGGAAGATTCTTGTGGTATATTTATTTGTTAATGTATGCTTCTATCATAGAAATGAAAAAAAAAAAACAAACAAGAAAGACATCAAAATAAAATAATTTCATGGTAAAAAAAAAGAAGAACCGTAATTTTCGGGATTTTTTTCTCTCCCCCGGATGACATATTGCTTCTAAATCACCACTTGCGCAAAAAACGCCAAAGATTTTTTTTATTCGTCATATTACTGAATAGGTAAGGTCTCTAATAGAGTGATTAACTTGACACCGGCAGCCTCCGGCAACAAGGAAAACTCCAATTGAAATAAACAAAATCGAAATTTTCTTTCCTTCACAAAAAAAAAAATTAAAAATAAAACAATTCTTTTTTCTACAAAAACTGAATGTGGTTGCAAAGTGTACATTCTAAGCTATCTAATGACGTATAACACTTACATGCTTCCTTGGAAAACTTCCGAATAATTCTGTGTTGAACTTCCTTAACGGTAATTTAATTGGCATGAAAATAGTTATGCCCAATGTTTGAGGTTCACTTTATAAACTTAAAACTAAGTTATTGAATATGTTTTGTAATTAATACACAAGTTCCATCCTTTGAGAGTATAAAACCATAAAAGGATCAATGGATTTATGACTTTCGTCAAAACCATTTTTGAGATGGTTATTACTGTTTGGTCCCATAGTGCGTCGTCGTGATGAATTTAGTTACCAAGCCATTACATAGTAACAAAGTTGACTGCTCCATACACGAATATAATGTAAAAGTACTATCACTCTCAAAGGTTGAAGATTATCACCGAGCTAATTACTTACATCGCATTATTTTTTAATAAAACATGTATACCAAATAATTTGTATGTTTCTATTAATTTGCCTAGTTATCTCAAAATTTTCGCGTGTTCAGGGTCATTGGATATACATGACGTTAATTCGTGATAACAGACATAGTTCTAATTTTTGTTGTAATTATGTGTTTTTATCTTGGGGTCAGACATCAGGTGGCTCCACATACTTCACAAGTATTGGTTATCAATGCATTATATAAGATTTTCACTACGTAATAAATATGATATTTTATCTTGTTTGTCCTTCTAGATTTATTGATAAACATGCTTTATAAGCTATTGGAGCCCCCTGTGCTCCCTGAGAATTCTGCGATAATGTTCTCCTACTAGGAGAACCTACGTTGGAGATTTTCGTTAGGTAGGTATTGAATTTTCTGTCAGAAAATTTTACGTAGCAGCCAGCTACGGCACGTAGCAGCCAGCTACGGCACGTAGCAGGTATATGTACCCAAATGATGGCGAGGCGAGACTCGCGAGACCGACAAACATATCCTCTGTATCTTTCTTTAAATACCTCTACGGAGATTTTAAACTGGTATGAGTATTGGGGGAGGCTTATTTCCAGCGGTGGACAGGTTACGAAAAGTGTGATCGGGCGAGGCCAACAGAAGTTGAGAGGGAGATATAAGTTATTGAAGATACAAAGAGAAAGTTACGTTTTGCATATTATTAAGTACTGTAGGGGCAAGAGAGAGAGGTGCGAGCACACATTTTCTTTTTTTTTTTCTCGTAGCCAATCTTCTCTCTTCTCTAATATATAAAAATCAATGCCACTTTTCGTTGTTATTTTAATAACTCAAGAACGGCTGAACCGATTTGGCTAATTTTAGTCTTGAAATATTTGTGGATGTCCAGGGAAGGTTTAAAGATGAGAAAATAGGTGCAGCGGGCACGGGATCAAAAAATATGGCGGTACGAAGTTCGCCGGGACAGCTAGTTTTAAATAGAAGATACTTACATAGTGACAAGGGAGCTTTGCTTCGGCCTCTCTGGTTTTAAAGGTTTCTCTATTCTGGTGTACGTGGCCAAGATAGCACTCGCTGTCAGTTCTCCTTTGCCCTGATGACAAAAATAATCATAAGTATAATATAGTAATTACATACATAACTTTAGAAGTAGATGGATGTACATGTTCAAATTTTAAAAATAAGGTTCTAAATTCTTTGACAAAGTAATTTAATTTTCTTATCGAAAATCTTGTTTATATGTATACGAAAGGAGCTCCGGTGCACGCTTTTCTTCCGGGGTAGAGAGAACAGGCGGCAGTCGCTTCTATAAAAGCTCTATGCCAGACCAAAAAGAGAAGAAGAAATAAGAGATCATCTCCGCGATGAAAGCCTCGGATGCAACCGGGAACAAGATGATAATTTTATCTAATTACCCGACTGCGCCAACGAGGGTAATGTTTTACGCGCGTATGTAGAAGAAGTTTTCTTTGTACCCCTCTACAGGTCTAACGGCTGGATGGATTCCGATGAGTGGGGTCTCAAATGAAAGGTATTCAACTTCCGAGTGTCATAGGGTACATAAAATGTCAAAAAAGTAGGTAGGTAGGTATAATAGTGGATTTTAGGTGCTGAAATGTCTGTTGCCAATTTTTTTAAACTAAAATCTGATAGGTATTCAATCATTTATAAGTAAGTAATAAATTAATATTTTAATTGTGAGTAGTGGTCAAGGCCTTTGGGTTGGGTTCATTATCAATAAATGAGTCTGTAGCGTTTTTACGAGCACATGACGATATCATAATATATGTCCTATCGTGTTATAATTTCGTGGTCTATAATTTCCGCGTAGTACTTGTACTTGGACTTGAATTAACTTTAGTATCGTCTTAGGTACATAAGTACGGTAAGCTTTACCGACTTTAAAAAGGAGGAATAACCGGAATCATTTTCGTCTGCGCCTCGTTTCGAATCGCTGGTCCATTTGCTAACGGATTTTTAATTTTTTGACATTTTGTAATGTCGTTTTAATGATCTTTATTACCTAATAATTTAAGTATATTTTTCTCTTTGGCTTTTATTTATATTATCGTAAAGTTACCTAGAACCTTAGTACTTGGTAACCTTGCACTATGATAATTCTAATTTTAGACCTGAAGCCTAAGTTGATAGTTTATTCTAATTACAGATAATGCAGAGCATAATGTCCGCTACAATTTACGAGTTGATCATTTTATTTTAGTCAAGGATACTGATAAAATTGACTGGATGACTTAACGAGTAATATCTGGAGTCGAGCTGTTACGTCTGTGGCTAACTTGATTACTTTATCATTGCGAGATAAGTAACTAAACATAATTATATTTTTTTATTGGGTCACGAAACTAGAATGAGCCGTGCCGTGTGCTTGTCTGCCACCCATGTGGTATAAAAAATGATAGTAGGGGATGGTAATACAAGGTCAGACAAGGTGAGAGGAAGACCTAAAGTGGAAATTAGTATTAAAGATGATATGACCTCAGAAAGGAGTAAATATTGATAAAACTGTTTTCTATTGTGCGGAAATCCACTTGGATACCGTAGGGATGGTATGCAGGTGTGCCCTCAAGGTCAGACTTCGGAGATTCACTCTAAAGTGCCAGTTCCACCGGCCGTCGAGCATGAGCTCCAAATATTTCATCTGGGGCTTGATGGCGATGGAAATGTTTCCGACTACGAGGGTGGATACATCCGGTGGCACGCACCACGATTTTAGGCAGAGATGTATGCAGTCATCGCAAGCAAAGATAAATAGAAAAGTGACGAACAAAGTTCACGCAAAGTAAAGTGCCATATATGCACCGGGGCGAAACAAGGAATGGCCAAGATGCTCAGTTCTAGTAATGAGATGCTTGTTGACTACGGACACCCGTGACTGTCACCCGTCACCACCTAGACGGTGACCAAGTTACCAGTGACTGTCACTGGTATCCGTCACTGAGTGACACCACTAAAACAGTCAGCCACTACGGTGCGCGGTGGTCGTTGGAACCAAAACTTTGCAAACAAATTGCGATTGAATTCTTTAAAAAATATATAACTTCTATTGTACCTATCTATTTTCTTAAAACAGTATAATTTTTATTAAACAAATGGGTAGAAATCGTTAGTTCCTGCTTCACATATTCCAATATCAGTAGGTATTCTTACTATTTTATCTATCTACCTAAACATTGTTTAAATTAAACAATACAAGTTTACTGATAACAATTTCACTAATTTTGTGATATAAGTACATCATTAGTAAGTATTAGTGGCCATTATTTTCATGTTATAGGTATATTTTATTATCTGTGTAATGTGCGCAAGTACAACACTTAATTTTAATTAATATAAACATTCTTTTATTGATATGGGCAATACTACGACAGTAACGTGACGTTATGCTTGCACTACATTCTCGTCGAAGTTAGGCGAGGTAGCGGCGCGAGCACAAGAGTGTGGTGGGAGTCCTCGCGTCACATCGCCGCGCCTCGCGTCGCCTCGCCTGGCCTCGCGCTTAATCGGACATTTGTCGGTATGCACCGTACTAGTACAATAAAGAAAATTACGGTATTTACTTCGTCAAACCTCGCCTCGCCTAACCTTGACGAGAGTGAAGTGCTAGCAAACCTCGTGTCACCTCGCCTCGCATAACCTCGCCATATATATTATCTATGACCTCGCCTACCTTCGTCAAACCTCGCCTCGCCTAACTTCGACGAGAATGTAGTGCAAGCATTAGGGTTTAC
Source organism: Eilema depressum (assembly GCA_914767945.1). Lineage (NCBI taxonomy): Eukaryota > Metazoa > Arthropoda > Insecta > Lepidoptera > Erebidae > Eilema > Eilema depressum. Next base: position 2,815,817 of record OU612026.1, read on the forward strand.
TCACACTCGCGTTGTCAATACTCCGTTGTCCGGGACAGCGTGTATTGTGTGGTGAACACTGTTGAGAAAAGTTGTCCCATCCCAACAGTGTCGTGGTACAAATTTTCTCAACCGTGTTTTGTATACAAATACTTAGTTACCTTCAGTATATTGAAGTCTGTATGTCTGTTTGTATCATTAAAATAATAGCTTTTTAGTAAATAGACGATGACTTTATAAACGATCATAATCATCTACGAAACGGCCGATCTTCCGTGTGAAGACTGCCTTCTGACCTCCACAATCCACTGAAGATATCAAAGTTCTGTAGTTAGACCACATTGTAGAGCTTTATAAGGCTCCAACTACCCGTAACGAATGTCATAAATGTTTGTATGGCACCAGGGACCGACGGCTTTACATGTTCTCAGAGGCACGGAGGACCTGCGCACAGAAGTGGTCTCAATCTGTAGAACGGCCACCCACCCAGATTGATAATGTTAATCTACTCGGGCTCGGTTAGGTACCAAGTTACTCACGACTCACGAGTCCACGTTCGCAGTAATATTCGTCGGCCATTATCGAATTTGACCTCTTGCAATCCCACTATCAATATCGTCAGATGATCGACATCACCAACTATGTATTTTGCATTGAACGTAATAAAAATATTTTATTATATTATCTCTTATTAGCAGCATTAGGGTTTACTCACACTCGCGTTGTCAATACTCCGTTGTCCGGGACAGCGTGTATTGTGTGGTGAACACTGTTGAGAAAAGTTGTCCCATCCCAACAGTGTCGTGGTACAAATTTTCTCAACCGTGTTTTGTATACAAATACTTAGTTACCTTCAGTATATTGAAGTCTGTATGTCTGTTTGTATCATTAAAATAATAGCTTTTTAGTAAATAGACGATGACTTTATAAACGATCATAATCATCTACGAAACGGCCGATCTTCCGTGTGAAGACTGCCTTCTGACCTCCACAATCCACTGAAGATATCAAAGTTCTGTAGTTAGACCACATTGTAGAGCTTTATAAGGCTCCAACTACCCGTAACGAATGTCATAAATGTTTGTATGGCACCAGGGACCGACGGCTTTACATGTTCTCAGAGGCACGGAGGACCTGCGCACAGAAGTGGTCTCAATCTGTAGAACGGCCACCCACCCAGATTGATAATGTTAATCTACTCGGGCTCGGTTAGGTACCAAGTTACTCACGACTCACGAGTCCACGTTCGCAGTAATATTCGTCGGCCATTATCGAATTTGACCTCTTGCAATCCCACTATCAATATCGTCAGATGATCGACATCACCAACTATGTATTTTGCATTGAACGTAATAAAAATATTTTATTATATTATCTCTTTTATATGTAGTTTGCGTATTTTTCTCTTATCTCCTGCATGCTAAGGATGAAAGTGGATTCATTATATTTCTAACTCTTCCACTTTACTTCTAATCACTTGCTCTCGATAGTCTGAGACCACAGAATAAGATATTTATTTTGTGCTGAGACTTCACGTGTTTAATGGCTCACTACTGTTAAATGGTGTGAGACAGACTTGCTCACTAAGGGATAAGTATGCATCTCAGGATTGAGGTGCAAATTAACGTTGCAATTGTGAAATTGGAGTTACCAGTATAAATAAAATCAGGGGGTACTGGTTAGACAGGTCACATGGCAGCCTCTCGTACCGGCTGACGCAAGTTATCACCGGGCACAGGTGCTTCGGGGATTTCCTGGGGCGGATCAGGACTCGGGGCTGCACACGCTCACCGAGTGCACGGTGTACGAGACGCCGATGCGGGAGCTAGGGGCGGCCCTAGGCAGCTCGAGAACACCTGTTCTGAGAAGATTCGAGGCCTGCACAGCCAACGATGAGCCGATGAGCGGAGGCAACTTAGATAAATGGGCCCGCGATGAGCGGAGGTATCCGTGAGGATTTTGAACACGTTAAAAAAAGTATGGGCAAAATATCGTCATCTTCTTCGCGTTAGTCTCGGTCGTAACCGAGGCTCTCTATTCAAAGTCCGGAGTTCAACTTCCTGCTTATAAGTAGTCACTTCGCCATTTTATAGATCCCTTATCAAGTAGGTAACTAGAGATAGATACTTTAATACAACTTTAACATTGTATAACTACTACTAGTAATTTCATTATCATCGAAAGCTGAGATAAAGTTACTTTTTATTTGCCGTATCACCATTTAGTGGTTGTTAAGTATTAATTACACATGTAAATTAGTAACGAGATAACAAATTATAGGTAGGTACACACTGATAAGAGGAATACGGGTAATCGTGCGAAGACCTTGTGACCTAAAGCGCTTTTCGTAAGCCGCGACTCATCACATTTGCAACAAAGACGACTTATCTTTATCAGAGGCTTTTTATAGGAAGTTGAAGTATTAGGCATTATTCTTATTAATCCTACTGTCATGAGAAAGTTTGTGAAGACGCGATTAATGATTGTTGTGCAAAAACATCTGAATGAATCTGGATGAAAGGCGTAGAATGTGGTCTGGAACAGCATATACATCCCTACTAATATTATAAATGCGAAAGTAACTCTGTCTGTCTGTCTGTCTGTCTGTCTCACTTTTACGACTAAACCGCTGAACCGATTTTGATGAAATTTGGTATAGAGGGAGGTTAGACCTTGAGAAAGGACATAGGCTATGTTTGGTCGCGATAACCGACATCCACGTGGGCGGAGCCGCGGGCAAAAGCTAGTATTATAATAAATTGGAAAAAGCGAAATCAATTCTCGGGCGGGACTCGAACCCGCGATCTTTCCCTTACAGGGGGAACGCTCTGACCACTGAGCCACCGAGCTTCGCCCGAGAGTGACCCAATTTTTCCAATACATCCATCTTACGGCGATGGTAGGTAGAGGGTTCGAGTCCCGCCCGAGAATTGATTTCGCTTTTTCCAATTTATTATAATTTGTTTAGTCTAGCAAACTAATTGCTTTAAAATTATCTCAAAAGCATATACATAGTTTATTCTTTGTCTTGGGAATAGGGTCCTTGGATCACAAGCGCGGTCCAGAAAGGGAGGGGAGGGGGTGCTATTCACATGTGACATGGTGACTAAAATAGAGCTTGTCAAATTGAAATGTCTGAAGGGATTTTCTAAGACATTTTTCACTAAAAGGGATTTTCTGAAGGAAAAAAGTGACCCATCTAAAGTTTCAGGCTACGACCGCGCCTATAATACCTATGGGTACTGGGAGTTAACTTGGCATAATTAGACAGCTTAAAACCTGAAGATAAACATAGGATATTTTTTTCTCCATAATTACTATTTAACAAGTCCTTTTTGAAATTAAATTCCTAAGGAGATAAAACAGGGTTATGAAGTTCTTTGATTAGATTGTTAGGTAATAAACACGGATAAATGAAGTTCTAAAAACTTACTGAAGAGTCGTAGCTGTCGCAGCTGAGGGTCTTGTAGGTGTTGGTGGGCGCTGCACCCTGGAGCAGGGGCGTCACATCCAGGTAACTCATGGTGCTGTAGTAACTGTAGGTGCACTCGGAGATAGGATCTAAAATTTAGAAACACAAGGTATTTTAATTACGAATCAAAAATTACATGCTACGCAGCAGGTGCGGGTTCTATTCCGCATGAATATGGCTATTTGCATTGGTCTGGTCGTGCCTCGGGCTCCTCGGAGAGCACTTTAAGTCTTTGGTCTTAGTTGTCACACGAACATCTTTCGCAGTCGTTGGGTAGTTGGAGCCGTTAAAAGTTCAAGAAATGGTCTAGCTGCAATAGTTCGATATCACCAACGGGTTGTGGAACTTGTGGAGGACATTGATTGAAAATATCGAAAATCAGCCAAATCGCAGTATAGGACAGAAAAAATCATAATCTTTTGAGGATAGTACAGGGTGCTACTGCGGTGGACGAGCTCAAATTCACCAAGCATAGATAATTACAAAACAATCCGCGTTCGCCAGGGCCTCTTTTATTTCGCGATTAAGGTCCAAGATACGTGTCCCGATCCCGAGGTACATGTAATTTTATTTTAGAAAAAGAAATAGTTTTGCGTAAAAATTAAAACCCAATGCCCTGATCTCGAGGTATATTTAAAAAAAAAAAAAAAGAATTAGTTCCGCGTAAAAATTAAAACCCAAATCTAAGTCAGGAGTCAGGACCACAGCCACCTACTTCGTTTTAAATATTTTTTCTTTAATTTATCCATTCTAAAAATATTAATTAGGTTACCAAATCACCACGTTCCATTAACTTGTGTGCAGATATTTTTTTATGTCAAGTAGGTACCTATATTTTTATCAAATATTTGGCGTTTCTGTGACGATCGATTGGGGACCGTACCTCCGAGTGAACGAAAACATTTTTTTTTTCAACGCTGTTTTTAATATGTTCACATACATAGGGCCACATAGAATACCAACACTAAAAAATCTGTATCCAACGATTAGATAATATGTGCTAGTACTAATAAGAGTAAGGATCAGTTCAGATCAGGAAGAAATTTAATTATCCTCTTAGAAACTGTTCGAGTGTTTTCCCGCCTGGCTCGAATTGACCCAACACTTTCAACAAAAGTCTCAAACATCGAATCCTTCACCCCCATTATTCACCCCCCGATTCTTCAATGATTTCCGTTACTGCTGCTGTTAATTAGCAAGACATGATGTTGGCATTTACTTCTATGATAATACTAGGTAGGTACCTACTAGCCTACCGCCCGCGCTTTGCTCATATCTCCGGTCCTACCAAATCAATTGCGATAAAACAAACGTAAGATTTTAATTTGATTAAGATCTTTAAAAAACCGCATCAAAATCCTTTCAGTAGTTTTTGCGTCCAACGCGGACAAACAGACAGGAATTCCGAAAAAAAAATGTATTTAGTATCGTTATCACTGGCCACAATATCTGTCGAAGGACTGATGGCCGTTGGAGCAGACGGGTCCTAGAGTGAAGACTGCGAGAAGGAAAACGTAAGGTGGAACACCCCCTAGCCAGGTGGACTGACGACCTGCGAAGGGAGGCTAGGACGGACTGGATGCGGGCGGTCGGCAAACGTGGCGCATATTGGGAGAGGCCTATGTCCAGCAGTGGACTGCAATAGGCTAATTGGTTGATTGATTGATATCGTTATATAACATAATCCAAGTTTTTGTTTTAAAATCTCCAAAGTACAGACACGATTAGGTACTTTACAATTATATAATAGTATCTACGATGCGGACTGGATGCGGAAGGCGGAGGATCGGCAAACGTGGCGCATATTGGGAGAGGCCTATGTCCAGCAGTGGGCTGCAATAGGCTAATTGATTTATTGATTGATTCAATAGTATCTATAGATAGACGCTTGTCCTACTACACATTATTTCTTTTAAATAGCTTTGTTTGTAGCAAAAATTAGCCAAGAGCCATAACGTGGCAATAAATTTTGAATTTAAATTTGGAACAGGAAGCAAAAACTAGACAACTATTCCTAAATAACACCTTTAAAATAAAATAAAAACAAACTTACTTGAGCTTTCTGGTTCACCGTCTCTCTTCACAATATTCACAATCAGTGTAATACAAACAAACACATGTCTACAAATTATTTAGCAATAAATAATGCGTAAATATTTCAATAATGAATACAATTTTCGCAGTTAATCGTAAGTTTTAACCGGAATATCTGCGCTAGGCTGGTCCTGGTGCGCAAGTGTGAGTTATCACCAGAGAGTATTATTATTACAACTTTGCTGTTTTTATCTGTCCGCATCTGCGCAAGCACAGGGTGATGTTTAACCCTCCTTTTGTAATCAAATAAATATTAATATGAATATTTACTTAATATGTACTTAGTTAGATAGATAGATAGAGAGTAGAAAAAACCGGACCCCAGACTCCTAGGTGAAAGCTTCGGATGTGACTGGAATTAACGCTAGGATGAAGAAGAAAGATACTCTAAAAGGACTCTAAAATTGAATCACGTGCGCAGCGAGTGATTCTGAAATTAGTATCCTGAGCGAGGGAATCAAAAGAGCAAGAGCAAGGTGAAAATTTTTTGCGCTCAAGCCAAGCGCAACACGCAACTTTTTATATAGCTCCGGACACATATCTTGGACCTAAATCGCAAGACAAACGAGGCGCTGGCGCCCGCAGATTGCTTTGTAATAATCTATGCTTGGTGAATTTGAGTTCGTCCACCGCAGTAGCACCCCGTGCGTTCCTCAAAAGACACCTAAGAAATATGTACTGCGCGTATAGGGCACATTTTGAGCACATTTTAGGTCCAAGATACGTGTCCGGAGTTATACATTAGTTATCACCTCAGCGAGAAAATAACTAAATTCAAATTAATTTTAACAATATGACGTGCAAAAACATGGCACGCGGAAAGCAAATTAAAAAAAGTAGGTACTAGTTAGTAGGCAGATACACCAAGAAGGTTCCGAGTTTGAGGTTTTCACGATTTAAAAAAAAAGCTGTAAAAAAAAAGCGACACCGCATGGGAAGAGATGGGATTGCCCAAATTCTACGCAGCCGGGAACCAAGCCAAGTCATAACAATTCTTTGTCTTGTGTCTGCTAGAGCTTTTGCTTGCTTGATAATTTTACCAGCTGTTTTCTAAATTCGGCACCATAGGGTCACTGGAGTAGCTATGGGTGGGCAAGGTGGTGCCGTGCACCGGGGCCCCCAAGTGCAGGGGGCCCCCAAACTCAGGAGGACCCCAAGGGCAACCAAGGCCGGTTGGGCTCTAGACACCCTATCGTATACTCCGATAAGGCGATGTACGACATCCGGGGAAGTTTTCGCAACCAAAAAAATGGAATGAAAACATACTTACAACCTGTTTCTTTTTGCACCGGGGCCCTTGGTCATCTAGCTACGCCACTGCATAGGGTTATGTTACGAGTAGGTTAGGTTTAATGATGTTTTGAATTCACAAACTTAGTGCACATAAATCACACGATGTTAATAAATTCAAAATACCTACAAACGACTTTTGTATTCAGATATCGAAGAGCAAAAATACTATTTCCGAGATCGGGGGATGCTATTTCGTCATCATCATCATAATGATGATCCCAGTCGCCATTTTGCTGTTTGTTTCATACTGTAGAACTTATTATACGATTGTAATGATGTTGCGTGCTTGTTATGTAACGTTAGGTATTGATTGACAATGTTTTAAGTGTTTTAACAGTCATTATTAGATAACGATTTCGGTTCCGAACATGTGAATAATGATCTCATTGGCTGTATAATTAATACTGATGTCTTCAATCTGTATAACATTCTTAAACTAGCTTAAGTAAAATTAGTTACCATATTGCGTCAACAGATGGCGCCACTAGAAAAATTACATCGCGTTATCGTTGTGTTTCGATGACTTAGTTAAGACAACGTGATACTTTGAATAAATAATCCCTTACGGCTACAACTAGCTATTTCATTTGACTCCTCCCTGGATACCTTCGGTACGATTTGTACATGGTCCTTGTGAGCCGGAAGTCAACCGCGATATCCGCGTTTTTTGGAAACTTCAACTTGCGGGCAGTGGATCGCTGTCGCGAACGCAAGTAACAGGAGCCTCCGAGGCTAAGTGCAGCATCGGCGAGCTTCAGACCGCGACGTCGGTGGACGACGCTGGTCAGGTCACGGTGGGCGGCGCCCGCCCATCATCAGTAAGCAGCACCAGTGGCGCTGGTATATCACCTGGACGTTGCAGTGCAGGAACCTGAGGTGGAAGGGGAGTCAGGGCTTCCCTCCCTCAGAGTGCGTCGCTTCAGTGTGTGAAAGTGTTAACTAGTGTAAAGTGCGATCATATCATCATAGTGTGAGTAAACCAAACCTTGGAAAAAACTGTAAGTACTTTGAACCTTATTTGTTAGCAGAGAATAACTTGAAGAATTTGGTGATAATTTTAGAACTTTGAACAATTTCAATCACTGGGACTTAGAAAAATTTGCCTTAATCTTAACTTAGTCATATTTTGCATGATAGAAATTGGGACTTAGAATAATTTACAAAAAAACGAAGGTACGGGGAACCTATGCCCAATTTCTCTCAGAGTTCATTTGTATTTTAAAACACTTAGAAACTTTGAAATTTTTATTTCATTCTGATGTGTTAAAGTTATTGTATGAATTCATTTACACTAAAAAGAGATAATTCATTTTGTAACTTAGTGAAATTTAAATTGTAACGATGGAGAATATAACTAACTTTCAAGAAGATTTGTATCAACGAATAATTAAAGCAGCAAAAAATTTCAAAAAGTCACCCAAAGATCGCATAACTAAAGAATATGTAAATGGTAGGTTAGAAATTTTAGAACAAATTTGGTTTGAGTTTTTAGCCGGACACAAAGATCTAATGAGAAATTATAAAGCTAAAGACATTAATGCCTCATCATATACACAAGAAGAGGTCTATGATAAGGCTGAAGAAGCGTATTTAGATTATAAATGTGAACTCAAAACTGTATGTAGCAAGTTTGAATCTAATAAGGCGGCTCAAACTAATGAACCGATTTCTTACTCTTCAAGTAAAACAAACGCAAATTATCCTAAAATAAACATTCCGCAATTTTCTGGTAACCATCAGGAGTGGACGTCATTCAGATCTCTCTTTATGTCACTTATTATAAAAAATGAATCTTTTGATGACGTCCAGAAATTGCATTACTTGAAAGCATATTTAAAGGGGGAACCAGAACAGTTAATTAGACATGTAACTATAGAAGAGGGTAACTTTGATCGATGCTGGGACATTATTAATGAAAGATACAACGACAAAAAATGGTTGTGCCACAACGTTTTAAAACGATTCATGAGTCAGAAAAACCTGACTACAGAATCTGGCAATGGTTTAAAGGATCTGGTCGACACTACCAATGAATGTCTTGCATCTTTGGAAAGTTTAGGTGTGAACACTAGCGATTGGGACGTCATTGTTATCCACATTGTAAATTTGAAATTAGACCCAGAAACACGGCGACAGTGGGAATTCCACGTCACCGCGAAAACAACTTCTACCGAATTGCCTACTTACCAATTATTTGAGAGCTTCCTCAAAGAACGATTCTCCGCTATTAACCGCCTAGATTCAAAAACACAGTCAAATAATAAATCTCACCCAAGCTCCAATGTAACTGCTAAGATAAAAACATTACACATTGCAACAAACTGTTGCGCTTTCTGTAAAAATGATCATAAAATTAATCAATGTACTGATTTTCACAAAACGACGGTGGATGCCCGCCGCAAATTTGTATTGGACAATAAATTGTGCTTCAATTGTTTGGGCGGTAATCACTCTGCAAAAGAATGCCACAGTAAAGTTAAGTGTCGAGTGTGCAAGCGCGCACACAACTCACTCTTACATCCCAAGGGCGAGAACCTCACCGTAAAGAGCGACACAAATGAGAGTGTTGCCGCTTCTAGTCAGACTTCAACACAACTAGTTTCATGCGTGGCATCAAGTAGAATCACGCACCAACGGGTACTACTTGCGACGGCACTAGTCGGGGCAGCTTCTCGAAGCGGAGAGAACGTCATACTCCGAGCCTTGATAGACCAGGGCTCACAAGCTTCTTTCATCACCGAATCAACGGTGCAGTACCTGAGGCTAAAAAAGGTGTCAGCTACAGGACGGGTATCAGGTCTAGGAGGTGGCGCAGCCGTCATTTCCAAGGCCATAGTTGACATCCAACTAAGGTCCCTTCATGATCCTAAATTTACCATGACTGTGAAGGCATACGTGATCAACAAATGCATCACCTCTTTTCTACCCAGCAAAAGGGTAGAAATCCTACAATGGGACGAACTACAATCCCTAAACTTAGCCGATCCTGAGTACCATACTCCAAATAGGGTCGACATACTTTTGGGCGCAGAAGCGCATGCGCAAATCATTCAAGACGGTATAAAAAAGGGTCCTCTTGGTACACCACTTGCTCAAGCCACAAGCTTAGGATGGATCATATCTGGTGTAGTGAATGATTCTGAAAATCCTAGTGCTCAGTTGAAAACATTTCATTGTTATGATACCTCAAATGACAACAATAATTTCTTAAAGAAGTTTTGGGAACTTGAAACTGACATTCCAATGCCTAAGCAACGATTGTTTACAGATGAAGAACAATATTGCGAAGAGCACTTCAGGAAAACAACTCGCAGAGATGTTGATGGCCGATACATCGTTAGGCTTCCATTGAAAACTGAACATCCTCAGGTCACGTCGTCTCGAGAAATTGCAGAAAAAAGGCTGAAATCATTAGAAACCAAATTAAACAAAGACGAAAATTTGAAAAGCAAATACACAGAAGTAATCGAAGAATACATAGCACTAAATCATATTGAACTTATTCCAGACAATGAAATTGACACAGAAAGTGCAATTTATTTACCTCATCATGCAGTCGTACGAGATGACAAAACTACGACGAAAGTGAGAGTTGTGTTCGACGCCTCCTGTAAAGGAAAAAACAATTTATCACTAAACAATCAATTGTTAGTTGGACCAACTATTCAACCAGAACTAAGACACGTCATCATGAAGTGGAGAATGTCACCTATTTGTCTATCAGCCGATGTCGTCAAGATGTATCGGCAGGTGAAAACAGATGAACGAGATAACAACTATCAGAGAATCCTGTGGAGAAAAAATCCTAACGAAGAAATACAACATTACAGACTTACCAGGGTCACCTTCGGTACAGCTTCCGCCCCATACCTGGCCGTTAAAGCACTTCAACAAGTCGCTCACGATCACGGTGATGAATACCCTGCGGCAGCTCAGAAAACATTAAATGATTATTATGTAGATGATCTTATGACGGGAGTTCAAAGCGTAGATGAAGGGATCAAGCTATTTACTGAAATGAACGAACTACTAAGCAAAGCAGGATTTGAACTACAGAAGTGGAACAGTAATAATGATGAACTCATGGAAACAATGAAAGGGAAGGGCATGGATAAGGTGGCAACAGAGGGAAGGTATAAGGAAATAAGGGAAGATGAATTAATGAAAATAATGGGACTTACTTTTAACCGCAGCGAAGACAACTTCCGTTTCGTCGCTAATCTTCCTCCATTACTGGAACCTGTAACGGAAAGAAAAGTTATATCAGACATAGCACGTCTGTACGACCCACTAGGATGGGTAGGACCTAGTATAATATTAGGAAAAATAATGATACAAAAGCTATGGCTTGCAGGCATAGACTGGGACGAAGTCGTACCAGACAATTTATTAAAAGAATGGTTAACTTACCGTGATGAGCAGACAAAACTTTGCGAAATTCGGATACCTAGATGGGTTTGCGCTTCCAACAGCGATCGCGTAGTCGAATTGCATGGTTTTTGTGATGCGTCTAAGTCGGCTTTCGCAGCAGCTGTGTATATTCGAACTATTAATTCTAAAGGCAAAATCAACGTTTCATTAGTCACGTCTAAAACCAGAGTAGCACCTGTTAAACAAGTGTCCATACCAAGACTCGAACTATGCGGTGCAGTACTACTTACCAAATTGTTGATGGAGGTCTCAGCCTTACTAAACATCCCCAAACACAACATACACGCTTGGACTGATTCGACGGTCGTTCTGGCATGGTTAAACAAACATCCTGGTAAGTGGAGTGTGTTTGTAGCAAACAGGGTTTCAGAAATCCTAATTAACTTAGATCCACAAAACTGGTCTCATGTCACTTCAAAACATAACCCTGCGGATTGTGCGTCGCGAGGTTCACGTCCTTCTGAAATGGTTAACAATACCATGTGGTTCAATGGACCAGAATTCTTGTATAGCGACACTATAATCTACAGCAAGCCTAAATTAATAGATACAGAACTTGAAGCTATAAAATCTCATTGCACTACTTTAAAAGACGACAATTCGTTAAACAGATTTTCCACCTTAACAAAAGCAAAGCGAGTAATGGCTTATTGCATGCGATTTGTAAATAACGCTAAGAGGGCTACTACTAAAACTACAACTACGTACCTTAACACTACAGAACTAAATGTAGCATTAAACATATACATTAGAAGTTGTCAGGCTGCTAATTTCAGTGAAGAGATAAAGAGAATTAAAGAAAAGCATGACTTACCAAGAAACTCTAAAATCAGGTCACTTACTCCATATCTTGATGAATACGGACTCTTGAGGGTAGGTGGAAGATTGAACCAATCTGATCTGCTAACGTTTGATCGGAAGCATCCCATCTTGATTGCCAAACACTGTCACCTAGCTCGGCTTATTATAGCTGATGCACACAAAAACACCTTTCATGGCGGACCACAAGCTACTTTAGGCCACGTTCTGAGAAGGTACTGGATTATCGGTGCAAAACAGTTGGTCAAAGCTCATTATCGCAACTGCGTGATATGTGTCAAAAATGCTGCTATTGTCAAATCGCCTTTGATGGGCCAGCTACCTCCTTCTAGAATCACGCCATCGCGAGCTTTTAGCAACAGCGGCGTCGACTACGCAGGTCCGATCCAAATTAGGACAACCAAGGGTAGGGGTCACAAATCATACAAGGGATATATCGCCTTATTTATTTGCATGGCAACAAGAGCCATCCACTTGGAAGTCGTCAGTGACTTAACTTCAGAAGGTTTTCTACAAGCTTTCAAAAGATTTGTGGCCAGACGTGGTCATTGTTCGCACCTCTGGAGCGACAATGGCACAAACTTCATTGGAGCTTCAACGGAGCTCAAAAGGCATTGTATCGCAGAGCAAAAACAAATGCTTACAGAAATTGCCGATGCATTGGCAAACAACAATTGCGAATGGCATTTCATACCGCCTCACTCTCCCAACTTTGGAGGGCTATGGGAAGCCGGGGTCAAGTCGGTGAAATACCACTTGGCCCGGGTCATCGGTGACGCTACCTTGACGTACGAGGAAATGGCTACAGTCCTCTCACAGATAGAGGCCTGCCTCAACTCGCGTCCTCTGTCCGTTGTCATGTACGACCCAGCTAACGTAACCGTTCTCACACCCGGGCACTTCTTAATCGGAGAAGCTCTCTTGACAGTGCCCGATCAAAACTTTGAAAACTCAAATATGAGTTCGTTGAGAAGGTGGCAACACACTCAACGTGCATTCCAATCGTTCTGGCGGCAATGGTCTCAAGAATATCTCACCAAGTTCTTGCAACGGTACAATTCAAAGTCTATAAACACCAATCAACCCCAGGTCGGCGACATAGTAGTTATAAAAGAGGATAACATGCCTCCATGCCGTTGGCTCTATGGCAGAGTGACTGCCGTCCATCCCGGTTTAGACCAAATAGTGAGAGTGGTCACTGTAAAAACCAAATCAGGTTCTTTTAAACGACCCACATGTAAAATTTGTATCTTGCCAATTTCCACAGAATGATTCACAACATTCGTGTGTAATGTCTTTGTTAAATTAGAGTTAAGAAACCTTTAAGTACATAAACATTTGTTCTTATGCGGCTTGCACGATAGATGTATTGTAAGCTTTATACTTTTATACAGTCCATTTAACATTAAGTCATGCATCTATGGTGTAAGGCCAAAGGTCAACTTTGTCCTTGGTGGGCGGTATGTATAATTAATACTGATGTCTTCAATCTGTATAACATTCTTAAACTAGCTTAAGTAAAATTAGTTACCATATTGCGTCAACAGATGGCGCCACTAGAAAAATTACATCGCGTTATCGTTGTGTTTCGATGACTTAGTTAAGACAACGTGATACTTTGAATAAATAATCCCTTACGGCTACAACTAGCTATTTCATTTGACTCCTCCCTGGATACCTTCGGTACGATTTGTACATTGGCCGATTGTCAATACAATTCACACAAGCATCAAATTGCTTGTTTGTTTGAAATTAATTTCCGCGAATACTCTTATTAGTAGATACATATTATACAAACATACCTACATATATTTAACTAGCCTTCCGCCCACGTGCATCTCTGTTAACGCGACCTTTGCTCATATCTTTGGTTCTACTCAACCTATTGCGATCAAACAAACGTAAGACTGTAAGTCTGAGTAAGCCCTTTTCTAACAAAAAAAAACCGCATCAAAATCCATCCAGTAGTTTTTGCGTCCATCGCGGACAAACAGACAAACAGACAGGAAATTAAAAAAAAAATATTTTCGTGTTCAGTATCGTTAACATAACATAACCCAAGTATATTTTTTTTAAATATCTCCAATGTACAGACACGACCACTTTACAATTATATAGTTAATAGTACCTATAGATAACCACGCCTTTATCCCTAGATTAACACCCACATTTCACCAATCATTGTATTCGGACCCACGTAATAGGGAATGAACCTATTGCCGTATTCCGGGCATTATTGTTGACTCGAGCCATGCATCTATGAGGGTGAGTCTGGAACATAACAGTGGAACCAACAGTCCGAAATCGAGTCAGGGCTGTATAATATCTGTCTGACTGATGTGAAACAGTCCTATACCTTAGTCGCCTTGTACGTACGACACCGCATGGGAAGAGATGGGGTGGCCCAAATTCTACTCAGCCGGGCACCGAACCAAGTCATAACAATTCTCCGTCTTGTGTCTGCTAGAGCTTTTGCTTCTTGCTTAATAATTTTATCATAATTACTAGATTATTTACTAAGGTTTACGTGCATTTCTGTGCAAAATAAAAATAACTTTTCTTTTTTTCTTTTCTGGGTACCTAGTTACCTACTTCCTGAGATTAACGCATTCAAATTCTTCAGCTTTATAATATTAGTATCTATAGATTACAATCAAAAAGAGATTTATGACGGTTTTTTTTAATACCATTTAGGTGGCAGACAAGCCTATGGCTGCTGGCAAGGAGGCCCCCTGGTCAACGTGGCCTATGGACGTGTGGAACATCAGAGGGTCGTCACACTCATGCTGCTTTCATACACACCGGCGACTATTTTCCTGTTTATGGTCACAAAGTCATAAAGATCATGGAGACGAATTTTCCTGTTTGCCTCAGATGCTAAGGTGACCTCGGAGCTCAGGGTACGCCTTCCGGCTCTTCCTCCTCCACTTCGCACGATTTTGGACGTCCTTAGTAGTGAGACCATGCACGCATGTCACCCTTCACGATGTTAAGCCAGGACTTCTTGGGCCTACCCTATCTACCTGGACCCGGCGGGGACGCCATTGCTGGCAATGGCTACGTGGGTAGCAAATGCCTGGGTATTTGCAAGTATTTGCTACTCGCGTAGCCTGGCGGTGTTTATCGTCGGAAAGTGATATGTTCTAAATGCGTAAACAAATAATTAATTACACATTTAGCATCAGTTATCAGAGCATTTAACTCACCAAGGCTGTCTGATGTCCTGAACGATCTGCCTTGATCCCTACCGATAGGTTTACTATCGTTTATAAATAGGTATTCGATACCTATACGACGATAGGGGACAATATGATGTTACAATGTGTTACATAGTAAAACACCTAAGTAGGTACATGAAAAATTCCTTGCCCCCACAGACAAGACAAGTGGCAATGCGTTAGGCAATAAATACCACTCACTGATTAATCACGAAATCTCAGAAACTATTAACACCTACAAACTTGCTAATTTGGCAGTTATGTTCCTGCTAAGAACGGATTTAGGAAACTCTTAAAACTCTATGCCTAAAGGAGTAAAATTGGTGTTATCTAACTCCACACCTACGAATTGCTGGCCTCGTGATAGACTGGGACAGTATGAATGGGAACTGAGGAAGACTCGTGTTTCTTGTAACAGTGATCCTCTTTACCGAGACTTTGCCTTCAGCTTATTAGCAGGTGATACGAAGTAACATTGACGTGTCCTATCCTATAAAAGAAGAAGTAGGTATGACCCACTGGACTGTACGGAATTAAAAATAACGTTGTGGGTTGTGGCACTTGTGGCCTGTTAAGCAATTTTTTTTTTGTATTAAGAGTCACATTTAGGATATTTTAGGCATAAACCAAAATGTATGTAGGTAGGTAGGTAGGTACTTTAATATATAAAATAATTGAAGTTTGATCCTGTTTTACAATGATCTAAATATAGTTAGACTTAGCCCTGGGTTGAGTGGGTTGCCTAGGTCACGAATGACGAAACGTTTATCAGTCTTTCGTCATCTGATAGTAAACATAAATAATTATTGTAAATATTACTATTCAATATTGACGACGGACGTGTTGATATCGTGGTTTGACGCAGGGAACCCCGATGGTTTTTTATAACCTTTTGACCGCTGCAGGCATAAATAGAAGACAAAGGCAATTAATTATTGCGCAGATGATACCTTCGATTACAAATTATACATAACTACTTTATTTCAGTATGATAGGGGTATAATTTCACTTGATTTATAGATTTTTTCCGAGTGGTTTTTTTTTTTTATACCACTTAGGTGGCAGACAAGCACACGGCCCACCTGATGGAAAGTGGTTACCGTGGCCTATGGACGTATGAGGGTGAATTTCAACAGGTCCATTAAAATCTTCATTCCGTGGATTTTTTTTACCTTAAGTTTTGTAGTTAAAACAAATCGCGTTTATTATAGGTTTTGATACTATATGTATTCTTGCTTAATATCTAGCAGACAAATAAAAAAGCTAACGAGATATACAAGATCAAAAATTACGCGCCACGGCGATGACACATGCGTGCGCGGCAATGAAACAAGCATCCACGGGCATGAAATAAATATACCAAGGGAATGAAAAAATCAACCATGGAAATGAAAATACATAATATAAAACAATATTTTATGTACCTACTTACATGAGAAATTATACTTACATACAATAAAAATACAAAGGGGATTAGGCAATTGTGTATGGACATTAGCGTCATTTATTTTTTCAGTGGCACTGTGTTAAACACGCGTATGAGTGTCGTTATTTTTATTGTAAGTAATATCGAAGCTGCGATATACAGGGTGGAACATTTCGACTTTACCTGGAGGGAAAGTACCCTCATACTAGAGATAGCTAATTTTACTTAAATTAAACATAACCTTATTTTTAAAGGGAAACAAACCTGCATTCAAAGATTTCTAAAAATAACACACCTGATGATCAAACCGCCTAAAATGTTCCTATACTTATTTTACCAAGTTTGTTAGAGATATTTGATCCCTAAGATTGACCCTATCGATTGATGTAATTAAAATATAGCTTCATCCGGATTTTATTCGGTTCGATTACCGGGTGGCAAGCGATTTTTTTGGAAATCCTTAAACGCAGTGTATTTTTTAAGATTAAGAGAGTGTTTCCTTTGCTGCTGCCCAACCTAGGTGGATCCTGGCTAGTTTTTTCTAGGAGTTGTTTTTACCAAGCTGGATAACTTATCCCAGGCAGATTTTTTCTTGAACAACTTCGAGTGTAACCCCATCGATGGCTGTCTGTCTGTCCCTGTGTATGCTTAAATCTTCAAATTACGCAACGGATTTAGAATCGGTTTTTTTAATAGATAGAGTAATTCAAGAGGAAGATTTATATGCATAATACATGCATAATAATTGTAGAGAAATATTGATAAATTTAGATATATGCAGCGGGAATGGGATCAGAAAATATGGCGGTACGAAGTTCGCTGGGTCAGCTAGTATTAGATAAACGATACCGCGTTTGCATTGGAGATGTGGAGGGAAAGTACTCTAAATACTGGAGATAGCTAATTTCATTCAGAAGAAACATTTCCTCATTTTTAAAAAGAAAAAAAACTGCGTTTAACGAATGCTGAAAAATCGCTTGCCACATCCTGTAATTGAACCGACTAAAATCGGAAAAAATAACAGCCAGTATTTTTATTGCTTTAATCGATAGGGTTAATTATAAGACTCGAATCTCTCTAAGAAACCTGGTAAACTGCAGGTACTTTCATATTATACCATTTTCATTCATGGCTGCTCAATTCCAAAACGACGCCAATTCTTTTACACGAAAAAGAAATGGGAAATTAACAAATTAATATGATATACTTTTGTCAATATGCTATGGCGATGAGAACATAAGTTACGGAAATGAAACATCTGGTCATGGCAATGAGACTAAATTGTTTTACAAGGCATGGCAATGATTTTTTTTAATTGCCGCGTTTTTTTCTTCATTACCATAGCAAATTTTGACCACGGAAACCATGGAAATGAAAGCATGGTGGTGAAAAACGAGCCAAAAATATAATATAAGAAAACATCTATTAATTATTCGAAGTAATAAACACTTCACTAAAATAAACAAGATAAATTTCGTTCTATTAAATGTATAATCAAGAGGATAAACTTATTGGAATAGACAGTTATACCTATCCACAGTAATGAAAGAAAAAATGTCCAGTAACATAAAAATGATATACTTTTATTTATGGTGCCAAAACGCAGGTACGTGTGTACGTCCTTCCATGTCGAGCACTTAGGCGGCACCAATATGCAACGTTTAGCGGATATGAGGGAGGATACAAGTCGTCAGATAAAACGATATTCTAAAATATGTTTAGAACATGGCGATTAAAGGTAACTCTAGGACAAATGAACTTTTACTAACCATTCGTTGTATTGTCTAAATATTTGAATAAATGTATTTCGTAACAATACTTTAACTATTCACGTATCAAATAAAACTAGGTTTTAATTAAAAAAAACCAATAGATTTTTATCAATGAGGTATCACAACACAATAGGTGATGTGTGGACAAACACGGCAATGAAAAATTTCGAGGTTTAAATTTTTTTTTTGGCGAATCTATAATCCTATTTAATAAAATATTTAGTGCTCCACATAGATCACTATATCGCCTAACCAGAAAAAAATGTTAGAGTATTGTAAAAATGATTTTTAGTACCGATTTCATCGATGCCACGCAATTTTTGGCCCCGGGAAATTCACCCATGAAACACCAGGGGCGTCACACTCGTGCTGCCGACCCTGAAGAAACCTTCTAATGCCCTTCTTGAAGAACCCCATATTGTAGTCGCTTGGGAAAACCATCGCGGGGAGTTCATTCCACAGCTTGAGTGTGCGAGGGATGAAGTTCCTTTCATACCGCACAGTGCGCACCGTTTCCGGTCGCAATGTGTGAGGATGAACTCCCCGCCTATGACGAGAAGTGCGATGATAGAATGTAGCTGTGGGCATCATGTCAAACAATTCATCTGAGCACAAACCATTGTATAGGCGGTAAAACACACACAGTGAAGCAAAGTCTCTCCTGAGACTGAGTGGTTCCACATCGCCTGTGAGTATGGGATGGTTCCCGGTGGAGTAGAATGGCGCCACCCCATATCTACCTGTGGGTATCGTCATCGTAGAAGGCGACTAAGGGATAGGGCTGTTCTCCAATCTCCAACCGACAGTAATCATTTCGGGGTTCGGGGCCCGGGGCGGGCGGGAGAGGCCTCGGTTGCTGGAGATGAGGTTATCTTACATAATATATCTCTCGCACCCCGGCACCGTAAAATTTTACAAAAAAGACATTTCAGGTGGTACTCTCCCTGCCTCCCTGCCTATACGCCATCTCGTAAAGTTTTGAGTTACTTTGATACGTTGTTATTATCATGATTACATCTAAAATTGCTCGTAAGTACCTAATAACTCTATGAGATGGCGATTTACTAAAAACAAATAGGAACGAAGCTCACTGCTCAGTCGCTCTTATCCAGTGAACTCGGCACTGGAAGTTGATAATGATTGTGATTTTGTCTCTCGTGGTCGTCATAGTATAGTCATAGTATCGTAATACCTACCTACTCATTGAGTACTTAGATAAGTAATAATATTATCAATACCGTATGAATCTAGCATTGATTTGGAATTTATTTGTAACTAGCTGACCCCGCGAACTTCGTACCGCCTTTTTTTAAATTTTTCTCGCCGTAAGAATCAACCTCGTACTTCAGGGGATATTCTAAAAAAAGAATTAGCGAAATCGGTTCAGCCGTTCTCGAGATTTGCGCTTAGCATTTCGCATAGCAACACATTTAGGGATTCATTTTTATATAATAGAAGATTTAGAATAATTTAGATTTTTGGTTTGACAGTCAATTTTGCCGCCCGCGCCGTAAATAGATGACATTCTGTAATCTGTTCATCACCCTAGAAAACACAAAAAAACAAAAAGTCTATAGTCAAATAAATCTCCATGCTTTATTTTTCATCTTTTCATTATTGTAATATTTGTAATATAATCTTAATTATATTACAAATATTACAGTAAAAGTAGACGCACTACATAATTTTTATCAGACTTTTGTTAAACATTGACAATTCTATTTCTGAACGAATATTGAAATTGAGGTTATATTTCCTTGACGGTTCTTGTTTTTTTGTGTGTTTTGAATTTGTTGAACACAAAATAAATAAATTACAATTAAATTTTAATTCACTTCTATAACAATGTCGTTGCCTCCGGCAAGTGGTACTGGCAGATATGTTATGAAAGCAGCCAAAGCTATTCGTCTAATTCCTAATGGGTGTACCAATAGACCGTTTTATCTCATTTCTGTAACTCACGTGAGTAACCCAAACCGAAAGATATTGAACTTATCTATATTTATTTTGACTCTAATCTTATAATACGACAGCGCGAGTGTGACATCCTTGGAGTTGCACACATCCATAGGCCACGGCAACCACTTTCCATCAGGTGGGGCTGTGTGCTTGTCTGCCACCTGTGGTAGTGGTATAAAAAACACAAATCTTAAGTCTTAAGTACATACTTACCAATCAAAATTATGCACAGTACATTTATACCTAAGTACTTACATATTGAAGTTAACTTTTTAAAATAGTTTTTTTTTCTACAGAATACTAGGACGAACAGTCAGCCAGTGATCGAACAGTTGGGTTCGTACGATCCTATGCCTAATGTCAACAATGAAAAACTAGTGGCTTTAAATTTGGAAAGAATAAAATTCTGGCTCGGCAAAGGTGCTCATGTTTCTACTCCTGTTGCTGAATTATTAGGTAAGTGCTCAGTAATATATCACTGTACCTCCCTTGATTTTAAAATAGTCCTGCATGGAGTACTATTAAAATCTTTGCCCAACAGAACGTTTCACCTGCATGATTCCACTCCTTACCCAAGGAATTTAGTTTAACTGGTAGGCTTACTTAATGACAGGGGACATTGTTGACCAGACAGGTGATCTGCCCTTCTGTGGGACATAAGGCCCATTTCTCTAATCTAGGTTGTGGTTTTGTGTGTGAGGCCGTTGGAGAAGACGAGTCCTAGAGTGGAAACCGCGAGAAGGAAAATAAGGTGGGACACCCCCTAGCCAGGTGGACCGATAACCTGCAAAGGTGGCTGGGATGAACTGGATGCGGAAGGCAGAGGATCGGCTACACTCCGGCGCATATTGGGAGAGGTCTATGTCCAGTTGCAGTGGACTGCAATAGGCTAATTGATTGATGAGATGAGATTTTAAATATTAGCAACCGAAATTACTAATATTCCCGTTAACCCCTCCAACTAAGCTAAATTGCTTGTGCTAGGAGTGGGTTCACGTCGGTAGTGTAATGGCCAGGATTCGAACCCGGGACCTCTCGATCGTAAGGCCGACTCCTTAACCACTAAGCTACCGACGCTCATCGGTCACAAAATTTTACTTACACTTATAGACCTAATTTTCTCCATACTTCTGATTTCAGGTCTGTCTGGTTTCTTCCCGATCCATCCTCGCTCCTACATGACAGCATGGAGGAACAGAAGAACTGAAAGGGAAAATCTAGCAAAACTGGAAGCTGAAAAAGCTAAAGAAGCTACTACTTAAGTCTGTTATTAGTTAATTAGTTTATTTTGTAGTCATTAGTCAATAATAAATAGGTGTTAAAAATTTACAATCAATTATTGCTTTTTCGAAAAAAAAAAAAAAATATTAGTACCTAACCAAAATTAATAATATTCCCGTTAACGGTTACAGCTAAGTTAAATTGCTTTTATTATGAATGGGTTCACGTCAGTAGTGATGAGTAGTGTAATGGCCAGGATTCGAACCTGGGGCCTCTCGATCGTAAGTCCGACTCCTTAACCATTATGCTACTGACGCTTCATTAAACAATTATTCAATACCTATCAATGATTTACGATTATGCCTTGATAATAGTAGGTATAGATGCTTCTAACATGCGATTACATGATGTACAGCACCCTACCTACATGGGTAACAAATGCCTGGCATTGGCGCCCCCGCCGGGTCTTGGAAGGAGGGGAAACCCAAAGAAGTCCTGGCTTGACATCGTGGAGAATGACATGCGTATACTGGTCTCACTACCATGGTCGCCCAAGATCGTCTGAAGGAAAAGCCGGAAGGCGGACCCTGAGCTCCGAGTTCACCTTGGCCTCAGATTTTATCAGGAAAATACGTATACGAAAATATCATGGGGGCCTTACCAACATCCTTCAGGCTAGAGACCCAAACCAACCTCACCTGCACCATGCACCTCCTATCAATGGCAAGGGGTCCCTATAACCCAATTCCTGCCGGCTTGCTATGGGATGCCGTGGTAGAGATGTTTAATTCAATACAAAATTGCTATGGTCTTTCCATAAGAGGAAAGACTTTTTTCCACCGGCTTGCCTTTAGAAAATGTTCACCCTTCGCTACTGCCTCCTATACTAATAGATGAGATTCTGGCGCAGTTTCCTCAGGGCTGGGAGTTCAGACGATAATCGCTCCTGAAAAAACTGATATACCAATCAGAAACAGTAAGAAGACCTAGGTCTCTATAGTGCAAACTTTAGACGGAAATTGGAAATCGCTATGAGGATGATGATGATACGATTATGTCGCTAAAAGTAGTGAAAACTAATGACAAAAACATTTCAGAGACGAGGGCGGGCATGTTAAACTAGAGACGGCCTAAGTTCAGACGGTGTTCGAGAGAATTGCCTTATTCGGGTCCGACGTATACACCCCCACCGTAAGAAATATCTACAAGAAATACTACTATTCTTCATCCGCCTCGCCAATCGCCTACGCGAAGGACAAACCTATAAAAACCTTCCTAAGAACAGTGCTAGCATAATGTTGGAATCTACTGGACATATGCCTCTCCCAATGAGCGGCATTGTTCCCGAATTTCCGGATTCCGCATCCAGTTTGTCCCAGACAGGTGGCATTTCAGGTCGTCAGTCCATCTGGCTAGGCGGCATTAAATGCAGAATCAATCAATCAATTACAATAGCCTATTGCAGTCCACTGCTGGACATAGGCCTCTCCCAATGTGCGCCACGTCTGCCGATTTCTTAGAATATTTCTTCAAACTTCCACCCATTTGTACTGAACAGCTTGTTTCGTAGGTATTAAACTAGTATTTAAGCACAACATTAGTAAATGCTGCTTACCTAATAGTGCAACTAAGTCATCCATTTACTAAATACATATCATTACTGATCGTTTTGAACTCTGCATATTACTTATCAATACGCTATCATTCCTAATGGATTGTTGGTCGAAAGTCCCTATATAAGGAACCTTATTACCTATCAAATTCAGTTTACAACTTTAAAGCTAGCAGAATTCTTCAGTGAAATTATCCTCCGCTAGCTACGGAGACACGTGTAACAGTGAAATTATTACGTGATTTATCTACATGTGACTTCACCAAGACCGTACCATCAGAATATTAATACATATTTATGTGGCAGAAGGGAGAGAAATAGTTGATCGTGAAAGTAATTTTAAAAATGAGAGGACGTGTCAAAATCGCAGTCTAAGGTAACATGCAGTTACTGAAAGTTTGTAAGGTATTTAATTTCCGTCAGTGCTAAGAAGTACAGCAGATATATAAAGAAAGCAATGTCACGATGAAGTAGAAATGGCAAGGTCGAGTTACCCGCGTCGATCGAGTGACCCAAGCTGTGGAGAATAGCTGCAGTAACGTCGAGTCAAGAGGCGTGAAGAACACCCGAAGCTAGATCGAGTCATGTCATCCACGGCAACATGGATAAAACAGGCGTGAAGAAGCCGAAGCACTGAGCTAATAGTCGTGGAAAACATCCACAGCAAGGTCAAGTCAATAGACGCAAAGAAGCAGTAAGGAGGCGTTATTAGTCTTCAAGAACTGCCATCTTCAAGAAGCTGTATCTACAGTTCTTTGAGTGCCACCACTGAACAGTCTTATCTTCATGACAGACTCTACAGTCTCCAAGTCTCCACGTAAAAGGAACCTTCACACTGAAACAAATCATTCAAAGAGAAGATAAATCACGACTTTATCCCCAAAGAAATAGACAGTGTTCGCCAATTTTTCGGTTCTATATAACAAGAGTCGGGGCTGTGGTCGTCTGCAGGTGCCTAACGTTACCAGATTCGTCTTAAAAGTTACAAAAGGACTTTAATAATATGGCTAACATAGAGGAAGTGCAGAAATCTGGTCATTTCATAGACGTAACTTTAGCTGAGGGAATGATTAAGTACAACGGTGATAAGACGAATTTGCAAAATTTTGTAGACAACTGCAATAACGTTTTCAATCTCTTGGATCCAAATTTTGAAGCTGCATTTGTGTCCGTGGTGCTATCTAAAATCGATGACAATATTCGATCAAAATTGCAGTGCCACTCATTCTCTTCATGGAATGATCTCAGAAACTGTCTGCTCGAGAATTATCCAGAGAAAAATACTTTTGCTCAAGGACAGTTGGAACTAAATTCATGTTGGCAAAGACATGACGAGCCTGTGCTAAATTATTGTAATAGAATAGAAAATTGTTTTAACAAACTAATCAACTCTTTAGATCCAAAGCTAAATGAAAGTGTTAGGATATCGAATATAGCATTTCTGAAGAACCAAGCTCTGGCTACTTTTACTAAAGGTCTTTTACCGCAATTAAAAGTTCGATTGAAATCGGAAAACCCGAGAACTTTTGGAGACGCTCTATCAATAGCTATATCAGAAGAAAAAGATGCTATTAAGTCGGCCATTGGGGTGGCAATGTGTAGGATAATTGCCCCCTTTTTCGCGGGGTGAAATACAATTACGATGAATACGTGGAGTGCGTATCGATCCAACTCGTCTATCCGAAGCAATCCCTAAGGAACAATATGGGCACACTACAACACTTAGGTACACGGGTAAAGAGAAGTCACTTACCGCGCGCTGCTCCTCTGGTGATTTGTTGGTGGCCACCAACTGGTCCAGGTGTCGGGATGCTTGTAACACTTGCACTGTAATAATGCTCGTGATGCGGTGAGCTGCTGAGACCTCCAATTAATACGAATGTCGAAGCGAGACTGGTGCGGTCGAGAGGTGGCGCGCGCGGCACTGCCAATCTCTCTTTCTCGAAATACCCGCATACCATGTCGTCGCAAGTACCCCCATATTCCATAAGTTTCGCTCGGACAAACTATCGGATCGATAAGCACCCGCCACAACACGCTCCCCGCTTTGACAAGGTCCATAGCTAAATAGGGGGAGCTAGGTAATGAGGTAATTCCGATCTAAGCGGTTAAGTTTCATAAATGTAAGGCACTCTGATAATATTAATGAACCGTTACAGCAGATGAAACAGTAAATAGCGTAAAATGTATATTATTATTATAACCCAAGCAGATACCCATAGGGAGACCGATTGAGGCTTAATCACGAAATTATTTAAATAAATATTAAATTAAAATGCGGTTGAAAAATAAGTATTAAGGAAATTTAAATAAATTTTATTGGGTTGGCAACGGATACAGCTTAGTTACAGGACGTTTATAAATTCCGGACGCGGTTTTGACAGACGCGACTCGAACTATGCCATCTGTACCCGGGAAAACTTCGGTTATAATGCCGAGTGGCCACGATAAAGGTGGTACGTTATCTTGACTCAAGAGGACAATAATGCCGATCTCTATCGGACGATCAGGCGTACACCACTTCTGTCGAGTTTGTAACGTATTTAAGTATTCCACGCGCCATTTTTTCCAATAACCCAATACCAACTGATCCAGAAGCCTCTTGCGGTTTTTTAGATTAATACCTTCCTCTGTCAGTTCAGAAGAAGGCAAGTAGGTAAGCGGACTGGACATTAAAAAATGTGCCGGTGTGAGCACCTCGGGGTGTGGGTCCGATGACAAAACACTAAGCGGTCGCGAATTTAAAAGGCATTCTATCTGCACCAATACGGTCAAAAGTTCCTCATACGTGAGAAGCTGCTTACCAATGACTCGGAACAAATGAGTCTTAACGCTTTTAATATTGGACTCCCACAGACCTCCGAAGTGCGGAGCTCGCGGTGGGATCATAGTCCACTTAATTTGAGTTTTGAGTAGTTCCCGCTTAATGTCCGACTGAACAGCTGAATTTATTAAAAATGAGTATATTTCATTCAGCTGTGCTTTCGCACCTATAAAGTTTGTACCATTGTCCGAGTACATAACGGACACTGGACCCCGGCGTGCAATAAATCTTTTGAAAGCGGAAAGAAAAGCTTCTGAGGTGAGATCCGAAACGAGTTCTATATGTATGGCCTTAGTGACCAAGCATATAAATAAACATATATAGACCTTCTGCGAGCGTTGTCCTCTGCGGCGAGTAGGTACATACGCAATAGGACCAGCTAAATCCACCCCAGTATGCACAAAGGCCTTGGCATCGCGGACCCGGTATCCAGGCAGATCAGCCATTTTGGGCGTCGGGTGCACAGGATTTAAATGAAAGCAAGTGTTGCATTTGCGGCAGCGCGAACGAATAACGGTCCTACCATCCAATATCCAAAACCGTTGCCTAATAATGGACATCAATAGTCCAGGGCCCGTATGACAGTACGTATTATGGTAGTGATCAATTATTAAATCAACTACACGGTCATGTTTAGGTAGTAGTGCGGGATGTTTAGCTTCGTAGGGTAGGTTAGACTTTGAAAGTCTACCCCCGATTCGTAGGATTCCATAATCGTCCAGAAAAACAGACAGACTGCGTAATTTTTTAGAGGGGAGTTCGCCGGCCTTAATCAGGTTCACCTCATTAGAGAAATGGATATTTTGAACAATTCGAATAACAAATTTTTCAGCGGTTTGAATATTTTGAATAGAGTCCTGACTACCTAATCTATTCGTAAATTTAAGAATACAAATGAATGTCCGCAATAGCTTATTCCATGAGCTGATGCGATCAGCTATGGCAGCTAGAGCCTGCGGTTCAGTCTTTGAAGTTTCGGCCACAAATGCCTTGGATTTCAACTCTGGTAATGTATCCCACTCAGTTGGGATGAATTTTAAGGGCCATTCATTTATCGGCTGATGAAGCCAAGTAGGGCCGTCCCACCAGAGCGAATGTGCAATCAAATCTGATGGCAGCATTCCGCGTGAAAGACAATCGCTAGGGTTCGTTTTCCCCGATACGTGGGTAAAACAAGCCGCAGGTAAATTTTCCTGAATTCTAGCGATACGGTTGCTTACGAAAACAGACCATCTATGGGGAGATGAGTGAATCCACGAGAGAGCTATGGTGGAATCCGAAAAAGCGTAAACACCCTGAATAGGTTTCCGGCTCGAAGGACCATTAAATGGGGTGGCAATGTGTAGGATAATTGCCCCCTTTTTCGCGGGGTGAAATACAATTACGATGAATACGTGGAGTGCGTATCGATCCAACTCGTCTATCCGAAGCAATCCCTAAGGAACAATATGGGCACACTACAACACTTAGGTACACGGGTAAAGAGAAGTCACTTACCGCGCGCTGCTCCTCTGGTGATTTGTTGGTGGCCACCAACTGGTCCAGGTGTCGGGATGCTTGTAACACTTGCACTGTAATAATGCTCGTGATGCGGTGAGCTGCTGAGACCTCCAATTAATACGAATGTCGAAGCGAGACTGGTGCGGTCGAGAGGTGGCGCGCGCGGCACTGCCAATCTCTCTTTCTCGAAATACCCGCATACCATGTCGTCGCAAGTACCCCCATATTCCATAAGTTTCGCTCGGACAAACTATCGGATCGATAAGCACCCGCCACAACAGCCATAATATGTGACAATCAACCATTTTTTTGGTTTATTTAATTTACTAAGTTAGTGGTAGGACTGGCTGTGGAGATTTTTAAAAAGAAGAAGAAAAAGCTGCTATTAAGTCAATCATATTATGTGACGATCAACCATTTTTTTTTTGTTTAAGTTGGTGGTAGGACTAGTTGTGGAGATTTTTGATAACATATTCTTAATTTTATTTAATAAAATTACTTCAAAATGTATTAAATACTTTTATTTACAACATATTGTAATACTAAAAATGACAAGATATTAGATCATAGTTCTTGCTCTTCAGATTTAATTTGAAGACCTTTACATTTAAGTACATACTAATATAGATGCTTACTGAAATATAATTTTGATGGGTTAGTTAGACTAATATTGACTTAGTCAATTCTACACATGTTGAAAAAAAGAGGTTGATACTTCAACTTCAACTTCTTCTTAATGGCGTCTGCAGCAAATCGCCGTCAGTTTGCCAATGTCAAGTAAATTATAAAATGTTTATAAAATTATTAAGGGCGAAACGCCAATGTCAAGTTTTCAAGATATTTTCTACCAGAGCCACGTTAGCCACGGCAGTAACTTTGTTTCCGTGTGTCCACCCCCCACGAGATTCAGATGGTCGATCAGGACGTGTGGTAGGATTTTATACTGCACTTTCGCTTGCTTCAACACAAGTAAAAGTAAGACAAAAGAAGTACTAATGAGCTTCAAAAAGGACAAATTAACTTATAGTCATACAACATGGTACACTTTTGACACTGCATTAAATTAAGATATCTACCTCATTTTATTAGAAGAAGAAACACATGATTTATAATTAGAAAGTCAATAGCTTTATGCAAGGAAGGAATGACTGTCTTTGGCAATAAATTAAAATAAATAAACATAATGACATGACTGAAAACTTAATTATAGAGTACGTTCCTCATTCACACCCTCTCACATGATGATAACAAAATAATTTATCTATCAAGCATTTTGATAAAATGTTATTTTTGAAAAAAAATTTTTTTTAAATATTCAAAGGTGTCTTGATGTCACCCCTCATCATCATTATAACTGTCTTATATCGCGATTACACCTCAAACCTTTACTTCAGAGCCTGGGGTCTAAAGCAACCTTTCACAATATATGGAAGCTATGGTAAGATGATGATGATCATGGGAGGTAAATATGAAACTGCAAAATGAACAGTGAGCCTTCCCATTATAAGACAAACAGGGCAGGCAGGGTAAAGTAAAATCTTAAATATTTATATTGAAAATATTGGTTTCTTTGCCCAATGCACTTTGCACTATCTTGGGTATTCTTATGCCGAGATTGTGCAAAGTGAAGGAAGATAACCTGGAAAGCGAATCCCCAAGCTCCGAAGTATTTGTAGGTAATTTGGACACAACAATAAAATGATGAGGATCCATATAATACGGTAAAATGTAGTTGTAATACAACTCTATCTGCCCTACTACAGATACACAAGTGAATACAAAATAAAAAATAGCTTCATAAAGTGTGGTATGGCGTTCATTCTAATCTCACATCTTCATGTTTATATGTTGAATCCCATTTTCCTCATGCATGCTTTGTGTTCTTCAATAAGAGGGCCACAGTTCTCTTCTCCATTCTCGATGATGCTGAAAACAGAAAATGAATAGATTAAGGTTTGTATTTTAGCAAACTTTTATGGAACTCGTAAGTCCATATCCTTTAGTCCATTCGGAAGAGGTATGTTGATCTTTATTAGAAAAAAAAACTGTATTTGCATTTATTAATTGTGCATTATCTACTTTATAAAAATGGATGTTGTTAAGTGCAAAACTCGAGAGTGGTTTGACCAATTGGCCAAATTTCTTTATTCATAATGCTCCTTAAGTTCCACAGAATAATATAATATGTTATTGTCTACAATATCTGACTACCATTTGATTGGTTCTGGTTTTTCATTGAGTCTGTTACTCTCAATTTTAAGTATTCAAGTACATAAATGTGACTATTAAATTAGTTTTTACAACTTAACATAGAATATGCGTGAATATGTTATTTATAAAGTAACGTACTCTACACGACTACACCATGTGCAACCATACAAGCAACGGAAATATTGTTTGTGATAAAAGGAATAAACTGATGCAAAATAGTAAGATAAAAGTCTTTCACCAGTAAAATTATATATAATAATAGCGTCACTTAGTTATATTGACGAATTGTATCATGAAATCGAGTACTTACTTCCTCTTAGCGTTAATTCCCAGTCGCATCCGAAGCTTTCAGCTCGGAGTCTGGGGTCCGCTTTTTACCAGTCTTAACCACGGATTTGACTAGACCTCGATATTTTCCGTGAAGCGATTGTCATCTGACCTCCACAACCCAATGTTAACATTAGGCGATATCGAAGTTTAGCAGTTAGACTGTTGTTTTTGGATTTTTGAGGGCTCCAACTACCCGTAACGATTGCCATAGATGTTCTCATGGCAACCGGGACCGACGGCTTAACGTGCTCTCCGAGGCACAACCAGACCAATGCAAATACTCATATTTCATTCACACAAATATTTGCACTGAGCGGGGATCGAACCCGCGCCTCCTGCGTAGCGGCCGCGTTCACTACCGCTACGCCACGAAGGCTGTCATGAAATCGAGTATTGCGTAATAAAAACATTGCTATAACCTTACCATGCATCCCGGGCTCTTTTAGTCTCCGGACAAGCGCAGCATGGCTTCAGCTTCGGCTTTTCTCCTTCAGGTTTAGCCGCCGCTTCAACTGCCTTTATTTCTACGCCCTTTGCACTTGCATTACCCATGTTTTTTAACAAATAATGTATGAAATTGGTGAGAATAAAGATACACCGACAACACGGAACGACCTTGTCTGACAAATAATATTATGTCAAAATTACAAGGTCGTTGCTGTCACCGAATTGTCACTGTCTCACGTGCTTACCCATAGAGTGGTCATTATTCGATATTTTATGTATGGAATCGATATTCTCAATCGAATATTCGGATTCAACGTAACGTGTAAATTATCGGAATAAATTCTATGTTTCGTATAAATTAAAACCTTGTAGTATAGATTGTGTAGTGGATATTTGGATAGTGCCTTAGCTCTAGTTACTAACGTATACTAATCAATGAGCAGTTTTCCAGTAGGTATTTATAGGGTTCCTAAAGACAAGCTAGATGGCGCAGCCGGCACTTTTGGTAACTAATTTATGGAAAAAATTATCTTCGGTTTTGTATTGATTTACTTCACATATAGATGTTTTGACATGTTTTCTGATGAAATTATTTTAAATTATAATATTATTATTTTAAATTACAGACCGACGCGAAAAGAACAACAACAAACCACAGATTACATTAAAATTACCAAAAGTTATGCTAGCGCCATCTCTTGATGCATTAAAAACCAACTGATTATTATACCTACTGGAAAACTGCTCATTATCTATGTAGTGTGCACTCGGCCAAGAAAATAAGTGCGTTCACCTAATTCCTCGGACACACGGGCTGATGTGATGAAACACCGCCCTTATGGTTTTGTCATTTTAAGTCCGATATATTACACACATATTGGGAGAGGTCTATGTCCAGCAATGGACTGCAATAGGCTAATTGATTGATTGATAATAATACACACCTCATCGTTGGCTGCTATGAAGCGAAACCCGGAAAGGTTCCCGTACGCAAAAAGAAAGGTACGAAAGTACAAGGGTATAGGATTAAAAAGCAAATAACAAATGACAGTTTCAAACTTTAATCAGACAAGCAAAAACGAATGGTGCAAAATTTTCCTTATCTCATAGGAATATAAAACAAAATAGGTAAATGTGACACCTGACACCAGAGAACTAACTAAAACGTATAAAGGTAAATACATACTATTAAAATAATTTATCATATTCCATAATCTAAAAACAAAAGTCTACTAACATCTCATAATCATACTTTAAAACAGATAGATTGTAATCACAAGTTCATGATTAAAACAATTCAGTACATTCTATGATCTTTATAAAAGCATCGTAGAGTAAGCGGAATGATACATAACACCTTGGTTGAAAAGATTGCATATAACCAATATTTGGTTACAGTACCGTTATTGTTCGCAACGGTTATGTACCAAAGCGTTACAATACCATATAAAAATTTAATATAATCTAAAACACAAAAGCATTCACATTTAAATTAGAATGTTAATATGGTTAAAATCAAAAATGCAGTAAAAAAAACTTAAATTTAAATTCATAATCACAAACACAACGATTGGGTGATAAGTATTAAAATGTTAATTGATTAAAATGGTTTCGGTGACGCTCTGATACAAGAAACTCGGTCACGTGGGGCTCCCGCCAAATGTTCAACAAATTAGTCGTATTTAAAATCAAGTCAATTTTTGCTGTCCTTTTTGCCGATTGTGCGGAAAATGATCATAATAAAATAGATATATTGTTTTATCTAAACTGAAAAATGTCACCACGAGTCGGCCCGTGATAGGCCGTGAACTAATCTGGTCTGTGAAAGAAAGCATGAAGAAATTTAAGTGCGATTTTTCAATTTCAGACTAAACAGCTTCCTTGAAAATCATATTTAGCAAAATATGGAATTAGAAGGAACGCTAACACTTGATTTTAGACATTTTCCTAAGCACTAATTAATCAAACGTTAAAAGCCAGATGATAATCAAAATACTTAGTCGGAATATTCGGTATAAATCTACGTACAATGATGGGTTAAAAAATAAAACATGCTCTCCTTATGCTACTATTAAAAAATTCTATAAAAACAAAACTTAACATTAACAGGCCTAGCCCGTTTACTTCAACAATTGTCTATGTAGAGATCAAATCGTCGTTTGCTTTTAGCTATCGTAAAAAAATACATTAAAAAAAAACAAAAACTCTCATAAAAGTCTCAAAAAAATCAGAGATGCTGAGATCAAGTTTACAGCAATCATTAGAACTTTTAGTTCTTAAAAGTAAAAGGAACTCATCTTGAAATTTTATTAAAAAAACACTTATTCTATATGTTTCTCTCTATATATTGCATTGGGTCTTTTCCTCAATTTAATCATAAAAAATATAGTTAATACATGAGGTGTGGAGAAATCATTTAGTTTGTACTTAAAGGCGTTTAAGTCGAATCAGTCTTAATAACCTTCAGTCTTATAAAACCACGTACAATTAGCCTGATAGTTTTAATAATAAAAAATATTTTTTAGTATATCATAAAAAATCCATCTTTATAATACGCCAGTTGAATACTATCATATCTTTTTCTTTTTAATATTAAGTATAAAAACTAAAACTCATTTTTTTGTTATAATTTTGAATATTACGTAGTTTTGATATATATTTTGTTTGTAACTACCACTTGTCTTGAGCTAAGGCCGCGTACTGGGACGGGGAACCAACCATCTTCCTGTCAGTGCCACCCGAATTTTGGAAACTACTCTTCTGGGATTTAAGATCTGTTAAAATCAGTTACATATTTAGTGATACCCAAAATTAGCAGCGAATACTTCCATTTTAGCTTAACACATGCATAAATTATCAGGAAAAAGATATCGATATAGGGAAATCGAATAGAACTTCTTCATAATATAATCGATAATCGAATAGGCAACACATTAGGCCCCATTAGGTCAACTCTATGATGAAAAATTAACTGTCAAACGCCAAAATTGGTGGTAAATGTTGAGTGTTGCCTAGTGTAATTATATAATTACAAAGTGTTACCTGCTATGAGTAGCAGCATTTTCCTGCGAGCTCCAAATGCGCTGACGCCGATCTCGATGAGGTCAGCCTCGTTCAGGGATGTGAATGTGGACATATCCAGCTCATGCTTCTTGAATAGATCTAGATAAATGAAGGACCAAAATACACTTATAATTTTAGACATAAAGTCACGCCCTTAGAGTATCTATAGTAAGATAGATACTCTAAGCTGGATCTCGTTCGAATCAATTTTTAGTGGAAGTTTGCATGGCAATTTACATCATATATTTTTTTTATATTTATCATTCTCTTATTTTAGAAGTTAGAGGGGGACACACACATTTTTCCACTTTGGAAGTGTCTCTCGCGCAAACTATTCAGTTTAGAAAAAAAATATTGATTTGATTGAAATGATTGATGAATTAAAAAAAAAAATATTGATGAAAAAAAAAATTTGAGTTTCAGTTGTAAGTATGGGGACCCCCAAAATTTAATGCTTTTTTTTATTTTTGTGTGAAATTCTTAATGCGGTTCACAGAATACATCTTCTTACCAAGTTTCAATAGCATAAGCCCTATAGTTTCGGAGAAAAGTGACTGTGACATACGGACGGACAGACATGACGAATCTATAAGAGTTTCGTTTTTTTGCCATTTGGCTACGGAACCCTAAAAAGGGACTGGAAGTGGACATTTTGCGAAGTGGACATTCTGTGAAAGAGACTTTCTGAGAAAAGGACATTTTGCCAAAGAGACATTCTGCGAAAGAAACCTTTTGCGACCAGTGGACATTTTGAGAAGTGGACATTCTGCGTCTGAGCCGTTAAACTGTCGGTCCCTGGTGCCATACGAACATCTATGGCAATCGTTTACGATTACTTTGAAGCCCTAAAAAGTCTGACAACTCGTAGTTACAAAACTTCGATGTCATCATCAGGTTGTGGAGGTCAGATGTCAGTCGCTTCACCAAAAATATCGAATTTCTGACTATCGAAGACTAAAACCGACCCTAACTGAGTTGGGATAAGGTTCAGAGGATATTGGCGACTTACCGATATACTTGTGCAGTCCCACGTCCCTCAGTAAAGTAGATAACTGCTGGTAGCGGCAGGCGGCCGGGCTGGGCGGCTTTGGTGGAGAGCATACTGGCTCCGCGATGTTAGGCCGGACTAGCTCCGACCTGTTCCAACCTTTTTCCGGCTAAGGGGTAATAACATCAGTAATGTAGGATTCGGAAGGCATCACCAAGTTAAACTAAAACCCGACTGCAGAAAAATTACGTTCTAAGAAGTATTAATTATGAAAATATCCAGGAACGAACACGGCTATGTGTTCGTATGCCACTTACTCTAAAGCTGCGTTTACATACTCGCGGCAGAGCGAGGGAAGTGGCGAGAGAAGTGGGCAGAGACGTGGTGTGAATGGTATATTCGTCATGCCGCGAGTACTGCCGCGTATGTTGCTGCAAATGTCGGCTTGGCGGCGCGAGTCAAAGGAGCGGCAATACTAGCGCGATGAACTATACGAGACCGCTAGATGGCGCTAATCAGTAAACACGGCTTTCGTTATTGCTCCTTGAATATTTACTTTTAAAAATATTTATATCGATCTACGGAAAGTGTATAGTAGTTGAAAGTGATAGTTTTTATTAATAACGTATTTAATTAATTCGCTATGCTGTAAAAGCATAATGCGTACACTGCTACAGCGTTGTCCTCCATACGTTTACGTCCGTCTCCATTGCAGGGCGAATACTGTAATGCGGACCAACACGATGATGTGCGTGTGTGAACGCTAGGGCATTAATCGCGCGAATATTTCCAGCAACACGATGAGCAATGCGAGCGGCAGTATGTAAACGCGGGGTAACAAAACAATAAATTCTAGGGAAAAGTGGCATGACCACAGCTATCCTAGACCGTAATTTTTCCGTAGTAGTAATCGAGTTTGATTTGTGTTGTATTGAGATTTATTTTCTTATCAAAAAGTTTGGGGTGCTTGTAACTTCCTTTTTATGTTCCCGTTACACATAAAGATACTTTAAAATCATGCTAATTAAAGTGTATATTAAAGTGGTACTTACAGTGAGAGCATCGTTATCGTTCAAGTTGATGGGTCCGGGCGATGTGTGGCTGAAGTAGTAGCCCGACCAGCGTGTCGTGGGCACGCGGTACCCACTGCCTACGTTCTCGCGCATCGCCTGCGGATTGATGATGTTTATATAATGAGCAGTTTTCCAGTAGGTATTTATAACGTTCCTAAAGACGCGCTAGATGGCGCAGCCGGCGCTTTTGGTAAGAAGAGTGTGGTGTCACATCTAGTGTTCCCTAATTTATGGAAAAAATGTTCTTCGGTTTTGTAATGATTTACCTACTTTACATAAATATTTTTTGTAATTTTTTCTAATAAAATTATTTTAAATATAATATTATTATTTTAAATTACAGACCACTGTCCATAATAAAACGCTTAATTCTTTTCGCGTCACTACGCGAAAAGAATTAAGCGTTTTATTATATTTTTTAAATTATAATATGGGTAAATGAAATTAAACTTTGGCAACATCGCAAATTCATGAAAAAATACTACAAACAAACCACAGAGTACATTAAATTGCCAAAAGCTATGCTAGCACCATCTCCTGGTGATGTAAAAACCAACTGATTATTATACTTACTGGAAAACTGCTCATTGGGTACTCAATCTTATATACTCTTTGGTACTCAACTCGACTCGTCGTTGTCACCATCATAGCGTTATTCCTAGTTGCGTCCTATGCTTTCATCTTGAAGCCCAGCCCCCCTAGACAAGTGGAAATTCGTTGACCAGTGTGCCTTTTGTAGAAAAGAATGACGAGTGTATAAGATTTCACGTTTATGTCCTGCATTAAAGACCGTCATATACGTCAATTTTTGATTCTATCCACCCCTCCCCGGGGCAAGATGGGGATACCCAATGTTGGCAACTCGAAACCGGGTATAGCCGTGGATTAGCTGAGTACGAGGTAATGGGAATGAGTGGCTTATTACCTTACATTCCGACATCTCAGTCTATTCTACAATTCTCTTCTGCATTCCGCTTCTGTACAAACGCTTGCTACAAATACCTTAACCCTGACAAAAAGTACAATAGCAACCACCAACATAGTACAGCACGCAATGAAATTGTGCAAGGGACATTTGAATACAATACCGTTTCCTTAACAAATATCAATGCAATGTATCAATGTTACACCTCCGTTGCTTCGTTGCCAATTCTGAAGCAACACGTCTTTATTCTGTACGAAATGGACCTTGGCATTCATCATCATCTGCCTGCCCTTGTACCAATTATTTGGGGTTAGCGTAACATGTGATTCTCCATACTTTTCAATGAAGGTGTCATTTCCTTGGTGTCATCCGCCACACGATCAAGCTGTGGAATGAATTCCCTGTCGTGGGGTTTCCAGTATGTATAACTACGAACGGGTTATTCCCAGTTGCCTCCACTATCGACGCCACCACTGGTGACAAATGGGATTTCTTTCCAAAAAATGTTCCACTTGCCACCACTGTGCACTGGTGGCGTCACCAGCGGTGGCAATTGGGAATGGTCACTCTTTTTGTTCCCAGTTGCCACCAGTGGTGTCAGATGGGAAAAATCATTTGCTAAGCCCCCAGTAGTGACGTCGGACTAGTGGAATTAGAACTGAAATATACTGATGTGATTGACACGTATCTTGGACCTAAATCACAAGACAAACGAGGCTACGGCGCCCGCGGATTGCTTTATAATAATCTATACTTGGTGAATTTGAGTTCGTCCACCGCAGTAGCACCCCGTGCTATCCTCAAAAGACACCCAAGAAACGTGTACTGCGCGTATAGGGCACATTTTAAGCACATTTTAGGTCCAAGATACGTGTCCGGAGTTATATCTAAATGGAATACTTCCTAATGAAGGTACTTCAGGTCAAAGGCACATTGACTGACTTCCATTTGGGCATTTTGCCCCTTTGAAGAAGACTGTACGCTATCAAATAAAAAAGACGTGTGGCACTCGGGGACTGCCGCGGTAAAGCTATTGCATAGCATTTTTTATCAACTTATGCAATTATAATTACTTACGTTAAGCGGAGCTACTTCGGAGCAGCTCGGCTCGATTCGTGCGAGCTTCGGGGTGTTAGGTTTTTTCGTTACGGAATTTCTGGATTCGGTCTCCACGCTCAAGGCCCGCGATAGAAGCTATGCAATAGCTTAAAACAAAACTTTTCACATTTGGATGGAATGCATAGATTTCAATCCGTTGGAAATCCAATACTGGAAAATTATCCATTTTATTGGCATGCATTTAACACATTCACCAAACGATTTTGGAATACTTCCACTCCATTTGGATTTATGGATGTATCGTCAATGACTACCTTAACTTTTGATTTTTTGGCACATCTTTGAAACTTCCTTTATACACTCATTCGTTATTCTGTTCACTGTCTCACAAAATCTTGCACGAAGTACCTTGACATTGACAGCCAATAAATCAATCAACTATTTTGCATTCATAGCTGGCTACCTACGTTTTTGCCTTCTTAGGCCGCATTTTTAACGAGACGCGACCCAGGAATTTTCGCCCAATACCGTCACATACAGAGGGATTTTTCCAATCTATTTTTTTTTAAACATAGCCGCGGGGTCCCTGCAGAGTAGAATTTGTGCCACCCCATCTCTTCCCATGCGGTGTCGTACAAGGCGACTATGGGATAGGGCTGTTTAACATCAGACAGATATACAGCCCAGACTCTGCCTAGATGCATGGCTCGAGTCAACAATAGTTCCCGGAATACGGCAATAGGCTCACCCCCTATTACGTGGGACCTAATACAATGATTGGTGAAATGTGAGTGTTAACTCACCTCTACTTAACCCTCCGCGAAGGCATGATTAATAAATACATGTATGTATGTTACAGAATTTTAAAAAAGTCACGAGACATGAAAGTATTCCGATGAAATCACAAGCATCTCCTTTGTTTAAGCCGGTTAAGTTTTTCTTATACCACTTAGGTGGCAGACAAGCACACGGCCCACGTGATGGAAAGTGGTTACCTTGGCCCATGGACGTATGCAACACACGTAAGTAGTGTATGTACGTACCTTATTGGCTTCAGTCTTCATCTTCCTGTACTCGGAGAGCGGCGACAGCTTGTTGAGCGTCTCCAACGTTTTCTTCTCGCAGCCGACCGCGCGACGGTCCGAGATCGGGAGATCCGATATTATGTTCGCTAATTCTGGCAACACAGAATGATGTTAGTGGGGAGATTCTATCGACCCGTTGGGGTATAAACACGGTAATAAGGGTGGGTTATAAGTGCTAGGTTTATAAGGGGTTATGCAGCTCCATCAAGACATTCTCGGGGCCAAGTCAACCCCACTTGCAAGTGCACACACTGGTAGGGCCGGTGGCGAAAGGTGAAAATATTCAAAAGGAAAGCCGGTGAAAAAAAAACTCTTGAACGACCATAGCAATTTTGTGTAGAATTCTGGGTATTCTAATTACAGATATTGAATTTTAGATACCAGCTCACGTGTTTCCCTCTTCCTACAGTCCCGGGTCCTTTAAGCGGGGCGTGAAAAAGCATCTGATGAGGCCGTCAAGCTGAGTGCCACCATTGTAGCATGGTACGTGTCTGTAATGGTGACCCTCTTTCCAAGACTTTGCCCTCAGCTTACCATCAGGCAAGGCGAAATCAAATTGACGTGTCCTTTATATAAAAAAAAAAAACATTCAGTTTTAGATAATGGTTTCCCTTCGCAAGCCGGCAGGAATCGGGTTATATATATAACCGCGCCACAACTGCCTACCGGCACACCTTTAATACGACACTCACGAAAAGAGGGATATCCTTTATATTCTACCTCATGAGGAACCACAGACAATAAAACTCGGTTGTGCAGTGTTGTGGAGTTAGTTGATTTTTGGGACAGCATACTGGCATGCTAACCATATAATCTTTTCGACTAGTTACACCTTAACTTACCATCAGGCCGGGTGCATACAAAATGTCGAATCAAACTAAAAAATAGATGGTGTATACCTCGGGACATATATCTTGGACCTAAAATGTTCTCTATACGCGTTTCTTGGGTGTTTTTGAGGATAGCACTGGGTACTACCGTGGTGAACGAGCTCAAATACACCAAGCATAGATTATTACAAAACAATCTGCTCATGTCAGGGTCACATTTATTTAGGTCCAAGATATGTGTCCCTAAGCATACAGTGGTTTAATTACCATGTTGTGAGCGTTCCGCGTCAGTAGAAGGCGCCGGACTGTGTGTCTTGCTGATCGGAGACACGGACGGAGACACCACGTTACTGCCGTCACCACCTGCAATAGATAGTCGTTAAGATGAGCTGATCAGACATGATGGTGGAACCATACCATACTAATATTCTATATGAGAAAGTAACTCTTAAAATCGATTAAGAAAGAGAAAAGAGAATCGACCTCGGGCGGGACTCGAACCCGCGATATTTCCCTTACAGGGGGAATGCTCTGACCGCTAAGCCACCTTTCACGCCTTAACCACCAAACCGATTTCGATAATACTTGTTACAAGAGTAAATTAGATTTTAGGAAAGGACATAGGTAAGCTCTGTTTGGTCGCGATAACTGACATCCACTTGGGCAGAGCCGCGGGCAAAAGCTAGTTTTCTATATTATCGAACAATATAAAAGCCATTCTTCCACACACTTCGTTCCGACGCAATGAGGCAAACATGGCATATAATATTTATAACACAAAATGGATATTTTGACGCCAGTTATGACAACTACCTAAACACTATACTATACTAACAAAGATGAACCACTGTTGTTTTAATAAATAAATAATTCATTCAATCAAATTCATTCATTCATTCATTCATTCATTCACTATAACTTTGGGTCTCAGATATAGGCCGCATCTATTCAAGAAATCCTTAAGGCATGATTCCGAAGTCGACCGCATACGACAACTGCCAACGCATGCGGCAGATACAGCGTAAGTACCCATTACTTGTTAAACTCCGATACGAATAAAGGGGACCATTGAGAAGCCGCAATGAACTACGCGTATCTGCTGCGTGTGTCGGCAGTTGTCGTATGCGGTCGGCTACGGAATCATACCCTTAACCATATCCATTTCATAGTGTTAATTAACAGTTTAGGGGAATTACCTGATATGTTCTGTGTATCCAGCGACACGGAGCTCCCGGTGAAGTTGCTCTGGTAACCACTGCTCGCCTGCGAGCTCGAATTCAAGATCTGACTCAGCGTGGTCTGTGCAAATGAAGAGAAAACTATATTAGGAATCACAAAACGCTCGTAAGACTAACGTGCTTTCTTACATACATGATACATGACTACCTCCGTGGCGTAGCGGTAGTGAACGCGGCCGCTTCGCAGGAGGCGCGGGTTCGATCCCCGCTCAGTGCAAATATTTTTATCATCATCATCATCATCATTTCAGCCATAGGAAGTCCACTGCTGGACATAGGCCTCTCCTATCTCCTATAGATCTCCAATAAGACCGGTTGGAAGCGGCTCGCATCCAGCGCGTTCCCGCGGCCTTGATAAGGTCGTCTGTCCACCTTGTGGGTGGATGTCCTACGCTGCGTTTGCCGATACGTGGCAATATTTTTATGCATGAACATAAATATTTGCATTGGTCTGGGTGTTTCTATGTATAATATGTATGTATTTACGAAAAAAAAATGTATCTAAGTATGTATATCCGCATTCCAGATTCCTTATCACAAGCTAATTAAGCTTACCATGGGTCTAGATAGCGTTGCGTAGAATGTTGTAGATTATTTATTTATTTATACATACATAGGTACATACAATCACGTCTTTATCCCCAGAGGGATAGGCAGAGGTGAATTAACACCCACATTTCACCAATCATTGTATTAGGTCCCACGTTATAGGGAATGAGCCTATTGTCGTTTTCCGGGCACTATTGTTGACTCGAGCCATGCATCTGTGGCTGAGTCTGGACTGTAATAATATCTGTCTGATGTTAAACAGCCCTATCCCTTAGTCGCCTTGCTTGCTTACTTAACTGTCATTAACCTAGGGTTAACCCTAGCATACAAGCCTGCGTGTTATTATCAGTGCTTATAACTATACTTTTTTTAGATACTATTTAAAACTGGTAGACAAGCGCACCGCCCACCAGATGGGAAGTGGTTACCGCGTGGCCTATGATCGTGTGCAACATCAGGGGCGTCACGCTAGTGCAGCCGACCCTGTAAGAACCTGATAGCCTTCTAGAAGAACCCCATATTGTAGGCGTTTGGGAAAACCACGCGTACTGCATGTAGGTAGGTACATAAACACACCTGTGTTTGTTTATATACCTACCACGTGTATACCTATTTACCTATACAGGGTGGAAACAACACCCAGAAAATAATTGAATTAATTTTAAAATATGCTAACTATACCTACAAATTGATTAAGGGAAAAATCGCGTGTTTGAGTCCCGCTTGAGCTTGATTGTTTTTTCGTACCCAGAAAATAAGTTGATAATTTCGATAGCTAGGTAGGTACTAAAATTTTTATTTCAACTTTTTGGATACTTACGGGTCTACTGTCAGCCAGCTGCGGGTATTGCGGCTGCATCATCAACTGCTGTGGGACTGCCACCAGCTCGGGGCCGTTGGTCATCGCTGGACGGACACGTGATGGAAATAGTAAAGTTTTAAAACTACCGAAAGGAAGGACTACAATTTTTAGTTAGTATGGCGGTAGGCGTAACGTGGATAGTTAAAAAAATATTCATTTATTAAAGTCGACAAAGGATATAAGTATGCAATATGCATCTTGACTGCCTCTGTGGCGTAGCGGTAGTGAACGCGGCTGCTACGCAGGCAGCGCGGGTTCGATCCCCGCTCAGTGCCAATATTTGTATGCATGAATATAAATATTTGCATTGGTCTGGGTGTTTCTATGTATATAATATGTATGTACATATTTACAAAAA
This sequence comes from Eilema depressum, assembly GCA_914767945.1. NCBI lineage: Eukaryota > Metazoa > Arthropoda > Insecta > Lepidoptera > Erebidae > Eilema > Eilema depressum. Next base: position 2,858,455 of record OU612026.1, read on the forward strand.
AAAAAACGTATCTAAGTATGTATATCCGCATTCTAGATTCCATAACACAAGCTAATTAAGCTTACCATAGGTCTAGAAAGCGTTGTGTAGAATGTTGTGGATTTTTTTTTTTTTTTTTTTTATCTTGTGTACCTACCAGTGGCGAAGGGTCTAACTAACCGGTCCCTGCCGGTTTGCTCTCCAAAGAGAAGTCATGGAAGAATTCCATACAAAATGGGCATGGGCGTTTTATGAGTGAAGATTTTGTCCATCCGATTGTCTTTTCAAACTTTTCACCATTCACCACTGGTACAGTCAGCGTCAGAGAAACCAGACCCCCTCATGCTTTCATATCATTAACAAGGGGGGTCCCTTTTCTCTGAAGCTTACTGTACAATATCCTTTGTCGACTTTAAATAAACGGTATTATCGACATTGAATGGTTATTCTAAATGTTAAACCTGGCTGTGGAACCCTTGATCGTTACGTCAAACAGTAGGCTTACCATGATGATATATAAACGGATCAGTTTCGGAACAAACCAATACAAATCCCTAGTGAATGAGATGAATAGTATGGATACCCTATAGCTCCCAGTGGCGAGGGGTCCTGATAATTCGATTATCGCCAGCTTGTCCTTGGTAAGTATATAGGTACAAACCGATGCGATGGATCGTATGGTGCGTGACAAACATCTAGTTAGAAAAATAAAGTATTTTCACCCTTCGCGACTGATAGCTCCATCAGTTTTCCTCTGAATAGCGACCCAAAATCACCCTTAAAAGCACGACGTAGTAGCGATACAGTTAGTGTTAGTCAACACTTTCCTAAAGTATGGTACGCTATCTTCTATACAGGGCGTCCCACGGCGATGCCACATGGAAGGAAAGTACCTTAAATCCTTAAGTTAGCTCATTTTACTTAAAGGAGACATCATTTTATTTTTAAAAAGAAACAAAACTGCAATCAAAGATTTTTTTAAATTCGCTTGCCACACCCGGTAATCGAACCGACTAAAATCCGAAAAAGTAACATCCTGTATTTTTATGGCATCAATCGATAGTGTCAATCATAAGGATCAAATCTCTCTAAGAAACATTGTAAATTAAATGAAAGGAAGTCCTTGAAACCTAAAATTATAAATTCAATAAAACACTTTCTTATAAGGTACCTACTATCAACACTAGAGATAATATTATCTTTGATGAAATTTTATTTAGTAAAATGAATCAACTTTGTTACTTGTTTTGGAATGTAACTTTATTGGGTAACTGCATGAGGTATGTAGGTAGAGTAGGTAGTTATTTTTGGGTGCTTGATTAGAAACCTGCACGCGGTGTACCCTGGGCAACGAAAATGGCGAGAGAATTGCCCTATTGGATCAACTTATAACCTGTTAATTGAGACGGTGTGCGGTTTTAGTCGGTTTGAGTTCGACATACCTAAATACTACTGCTGACCAGCAGCGGTCCCAGCACGATAAAAAAAGAAAAGTAATTTAAATATGGAATTTTATTGTTAATATGGTACCAGATGGATGGATGAACTTTGAGTTAAAGTGTTTTATTTTGCCAAATTGAATTTATAATTTTAGGTTTCAAGGACTTCCTTTCGTTTAATTTACAATGTTTCTTAGAGAGATTTGATCCTTATGATTGACACTATCGATTGATGCCATAAAAATACAGGATGTTATTTTTTCGGATTTTAGTCGGTTCGATTACCGGGTGTGGCAAGCGAATTTTTAAAAAACTTTGAATGCAGTTTTGTTTCTTTTTAAAAATAAAATGTTGTCTCAAAAAACAAAATGAGCTAACTTAAGGATTTAAGGTACTTCCCCTCCATGTGGCATCGCCGTGGGACGCCCTGTATAGTCCATTTAAAAACACTTACGGTTCCACGATCCTCCTTGGTTCTTATACATCACAGAATTAGGATTAGGCATCAAATTGGGGTAGTGGAACTGCCCACTTCTTGGCTGAGGTGACGGCACCATCCACGAACTGGGGTACACGGGAGGAGTCAAAGCCACCGGAGACAGTGGACTCGGGTATCCACCCGGAGTTGGTGGATTATGCCCAAACATTGGACTACCAAGGTTGGAGAAGTTGGCCAATTCAGTAAGCGTCTGCATGTTGTATGGAGAGCAAGGAGAGTTGGCCATATTGGCTATGTTGGACGCGTGTGTTGGTGAGAACGGGTTGAATACGCCAAAGTTGGGCATATTGTTGGATGAAATGGATGGGATGTTGTAGGATTCGGGTACTTCGGCTGTGATTACTGGTTCTTTGTCGCCTAAGAGTTCACGGCGGGCTTCGTAGATGTCACCTGGAACAAAAAATATTGTCATCTACCTTCTCTATTGTTAATGATTTGGGGTCGGTGCGAAGTGTGTTCTCTTTCATATCTGTCAGAGGTCCCCTCAGTCAATCCTTTCCTTGCAATTATCCACTTTCACGCAATTCATCCATCTTTTCTTAAGTTTACCTCTGCTACTGTGGCCATATACTACTTTTATGGCTTTAAAACACCTTTAATAATAATTTCCTTAATACCCTATACGGGAACCAACTAAAATCGCACGCCGTCTTAGGTCTTCAGATGCCGGGGTGTAAGATCGCCTAAGGTTTACCTCTCGCACGCCGAATAACCCAGCTCCATCTTCAGTTTCGAGATGGTCCCCTAGGGAAGTATGTTGCGGGCCTAAGTGTAACAGTATCTCTAATATGACCTGGGTTCTTCTTCCTCCTAGCGTTAATTCCCAGTCGCATCCGAAGCTTTCAGCTCGGAGTCTGGGGTCCGCTTTTACCAGTCATAGCTACAGATTTGGCTAGACCTCGATATTTTCCGTGAAGCGATTGCCATCTGACCTCCACGACCCAATGTTAACATTAGGCGATATCGAAGCTTTGCAGCTAGACCGTTGTTTTTTGGACTTTTTAGGGCACCAACTACCCGTAACGACTGCCATAGATTTCTTATGGCAACCGGGACCGACGGCTTAACGTGCTCTCCGAGGCACGACCAGACCAATGCAAATACCCATATTTAATGCACACAAATATTTGCACTGAGCGGGGATCGAACCCGCGCCTCCTGCGTAGCGGCCGCGTTCACTACCGCTACGCCACGGAGGCTGTCGACCTGGGTTACGCTGCTGTAAATCCTCTCCATTTACATCATAGGGTCTCCCTACCTGCGCAACGCTCGATGCCCTTGATGACGACGGAGGTGATCCCCTGCTTGGGCTTACGGCGCACGTTGATGTACACGCTGTACTTGTGCATCAGTTTGTTGGAATGTCCCCTCTAGTGCCCATAGGGTCTCCTACCTGCGCAACGCTCGATGCCCTTGATGACGACGGAGGTGATCCCCTGCTTGGGCTTACGGCGCACGTTGATGTACACGCTGTACTTGTGCATCAGTTTGTTGGAATGTCCCCTCTAGTGCCCATAGGGTCTCCTACCTGCGCAACGCTCGATGCCCTTGATGACGACGGAGGTGATCCCCTGCTTGGGCTTACGGCGCACGTTGATGTACACGCTGTACTTGTGCATCAGTTTGTTGGAATGTCCCCTCTAGTGCCCATAGGGTCTCCTACCTGCGCAACGCTCGATGCCCTTGATGACGACGGAGGTGATCCCCTGCTTGGGCTTACGGCGCACGTTGATGTACACGCTGTACTTGTGCATCAGTTTGTTCGCCGCATCTGCATCCACTCGCGCTGCCTCGTCTGACACGTCGAAGATCACCACTAGGGGGAGGCTGCCCTGTTCACATAAAGCAATAGGTATTTTAACTACCATGGTCGATGGAGTTCTGTATCGGCCACTGGATATGACCCTCGGATGCTCTCAACAGAACACTCACTATATAGGAAGATTGACTCCGAAAACGTTCTCCTATAAAGACAGATCTATAGATTCTCTATCTTCCTCTTAGCGTTAATTCCCAGTCGCATCCGAAGCTTTCAGCTTGGAGTCTGAGGTCCGCTTTACCAGTCTTAACTACGGATTTGGCTAGACCTCGATATTTTCCGTGAAGCGATTGTCATCTGACCTCCACAACCCAATGTTAACATTAGGCGATATATCGAAGCTTTGCAGTTAGACCGTTGTTTTTTTTGGATATTTTAGGGCTCCAACTACCCGTAACGACTGTCATAGATGTTCTTATGGCAACCGGGACCGACGGCTTAACGTGCTCTGCGAGGCACAATCACACCAATGCAAATACTCATATTTCATTCACACAAATATTTGCACTGAGCGGGGATCGAACCCGCGCCTCCTGCGTAGCGGTTGCGTTCACTACCGCTACGCCACGGAGGCTGTCTATTATATCTATCTATAGATTCGCTATAAGGTACAACAAACAGGAGGGTAGGAAGATAGTTCTCACGAATGAAATTCCTGTAGAATTTAATTCGTGAGGATGAGTTGATGAGTCCGTAAATCATGCCAGCTTGCAAGTGAGGTTGGCCTCCACCCTAAAGATCTTCATGGGACATTTATCTTCCAGGGTTAAGAAATCAGATGGCAGTCATTTCTTTAAAGGCAACCCAACCAAATCTTAGAAAGGTGCAGTAGGAGATTGGCTAACTCATCATTAACTGCCAACTGTTGCCTAGCCGCCTATACCTACCTCGAGACACGTATCTTGTACCTAATTCGCGAGATAAATGAGGCCCTGTGGCAGCTGCGGATTGTTTTGTAATAATCTTATTTGAACTCGTCCACCACAGTAGCACCTCGTGCTATCCTCAAAAGACACCCAAGAAACGTGTACTGTGTGTACACATTTCAGGTCCAAGATATATATCCCGAGCAATATACAATCTTGATATTACCCGTAATGGACGTAGTAATATTATTTATTCTGTGGTAATGGTGACGAGCGATGCGAGCCGCTTCCAACCGGTCTTATTGGAGATTTATATGGGAGGCCTATGTCCAGCAGTGGACTTTCTATGGCTGAAATGATGATGATAATGATGAAAGGTGACACAACTCTTCTTGATGACGGGGATGTTGGGTTCTTGCACTAACCTCTCCTTGTGGACCCCGTAAGCTAAATCATGCAATCAAGAGTAGGAGAATGGCTAACTCACCACTAACTGTTGCCTAGCCGCATACACATCCTTGATATTGCCCGTGATGGTGACACAGCTCTTCTTGATGACGGGGATGTTAGGGTCATCAGCGTCAGGGAACATGATCTGCGTGTTGGTGCCCTTCATGATGACCTTGAGCTGTTCTGCCGCGCGCCCCACGACTACGGCGTGATGCATGGGCGAGATCTCCAGGGACATCTGAACTTGGGTCTGGCTCTGTAAGGTATGAAATGAGTAACTTTTTGTTCGAGTATTTCTTTATCAGTTGTCATGAAATGTTGGTACCTATTCAAATACTATATGGCAGTCGTTACGGGTATTTGGAGTCCTAAAAATCCTACAACTGGTCCAGCTGCAATTTTTCGTTGTCGCCAATGGGTTGAGGAGGTCAGGTGGCAATCGCTTCGCGTAAAGTATCAAAGATCAGTCAAACCAGTAGTTAGATTGGAAAAAAACGGATCCCAAACTCCGAGGTGAGCTTCAGATGCGACTGGGATTAACGTTAGGATGAAGAAGTCTTATCTAAAGGTACCTGAACAATCTTGATGTGACTAATATTTTTTTATCTTTTTTGTTTCTAAACTAAGTTTAAATGTGGTTCGGATAAAGTCACAAAATATCACCAGGTGGGGGGAGGGTTATACATATTGAGATGACGTGTTAGTATTTAATTTTTATCACAACTCACGATTTTTATCATGTTTTCTAGCATTACATAATAAATAAAAAATACATGTAATTTTGGCTGGGGGGGAGGGGGTATTCTAAACCCTCACCACGTGTCACCATGGGGGAGGGGGATGTTGAAATTGCTAAAAAAACATCACGTGATTAATGGACAGCCCCTTGCCTACCTAACCAAATGGAGTATAAGTAGTAATGGGCAAAATAATTCGAAGGAAAAACAACTTACCGCAAGCGGTCCACACATGTAGTTCATCAGAAGATTCGTGGCCTCCATAGTGGACTGGACCTCCCATTGTACTCCCTTCACCACCAGTAAGTTAGCGTGCAGCTTAGGACGGTTTCGCAGCATTACCTGCAGCATCACTCAGATTAGACTCAGGCTGTCATAGGATTCTGACCTGACGGGTAGGGCTAGCCATCACTACGTCATTCTAGTAGTCTAGTAAGAGCAAGCCGAAGAAGGCAAGCGTAACGTGTTCCAGGTTGTGTCTGTATGTCTCTTCAAATATTCCTTCCTTCCAACCGAGTACATAGGAATCAGAATAACTAATATTATATGACGTTAGTCTGATTCACATGTAGTCCAAAAAGTAGGTCACGATTCCAATTACCTACTTACTATAAATTCTAAAATAGGGCTTAGTCTGACAGCCTCCGTGGCGTAGCGGTAGTGAACGCGGCCGCTACGCAGGAGGCGCGGGTTCGATCCCCGCTCAGTGCAAATATTTGTGTGCATTAAATATGGATATTTGCATTGGTCTGGTCGTGCCTCGGAGAGCACGTTAAGCCGTCGGTCCCGGTTGCCATAAAAACATCTATGACGGTCGTTACGGGTAGTTGAAGCCCTAAAAAGTCCAAAAAACAACGGTCTAGCTGCAAAGCTTCGATATCGCCTAATGTTAACATTGGGTTGTGGAGGTCAGATGGCAATCGCTTCACGGAAATCTAAATAAGAAAGAAAATATCGAGGTCTAGCCAAATCCGTAGTTAAGACTGGTGAAGCGGACCCCAGACTCCGAGCTGAAAGCTTCGGATGCGACTGGGAATAACGCTAGGTGGAAGAAGGGCTTAGTCTGACAGTCTCGACGCATACGTTGTTTTACACCCGGTTTATAGTTAGAACACGGGATATAGAAAGAGGGAAACATTCAATAAAAGGAATGAATGTACTTACTTGTACATTATACTGTTCCTGCACCCTTTGCACGTACGGCGAGGTAATGTCCGGGAGTGGCTGCGAGGTCGGCACTATCGGCAGCTCGAAGCAGAATACCAACGGAGTCAGAGCCTAAGAGAAAGGGATTTATCTTCAGCAAATTTAATTAGAAAAAGTCCATAGCCAGGATAGGACCTGACTCCACAGCAATAACTTTTTAGGACAGAATATTTGATTATCTGAGGTTTTGTTTTGCAGAAGCGCCTGTTGAAATTGCAATATTAAGTCCAAACTCACAGCTACACAATTGCAGTTAAAATTAATAACTGCGGTCAACTATAATCATCTTATCTGTAACTTCGAAGTCAGGGTTCCTGTTACACAGTGCTTTTGATTTGTTTTATAAGGCTTTTATGGGAGCAAATGTCGTCTGACCTTACCCGAAGAGGATTACTTGCGTCAGAACTTCGTCCGCTATTCGACAGAGTTGTGCCGTCTACTTGCAGGTAAGATTGACTTGGCCCTGGTCATAGTGGGGCTCACAGTGGCCAGAATATGATGGTGGAGCTCCATACATCATTAACCATTTCTTAAATTTTTTAACCGACTTCAAAAAAGAAGGTTCTCAAGGTCTCAAGGTTTTATAGACGCGTCTGAAGCGTCGGTAGCTTACTTGTTAAGGAGTCGGCCTTACGATCGAGAGGTCCCGGGTTCGAATCCTGGCCATTACACTACCGATGTGAACCCACTCCTAGCACAAGCAATTTAGCTTAGTTGGAGGGGTTAGAGGGAATATTAGTAATTTCGGTTGCTAAAATTCTCTTTAAAAAAAAAGAAAAATAAATAAAGAACTGAAACTACTTCCCCCAACTCCTACAGTCAAGCTAAAATTACTTGTGTTAAGAGTGAATGAAGAATGAATTTGAACCTGGGACCCGTCGATCGTGAAACCTTAACCACGAAGCTATTGATGCGAAGTTATAAGCATACATACCCTGACTCTAGCCCTCGCCCGCTCGACGCGCTCCATATCGCCGGCGATGGACACCTGGTTACTCTTCTCCACGGTGCTGGTGCGGTTCGAGTCCGGGAAGTGAATATGGCACCCCGTCTCCTCCATCACGCGTTTGATTGTCAACCCACCCTAGAACATGACAGACTCTTGAAAGTGGAAGAAAAAAGGAATAAAGCCAATGATATATTATAAACTATAGATATGTTGTCTACACTCAGAAATGGCGACAAAAAAATTATGACTTTTGGTCATCATTTTATGCACCAATCAGAATCACGACAGTGCGCCACCCAAAAAAAAAACGATGTTAATAAAAATTTCGTAATAATAAAATATTATTAATATAAAATATAATAATTTAATTCACATAATTTAATGACATTGACGTATTTTAGTATGTATGTAGCTATAATTTTTTATACTTAGAGTTTGCGCCATTTTTTAAAGCCGCCATCTTCTTGTATGACGTATCTATGAATATAATACATCATTGAATAAAGCAACAATTTTAGACACACTATACCTCGGGATACGTATCTTGAACCTAAATCGCAAGACAAACGAGGCCCTGTCGCGCGAATTGTATTGTAATAAATCTATCTTTCTTATAATATAAAAATGAATCGCCGAATGTGTTGCTAAGCGCAAATCTCGAGATCAGCTGAACCGATTTCGCTAATTCCTTGAAGTATGAGGATGGTTCTTACGGAGAGAAAATTTCAAAAAATATTTAAAGAATTGACTGTTAAGGCGGTACGAAGTTCCCGGGGTCAACTAGTGCTTGATAAATTTGAGCTCATCCACCGCAGTAGCACGCCGTGCTATCCTTATAAGACACCCGAGAAACGTGTACATTTTAGGTCCAAGATAATAATGTCCCGAGCAATACCCTCACAATAAAATTTGGCAACTCTATAATAGTAATAGTGTAATAATTATACCTAATCCGCCTATAACCCGATAATAATAATATAACTTAAGGTGCGTACAGATTATGTAACATGTTGTATAACTTGTCTTATATAACACATCCACATTATCTAACATTGTTTTATAACTTTGCAACATTGTATTAACTTCAGTGTCTACATTACTGAAACATGTTATATAACATTGTTTTATAACATGTTATGCTATATAATTTGTACGCACCTTTACAGTATAACCCAACAAAAGCAGGAGACGGACGGAAGACGCGAAAGGTGTATGTTAGGATCGTAGGAAGTGGAAAGGAACATCTCTGACCAGTGACCACCTTAATGGGATAGAGAATGAACATATCAAACATTTTTCTCTACTATAGGTTTTCCCACAGCTGCTACAACTAATTAGGATAAAGACTACGGCAACAATAAGGAAACTAACTTAGATTTCTTGTCACAATAAGGACAAAAGATATTTTGTTTCCTGTTTGCTAGACTGTTTGGAACGAAATTGTGTAAGGATCGGAGTTAAAGAGTTTGGAACGTGGTGCCGAAACTAGATAAATGAGTCAATGAATGACACTGAGGTAAACCAGTTGTAACTATCTCGAATATGTTGTTTTCAATATGACAAAACATCCCTTTTATTCAAATTAATGGTATAGGAGGTAATGATTTCACGATAATTTCTAATTATAGTCAGTACAGCATTATTGCCGGCAATTACAGCATGTTTTCTCAGAAAATATCATCATTCTCATGACTACCCGCATTCTAGAAGAAAATGAAGGTCCTATCCTAGGGCCTAGCCTACACATTTTATGGACATGAATATCGTAAACTTGGTTCTGATTTTATTGATTTCTTTTTACTACATCATATTGTGATTTTCAGTTTTGTTAATTTTTTTTTATCCCGACGTTTAGGTAGCTTTTTAGCAGTAATGATAAGTAGTTTTACGTCATAGAGTCGAGTTGTCGTCTTGAAGTATATGCATAGTTTTATTTCCAAGTAGAGTACGTTTTTCGCGATAACTAACCACACACTTCAAGGTTCAGGTTCCATGTTGAGTACTGAGTACATTTTTCTGGTGAGGCACTACGCTGAGGTAGTTTTAAATTCCTGAGGGGGCTATTTCGAAACCGGAGATGGCCCTGGGTCTTAGGCAACCTTACATCCCGGCATCTGAAGACCCGAGACAGCCGGCCGTTTTGATCGGTTATATTCCGCATAGATCCACGAAATCTAAACGACCAACGGTAGGTATATCCGAAAAAAAAAGTTAGTTCCAAATTCCACCGGCATATCCAGTTATACCCTACGTCCTCAAAACTACAATGTAACTTCAGTTCCATAATGCCTTAACTTTCTAATTGTCTATCATAAATTCTGCCCACGCGAGAAGTTAAGCTGGATGTTAATTGATATAGCATCATTAGTTTTATTATCTACTGTTACTTAGCTACGTCCATTTTAATTGTTACCTTGACGTAGTTATACAGAATCAGCGTGCATTAAGATAGCCGGCATAAAATCAAAAGGTACAAACTCGCACACGCTAGCGATTTGAAGAATAGAATGACGAATGTATGGGATTTGACGTATATGACAGTAGTCAACGTATGTCATAAATGTCAAACCCCATACATTTGTCATTCAATGAGCAGTTTTCCAGTAGGTATTTATAGGGTTCCTAAAGACGCGCTAGACGGCGCAGCCGGCACTTTTGGTAAGAAGAGTGTGGTGTCACATCTAGTGTTCCCTAATTTATGGAAAAAATGTTCTTCGGTTTTGTAATGATTTACTTTACTTAAATATTCTGTAATTTTTTGTGATACAATTATTTTAAATATAATATTATTATTTTAAATTACAGACAGTGACGCGAAAAGAATAAAGCGTTTTATTATATTTTATCTATTATAATATGGGTAAATGAAATTAAACTTTGGCAACATCGCAAATTCATGAAAAAATACCACAAACAAACCACAGAGTACATTAAAATTACCAAAAGCTATGCTAGCGCCATCTCCTGATGACTTAAAAACCAACTGATTATTATACCTACTGGAAAACTGCTCATTCCCCCAGTATCCAAGTTTAATAAAAAAAAATATGACGCTATGAAAATGATTCGCTAGAATATTCTACGTTGAAAACCGCAGTGTATCAATTAAAAACTTTTTACTGATCGAAACTGGGTATTCCTTAATTAGTAGAAACAAATGGCGGACATCCTTGCCAGTGATAAAAAGTTAATGGTCTTCGTTTTTGTTTCACGAAATGTGGAAAACACGCGCCGTCATTTGTGTAGTTTGCACCGAGCTTAGCTTACTACATTGTTATTTTAGATATTTTTTTGTTGTAATTTGTAATAAAAACTTGGGTAGGTAACCATAAAGGTAGGATTCTGAAAGTGACCGCATACCAGAACTACAGACGCACGCAGTAGATACGCGCAATTCATTGCGGCTTCTCAATGGTTCTCTTCAGTCGTATCGTAGTTTAACAAGTAATGGGTACTTGGGTACGCTGTATCAGCTGCATGCGTCTGCGGTAGACGTATGCGGTCGGCTTCGGAATCATACATAAAATATATACATAAATATATTAAATATACATAAATATATACATAAATATATTAAATAAATATTTTATTTATTTAATATATTTATTAGCAGTATGAATGGACATTATTTCTAGTGCTATTTCCCTTTTGCAGAATACAGAAACCCCCTCAAGCTTCACCTCACCGAAGCTATTGATGAGGACCGATGAGATGTAGGACTCGAATCGTCTAGCAACCTTACGATGTTTCGCCACAATGAATTCAAAATAAAATGTAACTATCTTTATGATCATTAAGATGCTTCGTTATAGCATAAATAGAAAAGCTAAGTATTTATTTATTATTACATAATTATAATGGTTATAGTTAAATGGTTTTATGAAAAAGACGCGAGTGTATGAAGGGGTTATGTGACAATTTATAAATATTGAGATAATGGATTTTAAAACTTTAATACCTACATACTTAATTTACAGAGAAATATTTAAATGTTTTCTGATTTTTTATAGTGTTTATAGTTTTATACAACGTGACGGGTCAAGCTTTGAAGTCCATTATCTCAATATTAAAAAATGGTCACATAGCCCCTTCATCCCCTCACGTCTTAAATTATTAATTCATTTCCTATTGATATTTGCTACTTTTGTCTAAATTACATTAATTTCTATATTACATATACCTATTATCATCATGATCATATAATTAGTTTTATTCTTAGGTACCTATTTATATATTTTTAATTAAATCTGTAATTTGTTTTTTTTTTGCACTTTTGTACCTTTGAAAATAAATTATTTATTTTATCATTTTTTATATTTATTTTATTTTATTATTTTCCACTATTGTTGTTTTCTTTTCTAAACCTTCCCCATAACTAAAACTTGGTTACACCCATGTAATAATGACATGAACAATTCTAATTACACTTATTAATTTGATGGACCGAATGACTTAACAGAAATTGAACAATTATTTAGGTACTTATATCATGCCGATGTGTAGTTTTTCCTACGTATTCAATTACTAGACGGACTTAATTATTTTAGTAAAAAAAATAATTCCCACACTATAAACCGAGCTAACTAATTTATAATCATCATCTTCTTCATCGAGACGCATTTATACGCATTTGACCCCCTAATCGTGCACGTCAAATTAAAAAGTCTTCCAAAAAAACATTTTTGAAGGAATTCCCACACGTGACCCTTCCCCCCTCCAAATTTCAGGCTACGGTCGCACCTGCTTTCCTCCTAAGGGACATGGGTTATACGACTGCCGTCTAACCCCCTAGCCTTCAGAGGAAATCCTCTCGAACGAGGCCCTCGTTCATTATTCAGCAGATGTATCTACCGGGTAGCAGGAGAGGTTCGTTTGGGCCCCGCAGATCTTCGTAGGGCCCCATAAACCTAATGCATAGTTAAATGAGGTCGTAAAGTAACTAGGTATCCAAGTTTTTAATGTTTTAATAACTTTACAATCAATTGCGAAAAGGTCAATGCACTTTCGTCCGGTTTTTCAATCGCTACGTAACTTTAACAGCAGGGTTTAAGTTTTAAGTTAACGTTTAGATAACTATTTTATTGACTAAAATTGAAAATTGTTCGAGTGAATCTAGAATGGTTCTATGGGTACCTGGGTAGGTAGTACTCAGTTTGATTCCAGGTATGGATATTTCTGGAAGGAGTCAGAAAAAAGTACCCGTTAGTGTTAATAAAATTATCGCCCTCATAAGTAAAACTAAAAACAGTTAACGAAATATGGGGATAAATACAACCCTGCTTACCCCCTTCAGAGATATACAGGCATGCGCGAATATCTGGCTCCAAGGTTGAACCGGCCTTTTTATATTTATTTTTTTCATGGGGGAAATTATAGTCCTATACTATAACCATGATGTGTAGATAAAACCGAGGCAAAAACCTTGTCTGTTATCTGAGTATTCATTCAACTGTATAAATAAATATGTCGTTTATATGCCGATATTATTCTAATGTTCAAACATGCAGAAAAATGCGAATTAAGATCATTCCAATGAGGCATAGTGATGTATAATTAGAAACTTGTACATTAGCATTTGTGGAATGACAGAATTATAAAGGTCTGTGTACATAGAATGAGTAATGTGTAACGTGCATTTTTGCATTGACTCAAACGTTGTCTATAGGGTGGTAGTTTCATTTAAATTACTTAAATACTTAAAAAAATGAGTGAAATTGCTAGTACTCCTGTTAATTTCTTTACCTAATTCACATGAGTGGGTTCACGCCGTGAATGGTATAAAGGCTGAAGAAAATAGATGACTGTTGTCCTAGCTAGCCTATCCTGAAGGCGTGAGTTTATGTACACACACATCTATTTATATATTTTTATAATGATGCCTAACTTACTCAATTCGCCTTTAGAGAAAAAATAAGGTACACTACACCATGTAACATAAGTCAGTACTCACACATACTATAAACATTGTTATAAAACGATCTTTGCATCAGAACAGAAAGCAAAAAAGAGCAAACGCTCGTAAACGATTGACTACGAAGTGGAACTATCATGGAACACGGCAACATGCTCGCTGCGAATGTAACATTAGGTACAACACGCCAGTCAGTACCCACCTTTACACAAGGATTCCGCCAACTTCCCTGCCATTAGATTAGACGCCACTAGTTCGCTGTACGCGTTCCACATGCAGCCTTTAGAATTAAAAAAAACTCACCTTCCCTATAATGTGCGAGTGATCTGTGTAGCTGACATCGATCTTCATTGTAACACGGTTATTCTGCAATTACACATTAGCATATCATTATTTGCTCGCGTTAATCGCAAGTATTGGATATTCGCAGCAACCTGTCTAGTGATTTGTTAACCTACTTTTTTTTGGTGACAAATAAGCACTAGTTAATGGTTACCAGTGCGTGTTGACTCGTAATATTAGAAATAGCTACAATTTAAAGAATGATAGTAATGGTATCAGTGGCGAGGGGTCCCTATAACCCGATTTTTGCCGGCTTGCTCTGCAAAGGGAAGTCGTGGTAGATTCTGATAGATGATTCGATTTGATTGAATGCCCTTTAAAGTGGCACCAAAAGATATAAAACTGGGTGTCCATATAGCTCTGCCTACCCCTCTAAACAATACACAAGCGTTAATTAAATAATAACTCCTAATATCGTGTCATAGTACCGTTGTATTTATTATATCGCGTAGTTTTTGCGGCATATAATTTGTTGATAATTATCTGCGCCCGCGCCATTGAGACTCAATCTCGTTTACCTTTAGATGCAGTTACCTAGATAGATGCTGATTAATAAGTACCTACTTACCTACTATATAATTGATACCCGCAACAAAGTCTTAAACGTCTTAAGGCATGATTCCGTAGCCGACCGCATACGACAACTGCCGACGCATGCAGCAGATACAGCGTACCCATTACTTGTCAAACTATACGACGATACGGATAAAGGGGACCATTAAGAAGCCGCAATGAATGACGCGCATGTGCTGCGTGCGTCGGCAGTGTTCTGTTGTCGTATGCGGTCGGCTACAGAATCATACCTTAAGACGTACATTATATTATATTATATAGACGTACATCTGATGAGGCCGTCAAGCTGAGTGCCACCATTGTAACATGGTGCGTGTTGTAATGGTGGCCCTCTTTTCAGAGACTTTGCCTTCAGCTTACCATCAGGCGAGGCGAAGTCAAATTGACGTGTCCTATATAAAAAAAAAAAAAAAAAAAAAATAGAAAAGGCATAGGCGTAAGGTAAGGTATAACTCCGGACCGGACACGTATCTTGGACCTCAAATGTGCTCAAAATGTGCCCTATACGCGCAGTACACATTTCTTGGGTGTCTTTTGAGGATAGCACGAGGTGCTACTGCGGTGGACGAACTCAAATTCACCAAGCATAGATTATTACAAAGCAATCCGCGGGCGCCAGAGCCTCGTTTGTCTTGCGATTTAGGTCCAAGATACGTGTCCTGAGTTATTTATTCAAGCAAATTCGTACGTATCGACGTGATTTAGGCTATGGAATGTTTGTCTTAGAGCTCTATGGATTTAGGTTGCGCGATGTGTCATGTCATGTCAATGGTCAATACGTACGACTTTTCTTTGATTATGGCTAAAACCTTAGCGGCGAGGGGTCCCTATAACCCGATTCCTGCCGGCTTCCCAATGGGTTCCATGATGCATGATCATGGCAAACTAGATTGAGGTAAGTTTTTTTTTCACCGGCTTCCCTTTTGAAAATATTTCACCCTTCGCCACTGCCTTAATACCCTTTTCTGTATAATTCACGCCTTTCACAGACAGTTTTTAGAAAGAATATTAGCAACTGAAATTACTAATATTCCCGTTAACCCCTCCAACTAAGCTAAATTGCTTGTGCTAGGAGTGGGTTCACGTCGGTAGTGTAATGGCCAGGATTCGAACCCGGGACCTCTCGATCGTAAGGCCGACTCCTTAACCACTAAGCTACCGACGCTCCATCCACGACGATCCATTGTAAAAAAAATAAAATAGGAGAATTAAGTTCACCCTTGATTTTTACTTCATCCAAGCTTACCATCAGGTGGGTGGATATCAACTTAACAGAAAATTTTAAAAAATATCTACTTTTTCGCCGTAATCCATCAACAGACAAGTTATAGGTTACTTTTATGCTTGTAACCGCAGATTACCCTGGATCAGTCAGGGTACATTCGAGAGATGTGCTTGGAAGGTTATGTCAGAATCGAACCGACTTAAACCGCACACCGTCTCTGGCCTTAAAATGACGGGGTGTAAAGTGGCACATAAGGAATTTTCCACAGCGGAAGCGGACCCAGGGCCATCTTCAGCCCATTACGAGATGGGCTCCTAGGGTGTGGGAACCCTGGGATTCCCATCTTGCCCAGGAGAGGGAGTGGGGGGAGGGCATTGTCACCCCCCCACCCCGGCCTGCTTCTGCTAGGGTGACAGGCGGCTCCACCTGTCACCTCCAGGCCTGCGATCTAGGAGGCCGGTCATTACTTAACTGTACCTAGTTTGTTAAAGGTCAAGAGCCACATGGCATCATAAATCATCATCAATCCCAGCTGCGTCTATAATTTGCACCTTGGAGCCCAGGAACCACTTTCCAACGCCCTCCTTTCCATCATTGAAACTTTTGCGAAAACGACTGCCATCTGACACCCCAATAGAGGAAAGGCTGTGCCAAGAGGGCCAAATGGCTAGTTATCATCATCTTCCTACCGGTTTCCCAGTGGCATCCAAAGTAAGCTCTTGGGAGCCCGAAATCCACATATATTATTTTTATGGGTAGGTACCTACATCAGCTATTCCAGGAGGGACTTCCGTCTGACCTCCTAACTGAGAGGAAAGCCTGCGCTAGTGTCTGGGATAGTGTGCCAACAATTTTATTATTATCTAGAATCTAGAACTACGTACATAAAATGTAAAAAAAAACATACCCTGGTGTCTAATAACTGGATTATTTTCTCACGAGCCAGCTTCACATCATCAGGTCGACCAGCGACTCTTACATGTGGGTCTAAATACAAGAACACTCACTTAGGAAGCACTTTTAAAAAATTTCAAACATTGAAGGAAAGTAAGCAGGGATTCACTTACCAAGACCATCTAAAAGATCTATAAATTTATTATCACGTATTTTTCTAATTACATTATACACTAAATCGTTCATATTATTGTTAAAATGCATTTTTACACAGTATAATTAATATAAATTCATTAAAATATGTCATTTCGTGTAACGGACGCACGCGTAATACAAAATAAAATTTGGAAAGAGCGCCTGGCTGGCGCCGTTTGTAGGCTAGTCTAATTGGCGCCTGCCCGCCAAAAAGTCCGCGAACGATGATGCAGGTGTTCCGGTTATTTTTAAATTTAAAAAAAAAATGCGTTCAATAATTCGATATGGGAATTTATTAAGTTTATTCTTACTCACCTTTCTTGGAACGAGCCCCGATTTTTAAACGAGCAGGCCAATTTATTAAAGTGTTAGTTTCAGTCATTACCTGAAAAATAGTATTTTGCCGGCTATTATGAAATAAGCATACGATATAATAATAAACTTTATCCTAGGTGTTGTTTCTTACCCGATGGAAGAACGCTTGAGCCGTTTGGGATTCCTCCAAATTATCTGTAACAAAGAGGACATTGCATAAGGTACTAGTTGGTTCTATAATATTGTAAGTTAATTCATACAATACAAGTAAATAGTTACCAGCTAGCATTGCTTCCAAGCGGCGTCTGTCAACACGGAATCTTTCCTGGTATACATCTTCAGCACTGTTTAGCCCGAGAATCACGGCTAATTTCTGTAGGTCTTCTGCTGACGTCACAGAATTACTCGTTCCACTTTCGGAAGCCTATAACAACAACGGTAGCTTGTAAAGGAATTCATGTCAGTGAGGGGTTTTATTTTCAATGATTTCTGAATCTAATTAACTGTAAATTAAACCAGAAATACTTTAATGAATTCTATCACGATTTAGGACTTCATTTTCAAAATGGCCGAGTCCGACGTAGATGATAGATTTGTTCGTTAAGTTAAAAAATAGAATGTTAAAGTTAATACTCACTTCGCTCAGGGTATCTTTGTCAGAAATATTTTTAAACTCTGATAAATGCGTTTTAACGGTTAAAAAATTGGCAGAAGCCATCGCTAATTGTGCAAGAGTAAATATAATAGTTGTACAATACTATTGAAGTCAGTTCGTATTAATGAATCAATGATTAAATAAAATTAATTGTCTGATGTACATAATTACTAGGTATTCTTTTTAAAATAATCTAATTTTGGTTATACCAGTACAACTTCGCGTGTTGCTTGACCGAAACCGAGTAAGAATACCTAAATTCTAGGTAGAAGGCATAAATTATTACAAAATTGAGGGTAGTCAAAGATCATCTACCCTTAATTTTACGTTTCTCCCGATTAGTAATAATTTTTTTTGCAGAATTTTTTTTTTAAGTGGCAGTTCTTTTTATTTATTTATTTTTGTTATAACCTGTATTGCTTTTCTAAAATAAAAGTAAAGTAGCATTTTTAATAAATGATTAAACAACCATCGCTCGGAACACCAAGTCCCCGTCTTGCCACGATCAATAAAAATCCCGCCACAGCCTGGCGTCGAGACGGCGCCAACT
Organism: Eilema depressum; assembly: GCA_914767945.1. Lineage (NCBI taxonomy): Eukaryota > Metazoa > Arthropoda > Insecta > Lepidoptera > Erebidae > Eilema > Eilema depressum. Next base: position 2,877,059 of record OU612026.1, read on the forward strand.
CATTAATTTCTCCGGACTTTTATTTTACCTATGTGGATAATTTGCAGGCCAGGTAATGTTCTGATTAAAATACTTAACCATTTTTTTAAACACATTTTTTGTACCTAACTTTATTTTTTTAATTAAACTAAAAGTCTTAGTGGATGGACCTAAAATTAAATAATCCTTTTATGGAAATGAATGTAATTATACTTAAATATTGGTACAAAAATTAGAAATCAGACATGAAATCACAAATATTAGTCTTTATCCCTTATCATCAATATCATCATAATTATTATGTGGCTATGTATGAATGAAGCCATTATGAAACGGAACGTCAAATTACACATATTTTGAGCGCGCACTCCGCATGAGGTCGCGCCAGTCGGGTTTCTGCGCTTGCCGTTACCGGGTGTGCGTTCTCCTCGACTGTTATTTTCGTGTCATAGTTAAATTAAAATTAGTATTTATATATTAAAATAGCTTTAACAGTATTTTATTAAATTATTTAAGGGTTATAGTGTACTTATAATACAAGTGTGTTAATTGTATATCAAGTGTGTATTAAGCTCTGTTATAAAGTGTTGAAAAATAAGGTGAGCTAAATAAAAATATAAAATAAATTTAACAAAACCCTACCTACTTGATAATTATTACTACATTTTATTAAGTATTAGAGTGAGGTATTAGTGAGAAATATCAAGTACTCAGGTTAGTTGTATCGTTCTCAAGTGAACAGCTGTTCACTACACTAATCGAACGACCCAACAATACGACAAGACTGACAGTAGCATAGTGTTACAAAATTATATGCAACAATGCGACGCTTCTTTCGATAATAAATACCTATGTAAGAATATTATACTACTGACATTATACAATATATCTGAAACAATAATAATATCAAATAGATAATTGGGGTTAGGTATACTGATTCGGAGAACACAAAATCAATATTGAATGTGGAAGCATCGCATGTCCGACTTACTTTTCAATTTAATCCTTGCATGCAACAATATTAAACTGTGTTTATTAATGAAATGAAGTCAAGAACATGTTAAATTGTTTTCGTCTATAGAAAATCATAAATATGTACAACGAATGTGCAGGTACAAAGTTAAATGAATGGATATTTTGGCGCCATAAGTAATACCGTAACGCGCCGCTACCTTTTTTTCACAAAGCTTCACAATACAATGTGTCGGCATGGTATGCATTATTTAGATTCGTTATTAAATAATAATATGGGTCTTTTATGCTTTGGAATGTTTTTTATAAGTCTATTTTATTATTTTGTCTATCAAACTTTATTGATAATGAACATAGCCACTTTTCATACATTTTTATTCAATTACCTACATTACATGTTTAGTAAATAGTCGAGCAGTGTTGCCAACCCCTACATTGCCCCAAACTGTAGATATACTTGAAAAAAACTGTAGAAACCTGTAAATCTCAAATTAAAAAACTGTAAATCTACATCTTTATCTATTTACTTATTGTATTAAATGTAATACACATGATAAAGATGGAATTAAAAACCAGAAAAATATCGTGTAATTATCAAAGTTTCAATAAAATTTTATGTCAAAAAGTGTCAGACAATCTAGTGTAATAAAACTGGCTAAAGATATAATAGCTGTGAATACGTCTTACATTTAGATAGTGTCACTAGCTAGTGCTTACTATTTCTAAATCTTCTTGATTTTCATTCTCATCTCTATGATTGCTAAAATCGTACATATCTTTATCAATTTTTTTGTAATGATCATTTGTGACATTGAACTCATACTTAATTTTTTTTTTCTGATTTTGTGTGCTTGGTCCCTTGTGGTCGTGGAAATTTTATTTCTCAGCTTGGTTTTCATGAAATGAATGCTCGAAAACAAGTGTTCTACCGTAGCAGTACAGCGGCAAACATAGAAGTTTTCAGTTTTCATAGTCATTTTAATATCTGATTTACAGATAATTAACCACCAAAACATAAAGCCCGAGCACCGAAGATATTATTATGTAATGTACGATCGACCCCTAATAACGCCATTAATTAAATCGGTTGACCATTACCACAGTATTTCACAGGGATTCCAGAGAAGAGTACAGTACGATTAAAATCAGTTGAAGATTCGGGCAACCTCGGTTATTGTCGTGAATCCCTCATCTCTCACATAGAGTTATCAATTTACAGATGTGACCTTTAATTATATTACCCGTTGTCTTATTGAATACAATACAAGCACGACATGAGCAACAAAACCTCCTTTGTAGCTCAAAACTAACACAAAAATATTATTTTGACGATTATTATGATACATTTATGTTTATGAACGCTAATTTCATTCGTGAAAATTTTCGATTCTATCAAATTTTATCAAAATTACCTTACAGTTGTTGTTGTTATTATATTCACCAACTCATTGGAGGACGTCTTCAAGACTCTGGATTGGACTGGGCGGGGCATCAACATCAACAGCGAGTACATCTCGCACCTTCGGTTCGCTGACGACATCGTCATAGTTGCGGAGTCGCTTGAACAACTGAATGAAACGCTGGACAGCCTGAATGGAGCTTCTCGACACGTCGGCCTCGGTGTAAACTTGGATAAAACCAAGATTATGATCAACGAACATGTTGTACCGAGACCGATTGCCATCGAAGGGGCGACACTCGAAGTTGTTCAAAAATATATTTACCTGGGGCAAGTTATCCAGCTCGGTAAAAACAACTTCGAGAAAGAAGTAGCCAGAAGAATCCAACTAGGATGGGCAGCATTTGGCAAATTGCGCCGGGTCTTCTCCTCCCCCCTGCCGCAATGCCTCAAAACAAAGGTTTTCGACCAGTGCGTCCTGCCTGTTATGACCTACGGTGCCGAAACGGGGCCACTGACGGTGGGGTTAGTCCGTGACCTAAAAGTCGCGCAGCGGGCTATGGAGCGAGCTATGCTTGGAGTTTCTTTGAAGGATAGAATTCGTAACGAGGTTATCCGACAAAGAACCAAAGTTACCGACATAGCTCGCAGAATAAGCAAGCTGAAGTGGCAGTGGGCTGGCCACATCTGCCGAAGGACTGATGGCCGTTGGAGCAAACGAGCCCTAGAGTGGAGACCGCGCGTAGGAAAACGGAGGGTGGGACATCCCCTAGCCAGATGGACCGACGACCTGCGAAAGGTGGCTGGGACGGACTGGATGCGGAAGGCGGAGGATTGGCAAACGTGGCGCACGCAACAGTGGACTGCAGTAGGCTAATTGATTGATTGATTGAGTTATGTATCATGGCTTCAACAAATTTAAAGCGTGGTAAAATAATTGTTGCTCAATCTCGTGAAATTGTAAATAATGTATATCGAGGGTATAGTGCTCAAACCCAATAAGTATGAAATTTTAACTTTCGAGTTATTCAATGTTAAAGGTTCAAAGACAAAATATACCCATGATTTTCACATAATATCGTCACAATAAGTATTTGTGGTAAAAGTATATTTAGTTAACTTATTACTATAACAATTTTAAACTGTCCATTGTTCATCATTCTTAAATTAATAGAAAATTAGATACATGAGGTAGTGACTTATTGGGTTTTACCCCAAAGAGAGAGATAAAATTAAACATTAATTGTATTTAATTTCTTAGGATTAATAAAGTTAAATTATTGAAAAAATAAATAAAAATCACTCTGTCACTTTTGCGGGCTGGTTGTTTGGTATAATATTATGTCTTCATATTTTTTCACACTGGGACAGGCTGTTGACCCAAAACAATCTGCGTACCGCGCTTGCGTAAGGGCGCGCGCCTCGTGCTATCCCAACATGAGTCACTTTAAGGTGGAGTACAACAGAGCCACAAATGTCTGCAAGAGGGTTTAATATGTCAGAGCGCACAGCACGGTTTGGTCAAGTGCTAATGGCGCATCCCATGGGCAGCCATGGCTACTGGCGACTGGCCAAAGCTGTGCAAGCCAACTTCTGTCAGCCTTCCCTGCGTAGCGCGATGTCCGTAAAGTACTGCAATCACTCGATATTTAGAAAATCAGCGAGCCGGGTCTTATTCCAGCGATGGTTCTTCTAAAACGTGCAACGGAGTTGTCTCCAATCCTTACGCGGCTGTAACGACTCTCCTTAATCTCGGATACAGTGTCATCGGCTTGGAAAGAAGTGAATGTACAGTACAGCCGATTCCCATTATGGGGATCGCCCATACCCAGCCAACTATCGTCCCATAGCCGTCACCTCAAGACTGTGCAAGGTATTCGAGCACATCATCAACATACAGCTCATGCGTCACGGATGATGCGTAAAGGATCACTCCTTAATTAATGACAGGAAATACATTTTTAGGCCGAAGTGGTTAACAGGTGATCTTCTGGCGTACGTTACCCATCTTTAGGGTGAGGCTTTGGACAAGCATGACGAGTCACTGGCAATTTCGATAGAATCTAGCTCAAATCGTTTCTTTCCAAGCTACCAACCTTTGGTCTGCCTGCTAGACTGTGCGCCTGGGTTGCTAGCTTGCTACAGGAGCACCGTATTCGCGTCCTTTGTGATGAACAAATTTTAGAGTTTTTGCAGGTAAATGCTGGCGTACCGCAGGGGTCCGCCACTTACTTCTTCACCCACTCTCTTTCTTCTGCATGTCAACGACATGCTGTCCATCAGCAGCATTCATTGCTATGCAGACGATAGCACCTTACACGGGAATTATCACGAACATCCTGCGGTAAAGCAGTCCGATATCGCGGAAAAAAGGCAGCTTATCGCCACTGAGCATGCCGGGTCTTGAACCACATTTCCCAATGGGGCTCTGAGAATGAGACGCAGAAATAAGACGCAGACATGAGCGTTTACAGCAATGGTATCTTCTTTCCTTCCCCTTCCCGCTCTTCAGAACACGCCTCTGCTACTGCAGGAAAATCTCAATATCCTCGGTATGGATGTTCTCTGCAAACTAAAGAACAAAAACTACATTGAAAGTATCATCAAAACAGCCTCGCGTAAACTCGGAGTCCTGAACAAAGTGAGACGTTTTTCACACCGGAGTAGCGGTGTCTTCTGTACAAGACACAAGTGCGCTCCTGCGCGAAATACTGCTCGCATCTCTGAGATAGCAGTACTTAAGTACTAGACGCGACGTGCGTTCCGCATTATTGAGAATCCTGAGGTCATGAAAACCTTCGACGATGTGCAGATGCGCAGAGATGTTGCATTCTTGGCAGTGTTAACTGTCTCTACCATGGTGAATGTTCTCATGAGCTCTTCCAATTAGTACCACCCTCTCCTTTCCTACACAGGACAACACATGCAGGACTTAAATATCACCCGCATACGGTTTTAAAAAGTGGCAAGCGTCCAAATCTTCCGATGACCGCGATGCGTACAAAGATGCAAAACGCGCCACCAGGAGAGCCGTAGCCAGGGCCAAACGAGACCACTTGCAACCTCTATATACCAAGTTGGAATCGTCTGAGGGGCAAAAGCTCATATATAAGTTGGCGCATTCCAGGGCCAAAGCGGCGCAGGGTCTATCCAAGTGCCGCTGCATTAAAGACCCTGGGGGCAATTTGTTGTACGAGAAAGTCGCGGTGAAGGAGAGATGGCGCTCATACTTCCACGAGCTGCTGAATAAGCAGCATAAAGAGGTGCAGCCACCAGACCTCCCTCCAAATCAAGGACTAGTGCCACCGATAACGCCTGCGGAAGTCCAGACTGCCATTCGCCGCATGAAGAACCGGAAAGCTGTCGGACCCGACGAAGTCCCCATCGAGGCTTGGAAGGCAATGGGCGCCCGTGGTGTGGGCATTCTAGCAAATCTTTATAACCGCGTACTCCTCACCGGCGAGATCCCGAACCAGTGGAGGCTGAGCATCATCACGCCAGTCTTCAAAGGCAAGGGATCGGTGCAGGAGTGTGGTAGTTACCGCGGTATAAAGATAATGTCCCACACCATGAAGCTCTATGAGCGGATAATCGACTCCCGGATCCGACAGGAAAGTACACTCTCGGAGTGCCAGTACGGGTTCCGTCCCGGGCACGGGATCATGGACCCAGTGTTCGCCCTAAGGGTTGTGGCGGGGAAATACAGGGCGAAGAACACGCCCCTGCACTGCCTATTCTTAGACATGCAGAAGGCCTTCGACTGTGTTCCTCGCGAGGTGATCTGGTGGGCACTGCGGGCCAAGGGTGTCCCAGAGACTTACATTGACACCATCCGAGACATGTACTACGATTCCGGTTCCGTGGTTCGGACTGCTGTTGGCGACTCGAAAGCCTTCCCCATCACCGTCGGGGTACACCAAGGATCCGTCCTTAGTCCTTACCTGTTCAGCGTGGTATTAGATGTTTTGTCGGACAGCATTAGAAACTCACATGAGCAGCCTCCGTGGTTGCTCATGTATGCTGATGATATTGCGCTCATGGACGCGGACAGGAGCAGATTGGTGCGACGCGTGAAAGGATGGAAAGAAGCGCTTGAGAACGGCAGTCTGAAGCTAAATGTAGCGAAGACAGAATACTTAGCGTTAAACTCCACAGATCCCACACCCGTCCGCATAGGCGATGATTTGGTCGAGCGCACGGACCAGGTTAAGTACCTAGGATCTGTACTTCATGTGACCGGTGAGATCGACCACGACGTCAAGGCACGCATTGCTGCCGCGTGGGCCAAGTGGCGAGAAATGACTGGCGTGACCTGTGATCCTAAAATGCCAGTCAGGTTGAAGGGGCAGGTCTATAAGACGATCATTAGGCCTGTTCTCTTGTATGGTTGTGAGGCGTGGCCGCTGCTCGAGCGACACAAGCAAGAGCTGCGTGTCACGGAGATGAAAATGTTGCGGTGGATGTGCGGCGTTACGCGTAAAGATCGCGTACGGAACTCTCGCATCCGCGGCAGCCTCCATGTCCGTGACATCGCGGATAAAATGCAAGAGAGCCGCCTTCGCTGGTGCGGCCACGTCTTGCGGCAACCGCCAGGCTACGTGGGGAACAAATGCCTGGCAATGGTACCCCCGCCGGGTCCAGGTAAAAGGGGTAGGCCAAAGAAGTCCTGGCTTGACGTCGTGGAGGGTGATATGCGTGCAAATGGTCTCACTACCATGGACGCCCAAGATCGTGCGAAGTGGAGAAGGAGGAGCCGGAAGGCGGACCCTGAGCTCCGGGGTCATCTTGGCCACGGATGCAATCGGGAGAATACGTCTATATGCAGATGATGATGACGGTGCAGAATATTCTATAAAGAACCAAGCGGTTCGGCGACTCCTTCTCTTGTCCATTAACCTGGAATTCATTACCAGTACATGTGTTTCCCGCTTTCTATAGTCCCTGTCCCTTGCCCTATATGCAGGGCGTGCATCATCAAAGCATCTGATGAGGCCGTCAAGCTGAGTGCATGGTACGTGTCTATAATGGTGACCCTCGTTTCCGAGACTTTCTCTTCAGCTTACCATCAAGCGAGGTGAAGTCAAATTGACGTGTGCTATATAAAAAAAGAGTTCACCACTAGTCGCAATCCACCCAAATTACGCGTGCGGTGTGAGTGGCATGAGTGAAGTTGTATGTACTTATTTTAATTTATTGGGTTATTCCTCAAATAATATTGGAAGAATCTTAAGTGAGTAAATCTATTTAACTATACAGTTCTGTTTTTGTTTTTGAAATTATCGAACAATGAAATCCGATAAATTAGTTTGTTTTATTTCAGATTTTATTTTTGGTAACTTTCTTAACTATTAAAGTAAAGGTAAGACCCGTTAAATGGAAATAATGGTTTCGGCCTCTTCTTTTTATTTTGTTTAATTGTCATATGGATAAAGGTAAAACCAGATAAATAGAAATATTGGTTTTCACCATGCATGTTATAAAGCGATTTAGTAAAACTTTTTATACACTAAATGAAAATAAATACATTTATTTGGTTTAAGCGTGACATAAAAATATTTTTTCTCCCAATAAATTTACTTAGTGTGTTCTAGTTTACAGTTTTGAAAAAAAATACCTTGGTTTATTGGGTTATTACACCAAGTAACTTGAGTTCTACCGCGAATTCCGCTTATTGGATAATACCATTAGAAAGAGCGTAAAAAATCGATTAAGATGGACCAAAAAAGTCAATTTTCGATTTTTGCCTACTTATTGGGTTTTAACACTGGACCCTCGATATACTTAATTATTTAAAAAAAGAAGATAACTTATTTGTCGATAAATTATATCAACAAAAATCGGTAGAAGTCGGTTTCTAAAATTTTTAATTTGGTAATTATTATCAATTATTAATCCGATGTTAGTAACAGTACGATACTGTTACTTACATCAAACAGTAAAATATTGACTTATATCTATGTATTTTTTTATTTAATGTATACAAGTATAGCTTCAATAAATAATTAATTTTCAAATTCATGTCGCTTCTGCATAATTTTCTTAGGTCTGCGGTTAGTAATGTCATCTTGGCAGATGCTATACATTGCGTTTATGATATTTCAAATTAAATGCTACATATAAGAAATCGCGGTAATGTATGTCGTGTCATTTCCGTCTCCGGATTTAGGCGATGATACCCGAAAAAAGCCGAATGTTCAACTGATTTTAATTGTACTGTACCTATAGGGTTTACTGAACCCCAGTTTCAGTGTACGGTACTGACTTTGTAGCTCGCTAGCATCTTAAATAAAAAACTGTAGATTTGGAGGCCTAAACTAAAAACTGAGAGGATTTCCAAAAAACTGTAGATCTACAGTTAAAACTGTAGGGTTGGCTACACTGTAGTCGAGCAACCCAACGAGCATAGATTTTTTTTAATCTCTATCCTAGATTCTAGGAAGATAATAAAAAGGGTGACATGCGGGACATGCCATGTCTATTATTTATCAAAGAATTTATTACCTACCTACGTATTCGAATCTGATTTGCATGAACGTCATTAAATCAGTAAGTTCGTCAACAGCAACACATTATAATTTCAAATGTCTACCCTGTGGAACAATATTATGTTTTGTTCAGGACATAAATATCTTAGACCTAAACTGAACAGTGCTCTATACCTACTTGAGGATAGCAAATGCACGGGGTGCTATGCTACGGTAGACGAGCTCAAATTCACCAAGCATAAAAATATTAGGTATAAAACAATCCGCGGGCGCACGTTTGTGTCCCGATTTACATCCAAGTGTCCAGATGTGTCATGTCAAGATGTGTGATAGGTACCTGTATGATGTTACGAAATTTAGTAAAATTTTATTACCTATCTATTTTTTATTGATTTCATAAGAAAAAAAATAAAAAAGAATATTTAGGTCGTTTCAGTGTTTTGTTTTAAATTAAAAGTTTGTAATGTAAATGTCAAACATCATTTTTGACATGACGTTTTCTTGCAAGTGTTACCACTTTGGGACTTTTTAAGGTAGGTACTCTGTCCTTGGCGTTGATAAAAATATAATGATAAAAAAGATCCATTCGCCATTAATTAATCAAAAATTAAGTTAAGAGCCCAAACATGCTTTTCCGCGACCGACTGCTACCTAACCCTGAGAAGAAAGCCAGAGCCTCATCCGATATTTATCAGGTGAGGCAGGCACGTTTAGACTTCAAGGATGTTAGTAGGGCCTGTACAATGTAACAGTGTATTATACAAGACCCTACTAACATTCTTGAGTTGAGGTCTGTACTGTATAGAGACGCTGTAAGTGTAGGGTGTACAGACTGTACAGTGTATAACTCAGGTGTCCTGAGTCAGGACACGTATCTTGGACCTAAAATGTGCTCAAAATGTGCCCTATACTCGTAGTACACGTTTCTTAGGGGTCTTTTGAGGATATCACGGGGTGCTACTGCGGTGGACGAACTCAAATTTACCAAACATAGATTATTACAAAACAATCCGCGCTCGCCATGGATTCATTTGTCTTGTGATTTAGGTCCAAGATACGTGTCCTGAGTTTACAGACATCTTGTCTATTGAAAACAAGTACCTAGCTGTCATACTTGAATCTTAATCATGTACAGTAAGTAACACTGGGTACCCATATCGATATCAAAGGACAACATAGACCAAACGGCACAAACAAAAACCATTTTTGCGGAAGAACATTAGGAAGAATGCGAAGTCAGGTATCATAAAAACCGCATTGTTGTTTTTTTTCTAAGCTCTGTTTCAATAGAATAACGTTCGTAAAAAGTATCGACTATTTTATTGTACATAATATAGGTATGAAACATAGTTGTTTGTACCTGTTTCTTACTAACCACCTAAGACATCTGGGGGCACGGCAGTGCCCCCGCCAAGTCGAGCAAAAAAGAGCGTCACGGCGGGCGGCCGTAACACTATTTTCTCGAAGCACTTCAGGCCATTTTCGACACCCTAGAACTTCGTTGTGGATAAACCTAGAAGCCTGAATCTTCGGTTACCAAGTAGGCACTGTAAAAACACTTTATATTTCAAATTTCATTCAATTTGAACCAGTAGTTTAAGAATTATATTATAACTAGTCAAAGTTTGCAAATTTTGCATCACTCACTGACTGACCGATCATCAAAACTCTAAGGCACTTCTAGCAGACGTAGAAGCCTCAAATTTAGAAGATAAGTAGTGTTTAGTGTACAACTCAAGGGAAAATTTAAATATTCTCCAATTTCAGCAATTTCACCAACTGCATAAATAACTTTGTAATCTCATATAAATATATCGCATGAAAACACAATGTATAGCACATTACAATAATTACATTAAATAAGATTGTTTAGTGCGATTGCCAAGTCAATTTATTACATTTAAAACATAAAAGCTTATTACGTAATAACTTAGGACAGAAGGTATCTGAAGTAGGGACTGAATAAATTAACCGACTTGGTATTACATGGATCTCTCTTCTACCGCAAAAAGTTGTGAGATTCTCACAACTTTTTGCGGTAGAAGAACCGAGGGCGGCGAGGCTCGGTATTTTTTTACAAGTATTGTTTTTGATGGGATTTTATTTAAGGGTACCAATCTGTCGTGTCGTGACTATGTCGCAGCCAACTAGCTTAAACAGCCGTTTAATTAACTGCCTAGGCTGTTAACTAAACGGCGCCGTTCAATTGACGGCCTGAATGATTTTCAGTGTCGGAAGCTTAGTGGTTAAGGAGTCGGCCTCCGAGAGGTCCTAGGTTCGAATCCTGGCCATTACTCTACCGACGTGAACCCACTACTAACACAAGCAATTTAGCTTAGCTGGAGGGGTTAACGGAAATATTAGTAATTTCGGTTAATAATCCATACTTCTATATCCATATCCATACTTCCATACTAATCCATATCCATACCTACTCCATACTAATATTATAAATGTGAAAGTAACTCTGTCTGTCTGTTACGCTTTCCTGCCTAAATCACTGAATCGATTTCGATGAAATTTGGTATAGGGGTAGATTTAGACCTTGAGAAAGGACATAGGCTATGTTTGGTCGCGATAACCGACATCCACGCGGGCGGAGCCGCGGGTAAAAGCTAGTATACTTTAAAACAAAACTAAAACAAAAAAAAATCCTAGAACATAGTATGTACTAGGTAGGTACCTTACGTGTAGATCATACACCAATACTAACCAGTTTCCCCGGCCCGGCCACAAACCACAATACACAAGTCGATGTGCCGAAACATTGCGGTTTTTATCGGTTCGAGTCCGACACACTCACTACATCATCTCCGGTGAGGTAAAACACAAGGTAAGGTGGTTTCTGCACGCAAAAACCGGTAGCTCATCAGAATCTAACTTCCTAGACAATTGGCAATTCGTTGGCGCCGTATTGTAGTATAGAATGACAAATGTATGGGATTTGACGTCCGTTGACATCCGTTGATGATTTTCATATTCGTCAAATCCCATACATTCTCTTAAATCCGTCATTTCATTCTACAATACGCCAGCCAACGAATTGCTACTTTCCTGGGAGGCTGGTCTTACTACGTTTAGGTGCCGAAAAATAGACTGGTATGTTAATAAAAAACTTCAGGCGAAATGCGCTCGAGATACATCGAATACGACCTTGAACGCCGCGTGTCAAAATAAACCGACGAAATTCGTTATATGTTCAATCCATTGGTGTGAAGATCATACTACACACAGACAGACGAGCCTCCAAGACCGATATTACGTTCAAGTTCAATATAACATTAGTTTAACAGTTTTGGTTCCCGGTGGAGTAGAATAGGGTCACCCCATCTCTTCTTGTGGGTGTCGTAGAAAGCCACTAAGGGATAGGGCTGTCATCCATCCGAAAATAAACATACAGCCGATGTCTAAGTGCCCGTTTGACGACATACACCCGTATTCACAAACGATACTGTGAGGTCTCATAGTGTGCTCGAGCGCATAGGGCTGGTAAAATTAATTCACAAACATCACGGAGCAGTATCTAACGCAGTGCGTTCCCTCAACGAAGTATTATTTAAGTGTTCTCAATGAATAAAAACGCTTGCAAAAACGAACGCACTGAGAATTCGTCGTTCTTTGCACAGTTTTGGTAGTACGCATAGCGAAGTCCGAAAATTATAGTTGGCGATATGTGGGTGTTATTACACCTCTGTCTACCCCTTCGGGGATTTACAGGCGTGTGTATGTATGAACCAAGCAGTTACAAATCAGGTAGAAGCCACGACAGAGCTACGAGTTCCAATATTACATTCGGATTCGGATATCGTCTAGCTGTTTGATCAAATCAATCAATTAGCCTATTGCAGTCCACTGCTGGACATAGGCCTCTCCTAATATGCGCCACGTGTGCCGATCCTCCGCCTTCCGCATCCAGTCCATCCCAGCCATCCTTCGCAGGTCGTCAGTTCATCTGGCTAGGGGGTGGCCCACCTTTCGTTTTCCTTCTCGCGGTCTCCACTCCACACTCTCAGACAGAACGTTATGATCAAATGGTTGAATATCATTCAGGCCGTTAATTGAAAGGCGCCGTTAGTTGAACGGCTGATTAAGCTAGTTGGCTGCGACCTGCGACATATTATTGCCTAGGCATTGTATAGAATACCGGATTATACACATTGCCGATAACATACACACAATAAAAATAAAACCTTGATACGGGGATTGCACAAAAATGCAATAAAAATAAGTACACTTGTTGCTGTACATTACAACATTGTTAGCTAGGTAGTTGAGCTGAGGAGATCATGACAGCTAATCATCCATACTTCCAAGTTCCATACCTTCATACCTATATTATTCGAAAGTAACTGTCTGTCTGTCTGTAGAATGTTGAGAAAGGACAAAGGCTATGTTTGATCGCGATAACCGACATCCACACAAGCGGACTCGCGGGCAATACTTAGCTAGTTGGTTGACACATGATTTTATGTGTTGCCCAACTAGCTCACAGATTCAGACTTTTTTCACTATTCTCGCATGCAGGCTTCTGCGACATCTTTTTTTTTGGAAGATTTTTGCCTTGGTTAGAAAACCTTTAAGCCATGTCTTTATTTTGTATTTTATTATCTTGTTGAATGATGATTGCTGCCTCAGTAGATATTGTGGTGGAGAATTTGCTACCGAGATTTGGAACTAACACTGTAATATGCCATTTTCCTACTATTGTGTGCGTTGTCTATAAATCTACCATTTTTACACAAAAATATATGAATTTCGGAAAATAAAATAATACAGCGCTGCCGTCCTCAAACTAAAAGGCCGTTAAACCACAGTTGGTCGATTTTCACTTTTTAATGCAGTCTAAAACAACTTTCGACGCTCTGTCTTTTGGTCTAAGACTCATTTTTCTATCATTAATAGTTTTAGAGATACAGAACGTGGCTGAGCAGTTAAACCACGTTAATTTTGTTACTTCCTTAATTAAAAAGCGGCTAAGCCACAATTCTTCTCTAGAAAGACGTTATCATACTTTAACGGCAAATTCATGTATCATTTTTTCTAAATTTACTTAACTACAAAGCAGTTATTAAGAAAAACTCAAACTAAACTAAACTAGAAAGCAGTTATACGCCATTAGCGGCCTTTAAGTTATGTATTGGAATTAGTATTTAGCTAAATATCAATCGCTAGAGAGCAGCTAAACGACAATTCTAGACTAAATAGCAGTTAAACGCTTGTGATTTTAGTTTGCGTTTGACCAGCTCAAGCGATAATTCCTTCCTTTTCACTTCGGGTGCAAGGACGGACGGACGTGCGGCGCGTCTCTTGCTTTTTGGCGCAACAATTTACGAGCCAGAGAGTCTAATATTAGCCAAAAAGAATCAAAGCACGTGGAGTCTGTCCTCAACGTTTCTTTCACTGAGTCCCAGTGGGACCTGGCATCTCAGCCAATCCGATACGGGGGCCTTGGGATACGGTGCGCACAGGCTTTCCTTGCGTCGACGCATGGGGTTGGGAGCCTTGTCGCTGTTATAATTCACTCTGACAGCGTCGGCCCCAGCATCCCCTTTGCGTCCGAGGCGTGAGAGATTTGGTTGACGCTCAATAATGGTGCGCGGCTTCCGGCCGCTCCTCATAGCCAAAAGTCTTGGGACGAGGTGGGAGTCAGGCTGGCATAGAAGCGGCGTTGGGAGAGGCGAGTGGAGCGGATCGGGCGAGACTGCTCGCTGTGTCGCAGACGGAGACTGGGGCATGGCTGCAGGTACTGCCCTTGCCTCACATGGGTACATTATTGGACGATGACTCTTTGCGTGTAGCAGTGGCTCTTTGCTTGGGCTGCAGGGTGTGTGAAACCCATAAATGCACCTCCATAATGCAGCCTCCATGGTGGAGGGTGACGGCCATCACGCATTGAGTTGTCGTCTTGCCGCAGGCACCATGCCATTAATGACTTGTTGCGTAAGGCATCGATTTCGGCAGAGGTTCCTTGTATGCTTGAGCCGCCGGGCCTATCTAGGTCGGATGGCAAGAGAAAAGATGGGTTAACTCTCGTGCCTTGGAGAAGGCGTAGGTGCTTGGTGTGGGATGCGACCTGCGTCAATACTGTGGCTGCGAGTCACCTAGGCCGCACGACTCTTTTCCCCACAGCTGCGGCCGAAGACGCGACCAGTACAAAACTCACAAAGTATGCAGCCTTCGAGCCACAATATATCGTGGCACCGGTCACGGTCGAGACCATGGGCAGTTAGGGCACAGAAGCCAAGAAATTGGTGGCGGATATAGGTCGACGATTAAGGGAAAAAACTGGGGACTCTTGCTCCGGCTCATACCATTGCGATACAATGAGGAAATGCGGCCAGCGTTCTGGGCTCCTTTGCACCAGACAATATCCGTGGCGGGTTATCTACATGACAAAAGCTTGGCTGGCTTCTTGACATCCTTGGTCCTCCTATGGTTTCGCGAATACGGATTATAACTATTAAAGATGTAGGTAATATTGTGATCTCATTACTGAATAAGATTAGTAAAAGTTTGATTAAGTTGTTTTTATTTTTATTTTGTATTGTTTAATTAATAAAGCTATTTGATAAGTTTAGTAAGTTCTAATTGTCTGTTCTTTTTTAATGAATAAAGTTCTGATTTCATAAAATAGTTTTTAACTTCTCAACTTTTGAGCCGGAAGTGCTTACTTAAAAGGCAGTTAATTGCGAGCGAGATGTCTTTAACTGCCTTCTAGCTAAGCAATAGGAGAACCAGTATAAAAATATGTTTTACAATACCAAGCTGAAAAGCGTTTAAAATCCCATAACTACTTTTTAAGTAAGGGAAGTTAGTCCGCCAAGTGTTAACTACTAGGCTATAAGACTGTTAAAATCCTTTAACTGCTTTATAGCTAAGTATATTTTGTTAACGTTTACTATAAGTACAGAACGTGGCAGCTACAAAAAAATTGCTTTGCTATAAAGCAGTTAAGGTATGGTTAGCGGCCTTAAAGTGCAGTATATTACGTAAAAGTGAAAAAAAAATGCTTAGCTAAAAGTTAAAAAATAAATTTAAATAAAATATAATGAATATAAATTAATATAATATATCACATATTGTGCACAAAGACTATGCCTACAATTATAACTTGCAACCATGTTCCTAGGTAGCACACTTTTCAAGAGACATCAATTCCTACTTATTTTTGCGTTTTCTCGAAAATGCCTTTTTGCACTTAGCTGCCTTTTAGTTTGAGGACGGCAGAGCGATGAGCCCTTCTTCGCGTTACGTTTGGCGCCAAAACTCTTGTAGGTATCATCTTTACACGCTCGCTACTTTGCTCGCAGCGATGGTTCGCTGCGCGGAAGCGTGGGCCGCCGGCGCCTCCTTCTGCGAGCAAATAATGCTCGTGAAATGGGAGGCGGAGCGGGAGCGAAGGAGAATCGCAGACCTTGCGGCCCGCGAAGAGCGTAGGAGAATCGCTAACCGCGCGGCCCGTAACGAGCGACGGCAACTCGGGCGTCGGAGGTCGCAGAACGACCTCCGTCCCCCATGAGCGCGGGCCTGGGGGTGACGGGTGGAGCCGCCTGTCACCCTAGCAGAAGCAGGCCACGGCGGCGGTGCGCATTGCGTGCCTCCCCATACCCGGGGGCGAGTTGGGACTCTACGGTCCCCACATCGGGAGAGGGCCAGATCGAGAGATATGGCCCTGGGTCGGCCGGGGTGCGAGGGATATGGCTACAACAATCTCACCTCCGGCAACGGACGGCCCACAGCCGGCGTGCGTTTTAGTCGGTTCGAGTCCGACATAACCTCCTCCTCCGGCTCCGGCGGGGGAGGTATCCGAGGGGATTTTTCGCACGATAAAAAAAAAAAAAAAAAAAAAGGTATCATCTTTACAGAACGCAGTGTTGTCATTCACCGATGTCAATTTGCCCAGTTCTCGGTAATTAAAGTAACATTTTTTGTCATTGAGCCGTAAAAGGCGATAGCACTACCCGTTAGCGGCTGGCGCCATGCGATCATTGCAAGCTTGACGATTAACGGTGAATTTTATTACTGGCAACGATACGATAATTATTCTCTTTAGCCACCACTTTCGTACTCGGTGGTCAGTAATGCATCAAACGTGTTTCTTATCGGGTGTATCTAAGCTAATAAAATTAAGTCATTTAACACTAGCTATTGTCCGCGGCTCCGCCCGCGTGGATGTCAGTTATCGCGACCAAACATAGCCTATGTCGGATGTCCTTTCCCAAAGTCTAATGTACAGTCATGTGCAATGAAATGTATACACGGACAGAATTTAGAAAAAATGTTCACTCTGAAAATTCAGAAATAAATAGTCACATTATCAATACCTATATTCTTTGTAATCATCGGGATTTCTCGCATATTGTAATTTTTTTCATTTTGCATATTTTTTTTTTTGCATTTTTTTGCATTCTGCCAATTTATCACTGTAGGTATACATATCAGTGCACGTGACTGTATATCTGTACTAAACGTTGACATCGGTTCAGTGGTTTAGGCGTGAAAGCGTAACAGACAGACAGACATACAGCAGCAAACGTAACGCGGGGGAAGCTGCGGGCAATAGCTAGTTTTACAATAAACGATTCCTTAAAACTAACCGTGAACGAATCTACATCTATACTATTATATAATTGTAACGTGGTCGTGTCTGTACATTGGAGATATTAAAAAAAGAATACTTGGGTTATGTTATGATAACGATACTGAATACGAAAATATTTTTTTTGAATTTCCTGTCTGTTTGTCTGTTTGTCCGCGATGGACGCAAAAACTACTGGACGGATTTTGATGCGGTTTTTTTTGTTAGAAAGGGCTTGCTCAGACTTAAAATCTTACGTTTGTTTGATCGCAATCGGTTGAGTAGAACCGAAGATATGAGCAAAGGTCGCGTTAACCGAGATGCACGCGGGCGGAGCCGCGGGCGGAAGGCTAGTTATTAATATAATTTGTCTCTTCTTGTTATGCATACCTATTTCTACTACATATTAAGAATGATTAAGGTTGAAGGCATTTCATAAAACCCATGCAATTAATATTATCTGCATGATGTAACTACTCATGTTGCTAAGTTATTAATAATTTGTAAAATGTGTTTACCGGAAGGAAAACTAGCAATATAGTAAACATAACTGCTAAGTTTTAAAACAAACAAAGTTGTAGTAATGCATGGTGTAAATAAAAAAATCTGTATTCTTGAAGAAATTAGTATTTTTTAACAATAAAAATAAGTCTGTAAAAACGACATAGATAATAAGCAAGACATGCATTATATTATTTATTAATTTACTTCCTATATTTAAAAAAGCTCAAGCTATGCTAGGAATATATAAAAAAAAAAAAAAAAAACGACAGTCAGTCAGTACCGAGATTGTCCTCTTAAATACAAAGCCGTGCTTGCATAACGGCGTAAGTACATAAGGCACATTATTTTAGTAACGTAACCCGTCTATGAAACATCCATCCTACAAATAATTTACAAGTACAGTCAACAACAAAAGTTGATTAACATCAAAATATTTATAAAACCTTTCTTTGTAGGAATGTATGAACTTAATATGTAGAAGGTAGTTTTAGAATCCCGGAAGACGAAGTTATAGCCTATTATAGCCAACTAGCTTACACAGACAGCCTGCGTGGCGTAGCGGTAGTGAACGCGGCCGCTACACAGGAGGCGCGGGTTCGATCCCCACTCAGTGCAAATATTTGTGTGCATGAAATATGAGTATTTGCATTGGTCTGGTCGTTTCTCGGAGAGCACGTTAAGCCGTCGCGTCGGTCCCGGTTGCCATAAGAACATGTATGGCAGTCGTTACGGGTAGTTGGAGCCCTAAAAAAAGTCCAAAAACAACGGTCTAGCTGCAAAGCTTCCATATCGCCTAATGTTAACTTTGGGCTGTGGAGGTCAGATGGCAATCGCTTCACGGTAAATATCGAGGTCTAGCCAAATCTGTAGTTAAGACTGGTAAAGCGGACCCCAGACACCGAGCTGAAAGCTCGGATGCGACTGGGAATTAACGCTAGGAGGAAGATAGCCAACTAGCTTAATCAGACGTTCAATTAATGACCTAAGCGGCCAGTTTATTAAGATGTAGTAACAAACGCTACGGCTCAATGTCATTCAGGCCGCTAGTTGAACGGCGGCGCGGCGCTGTTTAGTAAACAGGCTAGGCTTGTCGATGGAAAGTGGATACCGTGGCCTATGGACGTATGCAACACCAGGGGCGTCACACTCGTGCTGCTGACCCTGAAGAAACCTTTTAATACCCTTCTTGAAGAACCCCATATTTTATAGTCGCTTGGGAAAGCCATTTTATGATCGGTTTGACAGCTCCGGTGGTCAAGAAAGCCTGGATAAAAGGTCGAAATTTTCAAAAGGGAAGCTGACGGATTTTTTTTCCCACCTTGATCTAGTTTGTCACGCACCATGCGCCATGAAGTCTGTAAAGACAAGCCGGCTGGAACCATGTTATAAGAGACCCCTAGCCACTGCCACTTTAGTCGTTGACTTTCCATCGAAACTCGCCGTCGTTTCTTCATTAGCAGTATTAACATGTTCAAAGCTGCTTGTGAAAAATCTTGTATGCAAATACGGAACGCCCCGGACAGTTACTTGCAACGATATTGCGAATTACTTCGTTGTCTCTTATTTAACTTTCTCGCCTCAGTTGCCTACATGGCGTCTTAATAGAGTGCGAAAATGATAGGCAGATTGCATAAAAATATAGTTTTTGTTTCGAAGTAATATATTAGCATGTCACTACGTAATTTGCTATGACTATGTCGTATGTGGTTATGTGGTCAAATCAAAATTTAGATTTTTGTAAAATAATAAAAAAATGAAAGGCAAATCCTGAGCTCCAAGGTCATCTTGGCCACGGATGCAATCAGGAAAATGTGTCTCCATGAAGATGATGAATAAAAAAAATGAAAGTTTCAAGTCAATTCATCGACTTTTTTCCTGCTTTGTAACCACAAACATGGTTATGGATGCTGTATTTTTATTTGTATAGATTCCCAATATGGTAGGCATTGACGTCTTCATACTTACTAAGACCATTTAGTTTTGCTTCTACTTTCATAATTGTTTGCATATTATGGTACATCGTATCTGATTTTTTTTAATAGATACGACAAAAGATGTGATTTGTAAGGTTCTAGATTTAGTTTAACCCTATAAAAATCCGTGTAGTAATTCTAGACTCGCCCACCAATAAATGTATAAAGAAAGATACACGCGTATGTTATACAGAATCTGCCCGCATAGCAGAATAACAAGCTCTTCATTTAGCAAACGTCATAAAGCACACAATGAATGACTAAACAACATTTGATGAAAAGATAAGAAACAGATATTTACTCGGGTTCTTTCTTTCAGATCTTAAAGACATTCCAAAGGCGCGCACAATGGCCAAAACAGAGAAGTCCTTTCCCAGAAATTTTACAGGTAAGTGATACCGTCTCGCCCATGACGCATAAGTACACTCTTAGGGTAAATTCATACTAGCACACAGTCGAAGCACAATACTTCATAATTAAAGTCAACTTAAAGTCTCAAGCAAGACGAGTATTCTGTAGAATATGTGCGTATTATTTTCTGCCTCAGAAGAGAATTTTAACTTTTAGATTAACGCTTCGTTGCGCTCCGACTTTGTGCTAGTATGAAAATGATCTTTAGACCTGAATATATACATACAAAGATTGCGGTTTGAAATTGCTTATAAAATCAAATACATCGAGGGAATGAATAAAGAAAACATTAAATAATTATTCATTAAGTTAAACAGACGCAATTCTTATTTATTGAAGAAATGCAAACGATATAAAATTGTACTGTATTTAGAGACTGATTTTATCTAAAAAACTAATAAAAACTGTAAACTGATAGAGAAAAAGTAAAGAGAGAAAATAATGAAAATATGTGCCAGCTTTCGGGGATAATGAAGGACAATATAGTTGGCAACACTTGCCACACATGCCACATTCATAGTCTACTTAATCGTTGTCACGTTATTTTAATGTAAAACCAAAAATGAATTTATAAATAGAATCTAGTAATGTACAGTCATCAAAAGTTGCTGAAAATAGCAAAATAAAAACTATCTGTACATTAAAATAAGTCAATAAATTAATTGATGAATAATTATTTCTGTAATCGTCACTCGTCACATAATGTGATTTTTTTATTATTCAATATACCATATTTTTAAAGTGAACTAATGTGTTAGGTTAGTAATACCACTCCTAACTTAGTAGGCCAATGCCGATAGCGAATATACTATAAATAATAGCCTTCTATCATGCTATATTAAATAGTCTTGTCACTGAATTTTAATGTAAAAACTGAATTAAAAATAGAATCTCATGTTCCTCAAAGTCTACAACCGATAACTCGCTTCATCGTCGTCGTTTCTCTCACACGTGGTTGTGAGATAATGCTTTTCTATCTAGTATTGTATGTAGATAAATCTTCGGATATAGTGACGTATCTGATCGTGTATCTTGGCAACTCGCCATCGTGAAAATAAACGCGTGAATCTGCTCGTCTCTGCATATAAGCGTATTTCCGGTAGTAAATATTTATGCAATTCTATTCCTTTTTTTACTAGTGACGTTTTGTGTTGGTGTCTATTAGAATGGATTTACGTCACAAACAGCTCTCTCATTTCCTTTCTTAACCTTTAGGGATGACCGGCCACAAGGTACAGAGAACGTATATAGTATTATATCGTGTCGGTTAATCAGAGTGTGCGCGTACGCACGTGTGTATGTATTTTACACGATCTGTTGCTATCCGATACTTTTGAGGGTACTGGTATTAAGATTATGTACCTGTATTTCTTAGTATTCATAAGCTTAGTGGCAACCATTACTGATAGTTATAAATATACGATTACTGCTACGCATTTTATAAAATCCATACTTAATATTAAACATTTCTGTCTGTCTGTCTGTTAGGCTTTCACGCCTAAACCACTGCACCGATTTTTATGAAATTTGGTACAGACATAGATTAGACTTTGGGAAAGGACAGGCTATATTTTAGTCGCGATAACCGACATCACGCGGGTGGAGCCGCGGGCAACAGCTATACCTAAATAAATCAGTAAATTTTGTAGTTTATTCGCGTTCAAATATTTTTTTTGTGACCAATGAATTAGATCTATTGCTTTTGTGCCAAGACCAAGCTAATCGGAGTGTGTAGCGCGTAGCACCGTGTGTTTTTTCTGTAAGTGATTTTAAATGCTTGTCGCGATTCTTTTGAGACAAGACAGAGGCATGGATGACAGCTGCCGTAGATAAAATTGAGTGCTTCTATTGTAATGTAAATCTTGTCTGTTAACCGTTGATGTTCAACAACTCAATGCCAGGATTTTGCAAATGGTTAGTTTTTTATTTAAATAACCGAAATATTTTGTCACTGTTTTGATAAATATTCCATAAATTACAGTTTAGTTTAGCACGTATCTTTAATTGAAAACCGTATCACGATTTTCACCATAGTAAAAAAAACTATTAACAAGTCATTTGATTTAAAATTTGAAGAGCGATACAAAAAGCACAGCGAATTGATAAGAAACAGTATTTTTTTAAGATATATGCACGATTGTCTTAGACTCTTAGTTTATAGAATCACCCGTTTGGCAGACGAGCCTCAGACGCAGGCTTTCCTCCTGGGATTGGGAGGATTGGTGGCAGTCGCTCCCATAAAAGTCACATAAGCCAAAACGAGTTAGCGCATTCTGAGGTGAAAGCCTCGGATACAACCGGGCACTACACTAAGGTCATGATAAAACTCAGTATCCGTGAAGATGCACGTTAAAAAAAATAAAAAGGGTTTTGTTTTTTAGCAGCTACATTATTGTTATTCTATGATATTCCAAAAGTAGGTAATAATAAAACATTAAAATAATATATACCTACGTTGTCCCTTTTATTATTCAAAATTGTTGCGTTCAACAACTTTTGTTGCTGACTGTACATACAGAAAGTAACTTTTATAATGGCTGTGTGATAAAAACAGTACCGACATAGAAAGTAAATCTTATCAAACATGCCTACATCTGTACGATTAGAACACAGCAAGCTTTTTAATTTTTAATTTCACTATTTCTGATCTAGTTAGCGCACCACTGGGTCAGTGATGCATGATTTGGCAAGTGTAACATAAAAAAACGCGGACGCGTCCCGCCATTTTATTAACGGTTATAATTTTTAAATTTCGAACTGTCAAAAGTTAATTAGTTGCTTTGTGACTGGCAGCTTGTTGACGTTTCACCTTGACATTGTCTATGACTTTGTTTTATGAAGATTTTCTCTAGATCTTTCGACGTTTATTGTTTACGTTCTGTACTGTAGTTAATGATGATTGCTTGATGATTGATTGTATGTACTAAAAGTGAGAATAAAATTTTTTACACTTACACTTTCGTTAATCAACATTCACCTTTTGGACCGTCACTTATAACTGGATTTTCAGACGTCCACATTTTTTTTTTGGGAAAATGGGACAATTTTGCATCCTAACGCTCGGGAAACCGGGAAAGAGAACCGATGAAAGGGACGATCCTGTTTAAAACGGGACGTATCCCACTTCTGACTGCATGGACAATGTGCGTTTGATCAGACAGACAGACGTATCGTTTCAATATGTAAAACGGAAGAGGCAAAGACGGTACATAGACATCAGTGGCAAACGGGAAAATTTGCAAAAGGGAAGCCGGTGAAAAACATCTTACCTGTTATAAAACGACCATGGCAATAATTTTGGTGTAGAATGAGGATGAATCACATAATGGAATATTGTATTTTTAATCAGTATACCAGGTGCGCTATACCTTTTTGAGTATCCTATTTTTTAAATAATCAAAATCCGTCAAGAAATGACGAAGCTATTAGGGATTTCTTAACGAGTACTTAAAAACGCCCGCTTACACTGCGATTTAGACGATGACGTCATCTGTTATGAACGCGTCCCGACTAGCGCAGTCGCCAGTCAGTCAGTACAAATTCTTTCGTGGATCGACTAGTAGTGCTTGCGTTTTGTTGGTTTTAGTTCTTTGGTGATTATTCAAATACAGTTTGTTTTTAAAATACTTTATAATATACGTAGTTCGTCCTAACGCTTGTACTCATTTACCTACCTTAAGATGTTCTGTCGAAAGTTGTACCTACTGTGTTGTCAAGCGAGTAATAAACCAAGTTAGAAATTACGTGAAATAACTGAAGCTAGTATAATACAGGTTCAGAAAAGGAAAAGGTATTAAGTTTTATAATAAAATGAAGTACTTAAGTAGGTATTGCCGATGCCGTCATGACCACTTCAAAAGTATTTAGGAGACTTATTCGTAGTGGTGCAAGTCTGTAACTTTTAAAAATGATAGAATAGGTAGGTATATAGTATATAGTATACGCCTGCAGGATAATCTCTAGACTGAATTTTGTTATCATGTATAGACATAGGTAGGTACGCAATATAGGTATTTAAACTTTCATGGCCTTTCACATTACTATTATTGGAAGCTCCAAACAATACATGGTAAATATCTCGATAGTTCTAATAGTAATAGGTACACAATACCTACTTACGTCAAAATGATCTTCGCAACAATGTAAAGCACTTTCGCTTGAAAGAAGAGTTTTATCATCTCTTCTCATTACTTTAACCCATTTTTAGGGTTCCGTAGCCAAATGGCAAAAAACGGAACCCTTATAGATTCGTCATGTCTGTCCGTCCGTCTGTCTGTCTGTCTGTCTGTCCGTCCGTCCGTATGTCACAGCCACTTTTCTCCGAAACTATAAGGCCCATGTTGTTGAAACTTGGTAAGAAGATGTATTCTGTGAACCGCATTAAGAATTTCACACAAAAATAAAAAAAAAGCATTAAATTTTGGGGGTCCCCATACTTAGAACTGAAACTCAAATTTTTTTTTTTCATCAAACCCATACGTGTGTGGTATTATAGATAGGTCTTCAAAAATGCTATTGAGGTTTCTAACATAATTTTTTTCTAAACTGAACAGTTTGCGCGAGAGACACTTCCAAAGTGGAAAAATGTCCTCCCCTCCCCCCTCTAACTTCTAAACTAAGAAAATGATAAATCTAAAAAACATATATGATGTAAATTGCCATGAAAACTACCACTAAAAATTGGTTCGAATGAGATCCAGTCAGTAGTTTTTTTTTTAATACATCATAAACCGCAATTTTCGCCTTTGCTACTACGGAACCCTTCATGGGCGAGTCCGACTCGCACTTGGCCGATTTTATTTTCTTATCTTTGCATCTCTCGGAACATAAAAAAAAACAGTTTATTAGGCGTAGTAACACTTGTATTCTTGCATTTTGGCACAATACAATATTTGTATGGGGGCATTATTACCACCGAAACAATAACAAACGTTCCAGTCTATACACTACAGTGGACTGCGTTGGACACCTACCGCTCGGTGAGTCGTCGACGACACAAACTGGCAGAGGGGTGCCGAACGCCCGCCTGAGCGCTCGCATCAAACCGCACCGCACGTTTCCCGCTCTAACGCTGAAGTTCTTCATTGTAATCAAATAGTTTGAATAGCAATTTTAATCTACATTAAATGCACAATATATTGAACGTATTTAATTGGATAAGGAATGATACTGTATTGTTAAAAATAGCTTCGATAATGACACATTATTATTTTGTAATTTTTAAAAGATAAAAATGATTGCTGTGGGTTTTTCTTAGGAGATGGACATATGCTATCGCGGACTTTTATGTAGACCTTTTTAAGTTATATATTTCCGCAGTACATTATTTTATTCTATCATCAATAGTTTTCGCAGCGCACGCGATGTAAGAAATATTTTAAGTAATTTTTTTACATCTTGGATTTCATTATTGAAGTTTTAGTAAGGATTCCTAATTTGTTTGAAAATAAAATAAAGTCTATGTTAGTCAGTGATAATGCAGCTTTCTAATGGTAAAAGAATTTTCGAAATCGGTCTAGTAGTTTTTGAGTTTAATCGAATACAAAAATACAAATCTTCCCTCTTTATTACTATGTTAACATAGATGTATGGAAGTCTGCCGGATTTGTTGACATTTATGAACACTGCTCCGCTCCCTTTTGTAGTAGCGTGATGTTATATAGCCTATAACCTTCATCGATAAATGGACTATTCAACAGAAAAAGAGCTTTTCAATTCAAACCGGTGGTTCCTGTGATTAGCGCGTTCAAACAAACAAACTCTTCAGTTTCAT
This sequence comes from Eilema depressum, assembly GCA_914767945.1. Classification (NCBI taxonomy): domain Eukaryota; kingdom Metazoa; phylum Arthropoda; class Insecta; order Lepidoptera; family Erebidae; genus Eilema; species Eilema depressum. The sequence continues at coordinate 2,903,133 of OU612026.1, forward strand.
AATATTATAAGTAGGTATAGATATAGTTATTTTTATAAAAAAAAATATTGAAGAAAATAGCACAAAAACTATATTATTAGAAGCTTTGTAAATTACTTAAAATCCGTACAAAATTTCAAAATTATACGTTACGAAATAAAACAGCTATGGAGTCTAAACCCAAAAGAGCCCTAAGTCTTCATACTCTCCATAGCGGCGCACAGTAGATCGATCCCATACAAATGCTTGGACATCATATAGGGTCGCATGTTAGTAAGAATATATCTTAAAATAAAGAGTGTATACGCGTTTTATAACTTCCTAAGCTTAAAGGGACCCACTGTTAATGAAATATTATACTTATAACATGTATTTTTATTATAAAAATGGGTACAATAAAAGTCCTTTTTTGTTAAATTATTTAAAATTTATTATTCTCAGAAAAGAAAATGTACATTGATATTTATTACTAGGCATACTTATTCTTCCTCTTCGCCGAATATTATGGAAGCTGGAACATTCTCCAACAGATATTTAACTTCAGTTAAGTATATACGATTACTTGTTCGTCTTTTTAAGCGACTTGAAATCACGGGATCTGATTTTTTTTTAAATTCAAGATTAAAGGTCAAATATACTGAATTCTCGCATTTTCTTGTAAACAGCAAATGTTATCATAAAAGTAGATTAGACAAGGTTATAGATCATGAAATTACCTACAAAATTGGTATATTTTTTTTTTGTACGGAGCACCATTTCGGAAATATCGCGATTTCAAAAGTGGAAGAAGTCATTCTATTATTTATATAGAACTAGCTTTTGCCCGCGGCTCCGCCCGCGTGGATGTCGGTTATCGCGACCAAACATAGCCTATGTCCTTTCTCGAGGTCTAATCTACCCCTATACCAAATTTCATCAAAATCGGTTCAGTGGTTTAGGCGTGAAAGCGAGACAGACAGACAGAGTTACTTTCGCATTTATAATATTAGTATGGATTAGTTTTTCCCAGTACATAGTATGATTCATCAACACAGAGCCTAAACCGCTGGTCATATAAACTTGTCATTTTGGCAGTGGATGCTTTTCATAGTGCTTGTATCCATCAAGAAAGGATTTTCAGAAATTTTGTTACTAAGGTGCTAAAATAAACTAAAAATACATAAAAACGGGAATTTACTTCTAGACAAATTTTAATCCCATATTTTACCTCCTTAGCAATGAAATTTCCAAAATTCCTTTCTTAGTGGGTACTAGCAACATGAAAACAATCTACTGCCAAAATTTCATGTTCATAGGGCTGTTCAAGTAAATTCAGGTTCTGCATTGATGAATCCTACGATGGGGAATGAAATTTCATGTAAAATAGATATGATTTCCTCCAATTTTGAAATAGCGATATCTCCAAAATGGTGAACTGTACAAAAAAAAAACATACACTGATTTTGTAGGTAATTACAAGATCTTTAACTTTGTCTAACCTACTTTTGCGATGGCAGTTGTCGTTTACTAGAAAAATGCGAGAATCCGATATATTTGACCTTTAACCTTGAATAAAAAAAAAACCAAAGGTGCAATCTATGGGGGCTTTTGATATTTCTTTCATTGTGGTGTATTTAAGACCTTCACCTATTTTCAGCTCTATGCGAATATAGGCAAGCTTACCATTTAATTTTGTCTATTTTCACTGGGATAAAAATAATAAAGGCGTTTTGTAAAATTTTATTTTTCTCAATAACGCGGACATACGCGGCTCTAAAAAGTAGCAAGAAGTATCGAGTATTTATTGGTTTATTTGCCCTCATCAATATTTTTTTGGAAGTATTTGGAAGTGGTAACGAAAACACAACTTTTGTTCGAAAATATAAGGGATTTTATTTATTCTTAAAATCGATATTAAATGGCTGTTACAATTTACAAATATGACAAAAATCTGAAGCTTAATATATAAACTGTTGATTCATATTTGAAAAAGTATAAAAAAACGACGAATTTTGTAAAAAAAATAAAAATAAAGTATGAGTTAATTTCGCCAGAAAGGGATTGGGTGTGTTTTGAAGCTCTTATATTTTATAATAAGCATGTTTTAAGGGGTTTATTTACCCATATTAGATGAAGTATGTATTCATCTTTCAATATCATATCACATCTACTCGAATTGATTAGTTTGCATATCCTGCCAGACGTCCAGGCATTTGTATGGGATCGATCCACTGTGCGGCGGCGCGCGCTGTCATAACAGATGACGTCACACAGTATTTTGGCGCGGCGGCGAGCGTTTTTGAGATTACTGCATTAAAATTGCTGTATCTTCGTCATTTTTGATCGGATTGAAATAATTTTTTCACAGTGTTTATTGTTTTTTTAATCATTATAAATCTGCATACTCAGCTAAAAACGTGAATGATCCTCATTCTCTTATGGAATTCTTTTCAGAGCAAGCCAGTAGGAATTGAGTTATAGGGACCCTTCACCACTGATAGACATTGACCGTAGATTGAAATAGACAGATTAGTCACTTTACGTACACAATAATCAATTTACTTACTTGTAAACTTGTACTTGAAATTAGCGGTTGCACCCGGAATTTCCCGGTTCTTTCCCGATTTTTGCTTTCTAAATCGGGTTTCGAATGCCGAGGTGTAAGGTGGCTCAATAAAGAATTTCCTTTCCACCCCGGCAATGACAAATTAAATGGGTAAGTAATTTTATTTTTGTTCGCGGTTCCAGGATTTCCCGGGACGGCTTCTCAGTCCCGGGAATTGCAAACCTTATTTGTAATACTCAGACTAAAAGAATCTTTTAGTCTGAGTTGTAATATTAGAAGTATCAACTACATACGTAGTCTTAACTGCGCACTTTGAGTCAGTATAGTTTTTAATGATTTTTCTAAGTACAAAGATAAAAAGCCTTTTAACATAAGTAGGTAATATACTAGTAAATAAGTTAAAGCGCATAATTTTACACTTAACATAATGTTCCGAACATGATGTCCTACCTACCTATTAACATTAAAAAAATATTTTTTTAAGGCTACTTTTTACAGTAAAGGTATGATTTCATAGCCGACCGCATACGACAACTGCCGACGCACGCAGCACAGCGTAATTCATTGCGGCTTCTCAATGGCGCCCTTTATCCGTATCGGAGTTTGACAAGTAATGGGTACGCTGTATCTGCTGCATGCGTCGGCAGTTGTCGTATGCGGTCGGCTACGGAATCATAATTATCTTAATGGTCATCTATTTTATTAGGCGTGTGATTCAAGGCGACAGAACTACCATATTTGGTGGCAGCTGTAGGTACCATTTTCAGTAAAAAAAAATATATTTCCCTTCAGTATCACTTCACTATCACTACATATTATAAAACAAAGTCGCTGTCGCTGTCTGTCCGTCCCTATGTATGCTTAAATCTTCAAAAGTACGCAACGGATTTTAAAGCGGTTTTTTTTAATAGATAGAGTGATTTAAGAGGAAGGTTTAAGTGTATAATACATGCATAATATTGTAGAGAAACACTGATAAATCGGGATCAGAATACCACGCGGGCGGAAAAAATGGCGGTACGAAGTTCGCCGGGTCAGCTAGTATACCTATATCTAGCTTCAGTTGGGCTGTTCCACTTGTCCCTACCAACGAATCCCCCCTGATAGGTAAGAGTGGAATATTATTCCACATGTTTCTACTGTATTATCATTAGGTGCCATGGAAAGAAATGAAATGCCACTTATAACTACCTACTGAAGTACTGACTTATTTTACCTGACTTAAGTTGGATTTCACCGGCAAGATAGATTTCACTTGAACATTTTGTATGAGTGACTACCGTCTGACCTCCTATTCCTGAGAAGAAAGTTTGCTCCAGAGACTCGTTCTTTATTTACAGAGTTTTACTGTCAGGGTTTATATGGATGTGGTTGGCTTACTCAAGGATGTTCGTAGAGATGTTGGCAGGATAACAGTGGCGAGGGGTATCTATAACACGATTCCGGCCGGCTTGTCTTTGAAGAGATAGTAGAGATCAATTAATGACATGGTGCATAACAAACTAGATCACAGTAAAAAAAAAACCACCGGCTTCCCTTTTTGCAGCCTCCGCCACTGTACGATACACCATGTTTTAATGTGTGCAGTTATCACTCCCATGGACGCCCAAGATCGTGTGAAGTGGAGGATGAAGAGCCGGCAGGCGGACCATGAGCTCCGAGGTCATCTTGACCACGGATGCAATCTGGAAAATGCGTCTACATGCAGATGATGATGATGATGATCATTATTATAATGGTTAGTCTATCAACGTCATTATTGTGTACCTGGCATTGTTCCATGTCCATGAGTGTTATCATTATCACATACGGGCGATAAACTGAACCTCGACAGCTAATTTCCTTTATCCACCAGTATTATAGCAGTATTAGCACCTACCTCCATAAATTTTGAGGCGGCCTGGCATTGCTTAGGATCTGTATGTGATAAGTGAAAAGAGACTTTACTGTCATTAAAATAAGATATAAATTTCGTCTACAATCACAGATGACTTAATTCCATGGATTTGCGAGTAATATCTTTCTATTTTTCTTTGGAGTTCGGTATCTGGCTAAATGTTGGGTTTGGCTAAATGTACCTTCAGAGATTTATAGACGTCATTACATTTATGCATACTTTCTTAAGCTCACTTATGGTCCTGTACAATATACAACGCACAATGTGTTGAATAGTGTTACCATGATGCATAAAATGCTAGGATAATAATATTCATACCATGCTGTCCGGGTATTTATATAGAATCTGCTGATTAACGGACCAGGCTTTGGCGCAGGTCTTTCTCTTGGTATCTGGGAGATCAGATAGCAGTCGTTTCCATTAAAGCGAAAATTAACTAATCCTGTCTGTCTCCCTAGACAAGTGGCATTTCTTCCAGGTATTGTAGAATAAAATGACGAATGTATGGTATTTGACGTATATGACAATAATTGCCACTTTTCTAGGGGGGTTGCTCTCAAAGGATGGGTAGCACGAGTGTGACTCTCCTGGTGTTGCACTCGTCCATAGGCCACGGTAACCACTTTCCACCAGGTGGGCCGTGTGCTTGTTTGCGACCTAAGTGGTATAAAAAAACAAATATAAAAAGAATGAATAGGATAGCGGCCTGCGCGGACTTGAAAGTATAAACTGATACTATTCTCATAAGCATGTAGGTATGTAACGCGACCCCATAATACTTTAGTTTACCATAAACAGCTCCAGACTCCGAGCTGAAGGCTTCGGATGCGACTGGGAAATAACGCTAGGATGAAGAAGAAGAGAAGACAGCTGATAAAAAATAACAATCATTCAGCCAAATCCGCAGTTAGACTGGTAAAGCGGACTCCGAGCTGAAAGCTTTGGATGCGACTGGGATTAACGCTAGGATGTACAGAGATAAAATAGCATGACAATTTTACACCAAAATTATGGTCACCCTCCAACTATTAATCTCCAAGAATGTCCATAAAACCGTCAAGCGTGTACCGTGCCTAGTGAAACCATGAGCTACGATTATGTGGTCAACGGTAACCGAAGTGCATGCTAATGTTGGTTGCTAATTACGCTGGTTATGTGAACTAACGGTAGTAGACGACCCTTTCTAGCCTGGATGACCTGTTACTGCTGCTGGGTGTATGTATTGTATATCTTAATGCACAATGATTTTACAATCTTAAGTATAAAGAAAAGGAAATGGAAAATAAATCTGTTGGAAGTTTACGCGAATGTCACTATTGAAACGTCGTCGTCGTCGGGTTAAATGACTTAAATGTAAATAATACCACCGTTAAGGTATGAATCCAAAGCCGACCACATACGACAACGATAGACTGACGCATGCAGTGTATACAGTGTACCCATTACTAATTGAACTCCGATAAAGGGGACCATTGAGAAGCCGCAATGAATTACGCGCATCGGCGTTGTCGTATGCGGTCGGTTACGGAATCATACCTTTTCAAAGAAAGATTAACATCTGAAAGTGATAAGCTTTTCAAAGTCAGATTGTCAGCTACCTTATGCAAGTATACATAAAATACCCTAGATAGTGCCTATATTCAATACAAAGATATTATAATAATAATCCTAAACCTACGTTAAGGATAACTATAGTAACTACTTATTATAGGTTCTAAAATGTCAATGAAAATCCTTGAATAGGTTTTTTTTTTGCAAATGTATTAATGTACACGTTACTACTAGCAGAAACACTACTCAACGTTTGAAACACAATGCATTGTGTGGGATTCATACAGCTTGATTGCCGAAACTATAATTATTACGTCAATACCACACCCAACTCCCACTATATAAAAAGGCTTGCGAATATCCATAGAAGCCTTCACACATAGGTCGAAAATTTATCAGTGACAACTAAATGATTTCGGCACATGTGACTTCAGTCTACGGAAAACTATCTTGGGACTACTTCTTCTGCTGTCGAATCGATGTCATCTACTCTCAAATGCACTGTGTAATGCTCGAACTGACTAAAATCGCAAGCTCTCTTGAGTCGTCAGTCTTGTAAGATTGGCTAAAACGTATCCTTCGCACCCTGACTTACCCAGGCCATCTCCGGTTTCGACATGGCCTGGGTAGTTTGCTTCTCCGGTGTACAAGTATACGGGCATACAGTACAAGTGGCCCATGGTCTGTGGAGCAACTCCGCACTCCACACCCCATTTCCGTGTGGTGAGACCACTGGGCATATACCTAAGCGTATAGTAATGTTGAAGCTACCTCGTGAAGTTTTAGGTGTAATGAAATGAGCTCTTTCGGTCACTTGATAGAATTTCTACTATTTTATTGGTTGGAGAAACTCAGGATGCACGTGTCTACAGTAACCAGTCTTGCCTGGCTAACCCATACGAGGTAGTTGAATTTCTCGTTGACTTACAGGGCAAACGACATCGTCACGTCGTCGATGAATATTTTATCTTTGTTTCTCAAAATACTATACGGGTGATGTTTTTGTTCATTACTATTACAGATGGCAAAATTACTGAGATACTAATTGTATAGGTAGTGAGCAAGTACGTATAATTAAAACGATTCTAAAGGAAAAACCTTACAAAGATGCGATCTTGATCGTTTGCTCTGACGCAGTGTCTCTCAGAAACTGCTATTAAATCGGCCTTCACGACTTTGAGGATGAAAAATCGTGTCTGCTTATATATTCTGCGTTATTTACCTTTTCTAAGAATTAAGTTTTTGCTTAGATCCGATTTTTTGTCGTATTGTGGCTTCCTATGAAGGTTCTGGAATGTTCGTTGTGATAAATATATCTCTCTAACTTCAAATGCAGCTATTCTGTGTCATGTGTGGTAGCATATGAAGGTGGAGGATCAGCACACGCTCCACATTATGGTTACTGTAGCCCATGTAATCTACAAGAACAGGGTCCTTGAAAGCCTATTATTGCCCTTTTAAAAAAGGTTTTTGAGAGTTCGTAGCTGGTGTCAGAATTTGTTCTTTTACGTTGAAGAAGCACAGTAGAAGAATCATTACCGGTCAACCCTAATTTTTCCAATATGTTTATTTGTTTACAATTACAGAATAGCGAGTTAAGACGCCAGAACTGCTTAGAAATTGGCAACACTTGCATATTTTCGTGACTTTATTGGCAATGCTGTCAGACCACCAGTTATTTGTGGTACCTATGCAAAAACGTACCTATTATGCTAAATATCAACTATAGCGATAATACACGGATTATACGGGTTGTTCTCAGAATGCAGTTGCTATTTTTTACAACTTTGGGGCAACTATGAGTCAAGGCGGAGAGAAAAAACGGTCTCAAAAGTAATCCAGTAATCAAAAGAAAAGAAAAATCAGTTGACAATCAGACGTGAAAAAGCGGAAACTTCACACCTTTATAGATAAATTAATTTTGTTGAGATCACTTCATACCTATGTACGTATAAACTGAGGGACCATCAGCAGTCAGATAGGCTATTGACCTCTATAAAACTTGCAAAAAATCGTCACCCTCCAAGATTGACAAAAAAACGAAGTCATCCCATTTCCAATAATTGTAACCGTACCAAATGGGTCGAACAAACTACAAATTCGCTCGTACCGTACCAAAGCGACGAACCCGGATATTAGTTCTTAGTCTTTTTGTCGATTTATTTAATAGCTAGCTAAAAACTCTTGACGAAGCCGAAAATTCCACTTCCGATTGCAAATAAAAAGCGATATATATTCCGTGAAATACTGTGAAACAAGTATTTTATGTCAATTGAGATAATTTTAAAGCATTTAGTACGCTAAACTAAACAAATTATTTTAAATTGGAAAACGCGAAATCAATACTCGGGCAGGACTCGAACCCGCGATCTTTCCCTTACAGGGGGAATGCTCTGACCACTGAGCCACCGAGCTTCGCCCGAGATTGATCCAAATTTTCCAATACATCCATCTTAGGGCGATGCTCCTTGCCCTGGATGTATTGGAAATGGATGTATTGGAAATTTTTTCCAATTTAAAATAATTTTATGTCAATGACTCCTATTATTTCATTAGATAAATTATAACAAATTGCAATAAAATTATATTAAGTTTGATGATGAAGGACTAAATAAAAAATTGTGAGAAAAAAAAACATCCTACACTCTCACGACGCGGTGGCTGGACAATTTGGAGTTTTTAGGGTATCTGACAGGGAAAGAACAACGAAGGAAGAAAATCAAGTGCCTAATTTAATCCCTTGACGAGTATTACTGGCGACCACTTCTTCAGGTAGAGTAAACCCTCGGTTCCAATATTTTGATGAGCTTTATATTTTATCATCCCGTAGATCCAGGTAGGTTTCATGCCTGTTAAAGAAAGCAGCCAATGGTTTCAAAACTTACGAACTTCACGGTCTGACTAATTCCAATAATTGGACGAAGAGTCGGTTTCTAAATCGATTAGGCTCCATTAATACATATTATGTGGTAGAGGCTTAGACAGAAATTGAATCAATTACAACAAAATTAGTGTAGTCTGGAGAAAAGTAATAAGTGAGAAACTCATGCCCACTTTTTGGACGCACACTAAATAAAACAGAACTTTTTAAAGACTGAATTTTAAATGCTAAGAATTTTTTGGCCATGTGAAAGGCGGATCGCGTAGTACCTCACTGGTATGAACATCATGACTTCACAAAGCCCAGTCCATTTCTGCGGATTTACACGTTCCTGGTCGCGAATTGACACCGGTGAAATTGCGTGTTTTCCTTCATGTATTACTGAACTGCGTAGCTTCATGGTACATGCAGTGATCGCTTCACAGCATAGTGTATAGCGAGTCGCGACGCTAGGGCGCCATAATAAGCCGTGCCAACCTCGACATGTGACTTCACAAGCTCATAAATATGACTCATCGCGTTGTTCATAAGTAAAGACAATGTAGTCAAAGCTGACGCATCCAGTGTATCATGCCATTAGTTATAATGACTGCCTACTCCTGCGGGGGTGACAGTCGGCCTTACCCATTCCCTGCCTGCACACGGAGAACCCTCCCGCCCCCTTGCCTGCTCTCCACCGTGCCCTCTGCTAATCAGAGGGGAGGGACACGTGAAAAGCTTCCTAGCAATCCTCAGCAGTTTCGGTAGGAGTCGACCGATCCGGCAGCTTCCCCCTACCTTGGGAGAGAGTCGTTGTCGTTTCTGTTGCCTAGGGTACACCCGCATGGAGGTTTCCGACATTTTTTATCGTTGCTGGAGGTGAGATTATCGTAGACATATCCCTCCCACCCCTGCCGGCCCAGGGCCATATCTTTCGATCCTGGCCCTCTTCCGCCGAGAAGCGGCCCATACTTTGAATACAACTGGAAATCGCTAAGAGGATGATGAATACTATGTGTAGTGTCTAAGATCCTCCATTCATTGACAACTTAGTGTTGTGTATTTTACCGCATCGTGGGCGTCTGTTATTTTTGACACAGACAAATAATACGGTTTGTGTTGGTACAGCGACCGTGGCACACTTATCTTTATGAAATAAAAGTTTTCGATATTGTTTTCTTCGGGCAGGTAACGGTGCCAAATATTGTCCTGGTTTGAACTGCATTTAGCATCTTTTACGAGTATTTGTAAATGACGAACTGCCTCCTTGAACTCGGGGAAACAGTTTGCGGTTCTTTGCGTGCGATCTCACGATTGCACTAAAGGGACCACAAGGCAAGTGATTGTGTGACTGTCGCGTCGCGTTATAATCTCAGTAGACAGGTGTATAAAGCCACACAGGCCACACTTCTTCTTGGAAGCCGAAGTGCGCTTACTCTTTTTCTTTCTGACTTGTCTTGTTCGACTTTTTTGGGACTAGAGGCAGAGCCTCATTCGTCAATCAACAGAACCCGTACCATGAACTCCTAAAACAGGTCAATAATATACTGCCAACTGCAAATGTAACTTTTTAATAATACTTATATATTTATATTGGATGGATTACAACGTTACATTTGCAGTTGATAGTATGACAGCCGTTTAATTATTGACCAGTTTTAACAGTTTATGGTAGGTCTGCTGGGGTACCGGCTTGCAGATGAGGTTGACTTGACCTCTAAGATCTTGTTGAGGCCCTATACTCCCATCCACTTGGCTACTTTACTATCTAGGCTTCACTACTATCTATGTTATACTCTCTACTATACGTAGATACTAAAAACCATGGAGAAAGACAATTATACTCTGTTCTCCGTGACTTTGCCAAGGTAACTGTGCAAAATTTCCCCTACATTTTGTACGATAACACTGTCATAATTTGCGCGATAAAAATTGTTATATTTCATACATTTACAACTCCCGCTTCCGTTGGCGATAAGATCGAATATTGCCGATACTTTTTACTCTGTGGTGTATTGTTGAATGCCGAATGACAGATAATACAAACAGACGAGCCTACTTTCAGGAGTCGTAATGAATGAAATGATAAGATATGATAGATACGAATTTTTTTTATTAACTGAAGCATATCCCTGTGGGGGTAGTCCCCCTTTCTTATCTCTCGTATCTTATCAGTTCATTCATATAGTTATGTATGTGTATGGTTAGTCACGGACCACGGTTCGCCAATAGTTTACGATTACTTTATAATAGAGTAGAAGACCAGTATTGCCGTCAACCGGACAGTCTTGTCGGTCTCCGTCTCGCCGTGCACTGTAAATTATTTTACAGAAAAAAATACAGTTTGGGACGCCAACTCATGACTATGTCAATACAATTGCTATAATTGCTCGCACTGCGCCACTTCTTCTTCCGCTGCGCCACTAAGCTTTCCTGCCCCTCTATGCCCCCGATGGAATAGAATGCCAAATGTATGGGATTTGACATATATGACAGGCGTCAACGAATGTCAAAAACGTCAAATCCTATACATTTGTCATTCTATTCCATCATACGCCGAGCAACGAGTTGCCACTTGTCTAGAGGGGATGAACTTTGAAAGTTGATAGGTGCATTTTCTTCTTATAAAAATTCAAATTCAAATTCTTCAAGGAACTAGAACTGCCTAGCTAATTTAACTTCAGGTTATAACATTATTAGATTGGTAATAATGATGTAAGTGGAGCATTACTGTGCGTGCTAGCTCTCGATAATATTCGTTTCATAGTTTGTGAATATGTATAGAGGTATCTAGTTAATCTATCGTCTGCAATTTGCATAAACATTTATCATAATACGGGTACTGATACTACCACTCATGCGTATATCTATTTACTGTCATTACCGCTTGCCATCGACAGGTTTATTACACCTTTTGAATAGTCAAGTGATAGCTAAATTCGAACAAAACTAGCTATCGATTGTAAATTCCGTCTCGCACAAAACTTTTTGAGACCTACTTCTTCTGCCGCGCGATATAGAGCTGCAATGCTCTGCCCGCGCATGTGTTTCTCTCTTCCTACAGTCCTGGGTCCTTCAAGCAGGGCGTGAAAAAGCAACTTATCAAAGCCGTCAAGTTAGGGAACCACCATTTTACGGTCAATAAATAGCAGGTGTATACTTTCAAAAGTAGCCTGAAGAGCACCATGGCATGGCAGGCCATTGAAATCGCGATAGTTTTTGACATTTGGATTAGGACGAGACTGAATTTTGAATAGATTCTGATTACGAGACGCCAAGTCTCGTTTCAGATTTCCCCTATATCGATTAACAAAAAAGCAAAATATGTACCCCAGTGCGTTGACCCGTCTAAATGATGCAGACAAATATTCCGTTCAGCATTGTTTGCACATGAGCAATTATGATTTAGCATCACTTAGTCGTAGGCTTCTGGGTATAGAGGTAATTATACGTATTGAAATTAGGACGATGTCACTGATCTAACAACCGTTTATGAAGCCGATAAAAAGGTTTAAAATTTAATAATTAAGTACTGTTAATCTTTTTTGCTCTTCTATTGATGACCTTTTTTTAGTGAAAGCTTAGCAGTACCTACTGATGGCATTTTGGATTTAAACCCTAAAATGTCCTGAGGGGGATTTCTCACATTTGTGAAGGTGACAACTGTGTGTATGAGTATACTAATCAAATTAATTCGATTGAGCTTAGCGATGGCTTTTTGGCAGAAGCGGACGTGTGTCATCTGGCGCTTATCACCGATTGCGTCTATGAAAACTTTATAATTAACAACTTTATGCCAAAAATGTCTGCCTATCGGGCGTTTTTGACATACCGGCGTAAAAGTTTTAAGCACCCGCAAAGTAAGCTCCCGTGTCGAGAAATATGACGAGCCGTTAAAAAATTAAGTTTAATTAGGTAATTAGAGTAAAATTTTTAACCTCATAAAATCCAAATCAATTACTAAAGCACTAGTAGAACCTAAGTACCTACCGTACTTACCGTACCGATACTGCCTCAAACGTAGTCATTAGTTAACGTTGTTTACACATTATACACGTGTAACCGCCCGAATGCACGTGTAAAATGTACACAATAGATTATACTGTAGTATTACTATGTTTTGCACACAATTATTGGTCATATGCATCATTGACAAGCCTGACTAATTCATTAATGGTACGTTTTATACGTGTATGTAAATACGATTAATTTGTACACCTTGTTTAATTCTAATGGTTCAATGACATTGATTGACCATGCTGGTTTAATGCTTCCGTTGTCGGTCAGGTCAGGTTCGATAGATAAATAGTTGATCATAGCAGTCTTATAATCACTGGTTAGATGACTCCTAAAATGCCCCGCCCCACTAGTTGATAAGTTTTGTTTCGGCGACTTTAGTTGAAAAATGAATACTTAGTCAATTTACGCGTACCTACATAATTAATACATACATATAGATAATCACGCCTTTATCCCCGGAGGGTTAGGCAGAGGTGAACTAACATCCACATTTCATAAATCATTGTATTGGTCCCACGTAATCGGGGGATAAGCCTATTGCCGTATTCCTGGCACAATTGTTGACTCGAGCCATGCATCTGAAGCTGAGACTGGGCTGAGTATATATCTGTCTGATGTTAAACAGTCCTATCCCTTAGTCGCCTTGTACGACACCGTATAGGAAGAGATGTGGTGGCCCAAATTCTACTCTGCCGGAAACCACGCGGTTAAAAATAATAGAGAAATGTACTAATACACCGAAAGTACTTAAGTCACATTCATTTATAAACAATATGACCAGTTCTCTCCATTCATATTATTTATTACGTTATAACTACAGTAATAAACTCAGCATTGAGGCCACGGTCATACCGAAAGTATAGAGAGTAGATATATGACAGATTTTCTTGAATAGTAGTCCAAACACCACAGTGTGTGTTCACCTTTATCTAAAGCTTTTGTCCTATAGAATTACTGCACAATCACGCACTTGTATTTAACAGTTAGTTGCCAATTAGTGAAAGTAAATAGTGACGTCATTTTATAGTATGTAGATGAAAGTTAAAGGTTAGGCTATGCCTATAACCAAAGCATCCTAACTTCTACTTATTACTTTCTGAAGCTCTCATTCAGTAAGTACTTAGGTTGAGAAAAACAGTCACTCTGGATGCTAAATAGCAAGGGGCGGGCGAGACTAAGTGTGAGAAATTATTTAGACGGCGCGGGCGTTTTTTGAGACAACAGTCTGTTCCTATTAATGCCACTGCCTCAATACCGGGACTCTCGTCTTCCACTTCTCACCTATCCAATAGAAGAGGTGAAAACGAAGACCAATGCTTAAAATCTCTATGATCTACATACGGTACCCGTTTTTTATTTGACACCTCGCAAAGAAGAGTGAGTCCAACTAGCTTTGGATTTACACAATAGAAACCAGCGGATTTTGGCAAAAGTCTATACCTACTCTTTTTCTCGACAGCGGCGCGCAATATCAGACGACGGGTATTGTACATTCCTTTCTTCGGAAGAAGGAGAAACATGTCATCAATAACGTAAATGCTTTGAGTATTCCGCACACATTTTGAAACGTGCCAATTTTTCGACTCTCCTCTGTTTGCCTTGACCGAAGAAGACTCAATGGCACGAGCCTGTGACGTAATTGCATGTGCGCAGGCGTTTATTTCTGAATTGTCGATGTAAACAAAAATATGTTTACCGTTGAAGAATAGCCCGAAAAAGAGGAACTTGAACCATGATCAACATTGCCTTGAAGATTTTCTGTTAAAATAGATTTTTGGCACTTTCTGTTTTGCACCAGACGTCTAGAGTTTTGTGGAGTGTCGATGACATGTTAATCTATTAGCGTGTATAGCCATAATTTTGTAATGAACAAAAATTGGTAAAAAGTAACATTTTGGTAATGTTATGGTTGATTTCAAGAATAGATAAGCTACTTTTTGTAGCCTTCGAAGGAGTGGGTACACTTCGCCATTGAGAGCTTAGTGAGTCACTAAACTAACTAAGCTCTCTCCAGTCTGGTTTATACAGTGATGCCTACCCATGACGTATGAGTTTCGAAAATTCTTATTCTCAAACTCAATGGTTTCTGTGGCAACCGTTCTCGACGCACCCAATCGTCCTGCGAACTATGATAAATCTAAGATAGGTTTATTGAGAAAAGTAGCGCAATCCGACTTAGATAGGTTAGGTTGGAAGGCTAATGCGGGAGCGGAGCTTTAGCTTTCGTGGTTATTTTTTTATAACCATGCAGAAACAAGAGATTTGCCTAGGTGTTTGATTAAATGGCTTATCAATTTAAGTCATTTGCCTAGCTATTATATCAAATGGCTGAATACCATTTAGGTCATTAGTTGAACGGCTGATTGGCTGCGACAGATACACACCACAGGATTCGTAAGCTGTAAATACAACATCATTAACATCATGAAGGTCAAAATCAGGTTTTTTAACGGCTCAGGTGAGTTTAGGGTCTAAATTCACCTGAGCAGTTAAAAAACCCGATTTTGACCTTGTACCACTTATTAAAATTCGGTCTATCCGCACATATTACGTAATAACGACAATATTTATGATGCATTAGTAAGTCTGAGGACCGGTTGGAACTACGTTAGTATGATGAACCAGCCTCGAAGTCAGGATCAGAGTAATCCTGCGATTTTTTTCTAAAACAGCAATTTTGATGATAGAGAAAGTGAATCATCATTGCCAGCGATGGCATAGATCTCATAAATAGCGTCAAGTTTAGTGCTATTATCTATCCTGTGATAGTGTAGGACACAGAATCACATAGGAGGAAAAAGGTTTTGTAAATGTCGATTTAGATTGGAGAAAAGAAATGAATGAATGAATATTATGGTCAAATCTACTTACTACGACCACAGAATAACGTATAATAGTACTACGACCCAAAAGAAGTTTTAATTTAGTTATTATGCTATTTTTTTATTTTAATTTTGGTCAGTGTGTGGAGTAAATAGAAGCAGTTCACAAATAAGTTCCTATCTAGCTACCTACCTTCCTATTTTTTTTTGTTTATACTGATACTGTCTCTCCCACAAGATTATGTGGTTAGTCATTGTACCCTTCCGCACAAGTGGTGTCTGTGGCCATGACAAGTTGCCCTTGCAATCGTATGTATGAGATTAATTTCCACTTCGTTTTACGACTGATCTCATATTACTTCATCCGGAGGAGTCTTTTGCTAAGGTTGTTTTTACTGTAGGCTCTTCCTTCTTGAGTCATTCGGGGAGATCAAAATTTTAAATTGAGCAGAGCCGCAGAGCTGAATAGTGAATTCAGCAATGAATTGTTTTATTATTTGTTTATTAATTAATTGTTTTAATTTATAAAACAATTCAGCAATGAATTGTTTTATCAATTAAAAAAAAATATTACTAGATAGCACATAGTTATGTTAAAATATTAGTGTATCTCCATTTTTAATTTAACTGGAATCCATCTAGCCGTCTCAACATGAAGGAGTAAAAATTAATAAAAAACTCACATCTCATATTGCCTCTTTTACACAAATGTACACACATTCTCGTCAAGATCCCGCAAGTCTCATTAATTTATTGTCAATACTAACATGTAAATGTGACGCACACGTGCTACCGATATAAATACATAAATGTGTAGAATATAATTATGTTCAACTAATCAAACAACTCAACGGCATCCTAAAATAGATTTTCCCACAGCTTTCGTGAGTTTGTTTATATACCTAGCTGACCTAACGGCACCGGCGAGAACCGGACTAGCTCACATTGCAATAATATTGTCGCTGATACCCGCTAGTATTTTGTTCACAGCTGTTTTGAAAACTTATCAATGTCCATCGGGTTACAGTTTTGTTACTTCAATTACTGTTAAGATGCTTTGTAACAACTCAACGTCATCCTAAAATAGATTTTCCCACAGGTTTCGTATTAGTTTGTTTATATAGCTGACCTAACGGCACCGGCGAGAACCGGACTAGCTCAGATTGCAATAATATTGTCGCTGATGCCCGCTAGTTTTTTGTTCACAGCTGTTTTGAAAACTTATAAATGTCCATCGGGCTACAGTTTTGCTACTTGAATTACTGTTAAGATTCTTTGTGTTACAAAAAACTAGATGGAACTTCCTCAAGGTGGTTACTACCATACGGTCAGGTCCACAGAACCAAACGGTTCAGTAGCTCCTTTGTCGAACGAAAGACCTGTACCTAGTGCTATTCTGTGATATTAATCCAGATTCGATCAAATCTTCTTCGTCGAGTCAACCATTGCCCTGCTCAGGTCTTCGATAGTACAGGTGAAAGGGCACAGTGGGCAAGAGAGCAAATGGAGCAAGGAATGAGATGGTACCCACAGTCGCAGGACGCTTCGATCAAATGAGTGTAGGTTTCGGCTGATTGGATTCAGCAATAGCACCAACTTTGAACTCCTTGAATATACTTGAAGTAACCTCGTTATTCCGAGTGAGATTCGACATCGAATTTGTAGGTATATTTCAGAATAGCACTAAGTTCTACAGGCACGTGCTGTAAGAACATTTCGAACGTTCGAACGAATTCGACCAGAATCCGCCATGAGATTTCAATTTTGCGTGCTGCATATTAATTTGGTGACGTGAGCACAAGTCGTCAGGGATGTATGTGTCTATGTGCTCGACAACGTGACGTCACCAAATTTACAGCATGCGAAATTGAAATATCACCGCGGATTCAGCTGTCGAATTCGTTCGAATGTTCTTACAGCATGTGCCTACTGGAATGCTTAACCCACTTTGTTCCCTTGTTATAACCCCGGGTTCTTTGCTGGGCGAAAAAAGCTCATCACAAACATAATTCGTTAGAGGAAAAGTAAAGAATATTCTGCATTCATTTCAGTAATTATGTACAGGGGCTGTGCGTCATTCGGCCATATTTGATTTAGGATGATGAATTCCGAAAACTGTGACGCATGGCATGGCATATTATTATGCCAATGTAGTATTTATTCATTAGGTTTATTTATTAGGTCATTCTATAATTTGAAGTCGATTTTTTTGACTAATAGTCACTGTTCTCACGTGCCATACGATAATTAGTTTATAATGAAGCTCATGTAATAGATTAATGCTTGAAATAACAGATAAATTGATATAATAATTACTGTGGAGCAGGGTTAATAACCTTTATGAAATTAATTATGTAGATGACAGTTTTTTCAGACAGCGACCAAAGTATTCACGAAATCCCTTCACAAGACTATAACAATTTGAGATAGTGTTTTTTTCATTTAATAAGTAAATAATTAAGTACATAATATAATAAGTTATTACCTTATCGTCTACTAGCTATCGCCCGCGGCTACACCCGCGTGGATATCGGTTATCGCGACCAAACATAGCCTGTGCTTAGGGTCTATCTCTGTACCAAATTTCATCAAAATTGATTCAGTGGTTTAGGCGTGAAAGCGTAACAGACAGATAGACAGAATTACTTTCGCATTTATAATATTAGTAGGGATTACAGATTTATTTACGTTATAATTTCCTGGCTAAGTCAAAGCCATACATATTGACAAAAGCTCTACCAGAGGCTACTACACTTTATCATTTTGGTCCAGGATCCGTGCCTATCTACCAGTTTCACCAAGTG
This sequence comes from Eilema depressum, assembly GCA_914767945.1. Lineage (NCBI taxonomy): Eukaryota > Metazoa > Arthropoda > Insecta > Lepidoptera > Erebidae > Eilema > Eilema depressum. The sequence goes on from OU612026.1 coordinate 2,921,611, forward strand.
CCTTCAATCAACAGTATCTTCTTCATCCTAGCATTAATTCCCAGTCGCATCCGAAGCTTTCAGCTCGGAATCTGGGGTCCGCTTTACCGGTCTTAACTACGGATTTGGCTAGACCTCGACCTTCAATCAACAGAATAACTAACAATATGTTTCTTTTTGTTCCAGGTTGTTTAACATGCGGTCAAGTGCTGAACATCATGGTCCTATTAGGCTTCATGTTGAACTACGCTCTCCGGGTGAACCTCACCATCGCCATCGTACAGATGACCGGCAATCAGACAGTTGCCCTTACCAATCACACAATCCACAACGTCACCGAGGTAGGTCTCATCTCGTCGGCGTATTGTAGAATAGAATGAAGAATGTATGGAATTTGACGTATATGACATTCGTCAATCCGCCCCCCGCCCAACGAATTGCCACTTCTCTAGGGGGGCTGAGATCGGTTCACTATCCATTTGCATAAAAAAAATAACCATAACTCGGTAATTTAGACTAATGATCTTTTGGCATAATTTTTGTGGAAAAATTACATAGTAAAATTATGCCAAGTATAATTATGCCAACTAAATTATACCAAATTCATTATGCCAAAACATTTTATGTTAACGAAAGGGATCCCGCTGAGATTATTTATTGAAACGTTTATATGACTTTACTTCGCCTGATATTGAGCTAAAAGTAAAGTCTCAGGAGGGTCTTCACCATTACAGATATCAATGATTCTACAGACATCTTTATTTCAAGGCAGCACAGCAAGTAGCGACCTGATGGCTGGAATACGGCGGCTTACAACACCAGAAGTGTCACTTTATTTACCACTTAGATATTAAAACTTCTATAATATGAGACTTTCAGAAACTATCCCATTAGAGACATGTCAATAATTCAGATATTGATTAGGTAACATTTATTATTCATCAGCCTAGCCTGTGAAATCTGTAAATTAATATGCTTTATTAAATCTTTCTGTTACATTAAATAAATAAATATTCCACAACATTCTACACAACGCTTTCTAGACCCATGGTAAGCTTAATTAGCTTGTGTTATGGAATCTAGAATGCGGATATACATACTTAGATACTTTTTTTTACTACATTATAATCAAGCTTTTAATAAAATATGACATATCAAACAAGACCATGAAATTATTATCATTTCCGTTCTTGTTACAGTAGGTATCAAGATATTTATATTGATATACGATTACTGCGATTACTTCTATTATAGTAAATACCGGCAACGATGCCAGGTAGAACCGGATGGCCGGACTTTGCATTATAAACTTTCCGGGAATGCCCGGTATATACAGTCAGCATAAACCAAGCAAAAAAGAGCAGAATGAACAAGCGGACCGCGAGCTACGCGGCTGCAACTTTTGTGGGCGATATTCATCTTGGTAGAGTTACACTAATAATAAAATCACTAAACAAATGATATTCTTTGCAGCATCCAGAACATATAGAACAAACTCGCTACGATTGGGACACGAAGCAGAAAAACCTTGTGCTGGGCTGCTTCTTCTGGGGCTACGTGCTCACAGAACTGCCAGGCGGTAGACTGGCTGAAATCGTTGGAGCCAGGTAAGATCACACTAGAACTCGTCAATTGTTACTAAAGCGAAGAAGATCTGTAGCAATCATAAGGCTTTAGGGTATATGGTCGTGCCAAGACCGTCGAAACAAAGCCAACCTCTTCTGTAAGCCGATGAACCTGCAGGTTGGCTGTCGAAATTAAGGTCTTCTCTCTCGGTGTTGGGAGGTCCAGACTGCTCCCATGAAAAGCTTCCAGGAAGAAGTCTCGGATGCCATCCGCAATGACGCTGAAATGACGTTGAATAGGTGCTACTTGCTACCTAAAACAAAAAGAACGGACATCCGTTCACAAACAGAGGAAAGGTTCCTAAAGAGTCTTGAGCTATTGGTTCCCAATAACATCATGTTTATAGATAGTGAAAACATAAATATTTTCGTTCATACAATGGTCTCGTGGGAAAGAAACATCGCGTGGTTCCCTCACATTGAAACTGATCTATATTTAAATATTTGGCACCTTTATACATCGTCGCGTCTTAGCGATTCTCGAGCAAATAGCTAACGGAATGCCAACCCATTTGCAAATAATTCCCGCTACCGTATTCTCTATAAAAACTTGACCCTTGAATGGAGAACAAGATTTTTTTCTTACAATAGAATAATGTTCATTGTTGGCTCTGCAGCAGAAGGCGACATTGACTCAAATTAATCCTGCAAAGGGCGGCGACCGATCGAGCGATGCGACGACGCCACCAAAATCGTTAATCAGAATACCAAATTTGAATTATTACTGAACATGCAATTCTCATTTATTTGAACCGGTTCATACATTTTCAATTGTATGCCTTTTTGTAATTCTGGCATCCCGTTATTTCATTTCAAATGTTAAGAAGATGCGTCGGGTAATTCATATGCCCGAATAATTTAGCGTAAAACTTTCAATATGGTATAATAGAAGGGTCAGGGGGGTCAACGAGGCTGATGGCCCACTTAGTACTTTTGGTCCTTGTCATCGATTTGAACTATCGTATCGTAGTTAATTAGTTATAATAGAACAAATGGCACCAGCTTCATGATCGACTAGGTACGAGTACAATGATCTTGGAATATACTAGAAGTATAATACTTGTCACATGAATGAGATTGACTACTGAGTAGACTGGGGTTTTTCTTCTCTTCTTTAGTCAGTCTTCGTTATTTCCAAAGCTTCCACTATGATATGGATACACTTTTCTATTTCTCCGAAGCATTTTTGTTTGGTGTATTAACTATTACGGAAAGACTGTCCTCTTTTTCATATCTTCTCTAGCAGAATTGCAGCAATTTTGTCAGGAACAACTGTCATCTTACGCTCCTACCCAGAAAAGATAGCCAGCCAGAGCATCCTCCATTGTTCGGCAGGTGTTTGTCCAGATCTTGATAGAGTTACATTTACTTTGAGTAGACAATGATTACAATAATATAATTGGATGTAATGAACCGTCTCGCCATCACTTTATTTAATGGAATTTCATAGTTAACACGTTGAGCGCCACGCGGCCCACCGGTGAGCCTAGCGTACTTTTCCGTTTGAGCCACGCCAAAAATCACGAAACCGTATTTTTTTACAACTTCTGATTTTCATCCCAAAGTCAATAAAATGCTATAAAACGTGTAGAAAATAAAAATTAGCGACTTCTACCGTCTAGTTTCAGTGATATAGCAAAAGGCTCACATGAGGGTCCCGTGGCCTCCTACGAAGGAATATCAATTTTTCCGTTGCCGGGGGCCGCGGGGTCACCCCGCGGCTCATCCGCCCTCCAAAGCCAAAGGAACATTGGATTGGTCGAATCAGTATTAAAAACTGCCATAGTTGTGATTCATCATCATCTTCATAGAGACGTATTTTCTTGATTGCATCAGAGGCCAAGATGACCTCGGAGCTCAGATAATCGGATCCTTGGTGTATCCTGACGGTAACGGGGAAGGTTTTCATGTCGCCAACAGCGGTCCAAACCACAGAATTGGAATCGTGGTACATGTCTTGGATAGTGTCAATGTAAGCCTCTGGAACATCTTTGGACCGCAATACCCCTGGTGGGTATTGCGCGAGGAACACAGTCGAAGGCCTTCTGTATGTCTAGGAATAGGCAGTGCAGGGGCGTATTCTTGGCCCTGTATTTCTCCGCACAATCCTTGGGGCGAACGCCGGATCCACGGTCCCGTGCCCCGAGCGAAACCTACACTGACACTCCGAAAGTGCACTCTCCTTTCGGATCCGGGATTCGATTATCAGCTCGTAGAGCTTCATGGTGGGAGAGATTATCTTTAAACCGCGGCGCGCGGTAACTGCACCGATCCCTTAGCTTTGAAGACTGGCGTGATGATACTCAGTCTCCACTGGCTCGGGATCTTACCGGGGAAGAGTATGCGGTTGTATAGGTTTGTGAAGATGCTCACACCACGGGCACCCATTGCCTTCCAAGCTTCGATGGGGACTTCGTCGGGTCCCACAGCTTTCTGGTTCTTCATGCGGTGAATGGCAGCCTGGACTCCTGTCATAAATGTGATTTTTAGAGACTTTTTGAGGATAAGGACTACTCCGGTTTCGAAGAGGTACGCGTGTACACTGACGGCTCCAAAACAGAAAATGTTTCAGGAGCAGGCGTACACTCCCTGGACCTCGGCCTAAACATCCACTTACCACTGGGCAAACACAGCTCGATTTTCCAATTTGAATTTGTCGTCATAACAACAGCTGCGACGGAAAGAAACAGACTGGAGGTGAGGGGCTTAAATATAAGACTCCTCACCGACAGCATAGCTGTCCTGAAAGCACTAGACCACCAAATAACCAAACAGCATACTAATAGCGGAGTGTCAGGCAGCTTTACACAAGCTATCCACCAACAACGTAGTAACGCTACAGTGGATAAAAGGGCACAGTGGGTCCTACGGCAACGATGCCGCGAATTAACTGGCGTGAAGAGGCTCATGTCGTTGAATGGCCCACTACTATTACTACTGATACCTTTCTCACAGATCCGCAACTGGTTGCGTGAGAGATTTACCGAACTACACATCCAAAGATGGGCAGAAACCACAGATGCAATCTGCCAGTCAAAAGTGGCCTTGCCATCATTGAACCAACCGGCTTACGAAACAATTCTGGGGACAATAACAGGTCACTGTCACCTAAACAAGCACCTTTACACCATCCTGATCACGGGTAGCCCTCTACGTCGGGGGTGCTTCATCGCCGTGGAAACGACTGCCCACGTAGTATTAGAATGCGAGGCAGTAGCCCCCCAACGTTCTCGAATCCTCGGCACAGTGAGGTCGCTCCGCGAAGCCTGTGAAGCACCCAGTAAGCTTCTGCGCTTCTGGGCGGTGTTAGGCTGGCTACTATAGCCTGCAGTCTTCAAAAAGGAGTTTAAGTGCGGACAAAAGTCCCCTTTCCATTCCATTCCAAGACTTTTTGAATATTCTAATATAAAATGTTGTAAACAAGATTTTATATAAAACGTAATGCGAGATTTTTATTTGGTGAAGAAGAAAATATTATATCCTATTATATTTTGAATAAAAATATTCGCAATTATGTATTAGTTCGATTCACATTCCATAATCAAAATAACAATTTCTACTGAATCGTAGGACGACCCTTGCATCTTACAAGAACCTCGAAAAAATCTTACAAGTTTTTACCGGATTTCAAAACCACGCCGTCCGAATACGCTGCAGGGCCTCGCGGCTCATTCCTACATACGTTTTGTTTAATAACTGCAATCTGTGGCTTGTGGGAAGCGTTTTCGTTAGACCTGTCAAAAGGCTCACGGGTGACCTACGTGGCTTGAACGGAACAGTAAGGGAAGGCTCACCGGTGAGTCCTGTGGCCTGAACGGAAAACCTCGATTTTTCGTGCGGCGTTCAACGTGTTAATTAGCAAAAGGTAGATACGTCTACAACTATCGCGTTTCACTATGTAGGCTATATTATCATTCGTAACTACAGAACCGGTTTATGAATAATTGTGTGAATAACATTACACTGAGTACAAGTTCGACAAGTGTTTTAATTACTCGTAGTTATAATCTGAGTCATTGTTCTTCTTCTTCTTCATCCTAGCGTTAATCCCGGTCTTGAAGATACGGTCGTTAAAGCTTTCACCTTGAAATCCGGGGTCCTGTTTTTTCCAGTCTAACTGCGTTTTTGTTTGGACTTCGAGATTGAAACCTTTAGTCTGATAAAAATCACTTTGTATTGGAATCTGTGGATTACAGACAGCATATAAATTGTTGTGATTAAAATGGACATGTCAGAGAATGATTCACGCGTAACAATCTCGCAACGCTTGCGGATTCCGTGCGAGAATTGAATGTTATCTGCACCATTATCTGTTTGTCTGACTGTCTTGGAATAAAATTCTTTACCAGCACACGTGTTTCCTTCTTCCAGTCTCAGGTCCGTTAAGCAGGGTGTGAAATAGCATCTGTTGAAACCGTCAAGCTGAGACCCAACCTTGTAACTTTGTTGGTGTTTGCAATAGTGATGGTTTTGGCCACATTTGAAATAATTGTGATCTTATCGCAATTGGTTGAGTAGAACCGGAGATTTGAAAAGTCAGGATAACCGACATCCACGCGGGTGGAGCCACCTGCATCAGCTAGTTCATGAAATGATTGCGTGTCAGTTTTTAAGCCAACGGGTGTGCGGCGATGCGGGCGGTATATTTTTGACGTGTGGTATTGAATTGCCCGTGTGTTGCATGCAGTTATTATTAAAACACCCAATGTATCAAGTGACTGGAATAAAAAATAATGGTAAAAAAGATTCGGTTCAATTTTAATGGAGAAATATGAGGGTTTGATTAATATTGGTAAACTGATTCGTGCTGTATATTAATGAACTTTAAAATTACTTTTAAAGATCCCGTTATTGTATTTACTTCTGGCTTTTCGAAATCCCGTTATTTTAACCCGATATTACGACACACCTAATTGAAAGGGATTACCGTATGGGACGCCATGAGTGTCATACTCGTGCTGCCGACCTTGTAGAACCTTCTAATGTCCTTCTTGAAGAACTCCATGTTGTATCTTGGATAAACCATAGCAGGGAGGTAATTCCACGGCTTGAGTGTGCGTGAGAAGTTCCTTGCATATACTATGCACTATGCGCACCGTTTCCGGTCATAATGCGTGAGGACGAATTCCCTGCCTATGGTGAGCGGTGCAATGATAGAATGTAGCTGTGGGTGTCATATCGAACAATTCCTCTGAAAATAAACCACGTTATTATTTTGTTTCTTCTTTTGTCCACAGGCGGGTGTTCGGCTACAGCACTCTGGTAGCCAGTCTCCTTACCCTTCTCACTCCTGGCTCCGCTGCCGTCGGTTTTGGTTGGATTGTAGCTGTGCGGGTGTTCCTAGGATTCTGCTTAGGAGCAACATGGCCAGCCATACTCCCAATGGCATCGAAATGGGTTCCACCAATGGACAGATCGAAATTTATGTCCAACATGATGGGTAAGTGCTTACTATTTTGTTTAGTTTGTTGAGGCTGTTTCAAGGTTGAATCGGCATTAATTACTAACGGCTAGAATGCTGTACCACAGATTACCTGCTGTACACTGAACATTAAAATTGTATCTTTCTGTATCCTAGCGTTTAGTACCGGCCGCATTCGAAGCTTTCACCTCGGATTCTGGAATCCACTTTTTCTTTTTAATGTTTTTTTTTTTATATTTTATATCTGAGTATTGCAGTTAGACCATTTGTTGAACTTTTTAGGGTTCCAACTACTGGTAACCACTGCTATAGATGTTCGTATGACAACTAGGATCAACGGTTTAACGTGCTCTCCGGGCTCGAAAATACCCAAAGCAATGTATACAAATATTTGCACTGAGCGGAAATCGAATCCGCGTAGTAGCGCATTCACTGCCGCCACGCCACGCCATACACAGACATTAAAATTGTATAAAGTTATATCGCGTTTACCGGTTTCCGCATTTCGTCATCATGCGAGACCTTGAAGATATTGCTGTCATAGTTGTTATCTACACGTAATGAAGGCTCGAATTGTTATCGTTCGGCGCATTTTGCAGCGTTGCGTGTATTTGAAAGCGACAATATGGCGGCGGAGGCGCGCGCAGGCGTGGTCGCTGACGTCACGGCATCCGCGCACGCTGATTGGGTGCTATTACTTGACCGCGCGATATAACCTTGCGCAACCGTTGCCAGGCTGCTGTTAACCAGTTCTTAGAAACACGAGTCATATTATTTTAGTACGGGACGTTTCGACCGCGGTCACGTGATTTTTGCGGCGACTATGATTTCGGACAAGGTTGGGAATGTGAATTTATGTTGTGTGATGTGTCACACGGGGCTCAGATTAATGTTGACAATCTATTATGAAAACTGTTCTTATTATGATACCGTTTCTTATTCTATTTTTAAATATAGCTTCGTAAACTATACTGCCTATGCATGACATCGCAGGATCGATTCCGGGCTTGGGCAAATTGTTATTGAAATTTTCTGTTTGTAGTAGGTACTAGTAGGGACTCTGGAAAAGATACTCGATTGTTAGCAATAGGCTCGCCTCTATTATGGAAAACAGGAAATTCGTGATTACTGAATATTTCTATGCAAACAAAATAATTATGACCACAGTAATAATGAACAATTTTCTATATGGCAGAGATTTCATCTAGGGTGCTATTATTTTTATCTGATTTGTATTTTACTTGATTGCCTACATACACATACATGGTAATGCATTTCCTTGTATGATAATGATAATAACTTGACTAGATAACATAACTAGCTTTATTGCACGGAACAAATAAATGTTAAGATATAAACAAGATTTTAGCTAAATATCTGATTTTAATGAATAAACTTCGTAATTTCGAATACTAAAAATAGCAGAATCCTCCACGTACGAATATGTAGCCCTAAAAACACTATGCAAGAAACAAAATTGATAGTATAATATCTTAGAAACGGAATTTCACACGGTTAAAATCGAGTAACTCTGTTGACACATTACGTCACAATGTTTTGACTTTCCAGAGATGTTGATCAATAACTCGATACGGTTCAATAGACGCAAACATTCCATCTAAAACATCGTCTGTTTATCATATAGGTCTAAAAACAATAATATAAATCAAAGATGTTTCCATATCTTATTTACTTCGATACAAAAGATTCCTTTTGAACGATGAATGATGTAGTTATTACCAGAGATAACCTATTCTTGTATATAATATTATATGCTCTGTGGTTACTACGTATTTATGATGGGCCGAGGTTAATGCAATTAATACAATTTACAATTACGCAAGGCATTATAATTTAATGTTATAATTTATGAGTTAAGAGGTTACGATATCGATTATACATAAATTAGATGTTTGATGACGATTTTATGAGATTAGAATGTCGGTGACTTATGTGGTGTAGCGGTAGAGTGCGACTGCTGAGTCAGAGGGTTCGATTCCCTATCAGTGCAAATATTTGTATGCATTATTCCCGGCAGAGTAGAATTTGGACCACCCCATCTCCTACCTTGCGGTGTCGTACCTACAAGGCGACTAAGGGATAGGGCTGTTTAACATCAGACAGATATATACAGCCCAGGCTCAGCCTCATATACATAGCTCGAGTCAACAATAGTGCCCGGAATACGGCATTAGGCTCGCCCCCTATTACGTGGGACCTAATACAATGATTGGTGAAATGTGGGTGTTAATTCACCTCTGCCTAACACAAAGGCGTGATTGTATGTATGTATGTATGTATATATGTATGTAGGTATGAATATAAAGATGATATTTGCATTGGTCGGGGTGTTTCTATATAGGGCTGTTTTCCATCCGACAGTAAACATACAGTTAATGTCTAGATGCCAGCTTGACGGCAGTAGGCTCGCCCCCTATTACGTGGAACCTAAAATCATAGTTGGCGAAATGTGGGTGTAAATACAAACACCTCTTTTTAGCCCTTCGAGGATTTACAGGCGTGAGTATATGTATGTATGTATGTTTCTTTGTCTCGTCACCGCTCACAAAATTCCTCATATTGATTTCCCAGTTCCGTCTAAAATTAAATAGGTTTTGTTAATTCAGTAGGTTTTATGAAACATTTAACAAAAAATAAACTTGAATGCTTAAAGTATTTACACCCGTATTCACAAACAACACTGTGAGGTCTCATAGTGTGCTTGAGCGCATAGGGCTGGTAAAATTAATTCACAAACATCACGGAGCAGTATCTAACGCAGTGCGTTCCCTCAACGAAGTACTGGGTGGCGCAAAAGTAGTGGCACCAAAGAAAATACCTTTATTTTTTTTATATGAAATTTTCTGTCATTCTGTTGTTGAAAATTGTGTAGTGAACAAATGTAAAATACACTGAAAATAAACATGGACCGTTTTACTCCCCAAGAACGTGGAATAATTGTGTCAAACGCTTTTCCAGGCCGAGTTATCTCTCGTTTTGGCGATTTGCCTTGGCCTGCAAGATCACCCGATCTGACCAGTCCAGACTTCTTTCTTTGGGGTTTTTTGAAATCTCGGGTGTATGTGAACAAGCCACAGACTCTCGCAGCTCTAAAAGAAAACATTCGTCAAGAAATAACGAACATATCGCAGGTAGTGTTACGGCAAGTTATGCAAAATGTCATAAATAGGGCTCAAATGTATCAACTCTGGAGGTCACCATTTAAAAGACATCATCTTTAAATCCTAATGGTACGAAATTTAATGGTACAAATATACATTTAAAAAAACCTAAATCTAGTTTTCTAATTTAGAAAAAATGTTATAGCCGAACCAAATAGGGTCTTTACTTTTGCGCCACCCGTTATTACTTAAGTGTTATCAATTAACAAAAAGGCTTGCCAAAACGAACGCACTGACAATTTGTCGTTCTTTGCATAGTTTTGGTAGTACGCATAGCGAAGTATTGTTTGTGAATACGGGTGATAGTATGCTAACTATTCAAATTCAAATAGTAAAATTTGGATCATCTTCGGGTGAGGCTCTGTCGCTCAGTGGTCAGAGTATTCCTCCTGTAAGGAAAAGTTTGCAGGTTCGAGTCCCGCCTGAGTTAGATTCGCTTTGTTCTATCCTAATCGAATTATGTACGGGCAATTCTTCTCAGTATGAGAAAGGTGAGATATTTTTTTTGTGATCTCAAAACTATGGTCACCCTACTTTGAATAACTGTCGCAGACAAAAGTACTTTGTAACGGTAAAAATAAAAGTGAAAATGGAACGAGACACGATTTTAAAAATGAGATTTTCGATTCTTTACAAACGATTCAATGAGGTGCGTTTTGTTGTCAATGAAATTCGAGAGAACAATAAAGGGACATTGTTTTTTTTTTACATAGACCGGTATTGCGTGCATCCCTAAAGCTTTTTTTTTAATTGTATGGGCATGTCCTTTTTTTTTATCTTAGACGGATGTCTGGTGTGACAAGAATGGATAAGATTTTATCACGTGAGTGTATTATAAGAATTCAGTAAAAAAGTTACGAAGCAAATCGCCTGTGTTCTGATTCGGACATGACGTGTGATGCGTAAGCGTACCTATGTAAGCATAAAGGTACCTAATGATTAAATGATGTAAAGAAGGGGTGTAATATGCCAAATCGAATGCCAAATAATCGAATATCAATTGATCGACCACTATAAATCGAATCAAACATTCAATATATCGTACACTAAAGGCATTAAGTATGAATGTGGACTCCGTGAAGGGGAGAGGAAGTTCTAAGAGAAGATATACCTACTAGTACTGAGAGACTGTGAAAGATACAACAACAAGATAAATCAGTAAAAGTAGAAAGAAAACAATAAAATTCTGTTTTGCAATGAATTGTAGGTAGTTGAGAAAAGTATTGTAGTAAAGAAAAAATATTGTAGTAAAGAAAAGATTTTGTTTTTTTGTTTAAGAATATTAACCACCGAAATAACTAACATTCCCGTTGACCCTCCCAGCTAAGCTAAATTACTTGAGTTCTTAATTCTTACACTACTAGACAAACACAACACAACACATTAATTATGTACCTACCTATTTAGTTTTAAATGTTTTCTGGCCTGCGATTTTAGTTCAGGAATTAAATGGTAATGAGGCTAGCAACTCGATTGTATTGTTATTGGTTATTGAATGAAATGGAATCGGTCCACTACATACGTATGTAGTACATTGTTCATAAAACAAAGCTCTCGAGTAAACTGTTTTAGACCTTATCTTACAGGAGTAGAAGCTATTTTGCGATGTCGACTTTTTCTAAACGGTGTAAAAATTTGTGTTCAAAGTTCACTTAGTAACTGATTTTCATTATAATAAGTTAGTAAGTAATTGTGCTGTTTGCATAATTAATAATCACGTCACGTAATAATCACATTACGTTGGTTCTGGTTACATCCAGAGCTTTTGGATGGAGCCCGGAGTACGTTCACCTATTCTTAGATTTGGCTTCATTTGGCTATTTTTTTCCTAAGTACTAACATTATGGGGGCGACTGCCCTATGACATCTCCCAAGAACACACCAAAGCCTGATCGGTTTGCAGCCCCCCTTTAGATAAGTGTCAATTCGTTGACCGGCGTATTGTAGAATAGAATGACGAATGTATGGGATTTGACGTTTTTGACATTCGTTGACGGCTGTCATATACGTCAAATTCGATACATCTATCATTCTATTTTACAATTCGCCGGCCAACGAATTGACACTTGTCTAGGGGGGCAGGTCAGGTTGGCTTGGTCCTAGAACCAGAAGGCCTTGTGCTTGTGAGGCAATTTATTCAGTACCTAGCTATTAGTTACTAGTTACTATTGCTACTTCTTCCACTATGTGAAGTTTGTTGCGCCGTTTTTTCTCCATTAGCGCCTAGGAAGCGGTGGCAAACTTAGTTTTAAGGAGAATTTGACGTCAAAAAGCTGTAACAGTGTTGCAAAAAAAAATAAAGAATTGAAGTCTAGCGGGCACTTTGTCATGGACCCTTAATCGCTTTTTGCGACACCCACAGGAAGAGGAATATGATCCAAAGCGCGCCACAAAAATGATGTATAAGTACCTCGGGATACGTTTCTTGGACCTTAATCGGCTGACAAACGAGGCCCTAGCGTACGCTGATTGTTTTGTAATAACCTATGCTTGTGAATGAGCTCGTCCACCGCAGTAGCACCCCGTGCTATCCTCAGAAGACTTCCAATAAAGGGGCTGTCCATTAATCACGTGATGTTTTTTTAACAATTTTTTAACCCCCACGGTAATACGTGGTGAGGTTTTAGACTCCCCCTCACCCCTAGCCAAAATCACGTGTATTTTTTATTCATTATTTAATGCAAAAAAACTAAGAATCGTGACAAAAATCGCGAGTTATAAGAAAAAATAAATACACGTGATATCTCAATATACTCCTCCCTCCCAGGGTGGATAGAGATAACCAGGGGGTGATGTTTCGTGATTTTTTCGGAACACCCCCCCTCACCCCTCACGTGATTAATGGACAGCCCCAAACGTGTACTGCGCGTATAGAGCACATTTTAGGTCAACGCCATATATTATGTCCCGAGCAATACCTCTGTATCCACATTAATTTAGCGTACTTCCGAATTCTTGCATTGTCGGCAACCTTCAGCGAATACAGTCATAAATAATTTGTTTTTGAATCAAGTCACGACCCATCGCCCTTCGATATGTCCTTTATCAACTGGGTCTAGGTATTTTTGAGGAAAACCTTAGCCTTAGCCAATAATTATACATTTTATTAGCACCAAGATACCTTGAACTTTTGTTGTTCAAACTTGTTGATTGATGTTGCTATGCAAACAATACCATTATATCCTGTACCTGCCTACCTACCTACGGCTGTGGTGATTTAATCTTAAAGTTCTTCAAACGGAGGTAGGACTTGACGGTATTCCCTCCCAATCGAGCAGTCCCACTGGGAAAGTTCGCCTCCGCCCTACAGAATACCGCGGCCATTATAACCTCGTGTTGTCTTCGTAGTAGTGAGTAGGGTAGCCAGAGCTCACTGGAGATGTGCTGTCAGTGGGAAGACCAAAGGCTTGTCCCGCTTTGTCGCTTTCATAGTAGCCATGAACATAATTAAGGCACAGATTACCTAAATACATAGTTGGAAGTAAAGACATAATGTGTAGAAAGGTATTTAAACAGCAGTGGCGAAGGTTAAAAATCATCAAAAGGGAAAGTGATGGAAAAAAACTCTTATTCCTTTTCATTTTTCATGCACCCTGCGACCCATTGGGAAAAAGGCAAGACTCGGGTGATTTACAAGACTAAAGTCATACCGGAAATATGTCCAGCCTACTAAAAATGTCTAATCATACTATTAGTTATAGGAATCCCTCGCCTGCTACAATACTGCGTCTCGGCTCTGTCCCTAGTACCTTTACCATGGTACGAAGTCACATGAGCATCATAATCGTAAAAAAATCACGAAATATCACCAGGGGGGAGGGGTATTTTGAGATATCACGTGTATTTATTTTTTCTTTTAAGTCGCGATTTTTGTCACGTTTCTTAGTTTTCTAGCACTAAAAAAAAAATAAAAAAATACACGTGATTTTGGCTAGTAGGGGGGGGGGGGGGGTAAGTATCACCATGGGGGAGGGGGAGTTAGAAAATTGCTTTAAAAACTTCACGTGATTAATGGACAGCCCCTAAGGGATAACACTGTTCTCCATCCGACGGTAGGTGCTTAAAAAGAGGCAATAGGCATCCACTATTACGCGGGACCGAATAGCATAGTTAGCTAAATGTTAGACAGCTAAAAAGACTATCATCATAAAACATTCATCTTCATCGCACTTCTCACCATATAGGTGGGGAATTCATCCATTGCGAGCGGCAACGGAGCGCACTGTGCGGTATGAAAGGAACTTCATCCCTCGCACACTCAAGCTGTGGAATGAACTCCCCGCGATGGTTTTCCCAAGCGACTACAATATGGGGTTCTTCAAAAAGGGCATTAGAAGGTTTCTTCAGGGTTGGCAGCACGACGCCCCTGGTGTTGTATACAGTCAGTGGGAAGACCAAAAGCTTGTCCTGCTTGTCTTCTGAGCTGACGACACGGAATCTCACTGTTCTTACAGGATCGGTAGCACGAGTCCCCTAGTGTTGCACTCGTCCATAGGCCACGGTAACCACTTTTCATCAGGTGGGCCGTGTGCTTGTCTGCCACCTAAGTGGTATAAAAATAAAACATTAAAATAATGATTCCAGTAATATTAACGGAAATTATCTCGATAGGTAAAGCGAAAGTTTAAAAGTTAATAATGGTTCCACATGGGAATCGAAACCGCAACAGCAGTTGGTGGGCTCACCACCACCGTTACGCCATCGCCATCTGTTCAATAACAGAAGGTTATCAGTTTTCAATTTGCGTCTGCAAAATCGTCATCCTTCCTGTCCATTTATTTGACAAGCTCCCTTGACGAAGATATGGCTAATTAATTGCTGCAAATGTGTGGAACGTAATGACTAGGTACGTTTACTACCTATGGTTTCTTTATACCACTTTGATGGTAGACAAGCACACAGCCTTCCGGCATGGGACTTCCCATAACGAGTCGGCCTTACGATCGAGAGGTCCCAGGTTCGAATCCTGGCCATTACACTCCTAAACGACGTGAGCCAGTGGGCTCCCGTCGTTTAGTAGTAATCCAACTAAGCACCTCTGCAACTAGGTAAGCTAAATTGCTTGTGTTAGGCACTCCTAACACAAGCAATTTAGCTTAGTTAGAAAGGTTAGAGGGAATATTAGTAAGTTCGGTTACTAATATTTTTTTTTTTTTAAAGAAAAAAGAAAGGAACCTTTCATGCAAACCCATCGGTGTATATTCATTTACCCTATTTTAGTTATTCCTTGGTTAATTATATAATGAACTCGACAGGGACCGTTTCCATTATCACTTCTATGAATTACTGTGACTCATGAACATTTACTAGGAAAATATATTATTTGTTTACATAGTATATTGTTATCTTGTCATAATTTTTATTGCATCGGAAAAAATATGGCGCTGATGACGAAGATAAATAGAAAAAATAAGTTACGTATTTTGATTGATACGTTTCAATTTATTAACTCTACGAAAGGTAATTATTTTTGTTATCTCTGATAGTGGTTTAGATAGTATTGTACTTCTGGTTATATCGGTCTTGAAGCTACATCAATCACACGCCGTTTCCGGTCTCATATGGGTGTAAGGTGGCCCAATAAGGTAATTTGCTGGCACCCCGACGGTCCCTAGACCATCTACGACTTTTAAGATGGCCCACAGTTTTTTATACCACTTAGTCCGCAGACAAGCACACGGCCCACCAGATGGAAAGTGGTTACCGTGGCCTATGGACGGCCTACGCCGGCCACTAGCTACAAGCGACTGAACTGCATAAGCCACAGTAATAATAAGGAAATTGGATTCCTTTTTGTTCAGAATATAGTTAAAATAAAATTTTATACTGCGGCGTGACTAGTTTTTTTATACTAATTAGGTCGCAGACAAGCACACGGCCCACCTGATGGAAAGTTGTTGCCGTTGCAGCACGAGTGCAGCTCCAGGGGAGTCGCACTCGTGCTGCCTTCTTTGAAAGAACAGAGAGATTCTGTGCCGACAGCGCTGAAGACAAGCAGGAGAGCCTTTGGTCTTCCAACTGACAGCACAAAACCTTTCCAGTGAGCTTTGGCTACTCTATTCAGTGGAATAGGGTAGCTTAAAGGGTAGCTAAAAATAAACTGTGAATAGTGATTCACATTATGTTTCTTTCAACTAGTCCAGTTGTTAAATTGAATACAAATAAACAGTACTTCACTCAATCATTGACCCCATAATGAGCGAGGAAGTTTCCTATGAACTGCCTCGCGAGTGAAGGAATTTTCTATATCAGTAGTGAGTAATATTGTATTGGATTGAACAAAGTGCGTGCGGTCTCAGAATATAAATGGAAAACATGTAATAAATCAAAGCGCGCGGCGCGGCGATGGCGTAATGACTTGCAACCAGCAACTTGCGATTTAGAAGGTGCGATCCTAAATCGAGGTATCTACCTGTGAGGTGAAACCATATAGTTTAACTGGAGAGACTAGTAATGGTCTATGTTCCTAATAAAAAAAAAATAGTTATAAAAAAGCGTCGACTGGCGACCTTCTGAGTAATTTTAAGAGTCTTCTTTCCTGAAGGAGCCTGCCTCTAATGCTATCTGTGGGGGCTACCATGAAGTCACATTGGTCTTCTTAACTGCAGACCCATGCAGAAGATACTTGCGTACCCATTACTTGTTAAACTCCGAAACGGATAGAGGGGACCATTGAGAAACCGCAATGATTTACGTGTACCTGCTGTGTGCTTCTGCAGCTGTCGTATGTGGTCACGTTCGGAATCATACCTTTACGGTAGGGTTTGAACCGAATCAAAGTGTCACGTACCTACTTTGGCCTGTTGCTGGCGTACACTTGTTATATTATTTATATAGTGCAAAATATTGCCATGCCTATTCAAAAGTTACGTCCCAAAGTAATGCATTAATTACAGTCATGTCACTCCGAATGTTGCCACACGTAAGAGGAAACAGACAAATCTAAAATATAATGACTTGGTTTACCGAGCACCTGTTCAGGGTTATCACAACAGCCACAAGTGCCACAACAGGATGTAGTACATTGTACAATACGGCGTGCAGCTGTCGCCTCTCTGCAGTTATATCACTTGCGTTGGCATAACTTCCGACAACTTAGACACTCGTACGCGCAAATTGTTTTAGGAATTTTTGTTTTATGCCACTTATTTACAGATCTCGGTGAGCAGAGTAGCCAGAGTTCACTGGAGAGGTTTTGTGTTGTCAGTGGGAAAAGCAAAGGCTTGTCCTACTTATCTTTTGCGCTGACGGCACAGAGTCTCTCTGTTCTTACGGGGTCGGCAGCACGAGTGTGACTCCCTTGGTGTTGCACTTGCCCATTGGCCACGGTGACCACTAACCGTCAGCTGAGCCGTGTACTTGTCTGTGACCTAAGTAGTAAAAAAAGATGCTGATGAAAAGTGGTTACCGAGGTCTGTGGACGTGTGAAACACCAGGGGTGTCACACTTGTGCTACCGGCCTTGTAGAAACCTTATAATGCCATTCTTGAAAAACCCCATATTGTAGTCGAGCTTGAGTCGTGAGCTTTTAATGTGCGCAGACGCGGCCCGAAGGAAAGAGTTTCTGGTGATATGAACCGCCCTCCTTCAAAATAGTACACGTCAAATTGAAAAGAAGAAAAGGGATTTATTAAAGGAATTTGCTCTTGAGCTTTCAATATGCGCAGGCGCGGTCTGAAGGTAGGGGTATCTGGGAGGTATGACCCCCTGCCCTCCCTCAAAATCCTGAACGTCAAAATGAAAAGAAGAAAAGGGATTTTCTCTAGGAATTGCCGCACTTAAAAATAACCCCCTCAAAAAATTCAGGCAACTACCGTACCTGATTATGCGTAAATATTGCTAGGGTGTGGAATGACCGGCCTTAGTATGGTTTTCAAAAAGCTATAACCTATTGGAAGGGGCCAATGTCCAGCAGTGGATTGCGATAAGCTAATCGATCGACTGATTGACCTTAGCACTTATATCTCACCCTTGAGAGAGGATAAACAAACAACATACGAACGACGATGTCCAACCTTCATAATGTAGTGAACAGGTCAATTCTGCAAATTTTTATGATGGTTAAAATTCAGTTGCGATTCAATCTCATACTCTCAAATGTCAAATGAGGTCATCTTCATCCTAGCGTTAATCCCAGTCGCATCCGAAGCTTTCACCTCGGAGTCTGGGTTCCGCTATACCAGTCTAACTGCGAATTTGTTTGAACTTCGATGTTACTTATGAAGCGACTGCCACCTGACTTCCCCAACTTAATGTATTGGTCGATATCGAAGCATTGCAGCTAGACCAGTTGTTGAACTTTTTAGGGCTCCAACTACCCGTAACGACTGCCATAGGTGTTCGAATGGCAACCGGGACTTTACGTGCTCTTTCACATTACGAGATTTGGCCCTCTTTTCATTGAAATCGTGATCGAGTTCGACATTTAATTTGATTTTGACAGCGAATCGAATCGAAATCGAACTTTTATAAACAAGCAGAATTGAACCCCTGCTAGCGAATCTAGTTCATAACTATTATTAAGTCGACATAAAGCAAATCGGGTGTGGCTGCTGACGTGACCTACTCGTGCCATTGCCAAGTTCACGGTACAATGGTACAACTGGACCATTTTGCGTTAGTATTATACAATGTTGATAACTAATGACTGGCACAGACGCTACGACTAATAGTTACTATTGTACTATACCATTAAATGCTATTCCTAGGTATTGCTCGGTACCTACATATCTTGGACCTAAAATGTGCTTAAAACGTGCTCTACACGCGCAGTACACGTTTCTTGGGTGTCTTTTGAGGATAGCACGGGGTGCTACTGCGGTGGACGAGCTAAATAAAAAAAAAATCTAGCCAGTATTTTTTTTAATTCGGGGCCCAAATCGGTCCCGGTTGTCATACGAACCTCTATCTATAAGGTATTATAATAAGGAACATGTGAGGTGATCGATGTGATCAATAATTTTGCTTTCGATCCTACAATCTTTATTTATTTATTTATTTATTTATTATTTCAATTTTCTGATAATATATCGTTGCAACAATAAAAATCAGTTTTCTGTCTGTACTATAGCTATAAACCTCTTAAGACAGCCACCCACTTACAGTTTATCGAACGACAACCGGATGATATCGGTCTTTCAGTTCATCGCAATAGCCCACACACTTACAGTTTCGTATACGATTTTGGACTGACGGATCGTATGTGTGTGGCTGCTTGACGATTCCGGTCAGCAAAGACAGTTAAAGGCCGAACAGTCTATGGCCGTCGGAATTTTATACGTAATAACATCAGACTAAAAGAATAAAATAATGTTATTATTTTAGTCTGAGGTAATAAAATTATGATGACTTTGATGACATAAGGACTGCAGGCCGCCGGACAAACGACAAACTGCAGGCGGACTGTAAGTGGGTGGCCGCCTTTACCTGTAATTACCTACCATAGGTACTGTAATAGACTGAACTTAACAAATCACCTCAACAATGTGTTAACTATTTACTCCTCAAACCCGGAACAGTTGATTTACATAACGTTTGTTGCAGCATCGTCCCTGGGCGCGGCGATCACGATGCCGATCTGCGGGTTCCTCATCGCGCACTTCGGTTGGGAGTCGGCTTTCTACTTCACTGGTAAGTATTTACTCCTAATAATGTGGTAGAAAGAAAGAAAATGTGTTCTATTGCAAATTACATACATGTATCCATTATGGTTTACTTATCTGGAATTTAAAAACGTTTCAAAACGTACTCTTATGCGCAGTACGCACTTTTTGGGTGACTACAAGATAGCCCGTGCTATCTTGAAGTAGTTGAAGTCACCCAAAAAGTGCAAAAAGCATCCGGTGGAGGAGCTCAAACCCATAATATCAAGCATTTTGCCTCGTTCCTCTCGAGACTTCAGGGTTAAGATATATGCCGGGAACTATACCCATACATAAAATGAAAAAAAAAACTGCCTCGATGTGGTAATGGGTGCTGCTGTTTTCCCTAAGTTCGATTTCTGAATGTCTTCCAGTACTCAACGTGCCCACCCTGACGCAAAAACCGCGCCATGACGTGGAGTTACGGAGACCAGCCCGTTATACCATACCATACCAGTACACAGGGACACAGGTTTTTTGCTATATAGGGGTTTATGGGAGACTGCCATATTTTGACCTCCCAACCAGAGAAGAAAACCTACGTCAGCTTGTAGATAAAATTGAGTAGACTTTACTTAAGGTTTTGATGTGACTCCAAACACATTATTGCAAATGTATGCATTCTCTTTTGCATTAGTTTGTGTCAGTCTCACTGTGGTACCAACGTTGTCTCCTCGACCCAAACATCTGCTATAAAACTCTCAGCAATTTTATCGACGTGCTGAATATTTACGAGTAATAAAAGGACGTAAGCTCTCTCGGTTTTATATTTACTTAGGATTTAACTGGTTTCGTGATGGGTTGCCGTACTGTTATATGCCTTTTCTATTGTCCCTGTTTCTATAGAGGTTATTGGCATACCACTTAACCACGAGCCCCTTAGCCGAAATACAGCCTTTAGACAAAGGCTGTATTTCGGGGCGAGTCTAGACAGACTTAATATCTAGGTACATAATTAGAACAGCAGCCTCGGCATGACGACATAGACATATTTTTTCGACCAGTGAAGTCCCTGAAAAAAGGTGACACGTGACGTCATGATGTAGATTGTAGACGACTTCGGTTCTCTTGGACTTCATTGGCCGAAGAAATCCGAAGAGATACGAGTATATCTATGTCACCATGCTGAGACTGCAGGGTTGTCACTTATCACACTATTTTTTACTGATACAGGTAATATAAAAATCAATGTTTACAGGTATAATAGGCGTGATGTGGTCCGTGGCCTGGTTCGCGGTTGTATACGACACTCCAGCACAGCACCCTCGTATCTCGGAGACTGAACGCAATTACCTGATAAAGGCGATACCGCAGGACTCCAATAACAAAGGGGTAAGTGTCCACCACCAAGCGCTTTAATGCAATGAAATATAATATAGAACAACGAATGAATTTAAAAGCATTTAGTATGTTAACTATACAAATTGATTCAATCAATCAATTAGCCTACTGCAGTCCACTGCTGGACATAGGCAAATTGATTAAGATAGAAAAAAGCGAAATTAAGCTTAGGCGGGACTCGAACCCGCGATCTTTCCCATAAAAGGGGAATGCTGCTTCCGCTACAGCTACAGCTGGAATCTTAAAATACAGAACAATGTTTCAGGCTTAGGTAACGACAGTCTCTGTGGCGTAGCAGTAGTAAACGCGGCCGCTACGTAGGAGGCGCGGGTTCGATTTCCGCTCAGGGCAAATATTTGTATGCATGTATGGCTATTTGCATCGGTTTGGTCGTGCCTCGGAGAGCACGTTAAGCACCACCAGCTTTACCAGTTTCCTTCTTCCTTCAGTCCCGGGTCCTTTAACCGGGGCGAGAAAAATGATCTGATAAAGCCGTCAAGCTGAGGGCCACCATTGTAACATAGTTGGTCCTTCTCTCCTATGAGACTTTGCCTTCAGCTATAGGTAAAAATTGTTACACACAAGGTGTTCGTTGCACGAAATGAAAGTGAAACGAAAAATTGTGGTAATTGTAACGTAAAGGTATCGAGAGAACGAAACATTGTGATTGGCCGCCTGCCTAACTGTGAACCTGTTATTTAAGGTGATTACATACGCGAATGACTTTGACCATACAAATGCTCAAGGTCATGCGCTCAAATTTGAACCGTAAAAATCAGTAAAACTAATTTTAATAGATAACTTTATAGGCGACGGTTACTAACTAAGAAGATCACGTCCACGTCATGCTAATATACTTATTTAACATACATGTGAAACTTTAGATTATTTGGATACATATTGTAGAAAATATTTTGTTTTATAAGAAAGAGTAGAGTGATGTTCAGAGCCTCTTTTCAACTATTTCCTCCTTTTTTATTTAATTTATGAAAAGAAGAAGTTACTCTGTATATCCTGTAGTATGCAAGCATGTAAATTCCAGATCTGTAGGTTTTATAGTTAAAAAGAAAAACGGTTTCGAAAATACCGGTTTTTCGATGCTGATCTGATTCGGGGCCTTAAGCGTGGCGTGAAAAAGCATCTGATAAGGCCGTCAAGCTGAGTGTCACCATTGTAAGTTACAATTATTGTAACATCGCACGTGTCTATAATGGTGACCCTCTATTCCGAGACTTTGCCTTCAGCTTATCATCAGGCTAGGCAAAGGCAAATTGACGTGTCCTATATAAAAAATAAATAAATTGAAGCCTACCAATCGCAATACTCCGTTCCTTACGATAGCTTAATGCTAGGGGTCAATGATATATTATAAAACTATAGATATGTTGTCCACACTCTAAAATGGCGACAAAAAATGATGACTTTTGGTCATCATTTTATGCACCAATCAGAATCACAACCAAAAAAAAATTATTATAATAATAAATTCATAATAATAAAATAATAAATACTAATATGATTCATTTAAAGTAATAACATTGACATATTTTTAATAAGTAACTAAACTGTTGTTATATTTAGTGTTTGCGCCATTTTTGAAAGTCGCCATCTTCTTGTATGACGTATCTATGAATATAATACATCATTGCTAGGGGTACTGTTATTTACATTTTAATAGTTTAATTTTTTTTCAAGTACCCTCATTTATGACGATTTGACGATAAACTATAAACGTAATTAAAATAAGAATTTGTTGACTTAAATTGGTGCTTCACATCATCATTCAAACATAATGAATCACTTTTTTATTACCTGTAGGTGCACTTCTATCCAAACGCGTCAATTAATACTTCCACACAATAAGTAAATACGTATATGAAAAACCTTAACTATTCTCTGTAACCTAACCATTGTATGTATTATTCGCAATTTCATCTTTAATTAAAAACCGCAGACATACGTGCAGCCATTGTTTTAAAACCAATCTTCCATATAATACACAATGAATCTGAACTGCTAGGTGGTTAAACACAGATTAAATTATACGTTTTATTGAACTCAATTTACCTAGTTCTACAAATATTTAAAAACAAATTGTTAAGTAGGTATATTTATTTCTAAGTTTCTTCGTGAATGATTTTCATACAAAATCTATTCAAAAATGAATTGTTGATGTGTTATGGATGTATTTGAAATTAATCGCGATAAATCATATCATGTTTCCAATTTTAAAATGTTTGCTACATTCAATAAAAGAAAATAAATATGTATCACAGATTTTATACTTAATTCAAGGTAATAGAAAAAGATTTATACGAGTAGGTATATCCTTATAAAATATAGGTTACGTAGTATAAACGAGAATATAAAAGGAAACAATAATGTTTTTCTTCACTAATCAACAGAAATATTTTGATAGCTATTATAAATAGGGGTCATAATATTTTCTTAAGTGTTATGATGTGCAATAAACTTGTATTGTTCTATTCTACCATGTGAAAATAGTAAAATTACGTAAAACACATGACAAGAGAATCCATGTATGGTTGTTCTATTTCAACATTTACCTAAACTTTCAACATTATGCTATTCCTTTGTTTTTTGTATAAAAAAAAAAAATATAGGTATATTAGGGTATAGGTGTAGTTGTACAGTCAGCATTAGATCGATTTTGACCAGCAAAGGACTCAAAAAGATCTCGATCTGATGCTGACTGTATCAACAATTCCATGAACTAAAGAGCCACCGTTTAGTTCACCTCTCTTTAACCACCGTCCGCGCACTGTAGTCTAAAAGTGCGCGTTTTGAATTACACAAATTCAATAAAATACTGCCAGAATCAAACCCAGTAGAAGCTCTGGTTACTGCTGTCTCTCGAGGCAGATAATAAAGTAAAAGAACATTTAAGCTAGATAGCATACATTTACATAAATAAAGATAATACATATTTGCAATTCAGATTTATTCAGTCTGATGGAGTTACGACGCGACGCGACGGAAAAAATTGACATTAACCCTTGAATACACTTAGGAAGAAGGCACTTCTTGCATCATCATTCTCTGAGGCTTTTCCCAACTCAGTTAGGGTTGACTTTCCAAGCTAACTGTGATGCTTCTGAACTTCGATCATCTGATCTCCACAAGCAAAGGGCGAAAAAGAAAAGTTCTGCAGTTAGACTAGTCGGACTTTTGAGGGCTCCAACTACCCGTCACGACTGTCATAGATGTCCGCATGGCACCCGGGACCAACGCGCAACGGGTTAACGTGCTCTACGAAGCACGGAAACTTGTTGCACAACATGTTACTTGAAACGTCCCAGGG
The DNA here is from genome assembly GCA_914767945.1 of Eilema depressum. Taxonomy (NCBI): domain Eukaryota; kingdom Metazoa; phylum Arthropoda; class Insecta; order Lepidoptera; family Erebidae; genus Eilema; species Eilema depressum. The sequence continues at coordinate 2,946,123 of OU612026.1, forward strand.
TTTGTCGAAATACACTGCTCTCCACCGCACCTATATTATTTTAAAAACTAGCTGTTGCCCACGGCTCCGCCCGCGTGGAATTCTGATCCCGTTCATAGCTGATATATAGCCTATATGTTAATCCAGGGTATAACCTATATACATACCAAATTTCAACCAAATCGGTCCAGTCGTTTATGCGTGAAAGAGTAACAAATATCCACACATCCACACATCCATTCTCACAAACTTTCACATTTATAATATTAGTAGGATGTCCCCGGCTATAACGGATTCTTTAATTCCTACAGCATATGCCGATACCCTGGCGAGGTCTGCTGCTGTGTCCTGCCGTGTGGGCCATCATCATCACCCACGGCGCGTCAGTCTTCGGCTACTTCACCGTCGTCAACCAGCTGCCCAGCTACATCGAGAGCATCCTACACTTCGATATTAAACATGTAAGTTTTTTTGATGTTTTAAATTTGTTTCGATGGGAAACTGCCAGCACTCATGGCGGAATCTCACTCGCTCTCATCTCAAGCTATTTCTTTCTCTTTTTTTACTTCGTCCCCCGCCATGCTGCGTGTAACATAACATGAGAGCGGTACAGCGCTCTCGGTCGGTCTAAAGGCTGTCCTGTCTGAGAATAGGTAGTCTGGCAAGGGCCTTAGCGGGCTCTACCTCCGCCGTACAGAATACTGCGGCCATAATAACCTCGTGTTGAAGTCCTGGTGGTGAGTAGGGTAACCAGAGCTCACTAAGTGGTATAAATAAACATACATGTTTACTTCTTAATCTAATTAAATTTTATTTGAGTAGTTCGTAAGACACATTATAAAAAACAATTCGTTTTAATTAGTAGTGAACAGAGTCTGTCTGTGACGCATCGCACGTGGCGGAAGGGGAAGCACCACTCGCAGTTACGTAGAACACAAGGTCGTGTTTACTGTTTACTACCCAGCCACACCCCAATTTTTTGTATATTTGTTTTTTTTTTTTGCTAGCGACAGAATATTACACTTTAAAACTGAAAAGTAGTTGCTCTTTAAATTATTTATAAAAAATGACCTTCATTCTTTTAGTGAAGTCTAATAACAGTTCACAGTGTACCGACGTGCTCTTTACAAATAAAAAGCTGAAAGAGTCCTTTGAAACAACTACTAATTTTTAAGTACCTATAACCTAAAATATTTACTCATTATTCATTAGCCGGGGTGGCAGCACACATTGGCCAAATTGATACAATTTTGAAAAAAGGGCAGGTCAGAAGTACCTACATGAAACCGGCGGGCTTGCATGAAAGAATTAATGACAATAGAGGAATCTCGTGAAGTATGTAAGGATAGAGTCAAATGGTGGATTGTTATCTCTGCCTACCTCGGAGGAAAATAGGCGTGAGCGTATGTATGTATGTATTCTGTCGTCAATGCCACTATGCTAATCGACATGGAAAGTCACTAGAGTGGGTCCGAGTACACTTCCCGGTAGAGTTTTTGTCTACTGCGTCAAAACGCAGTTGGATACAGATCTTATCTTCACGACATTTACATTAAGAGCACTATAGAGATGCATTAATAATTTACCGTTTATTCTAATTTCCGCCTGCCAGTCTAGTCTAATGAAGCAATCATGCTTTGTTAGACTTCGATCTTGGGGATAAGTGTGAGGTTATGTTTGCGATCGTGATGTCCGGGATTCGTATCCCAGGTCTTCCCTAGTTTTTTAGTTAGAAAATTGTCAGAAACGGTTTTGGACGGATTTGTTCTGAAAACCGCAATAGGCGGGGTTCCATTGGCAAAGTGTGAGTGTAAAATACAACTGCTTTTGTTCGTCTGCGGCACTAGGAGACCATAAGAACTCCTCGTCTTATAATATCGTATCCTAGGTAAAGTTATAGGTATTTATTTTGCCGTGGTGTTCTCGTGTGCCTATGAATTTATCCTATTAGTAGGACACTGGACAAGCTGTTCTCTCAAGAAGAAAGATCTTTATACATGGATGGATCAGAAAAAAATTGCACCTCGATTTAATATTGTCGGTTTAGTTGTTCAGTCGAAACTAATGGAAAGAAAAGTGACTCATGATATCTGCTCTCATATGTGAATTCTTAAGATACCATCAGTTCTAGATTCAAAATGAATTAAGTAACTAATTAAATAATTAACCTCTAATAAACCGGAAAAGATGAAGAGAAGTAGAAAAAATGGCGAGTAATGCCTTCGTGTTCAAAAAGTAACATAATCTGAAATAATATCTACCCTTATTTTAAACTCTAACACTAAGAAATAAAGTTTATAATATTATTAACAATCTGTCTATTTCGCCTCGAAGGTAATTCGCAGCGCACTTATGATTTCGTACGGTGACCATATCGAGAGTAAGCGAAAGGCGGACAGCTCTTGCTAAATGAAATTTATCTGTTTTGCACGCGATTGCATAAACATATGAATTGTGTAAATTTTCATTTTTTATAAAAGGTATTTACATGATTTTTACTGGCACGGATCTAATAAAAACATCATTGCACCATACATTTTTGAAAGCTCTTTTGAAAAGTAGATTGCGTAATTTAATCGATATTCCCCCCACTACCATAGAATTCTACAGAAGAGCAGTGTTGCGACCAAACGTTTCTCTGCCACTTTAACAAGATTGTCGGTTCACCTAGTAGGTAGGTAGGTAGGTAGCTATTCTAGTAGGTTGACGATTCACTTAATTTATATGTGTTTTGATTTTAATTTGCTAACTGTAAGGGTTATTTAATACTTTTAGTTTTTTTTAGGTATAATTTAAATTAGTTATTGGTAACACTCAATATTATCTTATCTGAATAAGTATTACAATTGTAATGTAACTGTTTGCATTACTACAACGTTTAAATGGAAAACCACCAGTTTTGTATTTAATAATGTTTTCTTTTTGCGAATGTATGACATTTTGCCATGATTACCTCGGAATGCATAGCACCAGCCACCAGAGATCGCTGACTAAAGATGATAATCATCATTTTTAATTACTAGGTACTTCTGTTATGAATGTAGAAGGTCGTATTAATTTAACTATCAATTAATGAACTAAACAGAATTATTTATTGATATTTATTGCTCCACGTGCTGTTGCATCGTTTAAGTGATTTATCATTAGAAATTCATTGCCAATGCTCACTGCACGTGAGGACTTGAGTATTTGTCTTCATTCTGGACTTGTAATGGTTTTGAAATTATACTTTTTCTTGAATAATAAAATAAATTTCGTCATTATGTATAGGTCGACTCTTGGATATTGTAATGTAATTAAAAATAAATAAAATAGGATAAACCTATATATTTTTCAAGTTTGTAAACACGTAACTTTTTTTTTTAATTTGAAGACTATATAGATTTAAAAATAGTTATTATAACAGAATCTTTGTAGTATGTGCGTGTTATCATCGAGTAGTTTATACTGAATTTCTGAAAAACAAAAGCAATTTCTTTTCAAAGACAGTTTTGATATTTTTTCTCACAACTGCCAATTAATGAGTGATTTTATGAAATGCACCTCCTACGTTGCACCATTTAAATTTATTACAACATCAAGCAAAGCTTGCCAACCTTGTGAAATTTTGAAAGCCTGTGCAATATATCTTTTTAGTATACCTACGGAAAGTATTCCACGTATTAGTTAATTAAGAAATAGCAGAAAGTACCATTAAAATATACATACCTACCGTCATATTTTTTGTTTTATCTAGGTTGCAAAAAGATCATGTATAATTAAACTGAATTAAAATCCAATTAAATACATTCCTGGCGAGATAGTGACCAGACTAGTGTGCCCGTGTGTTCAAAAACGTAATGCATTCAAACTGGTAATCCAGCAGACCTACTTGAAAAATTCTCGGGTAAACAATTTTAACCCTTTTATCAGAGCTCTTTCGATTTCATCTCGCTTGTGATGAAGTTGATGATAAACAAGCACATGCAAGCCAACCAGCTTATTGCATCAGCCAAAAGTTGACAACCTCAAATGGCTTGAACGGTAGAAACGGTAAGTTGCCACACCTCTTTGTGGTAAAGGTTTAATGACATTACCTATGACTTCACATCTTGAGCAGGAAATATTGATGCACGAGACGTAGTTGAACTTTGCATTGGGGTTTTTCATGTTCTTACATATTTGCTTCTACTATTTTTATGTTTTGAAGTAATACTTGTTTTTAATTGATTTGAGCGCGCCCTAGAATCAAATGTCATTATAAACAAGGTTTAATTATGAATATTACTTGCTGCAATGTAGTGAAGTAATATAAAAAAGTGTTTACATACAATTTGTGCCGATAAATTGAAACCTTGTTTTGAAATTTATTGCTGTCTGACAAAGCTGTAAATAAATACATATTTTTTTATATAGTAGTACATAATATGAAAGAGAATCGGTGACATTATCGCAATCCCTTTCGTTTCAGTTTTCACCGTTCCTTACGATGACGCCAAACGCTCGAGACATAAACGTTATTTTGAACATGCAGTGGGCGTACCGCAATTGAGAAATTATTACGTAATGACCAAAAATGATGTTTATGTTATTTTGTGAGGAATTGCGCAGAAACATATTTATTTCGTATTTAGGAACTATAATATTTTTTATTAATTATTATTGTTCGAAGCTGTCATTTTACTAGACTTTATCCCCTTGTCCAAAAGCCAAAAATCACCTAATTTGCTTGGTGTATTTCTAATAATATATTTAGTGTAGGTATTACCTCACATAAATAGGGGAATGGTGAAACTCTCTCGAGCTTCAAATAGTCTCCATGCTGAAAACATCATCACATCATTATGATCATCCTCTTAGCGTGATCCCGAATGTATCCAACGCTTCCACTATCGAGCGCAGGGTACGCTAACTTACTCCTATCCCTATTAGTAAAAACCATTGACACGCACGCCATCTATACGACGTGACGTCACGCCTGCACTTTTTGAGTCTATCCCTCCTTCCGGGGCCCGGCTGATAAAGCATGGCCAGATATTTGTTACCCATACACATATTTGGTTGCCGTAAAATCTGACCACACAAAAACACCATCGCATACCATGTTGAGATAATTTTGATTTTGAGAACTAAAAGCGCTTGTGAGTCGCGCAGGGACTGTCCGCAAAACTTGTTCTAATATGGTCAACCTTGGCTTGCAATCATTTTTTCTACTAATCTGTCCGAGACACCTATCGAGTGCTACTGTTTATTATTTTGTGTTGGTCAATAAAACTCACGCCGTTTTAGCTCCAAAGGGGTAGGTAGAGGTGTATTAACATCTTTGTTTCGTGTTTTCAGTTTCATGTTTTAGGGAGCCGAACGTATTGCGATTAAATGGGCATTTTTTTATAGACTGTATATTATTGTCTTTCAGCTGACAGCCCTATCTTTAACAGACTTGAACGACACCTACAGGAATAGGTGGGATGACTACTATATTTTGACTTAGGAAATTCTCCCGTTCTCGCAACTCACGGGAATCTATTTAGGGGATAAAAAGTAACCTATGTGTTATTGCAGATGCCTCCAGATCCATCCAGATTCTAGTCTATCCCTGTTTCAGTCAGATCTATTTAGCCGTTTGAGCGTTATTAAGTAACAAACATCTAAACATCTTCACATTAATAATATTAGTAGGATATTACAATCAGATGACCTTGCCTAGCTCTAATATACTAAAGACTAGACTTAAGTCATTAAGGACGTGCCATAGATATTATGCAAATAGCTGTGATAAAAGCTGAGTTTATGTGTTTCTAGAATTTACGTCGTTGCTGACCTTATTAAACTTATTCTAGGGAAATCCTAGAGTACAGTGTGACGTATCAATTGTGAAAGTACTTGAGGAAATGGATGTCTCAAGATTTCGAAACAATTTTAGAATCAGAGATATTGCAATAAAAAAACTTTTTAATGGATTTATTTGTCGATATTTACTTTTAGCCCAACGTTTTGGCTACTTAACGTGTCTAAAAATGGTAGTTGTTATAGTTGGCGGTAATTAACTTGGCAACAAGCACGTAACAAAATGTTCTCTTTATGCGCAGTATGCGCGTATTGAGTGTCTTTTGAGGATAGCTTGAGTAGTATTCTTTTAGTCTGAGAGCTTGAGATGCTGCGGCGGCGGAGGACCTCAAATCCACCAATCATAGATTATATTAAACCAATCCGCGCGTACCAGAGGCTTGTTTGTCTCGCGACTTCTTGCCAAGTTAAATTCCGGGAACTATACAATAGTTTGAAGAGTAAGTTATCTCAAAGTACACGAAAATTGTTAATGTTACTATTAACGCAGTTTTGCTCTATTTTACTGTTTTCTAAGTTAGCTTCTGATTTTTAAACTGCTCAACGGATTTTAATGCTGTTTTCAGCAATCAATAGAGTGATTCAAGAGGAAGGTTTGTAGACGTAATTTTTGTCACGGGCATAGGTTCTCATGGACTGCGGGAACAGGATCAAAATACAACGCGGATAGAGCCGTGGGTATCACTTCATATACGTGCAGGTAGATAGGCTTGCTTCAGTTCCTAAAATGAGAGTTTCTCGCACATTCCGCTCTGAAAAATCGTAAGCTACTATCGCTAGCCAAAATCTCCATTATTGTTGTTTACACACAGCCAAACACTTAATTCTCGCCTACGATTATATCATACGAGATTCGCAAGTTTAGTGACATATCGCCATGTCAAAGTACTATTAATATTCAATTACGAGGCGACTCTCGCCAACGTGGACGAGGTCCTTTCGGTAATCGTATCATGCAGGCTAGAAACTCTCCACCGGTCCTGTAAATGAGCCTTGTGCAGGTTCGCCTGCGAAATGTAACAGGTATCTTAAATTCTACTTACCCCTTCAGGAACATACATGCGTGAATATATCTACGTCAGATTATACCATGTATGGTATACAAAACGGTTCTCCCTTGTTTGGTATAACAACGTTTGGTCGAATATCACTTGAACTAATTTCAGTTACAATAAAGTCATTTCACATAATTATTCATTTGACCGAATATTTAATTGGTAGAATTTTATTTTGCATAATTATTTAGTTGGAATAATATCATTTCACTGAATTTTCATTTGTACTAATTTTATTTAAACTAATGCTTCATTAGAATAATAATGATTTAGTCGAGAGATCATACCGAATCTTGTTGTGGTCATTGCTTGTTGTGGTCACAGTTCTAACCTAACCTAACCCTGCCGATTGCACTGAGAGTTTTTCAATTTCACTTGTATTGTTTTTCATGAAACATACTCTTAGTGGTTTTCTTACATCACGGAAATCGGCAGGGTTAGGTTAGGTTAGAACTGTGACCACAACAAGCACGAGGCGAGCGAGCGAAGCGAGCGTGCCGCGGTCGCGGCGGCCGCCGAGGGCCAGGTAAATAAATTTCTACACTACATTAACATTATACCAATTGAATATTCGATGAAATACATAATAATATCAACTGAACATTACATGAAATGAGCATTATACTTTTTGATCAATAGCGCAAAGGTTGTTATCGCAAATAAATATTCGATGAAATGAAAATTATGTCAATCGATATTATGCAAAGCAATTATTTTCTCAAACGTTGTTCGAATTAGGTAGTAACATTCGACCAAACGTTGTTATACCAAACAAGGGAGAACCATAAAAAACAAGCAAATGCGCAATTCGCGAACCTTTCGCCCACTGCACTGTGCGCGGAAGAAATATTGTTTTGACCTTGCCTACGTGTGCAAAGCAAAAGCTACCGGATATCCTAGTACGTAATACTCGTATATACCTGTTTTTGATACTGAAACCTATTATTTATTTACTGGAATATTGTTTACATGTTACTAGCAGTTTTGTCAACCGTACCAACATTGTACGGTTGGCCAAATTTAGTTTAGTTAGTTAGTTGGTTCCCGGTGGAGTAGAATAGGGCCACCCCATCTCTTCCTGTGGGTGTCGTAAAAAGCGACTAAGGGATAGGGCTGTTCTCCATCCGACAGTAAACATACAGCTCATGACAAAGTGTCTGCTAGACGTCAATAGGCTCGCCCCCTATTACGTGGGATCGAAAATCATAGTTCTTGCTTGCTTCCGCAGCATGAAGATCTGGATGGCGCTGTGTAATAAGTACTCGAATATTCTAAGGTGATCAATGAATTAAAATCGTTAAGCTACTTTTCGTTGACTGCACCTAAATGGTTTGGGTACTTTTATGGTCCACTTAAATACTTACCTACGCATTCATCATACTCCAGTTCGCGTACGGAGGAAGCTGCACATGATCGCAGGATGCACTAGAAATTTACACCAATTTAAACCGGGAGATATGGCATATGGTTCCGTATCTACAATGTTCGACAATTGAGAGTTAACTGTCTTGTTAGGCAAGCTTGTTGTTAGCTATTGGTCGCGGTTTATCTTCTGAGAAAAAAAATAGGGCATACTCATTCTGTAATAGACAGAACCTTAGACTATATACCTAGAAAATTTATAGACAGAAATAACCACTACTTACAACGCGGCGTAAAAAATAGCTATTACTTTGGTACAAGTTTACAATATACATACATCCCATATAATGCGCACATTGATAGTTTAAAGGCGATGATATATATAACGGCAATATTGCCGTTTTAGGTTAGTCACACATAACGCTGAAATAGCCGTCTTTTGTGATGCATTTTATTAGCAATTACTGTGTCTATGTCTATACAGTGTATGGTCAAAGGAAATAGCTGAACTATATATAGTGAATTAAAACATTTAGATACATTTGTCTTTGTAAATTGTACAATATAACGAGTATAATACCCAACCCTTCACCTCTCACCTTCAGCCGTTGGCAATCTGATACAAAGCAAAACGGGGCGAACAAATGTAGACATTTATATCATCATCTTCACGGATAATTCTACTTACATCCGAGGATAAGATGACCTCGGAGCTTAGGGTCCACCTTCCGGCTCTTCCTCCTCCATTTCACACGATCATGGGCGACCATGGTAGTGAGACCATTTGCTCTTATGTCACCCTCCAAAACGTCGAGCTAAGACTTCTTGCGCCTACCTCTTCTACCTGGACCCGTCGGAGGCGCTATTGCCAGGTATTTGCTACCCACGTAGCCTGGCGGTGGCCGCACCAGCGAAGAAGGCTCTATGGAGACATCTACAATCTAGTTAATTCCAACATTACGTTACTAAACAGACTAGAAATCAACAACAGTACTATTTTCCTTCGTATTTCTAAACCACTTAGCGAAACATTTCCTGTAAATGTAATAAACGGTTTGTTCCGGCATGTAAATGATCAATAAACAATAAAGGGCATTCATTATTGTTAATAGACCAGCCCGTCTAGGTAAATGGCAACACTTTTGTGGAGTAGAATAAAATAATCAATGTAGGGGATTGACATACGTTCGGACACCCTTCTTGAAGTATAATCTGAAACCAAAACGGTAATTTTTTCTTATAAAATCTATGACCCATTCTTACCTTGACTGTGGGAAGGGGTACAGATAGTCCCAAAGTAGAGCATAGAGAGCCACACCTACAGCTAGTGCACATAGGAACAGTCTTCCATCAATAAGGGCAAAGCTTTCTTTGCATTTTAGGTCACCGGTTAATACCTGTAACATTAAGGTTAGATGATTTGGGTATATTATGGAGCCCTGCCAAGACCTTTGTGGTTAAACCAATTTTTTCTTATTATTTTCTAAATAACTACTGAGAAAAGAGGTCCCCATATTGTAGTCGCTTAGGAAATTCCGACTGTTAGTAGGGTAGCCAGAGCTCACTGGAGAGATTTTGTGCTGTCAGTGGGACAACCAAGACTTTGTCTTTCTTATCTTCGCGCTGACGGCATAGAATCTTTGTTCTTACAGGGTCGGCAGCACGAGTGTGACTCCCCGGTGTTGCACTAGCCTATAGGCCACTGTAACCACTTACCATTAGGAGGGCCGTGTGCTTGTCTGCGACTTGAGTAGTATTAAAAAAAATCACAGCAGGGATATCGTTCCATGGCTTTCCGTAGCTCTGTAGCCTTCTGAAGAGTCTATATTTTAGACTGATTCACAAACTACTAAAGTCCTTTCTAGAGCTGAAGCAATTATGGCGTGCCCGCTGCAATCATCGTAATACCGAGATTAATGTTAAAATTACAACGCACAAGTAATGACTTCTAAGAAACCGCGCTTCAAGTCTTGATTGGAGCACGCCAGTTCCATATCTGCTCTTGTCATAATGATTCAATAATGTACTTCTCATAATGGTACAAACTCGAAAACTACTGCACCGTTATCGAAGTAAGGACCTATTTCTTTGTACTGTTCCCGACGAAGTAAGAAATACATAGTTGGTCCAAATATTGCCTCAAAAAGGGACTAGTCCCTGCAATATCGGGATTCAGCTCCTTAAAAAGACAACCTCTTATTGTGGTAATATCCTTGTGCCGTGAAGAATTTTAAAAACATTCAGATAGACATAACTTACCCATTAGTGAAGCATACAATACAACTGCGTCAATGGTAATAATTGAACCATCAATCGTAATAATTGAATCGTTAATCGTAATAAATGAATCGTTAATCATAATGATCGAATCATTATTTTTGAAACCACGTGATTCTCGACAAAGGAGAACTCAAGGGTTTCCTCATCACTTTCGGTCTATGAGGCGACTAATAGTAATATGACCGTTTTCTACGACAGTAATTAGGTATTCAGTCATTGAAAATGTCTCGTTGATAGCAATGACGTTAGTACAGAAAAACATGATTGACGAAATGTGATTGGTAATACATAATTGGGTATTTGACTGTCCAGTGAAATTAGTTACTTTTTAATGAACGTTTATGTGTAAACTTGTGGGAAATAAATCATGAAATAAATCAATCGTGACGTCATAATTTTTCATTGTCAAATGAAATTTACTGTTATAGTTAGGTTGAATAGGCGATTAAAAATAAATAGTAAAGGTAATAATTTATTTGCCATTACAAAACTACCTATAACTACTACCTACTTACAAGTTTTACCGGGAGCAAACATAACAGTATCTACCTATTGGATAGGAACAAGTCTGGTATTGCTAAAAATAAAAACAGTAACAAAAAAAACACACAATTATTAGTACCTATTCATTATTTTCGTAATACATAAAATGATAGGTACCATTGTTTTATACGTTGATTTTAATTTTATCCATTCATAGCAAGTCGAATATCCATAAGTCCAACTGTTGATATTTTGGGTAATGCATGAAACGTCATTATAGGTGCGCTTACCATCGCTTTAGTATTATGTTATCTGTGCCATCGCTAAGCATCTGCCTCGGTGCTGTTCATACCCATGCCTACGCTTGGCACAACGGATCCGAGTGATACGCGCGCTCTGTATATAATGTACTGCTGCGCCTGCGTAGATGTCGGATATCGCGAACAAACATAGCCTATGTCATTTCTCATGGTCTAATCTACCCCTATACCAAATTTCATCAAAATCGGTTCAGTGGTTTAGGCGTGAAAGCGTTACAGACAGACAGACAGACAGACAGAGAGTTACTTTCACATTTATAATATTAGTATGGATACTCAAAGGTGGCGCCATCCTTAAGCACAAATTGAGTCATACGGGGTCGGTGAAACCCACGCAAGCTAACTAACCTCGCCGGTAGAAAAGCATCTCTACTTTTTCTACTACCTACCATTAATTACGAAGTTTTGTTACCGGCTGGCGCCCAGCAAATTGCAAACGAGCTTCTGTACAAAACAACGCCTATTACGAGCGTGCCTTCATAATTTTATTGCGTTCTCCGTAACATTTTACGTGTACGAAGATTCCTGAGGTATTCTCGTCAGAACCGGTAATTTTTCTTAGCGCTAATGTTAGCATTTTGATCTATCTTTAGACCGAGAATGCAGTCCCGTCGCGACTTATAAACAGTTAGTGATTATGCTCGGCATGTGTCTGTATTTCAGGTAAGCGGTAGAAAAAGTTTAATTAATTGAAGATTATACAGTTAATTACCGCTTTACCGATCTAACTGCAGTAGGCACATGCTGTAACTTGCATCTCGAATGATCGAAGTGAGCTAGATAGCTGAATCCGCGGTGATTTGTCAATTTCGCGAAATTGACCAATCACCGCGGATTCAGCTATCGAGCTCACTTCGATCATTCGAGATGTTTGTTACAGCATGTGCCTGCAGATTTGCCTGAGCTTCGATATTTTCCGTGAAGCAACTGCCATCTGATCTCCACAATCCAATGGCGATATCTGAATATTTAGCTACTGCCTACAACTAATTGAATAAAAAAAATAAAAAAATAAAAGAATCATCCACCTTCAGTAATTCTATAATGTTTTGGAGATTTACCGATTTACCCAGTCATTCTCGCCTCGTAATTTTTCGTGAGGAAATCCCCACGAACGAGGACAAACGTATTTTGGCGCTCAACTTTTCTGTCATTTGCCTACGCAATTTTAATAATTCATGAGATGAGACAAAGTAGTGTATTACTGGACATAATTTGGTCTTAAAACACTCGTGTGTTACTATAAAAAATATCACCTACGGCTCGTTTTTTTAATTCACACTCGTATTTTACGGACCCTTATTATGCAACAGTTTCGTAAAATACTACTATACTAGTTATACTACTGCGGCCAAAGAGAACATAATCAGTTGACTACGACACGAGCTGACACGGACGTTCATAAACGTAGTTTCAGGCTTCAGTCCTTAATGACGTCATTAACACGTGTAACCACTTCATAGATAAATTCTACGTGACGGTTTATAATCTGCTATTGTTATTGTTTAATAATGTATTCCACTTGACATTTCTTGAATGGTAAACCCCCTAAATGGTTATATAAATGAGTTACACTATGTAATCTGATGTCACGATTATTGAAGAGTGCATTATGACATTGAGTTATGTCTACTGTAATCACCCCTAGAGACATCATTGTAAGTATTATAACGTAGGGCGAAATAGGAATGAAATGTAATACCTACTTACTAACTGGATAATGTATGGAATGCTTGGTAAAAAAGTGGGGCGAATGCAGAATAAGTTTATGGACCTTTATTGGTGTAAACCAATTAATATAAGCACAGAATGATTATTCTGTCTTGGTTGATTCGTCAAACTAGAATAAAGTATACATTTGCCGAGCGAATAGAGAAGTGAACGAATTTGTTTTATATCTTATGTCTATATTATAACCATTTTTAATGATTTTACGAATAAAATCTGCTTCCTGTGTAGCTGCATTATTTACTCGCTTACATTTTTCTTTTCAGTAGATGTTTAACAATAATTAAAGATATTTACATAACCAGTCTTATTAAAGTATACTTAGATACTTTACACATCAACATAGTCATTAATTTTATAAAGTGTGTTTATCCACTTAGTATATTGCACTAGACAACATTAACTTTCAAAATATGTCGACAGCTCAAACGCATAGATATTATTACAGTATCAAAACACTGAGAACATTAACCTTAGTCAATAACGTCTCCTGGATCTACAACGTCTACTTACATGAAAAAGTTGATATCTTGCCTAATTGAGGCTAAACAATCGTTAATCCTATTAATCAATTTGCGACTAGCGGCCACGTCCCGGCTTTAATTTAGGGGTAACATTTATAAAAATTATTTGGGATGCTTCTTCTTCTTCTATGGCGTCGATGACATATCATTTGTCAAAATTTGTTTGCCCAATGTGCAGTCACTTTGACAGCGTACTCAGACAAAGCACACGTTAGCAGGATGGGACATATAATAGTCTGTGACATAGCTTCATATTCACATCGTAGGTCCGGGTCCGCCTCATCTGAGAAACTCTACCTAGCCCAGTTTTCGTTATTTCGGCCGACCTGAGTTCGAAGTCTATTTAAGGACTTCCAGGTTGGTCCAGGGGATGCTTCAAATTCAAATTATTTATTATTCATAAATTATCCATTATTACAATGTATTACATACATAAATACATACATACAATCACGTCTTTATCCCCAGAGGGTTAGGCAGAGGTGAAATAACACCCACATTTCATCGATCATTGTATTAGGTCCCACCGTCCCACGTAATAGGGGGTGAGCCTATTGCCGCAGTGTATTAACTGTTAAAATATTGAATAGTCTCAGGTGTTTAAGCTCTGCATTGATGAAACAATCAGTACAAGTTATTATAATAAACTTATGCATATAGATGACTAAGCAAGGTCATTGATTACATAGCTGCATAGGTAATCATTTCTAACTTCATAAGCTACTATTCAAAAGTGAAAGTTGGGGTTTTCTCGGTTCGTTAAATCATTAGCGAAGTTGTACTACAGCTCAAAGATTAATGATGATGTGAGAGCCTGCCGCCATCGTCCTGTGATAAATGATTGTCTACATTTAGTTGCCTAGTCTAGCCGTCATTTAAAATAGACTTTTATGAATTGCTAACCGCTTTTTGATTCTTTTCAAATGGTTCACTTTAAGTTGCGGTAGTTAGGTACACAGATATCTATATCTAGTCTCCTAATATCATAGGCGTACCCACTCAACACCCTGCTCTCTGCCTAAACCTCAGAATTTTAAAACATGACAAACTCATGAGCTTTGCCCCATCCCTTGGAAGCTGGGTACGCCCATGTGGAACAGCTCAGTTAGTTACCTAGCAATGGAACGTAGATGTCGTACGATTTCGGTGATAAATTCTCTTAAAGCAAAGAGAATGCTAAGCACTCAGACTATTAGTATTCTTTTGGTCTGAGGCCAAGCATTCTTCAACGTGCCACTCTATCTCCTTTAATCAGAATTGTTCAATTTGTAATGTTCTAAAAACAACGCTTTCGACTTTTTAGTTGCACTTCCCTTTTTCATATTTTTTGTTAACGAAGTGCTTGGTTAAGGGCAACAGACTCGCCCCACGATGCCTGACAATTAACAACTAAACTGGTGACATTTTGGCGTATAATACGCCTTCGTCTACCTCTTCAGGTATATTATTCGTGAGCTTACGGATGGATGGTATAAAATAGTAGATACTCAGTAAATTATATGGTTAGGTAGCGGTCAGGGGACTCCACCATCCGTAGGTTAATAATTACTTACAAAACTTGATAGAATGCTACTGTATGCAATCAATCATCGGACCTAGTTACATGATTAAGATTATAGACTTGAGAATTACAAGTTTATTAACCATTTTCTATATACCTACAGCTGACCGTAAGGTCTTAAAATACGATTGTGTTTTCGAGCGAATGAAGAAATAAAATATGGGGCGATTACAGAACTTTTTGTGCGAGGTGAAATTTGTAGGGCGAATTCGGAATGGCCCACATATATTATTGTACTTACATAGGTAACTACTGGCAATAATATAATTTCTGATTTCATGATATACGAGTCTGCTTTACTACCTTCTTCATCCTAGCGTTAATTCCCAGTCGCATCCGAAGCTTTCACCTCTTGAGTCTGGGGTCCGCTTTACCAGTTTTAACTACGGATTTGACTGGACCTTGATATTTTCTGTGAAGCGACTGCCATCTGACCGGTTTTACTACCTACTATTATGTTTTTAGTTTCAGATTATCAGTTTAAAACACGGATATCTGTGGTTTAAAACTACTGTTTAAGACGTTAGTACACTTCGCCCTATTTCCGTAATTTTCCTTCACATACCTACATATATCATACCTACATATTTTATTACAAATATGTGGAAACACGTATAGTATGTATAATTGCTTTAATTACCTATAGCAATTATTGGACGCAATTAAGGGCTTCTAAACATTGTAATGAAATTCAGAGAATACCGCGCCTATTATTACTATTATGTTGACACATCAAAAGGCGCATAAACAGACAATTGTACACCCGAATACAAAAGTGTTTACGACATTTAATAATTAATTAGTTGTCAATTCATTAATATCCAATATCCCAACTAACTAGGCCTGTCCGTCGTCTGTCTGTTTACCTTTTTGTTTAACATGTCATTTAATATTGTTGAAAAATTAACGCCTAAGACTTGTGTACGTGACCGTTCATATTCCGTATCAGGTACTAGCGCGAGTTTTTAAAACATTAGTTCTACGCGTTTTCCTCTTCTCCTGTTACAGTACAATCTTCTTCTTAAATGTTTAACAATTGACATTATGAACCATAATAAATCCACTGTACATTAGAATTTTGACTTGCTTGTTTTCGACTAGCTGTTGCCATTGGAACTTATTCCCGGGATGTCCCGGGAATAAGTATTATAGATAGATAGATATAGAAATTACGTACGCTAACTTACTTTTAACTATTATTGACCAGACCACTAAGCTGGCAAATAGGTAGCTAAGGGAAGTTAGACATTTTTATTTTAATTTTCTAACCGCAGCACTTCGCGGTTAAAATACCATCGAAAAGAGGTCATGATAAAATGATTCACACGTTTCGTTTCGCCGGAAATTATGTAAAAGGTAAAATAAAAAAAGAAAACAATTCTTAGGAACACTTAGGCAGGTTAAGGAAAAAGTATAAACCAAAAAGTGATTGGTAGTAAAGATTTGAAGATGGTGATTCTGTAGGTACCTGTAACTGCTAATCGATTAAAAGACTAGAAACTCATTGCAAATTTCAGAGGCCAGCTATTTTTAAGCCTAGGGGAGATAAGACGACAATAAATTATTAAGATATGGAGGGGCTTTGTCTCCAGGGAGCTATCGGGGAAAATATGACCCCGTCGCCATTTCTATTTCCCGTCATAATCTATTTGAATTGACTTTTCGAATTTAGAACTTATATTTTAACTGTTAAGTCTTGAGAAGGGTTCGTGGCTTACGCCTCCGGTGGTCGACGCTCCCGTGGCCGAGGCCCCCTAATTCAAATTTGTACTGTTTCTACTTTTGCACAACCCTGTAGGTCAATGGCTGGCTGTTTTAGCAGCAGACTTAGCATGGCGGGGAAGACACCCACAGGAAGAGAGGGGGAGGCCCTAATCTACTCGTCTTTTAATCGATTAGCACTTAAAGGTAAATCCTTCAAGTGCTAATCGATTAAAACACTAGTAACACTAGCAAATTTCAGAAGCCAGCCATTTTGTAGCCTAGGGGAGATAAGACGACCATAAAATTATTGAAATATGGAGGGGCTTTGTTTCCAGGGAGAATTCATTCATCAATTTGAATTGACTTTTCGAATTTAGAACTTATGTTTTAACTGTTAAGTCTTGAGAATTGGAAGATTTTGCAGCAGACTTAGCATGGCGGGGAAGACACCCACAGGAAGAGATGGGGTGGCTCTATTCTTCACCGGGAATCAACACTGCTATTACCTAGTTAATATTTATGATATGTATTTCCTTTGTCTCCAGAATGGCCTGCTCTCATCCCTACCGTACCTGGGCAAGTATTTGTGTGCACTCGCATCCTCGGTACTCGCTGACTGGCTCCGACGCAGCGGCAAGCTCTCCACTACGGCTGCTAGGAAACTCTTTACTGGATTCGCTGTTGGACTACCAGGTACTGCCTACAGCTCGTTTAGTTATATCATCATCAGTCTCTGAACCTTTTTTCCCATCACCAACTGAACGATATCCAGCTAGTTTATATAATACTAGTTTTACCCGCGGCTCCGCCCGCGTGGATGTCGGTTATCGCGACCAAACATAGCCCATGTCCTTTCTCGAGGTCTAATCTACCCCTACACCAAATTTCATCAAAATCGGTTCAGTGGTTTAGGCGTGACAGACAGACAGACAGACAGACAGACAGACAGACAGACAGACAGAGTTACTTTCACATTTATAATATTAGTAGGGATTGAAAGAAATACCTAGTAGTTACATTGCCTCGGTCCTAGTTGCCATATGAACATCTATGGCATCCAAGCTTCCAAGATCCAAGCGACTGCATCTGACCTACCAACTCCGAGAGAAAAGCCTGCGTCTGCACCTCCGCTGTTTATCAGGAAATGTAGATGAGATTGTTGTGGTACCCGAAGGTAGTTCTTAATTCTTTATTGCACATAAAATAGAGAGAACAATCATACATAATAATATTTTAAAGAAACATGTAGTTTTTTTTTAATATATAAAAAAATCGTCTATTCCAGGTCTCCTTATGATAGCCCAGGCCAATATGACCGGTGACCGTGTGTGGTCCATCGCAATCTTCACGTCAGCTCTCACCATTAATGGCGCAGTAACTGCAGGGTACCTCGGCAATGGTCTGGACATCGCACCTAATTTCAGCGGTAAGTGACTCTAATCAAAAAAACTATCTGTATTTATGTTTGTCACTGAGCTTCCTAAACAGCTGAACCATGAAACGTATAGTCAGCGTCAAAAGTAGTATTTATTTTCAAAATAAGTTTTTGAGCAAACATACTTATAATTAGGCCTTTTTCCCCGGAGCGGAGGGTTAGGCAGAGGTGAATTAACACCCACATTTCACCAATCATTGTATTCGGTCCTACGTGATAGGGGGTGAGCCTATTGCCAATTGCCGTATTTCAGGCACTATTGTTGACGACTTCGTGTGTGTGGAGTTCGTTTTACCCATGAAATTCATGTTTCGTACAACACATGGCCAAGAAAATAAGCATACACCTTACATGTGAGAGTGTATGTAAACGTGTATACTTGTCTCCTTGGTCGTAAAGCTATGATTCTGAAGCCGACCGCATACGACAACTGCAGACGCACGCAGTATTTCATTACATTACTGCACAACTACAAAAAGGATAAAGTTATTCCCCGTGACACTACCAGCCCCCCTAGACAAGTGGCAATTCGTTACTCGGCGTATGATGGAATAGAATGACAAATGTATAGGATTTGACGTTTTTGACATTCGTTGACGCCTGTCATATACGTCAAATCCCATACATTTGGTATTATATTCCATCATACGCCGAGCAACGAATTGCCACTTGTCTAGAGGGGCAGTAGTGTCAAGTGTATTTGACACTACGGGTAGTGTCATGAGGAATAATTTTGTACCCTTGACACTACCAGTAGTGCCATGGGGAAAGAATTTTAACCTTGATACTACCAGCAGTGCCATTGAATAGTGCCACGGGGCAGTCACCGCAGATGCACGTAATTCATTGCGGCTTCTCAATGGTCCCGTTTATCCGTATCGGAGTTTAACAAGTAATGGGTACGCTATATCATTCTGCTGCACGCGTCTGTCATTGTCGTATGCGGTCGGCTACGGAATCATACCTTTATATTGGATAATGTATTGTCAACACGCTAACACACTTTTTTACTAGTGAGACAATGCCTAATGAATATTGTCAACATATTAAAATCATTTAAACTGACTAGTTAGAGAAACTAACGAATTAGGGAGACTGACGAGATAGTGAAACTGACCACTTAACGAAATCTACAAAACTGACGAATAGGGAAACTGACGATTTATGGAAAATGACCAATTAGAGAAACTGACGGGTGGCGACCTAACTCGTATTGTTGTATTGTCTAATTTGAGAAAAGTGACGAATCATGTAAACTGACTAGTTAAGGAAACTGACGAATTAGGGAGACTGACGAGATAGTGAAACTGACCACTTAACGAAATCTACAAAACTGACGAATAGGGAAACTGACGATTTAGGGAAAATGACCAATTAGAGAAACTGACGGGTGGCGACCTAACTCATTCATTGTATAATCAAACTACACATTTTGTCACGTTTTTACGTAACTAAGTACCTAGTTGCTAACATAGTTAATGTTTAAACACTAACATTGTGATAGGTAAGTACAAAAGTTATTGATGAAGTAAGAGTGAAGATTTTTATTATTGTCTAAAGTCTAAGTAATATGTACTGTCTGATGTTTACGCGAAACTACAACTAAGAAATATTACGAATGTTCCAGGTACTATCTTCGGCATGGCAAACACCCTCTCGTCGTTCGGCGGCTGGCTATCCACCTTCATGGTGGGAGAACTGACCCATGATAATGTAAGTTTCTTTATCCTAAAGCCTTCACCTTGCTGTACACATGCTGCCAAGAAAATATACACTGACACACATATGCACATACAACTTCACATGTAAAGGTGTATGCGTATCTCCTTGTTCATTCAAGCAATCAATTAGCCTATTGCAGTCATAAAAGAATTACTGATCCTAGACAAATGCCTGGCAATGGCGCCCCCATCGGGTCCAGGTAGAAGGGGTAGGCCCAAGAAGTCCTGGCTTGACGTCGTGGAGGGTGACAAGCCTGCAAATGGTCACACTACCATGGACGCCCAAGATCGTGCGAAGTGGAAAAGGAAGAGCCGGCAGGCGGACCCTGAGCTTTGAGGTCATCTTGGCCACGGATGCAATCGGGAGAATGCGTCTATACGCAGATGATGACGATGATGACTGATCCTAGACAGTATCTGTCATCTTGAGCTCGTGGAGCCAAAAGTTAGTTTAAGTTTTGCTTCATTGTGTGTGTTTTACCGCCTATACAATGGTTTGTGCTCAGATGAATAATTGTTTGACAATTTTGGGCATCACCCACAGCTACATTCTATCATCGCACTTCTCGCCACAGGCGGGGAGTTCATCCTCACACATTGCGACCGGAAATGGTGCGCACTGTGCGGTATGAAAGGAACTTCATCCCTCGCACACTCAAGTTGTGGAATGAACTCCCCGCGATGGTTTTCTCAAGCGACTACAATATGGGGTTCTTCAAGAAGGGCATTAGAAGGTTTCTTCAGGGTCGGCAGCACGAGTGTGACGCCCCTGGTGTTGCATACGTCCATAGGCCACGGTAACCACTTTCCATCAGGTGGGCCGTGTGCTTGTCTGCCACCTAAGTGGTATAAAAAAAAAAAATAAGAATATGGACCTAAGTGAGACGGCAATCGACACTCCAAATTTCCTTTTGCTTCTTTCAGAACACTACTGAACAATGGAAGATCGTCTTCTACATATTAGCTGGCACTTACATCACCGGCGCGCTGGTCTTCGTGACCTTCGGTTCAGGGGAACTTCAGCCCTGGAACTCGCCAAAAAGGCCTCCCACCGAAGAGAAGCATGAGGAACAGCCTCTCAACGAGCAGAAGGTTTGAAGGAGATGGTGGAATGTCAGGCATGTGATGGTGACTTTAGTTTGACGATAGGATGTTTAATATCATAGAGTACTAACTCAAAGGCTTAGTGCTATTACTGATATTATTAGATGATGTTTTAGTAACGATTTTTTTGTTTGCATTCTACAAACGGATAGCGATTGTGGAATGCAGAGATAAGTTGTTTTCTTTTTACAGTGAAATAAATTATTTACTGGTAAAACCAATGGTAAATATAATTAACTATTTTGTTAAAACTTTTTGTAAATGATTTTTTTTTGTAAATTTTTTAGTGATTCATTCGCAAAAATTCTCAAAAGATTGATTTTTTTTCTCGTTTCTAAAGTTCACCTCCATGTCTGATAGAAGTCTTGAATAGGTTACAAATCGACGTGTTAACACAAATGCGTAGAGATTCTCGTAAGGTGTCATAATCAATGGTTAAACGGATGCTAGTTATATTATATTGTTGTTATATAGGGGAATACAGTATTAGTTTGTAAACTGACAAGACATCACACAGACATTGCATAGACAACACATCGATATCTCATAGACATCACACGGATATCACACATACATCATACATAACAGACTTCATACAATACTTCGCACGGACTTAACAGATATCACATACGCATCACAACACAACAGATATTATACAGGTATCACACAAACATCACTCCAGAAATCACACAGATATCACATACTTTATACTGATATAACAGATAATAATATCACATACGCATCACAACAGACACTGTGCACTGTGCAGGTACTTACACGAATTCCACACAGACATCTCAACAGACATCACACAGATATCACATAGGCATCACATCGAGTTCTCACATTAATTTAAATTAATTACCTTAATTTAATTAATGTGTTAACACAGTTTAAACTACATTCAACTGTGAAATACAATCTAAAAAGTTATAGACTAACACTGCTGTTCCCCTAACTTAAATAAAAGCTTAAAAAATAATTTTCCCACTTACAGAGTATCTGTTAACTGGGAAAATCATTTCTTTAGTATTGTTAAAAAATGAAAAATGTTAAAAAAAACTCAAAAAAAGGCTGTTTAGTGTGTAAATATGTATAATGTGATGTATGTATAACGTACCGGCGCGCCCACGGACTTCGCAACGTTTGGTTCGTACGAAACCCGACTCATGATTAGTGTTTAGTGTATGCAACGAACACACGGACGTACAACACGTCGGAAGTTACCGGATTTTTGCATTTTTTTTTTCTAATTTTTGCTATATCTGGGACCGAGACTAGTGTTTCGATTGTGTCAAAATTTGCACATTTTTGCCGGTCAAATTATTTGAATACCAAATTATTTGTATCGCGCAGACATTCTAGTAGTTTACATTATTTATTTGGTACCTGTGATCCTTAATATACTGAGGTATCTTTAAAAATATGCCCATTTTCTCAATCACTGTTACACCTCAGACACAGCAAAAAATGCCATTTGATTTTAGACTTTACTGATAAGCTGTTAAAGTTGAAAATTGAATGGCATCTCGTAGAATGAAAGAATGTGATGAACTCTTTTTCATTCAATTTTGGTCTTTAAATCTATAATTAAAATTTAAACAGAAATAAATTGATCTCAGCGAAATATTAGACTCGGGCCCAGAACTTATATGAATGTTTCTCATGTCAATAAGATATTAGTGTCTAACTTGTGAACTGAGGGTCTTTTTCCGATGAGTTGTAATCCGTGTTATAGTTATCATAATAATGATCGCATATTCAAGATGATTTTTTATATGTTCAAAGTATTTGAAGGAATTCTCGCATTTTTTTTACTTACAGTATACAATTTAAAAGCATTTTTTGAATTTCAATGCATTTGCAGTGCTTTTCTGTAAATTGAATTACCTATTTATCTACTGAAATTTAGAAAAATATAACAATTTAAGTAAATTGAAATGAGAACAAGTCGACATTCCCACTCAATTTCTACACTTTTTTAATTTTTAATAATTTGAATTCATGATAATTGCATTTTATATAATAATAATAATCTGATATTTTTATCTTCATGCGATCGTTATTATGTATAAGTAATTATTTATAACAATTAGTTTTGTTAGTCCTCCAATCCTTTGGTAAAGCAACATGTATTAGCAATTTGTACGATGAGTGATGAAGTGTGAATGATAAATATCATTCGTTCTTTTAGTTCAACCATAGTGAAGTTAGAGCAGGGGTATTTTTACTTTTTAATGATGTTGCCATTACATAAAAAAAAATAATTAACACTTTTTCGTTCTCCTTCAGAGGTTCAAATTCAAGTTATTTAATTACGATATATGGGTACAACGAAGGTTTTTGTAGGGTTGGCAGAGCGAGGGTGACAGTCCTGATGTTGCACACGTCCATAGGTGACGGTAACCACTTCCCATCAGGTGTGTTTATCTGCCACCTAATTGCTATAATCTACATAGATATTGTCATTTACACTTCAAACGATGCCCAGTGTTAGTAAATTAAGACGCTTACCAAATTGTACTGATAGATGTAAGACGGACTGTATCCGGGGACCAAGTTGAGGACAGCAAATATAATCTGTCTATAATTGAGTTAGAGTAGGTCTATGTTAAATTTTTAAAAAAATTACAGCGTTCGAATTGAGAACCTCCTCCTTTTTTGAAGTCGGTTAAACATATTTAAATTATATTTTCGAATATCAAAAAGTTAAACCCGGTCACATCCGAAGCTCTTACCTCAAAATCTGAGGTCCACATTTTCCAGAATAACAAAAAATACAGTAAAAAAAACATGATAATTTTTTTTTGCTGTAAAACCTTAAAAAAGGGGTTATATGTTCGACTGAAAAGTAAAATTCATAGAAATGTATCTTCCTCGATTTCTCCATCATTGAAAATCGATTTTGAAAATTCTTTTTTCTTATCTGTAAAATCATAATTTGGCTTCGAGCATTTAAAAAGTGCCTTGCCTCCGTGCCTTGATACAACTCAATTATAGACAAAAAACGTATTGATAATTATAATTTTATTAAGTATCCTATTTATTTGCTACGTCGAAGGTTAAGGTAAAAATTCACAACCATTGTATCATATCAGTGAGACACCTTCGCTCGTAACAGACCATAGGCAAGTCTCGTTTCTTTTTTTTACCGTAAGACATAGATATTAAGAAATTGAGGTTGGCCCCATTATGATTTAGGATTGTCTATTATTTTATCAATGATTGGATTAATAACTAGCTGACGCCCGTGGCTTCGCTCGCGTGGATCTCGGTTACTGCAAGTTTTGATTATATCTCCGGTTCTACTCAACCGATTGCGATGAAACAAACATAAAATTTTAAGTTCGACAAAGACCCAACAAAAAAAAAGGAACAAAATCCGTTCACTGTTTTGGTGTCCATTGCCGACAAGAGTTAAAAAAAAAATTGGGTTCAGTATCGTTAATATGACATGTCTTTCGCCATAGACAAAAAAAAGACATGTCGCACATTTTTTTTAAATCGTGATTTGATTTAAATGTCTCCAATATAATTATAGACACGAGTCTTTCTGTCCGGAGTTTGACTTTTCTTCACAAAAGTCAGAGATTTAATAATAGTGAAATCCTAAGTAATGGGGCATCCGCTAAGCCATGATCGCACTTAGCTTTATTACAAGGGACAATGCATTGGGTTTTATGCATATCAACAGCTGTGATAAAGAGGTTTGTCTATGGCGTCATTACCCGACTGCGCTAAAAGTTGGGTAATGATATTTGCTAGTATCTTTATGTTAAACGCACGCCCTCAAATTTGTATTTTAATTAAATTTATTTCAGGGGTCTTACTACCATATTTTTAAATAATATTACTTCAATCTTACTTTACTTTCATAGTGTGAATCAGACTCGGACCGTTGTTTTCGTCCATATTTGTATCTTTTAAGACAAGTGTAAAATCTAATGGTGACAATTCACATATATTCGACAGTATTTATAGTACATTATAGTATTTGACATATTTGGTAAATAATTACCACGCGTGGACAGTATATTTGACAAAGTATTTGCCTTATTGCATATTTGACAAATATGGCCAATATTTTACCCTGGATGGTCTTATTTTCCCGTATTTGCATGTTTGCATGTATGTCAAATATTTTGTCAAATACAACATACGCCCAATAGCGAACAGCCATGTGCAGTGCCACCATAAAAAATAAAGAAATAAAAATATCCACTACAGTAAGAGATACTGACACTAACTGACGCTGATTCATACAATAAAAGTGACAAAGTAAGGGTGCTTACATAAAGAAACAGGCTACCGGTACCGATTACCTGCCCCTACAAGTTTCCATAGCAACAAAAGCGTGATAGTTCGTCTTTACGTTTTAACACCAGATAATGGCAAAAAACAATCGCAATGCATTCGCACTCATATGTCTAAAGACATAAGGGCGCGAATACTATGCTACTTTTTTTGACAAACAACGTATTGAAATGTCTTGGCTTACCTGTACCCACCCGTACTGGTGACCTGCGGCCTTACCATAAACCTTAAAACAGGTCAATAATTGAACTGCTGTCATTCTGCCAACTGCAAATGTCACTTTGTAATGTCATATAAACATATAGGATTACAAAGTGACATTTGCAGTTGGTAGAATGACAGCAGTTCAATTATTGACCTGTTTTAAGAGTTCATGGTATGGGCCCTGGCCGTGAATTTTGCTAAAGAAAACCATTGTCACACCACAAATACTGCAAAACATTGCATTAAACTAGACTTTATTACTATAGATTTAAAATCCAAAATTAAATGAAAAAAGTTTCATCACACTCTTTCATTAACTCTACAAAAAACCATTTAATTTTGAACTTTAAAGGCATTGCTTTAAAGACTAAAATTAAATGGAATTTTCTCGCAGTCTCTGTGGTGTGACAATGGTTGTGCTTTAGCAGAATCGAAGGCCTGCTTATCTAAGCATTCTAAGATTAAAATAATATTTCTAGAGATGGTAGTACCCCCCAGATCTGAATGTAACGGCTACTACTAGTTCCTAAATTACGATCAGTATTCCGTAAAGGTTTTTTTTTGTGACAGTTTTGTTATTTAATTTTGAAATAGACGGACTTTGTTTTTAGTTTTTTTAGTAGCGGACACTAATAATAATATGTCACACGCCATGACAAGGTAATATGTTTCTCATCTAATTGTTTTTAGCGATAGTGTTATGTAATTTATTATAATCATTCATGTATAAATAGAATATGCGTCACATTTGACATTTTTGACGTTTCGAAATGTCAATTTTGACGCTGTCAAATGATTCCAAATTTAAATTTGAATTTGACATCTTACTAAAATATCCGTGGCAACAGTTGTTGAGACTGCGGAATGATATCATAGGGCCGGCTCACATTCTAGGCATCAAGGAAAAGGATCCTGTGGTATCTTTAACTACGTTGCGACCTTAGACGAATTAATACTGTAAAGACACAGCCATTCTTACAGACGATATAATACTGTAAAGACACAGCCATTCTTACAAAATACATCACAAATGGCGTGTGTGTGAGTGCCGTAAAAACGTGTTTTGTGTGAGTAAGCTAACATGCAAACAGCATGTCATGTGATGTATGTATATGTCAACTTATACCGAAGTAGCAGGCATTATTTACGCTGTGTTGAAATGAACTTGCTGTGTCTAGGTATAGAGTTCGTATATAGTCGTAAGGTTGCAAAATAGTTCCGAACATTACCGACGGAATCTAAATCATCCCTTTCCTTGAAGATACGGATAATGTACGCCTGCCCTTACCTATTTCCCCATCAAATTAATTTCAACTACATTAATTGAAATATTTCTCTTTTATTTATATACCGGATCATTAATTGTAACTAATTTTATGTTAAGCTATATTCTATTGTATACATTATAAGAGTCAATTTCCATTGAAGCAGCTACCGGCAGCGATTTATTGAGGCTTTACAAAGCATTTTGAGTCTTATCTACGTGAAAGTTCATATTCGTTTGAAGGCAAAGCGTGAATAAATCGGTGTTCTTGACTCTAATTGACTCTAAGGGACATTTCAAATCAGGCGGGAAAATGGTCGAGCGGTTTTTAAATGGTAATTTTTTTTTTAAGAATATTAATAACCGATATTACTAATATTTCTGTAAACCTCTCCAACTAAGCTAAATTGCTTTTGTTAGGAGTGGGTTCACATCGGTAGTGTAATGGCCAGGATTCGTACCTGGGACCTCTTATTATCCTTATATCAAGCTTATTCCATTAAGAAAAAGTTTCAAATACATTGTACGCAACAACGAGACTTATCATACTGTTCAATACTATTTTCAGTCTTGTGAAAATGGAATACGGTTAATATTTAATTAACAGTTAACTAGGGAAGTACCTCCGCCCTACAGAATACTGCTAGGTGAGTAGGGTAGCCAGAGCTCACTGGAGTTTTTGTGCTGTCAGTGGGAAGACCGTAGGCTTGTCCTGTTCTATCTTCTGCGCTGACAGCACACAAGGTCGGCAGCACGAGTGTGACGCCCCTGGTGTTGCACACGTCCATAGGCCACGGTAACCCCTTTCCATCAGGTGTGCCGTGTGCTTGTCTGCCGCCTAAGTAGCATAAAAAAGTATTATTTATTTATTTATTTATTTATAGTATTAAGTGTTCGACCACTTTCCCGCCTGGTCTGAATTGACCCTACCAGTCCGTCTATTCAGTTCATATCGTTCCACAGACAGCTCTATCCTTCCAACGAATGCAGGGTAACTAAGTCCATAGAGTACATTTTATAAACAAAATAATAATAACTTAAGTCAGCTTGTCTGTGGGAATGTTCAACACTATCTAGTATTACTTCTTATGTATTTTGTTTAAGTATTAATGCCTCTTATATACCAGTTCTGGCTATAGTAGATTTTTCAATCATCTTCATCAGATACAAAAAATAACGCAGAAATATTTTGAATTGTCACTTGCTTACCATCAGCTAGTCACTGACTAGAAAATCTATATTCAGGAAAATCATTAAAAAAATATAATTAAAAAGTTCACTATTCTGGATAAATAATACACGGAATTTTTACTGATTAATTGAAAAATCTACTGTGAGTCACAATTATTATATTCATTTAGATAAAAATAATTGAAAAATCAAAATCATTTAATTCTCATAGATTTATAAATAGCTAGATAATGAAAACGCACATGGCATTATCGAAGTAATACATCTGCTTTTTTTATTTTCTTTCAAAGATGCTGTCACCTATTTAAATTCAAGTTTTGATCTAGTTATAAAAATCTATGTAAATAATTGAAACAAACTAGTCCTTTTCGCATTGATTTTAGGAAAAGTGACATCTAAAATAGTTTTCAAATTGATTTCATTGTATTTTATAATTCTGTATTATATAAAAACTTATGTATTCGCCTCCAAAATAGAATTTTGGGAGCTCTTTTTGAATTTAGGTTTAAGTAAGCTAAGGTTGTAATGGAACAAAATATGTTAATATTGGAGTAACAAAACGAAACGAAAATGTATTTCAGAAGTAACGGTTGCAGTGGTGAAGGATGAAAATTTTCAAGGGGGAAGCCGGTGAAAAATTCTTACCCGTTATAGAACGACCGTAGCAATTTTGGATAGAACTCTCTCAATTTTAGATACGGAATGTTGGATAAATTCAGTTTAAGTTATCCATTATGTATATTATTTTAAATTTAAACATGTCTACCATGGCTTCCCTTTACAGGGTAAACCGGCAGGAATCGGGTTATAGGGAGCCCTCGCCACACTGTCGGGTTGTGTTCTTTCGCTATTCCTTTTTTGTCCCGTCCGTTCTAATAATAACATAGGAATAATTAACAAAATTAAAATTTTCTTTTTGAAATACATTTTTGTTCTATTTATATTAAAATAATGATTTGCAAGTTATTGGTTTTACGCTTATTTGCTTTCTGTAATATGATTTTGAGATGAAAATGTATGTACGAAACATGGCCAATGAGGTTGGTATACACGTTTATATGTGAAAGTGTGTACTTATTTCCTTGGCTGTGTGCACGTATAACATTTTAATTGAAATTATTTTATTCAATGATTTCTATAATTATATATTGTACGACAGGGAAATAATATTTATATCCATAAAACGTCAAAAGACGATTTCAAAAATTAAGAATGAACGATGCATGTTTCAGTACGAATAGTTAACATTTCATGTATTTTTTTATCAAAACGCGTGGAAGATACCTAAAACTTGTTATGTCAATGACAGCTCTTGTAATTTTGTGAACCATTTTCTTTTTGAAAATAAAGAATTTACCAAAAAGTTGTTGTTTTTATATCTGAATCTACAATACCAATCCTCATTTCTTACCGTAGATAGATGGCCACACGCGAAGTAGGTACCGCCGTCACATCCGTGGCGATTCCGGGGTCCAGTTCAACCGTGAAGCGACTGCCATATGACCTCCAAAACCCACTAGTAATGGAATGAGGACTCTTGTCCGCACTTAGCCTCTCTTTTGGGCCATTGTGCGTGAAAATTGCTGTCGAGAGCAGTTAGCCTAACTCCGACTAGAAACGCAGAAGCTTACCGAAGGCTCCACAAACCCATTAGTACCTAATATCGAAGTATTTTAGAGAAAGAGCAGTTGTTGGACTTTTTACCGACTTCAACTAGGTACTTACCTGTAACGACAGCCATAGACTGTAGACGTTCGTATGGCAGCCGGGACCGACGGCTTGGCGTGCTCTCCGGAACACGGAGATATCCAGATCAATGCAAGTAGACATATTGATGCATACAAATATTTGCACTTTGCGGGAATTGAACCCGCACCTCCTACGCTGCTGAGGCTGTCTGCTGTCAGAAATGAACGTTTGTAAAATAATGCGCTTCGCAGACATCTTTTTCGAAAGGGACTTTTTTACCAACTAAGTTACCGGGATCTGTCCTGACGTGGATTGCTGTTGATGTTCTTTCTCTAGGATTAACTAACCTAATCTGGAGAAAACTTTCGTAGCCTAACGTAGTGTGAAGTAAATAAAACATCAAAATGGGTAACTTACAATATGTTTATTGAAGAAACATTACATGTTAGCACAGCCTAGCTGTTCCTACGAAGCTCGCGCTCCCTCACTACCGATACAAGGCATGACTGATTACAGCTCCTTACGTTACGTGCGTCTAGCCGCTTGGAAAATTCATCTATCTAGATTTTTGAATTTTATTTTCACTAAAATGCTTTATTGTCTAGGTACATTGATTTTGATAAGCAAATATAAATTAACGATAGGTATATCAAGTATAAGTAAGTAAAGTAAAGTGAAGCAAGAATATGAGATTGAGAATTACGTAGGTACGTGTACAGTCAGCAAAGAAGATACGGTCAACTTTATTTGAAAAAGTGTATATCTTTTGTTGACTGTACAGTCACGTGCACTGATATGTATACAGTGATATATTTGCAACAGTGTTTGAAAGCTATTTGTGATCATATTTTTGACAAAAATGTACATTATGGCGAGATATCCCGATGATTACGAAGAAATTGATAATATGACTATTTATTTCTGAAATTTTTAAAGTGAATATTTATTCAAAATTCTGTCCATGTATACATTTCATTGCACGTGACTGTACGTAATATATGCATAAGTCAGCTTAATTTTTACAAGGAATACATTTAAAAAAACTTAGGATCTTTAGGTACTTCTAGTACGAGTTTATACTAGCAATGGACTATAATTATTCAATATTTTGTCACAAATAAATCTTTCTATCTAGTTACTGAAGGACGTTATTTCAAAGTAGAACATGAGAAACGAAGCCACGTATGTCAGGAAAAATATGCCTTAAAACCGTACTAAGAGTAAAAAATGATAATTATGTTATTTACAATTTTGTGTAGCTACCATTAAAGTCCATACGTATAAGAAATTTTCCAAGCGCTTAAACTATACAGTGAGTGTAGTGACTAGACATTGTCTTATCACAGGTTTACTATCAATACATCAGTGGAACGTAAGCAATTTTACAATTATATAGGTACTTACTAATGCTAACAATTTCAACATATACTTGAAAACACTACGGAATAACCCTAAAAATTTCAAAAAATGTTGAAATTGTTCACACTGTTTATGAATAAAACATGAATTGTATTAGTGTGACGTAGTATTCAGTAAATATCACATGAATGAGTGCATTTTATATTAATTGAATTAAAAATGAAACACTATTTAGACTTCTGTGATATTGTTGTAATCTTTTTGAGCGGAAATTGAAATCGCATTTCGTCAGTTGAATTCATATTTTTTTAGCACATGATTTAATATACTCCGGTCAAAGTGAACCAAATGTAGGAGTGAGGGGGAAAAATCCAGACATCGGATCGATGAGGACTTGATATATTTCATATATACCTAATGGTGTTTTTAACAATCCTATCAATTTGCAGCTGCGTGCTGAAAAAAATCCACAGCGGTTTCAATAATGAAAATTAGTCGTCTATTATTTATTATAGTAGATCGTTTCGGGACCCATATAATGAAATTATCGGAGTAATGGGAAATTCTTGAGGTTAATAGAACACATATTTCTTGTAATTTTAAAAGTTTACGACAAAAAGATTCTTCAAAATCACAGTTGTCAAAATAGCATTTCTAATGCTAACTATGACTAGGGTTTACTTAATTGGTGTCGAAATTTACCGACGACTTTGTTCAGGGACGAGAAATGCCACTTATAACATTTTTCTTTGAAGATAATAACAAATATTCAATTAATTTCAAAGTGCACAGTTGCTCAATAATAGAAGCACTTCTACCCTGCCACCTCGTAATTGATTGAGAACTCAATGCCTTATCCATTCCTGACAATGACCAACATTATGTATAGGAATTTAAATTCAGGTACTTTTTTTGGATGGATAGGTATATTTAAAACTATTATCGGATTAAAATCTACTACTAATATGCAAGTTAGACGAGCTATTCAATACTATGTACCGTACTCCTCGTTTAACTTAGTAGTGACGGTCTTGCGAGATACCATACCAAAAAAAAAAAAATTAAAATTATAACCTGTCTCACTCCGCTCTCTTTGCTTTAAAGAACGTCAAAATGAAACATGTCGTGATTCCAGCCGGGCTCATGCTTACGGCCGTACTATAGTAACCTGTTTACGTTAATAAAAGTCCTAAATAGACAAATATCGTCGGTAAACTCCTACCTAATAAAACTAATATACGTACTAACTAAAGTCCGAACAGCACAAAACGACTTAACCTTACAGATTTGTACTAAAGCATTGATCACCTCCGCTATTGCACGCCAATACAAACGGCCTCACTATATGTGCTAATGGAATATTGTTCGCTATTGGCCTCACTTTGTAACCGAACTAATCGAACTTGATCGGACTTCATAAGATTTGAAGCTCGTAAGTATACAATACAGGGTGTTAGAAAAACGCGTCGAGAAACGAGTTATCAGGTACAGTTTGATTCTGTAGCGACTTCCATATTCAATATTACAATAATGCACTCTATGGCAAAACTGACAGCACAGCACGAGTCTAATGGATTAGATTTGTCAAACGGTTTGGCGACTTTCAAAGTAACTTTACATAGAAAGTAACTTTGCTCAAAGTAACTTTACTTTGATAGTAACTTTACTCAAAGTAAGTTTACCTAAAGTAACTTTACTCAAAGTCAATTTACTCAAAGTAACTTTACTCAAAGTTACTTTACTTTAAAAGTAACTTTACTTAAAGTAGCTTTACTATTAAAGTCGTCAAACCATTTGATAGGTTCCTACTTTTTGGAGTAGGTTACAAAGAAATTCGATTAGTTCGATTATTAGTTTCAGCCTTATACAGGGTGTCCCAAAATTCAAGGATAAGCCGGCAACACAGGGTGGCCCTACTTATGGCTGCTCTGAAAAAAATAAGAAAAAAAATATATCTTAATTTTTTTTTAAATTACTCAAACATTTTTAAAATCCTTCGAAAATCGGTACCCCTAACGATATTTGTAACTACCAGGCCCACAATTTTGCAAATATTTTTGAACTCTTTTCTGTATTAGCAAGCTAAGAAGCATGGCTATCCATCACCACTGTGTTACATTATAGAATATTTGTAGTTATTTTACAAAAATAAGTCAAAATATTTTTTATTCGTTAAAGGAGAACGGGCACTTTTGTATGAGCTGCGTCCCAACCCTTGTAACAAGTTGCGACTAGTGTAAACATGTTCATTTAGTCTATTTATGTGTAAAAATGAAAGATTTTTATCAGAAATTCGTGCAGGTCCAAAGTTATAAGGGTGTAAGTAAAAAATATTTTTTGTGCAATTAGGCTTTGCAGTATAGTTCTGCGGTTTTGTATCATTTCGCCGACGGTTATTACAACTACGGTTGACTCAACTAGGGTTAATTCACCTACTGGTTGACATGGTTCATGGTTGTACCGATCACATATTTTTAACAAAAAAAGAGGGGTGTTATAAGTTTGACGTGTGAGTGTGTGTGTGTGTGTGTGTGTGTATGTGTGTGCGTGTGTGTCAGTCTGTCTGTAGCATCGTAGCTCCCAAACGGCTGAACCGAATTCAATTCTGTTTCTTTTGATCGAAAGATGGTTTAGTCGAGAGTATTCTTAGCTATGTTTCATAAAAATCGGTTCAACCATTTGAAATATATTATGAGGAATGAAAATCAATCCAAAATCTAATCTATTTTCAAATATACCCGTATTGGGTATCAAATGAAAGGTCATAATTTATACATCACGATACAGCAGGTTTTATGGAAATCGGTTCAGCGGTGGTAACCGCTGAACCGATTTCCATAAAACCTGCTATTATTATAGGTATATAAAAAGCATGAAACAAAAAAAATTAAAAGCAGAAACCAATATTTTAATTTTCTCTTTCTAAATCGATTTGAATAGTTAGCATAATAAATGCTTCAAAAGAACATTATTCACGCTGCATACATTTTTGGTCCAAAATTGAAAGTGCTGGCCAAATACGATATTTCGTTAGAACTTGTTCTTATTGGGGCGTCAAAGTTGAGGGACCACTTCCTTCGGTTTTATTTGAGTTCGAAAATCTTGAAAACATACATTTTTTATGACACAAACTATTGAAAATGGATAAAAAATGTCGTGCTACATTGGAAGAATAGTTAATAAAACTAATAAAAAATAAACCCCATGCTGCACACCGTTGTTTTTCGTCTATTTATTTAGGTGCTAAATTGAGAATAAGTAGCGGCCAAAGAATACAAATATGACATTCCGTTAGTCGGGCAGTGGACCCTCAGCTTTGACGCCATAATAAAAAATTCTAATGAGGACAAGCTCTAACAGAATATCATACTTGTATTCTTTGGCCGGCACTTTTAATTTTGGACCTAAATAAATGGGTGAAAAACAACGGTGTGCAGAATGGGGTTTATTTATTATTGATTTTATTGACTATTCTTCCAATATAGAACAATGATTTTTATTCGTTTTTAATCATTCATATCATAAAAATGTATGGTTCCAAGATATTTGAACTCAAATAAAACTGAGAGCAGTGGTCCCTCAGCTTTGACGCCATAGTAAAAAATGCTAACGAGGACAAGCTCTAACGGAATTTCATATTTGTATAGGTACTTTGGCCAGCACTTTCCATTATGGACCTAAATAAATGGACGAAATACAACGATGTGCAATATGGGGTTATTTTTTATTGCTTTTATTAACTATTGTTCCAATATAGAATAAAGTTTTTCATTTATTTTTAATAATTCGTATCATAAAAAATGTATGTTTCCAAGATTTTTAAATTCAAATAAAACCAAGCGCAGTGGTCCCTCAACTTTGACGAGGTAATAGAAAATGCTAGCGAGGACAAGTTCTAACGGAATATCGTATTTATTTTATTTGGCCGGCACTTTCAATTTTGGACTAAAATGGGTGATGTCCTTTCATTCAAAAATCCCAATAATTTATACATATTTGAAATGTACTAATTAAGGCCTTTAATTTGATATCAAACACGGTTTATTTACCTCAATTTTATTTTTTAACGCAGTACTTTATGACCGCTAGAGGGCGCCACATTAAATTCAGTGACACATTATATAGCCTATAATAAGTGGACGATCAAGACACTTCTAACAATACCTTACTTGTCCAGTTCTAATTAGTAGTTGAAGAGCTATGAGGGAATTAGTGAATATACATACATAGTTCATACATACATACATAGCCTGTCAAAATCATAATCCTCCTTTGGCTTTAACATAGTCGGGTAAAAATAGCATAAATAAATAAGTATTTTGTCATAAAAACACTAATTATTTAAAATAAATTAAATACTTTCTTAGTAACTGAAACCCCCACAACTTTTACCCTGCATGAAATACAGATTTATGTCCATACAAAAAAATAATACACTCATTGAGACCTTTCATTTGATATAGGTCAAAAAGTGTTACACCATATGGGACGAAACGCCCATTCGCCTTTTCATAGATTTTTACTTTCGACCCACTTTATCTTATCTCGGTGAAAGAAAAAAGTATGGACACCCTAATGGCATTCTTTTTTAAAAATTGGCGCAACTATCCAAGATTTCAAAAAGGTATGATTTGAGTATGATAATTTCATAAAATTGTCAAAAAAATTTTTTTTAGTAAATAAGAATCACATTTCATACATTGCTTTTATTGAAAATCACCAGATTTACTTTGTACACAATGCATTCATCCTCAATAAAAAATCATTGACGGGACTTGTGACAAAGTGGTAACCGAGTAGGTTATCACATTACGAGGTTAAGCAACATAAGCCAGGGTGGTTTTCGGATGGATGACCATTCTTAAGACATTGAGACACCTCCATTCCTCAGAAAGTACGTTAGGCCGTCGATCGTAGTGGCCATACGAGCATCTATGACAGTTGTTACGGGTAGTCGGAGCCCTAAAAGTCCAACAACTGGACGCACTACATAACTTTGATATCGCCAATGGGTTGTGGAGGTCAGGTGCCAGTCGCTTCAAAGAAAATTTCGCGGTTCTGCTGTTTCACAGTTAACCATAAAATCCGACTCTGTATTTTGTAAAGGTTCAGAGGATGAAAATCCATACTGTTAAAATATTAAACAAACATAATGGTATAATTTTATAATTATTGCATTATTGTTAATATTTTTTTTTTTTCACATTTTTAATTGTTTGCCACCGGCATTAATACATTTTATTTTTCGTGCATTTCTTTTGTCAGAAATATAATCCGTAGCCGCATTGATATTTGAATGAAACTAGTCCAGCGTTGCAATTGCTTTCGGAAACCTAATTGTTCTTAAAACAATTCCAATAAAACTCTGAGCCTCGGATTTCCCGGCTAACTGTGAAACAGCAGAAATGCGAAATTTGCCGTGAAGCGACTGCCACCTGACCTTCACAACCCACTGGCTATATCAAAGTTATGTAGTGAGTCCAGTTTTTGGACTTTTGGGGGTCCGACTAACTGTCATAGGTACTCATATGGCCACCGGGATCTACGACCTAACGTACTCTCTGAGAAACAGAGGACGGAGGTGTCTTAATGTCTTAAGAATGGCCATCCATCCGAAAACCACCCTGGCTTATGTTGCTTAACCTCGTAATGTGATAACCTACTCGGTTACCACTTTGTCACAAGTCATGTCAATGATTTTTTATTGAGGATGAATGCATTGTGTACAACGTAAATCTGGTGATTTTCAATAAGAGCAATGTATTAAATGTGCTTCTTATTTAAAAAAAAAAAAAAAATTTAGTATTTCATTATAGTATCATACCCAAATATACTATTTTGAAATCTTGGATAGTTGCGCCAATTTTTGAAAAAGAATGCCATAGTGGTGTTCATACTTTTTTTTTTCACCGAGATAAGATAAAGTGGGTCGAAAGTAAAAATGTATGAAAATTTGACGACAAAAAAATATTTTGACTTATTTTTGTAAAATAACTACAAATATTCTATAATTTTTCAGGGTGTTGGTGGATAGTCATGCTTCTTAGCTTGCTAATACAGAAAAGAGTTCAGAAATATTTGCAAAAATTGTGGACCTGGTAGTTGAAAATATCATTAGGGGTACCGAATTTCCAAAGATTTTAAAAAAGTTTAAATAATTTTAAAAAAAATAGAGATACTTTTTTTTCTTTTTTTTTCCAGAGCAGCCATAAGTAGGGCCACCCTCTGTTACCAGCTTATCCTTGAATTTTGGGACACCCTGTATATACAAATATACCTTACACAGGTGAGTTATCAATCGTGATTTTTATGATCCTATTGCGTTTATCTTTGTATAGGTTAGGGTACTGCTTCTGGCCCGAACTGTCATAAGTTAGTACAAGCCACGATCCAGAGACAGTCTCTTCGCCTTTTTAGCTACTTTTAGCCATGTATTGTGACAGATGTCATGACGACAAAAACTCACGATTGAACTCAGCCTGTAATGTTTAATTATTGCTATTTGATTACATTAATGTACGTCTTCCATGCAAAAAAAATGTTATATTAAAAATATTTCTATTATTTTGTGTTTGGAAGCTTTATATTTGAGTAATAATTACATTTCTGAGTTATTTGTTGCCATCTTTGAATTAAGCAGCAAATGGTAATAATATTTCGTAATTAATCAAAATTTAAGTACAATTTTTTTTATTAAACATTCATATTTCAACCATTACATTAACTTTATCCTCCGTCGCCGCTTCCGTTTTGTTCCCAACTTTCAATAACACCGATTAATAAAGAAAATACCCAATTAGGTCATATTTAAAATTTTGTACAATTTACGATAATTCATAGAATTGAAATAAAATTGTTTGATTCAATATCAGTTTTATATAACATCTAGATTGTGAGGAGTTGTTATATAACATTGTGAGGAAATGTTATATTCAATTTCGGTGATGATTTTTTTAAGTTTTTGTGTTATTCTTGAGATAATGCTCGTTTTGAATACTTTTTTACATGTAACTTTTGTGTGTTATATTTTATCATTTGAGATATTTATCAGTCTCTAATTGATTTAAGTTCATTTTTATTCAATTTTCATAAGATTGAGACTTTTTCTGAAATGCGCATAATAAAATCTCAATAGAGATCATTTTCAAAACTGACATCGAATCAAACAACTCGATCGCACATTAAATAGAACTAGAAACAATAT
Organism: Eilema depressum; assembly: GCA_914767945.1. Classification (NCBI taxonomy): domain Eukaryota; kingdom Metazoa; phylum Arthropoda; class Insecta; order Lepidoptera; family Erebidae; genus Eilema; species Eilema depressum. The sequence goes on from OU612026.1 coordinate 2,984,430, forward strand.
TATACAACAATTTAACCACTTAAACAACAATTTGGTCAAACAACACTTACGAGACGATATATAACAAAAAAGAATTACAATTTACAAGAAGAAAATTTGTAATGTTCATAATTGACACAATTAACAAGATATATGATAAAGATTAGAATTCAAAGGAGAATTATATAAGACAATTTTGATTTAAGACCCATTTTAAAGAACACTTTAGAATTATTAACAGATTTTTTTTTTCAATATTTGATCCTTTTTGATAATTCGGCCATACTTGAATGACTACTTTTGAGAAGTCAAAAAATGACATACGATTATGAGCATTTTTAAATTAATACTAAAATTCCTAACGCAGCGCGATCACTTAAGTGAGGAACATGCCTTAGGCCTACGCCGCGTTTGACGAAAATTCCGTTGCGGAACTTCCGCGTCAATTTAGGTTATTGCAAATAAACAGGTCCACAACGGATCTCTCGCGTAATGTACTTCTTATTAATAATTGATGTCCGTTTTAAACATGTATTATTGGCATTCTGATGCGGAAGATCCGCGACGGGATTTCCGTCCAGTGCATTGTAGGCCCAATCCTCAAAATAACAGTGACGGTAAAGTGGGCAAATATTAGTGAGTGATATTTATACTCAAAGCGCTGAGTTATTTTTTAAATAACATTACATCATTATATAACAAATGATCACACACAATATTTTTTTTAAATAAAATTATTCATTTATAAATGTATTATTGTGAGTTTAAGCTGTGCTTAAATATTATAAACAAAACAATATAAGCACCCTCTTCGTTACAAACCTATTTATTATTCAATCCCTTTAAGAACAAAACAATATTATTAATATTTCGTGTTACTTCCAAGCCACTTGTACATTACTATTTATAATAGAGCTGTTTTACATAAAATAAAACAGTTATTATGGCCGAAAGAAAGACGGTATTAGTTTGAAGAAGCTGTCTGTGATTTTTCCCTTTTTTAAGCGTTAACATTGTTAAAATCTTACCTCTAGTCCTCTTTCGACTATAGTTACCCGTTTAAATCACCGCTAGGGGCGCCACTGTTTCCAGTCGCACATCTTTATGTCAATCATAGATCATAGTGTCTTCTCGCCAGCAAGGACCTTGCTCTAATACCGTCTTTCTTTCGGCCATAATAACTGTTTTATTTTATGTAAAACAGCTCTATTATGACCTCCGAAAGACGGTATTAGTTTGAAGACCTGTTTGGTTTCTGCTGGTGATGGTAACTATAACAACGCTATGTGATAATATAGAAAACAGTATTATTTAGCATATGAATTAAAATAATGCATTAATCATAATAGAATGTTTATACAAAACATGCAACCAAGATGTATATCATATTCATAACATCAAACATTAATTAAAATTTATTACCAAATTGAGACTTCCAATTTCCTCAACATAAAACCTATGCCATGGGCATACATGTCAACCTTTGAAGGCAACTGAAGATCTGAAGCTACCTTGAGCCGCATCAATATGTACTGCATAAAAATAGATCTTATCCATTCTCCTAGGAGTGTCGTGGTAGCTGCTCTAATTGAGATAAATCAACTAGTTACATCAGTAACATAGACCGCAAGGTTGAGTGTACTGAAGTACACAACTAGGCATTTTGGTGTTTGACAATTAGCACCGACTGCCTATGCTAGCTACAATCAGTTTTAGAATATTATAATGTATTCTGGCTTTCACTTAATTTTATCTTCGACTTATAAATGCACAATGGGCGGCCTTATCGCTAACAGCGATTTCTTCGAGGCAACCTTTGGATGGATAGAAGCAAAAGAGATGATAGGGTAGCGTACAATTTTTCAATGAGATAAAACAATGAAGCTGCGATACTGCGAAATTGATCTAATACGTGAAGTCGTGTACTCACCTGTCTGTAGCTAGAGACAGAATAATGGCAACTCTTCTAGAAATGTCTAAAATAAACTGTTATATGGTACTGAAAATAGTCAGTTAGATATTATTTGGGTATCCCATCACTTCACGTGGTATGGGTTACCAAGGAATAGGGCTATTCCCCATCCGACAGTAGACATTAGTGATTAGTCATGACTCATGACAAAGCGTTTATCTGACTGCAATAGGTCTGGCCCCCGTCATGTGAACTCATAACTATCTGGCCAAATGTGGGTGTCGAATATTACACCTCTGACCCATGGAGGGGTTCACAGGCGCGAATGTATGTATCCCATTCAGGATAATTAATGGCCTGGGCTTTCCGTAGAAAAACTGTCTACATTTGTAGCACAGTACGGAAACACTGCAGATCGTATAGATCTGCAGGCCCTGCAGATGTTAATTATTAAATCAATTGAAATGTAAGCTCAAAATAAAATTATGTTTAAAATGGGGATATGCAAAATACATTCCTGCCGTATGACATAAAAGATTGCCATTGAATATGCAATATGTAACCCATAGTTGTATGGGTAGGTATCCCGTACACTTAGACTATACACAATCTATACAGACCCAGTAAATGGCCATTACCGTCACGACGTAAAAGATAACTACTACTTTGGAACAAGTTTGAGATATACTATAATCTCATAATATGCAAATTTAACATGCAACTGATACTTTGTCAATACAGTGTATAGTCAAAGCATTGATCAAGAGTGGTTATCCGCTAACTACAACTTGATAACTCCAGTTTTCCTCTCCCCCCCCCCCCTTTTTTTAAGGAGGATAGCAACTCTCTGCTGAGGGGTCAATTAGGATCTCCCGGAGATCTTTTATCGGCAAGGGGTCGATTAGGGCTCTCAATCAGCCCAAAGTACTGATCCCACTATGGGACTATAATTTAGAATTTGTGTTCCCTTGGGCCAGCCACTGAAGTATTAAAATAGGTGGGAGAAAACATCCATCCCAATTCCCAACTGATTTATTAGGATCTTCCGCAGATCCTTTATTTGTCAGGGGCCGTTAGGGCTGTCAATCTAAGATTAATCAGCCCAAAGTACTGATCCCACTATGTGGCTATATTTAGAATTATTAAAATAGGTGGGGGAAAAAAAACCTCCATCCTAACTGATCTATTAGGATCTTCCGCAGATCCTTTATTAGTTAGGGCTGTCAATCTGAGATCAATCAGCCTAAAGTACTGATAGGTATGATGTAGTTCCAGTTTAACTGAAAGCCTTACATGTGGTCACTGAACCACCTTTGAGTCCCGCGTCATGCACTGGGGAACGACGGGTGAGTCCCTTTAATGTAAAAGGGTTGATATTGCATATGTCCTGATCTTTGATCGAGGCCATTGCGACTCCTAGCAGAAGTTCACATTCATGAACGAATCAGCCTCTTGAGACGAGGTCAAAGAATCCGTTTAACTTCTCAGGGAGATAACCGTCAGTATTATATTGAACTGCTCGGTTGATTGGTCAGCTCTAGAGGGGTTAAGGGGCAAGTGCACCCATCGTTTCAGTTGGCTGTCCGACTGAACCAGTAGTGCATTTTGTACATAAGCAATAATGCTGCATGCACTGCAAACAACTCCCTCACATTGGAATGCCGTTTTTTGTAGGCTCTAACTCCATTTGCTTGACAACATAAAGTTGTTCAACTTCAGTCCCCAGCCCGCGTCCGCCGCGTTCTGTAGTGAGAAAGTGAGTCACATTTTGCCTGTGTATCACTTGTGCACTGTGGTTCCCATTCCTGAGCAGCCACTGTAATTTGCACCTCACTAGGGGATGCAGAGCCCATCTTTCTCTTAGTCTACCTTGTTTGAAGCAAGCAAAAATAAAATTGCATCCTGAGACAATGAAATTGATCATCCTAGTCGTCAGGTTAACTTCAAGTGTCTTGCAACTATAGTACAGTCAACGACATAAGTAGATTAATTAGTAGTACTATGTAATTACTTTGTTTTCTAAATATTATACAACTACTTAAACATCAACTTAATTGACACATTATTAAGCAATGTAATGCAGATTTTTTTTTTTTTTTTTTATTCATTAAAAAAAAATGTTTTTATGGACTTTTGATGTTGACTGTATCGCTTGGAGGCAAGTCATAGTTCTGCAAATTTTTGGTAAATATACCAATTAAGTAGCTATTTTAGTTACTTTGTGGGCAAAGGCATCAAGTTGAAATCTGTGTTTCAAGTGACTCTAGGTGAATTGATTGGAATTTACCTACCGATCCAACTTTAATAATGTGACTATATGTTATACTTTAGATATATTATGTTCACGGATAAAAACATTATTATGGCATCGTTAAGTGGGTATTAACCAAAGCCCCAAAACAAAAATTATGAAGGAATTGTTTAGCAAATGAACCATGACCATGACTTGTTTCCAAAGGGTTTCCAAAGGATTTCCGCAATCCAATTAGTCGCAGTTACAATGGTATAAGGTGAAGATGAGACTGAAAGAGTGGGCTCTGAGACAATTGCTTTTCCATATTAGGTGTTACTCGCAAGAGCCTCCTGTGAAATTACTTTATGCATAGATGAAGAAATGCCTGGTGCAAGTCTTGTCATCCAATCTACCTGTTGTAAGAACTGAATCCCAAATAATTGGAATTTCAACTGACATGTTAAGTTCAAACATGTTAATTTAGGCTTTTAAGTTTAAAAAGGGGGATAATGTCCCATCTGACCTTTTATTAAAGACGTTTATGAACAGGAAGGAGCTGTTCCTCAACATTTAATTTAATTATTTTTTAACTATTAATGTAGGTATGTGTAAATTAGTAGTTATAAAAAAAAGTTAAATTCTTTGCATCCTAAGATGACATGCATTTATGCCTACTACTTTCTTACAATATAGATTAGTATTTTTATAGATATTCTTGTTTTAACGTATGAATATCACGCCAACTAGGACACCCTCAAGAATTCAACTTGGAATAAGACTTAGAATGTTATAATATTGCTATTTTGTAAGCCAGTTTTTAGAAGTTCCTGACCCTGCAATACAATGTATACAAGTACGCCATCGACCGTTCAGTGCTGGCAACATAATCATACCTTTTATTAAGGTGATACATCATTTATAACTTATTTATTTTTATTGGGCCGGTAAATCCAAGTGACACTACACTCATTATAATAGTCCGTAAATCAAGTACCTCTCCAGGTTTCCAAGGAACGATCTTATTGTTTTCGTAACAAATATAATAATTTTATATTTTCCAATAAAAAAATTAAAGTACCTACATCAGTAACTAACGAATGTAAATGATTATTAATATAATTCTATCAGGTTCATTTTTGTAAAAACCTTAACATATTGCGGAATGAGTTCCGAGCGTGAGACCGAACTCTCAAACACATTTCGAAATGACTTGGTTAAACCGCTTATTTATTCGAGGATGGCGAGGCAAAGTCGTTCTAATCTTCCGAAGATGAGAACTATTCTGGGACCTATTAGTGCTTCGCTCTTCGCTCTCCCTCGGGAGCAACGATTCCTCAGCGGTATTTATTAATTAGTATGGTACAATCTACTTACCGAAGCTCACGGAAAGAAACTTCACTAAATAAGATACCTTGTACTTATTTATGTTGCACTGTACACATACATACGGTAAAAACAATGTAATTACTATTTAATTAGTTATTTAATAACTTTTTTCTTGACTTGAAAATTTTTTCACCTTTACGCGGTAAAATCACAAAACGCTATGATCTATGATTGACATAAAGATGTGCGACTGGAAACAGTGGCGCCCCTAGCGGTGATTTAAACGGGTAACTATAGTCGAAAGAGGACTAGAGGTAAGATTTTAACAATGTTAACGCTTAAAAAAGGGAAAAATCACAGACAGCTTCTTCAAACTAATACCGTCTTTCGGAGGTCATAATAATTGTATAGGCTAATGTGGACATTGCCCAGTAGTTCCAAGTGAATCAATACAACTTAACTAGTCGATACTAACCGGGCATTATCAACATTACCCAAAGATACACACGTACAGTTACAACTTTAGCCTTTAGATAAGACTTTAGCCTAGCCTAGCCTTCAACTTTAGCCTAGCCTTTAGGCTAGATTTTAGATAAGAGAAATTTGTTTTCTCTTTCTCGAGAATAAAGACTAAACTTGTAACATGTTTTATCTCTTTCTAGCTATATGATTTTACGCCAGAAAGTGCTTTGATATTTTGGTATGCACCTAATATTATTCTCTTGGCTGTTGAATAACTTATGCCTTATTAACTGGAGATGGTATTGAAAAAGAAAATAGTAACCGAAATCTTACTAATATTATAAACAAGCTAACCCCGCGAACTTCGTACCACCTAACAGTCGATTCTTATTTTTTTTTCTCTGCGTAAGAACCATCCTCGTACTTCAAAGAATGTTCTAAAAAAGCAACACATTAAGCGATTCATTTTTTTATTATAAATTTAAAAGGCTGTGAAGATGTTTGAATATTTGTTAATCAATCGTTCTCAAACAGCTGAACGGTTTTGGCTGAAATTTCCTTCTTCCTACAGTCCCGGGTCCTTTAAGCGGGACGTGAAAAAGCATCTAATGAGGCCGTCAAGCTGAGTGCCACCATTGTAACATGGTACGTGTCTATAATGGTGACCCTCTTTCCAAGACTTTGCCTTCAGCTTACAATAAGGCAAGATAAAGTCAAATTGACATTTCACATGGGTTGCGGGAACGGGGTCAGAATACCACGTGGGCGTAGCCGTGGGCTACAGCTAGTGAGGCATAAGTTATTCAACAGATATATCTAAGCGGTCTTAATATTATATTAAAGGCAATGTCATAAAAGCATATGGTATTCTCTATAATTAACTATTCCTAATTGCATCGAGAACAGCTATTTGGTATAAAATTATCTTTATGGTTCCTTATTTATTAAATGACAATATCTTTTGGAGAAGACTAGACTCTAGGTATAATTATTTTGAAATTATCCGTTTTTAGGGGTAGAATCAAAGGGTAAAACAGAATTCTATTACTAAGACTCCACTGTCCGTCTGTCTGTCACATCTCATGAACCGTGATAGCTAGACAGTTGAATTTTTCACAGATGATGTATTTCTGTTCTTGCTATAACAATAAATACAAATAAAAGAATAAAATAAATATTTAAGAGGAGCTCCCGTAAAACAAATGTGATTTTAAGGGAGTTAGTAATGGTACGGAACCATTCGTGTGCCGATCCAACTTGCACTTGGTGTTGGACACTCATTTTGTAGGCCTTATATGTCAGTTCAACAAAAAATGAATCAAAATATAGTAAGTCTGAACATTTCTATTATTCGGGTCATAGTGAAATCATAAAATAACCCTGTATTTCACGACAGAATTTCGAAACTGCTTAAACTTTGTAATTAACAGAATATTAAACTCGTAAAATTAACTTTTTGAGTGATTTTTTGTATTTTTTTTCGCAAAAAATGATTTCTGATTCAATGCATTGGAATCAGAAATCAGTTTTTGCTAATTAAAACAGACGCACAGTAAGTACCTAGCATAGGTATTAGTATATGTTATGTGAAAAGTCAAGATACCCTTTTGATTTTCTGTCTCTCAGTTTTGACGAGATTCTGGTCATGTGGAATTAATATCGGCGAATATCTACACATAAAATAGAGAGAAAAAATTACGTTTTACTTAATTGAATGAGTAATTTCATGAAAATAAAGTCGTTTCGGAGCGAAAGACTTAGGGCAGTTTCTATACTGATATCGTCTGGAAGTATTATCTAGCGAAAATATTTTTTTTTAACAATGTATGGGAATAAAATGTTCCAGTGAATAGAATAAGGTAGGTGTAATAGGAGCCGCGTGGTTCCCGGCAGAGTAGAATTTGGGCCACCCCATCACTTCCCATGTGTCGTACAAGGCGACTAAGGGATAGGGCTGTTTAACATCAGACAGATATATACAGCCCAGGCTCAGTCTCAGATCCATGGCTCGAGTCAACAATAGTGCCCGGAATACGGCAATAGGCTCACCCCCTATTACGTGGAACCCAATACAATGATTGGTGAAATGTAGGTGTGAACTCACCTCTGCCTAACCCTCCGGGGATAAAGGTGTGATTATATGTATGTATGTGTAATAAAATTTGCTTTTTGCCCAATTAATACTTACAGACGATTTTGCTACCGAAAGTGTGGCGAAAATCTTTCGTTCCGAAACGAATATAAAATCAGCGTGTATAAATATTAATAATAAGGAATAATAATTGACGAAATAATAGTCGTGAGGTAGAATAGTGAATGTCGGAAGAGTTAGATTAATTGATACAATATTATTATTTCTCCCCGATCTCCGTTCGGAATAATAATAACTATTATTACCTACTTGACGGTTGCACTATATTGCTTCAAAAAGTAACGTCTGTCAAAATAATTCGATGACATTGTAAATTACGTTTATCATAAACTCGGTCTAATGTCAAATTTTTTAATTCCTGAAAACCAATTCGCCTAAAGAATCCACTTCTAACAAAAATCTATTCAGAATTCAGGCTCCATCTGTCAAAATCAAATGACAATATATCGTCCCATAAGAGCCAAATAAGTTGTTACGTTTTTATGGTTGGTTAGAAATTTTGTCAGTTATGGAAAATTTCAGTATCAAATAAACTCGTAAACAAATATAATTTGGAACTAACGAAAAATTAAACGGATAACATTGACATACCCCAATCGAAAGTTAAGTTGTTATCGTCATAAAGAAAATATATTTTTTTCTGGTACGTTACAATGGAACTCTGAAACTATTGACTATACAAATACGTCCTTTTGGCAGATGGTGTAGGACCACATAGACAACGTATTTCTGAAATAAAAAAAAAAACGATATTTTGGTGATTTTTAGTAACACGATTTTCGAGCACATTGACATCGTGATCGTTTTTGACATTTAAGAGTTTGAGATTAGACCGAGATCGGATTTTGAACATTTTATTAGAATCTATTAAGTACTTAATATTTTTTATAAGACACCTTTTAAAAATGTCAACAATGATTTTTGAAATACTTTTTCACGATTAGTTAAGAATATAAATAAAAATATCCTATTATTTTTAAAGATTTTTGCAATATGTTGGTAAAATTTCACCGATATAACATGATTACGTACCTCTGAGATAAATATAACAATTTTAAAACACTAATTAAATTGTATAAAGAATTCTTAGGGACACTTATATAAACATAGGAATTATTAACGTATTATATTATTATGTTATATAACTTTATACATTTATAATAATAACAATAAATTATAGTTTGTCTGTTCTGTCAAAATAATAATATGCTAGGCAAATTAATATATGAGCTATAGAACTGTCTGTCGACCCCTGTTGTGGCCCAGTCGTGAATATATAGAATACTTAGTAAATAAAGCGGGTATATGTAGCAGGGGGCGGGCCCCATTCACCTGTCCTATGGAATGCGGACTGATTGGAGGACTTTGCTCGCCTGAAAAATGAAAAAAAATTCTGTTAATTATTATTTATTGTTATTGTAAATGTAAAGTATAAGTGTAAGTGTAAAGTGTAGTGTAAGGGTAAACTGTAAAGTGCAAATGTAGTGTAAAGTGTAGTGTAAGGGTAAAATGTAAGTGTAAAGTGTAGCGTTTCTTAGTTTAAAAAAATTCAATAGCAGTTCGGTGTTATATTTTAAATGTAAAGTATAAGTGTAAATGTGAAGCGTAAGTGTAAGGGTAAACTGTTAAGTGCAAATGTAGTGTAAAGTGTAGGTAGAGTGTAAGTGTGAAGTGTAGTGTTTCTTTGTTTAAAAAAAATCAGTAGCAGTTCGGTGTTATTAAAGGGTCTGCCTTCAGACTGGTATACCTCGAGACAAATATCTTGGACCAAAGTCGCGATATAAACGAGGCTCTGGCGCGCGCGGATTATTTTGTAATATAATAATCTATACTTGGTGAATTTGAGCTATCTATCCTCAAGACAGCCAAGAAACGTGTACTGTGTATATAGGGCACATTTTCCGTCCAAGATATTATGTCCTGAGCTATACTGTACCTGTATAGTCATTAAATCCATACTAATATTATAAATGCGAAAGTAACTCTGTCTGTCTGTCCGTTACGCTTTCACGCCTAAACCGCTGAACCGATTTTGATGAAATTTGGTATAGGGGTAGTTCAGACCTTGAGAAAGGACATAGGCTATGTTTAGTCACGATAACCGAGATTCACGCGGGCGGAGCCGCGGGCAAAAGCTAGTGAATAATAAAATAAATAAAAACGTCTTTATTTTACAATATTAAATGACAGATACAAGTATTTGGTAAATATAGATGACGGGCTTATCGCTCTGTGGCAATTTCTTACAGGCAACCATAGGATGGATAGAAAGAAAAATTAAAAAAAATTGACAATTGACAAAATATAATAAATTGGAAAAAGCGAAATCAATTCTCGGGCGGGACTAGAACCCGCGATCTTTCCCTTACAGGGGGAACGCTCTGACTACTGAGCCACCGAGCTTCGCCCGAGAGTGACCCAATTTTTCCAATACATCCATCTTACGGCGATGGTGGGAGTTATCTACCGATATTCGTACGAACTATCGGAATCAATGAATGATGTTGCAATCATTTTTAAACATTGATTTCGCTTTTTCCAATTTATTATAATTTGTTTAGTCTAGCAAACTAATTGCTTTAAAATTATCTCAATTGACAAAATGTTAGTTCTCTGAGGATTACAACGTTTGTAGTGTCGTTTGTGAATGTGTGAGTGTTGTGCGCGACTGTACCTCGTACTCGGCGTCGTCGGCGAGTGTCCCGCTGACGCACAGCAGCTGGTACTGTCGCGCTCGTAAAGCACTTGCCCCTCGTCTCAGGAGGCGTAGGGCCGCGTTACACACCGCCGAGCTGCCGCATACCACTTGACGGACCTGTAGTCACAAGGAAGGTCACGCTACACCGTGTCGCGACCGGGCCGTGCCCCGGCCGGGACACGTCCACCGTGCGCCGACCGGGCCAGTCATTCATGTTCCACCGGGCTTTTTGGGTGTATTATTTGCACGAATATAACTGTGTTATGTGGTTTTTCTCAGCTAGTGATTTCATCTGTCGATAGACTTGACCCTTAAGTAAATATGCAATTTTCACAATTTGAGTTGGCAGCTATTAAAATTGCCATCGATAACATTATAATCTATATTGATAATATTTTTGTATTTGTTATCTAAATACTTAGGACGGCTCATGTCGTGACTCATAGGCTACTTGCGCACACATTCTAATAATTTTTCATCGTCCATTTTTGGCTTTGAGCTGCTCACCTCACTAAGATTTGAAGTTGACTGCTCTGTGGGCGCCCGGGCGCATATGTTTATGTTACAACGTGTCGGAGCCGGGAAACAATATCCGCCGACATTTCAAGGCCATGTCCCGGCCGTACCCCAGCCGGAGCACGGCCGGGACACGGTCAGGCATGAATCACTTCATACAAAAAGAATACAGTAATGTCTCAACGGAGTAGATTAGACCTTGAAGAAGAATATAGGCTATGTTCGGCACCGATTACCGACATCCACACGGGCAGAACCGCTGGCAACAGCTAGTAGTAGGATATATTTTATAATATTCTATATCGCTATTGCTATATAAAGGATGTGCACCCTGGGAAACGGAGATGGCAGCGCCTTTCTTCCACCGTCAAAATCCGATCGAGACGGCAGTAGCCCTACAGAGCAAAGGTTTTACAAGTGTCTATCTGACTAGCAGAAGGCACAGTAGCAGGTAAGGTGCCAGGTGATTTACCCGAGCGCAGACATCTGGGGTGACAGGTGCAGCCACTTGTCACCCCAGCAGTGATAGGTGCGGCCGCCAGTCACCCCGGCAGTGATAGGTGCGGCCGCCTGTCACCCCGGCCGTGATAAGTGCGGCCGCCTGTCACCCCGGCAGTGATAGGTATTGGTGCGGCCGCCTGTCACCCCGGCAGTGATAGGTGCGGCCGCCTGTCACCCCGGCAGTGATAGGTGCGGCCGCCTGTCACCCCGGCAGTGATAGGTGCGGCCACCTGTCACCCCAGTCGTGATAGGTGCGGCCGCCTATCACCCCGGTAGTGATAGGTGCGGCCACCTGTCACCCCAACAGTGACAAATGTGGCCACCTATCACCTCGGCAATGAAGTGCGGCTGCCTGTCACCCTGGAAGTGACAAGCATAAAAACGTAGATGCAAACGTAAAAATTGAAGAGTAAAATGCGTACTCACTTGCGCAGGTGAATGCGAGGGATCCAACACGAGCAGCGTGGCCTTGCCGTCCTTGTGCTTCTCGTAACCTATTATTGTTCTCGAGTGACCTGGAATGGTGACATTAAACCATATTTTTATTACGTTACTGGTTAGTACCACCCGCGCGGATATCAGTAACAATGACCACATCGCGCAATTTCACTTAGATTTAACTTACATTGCATTACATTACATTGCTTAAGCATTGCTTAGGCATAATATAGAATGTCTGCATTATACAGATTGTCAGTATTGTCACACAAAATACCTAATACGATTCTCAGTATTTGCACGAATTGGAGGACTCAAGAAAGCACGGACGAACCATATTTATTAATACACCAACACCAGATTTCTCTGATGAATGTTGTTTTCAAGATTATGCCCCCTGCGCGAAGCAGGGTTTTCAAAAATACCAAAGACTCATTTGAGTGTTCCCCTCCACGGAAATCTTTAGTAAAAGGCGAAAGATTTATGCGTTATGAAGGGAAACCAGAGTTAACCAAAATTTGGCATGTTGGAGTTTAAATACGAGCCGATGTAACGAAACCATAACGCGGTTCAGAAATACTGCTCAACGCCATCTATCGAGCTTAGAGGGAGCTAAAATACCATTAACATTATTTTTATCATGAAAATAAATAAATATTTTATAATATTTTTATTTTTTATTTTATGGAGAGGCCTATGACCAGCAGTGGACTGCAATAGGCTAATTGATTGATTGAATATTTTATAATACTTTATTAACCCTGTACTGGCAAGCGACCATAGATTGGCCGCACACAATATTTCCCCAATCGGCAAGCGGTCAGATTTTGGTCGATTGCAGTCGATCCCGCTAAATAGCAAATATTTACCATGCAGTTATATCTATCTTGCTCGCACCTATTTTAATGTGTACGAAAAAGAGCAGGCTAGCAAGCAAGCCAATAATAAGAGTTCATTTAGGTAGGATTTTCTTAAACTTTGGCCGCTCGAAAGAGCGCACGAGAATATTTTTACAGGGAACATGAGTTTTAATAGTTTAGCAAAGCGCTTAAATTGTTTCGTCATAATAGGCTATTTGACAACATTAAAAATATACTACAAATTATGGTCATCCTATTAGAAAATAACGTTAAAAGACCTACGATACTACAATTTACTCTCAAATATGTGTATTTTATGAGAATTTCAATTATAAAAATGTTATATTTGTTGATTTATTGTCTATGGCAAAAACGCTCGTGATTGGTCAGAGCTCTGGGTGACGTCATTCCTATAAAATATCTCCAGTTGTATGAGCTATTACTCTTTGTTTCGGTGTTATTATTTGCTTTTTCCTTGATCATCGCGAGTTTTATGGACATATTTTGTGATTAAGTTCGAAATGGATACAAATTTTGTGCGAGCTGATGATAACAGCAACTTACGGTGACGTCACGCATCGCCATTTTGATTAAATATAGCGTTTTTCGCGCACTTTTGAAAATTTATACTTTATCATTGATTTTTTAATATAATGCATAGTTTTTTTACAGAAATATTAATGTGATATTTTTATACTGTAATAAGCAATCATTTAAAGTGGTTTTTGAACATTAGTCAAATAGCCTATTGGAAAATTTATTTGTTATGTTTAAAGAATAAAAATTCATATGTTAATTTAAAAATAAAGATGAAGTTTAGTAACATTTTGTAATTTTAAAATCTCTCGATTTGGTGGTTCAGTGCTCGGGCGCACCTGAGGTACAGCCGAGCCGCCAGCTAGCTGCCAGCGATTGAAAATTCAATTGTGACTTCTAAATCATCTGCCTCGGTACTGTTCATACCCGTGCCTACGCTCGGCCTCGGCACAACGGACCCGAGCGATACGCGCGCTCTATGTAACGTTTTCACCATTGACACTCGAAAAAGGGCCCGTAGTTCATCAAAAACAGTGAATAAAACGCTCTTTATTTCACTGAGTGAATAAAAAAAGGCATGTATTTAAATCGATATTTATATATTCCCTTTTTTCTAACAAAATATTTCAAAGTTCTATCAAAAATACTGACTTGCACACTAATTATGTACACTAACTAAATCAAATTAAATATACTGTTTAATGAAATTTGCAGAACAATTCCTTTGGTTAAATATAAAAAATAACCACGAAGGCAAATGCGGGAGCTCCGCTTCGCTCCACTCCCGCATTAGCCTTCTAACCTAATCTATCCAAGTCGGATTGCGCACCTTTTTCAACGGATTGCGCACCTTTTTCAATAAACCTATCATTTGATTTAATTAGTGTGCAAGTCAGTAAATTAGTGGAGTTACGTAGTTTGCTGAAAAAATATACAGATGTGCATTTTAAAATATCCCATAAAAAAATTTGAATTTGGAACATGCACGAATGTACGGATCGTAGTAAGGTAACTGTACCAATGCTCGACACTGTACCAATGCTAGACACTTTCGAACAAAACCCAGTATTTTGAGAAAATTATCCATTTGTTTTATAAGACTATTGACTTAAAAGATGCCTAATGGTATCTATAAGATATGTTCAAATATTCGCAACACCATCCGAAGTAAATTTAGAAAGACTGTTGACAGCAAATAATGTGACTCCGTGAACACGGTCGTGTTATTTCTTAAGATTTTTGCCAAGGGTACTGATTTTTATAGGTGTGATTTTTTTGTTTATAAGTTATGATTATTACTAATTTTAGTATAAACGTTATAAATATTGAAGTTATTGACATACTTGGACCATTGGGACAATGATGTCTAGCATTGGTGTTTTCGACCAAGTGCATAATAATTTAATTTAAAGTAAAAGTATGATAGATTTTAAAGATTTTATGGGCAAAAGTTAATGTCTAATTGTTGCTGTAACAGTTAAAAAAGAATGTAACGACCATGCTGTAATTAATTTGTTAAATTTTTTAGATTGAAATTTTATTTTTCCTTAAAGTGTCGAGCATTGGTACAGTTACCTTAAAACATGCAAAGAGGTTGCACACTCTCACTATAAAAACGTACTAAAAGCCAACTGGCTGAATGGAATGTGGCTCAATTTAAATTAAGAAAATAAAATGCCGCCATTTTTCATTGTGCAATTTTCCTTGTAAAAGTTTCTGTTTGTCTCTTAATCTTAAAATGACTTCATCCAGTGATGAAAATGATATTCTCGAACGCGAAAAGACTCCGGAGTCTTTTCGCGCTAAAGCGGTAGCTATTACTGATAATTTACTGCTTCTTTTATGTACTATCCATAACAAAATGTAATTCATAATCACAGAGTAATTATTTTCTCGTAGTCAATGATGAAAAGTAGCGTACCTAACACGTGAAAATAGTACATTATGGTACAAGTAATCATCATGCTCACACGTGCCATACGACGTTTTACAACACACTTGCGAATAAAATAATACTACAAATACTAAATAAACAATACTACAAATTAATTCGTTTTCCTATGCGCGCGCATTTAACAATGGCGGTCGACCATATTTAAAAAAAAATGAGGTTTGAACTTAACTTTTTTTTACTCTGGTTTTTTTCTGTACTTAGAGAAAAAAAAAATTAAATTTGAGCGAAAATTTTGTTTATTACACAAGTATTACAAGTTGAAATTATTTATTTAAATACGAAAATGCATCAAATGACCATACAATAGGCGTATTAATTTATTCGTACTATTAAACACGTTATTTTTTGTATCAAAACATTTTTAAGAACATAGACAATTATAGACACTTCCTATAAAATTTAAAAAAGAATCTATAACTCACTTTTGTGAATAATAGTAATGAAAAAGTCACAGTTTTATAATAGGTGTCATTCCGTGCTTAATTGCGGTAAAATAATATCACTGTTATGAGCAGGTGTGTTGTAAAAGAATTAATCTCGGCTCTTGTATCCTCGATCCGCGCAGGTTTCTATCTAGAATCCCTGCTGAAACCTTCGCTCCTCTCGGGATACAACTTAGTGCCTCGAAAAGAATTTTATTTATTTATTTATATACACTTTTTGTACTTACACCATTAAAAATAAAACATTAAAAACATAAAAGTAATCACTATGGCAATAGTACAAGGGCGGCCTTATCGCTTCAAGCGATTTCTGCCAGGCAACCTTTGGATGGTCAGAACAGTAGCAGGATTGAGTGGTAGTCGTTTTGGCGTAATACATAATACACAGGTATCATATCTAATATATATTACACAATACATACACAAATACATACATACGCACACACATATAATTATACACAAATACATACATACACATATACACATACATATACATACATAACACAAATATTATACAAAGAATACACAAGTCTAGATGCAGTAAACCTGCTATAAAGGAGCATTTTTGTACGTGAGTGACAAATAGTGTTCCTTTACCATAGACTTGAAACAATTTAAACTCTGAGCTTTTTCTTTTTTTTTTGAATTCACCTTTTTTTCACTTGTTGGGTAATCTACTATTACTCTAAGCCTAGAAGCTTCTTACCCTGGTGCTGCAGGTACAGCGGCGCTTTGAACCCCGTGGGGTCCTCTGTGAAGTATCGTAGAACCCAGTCGAACAGCGCGGGGTGCGAACCGTCCGTCGCCGTCGGCTTGTGGAAGTCGATCAGCTGGCACCTGCGCCATACACCAAATATTTCACCTCTCCAGGACGAAAAGGGCACACAATACTGCCTAAAAACGGACGCGAAGAGGAGACTTAACTAGAGCCTTCCGAAAAGTTTTGGAACCTTTCCTACTCTTATGTGCGCTATTTAAGACGTTGTTTCTAAAAAGCCACTATTTTTACTCATAATGACTCGAATTTGAACCAAATGGACCAATTTTAGAAAATATGCGCCATTATCACGTTGGCACCAAAACTAGAACACTACTTTTGAAATTTTTAAGAAGAAATGGGCGATGGTTCGTCTAGAAACAGATTGCGGGGGTACGCGGTCCCCCTCGATGAGTTTCACGAAACTAGTTTCGAGAAATATACGATTCTATGATTTTTTTTATTTTATTTAACCTTGCCATCTTCACTCGAGAATAAATAAAAAAATCCTGTAACTGTGTAGCGCCATCTACCGACGGGATATAAAATAGCTAAGAACCATCATTGAACCGGGTTGAATACATGGCAAATTTTGGTCTTTCGGCGCAGAGCTTACTTACAAAGAAGTATTTTTTAGAAAGTACTTTCAGAGTATGAGAAATGAAGCTTACATTGTCACATTGGACGAAATGCCGATTTGACGAATATCAGATTTGACCAATGTCGTTCAACCCTTACCTTATCCTTAACGACGAAAGTACGGTGACAACTTCACAAGCTCCGATCCATTTGCGAGTGTTGTACAATTTGGACCCCAGCTGTTCTGAACCCTGGAACACGACAAATTACGACTTTATTCTATATACCTACCTGAATGTTTTCGAAAAAGGAATATTATACGACTTTACAGCCATTATTCAATGTCAACTAGTCCACCTTTGTTGACAATATCGGCATAGCTCGCCACACCAAAAATTTAATTGAATTGAAAACAAGTGGATTTGAACAGCCTTTGCTGTCAAATATTTGTATGCATGAATATGGGTACTTGCATTAGTTTGGTCGTGCCTCGGAGAGCACGTTAAGCCGTCGGTCCCGGATGCCATACGGACATCTATGGCAGTCATTACAGAAGCCCTAAAAAGTCCAACAACTGGTAGTAGCTGCAATGCTTCGATATCGCTCAATATCGCCATAGGGTTGTGGAGGTCAAATGACAGTCGCTTCATAGAAAATATCAAAATTCAGCCAAAGCCGCGGTTAAACTTGTAAAGCGGACCCCAGACCTCGAAGTGAAAGCTTGGAGAAAGGAGAAGTACCTGGGTATCGAACCCCAGCTGCCAGGCGCGTTCCACTAAAAGTTGCAGCCGGGGTATAGAAGGCACGCAGTCGCAATCGCGCTCCCGCTCCGTGGTGGCACTGAGCAGTGTGGCGTACTGCGGGTGTCTCATCAGCGATGATAGCACCATCTGCATGTTTCTGGAACGTTCCAAAAATATTTTTAGGGCTGGTAACACTCTAAAGGTGCTGTTAGGTTAGACAGGAGTTTTTGGCGGCAATTCTAGGAGACGCATCACGGTGTTATTTTATTTTCCGAAATTCGTGTGAGTTCGAGTTTTTATGAGTAAATATGTTGGAATTTTAGACATAACGTCTTGGAAAACGCGCACAAGAGTAGAAAAGTGAAATATTACAGTGGATTGTGACTTCTCGTGTTGGTTTCAAATCTCCGTAGAAGCCTTTAGTAAAGTTTCCACCACTTTACTGAGGCAGCAATCATCATTATCTTCATCATCATCGTCATCAACATCATCCTTATCCAAATAATGATAATGAATATCAAAAAATGAAGACATGGCTCAAAGGTCTTTGAAACCAAGCCAAAATCATTCCAAAAAAAAAAAGATAGACTTGAGCATTCACTTGTAACAAAACATCAAGCATTCGCCGCTTTTAAATTTGTCGAACCGAACAACGAACCGAGCTAAGTGTGGAGCCAAATAACGCTACGAACATTTACATGATCTTTCTAGCGAACACTCTAGTCGAAGCAAGTTTAGTTGTTTTACAAGCATGTTCGCCAGAACGCTTGATAGAAAGCTCACTAAAACGCTCTCGTTTATTTTTCTGTAATGTAACATTCGTAAGAATGCTCATTACAAGTGAATGCTCAAGTTTATCAGCACCTTAAGGGTCCGACCCCCCTGTGTATTCCATACTCGATGTGTTATTCGTCACCATTAGGCTAGGTGAAGTCAAATTGACGTGTCCTAAATAAAAAACCTTAGGATATTTTTTTTAATTTTGTAAAACAATGTGAGTACTAAAATACTATGTTATATTACTTAAAAAAAAACTCATCGAATTGAGAACCGCCTCCTTTTGGAAGTCGGTTAAAAATACACGCAATGTGTGAGGAATTATTGCGACCGGAAATGGTGCGCACTGTGTGGTATGAAAGGAACTTCATCCCTCGCACACTCAAGCTGTAGAATGAACTCCCCGCGATGGTTTTCCCAAGCGACTACAATATGGGGTTCTTCAAGAAGGGCATTAGAAGGTTTCTTCAGGGTCGGCAGCACGAGTGTGACGCCCCTGGTGTTGCATACGTCCATAGGCCACGGTAACCACTTTCCATCAGGTGGGCCGTATGCTTGTCTGCCACCTAAGTGGTATAAAAAAAAAAAACAATGCCCTTCTTGAAGAACCCCATACGGTAGTCGCTTTGAAAAACCACGGCAGGCAGTTAAATAGCTATTACGGTTCATGAAATACAGCCTAATCATAGACAGATGGACAGTGAAGTTTTAGTAATAAAACCCCTAAAAAGAACTACTAGAAATGAGTGACTTCAACTACAGTAATGCTAGGGATCTTGAACCTAAAATGTGCTTTATACGCGCAGTACACGTTTTTTAGGTGTCTTTTGAGGATAGCACGGGGTGCTACTGCGGTGGACAAGTTCAAATTCACCAAGCATAGATTGTCTCGTGATTTAGGTCTAACATACGTGTCCCAAGGTATACCTACCTGTACCCACAGCCCCATCCCCTGTCCCCGTAGGTACTGGCGTAGTGGTCCACTGCACTGCACAGGTACGTCTTCACTATGCTCGGGTTCTGAGCATTTAGTTGAGCTATTCTTTCTAAAAGACCTGGAACAATATATTAATAGTTATTTGTTATGCAAGTGTAAAAAGTTGGTTTTTAACTGCATGCTCAATTCTGATGACCGAGCAAGCGAAGGATTCTAAAATTTTAATCATGAGCGTTAGCAAGGGAATCAAAAAAGCACGAGGTGAAAATTTTTTGCACTCAAGTGCAACACGTAAGTTGTTAACGTGTGTTAATCCCACTTCATCGACCAAATAACTAATAATGGCGCGGGCAAAGCAAAACAAAAAAGTACACCAGTTTATATAGTCTTTCCGAGATGGGCGGGCGAAAATACTCTTTCTGAGACAGGGCGATGAATACTCTTTCCGAGATGGGGGAAGACGTAAATACTCTTTCCGAGATGGGGGGACGAAATACTCTTGCGGAGATGGGGGGATAGATGAAAATTTAATTAATGCTTTTTTTTTTTTTCACAGAAAGCTTGATCTAAAGGGGCGGTAAAGATATACGGCGGGGGCTATACCCACCTGTGGTCTTAGACGAGCCCGTATCAGTCCCGGAGGCGGCGGCCCGGCGCAGGCCCAGGCTGCGCTCGTAGTAGCCCGCCACGGACAGCGCCCCGCTATATACGGCCCGCTTCAGGCTGTTGGTGGCCCGGTGCGTGTAGCCCTCGTCGTCATCCTCCTCCATACCGTATTGAGCCTGGAATTCATATTGAAAAATTAATTTTTCGAAGTGATATTTTTTTAGGCAATTGAAAAAACATGGAACTCGCGTCATCGTCATTGAACTTCACGTCACAAGAATTTAAAACAAAGACAAACAAATCTACAAACATTCTATAATAGTTTCAGGGGTCTGACCAAATGGCAGTCGGTATAAATCGATTACTGCCAGCTTACCTTTGCAGAGACTTTTTTTTATATAATTATGGTCCATCATTTGACTGCTGTAATGTGTGTGTATGAGTGAATGTATGATTTACTTTCTAAAATTATCCAAAACTTACTATATTTGTCGACCAATGAATTTGACATTAAATTTTAACCATCACTAAAATTATATCAACGACAAATACAATTATATCACTTTATTTCCCCAGTGCCTTTTTTGAAAATTTCCACCATTACCAACTGGGCTACTTGATATCTCATCCTGATGATCTATTGGTCAGTTTACTGTATAAAAAAAAACTAACTCTCAACAACTGAAATTCATGTTCCTCTCGGGTCCTTTGAGCCTCTCTTTCAGCTGCACTCAGACCTGACGCCGCTCCACACTCTTCCCCTCTGTCGAAGTGTTCTTCAATGTGTTGAATCTAAAAAAACAAATAAAATTTACAAACATTCATTCATTCATTCAATTACATCAAGTTATTACTACTACTACTACTTCCATTGGGGATGCAATTGACAGGGCGATCAGCCCTTCTGACCAGGCCATTTTACCTATTTCCCCTACACAATGAATATCATAGATGTTCGTATGGCAACCGGATCCTACGGCTTAACGTTCTCTCCGAGGCAAGACCAATGTTAATACCCATATCCCATATTCATGCATACAAATACTGAGTGGTGATCAAACCCACGCCTCCTGCGTAGCAATCGTCTTCACTACTGCTACACCACAGAGGCTGTCCTCAGCCTCATCTGCAAGTTAGTGCACCTGCTGAACAATGGATGAGACACTGATGCAGGCTTTTAGATGGCAGTCGCTCCCAGAAAAGTCGACATACAAATCAAACGCGAACCTTGGACCCTTCAGTGAAGCTTTGGATGCAATTAGTAAATCATGGTTTTGGTGTGTTAATCGCCATATGCTTGGTATATGGAAATAAATAAAAAAAAAAAAATTGTTTTGAAGACGTCATGTTAACATACCAGTTCATGTTGTGACAATGGTAATGGCTGACAGCAGACGGGACAGTTGCTTACAGGACTCTCCTCCATCATCACTATATCTTCACACGAGGCGTTGTCCACCTGATCCTGTTGATGGTAAATAAATAATGTGATATTCAAATCTATTTAGAAAGAGAAAAAAGGATCAACCTCGGACGGGATTTTTTTTTTAGGATTTGAATAGTTAGCATAATAAATGCTTCAAAATGTAATTCAACAAATAATGTGATAGTTTAAAACTGGCGCCGTAGCAGCCTGAGATTTTGGGGGGTCATGTGTGGAAATTCCATTAGGAAATACCTTTTTGGAAGAGTTTTCAATTAGACTTGCACGATTTGAGGGGGGGGGGGGGTCATGTCCCCTTGACTCCCCCTCGGACCCTGGATGGCTTAAAATGAGGTTGCTTTCTCACATCTGTTCTGGTTCTCTAATATTGGTTAATAGAACATTTTTTTTAAAGAATATTAGTACCTAACCGAAGTCACTAATACTTGTGTTAGGAGTGCCAGACCTAGGATCTCTTGATCGTTGGGCTGAATCCTTAGCCATTAAGTTAACGCCACTTCATTTTTGATATGGGACTACGTTTTGGATATTTTTATGTAAGGCAAAGTCATCAAATAATCAAAATGCATGTGAATTTTATATAAAGCTGGGGCTGAACACCTAGAGATCCATCAAATTAGTTATTACATTAATATTTTATAGTTGTATAACATAAAAAATATAATACTAAGCAAAGACAGAAAAAAAATCTGTTTTTGCTCCCTCCATGAATATAAGTGTGTATGTAACATGTTAATAATATAATTAAGCCATACCGATTTCTGCGGACTCAATATATCTCGATGTTCTACGTTGACATGGACTTCAATCTCGTTAGCATGAGCGAATTCTCGTTCACAGATCGGGCACTGGTATGATGAGCTATGAGGCCCTGGAGACATCGCCATCGCGCTTAACGCTAGAGTGGGGTTGTCCAGCGTCAGCGTGGGGTTCGTCAGGCCTAACGTTGGGTTCTCTGAGTTAGCATTAGCATTCACAGATGGGGATGTTAGATCGAAGTGTGCACGGTTTATGTGTTCCTCTAATTTCCGCGGACATGTTGACGTAAAGTTGCACAGTAAACACTGAAATTATATTTAAGGGTGTTATGTTAGTAAAATAATTTATTTAATAGCACTTATAATTTATTTCTTTATTAATAAAAGAGAGAAATATTTTAAATGTTTTGGCGGGTAGCAGAGGCAAACATTTTTTGTTGTTATATTTTGACACTGTTGACATTTGACATTCGATTTGACATTAAGGATAAGTTCGAGGAGCAGGCTTTTATCGTTTCCACTACCACCGACCGCTTTTTATGAGTGTCGTGCGTAAAATCATGGCTACTGTTTTGTACAACAGCAGCGTGATATAGTATAGCTGTAGTTGTCAGTAATACAAATATGCCTTCAAACTTTCAATACATTTGAGAAAAAATACTGTGAAGTATATAAGGAATCAGTAAACGGAAGTTTCAGGGACGCCCTCCAAATGGATGGACAGGCGACGCGACGTTGGGGCAGAGTGAATGCGGAAGGCGGAGGATCGGGTCTTATTGTTTACATTGACATGTGCAACATTGCACTGCAATAAACTAATGATTGATTAATAAGGAATCGCATCTTGATAGGACAATAATTTTACCTGCACTGAAGGACTAGGTGTTGGAGCACTTTTCTTTGGTGTGTTAGGTTTTAATTTTAAAGCTAATTGAGATCTAAGAGGCGATCCTTGTCCAGCACTAGCCATAGACAACTGAAACACAATAATTTTAAATTAGCTAGCAGTTCAAAAGTAAACGGTAAGTAAAACGAAGTCAATCCATACATGACTCTGTTAATATATTCAAGCTTGCCTTATTTTTATTCGGTGATCCTTCATAACTACTAGAACTATTATGACTTGGACTAGAAAGCACACCTGAAAAATAAATAAGACATTTTATTTTCCTGACGACAGATATGTTAAAATCTTTAAAATAACTAAGATAATCTCAAAAATACCTTTTCTATCAATGCCATTTACTTCATCGTGATAATTTTCTCTACTTTGAGCCTTTTTAGGAACCACACCATTACTAATATTAATATTTTTTATACCATTGACAAGATTTATATTTTTTGGTGAACGCGAACACTTTTCTTCCTCTTTCTCACTTCGGCTGTAGCTTTCCTTCTCTTGGTACCCGTTGTAATAGTTAATGTTCTTCGATATGGCTCCGTTGTGGTACTGTGAGGGGTTCTCGGGACTGTGCCAACCATTCATTGAGCCTGGAGTTGTGTAGCTGCAGCTGTCTGTAGTTGTCATTTTTGAGTCCTCGTCGAAGCTGTGGTGGATAAATTTGATTATTTTTTAGACAGTCTAAACACAAGCTAGATTAGACAAAATTAGCTAACGAACACCATGTCTGTCAATATAAGTCCGTCAACCAAGTCCGTATAGTCCATCAATATAATAGATAGTCAGTTAGAGAAAATGAAAATTCGTGAAATTCTTAAGGCGTAACTGCTCAGAGAGAGCTGAAAGTAGAAACACCTCTAAAGAAGTGAAAAGGGTGATCTGTGGTCACGTTATGCGGTAACTGTCTGACTACAACGTAGGTAACATTAATAAGTAACAAATATCTGGCCGTGCCACCTCTGCCAGCCCCAGTAGAACGGATAGACCCAAGAGGCTTACCAACGCATGATATCTTAGAAAATGCTAATATTCAATTCAATTTCAATTCAAAAACTTTATTGTGAAACATAGGGACAGAGATGGTCTATTATATAATTTGATCAGCTATGCTCAGCCATAGTGGCATACAATATTATTCATATATTCATGCCCATATTCTCACTGCCATAGACGCCGAAGACAATGCGAAGTATGAAAAAGGCGGAAGGCAGGCCCCACTTCGTAACGAGGTTATCCGACAAAGAACCAAAGTTACCGACATAGCTCGCAGAATAAGCAAGCTGAAGTGGCAGTGGGCTGGCCACATCTGCCGAAGAACTGATGGCCGTTGGAGCAAACGAGTCCTAGAGTGGAGACCGCGCGTAGGAAAACGGAGGGTAGGACATCCCCTAGCCAGATGGACCGACGACCTGCGAAAGGTGGCTGGGACGGACTCGATGCGGAAGGCGGAGGGTCGGCAAACGTGGCGCACATTGGGGGAGGCCTATGTCCAGCAGTGGACTGCAGTAGGCTAATTGATTGATTGATTGATTGATTGAGGCCCCATGCTCCGAGGATGCTGTGATAATGACGATGAAAGTCTTGAATCTTGAATTCTTGACACATCAAGCAGTCTTACCTCGGGCTCTGATCATCAATAAACGCCATCAGCTCCCTTTCAGGCGTCAGGTAATGCAGATGTGCCTTCTGAACATGGCCGACCAGCTGCGGCTGTGGTACTGCGCAGTCACAAAACGGGCACTCCGGTCTACCAGCTACGTGAGCTTCTAATGTGTGGGAGCGCATGCCTTCGTCTGTGAGACCCTCTGCTCCGCATAGCTCGCACGTGTATGGAAAAGGACTTGTTGACATTTTGCCTGGAAATAAGGGGTATTTTTTAAATCGATGAAGATTTAAATTGTACGTGTCAATAATGGTGACCCTCTTTCCAAGACTTTGCCCTCAGCTTACCATCAGGCAAGGCGAAGTCAAATTGACGTGTCCTATATATATATATATATATAAAGAAATATTGACTATTGTGTTATTGTGAAAGTATGAGAATGCGAATTTAAAAAATGTATGTAAGTGAGGAGAAGTTGCACAAAAAAAAAATTGAAATAAACCGAAATAATGATTATAACGGATGTTTTTAAAATGTTTGAAGTTTGTAAAACACCATATTAAACTGGAGCGAACGAAAAATATAGATCTTTCGATATTTTTTAGTCGGTGTTACGGAATATAACGTTAGAAACGAATCGCATCTAGAATTTTTTTTTTGTTTTTATATAGGACACGTCAATTTGACTTCGCCTCGCCTGATGGTAAGCTGAAAGCAAAGTCTCTGAAAAGAGGGTCACCATTACAGACATGTAGTTACCATGTTACAATGGTGGCACTCAGCTTGACGGCCTCATCAGATGCTTTTCACGCCCCGCTTAAAGGATCCGGGACTGTAGGAGGAGGGAAACACGTGAACTGGTAAGGAATTCCAAGTCTTAATAGTGCGGCAGAAGGAGTCGCCGAACCGCTTGGTTCTTGATGGAATATTCTGCACCGTATGCGGGTGGCATCTAAGTCCTGCACGTGTTGTCCTATATAGGAAAGGAGAGGGTGGATTTAGTTCATAGCGCGAACGACATGCTCGCTGCAAATGTAATTTTCCAATCTAGTAGAATTGTAGGTAATGAAAGCTTTGTTCATAACGTAAAATCATTCGTAAGATACCTTTCGTAAGATACGTAAGATGTATTACTCGGAACTATATCTTGGACAAATGTGCTCTATACGCGCAGT
The DNA here is from genome assembly GCA_914767945.1 of Eilema depressum. Lineage (NCBI taxonomy): Eukaryota > Metazoa > Arthropoda > Insecta > Lepidoptera > Erebidae > Eilema > Eilema depressum. Next base: position 3,010,721 of record OU612026.1, read on the forward strand.
ACCTACACGTTTCTTGGGACAGCATGTTTGAGGATAGCACGGGGTGCTACTGCTGTGAACGAACTCAAATTCACCAAGCATAGAATTTATTACAATACAATCCGCGCGTGTCAGGACTTCGTTTGTCTCGTTATTTAAATCTAAGATACGTGTCCCGACATATTTCTTAGTTTGTAATTACAGAATTACCGCTGTTAATTATTTGAATACAGAAACAAAAGAGAGTAAGGTACCTACTCGTCATGTCTGCAAACCGAATCTGACATTGGTCAACTCGAAATTCATCTGTGTTTGGTCGATTTCTGCACGTTTCTTCTTTGCCGTGCTCGTAGAAACTGTCCCTATGGCCTACGAGGCCTACGCGCTACGTGATATTATTATAAGCGGACTACGTTGCCTACGCGGCCTACATTGCCTACGCGGCCTACGTTGTCTACACGGCCTACATTGCCTACGCGGCCTATTAGCATAGTGTGTCCATTTATTATTTATCTACTACACATTGCGACATCTACACATCTCTACGTTGCGTATGTCACTGTCACAGCTAAACGGCTGAACCGATTTTGATGCAATTTGGTAAATAGATATACACAGAAAACTTGGAAAAGCAGACTGCATTAAATTATAGGTACTCAAGCGAATTATACGGTAAATGTAAATCTTGCATGAAAAACTCGGTAGATAAGGTTCTGCTAATAATAATTCAAAACAAACTCAATCCACTAGTAAAGAGAACTTGTTTTCTCTTGAAGATGTTCTAAAAAATATATAAATTGAATTGAACCTACTTAGATAATCCTAATGAATAATGTAGCTATTCAAATACAAATAAAGTTGATCGTATACTTTTTAAACTACGTACAGACACGACAGACCTATATAAGTACTTAGATACAGTCGGTTATTGATATATCATTAGACCATGCTTTTGACCTTTAACGTCAACGAAGGCTAATGTAACAAAAATTGATTTATTTGTATGATGAGCTCGCATAGAAACCATTCACAATAACTATATTGAAGCGAGTGTCAAATCGATAAAATTACCGCAGTTTTGTTTTCAAGGAAATAGCTCAAACACCACTGACAAAAGAGGAAAACAAAAAGAAATAAAACCTTTTTGCCTAATATCAGGTTCATAAGAGGCGGAATAAAAAGGATACCATTGCGTAATGATTATTGCACCCGGAATAAAAATATCAAAATATAAGAAAAATGTACTTACCGATTAATTTTGTATTTTATTGTCATAGAATAATCCAATTTCACTGTATGTATTTTGCTGGAACACTATCTAATTGGTACGATTTCTTTAATATAAGTGATTGTTTCTAGCATTTTCTAACATTAAATCTATAAATTAATATTAATACTACTGGCGATAGGTTGTGATTGTCCGTCATTCATGAATTTTTGGACATTGAAAAATTAGGAACACGATTACGCATGCGTACATTACAATGCGTTCGACAGTGACGCCACCAAGGGAACGATTGACAAACTAACAATAAAAACATAATTTTTAAGCAGAAAAATGTTTAAAAATAGTACATAAAACATTTTAATCATACTTATAAATAATACCTAAAGTGTATATATAAATATTTTAAGAATTTTTGTAATTACACGTCAATCTGACCGTTACGCCATCTGCCTTGAGTTGCTTGTAAAACTTTCATCAACAGGAAAACTTAGGCTGAAGAAAACTGTTAGTTGAAAGAAAATACGTAACGGAGCGTTTTGTATGGTAAAGCCTAGATCCGCTATCTAGGCTTTACGCTTTGAGATATTTTACTCGACTGCCCAAGCGAAAAGAGTAGATATTAGGTAGTCATAGGTATATTACAGACGTCTGCACCGTTATATAAAAAAAATACCGTTTAGTAAGTTTATTATTACTAATAATGTATTGTTTATCATTTTATGAAGGCTTTAGAGTTAAAGTGATCGGTAACTCCGAAAATAATTGATATGAAAAGGAATCTCATTAAATAATTCGCAAATAAGTCATTGAATCTATTTATACAAAATGCAGGTACCTACCTGTACAGTAGTTATGTACTACTTATAAGTCCTATAACCGAGACGAGAAAGCTGGAAGTGAACCCCGGACTACGAGGTGAAGGCCTCAAAAGCGACCGAGACTAACGCTAAGATGATGATTAGGTGTTAATATCAGTACTTGTACAATAACATAGTAGGTAACTGTTTTCTATCATTTATTATAGGGGTCAAAGGTATATAGATAGAAGAAGTTGGATATATAGATAGGTATGTAGGTACTATGTGAAATTATTTAAAAAAAAACTAGGTCGTGTTTATGAAGCTAGTGTTTTTTTTTTAACGAGATTAACAACTGCTGTGGTAGCTGTGCAATTTCAAACCAGCGAGAAAACAAAACAAAATTCCGATAACGAAACGCCGCGCCGGACCACCGCGAACATAAAAGTAATATTCTGTGTGTAGTGTCATCTACCATGCTCACTCAACACGATTACATATTAAATTCATTTACAAAAAAAAAATGTAAAAGAAAAACTCGTTGAAATAAAAATGGCGGCACACTTTCCCGCCATTGCATACATAGTGGACGTTTATGCTAAACACCTCTTGTCACTCAAATAAAATAAAATATTGTTGCATTTTTATCTCTCGCTCTCGTTCCGATGGCGATTTAAATGCAGATGGCCTTGTAGAAATACTAGGATTTATGTTTTCTTTTGAAGACTCTGGTGTTGAATGTTTGAACATGTTTTTTTTTGTGGGAAATGGAGGGAAATAGACCGGGTCCGATACCACAGATTACCTAATAACCCGTTATAAAAGGACGAGAACATAACAAAAATGAAATGAAATAGTTATTTGTTATACAAGAGTGCAAAGTTGCTTTTTAACCGCGTGCTCAGTTTTGATGACCGAGCAAGCGAAAGATTCTAAATTTGAATCACGAGCGTAGCGAGTGATTCACAAATTAGAATCTTGAGCGTTAGCGAGGGAATCAAAAGAGCACAAGGTGAAAAATCTTTGCACTCGAGTGCAACACGTAACTTTTCATCCCACCTCAGCGAGGAAATAATGAAATGCTTCTCCTTCCTAGCGTTAATTCCCAGTCGCATCCGAAGCTTTCGCCTTGGAGTCCGGGATCCGCTTTACCAGTCTTAACTGCGGATTTGGCTGGACCTCGATATTTTCCGTGAAGCGACTGCCATCTGACCTCCACAACCCAATGGTGACATTAGGCGATATCGAAGCATTGCAGCTAGACCGTTGTTGTTGAACTTTTTAGGGCTCCAACTACCCGTAACGACTGCCATAGATGTTCGTATGGCATCCGCGACCGACGGCTTAACGTGCTCTCCAAAGCAAGACCAGACCAATGCAAATACCTACCCATTTTCATGCATAAAAATATTTGCACTGAGCGGGGATCGAACCCGTGCCTCCTGCGTAGCGGCCGCGTTCACTACCACTACGCCACGGAGGCTGTATAATATGTGTTTTAATACTAATAATAAAATACAAAAAAATAAAAATTCAACAACAATGTTCAACAATATGACGTGAAAAAAATTGATGCGCGCAAAGCAAATTTAAAAAAAAAAGTACACCAAGGAGGTTCCGAGTCTGAGTTTTTCATAAAATAAAAAAAATTGTATGATAAATTCGGCACCATAGAGGTAGAAGCTGTGGTAGAAGTAAATAGGTTTAATGATGTTTTGAGTTCACAAACCTAGTACACACGATGTTCTAAATTCAAATTTACTTTATCCTCTAGAGGATAAAAACGACTTTTACGCTCAGTTATCGAAGAGCAAAAATCGATCCCTCCTACGTAGACTATGGTAACCCCAAAATGACAACTTTACAGGAGAGCTGTTTGAATGTACAAAGTTGTATAAAATTTTAGATTACGCAGTTATTTACTTGAAAATTGCTATGATGCCTAGATAAATAAAGTACTTTATAATAATATTAAACGATATGAAAATATTTTACCAGATTTTGAGATATTGATGTTACTACATTTTACACCGTATTCTAAAATAGTTAATTTATCGTAAGTAATACATACTATTTTATACGTCGAAAAATAAACTACTTTTAGTATTGTAAGTAACACTTACTATATTCTTCATCGTAACTTAACATTTGATTTAAATTATAATGTAGTACATACAATAATTTACGTTGAGAAATTTGAGTGTTCTAAATATAATAAAATCTAGAATATAATATTAAATCAACTTTTATTAGAAATAAAGAGTTATATTAGGAAACATACAAAATTAGCAAAATGAAACTTTGAGAAATTACTATAATTTTTAAGTCCCTTATTGTTTTTTTAATAATATTCACTATAAACCTTAAACTTTTTTTACTTTGTAAACTTTATAGCGTGGTATTTAGGTATATTAGTTTCCCACGATACTGTGAGTTCTACAAGCACTGTACGTCTATGCGATCGTGAAAAAAGGAATATTATGCGGGTTTGTGGCTAATCCTTTTTTCGCTCTAGCTACCACCAAACTTACAGCCTCACGTATGATTTTTAATACCTTATCATGTCGGTGCGAGTAATGACCCTGTCTTATAACGTCCTAAAACTCACTAGCATGAGTTCCATGTTTTATTTGTGGCTTTTCCCCACCTGACTAGATTGCTTTGGTCGGGGAGGGTCAACTGGAATACATTTAGGTAAAATTTAAGTAAGGCTGGTGACCAGTCGTATATTATGGTACGCCATTTCAAGGCTATGGGAATAGGTACTTGAAGAAAACATTTTGTTATTTCTTTATCTGTTTGCTTCTGAATATTACCTAGACCTACTCTACCAGTCTGTGAGCCTATCATGATTTTTTTATGAAACTGGAGGTGTGATTTGAGCTCCGATGCATTTTTATCTTTTGGGAGGACTTTTACTATTTCGTCTTTAGATTTCGATAAGACGTGCATTTTAGTTACTGATGATAGGTGTTTATAGAGTTCTGATGGCTTCTTTAATGTCATTTCATAATTATTCACGGTTCTATATAGTGCCGACGTGACGGGTCGGCCAACTGAGCTAGCCCTGCACTGCAATTCACTAAGCGAGCACAACGATGCGACAACGATGCGAGGCGCAACGTAGATTGTCATTGGGCAGATTGTATCACGTCATTGGAAATCGACCAATAACAGTGTCTATCACGCACATCGTTGTGCTTGTTAGTGAATTGCACAGCAGGCCACGACTTCAGTGTGTTTGTGACACTCACATCTAGTTTTTTGAGATGGCTCTGCTTTATATCATAATTAAGAAACGGCCAGTCAAGACGCGAGGTTAAATAGTTGTCATAGATCCAAGCTTTTTTAACATTACTTATTGGTTGTTGGTCTACCTTTTTTTAAATCGATAATGAAAGTATCAATTAATTCGTCCAAAGCTGGAGTACAACCTCTGTTATCAATCTTTCTACCGTGGAATTTAAAAGGCACGGTTTCAGATATAGTTGAAACGTTTTCCCCGCCTATACTAAGCCCTGGGTCAAATGAAGTATATCTGGTTCCCGGCCTACCCAGACATAGACAGTAGCTTTGCTAGGTTTTGTTTTCATTCCATCTGTTCATGCACAGAAATCATCCACTCTACGCAGTAGGTCCTGGCACTGCTTTGGGTTGCGAATCAGTATTGCCAAATCATCCGCGAATGCGAGGATGGACTCCGTATGGCATGGAGTATTCAAGGTACGATCTACATTAAACTAAACGTCACTTTCCGAAGTTAGAATGTAGCGTTCTTGAATAGACCTTGCAGTGTAACCTGAAATAGAAGAAAATTAAGCATGCAAAGAAATTAGATTAACTTCTTATTGCACTCGTCCTTTTAACAGAGATGATACTTAAAAGGGGTGCAGTAATGACAAGAATTAATTGTATAATCACCAGCCTTATCACTAGTAACATTCTCATGCAAGTAACCATGGCCTAAAGGGCAAAACGAAAATAATATTAGATAAGAGCCCAAAATCCCAGTAATAAATAAGCACCCACATGATAAATATGGGAGTCGAATCCATTTGGTTGAAATTTCATATAAAATAATAGTTTCAGTAAAGCCACACCAACACACAATATTTTTCATAAAATGTTTTAAAACTTAAATCTATACATACTGTCAGGGTTTGATTCGTCAGAAGATTGGGCGAAGTGTTAATTATCGTATTAGCGTAGACATGTTGTACTGTACTGTTAATTCCCTCAAAGTCACGAGCAGTGGGTGAAATGGCAGAGTCATCAAATATTTCCATTAAATTATTTATGGCCTCTATATCAGCACCCGGGGGTAACGTACCCGAGGGTAAAATCAACAAAAATTAATGTATTATACAAAGAATCTACGATTTAACGTCACGTAATGTATCGTATGTTTTTATCGATGCAACGTAAAATATGGTAAGTATAACATACTATTTTTTTTATGTATGTTTCACGGCGTAAAATATAGTAAGTATTTTTACAATATAAATATTACTTAACTATTCCCATGTAAAATGTAGCAAGTGTCACTTAAGACACAATAAATACACTGACCTACGATGTATATTATTGTAAGTATTCCTTACGATAAAACACGCCGGAGAAAATGAAATAACCAATTTATACGCGTAAATCTAGTTCTTTGTTCCTCATAAGAATAAAATAATGAAAAAATGTATTTACTAATCTAGTACTAAGGAACAATTCACATACATATTATTTATCAGGATTTTCTTCTTTCTCTTCATTGAGATCAGAACTTTCGACGGCTGAATTAAATATAGTTTTAGACCCTGAAGAATTTTTTCTGAAATATTGCGAATTACTACCACTATTCATTGTTACCACAGAATTTTAAACTCTAATAATAACGGATATACGAAATCAGAACAAATACACTGCACGCGTGGCATCGAACGGCGTGAAAGATCGTTACTAACACATACGATGCCCGCGCGATCAGTGAGGAGCCCCCTGCGTCCCGCGTTAACTGTCGCTTCGGTTGTCGCGATACTTCACGCCGGTTACATTCAGAAATTACTATATTATACGGCCCAAAAACTAGACTTACCTTAAGAATTTCTTTAAAATTATTTTTTGTACTGATTCTATAATACTAAAATACATTATTTCTGAAATAAAACAAAAATCGACTTTTTGTGGGTTACCATAATATACGTAGGAGGGGTCGATTAATACTCTTTCCGAGATGGTGGGATGAAAAATAATTTACGGGCGATCTGAGGTCGGGAAGTGGAAGGGGGTGGGTTTTTAAGGGTAAAAACGGTTTATCTCGATTTCCGGCAAAACTACAAGTCCTATGGAAAAAAATTAAATGACAAAGTTGTAGGTAATCGAGAGACCTACAACTTTTGGAAATACACTTTTTTCATATAACCTCAAAATTTATGCGAAAAATTGAAATAATCAAGTTTTTGGTTTTTTATTTTTATCTTATACAAAAACAATTATTTTCTCACGTAATTTGGTGAAAACTTACCTTTTTATGGGATGTCTCCGCAAAGCACTTACTAGATGCGATAGCTGTTTGATCAAATTTTTGCTCAAACTGTTTGAGCAAAAATTAGATCAAACAGCTAGGCAAATGACATGGTTATGAAGCTGCATCGTATATTGCGCAGCTTTTCTCAATAACCCTATCACTAAATTTCTGTCTTATTTCGAGATGGTGTCCATTATACGAATGGCCTAAACATTAGCCAGCCAGTTTATTATATGTTGTAGGTAATAAACGCTGCAGCTGAATATCATTCAGGCCGTTAATTGAACGGCGCGTTTTAGTTAACAGGCTAGCCAGTTAATTGAAGCTAGTTAGAATTAAGGTGGTTGACTGTGACATAAGTACATACAGTATACCTACTGGGTGATTTTATAGTCGGAGCAAAATCTTCTGCAAGTTTGACGAAGTTTTGACGGAATTTTTTTTTTTTTTACAAACCCCATACAGTTGGTATACATACTTTTCACATGTTCATTATTCCCATATTCTATAATCAATCAATCAATCAATTAGCCTACTGCAGTCCACTGCCGATCCTCCGCCTTCCGCATCCAGTTCGTCCCAGCCACCTTTCGCAGGTCGTCGGTCCATCTGGCTAGGAGATGTCCTACCCTCCGTTTTCCTACGCGCGGTCTCCACTCTAGGACTCCATTCTATAAAAAAGAAAGTTTTTTTTTTTTGCCAAATTAATACCTACTTCCAACCTACTTCAGACGCTTTCGCTATCGAAACTGTGCCCAAAATCTTTCGCTCCGAAACGACTACAAAATTACCTTGTATAGTCAAAGGTATAGATAGAATAGTTAAGCTTTGAATTCTAGTCTAAAACTTAAAAAATCTAGTGCAGACTACGACTTTTAGTAAAGAATAATGAGCCCTGTTGTTGCAAGTGCCTTTAAGTGCCCACTGGCATCAGCTGGCCCATCCATATTTATTCCCCAACTTAACAGTACAAAAAGGTTCCATTTTTAAACTTTCAAGTCACACACGAACACTTTGCAAGCTTTTTAAAACTCCAACTTTAACAACGTACATTTTAGTCCTTCAAATATAGTACGAACAAAGAAGCAAACTTGCTATAATTTGTATGCTCTCGTATCGCCTTTCAGGAAACATGCTCGCGAACTATAAAGTTCGCTAACTTTGTACCTACAGTGAGATAAGGGAGTTTTTGAGGTGGTATGACATTTTGAACTGGCATAGCAAAATACGTCTACAGTGGACTCCAGAAGTGCCTGGACAATTATTTTTTATACCACTTTAGTCGCTGACAAGCACACGGCCCACCTGATGGAAAGCGGTTACCGTGGCCTATGGACGTGCAACACCAGGGGACACGGCCCTTGTCATAGTTTCTTGTAAATTCAACATCAAACGAAACATGAACAAAAGAAAATTATTTTTTTAAGAATTGAAAAGTAATAATGGTCTACCCACACTTCTGTTAGTTTTAACGTGAGATATAAATCGGGATTAGAATTTAGGGTACTTGCAAAAAATATTAACTTGTGGTTTTGACCTTTAATAAGGTTTTCTAAGGATTTTTTTTTCTACCTTTCCTTTCGTGGCTACGAAAGATATTGCACTTGAACTATGAATTACATAGGTACAACAAAAATATTAAATTCTCGCGATCCATAGGATAGAATAATATTAATACATGATAAAATTTCGTGCAATTGTTGAAAGGTTTCTAAAAAGGTATTTGCCGAATGTTTCCGAAGGATTTTCCGCACTTATACCAATTTCAGGCAGCGGTCGCACCTGAAATAACTTTGAATTGCCTGACGTCCATAGCAATTTTGTATTGAATTCTACACCGATTTCTCTATGCAGAGCAAGCCCCCAGGAATCGGGTTATAGAGACCCCTCGCTAATGGCATATAATTATGCGTCTATCCATTCATAGCTTTGTAAAACGCACGCGTGTACTATAAAGCGTATGTAATTTTCAATATAATACCTCACGCACTGCTGGTGTAGTGGTATCATGCAAGATTCCCATTCTTGTGACCCGGGTTCAATTCCCGGGCAGTGCACATACCCTTTTTTGCTTTTGCTTATTTTTGCTATAAAAGAAAGCGGCGGAGCGGGTCCGGAGGAGACTCAGGTCTCTACCCGACACGCAGCTCAAAATGTGGTTAACCGATTTAGGTCTTGGAGGTCGCTCAATGACCTCCGTTTTCCATGAGCGCGGGCCTGGGGATGGAACCGTCTGCCACCTATTTTAAATCACAGATGACTCTGATCGGCTGGGGTGCGAAATATATGTTATTGAGTATCTCACCTCCGGGAACTGAAGACCCAAGATGGTGAGCGGTTTTAGTCGGTTCGAGTGCGACTCGGAGGTATAAATAGGGGTACGGGTGTGCGTGCTATCAAGCGAATATAATTTTCAATAAATTTCATCACGCACTGCTGGTGTAGTGGTATCATGCAAGATTCCCATTCTTGCGACCCGGGTTCGATTCCCGGGCAGTGCATTTCCCTTTTTGTATTTTTGCTTATTTTTGTTTTAATTAAATGAGTCCTGTGAGGTTTTCTCGTTTCCTAGATATAGTTTCGTGTACATTTTTGTAATTCGTAGGCCTTTTTCGTTTATATTATTTTGTTTGTCAGGGAAATGTCGGAGTCATATTATTATCTGTGGATAATACAGTTGTGATAGCCTGGCTTGCTCTAGTTTGGCCTTAATCTGGGCACTACCTACAATTGGGGTGACCCTAATTTACTTTATTTGATCCACAGTCCTTTCAGTGTTTTTATTTACTTGTTTTGCACATAATATTTTTAGAAGCATTGGCTTTGCAATCGTCATTGTATACAATGACAATCAATCATTGATATAAATAATTATATTGTTATTGTTAAACATTATCGTAGAATATTCATGAAAATATTTATTACCACCGAGTGGTAATAATTTGAAATCGGTAAGAAAATTACAGACCTTTTGAACACATTGAGAAAGATCAACATTGTACTTATTAAGTAACCAATTAAATCAAATGTTACATTGTAGATCGATGGCCTTTCAGAATGCCCTGAAGTGAAACAGGTCAGGTTAAAAAATAAAAAATAAATACAGTGGAAAAAGTACATTTTATTTATATTTTCACAAACAAAAAGGAATAATTTCACAAACGAAAAGTCTCATATTTTCCGGAATTCAGAGCGACCCTAATATTCAATGCTTATTTGTGTGGACCCCGATGTGCCCTGCAGGACTCATTCGTGTGATAACCTGGAATTTTCGCCTGATTTGATGTTTGTTTTTCTTGCTGAATTCCTAAGTTCTCTCTGCTTACATATTTTAAATTGTATTTGTATGAATGTTGTTGCCGTTGTGTATCAGCAGTTTGCGGGGATGGAAGTACCTAGAATAGAATTGTACAGATATAAATAGTTATATTATATTTTTATTCTTATGTTCATCGATAAGAGGGTAGTTACTTTAGTGTCAAATTCAATTATATTGTAACTCCTTAGGGTACCTACTTACCTAAAGGTAAACAATCTTTAATGTTTTATGCAGTCGCGTGGTTCCCGGCAGAGTATATTTTGGGCCACCCCATCTCCTCCCTTGCGGTGTCGTACAAGGCGACTGAGGGATAGCGCTGTTTAACATCAGACAGATATCATACAGCCCAGATTAAGCCTATACATGGCTCGAGCCATCAATAGTGCCCGGAAAACGGCAATAGGCAGGCTCACTCCCTATTACGTGGGAGCTAATCAATGATTGGTGAAATATGGGTGTTAATTCACCTCTGCCTAACCCTCCGGGGATAAAGGCGTGATTGTATGTATGTATGTATGTATGTATGTATGTTAATGTTTTTATTTAAACCGACTGCCAAGAAGGCTTATGTTTTTATTATAAACAAGAAGGCTTATGTTTTTATTATAAACATTCAAATAACGAAGATATAACGTTGCTTAGCTTGACCTACCTTGTTTAAAATTTAACAATATAATAATGACAATGGTAAATAAAAATGAAAAAAAAAGTCACGAATAAAAATAAGAGCGGAAGTAACTTACACCGCTTTTCAATTTTTTTTTACTAAATACCATTCTTTTTGTTTTGCGGCGATGGCGATAAGTAGTTGCGTTCTGTCATTCTGTGTGATATGGTTGGATTGGAACCACATCGCTAAGAGCGGAAACACACGATGCGTTGCGGCGGCGGCGCGACGCCGGAGCGGTATCGCTGCGTCGTTTTACATAGAAATATCTGTAGCATGTCACACGATGCGCTGCGTCGCCGCACCGGACTTGCAACCACCGAGACGAGGCGGGGAGGGGTGAATGCGTTGCGACGCCGGAGCGGCACCGCTCCGGCGCGCGCCGCACCGCCGCGCCGCCGCGTAGTTGTTTATGATTTATAGACCGGGCGCTAGAGGTATGTATGAGTATGCAAAATGTGAGTACCGAATTTCGCCAACGGATTTAAGTGAAGAAAAGGTCCAAGAATGATAATGTGGATCTTGCCGGTCTATTTTCTGGTCCATTTTTTTTACCCCCTCTTGTCTTATTCGTAAAGGAAATGTATTGAGTAGGTACATGATATAAAATCATTTTAATGAATATTTCCGTTATAATTTATAGTTTGTTCTAATGGTAAAAGTGAGGATGGATTCTTAAATAGGTACTTAATAAAAAAAAAAGGAAAATAAAAGTAATATTTAAAAAAAAAAAAAATATTCGAACAACCAGCGAATTCAAGCATAAATTTTCTTAAAGTAGGTAAAAAATACTTATTTTTAATTTTGACATTTGTTATTGATGCATTTACATAATGAAATACAAACCAATTCAGATTTATTGCAATTACAAGACCTTGTGCGACAATTTACAGTTCATTTACATGGGGGAATTAATAACTCTGGTAAAGACGGCTTGTATAGTCATTTTGTCGTGGACGTAAGTCACTGTTGAGCTTTTCGTAAAAGTGTACTTTTATATATATGCCTAGGTAGGTACCTACCTATATTTTGTAGCATTAATGATACTAATGTTGTCAGCAAAATGTTATTATATTTAATCATCGATATATATTATATTAGCTTTTGCCCGCGGCTCCGCCCGCGTGGATGTCGGTTATCGCGACCAAACATAGCCTATGTCCTTTCTCAAGGTCTAATCTACCCCTATACTAAATTTCATCAAAATCGGTTCAGTGGTTAAGGCGTGAAAGCGTGACTGACAGACAGACAGTTACTTTCGCATTTATATTATTAGTATGCATATATGGATTCAGGGTTGGCAGTCGGCAGCACGAGTGTGATGCCCCTGGTGTTGCATGCGTCCATAGGCCACGGTGACCACTTCCCATCAGATGGGCCGTGTGCTTGTTTGCCACCTAAGTAGTATAAAATAAAAATGGATACAAAAACACGACTTAATAAAGCAACTTCTTTACGTCAATAGATGTAGAAACACACTAAACGCATACGCGCGCTATGCTTACTTTAAGGGCGCAGAGGGGATGTGAAGGGAGCGGGAAGGGACCATCACACCCGGCGGCAAGATTTCTTTGTCATTATTTAGAGGATCAGGTATAAGAATCCGGTCATAGTTGCCGTCACTCGGATTTTGCATACTAAACTACCTCTAGCGCTTGCACTATTATTAACAGACATTACAACGCAGCTGGGGCGCACGCGGCGCCGCTGCGTCATAACAACGCAGCGGCGTCGCACGGTGGATCGAAAATCGGGTTTCGAAGACATAGAAACTTAATTTATCAATGGTCACTTTTTTTGCTAGAAATGGATTCGGTTGATCAATACTATGCTCCAAAATGAATATGAGACAATGGGATGTAAAAACTTTCGAGTTATAATTTTTTTTATATAAATTTTCCTCTCGGGCTTGGGGGGTCAGAGGACAGTCGCTCTCAGGAAGCCGAGTACGATACGGGTTCTAGGAACTACCGATTGTGAAGGGCAAGCTTCGAATGTAACCGAGACTGACACTATGATGATGATGAAGCGACTTTCCTGTCATACCTACTAGTTGATGATTACCTTTATACTAGTGGCCGCCCACGACTTCGTACGCGCGGAGTTCGTTTCACCCCCTTAGGGTGGAGTTTCGTAAAATTCGTTCTATGCGGACATCTACACCCTATAAGGAACCTGCCTGCCAAATTTCAAGTTTGTAGGCGTTATAGTTTCTGAGAATCAGTAAGTGGTATTACGCTTTTATACATAACTAGCTGACCCGGCGAACTTCGTACCGCCATATTTTCCACCCGCGTGGTATTATCTCTAAATTTATAAGTGTTTCTCTACAATATTATGCATCTATTATACATGCAAACCTTCCTCTTGAATCACTCTATCAATTAAAAAAATTCGCTTCAAAATCCGCTGCCTAGTTTTGAAGATTTAAGCAAACATAAGGACGGACAGATAGTGACAGCGACTTTGTTTTATAATATGTAGTGATAGTGATGTAGTGAAGAAGATACATACATATATACCTACATTATGCTCAGTTGCTCACGCCTATTTTCCGCCGGGGTAGGCAGAGACAACAGCTCGCCATTTGACTCTATCCTTAGATACAAACTTGGTCTAAAAACGTTATAACGCAGCCCTGTTACGACTGTTACGACACGATACTTACTTGAGTCTCGTGCTAATCTGTAATTTGCTCCCATAAGTTTCGTCCATAGCTCCAACACGCAACAAAACGACGACCGATCCGTAGTCACACCAAATTGCCACACTGGTGTGACTATGGATCATTTTATAGAGATTTACATTTTGGTTTTACACAACATTTTTTATGATATTCGGCAATTTAAAGAAAGAATACTTTCTCTGAGGTGCAATTTATTTGTCCATAGTCACACAGTCACACAGTGTGACTATGGATCATTTTATAGAGATTTACATTTTGGTTTTACACAACATTTTTTTATGATATTTGGCAATTTAAAGAAATAATACTTTCTCTGAGGTGCTTGTTGTTAAATGTTTGGTACTTACCTTAGAGAAAGTATTATTTCTCTAAATTGCATAATCACTACATATTATAAAACAAAGTCGCTGTCGCTGTCTGTCCGTCCCTATGTATGCTTAAATCTTCAAAACTACGCAATGGATTTTGAAGCGGTTTTTTTTAATAGATATAGTGATTCAAGAGGAAGGTTTATATTTTTTTATTTTTTTTATTTATTTAAACTTCTTGCACATAATTAAAAATAATGTACAAAGGCGGACTTAATGCCAAAGGCATTTTCTACCAGTCAACCTTAGGGCGATGCAGATGTATAATACATGCATAATATTGTAGAGAAACATTGATAAATTTAGAGATAATACCACGCGGGCGGAAAATATGGCGGTACGAAGTTCGCCGGGTCAGCTAGTATCTTATAAAATGTTGTGTAAAATCATAGAAATGTAAATCTCTATTATGTTTTGTTGCGTGTTTTTAGTGAAAATGTTGCAAAAAACATAAGCTTTGCCCGCACCTTTGGGAGTAGAATGTTGTGCTTTATGAACTTAGGTATTTAGGTACTTTGCCTTATATTTTATGAGTTGGCGGGCCTGGCCAAGAGTGGCGAGGGTGATTCCTGCCGGTTTTCCAATGGGCCGTATGGCGCATGATAAACTAGATCGGGGCTAGTTTTCCACCGGCTTCTTTGTTAAAGTTTTTCACCCTTCGCCATTGCCAGCCGACATTACCTGGAAGCTATTACACGATGATTGACAGCTGAGGCTCTCGGAAGGATAAACAGCAGTCGTTTGCACAAAGCCGTTGAAGGATAATATAAGCCGTTTGATTCTATTAAAGTATAAGGAAAATGACACAGAAATTCCACCGTCAATAAAATTCCAATCGTATGTTTAAATAGTCGATACTCTAGTAAATGTAAGTTGTCTGCTGTGCCAGGTGACGAACCAGTTCGACTGGCACGTCTAGACTTGTTGTGTCTGCCGTGCCAAAGGATGTGGACCTGCTTTACTGGATTGGCTGAGACTGGCCGCGCATTGTTCGCGTTTTAGTTAGAATTTGCCTCGAAAATTGTATAAGCTTCGTGGTTATTTTGAATTTCGGGATTTTGTACTTTCTGTATTTTGAACTTTCGGTATTTTGAACATTCGGTTAAATGAAAATTCAGGATTTTGAACTTCGAAATCTTGGGTTTCGATATTTAGAACTTTCGGTTAAATGGAAATTTGGGCTTTTGAATTTCGGTCTTTTCTCCACCGTTCTTATGAACTTCGGGATTTTGATTATGTAACCATACGGGCTATAATATCTTGCTAAAAGCGCGAATAGAAAATAATAGTGAAAGTAGAATTTAAATAAATTTAATCCTTGCAATATATATTTAAGACAACCGAATTTTTCAATAAAATTACATATCGACACCTCTGGGTTCAATTGGCGTATAAACCAAAACACGACTTTTCAGGAGAGCAAAAAAACGATTTTATTTTTAGAAAAAAAATCATAACTTTTTTATTTTAGAAGCTACATAAAAAATTCCAAGGGGAAAGATTCTTAGAATTTGGGGATGAAAAAGGCTAAATCATTCAACCATATCTATCTCCTTTGGTTTGGAAGTTAGCATGGATATACGTCTTAGAAAATATCAATTTATGGTTTATACACCCCATGAAAATTGGATAACAATTGACAGCTTACAGCTTATATCCATATTTGGTAAAATTATGTTCAAATTTACTGATGTAAAAGCATGTAGCTGTAGATTTTTTGGCTGTAAAAACTATTAATTTGCACATCAATAGAATTATAATTTAAAAAAACAATCTCGATACTGTTAGAATGTGTCAGAATTACATTAGTATTACTCTTACTACAGAATTATGGTCGATATACACGAAATTAAACTACCAGAAACAAAATTAACTTAGTTTTATTAAATAAAACAGATAATTATGTCTATTATAATTATGACATAACATTATCAGTCATGATAATGTTATGTCATAGTCGTGCGAAGTGGAGAAGGAAGAGCCGGAAGGCGGACCCTGAGCTTCGAGGTCATCTTGGCCAAGGATGCAATCAGGAGAATACGTTTATATGCAGATGATGATGATGATTATCAGTCATGATCAGATTATCAAACTTAAAAAGGCAATTATTTAAATCTTTAGTAACTCAACAAACAGTCATCTCTCCTTCAATTACATAGTACGTGGCTGTAATGATAATGCTCTTTTTTTACCACTTAGGTCGCAGGCAAGCACACGGCCCACCTGATGGAACCCGTGGTGGTTACCGTGGCCTATGGACGTATGCAACACCAGGGGCGTCACATTCGCGCTGCCGACCCCGTAAGAACCTTCTTGAAGAATCACTTTCCTAAGACTTTGCCTTCAACTTACCATCAGGCGAGGTGAAGGATTGACGGATCCTTCATAATAAAAACAACACATACATGAAAATTATATAAAAACTTAAATTGAAGACCTATTTCATTATCACACAAAGTGAAATCAAACCTTATAAAGGTTAAATTTCACGCGAATTAGAGAAAAAAAGTAAAACTACATTCTCACCTGAGATTCTCTTGAAATTCAGCTAACAATAGTAGACGTCCATTGACGACAATTACGCGAAAATACAATCATTCTCACTCGTAAAGGAATTCAAATTATTCCCCGCTCGCTGTGAAAAGCGTGACAATCAAATTAACCAACTATTCTGCTCGAATTTCAACAAATGAGTGGAACGGAGCGTAGCCGTAGGTGGAAAATGGCGGGAAACGACGACGGTGTTAGTGATCCACAGATAATAAATGACTGTACGATATTGTGTTTTAATTAAAATTTTAAAAAAGTGTGTTTTTGGTGGAACGGTTGGTGACTGTACTGCTTATTAGGTTATTTCTTAGGCTTGGTTTAATCATAATTGCTAGCAACTAACGCGCAATTAGCTCTCGCCCATTGGTTCCAAATGTTCCACCAAAATTCCAACCACAGACCAGTTAGAGCGGAAACACACGATGCGTTGCGGCGACGCACCGCAGAAATTTCGCCGCAGTAGCGGGCACACGAGCGGTGCGACGCACGGTGGATCGAAAATCGGGTTTCGAAGACATAGAAACTTAATTTATCAATGGTCACTTTTTTTGCTAGAAATGGATTCGGTTGATCAATATTATGCTCTAAAATGAATATGAGACAATGGGATGTAAAAACTAACGAGTTATAATTTTTTAAAGAAAATTTTGTATGGAGGAAACATGAAAAATGAGTATAGCTTTGGAATCGCATGGTTGGCCGTTATATCCTGACACACTATTATGGTACTATTTATTTATGATTTTTTGACATACTTCATATTGCGGAACTACTTGCGATTTTTTTTTTAAAAATCATCGAAAAAAAAAATTTTTTTTTTCACGTTTCCAACCCATTTAAATACTCGAGAGCTTCTAATATGTGTAAACTAACTCTCGTTTACAATATTATATACACCGAAGGCCAAAACAGTAATAAAAATATCTAATGCCTTAGTCAAAAGTCAAAAACTCATAATATTGCCTATTTTTTTTAATGGCGACTGTACACTCTCGCGGTTGCGACACCGAGAGCGAGTACAAGCGAGACACACCAAGATATCACGAGGCGAGACGACCACTACCAAGTACACTCTCGCGAGGGTGTATGTCTTCGACCTTTCACAGGCTACTTATCCATGGACGGGGTATAATAGCAGAAAATGCCACTGTCCCAATTGTGTGCCTTTCCGAAGAAGCTTCAGAAGCCCGAAACAAGGATTTTCTGAGGTTTAGAGAACACTATTCGAGGAAGAAGAACCGGCAAGCATCTAACGAGGATGTCCTCAATATGCTTATCCTCTCTTCTGATCCTCTACTAACTTCGATTAGACCGAAATTTGATACATATACTTTAAATAAACTCTAGACTTACTTAACCTTCAGATTCAAGAACCTTCCATAGAGTTCTTAAATGTAATGTGTTTTTGTTTAAAAAATACTTTTTGTTTATAAAACACAATACACATAAAAAAATGAAAGAAATGATTTGAAACTACTAAAATCAAATTAATATAGATAAACAAAAATAAAATTACAATTAAGACTATTTAATTATATACCTTATTAAATATTATATTTACAACAAAAAGAAAAAAAATATAATTACAGATCTACCTACTTATACATAATTATATGTATAAAGAATAATCATTTAAACATCTTCATCACCTTCGGATTACACTTCGGAATCAGGCTGTACAATAAACATTATATCTAAGAACTCTATGGAAGGTTCTTGAACCTGAAGGTTAAGTAACTCTAGAGTTTCTTTAGTATATGTATCAAATTTCGGTCTAATCGAAGTTAGTAGAGGATCAGAAGAGAGGATAAGCATATTGAGGACATCCTCGTTAGATGCTTGCCGGTTCTTCTTCCTCGAATGGTGTTCTCTAAACCTCCGAAAATCCTTGTTTTGGACCTCTGAGGCTTCTTCGGAAAGGCACACAATTGGGACAATGGCATTTTCTGCTATTATACCCCGTCCATGGATAAGTAGCTTGTGAAAGGTCGAAGACATACACCTTCGCGAGAGTGTACTTGGTAATGGTCATCTCGCCTCTTGATATCTCGGTGTGTCTCGCTTGTTCTCGCTCTCGGTATCCGCAACCGCGAGAGTGTACAGTCGCCATTAAAAAAATAAGCAATAAATAATATAAATAGTAAATAAATATTGTAGGACATTCTACACAACGCTATCTAGACCCAAAGTAAGCATAGCTTAACTAGCTTGTGTTATGGGTTCTAGAATGCGGATAAACATACTTAGATACATTTTTTTTTTCTTATTATGCGTTTATGCATATAGCAATATTATGAGTTTTTGACTTTTGACTAAGGCATTAGATATTTTTATTACTGTTTTGGCCTTCGGTGTATATAATATTGTAAACGAGAGTTAGTTTACACATATTAGAAGCTCTCGAGTATTTAAACGTGTTGGAAATGTGAAAAAAAAAATTTTTGTTTTCGATGATTTTTAAAAAAAAATCGCAAGTAGTTCCGCAATATGAAGTATGTCAAAAAATCATAAATAAATAGTACCATAATAGTGTGTCAGGATATAACGGCCAACCGTGCGATTCCAAAGCTATACTCATTTTTCATGTTTCCTCCATACAAAATTTTCTTTAAAAAATTATAACTCGAAAGTTTTTACATCCCATTGTCTCATATTCATTTTGGAGCATAGTATTGATCAACCGAATCCATTTCTAGCAAAAAAAGTGACCATTGATAAATTAAGTTTCTATGTCTTCGAAACCCGATTTTCGATCCACCGTGCGACGCCGCTGCGTTGTTATGACGCAGCGGCGCCGCGTGCGCCCCAGCTGCGTTGTAATGTCTGTTAATAATAGTGCAAGCGCTAGAGGTAGTTTAGTATGCAAAATCCGAGTGACGGCAACTATGACCGGATTCTTATACCTGATCCTCTAAATAATGACAAAGAAATCTTGCCGCCGGGTGTGATGGTCCCTTCCCGCTCCCTTCACATCCCCTCTGCGCCCTTAAAGTAAGCATAGCGCGCGTATGCGTTTAGTGTGTTTCTACATCTATTGACGTAAAGAAGTTGCTTTATTAAGTCGTGTTTTTGTATCCATTTTTATTTTATACTACTTAGGTGGCAAACAAGCACACGGCCCATCTGATGGGAAGTGGTCACCGTGGCCTATGGACGCATGCAACACCAGGGGCATCACACTCGTGCTGCCGACTGCCAACCCTGAATCCATATATGCATACTAATAATATAAATGCGAAAGTAACTGTCTGTCTGTCAGTCACGCTTTCACGCCTTAACCACTGAACCGATTTTGATGAAATTTAGTATAGGGGTAGATTAGACCTTGAGAAAGGACATAGGCTATGTTTGGTCGCGATAACCGACATCCACGCGGGCGGAGCCGCGGGCAAAAGCTAATATAATATATATCGATGATTAAATATAATAACATTTTGCTGACAACATTAGTATCATTAATGCTACAAAATATAGGTAGGTACCTACCTAGGCATATATATAAAAGTACACTTTTACGAAAAGCTCAACAGTGACTTACGTCCACGACAAAATGACTATACAAGCCGTCTTTACCAGAGTTATTAATTCCCCCATGTAAATGAACTGTAAATTGTCGCACAAGGTCTTGTAATTGCAATAAATCTGAATTGGTTTGTATTTCATTATGTAAATGCATCAATAACAAATGTCAAAATTAAAAATAAGTATTTTTTACCTACTTTAAGAAAATTTATGCTTGAATTCGCTGGTTGTTCGAATATTTTTTTTTTTTTTAAATATTACTTTTATTTTCCTTTTTTTTTTATTAAGTACCTATTTAAGAATCCATCCTCACTTTTACCATTAGAACAAACTATAAATTATAACGGAAATATTCATTAAAATGATTTTATATCATGTACCTACTCAATACATTTCCTTTACGAATAAGACAAGAGGGGGTAAAAAAAATGGACCAGAAAATAGACCGGCAAGATCCACATTATCATTCTTGGACCTTTTCTTCACTTAAATCCGTTGGCGAAATTCGGTACTCACATTTTGCATACTCATACATACCTCTAGCGCCCGGTCTATAAATCATAAACAACTACGCGGCGGCGCACGGTGGATCGAAAATCGGGTTTCGAAGACATAGAAACTTAATTTATCAATGGTCACTTTTTTTGCTAGAAATGGATTCGGTTGATCAATACTATGCTCCAAAATGAATATGAGACAATGGGATGTAAAAACTTTCGAGTTATAATTTTTTAAAGAAAATTTTGTATGGAGGAAACATGAAAAATGAGTATAGCTTTGGAATCGCACGGTTGGCCGTTATATCCTGACACACTATTATGGTACTATTTATTTATGATTTTTTGACATACTTCATATTGCGGAACTACTTGCGATTTTTTTTTTAAAAATCATCGAAGACAAAAATTTTTTTTTTCACATTTCCAACACGTTTAAATACTCGAGAGCTTCTAATATGTGTAAACTAACTCTCGTTTACAATATTATATACACCGAAGGCCAAAACAGTAATAAAAATATCTAATGCCTTAGTCAAAAGTCAAAAACTCATAATATTGCTATATGCATAAACGCATAATAAGAAAAAAAAAATGTATCTAAGTATGTTTATCCGCATTCTAGAACCCATAACACAAGCTAGTTAAGCTATGCTTACTTTGGGTCTAGATAGCGTTGTGTAGAATGTCCTACAATATTTATTTACTATTTATATTATTTATTGCTTATTTTTTTAATGGCGACTGTACACTCTCGCGGTTGCGGATACCGAGAGCGAGAACAAGCGAGACACACCGAGATATCAAGAGGCGAGATGACCATTACCAAGTACACTCTCGCGAAGGTGTATGTCTTCGACCTTTCACAAGCTACTTATCCATGGACGGGGTATAATAGCAGAAAATGCCATTGTCCCAATTGTGTGCCTTTCCGAAGAAGCCTCAGAGGTCCAAAACAAGGATTTTCGGAGGTTTAGAGAACACCATTCGAGGAAGAAGAACCGGCAAGCATCTAACGAGGATGTCCTCAATATGCTTATCCTCTCTTCTGATCCTCTACTAACTTCGATTAGACCGAAATTTGATACATATACTAAAGAAACTCTAGAGTTACTTAACCTTCAGGTTCAAGAACCTTCCATAGAGTTCTTAGATATAATGTTTATTGTACAGCCTGATTCCGAAGTGTAATCCGAAGGTGATGAAGATGTTTAAATGATTATTCTTTATACATATAATTATGTATAAGTAGGTAGATCTGTAATTATATTTTTTTTCTTTTTGTTGTAAATATAATATTTAATAAGGTATATAATTAAATAGTCTTAATTGTAATTTTATTTTTGTTTATCTATATTAATTTGATTTTAGTAGTTTCAAATCATTTCTTTCATTTTTTTATGTGTATTGTGTTTTATAAACAAAAAGTATTTTTTAAACAAAAACACATTACATTTAAGAACTCTATGGAAGGTTCTTGAATCTGAAGGTTAAGTAAGTCTAGAGTTTATTTAAAGTATATGTATCAAAGGAGATGGGGAGGCTTTCATACATTCTTGGGCCAAAAATGTAATAAGATGAGGGTGGTATCAATTAAGAGCATATAAATTATTAAACCATCCCTGAAAATTCTGCAGATTTTGGATATCTGAGAGCAGAGTTATAAGAGAGAGTAAAAGTGAGGTTATGCAAGAAATTGACATTTTAGAACTGTGATTTCTGTGGTGTTTTAATAGAAAGTGGTCATTTTTTTTATCTTAAAATACTTTTAAATTGTACTGTATTATATTTTACTCAGGGATAATGTACGAAAACTTACAAAGAGATTTTAAAGATATGGAGTACAAGGATGTTATGTTAAAAAAAAACACTTTAAATAGTAATGATCTTTTATTCTTCTTCAATAATAATTAGAGTATTGTCTAAGAAGTGCGCAGGTGGAAATATATTACCTTATTTACTTCATTTTCTATGCCACAATTCACACAGAGATCCATGTCAAAATCCAAAATACCGAGCAAAACTCAAACAAGTAAACAAGTTTATCATTGTACTTTAAGGTAACCAGGAGCAAGCTGAGAAGTCCGTAAAGAGAAATCACTGTTAAGGGAATATAATCAAGAAATCAACTGGAAATACTCAAAACGCAGAAGTCAATTGATCATTGGATTTAAACCAATAAACTGATACAGCATACTGATATAGCATACTTTTGTACATATTTTATAAACAATTGTATATCCCATAAGCCGTGTAAATATACAATTTTTCGATAAAATAATTAATTTTGAAGATTGAATAAATAAACTGATTGACTGAAAATGGAGCTGTCAGCTGTCACAGCTTAAAAATACAGTTGATAAACACAAGAAATAATTAATCGAATAACGGAAATCGATTCAGAATTTATTTTTATTACACTATTATTTGGTATTTTAAATGGTTATTGTTATTATTATGATTAAGTTTTGTTCACTCTGATTGATTTAATATCAAATTGTGATGCAAGTGTTTAAATACGCAATATTGTTTAAATAATTTTTAGTAATCGATATTTTATTTTGCTAGTGGAATAAACTTAGTTTTAAGATTTCTCGTCTTCCAGACTTTCAATTGAGCTGGTTTTTTAATATTTTGAAATAGAAAAAAATACCGCTTTTTTTAAGTCATATCTCAACTCATTACAATTTTGGCCCAGAAGTCCCCGTCTCCTTTCGGTCTAATCGAAGTTAGTAGAGGATCAGAAGAGAGGATAAGCATATTGAGGACATCCTCGTTAGATGCTTGCCGGTTCTTCTTCCTCGAATAGTGTTCTCTAAACCTCAGAAAATCCTTGTTTCGGGCTTCTGAAGCTTCTTCGGAAAGGCACACAATTGGGACAGTGGCATTTTCTGCTATTATACCCCGTCCATGGATAAGTAGCCTGTGAAAGGTCGAAGACATACACCCTCGCGAGAGTGTACTTGGTAGTGGTCGTCTCGCCTCGTGATATCTTGGTGTGTCTCGCTTGTACTCGCTCTCGGTGTCGCAACCGCGAGAGTGTACAGTCGCCATTAAAAAAAATAGGCAATATTATGAGTTTTTGACTTTTGACTAAGGCATTAGATATTTTTATTACTGTTTTGGCCTTCGGTGTATATAATATTGTAAACGAGAGTTAGTTTACACATATTAGAAGCTCTCGAGTATTTAAATGGGTTGGAAACGTGAAAAAAAAATTTTTTTTTTTCGATGATTTTTAAAAAAAAAATCGCAAGTAGTTCCGCAATATGAAGTATGTCAAAAAATCATAAATAAATAGTACCATAATAGTGTGTCAGGATATAACGGCCAACCATGCGATTCCAAAGCTATACTCATTTTTCATGTTTCCTCCATACAAAATTTTCTTTAAAAAATTATAACTCGTTAGTTTTTACATCCCATTGTCTCATATTCATTTTAGAGCATAATATTGATCAACCGAATCCATTTCTAGCAAAAAAAGTGACCATTGATAAATTAAGTTTCTATGTCTTCGAAACCCGATTTTCGATCCACCGTGCGTCGCACCGCTCGTGTGCCCGCTACTGCGGCGAAATTTCTGCGGTGCGTCGCCGCAACGCATCGTGTGTTTCCGCTCTAACTGGTCTGTGGTTGGAATTTTGGTGGAACATTTGGAACCAATGGGCGAGAGCTAATTGCGCGTTAGTTGCTAGCAATTATGATTAAACCAAGCCTAAGAAATAACCTAATAAGCAGTACAGTCACCAACCGTTCCACCAAAAACACACTTTTTTAAAATTTTAATTAAAACACAATATCGTACAGTCATTTATTATCTGTGGATCACTAACACCGTCGTCGTTTCCCGCCATTTTCCACCTACGGCTACGCTCCGTTCCACTCATTTGTTGAAATTCGAGCAGAATAGTTGGTTAATTTGATTGTCACGCTTTTCACAGCGAGCGGGGAATAATTTGAATTCCTTTACGAGTGAGAATGATTGTATTTTCGCGTAATTGTCGTCAATGGACGTCTACTATTGTTAGCTGAATTTCAAGAGAATCTCAGGTGAGAATGTAGTTTTACTTTTTTTCTCTAATTCGCGTGAAATTTAACCTTTATAAGGTTTGATTTCACTTTGTGTGATAATGAAATAGGTCTTCAATTTAAGTTTTTATATAATTTTCATGTATGTGTTGTTTTTATTATGAAGGATCCGTCAATCCTTCACCTCGCCTGATGGTAAGTTGAAGGCAAAGTCTTAGGAAAGTGATTCTTCAAGAAGGTTCTTACGGGGTCGGCAGCGCGAATGTGACGCCCCTGGTGTTGCATACGTCCATAGGCCACGGTAACCACCACGGGTTCCATCAGGTGGGCCGTGTGCTTGCCTGCGACCTAAGTGGTAAAAAAAGAGCATTATCATTACAGCCACGTACTATGTAATAATGGTGGCCCTCAGCTTGATGGCCTCATCAGATGATTTTGCGCGTCCCGCTTAAAGGACCCGGGACTGTATGAAGAAGGATCCACGTGAGCCGGTAAGGTATTAAGGTTTCATATTTTATTTAATTGATTTTTTTTTTATATAAAATTTGTATTTACACTTGCAAATGTCATCTTGTTTAAGATTGCTGATTGGAAAAACGGTACATTTTCGTGTCCTGAAGCTCTTTTCGAGGACACCGGGGCACAGAACTGATTTATAGGACAGTCCTGTTCAAAACGGGACGTGTATTCACATTACGTACTTGTGCGTATTATCAGAATAATGATCTTAATGAAATAGGAACGTCAGAACGTAATTAACACATTAATTTTGTGTAGATATTAAGTAGTAGCTGGGTAATTTCACGATGCGTAATTTTTTGCTAATTTTGGTGGTATTTTTCAATCATATGTTTTCCGATGAAAAAAATTATTGGAGTTCTTTTAAACACATCAGTATTCTAGATATTCTAAAAAAACTCTTTTAAATTTTTTCAACGGAAAACCTATGATTGAAAAATACCACCGAAATTAGCAAAAAATTAGGCATCGTGAAATTACCCAGCTATGGTATAGCAACCTGTGTGGTGACGGAGAAAGAGTATCATCACCCCATCTCAACCGAAAGGGAAAGAGACGACTAAAGGAAAAATACGCAGACTATATCACTGCGAGAGAAGGAAAACTCCCAACATTGGGAGAGGCCTATGTCCAGCAGTGGACTGCGATAGGCTAATTGATTGACTGATTGTTATTAGTTAGCTAAGTACTTAAAGTTGATAATTTAGTATTGACGTGTTAAGTGTTAATAAGATAAGTCTACCTACACCTACGGGGATTATTGTAGGCGTGAATATATGTATGTACCTACATATTTATATGTATTTTGGGAGGTCAGACGGGACCTGTAAATCCAAGATAAACTAAATAAATTATGGAAAATCTAGAATCTTAGGTTTCAAACCGAACTATGAATACAACCGGTATTTTATTTTTCTTTTCGTGCGGAAATCTCCTCAGATACTTCTCCGGTGCGTCGTGGGAGCAGATACGTCGGACTCTAACGGACTTAAACAGCACGATGTCTTGGGTCTCCAGATACAGGGGTGCAGAGACGAGAGGTCCCCATAGGTCCCCATTTTGTACCGCCAATGAAACCGGTTACCAATACTTAATAAGTTCGCATGCCACAGTCAATAAACCTATTTGTATCAAAGTTACCTCGATGATTCTATTTACACAGAATAATTACATGCGACAGCGTATTAATTAAACAGAGACAAATGGAGCTATCCGACACCCGGCCTCGGGATACTAGCCCCGGATAAACTATTACACGATCGTCAAACATTCGGGGAGACGCCATCTTGATATCGGATATGCTGGTGTATTATGCAGATATTATAGTGAGAAATATGATGTTTATTTGTTGTTGCCAATTGACATAATCATCACTACATAATGATAAAACAAAGTCGCTGTCGCTGTCTGTCCTTCCCTATGTAGGTATGCTTAAATCTTCAAAACTACGCAACGGATTTTGAAGCGGTTTTTTTTAATAGATAGAGTGATTCAAGAGGAAGGTTTATATGTATAATACATGCATAATATTGTAGAGAAACACTTAAAAATTTAGAGATATGCAGCGGGAACGGGATCAGAAAATATGGCGGTACGAAGTTCGCCGGGTCAGCTAGTAATTATTATAAATGCTGCACATGGAGCAGCGACTAGCGTTTATCCCCTCTGTAAGAACAGAAAGAAAGACAAACATATACAATCCTTTGGTCTGCGACAGGTCAAAACATCTCCAATGAGCTCTGGCTTCCATAATCATCACCGGGAACACAACACTAGGTTATTTAGCCGCGGTATTCTGTAGGGTGTTGATACTTCCCCAGACGGACTGCTCGATTGGGGCGGAAATACCGTCGTGTCCTACTACCTCCTCCTGGCCCTCTAGACAAGTAGCAATTCGTCGGCCGGCGTTTGGTAGAATAGAATGCCAAATGTATGGGATTTGACGTATATGACAGGCGTCAACGAATGTCAAAAACGTCAAATCCTATACATTCGTCATTCTATTCCATCATACGCCGAGCAACGAATTGCCACTTGTCTAAAGGGGCTGATTTTTAACCAAGGTGCGAGAGAACTCAACGTCGGAGTTTTCACTATAGCAAGATTAATTTCACAAATTCAAATTGTGTCCCTACTGCGCCCTATCAAGATCTTCAGAGCATTGCATGCAAGGTGGTTCATCCGCTTATTACCGAGTGAGGCTCTGGTGTGGGCTTTCTTGAAGGGTCAGAGAGCAAATGCCGTGCCAAGAAGCCCAGACAAGCCATACTAACGATAGAAGAATTAGGAGGAATAGGTGGGCGGATCCTGTGCTCCAGAAAGCTTTGATTGCAATAATAAACAGCAAGATTTAAAAATCAGCCACGTATTCCACTTATCTATAAAAAGAAAAACAGCCCAATTAAAAAACAAACACAGAATTCAATTACAATCAATAGCCTCCTACCTACTACCAAAACAATGGGAATCCAATTTAGGTCGCCATAAAATTATTTAATAAAAAAACTAATTTGTATGCATTTCCATTGAATAAAATATCAATTGAGAATCGAAATAGAAAATTATCCAAGCAATATCGTTTAATGGCGGGACAAATATCGACGCCATGTTGTAAATGTCATTCACAGGAAATGGCGTCGTTTCTAAGCGCGAAATAGGTTCCTCCAACTTATTCGATGGCACAGGCGAATGTTTATTCTGCCAATATTAAAACTATTTCTTATTTTGTAAAGGAATTTTCTTATATATTTTTAATGATAATAACTTGACTTTATTTGGATTTAACATTTACAACTATTACCTACTTAAGTATTAAATTTTGCGCGGATTAATTTATTATCTTACAGCTACAGTTAAGTACAGCACAGTACTTACTTACTTACAGTAAATTATCCCGCGCAAAATTGTGCTCATGTTCCCTTTGACCGACAGGAACTTTTTTATAAAAATAAGTCTAGACGTGCTATTTATCCGCCACATTCGCCTTTTTACTTTTTTGCTATTTTCTTTTTTTACTTACCAATAGACAAAGTTATCAGCTGTCGTTCCTTTTTACAGTGTTTCAATTTTAATATTGTTGTAAGTATGCCACCCAGTGGATTCCATACCATAAACCAGAGTATAAAATTTTTATTCATCCAGGATATAAAACTGTGAAACAGTGAGTCGTAACGTGATACAATATATTTGATAACAATGTTACTCGCGGGAATTGCAACAATCAGTCTGAGTGAATGAGGTCAATGGATTGAGCTGAAAGGCTTGCTAAAAGCAAGTTGATGACGTAACTTGAATGAAGATTGAGCGAGTGATGAATGAGTTTTCAAGTGGTCACTAAACTTTTCTAACGTTTTTTTAAATTAGAAAAATTAAATGTGTTAGATGAGGCTTGAACCGCAAGAACTATTTGCACGCCACAAATGGCAGAATATGCTGTATACTCCTAATCACCCCAACACCTCCTCGGAAATAATAGTACATTATGGTACAAGTGAGCAACGTTGGTGATTACCGCCGAGGCGCCATTGAGACCCGAGCCGCCAGGCGAGGGTCTTAAGACAGCCGAGGACGGTAATCATCATGCTCACACGTGCCATACGACGTTTTACAACACACTTGCGAATAAAATAATACTACAAATACTAAATAAACAATACTACAAATTAATTCGTTTTCCTATGCGCGCGCATTTAACAATGGCGGTCGACCATATTTAAAAAAAAATGAGGTTTGAACTTAACTTTTTTTTACTCTGTTTTTTTTCTGTACTTAGAGGAGAAAAAAAAGTTAAATTTGAGCGAAAATTTTGTTTATTACACAAGTATTACAAGTTGAAATTATTTATTTAAATACGAAAATGCATCAAATGACCATACAATAGGTGTATTAATTTATTCGGACTATTAAACACGTTATTTTTTGTATCAAAACTTTTTTAAGAACATAGACAATTATAGACACTTCCTATAAAATTTAAAAAAGAATCTATAACTCACTTTTGTGAATAATAGTAATGAAAAAGTCACAGTTTTATAATAGGTGTCATTCCGTGCTTAATTGCGGTAAAATAATATCACTGTTATGAGCAGGTGTGTTGTAAAAGTTTTTATTCTTATGGTAAGCAGGGCAATCATCATCTTTATCAAAAATCTGTGCAACTTTTGGCATTGCCTGTAAGAAGTAGGTATGTAGGTATATTTTTATAATCGATAATTTATTTAGTAACTCACCGCCTTCTGTCAATAAATAGATGAGGGGAAGGAAATAAAATAAATAAAGGGACTAGACACAGTCTCTTTTTTTTTTTTTTTGCTTTGTTGTTGTTTTAATCTAACTGGGTCCAAAGAGAGGGGGTCACAGGCGACATGCCCCCCCTCCCAAATCGTGCACGTCAAATTGAAAAGTCTTCTAAAAAGGCCTTTTCTGAAGGAATTTCCGCACGTAACGCCCCTGGTGTTGCATACGTCCATAGGCCACGGTAACCACTTTCCATCAGGTGGGCCGTGTGCTTATCTGCCACCTAAGTGGTATAAAAAAAAAAAAAAAAAAAAAAAACGTAAAAAGTGACACCCCCCATTTCAGGCTGCGACCACGCCTGAAATAGAATGATAAATGTATAAGATTTGATGTGGTATGGACAGTCGTCAACGTTAAATGTCAAAATACGTGTCAATCCCATACATTTATCATTCTAATCTACAATGCGCCGGCCAACGAACTGTCGCTTTTCATTCATTTTCTTATCAAATCTATAACTACTCTACACCAAAATTGACATACTTAAGTTCATGCAGTGCTATTTATTGCTCGGGGCTTTTGAAGTAAAATGTGCTCAAAATGTGCTCTATACGCGCAGTACACGTTTCTTGAGTGTCTTTTGAGGATAGCACGGGGTGCTACTGCGGTGGACGAGCTCAAATTCGCCAAGCATAGATTATTACAAAACAATCCGCGGGCGCCAGGGCCTCGTTTGTTTCGCGATTTAGGTCCAAGATACGTGTCGCGAGGTATGCCAATCTAAGGGTCCTATCAGACAGAGAGCGGTCACGCGGTCACGCGGTCAAGCGTTCTGCGTTCGCTTCAGAAAAAGACGAAAATCGTTGATTTGAACTGACCGCTTGAACGCTTGACCGCGCGACCGCTCTCTGTCTGATAGAACCCTTATACGAATTATCGATTACGCGCGAAAACGGCAAAAAACGATTGAAAGCTTACGGCTCTGTAACTATTTGGTGTCTATAAGCTTAGAAAAATTACTGCGGTACATTTTGCCGAAATAGGACCGAAAACAAAGCGCTATAATACCGAATTTTGGCAAAATGGCACGTGCGGTAACGAATCAACCACGCTGTGTCTACAATGAGGGATATAAATTGATTTAGATACAATTTCGTACCTGCTTATACT
Organism: Eilema depressum; assembly: GCA_914767945.1. Taxonomy (NCBI): domain Eukaryota; kingdom Metazoa; phylum Arthropoda; class Insecta; order Lepidoptera; family Erebidae; genus Eilema; species Eilema depressum. The sequence continues at coordinate 3,041,809 of OU612026.1, forward strand.
GTTATATACTCCGCTAGATATCGTTAGCGAGGTGTACGTACGAATTAATCCTTATAATCCCGTGTTCAATACAGTATCACAATGTAATCTTCTAATTTAGGAAGCAATTGAGGTTGTTATTATATTGGACATTTTGTGATAGGTACGTCTGTAACACCATTTCGTAGAGGTTTATGGTACCAGCATGGTATTATGGTATACTAGAATTAGTCTCAACCATCGAAGATATTGTGTCCATAGCCTTTAGAAGTAGCATAACATATTTGAAGATACCTTTGACAAAGTTACCTTGAAGTTACATATTGTTAGTGCACCTCAGCTATAAAATCTATCATGTATTATGCCCCGGGGGGTTCAATTAAGGGTCCTAGGACTCCTAGGCAAACGTGAAGCTGGTACACTTGCTGATTAATGGAGGAGGCTCTTATGTCAAGAGCATAAGAGTTTAGGGTTTAGATGAAACTCGTTCAAAAGTAATTGAAATGGGAAGTACCTAGTTGAGTGGACCCCGAGCTTTAAAGTGCAAGACGTAAATAGGTACATCGAAAGAACAAAAACACCCTCTTTTCTACAAACAGAAAATAGAAATTGCTATTACCTATCTTAACCATATATTTACAGTCTTATCCTTGTAAGGGATGCCGCACACGAGCCACTAACCTCAACTACAAAAGGTAGCCATTGGCATATTTCCTGTAGATTTCATACATCACACACCGTTGACGTCGGTGGCCGCCACACGCTACAAATCGTCGCTTATCGCTTCTTGTGGCCTCTAAACGCCGATACAAAACAATCGGGATTCTCCACCCTAAACATTCAGGATCTGAGTCTATTATGACACTGTGTGCACGGGATACAAAAGTTTCGAAGCAGCTTCCGACCGCAAGTGTCAACTACCGGCCATAAGTGGCGGTCGCGCCAGGGCTGTAGCTACAGCCGAATTTAAAGTAGGGCAGCATTGGTTAAAGGTAGGGCGGCAGTAAAAAAAATATCATAATTATCTGCCCTCAAAGCACGGAGCCGGAATCGTGGTACATGTCTCAGATATAGTGACAACATAAGCCTCTGGAAAAACAGTCGAAGGCCTTCTGCATATTATGTAAAAATAAGCAGTGCAGAGGTGTAATTCTTCGCCTTGTATTTCGCCACAACAATCTTTAGCGCAAACTTGGCCTTATGAAATTTAATAATAATGTCACAAACAGCTGTGGTAGGTATGTTCTAAAAACTTTAGATATCAAAACTACATATCCTGAAACTATGAACAAACAATTTAATTATGATATTTTATCTTAGTTTTTGGTATTTTCAAGGTAGGGCATTGTGATTCCAAGGTAGGGCATTGCCCCACAATGCCCCTAGCTACGGCCCTGGGTCGCGCGCTTCCAACTACTTTTGTGGCCGCTTCGAGCACCTTGTGGCGACGTTTGTGGCTGACGCGTGTGGCTCGTGTGCGGCTCCTCTAAGACAATGCAGATGCAGACATAATGCTTATCTATGTAAATGGAAGAGAAACCAAAGGAAAAACTAACAGAACCCGAAGTAATATGATAGTATAGGATACAACCAACATTCAAAGCTGACCCTTCTCGTAAGTACTCAATGTTCATAACATCATAATAGCACTATAAAGAATCGAAGTTATGGATGTCTTAGGAATGTAATCTTTCCGTCCTTTTTTGAAATAGACTTGTATTCTTTCCTCACTTTATTATTATGTAGTTACATATAGGTATATACAGGGCGTCCCACGGCGATGCCACATGGAGGGAAGTACCTTAAATTCTTAAGTTAGCTCATTTTACTTAAAGGAGACATCATTTTATTTTTAAAAAGAAACAAAACTGCATTCAAAGATTTTTTAAAATTCGCTTGCCACACCCGGTAATCGAACCGACTAAAATCCGAAAAAGTAACATCCTGTATTTTTATGGCATCAATCGATAGTGTCAATCATAAGGATCAAATCTCTCTAAGAAACATGGTAAATTAAATGAAAGGAAGTCCTTGAAACCTAAAATTATAAATTCAATTTGGTAAAATGGTATGAGATTTGATCCTTATGATTGACACTATCGATTGATGCCATAAAAATAGGTACAGGCTTTTACTCGGTTCGATTACCGGGTGTGGCAAGCGAATTTTTAAAAATCTTTGAATGCAGTTTTGTTTCTTTTTAAAAATTAAATGATGTCTCCTTTAAACAAAATGAGCTAACTTAAGGATTTAAGGTACTTTCCCTCCATGTGGCATCGCCGTGGGACGTCCTGTATATAGACTCCAGTCACGTCACAAAATGTATTCTGTATGTGCAGTACGCGTTTCTTGGGTGTTTTTTGAGGGCACGGGTGTTATAGCGGTGGAGGAGCTCAAATCCACCAATAATATATTATAGGTATCAAAACAATCGCGGCTTAGGGTTAACATATTATATTCCGGGAACTATATCCTACTGCTCACACCCGAAGAGGGTCAGATCGAGAGATATGGCCCTGGGTTGGCCAAGTTGCAAGGGATATGTCTACGATAATCTCACCTCCGGTAACAGACGGCCCACAGACGGCGTGCGTTTTAGTCGGTTCATGTCTGACACAATACCTCAAGATACCTCCCCCACCGGCAGCGGTGGGGGAGGTATCCGTAAGGATTTTTCGCACGATAAAAAAAGGTTCCTAATCCAAACATCTTCACAAACTTTAATTCTTAATTGAAAGTTTGTGAAGATTTTTTTTATACTACTTAGGTCGCAGACAAGCACACGGCCCTCCTGATGGTAAGAGGTTACCATGGCCTATGGGCGAGTGCAACAGCAGGGGAGTCACACTTGTGCTGCTGACCCTGTAAGATATTTAGATGTTTGGATTGGGTCTTTTTAGTCCACCATGCTCAAACGGCAGAAAGAATCTGTTAATAGCAATCTTTTTAAATATACCTATCAATTTTTTTAATCATTTCGAGAATAAAGAATTTTTCTGTCAGTTTGATGTCTTGTTCAGAACCCACACGTACGATAAAGCCTAGGATAATATAAGATACTCGATAAACCCTCGGATCATCGGATACTCTCCTGTATTCTTAAGTATAATAAATAAAATGTCTTCATATCAAAAGCGGCAATAAAAAATAATACAATATTGTGCGAGTCTTTTCGAAGTCTTTTACTTATTCATACAGTAGAAAATCTTGAAATGGTGTATGGGTGCCCACCAATCTATATGTTTTTATGTTTCCTTTCATTCTTTCATCTGTCGAACGATAAAGGTAGGGTAGGGTCTGCCAATATTAAAAAAAAAAGACGTGTGGCACTCGGGGACTGCCGCGGTAAAGCTATTGCATAGCATTTTTTATCAACTTATGCAATTATAATTACTTACATTAAGCGGAGCTACTTCGGAGCAGCTCGGCTCGATTCGTGCGAGCTTCGGGGTGTTAGGTTTTTTTCGTTACGGAATTTCTGGATTCGGTCTCCACGCTCAAGGCCCGCGATATAGATGTACGTAAAATAAAATTATTCCATGCCCTTTCCTGTAAAATTTCCCCGCTGTTGCTAAATTTCACAAAGAATAAGTACAGCCCCTCTAGACAAGTGGCAATTCGTTGCTCGGCGTATGATGGAATAGAATGACAAATGTATGGGATATGACGTATATGACAGGCGTCAACGAATGTCAAAAACGTCAAATCCTATACATTTTTCATTCTTTTCCATCATACGCCGAGCAACGAATTGCCACTTGTCTAGGGGGGCAGAGGGTTGTTAGCTATAAAATAATAATTATAAAATTTGTCAGATGCCAGGATCGAATAGATTCCGGCATTCCGGTACAAGAGTCAACACCTCAACTCCCGTACACGCAGTCGTCGGTACACAACAATTATTATTGCATAATACTACAATATATATCCCATTCTACTATTACTAAAGATCATTTACGCAGAAAAATAATACCAACATAAAAAAATACAGTTACCCATTTCCCCGCCAAAATATGACATCATAAAAACAAAATACCACTTATCATCCTCGCTTATTTTTCGAGCACAATTATTTCCCGCATAACAATGATAAATTGCCAAGACACATTAGTTATTAACCGGCCATATACAGTATACTTAAAACACCACAAAAAGGGTAGAGAGGAATTACTCTCTCAGAATTACAGGATTATATCTATAAATGACCGCGGAACGGGCAACCTTCGCATTAAAATGTCGACGTTAGCCACATAGGCAAATTTATTGTCATACTTAGCAACCTTAAAGGTGGTTTCAGAAGGATCGGGTAATGGTTATTTTGGAGTTAGAATTCATAGTGTCTAATAATATAATGTATTTGTGGAGAAACAGAGCCTTCCGTCCAGAGAAGGCTCTGGCACTCACGACAAGGCGCATTAAAATGTGTTCAAAATGTGCTCAATGTGCAAAGTCACATCACTACTAACCCCCCGGAAAGGTGGTGTTGAAGTTGCCACACGCAAAAAGGGCTGTGCTAGAATAGTGTGAAAGTTGTACCTAACCTGTGTAATGAATTATTGTACCTACTTAGGAAACACATTGTGAGCATCGAAATAAAATATTTTATTTCTTTCTTCTTTCTTTCTTTCTTTCTTTCAAAAGCAATAGTCGCGATAATCGTCTCCATCATCCATCAGGCGGAACCGCGGGCATAGTCTAGTAATCCAATATACTTAGAAAACTCTCCTAGAAAATTGAATCTGCCTTTATAATAAAGATGAAAATTTGAAAATATACAATTTTATTCTCTTCATTTAGTAAATGGATGCTTTCCATTGTTATTTAAATCTTAAGAGTATTATTCTTTCCTCTTACTTTGATAGGCGCCGCTTTTAATTTATTAGAGGTCAAGCACGAAACGGATTTAATAGAATATAATTTTTATTTATAAAAAAATAAATTTAAAAAAATAGGCACTTATATGACAGCCTCTGGGGCTGCTAGGTAGTGAACGCGGCCGCTACGCAGGAGGTGCAGGTTCGATCCCCGCTCAGTGCAAATGCATGAATATGGGTTCTGGTCGTGCCTCGGAGAGCACGTTAAGCCGTCGGTCCCGGTTGCCATACGTCATACGAACATCTATGGCAGTCGTTACGGGTAGTTGGAGCCCTAAAAAGTCCAACAACAACGGTCTGGCTGCAGTGCTTCGATATCGCCTAATGTCACCATTGGGTTGTGTGTGGAGGTCATATGCCAGTCAGGTCATGGGCTCAGAGGATGATGAACTGTCTGACAATTTATGCCACATTTATTCTTCCCTGCAACCAGCCTAATAAGCTACCTGCTTCGAAGTCATTCACTTTCAAATGATTGCAGAGTGCAGACATTTAACCCGACATTTCGGTTACTTTACAGCAGCCACCCTGCGACCATGACTGCTGAAGTGAAAAGTAACCGAAACGTCGCGTCGACGTAAAAGTAAATAACAAAAAATATCGCGGTAGAAGCCGTTAAAAACTAGTTTTATTTATGACTAGCCTTCCGCCCGCGGCTCCGCCCGCGTGCATCTCGGTTAACGCGACCTTTGCTCATATCTTCGGTTCTACTCAACCGATTGCGATCAAATAAACGTAAGATTTTAAGTCTGAGTAAGCCCTTTCTAACAAAAAAAACCGCATCAAAATACGTCCAGTAGTTTTTGCGTCCATCGCGGACAAACAGACAAACAGACAAACAGACAGGAAATTCAAAAAAAATATTTTCGTGTTCAGTATCGTCAACATAACATAACCCAAGTATTTTTTTTTAAATATCTCCAATGTACAGACACGATCACTTTACAATTATATAATAGTATGGATAGATAGATAGATTAGGTACTATGTATTTACGAAAAAAAATGTATCTAAGTATGTTCATCCGCATTCTAGAACCCATAACACAAGCTAGTTAAGCTTGCTTACTTTGGGTCTATCTAGACAGCGTTGTGTAGAATGTCCTACAATATTTATTATCTAATGAGTGAGATTCGCGTAAGCTTCAGACAGTATCATATTTCAAACATTTCAAAATGTAGTCTCCTGCCACGGAACCCTAAAACCAAAAAGGTATAATAACATTTCGTTTGGAACGAACACTGAATTGAAGATGTCCGATTAATTCCCCACGTAATTACATAATGTATTTAGATTGCCCGGCCGTTTTGCATAATGGCCGGGGATAAGTCCAATTCAAACTATACCAGACGTGAACTAATTACTGAACGTATACCCCGGGACTTAAATCTTGGACCTGAAATGTGCTCTATACACGCGGTACACATTTCTTGAGTGTCTTTTGAGGATAGCACGGGGTTACTGCGGTGGACGAGCTCAAACACACCAAGCATAGATTATTACAAAACAATCTGCTAGCGGCAGGAACTCGTTTGTCTCCCGACTTATAGCTCCAAGAGATATTTATTTATGTGTCCTGAGGTACTTATAGATAGATAGATAGAAAGATAGATATAGATAGGAAGGTCGGGAAGTGTTGACAGCCTCCGTGGCGTAGCGGTAGTGAACGCGGCCGCTACGCAGGAGGCGCGGGTTCGATCCCCGCTCAGTGCAAATATTTGTGTGCATGAAATATGGCTATTTACATTGGTCTGATCGTGCTTCGGAGAGCAAAAACAACGGTCTAGCTGCAAAGCTTCGATATCGCCTAATGTTACCATTGGGTTGTGGAGGTCAGATGGCAATCGCTTCACGGAAAATATCGAGGTTTAGCCAAATCCGTAGTTAAGACTGGTAAAGCGGACCCCAGACGCTGAAAGCTTCGGATGTGACTGGACATTATCGCTAGGATGAAGAGAAGAGGAAGGTCGGAAAGTGTGGCTGTTGGAATTTATTTAGAACAGATTTGATGAAGGTATCAATGAAGTTTTTGGCCGTTATGATAAGTAGATTTATGTTAAATGTTATTAAGTATTGGCATAATATAAAAAATTTTGGGCACAGTTTTTATAGCATGTATGGGAATAATGTACAGGTGAAAGTAATAATGTGCGGGGGTTGTTAACTAAATAGATTTTTTCGCAATATTAATACTTCTTGACGACTGTGCTATCGAAATTTTGTCCAAAATCTCTTTATATTAAATCCGAATCGAGGTATTTCTACTTTATCAATGTGAAAGTTTGTGCAGGTGTTTCTTGAAGAGCATTTAATAAACGCAGACTCGAGGATCAAGTTTGCTTAGCACCATACTAGTATATTTAAAAAAAACGATAACATTCTTTACTTACTTGTTATCTAGTTTTTTCAAAAAACGAGACTAGATCGAGATAGTCCTTCCAATAAAAAAACCAGATTTCTCACATACTTACCTACGGACTGATTTTATATTCGTTTTGAAACTAAAGATTTTGGACACAGTTTCGATAGCACAATAGTTTGAAAGTATTAAATTGAAAGGAAAAATAAGAAAAATTGTTTAAATGTACGGAAATCATGTACCACCGCGATAGCGACGCTGCGTGGTTCCCGGCAGAGTAGAATTTGGGCCACCCCATCTCTTCTCATAAGGTGTCGTACAAGGCGACTAAGGGATAGGGTTGTTTAACTTCAGACAGATAATACAGCCCAGATTCAGCCTTAGATGTACGGCTCGATTACTCGAGTCAAGAATAGTGCCAGAAATACGGCAATAGGCTCACCCCCTATTGCGTGGGCCGAATACAATGATGGGTGAAATGAGGGTGGTAATTTACTTCTGCCTAACCCTCCGGGGATAAGGCGTAATTTTATGTATGTACGTTTATACTTTATACCATAATCATAATATTACTTTGAAGAACCCTGACATTATACAATAAAGTTATAGGTATAAATTATTATAATGATATATTTTATCTTTATACAAACGAAACCGTGTGTGAGAAACGACAGTAGTGATCAAACTTTTAAGTCGACCAGACATTTTGCTCGAAATCGAGATTTTAATAAAAAAAAACTTTCATTTTTTTTAAACAAATATTTTAGTTTTTGTATCACAGTGAAACGATTTATTTACAAGGAAGTGACTTCATAAATACTTGTATTACTATTACCGGTAAGAAATATTCATATTTTGATATCTTAAGGTCATTTACTAGGTGAGATTTGACATTTAGATAAAATTAAGCACATTTTTTATGTGTTAATTAATAGCCTTTTGTCTATAATAAAAGTTATTCTTTCTGGGATGTATGAGGTCATATTGAGATCTTCTGGGTTCAACGTACATCTGCTGCCTGCTGACGGACAAGGCTCTGACACAGGATTTCCTCTCAGGCTTGGGGAGTCAGAGGACAGTCGCTCTCAGGAAACCGAGTACGATACGGATTCTAGGAACTACCGATTGTGAAGGGCAAGGTTTGAATGTAACCGAGACTGACACTATGATGATGATGAAGCGACTTTCTTGTCACATGTTGATGATTACCTTTATACTAGCGGCCGCCCACGACTTCGTACGCGTGGAGTTCGTTTTGCCCTGCCTGCCAAATTTCAAGTTTGTAGTCGTTATAGTTTTTGAGAATCAGTAAGTGGTATTTCGCTTTTAATACATAACTAGCTGACCCGGTGAACTTCGTACCGCCACATTTTCCGCCCGCGTGGTATTCTGATCTCATATTTATCAGTGTTTCTTTACAATATTATGCATGTATTATACTTATAAACCTTCCTCTTGAATCACTCTATCAATTAAAAAAATTCGCTTCAAAATCCGCTGCCTAGTTTTGAAGATTTAAGCAAACATAAGGACGGACAGATAGTGACAGCGACTTTGTTTTATAATATGTAGTGATAGTGATGTAGTGAAGAAGATACATACATATGGGTGATTCTTTGTAAACCAGATTAGACATGTTTTTGACTGAAGAACACATCAATTTATTCTCCAATTATCACAAAAATTTCAGGTTACATAGTAAATAAAAATGTCTATCGACGCATATATTAATTAATTGGGATTATTTAATACAAGCAATAATTTAACTAACAGAAAACAGTAAAAACTAATTAATCTGGTGTGTCCCCATGCCGCTTTTTGTTGAATTATTAGATTTTTTGCCATCTTAAGAAGCAATTATATTAAAATAAGAATGTTGCATCGATATTTGAATATATGTTTCTTGATATGTTATAACTGAAATTCAAAATAATTGGATATCTTCGTAATTACATTACTTTAAAAAATGTCCCCGACGAAAATGATAATTCAACTGGCGCATCTTGTTCAAGCATAATTTCAATGTAAACACAAAATATTTGCTTAATGAATACCGACTCGTGATTGGTCGCGTCAGTCAGTAGCGAGTTATCGAACACTTGCACGTTCAAGTTTTATATTTTGTTAAAAAATACGACTGAAAGTTGTTATTTGGGAGTTTGTCACGCATGTCGCATAATTAATCTGTATTCTTTCATGGATTGCGGGTTTTTAGTTATGTTTTGAAACTTAACCAAGGTCTGTCATAATGTTATCTATTGATGTTAATTACACCTTTAAATCTATCTGTTCATAAATAAAGGTGCAGGGTTCGATTAACTATAAATTTCTAATTTTTCTGGCTCCCATTAGTCTGGTTTTATCTGGCTCTTATGCCCAGATGAATTTGACCGGGCCAGATGAATTAGGTTTAATTAAAAATAACAACAATCTCATCATATTATGACCAGTTTTTTTACGTTTTTATGAGCTTTAATGAAGAAGAAATTTTTAGGTGCAAGGTGGACCACCAGATCTTCGGCCCCAAGCCAACCTCACCTGCAAGCCGGTGCACCTGCTGATGAACGGACGAGGCTATGGCGCTGGCTTTCCCTTCGGGGTTGGAGGTTGGCAATTGCCCCCGGAAAGGCCAAAAAATGCCAAATCACAACATAAATGGCTATAAGAATAAGGGAATACGATGAGGGTAGGGCGCCGCTGCAAAACGGCGCGCATCAGGGTCGCCCGCCTCGTGTCGCAAGTCGGCTAGGGCTACCGTGCCTGACCCGGGCACGGCTAAAGATGTTAGGCCAACATTGTGGTTCCCAAAAACTCTGTTTCGCAACGTGGAACATTGGTACGTTGACCGGTCGCACGAGGGAGTTGGCTGACGTACTCTGCAGGCGGAGACTGGCCGTGGCGTTCCTGCAGGAGACTCGTTGGGGCGGCAGTAGCTCCATGCATATTGGGGACGGCTACCAGTTGTTGTACACAGGTGCACCTGATGGGCAGGCCGGGGTGGGCGTGGTGCTCTCCCGGACGCTGCGACTTATGGTCGTGAGGGTGCTTATGAATGGAATTGTAACCCACCTGATAAGTGCATACGCGCCACAGGCTAGGCGTAGCGAAGCCGAAAAGATCTCGTTCTGGGACCAACTCGGGGAAGTGCTTCGTGATATCCCGCTGTCGCAGGAAATTGTCCTGGGTGGTGACCTGAAAGGTCATGTGGGTGGCGGGTGTGAGGAGTTTGAGCGTGCCCAGGGTGGTTTTGGATACGGTAGTCGCAAGTTGCAACCCAGACGGTGAGCAAATCTTCAGAACGTGTGCGACAGCCGTTCATGCCATCGTGAACACGTACTTCAAAAAGAAATCCGAACATCTTAACACCTACAAGAGCAGGGGGCGCTCTACCCAGGTCGATTTCTTACTCACTAGGAGGCACAGCATCAGCTAGGTGGCCAACTGCAAGGTTATACCCGGGGCGAGTCTCACTAGCCAACACCGTCTCCTTGTCATGGACCTCCGCGTGAAACCCAAAGGCAAACGTGCTGAGCTAGCCCAACGGAGAATCAAGTAGTGGTTACTTGATGAAGTCAAGTCCCAAAGTCTCGTCTCAGCCATCAGTGACCAGTACGCTGATGCTGTAGACGAACCAGTACAGGTTTGCTGGGACAGGATTCAGGCAGCTATTCTTGAAGCGGGGAGGGCGGCACTCGGTATGTCTAAGGGTGGACGCAAGTGTGACAGGGACACTTGTTGGTGGAACGACACAGTCCAGAAAGAGATCAGAGCGAAGAAAGTCCTCTTTAAAAAGTAGCAAGCGTCCAAATCTTCCGAAGACCGCGATGCGTACAAAGATGCAAATTCGCTCCCAGGAGAGCCGTAGCCAGGGCCAAACGAGACCACTTGCAACGGCTATATACCAAAGTTCAAAGTGCAAAGTGCAAAGTTCAAAGTTCAAAGTTCAAAGTTCAAAGTTCAAAGTTCAAAGTTCAAAGTTCAAAGTTCAAAGTTCAATGTCCTTTATTTGTTGAATATTGTACAAAAATGATGTTTAAATTATAGTGGAATCATCTGAGGGGCAAAAGTTGGCGCGGTTCAGGGCCAAAGCGGCACAGGGTCTATCCAAGTGCCGCTGCATTCAAAACCCTGGGGGCAATCTGTGTACGAGAAAGTCGCGGTGAAGGAGAGATGGCGCCCATCTACCACGAGCTCCTGAATAAGCAGCATAAAGAGGTGCAGCCACTAGACCTCCCTCCGAATGAAGGACTAGTGCCACCGATAACGCCTGCAGAAGTCGAGACTGCCATTCCCCGCATGAAGAACCGGCAAGCTGTAGGACCCGACGAAGTCCCTATCGAGGCTTGGAAGGCAATGGGTACCCATAGTGTGAGCATTCTAGTAAATCTCTATAACCGCGTACCCGGTGAGATCCCGAGCCAGTGGAGGCTGAGTATCATCACACCAATCTTCAAAGGCAAGGAATCGGTGCAGGAGAGTGGCAGTTACCGCGGATAACCGACTTCCGGATCCGACAGGAAAGTACACTCTCGGGTTGTCAGTACGGGTTTCGTCCCAGGCACGGAACCATGGACCCGGTGTTCGCCCTAAGGATTGTGGCGGGGAAACACAGGGCGAAGAACACGCCTCTGCACTGCCTATTCTTAGACATACAGAAGGCCTTCGACTGTGTTCCTCGCGCGGTATTGCGGACCAAGGGAGTCCCAGAAACTTACATTGACACCATCCGAGACTTGTAATACGGTTCCGGTTCTGTGGTTCGGACTGCTGTTGGTGACTCGAATGCCTTCCCCATCACCGTCGTGGTACACCAAGGATCCGTCCTTATTCCTTACCTGTTCAGGGTAGTATTAGACGTTTTGTCGGACAGCATCAGAAACTCGCATGAGCAGCCCCCGTGGTTGCTCATGTATGCTGATGATATTGCGCTGAAGGACGTGGACAGGAGCAGATTGGTGCGACGCGTGAAAGGGTGGAAGGAAGTACTTGAGAACGGCGCGGCGGCGGTCTGAAGCTAAATGTAGCGAAGACAGAATACTTAGCGTTAAACTCCACCGATCCCATACCCATTCGCATAGGCGATGACTTGGTCGAGCGCATGGACCAGGTTAAGTTCCTGGGATCCGTACTTCATGTGACTGGTGAAATCAACTACGACGTCAGGGCATGGATTGCTACCGCGTGGGCCAAGTGGCGAGAAATGACTGGCGTGATCCCAGTGGTGATCCCAAAATGCCAGTTAGGTTGAAGAGGCAGGTCTATAAGACGATCATTAGACCTGTCCTCTTACATGGTTGCGAGGCGTGACCGCTGCTGGACCGACACAAGTCACGGTGATGACAATGCTACGATGGATGTGTGGCGTCACGCGTAAAGATCGCGTGAGGAACTCTCGCATCCGCGGCAGCCTTCACGTCCGTGACATCGCAGATAAAATGCAAGAGAGCCGCCTTCGCTGGTGCGGCCACGTCTTGCGGCAACCGCCAGGCTACGTGGGTAACAAATGCCTAGCAATGGCGCGAATGGTGCCCCCGCCGGGTCCAGGTAAAAGGGGTAGGCCCAAGAATTCCTGGCTTGACGCCATGGAGGGTAACATGCGTGCAAATGGTCTCACTGCCATTGACGCCTGAGATTGTGCGAAGTGGAGGAGGAAGAGCCGGAAGGCGGACCCTGAGCTCCGAGGTCATCTTGGCCACGGATGCAATCAGGAAAATGCGTCTTTATGCAGATGGTGATGATGATTGCCAGATATTTTATAATAAAGTTGATTGAAGATAATATGTTATTCTCATTTATCTGCATGCTTCTAATTAATATGGTGCAAAAGCTCATTCATCTGCCTTGGTCATCATTAATCTGGTTGACCAATTTATCAGCACAGTCTATATCCTAAACTACTGGGTACAAATCAGTGCCTTCGAAATATGATATAACATATAATGTACTGGTCACGATTTTATGTGAGTTAAAGTATAAAAGTAAAAAAAAAATTGAGCCATATCAATGAGGCAAATACACTCGGTTTCAAAGAAACACCCATATATACCTACATTATGCTCAGTTGCTCACGCCTATTTTCCGCCGGGGTAGGCAGAGACAACAGCTCGCCATTTGACTCTATCCTTAGATACAAACTTGGTCTAAAAATGTTATATCGCAGCTCTGTTATGGCACGATACTTGAGACTCATGCTAATATGCATCTTTTTTTTATATTTTTTATACTACTTAAGTCGCAGACAAGCACACGGCCCTCCTGATGGTAAGAGGTTACCATGACCTATTGGCGAGTGCAACACCAGGGGAGTCACACTCGTGCTGCTGACCCTGTAAGAACAGAGAGATTCTGTGCCGGCAGCGCAAAAGATAAGTAGGACAAAGCCTTTGGTTTTCCCACTGACAGCACAAAATCTCTCCAGTGAGCTCTGGCTACCCTACTCACCGTCGGAAACACAACACGAGGTTATTAAGCCGCGGTATTCTGTAGGCCGGAGGTACATCCCAGTCGGACTGCTCGATTGGGAGTATTGGGACGAATATACCGTCGTGTCCTCTATTTTTTCCCTTTTACTTTACCTTATATTAAATTTTATGAGTTGGCGGGCCTGGCCAAGAGTGGCGAGGGTGATTCCTGCCGGTTTTCCAATGGGCCGTAATGGCGCATGACAAACTATATCAAGGCCAGCATTCCACCGGCTTCTTTGTTAAAGTTTTTCACCCTTCGCCATTGCCAGCCGACATTACCTGGAAGCTATTACACGATGATTGACAGCTGAGGCTCTCGGAAGGATAAACAGCAGTCGTTTGCACAAAGCCGTTGAAGGATAATATAAGCCGTTTGATTCTATTAAAGTATAAGGAAAATGACACAGAAATTCCACCGTCAATAAAATTCCAATCGTATGTTTAAATAGTCGATACTCTAGTAAATTTAAGTTGTCTGCTGTGCCAGGTTACGAACCAGTTCGACTGGCACGTCTAGACTTGTTGTGTCTGCCGTGCCAAAGGATGTGGACCTGCTTTACTGGATTGGCTAAGACTGGCCGCGCATTGTTCGCGTTTTAGTAAGAATTTGCCTCGAAAATTGATTAACTAGGTATACCTACTTTTTTTTAATTGAAAAAAAAAAAAGAAATTAAGTAGGTAAGTAAAACTACGAACTGGTTAGTTTGAATTTCGGGATTTGAACTTTCGGTATTTTGAACATTCGGTTAAATGAATTATTATCGGGATTTTAAACTTTCGGTAAATGAACATTCGGGATTTTGCACATTCAGAATTTTGAACTTTCGATTTAAAAAAAAAATGTTTGAAACATTCAGTATAATGAACGTTTCGGATTTAGAACTTCGGGATTTTGAACTTTCGATACCTATTTTGAACTTTTGGTCAAATTCACCGTCCACCGGTCTTATGAACCTCGGGATTTTATTATGTAACCATACGGGCTATAATATCTTGCTAAAAGCGCGAATAGAAAATAAACAGTGAAAGTAGAATTTAAATAAATTGAATTAAGTATTATACGATACAAGATTTTTTAAATTAGCATACTTGATCCTTGCAATAATATTTAAGACTATCGAATTTTTTAGTAAAACTACATAGGGAGGGATTTTTAGTTGCCATCGCGGAAAAAGAATTAGCGCTTAAAGAAAAATTATTCTTTGATGGCAACTAATTGCCAACAGAGAATAAAAATTCCTTATTTGCTACCGGTTGCAAAGTTTAGTTGCCATGGCGGCCGAAGGGATATTTTTGTATTTAATAGTCCAGTTCTTTTTTTTTTTTTTTTTTTTTTTTTTTGAGACCCATGGTAAGCTTAATTAGCTTGTGTTATGGAATCTAGAATGCGGATATACATACTTAGATACTTTTTTTTTTTTTTGTAAATACATACATATTATACATAGAAACACCCAGACCAATGCAAATATTAATATTCATGCATACAAATATCGGCACTGAGCGGGGATCGAACCCGCGCCTCCTGCGTAGCAGCCGCGTTCACTACCGCTACGCCACAGAGGCAGTCAAATCTTAGATCGCGATATCGCGAAATGAGCTGTAGAGCTCATTTTGAGCACAGTACATGTTTTGAGGATAGCACGGGGTGCTACTGCGGTGGACGAGCTCAAATTCACCAAACACAGATTATTACAAAACAATCCGCGCGTGTCAGGGCGCTTAGCTAGTGAATTAAAAAATATGTACATATGTACATACAATACAATCACGCCTTTATCCCCGGAGGGTTAGGCAGAGGTGAATTAACACCCACATTTCACCAATCATTGTATTAGGTCCCACGTAATAGGGGGTGAGCCTATTGCCGTATTCCGGGCACTGTTGTTGACTCGAGCCATATATTATCTGAGGCTGAGCCTGAGCTGTATATATCTGTCTGATGTTAAACAGTCCAGTCACCTTGTACGACACCGCAAGGGAGGAGATGTGGTGGCCCAAATTCTACTCTGCCGGGAACCACGCGGCGATACATATGGCAGGGATAAAAGTGATTAATAAGAAGCCCAATATCGAATTATCATAGGTCTTCATCAGTCAGGTTAATCATCATTCATCAGTCAATCAATTATCAATTTCCCTGTCCGCTGCTGGACATAGGCCTCTCCCAATGTTGGGAGACTTTGGCCTACTGTTTCCACGCTGACCAGACGGGTTAGTACAGGGTTTTATTTCGAGTTTTCCTTCTCTCGCAGTGATATCGTTTGCGTATTTCCGTTAGTCGCCTCTTACGACACCCTTCGGATGAGATGGGGTGGTGATACTACTGTACTATGAACGTTCGAGCGAGTTGACGACAAGAAAAGTAGGTACAATCAGAAGGTGGCAACTCGCTCGACCGAGCAAGTTTCTTCCGAGCGAGTTGACGAACAACTCTTGTATTCTTTCTCCTCCACCACCGTCCGTGATTCATCAGTCATACGGACATTGTATTTCATTAATTAAGATCAGTTAATCATGGATACATGACTGTGTTAGAATCGTTTATCAATATAATTTATGTTCACCAAGGTAACGTATGAAGTACCATTAATCTATAACACTTAAGTAATTAATGATCACATCTTTTCCTTCCACGGAATCTATACTTATAGATACATATAATCAAGCTTTTATCCCCGGAGGGTTTTAGGAATTGAGGGGAGAGGTGAATTAACACCCACATTTCACCAATCATTGTATTAGATCCCACGTAATAGGGGGTGAGCCTATTGCCGTATGCCAGGCACTATTGCTGACTCGAGACATGCATCTGAGATAAGTCTGGGCTGGGAGTAACAGGTGAGGCCGCCTGTCAGGTGACAGATGTAGTGCTGTCAGTACACCCCTGCCGTGGTTGAATAAGGAGGATTAAGGTTCTTTTAAACACGTCACTATTATGTGTGAAATCAATGGTCTTTTTATGAGAGTTTGGTGAAACTAGAATCCATTGTAACGAGGATTTAGGATTTGGGTGAATTTCCCAAATGGCTTTTTTTTTTGTCTTCGGTGAAATTAGTATTTGAAAAAAGGAATATTGTTCTGAATTATTTTTTTTAGTATTCAATAGGTTGTTAATGAGTTGTGGCAAAAATATATTTAGGCTAGGACTATATTTATAGGTAGAAATAAATACATAAACCTCTATTTTCCTCAAATCGGTGCTGTCCCTCTACTTTTTTTACAAACAAAAAAGCTTATACACTAATAAAAATAAGTAAATTAAGTATAATAAATTATTCTATTTCATAGAATATTAGTTTTATTATTAATTTAAGTCATATTTTATTATATAATTAACGAATATTATTACTGAGAGGCACAAACGTACTTGTCCTGCGAAATGTTCTCAAATCGGTGACCAAAAGTAATTTACACATAACTTTACATCGACGAGTCCGACAGTGTCCCCACCTCAATTTTATTTCTCTCGTTAGTGCCTGCTAGTGCGCAGTCAGGACGGACGTATGTTAAATCACTGCATATTCCCGTCAATAATATAAGTACGCCATTTTAGTTGCTCCCGGACAATTATTTTATACTATCGGTGGTGGCATCTTTCTAGTGTAGTAAGCAGTTTTATTATTGTTTTTTGGTTCTAATAGAGGTAGAAAGTGAATTAGCTTCATTGATTGTTATTGAATTTAACCTAGATATTATGCATTTTTTCTAATATTCTAAAAAGTGTGAAATTTCTCACGTCGGTGTTCGCATATCGGTGTAATCGGTGGTCTTTATTACCACGGATATGATAATTTACACCGAAAATGATAAGAAAAGACGAATCGGTGTCTTACACCTAATATCGGTGTTTTGATTCATGATCAATGCACAGTTTTGTCACATCGGTGGATTGCTTTATCATATCGGTAGATATTTTTTCATCTCGGTGAGTCGTTTTATCATATCGGTTGATCCCGTGCGATTTCGTTAAGTATACAAAGGAAAAATGGAACATACAAGAACATACATATAAACACATACATACATAGGGGGGACTTCAATGCCAAAGTGGGAATACAAGAACGCGACGAGAAGAAAATCGGATCATAAGGAGTGGTATGCAGAAATCGCAGGGGGCAAATGCTAGTCAGCTTCCTCGAGTCACAGGCATCTCTTCTTAATGAATAGTTTCTTTAAGAAAATACCCCACAAGCAGTGGACTATAATAAGGAACGATATAGACTTTTTTCATAATGGTACCTAAGCACATATTCAGAGATCAACAAGTGTGATCAACAAGTTTAATACTGGAAGCGATTACTGACTTATCTGAGGCTCTCTAAATATCAAGATTCCGAATGAAAAGGTCAGCCCTCCCACCTACGCCGCTCCAAGTAGCTTTAGGGTCGCAATACTGGAAACCTCTAGGGAGGCATTGACGGGAAGGCCGACTAGTGGTCAAACCATTGCATTGTGGGGCTCCAATCCTGAAAGAGCTAGCAAGCCTCTTTAATTCCGTCATCCCGCAAGGGCTAACACCTAGGGCATGGAGCGGGAGTGCGGTGGTACTGTTCTTCAAAAAAGGTGACAAGACATTGCTGTAGAACGCAGGCCATCTCACTCCTGAGTCATGTCTACAAGTTGTTCTCGAGAGTCGTCACAAATCGCCTCGCAGGTAAGCTCGACGAGTTCCAGCCACCTGAGCAAGTCAGGTTTTGAAAAGACCATAGTACCGTGGACCACATCCATATACTGTTTGGCAGATTGTAGAAAAGACTCAGGAGTACATCCAGCCGCTGTGTATGGCGTTTGTGGACTACGGAAAAGCCTTCGACTCTATCGAAATCTGGGCAGTGCTGGATGCGCTGCAGCGGTGCCGCCTCGATTGCACATCGAGGTGCTGAGATGCTTGTATTACACTGTCGAAGAAGAAGACAAAACCCATTAGCCTCCAACGTGGAGTGAGACTGGGAGATTTTATATCTCCCAAACTATTTACCAACGCATTGGAGGACGTCTTTAAGACTCTGGGCTGGACTGGGCGGGGTATCAACATCAACGGTGAGTACATCTCGCACCCTTGGTTCGCCGACGACATCATAATAGTTGCGGAGTCGCTGGAACAACTGGGCAAAATGATGCACAACTTGAATGGAGCTTCTCGACAAGTCGGCCTCAGTGTAAACTTGGATAAAACCAAGATACATAATCTTGGTTTTATCCAAAACGAACATGTTGTACCGAGAGCAATTGCCATCGAAGGAACGACACTCGAAGTTGTTCAAAAATAGGTATATCTATCTGGGGCAGGTTATTCAGCTCGGTAAAAACAACTTCGAGAAAGAAGAAGCCAGAACAATCCAACTGGGGTGGGCAGCATTTGGCAAATTACGTCGGGTCTTCTCCTCCCCCTTGCCGCAATACCTTAAAACAAAGGTTTTCCGACCAGTGCGTTCTGCCTGTTATGACTTACGGTGCCGAAACGTGGCCACTGAAGGTGGGGTTAGTCCGTGACCTAAAAATCGCACAGCGGGCTATGGGAGCAAGCTATGCTTGGAGTTTCTTTGATGGATAGAATTAGAAACGAGGTCATCCGACATTACAACCAAAGTTACCGACATAGCTCGCAGAATAAGCAAGCTGAAGTGGCAGTGGGCTGGCCACATCTGCCGATGGACTGATTGCCGTTGGAACAGACGAGTTCTAGAGTGGAGACTGCGAGGAGTAAAACGGAAGGTGGGACACCCCCTGGCCAGGTGGACTGACGACCTACGAAAGGTGGCTGGGAAGGACTGGATGCGGAAGGCGGAGGATCAGCAAACGTGGCGCATATTGGGAGAGGCCTATGACCAGCAGTGGACTGCAATAGGCTAATTGATTGATTTGTGTTACCAGCTTATAAACGTTCTTTTTTAAATTAATTATATATTATAAAAAAAGAATAGAAGAAAGTAAATATAATAAAATAGGTACCTATATAATTTAAAAAAATATGATATTTTCATTGGATCTTCAAGAACTCTATTCTCGTCGGATATGATCTTCTTCAGGTCAGGTATTCAGTTTTAAGTCACTCTTGTAAAAATAAGGCACCTACTATTTCCTTTTTGATGTTCAAAGGTGGATAGATTATCATTTCGGTGAATATTTTATCATAATGGTGGATATGTATATAATTTCGGTGGATAAACTTATCAAATCGGTGTACAGAAAAAATAATCGGTGCTGGTTTGTCATGTCGGTGGAAACCAAAATTAAAACTGAATTTTCTCCATAATCTTAAATGATACGTTGATGATATTAAATTTGGGGATACATGATTATCACAAAGATTACATAAAACCTTAAAAATATACAAAAAACATATAAATGAAAAAGTTCACCGATATGATAAAAAAAATGGCATTTGTTGAAATTCACCCATTTACTTTCTCTCATGCAGATGATCTGCAAATATATTGGCAGACCGTCTCAAAGTTAAAACAGCTGGACGGACCTGGCTGAAATTTGGCACAGGGTTATAACTTGAACCTAAAATGTGTTTAAACTGTGCGCGTAGGTAACGCGCAGTACACGTTTCTTGGGTGTGTTTTGAGGATAACACGGGGTGCTACTATGATGGACGAGCTCAAATTCACCGAGCATACTTAGATCTAAAATATAAAAATCAATGCCACTTTTCGTTGTTATTTTATAACTCAAGAACGGCTCAACCGATTTGGCTAATTTTAGTATTGAAATATTCGTGGGTGTCCAGGGAAGGTTTAAAGGATGAGAAAATAGGTGCAGCGGGAACGGGAACAATATGGCGGTACGAAGTTCGCCGGGACAGCTAGTTTATTATAAAAACTCGTCTCGCAATGTAGGTCCAAGATACGTGTTCCTAGGTATAATGTAGCCCTAAAATAACCTAGGTAG
This sequence comes from Eilema depressum, assembly GCA_914767945.1. Classification (NCBI taxonomy): domain Eukaryota; kingdom Metazoa; phylum Arthropoda; class Insecta; order Lepidoptera; family Erebidae; genus Eilema; species Eilema depressum. Next base: position 3,062,385 of record OU612026.1, read on the forward strand.
TTAATTCTTTGTTTCTTTTTTCAGATAAACAGAAAAAAAGCAAAAAATGCATGTGAGAACTAGTCTAGCGATTCCTGTTTGTTTGTTTGCAGTTTTCATTTGGATAACTGGCTCCTCCGGTAAGGCACTCATTTATCTGTATTTATTAAAACTGAAGAGTTTATTTGTTAGGTTGAACGAGTTAATTTCAGAAATTATTGGTTCGAATTGAAAAAATCCTTTTTGTGTTGGATAGTCAGTTTATCGAGGTAGGCAGGCTATAGGCTATATAACATCACGCTGCTACTCAAGGAAGTGGAACAGTAATTATAAATATCAACAAATCCGGCAGATTTTCGTACTTTATTTTGAAGATTAATAGATTATGCAATCATTTATTGATCACTGTTCTGTCACACTAACGTATAGCTCCCGGCAATATAGGTATTATGCTCATGTCCACCCAAGTTGCGAGTGACAAGCACACGGCTCACCTGATGGAAAGTGGTTGCCGGTGCCTGTAGACGTGTGCAACACCCGGGGAGTCACACTCGTCCTGCCGACCCTGTAAGAAGTTTCTGTGCCATCAATGAAGAAGACAAAGCAGGACAAGCCTTTGGTCTTCCCACTGACAGCACAAAGAATCTCCAGTGAGCTCTGGCTACCCTATTCACCGCCGGGAACATAACACGAGGTTATTATGGCCGCGGTATACTGTAGGACGGAGGTACTTCCATACTTTGAGGACTCTGTGGTCCCCACACCGGAAGAGGGCCAGATCGAGAGATATGGCCCAAGGTCGGCCGGGGTGCGAGGGATATGGCTACGACAATCTCACCTCCGGCAACTGACGGCCCACAGACGGCGTGCGTTTTAGTCGGTTCGAGTCCGACATAACCTCTCCTCCTCCGGTTCCGGCGGGGGAGGTTTCCGTGGGGATTTTTCGCACGGTAAAAAAAAAGGTACTTCCATACTTCAAGATTCCTTTTATCTTATTTTCCAGGCATATTCATCCCGAATCTCACAGAATCCTGCTACAGATGTTTATGCTACGTGTCGACGGGATGCGACATGTCTCACGGATGCACTGGCGGGTACTGCGGGCCCTTCAACATCTCTAGGATCTACTGGGTAGAGGCTGGCAAGGTTGTACTGCCTGGTGATGACCCTGAGAGGAATCATGGTAAAAATTATGGCATATTGACATAGGTCAGGGGTGGCGAACCTTCAGCATCAATATGCCATCATTTAAAAAAAAAGGTTACGTGCCTTCAAGTACCTAAGTGCCACACTCTGCCTGAAGGTAGAAATTGTAGAACACACGACAGCGTTGCGACAGGTTTGCCATCCCTGACATAGGTACTGTACTGAGAACTCGTTGCGAATTCAAAATGTATTACTCACTCACTCTGGAACCTTGAAACTGTTCAAAAAGCTTGTGTAGCTTAGCCAATTTCTTGCAATAAAAAGAGGTTCTAAATTCAGCCTCGATCTTACCATAATTTACAGGTACACGATTTATATGAAAAAAAAAATGTGGTACTAGAATACCGTTAAGTACATGGTAGGTATATGTAGTGGGTTCCCGGTAGAGTAGAATTTGGACCACCCCATCTCCTTCCATGCGGTGTCGTACAAGGCGACTAAGGGATAGGGCTTTTAACATCAGACAGATATATACAGCCCAGACTCAGCCTCAGATGCATGGCTCGAGTCAACAATAGTGCCCGGGAAACGGCAATAGACTCACCCCCTATTACGTGGGACCTAGTATAATGATTGGTGAAATGTGGGTGTTAATTCACCTCTGCCTAACCCTCCGGGGCTAAAGGCTTGTGTGCCATGGGGTGATTGTATGTATGTATGTATATGTAGTAATATGGTCTTCAGTACCCCTAGTAGCACGATAAACTTTCGTAAACGTATTGACAGAATGCTCCATTGTGATTGGTCGGCTTCACACACACGCAGGTTCACAGTAGGCAGGCGGCCAATCGCAATACTCCATCCTGTCGACAGCTTTTCGTGCTCGGGGCACAGAAGTCATTTTGAAGTTACCTTACCTACTTGCAATAGTTAGTTTTCACAAATTGAACGAAGACCGATAAAAAGATGTGTGTGTTTGAAAAACCTTTGCTTAATAAATAGGTACCTGCTTTTAACTGAAGTTGTTTTTTTTTCAGCTTGGGAAGATTGTGCAAAGGACTACTATTGCTCCAAAAGAGTAATTGAGAACTATTTAGAAATATTTGGAAGGGTAAGGAATATCGGTTAGTCGCGATTCCACTGTTCTCGACGACACATGAAAAAATTTCGGTTTTAGAAAATACTATTATAAAAAAATCGAGGATAATCGAGAACGAGGGCACGCCGTAGTAGCGGCGGTAAGATCCATCATGGGGGAGTGGCTAGAGAGGCCACACGGCGGCCTCTCGTTCTGGCTGACGCAGATCATCACCAATCATGGGTGTTTTGGGCGGTATCTGCATCGGATCGCGAAGAAAGAGCCAACGTCCGAGTGCCATCACTGCGACGCGAGCGAGGACTCGGCGCTGCACACGCTCACCGAGTGTCCGGCGTGGGAGACGCCGAGACGGGAGCTGGTGGCGACCCTAGGAGTGAGAGTTCTCACGCTCGCCACTTTGCTCGCAGCGATGGTTCGCTGCGCAGATTCGCGGGCCGCCGGCGACTCCTTCTGCGAGCAAGTAATGCTCGTGAAGGAGGCGGCGGAGCGGGAGCGCGAGGAGCGAAGGAGAATCGCAAACCGCGCGGCCCGCAACGAGCAGCGGCAACTCGGGCGTCGGAGGTCGCAGAATGACCTCCGTCCCCCATGAGCGCGGGCCTGGGGGTGACGGGTAGAGCCGCCTGTCACCCTAGCAGAAGCAGGCCGCGGCGGCGGCACGCATTGCGTGCCTCCCCATACCCGGGGGCGGGTTGGGGACTCTGTGGTCCCCTCACCGGAAGAGGGCCAGATCGAGAGACATGGTCCTGGGTCAGCCGGGGTGCGAGGGATATGGCTACGACAATCTCACCTCCGGCAACTGACGGCCCACAGACGGCGTTCGTTTTAGTCGGTTCGAGTCCGAAATAACCTCCTCCTCCGGCTACGGTGGGGGAGGTATCCGTGGGGATTTTGCGCACGATAAAAAAAAAAGGATAATCGAGAACGGGGGGAATAGCGACCAACCTAGAAATAAACCTACTTACTTTTATTTACCTGCTACGCAATCAAAGGATTAATGAGGTACTAAAATAGTTCGTAATCTGAGCGCCTATTCCAGTGGCATCCAAAGTTTGCATTTTGAACCCCAAGAAGACTCTCCTACAACCTACAACCGTTTTATTAAATTTATTTCGGCTTTTCGGGAATAAAAGCCGTCTGATCCCTAACCGTGAGAGGAAAGCCGGCACCAGAACCTGGGCCTTCAGCCAGGACTACTTGCTGACAGATGAAATTGACTTAAGTATGTCTCGAAACTTTTGATTGGGCTCTATTTTCCATATACTTAATTTAGGTAGCCATATCATAATGTTAGGGAACTTCTTCGTTTCATATTCAACTCGCTACTTCTTCTAGACCTAGAATTTTGTACCAGAAAACCTTATAGAACTTTGCCTTCAAATCGAATTGAAGAGCGTTCGACGAGTGAAACGCAACAAGATGTAAGCGACATCTAATATTCAAAGAGAAAAGATCGCAAATGACGTCATCAATACTCTTGAACGAAAAGTGATTTTCTTATAAACTGCTAGTGTCGCTTTAGCCTTTCTACTGTCGGTACACTTACCACCCAGGCAGTCAGTCATCATTAATTCCGGAATCTCCTTCCAGGACTGCAACTCCGACGGGCTGACGAACTGTTTCGACTACATGATGATAAACGGGAACGGTGGGTACGGCTGCACCGCTCCCCTGAACCGGTCCGTCAACGGCAGGCGGTGGCTGAAGAGATACGAAGACTGTAGGACATTACTGTCGCTTTGATCACTGCCACGAGCTAACGAGTTGTTAAATTATCTAATTATACTTAGGTTGTATTTGAATTTATAGAGATCAGCTGTTGACAATTAATTACACTGACTGATATCAGTGATATCATAGTACCTACTGATATTGTGATTTGTGATCGTGTTCTTACTTTCTTTTTGAATAATAAATGTTTTTTTTGGGTTAGTCACGATTGGGGAATGACTCAATTAATAGCAATAATGTAAATATTGAATGTTACAAAATCTATTAACATTTTTATATTGTGCCTAATTTATTTATTATTGTTTATTATGTTAATTTATATAATATTTTTATACAAAATTAACACCGATTACAAGAATGTTATGTGACGAACAAAGCTTTTGTTATGTACCTAAATAACCTGGCTTGGGTCGTATCCGGAGCAATGTTATGTTATTTATAAATTAATTTTATTGTCTTAGATTTTATGTAGGTACTGATATTGAATATCTACTAAAATAATTTAATTGACTAAAATAAAATCCAATGACTAAAATCTATTGTCTGATTATGTTATTGTTAATATTAATTAACAATAAAATTCTTTTCTTTAAAAGCATAGACAGGATAGTAGAATATAATAAATATAGTAAAATTTTAATGTTCATTTTTATGGCGTTACAATTCATTATAACAACACCCCGTAAGTCGGTATTTCGCAAAATAAATGATTTGATTTGGCGGGAATAAGCCATCTTTAATTTTAAATATTCGTTCTCGACAAATCACCCACAAGATGGACAGACCTTATTAAGTCATCTACGAAGTGTTCCCTGTATGCGCTGAACCACGAATAGAGAGAAGTAGAGAAGTCTCGCAAAAGCTGCGACCAACCTACCAGATGATCCACGATCACCGCCTCTCTGTCAGCAGCATACGACTAAGAAGAAGAAGAAGTTAAGTATAGTCAAATTGAGTCATTTTACTCTCAAAGATTGTTTACAGGTTCATTGTTCAGAGGCATTGTTCGACATTATGCCCACAGCTACATTTTATCATCGCACCAATCGCCACAGGCAGGGAATTCATCCTCACACATTGGGTAGGTACGCAAACTGTGCGCACTGTGCGGTATGAAAGGAACTTCATCCCACGCATGCTAAGTATATCTAGTTTTCCCAAGCGACTACAATATGGGGTTCTTTAAAAAGGATATTAGAAGTTTCCTAAAAGCTCGACATCACCAGTACGATGCCTATTGTGTTACACATACCCATGAGCCACGGTAATCTTTTCATCAGGTTGGCCGTGTGCTTGTCTGCCACCTACATGGTATAAAAAGGAACATTCTACAGCTTGTTACAACGGCTGAATATAACCAGACCGGTTCAGGGCAGATGGTACTCGTGAGTTCAAAGACATGGGTGGGTTCACCGACTCGTCCCTGTACAGGATAGTACCTAGGTACTGACTTTAAACTAGTTAGCCAAGAGTTAGCCTCTTAAGCTGAGTACTCACATACATACAGTTTACTCGATCGAGTTAACATGTCGAGAAAACCTCACGGCACAGGCTTTCGTCCACACATTCACCATAAATCTATCGAGTGACGAGTATCGTTCAGAATTCTCCGAACAAAACGGCTCTCTTCGAGAAGGTGAGAATGAAATTACTTTTATTTATTTCCATCGAGCCGGCTGTAGGCGAGCCTTTAAAGTTGTGAGTTCTGCGGTCCTTACGTTGATTATTACTCGATTTAGGATAAAACTATCGAGTAATACCGAATGTGAGTACGGACCATTGAGAATGAAGTTGTGGCTCGTTTAGATGCAGTAAGATGAAAGGAGACGATTTTTTATGTTTGAGCTTTCGGCCACCTACAAATTTTGGAGAACAATAATGAAACGAGTATTGATTTATTTGTAATTTTATCGGGATTACAATGGTACATTGCTTCTTAGCTAGTCTAACCGGAGCATTGATATAAACCAAATCAAAACTGATACTAAAATCAATGTGAAACTGTCATGGCGCCAATCTCAGAAAATTATAATTTTATTATTTAGTATGACATAATAATAGACGTCATTAAAATCATGTCTTATGCAATGTATTGAATAAATAGAAGATGGATAGGGCAATAACCTTCTTTTTAACAAGTGGGAATCCACTCAAATCCGCCGGAGCCAGTGAGGGTGGTTATGTCGGACTCGAACCGACAAAACCCGCATGGCCGTGAATACATCGATCTGTGATTTCAAAGTACGGGCATGTGCCGTTTTTCACAGTCTATATGTTTTTCGGATGTAGAAAAGCAGGATTATCTTTACTAGTTGGGCGGTCAGACGGCAGCCGCTGCCATAAAAGGCATATTTCCAAACCGAATAAAAGAGAAGGAGCAAGCGGCCGGTAAAAGCCTCGGTTACAACTAGGCAAAATTCCTAAGATGATGATTCATACTTACACCATGAAATGAAAGTAGGTATCCAATGAAATAAAAACAAACAAAACCATATTATAATAATATTTATTTATTACATATATGAGCAAAAAGAAAACTCAATTAATGTAAATAACATACATTCTCCTTTGGTTGTTTACTGATTTGCAGTAATTCATCTGAAAAAGATGGTTGGCAGTACGACTGGTGTATTTATTAGAATTGTTTGACTACATCACTTATAGACACTGTAATACTCCACTCGTCCATATTATTCAATACTAGCCATTGATTTACATAGCAGCTGCCTGTGTAACGTCTGTACTATATAATATCATTTTTTTTACAATGATCATTGAACAACAAGAAAATTCACTAATCAATCACTCAAAATAATCACAAAATAACTGTCAAACAATTTTTGGCACTTTTTGGATTGTATTGCCATTCGAAATAATGAAATCGTAATCGCTAACAATTTTTACCACATGGAATCGATTCCTTAATTGATACTTTAAAATAAAACTAAAACATCAGTTTTAAATTAAAATAATCTTCATTATCGGGTTGTGGAGGTCAGATGACTGGAAGAGGTGCACCCCGGACTCGAAGGTTAGGCCACGATAATGATGACGACAACCAAGTAGGTAAAGAGTGCAATGCCCAACCTAACGTTGTATTTTTGTATTCGTAAAGCTTTTACCTTTATTGTAGTTTAGTGTTTACTTCTAGACAGGCATAGTGTAAATAATATGAACTGTTGTGTTATAACATCATTGAAATAAAAATATTTAAACGGATTCTATTACAGCCTTTTACGTGGGACTGGTGAAATGTGGGTGTTAATTCACTATGCCTACTTCTCCGGAGATAAATCAGTATATGATGATGACAGTATGTAATGAAATAACTGAAACGAATCTTCATAGAATGCGTTGTAGATACTCGTAGTTTTATTTCAATTACACATTGAAATAAAACTATCTACAACGCATTCTATGAAGATTCGTTTATAGCAAAAATACTTTTATTAGCAAAAACTTTCGATAATGTCATATGGAATGAGAATTGTAAGATTGAAGATTTGAAGAAAAAACCTATATATGTGCCTGAAGTTTTATCAAATACAATCGTATTCTTAATCGATTTGAGTCTATGGTAAAGAAGATGTCTGGCAACATTTTAACATCTTGTCATGTGAAATATTAAGAATTTTCACAAATACAATAAATGAAAAAAACACTCTTTAATAAGTTATTGTGAATCGGTTAGAATTTGGAACATTCTTCGTCCAATTATGATAATAAATGGATTCGTATTTTGTGCATATTGTACAATGACTGTTCATGCCCTATTCTCTGTTGTCTCTCTCTTCTCTCACTCTCGCTTTGATGTTTTACATAAGAAACAAAAACTTAAAAGTCGTTGTATTGATGGGCCGAAAATAAATCATCTCCTTTATGCGATCATGTAGATTTGGTAAGCTAGACAGCCTCTGCGGTGGTAGTGAACGCGACAGTGCGCAGCGCAGTGGGCGCGCGTTCGAATTCCGCTCACTTCAAATACCTATTTGTATGCACGGGTATTTGCACTGGCCTGCCCCTCTAGACAAGTGGCAATTCGTTGCTCGGCGTATGATGGAATATAATCCCAAATGTATGGGATTTGACGTATATGACAGGCGTCAAAGAATATCAAAAACGTCAATTCCTATACATCGTCGCAGTCCTAGAACAACGACGGATTTGACTTTTTGCAAAATTTTTTTTTTTACTCTAATTAACTTAAAATATGGTACTTTATATAAAAAATAAAACATTTTATCAAATTTCATTACAAATGAACCAAATACAGAGTTGAATACTGACGGTTCTGATTAATTAACGTAAAACAATGACGGATTGATACTTGCACCGTTGTCTGTCGCTGTCCCCTGCCCCCCGCGCCCTTTCCGCTCCCGACGCATTGGCATTACCGTCGATGTTCTAGGATAAGGTCACGTCAGGAGGAACAGTCGTCCTCGGATAAGTTTTGGCACAATGTACTATAAATTACATAATTTTTTGTTTATTTTAAGTAAATATAAATTTTGACGTCTTAGAACAGCGGTTTGTCAAATCCGTCGTTGTCCTTGGGATACTAAAATATATTTTTTTATATCTTTGTTTTTACCTTTTATCTTTTAAAATAACATCATTCAGTTCATCCATGATTAAAATTGTTTGTTTTTATTATGATTTTTTTCAGTGACGCATAATAAAATACGTCGATGTTTTACGTACCTATAGTAGGCGTATGCTATAAACCGTCATTTTTCTAGGGATAAGCGGAGGACGAATATACTGAACCGACGTTGTTCGTCGTATAGATTATAATATACGTCTTTATTCTATTTCATATTTAAAAAACGTTATATTAATTTGCCAAAATACTTACATTACCTTAGATTATACAATGATATAATTGTTCCTAGAAACCTTATTCTGTAGTTTTATTTTAATTAAGGTTTTTTTTTCACCTGAACGATGTTCGTCGCACAGCAGTATGGTACCTACTGGTGTGCGACGAACATCGTTCAGCCAATCAACAAACATGCTAATTTGTAATGATCCATTTTGCTCCCAACATTAACCAGATGACTTGAAATGTCTATCAGTGAACACTATTGGTACAGATTCTGTGATGGAGCGTGTGATTAATACACAGCTCCTGAGATACCTTGAGGGAAACGATCTCCTGAGCGACCGACAGTACGATTTTCGTCACAGTCGCTCTACCGGTGACCTCCTGGTGTATCTCACTGACCGCAGAGCGCAAGCCATCGAGAGTAGGGGTGAGGCACTAGCGGTCAGCCTAGATGTAGCGAAGGCCCTCGATCGGGTCTCACACAGAGTTCTTCTTGTGAAGTTGCCACGCTATGGACTCCCCGAGGGACTATGCGAATGGATTGCCAGCTTTTTATCTAACAGAAGTATCCAAGTCATCGTCGATGGCAGCTACTCGGACCGCATGAACATAAACGCCAGTGTTTCACAAGGTTCCTTGTTGTCCCCGACCTGTTTCTGCTGCATATCAATGACATGCTGTCTGATGACTCCGTTCATTGCTATGTGGATGACAGCACCGGGGACACGTATTACATGGGCCGTGCAAATATCCCTAAGTCAGACGTGGAGGAAAGTTGCGAACAACTTGTTTCCCAAATCGAGACTACTCTCTCTGGAGTATCCGATTTGGGACGACTAAACTTAGTCCAATTCAACCCTACTAAGACACAAGTATGTGTATTCACCGTTAAGAAAACTCCATTCATTGTAGCGCCGCAATTCCTGGGCACACCGCTTACCATTTCCTCGAGTATCGGGATCCTTGGTGTCGATATCTCCAGCGACGTCCAACACCGTAGTCATTTGGAAGACAAGGTCAAGCTGGCATCAAAGAAACTTGGGGTGCTCAACAGGGCGAAGCAGTACTTCAGTGCGGGGCAACAACTCCTCCTTTATACGGTACCACATGAAGTACTGCTGTCACCTTTTCGACTCGGTGCAAAGATGGGCGATAAGGCTCGTCGGCAATCCCATACTCACAGGCAATGTGGAACCTCTCACTCTCAGAAGAGACTTTGCCTCACTGTGTGTGTTCTACCGCCTATACCTAAAATAGTTTGTGCTCAGATGAACTGTTTGACATGATGCCCACAGCTACATTCTATCATGGCACTTCTCGCCACAGGCAGAGAATTCATCCTCACACATTGCGTCCGGAAACGGAGCGCACTGTGCGGTATGAAAGGAACACATTTTCAACATTTTCATTCCTCGCACACTCAAGCTGTGGAATGAACTTCCCGCGGTGGTTTTCCCAAGCGACGACAATATGGGGTTCTTAGAAGGTTTCTTCGAGGTCGGCAGCATGAGTGTGACGCCTCTGGTGTTGCATACGTCCATAGGCCACGGTAACCACTTCCCATTAGGTGGGCCGTGTCTGCCACCCAAGTGTAATAAAAAAAATCGTATTAATAATACCAAATAAATACTTTTACGAGTATATATAATTAATTCATTGTTTACTCTATTTACTTTTTTATTTTCTGTCTTTATCTTGAGACTTTTAATTATTATGATTAAGTATAATTATTATTGATTAATAGTTTGGGTTTTTGCTACCTGGTTATGCTTATGTTATCTAGGTTTATTGATTAAAAATGTCTAAAACAGATTTTAATCAAGATCTGATTGTTTTTTTATAAAGTTCTTATTCTTATTCAAATTCAAATTCAAATAAATTTATTGCAATTATGAGAGTTAAGTTTATTAATTTTAAATTAAAGGTTTGAAGAATTAATTACTGTTTTAAAGTGATTGATCTTAGTCTGTAGGTTGTCTTCTTATTAAGTAGAATTAGCAGTAATTATTGCAATTTTGATGCATTTTTTTTTAGTAATTTTGTACTAATAATTTCGTAAGTAAAACATTTCAAAGTTAGCTTCTTTTTCATTTCTTAGTCCAAATCCGTCACAAAATTTTGAAAGGATTCTAGGAAACTATCGAAGATCAGACAAACCCGCAGTTAAACTGGAAAAAGCGGATCTTAGACTCCGAAGTGAAAGCATCGGATGCGACTGGGATTAGCGCTAGACTGATTAAAATGTGAAAATTTGTGAGGATATTTCGCTGATTGTTTTTCAATCACGCTCTATCGACTGAATGGATCTGGCTGAAGTTTAGTACAGGGATAGATTTATTGTCTGGAATAACATATAATAATTTTTGTACCTATGGGTAACGGGAACAGGATCAAAAGATCACGTGGAGGGAGCCACGGACATCAGCTAGTATGTATTATATATTACTTCTTCTGATTAACTGAATGACTGGCAATGGCACCCCACCGGGTCCATTCACTCCTGACGTGGTAAGGACCCGAGTCACTAAAACTTTTATTAAATAAATTATATTTATTAGACTTAAATGACGATATTTGTCACTGTATATTAACATACCTACTGTAAAATAAAGTTATGTACAAAAAACAAACCTGTTAAACTACTTAATTTTGATAACATTATGACTTATATACTTATTATATACTGAAGTTTGCTTATATGCCGTTTTAATGAATTTAAACTCGAGAAGCAACTTTTTTAATTCAACATTATTGTTTTTAATTCGACTTCATACCAGTTTATTAAAAAAAGGACAAAATTCTTTACTAACTTTTTCAAAATAGCGAGAAATATCCTCGTCTAGTTGTTGTGCACTAGAGCGACTTATAACAAGATCTCGACTTGCAATAAAAAAACCTGATTTCTCACATCACATACATTCTAAGGATTCTCAAACTTTTAGGGTCATTGTCTAGTACATATAGTGCAGAGTTGGAGCATACAATCTTAGGTTCAATTCCAAACAGGCTGAAAATACTCGAGCGCTTTTTAATGTGTTATGGAAGAGTGAACGAAGCCTACTTGCTTAAAGTAAGTTTCGTTCATACAACAGTGGGTTATAGAGATATAACCCGATTCTCCCGCCGTTTTCCTACATGTATGACAATAACCTTTAAGTACTATATCAATACTTATTAAAAAAAATCATCTGCCTACAAGGAGTCTCTCCTTTTTTAACCGACTTCAAAAAAGGAGGTTCTCAATTCGTACCCAATTTTTTTTTTTCACATACCATTGTTAAAATGTTTTTGTGGAGAATAAACTTTATTTTATTTATTATTTATTTTGTACAAAAATTACGTGTAGTGAATGCGGCAAAAGCAGAAACATCGGTAGGTACTAGGTACTACAATGGATCACAAAGTGCGTCACAAACTAGATCAAGGTAAAAATAATCCACCTGCATCCCTTTTGGAAATTTTCACCCTTCGCCACTGACATACAAACTATATTAATTAATATATTAATTCAAATGAAAGTATTATTGTAAAAAATACTCTTACCTCAATAAATTACTGTTCATTCATATAGCTATCTGCCCTCCTAGATAACATGACATATATAGATAATATGACAAACGGTTACGACTGTCATAAACGTCAAATCCCATAAATTCGTCATTCTATTCTACAATAAATGTCGGCCATCGAATTGCCACTTGTTGAGGGGGGGCTGGGGGGTATTGTTAAGGAAAGGAATTTTATCACTTCACATGAAAGCGCCTGATATTCTTCCTTTCTTGTTATCCAAATATCTATTAAAAACCGCGTATGTGAATTTTCGCCAACCCATTATAGGACTCCACTTTGAGAAACGCTGGCTTTTACTACAAAAAGTATATTATTATATACAAACGAGACCGTGTGTGAGAAACGACAGTAGTGGTCCAACTCCTATGACGACCAGACATTTTGTTGGAACTTGAGGTTTTATTTAAAAAAGAACTAGCGTACATAAATAAAATCTTGCATTTTTTCATACAAATGTTTTAGTTTTTGTATCCCAGTGAAGCGATATTTACTAGGAAGTGACGTCTTAAATACTTGTTTTACTAATACCGGTGAGAAATATTAATATTTTGATATTTAAAGGTCATGTATTAGGTGAAGGTCGCAGGATTGACAAGTAGGAAAAATATAGCGAAATATTTTATTCGTAAATAATTTTTTGTCTATGATAAGAGTGATTGTTTTGTTGCAAGGTGCTGATAAAGGTGAACATTAACTTGTAAGGGTGGATGAACAAAGAGCTAGAACAAGAGTATTCTCTCTGATAAAAATCAACCTTTATAAGCATAAAGTCACATAAAGTTAAAGTTACATAAAGGTGGATTTAGACCAAAAAACCATGGAGCTAGAGCTGGAACAAGAGAATTCTTTCTTAATATTTCAGTGTAAACGAAATCTTATTTTCAGCGTTTACATAAGAAAGATCAATGAACGAATGTTCTGCCTCTGTTTACACTAATAGAATTTGACGTATGTATGGTGGATAGATTGAGCATTCGCTCGTCTGATGTAAATCAGCCCTAACAGAAAAATAAACGAGAGCGTTTTACCGAGCATTCTGGCCAGCATTCTCGTGAAAGGACAGTAAATTTGCATCGACTAGACTACTAGTACAACGTTCGCTTGAAATTTGATGAAAATGTTCGTAGCGATGTTTAGTTCTTCGTTTGATTCGGTTCGTTGTTCACTTCCAGAAATTTAATTAATCTCTAGAATCTAGATCTATCATCATCTGTATGGTTAAATTGTAATGTTGAATTGAAAACTGTTACTGTTAAGAATGAATAGTTAATTGAAAAACAAAAATAGGTATGTTGTACAAGTATGATGAATCATATGACGCATAATATCCTTATGAATAAACCAGTTATGATATACGTAAGAGTCTCCACTAAGATCTTGGATATTAGATTCGAATGCAACTGGGAACAATGCGTGGATAATGCATTTTTTGTAAATAGTAGTAGTACCTAGTAGTTAAGACTGGTAAAGCGGACCTCAGACTCCGAGGTGAAAGCTTCCGATGCGACTGGGAATTAGCGCTAGGAAGCTAGGATGAGGAAGAAGTACCTAGTAGTAGTAGAATACTGTGCCCCAAGCGTGAAAAACATTCAAATTCGTAACGTTAATGTATCGAGAGAACGGAGCATTGTGATTGGCAGGCTTCACACACACACACAGGCTCACAGTAGGCAGGCAGCCAATGGCAATGCTCCATTCCGAAAGAACTTATACGTTTACGTTACGAACTCGATTGGACCTTGAAAAAAGGGTGACATAGGCTGTCTTTGGTTACTAAACCGACATTCACGCGGGCGGACCCGCGGGCAACAGCCCCTCTAGACAAGTGGCAATTCGTTGCTCGGCGTATGATGGAATAGAATGCCAAATGTATGGGATTTGACGTATATGACAGGCGTCAACGAATGTCAAAAACGTCAAATCCCATACATTTGTCATTCTATTCCATCATACGCCGAGCAACGAATTGCCACTTGTCTACGGGGGCAGGTCATTAATTATATAACCTATGACACGGTAATAAATTCTTTGCCTTTTTTTTTCAGATAACTACAAAGAAGTAAAACATGCACGTGAAAACTAGTTTAGCGATACCCGTTTGTTTGTTTGCAGTTTTTTTCTTTTGGATAACTGGCTCCTCCGGTAAGGCTCACATTATTATGTAGCTATTTTTATTATTAAGGTAGGTACTAACTGGATTATCCTACTGAGTATACCTAAATAGGTCATGCAAATCCGTTGCTGGCTCTTGGACTATATACCTACTTGTGTAAGTTCTGATAGAGCTTAAACATCTAATGTGCTTTGTAGAGAAACCCGTTTGTGCAAGCTTAATAGTTAGCACAGACGGGGCTTCCCCGACTATAGACAAAGTGCACTAGAAATAGTTCCCTAGTTAGTTAACGCTGACGTACGGTCTAATGAGCTCTGAAACTGAGCTGACGAACCTTATGAGCTTAAACATCAGTTGTATAGGGCTGTGGTACACTTGATGGAAATTCCGTCGCGGATATTCCGCGTCCGACAGGCAGTACATAATAAAATTATGTTACCCTATCCTACTAATATTATAAATTTGAATTTGTAAAGATGATTGAATGTGTTTGTTATTCAATCACGCTCAAACGGCTGAAAGGATCTGGCTGAAATTTGGTACAGGGGTAAATTACAGTTTATAATGACACTTTTTGATAGAGGAGGTAGGACACGACGGTATATCGTTCCCAATCGAGCAGTCCGACTAGGGAAGTACCTCCGCCCTAAAGAAGATCGCGGCCTTATAACCTCGTGTTGTTTTTCGGACGGTGAGTAGGGTAGCCAGAGCTCACTGGAGAGATTGGGAAAACCAAAGGCTTTTTCCTACTTATCTTTTGCGCTGACGGTACAGAATTTCTCTGTTCTTACAGGGTCGACAGCACGAGTGTGACTCCCCTAGTGTTGCACTCGCCCATAGGCCACGGTAACCTCTAACCATCAGGAGGGCCGTGTGCTTGTCTGTGACCTAAGTAATATTAAAAAAAGCTATGGACTAGGTTCCCATGGGTTATGAAAACAGGATCACAATTTCTCGCGGGCGGAGCAGAATAGTGATTTACATGCAACAGCTAATTGCAATTTAATACATACTAAAATAACGGGTTACACTACGCGAGCAGCCGGTCTTTCGCGTATAATGCCCGCTATAGTCACGTTCCGCTGGAGAAGATCTGTAACGGCATTTCTGTCTAGTGTAATGCAGGCCTAAGGAAATAAGTTTAATTAGAATTCAGATACTGATTTAAATCTCATCATCATCGTCATCAGAACGGCGACGTATTTTTCTGATTGCATCCGTGACCATCCGAGAGCCCAAGATCGTACGAAGTGTAGAAGGAAAATGTGACCCTATCACACTTTCCTTCTCCACTTCGCACGATCTTAGGCTTCCCTGGAAGTGAGAACATTGGCACGCATATCACCCTCCACGACGCCAAGCCAAAACGTCTTGGGCCTACCCCTCCTACCGGGACACGGTGGGGGCGTCATTACCAGGCATTTAAAACGTGACCGCACCAGCAAAGGTGTATCTCTTACGTTATACTCGTATCTACGATGTCACGGGCATCGAGACAGACTTCCTCGCGTGATCTTTACGCATGGCTCCGCACATTCACCGCAGTATTTTCAACTCCATGACACGCAGTTCCTGCTTATGTCGCTCCAGCAGCGGTCACTCTTTATAGCCGTGTAGCAGGCCTAAGTAATTATCGTTATACTAGCTGTTGCCCGCGGCTCCGCCCGCGTGGAATTCTGATCCCGTTCATCGCTGATGTATAGCCTATATGTTAATCCAGGGTATAACCTATATACATACCAAATTTCAACCAAATCGGTCCAGCCGTTTATGCGTGAAAGAGTAACAAACATCCACACATCCACACATCCATTCTCACAAACTTTCACATTTATAATATTAGTGATTCCGATATCTAAACATGTATTTTACCTTACTTTCCAGGTATATTCATCCCGAATCTCACAGAATCCTGCTACAGATGTTTATGCTACGTGTCGACGGGATGCGACATGACTCACGGATGCACTGGCGGGTACTGCGGGCCCTTCAATATCTCTAGGATTTACTGGGTAGAAGCTGGCAAGATTGTACTAGACGGAGATGAACCTGAGAGGAATCATGGTAAAAATAATGACCATATTATCAGACTTTCCTGAAAACCCGTTCCAAATTTAAAATTCATTCCGCAGTATAGTTCGAAACAGCCTACTACAAGTCATTAATGGGAATAGGTACTGTAGGTACTTTAGCTAGGGGTGCATGGTTCCTCATACCCGGGAGCTAGATGGGGACTTCGTGGTCCCCACGCCCGAAGAGGGGCAGCTCGAAAGAGATATGTCTCAGCCAATCTCACCTCCTGCAACCTACCCACAGACAGCGGTCCTTTAAAGTCGGTTCGAGTCCGATATAACCTCCCCTGCGGGCTCCGACAGCGGGTGGGGGCTATCCGTGGGCATTTTGCACACGATAACAAAGGCTGAAGCTTTCTACTTGTTGCTCTGATTAGCAAAGGGCAAAGTGGAGAGCAGGCAGGGTGCGGGCTGGTCGCTGAGAATAGACGTAGGGGTTACAGATACGGCAGCCCCGCCTTCATTTTCTTTCCTGGGTTCGATGCAGACAACATTCTGCCCACACCCGAAGGAGTCCATCTTTAATTCGCAGATGGCCCAAGGTCAGCCCGGGTGGTATCCTTAGACTGCTTTTCCACCAGAGATGTGCTATGCTTCGTTACTAATGAATACGTTTGATATATCCACCAATCATATTTATTGGTCCACGTAGCATAGCACTGGTGAAAAGGGGTTCAGCTAAGCTATATTTTTTTATATAGAAAGATACGTTATGGACGTGTGCTTTGGATGGAGAATAGATTGGAATTTTGAGTATTTGTAGGAACTTTCACATCACCGGACAGCCTCCGTGGCGTAGCGGTAGTGAACGCGGCGGCTACGCAGGAGGCGTGGGTTCGATCCCCGCGCAGTGCAAATATTTGTGTGCATTAAATATGGGTATTTGCATTGGTCTGGTCGTGCCTCGGAGAGCATGTTAAGCCGTCGGTCCCGGTTGTCATAAGAACATCTATGGCAATCGTTACGGGTAGTTGGTGCCCCAAAAAGTTCAAAAAAAAAACAACGGTCTAGCTGCGAAGCTTCGATATCGCTTAATGTTAACATTGGGTTCTGGAGGTCAGATGGCAATCGCTTTAAGGCAAAATATCGAGGTCTAGCCAAATGCGTTGTTAAGACGGTAAAGCGGACCCCAGACTCCGAGCTGAAAGCTTCGGATGCGACTGGGAATTAACGCTAGGAGGAAGAAGTAGGAAGTTTCACATCACATCTTATTTGCCACGCTACATAGCATTGCACAGTGGAATCGGTCACATACTTTTATAGCTTTAGCTTTACTATTCTAGTAACTAGCATAGCTGCATAGCACATTTCTGGTGGTAAGGCAACCTTACACCCCGGTAATTGTGACCCGAGAAAGTGTACGGTTTTAGTCGAACCGAGTCCCATACTAAGCATTTTTTGTAAATAGACCAAAAAGAAAAAGCCCACTGAGTTTCTTGCCGGAGTCTTCTCAGGCCGGGGCCGCGTTTCGAAACGGTGGTCCATTTGCTAAGCTAGTCTTTAGAAGGTACATACTAGCTGACCCCGCGAACTTCGTACCGCCTTTTTTTTAATTTTTCTCGCCGTAAGAACCATCCTCGTACTTCCGGGCATATTTTAAAAAAAGAATTAGCGAAATCGGTTCAGCCGTTCTCGAGATTTGCGCTTAGCAGCACATTTAGGGATTCATTTTTATATTATAGATATATTTTTGACGTTTTGTAAGTGCCGTTTTGAGGGTCTATACAGAATAAATGATTTTTGACTTTGACTTTGACTATGACCACCGGATGACCGATGGGAGTGGTATCGTAGGGATTTGTGCACGAACAAAAGGCAATAGTTAGCTTCCATAATCACCCCATCTCTTCCTGAAGACGTTGTCATGTTGAACGGAGCAATCAGAAGTCAGGTAGTTGGCGCATGCGTTCTACACGGACCAATTAGATTCGTGTACGCGCTCCATATTCGATAACGAGTGTCAAGTTCCGCTCATGTTCCGCTGCTCCAGCTACACTTGAACACAGCGAAACTCATCTACCGGTTCCGCTATCCGCGGTTTCGCGGCGTATTTGTGCTACAGGCGTGTGAGTGTCGTAGAGATAGGGCTGTTCTTCATCCGACAGTAAAGTCAGTACAGCCATAAAATAGGCACCCCGAACATCATAGTTACCGAAATGTGGGTGTCGATACACCTCTGCCTACCCTTCCGGGGATTTAAAGGCGTGAGTATATGTATGTTTATTTTATTTTTATTTATTTATATAATCAGGTCCACTTACAGTTATTTACATTTAAACTATAACTAAAACATGCAATAATAATGAAAACACAGTGCAATGCAATAACCACTTACAAATGGACACAACATGTACAAACTTTATATATTATACCTAAGTAACAACAATTTATTCGCTCCGTAGTGGAGTGGTGACTGATAGATGAGTATGTAATGTAATAGTGATGATCAGTTGAATCTACACTATCACGTACCTACACATGCAATTTATTTATAATATTAATATTAATAGTAGACTAATGAAGAAGAATACCTAAGAAGAATAGCCCGACTAATCAAGATCAGGCAATGAGTAAAGAATCGATTTCAGTTTGTTGAGTGAATCACAGTGAATGTCAATTTGATCGCAGCAACTATTAATAACTTTGGACAACCTCGCGCAAGGGGAGTTAGCACCGAAAACTGTCCTTCGCAACGGTGGGCATAGTGGTGTAATAGCTCTGCGCGGGAGCCTTGCCGGGACTCAATATGTCTGTATAAATTGGGTATCTGAAATAATCTTTTTTTAAAACTATAATTGTTTTTTTTTTCAGCTTGGGAAGATTGTGCAATGCATTATAGTTGCGCCAAAAGAATAATTGAGAGATATTTGGAAATATTTGGAAGGGTAAGAAATATTATAAGAACTTTTACTTTTTATCTACACCATCAAAATCAAATCGCAGTCCACTGCTGGACATAGGCCTCTCCCAATGTTGGAAGGCTTTGGCCTACTGTTTCCACGCAAGCCAGCCGGGTTGGTACAGGATTTTATTTCGAGTTTTCGTTTTCTCGCAGTGATGTCGTTTGCGTATTTTTTCCGTAAGTCGCTTCTTACTCTTCGGATGACATGCACCATCAAAGTACTTAAGCGCCAATTCCAGTGGCATCCAAAGTTTGCACTTTGGAACCCGAAATCCGCTCTACTAGAACTTCATTATACATAATTTTGGCTTGTACCAGAATGACTGCTATTTAACCCAACCCTAAGGCATCTTGGAAAATTTGTGCCTGAACCTCGTCCCTTGAACAGCAGGTATAATGGCTTGCAGGTTAAGTTCGCTTATATCCTGAAGGTTTTGATTGGGATCCAGCTACATACTCCATATATCCAATTATATAGATGGATAGATAGATAGATCAATCAATCAATCAATTAGCCTACTGCAGTCCACTGCTGGACATAGGCCTCCCCCAATGCCTTCCGCATCCAGTCCGTCCCAGCCACCTTTCGCAGGTCGTCGGTCCATCTGGCTAGGGGATGTCGCACCCTCCGTTTTCCTACGCGCGGTCTCCACTCTAGGACTCGTTTGCTCCAACGGCCATCGGTCCTTCGGCAGATGTGGCCAGCCCACTGCCACTTCAGCTTGCTTATTCTGCGAGCTATGTCACCACCGTCAGTGGCCACGTTTCGGCACCGTAGGTCATAACAGGGAGGACACACTGGTTGAAAACCTTTGTTTTGAGGCATTGCGGCAGGGGGGAGGAGAAGACCCAGCGCAATTTGCCATATGCTGCCCACCCTAGTTGGATTCTTCTGGCTACTTCTTTCTCGAAGTTGTTTTTACCGAGCTGGATAACTTGCCCCAGGTAAATATATTTTTGAACAACTTCGAGTGTCGCCCCTTCGATGGCAAATTGGTCTCGGTACAACATGTTCGTTGATCATAATCTTGGTTTTATCCAAGTTTACACCGACGCCGACGTGTCGAGAAGCTCAATTCAGGCTGTGCAGCATTTCGTCCAGTTGTTCTAGCGACTCCGCAACTATGACGATGTCGTCAGCGAACCGAAGGTGCGAGATGTACTCACCGTTGATGTTGATGCCCCGCCCAGTCCAATCCAGAGTCTTGAAGACGTCCTCCAATGCGTTGGTGAATATAGTTTGGGAGATATAACATCTCCCTGTCTCACTCCACGCTGGAGGCTAATGGGTTTCGTCTGCTGGTCTTGGAGCTGGACGGACATTGTGGCAGTGTCATACAAGCATCTCAGCACCTCGATGTATCGCCAATCGGCACGGCACCGCTGCAGGGCTTCCAGCACAGCCTAGGTTTCGATAGAGTCGAAGGCTTTTTCGTAGTCCACAAACGCCATACACAGCGGTACTCTTTATTGTAGATAGGTACTCTTTATTGCACACCAAACATAGGATACATACCGAGTACATGGGAGTGAATTGTATAATGTAAAATCAATTATTCACTGAATATCACAATATTATGAAAATTCTCTTCATATTCAACTGGCTACTTTTTTTGGAAATAGCACCGTTATTGAGAATTTTCCACTAGAAAAGTCTTGTCAAATTTTGCCTTCGTACCGAAGTAAACAGCGTTTGACGATTGAAATAAAAAGGGCGTAAGCGACATCGATCGTAAGCATCATCGAAAAAAATTGATAACGCCATAATAATACTTGACTGATAAGTGACTGTCGCTTACAACCGTCGATTTTGCTTAAGTTACCGCCAAGGCATTCAGCTATCGTTAATTCCCGAATCTCCTCTCAGGACTGCAACTCCGACGGGCTGACGAACTGTTTCGACTACATGATGATAAACGGAAACGGTGGATACGGCTGCACCGCTCCCCTGAACCGGTCCGTCAACGGCAGGCGGTGGCTGAAGAGATACGAAGACTGTAGGACGTTACTGTCGCTCTGATCACTACATATACTCACTAGTTAACGTTAAAAAATTATTCGAAATATGATATGTACAGTCAGAGTTCATAAGTGCATTAGCACAACAAGGCTCAAAATGGCGTGGCGTGCGGCCGCGCGCCGGCCTGGTTTTGTGTTTACATATGTGCGTGTGTATCATTAGATACTAATACAGTAATTTACCAACTTATTAAATTAACTGATAGCTAAGTGGGTTAAGCAAGATACTATAGATGCACAATTATAAGAGGTTCCAGGTTCGATTCCAGCTTATAACGATTTTTTATATTTATGACAAAAATATAATTTTAAATATTGATAAAGTAATTTTGCATGAAGTTGGCATTCTTTTTACATATGTTGATATTTGCTAAAATTTAACAAATAATACAATGATATTAATTTATAAATGAAACACAAAAAGTGTTATTGCAAGATCGTAGGATTTGAACCATCAACCTTTGCATTTCCACAAACCTCATGCTTAAACCACTCGGCCACGGGTTGCTTACGTAGTGACAACGAAATTATCGATAATATTCCTACGGAAGAACAATTTATGTGTGTGTGTAAATTGTCTTAAAAGAAAAAGGTCACAAGTAGCGCTAGAATGTTGACGCTATAGTTACGTAGGATTGCTACTGCACTTTTGAATTCGACTGTACAATCGCCCTCAGAAATTGTTGGACTGAGGAATATATAAAGGAACTGAAATGTAATACATTGGTGTATAATTATTATTTGTGTAATCTTCACCCCCCCGAGGAGCACGATAAGATCTAATCAGCCTTTTTGACTTTGCTTTTTCGACAAATCAGCCTTTTTGGTAACAGGGACCGACGCGTCGGTCCTAGGGCTAGCACGAAAAATAACCGTATTGAGTGACGGTATCGAGGCGTCATCGACACGATGACGGAGTATTGTATTAGGCGGCAGCACAAACACAAATTTTATGTTATCATCATCATCTTCATGTAGACATAGCCTCCTGATTGCATCCGTGGCTACAATGACCTCGGAGCTCAGGGTCCGCCTTCCGGCTCTCGATAAAATAATCACGGATTCTCAGAAACAATAACACCTACAAACTTGGGCGGGTAGGTCTCTCATAGGGTGTAGACACCCGCTAAGAACGGATTTTACGAAACTCCACACCTATGGAGGTAAAACGAACTCCACGCATTGGAAGTCGCAGGCGGCTGATAGTTAATAAATAAAATTGTTTTATTTAAAAAATAAACAGGACGGTACAATAATAAATGTAAATTGTAACGTTTATTTCTATAAATTGTATTTGCATGCCGCTTTGGCGGTCGAGTATGGCGATACAATTCATTATAACAACATCCTGTAAACAGGTATTTCGCAAAATATGATTTGATTTGGCGGGAATAAACCGTATTCATTTTCGCGGCATATCACCCATAAGATGGGCAGACCTTATTAAGTCGTCTACAAAATATTTCCTTTCTGAGTGTACCCGCTGGGTCACGAATAGAGAGAAGTGGAGAAGTCTCGCAAAAGCTGCGACCAACCTACCGGATGATCCATGACCGCCACCACTCTGTCAGGAGTATACGTACGACTAAGAAGAAGAAAGAGAAGAATGTTAAGTATAGTCAAATTATATTGTTTACAGGTTCATTGTTTAGAGGAATTTTTCGACATGATGCCCACAGCTACATTCTATCATCGCACCGTCTGCCATAGGCAAAGAGTTAATTCTGAAACCGTGCGCACTGTGCGGTATGAAAGGAACTTCATCCTTCGCATGCTATACCTATGTAGTTTTCCCGACTACAATATGGGGTTCTTTAAAAAGGGTATTAGAAGGTTCCTAAAAGGTTGACATCACCAGCACTGCAATTCACTAAGCGAGCACAACGATGCGACAACGATGCGAGGCGCAACGTAGATTGTCATTGGTCAGATTGTATCACGTCATTGGAAATCGACCAATGACAGTGTCCATCGCGCACATCGTTGCGACTCGCATCGTTGTCGCATCGTTGTGCTTGTTAGTGAATTGCACAGCAGCACGATGCCTCTTGTGCTGCACACGACCATAGGCCACGATAACCATTTTTTCTATGGAACAATTTTCTGCAGATGGGCCGTGTGCTTATTTGCTACCTACCTGATATAAAAAAAGAACATTCTCACAGGTTGTTACTGCGGTTGAATGCAATCAGACCGGTTCAGGGCAGATGGTACCCGTGAGTTCAAAGACTTGGGTGGGTTCACCGACTCGTCCCTATCCAGGATAGTAAGTACTGACTATAAACTAGTTATTCCCTTCAGAATGAAGCTGTGGCTAGGTTATATGCAGTAAGATGCAATTCTTGTGATTATGTAGATTTAGTGAGCTAAGTAAGCACAAATATGGCTATCTGAATTGGTCTGGTGGTGCCTCGGAGAATACGTTAGCCGTCGATCTTGGTTGTCATACGAACATTGTCCTAAAAAAAATCAACAACTGCCCCTCTAGACAAGTGGCAATTCGTTGCTCGGCGTATGATGGAATAGAATGACAAATGTATAGGATTTGACGTTTTTGACATTCGTTGACGCCTGTCATATACGTCAAATCCCATACATTTGGCATAGTCTTGTGCCTAATCGGTCACTCAAAAGAGCGCTCCGAACTAGATCAGTTTAAGCAACGAACTAGTTCAGCTTAATAGTTCTATTAGTTCTATTCGGTCACTGAGCGCTGCTCAGTGAGCGGTTGTTAAGTATTCAAGCTCTATTAGTTCATTAGTTCTATTAGTTCGGTAGTTCTATTCGGTATCGGTTCTTAAACTACATTGGTTGTTCAAGTTCAAGCTCTAATAGTTCAGACCGAATAAGAGCCGTACGTTATGTATCTGCAAGGCTTCGGATTTTTATTTGTCGAGTAAGAAAAGGCCTTATCAGTTATCACTATCGTTTTCAGGGTTTTTAGGGTTGCTAATTACGAATATTCTATCCATTTAGCGATCCAAGATGGCGGACTCGCATTTTTCAATAAAATCGTTATGAGTATCGTTTTCAGGGTTTTTGGGGTTGGTGATTACGAATATACTATCCATTTCGTGATCCAAGATGGCGGACTCGCAATTTTCAATAAAATCGTTTTGGGTATCGTTTTCAGGGTTTTTGGGGTTGGTGATTACGAATATACTATCCATTTCGCGATCCAAGATGGCGGCGATACTTTTTAATGTTAATAGTTTTTCCTATTCGCCTTTCCAAAATTTTCGTCGCCGATTCTCGTTCCGAGTAGCCGAAAATCGCCTACGTTGGCAACACTGTCGGGAAAAATAAACAAACTCACAAAATTTTTACTAACATGTCACTAGGATTTAAGGAAAAACAACCTTAAAATGCCACAAGAAGTGTGAAATTCGTTAGACTGTGCCTTGAACTAAATGAACTAGAACACTGTACACTGTAAAATCGGAGCAATGCAAATAGATCATTATTTCTTTCTCAATAAGGTACATATTGCAACTCGGTTGGTTAACATAGTTCAGAGCAAGTAGCGCCGACCGATGACCGAATAGACCGGTGACCGATTAACTAGAACACTGTACACTGTAAAATCGGAGCAATGCAAAAAGATCATTATTTCTTTATCCATAAGGTGCATATTGCAACTCGGTTGGTTTACATAGTTCAGAGCAAGTAGCGCCGACCGATTACCGAATAGACCGATGACCGATTAACGTTTGGGAAACAGCTCTATTCGGTCAGTACTAAGAAACGTTTCCTAATCGTTCATCGTTCGCGAACTACACAAGACTAATTTGGCATTCTATTCCATCATACGCCGAGCAACGAATTGCCACTTGTCTAGGGGGGCTGGTTTTGGTTTACCAACGGGTTGTGGAGGTCGCTTCATGGAATATATATCGAAGTTGACCCAAACCCGAAGTTAGATTGGAAAAAGCGGACCCTAGACTCCGAAGTGAAAGCTTCGGATACCACTGGGATTAACACTAGAATGATGATGTGAAGATATTTCGCTATTTGTTTCTCAAATATGCTCTAACGGGTGAACAGATCTGCCTGAAATTTATTACAAGTTAATTTATTGGATATCATAAAATATTGATTCCGTAGCCGACCGCATACGACTACTGCCATGCATGCAGCACACGCGCGTAGTTCATTGCGGCTTCTCAATGGTCAACTTTATCCGTATCGGAGTTTTACAAGTAATGGGTACGCTGTATCTGCTGTATGTGTCGGCAGTTGTCGTATGCGGTTGACTTCAGAATTATACCTATAGTATAGGCATTTTTGTTCATATGGGTAGCGGGAACAGGATCAAAAGGTCACGTGGACGGAGCCGCAGACATCAGCTAGTATGTATTATAAATTACTATTTTTTATACCACTTAGATGGCAGACATATTAATTAGAAGCATGCAGATAAATTAGAATAACATATTATCTTCAATCAACTTCATTATGAAATATCTGACAATCATCATCATCAGCTGCATAAAGACGCATTTTCCTGATTGCATCCGTGGCCAAGATGACCTCGGAGCTCAGGGTCCGCCTTCCAGCTCTTCCTCCTCCACTTCGCACGATCTTGAGCGTCCATGGTAGTGAGACCATTTGCACGCATGTCACCCTCCACGGCGTCAAGCCAGGACTTCTTGGGCCTACCCCTTTTACCTGGACCCGGCGGGGGCACCATTGCTAGGCATTTGTTAACCACGTTGCTACAAGACGTGACCACACCAGCGAAGGGGGCTCTCTTGCATTTTATCCGCGATGTCACAGACGTGAAGGCTGCCGCGGATTCGAGAGTTCCTCACGCGATCTTTACGCGTGACGCCACACATCCACCGCAGTATTTTCATCACCGTGACACGCAGTTCTTGCTTGTGTCGCTCCAGCAGCGGCCACGCCTCGCAACCCTGTTAGAGGACAGGTCTAATGATCGTCTTATAGACCTGCCCCTTCAACCTAACTGGCATTTTGTAATCACACGTGACGTCAGTCATTTCTCACCACTTGGCCCACGCGGCAGCAATCCGTGCCCTGACGTCGTACTTGATTTCACCAGTCACATGAAGTACAGATCCCAGGTACTTAACCTGGTCCGTGCGCTCGACCAAGTCATCGCATAAGCGAACGGGTGTGGGATCTGTGGAATTTAACGCTAAGTATTCTGTTCCTGTCCACGTACATGAGCAACGACTGGGGCTGCTCATGCGAGTGTCTGATGCTGTCCGACAAAACGTCTAAGAACTACTACGCTGAACAGGTAAGGACTAAGGACGGATCCTTGGTGTACCCTGACGGTGATGGGGAAGGCTTTCGAGTCGACAACAGCAGTCCGATCCACAGAACCGGAATCGTAGTACAAGTCTCGGATGGTGTCAATGTGTCTCTGGGACTTCCAGATGTTCGGAATTTTTTTTTAAGTACGTGTTCACGATGGCAAGAACGGCGGCAGTCGCACACGTTCTGAGGATGTGCTCACCCTTTGGGTTGCAACTATCGTATCCAAAACCACCGTGGACACGCTCAAACTCCTCACACCCACCACCCACCTGACCGTTCAGGTCACCGAGCACGAAGCACTTCCCCGAGTTGGTCCCTGAACGAGATCTTTTCGGCTTAGCTACGTCCAGCCTGTGGCGTGTAGGCATTTGTCTCAGGTGGGTTACAGTTCCATCGATAAGCACCCTCACGACCTTAAGTCGGGCGCTATAGCCCTTCACCTCCAAGATGTCATCATGCAACGCCCGGGAGAGCACCACGCCCACCCCGACCTGCCCATCAGGTGCACTTGTGTACATCAGCTGGTAGCCGTCCCCAATGTGCATGGAGCTACTGCCACCCCATCGAATCTCCTGCGGCCAATCTCCGGCTGCAGAGTACGTCAGCCAACTGCCTCGTGCGTCCGGTCAACGTGCCAATGTTCCATCTACTTTGCGAAGCGGAGTTTTTGGGAACCACGAGGTTGGCCTAACATCTTTAGCCGTGCCCGGCTCAGGCACGGTAGCCCTTGCCCACTTGCGACACGAGGCGGGCGAACCTCATGCGCGCCGTTTTGCGGCGTATTGTATTCCCTTATTCTTATAGCCATTTTATGTTGTGATTTGGCATTTTTTGGCCTTTCCGGGGGCGATTGCCAACCTCTAACCCCGAAGGGAAAGAAATGTAGGATTCTCTTGCCGAAATGTATGGGAAACGTTTTTGCCGATTCCTGTCTTTTCTAGTAACTACTTAAAGCTAAAATGGTCCCTTAGAGTCTTTTGATCCCCACATGAAACAATCGATTGGCACAAAACATTTTTTTTGAACTTTTTGTATTTTTTTTGCAAAATCTGTGAATGCAGTTCAAAATAATATATCTCAAGAAGTTAGGGAAGGTCTCCTAAGAAGATTTTGCTGTAACTGGAACAGTTAAGGCCCCGAATCAGATTAGCATCGAAAAATCGGTATTTTCGAAACCGTTTTTCTTTTTAACTATAAAACCTAAAGATCTGGAATTTACATCCCTGCATACTACAGGATATACAGAGTAACTTTTCATAAATTCAATAAAAAAGGAGGAAATAGTTGAAAAGAGGCTCTGAACATCACTCTACTCTTCCTTATGAAACCAAATATTTTCTACAATACGTATCCAAATAGTCTAAAATTTCAGATATAATGTTAAATGAGTGTATTAGCATGACGTGACCTTCTTAGTTTGTAATCGTCTCCTATAAAATTATCAATTAAAATTAGTTTTACTGATTTTTACGGCTGAAAAACGAGCGAATGACCGTGAGTATTTGTATGGTCAAATTCATTCGCGTATGTAATCACCTTAAGGTAAGTACCTTAACTGTTCTAGTTAAGTGGCAGTAATGGCAAGTGCCCTTACTGCCCCGTTTCAAAAATACACCCTGTATATTATGGCGCCAGATATTCTTCTTGCCTTGCTACCCAAATATTTATTAAAAACCGCGTTGGCGAACCCCCAGAGAAGACCACTTTGAGAAACGCTGGCTTTTACAACAAAAAGTGTATTATTATACCTATATACAATCGAGACCGTGTGTGAGAAACGACAGTAGTGGTCCAACTCCTATGACGACCAGACATTTTGTTGGAACTTGAGGTTTTATTTAAAAAGAACTAGCGTAAATAAAATCTTAAATTTTTTCATACAAATAATTTAGTTTTTGTATCACAGTGAAACGATATTTACTAGGAAGTGACGTCTTAAATACTTCTTGTTCTACTGATACCGGTGAGGAATATTAATACAATTTTGATATTTTAAGGTCATGTACTAGGTGAAGGGCACCGGATTGACATATAGGAAAAATATAGCGAACTTTTTATTTGTAAAAGTGCCTGTTTTGTTGCAAGGTGCTGATAAAGCTGAGCATTAACTTGTAAAGATGGACGAACAAAGAGCTAGAACAAGAGCATTTTCTCTTAATATTTTTTTTTGTTGAACAATGAACAATTTCAATGTTCTGTCACTGTTTACATTAATTAGAATTTGACGTAGAGGGAATAAATTGAGCATTCGTTCGTCTGATGTAAATCAACCTTTATAAGCATTCTTACGGATGTTGCATAAAGGTGGATTTAGACTTAAAAAACAAGGAGCTACAGCTAGAACAGGAGCATTCTTTCTTAATCTTCTTCATCCTAGCCTTCATTCTCAGTCGCATCCGAAGCATTCAGCTCGGAGTCTGGGGTCCGCTTTACCAGTCTTAACTACGGATTTGGCTAGACCTCGATATTTTCCGTGAAGCGATTGCCATCTGACCTCCACAACCCAATGGTAACATTAGGCGATATAAGAGCTTTGCAGCTAAACGGTTGTTTTTTTTTTGAACTTTTTAGTCCTCCAACTACCCGTAACGACTGCCATAGATGTTTTTATGACAACAGGGACCGACAGCTTAACGTGCTCTCCGAGGCACGACCAGACCAATGCTAATACCCATATTTCATGCACACAAATTGTAGCACTGAGCGGGGATCAAACACGCGCCTCCCGCTACCGCTACGCCACGGAGGCTGTCTATCTTAATATTTCAGTGTAAACATAACCTTGTTTTCAGCGTTTACATAAGAAAGAACGAACGAATGTTCTGCCTCTGTTTACACGAATAGAATTTCATGTAGAAGGGACAGATTGAGCATTCGCTCGTCTGTGATGTAAATCAGCCTTTACAGAAAAATAAACAAGGGCGTTTTAGCGAGCATTCTGTCGAGCATTCTCGCGAAAGGACAGTCTGATGCGACTGGGAATTAACGCTAGGATGAAGAAGTACCTAATAGTAGTAGAATATTGTGCCCCGAGTGCGAAAAACATTCAAATTCGTAACGTAAATGTATTGAGAGAACTGTGGACTATCGTAATCGTATCGTGAACGTACCGATAGCACGGAGCATTGCGATTGGCTGGCTTCAGGCAGGCGGCCAATCGCAATGCTCCGTGCTCTCGTTACGTTCACGATACGATTACGATAGTCCACAGTTCATCCCATAGAGCATTGCGATTGGCAGGCTTCACACACACACAGCTTCACAGTAGACAGGCGACCAATCGCAATGCTCCATTCCGAAAGAACTTATACGTTTACATTACGAACTCGATTTCACCTTGGAAAAAGACATAGGCTGTCCTTGGTCACCAAACCGACATTCACGCGGGCGGAGCCGCGGGCAACAGGTAGTTAATTATATATCGCATTGTAATAAAAATTCGTTGCGTTTTTTTTTTTCAGATAACTACAAAGAAGTAAAACATGCACGTGAGAACTAGTTTAGCGATACCTGTTTGTTTGTCTGCAGTTTTTTTCTGTTGGATAACTGGCTCCTCCGGTAAGGCACTCATTATTATGCAGCTATTTTTTATTATTAAGATACCAACACTAACACAAGATGATCATACAGTATCAGATCGTTGACAATCTTTGTGGTGTGGCGGTAGTGAACGCAGGCGCTAAGCAGGAGGCGTGGGTTCGATTCCCGCTGATGAATATGGCTATTTATCAGGTCTGGTCGGTCCCGGTTGTCATATGAACATCTTATGGCAGTCGTTATGGGTAGTTGGAGCCCTAAAAAGGTCAACAAATGTTCTAAATGTAATCAATAATAATAATATTTTATTGTCTTACTTTTCAGGTATACTCGTCCCGAATCTCACAGAATCCTGTTACAGATGTTTATGCTACGTGTCGACGCAATGCGACATGTCTCATGGATGCACTAGCGGGTACTGCGGGCCCTTCAACATCTCTAAGATTTACTGGATAGAGGCTGACAAGATTGTACTAGATGGAGATCAACCTGAGAGGATTCATGGTAAAAATGTTGGCTACATTATCGGACTGTCCTGAGAACCCGCTCGAAAATTTAAAATTCATTCCTCAGTACCACCAATTTAGTTCGAAACAGCCTACTAAGTTATTAATGGGGTTAACTAGACTAGTATGTACTTTAGCAAGGGGTGCACAGTGGGAACCGTCACATAGTTACATAGCTTAGCTTTTCTATTCTCGTAGCATAGCTGCATTGCACATTGAAAGAAAGAAAGAAAGAAAGAAGAGACGTTTATTAAACACACACATAAAAAATAAAAATAAAAAATACAAAATAACACCCACAAAAATAAAACACAAAAACATAGTTACATACAATGATATAATATATTATAAACTATAGATATGTTGTCCACACTCTAAAATGGCGACAAAAAAATGATGACTTTTGGTCATCATTTTATGCACCAATCAGAATCGCGACAGTGCGCCACCCAAAAAAAACGTTTTTAATAATAAATACGTACTTAATAATAAAATATTATTAATATAAATAATAATATAATTCATATAAATTAATAACATTGACGTATTTTTAGAAGTAGCTAATATGTTGTGCTTGCGCCATTTTTGAAAGCCGCCATCTTCGTGTATGGCGTATCTATAAAAATAATACATCATTGGTTACATAACAATATAGTAGCAGTAGGCAAAGTAAGGACGCTGCGCACCGCCATGACTCATCATTTTAGTAATGCAAGCTCCACGTCGATGCACGCACGCGCTGCAAGTCACAGATCTGATCAGACATTGCTGGTGGAAAGGTAGCCTTACACCCCGGTAATTGAGACCCGAGAAGGCGTGCGCTTTTAGTCGAATCGAGTCCGCTATCAACTTATAACCAACGGTTTACTTAGATAATTGCCATAGATAGTTTCCATAAATGAACGAGAAATAAATTAGGTATCTAAACAAAACCGTTTCTTTTAAACAAAAGTTGTATTATTTTTCAGCTTGGGAAGAATGTGCAATGAATTACAGTTGCGCCAAAAGAATAACTGAGAGATATTTGCAAAGATTTGGAAGGGTAAGAAATATTATAAGTTATTACTTTTTTGTCTACTAATTAGGTATCTACCATCAGAATCAAATCATAGGCCTCTCCCAATGGTGGAAGTCTTTGGCCTACTGTTTCCACGCTAGCCAGACGGGTTGGTACAGGGTTTTATTTCGAGTTTTCCTTCTCTCGCAGTGATGTCGTCTGCGTATTTCTCCGTTAGGCACTACTTACCCTTCGGATGATTATGCACCATCAAAGTAATAATGCGTCAATTCCAGTGGCATCCAATGTTTACTTGCACTTTGGAACTCAGAATCCGCAGAATGTCTGCCAATTAAATCCCAACCCCCCAGGGTCAGAACCTCGTCCCTCGAACAGCAGGTATAATGGCTTGTGGGTGAGGTTCACTGAGGTTCAAATCCTGATGGTTCTGATTGGACTCCATATATCCAAATAGATAGATGAATAGATAGATAGAGTTACTCTATCGCATACATCGTAGTGAGTTGTACAGTGAGCGATTTTATCGCGGCCTGCGATTTCTTCCAGATAAATCAAATCTATTAGTCACTCTGTATCACAGATTATGAAAATTCTTCTCTTCATATTCAACTGACTATTTTATCTAGACTTTACCGTTAGTGAGAATTTTCTACCAGAAAAACCTTATAGAACTTTGCCTTCGAATCGAACTGAAGAGCCTTAGATTGATACGCAAATGGGTGTAAACGACGTCGAGTAATCAACGAAAAAGATCACAAATGCCATCATAATACTTGGCTCAAAAGTTTTGCATAAGTTGTGACACTTACCGCCAAGGTTGTCAGCCATCGTTAATTCCGGAATCTCCTTCCAGGACTGCAACTCCGACGGGCTGACGGACTGTTTCGACTACATGATGATAAACGCGAACGGTGGATACGGCTGCACCGCTCCCCTGAACCGGTCCATCAACGGCAGGCGGTGGCTGAAGAGATACGAAGACTGTAGGACGGTACTGAAGCTCTGATCACTGCCTGTAATAACTAGATAACGTTCTCAAATAAATATTCTGAATATGATAATGTACAATCGCCCTCAGAAATTATTGGACTGAGGAATATATAAAGGAATGCAATTTAATAAGTGGTGCATAATTATTATTTGTGTAATCTTCACCCCGAGGAGCACGATAAGATCTAATCAACCTTTTTGACTTTGCTTTTTCGACAAATCAGCCTTTTTACCCGACTGCGCCAGCGAGAGGGTAATGTGTTTCGCGCGTATGTATGTATGTGTCTATGTGTGTATGTAGTTTTCTTTGTTCCCCTCTACAGGCCTAACGCCTGGACGGATTTTGATGAATAGGGTCTCAAATGAAAGGTATTTATCTCCCGAGTGTCATAGGGTACATAAAATTCCAACAAAAACTATACGGTAGATTTTTGATGCTAAAATATGGTGTTGGCAAAAATTTATTTTCATTCAAATTTATCGAGTAGGGTATCAAAATGAAGAGAATTAAAAGGAGATTACAAAAATATATAGATGTCATATCCTAACTTAAAAGGTTAAAATAAAATTATTTATTAAAAAATAAAAAAGACCCGACTGCTGTCTAAAAGATTGAAACAAGCTTGATAGCAGGCGGTACCCATTAAATTTCTTTCGGTTTATGATTGGCAAATGGGTACCGCCTGCTATCAAGCTTGTTTCAATCTTTTAGACAGCAGTCGGGTTTTTTTATATTTTAATTAATTTTATTAGGGTTCCGTAGCCAAATGGCAAAAAACAAAACGCTTATAGATTCGTCATGTCTGTCCGTCCGTCTGTCTGTCGGTCCGTCCGTATGTCACAGCCACTTTTCTCCGAAACTATAGAGCCTATAGATGCTGTTGAAACTTGGTAAGTAGATGTATATTAAGGAACTGCAATTTAATAAGTGGTGCATAATTATTATTTGTGTAATCTTCACCTCTAGGAGCACGTTAAGCTGTCGATCTGGGTTACCAAAAAGGCTGACTAGTCTAACTACAGTACCCCTAGCACGAAAAACCATTGTAATCATAACGTAAATGTATTGAGAGAACGGAGAATTTCGATTGGCGGGCTTCACACACAAGCAGGTTCACAGTAGGTAGGCGGCCAATCGCAATGCTCCGTGCTATCGATACGTTCACGGTACGATTACGATAGTTTTTCGTACTCGGGGCAATGAACTTCGATATTGACAAATGCAGTTAGACTGGAAAATACGGACCACAGACTCTGAGGTAAGCTTCGGATGTGCCTGGGATTAGCGGCAGGATGAAGAAGGAGATAGATTAATCATCATCACCACATATTATAAAACAAAGTCGCTGTCGCTGTCTGTCCGTCCCTATGTATGCTTAAATCTTCAAAACTACGCAACGGATTTCGAAGCGGTTTTTTTTAATAGACAGAGTGATTCAAGAGGAAGGTTTATATGTATAATACATGCATAATATTGAAGAGAAACACTGATAAATTTAGAGATATGCCGCAGGAACGGGATCAGAATACCACGCGGCGGGCGAAAAAAGGCGGTACGAAGTTCACCGGGTCAGCAGCTAGTATCCTATAAATTATTAACATTCACGACGGGACGCTAGGTAGGTATTTATTGTATTTAACCAGTTTTCCTAAAGTGCTCATACCGAACACTAATGACAATTGAACTTACATCAGGAATTACAAGGTGATATTTGATTGTATTAACTTGTTCAGCTCATGAATGTTACGAACTATTTCAGTTCTGGCTTTTGGGCGACGAATTTCTTAAGTAGGCTTAGGTTTACATTGCTGGCTAGCTACAGTGTTGAAATTTTGCATTTGCTCAAACATTGCTCAACTTACAGTGATTCCTAAGTTTGTCAAACTAGTTTTATGCCACTTAGGTCACAGACAAGCACATGGCCCAGCTGATGGAAAGTGGTTACCGTGGCCTATGGACGTATGCAACACCAGGGGTGTCACATTCGCGCTGCCAACCTCCTAAGAACCTTCTAATGCCCATCTTGAATAGTCTCACACTGTAGTCGCTTGGAAAAACCATGGCAGGGATTCATTCAAGCGTGCGGGGGATGAAATGCTTATAGTTAAAGATAACCTATAAATTGATTAAGAAAGGGAAAAAGAATCGACCTCGGACGGGACTCGAACCCGCGATCTTTCCCTTACAGGGGGAACGCTCTGACCACTAAGCCACCGAGACACGTACGAAATCAATCCAAATTCCCTTATACAACCGTCTTAAGGGCGACGGTTTTCCCTTTCTTAATCGATTTGAACAGTTAGCATAGTAAATGCTTCAAAATTTCATTCAGTTGTTTGGGCGGAGTCATCAAAAATCAATGTTTAAAAATGATTGTAACATCATTCATTGATTCCGATAAGTTCGTATGAATGTCGGTAGATGGCTTCACCGTCGCCCTTAAGACGGTTGTATAAGGGAATTTGGATTGATTTCGTACGTGTCTCGGTGGCTTAGTGGTCAGAGCGTTCCCCCTGTAAGGGAAAGATCGCGGGTTCGAGTCCCGTCCGAGGTCGATTCTTTTTCCCTTTCTTAATCGATTTGAACAGTTAGCATAGTAAATGCTTCAAAATTTCATTCAACCTATAAATTATTTATTTCACCCCGAAAACTCAGCCCGCAATGGACGAGAAACACATTTGCACTCTCACAACGATCAAAGTAGTTGGTACACGCGTGACGCCAGGCAGACAAGTGACTGAATGAATATTCAGCCACGGTGGCGAGGTGCAAATTTAATGAGGAACGAGGCACAGACGTCGGATAACAAAGCCTTTTACAGTTTAGACGCTACGAAGAGGTTATTAACTAACCCAAATAAATCCTTTACATATTTGTTTAATAGGTATGTTATTAATAGTTATTTGT
Source organism: Eilema depressum (assembly GCA_914767945.1). Classification (NCBI taxonomy): domain Eukaryota; kingdom Metazoa; phylum Arthropoda; class Insecta; order Lepidoptera; family Erebidae; genus Eilema; species Eilema depressum. The sequence goes on from OU612026.1 coordinate 3,098,080, forward strand.
TATACAAGAGTGCAAAGTTGCTTTTTAACCGCGTGCTCAATTTTGATGACCGAGTAAGCGAAGGATTCTGAAATCACGAATTAGATTCCTGCGCGTTAGCGAGGGAATCAAAAGAGCACAAGGTGAAAAATCTTTGCACTCGAGTGCAACACGTAATTTTTCATCCCTCCTCAGCGAAGAAAGATCTAAATGCAAAAAAAAATCATTTATCAATATAACTTGAAAATAAAAAGGGCGCGCTAAAGCAAAAAAAGAAAATACTTAGAAGAAATAATTAAATAAAAGAAAGAAATTAAAAGAAACAACACCAAGAAGGTTCCGCGTCTGAATTTTTCATAAATAAAAAAAGTTGTGTGATAAATTCAGTACCATAGAGTTGGAAGCAAAAAGGTATAATGATGTTTTGAATTCAAAACTTAGTGCACACGACGTTCTAAATTCAATTTACTTTATCCAAAAGGACATCGACTTTTCACTCAGTATATCAAATAGCAAAATTCTTTCCGAGATAGGGGGATGAAAAATTCATTCTTTATTTATTTTATTTGAATTTCCTATCATTATTATTGTATACTATTTAAGTTATTTATTTCTATGTTTTATTTTTGGGTATTTTTTTATTATAATTGCGTGTAGTATATTTTTTTATGTATTTTTATTCCAGCTGATTTGTATAATGTTTACAGGTTAATAGCCTGAAATAATGCGTCTACCTGCTGAATGACGAATGAGGTTCTTGTGCTGACTTTCTACTCACGGGTGGTAAGGCGGCAGTCGCTCCCAAAAAGCTCCGAGGTGAAAGCCTCGAGTGGAACATGAAATAATAATGCTAAGATGATGTTGAATTTGTAACAACCGCACATCAGCGGCCTACCGCCTAATAGCAGTCGAATATCCTTATATTCGACTGCTAGCAGGGGGCCCGGGTTTGGTTTCCGCTCAGTGTAAAAAATTGTAAGCATGAATATTTATAATTTGCGTTGGTTTGAGCGTTTCTATGTACAATATAATTATGTATTATGTATGTATGTATGTATGTATGTATGTAGAGAGAATATTTCTATGTTTGTATCAGCATTCTAGATCCCATAACACAAACTATTCAAACTTTGCTTACTTAGGTTGCGATATCGTAGAATTGCCTAATACATGCCTATCATTTAATAACTTAAAAATAATTAAATATGAATAACACAATCTGCATCTGCAAAATACTTATATATTTTCGTTAACCTCGATAAACTAAAGTCAGTTAAAGCCAGTTAAAGCCAGTTAAAGTCAAGTAAACTTAGTACACAGCTGACAACTAGCACATTACACATTGTAAACTACCCTCTAGATAACATTTTGTTGGAAGATATACAACCTCCTTGGTGTAGTTTAACCAAAGACAAAACAAGTGGGCCCATAAATCGTAGAGTAGAGCTGGGGGTAATTTTGGCGCCAAAATCAACCGTAAAATATGCTCGCGGCTTGTGAGTTTCTTAAATAATTACTCACTATTCGTGTTAAATGTCCTATTTATTTGATAGACTGTTTCGTTTATTGTGTTGTAGTTTTGAACTTGAAATGATAGAAAGGATAATAGTGTAAAAGTGTCTGTACAAAGCTTAGAAACGTTTAACGGTTAACAAAAGTTTTTATATTCTTACTAGCTGCCCCGGCGAACTTCGTACCGCCATATTTTCGGCCCGCGTGGTATTCAAATGCCGTTCCCGCTGCACCCTTATCACTAAGGGGGATAAAAAATAGATGTTGGCCGATTCTCATAGATACCGGACAAAAAATTTCATCAAAATCGGTCAAGCCGTTTCGGAGGAGTATGGCAACGAAAACTGTGACACGAGAATTTTATATATTAGAAGATTTATATATTACTAGCTGTTGCCCGCGGCTCCGCCTGCGTGGATTTCGGTTATCGCAACCAAACATAGCCTATGTCCTTTCCCAAGGTCTAATCTACCTGAAAATCGGTTTAGTTGTTTAAGCGTGTAAGCGTAACATACAGACAGAGAGTTACATTCGTATCTCGTCCTTTGAGCTCGTCCACTGCAGTAGCACCCCGTGCTATCCTCAAAATACACCCAAGAAACGTGTATTGCGCGTAGGTATACAACACATTTTGAGCACATTTTAGGTCCAAGATTTATTTATAAATATTTTTCCTTACCTTATATTAAGTTCTCAAAAATGTTAGAATGGCCCGTCATTATAATGAATTGTTAAAAAATAATAATTCCAAAATCGACATTTTTGATCCAAGTCTTAACAGTTACATCAAAACTATAAAAGGTATCCACCAACCTGAACAGGGTGACTAGGGCGCAGCCGACACGCTGTGTCCGGGTAAACCGTCCCACTGAATCTCGTATCTTAATAGATATACCAATAGGTTAATCTACACTAATATTATAAAGAGGAAAGATTTGTACCTATTTTTGTATGTTTGTATGTTTGTAATGAATAGGCTCCGGAACTACTGTACCGATTTCAATAATTCTTTCACCTGTAGAAAGCTACACTATCTGGGAGTAACATAGGCTATATAACATCACGCTACTACTAAAGGGAGCGGAGCAGTGAGCATAAATGTCAATAAATTGGGCAGATTTCCATACATTAAAGTTGGACCGGAATCCGAATTCCACGCGGGCGGAGCCGCGGGCAACAGCTAGTTAATTATAATAGCATAAGTTGATAAAAAATGCTATGCAATAGCTTTACCGCGGCAGTCCCCGAGTGCCACACGTCTTTTTCCTTCTTATTCAACCACGGCAGGGGTGTACTGACAGCACTACACGTGTCACCTGACAGGCGGCCTCACCTGTCACTCCCAGCCCAGACTTAGTCTCAGATGCATGTCTCGAGTCAACAATAGTGCCCAGTATACGGCAATAGGCTCACCCCCTATTACGTGGGATCTAATACAATGATTGGTGAAATGTGGGTGTTAATTTATTCTCTGCCTAACCCTCCGGGGATAAATGCTTGATTATGTATGTATGTACATGTAAGTATAGATGCCGTGTTAGGAAGATATAATATCATTAATTACTTAAGTGTTATAGATTAATGGTACTTCATACGTGAATTGGTGAATATAAATTATATTGATAAACGATTCTAACACATGTATCTATGATTAACTGATCTTAATTAAGGAAATACAATGTCCGTATGACTGATGAATCACGGATGGTAGTGACGGAAGAAGAATACAAGAAGTATCACCACCCCATCTCATCCGAAGGGTGTCGTAAGAGGCGACTAACAGAAAAATACGCAGACGATATCACTGCGGGAGAAGGAAAAGTCGAAGTAAAACCCTGTACCAACCCATCTGCCCCCCTAGACAAGTGGCAATTCGTTGCTCGGCGTATGATGGAATAGAATGACAAATGTATAGGATTTGACGTTTTTGACATTCGTTGACGCCTGTTATATACGTCAAATCCCATACATTTGGCATTCTATTCCATCATACGTCGAGCAACGAATTGCCACTTGTCTAGAGGGGCTGGTCAGTGTGGAAACAGTAGGCCAAAGCCTCTCAACATTGGGAGAGGCCTATGTCCAGCAGAGGACAGCACAATTAGATATCAGGCTTCTTATTAATCACTTTTGTCCCTGCCATATTGTATTTTTTCATTCACTAGCTAAGCGCCCTGCCGCGCGCAGATTGTTTTGTAATAATCTGTGTTTGGTGAATTTGAGCTCGTTCACCGCAGTAGCACCCCGTGCTATCCTCAAAACATGTACTGCGCTCAAAATGAGCTCAATAGCTCATTTTGAGCACATTTTAGGTTCAAGATATTTGTCTTGAGCAATAGCATGATGTTATATCGCGATCTAAGAACTGGACTATTAAATACAAAAATGTGTAAGTAGTTTTATTAAAAAATCGGTAGTCTTAAATATTATTACAAGGATCAAGTATGCTAATTTAAAAAAAACTTGTATGGTAAGTATATGGCATTTACCGAAAGTTCAAAATCCCGATAATAATTCATTTAACCGAATGTTCAAAATACCGAAAGTTCAAATCCCGAAATTCAAACTAACCAGTTCGTAGTTTTACTTACCTTTTTTTTTTCAATTCAAAAAAAGTATACCTAGTTAATCAATTTTCGAGGTAAATTCGTACTAAAACGCGAACAATGCGCGGCCAGTCTTAGCCAATCCAGTAAAGCAGGTCCACATCCTTTGGCACGGCAGACACAGCAAGTCTAGACGTGCCAGTCGAACTGGTTCGTCACCTGGCATAGCAGACAACTTACATTTACTAGAGTATCGACTATTTAAACATACGATTGGAATTTTATTGACGGTAGAATTTCTGTGTCATTTTCCTTATACTTTAATAGAATCAAACGGCTTATATTAGCCTTCAACGGCTTTGTGGAAACGACTGCTGTGTATCCTAGTTATGCCGAGAGCCTCAGCTGTCAATCATCGTGTAATGGCTTCCAGGTAATGTCGGCTGCAGTGGCGAAGGGTGAAAAACTTTAACAAGGAAGCCGGTGGAAAACTAGCCTCGATCTAGTTTGTCATGCGCCATAAAGCCCATTGGAAAAGCGGCAGGAATCACTCTCGCCACTGTTGGGCAGGCCCGCCAACTCATAAAATTTATGGTAAAGTAAAAGGAGAAAATAGAGGAGGTAGGACACGACGGTATCTATATCCGTCCCAATCGAGCAGTCCTACTGGGGAAGTTCCTCCGCCCTGCAGAAGACCGCGGCTTAATAACCTCGTGTTGTGTTTCTGACGGTGAGTAGGGTAGCCAGAGCTCACTGGAGAGATTTTGTGCTGTCAGTGGGAAAACCAAAGGCTTTGTCCTACTTATCTTTTGCGCTGACGGCACAGAATCTTTCTGTTCTTACAGGGTCGGCAGCACGAGTGCGACTCCCCTGGTGTTGCACTCGCCCTTAGGCCACGGTAACCACTTACCATCAGGAGGGCCGTGTGCTTGTCTGCGACTTAAGTAGTATAAAAAAAATAAAAAAAAGATGCATGTTAGCATGAGTCTCAAGTATCGTGCCATAACAGGGCTGCGTTATAACATTTTTAGACCAATTTTGTATCTAAGGATAGAGTCAAATGGCGAGCTGTTGTCTCTGCCTACCCCGGCGGAAAATAGGCGTGAGTAACTGAGCATAATGTAGGTATATAATATATGTATGTATCTTCTATATGCATAAAAGCGAAATACCACTCATTGATTAATTACGAAATCTCAGAAACTATAACACCTACAAACTCATGAAATCAAACACCTACAACCTACATGCTCACAATTTACAAACATAAAAGTGATAAAAATACTTTACTGCTCGTACGTTCGCAGCGTCCTTGAGTACTGCTCACAGGTTTGGAATCCGCAGTACGATGTTCATATTAGCAGATTGGAATCAATACAGAAAAGGTTCTCAAAATTCTTGCGGTATAGATGCAACACACATGATGACACTTATGAGGTAAGCTGTAGGAGACACCACTTGCTGCCCCTTGAAAAGAGGCGGAAACTTGCGGATGTAGCTTTGCTACTAAAAATAGCACAATCTAAGGTGGAATCTCCATATCTCCTCTCCATGATACACTTGAAGGTCCCTACCAGATCTGTACGAATACCTGTTCCTCTTCACATACCCTGCAGTGTTACCAACTATAGAAGCAACTCTTTCTTCCTTAGAGCAGCTAAGTTTGTGAACAGAACATCTGAATACCCAGAATTAGACTTGTTCAACACAAGTCCTGCCAAATACAAACGTATGGTCAGTGATTACTGGTTTGAATTGGCTCTCTAGGTGTTTTGTGTCGAGCCTCTTCTTCTTCTGGCTAATTTATCATCTATTATTAGTATATAAAACCGTCCTTGTATATTTTATAAGTGTATTGCATTTGTTTTCTATATGTGAAAACATATAAATGGTTTCTAGTTATGTAAGAAGATGTTACATAGTTTTAATGCTGTTTGTTTTCCAAATAAAATTAAAAAAAAAAAAAAAAAAAAAAAAAAACTTGAAATTTGGCAGGCAGGCAGGTTCCTTATAGTATAGGGTGTAGAACTGTAGAAACTCCACCCCTAAGGGGGTAAAACGAAGTCCGCGCGTACGAAGTCGTAGGCGGCCGCTAGTCTTGTATACCTAAAGGTAAACGTCAGTATGACAGAAAAATCGCTGCATAGCGTCAGTTTCGGTTACATTCAAAGATTGCCCTTCAAAATGGATAGTTCCTAGAATCCGTATCGTACTCGGTTTCCTGAGAGCGACTGTCCTCTGACCCCCAAGCCTGAGAGGAAATCCTGTGTCAGAGCCTTGTCTGACAGCAGGCAGCAGGTGTACGTTGAACCCAGAAGATCACAATATGACCTCATACATCCCATAAAGAAGTAACTTTTATTATAGACAAAAGACTATTATCATATATAAAAAATGTGCTTCATTTTATCTAAATGTCAAATCTCACCTAGTAGATAGATATAAATATAATAGTTCCAACTTAGTCAACTCGGTCAAAATGTTTGCCAGTTGTTTGTCTTGCTAAGGATATGATTGTAACTTGTTGTGTATCAATAAATAAATAAATGTATTGTGCCACTACATACGATTAGAATGTCTATTTCTTTAAACTTTTCTCGGAGGGCGACTCTTGGGCCACAATTATAAATAGCTTGCACAGCCCGCTTTTGTAAAATAAATTTTGTATTGAAATCCGCGGAATTACCCCAAAGGAGAATTCCGTAGCTCAAAATACTATGAAAATAACTGAAATAAACTATTCTTGCAGTGTCCACGTCTGTACAAACATTTCTTACAAGGCATGTACATACAATTTTATTGAACGCTAGCCGAAGCCCGCGGCATTTGGTTATAGGTACCTATCTCCAGTTTTACCCAACCAATTGCGACTAGTTTTTACGTCCGTCGCGAACAAACGGTCAAAAACCAAAAAAAAAAAAAAACAGAGTCCTTATCCATACTCCATATACCTACTAATATTATGCGTAAGTAAGTAACTCTTTCTGTCTGTCTGATTCTTACGCTTGCACGCATAAAGCACAAAACCGATTTTGATGTTTGGTACAGAGACAGATTAGACCTTGGGAAAGGACAAAGACTAGGGGCCTTAGACAAAGTGACATTCTATTGGCGAAAACGCCAGTGGAATCGCTAATTGTAGTATGAAATTGACATAAATCATTCATATAACTATTTTTTTTATGAAATTTGAGTCTTTGTAACTCGAAATACATTATTTAACTTATCATTATTACTATAACCACCGCAATGTCCCGAAATCCATTGTTAAAACCTTAAAAATGGTTCGCTTTAGAGCGATTCCATCAATAGAATGTCACTTTGTCTAGGGCCCCATGTGTGGTTACGATAATCGACATCCAAGCGGGCGGAGCCGCGGGCAACAGCTAGTCATTAATATGACATATCCCAAGTATTCTTTTACCATCTCCAATGTACATACAGATGCCTTTCTGTTCATATTTATATCCGGATCTGTAGAATAGCTACATAAAACTTTTTGTTATGAACAGTTTCTTCCTCACTGTTAGTGCACTGCTCCGGATATTACTTCAAAACTTTGTTAGCATGCCCTTTTGATGTTGAAACACACCATTCAACTTTCAACTTTGTATTAATTACACTGCTCTGCTTATAAAGTCATTGCGCCACGCAAACTTCCTTCACTTGCACAGTCTATTAAAACCACAGAATTTAAAATTAAGAAGTTATAACTAGGTACTCCGCTCTAGCTTGTGTGACACAATGTATAACGTCAACATCATTTACAATGTATTTACTACTAGCTGTTGCCCGCGGCTCCGCCCGCGTGGAATTCTGATCCCGTTCATCGCTGATATATAGCCTATATGTTAATCCAGGGTATAACCTATATACATACCAAATTTCAACCAAATCGGTCCAGCCGTTTATGCGTGAAAGAGTAACAAACATCCACACATCCACACATCCATTCTCACAAACTTTCACATCTACACTTATATTATAAAGAGGAAAGATTTGTACCTATTTTTGTATGTTTGTATGTTGGTAATGAATAGGCTCCAGAACTACTGTACCGATTTCAATAATTCTTTCACCTATAGAAAGCTACACTATCTGGGAGTAACATAGGCTATATAACATCACGCTACTACTAAAGGGAGCGGAGCAGTGAGCATAAATGTCAATAAATCGGGCAGATTTCCATACATTTAAGTTGGACCGGAATCCGAATTCCACGCGGGCGGAGCCGCGGGCAACAGCTAGTTTATAATATTAGTAGGAGTAGGATTGAAATATGCGAATTTTACTTTGTGGATTATTCCACTATGCCACAAGAAACTTATTATTGTATCTACATGTATATGTCGCAGCCCACTACCTTAATCAGCCATTCAATTACTTGCCTAGGCTGTGAACTAAACGGCAACATTCAATTAACGGCCTGAGTGATATTCAGCCGTATCGTTTGCTCCAACATTTAACAAACTGGCTGACTATTTCTTAAGTCATTCGTATAATTTTTATACCACTTAGGTGGCAGACAAGCACACGGCCCACCTGATGGGAAGTGGTCCCCGTGGCCTATGGACGTATGCAACACCAGGGGCGTCACACTCGCGCTGCCGACCATGAAGAAACCTTCTAATGCCCTTGAAGAACCCCATATTTTAGTCGCTCGGGAAATTTATAGAAGGAGGGGGAGGTGGGAAGAGAGGGGGGAAACCGAAGGTAAAGAGAGTTTTGGGTACCACCCAGAAATAAATTAGAAAGTTGGTAATAAGATATAACCAATAATGAAACCCTTATCGAGAAAAGCAGCGCAATCCGATTTGGATAGTTTTTTTTCATAGCCATGCAGAAACAACAGATATGTATAGCTGTTTGATTAAATGGCTAGGCAAGTAATTATACGTCATCGTACCAAGTCATTTGCTCTGTTTAATCCAATGACATTTCATAACATAGACATGTCATATGCTTACAAATCAACGTAGAAAAATGTGCCGAACTCACACACACATTTTTAATTCATCTACACTTTTGGTGTATTAACTTTAGAGTAATAGTTCGTGCAGTGTCTATAAACATACGATGGCATTTTCGTTATTTTTTTAAGTCACTGATGCTTCCGCTCAACGTCCGACCGGCGCCGCTCGGCACGCGGTACTAGAGGCAAACGTTCCAATTGACTCGTTTTCGGATCTTCACGATTTTCGCGCAATAACATATCTACTTCTTTTTATATAACATCTTTGGTTTAATCAAATGACTGAATATCATTCAGGCCGTTAATTGAACGGCGGCGTCGCATCGTTTAGATAACAGCCTAGGCACTTAATCAAACGTCTGATTAAGCTAGTTGGCTGCGACAAATACAAGATAATTATGTAAAAAATGCAATAAAGTGTCATCAGTTGACAGCAATGATACATTATGAACTTTCGGTCATGTATGTTGTCGGTATGAAGGGTCGGCAGCGCGAGTGTGACGCCCCTGGTGTCGCATACGTCCATAGGCCACGGTGACCGCTTCCCATAAGGTGGGCCGTATGCTTGTCTGCCAACTAAGTGGTAAAAAAAAAATAGTGTAATGTCGGGTGAAAAAATCGCAATTTATTTTGGTATCGCTTCCATTTAGATCGACGTTTCGGTTATATTTTAGCAGTCACGGCAGGATTGTTGTGGTCTTTCGGGATGCTATTTTTTCCTCACAGCTAATGTAGTAGTTACATAATATACAACTACTACATTAGCTGTGAGGAAAACAATACATAATTATATAAATCATGACTTTGACGTCAGAAAAATGTGATGAAAAAAAAACGTGCAAAAAATTTGTGAACATCTACAAAAGGAAAAAAAAGTAGAGACCTCGTTGCTGCCTTTTTTACTATTGTGTAATTTTCATATGTTTTATCCTCATATTGTTATAGGTAGTATGTGACCCGTCACATAAATTAGAGTGACTGACTGTTCCTGAAGGTTCCTGACAAAAAACCGAAAGGAAGAAAGGATGTGTGTTTTTGTCTGTGCCTACTTTGTTAAAATAAACGAGTTTTGGCGCAAAAATGGCCGCAACAAGTCACAAGTCCTGACTTAACACAAAAGGGTAAGAAATTACTAATTTCTTTGTACATTTTGCGAGAGATCGTTTCCAATTTTAATTAACTTAAGAAACAATGGAGTTTACATAAAAAAAAAGTACAAATCAATTCTGGATGTTATGTCGTAGCAGTTGTTAATTTACAACGTGATTAGCTAATAACTGACATCTACTTTTAGACTAGCTGTTAAAACTGTGACCTGACTGTGATTGTATTACGTCACTACTAGACATAAAGGTATGATTCCGTAGCCGACCGCATACACAGCACATATAGCGTACCCATTACTTCTTAAACTGCGATACGGATAAAGGGGGCCATTGAGAAGCCGCAATGAATTACGCGCAACTACTGCGTGCGTCGGCAGTTGTCGTATGCGGTCGGCAACGGAATTATACCTTAAGCCTTAATATCCCAGCTTTTTCAGGTCGTTAGTCCATCTGGCTAGGGCAGTATCTTGTGTGACGTAATTGATCATAATATACGAGTTTTCCAATACCAATCTCCTTGCTAATCTATCTATCTATACTACTTATTATATAATTGTAAAGTGGTCGTGTCTGTACATTGGAGATATTTAAAAAAAAATACTTGGGTTATGTTAAGTTAACGATACTAAACACGAAAATATTTTTTTTGAATTTCCTGTCTGTTTGTCTGTTTATCCGTTTGTCTGTTTGTCCGCAATGGACGCAAAAACTACTGGACGGATTTTGACGAATTTTGATGCGGTTTTTTTGTTAGAAAGGGCTTACTCAGACTTAAAATAAGTTTGTTTGATAGCAATCGGTTGAGTAGAACCGAAGATATGACCAAAGATCGCGTTTAACCGAGATGCACGCGGGCGGAGCCGCGGGCGGAAGGCTAGTAACTTAATAAGGTACGTACCCTCGTGCCTTCAACCATTTTCAAACGAATCTCAACACTGAATCTATTCGTCTTTGTCAAGAGCCAGGGCCACGAACATATCACTCCATTTTATTTAATGCCACATCAGAGAGCACGGCTCTGTGAAATTATACGAGTTTATGATATACGTTATGACTCCTGACTCCCGTGAGTCATGACCTAAGATGTTCTGTGATTTATGAATGCTGGTATTGTGATTATAAGAATTTCTTAGCATACTCTGTCCGCGTGGATTTCGGTTATCGCGACCAAACATAGCCGAGTAGGTAATCTATCTCGATTAGACCTTGGGAAAGGTTACCAAATTTCATTACAATCGGTTCAGTGGTTTAGACGTGACATCACACAGACAGACAGAGAAACTTTTGCATTTATAATATTAGTATGGAGTCTGGAAGTATGGCTATTATGAAAACTAAATAGATATAGATACTTGACCCACGCGGCGGCATGCCCTCACATCGCAGTCGATGTCACCAGTCACGTATGATCACGACATGTCAGACAGATCCCAGGTATTTACCTGGTCCGGGTACGAGACTTACACCCGTATTCACAAACAATACTTCGCTATGCGTACTACCAAAACTGTGCAAAGAACGACAAATTCTCAGTGCGTTCGTTTTGGAAAGCCTTTTTATTAATTGATAACACTTTTAAATACTTCGTTGAGGGAACGCACTGCGTTAGATACTGCTCCGTGATGTTTGTGAATTAATTTTACCAGCCATATGCGCTCGAGCACACTATGAGATCTCACAGTATTGTTTGTGAATACGGATGCAAGTCATGGATCTATTTAGTTCCACGGTAAGTATGCAGTCACTTTCGCAAGTGCCTTCTACCAAGTCGAACCACTGCTAGCTCGCACATCATAAATTGTACTCGTATAAAAACTATATTTAAAAAATAAATAAAAAGGATAATTGAGTTCTCTGAGTTTCTTGCTGGTATCTTCTCAGTAGAACCAACTACCGAACCAGCGAAAGAATCATTTTCAAATTACATATTTATTTTACTTTATTTAATATTAGATATTTTTTTAACTTCCTGACATACGTCATATGTGCTCTTTATGTGCCTAAATTGAATAAATGAAATTGATTCTTTGAACCATTCTGCTCCTGTCTCCATCCACCAGTGTGATATCATCAACATACATGAGCAACTCCAAGCCTCCATGGGAGGCTGCTTATGTGATTTCCACACCGACATATCAATATGATGGCTCTGGACATTCACCGATCATGTAATAAATTCACCAGCCGCTGTATTCTGATGTCGGGTGTTGGACGCCAACATTCGTCTCTGTTTAAATAAGATCGCATAGGCGTGCAGTGCTTGTAGAACTCACAGTACCGTGGGAAACTAATATACCTAAAGACCACGCTATAAAGACAAACAAATACTTACTTTGACTTGACTAACGAGTTAACCAAAAACGGCTACTACTCTACGCCGTAGAAGTAGGAGCAAGGGGAATTCCAGCTAAATCCCTGTACAACTTACTTAAAGACCTCGGATTGCCAAGAGCTTCAGTAAGCTCTTTACTAAATCGAATATCAAAAGCGACATTGATAGGATCTTACCAAATTTGGATAGGTAGGGGGGGGGGGGGGGACACTACTGACGGTGAAGGTGAGCGCTGATGCATCACAAGGTGGCCACCCTAAACCTACATCTGGGTCGCAAGTCCCAGTCGCCGTCACGGTGTTCCTCTCTGTATCACGCTATGGACCCGGCGACCGCACGGTGAATCCATGGAGTGCTGAGAATCGGATCTCGCATGTAATTATTTCGGAGTAAAGGTAATCAAAGAGCAAACCAAATGTTTTGTTTTGTTATATTATCTGTGGCCTGTGACCTCGCTCTGCTGGTTAATTTAGCGGAGGGTTTCTATTATGCGTAACTATATTTATAAATAGGTACGTTGTTATTGTATAAGTCAATATGAAAATATATTTGTCCTAGCAGCTGTTCCTTGTGGCTCTGCTTACCTCGTTACCGCTGCTGACGCTCGCGATAGCGTGATGATATATAGCCTATGATACGAAACAAAAATGTGGCTTTTTATTGGTAAAAGAATTTATAAAATTGGTTCAGTAGATCCAGATATTACCCCTACAACGTTACAAACTTTACCTCTTCTTCTATATCTATCTATATATCTATACTATTATATAATTGTAAAGTGGTCGTGTCTGTACATTGGAGATATTTAAAAAAAATACTTGGGTTATGTTATGTTAACGATACTGAACACGAAAATATTTTTTTTGAATTTCCTGTCTGTTTGTCTGTTTGTCCGCGATGGACGCAAAAACTACTGGACGGATTTTGATGCGGTTTTTTTGTTAGAAAGGGCTTACTCAGACTTAAAATCTTACGTTTGTTTGATCGCAATCGGATGAGTAGAACCGAAGATATGAGCAAAGGTCGCGTTAACCGAGATGCACGCGGGCGGAGCTGCGGGCGGAAGGCTAGTTTATAATAATACCACAAATCAATAAAAAGTTCGCATTTTTTTTAATATAGGACACGTCAATTTGACTTCGCCTCGCCTGATGGATATCACGATAAAGAGCTGGAATGCTTCCTCCTTCCCAAGTCTTTGCGGGGAGTGAAAAAGCATCTTTCAATACCGTCAAGATAAGGATCACCATTTTACAAAAAAGGTGGTCTGTATGACTGTATCTTCTGGACTGCACCTCAGCTTTTTACCACTTAGCGTGATACATTGAATTGACGAACCAAATATAAAGAGATCGTATTTATCGTATTTACGCCCAAAATATAGGTATTTCATTATTATATAATTCAAGTGCCAGTATTTCTGTGCTAGTAACCCCTACAGAGACTTTTTTAATAATGTGAGGGGAAAACGTTCGCGAAATACTGTCACGTCCTCAACCGAGACCCTAATATCGCTGGGCGTGTCCCAGGAATGGCCAGTCTTAAGGTCATCCCATATTTTTAATAAAAAACTTTTTTTGAATTACGAAGGGGCTTCGGAGAGCCGTTATGTTGAGAATAATAAGTGAGAAGGTTTTTTGTGTCTAGGTCGAATGAGCATGTCGCTTTGCTGTGAAAAATGGCCGCTCTAAGTGCTTCAATAACGTACTCTTTTATCTAGCCCTAGTTCTCTAGCTTTTTAATTTTAATACATCAGAATGATTGTGTTGTTTCGTTTGCATTCAAAACTTGTACCTGCGACCATAGCTCTCTACCCTACTCATCGCCGGGAACACAACATTTACAACAGACTATAACTAGATCCTAGTAATACTTTACTGAATAGGCCTAAAGGTAAACAATCGTGTAGCGACTGTTTAGAATCCCTTCCCTACTTAATATTATAAATGTAAAAGTAACTCTATTTGTCTGTCTTTCTGTCTGTCTGTCTGTCTGTCTGTTACGCTTTCACGCCCAAACCACAACCGATTGCGATGAAATTTGGTATAGGGGTAGATTAGACCTTGAGAAAGGACATAGGCTATATTTGGTTGCGATAACCGACATACACGCGGGCGGAGCCGCGGGCAAAAGCTAGTATTTTATAAACTGAGTTTTTAAATAAAAAAAATTGAAAAAGACACAATTAAGTACCTACCGAATGGAGTATAATCCACGGCAGTTACATTCGCTACAACTACCGTAATTTTTTTATATTTACCATGACGATATCACCCAAAAATATTAACCTTCCTAAGAAGAATCCTATTTAAGGTTATGCCAACTTAATATCGCACTCCCAACGCCATTACTCGCCTTCAACGTCTAGGCACGTTCCCATTTATTGTCAATATAGAACAGCTTATTTTGTTTTGCCATCTTACCGTGTTAAGGGAACGGTAATTGCCGTCTGCTATTGATAGTTATTGCATATCTTTATGGTGTATTTACCGTTTCGCAATTCCTTGTGCACAATTATGGACGTTTTATAAATGTTTGTGGATATGTTTGGGTCTGTTTTGTTTTGGTTAAAGTTAATACCGATATCGAATATAATAAAGCGAAATCAGCTTAGGCGGGACTCGAACCCTTGATCTTTTCCTTACAGATTTATTCCATCGATTCGAATATTTAGCGTATTAAATGCTTAAAAATTTCATTTGATACCAATATGATGATTTTTCCTCTATTCTCATAACTGGTTAGAAAGACAGCTACAAAAATGGGAAAAAATCTAAATTTAATGACCAAGCAGTTACCGAAATGGAAAAAATATAGGGCCAAAAATTAGTAGAGCAGTGAAAGGAGCTTACCCCACTCAGATTTATGTAAAATAATAAACAAAACATGAAATATTTTATACTTGTTTTCTGATTTTTCTCTGTAGTAACATCTTCAGTGACACTTTCCCTCTTCAAGTAATAGATATGTCCATTACTGCATGCATTCATCTAACCACTTACAGAAGCTCGCATGTTCCATTAGCTATTATTGTAAAACACTGATAGTGCGATGTAGCGTCTCTTCAAGACATCACTACGATGTTTGTGGGCGTACAGTTCTTATATACTGCGGTGTACCGATCATCTCAGCTTCCTCCAAAGTGTCAGGTAGCTTGATATTGAGGGTCTCCGGTTGCGTGAAGATCAGCAAGCCGGAGAGTATGCCCATACCAGCGAATAAGATTGAGGGTAGACCTGTCCAGTATTGCATCTGTGGAAGCAAAAAATGGTGAAGAAAGTTGAAAAAATGTGTTCATTAATATTATTTTGCTGTCCACGATACAGATGCCGATCGCATACGACAACGGCAGACGCATACAGCAGACACAGCGTGCCCATTACTTGTTAAACTCTGATACGGTTAAAGGGCACAATAGGCTATTTGACAACATTAAAAATATACTACAAATAATTATGGCCATCCTATTAGAAAATAACGTTAAAAGACCTACGAGACTACAATTTACTCTCAAATATGTGTATTTTATGAGAATTTCAAATATAAAAATGTTATATTTTGTTGATTTATTGTCTACTAGCTTTTGCCCGCGGCTCACGACGTCAAGGCACGCATTGCTGCCGCGTGGGCCAAGTGGCGAGAAATGACTGGCGTCACCTGTGATCCTAAAATGCCAGTCAGGTTGAAGGGGCAGGTCTATAAGACGATCATTAGGCCTGTTCTCTTGTATGGTTGTGAGGCGTGGCCGCTGCTCGAGCGACACAAGCAAGAGCTGCGTGTCACGGAGATGAAAATGTTGCGGTGGATGTGCGGCGTTACGCGTAAAGATCGCGTACGGAACTCTCGCATCCGCGGCAGCCTCCATGTCCGTGACATCGCGGATAAAATGCAAGAGAGCCGCCTTCGCTGGTGCGGCCACGTCTTGCGGCAACCGCCAGGCTACGTGGGGAACAAATGCCTGGCAATGGTACCCCCGCCGGGTCCAGGTAAAAGGGGTAGGCCAAAGAAGTCCTGGCTTGACGTCGTGGAGGGTGATATGCGTGCTAATGGTCTCACTACCATGGACGCCCAAGATCGTGCGAAGTGGAGAAGGAAAAGCCGGAAGGCGGACCCTGAGCTTCGAGGTCATCTTGGCCACGGATGCAATCAGGAGAATACGTCTATATGCAGATGATGAGCTTTTGCCCGCGGCTCCGCCCGCGTAGATGTCGGTTATCACGACCAAACATAGCCTATGTCCTTTCTCAAGGTCTAATCTACCTCTATACCAAATTTCATCAAAATCGGTTCAGCGGTTTAGTCGTAAAAGTGAGACAGACAGACAGACAGACGGAAAGAGTTACTTTCGCATTTATAATATTAGTAGGGATGACAAAAACGCTCGTGATTGGTCAGAGCTCTAGGTGACGTCATTGCTACAAAATATCTCCAGTTGTATGAGCCTTGTTTGTTTCGGTTTTTCCTTGATTATCACGAGTTTTATGGACATATTTTGTGATTAAGTTCGAAATGGATACAAATTTTGTGCGAGCCGATGATATCAGCAACTTACAATAGACTGACGTCACAACTCACACGCATCGCCATGTTTAATATCCTACACTACTGTTTTTTTACAGAAATATTAATGTGATATGTTTATACTGTAATAAGCAATCATTTAAAATGGTTTTTGAAAATTAGTCAAATAGCCTATTGAGAAGCCGCAATGAATTAGGTACGCGTATCCGGTTTGACAGCCTCCGTGGCGTAGCGGTAGTGAACGCGGCCGCTACGCAGGAGGCGCGAGTTCGATCCCCGCTCAGTGCAAATATTTGTGTGAATGAAATATGAGTATTTGCATTGGTCTGGTCGTGCCTCGGAGAGCACGTTAAGCCGTCGGTCCCGGTTGCCATGAGAACATCTATGGCAGTCGTTACGGGTAGTTGGAGCCCTCAAAAATCCAAAAACAACGATGCTAACTGCTAAACTTCGATATCGCCTAATGTTAACATTGGGTTGTGGAGGTCAGATGACAATCGCTTCACGGAAAATATCGAGGTCTAGTCAAATCCGTGGTTAAGACTGGTAAAAGCGGACCCCAGACTCCGAGCTGAAAGCTTCGGATGCGACTGGGAATTAACGCTAAGAGGAAGTAAGTATCCGCTGCGTGCGTCAGCAGTTGTCGTATGCGGTCGGCTACGGAATCATACGTTAACTCGCAAAACTCCCTGGCAGAAATGAGGGCTATTCTACTTCACCAGGAACCTATAAAGCTACAAATAAATAATGATCAACTTACGAGCACAGGAGTAAGAGGTGCTACAATAGAGCCTATACGTCCAACCATGGAGGAGAACGCCACCAGCCTGTGCCGGTAGGGTGTAGGGTACAGCTCTGTGGTGTATAAGTATAGTGAGGTAGCCACCATAGCAATGCCGAACTTGCCAAGCAGATATATTACTATTCGGAGCGTGGTGAGACCTGGAAAGATAAATAATGGTCAAAAATCGGGAGGTCCCAGGTTCGGGTCCTTGAAATTACACCACCGGTGTGAACCCTTCGGTCATCAAGGAAACCGGGGTTTCGTAACCGGTTTCCTTGAAGACTTTTTTATACATCTACGTAGGTAACCGGTTTTCATGAAGGATTTTTCCGTGTCTGCCACCTAAGTGGTTTAAAAAAGTAAAAATAAACTAACCTTCGGGTAACACAACAAAAATGATGTTACAAGCAGCACTGGATAAAAATCCAGAGCATATCGTAGGCTTCCTTCCAATCTTATCCATCAGGTATGCGCTGATAAAGAATCCAGGGATCTCAATGCCTGCTGTCAAGATGTAGTTTAAGTACATGGTCTCAGAGAGGCTGGTGGCATTGATGGACAGGCCGTAGTAGACGAGGGTGAGGGTAATCCAACAGATGGGCGTGATAAGGACTCGGCGGAGGAGCACCTTGGACTTGAAGATGGCTTGGATCAGGCTTGGTTGGTTATCTTCACCTTCCTGGGGACAGTAAAATAATTATTAAATTACTATCTGTTGCTATTTACCTGATGAATCACCGATGTGGAATTTTGATCCCGTTCTTACGATCAGTGGGAACCTATTGTAGGGATAAAAATATTTGCACTGAGCGGAAATAGAATCTCCGACGTTGCAGACTATGCCACAGAGGTCGTCTAAGATGTCGTCCTTTAATCCCGGGTTCTTTAAGTAGGGAAGCTGCTAAATTGGAGACCACAGTTTTTACATTGTCGCTATCACTTTCATTGTTCATCACATCAATGACCATCAATTAATTGGGTACTCCCTAATTGAAATTAACGTGCACTGAATATGAAACAAGGAAACTGAAAGAAGAGACTCACGTGAAAATAGTTTGAAATAATACTTACATGCTTTAGAGGTGTTTCAGGTGGATTCAGGAGCGCATTCATAGATTCCTCACTGATCTGTCTCTTGTTTACTCTAGCCACCTTCTCCAGAGTTGCTCTAGCCTCAACATACTTCTTCTTCGATAGCTGCCACCTGACGCTTTCTGACAGAAGCCAGTAATAGACGACCATGACGAAACAAGGGACATATAGCACCAAGAGCATGTGTCGCCAGGGCTGTACGAGCCAAGCTACGGCACCTAGGAGCATTTCACCGAGAGCGAACATGGAGGAACACGTGGCGCTGGCCACCACTCTGTAACGTGGACCTACGAATTCTGAGGCTGGAAGGAGATGATTGTATTAGTATTGAGTAAGGTCCAAGAAGTTGGTGGTATACAATAATGTTAACGGGAATTAACGCGATCATGGTATGGCAAATCACCTATACCATGATCGCGTTAATTCCCGTTAACATTATTGTATATCAGTCAACGCGAGAGTTCAAATGTAAGCTGGTGGTATTTCATTTCACTATGCAAAGGCTGCAAACAATTATACAGTCGACTCGATGGTAAGCGGTCACCTTAATTTTTACACACTTGTTACCTCAAGGATGCAACATTTCACTGCAGTTTTTCACTATCGGGTCCATTAGTTTTTATATAAAATTCAGAATGAACTTTTTTATAACAACTATAAAATCTCGCGGGTCTGCTGGAAGAAATTTTTAACAGAAATAAGCAGAGCCTCTGTATAACTATCCATCTATGTATCTTTGTATTTGTTCGTGTGTGTACATAAATAAATTAATAAAAAAAGGAGCCTAACCTAGCCTTAAAGCTCATTTCTCCAAAAGTTTTATTATTACGTACCGAAAATAAATGCCGCACTGAAGATCCCATTCGCAAAAGTTGTGTGCAGTAATTGCAATACCACATACATGGTGTAGTTTACGGAGAACGCCCTGATAACTCCAAAGAGGGCCAAGTTGAAGATGCTGATTACAAGGGCGATTCTCCTCCCGTACCTGTCTGATACGTAGCCGGCAATGGGAAGAGCCAGAAGAGTGCCAAAAGCACTACAGAACCCAGCAAAAGCACGAAGCCATTCTTGACAGCCAAGGTTGAACTAGGAACAAAAACTATAGGTATTGTATTACTGGCGATATTCTTTTCATTAAATATTATGTTTGAATCATTGTAGCACAGTATCTATTTGCACTGTTAAGAAAAGACAAATAAATAAAATGTTTATTTATTTGTCTTTTCTTAACAGCGCATTCCATCCAAAGTGAGCATAGTTTGTCTAGCTAGTTTATGGAGTCCAGAATGCGGATCAACATTATTTAGATTATACATTACATTCGACAGCTACAAATCGTTTGTGGTCGGGATGTGATCTTTCGCCATACCATTTTTTTTATCCCTACAAGTACAGTATATTAGGTAATAAAGAAGTCATCGATTCTTAGGGGCCACACACGAAAGCAGCATCTGCTGCGCACACAGAAAATGCTGTTTTCGTGCGCTATATTTACGCAGCAAAAGCTTCTTGACATTTTCGTTCAATAAGAATTTGTCTTGCCAAATTGCTGTGCGCAGAAAATCCAGCTTTGGTGTGTGCCCCTCTAACTAACAAAGTTTGGATGCAACTTACTTCTGCAACAACTCCATTTTGTCTGGCATAGACAAATTCCTTGTTACAGTCTGTAGTGCTGCTTGTAAAAAAGCTAGCAGGACAATAGTCTAAGGTCCCGTTGGTTCGGGACTCAAATCGGCTACAACTTGAGAAGCCAGTTTTAGTGTTAGCCAAAGGAATAGCGTTCAGGATCCATTCAGGCTCGAAGAGGTTATTTTTGCTATCTTCACCACATTCACTGATGCGGCATCTGTAATTATATTTATCAAGGTACCTTTTAACGGCCCATTACGATTTCGCACGGGTGGACTTTCTAAAATAGTTTTGTAACCCTGCGTTATGTGGGTAAGGATCCTATATTATTCTCCTGAGTATTCACTGTTCATGTGTGTGTGTGTGTATCGTACATTAAACCTATAATGTAGCATTTTGAATAGTGAATTAGATTTTTAATTTATTCGCTACAAAAATACAAATTTTTCCTCGTTGTAATTTACCTACTAGTGTAGCCGGAACTAGAAGTTGCACAAGGCTTTATTCAAGCTAAATACGTACAGTAATCTATTCACACGATATATTTTGTTTTAAATTTTAACCATCTTTTAACAAATTTTGCCCATCTAGCTTTTTCTTCATATTAGAATAAGAAACAACTCCGTCTTCGTCTTATGACTGTCAATAGTCTTATAGCCAGAGATGGCCCAAGCCCGTGGGAAGTGAGTAACGTAGGAGAAGCCGGAAAATAGACCCTGGAATCCAAGGTGAAAGCCTTGGATGAAATCAGGACACGACGACGCGACGTTAAGATGACAATGATGTGCATATATCAACGAGCGCATGAGCACAATACGTTATCTGTTTGTTGTCTACTGCTTTTACTTGCCAAGAGATGCTTATAATTGATAATATTGACAATCATATAAGTATTTATACTATATTCAGTATATCAGCAATCTCATGAGCCAAATACAAATGCTCTTTATTTATCTATTGCTTCTTTCACGAGATGGTTATCAAATACATTGATAATAATGACAATCATTGCACTCTAAGCAAATTTATCATATCAAGTTTAGTTGCTTTTCTCAGCTTTTCTACTTAATATTGGACAGAAAGAAATGGGTCGGATGAAAGATGAAGATAAAATAATTATATGGGAGTGTTATTTGTGCTAATATTTCCCGGATGTATGCAATTCATTAAGATCTTGGGAGACTAAACCAATCTCACCTCTAAGTCTGTTATTTAAAATTATAATTTAGAATGTGATTGACTATTAAATAACATTTTATAAAGAGCACGACAAATTGATTTCACCTCGCCTGATGGCAAGCTGAAGGCAAAGTCTCGGAAAACAGGGTCACCATTATAGAAAAGTACCATGTTACAATGGCGACACTTAGCTTGACGGCCTCATCAGATGCTTTTTAGTTTTTCACGCCCCGCTTTAAGAACTGTAGAAAGACTATTTAATATATTAAATTATATCCCTTTTGAGCGAATTACCTAAATTGCACGATGCCTATGAAGCAAATTGCCTAAAGTCAATGTCTAAAACGCAGGATGCCTATAAAGTTTAATGTCTATATGGTTTTAATGCCTACGAAGCAATATGCCTATGTTGTTTAATGTCTACAAAGTATAATGCCGGTGCTAGTCAATTGCCTACAAAGCATGAGTCCAATTTTATTACATCAAGAAATCTTTTTGCTAAAATATGACACATAACACGACTCTTTAGTCTTAATTACTTTATTACTGGATACTTCGAACTTAGTCCTTACCTGTTCAGCGTGGTATTAGATGTGACCGGTGAGATCGACCACGACGTCAAGGCACGCATTGCTGCCGCGTGGGCCAAGTGGCGAGAAATGACTGGCGTCACCTGTGATCCCAAAATGCCAGTCAGGTCGAAGGGGCAGGTCTATAAGACGATCATTAGGCCTGTTCTCTTGTATGGTTGTGAGGCGTGGCCGCTGCTCGAGCGACACAAGCAAGAGCTGCGTGTCACGGAGATGAAAATGTTGCGGTGGATGTGCGGCGTTACGCGTAAAGATCGCGTACGGAACTCTCGCATCCGCGGCAGCCTCCATGTCCGTGACATCGCGGATAAAATGCAAGAGAGCCGCCTTCGCTGGTGCGGCCACGTCTTGCGACAACCGCCAGGCTACGTGGGGAACAAATACCTGGCAATGGTACCCCCGCCGGGTCCAGGTAAAAGGGGTAGGCCAAAGAAGTCCTGGCTTGACGTCGTGGAGGGTGATATGCGTGCTAATAGTCTCACTACCATGGACGCCCAAGATCGTGCGAAGTGGAGAAGGAAGAGCCGGAAGGCGGACCCTGAGCTTCGAGGTCATCTTGGCCACGGATGCAATCAGGAGAATACGTCTATATGCAGATGATGATGACTTCGAACTCATTATCATAGTATTGTAAAAGGGACACGTAAAACGTACGTAACGTGTCCCTTTTACATTGGGTCTAGATAGCGCTGTGTATTTTACACAGCGCTATCTAGTGGAATATTTATATTTAAGGAATATTTATAGATAGGTATCAACTGCTATATTTTTATTATTCTAAAATTATAAAAATACACTTTGTATAACAAATAAAAGCACACCTTGGGACCTACTGTACTACCAGGGGTATGGCCAGGGGTACCGTGGGTCTGAAGTGGCCATTTTCCGGGCACTATTGTTGACTCGAGTCAAGTATCTAAAGCTGAGTCTGGTCTGTATATTTAACTGCCTGATGTTAAACAGCCCTGTCCCTTAGTCGCCTTGTACGATACCGCATGAGAGGAGATGGGTGGCCCAAATTTTACACTGCCGGGAACCACGTGACGATATATTATGTGTACTATAGAAATTAATAATGATCCGAGACCTACCTACATAAGAAGTGTTGTCAAAGTACATTGTAGACATTTCCATTCTTAGGCATTAAACATTGTTGTCAAAGTACATTGTAGGCAATTTGCTTCATAGGCATCGTGAAATTTAGGTACTTCGCTCAAAAGGGAATCACCGCTTCCTATTACCGTATTCACAGCCCGTTCCTCCATAGAATAACCTCTAACATAACCAGCTGTCTCTTTCCAGAACTTTATGATACAAGCTTTCAATGTACACACTTACCTGTGAGGTATAGCTGCAGCTGAGAATATATATTCAGCTATGAGGCCAGACAAACGATTAGAACCGAAACCATAACTATATTAATTAGCTGATAACGGCCAAACTGACCGAGCTCGTGGATCAATACATCGTCAAGATCGATTGGCTTCTCGGAGACACTTTCTTTCCTAACGTCAGCACTAAAAGTTTGTTCATAACCTTGCTTCTGAAGACTAGAATGACTACTTCCAGCTGATTTCATTGTACTATTTGGGTGTTATAACTTTTTCAGGATGACTTTCGGTTGATTGAACACTCCCGTGACAGCGCTCGCATAGATGCGAAAACGCGAATGAAGATTTGAAACATTATCAATAGGTACAAAATAAATTGTTATCGCTGCAGATACTTGAGATTGTGATACCATTATAAACACAAGTTATTGAAATAGAGATGTGATAACAGATTACAAAAATACAACTAGAATCTGCGGCTGCTGAAACTATGTAAGGAGCTGTCTGTCAGAGTGATGCCATGGCAATGGACGGACTGTGTGTTATGGTAATAGAAAATTCGAAAATTCCGCTCAATGCAAATAGTAAAAAAATATGAAATGAACTGATTTTTTAAATTATAAGTGAAATAAATAGGTACCAACAATAAAATTGTACCTGAAATATAAATATGTGAAAGAATCGTGAGATGATCTTCAGCTATCATACTCTCCAGGCGTGTAAGACGTCATAGTGTATAGGTTATAAGGACCGAATGGGTGCTTAGGGATACACGTTGTTCCCCTAACTGTAATAAAACGAACTGCCAGCAGAAAGAGGTCGTAGTCACTGTGGAGGTACAAGCAGAAGTTTCAGTTTGAACAAAATTAAAAAAATAATGCATTTTATCTTTTGAAATAATGATATGGTGTCAAACTTGTGGTTAACCTATTGGTACCTGTGAATTGAAGAAACAAACCTACAGCACTTCCACAAAATTGTACAATATACAGTTTAAACACTTAGGTGATATAAAAGTATTCTAGAAGACTAGCTGTTACTCGCAGCTCCGCCCGCGTGGAATTCTGATCCCTTTCATCGCAGTCGGTATCTGGTAAGCATACAGCGTCGAGCTCTAAAGCTCGAGCAAACAGAGCATAGCCTAGAACTGCAGCGTAATCCACTAAGGCCGTTCGCTGGCATCGACGGGTGCGGGTCGCGGGCGTCCGCTTCGCGTGCTTGTTTCATGTTATTTCAAGAGCAGCGCTCCGTGAGGCGGATACCCGTCACACGCGACGCGGGCGGCGGGGCCCGCCACGCGGGTGGCGGGGCACGCGCCGTGTGTCCGCGCGACGGAGCACGCGTGCGGGTCTGTTTCAACAAAATCATCGACCGCCGCTACGTTATCCGTGTCACACGCACCGTGCTTGTACAGTCGTTGCAATAAACTTAGAATAATCCTTAGCTGCTTAAAACTACGCAACGGATTTTGAAGCGAGTTTTTTTTTTAGATAGAGTGATTCAAGAGGAAGGTTTATATGTATAATAATATATGTCTATCACTTAAGAATAACCCGCAATAACCATTTTTTATCCTTTACATTTTACGAAAAAAAAAAATGATTTTAAGCATTTCAGCATTAATCCTTATCCAATTAAGTACCCTTAATAAATTGTCCATTTAATATAGAGCAATATGGCCCTTTACAGCATCTAATTTAAATGAATATTTCCGAAGATATTACATTTAAAATGCAGGGACATAGCGGTGCGGTGGAACCGGACCGGCCCGCGGGCGCGGCATAAATAAAAATGAATTATGTTCCCAATGACTGCACCAAATTGGATAATTATTTTTGTAAAAATTTTTGCCCATTTTCTCTTAATAACGAAAACTTGGTTACAAATTCTCCACACAACAATCTAGACGTGACATATGGGCTCATTGGCTGACACCTTTGTTCACGTCGTCGTACTCGTCGTCTTTTGGCTAAGTAATATATCAATAAATGATCCATAGTTATCGACTGTACACCGACGCTATTGAAATTATACTGGTGACAGACGCCCGTCGCGGGCGTCCGCGACGGAGCAGCGGACGCCCGCGACGGACAGGCGGGCGCACGGCGCGGGCGCCCGCGCCGGACGTCCGCGACCCGCACCCGTCTATGCCAGCGTACGGCCTTAGGCCGTACGCTGGCATAGACGGGTGAGGCTGTGCTCTATGAGGAGTTTAAAGAATTGCAGATTATTATGTTGTTCCATGAAACGAAAATACCTTAGCCTGATACTATCAATTAGCCTATAGCAGTCCACTGCAGGACATAGGCCTTTCCTAATGTTGGGATGCTTTGGCTTTCTGTTTTCATGCTGGTCAGACAGATTGGTACCGAGTTTTTTTTCGAATTTTCCTTCTCTCGTAGTGATATCGTCTGCGTATTTTCCTGTTAGTTGCCTCTTACACCCTTTGGAGGAGATAGGATGGTGAGCCGTCACCACACCTCCACCACCCACAATCCTTCCTTCTAAAAATGTTAAGTATAATTACTTGAACTTCTGCTATTCGGTTTTACAATGTCCCCTACGCATACATATCTGCAGTTATCGCAAAAGTTGTTTTGTTCCGAAATTATAATGGGTATTACGGTTTTGACAATACACACCGCTTGTACAACCAAACCGAGGCGACAAACGACTGCCATCTGGAGCAATAGAATATGTTATTTTAGTTTCTGTGTTGTACATTGCGGGCTATCTTAGCACGTGTGGCAGTAATTGTGAAGATAACGCGTAATGTATTGAGCATTGTGTATAAGGGTTGGTTAAATATTAAGTGGTGGTATTTAGCTTGTTTGGGGGTTTGGTGAAAATTAGTAGGTAAGGTATTATTGAGAGGATTATCAAGAAATTTTCACTTAGTTGAACGTAGCGTTTATGGGAGTTTATTGTTTTTCAGCAAATAAGTTGTTATTTATATCTAGTATTTGAAAGTAAAAATATTTTTTTATATTTGAGGAATACACTCTAAATAACGAAACCAGCTGTCAACAGATCTGTTTATAGTCAAGAGACTGATCGCAGATAAAACACAAAAAAAAAAAAAAAAATATTTGAGGAAAATACTGATAACGTTGCCGCGCAGCGACTCACTGTTTTGGCGTTTTTCAGTAAATGCCAATCATCCATTCATACTGGATCTTGACTATTACTAAGCAAGTAATAATTTTAAGACAAAAGACCTCAGAAAAGATCTTCAACTGATAAAAGTATAATGAACTGCGATTAACTAACATAACATAACATAAACTCACGCCTATATTCCCCGAAGGGGTAGGCAGAGGTGCTAGCACCCACATTTCGCCGTTTATGTTTAGGTCCCAATGTAATAGGTGGCGAGCCTATTGCCATTAACCGGGCACTTATAAACCTGCGATAAATAAATAATAATAACTACTGCAATTGTTTTATCGTGTACCTACCTACCTATAGTAAATCTTTAATCATTAATATAAATATACACGTACGTTAAGCGGTCTACACACCAAACCCGCCGGCCCGCCGGCATTGCCCGCGGGTTGGTTTTTGCGGTATGATTATCGCAAAACAAGGCCGGCCGCCTGACCCGCCGGGTTTGGTGTGTAGAGGCCTTTAAGAAAAAAAGGACCTTTCAATACGCTTCAATTATCATATTTGATATATAGAATAAGACTGAAAAAACGATCTCGAAAGGAGAAAGCCATCCCTTTACAAATGGTGTTGGCTTTCTCCTTTCGTGATTTTTTCTCCTTTGTTTGATTCGTTGTCGCGTTAGGGATCGTGCATTAATTACGTGACCATAATTTTACTTTTATTAACTATATTTCACTTCCTCATAACCTGGTGTAGGTAAGATAAGAATACGAAAAGATTTCTTGTAATCCTCCCCATTATTTATGTAATATTTGACAGCCTCTGTGGCGTAGCGGTAGTGAACGCGGCCGCTACGCAGGAGGCGCGGGTTCGATCCCCGCTCAGTGCAAATATTTGTGTGCATTAAATATGGGTATTTGCATTGGTCTGGTCGTGCCTCGGTGAGCACGTTAAGCCGTCGGTCCCGGTTGCCATAAGAACATCTATGGCAGTCGTTAAGGGTAGTTGGTGCCCTAAAAAGTCCAAAAACAACGGTATAGCTGCAAAGCTTCGATATCGCCTAATGTTAACATTGGGTCGTGGAGGTCAGATGGCAATCGCTTCACGGAAAATATCGAGGTCTAGCCAAATCTGTAGCTATGACTGGTAAAAGCGGACCCCAGACTCCGAGCTGAAAGCTTCGGATGCGACTGGGAATTAACGCTAAGGAGGAAGTAGTTGACCTTCGAGCAAAGTTATCCTTTTGTAGTTGTTGAAGTTGCCTTTTACATTTCTTTGCAATGTTTATTGAACTATAATTATCTGTAGGTACGGCTGTTGGATTATCTTCAGACTTTCACTTAATACTTACCATGGATTTTAATCATGGATGTATGTGGTCCTACCACGGCCTTCAGGGTCAAGTCAACCTCACCTGCATCCCTACCCCGAAAGGTACACCTTTTGACTAACAGATGACGCTATAGAACAGGTTTATTTCTCAGGGTAGGGATGTCATAGAGAGAGATTTACTTCGACAGTGTATCAATGGCCCTTTTTTCTGGGGAAAGATGGAGATGCCTTAGTCCCACACCCAAGGGGGCCTTCTATGGCCTATATTCCTGGGTTAGCCGGGGTGAGCGAGGGATATGCCAGAGGCTCTCATCCCTGGCAATGGTGCGTTAGTGCGGTTTTAATCGGTTCGAATGTGATACACCATCCTCACTGGCTCCGGAGAGGGGTATCAAAAAAAGTATATCGATGACATTACTATGCCTCGTGCTATGTTGCGTTATCGTGTACTTTTGTGTATCTCGTTCTAAATTTTCACGATACGACATCGTAGGGCCCCGTGAGTTCACGCATCGTATCGTCGTGTAAGAGACATAAAGGGTGAATTAGGATGCAAAATAAAAGTCGCCTATCAAAAACACTGAACTCTATATTCAATATCTAGAAACAACATTCAAAGTAGTCTAACGTCGAGTTAACTGTCTAATATTAAAACATCATGTCTTACATTAACACAGAACTAAATATTAACATATAAGGCATTTTGAAGAACTCTGACGTCATTCTTCTAACAATATCATCTTTCAACAATTTAATTAAAATTATATATTCAGAATACAAGGTTATTTTTTGCAATAAATATTCTCATTTACAATATTATGTTAGCTTGTCAAGGACAAATCTTGTAAGTTGATCAGAACCAGTTCTTTAGTTCCTCTCATCTTAAG
Source organism: Eilema depressum (assembly GCA_914767945.1). Classification (NCBI taxonomy): domain Eukaryota; kingdom Metazoa; phylum Arthropoda; class Insecta; order Lepidoptera; family Erebidae; genus Eilema; species Eilema depressum. The sequence goes on from OU612026.1 coordinate 3,126,983, forward strand.
TAGATGATTTTTTCCATGTTGATTCAGTTATGATGACGTTTCATTGTCATGGTAAGCATGAACTAAATCGACATCCAGAATTAGCTGCAAATCCTACTAATATTATAAACGCGAAAGTTTGTAGTATTGCCGGGTGTTTTTTTACTCCTTCACGTAAAAACTCCTGAACGGATTTTAATGAAACTTTACAATAATATAGCTTATAATGATACTTGTTTTTCTCCATGGTGTGCACAATAAAGATATACTTACTTACTTACTTACTTACTTATACATCAGAATAACACATAAAGAAAGGCTACGTTTGGTCGCGATAACCGACATCCACGCGGGCAGAGAAGCGGGCAACAGCTAGTACACGATATTTTAAAATCTATGGTGCAATCTATGGTATCCAGTGTGTGTTTGCTGGTTTGTCCTTCTTTTACACAGTAAATGACAATATCATTGATACTATTAAGATAACATTCTGTTGGACGTATTTTTGGCATATCCATAATTTACAATTTTTATGCGATGCGAGAGTTCTAATCAATTCGGGTCAAGAACCCAAGCTAGTATAGTAATATCATAATAAATATCTTTTAATTGTTTTAAGCCTAAGAAACAGACAAAAAGTATATAAAGTCTAATGATATCTTTCAAGCAAATAACGCCAGAGTTCGTAATAATATGAATCTTACATGATATGTACATTTGTTCATAAATAAAAGAAACATGGTTTCAGAATAATGTCTGATCGTTGCTCACGACAAACGAAATGTTCCAAGTACACATTTAAATAGTTAAATATAACAATAATTAAAGCTAACATTGAATTTAAAGCTTGATATCGACTTACAATACTTTAAACAAATCGAAAATAATATTAAAATATTTTGTAATATGAAGACATTTGTTAATCTAGCTAGAAAATATAATTGTACTTAAGATTTTGGGTGAAATCTGATTTCAGCAATAATTTTAATGTATTTATACTCATCATACCTCAAACCCCGCCTGATTATGAAGAAAAAGGAAAAAAAAACCACCATCCACCATTGTAGATGCCTGTTTCAAAATGGTGAATCAATATAATCAGACATTATCTGGTCCAGACTCAAACCAATGCTCAAATCCAGAGGGGATAAAGAAGCCTACAGATTCTAATATCTAATTAGATACTTGGTTACCCTTTTTCATCAGTTTTCTTAGATATTTCCAAGTAATTTCAGTTTTTAATTCATTAAGTTTTTCTTTACTCAAATTGATTACAGTAAAAGAAGTATTTTACAAGAGTATTATATTTTTTTTCCCGCTAGCGATATTTAAGATTTGAGCCACCGCAAACTGCAGACTTTTTAATCTGTTGATAGTTTGATCGGGTTGGGCTGAGGGCCCACTCGCTCAACTAAACTGTGGGGTTCGTTGTGTTTCTTCGCCAATAATTTAATTTGAAGACTGCCTTGAGGCCTATCGAATTTATAATTGTTAACATATGTCGGCAATTTATTTTTCGTTGGGGTGTGAGCATTTTTAGATATATTCATACTGATTAACAGCCCGATTAAACTATTGGCCGATAGTTTAATCTAATGTAATTTATAGTCTGCAGTTTGCGGGGGTTGTAATGAATATCTAAAACTTCCAGTGTTGCTAAATTTTCCTCTTATATTCCTTTTGTTTCATTTCGCGGTAGGGATTATGAAAGTATTCGTGACTTGGGTGGAGCTAGGTTAGACGTGACCTGAAACCTAATCTTAGAATACGGCCTTTTGTCCTTTATTTGAATTGGTGTTAAATAAAAGACCTGTACCCTTAATTGGATCTTATGTACAAGCCCTTAAAGATCAAATTGATAAGTTTGAGGATGTCAAATGAGTTATTGATGAAATCACATTTATCTGTAATATGTAAAATATATATAATCTTATTTCAAAGAATATAGTATAGATGATTTCAAACAGTTTAATTCAAATGTCTATGATTTTCAACTTGTAGAAATTAAAAATGTCTACGACACGAATGATTCTCCACAAGTAAGCAACATTTAGTTTTTTTTTTCGTATTGTAAACGTACAAAAATCTAACATCTATAGCGAAATGGACGTGAAACTAACTAGCAAATGGACCTCCGTAATTTAGTATTGTCCATCATTGTGCATTTCATATTTATAATTTACATTTTACGTATGTATATCACAAAGAAAATCTTTCGCTTGTAGCTTTCAAAACAATTTCGAAGCTACAGCATTAAAATTAATAGCAACGTTGGTCCTAGACAAAATAACGGAGCATTTATAATATCCATTACAATCTATACATATGAAAATGCTATTTTATAGAAAACACCAAGTTATACTTAGACCGTTATTTCAATGTATATGAAAACACTTATATTTTCCTAACTATAATGAATCTTTACAATTTCCTTTAATGATGATATTAATTTACTCCCAAAATGAGCGTCATCCCGCCTTTCTAATTCCAATCTAAACATTTCTAGATTTGTTTTCTCGCAAATTTTCTATTTTTAACTTTATCACAGGCTCACGCTCAATCCCTGAGGGTTAAAATTACATTGCACCTTTAAATTACTGATACCTTTACCTAAAATCCAAAGAACTTAGTCCCCCTTTCTTAAAAGTTATTCATTCGTTTGAAAAGTTTTCTATTAGGCTTTTGATAAAATCAATCACACTTAAATTATATATTACTTTAATAACTTTTCATGTGGTCTTTTCACAATATAAATAGAGACACTTAAACTTGTGTCACGTTATCGCTACCTCCTGTTTAGAGTGTAACATGTTAGTGAAAATGTTGGGTGTTCCACAAGGCATAATCTTAGGCCCAGAGGTTTTTCTCTAAAGACAGGGTTTTATGTATAAAGGGCGGTGGTCGCCTAGCAGTCGTGCGGCCACCGGGAAGGGTGGCCGGCCACGGATCACATGACGCAGCAACTCTTCGCTCGTCCTTTCAGCTCAGCCTTAAGATCGCGCTTGCTTTTGCTGCGGCCAACTTGTTTCTGTGAAATAAAAGAAATATAAATATCCATAACACATTATAAGAGATCGTGGTATCACTACATATTATAAAACAAAGTCGCGGTCGCTGTCTGTCCGTCTCTATGTATGCTTAAATCTTCAAAACTTCGCAACGGATTTTGAAGCGGGTTTCTTTAATAGATAGAGTGATTCAAGAGGAAGGTTTATGTGTATAATACATGCATAATATTGTAGAGAAACACTGATAAATTAAGAGATATGCAGAGGGAACGGGATAAGAAAATAACGAAGTTCGCCGGGTCAGCTAGTATTTTATATATTTTAAATATTATACCTGTTGTTTCATTTGTTGCTTATTTAACTTTCCCAATGCAGCCAGTGCTGCAACTTCAAAGGCGTCCTTGACACCTTTGGTAGAAGCTCTGGCTGACGTTTCCACGTAAGTCATCGCTCCTAGCTGTCTAGCTACTGCGAGGGCCTGTGAAAGAAAAATATTATACAGTCATGGAAAATTACATACATGCTAAAGTAACTTAGATTCATAGCCAAGATTGGTTACATCAGCTATCTTCGGATGCGCGGTACTACTAACTAGGACCTGTATATATAAGTGGTCGATGATGACGAAAATGGTTGAAGATTATTATCATCATCACGAAATTATTATGTTATAATATTTCTACATACATCAGGCCTTTTTCTCTCCGGAGCGGAGTAGGTAGCGACAACAGCCCTGTGGGGAATTATTCTGGTCTTAATAAAAATAAAAATACAGCGAGTATGTGTTAATAGGTTGAGCTGTAAATGCTATTGAAAAATTTATTACATTGAACCATACAAAATTGATGAAGATGTTATCCCGTGATACATTGCTAACATAAAACTAGCAGGAGTTCTTAATAAGCCCTCATACATTGGAAAATAGGTGAATAAATATATTGGATGAATAATTTATATGGTATTTTAATAAATGCAAAACCATCTCCAATAAATCTGCATTATGATATTACAAGGTACCTAATTATAATTTAATACTTCATTAGCCCCAACTGCCCCAAGGGACTGATCTTTTATTTTTAATTGAAGCATGTATCAGTTGGGGATTAAACCCATAATATTAGACGCGGAACAGTCCGCGTGATGACTACTTAAATCATTGCATCATTCATGCAATCACTAAATGCTACAATATTAAACAATATGCTCCATCCTATCGCGATATGAGGGTGAAACTATAGCTTTGCCAGAATAAATACTCTTACTTGAAGTTTCGTACATCAAAATACAAAACTTCATCTAACTCCAACCGGTTATAAAACCTGGAATCTCATCTATAGCAGTCACATTCTGCAGCACCCTTGCGAGTGAACAGTTCAATTTATTCGTTCCGATTCTATCAAGTAAAATAAAGTTTCTAAATCTATAGAAAACTCCAGAACTTTTCAATTAAAAGATCAATTTCTAAAGACAGGCGCTCTAGAGAATTTCAATGTCTCCAGCGAGTCTATTATGGCCATTCATGCCACTACCCAATTAGAGTGTGCCCATTCGCTAAACAGTAACCAGTTGAATGGGATCTCCAATTAATTGATTCGACTAGCCTGAATTGGTCCGTCCGACTTCTGCAATTGCTCTTTACATAATACGTGTAAAGTTTGTGTCAGGATGTGTCAATTTAAACGACAATTTTGCTGAATGGAGTAAATTTAACTTTGGCTTTTTGATTAGGAGCGTAGTTGAGGGTAAAATTGAGGAATTGACAATATTGAAAATTTTGATAAAAGGAAAATTTCGAAGTTTAGTCGATATCTGCAGAGTACTCATAATTTCAAGATTCCTAAGCTGGGTATATATTTTCCCACGAGACGTTTTCTATAGGAACATCCGGTTACACGATGTCGATTTCGTGGAAATGGTTCTGTAGGTACTGGAGTCGGTATAGTGGACATTGCTCCATATAGTGCCAAAAAGACTAACGACCAGTAATGGTAACCCGGTATAGCCTCGACGAGAAACCATCTTATGGAAACAGTTCATATTTTGTAAATTCATAAATTTTATTGTCCGCCTAAATTTTTTATGGACCTTTGTTAAAATGTCTTGAACGCGTATTCTGTCGTCTTCTTCTGTCGAATCGACGGCGCTTCTACTCTTAAACTCTATTTTCCCAGTATGCTGCTACCTGGATCGCGTTCTCGGAGGCGATCATAAGGTCCTCCGGAGTACAGGTAGATGGGCATGCAGCACACGTTAGCAGGTGGGCCATGGTCTGTGGAGCAACTCCACACTAATCTACCTAATTTTCTACCATAGGCTTCACTAAATAATATTTGTAAAATATATAAGTATATTATTCATTCGAGTTCAGACATAATTTTTGAAGATCAGTTAACAAAACACAACCAGATTTTAATAGAGGTATCAGCTCTCTGATTGGAAGTTTTGAAACTTAAAGCCTGCAATACATGACGAGGTCGATCGCATCAGGTCAAACTGTGGCAGTTTGGCCTGATCGGATTAGAGCAAATACACGATACAATCACATCAGTTCATCCGGGTTCGCTGCAAGTAGTGATCGTAAATTATGGACGAATGTGAATTATTGTGTTATGCTGCCTTGGCATTAATACACACAAAAAAAAGGAAAAAAAGAACACTGTGGGTTAAAAAGTGGCTTCGACAAAGGGACCATTATTCCCACATAAATCTTTTACAAGAGCTAAGGTTTTACCCAAAGGACTGGTTTAATTATTATGCAAACTGAACTGATCTGTCAATACACGATCCGTTCAGTACTTCCGTTCAGATGGATGTGATTGAATTGTTTCAGTCGCTCCGGCCGACTGACGCGAGCTTATCTTCAGGCCACATAACACACACACGATGCGGATTTGCATCCGGTCAGTTAGACCTGAAGGCAAAACTGTTCGTATATGGTAGGCTTTAAGAGAATGAGTTCGAAATATCTCAAACAGTTCACAAATACGTGATTGTGTTTACAGCCCTTTCATTCAATGATTGAATTCATACTCTCATATCTTTGTACGTCGATTCTTTGGCCAATAATCATGATTATAAAATCAAATAGTACTCTGTCAATTAGAAGACGTTCGTTACAATGAAAATTCAGCCTAAAGATTACGTTACTTAAGTTTATAATACAAATGCCGAAGAAGCGGGCGAACTGTTTCATGAGCTGTTTAAAGAACAAATTCTTATTCACAGAATGCTTCAAAGCTATGCCCCGGGGAATATCACCGACAGAAATGCCTACCAGGGTTCATTATAATAAAAGTTTTATATTCATTACTTGCCCCGTTATTTGAGGCTTCAACAATTGCAAATTCTACTAACATTATAGAAATGTGAAAGTATGTGAAGATATTTGGAGGTTTCGATGTTTGTTATTCAATCATGCTCTAACGGCTGTATGGATCTGGCTGAAATTTGGTACAGGGATAGATAGAAATAGGAATAGCGTGATTGCCATACGAAAATCTATGGCAGTCTTTACGGGTAGTTGAAGCCCTAAAAAGTTCAATAACTGGTCTAACTGCAATGCTTCTAAATCACCAATTGGCTGTGGAGGTCACTTCACTTGTACTCGTGAAAATTTCGAAGTTCAGCCAAATCCGCAGCTAGCCTGGAATAACTGGATCCGGAATCCAAGCTGAAAACTTTGGATGCGATTGGGATTAACGCTAGGATGAACAGAAGAAGGATAGCCTGGATACGGAAGGCTTCGAGAGCAATGGCGCACATTGGGACAGTGATTGATCAGTATTAGGTATTTGATTTGTAACGTTACCTCTTCACTGGTGACTGGATGTGTCCTCAGCTTGGAGAGCATTGTGAGCGTCTCCTTGTCATGCCGCAGGTCAGCCTTGCAGCCGCAGAGGAGAACTGGCGCTGCACCGCCGTGGGTCCGGACTTCTCTGTACCACTGGAAATTGAAGGATTTAAGTTAGTAGATATTTAAGAGGCCCGAGACGGCATGCGGCTTTAGTTGGTTCGAGTCCTTCATAACCGTGTACGTTACCCCAGCAAGAAAGTACCTCGTAGAGTGACATGAGTGGCACGTATAATTAGAGCGTTATATGCTATACATGTGCGCCGCATAAAAAAATTTGTGCGTGTTGTAGTTTTGGAAAAAAACGGAGAAAATGATTTCTGCTGCGGTAACGTTGTTCCAGCAAGAAAATTCTGAACGAATAAACGGAGAGAGAAATATTATGCATGGGCAGAGAGCTTATATTTGTGCTATGATGTGCGCCGAAAATGAAATTTGTGCCTCTTCAGGTTTTCGAGAAATTGCATTTTTTGCTGGAGTAACGTTTCGCATAATCGTGTATCTCTGAAACCATTCTATGTGCGGCTGTGTAGTAAAAATATACGAGAATCTCTTAATTTGTGCTTATTTCTGGCAGAATTAGATTTTACAAAACATTTATAGTTTTCAAGTATTTTCGCTTTTTTGAAAATAAAATAAACCTTCGCTGCGCCTACATGATAAAACTTATGAGCTCGCTGAAAACTTTATTCGGTCCTCCTTGGCGTGTATAATAACCATAAATGATTTCAAACGCGTGCATTCACTCGTTATTGAATAATATTACTAAAAGCCAAACCGACGGCACCTTAACTTTGAAGTCGCCGCACAAGAAAACGGCCCAAGCTAAGATCTGTGGGTGTAAGCTAATAAATAGAGCGTCTAGTCAATTAACTTATTGCAAAATATCAGCTTGAAATGTTTCGCATTTAAATTGTTATAAATGTAATACTAAACGTATAAGCCACGACTGATTATCCGACCAAATTAGAATGACTACAAAAAAGCGATGGAATAGTACAAATTGATGACCTTCTTAACTTTGTTCACGAACTGGTTGTAAAGTGTTGTTCATGAGTACACTTACGTAGAAAATAACTAACTCAAAGAATAAATTTACTATTGAATAATCTGAATGTTAGTTTTTTGACTTTGCACATTACTAAGTACAAGTACATTCAGTATATTTGTTGATTTTAGTCTTATTAAATACTAACTACTTCGTTTTTTTTAATACTATTAGTACTACTTAAGTCGCAGACAAGCACATGGCCCACCTGATGGAAAGTGGTAACAATTAATATGCACAAAAATCAATGTGCACTAAAAGTCGAAAATAATTGCGTATTCGTAATTAATTATTCTACAACTTAATAATCAACTTAGTTTTCCTACTTATCAATATAATATTTTTTAGAGTTCTCTTAAGTAAAATGAAATGAAAAAGATATTTGACCACTTATAAGTAAATCAAATTTTTATTAAATAGATAACGAATTTAATAATTGAACAATAAAAAAATCTGTCTTTTATAAATGAAAAAAATAATTAGGATAATATAATTAGTTACAATAATTGTTATTTTTGGAGTCGGTATCAGCCAAGGTAGGTTCGTAACTATATACATACATAGTTACAGGTGAGATGTATCTATTCGTGTCGCACGCGTTCCTTGACGACAGTCAGACAGACGAGGCGAACGGCGAGAGCGGGGTCGCGGGGCTGGAGGGGAGCTGCTGGCCGGGACGGGCGCGACACGCCGTGCACGCGCCGCTAGCACTGTGATGTGACGACGGACGGTATCGCTTTAACGCGTTAAATGTTGTTAGTTTTGTTTAAATTAGGTAATTGTTTTTATTTTGGTTTGGTTCTGCTCAATATGTAACAATAATTTATACCTACAGACAGTACCCGATTTTGATAAAAAGGTGATTGAACATTTTATTTCAAAAAAATGTCCTCGTATTTAATGTAAGTATAAAAAATCAACATAATCCTGTAAAATTGCTGTTGTATTGCAATTTCTTATCTTAATAAGTAGGTGCATACCTTTTGAGCAAGCAAAGCGCACCACCGGTTTGATGACCCACCAGCCGCAAACACAAATAGTTAAATCAAATTATTTGTGTACCTAATCAGTGGATTAGGTACACAAATAATTTGATTTAACTATTTGTGTTTTCTTATTTTGGGTAATTGACCTGTGATTTGATGTTATAATATAAGAATGAAGATAATAATTTATATATCAAAAATGTGTGTCATTTGATATGGTCATGACTTTAATTTAAAGTATATTTGAATTAGCTTCCAAAACTAAATCACACAGTTGCCAATAAACGTTTGAACGCGACTGTTCGGACAACAGCTTATGATAAAGACGTTAAAAAAGAAGGTCATCGATATGTACTATTCCGTCGCTTTTTGTAGTCATTTTAATTTGGTTGGATAATCAGTCATTGCTTATACGTTTAGTATTATATTTATAACAATTTAAATGCTAAACATTTCAAGCTGATAATTTGCAATAAGTTAATTGACTAGACGCTCTATTTATTAGCTTACACCCACAGATCTTAGCTTGGGCCGTTTTCTTGTGCGGCGACCTCAAAGTTGAGGTGCCGTCGGTTTGGCTTTTAGTAATATTATTCAATAACGAGTGAATGCAGGCGTTTGAAATCATTTATGGTTATTATACACGCCAAGGAGGACCGAATAAAGTTTTCAGCGAGCTCATAAGTTTTATCATGTAGGCGCAGCGAAGGTTTATTTTATTTTCAAAAAAAGCGAAAATACTTGAAAACTATAAATGTTTTGTAAAATCTAATTCTGCCAGAAATAAGCACAAATTAAGAGATTCTCGTATATGTTTACTACACAGCCGCACATAGAATGGTTTCAGAGATACACGATTATGCGAAACGTTACTCCAGCAAGAAATGCAATTTCTCGAAAACCTGAAGAGGCACAAATTTCATTTTCGGCGCACATCATAGCACAAATATAAGCTATCTGCCCATGCATAATATTTCTCTCTCCGATTATTCGTTCAGAATTTTCTTGCTGGAACAACGTTACCGCAGCAGAAATCATTTTCTCCGTTTTTTTCCAAAACTACAACACGCACAAATTTTTTTATGCGGCGCACATGTATAGCATATAACGCTCTAATTATACGTGCCACTCATGTCTCTCTACGAGGTACTTTCTTGCTGGGGTAACGTACACTCATAACCGCACCCGGGCCAGCGGGTGCGGTTACTGGACAAAAAAAGGTATATTTTTTATGAGCTTGGAGCACCTGTTGATTCGTGAACGAGGCTCTGGCGAACGGTTTACTTTCGGAGTCGGGGTTCAGACGGTAGTTTTTTTTTTTTTTTTTTTTATACCACTTAGGTGGCAGACAAGCACACGGCCCACCTGATGGAAAGTGGTTACCGTGGCCTATGGACGTATGCAACACCAGAGGCGTGTAAAGATCAAAATAAACCAAATAATGAGTAATAAACCTACGATTCCTAAGTGTAAGGCCGTTTGTCCACCGCCGCCGTCACCGGGACGTCACCGAGAACGAGATGACGGCGCCGATTTAGCGATACATACATTTACTATGGCCATGTGTCCACCGCATGCCCGTCAACCGAACGCCGTCATCCCGGCCGCCGATAGCGAAATAATCTCGTTCTCGGTGCCGTCCCGGTGACGGTGGCGGTGGACAAACGCTGTAAGCGTTGAAAGTAACCGGAATTGTTGCTAGAATGAAGAGATAGTCCTATCTAATATATTATCTAAGAAGGTTTGTGAAGTTTTGGTCACGACTAGATTGTAGTCCGTATTATCACTTAGACTACTTCATAACCTTGGGGAACATGATCAGAATTCCACGCAGGCGGTTCCGTGGGTAACAACTAGTATAATAAATATATCGACGTGCGAGAAATAGCTTAAGAGTCATTATTATAGATACCGGAAAACGTCTCAGCTGTTGTTATTCTATCTAGTCAATATCAGATATTGGCTTCAGAGGCAGTGGCTTCTCAACGAGGCTAGGTTCAACGACATCCATAATATTATACTATATTTGTTTTCTGTGGTGTACCATAAAGAATTATTGTATTATCAAAAGGCTTTTATGTATTTGTACCGGCTGTACGGAACGAAATATATGCTAATTTAGTTATGGCTGATTCGCCATCTTTCGTTCTTTTTCTTTGAGTTTTTGTTTGAGCTATCATTAGGGGGCTACCAAGGAATTTACTTGCATCCGAAATTTCGTACCCGCATCAAACGAACGAATGACTAGTAGGAGTGGTAGGTAGGTAATTAGCTGTAATTAAATTACGCCTTTACACGTGCTGATTGACAAAGAAGGCTTTGGTGTGAGTTTTCCTTTTGAGGTTAGAAGTTCAGAAGGCAGTCACTTTCATAAAAACCAAGGAAAATCAAAACCTGGCTCAAAGATGAAAACTTTTAAAGTCATAATACAAAAAACGGAACAAAGTCTGGTTTAGACCCGAACTACAGAGTCCAGGCTGAATATCAAGACCATGGTTTAAACCTCTCCTTATTACAAAAGCTGAATAATCCGGACTACTTCGTACCTTAGTTTAGACCTTGGCCTAAATAACAACCACAGATAACTCCAACTATTGTTCGTTCATTATGATATCATTCGGTCGCAACGTTTCGTTTCTAAAATTTCTGAAATCACTAATAAATAATTTTTACTAAAAATGCTGAAAAAAATATTTAATCATAAATATTTTCATTAAATTCAATTACATGAATAATAGTTATACTTTATTTTATAATACATATATATCATTATTATGCTATTATTTAGCAATCATTGTTATAATATTGTTATCATTGTTATAAGACGTTAAATGGAACGAAACGTAGTTTGCCGGAGTTCGCGCGTTCTAAGTTATAAAAATTTTCCAATTTTTATACCCACTTTTAAAGGAGAAGGGGCAGTTTTGTATGAGAGGCGTCCCAACCCTTGTAACAAGTTGCGACTAGTGTAAACATGTTCATTTAGTCTATTTTTATCTAAAACTAAAAGTTTTTTATCAGAAATTCGTGCAGGTCCAAAGTTATAAGGGTGTAAGTAAAAAATATTTTTTGTGCAAATAGGCTTTGCAGTACAGTTCTACGGTTTTGTATCATTTCGCCGACGGTCATTACAACTACGATTGACTCAACTAGGGTTAATTCACCTACTGGTTGACATGGTTCATGGTTGTACACTTGTACCGATCACATATTTTTATCAAAAAAAGAGGGGTTATAAGTTTGACGTGTGTATGTGTGTGTGTGTGTGTGTGTGTGTGTGTGTGTGTGTGTCAGTCTGTTTGTGACATCGTAGCTCCCAAACGGCTGAACCGATTTCGATTCTGTATCTTTTGTTTGAAAGATGGTTTAGTCGAGAGTATTCTTAGTTATGTTTCATAAAAATCGGTTCAGCCATTTGAAATATATGCGGAATGAAAAAAGTAGCAATCCAAAATCTAATCTATTTTCAAATATACCCGTGTTGGGTATCAAATGAAAGGTCATAATTTATACATCACGATACAGCAGGTTTTATGGAAATCGGTTCAGCGGTTACCAATAAAAAGCGTGAAACAAAACAAAAATTAAAAGCAGAACCCAATATTTTAATTTTCTCTTTCTAAATCGATTTGAATAGTTAGCATAATAAATGCTTCAAAAGAACATTATTCACACTGCATACATTTTTGGTTCAAAATTGAAAGTGCTGGCCAAATACGATATTTCGTTAGAGCTTGTTCTTATTGGGGCGTCAAAGTTGAGGGACCACTTCCCTCGGTTTCATTTGAGTTCGAAAATCTTGAAAACATTCATTTTTTATGACACAAACTATTGAAAATGAATAAAAAATATCGTGCTACATTGGAAGAATAGTTTATAAAACTAATAAAAAATAAACCCCATACTGCACACCGTTGTTTTTCGTCCATTTATTTAGGTGCTAAATTGAAAATAAGTAGCAGCCGAAGATTACAAATATCATATTCCGTTAGTCAGACAGTGGACCCTCAGCTTTGACGCCATAATAAAAAATGCTAATGAGGACAAGCTCTAATAGAATATCATACTCGTATTCTTTGGTCGGCACTTTCAATTTTGGTCCTTTCAATAAATGGGCGAAAAACAACGGTGTACAGAATAGGGTTTATTTATTATTGGTTTTATTAACTATTCTTCCAATATAGAACAATTATTTTTATTCGTTTTTAATCATTCATATCATACAAATGTATGGTTCCAAGATATTTGAACTCAAATAAAACTAAGAGCAGTGGTCCCTCAGCTTTGACGCCATAGTAAAAAATGCTAACGAGGACAAGCTCTAACGGAATTTCATATTTGTACACTTTGGTCAGCACTTTCCATTATGGACCTAAATAAATGGACGAAATACAACGATGTGCAATATGGGGTTTATTTTTTATTGCTTTTATTAACTATTGTTCCAATATAGAATAAAGTTTTTCATTTATTTTTAATTATTCGTATCATAAAAAATATATGTCTCCAAGATTTTTAAACTCAAATAAAACCAAGCGCAGTGGTCCCTCAACTTTGACGCGATAATAGAAAATGCTAGCGAGGACAAGTTCTAACGGAATATCGTATTTATTTTCTTTGGCCGGCACTTTCAATTTTGGACTAAAATGGGTGATGTCCTTTCATTCAAAAATCCCAATAATTTATACATTTGAAATGTACTAATTAGGGCCTTTAATTTGATATCAAACACGGTATATTTACCTCAAGTTTATTTTTTAAAGCAGTACTTTATGACCGCTAGTGGGCGCCACATTAAATTCAGTGACACGTTATATAGCCTATAATAAGTGGACGATCAAGCCACTTCTAACGATACCTTATTTGTCCAGTTCTAATTAGTAGTTGAAGAGCTATGAGGGAATTAGTGAATATACATACATAGTTCATACATACATACATAGCCTGTCAAAATCATAATCCTCCTTTGGCTTTAACGTAGTTGGGTAAAAATAGCATAAATAAATAAGTATTTTGTCATAAAAACACTAATTATTTAAAATAAATTAAATACTTTCTTTGTAACTGAAACCTCCACAACTTTTACCCTGCACGAAATACAGATTTATGTCCATACAAAAAAATAATACACTCATTGAGACCTTTCATTTGATATATGTAGAAAATTGTTACACCATATGGGACGAAACGCCCATCCTCCTTTAGTTTAGCATAGTATGTATACCTATTGCAAGTTATTTTACGAGTTGGAACGAGAAAAGAAAAAGAGAGCCGAAAATTGGACTTCCGAAAAAAAAGTACCTATGCCAAAATATGACGTATGTCAAGTCTGATGTATTATTATTGTGATTTATACTTTAGACCAACGTTAAACTAGGGGTCACGCAGGTTTATCTTTAGACCAGAGATAGTCCTTGGTTTAGTACTAAAACGCTTTTTGTAATAACATTTTCTTTAGACCATGGTCTAAAGACGATTAAGACCTGGGTTTAGAGTTAGTCCGTGTTTTGTAATATGGCTGTTATGAACTAACGCTGTAATGCTGATCATTTAAGCAGGCTTTATATCTTTCTAGATGAGCCTTTAGAAAAAAAAAATCATCTTTTTTTATAGCGGACCCCGGATTCTAAGGTAAATGCCCTGGATGCGACCGAGATTAATGCAAGGATAATGATGACAGGGTTTTCAGTCGGAGGTGAAGCAAGTTACCTTGGCGGCAGCGTTGTGTAAGGTCTCAGGTTCAGCAATGTTGAAGCACAGCATGAATACCCGCGCGTCCTGATACGCGAGCGGCCTAACAGTGTCATACGCCGTGGTTCCTGGGAACAACAAGAAAAAAACATTAATATACGTAGGTACCTACATTATTTTAAGCACATCGCCTATACACGCCTATAGACGTCTGATCATGTTTATGAACGCCTACAGACGCTTCTAAACGTCTATGAACGCGAATAGGCAAATAATAGGAAAAAAAATACATGTAAAGTAAGGTTAAGCGGCCATAATAACCTCATGTTTTGTCCCGGTGGTGAGTAGGGTAGCCAGATCTCACTGGAGAGTTTTTTTGCTGTCAGTGGGAAGATCAAAGGTTTGTCCAGTGTCCTGCTGTGTCTTTTGCACTGACGGCACAGAAACTCTCTATTCTTATAGGGTCGGCAGCAAGAGAGTGACTCCCCTGGTGTTCCCACGGTAACCACTTTTCATCAGATGGGCCATGTGCTTTTCTGCCACCTAAGTGGTATAAAAAAAGTCTCTCACGAACCATACACCACAGAGCATACTGCTACTTTAAAATCGATATAGCCGTCCTATTCTTACCAAGGAAAACATGGCCGCTGTCCATTCATTACCATACAAAGCTCGTTATTTCAAAATGTCAGATCAAAATAGAAGCCAAAGGAAAATACTCTGTATATAAACGAAGCAAAATAAACAAAGACTCCGTTCCTGAAACAGTTCTTGATAGGATACAGATAAGACTGCTGCAGGTAGAACCATTCACCGTTCGATACCCTACTTCGGTTCTTATTACCGAAAGCACTTCTAGGAAAATAATATTATAAAGAGAATGAACGAAATGAGTTTGTTGTGTCAATGGCACGGCACTATCATTGAGTGAATGGAGTGAGTTCGAAATACGAATTTCGCAGGCGTCTTGTAATTTTTCCCTCCAAATTGTTTATTGAAAGCACGTTTAGTCATTCTGGAATGTTTTAATATAGGTTCTTATTACGGGAGTCACTTCATGTAAGATAATATTTAAAGAGAATGAACGAAATGAGAAATTTCTTAAAATTCAACTATGTTGTGTATTTTTTGAAATTCTTACACAGATTGATCACAAAGATCAAAGAGAGTAAACCATGAAAATTACCAAATACTAACAAAACGTGAACTTATGGGTCATATTCGAAATAATAATTAATAAGAGATGATTAACAGAGAGGAAAATAACAGAAAATGTAACGAAAATTAAGGATTTAAGGTGTCAAAAATTAACTTTTTTTTTGCGCCCCGTTCCACATTCAAAGTTCGAACTTCCCTCCTAACCGAGACACCGAAATAAAATTCTTGTACTGAATAGCAGCTCCTCTAATCTATACTCGTATAAATAAAAATGAATTGGGTGTCCCAATTCGTAAAATCCCTAAGTCCAACTTAGGTATTTTTTCACTAACAACACCAAAGGTTACAGTTTTTTTTTCTCTATACGTGGATATATTTTTTTTTTTAATATGAAATTCCTATGTCCGTTTATGGTTATTAAAAAAAAAAAAATCTCAAGTATTTTCAGTTCTTAAAATCCTCAAGTCCATAAAATCCCTAAGTCCACTTATTTGTACCCAAAAAGCCCTAACTTAAATTTTTATAATAATGTGGGTAGCAACTTATTTATATAGGTTTCGACACGTTTTTTTTTCTTTAAGTTCCTTTTTGTAAAGTTTGAAGATTTTGTAAGTGTTTTTAATACGTATAAGTGAAATCATGAATTTTGACGACAAATTAGCAAGGTAAGTTTAAATTTAATCTTGTTTGTTGTACTGAAACTGTTGGAAATAGATAAGTTTAATATCAATTTATTACATTTTGTTCAAACTAAGTAGTCTTTTTGTTTTAGGCTTATTGTGAAGTCTGGATTGTTTGACGAGAACTCAATTAGTTCTGATGAAAAGACAGTTTTATGAAGATATGATTAAAGAACAGGATGCGTTAAAGGAAACGCAAAATAATGAGGAGTTCAATGATGATATAGAATAAAACCTTGTTTCATTAAAGCAACTATATGGGACTAACGCATCGATCTCAATAATATGGTATATTAATAAAAATGATTAAAAAATAAATTTATTTTATTTTATAGGTACCTTTTAGTTATGATAAATATGTATGACATACATAATATTTTTGAAATCAGCTTTTAAAGCTCTTCAATTTGATACCCGATACTCGATAAGTTTGAGCGTACATACACACATACGCGCGAAAAACATTACCGTCGCTGGCGCAGTCGGGTAAAAAGAACCAGATTATAAAGTACCTTAGTCCTTATAAAACTTAAGAGAAATCCCTAAGTCCTCATGATTTATAATAAGTCCAACACAGTATTGATTAAAATTAAAGTATTAGAATGTCGTTATAAGTTACGCTTATAATATCAAAATAAAGAGCAGATTTTTTACTATAATTTCACGGTATTTTTATTTCTGTAACCCCTTTGTAACCTTTTCAGGATTTTTTTTTGTGCTTGTTTCGCTTACTGTACAAAAGTGAAAAAATGGACTTATGGATTTTACGAATTGGGACACCCAATTGCAATTCTGTTAGTCTCGCTAAAACTCGAGAACGGCTGAACCGATTTGGCTAATTTTAGTCTTAAAGTATTCGTGGATGTCCTCTGTCCAGGGAAGGTTTAAAAACGGTAAGAAAATATGGAAAAGGATCTGAATTCCACGCGGGCGGAAAGAAATATTGCGGGCGGTACAAAGTTCGCTGGGTCAGCTAGCTTACAATAAAAGTGAAAGATTATAAATAATATACCTAAATGATATAGTATGGTAGATATTACATTGTTGCGTTGGTATCAGAATATTATCACTATCAATGATAAAACTCAGACCTTCACTTAAGTTTAAATCGGCAGACCACTCGAAAAATAAAACATATTATTTAGTATTATTTCTTTATAATATTGCTCTCTGCATGCTGTGGCAATAAATAAAAAATGTTACATACTAATTTATAAAAATACAAAAAGATAATCTGCCGAAACCCGGGATTGAACCGGGGACCTTTAGATCTTCAGTCTAACGCTCTCCCAACTGAGCTATTTCGGCGTTGAACGAAGTGTTGAAATACCTGTTTTAGTGACCAGCACTTTTTAAATACATAATGTATTGTTTTAACCGACTTCAAAAAAGAGGGGTCATCAATTCGGATGTTTTTTTATTTTTTCTCTACGTTCGGGCATAAACCCGTTCGTTATACATAGACGGAAATGCGAAATTATTTTTTGCTCGAAAGATGTTTATTTCGAAATGGCCTCATTTATCAGATACCCCACGCTTGTATATCCCCAAAGGGGTAAGCAGAATTAAGTCATGCATTTCGTTAACAATTTCGAATCTTGGACCTCATGCTGCGCCATTGAGGCTTTGCAGACAAGGCAGGTAAGTACCAAACTTGATTGTGGGAAAGGGCTTCAATATGATATTTAGAAAGTATATGAAAGTTGTACTGCCTATCACAAATTGCAATTACCTCGTTATATTTAAAAACTAGTAAAGTACACGTTGAAAGTGCTGTCTAAGTGTTCCGTATATAACGAGTTTATTAGAAACCGTTTAGGTACACTACTAAGGTAGCAAACAAACTCACCAGTAAGCGGTTACAATAGCAAAAATTCACCATTTTGAGTAGCAAAAATTTAAATAAGTACTCTGTGAAACTCTCACAATTTTCCCAACATCTGATAAATTCAGTTCTCGAAGGGCGACCGACGAAAACCGCACACCGTATTGGCTCTTCAGATGTCCGGGGTGTGAGATTGTCAAAAATTATCCCTTGTAATCCCGGCTGGTCTAGTGCCATCGTCCATTTTCAAGACTTAATAGACACAACATCTCATTATGTAATAAAATGAATAGATATTATCAAAATTTACATTATCTCATACTTACATATAATTTAATTGAGTGATATAACCCGCACCACGTATCTTGGACCTAAATCGTAAGTTATACAAGGCTCTGGCGCCCGCGGATTGCTTTATAATAGTCTATGCTTGGTGAATTTGTGTTCGCCTACCGCAGTAGCATCCCATGCTATCCTCAAAAGACACCCAAGAAATGTGTACTGCGCGTATAGGGCACGTTTTGAGCACATTTTAGGTCCAAGATACGTGGCGCGGGTTATACCATTATCATTATTAACAATTTGATAAACATAATTTTGTGTACATTGTTCTGTACACACATAATCACATTGAAACTGTATGCGGTCGGAATTACTAACAATATCTAGATTTGGTATACCACAGATAAAATCAATACCTACTGACAGTTGTGTAACGAGGTTCACACGCATATTTATAGTTTATACTCTGTAGTAATTCATAGGTTATCTATACTATACATAAAATGGCGCGAAAGGTGTTTACAGAATTCTCAACAACATCACTCACTCTCTCTCATCCTAGCGTTAATTCCCAGTCGCATCCGAAGCTTTTCAGCTCGGAGTCTGGGGTCCGCTTTACCAGTCTTAACTACAGATTTGGCTAGACCTCGATATTTTTGCGTGACAATCGCTTCACGCAAAAATATCGAGGTCTAGCCAAATCTCCATCTGACCTCCACAGCCCAATGACAACATTAGGCGATATCGAAGCTTTGCAGGTAGACCTTTGTTTTTTTGTTTTTTTTTTTGCATTTTTTAGGGCTCCAACTACCCGTGACGACTGCCATAGATGTTCTTATGGCAACCGGGACCGACGGCTTAATGTGCTCTCCGAGGCACGACCAGTAGGGTGTCCCGTCGATGTATGGAGAAAAATTTTTTTTGAGCTACGGCTACGCAAGAGGTATCAAAAGTTGCGTTTTGATGCGTACATTACGATTATCATTAAATTTTATTAGACATCTGTCATCTTGAGGGCTCTACCGGACCTTGAAGTTTAAGAAATGTGCAATTTTTAAGGCCAACGCAAACGAGGGATTTTTCTCCGCGGCGGAGCAAAAAGTACGCTCCGTCAATAAAAAGTCCTCTGCGGAATTACCACGTACTCAACGCACACGGTGTGCGATCATTTGTTGTCCGGAAATGTAGAGATGTGCACGTCCTAAGAGGACGTCACTATAATTCAAACTTTCTCAACGTGAATTATAAAATTAATATGAAATTGTTATTATTAATTATTTTACAATAATAAATGAGCAAAACTTACCATATTTAGTTTTTTCTTCATTCGATAATAAGTCCCATACAGGAGTGGAAAATAAACCTCTTGGCATACCTGGTTCCAGAACTTATTCTTTAAATTTCGGTCGTGATACTCTTTTTTTGACGTATCATATAAAGCAGTTCTTTTTTCGACTTCTTTTATTAAAATATTACATTCTATTTCCTGGGTCATCATTTATCGTCGTGAATAATAATTAAATTATATAGGAAAGAAATCGCCGCACTTGACGTTTGACATTATCTTATTTATCTATGACTGTACATACATAAACTGCATGCATACAGGGAGATAAAAAGGTGTAATGTCAATGAAGTTTGACCAAAAAGTTTGACTACGAGGAAGCACCGATACATCACTATCGAGCGCACAACGCGGATTAAATTCCGTCATGTGCGTTGCATCGCCCAGTCACACGTGCTCTATTTTTTTCGGGTACTCCCCCGTATTTTTGTCCGGTCCGCTCCCTGCATGTCCGCGGTAATTCGAGCGACTTTTTGTACGCGGTACTTTTAATCCTTCGTTTGCGTTACTCGATACAATTATAAGCGATCTATTTTAGAGGACTAAAAAGGCCGCGGATAAAAATCCCTCGTTTGCGCAGGCCTTTAGGGGTTCCTAACATAAGCTACAATTCATACAAAAATAACATTAAAATGGTTTTTATTAAATTTAAGAGTACAAAAATGAGTTAGTCTAGTGTTAAAAATAGTTGAAATACAATAAAATCAATAAATATTAAAAACAAACGGAACTGGTCTTTGTGTCAAAACAAGGTATTTCCGAGCGACATTTTGCTATGTTCCTAATAAATCCATCCCGAGCTGTAGCATTCATGACGATTTGAGAAGCCTCCGTCACTAATTTAAAACAACTTTCTATTGTCTGTGTGTGACAAGGAAAGTCAACGATATCAAAGTTTAGTTCTTTAGCCTTAATTCTGAGTCCATCATTGGAGACGTGTCGCAGGATCAGTGGAGCTGAGATATCTCACAATCTCGCTCTAACCAAAGTATTCAATCTCGTGCTAAGAGGTTCAGTTTTAGCGCTTTAAATACCTTGAGAAAAATGCTCTTCAGCAGCAGCGAGAACCAGTTCTCTGGCCTTCATATTTTGCGAGATGTAAGCTCTGGAATATGGTCTCAGTCAGCTAATAACATGGCAATAAGCAAGTTTTCTGAGTGCGCGAAAAAATCGTTTCTTTCCATCACTGTATCTATAAGTAGATCTTTGTCTATCAGGTAAAATTTGAGAGTACGTAATAATTTAAGAAATATGCTTGCCTCCATCTTTAAATTATAGGTTTTGCTTAACAAGAAGCCAAACGCATTAGCATACTCAGGCCGGTATTCTAGAACGGTACTCAGTTCTGA
Organism: Eilema depressum; assembly: GCA_914767945.1. Classification (NCBI taxonomy): domain Eukaryota; kingdom Metazoa; phylum Arthropoda; class Insecta; order Lepidoptera; family Erebidae; genus Eilema; species Eilema depressum. The sequence continues at coordinate 3,148,184 of OU612026.1, forward strand.
ATATCGATTTATCTGAGGACAGGTTGTAACGACAATCTGTGAAATCCTTCAGTCTATCTATACAATCTGTCCTAAGGTAAATTGAGATTCAGGACTGAGTTTCTTTCTAGAATACGGGCCTCAGACTTAACATAAGTACTAACTGTTTCGCCGTCAGAAAAAATTGCAGCTGCTTGAGAATTATGTGATCTCGTTGGGTTTCTCAACAAGCAAAAGCCATCATTTAAAGGAATCAAGCATATTTTTCAAATGATTACTTATGTGTAGATATTTTCGATGTTTACCTGATAGACAGAGATCTACAGATTCAGTGATCGACGTTTTTTTACGCGCACCCAATAAAATTGCTTATAGCCATGTGATTTGACGATAGAAACCATATTTGAGACTTTGCATTTAGCAAGATATTAAAAGTCAGTGAAGAAGAAAAGAGCACCTCTTCCAGGGTATTCAAAACACCAAAATTTTACTTCTTACCACGAGATTTTGGTTTTTATTTTGGACAAGTACCTAGGCTCACTTCGTGTTGAATTTAGTATTATTTATATTATATCTATAACTGAAATACGTAATGTATCACAAGAAAGTACGGAGTGACACCTTTTTCAGCAATAAAACCGCAATGGAAATGAGACGAACTGCTTCACCATTGTAGTATAGAATTTGAGAAAAACCAGTCAAAACATTAATTTCGCGCGTTCGAGCCAAACCTATTCTTCATAGGAAATACATTTTTCATTACTTGTAAATCGTAAATTGGTGTCTTAATATCATTTTAATTACAAAATAAAATGTGATTAATGTAAAAAAAAAAAAATAGACGATATGCACTGAAGGGTCTCTTTAGAGATTTTTTTGAAAAATAAAAGTGCCGGTAGAGCCCTCAAGATATTTTCATATTTTTTTTTTATTATTTTTACGGTAATCTACAACTCATAACGCAACTTTTGGGGGGTCTTGTGTAACGTAAATCGAAAAAAAAAAATTATCGGGACACCCTAACGACCAGACCAATGCAAATACCCATATTTCATGAACACAAATATTTGCACTGAGCGGGGATCGAACCCGCGCCTCCTGCGTAGGGGCCGCGTTCACTACCGTTACGCCACGGAGGCTGTCACAACATCACTCACTACAACTTACTTTAGATAACGATGCGAATTATTTTTTGTAATACGGTAATAATGTTTTCATATTGACCAACGAAATAGGTGACCTACATAAATCGGTGTAAACAATATTTTTAAGAGCGACTACCATCTGAACCCCAATCCTGAGAGGAATATTTTTGCGATAGAGTCGACTGACAGAGACTACTGCCTATCGGGTAATAAGATTGGGTAGGACCCAGCAGAACTTAGGGTGTATAACTAAATAAGGGGGGTAAATACCAGCCATGGGATGTTCGACAAATGTAAAACAACTAAATTACCTTAAAAAAAAAGTTAGGTACACTTTACAAATGACGGAGAAATCGATGAACAAAGGTAGGTACATCGTTGAATATTATAACCTCCTACTTTGATGTCGGTTGAATAGACCAGTACGATACGACTATTAGGACATTTTACCATCACATCACAATTCAATATTACCCCTAAGACGCGAAAATAGACGTATCAAATGAAAAATCCAAAACAATTCATAAATTATCGACCACAATACGATGGTAACCAAAAGCGCAATGTACATTGCTAGATAAATACAGATCTATGTACAGTACAATGTACAGATTGTATGTACCTACATAATGTACATTCACGTATTGGTCAGATGAAATCAGTGACCGTTCGCTCACACTTGCCCGTTGATGGTACACTTGAGGACAATTTAATATAGGCCGTAGTTAAACGAACAAAATAATTATTACCCAGGGAATAGAAACAACGATTCTGTAATTTTTATTTACGCAGTTTGGTTGTTAAGAAATTTTATGGGCACAAGTTTGGGCATGAAATTTACAACTGCGAAAGTGTTGAATCATTTCATTTAAGTCTGGGCAGAAAGACAGTAATGTTATAAATTCATTCATTCATTCATCTGCCGTGCTGGTTCCAGGTGGAGTAGAATAGGGCCACCCCACTAAGGTCGCAGACAAGCATACGGCCCACCTGATGGAAAGTGGTTACCGTGGCCTATGGTATGCAACACCAGGGGAGTCACACTCGTGCTGCCGACCCTGTAAGAACAGAGAGATTCTGTGGCATCAGCGCAGAAGATAAGTAGGACAAGCCTTTGGTCTTCCCACCTCTTCAGTGAGCTCTAGCTACCTATCTAGCTAGCTATCTAGGAAACACAACACGAGATTATTACAGTCGCAGTATTCTGTAGGAGGGAGGTACTTCCCCAGTCGGACTGCTCGATTGGAATAAAAATACCGTCGTGTCCTACCTCCTATATCAATGTGGAATGACTTTACACTCTGATGATGAAAGGACACGGACATGACAGCCTCCGTGGCGTAGCGGTAGTGAACGCGGCCGCTACGCAGGAGGCGCGGGTTCGATCCCCGCTCAGTGCAAATATTTGTGTGCATTAAATATGGGTATTTGCATTGGTCTGGTCGTGCCTCGGAGAGCACGTTAAGCCGTCGGTCCCGGTTACCATAAGAACATCTATGGCAGTCGTTACGGGTAGTTGGTGCCCTAAAAAGTCCAAAAACAACGGTCTAGCTGCAAAGCTTCGATATCGCCTAATGTTAACATTGGGTCGTGGAGGGCAGATGGCAATCGCTTCACGGAAAATATCAAGGTCTAGCCAAATATGTAGCTATGACTGGTAAAAGCGGACCCCAGACTCCGAGCTGAAAGCTTCGGATGCGACTGGGAATTAACGCTAGGAGGAAGAAGATGAAAGGACATGGATTCCACGGGCATAATCATATATTCTGGGCATCATATACTCTGAAATATAGGGCCTACAGTGTACAGTACGGTTGCGTAATCACTGTCGGTTATTCCGCTGAAACGCAGCGGCGCGGTAAGATCCACACCACATTCACTGTACGGTGCTACGATCACTGCATCCCTTTGTATAATTCACTTAGCTGGCTATATCGAAGAGTCGACTATGACTAGTTTAGTTTCTGTGGTATTTTTAGTCCCATGGCATGGCATAAGTTTCGTTCTGGATTCTTTCTTGATCGTGTTGGTTACCAGTGTAGAGAATAGGGCAATCCCATCTTTTTCTATAGGTACCACTTAGGTAGCAGTGGTTACCGTGCCCTATGGGCGAGTGCAACACCAGGGGAGTCACACTCGTGTTGCCGTCCCTATAAGAACAGAGAAATTTTGTGCTGTCAGCGCAGAAGATAAGTAGGACAAGCCTTTGGTCTTCCCACTGACAGCACAAAATCTCTCCAGTGAGCTCTGGCTACCCTACTCACCGCCAGGAACACAATCTCTTTCCATGAGTGTCGTAAAAGGCGACTAAGGGTCAATCAGGCGGTGGCAGCCAGACTTTTATACTAAAAATTATTGCGAGAAGGCTCGCATGGTCCCTCCTTCGCCTTCAAAAATGACTATGATCTTTTTCTCCCGTACAAAAGATTCAAAATTGTTTGTAATATTTTGCCTTAAAAAGCTGCTGCAGACCGCTGCTCTTTCAGTGGGTATAGACCCTAAGGGATAGGGCTGTTTTCCTTCTGACACTATACAGACCATGAAAAAGTGTCCACTTTACGGCAATAGGCTCGCCGTCTATTACGTGGGATCGAAAAGTAAAGTTAGCGAAATATAGACCAATGATGTCCATCTTCCATCAACTTAACTTTGACCTAAGGGTTGTACTAAGATCCTGAAGTCCCCCTATCACCAATATATTGGAATGTCCATCGTCCGTTACTTCCAGTAATTTCTAATAAATTTCATTGCCAAGCTTCTTACTGAGTGCCGTCTGCTACTGACGCGAGAGGACACTTTACCTCACATTAAGGCAACAGTTAGGATCGGAAGCAGACGATGTTTTCCGATATATAACTCGGGACATAATATATCTTGGCCCTAAAATGTGCTCAAATTGTGCTCTGTTCGCGCAGTACACGTTTCTTGGGTGTCTTTTGAGGATTGCACGGGGTGGACGAGCTCAAATTCACCAATCATAGATTAATACAAAACAATCCGAGCGCGCCAGGTCCTAGTTTGTCTAGCGATTTAGGTCCAAGATACGTGTTCCGGGTATAAACCGATAATAGCGAATCTCGGGTTAATATGTGCAAACTTTGGACGCAGCTGGAAAATCGCTATGCGGATGATGAAGATGACTTTTCTCATTGACTGTACGTGTATATAGCCCAAAATAGCTAGAATCTCGATAACGTAAAATAAGGAAAAAAGCAATAAATAAAATAATATAACTCCAAATAAATATTAGTATAATGTATTTATAGTATAAGGGTAGGATACCTGGATTTTCGATGACAAATCGAGTTACCTACATTGGAAAATGTAAATGTTTTAAGCGGCAAGTAATTTAACTTTTGCCCCATCCCTAAAAGGTAGCTGGGACGCTCATGATAAGAATATATCTACACAGAAAAGAGAGCGTAAACATCGCGCCGTATCACTAAAAGTACAATTTAGGAGTCAGTATGTTTAGAACAACTGGCTGAAAGATATTTCTTTTATGGCGTTCTTTTTTATTTATCTGTTCAGGCGTCTGTTTACGCGAATTGTCAACCTTTCAGTACTTTTTTATCGTGCGAAAAAACCCCTCGGATAAACCCCCCCGCTCCAGAGTAGATGGGGGAGGTTATATCGGACTCGAACCGACTAAAACGCACGTCGTCTGTGGGCCAGCGGTTGCCGGAGGTGAGGTTATTTCAGACCTTGCACTCGGCCAATCTTACAGTAATTTATACAGTCAGTCGCTAGGGGTGCCGTTTTAAATTATAAGGACCCCTAGCCAGCAGATCATTATTTAAAATAATTACATGAAAATTATCTAGACAGACTGCGTCTCTTCATTATAAACCACGACCATTACTATTGCGAGCTACGGAAATTCATAATGACCCGCCATTAATATGACCAGCGGTATTACAATTTTGATAATAAAGGTCATAAACATAATGCCGGTTGCTATCTACAGGGTGCGTCATAATTTCTGGGTTATAAATTATTAAGTATAAAATTAGGTATGCAGGGGTAGAAAATTAGGTTATCTCTCGTTTTTGGAGATGATTTTGGAATAGGTATAGAAATGTATGTAATGTATTGAGTTCATTGGCTTGCCTCATCTGTCGAAGGACCGACGCGACGGTCGGAGCGAGGAAGCAAAGGGAAGGTGGGACGCCTAGCCAGAGGGACTCAAGACATATAAGAAAGATTTACGTAATTTTACTGGTTTCATGAATCTCACTTTTTAACGATAGAGAAATTTTAAGTATACCAAACGATAGAGTGCAAAATTTCGAATCCAACGGTGTGCTAACTTAGTTTTGCCAAAATGTCCCTTACATTAATAATTAATACTTCTGGTGTCAATATTGTTAATATCTGCCCCCCTAGACAAGTGGCAATTGTCCAGAGGGACTGTTGTTACAATGTTCGTATATTAAGAAGAACTGTACAAACGTAGGTATATTTCAAAGCGTCGAACACACATTTGCAGAGTGATTACAAATTCTGAATTCGCAGCAGAATTGCTTTCAGCGACATCTGTTACATTGTCGTAGAGAACGTACGGTAACTACAGATTGCTAGATGAGGAATGTTCTAGGACATTCTAGGAACATACATAGTGTAGATAGCTACACACTAAGTAAACTCAATTTCTATAATAGATTCCAGAACACGGTTAACGATTATAATTAGCCTTTAGCTTGTCCGGGAGCGACTGCCACCTGACTCCCCAATCTTGAGTCCAAAGTCAGACTTAATACCAGAGCCTTGACCGTTATTTAGCGGGTGCACCGACTAGCAAGTGATAAGCCAGTACACGTGTATACTCAAAAAATGGACGTGTCTAAATATGTACACACTTTAAAAAAAATTAGGCACACATAGTGGAGTGCGATTCGGCCGGTGTGCGAGGCTACGAAAATCTCACTTCCGGCAACCGATGGCCCACAGACGGCGTGCGTTTTAGTCGGTTCGAGTCCGACATAACCTCCTCCACCGGCTCCGGCGGGGGAGGTATCCGTGTGGATTTTTCGCACGATAAAAAATGGAGTGCGATTTGGTGTGATAAAGACTACTTTTAAAGCCTCTGGCGAGTAAAGAAGTATTGAAACTGCTATCTGCAAGTAAAATGAAGGTGTGCATTTACCTGATGTGTCCCACACGGAGAAGGTGACTCTGTAGTCGGCTACTGTGCTAGTGCAGCCGTATTTCTCGAAGCCTGTCGGTGTGTATGCCTGCAACAAAAGAGAAGATTTAAATTTTTTATGACTTTCCTTAAAATTTCAGCGCATTTTGCTAGGAAAAGGCTTTATGTATTCCACTGTGCGGTTCTGAGCTTTTGGTTAATTTATTACTTAAAATGCCTCTGTGGCGAGGCGGTGATGAAAGCGACTGGTACGCGGGTTCGATTCCTGTTTAGTGCAAATATTTGCGTGAATGAATATGGCCTTTTGCATTGGTTAAATCGTCGGTAAAACGTAAAACATGTAAGTCCGTGGTTACGAGTTGTTGCGAGCTCTAAAAAGTACAACAACAGCTGACCTTACTGCAATACTTCATTATCGCCAATGACTTGTGGAGGTCAGTGGCACGCAGTTAGCCCCGAAAAGGCGGACTCTGAACTCTGAGATGAAAGCTTCAGATGCGACTGGGATTAACGCAATGATGAAGAAGATTGCTTAAAACACAACCAAATAAGTGGAATTTGAAAATCATTACCGGTTCAGGTGAGGCTTTATTGTGAGAAAAAAATCTATAACAGCACACAACCTGACCAGTATTTTATGGTCAGGGCTTTGGCCGTACCACAAAGTCCATAATCATCGTGCGATGACGAGATGAAGTCTGTACTTATAAAGAAATCAACAATAGTTTTGATCTCTTACCTAATTTGGCAGTGGACAAATTTGGTGACACATATGGTCTACATAAGACTACAACACAATCAGTGCTACTGGTCTCCTAAAGCAGTTATAATATATTCCCATCAAAGATGTACGCTTAGCTGGATAGGCACCGTTCTTTTTTTGTCTTGAGACCAATCTAGAGTCGGTTGGGGTCGGCAGCGCGAATGTGACGCCCCTGGTGTTGCATACGTCCATAGGCCACGGTAACAACATTCTATCAGGTGGGCCGTGTGCTTGTCTGCCACCTAAGTTTCGGATCGAGGCCAAAGTCACCTTGCGAGGCTAGTCGGCAGTAGTCGGTACTGACTGATGTGAGTAGGATAGTGGACCCAGTCCACAAAATGCAAGCTTGGAATGTAACCAGGATAGGACCTCGAAGGATAATGAGATATCGCGTGTCGACCGGCCACCGGGGTGGTTATGTCGGACTCGAATTGACTAAAACTGCAAGCCGTCTCGAGTCTCAATTATCGGGGCGAAAGGATACCCAATAACGTATTTCCCTAGCACCCCGGCTGAGCCTGTGCCATCTAAGGTTTTGAGATTGCCCATCCTAGCCTGAAAATCGTCGCGCTGTTACGGAAGCCTTCTTCTGTTGGGCTAACAGGCAACCATACATTGTATTGGGTGCCATTTGTGCTAGAACGGCATGTAGTTTTGAAAAAATATACATTTATTTTTCGAACTATCTGATGCAGTTGCCGTTTCTAGGACATAATACTTAAATCTGTGGTTCTGACAACACCTTTTTAAAGAACAAGCTACTTTATAAGGCAAAGTATTTTCCTAAATCAGAAACTGAGCTAAATTCTGATGAATCATTTGGAGAGAACCAGTTGTCGACCGTGACAGGACGCACCATAACGGTGCAAGGCAATTTGGCCACAAAACATGTTATTAAACGGAATCTAGTGGACACCAAAATATTCCGAAACTACGGATGCACTATCAATGTTCCCAAGGTCCGGACATAGGTCCCCGCTTCGTATACAGGGTGGAAGATTTTAACCTTACCTGGAGGGAAAGTACTTTAAATACTGGAGATAGCTAATTTCACTTAAAGGAAACATTCCTTTATTTTTAAAAAGAAACAAAACTGCATTCATAGTTTTTTGAAAATTCCCTTGCCTAGCCCGGTAATCGAACCGACTAAAATCCAAAAAAATATCACCTGTATTTTTATAGCATCAATCGATAGTTTCAATCATGAGGATCGAAACTCTCTAATAAACATGGTAAATTAAATGAAAGAAAGTCAATAAAATCTTAACTTATAAATTCCATTCCAACAGATACAGTACTTTTGCTCAACGTGCCATCACATACCTTATCAACAATAACGCCATTTATTTAGTAAAATGAGTACTAAATGACTAAACTTTGATTCCGATTTAGAATGTAACGTTATTGTGTGACTGCATGAGGTAGTCAAGTCTCCCGATTTTTTTTTTATAAAGAATATTAGTAACCGAAATTACTAATATTCCTGTTAACCCCCCCAAGTAAGCTAAATTGCTTGTACTAGGAGTGGGTTCACGTCTGTAGTGTAACGGTCAGGATTCGAACCCGGGACCTCTCGATCGTAAGGCTGACTCCTTAACCACTAAGCTACCGACGGCGACGCTACTATTATGTCGACTTAGGTCCAAGATACGTGTCTCGAGGTATACTTGGTTGGGCTTGGAAAGCACTTCGTGGTACACCGCATCGCACCCTGGGCAACGGAGATGGCGAGAGAATTGCCTTATTGGTTCGTCTTATAATACGTTAATTGAGACTTTTGAATTAACCTGAGACGGCATGCGGTTTTAGTCGGTTTGAGTCGAGAGAGTAAATACCCCTGCTGGCCAGTGAGGGCCAGCGATGAAAAACAGGGACAAGTACCTAATTTAAATATGGAATTTTATTCTTAATATGATAGGTGATGGATCCTTGAGTTAAGTTCTCTATTTTGTTAAATCGAATTTGAAAATTGGGTTTTCAGGGATTTCCTTTCATTTAATTGACCATGTTTGTTAGACAGATTTGATCCTTATGATTTATACTATTGATTGATGTCATAAAAATACAGGATGTTATTTTTTCGGATTTTAGTTGGTTCGATTACCGAGTGTGGAAAGCGAATCTTCAAAAATCTATGAATGCAGTTTTATTTCTTTTTTAAAATAAAGGAATGTTTTCTTTGAGTGAAATTCGGTATCTCCAGTATTTAGAGAACTTTCCCTCCAGGTAAGGTTAAAATCTTCCACCCTGTATATTCGTACAAAATCCTATGACCATATTGCAGTGCGACACGAAATTTGAGCGGATTTTGAGCATTTTCCAGACCCTACTGCCAGATGTCCTTGCAACTTTAATCCGCTTTCTATATATAGTACCCTGTACACTCTGTACAGCCCCCCTAGATAAGTGGCAACACGTATGTCATAACGTCAAATTCCATATATTCATCATTCTATTTTACAATACGTCGGCCAACTATTTAGGGGGTTTTAGTGTTCATATAAAATACACACGATTGATTTGAGCAGATATTTGCCCAGCCCAAAACTCGGCGACATTGGCTGCACCTTCCGTCGCTTCATTTAGGTCGGCAATTGTGCAGGTGTAGGGGCACAACGGGCACGACAGGAGATGGTCCATCGACTGCAGAGGTGCACCACAGTCACAACCACAAAGAGCTCATGAAAACCATGTTTAGCCTGCTATAAATAAATTATTCAACCGTCCATAAAAAAGAAACTGAACTGTCACTTTAAACGGTACCAAACTTGAAATATCAGATAGGCAACTTGGGTAATATTTTACCACTAAACGGCGGTTCTCCTAGTATCACACGTGTGTTGACAGTAGGCCCACATTTCACCCCTTCAGGATATTAATCTTAAGAACTTTTACGTCCGCACTTTCACCCTTTCGAAGGTGTTCAGTCGATTTATATGTGTTGTAAACATCCAAGGACTTTGACCTTCTTCACTTATAGTGGCAGTTCGATAAAATTTAGAAGCGATAAATAAATCTACAGTCGCCCATAAAAGTTACTGAACACTAACAAAATAAATCTTTGCATTGAAATAATATACATACATATTATGCTCACGTCTGTAATTCCCCGAAGTGGTAAGCAGAGGTGTATTAACACCCACATTTCGCCAACGTTGACTTTTGGTCCACGTACCTAATAGGGGTAGGTATTGCCGTCTAGCGGGTATAAAAAAAGCTAGTATAAATCAATGAATAACAGGATATTGATGTGGAACTATGCTGTGTTGGTTACCGGTGGAGTAGAATAGGTTCACCCCATCTCTTCCTGTGGGTGTCGTAGAAGGTGACTAAGGGATAGGGACTGTTCTTCATCCGACAGTAAACATACAGCCCATGACAAGGTGCCCGCTAGACGGTAATAAGCGCCCCCTATTACGTGGGACCTAAAAACATAACTGACGAAATGTGGGTGTTAAGATTTTTTTTATATATTTATTTTATTTTATTTTATTATTATACTTTATTGTACGCCAAATTACAATATTTTTGATACAGAAATTAAGAATACAGGATTAGTACAATGGGCGGTGTTATTGCTTTACGCAATTTCTTCCAGGCAACCTTTGGATGTAAATGTATGTTGGTTGGAGTAATTGGTAGCTGCTGTTGGCGTTTAATTAAATAGTTATATCATATACATACTTATATAAATACCTATATAAACACATATGTCCTATAGGTAAGATGAAGGCAAAGTCTCTGAAAAGAGGGTCACCATTACAGACATGTACATGTTACAATGGTGGCACTCAGCTTGAAGGTCTAATCACATGCTTTTTCACGCCCCGCTTAAAGGACTGTAGGAAGAGGGAAACACGTGAACTGGTAAGGAATTCCAGGTCTTAATGGTGCGGCAGAAGGGTTAATTTGACTAGAGAATCAACTACCGTAATCGGGAACGCGACATCACGTTTTAACGTGACTGTATAAAACTTGAGAACTCAGTTTAACTTCAATGCCATAATTTTCACGTGTGAAATCCGACCTTAATGTGCATGAGTTTCTTGTAGCGTAATATTCAGTCTTAAGTTTCCAACTTACCAGTAAGTTTTTAAGTACTGGAGTTAAAAGCGTCGGTGTACTTTAGTCAAGCTTTAAGTTCGTTAATAGCAAGTCCAAGTTAAGTATTGAATTAAATATGAACTAAAAGCTCTTTATGATTCGATTCTTAGCCGTGGTTCAACCTACATCCATTAAATTGTTGAAGTTCAATTGAAAAAAGAAAAGACAGAAATAATTATATAAATATGGGCTTCGTCCATTTTCGTAACTGTCATGGTCATAACCAGCTACAAACGTGGAATTTTTTTCTTGCTTTCATAACCAGTTACGAAAATAGAATTAAATTGTCGTTTTCATAACCAACTGTCATAACCAGTTACGAAAGAAGAATCCTTCACGGTTAAATAAGTGATCTGGTCGTGCCTGGAAGAACACATTAAGCGGTCTGTCCTGGTTGCCATGCGAACGTCTATGGCAGTTGTTACGATTAGTTGGAGTCCTCAAAACTTCAACAACTGGTCTAAGTGCCATGCTTCGATGAGTTAGTGCACTACTCGTCATTTTCCCCGATTCACCATTTTCGTCAATTCGTCAGTTTCCAGAATTCGTCAATTTCATCAAAATATTTATAATATTAGCAATGGGTTGTGGAGGTCAGAGTCGGTTCACGGAAAATATCGACGTTCAGCCAGACCCGCATTTAGACTGGCGAAAGTAGAACCCAGACTCCGAGGTGAAAGCTTCGCATGCCCTGAGATTAACGCTAGGATGAAGAAGAATTGGATTAGGTGGCAGTTTTTCTCGTAAAACCAAACAATAAAAAGAAGCGGCTAACAACAGTTAGTTTCCGATATTTTTACCGCTTTTGCGACTAAAATCAATTAAACACGGTCAAGTTTATTTTCTACGCAGAAAATATAACGTTCGGGAATTCAAACTTTATTGGAAGGTATTCAATGAAAGTGTTTGATATTGGAACACTTCGAAGTTCGAACAGATTTAAAAATGTCTCGAAGCTAGTTCTGAGGGCGAGACTTTGCGGCATCGTGGGTTTTATGAGACTGGCGTGTGGTACAAGTTAAAAGAGAAAGATATTGATTTAAATATTATTCTAGGACATTTATGTAGATTCAAAGTATGTAGCAGAGCTTAACTAGCTCGCATTATGGTCTGGAATGCGGATACACATACCAAAATATAAGTATTTTTGTAAGTACTCATACTCAAACCAATACAAGTTTACATATTTATGTAATATTTTGCATTAAACAGTAAAAAATGGGTGTATGGAGGCCTATAAATATCTTCGGGGCAAAAGACAACTTCATTTGCCAGTTTGTAAATTACATCGGCCGATCAACGTACTGAATTTAAAACTAAAGTTTGGTACTAAACGCTATTTCTATAAAGCAAACTCATCGCTTATAACTTAAACCGCTATAAAGTGCAACGATCTGCAGTTATTCCATACACCTCGACCATGCGAAAAGGGCTGTAGAAAGGTATATATCACACGTTTATTCGAGTGGACGGTCCTTTCAAGTGTATATCGAACTTGGTCGGGTTACAATAATGAAACATCGCATTCTGAATACGAAATGTTCTCAGTTTCTAGACGATATAAACGATATTGCTGTTCTTTTGTTTGTGGTTAGTGTTTTTGAAATGGGTTGTATTGTACAAAAGACGTGTCTACTGTCTATGACATCGTCCTTAGCCTTTTTGTCATCTGGAGTCAGTTTTTCAGTTAAATTACGAAGTAAACTTTGATGTAATGCAAAAAGTGACTGTCCTAAATGAACTCCACGAGCCACTGGCGATAACGAAGTTCTATAGACCATGATACTGTTGGAAGCTTAGTCTACACTACAGTCAGCATCAGTTCAATCTTGACCAGCACAGTACCTACCTACTCAAAAAGCGTTCGGTTCAGTATGTATAATATATATCTTGGTCCTGAAATGTGCCCAAAATGTGCTCCATACGCGCAGTATACGTTTCTTGGGGGGTGTCATTTGAGGATAGCACGGGGTGCTACTGCGGTGGACGAGCTCAAATTCACCAAGTATAGATTATTACAAAACAATCTGCGTGCGCTAGGGCCTCATTTATCTTGCGATTTATGTCCAAGATACGTGTCTCGAGGTACACCTATGTGGTACTGATAGTAAGATCTTATTCTGTACCCTGCCAGCTAAGATCGATCTGATGCTTACTGTACACGGATATTACTCATTGCAATAAAACCACTTTTGAACGGAATCTGTAGTTAGTTATCGGACTTTTTAGAACTTCGACTACCGGGGACCGTCATAGTTGTTCGAATAGCCAATAAGGTCGACCGCTTCACGTGTTCTTGGAGGAACGAAGGGCTGTTCAGTCTTCTCGATCAGACTGAACAGCCCCCCTAGACAAGTGACAATTCGTCGGCGTATCATCACTACATATTATAAAACAAAGTCACTGTCGCTGTCTGTCCGTCCCTATGTACTTATGCTTAAATCTTCAAAACTACGCAACGGATTTTGAAGCGGTTTTCTTTAATAGATAGAGTGATTCAAGAGGAAGGTTTATATGTATAATACATGCATAATATTATAGAGAAACACTGATGAATTTAGAGATAATACCACGCGGGCGGAAAATATGGCGGTACAAAGTTCGCCGGGTCAGCTAGTTGTAGAATAAAATGATGAATGTATGAGGTTAAGACGTATTTTGACGTTCATCACATACGTTGACGACTGTCATACACGTCATTAACGTCAAACTACGCGTCAATCCTATTACATCGGCCAATGAATGGCTACTTGTCCAAGGGGTTGGTTATTATTGCTTAAATTAATTCATTGCTTTCATAATGACACTCGAGTGAACGTCAATTAATTGACGTCAAAGGACGTTCTAGCTAAACAATCAGTTTAGTTCGGACGTCCTGTGACGATGTTGGCATATTGATTAGTCTGACGTCACAGGAACAGCAAAGGGTACAGGACGCACGATTGCACGTTGCACGACAAACGTCTGACACGCTCTAGTCATTAGTACTCATTATTAGAGCGTGTTTGTAAGATTATCGTGCAACTTAACGTGCAATTGCACAAGTCATAGCATTCAACCCACGGATATCTGTGATTCAACCTGAGGAACCAGGTATAGTTTAGATTCCTGGTTCGGATGGGTTCATTGAGTTTATCTTTAAATAACAGCAACAGTTAAGACTGGTAAAGCGGATCTCAGACTTCGAGGTGAAAATTTCAGATGCGACTGGGAATTAACGCTAGGATGAAGAAGATGCTTTTAAACATAAATACGGGCGCGAATGCGTTGTGCTTTTTTTGACATACGTGGCATTAGAACGGAAATGACGAATTACTTATCAAAATTTTTGTTGCTGTGGAAACTTTTCGGTGTAGGTTTCAGGTTTACAGACTACCGGTACTGGCTGTACCGGTAATCTGTTCCTCTATGTAAGCACCCTAAGGGCAGTAGCAGATGGCGGGTTGTTGTCTCTTTCTACCCCGGAGAGAAAAAGGCGTAAGTATATAATATCCCCTACTGTTGTTGACTCTTTTTGTTCCGTCATGTTCCGTGCACTCTTTGTTCCGCTAAGTTATTAATCAACTAGTCTCTTCACTAATATTCATAACTAATTGTTGACTCTCCAAAGCCTTTTCTGACCTATAACCCTATTTCATATCGAGGGAACAAGGTGACGTCAAGGCGGAACATGATTAATTACTGTGAATATTGTGAGGGGAGTGTCAACCCTCAGAGCACAGATTGTGTTCTCTAGGGATGTCAACCGCTCGTCTTTGCCCGGATTTGGCCCAGTTTGGGGGACGTTTGGGAGTGTGGGAGCCGCTTTGTTTATGGGGTTTGCCTATTTTGCCGTGGTATCTTTTTATGATTCCTTTGCCCAGAACCTAATGTAGGAAATCAATAAATGTAGACAAAATACTCGATTTATTTTTAATGATATTTTCAAACACGTGTTGCTTCAAGATTTTACGTTACTTCATTGCTAAGTAATGTTGTACTTAACTGGACGATAAGGTTAATAACCGATTCGTGAAAAAACGGGATAATTTCGTACGTACGTTACCTACGTGACGTATTTTCCTGATTGCATCCGAGGCCAAGATGACCTCGGAGCTCAGGGTCCGCCTTCCGGCTCTTCCTCCTCCACTTCGCACGATCTTGGGCGTCCATGGCAGTGAGACCATTTGCACGCATGTCACCCCCCACGATGTCCAGCCAGGACTTCTTGGGCGTACCCCTTTTACCTGGACCCGGCGGGGGCGCCATTACCAGGCACCCTCTGTAATCTATCCCTGTACGTGATTGAATAACAAACATCCCAACATCTCCACAAACTTTTACTTATTAAATGTATAATACTTAATATAATAGGCTTAAACATACCTAAGGCACAGAACAGATAATAGTACTCCTAAGGCTTGACTTATGTCTGCGTCGTCGTAAGTATTTGACATTCTGTTGACAACAATAGATTTGGGCCAAATTGTCAAGATATTGATTGCCCACTTGCTGATAAGCCGGTATTAATAGGGTACTACTCAGAATCGGAATCAATTTGATGTGTTTACAGGCATTTTGGTACAGAATTATGTTGTACAAATTGTGTTTCCTGACTGGTTGGACAAAATAATCATTGGAATTTAGACATATTTCATGCTTTTTGCACTTACATAGGCTATTTAGAACATCCTATCTGCATGGAAATTTTTATTTGTATCACAATAAGGAACAAAAAGTCGCGCATTGTTGTGTGGTCAATAATTAATTTGTTACCTATCAGTCGCATCCGAAGTTTGCACCACGTAGTCTGGAGTCCGCTTTTTCCAGTATAATTACGGATTTGACAGAACTTCGATATTTTCCGCGAAGCGACTGCCATTTGACCACATAGGCAGGCGATATCGATGCCTTTCAGTTAGACTGCACTTAAGACCTCGTTCCAGCTAATAGTTTCAGCAGATTATACAAACTTTTCATAAAGTCACTGACCTCTACAGCCCTATGAAATATTTAATACGATCGACTAGTATCACACAATAAAAGTTAGGTGCTTGAGAAAAATGTATTCTATTTATATTGAGATCTGTTTATATCAAGACATAAGTCACGATACGAGGTCCTGTGAGAGGGAAAGCGTTGAACTCTGAATACAGGGATATAGTGAAACTAGAAGGACTATTGCTGTACTGGAATATCCAAGCCCATAAAAAAATCACATTCTATTAGCGATAACGCGGGTGGAGACCTATAGTACGAGATAAACAAAACACTAATATAACTAAAAAATAAATAATTATATGAAAATACTACCAATTGCCCTCAGTGTGACGGCCTCATCAAATGCTTTTACGCGCCACCGCATAAAGGACCCGGGATTGTAGGAAAATAGGTGTGTTGATAAAAAATCCAAGTCTAACTTTGCGGCATAGAAAAGAGCTCTTGAACTGCTTGACCCTGGATGGAATTGATTGCGTCATAAGAGAGTGTTGTTCTTGGTAGAAAAGTAAAGGGACTACTTGAAAGAGATCATTCCAACAGGGAAAGAGGCAATGTTCTTACGTAACTAAAAAGATTCTAGAGTATTGGCGAACTTTTTTGTCTCTGCCTATACCAAATGCAGAAATATTTGAGTGTAGGTATCTAATAAAGAGAATAAGTAAAGAATAACACCATAAACTTAACATTTTTAAGTCCACAGACTAAAAATGGGAGATAATATTCACTTTTTTTCACTAGAGCTGTTAAAATTACGCTTTAGGTTATTATCGTGGAGGGTAACTTTGCCCACCTTTTGCATAATCCACCCGTTTGTATTCGAAGTGCCCGGAGCGCGGTGTAAGCTATTAGCCAAATACCTATGTTTTGAGATATATCCAGTTTATATGCTCATTGCAGGAACAAAAATATAATAAAAATTAGTTTATGTTCCCTTTCCGCATCCAGTCTGTTCCTAGTACTGACGACCTTAATATCAATTAATTTCTTCTGTTATACTAACTAATAGACTGGCTATACGGAACACAATATTTTCTTGATATTATCAAAGGAACAGTACCAATGTGCAATTTTTTTTGTGACATACAGATTAAAATTATAAAAAAGTGCGTTATCCCTGTTTTTTAACTAATAGAACTAACTAAACATAAAATTAACGTTTCTGCGTCTCATTCCATTCCTTCCCCACTCCGTTTCTGGGTGGGGGGGAATGAATTTTGAATTACGAATTTCGAACGATACTTAGTCCTGAAACTCGATTTTCATTGACAGATTTGACGTATTTTTAACAAACAAACAAACAATGACAATCTAGTACGGAGTACTAGTACCTACTTACTGTAAATCGAGATTCAGAACTGAGTACCTATCGTTCATGAATACGGGCCTTAGAATGAATTTTGGATTCTTTCTTTCTTTCACACAATTACACAATAACACAATTAATTCTAAACAGCTTGCCGAGTAGGTACCTACCTATAGATGTCATGGAAAATAAGTCACTGATATCATAGTAAGTTTTCTTCTGAATATCACTACATATTATAAAACAAAGTAGCTGTCGCTGTCTGTCCGTCCCTATGTATGCTTAAATCTTCAAAACTACGCAACGGATTTTGAAGCAGTTTTTTTTTAATATATAGAGTGATTCAAGAGGAAGGTTTATGTGTATAATAATATTGTAGAGAAATTTAGAGATAATACCACGCGGGCGGAAAATATGGCGGTACGAAGTTTGCTGGGTCAGCTAGTTCTAGATAAAACAAAGTAGTTCTATTTCTATATATCCCTGTGATGCATTGACCTCATAGTAACAGGTTACAGAGTAAACTCAGGGAGCGTTATATTGTCTACACGTAAAACGGGGCTAGGAACAAAGATGGCGACGAACATGTAAAGATGATTGACTTGACAGAAAGTTCAGAAGTAACATACACAAATCGCCGAAGGGGTAGGCAGAGGAGTATTAAGACCCACATTTCACCAACCATGATTATCGGTTCCACGTTATAGGGGGCGAATCTATTGCCGTCAAGCGGGTACTTTATCATAGGCTGTAGGTATGTTTGCTGTCCGATGGAGAACAGCCTTGACAGCCTCCGTGGCGTAGCGGTAGTGAACGCGGCCGCTACGCAGGAGGCGCGGGTTCGATCCCCGCTCAGTGCAAATATTTGTGTTCATGAAATATGGGCATTTGCATTGGTCTGGTCGTGCCTCGGAGAGCACGTTAAGCCGTCGGTCCCGGTTGCCATAAGAACATCTATGGCAGTCGTTACGGGTAGTTGGAGCCCTAAAAAATCCAAAAAAAAACAACGGTCTAGCTGCAAAGCTAGAGCAAAGCTAGGCGATATCGACCTAATTTTATCATTGGGCTGTAGAGGTCAGATGGCAATCGCTTAACGAAAAAATATCGAGGTCTAGCCAAATCTGTAGTTAAGACGGTAAAGCGGACCCCAGACTCCGAGCTGAAAAGCTTCGGATGCGACTGGGAACAGCCTTATACCTTAGTCACCTTCTACGACACCTACGGTTTAATTCGTTAAGGGCTCGCTGTCATCTAAAAACTTTAATAGAACCCCCGGAGCCAAAATTAAAGAAACCCGGCTCTACAATAACCCTTGGTGAGCCTCTTGAACGTAATTAGGACAAACAGACCTCAAGGTCATATTGCTCTGATATATTTCATTTATTAAATTGATCAGTGTAATGGCCTCCGACGTTATTAAGTCACGGCACTATTTCGTGAAGCTGACATTTGATTGGTTGTGAATACGCAGAACTATTTAATAAGGTATTTGTATTAGTATTACTTATGTCTAATAATATATTACATAATTATGTAGGTACTCCTATATAAGTATTTATAATATTGTTACTATTAATTCTGTGAATATCTATGTGAATTCGCCTAAAATAACAACACATTGTAATTATTATAGAACCTCTGCACATGTGGATGTCGGTTATCGCGACCAAACATAGCCTATGTTCTTTACCAAGGTTTAATCTATGCCTATACCAAATTTCATCAAAATCGGTTCAGTGGTTTAGGCGTGAAAGCGTAACAGACAGATTCGCAATTATAATATTAGTATGGATGGATTGTATGTATGTATGTATTTACATTTTTTAACTTAACAAAACTTATACTTTGGTGTCCAGGATCCGCTTACTTGACTTTTCCAAGAGTGACTGTCGTCTGATTCCCCAATCTCGCCCCTAACCCGGCACAGAAAAGCCTTTAGTCGGTTGAAGTGACATCGGATGTTCAAAGGGAAAGAATCCCAAACGGCATCATAAACACTTTACTGCAAAGAGATTTTATTGTGAACTGTCATTGTCGCTTACAACCTTCAACTTTTTTACTGTCAATATGAGAAATATACGTCATAGCTTGCGTAACCAGATTAAATATTTCGCAGTTCAAGCAACATCCCGTATGGTCTAGTGGCTAGGATACCTGGCTTTCACCCAGGAGGCTCGGGTTCGATTCCCGGTACGGGAAAATTCTTTTTGTGATTTTTAATTTTTTTTAGTTTTTAAATCGATTTCTTAAGAGAAGGTTAAAGGTCCAATAGGTACCAAAAAGAGGTTTTGCTGTCCATTTTTAATAGTTTTAATTTTACAGTCAGAAAGGTAAATACATATAGAATTTATATTTTGGGGTAGTGGGTAGCTCCAAGAAGTATATTAATATGCTCTGTGATCTCGAAAAAATAAAAACTTTCTCACGGATATGTGCATCCACAGCAGGTACATTTTTATCCCTCTTGCTAAGACAGCGAACCGGATGCACAGATATGGGCAAGTTGCCAGCGCAAAAAAATGTATAGGAAAGAGTTCTGTTCAGATATGGGTTAATGATTTGTGTGTCTGCTTTACTTAATCGTTTTTGTTGATGAATTAATTGTTTGTAGACAATGATGTACTTATTATTTTTATAGATACGTCATACACGAAGATGGCGGCTTTCAAAAATGGCGCAAACACAACATATTAGATACTTCTAAAAATACGTCAATGTTTTTAATTTATATGAATTATATTATTATTTATATTAATAACATTTTATTATAACATATTTATTATTAAAAACGTTTTTTTTTGGTGGCGCACTGTCGCGATTCTCATTGGTGCATAAAATGATGACCAAAAGTCATCATTTTTTTGTCGCCATTTTAGAGTGTGGACAACATATCTATAGTTTATAATATATCATTGTTTGTAGACGATCATACATACATAGATACATATAATCACGCCTTTATCCCCAAAGGGTTTGGCAGAGGTGAATTAACACACACATTTTTCACTTTTACTACACTAAATAAAACTTTTTTTAACAGATTGTATCGCGATTTATTTCCTTTTTTTTTAGGTACACGAATCCTGATGGTTTAGTTGCTTTTAAAGCTGCGTTTACATACTCGCGGCAGAGCGAGGGAAGTGGTGAGAGAAGTGGGCAGGGACGTGGTGTGAATGGTATATTCGTCATGCCGCGAGTACTGCCGCGTATGTTGCTGCGAGTGTCGGCTTGGCGGCGCGAGAAGGAGCGGCAATACTAGCGCGATGAAGCATTCACATACTCGCGTCGCGCCGGTCGCGCACACTTCGCATCGAGCGCTCGTTGTGTACGCGCGTGTCACAGTCACAGGATTACTTCGAATTTATTATCATGACAATGACGCAACCAATCGAATGGTCCAACGAAAAATCAATAGAATTTATTGAAATGCTTGCTACGGATCTAATTAAATAATATAGGTAATACATATGTATATAAAAGGTAGGTAGGTAGGTACCTACCTACCAAACTAGAATAGGTAGGTAGGTAGGTACCTACCTACCTACCAAATTGAAATAGGTAGGTAGGTAATTAGGCTAATTTGGTAAGTAGGTTACCTACCAAATTAGAATAGATAGGTAGGTAGGTACCTACCTACCAAATTAGCCTAATTACCTACCAAATTAAAATAGGTAGGTAGGTAGGTAGTACCTACCAAATTAGCCTGATTACCTACCAAATAGGTAGGTAGGTAGGTACCTACCTACCTACCTATTCTAGTTTGGTAGGTAGGTACCTACCTACCTACCTATTCTAGTTTGGTAGGTAGGTACCTACCTACCTACCTGTAGTTGTACTACTAGCACGAGTGTTCGATGTACGGGCGAGTAAAATAAAAAGATCACGAACTCCAAAACAATTAATATAATGTCCGTAAAGTAGGTACACAGTTTACAGTAGGCACAGAAGGGTAGAAAGCACAGATACGCGAAGGAATAGATACAGTTTATAGTTATAGATAGAAACAGAAAAGATAGATGCAAAGAAAGAAAAAGAATATTGAAATTGAAAGCTAATATTTAAATTAATAATTACGCGCGGCGGTGCAAGTCAAAAGCGCTAAGCAAACCGACACAGCGTATGCGTCGGACGGCGGTGAACAATGGACTAAGTGGCGGGAGTAGAATCGATACGATCGTCGCGCGCGCGGCCCGAGTGACTCCGAAGATCGCCGAAGGCCTGCGCAGCTAATCCACTACAGTACTCCCCCACGAGACCGTTACTAGGGTCGATAAAAATCCGTGAAATGCACTCTTCTCCCACTCCGTGTACGTTTCTCTTCTGTAGCTGGTGGCGGCGCAGGCGGCGTCCTTATTTCAGCTGGGGTGACGTCTTCAGTCGTGAATGCGGGCTTTAATCGGTCCACAGAGATGTTTGTAACTTTGCCTCGCATTAGAACTGTGAAGTACTTCGGCGTCCGTTCCAGCACCTTGTAGGGCCCAGCATATGGCGGCTCCAACGTTCTACGAACGTGGTCTTGCCTTACAAAAATATGCGATGACTGCTGTAGGCTCTTCGGGATGTAGAAAGTTCCCTTTCTGTGCCAAGATGCAGGTGTTGGTGCAAGGTTGGCCATGTGTCTTGCAAGGCGGGTTGCGAAGCTCGTGACGTCCTGCAGCGTGTGGTCATCCGTAGGTGCTAAGAACTGGCTCGGCAAGCGTAGTGGTTCACCATACACCAACTCGGCTGCGGAAGCTTGCACGTCTTCTTTCCATGCGCTGCGGATGCCCAGAAGAACTAATGGTAAGACCTCTGTCCATTGGGTAGTGTTGTGACACATAATCGAACCTTTAATTTGCCTATGTGTCCGTTCAATCATGCCGTTCGAGGAAGGGTGAAAGGCAGTGGTGCGAAGATGTTGCGCGCCGACCAATGATGAAATGGCCTTGAACAGGCTGGACTCGAACTGGCGTCCCCGATCTGTGGTAATCTGCGAAGGGCAGCCGAACCTCGATATCCACCCGGATACCAAGGCGGCCGCGCAGGTTTCAGCGGTGATGTCCTTCATTGGGACTGCCTCGACCCATCGTGTGAACCTGTCAACGATGGTGAGACAGTACCTGAAATCAGCAGATGGGGTTAATGGACCGACGATGTCGAGATGGATATGGGCAAATCTCGACGAGGTAATAGGGAAAGAGGAAAATGGAGCAGTTGTGTGACGGGTAATTTTGCTTCGCTGACACTCTAGACAGCACCTAGACCACTCTCTACAGTCCTTACGAATCCCTGGCCACACGAAACGTTGTGTTACCAGTCGCACGGTAGCGGTACGTCCGGGATGACTCAGACTATGCAGGGCGTCGAACACTTGCTTACGCAAATCAGGTGTTACGTAAGGTCTCGGCGGTTGACAGGATACATCGCAATATAATTGTGTGTCTGAGCCTACCGGAGTAATAGGTCGTAACTCGAGTGATGATCCGTTTGTAAGGAGTGCTTGTAACTCCGGATCCGACTGCTGTGAATTGGCGAGTGCCGAGAAGTCGATAGCCTTGGTAACCTCTTCAATCCGAGATAAACTGTCAGCGACTACATTTTCCGTTCCAGGTATGTAGGTACCGTATGTCAGTGGTAAATTGAGCTATGTAGTCGAAATACCGGAACTGTCGAGGAGAACAGTTTTCCCTTGGCTTGGTAAATGCATAGGTAAGCGGTCGATGGTCGGTAAAAACAATAAAACTTCTAGCTTCAACCATGTGCCGAAAATGTTTAATGGCTTCGTAGATAGCTATTAGCTCCCTGTCGTACGGGCTGTACTTCTTCTGCGCCCGATTCAGCTTCTTAGAGAAGAAAGATAGCGGTTCCCAATCCTTACCGTTACGCTGTTGCAGCACAGCGCCGATAGACACGTCGGAAGCATCGGTGAGGATGGAAAACTCAGCGTGAAGTTGAGGATGAACAAGAAGGGTGGCGTCAGAGAGGGTTTTTTTGCATTCTTGAAATGCTGCTAACTCCTTCTGCGTCATCTGTATTGGGTCTGAACCCTTAGTAGTTGCCCCTGCCAACATAGCGTTCAACGATGCTTGAGTTTTAGCAGCACCTGGGATGAATCTGCGATAAAAATTGAGCATCCCGAGGAATCTTCGCAGCTCCTTCACAGTCTTGGGTACTGGGAACTCCTGGATAGCCTGGACTTTGGTGCTCAGAGGTTGAACACCAGAAGCAGAGACTTGATACCCAAGAAAAGTTACCTGTGGTTGTCCCCAAACGCACTTGCTAGCGTTAATTAGCACGCCATAGTCAGCCAAACGTGTAAGCAGCTGCTTCAAATGGACTTCATGCAGTCCAGGTGGAGAAAAGACCAAAATGTCGTCAATATACCCGTAGCAGAAGTCTAGACCTGTAAGCACTTCATCTATGAACCTCTGGAACGTTTGCGAAGCGCAGCGAAGCCCGAAATTCATAAAGGGGAACTCCCAAAGCCCAAATGGGGTAGTTATTGCGGTCTTAGGGACATCAGATGGAAAAACAGGTATCTGATTGTATGCTTTCACCAGGTCAATCTTTGAAAATATTGTACAACCATGAAGCTGCTGTGAAAAGTCCTGAATATGACGAACGGGGTACCTGTCAGGTATTGTGCGGGCATTGAGAGCGCGGTAGTCACCGCATGGCCGCCATCCGTCGTCCTTCTTTTTCACCAGGTGCAGAGCTGATGACCATGGGCTGTCCGAGCGCCTAGCGGTACCATTAGCGACCATCTCGTCAAACTCCTTCTTGGCTATCCTGAGGCGCTCTGGGTCCAAACGTCTAGGCCTACAAGCGACTGGCGGTCCAGGTGTTGTCCTAATGTAGTGGACCGTCGAATGCTTCATGGGTCTAGACTGATTTAAAGTACCTGCAGGACGTGTTAGCTCCGGAAACTCACGCAGCAGTTGGTGAAACTGTGTGTCACCTGTCACAGTTTTTATAGAAGCGACGTCATCTGGGACTCGTTGTGGCGCGGCTGACACGGTGAGTGTTGTAGTGCCATCAATGAGCCTGTGGTTACGGCAATCTATAAGCAGATTATAAAAGCTTAAAAAATCGATGCCTATGATTGGTTTCGACACGTCAGCTATGGTGAATTTCCATTCAAATGCTCGACGAAGCCCTAGGTCCAACTTGAGTTGAATGGGACCGTAGGTATGTATTACACTACCATTAGCAGCTGTTAGGTCATATTTCGCCTTGTAGTACGGAGTTTTAACAGCTGACCGAGGAAACACGCACAAATCGGAGCCGGTGTCAACAAGGAATAGCATTTTGGATCCTTTGTCAGGTATAAACAGACGGCCAGTACCATATGGGCAGTCAGAGGCCGCTAATTCCGGCTGCCCTTTGCGTTTTCCGCCCGCCACTGACACGGTTTAATGCATTTGTGGGCCCGTGAGCCAAATCGGTAATGGTAAAAACAATGCGGGTGATCAGAGGGTGGTTGCCGGGGTCGTGACCTGGACCGAGAACTCCTACGGTCTCTGTTTGAACGGGAATGTGAGCGGCTACGTACCTGGTTCCTATCATTTATTCGAGACACAAGTGAGCTTACCTGTTTAGTGAGCTCACTTATCTGAGAGGCCATCACGTCTATTAGCCCTGGCTTACCCGATGCCGAAGCGCTTGCTACCTGTTGCGGTGCAGCGGGGGCAATGTCGTGCACCGTATCCGCTAGATCAGCCAATTTGTCCAACGTAAGCTCGGGTTGTGACGCCAACACTGTCTGCAAGTTGTTAGGGAGACGACTCGACCACAGTGTCTTCAAAAACTCGTCCGGCATAGACGGGCCAGCTAGGCCTTGCAGGTGCCGTAGAAATTGCGACGGCTTCCTGTCACCCAGCTCTTCATGCCGCAGTAGCTGCTGGACCTTGCGTTCCCGCGATGCTGACAAACGCTTTATCAGTTCCGTTTTCAATTTTCCGTATTTGTCGGTAGTCGGTGGTTTGGTCAGCACATCTTTTACCTCCATCGCATAGCGGGGCTCCAACGCGCATACGATGTGCTGGAACTTGGTGGAGTCCGTCGTTACGTTGGCGATGGCGAATTGGCATTCCATCTGCGCAAACCACATTTCCGGGTCATCTGGCCAAAATGGGGGTGGACGAACACCCACACGAGATGTTTCTAGAACGTTCGCTTGAGCTAATTTCTCGTCCGCCATCACGTCGGAGTCACCAATGTAGTGGTACTACTAGAATGAGTGTTCGATGTACGGGCGAGTAAAATAAAAAGATCACGAACTCCAAAACAATTAATATAATGTCCGTAAAGTAGGTACACAGTTTACAGTAGGCACAGAAGGGTAGAAAGCACAGATACGCGAAGGAATAGATACAGTTTATAGTTATAGATAGAAACAGAAAAGATAGATGCAAAGAAAGAAAAAGAATATTGAAATTGAAAGCTAATATTTAAATTAATAATTACGCGCGGCGGTGCAAGTCAAAAGCGCTAAGCAAACCGACACAGCGTATGCGTCGGACGGCGGTGAACAATGGACTAAGTGGCGGGAGTAGAATCGATACGATCGTCGCGCGCGCGGCCCGAGCGACTCCGAAGATCGCCGAAGGCCTGCGCAGCTAATCCACTACACTATTCTAATTTGGTAGGTAGGTAGGTAGGTACCTACCTACCTACCTATTCTAATTTGGTAGGTAGGTAGGTAGGTAGGTACCTACCTACCTACCTACCAACCTACCTACCTATTCTAGTTTGGTAGGTAAGTACCTACCTACCTACCTATTCTAATTTGGTAGGTACCCGACCTACCTATTTGGTAGGTATAATTAGGCTAATTTGGTAGGTAGGTACCTACCTACCTACCTATTTGGTAGGTATAATTACGATAATTTGTTAGGTAGGTAGGTACCTACCTACCTACCTATTCTAGTTTGGTAGGTAGGTACCTACCTACCTACCTATTCTTAATTGGTAGGTACCCTACCTACCTATTTGGTAGGTATAATTAGGCTAATTTGGTAGGTAGGTACCTACCTACCAAATTAGATGATTATTTGGTAGGTAGGTAGGTAGGTAAATATATGAATTAGATGACTGATTACCTACTAGCTAAGTATCTAAGTACCTAATGTATAAGATGTTATGGAATTTTGATAATAAATAAATAAAAAGTAAAGAATAAATAAAAGCTAGGTACACATAACCCCATATCCCAACAGAGTATGAAAGGAAGTATGAAAGTGCGAGAAGAGTAGAGTATCTAAGTAGATAGCCTAGCCTAATAAAATGCCTATACTGCATTCGGTTAGGTGTCCACTTAACTAAAGTCGTCCATCTCCATCGCAAGGCGAATACTGTATGCGGGGCAACGCGATGAACATCGCGATGATGCGAGTGTTGGGCAACGCGATGAACATCGCGATGATGCGAGTGTTTGAATGCTAGGGCATTATTCGCGTGAATATTTCCGGCAAGGCGATGAGCAATGCGAGCGGCAGTATGTAAACGCGGGGTAAGCCCGCAGCGGTGGTGACAATGAGGCTAAAGATGGTACAAAGAGGACCATCTCGAAACAGGTCAGCCGGGGTGGCCGGGGTCGCAAGGGATATACCGTGACTGTCGTGAGCAATCTCACATTCCAGCATTCGAAGACCCAGGACGGTGTGCGGTTTTAGTAGGTTCGTGTCTGACATCATAACCACCCACACCGGTCCGAGAGGATTTCCACACTATAAAAAGCTTAAGATGGCGGTTGTTTATTAGTTTGAAACCAACGAGTGACGATAAACGGGTCACTCAAACAAATTGCCTTATAGTGATACTGATAAATAAACGACAGCTTAACACAACTTCTCTTTTCTCTGAAGTCGGTTAAAACACTTCCACATTCCAACAAAAATTTTCTCTCCAAGGGCGTATTACACGGCTATATTAAAAAGGTCCCTCAGTATAATCATCGAGTCATTCGTTAATTCTGACATCTAATTATTCAGAACCGTCGTAAATTTCGTCGGGTTTAACGTGTCGGGGTATTTATTTACATAATAATAATTGTTAGTAGGTACGTTAATTAGTACATTTCGAGAATATTCTCAACTTTGTGAGCGCGTAATGTACGCAAAGTTGTCTAATTTATACTTACAAGTATGATTCTGAAGTCGACCGCATACAACAACGACAGACGCATGCAGCAGATACAGCGTATCCATTACTTGTTAAACTCCGATACGGATAAAGGGAACCATTGAGAAACCGCAATGTATTACGCGCATTTGCTGCGTGCGTCGGCAGTTGTCGTACCTATGCAGTCGGCTACGGAGTCATACCTTTGTAGGTGTAGGTACATCTAAATAATATAATTATGAATGTCTGAATGAAATCTCATGTACATTGTGGAATTGTTGTTTTAATTTTAAGCTGTCTTACCTATTTGATTTATACCTAAGGGAGCAACTTAATGAATGTCAGGAAGGATATTAAAAACATAAAGGGACGGAGGTAGAGAGGTGAAAGGACAGATTATATTACTTATACTTAGAAATCGTTACGATCTTACTGTGCCGTTTGAAGCTTTGTGGAATTGTGAATACAGTGGATACTAGGTAATATTTGACGCACAACACGTGTTTCTCAACAAGTTCGCCAATGTATCGCAACAAGACGCATAGCTTGTTGCGATACATTGGCGTACGTTTGTTCGACGATTGCGATGGGTGCGCAACAATGTCGTGCAACATACCCCGCGACACTATGTTGCTTACCTAGTGGATACTTAGTTTAAACTTCACAGGAAAATAGTTGCACCATGCGCGTTTCAATCGATATACAAGTTTCGATAATAAAAATTTCGTTTTATCTACGCACTTTTTCATTTTTCGACGGAACAGTTTAAAAAAAGAACAATTATTATCACACACGCATTTATTCATCGGTGCAGTTTAACCCAGTACAGTGCAATCGTAACGATTTCTCGTAAGTACCGAGTGCCACCCACAATACGCAAGACAAGTCTTTAAGTAACTAGAGCAAAAAAATCCTTTAGAAAATACCGGAATCAACACTCGTCAAGTAAATATGGACATAAAAGCATCACTTCTGTCCAACGTCTCAGGACGTCACGCTTTTTTCTACAGCAAAAAATCTTTGAAAACGAGTTGCCAAGTTGAAAACGCCAGTTGGTTTCCGAGCTCTTCGATGGCGGTCCAAGACAACCATCTTTGATAGAGCTATGGAATACTTATATAGTGTTGTATACGGAGTTTCTTATATATTGGTTCCGTTAAATGCAGGTAAATGACTGCACTTGAGTGAATGGACGTCGTTTCACGTTGAATGAACCGGAATGAAATGGGAGTAATAAGTGGTGGATAAACGGAGCGGTAGTGATTTTTATGGAAATGTTAGTATTTTGGATGTGAAACGTTTATATGCGCGCATTGAAGAAATCCAGGCACGATTGTTATGATGTTATGCTGAATTCATTCATTCATTCATTCAATGTGTTGTTTTTTTTTACTCGCACTCGCTCCCGCAAATGTGTAAGCTATGGTCACGATTGGTACTCAGATGAATAAGAAACTATACTTTATTGTAATTAAACATGGATTATACGCTTACTCAAGCGGGAACCCGACAAAATACGTATCATATCGATCGCCACTCGTTTAAAACACAGTTTATTTTTCAGCCAAAAAGTAAAATTTAAACAAAAAGTTTTTATAACAATAGTCGGAAACATTCGATAACTAGGCCGTTTTATTTTTGATCTGTGCGTTGTTCTATATTATTTATGGTTGCGATACTACAAGCGTATTGTATGATTTATGAACCACATATCATGCCACAGTGTACAAAACAATCGCATATTTATTTATTATGATATTATGAATAACTTGTATTGGAAGTGTTCTTTTCTGTTCCTATGTATATTTCATACAGGCAGACATTTTGTTGCCCGTAACTAGATTATTTGGGGTAAATTTTTTTTTGATTTTTATTAATATTCGAAAAGAAATGATTTTTTAGATTGATTATTGTAATAAAGACTTCTTACTTTATGTGCAATGCTTGAAAAGCTGCAGTTTATAGAAAAAATGTGTCACGGTTAAGTATGAGGAGGCCGGGATAGTAAAGATCGATTTGATGCTGATTGCACTTACTTGTTTGCATATTCACCATTTAGCTATCCATTACAATAACAACATAAGAATTGTACAAACAAAAACTGAAATTCAACCAGTATTGGCATCCTAAAATAAACATCCAACAAACTGGTACATATTCATAGAATACCATTGCACCAATAATAAAAAAAAGAAAAAGTGCAAAGACAAAGTTACCGCGCTTTTTTCGCGGCAAAATCCGTCTGTTTTCTGTTACCCGTTGCGGCTTCGTTCGGGAACAGAGAACGAGCAAAAAGGCTAATCACCACTGCATGCGGTAAGAAGAACAAAACAGGTAAGCGACAGCGATCTTGTTCGCATGATCAGGCCTTATTACAAGTGAGTTAAAATTCTCTTTCGTGTAGCAAGTGGTATGTAATAAGTTGGTGTTAAGCTTTCTACAGCGTTGATTTAGTTCGGAAACGTGGGAGTATTTGCAAGGGCTATCAACATGTACGTACGCTGTATTGCATGCACTTTCCGAAAGAGATTTTATTGCATTTAACGACTGCATTTTATATTAATTGAAATTCGTTTAGTGATTAATTAGTGGTTCATCTTTAAATTTGTTTAATAAAGGCTTACTAGTAACTGCCGCGTGGTTCCCGGCAGAGTCGAATTTGGGAGGTTAGACCTTATCTCTTCCCATGCGGTGTCGTACAAGGCGACTAAGGGCTGTTTAATATCAGACAGATAAATACAGCCCAGACTCAGCCTCAGATGCATGGCTCGAGTAGGTACACTAGCACTATTAACGGTTCCGTGGTTCCAGTCAACAGTACAATAAGTAGTGCCCGGAATACGGCTATAGGCTCACGGGCTCACCCCCTGCTACGTGGAACCTTTACCACCCTTGGTACAATGATTTTGTGAAATGTGGGTGCTAATTCACCTCTGCCTAACCTTCCGGGAATGAAGGCGTGATTACCTACATATAGTTATGTAATGTATGTTATAATAATATATGTGTATTGTATACCTAATTCTGCTTAGAAATCTGTATAGGGAAACGTCACTTTTAAAAATTTTACACCTGAAGAAATAAGGGGTGAATGTGAAATTAAAGTTCGTTATTTTCAAAATATTTAAGTCGTCGTACACACAATACCAATATCTGTACGAACTTACATTGTAGTTCCAAAGTTACATACACTGTGTAGGAAGTAAGTAATTTATTAGACAGCCACTCTAGAATTTGACACTTTGCGACAATTCGGAGAAAACGCTCCCTGAGCGAACGAGTATTACTTGTTTCTACTTACTTGCGAGCTTTTCGACTCGTTTTTAGATTATTTATTTTTTATATTTTTGTACTTTTTACCGACTACTAGCTGATGCCTCGGAGCAGAGATCTAGTGTAAGTAATAGATGGACTGACGACCTGAAAAGGTGGCTGGGACACACTGGATGCTGCAGACGTGACGCATATTGGGAGAGGCCTATGTCCAGCAGTGGACCGCATTCTGTGGATTGCATCAAATTGACTGATGATTGAAGTATCTATTCAAACAAAACCCGGACAAAACTAAATATAAATTTAAGTTTTGAAACAAATGTGAAAAAAAAAATAGTGCGAGACCTTCAGTCAGATTCTCTCAGATGAGAAGACTGACCCAATAGCACTATGTTCAATGTTCAGTTGTTCAGTCCCCGGTCCGATTCAACGTTTTCAATACTACAGTTTCATCGAGGTTAGATTCTTGTAGTATTTACGTCTCTTCTTTAATCGAGCACAAATACTAGCCACTCGACCCAAGGTCCAGATCCTCCTTTCATTGATTGTTTTTTTTGGCCTTATATTATTATTATGTTTTGGAAAGCAACTGTCAGCTGACTTACCAACCACGAGAGGAAAATCT
Organism: Eilema depressum; assembly: GCA_914767945.1. Taxonomy (NCBI): domain Eukaryota; kingdom Metazoa; phylum Arthropoda; class Insecta; order Lepidoptera; family Erebidae; genus Eilema; species Eilema depressum. The sequence goes on from OU612026.1 coordinate 3,179,603, forward strand.
GCATCGGCGCTTCTTTTGTTAATCACCAGCTAGACTCAGTTGAGGTTAATTTGGGCCTCAAAGATCTCGACAGGGCCCATAATAAAATATAAAAAGCACTCATGATAATTAATTGTGTTCAGCTTGCTCAACCCCTTGAGGCAATTCATAAAATACATTTAGCACCGTATTCTGCCATCTTGAAAATCTCCCTTGTTACACTCTGGCACGCATTATAAATAACCGCCCAACAAATATACCGCCAACGCTACACCTTCTATTTTCAAACGACTCTTTGTTATCAGTAATAGCATACAAATATTTACTGCGCGGGAAAATTACGACCAAATTTTGTTTTGGCGGGAGAAAAATACAGGAAACTTTTAATATACCTAGTCAATAAATATAGTTGTTTGTTGTTAGTTTTGGTTCGTATCCGCAAAACAAAGTGTCGCGACTCGCGAATTCTGCGAAAAAAAAAAAGAATTGGGTAGCTTTGATTGTAAAGTCAAATTAGTTTCTTTTATTTTTGATTTAACTTCAGAACGGAAGTTGTATGGAAACTTTCTTATTCATTCAATTCTTTATTTTTTAGCTAAATTACTCAATCTACCCGGTTCGTCTTAATCTAAGTCAAGAACCATAAATATTAACTAATGGAGTCTACATATTGTTTTCTTTTTCTAATTTAATAGTTTCATTTATTTATTATGATTATACTTACCTACTAAGATTATTTAAAATTTACAAACCAATGACAGATATTTTAATTAGTATTTTAATTAACCAAGTAAAATCGCTTTTAATAATATAATATTAATCATAAGTAGTTACTTAATAATTTTAACTACAGTATTTTTATTTATTTATTTTTAATCTTACAGCAAGTCATTATTGATTTCTCCCGCCATTTTTTGACAATATCACCGCATGACGTAACACCTTTTTACTTCATATCATACAAGCCTACCGTTCTGACGTTTAATGAAAAGAATCTCAATTGAATTGACAGCTAACTACCCTATTGATGGCACATAATTGCTTCGTACAAAAAATCATCTCACGACCATAGACACTTTACAAGTAGAGAACGGACTCGTTCCCAGAATTCAGGCGCCATGTTTTTTTAAGTGCCGCTTCGCAATGTCGTTCCTGTATTTATTGCTTCACAAATAGATACTTACACGCCATAAGATTAATGTTTTTGGTTACAAATAATGTTGTTATGAACCTGTTCGTACAGATGAAAGCGATTCGCAGTGATGTATTGGCATTTTGAAGTAATAATACATCTTTGAGAGCGTTCTGGAATACATATTCAGTTATTTATTATCTAAAGAGACTTTCTATAGTTATGGGTATACGTAAACGGTTTTTACTTTATATGGGACCAGGCAATTTCCACCAGGTAGGCCGTGTGCTTGTCTATGACCTAGCTGGTACAAAAAAAACATGCAAGCTGGTAAGTAGGTAGGTACACCTTTCCACAGGTTTTCCTCTCGGCGGGGTTGGGTTCGCAACAGTCTGCAGTTGGCGACAATTTTTTAAATAACTAGTTATAATGTCATATTAGTATTTCATACAAGTTTCGATAGAAGTTAAAGTAAACTTTATATTAATCAATTAATTAGCTTATTGCAGTCCACTGCTGGACATGGGCCTCTCCCAATATGCGCCACGTCTGTCGATTCTCCGCCTTCCGCATCCAGTCTGTCCCAGCCAACTTTCGCAGGTCGTCTGTCCACCTGGCTAAGAGTTGACTTTATAATCAACTTGGAACCTTGTTACACTGCTTGAACAATTTTTTTTATGACAGCTAATGATATTTTTTTATTACTTTTTTCTGCCCTTGTAAGCCGATGTTGACTATAGAAGTGCAGAGAAAGCCTTCACTTCTATAGTCAACATCGTGCCTAAACGCGTTCAATAACCACGGTAACCGATTACCATATAAATAACCGGAAACTTTGATTAACACCTTCTAAATCTACACCATCGCTCACACCCGTTTCATCTAAGATCAAAGTCCCGCACAGACAACAGTCAGACAACAAAATTAGCTATTCGGAACAAGCCATTTCCTTTCTAACTCATTCATAACAAAGCTATTATTCGATACCACCATTCTAAATACAGATGAGAGGAAAAAAGATAGATGACAAATACCGTGTGAGAGAAAGAGATGGGACAAATTAAATACTCATTAGATTAAAGTTCTTAATTCGTTTAACAAGGAGGTTGTACTTTGCGACAAGACTGCGTACGAAAATAGAATTTGAATTTGGAACGGTTTTCATAATTTGGCGGGCCTTGCGTAATTTTTAATTGATTTAATATAATATTATTATTGAATTATTTCAATCGTATTACAATGTTGCTGTTTTTCTATTTGTAAGTACAGTTTACAAAAGATACAATACTCACATACACAATTACTAATATTTTTTCGAAAGTATGCATACCATTCCCTATTAAAGTTGTTTCAACATTTAATAATATAGCTGGGGACATATTATATATATTTTGGACCTAAAAAGTGCCAAAAATGAGCTCTATACACGCAGTACACTTTTCTTGGGTGTCTTTTGAGGATAGCACGAGGTGCTATTGCGGTGGACGAGCTCAAATTCACCAAACATAAATTATTACAAAATAAATCGCGCGCGCCAGAGCCACAGATTACCTAATAGTTGGAAGAGCCTCGAGAAGGCCAGAACCTCGTTTGTCTAACGATTTAGGTCCAATATACGTGTCCCGAGGTATACCCTTTGTCGACTGTACCTACTTATCTAAGTAGGTACCTAATTCATTGTGATTATAAGATCATTACTTCTATTTCCGTATATCTACCTACTTATAGAATTTTTCCCAACATGTTACAGAACATAATGAGGGAATTGTAAACTCATTAGTAGGCATAAACAATCCAAATTGTTTCTGGTTTATTTAAATCTCGGCCCTTATTAAAGAACTTTTACGTTCAATTTTAGATCAGGCGTTCAGATGGTCAAGAAAACTTTTTTTATTGGGGTTGCTATATTACTAAAATGACAAAGAAGTAAGTACGACATGTTCGTCAAGACATTAGTCTCTTTATATTTTTTATTTTATTTAATTTGACTTATTAGAACTTTTTTTATACCATTTAGATGGCAGACAAGCACACTGCCCACCTGATGGAAAGTGTTTGGCGTTGCCGATGGACGTATGCAACACCAGGGGCATTACACTCGTGCTGCCGACCTTGAAGAAACCTTCTAATGCCTTTCTTGAAGAAACCCATATTGTAGTCTTGGGATAACCACGGCAGGGAGTTCATTCCACAACTTGAGCGTGTGTGGGATGAAGTTCCTTTCATACCGCACAGTGCGCCCCGTTTCCGGTCGCAATGTGTGAGGACGAATTCCCTGCCTTTGGCGAGCAGTGCGTTGTTAACGGTTTTCACCTATGATATCTAAGTAGGTAGAGATTCAGTGTTGTCAAATCTTTCTACGCTTTGGAGCCCAAGGTCCACACTCGTATCTTGGTTGTTAAGGGGGCAACTGCCATCTGTACACCCAACCCCCAGAGAAAAGCCCGGGGAATTGATTTGAGACCCGAAAATCTTGGAGCCTATATTTACCACTATTTTTCTATAGGTACGTTATTTATCAAGCTTTTCAAAAAGCACCTGCTTGATGGCAATAGGCTCGCTCCCTATTACTTGGTACCAAAAATTACAGCTGGTGAAATGTGGGTGTTAATACACCTCTGCCTACCCCTTCGGGAAATTACAAGAATAAGATAAGATAAGATAAGATAATTTATTTGACAAAATATGTGTAGGTACAATAATACAGAGTTACTGCAGATGACAAATTATATCATTTTTGATACAACATGTTTGACCGTTTCCGGTGTACAAATATATTTTAGTGTATTTTTGTTAGTTATATTTAAGTACAGTAATTAATTAATCTATGATCATAAAATATTATTGTATGCAACATAAAATTATTCAATAAGCCATATAATGTTAATCATTGCAAAAATACCTACCCTGTTAAATTGCCCGTATCTAATATTACCCAAAAATGTTAAACACAGCGCCTTCTAAGGCCCTCAATAAAGATCGCAGTGCTTCCACATCCTAGCTATAAATCTCACTTATATTCACATATTCGAGCCTGTACGTGGCCTACTCAATCCTTACCTTTTATTTCACGTACGAAATGTTCGCTTACATTTTATTTTTGACCTACTTCATAAAAGGGAAGTTCTCAACATGTTTGTCTACAGTCCCGGGTCCTTTGAGCGGGGTGTGAAAAGTATCTGATGAGGCCGTCAAGCTTAGGGCCACCGTTATAACATCTTGGTGTCTGTAATGGTGACTTTGCCTTTAGCTTAAAATACCATGAGGCGAGGTGAAGTCTTTTTGACGTGTAAAACTGACAAAGACCACTATTATAGTAATCATGCGCAACTTTGTGCAGCTTTCATAAAGATAACATTAGACGAATTGTGACAGTTCGTATCTTCTCAGATGAAAACGGACTCAATTTTTGCAGCGGGATAAAAACGGAATTAAGTATTATTAATTCGTCCCACCACACTTCTATTCTACTCACACAACGATTCTAAAAGCTGTAATGGTTGAGAGAGAAATAAATACATACATACATACAATCACGCCTTTATCCCTGGAAGGTTATACAGAGGTGAACCACATTTCACCAATCATTATACCTATAAGGTCCCACGTAAGAGGGGGTGAGCCTATTGCCGTTTGCCGGGCACTATTGTTGACTTGAGCCGTGTATCTGAGGCTGAGTCTGGCCTGTATATATCTGTCTGATGTTAAACAGCCCTAGAAATAAATAAATATATTATGATTAATTCTCTCTTTTCTTTTAAACACGGGCTGGTATCCGCAACCCCACTTCAAGGCACAGTTTTTGCATGAAAAAAGTGAGTTGTAAACGAAAAAAAAACACCTAAAGAACGGTTCCCGACAAAGTTATTGCTCATTTAAGTATTTAACGTATTAGATACAAGGTATAAAAACCTAAGCAAAGCCAGGACGAGGTGCTAGTCACTCATAAAGTGCGAACAGGATGTTATTTTAGGTCACAGTGAACGCGCCCCGTAAGCGTTTTTTTTTCCACACATTCTCACAAAAAAAAATACCGAGAAACGTGTTTGTTAAACTGTTTTTCGTTCAACCACGATGTTTTTATAACAAGTACTGGCTAATGATTTGCCTTCAGCTTATCATCAGGCGAGGTGAAGTCGTATTGACGTGTCCTTTGTGGAAATCCTCACTGATACCCCTCGTCGGAACCAACAATAGTGCCCGGAACACGGCAATAGACTCACCCTTTATTACGTGGGATCTAATACAATGATTGGTGAAATGTGGGCGTCTCATCATCTCTGCCTAACCCTCCGGGGATAAAGGCGTGATTATATAAAGAAGAAAGAAATAAAGAAAAATTATATGTATGTTATGTATTATTTAGAGTTCTCTACTTAAGGTGGAGTTAGATTAAACGAACATAAAGCCATTGAGATATTAATAATATCTCAATTCATAAAGCTAGAGCTAAAACAAAAGCATTCTTTCTTAATGTTTTAGTGTAAATGAACCCTTTTTTTCAGCATTTACATTATGAAAGAACAACGAACGAATGTTCTGTCACTGTTTAAACTATATCGGTCTTATTACAAAACACGGACTAACTTCTTCGTATTTAGACCATGGTTTAAGGAAAATTGGATTAAAAAAAGCATTTTAGTACTGAACCAAGGACTATCTCTGGTCTAAAGATAAACCTGCGTGACCCCTAGTTTAACGTTGGTCTAAAGTGTAAATCACAATATTAATAATTATATTATGTAAAACTTGCCATTTTTTTGAGGTAAGCCGGTTAGCGTCACATAACTTCTGGGTTGCAACATTGGCTGGGTCAGGTTTTGGATGGGTGACCGTTCGTTACATAACGAAGGTGGGTCAAAAAACGGCCATGATGATGTTAAGTATATTCCTTCCTTCCTTCAAATTATGGTACTAAGTAGTCTACGGATTATTCAGCTTCCGTAAGGAGAAATTTAAACCATGGTCTAAAGTTAAGCCTGGACTCGGGTTTAAACCAGACTTAGTCCGTGTTTTGTAATAAGACCGATAGAATTTGACGTAGAGGAGATAGAATGAGCATTCGCTCGTCTAATATAAAGCAACCTTTATGTACTTATAGGAGTTTATGTCTAAAATTAATTGTAGAACTTAAAGTAAGTATTTGGTTTCATCATAGTTGATTTGATTAATTAATACAAGTAGGTATATTCAAATAGTTTCATCCAAATTCTGAACAACAACAAAAGTACAAGCCAAAGTAATCCCCATTAATTTCGCCTATAGACAATTTAGCACCCTTTGAAGATGTTACACATAAAAAAAGGGTTGGACCCCAAATTATAGTATAATACATCCGCAAATACTTGGGTTATGTTATTATTAGCGATTTTGAACCCGAAAATAGGATATTTTTTGGAACTGGTTTGATACGATGGATATGAAAACTACTGAAAGATTTTTGATGAGGTTTTCTTTAATAGAAAGATTTTGGTCAGACTTAAAAACTGATGTATGTTTGATTGCAAAAACATCAAAGTTTTTTAATATTTTGGTTTTAAAATTGCGCCCCGCCCGGATGATAAGTTAACTTGGATTTATTTGACTTTTGGCATTTTTAAGCACAGAATAAATACGATAATCCTACTAATATCATAAACGCGAAAGTTTGTAAGTATGGATGGATGTTTGTTACTCTTTCACGTAAAAACTACTGAATGGATTTTAATGAAACTTTACAATAATATAGCTTATACATCAGAATACCACATAGGTTACGTTTGGTCGCGATAAACGACATCCACGCGGGCGGAGCCGTGGGCAACAGTTCGCAGTTGATTGCCTATAAGTTAAATAACCCGCGCCACGTATCTTGGACCTAAAATGTGTTCAAAATGTGCCCTATACGCGCAGTACACATTTCTTGGGTGTCTTTTGAGGATAGCACGGGATGATACTGCGGTAGACGAACTTAAATTCACCAAGCATAGATTATTACAAAGCAATCCGCGCGCGCCAGAGCCTCGTATGTCTTACGATTTAGGTCCAAGATACGTGGCACGAGTTATAGTTATGTATAGGTTTCTAATAAGCTAGAATTATGAACTTACTGCATTTACTAGTAGCGACACCGGATGGCCCGCACCATTAAAATAGTAAGGGCTTATGACTTAAGGGAAAGGTCGTAAAATACGACGTTATGGAAGCGTGTAACAACTTGCAAAGGGCTACTTTATGGCTATCTGTCATTTAGCGAGTACATTTACTGGAATCCTATTTAATTCTGCAAATATGAAGGTTTGTATGCCGGGATGTTTGTGTATCAATCACGTAGAAAGGGCTGAACGGATTTAAATGGAATTTAGCATGAAGCTAGGTCTAATGTATGAAAATCGAATAATTTGTTTGTTTATTTGTTTATTCGTATTTATGCACTTCTGCGATACAATTCCTCCGATGTCAGACGACAAAACTTTATCAATTCTATGCTTGTAGTACTTAATTATCTTGACCACGTAACCACAGAATGTTCCACTTACCTCAATGAATGTGTCAGAGACGAACCTCTGCACGAGGGAGGTCTTCCCGCACTGCGTGTCCCCCACCAGCACCACTTTGATCTCCTCCTCAGCCGTGGGGGTGCTGGCGTTGTTGCCTTCTGAACCCTTCTTGCCAGACCACATTGTTATCTAAAACAAAGAAATCATTCTTTAAAAAAAGTTACATACCGCAGAGTAAGGCAAGGAGGGAATAGAAAAATGTGAACGATAGGGCAGAAAGGTACTACAACAAGGTACCTACAATAGGGCACATATCTTAGAGTATACATATATACTCTAAGAGCACAGATAAGCACACGGCCCTCCTGATGGTAAGTGGTTACCGTGGCCTATGGGCGAGTGCAACACGAGGGAGTCACACTCGTGCTGCCGACCCTGTAAGAACAGAGAAATTCTGTGCCGTCAGCGCAAAAGATAAGTAGGACAAAACCTTTGGTTTTCCTACTGACAGCACAAAACCTATACAGTGAGCTCTGGCTACCCTACTCACCGTCGGAAGCACAACATGAGGTTATTAAGCCGCAGTCTTCTGTACTGCGAAGGTACTTCCCCAGCCAGAATGCTTGATTGCGACGGATTATATGGTCGTGTCCTAACTACTCCAGCTCTCTAACAACATGCGATGAACTTTTTTACATATAAGAGCTATCGGGACATTTAAAATGTATTATTTCGAGTTACCGATATTTCGGTGCTGTTGCAAGCACCATGATCACGGAGCTACTGGTAAAATATCTTGATAGCTCTAATTGTAATGTGAGTGAGCATGATAGTTTAAATACCTATATCGTACTTTGAATGCCTTTATCACAGACTAGATGTAATTCGCGGCTCCGCCCGTGTGAAATTCTGATCCCGTTTATCGCTGTTAGTAGCGTGATGATATAAAGTCTATGTTGGTATCAGATAAAGTAGCTTCCTAATGGCGAAAGAATTTTTGAAATAGGTCCAGTAGTTTTTGAGTTTTTACATTCATCTGTATATAGAATTATCAATATTACTCTCATCTCATCCCTTTACGTAAGTAGTTACTATGCTCATACATCAATAACTTTATACTTTGGTAACTTTCAAACTTCTCCAATTGTCCTCATTACTTATTCTGTTCTCGTCATACCACACACTCATAATCGCATTATCCTTTACTTTCAAGGCCATTTTTACTCTTACAATTCGTATGAAATACAGTATAATAACGTGTATATTAAGCCTCCGTGCCTCGGAGAGCACGTTAAGCCGTTGGTCCCGGTTGCCGTACATCTGTGGTAGTCTTTACGAGTAGTTGATGCCCTAAAAAGTCTGATAGCCTAGTCTAACTATAGAAAGTCAGTATAGTCAGTAAAATATTGAAAATTGGCCGTTTCGTAGATTGGAAACTGACCCCCATTTCCATTAGATAGGCCGTGATGGCTGTGTACCAAAGTGATGTTAAAAAAATAGATGAAAATATAAGCAATACTTTTCTTATTGACAGTACCATCTTGATTTTGTTTGAGAAAACGCTATTATAAAATGAATAAATTTTCGGTGGGAATTGCTAAAAGGGGAATCATGAATAAGGTAAATTGAATGGTGCTTTTTTTGGAAAAGCCTCACTCAAGTTTTACACAAAATACAGTCACATAGAGAAGTGCTGAAAAAAAAAACCTGGAACTTAAAAAAACATGGAACGTAGGTATAACGAGGAATGCGTTTTACTTCATGCATACAAAACCTTTTCCGACACGACTATCAATTTGCTTTTCAAACAGTACTCACTCAAAATTCATCCGGTTTTGCATAGAGCTTTGTTACCTACATTTGTTTCGTATTTGCTTTAAAATCTGTGATGATAAAGCAGATATTAAAATAGAAAAAAGGTTTACGACGCCTGCAGTACGCGTAAATTCCAGATAGACATTAAACAAAATATAACCGAAATTACTGCAAAAAAGTTGCGGTGGAAGTGCGGAGTCACGCGTAAAGATCGCGCGAGGAACTCCTGCATTCGCGACAGCCTTCATTTCCGTGAATAAAATGAAAGAGAGTCGTCTTCGCTGGTGCGGTCACGTTTTGCGGAAACCGCTAAGCTACGTGGGTAACAAATGTCTGGCAATAGCCCCCGCCGGGTGTTCTTAGGAACCTGCCTTGGTTTCGAGAAGGGTGACATGTGTGCCAATGGTGTCATTACCATGGATTCTCAAGATAGTGTGAAGAGGTAGAAGTAAAAGCCGGAATGCAGGCCTCGGATGTGACCGGGATACACGCAAAGGTACGACAAAAATGGATACTGAAGTTCTTCGGAATTTATTGCCTGATAAATCGTGTGATTTTAGTCGGTACCATTCCGACATAGATGTTTAACCGCTAACCCTGATGAGGTGGCCCCCAGAGGGGTTCCCTATACACAAATTATCACGCCTTTATTCCTAGAGGGTTAGACAGAGTTGAATTATAACACCCATATTTCACCAATCATTGTATTCCGTCCCGCGTAATAGGAGGTGAGCCGGCCTATTGCCGTATTTCGGGCACTATATTGTTGACTCGAGCCATGCATTGAGATATCCACACGTAAATAAAAAGGGGTAAAGTTCTATAACTAATAGTAATAAATTGTATGACTAAATACGAATTTGAACACAATTTACACAATGTAGATCGCTTTACATCTCAGGGGTATAACACCATCGGTCGATTTTCATCTCGCATGTACATAATACACTCACGTTCACGTCTAATAAAATATAGAAGCGAGATACAACGTTTTATAAGAAATTTCAGCATATTCCCACTTCCCAGTTGCTAACAAGCTCGTACTGCCTGCGCCCTTGGATTCCACGCAATGATAATAAAAAATGGAAAGGAACTAAATATCATAAACATAAAAATGCACGACGTTCTTTTCAGGGATCTGCAATTCGAAAGGAGAAATGGAACCATGAAATTACAGTGTTCGTTATAGGACAGACAGATGTACTGTATGCCAGTCTATCTATCTATTTGTCTGTCTACCTGTTTGTCTATCAATCTGTCTGTCTAGTTTTCTGTCTGCTTGTCTATCTGTCTGTATACTTAACTTTCATTTCAGACATTTTGTCAGGAAGACGGCCGTAATTATCGAGTTGCATTTATATCAAATTCAATTCAATAATCCCTTGGTACTGTGAAAAAAAACCCCTAACTTAATCAAGGTAATCGAAAGATATGACCACAAATTTTGAGACTCACGAGAAAACAAAACCTTTAGAATACTTTCCGGTAAGTACGAATACTCCTGATTCCCCAAACCCCAAGAAGCGAAGCCCCGTTCGTCAACACTACAATATAATAATCTATGAACACAACTTTGTAGTGTTTGTACAGAACCCTCGGCGCGCAGATCCGACTCGCACTTGACCGGTACTTTTCATCGTTCGCTTCAAAAGTTGAATCATTATCGTTATTCTGTAACACGCTGTAATGGTTTTAATCTTCAGAAATATTTTTTGCGCGCATTTTAGTCGGATTTGCAAGCAATATTCGGTGTAATATCGTTTTAAGGTAGGTAATATTACTGAAAAGCGTGTGAAAGCACAGATTTGGTTAAAATTTACGTTTATGGAGAGTGTTATTGTATTTTGTTTGCGTTTTAAACTGATCAGCGACAAAAGCAGGGGGAATAATTCTGAATGACATTGAGTTTCAACCGCACATGTAGCGTGAAAAGATGGTAGATTTCAATTGGTTAATTTAAAAGATAGAATTGAAAGCAAACTAGAATAAATTAAATGTGTTGGCTATTACGAACGCGCATAGTTACGAATAGGTTTGTCACTCATAAGGGAACAGGTTCGTACGAAGACAAGAGTGCAGTCGTTACGAGTAGTTGGAGCCCTAAAAAGTACAACAACTGGTCTAGCTGCAATGCTTCGATAGCACCATTGGATTGTGGAGGTCACATGGCAGTCGCTTCAGGAAAATATCGAAGTTCTGCCAAATCCGCAGTTGGACTGGTAAAGCAGACCCCAGGCTCGGAGGTGAAAGCTTCGGATGCGACTGGGATTAAAGCTGTGTGGAGACGGTCCAAGGGCCTTCTCCGCTCATGTCTTTCTAGTTTCAATTATAATTGAGCCACAAGCGTAGTTGGTTCGTTAGGTGCTATATTCTACCTAGCCCAGTTGGTAATTTGCGAACTAGTAGCTTAATGCTAATTAAGAATCAGTAACAATACTCGATAGAAACCTCTTCAAAGGCGTGCTGCAATATAATTAACGACTGTTAGTCATTTAGGTTAAAAGCGAAACCTGGATTTTGTATCCTGGTCCTTTAAAGTACTGAAGTGGCAAACACTTGACAGTGCACTTGAAAGTAAAGCGGTTACCGTAGTCTGCATTGGCGAGGGGTGCATTACAAACTGAGGTAAAAAAAATCACCGGTTTCCTTTTTGAAAATTTTCACCCTTGGCTACTGTTAGCCTGGGAAGACTGAAGTGTCGGCAGCTTAGTGGGTAATTAGTCAGCCTTACGATCGAGAAGTCTTGGGTTCGAACTTCGAATCCTGGCGAATACACTATCGATGTGAACCCATTCCTAACACAAGTTATTTAGCTTAACTAGAGGGATCAACTTCTTACCCACTGTATGTTTACTGTCGGATGGAGAACTGCCCCTCTAGACAAGTGGCAATTCGTTGCTCGGCGTATGATGGAATAGAATGCCAAATGTATGGGATTTGACGTATATTATGTTGCACTTCATTCTCGTCGAGGTTAGGCGAGGTAGCGCGAGCCACGAGATGGGAGTCCTCGCGTCACATTGCCGAACAATATTGAACCTCGCCTAACTTCGTCTAACCTCGCCTCGCCAGACCTCGATGAGAATGAAGTGCAAGCATGACAGGCGTCAACGAATGTCAAAAACGTCAAATCCTATACATTTGTCATTCTATTTCATCATACGCCGAGCAACGAATTGCCACTTGTCTAGGGGGGCAGCTCTATCCTATAATATCCTTCCACGACACCCACTGTCACCCACAGGAAGAGATGGCGTGGACCTATTCTAGTCCTCGAGGAGCCACGTTATTATTAGGAATGTTAGCGGGTGGTAAAAACTTTCAGAAAAAAAAGCGGTAACTTGATCCGCTATATTAACCAAGAACTTAGCAACTGGAGTTCCAAGCTTGAGCTAATAGTATTCAGTTTTCCTACTGTAGGTAGTTTAGTATCAACATAAATAGTGCATCACAACATGGCCGCCGACAGCGTGGCGTGGGTAGTTGTAATTTACGTTCTAACGCGGATTTAACCCTCGCTTACTCGTAGTGGTTTATGAGGCCGACGATGTCTTTAGTAGTTTTTTTGTTGATGGAAAACGGTGTGTTGTGTTTTTTTTATACCACGTAGGTCACAGACAGTGAGTAGGGTAGCCAGAGCTCAGTGGAGAGATTTTGTACTGTCAGTGGGAAGACCAAAGCCTGGTCTTTTTCGCCGAATCTCTCTGTTTTTACAGGGTCGGCAGCACGAGTGTGACTCCCCTGGTGTTGCACTCGTCCATAGGCCGCAGAAACGACTTTCCATCAGGTGGGCCGTGTTTTTGTCTGCGATCTAAGTGGTATAAAAAATAAACCTATTCAGAACAAAACCTTTATGTCATTAATTTAAATTAGCACTTTCGGTCTCACAGGCCATGCGCGTATTATACGTGTTACAATTTTAACACGTATATACGGGAAGGTTAACGAACGCCCTCTGGTGAGTGCATCGCGAAACTGGATTAAAATCAGAATTTAAACAGCTTACATTAATTACTTGGTGTGAACGAATGTTCGCTGAGCTTGCAATTTTCAGTGAAATCCGCGGTACAAATTTTATATTCATAAAACTAACTAGATTATTTAGATAAGAAGCGTTGTTTATAATTTCATATAGTACAGTACATAGCGCCATATACTTACGCTTGTATATGTCTGAAGGGATAATCAGAACCTACATTTCATAACCTATGTGTAACCACCTGCGTGGGTATTATGACGGGTTTTAACTCAATTTAAGGTACGTTAAACATATTGAACTCAAGGAACTTTATTAAGTAAACGTGAAAACTCAGTTTATTTATAAATTTAAATCGGAAATAGTCATTATACAAGACAATAACAGATTATTTACACGGATTTTCGCAGACAGAAAAATATTTTTAGTATTAATTTATTAAACACTAGTCCGTGGCCATGCATCTGCATCTATGTGAAATATTATCCCATAAACTCCTGTGATATATAGCCTGCGGGTAATAAATTGAATGTGCAATTTTCATGAACAAACATCAAATGCCACTTTACGCAGAATCTGCGAGTTCAGTACTTGTTTGTTGTGTACATATAGGTGTATATATATAGGTGATATATATACTTATATTCAGGCCAGAGCTTCCTCTACTGGCATTAAACCATGCATGCAAGCCGCCCGTTTCGAATGAGTCTTAGAAAAAAGACATAGGCAAGATAATAGGTTCTTTTCTTTTCTCATCGGCTTTACCTATTGCCTCGCGAATCTGGCAATAAGTATATGTAAAGAAAACTAGATATTCATAAGTTTTACCATAATGACTTACGTCTTCAGATCGCAATTTTTTATACCACATAAGTAGCAGACAAGCACACGGTGATAGCAGGTGAAGCACCTGATGGAAACCAGTTACCGTGGCCTATGGTCGAGTGCAACACCAGGGGAGTCACACTCGTGTTGCTGACCCTGTAAGAACAGAGTTTCTGTGCCATCAGAGCAGATGAAAAATTAAAGAAAATGCCAAAATCTCCATCGATGCCCTCATTGCTAGGTTTTTTATTATTTTTTTATTAAGTTTTCATCTAGGTACGTTTTATAACATGATATAGCACCTATACCTAGAATTTCCTTTATAATAAAAAGCTACTATCAAGGTCTAGCCAAATCCGTAGTTAAGACTGGCAAAAAGCGGACCCCAGACTCCGAGCTGAAAGCTTCGGATGCGACTGGGAATTAACGCTAAGAGGAAGAAGAAGAATAAAAAGCTACCATTCTTAATTCTTAATTCTTTATTGCACACACACAATACAGATGTAAAACATAATAACAAATTAAAGAAGCATGTACAAAGGCGAGCTTAACTCAATATGAGTTCTCTCCCAGCAAACCTTCGAGTAGCAGAGAAGTAGGTATATTGTAATGAGGGGGATGTGAAGTGTACAAAAAGAAAGAAAAAAAAACAGACAGTAAAAAAAAAGCGTACCACTGTAATTGTAATACTACCATTGTAATTTGTAACCGATTCAAAAATGTATTCCCAAATCTAGACGTACCCTTAACCTTAGTTCGACAATTCCGTTTGATATATAGCCTTCAACAGCCTCAATCTGGCATTCAATCTAATCGTTAATCTGTTAGGCTTCCAGCTGCCATTTACAGCCCCTAAATTTCCAGTAAAATACAGAATTTAATAACGAAGTATAAATCCAATTAATTGAGAAGTCCGGCTAGAATTTCAACACTGGTTGCTGCAAGTTTAATATGTTTTCTGACCTTCAATGTTGTAAGTGTTGCTTGGAAGCTTATTCTATTTTTATTTGTTTTTTTAATGTTCCGTACTTTCGTCATCGGGTCATCACATCTGTCCAGCTCATTGTCATATCAGTTTGCTGTGGGTTATCGTGCTAATTCCAGTTTGCCAAAAGCGGTATGAAAGGAACTTAATCCCACGCACACTCAAGTTGTGGAATTAACTCACTGCTGTGGTTTTCCCAAGCGACAACAATATGGGATTCTTAAAGAAGGGCATTAGAAGGTTTGTTCAGGGTCAGCAGCATGAGTGTGACGCCCCTGTTGTTACATACTTACGTCCATAGGCCATGGTAACCGTCCCATCAGGTGGGCCGTGTGCTTGTCTGGTACCTAAGTGGTATAAAAAAAACTAAATTGGTTCCCTAATCCATTGTTGTCCAACTCGCACTTCACCCTTTTTATGTGCACGTCAATATGGAAAAGAAAAGTTGGATGAATTGCCTTGAAAGAGAATTTGAGACGGAAATGTGTGACTGAGGATCTCCTCAGTAAGGTCTTCTGAACGAGAAAACAAGGAAGATGATGATAAATGTTATGTGAACCCCAAATAAACAGGACAGGGACAGGTAGGTGTTGTTTATAGTCTAACTAACTAGCTCTTTTTGTACCATATGCGTTTAAGTCTCACCGCGTGGTCTATGAGACCGCAGTGATCCTATATCAAATTGATACTATGCGGTCTCACAGACCCCACTTCGATACTTGTATTATAATAAAATCACGTCAGTTTCGCGTGTAGCACATGATATATTTGTAAATGAAATACACTATGCATCTCATCTGTACATTAACCATATGTTAAATATTATTCAAACTAGAGCGTTGTACAGGTAAACAATGTGCGTACTGGGCATCGAACCCGGAAGCGGTTGCTGCAGTCGGTAAACTATACAATGTGCTATAAATAGATATCGTTAAATCGTATTTACGATAAGATTTAAATAACGTTTACTAGTTATTTGAACCAGTATTTCCGTAGGTATCTACTTAACTTTTTTTAGTTCCATGCAATTCTCGGAGATGTCCTAGGGTCAGCAGACCCGTCTGACCCTAGGACTGCAAGGGAAATACCTTATTGGACCACTTTACGTGACTTTAAACCCAACATTTGGGACACGAAACAGCGTGAAATTTCAGTCCGACATAACAGAACCTCCACCGGCGCTTAATTTTTTAATTATATATGTAACTACTAGCTTTTGCCCGCGGCTCCGCCCGCGTGGATGTCGGTTATCGCGACCAAACATAGCCTATGTCCTTTCTCAAGGTCTAATCTACCCCTATACAAAATTTCATCAAAATCGGTTCAGCGGTTTAGTCGTAAAAGCGAGACAGACAGACAGACAGACAGACAGACAGACAGAGTTACTTTCGCATTTATAATATTAGTAGGGATATATGTAACTAGTAGACCCACGTGGTTAACCCACTATGGTAGAAGGAAGAAAACATGTTACAGAATTTTAAGTCGGCAAAGATAAAGAGGCCCTGAACCATTCCCATCATATTGACCCCATATAATTAGTTTAAACAAACAAACCCTGATAAAAACTTCACAATGAATTTTTAAAATAATAAACCACTACACCGTAAATATTGTTTATAACGAGCATCGAACCGGGAAGTAGTCGTTAGTAGTTTGCACCTAATATTTATGTGAAGTTGATTGTTTATAATAATACACATACCTAGTTGGTAATATATATGTATGGAACACTGCTAATGAGGGGAAACAGACTACAGAGAAATAGTTTCGTAATATGGAGGCAAATTTATAATATAGGTACAGAGTCCATGGGCAACGGAGACGGTAGCACCTCTCTTCTTTATAGAAGGCTGCTAGGAGGCTTTCCCTGTGACTAGCATAGGGTACGGTGAAGTTCTACGAGAGCAGCCGTGGGGGTAGCACGGTCCACGGTCACCCTGCGAGCCTGCTGGTGGGACGTTCGCCCTACTCTTTCTGGGGTTAACAGAAGAAGACATACGCACCCCTGTCAACCGGCCTAGGGGTACGGATACCCCCACGCTGGTTATTTCCGCATGAAAAGAAAAGGTAAGTATACCCATACAGGTTACTTATATTAATTTTGTAACTGAATTTTTGTTCCCAAAGAAGTATTAATTGAATGCACATTAATTGTAACAATGTTTAGGTACATATCCATCCAAAGGTGCATTATATGTAAATATATTGTTTGTATTGTAATAATAGCCGCGTGGTTCCCGGCAGAGTAGAATTTGGGCCACCCCTTCTCCTCCCATGCGGTGTCGTACAAGGCGCCTGGATAGGGCTGTTTCACGTCAGACAGATATATACAGCCCAGACTCAGCCTATACATGGCTCGAGCCAACAATAGTGCCCGGAAAACGGCAATAGGCTCACCCCCTATTACGTGGGACCTGATACAATGATTGGTGAAATGTGGGTGTTAATTCACCTCTGCCTAACCCTCCGGGGATAAAGGCGTGATTGTATGTATGTATGTAATAATACTTTTAAGGTGTACAATAAAGAATATCTTATCTTATCTTAGGTGTACAGGAGCCCATCATCTGCTACCAGGTACAACAGTTGATCAACGGACAACGTCATACTTACTTATAATTATAATCAGTATGCCCAACCCGGGCGTCAAACCCTGAACAAACACCAACTAAACTCACAGTCAGTTTTCTATTTGCTTTCAATAGATATCTAAAAACGGTTCGAACAGTAGGTATATTCTGCAACATAAAAGCAATCTAGGTCCCGCAATAACACAAGCGAACCATGTAAACCTTTTGAATGTTTCACGTTCAAAGCAATTTGTTAAAAGCCTTCTGTCCTCGTGACGCGAACAAACGGCAAGCAAATCGATTTAGTACATGCATACATACATGTGGTGCCATCTAGTGAAAAACTGCCGAACTACGTCGATAGTTTTCCTGAATCGCGAAAGTGAAAGTTCGCACGCTGATTAGGTACAATAAACAAAGTTTAATCATGATCATCAAGAGCCATTTGTTCTTCTCAATGAGTGTCATTAAGAGGACCAAATGACTCTGATTTTCTTTATCCTATGTAAGGCGGGAACGGATTTTGAATTTCGAATTTGCAACGGGATACAGAAGCAGAAATTATAAAAATGACTTATCTGTAGGTTTTCGCGCCTTTTTTTAAATTTTGTCTGTACGACGACGGCAACAAAAAGTTACACATCTGTCGTTGGTCACATTGGTAATGGTCTCTCGCGATATCATTTTTTTCGTTTCATTTAGCCGGTTATTGCTTAACCTTATATACATTATACACCCTTCACTTTTTTATATGCAGTGGCAGGTGGCAGACAAGCACAGGGCCCACCTGATGAAAAGTGGTTAATGTGGTTATCGTGGCCTATGGACGTATGCAACACCGGGGGTGTTACACTGTTACACTCGTGCTGCCAACCCTAGAGAAACCTAATGCCCTTCTTGAAGAACCCCATATTGTAGTTGCTTGGGAAAACCACCACAGGGAGTTCAGTTTGTCTAATAATTTAGAAGTTATTGAAATCGACATAATACACAGCATTATTCACCATTGTGTTTAAACACCTTTATATAATAATAAAATAATCTAAAGAGTTATCGCTGATAACCGGTTTTCAGGCCAGGGAAACAGCGCATGCGCAGACCGTGTCCTCAATTCAGTCATTCGCAAACAGCCGCACATTCAACATAACGTATGTCAAATTTAATTATTATTTAATATACCTACGAGCATATTATTAGGTACTGTAAGAGTATCTTGAAATTTCAAGGAATATTTTTTTCATTAAGTAACATTCTAATGGTCTATCTCTTCGTTTCAATTCAATAAATAATAAGTCAATTCAATTCTTGATAAATGCTTCTGTTTTCAGCATTCCACCAATATCCCGTAGTAGATCTACCGACGAAGGAAAATAAATATTCATATTGTGATCAAAATATCTTGATTATCAAAATGACAAAACTCCGATTGGGCGCGTAAATCAAAGTGACAGATCCACAGACTATTCACAAAATATTCAAAGGAGCTCAAATTTCACAGATAAAAATATTACGCAATAAAATTCGACAGCTTTCGACGAGGCCCAATAAAATATTAACTCAATCTGGAAAAGTCAAACAATGTTTTTCCCTCGCTGAATAAATAATACCGAGAAAATTATTGGTTGTGCGACATGCGTCAAAGATAGCGCCGAGACAACTAAAAATATACAAACTGCTTGCAGTCTACGACTGGCCGGACACGCCGTCAACGCACGGCGACTAAAATAAAATAGCAGGTCAATGACATTAGACCTGCTATCCAATAATTAAAATAAATTAATTTCAATAAAACAATAATGGACATCAACGAAGACAAACTAAAAGAAGAAGTCAGTAGCTTTGTAAGCTCACTTCAACGATTGCTACCTAAAAAGAAGGAATTTCTGTTCCTGGAACCACAGAAATCAAATTTGACAAGACTCAGTGACTTACATTCTGAAGCAAAAAATACTTTCCCGAAGTGTTTCATTGGTGCCAAGATTGTCATTCTCAGGGATATCATGGAGAAGGTCAAGCTTGTCCAACAATATAACTACGGAAGGTCGAAAGAGGTATACAAGTGCTTTTCTCAGCTGATTCATAAAGAAATGGAACCCAAGGTCACTGATGAAGGTTTATTCATAGATTCCTCAGGATCTGCAACTGCTACGTACAAAGAGATCCTTGACGGGCCGTACGAGATGCGTTTGACATCAAGAATAAAAGATCTGGTCTCTTCAGAGACAGAAATAGTATTTGAGAAGGAGAACGATCACTCCGTCGGTTCTTTCTCGTGTTTTGTGAAGGACGTAGACCCAAATACTCTAAGACTTGTGACACAATGGGTATACAAAGTCATACCGGACCTGGCTATTGGAACAGAAATTGGTTTCAAGCCGCTAGCGTACCCTCCAACTCCAGATTTCTCCATCAGCGCCCGATACGAAAGACCATCTTTTACACTGTCTTCGACTATCAGCAAAATTGGATTTCAGGTGTGTCTTTTTAAGCAGTTCTCTCCTGATTTGCGATTAGGTTCGATAATAAGCGAAGGTGTAAGAAGTGGCCAGGTGACGTTAAGTCTGGCTCTTCAGAAGAATTATGGTAATGGATCTGAACTGAAGATATTTGTGGATTCCCAGCGTTGCGGTGGATTTACCTTCCAAAAAGACGTTATATTTCACGAATCGCATAATGAGATACGTGTTTTGCGCCTCATCGGAAGCACTTTGATTGACAGACAAAGGAGGGTGCGTTTCGGAGTCGGTTTCAATTTAGACTTCTGATGTGTCACTCACATGAGGTCTTTTAACGCCGACGTCGAATAAAATGCCCGTCTTTTGAAGGTGATATGGTGTGCTTGCGTTTTTCTAGGTTTATTTGTTTGTATATAAGTATACATAGGTTTTAGTTATTGTTTTATTTAATATTGCCGCTTCGTTGTTTAGACATGTGATTAAAATTATAGATTAGTACTTTATATTTTTTTTTATTTCCATTTATGGATAATATATATTGAACTTGAAGCAATTTATTCTTGTTTACTCTTAACTTCAAAAGTGATAACCGTAAGCTAACTAGAAGTTTAATGGTTAGTAAAACCAACTACCTGTAGCTTTCTGATAAAAAATAATCCTCAGTCAGCGTAACAGTAAATAAAATTAATATTATAACGCACATTAATACGCGAATTACATAACGCTATCTAGACCCATGGTAAGCTTTGAGCTTAACCACAGTATGGCTTAACTTCAAACTATGTGACAACTACCATCATAAGTCAACCTGGTTGATGGTTTATTCCTTTAGATACTTTCCTTTTTGGTACACTTTTTAAAAATTCCCGCTTTTGTTCCCTTTGTGACTGCATGGCTGCTGAAAATTAGCCGAAACATCACGCTAAAACTAAATAATTACGCTACTACTTAAGCGAGCGGAGCAGTAGGCACATGCTGTAAGAACATTTCGAACGATCGAACGAACTCGAAAGCTGAATCTGCAGTGATATTTCAATATCGCATGCTGTTTTGGTGATGTCACGTTGTCGAACACGTAAACATACATCACCCTCATGCTCAAGAACGTGACGACACAAAATTTACAGCAAACAGAATGGAAATATCGCCGCGGATTGAGCTGTCGAGTTCGTTCGATCGTTCGAAATGTTCTTACAGCATGTGCCTACAGTAATCATGAATGTCAACAAATCCGGCAGATTTCCATACTTTGAGGGGCCTATAGACTATAGATGACTGAAAGGGGTGACACGGGACTTCGAAATGTACCAAGGGCGAAGCTGGGCGGGTCGGCTAGTTATACATAGAAACATTCAGACCATAAGTATTTTTGTAATCTTAAGAGACCCAGGTCTATACTTACGATGAATTTCACAAAAAGTTACGTGAATAATCTTAACGACGAATCCAGTAGCATCCGAAGCTTCCATTTCGGAGACCGGGGCCTGCTGATTCTTTTTATAAAGAAAAAAAAAAACTCTGGCTGGGCCTCAAGCTTAGTAAGTAATAGGACCCCATAGACCCATATATATTTTCACAAAAACATCACCTACTTTTAAAGTGCGAAACTTCACAAAACATTCTTATCTAGAAAATGGCGGACTAAACTTTCTTCCTAAAAGAATTGACGCAATTTTTCATCGAAACAGTATCTGGGGCGGGAGTTGCCGAGGTCCCCTAGCCATTTCTAACAGATATATACCTATAAAACTTTATACAAGTTTGTCTCGTTATCCTGTGAAACAAATAAACAACAAATTATGTCTGAGCAGTTTATCTGGGTCGGATTCTAGGAACTATTATTTTCTAGACGAGCCGTCCCGTTTAGACGCGGGACAGTCTGCCCCCCTAGGCAAGTAGCAATTCGTTGGCCGTTCGTATTGTAGAATAGAAAGACAAATGTATGAGATTTGACGTATATGACAGTCGTCAACGTTATGTCATAAATGTCAAATTCCATACATACGTCATTATATTCTACAATACGCTGGTCAACGCATTGCCACTTGTCTAGAGGGGCTGTTATCCGATTACCGCGCGGTTAATAGAGCAAATAATAGTATTTTTTTTTCGTGCGAAAATCCCACCAGATACATCCCGCCGTCTGGTGGGGGCAAACCCCCGCCGGACCACCTGTACCATTAGTCAGTACCATTGATGGTACAATTGGCACTGATAACCGACTAAAACTGCATGCCGTCCCGGGTCCCACTAACACCGTTATTAAATACATTGACGGGTAAATTCGCGAAAGGGTAGGGGTGTTTATACACTTCATATTAACACCCAGTATGATTTACAGTTTTACGTAATGGGGGTGAGCCTATTGCCAAATAACGGGCACTTTGTCGTGTGCTGTGTGTTTACTATAGGATGGGGGACCAATAAATACCTATCTATAAAAACAATTAAGAACTTAGCCGTGTTGGTTCCCGGTGGAGTAGAATAGGTTCATCCCATCTCTTCCTGTGGGTGTCGTAGAAGGCGACTAAGGCGTAGGGCTGTTCTCCATCCGACAATAAACATACAGCCCATGACTAAGTGCCCGTTTGACGGCAATAGGCCCCCTATTACGTGACCTCTGCCTTCGGTGATTTACAGGCGTGAATACTACAAAATAATTATTGACTAAAATCGACGAATTCATACAAAAAAGAAACATAATAAAGCTGAAATTGGTAAACGCCCTTCACTTTTCGTAGGCGGGCGAGACGAGCAGCCATTGTAATTCTCAAACATAGAAATAAAGTTTTAGGGACACATTTCTTTTGTCCGTCCAACGAGCGACACTTTATTTGATTAAGAGGATGAAAAACACAAAAGGTTTTTTGACAATTTTCACACAAACTTCATAAACGTTACTGTTATGGTATAACTAGTCTTTGCCTGTGGTTTCGCCTGCGTGAATGTCGGTCATTGCGACCAAACTTAACCTATATCATGCCTTTGCCATTTCCCATGTCCCAAATCTATCTGTGTACGTAACTGTACGAGTATGTGTAAGTTTTTATATAAACTTTCATCCCCTATTTGAACCCTTTTCGCAATAACAGGTAGCCTATGTCCGTTCCCGTTTCCGATCCTATTTCTGTACCAAATTTCATCGAGATCGGTGCAGTACAGAGAGAGACAGATAGACAGAAGTGCTTTCGCATTTATGTCAAGAAGCATTTTTTTGGCAATTTGCTCTGCTTCGGTGTGTGGCCCTCCTCAATGAGTCTTCGAATCACTGTAATCGGTTTGAAAAGCTCTTGACACTTAAGATTATTACGATAGCAATACTTTTTCCACATTTTCGTATTTGCCACCTTAAGTAGTACAGTATGGAATGATGAAAATCTAAGTTTCGCATTAAATTTAAATAAATATATTGAACGACAATCTACACAACGCTATCTAGACCCAAAGAAAAAGATATAGAATTATATAGAAAAACTTTTTATGTATTTTAGGATACTTTTTGGACTTCATTCCCGCTTACCATCAGATGGGGTGCAGTCAAATTGACGGACCAAAACAACAAATACCTATGTTTGCTAAAGTCAGCTTACTTTCTTTTAAAACCTCACTTTTAACGTAATCAGCAACACATACATAGCTCTGAAAACACTTTTTTTTGAGATAATGTAACATATAAAACAACACGAACTGTGCTCTACTTCGGTATGTTGTTAAGTGGAGTTTCTTGTTCGCAATCTTTCAGCTTGAGAGGTTGAGCGTGTCATATTCGGTCAGATTACATGCGTGTTGCCTTAAATATTATACCGTATGCGTGACTTTTTCTCGGGAACTTATGAGGAAAACTGTCTACACTGAAAATTTTGACCTCGTTTTGAATATTTTTTTGGAGTTAGTCTTCTAGGTTAATCTTAATTTAAACTGTTTATACTGGAGATTGATGGCGCTTGGTGGAACTTGCTACACATATTGAATAAAGCACTTGTACTTTTCACATTTTTTTATTATTTTTAACCTAACCGGTTTCGCCTTAATTATCTTATTTTATTTGTCTTTCTTCTTTTCTCTCTCTCTCTTTCTCTGATAAATCTTATTTTAGGTAATTTTAAATTATTCAAGACCGATTTTACAAACCAAGATCGTGTTTAAGACTGAACTGCATAGTCACGATTCACGTACCTTGAGTAAATCTCAAGGTACGTGAATCGTGACTATGCAGTTCAGTATAAGGAGTATCTAAATTATTGTGTTACATCTAAATTATAAATTATCTAAATTATTCAGCCGTTTGAATGAAAAACATCCAAACATCTTTACAAACTTTCACATTAATTAAATTAGTAAGATAAGATAAGATAAGTTTTGACAATGTTGGTCTTAAGCTATGCTATCAACAACAGTGTAAAATGAACAATAAACTGACTCCCAAGCTGATGCGTGTATTTTGGGGGTCAGTAATCTAACGAGATACATATTGATTTACAAAGAGAACACTCAGCATTTGATATTTTTGCGATTTTCGTACCGTAGTCTGTAGGTTTCATATTATTTACTGCATATAATATGATCCAGCTACAAGCTCTGTGTGCTCAAGAACTCTCTAGACTAAAGGAGGTAGTCTCATATCATCGGATATCCTGACGTTTACATCCTGTGAGCGCTAAGCTACACTAAGAACCTTATATTGAGCTGGAAGTAGGTACCCACTCATGTACGAAACTGTGAATATGGCAATAATATGACATGCTTTCTTTCATTTTTGGAGTTCCGTAGCCAAATGGCAAAAAACAGAACCCTTTTATACCTAGTAATTTTTCCTGATAGACTTAAGTCGCCTAAAGGATAGATTCGTCATGTCTGTCCGTCCGTCTGTCTGTCTGTCCGTCCGTATGTCACAGCCACTTTTCTCCGAAACTATAAGGCCTATGCTGTTGAAACTTGGTAAGAAGATGTATTCTGTGAACCGCATTAAGAATTTCATACGAAAATAAAAAAAAAGCATTAAATCTTGGGGGTCCCCATACTTAGAACTGAAACTCAAAATGTTTTTTTTCATCAAACCCATACGTGTGGGGTATCTATAGATAGGTCTTTAAAAATGCTATTGAGGTTTCTAACATATATTTTTTTCTAAACTGAATAGTTTGCGCGAGAGACACTTCCAAAGTGGAAAAATGTGTCGTCGTCGTCCCCCCCTCCTCCCTCTAACTTCTAAAATAAGAATAAAATAAAAAATATATTTATGATGTAAATTGCCATGCAAACTACCACTAAATATTGGTTCGAACGAGATCCAGTCAGTAGTTTTTTTTTAATACGTCATAAACCGCAATTTTCGCCTTTGCTACTACGGAACCCTTCATGGGCGAGTCCGACTCGCACTTGTTTATATTTAGGTCGTCAACTTGACTGCACCCCGCCTGATGGTAAGATGGGGTGAGTCTAAAGAATAGTGGCCGACATTACCGATACTGTCCCTAAACCGCGTGGTTCCCGGTAGAGTAGAATTTGGGCCACCCCATCTCCTCCCATGCGGTGTCGTACAAGGCGACTAAGGGATAGGGCTGTGTAATATCAGACGGATATATACAGCCCAGATTCAGCCTCAGATGCATGGCTCGAGTCAACAATAATGCCCGGAATACGACAATAGGCTCACCCCCTATTACGTGGGACCGAATACAATGATTGCTGAAATGTGGGTGTTAATTCACCTCTGCCTAACCCTCCCGGGATACAGGCATGAATATAATGTATGTGTGTATTATAGAAAGTAGAAGTGTATACTTCAGTCATAAAGATCAACTCGACATCTGAAGTAATCGTGAGAAAAGTGATATAAGTTCTCTGTGTGCACTGTAATTATTTTTAATGCATATATGAACACATTCTGAATTAACATTTAATATGATACGAACGACTTATTGCTAATTGAACTTTTCAAAGAGTCATCATCATCTGTACATTAGTCCCGGTCGATTGCGATGTCTCGAGCGTAAGTATCGTGGGAATATCGGGAAAGAATCCTATCACCCGTATTCAGAAACAATACTTCGCTATGCGTACTACCAACACTGTGCAAAGAACGACAATTCTCAGTGCGTTCGTTCTGGCAAGCCTTTTTATTCATTGATAACACTTAAGTAATACTTCGTTGAGGGAACACACTGCATTAGATACTGCTCCGTGATGTTTGTGAATTAATTTTACCAGCCCTATGCGCTCGAGCACACTATGAGACATCACAGTATTGTTTGTGAATACGGGTGTTAGTATCGTGGGAATATCGGGAAAGAATCCTATGTTACTCAGTATTACTCACCGAGCTCACTGGAGATATTTTGTGCTGTCAGTGGATAAACCAAAGGCTTTGACCTACTTATCTTTTGCGCTGACGGCACATAATCTCTCTGTTCTTACAGGGTCGGCAGCACGAGCGTGGCTCCCCTGGTGTTGCACTCGCCGATAGGCCACGGTAACCTCTTACCATCAGGAGGGCCGTGTGCTTGTCTGTGACAGAAGCAGTTTAAAAAAAATAGCAGTGTTTTTTTTTTAATACCACTTAGGTGGCAGACAAGCACACGGCCCACCTGATGGAAAGTGGTTACCGTGGCCTATGGACGTATGCAACACTAGGGTCGTCACACTCGTGCTGCCGACCCTGAAGAAACCTTCTAATGCCCTTCTTGAACAACCCATATTGTAGTCGCTTGGGAAAACCATCGCGGGGAGTTCATTCCACAGCTTGAGTGTTTGTTTGCACTTTAGCTAGATAACTACTTATTACTCAGAGCCGTATTGGTTCCTGGTGGAGCAGACGGCCACCCCATCTCTTCCTGTGGGTGTCGTAGAAGGCGACTAAGGAATAGGGCTGTTCTCCATCCGATAGTAAAGATACAGGCGATACAGCCCATGAATAAGTAAATAAATATAATGTTCTACAATAAATAAATATTCTACAACATTCTACACAACGCTATCTAGACACATGGTAAGCTTAATTAGCTTGTGTTATGGAATCTAGAATGCGGATGTACATATCTACCTACTTATTATTATTATTAATATTTTTTTATTATACATATTTTTTTTATGTAAAAAAGAATATTAGCAACCGAAATTACTAATATTACCGTTAACCCCTCCAACTAAGCTAAATTGCTTGTGCTAGGAGTGGGTTCACGTCGGTAGTGTAATGGCCAGGATTCGAACCCGGGACCTCTCGACACTCTAATGCAGTGTGTAAGGCCGACTCCTTAACCACTAAGCTACCGACGCTAACTTAGATTCTTCTCTTTTTTTTTTTTGTAAATACATACATAATTTATTATACATAGAAACACCCAGACCAATGCAAATATTTATATTCAAGCATACAAATATTGGCACTGAGCGGGGATCGAACCCGCGACTCCTGCGTAGCAGCCGCGTTCACTACCGCTACGCCACAGAGGCAGTCATGTGTCCGCTTGATGGCATTCGGCTCGCTCCCTATTACGTGGGTCCGAAAATCATAGTTGGCGAAATGTGGGTAATTAGATATTACACCTCTGCCTACCCCTTCGGGGATTTACAGGCGTGATTATATGTAACTACTCATAAAATAAATAATTCATTATTCTTTGGGCCTTTGCCCAAGTCGTTGTGGTCGGCTTTTAAGTCTATCTGTGATGTAGTAGAACTTCGATATTTTCCGTGAAGCGACTGCCATCTGACCTCCAGAACCCATTAGCGACATCAAAGCATAGCAGTTGAACCAGTTGTTCGTCTTGTAGAGCTTCAAATACCCGTAATTCATAGGGGACTGACGGATTAATGTGCTCTCTGAAGTCGGTACGACCAGATCACCAGATCACCAGACCAATGCAAATACCCATCTTCTTCCTCTTAGCGTTAATTCCCAGTCGCATCCGAAGCTTTCAGCTCGGAGTCTGGGGTCCGCTTTTACCAGTCTTAAACACGGATTTGGCTAGACCTCGATATTTTCCGTGAAGCGATTGTTATCTGACCCCCACAACCCAATGTTAACATTAGGCGATATCGAAGTTTTGCAGTTAGACCGTTGTTTTTTTTTTTGGATTTTTGAGGGCTCCAACTACCCGTAACGACTGCCATAGATGTTCTCATGGCAACCGGGACCGACGGCTTAACGTGCTCTCCGAGGCACGACCAGACCAATGCATTTGCATTGGTCTGGTCGTGCCGTATGAGTATTTACTCATATTTCATTCACGCAAATATTTGCACTGAGCGGGGATCGAACCCGCGCCTCCTGCGTAGCGGCCGCGTTCACTACCGCTACGCCACGGAGGCTGTCTAATGCAATGTAATGTAAATGTAAAATGTCTAATGCAAATACCCATATTCATGCATTTTTGCATCCAAACCCGCCATTAGACTGGAAAAAGCGGACCCCAGACGTGAAAGCTTCGAATGCGACTGGGATTAACGCTAACATGAAGAAGAAGATATACTTAGATCATATTTATTCTGTGTAGTTGTTATTATGACAGACTCTTCCCAGTTCCCACCCACTCGGGACTTCATAAACTCCTGTTATAACGTAATATATATTTAACGGGAACATAAATGAAAGGAACGATGTTAGAATATTAATATGTTCTGTCGTACGAGAAAACTGTGCAGAGAGATTTCGTAGGGTGAAAGTACCATTTACAAGCCGATGATATGGCAATTCTTTGAATAATTCTCATCTTGGTAACGTTGTGTTATAAAAACGACATAATTTTTTATATTTATTAAAATATTATCGTGTTATTATTATGTGTACCGTTTTCTTGAATCAGAAAGTGGAAATTTGAAACGTGTAAGTGTGATTTTAGTTAAATGTACGCATTTTTAGAGCCTGTTTAGGCGTTTTCAGTTGCTCTATTTGTTTGAAGCATTTGGGTATTATTAAACGTCAACCATGCAATTTACAGATAAAAATTGTTCAAGTCTACCATATTTAACAAAAGATATAATTATAGGTATAACATTCCCATAAGTGTTAAAAAGCCATGTGGTCCTTTCGAATAACTAACTTTCTTTTTATTTGGTCGAAGTGTGGTTCCCTTTAGTAAAAAAAAAAATCAACAATCAAGTCCTTGAATAGCTTTCTATAGTCCCATAGTTTCAAGACTATAACGAATATAAAATCCATCCTTTTCAGAACAGTACTTACATTTAGGTTCAGAACAAAAATTTGTATTTGACTAGTTCGGAAACTCAGTTTTTTACTACGTATAATGCTCTTGAAACTGAATTAAAAGAACGTGGCGCTAACATTCGAAAGCAGAGCTTAAAACTTTTTAATTAACCGCCCGCTGTGGCAGAGACGGAAACTGGATAGACCACCCTATTTCTGTTACTTTGTACCTATATTCCTGTAAACAATGTTTCTTCAAATCGTCATAATAAATACAGCTACTAAGTTTGTTGGTCTCGAAGTGTACTCTCTATTATCCTGCTAATATGCGAAAGTTTGTAAGTATGTGAGGCTGTATAATGTGAGGATGTTTGTTACTCTTTCACGTAAAAACTACTGAATGGATTTTAAGGTGATTACATACGCGAATGACTTTGACCATACAAATGCTCAAGGTCATTCGCTCGTTTTCCAGCCGTAAAAATCAGTAAAACTAATTTTAAAAGATAATTTTATAGGGGACGATTACAAACTAAGAAGGTCACGTCATGCTAATACACTCATTCAACATATATCTGAAATTTTAGATTATTTTGATACATATTGTAGAAAATATTTGGTTTCATAAGAAAGAGTAGAGTGATGTTCAGAGCCTCTTTTCAACTATTTCTTTCTTTTTTATTGAATTTATGAAAAGGTGAAGTTACTCTGTAAATCCTGTAGTATGCAGGGATGTAAATTACAGATCTTTAGGTTTTATAGTTAAGAAGAAAAACGGTTTCGAAAATACCGATTTTTCGATGCTAATCTGATTCGGGGCCTTAATGAAACTTTACAATGACATAGCTAGTAAAAATACAAGCTTACAGATCAGAATTCCACGCGGGCGGAGCCGCAGGCAACAGTCAGTATTATAACTTTTGTTTATGTCAGTATGAAGTACAGTCAAGTTACAGTTAACTTAATCTGTATACCTCTTAACTGTCCATACACCAATCCATTGCACACAACATGCCCATGGAGGTTGTATGGAAGAAACCGCACCTAGCGATAACACCGCCGTTTGTACTACCACTTCTGTATTATTATTGTTTATTTTTGTATTTATATGAAGTATTATATTTTACTAGCTGACCCAGCGAACTTCGTACCGCCATATTTTCGGCCCGCGTGGTATGGTATACAAATCCCGTTCCCGCTTGATCCCGACGATCCCCGCTGCACCTTCCATTTAGGGGTTTGAAAGATAGATAGTAGCCGATTCTCAGATTTACTGAGTATGCATAAAAAATTTCATAAGAATCGGTCAAGCCGTTTCGGAGGAGTATGGGAACGAACATTGCGACACAAGAATTTTATCAACACTAATATTATAAAGAGGAAAGATTTGTACCTATTTTTGTATGTTTGTAATGAATAGGCTCCGGAACTACTGTACCGATTTCAATAATTCTTTCACCTATAGAAAGCTACACTATCTGGGAGTAACATAGGCTATATAACATCACGCTACTACTAAAGGGAGCGGAGCAGTGAGCATAAATGTCAATAAATCGGGCAGATTTCCATACATTAAAGTTGGACCGGAATCAGAATTCCACGCGGGCGTAGCCGCGGGCAACAGCTATATATTATAAGATTAAACATCTCTACTGTGGCTTCCCTTAGCAGAACAAGCCGACAGGAATCGTGGTATAGCGACCCTTTGCCATTGGCTCATAGACTCTCTATTTCTGTGATTGAGTTAGATCACCAACCGTCAGTAACCTTAATTGGTCGGTCTATTTACGTAGCCAGATATTGGGGTGAGCACCCACTGGTCCCCTGGAATTCGTCCCCAGTGCCCATTCGTCCCTACATAATTTTGAGGTGCCCACTCGACCTCTGGTCTATTTTATAATTAAACTAGCTTTTCGCCCGCAGCTCCGCCTGCGTGGATATCGGCTACCGCCACATTAGTATTTGTTCTAAACTGACGGACTTGTTGTTATAAACTTTCAACGCCTATTTCACCCTCTCAGTAGTGAATTTTTCAAAATGTAAACTGTAAGAAACATTGGCCCTGTCATACAAAAAAGTGGTAGGTTTTAAGAACATTATATCAGAATAAAAATATTGTTAGCATCTTTTTATTAATAATAGTAAATGGCAAGAAAAATACTGGTAAGAAAAAATTTACAATAATTGCTAAATATTATACAATGTCATTTAAATTAATCATTTAGCCTATAGCATACCACTGTTGGACTTAGGCATCAACCAATATCCTACATTTATCAGTCTGCTTTACTATATCCCCACTGTCAGTTCCAAGTTCCGGCCCCGTGTGTCATATCATAACAGGGAAGTAGAAACTTCGACGAATTTATCCAATGTAGCCCACCCAATTCGATCCTTTGGTGACCCCAGGTACACTTAATTTTGAACAGCTACGAAAGTCGACCTTTCGATGGGTATCTCCCTCGTCTCATTTCACGATATGAGCTTTTGGGCTTCATCTTCTGATCTTGGAGCTGGACACAGCTGGAGGACATTGTGGCGGCATCATAAGCATCTCAGTGCTCATCATTTGCGTATAGACACATTTTCCTGATTGTGTCTGTGGCCAAGATGACCTCGGAGCTCAGGGTCAGTCCGCCTTCTGGCTCTTCGTCCTCCGCTTCGCACGATCTTGGGCGTCCATGGTAGTGAGACCAGTTGCATGATCCATTTGCATCGTCGAGCTTGCTCGCGAGACAATTCATGACAACTCTCAAGAACAACATGTAGATATTATGACTCAGAAGTGATGAGTCTGTAATTCTTCTGGCCTTTTCGGAGAACAGTACCACCGCACTCCAGGTCTATGTTCTGTGTTCTGTATGGTGTTGCATACGTCCATAGGCCACGGTGACCGCTTCCCATCAGGTGGGTCGTGTGCTTGTCTGCCAACTAAGTGGTATAACGCCTATTTCATCCTCTCAGTAACTGAGTTTTTCAAAATAAAAATGTAAAATGTAAGAAGCATCGAAAGCCTCTGTGGCGTAGCGGTAGTGAACGTGGTCGCTACGCAGTAGGCGCGGGTTCGATCCCCGCTCACTGCAAATATTTGTATGCATGAATATGTGTATTTGCACTGGTCTGGTCTTGCCTCGGAGAGCACGTTAATCCGTTGGAGCACTAAAAAGTTCAACAACAACGGTGTAGCTGCAATGCTTTGATATCGCCTAATGTCACCATTGGGTTGCGGAGGTCAGAATATGGCAGTCGCTTCACGAAAATATCGAGGTTTAGCCAAATCCGCATTTAAGACTGGTAAAGCGGACCCCAGACTCCGAGATATAAGCTTCGGATGCGACTGAGAATTAACGCTGAAACAGAAGAAATAAGAAACATCGGCCCTGTCATACAGACACAGTAGACTGTAAGACATTGGTATCTTTACATGAATAGTAAATGGCAAGAAAAGACTGGTAGGAAAAAATTTGAGTACCTACGTAAAATTATACTATTTCGTTCATATCAATCAATCAATTAGCCTATTGCAGTCCACTGTTGTCCAATGTGTGAAACAGCACCCAATCCTCCACCCAATTTCTCTGGTTGTATGTCCCCATTGTCGGTTTTCACGTTACGGCCCCGTAAGTCATAATATGGAGTAAACTCGACGACTCAACCCAATTGGATCCTTATGGTGATCTAAGGTAGACCTAATTCTTGAACAACCTCGGGTGTCGACCTTGCGGTGGGTATCTCCGTTGTTTCATTCCACTTTGTAGGCTTTTAAGGCTTCGTCTTATGAGCTTGGAGCTGGACGGACATTATAGAAAGAAAGAAAGAAAGAAAGAAAGAAAAAATATTTATTCTAGCTAGAAACTTAAGATACACAGCACAGAAAAAAAACAAAGGCGTTAAATAAGCAATTATACAATTGTGTCGTTTATGTACCTCTCGCGCCAACAGAATTATGGCGGTATCATGTAGGCATCTCAGCACTGATACGTCATATCAGCACGATACCTTAGTAGAGAATCTAGAAATACCCAGGTCTCGATGAAGGGTTTCTTGTAATCTACAAAAACCGTACACAGCGGCTGATTGTACTCTCAGGTCCTTTGTATGATCTGCTGGACAATGTTGGCTACAATACTATAACCCTTTCAAAATCCGGTTTGCCCCCGTTGGTTGGAACTCATCGAGCTTACTCGTGAGACAATTCATGAACCAGCGTCCCTTGTGTTGTCATTTATATTGTATCAGCGTCAATAGGTTTAAATTCACATACCTTGCTGTTTCAGGGCCTGTAAGTGAGTATTCAACTGGATGATAACGTGTTGTAGCATTGCTTTTAGGCCGTGGAACTTACTGAACATTCTATTTCTTTTAGATTGTTTTTCTATTTCTAATCAATTAAATAAAGAAACTGCAGTACATACATAATATTTTTCACGTTCTTGCTTATTATACGTGACAGAGAGTGACGTTTAAGAATATTATCATTTGACAGATCAAAATGTGACACCATCACTTTAGTTCCGTTGTCATGGTAACAATTTTGCTAGCGATATTAGCGCCATAATATTTCGTATTTTCTTTAATATTACATTATTTCGTGAATTTGCCACATTTTAATTGTGATAATTGCTATTCGGCGACAAAGCCAAATTAAAAAAAACAAAGATCATAAAAATCTGTTCAGCCGTTCTTGAGTTATAAGAAAGTACGTTTTTGGCACTTTTTAGGCACTTAGGGACCGAATTTCGAAAAATCGTTTCTTAGTACACCTCCACGCATCAAAACATACATTCTCTATAAATTTCAAGTCTCTAGGACCAGCGGTTTAGGCTGTGCGTTGTCTCTAAGTCAATCAGTCAGTCAGGACTAAGAGTTTTATATATAAGATTATTATTTATTTTTGTCATTTACTCTGGTCCCTGTGGTTGTGGTACAATCGCGTAGTAAAGGCTTATGATGAAAATAAAACATTTTTTTTTATATAGGACACGTCAAATTGACTTCGCCTCGCCTGATGGTAAGCTGAAGGCAAAGTTTCTGAAAAGAGGGTCACCATTACAGGCATGTAGGTACCATGTACCTATGTGACCCTATAATAAAATATTCCACAGGAGTCTGAAACATTAATCTGAATAAATGAAATGGGAGTATTACTTATAACTATGATTTAACTCAAATACGTGGACTGTTTCTGTATTTCTGTTTTTATATCACTTAGGTCGCAGACAAGCACACGGCCCACCTTATGGAAAGAGGTTACCGTGGCCTATGGACGAGTGTAACACCAGGGGAACCGCCGACCCTGTAAGAACAGAAAGATTCTGTGCCGTCAGCACAGAAGACAAGCAGGACAAGCCTGTGGTCTTCCCACTGACAGCACAAAAGCTCTCCAGTGAGCTGACTACCCTACTCACCGCCGGGAACACAACACGAGGATTATTATAGTCGGTTTTCTGCAGTCAGGTAATTAAAACATTACCTGCCTTTCTTCGATAATCCCATATTATAAATGTGAAAGTAACTCTGTCTGTCTGTCTGTCTGTCACGCCCAAACCACTGTACCGATTTTGATGAAATTTGGTATAGGGGTAGATTAGACCTCGAGAAAGGACATATAGTCGGATTTTTAATTAGACGAAGCTATCTGACGTTTACTGTGTTGCAAGTTTTTTATGAAATAAAAATAGTGTTGTGACAAAGTGAACTATATTATGATGAATGATATTATCATGATGAATGTGAATCCAATCAAAACAGACGAAATTAAATGGTAAGCTCACATGAATTCGCATAGAGTTGAAAATTGGTGGGAGTCTTAAATACACCATAATGAAAGAAATATCAAAAGTCCCCATCGATTTGAACCTTGCATTTTTTTTTCGAGGTTAAAAGTCAAATATAACGGATTCTCGCATTTTTCTCGTAAACAACAAATGCTATCGTAAAATTAGGGTAGACAAAGTTGTAGATCATGTAATTACCTACAAAATTGGTGTTAATTTTTTTATTGTGCGGATCACCATTTCGGAGATATCGTGATTTAAAAATTGAAAGAAATCAATTATGTATTTTATATGAAATTTCATTCACCATAGTAGGATTCATAAACGCAGAACCTGAACCGCTGGCCCTATGTATTTGAAGTTTTGGCAGTAGATGCTTATCATGTTGCTAGTTTAGGGTTGCCATAAGTGTGGGGACGCAGACCGGGACATTTGAAGAAAAACTAGTGAAGGTAGAAAAATAGGCACTTTTATTACAACAGTGGGTAACTTTAAAGGTTTAAAACAACTTTAAACACTGCTATTCAATGCCAGCGGGCAGCGAACCGCCAGTCGGGCTTTCTTTCGTTGGGGTTTTTCGCTACGAAGGCGAAAAGTTAATTCTGATAATTTTACAAAATATTTTGACGAAATCAACATTAACTTATACTTGTACGGAAAAATGTCGTTCTATCCACGAATGAATAGCCTAGCTAGTTAGTCGCGTTTATTGTAGTTATATTACTGTTTACCAATACGACCTGATACGACACGACCTCCGACGCTCCAACGCCCGCACCATCCAGGAGGCAATCGAGCGCAATAGGGGGTCGAAAGTGTTCGCTCAGCAGTTGGGGAGGCCCCATCTGACGAAACTCAAATTGAGGAAGGCAAAACGATTGTCTCAAAGAACGAGATACTCGAAGAGATCGAGAAATTCTATGGACAGCTGCTGTATGCATCACGGATGAGTAAACCGACGGGACACAGCCATGAAGACCACAGAGCCCCACTCACGCGCTATGACACCGAGAAGATACCAGATGTCTAACAGTACGAGGAAGAGGCGGCTCTCAGGCAACTGAAGAACAACAGGTGCTCTGGTGATGACGAAATTACGACTGAGCGCCACCTGCTTTCAGGAAAGCATCTGGCGCTCCAATCCTGAAAGATCTAGCGAGTTTAATTCCATCATCCAGCAAGGGCCAACACTTAGGGCATGGAGTGGGAGTGCGATGATACTGTTCCTTCAAAAAGGGTGATAAGACCTTACTGAAGAACTACAGGCCCATCTCACTCCTGCTGTGCAATTCACTAAGCAAGTACAACGATGCGAGTCGCAACGTTGTGATCGATAGAGATTGTCATTGGCCGATCTCCAGTGAAGTGACCCAATCCGACCAATGACAATCTCTATCGAGCACATCGTTGCGACTCGCATCGCTATGCTCGCTTAGTGAATTGCAGTGCTGAGCCATGTCTACAAGCCATTCTCGAGAGTCGTCACAAATCGCCTCGCGGGTAAGCTCGACGAGTTTCAGCCACCTGAGCAAGCCGGATTTCGAAAAGGCTATATCACCGTGGACCACATCCATACTGTTCGGCAGATTGTAGAAAAGACGCCAGATTACAAGCAGCCGCTGTGTATGGCATTTGTGGACTACGAAAAATCCTTCGACTCTATCGATACCTGGGCAGTGTTGGATGCTCTGCAGCGATTTCGTGTCGATTGGATCGAAGTGCAGAAATGCTTGTATGACACTGCCACAATGTCTGTCCAGCTCCAAGACCAGAAAACGAAACCCATTAGCCTCCAGCGTGGAGTGCGCATACTATACGCGTTGGAGGACGTCTTCAAGACTCTGGATTGGATAGACCAGAATTATCAACATCAATGGTGAGTACATCTCGCACCTTCGGTTCGCCGACGACATTGTCATAGTTGCGGAGTCACTGGAGCAAATGAGCGAAATGCTGCACAGCCTGAATGGAGCTTCTCAACAAGTCGGCCTCGGTGTAACGTCGGGTCTTCTTCTTGCCTTTACCGCAATGCCTCAAAACAAATTTTTCGCCAGTACGTCCTGCCTGTTTTGGCTTACGGTGCCGAAACGTGGCCATTGAAGGTAGGGTTAGTCCACGACCTAAAAGTTGCGCAACGGGCTATGGAGCGAGCTTTCTTTGAAGGATAGAATTCGTAACGAGGTCATCCGACATAGAACCAAAGCTACCGACATAGCTCGCAAAATAATCAAGCTGAAGTAGCAGTGGGCTGGCCACATCTGTCAAAGGACTGATGACCGTTGGAGCAGACGAGTCCTAGAGTGGAGAGCGCGAGAAGGAAAGCGGAAAGGGAGACACCCCCTAGCCAGGCGGACTGTCGACCTGCGACGGTGGCTAATTGATTGATTGTTTACCAAGTCCAGCCCTCAAATATAAAACTATATTTTTTAAACCGGGACAATTTGCTTATCGGCCGGGACGCCGGGACACTAGGCTTCAAACGGGGACATGTCCCGGCGTACGGGGACGTATGGCAACCCTATGCTAGTTGCTAGTATCCACTAAGAAAGGATTTTTTTGAAATTTCATTGCTAAGGATGTAAAATATGGAATTAAAGTTTGTCTTGAAGTTCATTTCCGTTCCTCCCTATTTTAGCCCCTTAGTAACAAAATTTCTAAAAATCCTTTCTTGGTGGATACACGCAAAATGAAAAGCATCTACTGCCAAAATTTCAAGTTCATATGACTAGCGGTTGAGGCTCTGCGTTGTTGAATCATACTATAGATGGGAACGACTAACTTTGTATATGTATAAGAGATTTAACTTCTACGCCAGTCATTTTAAGCAAAAAGGTCGGACTAATTCCGGCGGAAGGTTTCTTTGTTTTAAAATGTTCCTTGGGTTCCCCTGAACATATCTGGAAAGTTCCCCATAGATCCAATGTACGCTCCCCCCTCCCCCCCCCCTCAAACGTCTCCCTAAATCCAGTTTTTTCTACTTTTCTCAGAAACGGTGAAAGCTATAAGAAAGTTGTCCAGGTACCATATAATTGCTATAAAATTACCTATCAAACGACAGTTCATTCATTTCAATGTGAGCTATAGTCTCTGAAATATACCTACAGAAATTTCACCAAAAAAAAAAAAATTGGCCCAAAATTATTCTTTGTACTAAATTTGAAGAAAAATTACTGGAGTTGTTGCAAAATGATGTAGGGACAAGTAAATCTTCATACATTAAGGAATAAAATGATGTATGATTCATTGTTATGGCAGCATTGGTTCTCGAGTTACAGCGAATAGTGTCAAAAAACAACAAAATATAATTTTATAGTACGAAGACAGTAGAAAATTTGAAGATGATGATGCCTAAGGTTTAAATTATGGCAATTAAATATCCATACATATGATCACGCCTCTATCCCTGGAGGGTTAGGCAGAGGTGAATTAACACCCACATTTCACCAATCATGGTATAAGGTCTCAGGCAATAAGTAATAGCCTATTGCCGTTTTTCGGGCACTATTGTTGACTCCAGCCATGTATCTGTGGTTGAGCCTGGGCTGTTTATATCTCTCTGATGTTAAACATCTCTATTCTTTAGTCACCTTGTACGACACCGCATGGCAGGAGATGGAGTGGCCCAAATTCTTCTCTGCCGGGAACCACGCCGCAATTAAGTTTAAATAAACGGACTTAATAAAATCATTTCCCGTGAAATACTAAACGATTTATCCTTTCAGTAACGATGTAGCGCCACATTATAAATATAATGGGAAAAAAATATGCAAAACCGTTACTCCGATTTTAATATATGAGGTGTCAAATAATACCTACTTCTTGTCATGTTTTATTATAAAAAAATAAAAGCTTTAACTATATCAAAAACTATCTGTTTATTAAAAAAATGAATAATAACTAGTCCCCATGGAAGCCTTCCCCGCTTCTGACAAGCTTATGAAACTGATAAGCTGTTCCTGAAAAACGAATTAACTAACCTATTCACTCTAGTCTTAAATACACCCAAGTTATAGCTATCCGGCAACACAGATTCGGGCAAGGCCGTTTGGTGCGTATAAGTGGAAAGTCCATGGTGTATCAGTGGCGGGTCACCGTGCGTATGGTCGTTCGATGGTGGAAAGGGTTTGGCGGAATTAAGTTGTGCAAATCTTGTGCACACTCCATGAAGTGCATCCGATAAAAAATCGAGAGTCATGCAACTCTTAGCTGATGTTCTAGGCTCTGAAGCCTATTTTCAACTAGAGCGTCGTTATTGATGAGCCTCCAAGAGGCTTGTTTCTCTATTGACTCAAGGGATTCAAGCTGGTATTTGGCTAAACCGTCACAAAGGTGCGAGCAGTATTTTATGCACGATCGAACTTGCGCTTGGTAGAGAATGAGAAGTTGTTCCAGTGTGAAGTACTAATCTTACTTTTGATAGCATTCTCAGCTTTTTAGCAGCTTCGCAGAGAAGAGACACGCCTGACTGGGTTTTGGTTGCGTTGAAGTTGACCAAGTTGGCATCTCCCCAATCGGAGGATGCCTGCAAAGGAAAGTTCCACCGCTTAACCATGGTTTCCTTAAGAGACCGGATCTCAACCATGCCAGCGTACGGCCGTCTCGTAACTCTCTACCATTGTGATGTCTTCTGCGCACTCAATGGTTCCGGGCTTGAGCAGATCGTTGATATGGGAAAGTGTGACAGAAAGTACCGACCCCTAAGGGACCCCAGCGTTTATTTGCAAATGGTCCAACGAACTACCGTCAATGATACGGAATGACCGAGTTCCCAGAAAGATTGCAATCCAGGCATACAAGACAGCCGAAGGAAGGAAGTTTGTTGAATAAGTTATAGTGCTAGACCCTGTCAAAGGCCTCTGAGATGTCGAGGGAGACCCCTAGCGCTCAATGGCCTTATTCTTAATGGGGCATATCCGTGGTCCGTTTATTTAAATTTTATAACCATAAGGTGGACTGACGACCTACGTAGGGTGGCAGGGACACACTGGATGCGGAAGGCGGAGGATCGGCAAACGTGGCGCGTATTGGGGGAGGCCTATGTCCAGGCCTATGTAAGTACCGCGGTAGCCTAGTGGTATGGGTAATGGACTGCTGAGACGAGGTCACGGGTTCGATCCCAGGTTTACCATGGCACACATCAATGACTTTTCGATGATTTTCGAAGTTATGTGTGTGTTTATCGCAGGTTTATAAGTGCCCGGTTAATGGCAATAGGCTCGCCACCTATTACATTGGGACCTAAACATAAACGGCGAAATGTGGGTGCTAGCACCTTTGCCTACCCCCTCGGGGACAAAGGCGTGAGTTTATGTTATGTTATGTTAATCTATGTCCAGCAGTGGACTGCAATAGGCTAATTGATTGATTGAACCATAATTTGACCCTTAGGCATCATCATTTTCTAAGTTCCTACTTTCTTCACACCAGAAAATTATATTGTGGTGTTTGACACTATTCGCTGTAACTCAAGAACCAATGCTGCTATAACAATGAATTATACGTCATTTTATTCCTAAATGTATGAAGATTTACTTGTGCCTACATCATTTTGCCACAACTCCAGTAATTTTTCTTCAAATTTAGTACAAAGAATAATTTTACGCCAAATTTTTTTTTTGGGTGAAATTTCTGTTGGTATATTTCAGAGACTATAGCTCACATTGAAATGAATGAACTGTCGTTTGGTAGGAAATTTTATAGCAATTATATGGTACCTGGACAACTTTCTTATAGCTTTCACCGTTTCTGAGAAAAATAGAAAAAACTGGATTTAGGGAGACGTTTGAGGGGGGGGGGAGGGGGGAGCGTACATGGGATCTATGGGGAACTTTCCAGATATGTTCAGGGGGACCTAAGGAACATTTTAAAACAAAGAAACCTTCCGCCGGAATTAGTCCTAGGTTTCAAGGATTTTTTGTCTAAAATGACTGAGCTATTCTTCCAATTTTGCAATCGCGATATTTCTGAAATGGTGATCCGTACAGAAACAAAATGGATGCTAATTTTATAGGTAATTTCATGATCTACAACTTTGTCCAACCTACTTTTACCCTAATATTTGCTGTTTACGAGAAAAATTCGAGCATCCGGTATATTTGACCTTGAATAAAAAAATGCAGAAGTGCAATCGATGGGGACTTTCGATAGGTATTTCTATAATTATGGTATATTTAAGACCTTCACCTATTTTCAGCTGTATGCGAATATATGCAAGCTGAAACCTTTATTTTATCTGGATTATGTATGAAGTAGCAAACAAAATGGCAACTGACTTTTTTTGGTCATTATATTGTAATGACCTGACCTGAATGGCGACTAATACGCGCGGCATTGACAAGTGTTGACACTAGTGTTACCGCCGCGCTTTGAAATAGGCCGGTAAAAAAACTGATTCTAATTACATACAGAGCACTTTAATACAATTTTATTGTAAAATAGAAATAGTTCTTTTTTGTATAGTAAGAAAATATTAACAATCCCTCATCATTCATTTCATATCTCCACGCACAATGGCCCAAAAAAGGAGGCTAAGTGCGGACAAAAGAGTCCCCTTTCCATTCCATTCCATTCATTTCATATGAGTGAACGGGAACTGAATGCATCAGTTGCATCACTAATACTGAATATAGCAACATTATTTTACGAAGTGACATTAGCTAATGTCAGTGGATATCGTCTAATTAAAAATCCGACTATAGGCTATGTTTGGTCGCGATAACCGACATCCACGCGGGCGGAGCCGCGGGCAAAAGCTAGTCGGTTATAAACTAACGGCAATTTAAACCTTACTACTTCTAATCTAATCGTTTTATAAGATAGAAAAAGCAAATACAGCTTTGGCGGGACTCGAACCCGCGATCTTTCCCTTACAGGGGGAATGATCTGACCACTGAGTCACAAAGCCTCGCCCATAATTCTTTTAAATTCTTCTATACATCCGTCTTACTATTTCTGACGCTGACTGTACATGAAGACTCACTCTCATCCTAGCGTTAATCCCAGTCGCATCCAAAGCTTTTCAGCTCGGAGTCTGGGGTACCAGTCTTAACTACAGATTTGGCTAGACCTCAATATTTTTTCGTGAAGCGATTGCCATCTGACCTCCACAACCCAATGATAACATTAGGCGATATCGAAGCTTTGCAGCTAGACCGTTGTTTTTGGATTTTTTAGGGCTCCAACTACCCGTAACGACTGCCATAGATGTTATTATGGCAACCGGGACCGACTACTTAACGTGCTCTCCGAGGCACGACCAGACCAATGCAAATACCCATATTTCATGAACACAAATATTTGCACTGAGCGGGGATCGAACCCGCGCCTCCTACGTAGCGGCCGCGTTCACTACCGCTACGCCACGGAGGCTGTCTGTACATGAAGACTGTTAGAAAAAAAAAATGTTACACCAAAAAAACAAACCTCTTATTTTGTTAAGAGCCTATATCTATTCTCTCGCCTTGAGTCTGTTCAAAGAATCTTTTAGCAATACACTCATATAATTATGTAAATGGTGTACTCATATGAACCTTTATTGGAAACGGAATTGCCTTACAATGAAAATCCTTTTCCCTTGCGTACGTTTACAGATGTAATATTATAGAAATGCGACCAGTAAGTTGGGCAAGTGTTATTTG
The DNA here is from genome assembly GCA_914767945.1 of Eilema depressum. Taxonomy (NCBI): domain Eukaryota; kingdom Metazoa; phylum Arthropoda; class Insecta; order Lepidoptera; family Erebidae; genus Eilema; species Eilema depressum. Next base: position 3,222,382 of record OU612026.1, read on the forward strand.
GGATTCGGCTACGTGTTTGTTCGAACAATATTTTCTTTATCTATATACTAGCTTTTGCCCGCGGCTCCGCCCGCGTGGATGTCGGTTATCGCGACCAAATATAGCCTATGTCCTTTCTCAAGGTCTAATCTACCCCTATACCAAATTTCATCAAAATCGGTTCAGTGGTTTGGGCGTGAAAGTGAGACAGACAGACAGACTGACAGACAGACAAACAGACAGAGTTACTTTCACATTTATAATATTAGTAGGGATGTACCTACATAGAAAACTGATACGCTATTTTAGAGTTGTAATTTTTTTTAACAGAGTTTAAAAAGGAGAAGAATTTCGCCTGAAATACAGATATTATTAAAATTTTAGTGTTGGTTTGTAACGTTAAAAAAATAGACTTTTGATGAATACGTCCATGGACATACGTCCATATGCCACGGTAACCACTTTCCATCAGGTGGGCCGTGTACTTGTCTGCCACCTAAGTTGTATAAAAAAATCATAACGATACCTATAACATTATCTTTCCATAGAACAAAAAAGCACTTTTTAAATTTTTTGTAGGTCTATCTGTTTGTAACGGGTAATCTCCGAAGTGGCTGGGGCTATTTTGATGGAATTCACATCACAATATCTGATCAGCGGCCTTACCATGAACCTCAAAACAGGTCAATAATTGAACTGCTGTCATTCTACCAACTGCAAACGTCACTTTGTAATGTCATATAAATATACAAGGATTACAAAGTGATTACAAAGTGACATTTGCAGTTGGTAGAATGACAGCAGTTCAATTATTGACCTGTTTTAAGAGTTCATGGTATGGGCCAGGGCCCATACATAAAACAGGTCAACCCCCTAGACAAATGGCAAATTTGACGTATATGACAGTCGTCAACGTAATGTCATAAACGTCAAATTCCATACATTCGTCATTCTATTCCACAATATGCCAGTCAACTTGTTTAGGAGGGGGGGGGGAGGGGGGGTTGGCCGTCAAGCTCAGGGCTACCACTAGCATTAATAGGCTTGTGTCCTAAATTTGAAAAAATGGTTAATACAATACTTCTATACCTAAATGACCCCAAAAATATATTATTTTGATATAAAACAATCATTTACATGGTTTATTTTGAGATTTAATAAGTCGATTTGAATTTATGTCAAAAACACTCCAAACTGTAATGGCGACTTTTGTTACGTCACGCCGTGTCCCCGTGTCAAAACTGTCAAACAAGTTCATGTGTAGTGCATAGATTAATATTATACTGGTACGTACTACGTATCGTAAACAAAAATAATAACGCAAACGCAAGCAGTGTTGTGTTGCCAACCACGCTTGGCCTAATATCGCCGTTTTTCATTCCCAAAGTAGCCTAAAGTAGCCCAAACGCCAAAATATCAGTATATTAATATAAAACGTTTTTTTTTTCAAGTTATCATCACAATTTGTTATTTTACAGTTAAAAACTGTAAAAAATTACTAAAAACTTAGTTTTTTTTTTTTTACTTTGACTTAGTATTATAGATTATTTTATGTATTATAATTTAAGTTTATAGGTATTGTTTTGACTTCACTCCAGTTATAAATTTATTAATTTAAAGAACTGTTTTCCAATTTTCGTCTAGGCCTACATGGCGAAAAATCACCTACGTTGTCAACACAGGGCGCAAGGCGTGACGTCACGCTCTCTGATTGGTGTTTGATGTCACGTGACTGAATGTCTAATTTCTCTAAATTTATTTTATAAAAATAAAAGTAATCCTTATTTTATATACCAAACTATTATGCTTTTTGCTATCTTTATAACAAGAATAGTCGCTAGGAACATACATCAACCCGATTTATTCTTAGTGGACACAAGCCTATTGCATCTGCAATAGTAACCCTCATTTCTGAGACTTCCCCTTCCACATACCACCATGTCAGGTTAAGTAACATTGACGTGCACTATATGTATAGAAAAATAAAAAAGTTCTCGATAAATTTTTCAACATTAAAAGAAACTTAAGTATTTAGAACCCTAGGTCAAAGGCCGATATACCTCCGAGGAGGGTCGTAAGTAGGCCAACTTGAAGGCGAGTCGACAGGCGTGAATGAAATACTGTCTGCGTAAGTAAAAATCATTCTATGCCTTTTATTTACGCCTATAGTCAGTTATGTATAGGGTTATCTACTTTCAGGGGTAATTTAGTCGCTAGTAATTTAACTCCCCTCGGTTATTAAATTACTAGCGACACTAGAATCATCATCATTCATCATCATTTCAGCCTTAGGAAGTCCACTGCTGGACATAGGCCTCCCCTATAGATCTCCAATAAGACCGGTTATTAAATTACTAACGACACTAGTATACCCCTCGGTTATTGAATTACTAGCGACACTAGTATACACCTCAGTTATTAAATTACTAGCGACACCAATACCCATGGGTTATTAAATTACTAGCGACACTAGTATACCCCTCGGTTATTAAATTACTAGCGACACTAGTATACCCCTCGGTTATTAAATTACTAGCGACACTAGTATACCCCTCGGTTATTAAATTACTAGCGAACTGGTATACCCCTCGGTTATTAAATTACTAGCGATACTAGAATTCCCCTCGGTTATTAAATTACTAGCGACACTAGTATACACCTCAGTTATTAAATTACTAGCGACACCAATACCCATGGGTTATTAAATTACTAGCGACACTAGTATACCCCTCGGTTATTAAATTACTAGCGACACTAGTATACCCCTCGGTTATTAAATTACTAGCGACACTAGTATACCCCTCGGTTATTAAATTACTAGCGAACTGGTATACCCCTCGGTTATTAAATTACTAGCGATACTAGAATTCCCCTCGGTTATTAAATTACTAGCGACACTAGTATACCCCTCGGTTATTAAATTACTATCGACACTAGTATACCCCTCGGTTATTAAATTACTATCGACACTAGTATACCCCTCGGTTATTAAATTACTAGCGACACTAGAATACCCCTCGGTTGTTAAATTACTAGCGAACTGGTATACCCCTCGGTTATTAAATTACTACCGAACTGGTATACCCCTCGGTTGTTAAATTACTAGCGAACTGGTATACCCCTCGGTTATTAAATTACTAGCGAACTGGTATACCCCTCGGTTATTAAATTACTAGCGATACTAGAATTCCCCTCGGTTATTAAATTACTAGCGACACTAGTATACCCCTCGGTTATTAAATTACTAGCGACACTAGAATACCCCTCGGTTATTAAATTACTAGCGACACTAGTATACCCCTCGGTTATTAAATCACTAGCGACACTAGTATACCCCTCGGTTATTAAATTACTAGCGACACTAGTATACCCCTCGGTTGTTAAATTACTAGCGAACTGGTATACCCCTCGGTTATTAAATTACTAGCGATACTAGAATTCCCCTCGGTTATTAAATTACTATCGACACTAGTATACCCCTCGGTTATTAAATTACTATCGACACTAGTATACCCCTCGGTTATTAAATTACTAGCGACACTAGAATACCCCTCGGTTGTTAAATTACTAGCGAACTGGTATACCCCTCGGTTATTAAATTACTACCGAACTGGTATACCCCTCGGTTGTTAAATTACTAGCGAACTGGTATACCCCTCGGTTATTAAATTACTAGCGAACTGGTATACCCCTCGGTTATTAAATTACTAGCGAACTGGTATACCCCTCGGTTATAAAATTACTAGCGAACTGGTATACCCCTCGGTTATTAAATTACTAGCGACACTAGAATACCCCTCGGTTGTTAAATTACTAGCGACACTAGTATACCCCTCGGTTATTAAATTACTAGCGACACTAGAATACCCCTCGGTTATTAAATTACTAGCGACACTATTACACCCCTAGGTTATTAAATTACTAGCTCCATATGCATATTGTGTAGTGCACGATGAAAAAATTAGCACTTCCCAGATCAGTTAACCCAGCTGCAGCTGCTGGGAAAACATAACCTATAAAACATATTGTGTACTAGGTACGTCACAATTTCCGCCATCTTAGTTCCCAAAAGACAGTTATTACCGCTGCATTGTTCTAAAGCCGCGGGAATACGAGACGCAGGAAGCATAATTTTACTGCACGTTGCACACTGGGCTGGCTGCCAAAATTGTATGAAAGGCGAATGGGCGTTTCGTCCCATATGGTGTAACACTTTTTGACCTATATCAAATGAAAGGTCTCAATGAGTGTATTATTTTTTTGTATGGACATAAATCTGTATTTCGTGCAGGGTAAAAGTTGTGGGGGTTTCAGTTACTAAGAAAGTATTTAATTTATTTTAAATAATTAGTGTTTTTATGACAAAATACTTATTTATTTATGCTATTTTTACCCAACTACGTTAAAGCCAAAGGAGGATTATGATTTTGACAGGCTATGTATGTATGTATGAACTATGTATGTATATTCACTAATTCCCTCATAGCTCTTCAACTACTAATTAGAACTGGACAAGTAAGGTATTGTTAGAAGTGTCTTGATCGTCCACTTATTATAGGCTATATAATGTGTCACTGAATTTAATGTGGCGCCCTCTAGCGGTCATAAAGTACTGCGTTAAAAAATAAAATTGAGGTAAATATACCGTGTTTGATATCAAATTAAGGGCCTTAATTAGTACATTTCAAATATGTATAAATTATTGGGATTTTTGAATGAAAGGACGTCACCCATTTTAGTCCAAAATTGAAAGTGCCGGCCAAAGAAAATAAATACGATATTCCGTTAGAACTTGTCCTCGCTAGCATTTTCTATTACCACGTCAAAGTTGAGGGACCACTGCGCTTGGTTTTATTTGAATTTAAAAATCTTGGAAACATACATTTTTTATGATACGAATTATTAAAAATAAATGAAAAACTTTATTCTATATTGGAACAATAGTTAATAAAAGCAATAAAAAATAACCCCATATTGCACATCGTTGTATTTCGTCCATTTATTTAGGTCCATAATGGAAAGTGCTGGCCAAAGTACCTATACAAATATGAAATTCCGTTAGAGCTTGTCCTCGTTAGCATTTTTTACTATGGCGTCAAAGCTGAGGGACCACTGCTCTCAGTTTTATTTGAGTTCAAATATCTTGGAACCATACATTTTTATGATATGAATGATTAAAAACGAATAAAAATCATTGTTCTATATTAGAAGAATAGTCAATAAAATCAATAATAAATAAACCCCATTCTGCACACCGTTGTTTTTCACCCATTTATTTAGGTCCAAAATTGAAAGTGCCGGCCAAAGAATACGAGTATGATATTCTGTTAGAGCTTGTCTTCATTAGCATTTTTTATTATGGCGTCAAAGCTGAGGGTCCACTGCCCGACTAACGGAATGTCATATTTGTATTCTTTGGCCGCTACTTATTTTCAATTTAGCACCTAAATAAATAGACGAAAAACAACGGTGTGCAGTATGGGGTTTATTTTTTATTACTTTTATTAACTATTCTTCCAATGTAGCACGACATTTTTTATCCATTTTCAATAGTTTGTGTCATAAAAAATGTATGTTTTCAAGATTTTCGAACTCAAATAAAACCGAAGGAAGTGGTCCCTCAACTTTGACGCCCCAATAAGAACAAGTTCTAACGAAATATCGTATTTGGCCAGCACTTTCAATTTTGGACCAAAAATGTAAGCAGCGTGAATAATGTTCTTTTGAAGCATTAATTATGCTAACTATTCAAATCGATTTAGAAAGAGAAAATTAAAATATTGGTTTCTGCTTTTAATTTTTTTTGTTTCATGCTTTTTATATACCTATAATAATAGCAGGTTTTATGGAAATCGGTTCAGCGGTTACCACCGCTGAACCGATTTCCATAAAACCTGCTGTATCGTGATGTATAAATTATGACCTTTCATTTGATACCCAATACGGGTATATTTGAAAATAGATTAGATTTTGGATTGATTTTCATTCCTCATAATATATTTCAAATGGTTGAACCGATTTTTATGAAACATAGCTAAGAATACTCTCGACTAAACCATCTTTCGATCAAAAGAAACAGAATTGAATTCGGTTCAGCCGTTTGGGAGCTACGATGCTACAGACAGACTGACACACACGCACACACATACACACACACACACTCACACGTCAAACTTATAACACCCCTCTTTTTTTGTTAAAAATATGTGATCGGTACAACCATGAACCATGTCAACCAGTAGGTGAATTAACCCTAGTTGAGTCAACCGTAGTTGTAATGACTGTCGGCGAAATGATACAAAACCGTAGAACTATACTGCAAAGCCTAATTGCACAAAAAATGTTTTTTACTTACACCCTTATAACTTTGGACCTGCACGAATTTCTGATAAAAATCTTTCATTTTTACACATAAATAGACTAAATGAACATGTTTACACTAGTCGCAACTTGTTACAAGGGTTGGGACGCAGCTCATACAAAAGTGCCCGTTCTCCTTTGTGAACCAAATATGTCCCGACATTTTTCAGAACTAAACTCTTGTGATGGAAACAATAAAGTATGATATTTCATATATAATACAGAGAAGATTTCTCGGAGTATTTTCCCAACTCAGTTAGGGACGGTAACTCTGAAACGGCTCGATATTTTTATGTCAAGCGATTACCATCGCACATCCACCAAATAATATGGCAAGGTTGTTCCGAACAACCAGTCTAGTTGTATTCTTTACCAGCTACCTGGAATTCTTTATCAGCTCACGTGGTTCCCTCCTCCTACAGCGGGACTGTAAGCGGGGCGTGAAAAAGCACCTGATGAGGCCGTCAAGCTGAGTACCACCATTGTAGCATGGTACGTGTCTATAATGGTGACCCTCTTTCGAAGACTTTGCCCTCAGCTTACCATCAGGTAAGGCGAAGTCAAATTGACGTGTCCTATATAAAAAAAAAATCGTAAGCTTATTTTACATTGGCTTCCCTTTCGAATATTTCTACCCTTTTGGTAGAAGTCCTTGGTTCAATATGATTGTTTTTAGATGAAGTATTAGGGACGGTAAAGGGTTTGTTCATATATTTGTTTTTATTTTCCAGTTGATTGATAAATAATCAGAAACGGGATTTATAGAGTGAGGTCATGCATGTTATGAGAGTAGTATTGTTTACAGTTCAGTAAACTATAAATTGCCAGCATACAAATACCGTGTTATACACTTATACCCCATTTCCGTGTTACTATGCTTTGTTTTATAGTGGAATTCAGGCACGTATGAACAGTAGGTAGTGGGTAAGCCGGGGTCAACTGACGTTAGGGCTCCCACTACCCCTAACTAATCATCATCATTTCAGCCATAGGAAGTCCACTGCTGGACATGGGCCTCCCCTATAGATCTCTAATAAGACCGGTTGGAAGCGGCTCGCATCCAGCGCGTTCCCACGGCCTTAGTGAGGTCGTCTGTCCACCTTGTGGGTGGACGTCCTACGCTGCGCTTGCCGATGCGTGGCCTCCACTCGAGAACTTTTCGACCCCATCGGTCATCAGTCCTCCGTGCTATGTGCCCTGCCCACTGCCATTTCAACTTGCAATGCTATCAATCAATTAGTCTATTGCACTGCTGGACATAGGACTCTCCCAATGTGTGCCATTTCTGCCACCTTTTTCAGGTCGTCAGCCCACCAGGCTAGGGGGCGTCCCACCTACCGTTTGTCTTCCCGCGGTCTCCACTCTAGGACTCGTTTGCTTCAACGGGTAAAGCCGCCCGGTTTTGACAGTTGTCGCACGGTGTGGTCAAGGGTCAACCGGTTCAGAACTGGACACGGGAGATGCAAAATACCATCTTCACAAGTAGGGACTTAAAGAAGTGCCGGGCTGTGATTGTGGAGCTCCAAAGCAGACAACGATGCATATAGCAGAGGAGTGTCCACTCCGTCGTTTCCCTGGAGGAATGCGTGAGCTACATGACCTCACACCGGCAGCAATAGACTGGCTTCGCCAACTGGACGTTGACATATGAGGACTCGAGCAAAAGCCATACGACATGATGATGATTGGAGCCGGGACCGACGGCTGCTTTCTTAAACTCGAAGGGGTCTCTATGTATTAAGAAAAGACACTTATACTAAAACTGATCTGGCTAATATTGCTTAACCTTGCGCCAAAATTTTTTTTTGTTCTTGATTGATATGTCGACATTTCATGGAATGACTGCCACCTCACCTTCCATTCTGATAGGAAAGCGGTAGTGCTTCTTCTTTTCTTTTGTTTAATAGGATCGTCGACTTACTATTGAGATTAGTTTCGGCCTCAAGGATGCTGATAGGCTACATCCAAAAATTAAAAAAGAAATACATAGTTCTAAGCTGATCTGAACAAGTGTTAAGCTACTTTCTTTGCTAACAGTACGTTTCACAGATATCCAAACAAGGATACATATATAAATGTATATTATTATTACAGTAGGTACCTATCTAGAAAGTTATTGTTCTTCGCTAAAATATGTGACTTCTTCGCAGTTTGCTCGCGTGTTTATTTCTAAAGTTGTACGTAACGCTAAGCGTAATGTGTTCTGACATTATACCGTTTAAAATATTGGTATGTTTGTTATCTCGGATACTTACGACTATATAACGTTGAGGGAGCTGGCAGAGGTGTATTAGGCCGTTGGGACACTGCCTGACTGCCCCGTATCATGCAGCGTAGCGCGGGAGTGCGTGTTTTACCCGACTGCGCCAGCGAGAGGCAGCAGGTATTAACATCAAAATCTCTCCAAGTATGATTTTCGGTCCTACGTAATAGGGGGGTGTACTATGCCAAATCGAATGCCAAATAATCGAATATCAATTGATCGACAACTGGGCAGCCTATTGACGTAAAGCGGGCACTTTGTTATAGACTGTACTAGCTGTCCCGGCGAACCTCGAACCGCCATATTTTTTTCAGCCCGCGTGAATTTTTGATCCCATTCCCGCTGCACCTATTTTCTCACCCTTTATACCTTCCTGGACATCCACGAATAATATTTCAAGACTAAAATTAGCCAAATCGGTTGAGCCGTTCTTGAGTTATAAAATAACAACGAAAAGTGGCTTTGATTTTTATATAGACTAGCTGTCCCGGCGAACTTCGTACCGCCATATTTTTCCCGTTCCCGCTGCACCTATTTTCTCATCCTTTAAACCTTCCCTGGACACCCACGAATATTTCAAGACTAAAATTAGCCAAATCGGTTCAGCCGTTCTTGAATTATAAAATAACAACGAAAAGTGGCATTGATTTTTATATATTAGAAGATGTTCACTGTCAGAAGAACAGTCTCCCTAGACAAGTGACAATTCGTTAGCCAGCGTATTGTAGAATAGAATGATGAATATATGGGTTTTAACGTATAATATGACAGCTGTCAACGTATGTCATAAACAGCAAAATATGTGTCATATACGTCACATCCCCAACATTCATCATTCTAGTCTACAATAAGCCTACTCACCTTCTGCGATACCCACGGGAAAAGAAGGTAAAGTCCTATTCTAATCCATTGGGAAACAACAAGGCTTACTAACAACAAAATATGGGATAAAAATACTTACGAGGTACCTTTTCAACTCACGATCAAGTGTAGGTGTTGGGTGTTGGCGCCATTACTGAACACAATAAGTGTAGATATACAACGAAATAAATTTACAACGTAATTTCGTGAAATTAGGGCAATATATTCGTACCTTTGTTTTGTTTCTGAGTTGTATGTTGACTACAAAAGCTTGTGATAGTTTTATCTTTTCAATTTATTGAGATAAAAATTTTTTCTAGAACTTTCAAGGAAAATATTAGGTATATGAATGTTAATCCTGGATAAGGCTGCCTTTCTATCAGAGATGTACTATGCAGATATGCTACAAGGATGTAAAAGCTGAGCTATGGAACTGTGTTCATTTCCACTGTGTGTATGTAGCGTAGCGAGTAAAGATATGATTCTGAAGGTGACCGCATACGACGCAAATTCATTGCGGTTTCTCAATGGACCTCTATATCCGTATCGGAGTTTAACAAGTATTGGGTGCGCTGTATCTGCTGCATGCGTCGGCAGTTGTCGTATGCAGTCGGCTACGGAATCATAACTTAAGATGTGCTATGAAACTTCTTACAAATATTCGAAATTCGAATCTAGTTTCCATCCATTGCACACTTCCAGAGAACGCATCCTTTAATATAAAAAACAAAGGTTAACTGAACCCGTCCCCACCAGTACTATGCTATGTGGACCCATGAAGCCGCGGGCATCAGCTAGTATTGAATAATTTACAATAATAGGAAAAGTAATCATTCACTTAAGTACATACACTATATAGGTAGACTATGAAAAATCATTTTTGTTTTTACATTAATGAATAAATTAATACTTATTTGAACCCAAAAGTAGTTTCAAATATAGGTACCGTAGAAGCCCGGGAAAGCTACCCAATGTCCAATGTACTTAATTAGATATTCCAAAGTTGTTAGTAGTGGCCTTGTGAGTGTCGTCTAGTTCAGTGTTTCTCAAAGTGAAGCACGCACTGGTACCACTAGGGGTATGTCAGTTACTATCCTAATAGTAACTGACATACCCCTAGTGGTACCAGTACGTGCTTCAAATTTTGCTTGGTGGCAAAAAAATGTTACGGTGGCGGTCTTTGACGGCTAGAAATACGGAATATTTTACTTAGAAATGTATAAGAACATCATTAACCAATATTACTAATATTCACTCTAACCCCTCCAGTTGAGCTAAATTGCTTGTGTTAGAACCACTAAGCTGCCAACGACGTGTCAACTAATTTTTGTGTGAGTCGGTAGTCTTGATAAACACGAAATGTGAAACCCCATCAAGATTGGCTGTGGTGGTCTTAAGATTTACGAGAAACTCACCTCCAAGCCAAGCATACCTGCTGATTGACGTACGAGGCTCTAAAACAAGCTTTCCTCATGTGCCACTTCAAGCCAGCACTTCTTGGATCTCCCCCACCTCCACCACTGAGATTCGGCCGATGCGGCACGACCAGACATTTGTTACCTACTCAAGTTTCTTTTTGTTGCAAATAAGTAACCTAAGTTACTAATATTCCCTAAAGCCTTCAACTATGCTATATTGCTTGTGTTAGTGGTGGGTTCACTTCACGTGTGTTTGGGGGGGGGGGGGGGGGGTTATTTAAATATATATAATAATAAGACAGGGACTTTAGCTGGCTCCCCCGGCACCAGTTCACGCTGTAACTACGGACTCCATTACATACGTGTTACATTACATTACATGTACCTACACTACCTACGTCGGATGGTCGAAAGTCTAATAGGATAGGGGTAGAAATATATATCTATAGGTTGAGAAACGCTGGTCTAGTTCGACAAAATGGCATTAACGGAGGCCGAACTCGGCGCCTTCCAAATCTCATTATATCGATACTTTTTCGTACTTTAGCTACATGCATTATTCATTGTATGGTAATTCTGTAAAACGCTTTTCGCCAGTAAAATGTATTTGATTTAGCAATTTACTGAATTTAGTTTGGTACGTTTCAAGGGTAATTTGTTGCTTAGATTGGAAAAATTAAGACTTTATATTAGATTATTTATTTTTTAAGATGGTCTATGTGGCGTAGCAATAATTCTATGAATTGGAGGACGGCGCCACCGCCCATTCAATATTGTCAAATCATGCTCAATTCACATTTGATGTGCAATAAAACAGTATGCGTTTTGATAGTGATATGATAACCATAGTTCCAACAACGCTAAATTAGCTCTACACTTTGGGGAATACAGTGCCGGACGAATAGGCGAACACATCCTCCTGACCCTCCGCCATACATGTCCGCCAAACTTACACTCCACACGTTCGCCAACAGGTATGTATTTGTATATGCCAATGAGTTCGCCACTGTCTTCGCTAACGTGTAGAGGGAACATAAGAAAATGAAGTTGACCAATAAGCAAACACAATAATCCTTACTAAATTCAGTATTTTTATTCATCATCATCATGTCGTATGGCTTTTGCTCGAGCCCTCATATGTCAACGTCCAGTTGGCGAAGCCAGTCTATTGCTGCCGGTATGAGGTGATGAAGCTCACGCATTCCTCCGGGGAAACGACGGAGTGGACACTCCTCTGCTATATGCATCGTTGTCTGCTTTGGAGCTCCACAATCACAGTCCGGCGCTTCTTTAAGTCCCCACTTGTGAAGATGATAGTCGCATTTCCCGTGTCCAGTTCTGAACCGGTTGACCCTTGACCACACTGTGCGACAACTGTCAAAACCGGGCGGCTTAGTGGTGGGGTCAGGTACCAGGTCCTTCCAGGGATGGTGCTGAGTATTTTTATTGAACAACAGATAGATAGGTAGGTACATATTTTTATTGATGAAGTCGTGATTAGAAGAGAAATGTTTCCATATTTCATATTTCAATCAGTGAACCCACATTGTCAATATCGCGATAAATGTATGACGTATGTTTCGCACAGGTGAAATGTCGTACATCAAACATATTTTTTTAATGTTAAGCCTTGAACACATCAACAGTAACACCATATAAAACATGATATGGAGGAATGGAGTTAGATGATCAACTATTCACAGAGACAGGATATAGGCCTCTTCCTCTAATTACGCCATATCCTGATCCCGATCCTGCTCCCCACGCATTCAGTCAATCTCATCCTTCAAAGAAGCATCGAAAAGCATAGCTCACTCCAATTTTTTTATATAGGACACGTCAATTTGACTTCACCTCGCCTGATGGTAAGCTGAAGACAAGGTGAAGTCTCGGAAAAGAGGGTCACCATTATAGATACGTACGTTACAATGGTTGTAATGGGTGTTTTTTCTAGAGCCAGCCGTGGCGGTCATATGCCAGAAATCATATTTAAAATGTAATGCCACAAGATTATCTTGCGGTTAAATAAAATTCATGTCAATCGAATAATCCATCGTTGTTTTATTGCAATTTAAAGTTCTATACCTCTAGAAAAAACACCCTTTATGACATAGAATCAAGAGACATCAATGAATTTGAATATACCAGTGTGCACCCGTCTTTACATTTCAAAACAAATTTTATCCCTTGTAACATTTCTGCGTATTTCATCCACAAAATAAGTTCCGAGCTTGTTTATTCCATTTGCATTGCGCTGATATCTCTTAATTTGAAATGATATTTTCGTTATATCTCGGTGTTTCTGTCCGCCATTGAAATGCTGGCGATTCTTGTTATTTTTTAGTGTCAGCTCTCTGCGAATGTTGCTATAAACTCTAATGAAATGAGTTTATATCTTTCGTTCAGCTTCGTGTTTTGTTCTCATGTTGTAGTTATTTCAGCAGTGATTGAAAAATTGAGAAGCAAGTCACTGTTATGTTATGGAGACACAATATGTCTCCATTCTCTTCTTCTAATATCATTATGAAATGACGTGAAAGTAAAGTTGTTAAAAAGTATGATTGTAGATGGCTTTAGGAGTAGAAGCAGACTTGAGAATAGATGGATGAATGCGTGAAATATGGAGGATATGAGAAGGTAATGAGGAGATGATATCTGGCTGACAGGAATGTATGGAGGAAACAGTTGCGCCAACTGAAAAATGCTAACTGAAAATCGACACGTCTTCACAAAATATTGTTTTTTTATACTTCCCTCGGCTTCCCTCGGGTGTAAACAACCCATTGGTTAACTAACTTTTCGATAATATGACATTATAAAAACGGGCTTCGGGGGTTTTGGGTTGTGGAGGTCAGATGGCAGTCGCTTAGCAGAAAAATCGAGGTCCAGCGGAATCCGCAGTTAAGACTAGTAAAGCGGACCCCAGACTCCGAGGTGAAAGCTTCGGATGCGACTGGGAATTAACGCTAGGATGAAGAAGCAAAAATGGACTTCGGAAAAATGGCTTTCAAAAATCTCTTCAAAGAGAGAACATCTCTACCAAACCTAGCAGATTACTCCCCATAGGTGGCACTTGTATATTATGGAGACTTTGACAATAAATTCCCATTCCCATACAACAGGATTGTTTTTTACTAACTGCGACGCACAGTGGGCAAAATGCCAGCGAATCCAGCCATAATAAACGACACCCTGAATAGAATCAACGATCATATATTGTACGAGTCTTTCTTGAACAGATGTTTGTGCCCGGCTCGATGTTTTAGTCCTGGTAAACCTTTCTAGTTTATGGTTTTACCTGTAACAAAGAAAAATACATTTGTTAGAATACATTTTGGCAAAATAAATTAAAAGAAATGAATGTGCTGGGACAGATAGCGTGTGGTTCCTACCAGGGGACCAATAGGAACCTATATAGCGGACGAATCTGCAACTTAAATTCTGACGACGAATTTTAAGAAACTACTATTATCTGTTCTGTGCCAGTGGGTTCGACGCCTACGTACGTGTATAATACCCTAGAATATTTATCTATTTCATAATTATGCAAATAGCGTTCACATTTACATTTAAGAAATGCAATTTCTTTACAATATGTAAATATTTAATCTAAATTACACAACATAACTGTTGAACCTGATTCATTCGAAATAAAAAAAATGGCATTTAAAGTATATTCTGCAATGAAATTTTCCATATTCATGAAGTTACGCAGTTAGGGTTATTATTACTGGTTTATTATTATTATTATTATTGCCGACCGGCTGCCTTGGTTGTGTGTAGCGGTATTATTAAGTCTTGCTGATCGATTGTCGTGGTTGTGTAGCGGTAGCGAGTGTGATTTGATCACTGTGCACGGGGTTCCGGGTTCAATATCCGAGATGGACAAAACATTACTGTAACTTTTTGTCAGTCGTGTATAGAGTATGAATAAAGTGCCTGGTTTATAATGGGGCCAAAAATAATACTGTTTGGGCTTCAATACAATACACCTACAACTCTCTACTGTTTTGAGTAATATACAGGGTGATCAATCCAAATGGGTCAGTAGGGAGAAGTCAGAAACTATGAGAGATAGCCAGATCTGTTCTTAGGAACCATGACTTTGATTTGAGTCCAGGGAAGGTTTAAACAGTGAGAAAATATGGAAAAAGGATTTGAATTCCACGCGGGCAATAGGCATAGGTCCGCGTATGGCACAAGGCGATGTGCGGGTGTGAATTTTACTTGTACCTTATAACTTTTCTACACTAATCCGTTTATGGGCTTAAGTATAAAAGGTAGTACTTTGGAGTAGCGGTGGTGAATACAACTACGAGGTTCCGGGTTCAATAACCGGTCCGAGTAAATTGTTACGGCCTCAGTAGATTTACTAAGTCTGATAAAGTGCCCGAATATACTTAATATAGAACTGAAAACTGTAGTCAGATTTTGAATGACAACACACCTCTACTTACCTACTCTTCCGAAGAAATAAGAGCGTGAACATATTAACAGGTTAAAATGACTACATATTAAAACAAAGTCGCTGTCGCTGTCTGTCCGTCCCTATGTATGCTTAAATCTTCAAAACTACGCAACGGATTATGAAGCGGTTTTTTTAATAGATAGAGTGATTCAAGAGGAAGGTTCATAAATGTATAATACGTGCATAATATTGTAGAGAAATACTGATAAATTTAGAGATAATGCCACGCGGGCGGAAAATATGGCGGTACGAAGTTCGCCGGGTCAGCTAGTATATAAATAAATAATCCTCCAAAGTATGCCTACATTAATACGAGACTTGCGAACACGTTTTTCCTCTAAGAACTTTACATTAGACTAACAGACCGGAAATATTTCTGTAATTACTCCGAAATGGGGTACATTATACTATGATATAGGTAGCAGTGTTTTCATGTTCCCTAATGTGCCTCTTAATGATAGCCAAATGAAAAAAAATCTCCCCAACTTTAGGGAAATAATTGTTGAGCTTAAGTTGAAGATGGACGCTAACGAGGTCTTATTACAAAGATAGTTGATATTGTCGGAAGCTCACGCGAATATCACTCATTGAAATAAAACCATGAGGGTCCGGTTAAAAATCCATACTAATATTATAAACGCGAAAGTAACTCTGTCTGTCTTTTACGCTTTCACGCCTAAACCACTGAACCGATTTTGTTGTAATTTGGTACAGAGGTAGATTAAACTTTGGGAAAGGACATAGACTACGTTTGGTTGCGATAACCAACATCTACACGGGCGAAGCCGCAGGCAAAAGCTAGTACCAAATAAATTGCAATAGAATCCGTTAAACCCCAATGTGTTGTCATACAAGTCGACTACGGAATAGGGCTGTTTAAGATCAGACAGATATATACAGCCCAGACTCTGCTTCAGATGCATGGCTCGAGTCAACAATGGTGCCCGGAATACAGCAATAGGTTCACCCCCTATTACGTGGTGAAATGATTGGTGAATTGTGGGTGTTAATTCACCTCACCTAAATATAAATGAATAATTAAAAATAAATATAATATGCTACTTTTTATCTTTGTAATGGGTTCCCATAGTTTGCGAGAACCGGGAACGGGATCAGAATTCTACTCGCGCAAAGCTGCAAGCAACGGCTAGTAACACTCTATATACAACGTGATTCCCAGTGAATACAAAGACTTTCCCGTGTTCCCGTGATATGATTTTATATTTTACGGCACACAGTTTACCGCTTAATCGCTATTTTCTCGTGAAAACCATTTTTGTACGGAGACGTCATTAGGACGAAAGAGCGAAGTGAAATTGACAAAATATAAAAGGCAAGCAATTTTTGATGAAGCGCTTCTAACAAGTTCCCATGTGCATAAGAGCCTGTTTCCACTGGACAACGTTTTTAAAACCGATTATAGTTATTATTATACGTGTTGTGATGGAAAAGAATACAAGTATCACCACCCTATCTCATCTGAAGGGTGTGGTTCTGTGGTTAAACGAAACATACAAAACGTCAAATTAAAAAATATTTATGAAAGACTCGTTTAGCAAATGGACCATATCGGTTCGAAACTCATACATACTATAATAACGCCTTCATCCCCGGAGGGTTAGGTAGAGGCGAATTAACACCCACATTTCACCAATCATTGTAATAAGTCCCACGTAATAGGGGATGAGCTTAATGTCGTATTCCGGGCACTATTGTTGACTCGAGCCATGCATCTGAGGCTGAGTCGGGACTGTATATATCTGTCTGATGTTAAACAGCCCTATCCCTTAGTCGCCTTGTACGACACTGCATGCGAGGAGATGGGGTGGCCTAAATTCTACTCTGCCGGGAACCATGGCGGCAAGAAACACAACTCAACTCAACGCGGTTTTTATACCTCGTAGTTATATAATGTTAAACAAAAGGTAGATCTTTTCTCCGAGTTATATCCAAAATAATAGAACCGAACGATAATAACGTCTAAATATAAATTGAAAGAAGTGATTCCTCGCAGAATGGCTCTCGAAGCTTGCGTATTCTCAATAAACGCTCAAGGTAATACGAAAATTGTATTATGTTTAACAAGTGTCTTAAGAAAAAGAAATTCGTGCTACGAAATTTATTCGTGTGGAACTTCTAAGAGAGAACGTAATTTTAAAAATGGTGAGCATTTCACAAGTTTAGTTCGAAAAAGTATTAAATGATCTCGAAAAATGAACTCCAATGAACCAAATTTTTGTTACTTAGGTTCTTTTTTATACTGTACGTTTTATATTTTTATAATACTAGCTGACCCGCTCCGGCTTCGCCCGTGAGGAAAACTTTAATTATTTTTAATTTCTGTGATTCGTCCTATAGGGGTTCGGCCCAATAGGACGAAACACAGAACTAGTCTTATTTGGAAACCTCGTATCCCCCCTTTTAAACATATTATATGCCCGCAGCCCCATCCCAGTTCATGTCGCATTTATCTCTTGTCGACTGTGCCCCTCTACATACATATACCAACGCTATGGCTGTAGCCCAGTGTACTGGGCCGACAAAATTTAGCAAGAAGTCAGAATGATGCTAGAAGAAGAAGGCAATGAAAATCATGAAATATTGGTTTCGTAGACAGATAAATTCTTAGGGGCAAGAGACAACGCTGTATTGGGCCGACAGGCAAGAAGCCAGAATGCTGCTAACTATTGACTCCATGAAGGTGAACACAATAAAAATCATGAAACAATGGCTCCGTAGACAGACAATTCAAGCCCATAAGAAATAGCTCGGAAAAATCAGCTAATAGAAAATATAAGTCACGTTACACTATCATAAATCATCCACGGTAGCTCAAGTTTTCTCATTCAGCCTTTGTCCAGGGCTGTCGACAGGGAATCTAATAATTTCCAACAATAAAGTTCAACCTAATGGGTGGGGAGACCACGGAGGACAGAATATGATTAGTAAATTTCCTTCTCCATGGTGCGGACTGTGAATTGAGGTTTAGAATAAAGGTGACAGTATAAAAACTGTGATCGAAATTTCTGAAGGTTATTTAGGTCTTATAGCTAGAAGTGTTTGGGACAAAAAAAAGTCATGATTTGCTGACACTATTTCGACTTAAGAGGTAATACAATCTTTAAAAACAATGTATGATTGGAACTAAATAAATAAACAATAAAATGTGCATGCCTGACAACCCTGTTTGGAAAAATATCCGGCACAAACGTATGTGTAACTAGGTATTCTGACTTTACCCACATTCATTCGTGTATAAAATACTGTGACTGTCCCAGAGTCTGATTTTGGTGGATCCCCATCATGCCTTTATCCCCGGAGGGTTAGGTAAAGGTGAATTAACACCAACATTTCACCAATCGATCAATCAAAAAAAAAATTATTGGTCCAGCCAAATCCGCAGTTAAGACTGGCAAAGCGGATCCCAGACTCCGAGGTAAGAGCTTCGGATGCGACTGGGAATTAACGCTAGGATGAAGACCAATCATTGTATTCCCACGTAATAGTGGAGGAGCCTATTGCCGTATTCCGGACACTACTGTTCAAATCATGCATCTGAGCTTAAGTCTGGGCTGTATATGTATATCTGTCTGATGTTAAACAGCCCTATCCCTTAGTCGCCTAAGTACGACACCGTACAGGAAGAGATGTTGTGGCCTAAATTTTACTCAGCCGAGAACCACCACAAGGATATAATATGTTTCTTAACGATATTATCGTCAAGTTCGAGACTATTAATGTTACCTATTTTCGTACTGAAGGCCCATTTAGTGTATCCATAGTGACAGGTTATTAACTAAAGGGTAGACCGATGTGTTCCAAGGCTTTTAGTATTTGCCGCGAAATGTGAACACCCTGTTTGTGACATAATAAGTGGTAGATACTCGTGCCTGTATGATCAAGAAGGTAAAATTCTAGTCTAGTTTTTTTCAGAATTTCTATCCCCAATGGGTTGTGGAGGTCAGAGGTGTATTTGACTGACTATGCGAGATAAAAATTTTTGTCTAGTTTTCAGTCTTCATCCCCAATAATTAATCTCCAACTATGTAAATAATATTGTGGTGAGAAATAAACTATTTATTCATTCATTCATTCATTCAAAAATATGTTTTGTAGGTCATGGCAGTCGCTTTACGGAAAAAATCGTATTTTTTTTTTTTCGAATATTATCAATGAGTAGTTACTAATATTCCCGTTAACCTGGAGGGGTAACTAAGCTAAATTGCTTGTGCTAGGAGTGGGTTCACGTCAGTAGTGTAATGGCCAGGATTCGAACCCGGGACCTCTCGATCGTAAGGCCGACTCCTAAACCACTAAGCTACCGACGATTCAAATCTATGCCAAATTTGCAGTTAGGCTTAAAAAGCGGACCCAACAATCCTCACATAGTATCTGTTACGACATGGCTCGCCAAATAGCCTATTTCGAGTAACAGTAACTATATAATCCCTCAGAGAGACAGCACAGTGATACAATTAGGGCAACCCTCCATCCACCCGTACAGTAATCAACAGAAGTTGTATAACAACTGTCATTCTTTCGAGAACATTGCGGCGGACAACATGTGTGGTGTTGTGTAACTGCCAAACTTTGCCTACACTGGGAAAAATGTTGCTAGGTTTGTGTTTTAGAAAATTTTGCTGGTAAACTTTTGGAAAAATGAGAGAAATGTTGCTAACGGAGTTAAAACTGACGGTGAACCCACTGGTCCCCTAAAATTTGTTGCCTATGCCCATTCGTCTCCTCAAATATTTGCAGATTCCACTCGTCTCCTAATCAATCGCTATCATATAAACACCAATCGCGGTTCCATTCTAAGCTTGCACTTTGATGACACGTCAATTTGACTTCGCCTCGCCTGATGGTATGCTGAAGGCAAAGTCTCGGAAACGAGGGTCACCATTATAGACACGTACATGTTACAATGTTATGGTGGCACCCGTGGCACACAGCTTGACGACCTCATCAGATGCTTTTTTTAACGCCCCGCTTAAAGGTCCCGGGACTGTAGGAGGAGGGAAAAACACGTGAGCTGGTAAGGAATTCCAGGTCTTAATGGTTCGGCAGAAGAAGGAGTCGTCGAACCGCCTGGTTCTTGATGGAATATTCTGCACCGTATGCGGGTGGCATCTAAGTCCTGCACGTGTTGTTCTATATAGGAAAGGAGAGGGTGGTTTCTCTTGATTTGGCTTTTATGCAACTGCCGTCTGACTAGAAAGATGTAATGTTTATTGCAATGTTAATATTAGTATGTTAATGGCCATAATAAGTGAGTGACGCAAATGGCCGGCATTGCTTCCAAGACAATAGTAGTGTCACATCAAAACTCCATCAGTGTCGTGGAATTGCGTGGGGTGACAGACAAGTGATTAGATTACCCACAAAAATAGCTTTCGTGGGCGGTTATTGTAGGGCCTGGAACTGCCCACGCTGGGAAATGTCCAAAAATAAACAAATAAATTACTTTGTAAGTAATGTTGGAAAATTATGTCAGATTATTAACCAATCAGATTACAGATGGCGCTGCTGTCCGCGCTGCTGTGCGCAGGATAAAGCAAAACATTAGCTCCGCGTTTCAAAATAAAATAAAATTATTAATAGTGTCCTAACAATGTTGAAAGCAATGCGAAAGTGACAAACAAGTGATAAATAACGCGTATGTTATACAAATTTAAACACCAGTGAAAGAGACAAAAAATAACTATTCTAGTGTGAGTGCGCAACCGATCCCATAAACCTGCAAAAATACCGGGACATCAGATTACATAACTAATCTATTTACACTATGTACATATTTTATTATTTGACTAGCTGACCCGGCGAACTTTAAATTTATCAGTGTTTCTCTACAATATTATGCATGCATTATACATATAAACCTTCCTCTTGAATCATTCTATCTATTAAAAAAAACCGCTTCAAAATCCGTTGCGTGGTTTTGAAGATTTAACCCACTTACTCCTGAAAAATAGGGACGGACAGACAGCGACAGCGACTTTGTTTTATAATAATATGTAGTGATTACAAAATAGCTGTAATTCTTCTTCATTCTAGCATAGGGTTGCCATAAGTGTGAGGACCCAGACCGGGACATTTGAAGAAAAATTAGTAAAGGTAGAAAAATAGGAACTTTTTAACCGACTTCAAAAAAGGAGGTTCTCAATTCGTACATAATTTTTTTATTTTTTTTTTGTATGTTTGTTACGCAATTGTGAAGCCAATTCTAGACGGATTTTGAAAATTCTTTTTGTGTTCGTAAGTAGATTATTCCGAAGTGGTCCCATTTAAATTTCGTAAAGATCTGATGATGGATTTCCGAGATTAGACCAAGGAACTCTTCAAAAACTACCAGGAAATCAGCCGCGATTGCTGCAATGGCATATTATTGCAATGTTTCTGCCATCACACATCATAACATCACGCCTGAGTCCTTTGAAGGGGTACGCAGAAGTGTTCAGAATATAAACTACTATAGTTCAGACACAACAAACAAAGTTGGCTGGCACCGACTTCTAATAAATCAGTAAGCCTGTAAGTTAAGTTATTTTTCGCTTTTCAGTGCCTCTTTTTCGTTTCTTGAAGTCGGTTAAACTTTTTTTGTTAAAAATGAATTTATATTACAACAACTTTTAACACTGCCATTAAACAAGCGTTAAACAAGCGGGCAGCGACCCGGGCTTCCTATGTTTTCTGAAAGGCGAAATATTATCAGAATTAACTTCTGATAATTGTACAAAATATTTTGACGAAATCAACATTAAGTTAAACATCATCTTCATGTAGACGCTTTCTCCCGATTGCATCCCTGGCCAAGATGACCCCGGAGCTCAGGGTCCGCCTTCCGGCTCTTCCTCCTCCACTTGACATGATCTTGGGCGTCCATGGTAGTGAGACCGTTTGCACGCATATCACTCTCCACGACGTCAAGCCAGGACTTCTTGGGCCTATCCCTTCTAGCTGGACCCGGCGGGGGCACCATTGTCAGGCATTTGCTACCCACGTATCCTGGCGGTTGCCGCAAGACGTGGCCGCACCAGCGAAGGCGGCTCTCTTGCATTTTATCTGCGATGTCAAGGACATGAAGGCTGCCGCGGCTGCAAAAGTTCCTCACGCAGCATTTTTATCTCCGTGACATGCAGCTCTTACGTGCTTACGCTCTTGCTCTCACAACCATGTAAGAGGACAGGCTTAATGATCGTCTTATAGACCTGCCCCTTCAACCTGACTAGCATTTTGGGATCACCCGTGACGCCAGTCATTTCTCACCACCTGGCCCACGCGGAAGCAATGCGTGCCCTGATGTCGTAGTCGATTTCACTGGTCACATGAAGTACAGATCCCAGGTACTTAAACCGAATCATCGCCCATGCGGACCGGTGTGAAATCTGTCGAGTTTAACGCTAAACTTTATGTCATCGCTACATTTAGCTTTATACCACCGTTCTCAAGCGCTTCCTTCCACACTTTCACGTGTTGCACCAATCTGCTCCTGTCCGCGTCCTTCAGCGCAATATCATCAGCATACATGAGCAACCACGGAGGCTGCTTATGTGGTTTTCTGATACTGTCCAACAAGACGTCTTATACCGAGCTGAACAAGTAAGGACTAAGGACGGATCCTTGGTGTACTCCGATGGTGATGGGGAAGGCTTTTGAGTCACCAAAAGCACTCCGAACCACGGAACCAGAATCATGATACATATATTGGATGGTGTCAATGTAGGTCTCTGGAACTGCCTTAGCCCACAGTCGAAGGCCTTCTGCATGTCTAAGAATAGGCAGTGCAGGGGCGTGTTCTTCGCCCTGTATTTCCCCACCACAATCCTTAGGGAGAACAGCGGATCAATGATCCCGTGCCCGGGACGAAACCCATACTGCCACTCCGAGAGTGTACTCTCCTGTCGGATCCGGGAGTCGATTATCTGCTCATAGAGCTTCATGGTGTGGGACATTATATTTATACCGCGGTTACTACCACACTCCTGCACCGATCCCTTGCCTTTGAATACTGGCGTAATGAAGCTCAGTATCCACTGGCTCAGGATTTCACGGTGAGAAGTACGCGGTTATACAGATTTGTTAGAATGCTCACACCACGAGCACCCAATGCACCCATTGCCTTCCAAGCCTCGATGGGGATTTCGTCGAGGCCGAGTCTGTACTTCTGCAGGACGTGTTATCGGTGGCACTAGTCCTTGTTTCGGAAAGAGGTCTGGTGGATGCACCTCTTGCTGCTTATTCAGCATGTCGTTGGAAGTATGAGCGCCATCTGTCCTTCATCGCGTTTTTCTCGTAAAATCATTGGGTCCCGGGGTCTTTATTACTCATTAACATATTATTCATGTATGGAAAAATATCAGCGCTTTCGTCGTTCTATCTACGTATTAATAGCCTAGCTACTTAGTCGCGTTTATTGTAGGTATATTACTGTTTACCAACCAAGTCCAGCTCTCTAATATAATACTAAAAATGTTTAACCGGGACAATTTGCTTATTGGCCGGGACGCCGGGACACCAGGCCTCAAACGGGGACATGTCCCGGCGTACGGGGACGTATGGCAACCCTATTCTAGCATTAATCCCCTGTCAAGTCGAAAAATGTCAAAAACCGATTTTCGTCAAATGAATTTGGGCAACCGCCCAGTCGCGACGATATTCGTACGGCAACCGGGGCCGACAGCTAACCAAGGCACGACCAAACCAATGCAAATATTCATACACACAAATATTTGCACTGAGTGGGGATCGAACTTGCGCTTCCTGGGTAACGGCCGTCTTCATTACCACTACGCCACAGAGGCTGTCTTCACAAATAATCACTATTACAAGCCAATTATCCCATTATTGTGTACGATTCCCAAGGTATTGAAGAGACGGCTACCGTAAATGTCAATTATAGTACATCGACTTTAGATCGGGAAGAATTCCCAGATAGTTCAATGGTCGATGAAGAATTCCTTGGGTGTATCTAGTTTCTGCGATAGCTTGCGGTTTTTATAGAGGACATGTGTGTGTACAGCTGCTAATTAAATAATGCTTTTTATAATATAAAGGATGTTCATCTATCTAAGTAGAATAGAACTATTAAACGGAATACTCGTAACTCTTATAAATGTCTATTATTTAGCTACTAATATTATAAAGAGGTAAGGTTTGGTAATATGTGAGGTTGTAGGGAGAATCAAACGTTACCATTAAATTGCTAGTTCATTAATCATTTCATACTATACTTCATTCGGTTACTAAAAAATTACAGGTAGGTACTTAAGAGGCAAACATAATATGTGCCTGGCAAGGAATTCCAGGTCTTAATCGTGCGGCAAAAGAAGGAGTCGCTGAACCGCTTGGTTCTTGATAGAATATTCTGCAGCGTATGTGGGTGACATCTAAGTCCTGTACATGTTGTCTTGTGTAGGAAAGGAGAGGGTGGGACTAATAATTGGAAGAGCTCATCAAAACATGAGATGATCAAAATATAAAGAAATTAGAAAAAATATGTATGTATTTAGAATGTACTTTCCGTCTGGAGTAGACAGACTGCATCTAACCCTACAACTATCCAATAAATCATAAACAATGACGTCACAGTTTTCAGACGGAAATTAAAGGCCAATATTGCTATATTCGAAGCCATCAAGTTTCAGTGTGGAGCAAGTTATTTATTAATTTGCCTTTGCTTCGGGGAAATTGAGTGGTTTTGGGGAGAATGAACGGGTGGTTTGACGGCGAACTGTGTTCAGTTTAGTAAGAGTAGTGCCTTTGATGTAACATCTATGTTCTATTTACAACTATGTTTAAGATCAGACAGATATATACAGCCCAGCCTCAGCCTCAGATGCATAGCTTGAGTAAACAATAAGTGCCCGGAGTACGGCAATACGCTCACTCCTTATTACGTGGGACCGAATACAATGATTGGTGAAACGTAGGTGTTAATTCACCTCTGCCTAACCCTCCTGGGATAAAGGCGTGACAATATGTATGTATTTATACCTACTATTATTATGTAAAACAGTCGACCTGTTCATAGAAAATCTTCGTCTTCATCCTAGTGTTAAGGCCAGTCGCATCCGAAGCTTTCACCTCGGAGTCTGGGATACGCTTTTTCTAGTCTAACTGGTTTGGCTGAACTTCGATATTTTCCGTCAAGCGACTGCCATCTGACCTCCACAACCCATTGGCGATATTGAAGCATTGCAATTAGACCAGTTTTGGCTTTTTAGGGCTCCAACTGTCAACTGTCAACTGTCTCCGAGGCACGACCAGACGAATACAAATCCCACATTCATGTACACAAATATTTGCACTGAAAGGGAATCGAACCCGCGCTTCCCGCCCCTCCTATGTAGCGGTCGCGTTCACTACCACCACGCCACAGAGACTGTCATCGCCAGGTCATTACCATATCTAGATATATTCTATACTGATAAACAATTCAAACTCATAGAGTAGCCATTAGCAAAGGCAGGTAAATTATTACATAATAATATACTTAGTTTTGAAACAAGTAAGTAGCTAATTAATTCGCAATAAGCCTTGGTAACAGTGAATTGGGAGCGTTCACCTATTTTCGACATCAATTGTAATTTATGCACTGTAACCGCATAACAGTACCTACCTACTTAAACAATCTACCATTTTGGTATAACATTGTTGAGTGATCTTCATTCATTTAATATAAGGCGTATAACTCTGGTCACGTATCTTGGACCTAAAATGTGCTCAAAATGTGCCCTATACGCGCAGTACAATTTCTTGGGTGTCTTTTGAGGATAGCACGGGGTGCTACTGCGGTAGACGAACTCAAATTCACCAAGCACAGATTATTACAAAGCAATCCCCAGGCGCCAGAGCCTCGTTTTTCTTGCGATTTAGGTCCAAGATACGTGTCCGGAGTTATATTTAATCCGGAGCCTCAGATGCATGGCTCGAGTCATCAATAGTGCCCGGAATACGGCAATAGGCTCACCCCCTATTACGTGGGACCTAATTCAGTGATTGGTGAAATGTGGGTATTAATAAAATTCACCTTTGACTAACCACTGACTGAGAAAACAACGGCTTTACTCGTAGAGTGATACAGAAGAAAGGTAGTGAATCAGTGATACACGCCGGCGAAACTGCAGGCAACATCTAGAGAGAATCCTGTTTGAAAAAATAAATATTTTGTTGATTTTATGATCAGACTCCGCCTTAGCAAATCAATACCTCTACATATCAAGTTCTCCGGCAAGTATTCAAGACTATCGAAAACACCTCGTATTCTGTTCTGTACCAAACTTTACCAAAACTTAGTCGAACAGTTCTCATAGTTGATTATAACAGTTAAATTCAATAGTTAACTCCGATCCGAACACGATCGTGCAAATACACTGTTATTGTGTAAGTAGTGAGATAGTAATAGTTCTATTGTGGAGAAAGTTCAAGTTTGTAGAATGGAAATTAAGTTTATTGTTTCAGTTTAATGATTTGAATTTGTTTACACAGATAGTTGTAACTGTGTAAGCAAATGGTGGTCTTAACACTTAGCATTTCACATTAGCATTTTTCACCAATGAGCCCATTGATTTAACTCCTAACCTCTTTTCAAAATTCACCGTTTTTAACATTCGGGGAGATTGTCATAAGACCGAGATGTAATGTCAATCTCCAAAATTCTCCCGGTATTTTCGTAACACAATATTTTCTTAATTTTCTGAAGTTTACGCGAATATCATTCATTGAAATAAAACCACTTTTTAACGGATTCTATCTCGTCGTCACCCCGCGACCACGTGGCTGCTGAAATAGAATATATTGCTAAAAACTGCGTTAAAATTCGTTTGGCCGGTATTCTAAAATGTATGAGATTTGATGTAGGTATAATGACAGTTGTCAACGCATGTCATTAACGTCAAATCCCATACATTCGTCATTCTATTCTACAATACTACGTAACGTAACTTATTGCCATTTTCTAGTGAGGGGATTCTAGATATCCCGAATTTTGTGCCTAAGTGTCCAGTCATTTTGAGAAACTGACGATTTGCTAAATAGCCATTCTGCTATCTGATAGTTGGACGTTTTGCTACATGGACTTTGTGCTAGTTAGACGTTTCGCGATGTTGGTGATTCAGCTACTGGACAGTTACTTAACTTTACCTTCTCATCAGGAGGGAAATGAACATGAACTATATTATTTTGTTGTATTCATAATTTATTAAAATTATTATTTATTACTACTAGACTACTGGCCCGTGTAGAAAAATGATGGGTCATTTGAACCACCAGGTGACCTTTATAGAACGATATAAGAGCATAAAATAATAAGATTCAGCACTATGCCGTCACTTGTAAGCTGTCCAACTGAGTGCAGGTGAAGAAGAGGGGGTTGTAACCCACGATTACTTCACCATGTCGCATGATTTTTGTACGGCGTTGCGGAATAATGGATTAGAAGCAGTATTGAAATATTATGAAACTGATGCCGTACAAAATCAAATGACCAAATTTACCCTGGTAATGTCGGAAAATAAAATAAAAATTCCGACTTTGTGGCTCACCATTTTTTGTACAGCACTACGCGTTTGCTTGTTATTTTTCATGGATCTATCGATGGTAAGAATGCCGTACAAAAATATATGACCAAAATGTACTCACTCTACCTGTACTTTGTACCTGTACTCACCTGCACTCAGTTGGACAGCTTACAAGTGACGGCATAGTGCTGAATCTTATTATTTTATGTTCTTATATCGTTCTATATAGGTCACCTGGTGGTTCAAATGACCCATCATTTTTGTACACGGGCCAGTAGTCTATACTTCTAATGTTTAAAAAAAAAAGTCTTCCCGGTTTAAGTTTTAACAATCTAAGCAAATACTATCAAAACATCCAACTAGTCCAGCTTGTGTACTGTACAGTCGCTAGTTCAAATCTACTTTTAGTTCGTCTTTGTGCTAAGTTCTCGAGAACTGCTATGTCCAACGTCAGCTTTAGAAAACTTTTTCCAAGTTGGGTCTCGTGTTGATTTGAAAATGTTCAGCGTTTTATTTCGTTACTAGCTATACCCGTTGCTTCGCTCACGTTTATGTACCATCGTCTAAAAGTTTTTGGTTTTTCCAACGGAACAGTATTTTATATTCACAATACGAGTATTTTATTAAGACCAGTTAGTTTAAACCTAAATATTGGTTATGATTAGGTCTTTAATATGACACTACATAGAAAAATTTGGTTGCCAAACGAACATCTATCCAGTCGTTACGGGTTGTTGGAGCCCTAAAAAAAGTCTAACAACTGGTCTAACTGCAATGCTTCTATATCGCTATTGGGTTGTGGAGGTCAGATGGCAGTCGCTTCACGGAAAATATCGAAGTCCAGCCGAATCCGCAGTTAGACTGGTAAAGCGGACCCCAAACTCCGAGGTGAAATCTTCGGATGCGACTGGGATTAACGCTAGGATGAAGAAGATAGAAAAATATGGCCGCCAAGGAACACCAGCTTGGTACTTAGATGAGAAATATAAAAGCTCACCATCAGAACTTCACAATCAAGCCAAAAAGTTAGAATATTTTGTCTTCCTATGCGAAACAGTAATTATTCTCTAAGGAGAAGCGAATTTAAAAAAGTAAAACAATAAGAAAAAAAAATTATTCATATACATATATAGTTATTCATAAACTTTCATCTAAATAGATTCCCCAAAAGGATGAATTTAAGAGAGCAACTGAGCCTCAATGAAGATGCAAATTAAGAAAAAATTAAAAAAAAGAATAAGACTGATGAAATTCAATATTGCCAAATGTGAAAAATGACATAAGAGCTAGAAGAAAGCTATATTTTATGTTAAAAACAAAGACTTGCTCGTACCGGGTAGCATCATCATGTTATATTTTCGACTCACCCCCGAACAAAATATTTATGTGAAAAATTATTTCAAGCTTAACGTCAATGTCCTTACACAGACAAGAATTTTTGCGACTTTACAAATGACAGCAGGAAAAATGAAAGTGTCAAACGTGAGTGACAATTCGTTTTTTTTTTATATATAAGGTAACTGTACCAATGCTCGACACTGTACCAATGCTAGACACTTTCGAACAAAACCCAGTATTTTGAGAAAATTATCCATTTGTTTTATAAGACTATTGACTTAAAAGATGCCTAATGGTGTCTATAAGATATGTTCAAATATTCGCAACACCATCCGAAGTAAATTTAGAAAGACGACAGTTGACAGCAAATAATGTGACTCCGTGAACACGGTCGTGTTATTTCTTAAGATTTTTGCCAAGGGTACTGATTATTATAGGTGTGATTTTTTTGTTTATAAGTTATGATTATTACTAATTTTAATATAAACGTTATAAATATTGAAGTTATTGACATACTTGGACCATTGCCCGCATATTTTGATTAGGTTTTGTAACATTTATATGCTATGTCTAGTATTGGTACAAAAAATCTTAGATGTTCCAATGATAGACACTTTGGAATAATGCCTTTATTTCATGAAAATAAGATGTTATACCTACGCTAAATGTGATATTATATACATTGAGATTCATCACATGTACCGGAAATTACTAATAATGCCCGCGCTAGCCCGCTCTAACCACGTGAATGTCGCTTATCGCATATTGTTGTAAATTTTAGCGCTGAGATCAAGCATTGAGCTCTGAGTCGACACTATTGAAACACTTGACTCTCTATTCGACTATCTACTCACCTTTCTCCCCTTTCCAAAAAAAATCAATACGATTATTGTTTTCGAAGGTTTCGGGTCGGGGTATGTAATTACCTACAGTACATAATAGGTACCTATTATCAAAGATGGCAGACTCGAAATTTCCAATAAAATCAATATGGGTATCGTTTTCGAGGTTAACAAGGCTGCTAATTACGAATATATCATCCATTTAGCAATCAAAGATGGCGGACTCGAAATTTTCAATAAAATCAATATGGGTATCGTTTTCGAGGTTATCAGGGCTGCTAATTACGAATACATCATCCATTTAGCAATCAAAGATGGCGGACTCGAAATTTTCAATAAAATCAATATGGGTATCGTTTTCGAGGTTATCAGGACTGCTAATTACGAATATACTATCCATTTAGCGATCAAAGATGGTGGACTCGAAATTTTCAATAAAATCGATATGGGTATCGTTTCCGAAGTTATCAGGGCTGCTAATTACGAATATACTATCCATTTAGCGATCAAAGATGGTGGACTCGAAATTTTCAATAAAATCGATATGGGTATCGTTTTCGAAGTTATTAGGGCTGCTAATTACGAATATACTATCCATTTAGCGATCAAAGATGGCGGACTCGAAATTTTCAATAAATTCGATATGGGTATCGTTTTTGAAGTTATCAGGGCTGCTAATTACGAATATATTATCCATTTAGCGATCAAAGATGGCGGACTCAAAATTTTCAATAAAATCGATATGGGTATGGTTTTCGAGGTTATCAGGGCTGCTAATAGATGGCGGACTCGAAATTTTCAATAAATTCGATATGGGTATCGTTTTTGAAGTTATCAGGGCTGCTAATTACGAATATATTATCCATTTAGCGATCAAAGATGGCGGACTCAAAATTTTCAATAAAATCGATATGGGTATGGTTTTCGAGGTTATCAGGGCTGCTAATTACGAATACGAATATCAAAGATCAAAAACGATACCCATATTGATTTTATTGAAAATTTTGAGTCCGCCATCTTTGATTGCTGAATGGATGATATATTTGTAATTAGCAGCCCTGATAACCTCGAAAACAATACCCACATTGATTTTTTGTGAAAATTTTGATTCCGCCATCTTTGATTGATAAATCGATGATATATTCGTAATTAGCAGCCCTGATAACCTCGAAAACGATACCCATATTGATTTTATTGAAAATTTCTGGTCCGCCATCTTTGATTGCTAAATGGATGATATATTCTTAATTAGCAGCCCTGATAACCTCGAAAACGATACCCATATTGATTTTATTGAAAATTTCGAGTCCGCCATCTTTGATTCCTAATTCGATGGTATATTCGTAATTAGCAACCCTGATAACCTCGAAAACGATATTGATTCTATTGAAAATTAAGAGTCCGCCAACTTTGATTGCTAAATGGATAATATATTCGTAATTAGCAGCCCTGATAACCTCGAAAACGATACCCATATTAATTTTATTTAAAATTTCGAGTCCGCCATCTTTGATCGCTAAATGTATAAGTATATTCGTAATTAGCAGCCCTGATAACCTCGAAAACGATACCCATATTGATTTTATTGAAAATTTCGAGTCCGCCATCTTTGATTGCTAAATGGATGATAAATATATTCGTAGTTGGCAGCCCTGATAAACTCGAAAATGATACCTATCCGCACGATTGCTCTGTCTAGACGTCTCCATCGATCGACTGTATTAGACTATGCTTAGATCACCTATTCCCCCCTTACCACTTTTTTCGCGATAAAAGGTAGCTTATGTCCGTTCCCAAGCTCTAATTCCTCTATGTACCAAATTTCATCAAGATCGGTTCAGTAGTTTAGGCGTGGCGCCTAACAGACAAACAGACAGACGGATATATATTCAAACAGACAGACAGACACGGTCATTTATAATATTAGTATGGAGTACCGAGTAACTATGTATTTATCCCTACCTACATAATGAAAATGTAAATAAAAAATAGCTTTGTGTTGTGAGAAAAAGAACCGGTGAAAAAACCGGTTTTTCTCCGGTTCATCGGTTAGGTTTTTTTCACCGGAGCTTCACCGGTTTTTCTCCGGTTTCGCCGCACCGGTGCAAACCTCTAATTCTGTTTCTTTTGTTTGAAAGATGGTTTAGTCGAGAGTGTTCTTAGCTATGTTTCATAAAAATCGGTTCAGCCATTTGAATAATATGAGGAGTGAAAGTGGCAATGTAAAATCTAATATTTTCAAATTATGGTGTGTTGGGTATCAAGTGACAGGTCATAATTTATACATCACGATACAGCAAGTCTTATGGAAATCGGTTGAGTGGTTATACCTGTAAAAATGTATGAAATAATAAAAAAAAAAAAAATTAAAAAACCCCCGATCCAAAATGAACCTTTAAAAAGTAAAACCCACCTTTTGTCATTTGTCTCGTCGGGGGACCGCCGTCTGACCGTCGCTCGGAGGGAATAGGGCATACCAAGGCACTTAGCGGTCTGATATTCAATTTTGTAGAGAGAAATTAAAGTGTCCACTATTGGTACAAATAGGTGTCTAGCATTGGGACAATGATGTCTAGCATTGGTGTTTTCGACCAAGTGCATAATAATTTAATTTAAAGTAAAAGTATGATAGATTTTAAAGATTTTATGGGCAAAAGTTAATGTCTAATTGTTGCTGTAACAGTTAAAAAAGAATGTAACGACCATGCTGTAATTAATTTGTTAAATTTTTTAGATTGAAATTTTATTTTTCCTTAAAGTGTCTACCATTGGTACAGTTACCTTAACTGCGGGTAAATGCGCGAACCAGAGAATGTTATTATTATTAAGTTGTTATGTTATTCAGTTTTGGAAATGTACTAGGGACCTCGATCTATTATATTTCGAAAATGAAAATTGCTTTGTAAACGTTAAAAAATATTTTCGGTATATTTCGTGAATGTTAAATACAGTATGTCAGCGTCGAAATTAATACTCTGTCGCAGGTGCCAACGTGATATATTAGTTATTATAATTTTATATTAAGCAAGAGCTCGGCTAAAATACGGATTAAGTACTTAAATATAATACTTATGTAAGTACGTAAGTAAGGTCTAATAAATTTCAAAGTTTATTTTTATTTATATTTATTAAAATGTTATGTAGGTATTTTTTTTTGTTTCTTACGTCCGGTAGATACATCTAGAAATTAACTTATAGATTTAGGTACCTATGTAGATACACAAGGCCCCTCTAATAAAAAAATATTTTTGTCTAGATATCTACGAAATGAATGACAGCCATAGAATTATTTTCACTGTTAGGTAATAATAATTGTAAGGAATTCGAATACCGGGCATAAAAAATTCATACTATCTAAATCTGTCCAAACAAAGTCGCGGGCACATCTTGTAGGTATATTTACTCAAAGAACAGACTTCAATACCAAAAATAACAAAAATTACCCCAATCCATCTGCAATAATCCTCTATAAATATTAAACAAAAAAAACTCAATCTCCAAGCAAAGAGGCTTCAACAACTTTTCGAGTTCGAACGAAAAAAAAAGAATCTGTGCCAATTTCCAGATACCCAAAGCCGCTGTCTTATTAATTGATGGTCGCAGCTGCTCCGTGATCCAATTACATTTTATTGACAATTCTCTCAAGGGACGACCGCCGATCGCGAGGGCCTAATGAAATCTGCGGCTCGCGTACACCTCATTAGAAAAGTGGGTAATTTAAAACAAGAAAAAGTCTTCACTGGTTTTGTAGCACAGCGGTAGTACCTAAGTGTGACCGTTGTGTTAGAAACGCTGTGTTCGATTCGCAGATCAAGAATTATCGAGTTTTTTAATGGAGATTACTAGGTTTTGAGGGTCCAAACCTGCCTCGAAATTCAAAATTATTATCTGGAATATTACGGTAATAAACTCCTTGATTATTATTGAACCGTTCAGAAAAAAAAATATGTCAAAATTCTTGCGTGACGCGGGAAAGAATTTTGAATTTCGAATTTGGAACGGGATGCAGAAACTAGAGAAATGAGGTTAGTAATGAATTTTGACACCTATATGTATAAACATAGCGCACTTTTTTGTAATGTCATCTACATTACGTAATCTAGAACAACGCATGGTTATGAATCGACTAATTTATGATTAATTTAACATTAGAACTATCATCATACAATCTGTCCTCAGATCTAGTTATAAATCGAGATTCAGGACTAACTGATATTCTGGAAAACGGGCTTAAACGTCGTACATTTTATTGCTGAGTAGAAGTCAGTGAAAAAATAATTGAGGCATTCTTTAGATAACCCAGATTTATTTTCTTTATACACGCAGAGAATGTGGGTAGGTCCCGAGTGACGTCAGTACAGGTCGTATTGCGTATATTGACCTATGTGGCCTTTTTTTTTTTTTTTTTTATCGTGCGAAAAATCCCCGCGGATACCTCCCCCACCGGAGCCGGAGGAGGAGGTTATGTCGGACTCGAACCGACTAAAACGCACGCCGACTGTGGGCCGTCAGTTGCCGGAGGTGAGATTGTTGTATGACCTATGTGGCCTAGCGTGTATAAAAACCATATTTTTCTTGAGGTTAAAAAGTGTGTAACTATGACAGATTTTTCCAACTATACACTTCTTTATGCCAGGGGTGTATAAGAGGGTCCATCATGATCTTTGGGGATGTCAACCTTACCTGCGTGCCAGTATCACCTTCTGATTAATGGACGAGACTCTAATGCAGGTTTTCCTTTCAGGTTTAGGAGGTCATATGGCAGTCGCTTCTCTATTAGCCAAAATAAACCATTAAAAGAGGAGAGGGAGTTGCCTCGGTCTCTATGTCCTACTCCTTTCCATAATTGACTTGGCTTACATCGGGGCAACTATCGCCTGACCCCCAACTCTTCCTGAGTCTCGTTCGTTATCAGAAGACGCACCAGTGAGGGTGGATTAGCCCCAAAAACCTCATATAGACTCATAATTAAATTTACTAAGGTACTTTCATTTTTGTGGTTGGTTGTACTAAAATAACTTAACCAATAGCGTATTTGGCAAATTTCATAATTGGACAAACAGACGATTTGACGAACTACAGCTTTGACCATTGTCACATTGGACGAATATCAGATTTGACCAATGTCGTTCAACCCAAAAATTTCACTCTTTTTATGTGAGTCGTGCAAAAACAGTCAATTTCAGCAAAAAAAGTAATAAATCTTGTTAAGTGACTTCAGCTCCATAATACTTAACATTTTATTACACGCTTATTATCATATATCGAGCCCATTTTCATGTCC
Source organism: Eilema depressum (assembly GCA_914767945.1). Lineage (NCBI taxonomy): Eukaryota > Metazoa > Arthropoda > Insecta > Lepidoptera > Erebidae > Eilema > Eilema depressum. Next base: position 3,257,713 of record OU612026.1, read on the forward strand.
AATTTTAAAAGCAGTATAACTCTCTTCAAATATATTTCGCGTCTTAAATCTTCTGACTTTCATTCTCTGAGTTAAGTACTCGTTTTATCAACTGTACTCAGATAATAGCTGTAGGCTTTATTTTTGGATTTGGAATCAGAAAAAAAAAACATGATTGTTTGCTAAATTCTAATGCACAAAAAGTCAGTGACTTATTCCTTTTTCGACATTAAGTCCTTCAGTAGGTAGTGTAGGTACTCGTACATACAATGACGTTTTTTTCTTAAAAAGTTTTTTTTTTGCGTGTGAATATTTATTGGCTTATTTTCTCATTTACTGAAGCAACTGCCGTCAGACCTCCTAAGAGCGGAAACACACGATGCGTTGCGGCGACGCACCGCAGAAATTTCGCCGCAGTAGCGGGCACACGAGCGGTGCGACGCCGCTGCGTTGTTATGACGCAGCGGCGCCGCGTGCGCCCCAGCTGCGTTGTAATGTCTGTTAATAATAGTGCAAGCGCTAGAGGTAGTTGAGTATGCAAAATCCGAGTGACAGCAACTATGACCGGATTCTTATACCTGATCCTCTAAATAATGACAAAGAAATCTTGCCGCCGGGTGTGATGGTCCCTTCCCGCTCCCTTCACATCCCCTCTGCGCCCTTAAAGTAAGCATAGCGCGCGTATGCGTTTAGTGTGTTTCTACATCTATTGACGTAAAGAAGTTGCTTTATTAAGTCGTGTTTTTGTATCCATTTTTATTTTATACTACTTAGGTGGCAAACAAGCACACGGCCCATCTGATGGGAAGTGGTCACCGTGGCCTATGGACGTATGCAACACCAGGGGCATCACACTCGTGCTGCCGACTGCCAACCCTGAATCCATATTTCCATACTAATATTATAAATGCGAAAGTAACTGTCTGTCTGTCAGTCACGCTTTCACGCCTTAACCACTGAACCGATTTTGATGAAATTTAGTATAGGGGTAGATTAGACCTTGAGAAAGGACATAGGCTATGTTTGGTCGCGATAACCGACATCCACGCGGGCGGAGCCGCGGGCAAAAGCTAATATAATATATATCGATGATTAAATATAATATCATTTTGCTGACAACATTAGTATCATTAATGCTACAAAATATAGGTAGGTACCTACCTAGGCATATATAAAAGTACACTTTTACGAAAAGCTCAACAGTGATTACGTCCACGACAAAATGACTATACAAGCCGTCTTTACCAGAGTTATTAATTCCCCCCATGTAAATGAACTGTAAATTGTCGCACAAGGTCTTGTAATTGCAATAAATCTGAATTGGTTTGTATTCATTATGTAAATGCATCAATAACAAATGTCAAAATTAAAAATAAGTATTTTTTACCTACTTTAAGAAAATTTATGCTTGAATTCGCTGGTTGTTCGAATAACTTTTTTTTTTTTGAAATATTACTTTTATTTTCGTTTTTTTTTTATTAAGTACCTATTTAAGAATCCATCCTCACTTTTACCATTAGAACAAACTATAAATTATAACGGAAATATTCATTAAAATGATTTTATATCATGTACCTACTCAATACATTTCCTTTACGAATAAGACAAGAGGGGGTAAAAAAATGGACCAGAAAATAGACCGGCAAGATCCACATTATCATTCTTGGACCTTTTCTTCACTTAAATCCGTTGGCGAAATTCGGTACTCACATTTTGCATACTCATACCTCTAGCGCCCGGTCTATAAATCATAAACAACTACGCGGCGGCGGTGCCGCTCCGGCGTCGCAACGCATTCACCCCTCCCCGCCTCGTCTCGGTGGTTGTAAGTCCGGTGCGGCGACGCAGCGCATCGTGTGACATGCTACAGATATTTCTATGTAAAACGACGCAGCGACACCGCTCCGGCGTCGCGCCGCCGCCGCAACGCATCGTGTGTTTCCGCTCTAAGAAAGAAAGAAAGAATTTTTTTTTTTTAATTCATACATAAACCTACGAGATACACAGCCTAAAGTCTCATCCATTAACACCGGCTACCAGGTGAGGTTGGCTAGGGTTCCAAAGATATAGGAGGAAACTAGTTAAATGAATTAATGAATTTTGTCATCTTAAAAAATGAATAATAAATGACAGATGACATTACAAAAAGTTACACTATGCCAAAAGTATAACTTGGCATACTGTATGACATCTAAAAAGTAAGCGCAATGTTTGGGCTGTTCTCCATCCGACAGTAAACATACAGACATGACAAAGTACCCGCTTGACGGCTATACGCTCGCTTCTATAAATAGGACCAAAAATCGTAGTTGACAAATTGTGGGTTTATTACACCTCCCCAAAGGGGGAGGCCTAGGATTTATAGGCGTGAATGTATGTATGCAATAAAACCTACTTCATGTACATATCTACGTAATGCTAAAAAGACGTGTAACCGTCTGCGGTAGCGGTTCACCACTGAACCTTCTACTGAATAAATTCTCATTACACACGCTCTGAAAATTAGACATTTAAAAAAAAGGTACATAGAGCTTTGGAGTTGGGTCTTTTTATTCATGCTTAAAACGACTGAGACCTTTCTTATGTGTGTTTTATATAATAACTATTTCGGACTGGTGAGCATCCGATGTTATATAAAAGGATATTTTTGCCACAATGAGCTTAAAGGGATATAGAATATTATTCAACTTCCTACCAATAAAATAAAGAAAGTATGTGAAGGTGTTTGGATGTTTCTGAAGATGTTTGTATGTTTCTTACTCAATCACGCCCAAACAGCTGAACATATCTGGCTGAGTAGAGGGATAGACTACAGGGATGGATTTTAGAAAATAATTCTCTGTACCTTTTGCTTTTTTCCCTGGAATATGTACCTATGGGTTGAGGGAACGGGACCGGAATCCCTCGCAGGCGAAGCCGCGGTTAATAGCAAATCAAACTTTGAAGAAGGCCTCTTCAACACCCAAAGAAATGTCTACAATATCCATCAATTAGTACGTATACGGGATTTAAGCCCAAAGGTCTTTGTGGGTCGAATAGCCCCATACGGTAAAATGTTATCAATGTCTTCTTCTTCTTCTGTCGAATCGACGGCGCTTCTACTCTCAAACTCTATTTTCTCAGTATGCTGCTACCTGGATTGCGTTCTCGGAGGCACTCAAAATGTCCTCCGGTGTACAGGTAGATGGGCATGCGGCACACGTTAGCAGGTGAGCCATGGTCTGTGCTGCAACTCCACACTCACACCTCAAACCCGCGTCATCTGAGAAACCCCACCTTTTCACTCCATTTAACTCACGTAAGTATTTCTAAATCGTGCTAAAACCAAACAAAAAGTGACTACACTATCTAAAACCATCCCTCTTCATTGCACAGTGGGCGGTTGCCCAGAGCGCCGGCCAAAATACGTTGATATTAATGATGTTTCGGACTCGAGGACACGCGTCACTCCGACGTTAGTAGACGCCCGTAGATACTTACTTTCCGGTATTCTGAAGCTCCAAGGCTTTTGCTATTTGATTTATTTTAGTCGATTTTGCGAAAATGTTCACGTTTCATTAGTAAGGTAATAATATTTTGATATAGAAAATGGTAACCTGTTTTTTGTATCATTATTTTGGATATAGGTTTACGTGAATGCGCTTTTCGCCCTCTTCGGGCAGATCTTAGTGGGACCTATACCTATACTCCCAACTAGCTGTTGCCCCAGGCTTTGCCCGCGAAGAATTTTATGCAGTTCTCGCTACCCATGGGAACTTATTCCCGGGACGAAAAGTAGCCTGTTTTATTCCCGTTCCTGACTAGAATCTATCTCTGTTCCTAATATCAGCTAGAACCGTTGAGCAGTTAAAGCCTGATTGCATAACAAACACTCAAATATCTTCACAAATTTTCCATTTATAATAGGCATTAGTAGGATGACAAAGTGCCCGCGAGACGGCAATAGGCTCGCCCCCTATTACGTTGGACCGAAAACCGTAGTTGGCGAAATGTGGGTACTAATACACCTGTGCCCACCCCTTCGGGGATTTACAGGCATGAGTATATATATTACGAGTATATAGTATGTATGTAGTAAAATATTAGGATTGAAAGTTAGTCTGTATAATCATAAACAGACTAAATTTGAATCCTAATATCCTATCTAGCAGCTAATAGCTACTAATTTTGTTCCATTTTGTACCCTAATATGCACCACTGGGGCACTAATACAAATAAAAAGGTTGAATAAAATTTCTTGCGTCCTCATATAATATTTATCAACTAAAATACCTCCAAATTACTCTCTCGCACTTATTTTATAAACTCTTTCCTACAAAATAATCCAATATCATTCAGAAGAAGCCTTAGCTACTTCAATCCTAAAGAATATAATACTCTAACTAAGAACAAAAGGATTCCGTGAATTAAATATTTGATCCGTTTAGATTAACCCACTTACTTTGAGAGAACCCGACAACTAGGGTACAAAAAGTTTTTCCTGAACCTTCTTAGAATAAAGTTTTGTTGTTCGATCAATTTTAACTGCATTTCTATGTTAATTTTCTTTTTTTTTTATCAATGTAAGACTATTGCTCATATCTCCGGTTCTACTCAACTGATTGCGATCGTATAAACTAAACAGGATTAAGTGGAAATCCTTAAACAGACTTGGTGTACAGGTTGGCCGACCCAGCCTAGATCAATAGATTCTTAAAGGGTCGGCATCACCAGTGTGACTCCCCTGGTGTTGCACTCGCCCATAGGCCACGGTAACCACATAACATCAGGAGGGCCGTGTGCTTGTATGAGACCTAAATAATATAAAAAACAAATATTTTGAAAAAAATGTGTTCAATATCGTTAAAATATAACATAACCCAAGTATCGATTAAAATTGGAAAAAGTGAAATGCTCTAGACGGGAGTTAACTAGTCCCTTCCAGGGGAATACTCTGATCACTGAGCTACGTCTTGCGTAGGTACTTATTGTTTTGAAATTTCATAAAAAAAAACCCAAGTATGTATTTTTAAAGTCTCCAATATACAGACACGACCACTATAAATTTTCAAATTCAAATTCTTTATTTTTCAAAATAGTGCAACATTGTTACTTGTTACAGCTTTTTGAGGTCAAATTCTGCTTAAAACTAAGTTTACCAATAATAAAATACAAAAATACAATTATATAATAGTATAGTGATGATGCTCTATAATAATATACACATTCTAGAGCACATATCATGTCTAAACCTGGATGTCTGCCACACTAATAAACGACTAAATATTATATGAAACATTTTAGGAACTTTTAAAGAACTCTCACGGGTTCGGTGCCAAATTTGGTCATATTCATGATATGATATAGCGTCGGGAATTTATTTTATAGGCAAACTTTTAACGTCGTCATAGGCTATAAGTAGGCCATTAGCAATGGTTTAAAATGGGATAAAACTGACTAAAGGAGAGAAACAGAAATATTGTAATAATCTAGAACCACTCATGTTGTTAATTTACATAAATACACAATATAATCACGTCTTTATCCCAGGAGGGTTAGGCAGAGGTGAATTAACACCCACATTTCACCAATCATTGTATTCTGTCCCACGTAATAGGGGGGAGTCTATTGCCGTATTCTGGGGACTATTGTTGACTCAAGCCTTGCATCTGTGTCTGGGCTGTTTTGTATATTTCTGTCTGATGTTAAACAGCCCTACCCCTTAGTTGCCTTGTATCAAAGAGATGGAGTGGCCCAAATTCTACGCGTACCTAATACTACAGTAGGCTTAATAACCTCGTGTTGTGTTTCCGACGGTGGGTAGGGTAGCCAGAGCTCACTGGAGAGATTGTGTGCTGTCAGTGGGAAAACCAAAGGCTTTGTCCTACTTATCTTTTGCGCTGACGGCACAGAATCTCTCTGTTCTTACAGGGTCGGCAGCACGAGTGTGACTCCCCTGGTGTTGCACTCACCCATAGGCCACGGTACCCTCTTACGATCAAGAGGGCGTCTGCGACCTAAACAGTATATAAAAAAAGTACCATTTCGCTCACAATCTTTGTATGTACAAACGCTAATTCTATGCGTTTCATCTATGTTATTATTTTAGTCTGAGATCTGAACCTTTTTTGCACCGGGAAAGGAAAGTACCTACTACATAAAAATATCCGTGTATGAAAGTTTTCCGAATCAGCACATTAACCGAAAGTGCCAAGTTTCCGGCGAAATGTAAACACGAAGTTTGGAAATGTGCCAAGTAAACGATATTTCATCGCTTATAAAAACTTTCAAGTAAACACTAAGTACTGGATATATGACAGCCTCCGTGGCGTAGCGGTAGTGAACGCGGCCGCTACGCAGGAGGCGCGGGTTCGATCCCCGCTCAGTGCAAATATTTGTGTGCATTAAATATGGGTATTTGCATTGGTCTGGTCGTGCCTCGCAGAGCACGTAAAGCCGTCGGTCCCGGTTGCCATAAGAACATCTATGGCAGTCGTTACGGGTAGTTGGTGCCCTAAAAAGTCCAAAAAAACAACGGTCTAGCTGCAAAGCTTCGATATCGCCTAATGGTAACATTGGGTCGTGGAGGTCAGATTGCAATCGCTTTACGGAAAATATCGAGGTCTAGCCAAATCTGTAGCTATGACTGGTAAAAGCGGACCCCAGACTCCGAGCTGATAGCTTCGGATGCGACTGGGAATTAACGCTAGGAGGAAGAAGTAGTACACCACACGTGTAGCTTTTTAGTGTTTCGACCTAAAAAGGTACACAAAATCTCAATTTGCTAAAAAAATCGCGCTCCAACTTAATGCGTGGGCGCGGTCGAAATGTTTGTATGCATATGTATATTTTGCTATGGTGTATTTACAACAAAAAAAGTATCTCAGTATGTTTATCCGCATTCTAGATTCCATAACAGCTAGCTTACCATGGATCTAGATCTGTAAGGGAAAGATCGCGGGTTCGAGTCCCGCCAGAGCTGTATTAGCTTTTTTCTATCTTAAGCGACTAGATGAAACTCAGATCACGAGGAAGTCAATTCATTCATCAATAAATTTTATTCATACCCGTCCAAAATTAATATAGTAATACAAAAAACCACATATCGCCCACTGTGTCACTCTCATGTCATTGCATAAAATGTACAAGCGCACAATGGCACAGATAGCCAGCCGACCGGACAACGAAATTAACGAGTGCGATACTCGACGCGAGCGAGTTCAGCAATTACGATGTGACTGATTTGACTAATTGATTATAGATTTTATTTATTTATATATAAAATACTATATTTTATAATAGTTTGGAAGCGGCCATGTCTGTATATTGCAGATATAAAAAAATACCTGCGTTGTTATACCTATAATATTAACTGATCACTGATTTTTTTTTTGAAATTTCTTCTCTATTTGTTCGCAATGAACGTTAAAACTACTGAACGGTTTTTAATGCAGTTTTTTTTTTAAGTCTTAGTCAGACGCAGACCTTTGGTTTTGTTTTGTTTTTTTTTTAAATTTATTTATTTATTTAAACTTCATGCACACACATATATGTGGACTTAATGGGTGGTGCAGAGAAAAGCAAGTAGGTGCAAGATGGGGACGCCGTACGCCGTAGTCTACCATCCATCCCCATCGCGCTGGCTCTGGCGGAATTCCGCATGAAAAATGTGTTGTTGATGTTGTTGAGACGTGAGGTGCAATCCTAAATTGTTAACAAGAATAGTTCCAACAGTTTTATTAATGACTAAGTGTTGTTAACAGCCGGCGCACAATGGGCATGATGCCAAAAATGTGTGGGAAAAAATTCTTGTAAATTACAGTTTAAAATTCTTATAATTTTTTAAATTATTAAGTCTGAATGAATGAACAGATTGTGTATTTCTCTGCATTATCTCTTCTTCGACTGAGCGTTTGTCCCGGTTCGGATACCGGGCCCGCTTTCGTACTCCACCTTTCCATTTAACTTTTGCGCGAGCAACTGTCATCAGATTATCAGATCCCTAACCCTGAAAGAGAGGTAAGTCCTCTCTTATATGTGAGGTTTTATTGTGCCCTAAAGATCTTGACAGGGAAGAATTGTGTCATTATAAGGCTTTTGTTAGTAACTTCTATTATAATTTATAATAAATAAATAAATAAATAATCTACTATAAAAATTGAAGTTAAAAACTAACTTCACTGTATTTAATCCTTACAAACAAACATTGTTCCTAGACGCATCCGCAGACGTCCGCGCTGTCTCGCAGTCTGTCAGGAAATGAGATGAGAAATGCCGCATTTGCACTTGCAGCGAGCCGGCGAAGAACTAACAACTTGTAATTACTGACAAACTCTGGCGTATCTGCAATACAAAGTTGCTTTTGTTGTGTTGCTTCCTTGTTTTATTCGAGACCAACTAGTGTAGTTCGTTCAATTTGTTTTGAACTATTTTTGTTTTTATTGACCCACATAGTTCATTAAATTTGTCCACTGGGACAGATAGTATCCTCTGCCCCCCTAGACAAGTGGCAGTTCGTTGGCAAGCATTGTATAAAAGAATTATGAATGTATGAGATTTGACGTATATATGACAGTGGTCAACGTATGTCATAACTGTCATTAACTTCAAAATACTTGTCAATCCTATATATTCATCATTCTATTCTACAATACGCCGGCCAACGAATTGCCACTTATTTAGGGGAACTGGGCGGAGATAAAGCCCCCTCCATTTTTCAATACTTTCATAGTGATTTTCCTCCCTGAAATAGATACTTACCTAATTAGGAGAAACCAAGAAACAATCTTTACTCCTCTCGAGGAATTACCTATGGACTCGTCTGCTATGAGGAGGACGCTCTCCCCTAGTCAAAGAACAGGTAAATTATTATCCCATAGAAACTGTAAACTTTACCGAAATATGGCGATATTAACAACTTCCCTGCCACAAATATCTTAAAAATTCCTCCCTCTCAAAGTTTGAAGACCAATAACTAGCAATAATAGACACTACAAGCAATATCCTGTTGAAGTCAATCTTAATTTCACTTCCTGCGGGCGATCAGTCTGGAAGAGAAAGTTCCAAGTTATTTACTGAACGAACTGGTATTATAACATTGTATACAGTTAGGTACAAAGTATAGAATCTCGTTGGAAACTCACAGTTAGCAGTGGTTTTCAAGCACGCCGCTCCGCGCGGTTAGCCTACGGAGTTATTATTCCTTTCAGAAAATTCATATAGCATAGAGAAATAATCTTTATTACAGAAAGCAAATAAATACGTAATAATGAAATAACTTTTTTACCGATTTCAAAAAAAGAGGTGGCTGTATATAATATTCGACGTAAAGTAGAATTTATCGCAATGAAGTTGTCCCTCGTTTTTTTTCGTAAAAGTGAACCGATTTTAAAAATTCTTACAGAAAATTCGTAAGTGATACAGACAAAAATACGTCTTTTGAATTAATTCTTCTTAGATATTTTTCCTTTTGTCAGTGAAGGTGTGGTACTTTTTGTTGTAATTAATTAAGAATTGCCACACATCCTAAGACTGTTTTGGCTAGCATTTCTTAACCTTCTAAGGTGCTAAGTTTCACTCAATTACCCCATAGCCACGACCCTTTCCCCTTCTCTCACAACGCGTGAATACAGTAATTCAAATATTTTTTTGTATAAATTCCACAAGTAAGCATCTACAAGAAAACCCCGCTCCGTCATACCTAAAAGAATTTATTGCAAGAATCGAAATAAAACCAGTTCCCTGGAATTGACTAAGTCCATTTTGAATCCTTACTCAGTTTTCCATTTCCTTATCATTTGTTACATAAAATACCTGGCCAAGAACCCTTTGCTATAATACCTCAAAGGTCTTTTTATCGCACAAACGCAGGATTCCTTGTAAGATTTCCTTGTGAGTCTTGGAACAGATTATCCTTTGAAGATATAATATGGAAATATGAATCTTATTGTGTGTTCACACGAACCAACTGTTCTTAAAATAAATTCGTGGTATATTATTATTTAAGGTTTTTATGGGGCGCCGTCGAAAAAGCGTCGCAATGGACTCCAATGTGGTATTTTTCCAAGACGTCAATAATTTACAATAGATAATCCCTTAGGTTAAATGTGTATGGATGTACAGTCATTGTAGTACAGTGAAAGTCTTTTCTTTTTTAAAAGACCTGCGTCTCTTAATAATAGCGAAAGAGCCGAATTTTCGGTCTACCCACACAAAAATACATTTTCAGTAATATATTACCAACAACACGACGAATAAGCTTACTTACATGGACATGAAGAACAGCATATAACAATAAATCTCTTCGCCCCATAACCGTTAATTTTAAATGACTACAAAATACAGAATGTAACAATATTTTCAAAGCTGTTTAAAATGGCGGCCCTTGTACACGTTTTATACTTTATGCCCCTAATTCGCACGGTTCAACAGTCAGTGATATGTGGGGGCCTATAAAAAGTAAGTATTTTCGGGAAATGAAAAAAATCTGGCCAAGTATGAGTCGCACTTGTGTATGAAGGGCTCCGTATCTTTTTCTTGCTAAAATCACGTTTGTTGTATGAGAACGCCCTTAAACATTTATTTTATTCTGTTTTTAGTATTCACCGTTATAAAGGCAACAGATATACATCATCTATGAAAATTTCAATAACCTAGTTATCACGGTTCATGAGATACAGCATGAGGACAGACAGCTGTGGAATGAACTCCCTGTGGTTTTTCCAACTACATTATGGGGTTCTTGAAGAAGGGTATTAGAAGGTTCCCTCAGGGTTGGCAGCGCGAGAGTTCCCGTCGGTGAGGATGGTGACCTGAGCTCACTGGAGAGCTTTTGTGCTGACAGTGGGAAGAGCAAAGGCTTGTCCTGCTTGGTCTTCTGCATTGACAGCACAGAAACTATCTGTTCTTACAGGGTCGGCAGCACAAGTGTGACTCCCCTGGTGTTGCACACGTCCATAGGCCACGGTAACCACTTTCAATTCCACCTAAGCGGTATAAGAAAAGATGGACAGTGTAGTCTGAGTTCTAAGGTTTCATTTTTACCCTTTTGGATGGAACCCTAAAATAGAATTGCCACCCAAATTCGATTCCTGCCTATTCTAACAAATCGAGCACAAAGATAAGCAAATCAGAGCGAAATCATTAAATTAATAGCATGAAACATTCTCACAATTCGTCTCAGTAAAGAAAATAAACTGAAAAAACGTAGGTATACATTGAATGGCACAAATACAAAATTCTTTGTTTGAAATGAGCCCTTTACGTCAGACGATACTACTCGTAGTATAATAGTAAGTTATAACTATTAACTAACTAGCATGTTGCTTGGGACTTAACCCGCGCGAATTTCAAGCATAGCCTCTGTCCAGATCTAAAGGTCTAATCTATCTACGTTCCAAATTTCAGCAAAATCTATATAATATAAGAGCAAAATACCACTCACTGATTAATCACAAAATTTCAGAAAGTATAACACCTACAAACTTGCAATTTGGTAGGTAGGTTCCCTATAAGGCGTAGATATCCGCTAAGAACGGATTTTACGAAACTACACAACTACACTACTCACTAAGGGGATAGAGCGAGCTCCATGCGTACGATGTCGCGGGCGTCTGCTAGTCGGTTATATAGTTAAGACATGGAAGCGTAACATACAGGCAAACAAAGTGAATTTCACATTTACATTTATATTAGTATGGATAACGTACTCCTTACTCCTTTGTCGTCTTGTACGACTCCGCGGGAAGAGGTCGGATGATCCTTCTATTATTCTTTACTATAAACTAAGAAAAAAAGAAAGAAAGAAACATTTATTTAGTGCAAAGTGGCCACACAATAACAAGCAATTAAACAAGCAGACAATAATGACATTTGAAGTGGCTACATGGCTGTGTAATACAATGATGGTATTGAATTTACTACATAATAATTACATTAACTTATTATTCATTTCCTACTAGTTTCCGATCTCAAGCGCACAGTTAAATATTTTTAAAGAAATGTAACACATTTAAGTTTCCTGTTGATGTCTTCCTTTTATCGAAAAAGTAATAAATTTGCTACAGAGCCGGGCTCAAGTTTCCAAAGTTAAGATCTTCATACAGATTTCGGTCTTTAGCACTGATTAATAACACCATTAAAATTTACAGCCGATGAGAATTGATTGAACGTCTAAACTTCATTCCACCAAACGACTGCGTAAATCGGTGTTCGTGTCGGTACCGTGTCGTGTGGTATAAAGATAGGAAAAGCAGTCGAAATTCCGATTTATTTATTGCGAAATACAGACTGGTTTTTCGTTAAATGACTGACATATTGTAATCTGTTGGGAAACGGAGTGTTGTGACCTTTTGTATTGATTTGAAATAAAATGCTTTACTTTTAATTTAACGCCTACATGGAGCAGCGACCTAAATTACAGACGCTCACGCGTTATATTTGCGGGGTAGACAGGGGCATAGGGGTTCAGAAATATGACTTGTAATTTCGTGAATTCGGTATCAATTACCGGGGTGTAACTTGTAAAACTTTAGTTAAAATTTTTTGTTTTGTTGTTTGTGATTTTTTTGTTGTAATGGCGCTTACTGGTCACATCAACCCCTCTCTGAAAATCAGAGCTCTCTGTCTGCCTGCACCACTTCGTGGATAGCATCACACTGAGAGGCTGCCGTTAATCTACGTTTATTTTAAATGTTGTATTATTTTTGTTTGTATTGTTGTACTATGTAGATTAAAAAGATATTTATATAAAAAGTTATTCCATAAGCTGTCGCTCATTATTATACCGCCGGTTTAGTGGCCCCACGGAAGGGATGAGCCTGCAAAAATCACATACCATACAAAACCCTTATTAAGATTAGCGTTAACACAATACAGCTAACAAATGGCTCCAGTTAAGGCCGCACAGCTAAAACCCAGGCCAAATTATACGTCCAATGAAAATTGCGTGTGATACAAAAATATTCGTACTTTTGAAGGACGCTGACCGATACATTCACAGACCAGTATTTAAATTTTAACTCTATTTGTAGACAGTTAAGGTATATTGTTGGTTGTATATAAAATTGCTTGTTGTTGAATGGCGAGGTTCAGTTATATAATATTGGCGATATTGAACGCAATTAATTTTAAAGTGTGTAGTGAATGTGTGTTTATAAAAGGTGTTGTTTGAATAAGCGATTCAGTATAGTGTCACTTTACCCTCGCCCTTTGTTACGAGGAACCGAAATACTGGGAAGTTTTTGTGGTAACGACTGCCGTCTGCCCTTCTAATCCCCAAAAGGAACGTTTACGCCAGAACCTAGTTCATCAATCAGTAGGGGCATTATCTCTTGGCAGGTTTTTTATTTTTATATATATGACGCATCAATTTGACTTCACCTCGCCTGATGGAAGCTGAAGACAGAGTTTTGGAAAAGAGGGTCACCATTATAGACACGTATCATGTTACAATGGTGGCGCTCAGCTTGACGGCCTTATCAGATGCTTTTTCACGCCCCGCTTAAAGAATAAAGAACCCGGGACTGTAGGAAGAGGGGAACACGGTGAGTTTCGGTACCATGTTACAATGGTGGCACTCAGCTTGACGGCCTCATCAGATACTTTTGCACGCCCCGCTTAAAGAACCCGGGACTGTAGGACGAAGAAAACACGTTGAAGTTGGATTGGCTTCGTAGGTTTTGGAGGGACCCTCGTAAACCCTAGGCTAGTCTAATCATGATCACAATTAGGGTAAAATTTTAAAAAAAACTCGGGACCCCTCTTTGGCACACCACCAAAAACGCCACAATACCATCCGTCAAAACTAAGATAAGTCCGAACCCCGACTGTGGCAATGAATATACGAGAAAATGAGACATTCCTAAAGTTTACGATGTGAGGTACCTTAGTTATCTGTCCCGGGACATCGGTCATTTCCCGGAGATCGCTCCGGATCCCGCGATCCCGCACAGAATACTAATGAAACTATTATCTACTCAGACTTACTGTGTGGCCACTGAGTTAGCGAGTAGGGCAGGAAACATTTGAACTGTCTGGCTGTTCAGGTCCCTCATCGGCTGAATCCTATAGAATCCATTCTTTTTTTTTATTCCACTTAATTGGTAGACAAGCACACGGCCCACCTGATGGAAAGTGGTTACCGTGGCCTATGGACGTATGCAACACCAGGGGCGTCACACTCGTGCTGCCGACCCTCAAGAAACCTTTTAATGCCCTTCTTGAAGAACCCCATATTGTAGTCGCTTGGGAAAACCCTTTTTTTTTGTTTTATTCCTTTATATCTATTTTTTAAATGTTATATTGAGGTATAGGCATTTCCCTCGCTCCCCCGATGACCAAGGAAGACCCTAGGCTCTAACTAGGATGAAAACTAGGCATCGGTTGTAAACGGAAACCAATTTAAGATGTATTTGTCCAGAATTTTAGCAAATAATTATTAACGAGTAGATTGTGTTTTTCAGGGAGCCGTCAAAATTCGTCCGCGATAATTAAGTTTTTAAGATTAAACGATAATGAGGTTATTTTAAGCTGTAATTTTATTTTTAGTCTTGAATTTATGTACCTTTATATTGAGATGCGTAGGTATTTCCAAGCCAATATTTGTTAGAACTCCTGTTTACCTGTAACAAATAAAGTAAATATATATTTTCAATCGAAAAAATAAGTTTTGGTTCAAATAAAGGCATAGGCATAGAATATTAAGCACAAAATAAGGCATTACCCAGAGCCTTAGTCCAGGTTTGGGGTCGGCTTTTCAATCTAAAACGAACCTGCCGAACTTCGCTATTTTCCGCGAAGCTACTACTATCTGACCTCCGAAACCTACTGGCGATATCAATGTTCTCTATACTCGGAACAATTACAAAAAAAATTGATTTATTTATTTTGATTGCAACCGCTTTACGGAAAATATCGAGGCCTAGCCAAATCCGCAGTTAAGACTGGTAAAGCGGACCCCAGACTCCGAGGTGAAAGCTTCGGATGCGACTGGGAATTAACACTATGATGAAGATGAAGAAGGTTGTAACCGCGTGTATTGGGTCATTCATCAACTCGCTAATCCGGAACTCGCTAGCGCGTGCGAGTTAGCATTTTTCGATTTTTTTTTTGCGTACATACTAAAGTACCGTCAGATAAAAATGGAACGAAATGACCGAATCGAATCGATCGAATGATTGAACGAATGATCATGAGAATACAAACTCCTGTTTTTTGTACAAGTCCTGGTCCCCTTTGTGCCTTTCACATAGGTTTAATCACGAATATCTGTGGTTCTAATGGTCTAAACCATTTAGAAATTACCACTAAAGATGGCGAAGATACTTTCGGCCTTAGTACCAGCGTTCGAAGTCAAACCACTCAACACTTTCACTTATTTAGGGAATGCGGTTATTTTTTACTTCGTGACCATTCGTGATGTATTTTTAACCGACTTTGGTAAAAGTGTTCTTAGTTCGCAGATATACATTTTTTGTTTAATAACTATCTTATTTCTTCAAAGAAGAGAGTAGGTGTACGCCTTTGGTAACGTCACCTGACAGTTAAAAAAGTCACGCATCGTTGTTAGATTCGTGGTCTTTCGTGATACCATTTTTTTGTGTCGTAGAACCATAGTAGTAACAGAAATCTATGCGTGCAAGGAATGCTTGAGAAGTAGGCGGCGGAGCTGGTTCGGAGGAGACTCTCGAACTGCATAACCCACGTTAAGAGGACACAACTCGGGCGTCGGAGGTCGGACAGTTGGATAAGGTGACTGGCGGAGTCACCTGTCACCTTATCCGTGAGGATTTCCACACCATAAAAAAGTAAGTAACTTTTTACTTACATACAAGTTAATTGTTGGATAGCTTGTTCCTATGCTGCACTATTAGTCCCCGAGCCAGGCACAAATTTTGTCAGTCATTTCCCCCCGGGCTATAATCAATCAAAAGCTGACGTATATTCCACCATATTATTGTCAGTTTTCTTCCTTCAAGATATTGGATTAACTATAGTGTCACTAATTTTTAACAGGGAGGAAATGACAGAATTTTGTTTTTTTTATTAAGGGTTTGGGAGCTCATCGCTGGGAGGTCCACGAAAATTTATAATGCAACTCTCTGAAGCATTGTACGACTTATCATCTAAGAGGAAATTGGTTACACAAAAATGTTGCCGGCCTGCGGACCATTCTAAAGAATTGGACATAAAAAAGATTCCAAGATTGAAAATACGCACTTAATACTAAAGTAAAAAGAAAATATGTGACTCAATGATCATTCATTGTACAGTGTTTCATTGGCAATCATTTTCAAGAATGACTTTATGATGACTCCGTTCACTTTTGTATTATTTATATTGACTTTTTTCAATCTAAATGTTTGTTTAAGAAAAAGTAAATACAGTAAACGCTCCACAAGTTCCAATAATAGGTAAATATTAACATTGCGTTTTAAGGTAGTACCACACTTCGTCACAGTATAACTTCGTTATGCGACTAGACTGTACTCGCCCCAATATTAGTTGTCTTGTGTGTGAATAACATGCCAACAACTTGTATTCTGCACTGCAATTCACTAAGCGAGCACAACGATGCGACAACGATGCGAGGCGCAACGTAGATTGTCATTGGTCAGATTGTATCACGTCATTGGAAATCGACCAATGACAGTGTCTATCGCGCACATCGTTGCGACTCGCATCGTTGTCGCATCGTTGTGCTTGTTAGTGAATTGCACAGCAGATGTGTCAAACATGCCAAATATATGAATAGCTAGTTAGCTATATGGCTATTATATTCATTTCCTTGGTACTAGCGACTTATTCAAGTTTTTAGGCGTGTATCAAAATATAAGTGAACAATGGATAAATGGACGAACATGCGTATTCTCTGATCGCACATAAGCGTTATTGATTTAACGCCCTAATCTCAGGAACTACTGGGTCGAATTGAAATATTCTTTTTATGTTGGATAGTCCATTTATCGAGGAAGGTTATAAGCTTAATTTTTTCACGCTACTACTTAAGGGAGCGGAACAGTAATTATAAATGACAAGAAATCCGGCAGATTTCCATACTTCATTTGAAAATTACTTAATTGCGGCGGGTGAGTAAAATACGATTTAGAACGCCACGGGCGAAGAATAACACATACCGGAGTGTAATTCCACCTTTACAGATTTGTTCCACCGCTGATTTCGAAGCCGAAATATAAGTAGGCTCGTAATACGCTCGATGCTTTGAAAGTGAAGGTAATTTCGTTTTTACCGGGCTCTTTTAAGTAAGTCATTTCGGCGACTTATGTCTGAGGATCATCGGTGAAAAATGTTACAATTTGGCCAGGTATTCTCGGAGAATGGAATAAGTGGGCTTATGTCGATAGAGTCGGGCTTGGGAGTATGTTTTTAACCTTATTTGCTCTTTGTGTTAAATCTCTTGTGTGAATATTGGGAGACTTCTTTGAAGATTATTTTTAATAAAAATTTAC
Organism: Eilema depressum; assembly: GCA_914767945.1. Taxonomy (NCBI): domain Eukaryota; kingdom Metazoa; phylum Arthropoda; class Insecta; order Lepidoptera; family Erebidae; genus Eilema; species Eilema depressum. The sequence goes on from OU612026.1 coordinate 3,275,139, forward strand.
AGGAACAGCGAGATAGAGAGAGCAGGAAAAACTAAACTTAGCTTGTAATAGAAGTTCTATTCTTCTTCTTCTTGTAATAATCGATTCAAAATTCAGTTTGGGTCCGTCAAAAACAAATATGTACCTAATGTCAAAAACGGCTTTTCGTCACCCAGTTTTTAAGAACATGGTGATTTTGAAAAAAAAAATATTATTACGAGTATTATGGCCCATATTATGTAGTTTTTGACATTTTAGGAATTTGATGTTTAGATCGAAACTGAATTTTGAGCATTTATTTAATTAGGAGAGTTGACTTTTAGATTAATAACCATAAAAATGGGGTTCACTCCGTCTTACCACTAAAAAATTTTCTAGTCTACCAGACCTACCTAAGCTCAATCCATACACATAGGTACCTAGCCATCCGTCTAAGCTACGGATATGGGCTTGTAATACAAACCGATGGAAATGTAGGAGTACATAATACTTATGAGTTAATAATAAAATACATCTTTTAAAGACAAAGGTTCCGGAAATCTAAATGGAGTCACTTCGCATTTTCATGAGATAAGTACCTCACAAAGCGAACTTGGGTCAAGCAAATCTTATTATTCACAGCACGAATTTTTGAATTCAAATTCGGAACAATAACCATGTTCTAAAGGAGACGATTTTTTATGTTTGAGCTTTCGGCCACCTACAAATTTTGGAGAACAATTATGAAACGAGTATTGATTTATTTGTAATTTTATCGGGATTACAATGGTACATTGCTTCTTAGCTAGTCTAACCGGAGCATTGATATAAACCAAATCAAAACTGATACTAAAATCAATGTGAAACTGTCATGGCGCCAATCTCAGAAAATTATAATTTTATTATTTAGTATGACATAATAATAGACGTCATTAAAATCATGTCTTATGCAATGTATTGAATAAATAGAAGATGGATAGGGCAATAACCTTCTTTTTAACAAGTGGAAATCCACTCAAATCCGCCGGAGCCAGTGAGGGTGGTTATCGGACTCGAACCGACAAAACCCGCATGGCCGTGAATACATCAATATGTGATTACAAAGTACGGGCATGTGCCGTTTTTCACAGTCTATATGTTTTTCGGATGTAGAAAAGCAGGATTATCTTTACTAGTTGGGCGGTCAGACGGCAGCCGCTGCCATAAAAGGCATATTTCCAAACCGAATAAAAGAGAAGGAGCAAGCGGCCGGTAAAAGCCTCGGTTACAACTAGGCAAAACTCCTAAGATGATGATTCATACTTACACCATGAAATGAAAGTAGGTATCCAATGAAATAAAAACAAACAAAACCATATTATATTAATATTTATTTATTACATAGGTATATAAAACGTTTTTTTATTGCTGGTAGGTATGTCGTCCAAAAAGCATACAAATCATAGTAATTATAGTAAATGAGCAAAAAGAAAACTCAATTAATGTAAATAACATAATTATATTATATTCTCCTAGTGCCTTGGTTGTTTACTGATTTGCAGTAATTCATCTGAAAAAGATGGTTGGCGGTACGACTGGTGTATTTATTAGAATTGTTTGACTACATCACTTATAGACACTGTAATACTCCACTCGTCCATATTATTCAATACTAGCCATTGATTTACATAGCAGCTGCCTGTGTAACGTCTGTACTTATATAATATTATTTTTTTTACAATGATCATTGAACAACAAGAAAATTCACTAATCAATCACTCAAAATAATCACAAAATAACTGTCAAACAATTTTTGGCACTTTTGGGATTGTATTGCCATTCGAAATAATGAAATCGTATTCGCTAACAGTTTTTACCACATGGAATCGATTCCTCAATTGATACTTTAAAATAAAACTAAAACATCAGTTTTAAATTAAAATAATCTTCATTATCGGGCTGTGGAGGTCAGATGACTGGAAGAGGTGCATCCCGGACTCGAAGGTTAGGCCACGATAATGATGACGACAACCAAGTAGGTAAAGAGTGCAATGCCCAACCTAACGTTGTATTTTTGTATTCGTAAAGCTATAACCTGAGAGTATTGTAGTTTAGTGTTTACTTCTAGACAGGCATACTGTAAATAATATGGACTGTTGTGTTATAACATCATTGAAATAAAAATATTTAAACGGATTCTATTACAGCCTATTACGTGGGGATGATTGGTAAAATGTGGGTGTTAATTCACTCTGCCTAATTCTCCGGAGATAAATCAGTATATGATGATGACAGTATGTAATGAAATAACTGAAAACGAATCTTCATAGATTGCGTTGTAGATAGTTTTATTTCAATTACACATTGAAATAAAACTATCTACAACGCATTCTATGAAGATTCGTTTATAGCAAAATACTTTTATTAGCAAAAACTTTCGATAATGTCATATGGAATGAGAATTGTAAGATTGAAGATTTGAAGAAAAAACCTATATGTGCCTGTAGTTTCATCGAATACAATCGCATTATTAATCGATTTGAGTCTATGGTAAAGAAGATGTCTGGCAACATTTTAACATCTTGTCATGTGAAATATTAAGAATTTTCACAAATATAATAAATGATAAAAACACTCTTTAATAAGTTATCGTGAATCGGTTAGAGATTGGAACATTCTTCGTCCAATTATGATAATAAATGGATTCGTATTTTGTGCATATTGTACAATGACTGTTCATGCCCTATTCTCTGTTGTCTCTCTCTTCTCTCACTCTCGCTTTGATGTTTTACATAAGAAACAAAAACTTAAAAGTCGTTGTATTGATGGGCCGAAAATAAATCATCTCCTTTGAATTCAAAAATTCGAATACCAGATGAAAACTGACTGGGGTTATTTTTTTCTGGAAGCTATACACATAAATTAGACTTGGGAAGCTACCGTTCGAATTTACAGTCGGTTCGAAAACGATTTTTTTTTATTTAGGTGTGTACAGAAAATGAAGCTGAATTTTTGAATTGGCCAGGAGTGTATTACCTACTTTACACTTTTTAGCGGATTCTATGGCGATTTATTCGGTGATATTCTTATTTTTATAAATATGAATCCTGTCCCGATGTTTTAGTTGCCTTATAGCAACCATGGTCATGAGTTAGATTGAAGATAATACTTAATCTCATAGTTAGAAATTTCAGTAAATGCCTGCTGAAAAACCACTATAACGTCGGGATTTCAGTGTGTGCAGACGGTGACCTTATTTGAGCTCGTACAATGATTTTAATTTAAGGTTTAACGTGTTTAGGTTGAGGTGTAAGACCAGGCAATAGATTACTTACTATAATTATCTTTGTTATGCGTTTCGCGAATAAAATATTTTCTTTCTTTCTTGTCACTACATATTATAAAACAAAGTCGCTGTCGCTGTCTGTCCGTCCCTATGTATGCTTAAATCTTCAAAACTACGCAACGAATTTTGAAGCGGTTTTTTTTTAATAAATAGAGTGATTCAAGAGGAAGGTTTATATGTATAATACATGCTTATACTGTAGAGAAACACTGATAAATCAGGATCAGAATACCACGCGGGCGGAAAATATGGCGGTACGAAGTTCGCCGGGTCAGCTAGTTGCAAATAAATCGCGATAGAAAAAGTTTAAACTAGGTAGTTTTATATCTTATTAAGCAACATTATGCGCAGACCTTCCGTAAAAAATGAATTCATCATTTAGTGAACAGTTTCTTTAGTGGTTTAGAAATAGATAAGTAGTAACTGAGAAAGTAACTTTTTTATACCTACTGAGTAATGATGATGATAGCGTTATGTTATGATGTGCTAAAGATGATATCAGATGGTTAATTTTTTGTTCATTTACCCCTTTGATTGAGTCATTCACCATCTCGCGATCGTCAAATTCGCGAGCGCGTGCGAGTTGGCAGTTTTTGATTTCGAATTATTTTTTTTACTCAAAGTGACACATCTTATCACATTAGTGTCGAATGAATTCATTAGTAAACCTTCACTCTGAAGTTTTGATTCTGAAGCCGACCGCTTACGACAACGACGGACGCATGCAGTACATAGGTATAGCATTTACACGCATGTGCTGCGTGCGTTGACAGTTGTCGTATGCGGTCAGCTACGGAATCATACCTTAACTCCAAATGAACCAGAAATGAACGGTTTGAAAAGAGAGTGAACATTCATTTCGGTTCGGCCATTTTGTCTCGAGTCCTGTAATTGATGGATATCATGTCACGTTGACTTTTTTCTGGCTATGTTTCAACAGACGCAAAACAGCGCAAAACTTTATTTGTCGAAATATTGAAAGAAAAAAACAATCAATGTTCTTTTCTACTTCATTATGTCTAAGCCGTGAGAACATAGAATGAAAGAAGCATTCGCCCGAATGTATATTTTTTTTATATAGGACACGTTATTTTGACTTCACCTCGCCTGATGGTAAGCTGAAGGCAAAGTCTCAGGAAAGAGACAAGATACGTACCATTTTACAATAGTAGCACTCAGCTTAATTTCGATATTCACTCGAGTGAAATATCACCTTAAGCAGATTTAGTCCCTTTTTTTTTATCGTGCGAAAAATCCCCACGGATATCTCCCCCGCCGGAACCGGAGGAGGAGGTTATGTTGGACTCGAACCGACTAAAACGCACGCCGACTGTGGGCCGTCGGTTGCCGGAGGTGAGATTGTCGTAGCCATATCCCTCGCACCCCGGCAGACCCAGGGCCATATCTCTCGAACTGGCCCTCATCCGGTGTGGGGACCACGGAGTCCCCAACTCGCCCCCGGGTATGGGGAGGCACGCAATGCGCGCCGCCGCCGCACAGTGGTTCGAAATTTGAGCTCCGTTGACATAGAAACTTAAAGTGAGGAAATTAAAAAAAAAAAATTGTAATGGCTCTGGCATATCTCGCTTTATGTCATATTAACGTATGAATGGTATAAGTAGCTCCACGCGTGAAAAAAAAAAGTTTTGTGTTTTTTTTGTATGGGAGAAAACACTTAAAGTGCTTTTTCTTTCAACTGAATGGAACTGAAGGGCTGGTGCTCATACCAGCTATTGTACCACACACGGCGATCAAGATGACATCAAATTCACGCACCTTTACGCACCACTCCGCACGTAGTAAAATTTTGAAATATTGAATTTTCGATATGTGATTTTTCAAATCTTTGACGTAGTTAAATGTAGTTGCCGGTCCATTTACTTATAATGTCATTAGTTTTTAGCCTATTAGTGACTTTTAGGATGACAATAATTACAAATAATATTGATTATACGCATAAGTTTTTTACAATATTGCATTCCGAGAGCTAAGTAGCTCATTTGTTAATCACCGTGATTATGGTTGTTTATGATTAAATATGATTGACGTGAGATTAACCAATTAGGCTCTGGCATATCTCGGTTAATGTCATATTAACGTATGAATGGTATAAGTAGCCCCACGAGTGAGAAAAAAAAGTTTTGTGTTTTTTTTTGTATGGGAGAAAACACTTAAAGTGCTTTTTCTTTCACCTGAATGGAACTGAAGGGCTGGTGCTCACACCAGCTATTGTACCACACACGGCGATCAAGATGACATCAAATTCACGCACCTTTACGCGCCACTCCGCACGTAGTAAAATATTGAATTTCTGATATGTGATTTTAAAATCTTTGACGTAGTTAAATGTAGTTGCCGATCCAATTACTTATAATGTCATTAGTTTTTAGCGTATTAGTGACTTTTATGATGACAATAACTAAAAATAATATTGATTATACGCATAAGTTTTTTACAAAATTGCATTCCGAGAGCTAAGTAGCTCATTTGTTAATCACCGTGATTATGGTTGTTTATGATTAAATATGATTGACGTGAGATTAACCAATTAGGCTCTGGCATATCTCGCTTTATGTCATATTAACGTATGAATGGTATAAGTAGCCCCACGAGTGAGAAAAAAAAGTTTTGTGTTTTTTTTGTATGGGAGAAAACACTTAAAGTGCTTTTTCTTTCAACTGAATGGAACTGAAGGGCTGGTGCTCACACCAGCTATTGTACCACACACGGCGATCAAGATGACATCAAATTCACGCACCTTTACGCGCCACTCCGCACGTAGTAAAATTTTGAAATATTGAATTTCTGATATGTGATTTTTAAAATCTTTGACGTAGTTAAATGTAGTTGCCGATCCAATTACTTATAATGTCATTAGTTTTTAGCCTATTAGTGACTTTTATGATGACAATAACTAAAAATAATATTGATTATACGCATAAGTTTTTTACAAAATTGCAGTCCGAGTGCTAAGTAGCTCCCTTGTTAATCACCGTGATTATGGTTGTTTATGATTAAATATTATTGACATGAGATTAACCAATTAGGCTCTAGTGGAGCCAAATAGGTCCTACTCACAATGTGACTCCATTATCTGTAATAAAAGGCACTTAATTAAACAATAGCTCTCGGAATGCAATTTTGTAAAAAACTTATGCGTATAATCAATATTATTTTTAATTATTGTCATCCTAAAAGTCACTAATAGGCTAAAAACTAATGACATTATAAGTAAATGGATCGGCAACTACATTTAACTACGTCAAAGATTTGAAAAATCACATATCGAAAATTCAATATTTCAAAATTTTACTACGTGTGGAGTGGCGCGTAAAGGTGCGTGAATTTGATGTCATCATAATCGCCGTGTGTGGTACAATAGCTGGTGTGAGCACCAGCCCTTCAGTTCCATTCAGTTGAAAGAAAAAGCACTTTAAGTGTTTTCTCCCATACAAAAAAAAACACAAAAATTTTTTTTTCTCACGAGTGGGGCTACTTATACCATTCATACGTTAATATGACATAAAGCGAGATATGCCAGAGCCTAATTGGTTAATCTCACGTCAATCATATTTAATCATAAACAACCATAATCACGGTGATTAACAAATGAGCTACTTAGCTCTCGGAATGCAATTTTGTAAAAAACTTATGCGTATAATCAATATTATTTTTAATTATTGTCATCCTAAAAGTCACTTATAGGCTAAAAACTAATGACATTATAAGTAAATGGACCGGCAACTACATTTAACTACGTCAAAGATTTGAAAAATCACATATCGAAAATTCAATATTTCAAAATTTTACTACGTGCGGAGTGGTGCGTAAAGGTGCGTGAATTTGATGTCATCTTGATCGCCGTGTGTGGTACAATAGCTGGTGTGAGCACCAGCCCTTCAGTTCCATTCAGTTAAAAGAAAAAGCACTTTAAGTGTTTTCTCCCATACAAAAAAAACACAAAACTTTTTTTTCTCACGCGTGGAGCTACTTATACCATTCATACGTTAATATGACATATGGCGAGGTATGCCAGAGCCATTACAATTTTTTTTTTTTAATTTCCTCACTTTAAGTTTCTATGTCAATGGAGCTCAAATTTTGAACCACTGTGCGCCGCCGCGGCCAGCAGATTTACTTAGTCCCAATGGCGGAATAGATTTGCTATTACATCATTTAGGAAGCATTTAAGATAAGATAAGCACTACAAATAACCGAGACCTTCATAATTAATGCTATCAGTAGTCTTGTAAACAGAAACATTACGTCAACAGATGATTTTCCCACCATTGTTGGAAAATTAAAATTAAGTCTGACAAATAATGACTAAAATACTACTAGATTGCAATAAAAACATACATACATATAATCACGCCTTTATTCACGGAGGGTTAGGCAGAGGTGAATTAACACCCACATTTCACCAATCATTGTATTAAGTCCCACGTAATAGGAGGTTTTGCCGTATTCCGGGCATTATTGTTGACTCGAGCCATGATCTGCAGCTGAGTCTGGGCTGTATATATCTGTCTGATGTTAAACAGCCCTATCCCTCAGTCTTGTACGACAGGTGACCCAAATTCTACTCGCCGGGAACCACGCGGCTCCCTGTTAAATTACTTGAGGTGGATAATTATAATTGTCGTAGTCAGGTGCTCATATATCTCTCCCTATCCCTTCGGTAGTAAACAAGCTTGTGTCATCATTTCAGACGTTAAGTTACCTTTCTATATTCATCTAATTTCTTCCCAAGTGCGCACTTAATCTTATCTTCTAAGTTAATTATCTCTCTATAGCTCAACATCAAAGGTTCAACTTGCTTTAATGGCCGACCAATGAAATATTAATACTCTTATTACACGCTACCAGCGTCTACTATGGCTGTTAATACCAAGTAATTGAACGTACTTATGGCTTATGGAAGATATTTACGAAAGGACAACCCAGTCACCTAATCTGCCTAATCTGACAATCCAGACTGAATCCACCAATTACGCATGTACCTACTATTGATTACTAAGAGATTATAAGTTAAGTTAAGGATGACTATAGGACTAAAAATAGAAGGAGATAGGTATTTCCGTCCTAATCGAGCAGTTCGACTGGGTAAGTACCTCCGTCCTACAGAATGCCGCAGCTATAATAACCTCGTGTTGTGAGTAGGGTAGCCAGAGCTCACTGGGGAAGAGACGACAACTACAGACGCATGCAGCAGATACAGCGTATCCATTACTTGTTAAACTCCGATATGGATAAAGGGGACCATTGAGAAGCCGCAATGAATTACGCGTATCTGCTTCGTGCGTCAGCAGTTGTTGTATGCGGTTTTTTCGGTATCATACCTAAACCTCAGCTGCATTTCTGCCCGTGTTTCTTTGTTCAGTTCCAAATTCGAAATTCAAAATTTATTCCCGCCTCAGCCAGGAACCTTGGTATACCTCGGGACATATCTTGGACCTATAAGTCACGAGACAAACTAGGCCCAGGCGCGTGCGAATTGCTTTGTAATAATCTATGCTTGGTAAATTTGAGTTCGTCCACCGCAGTAGCACCCCGTGCTATCGTTAAAAGACACCCTTGTATAGAGGACTACGCGTATATCTACTATATAAAAATAAGTCGGGTTTTCCTTCCTGACGCTATAACTCCAGAACGGCTGTACCGATTTGGCTAATTTTAGTCTTGAAATATTCGTGGATGTCCAGGGAAGGTTTAAAGATGAGAAAATAGGTGCAGCGGGAACGGGATCGAAAAATATGGCGGTACGAAGTTCGCCGGGACAGCTAGTAGAGTATATAAAAATCAATGCCAATTTTCGTTGTTATTTTATAACTCAAGAACGGGCTCACCTGTCCAAACTAAACGTTTAGGCTTTGTTCGGACTATTTAGTAGATGGTTTATGTGAAGTTTGCACAAAATCGGTCGAGCGGTTCTTCATTTAGGCGGTATGAAGTTCGCGGGGTCAGCTAGTAGAGTATATTTTTATGCACATTTTAAGTTCAAGATTCTGTCCTGTGGTATAACTTCGGACCGGACACGTACCTTGGACCTAAATCGCAAGACGAACGGGGCTCTGGCGCCCGCGGATTGCTTTGTAATAATCTATGCTTGGTGAATTTGAGTTCGTCCTCCGCAGTAGCACCACGTGCTATCCTCAAAAGAAATGTGTACTGTGCGTATAGGGCACATTTTGAGCACACTTTAAGTCCTGAGGTATACAATTTTTGTTCTAACAGTCTAATACAGAAGTCATTGGTCAAACACTCGTTAACACCATTTTGTAACAAGAAAATTTGACAGGCTATCGCTTTCCGAGCAAATGGACGTTTCCCGGTCAAAAAAGATCATTTTATTCACAGATATAGATCTTAACATATCTCGGACTAAACGAGATAAATGATCCGGAATGACTTTCTATAATACCCAATAAGGGTAGCCGGGAGTCGATAAATTCATCCCTGATACCTTCATATTTTGTTAGCTTTATATAGTCCACTATAAATAAGTTATACTGTCGCAAGTAATACTGCAGGATTGTGGCGGAATAAGGTTGTGGTCATATATTCAGATTTATTGCTGTTGTCGTGAACGATTGAGTTATGTATTTCTATTGGAATAATGTGCTTCTATTAGGGTCAGTTTACATTATGTGGAAAAATGCTTAAATATGAAACTTTTTTCAATAAAACATGAAATATGCTTGTTATTAAATTAACACTAAAAAGTGACTTTTTCGCCTGGTCTGAATTGCAGAGTCTGTAGCGGAGAAATTCGTGCTACGGTGGCCACTGTACCACTAAAGTACAAAAGGATACACACACACACACACACACATACACACACACACACACAAACACACACACACACACACACATGCGCGCACACACTCACGCACACACACGCACGTACGGGAGATATAGATACCAAGAATCTTAATCCACAAGGAGATTATCAAGTGGTGTGTTCTAGACTTCTAGAATGGTGCTATAGAAACTGAGGTTGCATAAACAAACAACTCTATATAAATCTATAGAGTTGTTAAAACCGTTTGTGTTTATAAAGCCCGCATTGCAATTGATTTTATTGCTGACAAAGAGGTTACTGCAAACAGTCAATAATATATTCATTGTAGACGAGCAGAGATCGTCTCAGCACTGCAGACATAAAATTTAAATTGGAAATTGTGCTCAGATTGAAAAGGAAAAATAAAAAAATAAAAACAGAACTGTAGTGGAGCCAGCTTGCATTTTATTTATTAAGCTACGCAAAACTATGCAAGTACAGTCAACAACAAAAGTAGCTTAACAAATTCTAATTTATTATAATAAATAAATAAATATTGTAGGACATTCTACACAACGCTATCTAGACCCAAAGTAAGCATAGCTTAACTAGCTTGTGTTATGGAATCTAGAATGCGGATAAACATACTTAGATACTTTTTTTTTCGTACATACATACATATTATACATTGATCAACTCATAAGCCTTGTTCTTAAAGGTTCGGTAGCACGAGTGTGACTCCCCTGGTACTGCACTCGTCTATAGGCGACGGTAACCACTTTCCATCACGTGGTCTGCCACCTAAGTGGTATAAAAAAAACTTAAGCACCATTTATTTATAAACTAGCTGACCCGGCGAACTTGGTACCACCATATTTTCTAATCCCGCTCCCGCTGCATATCTCTAAATTTATCAGTGTTTCTCTACAATATTATGCATGTATTATACATATAAACCTTCCTCTTGAATCACTCTATCTATAAAAAAAAACCGCTTCAAAATCCATTGCGTAGTTTTAAAGATTTAAGCACACATAGGGACGGACAGACAGCGACAGCGACTTTGTTTTATTATATGTAGTGATTCCGCAGGCATTTAAAACAAATCCAAGCTCCGTCCTAACAAAACTGCTTTCAATAACATGTATAAAAAGCTTGTCTCAATCCCACATTTAGTTCCGTGACGATTTATAGTCCAGGCTTCCAGCTACCCTTATCAAAGTTCACTGGATTTGTTCAATGACGAATGCGTCCTCCCAAATCCCGGACTTGACATATATCTATCTTTATCCGGTAACGAAAAAACTTTCTCTCTTAGATTGCTTTCTCTGCTAAATTATTTTTGCTGAATGGGAAAATCTCACAAGTGTTCGAAGTTGGCAATGATCGGCTTGTATTAAATGTTTCGCCGCCATTTTCTTGGGTGATGCGATGTGACGATGTCGTGATTTCTTCTTTTTATGATTTGACAAGTAAAGGGGAAAGTTGTAAGATAAGTACTTTATTACTTTTTTTTATATAGGACACATCAAGTTGACTTCGCCTCGTCTGATGGTAAGCTGAAGGCAAAGTCTTGGAAAAAGAGGGTCACCATTATACACACGTACCATTTAAGTTAGTTTTAACCTTTACCATTATTACTTTTCTTTTTTTTTCTCCATCCGACAGTAAACATACAGCTCATTTATATTTTTGAATTTTTAATTATATTTATACGCCCCCTTTTTACCCCTTTTTGGTCCCACATAATGGGCCACGTAAGGACCAAAAATCATAGCTGGCGAAATATGGGTGATAAGGTTGACTATTTGACAATGCTACTATTTGATAACGCCCGTAGCACATCTCCGCCGTTTCGCGGCGGACAGCGGAACTGCTAGTTGAGTTTCGCTGTGTTCAAGTGTAGCTGGAGCAGCGAAACATGAGCGAGACACAAATGGTGGGTGAATATTTGACAATAAAATATTATGACGTCACAATTATTTATTTCACACAAGTCTGCTTATAAACTCTTGCCGATTTGACATTTAGTAAAAAGTACCTAATTTGACTCAACACTCAAATACCTAATTCTACACGAGCAAAGCTTCGGGCAAATGGCTGGTAAATTAAATAATACCTATCATTTTCGCCAAGATTCAGTTCAAGGTGAGACCTAAGCTAAGATAAACAGGATCAGGTGCGGCCGAGGTGAAGTGTTTTAATTGGTCACGTTCGTGCCTCACAAGGTACACGCGTGCTCTACTTGTTACATTGAATTTATCGGCAAAAATTCTTCTTCTTCCTCTTAGCGTTAATTCCCAGTCGCATCCGAAGCTTTCAGCTCGGAGTCTGGGGTCCGCTTTTACCAGTCTTAACTACGGATTGGCTAGACCTCGATATTTTCCGTGAAGCGATTGTCATCTGATCTCCACAACCCAATGTTAACATTAGGCGATATCGAAGCTCTGCAGTTAGACCGTTGTTTTTGGAATTTTTTAGGGCTCCAACTACCCGTAACGATTGCCATAAATGTTCTTATGGCAACCGGGACCGACGGCTTAACGTGCTCTCCGAGGCACGGCAAAAATTCTATTAGCCTAAAATAAATGTGGCCGAAATAGGGTTAGTCTCGATTCCCTTCGATTTTTTTTTCGGATCTAAAATTACGTTTTGTCAAACTATTATAAAGAACACCATTTTCGGGGGGATCGAGATCTGGGGAATTGCGACTAGCCCCGTAATATACTGAAGTGAATTCAGTCGTGTTGGTTGGAGTAAAATACAGCCACCCCTATCTCTAGGGGTTCGTAGGAGGGAACTAAGAGATAGGGTTGTTCTCTATCCGATAGTAAACATGCAGCCCATTACCAATTACCCGTTTGGCGGCAATGGGCTCGGCTCGGCCCCTAATACGTTGGAGCAAAAATTATAAGTAGTTGGCGAAAAATGGGTGGTTTTACACCTCTGCCTACTCCTTCAAGGATTTACAGGCTTGAATATATTATGTAGGCATATATATGAAAACTTCAGGAACATTTTTCTTCTGTTTTTCAATCGATTTTCTTTATCGTTTCATCATCATCTTAGATAGAAAGTGATAACATGTGAAATGATAATACCATAACTAACAAGAAATAACCAACAATAATAATAAATGAGAACATAACAGTGATTCATTATGATTGAAATAAATGTAAAAACATAATACAACTCTATTCAAAGGTATAATGACCCGAGGTATTTTTCTGAAGCGAAATTCTCCGCCATTTTGTTATGACAACTCTTGAAATACGAGCTACCTGAGCGCGACATTCGAAATAATTCACAGAAATTATACCTTCAGGGTTATCAAATAAATAGGTATATACGATAAAAACAATTTGTTTGTTGATTTGTTGATGTTTACCGAGTTTGTTGACACGAGGGGGAACGACTAAACGTTTTTCGTTCTTGGAAATCTTCGTGTTGATAATATAATACAGTTCGCGGCATTTGATTTGGCTCGTCTTGGCTTGCTTTAGTTCGTTCGAAATCGGCTTGCTTGCTTACCTATCGATGTTTTTGCTTTTGTCGCGTTTACTAGATATTAACGTAATACTAGCATTACTATAGTAGAGTATAAATTCAAATATCTGTACCATCTCTGCAAAGAGAAGCCGGCGGGTTTCGGGTAATAGGGACCCCCGCGGCTGGGGTGCGAGGGATATGGCTACGACAATCTCACCTCCGGCAACCGGCGGCCCATAGACGGCGTGCGTTTTAGTCGGGGGCGGGGGAGGTATCCGTGGGGATTTATCGAAGGATTAAAAAGGGTTCTTCCCTGTCCACCGATCGGAGGGTCCCCTCGCCACTGGGCTGTATGTTACTGTCAGATGGAAAACAGCCGTATCCTATTAAACTTAGCGATAAGTAACTAAACTATCGATAGTGCGACATCAATACTTATCTATCCTAGAAATCATCATGATTAACCGTAATGTGCTGGTAGCAGACGTAACTAATTTAGTTGTAGTACTCACATGAAGCGATTGTCGTTCAACCTCCGCAATCAAACTAATGAGGCCGTATTTCAAGAGTTTGTAAATTGATAGTATTTCTTACACGGGAATATAGCTCTTAGATACATGTATTTAGTGGTGCTATTAGCGTGAGTACGGCGATGACGACGTCTATTAAATCTGAGAAGGCAGTAAGGAATGAACTGTGCTTCGAGTTTCTTCTTAGAATAAATATGGTTTAAAGACAGTACAGAAAATATCATATTTCCCCTTTTTACAATTTAAGTAGCAGTAGTTTTTTTTTATAAAGGACACGTCAATTTGACTTCATTTCGCCTAATGGTAAGCTGAAGGAAAGATGATCACCATTACTGACACCTATGGTGTTACAATGGTGACCCTCAGTTTGACGGCCTCATCAGGACCTGGGACTATAGGAAGAAGAAAAATTACAGAAATGTTAAATTGGCAACTTGATGGCTCATTTCTGAGAATATTATTTTTTTCTACTGACATATAGACGAACAACGAAGTGATCCTATTAGGGTTTAGTTTTTTCCTTTTGAGGTACGGAACTCGGTAAAAAATGTCTCAAATTAACAGGTCTACACAAGTTGACCCCTAGATTCGACAATAGGATTCCCTGTGTTTTATAGATCCAGTCTCCTTCATTCCAATCCTCTTTGAACCTACGCGATTACCACTTTACCACGAGCCTAAAAAGTCGGCCTCTTTTCAAGAAAAGCTATCTAGTTAAAAGCATAAAATGAGAACTTGTTTACGAGCCTAACTTAACCCTGAAGGTATGATTCTGATGGTGACCGCATACGACAACTGCCGACGCATGCAGCGCATACTGCGTACTCATTACTTGTTAAACTCCGATACGAATAAAGCGGATCATTGGGAAGCCACAATGAATTACGTGCATCTGCTGCATGCATCATACCGGAGGATATCTGTGCCTCATCATCCAGACCCGATATATTCCTTTTTTCACGATCGCATAGGCGTGCAGTGCTTGTAGAACTCACAGTACCGTGGGAAACTAATACCTAAAGACCACGCTATAAAGACAAACAAATACTTTGACTAGACAAACGAGTTAACCAAAAATGGCTACGTGGTTAACCACGTAGCCGTTTTTGGTTAACTCGTTTAAACTCTACGCCGTAGAAGTAGGAGCAAGGGGAATTCCAGCTAAATCCCTGTACAACTTACTTAAAGACCTCGGATTGCCAAGAATTTCAGTAAGCTCTTTACTAAATCGAATATCAAAAGCGGCATTGATAGGATCTTACCAAATTTAGATAGGTAGGGGGGGGGGGGGGGACACTACTGACGGTGGAGGTGAGCGCTGATGCATCACAAGGTGATACCCTAAACCTACATCTGGGTCGTGAGTCCCAGTCGCCGTCACGGTGTTCCTCTCTGTATCACGCTATGGACCCGGCGACCGCACGGTGAATCCATTGAGTGCTTAGAATCGGATCTCTTAAGGGACGATACGGTACGGTACGAGATACGAATTCATTGCAGCTTCTTAGTGGTCCCCTTTATTCGTTTCGGAGTTTAACAATTACTGGGTACGTTGTATTTGCTGCATGCGTCTGCATTTATCGTATGCGGTCAGTTTCGGAATCATACCTTTGGGCAAGAGTTCACAAAGCCGGCCACCTTTCAAGCATTACCTATCAAGTTAAAAGCTCAAAATGAGAATTTGTTTACAAGCCTAACTTAGTCTCAATACCTTACCTAAGTAAGTAGGTCCATAAATTACCTAAGTCTTCAATTACTTCTTGGTGCCACGTGACGTCACGACATTGTATAAATGCCGACACATTTATTTGGTGTTCAAACCCAAATTTTATGGCTCCAAGGATATTAAGTAATACCTTTGTTTTACGGACGGGGACGTGAGGATGGGTTGATTTATTACGGTTTAGGGGAAGGTTATTGTGTAGAAATTACTGGCGCTGTCATTTTTGTCATGTAAGTTTTGCAGGGGATAAACGTGTGGGAATAATAATGTCTGTACATATGGCAAAGGAGATAAGTATACAGTTTTGTCATATAAAGTTGTATACTAATATGCTTTGCTGTTTGTTCCTAACATACCAACATACATACAACCACGCCGACAGAGGTGAATTAATATCCACATTTCATCAATTGTATTAGCTCTCACGTAATAGGGGGTGAGCTGTATTCCAGGCACTATTGTTGACTCGAGCCATTCATCTGAGGCTGAGATTTCAAAAATTCTTTCACCATATCGCGATATCATCACTCTACTATCTGAGATGAACGGGACCAAAATCCACGCGGGCGGAGCCGCGAACAACAGCTATACAAAGAAAACAAAAAATACTTTTTACTTCGAGCTTGACGCTTAAGATAAATTAAAAAACAAAAGCTCTTCCGCCATTTTCAATTACGCCCAAGCAATTTTTCACTGAAGCCAATATTCAAATTAAATTCATAATCCCTGAACTTCTATCTCGATACTGGGTCAATCCGCAAGAACAAATAGCGATGGACCCCATATCTCCAGTTTGCAGGCAACCCCTAGTCTCCGTTTATTGAAAAAACGTCCGTCCTACCGTAAAATTGGGTGTCACAACGATAACTTGTAGTGATTCTGTAAATTGCGTACAAATTTACGTCTTTGTGACCCAATTGAAAGGTTAAGGCAATTTGTTTTAGGTGGATGGAGATGGGGATGAGATAAGGTAATAAAAAAAATTAAGGTGTTCTTAGAAAGAGGCTTAGACAAGCTACCTAACACAGACTTATAATTTTTTATGGGCGACGGTCTGCCCAAGTTATTGCTATCCGGAAATACAGATTCGGGCAAGGCATTCCACTTATTGGTAATATACGCATGATAAACATATCATAGATTCTATAGATATTTGGATTTGGCAAATTGAAATGTGGAATGTAGATTCAGTAACGATTGTACCGATAGCCGTATCAGTCAATAGACTATTAGCTCAGAGTCTCTAACAGCATCTGAAGAGGTTTACATTAAATAGATGGGCTTAGCCCATCTATTTATACGAACTCGGTCTTCCATGAGCACAGGCCTAAAACAGAAGCAGCGGTGCAATACGCGCCTCCTTTCTGGGAGCCTGATGGGATGGGGATTAAAAACACAACAAAGAAACAAAAATAATAAAAATATATGAACTACATAAAACTATTGAGTCTTGAACCCATAGAAAACACAAACCACAAAGAACGTTTCGCGTTATCTTCTCTTCTTTCTAACCAAGTTTCCAGAAATAAATTCTAACTATTATAATATTGAATGCCTTTCTAGAAATCTGTAGGTATATATTTAAACGATTTTGCGCAGTGGCTTAGATTGAATGTGCCTTTCTGTATCGAGGCAGGTATTGGAGAGAAAATGGAAATGTTTATTGTATATCTAATGTCCAATTGAAAGAAAGCTGGTGGCGTATTTCCTATCTGTACAAGCAGGATCTTTACCTATGCCGGGGGCCCCGGGCACATAAGAATTTGGGGGCCCCAATTTGTTTGATTGATCCTTTACCATGATTTCCGCAGTTTTGTATGTGATCATTCATTGCACTGTAACTTCTTTTGTGAGATAAATGCGCCCAACAGAAATGTTTTGAGTTTGTGTAAGAGAAAATTATGACGGTCGTTCGGAGGACCCCAAGAGGAAGGGAGCCCTGGGCATGTGCCCCGTGTGCCCTTATGGTAAAGACGGCATTGTACAAGGCTAGCATTCAAGGATGTAACAGTGGTGAAATTATGTAGTTTCAGAGCACGTTTCGATTCCGTTTGACAACCGGACTACTGCTACTGAAAAGTTGCAGTAGTCCGATCAACCGGACTAGCAACCGAACTACTGAGACTAAAAGATTCAAACATACAAAATAACTCCTTAGCTTTATTTATAGTAAGTATAGCTTATAAGAAGTGTTACGCCACATCTGGTTTTAGTGAAATCAAAATTAACAGGTACTACGGTAATTTGCCTTGCAATCGATTAATTAATCGTAATCGTACCTACACGTTAGTTCTGCACGGTGTGAACATGATGGCTACGATTACGCACGGGTTAGATTGGAACGAATTTAATTGTTCGTTAATTGCGATTGTTATTGCATTAATGGTCGAAACGAACAAATTGATCTTTATTTTTAGTTAGTGTGTAGTTTATCATTTTGAAAAGACAATGCTTAAGAGAAATAAGGTTTAGGTACAGGGTGGCAGAACGACCTCCGTCCCCCATGAGCGCGGGCCTGGGGGTGACAGGTGGAGCCGCCGGTCACCCTAGCAGAAGCAGGCCGCGGTGGCGGCGCGCATTGCGTGCCTCCTCATATCCGGGAGCGAGTTGGGGACTCTGTTGTACTCGCAAATACCGAGGAGCTCATGCATGTTATATCTTAACATAATAACTACTTAATGGTCGGCGCGCATTGCGTGCCTCCCCATACACGGGGGCGAGTTAGGGACCCCGTGGTCCCCACACCGGATGAGGGCCAGATCGAGAGTTATGGCCCTGGGTCGGCCGGGGTGCGAGGGATATGGCTACGACAATCTCACCTCCGGCAACTGACGGCCCACAGACGGCGTGCGTTTTGGTCGGTTCGAATCCGACATAACCTCTTCCTCCGGCTCCGGCGGGGGAGGTATCCGTGGGGATGTTTCGCACGATAAAAAAAAAGGTACAGGGTCGTGCCAACATCTTCGAGATTCAGGTCAACCGCACCAATCTTAGCCCATGTTCTTTCCCAAGATCTCATCTATAAATCTGTGCCAACGTCATAAAAATCGTTTTAGTGGTTTGGGCATAAAGGTGTAACAGACAAACAGACAGAGTTACTTCCGCATTTTTAATATTAGTATGGATTAGTAGAATGTGGTTGAAGAGTATAGTTTTTTTTTATTGAAGTTTTGATTAAACCTCACTTCCCTACTACCTGTTTCAAAAAGAATCTTTCTTCCATATTGGGCCAGATTCAAAGACATATTTACCTGAAACAATAAAAACATATCGTTTTAAAATAAATTTAAATAATTCGAACTTCATTATTAACTATGTTCCTGTACTGCAAACAATTCAATAGAACACACAATCATTATTGTATTATCATCAACAAACAAAAACCAACTTTATTTTCACATGACTAACGTGCATTTCAGGTATCACAACTTATTCGCTCATTCAAACAACATGCAGTGAACAAATTCCACAATTCGTTCCCACAAAGTTTCTAGCAGGTAAATCATTTCTATAGGTACACGTTAGAGCTTACAGAACTCGACAAGCAACTTTCCCGACGTTATGGTATAGTTTTAAAAGTACTTAGATGTCGGTGGTCCGCGTTGGATATGAACCTGCTAATGTTGTTCGAACGAAAGTTGAATTCTGGAGGGCTAGCATGTAATTTGCGTTCGAAAGTTTGAGTCAACGAACATGAGTCTATGCCAATTAGGGATTGCAAAATTCGAAAAATTTTCAATTTCGAATTATTCGAATTCCACTTGACCTAAATTCGAATTATTCGAATTTTTCCAAGTTTTTTTTTGCAAAGGAGCATATTTTATTACATTTGGATTTTTTAATGAGCATACCTACACTGATCAATAAGAAAAAAAAAGGCAGCCCATTTTTATACAATTTGCGTTTAATAAACTTTACTTAATTATATTTGCTTGGTATCTTGGTATCTTATTAAGTGAGCATTCCCTCATTCATACTCACTCTCAATTTAATAAAAGTAAATCTTCTTATAAGTGCCCGGTTAATGGCAATAAGCTCGCCACCTATTACATTGGGACCTAAACATAAACGGCGAAATGTGGGTGCTAGCACCTCTGCCTACCCCTTCGGGGATACAGGCGTGAGTTTATGTTATGTTATGTTTTTAAATCTTCTTGTAAACATTTAAAATCACAGTCTCAATCTGAACTTAATAAAAGTGAGGGTTTCGTCTTCTGGTCTTGAAGCTGGACGGACATTGTGGTAGTGTCATATAAGCATCTCAGCACCTCGATGTATCGCCAATCGACACAACACCGCTGCAGGGCATCCAGCACTGCCCACGTTTCGATAGAGTCGAAGGCTTTTTCGTAGTCCACAAACGCCATACACATGGGCGATTGTACTCCTGATTCTTTTCTACAATCTGCCGAACAGTATGGATCTGGTCCATGGTACTATAGCCTTTTCGAAACCCGGTTTGCTCAGGTGGCTGGAACTCGTCGAGATTACCCGCGAGGCGATTTGTGACGACCCTCGAGAACAACTTGTAGACATGGCTCAGGAGTGAGATGGGCCTGTAGTTCTTCAGCAAGGACTTATCACCTTTTTTGAAGAACAGTACCACCGCACTCCCGCTCCATGCCCTAGGTGTTAGCCCTTGCTGGATGACGGAAATAAAGAGACTCGCTAGCTTTTTCAAAATTGGAGCGCCACCTGCTTTCAATAGCTTAGTAGTAATTCCGTCATCACCAGGGCACTTGTTTTTCTTCAGTTGCCGGAGAGGCACCTCTACCTCGCACCGCTCGATATCTGGCGTCTCCTCGGTGTAATGGCGCGTGACTGGGTAACTGTGGTCTTCATAGCTGTGTCCCATCGGTTTACTTATCCGTGATGCATATAGCTGTCCATAAAATTTCTCGATCTCTTCAAGTATCTCGAACTTTGAGGTAATAGTTTTGCCATCCCCAGTTTTAAGCTTCGTTCTCTCACTTTCACTCAATTGCCTCCGGGATAGTGCGAGTGTTGGAGTGTCGGAGGTCGCGTCGTATCAGCTTTTTGATTTGTTGGTCTAAGGCTCTCCCATCCGATGAAGATGACTGTGTGGATGGTTGTTCATGCCTCTTCCTCATAAGTTCGAGAGTCTCAGAGAGAGCTTGGAGTCTTGCTGTCTGCGTTTTCCGGGAAACAACTTTCCAGACACTTCCTGCAATGTTTTGACCACTATGCTGGCCTTCTCGTCAATGCTGCTAGAGGTTTCCAGCATTGCGAAAAGATTTTGAAGTTGTAGTTGGACTTTTCGGACCCTAGAGCTACTTGGAACGGCGTGGGTCGGAGGGTTTATCTTATCATTCGGAATCTTTCAGCCTTGATGTTGATATTTAGAGAGCCTCGGATAAGTCGGTGATCGCCTCCAGTTTTAAACTTGTTGGGCATAGAGACATCTCTAAATATGTGCTTACTGTCCGTTATGAAAAAGTCTATTTCGTTCTTTATCGCAGAGTCCCGGCGTTGCCAAGTCCATTTCTTGTGGGGTTATTTCTTAAAGAACCTATTCATAAGAAGAGCCCCTGTAACTCGAGAAAGCTGACTAGCATTTGCCCTATGCGATTTCTGCTCCCCACTCCATAACGTCAAATTTTCGTCTCGCTGCGTTCTTGTACTCCCACTCTGGCATTGAAGTCCCCCATAGGCCCATAACAACTTTGTAAGTGGCCTTGGCGGTGTGATTAATTGCCTTAGCAATATCCTCATATACCACCTCGGCAGTTTCTTTGGGGTAAGACGAGGTCGGCGCATATACCTGTATCACCTTCAGCGAACGACTGTTCGTGATTTTCAGGACAAGGTACAGACAACTTCAACAACGCTGCTGTTGAAGTCCTTTTTACCAGAAAGCCGACTCCTCCCTGGGGGAGCTGATCACCTTCTCTAAAATAGAACAGGTCGCTTGACTCAAGGGTTGTCGTGTCCTCCCCTTTCTTCAGATCTCTGACAGTCTCAATATGTGCCAGTTTATGCGAATTAGTTCTACCTCGAGTTCGGTGAGGTGCTCGTCTAGTCGTAGTGTACTGCAGTTATAAGCTGCCAGCAGTAGATGGTTTCGGTAGCTTCCCGCTACCATGGCTGGGAATAGCGGGACCATCGGGAACTAGGGGCCTTTTATTTTGGCGTCTGTGCATGGTGAGAGTGGCTAGCCTACTATTGCGTAGTAGTTTTTTATGATAGTAACCGAAATTCGAATAATTCGAATACTTGGTTTTAAAATTCGAATTTATAAATTGGCCCAAAAATTCGAATAATTCGAATTTTTCGAATTTCGAAGTATTCGAATTGCAATCCCTAATGCCAATATTATGAAGCTGAAGAGTTTGTTTGTTTCATTGATTTACATAGACACATACATACAATCACGCCTTTATCCCCGCAGGGTTAGGTAGAGATGAATTACCACCCACATTTCACCAATCATTGTATTAGGTCCCACGTAATAGCGGGTGAGCCTATTTCCATATTCCGGGCACTATTGTTGACTCGAGCCATGTATCTGAGGCTGAGCCTGGGCTGTATTTATCTGTCTGATGTTAAACAGCTCTATCCCTTAGTCGCCTTGTACGAGACCGCAAGGGAGGAGATGGGGTGGCCCAGATTCTACATTGTCGGGAACCACGCGTCTATTTTGATTGATTAAACGCGGTTATATAACAGGGTTTTGTAGTATGCCACGAGCGAAGCCAGGGCATACTTCGAAAACCTCGAGCTAGTTAAAGATATAGTACTCATTGATCTAGTTAAAGTTTTTTTTTTAGGTAAGGTACCATGAAGTAAATTCGGATTTCTTTCGGCAGGGTTTAGGCTGAGCGAAGTGCCACGTGCTGTTTGATAAGCCCTGGAGACGATACATAGACAGGTCAAGAGGGTAGTAGAAAAGGTAGTCTTGAATAATGTTGGATAATATGTGCCTGTAAGGGTCTAAAAAATGAAACATATCGAGAGATTCTGTAAGGAAGGTTTGGACGCTGTACATCCTGGAATACCTTCTCCAAAAGCGGACTCGGAGAAGCAAAGGCCCTTAGAAGTGGATTAATAATTTCTTTTGTCAGTGTCCCTGTTGGGAATTAATAAACTTCTTTGAACATCCGAGCGCCAAACTCGGTTACAACCAAAACTGCTGATTCATTTCTCCTCTTAACTTTACGAGAACAAGTGCCGTCAGGCTGCTGAATTGCAGGTTTTTCTATCCGTGGGAAAGGATACAGGTGCCAGAGCTTCATTCGTGGGTCAGCAGGTGTACCAACTTTCAGAGATATTGGGTAATGCCCCAAAGATCTTGACCAGACCCCACACCAATGGCGAGGGGTCCCTACGACCTGATTCCTGCCGGATTGCTCTGCATGTTAGAGATTTTTAAATTGATACTTCTTGTCGTTCTTTGAGAGGTAAGATCTTCGGCTTTCCTTTGAAAAGATTAATCCATCGCCACTGCCCCATACTTGGGATTATGGGAACTCGTCAAGACCTTTGGGCACTCTATTGGATAGTAGCCAGGGAAGCGAGTTAACCTTTAAGTACCTGTAGTTCTAAAGGGTTAATGTACGTCCTGAGCAATGATACAAGTGGGAACATAGCTTGACCGAGAATAACAGAACTCCTTAAGGACAAATCAAGTTCTTGTTATATTCCCATAGCAGAACGGAACATCGTCCATTGAACTCTATAGAAGCAATTTAGAGAAAGTGTTCGCCATTGTGTTGCTATTAGTTGCGCAAGCGGTTGAGCACACAGTGGGTGATGAATCAATTTGTCGAATTATCCATTACGCTGGGAGTGGGAAAGTTGATAAAATTGTAAACAATACTTTATTTGGGTGCTACTTATATTCATTAAATTACTAGCCTTCCGCCCTCGACTCCGCCCGCGTGGATTGCTTATCACCGGTTCTTACTCAATTGACGACAATCAAACAAACTTAAGGTTTTAAGTCTGATCAAGACGTTTCTTACAAAAAAAGCCGTAACAAAATCAGTTCAGTAGTTTTTGCGTCCATCGCGAACTAACATTTCCGAATATCTACTACGCTAGAATTTATTGGATCTCCTGGTTTCGGTTTGCCTGCCTGCCCCTCTACACAAGTGGTAATATTATGTTTCTAGAAGTAATAGATTGATAAATATTGAGATAGACATACGTTGGCGACTGTCATATATGTAAAAATACCATACCAATCCATATACCCAACATTCTATTCTACAATACACCGGCCACTTAACTAGGGGGGCGATTCAATTATTGCTTTTTAAAACGTGTGATTTCTAAAACTAATAGGAAACTAATGAAACTATGGGTAAATTTGAAGATTTAATGACCTCACAAAACAGTCTTGTTTTGTTTGACAAGTCATATAAAATACCAAAGATTTGGTGCTTTTATTATCCTATATCATGCATTCGGTCATGTAATGCAGATAGTATTGATTTTTTGCACGATGTTGTGCAATTTTTCTGCACGAAATTAGCTCAGGCTTTTTTTTAAAAAGGCTTTTAAGTAAATGAACCTTCTACTAAGTTATCTTGCTGACGTCAGCGTCGTGTAATCGACGATGCCAAGTAACTATTCATAACTAAAACTTAACCACTTGAGTAGCTCCAACTTCTCAACTCATTTCAGTAACAAGTGAGTGCTTAAGAATATAACTTGTAAAGTATTAAGCCCGTGTCACGACTCACGATACGACGATACCGTAGGGATGCCAGTCTGATAAAAACTTGCCAGACTATTATTATTCACTTCTGAAATGGGGTAATTTTTTTTTTAATGCTGTCTGACAAAAGTTACCGATATAGCTCGCAGAAAACTGAAGTGGCAAGTGGCAGCAGGTGCCTGAAAACAAAGGTCTTCGACCAGTGCATCCTGCACAAAATTTATGATGCCGAAACGTAAGCTCTCACAAGAGAGGAGTCTAGTGGCCAGTTTTCCAAAGAGTAGCATGGTGCAATTAAATCGTGGTAACTAATTTTTTCACCAGTTTCTCTTTTGAAAATTTTCTACGTTCACTACTGGTTTATTCAGGCAGGCTTTGGAGTAAGTCATTCATGGAATTTCTTTGAATGATAGAATTCGTAATGAGGTCATGCGACAAAGAACTTAAGTTACCGACATAGTTCGTAGAATAAGCAAGCTGCAGTGGCAGTGGTCTGGCCCCATCTGTCGAAGGACCGATGGCCGTTGGCGCAACCAAGTCCTGCAGTGGAGAACGTGAGAAAGCTAAAGGGAGGTGGGACGCCTCCAGCAAAAGGCACGCAATGGAATTCCTTTTTTAAAACTACAATAGGTTCTTATTCTATTCAATATGAACATTGTTATTGAACTAGCTCAATTTTGTTGACTTACGTCATAATGCTTAACAAGACTGGCCCTCGATTCTGCTAAAGCAAAACCACTGTCATAACGCAAACAAAGTATTTTAGACTTTATTGCTATAAACTTAAAGATCAAAATTAAATGAATCGAATTTTGTTACACTTTTTCACTCACTCTACAAAAAAAATTAAATTAAAAATTGAAAAAGCCCCCGACCCAAAAAGTAAAACAATAACTACATAATATTACATTATGACCTACCCTAAGTAAGTACATAGTAAGTATTGACCCATTTGTCATTTGCCTCTTCGGGGACCGCTAAGTACTTTGGTATGCCCTATTCCCCCTGACGGTCAAATGGCTGCACCAATTTTTATGAAACATAGCTAAGAACACTCTCGACTAAACCATCCTTCAAATAAA
Organism: Eilema depressum; assembly: GCA_914767945.1. Taxonomy (NCBI): domain Eukaryota; kingdom Metazoa; phylum Arthropoda; class Insecta; order Lepidoptera; family Erebidae; genus Eilema; species Eilema depressum. The sequence goes on from OU612026.1 coordinate 3,300,710, forward strand.
AGAAACAGAATCGAAATCGGTTCAGTCGTTTGGAAGCTACGATGCCACAGACAGACTGACACACACACACACACCCACACACCCATACACACTTCAAACTTATAACACCCCTCTTAACTAGATTGCTTTAAGGTCTAAAATTGAATGGATTTTTTTGCAGTATTCGTGGCAGTGGTTTTACTTTAGCAGAATCAAGGCCCAGATCTCAAATATGGCGGCCAGTATCAACAGTCATGTATATCACTACATTGACTACATAAATTATAAAACAAAGTCGCTATCGCTGTCTGTCCGTCCCTATGTATGCTTAAATCTTCAAAACTACGCAACGGATTTTGAAGCGGTTTTTTTAATAGAGTGATTCAAGAGAAAGGTTTATATGTATAATACATGCATAATATTGTAGAGAAACACTGATAAATTTAGAAATATGTAGCGGGAACGGGATCAGAAAATATGGCGGTACGAAGTTCGCCGGGTCAGCTAGTCCACAGAATAAAAATAATAGTACTAGGTACGTGGTATAACTGCGTGAGCTGTTTAATTGAATTGATTATATTATCAACCGATATGATTGTTATTCCGATCGATAGGTAATGTTTGTGTAGTTCATTACCGTGTTGGAATAACATTGTAATAAATTATTCGATGTTAGATATGGACTAATTTATTCGATTGTAGTAATTGTATTACGATAGGGCTATATTGTTACTAAGTCGATCTTGTTTTTTTTCTATGGCAGGACTGCCCCTCTAGACAAGTGGCAATTCGTCGGCCGGCGTTTTGTAGAATAGAATGCCAAATGTATGGGATTTGACGTATATGACAGGCGTCAACGAATGTCAAAAACGTCAAATTCTATTAGTCATTCTATTCCATGATACGCCGAGCAACGAATTGCCACTTGTCTAGGGGGGCTGTTTCTGTTTGACATCCTCAAGAAATGTTTTTTCAGGGTTCTGTACCCAAAGGGTAAATATGGAGCCATATCACTAAGACTTCACTGTCTGTCACGAGGCAATACAGCTGTATCTCGTGAACCGTGATAGCTAAACAGTTGAAATTTTCATAGATGATGCATTTTGTTGCCGATATAACAGTACCTACTAAAAACAGAAATATGTGTTACACCCGTATTCACAAACAATACTTCGCTATGCGTACCACCAAAACTGTGCAAAGAACGACAAATTCTCAGTGCGTTCATTTTGGCAAGCCTTTTTATTCATTGATAACACTTAAGTAATACTTCGTTGAGGGAACGCACTGCGTTAGATACTGCTCCGTGATGTTTGTGAATTAATTTTACCAACCCTATGCGCTCGAGCACACTATGAGACCTCACAGTATCGTTTGTGAATACGGGTGTTAGTATCGAAGCTATACTATTACTAATCAATGAGTACTTAATTACCCAGGTACCTAATATGTACCGGGAACATCGCTGTCACCAATCACATCCGCACTTAAATCATATTGTCGACCCATCTTTCGTCAACTGGCCTCTTGAAAACAGTTCTTAATAATCTATTAATATAGGCGTATCGGCAAACGTGGCGCACATTGGGAGAGGCCTATGTCCAGCAGTGGACTGCAGTACGCTAATTGATTGATTGATAGGCGTAGTATGAGAGATACGCAGATAAATACAAACCCAGATATACGTGTATATAGAATGGTATAGTATAGAGGTATAGACCCAATTACAATTACGACTGCCTCTGTGGCGTAGCGGTAGTGAACGCGGCTGCTACGCAGGAGGCGCGGGTTCGATCCCCGCTCAGTGCCAATATTTGTATGCACGAATATAAATATTTGCATTGGTCTGGGTGTTTCTATGTATAATATGTATGTATTTACAAAAAAAAAAAAGTATCCAAGTAGGTATGTATATCCGCATTCTAGATTCCATAACACAAGCTAATTAAGCTTACCATGGGTCTAGATAGCGTTGTGTAGAATGTTGTAGAATTACGATCTTTGAAGCCAGTAACACCTGCTGATTGAAAGACAAGTTTCTGGCAAAGGCTTTCCTCTCAGAATTGGGAGGTCACCGGCAGTCGCTTCCGTAAACGCCAAAGTAAGACAACAGCCGGTACTATAAAAGGGTACTTTATTCAGGAAACCAAAGCAGTTCTTAGTACAATAGTATTTTAATTATGTTGCAGTATCATGTGTCTCTAGGGGAAGTTTAATAAAAAGTTGCGAAAGAGAAGCTTTCAAAACATATTGTTTTCAAAGACAATGAACGAATTGAAAGTGCTGCGGGTACGAACAACTGGGAGTACAGTCGTCGACTTAAGTGTTAGTATATACGTAAAAATAAATAAAACAAAAGTATTTGCAAGACAAGATAGACACTATATCTTGTTTTTTTTTGCCGTAAGTATTTGGAATAAGTAGAATCGTCGTGAATATAAGAAATTACATGGCAGATATAAATGCTAAATTAAGTTATCACAAAACCTGACTGAGTCAAATTCATGATGAGATTTGACTCCGCAACTAAGCCCCTTTCTAGAAGAAACACTGAGAAACTGAACTAAATTCTCCTATAACTACATAATATGTCTTCAGATAAAATTTTGACATATACATTTGTACTGACTTTGGCATTTTTGTACCATAAAGACTACTTATATGAGGACGGGGCGCGTAAATATCTTAGGTAATCAAAATTATGCTCAAACTAAATTAACTTCACATAAACAAAGTAATGATGTTTCTCCTAAATTGACTCACTAAGACAACACAAAAGGATCCAAGAATTCACCACCCGGCTACAGAGCTTAATCAAAATAAATCTACATATTTACTGGCCCCTTTGATTGTGTTCGCGATTAATTTAATTAAACTTTTGTTAAATTCATACCATTCAGGGTTTGCGGTTTCAAGTTAGAAGCTGGATGTACAAGTCCGTCAAGGACTCAGAAGCTGAGCGCTAATTTCATTAAGATTCTCAAACCGCTCCGGACATGATTACAAGTTTGGAGTCCTTCCTAGCTGATGTTTACTCTGTTTACTGTACGAGAGCGCTTTCTATGTGTTATTTGTAGAGAATAATACAATTTTGCAGATTTCATCACCATTTTCATGGAGACGTAATTTCCTAATTGCATAAAGCTAAAAGGTGACCTCGAAGTTCAGGGTCCGCCTTCCGGTTCTTCCTCCTCCACTTCCCACGATCTTGGGCGTCTATGGTAGTGAGACCATATGCACGCATGTCGTCCGGCTTGATATCAGCCAGGACTTCTTGGGCCTACATCTTCTAACTGGACCCGGCAGGGACGCCATTGCCAGGCATTTGCTACCCACGTAGATCAATTTTGAAGCTGTGTCTGTAAATATTCTATAGGTACCTACGCTTTTAACCTTCCTATAGGTACTCGCGTCAAATCTTTACTTTATAATCAGAAATACGCGAGTCACTTGTATGATGGAGATGACCAAACTCCTTCATATCCAAGACAGTAAGCGCCAGACATAAACTCACACCTAGCACAAGCTATTTAGCATCGTTTGGGAGGGTCGGGGGGGGGGGGGGGGGTTGTTACGATACAGGATACAGGGTAAGAATACAGATATTACGCTTATCCTTACAAGAAAATTCAACATACAGCACTAAAATGAAGCCAGCCACGATCTATAGAGCTACCAAGAAGCACAAAACGCCAGCGTTTCTTTACTACCCCTATATAACATTTTATGACAATACAATACTCCTAAAACTGAATACCTTCGTCTGCAAAAATCAGCGCAGAGCTCGTTAGTCTATTTTGTGGCGAAAAATACTACAAAAGAATATTGGTGAAAGCACTTTTGTGCTCGCCTCATCTCCTGTCATCGGTTCGCAGTTGGTAATTAAGGGTTGCAAAACGTTGCCGGTTTTAATTTAAACGATTGCATAATACGGTTGTGCGCGACTGTACTGCATTATGGTGATTAAATGTAGAGGACTGCCAGCAGCAATGTTTTCGAGTGAATTGATTACTTTTCACTTTATCTGATTAATACCTAGGCTTTATTTATACCATTTATTTACTTTTAGGTCAGATATCCAGTTGTGTTACTAAGTATTCAGTTTGATTTTAGTATTGAATGATTACTATTATTTAAAGGATACTATTATATATATTTCGTCTTGTGTCTTCCTTAACAGTCAGGTGTGGTGGAATAAAGGTCAATGACACTGTCACAACCTACTAAGTTAAGAGAAATTATATACTTAATCCACCATTGTTTATCATACGATAACTATATATCCCGATATTCCCGATTTTATAAACCATACCTTGCAAGAAAATAAGAAGAAGAAGAAAAAAGAAGAAGAAATTTATCATGATATTCATTAAATAACAACAAATATAATGTAGTTTATAATATTTAGAACATAAATATCCAACAAATGTTCGCAATATTCAAACATAAATCGAATGAATTAACTACTTGAACAATACTTCGCAAAGTTGAATCTGTATAATTTCAACAATTTTTTTTTTCAAGTTTCGAATTGGTATACACAACCCAACAAGAGATAATACATGAACTGGCAACGTGATAAAAACAAAACAATCTTGAGCGAAATTCCAAAAAATGCTTTCGGAATTGAGTATGAAGGAAAAAGCATCAGGTACTTAACTTGTAGTCGAGATATTTCGGGAATAGGGTTGCCTAGTATCCTGGTTTTATCAGGAAATATCCGGATTTTGCAGTATCCGGTTAAATATCAAGTCCGGCTTGCAAAGCTTCGTTATAAGGTGGCGAGGAAGCGAGCGAGCGACTCATCATGACCATCATGACCAAAATAAGAGGGCTAGGCAGAGGTGCATTAGAATAGAGAGGTGGAGGGGGGAGCTATAGCCTTTTAGCAGGTACTTTGTCAAGGGCTGTATGTTTATTATCGGTTGTAGAATAGCCATAAATATACAAAAAGAATGTTTTTTTTTAGATTATCATATTATGTCTTTTACTTTTCAACCCACTTTTCATCAACTATAATTTTCCGTCCCACGTAATATGTAAAGAGTAAGCCTATTGTCGTCATGTGAACACTTTTGAAGTGTTGTTTTGTTTACTGTCGAATTGAAAGTATACGAATACATATCCGGCTTTTATTTTTTGACCTGGCAACCCTACCCGAAAACACCATCTACATGGATATTTTTATTAAGTAGCTATTAGTACCAGGAAAAAACATCTCGATACAACCAAAGTTAGGAAAATAGGGTGAATCCGTGGTAATGAGGAGAGGAAAATATATACATATTGCAGTGGGACCAGCTAATGACGTAGGTGTAACGAATAGGGACCAAATGGGGCAATTCACATAAGAATACTTCATTAGAATAAGTTTCCTGAGAGATATTCAAAGTTACTGAATACGACTGTACGGAAAATCTCGAGTACTTTACGATGGAATGTTTGTTTTGTTCTTGCTTTCTTGAAAATCAAGTTGTATACCTCGGGACACGTATCTTGGACCTAAATCGCGAGACACATGGGTCCCTGGCGCCCACGGATTGTTTTTAAGCTATTGCATAGCTTCTATCGCGGGCCTTGAGCGTGGAGACCGAATCCAGAAATTCCGTAACGAAAAAAACCTAACACCCCGAAGCTCGCACGAATCGAGCCGAGCTGTAGGCACATGCTGTAAGAACATTTCGAACGATCGAACGAACGAGGCCCCGTGGCCGAGGCCCCTGAATTCAAATTTGTACTGTTTCTACTTTTGCACAACCCTGTAGGTCAATGACTGGGTCGGGTTTTGGATGGGTGACCGTTGTTTGTTAATATGGATATTTGTTACTCTTTCACGTAAAAAATACTGAGTGGATTATAATGAAACTTTACAATAAAATAGTTTATACATCGGCCGGAATAAGGGTAACACATAGGCTAATCAGCGATGAACGGGATCAGAAATCCACGCGGGCGGAGCCGCGGGCAACAGCTAGTAGATCATAATATATCAATATGACTTTATATTATTGTGATCTATATAATTATATTTAAAAAAAACCTGTAATCAAGATGTCTACTAGGCTCACAGAGAAGCGCCTCAAGTTCCCGCCGAAAGCCGAGTAATTCCACACTCCCGACAGTTTCATAAACTTTCTTACAAGTCCTATAACTGAATTATTGCTCTCCAACCCGAGGGAGTATTTTCATTAATTGTTTAATCCCATTTGGGGCTCAGTAGCTTTGGGCTTTATGATAATGTTGTATCAAAAGAAAGATTTTATTTGAATCTTTTTTTTTAGGCTTCCGTAGCCAAATGGCAAAAAACGGAACCCTTATAGATTCGTCATGTCTGTCCGTCTATCCGTCTGTCTGTCTATCCGTCTGTCTGTCTGTCCGTCCGTATGTCACAGCCACTTTTCTCCGAAACTATAAGGCCTAACTATAACATAAACTTAGAACTGAAACTCAAAAAAAATATTTTCATCAAACCCATACGTGTAGGCTTATCTATAGATAGGTATTTAAAAATGCTATTGAGGTTTCTAACATATATTTTTTTCTAAACTGAATAGTTTGCGCGAGAGATATTTCCAAAGTGGAAAAATGTGTCCCCCCCCCCCCTCCCCCACGACTGGAAACAGTAGGTACGCACAGTCAGGTATGAGAAGGAATTTCACCCCCCGCATGCTTAAACAAGGGAAGGATCTCCCTGCCTTGGTTTTTCAAGCAACTATAGTATGGAGTTCTTCAAGAAGGGCATTAGAAGGTTCTTACATCACCCCTGGTGTTGCATACGTCGATAGGCCACGGTAACCACCTTCCATCAGCTAGGCCGTGGTCTTGTCTACCACCTAAGTGGTATTAAATTACTATTCCTGACCGTACTGAACCTGTGAGCAAAAGATCACTAAAATATATCCAGCTATTCTAGCTGAATTGAGTAATAAACAAAGTTACTTTTGCGTTTAATAATAGCAGTAAGACCTTGAAGACGGAGACACAGACGGAGATTGAGTTGTTGTCTCTCGTATCTCTACTCCCGAGCCTTTAGAATGAGATGTTACCCATCAAAAAGAAAAAAACTCCAAAAGTATAAAACTCCGAAACTCTTATCTACGAAATGGCGGATAAAACTTTTCGTTCTGAAAAAAATTGAGGTAATTTTTCATACGAGATTCTTGTGTGAGTTGTCGACATCCCTAGCGGATAAGTTTGAAGAGTTTCGATATTTGCCATGTTATATAAACATAAAATTATGTATGTATGTTGAAAAGTCCGCCCGCGCACGTGTTTCCCTCTTCCTACAGTCCCGGGTTCTTCAAGCGGGTCGTGAAAAAGTTTCTATCAAGTTATTGGGACCAATAGCATCAGAAATGGTGGTCCGTATCTCTTAGACTGGACCTCAGCTTTTTATCATCTAGCGAGGTGCAGTCAATTGACGAACCAAATATAAAAATGGAATGTATGGAGAATGGAAGTCGGATGGAGAACATCCCTATCCCTTAGTCGCCTTTTACGACACCCACAGGACGAGATGGGGTGACCCTATTCTACTCCACCGGGAAACCAAAACGGCACAGAATATTTAGTTATTTAACTCACGTCAACATTCGTAGTTAATAAAAAAGCAATCAAAATTGTTGCTGGAAAATACGGGCGCCATTTTGAAAACTAAAAGAATTTTAGTAGCATAGCGAGAGTACAAACATACGTCCAGTAAAAGAGCCGAAAGGCAGTATTAAATGCATACAAAGAGGGAAGAGGATCAGAGGGAAGGCACAAAAAAAGATATTAAGTGTCCCTGGCTCGCTGCAGTTACATTAAAACTTTTTCATATTTTTACAGCAAAGTTATTGACTGAATGGATGAGTAGTATGTCTGAAGTTTACGAGAATATCACTCATTGGATTAAAATCACTTTTTTATAGTAGTTTTAATCCAATTAAAACAACTTTTTTGAACTGGTTTTATTTCAATGAATGAATGTGGTTTATGAATTTTTAATGGTATTTTTCGGGCCTTACGAAGGCCAAAGTAGTATATTTTGTAAAGAATATTAGTAACCGAAGTTACTAATATTCCATCTAACCCCACCAGCTGAGCTAAATTGCTTTTGTTGAACCCGGGACCTTTTGCGAAAAACGCATTACATATTTTTATCTATTATTATTACAAAAAAGAGGTAAAAGTTTGTGAATTTGTGACGTTGCCGTTGTAGGGATAATCTCTGGATATACAGAACCGATTTTGAAAATTCATTTACCAAGAGTTGGTCCCGTCATTATGATGTTTATAATAGAATGCCACTTTATTTGAGTGTCATTGCACTATCGAGGTGGGTTAACAGCTGGAACTCTATCAAAAGGTTATATTACATAATTTACATTACATAATTTTGAAATTATTATATAAAAAAGATCTAATCGTAATTTTTTATTCTATTTCTCATTCCTCTTCTTCTAACAACAAAACATCAGTAACATGACAATCTTTTGTAACATTATGTTCATAGACCACACAACAATTTCCCGGCTCCGCGAGCTAGTTAGCTCTCTTGCCAGCAAAAAGAACATAATTATTACCCTTATTTGCGACACGCAATACTTCTTTCACCGTTATATAAGACGGTATTTCGAACTAGTCCACGTGACATTTGCTGCAGGTGTCATATAACGGACTGGTGCAGCTGGCATAGGCAGAACTGTAATATGTCATACGTGTACTTAAAAACTTAATGGACTATATCCGCCGGCTTGTAATTATTGCTGTTTTAAGTGTAATTAGTGTAATTTACATATTTGTAAATACTATTTTCTAAGAAAAATAAGTTTGTTGACTAATTAGTGAATTAATTTCTCTTAAATTTCTACGTAAATATGAATATAAAGACGCAGTGAAACTCACTTAGGTGTTTAGTTTTTATTGAGGAAATAATAAATAATAATATTCTAGGACACATGCTATACAGTGCTATTTACAACCAAAGTAAGATTATGTTATGGGTTTTAGAATGCGGATATTACTTAAATAGATTTTGTAAATAAATACAGTATATTATATACATAGAAACACCCAGACCTATGCAAATTGATATATTCATGTGTATACTATATTTGCACTGATCGGGAGTCGAACTTTATACACATTTCTTAACTACATACGTAGTAAGTCATCTGCATGCTGATGCAAGCAGGTGCCCTGATCTGACTTAAAATCTGCCGTATGTTTGATTGTAATCGGTTGATTCGAACCGGAAATATAACCAATGGATGCGTTATCTGACATGCCCGCGAGCGAAGCCGTACGCATCTGCTATATTTTATGTAGTACCTGAATTATCTTGATACTCATATTCTATGACAGAAATAAAAAAATACCTTTATCTAGTCATGCGTTCTCAGAAGACACAGGATATGAAGAACTCCTTTTCACCTGTAACAAATAAAATCATCATAAGTCATTGCAGATGATCTGATGATGGAGTCAGGATATATAGTAGAACTCTTCAACGATAGCTAATACCAAGGGATCAGTATGAGGCTTTGATATCTCCCAATATCGCTATTGGGTTGTGGAGGTCAGATGGCAATCGCTTCACGCAAAATATCGAAATCCAGCCAAATCCGCAGTTAGACTGGTAAAGCGGACCCCAGACTCCGAGGTGAAAGCTTCGGATGCGACTGGGATTTAACCACGGTACTACTACCTATCTATAGATAGATAGTAATTTACCGTGAATTAACGCTAGGAAGAACAAGAATATGAGGCTTTTTAATTATATTTTTTAATATTAGTTACCTTCATTACAAATATTCACCTTAACTTCTCCTAAAACTAAAGCTTGTGTTAGGTGTGGCTTCACGTCGTTACTCGGCGGTAGTATAATCACAGAATAAGTCATAGTACTACGTGTATAATGTGTAACCGCTGAACGTGCCAGACGGACTACTCACCGGCTACCTCAGTTGGAAATTGCACGAACTCTAAATCCCAGGGCGCCTTTTTCACAGAGAGAATAAATGTAATGCTGTGGGTATGCGAGGAACCTTTGGGTGTCACTCTAAGGAAAACTCATACACTCCGTTATACATACATATATTTATTCTAGGGTAACACAATACAGAAATACACATACAGAAGGGTGAAATAAAGACATACACACATAGGCCTCTAATGATACAAGTACAAAGCACAAGCCGTGCCGGTCTCTCCCACTAGGTGTAGGGTCCTCCACTTATCAGACTTCCCTGCAGAAAGAAGATACAGCCAACCCAAGGTGGTTGGGTACTTCTCCACATATAAATCAATACCCAGATGGGTGATCTAGTAAGGTATGTACACGCAAAATGTAATAAAAGGTGTCTATACGTGACCAGAGCCTCGGTTGCCTTCCTGCCGGTAAGAAGCGACGTCTCACTGGTCCTCGCCCTGTCCGCTTAGGTGCAGACGAGAGGATGCCTTTGTAAAGTGACGCGTAAGCTCGGGGCCGCTTCTCCGCTCAACCACGCTCATAAGACACGAAGTTGAATACTACAATCTTGGACCCTAAGACCAAAAAATGAATACTAAGAATTGTCTCTAATGCAGCAGAAACCCATAAGCAGATATCGTGAAGTTACTTACCACGAATTGGGGATCACTGAGTTTAGGATTTTAGGTTATATAAAAAAATTACAAAGAGATTACAGACTGTACACAAGATGACCGTTATAGGGTCTCGACAAAGTTTTCTGAAGTGCCGGTCCGCCAGCTGACACGGCCTTTTTATAAAGTCTAGCGAAGAAGTTTCTGGAAAAACACCAAATTTCACCGCTCCTCCATGAGCCGTCTCACATTAAAACATCAAGTCACTCCGAAAGTGCGGCAAAATCAGGTGTCATCTTGTAACTACGAACTCAAGGCGGACCAGGTATCTACTTACTTTAGACGCATTAAACCAGAAAGACCATAGTGCTTACATAGACGAAAATCATAGAATAATATATCCCGAGAAATTAGGAACAAAAACTGGACTTCAACGCCTAACTAAAAATCAACATTATTATTTATAATACATAGATAAATCTATCAAAATCCAAATTAATCCAAAATATAAATTACAAAGCTACCCATGTTGAAACGCCATCTCGTGACATTAGTGTGTACTAACACCAATATGCGTCTTACAGCACAGCCAATACATCCCGTACGAGTGTAAACGTGTGTAAGAGTTAAAACAATAGATGTCGCTACTAGTCCTGAAAATTACATGTTACAACCACCCCCTCCCTTAAAGTATTCCATGGATGGAACACACAGGGAATACAACTACAGCAGATCCCAGCTTGGGGATTTACTGATAGGTAACCCTAACCTACGAGGACAAACAATATACAGTACCTCGCAAAGTCACAATAACAGCAACTAGAAATCTTCCACCAAACAAAACTCACTAAGCAAAGACAAGAATACTAATCTAAACACAAAACGAAATATCGCCCCAGTAGGTACCCGAATCACTGGATGCTTCTCACATGGGTGAGTAACATTAAGTGAGTAGGCGTAGGGTGAAAAGGAAACGCCCGACACGACATCGGTAGTATTACGACCGGCCGAACGACACAGAGAATGCACCGACAGTAGAAGGAGAAGGATCAGTAGAAGGTTCTTCCTCATTATACTTCAAAATATCTTTTATGTGATACACGCCCAGATCCTTACCATCTAGATCTGACAGTTCATAGACTAAAGGCGAGCGTTTACCGGTAACGATGCATTTCATGAATTTAGGTGCTAATTTTGCAGTGAAATTCTTTGCCTTGTTGGACAGATAGAAGGTCCTTTTGTACACTATCTGACCCACTTTCAACTCCACATGCCTTTTCCTGAGGTTGTAGTACTTCTCGTTACGTCGGTGAGCAACATCTAAGTGTTTCTTCACCTGGCCGTAGACGTGATGCAGTTCCTTCAACCTCTCGCCAAATGACATGGGATCCTCGATGGAGACAGAGTTTGGGTGACAAGGAATTTCTGCTTGTCTATACAGAGCACCATCTCCTATGAATTCCCTACCGTGGACAAGGAAGTAAGGACTGAAACGAGTGGCTTCGCTTACAGCCGTGTTTAGGGCACACTGAAGCTCCACGAGATTCTCATCCCATTTCTTGTGATGTGTTTTTACATAGCAAGATATTCCCTGAACCACGTTACGAATAGCACGTTCCGCTTGATTAGTCTGAGCGTGATACCTAGGATTATAGTAAACATTAGGTACATTATACTTAACAAGTAAATCCTTAAATTGTTTACTAACAAATTGAGGACCATTATCCATAAAGATGGTTTTACATACCCCATGAACTAGGAAAACATTCTTTTCGATGAATCTCGCAACTGCAACGCCTGTAGCTATCCGTATAGGACACAACATTACGTATTTGCTAAAATAATCCGAGACCACGATTAAATGGACATTCCCTTTGCTGGAAGTAGGAAAAGGACCCAATAAATCACATGAAATAGCTTCAAACGGTCTAGATACCCGTTTCGGACTACCCATTAACCCAGGACGAGCCGTGTTCACAGGTTTGTACTGCTTACATGTCTCGCATTTGCCAACGTATTCTTTAACGCTCTCGTACATCTTAGGCCAGAAGTAGTGGAGAGCAAGGCGCTTATGGGTCTTCCACACACCACCGTGAGCGCTGAGTACGTCGTCGTGGTACTTGGTGAGCAAGGCTAATCGGTCCTCCACCGGTACAACCTGTTTCCAGTCAAATTCTGAAGTCAAAGAGTATTTATTTTTAGATAACCTGTATAGACCGTTATCTCTAATGACAAAATTAGGAAAATGCCTAGGGTTTTTCTTCACGCTGTTCAGAGTGTGAAGATACCAAGAGTCCCCAGTAACGCTGGTGTCTATTGAGTCAATTTGAATTCGCGACAGAGCATCAGGTACCACATGGTCTTTACCCTTCCGGTGCTCTATATCGAAGACAAACTGACTCAACCTCATGCTCCAGCGTGCTAGTCGACCCGACGGATTCTTAAGCTTGTGGAACCACAGTAGCGAGGCATGGTCTGTGACAACAGTACATTTCTGTCCCTCTACGTACTGCCTAAACTGTTCCAAAGCAAAAATCACAGCTAGGAGTTCTCGCTCAGTGGTACTGTAGTTGATTTCATTCTTGTTGAGAGAACGACTACAGTACGCGATAGGGTGCTCCACTCCCTCATGTGTCTGCGTCAGTACAGCAGCCACAGAGAAGGATGACGCATCACTGAGAATCCTAAAAGGTAATGTAAAATCAGGCATTTTCAAAATAGGAGCAGTGACCAAAGCGGCCTTCAATAGATTGAAGGACTCTTCAGCTTCAGGCGTCCACTCAAACTCTACACTCTTAGAAGTTAGTTTGCATAGTGGTTTGCTAATCTTAGAAAAGTTATTCACGAAACGCCGATACCACCCCGCCATACCTAGGAATCTTTTCACCTCCTTAGCATTTGAAGGGGTAGGGTAATTGAGAATGACATCAACTTTACCCGAATCCGTTCGCAAGCCATGTTTATCAACATAGTAACCGAGATATTTCAGTTCGCTACGACAGAAATGCGATTTTTGCATGTTGATCGTTAGGCCGGCATCCTTGAGGCGCTGATAGACTCTATGTAAGAGATCCACATGCTCCTCAAAAGTGCTGGCCACCACGATTATGTCATCCTGAAACGAAAACACTCGATTGTCGAATTCTGGGCCAAATAAACGGTCCATTAGGCGTTGCATTGACGCTGAAGCCCCTACAAGCCCGAAGCTTACGACGTTAAAATGAAACAGCCCGCGTTTTGGGACAGTGAAGGCGGTTTTCTCAGCGGACTGAAGAGAGTCAAGAGGAATTTGCCAATATGCAGCACTCAAATCTATTGAGGACAGATATTTCGCATTGTTGAGATGATCTAAGATCTGGTTTATGTAAGGCAAAGGATATGCATCGCTCTTAGACACGGCATTGAGCTTACGAGAGTCTAAGCACAATCTCAAGTCACCGTTCGCCTTCTCCACCATTACCACAGGTGAGTTCCACGCGGACTGAGATGGGGTCACTACTCCCATCTCCAGCATCCGGTCTAGTTCCTCTTCCAGGGCTTTCTGCTTCAGGGGAGAGAGCGGATAATAGCGCTGCTTAATTGGCTTACTATCACCTGTATCAATAACATGATACGCCAAGGTTGTTCGACCCAGGCCTACCTTATCAGTATTGATTGTATCAAACTTCTCAACCATGGAATCAATTACCCGCCTTTGATCAGCGGTTAAATTGTCGTAATCCTCTAGACCACTGTTAAGAGACAGAGACTCTACAGGACTACGGTCGCTAAAGTTGGAAGGGTTGAAGTTGTCAGAAATCAACCTATCCCCTAGTTGAAACTGTTGCCAGAAGTCTACTCCAAATATCATGGCAGTAGTGATTTCTGGAACAACATAAAACTTAATAATCCTAACAGTAGAATTATAATTAATCAGAAGAGCAATAAAACCTAAACATTGCAAACAAGAACCGTCTGCAGTCGTAAGACTAAAGTTAGGGCTGATACTTTTAAGCTCAAACCCTAATTCTAAAAAAGTTTGGTGCGCACCCTTACCCAGCACTGAGCAAGCTGCACCAGAGTCTAGTAAACCTAACACATTTAAGTTTAGGATCTTTACTACTAAGTACGGTCTAATATCATTATCCCGTTTGGTAAACAGGACCTTACCAGAGAAAACTTCAGACAGAGTGGCTCGCTCTGAACCGAGAGAAGATCTTTTGATAAGGCCCTGACTCACTCGTTTTTTGGTTTGTCCTTGCACTTCGGACACTCGGGCGACTTCACCCCCTTATGTCCACACCGGAAACACACCAAATCCCTGGACTGTGTGCAGTTGTAGGCCGTATGACCACTCTCACCGCAACGGAAGCATTTTCGTTCGCTCGACGTTGACGGGCTAGCCACTGCGGAGACCTGCTGAGTAGTTTTTAGTCCAGTTTTATTCTTTTTTGGGTGTAAGTCAGAGGTAATCCCAAACTTCTCCAAGGCCGGCTCCTGGAAAGCGTCTGCCCTGGCACGAGCAAGTTCCAAGCGCTTACCCAACCGCTTGAGGTCGACAATAGAAGACACCTCATGAAGGGCTAGTTCCTTCATGTATTCGGGCCTAATGTTGTGCATAAGGATGTCAAGTTGTTCCTCATTGGACATCCCACAAGAGAGTCGAGAGAACATTGCTTGCATGATCGAGATGTATATGCCTAAGGACTCAGATCGGGCCTGAGTACGCTGCCTAATCTCGTTACGGAGGCGGTAGTCGTAGTCGGGTGTATCAAATGTCTCCTTAAGCTCCTCCAACATACCCTCGTAGGAGGTAAAATTATTTTTATTGGAGCGGAACCATGACAAGGCTGGGCCGTCCAATAGGTCAGAAAAAGCAATCAAAATTTTATCTTTTGAGACTTCCCGAGCAACTCGAAGCTCCTCTAGTCTCTCTATAAATACACGGATACAGGAAGATCCGTCGTACTTCAAATTGAAGGAATTTAAATTTAAGGGTCTATCCCTAATCACTACATTACCATTGTAAGAATCGGAACTAATCGCGTTACCATGTGTCGAGCGGTTCCCCCCCACCACAGGTGAAGTGTATCCTATCGAGTCCCTATTGATAGGTTCGGTTTCCTTCTCCGACCCATCAGTGTCAGAGTCGGAACCCGGTTCTGCCACAGACAGGACCTTAACCAAGCGGGCACGGATACCGGTCAGCTCCGGACAGTCTAAGCCACACCTAGTTAACCTATATAGAAGATAGTTCGCTCTCACTGCAACCCTATTCCGACAATTCTTATCTGAACCGAAGTCACCTGATAAAACAGTCCCTTCAAGTTCGAAGACCTTTGGCTCGCAGAGACCCAGCTCAGTAGCGGCAACAACGGGCACAGCGGCGACGGCCTTGATACTGCCGCGCCGGACAAGCCGCAACGCAGTGCGCAGCTCACCCCGCAGGCTGACAACCGAGGCATCCGGAATCGCTGAAAACCCCATAGCAGACAATTCATGAGAAAGTTCATCCTTTCTCAGAAATTGAATGAACCTCTGTAACTGGGCCATAGCGGACCACAATTCAGATTATAAAAACAATTAGGATAATAATTTAAGTACACAAATCAGAGAATAAGTTCAAGTGTTAAAAAAAAAGTTATAACTAACTAAATAACGTTCATGGAGTACTTCACATGAAATTCTGTACTGAAGTTACAAAAAAATTTATTTTATATTTTTTTTAAAATTAAAAAACTATGTTTCCAACTTAACTACAGTTGTAGTACTGATCAAATTAACGTTATATAAAAACAAGCTTCAGTAAAAATATAAAAGTTTTAAGTCCAACAAAGAAGGCACTAAGTATACTTCTCGATTACAAAATTTGGGAGGTAGCTGACAAAGTTTGAAAAATTTCACAAGTGATATTACTGAGACAAATTGCTGTATAGAATTGTAATACAAATTAGGACTTTACTGCCGGTAATACTAGATTATTCACGAAAAATATTTATGTTACTATAAACTCAATTACATACAAAGCTTTTATTTTAATTACAAAATGGAAGGTACTCGAAACTATTAGTAAACTACACAAAAATTACTGGGTGAACACAGCCCAAAGAATATATACATGTATGCACAACGTCACGCTATTAAACACTGAGGGACAGACAGAAGTCACAACATAAAACAAAAAACAAAAAAAGAAGGAAGAAGAGATGGTTTAGCCAAAATGTTTGCCAA
Source organism: Eilema depressum (assembly GCA_914767945.1). NCBI lineage: Eukaryota > Metazoa > Arthropoda > Insecta > Lepidoptera > Erebidae > Eilema > Eilema depressum. The sequence goes on from OU612026.1 coordinate 3,317,465, forward strand.
ACTTACCGAAATTATGCAGTTTCAAATTTGGAATTTTGTACTTTTTTTTTGGGGTATTTTTCTCGCCACAGGGATGATGGTAGTTGGGCTGAAAAATACAGGAAAGGAAATGATTACTTGCTTAACTGCTAAAGCACTCACCTAATGCGTCCTGGCTTTGTGATAGACGGATGGTCTTCCTCAGAGCAAAACCCTCCAGAATCACACACACACACAGCACACCGACAGAGACCAGAGTTGTGAGTCTCTAGTTAGCCCCACGTTGGGCGCCACTTTGTAACCGCTGAACGTGCCAGACGGACTACTCACCGGCTACCTCAGTTGGAAATTGCACGAACTCTAAATCCCAGGGCGCCTTTTTCACAGAGAGAATAAATGTAATGCTGTGGGTATGCGAGGAACCTTTGGGTGTCACTCTAAGGAAAACTCATACACTCCGTTATACATACATATATTTATTCTAGGGTAACACAATACAGAAATACACATACAGAAGGGTGAAATAAAGACATACACACATAGGCCTCTAATGATACAAGTACAAAGCACAAGCCGTGCCGGTCTCTCCCACTAGGTGTAGGGTCCTCCACTTATCAGACTTCCCTGCAGAAAGAAGATACAGCCAACCCAAGGTGGTTGGGTACTTCTCCACATATAAATCAATACCCAGATGGGTGATCTAGTAAGGTATGTACACGCAAAATGTAATAAAAGGTGTCTATACGTGACCAGAGCCTCGGTTGCCTTCCTGCCGGTAAGAAGCGACGTCTCACTGGTCCTCGCCCTGTCCGCTTAGGTGCAGACGAGAGGATGCCTTTGTAAAGTGACGCGTAAGCTCGGGGCCGCTTCTCCGCTCAACCACGCTCATAAGACACGAAGTTGAATACTACAATCTTGGACCCTAAGACCAAAAAATGAATACTAAGAATTGTCTCTAATGCAGCAGAAACCCATAAGCAGATATCGTGAAGTTACTTACCACGAATTGGGGATCACTGAGTTTAGGATTTTAGGTTATATAAAAAAATTACAAAGAGATTACAGACTGTACACAAGATGACCGTTATAGGGTCTCGACAAAGTTTTCTGAAGTGCCGGTCCGCCAGCTGACACGGCCTTTTTATAAAGTCTAGCGAAGAAGTTTCTGGAAAAACACCAAATTTCACCGCTCCTCCATGAGCCGTCTCACATTAAAACATCAAGTCACTCCGAAAGTGCGGCAAAATCAGGTGTCATCTTGTAACTACGAACTCAAGGCGGACCAGGTATCTACTTACTTTAGACGCATTAAACCAGAAAGACCATAGTGCTTACATAGACGAAAATCATAGAATAATATATCCCGAGAAATTAGGAACAAAAACTGGACTTCAACGCCTAACTAAAAATCAACATTATTATTTATAATACATAGATAAATCTATCAAAATCCAAATTAATCCAAAATATAAATTACAAAGCTACCCATGTTGAAACGCCATCTCGTGACATTAGTGTGTACTAACACCAATATGCGTCTTACAGCACAGCCAATACATCCCGTACGAGTGTAAACGTGTGTAAGAGTTAAAACAATAGATGTCGCTACTAGTCCTGAAAATTACATGTTACAAATGGACAAGATTCGAACTCGGGACGTCTAGATCGTAAGGCCGACTCCTCACTACGGACTACGGACGCTTAAATGCTTATAAATGATTTGTGTTAGCAAGTTCCATACATTAGTTTTAGCCTTTTCGTCGGGTCTAGATAGCGCTGTGCTAATGTCCTACAATATTTATTATTATTATTTATTTCTAGTTCTTAGTTACCACATCGGCTAAAATCTTGAAATGTTAGTAGCAGTTGATGCCTTTTACGCTAGAAAGGGAGGATTTTTGGACATTTCATCCCTAAGGGGTAATATGCTACATAATATCCCCGTTTGCAGTGGGGCGGGTAGCTAATATTAATATAAATGATATTATTAGACACGACAATCAACTTGGTTAACACATAGCTTTATAAGACCAAAACAACAACAAACACCTATTGTCTTCTATTATGAACATCCTGTATACAAAGTTGCCATTGTTACAACATGGTGATTAAGTAATTAACTTTATTATACTTTCTCTTTTACAATGTAGGTGGAACATTACATTGGTTGTATGGGTTATACTACACCAATAAGCGTCGGTAGCTTAGTGGTTAAGGAGTCGGCCTTACGATCGAGAGGTCCCGGGTTCGAATCCCGGCCATTACACTACCGACGTGAACCCACTCCTAGCGTGGTTAAAGGGAATATTAGTAATTTCGGTTACTAATATTCTTATTAAAACAAAAAAGGCTGAGCTAGCTCAGACTAAAAGAATAACATAGATGGAACATATAGAACTAGCGAGCGAAGCCACATAAAGTAATGCTAAAGTTTACCATTTCGCTCGCACTCTTTGTGTTCACTCACGAGTCCCAAAGAGGGAATACTCTGAGGATATAACCCAACCCTATCTGCAAGCCCTTACACCGGAGATAGGACACGACGGTATTCCCGTCCCAATTCAGCAGTCCGTTGGGGAGGAACCTCCGCCCTACAGAATACCGCGGCCATAATAACCTCGTGTTGTGTTCCCGGCGGTGAGTAGGGTAGCCAGAGCTTACTGGAGAGTTTTTGTGCTGTCAGTGCGAAGACCAAAGGGTTGTCCTGCTTTGTCTTCTGCACTGACGGCATAGGAACTCTCTGTTCTTACAGGGTCGGCAGCACGAGTGTGACTCCCCTGTTGTTATACATGTTACAGACATGTATATCACTATCACACGAGGTATATATTAAGCCACGGTAACCACTTTCCATCAGGTGGACCGTGTACTCGTCTCTGCTACCTACGTGGTATAACATCAATGCAGTAGGTACACTTTTCTAGCAGAAGCAGGCCGCGGCGGCGGCGCGCATTGCGTGCCTCCCCATACCCGGGAGCGAGTTGGGGACTCCGTGGTCCCCACACCGGATGAGGGCCAGTTCGAGAGATATGGCCCTGGGTCGGCCGGGGTCTGAGGGATATGGCTACGACAATCTCACCTCCGGCAACCGACGGCCTACAGTCGGCGTGCGTTTTAGTCGGTTCGAGTCCGACATAACCTCCTCCTCCGGTTCCGGCGGGGGACGTATCCGTGGGGATTTCTCGCACGATAAAAAAAGGTACACTTTTCTAAGCATAGGTACACAAACCAACTTAACATTTTTCAAATGTAGATACCTATTACATAAGCACTTACAATAACATTCCTCACGGATCATATAGCACATAAAACTTGTATGTCCTTGTTTTAATGAGACTAACGTATGCGGCCAACGTTGGCGGGTGCGTTGGCATGAGGTATACCTCGAGACACGTATCTTGGACCTAGATCGAGAGACTAACGAGGACCTGGCGCGCGCATTGTTTCGTAATAATCTATGCTTGGTGAATTTGAGCTCGTCCACCGCAGTAGCACCCCGTGCTATCCTCAAAAGACACCCAAGAAACGTGTACTGCGCGTATTGGGCACCTTTTGAGCAGATTTTAGGTCCAATATACATATATGTCGCGTTTAATACCAATGTTTGCATCACTTATCTCTAGAAATCTGATGAAAGAGAATTCACATGTACCTATGGCACACTGTATGGCAACGATATTTTACGTGTATATTTCTGTATTGCTCGGGATATACAGGGTGGAAGATTTTAACCTTACCGAGGGAAAGTACTTTAAATACTGGAGATAGCAAAGGCTCCTTGAATAGAAGTGCTGTCTGCTGAAATTAAATTTATAAGTTAAGATTTTATGGACTTCCTCTTATTTAATTAACCATGTTTGTTAGAGAGATTTGATCCTTATGATTGACACTATCGATTGATGCTATAAAAATACAGAATGTTATTTTTTCAGATTTTAGTCGGTTCGATTACCGGGCGAGGCAAGGTAATTTTCAAAAATCTATGAATACAGTTATGTTTCTTTTTAAAAATAAAGGAATGTTTCCTTTGGGTGAAATTCGCTATCTCCAGTATTTAAAGTACTTTCCCTCCAGGTAAAGTTAAAATCTTCCACCCTGTATATATTATCTTGGACCCAAGACATTTTCCCTCACACAGGAGGCGACGGCAAACGCAGACGACATCACTGCGAGAGAAGAAAGACTGGCTAGTGAGGAAACAGTAAGCCAAAGCCTCCCTACATCGGACTTTTGTCCAGCAGTGGACTTCGATAGGCTGGTTCATTGAAGTTGTGGGAATTAGGTCAAAATTCCGGTGCAGGGCCGCAGGTAGAAGCCATTTTATAATATTAAAGCAGGAAGTAGAATGATATTCATTGCTTTTGTAATAATTTACATTTTAATAAGTTGGTAAACATCGCCTCGCTAAACGACACCCCTCCCCTTGTTTGCGACCGTATTTCATTAATGGTCCCAGAGATAAAGGTGTTTTCGTTATTCAACACCAATTTAGAAGGTAGGCAGTACACGAAAATTGTTCTATATAATGAAATTTTAAAGCAACTAGTATGTTAACTTTTCTTAAAATTAAGATCGGAAAAAGTGGATGCCCAAGACGGCCTTTAACACAAGACCAGTCCCTTACAGGAGGAATGCTCTGAGCTAGTGTTACCGTCTGACTTCCTAACCTCGAGAGGAAGGCCTGTGCCAAAACCTCGTCCGTTTAGCAACAGGTTCCGCAGATCTTCGGAGGACACGATGGTATTTCCGTCCCAATCAAACAGTCCGACTAGGGAAGTACCTCCGCCCTACAGAATACCGCGGCTAAGTAGCCTTGGGTTGTGTTCCCGGCGGTGAATAGGGTAGCCAGAGCTCACCAAAGGCTTGTCCTACTTATCTTCTGCACTGACGGCACAGAATCTCTCTGTTTTTACAGGGTAGCACGAGTGTGACTCCCCTAGTGTTAACACTTACTCTAATACACTCGTATCGTGAACAAGGCTGAAAAGGCTGTATCTCATGAACCGTGATAGATAGACAGCTTGATTTTTCACAGACTGACGATGTATTTCTGTTACCTTTAATATTAACGGACAGGTAGTGAAACTAAAAAAAGGTTTAATATAGCGCATAACGTAGATTTGAGAGATGAGAGGTACGAAACCTTTGTGTGTAAGTCCTTCTCGCACTTAGCCGGTTTTTTTCTTTCTTTGAGTACACAAAGGTGGTCTTCCAATGAACCGGCGACATCGTGAACATTTAATTAGCGTGCCTACATGTAGTTTAGCGTCAAATGTAACGAATCGTGACGACATGTTTCAAAGGAAATTACTTCAAAGATCCTAACAGCTGTTGTTAAGCCCACGCCACACCTTCAGTCCAAATTATGAAGCATATATAGGTGTTGGTGTCATACTTTATTTGTTAAAATTACCGCGTTTAATGACGTCATAATAAGAAGATGAGATCTTTGTTTGTTTGAGTTCAAAGATTGGGATAAATCGCTTTTAAAACTGAATGTTCGGTGGTTTACCTGGGGGCGAGTTGGGGACCCCGTGGTCCCCACACCAGATGAGGGCCGGATCGAGAGATGTGGCCCTGGGTCGGCCGGGGTGCGAGGGATATGGCTACGACAACCTCACCTCCGGCAACCGACGGCCCACAGACGGCGTGCGTTTTAGTCGGTTCGAGTCCGACATAACCTCCGTCTCCGGCTTTGGCTGGGGAGGTATCTGATGGGATTTTTCCGCAAGATAAAAAAAAGGGTAAATGCTTGCTCTGTAGCGAAGACGTACCTGATAGGTCAGGTTAGAAGGTCAAGAAGCGTAATAAAAGCAGAACTTGAAGTTATTTTTTTATAATCATCCAAAAATAGGCCCGAATGATTTTGCAACTATACTTATGTACTGTGTACATTCTTTTGGGCTATCGTAACCAAGAACCATGAAGTATGAGGGGTATTATTAGACCGTTACAAACGTTTCATAATAAAAACATACATATAACATACAATTTTATATGTATATTTATTCTGTGGCATAGTATATCAGTTCAAAAACAAAGCAAGTGGATGTGGCTTTCGAGTATGTGATACTCCTACGAACGACACGTTTGTATTTTTTATTCAAGCACGCACAGGCGGCACAGGTGTATGATTCATACAGCCTTGTGGTCAGTTTCTTGTTGTGCGGTTATCTCGTGGTCACGGGAAACTTAAGATTTAAAAACAGAATGCTTCCTTTTTAAAAAATAGAGAATTGTAACAATATAGTGGACTTATTTTAAAAAAAAGAATGATTTGTGTACATTTCTACTAGTAACAATGATTTATTTTAAAACATTTTTATAGCTTACAAACAATTGGATGAAAAATTGTTCTAGATATGTACTGGTAGACCGGTGTCCTCATTAAAAAAAACGATTTTTAACTAAGAAATTGTTTTGTAAAAAGCGAAAAGAAAACTGAATGAAGCTTGGTCCGGTTAAATATTCCATCAAATCACCCGGATTAACATTCAATACATTTAACGCTGTCACCGTTTATGAATAAGGATTTAATCGAGATTAAAAAGATATTAATCACTGTGACTGATTTCATTTACGTAAGATGTTTACGAGATTAAAATTTTTCGTGGGGACCTACAATAGTTAGGCAGGTACGCGTAATGTCGGGAAAGCAATTATTCGTTAAGGGGCAGAAAATCCTACTAGTCCTATTCTATCTTAAATCCTACTAATATTATAAATCTGAAAGCCTATAAAGATGTTTAGTTGTTTGGATGTTTGTTATTCAATCACGCTCTAACGGCTGAACGGATCTGGCTGAAATTTAGAACAGGGATAGATTATAGTCTGGAATTACATTAGGCAATGGCGCCCCCGCCGGGTCAAATAGAAGGGGTACGCCCAAGAAGTCCTGGCTTGACGTCGTGGAAAGTGACATGCGTGCGAATGGTCTCTCTAACATAGACGCCCAAGATCGTGCGAAGTGGAGGAATGGAGACTCTGAGCTCCGAGTTCACTTTAGCCTCGGATGCAATCAGGCAGATATATCTCTATGAGGATGATGAATACATAGGCTACTTTCCCGGGAATAATTTCCTATAGGTTGCAGGAATGGGATCAAAATACCACGCGGTCGAAGCCGACGATATGTAGGTAACCTAATAAACGTTATTTGAACGGGTAACCCCGGCAACTCTTGCATAAAACGGAAAGCCGGAACAGTTTTGTTATGACATCGTCGACCAATACTTAATATATCGTTTTATAATCACTTACCTATTCGTAGTAAGTCTTCTGTACTCATACCAGACTATTTTATCTGCACCTCATTCAGACGCTGCGAAGTGTGTTTATGAGATGTGTAGAAGTGACGATGAATGAAGAGAAGTGTTAAATAGTTGTTAATATGTGATTCTAAGTAAGTAAAGTAAAGTAAAAACGTCTTTATTGTACACCATAGATATAACAATATAACATAGAGAACTGAGTTAGGTATGAGGTAAGTACAGATGGCGGCCTTATCACTCTGCGGCAATTTCTTACAGGCAACCATAATGATTCTACACATCTCATAAACACACTATCTAACCTAGTTTAAGTTTTGTTTATAGTTAATGTTATTTTGTTATAATAGGACTGCCATGTCGTAAGATAAATGTCCTATAAGATATAAATAAAGAATTAAAAAAAAGTCTTCTGTAATAATTGAAAACTATTCTTTATTACTATTGGAACTTGGAACATGAATAATTTTAATCAATTAAGATATAGAAGAATAGATTTGAATAGTAAGCATAATAAATGCTTCAAAATTTCATTCAATGGATAATTTTATCTTTGTATAAATATTTATTTGTATCTATCCGTGTGATGGTGACCAAGGCAGCTGAAAGGTAGCCGAAACAACAGGCTAAATGTAAATATTATCAAATAAATCGCAATAGAATCCGTTAACAGTGTTTTTATTTCAAAGGATAATTTTTACCGCTCAAGTTTACAATATTTTCTTCATGTGTCAAGTTTCAATTCAAACTCAAAGCCACAGATATGATGTCTGGGGGATAGATTACGTCGAAATAAGCAGCTGGGACTTTTTAATATAAAAATGAACAATTTTTATTCTTAGCCTCTTTTATCTTTTTCTTAAATAAGCCGAGGACAAAGGCGTGGATTGTGGTTTAGTTGGTGAAGAGTTATTTTAGAATAATGATGGACAAATCTCCTGAGTAGATTCAATTCAGGACTAAACGGTTCTGCACCTCTTTTCTTTACCGTAAGTACCACAGTGAAAGAGTTCCTAATCCTCGAAACGAAACACCTCTAAAATTGTTGATAGTTAATTGAACACGCACGCAATTTAGCATGAAATTTCATACCACCTGCCCCCCCAGACAAGTGGCAATTCGTTGCTCGGCGTATCATGGAACAGAATGACGAATGCATAGGATTTGGCGTTTTTGACATTCGTTGACGCCTGTCATAACCGTCAAATCCCATACATTTGGCATTCTATTCTAACAAAACGCCGGCCGAAGAATTGCCACTTGTCTAGAGGGGCTGCTTTAGTTAGACATAAATGTATAATACTTATTTAAGTGGTTTTTTTATAATTATTACTCCCTACTAAGAATTGAAAGTTTAATGAAATTTTGAAGCATTTATTATGCTAACTGTTCAAATCGATTAAGAAAGAGAAAAAATCGACCTCGGACGGGACTCGAACCCGCGATCTTTCCCTTACAGGGGGAACGCTCTGACCACTAAGCCACCGAGACACGTACGAAGTTGATCCAAATTCCCTTATACAACCGTTTAAGGGCGACGGTGAAGCCATCTACCGACATTCATACGAACAACGGAATCAATGAATGATGTTGCAATCGTTTTTAAACATTGATTTTTGATGACTGATTTTTGAGGAAAGATTGCGGGTTCGAGTCCCGTGCGAGGTCGATTTTTTCCCTTTCTTAATCGAATTGAAAGTTTATTTGAAAAGTACGCCAGTTTGAAGAGAGAAGTTATTTAAGAAGCTTACTCGTTCGTAGTCATCACTCCGTGTGGTGATGAAGAAAGAATACAAGTATCACCACCCCATCTCATTCGAAGAGTATCGTAAGAGGTGACTAACGGAAAACTACGCAGACGATATCACTGCGAGAGAAGGAAAACTCGAAATAAAACTCTGTACCAACCCGTCTGACCAGCGTGGAAACAGTAGGACAAAGTCTCCCAACATTGGGAGAGGCCTATGCCCAGCAGTGGACTGGGATAGACTGGGTACACTACATAAATACGAAAAGCCTTATTCCGAAAGTTACAATCACGAATTTCAAAATTCCGAATTTCATAATTCCGAATCATTCAAAATTCCGAAAATCAGATATCCGATGTATCATAAATCCTATTTATTGAAAACCCGAATTTCAAAATTCCTAACGATTATAACTGCGAATATTAAAATTCCGAATTTGAAGATACCGAACCATTCGCGCCTCCGGTTTTTAAATAACACTCTAGTGTAGGGCAAACAAGTACCACGGCAGTAGGACCACGGCAAGTCGGGTTTGGCTTAATTTTTATACGTAATAATTGGCGAGAAAATTAATTTATTATTATAAAAAATCAACTCTAAAATGCGCAACATGTCAAATTACTTTTAACTTTTACTTATTTTTAATACCAATTTTCAATTTGAGCAATGAATTTTCGGAAATTTGAAATTCGGAATAACGTTTTTCGGGCCAATAATACTACGGATTTTTAATTATTCGTAAAAATGAAATTCGGAAGAATGAATATTCGTATTTATAACTTTCGGATAAATAACTATCGTGTTTTTGAATACTCGGAGTTTTGTTTCTTAGGAATTATAATATTCGGAATTTTGAAAATCGGAATATTGAAATTCGGAATTAAGTATTTCGGAATTGTTGGGTGTTCCCGGATAGACTAATTGATTGACCTGTAGCAGCTATAACCCGCACCACGTATATTGGACCTAAAATGTGCTCAAAATGTGCCCTATACGCGCAGTATACATTTCTTGGGTGTCTTTTGAGGATAGCAAGGAATGCTACTGCGGTAGATGAACTCAAATTCACCAAGAATAGACTATTAGAAAGCAATCCGCGGGCGCCAGAGCCTCGTATGTCCTACGATTTAGATCCATGATACATGACGTAGGTTATATGTACTATGATATATATTATACAGAAGTGAACTAAATTAATTGATAGGAAGGACACGGAGTTGTTTCACCAATTTGGTTCGAGTTGGATTGACGACGTAACGAACCTTTGGCACTGTCGTAATTAATTCTGTTGAGACGTAGGCGTCACGTGGCTTATAAAAACATATCTCGAATTGATTAGGATAGATAGACAGAATATTTATATAGGACAGAGATATAGACATTATGTGAAGTTCTGCCAAAAAGACTGGAAAAAGCGGACCCGAGACTCCAAGGTGAAAGCTCCGGTTGCGTTGCTTTGCGACTGAGATTAGCGCTAGGATGAAAAAGCAGACTTTAAAAAAACTTGTATGATGTAGGTACTAAATCCATACTTATAGGGCCGTGTGCTTGTCTGCGACCTAAGTAGTATAAAAAAAAATGTAAATGCGAAAGTAACTCTGTCTGTTACGCTTTCACGCCTAACCACTGAACCGATTTTGATGAATTTAATACAGAGATAGATTAAACCTTGGGAAAGGACATAGGTTATGTTTGGTCGCGATAGCCGACATTCACGCGGGCGGAGCCATAGTATAAATAGGCGGAGCCGCGGTTACAGCTAGTAGGTAGATTAGAATTTTAAATGAATTTCGTAAGAAGTCGTTATATTTAACAACGACTATTTCAAACAAATCCCCCATATACAGAAACAGCAAAATAAGGAAAACTACCATATCTACCAAAGCTATTTTTATGACATACTTACCATAAAGTGGTTCGGACTACCGCCCACCACTCATGTCTGGTTATAAATCAATCTTGTACGCAATGGGCGCGAATAGCAGCTTCACAGATAACTTATGAAATAAACATTCACAATAACATAATGCTATGATATCTGTGGCTGAAGACCATCTTAAACCATCATTGAACGAAAAGCGATTGATTTGGATATTAGCAACCGAAATTATTAATATACCCTCTAACCTCTAACACCTCCAGCTAAGGTAAATTGCTTGTGTTAGGAGTGGGTTCATGTCGGTAGTGTAATGATCGGGATTCGAACAGGGGACCTTACGATCTTGAGCGGACCTCGGCGGGGCACAGACCGAGGTCCGCTTTCCGACAATTAAGTACTTTTCATTCTTTTCTTTTTTTTTAGTTTTACTTCTTTGGTCTTGTCAAAATGTCAAGTCAATCCATCGACTATATTTCAATTTTTTTACGAGCACATAGCACGCCTAGACATGTCACTAGATTAGTCACACTCGCTAGGAATATGTTCAAGGTTGCCGAGTTTTTAATTAGAAATACTGTTTTGCTATCGGCCTTACATAACACAGATTCATAATAATTTTAAAAGATTTTAGGCAAAATACCGCTATTATATTTTGAAACAGATAAGTTTTCTAATAAAATATGTTTTTTATTATACTTTATTAATTTTTCAAGATATTTGTGTAGATTAAGATAGTCGATAACTGTAATTTCGTAAATATTTAACAACACCTGCCTACCTCTTATAAAGTCTTCTAAAAAGGCATTTTCTGAAGGAATTGCCGCACAAAGAAAAACAGGCTACGACCGCGCCTGTTAGTGTGGCGTAGGCCTAATAAAAATACTACTAGGTACTTACTTGTTATAATATATCGTCTCCTAGTGAGGCTTCTGTATTGAACTAATATTTGTTACTCTGTGGCATATATCCTTGGAGTGAATCTATAAGTTGACAGCATAGTTATCGCATTTGATAAAGTGGTTACCGCGTCAATTGAATGCGACAAGCGTTGTGTAATTCTCAATTGATTTATGTATAACTAGCTGTTGCCCGCGGCTCCGCTCGCGTGAATGTCGGCTATTGCAACCCTTTTCAAAGCTCATAGCTTTTCATTGCAGTCTCATCAAAATCGGTCCAGTGGTTTAGGCGTGAAAGCGTAATAAACAGAGTTATTTTAAGAACAAGGATTTCTGCTTCTGCTTCTGATGTTCATGGAATTTAGTACAGAGATTGACTAGAACTAGACCTTGGGAAAAGATATAGGTTACCTTTTATCGCGAAAATGGGGTTAAGAGGGGTTCAAATAGTAGATGAAAGTTTGTATAGAAGTTCATTTTTTTACACTTTATTGTACACCATACATTAAGATATACATTAATAGAACTCTAAAAACTAATGAAACAGTACAATGGGCGGCCTTAGCTATCGCTTTAAACGATTTCTACCAGGCAACCTTTCATAATTTTTGAATACAACCTGATGAAAGTTACACAGATAGATTAGAGGATGTTTGGACGCAATAACCGATATCCAGAGGGCAGAGCCGGGGGTAACAGCTAGTAAACAATAAAATAGGTATAGCCCACGCTGAATTGTGGCGTGATGTTATGTCTACAGCCCACTGCATGTAGTCACACCGTTTTGTGTTTGATATCCGGTTTATGTACGAGTTTATAGCTAAATTTTATTCACAGTATGTTTTGACAGTTACTTTGTTTTATAGTATAGGTTTTGGTTCAGAGGAATCATAGATTTATTAAACCAATTTTCAAAGGGCTCAGATTTAGATTCAAATGTAACTGGAACTAATGTTTAGATGATGATAAGATAAATTTTGTAAACACTATCCCCATTATAAACATAAAAACTTCCAGACCAATGCAAAACAAATTCACGAATACAAATATTTACTCCGATCGCGAACCGAACCCACAATCTCATTTAACAGTCGAACGCTCTTCTACCTCCATGCTACACAGATCAACTAGATCTTGTACTACGATCACGTCTACGTCTAGACACGTGTCGTTCCCAACCCTTTTCAATCGTAAATAGGGTCTTCATGTCTGCGTGTACTGAAACACTAACAGGACATTCAACAAGGGTACGTAGGAATAAGTGCTTGAGTTACCTGACACATATTTTCGCTGTCCGGCACGTAATTGGCTTTAGAACTTCCACACACATAGACAGTTACAAGAATACCTATTTTTTTTTTAATCATTCACTTAACCAGTAAGATTATGTTATTTAACAGTACAGCAGCCGATCTTAGCACTTAGCTATTGAAGTGGACATACATACCTACAAAGCTACAGAAATGATCACCTCTTTTTGCCGTGATTTAGCTGATTTGACTTGCCAGTCAATCTCCCTATTGTCTTCCCACCTCATCCACGCAATCAATGCTTTATTTATTCTTCTTCTTCTTCGAGTCAAAGGCTGGATCTGGCATACAGTGACTAGTTTTTTTTTTTAAATTTTGTCGGCCCAAAACTCGGCTACAGCAACAGCGCCCTCCGTTGGTTGCTCTACAAAGGTCGTCGGTTGTACAGGTGAAAGGGCACAGCGAGCAGGAGAGCTAAAGTGACATGGACTGGAATTGGGCCCAAAAATATAGCTATCCATACTAATATTATAAATGTGAAAGTAACTATGTCTGTCTGTTACGCTTTCACGCCTAAACCACTGAACCGATTTTGATGAAATTTGGTATAGACCTTGAGAAAGGACATAGGCTATGTTTGGTCGCGATAACCGACATCCACGCGGGCGGAGCCGTGGGTAACAGCTAGTATTAATATAGATTTATTACGTTTTTAATAATAGCATGCGCCTCGCGAATATTCCCCGCGTCTCAACAACAACGGCCTTGTGAAAATTTTATATCTATTTTACGAGCTACAACCACTTACGGAATGTTTAATATTTTTATCTACAAATACCGATGCTCGCACTAGTAATAAATACCGGAACGTCTGACCGAATACCGGTTAGTTGGGAGAGGCTAAGGCTGTAAAGGACTGTTTACACGCAGACTTGCAGAAATGCAAGCTTAATTGAGTAGAAAAAAACATTTATTTCCATCAGTTATTCCCAGGAGCTACCTTTCCCAGTAGTTAACAATGTTAACAATGGGGTATTGACCAACGGGAACGACCAATTATATTGTAGGCATTATCATCCGAATTAATTTCGGTTGCATTCAAAGCTTGCATCACAGCTTGCATTTTGGAATAATTTTAAAGCATTTAGTATGCTAAACTAAACAAATTATTATAAATTGGAAAAAGCGAAATCAAGCTCAGGCAGGACTCGAGCCCGCGATCTTTCCCTTACAGGGGGTCCTTATAGGGGGGTTTATATATTTTTCCAATAATCTGCATTTTGGATCTCGAAATCCGCTTTCCTGCTTTTCCTTTTCACTGTGGTTGGTCGTCAGCATCCTTGGCTGTGATACCATTGACAAGTTATCATCTTTTATGCCGTCAAGCCAGTACTTCTTGGTTCTAACCCTCCTGCCGGAGTTTGCTTTAAAACGTAGATTGGCAAATCAATCAATCTCTCAATTAGCCCATCGCTGTCCACTACTAGACATAGACCTCTCCCAATTTCGGGAGGCTGGATTGGCAAATAATTAAACAAAACTTGGATATCCAAATAAACTAGGGTTAAACAATCTCACAATCATGTAAAATTATGTCTAAACACTTTCCCGAATTCGATCGGGAAATCCCCTAAACATACAGTAGGTACTTGACATGCTCATGCCACATTCGTGTATCTACATACGATTATCTCACTATACGTCTGTACGTAACAATACGTCGTAAAATGTCTCCATTGTTTTCGTGTGAAAATAGAATTCCAATCTCAAAATCTATAGTATCAGTTCCGAAACACAAGTATGTGAGTCTCAAATATAAATTTTATTGCGTGAGACAATATGTGCAAACATTTAGCCGAGTACCTACTGATTTAGCAAGTCGAGATGAAGAGTTCGGTTAAAATAATCTCATTTCGGTTATTGTAGAAAGTTCTCTCAGTCGCACACCAGACTGACAGTTTGGTACCTTTATAGTGTTATAACCCGCGCCGCGCATTTCGGACCTAAATCGTAAGACATACGAGGCTCTGGCGCCCGCGGATTGCTTTGTAATAGTCTATGCTTGGTGAATTTGAGTTCGTCCACCGCAGGCGCACCTCGTGCTATCCTCAAAAGACACCCAAGAAATGTGTACTGCGCGTATAGGGCACATTTTGAGCACATTTTAGGTCCAAGATACGTGACGCGGGTTATACTAGCGGCCGCCCGCGACTTCGTACGCGTGGAGTTAGTTAACCCCCGTTTTACCCCCTTGGGGGTGGAGTTTCGTAAATCCGTTCTTAGCGGACGTCTACACCCTATATGGAACCTACCTTCCAAATTTTAAGTTCGTATGTGTTATAGGTTCTGAGATTTCGTGATTAATCACTGAGTCATATTTCACTTTTACATAGTTTATTAAAACTGTTTGTGTGTATGAAATAATAAAGTTTTAGCTTTAGAAATAGATAATGCGCTGTGCAATAAAGAGAATCTATTCCGGACTCTTGCTCTTCAAAGAAAAAAAAAGAAAAAAGTCTGGTGCAATACTCGTTCGAGAAATTGTAGTCGTGTGAACTAGCCTTAAGTCTAGAGTCGGACTTCGACTGTCGGATCGCCTAGATGCGCATTCCACACTGGCTAACTGATCGTAGATTCACCGTAATCTGATAATATTAATAGAGACAAAATGTGGAGTATCTAATATACTTCTGAGAATGGTCGATGACCATGCTTGCATGCATGTGACCTAAATAGTTTACGAATCCATCTATACCTACTACTATACGATTATAAAATTAGTGTCTGTTACATTGGAAATATTTAAAAAAATCTTAAAAATAACGATCGTAGGTACTCAACTATTTGATACTACACGTTGCGACTGTAAATAGTACGCACAGTCAGGTATGAAAGGAACTTCATCCCCCGCACGCTTAAACTGTGGAAGAACTCCCTGCCGTGGTTTTTACAAGCGACTAAAGCACGGGGTTCTTCAAGAAGGGCATTAGAAGGTTCTTTCGGGGTCGGCAGCGCGAGTGTGACGCCCCTGGTATTGCATACGTCCATAGGCCACGGTAACCAAATTCCACCAGGTAGGCCCTGTGTATTTCTGCAACCTAAGTTGTTTAAGGTCAATGTGTCAATGGTCTTTCCACTCACAGCACCTTTACTTAGAAATCTTTGCGTCCTATATAAAAGTAAACCATTTCCCTGATCACATTTAATGCTGGTGAAAGTACAGCTCTCAAGTGACAATATTCTAACAAAATAGGCACCTTACGCGCCATTTTCTCAAACTGATTGCCAACAAATGTCAACTGGGCGCTGATATATTACCATAATATCTCGCAGTCGATCAATCAGTCCTGACGCACAGAAAATAACTAAGAAAACTACCACTTAAAATGGTATTAGGGTTCGATCTCACTTCAGTGTAACATTTTTATACTACTAGTTGTTATGCGTAGAATTCTGATCTCTTTGCCGCATCCTATGGGATAACAGATAGACTAAGTGTTATTTCAGACTATAAACTATATCTGTACCAAATTTTAAGATAGATGCGTTCAGCCGTTTAAGTGTTATTGAGTATTAAACGTCCTGTTTAAATTCACAAACTTTCATAATATTTTATAGTAAAGGAAGTACGAAAATTGACCCGGTTTATGCTTTCCACAGGAACATATAACCGGGAATACCGGGATAATGAGTAGTCTATACCCTATTACCCGGTTGTACTTTACCTGTGTGCGTAGTTTCCGTTAATTATTTTTATCCCTGGGCAAAATATTGTTAGTTCTTTTGCTCAGGGATAAAAAAATAACAATCACGTTCATGCCTACCATGAAAGACAAAGAGAACTTAGACTTTGCCTATTGCGTACCTTTTTCGGACTAAGTCGCGCCACCTAAACAAGTGCGACGATGAGTTTTCCATTTTAACTCATAGAAAACCATCAATTATATAATATGTTCGTTAATGTCGAATAACTATTTGTTTATCAAGTACGGAATGTAGGATTACGAATATTTAAGTGTACTTAAATAACTTTCACGGCTTCACTTTTGAATATGTTTACCTTTCGCCTCTATTGCGTAACTTATGGATATTTAACAACTAACCTAACTTTATAATACCTTTGCCTTGAACATTTTCTCAATATTCGAAGGTTATTAAGTATTGGAGGGTTTCTGGTTATGCCAACCTACAAAGTCACCTACAACTTGAGAGGTTATTACAATCTATTGGGTTTTCTAAGGACGTCCTTTTTAGGTTATACGACCCTGGCAACATTGGGCCCTACAGCAAGAGGCCGAATATAGTTTTTTTTTATAGTTGTTTTCATTCATAAATGGCCATAACCACTTAACTATTTAATGATGTGATAATAGTACTCAAGGAGAGGTCAATGCTCAGATGAAAATTATTAGCTTTTTTGTTGTTATCGTATTGAATAATAATTAATGTTCACACTTCAATCGAAATAAGATCATTATAATTAAAGATGATTATTTAAATAAAGATAAAGATACATATTTCATGCATATTTTATGCATCCTTTCTACTATTTAAATTTAAATATGTACCTAATGATTGAGCAGAGACTCAATCATTACAATATTTATGTAAATTCATTACATTACTTGAAATGAATGAATGATTTAATTTGAAGGAAAATATAACAAAATCATAATATGCCAAGGTGGGGAAGACTGTTATTATTTTATTTGTTTGGATAACAGTCAAGTTTGAGGAGCTTTAGAACAATAAAAAATAGCTAACTACTAAACAGAAACAAAGAAAATTATTATGTCAAACAGGCGCGAAAGAAGTATCCAACTATTTAGGTAATTTCTGTGGTTTAAACAGACTATAAACAAAACATCATCAAAGAGATTATAAAATCTACCTAGTGGGTATGCACCCTTAAGCCCTGAAGCCTTTCATGAAAATTTGTGTATTTTTCGTTAGTTGTGTGTTTGTTCGTATATTCAAAGCCCACGGGTGATGGATAGGCCACTTAACTTGAATAACTTTTATTATCAATCACCATTACTTTGGATTTTTACGATTAAATATCGTCGACGCCTATTGCTGATTATACTTTTTTATAAAATTTTTAAAAGCGAAATGCCCTTAAAGTGGGTTTTTTTTATGTATATTTAAGTCTTCAAATGCGAGCCGCTTCCAACCGGTCTTATTGGAGATCTATAGGGGAGGCCTATGTCCAGCAGTGGACTTCCTATGGCTAAAATGATGATGATGATGAAGTCTTCAAATTGACTGCGCCCGACTTGATGGTAAGATGGGGTGCAGTCCAAAGAATAAATAAAGAATAATACCACTCAGGTCAGAAAAGCAGACGGCCCACCTGACAGAAAGTGGTTAACGTGGCCTATGGAGATATGCAACACCAGCCAGCCCCTCTAGACAAGTGGCAGATCGTTGCTCGGCGTATGATGGAATCTTAGAGTATTAAAGAGTAGCAACAACTACGATTTCATTCATAAAATCGAATCAAGCTTGACGCCAAATCGCCATCTTTCGTTCTCATATACTTCTATTTTCATGAATGAACGTGTGTAGACCATATACTTAGATTGTAGACGGTTACTATGTTAGGGATGTATCATGTATCTCTATTATCGTAATATTTGTCGATATCTATCTATCCTGTCATCTAATGTGTATTAACCAAAAAAGAGCGGAAAAATGCTAAGCTCATGATATTATGATAAATGATAATGATAATTTTATGGTTTATGTGAGATAAAGCGACAATAAAATAAATGATTATTTCTAAATATGATTGATAATAAAATTTAATATCTAAGAACTAAGAAGGCCTCATCAGATGCTTTTTATGCCCCGCTTAAATTACCCGGGACTGTAGGAGGGAATTTTTTATGGTTAGTATAGTTTATATACCATAAACGAAGTATATTTATTTCTTCTTCATCCTAGTGTTAACTCCCCGTCGCATCTGAAGCTTTCACCTCGGAGTCTGTCCGCTTTACCAGTCTTAACAGCGGATTTGACTGGACCTCGATATTTTCCGTGAAGCGGCTGCCATCTGCCAACTAAGTTGAGTGTCATGGGTTCTGATATTAGTAGATTGGAACGTAATTTAAATTTTGTAGTACAAGGCAAGGGTCCATATTGACTTGCATAATTTTTTTTATTCTAATCTCGTGTTTTCCTCACGATTTTTGTGTGATGGTACTTTGTTAATATTTAAAATTAAAAGACAACTAAATAATTATGACGAACCTACAACGTATGTGATGGAATTGTGTTCTGAATGAAATTAATGAATGTGTTAAGTGTCATGGATTCTATTTCATGTTGGTGTCGGCGACTTGAATATTGAAACGTTTTCAAAGTTTATTTTGATACTCTGGGCATAAAGATCATATTATTATCCTTCATTAAAGTTTTATTTTTAATTTTTTAATGTGTACATTTCAGTATGATGATGAAGCTACATTATGAGTGTGTTGAAAAATATATTTTAGCAAAAATAAGCTCTACATTTAATAAATGTTACATTACTGAATGTTACATTTATTATAATAACAGTAATAATTATTTTCAGACAGTATTAATAACCATGCACTGAAAAATATGTATTTAAACATACAATAATTATCATTTTAACGAAACAATTGTGATAATATAGGTAAAAAGTATTACAATATTATGTAACGAACTGCCCGTTCTCCTTTGTTGATGGATATATATTAATATAAAGGACATATTGAATAAAGCACTAAACTTGTACTCTTCCACAATTGTTTTATTTTTTGTTGCCTAACCGGTTTCGCCTTACGGCATTCTCAAAGGTTTACAATGGTTCAAACTATTATATTTAGCAAATATATGCTAAATACTAGCCTTTCGCCCGCGGCTCCGCCCGCGTGGATCTCTTATCTTCGGTTCTACTCAACCGATTGCAGTAAAACATACGTAAGATTTTAAATTCCAACAAGACCTTTCTAATAAAAAAACTGCATCAAAATCCATTTAGTAGTTTTTGCGTCCATCGCGGACAAACATTTTCAATTTACAATTATATAATAGTATAGATAGATAGAAGATAGATTAATAGTTTAAGCCCTTGTTTACATTTTTAGTCTGTGCTTCTTTTATATCGATAAGGTGGTTATCGACAGTTTACTGGGCTTCCCTATTATAGACGCCATTTTCCGTTCTCATCCAAGTTTAGGTATACAGTTTTTTTTCGTAGGTATTTCATCTCCATATACTTCCATACTCAAAGGATGGAATTGAATGCCAAATGTATGGGATTTGACGTATATGACACTTGACAGGCGTCAACGAATGTCAAAAACGTCGAATCCTATACATTTGTCATTCTATTCCATCATACGCCGAGCAAAGAATTGCCACTTGTCTAGGGGGGCTGGGGCGTTATCGTGCTGCCGACCCTGAAGAAACCTTCTTATTTCCTTCTTAAAGAACCCCATATTGTAGTCGCTTCGGAAAACCACAGCAGGTAGTTCATTCCATAGTTTGAGCGTGGGTGGGATGAGGTTACATTTCTTCAGGGTCGGCAGCGCGAGTGTGACGCCCCTGGTGTTGCACACGTCCATAGGCCACGGTAACCACTTCCTATCAGGTGGGCCGTGTGCTTGTCTGTCACCCAAGTGGTATTTTTATTTAAAAAAAAATACCGCGCAGTGCGCACCGTTTTCGGTGAAGAATGTAGCTGTGGGCATCATGTATTATTGAGGTAAGTTTATTTTTGCCAATACTTACATGTAAACATGTGTTTTTTCCTTGTTAGTTATACAATTATTATATAAGCGTACTTTGTTGTTTGTGTATAAAGGGATTCAGAATGTTTATATGATAATATCATTTCCTTTGTTGTTTGTTGTGATCGTGTTATTTCTGAACGATTGAGGTCATATTCACGTACCTTTTGACTTGTTTTTTTACAATGGCGTCGATTAAAGCAAATTCGTATAATTATATTTATTCATGACAAGTGCATGTAGCATGTAGTTATCAATTCTAGGTTTGGAGTAAAAAGCAGACTCGGAGCCCAGGATCCATGACATGTGAAACCACATGGCCTCCACCTATCCAGGGCAAGATGGGGACTTGGGGACACCATGATCCCACATCAGTAGGGGCCAAACCGATGACCCTGAGGCGTGACGGACATGCCAGAGGCAATCTCATCCTCGACAACCAATCACCCAAGAAGGCGATTTTAGTCAGTTTGGTTCTGACCTAACCATCCCTGCTGGCTTCGGTGGCTGCAGCTGGTTAGAACTACCCTATCTCTTAGTCGCTACAACACCCACCGGAAAAGATGGAGTAGCCCTTTCTACTCAACCGGAAACTAGTCCACTAAATATGGGAAGGCCCCCCAGCTTATAACTATACTATAACAGGCCAACATAATTTTATAAAAGTTTATAGGATAAAAACTTTTCTCACAGTGCCGAAGACCCATCGGTCATGGCCATTACCGGTCAGACTCAGAAGGGTCTCTGTCGACCCGTATCCGCTTTACATACAAATATGTATATTATATTAAGTACAATAAATTAATATATTTAATTATTATTATTATAAAGAGGTAAAGTTTGTGACGTTGTAGGGGGATAATCTCTGGACCTTCCAGCGATGAGGGGCCTCTACTACCCGATTCTTGCCGGCTTGCCAATGGGTCGCATAGTGCATGACAAACTAGATCAAGGTAAGACTTTTTCAACAGGCTTCCGTTTCAAAAAAATTTAACCCTTCGCCACTGGTATCTCCTGAGCCGATTATGAAAATTCTTTTACCAATAGAAATCCACATTATTTGTGAGTATCATACGCTTTCTATCATCACGCTATCAGGGAGGGTCATCACCGAGAATGGGATCAGAAGTCCACGCGGGCGGAGCCGCGGGTAATAGCTAGTTAAGTATAATAATTGTACATATTTAGTTATGATATCACAAGAACAATTACGTACGATGATACAAAATTCCCACAGTACAAGGTTAACCAGTTTAAACAATAGATAGGAAAAATCTGACTTCACAGATCACAGTCAAATTTTCCTGATTTTTTAGAAGTATTTTGAAGAGTTGACTACATAAGTAGGGCGTGACAACGCTTTTTTATATAGGAGTCGTCAATATGACTTGACCTGGCCTGATGGTAAGCTAAAGGGAAAGTCTAAAGAAAGAGGGTCACCATTACAGATTCCTATAATGTTACAATGGTGGCCCTCAGCTTGACGGCCTCATCAGATGCTTTTTCACGCCCCGCTTAAGGGATCTGAGCCTGTAGGAGGAAGAAAGAAACATAAAAGCCATCGAACCGCTTGGAGATCAGACCATCAAGAAGATGGAACAAAAATTGTGGCCCTCAGCTTGACGGCCTCATCAGATGCTCTTTCACGCCCCGCTTATGGGATCCGAGCTTGTATGAGGAAGAAAGAAACATACGAGCCATCGAACCACTTGGAGATCAGACCATCAAGAAGATGGAACAAAAATTGTGGCCCTCAGCTTGACGGCCTCATCAGATGCTTTTGCACGCCCCGCTTAAGGGATCCGAGCTTGTAGGTGGAAGAAAGAAACATACGAGCCATCGAACCACTTGGAGATCAGACCATCAAGAAGATGGAATATTCTGCACTGTATGCGTGTGACATCTAAAGCTGGGTCCACATTTGTATCATTTGCCCGATCCGATCACCGTATCCGAATCGGCGACGCGTGTCATAATCGCATAAATGTGGACGGGTGATGATACGCGTATTACTGATATATACTTTGTGATCATGATACATGACACGCAAATATGGATGTGTATGGAAGTACCAGAGGGCTATACTTTCCCTCATCGTGGACAAACATTGCGATACCTCCATCTAATTATAGCAGTAAACAATAATTATAATCTAAAATTATTCATTGCTTTAATAATATGAATTTTATTATGTAAATATTTCTCATCCTAATTGGTAGTCGCATTGTTTGCGAATGTTTATTTATAAACAACTTCTGAGATATAGGTATTTTCGTTATTACCTAACTGGGGGCCTCCTAGGGCTGCCTATTAACCTTAGCGGAGTCGTTGTAGATGGTCTTCGAAATCCAATGGGCAGGTAGTTTCTTTATATTTTTTTATACTACTTAGGTCGTAAACAAGCACACGGCCCTCCTGATGGTAAGATTGGTAAGTGGTTACCGTGGCCTATGGGCGAATGCAACATCAGGGAAGTCACACTCGTGCTACCGACCCTGTAAGAACAGAGAAATTCTGTGTCGTCAGCGCAAAAGATAAGTAGGACAAAACCTCTCCAGTGAGCTCTGGCTACCCTACTCACCGTCGGAAACACAACACGAGGTTATTAAGCCGCGGTCTTCTGTAGGGCTATTTTTTTTTTTAGGGAGATTTTATATTCATGTAAATATCCGAAGTGGTATGCCGTATTAGCACCCACATTTCGCAAATTATGATTTACGGTCACACGTAAAAGGGGCGAGCCTATTGCCTTCAGGAGGGCTTATGCGCAGTATGATTACTGTCAGATGAAGAACAGCCCTATCCCTTAGTCGTCTCCTGTCGACACCTGCTCGAAGAGATGGGTTGGCCCTATTCTATCTAGTAGCCGTCGAATGCACTACACCATAAATTCAAGTTACTTACAGCTTTTTGACGTCAAATTCTACTTAAAACTAAATTTACCACCGCTTCCTAGGCGCTAGTGGAGAAGAAACGGCGCAACAAACTCCACTGCGTAATTTTTAAGACGTCAGTTTTTTACTAAATATGAACGTAATGTACATTTGTCTCGCGTCAAGTATAACTCCGGACACTTATCTAGGACCTAAATCGCAAGACAAACGAGGTTCTGGCGCCCGCGGATTGCTTTGTAATAATCTATGCTTAGTGAATATGAGTTCGTCCACCGCAGTAGCACCCCGTGCTGTCCTCAAAAGACACCCAAGAAATGTGTACTGCGCGTATAGGGCACATTTTGAGCACATTGAGGTCCAAGACACGTCCGAAGTTATATAGAAAAAAAACCTTATATAAATAAATTCATTTTTAACAAAAAAGTTTAACCAACTTCAAGAAACGAAAAAGAGGCACTGAAAAGCGAAAAATAACTTAATTTACAGACTTACTGATTTATTAGAAGTCGGTACCTAGCCCAAGAGAGGCCATATTTCAATTGATTGCATCATAGTAGTTCAGACACAACAAACAAAGTTGGCTGGCACCGACTTCTAATAAATCAGTAAGTCTGTAAATTAAGTTATTTTTCGCTTTTCAGTGCCTCTTTTTCGTTTCTTGAAGTTGGTTAAACTTTTTTGTTAAAAATGAATTTATTTTTCTCTTTTTAGTGAGTTTGTACAGTCTCACGACTGTACATCGCATGTATAGTGACCTGACTGTACATGCGCTGCTGACGCTGCAATACAGATCACACCGGCCACGCTACAAAAAAAATATTAAATCATTATTCAAAAATAATTTTTAAAATCAATGCATATACACCGGAAATATAGCTGAATATTCTAAACACTTCTGCGTACCCCTTCAAAGGACTCAGGCGTGATGTTATGATATGTAATGGCAGAAACATTGCAATAATATTCCATTGCAGCAATCGCGGCTGATTTCCTGGTACTTTTTGAAGAGTTCCTTGGTCTAATCTCGGAAACCCATCATCAGATCTTTACGAAATTAAAATGGGACCACTTCGGAATAATCTACTTACGAATACAAGAAGAATTTTCAAAATTCGTCTAGAATTGGCTTCACAATCGCGTAACAAACATACAAAAAAATAAAAAAAATAAAAAATAAAATTGGGTACGAATTGAGAACCTCCTTTTTTGAAGTCGGTTAAAAAAAACTTATAATAAAATAACTCAGAAGATAAGGTTAAGAAGAAGCCGTTTGACTCTAGTGAATTCGTAAAGGAATCTTTTATAGCTACTGTGGCGGACAGGCCTCACGTGACGTTCTATCTGGTCATGGAACGCAGATCTAAACGTCAGCGATCAGCTGATGCCCGTCGTAGTACATTTAGAGGGGTTGGACGTCGGTTTGCACACTCTTTCCCTGCCATGCAGTGGCGGTGTGGACTGTAACTTTCGAACGAGGTCAGGGAAAGTAAGGTAACTCGTCCCTGTGCGTCTCTCTAGGCGAAAGGATAAACCGACCGCGTACGGTACGGTTCCGAATTGGGTTGAATAGGAACACCAGTAAATAAGACACAGTTAATTCGGTTGAATCATCTGGCTTTAATAATGGCCCATCTATTCAATGCAAAGTCTGAGAGAAGTCTCGAAGACTATTGCTGGCGACTCGGCTAAGATGTCGCAATTGTACGAAAAGTCGCACCAGCTTAGCTTCTCTGAAACTTTACCTTGACGAGAACCGGCCGAAATAAGATATGTTTTACAAAATAACATTAACGATTTTCACTATGATAAATAACAATTTTTAGGTCTATTTTATAAACTATGTACAACTATCAAATACTCTAAGTGCAGCAAGGTAGGTAGGGTGGTCATCCATCCTATGGTATGATTTTAACAGCTATATTATTTATTATTTTGCAATTACAGAGGTTTACACTGGTAATTATGAGTGGCTGGCTTCTATTTGTTTACATTATTTGTTAATTACATAAGAACTATTTACTTTACAAACTTGAACGAATTTCTCTACTATGGCCACTTATCTACTCTATACGGGGAACAAAGTTTTTCTTATATACTACAGCGCTTTTATGGCTGATTTTACAGATTTACAAAAAACGATAGTACAAAAACAAGGTTAAAACAATATTTACTTATAAGAATTTTACAAACTAATACAAAAAGGTGCTGCGACCGTCTCCTGCGTACGGTGGCTACTACAATCAAGTGTCTATTGGCTTTATCATTGTCACTGTTTTATCACACTATTGGTTTACGTGCACTAATCACTAATTTCAATCACACTATTATGATTTTACGAATCACTTGCACTGTATTTCGTGTCTGTCGCGAACATCTCTCCCGCCGTGCAGCAGAGTGAGGTACGGCCGCTTGTGATGCTGCATACTCCGGTGAGCGACACTACTTGGGCAGCGGCACGATCTTCTTCGTAGGGCGCTTGAGCACGCCCCCGGCTGTGCGCACCTCAACGGTACGAATTTGACCGTCGGCGCCTGGGTAGACGGCGGTGACTCGGCCCCTTGGCCAAGTGTTGCGAGGCAGTTGGCCGTCGGCGATCAAGACGGGATCGCCGACCTCGATGCGAGGGCCCGACCCATGGGGCTCCCGCCGGTGTTGCAGCTCGGGAAGGTACTCGCGCACCCATCTGCGCCAGAACATGTCGGCGAGCGCCTGAGCGCGTCGCCACTGCTTCTTGTGGTCGATGTCGGTGGAGTCAAACTCACCGAGTGGTGAAAGTCGGGAGGAACCACCGAGTAGGATGTGGTTCGGAGTGATGGCCTCGTTGTCTTCGGGGCTCACGGAGACGTGGGTGAGGGGGCGGCTATTCACTGTATATTCCACCTCACACAGCAAAGTGGAGAGCACCTCTTCATGGGGATGGCGCTCATGTAAGACCGTAGTGAGTGCGGTCTTCACGCAACGCACTAGACGCTCCCAGACACCCCCCATAAAGGGAGCAGAGGGGGTGATGAAGCGCCACACGATGCCTCGATGAGCGGCTTCGCGAGACAGAGCCTCGCGCATCTCGCGGTCGGCACCATGCATGTTGGTGCCATTGTCCGAGTAGATCTCGGCGGGGCAGCCTCGGCGCGCGGCGAACCTCCGCAAAGCTAGGATTGCGGAGTCTGCGCTCAGACTGGCGGCGACCTCCAGGTGGACTACCCGGGAGGTCAGGCAGGTGAACAGCGCCACATAGCGCTTTTGGTGTTGCTTGCCGATGGTGACACTGAGCGGCCCGAAGTAATCGAGCCCAGTGTAGGTGAAAGGCCTGCAGTGATGTGCAAGGCGTGTCTTTGGATGGTCACCAGTGGCTGGCTCTGGTGGCTGCGCCTTCCTGATGCGGCACTGTAAACATAAATGGAGGACCGACCTGGTCGTCGGTCGTAAGCGCAGAACCCAATAATGCTGTCGTACTTCATTTATCACGGTTTCAGTACCGCTATGATGCAGTTTCCTATGTGTCCATTCTATGTACAATTGAGTAATTTTATGTTCCCCGTCTAAGATAGGAGGTCTCTTTATCGCTTCGGACACGTCTTTAGTTGCTGCTATTCTGCTTGCCAGTACTATAACTCCGTTTGCGAGCTCCACTCGGAGTTTGCGAAGTCGGCTGTCACGGGGCATTTCCTCTTGATTTTTCAATCTGCTGATGTCTTTATTAAATGCGGCGTTCTGTACGCATTTAACTAGTTGTACTTCGGCCTTCCGAAGATACTCTGCGGTTAAAATTTTAAATTTTCTATTGGGTACAGTGTTCTGGGGTAACACTGGCCCTTTAATTACCTTCGTCCGTCGAGTTGTGCGACGCCAATCGGGATCCTTTTGTTGGTTTCTCGTAGTTCGTTTGTACGCCACCTGTTGTGTCCTAGACTTGCGTATTGCGTCTAGAAACTGTAGCACCCGAGCGGTGGTGCGTAGGAGCCTCTCCCAGCTGGAGAATCTGTCAAAGTCTATTATAGAGTCACTTACATCTGTTACGGTGGTGATTCTCTCTTCGCCGGTGGCTTCTGTTAGTAGCGGTTTCTCGGATGGCCAGTCTGTCGCATCCTTGTACAGGAAGGCCGGTCCGCTGTACCACTCGTGCTCGGAGTTGAAGTTAGCGGGTACATCACGAGTGGCTGCGTCTGCTATGTTGAACTTTGACGGGAGCCACCTCCAGTCCTCGACCTTACTGTTGTCTTCTATGGCGGCGATTCTGTGAGCTACAAAGGGTTTATAAGTGCGAGAACCTTTCCTTAACCAAGTTAAAACCGTTTTACTGTCAGACCAGTAGGTAGTAGAGTCTGGCTGAATCCTGTGGTTCTCGGCGACGGCTGTAGCTAGTCGGGTCCCCATCACTGCAGCTTGCAGCTCCAATCTAGGGATTGATGTGATTTTCAATGGGGTCACCCTCGCCTTTGCAGTGACGAGACTGACTCTCACCTGTCCATTATGGGTGACGGTCCGCCAGTATATGGCTGCGGCATAGGCTGCTTCGCTGGCGTCCGAAAAAACGTGCATCTGTATTGATTGAGGATCGGTGTATCCCGGGTAGCACCTAGGTATCTTGACGAATTTGAGGGCTCGGAGATGGTCTGCCCATACACTCCATTGGGCTGACAGCCTCTCGTCTAGGGGCTCGTCCCAGTCGGTTCCTAAACGCCATGCCTCCTGTAGGATCTGCTTAGCTCTCACGGTGACCGGTGAAGCTAGTCCGAGAGGGTCATATAACGACATCACTATCTTCAAGGCTTCCCTTTTAGTAGGTGAAGTCTTGTTAATTAAATTTTCAGGTAGTCTAGCTAACTTTAAATTGAAACTTAAGGTGTCTGTCTGTGGGTCCCAGATTAGGCCAAGGATCTTCTCTTCTTCAGCCTTCGATGTGATGCTCACACATTCAGTGTGGTTCGGACTGTTCTGCAAACGATCTATAACCTGTGTAGAGTTAGAGACCCATTTCCTTAGTTCAAACTTGGCTTTTCTGTGTATATCACGTACCTGGGTGGTGATGCGTACCGCCTCTTCTATGCTCGGGAAGCTGTCAAGATAATCATCCATGTAATGATGGTTGATGATGGCGTCCACTGCCTCGGGATAGTCGTCTGCGTGCTGTTTCGCGTTCCAGTTTTTTGCGAAGATCGCAGTGCAAGGTGAGCTGGCTGCACCGAAGATAATGGACTTCATTCGGTACTCATCTGGAGCTCCCTCCCGCCTATTACCTCTCCATAGGTATCTTAGCGCGTCCCGATCGTCTGGACGTACCTGCACCTGCATGAACATCTCGGCGATGTCAGCTGAAACGGCGATCTGGTGGCGACGGAAGCGCATCATGACACCTGGGAGTGACTGTAATAAGTCCGGGCCTGTTAATAGGAAGTCGTTGAGGGACTTTCCTCCTGATTTGGCGGCAGCGTCGTGGACTATTCTCAGCTTATCCGGCTTGCTAGGGTTGTGGACATCGAAATGTGGTAAGTACCAGGTCCTACCTGGTCTTGCTGGCTTCGGAGCTTCCTCTGCATACCCCTTCTGTACGAGCGAGTCTATTTGTTCGGTATACTTCAACTTTAAATCTGGGTTACGGTCTAATTTTCTTTCAATCGAAGCTAACCTGTTGACAGCGTTATTATAGCTGTCTGGCAACACGTCGTTGTTTGTCTTCCATAGAAGAGCGGTCTGTATGCGGCCATCGGTTAGTTGAACGGTGTTATCTTCTAAGATATTTGCAGCTAACTGTTCCGGATCAGATTTCGGGCGACGTGGGTTAATTAATAGTGACTCTAGTGCAAAATATTCCTTTAGTTGATGGTCAATGTTGTCATCAATAGTCGAGAGTTGATTTACAAATTGTATGCTGTGACCTAAGGCTCGGCTGTGACTTCCGTGCAGCACCCATCCTAGTGCTGTGAGTGAAGCGACTGGCTGTTGGCGAGGTCCCCGTTTGGTGTAGCTAGATACTAAAAGGTGCCAGTTATCTTGACCTATCAATACCTTAGGGGTCCCTCCGGTGTAGACGAGCTGCTCTTTGATGTCTGCTAAATGTTCGCAGCCTTCGATGTCCGTCTCGCTGATGGTCTGTGACGAGAGTTGCAGCTTGGGCACGGTTCTCACCGTCAACGGGATGCTGGTACCATCGGGATTACCTATGTATACTTCGACTCGTCGTGAGTCCGGTAGGTTGATCGCTGTATCCCCAATAGCCTTGATGGTAAACGGGTCAGTCTTACCTCGGGCTCCCAGCTTGGCTGCTACATCTTTATCTATGAGAGATACGGTAGATCCGTCGTCAAGGAGAGCATACGTCAACATCTCTCCCGCCGGTCCAGAGAGTCTAACTGGTGCTATTTTTAAAAAGGCTTGTTTATTTGAACGGGAAAATGAACTAGCGACTGTCTCCTCTTGAAGTTTCTGTTTGTTCTCTGTTTTCTTAATATAATGAAGTAATCTGTGGTGAGAGGCAGGACAGTTATCTATACCACACTTCCTGATCTGACATCTATGATCGGTATGGCGGAATTTAAGACAGCGAAAGCATAATCTGTGTTTCTTCGCTAAGTCCCATCTCTTATCGGAGTTACCTTTTTTAAATGTATCACAGTTCGATGCGTAGTGCCCCTCAGAGTCGCATATTCTACACTTACGTGTGATCTTATCTTCGGTCTGTCTCTCAGTGGCTGTAAAGGCTCTCTGAGGGACACGACGATTCGGCTGGTTATCTCGGTTATCTCTGTTATCTCTGATAGTCTCGGCTGGGGCGAAGGCACTACAATAGCGGGCGTACTCAGTTACGTACTCGCTGAATGAAGCTAGATCAGGAGTAGAATTATATTTTTCAGTATACGTACGATACCATTGAACACGGAGTGAATTCGGAAGTTTATCTGTGCGTATTCGTAATAATTCAGCATTCATTAAATAATGATTTTTCTTTAGGGCCTGGAGAGTGACGACGCTACTCCTTATCCGACTGGCAAATGTGCAGATGTCTTTAGGGGCTTCGGTACATCGTGGCAAAGCTCTTAATTTGTCAGTTTCTGATTGAGCGATGGAGTCAGGTCGTCCGAATTGGAGCTCTAGCTCTCGAATAATATGCTCCGGCTGCGCATTAGCTATAAGTTCTGAGCTGACTATTTCTAGCGCTCTGCCTTTAAGGCTTCGTCTGAGTCTAGCTGTATTTTCTATGTCATTAAAGTACATTTTAGTGGTGTCATATATTGCTTTAAATGACAGCCATTCGGTATGCGACCCGCCAAATACCGGTAAAGTCATTATGACCTTCGATGCCGATGGATATGAGGACGTAAATGACGCCTCCATCGGTTTCCTATCAGCGAGCGCAGCTATAGCAGATGTTAGTTCAGTAATAAATGGTTTTAAATTATTATCATTTGACTGTACGGTAAATTCGGCTGTGCCCCCAACCCGGGGCACGTTAAAAGGCTCTATCTGAGTTTTATTTAAAAATTCGGTTGTGCTCCCAGCCCGGTGCACGATAGGAGTCTCTTTCTGAGTCTCAACATAAGCGGTTGTACCCCCAACCCGGGGTACCAAAGGTGCCTCCTTTTGGAGTTCGTTATAATCTAAATTAGGAACTGTGCCCCCATCCCGGGGCACGATGGGAACCTCTGTCTGAGGCTCATTATTGTGGGTCTCCTTCTGGAGGTGTCCACTTACTAAACGTGGTTCTAAGCCGAGTCGTGTCGAGGGCGCACCTTCTTGTAACCACGAACGAACATATTCGGACCTTGAATGGGCATCATCATCATAGTCAGAGTCTTCGGCTGACTCTTCAGCCCTACGTAGTGCTACCTCAGCCAATTGCAATTTAATCTTTAGCATCTCCTCCTGAGCTTTCAATGCACGCTTGCGCGCCATCGATTTACTGTGTATAGTCGATCTAGATCTAATAGTCACGCCTGGTTCACGGCTCAATGACTCAGAAGTACGTACTTCTTCTATGGGTTTCTGTTCGATTGGTCGTAGCGTACTGTCTGATCTATTCTCTGCCAGACACCACGGTTTTTTACTAATATCTGTTTGCGTCTTGGCGCTAGGGGGCCGTAGTGTACTGGTAGATGGTTGAGTCATGCACGATGGCGCGCTTACCTCGGATCCGACTGGTATTGAGGGTGAGCGTGGCGGCTGCTCATGGCGGAGGGTCTGTTCTCGAGCCAGAGTCTTCTCAGGCTGGCTTGGTTCTGCAGCTTTGGATCTGGTGCTCGGCATGTTGGCTGGCACTAATTCACACAACACTTAACACGGATTCGACAGTACGCGCTTTAAACTGTTCTATTATTTACTGTTACTGTTAGTTCAAATTGTTACTGTTTGTCGACTTACTATAAACGCGTACTGACACGAGTCTTACTCACGTGTAAGGACACTGATGCTATAGTTAACTGGCTTATTTACTGGTAATAATACGGGTATAAGTCGCGCACACGTTACTGTTTGACTTTGACTGATGAGAACGGGTATAAATTCGCGCACACGTGACTGTATACTGTGTTTGTCAATGGAGACGGGTAAAAATACGCGGAACTGACTCTAATTACTATTTTACAAAACACTGACTCTAAATTATCCCGATTTGACTCAAATCGAGATGCAAAATACTGAAATAAAGATTAGACAAAGAATAAAGAAATTAGACACACAAAGAAAGCTAGCTATTATGCGATACGTCCGGCTGGAAGCTATCCACAAGTGGACAGCAACGCTTTTAATCCGGCTCGCAAGGACCAATAAATGTGGCGGACAGGCCTCACGTGACGTTCTATCTGGTCATGGAACGCAGATCTAAACGTCAGCGATCAGCTGATGCCCGTCGTAGTACATTTAGAGGGGTTGGACGTCGGTTTGCACACTCTTTCCCTGCCATGCAGTGGCGGTGTGGACTGTAACTTTCGAACGAGGTCAGGGAAAGTAAGGTAACTCGTCCCTGTGCGTCTCTCTAGGCGAAAGGATAAACCGACCGCGTACGGTACGGTTCCGAATTGGGTTGAATAGGAACACCAGTAAATAAGACACAGTTAATTCGGTTGAATCATCTGGCTTTAATAATGGCCCATCTATTCAATGCAAAGTCTGAGAGAAGTCTCGAAGACTATTGCTGGCGACTCGGCTAAGATGTCGCAATTGTACGAAAAGTCGCACCAGCTTAGCTTCTCTGAAACTTTACCTTGACGAGAACCGGCCGAAATAAGATATGTTTTACAAAATAACATTAACGATTTTCACTATGATAAATAACAATTTTTAGGTCTATTTTATAAACTATGTACAACTATCAAATACTCTAAGTGCAGCAAGGTAGGTAGGGTGGTCATCCATCCTATGGTATGATTTTAACAGCTATATTATTTATTATTTTGCAATTACAGAGGTTTACACTGGTAATTATGAGTGGCTGGCTTCTATTTGTTTACATTATTTGTTAATTACATAAGAACTATTTACTTTACAAACTTGAACGAATTTCTCTACTATGGCCACTTATCTACTCTATACGGGGAACAAAGTTTTTCTTATATACTACAGCGCTTTTATGGCTGATTTTACAGATTTACAAAAAAACGATAGTACAAAAACAAGGTTAAAACAATATTTACTTATAAGAATTTTACAAACTAATACAAAAAGGTGCTGCGACCGTCTCCTGCGTACGGTGGCTACTACAATCAAGTGTCTATTGGCTTTATCATTGTCACTGTTTTATCACACTATTGGTTTACGTGCACTAATCACTAATTTCAATCACACTATTATGATTTTACGAATCACTTGCACTGTATTTCGTGTCTGTCGCGAACAGCTACGTCAGTCACAATTATCGTAATTATGAACAGTAATGATATGTTTTCATCGTTGTGATTACCGAGTCATTTGTGACTCAACTCATATTATGACTCGTCTTGAAGGTCGTCTGTATGTAGATGACATTGTAATATGGCCACTTAGTTTGCATATGTTCATGTTAGCATAAGATATTGATATCGATTATTGTGTGTATTTGCATTTCTAGAATAGTTAGTGTGCCAAAACAAATATTCGAGGTATTTTGCTCACATTTTTGAAGAAAGACTGCTCACATTATTTGAAGACTTTAAAAGACTTTGTTAGCATTATTTGAAGAAAGACTTTGAGAGACTTTGCTCACATTATTTGAACAAAGAACGAGGTACATACTTCATTTACATTATTTGAAGAAACACTTTGTAAGACTTTGCTCACATTATTTAAGGAAAGACTTTGAGGGACTGTGCTCACATTAGTTGAACAAAGATCGAGGTACTTCGCTCACATTATTTGAAGAAAGACTTTGAGACTTTGCTCACATTATTTGAAGAGAAACTTTGCCGACATTATTTGAAATTGAAAGACAATGTAAAGGTGTATTTATTTCCACCTCTCCCAATTTACTTCTATTTCTTCTTCTTTAAATTCATAGGCTTTGTCGGCAGTCTCAAGTCAAATATGTAATAACAAGTCTTTATATAAATTATTTTGTCACTTTGTCTACAAGCCCAGGACTTTGCGAGTACACAAACAAACTCACACCACAAACAGTCAACTCAATTAATTAATATTGAATGAAGTAATAATACTGCGATAATATTGTGCACACATCATTTGTGACAACAGAAGGATGGAACATAATGAACACATGTTCCTTATCTGATCAATTCATTGTTATAAATAGGTCAACACACGACTATGTGTAGTTCAAAATAGAGTGCTCCCGCTAAGACACTTGTGATTTTATTTATAAGTACCTGCATACGTATCACATTATTCTAGCAGGTCCTAGCCCTAGCCATTATTGTAGCCAATGTAGAAATATTGATTTCGAGTGTAAAATGGGCCCAATAAGGCATTTTCCACACATCCCGACTCCAGAAAAGCGGACCGTAGTCTCCATTGTCTCCAAAATACAAGTTTTTGAATAAAACATACATACATACATGTAATCAAGCATTTATTCCCGGAGGGTTAGGCAGAGGTGAATTAACACCCACCTTTCACTAGGTAATAATTGTATTCGGTCCCACATAATAAAGGGGGGGGCGGGGGGCGTGCATCTGAGGTTGAGTCTGGGCTGTATATTTCTAGCCCTATCACTTCGCCTTGTACGAGGCACCGCATGGGAAGGGATGGGGTGCCGGGTGGCCCAAATTCTACTCTGTCGGAAACTGTCGGAAACCACGCCGCTATTATAAAACCATAATTTGGAGAAAACCAAATTTTCCTATAATAATTGACACACTTTTACCCAATCGGTGTTAAAATTACTGTCACCTCCGAGATAAGGCTCTAATTATAGACAAATACCAAGCAGCTAAAGTACTCTGATAAGTATTTGATTATGATAATATTTGTAATGCAGTTAAATGGATAAGATAAAGATGAACAACTTTTTTTGATAAGGCGGCCATAATGTGATATTAAATATTTATTATAATATTATTTTTAACAAGGAATGTCCTGTAGACGGATACAGTTCAGTGGGTTTATTATGACGAAGGCTGAAGATCTTGGAGTGATTATGTTTTGGGCTACGAAAGAAGGATGAGGCTATAATATAGGATGTAGCATATTTCCAATCCGACTAGGAAAGTACCTCAGCCCTACAGAATACAGCGGCCATAATAACCTCGTGTTGTATTCCCAGCGGTGAGTAGGGTAGCCAGAGCTTACTGGAAAGTTTTTGTGCTGTCAGTGGGAAGACCAAAGGCTTGTCCTGCGTTGGCTTCTGCGCTGACAAGGCAGCAAGAGTGTGACTATAGGCATAAGTGGTACAAAAAAAAAGTGTCTGCACTATCACGGATGAGCCTGTTTTCACGGCGTAGTCCGCGAAATCGCGCACGTGTCCGTGAAATCGCGGATCATGGAAATACGAGAGCGACTATTATCTGACCGGCCCCCTTACCTCGATAGCTAGGGCCAGAGCATCTGCAAGCTAGTACTACTGATGACGTCGATCAAGAGAAGTAGTTGTAGGCGATGCCCCATACATCCTTACTTCCTTACTAATGTTATAAAAGCGAAAGTAATTATGTCTGTTTGTTCTCACTCTGCACGCTTGCGTCGCTTTCACGCCTAAACTACTGAACCGATCTTGATGAAATTTGGCACAGAGATGGATTAGAGCTTGGGAACGGACATAGGCTACCTTTTTAAGCGATTAAAGGAGTTAAAGGGAGGGAAATAGGGGATGAAAGTTTGTATGAAAGTTCGTCATTTCCGAAGATAACCTAAGGAAATTCGGTAGGCATGTCATGTAGATCAGAATCCAACTAGAGCTAGAACAAAGTCTTTCTTAATATTTTAATGCAAATAAAACCTTATTTTCCGCGTGTACATAAGAAAGTACAACGACCGAATGTTCCGTCACTGTTAACACTAATATAATTTGATTAGAGGGTATAGAATGAGCAGTCGCTTGTCTGATATAAATCAACTTTTAGAAGGCTATCTATTTCAAGCATATTATTTTACTCTATGGGCTTCAGAGTTCAAGAATCCAATGAAACATTTAATTAATCCTTTGTATAAGTAAATTAATTAAGCTCTGAGTAAATGAACGAACTTTACCCTTAAGTTATCGAAAAAGGGTCAACAATTCTTCAAATAAATAATAACGAAATCACAAGACTGATGGACGAATTAAGAAACTTTGAAGCGTCGGTCGTCGGTAGCTTAGTTGTTATGGCCTTATGATCGAAAGGTTCCGGGTTCTGGCCATTACACTACCGGCTTGAACCCACTCCTAACACAAGTAATTTAGCTTAGCTGGAGGGGTTATAGGGAATATTAGTAACTTCGGTTGCTAGTATTCCTAAATTATAAAAATAACTTTAGAAGAAAAATTAGTTATCTAACAGGAGGTGAGTCTATTGCCTTATGCCGGGTAGTATTGTTGTTGTTGACTCGAACCATGCACCTGAAGCTGAGCTTGGGCTGTATACAGGGCGTCCCACGGCGATGCCACATGGAGGGCAAGTACCTTAAATCCTTAAGTTGGCACATTTTACTTAAAGGAGACATCATTTTATTTTTAAAAAGAAACAAAACTGCATTCAAAGATTTTTAAAAATTCGCTTGCCACACCTGGTAATCGAACCGACTAAAATCCGAAAAAGTAACATTTTGTATTTTTATGGCATCAATCAATAGTGTCAATCAAAAGGATCAAATCTCTCTAAGAAACATGGTACATTAAATGAAAGGAAGTCCTTGAAACCTAAACTTATAAATTCAATTTGGCAAAATAAAACACTTTAACTCAAAGTTCATCCATCCATCTGATACCATATTAACAATGAAATTCCATATTTAAATCACTTTTCTTTTTTTATCGTGTGGAGATCGCTGCATCAATCGATAGTGTCAATCAAAAGGATCAAACTTCTCTAAAAAACATGGTAAATTAAATGAAAGGAAGTTCACAAAATCTTAACTTATAAATTCAATGCAAACAGACACAGCACTTTTACTCCAGGAACCATCAGATAAGGTATCTTATAAGGTCAACACTAGAGATATTTTTGATGAAATTTATTTAGTAAAATAAGTACATACTGAATGAATGAACTTCGTTACCAGACCTGTTTAGAATGTAACTTTATTGGGTAACTGCATGAGGTTATGTAGGTAGGGTAGGTAGTAATTTTTAGGTGCTTGATTAGAAACCTGCACGCGGTGTACCCTGGGCAACGAAGATGGCGAGTGAATTGCCCTATTGGATCAACTTATAACCTGTCAATTGAGACGGCGCGACGTGCGGTTTTAGTCGGTTTGAGTTCGAGATACCTAAATACTACTCCTGACCAGCAGCGGTCTCCACACGATAAAAAAGAAAAGTGATTTAAATATGGAATTTCATTGTTAATATGGTATCAGATGGATGGATGAACTTTGAGTTAAAGTGTTTTATTTTGCCAAATTGAATTTATAAGTTTAGGTTTAACGGACTTCCTTTCATTTAATTTACCAAGTTTCTTAGAGAGATTTGATCCTTTTGATTGACACTATCGATTGATACCATAAAAATACAGGATGTTACTTTTTCGGATTTTAGTCGGTTCGATTACCGGGTGTGGCAAGCGAATTTTTAAAAATCTTTGAATGCAGTTTTGTTTCTTTTTAAAAATAAAATGATGTCTCCTTTAAGTAAAATGAGCCAACTTAAGGATTTAAGGTACTTGCCCTCCATGTGGCATCGCCGTGGGACGCCCTGTATATCTTCTTCATCCTAGCGTTAATTCCCAGTCGCATCCGAAGCTTTTCAGCTCGGAGTCTGGGGTCCGCTTTACCAGTCTTAACTGCGGATTTGGCCAGACCTCGATATTTTCCGTGAAGCGATTGCCATCTGACCTCCACAACCCAATGGTAACATTAGGCGATATCGAAGCTTTGCAGCTAGACCGTTCGGTTGTTTCTTGGACTTTTTAGGGCTCCAACCACCCGTTACGACTTACGATTACGACTGCCATAGATGTTCTTATGGCAACCGGGACCGACGGCTTAACGTGCTCTCCGAGGCACGACCAGACCAATGCAAATATCCATATTTCATGAACACAAATATTTGCACTGAGCGGGGATCGAACCCGCGCCTCCTGCGTAGCGGCCGCGTTCACTACCGCTACGCCACAGGGGTTGTCAATTGGGCTGTATTTATATCTGTCTGATGTTAAACAGCCCTATCCCTTAGTCGCCTTGGAAGCCGCATGGGAAGAGATGGGGTGGCCCATATTCTACTCTGCCGGGAACCACGCGCCTATCCCTTAGTCGCCTTGTACGACACCGCATGGGAAGAGATGGGGTGGTCCAAATTCTACTCTGCCGGGAACCACGCAGCTCTTCATCATTGAAACATTGAAGCTAATAAAATCGTATATAAAGATGTGAGTAGGAGGTGTGTATGTTAATTTAATTTATTCAATACACGAGCTATATCTTGGACTGATACGCTTGAATGCCGCCAGCAAACCAGTTGGGACGGATGCCCGCGAGCGAGTCAAGGATTGGCAATAAGTATACATATAAATATCCATACTTCCATACTAATATTTTAAATGCGAAAGTAGTTCCAGTAGTTCTGTCAATTTGTCTGATACGCTTTCACGCCTATCTTAATGAACTTTGGTACATAAATACCTTGGGAAATGACATAGGGTCCTTTAAGCGGGGCGTGAAAAAGAATCTGATGAAGCCGTCAAGTTGAGTGCCACCATTGTACGTGTCTGATTGGTGACCCTCTTTTCCGAGACTTTGCCTTCAGCTTACCATCAGGCAAGGTGAAGTCAAAATGAAGTGTCCTATATAAAAAGGCTACCTTTTATTGCGAAAACATTAGCTAAACGGGTTCAAATAGGGGATAGAAATTTCCTGCAGCTCGTGCAGTGAGTAAAGTTTGAAGCAGATGACGGGTTGTTATATCTGCCTACTCCAGAGTAAAATACGCGTGAGTATAGTATATTGAACCATTGTAATATAAAATACCGGTTGCGCTCAAGATACATGACGCCTACTTACGAGTACCACAGTGACAAATGCGATCCCAAGGTAGGGTTGCCATCCGTCCGGGTTTCCCCGGATTTGTCCTAGTTTAGAAGGCGTCCGGGGAGCGTCCGGCCGGGGTTTTATTTGTAGTCCGGGTTTTGAACTTTTGATTCAAATTACGCGCGCGGTTCGGGACGCTCATCTGAATCCTTTAAAGATTTCTGTGATACAGCAGCTGGATGTCGAATACAAGCAACTTCTCTATCACACAAAGACACGATGGTTAAGTACCTACAGATTCAACCATCGTGTCTAATATAAGAACCTTACAAAGAACTACTGGGTGGCGCAAAAGTAAAGACCCTATTTGGTTCGGCTATAACATTTTTTCTAAATTAGAAAACTAGATTTAGGTTTTTTTAAATGTATATTTGTACCATTAAATTTCGTACCATTAGGATTTAAAGATGATGTCTTTTAAATGGTGACCTCCAGAGTTGATACACATTTGAGCCCTATTTATGACATTTTGCATAACTTGCCGTAACACTTCCTGCGATATGCTCGTTATTTCTTGACGAATGTTTTCTTTTAGAGCTGCGAGAGTCTGTGGCTTGTTCACATACACCCGAGATTTCAAAAAACCCCAAAGAAAGAAGTCTGGACTGGTCAGATCGGGTGATCTTGCAGGCCAAGGCAAATCGCCAAAACGAGAGATAACTCGGCCTGGAAAAGCGTCCCTCACTAAGTCCATAGTGTCGCGCGCTGTGTGTGCCGTAGCGCCGTCTTGTTGAAACCAGATGTGCTCCAGCCCCAATTCGTCCAAACTGGGTATCAAAAACTCACGTAACATGGTTCTGTAGCGTTCTCCAGTGACAGTTATCGCATTGCCTCCAGCGTCTTCGAAAAAATAGGGTCCGATCACTCTGTCAACACAGATGCCACACCATACAGTAACTTTTAGTGGGTGTAGAGGTGTTTCTTGAATAATGCGCGGATTATCAGTGCCCCAGAACCGAGTATTCTGCTTATTGACATGCCCTGAGAGATGGAAATGCGCTTCGTCACTCATAACCAATTTTGAAGGAAAATCATCCTCTTCAAGGTTGAGGTTTATGACGCGCTGGCAGTAATCTAGACGAGCTCGGTGGTCAGCAGGCAGCAGCTTATGAGTCATTTGAGTTTTATACGGGAACATCTTTAAGTCTTTCACCAAAATACGCTGCAGGGTCCGTCTGGAAATGCCCAATTGCGTGGCACGTCGCCTCGTTGATGTTTCTGGACACTCTTCCACATCTTCGCGCACAGCATCGATATTTTCAGCTGAACGGCCTGTTCTTGGTCTCCCAGACTTAGGTCTATCCAATGTTGAGCCAGTTGCTTCAAGGCGTGTGGCAAAGCGTCGAATTGTGCGACCAATCGGTGCCGGACGGTGGGGAAATCGTCGGCGAAATTCACGTTGTGTTCTTATCACTGATGAATTATTCCGTAAGAACATTGACACAATTATTCCACGTTCTTGGGGAGTAAAACGGTCCATGTTTATTTTCAGTGTATTTTACATTTGTTCACTACACAATTTTCAACAACAGAATGACAGAAAATGTCATATAAAAAAAATAAAGGTATTTTCTTTAGTGCCAGTACTTTTGCGCCACCCAGTATAAATAAAATTTGTTTTTATTAAAAAAAAGTGAGATTGATTGTTTAAGTCGATTGGTTGGTTGATCCGATTGTTGAACGTTTTTAAAGCGGACTGTTCTGCAACTCAATGCAAAAGAGTATTTATTTTTTAATTTTTAAGGAATGTAGGAAGACTGTTCTTTAAGGCTTATTCCATTTTTCCCCGTTGACAAACCCCGTTGATAGGGATTATTGAACTTTTTGTTCACCATTCCCCGTTGACACAAAAAAATATTTAATGGGGATTAGTGAACTCAAAAGTTCAATATCCCCATCATGATAAAGCAACGAAACATTGCATTAATAAAATGTCGAATGTCAAAATCCCGAAAACCAATATTTTTAGACCTCTGAGTAAACAAAACCACCAACTTGTTTAGTGTATTGTACGGGGAAGGGCAACTCGCAAAAAACATAGAACGCCCGTCTAATCACGGTACTTACTCGAACGCAGTCATACTCGCACTCGCATTAATTTATTGGTTCCGATATATAGCTCGTAAGAGTATCGGTAGATGTCGCCACCGTCGCCCCTATAACGGAAACTGTAGAGGAATTTGAATTGGTTAGCGGTTAGAGCGTTGCCCCTGTAAGGGATAGATCGCGGGTTCGAGTCCCATCCGAGGTCAATTCTCTTTTCTCTTTGTAAATTCATTTATATTATTTTATAGTTAGTTTTAAAAGTTCAATAATCCCCATTAGGGACCGTTAAACGGTCCCTAATGGGGATTATTGAACTTTTTAGTTCTAATAGAATTTATCATGATGGGGATTATTGAACTTCTTAGTTCACTAATCCCCATTAAATAAAATGTTTGCGTCAACGGGGAATAGTGAACAAAAAGTTCAACAATCCCCATCAACGGGGATTGTCTTTATCATGATGGGGATTAGTGAAATTTTTTGGTTCACTAATCCCTATTAAATAAAAAATTTGCGTCAACGGGGAATAGTGAACAAAAAGTTCAATAGGGATTATTAACGGGGAAAAGAGGATTTTTTTTTTTTTTTTTTTTTTTTTTTTTTAAATTGTATTAAAATAAACAAAAGTTGATCTAAGTATATCCATGAAAACTGTATTTTATTCTATTGAGTAACTTAGAAAAAATACCCCGTTCAATGTTTAAACGTCCGGGTTGTGAGCTCCGAAATCCGGGGATTTCACGTTTCTTGTCCTGGTTCACAGATTTTTGAGATGGCAACCCTATCCCAAGGCAATCCGCAGTCAGTGCCGGACTAATCCTTAGCTTGAGTCTAGTTCAGTGAAATACCTTTTATTTTTTTATTTTTTTCCGCCGGAACCGGAGGAGGAGGTTATGTCGGACTCGAACCATCTCGAAACGACTAAAACGCACGCCGTCCGTGGGCCGTCAGTTGCCGGAGGTGAGATTGTCGTAGCCATATCCCTCGCACCCCGATCGACCCAGGGCCATATCTCTCGATCTGGCCCTCTTCCGGTGTGTGGACCACAGAGTCCCCAACTCGCCCCGGGAGTTCAGTGAAATACATATAGGTACCTACTTATTCACACTATACTTCTATAATAGACATATTCATGTCAATTATGTCATATTGCTCTTGACATATACCTACCTACCTTGGACCTATGTGGCGCGCGTGGATTGTTTTGTATGCTTGGTGAATTTGACTTCGTCCACCCCAGTAGCACCCCGTGCTATCCTCAAAAAGCCCAAGAACCGTGTACTGCGCGTATAGAGCACATTTTGGGCATTATGTTTGGTCCAAGATATCTGGGGGCACGGCAGTGCCCCCGCCAAGTCGAGCACTATTTTCTCGAAGCACTTCAGGCCATTTTCGACCCCCTATAAGTTCGTTGTGGATTCGTTCAAGTTATTACAATTAAAACATAAAAGCTTATTACGTAATAACTTAGGACAGAAGGTCCCTGAAGCAGGGACTGAATAAATTAACCGACTTGGTATTACATGGATCTCACAACTTTTTGCGGTAGAAGAACCGAGGGCGGCGAGGCTTTGCATTTTTTTACAAGTATTGTTTTTGATAGGATAAATATGTCCCAAGCA
Organism: Eilema depressum; assembly: GCA_914767945.1. Lineage (NCBI taxonomy): Eukaryota > Metazoa > Arthropoda > Insecta > Lepidoptera > Erebidae > Eilema > Eilema depressum. The sequence goes on from OU612026.1 coordinate 3,360,389, forward strand.
ATGTGTAGGTAGGTAGGTACTGTATGACGTAGGCAATAATGAAATCACTTCAGTGATCAAATATTCTATTATATTACTAATGATGTCGCAATAGTAATAATAAGCAAATGTGTGTATGACAATAATACGAGTAATAATAATAATAGTGATGTGATGAAATTTTCTAAACAAACAGGTACATGTCGGTAAATAGGTATAAAAACACGTATTTGGAAGTAGTGTTGGAAATGACTAGGATTTGAATTTTGTTATTATTTTGACGAAACTACAATAAAAACATTTGCTATCCTAATTAATCTTATCCATAGGTAGGTACCACTTAGTTGACAGACAAGCACACGGCACACCTGATGGAAAGTGGTTACCGAGGCCTATGGACGTATGCAACACCAGGGGCGTCACACTCGTGCTGCCGACCCTGAAGAAACCTTCGATTAAGAAAGGGAAAAAGAATCGACCTCGGACGGGACTCGAACCCGCGATCTTTCCCCCTCCGACTCGAACCCGCGATCTTTCCCCCTGTAAGGGAAAGATCGCGGGTTCGAGTCCCGTCCGAGGTCGATTCTTTTTCCCTTTCTTAATCGATTTGAACAGTTAGCATAGTAAATGCTTCAAAATTTCATTCACCTGAAGAAACCTTCTAATACCCTTCTTGGTACCTATTAGAAGGGTACCTACTAATATTAGAAATGCGAAAGTAACTACGTCTGTCTGTCTGTTACACCTTCACGCCTAAACCACTGAACCGATTTGGATGAAATTTGGTAGGTACCTACCGAAGTATTAGACCATGGGAAAGGAAAGGACATAGGTACGCTCGCTATGTTTGATCGCGATATCGGTCATCTATCATGATCATCCCGGTTACATCCAAAGCTTAAGTAGGTACACTATGGACAAAAAATACAGTAGAAGACTTTCTTGCGATTTGGCTTTACGAGAGCTACTGCCCTCTGACCACCCAACCCTGTGAGGAATCCAACACTACTCAGAACCTCATCCGCCTATCAGTAGGTGTACCTACGGCCTTGCCTTTCTGATGAGATCTCCAAAACAGGGCAGCAATATTATATTAGCCACGCTTTATGAGAAGGGGTCTTCAATGGGTAGGTACTGAAATTCTTCAATCCCAGGGTCTTAAATTCGGGCTTTAAAAAGCAACTCTATAGGTCACCAATTAGTTAGAACACTTAGAAGTCTTAGAACTGTTAGCATTTGGACTGTTGTTATTAATTTTTATAAAGCTTTCCATCAAGCGAACAAAAGTCAATTTGACAAGCCACAACTACAAGGAAAAAATATTTACAAAAAAAAGGTACCTAGGTATGCAAATATTTATAGAGGTCAAGCAATAACAACAAAACAATGAATCATAAATAAATTATAGAAGTGAGCAAGCGATTTCAGAACGATTTATCAAAAAAAAAAAATAAGAAAGTTTGTCTATAAAAAAGATGTGCCGACTAGTCGCCGACTAGTCGGTAAAGCCGACTATCCGGCCACTTTTGTAGTCGCCGATTAGTCGGCGACTAGTCGGCAAAGAGCGCCGACTATCCGGCTTCTAACGATTTAATGGTTTGTGTACCTTAGATAATAATGAATTTTAGTAGTATCCAATTTCTAGCAGTCTAGTAGCTATCCAATTTTAAGCGGCTGAAGTTCTAAAGCTATGAATAGGATTCTGAAACTTATTTTCATATATAACAGTAAAATTTAGCACTCCAGTGGCATATAATACAATGCCAGATGGCATATATTTTGTTTGCTTAATCATAGGTTTGATTGGAGGATGATGCTTAAGCAGATTGAACAAAATCTCGATTTTTTTTTTGAGCACTGTTATCTAAAAAATCATAAACTTTGTTCAAGAAGGGCAGAAATGGGCAAGAAAATCCCATTAATTATAATAGCTGAGGGTTGGGTGGTCCTAAAGAACCTAAAGTTTCTATGTCCTTATCTGTTTCTGTATAGATAATGGTTAATGGTCAGAGAAACAAAAAATAGCGTAAAAATTTGTATACATACTAATTATTTTTTATCTGATAAATGATATGCACCTTTTTTATAGAATCTCTCAATAAACAACTTATACTACAAGAGACAATCAACTGCACTAGATACATTTCGTAAAAATAAATTTTATCTACACAACTTGCGGACCTTTGAGCTTTATTATTTAATGAAACAAATAATTTATTGAAATAAAAAATTGTAGAATAACGTGTACAGAATAGTCCTAAGCACGTATCGATAGCTTTTTCTAACTATTTTCATTTTGAGAAAATTGAATTTCGTCCACCTGAAAAGTTAAAACTTGAAAAATTTATCAGCGTGCGGCGGCGGTGCGGCTCGCGCGAACGGTCTGTAAACGAAACGTTCCGGAAATACCCGTAACCATGATCGGCTCGGCCGACTAGTCGGCCGATTAGTCGGCTGTTTAGGAACCGAATAGTCGGCTAGTCGGCTAGTCGGCCAAAGTTATGATCGGCACATCACTAATAAAAACACATCGTAACGAGCTCCCAAACTTTGTTGAAACTACGGCAAAACTAACTTAATAAATTAAGTTGTATTGTATATTTTAGCAGTATTCCAACAACAACAAGATTAGGTAGGCACCATGCCTATTTCTGTAGTCTAAAATTATACGCATGAAAACAATATTAACTCACAACGAGTTAAAATGTAACAATACACGCAATCAATCATGAAATTGCAAATCGAATACCTTCCCACGGCTGACCGGACGAGTAACCGGTCGTTGCATACAAAAAGGAAATCATTCTTGTACGTTCCTTACTAGTAATTATTAAAAAACTATATAGAACTGGTTGACAGACATACCTTCGACAAAAAATATCCAATAACTAAACACGCAGCACAACACTAAAAACTAAAACACATGTTTTTAAACTTCACTGGCAAAGATTAAAAATGTGAGTCGACTGTCAATAGTCACTTTCGTTTTGATAAAATCGCACACGCGGGCGCCGGTATTTGGCGGTAAAACGACCGTACGTCCACTTCACGGAAAGTCTCGAGCGACACTAACTGACTTGCCGTTGTGAATGTGAGCGGACTCATTCTCGAATACTACGCTACGGCCATTCAGGTATGTGAACAACCTCCGAGACTAATCGTTACATACAAAATTAAACTATAACCACCCAAGAATAGAGATAAAATTGATACAAATTCGTGGTAGTGATAAGGCTGCGTCGATATCAGGAGCTGCGTCTAGGATTCCAAACAGAGCGAGCAGGGTAATAGAATGCTATGAAGTGAGACAGGGAGAGGAGTATTTCGACATTAAGATGATTGGAGCGTGAAAATTTTATATTCAGTTTGCAGCAAAAGCGCAGCATCAGGACTGTAGCTGGAGACTGCAAGGTTTCTTTGTCTCATTTATTATTTAACGATGGAAATAGACTCCGGCTCTGCATTGTTTAATAGCGGCTTTTCAATGCTCTGACTGTGTCTTTAACATGATTCCCTAAGGGATGTAATTGATAACTCATCTTAGTTGTGGAGTTTTATGGTTGAAAATAGTTTTAATACGAGTACTAGCCTGAAGGTGGACAAGGCATTTAGTGAAGGTGGATCTGTTCGGATGGCAACTAATCTAACACAGTTATTGGATTGCTAAGTAATCTTCTTTTTGGAGTCAATGACAGTATTCAATGCTACTAGAACTTCAACTTCTTCATCTTAGCGTTAATCCCAGTCGCATTCGAAGCTTCCACCTCGGAGTCTGGGGTCCGCTTTACCAGTTTAACTGCGGATTTGGCTGGACTTCGATATTTTCCCTGAACCCACGGGTATCTGACCTCCACAACCCAATAGTGATATTGGGCGATATCGAAGCATTGCAGCTAGACCAGTTGTTAGATTTTTTAGGGCTGGATGTTTGTATGGCAACCGGAACCGACGACGGCTTAAACACGCCACAGAAGTTGTCCCACGCCACAGAGGCTATTAGAACACTGTCCAGCCATAACTTAGGAGATATTGACAGCCACTTCAGCCATTTCATACGAAACCTTACTCATACAGAAAGTCGGGCACCAGTGGCCACGACAGGAGTTAGTCCATCGTTCGCAGAGGTGTACCACAGTCACAGCCACCACCCTCTGCACAGAAACACGTTTTATCCAGTTTGGTCTGCAGCAGCCGACCTGAAACGTAAAGCAAAAAGTAATGATACGCTTTCTATATTTTTGTTTCTATAAATTCAGGACACCTAACTTTTAGGTACTGAACTGAAAACAGAATAAGCAAATACAGAACTGCCCCTCTAGACAAGTGGCAATTCGTCGGCCGGCGTTTGGTAGAATAGAAGGGGGGCTGGCAACATCTGCTGTAGGAGGCTGTAAGGGCCTAAGGACCTCAAACGAGTCCTAGAAAACGTGAATTGGTGCACAAAAAGCTTGATGCCTTCAGTCAGATAAACTGATGACCTGAAACTCGCAACTAAACAGCAGGCGAGTCAGAAATCTTCAGTCAGAGGTCATGGGATTAAAAATTCAGCCGCTTGGTATGAAGTCATTTTTGATAGGCAAGCTCCGTCGAAAGTGTTCTTAGTACAAGAAACTATATTCTAGGCATTCAAAGACCAAAATGATGTTATAAGTTGCGAAGGACCAAAACGATGTTCTAAGCCCCGAAGGACCAAAATGATATTCTAGGTATTGCTGTTTAACATTAGACAGATTGAAACACCCCAGAGTCAGCCTCAGATGCATGGCTCGAGTCAACAAGTGCCCGGAACATGGCAATAGGCTCACCTCTATTACGTGGGACCTAATACAACGACTGGTGAAATGTGGGTGTTAATTCACCTTTGCCTAACCCTCCGGGGATAAAGGCGTGACCAAAATGATGTTCTAAGAATCGAAGCACCAAAATGATATTCTGAGATTCGAAAGACCAAGACGGTTTACACTTAGCAGTAGGTAACCTGTGACAGCCGACAGCCTCCGTGGCGTAGCGGTAGTGAACGCGGCCGCTACGCAGGAGGCGCGGGTTCGATCCCCGCTCAGTGCAAATATTTGTGTGAATGAAATATGAGTATTTGCATTGGTCTGGTCGTGCCTCGGAGAGCACGTTAAGCTGTCGGTCCCGGTTGCCATAATAACATCTATGGCAGTCGTTACGGGTAGTTGGAGCCCTCAAAAATCCAAAAACAACGGTCTAACTGCAAAGCTTCGATATCGCCTAATGTTAACATTGGGTTGTGGAGGTCAGATGACAATCGCTTCACGGAAAATATCGAGGTCTAGCCAAATCCGTGGTTAAGACTGGTAAAAGCGGACCCCAGACTCCGAGCTGAAAGCTTCGCATGCGACTGGTAATTAACGCTAAGAGGAAGAAGAACCTGTAACCGCTTGCGGTCTGCGTACAAAAAATATCAATTCTAAATATCTCAGAGAACAAATTAAATGTTTGAATGACGACAGGCGAAGGGGAAAAGGACGACGCCTTTAGGTAAAGTATGTTTTAATTAATTTAATTGAACCTTAGCAAGCACTATCATTAATTAGCCCGCGAGAACTTACAGGCTGATGCAATTTAATACGTCTGTTTAATTAATTTGAACATTTCTGTCTTATACAGTTTAATTTGACTATGTCGCGCCTTTTCATTAGAGGGTAAGCAGGGATGCCGAATGTCATGATTACTCAAGGTTAAAGGGGCCAGGATTAGTTAATTATGAAATCGCTCATTTTTATTTTTTCATTTCTTTTTTATTTACAAGGATGGTCTCGTTTATATAACTTCTTCTCTGATGGTAAGCTAAACATACTCCGATAGCCAAGATAGGTTTGAAAATGTAATAACCATTTATCTATAATAATGTATTTAATTCCAAATTCCAAATAATTCTAAATTCATTTCCGCCTCACCCGTTTTTGGGTGAGGTTTGAAAATATTTATATGTAGGTATAACCAATTTATCCAGTTTCTGCATCTCGTTCCAAAATTGGAATTATTCTAAATTCATTTCCGTCTCACTCAAAAACCATGACGATTTTTTTTTTAGGTAACTAACTACAGATTGTCTATTAAAACAATAACACATAGCATTTTGTCTTGTCTCATTATGAATTTGCCCTCTAAAGAAATTCCAAACACGTAGGCCTTACACGCGTTGATCTCACACACGTGTTAAATATAAAAAAAAAAACTCAGCATGTCGATACTTGTCCAAAATAAACACAGCTCATCGCACCAGATCCCAGTGTTCCCACAATTAAATAGGGTTCGTTTTTTTTTCATCCCTTAACAAAAGCCGCAGAATAACAAGACAGGTACCTGTCCATGGGGATCCTTCGAATACCTTGACGAAACGATGCACTCGTATTTTGGCGCGAATTTTAGAAAGTTTTTTTTTTGTGAAATTATTAATAGGTTGGCTGCACGATCTTTTGTGTAGACCCTGAAGAAAATGTAATAGTATTTTAGCGCAAATTTTTGATGTTTTTTTTATTGTAAAATTAAATTAATTTGTCTTTCTCTTGTAAGGTTGAAGAGGCTGTACGATTCTTTGAATTCCTTGAAAAAATTATGCACTTGTGTTTTGGCGAATTTTTTTCTATGTAGGTATGAGGTAGGCCAACACGATCCTTTGAGAAATAATGCGCTATATTGGTGCAAATTGAAAAATGATTGCCTTGTTATTTATAAAAAATAGTCATCACCGAAAAACGAGGTGTTTGTTATGAAGAGGTTGAGGAATGAGAAGTTTGTCTGCTAGGCAACTATTTAAACATTTCGATCTTTTACGGCACTAGCCAGACTTCAAGCATACCTTGTATATCTGAGCATCCTAAATTGTTGGCGTAAGTTTACCAGCATTTTTGTCTGGGGTCTAGGCTAAACTTTTTACATCTACACCGCAAAATTCTAGGCCAGGCAAAGCCAAATCCTTAAAACCTATTTAATTTGCCATTGTAACATTATAAATGTAGATATCTACATAATATTTTTGGACAGCCTCCGTGGCGTAGCGGTTGTGAACGCGGCCGCTACGCAGGAGGCGCGGGTTCGATCCCCGCTCAGTGCAAATATTTGTGTGAATGAAATATGAGTATTTGCATTGGTCTGGTCGTGCCTCGGAGAGCACGTTAAGCCGTCGGTCCCGGTTGCCATGAGAACATCTATGGCAGTCGTTACGGGTAGTTGGAGCCCTCAAAAATCCAAAAACAACGGTCCAACTGCAAAACTTCGATATCGCCTAATGTTAACATTGGGTTGTGGAGGTCAGATGACAATCGCTTCACGGAAAATATCGAGGTCTAGTCAAATCCGTGGTTAAGACTGGTAAAAGCGGACCCCAGACTCCGAGCTGAAAGCTTCGGATGCGACTGGGAATTAACGCTAAGAGGAAGAAGATCTACATAATATTTAACTTTTATTTTAGGGCGATAGAGATCTTCAAAATTCACGGACTAGATCAGTTTGTGGTCAAGGTACGCTAAAGGCATCGATATTTAAATTAACATGCTAGAGGATTATTAATAATGTAGGTGCCTACAGAAAAGGCGCGCTATGCTACACAATCAGGATCATGGTGTCAAAATGCATTCGTCCTGAGTTTCAAATTCAAAATTAATTCAAGCCTCGCTCAAAAATCGCTTTTTTTTTTTTTTTAAATTTGTTCCTTTCGGAACAGGCTAAGGTTCTATGACCATGCTGCCTTGTCATCAGTTATTTTTTTTTACACTTTGTATTTGGATGATGATGAGGATGAGGATGATGATGATGATAATAGTGAGTTGATGATGATGATGACGATGATGATGATTGCTGCCTCAGTAAAGTGGTGGAAACTTTACTAAAGGCTTCTTACGGAGATTTGAAACCAACACGAGAAGTCACAATCCACTGTTATATTTCACTTTCCTACTCTTGTGCGCGTTTTCCAAGACGTTATGTCTAAAATTCCACCAAATTTACACATAAAAACTCGAACTCACACTAATTTTGGAAAATAAAATAACACCGGCGACCATTCATTCTCGTTTTGGCGGCAAAAAAAACCGCTCAAAAATCGCTACGTGACCACAGATTAATAAATAGTTAACGTGACACAGTTTTTGTTATAAACAACACTAAAGTTGTCTAGTAGTCATAGGATTCATTGATAATTTCAGATAGATAGAACGTGTAAAATATCTCGCGCCACTCGCGGTCAATCACTCCTCACAATTGCCACTTGTTCTGTTTATAAAACCTTCATAAAAACTTGCTTTTAGAATCTATAAATGCGTATATTCTTGTTAGACTGCTCTGGATATTCAACGAGTGTAATTGAAACAATTGTGAAACAGGCCGCGCGATACTGATGCTGTGTGAGATTAGTTAGAATTATGAAATGTGTTAATCGACATTTTTATGTGAGTAGTCCAAAGATAATTACTTATCTACTATTTATAATCACGCCTGAAGGCGTAGGCAGACAGAGTATTAACATCCACATTTCACCAGCTATGATTTTCGGTCGCACATAATTAGGGGGCGAGCCCGGGAGACGCCATTGTGCAATGGCAGTATTGCATTTGACTGCTAGGCAGGAGGCGCAGGTTCGATTCCCACGATTGTGTCAACGGAATTATGCATTGGTCTGGGCATTTCCGTGTCTCGATAAAGCACGTAAAGCCGTCGCGTTGGTCCCGGTTGCCATACGAACATCTATAATCATGGCCATGGCAGTCGTTACGGCTAGTTGGAGCCCTAAAAAGTCCGACTAGTGTAACTACATACCTATCTAGTAAAGTAACACTACTAAATTAGTTGTGGAGGTCAGGTAGTAGTCGTTTCATGAAAAATATCGAAATTCAGCCGCATCACAGTTATTCTTCTAGTATAAACCAACCCCAACTGAGTTGGAAAAAAGGCTCAAATTTGACTTACTCCGTGTAAAAATAATTGCATTCCTGAGTCAAAAGTGCCGACATTAAGTGCCTAATTGGCATATCTGCACGTCGACACTTCGGAATTTTTCACCTGAAACTGCACAACTTGACGAGAGAATTTGTTAATTTTGTGTAGGTATAAGCTCTTTTGTTGAATTTTACACGTAACTAAGTAAGCAGGTTGAAATTTTGAGGATGTTCGTTTTTACCCGACAGCCAAGTTAATTAAGGTAATTGAAGCGTAGGTTAAAGAGTGGCCAATTTAGCTGGAGAGGGGTTACCAAGAAATATTATTTTATTATTGACACTACCAATAATATATTTGTCATAATATTTTAACAAAAACTTGAATTAAAAAAAAAGGAAAACCGCTATATTTACTTTATTGCAGTCACAAAATAAAGTAGTGTAGAGAATGCACATTATTTTAAAAATGGAAGGCACATGGCACGCTCCGGGGCCATTGAGAAAATTGGCAAGAGCCACGGAAAATATTAAACGGTAGTTTAGATTTTTCAAAAAGCGTAGTACATACTTATTAAGTATAGTATATTGTGGATAAGAGGGAGATCTCGATAAGATGGAGATAATATCCAGTAAATCCTTGGTTAACTAAGTAAGTATTCAATTTTTATCATCATTACGGCACGCACGTTACAGTTTTGGCATCATTGTCTACTACCGTTTTACGAAAAGCGAAAAATAACGTAATTTACAGACTCACTGATTTATTAGAAGTCGGTGCCAGCCAACTTTGTTTGTTGTGTCTTAACTAAGTACTATGATGCAATCAATTGAAATAATATGGCCTCTCGGGCTAGGCACCGACTTCTAATAAATCAGTAAGTCTGTAAATTACGTTAATTTTCGCTTTTCAGTGCCTCTTTGTCGTTTCTTGAAGTCGGTTAACTTTTTTGTTGAAATTAATTTATAACAGTTGCAATCGTTATGATGCTGACTGTACTTTTTTTTTTTAGAGATAGTAGGTACCAAAGTAAAAAACAGATTCCCTAACACCCAAATTACAACAGAATCTTAAGATCTTAATGAAAAAAGGTTCCCAATATCACTCGAATTGGCCAATTGTGTACGTCGACCGCTTTAACTGGCGAAATTACCTTTTTAATCGCCTGTTTATAAGGGCAATTAGGGGCACTTTTGCTAATGAGTGTCCCACGATTAATTAGTATAAAAGAAAGAAACTGCAAGTAATTTGGAATCGTTGTGTTGACAAAATATGTTACAGCTACGGCAGTTAACGTTTTTCTACAACTTTAATTTGTACAGTTAGCGGCGGAAGTTGTTGAAGTTTTAATTTGCAGGTCAGGTTAAACCTTTCCTATAATACATACATATACCTACTCATGTCTGTAAATCCCCGAAGGGGTAGGCAGAGGTGTATTAACATCCACATTTCGCCAACTATGATTTTTGCGCTCACGTAATAGGGCGAGTCTATTGCCGTATCCCGGGCACTATTGATAACTCGACCCATGCATCTGAGGCTGATTCTGGGCTGTATATGTACAAGTACATCTAACTGTCTATGTCTGTCTATTCAATTTATATTTGTCAAAATGATTGAAAACTAGCTGACCCCGCGAACTTCGTACCGCCTAACAGTCAATTCTTTTTTTTTTTTTCAATTTTTCTCTCCGTAAGAACCATCCCCGTACTTTAAGGAATGTTCTAAAAAAAGAATTAGTAAGTAAGTAAGTAAGTAAAAACGTCTTTATTGTACACCATATGAAACAATACAGCATAGAGATCAAAGTTATGTGGTAAGTACAGATGGCGGCCTTATCGCTCTGTGGCAATTTCTTACAGGCAACCTTAGGATGGATGTCAAAATAGGAGAAGAATGCTTTCGGGTAGTTTGGTGTACATAGAGAATATATAAAGAATGAGAACAATAATAATGAAAAAGAAAACACAAACATAATAGCTACCTGAGTAGGTATAGGTATTTAAACAAACAAACATACATACCTACTATAAACATAACAGAAACTGTCGCAACATATTAATACACACATAAATATACTACCAAGAAAGGTAATAATCCTTTTCTTCTACATTTATCAGAGAGAAAGGTAGTACTCCTTGACTAACCTTTTGAATACAGGCAGGGACTGAGCACGCCTGGCGGTTACTGGTAGAGCATTCCACAACCGAGCGGCTTGAACCGAAAAGGATTTATCGGCAAAAATAGTGGAATGGCTTGGCATTTTCAATCTTAGATTCTCTGATGATCTCAAAACCCTCGAGTGAGTGTTATGCAGGAATTCAAAACGCTGTTTTAGATAAGCAGGAGTTAGTGGATTATATAGGATGTTGTACAGTAAGGAGAGAATCGGATTAATTTTTATTTTTATATATAGAGATGTCATATTTAAATTCCACTGTTTAATTATAATTCATAATTAAATGTAATTAATTTATTATCACATTTTAAATAATGATAGCAATAACAACGTTGAATTTATATGAAAATTGCTATTCGAATGTTTTTCACCTACCGACTCCGAATGAATGTTAAATGAAGCTTGGTATTAATAAATGCAGTTGAGTGTTCAACAGGCTTTAAGGGTGGGGTCACACTTTAGCGAAGAATGAAAAATGAAAAAAGAAAAAAAATGCTGTCCTAATGGAGCTTATAGATTGATGGTAGGTATTAGGTACAGAAAGGTGTACTTACTGTGATCAGTTACTTACCTATATTATAAGTAAGTAGTTAGGAGGCAAAACTCACTGACTCATCTAACCAGTTTTAGGTTTAGCCTCCCGTTTACAATAAATCAACATTCAATATTTGTTCTAAACAGCCTATCTAGCATACCCACCAACATAAACTAATAATTAATTCTAATCCTAAGCTCATAATATATTAAATGATTTGAGAGATTTAATCTAAAAAGTGTTGAATTACACTTTATCAGAATTAGTTGCGCGCCTGCAAAATATATTATAGCAATTTCACGTACATGCTATTTATTTATTACTAGCTTTTGCCCGCGGCTCCGCCCGCGTGGATGTCGGTTATCGCGACCAAACATAGCCTATGTCCTTTCTCAGGGTCTAACCTACCTCTATACCAAATTTCATCAAAATCGGTTCAGCGGTTTAATCGTAAAAGTGAGACAGACAGACAGACAGACAGACAGAGTTACTTTCGCATTTATAATATTAGTAGGGAGTAGGGATAGTAGGGAATTAGTAGGGAAAGTAGGGATTAAATAGGCACCATATGTATGTGTAAGTGTAAGACATTATTTTAAAGTTATTATTGAGAGATAGCTACGAAACTGTACTGATAATAATATATCTATGTACAGTTATAAACATTCTTTTAATTATTTTTTGGGCAGAGACCTAGCTAGTAAATACACGTCATGAAGATGTTTCTGATCATCTCACTCAGGAGGAGAGAATAATAATTCTAAATAAAAAAGTTTATAAAAACCAGCTCGCTCCGTAACCATCAGACCCCCAAGCTAACTCTAGTAATTCAAATTCTGTATTCCATCGGTGTCCGTAAATGTATTGCTAATGACTTGATGAGATTTGCAGGGCTACGCGCTGTATGTCATTAAAATCTTGGATGAATTCTACTGCTGAGTTGAATTTCATTTGAAATAACGTGGAGAAGTTTTAGCTGTAACTTTGTATTTTAACGCTATGAAAAACTGGTTTGTTTGTAGGATATATACTTAGGTGATTACATATTATCACTGGCGTAGCTATGGGTGGGCAAGGTGGTGCGGTGCACCAGGGCCCCCAGGCTCAGGGGGCCCCCAAGCTCAAGTGCCCCTCGAGCCTGAACTAGCAAATTTCATATTGAACTACCAAAAAAGTTTTACTTTTGTAATGCGAAAATGGGTAGTAACACAACACTAATCAGTGCAACTAATTAGTTGGGAATTTTATGCAGTATTGTCTCGTTGAAAGATTCGCCAATTGCCATCACAGAATAGTGAACTCTCCCGTACCACAGAAGGACGGTGGAGATCACGGAACGATCTCCTTCGACTAACCGTCTTTCTAGCAGAAGCAGACCTAGTAAGGTGGCGCGTGAGGTGCTTGGATGAAATTTGAGACGCGTGCACCCTGGGTAACGGAGACAGCAGTGCCTGTCTCAAGATGGCATAGACGCTGCGGCCTAAGGCCAACTATGAACTTTTCATCGTCCACGTGTAATTATGATTGGCAACTGTCGCAGTGGAAAGCAAGTAAGGGGGTGGGATGGTTCTGGGCAAGATGGAGATATCGTGGTTCCCATATTTGAGAGGGCCCATCTTAAAGTCGTATATGTCCCAGGGTCTGTCGAGGTGCCATGGAATTATCTTAATGGTCCCGCTTACAGCCCGGCGATTGAGACCCGAGACTGCATGCAGTTGAAGTTGGTTCGATTCCGGCCTAAACCTTCACCGGATGTTTATGTCGCATTTTCCTGATTGCATCCGTGGCCAAGATGACCTCGTAGCTCAGGGTCCGCCTTCCGGCTCCTCCTCCTCCACTTCGCGCGATCTTGGGCGTCCATGGTAGTGAGACAATGGGCACGTATGTGACACTCCACGACGTCAAGCGAGGACTTCTTGGGCCTACCCCTTTTACCTGGACCCGGCGGGAGCGTCATTGCCATGCATTTGTTACCCACATAGCCTGGCGGTTGCCGCAAGACGTGGCCGCACCAGCGAAGACGGCTCTCTTGCATTTTATCCACCATGTCACGGACATAAGGGCTGAAGCGGATGCGAGAGTTCGTCACGCGATCTTTACGCGTGACGCCGCATATCCACCGCAGCATTTTCATCTCCGTGACATGAAGCTCTTGCTTGTGTCGCTCTAGCAGCGGCCTCGCCTCACAACCAATACAACCATGTTAGAGGACATGCCTAATGACCTGCCCCTTCAACCTGACTGGCATTTTACATGTGACGCCAGTCATTTCTCGCCACTTGGTCCACGCGGCAGCAATCCGTGCCCTGACGTCGCAGTCGATTTCACCAGTCACATGAAGTACAGATTCCAGGTACTTAGCCTAGGTAATCATCGCCTATGTGAACGGGTGTGGGATCTGTGGAGTTTAACGCTAAGTATTCTGTACGCACACGAAAATAAATGGAAATTTACATCTACATGAAGGAGGATTGCTGTACATTCACATGTCGCTCTATCAAGCAAAGGGCACAATGGAGAGCAGGCGAGGAGCGGACCGGTTACCGAGCGCAGGTGTGGCGGTTTCATGTGCGGCCGCCTGTCATCCTTTCACCCCCACTGGCGCCGCGGTTCGATGTTCGTTTTCAGAGTCCTATGGGTACACCGTGCCTCTCACACCCGAGGAGGCCATTTTAAAACCGTAGATGACCCGGAATCAGCCGGGGGTGCCAGTGATTTGCTCTCGGTAACCTTACACTCCGGCAGCTTTTGTATCTGAAGATCCGAGATGGCGTGTGGTTTTAATCGGCCCGAGTCCGACATAACCACCCCCGATGGCCGACGACGGGGGTGGTATCTGAGGTTATTTCCGCCCGAAAAAGAGGGAGAGAGGAGGGATTTCATCCCCAACAGCACGTTAGCGACCGGTAGGGGATATGCCCACCACAGCGTTTACTTCGGTAAGGCGACGTACCACGCCCGAGGGAATTTTCGGAAAACAAAAAAAAATAGGGGGGCCCCTGTTTCTTTTTGCACCAGGGCCCTTGATCATCTAGCTACGCCACTGCATATTATCCCGCTACTGCTCAAGGGAGTCTTGCAGTAGATAAGTACCTAACTTTAACATAAAATACTAACAATTCTCCTGCAATTTAGGTGTCTTAACTCTCTGCTGTAGTTTTTATAAGCGACTAAGTACCTAGGTAGGTACAGTATGACGTTTTTCAGGAATTTGCAGGGTCAGCAGCGCGATTGTGGTGTACCTAGGTAGGTACTTATTAAGATCAATTGTGGTAACCGCTTCCTACCTGCGTGTTTCAGTAATTGCTTATCTGCTACATAAGTGATATAAAAATATGGTAAATATTAGTCATTCAAATTTATTAATCTTATCTGCACAAAAACCATAAAAACAAATTCAATTTCCTGCCTAATTATAATACCTATGTAGGTATCTACTGTTAAGAGTATCTATAATTTACTGTAAATGATTAAAATTACATAAGGATTGTTATAGGATATTAATTTCAAGTACCTACATACCTACCTACGTAATTGCATGTTATTAGTAGAATCTAAATATGCATCTTAGGTAGGTACATGCAAAATAAATTGTTTCAAAACATTAATTATACTTAAATAGTTAGCTAATAATAAGCAAACAAACTTTTATCTCTCACAAATATAACATAATCGTAAACTCGCCCACAGAGTAAGTAATATACTACGTATGAAAACTCGCCGATCTACGGAAGTGATTTGGCCGCCTCCGCCCCGCATACGTCGCCTGCGCAGCTTGTCAAACATAAATGTCATTAATGACAGTTCTGTCAGCCGGTCAGTGACACAACGTCACAACGACAACGACCGCTTTACCAAGAGTTTCGTAGCCGGCGATAGTTTAATTTTTAGTTAGTTATTTATGAAATTACATACAAAATCTCATGAATGATGAGTCGACAGCATTTATGTGTGTGGTTGGTCGTGGTATGCGGTTGTATGACGTCGGCAGTGCCGCGTAAAGATCACGGGGAGCTTCGTCTGTTTGCGCCGGCGTCCTACGATGTGGAGACCACTGTACTCCTCAACGATGTCACGCG
This sequence comes from Eilema depressum, assembly GCA_914767945.1. Lineage (NCBI taxonomy): Eukaryota > Metazoa > Arthropoda > Insecta > Lepidoptera > Erebidae > Eilema > Eilema depressum. Next base: position 3,376,062 of record OU612026.1, read on the forward strand.
CAAGGATAAGGAGGTTGGGTATAAGATCAAGGCTACCATGGATGTGGTTCCTGTCTGGTCGCAAGAACACACCGAGTTCCTATTAAGTTTTCAAGTGAGTACGGCGTAACGTGAACAGAAAGTTTTTCGAATAATTAATTTAAATTAATTTCTATACATACGTAGTCCGTAGTTTTATGAAAGATTCTGAATTATATTTAGAATATTTTAATAAATAAATTTGTAACGAGACAAGTTGTAGACTGAGGCTGCATTTGTGTGAAAAACATTTTTTTATCGTAAAAAGTTACTGTTTTCGGAAAAATTTAATATCTTATTTGTTTTTGAGGAAACAAGCTATCTCTATAATATATATATCTAAAATATATTTGCATTTTTGCAATTGAAAACTGCAAAACAATTTTCTTCGCAGTTAATTTTAATATTATGTAGTATTATACAACTTTCTAGAAAACACATTTCTTATTTGAATTGAGTAGTGCTAGTGTCAAGAACCTCATTTGTTGTAATTTTATTTAAATATCCACCCAACATGTTGTGATATGAATACAAAATTACTAGATAAGTATTTTAACACCATAAGTAAAAGCTTGTATATGGGGCCCCACCAAGATAATGTGGATTGTGACACAGGAATATTTCAGACCTTCGGAATATATTTCTGTAGATTGTCTGAACAGAATTAGTAAATCATAAGGTGGAAGCTGTGGACAGCAGCTAGTTGTAAAATAATTAATAATAATATTGAAAATATTAAGTAATTAGAATACTAAGTTTTCATATAAATTCTTATTGGAAAAGTTCCATTACTAAGTTTTTTTCTTTCAGTTGCATTCTCCTAAATTATACCTGAGAGGCAAGCATGTCAGTGCTGAATTCCTACCGTATGAATCAATATGGGACTCATTCCGAGACTCAACATTCTACGCTCACTGGAAAAATGGTCTGATCCAAACAACTTTTCTTGATCCTAAAGAGAAATTCGATGTGACCAGTTATAAAAAGTCATTGGCCAGTCTGTTTCAGGTAAATATTTTTTTCTCTTTGATATACTCATGTTTGAACACTATCTACCCTGATGGTAAATGACGAATTTGGTCTATGATGCAAAACGCTTTGCTTGAAAAAACCTTTTTACATCAGATTTTTATAAGCACTTGTACTTTGCCACAATGTTTTTTATTTTTAACTTGACCGGTTTCACCTCAGGGCATTCTCAAGGGTTAAAAAAACCATCACTAACAAGAGTTGTTTACCAGATCCATAATTATTTTCATACAGTCTTATTATAGACCTTAGACATGATAGAATGTGAACAGACATACCTCAATAATAAATTAAAAAAAAAGAAAAGAAAAACCATGAGGTTCTGTTTTATGGTCTATAGCAAAAACCAATATTCAAAAAGTTCATTGAATGAATTTTCTTAAAAAGTTTTAATAAGTTTAATTAACAGGTCAAACACTATTACTTAATTACATTACATTAGTAGATATTACTATAATAGGTGTTAGTAAAGACTTATTGTGACTTGATAAGAAATAGTGACTATGTAAATACTCTTCAGATATCTCCTTTTTTAGTCTTTTACACTTTTAGTCTAATCTTTTAGTAGAAAATTACAAGTGCTCTGACTCTGACAAGTAGTGCTCCAACTTGTACCTAAATAAAATATTATAATAAAATTATTATTTCTTTAATTTATTAAAGCTCTATAATTGCCAATAGTCTTGCAGATTTTTTTTTGTTACTAATAACAAAATAATGTATATAATAATAAAAAACTATTACTGTTGGAAAAACTTGTACCATTGAATTGTACCTTGTGTATATCTTCTTGTGCTAGATACTTGTATAAAAGCATTGTTTAACTAAATAATATGTGTCCTGTGTTTTAGTTCCAAGTGTTGGACGGAGAGTACAACGAGACTGATGTGTCTGGCTCATGTATGGTAGACTATGAGACTGTGTCTGTCAATGTGTTCAGAAAAATTAAGGTTAGTAATCAACTGCCCATTTCCTTATATAATAGTACTCTTACTAGTCTTGCTAGTACTTACTCTTACTATTCTCATTATTACCTTTACTAGCTCACTAGTACCGTTACTAGTCTCACTAGTACAATTACTAGTCCCACTAGTAAAATTACTAATCTTTCTAGTATCGATACTAGTCTCACTAGTACATTTACTAATCTTACTATTACCGTTACTAGCTCACTAGTACCGTTACTAGTTTCATTAGTACCGTTACTAGTCTCACTAGTACCCTTTCTAGTCTCTCTTGTACCCTGACTAATCTTACTAGTACCCTTACTAGTCTCACTAGTACTTAAAAAAATAATGCAAACATTTTTCATGCCACAGCATTCATGTCTGGAGGATACAGCCGGATTAGTAATCGACGCGCGACGCGTGTCACGCTACACATTAACATCACGATTAGACGCGTTGGAATCAGTATACGCGGATGAACTTCTCACGCTGGGCGATGCTGAATTAGGCGTTAAAGCACGTGCCTGGACACGCCTAGCGCGTCGTGAACAACTTCCAACAGTGCCTACACGCGCCATGTCTCTTTCAATCGCGCTTGAGTCGCTGCCTGCAGCGTTGAAGCCGCTGCCGTTGACACTTGCGCCAGCCCTGTCTGATGCGGGTGACGTGTTCGATGATAAGGTTAGTAAGATAGTCGCTTGGTAGGGGTCGTGCCCTCATGGAGATAATGTATGACACGTGGCTCCTATTGGAATACTCCACGTCGATTTATTATGAGATGTAATCGAGAAATCGGTTATTGGATGGATTTTTGGAGACCCTTGTGTAGGAATTCTATCAAGATTTTCGGAACCCAAGTTGATACACTTGCTGATAGAATAGGACATTTCTATTCATCGCACTTAAGACACTATCTGCAGTGTTACTAAGGACCCTAGTTAGGTAAGATATGACGTTATTTTAGTCTATCAATCCAGACTGTTTTTGATTGTATCGCGTGAGGGTTCTTATCTATGAATATTTTTATCATTTTGGAAATTGCAATATTATTTTTAACTCTGTTATTTATATGAGACGTTAGTTGTTGATGTTTGTATTTTTATATAACTAGCATATCATCCCATCTAGATTTCTCTTCTAGTTATAGTACGAAATGTTCCATACATTGGTGGTACAGAAACAGGAGTATCCGTACTAATATTATAAAGGCGAAAGAAAATCTGTCTGTCTGTTACGCTTTCACGCTTAAACCACTTAACCGATTATGATGAAATTTAGTACAGAGGTAGATTAGACCTTGAAAAAGGACATAGGCTATGTTCCGTCGCAATAACCGACATCGACGCGGGCGGAGCCGCAGGCAACAGCTAGTCTGTAATATAATAAAATTATCTTATCTGCCTACAGAAGCTACGAGAGAATATAAATATTAACAGTATCTATGTTAAAATTGTAATACTTTGTTGGGTGTAATGCGATAACGGCGCATGTTCATGTAAACATGCATATTAATGTAGCTGCGCACGCGCACGCTTTGGCGGTCCACTTTTATAGTTCTTGATACTGATGATTTTTTTATTGCGGAATTTTCTTTACAATTTCGGTAATTATTTATGAGAAAAAATCAAAATGTAGTACATATTGAATAAATCACTTGTGCTTTTCCACATGATAATGCCATAAGGTGAAACCGGTAAGGTTCAAATAAATAAATAATTGTGGAAAAGTACAAGTGATTTATTCAATATGTGTAGCAAGTTCCACCAAGTGCCATCAATCTCCAGTATAAACAGTCTCAAATGTAGTAAATTAGTAAGTAAGCAGTAGTTTTAAGAGGTTAACTTAGCCTACATACCAGTCCAGTCCCTGGCTGAGTTTACCATGGATTGAGCCGAATAAACTGGCAGTGGTCATGTTCGTAAAATGATCTTAGTACCTTGGTATTTCCAGTCTAGTGTTGCAGAACTATCGATAGTTGACCTTGAAAAATAGTCACAGCATCGATAGGCATATCGATGGTAACGATAGTATCGTTAGTAAATAAGATCCGATAGTATTGATAGGCATCCATACTTATCGATAGGTCTATCGATATTGTGACTATTACCATTACAATCGATATATTGTTGCAACACTTCCAACCTTCTTGTTGAATGACTGATTGTCTTGATATTTGGTACACATCTTTAGTTTGGAGGATAGTACAATTTAATGATAATTTTTTAAAGAATATTAGCAACCGAAATTCCTAATATACCCTCTAACCCATCCAGCTAAGCTAAATTGCTGGTGTTAGGAGGAATGGCCAGGATTCGAACCGGGACCTTTTGACCGTAGTTTGAATTGTTCTTAATTATTTTGAGACTTTGTAGTCGAGATAGATCTGATGCTGGCTGTACCTATCTGTTACATATCTAGTATAATATAATCTATGACTCAGCTAACCAGAAAGTATCCTATTCTATGTCAACAGGAGCAGATCCGTCTATGGGACACAATCGGACAGAGCGATCGGTCGGAGACGGATCCGAATGAGGCGGAGGGTCCAGAGGCCTTACTCCGCGCGTTGCCAGCCCTCCGCCTGGCGACGGCTTCACGCCTGACCGGACTGTTGGAGGAACCGGATGTACATCCTCACCTGTATGTAGATATTATTTTATTAATCTTGTAACTTCACTGTTTATAATGAACCTAAGACGGATGTATACAAAAATTTGGATCAGCTTCGGCGAGGCGCGGCTTGACTCAGTGGTCAGATCATTCCTCCTGTAAGAGAAAGATACCTCCTGTAAGGGACAGGAGGGATTCTTTGACCAGTTCAATCTGCCAAAGAATCCCTCCTGTAAGGGACTGGTCGCTGACTTAGATACGTTTTGGACATTTGAAATTCTCCTATACATTCGTTTTCGGGCGAACTATCAGAAGCAGGAACGGTATTATACAAAGTCAAAGTCAAAAACTAATTTATTCTGTATAGACTATCAAAACGGAACTTACAAAACGTCTAAATTAACAAGAAAAAAGAAACTAAAGAGTTGCTTAGCAAGTGGAACACCGGTTCGAAACACGGCCCGAACTGAGAAGACTCCGGCAAGAAACTCAGCGGGCATTTCTTTTTGGTCTATTTACAAAAAATGCTTAGCTTTACGAATTATTTTTTCTTCATTGGTACTATCAGATCAGTGCTGTGCCGTCTACTAGGACTGGTGGGTACACGCGCCGGGTACACGGCCGTGAGTGACTTCGTACAAATCGCGGGCAGTGACCCCGTACAGCATCTGGCTGCGGAATACCTCGGAGCGTTTGCCCTGGCTCTGGAACCTGAGGTGAGTTACTTATCATCACTTCTTCACTACATATTATAAAACAAAGTCGCTGTCGCTGTCTGTCGGTCCCTATGTATGCTTAAATCTTCAAAACTACGCAACGGATTTTGAAGCGGTTTTTTATTATAGATAGAGTGATTCAAGAGGAAGGTTTATATGTATAATACATGCATAATATTGTAGAGGAACACTGATAAATCGGGGTCAGAATACCACGCGGGCGGAAAATATGGCGGTACGAAGTTCGCCGGGTCAGCTAGTGAAGTATAATCTTAAATTGGATCTAAGTCTCGAGACAAACGAGGCCTTGGTGTGCGCGGATTGTTTTGTAATGATCTATGTTTGATGAATTTGAGCTCGTCCACCGCAGTAGCAACTTGTGTGATCCTTATAAGACAACAAAACAACGAAACATCGCCTGTGGGTGACGGGTGGAATGGGGGTGACACCTAAGAGAAGCTGGCCAGTTTCATATTTGGTGACATCTCGTTGTCGAGCACATAAACATACATCACTTTTGACTTGTGCCTGCTGTACTCAAAAAGTCTCGGGCCCCATTTTGATGATATTGCAATACGATTTCTGCTTTTTTCCTACAGGAGTCCGTAGTGTTAGACGTCTTACGCCTAGGCGAGGAGGCACGTTCGCCTGCAGTGGCGGACAGTGCACTACTGGCGGCTGCAGCAGCGGCCGCGCGTCGAGAGCAGGCGACAGGGGACACTGCGCTTGCGCAGACTGTAAGAGACGGGCTGGCACGGTCACTGGCGCGCTGTAAGGTACGGTACTTCTCTTTCATCCGAGTGCCAATCCCATTTTTTTTAATACAACTTAGGTAGACAAGCACACGATGGGTAGTGGAGTCCCATCTGATGGAAAGTGGTTACCGTGACCTATGGACGTATGCAATTCCAGAGGCGTCACATTCGCGCTGCCGACCCCGTAAGAACCTTCTTATGCCCAACTTGAAGAACCCCATATTGTAGTCGCTTGGGAAAACCACCACAGGGAGTTCATTCCACAGCTTGAGTGTACGTGGGATGAAGTTCCTTTCAAACCGCACAGTGCGCACCGTTTCCGGACGCAATGTGTGAGGATGAATGATGATTTGGACGGCCGTTGCTCCCGTGAAATCCAAAATAGCTAATGACAACTACTGTCTAATCTCGCAATCACAAGGGCCTTTCTGTCAGTCAACTGAATTGAGGGTTGGCTCAGGACAAATATCTTGGACATAAAATGTGTTCAAAATGCGCGCAGTATACGTTTCCAGTTCCACAGTTCAAGAATGTGTACCGAAGTATACAGTAGTTGTCCCCTTATAAGCCAAAATAGCTAATGATGACTACTGTCTGATTTCCCAAGCCTAAGAAGAAAGTCTTGAGTCTTGTTTGTCAATCAGCTGATGTATCGCTTACAGGAGATTGACTTGCTCCTTTGGAGCCCTATACACTGTACTTCCTTTCCATAGTTTTATATACGGAGTTTTTTTTTTTTTTTTTTTTTTTTTTTTTATATAGGACACGTCAATTTGACTTTGCCTCGCCTGATGGTAAGCTAAAGGCAAAGTCTCTGAAAAGAGGGTCACCATTACAGACATGTACCATGTTACAATGGTGGCACTCAGCTTGACGGCCTCATCAGATGCTTTTTCACGCCCCGCTTAAAGGACCCGGGACTATAGGAGGAGGGAAACGCTCACTGGCGCGCTGTAACGCGCTGGCGGTTTTAACATTTGTTACTTTGGTTAAGCTAAATTGAACCTTAGTATAATAACAATAAGGTTCACAATAACATGAACAACCGAACAATTATACAGTTGCTTACTCAACGTACTGCGCGCTTAGATAAAGATTGAGTCTAACTGGAAACTTAGTTCAAATATGTTTCTGAACATTTAATTTCCTCTACTGAACATTTTCTCTCTGTATGCTGAGAGGAGAAACTATAAACGTATAGTCAGCATAGAAAGTTGATGAACAAATTCATATTTTGAAAGTTAGTCTGTGTAAACCAATTTATATTTCTTAGGGCCGGTTTTTCAATAGCCAGATAAAACGTCAGATACTAACCTAATCGATAAGTTTAACTGAGATTTTAACAATCGAATAAAACATTTCAATTTTTCAATCCACAGAAGCGGTCAGATAACTAACCTACTGATTTTTGTTACTATATTCACACTAAACTGCGAGAGCAGGACGCACTTATGTACATTTCTAGATTTTAGAAAGAGACAGACAACTTTCGCCGCAGTGACAGCAGGTATCACAATTGACAGTTAACCATAACCTTAACTTGTTCGTTAATATGTCGATAAATTCTCTTGTGCGGTATTTTGTGATTTTGGTCTTAAATATAGCAAATACAAAGAAACGGGAACGGTCAACTAACTTCAGTCAAAGCGAAGTGAGGTTGTTTACCGAATTACTAACAAAATATCTCGCAACCATTGAAAATAAAAAGATCGACGCTGTTACTAAAAAAGACTAGGAAGCGGCCTGGAACAAAATAGTTTCGGTGTTTAATGCCACAGACTTTACCCCGCGAACTTCTAAGACCCTAAAATTAAAATATGAATTCATTAAAAAAGAGACGAACAAAAGAATGTCTTCGATCATTAAATGGTCAATTGCATCAAAAAAATGCATGCTTCCTATTTTAACTACAACTTCGCACAAGCACAAACAAAATATAACCTACAAACTGGGCGCATGTCCAGCAAAATAGCCCAACAAAATATAACCTACAAGCGGCTATCTGATCTGTGCAGTTATTTGACGTTTCTGACATTGAAACGTCAAATAACTCCACAGATAGCCGCTAACTGGGGTCCGAACGACCAGATAAATTATCAGTCAGTTACTGAGTTTATCAATCAGTTAAAGCTTATCCAATGGTTGAAAAATTGAGAATCTTGTTAACTGTAGAATTAATCCTATCTGGTTGTTTAACTGAGCATTGAAAAATCGGCCCTTAATAAAATACTGCTAACTACCTGTTAAGTTTCTGTAAGATTGTAAATCTGTGCAATCATCTATTTTTGACGCTGATTGTACTAAATTACGCTTTTATACGAGTCCTGGGTATTTATGTATGTAATCGAATCATTACATCACCTTTAATTCCAGTTTTTTTAAAGGATATTCGCAACCAAAAAGGCCAATATTTCCATTTAGTCCTCGCTTAGTAATAGCTGGGATTCGGGACCTCTCAATCGTATCAACTCTTTCTTTTACGGGAGCTTAGTTTACGGGAGCGACCACCGTCTGACCCCCAACGACGAAATAAAAAAACTGCTGACGTATTTTCCTGATTGCATCCAAGACCAAGGTGAATTCCGAGCTCAGGGTCCGTCTTCTGGCTCTTCCTCCTCTACTTCGCACGATCTTGGGTGTCCATAGTAGTGAGACAATTTGCACGCATGTCACCCTCCACGACGTCAAACCAGGACTTCTTGGGCCTACATCTTCTACCTGGACCTCGTAGGGGTGCCATTGCCAAACATTTGTTACCGACTTAGCCTGGCCGTTTCCATAAGACCCTGAAGATCTTAATGACACCATCATATACCCAGCAGTAGCTACTTATAATTCACCAATGTAACTCCCCAACAGGACGACCAGTGCCGTACTGTACGTCTCCAAGCCATCGGAAACCTTCACCGCGAAGACACAGCAGACCTACTTCTGGAACACGCATTCCGTGGTACCACTGGAGCTTTAGACCCTGCATTAGCTGCAGTAGACGCCCTGACTATAGCCCCAATCAGCGCTCTGACTTTTCCTCGAATAGACCGTCTAACAGACCTAGCTTTGGATGAAAGAGCTCCTTTAGAATTGAGAGCAGCTGCATTAGACCTAGTAGTCCAAAGAAGAACAGTGGTGGTCTTTCCGTTAGCACGTATAGCTCATTTCCTTCATGAGAGAGGACCTCATGAGCTTCGGAGGGTGTTTTGGCAACGTATGGAGTCGCTGATGCCGGATAATGAAGAATTGCAGCGTTTACCGTCTATGTTGAAGCCTATATTGAGGGGGTGGGATGCGCAGGCGCATTCAGGTTAGTGTATATTATGTTTATCACTGTTAATCCCGTTTGCACGTTGGAGGCTGAGATCCTCGCCTACTCCTCCTTTCGTCTATTGATTTGGTATATGTTGTCTATCACTAGAGGAACTACCGTCTGATCTTCAAATTCCAAGAGAAAAGATATTCAAAGTGATTTTTTTAGGCGCGTTAGGCAGTGAAAATTTATTTAGGTGCGTTGGGATTTTTTGTTATGCAAAACCCCATTAAACTCACGACACTGTTACGGTTACCGTTTCTGACATCTCCAAAGTTCTTAATCTCTACACTAGATGGCGTTATAAGTTTATAGTATAACGCTATCTAGTAGATGGTTTGAGAACTACTAGCGTTTTAGAAAGGAAATAGAATCGATTTCAGGCGGGACTCGAACCCGATCCAAATTCCTCTATACTACCGTATTTGGGGCGACGGTGGAGCAATCTACCGAAACTCATACGAGCTATCTTTTGTAACTATTCAAATCGATTTAGAAAGGAAAAAGAATCGACTTCGGGCGGGACTCGAACCCGCGATCTTTCCCTTACAGGGGGAATGCTCTGACTGCAAAGCCACCGAAGCCCGCATGAAGCCGATCCAAATTCCTCTATACTACCGCCTTTGGGGCGACGGTGGAGCCATCTTCATTGATTCCGATAGCTCGTATGAGATTCGGTAGATGGCTCCACCGTTACCTAAATAAATGCTTCAAAATTTCATTCAACTACTAGCGTATTCAGCGGAGTATTCGTTAGATGGCGGTTTTACCAGTTTCTTATATGGGCATTTTTCAAGCTTTCACTTCTTTTATTACGTGAAGTTAAAACGATTTTCACATCTGTCACCGATTTTTCAGAAGCCTAGAGTGCAAGATTGTATTTTTGTGTGACTGAAAATTGGTATTCTGACCAATTTTCAGTCAATTCATTCTGAATTCAGGTTCCCTTATGTGATTTTTTAAGATTATAAGAATTGGTCTTTTAGACATGCTCATGAGTTTGAAATCAGAATAAATTACATGTAATATTGTTTGTACAGGCACATCATCAGTATTAGTTCGAGAAACAGGGTGGGCAGGAGCCGGTTGGCGTTCCATACTAGAATCCATACAGATTGCCAGCGGAGGCCTACTGCGACGAGGCTCCACGTCACTACGGGCTCTAGACGCGAAGGGCGAAGCCCTAGACGCGTTGACGGTGCGAGTGTGGACGCGAGGGCTCGACGCTTTCGCGGGAGGAGACTCGAAGACGACGGTCGAAGGTGAAGAGACTCCACCTGCTGAGGAAGCGTCAGGTGGACTGGCGTTAAGCGTGGGTGGTGCAAGAATGCGTGACGTCACGCTTTTCACTGGACAGGTAAATATGTCACTTTTTTGTAGTGATTTTTGGGTGGCAGACAAGTAATAGATGGGAAGCGGTTACCGCAGCCTATGGACATACAACATCAGCGGCCTCACGCTGCCGACCCTATACGAACCCTGTATTATAGACGCATAATTTTTACGTCCCGGTTGTGTTCAAACTTTGCACTTTGGAGCAAGCTCCAATCCAAGGGATTCGCTCTCCTAGTTCTACGTTTGATATGGCTTGTACGAGAGGGACTACCATCTGACCTACCTCAACTCTGAGAGGCTGGTAACGGACAGGGCTCTGGAGTAGTTTGCTTCCGTAAAAGCAAAAAAAATAAAATCGGCCAAGTGCGAGTCGGACTCGCCCATGAAGGGTTCCGTAGTAGCAAAGGCGAAAATTGCGGTTTAGAACGTATTAAAAAAAACTACTGACTGGATCTCGTTCGAACCAATTTTTAGTGGTAGTTTGCATGGCAATTTACATCATATATTTTTTTTAGATTTATCATTCTCTTATTTTAGAAGTTAGAGGGGGGGGGGGGGACCACTTTTTTCCACTTTGGAAGTGTCTCTCGCGCAAACTATTCAGTTTAGAAAAAAATGATGTTAGAAACCTTTTTGCCATTTTTTTGCCATTTGGCTACGAAACCCTAAAAAGAGTAGCAGAACAGACTCAACTCCAAAGCAATTTTTTTTTCAATTTTGTTTACAACATCCTTTTTTAAACAGGCGGAGCTTCTAGGTCACGTATGGGCAGGCACAGCAAGTACCCCAACACCCGTACTTCGAGCTTTACTGCCCCTATCATCACGCCGTGCCGCCATACCTCTACATACAGGCATACGAGTACTTGCACACCAATCCGCAGCATTACAACTATCTCTAGACGCATCCGCACATATCTCCCTCTGGTATCGAACAGCGAAATCAGAACTATCACTAAAAACCGCTGCAGCGACACAATACAGCGCTGAATTAAAAACAGCATGGGGTACTATCACAGCCAACGTGACGGCTACGACAGCGCCACGACTCCGGATCGGGGCCGATTTAGATTTTTATTCTACAGTAGCTGTTTGTGTTAGGTCTCGTACAGATGAGCATATCCGTCGGAGACGCGTCACTTTATCGTCTAAACAAGGTTTAAGACAGCATTTTGTTCGTCGTATGAGAACGGAAGAGGTACGTGTGACAGGCCGAACGTTCGCTTTAGGTCGTTTGAATGACGATACGTGTCGTACATTGCGGTCTGGCGATGAAGATGATGTTGGCAACTAGAGTTATAACCGCAATGGATACTCACACCAAAGACTTGTAAGATTGTCGTCGCAAGCAGTGCCAGTCGGAACACTTTTCTTCTAGAAAGTTACTAGAGTGCCCGATGGTTGTTTTTGGTCGTTGGGAGGAAGAGTGAGAGGCTTGATCAGATTGCTTCTGTTTTGAAGAGTGTTTTCTCTGTCACGCGTTACACTGATAGTGTGATATCTTTATGGAGTAGTTAAAACCGTTTGGTGTACATAAAATACTAGCTGATGTCGGTTATCGCGACTAAACATATCTTGTGCCCAAGCTCTATTCTATCCCTGTACCTACCAAAATTCATCAATATCGGTTGAGTGGTTTAAACGTAAAATCGTAACAGACAGATATAACTACTTTGGCATTATAATATTAGTATGGATCATATCATATTCCATATTCATAGATTCGGTTTTAACTACTCTAAAAATATATCATGTTGTAGACATGTGCTGTGTGACAGAGACAACGCTCTACAAAACAGAAGTAAGCTCTCACTCGATACTATGTCTACTGCTTGCGATGACGGTCACACTCAAATTATATTAGTTAAATAAGTATAAGATTAATATTGGGTACCTAGGTATTGTTTTCATAAAAATATGACTCAAATAAGTTCCTTATGAAAGTACCACGATGTAAAATATTAACAAATGTGTTGTTACTAATCATTTATTTATATTTTTAATAATAAAATTTTATTCAAAAAATACTTTAATAAAAAGAAGATTAAAAAATATATTACCTACGTGTCGAATTGAGAATCTCCTTATTTAAATCCATGGCCTATGCACCTGTACGTACTCATAGCTTGAAACTCATCTATATATGGTTCTTTTATAAAGTGTGGAAATCCTACGGATAACCCCAGCCGGAGCTAGCGGGGATGGTTATGTCGGACTCGAACCGACTAAAACCGCACCCGTCTCGGGTCATCCTAGCTCAACCGAGGATGGGGTACCCTCTGGTAATATCGTTCATTCCCCGGTTGACCTAGAACCCCTCGCGTGGAGGGTGTCCCCATCTTTCCCCAGAGGCTAGGGTCTAGGGATAGTCTATGAATGAGGTTCGTGCGGATATTTTTGCCGAAGCCGAATTTATTAAAAAATTGTACATAATATCTTCAATGTGAAACGTATGTACCTATGTATACATATGAATTCGAATTTTCCGTTTTTTTAAGCATGACATTATTTTTTATGTTATTTTTGAAGCAATTTAGTATGCTAACTTTTCCTATGAAATAGAGGAAATTCGAATATCCAAGACGTGTAATACAGATAGTCAGAGATGCTCTGAGTCAAAGCATTCCCCCTGTAAGGGACTGGTCCCGGGTTCAACTCCCGTCTTGGGTGTTCTTTTTTATAGAAATCTATGAGATTATTGTTACCCATGAGATCGTTGACGAACAAAGTCTGTGTTTTATAACATCGAATTGCATTTACCTTAACATTTGATACCGCTTTAAGGGTTTATATTGTAAAAAATATATTTATGAATAAATATTTACAAGATTTTTCTGTATTTTTTATTTCGATCAATACAATCCCACATTAAAATTTACTGGTTCTACTAATAGGTATAATTTAATACAGCGGATCGTGAAAATACAACCCACGACAAAGGTCCCGCTTGACGGCAATAGGCTCGCCCCCTATCACATGGGATGGAGAATCATATTTGACGAAATGTACCTAAACGTATGATCCCGAAGCCGACCGCATACGACAGCGACAGACGCATGCAGCAGATACAGCGTACCCATTACTTGTTAAACTCCGATACGGATAAAGGGGACCATTGAGAAGCCGCAATGAATTACGCGCATGTGCTGCGTATAGAGATACAGCGTACCCATTACTTGTCAAACACCGATACGGATAAAGGGGACCATTGAGAAGCCGCAATGAATTACGCGCATGTGCTGCGTATAGAGATACAGCGTACCCATTACTTGTTAAACTCCGATACGGATAAAGGGGACCATTGAGAAGCCGCAATGAATTACGCACATCTGCTGCGTATAGAGATACAGCGTACCAATTACTTGTCAAACTCCGATACGGATAAAGGGGACCATTGGAAAGCCGCAATGAATTACGCGCATGTGCTGCGTATAGAGATACAGCGTACCCATTACTTGTCAAACTCCGATACGGATAAAGGGGACCATTGAGAAGCCGCAATGAATTACGCGCATGTGCTGCGTACCTATAGAGATACAGCGTACCCATTACTTGTTAAACTCCGATACGGATAAAGAGTGTCCCTTCGCCCAGCATACTCACCATGGAATCTTGATATTTCATGAATGCCAAAAAATAGTTCTGAAATAGTTGCGAAAGGAAAAAAATAGTTCTCTTATACTTACCAAATTACAGCCATAGTTCTATGAGTATGCTGGGCGAAGGTTTCGTCCAGCATACTCACCTCCGTTTGGGGAATCTGCGTACGCTATAAACATAATTCATACTTCAAAAAATAGTTCATAATGGTGTCCAAAAAGAAAAAATAGTGGTCTAATAACTCCGGAGTTACGAATAACTACGGATAAAGAGGACCATTGAGAAGCCGCAATGAATTACGCGCATCTGCTGCGTATAGAGATACAGCGTACCCATTACTTGTTAAACTCCGATACGGATAAAGAGGACCATTGAGAAGCCGCAATGAATTACGCGCATGTGTTGCGTGGGTCGGCAGTTGTCGTATGCGGTCGGCTACGGAATCATACCTATGTTAATACAGAACTTACAGACTATGTATCAAAAACATACAGACAAATTTTCAAAGGCTTCATATTATACGTTAGTTTTATGCGTTCCGTCTGCCCCCGCATACTGCAGACTTTATGATCTGCTAATAGTTTGATGGGGTTGGCGCTGAGTGTGCGCCTGTTCACATTCTCTCAACTAAACCCCGGTACCATCCGTCTATTTCCCGATCCGTCCATTTCCATATAGGTCTGTCGGGTTGATAGTGTTTGTTCGCCGATAGTTTAATTTGAACGTAACTCCCATGCAACTTATTTGTCGGCCGATATCAAATCGGTGTGGTATGCGCACTTTCCTACATGTTCATACTGATTAACAACCCGATTATACTATCGGCCGCTAAGTCCACAGTTTGCGGGGGCTCTTAGTCTGAGCCTGGAGCGTTAATTCCCGTTAAAATTACAGTGGTAACCGTATACCTATCATACGCAATTGTCTTGTGAATTAACTTGTATCTAAATGTACAATCAATGTAAAAACGAAATAGGTAAACAATTAAATGAAATACCTACCTACTGTACAGTAATGTGTCGAGATAAAAGCTTTTCCAAGTATGAGAGATATTTCGTATCTTATACATGTTATTTCATATGGATGTGCCTTTTATTTTCAGACAAACAAAATTACAATATGGGGTTCTTCAAGAAGGGCATTAGAAGGTTTCTTCAGGGTCAGCAGCGCGGGTGTGACGCCCCTGGTGTTGCATACGTCCATAGGCCACGGTGACCGCTTCCCATCAGGTGGGCCGTGTGCTTGTCTCCCAACTAAGTGGTATAAAAAAAAATTAAAAAAAAAAGCAAACCCTTTCAAAAACAAGCTCTTATTACAAAAATCTGTGTACTGAAACGAAAATATTCTACGAAAGGAGTGTGGTATTTTTAAAATATATCTAGGTATATATCTACCTAAAAAGAAAAAAAATGCCATGTTCGTAGCTGGTTATCAAAAATCGTTCGAAAGTGAAAGAAGTCACATATTCTTGTATAAAAATATTTGCACTCAACAGATATCGAACCCGCGACAACAACACAGTCAAATGCTCTGCCATTACGCCATAAAGGTCCAAGGCCGGTTTTGCGTCATTAAGTAACAAACTTACTAACTTATTTTCTCATTTGTACCTAGGTACTATAAACTTCATTCTAAATCCATTCGTCATGTTGTCGAACTGATACGTGCAGGGAGTGCAAAGTTATGGGACGTTAAAAGTCCTTTTTACGCACAGATGGTCACGATCATTAATCAAAATACTCGTCCTCGATTGAAGATTGACGGGTTTCGGAATTTCGTATTGATTAAAATATTGATCGCGTTTTCAACTTTTGACTATAAAACTCAATAATAAACTCAATACCTTAAAAAATCCTCGCTGAGTTATCTACTTGCCGGGGTCTTCTCAACTAATCTACAATATTTTTTTTAAATTATGGCATTTTGTAAGTGTCGTTTTAATGGTCTAAGCAGAATAAATGATTTCAAGTTCGACTTTGACTTTGACTTTGACTTTGACTTTGACTTCGACCTCAGTACCTACGAACGAGCCGGTTGATCAAGAATAAAGAGATTTTGCGTGTATTTTGTCATATAGTGTTTAGGAACTAGCTACAGAATTAGATATTAATTCAACAGACAAACAAACTTTCTTCCTAATATTCCTATGAACTTTGAAACACTAAATTGAGTTCTTAAATTTTATAGTTAGGTACACTACGCACGCAATATGTGTTAATTTGAAACAAGTTAATCATAAACGATTTGGCTTTCACTCTAACCTAACGACAAAATATTAATATTTTTCCCGTTTATGATATTCTATGAAATGATGTGCCCCATCTGGATTTACGTTTTGACGTTTTACTGCGTGGAAAGCAAAGCAGATATGCGATTTTACCATCAGATTGATATCAATTCAAAATTCTTCGATCATTTATCTGATTGTATAAAAGTTATAAGTGAAATTATCAAATCAGAGTACGAACCTACCGTTGTAATAGATACAGGAAACATTAATAACGAAATCAAAAGATGTATGTTTACCGAGGCTGTGGTGGAACCTTTAATGCAAAACCAAATACCAACTGTAATAATATCCAAAACACCAGACAGTGAAGTGACAGTGAATAATAATTCGTTGGCCGAAAGAAATATCTACGGTCAACGAATCGAATCGAATGAGAAGGACAACTACGGGTTCGTTATTAGATATTTTGAAACATGTGACGATATAACTTCTTTTGATTTCAAAAGCATAAATAAAGAAACAAAACATCTTATGACTGTATCGGATCCAGATGGTGAATATTGTATTACGAAACTTGAAGAAGTAGATAACAATGTGGACAAATTAGATATTACATTCATGTTTCATGATACATCAGAAGATCATATTAAAATATTCAGATTTCTTCCAATAATTGATCGACACACTTGTCAGCAGATAGATAAAATGATGCATATTAATACATGTTTCAATGGATCTTTGCTAAATAGAAAAATATTCCCTCCGAAACATCTCAATAATTTAAATCAATGTCCACTAAAAATTGGTATGTCGACATTATTTCCTTTTTCTGAGATAGAAAATCAAGAATCACTTCAAATGTATGAACCTATAGATGAACCGACAGGATTTGATATAAAGCTAATAAAAATAATTGCTACATATTTCAATGCTTCCTTAGATTTGCGCTACATCACAAAAGCTAAAGACAGTCAAGGAAACGCTGAATTTATAAAGCTTATGGTGAATGGCAGTTTAGATGTGTGCGCTGGTGGTCTCTACAGACTTTATGGAAATGTTGTAGCATACTCAGGTGTATACGCAAGACAAGCTATTGTATGGATCTACTCCGTCGAACGAGACGACAGATCATGGGTAAATTTAATCGGAAAAATCAATGGTTTCTACGTTTTTGTAATATTTTATATCGTCTACTCTATTATTTCGTACTTGATCCGTATGTTTGATGGTGATGCCGTATCGTTAACAAAGATGTTTTTGTATTCTTGGGGAGCACTTATTGGTGCAAACTTTACACAGAAAGCTAGATCTGTAAAACAGAGGATTTTAAATGTTGGATATTTAATTATAGGCATTCATCTTTCTGTTTATATTAGTATTCAGATGTATTCATTTCTTACAATCAGAGGGCCACCACAGATGTTGAACACGAACGATGAGATAATGGCCTCAGGTAAAACATCATTTTTAATAATGAAACTGAAATTCTTTGTCCGTGAAAATAAATATAGAGATTTTGTAAATAGATCAGGCGAATGCTCTAATTTTACGGATTGTGTCGTGAAAGTGTTAAAGTACGATGGTTTGACTATAGTTATGCAAGGAGATTTTTATAATTTTCAATCAACCACCGCTGTTAATGGTGAAGCAAGAATTCTGAGCGCTGCTGAGAACATTTTAACAGTCTATAACGATATGCTAATAAGGAAAGATAGTCCAATAGCCGTAGAATTTGGTCGAGTGATGCAGACTTTGTTTGAAGCTGGTATAACAGAGAGATTGTACTCTGAAGCTATCGGTATATTACTGATTGATAAAGCTGCCAGTGCTAACAGTAATATTTTAATGAATAGTTACAGTTGCAAGTCTGGTTGTAGTATAACTTTAAAACAATTTGCAGGAATATTTTATGCTTGGATCTTTGGTTGTGTCTTGTCTGTGATAGTCTTTATTTTTGAATTAAATTTCCAACGAAAGAAAAAACTTTGAAATAAATATTTAATTTGTTCCAAAAATCCATACGATTTTTACTGGAAAATAAATGTTTTTAGGTAGGTTGCAAATAAAATACTGCACTTTATAACACTTTAATGTGATGATTTGTACTTTGGCAAAGTAAAGTGTTAACTTTTGTACAATTTGTGCCTTGGTTTAGAAATATTAAATATTTACCTAATTATGCTATTTGTCTTAGCTAAATTTGTGGTCTTACAAATAACTTTTATAGGTACTTCCTGCAGACGTCAATATCATTCTCTCGTTTTTCCAGTCTAACCGTGATGCGCCTAAACTTTGATATTTTGCTGCCATCTGACCTCACCTCCACAGAGGCAGACATCAATATACCTACTTATAAAAAAATAGTTACATACATTTCGTGATTTTATCAAAGTCATATAAAAACGACAATAACTGGGCAGAAAAGTAGGTATATTCAAAATGTAATTTCCTTCTATGGTTATTTCTTTTGATGTAAATAGTTGTTATTAATCGAAAATATAACATGAATGGTTTCACAATAAATAGGAAACACCACGTAGTATTATTGCTGTGTATGTTTCTTTTGTGTATTATAATTAGTTCATGCTGATATTGATATTATCATATACTTGCCTATATAATAAAATTACAATAAATGTAGAGTTTCCTAGAATATTTATTTATTTATTCGTAGAATTTCCAAACAGAAGTTTAATTTGCATTTTTTAATAAATATCAATTTCAGTTTACCTCAACGTCGAATTTATTACTCCATTAAATTCTCAAGTGAATAAAAAGATACATTGGATACAGCGTTACTTCGGCCAACCGCAAGATTCTGATGTTGTTGCAGATGTCAATCCTAATTCAAACAACACACACGAGAATATAACCACACACAATACTTTGACTGCACATAAAAATATCAATACAACAGAAACTAACGATACAATGGAAGATAAAAATGATATTAATATTCATGAACTACCTATTAATTACATTAGTGATTCTTCAATAGGAATAGCTTCTAACGCAATAATCGATGATGAGTATAAAGTAATGTACAAAACAATGGATGTTGAAAATGGTAGAAAGAATAATGATGAACTATTTATCAAGCACAAAAGTGATTCTTCAAACGACATAGCTTCAAATCCAATGATCAATATTGAACAAGAAATATTAGACAAAATTGTAAGGGAGAACACAAGTGCCACAAAATCTACATCTGTAACACCTGTTTCAACGACAAAAGACTTGAGTAAATGGTGGAGTGAATATTATCATACTTTAGATAGTAAATATCTTTGGTATAAAACTACACGATAAATTGAAATTACAATCTAAGATAATAGTTATAATCATTGGTATCTAAGAGCAATGAGAATAACTGATTCTAATAGGTACTTATACTGATTCGTTTGGTCATTTTTCTAATATTACAATCAAAATCACTGAAACACAACTACATTACGAGTATAAGTAGTTTTGACTGACTGATTCACAGATGTAATGCAGTATTCCACGCAAGGGACAGTTGAGTGTCTGATACAAAAGATTCCACTGTTTGAAAGACTGTCTCTCCATGTTCAGCATACCGTTCTGGTCGTAGTTTTTACTTATTTAGTTAGCAATGAAGATGTACTGGGCATGTTGAGAATTTACGATAATATATTATGTTCTGAAGAGTTGGGAGGGGAAGGAAGGGACTTACTCGTATGTTAGGATAAGCATTAAGTATTTTTTAATTGTACACACTAAAGTAGACTTCGGTATTTGTTGACATATTATGCACGTTATAAGAAATAGAATATTCTGTGCTAGTTGTATAATAATTGTTTATTGTACACAAAAATTATTACAGATACTTGTGTAATCATGTTCGATGCAAATAAATTATGATTTTGTTGAGTGATTCATTAATCAACATTCATTCTCTCATTTATATTTTAGCACTCTGCTTAGATGGCACGAGCACACCTGCCCCTCTAGACAAGTGGCAATTCGTGGCATCGCGTATGATGGAATAGAATTCCAAATGTATAGGATAATCTATTCCATCATACTCCGAGCAACGAATTGCCACTTGTCTAGGGGGGCTGATGTGCAAGAAGTTCCAGCCGTTGCTACGAAGCTCACCTTCTATTACTTGAAATTAAAAGCATGGTTCGGGAAATTTGGTGTCAGTACATCTTTCTCTATCCCTGCAGGAATATAAAAATAAGACATGAGAGTACAAGTCAATACACTTTTCTTCGTGCTGGTAGGTCCAAAATACACTTAAAATACATTTTTAGAAACAATACAAGAAACCATTATATTGTCTTCCTGAATTAACCCTGCATCCACGAGGAGGATACATTTTTTGCTACTGAAGCGAATGCGAATTTACAAAAAATAATTTACCCAATAACTTCTCTTCCCAAATAACTCAAAAATGAAAACAACAGAAGCCAATACACATCCAAAAATCCAAGTGTAAAAAATTACTGCGAACTGCTTGAGAGTTATTTTACACCCTGATTGGCAGCTGTAACTATGCATCAGCATGTTACTGTTGACGCGATCAGCCTTACCTATAACCAATAGACCTATCGCCCTTGCGTATAAGGCATCTGTTATACCAGCTTCGAACAAATTTTGTATAATCTCCTGGATATCGTCCACCAGCGGACTGTCTTTTCTTACAACCATCTCATTATAGACTATTAAAATATTTTCAGGTAATCTAACCATTCTTGCTTCACCATTAACGGCTGTGTCAGCTTGAAACTGATAAAAATTTCCTTGTAACGCTATCGTCATACCGTTTTCTAGTAAAGTCTTATCCATGCAATCCTTAAAAGATACGCATTCAGACGATGTGTTTGCAAAATCAAGAAATATTTCATCTTCAACAAAGTATTTGGTTGATGATTCTAAAAATGCCACTCTCCCTGAATTCATTAGGTCGTCATCGGTGGTAACCATATCTGGTGGATTCTTTATAGTTAAGAATGAATACATATGAATACTTATATATGCGGATAGGTAAATCCTCATAAAGAATAGTCCCATATTCAAAATTTTCTGTTTCATTGATCTTGCTTCTTTTAAAGTAGTACCACCAAAAAGTGCTCCCCAACCATACGTCAATGTATCTTTAAAAGACACTGGATCTCTGTCATATAAGCAAATAAAATACCAACTGATGGAATAACTCATATAAAATACGAAAAACATGTATAGATCTCGCATATTTTCGAGTAAATTATCCCAAGATCTTTCATCTCGTTCCACTGCATAGATCCAAAGAACGGCTTGCCTACCATATAAACCTGAATATTCCACTGCATCTCCATACATTCGATAAAGACCGCCTGCACATACATCGAGGCTTCCATTAATTACAAAATTAAGAAAATCGATATTCACATTAGGGTTTTCTTCCTTCCTGTAGATGTAATATAAGTCTAGAGTAGCGTTGAAATGATTTGCAATAATTTTTAACACTTCCACATCAGATCCGTTCGTTACATTAATTCTATCGTATGTTTTAAGTATCTCATTGGTTGTTATTTGAGAAAATGGATGCAAGGCCGTCATACCAACTTTCAGCGGGCAATTGTTCAAATTAATAGGTTCATTTTCTATTCTTTGCAAACTACCATTTACACATGTATTTATATGGTAATCATTCTCAACAATTTGCTTACATGTGTTTTCATCAAGTTTTGGAACAAATGTGATTAGATTGTTTCTGTCTTCAGTTATATCAAGAAGTTTGAACGTGATATCGTATTTATCAACTGAATTTCTTATTTCTTGAAGTTTTTTAATGCACTTGCTATCTGGTGGGTCCGATATTACAATTAGATGTTTCATTCCTGTATCGATACCGCTAAAATTAAAGTTAGTGACATCATTACAGATTTCGAAGTATGTGACAACCAATCCACTAATTTGGAGATTAGTGTCCATTCCATTGGCGACAATCAGCGTTGGTATATTATTTTTCATTAGTTTGTTAGCCACTTTCTCAACAAACATGTTCCTTCTCGTTTCATTTTTGATGTTTTGGGTGTCTATAACAACAGTTGGTCTAAATGTAAGTTCCAGATCACTTATAACTACGATACAATCAGATACTTTCACAAGAATCTTTCCTTCACTATCAAGTGGTTCGAAGAAATGCTTAAATTTTCTACCATCTACATAATGCTGATGTATTAGCACAGAATAAACTATAATTTTCCACATTATTAATACACTCCTTTTAAATTTTCCTTAGCTGTTAAGTGCAGCAAGAAATATTATATCTGTTACATTTATTTTGACATGTTTCCTTTATATGGGTGGATCTGGTAATTAATTATACATTAAATTTTGTTAATTATGTTTCGTAGTTAATATTTCAAGATGATACGAAAAATGGACGTATGTTTGTTTGCTGCATACCTATGTAGTATAATTACTTTTAGGTGAATTACTGAAAAGAAAAACTGGCAAGGGGTGGAATATTAGAGGATGGTTTTTTAACCCCCGACAAAAAAGAGGGGTGTTATAAGTTTGACGTGTGTATGGGTATGTGTGTGTGTGTCTATCTGTGGCATCGTAGCTGAACCGATTTCGATTCTGTTTCTTTTGTTTGAAAGATGGTTTAGTCGAGAGTGTTCTTAGCTATGTTTCATAAAAATCGGTTCAGCAATTTGAAAAATATGAGGAGTGAAAGTGGCAATGCAAAATCTAATATTTTCAAATATACCCGTGTTGGGTATCAAATGAAAGGCAATAATTTATACATATCACGATACAGCAAGTTTTATGGAAATCGGTTAACCTATAAAAAGCATGAAATAAAAAAAATAAATTAAAAATTTAAAAAACCCCCGACTCGGGGACCGCCGTCTGACCTTCAGGGGGGTATAGAGCATACCAAGGTACTTAGCGGTCCCCCGACGAGACAAATGACAAAAGGGTCAATACTTAGGGTAGGTCATAATGTAATAGTTATTATTTTACTTTTTACAGGTTCTTTTTGAGTCGGGGGTTTTTTATTTGTTTATGCAAAGTTAATAGTTGTGTTTAAAACTAATCAAAGTTAAAGCCGAATTAATAAAGGTTGTATTTTCTTATCGGTACCATCTGTTCAAAAAGGAATAAAATTTATACCAATGAAATTTATATAAACCTCCGAGCAGATCCGCATTAATTACTTGTATCATATTAGCAACATGTAAAACACGGTTAAGCTTTTATCTTTTCACCATTGACACTCGAAAAAGGGCCCGTGATTCATCAAAAACAGTGAATAAAACGCTCTTTGTTTCACCGAGTGAATAAAAAAATTTGAATTTGGAACATGTGCGAATGTACGGATTCTAGTGAAACATACAAAGAGGTTGCACACTCTCACTATAAAAACGTACTAAAAGCCACCTAAATGTAATCACTGGCTGGATGGAATGTGGCTCAGTTTAAATTAAGAAAAAAAAATGCCGCCATTTTCTGTGTAATTTTCCTTGTAAAAGTTTATGTTTGTCTCATAATCATAAAATGACTTCATCTAGTGATGAAAATGAAACTCATATTCTCGAACGCGAAAAGACTCCTGAGTCTTTTCGCGCTAAAGCGGTAGCTATTACTGATAATTTGCTGCTTCTTTTGTGTACTATCCATAACAAAGTGTAATTCATAATCACAGAGTAATCGTTTTCTCGTAGTCAATGGTGAAAAGTTGAGTACCTAACACGTGAAAAAAGAATTCATCTCGGCTCTTGTATCCCTCGATCCACTCAGGTTTCTCTCTAGAACCCCTCGCTACGCTCGGGATTCTACCGGAGAAACCTTCACTCCTCTCGGGATACAACTTGGTGCCTCGAAAAGAATTCACCTTTTTTTCACTTGTTGGGTAATCTACTATTACACATTTTGTGTCTAAGTTTTGTATAATCGTCGACTTAAAACTTTACACGACTCGTACATTTAGATACAAATTATACATTTTGTGTCGAGTAATCATGTTTAGTTGGAACACGTTTTATGACACTTCTAATTGCTTCTACATGCAGGCTCACTAATGGGTGTAATAAAAGTAGCTTTATTTAAGTGGAATATTATTGTGGTATATGAGGTCCTATCAAGATTTATGGAACCCAAGTCAGACTTTAAATACTTTTTTTATAACACTTAGGTCGCAGACATGCAGATGGAAAGCAGTTACCGTAGTCTATGGACGAGTGCAACACCAGGGGAGTCACACTCGTGCTGCCGACCCTTTAGGACAAAGAGATTATGTGCCACCAGTGAAGAAGACAAGCTTTTGGTTTTCTCACTGACAGACAGCACAAAACCTCTCCAGTGAGCTCTGGCTACCCTACTCACCGAGGGGAACACAACACGAGGTTATTAAGCCGCGTTATTCTGTAGGACGGAGGTACTTCCCCAGTCGGACTACTACGGCTAATCGTAAATAAAATAACATAAAAAATTGTAACTTTACTGTCTTATTTTTAAAATGGTACGCGATGTAATACCTCGTGAATTGGTTCTCTTCTAGCCTTCAATATTTTGTCTCTCTCTTTTATATCAAACTCTCGCCATGACGCTAGGGCTCTCTCTTTCTCAAGTGATGATATTTTTGCCACGTTCTTGACAGGGTGCTCCCAATTCTTAACATATCTTGCTGGTATATCTATCTTAGACCATACTGTAGAAAAAACGAATTATGGATTTCAGAATTAAAGAATATTACACAGACAGATTCAGAAATATTCATTCATTGATAAGTGAGTGCCAAGTCAACTCAAAACGATTTTTTTAATTGAACGCCCATCTAAATTATGATCTAAATTAGGATCAAGTCGGCAGCACGAGTGTGACTCCCTGTTGCACTCGTCCATAAGCCACGGTAACCACTTTCCTTCAGGTGGGCCGTGTGCTTGTCTGCGACCTAAGTAGATAAAAAAAAAAAGATGTAATATGAAAAGCAAGTTCTGTAGACCTTCCATTATGGTAGTGAAGCTCGCTTCTTGTACACTTTTCTCGAAACTGGAAGAGTGTCGGTACACGGCACCCTCCGAATTATGATTATCAATTATCAAAACCTATAGGGTCAGAATTAGGCAAATACCACCAGCGAAGTTGACAAACCCGTCCGTCACAGTTTTGATAAGTCATCATCATTTCATGGAGACGCATTTTCCTGATTTTATCCGTGGCCAAGATGACCTCGGAGCTCAGGGTCCGCCTTCCGGCTCTTCCTCCTCCACTTCGCACGATTTTGGGCGTCCATGGTAGTGAGACCATTTGCACGCATGCCACCCTGCACGACGTCTAGCTAGGACTTCTTGAGCCTACCTTCTTCTTGAGCTACAGTTTTGATAAGTATCTTCTTGGAAAAGACCACCATGACAAAGATCTACCATGAAATATCCGCAGTTGCGAAACGAAGTTACAGACTATTATGTCCTGTTGGAAGAAAACTGAAGTGACTTCTTAATGTAGGTAACATGGCTATATTATGCTAGGTCTTTTTTTCGCGTTTCGTGTGGATCCTAAATTTGGGATGTTTCATGGTACCCCTGATGATTTCGAGATGCTGTAAGATCACTCAACTAATGACCATTTCATTACGTTAGAAAAGTACCTACGGTACTATAGGTACGGTACGGCAGAAAAGTTAGAAAAGTTCATGCAAGGGCATTCGTTATTGGAAATTGAACTAAAAAGTACGACTAGTCATACAAACCATTATCAAATGTTCCGTCAATATTCTGATGTATTCCTTGATTATTCTCATATTTTCCTTCATTATTCTGAAAACTTCTTCTATTATTCTGATGTTCTATTAAATCTTTTGGACTATTAGTCCTTGTGATTACTAATACCGGTCTTTGTGGGTACATCGTATAGGGTGTTCTAGTAGGCTCTCGCTGGTTAAAATTTATATTGTATATAGGTGGTGAAGTATCGTCAGCACCAAACCGTCGATAGTTATTGTTTGAAGAGTGAACATATTCACTCCACAACTTATTGTTTACTAAAGTTTTAGCTGCCAATATTTCGTTTGCACTTTCATGTTCCAATTCTTTTGGTTTATATTCGTATTTAAGTATTGTTTGCGAATCAAACGCTTTATTGAAATCCTTGCGGCCATCTTGAGTGTTAGTAACAGTAGAAACAGGTACTACATTGGGTTTGTTTAGGTTCTTAGGTTTATAAATGATACCTGTATCGATAGCTGCATTATTGGGCTCCTGCCATCGACCAACAAAATTGTGCACCCAAGGAGTATTTGTTATAAAGTATGTAACTTCAAGTGTGTTGTCAGGTTTTGGATTAATTGTTTCATAACACTTTAGGTAAACTGTAAAAAAATATGGCGATTATTTTGTTCATGCATAATCATAATTTGTTAAGGTTTTTAAATAGGTTAAGGTTCATAATTCTCATTTATTTAGATCCAATTTCATCTGCAAGCCGATACACTTGCTTATTGACGGATTAGGCCCCATTTTGCCCCCCGCGTGGGGAAACGCGGGGGGGCAAAATGGGAGTCGCTCCCATAAGAGTGTATGAGCCAAACCGAGAGGAGAAGAAGGACCCCGGAATCCAAGAAGAAAGCCTCGGATGCAAGCGGGAATAATGCTATTAATCATGATGATGATTTTACAAACAAAAGAAAGGATGCAAGCTTTGAATGCAACCACTGGGACGATAATAATGATGATTGTGGATCAAAAGTGGAGAAAAAGTATCTGATGAGGCCGTCAAGCTGAGTTTTTAGCATTGCAACCAGGGGTGCTGCATCGCATTCGAAGCGTCGGCAAAAGAAAGATTCATAATCACGATGAGTCCCGAACCATTATAAAATGTATGAATACGGTAGGTACATGTCTGTAATGGTGACCCTTTCCTGAGACGTTGCCTTCAGCTTACTATCAGGCGAGGTGAAGTTAAATTGACGTGTCCTAATTATAAAAGATAAGTAAACCACTCAGTTAACTTTGAGGTCACAAATAAACAAAAATAAGCTTACCCAATATTATTAAAATGGGTTGCGAAATAAATCGATTCATATTATAAGAAAATCTGATTGCTAGCTCTATAAAGCGATGTTAACCGGAAATGTATTTATGAATATCGTTAATTTTATATCCAATATCGTAAAATCTCGCTACGCTACAGGAAAATCCCTACTAATATTATAAATGCGAAAGTAACTCTGTCTGTCTGTCTGTCTGTCTGTCTGTCTGTCTCGCTTTTACGACTAAACCGCTGAACCGATTGTGATGAAATTTGGTATAGGGGTAGATTAGACCTTGAGAAAGGACATAGGCTATGTTTGGTCGCGATAACCGACATCCACGCGGGTGGAGCCGCGGGCAAAAGCTAGTGTGAAATAATCGCAACACTTATAAATGCGAAAGTAACTCTGTCTGTCTGCCTGTCTGTCTGTCTGTCTGTCTGTCTGTCTCGCTTTTACGACTAAACCGCTGAACCGATTTTGATGAAATTTGGTATAGGGGTAGATTAGACCTTGAGAAAGGACATAGGCTATGTTTGGTCGCGATAACCGACATCCACGCGGGCGGAGCCGCGGGCAAAATCTAGTATTATTATAAGTAATACAGATAAAGATCTTTTGCTGTAGCCACAAAAAAACTGGTACAATAATATTTAATGGTAATTTATTTATTTATTGAAACTTCATGCACACGTCATGTTCACAGGCACATCCTAATCCAATGGAACAATTTTACTAACGCTACATAATAGATGGAATCTTAGGTATATAATAGAGGGAATTTTAGTAATTTCGATTAATATTCTTTGAAAAAAAAAAAAAAAAATTGAAGTAGGTACACGGTACATATAACATACTTTTTTAATACATAGTTGTCTGCATTTCTTTCTGTTTAAGTATCTTCGAAGTGTTAAAGGGCATTACATAAACTTCTATTAGGTATTTTTAGAAAAAGATTAGGTAGTTAAGTACTGTGGAAAATCGCCGGTACAGGTTGATACAGCTAGTCTCTCATAAATTTTATGACAGCCTTGCTGTACCAACCTTGTCCGCTTTTTCGTGGGTTTTCATTTTCTTGCGCGAAACCTAACAATTCAGCTTTCTATCTCCAAAACCTCTTCATAATAGGCTAGCCACCAACTATCTAATCTAACCTACTACAGGAATAAGATTGGGATTATTATTAGGTATTATTAGTTTATCTCGAGAGTGACTACTATTTATCCCATCAATACCAAAAGGAAAGCCGGCGCTAGAGCTAGCTTGTTTTTCGGACTCGAACTAAAACTTGGGGTCTCAACTATCGGGGTGCTCTATATTAGGGAGGCTTCAGAAGGGCATATGGAGAGCCTCCGAGCAGCCTTCCACAGGGTCGCTCCCGCTTCGGCTGGAATTGGTAGGTGGTAGCGTCTCCACTACCTTAAAGAGGCTAGCCTTCTCCGTTGGCCTGGGTGCACCACGTGGAGGTTTCCGTGCCTACCAAGTTTTCCCTGAAAAAAGGTATTCGGAAAATGCAGTAGCAACTTATTTTATGATTTTTGTATTGATATGTTATGAAGTCACGGCCGTATATAAAGTTTTGATAGCAAAGTAATTCAATTCCATTTCCCATAAATATATACTTTGCTTTAAAAATGTGTGGATTCGATGCGATTCGCAGCGCACAACTATGGTGCAATAGGAATATTTATAGGTTACATTTCCTTTTATTCAGTAAGTTTTATAAAATGAATAATATGATATTATTATCATAGAGTAAAATATACTTTTGCAGGCCCGACACAAGCAAAAGCTGACAGCGTGACATGGAAATGAATAATGTCGCGGTGGATGTGTGGAGTCGTGCGTATCTAAGGCTGCCTTTCCACCGAAGTTGTGCTTTGCTACGTTCCTATACGTACTACTGAATATGATTGGTGGATATCAAACGCATCCGTTTGATATCCACCAATCATATTCAGTGGTCCACGTAGCATAGCACTGCTGGAAAGAGGTTCAGTTTCAAGAATTAGTAACCGAAATTACTTATATTCCATCTAACGCCTCCCGCTTAGCTAAATTGCTTGTGTTAGGTTAGAAGTGGGTTCACGTCTTTAGTGTTATGGCCAGGATTCGAACCCTGGACCTCTCGATCTTAAGTCCGACATTGTGCGACTAATTCCTGGTGTTCTGGTCGCAACGTGTAAGGATCCCTGTGCCTCACGCCTTCAAAACCATAACGATCACTTTGACATGTTTGCTCGTAAGACATTTATTTCCTCAATCTTGTCCACAGTATGCCTCCAAGTACATTCAACTGATTCAGCATTGCCAATACAAGTTGTGACATTCAAAGCCAAGGTATTACCCCCACCACAAATCTCACTGGTCATATCCATGAAGGAACCTGTGATAGGCAGGCAATCCAATGCTTTATTGAAGATGTTCGATGATCTATCTGTTGAAGGTTCTAGAGATACAGGAGAGAGAGACAAACCGATACAAAGATCGAAATATGAACATTTGCAGCCACTAATATCTGTTCTACATAGAGTATTCCATAAAGATGTAAAGTTAATTCATTAATTTTTTTAATAAATTTAGTTTTTGATGTATCTAATGTTTTTTTGTTTGGGTGCGTATATACCCAACGGTATAAAAGGATCCTTATTACAATACTCCATTGTCCGTCTATTTGTCTGTCACCAGACTGTATCTTGTTTCATGAGGGCTCTCGACATAGGGAGTGAGCCTTTTGCCGAATTCGAGTGAGGCTGCTTTTGAGAAGCGCATTTGAGTGAGGCTGCTGCGTCTGGACTGTAAAATATCTGTCTGATGTCCCTTAGTCGCCTTGTACGACACCGCTTGTAAAGAGATGGGATGCCCAAATTCTACTACTACTCTGTATATCATATTGAAATATTGTAATACCTTTCGTATTCATTTTAATGTGATTTTATACTTCTATGGTTTCTATTCAGAACAGATATTTCTTTTCAGTAGCTGAAAAATACTACAAAACGAGATTATTACAACATTGAATTTTATTTCCCTTCTACTACATTATTATGTCATAAAATATCAAAGAATTTCTTTGAAATTTAGCTTCAGAACTATTTCTAGCAAAAATGTTAAATGGTTCAAGTAACTGGGAAATTATAGTCGAGTTCTTAGAAACGTTGAGAGAGGGTTTTCAAATGAAAATATTAATTTTCTCGAAATGTAATTACGTATGTTTCAAGATAAAATAACTTGTGTGTGAGCCAGACACATTTGTAATTACTGCCTGACAATAACAGAACTATGGGTCTTACCACTATCTCTTATTGAAGTAGGTAATTTATATATTAGGTACTAGCTGTTGCCCGCGGCTCTGCCCTCGTGGATGTCGGTTATCACGACCAAACATAGCCTATATGTCAAATTTCATTAAATACGGTTCGGTGTGGTTTAGGCGTGAAAGTGTAACAGACAGACAGAGTCACTTCCGCATCTATACTATTATAAAATTGTAAAGTGGTCGTGTCTGTACATTGGAGATATTTAAAAAAAAATACTTGGGTAATGTTATATTAGCGATACTGAACACGAAAATATTTTTTTTTCATTTCCTGTCTGTTTGTCTGTTTGTCTGTTTGTCCGCGATGGACGCAAAAACTACTGGACGGATTTTGATGCGGTTTTTTTTGTTAGAAAGGGCTTGCTCAGACTTAAAATCTTACGTTTGTTTGATCGGAATCGGTTGAGTAGAACCGAAGTTGTGAACAATTATGATAATGAACGGAAAATGGCCCGATAGACAGATGGCGCTTTTTATAATTATTGGTCAATTTTTATAGCTTATTACATCCGAGCAAGAATGTCAATTTATAGACTTTATTTTTACATACACAATTGTGTAAACTAATACGTTTTTAATCATGAAATTAAAATTTGAATTTTTAAGATTTAGTTACAGAATTATAACTAGATGGCGTTCTCGCGTTTAAATTCAAGCTATCGTTTGGTTTCAAACTACCGATATACGCGAACCGGTATTTAGTATAACTTTTCTTAATTTCTAATTTGTTAATTTGTGATAGGTATAGATTTTGGTACAGTCTTAAGATCCGTTACAAAATCCTACCTACCTATTATAGTTGAGTAGACAGGAAAGGTACAGGTAGTGCGAGAAGGGCAAAGGAATGGGGACTACAATAGAGAGTCGAGTAGATATCCAGGTGGGAACATTCTTATATACCACTTAAGTGGCAAACAAGCACCCGGCCCACCTGATGGAAAGTGGTTACTGTGGCCTATGGACGTATGCAACTCCAGAGGCGTCACACTCGCCCTTCTTGAAGTACCCCATCCCAATTTATACTATTGTCGTGAGTCGTACTGTAATAGTGAAGTCGAGTATAGTGGCATCGAGTAGAGACGCGAATAATTCAGAGTGGAGTACTCGTACCTACTACGTCCTACTACGTGGAGTACAGAGTCAAGTAGGAGCCAAATAGAGAGGCGAGTACAATGTCTAATCTTTTTTTTATATATACTACATACTTAGGTCGCAGACAAGCACACGGCCTTCCTGATGTTAAGAGGTTACCGTGGCCTATGGGCGAGTGCAACACCAGGGGCGTCACCGGGTGTGATGCTGTAAGAACAGAGGGATTCTGTGCCGTCGGCGCAAAAGATAGGTAGGGCAAAGCTTTTGGTTTTCCCACTGACAGCACAAAATCTCTGGCAACCCTACTCACCGTCAGAAACACTACACGAGGTTATTAGGTAAGTCGTGAACTTCTGTAGGGCCGTCGGACTGCTCGATTGGGATGAATATACTCGTACCATCGTTTCCTGCCTCCTCTAAAAAATAAAGCTCCTCTAATCAGCGTTCAACGCGCAACTCTCTGCACTAAAATGTATAACACCACGCGATAAACGACATCCACGCGGGCGGAGCCGCGGGCAACAGCTAGTTTATAATATTAGTATGGATTTCAATCTTACTTTACTTTCATATCGTGAATCGGACCCGGAAGTCACAATGTAAGAGTAAAATAATACCTACTGCTGGAAATAGTAGCCTCCCCAAGGTAAAGTTGCGAGACTATATTCACGCGTTTCTCAACCGCAGCGGGTAAGTAGAGATCAAATAAAAATCATAATTACTGCTCTATGCGTTCCAGTCATCACCAATAGTTTTGAAAGTGCCGTTTTATTCGCCTATTATAATTATTAATATCTTTATGAACGTATTCTATGCTTAATTTCATACTTTTCCGAACTCACAACATTCCCAAAAAGGAACCTATTCAAAATTTTTGCTTCACATATTAATGTAAACAAAAATATTATTTTTTCAATCGAAAGCAATCGTTCTGATATTAAATATTATTTTTGTTTTAATAAATAGTTGTGCAAATAAACGAGTCCGTACACAAAGCATACAGAAGGCCAATTCTGCTCATTTATGAAGATTCAATTTCGATTCGATTGGGTGACCAAATCAAATTCCAGTCTTCTGGAAACGTTACCACAAGAGGCATGCAATGCGAAGGAATTCTACGACGCCTTTTAATTTTTAACCTAAGTTTTGATTTGTAAGTATAATAGTTCTTTTAATTTTAGTTTTATTTTCATCTTCTTTTTTTTAGTAGGTATTGTATAATCGTACCAACCTAGGTAGGTACCATCAGAGTTTCTATGAAATAGATAGGATATTTATAAGGAATTGTATCTAAATCAAAGTACCTAAATGTCAAAAATAATCACGATATCAATGAAAAGAGGGCTAATTCTCGAAATAATAATTAGGTAGAGGTACTTAATTCCATTAATTTTGCCTCGTTCTAATGTTAAAAACGATCACGACGTCAATATTCTTTCTTGAAAATATCGTTTTTGACATTTGGTAGTCTAAGATACCATTTGGTAGTAGAAGATGGAAGTGAAACTTAGTTTTAACAGCTTTTTAAATCAGCAGAATCAGCCCCCAGCTCATACCCTAGCCGTCCATTCGCGTCGGACGGGTGAATTTAATTAAATTCGGTGTTTACGTTATTTGCACCGTTGACACAAATGTACGGGCTGATTGGAAAACTGCGTACAAACCAAATGCAGCGGGTCGTTCGTAGATATTTGCTACTGGAATTATGAACGGCTAGCTATTGTCCGTGGTTCTGTTCGTGTGGATGTCAGTTATTGCTACTAAACATAGCTTAGGGACCTATGTCCATTTCCAAACTCTGCAAGTCTGCCCCTGTATCAAATTTCACTAAAATCGTAGTAGTAGATAGAGCTACTATCGTACATAAATAGATACGAATATCATAAAGCTAGAGAATTTGTCAATCCCACCCCCCTGAAAATGTAGCTCATACAGAAAATAAAATGTACAAAGATTCTTAATTCCATATTTCTAGGGACACGACAGAGATACTTACATTATATAATCTAATATAGTTAACACAGCTTCAAATTGCAATTCCATTAGCTCTGAAGGCATTCCCGGGGGGTGCTCGCGTTTCGTCCGCCATAAATCATAACCCGGCTGCCGGCGCTGAATACTGATCGCGTATGCACGATGGGTTTTAAATATCTCCAAGAATTATTTAAATATGGAATAGCAATAGTAGGTACTTACTTTATAACTTTTTACAGCCTCTGTGGCGTGGCGGAATGACCGCGAGTGCTACGCAGAAGGCGTGTGTTCGATTCCCGCTCAGTGCAAATATTTGTATGCATGAATATGGCTATTTATATTGGTGTGATTATATAAAATTGGTAAATAGACGACTAACTTTGAAGAAAATCTTATAAAAAATCGAGTTTTGGTCAATTGGCACCCAATAATAGAGATTGTTTAGAGAACTAACTACTGCTACCTAATGAGATGATGAAGGGGAGTGCCCTGGTGGATCAGTCTTCATTTTTCTTCACAAAACCTTTTGCCCAAAAAGATTGAGCACCATGGACAGTGCACGCTGGTTGGTATGCAAATTTTGTGTAAACAATACTTTAAGCGTATTTCGTGCAGATATTAATTTGCACAAAATCGTGCAAACAAAATCCATACTATTTTGGACGACGCGACGTAGCGTGCGCTTACATGCGTAACACTCTTGTGGCAGTGGAGGCATTCATGATACTCGTAAATAAAACGAAATAATAATAAATAAACATTTATTTACAACAGGAGTACGTAGCACTTATTATATTTTTAGGACACATGACAAAAGAGTACGTCGAAATGACGCTGGATAGAAAAAGTATAAAATCTAACACTTCAAACGAAGCTTTGTACACAAGGCAGTAAAAGCGACATAATCTCCTGTGAGAACCATGAACGTAAGTCTTGTATGATAATAGACATCGACTTGACTATTCATCGAATACAGTTACTTCTGACTGCATCCTGTCTTAAATAAGGCGAAGACGAAATATTGGGCCGACAAAATTTAATAAATTTTATGAGCCATTGACTGGATGAAGAAATAGTTAATTCTGCAAAATGTCTATTTCATAGGATAGTGATTTAAAATGTATCTTTCTTTACCTTCAGTATTGGTATTAATAGCGACAAAATATATAAAAAATGATTTCGAATCATAACTTGTAACTTTATTGTATACATTGGTCATCAAACACGGAGGACAGACTGAAGATGTGATCAAAATATTTAATTTCCGAGAAACGTGAATGAAAGATCGGCTACTAATGAAATCAACACAGTTTATGCTAGTAATATAGAGTTAAGCTAGATAAGTAGATCTTGCTTAGAGTTTGCAAATGTGATAGAGTTAACTTTGGAGCCATGAGTCATTTCTCATACCTACCTATACGATACACATCATAGGTCTATAGAAACTCAAGGCAATTAAAAAATGCATTCATATTAATCAGGGCCAAATTCTAGGACATTAGCTACTTAATAAGATTATGTGTGCGAAACATTCATGAGCATCTTATTAAATAGTCTCAGCACCTTGTGTGAAAACAAACGTTCAAATACCAGGAGATGACGTTACTCAATTAAATTCTCTCAAATCTCTAAATAAAGAGATATAATAAATAGATCTTATACTTACAAACATGACTAGAATCATAGATATCACTTTTCGTAGGATTTAGGATGATTAAATTGTTAAAAAGTATAAAATTCAAGAAGAAAATAGAAGGGTCTTAGATTATGGAAAAGGGAATGAAGCTGATTGTTTTTAAGTATGATATTTTCAGGAGAAGTAATTTTACTAAATTAATCAAATCATTTGAACTAACTAGTTTCTAATATATTTTTAACAACTGTAGATTTTTTTACCATAGCATAAGTTAAAAACTTGAAATTTATGAACATGTCAGCACATTCCCGTAAAGTTAGTGAAGAATTTATCATTTCTTTAGTCCTCTTTGTCAGGCCAAATGGTGTCACCATTCGCAACACTAGTTCCTCTCATGAATTTCTGGATAGCTGGCAGTTTGTACAGGTAGACGGAGAGGACAGAACCAGCACAGGCTCCGATCCAATAGACCAGGGCGTGCTCGGCGAGGGTGTGACCTTCGCAGCCAGCTTTCAACGAGGTTGCTAGGACTGGATTGAAGTATCCACCGGAATAGTCGAAAGCTGCAAAGAGAGAGATTCTTGTACTGTCAGATGTAAAAGTCTTACTTTTTAAACTTATTTTATATTTGAAGAGTCTATTCTGCATATTTATAGTCCAAGAGCCTGTGAACGCCAGACCTGTATCATTGTTATAAATGTTACTTTTTGGTGCGTCAGTAATAAAATTTGGCTAGTATGAACCTGAGGTCAAATAACCAGTTTAGAAGCCAAAAACATCGATATTATATCAGATAGGAATGGACATCTATTGAAGATGTTTCCATAGAAAGCAGATAATTTCACTGTTTGAAACCCCGTGTTTAATATCTCTGAAGTTTGTAGATCTGTCGTTCACGAGCTCTTGACATAATACGAATGAATAACAAAGCAATTTTAAGCAAATAACAACGACGATTGACTACCTACAAAAATAAATGAAGATGAATTCAATGAAAATGATATTTTGTGGAGTGAAAACGGTGATGAATGTAATGAGACAGCAAGTGAACTAGATCCATGCAATACTAAAGTGAGAGATAGTAACAAAGTTAGTGGACATTTATTACAAGTTTGTACCTTTTCCTAAATGAACTTTGCAAAAGATGGATACGCTTAGGTCCGCGTTGGCACTAGTGTCCTCATAGCGGTAGACGTATACCGTGTGCCTAGCGAGGACCCCTGCAACATTGACAGCTGAGCGTGAGAATGTGTAAGTGAATGAAGTTGAGTAGTATTAGTAGCAGGATTTTTTTACTTTAACGCCATATTGTAAAGGATTTGATGGAAGCAAAGGAAGGAGGAACGTCAATAGCAACAATGCAGCGTTAAAGATTCACAAGATGGCGTTAGGTGTAGGTATATAATTATTCAATATCAAGCAGACTGTAGGTACGTTACTCTTTTTTACCAGTACAACAAAATGTATCTCAAAGATAGTAACAGAAGATTGTTATTATTTTGACGTATATTATTTGTTGTTACATAGTGTGACTTCCACAAAATCCTTCGATTGATGAAGGTACGAAGGTATGAATTTATTAAAATTTAAAGTATCGACTACCACTGTAAAGTACCTAACATTTTTGTTTCATTATGAGAGTGAGTTTGGTAAGTAAGATGTGTTAAAATTGTAAGTTCAAACTAAGGTAACACAGAAATTTATGAAAAATAGTGACGATGCAATTAAAATTACTTTTTTAATTTTTGAAAAATAGTTAAGTATCACTTGAATTACCATAATGAGAACGTCACTATTTTCTTCATTTTATCAAATCAAAGTTATTATTTATTTCAACGGATTCCATCCCAATATCTCAATCTCCCTGTGACATAGTCCAATGAATGAAAAAACGATGGGAACAATGTAAAAATAATAAAAAGACATAACGTCGGAAACAGTGGCAATAATAAAATAGCTATAAGTAGCGATAGAATCCGTTAAAATTATAGTTTTATTTCAATCAAATGACAGTCTTACCGGCAACAACGAGGGAAGTTCCGATGAAGGAGTCGATAGCTGTGGCGAAGCGCGGGTTCAGGTCGCCGAGGGACTTAGAGGCCAGGCGGCAGAGGCAGGTGGCCACACCTTCCACCACGGCACCGTACAATACCGGGACCTAGAATATTAAGATGTTTCTGTTTTAAATTTTGTGCAACAAGCAAAAAGGGGGAATGAGTCACTGAGGTACCCAGCATTTCACTTTTTCTGATTTAAATCGATTTGAATAGTAAATGTTAGCATACCAATTGCTTGAAAATTCCATTCAATTGATAGACAGATCGTGTCTGTCCTCCGTGCAATATAAAATCTGCAGAATCACACGCGTTTGCATTTGAGTGTATCCTAGCGGACTCTAGTACTACATTTATCAAAATGCAGCCCTGTCTGGGTAGGATGTCTCAATGTCTGCACCTCATTTACAAATGGATCGTTATGGGGAACGCCATCTGTTTTTAGATGCATGGGAACATATTATGTGTAATAAATACTTAGTTTTTTATTATCTATTTTCCATCAGATGTCATTCGCCTTAGTTAACTTTCCTTGCCATGATGTCCTCTTTCACGCGTTCCATCCATCCATTCAAGATTGTAAAAAAATAACGATAGCTTAAAAGTTTCCAGGGTAGGCGCAGTTCCCCAGGCCTCGGATGTTATGAAAACAACGCTGTGATGAAAATTATGAACAGGAACAAGTTCCCTTGAATAACGCTCTTCTTATGTATTCGATTGAAAAATAGTCAATTTTCAGAACTATACTTACAGTTTTAACATGAGGTACAAATCAAAACAGAACTGTTTAGTATAATCCGATACAAGTATTCAGTTAATTCTACTTGTTCCATGTAAGTAGTTACTCAAGTCATCAACTTAATTAGTATCTGCAAACTACAACAAAACGAATAAGAGTGTTTTTCATGCATTTTTCTTTTGGAAAATTCGTTTGGTCTTTCAAAAAGCATTAGGAATTTAGTTCTGTACCTTATTTATGTAAGTATTTATGACCATATGTGATCACAGATCATGGATAATAGCGTTAAACCTTATTTTACTTCATAAAAGACTTCATAATTCTACAAATTCTGAACAGTATTCTGTCGGTATTCACTCCGTAATATCTAATTCCCTATTCACACGGTTTGAGTGTAATATCCGAAGTCACTTTTGCTACCAATTGTACATAGCCGCTGGCTTCAGAACACTTCAGAACTTACAATTCTGACATATACGGCATATACCTCGTGACGTATATTTTGGACCTAAAATGTGCTTAGAATGTGCTCTATACGCGCAGTACACATTTCTTGGGTATCTTTTGAGGATAGCACGGGATGCTACTGCGGTGGACGAGCTCAAATTCGTCAAGCATACAAAATAATGCGCGTACGTTGTTTTTCAGTGCGAACTTTCAGAAAACTTTTCAATTAGACGTGCACGTTTTTATGTCCTACTAGCTTTTGCCCGCGGCTCCGCCCGCGTGGATGTCGGTTATCGCGACCAAACATAGTCCTTTCCCAAGGTCTAATCTACCTCTATACCAAATTTCATCAAAATCGGTTCAGCGGTTTAGTCGTAAAAGTGAGAGACAGACAGACAGAGTTACTTTCGCATTTATAATATTAGTAGGGATGTAACCCACCCCTCCCCCCTCGGACTGCCATCAGCCATCAGGCTAGGGCCTCGTTTATCTCGCGATTTAGGTCCAAGATATGTGTTCTGAGGTATACGAGTGTGTTAATATTTTAACTTAGTTTGTCATGAACTGTCAAGCGATCGGGCGGTTAGGGGCCAAACTTAGACATTTGTGTTACAACTTTGTGCTTGAGTGTACTTTCTATAAAATAATGTTGATCTGAAATTCTCTGAATAAAATAATAGGTAATGTAATTCTTTCTAAAAATTAGGTCAGACGTCTAGATATTAGAGCTCTTTAAATGTTTTTTTATACAGTTACAGCTCTGTATACCTACAGAAACTATTGGTCCAAATATCGACTTATTTTCTCTACTATTTTCCTTTACTTAGGTGTTAGACAAGCACATGGTTCACCTGATGAAAAGTGGCTACCGTGGACCACGGTAAATAAATAAATAAATAAATATTGTACGACAATCTACACAACGCTATCTAGACCCAAAGTAAGCATAGCTTAACTAGCTTGTGTTATGGGTTCTAGAATGCGGATAAACATACATAGATAATTTTTTTTTTGTAAATACATACATATTATACATAGAAAACACCCAGACCAATGCAAATATTCATATTCATGCATACAAATATTTGCACTGAGCGGGGATCGAACCCGCGCCTCCTGCGTAGCAGCCGCGTTCACTGCCGCTACGCCACAGGTACCGTGGTCTATGGACGTGTGTAACACCAGGAGAGTCATACTGCAGCTGTCGACCCTTTAGGAATCTTTTAATGCCCTTCTTGAAAAACCCCATATTTTAATCGCTTGGAAAATCGCCGCAGGGAGTTCATTCCACAGTTTGCACGTGCGCGGGATGAAGTTTCTCTCATATCGCTATGTGCGTTTCCGGTCGCAATATGTGAGGATGGACTCCCTGCCTATGGCGAGCGGTGTGATAATAGAATGTGGCTGTGGGCATCATGTCAAACAATTCCTCTGAACACAAGCCATTTTATAGGAAAGGATGACAGAATCGGCATTTGGTTGGCTGGAAAGGCAGACACGGATGGAAATACCGCCATTTCCGTCCCAAACGAGCAATCCGACTGGGGAAGTACCTCCGCCCTACAGAATACCGCGGCTATAATAACCTGGTGTTGTGTTCCCCGCGGTGAGCAGGGTAGCCCTAGCTCACTGAAGAGATACTGTCAGTGGGCAGATCAAAGGCTTGACCTGCGTCTTTTGCGCTGACAGCATAGCATCTCTCCAGCCTCCATGTCCGTGACATCGCGGATAAAATGCAAGAGAGCCGCCTTCGCTGGTGCGGCCACGTCTTGCGGCAACCGCCAGGCTACGTGGGGAACAAATGCCTGGCAATGGTACCCCCGCCGGGTCCAGGTAAAAGGGGTAGGCCAAAGAAGTCCTGGCTTGACGTCGTGGAGGGTGATATGCGTGCTAATGGTCTCACTACCATGGACGCCCAAGATCGTGCGAAGTGGAGAAGGAAGAGCCGGAAGGCGGACCCTGAGCTCCGAGGTCATCTTGGCCACGGATGCAATCAGGAGAATACGTCTATATGCAGATAATGAGCATAGCATCTCTCTGTTTTGACAGGGTCGGCAGCACGAGTGTGACTCCCCTGGTGTTGCATTGTCCATAGGCCACGGTAAACATTTTCCATCAAATGGGCCTTCCTGTCTGTGACCAGTGGTACCTATATAAAAAAATGTGAACCTGTAAATCAGCCTTGCAGTCCTCGTAAGCTTTGTCCTTGTGCGTGTCCGATATCTCCAGCGCCCAATACATCTGCACGTACTTGAAGATCAGTATACCGCCGCCCAGCTCCGCCAAGGTCTTCAGAATGGCCTTGCGGATGTCATCTTTGCCTGTAAAATTGTTAATAGTTGTGGATTAAATACAATCTCTCTCTTTGAAGACTTTGCCCTCAGCTTACCATCAGGCAAGGCGAAGTCAAATTGACGTGTCCTATATGTAAAAAAATAAAAAAACACATACATTTTATCACGCCTTCTCCCAGAGAGTTAGGCAAGGTGAATTATTTAACTTAACACCCACATTTCATCAATCATTGTATTCGGTCCCACGTAATATGTGAGTCTATTGACGTACATATTTTATTTTTTATTTTATTTTACAGTTTAGAGAGCTTACAGCTAGCAGAAGAAAAGTATACACAATGGGTTTATAATGATGGCCAATTATAAGCTTTCACGTATACCGGGCACTATTGTTGACTTGAGCCATGCATCTTTTTTTTTTTATTTTTTTTATTTCAATATAAAAATATACAATTTACACAATTCAAAGTACTTAGTGTCACAAAAACCACAAAGATTTGTACGGACACTACGTTCGCCGCCCTGTACCTATGTCGAAGCTACTCATTCACCAAGATGCAACAAGTAATCCCATCATGTTCGACTCGAACATCCTAAAATCACCCGCCACATCTAGGCTGTATATTATTATGTACAGTACATATATGTACATATGCCTAATAGAGTATTTTAAGTAGGTACTTATGTAGTAGTATAACCTTTTTAGTGCCAACTAAAGTCCACTGCTGGACATAAGGTATCTCCTAATGTGCGCCATTGCTACAAATCCTCCATCTTCCGCAACCAGTCCATTCCAGCCACCTTTTAGGACGTCTGTCCATCTGGCTGGTGTGTCCCACATTCCGTTTCTCTTCTCATCATCTCTACTCCAGAACTCGTTTGTTCCAACGGCCATC
Organism: Eilema depressum; assembly: GCA_914767945.1. NCBI lineage: Eukaryota > Metazoa > Arthropoda > Insecta > Lepidoptera > Erebidae > Eilema > Eilema depressum. The sequence goes on from OU612026.1 coordinate 3,418,043, forward strand.
GGTCCTTCGACAGATGTGGCTAACCTACTGCCACTTCAACGATGCCATGCAACGACTAACCATGTTTATTATTGACTAGCTGTTGCCCGCGGCTCCACCCGCGTGGGTGTCGGTTATCGCGACCAAACATAGCCTATGTCCTTTCTCAAGGTAGATCTTGATGACCAATTTCCATGAAATTTGGTATAGGGGTAGACTAGAGTCTATCGAAATCGGTTCAGTGGTTTAGGCGTGCAAACGTAACAGATAGATAGAAAGACAGACTGGCAGACATGATAGCATGTATAATGATTATTAATACTACGAGTACATCAACCTACCCTCGATAACGTCCTCGATGTGGGTATAGGGACAGGCAGTGGCGTCGCCCCAGTTGAGAGACCACCATATCGTCAGCGCGAACAGGAAGATGGCATATGTGGCCACGCCGAAGTTGTCGGCAACTGGAAACATAGTTACATTTTAGGATTAGTCTTAATTATTTTTTTTAGTTTAGCGGCCTTTTCCAGCCTCAAACAAAAAAAAAACCTTATATGTAAACCAATTGCAGCGAGAAATCTAATAATAACTACACTTTTAATAATTTCTCAAATAAACTTTCAACCCCTAACCTAATTCACCTAATTTTGGGTGTAAAATTGGAAAGACACCAATATAAAATTATTTCTAAGTGAAAATAAATATCATAACGATAAGTATTCTGTATGTAGGTACCTAAGTCTAACTTTGAAAATTATTTTCATGAAAATTTCACCCTTTATAATAGGGGATCTAAAGGGTGAAATTTTCTAAAGTCATTCCTTTGTGACTGTACGACGACTCCCAAACTGAATTCCGACAAGTCCTTCTACGACAAGATTTTACTTCGACAACATGAAACTCCGATACGACTCAATTTCGATCACAACCCACATAAACTCACCTACAATCAACTCAAAGCAGCAGCCGCATAGTTCAGCCGCGGCTATAGCTTCTTCTAGCAGTAGCCTCACAAACGGTTCCTTGACGAGCTTCTGGACGGCTCTCCTGGCGCAGTGGGCGAGGAGTGACGTCAGGAGGATGAAGAGTGTGGACACTACTAGAGGCGCGAAGGTGACTTTGTTTATCTGCAAAGAGACACATTTACTTACATTAATAGAAACATACAAGTTGCCGTGTTTGTCCCCGATGGAGTAGAATAGGACCAGCCCGTCTTTTCTCGTGGGTGTCGTGGAAGGCGACTAACGGTAGGGTTGTTCTCCATGCGAAAGTAAATGTACAGCCCATGACAGAAGAGCCCGCTTGACAATCGACAATTGGCTTGCTTGCCCCCTATTACATGGGACAGAAAATGGCTTACCCCCTCGGGGAGTTTACAGGTTTGTGTATACGTCAGTAAATCTGTATGACCTCCCTCCCCCCCCCCCCCCCAAGATATTCGAGAACAAATCAATCTCATCTGATGATTGACGGATGACGGACGGAGTTCTGACCCCGGGCAATGGACCCTCGGAAGCTAGGTCCCACGGCAAAAAAGCCCTGGTTGCAACCCGATTGAAACAACGCAAACGATACGATGATGGTTTTTTTGAGCTTTTTGATCTCCTGTTGCTGTCTGTTCTGCAACTGTCTGATCCCCCAACCCTAAGAAGATAGCTTGCACCTCAATTTCATAAATCACTCAGCAGATATTATATTATTTTAAACTTAGGCCCCAAAGTTTTTTCTCAACTGGCAACTTTATTAAATTCAGAATCTCCATAACGGTTATTAAAAAGTGTCAAGACCGAGCGCAAGTCCAAGTTTGAATGAGTTTATTACAGTAAAGAGTTTCCACAGAGCCCTTTATCAAGTGCTATTCAGAATTGTTCCCAACTTGCGAGCACGCTCGTCGAGGTTCCCGTTCCGTTGTAAAGCGAGACGGGTTAATAAGTTTATTTATGATTTGTACAACTCCAATTAGCTGTTAAAATTCAAGGGATTCCGTTTATTTGATACGATCGGTTCTCATGACATAGGATATTTGTTTACTTTGCTTATTTCCTTTATTGACTTCTATGTAGGCGGATTAATTAGGTATTAGAATAACAACATAAAAAGGAGGAAATAAATTTTAATTTTCAAATTTGGAATGGGAGGCAGTAATAATAACGTGTTTCCCTCCGCCTACAGTCCCGGGTCCTTTAAGCGGGTCGTGAAAAAGCATCTGATGAGGCCGTCAAGCTGAGTGCCACCCACCATTACGTGTCTGTATGACCCTCTTTTCAGAGACTTTGCCTTCAGCTTACCATCAGGCGAGGCGAAGTCAAATGACGACACGTCAATTATAGTCTATATAAAAAAAAGGAATAATCTATAATTTCAGCTCTTCCACCGCAGTAGCACCCTGTGCTCTCCTCAAAAGATACTTATGAAACCTGTACTACGCGTATAAAGCCCATTTTGAGCACATTTTATATCCAAGATCATATTATATGTCCCGAGCAATACTTACATGCTATGTCTCGTCTCGTTCCAAATTAAAAATTAAAAATTCATTCCCGCCTCATCCATAAACATTGACGCATTTTTTTTAAATAGCTGGTCTAATATAAGAGTAACAATAACAATCTCATAGAGTAGAGTATACATTGGAAAGTCAATCTTTCCCTACATACCTAACTATATGTAAGTACCTACGTCATATAATCCAGCATTTTCGTGTCGAAACTAAAGCCTCGTGATGTAGAACGATGGGCTACACCATCGTTCTACATCAAGTTGACAAATCTAGTTTCAGTCGTACTCAGTATGTTTACCCGCTAGTTGAATGATTGACGAAATGTGGTTTGAAATATACGGGATCATATTGTGAACTAAGCCGCTAATTCAATATTATAGCATTAGTGCACAGCACTGCAATTCACTAAGCGAGCACAACGATGCGAATCGCAACGTTGTGCCCGATAGAGATTGTCATTGGTCGGATTGGGTCACGACACTGGAGATCGACCAATGATTCTTTCATATTCTTGCGAATAAAATTAATTTCAATTTGAATTTGACAATATCTGTCGAGGACAACGTTGCGACTCGCATCGTTCTACTTCTTTGTGAATTGCACAGCAGGACTTACTGACAGCGCAAATTCTTTAAGTAAATTAAGATCGATGGTGATTCCGGTTGCACCCGAGGCGTACCTCGGAGCCCAGAGTCCACTCTCCACCTTCATCCTACTACTGCGACTACCGTCTTACCTCCTGTCTCTGATAGGAAAACCTATGCCACCGCTTCCTCCATCAATCAGCATACCGACCACCAATCGGTATACCGACTAGGTGACATTGCCTCCATTACATCGATGTAGCTGACCATCATCGCCTCGTCATAATTAGCCTTCCCAGTCCATCCAATCACTTTTGCTAGTATTTATAGAAATAAAATTGCGAGAATGAAATCCCATGATAAGTTGCCGTGTGTTTTCAAGCAACCTTTTTTATCTGGGCCCTTTATTCAATGCGAAATGTTTTTGTTAAAGTTGAGCTATAGTCCAAACCGGCGATTTTACAAATCAATCAAGTTTGGACAGAACAGATTTATATTACACACTACATTACGTCTGTACTGTATACCCTGAAAGGTAAGACATTTTTGCCGTAAAATTACCATGATTTACTTATGTACATACAGTATTTATTTGTAGCTAGCTGTCCCGGCGAACTTCGTACCGTCATTTTTTTTTTCATCACGCGTGAATTTTTGATCCCGTTCCCGCTGCAGCTATTTTCTCACCGTCAACCTTCCCTGGACATCCACGAATATTTCAAGATTAAAATTAGCCAAATCGGTTCAGCCGTTCTCGAGTTTTAGCGAGACTATCAGAATTTAGAATTCATTTTTATATTTAAGAGATAAGGAAGGCAGATGAACGAATGAGCTGAAGAAAGTTCATAACTTGGGCTTATAGATTAGAACAAAAATATGACAATTTCGAATCTCAGACTCAAAGAGGGACTAACATAGACGGAACCATGGGACGGAACGCATACCTACTATCTCTACCATGGTGAATGTTCTGATGAGCTCTTCCAAGTAATCCCACCCTCTCCTTTCCTATATAGGACAACACGTGCAGGACTTAGATGCCACCCGCATACGGTGCAGAATATTCCATCAAGAACCAAGCGATTCGGCGACTCCTTCTTCTGCCGCACTATTAAGACTTGGAATTCCTTGCCAGCTCACGTGTTTCCTTCCTCCTATAGTCCCGGGTCCTTTAAGCGGGGCGTGAAAAAGCATCTGATGAGGCCGTCAAGCTGAGTGCCACCATTGTAATATGGTACGTGTTGTAATGGTGGCCCTCTTTTCCGAGACTTTGCCTTCAGCTTACCATCGGGCAAGGCGAAGTCAAATTGACGTGCCCTATATAAAAAAAAAAAAAAAACCTCTAGAACTGCTAGTTCTAGAGGTTTTTTTTTTTTTTTTGGGAAGCCGTGTAAAGTAATATTTTTCACAGGAGGTAGGACACGACAGTATTCCCGTCCCAATCGAGCAGTCTGACTCCCTAGTCAGACTGCTTACACAGGGGGTGCGGGTTCGATTGCCGCACAGTAGGCACAAATATTTGTATGCACGAATATGAATATTTACATTGGTCGGTGTGTTAAGACTTTAAAATGGAAATACTAGCATCAACCGTCCTGATTTCATATCAGTATGTTTCCATATCCTCATTTCAGTATCTACAGCTGTGTTCAGCACCGAATTTGTCTGTGAACAGGAAGCCAGTGACCAACGCCATCTCTATCAATTTACAGTTTCAATTTGCAATGGTTGACAGCTACACAAAGTTGTGCAATGTTGGTGGTCTCTTTGGTATTTCGAGAAACAATTTTTTTGTACCGGATAGTCAGTTTAGTAGTCAGGCTCTGTGGCATGGCGATAGTGAACGCGACTGTGCGGGTTCGATTTCCGCTTAATACAAATATTGTCATACATGACATATTCATGTATGACAATATTTGTATTAATTTGTATTAGCATTTGTTTGGTCGTGCCCCGAAGGGCAGGTTAAGCCGTCGGTCCCGGTTGTCATACGAACATCTATGGCAGCCGTTACGGATAGTTGGAGCCCACAAAAGTTCAACTAGTGTATCTACAGAACTTCGATATCACCAATTGGTAGTGGAGGTCATATGGCAGTCGTTTCACGGAAAATCAAATAAATTTAAATATCCCTCAATTTCTGATGCAATCCACACCTACTACCTAAATCTGTCTTTCTGTTAGCTTTCCCGTCTAAACCACTGAACCGATTTGGATGAAATTTGGTACAGAGCTAGATTGGTGCGATAACCGATATCTACTCGGGCGGAGCCACGAGCAACAGTTAGTAATCCATAAATTAATTAAACTTAATGAATTTAAAATATGCACGATGAAAATTTCCGACAAATAAATTTGACTGGTTTATTCGTTTAAGATGATGAAATAACGAAATATTAAATTATTTTGTTAATTTATACATTCTATAGCGTACACCGAGATTTATAAATTATATTCAGCCCCTTTTGCATTGAAAATTAACAGATAATGTAATTTTATTTAATCCACATTTACATTCCACAGATAATATACAAAAGCGCGGTTGTTATAGGGGTCCATTACACGGTAGGTTTTGCTGTCAGTTTAACCATCAATCACGCCGTGATTGACCAATAACATATTGTCTAATAACATTCATGATTGACGGCAAGATTTGTAATGGACCCCTTACTCAGCTCCACCCACCTCACCACGAAACTTTTCTATTAAATAAGTATCTACCTACTCCTGCTGTCTATGCACCTATGTAGGTACGTATACCATGAACATCACCAAGATATTCTTTCCCGGCCAGCATGAGCAATACATTTTAATTTTAAAGCAAATACTTACTACTTAAGAAAAATATAAAAATTATAAATTGAATGCTTTGAATTAGAATATAAAGTTCAAGAAACAGGTTTTCTCATAATTCAAATACAAATCTATTTGAAATTGAATTAAATAACCAATATCATAATATCATTAATGTATGTTGTGTTCTTATTTTCATTCATCTACCCAGCTAATTGCTAATATTTTTTTTTATATAACTAATTAATGATGTTGACGGTTCTACTCGTATTAGGCCTCTATGGCAACGTGGAACGTTCTGTAAGTCTGTGTATAGTGAGGAGGATTTCGCCGTCCTTTGACGTTCAATTCTAATTTTGACCCTATATTTTTAAGATCAAATAAAACTAAATAAGTAAAACAATAAATCGTTACTTAAAACTAAAACTTAACTTAGACACTAGTCTCAGTTACAACAAATTTAATTACAATTTCAGCGAAACGTTGAAAATAATTTGCAGCTTTGTAATTACAAACAGCTAGTTTTGGCTCCGACACAACTTGTTCAAACTTGCTCGAAAAGCATTAAAATCAGATCAACTTGCGAACTTTGACCAACTTAAAGCCGCTTCTGTTCAATTCGAAATGAACACTTGCACTTTATAGTTTCCGTAATGAATTTTGAGTGTTAAGAAATAATTGCACCTATTAGAGCTACTCTTAAAAACCAACTTTTAGTAGCTTGTTTCATTAGATAGAACAACCCCTTAGACTAGAGTCGATAATTTTTGAAACAAAAACAAATAATAGTAGGATGAAACCCGTTATAAAAAGAAGAGAATATAACAAAAATAAAAGGAAAAATAATTTACGGGCGATCTGAGGACGGGAAGTGGACCCCTCCACTTCCCGACCTCAGATCGCCCGTAAATTATTTGAGTTTTTAAGGGTAAAAACGGTTTATCTCGATTTCTGGCAAAACTACAAGTCCTATGGAAAAAATTAAATGACAAAGTTGTAGGTAATAAAGAGACCGACAACTTTTCGAAGAGATTTCAAAGAACAAAAATCTCCTCGACTTTTTTTAAAAAACGGATATTATGACGTGAGAATTTTCGATTGAAAATTAGGGTGTTTTTTCGATAATAAGCCAAAATAAGGTAAAAAAATAAATTTTGAAATAAAAAAAAAATACAGTGCCTTTAGGACATAACAAGGTAAGTTTTCACTAAATTTCGTGATAAAAAAATTGTTTTTCATAAGTTAGAAATAAAAAACCAAAAACTTGATTAATTCAATTTTTCACATAAATTTTGAGGTTATGTGAAAAAAGTGTATTTTCAAAAGTTGTAGGTCTCTCTATTACCTACAACTTCGTCATTTAATTTTTTTCCATAGGACTTGTAGTTTTGCCGGAAATTGCGATAAACCGTTTTTACCCTTAAAAACTCACCGCCTTCCACTTCCCGACCTCAGATCGCCCCTAAATTATTTTTCCTTTCATTTTTGTTATGTTCTCGTCCTTTTATAACGGGTTTCATCCTACTACATATTTTTTTTTTTTCACTTTTTACCATTTTCAAAAGTATCGACTCCGGTCTACCTAGACAAGTGGAAAGACGTTTTCCGGCATATTGTAGAATAAAATTAAGAATGTATGGGATTTGACATTTATGACATACGTTGACGACTGTCATATACGTCAAATCCCATACATTCGTCATTCTATTCTACATTCTAGGGGGCAGAACTAATAAATAGATGTAAAAAACAACTGTAATCTTCCTACAATTTTGTAGGCGGTTAACGTGATAGAACGTTGTATAATATTTACTACGTAACGTAAAATGACGTTGACAATCAAACCATCGTTATTTTTTTGTTATTTTTTGTTTTTCGTTAATTATAGATTAATTTTCAATGAATTTTGTTATGAAATGCAATATCCCTACTAATATTATAAATGCGAAAGTAATTCTGTCTGTCTGTCTGTCTGTCTGTCTCACTTTTACGACTAAACCGCTGAACCGATTTTGATGAAATTTGGTATAGAGGTAGGTTAGACCTTGAGAAAGGACATAGGTTATGTTTGGTCGCGATATTATATAAAATAGGTATACAATTGCTTAAAAGTTACTTTCATAAAAGACAAAGCTTTTTGAAAATTTGTTTGGCAGCCCCTTTTGGCGCTTAGGACGTGCATACACGTCGCGAGCTAACATGATTAAACATTTACTTCATTCACTCTCTAGAGCTCGAAACAACCGGGGCTCCACTCACAACTGCGTCTACTTTGAGTTAGGTACCTACTTTTACAGCTTTTACTAGGTTTGCAGAACGTAGAGTTGGGTGAATTTCCCGAGACCAAGATTTGCGTGACATCGATGAAATCGGTACTAAAAATCATAGTTATAATAGGTACCTATTCTAACATTTTTTCTGGTAGGTGAAATAGTGTTATATACTTATTAAGTAAATATTCTTTTAAATAGGATTATAGGTACTCCAAAAATTTCAATCATGTTCCAAAATTGATGATACACTTGCATCACGCACGCTATTATAGGCGTTGAGTAAGGAACATACAATATTCAATACAAATTATTATTGCTGATTGATTTATTACTATTATAACTGCATTATTATAAACCAGTGCTCTATTTAATAAAGTGTACTTCACAAGTCGCAAGTTTACAAGTTTACAAGATTTTATTCTTTGTAGAATTAAAAATTGTAGAATTTTACAATTTTACAATTTTGCTACAGTTGAATTGTCATTAGGTATGAATGAATTATATTTTGCCAACTTCTTCAGCTGCAAGATCAGAGCATGCCTAGACAAGCTACTCCCACGCACCTCTAAATGAGGATTGGCAACTGCGTACAGGTAAACAGTGTGTGCATATTTTTTCTGAATGTTAGTAATTCTAGCGTAATGTGCAGTAACCTGCAGACTGAACAGAATACTTTACAACAATTCTCCATCCCTGACGTCAGACATACCTAATGTCTGACGTCAGAGATTATAAAATATAGCTTTTGCCCGCGGCTCCGCCCGCGTGGATGTCGGTTATCGCGACCAAACATAGCCTTTGCCCTTTCTCAAGGTCTAATCTACCCCTACACCAAATTTCATCAAAATCGGTTTAGTGGTTTAGGCGTGAAAGCGTAACAGACAGACAGACACATATACAGACAGAGTTACTTTCGCATTTATAATATTAGTATGGATATGGATATGGATTTATAGTGTGGGCCATAAAATTGAAGAGTCGCTATGTTATGTGATTGATTACAATTAAGTTTTAAGTTAGTTTTCTGTTGAATTTTTTTATGCCATTTTGGTGACAGACAAGCACACGACTGACACGACCCACCTGATAGAAAGTGGCCACCTTGGCCTATCAATACCAGGGGCGTACGGCTATACCCGGGGGCGAATTGGGGACTCCGTGGTCCCCACACCGGAAGAGGGCCAGATCGAGAGATTGGCTCTGGGCCGGCCGGGCTGCGAGGAATATGAGGAATATGTCTACGATAATTTCACCTCCGACAACCGACGGCCCACAGACAGCGTACGTTTTAGTCGGTTCGAGTCCGACACAACCTCTCGGCTCCGGTGGGGGAGGTATCCGTGGGGATTTTTGGCACGATAAAAAGGTACTTATTAATTGATTTAAAAAAATATATTATGTATTCTTTAAAAGGCCCCAGTCGCCGACTGCAAAGGGGTCGCAAGCGAGCACGCTATGTAATTAATTAGGCTAACGATACACCGCCATATATCAATCTGATCAAATCTCAGCGCGTTGGGAGTCGGGACATTTGTCGTCTGGGAAAATTTAATGTTGGGCGAATCTATACGAATCCCTACTATCTGTCAACTGCTACCCCCCCGCGCTAAGTTCCACATAAGTAGGTATAGCTTGGGACACGTATCTTGAACCTAAATCGCGAAACAAACAAGCCCCTGGCGCGCACGGATTGTTTTGTAATAATCAATGACTAGTGAATTTGAGCTCGTCCACCGCAGTAGCACCACATCCTATTCTCAAAAGACACCCAAGAAACGTGTACCTACCTACTACGCGTATAGATTTTTTTTATTATATTCCATTCAGTAGTTTTTACGTAAAAGAGTGACATACATCCTCACATACATATATCCTTATATACTTACAAACTTTCTCGTATAAAACATTAGTAGGATGTATACCTAACACTGTTGGTCTTGGCATTTTCATTGTCTTTCGTACAATAACATTAGACACTTTCCACTTAGGCACAATAACATTGGAAATATTTCCTCTAATGTTATCTAATGAGATTTAACCCAAGAACAATACTGTTATTATTTTTGGCAACTAAACTTGACTGGTGTGGTTGCTGCAATTAGCTAGAAATATTAACATTTAGCGAGTTTTGGCTTTGTTGCCAGATTTTTTTAAAATCTCTTAATCGTAGCGTTAATTCCCAGTCGCATCCGAAGCTTTCGCGTCGGAGTCTGGGGTCCGCTTTACCAGTCTTAACTGCGGATTTGGCTGGACCTCGATATGTTCCGTGAAACGACTGGCATCTGACCCCCACAACCCAATGGTAACATTAGGCGATATCGAAGCATTGCAGCTAGACCGTTTTTATTGGACTTTTTAGGGCTCACAACTTCCTGTAACTCCTGCGTAGCGGCCGCGTTCACTACCGCTACACCACGGAGACTGTCTGTTTTTTTTTATATAAAAGAATATTTAACAACCGAAATTACCTACTAGGTAATATTCCCTCTAACCATGCCTGCTAAGCTAAATTGCTTCCAGGAGTAGATTCACGTCGGTAGTGTTATGGCCGGGATTTGAACCCGGGATCTTTCGATCATAAGGCCGACTTCTTATCCACTAAGCTACCGACACTTCATTCATTTATCAGTGCTTGTAGGTAGTTGTAAGTATATAGTCAAAGTCAAAGTCAAAGTCAAAAATCATTTATTCTGTATAGACCATTAAAACGGCACTTACAAAACGTCAAAAATATATAATTATGTACTAAAGACTAGCTTAGCAAATGGACCACCGGTTCGAAACGCGGCCCTGGCCTGAGAAGACTCCGGCAAGAAACTCAGCGGGCTTTTTTTTTTTTGGTCTATTTACAAATAATGCTTAGTCTACTTAGTCTAAATACAATAATTTGTTTGAGAAGCATGCATGTATATAAGACCTCACCAAGATCTATGGGACCCAAGCTAATAGTGCTTGTATTGGTGTAGGCATAGGGCCCCACCGAAATTATCTGCAAGCCAGCAAACTTACTGCCCCTCTAGACAAGTGGCAATTCGTTGCTCGGCGTATGATGGAATATAATGCCAAATGTATGGGATTTGACGTATATGACAGGCGTCAACGAATGTCAAAAACGTCAAATCCTATACATTTGTCATTCTATTCCATCATACGCTGAGCAACGAATTGCCACTTGTCTAGAGGGGCTGATAGTCGCTCCTAAAAAGTTTATAAGTGAGCCCCGTCGCCCCAAAAGACGGATGTACAGAGGAATTTGGATTGGCTTCATGCGGGTCTCGGTGGCTTAGTGGTTAGAGTAGAGCATTCCCCCTATAAGAGAAAGATCGCGGGTTCGAGTCCCGCCCGAGGTCGATTCTCTTTTCTCTTTCTTAATCGATTTATAGGTATGTAAGTCCGTCATTTTTAAAATTGAGGTATGATTCCACAGCCGACCGCATATATGACAACTGCAGATGCATGCAGTAGATATCGTTCCTTAAGAACCAAACGAGCGTATCACCAAAATATCGTTTTTTTTTTATTTCAGAAATACGTTGTCTATGTGGTCCTACACCATCTGCCAAAAGGACGTATTAAGAACCAAAAAAACGTAAGCCTGGCACTTTTTGTAAAACCATAAATATTTAATATATTTCAAAACATTATTAATTAGTTTTTTGCTATATTAACTCTTTAATAACTAATCTATATTAAGGCATTTTTTTTCTCGATTACCTGTTATATAATGTGTATTAAAGTACTTCAAAGTTCAGAATAGTGGTATTTGCACAGTTTTTTAGCTCTCCTGTAAAGTTATCAAATTGGCGATACGCTCGTTTGGCTCTTATGGGACGATATAGCGTGCCCATTACTTGTTAAACTCCAATATAGATAAAGGGGACCATTGAGAAGTCGCAATGTATTATGCGTATTTGCTGCGTGCGTCTGCAGATGTCGTATGCGGTCACCTTCGGAATCATAGTTTAAGAAGCACGAATTTCCATTCATATGGAAATTTCTTTACCCATGAGAATATGAACCTTATAAATTAATAATAAAGATTCTTTTTTTACATAGGACACGTCAATTTGACTTCACTTCGCCTGATGGTAAGCCGAAGGCAAAGTCTCGGATAAAATGGAAAAGAAAAGAGTCTTATCGCTTATATTCAAAATAAACTCGGTAGGTGGCGCTGAAATATGGTTATCGTTTGTTTTTGAAATGAAAACTTTTTAGGCGCGTAAAATAACTTGTGAATTGTTTACTCTATTTAGTCTAGTAAAACTACACATTTTACTAGACTAGACTAAACAATTCACAAGTTATTTTTTAAATTCTTTACAACCAGCTGGTCTAAAAGGCCACTTTATTAGAATCGTATTAAGTAGGCAAGTAAAAGAATTATTGTGATTCTGCTCATTATGAGTGACCATTTTACGAATTTTACCTTTATGAATCTTTGAGATCGACTGAAAATTCATAAGGTTAGATACTCGTTTTTAGCAGAAACGCTCAATGTGGTCATTTTAGACCAGCAGTAATCGCTATAATATGACAATGTGCAATTTTTGTGAAAAATACTTTTATTCAGACTCTTTTCCCTTCTATGGGTAGCTACTCACAGTTTTGGGTCCTAATTTTTTTTTAATGAAGTAATGTTCGGGCAACACCACCGTGCTCCTATCCTATAATACCTAACGTGTATCGTGTAAATCGGGTAAATCGGGTGAAACTTTAAGTCTAGAGAGCGTTGTGTAGAATGTCCTAGAATATTTAATTATTTATCACTTCACTATCACTACATATTATAAAACAAAGTCGCTGTCGCTGTCTGTCCGTCCCTATGTATGCTTAAATCTTCAAAACTACGGAACGGATTTTGAAGCGATTTTTTTTAATAGATAGAGTGATTCAAGAGGAAGGTTTATATGTATAATACATGCATAATATTGTAGAGAAACACTGATAAATCGGGATCAGAATACCACGCGGGCGGAAAATATGGCAGTACGAAGTTCGCCGGGACAGCTAGTTTATTTATAAATGAATATTATTTTACTAATAAACAAGTTTTCCATACCATAAACAAAAAACATCCACAAAATAAAGCCAGGTATACAACATCAAAAGTTTTAACGCTCATATTATTTATCCACGACACATTTAACTGCACTTCGATACAAACCGATACTGAACGTAAGTACAATGTTGAACTAGGCCCGGTGGGCCGTGTCTGTCTAATGAATATATCCTCATTGTGTATTCCCCTTAGATCATTGTTAAGGGGCTATTTACACTATACGGGTTTTAAACGACGACGTAATATTATTTTTATATTCATTTATTGGCAACAAAAAGCCTCGACAGCCTCCGTGGCGTAGCGGTAGTGAACGCGGCCGCTACGCAGGAGGCGGGTTTGATCCCCGCTCAGTGCAAATATTTGTGTGCATAAAATATGGATATTTGCATTGGTCTGGTCGTGCCTCGGAGAGCACGTTAAGCCGTCGTCGGTCCCGGTTGCCATAAAAACAACTATGGCAGTCGTTACGGGTAATTGGTGCCCTAAAAAGTCCAAAAAACAACGGCCTAGCTGCAAAGCTTCGATATCGCCTAATGTTAATATTGGGTTGTGGAAGGCAGATGACAATCGCTTCACGGAAAATATCGAGGTCTAGTCAAATCTGTAGTTAAGAATGGTTAAGTGGACCCCGGACTCCGAGCTGAAAAGCTTCGGATGCGACTGGGAATTAACGCTAGGAGGAAGAAGATTGGCAACAAAATCAAGACTACCTTAATTTTCAAATATTTCTGAAAGTAACTAGGTACCTGCTTGAAATAGATTGCTAAGTAAGGGAAAAATCGCGGGTTCGAGTCCCATCTGAGTATTCGCTTATTTCTATAATAATAGTATGAAGGTGATTTGCAATTCTACCAATGAAATGAAAATACCATCATTTTGTCTGTGTATTCTTCAGAAATTCTCTTAATACAAAACCTCATATAAACTAATAGTATTTGTAAGAATATTATTCAGATTATTTCCGTTATAATTTAATTATTTTACTTTAAGATAGGTACAATAGGCACACGCTTTGATTTAAAACAAAACCCGCAAGAAATAATGTCACAAATCCAATGGCATTAGATTCATGTGTACGGGCCTTATGTAATAAAGGGCATTTATTATTCAAGAAATGACTAGCCATTGTTTAGAGAACATAATTGTTTTTATGTATTGTGTTGGTGTAGCCCACACATAGAGTTTAAAGTTTTTTAATGGTAACATCATAATATCGCTATGGTCATGGCATCCATATATACCTAAGGTCATGCGAAGTGCAGAAGAAAAGCCGGATAGCAAAACACGAGTTTTAACTGTTTTATGGTGACGATCTCGTATGACCAATATATTTGGGGCACCAATATATTTGAAGCACTAATATTTTTGAAGCACTAAAATATTTGAAGCACCAATATATTTGAAGCACCAATATATTTGTAGCTCCAATACAATATGTAAAGTGAAACACCAATATATTTCATGCACCAAGATATAGGTATGTAGCACCAGTACCTATATTTGAAGCACCAATATACTTGAAGCACCAATATACATATTTGACGTACCAATACTACCAATTTATGTACTTATTTGAATATTTGAATGACCAATATATTATTTGAAACACTAATATATTTGATGCACCAATAATCCAATATACTTGAAGCACCAATACATTTGAGTCACCAATATAGGTATTCTAATGCGCCAATATATTCGATGCACCAATATTTGAATCCTAGTATCATACACTCGATTGTCAACAAATCGTATTCCACAATTTCCACAACCCTACTGATAACAATGATGTGATGATGACTTAATATCCGTACGGATGCGCCTGCGCTGCTACTTATAAATTGAAAGTTTACAATCAGTTACAGAGAAGTCAACAGCTAAATAAGCATACTCTCCACAGAACATAAAATATTTATGATCTGTGATAGTCTATTTTCACTTCAAGTACACTAAACCATTTATTGAGAAGTCGTGCGTGTGGCAAAGACATTGAACGTTACTACGTAGCACATACGTCACAATTTTACGTAGCAACGTATTTATTCATATCTTATTTTACACCATTTTATATGAATTTTCGAACTTTCGCGTTCTATAATGTAATCATGGTATTGTACGGACAAAAAGTGTCCAGTAAAAGGCAATAAATTTGAATTGATTTGAAATAGGAACGATCAAAATTGAATCGCCTAATTAATTGATAAATTTTATTTGATTTGAAATTGGAAAGGTCTTGTATAGTACCTATTGACCAATAAATAATTAGTTACATAAATATTTGACTTGATTTGAAATAGGAATGCTTTCAAATCGTATCAAAAAATAAATATTTCGACTTACCCTAACGACAACTTTTAGAAATATCCCCAGAACGTCGACGGTGAACTTCATCTTGAATTTCTTCCTTTTCACCACAAGATAACTCACTATATTCTCACTTTACTGACTGAAATGAATACGAAAGCCAATTAATACCACAGCCAAAACGTTACGCGATTTATTACGATTGTCATAAAACACTTCAAGTACATTTATTTTTAACCAAACACTTACCATTTTGATCCAAAATGTCAAGAAAATAATCTTAACACAGATTTTAATTCAACATTTAAGTTATATCGGAAATATTCGTTTTCGTTAGAAAAATATAATATGTACTACGTTTGGTTATTGTGTGAGCGTTAGAACTGCGTGAGCGCATCGCGAGGCCAGACGGAGGCGTTCTTAATATAGAAGCGAACGAAATCGGACTAGAGATCGAATCACCCAGGGATTACGTTTTATACCGATCTATTGTGAGGAACAAAAACATATAAAAAGATCTTAGCTTGTGGTAAACACATGTGCGTACCGATTTGTCTCGTAAAGTGTCAAATTCGATGTAAGTTGGGATATCCCTTTGGTTATTTGCGGTCACAAAGACTAAGTATTTAGATGAAGTTGATTTTGCTGCGAGTTTTATGCCTATTCTAATCTATTGAAGAGAATAGCAGGACTAAAAAGGTCACTTTAAGGAATCGTATTAGGATATCTAATATTTATCATGCATTATTTAAACGAAATATAAAACCTGCTTAGTAATAATTATTGTGATTCTGCTCATATGAGTAACCATTTACGAATTTTATAGGAATCTATTGAGATCTACTGGAAATTAGATAAGTTAAGTTACTCGTTTTTAGAGGAGTCACTCAATGTCGCCGTTATATTCCCGCAGACTGTGTGTAGAAAATAAATTGGAATTATTTTTTTCAATAATTATTGGTTGTAAAAAAACATATCAATTCAATTAAAAGAAAGTCTTAAAATTTATTAAAGAAAATATCTAGATTTAAAAATTACCACCCGAATACGAACATCATACACATCTTTTAAAACTTAATAAGAGCAGCTTTTATGACTCCTGTGTGAAAGGACCAACAGCTGTGACTACAATAACATCGTACACGAGTGTATCGTGGAGTCCCAGATATTATGTTGACGTAGAACCCACAAAACTAATTAAATTGCAACTACTATATCTTTCCTGCTTTCCTCACGGTAGGCATACTACAACATTTACAAATGTAATCAGTTTCATGGAGTCAGATAAAATAAATAAATAATCAAAATTTCTGATGTGTAATGTCTTTAAAAACTACAAATACCGTAATATTTTTCCATAAAACGGGGCAATACTGGATTATTGTGGCTCTCTCTATTACCTATATATCAAAATACAAATCATATTTCTATCTTCGGCGGGGAATTTGTTAAATACACAATTCATGCACACACATCATCAGTATTGGTTCGATTTTGCCCAGTCTTTAATATATTTTTAGGACACTAATACGCATAACTTATGCTCGGGTGGAATAAGGATTCTAGATACTATAGTAGTAAGGAGATAGACTACTAGAGTCTAGAAATCTTCAATTACTACGGTATACCCTTAGAAAGATAAACTCCGGGGACTGGATGAGGGCCGGTGAAAGTGGCTTGACTAGACGGCCAGGCCTTTGCCGATGGTGGCCTCATGGTTCTAAGTTTTCAGTTTATAGGTTCTTTGATTCCTAAATTTGATTAAGTGCCTACGATTGTTAAATAGGCTATATGACTTAATCTTTGGCAACCCGGGGGTCTCTGGTACTAACTACTATTTTCCTAATTCTAATTACGATGTTACACGGGATGGCGTATTATTAAGATAAACTTTTTTAGTTTTACCTACTGTATAACTACCTGTTGCGGTTCCACCAGCGTAGAATACTGATCAAGGAATAGGATTCTTTGACCCTCAGGGAGTATAAAAGCATTATATCCTGTCCCCGGCGTCCTCTACCTTGTATAACTTTGTAACTTGTACCTATCATCATCATTCTCCGAGCCTTTTTCTCAATTCTGTTGGGGGTCGGTTTTTTAGTCTAATTAGCAGCTGAACTGCGATATTTTCTGTGAAGCGACTGCTATCTGACCTCCAGAACCAATTGGTGTTATGTAGACCAATAGGTAGATGTTCGTATGGTACCGAGGCACGGAAACGTCAGACCTATGCAAATAGCCATTTTCATGGATACAAATATAAAAGCACTGAGCGAGAAATGAACCCGCGCCTCTTGCGTAGCAGCCGTGTTCACTACCGCCACCTCTTCTACCTTCTACCTTCTACCTTCTACCTTCTACCTTCTACCTTCTACCTTTTACCTAAATGTCTCTATACATCCGTCTTTGGGGCGACGGATTGGCTTCGTGCGGGTCTCGGTGGCTTAGTGGTTATAGCATTCCGCCTGTAAGAGTAAGATCGCGGGTTCGAGTCCCGCCTGAGGTCGATTCTCTTTTCTATTTCTAAATAGATTTGAATAGTTAGCATAATAAAGGCTTCAAAATTTATGCAACCATCAGTCACCGCATTAGACGATAGGTCATTCGTGAATCATGGCCGTGACTGTGGTTAAACTGACAGTAAAACCTGAGTGTATCTAATGGATGCCTAAGAAAGTTTTGCTTTTCCTTTGACGATATGAATCCATCATATTGATGCATGTGATCAAACTTTGCCGGCAGCGCGTAAGATATACATGACGCGTAACTTTATCTTGGCAGTTCGGGCACTTTGAGCAGCGTGACTGACGTGTGCGTGGAGATTAGTATCTTGCTCTAATAATGAATTCATTACTGCCGTTCCGTAAAGCTGCGTTTACATACTCGCGGCAGAGCGAGGGAAGTGGCGAGAGAAGTGGGCAGAGACGTGGTGTGAATGGTATATTCGTCATGCCGCGAGTACTGCCGCGTATGTTGCTGCGATGTCGGCTTGGCGGCGCGAGTCAAAGGAGCGGCAATACTAGCGCGATGAACTATACGAGACCGCTAGATGGCGCTGATCAGTAAACAAAACACGGCTTTCGTTATTGCTCCTCGAATATTTACTTTTAAAAATATTTATATCGATCTACGGAAAGTGTATAGTAGTTGAAAGTGATAGTTTTTATTATTATTCTATTTAATCAATTCGCTATGCTGTAAAAGCATAATGCGTACACTGCTACAGAACACGATGAGCAATGCGATGGGCAGCGTGTAAACGCGGGGTAAGAGTTAAAAGTTAGTAACGGCCGTTCTCAATAACATAATTATCTACAGATAAAGGTAAAGGTAGAGATAGTTCCTTTGTCAAATCCTATTGTTATTTTGCTACTATGAATTGCGTTACCATAGATAATTATTGATGACGTTTTATCCTTTCTAATGTCAAAACTGGCGATAGATAGGTTATTGGGAACGGCCGTAAGAGGGCACCATTAAACGTGAGACCGTTATCGAAACATCTTGTGACAGACAGTCACAATTTCACATGCAAAACCTCTATATATAGAAGTAGAACCTAAAACAGAATTTGAGAATAGATACTCAATAGAATAGATATACACTCTTTTGTGTTGGTGGCAAAAAGTAACACTGGTATCTATTTCATGAATAGAGGTGTCACATGTGAATTGTCACAGCAATCTGTCATAAGAAGTATCGGTAACGGTGTCGCAAATTCAAATGGTTTTTCTCCCACCTCAAAAAATATTCCACAAAAAAATTCCCAAAGCGCCCAAAAAGTTTTCACTAGAAAAAAAGTTCGATTCAAGACTCTTTATTCTATCTTTGTGAAATCCAGTTAAATATACGAAGCTAAACTTTTATTATCAGCTATCAGCAAACTATTGAGTTTCCGAGCTGGAAACTAGTAACTAAGCACAGATTCTAAGTCGAACCACAGTCTAACTTCCAGATCTCGTTTGTAGTGTCTGCGCTTCTAACTCTGCGGACCTTAGAGCTTGAGTTAATAGTGCCCTAGGGAAAGTGATTATACTAGTTCTATTGTACGACCGCTTCGTGTTCGGGATTGGGGCTTGGGTGTATTCTCTACTGATTTCTGGATTCCTGGTGGGTTCATTGGTCAAAGCGACAGGTTTAGAGTAAGCTAGATACCTTAAGCTGTTGGTCCTTTTTTAGGACAGGCAAGCACATAGCCCACTCCTGATGTATCACTGATACTGCAAAATATACTATTGAATTTTAGACTTCTTTTAGAACTAGATTTTGCCCGCGGCCCCGCCCGCGTGGATGTCGGTTACGACTAAATATAGCCTATGCCCTTCCTCAAGGTTTAATCTACCCCTATACCAAATTTCATCAGAATCGGTTCAGTCGTTTACGCGTGAAAGTGTACAGACAGGCAGACAGACAGACGGACTGACGGACGGACGAACGGACGGACGGACGGACGGACGGACGGACGGACAGACGGACGGACGGACGGACGGACGGACGGATTCCCAAATTCTTCAAAATTTTAAGAGTGTTATAATTGCAGCGAGGTGAAGCCAAGACGCGGAGCTAGTATGTACTAAAAGTAGCGCCGCGGGCTACGGAGCGAGCTACGCTTTGAATTTCTTAGCAAAGATAAAATTTATACTTAATGAGGATATGCTCAAAGAACCAAAGTTAAGAGTCTAAAGTTCTGCCTCTGTGGCGTAGCAGTAGTGAACGCGGCCGCTACGCAGGAGGCGCAGGTTCGATCCCCGCTCAGTACAAATGTTTGTATGCATCAATATGAATATTTGCATTGGTCTGGGTATTTCTATGTAACTATATTATGTATGTATGTAAAGAGTATCACTACTATACTCTTATAAGGTTTTATTGTTCATAGAGCTTGAGTGTGATGTCAGTGTCACAAACTGTTATTATCGGATTGTAAAAGATATTATAAGTTGATAAGTTTTGGAGATACTTGTAAAAATAGGAAGTAAAGGCAATAAATGTTGTTTTTCGTCTAACTAAAAACGCAATTTTGTCTTACTCCAGTAAATACCATTATAAAACAACATTTTCAGAAATTACTTCAAGAAGTACTTATGGAAAAATTAAGATTTGATTTTTGTGTAAAATCGACGACGGATGGAAAATCGAACATTATTTGCATAACATCAATAGGAACTCCTGATGGTCAAACTTTTGGCATACCGGTCGAATATCAACCTGCAAGTTTACATCAACTGATAATAAATACAGCAAACTATGCCAGGATAAGAAAAACATTGAATAAAAGACATCAGACAAGGAAAATATGGATAACTTTAACTGATGAGATATCAAAAACATATTTAGACGGTGAACAAAATATACAGTTTAATGACTATTACCTTGAAGAGATTGTGGAAAACATAAATGATCAAAAATCTTTGACTAAAGGCTCAAATGAAACATTGGAGAAACTTTTAGAGGAATTACTTGAAGAAAAGCAAAAGAAATCTGAAACTCAAAATTTAGGGAAAATTTCAAAAGATTTTGTGATTGAAAAATTCACTGGTAGAAATGCTAATGCTCACCAATGGATCAAGGATTTCAACAAAGAATGTGAACGTTTCCATATTGATGAAGACAGGAAAAAAATTGAAATTTTAAAACAATTTTTAGAATATTCTAGTGTGAATTGGTACAGTTGTATGTTAATGAAATTTACAGTAGAATCAGAGTGGATTAAATGGGAAAAAAGCTTCTGTGAAACATTTGGAAACAAGGGTTGGTCGCCGATCAGATATGCTCTTGGATTTAAATATCAAACGGGTTCATTGCTTGAGTATGGATTAAAAAAAGAAAAATTGTTATTAGAGGTTAGAAGGACGATTGATACTGGTACTCTTATAGACCTTATAGCCGCAGGCCTGCCTAATTACGTAAGTGATAGAATTGACCGTGAGACGTTACAAGAAACGGAAGATCTCTACAATGAGATAGGAAAATTAGAACATCTTGTAGGGAGGAACAAATATGGAAAAAAGAACCTCACCTCTGACATAAAAACAAAAAAAAATGAAGAAAAAAAACCATGCCAAATTTGTTTCACTGAGAACAAAGGGAAACGTTTTCATCCAGAGGAAACATGCTGGTTTAATGAGAAAAATAAAAATTCGGTTGTGAAAAGTGTCAATAACTCCGAATTAGAAATTGAACTGAATAAGGAGAATCCAAAAAACTAGAAGTGCCACCATTAATAAAAGTAAAGTTATTATTAAATGACACTTTAAAAGTTACCGCTATTTATGATTCTGGTTCAAATGTGTCGTTAATTAATGCAAAATTATTGAAAATACATGAAAAAGAAAAAGACACACTTGATAAAGAAACAGCAAACTTGAAAACTATTAATGGTGAAAGGAAAACAAAAGGTATGGTAACATTGAAAATAAAAATATATGACATTGAAAGAAAAATGAATATTTTTGTGATAGATAATGAAAATTTTCATTATGATTTTCTCATTGGTTTGGATTGTATAAAAAAATTTAAATTAACCCAAAATGAAGAGTTGAATATCATACAATGTAAAACTAATCCACAAAAAGAGAAAGACAAAAATGAACAAGATGTTACGCTGTTCTCTGAGGTACAGGAACAAGAAATGGACCATTTAAACAGATGTGAAGTAAATTTCAATGAACATATTAACTTCAGTAAATTTGAAATTTCAGTAAACCACATAGATTTATGTAAACAAACTGAAATTGATGAATTATTAACAAAATACAAATCAGTCTTTGCTAAGGACAAATACGACGTTGGTACGGTACGAGGTTATGAAGCTCACATAGACTTAATAGTAGATAAATATTGCTCCAAACGCCCATACAGATGTACTGCTGATGATAGAAAAGAAATTGAAAATCAAATATCACAACTGTTGAAGCACAACTTAATTGAGGAATCATATAGCCCTTTTGCTGCCCCGGTTACCTTGGCATATAAGAAGGAAGATGGGAAAAGATCAAGACTGTGCATAGATTTCCGGGAATTGAATAAAATGGTCGTCCCTCAATCACAGCCATTCCCCTTGATTGAAGACTTGATGGTAAAGACTGTAAACTGTGAGTATTATTCCACTTTTGATATAAATTCAGCATTTTGGTCTATTCCGTTGAAAATTCAAGATAAATATAAGACGGCATTCGTTACACAAGAAGGCCATTTCCAGTGGACATGCCTTCCATTTGGTTTAAAGACGGCGCCGGCTATTTTCCAAAGAATATTGAGCAACATAATAAGAAAATATAATCTATCAGAGTTTGCAGTGAATTTCATCGACGATATCTTAGTTTTTTCTAAAAATTTCGAGGAACACATAATACATATATCAAAACTACTTGAGGCAATACAAACAGAAGGATTTAGATTGAAATTCTCGAAATGCACTTTTGCAAACAATCATGCTAAGTATTTGGGACACATAATAGAAAATAATTCAGTTAGACCTCTTAAAGATTATTTAACAGCTGTCAGAAACTTCCCCATCCCAGAAACAAGGAAAAACATACGCCAGTTCCTTGGGAAAGTAAACTTTTATCATAAATTTGTACCACACATTGCTATTATTCTAGACCCATTACACAATTTATTACGGAAAGATGTAAAATTTATATGGACCAAAGAATGCCAGAAATCATTTGATAAAATAAAGGAATTACTATGTTCAAAACCAATTTTAAGAATATTTGACCCAGAACAACCAATAAAAATTTACACTGATGCCAGTATTAAGGGAGTGGGAGCTGTGTTAAAACAGGAAGATGAAAACGGAGTGAATAAACCTGTAGCTTATTTTTCAAAGAAATTGACAGACACCCAAAAGAAAAAGAAGGCAATATATTTAGAATGCCTGGCAATTAAGGAAGCTGTACAATATTGGCAACACTGGCTTATGAATAAAGAATTTATAGTATATTCAGATCATAAACCATTGGAAAATCTGAACATCAAGTCTAGAACTGATGAAGAACTGGGTGATTTAACTTATTATTTATCCCAATACAATTTTAAGATAAAATATAACCCGGGTCAATCAAATCAAGAAGCAGACTGCTTAAGCAGAAATCCAGTCTTAGAACCTTATGAAAATACTGAAGATTTTTTAAAAGTTGTAAACTTAATAAACATAGCAGATATAAAAAGGGACCAAGACACAAACCTTAATCTACAAAATGGAAAATCAAAGTTTATACTGGAGAATAATATTTATTACAAAAAAAATAAAAGAATAAATAAAATTATACTATCGGAAGCATTTAGTAAAACACTAATTAGAGATGTCCACAATAATTACTGTCACATTGGCAGAACCCAGATGATAAATAAAATAACCCCTTTCTATACAGCAAAGAATATCATTACAAATATTAAAAAACATTGTGATGAATGTGATATTTGTATAAAAAACAAATCAAGAAGGAATTCAAAATTTGGTTTGATGTCCCATTTAGGCCCAGCAACACGCCCATTTGAGATTATTTCAATTGATACTATTGGAGGCTTCGGAGGATCACGGTCTACAAAAAAATACTTACACCTCCTGGTTGATCATTTTACACGATTTGCTTATATTTTGACATCAAAAAATCAAAACTCCAATGATTTCATCAAGTTGATAAAAAATGTGACACAAAGCAATCATATTGATATGGTATTAACAGACCAATACCCTGGTATAAATTCCAAAGAATTCAAGGACTTCCTGAAAAAGAAAAATATAATGTTGGTATTCACTGCTGTGGACGCACCATTTTCAAATGGACTTAATGAAAGGCTAAACCAAACTCTAGTAAATAAGATAAGGTGCAAAATAAACGAAGGGGAAAAGAAAACAGCATGGACAACTATTGCACAAAAATGTGTAGAAAAATATAATGAAACAGAACATACAGTCACTAAGTTTACCCCAAAATATCTTTTGGAAGGAGAGAAAATGGATATTTTGCCACTGGAATTGAAATCAAGATGCACAATAGACGATCTCAAAAGAGACAGAGAACTAGCATTTGAAAATTCAATGAAATCTCACAACTACAATAAAAAAATATATGATCTCTATAGACAAGAATACAAATTCGTAGTGGGCGATAGAGTTTATGTACAAAACGGAAACCGGCTGAATAGGAAGAAAATGGATGAATTAAGGATTGGACCATACAAAATCCTAAGAAAGATTTCAAATTCAATCTATGAAGTTGATGCTGGACATAAGAAGGCGGAGTCAAACTTCTACCATGTTACTAAATTATCCCCGGTGTTGGTTAGCTCTTAATCGAACAATCATTTTGATGTGTTCTTTCCGAGGGTGGGAGATGTAAAGAGTATCACTACTATACTCTTATAAGGTTTTATTGTTCATAGAGCTTGAGTGTGATGTCAGTGTCACAAACTGTTATTATCGGATTGTAAAAGATATTATAAGTTGATAAGTTTTGGAGATACTTGTAAAAATAGGAAGTAAAGGCAATAAATGTTGTTTTTCGTCTAACTAAAAACGCAATTTTGTCTTACTCCAGTAAATACCATTATATGTATTTACATAAAAAAATTTATCTAAGTATGTTTATCCGCATTCTAGATGCATTAACACAAGCTAGTTAAGCTATGCTTACTTTGGGTCTACATTTGCGTGTAGTGTCCTATAATATTTATTTATTTAAGTAAAAATAAACTGCCTCAGCAGTGTAGTGGTTGCAAGTGCGACTGTTGTATATATTATGACGCGGGTTCGATTTCATGATATTCATGGAGACGCATTTTCCTGATTACATCCGTGGCCAAGGTGCACTCGGAGCTCAGGGTCCGCCTTCCGGCTCTTCCTCCTCCACTTCGCACGTTCTTGGGCGCCCGTAGTAGTGAGACCATTTGCACGCATGTCACACTCCACGACGTCAAGCCAGGACTTCTTGGGCCTACCCCTTCTACCTGTTTTTTTATGTGTTGTATTTAAAGGTAAATAAAATCGGCCAAGTGCGAGTCGGACTCGCCCATGAAGGATTCCGTAGTAGCAAAGGCGAAAATTACGGTTTATGACGTATTAAAAAAATCTTCTGACTGGATCTCGTTCGAACCAATTTTTAATGGTAGTTTGCATGGCAATTTATATCATATATTTTTTTTAGATTTATCATTCTCTTATTTTAGAAGTTAGAGAGGGGGGGAGGGGGGAGGGGCGATACATTTTTCCACTTTGGAAGTGTCTCTCGCGCAAACTATTCGGTTTAAAAAAAAACCTCAATAGCATTTTTAAAGACCTATCTATAGATACCCCACACGTATGGGTTTGATGAAAAAAAAAAAAATTGAGTTTCAATTCTAAGTATGGGGACCCCCAAAACTTAATGCTTTTTTTTTATTTTTGTATGAAATTCTTAATGCGGTTCACAGAATACATCTTCTTACCAAGTTTCAACAGCATAGGCCTTATAGTTTCGGAGAAAAGTGGCTGTGACATACGGACGGACAGACATGACGAATCTATAAGGGTTCCGTTTTTTGCCATTTGGCTACGGAACCCTAAAAATGGAGATACAAAAATTCAACCAACTGTTAGTGCTTCATACTTACAGGTACCTACCTACCTATTGTTTTAACATAGATCAAATTCACTGAACACTCATATTACACCGGTACCATGATAATAAAAACTGTTCTTAGCAGCTTCGACATTAAAATAACTAAAGGCTTCTAAGAAAAATATGAAAACACCGACTTTAGCGTGAAGCCTTACGAGTAAACAAGCTTGCGATCGCCTTTATAAGGATTAAGCTCTACAGCACTGAGTAGGTACTTCGTTCTATTCATTTAAGAGAAAAACAGACACGGTTCTAAGGAGAATATTGTATTTTTTATAAAATTTTTTGCTTGTGAATAACCATACTGTCTTCGTGAGAACAAAGGAGCTAAATGAAACTCAGAAACTAAGGTCGTTTCGCTTTGGGGTGGACTTTTTTTAAATGAGACACGTTAATTTGACTTCACCTCGCCTGATGTTAAGCTGAAGGCAAAGTCTCTAAAAAATCGGCCAAGTGCGAGTCGGACTCGCCCATGAAGGGTTCCGTAGTAGCAAAGGCGAAAATTACGGTTTATGACGTATTAAAAAAAAACTACTGACTGAATCTCGTTCGAACCAATTTTTAGTGGTAGTTTGCATGGCAATTTATATCATATATTTTTTTTAGATTTATCATTCTCTTATTTTAGAACTTAAAGGGGGAGGGGGGGGACACACATTTTTCCACTTTGCAAGTGTCTCTCGCGCAAACTATTCAGTTTAGAAAAAAAATAATTATGTTAGATACCTCAATAGCATTTTTAAAGACCTATCTAAGTATAAATACCACACACGTATGGGTTTGATGAAAAAAAAAAATTGAGTTTCAGTTCTAAGTATGGGGACCCCCAAAACTTAATGCTTTTTTTATTTTTGTATGAAATTCTTAATGCGGTTCACAGAATACATCTTCTTACCAAGTTTCAACAGCATAGGCCTTATAGTTTCCGAGAAAAGTGGCTGTGACATACGGACGAACAGACAGACAGACAGACAGACAGACAGACGGACGGACAGACATGACGAACCTATAAGGGTTCCGTTTTTGCCATTTGGCTACGGAACCCTAAAAAGAGGGTTAGAAAGTTACCGTTATAGACACGTACCGTGTTACAATCATCGATATATATATTAACAGTTACAATGATGGAGAATGGAAATATCGGACTTCGGACTCGGACGTGAAAGCTTCGGAAGCCACTGGGATTTGAGTGGGATTAGCACTAGAGGATGTGGGTAAACGCATTTTCAGCCTAAAACATACTAACTAACATACTTTCAAAACACTTCTTACTTCGAGTTGTACCACTCTTCTTGCTAATAAGCGATATGTTTAAACTTGGAAATCGTATAAAGTGAAAGTTACTTTACTAGGTACTAAAAGGTTTCTTCAGTTCCTAGCATCCGTCGGTTTTACAACTCAAGCTATTATAAACTTTAGCTACAGAATACAGAATGACTTAACGGATAAAGCGCTAGTAGATTAAACTTTTTATAAACTTGATCTATCTGAAATCATTTTTACGATTGATTGATTTTTTGATTTTTTTAAGATGTAGTCTGTGTCGAGGTTTTTACATAATGTACTCACGCCTTTTTTCCCTCCAGGATATCACGCACAACTGCCCAAAAAAGAGGCTTAAGTGCGGACAAAAGAGTCCTCTTTTCATTCCATTCCCTCCAGGGTAGGTAAAGACCACGTGGA
Organism: Eilema depressum; assembly: GCA_914767945.1. Classification (NCBI taxonomy): domain Eukaryota; kingdom Metazoa; phylum Arthropoda; class Insecta; order Lepidoptera; family Erebidae; genus Eilema; species Eilema depressum. The sequence goes on from OU612026.1 coordinate 3,445,825, forward strand.
TTTTATTCATGTTACCGTCTACGAAGACCACCTCTGGAATACGGAGCTTATAGAACCATCTCTAAGCTCCGTATTCGAGAACGATACCCAGTCCTGAATCTCGATTTATAACTAGTACTGAGAATAGATTGTCATTGATATAATAATCTGTCAAATCTGTCATAGAAATTCGAGATTCAAGATTGAGCATCGTTCTCGAATACGGGCCTAAATGTTTCCATCGGAGAAGAAAAACAAAAGAATAATTCCTGTTTTCTCCAGAGATCCTTAAAAGTCACTAAGTATAATATTAACTATCATTATTCAATCAATTAGCCTGTCGCAATCCATTGCTGGACAAAGGCCTCTCCCATAGTTTTGGGAGGCTTAGGCCTACTGTTTCCACAATGACCCGACGAGTTGGTAGGTACAGGGTTTTATTTCGAGTTTTCCTTCTCCCGCAGTGATATCTTATATATATATATTTTCTTTCTTTCTTTCTTTCTTTCTTTCTTTCTTTCTTTCTTTCTTTCTTTCTTTCTTTCTTTCTTTCTTTCTTTCTTTCTTTCTTTCTTTCTTTCTTTCTTTCTTTCTTTCTTTCTTTCTTTCTGTCTTTCTTTCTTTCTTTCTTTCTGTCTTTCTTTCTTTCTTTCTTTCTTTCTTTCTTTCTTTCTTTCTTTCTTTCTCTCTTTCTTTCTTTCTTTCTTTCTTTCTTTCTTTCTTTCAATAAAGGAAAGTGGTGTTAGACCAGAACGCCCAGAATTCCGTACATGCTATGTTCGTTTTATTAGAGGTAAGAACTTTTTCCACCGGCTTTTCTTTTGTAAATTTTCACTCTCGGCACTAATCGTCTGCGTATTTTTCCATTAGTCGCTTCTTACGATACTCTTCGAATGAGATAGTGGTGATACTTGTATTCTTTCTTCGTCACCACATGCATATACACTTTTTCACATAACGTTTCATATAACTATCGTCATCACTAGCTAACAAAATCACTTACCTATAAAACATGAAGTAGACTATTATTCATGAGTTCCACGATCTTCGGTACACAAGATAATGAAGGAAAACCCTTTCACAGCGCTTCGTAAGCTGTTAAACGGATACGTCTACTACTAATCAGGTTACTGTCTGAAGCCACCTTAACATTTACTGCGGGGCGGGGACACCACGATTTGGAATAAATGAGGACATATTTTTTGAAGTGAAATATATAAATATTGCAATAACTGGGCTCTTGACTAAATGATAGCTGAGTAGGTTAATACATTGCAAAGTTAGTCAGATCAGTCTGAGAAAGGGTAGGTAATAGTGATTATTCTTAGACTTTATCAGCCTTATTACAAAACACGGACTAACTCTAAACCCAGGTCTAAATCGCCTTTAGACCATGGTCTAAGAAAAATGTTATTACAAAAAGCGTTTTAGGGTGAATTTCAACAAATGCCATTTTTTTTATCATATCGGTGAACTTTTCCATTTATATGTTTTTTGTATATTTTTCAGGTTTTATGTAATCTTTATGATATCATGTATCCCCAAATTTAATATCGTCAACGTATCATTTAAGATTATGGAGAAAATTCAGTTTGAATTTTGATTTCCACCGACATGACAAACCCGCACCGATTATTTTTCTGTACACCGATATGACAAGTTTATCCACCGAAATGATATACATATCCACCGATATGATAAAATATCCACCGAAATGATATAATCTATCCACCTTTGTACATCAAAAAGGAAATAGTTAGTAGGTGCCTTATTTTTACAAGGGTGAATTAAAACTGAATACCTGACCTGAAGAAGATCATATCCAACGAGAACTGAGTTCTTGGAGATCCAATTAAAATATTTTTTTTGGAATTATATAGGTACCTATTTTATTATATTTACTTTTCTTTTTTTATAATACATAATTAATTTTAAAAAAGAACGTTTATAAGCTGGTAACACAAATCAATCAATTAGCCTATTGCAGTCCACTGCTGGTCATAGGCCTCTCCCAATATGCGCCACGTTTGCTGATCCTCCTCCTTCCGCATCCAGTCCGTCGCAGCCACCTTTCGTAGGTCGTCAGTCCACTTGGCTAGGGGGTGTCCCACCTTCCGTTTTCCACTTTAGGACTCGTCTGTTCCAACGGCAATCAGTCCTTCGGCCACCACTTCAGCTTGCTTATTCTGCGAGCTATGTCGGTAACTTTGATTCTATGTCGGATGACCTCGTTTCTAATTCTATCCTTCAAAGAAACTCCAAACATAGCTTGCTCCCATAGCTTGCTGCGCGATTTTTAGGTCACGGACTAACCCCACCTTCAGTAGCCACGTTTTGGTACCGTAAGTCACAACAGGCAGGACGCACTGATCGGAAAACCTTTGTTTTAAGGCATTGCGGCAAGTGGGAGGAGAAGACCCGACGTAATTTGCCAAATGCTGCCCACCCCAGTTGAATTCTTCTGGCTACTCCTTTCTCGAAGTTGTTTTTACCGAGCTGAATAACCTGCCCCAGATAGATATACCTATTTTTTAACAACTTTGAGTGTCGCTCCTTCGATGGCAATCGCTCTCGGTACAACATGTTCGTTAAACACAATCTTGGTTTTATCCAAGTTTACACTGAGGCCGACTTGTCGAGAAGCTTCATTCAAGTTGTGCATCATTTCGCCCAGTTGTTCCAGCGACTCCGCAACTATGACGATGTCGTCGGCGAACCGAGGGTGCGAGATGTACTCACCGTTGATGTTGATACCCCGCCAAGTCCAGCCCAGAGTCTTGAAGACGTCCTCCAATGCGTTAGTAAATAGTTTGGGAGATATAACATCTCCCTGTCTCGCTTCACTTTGGAGACGGGTTGGTAATGGGTTTCGTCTTCTTCTTCGGCCGTGTCATACAAGCATCTCAGCACCTCGATGTACAATCGAGACGGCACCGCTGCAGAGCATCCAGCACTGCCCAGGTTTTGATAGAGTCAAAGGCTTTTTCGTAGTCCACAAACGCCATAAACAGCGTCTGGTTGTACTCCTGAGTCTTTTCTACAATCTGCCAAACAGTATGGATGTGGTCCACGGTACTATAGTCTTTTCAAAACCCGACTTGCTCAGGTGGCTGGAACTCGTCGAGCTTACCTGCGAGGCGATTTGTGACGACTCTCGAGAACAACTTCTAGACATGACTCAGGAGTGAGATGGCCTGCGTTCTTCAATAAGGAATGGTGCGAGTGTTGGAGCGGCGGAGGTCGCGTCATATCAGCTTTTTGATTCGCTGGTTTAAGGATCTCCCATCTGACGAAGACGACTGTGTGGATAGTTGTTTACGCCTCTTTCTCATATGTTCGAGAGTCTCAGGAGAGAGCTTGAACTCTTGCTGTTTGCGTTTCACGGGAAACATCTTTCGAGACACTACCTGCAATGGTTTGACCACTATGTCGGCCTTCTCATCAATGCCTCCCTAGAGGTTTCCAGTATTGCGAAACGATTTTGAAGTTCCAGTTGGAACTTTTCAGACCCTAGAGCTACTTGGAGCGGCATAGGTGGGAGGGTTGACCTTATCATTCGGAATCTTTCAGCCTTGATGTTGATATTTAGAGAGCCTCGGATAAGTCGGTGATCGCTTCCAGTATTAAACTTATTGATCACACTTGTTGATCTCTAAATATGTGCCGTAATGAAAAAAGTCTATATCGTTCCTTATCATAGTCCACTGCCTGTGGGAATTTTTCTTAAAGAAACTATTCATTAAGAAGAGCCCCTGTGACTCGAGGAAGCTGACTAGCATTTGCCCCCTGCGATTTCTGCATCCCACTCCATAAGATCCGATTTTCGTCTCGTCGCGTTCTTGTACTCCCACTTTGGCATTGAAGTCCCCCTGTATGTATGTGTTTATATGTATGTTCTTTTATGTTCCATTTTTCCTTTATATACTTAACGAAATCTCACGGGATCAACCGATATGATAAAACGACTCACCGAGATGATAAAATATCTACCGATATGATAAAGCAATCCACCGATGTGACAAAACTGCGCATTGATCATGAATCAAAACACCGATATTAGATGTAAGACACCGATTCGTATTTTCTTATCATTTTCGGTGTAAATTATCATATCCGTGGTAATAAAGACCACCGATTACACCGATATGCGAACACCGACGTGAGAAATTACACACTTTTTAGAAAATTATAAAAAATGCATAATATCTAGGTTAAATTCAATAACAATCAATGAAGCTAATTCACTTACTACCTCTATTAGAACCAAACAACAATAATAAAACTGCTTATTACACTAGAAAGATGGAACCACCGATAGTATAAAATAATTGTCCGGGAGCAACTAAAATGGCATACTTACGTTATTGGCGGGAATATGCAGCGATTTGACATACGTCCGTCCTGACTGCGCACTAGCAGGCACTAACGAGAGAAATAAAATTGGGGTGGGGACACTGTCGGACTCGTCGATATAAAGTTATGTGTAAATTACTTTTGGTCACCGATTTGAGAACATTTTGTAGGACAAGTACGTTTGTGCCTCTCAGTAATAATAATCGATAATTATGTAATAAAATATGCCTTAGATTAATAATAAAACTAATATTCTATGAAATAGAATAATTTATATACTTAACTTACTTATTTTTATTAGTGTATAAGCCTTTTTGTTTGTGAAAAAAGTAGAGGGACAGCACCGATTTGAGAAAAATAGAGGTTTATGTATTTATTTCTACCTTTATATATAGTCCTAGTCAAAATATATTTTTGCCACAACCCATTGACGACCTATTGAATACTAAAAAAAATAATTCAGAACAATATTCCTTTTTTCAAATACTAATTTCACCGAAGACAAAAAAAAAAGCCGTTTGGGAAATTCACCCTTTAGTACTAAACCAAGGACTATCTCTGGTCTAAAGATAAACCTGCGTGCCCCCTAGTTTAACGTTGGTCTAAGTAATGTCACAATAATAATACATCAGACTTGACATACGTCATATTTTGGCATAGGTACTTTTTTTTCGGAAGTCCAATTTTCGGCTCTCTTTTTCTTTTCTCGTTCAAACTCGTAAAATAACTTGCAATAGGTATATTATATATACTAAACTAAATTTATAAGTGGGTATAAAAATTGGAAAAAAATTAGAACAGAACGCGCGAACTCCGGCAAACTACGTTTCGTTCCATTTAACGTCTTATAACAATGATAACAATATTATAACAATGATTGCTAAATAATAGCATAATAATGATATTATATTATAAAATAAAGTATAACTATTATTCATGCAATTGAATTTAATGAAAATATTTATGATTAAATATTTTTTTCAGCATTTTTAGTAAATATTATTTATTAGTGATTTCAGAAATTTTAGAATCGAAACGTTGCGACCGAATGATATCATAATGAACGAACAATAGTTGGAGTTATCTGTGGTTGTTATTTAGGCCAAGGTCTAAACCAGGTACTAAGTAGTCTCCGGATTATTCAGCTTTTGTAATAAGGAGAGGTATAAACCATGGTCTTAAGATTAAGCCTGGACTCTGTAGTTCGGGTCTAAACCAGACTTTGTTCTGTTTTTTGTAATAAGACTGTATTGGTTAATTTAAGTTCAAAATCGAATGAAACACAGTTCTTTACATTTTTTCATTCACTCTACAAGATGGCATTGAATTTAGAGCATTGCAGCAAGTCTATAATTAAATTACATTTTTTGCAGGTCTTATATATCGAGATGCTAAATAGCAATTTTATGGTGTGCAGGGCATTGCCTATGATGGACGAGACTCTGGCGCAGGCTTTGCTCTCAGGGTCAAAGAGAAGATCAACCCAGAAAAGCCGATATATCAATCAAAAAAATCCGCATCTTTGCGATTTGTGAGTGATACCGAAAAAATGTGGCAATAAAAAATAAAGTTAAGGTTCTTTTTTTATTGCCACCTTTTTTTAATACACTTTCCTAGTAAAACTTCATTTATTAGGGTAATTTCACGATGCCAAATTTTTTGCTAATTTCGGTGGCAGTTTTCAATCATATAGGTTTTCCGATGAAAAATTTTTTTAATGTTCTTTTAGAACACTATGTACTACTAGATATTCTAAAAGAACTCCATTAAATTTTTTCAACGGAAAACCTATGATTGAAAACTGCCACCTAAATTAGCAAAAAATTTGGCATCGTGAAATTACCCATTACATTCTATAGTCACCCTACAACTCAGATAGTTATATCGTAATTTGTGAAAAGGAGGAATGCAAATTTTGCACTGTATAATAACCATGCTTCTGTTTCCGCTTGTAGATTTCAGAGAGAATATTTTATTTAAATTTTCCGTTTGACAAGACAGCTGTTTGTTCTCCATTTTAAAATTCTTTTGAGGATGCAGCGAATATTTAAGGAATTCTTTCTTCGCTAGTTGTACTTAATAGTAAACAATGAGCAATATCCCAGGCGGGTATGGCAGAGGTGAATTAACACCCGCATTTCCCATTAAATAGGGGGTCAGCACTATGTAGACTCAAGCCATGCATCTGAGGCTGAGTCTGGGCTGTATACATATATCTATCTGATGTTAAACAGCCATATCCCTTAGTTGCCTTGTATTTACGACACCGCTTGGGAAAAGATTGGGTGGACCAAATTCTATACTCTCGGGAGCCACCTTTATTGATTTATGATTTTTGTACATAATTATAAGCAAGGGTTGTGCTGATTTGAAAAGCTTGTACGGTGTACCGTGAACTGAGAACAGAGAAATAACTTGTGCGATACATGCTAAGTATAAAGCTTAAGTACTAGCTTTTGCCCGCGGCTCCACCCGCGTGGATGTCGGTTATCGCGACCAAACATAGCCTAAAGACAGACAGACAGACAGACAGATAGACAGACAGAGTTACTTTGGCATTTATATTATTAGTATATGGAGTATTGATATAGTGCCTAAGTAGACATTTTATTTATGTACCTAGCCTTACAATGTATTTTAAATCGAAATACCATTTACAGAGATGAGTGGGAGCACTTAATATCTAAGGATTTGCTGCAGTGAATATTTGATAATACTTAAATCTGTCTCGAGACTTTAATCTTGTCTGACACAGGTCCTACAGGTGAAATTGAATCAAAAATTTCATTCGTGAAATTAAATTTTAAGATTAATATGCGCTTCTGTTAACATAAGAATTGCAGAAAAGCTATTACTTTTTCATTATGCTGCTATTTCTTAAAGTGGCATATGAAGTAAACTTTTTTTATACCACTTACTTAATACCTAATAGTCCAAGAGAGCTAGTACGATTTTTTTGAGTACATTCTTGAGGCAAGCTGAAAACTTGTCACACAACTCACCTGTTATACCCCAACACGAAGCTGCAGACCTGGCTGGTGGGTATGGGGGCTAAATGAATCCCAGGAGAGTGCGTTACAAGTTTTCAGCTTGCCTCAAGAATGTATCTACTCAATAAATAGTTCCAGCTCTCGGATCAGAAGGCTAAAGGTAGGTTTCCGACCGCAGACAACAGCGACACGCAGCGGATGCATGCAGCAGATATTGCGTACCGTTAAGTTGACCGCACACGCATAGACACAAAAAATTGAATAAAAGCTTGCAAAAATATCAAATTAACAGTTAATTCAGTTTTAATTCCTCCACAAAATAAATCCCGTTTCAGCCATATAACTTTTCATCTTCCTTCTTTTTCTGAAGCTGCAACAAGTACTTCAGTCTTTTCTCCAAGAAATTTTTGGGGTAAGTCAAAATTTCTGTTTTGATCAACCCAGGGGCCAGTTCCACTCTGGGTTTGACTTCTTCAGCACGCCTCCCAGAATCAAATATCGAATTTATCAATGCCTGAAACTCAAAACTTATCACTGGGGCGCTACTGCCATCTCTAGCAGTATATTGACCGTATTTAAGCAGAATGGAACCACACTGTTCCATTCTCAATACTGTGTTGTTGTATTCTCCATACTGTGTGGTTCCATTCTGCTTAAATACGGTCAATTTTGATCTTAATTTGAGATTTTCATGGTAGGAATCGGACCGTCACGCGTCATTGTCCGTCAGGATACTCAAGATACTAGTGTTGGGTCAAACAGTATCTCTTACTGTAGTGGATAAATATTTAATATAGTAACGCCCACTGGGATATTTACCATGATTTTTGTATGTTTTGGGGGTCACACTATTAATTTGAATGACTGTCAATCTCAAAGCATACAATAATATTACTTTTATGAAATGGTGGGAAGGTCCCTGATTCCTACAAACCGAGTTTGTATTGAGAGTAAAACCGGTGGTAGTTCTCATACGCGTAGCAAGAGAACTCAAAAGCGGGTAGATCGCCCGGTCATGTTTATGGCGCCCGCATAAGCCAGGATAGGTTCCGAATTCGAATTCTGGCCAACGTGATCCTAATCATAACACTTCCTTTGGTATAGCAACATCTGCGCGAACGGAGCTGCAGTCAACAGCTAGTTACCTGAGTTCCCAGTTCAGAGATTGGTTTTAGCATCGATTTAAATTCTGCAGCTGCATCATTTATACCTCGGATGTTAACCTGTGATCAAAAAGTATTACTTTAAGTTTAAAAATATGGTTAAGAAATTGAAAAACACGCTTTAATTTAAGACGAACTAAGAAGTAGCGTCGGTAAGCGGTCGTTGTGTTAAGAGTCGGTAGCTTAGTGGTCATGGAGTCGGCCTTACGATTGAGAGGTCCCGGGTTCAAATTCTGGCCATTACACTACCGTCGTAAACCCACTACTAGTACAAACAATTTAGCTTATTTGAAGGGGTTAAAGGTGATATTAATAATTTCGGATGCTTAATTGTAGGTAGGTATTCCTTTTAAAAAGAAAAAAATACAAGTAAAAAATTACTGCTGATAAGCAAAAGTTTTGGTCCAAAGATGAACTAGACTAGAGGTTGGCAAGAGTCGAAGGACCCAGGACAGTAGGAAGAGCGAAATACGTGCGCAGAGCATTCCAGCTCTTTATCGTGCGGCAGACGAAGGAGGCCTCAAACCGTTGTTTTATTTAATATCATAGGTACCTTCAACAAATTTTGTTCATTCTGACTTCTTTGACGACCAAACTCTCCATCACTAGCGTTACTTGCAGTCAACGACAAAAACCGATCATTAGTATTATTAGTCCCGTCTATGGACCCCACGGTCATTCGAAAAGTCCTCCAGGACTTATCTATCCCCAGTATTTTGTTCAACAAGGTAGGAACCTTCACTTCGTATGAAAGATCGTTGTTTTTCCTTGGGACTGCTCTTGTCGAATAAACTAACAAAATGAAGACTATGATGAACTCTGAAACAAAAAATATGACATTAATTGAGCCGCGTGGTTCCCGGTAGAGTAGAATTTGGGCTCCATCTTCCCATGCGGTGTCGTACAAGGCGACAAAGGGATAGGGCTGTGTAATATCAGACAGATAAATATACAGCCCAGACTCAGCCTCAGAGGCGAGTCATCAATAGTGGGTGACAACTAAATGTGGGTGTGAATACACCTTCGCCCACCCCTTGCTGTGCTGTCAATGGGAAGACCAAAGACTTTTTGTCTTCTGACGGCGTAGAAACTTTGCTTTTGTAGAGTCAGCTGTGTCGGTCGTGTGTGACTCCCCTGGTGTCGACACGTCCATAGGTCACGGTAACCATTTTCCATCAGGTGGGCCGTGTGCTCGTCTACCACCTAAGTGATATAAAGAAAAGAATAGTTATTATAAAAACTTACTGAATATAATCATATCCTTAGCTATATTAAAATTAAAAAGAGTTAAAGTTATTCGAAATAAATCTTTGAAATTGCGATGAATTCTGAGAAGGAATTAAACTGTCTGTAAGATAGTAATTATAAATGTCTATGATCTAAGGACAGAAAACTAATCAGTAGATATTGCAAAGAGTATTTTAATTAAAAACTCCAAATTGTGAAGCCAATGTCGCCACAGTGAAATTAGTTCTGCAATTATTCAATTTACCGATGCGATGTTACTAGCGTAGAAATCGTTTTGCATGCATGGTCCTCCACTCCATGGAGTACTTCTTCATCTTAGCGTTAATCCCATTCGCATCCGAAGCATTCACCTCTGAGTCTGGGGTCCGCTTTACCAGTCTAACTGCAGATTTGGCTGGACTTCGATATATTTCGTGAAGTGATTGCCATCTGACCTCCACAACCTTCTAATGCCCTTCTTGGAGTTCATTCCACAGCTAGAGTGTGCGTGGGATGAAGTGCCTTTCATACCGCACAGTGCGCACTGTTTCCGGACGCAATGTGTAAGGATGAACTCCCTGCCTGTGGTGAGAGGTGCGATGATAGAATGTAGCTGTAGGCATCGTGTCAAACAGTTCTTCTGAGCACAAACCATTGTATAGACCGTAGAACACACACAGTGAGGCAAAGTCTTTTCTAAGACTGAGAGGTTCCACATTGCCTGCGAGTATGGGATTGCCGACGAGCCTCAAAGCCCGTCTTTGTACTGAGTCAAAGGGGTCAAGCTGGCATGCGGGCGCCCCAGCAAAAAGGTACTCCATGTGGGGCCAAACCTGCGCCTTATAAAGGATGAGTCGTTGCCCCGCAGTGAAGTACTGCTTCGCCCTGTTGAGCACCCTAAGCTCTTCTTCTAAATGACTACGGTATTGGACGTCGCTGGAGATATCGATACCAAGGATCCCGATTCTCGAGGAAATGGTAAGCGGTGTGCCCAGGAATTGCGGTATTACAATGAATGGAGTTTTCTTTTTAGGGTTTTAACTACCCGTAACGACTGGCATAGATGTTCGTATGACAACCAGGACCGACGGCTTAACGTGCTCTCCGAAGCACGACCAGACCAATGCAAATACCCATATTCATGCATACAGATATTTGCACTGATCGGGGATCGAATCCGGATCAGTGCAAATATAACGGACTCATAATTACGAGTAGGTATTAAGGATCCTGACTGAGTTATATTTAATATCAATAACAGGACTATTATTAAGAAACGAATAAACGATTTTACGTCCAAATAATTATGTCAGCTATAAAATATGAAAGCACTTAGGTATCCGAATTAATTAAATAGAATTCCAGAAAGTCTTATTTACCTTTGCTTACAATTTGTATTGAGTTTGGAAAACAGCCACGAGGCTTAAAGTAATTATATTGAAAACAACATCACATCAAAGAAAATTCACTGGAAACAATATCATTACATTTCTTAGAATTTCGCCTAAAATGCCTAGAGGGCTAAGGAACTATTTATGAAATAGGTGTGAAATGGTATATAACTGTGTATGTAACGGAAAATGTGACCTTTGACCTTTGATTTATTGATCGGTCGACTTTCAGTATTTTTTTATACTGTGGAAATTGATCCTACCTTGGATCCTACTCCCGGTGGTCGATGATTATATCGGACTCGAACTGACTAAAACCTGTCGCTGTCTTGGATCTTTGGTTACCGAAGAGATAGCCAGCAACATAACTCTCGCACCGTTGACGACTCACGGCCATCTCTATCTTCGAGATAACCCCTTTGGATATGGGAACCAAGGTGTCCTCAGCTTGCCCCCGGATATGGGGATGCGCGTTCGCGTCGCCACCTCGGCCCGCGTCTACTAGGGTGACAAACGGCTCCATCTGGCACCTTCAGGCACGCAGCTTACCATCAGGCGGGGGATATATAAAAAAAAGTACATAAATTGTAAACATAATTAAGTAAACTTAGCACGGATGTCCACAGTTATTTCAATTAAAATTCACTCACAAATTCAGGTCAAAATTTTAGAGATAAATTTTATCTGAATACCTGAATTTCTGGGAGGCATCAGTTGAATACCAATATAAATTGATTGGTTCTGTTTATGTACCTAATTTACTCTGCAATAGATTGATTTTGAGCTTTTTTTATGTGAAACTGACGATTTTACCTACGGAATACGGATTTTGAGTATATACGATACGATAGACGACAAGTCGCGTGGTTCGCGGCACAGTAGAATTTCAGCCACCCCATTTCCTCCCATGTGGTGTCGTACAAGGCGACTAAGGGTTAGGGCTGTTTAACATCAGACAGATATATACAGCCCAGACTCAGCCTATACATGGCTCGAGCCAATAATAGTGCCCGGAAAACACAAATAGGCTCACTCCCTATTACGGGACCTAATACAATGATTGGTGAAATGTGGGTGTTAATTCACCTCTGCCTAACCCTCCGGGGATAAAGGCGTGATTGTATGTATGTATGTATGTAAGAGATAGTGGTAAGGCCCATAGTTCTGTTAATGTCAGCCAGTAATTACATATGTGTCTGGCTCACACACAAGTTATTTTATCTTGAAATGTATGTAAGTATGTAGGTAGGTGACGGTAGGTAGGTGTAGTTACCTCGCGACTTCCGTCAAGAATGAATCTTAACCCCAAGTCGCGCGAGAAACGATAGGCCCTGGCGCGCGCAGACTGGTTTGATGTAATTTACTGAAGATTGGTGGATTTAAGCTCCTCTACCACCGCGCGTGCTATCCTCAAGACACCCAAAAAGACGTAGGTACTACGCATGTAGGGTACCTAAATTTTGTGACGTCACTGGGGTCAAGATATAATGGCGGTAACAGGGCTGCTCCCGGCAGCATCGCCCCCATCTTGGGAGAGGTGCTGCTGCCTCCGTTGCCCAGGGTGCACATCGTGGAGGATCCCATCCAAGCACCCCAGATACATACTCGTAGATATCTAGCCGAAGAAAATTAGGCATAAGTAATTTTTTTTTTTTAAATGGTGAAGTGCGAGTGGGATTAGCACATGTAGGGTTCCGAAGCATATAAGGTAACTGTACCAATGCTCGACACTTTAAGGAAAAAAAAAAATTCAATCTAAAAAATTTAACAAATTAATTACAGCATGGTCGTTACATTCTTTTTTAACTGTTACAGCAACAATTAGACATTAACTTTTGCCCATAAAATCTTTAAAATCTATCATACTTTTACTTTAAATTAAATTATTATGCACTTGGTCGAAAACACCAATGCTAGACATCATTGTCCCAATGGTCCAAGTATGTCAATAACTTCAATATTTATAACGTTTATACTAAAATTAGTAATAATCATAACTTATAAACAAAAAAATCACACCTATAAAAATCAGTACCCTTGGCAAAAATCTTAAGAAATAACACGACCGTGTTCACGGAGTCACATTATTTGCTGTCAACAGTCTTTCTAAATTTACTTCGGATGGTGTTGCGAATATTTGAACATATCTTATAGATACCATTAGGCATCTTTTAAGTCAATAGTCTTATAAAACAAATGGATAATTTTCTCAAAATACTGGGTTTTGTTCGAAAGTGTCTAGCATTGGTACAGTGTCGAGCATTGGTACAGTTACCTTATAACTTATTTTATTTTTAGTATTTGTTGTTATAATGGCCACAGAAATACCCATCTGTGAAAATTTCAACTGTCTAGCTATCATGGTTCGTGAGATAAAGCCTGGTGACAGCCAGCGGGTCTTCGAAATAGGGTTTCCTTTTTATTCTCCGGGTGCGGAACCCTAAAAAGATTGTAATAACTTCCCTGTGCTAGACATCGCTGCTCCAATGAAAAGAAGTAACGAATCAATTACTGGCCTGTCTCGACCTAGTAAGATCTTCACATAAATCTTACTTGGCATATAAATTCTGCAAGTACTTACCACCATTTTCACTTTGAATGCGTAAGCAGAAAATGTTTTATCTATGGTCCGATTCGCGCCAAAGAAAATTACATTAAGGATCTGTGGTTATTTAAGTAATTCACTTAATTCTACGGTTCGGGTTTTGTTTCAGCGTGTAATAAATGCAGTGAATAAAGAAAGTGATGTAATTACTTATAGAAGTAAGTATTTCCTTCCGAAAAGCTCGCGTTCACTCATTTTGGTTTGACTTTTGTGGGGGCGACTGCCGTTTCACCACCCAACCCAAGTCTTTGCCAATCGGCAGGTGTACAGGCAGGCAACAGTATGAAACGATATTTTCCCCACCGCACTGACTTCCAAAATGTAATACAAGCTTCAGCTTCGGAAACCATGCAGTACACACGTGCGACGTGCGGTCGCAACCTGAAATATTTGGGGGTCCGGGTCATGTGCGGAAATACCTTCAGAACCTTTTGGAAGACTTTTCAATTAGAAGTGTAGGTACGTGATTGGGGGGAGGAGGGAGGGGGGAGGGGTCATGTGTCTTCTTCGCTGACAGCACAAAATCTCTCTAAACTTAATGGGTCGGCAGCACGAGTGTGACTTCCCTAGTGTTGCACTCGTCCTTAAGGCACGGAAAACACAGTTGAATAAAAAAAATGATTTTATAAATGCTTCGTGTTTTATTTGGACAGTGTATTAAAGAGCAATTTTTTTTCTTTCTCCATATCATCATCCTCACTTTGGACCACCGGTTCACTTATTGTTTTTGATCAGTAGGTCTGTCGGCATTTTTGGGAGCAACTGGATACCTGCTCCAAGCCTGAGAGGAAATTCTACGTCAGAACCTCATCTGTTGATTAGCAGGTGCACCGACGCGACTGGCAGGCGAAGCTAGCAAGGGTGTATAAGAATACCCATGTTTGATGCTTTCTTAAGCGCTAGTCCGACTTGTTTTGTTTACCTAATATCACCCGAGCCCTTTGAGTATCTTATACTCTAAGCCCGAGCCCGATATCGGTCACGATCGCCCATTACATTATAAGGGGTCCATTACACGGTAGGTTTTGCAGTCAGTTTAACCACAATCACGCCGTGATTGACCAATTACATATCGTTTAGCAAGACTACATTTTTCATAATGATACCGAACCGAACCGACCGGAATAATTCCGAATTATTCCGGGTCATTTGGGAATTATTCAGGATTTTTCGTTTTATTCCCATCGGAATATTTGGAATTATTCCGGCCTTACATCTATAGTTTAGAAAAATAATAGCCGTGATTGTGGATAAACTGACAGCAAAACCTACCGCGTGTAATGGGCAGCTAATATACGTCATCTACCGCATCTACGCAGGATCATAAATTATAGGTACCTACTCATAGCATGCGCATCACACAAGCCCACTCTCTCTACATATAATCTGGCAAAACAGTCATTTTCATACAACAAGAGAGCTGTTTAAAGTGCTGACTATTTAATATTCATAGCACGTTGGTAGCAACAACATAATAATATCCTGAATGTAATGTTGAAAAATAAATAGGTACTTTATAAGTAAGTTTAGACGGTAGACTTATATGACGGATGACGGCATTCCCGTCCCAATGAGCAGTTTTCCAGTAGGTATTTATAGGGTTCCCAAAGACGCGCTAGATGGCGCAGCCGGCACTTTTGGTAAGAAGAGTGTGGTGTTACATCTAGTGTTCCCTAAGAATTAAGCTTTTTATTATATTTTATCTATTATTATATGGGTAAATTAAATTAAACTTTGGCTACATCGCAAATTCATGAAAAAATACTACAAACAAACCACAGAGTACATTAAAATTACCAAAAGCTATGCTAGCGCCATCTCCTGATGACTTAAAAACCAACTGATTATTATACCTACTGGAAAACTGCTCATTGTGTATTCCGACTAGGGAAGTACCTCCAGCCTAGGATAGCGGTGATTAGGGTAGCCAGAGCTCACTGGAAAGTTTATGTACCTAACTGTCAATGGGACGACCAAATGCTTGTCCTGTTTTGTCTTCGGCGCTGACAGCACAGAATCTCTCTATTCTTAAAAGGTCAGCAGCACGAGTGGGACTCCCCTGGTATTGTACACGTCCATAGCCCACACAGTAATCCCACTTTTCATCAGGTGGGCTGTGTGCTTGTCTGCCACCCAAGAAAAATGTTATGAAATGTCTTGTTTACTATCTAAATTGTCTATTGTTCTCTTCTTGTCTACAGTCAAACCAGTCAAATGTCAAATGTCAGTTAGGGATGCACGATTTTTCTCTTTGAATCGATTTTTTGGATCGTAATGGATCGTAAGCCCTTGAATCGATTCGTGGATCGGATCGTATTGTCTTGAATCGATTTCACGAAAATCGATTCAAAAATCGAATCAAAATTTGCATTAATTTTAACAAATAAAACATTATTTTACACAAAGTTAAACTTTAATGAAGTCTAAAAAAAAAAAAAAAACAAAAATTTTACTTTTTTAAACATAGAATAAGGTATATACCTATTTAAATGCACTTAATATGAATATTTTTTCAGCGCGCTAGGCAATTCCTCTAAATTAACTGAATGCATAACAGAAAAATAAATGTTGTGCAAAAAAACCAACTGATTAACTAAACATGTCCCATCCCAAAAAAAACTATAAAATCACACAAAATGAGAAGACCTTTTTTTTATCGAATTCAAGCCAATAATGCGATTCATACGCCGTATTTATGATTTATAAAACAAAAATATGAATTTCTTATCAGAAATACTACTGGCACACCCAATTTGTACAATTTTACAACTAAATCTCTAATTTTTTTTTGACAATGATAACAGTGCTGGGTTAGGTTAGGTTGGAATTGTGACCACAATTAAAAACTTATTACACAATTAAAAACACATGAAATATAAACTAATACATGAAAACCATCAGGTCTTATAAATGCCAATCTTCCACGTCCAAACTTTTTAAAAATAGTAATTGAGAAAGCCTTTTCGGCAGCAGTCTGTTGCGACTCTCATCTAAGGTAATATTAGCGAGAGAGGAAAGGCAAAGAATAAGAAGGCAAAAAATATTTTGCATTTTCCACCATTATCAGTCTTGACAAAATTAGACCACACACTGGATTTGATAGGTGGAGCCAGGGGAATGAAGCTCTCATACAACAGTATTTTACATTACTACTAGCGTCACCTAGCGTGCAGCAAATCATTTACAAGCCCTTTAATGCTTATTATATGAAACAGATGGCACTGATGCGCAAAAATGTTATAATTAATAATAAGTAATAAAATTTATGTTTCTATTTTTTTTATTTAACTTAATTTTTACGGATAATACATAGGTACCTATCCCATGGATTATCGAATATCCTCATAAATTTTAGTTATGGTATGAAGTACCCACAAATTAACCATAAATTTAGTAAACCTACCCACAAAGCTACAAACCTCCCTGATGATATTACTTCTTACGTAAATGTATTAATTCTCTTTGACATGACACATGACTAATGACAGTTGACAAATTTTTAATGGATTCGACGGATATTTCATTTTAAAAACTTTGTGCTGCTAATTATTTTGATTTTCGATATCTCGGCGACTGTGGATTGCATTGAACTTGTTGATACCTTCTATTTACGTTTGACCCCGGCTTTTCTCTATTGGACTTGTGATTTCTACTTTCGTTTGACCCGGCTTTTCTTTATTGGATTTGTGTCTTCTACGTTCTTGTGACCTGGCATTTACTTGGACTTTGTAATTTGTGCTTATAATGGCAAATGCATCTGTTAAGCGTTGTTATTGTGAAGTGTGTGTGTGTGTGTGTTCTTATTTTTTCATATTATATGAAACGATTATAGAAAAAATAAAAAATGTACACATCGATTATATTTTGGTAGTTTTATTTTTCAATCATAATATTTTATTATAACAAATAAATAATATATAATAATTATATATAGGTAAAACTGTATTAAGCCGCCATCTAGTGCGCCACTATAGTAACTATATACGCCACCTGGTGGGCAGCAGTAACAAACTATGACTATTTGTCTCTCACTTTATTGTAGAGTGACTTATCTATACCCTATTTATATATTTCATCTATGGGTGGAGCCATCGGTAAAGCACAAATAATATGGTGATACGTGGTAATTAGTACGGCACAAATGACCATGACCAAAGCAAAATAAAATCAACGATGACTTTTCTGAACTACCTTCATCATATTTCATTATTTTGCCTATCGATTTGCTTCGTACCGTCATAAAATAAACATTGCAGACTATGATGAATAAGATAGATTACAAACGAATGGCGAAACATAAATAAATTTAAGGTGTCGGCATTACTTTATAATCGAACTTTGTTTATTAAAAATAATAAATCTTCACAATAATACATTGTCGGTAATACGATCCAAAGGATTCGATTCTATACTTTTGAATCGATTCGAATGAAGATCGTATTGAAGTGAATCGATTCAAAAAATCGCTAGATCGTATTCCCTTGAATCGATCTTCACAAAAATCGCATCGTAACGTGCATCCCTAATGTCAGTGCCGTCAATCAGATGTCAAATGATTTGAATATTCCATAAATTTATAATAGGAATATTCACAACGCACCGGTTCATATTTTCATAACATTAACGTATTTTAATATTATTACTGAAAATGTCGGCTTTTCACGGTTTCCCAAATCTTCCGGGACCTGATGAAATTCCGTTCTGTAAACTGAATGAGGTTTACTGCACTGGGAACGTGCGCTACGGAAATATAACTACATTCACCAACTCGGTAAGGTTAACTTTTTTCGATCGAGTTTTTGTAAAATTCAGGTATTAATACTTTTATTTCATTCTTTTAGACAAAAAGCCATCCACATATTAACGTGACACGAGATATACATCATCATAGAACCACAGACGAGAATATTTCAATGTATATTGATGTCGAAGATAATTTGTTGAAAAAGATTACTAGTGTGTGGTACAAGCAAGGATTTTTAGAAGCCCTCGGTGTCGCCGCAGACCCTTCAGTAAACCGCGAGAGTCAACTCCTCGCTGTCACCGCGTCATACGTGTTAAAAATAGCAAATGTATTTTCAGCTTTTAGATACTTTTTACAACCACATTTAAAAGATATAGGACCTAAAATTGTTGCTAATTACTCTAGAACAAGAAACTGGGGTAACGGTCCTATAAAATGTATGGCATGGCATCCTCATACAACCAAAATGGCAGTGGCTACAGTAGATGATAATGTTAGAATTTACTGTTCTGAAGTTTCATTTGTTTCTACATTGAAATGTAAAGCACAAGGACATGTGTCGTCAATAAGTTGGAGACCGTTTTCTGCATCAGAGCTGGCCGTGGGATGTGAACAAGGAGTCATAGTTTGGACTGTGGACCCCAATTCAATGTTTACGAAGCCTTCTTCAAGTAATGCTGTGGTGTTGAAAAGGTGAATATGCTTAAGTTTAGTAAATATCGATTGTAGGAAACCAAAAAAGTACAAGTGATATTGAATATTCAAGGAAAAATGATCTCAAATGACATTATAAACACTGTGCTGAAAGGTGATTTTTCTTGTGAACTTGTTTTTTTTCCTTTAGCTGTCAATATGTTTTTTACAGCCTTACAGCCAGTACAAGTTATCCTTACAATTTTAGTGATGTCCCCTATAATTTACCTTTCAATCTATAGTTTCCAATTGGGACCAAAAAATAGATCCATTGGTAATAGATATGAGTTTTGTTTTTTATTTATACTGATAATTGCTAATTTCCCAGTCTTCCCATGTACCTACAATCAAGAAAAAATAGCTTAATAAATCTAGCATTTCAAAATGAACAACATTTAATTTTCTTTTTAATTTCTTTCCAGGCCAGGACATAGTCCAGTAACAGATGTAAGCTGGTCACCAAATGGAGACTTGCTCATCAGCTGCTCAGGGGCTGACACCTCCATGCTCATATGGGACGTATCCATGGAAACTGCAGTTCCTCTAAGAAGAGTAGCAGGCGGAGGCATTGTGTTTGCTCGCTGGTCGTTTGATGCTGGGAAGGTTTTTGCTGCCACCTCTTCTATTATATTTAGGTTGGTGTTTTGCTTGTTTATCATAATTTTTTTGAGTTAGCCCAGTTGCATCTGAGGCTTACACCAAAGAACTAGGGTTCGAATAACTTCTTCTCCTACATTTGATTTGACTTATGTGGGTTCAATGAGAGTGAGTTTGATCTTCCAAATTCAAGAGGACAGCCTGCGCCAAAGCCTTGTCATAGATCGTAAGCTGTAAGGTAAGGGAACAGGTAGGTTCGGCGAAATGTCGTGATTGCTGGAGATTCTGCTGCATTAGGTGGGTTGTTCGTCACTAGTCCCGCCGCTAGTAATCCGCTCTGCTTGCTCAATGCTGAGGAGTGAGGTTCCAAGCTTTTCCATTAGATTTGACAAAAAGAATTCTTGAAAGACTTTGCCATTTCATAAAATAAATGATGCGTAAGTATATCTAATTGTTGGATTTAGTTCAGATTTTCAAAAGGAAAAAATAACGAAAGAATTAATTTAAAAAATTAATTTATGCAGGTAGATTTTGTATTGCGTCCAATGTTGACATAAATTATACCATAACATTCCTCATGTATTCAGGGTGTGGGACACAAAACGGTGGTCTCCAGAACGCTGGTGTGCCCGGGGCCAGAGAGTGGTAGCAGCCTGCTGGGGACCTAAGGACATCCTGCTATTTGCCGCTAAGGGAGAACCTATGGTGTTTGCACTCACAAACACTGGTCTTATGAGTGGTAAGTGACTGCAGAAAGTCTGTTACTATTTTAAATTGGAAAAAGCGAAATCAATACTCGGGCAGGACTCGAACCCGCGATCTTTCCCTCACAGGGGGAATGCTCTGACCACTGAGCCACCGAGCTTCGCCCGAGATTGATCCAAATTTTCCAATACATCCATCTTAGGGCGATGGTGGGAGCAATCTACCGATATTCGTACGAACTATCGGAATCAATGAATGATGTTGCAATCATTTTTAAACATTGATTTTTGATAACTCCGCCCAACCAATTGAGATAATTTTAAAACATTTAGTATGCTAAACTAAATTTCGCTTTTTCCAATTTATTTAATTTGTTTAGTTTAGCATACTAAATGCTTTAAAATTATCTCAAAAGTCTGTTATTGTTAGTAATATGTATATTTGTAAATGTATAGCCTCTTCTGGGGTAGGCAGAGACAGCAGGCACTATCATCTTCAGTACTAGAATTATCTCTACACAGTCGATTATGATATAGAAAAGAGAATCGACCTCGGGTGGGACTTGAACCCCCGGTCTTTCTCTTACAGGGGGAATGCTCTGACCACTTAGCCACCGAAGCACGCCCAAAACTGATCCAAAATTCTTCTATAAATCTGTCTTGGGGTGATGGTGGCATAGGGGTCAGACCATTCCCCTGTAAGGGAAAGATCGCGGGTTCGAGTCCCGCCCGAGGTCGATTCTATTTTCTATATCTTAGTCGATTTGAATAGCTAGCATAATAAATGTTTTAAAATTTCATTCAAATGTCTGCACAGTGTTCTTAACTTCTTTTTTATTTGTTTTCTAGTGCATTTGACATTAACTGTGATGTGAAAATGTTTCACAAGTTTGCCGCCAGGTAGCGCTAATTCAATACCGTTTATTCGTCACTAATAAATCTCGCACTAGGCGCTGATGTTAGCTAATTTTTCCTTTCCTTTTTTAAACATCGAATAAGTATTATTACCAAGAAATTGCCCTAATTTCAGGTTTAAAAACCAGTAAAGCAACCCCAGTCCTCGACGTCACGAAGGTGGAACTTGGCACCGGTGAGACAGTAGGGGGGCCAATACTGGACATGTGCTGGGACCCCACCGGCAGATACCTCGCGATAATGTTCGAAGAATCTCATTTGATAGCCGTGTTCTGCACCACACATCTGATGATGCAACTTAAGATCACACCCTGGTGAGTTTCAGCACCATCTAGTTATTGCTGGGGACCTAAAATAACCTCAAAATGTGGTCTATACGCCTAGTACACGTATCTTGGGTGTCTTTTGAGGATAGCACGGGGTGCTATTGCGGTGGACGAGCTCAAATTCACCAAGTATAGATTACTAGCTGACCCGGCGAACTTCGTACCGCCATATTTTCTGATCCCGTTCCCGCTGCATATCTCTAAATTTATCAGTGTTTCTCTTCAATATTATGCTTGTATTATACATATAAACCTTGAATCACTCTATCTATTAAAAAAAACCGCTTCAAAACCCGTTGCGTAGTTTTGAAGATTTAAGCTTACATAGGGACGGGCAGACAGGAACAGCGACTTTGTTTCATAATATGTAGTGATTACAAAACAATCCGCGCGCACCAGGGTCTCGTTTGTCTAGCGATTTAAGTCCAAGATATGTGTCTCGAAGTATACCTTTGCAGTTTAAGTTTCCGCTGTCTTACTCTTTTCCAAGATTTTGTTTATCTTAACTTTTCCGAGAGCGCCTGCCGTCTGACCCCTAATGGTATGATTCCGAGGTGACCGCATACGACAACTGCACATGCACGGAGCAAATACGCGTAATTCATTGCGGCTTCTCAATGGTCCCCTTTATATGTATCGGAGTTGAACAAGTAAAGGGTACGCTTTATCCGCTGCGGTCGTCTGCAGTTGTCGTATTCGGTCGGCTTCGTAATCATAATCTCAATGCCCATTTCAAACGCTCTATCGTTTGCTATTATTGAAATTTCTCTATGATTAAAATCATGCCTCTTACAGTGCAGTCTACATTTTTAGGGTGCTGAGACAGATCCTCATAACTCTTTTTTCTTGATACTTACTGTAACACTGCTAGAAAAATCCAGTGCCACATCCTTCTCATATGGCTTTAAAGAGGAGAAGATTCTAAGAAACTGTTTCATAGAGACTATTGAGATCAGAATAGGCGACAAAAAGTTACAGATGAAATTGTAAAGAATAACGTTTTTTGGCTCGCCTGAAAAATTGTCCCTTTCCTTAATTCATACTTCTGGTGTCGATATAGGCCTTAAATTCGCGAGAGTTCGTATCTCAGCAGAATATTTTACCAACTGAATTATACACAGTTTAATTAATAAAATCAATACAAATTTCAGCTGCTTCGTATACGGCGTGGACAGCGAGGTGCCATCAACAATGGCCTTCCAGAACAACTTCTCAGAAGGAGCCTGTCTCACGATAGCCTGGTCAAGCGGCAGAGTCCAACACTTCCCTGTCATATACACTGATACTTACTGAAGAGGATGACGAGTCTATACAGCTCCCTAGACAAGTGGAAATTCGTTGGCTGGCGTATTGTAGAATAGAATGACGAATGTATGGGATTTGACGTTTGTGACATATGTTGACAACTGTCATTGTAGAATAACTAAATAAATAAATAAATAAATATTGTAGGACATTCTACACAACGCTATCTAGACCCAAAGTAAGCATAGCTTAACTAGCTTGTGTTATGGGTTCTAGAATGCGGATAAACATACTTAGATACATTTTTTTTTTGTAAATACATACATATTATACATAGAAACACCCAGACCAATGCAAATATTCATATTCACGCACACAAATATTTGCACTGAGCGGGGATCGAACCCGCGCCTCCTGCGTAGCGGCCGCGTTCACTACCGCTACGCCACAGAGGCAGATAATAGAATGATGAACGCGTAGACGGAGAAAACTATAGACTGCTGGATAGCACTATCTCATTCCCACATTGCGCGACAAGAGCAGGATGCAGTATATAAGATTTACTCTTGATGGAAAAGGACAAAGTCAAACTATTGCCATCCCTCAGAGCGTGCCAGTTTTTCAAGCTAAGCAAATGATTTGCTTAGAAAAGTTGATGAATTTTTGACGTTATTAATCGTAGAAGAAGAATATAGCTGCGTTTTTAATGTTTATTTCTTGGACGGTGACTTATTTTTATAAGTAACTAGCTGCCCCGGCGAACTTCGTACCGCCATATTTTCGGCCCGCGTGGTATTCAAATCCCGTTCCCGCTGCACCCTTATCACTTAGGGGTATGAAAAATAGATGTTGGCCGATTCTCATAGATACCGGATAAGCACAAAAAATTTCATCAAAATCGGTCAAGCCGTTTCGGAGGAGTATGGCAACGAAAACTGTGACACGAGCATTTTATATATTAGATAAACCTCTATTTGCTTGTGACGAACGATGCGGTGCTGTGTTATATTGTGCATCTTCTATCTCATACGGCCACGCTGTCCATCACTCTATAGTTATTCTATAGTTATTCTTTCTCTAAGGTCAAATCCTATAAATTTGTTCATTCTATTCAACAATACGCCGACCAACGAATTTCCACTTGTCTAGGGAGACAGTAAAACTTATTGTCGTTTAAGTTCTAAGACCACGTAAGTAATTTTTTGGGAATTTTAACTTCATTTTGTATCATTTATTAAATTCGACTGTGGTGTGGCGGTAGTGAAGCGACGGCACATTCAAGGCGCGGGTTTGATCCCCACTCAGTGCAAAAAATTGTAGTAATACGTTAAGCCGTCGATCCCGGTTGCCGTGCGAACATCTATGGCAGTCGTTACGAGTAGTTAGAACCCTAAAAAGTCCAACAACTGGTCTAACTGTAATGCTTCGATATCGCCAATGGGTTGTGGAGGTTAGATGACAGTCGCTTCACGGTAAATATCGAAGTTTAGCCAAACCCGCAGTTAGACTGGAAAAAGTGAACCCCAGACTCCGAGGTGAAAGCTTTGGATGCTACTGGAATTAACGCTAGGATGAAGAAGAAATGTTTTTGCTTGCGTTAATAATTTACCTTAAGTTGTGTTAGAACTTCAACGATGATATAGTGATTGAATGAAATTTTGAAGCATTTATTATGCTAACTGTTCAAATCGATTTAGAAAGAGAAAAGAGAATCGAGCTCGGGCGGGACTCGAACCCGCGATTTTTCCCTTCCAGGGGGTATGCTCTGACCACTAAGCCACCGAAACCGCACGAAGCCAATGCATATTCCTCTATACTTCTGTCTTTGGGGCGACGGTGGAGCCATCTACCAATACCTTGTAAGGGAAAGATCGCGGGTTCGAGTCCCGCCCGAGGTCGATTCTCTCTTCGCAAACTTATTGATAATGTGTTCAGGTTGCGCAAAGCGCGCTTTTTGGTCCCTTTGGTGGTAAGCGCAGGGTGCCACTGCCATAGAATAAAAAAAAAACATAACTTTTAAGCTAGTTGTAATTATTATGAATAAGACTGCAGAATACGTTTGTAATTTTTAAAATGTAAGTATTGTAAAAATATTTATACCGAATAAAGTTTTATTTCGCTATTATTTCGATTTCATTTGTTAAATTAAACTCGCGTGATATTCTCGTTGAGTTATCTAACACGAAAACGGTCGGTAAACCTATCTCGTTACTCTTTACATTGACATTATGAACCGCTCTTTGGAACCCTGTTATATTTGGAGTACCAATCGTGGTCCTTGTAACACTCATATTGAGGAAGTTATTCGCTACCGCTCTCATCCGATGTTTCGCCTTATTAATCCGATATTTCTTATGGTTAGGCGTTTTAAAGTATTCCATCAGACCACTTTTTGCTACTGCATTTTTCATTTCATCGTCTAAACTCAGTTGAACTTTCACAAAAACTTCGCTATTCGCCTTCGGTCGGAAAGTCCACGGTTCCCCAGATCTTCTAGTCGAATATCTACCATTACACAACACAAATGTAGTACAAATAGAATCAATATAATGTCTTTCCAAATTCTCCATATCCACTTCTAAATTCACGGAAAGATCTTCTTTAATAGTCATGAACAGTTTTGTTTTCATCGCTCCCAGTTCTTTCACTAGATTAGCTTTTAACATATCTTTGACAATAAACACAACACCGTTGATAAATTTTTTGATATGCTGTACATTTGCGTTTTTGTTCTTATTTGGGTCTAGATTAAATCTTTGTAACTCGTGTCTGTATATTTTAATCACTTTGCGCTCCGCCATGTTGCTTAAACTATTTATTACAGAGACAACTACATCTTTATTGATACCAAAATCGATGTTAACATCCCTCACATACATAGATGCGTAATTTCTAAAAACACTTACGGCCGTATCGTTTACGTAATTGTAAAAATCATTGAAGAAAGCTCTCAGCTCATCGGAACATAGCTTGAAATTCTCACACGTATCTTTCACAACCACCTTCTTTTCTCTCAATGCATTATGCATTTTATTCTTGTGTATTTGAACAAGCTGACACCGAATTTTATATTTGTCTTGCAAATTATTAGTATCATTGATAACATCAGAAAAAAAATTGTGGAAACGATTCATGAATGCACTTTCTTTCTCCCTTCTTCTAGTGAGGTAGTCCATATATTGGTGTCTTAAATTTTTCCATTGCTTTTTCGTCATACTTTGTAGTTTTGATATCGAATCCCTCGTTTCGTTGTGCGATTGGAGCAGCTTTTTATCAGGGTTCCAATCACACTGGCTTTCTATCAGCTGTGCTATCATTTCGTCTAGCGTCGTTAATATCAGAGATTTAGTCTCGTCTGTGATCTTTTCTTCGTCCAGCATTACATTTATTTGCTCTCTTATCTCTTTATATTTATTAATGCTAGTTTTTAGTGGGTCTTTTGAAGATTTACGCATAATTGATTGGTCACTTCCATCCTTATTCCTTCTAGTTGTTCTAGGTAGAAACTCTATTAGTGTTGTTTCTTCATTACCGTGTAATGTTAGATTATCTTCTGTTTCTATCATTTCATCATCGTCTTGCAGTACTGGTTTTAGTTCTTTGACCTTCTGTCTTATTAGTTTTATTATCTTCGTGTCTTCTATTGATCGCTCTGTACTGTTAGCTTTACTTAAGTTTACGGATCTGAGGAATGGCTTGATGAAGTTTTGCAAGAAGTCTGATATTAAGTTCTCTGGTAGTTTCATTGTTCCCTTTGTGTTTGATACCATCAGTACTAATGCGCAGATGAATACTTGTGCTACAAATAAAAACAAAGTTGAAGACAATGAAAGCCAAATACAAGTACATCCTAATGGAAAGATCAAAGGTATGAATGACGTGCGGGTTGCAGTCTGCAGAAGATGAAGGCGAAGAAAAAAACCATGTAGGTAACCTTTTGCCCGTGGTTCGATCGCGGAGTTTTACTGTTGGATCCAAAGAATTTTTTTTTGCCCCTGCATTCCTACTCAAGAAACATGACGTCAAAATAAGTCTAAGTATATGATATTAACCATCTGTAAGTATGGTCTTCATTTTAGACTGATTGCTCTTTTTCTGTCATTAGGTACCTACTCTTCTTATTTTTTTATTGTTACAAGTATTGATAGTCATACCTCTGAATGTGTGCAAATATACCATCTTGAAAATTGAATTTAATTCCAATATATTTTATCCAATTTATGACATTTTTACAATTACGTGTTGTGACTTTATTGTACTACACTTTTACGATTACAAGTTTATTTTTTTATACACACCTATAATTTTTTTATGTGGCAAATAATTTTTTAACTCGTAATAAGATAGGTGTTACCACGTAACTTACCAGTATAGAAAATCAACTGGATACTTTGCGGTGGTATAACCAGAGAAGATCTTGAATTAGCCACACTATCGAGACTTAAGCTACGAAATCTTTATGTGCATTACTTTACAATTGCGAAAATTAACTTTGACACTACTGGTGGTGTCATGGGGAACAATTTGTACTCTTGACACTACCAGTAGTGCCATTGGGTAGTGCCACGGGGCAGTCACCACTCTTATAAGTTGACTGTTATGGCGTAACTGAAAACTTAACTAACTTGGTAGGTACTGCCACCGTAAAAATATCTTTTTGTATCATCATCACTGCGAGTGAAGTAAAACTCGAAATAAAACCCTGTTCCAATCCTTCTGACCAGCGTGGAAATATTATAGGCCAAATTCTCCCAACATTGGGAGAGGACTAAGTTCAGCAGTGGACTGCTTTAGGCTGATTGATTGATCTTAGGACTTAGACATCAGGTACATAGGTAGTTTCCTACTCTTTATTTATTGATTTTTATTATACATCTCAGGTTTTGCTGACCCTGATATACTAAGCATCTATCTATTTTTATTTATTACATTTTCTTCAGGTAAGGACTGTTATTTTAAGGTAATTTCTAGTGACATCATCTGAAATGGTGGCCACTATTTTCTGGACTACATCTTAGTTGCTGGTGGTATCAGACGAGGTGCTGTCAATTTAACGATCTATTCCGATCTATTTTTTCGGAATCTAGGTACGACTTTTTCGCCCAGTGTAGCACTTGCCTTACTACAAATAGGTAGATGACGTAACTAGGGTTGACAAAAACACATATTAAGCAACAGCGTTTTATTTAACAACATTACAATAAGATTCAGGAGTACCGAATTAAATCGACCCACACATCGAAGTATTACTTATTTAGTACGAGTAGCTCATACGTTATTGCAAAAGCCCACGGTAAGCTTATTCACTAATATTGCAACAATGGTATCACTTGCATTTAAACAAAACTTAAATACGTTTCTTCGTTTTAGTTTCTGCCCCTCTAGACAAGTGGCAATTCGTTGCTCGGCGTATGATGGAATAGAATGCCAAATGTATGGGATTTCACGTATATGACAGGCGTCAACGAATGTCAAAAACGTCAAATCCTATACATTTGTCATTCTATTCCATCATACGCCGAGCAACGAATTGCCACTTGTCTAGGGGGACTGGCTGTAAATTGTTACTGATTTAGTCGTAATGTTAGTTTGAGCAAATTAGTTGTTATTTCGTCTTGTCAGGCAGTGCAAATTTAACCCATAAACTCATAAGTCGATCCCCTTACTCTTTGCGCACAGTATCTTAAAGTCCGTACGCTATAACATATCATTTGTAGAGATTTACAAAAAATAGTAAAGATCGTATAAAATCGATAAAAACTAGAACATTAAAATCTGGTTAAAACCATTATAAGTAGATTTACATTTTTACACGACTACAGGTAAAAATAAGTACCTACATTAAACTCTTCACATAGAATACCGTCAACTAAAAATTTTATTTACCAAATTTAAAATATGTATCTATTACCAGCAGATAC
Organism: Eilema depressum; assembly: GCA_914767945.1. Lineage (NCBI taxonomy): Eukaryota > Metazoa > Arthropoda > Insecta > Lepidoptera > Erebidae > Eilema > Eilema depressum. The sequence continues at coordinate 3,474,678 of OU612026.1, forward strand.
ATACGAAAATTCAGTTGAAAAACATAATGTATAAAAGTTAACTCCAAATAAGAAATGTATAAACATATAAACTAAAATGTTAAATTTTTCCGAGTATTACTAATTCGACTTAATATCTAAACGACTTGGAAAACATTAATTTTCCTTATCATAGACGTGAATTACTAATTAACTAAGATACATCTCTTAAAAATCACTTTTACAAATATATTTTGGACTGGTTCTAATTACGTTTATAATTATCGGGCAACGTACATATATTACACGTTATGGCGTTGCTACACGAATCCTTTTCTCATAAACTTTTAAAATAACATTATATTTGGCCTCAAAACTCCGCAAGTGAGACCGCGCGTATCTTCTCTGTTGTTCATAGAAACTATTGCGAATGTCGTTCATCAATCTCAAATGTAAACAATAATAAATAGATTTAATTAACATTATTAACTACATTTAAATTAAAATTTAAGTTCATTAAGAACCTGATCCCAATTGACTAATAATACACCTCTCAAAACTGTTTAGGGATATTTTTAGCTGTCAATACATGATTAAAGTTGTTATTTTTTTTACAATAAAGTAAAAAAAATATATATCAGAAATACTCGTTTTTTTATCACATATCCTGATACATTATAAAATAACGCGTATTTTGTTATAAGTATATCGTAAACGATACTTTATAGATTTTTAATAATCTCCAAAAAACTAAAAAATATTCTTAAACAGTTTTAAAGTGTTCAGATGTTGACAACCCTGGGAATAAGGCTGGTTGCAAGCGCGCGGTCTACACGCGGCGTGGCCGACTCTTGGCAATATTTTAGCCTAATGTTACTCTACTCGAGCAAGTTCAACTTGCTGTTAGTTTTACGTAACTGCGCTCGCCACGGTATAATCTTAGCATTGTCTTCATCGGGCTCGTGTTTCCCGTTAGACGTCGAATGACCTGTAAATGTAACAGGGGTATAATTATTAGTAATAAAGTTTATATAAATGATGTACAGAATGTTGCGATCATTGTGTGCCACAAAAGTGGGTGAGCAAAGTGCTATTTATAGACTCTTTATTGCAGTTTGGAACTAGTATGGCTAGGTGATATCACGCAAGTGAAATGATTCTAAATTATTGGTGTCAATTGGTCACCTTGCTCTGAAATCACTCAGGTGCAGAGATGCTACTTTTTTGTAAATTTAGGTGGACTTAAATCATTTAGAAATCCTGGCAGCTTTTTTTTTGTATAAAAATTTCAGTCGGCGAGTTGACTGGACAGGTATTTCCCCCAGAAATACTGGGTGGCGCAAAAGTAAAGACCCTATTTGGTTCGGCTATAACATTTTTTCTAAATTAGAAAACTAGATTTAGGTTTTTTTAAATGTATATTTGTACCATTAAATTTCGTACCATTAGGATTTAAAGATGATGTCTTTTAAATGGTGACCTCCAGAGTTGATACACATTTGAGCCCTATTTATGACATTTTGCATAACTTGCCGTAACACTTCCTGCGATATGTTCGTTATTTCTTGACGAATGTTTTCTTTTAGAGCTGCGAGAGTCTGTGGCTTGTTCACATACACCCGAGATTTCAAAAAACCCCAAAGAAAGAAGTCTGGACTGGTCAGATCGGGTGATCTTGCAGGCCAAGGCAAATCGCCAAAACGAGAGATAACTCGGCCTGGAAAAGCGTCCCTCACTAAGTCCATAGTGTCGCGCGCTGTGTGTGCCGTAGCGCCGTCTTGTTGAAACCAGATGTGCTCCAGCCCCAATTCGTCCAAACTGGGTATCAAAAACTCACGTAACATGGTTCTGTAGCGTTCTCCAGTGACAGTTATCGCATTGCCTCCAGCGTCTTCGAAAAAATAGGGTCCGATCACTCTGTCAACACAGATGCCACACCATACAGTAACTTTTAGTGGGTGTAGAGGTGTTTCTTGAATAATGCGCGGATTATCAGTGCCCCAGAACCGAGTATTCTGCTTATTGACATGCCCTGAGAGATGGAAATGCGCTTCGTCACTCATAACCAATTTTGAAGGAAAATCATCCTCTTCAAGGTTGAGGTTTATGACGCGCTGGCAGTAATCTAGACGAGCTCGGTGGTCAGCAGGCAGCAGCTGATGAGTCATTTGAGTTTTATACGGGAACATCTTTAAGTCTTTCACCAAAATACGCTGCAGGGTCCGTCTGGAAATGCCCAATTGCGTGGCACGTCGCCTCGTTGATGTTTCTGGACACTCTTCCACATCTTCGCGCACAGCATCGATATTTTCAGCTGAACGGCCTGTTCTTGGTCTCCCAGACTTAGGTCTATCCAATGTTGAGCCAGTTGCTTCAAGGCGTGTGGCAAAGCGTCGAATTGTGCGACCAATCGGTGCCGGACGGTGGGGAAATCGTCGACGAAATTCACGTTGTGTTCTTATCACTGATGAATTATTCCGTAAGAACATTGACACAATTATTCCACGTTCTTGGGGAGTAAAACGGTCCATGTTTATTTTCAGTGTATTTTACATTTGTTCACTACACAATTTTCAACAACAGAATGACAGAAAATGTCATATAAAAAAAATAAAGGTATTTTCTTTAGTGCCAGTACTTTTGCGCCACCCAGTACAAATAAATCTCCGAAAGAACAGACAAAGGTACAGTCATTGTCGGCAGCGGCTGAACATTAACGTCTTTCCATTGAATCATATTTGTGATCTTCAGAGGACACGTTTAATGTTGTTGAATTATTGTTTATTATCTATTTTAAGTTTTAGAGATAAGGCGATCGATAACGAAAAATGTATGTGGACGACGACTATACCTACTGCATACTATGCTTATCCCAAATTCGTTTCTATTGTCTACCAAGTTCTTATGTTACCAGACTGCTTGTCTTCCCACCGAAATCGAACTCAGGTTTTCACGTCGCTCATTAAAAATCGACGCAAATTATAAACTTTGCTCGTACTTTCTAAGTTTAAATCTTGAAACCCCCAATAAAAAGAATTACACTTACCATTGCAATGTTCCGTTAATAACTTAGCTTCTGAAGGCGCCCGCATGGGCTGCGCAGGAGTGTCGTAACACATTGAAATGTTATCAATGGACACAGCGCGTTGACACTGCCGCCATTCGCCGTTCGACTGTCCGTTTGTATCTTCTACTTTAGGCGTATATATAGATTGTCTGAAAAATGAATCAAAGGGTAAGGTTAGGTTATCTTCAGTGAGGAATGATGGACTGTTGCATAACATGGACATGTCCTCCCGTTCGTCATAGTCTTTCACAGTAGATAAATATTTTTCAGGACTTTAGAAATTACAATACAAACAACTTAGCCCAGAGTCTCCTAACATTGGGAGAGGAGGTTTGTGTCCAGCAGTGGATTGCGATAGGCCAATTGATTGAATTGATTGAGTAGGGTTGGCAGGGAGAACTCAATTTGTATCTTAATATGAACCTTAAACTCTATGGAGCCCAATCTTCGGAGTCCTACATAATATTAAAAATAATAATGCCTACGGACGAGGTTCTGACAAAGTCTCTCGGAGTTGGGGAGTCTGCCGGCAATCGTTCCCGTGAAACCAAATAATTGGCTTGACAAGAGCGATTCCCAGGCTCCAAAATGTGCTTTGGATGCATCTGAGATTCGCGCTCATCTAACTAATATGTAATGTATATGTATATCTATATTTAGAATATAACAAATATAGTACGGCCGTTAGCATCTGAATCTTCCTGCCTTAAATATCACAACACACAAATTATGACTCTTCCTAATGCAGAGTATCCAATGGCAAGTACTTTTCGCAAGTTTTTGCACTGGAACTGTTTCCACTGGCTGAAATTATTACCTACTCTATATGCAAGTCATTTGTAACGTGCATACCTATAGAGTAATTGCAGTCAGTGGAAACAGTTCCTCTGCAAGAAATTGCAGAAAATACTTGCCAATGGGCACTCTGCATTAGGGAGAGTCATAATTGTGTGTTGTGATGTTTAAGGCAGGAATTTTTCAGATGATAACGCTAGAAGATGCTATAAATTCGAAACCTGAAGGAACAAAACCAACCTCAACCTATTTTCAGCTTCCTCCCTCCTCAGGATCAGCTGTCTCTTCCAGGCTGGTACTGCAGCTGCCCTTCGCCTTTCCGCCTCTCCTGCCAGCTCCCTCTCGAGGTCCTTTCGTGCCTTTTCAGCGGCCCTACGAGCCAACATCTGTCGTTTCCAGGCGGGGATCACATTGCCTGCTGCGTCCCGCTCCGGCACCTGTACATCACTCTGCCAATCCAGACCAGCCGTTTTCGATCTTTAGGTTGCACTTAGTGCCAGGTTTTTGATATTGAAACACGTAATCATTTTGGGATGTTTAGAGGTTTGTGAGAAAACAAAGACTTCTGTAAGACTGGATGTATGGAACAAAATGATATCGCGAAGACTACGCATCGACTATATGTCATGCAGAGAAAATGGAAAGGCCGAATAGAACCCGTCTCACCATGACACATTTTTCTGTTCCATACTGTCTAGTAGTATAGGTACATAAAGTCATTATGAGAAACACATCAGCTGATTGTTGCCAATTTTTCGGAATTTACCCATTACGAAGCTATGGTGTTACTGTCGAGAAAATTATCTGTCTTTTAACCATTAGGTTCCCAAAAACTATTAGAAAGTTTTCTTTTTATTGAATCTGTGTAATTAAGTAGAAAAAAAGAAAATCTTACATTTTCGTTCCTATCCTAATTTCTGCAGTAAATAATTACAAGAACTTTTTTTTTTTAAATTTATTATTGGTTTTATGCCAATTGTGGTTTATGATATATCTACAGCTCGCTGACAGACGGCCAGCAGAGTCTTGGTTTTGTTGCTACCTTACCCTTCGGGTACGAAACCCTCAAAAGGGGATAAGTACACTGAGAACCCTGAAGAATAGGTAGTAGGTACCTAGGTTAACCTATAAAGGCTTGATACTGATATGTAACCTAATGTATATTTATAAAACGCCCACGACCCACGATTCATTTTGATATGGCAACAGAAAGCTAATGTAACTGTATGATATATCACATGTTGTGACTAATTTATACCCTGTCATCATGTGACGATGTAGAAAATATGATTACGTCATCAATTCAAAAACCATTTCAAAGATTAGAAAGAAGAACTTATGGATATATATAATAATATTATGATTAGTAACTTGTTAAAATAAAATGTGTATAAAGGAAACAATGATATGTTTCAAAATATGATTAGTTAGTAATTATGTTGTTAATAGTAGATATGTTCAGTGAATACAGTGGAGACTTGGTTATTCGGACATCGGATAAACAAATTCACGATAATTCGGACATTAGTTATACAGATTCACGATAATTCGGACATTGTTTATAAAGACTCACGATAATTCGGACATAAGTTGTACAGATTCACGATAATTCGGACATTGGTTATAGAGATTCACGATAATTCGGACATTGGTTATAGAGATTCACGATAATTCGGACATTGGTTATTCAGATTAACGATAAATCGGACATCGGTTATAGTATAGATTCACGATCCAGTTGTCAACGAAAGGATAAAATTCGTATTGATGGTTATTAGTCCGGGTAATCAAGTCTCCACTGTAAATAAAATAATAATATGAGTAGAGAGAGTAGTAGATATAATAATAATCTAAGTTCTTAATAAGTGCATGTATGTAGTATGGTTACAGATTCCGCTTTTCATGTAACACACGGAAAATACAGAGACTTAGAATAATTATTATCAGTGAAGCACAAAAATAATTGCATTACGTGGGCATTGAACCCACAATAGTAGTGGTAGTTGGTGAAGTGAGCACTTAAACTAAACAAATATGTCTTAAAATTGTGTCTAGGAAAAATTGAATGTGCATAAGCTGCGCAGCTTCAAAACCTAGGGGTAAGATACTTGTTAGAAAATTGAGCTATTCTATTTAGTCAAACTAAAAAGTAATTTATGCTGTATAGATTATTAAACGGTAATTACAAAACGTCAAAAAACTAGACCACAATAATGTTTACCTAGTATTTTATGTTCAGCAAATCACTAGACTATAAAGCAATAAAATATGAAGCAGGCCTTACGAGTAAGACTTAGCATTTGATAAAAAATATCAACCGCGATGCTGTAAAATGCAAAAAAAAAAAACAGCATTGTGAACCACACTGATAGCAATAACAGTTAAATAGCATGTTTAATAATAAAGGAAAAATAACTAAAAAAAATCTCATTAGGTTTTGTAATTGCACAGCCAAAATGTCAAAATCACCGTGCGTGTTCGATAATGCAAACTATCAGTACCTAATGATAATTTTGTACCTATTTGATATAAAAAATATTTGAAAAGAGACACACTATTTTTGATGAAACATTACGCACTTTCAAAGTAACTATGTTCCTAGAGACATTCGAACCCGCGACCCGATGTAGCAGTCGTACGCTCTACCACTAGGTACGCTACAGAGGTCATCGTCGTGATTTAAAAATCCCCAAAAACGAAAATTTAAAGTACGGAAGTCATTTTCATTTACTTTTCTTTAATTTCATTAATTAACTCGAGCTTCATACATAGGTATTAAGAAAGTCTTGCCAGGAACCTTTGAACCTCAATTGTAAGCCAACACATCGGTTAACTTACAGAAGAGGCTTTCGCCTAAGCCTTTTCTAGTAAAGCTTGCGGGCAAGCCGTAGCTTTAAGGAAACAACTATTGTTTAAACTTTCAACCCTTAGAGGCCGTATAAGCTAAATTAAAAGGAGTAGATAAGCAAATCCAGGCTCCAGCGAAAGCCTCAGATCTGAAGCAGCCGGGACAAACACTAAGATAATGCTGAAATTAATTAGCTCGTTAAAGAATTTATTTCAACTACAGTCAACTATGCAAGTTATGGCTCTTCGTTGCTGTACAGCGATCGTACACAATGCAAATAAATTAGTAAATAAACAGTCATCGTTCAGTCAACAGTCTAAATAAATCATAACAACTTTCATATTAACACCGCTTGCAGCGCTCTACAGTTTATTTAAAAGCAGCTGATCTTGCGGCTCGTGGATGTCTGTTAGTGCAGCTTTTAATCATATCTCCGGTCTTACTCAACCAATTACGATTAAACCAGAACTTTAAGTCTGACCAAGACCTAAAAAACCCACATTAATTTTTGTTTTTTAGGCAAGATTATCATGGCATCACATCATCAGACAAGCATTAGAAATGGTGGTCCGTATCTTCTTGAATGCACCTCAGTACTTACCATCTAGCATGGCGCAGTCAATTGATGGACCAAATATAAAAAATAAGAGTTCCACAAAATATTTTTGTGTTCAGAATCATTCATCTAACTCTAACATGATCTTTTTTTAATATTTCTACTTTGACTACTTTAAAATTATATAATAGTAGGCGTAGGTACCTATTTACAAAAAAAAATCTGAATACGAAATAAAAGAAAAATATTTAAAATACAATATGCAAAACTTACATCACATACATAATGTTTACATCTCAGACGCACATCTCTATAAGCCTCTACCTACCCTTCGTTACATACAAACTCACACACAAAACAAGTTAAGTTCAAATCCACACATACCGTATACCAAAACAGTTAAGCCATTTCAACTCCGCAACTGTCACACACTTCCTGATCTAACCACCAATTAAGCAGTACAGTACTTAGATAAACTATTTAAGAGCGCTACAGCTAGGCGGTGGAACAACTCCAGCTCATCACACGCGATACGGAGCGGTGGCCGTGACTGTAACGGGAATACCCAACCACTAATGCTGAGGTGAGTTCTAACTGGCTCCACAGTTAACCCGACTAATATAATACTCACTAGCCGACCGTGTACTTCGCACGTGGCATATCTCGTGGTATCACCACTCTAAGTCAAATATGCCCGAAATTTATTAATTTTCAAACAATGTGTAGGAATGTCTACATAGTCGATATGGGCATATGTTGCAGTAAGATAGATAAAGCCGTAATATAGTTATATCCCTATAACTATATTATGCACTATAGCACCTGTCCCCTAGACAAGTGGCAATTCGTTGCTCGGCGTATCATGGAATAGAATGACGAATGTAGGTAGGTACCTACCTATAGGATTTGACGTTTTTGACATTCGTTGACCCCTGTCATGTACGTCAAATCCGATTCATTTGACATTCTATTCTACAAAACGCCGGCCGACGAATTGCCACTTGTCTAGAGGGGTATCTTCCACTGTGAGAATCCAGGCCATCCCAGGCACCTTTATCAGGTGATCCGTTCATCTTGCTGGGGGGCGTCACCCTTCCGTTTGCTGATGCGTGAACCTTCTACTTATATTGAAGACTTTTGCCAGCACATATGCGTAAAGTTAAGATATGAACCAATGCGTAAAATATAATCATATGATTAAATAATCTACTTCAAGTTCACGTCAACATTGCACCGCATAACTTTCATATACGCGGCAATTACAAACACAATTACGAAGCAGTCTGTCTGTGTGTTATTTGATTAGAATTTCTTTCGAAAGTCTTGCTTTTGACGTCGTCTATTTCACGAATTTCAAGTGCACATACTTCATATAGTGATGTACAGTCAACGACAACAATTGTAGAACATAAATAATTAAAATTTATTGTAAGCAATAAATTACATGTCATTATTATGTCAGTCTCATGAATTAGTTACTTGTAAGTTATTGCTTGCTTCTGAGGAGACAATTCCTTCCTACATTGTCTCTCACATTTAAACAGAAGTGTAGTTTCAGACATACACACTATCACGCCTCTTTTCCATTGGGGTAATCAGTGAAAACATGTTCCCACTTGCTGCAACCCAGAGCACAAGTTTTAGGTAGGTAAATCATGTGGAATTTGATCACCCAGGTGAATTGTCAGCAGGTGATTTAAGGACACAAAAGTTGTGGAATTTGATCACCCAGGTCATATCACCCAGCTGATCATAGTGGAATAATCCCATAATTCAAGGATTGTTTTTATTTTTTCTTAAACATTTGAGAGATAAAGTCATCTGTAAATTGGAATGTTAAGTTTGTTGTAGGTAATTTACATCACCTTTATCATCATTCAATCCAAGTTCAACAAAAATAGAGAAAAATAATAGGAAGGTCACTTGTTTACATTTTCCGCTCTAATAAATGCTTTTGATAATAAATCACTATTTAGGTAAGTATAGAATTGTTTTTTTTGTTTGTGAATCTAAGCTTATAGATTGTAAGCCATCTAGAACGCAAATTGGAGCGAGGTGAAAAGGATATATTACATATTATTATTTATTTGATGGTTTAGATCTAGTAGTTTTATTTTATAGGTCATAGTAGTTTTACAGCGCCAAAAATTGCTCCAAGTTAACTAATTTACGATTTTTACATTGAATAGGTAGTACCTATTCAATTAATGAGGACAAGTTTAATATCACATTTTATTAATTTATTTTAAGAAATGTTTTAAAGAACGTTGTCACAGATTGTACACTCCACTTCAAAAGTTGCAAATGCGTTTTTCCCGGTGAAATATATTGTTTATTAGTATTTTATAAAGGGTTTTAGAGCTCAGGTTATTGGCAACTCGCAATGTGAGTGAGGACGACTGTAGGTACATCACGTTTATCTTCATGCCATTCAAACCAATTTCCAACAAAGTGAAATTAATATAAATCACGGCTAATTACGTACAATATTTTGAAAAGATGGTAGGTATAAGAAACGTGACAGCGCGACAGTGAAAGCGTGAAACGGATGCGTTTGTATAAAAATGAAGTCACTCTTTCATAAATTCAAATCTTCATTAATTGGTTCTCAGGGTTGCCAGATTTACCTAAGTCTTTTGCATTTTAAATTCGATAAAAATATGAACATATAAAGGTGGATTCAGACCAAACGAACATAGAAGCCAGAGCTAGAACAAGAGCATTCTTTCTTAATATGTTTGTTAGTGTAAACGAATCCGAACGAAAAACGATGTTCTGTCACTGTTTGGACTAATAGAAGACAAGATTACAATAAAGCTTCTCGACCGATCTGTGGATGCTGTAATATCTAGCAAGCAAGCCTGCTGTCAACTGGGCAATTATGGTTTCAGAAAAAAGGCGACGCGACTTATTTCTAAGCATTTAGGTGAATATATTTTTGTTTTATGTTATGAAATGATAATGAAGTTTATAAAAATGAATTAGAAATAGATATGTAGTTTAGCCCACATTCCTTAATTTTAATAGATATATGAGGCAAAGAAGCGAGACAATGTGGAATATATCTACAGTTGCTCTGTGATCTAGGTACACCATGCTGGACAGTGACACTAAAAATTATTTACTAACTCTACAAAATCTTTACATCAATAAAATGGTTTAGAGGACAAGTTTTCAGTTTTGTTTATTATTTTATGTAAAGTTTTAGAGCTATAAAAAGTAACTGTAGACGACTGTACTTTTTTAAGTTTATGACTTCTGTAAAATTTTCCTAGGTTATTTGCAATTAATATGGCAATGATGTGTTGTCAGATTGTATCTAGGTATATAGTCAACATTATCATCTTTCTACCCTTATCACCTAAGTAGATAGATATATTATTTGGGTTTAGTCTAGCATTCAGCAAAGCCTGCGCCAATCAGCTGGTGTAAAGGCTTAAAAACCGCCAGTGACACATGCTGAACGAAATATGATTCTAAATTGATTGTAACGATTAAGGCGTAAATCGATTAATTATCATGGGTGCACATTTAATACGAATAAAATCAATTTAACGGATGTTAGATACAATAATGTGGGGTATCAAAAGATATTAAAACTATGCTATTAAGTTTCCAAGTTCAAAATTATAAATATATCGTAATATTATGAAAGATGCCAAGCTATAAAAAATATAAAAATACAATATAAAGTACTACTAGTGCCATCTATCGGTGAGAAGCTGCGGCTATATTTTAGCATTCTTTAAATAAATTATTAACCGTTAGCCTGGTTACGATTTTTTAAACTTTATATTATTACGATGTAGGTACAGTGTTGAATATTTTTAAATAGGATTAAATGAAACCACTCTCCATCTCCTGTAAAAATGATGTAATGAATCATCAAATTGCGGAGCCTGACCGCATAAGAGTAAGTTTCAGTGAAAGTGAAACACTCTTAGCGGTAATAAAATTAATTAGAATTATATTGAAGTTAAAATAAAAGTTATTCGGTATTTTAAGCAACGCTCTTAATGCGTATGATAAGTGGATAGTTTCTATTCAGTGTCAGATGTTTTGTTAAAAAATAAGATGCTGAAAATTTGTAAAATGCAAATTCAACATCTATACTTAATATTATAAAGCTGAAAAGTTTGTTTGTTTGATTGAACTCGTTAATCTCAAGTATACTTCGAATTAAAAACATTTTTTTGTGATGATAGTCCATTTATCGAGGAAGGTTATAGGTTATTGTATCATCACGCTACTCCTCAACGGAGTGGAGCCTCAGCCTTTATCCCCAGTTTATTTGGGGTCGGCACAACATGTGTGCTTTTTCCATTCATCTCTTGTTGCAGTCATTTCAACATTCACTCCCTTCCTAACCACATCATCTTTAGGTCTTTCTCTCCCCTTGTAGACGTCCACTACCATAGTTAATACCTTCCTTACGACATTACTTTCATCCCTACGCATTACATGTCCGAACTGTGACAGGGAGCGGAGCAGTAATTATGAATATCAACAAATCCGGCAGATTTCCATACATTAACAGACCTACATAATTATTGTGGTAGGTATTATGGCTTAAAGGAGTGAAACGGGATTGAAGTATGCCACGAGCGAAGCCAGGGCTAGTCGTCTAGTTAATAAATATACGTTATAGCTTAGTATAAATATTGCGTAAAGCGGTGATAGTGTAATGCCTAACGAGTCGAAATTGCAATCTAGAGTTAGAGGCTATGGGTTCAAACTCCACTGGTGTAAACTTACACTTAGCAAGCTGTTGATTTATAATTGGAAAGGTTCTAATGAAATATGCGTGTTTTTAGTAAGTAGCTTTTGAAAAATTAAATACAGGATAAATACATAAGTAGCTGCTATATAGCTTAAGTATCTAAATATATCACCACGGAGGTAGGACACGACGGTATTTCCGTCCCAATAGAGCAGTCCGGCGGGGAAGTACCGTAAAGTGTTCCCGGTGGTGAATAGGGTAGCCAGAGTTTACTGGAGAGTTTTTATACTGTCAGTGGTAAGATCAAAGGCATCTCCTGCTTTATATTCTGCACTGACGGAACTCTGTTCTTACAGGGTCGGAAGCACGAGTATGACTCTCCTGGTGTTGCACTCGCCCATAGGCCACGGTAACCACTCTACATCAGGTGGGCCGTGGGCTTGTCTTGCTTCTAACAATAATTCCGTTCAGAGGTCCGACCCAAGGAAAACTAATTGCATCATGATCCACGGCAATGAATGACATAACACTGGATTTTTGAAAGGAAAACTAATATTATGTCAAACAATACGGTTCTCATCGTCCATGGACAACAATGCGAAGACTATCACGGATCTTATAATTAACGGATCAGCAGGCGCATTGTGCGCATCTCAGCGAAAGTGTTCAGGGCTATTCAGTTTTATAAACATTGGTTTATAATCACAGTATTTGTTTTGTTCATGTTTTTCATTCAGTACAGTCGCTGTCAGACGTTGCTGAATATAAGTGTCCTTCTAAACGGGCCATGTTTTTCTGCAATATGTGGCTGCACTATTGGCAACTAATTGCCCGGCAACATCAAAAATATTTCATTGCAACTGATGGCCGAACAATCAATGGCTGGGCAATGTGTTGCCAATATATCTGCAATAGTGTGGCTCTTAATGCAGATTCATAAACGGGCTACACAAACCGGCAACAATGGCTGACGAAATCACACTTGTTGCAGCAGCTTATATTGTTTTATTAAAAAATAAACAGAAATGGAAGAGATTGTGGATTCGACCTTACTTGAATAGGCGTGAAACTATAGATAATTTAAGTCTAGAAATAAGCCTTGATAGTAAATTATTTAACAATTCGCTTAGAAAAGGATAGACTGTGTCATAACAAGGAGAGCGACTGAAACAACAATAGGACTGGCCGAGCAATATTGCAGTAAAATCGACCGCCTAGCGATCGTCCGGCAACCCATTGCGGCAATATCGGCCATATGTGGCAACACAAAACATGTTTGGCTATATTTTCGTGACATTACTGCAATACTGGCTGGTATTGCTTGCAATAATTGAAATGTTGCCGGACCACAGTGTTGCAGCCACTAATTGCAGTAAAACATTGCCCGTTTAGAAGCACCTTAAAAAAAATATGGTCTTTGCATATAAGTGAATTAATAATTTATTATTATGAAACTATATTAAATAAGTGTTGGTTCCCGTCAGAGCAGAAAAACGCCACCCCATCTCTTCCTGTGGGTGTCGTAAAAGGCGACTAAGAGATAGGGCTGTTCTCCATCCGACAGTAAACATACAGCCTATGAATAAGGGCCTGCTTGACGGCAATAGGCTCGCCCCCTATTACGAGGGACCGAAGATCATATTATTTTAAATTGGAAAAAGCGAAATCAATACTCGGGCAGGACTCGAACCCACGATCTTTCCCTTACGGGGGAATGCTCTGACCACTGAGTCATTTCGCTTTTTCCAATTTAAAATAATTTGTTTAGTTTAGCATACTAAATGCTTTAAAATTATCTCAACCGACGATCATAGTTGGCAAAATGTGACTGATAACTTTTTTTTTCCGTGCGAAATATCACCACGGACATCCCTCCGCCGGAGCCGATGGACGAGGTTATGTTGGACTTCTGCCTACCCCTTCGGAGATTTACATGCGTGCCTATATGTATGTATTAAGAATCTATATTAAATTAGGTTATTAGCAGGAGTTTTAGCACCCATTTTAAATCGTTTGAGGTGAATCTCGTAAGTCGAATGCGAACTACATTATATTGCATAACTATACCTATACGATAACTTTAATAATAAACAATCAATATTGTGCAATAATAGTATCGAACAGTCACGATCCGTGGATGCTGCAATATGTATATAGATATGTATCACATTGTTTTACGATTGTATAGTAAAAAAGTAATATTGTCTATAGTTATAGCCTCGGTAGCTTAGTGGTCGGAGTCGGCCTTACGATCGAGAGGTCTAGGTTGGTATCCTATCTGTTACACTACCGACGTGAACCCATTCTTAACAAGCAATTTAACTTAGCTGGAGGGGTTAGAAGAAAGAAATTACAGAATAAAAAATGCCCTTGAGTTCTGAAGATTACAAAAACTTGGATGTTTGAATTATTTATTAGTGTTTTTTAATGTCAACATCTATACTATTATATAATTGTAAAGTGGTCGTGTCTGTACATTGGAGATATTAAAAAAAAAAATACTTGGGTTATGTTATGTTAACGATACATACTGAACACGAAAATATTTTTTTTGAATTTCCTGTCTGTTTGTCTGTTTGTTCGCGATGGACGCAACTACTGGACGGATTTTGATGCGGTTTTTTTTTGTTAGAAAGGGCTTGATCAGATTTAAAATCTTACGTTTGTTTGATCGCAATCGGTTGAGTAGAACCGAAGATATGAGCAAAGGTCGCGTTACCCGAGATGCACGCGGGCGGAGCCGCGGGCGGAAGGTTAGTTTTTTATAAATTTGTTATTGGTTTGTTTAGGTAGGTACTTTTGATACTGACTGTAGATACATTTTACTATCATGTTACTAACTGATTAGTATACCTAATCGATGTAGGTATATTTTCATGGTCAGTATTATGTATTTCGATAAGTAATAGGTAATTGGCACAATACGTAACTACACATAATATTAAAGCTTCCAACCCCCGTTTTACCCCCTTAGGGGTGGAGTTTCATAAAATCTCTTCTTAGCGGATGACTACCTACATCCTTTAAGGAACCTACCTGCCAAATTTCAAGTTTGTAGGTGTTATCCATAGTTTCTGAGATTTCATGATCTAATAAGTAGGTAAGTGGTAGATATCTCGCTTTTATACATGTACCTAGATTACAATATGACAGAGAAAAAATACAAGTACCTATCACTACCCCATCTCATCCGAAGGGTGTCGTTAGAGGCGACTGACGGAAAAATACGCAGACGATGAATCCCCCATCCATACCTCTCCATAGTTAAAATCATGTTTTTTCAGTCGTAGATGTTAACATCACATCACTATTAGTTGGTGGTACCGTTTAACTTTAAAAGACCCACGGTACCACCAGGGGTATGACCAGGGGTACCGTGGGTCTGAAGCGTGCGAGAGAAGGAAAACTCGAAATAAAACCATATAGCAACCCAGTAGGCCAAAGCCTCCCAATATTGGCGCAACCATGTCCAGCAGTGCACTGCGATAGGCTATTTGATTGATAGTTCTGAATTCACAGAGATCAAGAATCCTCCACCTGGATTTCCACTGATAAGCACCCGCGGGGGTTGCCACACTGCGTACTCTTGCAACACTTCCAGCTCACAGCGAAGCCGGACGTATGTTTATTATCGCTTCGCAATCAAAACACCCAAGGTCACCATCCCACAAAAGAAACAAATTTCTTAATTAATTACTTAAAATATTCTTTAAAATTTGAATCGCAGAGTTTATTAATGTAATGCCAATGCAATGAATTGCATCATTAAGAATTGGTGTCAGATAATTTCACGGTTGGGCAGCACTAAAGTTTTTTCTACGTCCCACATAATGTATTGTGTTGTGTCCTAACAAGCGAACGGTACATCGTCTTCGGATAATTACTGTACGGACTAAATAGCTCGCTGATTTTACATGCAATTCGCGAATTACAAGAAAAATTGTTGCTTACATGGTCAAGTTCGTATGTTTTAAATGGTCGGTTAAGTTGCATAGGTACTTATACAGACAGGGGCGAGTTGGTGACTTCTTGGTCCCCACACCGGAAGATGGCCAGATTGAGAGATGACCCTGAGTCGGCCGGGGTGCAAGGGATATTATGTCTCTGATAATCTCACCTCCGGCAACCGACGGAGAATGAAAGAGAGAGATAAGAAATTTATCATAATCATCATTATTTTTCTACCTGTATCCCATATTTATTAGGGGCTGGAACAATGTTAAGTATGCGCTTTTCTCATTAATCTCTATCTATATCTCAATCTCAACATTCACTCCATTCCTGGTCATAATCTTCTTAAGATAATAAGATAAGGGAAAGTGACGAAAATATGAAATATTTTATTCATCCATTTTTTTTACTTGGTGATCCAATATTTTATTTTCATGACCCAGTGCCGGATATTTTTTGGGCAACACTGTCCTACGAGCCAATTGCAAAAGCTACTGTTTTGTCCAAACAAGTGGTACAAGACGTGATATTTTCAGGGAGAAGGTTCATTTCTGGTTCTCTCTATAAACTGATCATTACGAGAAGTAGCACAACGTACGCACGATGAGGACTGACGAGAGGCTTGCGGAGCTGGAAGAAGAGTTGAGTAAGTTGCGCTGGGATATTGTGGGGTTGTCTGAAGTCCGTAGAGAGGGCGAGGACACGATAACCCTAGGATCCGGCAACCTGCTCTACCACCGGGAAGGCGACCAGCAGTCGCAAGGTGGTGTCGGTTTTCTCGTTCACAGATCCCTCATTAACAACATCATTACCATCGAAAGTGTGTCGAGCAGGGTTGTATACCTAATACTCAGAATATCCAAGAGGTATTCGCTGAAGGTCATTCAGGTGTACGCACCGACCTCGAAACGCCCAGATGATGAAGTGGAGACTATGTATGAGGACGTAAGTAGGGCCATACATACGTCTAAGACCCACTTCACTGTTGTTATGGGAGATTTCAACGCAAAGTTGGGTAAGAAAAGCGATGATGAGTTGAGAGTAGGGCAATTTGGATATGGACAACGGAACCCGCGGGGACAGAGGCTGGCTGCCTTTCTGGAGAAAGAGGGACTCTTCATGATGAACTCTTTCTTTCAGAAGCCGCCGCACAGGAAATGGACCTGGATGAGCCCTGATGATTCCACGAGGAATGAGATAGACTTCATCATGACCAACGAGAAACGAATATTCAGTGATGTCTCCGTGATCCACAGGGTGAAAACCGGTAGTGATCACAGAATCGTAAGAGGCACATTGGGTATTAACGTTAAACTCGAAAGGTCCCGCCTGATGAAGTCTACACTCCGACCTACTCGTGTCCAAATCCAAAACCCCGAGAACTTTCAGCTTGAGCTTTCAAGTCGCTTTGATTGCCTAGAGAACTTTGCGTCGGTGGACGAGATAAACAACAGGCTCGTAGAGACTGTCCAAACGGTGGGCTCTAAGCACTTCAGACCCCGCCGTTCAAATAGACCTCAGAAACTCTCCGATCACACCCAAAAACTCATGGCTAAACGACGCTCACTTCGACTGCAGTCTTCCGATGATGCAGAGTCATATAGGCAGCTCAACATACAGATTTCCAAATCTCTGCGACACGACATACGTCTCTTTAATACTGAACATATTAAAGAGACAATCGAGCGGAACAAAGGCTCCAAAGTGTTCGCAAGAAATCTGTCTGTTGGGCAAAGCCAGTTGACTAAGCTGAAGAGGGAAGATGGCAGTATAGCGTCGACCAAGGCTGAGGTTTTGGAGGAGATCGAAAGGTTCTATGGACAGCTATACGCTTCGGTCGCTAATACTGCTGGCAACATGGCGACCGACCCAAGAGCCAAGTTGACCCGACACTTCACCGAGGATATCCCGGACATCAGCCTGTACGAGATTAGAATGGCCCTAAATCAGCTTAAGAACAACAAGGCACCGGGTGACGACGGAATCACTTCAGAGCTTCTGAAAGCGGGTGGAACACCGGTACTTAAAGTCCTTCAGAGGCTTTTTAACACCGTCGTCCTCGAGGGCATAACGCCAGAAGCGTGGAACAGAGGCGTGGTGGTGCTGTTCTTTAAGAAAGGTGACAATACCTTACTGAAGAATTACAGACCCATCTCGCTTCTGAGCCATGTTTACAAGCTGTTTTCAAGGGTCATTACGAACCGTCTCGAGCGCAGGCTTGATGACTTCCAGCCTCCCGAACAAGCCGGTTTCCGTAGAGGCTACAGTACCATAGACCACATCCATACGCTGCGGCAAGTTATACAGAAGACCGAAGAGTATAATTTACCACTTTGCTTAGCGTTTGTGGACTATGAGAAAGCCTTTGATTCGGTCGAGACATGGGCTGTGCTTGAGTCTCTCCAGCGGTGCCGTATTGACTATCGGTACATCGAAGTGTTGAAGTGTTTGTATAATAACGCCACCATGTCGGTTCGAGTACAGGAACAGAGTTCGAGGGCGATCCCTTTGAAAAGAGGCGTAAGACAGGGAGACGTGATATCTCCGAAACTGTTTACGGCCACTTTGGAGAATGCCTTCAAGCTCCTGGAATGGAAAGGATTCGGCATCAATATTAATGGCGAATACATCACTCACCTCCGGTTTGCCGACGATATTGTAGTCATGGCAGAATCGATGGAAGATCTCAACACGATGCTCGAAGGCCTCAACCGAGTTTCTCAACAGGTGGGTCTTAAAATGAACATGGACAAGACAAAGGTGATGTGCAATGCCCATGTTGTACCTACCCCGATATCTGTTGAGAGCTCGGTTCTTGAAGTTGTTGACTCGTACGTCTACCTAGGACAAGTAGTCCAGTTAGGCAGGTCCAACTTCAAGAAAGAGGTCAATCGCCGAATCCAACTCGGCTGGGCAGCGTTCGGAAAATTACGCAATGTCTTCTCGTCCGACATACCTCAGTGTCTCAAGTCGAAGGTTTTCGACCAGTGTGTGTTACCAGTGATGACTTATGGCACTGAAACGTGGTCCCTCACTATGGGCCTTATGAGTAAGCTCAAAGTAGCCCAACGAGCTATGGAGAGGGCTATGCTCGGAGTCTCTCTGCGAGATCGAATCAGAAATGAGGAGATCCGTAGAAGAACCAAGGTTACCGACATAGCCCAGCGGATTAGCAAGTTGAAATGGCAGTGGGCAGGGCACATAGCACGGAGGACTGATGACCGATGGGGTCGAAAAGTCCTCGAGTGGAGGCCACGTATCGGCAAGCGCAGCGTGGGACATCCACCCACAATGTGGACAGACGACCTCATAAAGGCCGCGGGAACGCGCTGGATGCGAGACGCTTCCAACCGGTCCTATTGGAGATCTATAGGGGAGGCCTATGTCCAGCAGTGGACTTCCTATGGCTGAAATGATGATGATGATGATGACGAGAAGTATACCTTCAGACACATATCTTGGACCTAAATCGCGAGATAAACGAGGCCTAAATCTATGCTTGCTGAATTTGAGCTCGTCCACCGCAGTAGCACCCCGTGCTATCCTCAAAAGACACTCAATAAACGTGTACTGCAGTGTTGGCATTAATCGATTATATTTTTAATCAATTAATTAATTTGATTAATTTTAATCAGATTCAATTAATCATGATTAGTTTAATCATGATTAAAAAATATATCTTAATCATGATTATTGATTTAATCATTAATCATTAATCATCAATTGATTAACTTGATTAATATTCTTAATTCTACGTAACGAAAGTATACGAATACGACGTGACGTGACGTCATGCAAAAAGTGTCGTTACAACTTTTGCTCTTAATTTTTTCCGTTTAGCCCGCTTTCGCAACGCGCGATAAGGAACTTCGTTCCAATAAAGTAGCTGATAAATACCTAGTTAATCAAATAATCAAATTAACGATTAATGATTATGATTAATAATCATAATCATGTCAAATTTGATTATGATTAATTAATCATAATCATTTTTTTTTGATTATGATTAATTAATCATTAATCAGATTAACTTTCGGCCAACACTGGTGTATTGTGCGTACAGAGCACATTTTAGGTCATGCAGTTTTAGTAAGCATTATTTCAGTTCTCATTCTGAGAAGCGATCATTTTTAACTGTCGCACACATCCGTCGCACTATGTTGTAACATTTATGTAAGTTTTAACGATATTAACTTTTGTTTAAATGTAATAAATAATACTTTCTCTCTTTGCAATATATGATTTTAAATCTATATACAGGTATATTGGCATAGTAAACAGCTGTATTGCATTTGGTTATACAATGTCAGCGATTTCTGTAAGCGTGTAAACTGTATTATATTATAGACCTAAATTAATATTCACGGATGTATAGTAACACTCAACTCGGGAGTCGAACCCAACACCTAGTTTATAACAGCAACACTGACTACTGCTGCAGCACTGTCTGCCTAGACAAGTGGCAAATCGTCATAATCCTAAGTTCAACATCAATTCATAAATCTATAATCACTGTATCATATGACCAATTATAGTTATAATGTTGGTGCATGTGAACATGTCAAGGCATATCATTCCCATTTCTGCGATAATATTGGTGCATGTGAGTACGTCACGGCATGTCATTCCCATTTCTGTCATAATGTTTGTGCATGTGAGTACCTATGTCAAGGCATGTCATTCCCATTTCTGCCATAAAAGACTGTTGATCCACTTTATAATCATCATTCATCATCTATCGAAAATTACATACAATATCGAATATTTATGAAACTATTTGTGTGTTTGTTTGTCTAAGTACCACTTAAACATAACTACCGAATAAAAATATCTCAAAATATCTAGATTCCAGTCAATATGTGTATAAATACATGTTTTGTAAATATTTACACATTATCATATACACCTAAAGTAATGATAATAAATATACAATACATACATGTATACAATATTTACAATGAGCTGAAATTGTCCCACGATCCTCGACCATTGTCATTGACCTAATCGTTGGCTGTGATTCGTTAGATTTCGAAAAAAAAGCTATACATTTTAGGTCCTTCCATAGAGAGATATAATCACTACATATTATATTAGAATTGAGTTTATATACCTACAGGAAGGCAGTTAACGAACTGCTAATTCCAACTGTCCAAAACTGCTCAGTAATATTTATTAAGCAACAGTCTTTCATAACACATTCATTCAACACCTAGCAACACAACAATTTCTAAAACACTCAGGCATACTTTGTCAAACAAACAAAATAGAAAATCTCATAAATTTTCACATCAACTTGCGAAAACATCAGCGGCATTATTCAAATTAAAAATTCTCTCCAATTATTTCCTGCTAGCAATTTTTTCACTGACTGTACAAGTTTCATCAAAAACGCGAATCGTCTCTTTTCACGGCTGTTAGACATAAGAACATTTACAGAGATAGTTTGTAGTGGGGTGTAGCAAGTAGCTCACTGGGTTACTGTAGATGCAACTGATTCTAAGAAAATGCGTACTGTATGCATCGTGACCATTGGATTGTCTTACAACTATCCAAGATTTGTATGGAATGAATAGAGAATGCATTATCGAAGACTGAATCGAATTACATTGTACCTTCAGTTAAATTTTATCCAAGTGTTATGTGAAAGTATTTTGAAGTGAAATAACTTTTCTCGGTTACAATGTTGTTCGTGTCAGGTCTCGGCATGAGGTGTTAGTTTTTGATTTTCTATTGACGGGTGCACGCACGGTGAAAATGTTATATAAAATTTCTCCGTGATAAATCATTAACTATGTTACTGAAACTGACATTAACATTTTGCTAATATTTCTTGCTCGTTAACTAAAAAAGTTATTAAAACATTCTCGACACAATTTCTAAGAACCCAAGAATCCTTTTTGTGTTCGTTTCATTTGTGAGATTTTGATCACAGAAAGGGTTCTTAAAAGAAAAAATATACAAAAGTTCACTGACCTGATCGACAAAATTCTCAGCTGTGAATCTCTTGGTGAACTCCGTGAACGTCTCCTTATCTTGAAGACTTTCGCGTCGCGCACGTTCCACTTTCAACTTCTTTATCCCTGTTATATCCTTGGACATTTTCAGTTCCTCTATGAGATCCGTCTTTGCATTTTTGTAGATTTCCGCAGCGCTCGGTAAACATTGTAAGCTAACCGATCGCGCTGGAGGCGGAGCTGACAAGGTCTTTGTGGCAGGGGTCCTTAGTCTCACAGCTGTGAGTTCAGCGCTGCTGATCATGGCTAGAGGCTGATGGGTGGTCACAGGGGGTTGTGGCGGCGGTGGAGGCACATTGACAGCCGGCACGGGCGGCGGCGGCGGAGGTCGCGCCTCCGCCGCGCTGTCGTCTCGCTTACACGGCGCCGTGATTGTTTTCAAATACTCCGAGGGTTTAATCAGGCGGTCGGGTGCGTTTGTCGGGAACGCGGGAGGCACGAACGGGAGCACCGCCTGTTTGTTCACGAGGTTGAGGCCGCGTGGTCGCTCGTCGTCTGCGGACGCCGCCGAGCCGCGCCGCCCCGCTGTAAGATGGCGGATATTAGGGGGGAGAGAAAGTCTGCGCTTCGGCGCGCACGCACCCCGCGAATGAGTGATGCGTTTGCGTCTGCGTGTACAATCGACGCCGTAATTGTTTTGTATATCGATGATATACGAAACGTTTTGGACGTTGTTTTAATTTTGCATATATTATTATGGTCTAGTGCGAGTTTTGTAACTGATAGCCTCGGTTTCGATTGCACACTGCATTAAGCGTTATACATTAATATTTATCGATGCGAAATTGCGTTGTTCTCAAAATGTTTGAAGATTATTGAGTTCTTGGAAACAAAGCGTATTATTATACTATCATCTTGTTTAATGTGGATAGTATTGGTTATTGTGTATTGGTTACATTCAATTATTCGTGTCGTAATATTTACTAAGAATAAATTGATGATTGATTTCATCTATTTTGTATCCACCAGATTACTTTTGTATCTACAAATTACAGGTTTTGGTAAAAATAATACTACTTTAACGTACCTTATTAATATGCGTATTGTGTACAATTATTCCGCACATCCCCCGAGGGGTAAAATTAGCGTATATTTCCACATAAATCAATTCTTTTCCGGACTCTAGGGCGTAGCCTGTTACCTTCAACTGGGCGATTTGTTTAGTGTTGAACATAATGCCTACCAATGTAGTATTTTATTAAGAGATATTCAGAGAGATTCGGGCCAAAATAGGGCGTAACTTCGCACAATGAATTTAAACATGCGGTATGAAAGGAACTTCATCCCACGCACACTCAAGCTGTGTAATGAACTCCCTCCCTGCAGTGGTTTTCCCAAGCGACTACATTATGTTTTTTCGTTTCTTGAGGGTCGGCAGCACGAGTGTGACGCCCCTGGTGTTGCAAACGTCCTTAGGCCACGGTAACCACTTCTCATCAGGTGGGCCGTGTGCTTGTCTGCCACCTAAGTGGTATAAAAAAGCAGTTCCCAAAAAGTAACTATCCGACTACCCCAATTTTAACAGCGTCTTTTCTAAATATAGGACCCAGGATACGTATAAATTAAATTGCATGCTGTTAAATATTTAATCACTTGCAATAACATTATGTTATACAGTAATAAATACATAATTATTGCTCTACTGCCGAGTGTGTCGTATTTTTCGCTTCACTGGCGCTTCGGGTTTCCGATCGCTTTGATCATAACTGAATATAATTTTTTGCTCATTAATTTTGTTAATTAATACATTACCAGTAGTGTATATGACAGATAATTAGGTCATAGTTGGTATCGAAAGCTGGAAAAGCGGATTCCAAAATCTGACTTAAAGGCCTCGGATGCAACCGGGATAAAAGCATGGAGAATAATGATGATTTGGAATAGACATAAAAATAGTAGGTATACAGATGACAATGACGGAAAAGTGTGAAATGGCTGTAGAAAAGACCTTCGGGGACCCCACGCCGATTTCACCTGCTAATTGTCAGACAAGACAGATGCAGGTTTTCCTATCAGGTCAGGCGTAAGTGTTTGGAGTGAAGTGTCAGTTTAGATTTGATATTGGAGCACCGGATAAATGGAGTGAACTCTTTAAATATTCTAAACACACCATTATGAAGAATTGTTGAAATCGATTTTTCTTATTTATATAAGCAATTTTAGCGAAGACGTTCTCTTTTTTGAAGTTGGTTAAAAAGTATCATTAATTATTAATTTCTATGGTATCAAGTATCCTTTAAGTAGTAAGCGAGTAATAAGCTATTATCATGACCTATGAAGCTATGAAGGTCATACTTAAGTATTCATACATTTGCAACACTACAGGGGGCAGTCACGCGTTACTGTTTACCGCAGGGAAAGGGAAAGAAAACACAGCCCTACTTAATTAGCGTTAATCAATGATTATAGACACACTCGATCACGCACATTCGTCTTGGCCAATCAACACATGTAGGTAAGGTGTTTCAGTAATGCGTCTGCTCCCCTACAGTCAGTACAGTCCCTAGATAAGTGGCAATTCGTTGACCAGCGTATTGTAGAATAGAAGGACGAATGTATGGGATTGGACGTACTTATTATGACAGACGTCAATCAATCAATCAATTAGCCTACTGCAGTCCACTGCTGGACATAAGCCTCTCCCAATGTGCGCCACGTTTGCCGATCCTCCGCCTTCCGCATCCAATCCGTCCCAGTCACCTTTCGCAGGTCGTCGGTCCACCTGGCTAGGGGATGTCCCACCTTCCGTTTTCCTACGCGCGGTCTCCACTCTAGGACTCGTTTGCTCCAACGGCCATCGGTCCTTCGGCAGATGTGGCCAGCTCACTGCCACTTCAGCTTGCTTATTCTGCGAGCTATGTCGGTAACTTTGGTTCTATATCGGATAACCTCGTTGCGAATTCTATCCGTCAAAGAGACTCCAAGCATAGCTCGCTCCAAGCACAGTCGTCAACGTATGTCATAAACATAGAGTATACATTGCTGTAGAGAGCGCCTTACAAGTATGAACTGCTATCACGGGTACGAACAGTACCGAGGCTCCTGGCTCAACCTCAATCAGTAACAAAACAATACCCATCAAAATGACTTCGCAAATAATATTTAATTCCATATGTTAAATCAAAATTTTATACAACATCGTATATTTGTCACTATAGGTGCGCCATATCATTGCAAAGTATCTGATAACACTCGGCGTCAAAGACCTGAGTGATACACGCGCTTTATATATATAATGTATAAACGGACATAAACGTAAAATCTCATACATAATATGTCATTCTATTCCACAATACGCCGGCCAACTAATTACCACTATTCTAGAGGCGTGTAATGGCCTGGCTTCGAATCCAGGATCTCTTGATCGTAAGGCCGACACCCTAACCAGTAAACCACCAACGCCTCATTGCATTTGCCACTTAAGGTATACAATTAATAGTAAGAAAACTATGTACATAATGTATTGTATACATTTGCGTAAATACCTCGCTTGCATACCTACTGCGTGAAAGCAAAAAAGTTTACAAATAAATTCAGAATGTTGAAGGATGCTTACGTTAAACATACCATGTAGGTAGGCTGATTTAGGCTATAATGCGACAGTGGTGCAATGGCCAAGGTATCGAATTTACAATCGTGAGGTTACAAGTTCAAACACTATCTAGTGGGTCCCTATACCATCTCTTCTTTATCCGCCCAGTGAGAGTTATTCCTTGTAAAATAATTATGTATGTACGAATGGACAAAAAAAATCTATTTATGTTTATCTGTCTTCTATAGCCTAACACAAGCTAGTTAACATACAGTTACACATACAATAATATTTTTCTAGTATCATAGTTTATTATTTCCATAAGGTCAATAACTTCTACACTAAAACATCGGCCATGACACCTCAACACATTATCTTATCTCAAAAATATGGAATTTCTCTAACTCTATTTAGAATATTGTTTATTTTTAAACGCAATATTATTCTCAAACAAATAGGTCAATTGCTAACCCTGCGAACATCGTACCGCCTAACAGTCGATTCTTGATTTATTTTTTTGTGACTTTTTCAGGCATTTTTTTAAGAACCGTCCTCGTACATACCTCAAGGAATATTTAAAAAAAAAAGCAAAAGAATTACACGAACATAGAGCTTAAAAAATACTCTTGATTCTCAATGCCTCCCTACTTCTGCCTGTCAAAAACGTCAAATCCTATACATTCGTCATTCTATTCCATGATACGTCGAGCAACGAATTGCCACTTGTCTAGGGGGGCTTGTCACAATTATCTATAGCGATAAGATCGTCATTAAAGTACAAAATATGTTATAAAATCATCTGAAAATAACACTTGGCACTTGAATAACACTTTAAGCGGTTAAATATTCATAAAAGAATGAGCAGTGAGTAATGCAAATTTCTTAAGTTCAGTTGCACTAAACTCACTAAAACTTTCGCTATCACCTAATGTTTAAATTATGGTTAATATAAAGTTGAATTTAAACAGTATACTGTACAATAAAATAAATTCGCAGTCTAACGTACTCATAGGTGTATTAAGTGTGGATTCTACAAAGTCTATTGCAGTCCACTGCTGGACATAGGCCACTCCCAATGTTGGGAGTCTTCGGCCTACTGTTTCCACGCTTTTTTTTTTTAACGTGCGAAAAATCCCCACGGATACCTCCCCCGCCAGAGCCGGAGGAGGAGGTTATGTCGGACTCGAACCGACTAAAACGCACGCCGGCTGCCGGAGGTGAGGTTGTCGTAGCTATATCCCTCGCACCCCGGCCGACCCAGGGCCAAATCTCGCCCTCATCCGGTGACTGTTTCCACACTGACCAGACGGGTTGGTACAGGGTTTCGAGTGTCCCTTCTCTCGCAGTGATATCGTCTACATATTTTTCCGTTAGTTGCCCTTTTGATGAGATGGGATAGTGATACTTGTATTCTTCTTCGGGGCTAGTTTCAAGCCAAGTTATTGTAAAAGTGGGCTATCTGCAGGGGAATATAGAGAATGGGCAGATATAGAAAAGAAATATTGCATCTTCCAGACAGTATGTAAGGAATCTCTATGAATTGTCACGAGAAGCACAAGATTTTATTCTAACAAGGGAAGTCCAGAATGGCAAAGATGTAAATGGAACTACCTGTAATTACAAAACTAGCATGGGATCAAAAGAAGTTTTGCCTACTGACTTGTTGTAACTTTCAGTATGAAGATGCGTCTTCATTGTACCTAAAATCTTAGCTAATTAACACTTAGGCTAAGTACAGTTCTGTACGGGGTGTTAATGAATGCGTATGAAAAAAAATTCCATTGACTTCATATTTCAAATTTCATTCCCCCTCTAAGTTCGATAAGTGGGGGTAAAATAGCTTTCACTGTTTTAGTTTACTTGAATTTACAATCTAAACAAAATAAATAATAGCACTTCCGTAGGGACAACTTACACTATACAAATGTTTACAATTAGACAATAAATTTACACTAACACACACAACACAGCATTTTCACAAAGTCCTTTAGGAATCAAATCATTTATCACTAATCACGCACAATGTAATATGTGTCTTATCACCACACTTGAGAGTTTCTTTTAGACTGACTGCTAACGTGTTAAGGCTGTCACTTGAAGTTTGTAATGAAAACACATCGAGTGCATCAACTGACAAGTGATATTACAGTTCAATAACCAATGTGCGACTGAGACTCCAAGCGTGTGGGCGGAATCGCTAGGCGAAAGCAAATTCTGCTAAGAACTTCTCCACACTTTATAAGCAGGATCGTTAGTATTTCAGTGCAGAGTTACCTCGAACCATATTCACCAGAACGGAGTACCACATCTCGATGCTCTCGCCGATGTCTCGAATACAGCACCAGAAACGTCGAGACTGACACGTGGTGATGAGACACGTAACGATATTAATCAAAAGCAGCTATTGCCCAACATCGACAGCTGTCGACGTCGAAAATATAGTAACGTCATATTGTATGCGAGTGAAGATACTGTTTACAAGTTGACAAAGAAATTAATTTCGGCTAGTTTAGCGGCGAGAGAAACTGGTGCACTTAATTAATGAATTCGAGACAGTTCCAATAAACAGACTGAGACGACTTCAGCTCACCGCCTGAATGTTAATTTTACTTTTATATACTGTTTTATAAATGGCCTAGTGGAATTTTTTGATGTTTGCTTTCTAATTGTAATTCAGGTAAAATTAGAAGTGTTCTTCTGAAATTTTCGAATCGTTATTTGTAATATTTATGCTTAGCAACCGTAAGTACAAATATATGTACATATTCCTACGTCTCTAACCCCCAAAACCGGTATTTTTCCATGACAAATGTCCATAATATGCCCACATCGCCAGTTATATTTCTTGGTTACACAGGATATGAGTAGAGCTTTTTTTTCTAATTATTATTGAAATATTGAAAAACTATTGAAATATTCAGAATGTGTTGAAAGGATGCATAATTCGTCTCGAAATTTCAATCTGATGTGTCCATCTAAACGCTACCAATTTCAGAATGTGCTCAAAATATTTCCTTTCTGTTATGTAACGTACGTTTCTTATGTGAGTAATGCTGTAATAAATACTTTTGCTTTCTTTTTCTAATTTTCGTTCCTCTCTGTTTAATAAACTCCTACTTCCTCTTTTATAAAACTAATAGTCTTCGTGCTCCGTCCTATTGGAAATTGGGCTTAGCATTACATTCCAGTCAAGTCTATATCATTTTCTGGATAATAAATCACCTCTATGCAAGATGACGATTCGTTACAACATTACTTACACTTGCATTAACATTGGTTTGGTATTATTATAATATTGGGGAGCATTTTTAATGAATACCTGGAATATCGCCAAAAAAAGGGAGATTTTGGAGGATGTCTATTTAATTATATATTATATAAATTAACGTAATGATTTATAGTTTAAAAATCTAAAAAAAAAACATCCCAAAGATCTAATTTAATGATCCAAATTTAACGTGGAGAAGTTTGGGCCATTAAAGATCATTGAATGTTTTTCAGATCAATAAATCATTACTGTTAATATAATAAATAAATTGGGAAACATCCGTCAAAAAGTTGCACGCCAGGCTAATTAATTCAATTATTACAAAGTTTCTGTAAACCTTAATTGTAACGTTCCGGCTCATTGAACAAAGGATCATCGCAAAAAGATTGGCAAAAAAATGCTCTAGATGTTAACGAGCCCTTACGTGATATCGTCAACAAAGTTATTCATACATGACAAATATTTGCACTGAGTGGAATGGAACCCGCGAACTCTGACTTAGCAGTCAAATGCTCTAACGCTGCGTCACAGAATACGAGTAAATCTCTGAAACGTTAAACGTGGTTTCTTCCCCAATGCAGCAGTTTTAGCATGGCGGCGTAGACATATCTCTTTGCTTCTCTTCGATTAATGAAGTCGATGAGATATACCTAGATGTAAGTGCCCTGCTTGAGAGAGATGACTCCCTGCTGTGGTTTTCCCAAGTGACTACTTACAATATGGGGTTCTTTAAGAAGGGCATTAGAAGGTTACTTCAGGGTCGGCAGCGCGAGTGTGCCGCCCCTGGTGTTACGTACGTCCATAGGCCACGGTAACCACTTCCCATCAGGGGGGCCGTGTGCTTGTCTGCCACCTAAGTGGTATAAAAAACTACATCTTGACGTTTTTGTCACGAGACACCATTTTATTGGTCGAAGAGATATCTCGGTTATGGCGATATCCGTGCATGCTGCAGGAGATTTCTCAAAACAAAACCGATGATACTAAAAATTATGAGTCAGGGCACTTTATCTTTGTGGAACACACAAACTAAAATACGCTCGGTATATTTATTTTTTAATCCTTTTTGTATGCACGGGCGTGACGTCACTTTAGAAATGCCGTCTGAAAATCATCGCAGTAATGATAATGTTCGAGACGGTGTTGTTAGGACCGCATGTAGGTGATACCATAGTGCGACACATATTGTTCTTTAGACGGATTAGTTGATAGAGCTCTTTGGAACATTTGTTGTTTCATTAGTCAGTAAATAGAAAAAGTAATAACAGGTATATGAATTTCAGGGAAAATTTGGTTAACATACTTCATGCCGTGTTTATTATTTTAGAAGTATGGTGGTATATAAATCGATTTATAAGGTTTTTTTTGTAATTATCTGTGTACTTTGTACTTAAAGGAGTTGTTTAACATGCGTTTCTGTCACAATTTCGATTTATCCTTAGCCGTTCGCATCATGATGATTGCGATCGGATTTCCTTCAGAATTAGTACAATACGGTTTGTCGTTTTTGTGACATAGTTCCCGAAACATGTTTTGAAGCAACATGATAACTATCGTTATTGCATGAAATTTGTACACACATTGTACAAAGCGACAAAACTAGAACCGTTATCTTAAACTGTTGTCGTAAGCTCCAAATGGTAACAATTCCATTGTCATACGAAAGATACTCGTTGTGTTAAAAACCAAAATGTCGCTTAAATAATATTGCTTCAACAGGGAAAATTTCTAAAAAGAACCGACAGACTATAATTATGACATTGATTGATTGAAAAAAATCGCGAAATTTCGACATAGTCTGAATGTAACCTACGACCTTCAGACATCAAGTGATTATGAAAAATTGAATAGATTTCTTTTCCCATGAAATGTTGCGATTTTATACCGAATTTTTACCCAACTGCCGCCAAGAAGGCGGCATTTTTCATTTTTCTATAAAGTTTTTGATGATGATGAATTTAAAATAGGACACGTCAAAAGTGTTCGATACGAGCGAGATTGAATGAAAGCTTTGATGATAAGAGAGGAAGCTTTAGTTTACATCTATATTAAAATAGGAGAAGCTCGTGAAGTATGTAAAGAGACAGAGGTATCTGATCGATTTTATGGGCATACGTATAGTTAGCAGCAAAAACAGGTAATCATTTTCAAATTTCAAAAACGTAGAAACGCTTAGATCAAATAGACATGTTTATATCTACAAATATATGTACTAAGTGAATATTAACTCTCACTTCAAAGTATCATCGTGCTTAGTGACGTGCCAATGAATTATGAATACTTGGAATCATTAATAGAGATAGAGAAAAGAGTAGGGAAAACCATAAAAGTCGTATAAGCCAAATCCAAAGAAGCAGGAGAAGTAAGCAGTCCACAGGCTCCAAGGTGAAAGCTTCGGATGCAGGAAAGGAAGAACGCTAGATGACTATGATGAAAGGAATGTATATGTGATGATTAACGAAGCAGGCAAATAAGAAATGTTTACGAAGAAATGAATGTCAAACAAACATGCCAATTACATACTCGTAGTATTATGTGCTGGCATTTTAGAAAGATAAAATGTATGTAACTGAGCACGAGAACAATCTAAATACATACATACATTACATATATAGGAGATCACGCCTTTATCCCCGGCGATTCAGGTAGAGGCAGAGTAAAATTAGGGCCCCCCCCCCATTTCGTCCCATGCGGACACCGCATGGGATGAGGTCGCCGTACAAGGCGACTAAGGAATAGGGATAGGGGTGGCATTAGACACTATATACATAGAGCCCAGACTCAGCCTCAGATGTATGGCTCGATACTCAATAGTACCCGGAATACGGCAATAGGCTCACTCCCTATTTCTTGGGACCGAATACAAAATACAATGATTGGTGAAATGTGGGTGTTACTTCACCCCTAATCAACCCTCCTGACCTACCTACTGTTTGTTGCAGTCACGTGCAATGAAATGTATACACGGACAGAATTTTGAATAAATGTTCACTCTGAAAATTTCAGAAATAAATAGGTCACATTGTCAATATATTCTTTGTAATCATCGGGTTTTGTCACAATAATGTAAATTTTTGTCATTTTGCATTTTTTTTTGCAGTTATTGCATTTTGTAAATTTATCACTTTATACATATCAGTGCACGTGACTGTACGTGTAGATTTATTTCCAACTAGAATACGAAATTACATGATTATAACTTTGAAAATGACTGAGTTCCATACATTGTTCAACTTAGCGGTGTAATTTACAGAAATCCTTTCTTAAATATTTCAGTAACCCCAGCGTGCAGCAGTTAAAGCTCTGCATTGACGAATCGGTCAGTCTTCCAGTCAGTCGGGACAAATAATTATTTAAGTAAGAAGAAGATATCATACAAGATGATGAGACTGCAAATTCGAAGAGCAGTAGCCTTGGTCACTTGTTAGAAAGCGGCAAAACTGATGCGCATTGAAGCATATAATATTTATGAATAAATGAGCTTAGTCATTCAAATCTATATTCGTACATAATTGCTTAAGTCATATCTTATAATATCAATAAATTCTTATGCCTATCTTTTTTGTATAGTTGCAACGTGCTGACAAGAATGGTATTGTTTATTTTATATTGGTTACAATCTATATTTTTATGTCGTAGGATGATTTTGACGATTCGAAACTTCTTTTAGCCGCTAGGGCTTTAGCGAGCTCGGGTTATAATAGTTATTGGACAATAATACAAATATCTCAGTCTTGTTATATTATGTTGTATTTTGTCATGAGACTAGAAAGTTTAAAAGTTAGCATTTTTTAATTTTAATACTTCATCTACTCGAAATGAAAGGTTTTTTATACCGCCTAGGTCGCAGACAAGCACACGGCCCACCTGATGGAATGTGGTTACTGGACGTGGCTAAGGTTAACTATTCCGAAAATATACACTGATTAGCCAGTCGAAGTGTCCAGTAGGTAAATATGTTTCCCGTATTCTAGAACTCATATTAAAAACACGTATAGTTTGCGTTTTCTTCTAGATTTTTTTAGGATACAGATTTAGATAGCGCTATATCAGGTCATTTCATTTGCTGCGTGATTCCCGGTACAGTTGAATTTGGGCCACCCCATTTCCTTCCATGTGGTGTCGTATAAGGCCACTATAGGATAGGGCTATTTAACATCAGCCCCTCTAGACAAGTGGCAATTCGTTGCTCGGCGTATGACGTTTTTAACATTCGTTGACGCCTGTCATATACGTCAAATCCCATACATTTGGCATTCTATTCCACCAAACGCCGAGCAACGAATTGCCACTTGTCTATGGGGGCAAACATCAGACATAATTATAATAATATACATATACCTACACCACCAGACTCAGCCTGCATGACTCGAATAAACAATAGTGCCAGGAATACGGCAATAAGCTCACCCCCTATTACAGAGCCCAATATATGATTGGTGAAATGGAAGTGTTAATTCACCTCTGCCTAACCCTCCGGGGATAAAGGCGTGATTATATGTATGTATGTTGAATATAAGGTCATTTGTGTGACCTTTTATATTCATAAAATCAACGGAGGTACATAAAAAGCATATAAAGCTCCAGATTATAATCAATTTCGATTAAACTGCAATAAATATCGGCTCTTAAGTTTATGCGACGCCATGTTGATGGGACTTTCACGCAATAATTAATGGTTTTCCACCACTTTCGACATCTGGAGTAAACATCGAACATGTACGTTTTGTACCACTTTATAATGACGGCTATAGATCTCCTCGCTCCAACACGTCCGATCAAATCATCGAAGCAATGATCACAACCTACAATTGGTTATTTTGTGAGTATTTTTTCTCGCAACGGCTAGTTTGAATTGAATTCCGGAGCCTGATTATGATATAAAAGTTTTCAAAACTTACGGAATTTTATAAACTAATTTTTCTAAATCTAATTGAAATAGCAATCAAATTACTTGATTCTGAAATAATAGCCTCTCGAAAACGCATGTAGGTGTTAATTTGACAGACTATACTTCGGTATGATCAACTTGAGTAGGTATTCATAAATACTATAGCTTTTTTTCGTTTTTCTTTCGAATCGAATTGAAAACATGCGGTTACTGACTCGGACTATTTGTGGAGTGCCTAACTTTGACGAACAAAGTTAAGTTAGAAGTGAATATGAAGGGCACAGTGCAAAAAGGGGTTCTTATGAGATGGTTTGAATATATGCGTCTCTGCACTCTATATATTCAAACCATCCCTGGTAAGCGCCGCGTGGTTCCCGGCAGAGTAGAATTTGGGCCACCCTATCTCCTCCCTTGCGGTGTCGTACAAGGCGACTAAGGGATAGGGCTGTTTAACATCAGATATACAGGGCGTCCCACGGCGATGCCACATGGAGGGCAAGTACCTTAAATCCTTAAGTTGGCTCATTTTACTTAAAGGAGACATCATTTTATTTTTAAAAAGAAACAAAACTGCATTCAAAGATTTTTAAAAATTCACTTGCCACACCCGGTAATCGAACCGACTAAAATCCGAAAAAGTAACATCCTGTATTTTTATGGCATCAATCGATAGTGTCAATCAAAAGGATCAAATCTCTCTAAGAAACATCTCTCTCATCTCTCTAAATTAAATGAAAGGAAGTCCTTGAAACCTAAACTTATAAATTCAATTTGGCAAAATAAAACACTTTAACTCAAAGTTCATCCATCCATCTGATACCATATTAACAATGAAATTCCATATTTAAATCACTTTTCTTTTTTTATCGTGTGGAGACCGCTCCATCAATCGATAGTGTCAATCAAAAGGATCAAATCTCTCTAAAAAACATGGTAAATTAAATGAAAGGAAGTTCACAAAATCTTAACTTATAAATTCAATGCAAACAGACACAGCACTTTTACTCCAGGAACCATCAGATAAGGTATCTT
Source organism: Eilema depressum (assembly GCA_914767945.1). NCBI lineage: Eukaryota > Metazoa > Arthropoda > Insecta > Lepidoptera > Erebidae > Eilema > Eilema depressum. The sequence continues at coordinate 3,509,310 of OU612026.1, forward strand.
ATAAGGTCAACACTAGAGATATCTTTGATGAAATTTATTTAGTAAAATAAGTACATACTGAATGAATGAACTTCGTTACCTGATTAGAATGTAACTTTATTGGGTAACTGCATGAGGTTATGTAGGTAGGGTAGGTAGTAATTTTTAGGTGCTTGATTAGAAACCTGCACGCGGTGTACCCTGGGCAACGAAGATGGCGAGTGAATTGCCCTATTGGATCAACTTATAACCTGTCAATTGAGACGGTGCGGCGTGCGGTTTTAGTCGGTTTGAGTTCGAGATACCTAAATACTACTGCTGACCAGCAGCGGTCTCCACACGATAAAAAAAGAAAAGTGATTTAAATATGGAATTTCATTGTTAATATGGTATCAGATGGATGAACTTTGAGTTAAAGTGTTTTATTTTGCCAAATTGAATTTATAAGTTTAGGTTTCAAGGACTTCCTTTCATTTAATTTACCATGTTTCTTAGAGAGATTTGATCCTTTTGATTGACACTATCGATTGATGCCATAAAAATACAGGATGTTACTTTTTCGGATTTTAGTCGGTTCCATTACCGAGTGTGGCAAGCGCATTTTTAAAAATCTTTGAATGCAGTTTTGTTTCTTTTTAAAAATAAAATGATGTCTCCTTTAAGTAAAATGAGCCAACTTAAGGATTTAAGGTACTTGCCCTCCATGTGGCATCGCCGTGGGACGCCCTGTATACAGCCCAGACTCAGCCTCAAATGCATGGCTCGAGTCAACAACAGTGTCCGGAATACGGCAATAGGATTACCCCCTTTTACGTGGGACCTAATACAATGATTGTTGAAATGGAAGTGTTAATTGACCTATGCCTAACCCTCTGGGGACAACGGCGTGATTGTATGTATGTATTTATGTATCCCTGGTATGAATATGTATACAATTTTATATACGAAAAAGTGTTTATTTATCACCTTTGTCGACTGTAAATATCCCAGTCAAACTGGTTTTAAAGCAGGGCTTAAATCTTAAACCATCTAGCCCCCAATCTAAGGATTGGGGGCTAAATGGTTTAACGCGAAGGTACTTGCAGGTGAACTCACCTAGCTCCCTGAAGATCTTGTCATACATAATTGTATGTACATATATCTTGTACAAAATGACAATAACAATAGCATATACATTAACATAAACACCCATACACCAAACCATTTGTGTATATATTTAATTCGTTTGCTAATTAAAACATGAACAAGAACAATACAGCTCACTTTCTTATTCATTATGCAAATCTATTTCCACTTGCGATTTGATGTTATCTGTGGTTCGTGGTATGATACGTAAGATTTAGATGATAACTAGCTGCCCCGGCGAACTTCGTACCGCCTTATTTTCGGCCCAAATTCGTCAAATTTCGTATTCAAATCCCGTTCCCGCTGCACCCTTATCACTTAGGGGGATGAAAAATAGATGTTAGCCGATTCTCATAGATACCGGATAAGCACAAAAAATTTCATCAAAATCGGTCAAGCCGTTTCGGAGGAGTATGGCAACGAAAACTGTGTCACGAGAATTTTATATATTAGATAACAATAGTCAATGACTTTTATGTGTACTAGTAGACTGGCCACGTAGATAGCCGCGTGGTTCCCGGCAGAGTAGAATTTGGGACACCGTATCTCTCTTCCCATGCGGTGTCGTACAAAGCGACTAAAGGCGGCCACCCACTTACAGTTTATCGAACGAAAACCGGTTGATATCGGTCTGTCAGTTCATCGCAATAGCCCTTACACTTACAGTTTCGTATACGATTTTGGACTGACGGATAATATGATGTGTGTGGCCGCTTGACGATTCCGGTCAGCAAAGACAGTTAAAGGCCGGACAGTCTATGGCCGTCGGCATTTTATACGTAATAACATCAGACTAAAAGAATAAAATAATGTTATTATTTTAGTCTGAGGTAATAAAATTATGATGACATTGATGACATAAGGACTGCAGGCCGCCGGACAGACGAAAAACTGCAGGCGGACTGTAAGTGGGTGGCCGCCTTAAGAGATAGGGCTGTTTAACATCAGTTAGATTTGAACAGCCCAGATTCAGCCTCAGATGCATGACTCGAAACAACAATAGTGCTTGGAATACGGCAATAGGCTCATCCCCTATTATGTGGGACGGCACGGAATACATTGATTGGTGAAATTCACCTCTGCCTAACCCTCCGGGGATAGAGGCGTAATTATATGTGTGTATGTAGTAGACTGATTAACCGACCAGCAACTACGCGCAACTTTTTGTAGGTATCACATAGTGGGGTAAAATAGGGCCACTTCATCTCATACGAATAAGATGATGATGATAATATTGTTGATATGATATTATGATGACAATGATATTATATTATTAATAAACTTACATAATATGGTGATGTTTTTATATGTTGAACTTAAACTAAGAAACTATCAACTTAAACATGTATGGCGTTAATTTTCAACGAGAATTAATTGCAAACACTTTTAGAGAATCTCTCCGACTCAGTGATCTTATTTTATCAGTTATTTTTATTTATTCAACACCTGAATTAACCCCCACTACTTCAGCAGATGTGAGATGCTGACACTGAGAGGAAAAGTAGGTAAAATATTAAGATTTTGCTATGACTCACTACCTCAGTAGTGCAGTAATTAAGTGCGACTGCTGTGCACGAGATCGTGGGTTCAAATTCTGGGTTGGGCTAAAAATTGTATCACTTCTTTTTCTGTTAGGAAGTGGTCAGTAACAACAGTAGCCCAGTTGACAAAATTTAAAAAAAGGAATTAAAAAACAACGAGCGACATTTCGATATTTTAAGCATCTCTGCTTAACCCCTTTGCCTAAAAGAACTAGCGTATTTATCTACAGTCTAGAGCCCATATTACACGCAATGCTTTGCGTGGATCTAGATGGCGCTGTGTCTTATTATGTCATTGAAAAATTCGAATAAAATAAAATATATTTTTACTATTGAATAAAAATTAATATCATTTAACCATATTTTTTTTATTTCAAAGTTTTTCAAATTAGTATAAAACAATGTTAATAATATCATTATCATAAAATTAATGATCCAATAAAAAAAAATAATAATCATCAAATTATTATCACAAATATCACCAAAATATCATCAACATAATAAAAATATCACAAAATAAATATCGTAATTAATTATGACATGCCTGGCATTTCCGTAGACAGCTTCAAAACACTTTCCTTGAAATCAACAGGGCCTAAAACGGCCGTCCCAATACACTGAACCGACGTAATACGCAAAACAAGTTCTTTAAAATGGAAAGTACAATTCAAGTTGTATTCCAAGCAGCTTATATTTACTTTTATTGTTTCGACTGTATATTACAACTAGAACGTTACTAAGTGCCCATTACCCGTAGAAAGTGAACATACTCATTTACTTACTGCTAAATTTAATTTCTTTGTATAAATATTAAATAGACAGTGTCAAATTTTCTAATTAAGACAGAATTAGTGAAACAAAATGTGCAAATTTTTCAGTGTTGTTGCATCGCCATCTTGCGAATAAAATGTTTTTTTTAAATTTTCAAACTTTTTTTTTGGTTACGTTGTTTTCATTCGGTCTAGTGGTAATAAAGTAATTAATTCTTTCGTTGAAGTCATTGTAAGTGTAGTTAGTGTTGTTAAGAACATTGTTTTCATATGAAGAAAAAACTTATTTGAATATTTTTTACAGTGAACTTCACTTTTTGAAGACACTCCATGCAAAAATTATAAATGCGAAAGTGGACCGGCGCCGGCGTCGAAACGATTTTTGTTGGAATTTGATATACTATCTGTTTTGCTGAAAGTATACTTACAGTTAAGTACTCTATATTTCGTTAAATACAATTTTACCGTGATAAAGGATTCCTTTTTTTTATCGTGCGAAAAATCCCCACGGATACCTCCCCCGCCGGCGCCGGAGAGGAGGTTATGTCGGACTCGAACCGACTAAAACGCTCGCCGTCTGTGGACCGTCAGTTGCCGGAGGTGAAATTATTACACACAAGGGTGTACAGTACCTACAGGGTCCTACTAACATATTTGAGACCCAATCTCGCTACGAGACGATGCACTATTTTCACTTAGGTGACAGACAAGCACACGGTCATACACATAATTATGTCCTGTCATGGAACAACCGTAAAAATAGATAGACTGTAACTAGAGATAGCAAAGAAATTAGTAACTCAGGAGATGATGTCTGATAAGAATGGATTGGAACTAGAACCTTTTGATGTACTGATCTCTTTGAAGTAATAGGCAACATGTAGTGCATTTACTATTTTGCTATGCGATATACCTGATATTAAGGCCCGTTATTCTAGAATGGTACTCAGTTCTAAATCTTCATTTATCTGAGGACAGGTTGTAGCTATAGGTACCTAGACAATCTCTCAAGTCAGCCATAGCATGGCGGCGTAGATATGTCACTTCGCTTCTCTTCGATCAATGAAGTTGATGTGATATATTATGTCTTTTCATTACGTTTTGGTCATTACCTTTTGATTTCATTAGTCGATAAGATGTGTCGATTTTGTCGATACCTACCCGCCATGCTGAGGCTAACTGAAATTCTTATTGTATGTATAAATGTACTATAGTGGTCGTAGTTAGAACGTGTAACCTCTCCATTTCAAGACCGATGACATAGCCATGCGTGCCCGTGTGCCCATTTTCATTTATGCAGGCAGATGTTATTGAAGTGTCGCTTCCAACATGTGACAACACGTTGATTATAATCTAGTAGGTATATTGTAATCGTTCATAGCCCATGGTAATCATAATGGCCCTAAGCTTCACTACACTCTATGAGTTCCAACAGAAGTGAAACCTTGAAACATGCCAATATAAAACATTGGTAATTCCGCCATCTACCGGATATTTTACTGTATACGCCAGTATTTCTCATATGCTGTACTAGGTGGCGCTGCACTATTATTTTAGCGCCATCTAATAGAGGGTTTGTTGAGAACTACAGAGGTGTCAGGAACGGTAACGGTAATAGAGTCGCGTGTTCAAGCTTTGTTTCCATCTAAAAAAATACCTAACGCGTCTAAAAAGTTATTCTACCATACAAACCGTCAATGAACTCACCAAGTCTGTTCCTCAACTCCGAAGGCTTCAAAGCTGGTTCTTCTAACACCACAGGCGGGGGAGGCGCGGGGGGTGCGGGCGGTGGGGGAGGCGGCGGCGGGGCTTCATCACCAGAACTGCCTCCTGAGGACACTCCTGAGGAGGCTGATGCGGCTTGGACTACTGTGGCCTCATCCGATACGGAGGCTCGACGGCTTCCTGCTGCCGAGGATAGGCGGCTGGCCTAAGGGGGAAAGATTTAGTTAAATTATATTTTGCCCGAAGTTTCAAATCTTTGTGTAGAGTTTGAGGATTGGTGTTCGAATCAATCAAGCTTACGGAGAGACTGAGATAGCTGTGAAATTGAGCTGAACAATTGTATTGAAGTATGTATGCCGTGCCCCCGGTATCTGGGGGCACGGCAGTGTCGTCAAGTCGAGTAAAAAATAACGGTACGGCCGTACCATCCTTTTATCGAAGCACTTTAGGCAATTTTCGACCCCTTTTACTTTTTCTTGGATTTTAGTAAGGGATAGGTAGATCCCAATTGAGGACCGTTTTCACAAAGCAATACATCAAACAAAAATTCAATTTTGTTTTTTTTATCGTTTCCTAATCAATTCCCATAGCTGAACCTAAACATCTTTTCGAATTTATTGTAAACGGAACATAAACTATCAAAAAAGCACAGCAAAATACCCCAGTTTTTTCAAAGTGATACATCTACATAGAAGGAATTTCTTCAAAACGATACATCAAACGTAAAATTGATTCATATTTTGGATTTGGACATCTCTTTTACACAAAATCAAGTGTTTTATTATTCAATAAAACATTAATATTTTAATATTCTTTGTTCATTATTATTCAATATTATTGTCATTGTTTACCTAATCAACGATCGGAAGAGCACGCACTTTATAAAATACTTTTTTTTTTTCAATAATAATGATTAACGCAGAATATAGGTAAAACGCCAGTTGTTCAAGTAGAAAATGGTCGGAAGTCTAGACGTCGTCATTGCATAAATACATCGAAGATGGAAAAAGTGATCCAGATTTGGACTGTCATCACCATTATAACTACTTATCTTCAAAGAAGAAAGCAGATGTTGAAAATTTACTTAAATTCTGTGACATATCTGATGATCCTGACGCTAAAGCATTTTATGCAGATGTGCTTATGGGTTGTGCTGTCGAAGATGTCAATATTCAACGTAACTATGACGATGAAGACCCTGTTATTTAAAACTGCACTACTTCAACTAAATGTACCGCGGTTCCATCAAAACGAGACATCAACAGTAGATGTATCAAAGTTGAAAAAACTCGTAGTTTTTGATCTCATTATTTTAGTATTTCTATTTGTATTTTCTTCTTTTTTATAAGCGTAATAGTATCGCATAGAAACAAATACTCAATAAATAGGCAGTTTAATTCAAGATACCCTATACGATATGGATACGACATATGTGCAAATACTGAAACCGCGAAGCATCCTGGTCCGTAGGAATAGAACCAAATTAAATTTAAACTTAAATTCCCTGATTTATAAAATCCGAAATTTTCTAACAAAATAATTAATAAAATAAATGTAGAAAATGCAACCACTTGTATAAGTCATTAAATAGTTTCATCCATTGCTTTAAAGTCATTGACTGTGTCGTAAGTCATTAATAAATACGCACACACCTTCACACACACACACAACAACTTCACACACACACACAACAATAGGCATAGTAGGTAACTTACTTGAACAACTAAGCGGCAACATGCGATTCTACAGAGTGCTCAAAGTTGTTCAAATTCTATAAAATTAAAACTCTAGTTTCTGCCCTTAATACTGGACCAATTTTGTTCAAACTTTTCCTGATTGAAGCTTAGGGGGTACCAAGTATATGGTTTCAATTATTGCCTATATGTCGTATCCATATTGTATAAACACTGACATATAAAAAAAATCAATTATTGAAAAAAAAAAAAGTATTTTAAGATGTATCGTTTTGTAAAAACGCTCCTCAATTGGGTGAGTCAACCATTTTTCCTAATATTGTTTCTATTTTGATTTAAGGGAGTGACTACTGCTAACCCTGAGCTGCAAGCTCCGGTGCAGACATTTTTTCCCGAGACCGAGTCCCGGGAAAAGACTTTTCATCCATCAATGAGCTGGTGTACCAGTTTGTGCTTCAAAGATCTTGGTGGGGTCCTCAAATAGGCCTGCTCCTCTCCCTTCTGGAGTATAAATTGGACATGTGAAAGGCCTAAGAGTAATTAACTATACTTACAAAGTTCTGGGCCTTGTGTGTGAGGGCTGCCAGTTTGCTGGCGATCGATGACTTGGTGTGGGCTTCGGAGGCAGGAGATACTTCCTCGTACGCCTTGCTTGCGCTGTACAACAAGACAGATTTATTTGATGTAGATTTTTCTATAATTTTATACACATCAACTATAACGCATGCAGATAAAAATTTTGGATTTCCTTGGGAGTTTCTTTTTAATTAAAACACAGGATGGGACTTTAATATATCAAAATGGTTCAGCTAATTCCTGTATTCGAGGCAGGCTTATCTCTAGGTATTCTGGGAGATTGGTTTAGTCGGTTTATAAAATAAAAAAGTGTGACGTGCAAAACCATGCGTATAAAAACGATAACGCCTTCATTCGCACCGGGCGACGCGGCTGAGCATTACCTATTATCGGCCGATAATACCGCACGGGTTAATGCGATTTTTTTTAATACTGTGTGCGGTATTATCGATCGATAATAACGCATCTCAGAGGGTAAACCCGAATAATTATAACCCGTATAATTGTTATGCCTCAAAAGGCATAACAATTTTTTTTTTTAATCTATAATACCTTGAAGTAAGTCTATTGCAACTAATTTGTATAGATACCCTCATTTTGCTCCAATATCCCACTTTGCAAAAGACAGAAGCGCATCTAAATATTTCTCAAATATATTTCTGAATAATTTCATTGTCATTGGGATGTGCAAAAACTCTGACAGCACGCGTAAAAGAATCACAGTGTGAGCAGAACTCAATCACAAAAAAACTTACGTGTCATTAAGATCTTTGGTGCTGTAATCCACCACTAGCGCAGCGCTTCCCGGGCGACTATGGCTCCCGGAGTCCCGGGAACTGCTCCTGATATTACACATCATGTTACTATGCAGACTCTTCACATACTTCACGAGACTCAAGTTCCCACGCGTCAACCTCACTAAAGACTCCATCAAGAAATGACGCTTGGGTGCCGGGAAGTTATATTTTACTGCCATATTATATTTATATTTATTCTGCCAACGACTGTACCTCAACTAGAACATTCAGTTAATGGAAAAATCCTTTGCTTTGGAGTTATTTAACAAAGGGCATTGTTTTTAAAGACAATAATGTGGTATTTGTGTCGTAAGCTAATGATTCGATGATATAATTTGCTTGTGACACATGTAGTGATATATTCTGTAATTTATATTTCCTAGATGATAAATAAATAAAGAAATTGTTTGTGAATATGTCACAAGCTTTATAAGTGCAGTTATAAATTGCGCTTAGTGTAGTGAAGGAAGTGTGGGGTTAACAAATGCCTGGTCTAGGGGTGGTTTTAAAAAGTGCTGGCGTCGTTGAAGATGACATGGCTGACAGTGATCCCAAGGCAGTGCGAAGTGAAAGAGAAAATGCCAGGACATGAACCCTGGGCTCTAAAGTGAAAGCTGTGCGACCCAGCGCTAAGCTGATGAACGTGAGTGGAGACAGCCTGTGTTGCTTGTAAGCAACAGTGAATTTCTACTACGATGAGGTAGATATAGTGCTCAAAGGTTACCCGATGAAGCATTTCCCTTGCATTCCGACATCTATGGTTTTAAGAACGCCCTCAAGTTCCTCAAGGGTGGGAAGTATGGGGGAAATTACTAATCTCTGAGAGCGACAGGAGGAGGCATCTGAAACCCTGACTATTAATAGTACCGATGGTACCGATTACTTAATGATAAGTTTCGCTTAGAAACTTACAGCCGGTTTCTGAAAGGCCTGTCAAATCATTGATCAACTAACACTGATTGATGTCAAATCAATTTGAGTTTCTGAAACGTTGATCAGGGTCAAAATGTACTTTGATTTGATATGCGGTTTGTTGTTAATTGTGGCCATTCTTATCAGTCAAAACTGCCAATAGGCCAGTTCCAAAACGAATTGGCCGGTTGAAAAAATGCGCAGAATTTCAAATTTCATGAAATGACATTAGACAGCTATGTTAACTGACAGGATGATCAAATTGAATTAGCTTCTAGCAACCCAATTGCAACTTGACAAGACATTTATCAGCCGATTAGTTAATTTGACGTTGACCAGCCTTTCGGAAACTGGGCGTTAGTTACCGAAAAGTGGGTGTATACACATCTCTGCCTGCTCTTCATATGTATGAAAACTGCATAGATACTGACCTTCGCCTCTGATGGCATGATGACGGTACCTCCCTAGGCAGGTAGATATCTTCGTAGTGATGATCACGTCTTGTTGCTTCAGCACCACTGTCGCTATCCGACTGCTCCGCCGCAGTCGTCGCCTCTGCTAAGCCGTGAATTTCAGCTTTCACTGTGTATAACAAATTAGTGTAAATAAAGTGATTTCAATAATATTAGGTCCTATAAATACAGTGCGACACGGATTTCCCGCGAGTGAATGCGTGAACGATGTCCGTTGGGAATGAATTATGTTTACAGCATTGCGTATTGTTTCGTCCAAATCGTATGTGTATGTTTTGCATGAAATTCGCACCATATTATTTGGATAAAACAGGTGCCTGCATACGTACACATACATATGGCAACAGACAGGTGTAATGCATAGTAAATTTGTACATTCAGGCATTCCCGTCAGCAAGTGATTACCGTCGTCGTCTGCGATGCGTTATCGAATTTATATTATACGTCTAGTCCATTTTACCATCCACTGCGAACGTCCGCATCGCACTGTTTTAGGACCTTAGGCCACAGTTCCACGAGACGGTTTCCACTCAATCTATAACCTAATAATAGAGAAACATACATCTGAAGTTGTCGACCGAAGTTTCGGGAAATCTTTAGCAAGCAACGAAACTATCCAGCAATCGGGTTATTCCGTAAATCCTACCGAAAGAATTCCGAAGTAATGGTAGTAGCTTCATGGTATCTGAATGCTATATCTTTCGTAACAAGCGGTAATTCATTGGCCAGCGTATTGTGGAATAGAATGATAGTTACGTCAAATTCCATACATTCACCATTCTGTGCTACAATACGCCGATGCCAAAGATTTGCCAGTTGTATAATTTGCCAAGCCCTAACCTCGGTGAGAAAAACGTCTCGTGAAATGCGGCCTTAAACTAAAGAAAAGCATGGAGCAAGCTTCATTTTGGAACATTCTTATTAAATAGACTATAATTTGGAATGAATGCACCTAGGTATTTGTTTATATTATGAAAGGTTTTAAGATTTTTGTAATCTTATCTTATCACAGATGTGGTTTTGAAATATTCACTAAAAAGTTAGAAATTTTCAACTGTTGTTTTAGATAGAATCTAGATTTTTACGTAGGTATTCAGCTAAAGATACGGGGTATGCCACTGAGCAAATCAATTCCGTAACCGCACTAAAATTAACCCAATATAATAACAGTTAAAAAAATAATACTTGATAAACACTGAACCTAACTGATAATGGTAACACTTATACTTTGATTTCGTCCTTATTAATTTTATTTGCAATAATTATATAGTGGGTAATTGATATTTCATTATTTTATTGTTTTATTCATACATTTTACAACATAACGTATTTAATTTGTAGAAAAAAATAATCCGGTAGTAAAATGATCTTTATTTTTGTCATGCGGCAATATTTATATGAGATTAGAATCTGCTTAGTAAATGAATTGTTGTAATTCTGCTCAGGAAGAGTGACCATTTTACGAATTTTATAGGAATTGAGTGACATTTTAATGGTGATTCATAAAGTGATTCGTTCTATGCGGAATTGCTCAATGTGGCCATTTTAGACCCGCAGTATGGAATAATGTTAGCGCGATTCAGAATTGGTTCGCTAAATACCTACATTTGCAATGATCAAACGTTAAATGGCATGACCCAAAAATACGATAGGTAGCTATTAGAACTACAAAATTAATCTTACATTCGCTATTGAAAGAACTATCTAATATATTGAATAATTGGTACCAATTTGTGAAAATTGATACCAATTCTGTTGCTAATTATCTCTAAAGTCGAACTTACTATCGGCCTATTAAATTAAATCATAACTAAACGTTTTCTAATGACGACAATGAACTGAAATTAGTACCAACTAGAGAAGTTTTGAAAGCTTTTTTTTTTGCGAATAATAGATAGGGCGAGGTATAGGAATAAGACTAAGAACGTCGTAGAATGCAAAGGAAGCCGTTTGGATTGTTTAACAAGGTTCCATTCTATCAGGCTTACCAGTCATTATAGAGTCCTCCGGTTCCAGTGACCGCCTCGACCCTGGACAGTAATAGGAACTCTTCTATACCAGAATATTAAGAGAACTAAAAACATATGTTCAAATCTAACATAATATACAACGTTAAGTTGCCTATACACGGTCACTTCAGACCCTTAGCGTGTGTGTACAGGCAGTCAGAGCGAAGGAAAGCAGCTTGGTTGGCAAAAAATGTTACAGTATATTAATTTTGCAATTTAAAATTGAAATTTGCAATTTTTTTATGAACAGGAGCACATTTTCATTTTGTCCATTCATAAGAAGCGACAGATTTTTAAATGCAAATTATGTATGAATGACAAATATATCCAGCCCAGACTCAGCCTCAAATGCATGGCTCGAGTCAACAATAGTGCCCGGAATACGGTAATAGGCTTACCCCTATTACGTGGGACCGAATACTATGAATCATGAAATGTTGGTGTTACTGGGGATAAATACGTGATTACATATAGGTATGTATGTATGTAATACGAATTAGTATACTTTTTGTGCTACTATTTTTATCTGCTTACTTGATTGCTACTAGACTACTAGAAAGAAGCAACTTGAGTAATACTACATTTTCCCGTATAACGACATAAACATACAATTAAGACAAGTTAAGTTTGACAGCCATAGCTCGTAGGTAGGTCTATACGCATTCAGAGCAAAAGAAAAGCAGGCAAACAGGCATTGTTTTACACAATTAAAGAAAACAAACGAATGATCAGAAATTCGTAACTACATATAAAGATTTTTTACAGCAAGATTTGTATAATTGTTTTTTTTTTTGCAAATAAATATACAGCAGTAGACTTGAAATGAATTTACAAAATGTAGTGGAAGCCGTTAAGATTGAACTACTGCAAGGTTCCATTCTATCAGGCTTACCGGTAATTATAGAGTCCTCCGGTTCCTCTGACTGCCTCGATCCTGGACATAATAGGGACTCAAACTCAACTATAATTTTAAGAAACCTGCATAGTCTAAAATTAGGTTTCTTCTCCATATAGATGGAAATCATTGATGATTCCATCGGAGGATATTGAAGCTGACATTTAGCATAAGACCTATTTCATCGTGAAGCCTAACTTTGCGCTGAAAAGAAATAATGGAAACTCATTGCGAATTTCAGTATTGCGTGGGAATTTCAAGTACTACAGGGAAGACAAAATGACTGTAAAATTACTGGAAATGGAGGGACTATCACTACAGTCAGAGAACAAGTAGCTCTTTACGTTGCTTGGATCCCTATATCCATAACTAATATTATAAATGCGAAAGTAACTCTGTCTGTCTGTCTGTTACGCTTTCACGCCTAAACCACTGAACCGATTTTGATGAAATTTGGTATAGTGGTAGACTAGACATTGAGAAAGGACATAGGCTATGTTTGGGCGCGATAACAGACATCCACGCGGGCGGAACCGCGGGCGAAAGCTAGTCTTTTATATATCTTACTAGCTTTTGCCCGCAGCGGACAGACAGACAGACAGAAAGACAGAGTTACTTTCGCATTTATAATATTAGCATAGATATGGATTTTTAGCTTGCACATTGGAATATTAGTTTACTATGGCATATGGCATCCTTTAGGAAATGATTCATGGGGAAACTGAATTTGGTCTTGTTATTTTAAACTACGTGATTTACCTCTCTGGGGCCTGTAGATAAAGTGACATTCTAGATTAGCGGAATCAGAAATTAACGCGATTCCTGTATTACACACCTACCCCTGTTTATTTACCCCTTAATTATTTACCCCTGTTTATACATACCTGACATTTGGACCAGGTTACATCGGCCGTGGTCACACCATAATCGCGTTAATTCCTAATTGCATATCATGGATCGCGAAAGTTAATAATAGAATGTCAGTCTATCTAACGCCGGTCCCATATCCGCTCTACAAGTTCCACCTACTCACCAGTCATAGCCGGAGCCTCCTGCCCCTCAGCCGGAACCCTGGTCCCGGGCGAGCGCGCGTGGAACAGGTCCCTGACGCGCTGGTACAGTGCTGCCGGGGCTCCGGAGCTGGCGTTGTTGTGTAAGAACCATCCTCCAGCAGCGGCCGTGTCCGCGTCCGAAGCTGAGCAGGCTGGAGAAAAGGTGTTTGTTCAAGAATTACAAATTATAGGAGTGGGTAGTTCCAGGACCTCTGTCTGTCTGTCGTACATTCACACACTGGCAACTGCACAAGCGCGAGCAGACAGAAGAGGATGGAGATCAGAATTTCATGTAGATGGAGGGCGGGTGGAAATATTTCCACCTGGGTTAAATTCTGATCCTGTGCCTGCAACCTTTTGGAACCTATTCCAGGAATAAACAACTTATATGTTATTTCACAACAGTGGCCTATGTCCAGCAGTGGACTGCAGTAGGCTAATTGATTGATTGATTGATGTTATTTTACTATTTCACACGACAAACCTATTCCTGTACCTACCTACCAAATTTCAGCCAGATTCATTCAGCCATTTGAGCGTGACTGAGTAAGTAACCAACATCCATACATTTTCAGAAACTTTCACATTCATGATGATTCATTGTTTTTTGTACGAATAAAAATAACTTCCTCAGTTTTCTTCACATTAATTTTATATATTTATACGATAGGCTCGTATTCAGTCATCGAAGCGAGTAATATTAATACAATTATGTTTACAGTAAGCAATGCAATCATCACTATCACTACAAATACTCGTATTATAAAACAAAGTCGCTGTCGCTGTCTGTCCGTCCCTATGTATGCTTAAATCTTCAAAATTACGCATCGGATTTTGAAGAGGTTTTTTTTAATAGATAGAGTGATTCGAGAGGACGGTTTATATGTATAATACATGCATAATATTGTAGAGAAACACTGATAAATTTAGAGATATGCATCGGGAACGGGGTCAGAAAATATGGCGGTACGAAGTTCCCCAGGTCAGCTAGTAATATATAAATTGTCATTTTATCATATCATCTTCTTCTTCATCCTAGGGTTAATCCCAGTCGCATCCGAAGCTTTCACCTCGGAGTCTGGGGTCCGCTTTACCAGTCTAACTGCGAATTTGGCTGGACTTCAATATTTTCCGTAAAGCGACTGCAATCTAATAATCCAGAACCTATTGGCGATATCGAAGTCCTGTAGGCCAGTTGTCGGACTTTTTAGGATTCTACCAGTGGCGACGGGTCCCTCATGATTTCGGCCAGCTTGTTTCTGCAGATATGGTAGAGACCTATAGGTATATGGAACCCATGGTGCATGAAAAACTAGATCACAATAGAAAATCACCGGCTTGCATTTTAACAATTTTCGCACTTCGCCATTGCCAACCACCCGTAACGACTGCTATAGATGTTCATATGGGTACCGAAACCGAAGGCATAACGTGCTCATAGGCACAGAGGGATCTCAATGTCCTAGGATTGGTCACCCATCCTAAGGCCGACCAGCGGCCGTACCAACTGCAAATGTCACTTTGTAATGTCATATAAATATATCAAAATATACAGGATTATAAAGTGACATTTGCAGTTGGTAGAATGACAGCAGTTCAATATTGACCTGTTTTAAGAGTTCATGGTAAGGGCCCTGGCTGGTGTTGGTTAACCTTGCTATGTGCAACCAAGTAACGGTTACCACTTATCCGCGAATCATTCCTAAATCCCTATCATCTTCATGGAGACGTATTTTCCTGATTGCATCCTTGGCCAAGATGATCTCGGCGCTCAGGGTCCGCCTTCCAGTTCTTCCTCCTCCACCTCACACGGTCTTGGGCGTCCATGATAGTGAGACCATTTGCACGCATGTCACACTCCACGACGTAAGCCAGGACTTCTTGAGCCTAGCCCTTCTATCTGAACCCGGTGGGGGGCGCCATTGCCAGACATTTGCTACCCACACGTAGCTTAACGGTAGAACAGACGTGGCCGCACTAGCGAATTCATTCCTAAATCCTAACACAATAAAATACAAAAACTAAAACGCACCGTAATTATCGACCACAGCCACCCATTCTTGTATAATAGATCTTTTAACTGCATCCATTTTCAACAATTAATTAATCCAAACGCCGCCGATTACGTCCGCTCACTTCGGGAGCAGGAAAACAACTGCTCAATGGGGTGCAACGTTACCTAAAACTGCGTGTGCGCTTCCGGAGACTCACTTCCGTCGTATTCTGCTATTAGATGCGGTTCATTCCTCATATTCATGCTACGGTATGTATTGATATGATTGGATTATGTACACTGCTGTGTGTTAACTACCATAAGTGGATTACTACCATAAGTGGATTATTACCATAAGTGGATTACTACCATAAGTGGATTATTACCATAAGTGGATTACTACCATAAGTGGATATAAAACATTTTTTTCATACTACTAAGTTGGCAAACAAGCACACGGCCCATCTGATGGAAAGTCCACTTACCGACAAAACCCTTGTACTTGTTTGTTACCTCAGTGTATGAAGAAATCCCTCTCGAGTCACGTAAGTTATTTCTACATAACATTTTCAAAAAAACCATATTACACTGATGTTCTAAAAACATGAACACAAGATAATTATATCGCACATATTACCATTAAACATGTAAGAATCACGTCACTATCGATTACATCCCTAAAGATTACATCACTATCGATTACATTACCATTATCAACGCATCTAATCCGTGTCAACTATCACGTAAAATCCATTACGACATAAGGTTCACTATCGCGCCGATTACTATCCGACCTTGAATGCATAAGGTCCGGTTTGTTTTACTTTCATTGGTTCTAATCTCGCGATGGAAAGCAAGAGTTATGGCGTTTACGATAAGAAGTTTCGATTTCGTTGGAGTGGCAGGTGGTAAAAGTAGATCGGGGTTATTAGGTGGATTGATTGATGGATTGATTAAAGTAACTTGTGATCGCCCATATTGATCAAAAGTCGACAATAATATTTTATTGAAAATTTGACGGAAACAAGGGAAAAGCCCATAATAATATTAAATATATTACACTAAATTAATAAGAAAATATGCACAATATGTAATAAACAAAATATAATACAACTTCAAGTTTGCTGGGTAGCCTGTCATTAGGGCAAGAGTTGGTGCATTTCTATATAAATACTGCATTTTACGCGACAGCCAAGGAAAGGTTACGTTTTTTGAAATTTCATAAATAAATAAAAGCCAAAAGCGCTTTTCAAAATATAAATACTTTTGAAAAGCGTTCGTTATCGATGTCAAGGTTTTCATATGAGTTAGTAAATGGCTTCAAAATATCTAACAGACATAAAAAGTATCCTAATGCCATAGTTGCGATTAATTTTATTTATTGTTATTCTATAGTAAAATTACTTTTATTTTAAGTAATTAATTTGCAGTGGTAATCAGCAACCTTGGATTTATATTTTAGTTTGCGTACTGGTGTATTCATCGAGTGACTTTCGAAAAATACATTGACAATAAATTACTTAAAATAAAAACTATTTATAAAGGTTTATCGAGATTTTTTTTTTATTTGTGGTGGGCCTTAATCAGCCATAAATAAATACAATCCGAAAAATTCAATCAAGAAAATATTTCTGATTAATTCAGACATCTCTGGGTATACAATGGATAATAAATCTTTACATTGTAAAAATATGGTGAATATTTACCTGAACTATCTTCCCCCGAAGAGCTATGATGCGTCAGACTAGTAGAGTTTCCCCTCTGCATAGGATTCACGTACAGCCCATCTGCTGGTCCAGATCTGGCCGAGCTGATGGAGCCGACGGTGGAAGGTAGGGAACCTCGTCGCTCCTGGACGGAGCTGTGTCTCTCTCGCTCTGGCGCGTGAAGGTAGAAGGGAGAACGAGTATTTGTGTTCACGTTGATGCAGTTCGGAAGAGCACACTGGAATTTTGAGAAGAGATCATTAGTTATGTTTTTGAGTTAAGCTAAGCTTAGTTTTTTTGCATCATGTCCAAGTGGCATTTATTACACTGACTATGAACTTCACTCAATATATTCCATATGAGAATTCGGTGAGACTTTGGACTTCAACTATGCTGTGAATTGCTATCAACAGCAGCAGGAGTAGTATTTGAAGTTTAGAGACCGCTCTCCTACTTCATCATGATAGTTTAGTTAACTATCACAAGAGCGACTGCCGTATAACCCCCAATTCCGAGAGAAAAGCCTATGATACAGAGCTTCATCCATCAACTAGAAAGTATAGCGGCTTGCAGGCAAAGTTGATTTAGATTTAGACCCTTTTTTTTTTTGCGCAAAACCCCACATATCCCCCCCCCCCCCCTCGCCGGACTTACCCTAAAAATCTTGGTGATTCACCGTTCCAACAAAATTTCACATAATAACTTTTCAACGTATATGAAATCTACCTTTCCCTATAAGCCGAACAAAAAAGAAGAAAATACCGGATATGAGATGCCGAGTACACTCACCGAGACAATAATTGGATTACATTTTTTATTAATCCCAACCGTAACTGATTATCCAATTTTAGAATAAAGGTAGGTGGTATTTTACCATGCAATAATTGTAGGGTTTACGTAACTGACATAATAAGAGCGCTCATCTGAATGAAATTGGCACCAATTTTCTTGTTACAGAAACATAATTAAGCGAGGTTGACGGAAGTAAAACTTATATACATCTTTGTCTTGCCTTCGGTAGAAAAAGAGATCGGAATATGTATTAGTTCTGTCAAAACTTGCATAGCTACTTTTTGTAACAAAGAATTGACGTCATTGTTAGTCAAATTTAGATAGGCACTTCGTGCTTACCAACATAACAAAAATTATGTAACATTTTCTGAATCAATTTTAAAATTTGGACTTGGAATTCCTGATAATTTGAATGCATGATTGAGAACTGGGAAAGTGACGATTCCCAATTCCCCTTCTTATCTTTTCCCTTGCAGGGATGCTCACGCAGGGACCTGTGACAAGATAGGATAATTTTGCCGCAGGAACTTTTATTATCACTCTATCTACCACAATTTTAAGATTTCTGGTTGAAAATTGATTAACAAGAATAGCCTATCGTCAGCGCATGCTATGGCAATAACATTATACCATTACCCCGATATCAAGCTGAATCGTTTTGATACTGATAATCTAGCATCGCACAAATTAAACTTACTGAAGCTGACTATCATTATATACAACATCCCAACAATCATTAGCTCACGGCCAATCCTCCATTTACATCGGAAGAATATCTCATCAAATTCCTCTACAGTCCCCTACCCATATTGTACGCAAATACAGCATCAGTGTTAGGCGTGGGACAAATGTAAGGGACGAAGGACGAAGACGCGTTGCGGACAGAGTGCGGACGTATATAAAACTTGTAAGCAACTTACTCGTGCTTCGCCTGGCGAACAAGCGCAAGTGTGGACTGCTTTGTACGCAGAAAGCTGCTTGCTCTCAGCCCCGGCTGCGCCTGCAGCTACCAGCACATTCAGGCACTGTAAGGAAATAAAATATTTAGTGTTTCACAGCAACGTGGAAGCTTCTGATGCAGCTGGGCAATGCTACAATGACGGTAATAACAGTATACGATAGCTGATTAGCAAATAGTTGTCTGCTTAAATGCATTTTTTTTACAAATATAACCTAAATTTAAAAAAAAAATAAAAAAAAGTATGTACCTATAGTCGGCAAAGGAGACAGGTAAACACCTGTTCAAATAAAGATGTGTTTTTACTTCTCTCTTTAGCTGACTGTACGTACAGCATATTTACAGGTCAAAAACAACGGTCTAGCTGCAAAGCTTCGATATCGCCTAAGGTTAACATTGGGTTGTGGAGGTCAGGGCCCATACCATGAACTCTTAAAACAGGTCAATAATTGAACCAATCCCTTCACGGAAAATATCTAAGTCTAGCCAAATCCGTAGTTATGACTGGTAAAGCGGACCCCAGACTCCGAGCTGAAAGCTTCAGATGCTGGGAATTCACGCTAAGAGGATGAAGAAGTGATATGTGGTGAGGTTTTAGTCACAATGTAAAATACAAATGCTACAACGGTGGCTTCAGTTTGCCTCATCATAAAATAGGTACTTTTCACACTCCACTTTGGAAATACTTCTGCAAGATGTGGTCGTGACACTTTACCCTTATCTACACTCTCAATGCGAATTACGCTTTGTACGTTGAGAACACGTAACATTGACCTCACGACTGACCGTGTGACAAATGCAATTCGCCATGATGAAATCACTTCAGGAAACTTGCATTGTTCCAAACTCCGGATCAGCTGGCAGCAGGTCAATAGCATTGATATTTGATGAATTGCTGGTATGAATGATGCTTCATGATGTATCATATTTTTTTTTAATGTTGACGTATTATATACCATATTGTATGGTGGCTTGGATATGGGCACCTTGGGGAAGAGTTGAACGTTCTATAACTATATAGTAAGTACCTACCTAAATCGAGAAAATGCATTTTTGACGGTGTAGCGAAAAATCATATACCTAACGCCACCTAGTGAAAATTAACTGAACTATCTACAACTATCGATCCTGCATCGCGATAAAGATATTTGTACATTGGACTGCGCCTATCAGGCAATTACTTAGTCTATTTGAAGAAACCTTTCCTTGAGTTAGAGCTATTGGAGGAATATCAGACTCTGGTCTTCCAAGATAAACCAAATATAATATTTTAATTTACTCTATCTATAAATATCGTAATACAAATAATTTACCAATTATACGAAGTCAAAATAAACTTTCACTGTCGTAATACGAACTTAACATCTATTTCCTATTACCTCAAAACAACAATTCATTATGGTAACCGTAAAAGGTATACATTTAACATATAACGTATAATTAACCTACTATTTACATATATAGTACATATTGAATTACATAAAAATAAATGTTTAACATATTTATTAAGGTTGACGTGATTTAAAATTCTATTCAGATTTTATGTATCTGATGTGATATAATATGAAACAGCTTTCGAACATTTGCCAAGAGAGCCCTGAAGATCTTAGGCGAGGCTTTAGAGCGGCTTTTCTTCTCGGGGTTGGGGGATAAGGCAGCAATCACTCGTGTAAAAGCGAGCTGTTGAGGTAGTCTTGGATAAATGATCTCCACTTTTTTCTCTCAATCTTGATTGGTTACAGAGTAAGTAATTGCGGTTTACCTTTCGGATGAGAACCGGTTGTCCCATTTTCATTTCAGAAACTGCCCCGCTCCAGTAGGCAGTGCCCTGCGCTTCCACTGTCTGCTCTTGGCGCGAAAAATTAATTCCAAATCAACAAGATATGGGGACGAGTGGGAGCCTCATCTAATATTTTAGGAGACGAATGGGCGCAGGGTACGAATTTTAGGGGACCAGTAGGTTCGTACTCGTAAATACAAAATCCTAATTTTAACATAACTCTTACTATATCACTTTAGATATTTACATTTGATATACATATGTAATTACATGTTATGTGTATATAACTAAAACACCTTACATAAGTACACACCCAACCAAAACACGCTATACATTATACATACACATTTAAAATTACCATAAGAAAATGTTACGAATATCTAACACACATAAAACACATGGAATCAAGTTTTGTGTACCTATTTTTACTTTCGTTGCTCTGACCGATGTTAAAAACGAACGGAGTTCTATCAAATTAATATGCGCGTGCGCCGAAATCAAACTACCGGAGTGTGACCAGTGAAAAGTGATACTTTCATAACGTGAGCTTTGTTCCACCGTGCGTAGAAAGTACGTATGTAGATGTGTCGGACGCTCTTGAATTATACTGTTAAGGTTCATTCATAACGTGGTTAGGTAATGTTTGAGTAGCGCTATAATGTGTTAAAAGGGGTGACAGTTTGGTTCTGATGAAAAATGATCTTGATACTTTACTATATGAGCTATCGAGATTTTGATACTTTAGGTGCTTTCTAGGCTGTTATAAAGCATTGTTGATACTGCTAACGATAGGTCATTGTCATCCTTGTGTTAGTCTCGGGTCAGTTTTTTCGTGAAGCGCCTGCTATCTCACCTCCACAACCCATTGGGGATTGTGGTCTAATATAAAATCTACAGCTAACAGGGTATCCACTGAGTAGCAAAATTTACATTTCTGGCCTATTTATTTATTATATACCTTTGAGTTTTCAGAATATGTATATATAATTAATTATCTTATAAATTATAATACAGAACTATAACTATAAATGCAAAAATAAAAATTTACATTTAATTACATTTATTTAGAATCTAAATTTAAACCAATGCCAAATATAATGAAATTTGGAAATTTAAATAAAATGATTATAAAAGTAGTTTAGTTTTATTAAGTGATAGTGAGAGATAAAATTTATATACTTATCAGAAGAAGTGTACCACTATTTAGTCTAAAAACAAACTAATTGAAACTAGAACAAAATCCATTCTAATTTCATTATTAATTTGAAGCGCAATTATCGAATAATCAATAGAAGAGAATCATTATTTTGTATGAAAACAACCTAATAAAAAAAATTGCCTACGAATTGAGAAACTCCTTTTTTGAAGTCGGTTAAAATAGAACACATTCCATTCTTGCTTTGTCTATAATTTCACTCACTATTGTCGAAATATCACAAAAATTGAACCATTATTCAATCAGAATGCAAACTGACTGAAAATATTCTAAAACACATTCCATTGTAGTGTTATAAATAAATTTTCCCATTATTATCAAATGTTCACAAGAAGTGAACAATTATTAAGTTCGAAAACAAACTAATTGAAAATAGAACACATTCCATTTAAACTTCATCAATAACTTTTCACACTATTATTGAATAATCACTAGCAGTCAACCATTATTTAGTTTGAAAATAAAACACATTCCATTCTTCCTTCATCAATAACTTTCGTACTATTATCGAATAATCACTAGAAGTGTACTATTATTTATTCTGAAAACATTTCAAAGTAATGAATCTAACCGACGACGCATTACTTATTTCCACAAGTGGTAAAGAAAGCACTGTGTAATCACATCAAGTAATTACTCCACAATTATATGGTGCATCGAGGAGACAATCAATTATATTCTTTGTTTGCAGTTTTCATTCGCTTTTCCGAGTTTCCCGGTATTGTATAACGATGAACGTATATTATTATCCAGATAGTAATATACTGTACCATTATGTGCACAGATTAAGACTGTGATTGTGTGTATTTACAAAAAAATATTATATAAAAGTTTGCTTGCCTACCTAGGATAAAATTGTTTTTTTTTTTATACAGGACATGTCAATTTGCCTTCACCTTGCCTGACGGTAAGCTGAAGGCAAAGTCTGAGAGAAGAGGGTCACCATTATAGACACGTACCATATTACAATGGTGACACTCAGCTTGATGGCTTCATCAGATGCTTTTTCACACCGCGCTAAAAGGACGAAATATTAAAAAACTTCCAAAAATATCATGCGGTACATATTATTGATTTTTTTGTTATTTTTGCACAACGATCCAATTATCTGGTAGTGTATACTTACAAGTAACTTGATCCATATGTAAGTTCAAAACCCTACCTAAAAAGATAGTTACCGGTGCCATGTTCTCAAGATATCAGTAACCAAGTGAAATAGGCCTCATTTGACCCAAAAATCTTACCTCCAAATGATGATTCTCAGCGGCATCGTTAATAGGGCTCTTCCCGTGTCTGTCCAGGTGTAGCCTGGCTCCGTGTCTCAGGAGCCAACGGACTGTGCTCAGATGACCCCTGGAGGCTGCGAAATGGAGCGGAGTTGCGCCATCTCCGTCTCTAGCATTCGGATCTACATTTCGCTCCACAATCTAGAAAAGAAGTTGAGAAATTTTTTAAAATCTGTTTACATGGAGTACCTATCAATAAAAACACATTTATAGGTATTACTAGCTGCTGCCCTAGGTATGCCTGTGTAAATATCCAATCACGGCAAGTCGGTAGCTTAGTGATGAAGAAGTCGGCTTTACGATCGAGAAGTCCCGGGTTCGAAACCTCTCGCCAAAAACCGACCCTCCGTCGCTGTATATCATATTCTCAAAAGACCACATTCGTAAAACATCACATTCGTTAAATACGATATTACTCCTAGCATGAGCAATAAGGTAAATTGCTCATGTTAGGAGTTGCTAGAGCTCGATTTGCTCGAGCTAGAGCGGAAGGAATCAGTGGTATTCCTACAAATATATATTACTGTTACTTACTCCTAATAAAATACATCTTTTAATTACTCCTTCGGGGATATATAGGCACTTCTTATGTATATTATGTACACATTTCTTTTTTTATAGGTAAGTAGTTATTAATAGTAATCAAAATTATTAATAGTGTCATAAACCGTCAAAGTAACCTAAATTGCTTATGTTAGAATTACGTCCACGTCGGTAGTTTAATCGCCAGGATTCGAACCACCCACCTCGGAATCAGAAATCTGACGACTGAAACCACAAGGCTACCGCCCGCCGACCCGCTTCCATATCTACGAATATCTTTCATAACGACAGCACTTTACGTATTGTAACTACATAATAACGGGGAGCCATACTGTTCAACATTCCATTCTACCGCAAGATTTCGAAGTTTATGCTCCAAACCATTGTAATAAAAGACGCTGTGGTTTCACCATAACAATGTAACAACGATATAAAATATTGCAATGGACAAGTCTCAAGGCACCTCTTGATACCTAAGCATTAAAGCTCTTAGTTTTGAAATTGTCAGAACTCAGCGAAAATTTCGGAAATTTATTTAGGCGTTTTCGTTTTCAACCCACGGATGTTTTTAAGTTTTCTAGCCAAGATTCTGTTTTTCACCTGATGTTTTTTTATTTATATATATCAGTGTTTATGTTTTTATCAATCTGCCGGGCCGCGTGGTTCCCGGCAGAGTAGAATTCGGGCCACCCCATCTCTTCCCATGCGGTGACGTACAAGTACAAGGTGACTAAGGGATAGGGCTGTTTAACCTCAGACAGATACCATACAGCACAGACTCAGCCTCAGATACATGACTCGAGACTTTAATATTATGTTATCTGTGGCTCGAGTCAACAGTGCCCGGAATACGGCAATAGGCTCACCCCCTATTACGTGGGCCCTAATACAACGACTGGTGGAATGTGGGTGTTAATTCACGTCTGCCTAACCCTCTGGGGATAAAGGCGTGATTGTATGTAGGTATGTATGTATGTATGTATGTATCAATGTTTGGGAGCTTTTGATAAGCGAGTGCTTTGGTGTTAGTGGTCGTGAGTTTCCTGCCTTCGTCGTTTAGACGACGCTGACGTCAGTCTGATAACATAAGGTTCATCTGGAGTAGACAATAGACCTAGCTTCACGTGATAATTTAAAAAAATTGGTGTATTTGAGTACCTATATTGCCTTATCAAGATCTTCGGGGCCAATCCAATGTAGCTTGCAAGTTGGTACCCTTGCTAACTCACGGATAAACTATTCTCTGTGTGTAGGGGCCGAAAAGAAAAGTTGGGAAAGCGGATTTTACCTATAATTTCCTACCGAGAATAATATTACGCAAAGAAAAGTCACAATTTAATGGTAAACCACAGAGTTATAAATCTATTCATAGACATTTAAATACTCCAATGAAGTGCTGTCATAAAAACATCAACTCCAAGCCTCTTGACCGGATACCTATTATATAAATGAAAGTTAAGAATAATAACTTGTTTACTAAGAGCTATTTAGCATAAATTTGTCCTTGCTAACTTTAAATCTTAAAATTTTGAATCTCAACTAGTATTAAAAAGCTGAATAGTTTGTTTGTTTGATCGCGCTAATCTCAGGATCTACTGTTTCGAATTGGAAAAATCTTTTTGTGTTGAATAGCCCGTTTATCGATGAAGGTTATAGGCTAAGTATTATCACGCTAGTACTCAAAGGAGCGGAACAGTAACCATAAATGTCAGCAAAGCCGGTTAATTCCTACACATTCTTTGAAAATTTAAAAATTGCGGGCATATAATAAATTATGGTTTAAGTTTTTAGGAGTAATACGGGGCACGGGCGAAGCTAGGGTAACTAGTGAGTGATAAAAGTCATTCAGAAGTTGTTTTGTTGCATATTTCATATCAAATAAAGAAAATGTATGCGCCATTAGTTATAATAAGTTACATATTCCCAACTGCTAAAATATGCTATTTCCTATATTAGATAATGATGAATATTTCAATAAAAACATATGAACATTTCCTTTTACTTCCTTAATCATTTCACAGCCTCTGTAGAGTGGTGGTAGTGAACACGACCGTAAGGCGTAGGTTTTATCCCCGCTCAGGCTCCCTAGACAAGTGGCAATTCGTTGCTCGGCGTATGATGGAATAGACTGCCAAATGTATGAGATTTGACGTATATGACAGGCGTCAACGAATGTCAAAAACGTCAAATCCTATACATTTGTCATTCTATTCCATCATACGCCGAGCAACGAATTGCCACTTGTCTAGAGGGGCAGCTCATTGAATTATAACCCGCACCACGTATCTTGGACATAAATCGTAAGACATACGAGGCTCTGGCGCCCGCGGATTGCTTTGTAATAGTCTATGCTTGGTGAATTTGAGTTCGTCTACCGCAGTAGCATCCCCTGCTATCCTCAAAAAACACCCAAGAATGTGTACTGCGCGTATAGGGCACATTTTGAGCACATTTTAGGTCCAAAATACGTGGCGCGGGTTATATTATTGTTACTAATACATGAAGATGGATATTTGTATTGGTCTGGTCGTGCCTCGGAGAGCAAATTCAGCCGTCGGTTAAAAAGTTTATCATCTGGGCGTCAATTCTGTTAAAGCAAAACCACTGTCATGCCACTGCCACTGCAAGAAAATTTTATTTAATTTTAGCCTCTAAAGTAATCCAGTCAAAGTTTAAAATTAAATGGCTTTTTGTAGAGTGAATGAAAGAGTGTAATGAAACTCTTTTCATTTAATTTTTGACTGTAAGACTATAAAAATAAGGACTAACATTTAATACCATTTTTTGCAGTCTCTGTGGTAATACAGTGGTTGTGCTTTAGCAGACTTGAGAAGCTGGTCTAACTGCAATGCTTCGATATCGCTAACGGGTAGTGGAGGTTAGATGGCATTCGCTTCACGGAAAATATCGCAATTGAAAACAGCAATTAGCGATATCGAAGTTCTATTGTTAGACTTGTCGGATTGTGGTATGTGGGCTCCAAATAACCATAACGGCTGTCTTAGATGTTCGTATTATGAGACCGACGGCTTAATGTGGTCTCCGAGGCACGAAAATATGTATTTACAAAATGAAGTAGGTACATTATGTGTATGTATGCATAATGACAATACTTATTACAAGTTCAGTTTGGGTCTAGATAGCACTGTGCAATACGTCCTAGAATATTTATTTATTCAAAACTATAGCAATGGATTTTGACACTGATTCTGAAAAAGTCTTTGTAGTATAACAAAATGAATGTTGTGTAAAGAGAATACATTATTTCTAATAAAAAACGGTATATACAAAGATAAGTGCAGGTCAATGCAGGCTATTGCGTAAGTTGTTCATAATTATGTCACTAGACTAATGTGTTTCTTGTAAACCTAAGTTACAACTACGCCGTTCTTCTAGGCTCTGATTTCATATTATATTATAGACTAGCTATGCTCACGACTTCGTCTGCGTTAACTTAGATCTGGGTTTTAAGTTTTTGCATGGAATCCTAATTATTTTGATTATCACAGCATCTTCGTGGTTGATTGTTTTGTCTCATCTCAGTTTGCATACAATGTCATAGTAATTACTGGCGATTGGTTCATAAAATAAAACAATTTTCTCACAGGTTCAACCCATTGACTTGAGAATCTGGTTGTAAATGTAAAAGTAGAAGCAATAACCTCAACGTTCGTATGTGTTAGTTTGTTGTTGACAACAATAACAACCACTTGACAGCAATAGGCTTTGCTACTTCATTTGCCTATATTACTTTCAATGACAATAATATACATATTAATACTACAATAGCTGACACGGCAAACGTCCTTTTACCGCTATAAATGGAGGTTGATAGCAGAAGGGTGAATTTAGGTTTGTATACTTATATATTTCAATGCCAAATCATAATAAAATATAGAAAAATTGCAAAAAAAAAGAAAAAAATATATCTTGGGGTGGACTACCCTTATAACTCAGGGCTTTAAAAAGTAGTTTACAACCGATCATATCCCCCAGGCAGTCAATTTAACGACCTTATAATTAAAGAAAACAGTCATGGGTCCCATATAAATGGTGTAACCTATATGTATAATATATAGAGCTCTATCTACTCCTTCAGTGATATATAAACGTGATTACCTATATAAATACTTCATGGATTTAGATGTTGTGTTTTATTTTTCTTAAATAAAAGTTTACGACTTATAACACCCGCTCTATCTGCAGTAAAAATCAAACACGACCCAGCCACTTCGGATATTTCCCGGTAGAAACAGAAAGATATGAATAATTGAATATCATTTCCCCATTTCATTCAACCCTTATTCTTCCGTATACTATTTAAAAAAAGAAACTCAGCATCCCATCACCCACTGAGAAGGAACAAGGAATTCCTCGCAGAATGATCATTGATCAGGCACATAATGTGCGCGTGACCATTACACATTTCCTCTAGATCGAGCGATTGATCGAGGTCGTTCACCTCAAAGATTTTCACTTCTCAGTTATTGATCCACACGAATGCGAAAGTAAATCTATCTGTGTGTTTGTTACGTTTATATGTGTAAACTCTGAGCCGATCATAAAGCAACTTGACAAGGGGATAGTCTAGCTAGGGTATAGACATTGTAGGACTTTGTGTTTGTTTGTTAAGGTTACCATACAAATGCTCAAGGTCATTCGCTCATATTTGAACCGTAAAAATCAGTAAAACTAATTTTAATAAATAACTTTATAGGCGACGGTTACTAACTACGAGTAAGAAGTTCACGTCATGCTAATACACTTATTTAACATACATGTGAAAATTTTAGATTATTTGGATACATATTGTAGAAAATATTTGGTTTCATAAGAAAGAGTAGAGAGATGTTCAGAGCCTCTTTTCACCTATTTCCTCCTTTTTTATTTAATTTATGAAAAGGTGAAGTTACTCTGTATGTCCTGTAGTATGCAGGCATGTGAATTCCTGTAGTATGTAGGCATGTGAATTCCAGATCTGTAAAGTTAAAAAGAAAAACGGTTTCGAAAATACCGATTTTTCGATGCTGATCAGATTCGGGCCCCTGCCATCATCATCTTCTTACAGTAGTACCTGGTTCCTTCTCAGGCTTTAACGGGGTTTGAATTTGGATGAGGCTTCAGAAAGCCTTTAACGGCAAACGGTACAGATACCGTTCATGTTAGATTACTTGTAATTACGCACGACGAAATATGTGATTTTGATTGTCATTGATTAACATTGCTCACTAAGTAATAAGATAGAAAAACAACCAAGTAAGTACTTGATCAGTCAGTCTAATTCAAATTAAATGCCGTATTTCAGGATGTTGACTCGAGTCATGCATCTGAGGCTGAATCTGGGCCGTATACAGATAGTTGTCTCCTGCACTCAGATAGGGCTGTATAAAATCAGACGGATATCTGTTTGATGTTAAACAGCCCTATCCCTTAGTCGCCTTATATGACACCCCAAGAAAAGAGATGGGGGTGGCCCAAATTCTATTCTGCCGGGAACCACGTGGTGTTTAATAAACGTCAAATTAACTGACTACGTAATTTACCCAGACTGCTCCGCCATATATTATAACAACTATCCTATGACCTATCCTCTACTATTATCATTGTTGTGTATCATAGAACCGGCACAGACAAATTCACCAAAAAAATTATTTAACAGTATATTTTTTCATTTATTTTCTTTTTTTCCATAATTCGAACAACGTAATGAGGCCCATTCACGGTTTTTCAATTACGTTATTAAAGGGGGCAATTGATAGAAGTACTTTATGTCGTAATTTGTTGCTAGAAATAGTATCTTATGTTGTGAGATTAAATGGAAAGCGTGAATTTTATTATATAATGTAGTAGTACGTACGCAAAGCCCAATTGAATAATACTCAGCTACCTTCGTGTATTTCGATTTTAGTAAGGCCTTTGAGTCATTTGATCACCATTTGTTGTAACTATTATTTCATTTTGCGTTCTCTTTGAACAGTAGTATCGCTAATAATTAACATTCTAGATTAGGAATTACACGATAATTAATGGAAATTTATTCTATAACTGTCATTGAAGAAGTGGCCCTACGTGCAGACACGGTTTCTTAACCCCCACAATGGAATAGCCAAGGATAATCTTCAACAGATTACAGTTGCCAGCATATATCTTAACCCCAGGCATGTCTTAACATGTAGATACTCTATATGCGCAGTACTATATGCTTTTTCTAGTGTATTTTGAGCTTTTGAGCACGGACTGCTCAGATCCACCAATCATAGATAATATCAAACCAATCCGCGTGCGCTAAGGTATCGTTTCTCCTACAACTTGAAGTCCATCATATTTTTTTAGAGAATATTTACAACCGAAATTACTAATAGTTCCGTTAAGCCCTCCAACTAAGCTAAATTGCTTGTGCTAGGAGTGGGTTCACTTCGGTAGTGTGGCCAGGATTCGAACCCGGGACCTCCTTAACCACTAAGCTACCGACGCTTCTATGCCGATAACTATACGATAATTTAATGACCTGGCAAAGCAAACTCCTCAGTAAACCTTTGCTGCAAAGATTAAGTATACCTCCAGACTTTATTTTGGGTCAGACCTTTTTTTATATTTGTTCCTTTCGGAACAAGCTAAGGTTCTATGACCATGCTGCCTTGTCATCAGTTATTTTTATACTTATTTGGATGATGATAAGGATGAAGATGAGGGTGATGATGATGATAATGGTGAGTTGATGATGATGATGATGATGACGATGACGATGATTGCTGCCTCAGCAAAGTGTTGGAAACTTTACTAAAGGCTTCTTAAGGAGATTTGAAACCAACACGAGAAGGCACAATCCACTGTATTATTTCACTTTCCTACTCTTGTGCGCGTTTACCAAGACGTTATGTCTAAAATTCCACTATATTTACACATAAAAACTCGAAAAATAGAAGAACTAAAAAAATAGAAAATAGGAAATAAAATAACACCGTGATGCGTCTCCTAGCCTTGCCGCCAAAACTCCCCTGTCAGCCCTTTCCTCAGTCTTATAACTTATTTTTAACTCACCATCCACTTGACGCAATCTAGACAGCCAGTCTGCGCGGCGGCGTGTATGGGGAGCATGCCATCTCGCGCCCTGGCATCCAACCTCCCGCCTGCTTCCAGTACCAGGTACTTCAGCACCGCCAGGTGGCCTTCCTGCGCGGCCAAGTAGACCGGCGTTACATCATTGTCCATAGCCGTGTTGGCACTGAAAGAGAAACAGAATTCTATTAGGTACATGTTTATTTTTCGTGCTAAGTTTGCAGTAGAGGGTTTGACTGTTAAATCAGTGGTCGCGTGTTCGATTCTCGGTAGTTAATACCATTAACTGTCTTATTAGTGGCACATATTGTGAGCACCACGCTTAAGGCAGCGAATGGCCTAAGCCTAATCGCCTTAATATGTCACCAGTTGCGTGAAACTTTTGCATAAACAAAAAAAAATGGAAATAAAAATACTATAATATAATATTATACACAACTATATCTAGGCCCATGGTAAGCATAGCTCGCTAGCTTGTTGTATGAACCATAATGGAAGATATCCAGACAATCTATTTTTTTTGCCTTAATGTTTATCCCTTCGAAAAAGTGACAATAAGTAGGGTAATTAATTGGACACCATTTGATAACAATCGTGACTTTTTAGAAATTATATTAAAAAATGTTCGCTCATTAGTTGACCATAATGATTACTGAAAATTTAAGAAAAACATGAGTCTATCTAGGCAAAAAGACTTACAATCTACTTTATTGATAATGTCACTAAAGCCCTTCAATAGCTACTAAACAAACAAAAACCCCTTATCAAACAGAGAAGGAAAGAAATCCCCAAGTTTTTGCTCATAAAATTATTGTAAATTGTTTACACTCCTTACATTGTAAATATACTTCAATATTCATCAATCGACACTACAAATTACGTAATATAAAGATGCTAACGCTGCTGAAGTCGACACGCATCATCTGCATTTAAACGACGATGGTTTAAAAGATACAAAAAGCACAGATGGCCCCGGCTGACCTCCGTACCAACTTTCGAAATGGCTAAATACTAGATTCTTAACGCGAGAAGATCTTGTTTTGAGCACATCATTCTAAAACGGTTGAGTAGAACATAACTTACGAGTCTGCCCTCATACTGTTGATCAATGGCACTTAATAAAACTCGTTACACATATCGAAGAATACAAGTATCGCCACCCCATCTTATCCGAAGGGTGTCGTAAGAGGCGACTAATGACTAAATACGCAGACGATATCACTGCGGGAGAAGGAAAACTCAAAATAAAACCAACCCATACGTTGTACGGTTTACCAACCCGTCCGGAAAAAGTGGAAACAGTATGCCAAAGCTTTCCAACATTGGGAGAGGTCTATATCCGGCAGTGGACTGCGATGGACTAATTGATTGATTCAATAGGCATTTGCACTTTTGTGGAATTTGAATCAATGGGAATTGTGGTATATTTTAGAAAAGTACAAGTATGTATTCAATAGGTTAATGTATAATTATAGCACAAAATAGTTCATATGCATGTTCATATTTTTTTAAATTTAATATCGCATAATTGATCTTAAATGATTTTGTACTTTTACTGTACTTTCTTTGGCCTATTGCAAAGTAAATATTTGGGATGCGAGGCCTCAGAAACTAGCTGCTAGCTTTTCGGAGGAATTACTTTTTATACTACTTAGGGGCAGAAAAGCACACGGCCCACCTGATGGAACTACCGGTTATCGTGACCTATGGACGTGTGCAACACCAGGGGCGTCACACACGTGCTGTTGACTCTATAGGAATTTTTTAATGTCCTTCTTGAAGTACCCCAATATTGTAGTCGCCTGGAAAAAGCACTGCAGGCACTGACGAAGACCTCCCGTACCAAGATTAATATTAAATCATCATCATCGTCTTCCTATGACTGTATTGCAAGTCAATTAAGCCACGGTTACCGATTGCCGTCAATCGCGCTTCCATTGCATTCTTTATATCCATCGCGTATTTTAAGAACTTGATGTGAAATTTCATATTTCATACGACAATTGCATCCAACAAGGTTATAGGATTTTACAAGAGTTACCGTAAGCTCTCGTAAAATTCGAGAGATGCGTATCAAATTATATGTTTCATCTCGCTTTGCTATCATCTGTCGATCAATGGAATTGTGCATATTATTAGTTGTGGTGAGTAGGAAAGGTTTGTGATTGCTTGCAACACCTAAGTGAGGGTTAGTTTCACTAATCGCTCTGGTGTTGCAAGGGACAGGAAAAGAATATAAATATAAGGGAGGCCGTGGATACTAACGTAAATCATACGAAATGGAGCATACAACTAATTTACTACTAACTGCCCCCCTAGACTTTTTATATACGGTCCGTCAATTATTATTGACTGCACCCCGCTAGAAGGTAAAAAGCTGAGGTGTATTTCAGAAGTTACGGACCACCATTTCTGATGCTATTGGGCACCTAGTAACTACTTAGTAATCTGTGCTATTGGCCTTCAAATGGTGGTCCCTAACTTGACGGCCTTGATACATGCTTTTTCACACCCCGCTTGAAGGACGAGACTCTAGGAAGAGGGACACACGTGCGCGGGCAGAATGTTCCAGGTCTTTATCGTGCGGCAGAGGAAGGAGGCCTCAAACCAAAGATATTATAATATAAAAAGAGGTAGATATGTTATTGCGCGAAAATCGTGAAAATCCGAAAACGAGTCAATTGGAACGTTTGCCTCTAGTACCGCGTGACGAGCGGCGCCGGTCGGACGTTGAGCGGAAGCATCAGTGACTTAAAAAAATAATCTTTTATACGGTATTTTTTCACGCTCATGTCATCTCTTTTCAATCCATTGGTTAGGTAGGGAAGTGTAGATGAATTAAAAATGTGTGTGTGAGTTCGGCACATTTTTCTACGTTGATTTGTAAGCATATGACATGTCTATGTTATGAAATGTCATTGCCTCAAACCCTTGATGCGAGACGTCATGGATACAGGTAATCATTTATTTCAAGTTCACACGACGTGTAAAAACGGGAGTCGAATCCAGGTCTATACAACAATCTCACTCCTAACTATTACACCAGCGAGGCACCTTTACAACATATTTACCAAAAATATATATTTTTTAATTGCAGCAATAAAATATAACGAACTCTAGCAAACACTAATTGGTTATATGAACATGGTATCAAGGTTTTTGGGTGCAAGGTCAGGCCATTCGCGATT
Source organism: Eilema depressum (assembly GCA_914767945.1). NCBI lineage: Eukaryota > Metazoa > Arthropoda > Insecta > Lepidoptera > Erebidae > Eilema > Eilema depressum. Next base: position 3,543,379 of record OU612026.1, read on the forward strand.
TGTGAAGTAATCAGGACCCAGTTATATCGCGATTGGTGAGGTATTGAAGAAATAATAGCACATCTAGACACGTGGCAATTCGTTGGCCGGCGTATTTTAGAATAGAATGACGAATGTATGGGATTTGACGTACCTATATGACATGAATTTTCACATTTATGACATACGTTGACGACTGCCCCTAGTGCCCCTTATCTAGGGGGGGACACAGGTCAGAAGCACTCGAAATGAACAGTATTATGACAGTAGAGGAAGCCTGTTAAGTATACTTCAGGATATGTCCTGAGTCCTCAGTATGTATCCTGGATCTAAGTAGCGAGACAAACGAGGCTTTAGCGCGCGAATCGTTTTGTAATAATCTCTCTCTCATCCTAGCGTTAATTCCCAGTCGCATCCGAAGCTTTTCAGCTCGGAGTCTGGGGTCCGCTTTACCGTCTTAACTACAGATTTGGCTAGACCTCGATATTTTTTCGTGAAGCGATTGCCATCTGACCTCCACAGCCCAATGATATCGAAGCTTTGCAGCTAGACCGTTGTTTTTGGATTTTTTTAGGGCTCCAACTACCCGTAACGACTGCCATAGATGTTCTTATGGCAACCGGGACCGACGGCTTAACGTGCTCTCCGAGGCACGACCAGACCAATGCAAATACCCATATTTCAGGAACACAAATATTTGCACTGAGCGGGGATCGAACCCGCGCCTCCTGCGTAGCGGCCGCGTTCACTACCGCTACGCCACGGAGGCTGTCTTGTAATAATCTATGCTTGGTGAATTTGAGCTCGTCCACCGCAGTAGCACCCCGTGCTATCCTCAAAAGACATTTAAGAAACGTATACTGTGCGTATAGAGCACATTTTGAGCGCATTTTAGGTCCAAGATTATATGATACGCCATTAAAATTACATTTATTTCAATGTGTAATATTGCTAATGTGTAATGTACTTTCGAAAATAACAAAATAATAGAATTAGATCCGTAATTTTCAACTTATATCCGCGAGTCAAGACAAGTTACATTATATGTTATGTAAAGACAAATATACGCTCTATAGACATAGAAATAATGAAATACTTGTTAAACGTTTCTTAGAAACACTATACCCATTTTAAAATAAGTACAGTCAGCATTAGATCGATCTTGACAAGCAAAGCAGATACCTACTCAAAATTGTCATAAATCTTAATCTTAATTAAAATCAATAGAATTGTAGAACTGTTCTGTTGATTTAAATTGTAGTGTCGTCGACGAGAGATAGCGGGTTGAAATTGACAAGAATCATCACACAATGGCAACCACGATACGGAAAAATAAAAAGAGGAAGACGGATCAGAAGATAGGCAGACGATATAAAAAGAATAGGAGGCTCAATTTGAACCCGAAAAGCACAAAACAAAATAGAATGGAGGCAACTTGAACAGGCATAATATGTGTCACAAGACACGCTGATCACGTAAAACTGGCACAATCGATGTTAAAGTTGAACAAAGAAATGTATATCACTTCACTACATATTATAAAACAAAGTCACTGTCGCTGTCTGTCCGTCCCTATGTATGCTTAAATCTTCAAAACCAGGCAACGGATTTTGAAGCGGTTTTTTTAATAGATAGAGTGGTTCAAGAGGAAGGTTTATATGTATAATACATGCATAATATTGTAGAGAAACACTGATAAATCGGGATCAGAATACCACGCGGGTGGAAAATATGGCGGTACGAAGATCGCCGGGTCAGCTAGTCAACAATAAAGGCTTAATAATAATAAAAAATCTTCCGAACTAAAAGGTGTACCAAATAACAGAACAATCAGTCAACAGGAAACGGGGAAATACCAAGGTACTACGATCATTTTGAGTACTTTACTGACTGTACCTATGTATTTCGTAATTTTGGCTAGCTATCAGAATTGGTTGCGTACCTACTTGACGAATTATGGTCGCCTTATTGTCGGCAAGACAGACCAACTCAGACGGAGCACCCATTGATTGGAAAGTTAATAAGTAGAATTGTGAAATATAATCAAGAGGCAGTGCCCCGCAGCTATCAGTTTACTGTACCTATAGACGTTTAAAAAAAATTGCAACGTGATTGACTACTGACTTTTATATCTAGACTTATTCTCTGTTGAAAATTGTTGTTTTAGGAGGTAGGACACGACGGTATTTCCGTTCCAATTGAGCAGTCCGTCTGGGGAAATACCTCCGCCCTACAGAATACCGCGGGTATAATAACCTCGTGTTGTATTCCCGGCGGTGAGTAGGGTAGCCAGAGCTCACTGGAGAGGTTTTGTGCTCTCTGTGGGAAGACCAAAGGCTTATCCTGCTTCGTCTTCTGCGCTGACGGCACAGAATCTCTCTGTTCTTACAGAGTCGGCAGCACGAGCGTGACTCCTGGCGTTGCACACGTCCATAGACCACGGTAACCTCTTTCAATCAGTTAGGCTGTATGCTTGTCTACCACCTAAACGGTATAAAAATACGTGCCTATCTCATAAATTCATTATTTTATTCAACAACACGCCGTGTACTTATTGGTATACATATACCGATATATATGTATACCAATAAGTACAAGACAGTACAGTATATGAATATTTGCATTGGTCTCTATGTATAGTATGTATATATTTACGAAAAAAAAATGTATCTAAGTATGTTTATCCGCATTCTAGAACCCATAACACAAGCTAGTTAAGCTATGCCATGCCTACTTTGAGTCTAGATAGCGATGTGTAAAATGTCCTACAATATGTATTATTATTATTATTTATTATTAACAAACAATATTGTTATCACAGTAGTAGTATCGAATATAAGCTTGTAACATTTAGCAATGATTACAAAACTAATTGTTACACACTCCGACAGATCTACGTTACGTCACGCCAATAATTTGGACGCTGAGGTTGTTGCCCTAATTATGTAGTAAGAACTTTGTAACAATTATGATGGAATAATTAACTGCTTAAGTTTAATTATGGGTGAAAATGTTTGTTGCTTGAGGAAGTAAGCCATTCGTAAGAACTTAGTAAGTAATTATTGTGTATTTGTTGCTTGTTATCTCAAAACTTTCATTGTTATGATGTTAATAAAAGCGATGTTGTATTTCACACATGTCATCATAATAGACTATTAACTGAGAAGTTAATCTGACGTATAAAATGTGGAACACTTTGATGTTTAATCTTAATACTTATATTAAATTCGTGTTTGACACCTAACTCCTCCTAAACGGCTGAACCGAGATTGACGAAATTTTGAGTGGGTTTCTGGATGGTTTGAAATTAAAATTGAGCCCGGAATTTGCACGGTTTTTCTAGGCAGAACGTCGTCTGTAGGCTATGCTACTATTCTGATCCTGGTCCCCAACCCATAGGAAGTGATCCAGTGATCAAAAGTAGCCTACGTATAGTTAGTCATACAACAGTATAATCTATCTCTGTACCAAATTTTAGCCAGATCAATTCAGCTGTTAAACACTTAATTTTGTTACACACTGCTCCATATGACCTGAAAGCATAGGGACGTATCAACACCCACATTTCGCCAGATAAGATTTCGGTGCTTTCGCGGAAATTTTAAACTTTATCATTTTACATTTCAATTTAGAGTTTACAATTTTAAGTTAAAGAATCATTTCATGAAGTGGGATTTGTTTATAAAAGCATATATGTAATATGAAAACCAAATACCTATTTATCGCACTTACAGACCAATGTAGAAATCTTGCTTCAAGCTATAATTTGTATTACGCAGCTAATTATGATGTACCTGCGAGTACATACACCAATCAATTATTTCACATTTTTGTTTCATCATCAAAGAATCTTTACGCACTAGGCCCTTATGTTTTACATCACTCAATGACGAAAAACATTCCGGCTTTTAATAAGACTCTCGACTAATTACTGAAGCCCCACGAGTTCTTTCAACACCTAAACCCTCAATCATAAAACTCATCATCATCTTCATGTAGACGTATTTTCCTGATTGCATCCGTGGCCACGATGACCTCGGAGCTCAAGGTCCGCCTTCCGGCTCTTCCTCCTCCACTTCGCACGATCTTGGGCGTCCATAGTAGTGAGACCATTTGCACGCACCTCAATCATAAAACTAAAACGACTTAAGTCTTATGTCAGCTTTTAACTTTGAGTATCTAAGCCTATTTAATTATTTGGACTCAGAACTTGCTTTCCAATGCTTGGTGGTTCTGCATAAGATTTTAAGGTAGTTCTATATTAGATTTTTTTAAGTTTCGTTCTTGATAATTCTTTATCAGACTTTTATGTTTGGGTGTAGAGGGCTGTACCAACATCCTTGAGGTCCTAGTTGATCTCACGTGGATCTGTCACAGGCTTTTCTCTCGGAGTTAAACATTTTTATCTAAACGTATTTTTTTAGCCGCGTGGTTCCCGGCAGAGTAGAATTTAGGCCACCCCATCTCCTCTCTTGCGGTGTCGTACAAGGTGACTAAGGGATAGGGCTGTTTAACATCAGACAAATATATACAGCCCAGGTTCAGCCTCAGATACATGGCTCGAGTCAACAATAGCACCCGGAATATGGCAATAGGCTCACCCCCTATTACGTGGGACCTAATACAATGGTTGGTGAAATGTGGGTGTTAATTCACCTCTGCTTAACCTTCCGGAGATAAAGACGTGATTGTATGTATGTATTTTTTTTAATTTTAGCTTATTATTATATATTATATATGAGTACGCAAAAGGTAACAGAGATTCGGAACAGGAACTTATAACCGGAATAAAAACATTTTATAACAACATCATTGTCTAGGTCATGTTTAACTATTTTCCTAGTTTGAAACTTTCATTTTTATTATATTACTAGGATTTAACTTATATAACAACCTTCATGTCTGTGATATCGCATATCGCCTATTGACCATCTCCGCCAATCCTTTAGGAGGACTCGACGTACTAAGTGCTGGCTTGACTTCGTAAAAGATGACATGTATATCATGCCAAGGGTGCGAAGTGGAGAAGAGAGAGTCAAAAACAAAAAGCCTCAGATGCCCGGGACCTAATGTTTTATCCTCCAGTGAATGCGGTTCCCAAGGCTCGTTTGAAAAAAAACCATGAATAAGGACCAAAATACGTAACAGATAACATGGCCATTATGAGGATCAAATCAAAAGAAACTAGCTAAAAGCCTTTTACTGAAATCCCGGACAAACTTATTTACTTTGCCGACAACGACAACAAATCACGATTGACTGACATATTTTCATTATTTTTTCAAATTCGAGGTCAAAGCAGTGAAATTTGAGAACAAAAGTTGTACCTACACGTAATTTTTTACATCCACAATATCCACATTCCTACATGAACGAGGTATCGTATTGGTATTTGATGTACGAAGAACTTATAAAAATATTTTTTTTTTAATTTATTTAGAGACTTTTACTACACGGAATTAAGTTGACCCCATCGTACCTCATTTAAATTTCATTTGCTTTCAAAATCTTTAACAAAATATTTATAAATTAAATTAGAGGTTTAGTTATTGTAAATTCTATTTATTACGCCTAAGCTTAGCACAGATTATAATAGTACCTAACATGACTTCGAGAATGCAGATATACTTAAATAAAGATCTCTTTAGAAACATATACCTACATTACATATTACATATAGAAACACTCAGACCACTATAAATTGTCATATATTTACGTTGAACAGGCATCGAACCCAACTCCGAACCTCAAAACCCTCGGAAAAGAATTACGTTTACCACCACGCCACACAGGTAGACAAAACAATGTATATAGACAGTTTCGACTGTACAAAACTATCGTTTTATATTGGTGTCCGTAACGTCTTCGAAAAAATAAATAAATTTGAAAGTACACTTAGGGACACAGTGTCCGTAGAATTTGTGTCCCAAACGTCTTCGACTCTTCTATTCCTCAGTCAGTTTCAGTTAAATCTAAAGCTTGTACTTTGGAAGCCAGGCCCTGGGTCCACTCTCCTATTCTTTTAATTTTAGTTATCTTGACTTAAGCCATAGCCATCTGACCTTCCGATACCTAGAGGAAACCTGCACCAGATCCTTGCCAGTTAATCAGCAGTTGCAACGTCTTAAAAGTGAGGTTGGCTTGAGTCTCGAAAATCTAAGTGGGGCCTCCATATACCCATAAATCACTACATATTATAAAACAAAGTCGCTGTCTGTCCATCCCTATGTATGCTTAAATCTTCAAAACTACGCAACGGATTTTGAAGCGGTTTTTATGCATAATATTGTAGAGTGATAAATTTAGAGATATGCAGCGGGAACGGGATCAGAAAATATGGCGGTACAAAGTTCGCTGGGTCAGCTAGTATTCAATAAAGTAATGCTAAATACACTGCTATATCACAGAATCGACTACAGTCTTAAGTGGTGATTGTTATGAAGGCAATACATCGATATCGCGAGCTCTCACGTTTCACTTTTATTTTCTCTTTTCGCTCAGCGGTTGCCGGGCAACCGTTGTTCGTAACGTCATCGGGTCGCGTAGGGTCAAGCTGTGTGTCGATACCGTGATGTGTTACGTGATTTTAAGTAATAATGTCTATGTGGGTCAAAAGAATGTGCAAAAAACCATGACCGCAACGTCTTTTATTCATTTTCTGTCTGTACGTGTTGGTGCTATACTTGTACGCAATGACGCAGTAGGTAGGTACCTAATGTTGCAGCTATAGAATTAGCGCTGGGGTGAAGACGAGACCAGCCCCCCTAGACAAGTAGCAATTCGTTGCTTGGCGTATCATGGAATAGAATGACCAATGTATAGGATTTGACGTTTTTGACATTCGTTGACGCCTGTCATATACGTCAAATTCCATACATTTGGCATTCTATTCTACGAAACGCCGGCCGACGAATTGCCACTTGTCTAGAGGGGCTATATTATATTCGCCATTGCAAATTCATAATGATAATTATTAATAACCATAATTAATTAGCCATGCCATTTTTAGTTTCTGCACCCACCTCAGAAATATAATCTAAAACCCGTATTCCAGAACAAAGTTCAATAATTGTGAATCGATCCTCACAATGACATAAGAACTGTATCATTTAGAAAACAATCACTCCTCACCCCCCCTAGACAAATGGGATCATTGATCGGCGTATTGTAAAATAGAATAATGAATGTATGGAATTTGACGTAGGTATATGACACGTATTTTGAATTTAATCACATTCTTTGACGACTGTCATATACGTCAAAACCCATACATTCGTCTACTACACTTCTACTAGGTATACGTCGGCCAACGAATTGCCACTTGTCTAGGGAGGCTGATCTAATTATAAATCAAGATTCAGGACTGAGTATCGTTCTAGAGTACGGGTCGGTCTTAAAATCTTAATGCGCAGTAGCTTAAATCTTAATGCCTAGCTAGTTTTATCAGCTTATGATACTCCTGAATCACGCAATAAGCCTATTGCAGTCCCCTGCTGGACATAGGCGTCTCCCAATGTGTGCTATGGCTCCCGATTATCCACCTTCACACATCCAAGTCACCTTTTACGGGTAGTCAGTTCATCTGGTTTTAGTATAACACTAGACTAATATAATCAAATTCCTCTTACCATTTATAGCAACAATTTTAAAGCAATGAATCGCATAATCTCGGACTTATGCGTTAAAAGAAAGTTGAATCAAATGAAAATCTATATCTATATAATTATTATTTAGACAAAAATGGTATTGCGTTTAGCTAAACAGAAAGTAAGTTACAATGTGCACCTTATTATAATGTACCTACCTACCAATCCAATCTAGATTGAGAAGTCAACACTATCTACAGCAAGGGGGATACATGCCTCCGTGCTGGCCATAGCGCACCATAGCGCACATGGTTTCGTGTCCCATTCCTACCTCCTGCACTAAAGACGATATAACTAAAGTCATTGATAGCGCGATCGACATGGTACAATTTACAAATTAGATGGCACAAAGAAAAAGAACTTAATATTTCTGGAAGTCAGTGCTAGCACAGTGTTGGTATTTCTTCGTCCCAGTTACTAAGGGTACGTGGTTTCGTCCTCCAATGACGGACGCACCTGGAGAGTCGAAGCCCCGAATTCGGATTTTACAATGCCTTTACTTATTATGGCATGCTTTTGGGAATGCCTTAGTGCTTAAAGGCTCTTAGAAATTCTATCCAAGTTTTACCTGGGAGCAAGAGGTCTACTACTTTTTTTATGTAGGACACGTCAATTTGACTTCGCCTCGCCTGATGGTAAGCTGAAGGCAAAGTCTCTGAAAAGAGGGTCATTTTATGTTTAGTTTATTTAGGATATTATGAGAGAGACTGCCACCCGACCTCTCAACCTTGAAAAGAAAACCTGGACAGAGCCTCCATTGATCGCCTATCGCCTACGTAGGTACTAGCTAGCAGATGGGGAAAGTTTGGGCCCAATTAAGTAAATATTACCCCATATACTATTTAATTTGAAATATTATATAATAAGGAACTAACAAAATAATACTACCAGTTTAATTCTTAATTCAAAACCCTGCCTACGTAGTTTGTCATAGATTCGAGTTTCACACATAACATTATACTTATTATGTACATAATTGTTCCGGCGTTGTATTATGCAATATTAAGTAGATATTTTATTCCGAGTCCGAAAGCTCTTTAAATAAACTTATTGTCCACCGCGGTTTCACTCACAGTATTTGATTCTATTCGAGCAGTATTAAAACTCATCTCTATATTATAAAAATGAATCCCTATTTCCCTTGGTCACGCCATTACGCGTGAACGGCTGGACCGATTTCGCTAATTCTTTTTTTAGAACATTCCTTAAAGTACGGAGATGGTTCTTACGGAGAGAAAAATTGAAAAAAAAAAGAATTGACTGTTAGGCGGTACGAAGTTCGCGGGGTCAGCTAGTATAGCATAAATTTTAAATAGCCTGTAACCTTCCCCAGAAAGAGCAAAAATATTCATACGAATATTTTTTTTTTAAATAGGACACGTAAAGACTTCACCTCGCCTGATGGTAAGGCAAAGGTAAACATGCAGTTTCAGACACAGAAAATTTGAAGAATTTACATCTTACAAATTCTTTAGATTTTAGTATAAATTTGACAGTAGATAGCATTGATGCTATTCATGGGATATTTAAATAAAATATTTTATAATCATTTTATAATATTTACGAATTTTATTAGAAACTAAAAATTAAATCAAATTGAAAAATTATGCAATGAATCTCATTCTGAATTAAATAATTTAAAATGTTGTCATCTCAGCCTGAGATCGCTAATACCTACCATAGGTTTATATTCATTATTGGAAGATTTAAGCTAAGATTCCCCAAAATTCAAAATATTATCTACAAGTTAATAATATGTTACTCCTTCCCGAAATTAAAACCTAGTTACACCCGTATACTCAGTTACATCCGTATACTATTAGGGCAGGGATTCAACAGTCAATATTATAAATACTATATCGCTATCCTGTCAATATTATAATAATATGCAAACACGAACCCACATTGACATCGGATCGCGATATCATATCGCGATATTTATTGCCTGTCTAACCCCTGCCTAATCAATCATAAAACTATGTGACAACTACCATCTCTTGTCACCCCACGACCATGGCTGCTGAAAAGTAGCCAAAATATAGGGCTAAAAGTAAATAATAACAAATAAATGGCGATAGAATCCGTTAAAAATTGGTTTTATTTCAATTAGTGAGATAGAATAGAATAGAATAGAATAGAAATAAACTTTATTGTACACCAAACAAAAGGAAAAGTATACATAAAACAAATGGCAAACATAATTATGTAATGTACAAATGGCGGCCTTATCGCTAAAAGCAATATCTGACAGGCAACCTTCACAATATATCAATCACTAGCTGACCCCGCGAACATCGTACCGCCTAAATGAAGAACCGCTCTACCGATTTTGTGCAAACTTCACATAAACCATCTACTAAACAGTCCGAACCAAGCCTAAACATTTGGTTTGGGTAGGTGAGCCCATTCTTGAGTTCTGGTCCGAAACGACGAATTCAAAAAGGGGCCTTGTGCGATTCACACCGTGGTCCGAACAGCTTGTGGTGTGAATCGACGAAGTACCCATAAAATTATGTACAACGAAAAGTGGCAATGATTTTTATATATATTTATTTATAGAACAATAGTAAACAATTACCGTTCTCGGCCAGCATAAGTGCCAGCTTTGTTCTTCAGTCGTTTGTTCTTCTTGCTTTTCCTCCCAAACAGTTTGCTTGTCACCCGACTGTAAGGCGGGTGTACATTATTTAGCGTCATTTCCAACTAATATTAATCTTCGATCAACTTACGAAAGCTTTTAAAACAAATAGAAAATTTAATTAAATAAAAAGAACGTGATTAAAAAACTCGAAAGCGAACTCGGAAAAACAATCACCTCATTATACACAAACACTTGAATACACTCCATAAAATTATTCCGTGTGTGGAAATTCAAATCGCGTTTTGTCAATTCGTGATTGGTGATGGTGCGCGGGCGGCGCTCACCGTCGCTACAATCTTACTGGTGAGCTTGCGTCTGATTTCCACGCGAAAACGGCGAAAGTGCTTGCCTATTGTATGAGGCGCTTATTCGTCGATACAACTTTATTGTTTATAGATTTTGTAGTAACTACTTCGTTTTAGTTTCACTGCACATTGTATATTGCATCTTGTGGAATGCATTTTATAGTGTTACAGAGAGAAATTGGATAGTAGCTAGAAGCCTAGTAGATATTAAAGTGGTGATCAAATCCAAACCAAAGGAATGATCAAATCATTGTATAGTATAATTATCTTTTCCAGGGTACTTTCTAGCTTTAAACTATACGTTTATTAGGTACTATTTTTTATAGTATAAGTATTATTTAGTAGTGCTATCGCACTACTCTATCGTCTCAAGATACAATATCAAAGCATAGATTGTACCTATATGTTTACTGTCGGATGGAGTACAGCCCTTGATCGCCTTCTTCATTGAGCTTTTTGTATAAAGTTAACTAAACGTAAACAATTTTAATGTGATGTGTCTATTGAGATCCGATTCTCAGCACTCCATGGATTCACCGTGCGGTTGCCGGGTCCATAGCGTGATACAGAGAGGAACACCGTGACGGCGACTGGGACTTGCGAGTCGCAAGTCCCACCCTAAACCTACATCTGGGTCGCAAGTTGCGACCCAGATGTAGGTTTAGGGTGGCCACCTTGTGATGCATCAGCGCTCACCTCCACCGCCTCCCCCCCCTCCCCCCTACCTATCCAAATTTGGTAAGATCCTATCAATGCTGCTTTTGATATACGATTTAGTAAAGAGCTTTCATCTAAAAACTCAGTTATAAATATTTACATTTTAATGTTTATAAACTTATTTTGAAAACTAAAAACCGAAATCGAATCACTAGATAGTCAGTTGGATAACCTAGTTTATTTGTTTAATATGTGTTTTTATAAAACGTCCCTACAAGATTGTTTACCTCTCATTAAGTACCTAACCGAAAGGAGTATAGGTAACTAACACCCGTATTCACAAACAATACTTCGCTATGAGTACTACCAAAACTGTGCAAAGAACGACAAATTCTCAGTGCGTTCGTTTTGGCAAGCCTTTTTATTCATTGATAACACTTAAGTAATACTTCGTTGAGGGAACGCACTGCGTTAGATACGGCTCCGTGATGTTTGTGAATTAATTTTACCAGCCCTATGCGCTCGAGCACACTATGAGACCTTACAGTATTGTTTGTGAATACGGGTGTAACACCTTCGTCTCTCACATAAGTACCTAACACAGAACCGTCACAACATTATGACGAAACAGGAACCTGCACAGTTTCACGAAGTCAGTTATTAAAAGAAACAAAGCCATTGTCAATACAGTAAAATCAACTTACATAATATCTTTCTAGAATCATTATGGAAGTACATTTCGCATATGTCCGTCAGAATGATGTAAAGCTAAACAAAACCATGTGGCATATATGCTATAATTATTTCGTATCTCTTTAATTATGCAGTGTTATTGGTGTAAGGTACAAGACAACAGCGTGTGTAAGAGCCATTACGTATTGTCGACTAGTCTCTTGTCGACTAAAACATAGTCGTGCGACCGGAGAGCGCGTAGACACCTATTTGAACTAGTGAAAGAAACGCCGCCGACGATGGTAACCTGAAGGTAAAGTCTAGGAAAAGAGGGTCACCATTATAGACACGTACCATGGTAAAATGAGACCTCCCGGGACTGTAGGAAGAGGGAACCTCCACTACTTCCAATGCCATCTAGCGGAGTTAGGCTGAACTTCTAAAGAACTACAGATCCTGAATCGCGCAGTGGAAATTTACTCGAAAAGTTCACATAAGCGCGAGAATTTTTAAAACGTGTTGCACCGACAGATCGTGTACCCACTTAGAGTTTTATGAGGGTACAGTATATGTCGGCGCGGTTTGGACTGACAGAAAACTGGACTGGCTATAGGTGAGAATAAATTTTTAAGACTCAGGTTGGCTGAAGTGGAGAGAACCGGTCTAGGTAGGGTTCTGCCATCCAAGAAGCTTTACCTAGACCGGACGAAGAAGTATCTGGAATAGACGGGATACGCAAGGCAGAGAATCGGGTACTATAACGTACATTGGGAGAGTCCTATGCTCAACAGTGGACAGTGTCAGACTTTTTAAAGTGCGAACATCCCCACGCATCACAAGCAGCCGGCAGGGGTGGCAAGGGACTCGAACCGACTAAAACCGCGCTCCATCTCAGGTCATCGCTTGCCTAGGGTGAGGTAGCCTCTAGCTTATCCCTCACCTAGAGCCTTCGAAGGCGCTTCTTTTTTTATCGTGCGAAAAATCCCCACGGATACCCCTCCTCCGGTGGAGGAGGTTATATCGGACTTGAACCGACTAAAACGCACGCGATCTATGGGCCGTCGGTTGCTGGAGGTGAGGTAGTCGTAGACATATTCCTTGTACCCCAGCCGACCCATATTTTTCGAGCCATCAAAGGCCCTTGCGACGCTCGAGTCGCCTCCACGCATTGTCAGTAACACACTAATTGACAGACTAATTGATTGATTAGTGGTTGAATGGAAATTAACAAAAGCTCTTCCACTAGTCTTTACTTAACAAGCTCAGTTAAACAATTTATTCTAACTACCCAATTAAATCAAGCTCTAATCACAATCTCTTCTAACTTGGCCACGATTCATGCGTTTCTCTTGCGCATGATATTATTATCGTCACCATGACAAACGATTTGCGGAACACTTTCGCTAAAACGTGAGTTTTGAACAGCTCCTTACTTACACATAACGTATGAGATATGTTGAGTTGTGTGATACGTTATATCATAGATGTCATGTCATAGAACTGACAGGTGTAATGTCGCTGTGACAAGTTACTCTTATTATGAACGGAATTCGGCAAAGAAAGTTTCTGAGATCTAAAATATAAAATCCTCGTGACACAGTGTGTAAATTCCTTTGAAACCGCTTAACCGATTCCTATGCATTTTTGTGAACATTTAGTGTGAGTATTGATCGGAAACTAGGTATTTTTGAAATTCCTATGTTATAAGAGTGGCCCAAACGCGGGCGAAGTCGCGTTCAACAGTTAGTAAATAATAAAATACCTAACAGTACGTGTGAACTTCGGAAAGGCCTACTAGATCTGAACCTATCATCCTATGATATACAGGGCTCTACTGATAATTTTTGGCCCGGTTTGGCTTGATTTAAAGGGCCCTACTGACATTTTATGGCCCAGTTTGGGCCGTCTGCCATCTGACCACCCCCAAGAGGAAAACCTGCCCAATAATCTCGTTCGGTAATCAACCGGTGTACAGTATGCAGGTGATGATGATATAGACCCAGAAGAACTTGAAGATAAGGAGGCCCGACAATAGGTACATTGCTTAAACCGAGTTTCAAACTCAGGACTTCACGACCGCACACAAACAAATGCATACTTATACCAAAGCGCCAACAATAGCATCATTAATTTGATACTTTTTTAAATAACACCTCACTTTTCAAAGTCATGACTCATGGGAAATTAATACAAATTATAACAAAGTACCTAGTGTACCTACCTATTAGTTTGCGTGTACTAAAGCTGTATTTACCTTTTTCTAGCAACTAAACGACGCTTTGTCTAATAGAAAATGCCTATCAAGGTCAAATATCTTCAACACTAATTGATTCCCGAAGCAAAATACAACAAGAGAAATTCTTGTCACAATAAACATACTTTTTATGATCCATTGTCTCCACTCGACACTAGATGGCGTTGTAAGAAACTTCCTATTGTTTGGTAATGAGGCTTCTAGAAAAAATGGATATTGTTAATTTCGCGTTTTTTTTTTAATTTCAAGGGCGGAACTGACCTTTATTTTGAGGAAGTACTCATTACGATTGTAGAGGTATAAATTATTGGAACTAATTGATTTGATTGACGCTTCACGGGTGATTATGAAAAAATGCATAGGTACCTACATCCTGTACCTATGTGACCTTTCTTCGTAATAAATGTTAGTGCTACTTGCCATTGTTATGTAACTCTGTTGTAAACATGACACACTATTGATAGTACGTATATAGTAACTTAATATTATATCTTTCTATTATTATAACTGAGAAAGTTTGAACGTTTGGATTTTGTTTCTTAATCACGCTAGAACCGATGACAGGATAATTTGACACAGACATAGAATATAGTCTGGGAAAGCACGTAGATTCTATCCCAAACTTCATGAGGGAAACAGCTCCAGCCAACTCGAAACTGGAGATGGTCCTGGGTCAGCCGGGGTAAGTGGGATATGTTTAGAAAATCTCACATCCTTATCTGAAGACCCAAGACAGCACGCTGTTTTATTCGGCTTGGATTCGACGGGGGAGTTAAGTACCCCCGCCGCCGGACGGATTAGCCAAGAGGATTGTCGGGCTAACTGCAATATTTTGATGTCGCCAATGGGTTTTGGAGTTCGATGGTAGTCGCTTCACACAAAATATCAAAGTCCAGTTATACAATATGGGGTTCTTCAAGAAGGGCATTAGCAAGTTTCTTCAGGGTCGGCAGCGCGAGTGTGACGCCCCTGGTGTTGCATACGTCCATAGGCCACGGTGACCGCTTCCCATCAGGTGGGCCATGTGCTTGTCTGTCAACTAACTGGTAAAAAACCCCACAGTTAGACTGGAAAAAGCGAACCCCAGACTCGGAGGTGAAAGCTTCGGATGCGACGAGGATTACCGCTAGGATGAAGAAGAGTACCTACAGAAAAAAATCCTATTCCAATAAATCACTCATTCACTAAAATTTAAATTCTTTCACTAGTCAACTAATATTGGCATGCACTAGAAGAGCATAATGAGGATGAATCACATAATGGAATATTGTATTTTTAATCAGTATACCAGGTGCGCTATACCTTTCTGAGTATCCTATTTTTTAAATAATCAAAATCCGTCAAGAAATGACGAAGCTATTAGGGATTTCTTAACGAGTACTTAAAAACGCCCGCTTACACTGCGATTTAGACGATGACGTCATCTGTTATGAACGCGTCCCGACTAGCGCAGTCGCCAGTCAGTCAGTACAAATTCTTTCGTGGATCGACTAGTAGTGCTTGCGTTTTATTGGTTTTTCTTAGTACTTTATTTGTGTTTTAAGTTCTTTGGTGATTATTCAAATACAGTTTGTTTTTAAAATACTTTATAATATACGTATTTCGTCCTAACGCTTGTACTTATTTACCTACCTTATGATGTTCTGTCGAAAGTTGTACCTACTGTGTTGTCAAGCGAGTAATAAACCACGTTAGAAATGACGTGAAATAACTGAAGCTAGTATAATACAGGTTCAGAAAAGGAAAAGGTATTAAGTTTTATAATAAAATGAAGTACTTAAGTAGGTATTGCCGTCATGACCACTTCAAAAGTATTTAGGAGACTTATTCGTAGTGGTGCAAGTCTGTAACTTTTAAAAATGATAGAATAGGTAGGTACGCCTGCAGGATAATCTCTAGACTGAATTTTGTTATCATGTATAGACATAGGTAGGTACGCAATATAGGTATTTAAACTTTCATGGCCTTTCACATTACTATTAAGGTCCAACCCCATCAAACGGACGGCATCGGAACGGATTTTATAATCTTTAAACAAAATAAATCTTATACACAGCATTTAAAGTTTATATTACCAAGTCACGCATGACAGCTTGACGTGCGTCATGCCGCCGCACGTCGCTGTCAAGCTGTTGTGCGTGACTTATAAACGTACGTAATATAAACTTCAAACACTGTGATAATAAGATTTAATTTTGTTTAAAGATTGTAAAATCCGGGCCGATGCCGTCCGTTTGGTGGGGTTGGACCTTTATTGGAAGCTCCAAACAATACATGGTAAATATCTCGATAGTTCTAATAGTAATAGGTACACAATACCTACTTACGTCAAAATGATCTTCGCAACAATGTAAAACACTTTCGCTTGAAAGAGGAGTTTTATCATCTCTTCTCATTACTTTAACCCATTTTTAGGGTTCCGTAGCCAAATGGCAAAAAACGGAACCCTTATAGATTCGTCATGTCTGTCCGTCCGTCTGTCTGTCTGTCTGTCTGTCTGTCCGTCCGTATGTCACAGCCACTTTTCTCCGAAACTATAAGTATAAACTTGGTAAGTAGATGTATTCTGTGAACCACATTAACCCACTTGTTACTACCGTCCTTTATAACGCCACTTATCGAGTGTTAGATGTAACCGCCTAATTTATATATTTATTGTTGTTTTACCAAAGATCGTCTTACATTACCGTAATCAGAAACGGTCCTTCTATAGTGTGTTAGTACTATTTGTCACAATGCGTGTATTATTTAGAAGTTCTGACATGTTTTAAATTGAAAGCGAATTTGCTTTGCGACTTGGCTTCAAAAAAGTAAGTTTTAAGGTACATAAATTATGTAATAAATACTATAACGTAGATTATCATAAAGTGTTGTTATTACAATATAAATTTGAGATAAAATAAGTTCGAATTTCACAATTTTTCATGAAAATTATCGTTTGCAAAAACTGATGGCGTTATAACGCCCGGTAGTAAAATATACGTCTGTTTACTACTACTATAAAATTTTAGATCACGATGAAAAGGCCTTGTAATCTCAACGAAATAGTTGACGAATTGCAACATGTTGATTCGGATTACGACCTGCCCTGTGAGATTGCCATTTTTCCACCGGAAAATTCAAATACCGAAGTAACAAACGAAGATTCCGGCGATGAAGAACTTGTAATATAATCTTCCAGGTTGGATTATTGCTTTTGAGCATATTACGTATTTCATTTCAGTCACTGAAATAACCATAATATATTGCAATGTCAATAGAAGGTAGGAAACGACGGTATTTCAGTCCCAATCGAGCGGTCCGACTGTGGAAGTACCTCCGCCCTACAGAGTACCGCGGTTAAATAACCTCGTGTTGTGTTCCTGGCGGTAAGTAGGGTAGCCAGAGCTCACTGGAGGGGTTTTGCAGGTACTGTCAGTGAGAAGACCAAAGGCTTGTCTTACTTATCTTCTGCGCTGACGGCACAGAATCTGTCATTATCGGGTCGGCTGCAGGAGTGTGAATCCCCTGGTGTTGCACTCGTCCATAGACCACTGTAACCACTTTCCATTAGGTGGGCTGTGTGCTCGTATACGACCTAAGTAGTATAAAAAATGTCCTTATTAGGTAATTTTCATGTTCCCAGCCAAAAGCTCCATCAGAAATTGGTATAGACTTTGGGTCCGTGCAAAGGTTGGGGTATATTTTATGGTTTGTTTGCCAAAAATATGCCTTGTTTCCTATCATATCAATGTTTACTCTTTAAATAAATAAAGTTTCATTATAAGCATTTCATTCAACAAGCATTCGGTGTTTCATTTCATTCCAAAATGTTTGCAATCATAACTTTGGCTTGGTAGCCGATCTTACTACCGGGCGTTATAACGCCACTCGTTTTCCGGCTTTTCCAGACCACGAATTTTTTTTAAAGTATTTTTCTAATAATACTATATTATTATAGTACAACATATTCAAAAAATATTGCAATTCGAAACAAAAAATAGTTTCAGTAATATCTGGGTTAAGAATTTCATACAAAAAGCATTTAATTTTGGGGGTCCCCATACTTAGAACTGAAACTTAAAAAATTTTTTTTCATCAAACCCATACGTGTGGGGTATCTATAGATAGGTATTTAAAAATGCTATTGAGGTTTCTAACATATTTTTTTTCTAAACTGAATAGTTTGCGCAAGAGACACTTCCAAATTGGAAAAAAGTGTCCCCCCCCCCCCCTCTAACTTCTAAAATAAGAGAATGATAAATCTAAAAAAAATATATGATGTAAATTGCCATGCAAACTTCCACTAAAAATTGGTTCGAACGAGATCCAGTCAGTAGTTTTTTTTTAATACGTCATAAACCGCAATTTTCGCCTTTGCTACTACGAAACCCTTCATGGGCGAGTCCGACTCGCACTTGGCCGATTTTATTTTCTTATCTTTGCATCTCTCGGAACATAAAAAAACAGTTTATTAGACGTAGTAACACTTGTATTCTTGCATTTTGGCACATACAATATTACTTTGTATTTTATTTTTTATTTTACACATTATTATTTTGTAATTTTGAAAAGATAAAAATGATTGCTGTGGGTTTTTCTTAGGAGATAGACATATGCTATCGCGGACTTTTATGTAGACCTTTTTAAGTTATATATTTCCGCAGTACATTATCTTATTCTATCATCAATAGTTTTCGCAGCGCACGCGATGTAAGAAATATTTTAAGTAATTTTTTTACATCTTGGATTTCATTATTGAAGTTTTAGTAAGGATTCCTAATTTGTTTGAAAATAAAATAAAGTCTATGTTAGTCAGTGATAATGCAGCTTTCTAATGGTAAAAGAATTTTCGAAATCAGTCTAGTAGTTTTTGAGTTTAATCGAATACAAAAATACAAATCTTCCCTCTTTATTACTATGTTAACATAGATGTATGGAAGTCTGCCGGATTTGTTGACATTTATGAACACTGCTCCGCTCCCTTTTGTAGTAGCGTGATGTTATATAGCCTATAACCTTTATCGATAAATGGACTATTCAACAGAAAAAGAGCTTTTCAATTCGAACCGGTGGTTTCTGAGATTAGCGCGTTCAAACAAACAAACTCTTCAGTTTCATAATATTATAAGTAGGTATAGATATAGTTATTTTTATTAAAAAAATATTGAAGTAAATAGCAAAAAAACTATTATTATTAGAAGCTTTGTAAATTACTTAAAATCCGTACAAAATTTCAAAATTATACGTTACGAAATAAAACAGCTATGGAGTCTTAACCCAAGAGAGCCCTAAGTCTTCATACTCTCCATAGCGGCGGCGCGCGCTGTCATAACAGATGACGTCACACAGTATTTTGGCGCGGCGGCGAGCGTTTTTGAGATTACTGCATTAAAATTGCTGTATCTTCGTCATTTTTGATCGGATTGAAATAATTTTTTCACAGTGTTTATTGTTTTTTTAATCATTATAAATCTGCATACTCAGCTAAAAACGTGAATGATCCTCATTGCAGCACTTTGTATGTGGAAACTAGTAGGTAGGTATATCGAAACAAGCTCACTGTAGCTTGACCACTAATGATGCAAATTGACGTAATAAAACAATATTTCATTTAGCATCTACGATCATATGCTCATGCCCTACTTTTGACGTAATTGTTACTGTCTAATTCTTTTTTTACTACTGGCAGACCCGAGTTTTACCACTATCTCACCAGCTGATAACTTGACTCCGTAAGTGAGACCCCTTGCTTCTTCTTCATCCTAGCGTTAATCCCAGTCGCATCCGAAGCTTTCACCTCGGAGTCTGGGGTCCGCTTTACCAGTCAACTGCGAATTTGGCTCCCTATAGACTAAGGCTTCCAGTCTCGGTATATTTTCGAGTCCCGGGACAAAAATATCGAGACTCGGATTGGTCCCGGGATTCCCGGGAAAAACGAGACTTTCGAGACTTTTTACAAATTGATTTCTGTGCCCTTATGTAGGTAGTCTAGATAGGGATTAGGTATTTCGTTAGTGAATACAAGATATTTCAATAAGGTCATTTATTTTTCAAAATGTTACAGTGAACTGAAAATAAACAAAATGGAAGGAATATAAAAAACATATCAGTTTTTCTCATTTTTGAAGTGGGCTCGTGTCCACACTGAATGTTATACAGGGTGTCCCAAAATTCAAGGATAAGCCGGCAACAGAGAGTGGCCCTACTTATGGCTGCTCTGGAAAAAATAAGAAAAAAAAAATATCTCTATTTTTTTTTAATATTTAAACTTTTTTAAAATCCTTCAAAATTCGGTTATGATAATGATATTTTCAACTACCAGGCCCACAATTTTGCAAATATTTTGGAACTCTTTTCTGTATTAGCAAGCTAAAAAGCATGGCTATCCATCACCACCCTGAAAAATTATAGAATACTTGTAGTTATTTTACAAAAATAAGTCAAAATTTTTTTTTGTCGTCAAATTTTCATACATTTTTTACTTTCGACCCACTTATCTTATCTCGGTGAAAAAAAAAGTATGGACACCACTATGGCATCCTTTTTTAAAAATTGGCGCAACTATCCAAGATTTCAAAATGGTAGGATTTGGGTTGATAATCCAAAAAAATACTCAATAAATATTTTTAAGTAAATAAGAATCACATTTCATACATTGCTTTTATTGAAAATCACCAGAATTATTTTGTACCCAATGCATTCATCATCAATAACAAAATCGTTGACGGGCCTCGTGACTAATTGGTAACCTAGTAGATTAACACATAACGAGGTTAAGCAACACAAGCCAGGTTGGTTTTCGGATGGATGGCCATTCTTAAGACATTGAGACACCTTCATTCCTCAGAGAGTACCTTAGGCCGTCGATCACGGTGGCCATACGAATATCTATGACAATTGTTACGGGTAGTGGGAGTCCTAAAAGTCCACCTGAGTACTTTTTTTTTCCACCGAGATAAGATAAAGTGGGTCGAAAGTAAAAATGTATGAAAATTGGACGACAAAAAAATATTTTGACTTATTTTTGTAAAATAACTACAAATATTCTATAATTTTTCAGGGTGGTGATGGATAGCCATGCTTTTTAGCTTGTTAATACAGAAAAGAGTTCCAAAATATTTGCAAAATTGTGGGCCTGGTAGTTGAAAATATCATTAGGGGTTTTGAATTTTGAAGGATTTTAAAAAAATTTAAATAATTTAACAAAAAATAGAGTGGGAGTTCCCGGATGAGGTCCTCCGCTTCGACGAGACGCTCAAACGCATCGTCGAAGAGACCCTCAACGTCGACCTTAGTGAGCGGCAGTGGTGCCAGGCCAGCCTGCCAATCCGATTCGGGGGGCTTGGAGTGCGTCGTTTGCGGGAGTGTGGCCCGATCGCCTTTCTCGCTTCCTCTCATGGGGCCTCGCGGTTAGTCCGCAGTTTGCTGTCGCGCGTGGGTGCGGGCATTGATATCCCCTATTTCAGGGAAGCCCATGAGACCTGGACCAGATTGTATCCGGAATCTGTTCCGCCCGCGAGACCGGGTGAGCAGAGGGGCTGGGATAACGTGTCTGGGGCGTGCATTCTCGCTCGTTTGCGTGACGGGGCGTCGGGTGTCGAGTTGGCACGTCTTAACGCTTCTTCTGAGCCGGAGTCAGGTGCCTGGCTGCAGGCCCTACCATCCCCTAACCTGGGCACGCTGCTGGACGACGACTCCCTCAGAGTGGCTGCCGGACTCCGGCTTGGCTGCGCCGTGTGCGAGCCTCACACTTGCGTCTGTGGGGCAAGGGTGGAGGCGAATGGTCTGCACGGTCTAAGTTGCGTCCGAAGCGCCGGACGAAGGCCCCGGCACCACGCCTTAAATGAGGTTGTAAGAAAGGCACTGGTTGCAGCGGGCATCCCCTGCGTTTTGGAGCCCCCTGGCTTATCACGCACCGACGGGAAGCGGCCGGACGGGCTGACACTGGTCCCGTGGAGGAGAGGCCGCTCCCTGATTTGGGACGCCACGTGTGTTTGCACCTTCGCGTCGTGTCACCTTACGGCTACTCAGAGGGTGGCTGGTGCGGGAGCCGAGTCGGCGGCTTTGCTGAAACACAGCAAATACGCCGACCTGGAGGCCGCGGGGTACGACTTTGTCCCGTTCGCGGTGGAGACGGCCGGTCCATGGGGCCTCGAGGCCAAGAAGTTCGTGGCCGACTTGGGGTGCCGTATGCGGAGGGAGGGGCGTGATCCGCGCTCGGGCCAATACCTGCAGCAGAATATCTCCCTAGCCATACAGAGGGGCAACGCTGCCAGCCTGATGGGTACGTTTGGGCGGGGGGACGTGGTTTCGACGTGATCCTCCGGATCCAGAATTAAAATATAAATAACAATATAATTCATATAAATTAATGACATTGACGTATTTTTAGAAGTAGCTAATAATGTTGTGTTTGCGCCATTTATTGTTAATACAAATAAATATGATTCAACTACAAAAAATAGATATATATTTTTTTCTTATTTTTTCCAGAGCAGCCATAAGTAGAGCCACCCTCTGTTGCCGGCTTATCCTTGAATTTTGGGACACCCTGTATATTTTAATCGTATAACTACGGGAAATTAATGTTTTCCATAGTCCGGTTGACCGGACCAGTAATTTTTTCAGTGTCTACACTGAATGTTATATTTTTTAACCGTATAACTACGGGAAATTATTATTTTCCATAGTCCGGCTGACCGGACATCTTAACCGTACTGCGGGTAATAGATGGTATTTTGCAATTACCACAGACTAACGTAATTTTTATATTAGAGTGTTGCCAGTTGCCATGCCAGTGACAACTGACCACATAAGCAGGGTAAAAAAAAATTGGTGATTCCTCAGGTGATTCCGTACATTTTTGAATAATGATAATAATTATTT
The DNA here is from genome assembly GCA_914767945.1 of Eilema depressum. Lineage (NCBI taxonomy): Eukaryota > Metazoa > Arthropoda > Insecta > Lepidoptera > Erebidae > Eilema > Eilema depressum. The sequence goes on from OU612026.1 coordinate 3,566,401, forward strand.
CATTGGAATCTCGAAAGTCTCGTTTTTCCCGGGACTGGAAGTTGCACTCTCGAGTCTCGAAAATTCGAAAAAATCGTCGAGACTCTCGATATTTTCGAGACCGAGAGTCCCGGGATGGAAGCCCTACTATAGACCCCTTGCTCACGGATATGGGAATATCATGTTTTGCGAATATCGTTTTTTGCGATTGTCTATTTTTACGAATGTGGTCTTTTGAGAATATGATATACCTACAGCGATAAGGATACTATACTAATATAGTGCCCATTGACCCCGTAATACAAGATGATACCCGTTGACTAAGACAAACAAGTGTCAATACGTTGGTATTGTAGAATATAATGACTTGAACTTGTCTAGGAGGGCTGATCATAATACGAACGAATGAAATATTTTTTATGTAGAATGTCCTAGAACATTATAATTATTATAACAAAGATTTTACTTCCAAAATAGAAATAAAGGAAGTTCATTGTTTGTTGTTCAATGACGTAAAAACAGTGAAATGAATTTCGTTTAATGAAATAAAATCTTATACTTTTTGTCTCAGTATTACTTAATTAAGTAATACTGAGTAGTAATTACCTATAGAGGGAACGGGATCAGCGTTGGAAAACAAATTTAGAAACTTGTGCAGAAAATTGGAAAATTGCAGAAAACGATCACTGCAATATTGCTGCAGAAGTAAAGAATAGATTATATAATTACTAGCTTTTGCCCGCGGCTCCGCCCGCGTGGATGTCGGTTATCGCGACCAAATATAGCCTATGTCCTTTCTCAAGGTCTAATCTACCCCTATACCAAATTTCATCAAAATCGGTTCAGTGGTTTGGGCGTGAAAGCGAGACAGACAGACAGACAAACAGACAGACAGACAGAGTTACTTTCACATTTATAATATTAGTAGGGATAGGGATAATATTACTGACGTAAATATTCTTTTCTTTACTACTATCCGTCGGTAGTAAATAAAAGAACACAACAAAACCACAAGCCACAATACACAACAAATCACTTCAATAAAAACAAAGACTTAACATAACACATAACTTTGTAATTTCCTCTCCATGACATATCACTTTCACTGAGGAAATCGTGGAAATCATAACGTCTATCATGTGGTGCCACGGGGATTTCACGAATTAGACAAGACCAGTGATATATTATAAACTATAGATGCGTTGCCCGCACTCTAAAATGGCAACAAAAATTGAGGACAATTTTCCTGATTTTACGCACCAGAGTCACGACAGAGCGCTACGCAAAAAAACCGGCATTAATAATAAATTCGTAATAAGTATGTAATAATATTATTGATATAATTAATCCACCATGTGTGTTTAGGTATCCCTAGCATATTAAATTATATAAAAGGGCCTCTACGTTTTGGCTCCGACGCAAGTCTTCCAAATTCGCACGGGTCCTGTCCGGTCTTCCACATTCCATAATTATGAGTTATGGAATAGAGAAACATAAATATTAATATTATTAATATAAAAAGAATTAAACCTAATTAATATAAAAAGTAATGTATTATTTCTTCACGCGAGTAAGTAGCTATAATCTTTTTAAACTTAGTTTTTGCACGATTTTTGAAAGCCGCGATGTTCCTGCATGCCGTGTCTTTAAAATAATACATCGTTGTACGGGACAAGATAATTGTACCAATGACAAAGAAAATATTGAGATATGAAGATTGTTCTCGACGGTTGTGTAAGGAATGCTTTTCTCTTACGTGTGGCAACATTACTGCAGTAATTGCGTTAGTTATATGCGTGGGAGTCGGAGCTTAACCGGCTAATCCTAAATCCGTATTAATATTCTAAAAAATAGCTCCGTTGGTCTGTCTGTTTGTTACGTTTTTACGCCTAAAATACTGTACTGATTTTGATGTAATTTACCTGTAATCAGGCCTTTATCCCCGGAGGATTAGGCAGAGGTAAAATAACACCCACTTTTCACCAATCATTGCATTCGGTCCCACGTAATAGAGTGTAAGCCAATTGCCGTATTCCGGGCACTATTGTTGACTCGAGCCATGCATCTGAGGCTGAGTCTGGGCTGTATATATCTGTTTGATGTTAAATAACCCTAGTACGACACCCACAGTCCTAGTTAGCCGCCTTGTACGACACCACATGGGAAGAGATGAGGTGGTCCAAATTCTACTCTGCCGGGATCCACGCGGCCAGGAAGGTGCCAGGCACCGTCAACCGTGGCATCTTTACTTTCCGTGAGCATCTTTACCTAAGCATACCCTGTGCTAGTTTATATTAAGTATTTTTTTATCTATGGCATTTAACACAACTTTACACTTTTTGGTAGATTCTATGATAAATTGTTATATCCCGGAAAGTTTTTCAAGCTGGCAACTTCGTCAACTGTCAAAGTAGTGGGATTTTTCATTGCATGTGGTCAATTGTGTTTGCTGTGTCACCGCATAAAGATTGTTTTTTTTTGCGAAAAATAAAGTGCAGGTCAGTGGATTATATTAAATATTATAGGAAATATTGTTGCTATGGTGTATCACAATTATTTAATCTTATAAAACTTATATTTCTGGAGTTACTGGAAAAGGTAATGTTGTTTGAGGTTAGGTAAACTTACCTCACTTGGCACAAAGGCAACTTTACCTGTGACTAGGGTTGTCGCATTTCGTTCAGTTATTCAGAACAGTGACTTTAATAATAGAAAGGTACTTATAATTTTTTTTTGCTATTTGTTTATGTTAGATTATAGAGTGCAAGAAATATATAATTAGGTAGGTGTTACATTTTCCTGATAAGGTACCTACTTATTTCAGATACCTTCTGATTCAAGATGCCTGCAAAATTTCGTATCAAACAGAGAAATAGAAGCCGTTTAGGAGCGCGAAATAACAAAAAATACTCTGAAGAGATGCTGTTATTAGCCGTAGATTAAGTTAAGAACAAAACACAACTTCTTACGACGCTGAGAAGCAGGTTGGCATACCCCAACGGACTATAGAAAAAGGAGTACAGCTGCTAGCTTTTAACGAAAAAGAGACTGAATTTGTTTTTTTTGGAAGATGATGATATAATGTATTTTGATTAAGTACTTAAATAAATTAGGTATTAAAAAAAGTTTTATTATTTTTGACAACCCTGACGAAATTCACTTATTTTTATAAAATTTGAGAAATTCTTGGGGCAACTTTACCTATGCATTGGTACTACCTATTTAAACGAAGATGGCTGGTTCAAAAATACATACATTGCTTTTTTAGCGCCAGGCCTATTAGAAATTCAAAGCCGCGTGCACTCTGGGGTATACATTCTATGTAAACTAAAGGCTAGGTAAAGTTGCCAAAAATGTGTCAATTTTACCCCCCTCATACTTTTGATTATTACAGCGATTCTATGTGATTTTTTTTAGAATTCAATAATTCATCCAAAAGAGACTGTCCTTTTTTACCACATAGATTAAGCAAAACTTTCACAAGTAGCTTCATATTAGAGTAAATTGCATTTATGTCAAAAAACATGGTAAAGATGCCACGGTTGACGGCATTACTTGTGCTATACACAAGAGTAAATTTCGAAACCCGTAAATATGTAGCTCATCACCATAATTCACGGTATTTACGGTAGCAGTACGGTATGGTACGGGTAGTTAACGTTTTATATATTACTAGCTGACCCGGCGAACGTCGTACCGCCAATGTATTTCTGATCCCGTTCCCGCAGCATATCTCTTAATTTATCAGTGTTTCTTTACAATATTATGCATGTATTATACATATAAAACTTCCTCTTGAATAACTCTATCTATTAAAAAAAACCGCTTCAAAATCCGTTGCGTAGTTTTGAAGATTTAAGCATACATAGGGACGGACAGACAGCGACAGCGACTTTGTTTTATAATATGTAGTGATGATCTTTGCTTAGTACCGCATTAACTGAAGAATATAATGCTATGTTTATATAACTCTATACGTTTATCATTTAATCTGATCATGTTTAACAATCTCACTCGCATTTTAGCATTGAATATATAATAGAATGTTAATCTGTTTACTTAATGACATCATTTCGGTGCTCAATTCACTAATACGAGGCTAAAACTTTTGCTTATCGATAGACATTTTAAAAATTCAACTTAATAATTATTAATTTATTATGTAATGAAGATGATTACGTAGAAATTAATCACGATTATAACATAAATGGGAATTGATATAATTGCTCAGATGTTTTATATCTATACTAAGCAGTAATCAAGCTCATGACACAGTTGATAGTAAGCAGTGATTGCCAGGAAAAGAGGGGAAGCGAATTAAAGTTATTGGGAAACAAACCTACCAGGAAAACAAATGTTGAACCTTAGACTAGTGTTGAACATAAATAAGTTAATGTTATGCAAATTCAATAATACATACCAATGTGTTTAATTCACAGTCCAGTCCTTTCCCGAAATTTATTAAAAATTAAAGACAGGAAAGTCAGTTCAATAACATTCATTACTCGAACAAAATGGAACACATTGCTGCTTAAATTCAAAACTAAGTGAGAGAAGAGAGCACTTTCCAGGCAAAAACGTGCTGTTTTCAAAAACTTGATTCTGCCAGTTAAGAAAATAAATATATCTACTCTTAGAAACAGCTTGGTTCTGTAGTCAATTAAGAAATTGAAATACAGTCTATTTCACCACGTTTATCACTGTTATATATGAAAGATGCAAAACTTTGTAACTGATTTTAGATTGACAATACACTACACAAAAACCATGATACTCGTAAATAACACGTTTACGGTTATAACCGTTGAAGTATATGTATAACTATCTATACAATTCAATATAACTTATACAATTCAGCAGTAAATGTACTGTCACATTAACGTTACTATCGTTGAAAATTATAAACAAACTGACGTTAAAAATATTGCAACAGTAACATTTATAACGCATTGCGTCTAATTTTAAATAAAAAAAGAATTTGTCAACTTTCTAAATTTGAATTAAAATTTTGTGAATTTCATGAACGTAAAACGTCTGAAATGATTTAGGATTAGACGTTGTAGCCATTTCTATTGAAATATTGTTAGTATACCTTGGGACACGTATTTTGGATCCAGAAACAAAGAAGCCCTGGCACGCGTGGATGTTTTGTATTAATTTATGCTTGGTGAAATTTGATGTTTTTTAAGAACCGAACTACCCACCGGACTGCAGCTACACAAAAGTAGCAATAGTTCGATGCTGTTTGACTACTGAACTAATGCAACTGAAGAGTTGCAGTAGTCCGGTCAACCGAACTACTCACCGGACTACTGCTACACAAAAGCAGCAACAGTTCGATTCCTTTTGACAACCGGACTACTGCTACTGAAAAGTTGCAGTAGTCCGATCAACCGGACTAGCAACCGAACTATTGAGACTAGAGGGTGAATTTGAGTTTGTCCACCACAGTAGCACCCCGTCCTATCTTCAAAAGATACCGAAAAAACGTATACTGCGCGTATAGAGGACATTTTGAGCACATTTTAGGTCCAACATTTCTTCATCCAAGCGTCAATTCCCAGTCACATCCGATGCTTTCAACTCGGTGTCTGGGGTCCGCTTTACCAGTCTTAACTGTGGATTTGGCTCAACCTCGATATTTCATTTATTTTCAGGTCCAAGACATATCTCCTAAGCAATATCCATAACTCTATGCAAATATATTCAGAACTGTTATTTAAGAAAAAAGCTGACCAGAAATCGACAAGCCATACTACGTTTCAGGGCGGAACGGCCCGTTACCGTGGCGCATATTGTTTCTGTTGTTATAATTAAACATAATGCGTTACAGGCTACTAAACAAATTGCTGCAATACGGCTAAATTGAATGTTCTCACGAGATCGGTACAGTCGGTAAGAAAAGTTGCTTCACACTAAAATATTTACAAATAAATTCTCTCTCTCTCTCTCTCTAAATTTAAGAACTGTGCTCTTGTCGGTGGAGCAATCGCCATTCCCCCCTTTCCCCTGCCAATCGCTTGAATTCCTGATACGATGTGACTTATATCTTTTTTTTTTTAAAGAATATTAGCAATATTTGTTTCATAAACGTTACTCTTGGCCTAACTCTTCTTCTCTTTCCTTCTATTTTCGCATCAGGTGGCCAATCATTTTTCCTCTCAACAACTAAGATATTAGTAAAACGACTCAGGTGGGTTTTGAACCCACAGCCAGTCCCTTACACGAGGAATGCTCACTGAGCTACTGAGTCACGAGTGTTAGCATTAGTTAACATACAATTGGGTAACATGGTATGTATTGTCATTTTTCGTATAACTAGTTTTACAATCCCCACATCAAATGCAGTAACTTTGTTTATTTTAAAAAATAGCCTATCGCAGTCCACTGCTGGACATAGGCCTCTCCCAATGTTGGGAGGCTTCGGCCAGACCAGTCGGGTTGGTACAGGGTTTTATTTCGAGTATCCCTTCTCTCGCAGTGATATCGTCTGCGTATTTTTCCGTTAGTCGCCTCTTACGACACCCTTCGGATGAGATGGGGTGGTGATACTTGTATTCTTTTTCCGTCACCACACCGAAAAAAATTAAGAATCTAATTAACATTGTAAAAGAATTGTAAAAACATTAGTTAACTCTTTTATTAGTTAATTGGGAGTTAATAAATTTAAAACACTCCTACCTACCTTATATGAATACGTTTGTTGCGCTATTTATACAAAATCCAATTAATTCAAATTGCGGACCTCAAATATTTCGACACATCAGTCTATGAGTAGTGCAATTTACAATCAGATAATAACAATTAGCATTAAAAATAAGCGATATTCTAATCAGTGAAATATAATATTTCGGATATCCGGTGTTACCTGCCGGATAGTATACTATATTTTTGGTTATACCACTTAGGTGGCAGACAAGCACACGGCCCACCTGATGGGAAGGGGTCACCGTGGCCTATTGACGTATGCAACACCAGGGGCGCCACACTCGTGCTGCCGACCCTTTGATTATAAAGTCGATAGCAAAATGAATATAATACGTTTTTACCCGACTGCGCCAGCGAGGGTAATGTGTTTCGCGCGTATGTATGTATGTATGTAGTTTTCTTTGTTCCCCTCTACAGGCCTAACCTCTAGACGGATTTCGATGTATGGGGTCTCAAATGAAAGGTATTCATCTCCCGAGTGTCATAGGGTACATAAAATTCCAACAAAAACTATACGGTAGATTTTGTATGCTAAAATATGTGTTGCCAAAAAATTTTTTTTTTCATTCAAATTTATCGAGTAGGGTATCAAAATGAAGAGAATTAAAAGGAGATTACAAAAATATATTGATATCGTATCTTAACTAAAAAGGTTAAAATAAAATTAATTATTAAAAAATAAAAAACCCGACTGCTGTCTAAAAGATCGAAACAAGCTTGATAGCAGGCGGTACCCATTAAATTTCTTTCGGTTTATGATTGGTAAATGGGTACCGCCTGCTATCAAGCTTGTTTCGATCTTTTAGACAGCAGTCGGGTTTTTTATTTTTTAATAATTATAATTACATACATACATTTATACTCACGCCTATACATTCCCGAAGAGGTAAGGAGAGGCGTATTAACAATCGCATTTCGTCAACTATGATCTTCGCTCCCATGTAATACAGGCAGCGGCCACTTATTCATGGCCTGTATGTTTACCATCGGATGGAGAACACCCTATCCCTTAGTCGCCTTCCATGACACCCACAGGAAGATTGACATTACAGACAGAAATCTGCGCAATAAAAATAAACTGCTCCTTCCATGCTATCGGCTTAGCAAAGTTAGTGATTCTTTTAAAGTGGAAGGTATACGATTTTATAATAAGTTGCCTGAATCGGTCCTTGGTATGCCTGAAAACCAATTTAAAAATCATGTAAAGACCACCCTATGCAAAAAAGCATACTATAGGACAGACGATTATATTTAAGACAAAAATGTATGGCTTGAGCATGGTGCAGGCCCCTCTTGAAGTTGTCTTATTTTTATTTTATATAAGGTTTTATTTTTATTTTTTATATAGATACCTACTTGACGCGAGACAAATGTACATACGTTCATATTTAGTCTTAAGAAACCCTTTTATTTTTTGTAAACTGACGTCCTTAAAATGCCGCAGTGGAGTTTGTTGCGCCGTTTCTTCTCCATTAGCGCTTAGGAAGCGGTGGTAAACTTAGTTTTAAGGAGTTTTTGACGTCAAAAAGCTGTAACAGTGTTGCACTATTTTGAGAAATAAAGACTTTGACTTTGACTTTGATATGGGTGGCCCTATTCTACTCCACCGGTTTACATGACACACTAATACACGTTTTAATTTTTTTTTTTTTTAAGCAATATGCTTAACTTTTTATATTATTATTTTGACGTGACGTGAGAGTGACGCCAACTAACATCAAACACAAGTTAAAGTCATTCTACCTAAGTAATAACTGGAATATCTAACTAACTTTATGGTGATCTAGATTTAAGGACTAACTTGCGGCATCCACTATAAACCTTCGTGGTTTAAGGAATGCTCAAATACCTACTATGTAATTATGTAATATTTAATCATGAAAAAAAAAAAAAAAAAAAAAAGATTCGGATGGAAATGTACATCAAAGACGGGATATGAACATGCGAGCATTTTCAATCTGACTTCACCTCACTTGATGGTAAGCTGAAGGTAAAGTTTCAATTTTAGATTTTTTCCACCTACCTGATAGTGCTGGCTGGAACAGTCTTCGAATATTTCAGCCTGGTGAGAGAAGTACGAGTCGGCCTCTCTCTTCTAGGACAGGTAGCCATTTTAATTCACTACGTCACAATATCGTTCAAGCAAGAATCAAGTCACAGTACACTTATTGCATAGTTCGTTTGGCGAATCAATAAATAGTATTTGAACTTTCGTTATAAAAGTTCTGCGTGTTCAAGTAGTTTTTGTTAAAGTTTTAGTAAAGCGTATTTTCAGCTATTGTTTCTAGGAGAGAATATATAGTTTTTGTACAAATATGTATGCTGAGAGTAGGCAATAAGAGAGAAATACAACCCATAGTTTAGAATTAGTAGACCTACCCCCTTAGACATGTGGCAATTTCTGCCACCTAAGTGATATTAAAAAAAAAAGGTAAAATAGAATGATAAATTCGTACTAATTCGTATTCGAGTCGTATTTTCTCACTAAAATCCAACCACATGTCCTGATCGACCACCTGAATCTCGTGGGGAGGACACACGGAAACAAAGTTACTGCCGTGGCTAACGTGGCTCTGGTAGAATATCTTGAAAAACTTGACATTGGCGTTTCGCCATTAATAATTTTATAATCATTTACAATTTACTTGACATTGGCAAATTGCGGCGATTTGCTGCAGAAGCCATTAAGTTTTTTGAAAGTTGAAGTTGACTCGTATTTTCACGTTTATGACATAGGTACGTTGACTACTGTCATCAAAACGTCAAAATACGTGTCAATCCTATACGTTTATCATTCTTTTCTACAATATGCCTGCCAACGAATTGACACTTGCCTAGAGAGGCGATTCAACGTATGTGCATAAAGAAATATTGATGAGAAATGGGTAAAGATAAGTATTACGTTACATATTACCTACGGTGCCGTTATAGACAAAATTAGCCAGGAAATATAAATTGTATGTTGTCAATGAAGTGTATCCATGTCGCTTCACGGTGCTAATAGGTACCTACTTAGTCTTATTTTTATATGGAACACACTACATAAGCTTCTCTGGTGCGCAGGTTACGGACCAGCTCCAACAAGGTCCTTGCCCTTGATTCTGCTAAAGCACAACCACTGTCGCACCACAGAGACTGCAAAAATGCCATTAAATTTTAGTCCTTATTGTATAGACACAGTCATAAAATAAATGAACAGAGTTTCATTACACTCTTTCATTCACTCTACAAGAAGCCGTTTAATTTTAAACGTTACGAGCATAACTTTAAAGGCTAAAATCAAATGGAATTTTCTTGCAGTCATTGTGGTGTGACAGTGGTTGTGCTTTAGCAGATTCGAGGCCCTGATGATGGTTGTATATCCAGACTGGATTGCTCTTTTCTCCGGCATTGCTGCGGAAGGCATGTTTCTGTAGGTACCAGTGCCGGAGAGAAGATACTGATCAACTCAGGTCTGGTGTGGCAATATTATTTTATTTATTTTTGTAATTTTAACTAACATAGCTTTAAGACAAACATGTATTACTAACAATAAATATGGACTAGTCTGAAATAAATAAATTGAATTGAATTGAATAAACATGACTTGTTCTATGGGCTCTAGGTTCAAGATATTATGTTGTCAATACCATTATATTATACGCGAATAATTTGTATTACATACAAATATCTACCTATAAAATGTTTACCAGTCTATCTTAATCAGACAAACAGACAGCGAAGTGATCTTATACGTAAAGGTGTGATTCTGAAGTCAACCGCATACAACAACTGCCGACGCATGCAGCAGATACAGCGTACCCATTACTTGTTAATTTCCGAAACGAATAAAGGGGAGCATTGAGAAGCCACAATGAATTACGCGTATCTGATGTGGTCGTATACGGTCACCTTCAAAATCATACCATAAGAGTTCCATTTTTCCTTTAGTGGTACGGAACCTTAAAATTATCCAAGTATTTTCATGATAGATACGTCTTGAAATATAAAAGAAACGCCTATTTCCTAGTACAAGGTTTTCCCAAGCGTCTACAATATGGGGTTCTTCAAGAAGGGCATTAGAAGGTTTCTTCAAGGCGGCAGCGCGAGTGTGACGCCTCTGGTGTTGCATACGTCCATATGCCACGGTAACCACTTTCCATAAGGTGGGCCGTGTGCTTGTCTGCCACCTAAGTGGTATAAAAAAATCATTGAATCCGACAATGTATGTCGCGTCAACTCTCGAAAAATTGCTCGGGTTTTTGCTCGTCGGGTGAGACATTTTCATGTCTAGCAACATTGAATTAATCTAAGAACGTCGCATTGTATCACGCGATCGTAAAGCAAGACAGCCAAAAGACAATCCGTATTAAAGATTATTTGCCTTAGAGTTATAGTATGGTTGAAACTCTGAAAGATTTTCTTTCTTTTATACTACTTAGGTCGCAGACAAGCACACGGCCAGAGCAAGGTTTATATGAACGAAGATTTTGGAGAATCTACGGGAAAAAAGAGCCGTCGGGTGATGACGGGCACGAACTAATTCATAAATAAAATAATAGTTAGGACTAGTGATACATATCATATCAAAACATCACGAAGTGTTCACTTACTTCATGTCTCAAGTTAAATAAATAGGTTTTAGCAGGAATGTGAGCCCCATATAACCCTTGCGGCTTGCCTTCAGCACGCGATATACACATGCAAATAATAGGTTATCAAATCCTCCTCCAAATCAATACCAATTGTAGAATGCGTATTGTAAAATAGAATGATGTAGGTATGTATGGGATTTGACGTTTTACGTATTTTGACTTGTCTTCTCTTCATTCTATTCTACAATAAAATAGCAAGTGAGACGATGATGATGATGATGGAATTCGTGAGGCGTATAAAGACAGAAGCCGCAGGCTTATTAGCTAACTCGCGATAGCAAAGCGATAGCAAAATTTGCTCGGTAATCGCACAAAAAACGACAAATTGGTATTACGTATCACATTTGACAGAAAGCGATCAGCGAAAAAGGCGCGATAAGAAATGTCATCGCGATCACTCAAAAGGTCCTTTTTTAATGGCCGCCATTGTGAAAATAATAAATACAGAAATTTTCATTGTAAAAAACCAGTGGTAAATCAAGAAACACATATAAATTAGTCTTAGAAACAAAACTATCGCTATTTTTCAGTTCCGCAGCATATAATTGTTAAGGCGATCTGATCGCAAATCCTTACGTAATACCAATTTTTTTTGACGTATCGCGATCCATCGCGCAGTGATCTCGTTGTTACTGCTCATCGCTTGCTCGCTGGTCGCGAAAAGTTAGCTAATAAGCCTGCCGATGACGGGCTATTGTCTGTTCGCCGCAGATGGAAGTATATAACGAACATATGTATGTATGTAAATAAGATACTATAAACATGCTCATTATGCATATTAACACGAAGACCTAAATGCATTATGAGATAAACAAATGAGCGTAACACTGATGGAATTTCCTAAGACGGAAGTTAGGTAATGGTCAAGATGAACTTAAAACTGGTTGTAAATCTTTTAGAATTAAAAGGCTTAAGTCTATATCGGAAGTAACACACATACGTTATCAAAATTGGTTCGATGACACTTGTGATAGCAAGTTGATGTGCCATCTAGATATAGCAAGTTGAACCACTTTGATACTACACGTCACTAATCCTGCATCGCGATAGTAAAGTTCTTGCGCTAGTACAACATTAAACGACATCCCAGCGACAAAGGTTGGGCCGCGGTTCGCCAGGTGTGATCACCTTATGTAGTCGGAGGATCCTTCCTTTCGGATGAGGTTATGTTGAACAGGAACCGACTAAAACGCACGCCGTCTTTGGGCCGTTAGTTGCCAGAGGTCAGATTATCGAAGACTCTCGCACCCCAGCCGATTGAAAGATTGCGGCCGGGGTTTGATACCAGGGTCAGGCATAGATATGGGTTTTCAATACTTTACTTCCTCTTAGCGTTAATTCCCAGTCGCATCCGACGCTTTCAGCTCGGAGTCTGGGGTCCGCTTTTACCAGTCTTAACCACGGATTTTACTAGACCTCGATATTTTCCGTGAAGCGATTGTCATCTGACCTCCACAACCCAATGTTAACATTAGGCGATATCGAAGTTTTGCAGTTAGACCGTTATTTTTAGATTTTTGAGGGCTCCAACTACCCGTAACGACTGCCATAGATGTTCTCATGGCAACCGGGACCGACGGCTTAACGTGCTCTCCCAGGCACGACCAGACCAATGCAAATACTCATATTTCATTCACACAAATATTTGCACTGAGCGGGGATCGAACCCGCGCCTCCTGCGTAGCGGCCGCGTTCACTACCGCTGCGCCACGGAGGCTGTCTGTAGAGAGATGGGTTTTCAATATTATGAAATTATGTGGTTAGAAAATTATTTGCACAGAGGCTTAATGGGCCTACCTTTGGTATGTTCATCAAGCTACGTGTGGTTTGATAAATCTATCAAATATACAGACCACGTGAAAGATTATACTAACATAGTTTTTAAGATGCATAATACCAACAAGATCTCTTGCCTCCCTTCCTTGTCTTGGAGCTAGATAAAGAAAGATAATTTTGTTATTTTCCTAATATAGTTTTATATATACCTTGGGGTGAATTGTGTGAATCTAAACTAACATTATTAAATTTTGTACAGGTATGAATAAGCCGTTGAGAAAGGACATAGGCTATGTTTGGTCGCGATAACCGATATCCACACGGGCGGAGCCGCGGGCAAGGACTATGAATTGTATTAGGTATACTCATTAGCATCAGTCTTGCTATAATCATTAATAGAAGAAATAATAGGCGTTTACAGCAATACTATTCATCATAAGACATAATCTCAGTAATAAGTAGAATGTTCTCAAAATATGTATACCAGCCCATTACTTTTACTTTATAAATTATGTATTTATTCTACAAAAAAATGTTAATAAGCAGTCATTTTATTATTATTGTATAACATACAGCTTATTGATTTGATCTATTCCTAATAAGTCAACCATTTTGTGACATAAGGAGATTATCAATTAGTTTCCTGATGTAACATAAGATGAAAGCTAGAACTACATAACATACTGACATATATACACGCCGTTATCCCTCTGAGGTAGGCAGGGACAACCCGCTAACTGATTCTGTTTTTATACACATTATACGCTTCTTCTACTGTTATTAACCTTGAGTACGAGAAAATTAACGTGAAAATTGACGACCACACCAAATAATAATAATAATAATGTTTATTTATATAAAAGATTGTAGTACATAGAAAACTTAATACATGAGTACATAGCTCAGTCAATTTAAGTATAAAGGTAGGACTAATCAATCTCAAATAATAATATTCAATCTCAAATACATAATTTGAGTGGTTTTGAAAATTGGTATACCCAGATGAACATAACATACTAAAAGTCCCCGAGGGTGGAAAACGAGCGGGCGATAGGGGGGGGGGGGATACTGAGACGTTTGGCAGGTAATGATTATATATTATTCGAACGTATTCTATCCTATTCCCGGATTAAAAGTAGATTGTGTGTTATTCCAGACTAAGTAATCTGTCCCTGTACCAAATTTCAGCCAAATCCGTTCAGCCGTGATTGAATAACAAACATGCAAACATCACAAACAACATCTTTACAAACTTTCACATGTATAGTATTAAGTAGGATGTGATACAATTACATGACATTAAATGATATAGAATATTCATTGTTTACGTTTTTGCAACTGTCAATGTCATCCACATAATTGCATAATAATTATATTTTTTATAATTATTATTATGCAATTCCGTGTATTTATTTTATTGAACGTGTAACCCACACTAATGTCCGCGAAATAAAAATAATATTATGCCCTGAATGTATTCCAGTATAGACGGAACTCCCTGTGGTTTTCGATTCCGACATAACCACTTCATTGCCTTCAGCTTACCATCAGGCAAGGTGAAGTCTTATTAACGTGTCTCATATAAAAAACAACTAGCTAGTATCAACCACACGTCCAAAAAAACGTACATTTTCCTGTTCTACAGACAAACAGACACAACAAATATGTTTTTGGATTGAATAAATCAAAGTAGGTAATTAAAAAGAATACCTAAATTCATATGTATACTTAAACTGATGTACACACAACACGTATGTAATAAAATCGCTTATATACACAATTTTTGCAATTGCAAATATTACTGCAACGAGTCTAGATTATTTCTATACTTTCTAGGTTAATACAAAAAAAAATACAATGTTATTGAGCAAAATTGAATTGAATCAAATGAAGAAGAGTATAAATATAAGAATATTTATATAATATCTCACCTTTCCTCTGAAGGTAGTCACTCCCACAAATAAACCAAAACTATGAAAAAAAGGAGTAGGAAACGGAGAAGAATTTAATATTTCTAATCTCACCTTTCCTTTAAAAGACGGCAGACGCTCCCGTAAAAGTCATATAAACCAAATTATGAAAAGAAGGGTACGAGACTCCGAATTACAACCTTCAAAAACAAACGGGTTTGGCAATTAAATCCGACAAAAATGATGATATACACTGTTAAGTCAAATTCACTGACAAAATTTCAATAAATAAAACACCTTGTTAAAATGACTAAAACCCAATAAATAAAAATTTATTGGCAATAAATTTTTAAGCAAATAATGACAATAGAGTAAGCTATTAGACTAAAGACTAAGTGCTTATTAACCAAACGTGCATATTTCGAGCAATTGTTTCGCTTTCGTAAATTTTCGAGAGCTTGGCAATCTCGAATATGTTAATTCGTCGTTTGATCGCATCTAACACAATTAAGCGCTTAGATTTCACTGACTGTAATCGTATATTGTAGGTTTATCTTTAATCGCCGTTTTGTAAATATTGTTGTCCCAGTGGCGATGGCGTAGCGGTTGGAAGACGCTGTGTAGCTATGTTCCGGGTTTGGATATATCGTATTAAGCAAAGTGTTTGTTTAATTAGCCGACTTTGGTAATGCCAAAGGAGGGTTATGATTTAGATATGTCATTGAATCTAATGTGGCACCCTCTAGCGGTAATAAAAATAAAAATATGAATAGGAGGCGAAAACGGTAAGGTTCAAAATAAAAAATAATTGTGGAAAAGTACAAGTGCTTAATTCAATATGAGAAGACTTTTGGATTGCTCTTTAGAAACATCGAATCTACTTCATATACATTACACAATTTACGCAAACTGTTATCTGATTAACTCAAAAAAGCATATTTTGAAATGCGCGTATGATGATACATGCCGATTAAGAAATTTAGAAAAAAAACTACATGCGTTCATAACGTCCATGGTGTTACGGAGACCACATTTACGTAATGCGGTCGAAAAGTAGGACAAACAAAACCATATCCCATATAAGATAAGGTAAACCTAAGAAAAGATGGACGGATTGCGTGAAAGACGATATGAAAAGACGAGAAATTACATAGGGAACGACGTTCGGTGGCAAAATGTGGAAGAAAATACGCTGATCAAAAGCGCATTTGCAAAAGACGATCGACAAATTTTGCAAAGTATGATAGACATGTTTTGCAAAAAATGATGGACATGTTTTGCAACCTCCAAAAAATTACAACTACATTATAAGTACAACGAAATAATCACGACGATGCTTTCGTTAAATAATATTAACAAACAAACATTAAAATGCATATCATAATGTTTAGACTTTCGCGTTTCATTTTATTACGCGTAATGAATGAAATTAACAGAGGTCATTTACATCTGAATTTTAATTGGACGTTCAAAGTGTTATTTATATTTAAACACAGCTGTTAAGAACTTCGTTTGAGATAGCGTAACAGCGTGTAACTGGCATTATTAAATAACGTATGAGTAAGACTCAACAATGATCATCATCTTAGCATTAGTCCCGGTCGCATCTGAGACTAACTTTGGAGCTCGGGGTAAATACTCCTCTTGGTTTAGCTTGAACGATGGTTATGGGAATGACTGAACTAACCCGACCGAAAGAGAAAAATCTGCGTCAGTCTCGTCCGTCAACCAAAAGATATACCGATGTGATACCGATTTGCAGATGAGGTTTCCTTTGGTGAAAAAGATTTTAGTGGAACTCTTAAAACGCCCTATTGTAATCGCATACTTTTGCCGTTCTGTGGGAGGAAGTATACCCCGGACATACCTATAAATCTATCTAGGATCTAAAAATATTCAATATAAGCGCAGTACACGTTTCTTGGGTGTTTTTTGAAGATAGCACGGAGTGCTACAGTGGTGGAAGATCTTAAATCAACCAAGCATAGATTATTACAAAAGAAACTGCGCGTTTGTCGACCGACAGGACCTCGTTTGTCTCGGGACTTAGGTCCAAGATATCCCCACCAGTAGCCGGTTACGAAAACATTTTTGTCATCATTTTTATGATACAAAAATATTTTTTTCACATGACGAATCTGAATTATGATACAACCGGCCATAATATCGGGGTCATGTCACCGTCACCGTAAATTACAATGAACAATGGACAAGACACGGTGACATACATTTTATATGCCGCATCAGCTGGAAAATTGACCCATATATCGACAACGTTGTATTGTTACGGACATGTCAAGGTCATTGTATGGCGGTCAACTCATGTGTGAAAGATGGATGAGTATGAATGGAAGGCGTGGGTTTGATGGGTGATTGTAAATATCTATACTCTACTTTTTGACAGTCAGTCGGTTGCATCCAACATCAAGACTTTTTTTATGTAGGACACGTCAATTTATTCACCGCGCCTGATGGTAAAAGTGTCAGGAAAGAAGGGCAGACACGTATCAACATTATACTTGTCTGTAATGGTGCCCCTCTCAATGGTGGCACTCAGCTTGGCGGCCTCATTAGATGCTTTTTCACGCCCCGCTTAAAGGACCCGGGACTGTAGGAAGAAGGCTGTTACCTCAGACCCCATTACTCTTACTTCCTCTCCTCCTCTTGGTTGGGTTTTTATGTGAGTGCCTACCATTTGACCTCCCAAAAACAAGAAAAAGCCTAAATCAGAGCCTTATTGAGCCTTGTACGACTATGAAGATGTTTAGAGTGCCCAAAGGATTATTTTGTCCATTTTAAAAGATACTGCAAAATTTTGAACTGACATAACATCGCTTAGGGCATAAAATAACAGTAAAACACAATCTCATTTTCCTATAAGATTCACAAAAGTGCAAACTATGGCAATGTTTATTTTTAATGTTTTATGTCATTTCATGCGTCAACAAATACCGATTCCATATCACTAAGTTTTTTTTTATATTACTTAGGTCGCAGACAAACACACGGCCCACCTGATGGAAAATGTTTACCATGGCCTATGGACGAGTGCAACACCAGGGGAGTCACACTCGTGCTGCCGACCCTGTAAGAACGAGATATGCTGTGCCGCCAGCGCTAGTGCAGAAGATAAGTAGGACAAGCCTTTGGTCTTCAAATTGACAGCACAAAAGTGTTCTCCTCTCCAGTGAGCTCTGACTACCATACACACCACCAGGAACATAACACGAGGTTATTTAGCCGCGGTATTCTATAGAGCGCAGGTACTACCCAGTTGGACTGCTCGATTAGAACGGAAATACCGTCGTGTCCCTACTTCCTACATTTTGCAATATCTTTAAGGAATAATTGGCGGGATATATTTAACACTTCCACCCTGTATAATATATTTATCGGTTCACAGGATGTGCACAAATAGTTCAAGATAACGTGAAGGTTGAAACTGTATTCGGACGTAGTTTTTATATTTTAAAGTTTACTGATTATTATAATATTATGTAGATATATTTCTTTTTTAATTTAAATAATTATAAAGTCCATTGTAGTATGCAAGGTGCTTATGGCGAAGTGGTAACCGATTAGGTAAACAAACAAGGTTAAGCAATGCTAGCCAGGTCAGGCTTAGAAAAGGTGACCAATCTTATCACATTGACAGCCCTCTGTGCTTCTCAGAGCACGTTAAGCCATTTTCCCGGTTCATTGGAGCTTTAAAAAGACCGAAAACCAGTCAAAGTCAAAATCAAATTTTATA
The DNA here is from genome assembly GCA_914767945.1 of Eilema depressum. Classification (NCBI taxonomy): domain Eukaryota; kingdom Metazoa; phylum Arthropoda; class Insecta; order Lepidoptera; family Erebidae; genus Eilema; species Eilema depressum. The sequence continues at coordinate 3,585,159 of OU612026.1, forward strand.
GTTAACCCAGAATGAAGTTGAGAATAGCTCTATTCATTTACATGATTTTTATTGTGTTGTGTTCATAATTTTCAGGACCAAGATTATAAGTAAGTACGTCGGGGCGTTTAAAAAGTAGAAAACGGAGTCCTACGGACAGAAAAACTGCGACCATGCTGACCTTCCCTGATAGCATGATGATATATAGCCTACTAGCTGTTGTCTGCGGCTCCGCCCGCGTGAATTTCGGTTATTGTGACCAAACATAGCCTATTTCCTTACCCAAGGTCTAATTTACCCCTGTACCAACTTTCATCAAAATCGGTTCAATGGTTTTGACGTAAAATCGTAACAGACAGATAGACAGACAGAGTTACTTTCGCATTTATAATATTAGTACGCATGACACTAACAAATAATTTATATATCTATGGGTAAAAGAATTTTCCAAATTGGTTCAGTAGATCCAGAGATTATCTTCTACAATGTCACATACTCATGAACTTTAATTATTGTATAGATAGGACTCATACCATGATTGCGTTAATTACCTGCCGTTAATTGTATATCATAGAACGAGAAAGTAAGAAATTAAATATGTGAATGCAATATATCTATTGGAAAGTATATGTATTTCTAAGAAAGTATAAAATGTAAACGTTTATACGTGTTGTAGAACCCATAGTACAAGCCATGCTGGATGTAGATAGAGCTGTGTAATATGTATCAAAATATTATTAGTATTTTTCACTCAAGGAAATTTGACACCTGTCAATTACACCCCTAAAAGTAATTATAAGTAAAGTAGATAGGTACTTCGAAGAATAGATATGAGGAAAGATGGACCGCTATAGTAGCTTATTAAAGAATGCACTAACTACATAACCTCGTCATGCAATTCCCAAATCTACGTAACAGATAATAAGACAGAATATAGATTAAAAACTAATACGTACTGAAAGAACAACAGCCAAAATATGACCTTGAAATATTTACAGACCTATTGCCCGACCCTTTAGCACATACTATACAAAACAATGTACATTAAAAACTTTCTTTCACATAAGAACACTAAAACCACAAACCAATCACTTATTGATTTTCATTTTTCCAACGTATGAAAAACGACCATTGATAGACTCCTGCGCACATTGCACTCCGAACGAGCACCCGCGGAGTAGCATCTCAATCGACTGAGTGAATTACTACTAATGTGTAATATGGAGCTCTACTTAATATTGGAGAGGAACACTGTGGCGAGCGGAGCGATAAGCGAAAGCGGCAAGCGGGCGCTGTTCGAAGCGTCGACAGTAAAAATGAACTATGTGGAATTATATAAAGTTAACAACTAGTTTGTCAGCCAAAACCTTTGAATTTTAATGACATCATTGTTATATTTAATAACAATATTTATGTCTAACAGAAGAAGACCAGTAACAAAAATAATTATAGACATATTTACGGATATATACCGACCTACTAAAGATTTTAACAATATAAATAAAAAAAATAGTATCCCTTATTTTACTTTGATAAGAAATAATCTCATAAAATAATGAATTACACTCATTTATTTGAAGAAATTGTTTTTAGTAGGAATAGTAATTGACAAGTAACAACAGCACTTTTTCTAAAAACATAGTTCAGATAAATTCAGAAAAACTGGTACTAACACTCGACTAAACACCAAAGTTATATTTAAGTTACTAATAAACAAATCAACACAGATCATTTGACTATTAGAAAACGCATAAAAACTTAGTTTTCAACTAGATATTACATTCTAACATCGATTACATCTCTTCCGCTTTACCCACTGTGTGATGAGCCTTATTTCTATTGCAGGCCCACTTACTTATAGCAGCTTTCTTTGCAATGAACAATTACGTTTTTATTCGCGCGCGCTCGTGTGCGATTCGCCTTAAACATTCCGTTATTTTGATCGAGAAAATGATCTGGGTAGTTGCATTTACGTTAATACATTAATTTATATAAGTATTTGTGTTACTTCAAATCACTGAGCATGTAGAAAATATTAATAATGCATTGTGTTAAGAATAATAATTCAAAATTCAAATTATTTATTTTGCGAACATGGGTAGGTACAAGATGTTAACATATTTATATAATTGAACAGCCATATTCCGCGTCAAGGCGGATAATTATATTCTAGGACTAAAATTCATTTAGACCCAAAGTAAGCTTTGCCCGAAAGAGCTCATATTACAAGAATATGGGCTCTAGAATACTGATAAATTTACTTAGTTACTTTTTTGTTAACACTTGCGTATTAACACCCAGATATTCTGCGTGCTGAATTCTGTAGTACGCAGCAGTGCTGCACAACAGTACTGCACTGTTCGTAGTGATGTGCTGTTGTTTATTCATTTATTTGCGTGCAGCAGTGCTGAGCAACAGTGCTGCATCGATATTGCTGCGTAGCTCGGAATGTCGTCTCATATAAAGTCATAGAGATTGTATGGGGACCTGGCCCTCGATTCTGCTAAAGCAAAACCACTGTCGTGCCACGGTCTCTATAAAAATTGGCATTAAATTTTAGACTTTATTTCTATAGATCTAAAGTCCAAAATTAAATGACAATATTTTTGTTACACGCTTCGTTTGCTCTATAAAAAGCCTTTTAATTTTAAACGTTAACACTATTATTTTAAAGGCTAAAATCGAATGGAATTTTCTCGCAGTCTCTGTGGTGTGACAGTGGTTGTACTTTAGCAGAATCGAGGCCCAGTTAGTGCTGTGCAGGACTGCTGTCCTAACCTGTTGCTTGGCTACAGAGTTACGAATCAAACGTTTATGGAAATATTTGCATTCCGAGGGGAAAGAACCTGCAACCTCTATTTAGCAGTCGAACACTCTACCGCTACGCCACACAGGTTGTTAAGGTAAGGGGATATCCTTAAACATTTCCTATATAATATATTATACGGTAATATATATTTGAAAGTAAAAAAATATTTACCTGTTATATTAAAAATGTAGCAATAATATTTGATTAAACGTGTTTGCTGATCAACTGCCAATGTGCCAAGGTTGGTGGTTTGTACAATATATATTTTTTAAATTTCATATCACAAAAATTAATATGTAAAATCCGTTAATTATTGTATTTTCACTATAGAAGGCAACTCCCCTAGTGCAATACGGACTCAAAAACAGCTGGAAGGATTTTCAGTTTTTCCTGAATTTATTCAACGCGTGATGACATTAGTGATAATATCATCATCACGTTTTAGTTCCAGTTCGCATCCAAAAGTGATACTTCGGAGCCCAGAGATCGTCCTTCCGCTATTTGTGAAAGTGATTAGCGCTGACCTCCCAACCCAGGGAAGTCTGCGCCAGAGCCTCGTCCGTGAATCAGCAGGTGTATGGGCTTGCAGGTGCACCGGCTAGCAGTTGAGGTAGTACCAAAGAGTTTAGTTGAACCCCATTTACTCAAAACTACCCATTCTAATTAATTTCAGGGTTATTTTAAAATACTTTAATCCAATTACTTAATATTTGATTTAAAAAAATACTCATAAAAATAAAGAAACGGTTGTTGTATTGAAGCATTACGCAAGAATACATTTTACCTTTTTACTTATCTTTAAATAAAACAATTTATCAAGTGTACGTGGTTTTAACTGCTCCATAAAAATACTTTAATTGCTTCAATAAAGGAATTAAATTTCCGTTCGTGCATACTTTGAATGAAATTATTGAAAATAACAATGTTATTGCACTATAGTAGCAAAACGAGTACTCCACTTCTGATTTGAGACGTCGGCGTCGGGAATGAGATTTTGAGTCCTTAAAAGAGTGTTTTATAGAAAATATATCTAATCTGTATTCTAGAACTCATATCTAACTTAAGCTAGTTGACTAAGCTACTATGGATCTAGATAGCGTTGTGTAGAATGTTCTAGAATATTAATCTATTTGCTTCAGTTTAATAGTTCTCTATTTTTTTTTATACCACTTAGGCGGCAGACAAGCACACGGCCCACCTGATGGGAAGTGGTTACCGTGGCCTATGGACTATACCTATCACACATTGGACTGAAAGTTAGGGATCTTTCATCACCATTCTGCCGACCCCGGCTTTCCGGTTCAACTGCGATGCGGTTGAACTTCGGTATTTTCCTTGAAGCGACTGTCATATTATCTCCACATCCTCCGGAACCTATATAGAGTAGTTAAAACCGATTGTTTCGTTGATTTTGAGCTTATTCGGTTAAGAAACTTGTGCATCAATTAAGTCAATATGTGCTAAGCAGTTCCGTTGAGCAAGTCACAAATGCCTCGGAGTATCCGGAGCGGAGCCGGGTTACGAAACATGTTTCACTATATTTTACACTTATATATGCAATTAGAGCTACAATAACGTTGTAAGCCTTTAATATTCAACACTTTCTTGATAGACATTACATATGCTCACGCATGTATATCTACAAATGGGTACGCAGAGATGTGGTATCCTGCTGATATTGAAAATAGGAAGCTCTATGATGATGAACCATTGCATTGTACGTTTATATATTATGTTGTTCTTCACGTAAAACACTGAATGGATTCGTATGATAGATTTTATAGAATGAAAAACTATAATATTGTGCTTACTTGTTATCCTAAGAATAAATTCGCTATAGATTTGCGAGAAGGGGTTAATATTTTACGGGCGAAGGCACGGGTAAAAGCTTGTAATGTACCTAGTATTGCTCGCGTGGATCAGTGCTTCACGCGAGTGTAGGGCCGCAAGCAACTGCTAAATCGTCATAATTACCTATAGGTGTAACAAAATAAAATCTCGGAACTTTTGAGATTACTTGTTAGGTATAATAATAAAGTTTATTGTCCACAAAAATATTATTACAGTGGTATGTGAAAAACCCTAAAAAGGAGTGACTCCTTGTAGGCAAATATAAGTAATGCCTGTGTAAGAACTTCTTACACAGGAAGGCTTCTTACTAAGAAGCCTTCCTCGATAAAATTTTGCATACCTATATCGCAACATCGCAACTAACTGTGTCTGGCCACCTAACAACGAGCGAATCCCCAAAGATTTTCTTTGTGGGGCCTTTTAATCCCAATGTACGGGTAGGCAGTAGTATAATGCACCACAGTACTATAAGGGTTAGTTTTGCTCGCTAACCTAGCAGTAAATGCAAGTGTTTATACAATTAAACGAGGCATAAGTACAGTGGTACAAAACCATTAGCCCTGAATCAGAGTAGAAAACCTACAGACACTACCGCGAAGTTGCGGTCTTCGTCAGCATAATTTCTACAATTAGAAACGTATGCAATTGATTTCACTTGTTGCAAAAAAGTCATCATCACCTTGCGTTAGCCTCGGCCGCATTCGAAGTCTTCAACTCGGAGTCTGGGTTATGATGTGGCTTGGTTTTTTTTCGGTATTGGGTAAACAAAAAGCCCATGACAAAGTGCCCGCTAGACGGCAATAGGCTCGGCCCCTATTACGTGAGACCGAAAATCATAGTTGGCGAAATGTGGGTGTTAATACACCTCTGCCTACCCCTTTGGGGATCTACAGGTGTGAGTATTTGTATGTATGGTCATTTTCGGCTATATTAGGAGCGACTGCCATCTGACCTCCCAGACTGTATTGTAGTTAGTGGTCAACCACTGGTAGAGTTATTCAGGTCACCCATATAGGTCCGTCTTGACCTGTCTATTACCCTCTCATACCAACACCGATTTTGATAAAATTTGGTACAAAGGTGGAATAGAACTTGACAAAAGATATAAGCCATGTTTAGTCACGATAATCGACATCGACGCAAGCAGAGCCGCCGCAACAACTAGTTTCAATACTTATATAGGTAAATATCGCTTAGGTATAAATCTGTTAATATTCAGTAAATTTCGGAAATCCTCTTCCTTTTTTGAAATTGGTTAGAAAAACGATTCAGCTACCCCCCTCCGCCCCCTTATTGTCGAAAAGAGTTTATTATTAATTAGTCTTAATCGATTTGGATTGCCACGTGTCTAGAGGAGCAGATATCATCACACATCGCTGACCCCATAACAAACAGCGTGTTGCTATTTTACTATCAACATAACTAAATGTGTCACAGGACGCCTGCGCAGGCGCAGCCGTGAAGATCGCAGATCCAAGATGGTGGATAACCGCAATTAATTCGGTAACGCTTTCTCTGCGGTCGCTCGGCGTTTATTGGTCGGTACGCCTCTGTTCTATGTTGACTACACAGTAGTTGTAGTTAATTGTATGTTGTTATATCTGATGGTTTTTAACTGATGTAATTTTATGTAGTTAATTTAATGAAATACAAAACAATGTAGGTGTTTGTTTGTTTGTAAATGTCAACTGGTATACTGCGAAAGTGACTTTTATTCGTTTGTTTCTCTTCATTATTATCATAATCAGGTGTTTAATATTTTGTAACAATAGAATTAATGTTTAAATTTTGTTATAAATGAAATTTCATGTTGCTAAGCGCAAAAGTCAAGAACGGCTCGACCAATTCGGTTATTTCTTTTTTTCACGTAAAGTTTTATTAAGAAAATGTTCCGATTGGTCTCAAGAACGGAAACAGAATATTAATTAGGATTGTATAATGTATATACACTAATACATCCATAAAAAGGTAGCAGAGTGTGTTGTAACGTGTTGTCTTCGGGAGGATGTTTGGGGCGTCACCAAGATATTGGTACCAAATTCAATGAAGGGTGTTTGGGTACTATACCTCGTGCCTCGGAGAGCACGTTAAGACATCGGTCCCGGTTGCCATAAGAACATCTATGGCAGTCGTTACGGGTAGTTGGTGCCCTAAAAAGTCCAAAAACAACGGTCTAACTGCAAAGCTTCGATATCGCCTAATGCTAACATTGGGTTGTGGAGGTCACATGGCAATCGCTTCACGGAAAATATCGAGGTCTAGCCAAATCCGTAGTTAAGACTGGTAAAGTGGACCCCAGACTCCGAGCTGAAAGCTTCTGATGCGACTGGGAATTAACGCTAGGATGAAGAAGACTTATTTATATGAGCTAAGCCGAATAAATTAAGTAGATGGGAATTTAATAACCAGTTTGATAACAGTAAATAGCATCTGTTCTTAACAACTGCACAAATGCATTAACGTACGATGAAATCAGTAAATTGCGCGTGCGCATTGTGTATGAGCGTTAACTGTAAAACATCCAGATTGATATCTGAATCATTACAAAGTATTCATTTTATTAATATTAACCCTTTTTTCAGGTGGAAATCCCCCTCGAGACTCCCCGGCTGACGGCGGGCCAATGAGTCAACAACAAAATTATCTAATCTGAATAATGTTCAAATAAACATTTGATTTAGATTAAACTAGAATAGATTTTATTTAATTTGAGCAAATTTTTTTTATTATGATTTGTATATTATTAGTTTTAGTTTTAAAATGCATTAGTTTAGTTTTGTTATATCTCAAGATAATTGTCTTAATTAAATACATTTCTTATAGTCAAATAAATATTAATCTATTTTACTAAATAAATTCCATCAAAAATTAAAGGACTTGAAAGCAAAGTAAGTTTTTGAGAAAATGTTTTATTTTATTTTAAAATTTCGGAAAACTTACAGCTAATATATAACAATAGCAAGGTCAATAACATAATAATGGCCAATTAAAAGTTTTCACGATAGCCTTAGTGCATACGTTTTGCTAAAGAAGTATCATTATATACTTATACAAGATTAGATTACAAAGAAGAGAAAAGTAAAATAAATATTTTCATAGCATAAAGTAAGATAAAAACAAGCGTTGTAAACAAGCTCTGAAAGACTTTTCTTAAATTAGATGGGGACTTCTGGGCCAAAATTGTAATGAGTTGAGATATGACTTAAAAAAGCGGTATTTTTTTCTATTTCAAAATATTAAAAAACCAGCTCAATTGAAAATCTTGAAGACGAGAAATCTTAAAACTAAATTTATTTCACTAGCAAAATAAAATATCGATTACTAAAAATTATTTAAACAATATTGCGTATTATAACACTTGCATCGCAATTTGATATTAAATCAATCAGAGTGAACAAAACTTAATCATAATAATAATAATAACCATTTAAAATACCAAATAATAGTGTAATAAAAATAAATTCTGAATCGATTTCCGTTAATCGATTAATTATTTCTTGTGTTTATCACCTGTATTTTTAAGCTGTGACAGCTGACAGCTCCATTTTCTGTCAATCAGGCCCACGAATGTATGGAAGAGTATCCGTCTCCTTTTGATTGAAAAAAAAATTCAATCACTTTTATTTTAGTTTTAAAGCTGTGCAATTATCATTTATCTACTTGTGGCGCTGACTACACAATACAGCAAAAACTTCCCCATTCATATAAAATTAGGTACTAGTAATACAATAATACAGAAATCAATCGGAAAATATACCCAACCCACACATGCTATTAGAGAAACAATATCTGACCGCATCTAGATCTGCGCGTGCGCACAGACCGCTAACAGTAGTCAGGGCCGTTAGCTTACGTGAACAGACAGTTATAGGCAGGAAAGCCACAGCAAAAACTCCTTACAGGTGTTGGTTAGGGGAAAGGAGGTGTGAAGGTTCTGTATAGCATTACTTGATTACATACAGCCGTGATTCTTTCCCAATAGGATAGGCAGAGTCCAAATGCTACGATCCTGACTTTTGACTTCTACTTTCACAAGTATAGAAAGAGTATACTTAGAGTGAAAAAGCATCTGACGGCCTCCGTCAAGCTGAGTGCCACCATTGTAACATGATACGTGTCTGTAATGGTGTCCCTCTTTTCAGAGACTTTGCCTTCAGCTTACCATCAGGCGAGGCGAAGTCAAATTGACGTGTCCTATATTAAAAAAAAATAAAAAAAAGTGGCCATGGGTCAAAATTTCCAAAAAAGAAGCCGACGGAACTATAACTTGCCTCGATCTAGTTTGTCATCTACCATGCGACCCATAGGGAAGCCGGCAGGAATCGGGTTATAGGAACCCCTCGCTATTGTTGCGCTTTAAGTCGGTTCGATTTCGATATAACCAACCCCGATGGCGGACGGAAGTGATTTTTTTTTAATATAGGACACGTCAATTTGACTTCGCCTTGCCTGATGGTAAGCTGAGGGCAAAGTCTTGGAGAGACGGTCACCATTATAGACACGTACCATGTTACAATGGTGGCACTCAGCTTGACGGTCTCATCAGATGCTTTTTTACGCCCCGCTTAAAGGACCCGGGACCGTAGGAGGAGGAAACACGTTTCCGAGCTGGGAAAGATATCCGAGGGGACACCAATGCGTTCTAAATATATTAGGTGCCTATATATATTGAAAATACCGATATTACTTCAAACTGAATCCTAAGACGTATATGGTATACGTTCACATTTCTCGCTTAGTTTGCGCACAAGTGCAGATTCCCGCTTACCGGAGCGCGCAATGACGTGTGACGGCTTAACGACCATCGCATGCGCAGACCACAGCGCTCGGATCATCGTCTTACATAAATCTTTTACAAAGTGATATAAAAGAAAGCAATACGAAGAAATGCATGAAATATTGAAAGACTTTGTATCACAATGACGATGTTTTATTTAAGGTGCGGATTTCTCATATTTTTATGTTCGTAGCTGAATTGGCAGAGGGCTGGCCGCGTGGACCGTCAATCTGAGGGAGGTGGCTAAGATGCACAGGATACGTAAGGTGAAGGATCGTGAGCAGTGGCGCGCATTGGGAGAGGCCTATGTCCAGCGGTGAACTTTGATAGGCTGATTAATCAAAGACCGCCTATTTAGGAGTCAAGTAAATAATAAAATTATGATCTGATTTCAATCAATGAGGATCCTCCAGAGGACAAGTAAATAAGTAATAAGTATATAACAAAATAAGAAGGCGTTTAGCAGACGATTCTTGATCGCGATAACCGACATCCATACGGGCATTCTAATAGTCTGGTAACTAATTGGTATATTTTGTTAATATCTAATGGATCTACTGAGTAGATTTATTATGTAGTTTTATTTAATTAATAATAATATCTCAGTTTAATAGTCAACTCCACTTAGATTATAAGTTTCATTTATAATTGACTAGTAGACTAGGAGAAAAGATTGGTTACTTCTTTCATTTGCTATTTGATTTACGTGCGTCAAAGTTTACCACATGGAAGTTTATTAAAAAAAAAAATATAAAGATACGTCAAACAATGTTTGATGCTTAAGGACTATTAAAATTCGTGAAAATAATTGTCTTATAATAGGCAGGTATATACTTATACCTTTTTTTCCCTAATTTATTCAAATATTGTGATTATTTGTGAAAAAAACACAAAACTGCCAATCTCGCAAGATCTCGAAATTGACGAGATATCGCGGTATTGGTATTCTTAATCTCGCGAGATCTCGCTAGACCCCTAATCTCGCGAGATTTGCATTCCCTAGTATATAATGTTACGTTTACATAAATCGCTCAGTATATGTAATCGAATACCTATTTCCCTCCGGACTCTACAGTTCCCCATTTGCTTCTATACTGATATACGAGCACTTTACGAGCTTCCTTTACGGTCATTGCTTTTTTGGTTTTGTTTATTATTGTATGAAAGGTTTTAGAGATTAACACCCGTATTCACAAACAATACTTCGCTATGCGTACTACCAAAACTGTGCAAAGAACGACAAATTCTCAGTGCGTTCGTTCTGGCAAGCCTTTTTATTCATTGATAACACTTAAGTAATACTTCGTTGAGGGAACGCACTGCGTTAGATACTGCTCCGTGATGTTTGTGAATTAATTTTACCAGCCCTATGCGCTCGAGCACACTATGAGACCTCACGGTGTTGTTTGTGAATACGGGTGATAGTGTTTAATAATTATGCTTACTTATGTTGTACATAGATCTTCTGGGCTTATAAGTGGGATGCAGTCAATCAATAAAATAGCTGTAGATAGTAGGTAGGTACTCACGACACATCAGGCGTGGTGTTGGTGAGGAGCCGGACACAGTCCAGGCAGCCCCGCGCGGCGGCATAGTGCAGCGCCAGAGCGCCGTTGTTGGCGCGACCGCCCGCCGCCGGCATCGCGCGACCGCAGCGCCACCCCTCGACCGCTAGTCGACCGCTCCTGCACAACGAGAACCAACATACATTAATAAAATATTACATACAACATACATGCATGAAAAATATCGAATCCGCAGCGTGAAGCGGGCCCTAGACGCCGAGGTGAAAGCTTCGGATGCGACTGGGATTTACGCTAGGATAAAGAAGAAAATACATATACATACATAATACATAAATTTGTTGACATTGCATGAATTAACTTAATATTAAATTAAAATATTTGTACATCACATAATGTGGTAGTATATAGAGGACATTCTAACATTATTATAAGATAATTTTAAAGCATTTAGTATGCTAAACTAAACAAATTACTTTAAATTGAAAAAAGCGAAATCAATACTCGGGCAGGACTCGATCCCGCGATCTTTCCCTTACAGGGGGAACGCTCAGTGGGGTGAGCACGAACAACTATCGTAATCGTATCGTGAACGTAACGAGAGCACGGAGCATTGCGATTGGCCGCCTGCCTGAAGCCTGCCAATCGCAATGCTCCGTGCTATCGTTACGTTCACGATACGATTACGTTAGTAGTTCGTGCTCACCCCACTGATCACTGAGCCACCGAGCTTCGCCCGAGATTGATCCAAATTTTCCAATACGTCCCGGCTGCCATACGAACATCTATGGCAGTCGTTACAGGTAGTTGGAGCTCTAAAAAGTTTAATAACTGGTCAACAATGCTTCAATATCCTCAATAGGTTGTAGATGGCAAATCACAGAATCATTTCACAGAAAATTTCGAAGTACCGCCCAAATCCGCAGTAAAGCGGCCCCCAAACTCCGAGGTGAAAGCTTCGGATGCGACTGGGATTAGCAATCTTGAAGATAAGGATCTCTATCTAGGATAAAAAAGAACACATACATACATATCTGTATGGCGACGGACAAAGAATACAAGTATCACCACCCCATGTCATCCGAAAGGTGTCTTAAGAGGTGGCTAACTGAAAAATACGCAGACGAAACGGCATTGGTTATTTGTCAGCTGCCTTACCATAAACTCTTAAAACAGGTCAATATTGAACTGCTGTCATTTCACCAACTGCAAATGTCACTTTGTAATGTCATATAAATATATAGGACTAGCTTTTGCCCGCGGCTCCGCCCGCGTGGATGTCGGTTATCGCGACCAAACATAGCCTATGTCCTTTCTCAAGGTCTAATCTACCCCTATACCAAATTTCATCAAAATCGGTTCAGCTGTTTAGTCGTAAAAGCGAGACAGACAGACAGACAGACAGACAGACAGAGTTACTTTCGCATTTATAATATTAAGTAGGGATTACAAAGTGACATTTGCAGTTGGTACAATGACAGCAGTTCAATATTGACCTGTTTTAAGAGTTCATGGTGTGGGCCCTAGGCCTGTTCCAACTCAGTTGAGATCGGCTTTCATTTGAACAAGGAAAAGTCTGAACTTTAATATTTGTAGCCTTATTATTAGTGATATAGTATATTCGCACTCTATGTCTTAAAAAGTCATATTATGAGTCTGAAATAGAAATAAGAATTTTGATTCCTCGATTGGGTCAATAAAAATATGGATATGTTTTTATTTTTTGGCTATAGATAAATTATTGTGGATAGGTGGTTATTGTTCCTATTTATTTAACACGTTTTAAATACTACATCCCAAAATAGATAGATCTAAATCTAAATAATAACCAAAAAAGCATCTTACGTTCTAAGGAAATATTAGAAATTCCGACTTCGCCGTTCGATACAAAAGACATCAACGCGTTCCGCATCACTTGGTTCACAACGCCACCTAGTAATGCGTAGCCGAACTTATTACTTCTACGAACTTAACATTCACTAGCCGCGCCTTCATGACTAAACGCTCGTAGCAAACTAGAATGTTTCGTCTATTACACGATAGGTGGCGTTACTTAGATATCTTAAGACAACGTAATGTTGTATTTACGTTTTTTATACAAATGTATAAAAAAATGACAAATGTATACTTCTGATGTAACAAATATGTAAAGAGCAGTGTATTTATTTACATTCATATTTTATCTTTAGCGACCAATATTATTCGTAGAAAAATATTATTCTAAAATAATTTTAGAATATCCGCCCGGCATATTTTTTTAATATTTGATCCAGCAATTGACTGCACCCCTCTAGATGGTAAATGCTGAGGTGCAGTCCAGAAGATACGGACCACCATTTATGATGTTATTGGCCTTAAAATGGTGGTATATTATTATATCACAAAAAATAAGAGTCAATTTTTTAAAAAATACACACCCTTACGTTTCAAGGTATGTAGGACCATACCAAGATCTTCGGGTTTAAGCCAATCTCACCTGCTGATTGACGGACGATTGACAAGTCAGATAGTTGCTTCCGTAAAAGCCGTGTAAGCCAAACCAAAAGGAGGTATAAACAGACCCCTGTTTCCGAACCGAAAACTTGGTATCTTCTTCATTATCAATTTTATGCCCTTATTTTTGGTATGTTTTTAACGGTACCCCGCAATAAATTGACTGGTACAATTTTGACATTATTAATATTATTTATTATTATCCATACTATTATTATAAATACGAAAGTAACTCTGTCTGTCTGTCTGTTACGATTTCACGCCTAAACCACTGAACCGATTTTGATGAAATTTGGTATAAGGGTAGATTAGACCTTGAGAAAGGACATAGGCTATGCTTGGTCGCGATAACCGACATCCAGGCGGGTGGAGCCGCGGGCAAAAGCTAGTTTATTATACATTTAGGGATTCCCTTCTTTTATAGCGAATACGTTTTTAAAAGAGTAAACCATTGAACATAAAAAAACATGCATAAATGTTTTTTTATGTCCATTGAACTCAATTTGACTTCAAGTCTCCTGATGGTAAGCTGAAGGCAAAAATGGAGGTAAAAACAACATTTGTATCGTTTTACAATCCAATTTTTTGCCCTGGTTTAGATTCACCCCCAAGTTGGTCCCATACTACATTAATACATTATACAATATATACATTAATATTGGACCTTCAATTCTGGAAATACAGTAGATACGATATTTTAATAGAAAAGTTATAATTAGCTTCAAAATTTCATTGAAATTCCTTGCCTTTATATAAAAATATCTAATCTAATAATGTCGAAACGTTTCCCACATAATAATGTCATTTAATCAATCTAATTATAACATTCAAGGTATTATCAAAAATATCAATGCATTTTAATCTCTCTGTCGCTAATGAATGCAGTGATTTGTATCATCTTCAGAAGGACGGTAGGTAGATACACGACATCTATACTATTAATTTGACATATCTGATTACTCAATTTAATGTAATTTAATTCAATTTAATTTAACGTAATTCAATTCAATATAATTTAATTCAATTCAATTTAATCATTGTATCTTTGTAATGCAGTTTAATGAAAATTAATGTAAATTTGATTTAAAATAATATGTAATAATGAGACTTTGTTACTTGAAATAAATGAATTTATTATTATTATTAATAAGAGGCGTCATTTATACAGGGAGACTACTGGAGTACTGGAGCGACACAAGCAAGAGCTGCGTGTCACGGATATGAAAATGCTGCGGTGGACTCGCGGCGTCACGCGTAAAGATCGCGTGAGGAACTCTCGCATCCGCGGCAGCCTTCATGTCCGTGACAATGCAAGAGAGTTGCTTTCGCTGGTATGGCCACGTCTTGCGGCAACCGCCAGGCTACGTGGGTAGCAAATGCCTGGCAATGGCGCCCCTGCTGGGTCCAGGTAAAAGGGGTAGGCCTAAGAAATCCTAGCTAGACGTCGTGGCGTGCACATGGTCTCACTACCTTGGACGCCCAAGATCGTGCGATGTGGAGGAGGAAGAGCCGGAAGGCGGACCCTGAGCTCCGAGATTATCTTGGCCACGGATGCAATCAGGAAAATGCGTCTTTATGATGATGATGATTTATACGGGGAGAGTTTCTCACACGTTTCGGTCCGAAAATCGTACTACTGACTATCACTGGCAATAATCGCCAAACCGTTATTGTATCAAAGTGCTTACACACAGGCAAACACTAAATTCTCGCCTACGATTATATCATACGAGATTCGCAAGTAACATATGGCCAATGTCAAAATACTACCAATTTCTGTGAATATTTAGACGAAGCAGCTTTTTCTGTCCGTTCGAGAATCGTATCGTGCAGGCGAGACTCTCGCCTCGTCTAAATGAGCCTTAAAGAGGTAAAGTTTGTGAGTTTGTGACGTTTTACCTATGGGGTAATCTCTGGATCTACTGAACCGATTCTGAAAATTCTTTTACTAGTAGAAAGCTATATTATTTGTGAGTTTCACAGGCTATATAAGTATATAATCATGCTGTCGGGGAGGGTCAGCGGGAACGGATTGACAGTCCATGCGGGTGGAGCCACAGGTGTCTTATAAATATTTTCAATTTTGTTTTTTTACTTATTTATTTAATGTAATACCATTCGACGTGGCAATACTACCAGCCTTCTGGGAACGACGCCATAATGTATGCAAATATTTTAGTTTGTTTCAGTAATAGTTTTTAGTTTTTAATTTAATCAATCAATCAAATCCACTGCTGGACATAGGCCTCTCCCAATATGCACCACGTTTTTTAATTTAATATTGTTTATGTTCTATTGTACTCGACGGAAACAAAAACCCAATTATTTAATTCATAAGACACTACACTAGATAAACATAAACTCGTTTCAGTTTGATTGCAATGTTATGACCGTCCATTTTTAATTAAAAACTACAACAACACACTATTTTAGCCTGAAAGTCAAAGGTGTTGGTTATTTACTGCGGAATGCAAATCGATACAAATACCGCATCATAAATATTCAGTGATGCACAATTTTACATCTTTTATATAACTAAAATTGGTACGGAATGAATTATTTACTTTTCATTAAACATTTAATTGGTTGAAGATTTCATGAAAACGGAACTTCCTTTTCATTTACATATATTTAATTAAGAAGAATATTTCATTTGATTGGCATGTGACCTATCGTCTGCCAGTTATCTGCCAGCTACAACATGGTAATTTTTATGTAATAATTACTACACGCGTTGAAAGTGAGCGCTTTGAGAAGAATGACTAACATAATGTTTACTTTTCAATAGATTTTATGTATCAACACGCGTCTGATTAGCAAGTAGTAGGCTTAATGTATACATTGCTATAGAGCGCCCCTTACAAGTATGAACTGCTATCAAGAGTATGAACATTACCGAGGCTCCTGGCTCAACCTCAATCAGTAGCAAAACGATACCCATCAAAATGACTTCGCAAATAATATTTAATTCAATATGTGAAATCAAAATTTCATACAACATCGTATATTTGTAGTAATAATGACGCAAAAATACCGCAAAATGACGCCATTTTTTTGTATTTTGGCTATAATTTTTTCCATGCATATCAAATCGAACAAAAAACTTCATAACAACAAACTACATTAATAAGTGCATCTATTGATATTTTCGGTAATGCATGAAACGTCACTATAGGTGCGCTATACCATCGCAAAGTATCTGCTAACACTCGGTGCCAAAGACCTGAGGACCTGAGTGATAGGCGCGCTCTATAGGTATTTATAATGTATACTCTAAGGTAGTAGGTAACTAATGGTGCGGTCGATGACGATGTGTGGCATTAGAACGTTCGACTGCAAATCAGAGGTTACGGGCTCGCTTTCCGTTCAGGGCAAATATTTGAACACATGTATATGTATGTGTTGCCTTTCTACCAAAGATATGCTGCTATTCTACAAGGATATAAAAGCTAAGGTCTGTAATTATGTGTCCGTTTCCACTGTGCTAAGTAGCGTAGCGAGTAAAATGTGCTACGAAACTTCCTACAAATATTCAAAATTCGAATCTATTCTCGATCCATAGCACGCATCTTTCTATAGCATAAATACATAGCTTAGCTGAAACCCTTTCCACCAGTGCTATGCTGTGTGAACCAATGAATATGATCGGTGGATATCAAACACATCAATAGGAACGTAGCATAGCAGATCTCTGGTGGAAAGGCAGCCTGAAGCTCCTGACATTATGCTCTTCCAACCCAAAGAAATGGAATAACATAACATAACATCACGCCTTTATCCCCGAAAGGGTAGGCAGAGGTGCTAGCACCCACATTTCGCCGTTTATGTTTAGGTCCCAATGTAATAGATGGCGAGCCCATTGCCATTAATCGGGCACTTATAAACCTGCGATAAATACACACATAACTTCGAAAAGCATCGAAACGTCATTGGTGTGTGCCATGGTAAAACCTGGGATCGAACCCGAGACCTCGTCTCAGCAGTCCATTACCCATACCAGTAGGCTACCGCGGTATCGTGGAATGCTTACGCCAAATCAGCAGAGAGTCAAGTCCTGCACCCCTAGACAAGAGGCAATTCGTTGCTCGACGTATGATGGAATAGAATGATAAATGTATAGGATTTGACGTTTTTGACATTCGTTGACGCCTGTCATAATATACGTCAAATCCCATACATTTGGCATTCTATTCCATCATACGCCGAGCAACGAATTGCCACTTGTCTAGAGGGGCTGATATACTGGTAGCTATGTATAATATAAATTAAATATTAAATTTTGTAAAACATTATTGTAACAGGCACCCACAGGACAGGCACAACAATGTGTAAGTGATTATGGTAATAAATGAATTATTAATTAATTAATTATACCAACCAACATTATCATCTTTTCTTGAAGTCGGTTAAAGAGGACAAGGCCACTAGGTACGTGACTTATTGTGGGCCTAATGAAATCGGACATGCTTCGTTTTACCTAATAGGCATTTTTTAATACAGATATCATTAAAATTTGCATCTGTCTGTTATACATAAATCTAATAATGATGAAATAAGAGCAATATAGTAAATCATGTCTAGAAATGTCAAGGCATAAGACTATTGATTTAAAAATTTATAACTGTCATCATAACCTAATCCTAAATCTCTAGATTACAATCATCTTCGTGACATAATTATAAATGAAGTTATGACCTTGAATGTGACATTCCTTTAGAAACGAAGATTAAAGTCGATGTTACACTAGACAGCGAGTTTCTTTTCATTAATTTATCATGTGACGGTTATACTACTGGGATACGCCAATAATTATCACCATAATTTCAACAACGCCTAGGTGTAACCATGATTTACCCCCTAATTTATTGACAACTAGCTTTTGCCCGCGGCTCCGCCCGCGTGGATGTCGGTTATCGCGACCAAACATAGCCTATGTCCTTTCTCGAGGTCTAATCTACCCCTATACCAAATTTCATCAAAATCGGTACAGTGGTTTGGGGGTGACAGACAGACAGACAGACAGACAGAGTTACTTTCACATTTATAATATTAGTAGGGATGTCGGTAAACTGTAGCGTAGCCACACCAGTTCACGCAGTAATTTAGACAGTTTTAATGCCATAATTATTGCGGTAACAATCCTATAGAGCCATAGAATATTGAAGATGACATTAAAGCCGAGATCACACGTGACAACGAGTTTCTTGTCATTAATTTAAAAAGGTTACCAGATAGGTACTGTATAGAAACAGCCTTGCTAACAAAATGCATCGCAAACTAAAACCGCGTGAAAAACGCATTTTGTATGAGTAAACTAATGTTAATATTGTACTTGAAACTTTCAATGTGTGCATGTCATGGGGTGTAAGTATATGTCAACTTTTTTTTTTAACTTATACCGAAGTAGTAGACATTTTATACGCCGCGTTGAAATTACACTTGCTGTGTCTAGGTATAAGTAGGTAAAAGTAAATAATAATAAATATATCTCGTAGGTACTCGTAAATTGTTAGTTTCAGATATACTTAAATATTGAAATATAATCATCGTAAATAAAATAAATATTAATCATCACGCAAAGGTGCGTGAGATTATTCATGTTAGTGTCATCTACATAGCTAATTAATTTATATGGTATAAAATATAAGCGTTGGTAGTTTAGTAATTCAGGACTCGGCCTTCCGATCAAGAGGTTTTGGGTTCGAATTCTGGACTTCTAGATAAAATGACATTCGATTACCGAAAACGCCAGTGGAATACTTTACCTTACCTATTTTTATGAAATTTTAGTCTTTGTAACTCGATATATATTATTTCACATAATTATTATAACCACCGCAGTAACACGTAATCCATTGTTAAAAATTTAAAACGGTTCGCTTCGATACGATTCCATTAATAGAATGTCACTTTGTCTAATAGCCTAGCCCCCCTAGACAAGTCGCAATTCGTTGACCGGCGCATTGTAGAATAAAATTATGAATGGAATTTGACGTATCTATATGACAGTCGTCAACGTGTATGTCACTAACGTCAAATCCTAAACGTTCGTCATTAAATTCTACAATACGCCGGTCAACAAATTGCCACTTGTCTAGTGGGTCTGCCCCTCTAGACAAGATTAGTGGTAATTCGTTGCTCCTCGTATGATGGAATAGAATGCCAAATGTATGGGATTTGACGTATATGACAGACGTCAACGAATGTCAAAAACGTCAAATCCTATACATTTGTCATTCTATTCCATCATACGCCGAGCAACGATTTGCCACTTGTCTAGAAGGGCTGGTCATTTAACTAGCGATGTAAGCGCAGTGGGCTTACATTGGTTGTAAAATGACTAGACCCCCTAACTTAACTCAAGCAATTAAGCTTAGCGGAAGGGGTTAATGGAAATACTAGTAGGTATGTGACTCGAACCTGAGACTTAACGTACAACAGTCGCACCACTCCACCGAAGTAGTCACAAAGCATGTAATTAATTAATGAGTAGAAAACATTGTAGGAATTAGCCGCACGTTACGGTTATTAACATCAAACAGGGTGGTCAACCTTCAATAGTCACTTCATCACTACTCGACACTTTCGTGTCAGTATTATCGCGCCAATTCATTTCTGCGGCCTTACCATAAACCTTAAAACAGGTCAATAATTGAACTGCTGTCATTCTGCCAACTGCAAATGTCACTTTGTAATGTCATATAAACATATAGGATTACAAAGTGACATTTGCAGTTGGTAGAATGACAGCAGATCAATTATTGACCTGTTTTAAGAGTTCATGGTATGGGCCCTGAACGTGAAAATAAAACGTCAATCTAAACAAATAAACAATTGGAGAGCCTGCTTGTTACGTTAAGATAACAGTAAGATTCTGAAGTCGACCGCATACGATAACTGTTGACGCATGCGGCATATACAACGAACCCATTACTTGTTAAACTCTGATACGGATATAGAGGACTATTGAGAAGCCGCAATTAATTACGCGTATCTGCTGCATGCGTCGGCAGGTGTCGTATGCGGTCGGCTACGGAATCATACCTTAACAGTTACTTTTTTAGTAAATGCATATTTGATATTTTATGTAAGCTTAAGTATAAGTATTCAGGTATTCACTTACTTTCAGAAGTGATATTTACCATGTGTTGTTTTATTGTGAACCCGGGACCACTCAATCCTAAGGCCGACTCCTTTACTACCTTAGACCATATATTGTATAGACACAGCGTATCTAACACAATCCATCGCAAAAAACGATATGGGAAAAAAGCGTTTCGTGTACGTAAACTAATGTCAAAATTTACATACATACATACATACATACATACATACATACATACATACAAAGCCTATTGCCGTATTCCGGGCACTGTTGTTGACTCGAGCCATAAATATCCGAGGCTGAGCCTGGGCTGTATATATCTGTCTGATGTTAAACAGCCCTATCCCTTAGTCTTGTACGACACCGCATGGGAGGAGATGGGGTGGCCCAAATTCTACTTTGCCGGGAACCACGTGGCTTCCGCAACAGAGGGAGGTTCACTTCTACTAAGCAGAAAATACACATTCATGAAGTAGGTATATTAAGGGACTAGGTCCCAGCAAAATTCAAAATTTACGCCGCATTGAAATGACTCTTGCTGCGTCTAGGTGTAGAGTTTGTATAAAGTCTAAGTTTAAAGTTTACTATTACATTACTATTACATTTAACAGCCTAGCTTAGCTCTAATGGGAATTCTAGTAGCTTCCTCTACTATTATTCTTAAAAATACAAACATTTTTAATCTTTCGCATTCTTAATTGTAATGAAACGTAATTCACACCATTCTCTGACAAAATGGCGAACAGTTTTGTGTATCATTCTTTATAATCCATACAAAATTACGCAACGGACTCACAAGCTTTTATGTTCTACAAAAGGAATTGTGTAGCAGTATAAACATTATACCATTTCCATGTAACATACCTCTTTAAAGTTCCGAGTTCCGTAAACTGAGGCTAAAGAATTGAGAACCAAAGTTTTGAATCTACCGCAAGAAGATTGGATTTACAGGGAAATAATTACTGGAATCAGTCAAAGAAACCATTTATGGCTACAACACAAAGTGATCCGGATAATGGAGTACTAGAAAACGACTATAAAGAAATGAAAAGAACAGTTGCAAAACTAATTAACGATACGAAAAATACGTACTATATTCGAATAAAGTATTTACAGACTTTGCTAATAACATCAAACAATAGTGAAATAAATAGAGGCATTAGCTAGTATAGTAGTAGAGAGCTTATATTATGTTTCTTATGTCCAGCAGTGGCTAATTGATTGATTGATGTATCCTAAGTTTGTTTATTCGAGCGCGCTAATCTCTAAAACAACAACAATTTAAAAAAAAAAAAAAAAAAAACTGCGATTGGAAAATTCTTTGAAATAAAACCAGACTCCCAAAACTTTTTATCGGATTCTACCGCGATTTATTTGTTATGGGTTACCTATTTGAGCCTAACGTTTTCACTACTTTTCAGCAACCATGGTCGCGGGATAACCGCGGTGGGGCGGAGAATTATAATTGTATTTTGTATTGCATATAGCCCAGTTCTTCGGGACATCTATAAATTAGGGTATAATATTACGTTATGCAACAACCCTTGAGAGTCTAGCAATAAGAAATAAGACAAGGACGGGCAGGTGATACGGTGAAATAGAAGCGTATGGCGCATATAATCGTGGGCAGGGATCGTGCAGTAATCATCAGATCGATCTTAATAGGTGTGTACCAAATATCAGGAAATCAGTCAACAGGAAGGAAAACCAAAGTATTTTTTTTAACCACATAGGTCGCAGACAAGCGCAAGGCCCTCCTGATGGAAAGGGGTAACCGTGGCCTATGAATGAGCGCAATACCAGGGTAGTCACATTCATGCTGTCGATCCTGTAAGAACAGAATTCAGAAAACAGGCAGGACAAGCCTTTGGTCTTCCCACTGATAGCACAATACCTGTCCAGTGAGCTCTGGCTACTCTATTAAGATCGTTGTGAGTATTTTGTTAGTCAAGATCGATTTGATGCTGACTGTACTAAATAAATCTCAATCCTTGCATTTAAATCATCAAAATTGCACACCGATTCGCGTTCATCTACCTTCATAATTTTGTCCCGCTTACGATAACGTTGTACAGACACATTAGTCACCAGTTAATATGAGGGGAGGACAATAGCGTAACGGTAGGCTACCCACGTATCCGGAGTACGGTGGACAATTTCTAAATTGTAACCTTTGAGTGACCTCATATTAGACAAATAATGATATCACTTTGTGTGTGTTTTTGCCAAAAACTCCCGCGCTGTGGGGTAATAGAACAAAGCATAGAACTTTTATGAAATTTTGCAGCAATTGGAGCAATGGATGGAATGATAAAAAGACTGTTTAAAAAGTAATTATAAGTAGGCAGTACTTATATAGGTATCGGCATAACGGATACAAAACAACACATATTAAATATCTCGTTAATATTTATTGGGGGTTCACATCTGCATACGACACATGTTCTTTATCTCATAATATGTAGATCAATACTAGCACAAAGGAGCTACAAGAGGAGAGGAAGACCTAAAAGGAAATAGATGGACTGTGTCAAAGAAGATATGGTTAAGAAGGGAGTGAATGTTAAGATCACTGTAACTAGAGATGAATGGAAAAAGCACACATGTTGCACAGATCCGAAATGAACTTGGGATGAGGGCAGGAGGATGATGAGATCAATAGTAGCACAGATTAAAAAATATCAATAAAAAAACTCTATGACCTTATGATTCATAGCGTAATTATTCTGGCTCCAGGCAAAATGGGGTGAACTTACTGAATAAAACCGTGAAATTTATCCAAATCCTATTGATACGAAAAAAATCAATAGGTATAAAAATTGTTATTACTTGGCACTAAAAGCATAGAGGCTTACGATCGAAAGGTCCCGGGTTCGAGTCCTGGCGATTACACTACCGACTTGTATCCACTCCTATAACTAAGAGTTCATGCGAATACTAGTAATATAGATTACTAGTACTCTTTAAAAAAATTCCCAATCCAGGAATTGAACCCAAAACCTCAAGCTGTAGCTGCACTTTACCACTGTACTGCAGAGGTAACGCAATTCAACGTATAAGAACATAAATCATTACTTCAACAAACAAACACGCCATCGTTTCAACATGTCATCCTCACTTTCACTCTCAAAATAACTTGAATGTATTTACCTAAAATTACCGGCGCGTAAGGCGATATCCAGCGTGTCGATGTCTTCTTCATAATCGTGGCATAGCTCCATGGTGGAATTCCTCGCTTCATGGACGTCAAACAACACAGCACCATCCCCTGTCTTGTCCGTCATCACACTCCGATACGATCGCGTCCCGAAGCTAGAAGTTACTGACGCACCTCTTGGAAACCGTCTCGGAGGCACATTCACACTCTGAGCTATCTGCAGACCAGGTTTCTTCATTCTTCTCTTCATATACCTTCTCATCCTTAAAGACAGCATCACACGAATCTTTATATGTCTCTTAATATTTCTTTCGTAACGTAACTGCTCTTTCAGTTTCTTTGCTCGTTTCTTTCTTTGAGGAATCTCGTCAATAGGTTCTAGTTGAGTGTGCTTTCGCTCCGTTGATAAAGATTCGAGTGTAGCAGAACTATTCGGGAAAAAATCGGCGTTATTGTTCCTCCACGCTTTACTCAACGACCAATTTTCACCAGACGTCGCGTGTTTCACTTGTATCGGCTTCTCGTAAATATCCTCTTCAATGGCGAATATCCTTCGTGATAGCAGGAAGCTATCGATATTCTTTCTGAGGGTACTACTTTGCGAACTGATTGTGGTATTAACAAGATTTGAAGTTAAAGTCTCTGTGCTTTTTTGGAAAGCTGTCCCATACGTCAGTTTTGGTGGTACAGGTGCTTCTCTGCTTTTTCTTTTTGCTAGAGCGACGATTCTTCGACGCATTGCAGACATGTTTGTCAGCTCGCTTTTGAGGAGCGGACCTTTTCGTTTGTCTGACGTCATCTCTGGTGACCACGTGCCGTTTTCGGAACAACTACACAAGTCCTTGATGAGTCTAGCGATAGCGTTACAGTTGTCGTCGATCGACCGTTCCCTAGGCATCGCAATTCACTGTTTAACTGTCACTGCTGAACAAGAGCACAGAAAATCACTGTTACCTAGTCAAGGGTTAATTTGGTTACACGACTGTTCTGTAGCGCTTCCGAGTTCTCATCTCATTGTTAATGTTACATAATTGGTAAAACTGCGTCGTAGGAACCGGGTCATCTTTAATACATACTGTTTGTACGTTCTGAGTTAAGGCTTACAAGGCGGTTCTTTAAAACGTGATTGATTACTTAACCGACAGGTGCGTATGATTACAGTGTTATGCATTTAACTGTTTATTTATGTAGGTTATAGGAACTTGTTAACGAATAAGTTATTAACTTTATTCAAATTTGTTATCTTCAATTGGAGTACTGCTCTTATAATTAAGTTAAACTCTATGTTTGAGCATTACGAGAAGATAATACTTAATGATTATTAATTTAGCATTCCTTATTAACTTATTTGCTATATTTGAATACAGCGAAAATCAACCAATATTTAAATTAAACTAGAAAACTACCGCTATCGAGTACAGAGATCAAGCTACCAATAGTCTGAGCTCCAGTCGGAGAGCAATCTCCTCACAATACGAGTCCTAATAGAAACACAGCCTTCTACATCATACCCTAGACTAGACCCAATCATCTATCAAGAGACTGTTCAGCCTAACACTCCTGACTATTACACACTGATTATCTAATCTACATAATATTTTAATCACTATAACAGCAGACCCCGGTATCCAAAACGCAGGCTTTGCACCCAACCGGGTTCGGTGCTCGGGTGAAGAATATTTTGCTCACTGTACACACTGTATCCCTTACAATACAATCACACCACACACAAAGCGTCAACACCAGTCGGCTGCGCGAACAATAATGATGTGAGTATTCAAATTATAGTTCCCTATCAAAAGCTAAATGATTCACATACATCATTTCGTTTGAATATCAAGGCTTTATTCAGAAATTAAATCTAAATTGTTATTCATTTTTTTAATGCCGTTCGTGGGAAGTACCAAAAACTGTATCACAATTTCTTTGTGAATTTATTTTATAGAGACATTTGTATCCTAGACCGAGACCAAGGCAGAGTTGTAAAGGGTAAGACGTAGTTCAATATAAAATGAATGTTACCCTTTTATAGTGAATTATATTTTTATTACCTTAATAATATATGTTAATTCACCTCTGCCTAACCCTCCGGGGATAAAGGCGTGATTATATGTATGTATGTACTATATTTTTAATTCTAGTAGACGACGAGCTTACTGCTGTCATTTGGACCATACCTATGTAATTTTGTAGCCATATCAGCTCTATTTCTAACTAGATTATTTACCCGTTTAGATGAGTGATAAACGAACTAAGTACCTCAAGTATATCCACCTCAATGGAAACAGCTCTACCACAGACATCTATACAGAAAAGAAGAAGTTATTTTATGTCTACATCACCATTAACAATACAGTTAACTTCAATGCTATGTTACATCACAATCGACATTCAATCCTAAAGTGCTTGGTCAGTTGGTCACTCGTACAAATTGATCTGAAATAATTGATGACACCAGAATGACATGTGTGTTCTCTTTTCACAATTTCCTCAAAGTTTCCTACACTAAAAAACTGTTGTTTTTTTTTGTTGAATTTTTTTTTATCCCAAAATTTTAATAATCAATTTAAATTAGATGAAATTATATAATAAATTCAAATCAACAAAATCAAAATCCATGATGGGACTTAAACCTGCGAATAGCGCTTTTCAAGCTATAAATATAGATAATATCTGTTTCTGTTTTCTTATTTTTAGTCTTTTTTAATCTTCTATCCAACTAGCTACTTAAAACTTGATAAAAGCACAGTATAAAGTCATGTCTTGTTGTTTCATACAACATTTCACAGTCATTTTAACTGCACTGTTAGTACCTAATCGATTGTTCTGTAAACAGTAAGAAGACACTTTTATAGTTCAAGCTACATATACTGTTACTTTCCTTCCAGTAAACCCTGACATTCATATTGAATTTTCAAAACAAGAACACTTCACAACGTATTAAACTGACTGGCAAACATGTTATATTCTAACTGATTGTTTTGTAGGTCTCGTTGGCGGTAAGCGCGGGGCGCGACGGGGGCGGGACGCGTCAATTAAGCAATCCTACCAATCTAGGGTGCATGGGCTCGTGTCCTTGGTTGATCAGTTACTAGTTTAGTATCAATTTTATTGTTTTTTGAAAAGAACACTTTTAAGGCGCGTGGAGCACTTTTTAGGTGAACAAAAATTTATTGAACTTGCGTCATCGTCACCAAACAGTCTGCATAAATGAAAGATCATCTTTCATTTAGGCAGACTCAAATCGGCAGTCTCCATAGACTACCCCTCAGTAGCGAGGGGTCCTTATAACCCGATTCCTACCGGCTTACTAATGTGCTGCAATGAGCATGACAAGGTAGATCGACTTCCTTAATTTTACTCTTCCCCACTGCTGTGCCCCCCCCCCCCCCTATTTTCTTTTTTAATTTATAGTCGTAGGTAAGTATAGTACACATGCCCGAACTTACTGACGATTATTCACAAAGTTTGCCGGGACCTATACTCGGTAGAATCAGCAGCAATCCAGTGCCTGTCACCATTACAGCGAACACGCGACGCGTAACAAAAACCACTTCCTACTTTAGTTCGATAATACCGATAAGTCTTTTAATAACTAGGAACTTTTATAACGATGCTATCGGTTTAATTTCCTTTATTATACATAGAGGATAATTACAACGTTCTAACATAGCACCGCTTTATAGTGCTACCGAGTTAGAAATGCAGTTAAAGTAGGCTTGTACCGTATTCATCCCACTAAAAGTCGTCTAGTTCATAAATCGTCCGTATAGCCTACATTACTTTGATAGCCTCCGTGGCATGGCGATAACGCGGCTGTTACGCAGGAGGCGCGGGTTCGATCTCCACTCATTGCAAATATTTGTATGCATGAATATGAGTATTTACATTGGTCTGGTCATGCGTCGGAGAGCACGTTAAGCCGTCGGTCCCGGTTGCCATACGAATAACCTTCATATGCAAGTTCTAAGTATTCAAAATCTATAGAACGATCAATAATAATAAATTTTTGGTTTATTACTGACCGAGCTCAAAATCATTTAGACCGCCAATATTGTTGCAAAATGACCTCAGATTGTTATTATTGTACATAGTAATAACTATACACATTATGTTTTACATTATTGATGTTTACAGCCAGTAGTAAACAATATGTCATCATCGGAATTCAACATCTCACTTTATACATTCAACATTATAATTGTTATATTTGTTATGAAATGCCTGCAGATTGTATAAAAAATAAACATTTATACTGGTGTCTATACATTAGAGATATTTGGATCAGAACATTCCCCCTGTAAGGTAAAGATCGCGTGTTCGAGTCCCGCCTAGACAAGTGGCAATTCGTGTATTTTTTGTATATTTGTGTATTTCGTGTATTCGTTTTATCTATCTTAATCGTATTAATGGAATACGTTCTATTAAACGATACTGAATAAATAAAATAAATTTTCTACAACATTCTACACAACGTTATCTGGACCTATGGTAAACATAGCCTAACTAGCTTATGTTATGGAATCTAGAATGCGGATAAAAATACTTAGATACTTTTTTTTGTAAATATATTATATTATACATAGAAACACCCAGACCAATGCAAAGTGCAAATATAGGTAGGTAGTACATATATAAATTCATACATACAAATATTTGCACTGAGCAGAAATCGAACCCACGCCTCCTGCGTAGCAGTCGAACGTTCTACCGCTACGCCACAGAGGCCATACAGGCTACAGCCAGATGTATATTTTTATGTATATGGCTGTGCGTGCGCAGAATATTACGCTTTCTTTGTTGTATTGCATGCAAATGTTTTAATTGCTTTATGTGTATACAATGTATACGAGTGCATGGTGTATTTCAGAATATTAACATTGTACTGTAGTATTAGATAGTTAGATAGTTAGATAGTTAGCTAGTTAGATAGTTTTAGATGCTATTTGACGTCATTGATATAAAACTGTAGCAAGTGAAAATAAGGAAAAGAAACGAAACGCACGTGTAAATTCATCATCGACTAAGATGTCGATGATGAATTTACACGTGCGTTTATCTCGGATACATCCGTTGCTGAGTCCGGGATCCGCTTCCTTCCTTTTGATTTGGTTTATATGGCTCTTTGGAAGTGACCCGACGCGACGATCGACTGACCTCCCAACTCTAAGAGGAACGCCTACGTCTGTCCCGTCAATGGCTTATAAGTGAGGTTTCATTTTTTTTTTTTTATAAATATTGTACACCCCTATGAAGACCCAGATTGGTTGCCTTGATGAGGTTCTGTACACACTAAGGTATACATGTATAATGTATACCGGCAACTTAATATGTATTACTTTAGAAGCAATTGATAGAGTATAGTAAGTTTTAGTTTAGTAGTCGCATTATTTTGTTGCCTCTAACTTACGTAGTAACTATTTATTAATCTGTGCTGTAACTCACAGATAAAATAGATTTCATTTTAATCAGAGGCAACATGTATAGACGTCTAATATCATAATCTACATAATTATGAGCAAACGTTTTTTTTTTAATGTTGAAAGCGAAATTGTATTGAAGTTGCACTTGACTTTAATACCTACTAATATCTTATACATACTATTGTATATATAATTTTTATTCTTTACTCATAAGCTGTTTATCTGTCTTGTCAAATACACAATCAAATGTTCATTCAGTTGAATTAACAAATTGAGTAATTGGCAAACTAACCTTTGGATAATCCAATTAAAATACTTTGTGGAATTCAAGGCCCTCAATAAGAAATTGGTCAAAGAAATTGATATGACTATTGAACATACAACAAATGTGTGATCATAGCTAAGCTAATATTGATAAGCAGTCTCATGCAGCTTAGCGAAGTGTTATAAGATTATCATAGGTTGCAAGTGTACCGATGTTAGTTATACTTTGACTACAATATTTCGGATTACTTTCGGAACTTATTCAGTTCTCTATCATTCTAACCTAAAAATATCAGGATATTAATTGTTGTCTTCTGGTAGACCCCCGCATGACAAGTGATAATTCGTTACCCAGCGTATCGTAGAATAGAACAACGAATGTAGGTACGGGATTTGACGTTAATGACATACGTTGACGACTGTCATATACGTCAAATCCCATACATTCGTCATTCTATTCTACAAAATGTAAATGAATTGCCACTTGTCTAAGGGAGTAGGTGAGTATAATATTCTAAGTACCTAATGGTATGCTTAAAATACTTAAGATGGGCTACGCCCAATCAAAATGACCTGAATCAAACCGCCAATTTCAATGGATTCTTTACGATTTATTTGATGTTATTTTATTATTTACATTGACCCCGATGTTTCATTTGCTTTTCAGCGGCCATAGTCACAGGTCTTTTTGTGACCAAGGCTGAAAGATAGAGGTTGCTTCATAATTTCATGATTGTGTAAGTTATCTCAAAGTATCCTAGTAACTATATGGTTTAAAACTAAATAGTTTGAAGTGAAACCTTGCGGTGAGCCTAAAAACTGGATAGTGGATATTCTCGATTCAAACACTCGGCATTCCTTCTACCAATTAAAACCAACCAAACCAAACCAAAAACCTCCTACAGATCTTAATAGTATGATTATCAGGCATACCTATACCACAGAACAGATAATAGTACTAGCGTACTATGCTCAACTGTAATAAGAATTTTATTACTTGTTAGATATTCTTACTTTTTTGAATAGTAAAGAAATAGTGAATTCTTAGCTTAAGACAGTTGCAGTCCGTTAATAATCACTGTTATTAACGGAAAATAATCTTAAACCGCTTACAGTGTTGACTCAAAAATATTTATTATTTACTAAATATCGGTCTTCAACTTTTCATTTGGAGTATATTACTCAATTTAATTGGAGAATCTCGGGATGCGATATGCGATTATAACCGTTCGATCATGACTCATGCGAGTCATGTCATGAGTCATGCATGATCAATATCGAATCATTTTGACAAGTTAATAACCTATTTGTTTATAATATAGCCCAGAATTTCATAACGTATATTTTATTATTGTTTTTTGTATGAAATCTTTCCGTATGCCCTAAGGAGCATACGAAGAGTATTGCAAAAATGGAGAATTGCTCTACCAATTGGACAAATTATCTTCGTGTGCTCATACGGAAAGATTTGTATTTTTGTATGTAAGAAATAAACTCAAAAACTACTGGACCGATATCAAAAATTCTTTCACCATTAGAAAGCAACATTATCAGGTACCAACATAGGCTACTATCGGCGATGAACGGGATCAAAACTCCACGCGGGCGGAGCCGCAAACAACGGTTAGTTATTTATATAGATAGATTGGAATTTCAAGTTTCGAATTTCTCCAAAATGACGCCGTATTGTTTTCAGAATATCACCAGCATGCATTATGCAAACCACGGCCAACAAATTAAGCAATTATTGTAGAAAGGTAGCAATTACTATGCGCATACGTTCGCGATGCTACGTCGGATTAGGTTCTCAGTTTTTTCCATCATTTTCCTAAATATCACCATGTCGTTAACACCATAATCAGACTATTGTAACTTTGATCCCTGTTAAAAAATTTACGACATCGAAAACAATTACTAAGTAAATAAATCTTACAGTAATAGGCCTTAACTCAGATTAACAATAATATAATAGTTTTATAAGAGAATAAATCAAAATATGTATGACACTATATATGAGAACGATAAAAGAAAACTTCAGAAGCACTACTGTTTACAAATAATTAATATTGACGACACAAGAATGTATCGCTTACGCAATACCTAGTTTCACAGTCACTCAAACACGATACGTTTAGAAAAAAAAAAACGCTAATTCACTTTCATTAAACACGTTATGATAAACAATTTTGTTTATCTATGGTGTAAAAGCGCGCGAAAAATGACGTTTAAATTTCGACTGTCCCGACACGTTCGGATACGCGGTTGTGTTTTGATCATATACACTCGGTGCACGTAATTATGTACAGTTGACCATGTTGAATTGCGCGTGTGGAGTGACTGAAGCCGCGGGCAGCGGCCTCGCTCTTTCTCCCATTCCTACATAAATGATATGATGATCCATTATGTTGATGGAAATTAATGTGCGAATTGCGAATTGTTTTTATTTGTCAGCTGTTTGTAATATCATGTAGCGTTTCTGAACGTTTCTTATTACAAACACGAATTGAATTTTACTTTAGTAATTGTAATATTGGGCTGCGGAATTTTAAAATATTGCGTGATTATGATAATTTCTTGTATTTACACAATTTAATATACAAATATTGGTAGTTTAATTTGCAATATTATAATTTTTTGAGTAAATAGTCTTTCAGAACGTCAATTTCAAAATATTTCGAAGTGGCATTTATCAAAAAAGTTTTCATGAACCTTCAAATGTATTATACAAAAATCTTTGAAACAATTAAAATGGTATCACAAATATTTTGCTCCATTAAACTTAAATAGAATAACTGCGATACAAATCAGATAACACATGCATGAATAAACATATTAAATCTATACACGTTTGATTTTACACCTGTTGTAAAGCAATAAAAACTCTATCGTCAAATTATCCGGAAGCCGCTCTCTCGTGCTCTCGTCAAATTTAAAATTTTACACACCTTCATAACGGTGATTAAAACTATACTTAATCATAAACAAGAGTAAAGAGAATCCGCGTAACAACCGTGGCGCTAGTGTCGCAACTGTGTCGTAAGATTAGAGGTTCGTAACAATTACCTACATTATGCAAAAGATGCGTTATAGAGCGGAAATACAGGTGGAGGAAAATTCCAAAAATGTGTTACATACCACAAAAGTGAATGGTACTCGCTATTTCACCAAACTACATAAATCTAAATATCTTGGACATGTTTAAACATACTATACTATCAGGTTTCTTAGCAATATTTTCCATCACCGCTGAAGCTAGCAGGAATTAATTTCAAAGAGATATCATGTGAACTTTGAAAAGTCAAAGGTCTGAGATCAGCAGGTTTTAAAAGGCCACTTTATTAGAATCGTATTAGGATACTATTTTGTCATGCGTCGTTATTTACACGCAATTAGAATATGTTTAGTTTTATAAGAGTTATTGAGATCTACTGGAAATTCATCACAACTTGATGATATTTCCAATTTTGTTGTCAGCAGAATCGCTCAATGTGACCATTTTAGACCCGTAGGGATAGGACTTGAACTAAAATTACAATTAAATATACTATATATCTGTCGTTAGGACTCACTTTATGGAGTATTCCATTGGACGCACCAATTTAAAAAGCACCTATTTGAATCAAATCAAAAGTGTGCCATATAGCGCAACTAACCAACCAACCACCAGTCTAATATTAAAATGAGGTACTTACATATGCTATCTCAAAGCCGTCGGCACTCGCCCAAAAAAACAGTTTTACTCATTTGTTGAACAAAAATTTTAGAATGACAATTATGCGTGCGTAGAGTAAATTTTTGACATTGCGATGGTATGGAGATAACATAATTTCTACCACATTTCAAATATTTTAATATAGCATTATAATAATTACCTATAATATTGTTTTGGCGGGACTATGAAAGGGTGGAACTTCGACATTTTCTGTGAAGGAATGCTAAAACATAGGTATTAGTATCAGGTTTCTTCGTAACATTTTCCTACACTGCTGCAGTAATTACTTTCAAATAAGATTCAAATAGGAATTAAGGAAAATATCAGAGATCAGCCGTCGTCCTTGGAGGTCAGGCAGACAGCCTCTCGACTGCACTTCTACAACCTACTGGCGTTATCGATGTTCTGTAATCATCAGACCCTGTTGTTGAACTTTTCAGGGGTACAATTACCCGTAACGAATGCCACATTCGTATGGCATGAGCTTAAAGTCTTCTCTGTTAAGAATGGTTACCCATCGCACGGCTAATGACTACTATTGCTTGAAGGAAGAAATAAGAAGGATCGTATTTCGTTACCAAATTAGCTATGAGCCCCTTAAATATATCTGTGTCATGTATACGTTTTTGGTCCCATGTCATAGGCGTGAGCTTTTTACCATCAATTTAGTACTTTACATCTAAAAGATATGAACAAAATTGAGATTAAATGACAAGAAATTTTTGTTATTTTATTTTACCACTTAAAATAAATAATTTGGAAGCGTAAAATTATTGAACACTAAAAATAACAAAAGACTGAGTCTTTATATTCTATCAATAATTAAAGCGCAGGTTTCATACAATAACTCGCAGAGTTTCGCAAACTAACCTGACAGTTCTAGAAATATAATAAGCTTGAAATTGCATTTATGAAACACGCAATATAAATTAACACCAATGAGTTTTGTACCACGACAAGCAAATGTCGATTATATTTAAACTTATTTAAATGTGAATACGAATTGTTTGGTAAGAGACCGTATCATTAACAACACGGTCAATGAAAGGGCAGATTGACACATAAATTGTAATGGATGTCAAGTAAAGCACATTATTGCAATCGGGGCTTTGATTTTGCTAAAGCAAAAGCATTGTCATAACTGCCCCTGCAAAAAAATTCATTTAATTGTAGACCTTAAAGTGATATTGTAAAAGTCTATAATTAAAAAAACTTTTTGTACATTGATTAAAAAAGTGTAATGAAACTCTTTTCATTTAATTTTGAATTTTAAAGCTATAGCAGTTAAATCTAAAATTTAATGCCTTTTTTACAGAGTGTGTGGTATGAAAATGGTTTGGTTTAGCAGAATCGAGAGCCTCTACGATTGCAAATCTTTGTCTCGATATTATTAAAGAGATAATAGATATAATTTAGCTCTCATTGCGTGCGGTTTTATTCATGTAGGCTATTTAATATTCGTCTATTTTCCTAATTATTTGGCCCAATTGAATATAATTAGTTTTTGAATTCGCTCATTTAAATCCTTTTTTAAGTTTTGCGCAAAGCCGAGTTTACAATTGAATACTATTATCTAAAGACTATTTCAGTACTTATGTACCATTATTAGGTATTTCTCCCCTGTTTATTTTTTTTTTTATTTGGTTAGCTTTGGCACCCTAGCTATAGATATTCCTAACTTCTAAATTCAAAATTCATTCCCGCCTCACCCAGAAAACGTGTGAAAATTTTTGTTTAGCTTGTCTATTATCATGTAGAAGCTCATAGAAATCATAGGAAGAACCAAAAACAACTAGTCTTACTTGTTTACTTCAGAAAACTCTATGACCACCTACCACCTCCGTTTTTAGGCCTGGATATCGCTATATTAAAGAACTTTGAACTAAAAAAGACAAACATAGTACCTAAATACATTTTCATTTTATTATTTATTAGTAGAGTAAGTACATAAAATAATATATGACTGTATACAAACTACAAGTGAGAAATTGATCTACTTTCCTGAGAGATCTACAAATCCAGTCAAACCGGCCTATGCTAAAAATAACTCGTAAAATAATTTTAGAAAATATTGCTATTAAAAATGGCAAAAAAATATATAGATACACTCAAATTAACTACCGGTCTATGATACGAGACCACGCATCATTAGCATTATATGTAATTACACTAATTACACTTCAATATTAACGTATTAGTACGAAATACATATTTCATAAATCACTCACGCTACACGACGTCGATTTGACGCGAACAGTCATTAGGGCTACCTCTCTCCACCAGAGATGTACTATGTAGCTATGCTATTGCTCGAGACATAAAGAAAGAAAGAAAGAAAGAAAGAAAGAAAGAAAGAAAGAAAGAAAGAAAGAAAGAAAGAAAGAAAGAAAGAAAGAAAGAAAGAAAGAAAAGAAATTTATTAAACCTCACACACACACACACCAACATGTACTTAGCAAATGTAACTGAAACACACAAATGAAACTTACAAATAAAAAACATATATCT
Organism: Eilema depressum; assembly: GCA_914767945.1. NCBI lineage: Eukaryota > Metazoa > Arthropoda > Insecta > Lepidoptera > Erebidae > Eilema > Eilema depressum. The sequence goes on from OU612026.1 coordinate 3,620,760, forward strand.
TGAACCCAAAATGTGCTCAAAATGTGCTCTATACGCGCATTACACGTTTCTTGGGTGTCTTTTGAGGATAACAGGGAGTGCTACTGCGATGGACGAGCTCAAATTCACCAAGCATAGATTATTACAAAACAATCCGCATGCGCCAGGACTTCTTTTGTCTCGCGATTTAGGTCCAAGATACGTGTCCCGAGGTATACGAGGATGTAAAAGCTGAATGAAGCTATGTGACCGTTTCCACTATGCTGTGTAGCGTAGCGAGTAAGATGTGCTATGAAACTTCCTACAAATATTCGAAATTTGAATCTAATCTACATGCATAGCACGCATTTTTCTATAAAAAAAAAACAGCTTAGCTGAACCCCTTTCCTTGCTATGCTATGGGGACTATAAATATGATTGGTGGATATCAAAGGCATCCATAGGAACGTAGCATAGCACATCTGGTAAAAAGGCAGCCTTAATGTGCAACTATCCAACAACTTTTTATCCGTGACGAAGCGCAACTCTACAATGTAAATATTATTTTGTAAAGAAAAAGTGATTCTTCATTTTGACACTAACGTAAGTGTCAAAGAGAATACTTACGTAATTGGGTATTTGACTGTTTAGTCAAACGAGTTACTTTTTTTTAATCATTAAAAGGTTGTAGAATGTCACAATTGTTTATTGTCAATTAATTTACTAAAGTTGGGTGGATAATTAAAAAGAAATCAAAACGATTACATAAATAAGAAAAGATGCAACTTTTTGCGCTAAATTACCATTCTTAATTTAAATAATTTATTTTAACTACAGGAAAATATCTACTCAATTTGCGCGGGAAGTTGAAAAATATAGATAAATAGTTTGTCTATGAAGAAATTGTGTAATATATGCTATACGGTCACTGTCATTTCATGAATGTGTGTTTTATTTTTTGTTGTTATAAATTAATTATGAATGTTGTAAATTTAATGTGATATTGAAATAATTTTATGTATTCTTACACATTTCAACTAGGCAACACTGAAGAGTATTGCGTGAAAGTTACATTTTTGGAGTCGTAAAAAATTATTTCCTTACATAATTTCATTTTAATTCGAGTTGAATATTATCACAATGACTTGTTTAATGTTTTCTTACAATAACGTTGTTCGTTTATTATTTTCTAATTTGCTTGTTTTAGTTATTTTGTAACTAAAGTTTTACAGAACTGGAAAATTGACAACCTTCTCTCTTATTATACTTTTATTAAATTTAAATGTCCTTACTCTACTAATAAATATATTAAATTAAAATGCATTTGCTACATTTCTAAATTCTATTGTTAAGATTATACTGTAGTTAATATCTTCCGAGACATAAAGGTACCTATAACGTCTGAAATCTTTGTTTAAAATAAGAATATCCGAACGAATTTGAATAATTCGGCATTCGCGTATTCAAATTAACTTCGTAATTTGAATTTTAAGACATTCTAAAAAAAGCAAGTCGATATCATGAACATTACGCGCCGTTTTACAGTTGTGTCGTTTAAAAACTGCTGTTATTCTGCTAACGAAATCAGAAAATTGTTGTATTATTACGAACTGAGCAATTATTTTTATGATCTATTTGACATGTATGCCAAATTTCCTACACACGTCTTGTTTCACTGCGTCTTTCCACAAGTCATCGTGATCGACAATTTTGTCCTAAATTATGACAACGCTTAGATTTCTTTTACCATGAATAGATTAAGTTCAAATCTGTGCAGGCAAAGGTAACACGGAAAGTAATGACGATACCAATTTAAAAACCTGATACGGTTTATTTTGTACCAAAGCGATGATATTAAGTCAGCGTTACGTAGAAATTTTTAAAATAATTTTACTTTTAGAAAACAGAGAGTTCGTCGTAAACTTTTAACTCCTACTTTAGTTAAGGTAACTGTACCAATGCTCGACACTTTAAGGAAAAATAAAATTTCAATCTAAAAAATTTAACAAATTAATTACAGCATGGTCGTTACATTCTTTTTTAACTGTTACAGCAACAATTAGACATTAACTTTTGCCCATAAAATCTTTAAAATCTATCATACTTTTACTTTAAATTAAATTATTATGCACTTGGTCGAAAACACCAATGCTAGACATCATTGTCCCAATGGTCCAAGTATGTCAATAACTTCAATATTTATAACGTTTATACTAAAATTAGTAATAATCATAACTTATAAACAAAAAAATCACACCTATAAAAATCAGTACCCTTGGCAAAAATCTTAAGAAATAACACGACCGTGTTCACGGAGTCACATTATTTGCTGTCAACAGTCTTTCTAAATTTACTTCGGATGGTGTTGCGAATATTTGAACATATCTTATAGATACCATTAGGCATCTTTTAAGTCAATAGTCTTATAAAACAAATGGATAATTTTCTCAAAATACTGGGTTTTGTTCGAAAGTGTCTAGCATTGGTACAGTGTCGAGCATTGGTACAGTTACCTTACCTAATTAAATTATTAATCTATACTTGATTAAAACAATATTCAAACGAAATTTGACAAAAAGTATCTATGACATTGCTTGAGATTATAGTCATCATTAGAGTAAGATTGAGATTTGATTTTTCATTCTCTAAAGAGCAATAATTTCTTCACAAGATTACTTTTTTCTCTATTGTCTCTCAATAAAAGAGAATACTACAGAAGTACGGGGTGATCGATGGGTCATGTGAAAACTGAAGATAGCCCAGGGTCAGTCGGAGCTAAAAAATGCATTATCAGGGCGGCGGCGTGCGGTTTTAGCCTATCGTAATCCACTGCTGGACATAGGCCTCTCCCAATGTTGGGAGGCTTTGGCCTACTGTTGCCACGCTGTCCAGCAAGTTGGTACAGGGTTATTTCGAGTTATTTATTCTTTCTCCGTCACCACACGAATAGATACATATTACAATACAAACTAGTTAAACTATGCATATAATAGGTAGTATTATACCTATAGCCGCGATAGCCTAGTGGTATGGGTAATGGACTGCTGAGACGAGGTCTCTCGGGTTCGATCCCAGGTTTTACCATGGCACACACCAATGACTTTTCGATGCTTTTCGAAGTTATGTGTGTATTTATCGCAGGTTTATAAGTGCCCGGTTAATGGCAATAGGCTCGCCACCTATTACATTGGGACCTAAACATAAACGGCGAAATGTGGGTGCTAGCACATCTGCCTACCTCTTCGGGGATACAGGCGTGAGTTTATGTTATGTTATACCTATTACCATGCTTAAATTGAATCTAGTTAGCGCTATGTACTAATATTTTTTCTTAAACAATACAATTATAATGTAAATTACTTAATTCTATAGAGACATATTACGTAACTCTCTCTAAAACAGTGCTCATTCAGAAAAATGCAAAAAAATATATTTAACTATGTAAATGCATATGTATTGGAAACAGTGGAACATTTATATACAAGTTTAGATAACTCTGTATGCAAAAATGTTAGCTCGCGTTACGTGAGCAGTGGGTTCATCATCTTAACTAATTCTGCAGCTTCCTCAAACGATGTTTATCACGCCGTGTTATTGTAACACATTTACTTATGTTAATTTTAACGTAAAACCTCCGGTTCATTTTGTAATGTAACAGTTTGATAAAACCGGTAATGGTTCGACCCACTGGGACCACGGGTAATTCAAATTACCCATGGACCCGGTAATGGTTCGACCCACTGGGACCACGGGTAATTCAAATTACCCATGGACCCGGTAATAGGTCGACCCACTGGGACCACGGGTAAACACTCAAAAAACAGGCTGGCCGTGTTGGTTCCGTGGAGTAATGTGGCCACCCCATCTCTTTCTGTGGGTATCGTAGAAGGCAACTAAGTGACAGAGCTGTTCTCCATCCGAAATATAAACCCATGAATAAGTGCTGATTATCGGAGGACTAAAAAAAAGTTTAGGTACTTTATTTAAAAATAGAGATACATATATATCTTTTTGCTTTTTTTCTCGAGTAGATATTAGAGGCAGGTCTACCCTCTCGTGCCCACTTATCCTTGAATTTTGAGATACCCTGTATATCGGGGCAAGCTCCCATGTAATGTGATGTGCCCAATTTTGGGCATATTAAATTGGGTTAATCTAATTTGCACAAAACAAGCACCTGTATGTGAGATCCTTATGCCACGTTACTACAATCCAATTTCTGGAATTTTTCTTCACACCTAATTCATCAATATGGTATGATTACCATTCAGCTTCAAGCATGCTAATGATGCATCTCCTAAGTCACAATAAGTCACGCATCACAGGCTCCAAGAATCAATCAATATATTATAAAGACCGATACACACTATTACTACACTATAGTCCACGGTGACCACGTTCGATCAGGGTGGGCCGTGTGCTTGTCTGCCACTTGAGTAGTACAAAAAAGTTAAAAAAATCGTAGATACACCTTCGCTAGACACCGTCTTGACTAAGCAGGACGCGTAATTCATAAACTAAAATGGGCCTGTTGAATTTTAAAATATTTTTTAAAAACCAAGAGTTAGTCGGCAACACGAGTGTAACGCCCCTAGTGTTGCATACGTCCATAGGCCACAGTAACCACTTTCCATTAGATCGGCCGTGTACTTGTCTGCCATCTAAAAGGTATAAAATAAATAATTGATATCACAGAATATATCATATCGCCCAGAGCCAGGCCCAAGAGGTTGCACCGTCGTGTTCCGTATAATCATATCAATAATAAAATAGCCTATCGCAGTCCACTGCTGGATATAAGCCTCTAACATTTTACGCCATAGCACATAATCATCTGCCTTGCTCATCCAGTCTATGGCAACCACCTTTTCAAACCCCAGAATTCGTCAAACGAAAAAGCCAAATAATGTACGCTTCTTCGCGAAAACGAGCAGTATTCGTCAAACGACAAAGCCAATTAACGTACGCTTCTTCGCAAAAACGAGCAAAAAATGTTTGTAAAACATATTTTAATGTTGTAATTCATACCAGTGTGTTACAAAGTTTATGTCACGCGCCAGCGCAAAGTTAGAAATGATCTTACTTTATATGCGTAAGAGAGGTAGTTCTTGTTAATTCTGATCGTTTAGACGATAACTAGTATTTGTTAGAATAAAGCTCCTTGCACACTAAATATTGTCAATTTACACACACTCTAAAATCTCTACATCATCCTAAGGTTGACTGGTAGACAATCTACCATAGTTAACCTTAGGATGATGCAAAGATACCTTAGGATACCTTAGGATGATGCAGAAATACATTGAGGTAGCTGCAGCCTGAAGATGAATACTATAATGATAATGCTCTGATTTGAACACAATTTTTAAATGTAGGCAAATGTATTTGAAGCCATTTTTATTGATTTCATATTAGTTATGTAATGTTATGCAACACCATGTGTAATAGACACGACATTAATTTGTATTATCGTCCGAACTTAAGGTGTGTACCAAATATGAGAACAATCAGTCAACAGGAAGGGGAGAATACCAAGATCATTTTGAGTACTTCCCTAGTCAACATCAATCTGATGCTGACTGTACAATCAATAAGAAAACTTGTTACTTGCTTTGGAAGTTAATAAAAATAAACGAAAACCAAGTGTACGCACTCCTTTACAAGAGAACTCTTCATTTTAACATCAAAGGAGTAATTAACACGATAATATACGTCTAATTACAATACATTAGCAACCGCCTGAGCGGCCACCGTAGCCATCGCGGCATCAAAGCAGTTTCCCTTTTGTACGCGAACGGTGTAAGAATGCTTAGGATTTTGTCACTTCCTGACGTTGTAACTACATTATTGTATGTATTTTTTCTCTTTATTTGCCAACAACAGGTCAGCCCCTCTAGACAAGTGGCAATTTGTTGCTCGGCGTATGATGGAATAGAATGCCAAATGTATGGGATTTGACGTATATGACAGGCGTCAACGAATGTCAAAAACGTCAAATCCCATACATTTGTCATTCTATTCCATCATACGCCGAGCAACGAATTGCCTCTTGTCTAGGGAGGCAGGTGAGGGCTTGATCACGCAGTGACTATAGTCGCCCCAAAAAGAAATTTGTGTCCACGAATAGCACCTGTTAAAAATTTTGATAGATGCTCTTCGTGGACTAGGCTCGGTGCTATACGGCTGGACTACCTGCTTCGTTTAAACTATGGACTTATTTAGTTTATATAATTGATAATGAAATTAGTTGAGAAGTGAAAAGATTTGGATGTTTTTGAAGATGTTCGTTTGTTAGGAAAAGATTGATTGAAATTGAAAAATTCTGGAAAAGCCAGGAACTACTGGCACCCGGGTGTTGCCGGGCAAAACCTACCTATATAAAAAGTAGTATATAAAAATCAATTTAAGGAAGGATCGGAGGATCGGCAAACGTGGCGCACATTGGGAGAGGCCTATGTCCAGCAGTGGACAGCAGTAGGCTAATTGATTGATTGAAAAATCAATTTATTTTGTGTGTTCGTAAAACATGATGCTGCTAATAATTAAACCTTTTGAACGAGTAGGTAGCGCTTGATTAGTTTTAAAATTGCGCCACCGCTAGCCCCGGTATGATGCTACCGGTAGGGAGCCCACGCGGCCACGTGTCAAAAAAATCGGTCAAGTGTGAGTCGGACTCGCGCACGAAGGGTTCTACTTCATTAAAATACGTTTGTAGCAACTCAATAGTTCAATAAAATAAATAAGAGAGGTGCTAATAACAATGTGTTTATTCTTTTATTTTACTGTTTTATTTTTATTATTGCGTTAATAAATAATACAAATTGCATTGGCCCGGTTGTGCCTCGGAGAGCAAATTTAAGCCGTCGCGTTCCCGCGTCGCGGTCCCGGTTGCCATACAAACATCTATGGCAGTCATTATGCAGGGGAAAGAGTGAAATGGCTCAGACAGAAGGACTGATCACGTGTCCTGTCAACGGTGCCCCTAATCGAAGTAGTAGTAGTCCCCATTTTGCCCTCGGAAAGTGGCGACGCACATCGTGTCTTGCGCCTCCATGAGTACGGAACCCTAACAAACGAAGACATTCAATAGCGACACTATAGTGGGTGTCACTGTATTGTGTACAGTGGCACTTACATGAAAGTAGGTAGTGCTGCTAAAAAAACTAGGTTGTGTCGTTTCTAATTCATTGTTCATCCCATTGTTCGCTAATCTCTCTCCCTGAGAATACAAGAATACAACAGATGTCTGACATAATACTACATTGCAAATTGTTGTGAATTAACAATCTAATTATATTCATAATTATAAATTTCACTGTTTTGTTACGTTGTTAAGACTAGCTGCTGTCCTCGACTCCGCCTGCTTGGAATAGTGGTCCACAGGCTTATTTCGGGAATGTGTGCTTGATATCTATAGTAGGTATGATATTTTGCCCCTCTCCGGGACGCCGTGGCCCTCTCGGGCGGGCCATGTCAAAACCGGAGATGGCCCAGGGTCAGCCAGGGTGGGAAGGCAATACCTAATGGCCCACCTACACTCAGGCATCTGAGACCCGAGCATAGTATCCTTGCGGATTTCCGAACGGAAAAAAGGTACATTAATTATGGGCACAAGAAGTTGTAGCAAGCGCGATTGCTGGCGATGACTGTACTTTGTCACGCTCATCGTCCTCATAACGATTTCCTAGTTATGTAGGTACTGTTCTGAGGAAAATATCAAACAATCTCCAATCGCCTCGGCAATCGCGAGTTTCTGCGCTATGAAAATTTACGCCTACACTTAAGGTGATTACATACGCGAATGACTTTGACCATACAAATGCTCAAGGTCATTCGCTCGTTTTTCAGCCGTAAAAATCAGTAAAACTAATTTTAATAGATAATTTTATAGGGGACGATTACAAACTAAGAAGGTCACGTCATGCTAATACACTCATTTAACATATATATCTGAAATTTTAGATTACTTGGATACATATTGTAGAAAATATGTGGTTTCATAAGAAAGAGTAGAGTGATGTTCAGAGCCTCTTTTCAACTATTTCCTCCTTTTTTATTGAATTTATGAAAACGTGAAGTTACTCTGTATATCCTGTAGTATGCAGGGATGTAAATTCCAGATCTTTAGGTTTTATAATTAAAAAGAAAAACGGTTTCGAAAATACAGATTTTTCAATGCTAATCTGATTCGGGGCCTTAAATGCGTGTGTTTTCGCTTATTTTATAAAACCGGTCTTCTGTACCCATTTATTTTATGCTGACGTGCGAATCAGTATGCAATTCGTTGTTGTGAATATGTTTATACATCCACCGTCTAGCATTCTCCTAAAGTGAAACTCCTGTATAAAATTTTATTACTTATTCTGTATGTAAGCTGTTTTTGTAGATGATTGACACTACGGCAACAAGCTTTATGGCATGTTTCCACGACACATTTGTTTGCTAGGTCCGGTATACCGTATCGGCATTCAGTTGTAGGTACACTATATGAAGTAGGTAATTTTAACGGTGCCACTAGTACAGAAAAAGTTGTAACGGAGAATTCCGGGTTCGAATTCTAACGATTAACTAACACTATCGACCTGAAAGTGTTTATAATATACTTATTTTTTTATAAACTATGGTATATATACCTTTCAAATAAAGTGGTCAGGTTCATTCTTGCAATTTTGAGGAAACTAATTATTTTCCCTAATGCACTCAAAATTCAAAAGAAAGATCTTACGCCTTACTTCCTGCAAAAGCCTCGTTTTCGACTGATCAACTGTGTACCATTGCATGTCCTTTCAGGTTTAGAAGGTCACACAGCAGTCGCTCCTACAAAAGCTAAAAGCCGAGCTTGCGCTTTGGATGCACCCAGAATTACATTCGCATAACATATTGATATTAATCTTTGACAACGTAACAGCGAGAAACCAGCTCTAAATATGGGTACATTCACTCACATTTGAATATAGAATTGATTAAAACAAAAAAAAATACAAACATTTTGACACATGCGTGCGTCACCGCAGCCGTGTGCTTCCGGCGGAAGTTCTCGACCAGCCATATTGTGAACAAAAGTATTAACATAAACCACATCACTGATACTTGTTTTCGTTCCAAATTCAAATTTCACAGAGTAGTCAACGCATTCAGATAGCACATTTTTTTTTGTTTAGCTAATGCCAACTAGTACCCTTGAGCACTAAATGGTAACTAAATATGACATTAATACAATCGATGTAAACAAGTATGCGTGTGAAAGCACGACACATGCAAGTATTGTGCGCGGGCGCAAGGCGATGTTCGAGTATCCGACGATGGCGCTGTCGTCGCGAGAAATCATACTGTAATGAAAATAAATATTTCACGAGAAAATGCGAAGTTATCGTGATTTATATAAATTGGGTTTCGTGCCTATTAAATGTTAATATGGGTACAGAATCGTTTTATATCTGTCATTTTGTTGATGTGTCCAACGCCTGCTAAATGTTTATTACGAAGATAAGTATAATTCGTTGTCTGTCCCAAGGATCCATGGATAATTACCAGATTTTTTCTTAAACTTACTAACTTACATCAAAAAGAAATGTCTCAATAACTTATTCCCATAGAAGTTATAAAGTTACTAGCTTTTGCCCGCGGCTCCGCCCGCGTGGATGTCGGTTATCGCGACCAAACATAGCCTATGTCCTTTCTCAAGGTCTAACCTACCTCTATACCAAATTTCATCAAAATCGGTTCAGCGGTTTAGTCGTAAAAGTGAGACAGACAGACAGACAGACAGAGTTACTTTCGCATTTATAAATATTAGTAGGGATTTATTTATTTTTTCCTTAATAAGGTAACATCTACTTAACATGGGACTTGACCCCTTTACCAAGTGAGCTACCTAGAACCGCCCTAGATCGTTAAAATGAATATAATATGTAACTTATGTAACTCGATAAAAGGTTAAAAAATAATGAACAATTAATTAAAAAAAAATAAAGAACGCCGTTATGGCCCGTGGATCTTTTGAAGTAAAAAAAACACAACTTAAAACAGTTAAAACTTGAAATAATACACGAGAAACAATATTGTTCGGTTGAGCCAGCATTAGTGGAGAGATAAATAAAAATAAGAAAAGGCTTAAAAGTTTTTCATGGAGCTTCAGTAATATAAGAAAGTACCTGCTAAATTTTCGTTATCAATAAACGATGTTGCTGGATCGTCGTTGCAAATACTGGATAAAAAATGAGATAAGTGTATTATGTAGACTCAAATTGCAAAGTAGTTACCTAATTTATTTTTTGTGATTCACAGACAACTGCCCTGATTCTAGATGCACATTATAGGTGTAGGGGTACTAGAAAAACACTGATATTTGGATAAATCCATAGTGCTGGAGCAAAATTAATTTTATTTCAGCATAACAAATTATATTAAAATATCTTAAGTACTTATCTGCTAGCTCTGTTAGGTATAAACCTTGTAACAAAATCATATCTACACTATAAACTACTCTATATTATGGAAATCTCGCTAACAAAACATTAGTCGGGTATATACCGTATAACAAAATATAATATAATCATCTAAATATTTAAATCATAATGTTATTAGTGAAATATAACTTAAATGATGAGAATATAATTATTAGATAACACAAAACCGGGCCTCCTAGGCGACAGGTGGCACTTTCTCGAACAACTTTTACTTTTTTTTTAACTCTTCGATTTATTTTAATGAGTGCGTAACTTAAGATCGCGGGACATTTTTGGTGAATCAAGTTTTCCAATGAATAAGTAAATAAAACTAGTATATGTTATTTTATTATTTATAATACATTTGTACGTGATAGTACTTTTCATTCGTTCTTTGAGTTATTTCATACACCTACAAAATGAATTGGTGATACAGTAGTACCTCGGTAGGTATAAAAGATTCAATCGTAATGAATTTTACTGTGAGAAAATTATATGTAACGCATTAGGCACTGGATTCTCCCTGTATTAGTATAAGAGCTTGAAAAAGTATGGGTGTTAAAACACCACTGCTTTCACGCCTAAACCACTGAATCGATTTTGAGGAAATTTGGTTTAGGGGTTGATTAGACCTTGAGAAAGGACATATTGTTTGGTCGCGATCATCGACATCCACGCGGGCGGAGCCGCGGGCAAAAGCTAGTTATAAATAAATTAGCGTCGGTAGCTTAGTAGTTAAAGCGTCGGCCTAACGATCAAGAGGTCCCGGGTTCGAATCCTGGCTATTACACTACCGACGTGAACCCACTCCTAGCACAAGCAATTTAACTTAGCTGGAGGGGTTAGAGGGAATATTAGTAACTAGCTTTGCCCGCGGCTCCGCCCGCGGCTCCGCCCGCGTGGATGTCGGTTATCGCGACCAAACATAGCCTATGTCCTTTCTCAAGGTCTAATCTACCCCTATACCAAATTTCATCAAAATCGGTTCAGCGGTTTAGTCGTAAAAGCGAGACAGACAGACATACAGACAGACAGACAGACAGAGTTACTTTCGCATTTATAATATTAGTAGGGATTTCGGTTGCTAATATTCTTTAAAAAAATGTACATACCTGTATAATTTATTTACTAATAAATATTAATTACTATGAAAAAGTAAGTTACAATTACAACTACAAATTACAAAAAATAAATAATTAAAGAATACCTATTGTATATCGACAAACTAACGCCACCAAGCGGTTGGCGCCGTAAACTAATAATATCCGCGACAGTGAACACACTACGTGCGCACGCGTTTCTGTTAACAATAGCTCGGTACTAAGTATTGTTGGCATTTTGCGATAGATGGTAGCTCGGTGCGAAGAGAAAATTTATCCAGCGTATAATATTTTGAATAGGTATGGAAATTCTTGGCAGTGGGAATTATGGAATAATAAATAATTAAATGGAGTACCCATTTAATTATTTATTATTCCATAATTCCCACTTCATCACATTCATTTTGTGTATTATAACCTAAACAAAATTTTATGACATAATTTTAATGGTTACGCAAAATTTTGTTGTCTGAAGTAAGTTAGGTATATGGTTAAGTTAGTTTACGATATTATTATTCAGTCATATTTATTAAAAAGGATAGATAACCTAGTAATGCCAAGGGAGATAAAATATCCAGTAATAAACTTGCTAAAGAGTAGTGTCACGGGAAATGTAGTTTTACCCATGGCACTACTGGTAGTGTCACGGGAAATAGAAATCTCCCATGACACTACTAGTAGTGTCAAGGGAAATGGAATTCCAGTGAAATCTGACGGGTAACCATAAGTACTTGTCTTGTCACTTAGCGGGATTCGCAAATTTCTCCTATGACATTTATATCATTCTATCTTTTTTTTTCGTGCGAAAAATCCCCACGTACTTATACCCCTCCGCCGGAGCCGGTGGAGGAGGTTATGTCGGACTTGAACCGACTAAAACGCACGCCATCTGTGGGCCATTGGCCACCTGTGGGCCGTTGGTATATCATCCTACTTACGCACGCTCAAGCTGTGGAATGAACTCCCTGCTGTGGTTTTCTCAAGCGACTACACAGGGGTTTGTCAAAAAGGGCATTAGAAGGTTTCTTCAGGGTCGGCAGTACGAGTGTAACACCCCGGTGTTGCATACATCCATAGGCCACGGTAAAGACTTCCCATCAGGTGGGCCGTGTGCTTGTCTGCCACCTAAGTGTTACAAAAACCGCGACCGCTACGCAGTAGGCGCGGTTTCGATTCCTGCACAGTGCAAATATTTGTTTGCCTGAATATGGCTATTTGCATTGTTTGGTTGTGCCTCCGTTGGTCCCGGTTGTCATACGAACATCTATAGCAGTCGTTACGGGTAGTTGGAGCCCACAAAAGTCCGACCAGTCTAACTGCAGAACTTTGCTATCGTCTCTTCGTTGTAGAGGTCAGAATGCAGTCGCTTCACTTAAAAAAGGTATTTATTATTATTATCAAGTAGAAACTAGATACAAGTATTATGTACCTAGCAATAATTTGGTGTACACCGTAAACTACCTCTACTGGCAATAAAGTCCTTACTCTGGTTGTCTGGAAGAGATCGCAGATCTGCGATAAGACCGCCCATTGTACAACTCTCTATCACATTAATCACTGTGTATCCTATGTTTGGTGTGCAATAAAGCGTATTTATCTTATCTTATCTTATCTTATCTTATCAATACTTAACTAGCAAGATTGGTTGTTTAATTTAAGATCGATTTTGTGTATCCGAACCCTTAGAAATTTTTAGCGAACCGGGATGCAAAAGGGTGCCTAGAATATCCGCTGCCTTATCCACCTCAGAAATTCTTCTAAAATTTTATTTATAATTCTAAAATTGTTACATAACTTAGTATGTGAATTTAGATTTAAAATAAAATAGGTATTAAATTAGTTTAAAACTTTCGCATAATATGATATAATAGTAGATGTCGGTGACAGCAGAAGACGAGTGAACTGTTTCATACAATAAGCGTTACACACGACATTCACATAAAGACGTATATTGTCATCCCACAGGAACTTGCACCTGCCTCCCTACACACGTCGCAATACGTTTGTACAATAGAAAAGTTTGATCAATTCATGGGATGACACGTTGACGACTGCCATACAAACAGACATACAGTCACGCCCCTTTCCCAGTGGGGTAGGTAGGTATACATACAGATAATCACGCCTTTGTCCCCGAAGGGTTAGTCAGCGGTGAATTACCACCCACATTTAACCAATCATTGTATTAGGTCCCACGTAATAGGGTGTAGAACACATGTTTCCACTTGCTACGATCGTGGTATACAATTTTCGCTACAACATATAACTTTCATGAACGTGTCAATCGGTAGCTTAGTGGTTAAGGACTTAAGGAGTCAGCCTTACGATCGAGAGGTCCCGGGTTCGAATCCTGGCCATTACACTACCGACATGAACCCACTCCTAGCACAAGCTATTTAACTTAGTTGAAGGGGTTAGAGGAAATATTAGTAATTTCGGTTGCTAATATTCTTTAAAAAATAAAAATATATATCCCATAAATTCATTATTCCATTCCACAATACCTACGATCCATAATCATGATGACAATCTAGATTTGGCACACAAAACTGCCCAGTTTTTAGACTACTTATTTAGAGAATTTGAAAGAACTGTAGGACCTACTTGAGAAGGTGAAACAGTAAACTAACTGCTAAAGAAATCGTCAGGTTGGAGACTAATTCCATAATGAGTAGACAAGTTCAAAACAGCCTTCCGTGAAACTGGCGGAGCGGTATATAAATAGCAAGAAAGTAATCTTGAGTTACCGCTTTTTGCTGTTAACTTGTGTCGTTTAAAAGTTTTATAGTAGAACTTAACAGTTGTGTCGCTTATGACGATGTAAAGAAAGATTAAAACTATTAAACCGATTCTAAGATGTGTGAAAATGATTAAACACCTATCTAGCTATCTCATGGAGTGAACTGTACAACATTTTTTTTTTTATATATGACACGTCAATTTGACTTCGCCTTGCCTGATGGTAAGCTGAGGGCAAAGTCTTGGAAAGAGGGTCACCATTATAGACACGTACCATGCTACAATGGTGGCATTTAGCTTGACGGCCTCATCAGATGATTTTTCACGCCCCGCTTAAAGGACCCGGGACTCCTACAGGAGGAGGGAAACACATGAGCTGGTAAAGAATTCCAGAATGACTTTAATGTATAATATCAGAACTATAATGTATGTGTATATGTATACAATGATAGGTATATTATAAAGTTACTTTTTACTAAACGTTAAAGCGGTAAGTTTTAAGGAAATTTTTCATTGGAAACACTATTGTCTATTGTGAAGTCATAATTCTTACTATCAAATAATTTTCGTATTTCACTATTATAGGTTGGGTGGATGATTAAATATGAATGAAAACGATGAAATAAGAACAGACGCAACTTTGTCCGTTCTTTTCCCATTCTTAACTGCCTACAAGAAAATACCCAATATACCTAAATATCTTCACATATTATAGTAGCCAAGTTTTCACTTCTGATGGTACTCCTGTGCCAATGTTTTTTTCAATTTTCAATCATACGTTTTGCATCCGTGGTTTCGCTGAATTGGCTCCTTGAAAAGACTCCCTCTCACTGCGACTGGGTGCTTTTATTCAAAAATCCTGACCGATTAAGATCTAAGTGATCTCACATGTTAATGAATTAAGTCACAATCATAACACATAACAAAACGTAACGTCTCACGACTATTTTGACGTAATGATATCGTGTCGTGCGAGATCGTGAGTGATGAACGAGAACATTTTCTACAGGACGAGTTTTGAGATGAACTTTAGATTTGAATAGAGAGGATACCATTTTAGAAATTTTCTTACATAATATTATTTATTTATAATTATTAGATATATTTAACACTATGTATGACAAAATATGTAGCCGCGAGGTTCCTGGCAGATTAGAATTTGGGCCACCCCATCTCTTCCCATGCGGTGTCGTACAAGGCGACTAAGGGATAGGGCTGTTTAACATCAGACAGATATATACAGCCCAGACTCAGCCTCAGATGTATGGCTCGAGTCAACAATAGTGCCCGGAATTCGGCAATAGACTCACCCCCTATTACGTGGAACCGAATACAATGGTGGAATGTGGGTGTTAATTTACCTCTGCCTAACCTTCCGGGGATAAAGGCGTGATTATATGTTTATATGTATGTACGACAAAGAGTTGACAGCTGTCATTTTATTGTTCAGAATTTATAAATTAATTAATTTAGAACTGTCTGTATTTTTTTTTTCGGTTTTAGAGAATGCTAGAAGAAAAAAGAATATTTATATAGAGTTTGATATAATATGTAGTCATTTTAGTCTCTACAAGAGCGGATGAGTGAAAATTGCCAATACATACTAGGTATGTTCAAATGTCGGTGATATTGGTGATTAAGACTTAATCACCAATATCACCGACATTTGACATATTATAAGTCAATACTTAGTATTGACTTATAATATAAAGAAAGTAAAAATGATTTTTTGTGCGTTCATTGTTTTTACGGTACTCAATAAAAAACTGAAAGCTTAGGTACACGTAACAAGTGCAATCATTCATCATTGTAACAATACAGTAAGTTTTTTTATTTTATTTTATAATTATTAATAAAATAGATTGTCTCAATTTACATGAACCCGTATTATATATTAATCACAGATAAACTTACCATACATAAACATGCCTTGCAGGTAAGGTTAAATGAAAATGAATATGAAAATTGGAACTCGCTCTGTATAAAAAACAATGTCTTCCTTATTATCTACCATATCATATCTTATATTAGTTAGGAAAGTTGTGCTGACTTGCCACTTAGTACTGTGTATAGCTTGCACACTCTCTCGTATGCACTAAGTAGTAGGCAGGGATAGTAAATCAACAACATGCGTAATATTGTACCCCACATTGCACAGAAAAACTGCAGAAGTTCAACCAGAATAAAATGTCAAAGGAACAATATCACAAAAAACACACTTTAATCTTAATATATATAAATCTCGTGTCACAATGTTTGTCCTCAATGGACTCCTAAACCACTTAACCGATTATAATAAAATTCGCACACCATGTACAGTTCGATCCAACTTGAGAGATAGGATAGTTTAAATCTCAAATTATAGTCGCAATTTTAATTTATCGCGATAACCAACATCCACGCGGGCGGAGCCGCGGGCAAAGGCTAGTATTTTAATAAAAATTGTTTTCAAAGCTTACTTATCTCTAGACAAAATTTATTCGTTTGTACGCAAACCTTTGCATATTAAAATCAAAAAAATCCGTACAGGTCCAAAGGAATATATTGTCGTGAACGTTTACATTGTAGAAGGTATGATAACATAATAACCAATAATATATATAAATCTCGTGTCACAATGTTTGTCCTCAATGGACTCCTAAACCACTTAACCGATTATAATAAAATTCGCACACCATGTACAGTTCGATCCAACTTAAGAGATAGGATAGTTTAAATCTCAAATTATAGTCGCAATTTTAATTTATCGCGATAACCAACATCCACGCGGGCGGAGCCGCGGGCAAAGGCTAGTATTTTAATAAAAATTGTTTTCAAAGCTTACTTATCTCTAGACAAAATTTATTCGTTTGTACGCAAACCTTTGCATATTAAAATCAAAAAAATCCGTACAGGTCCAAAGGAATATATTGTCGTGAACGTTTACATTGTAGAAGGTATGATAACAGAATAACCAAATACGTTGTAATACAGTAGGTACATATATATATGTAAACTTAACAATTTTTTCAGTATTCTACATGGGCTGATGTGAAATGGATAATATATGCTAATACTCGTCTACTTAAACTATAAATTCATTCATTCATTGATAGCAACTAGGCCCAATTTGTAAGTTTTCTTCCTCATCGTGTCATTGGCAGCAAATTAAAATAAAATAAAACTTAGATGCACCCAGCCCAGAACTCCGCGACATTGTCGGCAGCCGTGCAGGAACTGGGGCACAACGGACACAACAAAGAGGTAAATTAATACCCACATTTCACCATTGTATACGGTCCCACGTAATAGGGGGTGAGTCTATTGCCGAATTCCGGGCACAATTGTTGAATCGAGCCATACATCTGAGGCTGAGTCTGGACTGTACATATCTGTCTGATGTTAATACATGTACATATATATATGTAAACTTAACAATTTTTTCAGTATTCTACATGGGCTGATGTGAAATAGATAATTATGCTAATACTCGTCTACTCAAACTAAATTCATTCATTCATTGATGGCAACTAGGCCATCCATCGACTGAAGAGTTGCACCACAGTCACAACCACCACTCTCCGCGTCGAGGTAATCCCATTTTAGTATTAAATTGTCCGAAATCAACTGTTAGTGACAATATTATGTCAAAGAATTTTCCAATTATAAATTAAGTATTATACCTAATATTACATTTTAAAAAAAAAGATAGTCCTTTAGATAAATCATATTATATTTTATGTATTAAATATAACTTAATACAAAGACTTATCAAAATTGACTTACTGATATTTGAAATCGTCATTGTAGTGGACGTATACAGTACATAGCTAAGATTGAAGTGTCCATCTACGTTGAAAGTCGTACTAAGCACGCTTAACTTGTAGTGATTGGTGACTTTACAACAATGTAATGTGAACATTAGAAACGAGAGTAATAGCAAAGTTCCGTTTACCGGTAATAAAATTATATGTTACCCACGAGTAATATTGATCCCGTTTCCGTGATCTATAGGACTTAATCAGGAATTAAAAAGTAGCCCCCCTTTTACCGATTCACCCCGAAAATGTATTAACTTTCTAATAGTGTTTATGAAGGTGGTACAGTCTATGGGAAAAGTTATCTTAAAATTCCAACCAGATTCTTTAATTTTTTTTTTTGCGAGAAGGAGTAACAAAAAACCATCTCTCGATATAAGCATACGTTATAATTATTCTATGTAAGCATATACCTATCCATCCATCCATCTTTACAAACTTTTACCTTTCATAACATTAGCAGGCTTATTTAAAGTGCAACCTGGGGCCCGAATTGTTTTATCGAAAGGGTTTTAAACCTTCATACCTAGTAACCATAGTTTAATTCGTGTTGGTATACAACGGAACCCGCTGATAAGTGAACGTATCACAGTTCTCCGAACTAACAAGTTCACATGATCGTAAAGAACTTTTTTTGCGCTACTTCAATCGATCACCTAGTATTTCGTGCAGCTTTTGATGATGGTCATAATTTTTATTAGAAAATGTTTGTTACATAACACGGTTACTTAAAGCCACTTAATTATAATTATTATTATAACATCGCATCATGTAGGTTACGAACATAACCACTACTTAAGTATAACTCCGGACACGTATCTTGAACCTAAATCGCAAGACAAACGAGGCTCTGGCGCCCGCGGATTGCTTTGTAATAATCTAATAATGCTTGGTGAATTTGAGTTCGTCCACCGCAGTAGCACCCCGTGCTATCCTCAAAAGACACCCAAGAAATGTTACTGCGCGTATAGGGCACATTTTGAGTTATACGTGAGTGAGACTAGTTCGTTGTGTTTCCGACGGTAACCACTTTCTATCCGGTGGGCCGTGTGCTTATCTGCGACCTAAGTAGTATAAAAAAAGAAAAAAGTTTTGGAAAGCAACCACCATGTATCAGAATATAACAAAATGTGAAAAATATGTGTCCGAAAACTTATTTATCATATACCCCTGCCCACCACGTACTAGGGTAGGTATACATGCGATAGTACATAAAAATCATTGGACTTGGCCGCCACCAAAATCTCCGGAGCATCATTCAACCTCACCTGCAAGCCAATACTCGTGCTGATTCTCCTCCATACATTCCTGTCAGATGTCATTTCCTCAGTCACTCCCTTTCCTCCGTTTCCTCTTTCACGCAATCCATCCATCGTATGCCTACCTCTACTGCTAAAGCCTTCTGCATTCATACTTTACATTTTTACAACATTACTTTCATCTCTTCTCATAGTGCCTGCATCCATACACGACAGTCACTCAATCCACACTAATACTATAAATGCGAAAGTAACTCTGTCTGAATGTCTGTCTGTCTGTTACGCTTTCACGCCTAATCCACTGAACCGATTTTGATGAAATTTGGTATAGGGGTAGATTAGACTTTGAGAAAGGACATAGGCTATGTTTGGTCGCGATAACTGACCTCCACGCGGGCGGAGCCGCGGGCGAAAGCTAGTTTCTCATAAATTGGTGCCACTTTCAAACTTCCTCTAATAAATAGATATATTCTTTATTCTATCCATTCTCATTCACCGTCCATCAACGGCATATTAATAGTTTCTAATTATAAATACTAGATGTAATTAACATAGCTAAAGGTAATATCACTATCAGTCATCAATCATCAGCCAGCAACAACTTACAAGTTTTATGCAAGAAATCTAAAATACTTTTACGTGAGCAATGTGGAAAACAATAAACTTATATGGTTAAACGACATGAAAGTTAAAAGTGATATTATTGTGTAGCTTTTCGCTGACCTACAAAATACTACGATTATTTACAAAGACGGGTAATATCGTATGTTTATTTATATTGTGATACAGAAACTGAGATCGACTATTGTCAATAGCCAAATCGAAATTAGTAATCCATTTTTTGCTAGATCTTATTACCTTTACAATGACAAAGTAGGAATTCAAATTTTGCGAACATATGGTTCCATGTATTGGGTGTGTAGGTATGAATGGGTGGTAGACGTTCAATGTAATGAAATATTGTATTTTTTGTTAAAAAGAGTTTGATTTATAAGAGAACTAGCTGTTGCCCACGACTCCACCCCGTGGATGTCGGTTTCTTCCGCGACGTCTAATCTAATCTATGTGTACCAAGTTTTATCAAAATCGATTCAGTGGCTTTGGCGTGAAAGTATAACACACATACAGACAGAAAGACGGACAGAGTTACATTCGCATTAACAATATTAGTATGAAATGAAGTATGGATAAGTATGGATATGGATTAGTTTGAGAAGCGCGTTGAAAAAGATAATAATGTCGAGCTTTTTGATGCAGCAATCTTATTGATTCCTCTCTTTGTTTGTTGTTGTATTCATAATCTGAAAATATTCTGAATAGCTCTTAATTCTTGCCTAAGGCAGCATTTCGTTTACAGGTACTTAAGAACATATCTAATAAAAGAACGTTCCTAGTTAAAATAGTTACAGTCATTGATATGTATAGGTCCTACACTATTCAGATAACGTTACAAAACGATAATAACGTGAGTAACCTTTTCTGTTGCTAGTGTTATAACAAAATAAATAACGGTTATTGTTGTAGAGCCAATAAAGGCAACGTTGGGCCACTGCACATTACTTTGTTTGTTTTGTTTTAGGGATGTACTTAGATGCTTACATCAATTGAATTAGTTTTTAAGCTATTGTATGAAGTTGAGAAAGAATCTTAAGTGAGCAAAGAAATGAATGTGTGACACTGACATCAATTAATCTTCTGTTATATACTTGTAGTGGGTGTAGTGTAGACAGAATTTTTTAATACCTATGCGTTATAGTATCACTAAGCTAACAAAACATTGCTTTACTTCTTCATCCTTCATCCTGGCGGTGAATAGGTTTGCCAGAGCTTACTAGAGAGGTTTTGTGCTATCAGTGGGAAGACCAAAGGCTTGTCCTGTTCGTCTTCTTCGCTGACGGCACAGAATCCCTCTGTTCTTACAGGGTCGGCAGCACGAGTGCGACTCCCCTGTTGTTAGACACGTCCATAGGCCACGGTAACCGCTTTCCATCAGGTGGGTTGTGTGCTTGTCTGCGACCTAGGTAGTATAAAATACTAGCGTTAGTCCCAGTCGCACCTCAGAGTCCGGGGTCCTTTTTTCCAATGTACCTAACAGCGTGTTTGGCTGGACTTCAACACATTCCATAACCTCTCATTACCTCATACATCAACATATTTTTTTTTTCTTATAAAGAATATTAGCAACCGAAATTACTAATATTCCCGTTAACCCCTCCAACTAAGCTAAATTGCTTGTGCTAGGAGTGGGTTCACGTCGGTAGTGTAATGGCCAGGATTCGAACCCGGGATCTCTCGATCGTAAGGCCGACTCCTTAACCACTAAGCCACCGACGCTTGTATGCTCTTTAGGTGTATCCACCAAGATCTTCGAGGCTCGAAGAACTCGAGCCCTTTCTCTGGCGCAACTTTAAAGTCTGCGTCAGAGAAAATGTCTGGATTTTCTCTGGCGCAAACTTTCCTCTTGGGGTTCAGATTGCAGTCTAGTTAATAAAATTAACCAAATAACTAATGTGACTTTATCATGAGCAATTGCTAATTTTTTAAAAAGAAGTAGATATTATATCGTGTTCATCTTTAGGTTATAAGTCATTTTTATGAAATCTAAACAAACAGAATAACTTCCGCATTCATAATTTTGGTATTGATTTCAAATAGGTATTTATTATTACGACATTATAAAAAGTAAAAAAAGAGAAATCTTAGAGTCATGTTACCGAAGATCACAAGAAATGACTCATTAATATCATTCTAACCGAAGGCAAAGAAGACACTCGTACTGCCTCTAGAAATCAATTTGTTAAGGTGACCAACCGTCCTACATTTTGCAGGAAGACAATGAGACTACATTGAGAATGTAGTCTCGCAATGACAATGTAGTCCCGCAATGACAATATAGTCCGGTATGGCAAAAAATACTACTAGAATACTCTATCAAACTCTTGTTAAGTACGGTTAAGAAGGAACGTTACTAACCGTTACAGTAATTTTTTTTTTTTTTTTTAAAGAATATTAGTAACCGAAATTACTAATATTCCCGTTAACCCCTCCAACTAAGCTAAATTGCTTGTGCTAGGAGTGGGTTCACGTCGGTAGTGTAATGGCCAGGATTCGAACCCGGGACCTCTCGATCGTAAGGCCGATTCCTTAAACACTAAGCTACCGACGCTTCAATTGTATTTACATCAAGTAGTATGAAGGTTAATATTTTTTCCTAACTTTCACACGAGCTTGACAAAAATAGTCAGCCACTAAATGACACCGGAAAAGGTCGAATGCCTCCCGCTTTTCTGTAATTTCTATAAAATGTTCATCATTCATTCACATACACATTTTCAAGTTCAACTAACATGAAAGTTATAAATGAAATTTAGAACTTAAACTTACTAAAAACCTACTTATGAAATACTTCACTTACACTAAGTTTATTATATAACACAAAACGAATAACACTTATTTATTATTTCTATGTTTATAAAGATCATTCCGGTTAAATTCTGTAAAGACATGGTAACCCTAACTATAATTAGCATGTTTATTTTCAAACTCAAATGAAATGTCTCAAATAAATTACTATTCACGAGTTTTACAATTTCACAGATTATATAATAGTTGAAAATTATATGATTATTAATAAATTCACGGATATCCATCCGCGCTGATGGCTTAATTACGAAGAATGTGAACGCGTTTCACCGCACGCAATCCATCATGTCGGTTGGGCAACACCCAAATTCGCACGCATAATAAGCCTTTGACTTTTAATGTTCACGGTAATATAAATAGCGACTTTTGTTATTGATGCTTTTATAGAAATCGAAAACCTTTCAATTTGATTAATTAATAAATTATTTAAACAAGTTTTGAAACTTCACAGCTGTGTCTACGTCATTCGTTGTACATACTTTGAACCAGCGAGGGTTCCCTATAACCCGGTTTCTATCGGCTTTTCAATAGGTGGCATGGTGCATGACAAACTAGATAAAGGTTTCACTTTTGAAGATTTTCACCCTTCGTAGCTGTTGTACTGCATCATCGTCATTTTAGCGTTGTTCCCGTTGCATTTGAGGCTCAACTCGCTCCCATCCAATCTCTACAGATAAAAGGAGAAGTTATAGTAAACCTATGCAGCTTTTATGGGAGCGACTATCATTTGACCTCTCAATCCTGAGAGAAAAGCCCGTACCAGAGCTTCGAGCCAATCCGCAGGTGTACCGGCTTGCGAGGTTCGTTTGAGCTCCGAAAATTTTAGTGAAGCCCCAAATGGTTGCCTGTAAGAGATTGCCGCAGAGCGATAAAGTCGCCATCTGTACGTGCCACATGAATTATATCTCTCGTAATTGTACCTATGTCCTTGGTGTAGAATAAAGGCAAAATAATGATAAAAGAAACCAGATGATCGAAAGAGTCATAAGAAAGCAGATATCTAAAGAGATTGAAATTTTTGACACGTAGTAAGAACCCGTGAGAACATTCCTAGCTAAGCGTCGTCGTCTCACGCCTCCGTCCGATACGGCGACACGAGCTCAAGTTCATATACGTGCATTAGAAACGAACTATCACTGACTTTCAACCTATCAGTCGACGGATGCTCACTGGTATATAAATATACTGTTTACATCTTTGCCTGCGATGTTAATACAGCTCTGCCTACGACTTCGGGGATTTACAGGCAGGAGTAGGTATATGTATATTATATAATATTTATGTAATATGTCTACTGTATGTAATGTATATGTACCTGTGATATCTATCTTCTTAGTACTTGTGTTTTATATATTACTGATCCCGTTCCCGCTGCATATCTGTAAATTTATCAGTGTTTCTCTACAATATTATATATGTATTATACAAATTGAATCACTCTTGAATCACTCTATCTATTTAAAAAAACAGCTTCAAAATCCGCTGCGTAGTTTTGAAGATTTAAGCATACATAGGGACGGACAGACAGCGATAGCGACTTTGTTTTATAATATGTAGTGATAGTGAAGTGATGAAGTGATAGTATCGCGTTTTGGTGTCATCCGCGTAAGTCCCCAAGGGAATATCGTGTTATAAAGTCGCCTATGGTTACTAAGGGATAGTGTAGTTTTTGAAATCGGCCTCATCTCAAAATATTAGAATCAAAGAATCAATTTCGTTTATTCAGTTTAAGCATATAAAGAGCACATATGTCTGTCAAAATATTATGTAGAAGTAAAAAAAAATAAACAAAGTCATTTGAAAATAATTCTTTCGCTGGTTCAGTTAGTTGATTCTACAGCAAGAAACTCAACTATAGAAAATGAAAGCCGAATGTATGTTTGCACTTAACTTCCAAACGATAGATAGATAGATAGATAGATAGATAGATAGATAGATAGATAGATAGATAGATATATAGATACACTAGGTACTAGAAACGATTGCACTATTGGATAATTAATTCTTTGTAATTTTATATAGAGTAAGTACTTACAAGGTTTGTTTATAAAAGAAAATCTTAAAACAATCCCGGGACTAAAATTCCACATGTGCAGAGGCATTAGCTAGTATTAGATAATCATAAATTCATATAAGAAATTCTCTAATTCAGTGGAATTTAATATTCTCTAATATGTAGATTTCATAACTTAGCAATTAGTATCAAGAAAATATTACACAACTATCATATACTACCTTAGTAGGTAGGTATTTATGCAGTTTTGTGTTTAAGTATTTTACTAGCAAACAAGTTTACGGCTCAATTGATGGCAATTGGTTACAGGTCCCATAAACAGATCTAACTTCTGACTCGAAACTGTCGGAATAAAAAGTTAAATAATCATCTTGAACGTTTTATTATATACACCGGCCAAGGATACAAGAAATAAAGGACTATGAAGCCATTTTTAAGATTTGAGATCATTAATTAAGATTGAGTTTAACCTTTAATTTTATGTTAGTTCAAATATTGCGATAGAATTATGATCCCGGACGTGCGTCGTTTGTGAATTTGCGAGTACTGGTACTACAGAATTAGATGTTCTCGAAATTAGAGAATTTGAAAAATATCGAGATATCTCTAATAATGATGTGACTTGAGCCTTTTGCCAACTAGATGATATTATAATTGTTAGTTTTGCTAATGTATCCGCTAATTATTTCTTAATTTGTGTGAACTAGATTATAGATTTAATTCAATTGCTGGTTACGTTTAATAATCTTAATCTTAACATTAATGAATAAATAAAAAGCAATGTTTGTTTGTAAGAATTTAGTTAAATATGAACAAACGTGATCATCAATCATTAGTCTCGGTCGCATCCAAAGTATACACTGCGAAGTCCGAGATTCGTCTAACTCTTACTTTTTATTTGTTTTATTTTTCAATTTACGGGTGCGACTGCCGTTTGACCTCCCAACCTTGAGATAGCTTTCGTCTGTCAATCAACAAATGAGGTTTGCTTGACCCTGAAGATCTTGGCAGGGTCCCATATAGGTACTCATATGTATATGTTACTACTCCTGACTGTATCTACCACAATCTAACGAACTGTAGCATCAACTTTATAAGTGACTAGCCTTCCACCCGCGTGCATCTCGGTTAGCACGTCCTTTGCTCATATCTTCGGTTCTACTCAACCGATTGCGATCAAACAAACGTAAGATTTTAAGTCTGACCAAGCCCTTTCGAACAAAAAAAAACACATCAAAATCCGTCCAGTAGTTTTTG
Organism: Eilema depressum; assembly: GCA_914767945.1. Taxonomy (NCBI): domain Eukaryota; kingdom Metazoa; phylum Arthropoda; class Insecta; order Lepidoptera; family Erebidae; genus Eilema; species Eilema depressum. The sequence goes on from OU612026.1 coordinate 3,646,755, forward strand.
CGTCCATTGCGGACAAATAGACAAACATACAGGTAATTTAAACAATATATTGTCGTGTTCAGTATCGTTAACATAACAAAACCCAAGTTTTTTTTTAAATAACTCCAATGTACAGACACGACCACTCTACAATTATATAATAGTATAGAGTTTAGATGGGTAAGGAAGAGAAAGGTATTAAAAAAATGCAGGAAAGTCAAATCACAGCGGATACCGCGACATCGGTCGAGACAACCTGCGGTCGGGTAATGGAGCAATCAATCGATATTACCGGTATTTTAGGGTCGATACGGATAATGTCTCTTTGAAATAATCTCATAGACACCGCCCGCTGCGGAGATAAAAATAGATATTATAAGCAACCTTACCATGAAAAATAAAGAGATATGGTCTTCGACGAATGAAATCGCTGAAAAAAAAATCTCCTGAAATCCTCATGATGAATATGTCGCGTCTATTCCCAGTTATGGCCACCGGCTTTGTCGCCACTGCTGATATATGGGAAAAATATTCACGACTGTCACCAGTGATGACGATTGACACATACTTTCCCACTGGCGACAAAGCTACTATCTTTGTCGCTAGTGGTGACAAATGGTAAAAAAACATCCCCATTATCATCCTAGCCAACTAACTTATCAACCGTTCAATTAACTGCCTGAATGATTTAATTAAACAGTTAGTCAAATGCCTTAGATCGATGACGTTTAATTATTTGCCTAGCCATTTAATCAAACAACTACGCAAAGCTCTTGTTTCTGCATGGTTATAAAAACACGAAGGCTAATGCGGGAGCGGAGAAGGCATTAGCCTTCTAACCTAACCTATCCAAGTGGGATTGCGCTACTTTCGATTGGCCTAAACATTAGCCAGCCAGTTTGTTAAATGTTGTAACAAACGTTACGGCTGAACGTCATTCAGGCCATATTGAACACCGCCGTTTAGATAATAGCCTAGGCAGTTAATTAAACGGCTGGTTAAGCTAATTGGCTGCGAAATAGACACAAATCTCTTCGAGTTCACTGGTCGAAGAGATGCCAAGAGATATTTCTATGCCGTCGTGCCGTGGTGAGGCTGTTCATAAGTCAAGTGCCAATGGCCTAACAGCATATCATTTATACGTAACATATGGATGATATGCTGCCAATCAAAGCAATATGATTTGAAGACAGTGATTGATGTAAAATATGACAGTCGGTATTATTAGTTTCTTAGAAATGGCTATTATAGATTAATATGGATGTGGATGGACGGTTCCGCCGTTTCACTTGCCCTGAAGTTTGTGATATCCCTTTCACCATCGTCATAGCAGAAGAAGGCCCAGTGTGGCATCGTACGCTGTGGGTGCCAACGTTAGAAGTCAAGGTTAGACGGGAGGCTGGAGTATTCCCATATTCCCTTTATTAAACACAACGCCTTCTCACATAGAATGTTGAATAATTATGCTCCTGCACGTCAGTGCTTGCATGAACTATATTATTTAGCAAAGACGACTTCCGTTGGACTCCGCTAACCCTGAAAACCAAGCCTGTGGTAGCCACATCCGCCAATCATCAGATGCTGTTTGCTTAGGCCCTGAAGCCGAATAGCCCAGTGCACTCTCAAATATAAAAGTATGAAAATTCAAACACTATTTTTTTTTATGTTTAAAGGTTTTCACCTTGCAATGATATGTTCACTTTTCCAAATACCTACTCAAAAACCGAAAAGGCTTCTAAAAATATTGTATAGATAATAATGAATGAAAAAAAATGCACAAACAGTAATAAAATAAAATATGTAATGTATATGTTTAAATAAAGATTTTTTAACGTTTATTATAAAAATATATAGATTAAACCTATGTTTGTTTTTTATAAAATCTTTAAATTTAATGTTAATTAGTTACCATTTTTACTCTGACCTCATATTATTTCCGTTCTTCATAATTTATTATTTTTAGGCAAAATGTAAAGGACATCACAAGAAAACAACTGACAGGAAACAGATACTTTCCTATTTTTTAAGTTCTTTTGGCTTTATCCAGAATTGTTGTTCCTCTTAGCGTTAATTCCCAGTCGCATCCGAAGCTTTCAGCTCGGAGTCTGGGGTCCGCTTTTACCAGTCTTAACTACGGATTTGGCTAGACCTCGATATTTTCCGTGAAGCGATTGTCATCTGACCTCCACAACCCAATGTTAACATTAGGCGATATCGAAGTTTTGCAGTTAGACCGTTGTTTTTGGATTTTTGAGGGCTCCAACTACCCGTAACGACTGCCATAGATGTTCTCATGGCAACCGGGACCGACGGCTTAACGTGCTCTCCGAGGCACGACCAGACCAATGCAAATACTCATATTTCATTCACACAAATATTTGCACTGAGCGGGGATCGAACCCGCGCCTTCTGCGCAGCGGCCGCGTTCACTACCGCCACGCCACGGAGGCTTTATGTAGACAAAGGCAGAATTATGTAGACAAAATATCACCAAGCTATAAAGTTTCTGATGTACTTTAACGCCAATTATTCTATGAAAGCTTGTACCTTTCAACCGTCAATGTATTTCGACGAAAACCACCAAAAAAAATAAGAGCAACCAACTTTTGGAAACGACAAAAGTTATACAATTTTAAACTCGTATTCTAGAACAACGCTGTCATCCAGTGTCATCCAAAGAGTTGTTGTTTAATACGAGCCTAAAACATAGGTTGTGAAATCGAAAAATAAACTTCTGTAAAATAGGACTTTCTATAAAACCAGAACATCATCTACTCTATTAGCTTAGCGTATGAGCATCGCGCCAATTTCACCATAACGGGGGCTAATGCACGTCTCATTCGATGCATTCTGGGGCGCAGGCGCATCGACAAGAGATTACTAACATAATGGCTTCTATATAATAATGTTTAATGGATATTAGCTCTGAGTGATGATGAGAAATGTATAATGTATGTGATGTGACATTTTGTATGGTGACTGTCTAGTTTGTAATGATATACGATGCCCTCACGTGCCCGTAATATTCTCACTGAATACTACTAAGTACTACTGTGTTCTGCTGAATACTACTGAGTACTACTGTGTACCACTGAGTATTACTAAGTACTACTAAGTATTACTAAGTACTACTAAGTACTACCAAGTACTACCAAGTACTACTAAGTACTACTAAGTACTGCTAAGTACTACTAAGTACTAATAAGTACTACTACGTACTAATAAGTACTACTAAGTACTAATAAGTACTACTGAGTACTACTAAGTACTACTAAGTACTACTAAGTACTACTAAGTACTACTGAGTACTACTAGTGAGTAGTGTGAGTACAACATTGATTACTAGGGTAGGTAGTACCTAACTTACGAGTAGATAAGTAGTAAAAAAACCCTAAAAGTCCTCAATTTAGTTGATTTTTACGAGACTTTCCCCCGCCTTTGTGTTATTTCAAGCTATAATATATCCCTGTATAAATAAAAATAAATAATAATAGTAATTGTTCGATACCCTTTCATCTCTTTTGCTTCTATCTATCCAAAAGTTGCCTGTAAGAAATCGCTGTTAGCGATAAGGCCGCCCATTGTGCATTATATATAAAAAAAATGTTAAATTGTTATCGTATAATAGTTTAATGATGTACAGTAAAGAATATCTTATCTTATCTTACAAAATTTTAATCGCATCCGTTCGCTGTTTGAGTTTTAATGAATAACAAACATCTGTACAAACTTTCACACTTATTATATTGGCTAGTAAGAAATAGGATATTTAAGTGCACTATGTATACTTAATCAACAAATTGGTATCATTAATTCAATACACAACCTCTTCTATTATGTCGATCTTGTACTCCTTTCACGAGCTTGCAAACAATAAATAATAATTATACTTAGTACAGTCAGCATCAGATCGATCTTGACTAACAAAGTAGGTAACTACTCAAAATGGTCTTAATACCTTCGTATTCCCCCCTTCCCATTGACTAATTAATTAATTAATAAATATACAATGCCATCTACAAATACATACATATTATATATGTATAGTAACACCCAGACCTTTAAGCGGGGCATGAAAAAGCATCTGATGAGGCCGTCAAGCTGAGTGCCAACATTGTAGCATGGTACGTGTCTATAATGGTGACCCTCTTTCCAAGACTTTGCCCTCAGCTTACCATCAAGCAAGGCGAAGTCAAGTTGACGTGTCCTATATATAAAAAAAAATCTTATTCATGCATACAAATATTTACACTGAGCGGGGATCGAACCCGCGCCTCCTGCGTAGCGGCCGCGTTCACTACCGCTACGCCACAGAGGCAGTCTGATGATAATTGTCTAATTGTTCTGATATTTGGTACACACCTATAGTTCGAACGATTTTTATATACTACTTAGGTGACAGACAAGCACACGGCTCAGCTGATGGAAAGTGGTTACCCATGGTCGTGTGCAACACCAGGGGAGTCACACTCGTGCTACCAACGACCCTGTAAGAACAGAGGGTTTCTGTGCCGTCAGTGTAGAACACAAAGCAGCTTGTCCTGCCTTTGGTCTTCCCACTTACAGCACAAAAACCCTCCAGTGAGCTCAGGCTACCTATCTTGGATCATTTTGACTATTTTGAGTTCTTTGCTAGTCAAATCAATCTGATGCTGACTGTACTCCAGAGCTCAGCTTAATAAAATATAGCCTTCATTTATTAAATGGCAAACACACAATTAGTTAATCGAATTAAAGCTATTTGATGTTTTACGAATGAGTAAAACTTTTCTCTCTTCATAAAGTATGTATTATTTATTTATTTTTATTAACTGTTTGTATGTAATAGTTGTATATGTTTATAATACTTTACGTAATGTTATTATTTATTTTATTCTACTTGATTTATACTTTTCTCTCTCTCTCTCTTTTTAATACACCTTGTATCTAGTTTATTTACTAACTACACCATATTTTTTGTTTTTATCACATTACTGTCCATCCTAAGGTTGCCTGGAAGAAATCGCTTCTAGCGATAAGGCCGCCCATTGTACATTGAACCGTAACATGCTACCTACTTGTATTACTGTAAATTTATTGGTGTACAATAAAGAATTATCTATCTATCTATCTATCTAATCGGATAGCAAAAAATCGAGTTCATTATTCTTTATCTATTGTACTTACAATTAAATAAAAGTACTATTAAACCAGTAAATTGAAGTCTGTGAGAGTAATAAAATCACTAATCGATGCTCATCACCTTTTTAAAATTGTATGAAAGAAATTGAAAATGAATTAGCATTTTTGATTGAGTAGATGGAATCATCTAAGTGAATTCAAAGATATAATTTTATTTTATTTTTTAGAGTTCCGTACCTCAAAAGGAATACACAAAACCATTGCTTAGGATCACTTCGTTGTCCGTCCGTTTGTTTGTCAAGATTTTTTTTTCTTTGCCTGCCGTGTGGTACAAACTTTTCAAATGATTCAAAAAGTTCAGTTACCAAAATGCTGCTGTATGGGAAAAAATTTAAGGAGACCAAGGGGCAACATCGCCGACAGTCAGTAGACCTCTAGGGCAAGGTTTTCTCTAGCAGCTGGTTACGTGAAATTAGCTTGGACCCATAAAACTTTTAGTGGGGCCCCATACAGCCGCTTTTTTAACTATTAAGTGCAGTAATTTACTTTCATTAAAGCAAATAGTGAAAAATTTACTCGTTTAAGGAAGTGTGTATCGCAAACGGATGCTTTCACGGTCTAAAACGTTATTAAAAATACATTTACTGTTATTTCATAAGGATTAACAATACTGACGCAATCTTTTTTATGAGGAAACCGTGGTTAAAATGCCAGTCAAGTGCCTGCTTGGTTAATGCCAGATTAGTGAAGCCGCTACGCAGTACATAGGTGCCAGTTCGATCCCCGCTCAGTGCAAATATTTGTATGCATGAATATGGGTATATGCATTGTTCTGGTCGTGCCTCGGAGAGCACGTTAAGCCATCGGTCCCGGTTGCTATACGAATATCTATGGCAGTCGTTACGGGTAGTTGCCGTAGTTGGAGCCCTAAAAAGTCCAACACTGCAATGCTTCGATATCGCCTAATATCTATTGGGTTATGGAGATCAGATGGCAGTCGCTTTACGAAAAATATCGAAGTCCAGCCAAAGGTGAAAGCTTCGGATGCGACTGGGATTAACGCGAGGATGAAGAAGTATATCCAGGTTGAGTTGGTCAGGGCATCCCTCTTGTAAGGAACTGGTGACGGGTTCACATCCCATCTTGGATTTTGAATTAGTTGAACTGAATTGACTGTTTATACTGGAGATTGATGGCACTTGGTGGAACTTGCCAGTTATTTTTGTTAAAATATTTTAAAATAAGTCCATCCAAAGGTTGCCTGGAAGAGATCGCTTGCAGCGATAAGGCCGCCATTTGTACATATAATATCTTATATTGTCCCTAATGTACTGTAGTTTGTTTATGTACAATAAAAAATTATCTTATCTTATCTTATCTTATCTTGCTACACATCACTACATATTATAAAACAAAGTCGCTGTCGCTATCTGTCCGTCCCTATGTATGCTTAAATCTTCATAACTACACAACGGATTTTGAAGCGGTTTTTATTAATAGATAGAGTGATTCAAGAGGAAGGTTTATATGTATAATACATGCATAATATTGTAGAGAAACACTGATAAATCGGGATTAGAGTACCACGCGGGCGGAAAATATGGCGATACAAAGTTCGCCGGGTCAGCTAGTATTGTATAAAAATAATAATTGTGAATACAAGTGATTTATTCAATATGTGAACTAAATTACTTTAAAATTTATTTAAATCAAAACAACTATTTTTAATTTAAAAACTACTATTGCCAGTCTTCAGAACTAATAATAATTAGTCGTGGTAGCAAATTACCTATTACAGAAGCCTTAATATGCTGATTTCAACAATAAATTAGTTCATTCAAAATTGTACTGTATCGAATTAGAAATAAGATTACAAATTGTTTGGTAAGTCATTAGTGAACAAATTATTGCTTGTATGTATGTATAACAGTGTAGAACAGGTTTATGAACTGGTAAAGTGCGATGCATTCTGTTACAGAATTTGTTGAGGTGAGATAATTGTAATTGTGTTTATAATGATAGACACTGCAAATAGGAATATAATTATGATGAAAATCATTCTCATACAGAGTTCAATTAATTGGTATTTAATGAATTTTTATATACGATCGATACAATAGAATAAAGAATCAATCAATCAATTAGCCTAATTATTAGTATGAAAGTGATTTCAACTAATTATAATCCATAATAATTGAGCGTCAATCGCATTACATATATTTTTCCCTATGCCATTTTGCTTCTTCCAGTTCCATTCTCTTTCATTCACATTTCCATCCATTCACAGTCCATCTATCATCCATTGAACTCTCTGCAGTGGTTTTTCCAAGCGACTACAGTATTTGGTTCTTCAAGGGCATTAGAAGGTTCTTAAGAGGGTCGGTAGAGCGACACACAGTAACCACTTTTCATCAGAAGGACCGTGTGCTGGTCTGCAACCTGAGTTGTATATAAGAAAACAAAACGCACTGCAAATATGGTCGCAAGTGCGTTGTAGGCCTTACATTATATCGTATGCTTATCTGTCACTATAGCATAAAAAGTGCTATCTCGTATCGTGATATGGGAAAAGTGATAGTGATTGCAAGAGATCACGCGACAGTAATTCACTCACGACACGACATAAAATTACACCATGTATTTGTAAAAAACATTGCTCTGATAGAAGAGAAACGGGTGAACGAATAATAATACATACATGCATATCCCTGAAGGGGTAGGCAGAAGTATATTCTCAATTATCACCCACATTTTGCCCACATTTTCGGTCCCACGTAATAGGAGCGAGCCTATTGCCGTCAAGCGGGTATCACTTATTCAAGGGCTGTATGTTTGCTGTCGGATGGAGAACAGCCCTATTGATTAGTCGTCTTCTACGACAGCCTTGCGACACCGATACCTTCGCACATTTATATTATTTTCCCATAGAAAATTGTTATCATTAGTTCTATAAAAACACCTATGTATTTAATAAGGAAGTAGTTAATTACCACATAATAATCTTACTTCATATCCTGCTAAACATCACACATTAAAACGGACCATTATATTCATTATAATAATAAATATTATGTAACAGAAAAAGTTTCAACCCGAACGAGCGAAGTTTCTCAGAATAAAAACAATTGTCTATACAAGGTAGTTACCACAAGAATAAGTCATATTTATTCATGTGTTAATAACTGAGTAAATTAAACGTAACAGAAATAATTTCTTTTAAACCTTTTTTTAATATAAATAAAGTCAAGTGTGATTAAAAATAACGCAAGGGTTCCGTATCATGTAATGTTTAGTAGTTAATAAAATAGATAACTACAGAGTAAAAACACATAATCGACGTATGCTTAATGCTTATAGAGAAGGACACATTTATATACCTAACACACGCACTAATACGTAGCACATTTAGTTCCATTATTTTTTCTTCCTTTCGTCCTTTCTTCCTTTCTTCCTTTCGTCCCTTCTTCCTTTCGTCCCTTCGTCCCTTCTTCCTTTCTTCCTTTCTTTCTTTCTTCCTTTCTTCTTTTCTTCCTTTCTTCCTTTCTTCCTTTCTTCCTTTCTTCCTTTCTTCCTTTCTTCCTTTCTTCCTTTCTTCCTTTCTTCCTTTCTTCCTTTCTTCCTTTCTTCCTTTCTTCCTTTCTTCCTTTCTTCCTTTCTTCCTTTCTTCCTTTCTTCCTTTCTTCCTTTCTTCCTTTCTTCCTTTCGTCCCTTCTTCCTTTCTTCCTTTCTTTATTTATTTCCTTCTTTCTTTGCTTCTTTCCTCCTTTCTCTTTTTTTCTTTCACTCTTTCTTTCTTTCTTTCATTATCTAAGTAATATAAAAATGATCTTACCACTGCCACAGCCCAAGGAAAACGCGGAGAAGAGTGTGACGTTTTCCCTCAAATTATAATAATATTTTTCTTGAAGAAGATTAAACAATATAAGACAGGTTATTATATAACTCTCCATATAACAAATCAGTCTTAGAATTGGCACGGTGTGTTGTACACGGTAACCACTCCCCATCAGGTGGACCGTGTTCTTTTCTGCCATCTAAGTGTTATATAAAATCCATCAATCCATTCGTTCGCTTGCTGTTTACCCGACATTAGTACAAGTAACATCAAAAGTGAAGCAATGAACATATCGCACAATATCAAAGTGTAATTGTAACATTTTTGTAATTGTAACACTTGTAACTATTGCTACAATGTTTGCTAATGTACATATTTACTGCTATTATCGCGATAACCTTATTATTTTTGTTTGCGTTAAGGTATGATTCCGTAGCCGACCGCATACGACAACTGCCGACGCACGCAGCAGATGCGCGTCATTCATTGCGGCTTCTCAACGGTCCCCTTTATCCGTATCGGAGTTTAGCAAGTAATGGGTACGCTGTATAGGTGCTGTTGTTGTTGTATGCGGTCTGCTTCGGAATCATACCTTTAATCAATAATGCGGTTCATGATTAATGCATACTATTGGTAAATCTTACATTAACATTGTAAAATGTACGTACAACTTTACCACGTCCACCGTACCGTGGCGGTAGTGGATTCGAATGCTACAGAAAGAATGTTTTGCCAGAAATTTGTCCAACAAGTAAACTATGCAATGGCAATATTGGCAATCATACACACTAGCATCTGAAGACCCGAGAGACTATACTAGTTTATACTTTTTTGCTTCTAGTTTTTTTTATATAAGACACGTCTATTTGACTTTATTTCGCCTGATGATAAGCTAAAGGAAAAGTCTCGACAAAAAGGGTCACCAGGGTCACCATTAGAGACACGTACCATGTTACAGTGATGGCAGATACGTCAAATCCCATACATTCGTCATTCTATTCTACTATACACCGGCCAACGGATTGCCACTTGTTTATGGGCGATGATCTATATAGATTATTATCTATCTATCTATCTATTAAATCTAATATATCTAATATATCCCTCGCACACTCAAGCTGTGGAATGAACTCCCCGCGATGGTTTTCCCAAGCGACTACAATATGGGGTTCTTCAAGAAGGGCATTAGAAGGTTTCTTCAGGGTCGGCAGCACGAGTGTGACTCCCCTGGTGTTGCATACGTCCATAGGCCACGGTAACCACTTTCCATCAGGTGGGCCGTGTGCTTGTCTGCCACCTAAGTGGTATAAAAAAAAAATATTATGTAGTAACAGACAGATTAGTAGGCAGACATGTAGTAACCACTACAATTTACGGTAGAAAAAAAAACAATCTTAAACAAAATGGAAAGGAGAAGCAGGAACTTTGGTTACGAAGTGCAAGCTTTGGTTACAAAGTGCAAGCACCGGGAAATTTCCCATCGGAGTTACAAGTGCAAAAACATCAAAAACTCAAAAACACGTGCCTCGAAAGCTAACTCGAACTTATTTTACGACAAGAGTAGCTAATCGCACGAGCTCGCATATTGTTTATAACAGTTTTACGTAGAATTTCATAGCAATTAGACTGAACGCGGTGGCACAGTGCATGCTAAAAACGCCAACAGCACGCTCCAGTTCACCGGTGTGACTCCCGCGCACACGACTCCACGTCTTTAAGCCCGGCATACACGTAGTTGTAATATCTATGTATACTATACTATTATCTATATGTATAAATAAAAATGAAACTAATGTATGTAAGCACATAACTTCGGAACAACTGCACCAAATTGGGAAATTTAAAAAAGTAATAATAGAAGGTGCAGCGGGAACGTAAATTCACGCGAAAATGTGAATAGAAGGTGCGGAAAAACAAATAAAGAGACAAGAATTAATATTGATACGGCACATCATCATCATCCTCCTGCCCCTATCCCAAGTTTATTTGGGGTCGGCGCAACATGTGTGCCTTTTCCATTCATCTCTATTTGCAGTCATCTCAGCATTCACTCCCTTCTTAACCATATCATCATTCACACGGTGCATCCACCTTCTCTTAGGTCTTCCTCTCCCCATGTAGCCATCCACCAAAACTTATTATAAAAAAATTAATATATTACTTTGCCTTGTTACTATTTATATTATATGTAGTATACATTTTAGCTGCATGTGTGACGGCCTTTAAACGAACGCAAGTGTAATGCAGTTTTAATTATTTCCGCACAAGTGTTAAGATATTTTGCAAGTGGCTGTACCACAGCCGTATATGATAGCACATGGTTTAATTGGAGTGTAGATTTAATTACATTATTAGTAACTCGTATTGAGTGATTACGTAATTAAGAGGATAAGATTAGTTTATCATTCAGATTCAAAAGCCCTACATATTTTGGTGCTTGGTGCAGGCTTTTCTCTTGAGACTGACGGACGGTAAAAGATATTTCAGAATTAAAAAATCGGGCGGCAAAAATGTCCACTTATAAGTAATGCACTAATGCCATACTAAATAAGATTACTTAAAAATTTGTTAGCAGGTATGATTTTCTTTCGGTTAAAGTTTGCAAATTCTAGTCAAGTTTATTTGTTTGAGCAAACCATAACTGATACTCTATCAGAGTTTTTTTTTAATGTAGAGTCACTCTCGGCGCTCGTAGCGGAATTTACTTGAAAAAATTGCCTGAATTTTATTTATATCGCCCATTGACGGTTTACGGGCAGCTGACAAGATCATAGACCGCACCATACTTAATCTTTACTGTATTATTGTCCCCTAAAATCCAACCACAGGTCCTGATCGACCACCTGAATCTCGTGGGGGGCGGACATACGGAAACAAAGTTACTGTCGCGGCTAACGTGGTTCTGGTAAAAAATATATTGTAAAACTTGACATTGGAAACGCCAATAATAACTTTATGAACATTTACAAATCACCGCAATTTGCCAATGTCAAGTAATGACATTGGCAAATTGCGGTGATTTGCTGCAGAAGTCATTAGGAAGAAGAAGAAGTACTACCTATAATATTCTTAGCATTTGGCTTGGCATGCAAGGTTTTAGTGCAGTCTATATCGTGCACTAAACACATACCTAAGTATAAAACAGAAGTATAAAGTATAAGTCTATCAGAAAGGGAATCCACAATTAAAAGATTTAAAAGTGAAAGAACAAATCAAACACTGCAATGGTGAGTGAGTCAACGTAACCCAAATTCTCCAAAAATAAAACTTACCATTTATACACACATTAGCATTCTCGTGGTTATGTTAACCCAGTACACTTGCGCATCTAACCGAAAAAAGTCCGAGCTCTCGGTGAAGCAGCGCCGAAAGATGTTCACCAAATTATAATACTGTCAGTTAGTTACCGGTAAAAAAGAATATGTGTGTGAAGGAACGAAGTGATATGTTTCTCCTACGAAAAGGATGGGTCCTCTGACCAGGTAACTTTGCCTTTGAACAGGACCGAGACTTCGCCTTTACCTTACTATGAGGCGAGGTGAAGTCAAATTGACGTGCCCTATATATAAAAAAAAGGTAAATTGATCACGCCTGGCAGGCTGCGACCAGTACCAGCGTGAGAACTTCAATATCGCGATGCAGGATTGTTAGTGATATAGTAGTATCGAAGTAGTTCAGCAACTCTTTTCGTGAGGGAGAACAGCCCCTCTAGACAAGTGGCAATCGTTGCTCGGCGTATGATGGAATATAATGCCAAATGTATGGGATTTGACGAATATGACAGGCGTCAACGAATGTCAAAAACGTCAAATCCTATACATTCGTCATTCTATTCCATCATACGCCGAGCAACGAATTGCCACTTGTCTAGGGGGGCAGGAAGACTAAAGGACTAAAAGTTCGATTACTAATGCAAACAAAAGATCGAATGCTCCCTATGGACTGACGACCTGAAAAAGATGCATGAGAATGCAGGGACGGACTGGATGCGTGAAGCTATCGGGTGCTATTATAGCGCACTTAGGTAGAGAGGTCTATGTTTTCTTTTATATGCCACTCAAATGGCAGACAAGCACATGGCTAGAAAGTGACTACTGTGGCCATTGGAAGTGTGCAACACCAGGGGCATCACACTCGTGTTGCCGAAACACTATCCAGCAATGCACTGCAACTTATTTGATGACCTAATGTTCGCATGTTAACTCATACCGTGAGACCTAATTGAAGTTCTGTTGTCAAAACAATTAGTCACAGTACACCGATAATTCGATAACATTCTCGTCAGCCTGTGCATCATGACGACACACCGACGCGATGTGACGTCACACGTGACGTAACTTGTCACGTACTGATTAAATACAAAGCGCTTCACATACATTAACACGCAACAATACATAATAACCATTAAACGGTCATAGTTTAAAACTGCAGTGCAATTATGTATTATAAATGGATGTGAGATTTCATATATGAGGCTGTCTGCTGTGTTGAACGGGCGCCAGTAACGGGTTCTCTATTTTTACGTGTGGAAATCCCTTTGGGCACCACCTCGCCGGAGCCAGCGGTGGTGGTTATGTCGAAGTCACGGGTACCCACGTGGCGTGCTGTTTTGAGCAAATACATATTATATAGAGCAACGCTAACGACTTACCACCTATGCATCACCAGGGGTGCAACACTCGCGCTGCCAACCCTGGAAAAACCTTCTAATACCCCTCTAGAAGAACTTCATATTATACTTTGCCTGGAATAAATCGCTTCCAGCGATAAGGCCGCCCATTGTACATTGAACTGTAACATGCTACCTACTTGTACTACTGGAAATCTATTGGTGTACAATAAAGAATTATCTATCTATCTATCTATCTATCTATCTATCTATCTATCTATCTATCTATCTATCTATCTATCTATCTTATTCGACAAAACTACAGCAGGAATGAAGATATCTAATGGCATATGTGTATTTAATTGCATATATATTCTGATAAAGGTATTGATCTATATTGTTACTAAAGTAACAAAGGTTTCAAACGGTCATGTCACTGCGATGTGTGATAGATAAAACGCTCTACAAAAACGAAACAAGCCGATCTTACTTCGCTTCTCACTCTTCTTCCCAAAGTGCCAAGTTAAAAGCTGAGAGAGTAGAGAGTCTACTCTCTACTATTATCTTAAAAACTAATTTACAGATAAAACAATAGAAAAAAATTAGATCTTAAATATAAGGCAGGAGTACGAACAATTAAGATAAAACATAGTTTTAAGAAAAAGTAATCTTCTAAATCACCGTTTTAATAACACAACACTAGAAAAAATCTTTCAGGTGTTGCCATAATTACAAATATCGGTCTTAAAGTTACTCAACCATCGTTTTTTACATATGCAAACATCCTAAAACTAGTTATATGAACGGTCATCATTGTTAAATATGCTTTGCACATCAATTTTGATTAATTGGTTGATAAGTTTAATGGTCACTCGAAATGTACGGAACCTTGGCTCGTATACTTTACATAAAATAGTTTTTTACTTTCACTAGTTACATTTTTTACTGTTCAATTTTCGTACGCAGGAATTTAGGAACTCTAGTCATCAATATTAGCTTGATCAGCTTATATCAATATATCATTCTAGAATTTTCGATGTAATACTGATAATACTTTCAGAATATCGTTTGATTTCCGCTCAGTGTTCATATTTGAATGTATGAATATGTCTATTTGCATTGGTCTGGATGTATGTTGCCATACGAGTGTACCTACTGAGCCTTTACGCAACTCATTTGGGGTTGAATTTCCAGTCCAACTATGTTGCGGTTGATCTTCTATATTTTCCTTTAAGCAACCACCATCTGATCTCAACTACCAACTCCAACTACCCGTAACAACTGCCATAGATGTCCGTATTGCAACTATGACTGACGGCTTTAGTACACATATTTTGCGATAAACAACTAATATTTTGAAAATCGAATTTGGCAACACTGCCCTCTAACTTTCATACCCTCACGAGCACGCACTCAAGCCATCCGTAACGACAATGAGTCAAGGCAAGCAGACGAGTGTGGGTGTAGGTGTGTGGTGTAATGCTTGCAGCGCTCACTCATACATGCAATTAGTAATCATGAGTACTATAATTAAAGTCAATGACTTCTACATAATCACTAGAATAGTTATTTAGAACAAAAATCGTGCCACGGTTCCTGGGAGCTATGAAGCATAGCTCGCAGAATAAGCAAGCTGAAGTGGCAGTGGGCTGGCCACATCTGTCAACGGACTGATGGCTGTTGGAGCAGACGAGTCCTAGAGTTGAGACTGCAAGAAAGAAATGGAGGGTGAGACGTCCCATAGCCAGGTGGCTAAAACAGACTAAATGCCGAAAGAAAAGCGGAGAGCCGGCAGAAGTGGCGCACATTGGGACAGGCCTAAGTCCAGCAGTGAACTGCAATAAGCTAATTGCAGTCCACTTGAATGATTGATTGATACTGGGTGAGGCGGGAATGAATTTTGAATTTCGAATTTGGAACAGAAGGCAGTAAACTACATGACAGAATGAATGTTGGCAAATCGTTATGCGCCTTTTTTAATGTCATCTGCACATTGTCTTTGGTCAAGTAGTGGTCTCTTGCCTAAATACAGAACACTGCTAGAGATATTGTTTGTATCTAAGTTAATAGAAAGGCCGTTATTTCCCCTATCGAGCCGACACAATCGATCTCAGAAAAGCCCGTACCAGTCGGGCCTCTACCAAGATTTTTGTAGCGCAAGTCAACCTCAACTCTTCATAAACGGAGAAGGCTTTGTTGCAGGCTTTTATCTCAAGGTTAAAGGTCAACAGCGGCCGCTCTTATTTTTATACCACTTAGGTGGCAGACAAGCACACGGCCCACCTGATGGAAAGTGGTTACCGTGGCCTATGGACGTATGCAACACCAGGGCCGTCACACTCACGCTGCCGACCCTGAAGAAACCTTCTAATGCCCTTCTTGAAGAATCCCATTTTGTAGTTGCTTGGGAAAACCAACGCTCTGGCAGTCACTTCACATACCGACCTATGTCCGAGGACTTCCACCTGCAGGCTTACCATAAAACAGGTCAATAATTGAACGGCTGTCATACTAGCAACTGCAAATGTAACTTTATAATCCTGTATGTTTATATGGGATTACAAAGTAATTTATGCAGTTGGTAGTATGACAGCTGTTCAATTATTGACCTGTTTTTAGAGTTCATGGTACGGGTTCTGAGCCATGGAAGGTGATTTACTTAGTACGGGTCCTGCTCTCTTTAATCCACCACTGACCGTCATAAGGAAAGCTCTATACCTAGGTACTTGTTCAGTTTACAAACGTATATAAGCAAACAAATCAATATATTTATAGATAGTGAAAGTTTTGGCTCGACCACGAAGAATAAATTAAAGCGCGGAAGTTTTAAAGTGCTCGAGTGACGACCTGTGAGGTGTGGAGATAAAACGTTCGACTGCCATGTCAGAGGTCACGGGTTCTATTACGGCTCTGAGCAAATATCTGTCATCATTACCTGCACAACTGAGGGCAAATTCTACGAATAAAAATCTGTTAAAAATTCAGACTCAATCTAATCTCAGTCTCCCTAATGTTAAAAACGGTATTATCGTAAGGGACTGTCCATTAAGCACGTGATGTTTTTAAACAATGTTAACCCCACCACTCCGTCGTGATACGTGGTGAGGTTTTAGACTACCGCTGGACTGGTCAGTCAGAATGGTGATATTTCGAGGTTTTTTCCGAAACAGCTTAGTAGCAGTTTGGTATAATATAAATCGAAAAATATCGATCCTAGAAAAATGTATGATAACCAAAATTGTACGTTGTATCTAAACAACTTTGCAATTTCTTATTTTTTGTAGGTATGACAGTGACGTGGCTGCAAAGGATTCTTTTCCGTTATATTTCCCGGGAACACGTGAAGCGTAACATCAACATTTTTTTTTTCAAATTCATTAGGCGTTGGTCAAATGCAAATTCATTTTATTAATATATTTTAGTTTTTTAATATTCATACTTTATTGTTATGCTTAGGTTCATTTCAAATTACCTATTAATTATTTAGATCAGGTACATTAGAGATATTAAAAAAAATATTTAGGATAAACTAACTATTCAGAACACAAAAAAAAAATTATTGGTATTTTCGTCTGTCGTCTGTTTGTTCACGATGAATCCAAAACCGAATGAACGTATTTTTTTTTTTAATGATTAGAAAGGTATTGGTCAGACTTTAAGGCTTAGTACGAAGTAGATATTTTTTTTTAAGTGCTAATAACCGAAACTAACGGTATTACCGTTAACCCCTCCAGCTAAACTAAATTGCTTGTGTTAGATGTTGGGTTCACTTACTTTATCGCCTAATGTTACCATTGGGTTGTGGAGGTCAGATGGCAATCGCTTCACAGAAAATATCGAGGTCTAGCCAAATCCGTAGTTAAGACTGGTAAAGCGGACACACATTGTGTGTCTATACTGGTGATCCTCTTTTCCGAGACTTTGCTTTCAGCTTACCATCATGCGAGGCGAAGTTAAAGTGACGTGTCCTACATGAAAAACACCTATCAATTCATTTGATATCAAGTAAGGAAAGTAATATTCGATTTTAATGTTTAATAACCGCAAAGCTTCAATGAATGTATTGTTATTTTATAGTCGCATCGTAAATCTACTCGTCATAATTGTTGCAGCGTTAGTCCCGGCTAAGTAACTCGCACCTTGGAGTCTCAAGACCCTGGGCCATCAAGAAGATCCATATCGAAATCGGTGATGGCCCTGAGTCAGCTAGGGTGTGAGGGAAATGCCTTAGGACCACCTTATACCCTGGCTGACTCCTTACATCCGTGTGATGACGAAGAAAAAATACAAGTATCACCACCACATCTCATCCGAAAGGTGTGATATCGGAAAATACGAAGACGATATCACTGCGAGAGAAAGAAAACTCGAAATAAAACCCTGTACCAACCCGTCTGACCAGCGTGGAGTAAGGCCAAAGCCTCCACCAGCACCACTGCAATAGGCTTATTGATACCCTGATTGATCTGAAGACCAGAAACGGCATGCGGTTTTAGTCGGAGGTACCTATGCGGATTTGTGCACGGAAAAAGGTTCTACTCTCTAACTCTCACTTTATTTGGCTTTTATGAGAGCGAGCCTCGTCGTTCGATCCACAGCTCTGAAAGGAAAGCCTGCTAGAGCCTCCTTCATCAACCAGTAGCACCATACCGGCAGCAGGTGAGGTTAGCTTGGGTTCTGAAGGCCTTGCTTGAGCCCTCTACAATAGTATAAACTCAGCTCTACATCGTGGCAGAGTAGGCAGCAATGCGTGGGGGTACTAACCCACGATGGGGCAAGTTGGGGTGCTTCCCTACCCTGCTCTCTGACCCAATTTTAATGATTATTAGGAAAATAAAATTAATAGTGATAAATAATAGTGACACAATTAAAACACACCCTCCTCGGATCTGCCCTGCCCTTAAAGAAAGCTGGGTACGCCCATGCAGTCAGTTAATTTTAGTAAGTACATAGGTGCCACATAAAGGAGTAGATAAATAGATAGATAAATCCATGGTCATTAACGGGAACAGTAAACTAATGATCATTATCTATTATTTTCTTCTGAAAACGTCATACTATTTTCAAATGTTACACGCTTGTCTAGTTCATAAATTATATATTTAATAACAATTTCCGGACGAAATTACTTAACAATTTAAATTGACATTCAAAGCTTTCAACTATGACTTTTCAAATGTGAATGACATTGATGACATGTTGATGAATTGATGACATTCGAAATTCAAATCAAATTTGACATCAATAACGAGCGCCATAGAAGGATGGCACTCGAAAAAAGAAAGAGTTTTTGAACACAAGGCCTGTTTATTTTAAGTAATATTGTAGTGATAAATATCGTTACACTTTTTCAATGACAAAATGAAATATTTACGAAATCGTATCCATCCTATAATGTATGAAAACATACAATTGGAGTAAGTATAGTCATACTCATAATCCACAGTATAAATATTCAACAGTTAATTACAATGCAATAGGCACTCAACGAAGCTTCAGACTAATAAATAATATTTAATTATTATAAATATAACAGTTACACGAAAGCCGAAACATAACTAAAACATAAACAATATAGAAATCAAGTCCCTTACCGAGCCAAAGGTAATCCAAAACAATGAAAAATCGATATCACACACTTTGTTCAAGCACAACACTATTAAAAAATCAGATTCGAAAAAAGAACAACAAACATGGCGGAACGGATTTGCGCGGTAGACGCGTGCGCGCGCGCACTGACGACGTTTGAATGCGTGCCGGCGTAATCTCTCAGTCATAGCATAGTATATGTTACGTAGTACGGTATGGCCCGGCTCAGCTGCAGTTACAGTAATATCTTTGGAGCATTACCTGCAGGTCAGGTCTGGTCCGGAAGTATAATGACTATGACGGACCTGGGTCACACTCATTTCTTTTAATATACTGTGCAGTCCGTCAATTAAGTATAATGATAACGAAGTCCAGCTAAATCCGCAGTTAGACTGGTAAAGCGGACCCCAGACCCCGAGGTGAAAGCTTAGGATGCGACTGGGATGAAGAAAAAGAAGAAGAAATCCGTCAATTAACTGCAACACTGCTGCTGCTGAAAGTTAGGGTAAAGTCGAAAAGATACAACCCACTTTTCCAGATGTTGAAGATCCCAAAATGGTGTTTCACGCCCCGCTTGAGATCCCGGTATTGCACAAAAGAGGAAAAACGTGTGCAGGTGCAGCCGGATTTGATGGATAGTAAAGAAAATTAAATGACTTTAAACTTTTAACTTACTAGTAGAGTCATTCAGCATCTACGTGATTTTTCGAAATGGGGCGGAAACTTGATAATGGCGCCGCTCTGCCTAGGGTTTTGGTTTATTTATAGCCCCATGTGGTGCCATTTTCATACAAGTCGACGGTGAGCTGATAAGCTTTCTTTGAGGAGCAAGCTTTTTAATTTTCAATCATAATATTCAGATTTTGACGCTACCTGGAACTGCCACCCGGAACGTTTACCCCGGTTTACTAGGGTAAGCCTCTATGGAATGGCGATAGTAAAAGAGGTCGTTACGCAGGAATTAGCCCCGTAGATTTACCGACTACCAAACGTTAATCACATTCCGTGTGCCCAATAGCGCCGCTATCAAAGGATCTGTGTCTGTTTCAATGGTCTGTGGGTCGCTAGCTGCCGGATATGACATTGTCTGAGACATACCTCTCGCACCCCAGCCGACCCAGAGCCAGGGCCATCTCTTTCGAACTGGCCCTCTTCTTTCGAGCTGGCCCTCTTCACTCCAGACTCTGCAACTGACTGACTTCTCTAATATACAAATTGAATATCTCTGTACTCTAATATCACTTGTAGGTAGATAACACTCTGTATACTTTTATTTTGTACATATATATTATTACATTTGGAAACACCCAGGCCAATGCAAATATACACATTCATACATACAAATATTTGCATTGAGGGGGAAGCAAAGCCGCGACCACCGGCAATCGAACACTACCAAAGTGCCGCCAGCCACACCACAGAGGCAGCTATTCGTTATTTCGACTTTCGACTTAAACTTTCGACAATATCTAGATATACATTTTTAAATACTTGCATGTTATACGGAAGCACACAGACCAATGCAAATACATAATGTATTCATGCATTCGAGTCTACTTGCCTAGTTCTTGTGGAAAGTATTCATCGCCGTAGACTTGTCATCTTAATCGAGACCAAAAAACTACGAAAATACGCGTAGAACTGAGAGCAATTTTATCATAAGTATTTTGAAACGTATTTTCCACAGTATTTTAATAAAAAATACTGTGGAAAAGTACAAGTGTCTTATTCAATATGTGTAGCAAGTTTCACCAAGTGCCATCAACAGTATAAACATATTTTGACATACATGCATATTATCACGCCTTTATCCCCGGAGGGTTAGGCAGAGGTGAATTAACACCCACATTTCTCTAATCATTGTATTTAATCCCACTGGCTTAATAGGGGGTGAGCCTATTTCCATATTCCTGGCACTATTGTTGAATCGAGCCATGCATCTGAAGTTAAACAGCCCTATCCTATCCAGACGACACCGCACGGGAAGAGATGAGGTGGCCTAAATTCCATTCTACGCTGCCGGGAACCACGCGGCTTATTATATTTTGAAACATTTGAATTTACATTCTAAAGTTCCGTTAAATTAAGACAACTTTTTACAGATTCCGTTAAAAAGTTGTTTTATTTCACTAAGTAGGAACTCTTTATTTGCCACCAGACAGTGACAAAGAAACATAAGAGACAATAGCCATTGATCCAAATGTTGTGCGTTTTCGATAAATATAAACACAGCACTTAAAACAATAGCGTGATGTAGCTTTATGTGTACAAATTGAAGTGCCTTCGTTACATAATTATTTATTTCCTGTATAGTCCGGTGGCAGAACGTTCGACTGCTAAACGCGAGGTCACAGCTATGGCTCCCGCTGAGTGTAAATATTTGCATACATGAATATGTTTATGTGACATAACTCATTATACAGTGTTCTCAGTCAATTATTTCATAATATTGCAGGTTTAAGATCTTCGGAGTTAAAGTCATTCCTACATAGCCATTGTACAGTCACTCTCAAAAGATTTTTTTCACCTCACTTAGGTGACAGACAAGCACACGGCCGGTATGATGGAAAGTGGTTAACGTGGCCGATGAACGTGTAAAACACTAGGGGAGTCACACTCGTGCTGCTGACTCTATAAGAACAGAGAGTTTCTGTGCCATCAACTCAGAAGCAGTACAAGCCTTTGGTCTTCCCACCGATAGCACATTATTATGGCTGCGGTATTCTGTAGGTACTGTAAGGTACCCCAGTCGGACTGCCCCTCTAGACAAGTGACAATTCGTTGCTCGGCGCATGATGGAATAGAATGCCAAATGTATGGGATTTGACGTAGCGTCAACGAATGTCAAAAACGTCAAATCCTATACATTTGTCATTCTATTCCATCATACGCCGAGCAATGAATTGTCACTTGTCTAGGGGGGCAGCTCAGTTGGGACAGGAATATCATCGTGTCATGCCTCACAGCACCTACCTGAACAGCACACACATTTTTCAAATTAGTTGCTGCAAACCGGTACACCTATTGAATCATGGACGGAACTCCGGCGCGGATTTTCCTCTCGAGGTTGGTAGGCCAGATGGCAGTCGCCCCCAAAAAGTCAAGAAACCAAATAATAGAAAGGAGTTATAAAAGTGAAGAATGTAACTTCCGCACGGAAACTGGAAACGTTTACCGGTTACCGTCAATAGGCTCGCCCACCTATTACGTATATTCAAAAATGATAACGGGTTAGTAGGTACAGTCAGCATCAGATCGAGCTTGACTAGCAAAGTACTCAAAATGATATTAATACCTTGGTACCTATTTCTTTTTTTTTTAAGAATATTAGCAACCGGAATTACTAATAATGCCCGTTAACCCCTCCAGCTAAGCTAAATTGCTTGTGCTAGGAGTGGGTTCACCTCGGTAGTGTAATGGCCAGAATTCGAACCCGGGACCTCTCGATCGTAAGGCCGACTCCTTAACTACTAAGCTACCGACGCTTCAATGTGTGACGCTTCGTGTTGACTGATTGTTCTGATAGTTAAGTATGTACACACCTTTAGTTCAAAGGGCCGGAAGGGGAGGTTATGTCGGACACGAACCGACTAAAACGCACGCCTTCTGTGGGCCGTCAGTTTCCGGAGTAACCGCGATATTCTGTCAGTTTAGTCAATATAGATCTGATGCTGACTGTACTATAAGCGCTTACATAAGCTTTAATTCAATTAAATAAATTTCGTCAAACGTCTCCAAGGTCTTTGCTCTAAAGTAATCAATTTTAAACAGGTTCTGTCAGCACTTTAGCGAGAAAGTAAACGTCCCTTTACCTATTGGGTATTGGGAAAGTTTTCTTCACTTTTATGTACTTAAATATAAATAATCTCTGAAATGAGATTGCAAAGCGTATGATGGTCGCTTCTTGTGACCTAAAGGCTGGCTTTTGCCATACAACGTGCGATATTATCCGTGATTTCCCTCCACATTAACGATATCGAAACACTAGCTTTTGCCCGCGGCTCCGCCCGCGTGGATGTCGGTTATCGCGACCAAACATAGCCTATGTCCTTTCTCAAGGTCTAATCTACCCCTATACCAAATTTCATTAAAATCGGTTCAGCGGTTTAGTCGTAAAAGCGAGACAGACAGACAGACAGACAGAGTTACTCTCGCATTTATAATATTAGTAGGGATTAGACAAGTTGTTAAATTTTTAAGGCTCCAACTACCCGTAGCGGCTGTCATAGATGTTCGCTTGCTAAATACCCATATTCATGTACATTTATTTGCAAGGGGATCGAACCCGCACCTCCTGCGTAGCTGCCGCGTTCTCTACCACCATGCCACAGAGGCTGTAATCGCTTGTCTAGTGTACATAAAACTCAATGGCTTAAATGCAGACGGATTAAAATAAAGAATATAAATATAATTTCATATTCATCAGTTTAAAAGAATAGCAGTTTAAAATATAAAACAAATATAATTATAATTCTTATACAAGTAAGTAATTTAGATGCGGATGAGAGTACGTAATCCAGAAATGAACTCATGGATAACAAATTTAGAATGTTATTATAATAATATATAATGTTACCAAGGTAGCAACTAAACACACATCCCACCGGATGGCAAGTTACCATGGCCTTGGTAGATACAGATACGGTCAAAACTTGCCGAGTACTAACAAACTTTTTCATGCAATTTTTTAATAAATTATATCAGTTTTGTTGATAACTGTACTTTAATTTCTTTTTTTTTATGGTCCCTAAATACACTACTAAAATAATAATTATTTCCCATTAAAATAAAACCACTTTTTAACGGATTCTATTGCGATTTATTAGCTTGACGTGCCGGCTACATTTCAGCAGCTATTCGAGTAATGTCAGACAGTAATCTAATTATTTCCTAAGTGACGCCCCTGCTGTTACACGCGTCCTAAAATTGTTGTAACCGCTTTCCATCAGGTGGGCCGTGTTACTGTCACCTAAGTTTTAGGTAGGTATAAGAAAATACTTTTCAATTTTTATTTCTAATTGTAAATGTATAATATAAGCTAACGTGGTCGGTAACTTGGAATGTGTTAACCAAATAATACCTAACTATACCGATTGTACCTAATTAATAATTACCTATAAGGTAAACGTCCGTAATTCCGACAGTGTCCGAGAACTCGACATTTTTTTTTAAAACCTTAATATATTTTTTATATGAACATTATGGTGCATTTTTGTAGTATTCATGTATTTTCGACAGCATTATGTATAAAATAAACAACAACAGTAATTACCAAAGATCATAACAATAGAGATATCCGACTGCAAAGTTGTGCTCTTTGCAAAATTTCAAAATCGGTCAAATTCAGTAGCTGAATCGGGGTCCTGTGTAGTCAAACAACTTATTGTAGTATGCCGAATTTGGAGATACTACAGTAAGTTTAGTTATTTGACATTGAAGACCGATAAATTATCTACCAAAATAACCTATTATTTGTGGTTAATTTAATGTTTATGTTATTATTTTTTCCTGTGACATTTATTGGTTCATCGTAAAGCCAACTTGCCCCAATACCCGTCAAAAATTTGACGGTTTCGGGGACACGCACCTAAATCCGTCATCCTATAGATTATACTAGTGTTTTTGGTTCTATTTAAACATTTGATAATTATGTTACTGTTAAGATATAAAAAAGGGGTGTATTTTTCGGAATTGGACAGAATAGATTATACTAGTGTTTTTTGGTTCTATTTAAACATTTGATAATTATGTTACTGTTAAAATAGAAAAAGAGGTTTTTTTTCGGCATTTTTTTCCGTGTAATTATGTATTGTGTCTAATTAATGATTGTTTCTAATAAACCCAAATGGTATTGTAGGCTCCCCAAGAAACCTTGGTAGAAATTGGTTACCTACCACACAGCAAGCGGTCACACGGACGAGTGTGGAGGTTACCTCCCCCTCTGTTTAGAAAGGCGCCCGTGTTCTCAGTATTACTTCTGCTAGGGCAACAGGCAGCTCTACCCTTCCTGGATTCATCGTTAAATCTCGGTTACAACTGAGGCTTTCACCTCGGAACCCGAGGTTCGCTTGCTCTTGTTCTCTGAAGATGGAGTTAGAAGGTGGCCATAGGAACTCTTAAACTAAACAAGACAAACTTATCGAGTCTGGGTTCATTTGTTTTGTCTTAACATACTCTCTTGTATTACCTTAATATATTTAATAAATTGTATTCAGGGTTTGAAGACGGAGTTAGAAGGTGGCCATGGGAACTCCTAAGCTTAACAAGATAAACCTATCGAGTTTGGGCTCATTTGTTTTGTCTTAACAAACTCTTGTAGTAATACATGATATTCAGGGTTTGAAAATAAAAATGGCGGTAGGGGTCATGGGAATTTCTGAACGAAACAAGATAGAATAGTTGATTAGTAGATTGAGTTGTATTTGGGTTCGTTAAGCCTGCTTATCAAGACCAGCCGGTCTTGACAAGTAGTCAGTCAGACACTCCTGCACCAACCCGTTGCCCTTGAAGACTGGAGTTAGGATACTCAGTCTACATTGGACTGGGATGTTCCCAGTGAGGAGAAGGTAGATGAAGAGACGGCTACGACGGCTTTCTAATTCCTTATGCATCTGGTCTGCACTGCAGGCGCCACCAGCGGCAATGCTGGGTTCACGATATGGACTTCGCTTGTTCAACAGCTCGAGCTCGCCTTCAAACTGGTGGTACACCTGGTGGTGGTTGTGTAACAGGTTACAACACAGGAATTTAAACACAGCGGAATATATACTGTGTCAGTTTGACCCTACGCCATACGCCGATACGCGATACGCCAATTATAACTTTCTACCCCTCAGGTAAAGATCAGGGCTTAAGAAAGTCCCCTTTAAAAAGTGGCAAGCGTCCCAATCTCCCGAAGAATCTTTAAATTGGCGCGTTCCAGGGCCAAAGCGGAGGCCCTGGAACGCGCTCCAAGTGTCGCTGCATTAAAGACCCTGGGGGCAATCTGTTATACGAAGGCAAGGAATCGGGGCAGGACTGAGGCAGATACCGCGGTATAAAGGTAATGTCTAACACCATGAAGCTCTACCAGAGGATAATCGATTTCCGATGAGTTTCGTCCCGGGCCCGAAACCATAGATCCGGCGTTCGCCTTAAGGATTGTGGCGGAGAATTACAGGGCGAAGAATACGCCTCTGCACTCTGTACTCTGCACATGTTCTTCACACCTGCTCCTTCTGGACTGTGTGATTACACTACCAAGTGTTCTTGTCACACTTCCTTCTCTTAGACATGCCTTTTTTTTTTATCGTGCGAAAAATCCCCACGGATACCTCCCCCGCCGGGGTCGGAGGAGGAGGTTATGTCGGACTCGAACCGACTAAAACGCACGCCTACTGTGGGCCGTCAGTTGCCGGAGGTGAGATTGTCATAGCCATATCCCTCGCACCCCGGCCGACCCAGGGCCATATCTCTCGATCTGGCCCTCTTCCGGTGTGGGGACCACGGAGTCCCCAACTCGCCCCCGGGTATGGGGGGGCACGCAATGCGCGCCACTGCCGTGGCCTGCTTCTGCTAGGGTGACAGGCGACCCCACCCGTCACCCCCAGGCCCGCGCTCATGGGGGACGGAGGTCATTCTGCGACCTCCGACGCCCGAGTTGCCGCCGCTCGCTCTTAGACATGCCTAGCACAACCTTCACCGCTTCAAGGATAGTTGCCTGAAACTTGTCCAAACAGTTCACTTTCAGCATCAGCACTAGGACCAAAAGCTGAGAAGCACTTTTAAGACGTTATCAAGCAGTCACTATCCGATTTGGCGTTTGTAGCACTTAATATTATCGTTTCTTTGCTTCACACAGAGATCCATTACCAGGAGACAATATTGTGACTTGTGACTTTCTCCGGGTATCATCTTCCCGTTGGCCACTTTGCGACAGTTGTTCTGATTTCTTTTTGAACGAG
Organism: Eilema depressum; assembly: GCA_914767945.1. Taxonomy (NCBI): domain Eukaryota; kingdom Metazoa; phylum Arthropoda; class Insecta; order Lepidoptera; family Erebidae; genus Eilema; species Eilema depressum. Next base: position 3,673,831 of record OU612026.1, read on the forward strand.
TTCACGAAGGCAAAATGGACAGCCGGACACGTTGGAAGGATAAACTCATCCGATAGGACTATTCAGGTCACCACTCACCACCCAAATAATTTTCCTATATTTAAAATACCAAGGAGGTGACGCGCTCGGTGATGCACATCTCCACAGGCCACGATAACCACTTTCCATTAGGTGGGCCGTGTGCTCGTCTGCCACTTATTTGGTATTAAAAAAAACATCTTTGAAAATTCGTTACACATAGTAGTCTAACACACTACCAATACGCCACGGAGGTCGCTCTGAATCCCAAGGCTATATTAATGAGTTTTTAGCCATATCCAATAAACCGGCATTTGCTGCCTTAACTAAGTTTCCTGCAAGAACGCCACGGCCACTCTCCGCTTGGAGAGTATATCAGCTAAATCTCATGCGCGACTGGTCAGCTTGCCAATCTAGGTAGTGACGAGGATTTTTAGTGTTATCCATCTTAGGCGTAGTTTGATATGCTTATCCCATTCGAGACTCGCTAGCCCTTGCCCACTTGTGACAGGAGTCAGATGAAGCTCCTGAGGCTCCGCCCTGTCCATAGTGTCCATGGCATATATTTACAAGTCCTTATTATATTTTTATTTAACTTTCGCGGGAGCGACTACCATCTGATATCTAATTATCTAATGTTGATTAAATAAAACGTTTGAATGAAATTTTGAAGCATTTGTTATGCTAATTATACAAATCGATATATAAAGAGAAAAGAGAATCGACCACGGGCGGGGTTCGAGTCCGGCGGAGGTCGATTCTCTTTTCTCTTTATAAATCGATTTAAATAAAACGTATTTAATTTATAGGCAATGATAACTCTATTATTATTATATTACTTACATGTTATTGCATTGAAATAAATGTATTTGTTTATTACTAAAGCCCTGTATTTTTCTTTCCGTGTACTAAGTTCATAAAAAAATATCGTTTATTTTGAGCTTTATGTTTATGGACAGAGAGTTCATGTTAGCCTGACAAATTGACGACTACTGGGACAAAATGACGATTACTGCGGCAAAAGTGTCGGAAATAGGAGCAAATGGTCATTTTTTACAATTAATTTTGTATAAATTATTCCAGATTTCATTAGTTATCAAATATATTATTTTCCAAAAGCCTATTAAATTCTTAACAACCCAGTATTTTTCTTTTTCTTCTAAGGTGAATACTTTTTGAATAAGAGTACGGCAAACTCGGTTTAGTGCGAAATGTGTCGTATATTGGGACGTTTACCTTACCAAGTACAATCATCAACAAATTACTTTCAACATTTATAAAATTTATACGTGGCCCTGCTTACTAACAAATAAAGATTAAAAACATTTAGTTAATTATTTAAAATTTAACTGCAAACAATATAAGTTAAGCATGCTATTAATTCTTTCATTGACCCACTCACGGTCGGCTGAGTAAAGAAATCTAAATCTCAACTCCTTCATCTAACTTTAACTTAATAGAGCATAATTATTGTTATATAATAATCATCAAAACAAATGTTCAGTTGTTAATTTATACATTTTTTTATACCACTTAGTTGGCAGACAAGCACACGGCCCACCTGATGGGAAGCGGTCACCGTGGCCTATGGACGTATGCAACACCAGGGGCGTCACACTCGCGCTACCGACCCTGAAGAAACCTTCTAATGCCCTTCTTGAAGAACCCCATATTGTAGTCGCTTGGGAAAACCACCGCAGGGAGTTCATTCCACAGCTTGTACATGTAATCACGGCTTTATCCTCCGAGGGTTAGGCAGAGGTGAATTTAACACCCACATTTCACCAATCATTGTATTCGGTCCCACGTAATAGAAGGTGAGCCTATTGCCGTATTCCGGGCACTATTGTTGACTCGAGCCATGCATCTGAGGCTGAGTCTGGGCTGTATATTATCTATCTGATGTTAAACAGCCCTATCTCTTAGTCGCCTTGTACGATACCGCATGGGAAGAGATGGGGTGGCCCAAATTCTACTCTGCCAGGAACCACGCGGCGCACAATTTATGAGTATGTATTAAACACTAGCAGTTCGTATAACGCGGAATTAATAACATCATGGTATAGGTATGTGTATATAGGTACATAGCTTTGATTTGCCTGAGGTTTCGACCAGAGGCTACACCGGCCGTGGTCACAGGCTGACTCTGGTCAGCCTGGTCGAAACCCTGGTCAAACGGTGAAACGTCAGGCGAATCAAAGGTGTGTATGTACCTATACCAGGATACAATGATATATTATAAACTATAGATATGTTGACCACACTCTAAAATGGCGACAAAAAAATGATGACTTTTGGTCATCATTTTATGCACTAATCAGAATCGCGATAGTGCGCCACCCCAAAAAAAACGTTTATAATAATAAATACGTAATAATAAAATATTATTAATATAAATAATAATGTAATTCATATAAATTATTAACATTGACGTATTTTTAGAAGTAGCTAATATGTTGTGTTTGCGCCATTTTTGAAAGCCGCCATCTTCGTGTATGACGTATCTATAAAAATAATACATCATTGCCAGGATAGCGTTAATTCCCGTTAACATTATTGTATTATAATGAAACGCGATAGTTTGAAAGTTATTAGTAGCCTACCATCCCGGCAACGCCTATAACGAGATTACAGTGCTATCTACCGGGTCCAAAAGTAGGCTAAGTTACGCATTATAACATCAGCTACATGACAGTGAAAGTCCCGCCAAAATCGGGCAAGCCGTTGCAAAGATTAGATAAAATAAAATGTTTTTTTTAAGTACCGTATTTTTGAGTACCTACCTACATACATTTTCTTTTTTTTTCTTTATTATCAAAAGATGGTTTTATCACTATGATAATGTTGTGCCAATAAATCCCCGAAGGGAATCAAAGAATCAATCATCAATCACATTTCGAAAACTATGATTTTTAGTCCCACGTAATAGGGGGCGAACCTATTGCTGTCAAACGGGCACTTAGTCATGGGCTGTATGTTTACTGTCGGATGGAGAACTGCCCTATCCCTTAGTCGCCTTCTACGACACCCACAGGAAGAGATGGGGTGGCCCTACTCTACTCCACCGGGAACCAACACGGCAAATTTATTGTGTATAGAGTTTATTTATTGCATATAAAATATTTTAAAAAACCAGATGTTATGTGTTGCCGCTTAAAATATTCAAATGAGATAACATAATGAAAGTGAATCCGTATAAGGAACAATTTTCTAATATCTACGTTTTATTATTCATATTCGTATTCAATGGTACAGCCGCACACAAAATTCATAACTGAGTTTTATTGATCGACCGTTCTAAAGCACACAGTTGAGAATAGGCTTCAGAGCTTAAAACATCGGCATCTATTTAGGTATTACGAGTATAACGGATGCACTTCGAGGAGTTTGCGCACACTATAATTCCGACAAGCCCCTTCCACCATCGAACGACCAGACGCACGGCGACCCGTGGCCATTCTACTTATAAATACGTTCAAACAATTCGGTGATACTTTTATCATGCGTATCTTGAGTATCGTCAAGACTAGAGTGAATAGGTTACTTCTAGGCAAGCGTGCTCCACCGTCGACCACATCGTCACTTACCAACAGGTGAGATAATGGTCGACCGCGAGCCTATAAGCCATAAAAATAATTAAAAACAATCATATTATAGCACAGGAGATTCCAACAGGAGACTCAGGAGACTGCAATAGGCTAAAAAAAATTTTTTTTCACTCTGGCGAAAGGCTAATTTAACTCAAACTTGAGTTTTGTTCCAGCCAGCGCGAGAGTGTACAGAGGAATTGCAATACAATGAGAGGCAAAGTCTTGTGTTACATGAATGTGGAGATTTAGTAACTACATCCTATAAGAGTTCAGATTTTTCCTTTTGAGATACGGAACCTTAAAATAATATAAAGATAAATAAAAACCGAATACCGTTTACTTAAATATCTTCACCTTCATCGTAACTACACTTTCGTCAGAAGCCTTCATAATGAATGTAACCGTTTAATTATCATAATAGCCTTGTACGCTTCTTTAATACGTCAATAATAAAACAAATAACCAAGTAAATTATAATAATTATAATTAGTTAGTCCTTTTTTTTCATGAATACTCATAGAATATTCATAATAAGTAATATGTTACCAACAATGTGTATAATCCGGTATTCTATACAATGCCTAGGCAATGTATAGAATACGGAGTGCGCAAGCTGGAAATGTATAAAATATTATCAAAAAACATAAATGGTGGTTATAAAAAAAAGTGGACACTGAGGGCGCGTAGTGTGTAGATAAAGCTACTTTCATACTGCACCTTATTATTTTTTAGCTTTTGATTCCTTAGGGTAGGGTTCCCGGGAAGGCTAATGCGGGACCTCCGCATAAGCCTTCCCGGGATTTCTTTTATAACCATCCTGAAATAGATAAATTATAATAAAATAAAAATAAAAAATAAAATAGAGCCTATTGCAATCCACTGCTGGACATAGGCCTCTCCCAATATGCGCCACGTTTGCCAATCCTCCGCCTTCCGCATCTAGTCTGTCCCTGCCACCTTTTGCAGGTCGTCAGTCCACCTGGCTAGGGGGTGTCCCACCTTCCGTTTTCCTTCTCGCGCCTTCCCGGTGGAGCAGCAGGCATTCTATATAAAAGCACATATTTGCCTAGGCATTTTATGGAATACCTAAATTATACAGATTGCCAGTAACATACCGCTACGCCACGGAGGCCGTCAAAAGGCTAAACACTACTTGATACTTGCTAGGTATATCATTCTCAAGTACCGAACGTGCACTTTAGAGCGCTCATCTATTTCAGCTAGTATTATAGGTAGATAGTAAATACTAGTGGTCAACTCAATTACACAAGCTCCAAAGCTAGTATTAGAAAACCGAGACAAAACAGTTTTGTGCTCGCGTGTACAGATGAAAGCGACCTTGTCGCGCAACCGGTCGCGACGGGATGCGCGCGCGCCACTACCCAATAGATACGGTAAACACTGCAGTTAGTTATGTTCTCTATGGGAAATTAAAGAAAGTTTGTTTTTTTAAAGCTTACATGATACACAGATAGATATTCAATATTTGTAGCTATACAATAGTTATAATCCGCGCGAGATGAGAATGGGATGCGATGCGACCTTTTGGAACTGATACGTATGTGGTCCGCAGACCAGCTGTAGCGTCAGCAGCGTCTCGAAGCTCACGAGACGAAGTAGGGTTTCAGTGCGGCTGGATTTATATAAATTAATGTACTTTCGTTTGACAAGGTTCCATCCCATTCTCATCGAGAGCGGATTATAATGCCCAACATGATCAATGTGTCAATTATTATTCTTCTTCTTCATCCTAACGTTAATCAAGGGCTCGTAGTCCAATGTGTTTATAGAGATAATAGCGAAAACTGCGAAAAAAAAAAACGAAGATAATGTACCGATAAAGCTTTATTTGCGTGACACTATCAGTTCGTCCAGTACCTACGTGACACTTTCCTCTAAAGAAATGTCCGATAAGCTCTTCTTATTAGTCCCACCCTCTCCTTTTCTATACAGGACAACACGTGCAGGGCTTAGATGTCCCTCGCATGCGGTGCAAACCATTCCATCAAGAATTTTTTTTTTTTTATATAGGACATGTCAAATTGACTTCGCCTCGCCTGAAGGTAAGCTGAAAACAAAATCTCTGAAAAGAGGGTCACCATTACAGACATGTACCATGTTACAATGGTGGCACTCAGCTTGACGGCCTCATCAGATGCCTTTTCACGCCCCGCTTAAAGGACCCGGGACTGTAGGAGGAGGGAAACACGTGAACTGGTAAGGAATCCCAAGACTTAATAGTGCGGCAGAAGAACCCGAACCAAGCCGAACCAACCGGTTCGGCGACTCTTTTCTCTGCCGCACCATAAAGTCTTGAAATTCTTTACCAACGCACGAGTTTCCTTCATCCCACAGTCTTCTTCGTTATAAGACCATCCAGCTCAGGGTCACTAATAACGTTACTGGTGTCTGTAATGGTGGCCCTCTTTCCTAAGACTGACTTCTGCTTACTATCGGGTTAGTTAAACTCATATTGATATGGTCAATATAAAAAAAGAACTAATGGTGCGTATCGTGAATACTCGCACTTGCGCCATTAGATCGCAAAGTGGGCTGTGACGCAGACGCCTGCGCAGCTATCTGCAACATAGCGGCCACCTGTCAAGTAAATGGACCATCCGGTACAATTATATTACATACATACATCCTACTAATATTATTATTATAAACGCAATTTTTTTTTTTATACCTCTTAGTTGGCAGACAAGCACACGGCCCACCTGATGAGAAGCGGTCACCGTGGCCTATGGACGTATGCAACACCAGGGGCGGCACACTCGCGCTGCCGACCCTGAAGAAACCTTCTAATGCCCTTGTTGAAGAACCCCATATTGTAGTCGCTTGGGAAAAAATGTGTATTTGAAGATGTATGTGGGATGTTTGTTACTCTTTCACGTAAAAACTACTGAATGGATTTTAATGAAACTTTACAATAATATAGCTTATACATCAGAATAAAACATAGGCTATATTATCAACGATGAACGGGATCAGAAAACCACGCGGGTGGAGCCGCGGGCAACTGCTAGTACATAGATATAATCACGCCTTTATCCACGGAAGGTTGGGCAGAAGTGAATTTATACCCACATTTTACCAATCATTGTATTCGGTCCCACGTAATAGGGAGTGAGCCTATTGTCGTATTTCGGGCACTATTGGTATTTACAAAAAAAAAAGCATCTAAGTATGTATATCCGCATTCTAGATTCCATAACACTAGCTAATTAAGCTTACCATGGGTCTAGAAAGCGTTGTGTATAATGTTGTGGAATATTTATTTATTTATTGGTGACTCGAGCCATGCATCTAAGGCTTAGTCTGGGCTGTATTATATCTGTCTGATGTTAAACAGTCCTATCCCTTAGGCGCCTTGTATGACACCGCATAGGAGCACATGGGGTGGCCCAAATTCTACTCTGCCGGAAATCACGCGGTTATTTATTGTTTTCCCATCTCAAAAAATGTCCAACGTGCCTAAAGACGTTCTCACTTCAATAAGAATATTCTATTATATTCTAGATATAGTATAATAATATTCTAGACATTTTAAACTAGCGCTATCTAGACCCAAGGCACAGAACAGATAATTCCAAAGTAAGTTTGTAGCTATATGGGTAATGCAGATAAACCTACAACTGACCTACTTTTTGTATGTGCATTTACATAGGCATTATGCATAGAAATAGCCAGCCAATAATAGGCATATATTTGTATGCATGAATATTCATGCATACAAATATTGCACTGGTCGGGAATCGTAGACGTGACCTCAGCCGTAGCAGTCGATCGTTCTAACGCTACGCCACAGAGGAAAATATGTATGAGTGCATATATCACGAATAATCACGATAGGTAACCAAGTATACTGTGTACATACAGTCATAATTTTTCCCATTGGGAAAAGATCAAAATTCCATTTATTTATTTTCATTTCTTCTACCTTCAATATTGATTTTCATACATCATGGTCTATGACGTAGCGGTACAGCGTTTGACTGCTACGTAGAAGTTCACGGGGTCGATTTCTGCTCAGTGCAAATATTTGTTTACAATGCATTGAATACATTGACATCTGTGTCCTTGTATTTTTTTATAATGTAGGACAATCTACACAACGCTATCTAGACCCAAAGTAAGTTAAGCTTTAACTAGCTTGTGTTATGGGTTCTAGAATGCGGATAAACATTCTTAGATATGTTTTTTTTGTAAATCCATACATATTATACATAGCAACACCTAGAACAATGCAAATATTCATATTCATGCATACAAATATTTGCACTGAGCGGGGATCGAACCCGCGCCTCCTGCGTAGCAGCCGTGTTCACTTACCGCGACGCCACAGCACAGAGGCAGTTAAAGGATAAGTACATATTAAAAGCTGTACCTACTTGCGTAATAAAGTATTATCTAACTAACTAATATGTGGCTTGTACCTAGATGGCGCTATGGAATGTCCTAGAATATTTACAATTAACATTTTTTTTTGGCAGATTTACATTCCTTACCATTTACAAAAATTGCAGTTTATATAAAATTCTAGAATGTACAATTTAAATTCCACTGTTTGTACGTCGACATACATCACCTGAAGCAAGACTAAATACAATTTAACGAGTTCTATTACAACAAAGAAAGTATGTAAAATGATATTACAGTTAAATTACATAACAATCGCCTTGGAACGAGCAACTCTGCGTGGATTAACGCAGTCGATTAACCTTAAACAATAGTTAGTGATTTAGGTACCTATAACAATAAATGATATTAGCTTAAATTAAAAACTTGATTTGGAATGTTTAGACACGCAATAAATAAACTTCAACATAATAAGATAGGTACAAGTATTTGTTACAAAAACTAAAAATCAACTATGTACGGTACTTTTTGAAATGATACACTTTGGCGCCAAAATCCACAATTATTAACAATTAATCAAATATTTAAAAAAAAACGGACATTATTTTATTTTATAAACTCTGCTATACATTAATTTTTATCTACAAGAAAGTACTTAACTGACTTTTAGTAGTAAGTAAATAATACATGTACTCAAAAAGAGATGGCGCCACTAGCAGTAGTATAATTTTTCAACTATTTGTAAATTGCGCTAATCCATTCCACATCACAAATAGTTAGGGTTGCCAACCATACTGTTTAAAACAGTATTATACTGTTTTACGCCCAATTATACTGTTTACTGTTCAACAAACAAACAGTATCCAAAATACTGTTTTCAGCATCAAAATGCATAACACTACAAAAATGTGCAGCAATTGATGCAATTTTAATTAATTGGGCACCAATTTGCAATTATTTTATAAGTGTAGGTGTTGATTGTCCCATGATAATCCAAAATTTATTAATGATAAATCATAATACCTATAGAAAATAATACAGTTCACAGCTAGGTATCTTCTATTTGCCTGCCATATCAAATCTTTTAATTTATCCACCGGTGGCACACACCAATGACTTTTCGATACTTTTCGAAGTTGTGTGTATTTATCGCAGGTTTATAAGTGCCCGGTTAATGGCAATAGGCTCGCCACCTATTACATTGGGACCTAAACATATCCCTTCGGGGATATAGGCGTGAGTTTATGATATGTTATGTTTAATTTATCCATAAAAAATTGATGGGAACCATATTACCATTTTAGATGTTTATGAAACCATGCTTTCTTTTAAGACAGACAGACCTAAGGGGGCAAAATAGGTGACGAACCCTTGTATGTAAAACCGTATTTTGTGAAACGGATTTTTATGATCTTTGTTTTGTTGGAGAGAGAAAGTTGGTTCAGGGAGCCAGAATCGGATGACAGGATCAAGTGAGTCAGGATTGGATAACAGGATCTAGGGAAATCCTCAAAATGATGGCAAAACACTGTTTCTGCTGTTTTAACATAATTTAATTTCAGTATTTGCATTTAAAAATTATCTGCTCGTGATTTTAAGCTGCTGATGATAGGAACCTAAGCAAAGGATGGACGATGGATCGATTATAACTCACTAAAAAGAGAAAAATAAATTAACAGCCTCTCGGGCTAGGCACCGCAGTTATTTTTAGCTTTTTAGTGCCTCCTTTTTGTTTCTTGAAGTCGGTTAAACTTTTTTGTTAAAATTAATTTATGTAATTGTAAAATACTGTTCTATTTTCTAGAATACTGTTCAATTTTCTTCTCAGACCCAAATATACTTTTTTTCTCGAAAAAAGAGTTGGCAACCCTACAAATAGTTGATGCTGTCTCGCTCTAATTAACACTTTCAAACCAAACTTCGCAATATTTCAAGGAATTAACATTCTGTTTTGTTGCTTTTCTTATTTGTGCTTTGAGAGAATGAAACGAAAGCGAACGTGTATTATAATTATAAAACAATTCATGATTAAATTCTCTCAAACCGATTTTTTTAGGTATTTATTTTTTGCAGTAGAAATATTTGATCGAATTTTAGAATGATATTTCAATGACTTGCGTGATGGTATCGTAATTAGAGCGTTCGACTGCTAAAGCAAACAACGCGGGTTCGCATCCTACTCCATGCAAATATACTCGTATGTACGCATAAATAATGTATATGTGCATTAGTCGGATAGTTTCTATGTAAAATATGTATTATGTAAAAAAAAACTATGTACCTATCCGCATTTTAAAACACGTACCTAGTATTCAAACCGTGCCCCGAGCAAAATCATTCGAATTCTTAACGTAAACGTATCGGAAGAACGGTTGCGATTGGTAGGCTTCATACACACACACAGGTTCATAGTAGACTGGCGGGCGGCGGCCAATCGCAATGCTCCTTTGTCTCGAATTCGATGCACCGATCCTAGAATGTTATTTTCACTATTCTGCGCAATTACGAATTCCACATCTCAATTTCAACCCAATATGTAAACTTACTCATAAAGACTCATTCAGCTAGGTTTTATCATTTTTTATACTTATAATGCAATGAACATTTCATGTTAATTGCAATAATTATACTTTATTTTGCAAAACATACGTTAGAATAAATGTTTGGGCTACTTTTACACAAAATTGCAGTAACATATTTTTACTTCACCACATTTCAATGTCGGTCTTATGTCTGTGCTTATGTACGGAACGATTAATACTTGTTGTAATTATTACTGTTCGTAAACAGTGCGTAATGATTTGAAAACAATAATATATTAAATTTTACTGCACTTTCGTTAGTTTTGACCATGAATTATATAAATTCTTCAGAAATAAAAAGCCAGTGTTTTACTTTCGACTGACAACGCCATCTATAAATTTTACCTGTAATTTATAGATGGCGTTGTGTGTAATTACAAATAGGTATATTTTTTGATCTATATTTTAGCCATTAGAAAGCTGTTACGTTATCTTCACTGTCATAATTTTGATTTGTAATCATAGTAGGTTATACAAATTATATTCTGCGTGGCATACAATGTGAGCCACACACACTCTGGGTCCCGTTTAAAGATAACTGTATTACCGGCTTACGGGGTAGCTGCGGCGCGTTCCAGAATCGTAAGTAATTTACTTATAATTTGTTTATTTATATTATTAAACATAACGTAACTTCTGCAAATACCATTAATTTAGACGCTTAAGTTCGTGTTTGTATCGGTTATTTAACGAATTTAGTCAATGAAGTAAATGTAATGTATGAAATATTTTGTATAATATTATAAATAAAGATATAAAAATAATAATTATACGACTCATTCACAGCGCCATCTAGATTGAAATTTAAAAAAATCTAGATTGAAATTTATTTATACCAGAATGTGGATTAACATAGTTGTACCTACCTATAATATTGCCTATACGTATATTGAATACTCTCTGATCAATGCAAATAGATGGTATTCATGCATTCAAATATTAGCCCTGACTGGGAATCAAATCTGCTACTTGCGACATGGAAGCTAAACGCTCTACTGCCCCGCTACAACAGACCAGAAAAATTCTAGATCAAAATAAACTTACATCCTTAAACTAAGATTTTTATTAAATTTTACTGTTGTTTATAACAGAATTTGTAATGTACTCACTCCCCCAAAACAACGAATTTTAAAATAATATTATTAGACATAGCACGCAAATTACAATATTGTTTATAAAAATTGGCAAAGTACGCCCTCTATCTTCTGTAGTACAAACTAACTCAAACACTACAGCCAAACTGTTGCATATAGTTTATCTACTCCGTAACAGATGTCACTACGAGACAAAAGCATCAATAACAAAACATCATTACATTTTATGTAAGAACAAGAATGTTGAAAGTGATTGAATCATAATAATGATAAAATTCACTATTATTCATGTTAAAAAGTTACTTTTCCATGTCCACAGTGGGCGGTGATTGAAAATCAAGTGAAAATTGTTTTCGTCTCGGTCTAACGAGTCTAGAAATGAGCGCTTTCGTCGATCAACTGCCCTTTTCACATTATGGGCCATTACCCTTACTATTGCTGTTTGCCATAAGTCTGACTACTTTAGCTGTAAATGATGTTTATTACTTGGTATATTGTTTTATTTCAATGTCACGTACAATAGAGATCACTTACTTATACTTACATACATTACTTATATACATTATGCTTATCATGAGAAGGTAAGTAGGTGCTCAGTTTATTGCCATAAAATATGATAGGTACCTACCGCTCCCACCGCACTACCAGGCAGGCTGGATTACTAGTAATTTTGCACAACATAGCACACACAACGATATATGCTTAGAATAAACAGTGCCTCTACACACAGTCATGCAGCCGGTTCACTTGGTTGACTCCTCTCGTAGTTGGGGGGGGGGGGGTCAGCCGGTAGTCTTTCCCGTAAAAATCATGATAAGCCTTCGTGTCGAAGACTCCCTATAACCCGATTCCTGCTGGCTTGCTCTGCAAAGGAAACCGTTGTAGAGAAGTTTTTTAAACTCTATTAAATAAATATACGTCAGAATGCCCGGAATTTCACACAAAATGGCTATGGTCTTTCAATAAAAGGTAGGTAAGACATTTTTCCACCAGCTTCCCATTCCAAATTTTCAGTCTTCACCACTGATAAGCCTGATAGGAAGGGTATCATATACCCTTAAGAAGGGTATAGATATGAGTGTGTGAAAAGTGAATTCTGGATACAACCGGGACCAACGCTAAGATGATGATGCTGAAAGTAGCACCTCTTAATGTCTCTCTTTATTTTCTTGATGATATCCGTCCATCTTATATGATGATGCGATTACGATGCACAAAAGAAAGCATGCTTTTTATATTTTAGTCATGCTCAAGTTCAAATTTTCCGCCATTTTTCTTATTGCAAACAGGTGTAAAATAGTTTTCGGTCTGATGATTACAACGATGGCTCTACAAAACCCGAAGCGTGCAAAATAATCTAAATAGATAAGGATCACGCGTACTTTTATTTGCCCGAGTGGGCAGGCAGAGGTGTGTTTTACACCTACAGTTCAATCCATAACTCATACTGCGAAAGTAACTCTGTCTGTCTGTCTTATTGTCTGTCACGCTTTCACGCCTAAACCACTGAACAGATTTTGATTAAATTTGGCACAAAAATAGATTAGACCTTGTGAAAGGAGATGACTATGTTTGGTTGCGATAACCGACATCCATGAGAGCGGAGCCGCGAGCAACAGCTAGTATTAAATATAAGTAAACAATAAATATTCTCAGGCATATTGATATAGACCCGAACAAACCACCATAATGCAAAATTACAATGTATTTTTTTAACACTCATAGATACTAATGCAAATAGACAGATTTATGCAATGCAAATGAATACTTACACTGAACGAGAACTGAACCTGTGACATCTGATGTAACGCGAACTGACTAACTAAACAAAAACAAACTCCTTAAAAAGCAGTGACTACGAGTCTATAATGGTCTATCTATCACCACACAACACAACACGCTATCGACTTACCGCATTTCTTATATTCCTACAGTAAGAAATCATTAGAACATAAAAACATTCTATTTTTACAAATAGAGCGCAAAAAGTGGTCAACAGCCGTAATGAAGAACACGACGAGAAACAAATCAATTGGCACTCTTTACTACAACATTGTATAATCGACTAGAATCGATTCGATCCCAACACTAAGGTCGGACCACTTTTCTTTTTTAATTTTCCACAGTTACGGTGACCACTACCTGACTTCGTGGAGCCCAAAAGTAAACAAATAAACCTTAATACTAGTCCGGTTTAATACCGGCGGATTAAGGGTCACGGTTTTACACACGAATTAATTCATATAAAGTCCTTTATCAGCGCCATCTATCTCCCAGGTAATGGAAACCACCATAGATAAGGTTCACTTGTGAATAGAATCGTTAACAAGCCCCAGAATTTCATGCTTCTTACTTCTTAAATAAAGAACATTATACATATGTTCCATACCACCTCTTAGGGGCGGAATTCGTGGATGGCGTAGCGGTAGTGAACGCGGCCGCTACGCAGGAGGCGCGGGTTGGATCCCCGCTCAGTGCAAATATTTGTATGCATAAATATGGGTATTTGCATTGGCCTGGTCGTGCCTCGGAGAGCACGTTAAGGCGTCGGTATTAAAAATATTTGACACTAGCCTTCCGCCCGCGGCTCCGCCCGCGTGCATCTCGGTTATCGCGACCTTTGCTCATATCTTCGGTTCTACTCAACCGATTGCGATCAAACAAACGTAAGATTTTAAGTCTGAGCAAGCCCTTTCTAACAAAAAAACCGCATCAAAATCCGTTCAGTAGTTTTTGCGTCCATCGCGGACAAACAGACAAACAGACAAACAGACAAACAGACAGGAAATTCAAAAAAAATATTTTCGTGTTCAGTATCGTTAACATAACATAACCCAAGTATTTTTTTTTAAATATCTCCAATGTACAGACACGACCACTTTACAATTATATAATAGTATAGATACATATTCAGTTTTTATTGAATAGGTATGATTGTTACGCATAGGTACCTTCTTCCTCCTAGCGTTATTCCCAGTCGCATCCGAAGCTTTCAGCTCGGAGTCTGGGGTCCGCTTTTACCAGTCATAGCTACAGATTTGGCTAGACCTCGATATTTTCCGTGAAGCGATTGCCATCTGACCTCCACGACCCAATGTTAACATTAGGCGATATCGAAGCTTTGCAGCTAACGCCTATTCAACCCAATTTCAGCAGCTTTCCATTTAGTTCAAGATTCTATAGGTACAAGAAGAATTTCTTAACTGTTCGTGGAAAAATGGTTGATAAAATCATAATTACTAATCTCTCTTAAGTAAAGAGGTCGTAACACTCATAATTACATGCAAAACTCTTTCCTTGCTGCTATTTCCCGGCATTCAAATGCTTTTTCTAAACCGGTACAGTCTACAAAGTATTTAAACCACCAGCCATAATGGAAATGAGGTGTGCGTTGTTTAAATGTAGGTGTGTATAAAAAACCACAGAATAAGTAATATGTACCTAGTACTAACAAAATAAAAATTAGTGTTAGACCACGTTGTTATGCTGTCAGTCCCGTCATACGAACATCTATGGCAGTCGTCAAAAAACTGAAAAGTGGAGCTGTAAAAAGTCCAATAACTGGTCTATACGCAACCTCGATAAATCACCAATAGATTGTGATAGGGCAATGGAGCGTACGATTCCCCCAGCCATCTGCCTCCTGCTCTGCTCTGGCTCCCTCATGTTGGACAGCAGCCACACCAGAGCGTTAGCTGTGCCTCTTAATTTGGGAGCCAGACTTCGGAGACGCTCCCCGATATCTGGGCCGTCGAACACGAGCCCCAGATATGTCATCTGGGGCCTGATGCCGATGAGAGTGTCTCCTACTGTGAGGTTGGATCCCTCCGGTGGTGCACGGCGAGGCCTATGAATGAACATGGCCTCAGTTTTGTACAGAGTCACCTCAGACCCAGCCGCCGGATCCGTTCCACGCCAGTGACAGCTCTTATTTTGCTACATTTTACGCGTATAAATTAAAAATCAATAATATGGAATGTAACTACAAAAATTAGTATAATAACAAAGTGCACTAGTACAATATTAAGTTTATTATAATACCAAACTATCAATACCATCAAAATCATAAAAATAAAATAAAAATAAAATATTTTAAACTTTTTAGTTATGATATAAAGAGATAATATCATTTTGATGAATACTTGATAGATTTGAGTGAAAAGAAAAAAAAGTATAGCATTTGCGACTGCGACTGCGACTGATGCAATTGTTTTTGTACAAGCTTGCTCCTCTCGCAGTGGCTTGCGCGTGCCACCCGAAATTCGTCGGCCTGGGGTTGGGCACCCTTGGTCTAATCCTAATATATAAAAATTGATGCCACTTTTCGTTGTAATTTTGTAACTCAAGAACGGGCTCACCTATCAAAACCAAATGTTTAGGCTTTGTTCGGACTATTTAGTAGATGGTTTATGTGAAGTTTGCACAAAATCGGTCGAGCGGTTCTTCATTTAGGTGGTACGAAGTTCGCGGGGTCAGCTAGTATAATATAGGTATGTTGATTCAGTGCCAAGATCACTGTTAAGTATCATGCTACGACGACGCATAGGAGCGGAACAGAATCGTATGCTAACAAACACGGACGAGGCCGTGAAGCATAACTAGTTTTATTATTACTGGCTAAAGCTAAATATCATGCTCTTGCGTGTTTCCTGGTTGAATCTAAGGGTCTCTAAGGGAAACTGGTTGAAACCCATTTTGACGTGGAGTTGCGGATACCAGCCCGTGAAACAAAATATGCAAACGCAATGATCATAAATTTTGTAACACCCTATTATTAATCATGACGTTTCTGTTCGAGTTTCGTAACACACTATAAGTGTAGTATTATACCATGGATAATGTCCAATTAAGTGCTTGCGTTTGTCCAGTGGAAAAAGTACTTTAGGATGCGTACACATCTGGCGAATTCGCATATGAAAGACATCGTGAGGGATATGCCAGAGGCAATTTGTGGGCCGTGGCGTCGGTTGCTGGAGGTGAGATTATCGTGGACATACCCCTCAAGTAAATGAAATACATGAGTAGTAGAGTGGGTACTTTCCATACAACTAATAAAAACTAATATTTATAAAAATCATCGAATTTCTCCACCATGGCTTTATTCGAATAAAATTAAAATAAATTATTCACAATATTGGCACCAGGTGGTGCTGGGTAAATTTGATACAATTAACATTATCACACGCGATTGAATGAGCTATTGCAATATGCATTAACCGCAAATCCAATTCAGATAACAAACTTGTGAAATGATAGGGTTTTACCCTACCTAGAGCTTCTGGCTCCAAGGCAATCTCACCTACAAGCTTGGCTAGGCTTCCACTAGGGATTGGGAATCGACAGTTGCAAAGCTAAAATAAACTGAACATATTAGGGAAGAGTACGAGAGCCGATTCCGGGCTCCAAGGATGCATGGTATGGATTCATTTGGGATTGGCGTTCGAAAGAAGAACAGAAGAAGGCCATTGCTATCAGTTGACTGATGTATTCTCCTCCTATATTGAAGCATTCGTGAAGAATTCGCCAGATGCGTACTCATCCTAAGATTTTTATAAATGGTACATATCCGTACGACCGTAGTCAACATCACTTAAGTCACGAGCCTTTCTCCGCTGTTACACTACTTATGTATACAGTAACAACATGTTTTCTTAATGAAATCGTCAGCACGCATGTCCACGGTGAATACACTCTAATCATACACGTAGTGTAGTACCAACAATAATCACTTAGAAGTTTTAATGTCGGGCTCTATCGTAGCAGAACGGAACGAAGTCGAGCGGAGCGGAGATGAAGAAACGTCAACACAGCTCCAGAAAGCCCTTAGTGGATTTATTCAGAGGGGGTAATCATCCCCCTCAGGTAGTCTAAGCAAGCCTTTATGGCCAGGTAATAGCGGCCATTAATATCCGTCAATCGAGCGCCAATGCCAGTAGTTTCCAAAGTCAGCAATTTGAAGTTCGACGTGTGCTTTCCTGCTTCTCCTTTTATTGGTTTGTTAATTTGTTTGACTTTTATTAGAGGAACTGCCGTGTGGTCTTTTAAACCCGAATCTGACGAGTCTTTAGCGCAGGCTTTTCTCTAGAAATCTGGAGGTCAGATGCTCTCATAAAAGTTAACAAATAATCAAAAATAATAAGCTAATTTCGGGGTCAAAAGTTCAACTTTGAACGCTGCCAGGTAATCGCTATTAGGATTATAATGATGATTAAGCAATATCTAACAACAGGTCAATCAGTTCATCTTCTAATTAGAATTCTGACACACAATGAAAAGCTCGAAATCGTAAAGATTGTGTAATACTGTCCAACAAAACAGCTGTGCGCTAAATTGGCCTACTTTAAGACCTAGCGCACTTCAATAACAATCTAATTAAGAAAACCCAATTGATTAGTAATGCACCACCTCGCTCCGTTCCGCTTCAGTTGATCCTCATCTTTAGTTATTTAGCTGCGTACACAGATAATAAACAATAACATATTATACAGGTTGTTACATAAACGAATAACGTTTTTCCGTTATTTGAAATATTTGTACCTATTATCTGTTTATAAATAACCCGAAAACAAATAAAATTTATAATGTTTACCTATCAATTCCAACTAGGTATTAGGGTGCATGTGCACTAAATCTATCAATCACATGCTTAATGTAGAAAAGACTAAAGATTAGAGTATTGCGATTGTTTCGACCAACTTTCAAAAGGATAAATTTGCAGGAGGCGTCCTGCAATTTTCTTTTAATCTCTGAAGCTCGATTCTTCTTATAAAAATCTACTGAAAATTCAGTCTCGATTTCACTTCAAACTCCCAGATGTGAAATGCGATCTGCGATCACGATTTCAATAAAAAAAAAGGGTCATCATCATCAAAGTAACATTTTCTCAAAATTAAGCCACTATAATAGGTTTACATATTTTGACAGATGGAGACTGAACTTTGAATAGAGTTTTATTAAATTGAGATTATGTTTGATTCAGCGTCTTTATAAAGGCACTCTGAACACGTAAGATCATTTACCACAAGCAGCAATTGTTCACGAGCATGACGCATGAGAAAACATACTGATACATCATACTACACTTTTTTATGCTTTTACAAACGGAACGATAATTAATTCACCATTACTTACAAACAGTTATATTGAGGTCGTGTCCCAACAATTACTCTTAGTTTCATAACATTAGGATATTAACCTTTTGCAAGAAATATTTTGTGCATTGACAAAGCAGCGAAGCGTAAATACTGAATACGAAAATTTCGGTCAGCAGTAAGCATTATACTTACATATGAATAGACTGCTGACCGGAATAGGCGGCGAATTTTTTGAGGTTAGTATACGTTCTCTTTTTAAAATTCAGCGGAACTATACTCATCACATAATATTACCTAATGTCATAGTTACCGAGCACTATTATTATAATAATTCTCTTAAACTACATAATAATAAGAGGATCCACAAATTAAGAATTTCCGTGATATGCCAATTGGAGTCATGCGAATCGCGACTTTATCAACATACTTTTGTGCACGATAGCACAGTTAAAGAAGAATGGTTCTAGTTTTAAATATCGATGTTAACTACTTTTTTATTCTCAAAAAATGACCACTTTATAATAATATAATCATAATAATCAACTGCTAAAATAAAAATTTATTACAACGAATAGAATAGTTTCAAAGATATTTTACTTCAAAAATTCAATTTCTCAAGCCTTACACACAAAATTGTTTAAAGCAGACGACGTCACGCGAATTCAGCGCGTAGTGCTGAAAAAATCTGCATTGCAAAATATCTTATTTTGCGATGCAGATTTTTTTCAGCATAAACTAATAAGCAGTAGATATGTATTGGGTAGAATCAGAAGACCTTGTCAACATCCCTATTCTCTACTTCGCTTGGTCTTCGGTAGGTACTGGTTGTGGTAGGTACTTATTTAATTGACATGCATGACACGCATGACATCGCTGACGACAGTGATCCACCAGCGCCGATCCACCCACGCAGGGCTAGTGGATGTAGCACTAAACGAAACCTGCCGGATAATAACTAGCTGCCTCAAGCCGACACCGGTGGGAATGCTGCATCCACTGGCTGGCATTGCACCTCCCAGTATCCGCAGAGGCGTGGCGTCATCCGTGGAGAGGGGTAAGCTGGAGTCGGACCAGCGACACCCCATGAACGGCCAACCTCGGGTACCACAAAGGCTGAAGAGCCGCAGAAGCTTCTGGGCATGCGTTTCTCCCATTGACGGCGACCCCTCCCAAGCCAGAGTAGACCACTGGAGAGCACAGAGCTCGCTGCCGACCCCCTTCGTCCCGCTATCGGAGAATCTGCCGCCTGGACATGATCTGCCTTGGATCAGATGGAAGTCTCTGGACAGACTCCGGACACGGGTCGGCCGAAGCAAAAAGAATGCCGGGCTAGGTGGGGGTTCTCAGGTGGGGCAGACCTGAGATGTGAATGCGGAGTTACGCCACAGACAATGGCCCACCTGCTGACGTGTGCTACAAGCCCACACACATGTACACCGGAGGACCTCATGTACGCCTCCGAGAACGCTATCCAGGTAGCAGCACACTGGGAGAACACCATTTGAGAGAATAGGCGCCATCGCCACGATAGAAGACGAAGAAGCTAACATTGTGCAGCAGATCTTTCTCTCCGACAAAAGTGGCATGCATTGGGCATGCTTATCTGATAGATTTGATTATTTTAGTATTGTTGACATCTATCTATCTATACTATTATAATAATTGTAAAGTGGTCGTGTCTGTACATTGGAGATATTTAAAATAAAATACTTGGGTTATGTTATGTTAACGATACTGAACACGAAAATATTTTTTTTTAATTTCTTGTCTGTTTGTCTGTTTGTCTGTTTGTCCGCGATGGACGCAAAAACTACTGGACGGATTTTGATGCGGTTTTTTTTGTTAGAAAGGGCTTGCTCAGACTTAAAATCTTACGTTTGTTTCATCGCAACCGGTTGAGTAGAACCGAAGATATGAGCAAAGGTCGCGTTAACCGAGATGCACGTGGGCGGAGCCGCGGGCGGAAGGCTAGTCCATAATAAGGATCTTCTTTCTTTAGATTTCAATTAGGTTCTATCCAGTGGAACAGACTCTTATTGCCCAAAAAACATTAGATGCGTAAAGCATACATACATACTATATACATACAAATTCCGCGCGAAAAACTAGCAGTCGGGTAAAAAACAAAGAGTGACAATTGTAAAAGTTGTGTTTAAAAATTACGGTCTTAATCATGACTGATTAATTATTCTAGCGCCATTACAACTTCAAACAACATGCTTGCCGCTGCATAACCGGATACAAAGATAATCACATGTTTGTGCGCACGCGCAGATTGTACACTTTTACATTTGGAGCCATGACGGGTCAAAAACAGTGAAATTCGTAACAAAACGTCTACACACGTTGCGTAACGGTGTTGAACTTAAAATGTTAGAGCTATTATGAGTAGGCTTTTGTCCTGGTTCGGACATGTAATTCGTAGGGATAAAAGTAATGAGCCAAGAAGACCTCGGAGCTCAGGGTCCGCCTTCCGGCTCTTCCTCCTCCACTTCGCACGATCTTGCGCGTCCATAGTAGTGAGACCATTTGCACGCATGTCACCCTCCACGACGTCAAGCCAGGACTTCTTGGGCCTACCCCTTCTACCTTGGTCGCAGATAAGTGAAGAGTCTACGCTGCCATGCTAATTCTGATTTGTCAGATTGTCCATACCAGGGTCCATATTAAACTGTTGGCTCCGCCGGCTCCGCGAACCATAATTAAAGTTTCTAGGTGACAGCGAACTAACGAATTTTTTTATCATGATCAGGTGTGAAAACATCAACACACTCTTCACATTGTAGCAAGTGCAGGGAAATACAGCACTTTTGAATTAAATGTTAAAGCATTTATTATGCAAACTATTCAACAACAGGGGGAATGCTCTGACCACTTGGCTTCGGTGGCTTAGTAGCCAGAGCATTCCCCCTGTACGGGAAAGATCACGGGTTCGAGTCCCGCCCGAGGTCGATTCTCTTTTCTAATATCTTAATCGATTCCTGTCTAACTAATCAAAAATATATCATGGACATCCTTTTTAAATCAGCTTGAATAGTTTCATTGAAGAGCCTTTATGAGCGGACTACCAGCCATAGACACTCCATTACGAGAATCTTGGTGCGAACCCCCTACCGTCGAATTGCGAAACCCTAGCTAGAGGTTCTCGAACCCCACCACTTTGAAAACCCAGGTCTATACAATCAGATAAGTCGAGATTCAGAACTGAGTACTACTGACGGTGAAGGTGAGCGCTGATGCATCACAAGGTGGCCACCCTAAACCGACATCTGGGTCGCAAGTCCCATTCGCCGTCACTGTGTTCCTCTCTGTATCACGCTATGGACTCGGCGACCGCACGGTGAATCGATGAAGTGCTGAGAATCGGATCTCTTAGAATACGGGCCTAAGATGATGACGAGACTAGATCGCGTAAAAGAATGTTTGTCTTTAACTCTTTACGCTACAACGAACGTGATGCACACACTAACGTAATAAATCATTACTAATTAATGTTGCGTATCTCGTGAGGCATTTATGTTAACGATTGGGGACCAATGAACTGAAATGAATAATATCCTCATTCTTCAATAGAGCGTCAACCCTAGTGGCTTCCAAAACTTGCAATTTGAAATCCGGGGTCGGTTCTATCATGTTGTTTTTTTGTATGTTTGCATGTTTGTTATTCAATCAAGCTCTAACGGCCGAACGGATCTGGGTGAAATTTGGTACAGGGATAGATTCTTAGTGTGGAATAAGACTAAGGATTTTAGGCGAGGAATAGATTCCCATGGATAGCGGGAACGGGATCATAATAAGATAATAAGAGGTCATGAATCTTCCGAAACTGGAGACCCGTACGAAACACCAACGAAAAACGAAGCATTTGACATGTAGGTGCCATGAAATAACTTCTGTTTTCCTCTGATAGCCCGATTCGAAGTATCATATGTTCATAATAAGTTATGATACCATCTTTAGATCCGATCCGAACTACTCTAGGTATTCCTACTCCGCCTTCCGCCGGCTGACCCCTAACCACGACAGGAAAGCCTGCGCAGGAGCCTCCTCCTCCAACTCCTATAAACATGTGTAGGTACCCGACTACCCGTTATTTTAACATTCTTTCAACAGCCTAAAATAAGGGCATTACAAAATACACGTGAAAAACATAAACTTTCCTTGGCAGTCGGGTAAAAAGTAAGTACCTACCTACTTATCTAATAGAGAATAATTACCTACGATTAGCGTTACGTTTCTCAGACACACTGTACGTACCCATGCATTACATTTCCCATACACAACTAGGTACTAGGTATATGCGTTACGTTTCAATAAAGTACATTAACATACCGTTGTATTGATTATGAAGGAAATGACTTCAAATAGAGTGATGATGATATTGTTCCTAAACATACATACATACATACATTATAATCACGCTTTTATCCGCGAAGTTTTAGCCAGAGATGAAACACACACATTTTACCAATCATGTATTCAGTCCCACGTAAAAGGGGGAACCAATGATGTTATAGATATCATTGGGGGGAACCTATTGTCGCATTCCGGGCACTATTGTCGACTTTGAGACTGACTCTGGACTGTCTGAATGAGACATTCAGGATCCTTCCGGAACGTTAGGTCCTTTAACCGGAATGTCCAGTCGGTTCAATAGGTCTCTTTCCCGGAAAGTCCCATTCCCCGAACGTCCACTTCACTGAATGTCCACTTACCTGATGCACATACAAAATTGACATTGATATCGATATGTCAAATATTTTACATATTTGTTTTTCGGAGTTGCGATAGGCTGTTTGCGTGTTGACCAGTACCTAGGTAAGTTGGATTGTACCATGTTGATTCTTTTACATAGATCTTTATTCTTTGTGATCTTTGTCCTTACTTATATTACAACTTCTTTGTGATGATGAAGATGATAATATAGCTGTAGCGGTTACATTATCATACAATCATTTTATTCTTTGTTCCATAGATATTGTTGTACCTATGTTTATTTACTTATACGGAGGCATTCCATGATGTATTTAGGTTTAGTTTAATTTAATTTATACATAGTTGTTGTAGCTGGTTCTCTAATACATATATTGTTCCTATCAGGGTCGGACTGGCCATACATTCAATGTGGCATTTGCCGCACGGGCCCCAGCCTGCGCGGGCCCCCCGGTCCTGGTTTGAGGGACGGCAAACGTAAGATAGGACTTGATACTGATGATACTTGGCCCGCACAGGCTAGGTTCCAGCTCTTGTGGATTAAATGTAAAATAAAACTAGATCATATATAATCGTTCATGAAATGAGAGAGAAATGAAATAGAAAATTCAACAAATGGTTTATCTTGAGCAAGCCCATCCCCAGAAACTAGTTTAGGTTTTTTTCTGAGCGGTACGAAAACGGCCTGCTCTGGGATCAGCCTGAAATCTGCGGTTAGAAGATTGACGGCATCCTGTAAAAAAGTTTCACAAAAAATTAGCACAAGAGGGAAATTGGTCTAAAGTGAAGTACCTGGGGTCGTCAGTGGGTTTCGGTGGAAACCCCGGCGTAGCTATGGGTGGGCAAGGTGGTGCGGTGCACCAGGGCCCCCAAGCTCAGGGCCCCCGAGCCTGAACTACCAAATCTCATATCGAACTACCAAAAACATCTTATTATAATAATTGATTTCGCTTTTTCCAATTTATTATAATTTGTTTAGTCTAGCAAACTAATTGCTTTAAAATTATCTTAATTAAAAACATCTTACTTTTGGAATGTGAGAATGGGTTGTAACACAACTCTAATCTAAAATAGGGGGGCCCCTGTGTCGTTTTGCACCGGGGCCCTTGGTCATCTAGCTACGCCACTGGGTGGAAACCACGCTAGTTTCGGAATTGCAATGACTTCGACTTTCCTCCAGACACGGAGGATGCTAACAGAAGCCATGCAGGTATTCTAGTGTTAGGAGTCATGACACGGCGACAGGCCTAAGGTGTTGGATTTGTTCAACTGAGATGTTGTCCATTCCGGAGGCTGTTTCTGTGAGGTCCTTAATTCCGAAAAAGGAGTCGCATGAAGTCTCCGGCACCTATTCTATTTCAGTATTTTCCGATAGTATCCCATCTGCCATCAGGTGCCAATTACATCTCTGGACTACTCATCAGCAGATTGGGATGCACTGCGTGAGTATTTTGCGTCCATCCCGTGGGTTGCACGTTGCTTTGAAGGTAAGAACCCATGGGACAGTGTCACTGCTGTTGCCAGTGAGATCAGTCTGGGTATGAAATACTATAACCCATACACTGATGTCACCGGTGTCAGCAGAGCGCGCCCTATGCTCGCGCGCGAGTGCGCAGAGGCTGTTGACCAAAAAGAATATGTGTACTGCGCTTGGGTATGGGCGTGCGCCACGCGCGGGTCCAACATGGGGCACTTCAAAGCGGTGTACAACAGAGTCACAAAGGTCTGCGAGAGGGCTTACGTCAGAGCGGATGCTTAGCGCATAGCGTGGTTTGGTCAAAAGCTAGTGGTGCATCTCATGGGCAGTCGCTGCCGGGCCGCTCTCTGGCCCATGAGCCTCAAGATAAAACAAATTTGCTGGTTAATCTCTTTGCGGCCAACTTCCGAATCTAGGATTATGGTATGCAGCCACCGACACTGTCAATCAGTGACCACGCAATGCCTGATATCCTTATCAGACAACGCGATTTCCGTGCTGTACTGCAATCACTCGATGTCTGGCAAGCCAGCTGACCAGATAGTATTCCAGTGGTGGTTCTTCAAAAATGTGCAGCGGAGTTGTCTCCAATGCTTACGCGGCTGTACCGATTATCTTACATCTCGGGTGAAGTGTCTGTTTTATCACCTGTCTTTCTTATGCATTTCAACGACATGCTGTCCACTGGCAGCATTCATTGCTATGCAAACGATAGCACCTTACATGAGAGTTATTACGGATATCCTGCGACCAAGCAGTCTGATATCGGGGAAAAAGGCAGGTTCTCGTCACTGGGCTTGACTGGATCCTGAACCACATTTCTCAATGGGAATCAGACACCTGCTCGAGTTCAATACCAAGAAGACGCAGGCATGTGCGTTTACAGCAAAGGTACAGTATCTTCTTTCCTTCCCCTTCTCACTCTTTAGAACATGCCATGACAATCTCAATTTCCTTAGTATGTTCGCTACAAACTGAATAATTATTAAAAACTGCATTGAGAGTATCATCAAAACAGGTTGCAGCGATGTGCGGTCCCTATATTGGGAATCCGGAGGTCACTAACATCCTCGAGCCTTTGCAGATGCGTAGAGATGTTGCGTCCTTGGCAATATTTTACCGTCTCTACAATGGTGAATGTTCTAATGAGCTCTTCCAAATTAGTCCCACCCTCTCCTTTCCTATATAAAACAGCACGTGCAGGACTTAGATCTCACCCGCATACGGTGCAGAATATTCCATCTAGAACCCAGCGGCTCGGCGACTCCTTCTGCCACACCAATAAGACCTGGAATTTCTTAGCAGCTCACGTGTTTCCCTCTTCCTACAGTCCCGGGTCCTTTAAGCGGGGCCTAAAAAGCATCGGATTAGGCCGTCAAGCCGAGTGCCACCATTGTAACTTGGTATGTGTCTCTATATGAGAGTTCTCACGCTCGCCACTTTGCTCGCAGCGATGGTTCGCTGCGCAGATGCGTGGGCCCCCGGCGACTCCTTCTGCGAGCAAGTAATGCTCGTGAAGGAGGCGGCGGAGCGAGAGCGCGAGGAGCGAAGGAGAATCGCAAACCGCGCGGCCCGCAACGAGCGGCGGCAACTTGGGCGTCGGAGGTCGCAGAATGACCTCCGTCCCCCATGAGCGCGGGCCTGGGGGTGACGGGTAGAGCCGCCTGTAACCCTAGCAGAAGCAGGCCGCGGCGGCGCGGCGGCACGCGTTGCGTGTCTCCCCATACCTGGGGGCGGGTTGGGGACTCTGTGGTCCCCTCACCGGAAGAGGGCCAGATCGAGAGATATGGCCCTGGGTCGGCCGGGGTGCGAGGGATATGGCTACGAAAATCTCACCTCCGGCAACTGACGGCACACAGACGGCGTGCGTTTTAGTCGGTTCGAGTCCGACATAACCTCCTCCTCCGGCTACGGTGGGGGAGGTATCCGTGGGGATTTTGCGCACGATAAAAAAGAAAAAAAAAAAAAGGTATGTGTCTCTATAAATAATTGTGACCCTCTTTTCAGAGACTTTACCTTTAGCTTACCATCAGGCGAGGTGAAGTCAAATTGAGGCACGTCAATTTGACTTCACCTCCCCTATATAAATCTAGTTTCGGGCCCCGGCTTGTGGTTAGCCGCCCGGGCCCTTTCGGCCCAGTCCGACCCTGGTTCCTATGCAATGTGGTGTAATGTAACTATATGTACAAAATAAAAACAATAAAAGTTAAGGAGTACTATATCGTAAAAAAAAAGATATTGTAAATTTATCTCATCTCAAAGCACTGACGAGAAGTTATACGAAGGTTATACGTAGTTGCTACATTGAACTTCTAACAATGAAATAGGGTGAAGTCTCCCTGTATCGGCCACGTCCTAATATCGGCCTCTTCGAAAAAATGGATCATAACTATGAAAATAACCCTAAAATTATGATCGTTTTTATGCAACAAGCGACTCTATATCCATACGAATAACATCCCATAGTTTGGTGCGGGTACCTCCACATTTGAACGCTCAGGTGGCAATAGAGCACGCGCAGGTACTGACTTGTGTCGTTTGTTGGCATTTCCGAGTCAAATCCCGGAGTCGACGCACTCCGTTGATAAGTATTTGAATGGAATTAAACATACCTATGGTATTTTATATTATTTTATAATAAAGAAAAATAGTCGAAGTACCGTTTAGGTAGTGTGTTTTTAAATTTATTTGTACTTTTTATGAAATAATCGGGGGGTCGAGATTAGGGATCTTTATTTTGGATAAATCTCAATATCGGCCACCTGGTCGATATTGGGGAAATGCATGAAAACACTAAACTATAGGTTTAGCTATTTTATATATTAGCAGTAACATTAATAAGGTTAAAAATAAAATAACAGCTCTGTTTGATGACTAGATCCTAACATCGGCCGCCTAAAAACTTTTTTTGCCAGCTACGGCCGATATCTAGAGAATCGATGCGTAATAACGGCCACTTTATTTTGTATAGGGTACTTACTTTCTTACAACCTTCGAACTTTACAATAAACAGGGACATGGTAAAAAATGAACAAATACTTATATTTTATTTTTAGTCAACAGGTAGGTATGCCATGTTCCAACAAAAAGAGAAAGGTTTCAAACCTATGGCTATATGACCATAGGTTTTATGACCCCTACAGGTTCTATGATACCTATAGGTTCTATGACCTCTATAGGTTCTATGACCTCTATAGGTTCTATGACCCCTATACTTTCTTACAACCTTCGAACTTTACAATAAACAGGGACGTGGTAAAAAATGACCAAATACTTAGGTATTTTAATTTTAGTCAACAGGTAGGTATGCCATGTCCCAACAAAAAGAGAAAGGTTTCAAACCTATGGTTATATGACCATAGGTTCTATGACCTCTACAGGTTCTATGACCCCTATAGTTTCTATGACCTCTATAGGTTGTATGACCTCTATAGGTTCTATGACCCCTATAGGTTCTAAGAGCTCTATAGGTTCTATGACCCCTATAGGTTCTATGACTCCTATAGGTTCTATGACCTCTATAGGTTCTATGACCCCTATAGGTTCTATGACCTCTATAGGTTCTATGACCCTTATAGGTTATATGACCCCTATAGGTTCTATGACCGTAGTCATAGTAGAATAAGAGATGGAGTAAATGTCGTTCAAAGAAGCAGGCAGTAATACAATGCTTCGATGTTACCATTGGGCTTGTGGAGGATAGATGGAAGACGTTTCGCGGAAAATATCGAGGTCTAGCCATTTCCGCAGTTAAGACTGGCAAAGCGGACCCCAGAATCCAAGGTGTAAGCTTCGATTGCGACTGGGAATTAATGATAGGATGAAGTAGAAGAAGAGTAGCATTTCGACAATACGAAATTTCCAGGATCACTTTACAAGACAGACTTCCTAGAAGAATAGATACAGAGAGAAAGAGAAATCTGGACAATAGAATATAAAACATAAACCAGTCAAATAAAATAAAACTAGTAGTTAGAAGAAGAAGAGTATTAAAATAGAAGAAGAGAATATTAACGGACAGCGTAACTGACCTCATGATTTACCTTTTTAAGAAGAAAAGGTGTAAATTCTTTATGGTGGCTGTGAAGTAGAACTAATTAGTGATGTCGAAGAAGATGAAGCCAAAAATATTAAACGTGACATATGTATACAAATGGTTCCACTTAAAGTGTACAGTTCATCGTGGGCGGAATTATATTTGTGTGGTTAAAGAAGATTTTACTTGCCGTCACTGTTTAGTGCATTTAAATTGAAAAGCCTTTAAAGAAAGTCAAGTTTTCTGTTGACTTTATAAATAATATTTTTTCTTTATAATAATATATTTTGGAAATCTTCATTTGTCTTAAATTTATTTAATCATTGTGATCATTAGTTTATAATAACAACAATTACTGTAATTTTCAAGGCTAAGATATAAAGAAAAGACAAATTAATGATAGATAAGCGTTAAAAAAATTATTAGTACCTGAATTGGAATATAAAACGTTATATTTTTTTACTTTACTTAGTTTTATTGACCTAAATTCACGTTGGAAAAGGTATGACGATATTAGGGTCACAGGCGGCAGAAATTAGGGTGTTAGAGGCCGATATTAAGGGAAATCGACATATTCGGAAAAAAACATCTATATTTTCAAAAATAACAAAGAATTGGTAATTTTACGAATGTAGTAATGGAGTTTCAGTATCCCTCTACCCAAAAAAGGCATTGCAGGAAAGCAAATGCTATAAACCAAAAAATTACAATCAATCAAAGGTCAAAAAATGTTGACATGGCCGATATATGGTGCCACCACCCTAGGATAGGTTCCTGATGTTCTAAATTCATTGGCATTTAAAAGTACCTACCTACCAATAATTATTTTTCCGATTAAGTGCTTTGATTAGGTATGTGATTATGTGCTAATTTCAGGTCGTATAAATGACGAATTTTGAACTGAGCATTTTTAGGCACCCCGTGATGTCTGCAATAGCTCATCGGCGCGCGGGATTTAAACGTCATAAACCGCTGGCCACACCAAAAAATCCTGACTGCCCATATCTGTCGCTAGGCACTGAAGTAACACTCACAATAATAAACAATTGAGACATTTAGTAAATTCAGATTCTACCAAAAAAAACTTACCCAAAGTTCCCCGGATAGCAAATTTGAGAACGATGACAGGCGTGCATGTTCGGCGGTCTCTTCTCTCCAAAATGATGGCCACCGTTAAAGATCACCTCAGAACAACACGGAGACGAGCACCTCCCACTGTCAGAACATACCGAGGAGCCGTAGTAAGACTCCGTCTCATCCCAGTCCTCACACGGTAAGGAGTACCGCCACTCCGGAGAGGCATGTGACACTCTATAGCTGTACCGCCGAGTGGTAGTCATATCCGTATATCGTTCGACGTACGCTCCAGACAACTGCTCCATGTACTGCTTGTATAACCGCTTTTGCCTCTGACTCTGTGATACGTGAAGACGCAAAACGTTTAGGAAGCACATCTTAAAACCACGCAAAAACCGACCGAACACTCCCGTGTTTTCCACCAAGCGATACGTCGGCATATGCTTGACTGCCCGGACGAATCACAAGAGGAATTTCAGAGAAAACAAATTCTAATGTCGTTATTAGTCCACATTGTGAACGTCGTTTACAATTTTATTGAAGCGTGATTTATTAATTCCCCGTCCGGTTTTGTTATCACCTTATTTGTTTGGCTTAATCGATATCCGTCATTAGCTCAACTTTTATTTAAAAAGTTAACAATGAATATAGTTTTAATTTTGCGATAGTTTTGTCACATTTTGATTTGCGCGCCAATCGTAACGGTCACATTTGAATAACAGCGAGCGCGCGGAAACACGGCTGGCGTCTGATAGCGTACTGTGCGGGCGAGGCCGACGACTGCGCAGGCGCCATAGTCGCTTTACTACAAATTAGCTAGCATTTCCCCGAGAGGTGAAAAAACGGAGCACTTTACGGAGAAAATACGGCAAAACTGAAAATAATTGGGGTTATGAGCCGTAACCGGCGACAATCTGTGAGCAGTCGTGCTTCGATTGGACACTATGGTATTTTTAAATGGACCGTGTTACGCAAACAGTGGTTAATTTTCAAGTAAATTTGTTATACTAACAGTTATTTAATAATGTATGCGGACACTGACTGTGAGTTTGATTTATTTTGATCTTGCTATACTGATAAGAGTGATACCTATTACGATGCCGCAGAGCGTTCGACAGCTAAGTGGAGGTTGCGGGTTCGATGGGTATAGGGCACATTTTGAACACAGTTTAGGTCCAAGATACGTGTCAGGGTCAGGAGTTATATAATTGTATTGCATAGGTACTTAGACCAATCAAAGCTCTCGGTTGCCATGTTTGTAATAGCGTAACGTCTAATATTGTACAGAATAAATTGTACGGAAGTACGGAACCATACGTGCACGAGTACAACTCGCACTTGTCTGATTTTTTTAGTCACTATTTCACAGATAAAAACTACTTTTGTAACCCGCTGTGCCAAAAAGATTGCATCAAATCAGATTTTAATATGCATTTTTGTTAGGTGTTTCATAAATTCTGTAAAGTCAAGAGTATCATATTTCCTGCTCAACCATGCATGTAATCTGTGTTGCCGGTTCCTAGCTATTCGGAAAACTATTGTAATAATCTATTCTAGACGAAATAATGTTCAACGTGCTTTTTTTTTGTTCTTTTCCTCGCTTTATATTTGTATACATGAATACGTATATTTGCATTTATCTGCATGTTTCCTTGTATAATATGTGAGTATTTACAAAAAAAGGATATAAATATGTGTAATTATCCGCAATCCAGATCCCATAACACAACCTACGAGTAGTTAAACTATGCTTCCTTTGGGCTAGTGCCAAAATAAATCCAGATTTGTTTACCCGTTTTTGCATGAAAGGGTACCAAACATATTCAATTAAAAGTGTACTGGGTAACAGATGAGGTTGGTTTGAACCCAAAATCAACTGGTTTGCACCCAAAATCAACCAAACAAAACTGACGATGCCCTGACTCAGAATTATCTCTTGGAATTGGGGGTCAGAGCTACTTTTTCCTACTTGCCTAACTGCCTGCCTTCGGGGCCCAAATTTTGGGCACCCTAAGGTTTAGTAGGAGTAGGGACCCGTGTGAAAGAAAATAAACATAATTCATAACTAAATACTTTATTATATTAAGCATCAGTTTAAGAATAGCTTAGTGGTTAAGGAGTCGGTCTTACGATCGATAGGTCCCGGGTTCGAATCTGGCTTTTACACTACCAACTTAAACCCACTCCTAACACAAACAATAATAATTTAGCTGAGCTAGAGAAGTTAACGGGAATACTAATGAATTCGGTTACTAGTATTCCCGTTAACCCTAAAACAATACTTGGTATGGCACAAAAATTAGTATGGAACTAAAATAAATATGTCACTAAAATAAATGAGATAATGCATTTTAATATCATGAAGTTACTTCAGTGTCACATGCCGTCTTCTAGCTTCGAGCCCGATTGAAAAATAAATTCATTTCAATGGTTCTTAGACTGAATTGCGATCCCAATAGTTGAGACAAGGCTCAAAGGAGCTATCTACAAGTTTCTACTTAGTCTGTTATACCTGTATGACATATCAGTCATCAGGCGCGGATCCAGACGCGGAACTAGGTTGTGGGCACAGGTACCTGAAGATCGGTCAAGTGCGAGTCGTAGTGCGAACTCATGTCAAGCATGTTAAATACGCTCGAGGGGGGGGGGGGGGGGTATTTGGCGGTGTTGGTCTCACATTGATCTGTTGAATTGAACGCGGTGAGACGGACGGAAATCGAACCTTATGGAGTGGGGTGCAGAAATCGCAGGGGCAAATGATAGTCAGCTTCCTCGAGTAGCTTTCATTAATAGTTCCTTTTTTAAGAAAAACCCTAACAGGAAGTGGACTTGGTAACGCCGGGACTCTGCGATAAGGAACGAGACAGACTTTTTCATAATGGACAGTACTTAGTTACGCACATATTTAGAGTTGTCTTTGTGATCAACAAGTTTCAAACTGGAAGCGATCACCAACTTATCCGATGCTCTCTAAATATCAACATAAAGGCTGAAAGATTCCGAATGATATATAGCTCTAGGGTCCGAAAAGTTCCAACTGGAACTTCAAAATCGTTTCGCAATGCTGGAAACCTAGCGGCATTGACGAGAAGGCCGACATAGTGGTCAAAACATTGCAGGAAGTGTCTCGAAAATTGTTTCCCGGAAAACGCAAACAGCAAGAGTCCAGGCTCTCTCCTGAGACTTCCGAACTTTAAATCAAAAAGCCGATACGACGCGACCTTGAACGCTCCAACACTCGCTTCATCCAGGAGACAATCGAGCGATATAGGGGGGTTAAAAGTGTTCGCTCAGCAGTTGGGAAGGCCCCATCTGACGAAACTTACTTACTGAGCTATACGCAGCACGGATGAGTAAACCGACGGGACACAGCGACGAAGACCTGTGCAGAGACACACCTGGTCAGAGCCCCACTCACGCGCCATTACACCGAGGAGATACCAGATGTCGAATAGTCGACTCTCAGGCAACTGAAGAACAACAGACGCCCTGGTGATGACGGAAATTACTACTGAGGTGCTGAAAGCAGGTGGCGCAACAATCCTGAAAGAGCTAGGGAGTCTCTTTAATTCCATCATCCGGCAAGAGCTAACACCTAGGGCACAGAGCGGGAGTGCGGTGGTACTGTTCTTCAAAAAAGGTGGTAAGACTCTCTCACTCCCGAGCCATGTCTATAAGTTGTTCTCAAGAGTCGTCACAAATCACCTCGCGGATAAGCTCGACGAGTTCCAGCCACCTGAGCAAGCCGGGTTTCGAAAAGGCTATAGTACCGTGGACTACATCTATACTGTTCGGCAGATTGTAGAAAAGACGCAGGAGTACAATCAGCCGCTGTGTATGGCGTTTGTGGACAACGAAAAAGCCTTCCACTCAATCGAAACCTGGGCAGTGCTGGATGCCCTGCAGCAGTGTCGTGTAGATTGGCGATACATCGAGATGCTGAGATGTTTGTATGACACTGCCACAATGTCCATCTTACTCCAAGACCAGAAGACGAAACCCATTAGCCTTCAGCGTGGAGTGAGACAGGGAGATGTTATATCTCCCAAACTATTCACCAACGTATTGGAGGACGTCTTCAAGACTCTGGATTGGACTTTGGCGGGGTACCAACATCCACGGTGAGTACATCTCGCATCTTCGGTTCGACGACGACATCGTCATAGTTGCTTAGTCGCTGGAGCAACTGGGCGAAATGCTGCACAGCTTGAATGGAGCTTCTCGACAAGTTGGCCTGGGTGTAAACTTGGACAACACCATGATTATGTTCAACGAACATGTTGTACCAAATCGATTGCAATGGAAGGGGTGACACTCAGAGTTGTTCAAAAATATATCTTCTGGCGCAGGTTATCCAGCTCGGTAAAAACAACTTCAAGAAAGAAAAGCTGAAGTGGCAGTGGGCTGGCCACATCTGTCGAAGGACTGATGGCCGTTGGAGCAAACGAGTCCTAGGGTGGAGACCGCGAGAAGGAAAAAGGAAGGTGCGATGCCCCTTAGGCAGATGGACTGACGACCTGATAAAGGTGGCTGGGACAGACTGGATGCGAAACACGGAGGATCGGCAGACGTGGCGCATATTCGGGGAGGCCTATATCCAGCAGTGGATTGCAATATACTAACTGATTGATTGATTGAATGTACTTACACCTCAGACCTATGCTCCTTAAAAAGGCGAACAAAAAAGCCGCAATAATAGTGTGTAATTTCTGATATTGTAACAGTACGAACAAATGCTGGTATATCGTCTATTGCACTATACGCTGTGTTCCAAATCACGCGTGATTCATGATTCGTTTGGTTTTTTTTTTCAATAAACCATAAAAAAAGTGACGTCACAGGTCTATTAAGGTGGTGGGCATGCCCATATTGCCCACCCTAGTGGATCCGCGCCTGTCAGTCATACAGGTAATAAAAATATACTTAAAACTATTAATATTACACACGAATACACGTTGCCATTCCGCTGCCATTTCCATAAATTACTGGTAAAATCACAGAATAACTAAACCTACTTAATGCAAATAGGAACCAATCCACACGTGTGCCGGATCAACACAAGTATTTCCAAATCTACCAACCCTTGAAAACAATTTTATTAACTAAGTACTTTTTTACAAAAAATGTGTTTTTGGAACTTACGAAAATTTACAAAAAAAAAATTTCAGCACCTTATTAATAACACAATCAATCCGAAGAGGTTTTGAAAGTTTAATGACCTCAATAAAACTTAAGTACGTAAATACGGTTTTGTTCTTTTAAGAAATCACACGTTTTGAAAACGTGACGTTATTGAATCATGGCATGGCCCTGTAGAGATCAAAATGATGAATAAAATAATCAGACTGAAGCAAAATTACAATAAATTTCCAAGCAAAATACTTTATTTGAAAACCTTTGTTCCTATAACCCTCTCGGTACGCATGTGGGTTGGTTCCCGTTTGCATAAATAGGTCTAACTTATAATTAATTTATTTAGTACAATAATTCATAACATAACATAAACTCACGCCTTTATCCCCGAAGGGGTAGGCAGAGGTGCTAGCACCCACATTTCGCCGTTTATGTTTAGGTCCCAATGTAATAGGTGGCGAGCCTATTGCCATTAACCGGGCACTTATAAACCTGCGATAAATACACACATAACTTCGAAAAGCATCGAAAAGTCATTGGTGTGTGCCATGGTAAACCTGGGATCGAACCCGAGACCTCGTCTCAGCAGTCCATTACCCATACCACTAGGCTACTACACTAGGTATAATTCAGGCACAGTCTATTAAGTCCCCCTATCACTAATTATACTAGGATTATAAATTATCACTATTATATAAAACTGTAACCCAATTTAATAGGATAGGATTAAATAATATAAAATTATAAACATTGCATAAAATGTATCACACTTTCTATTATAATAAGTATATTTACATTAAATGAGATACTAGAAGTGTGTGATACATAATATAATAATATGATTAGAAGTAGTTATTTACGCAAGTGTTACAATGTTATTCAAATATTATGTATGCATATGTATATATGCCTACTTAATCAGCAATGGTGAAAAAAAATTCTGTAGGTACTTGTGTTATGTCATGTTATATAATTTTTTTATACTTTGTTTAAACATAACAGCCCCCACCGCGCGGGTCGTGCCAATAATTAAAAAGTAATGAAAACTGGGGAAGATAAAAGAACGCACGATTTTTTACCGTCTACACTAATCTTTATTAATAAGCCGAATATCAGAATAGGTGCAAGAGGGAAGGCCTAATTTGGAAATGATCGAGAACCGGAGAGGAAAATGATTGGTCATCTGATGTGTCGTATCAGATGACCAATCATTTTCCTCTCCGGTTCTCTTGCGTTCGGTCGACTTGCTTCTAAGAAACATAATTTAAGAGGGACATTATTATGAAACAAATAAAGGAAAAGATACAAGTCGCGTTGTATTAAGAAGTCAAGCTACGAGTATTGGCAGAGGAAAGGGAGGAATGGTGACTGTTCTTCTACGAAAGCACACCTCTTAAATGATGAGAGAGAAAGAGAGAGAGAGAGCAGAATACATAATTAATAGTTGGCTCAGTAAAAGATTTAGTGAACATCAGTCCCATTTTTCAGGCACTCAAGATAGTTGTCAAATATAGCAACAATCGATTTATACGATTTTAAAGACCATGAATCTTCAAATTTACTTTCCAAATATTTCATTAAGTTATTTTTACTTTTCATTAATTTGAAGGTATTATACACAAACGTGGCATTGTACGTTCTGTAATATACTGTGCTAGGGATATACCCAGTAATACAATTTTGCCCACATAATTTGTACAAATAATTCATGTGTTGCAAACAATGCAGGAACTCTGATAAACTGTGAAGAATACCACTTTCATATTTAAAGTTTGATACATCATTATAATTAAACAAAAACTTTAATTTATCGTACATTAATTGACAATCTTTATATTTCTCGTCTTTTGAGAGGGCTCCTTTACTTATCTCCTCGGAGACGGGATTTAGGAGTACATAGCATAGTAGAACGCAATAAGCACAATCGATGAATTTACTATTTACTTTGTGCACATAATACACTAGAGTCACAACAAGAATATGACAATCAGATGGTACAGATGTAAGAACACAAATATCTGAAGCTATGCCTTTGGACAAAACTTCTTCAATGAATAATTTGAAAGGGTTGCCAAGAGAAGGCTTTTTCTTCATTTTGCCGTATTTGTTAAATATGTCTCTGTTACAAATTTGATTTTTCCAGCAATTGTCTGATTTCCATGTAGTACAGTTGGTACTTTTTCTCCCAATATACGTTAGATTCGACTTTTGCGAGTTCGTCAGAAGACAATGAGCATAAGTAATAATCTGAGTTGCAGCTTGGATAGCATCTGGTTCTTGCGTATCATTGACAACAGTAGAACCTATTACAAGACCTTTTCGTTTCATATCGACATACGGAATTGCTATTCGTCCGTTAGATACAGCTTTCGAAAACCATTTTTTATCATCTTTATATAATCCATAAGGATTTAGCCTTTGAAAATATTTTACCGCCAAATGAAAAGAAGGATATAAATAAAGTACCTTACATCGTTCATGCAGTTCTAAAAACATTTTCCTTTTGTCTACGTCATCAATTTCGGCTGCGACGTCGACAATAACATCTTTTTGTTGGTGTTTCACCCATCGTATTACTGAGCCTATATCGTCAATACTTCCATACTGGGGCAATTCAGTTATCATGGAAAATACAGTCAAGAGTATCGGCATTTTGTTATGAACGCCAATAGAAGATTTACATACGTCATGGTCGTATATGATACATTTAACGCTTTCTTTATTTTCTTGCCACGCGACAGAATTCGGTGGAATACATGACACGCCATAGAAGCAGTACTCAAGGTTGTCCGTCAATACTGGGCACTTGAAAGCTCTTGCAACACCAATAATGGCGTCAATCGATTCATATTCGCAACAAAAATATTTCATACCCATCCGTTCTAAGAGTTGCTTTTGCACATCTTTCACAAGAAGCGGTTCAAAATAAGAACGGTTTCTTGGATCATGTCGTTCGTCGATAACTTTTTTATGGATGTCCTGCCTCATTAGTAAATCATCTTTAGTGGTACCTTTGAAGATCACGTAACATGTGACATCACACTTAGAAAAACACTTTAACTGTTCAAATAAATAGCTCGCATACACGTTACAATCGGGTCCTATTAAAAACTGGCAACCACTCTTTTTATAAGACTCCTTAAAAAAGCTGTCTCCATCGATAACCAAGTGGCAATTTTGCAGTGAATGAGATGTTTGTAAATTTTTCTTCTTGATAAAACGTCTCAAAGCCATTTTTGTTGACATCTGAAACAATAATAAATTAAAATAATTTATTTTGTGAAAATTCATGAAAATAGGCACGAGGATGTCGACATAATTATGGTATACGGATTTGGCGGTTATTGTTCATATTGTCGCATTACTTCAATTGAAAAAAAAGGCTCCATCCAGTCTTAAAAGGCTCTCGTTAGGGTCAAGGGCTCGGGGAGGCTTGGTCCGGGCACCCCACGCGGTGCACCCAATGCGACGGAGACGGCAGTGCCTCTCTCACGCAGGGGAGACGCTGCTGCCTACAATCCATTCCAGCCGAATCGAGAGCGGCCCTTTAGGGAGGATCTCGTAATGTCCCTCTGTATCCTACCCAGCATAGGGCACAGGCGAGAGCAAACAAGGGGCCGAGCAGGCCGGATTTTTCCACTCCATCAAGCAGGACCCCATCAAGAAATGTCTTATTAGATAGCCTTACACCCTGGTATGCTGGTAAATATGAAATTACCCGTGTGGTGGCGGAAAAAAAAATCTTTTTGTAATATTTGGTCCGTCAATTGACTGCACCACGCTAGATGCTAAAAAGCTGAGGTGCAGTCCAGAAGATACGTACCACCATCATTGCTGATGCTATTGGCTTTAAAATGGTGGTCCCTAACTTGATAGATGCTTTTTCACGCCCCGCTTGAAGAACCCGGGACTGTAGGAAGATGGAAACACGTGTGCGGGCAGAGCATTCCAGTCCAGCTCTTTATCGTGTGGCAGAGAATGGAGGTCTCAAACGAAAAATAGGATCCAGGGACTGATGCAGAAGGATTTTTTCTCTCTAACCACCGGTGGTTTGGTCCCTGCAGCCGAAGGGAAATTTATTTTTAAATAGGTTTTTATTTTTTTTGCATTCAGTCTGTCAATTGACCCCGCTGGATGGTACGAAGCTAAGGTGGAGAGCTGCGACGACGTGCGGTTTTAGTCGGTTCAAGTCCAACATAAACACCCCCGACAGGCGCCGAGGGGGATTTCCGCACAAAAAATAAAGATAGATATACCTAACTCATTTGTATAACTAGTTTTACAACATCCCTTTTAGTATTTTTAGAAACAAATCATAAGTTGCAGTATGAGTTTACAATGTATACCTATGGAACTGTTATTGTTTGAACCAAGGATATCTAAGGTAAATATTTTGCATTGGAATTCCAAACTGCATTCATCATACAATCAAATTAAGATGTAATATTTGATTGAATCAAATTTTGAAGCATTTATTATACTGATTGTTCAAATCGATTTACAAAAAGACCCAAAGACGTCGCCCCAAAGACGGAAGTATAGAGAAATTTGGGTCGGCTTCGTGCGGGCTTCGGTGACTTAGCGGTCAGAGCATTCCCCCTGTAAGGGAAAGATCGCGGGTTCGAGTCCCGCCCGAAGTCGATTCTCTTTTCTCTTTGTAAATCGATAAGATGTAATACCTACTCGTGGCCAAGGAAATAAGTAGGTATACCTTACCCTACCTTTACATACATTGCAAACATACACGGGCAAAATTGGTACAGTATGTAACTATAATAGTCATAAATAACAGATTTCATGATTTCATTGATTAAATTTGATTTTGACTATGTAATTCAAATTTCTTTCATTTTATATAGGTATGGAGGAGAAGAAGATCAGACCCTAGGGGTAATGCAAGCTTTTGATGGAACCAAAAACCAGCGGGAAAATTTCATTATAATCCAGATAAAATAAAGATTCCAGCTTGCATAAATTCGCATAGAGGTGAAAGTTGGTGGGGGTCTTAAAACACCATAATAGAAATTTCCATTACTTTACTCCCTTTCAACAAAATTCCTAAAAGTCCTGTCTTACTGGATGCTAACAACATGCAAAGCGTCTACTTCAAAAATTTCAAGTTTATAGGACCACCGCTTTGGGCTCTGCCTACTTTTGAGTTAACACTTGCCAGTTACAATAAAACTGTAAGAATCCAATGTTTGACCTTTGAACTTTGAAATGCACAAGTCCAAATTGATGGTGACTTTTGATTTTTTTTTTTATAATGGTGTATTAAGGCTCCTAACAACTTGCAGCTCTAGGTGAATCATGCAA
Source organism: Eilema depressum (assembly GCA_914767945.1). Lineage (NCBI taxonomy): Eukaryota > Metazoa > Arthropoda > Insecta > Lepidoptera > Erebidae > Eilema > Eilema depressum. Next base: position 3,714,323 of record OU612026.1, read on the forward strand.
CACACTTGTGCTGTTGCACAATAATTATTATTTACTAAACATCGCCGGTTTCACCTCACAGCATTTTCAAAGGGTATTAAGACAACTACTGACTAAGTTATCTAGAATTCTTAGTTGCCATAATAAACTTAAAAAATGCTGTGAGCTCAAAGTATGAGATTTAGCATCACTTAATTCAATGTGTATATTGTGCAAGTTGCACACTAATGACTATAATGGCACTACACATAAACTAAATTTATTTAAGTACATATATACAATTTATTTAATTATGTATGTTATACCTGCCTATGCATTGACACTCAAAGCAAATTTATAACACAACTTAGTTATAACTTACTTCTACCAAGTTCAAAGATTTCTTGTGTTTGAAAAAGAAGAGTATTCCAGAATCATAGCAATTGGAAAGATTAATAAATAAAATACCTAAATATTTTAGGACATTCACAAGACTAAAAAGTGAAAGTGAACCACTAGTTAGGTAGTTAGTTAGCCTAATTTATTAGTGTAATGTTTTTTTTTCCCTGAAAAAATCGCTTTATGTTTGTTTAGGTACCTTTTTAAGTACAATAAATGTAGACAACTAACCTTTAAAATAAAGTTACAGTACCTACCAGCATAGAATTATTAATTTTGTTATAAGTCTATAAGTACCAGGGCCTACACTTGTAAATAAGCAGTATTATTTACAGACAATGATAAATATCTACACTACACATTACAGACACCATATTATTATTTACTCACAATTTGTTCCAATCCTAATAATATCCTCATAAATTGTATACGGTCTTCTAAAATATTGCTCTACAATAGATTTTTTAATTTTATCTTTTTTATATTTCCTGCCACACTTGATAAGATAGGTAGTTGACGCAAATAAACAATCAAGTTAGGCAATAAGTCTGAAGAAATCCCAACACCTGGTTGCTGATTGAATTAAGTATTCAATGTATTCATAATACTATTATGGGAGTGCATAATAAAAAAAATAAAAAAATAATCAATAAATACCACAAGGACTTACCTTGTACCAAACGCATGAGATTCCCAAATGCTGGTGAAACGCTTCCCACTGACAACCTGACTGAGCTCTGTGAAACCCCAGCCGCTATTGCATTAATTCCTCATGGCCTCTTGCATTTTTATAAATATTTGTTGTCGTTTGTTAGGATAAAACGGGATTACCGGTGACGACATCCGATACAAAGTTGACACAATGACAGAAATCGTCTACATTCGGGGAAAATCCCAACCATAAAGTATGAATAACCTTTTTAAAATGTGTTTAGTTAGACCATAGATTGTGTTTAGTGATTCAGTGAAATAATAAAAATATTATTTTACAGCAGATTTACAGTAATTTGACTATATTGACTGTACTGAATCTTTTATTTATGTTGATAGTTGATACAGTTTACCAGCTGTGCATGACTGTTATTTGATGACAAAAAAAAACATTTTGTTGCTTAGGTATTATTATGGAATATATTCGTAAGTAAACTGTTGAAACAAATTATAATAAATTACTAATTACTTATAATAAAGTAAATCGTTTACTTGACATCACAGATTATAGTATTTTTTATGAAAAGTTGAGATTGTTGCAAAAATATTCAATGGTCGCTTTTATGGTATCCACGAGTTCCATTACGTGTCCACGTCCTTTGTCCTACGGTAATGTCGTGTCGTGGATAATATAAAAGCGGCCACTGTCGGTGTTTACCTCTTTATTAACAAAGAAGATAGTATTAAGCAACATCTCTACTATATATATGATAATTAATCTATGAGCAACATTAAATTAAACAATTTATACAAGATGTATGTCGGAGTGAGGCACATAAGGGAATTTAATTAATCAATAAAATCTTTTGATGAGAACCTGTCAACTGTGACTGCTGTGCTAAGTGCTAAGGTGACATCTCTATTTCGTTGCGAAATGGTTGATAACGTCTTACGTCAAACAATAACGTTAGAATCTTTGACAACCTGTTTTTATTTAGATTGCTTGATTCCGCCAAATTTAAAATAATTTCACTGATATCTGTAATAAAAAATGACACAATTATGATAATATTATCATGTTTTTTGATTGTTACAAAACTAGTGTAGAAATCATAAATGGAACAACTGCAACGAGGTGAGGAAGTAAGCGTCGAAAAATTTGATATCAAGTTGAAATCTAAACCCAAGGATGGTGTGATACTTCAACTCCATCATACGATAAAGGGGCCAAATGGAGAGTGTCGTAGAATACGATTTTCAACAGCAACATTTGATGACACCCAGGAAAAGCTTGCATGTGCAGACAATGCAGGTAACATCTTCATATTGGATTTTACCGACTTAAAGTTTTGGAAATTGGCCGGCATCGGGCCGAGTACTGCGTTACAGTTCGTACCTAACAAGCCGGACACGTTGATTGTCGGAACTACTAAAAAGTATGACATGAACTTTATTGATACTGAGACAGGGCAAGTATCTCTCACTCTCTCGGGCCATTCAGCACCCGTGAGGCACATTTCCTTTTCGAATAATATCAAAATTAACAATCTCTTAACAGCCAGTAATGTTGAAGCTATCCTATGGGAGCTGCGGAACTATACCAAATATTTTACACTTAACACATACCTTGATGCACGAATTCAACAGATTTTGTTTACTCCAGCTGGAGATTTTCTTGTTGCTTGCTTTCAAAATGATACTGTACAAATTTGGAAACATGAGACTATGAAATCAGTCAAACAAATTATACCGAGTGAATTAAAGCATATGAAAAACGTTGCATTCACGATGAATGGCCGTGCTATGGCTATGGCAGGGCTCGCACCTATGATAATTCTATTTAGCATGGATACGTGGAAAGCTCTTAAATCTATAGACTTGTCAAAATATAGTATTTCAGGAGTTAACCAAATAGCATTTATTCCTCAGTTGTTTGATGGAGGAGCAAATAAAATTCTTGCCGTATTGAGCAGTGATTGTGTATTCAACTTATTAGATTTGGAGAAATTAACAATCATACACACTATTCAGCTGGAATCCTCAGGCATACGTAGCTTTACCATCAGTCCTACGGGAAAGTACTTTCTATGCATTCTACAATTAGGTGAAGTGAATATTTATAACTCTGCTTTTGTTATGGAATCCATCAAATGTCTTCCTAATACTGTAGTTGAGAATGTAACTATAAAGAAAGATTTGCCATGTACGTCGTACAAGAATTCACAGGAACGTTCAAAAGTGCAGGCCGCTGTTGAACAAAAGATGCGTATTTGTATGGATAGTGCTAGATTAAGGAGAATATTAATGCAGTATGGGGAATACCCTGACAAGTTCCGGTCAATTATTTGGAGATCACTCTTGGATACACCACGAAATAAAACGGCATATGCAGCTTTAATTGATAAAGGTATACATACAGCCTACAAAGATATAGAAAAGCAGTTCACAATACACAGCTCGATAACACTGAAGAACTTAAAGCGTTTACTGTCCTGTCTAGCTCACTGGTGTCCTTTATTTGGTGTAATGAAATTCTTGCCCAGTTTTGTGTTCCCATTTGTGAAAGTACTACAAAAAGATCCACTATTACTATTTGAATCTGTTGCTACCATTTTATGTAATTATTGCCAGTTATGGTTTGAGTATGCACCATTTCCACCTATCAGTGTATTGGCAATTATTGAAAATATTCTAGCAGAACATGATCAAACATTATTGAAACACTTTTGTGATGTTGGCATCACAAGTCAAACATATGCACTGAAAATACTTGAAACAGCTTTCAGTGAAGTGTTGACTTGTTCAGAATGGTTGATCCTATGGGACCATGTACTTAGTAATGAACCTAGTTTCATGATTATGGCTGTAGTATCATATAACATTGTGCAAAGAAATGCGTTAAGGAGACTTAAATCTCATGAACAAATTGAAAATTTCTTCCACATGCAAAATCCTATTGATAAGAAATCGTTTTTGAAAAGAGCTTATTCACTATTAAATGATACTCCTGAAGACATACATCCAAGAAGATTCTTTAATGGTTTTGTTTCATTAGAAAAGGGAGAGTGTTACCAGCAATTCACAGGGTACCCCAAGGCAACAATTTGTCTTAAGTTAGCTAAAAAAGATAGGAAGAAAACATTGAAGCACGACAAGACTAGTTTAAAAGAATTAACCACAAAGAGTCAGGAGAAAGAAATCAGTAGCCGGTCGAAACAAGAGCGTCTATCAAATAGTAAATCACACAGTGATGGTGAAAGTGTAGAAGATTGTTGCATTGAAAAACATAGAAAGTATAAAAGGAAAAGTCATGAGTTTGTACCAAATAAGGGTGATTTCTATCAAAGTAATACAAAAGAAGAACTAATCAAAAGTATTGTGTATCCTAGTGCAGTTCACGTGAAGAATAAATTTGGCGATAAAAAAGATAAGGAAATTTCCAAACATCCCAGATCAAAAACAAAGAAAAAATCAGAAAACAAAAATGAGAATTTGGAAAAAGAAATTGAAAAATTAATAACCACTTACACAAATTCTGATATATCTGACGGCTAAAGGACAAAATTGGGCTACAAACTTATTCTATAGGAACATTACGGAAGGAAAAACGATTTTTATTTAAATATGTGTTAGTTTATTGTATCATTAATCACCAACTTGAGTGCATGCCACCAAAGGAGTCTCATGGCAAATGGTGGAAATACATAAGCAGAAAATGGTATGATACAGACGTCGCGCCGATGACGCACAGCGCTTAATTTTACAAGACTATGAGACTACTATCGTGGCGCGTAGTCTGGTTATTATCTATATTAAAATGTATCTTCTTCATTTATCTTATTCTTTCTTCATAGGCCTTGGTATAGTAGATTTTACGTGGCTGAATTTCTTTTTCGATGACGCGCTGAGGTTTGGACTTGATTCTGTATTCGCTCTTAGAGTGCGTATTGGCGTTACTATTTTTGGTTTCATAAGAGCTGAAACAAATAGTTTTATTAGTGAAGCCGTTCGGTCCCGGTTAACCGGAAGTCCGACTAGTCTAACTACAGAACTTCGATATCGCCAATTGATTCACGGAAAATATCCCACGCACACTCAAGCTGTGGAATGAACTCCCTGCGGTGGTTTTCCCAAGCGACTGAGAATCTTTAAGAAGGGCATTAGAAGGTTTCTACAGGGTCGGCTGCGCGAGTGACGCCTCTGGTGTTGCATACGTCCATAGGCCACGGTGACCACTTCCCATCAGGTCGGCCGTGTGCTTGTCTGCCACCTAAGAGGTGTAAAAAAATTTTTTTTTATATATAATACAGCGCAGCCGCATCAACCAGAGAAAAATTCAGAGAATGATGAGTTAATATCATAGCAGTGATTTGCCCTCTGGTACTGAAGTACAACTATCTAGTTCAACTAGTTGTACAAACGATACACTGCTGTAGCGTTTGTACAACCTCAAAATATACATGCGTATACACTCGGTGTCACTTATTATATTTAGTTTAAGTATGGTTGTACAAAAAATTCACCACAAAAGCGTTTGTACAATTTAAAAACGCGTTTTCTTGATTAGGTATCAAGCCTTTCAGCTGACAATGTCACCTTTTCAATATACACACTTCCCATAATGTACACTTTGTCTAAGCTGACTGCATTTCACAATGTCTTGTTCACGAAAAGTACACTCCAAATTTCGTATAGTCTCCGAAATGTCTGGTTCCCAAAATGTCCACTCCCCCTGAATGTAAACATCAGGTGCGTATAATCAAACCGTATCTGTGGTCATCATCATGTGCATCGCTGAGGGCGGATTTACACTTTTATGCTGTATGAAGCTTATAAGATAAGTGGATAGTTTCCACGTTCAGCTATCAAAAATTACGGTAAAGAACAATTTCATTAACAAACAGTCGAAGGGCAGCCGGCCTACGGAAATGAATAGTCATTTTGGGTAAGTGGTCTTGTCGGGAAAAAATGTTTTTTGGGAAGTGGTGGAACTGGGCATCGAACGTATGGACAAGTAGTGATTTTGGGAATACATTTTTTGGGAAAGAGTACATTATGGGAAGTGGGCTAATTGAAAAGGAGATTTTGTCAGCCGAAAGAAAAATAATATACTGATAAATATATTAAATTGTATTATATTAAAGTATTGGAACTTAAATACTCTTTGAATATACCTACATAACTTAAAATAACAACCTTTAAAATAATAACAATGCAATAAATTGAAAAAAAAAAACCCACTACCTATATCAATGACTGGGATGCAAAGTTTTCCAAAAGAGAGGTATGGTAATTAAGTTATTAATCAATTTCATTTAGTTGCATTTCCATTACATTACTATAATTTACTACATACTCAGGCTTCTATTATTGCAACAATAAAACTTAAATACACTTTGAACATAAATAACTGAAAGAAACAACTCTGAAAATGTTAACCATTATTTAAATAAAAAAACTACCCAGTATTTTTATCCTACTTACGCAGCTTTTCCAGAAATAAAGGAATACCTATATCTGCATTAATTAGCTGCATTTGAATATTTTGAATGTAGCTGTTTCTTTCGATAACATTCTTGGATCGTTTTTTTGCCGGTTCAATATGTGATTGCGTTAACAGCATTAAACGCTGCATCCTCCTTCAGATATTTCAATAGATGTAGAACGGTAGGTCTCTTTTAAAACTTTTATTAAACTGTCCGTTCCAGCCCTCACACACGTTTGTTGTGCGGTGCCGCTGGCCAAAAATACACCACATATATTTTTTGGGCATCCAATAATTTTGGACATAATGATAGAAATGTTTTCAGGTTTTTGTTTTCACCTAAGAGTTTACTCTCGTTTATTATGTAAATAAAGCCTTCTTCTATTTTATTCTCAGGAAGAAGGGGTAAGACCATGCACAGACTTACAATTTTGTTTAAATTATTTGTGTCCTTTTTTTTAATAATGGCTAGACGTTTTGCTTTCCTCTTTAGTTTATCTTGATAATGAAAAAAGCACCCGTGGTGTGAAATCTGAGGAAAAGTTATTTTCATGGCTGTAATGGCAGCATATTCAAAGTCAGTAATAAATTTTTGGGGTTCCCATTCTGGAATTTGGCTCTTAATGATATCGAATAATATTGAATATGATTTTTTTAATTTATTTGGCTAAGTGCGTAAATTACCGGAACCACATTATTTTTGACTGAACTACTACCTAAATCACAAAATATATACATACAGTTGCTTAAATGGTCTAGGCATCTCTTAAAAGTTCCATCAGCTATAAATGTTTTACCGACTTTTAGAAGTTCTCGTGCTTCATGAGACGCAAAAATAAGTATGCGATTGTTTTTTTTATTATCATTGTAATCTCCGAGGAGAAAATCGTTGAATGCTGGGGGTATTTCAACCTTTTTCAAATCTGTATACACTAAAGAAGATAATTTCGTAATTTTTTTCCGTCTATTGTTAGCAATACTACGGTAATTATCGTATGCCGGCAATTTTTCAACTAGATCCAGACCCTTATCCATCATGGATGCGACTGTTTTTTTATAAATTGAAAATACTGTTTCTTCTATATTTGATGCTGCCGTTTCTATACTTGAGCATATTATCGAAGAAACAATGTTTTTATTTTCATTAGGAAAACACACTGAAGAATGTGAAGTCCTTTTAAGTACTTTTGACTGATTCTGAAAAAAAAGGATGTACTTAAGCAGATAAAAAAACATATGACCATCGGGAAAACAAATGAGAAACAGAAAATATGCGTTTAATTCAATTAAATGATCCTCACCTCTGCAACAGTTATACTCCCACTACATTTTTTTAATCTGTAATCTTTGCACCTCCAAATAGTAGCAAGATTTTTATATGTTTTTATTAAATAATACTCATAACCATTATTAAGTAACACTTTCCCACAACCGCGTTTTACAATTTCTATTTCACCGAAACAATTAGCCGAAGATGAATCTACCATTTTTAAATATTATTTATTAACTTCAACTTCAACTTCTTCTTAATGGCGTCTGCAGCAAATCGCCGTCAGTTTGCCAATGTCAAGTAAAATATAAATGTTTATAAAATTATTAATGGCGAAACGCCAATGTCAAGTTTTCAAGATATTTTCTACCAGAGCCACGTTAGCCACGGCAGTAACTTTGTTTCCGTGTGTCCACCCCCCACGAGATTCAGATGGTCGATCAGGACGTGTGGTTGGATTTTAGGGGGCTTATTTATTAAATAAACCACCAAATAGCTTTATCAACAATCAAACTGCTGGTGACAGTGTCATTTATTAACATTTATAATCACTAAGGACTCTAAGGAGGTAAGTATGTACTTACTTCATTATTTTCAAGTGGCCAGTATAAATTAGCATGGTTGTACAAATAACCCTTCAACAAGGTTGCCTGATGACTAGTACAACTGGTTGTACAAACGCTACAGCAGTGTATCATTTGTACAACTAGTTGAACTACATAGTTGTACTTCAGTACCAGAGGGGTGATTTGGCCTTACATGCAATAGCCAGTTTGAGTCACAGGCAATAGCAAGATATTGGCCTATAACATGCTCTGTTGACAGATCACTTTTTGTAGAATCCGTGCTTGACCCAAGAATCAGTCAGACTCGCTAACGCTACTCCCTAAGGCAGTCCCCTTCGTTTATTTAGTTTCGAATAGAATGATGAATTAATAAATAGAAAACATACTGTTCAATTTGCTGCTAGAATTCTGTGGTTTCACTTTCTCAATTTTGCTATTCGGAGTCTCTTTCTTGTTTTTGAAAAAATTTGGTGACAAACGTCGTAACTTCGAGAGGCTGCTTTCTTTTGCAACGAATTTGATAGGTGCGAGGTTCGACGTCGAGGCACTCTCAAATCTCTTGAGTCTACTTTTTGTCAAATCTTCCTTAAAGTGTCCAATACCGGATAAATTTGGACTAGACGCGAATTGCGCTTTTGAGGATTCCGCAACCTGTAAGCAAAATTTCCAGCTAAAATATTAAAATTCATACCCTCAACGAATCTATAGCCATCGGGGCCAACGGCCACGCCAGATCAACTCCATTCGTTATTGGACTTCGTATATTATATCCAGTATCTAGGCAACAAGAGATTAAGAAACAGTAAAGGAGATATAGATAAGTCACAAATCGTGTTGTCCTACCATACGTAAAATCAATTTGCTAATTGATGTCCACTGCTGGACATAGACCTCTCCCAATGTGCGCCATAGCATTTGTATACACATACAGACCTTTAATACGGAAATCTTAGATACGTCGAGGGCCAGCGACGAAATAGATGAATCGTTCTTCTCGTCATCCATGAATTCTCTTATCACTAATGACAATTTACAGCGGAGATCCTCTGCCGCTTTTTCAGCAGCTACCAGACTATCCAGTATAGAACTTTGAGAAGAAGCTTTTATAGGGCTGGAAAGAAAATAGTTGCGTTTTAGCACCTACCTAAGTGAATCCTCACTAGGCTATTGTTTAACTTTGATCGTTTAAATTTCATTATTACCTCGAGGTCTTATTACGTCTTCTTATGCTGCCTGGAGTCGAGGACAGTGTGTAAGTGCTTTGTCTGCTGCACATCATTTTCTAAAAAAACAATTTTGTAAATTAGCATAATATAACACCTTAATTTTTTTGTGGCGCATAGTTAGACGACTCAAGATACTGAACCAACTTGTGTAGGTACCTAATGTTAAAATGCATATCACAAGAACTTACTTCCTTTGAATTTTTCACATCATTATTTGATGATGCAATAAGATTCGCTCGTTGTAAAACCCCAGGCGTGGGTAGCTGTTGCACATCCCTCTTGTTAGGCGCCGTAAGGGTATCCAGAGACCGATAACGCGTAGGAGTATCAGGTTTTATTTTAAAATCCCTGAAATGCAAAGACATCAATTTACTTAGCAGCTATGTGCTGAAGATTTGCTTCAATTTTGGACTGCAGTTGACCATCGATTGTCTGCGCTATTTCTTAAAACATTAATGGCCATGAAGAACATACTTACAGTTTATCTGGAGTCTTCAATTCAATCATGCTGGCAGATTTGTTGGCAATTGCGTCTTTGGGTATTTCAGCTTCTGATTCATTGTGTTGTTTGATACATCTGATTATTTCATGCAGTTCCTTGGTGAGACGATCGCGGTGGCTCTTTGGAAGAGAACTCAATAACGAACAACCAAATTCCTGCAAGTAAATAAATACTTACTGAAATTCAAAAGCCTTTTTGGTTATTCGCTAAAATCATTACTAGGTCTATCCTGTACCGTTCTACCTACAAGTAAATAGGTTTGATCCTATCCTCTCTTTAGGATATATTATTTAGTAGAATCATCAAACCTTATCAAGTTGCTTCCCTCCAGTAACTCCTGACACTTGCCAAATGCCACTGTTCTGCTGCTGACTAGATGTTGGGCATGAACATGATAGACTCGGGTTTTCTAGCACCACATGGAGACCTGACGACTGAAAATAACGCAAAAGGAAGACGAATTTTACCACAAATGGTTTTTACCTTAGATTTATTAATCAATTGCTATGTTCATTGGTAGCAATTTTTGGATAACTTTACGGAACTTTTATTTCTGATTGTTTATAAAAAATAAGAACGAGGGCTAATGCCTTCGTGGTTATTTTTGTATCGTTTTTCGTTCGGTTATTTTTGTATCCCTTTTGTAACGTCGCGTTGTAAACTCGGGGAACCCCGCACTGTCGACAATATTTTAATTAAAATGTTAACTTGCAATGATAATAAAGCGCATACCTCGGACAACAAAGGCGTAACTGGAAAACACCAACTTTACAGGAGAGCCAAAAAACAGTTTGTTTCTGGAATATTGCCTGAACTAATAATGATAGTACTTTGTATCATATATCATAAGAAGCCTCTAAATGAGCTCTTTAATATTTATTTACTGAAATTATAGATATATTTACTGTTTTCATAGTACAGGGAAAATTAACAATTACCTATTTATTGTATTAGGGTTTTCCTTAAGTAACTGTTGGTAAATAAACATACGCCTTTTTTGCTGTTCAGGTATAAACAAAACATGGATCTTATGTATACAAACGCTTTTATTGCTACTTTTTCCTCGTGATACAACCTCGGAGCTTTTAGTTTTAAGTACTTATAGCACGTTTATTTTTGAAAATAAATAACGAGTAAGTTTATGTAAGTGTATATTGCAGTGATAATTTATTTAGATTTTATATTGTATGTGACACACTTATTTATTGCACGAAGAAATATTTTACAGAGTAATACATATTTTCTTATATTTTCCTAATAACAAAAAATAACTTTACATTTTAATTTGAGAATTGTGGGTATCTAATTTGTTATGATTTTACAACTACTGTACAATATATCAAAAAGAGTTTGGTGATTAATTGCAGGAATAAAACGAGATTATAATATATTTTTTAATAATCCCTTATTTTGTACGTATTTTGCTAACTATAGCAATTTCTTACATCTAGGAAAGTTCCAAAACGAAAAATATTAATTCTTATTATTATATTTTCACAACCATAGCTATATTTAAACAATAATAAAATCAAAATGGCACGCAACGGTCTTTAAAACTTTGGTGGTCATAATTTCGAAATAATCTGGCCGACCGTCAAAATTCCGAACGCTCATTTCGCCGATGATGTATTCAACGAATGGTTGTATGGCCGACTGTTAAAACTCCGAATGGTCATTTCGCCGATGATCAGTTTTATGAATGATTGTATGATCGACTGTTAAAACTCCGAATGGTCATTTCGCCGGTGATCAGTTTTACGAATGGTTGTATGATCGACTGTTAAAACTCCGAATGGTCATTTCGCCGGTGATCAGTTTTACGAATGATTGTATGATCGACTGTTAAAACTTCGAATGCTCATTACGCCGATGATGAATTTTATGATTATTTTATTATCCATTATTAGAACCTGGCAAACCAATATCAAAATAATGTGGAATTTGCACATAAATTGCGCCACCTAGAAGCACTTGCATTCCTCGAACCAACAGAAATTCCTGCAGCCTACAATATTCTTATGGAAAAGGTTTTTCCAGAGCAAGCATCAGAACTCATGTCATGGTTTTCTAAATACTATGTACAAGGATCAGTGAGTAAAGTCAGTTCAACAGATTTAAAATTAGTACTTACAAACAAACCACCCGTTTTCCACCCCAAAATGTGGACTGTTTATGACAGCCGTCTGTATTCAGTTCCACAAACCCAAAACGCCTTGGAAACCCGGCATGAACGATGGCCTACGTTATTAAATCGAAAAAAATGGAATCTATATAAAACGATAGAATAGTTTCGAAAGGAACAAATATACACCAGGACTATGATTGAACTGTTTTTTTCCTCACAACTTATACCAAAAAGAAGACGGATCCAGTATCAAATGCATAAAGAACGATTAGACCGACACCTCGCTCGTAAAATTGATATGGATTTTCTTGATTTTCTGAGTGGAATGGCCCACATCTGCCATATTATTAGAGTCCAGGTCATAATTTCGAAATAATCTGGCCGACCGTCAAAATTCCGAACGCTCATTTCGATGGATGTGGGCCAATCCACTCAGAAAATCAAGAAGATCCATATCACTTTTACGAGCGAGGTGTCGGTCTAATCGTTCTTTATGCATTTGATACTGGATCCGTCTTCTTTTTGGTATAACTTGTGCGGAAGAAATCTGTTCAATCACAGTCCTGGTGTGTATTTGTTTCTTTCGAAACTCTTCTATCGTTTTATATAGATTCCATTTTTTTCGATTTAATAACGTAGACTATCGTTCATGCCAGGTTTCCAAGGCGTTTTGGGTTTGTGGAACTGAATACAGACGGCTGTCATAAACAGTCCACATTTTGGGGTGGAAAACGGGTGGTTTATTTGTAAGTACTAATTTTAAATCTGTTGAACTGACTTTACTCACTGATCCTTGTACTATTATTTAGAAAACCATGACATGAGTTCTGATGCTTGCTCTGGAAAACCCTTTTCTATAAGCATATTGTAGGCTGCAGGATCTCTGTTGGTTCGAGGAATGCAAGTGCTTCTAGGTGGCGCAATTTATGTGCAAATTCCACATTATTTTGATATTGGTTTGCCAGGTTTTAATAATAAATAATAAAATAATCATAAAATTCATCATCGGCGTAATGAGCATTCGAAGTTTTAACAGTCGATCGCAATCATTCGTAAAACTGATCACCGGCGAAATGACCATTCGGAGTTTTAACAGTCGGCCATACAACCATTCGTTGAATTCATCATCGGCGAAATGAGCGTTCGGAATTTTGACGGTCGGTTAGATTATTTCGAAATTATGACCTGGACTCGCTGTCTATGCATACGTAAACATACTTACGTTTGAACTATAACATTCACATTTTTCTGTAAGTATGATTAAGAATTGTTATTGGTAAGGAAGGTATCCTGCAGGAAGCAGTAAGTGACTTGTGAAATAATCTATAAAATTATTAAGGATTGAGTACACATACGTTTCAGAATAAGTTTAACAGTGACGCATATGTGAAGTTACGAAAAAGTTATTCGAAAATATACCGTGCAATAAAGGAGTAAGTAACTTACGAGTGCACATCTTTTAATTTGACTGGAGCAATAAAGACTGGATTGCGATTACGTACATAATGTTCATGGTTTAAAAAAAATATGCATCGAGCAACTATATTTACGTTTTTTTTGCCAGTTAATTATGATATTTCTTATGGAAGTAGCTTTTGTATTTTTTTAACAAATTTTTATGGCTTTTGTAAGGAAAATTACGAAAAAAATATAGAACATGTGTCGAAGTATTTTACATCGATTGGTGAAATAAAAAAAAAAACGTGTATGTGTATATACGCCTTTATTGTCGGAGGTATGCGAAAGGATTTCAATATAGGGAGTTTCCCAATCAATGAATATATTTTAGTCAATGCAATAATGCCTATAAGCCTTATAGTTAAGTGTGTACCATACATATTTCTTTTTATTACCCGACTGCGCCATCGAGGGTAACGTGTTTCGCACGTATGTACCTATGTTAGTATGTAGTTTTCTGTGTTCCCCTCTACAGGCCAATTCAATCAATATCAACTTGTTTCGATCTTTTAAACAGCAGACGGGTTTTTAATTTTGATTTTTTTTTCCTTACCAAGAAAATAAATCAATCACTATTACTAACTTCAATATAAAAGCCGAGCCATATTATGATTAATTTGAAGTAAATAAATAAAATTAAAACTTTACCTGACAATTAATAACAACTGTTCTCGAGCCGCCATCCTGGCTCATATTCCCATCGCTGGTGTCCAAGGATTTCACACTGAACCCCAAGCATTGTAGAAGTGCGCACAACTCCACCACGTCTATGTACGCGTCCTGTAAATACATTCCCTATATAGTGTGCCGTATTTACTTACACAGGTATGTACAGGCGATGAAAGGTGTATCGACACCAGGATCTATAGGGCTAGCCAGTACACCTGCAGACTGACAAGGCTCTGATACAGGCTTTCCACTCTCGCGGTAAGAAGCTCAGACGGTAGTCGCTCCCGTAAAAGCCAATCAAACCAAATTATATAGAAAGGAGCAATAGGAGTGGATCCTAGGCTCTGGACAACTTTGAATTCAACCATAATTGACGCACAAACGAAGAGGTAAGAGTGCCTATCTATAGGCTATAGGTACTTTTTAAACGTATATATAATTTTGTCAAAAGTAAATAACAAGCAGTTTATTTAGTTCGTAGTTCTACCAATACCTACCTTCGTCACAGCACCTTAACAAATTAATAGAAAGCAGGTTTCAATTCAAAATTTAATTAAAAATGATTAGCTACTCACCGTTGACGACATCATATTTTATAAAACAAAATAAACAAATGACATGCAAATTATATTGATTTCACTATTTAACTTTAATAATAACTCTGCGATTTATGTAGAAACAATAAATAAATAAACCTGTCGTTGGTACAATATAGATTTTAGAGACTACAAATTTTACTAACTACCCTCATGTATAACTTTAGTAAAAGTACACTTTATCAAAATTATATCGATGGTTTAAACGCCAAACGGTGCAAGCGACAGCAAAGTATAGAAGAATATTGTTGTAGGTATTGTACTTATTGTTCATGAATCATGATGTTGTGGAACGTTTTTCTTTCAAAAATCTTCGTCGCTTGCACCTTTTTTCTACCCACCTATCAGTATGACAGAAATATAATAAGAGCGGGATTTCTCCTGCTTATTCGATATTATGCATAATGCATAATTAATTATTATAAAAGCCAAATAATAAACAGGAGAAGCAGTGAGCGGTCTCCGAGGTGAAAGCTTCGAATGCACCCGGGAAAAACGATAATAGTGTAATTACGCTACTTTTCTTACAGTCATGCAAATAGACATGAATAAAAATGCGAATACTTTTAACAATCTTTAATAAGTAGGTACAACATGAGTTCCAGACCCTAAAGGTTCATCCCTTTAGTATCCCTTTTTAACAACAATCCATTATCGCTTACGAAAGACGATCCTGTTATCGCTTTAGATTTCTCACTAGCTACAAAGAGAACTAAATCAGCAATCTCTTCTGGCGCAGATACTCTGTTAAGAAGCGTTGCATCTGCCATATCTTCCCACACCTTACCCTGATCACCTTTTTCTGAAGTAATGTTGCTAAAAATGTTGGTTTCCACTGGACCAGGGTTCACATTATTGACTCTTACGCATTTCGGGCCGAGATCTAATGCTATACATCTTGTGAAATGATCCAACGCAGCTTTAGAAACACAGTAGGCAAAATATTTTGAGGAAACAACATCCACGGCTGCGACACTAGATATATTAACAATGTTTCCTTCAGTTTCTATTAAATAAGGTACGACGAGATTAGTTAAGAACACAACTGATCGTAGATTTGTTGCCATGACCTGATCGAAAACCTGCATAGCTGTATCCTCCCATATGGCAGCTGTACCAATAATACCCGCATTATTGATCAAGATATCAATTCTTCCATACTCAGAAATAGTTTTACTGACGATATTCTTGGTGTCACTCTCTTTGGTGACGTCAGCGACAATGATTAACGGATTCACGCCGTACTCTTGGCACTTTTTCGACACTTGTGTTAACTTGGACTCGGTTCTGGCTACTATCACGACTTTTGCTTTATTTTCGGCAAATTTTACAGCGATGGCAGCACCGATACCCGAACTGGCACCTGTGATAATTACAACTTTTCCGTCGAAACTCATGATTGTAAACTCTCTTGACTGGATATGGGTAGACACTGTACTTAGGACTGTAATGTCACTTAGGTTTATATACTACGAGAGCACGCGACGGTGCATGACATACGCATTTTACTGATCCAACTATTATTTCTGTATATGCTTATTAGAGTTCCATAAAAAATAACAATATCTAAACCGTACGAGCACCAGCAATTAAGAGTAGGTACTTAGATGTTTTTTATTACCTATATAAATAATATATGTACCGTTCATATTGTTTATCTACCTCCCATTAGGTAACTTTTTCATTTTTGTGCGGAATTATCTCCACGGAGTTACCTGCCTACAGTTAGTACAGTCTGCAACAATTAATTTAAAAGTACCTACGTAGTAAGTAGGTGTGAAGTAGGTATATCAATGAGTATAATGACATATATCAGTGGCGAACGAAGGGTAAAATTTTTTCAAAAACAAGCCGTTGGAAAAACATCATAAGGTACCTCTTAAAGAACGACCATAGTAATTTGTGTATGTACAGTAGAACTCAAAAGTGCAGTAGCAATCCTACGTAACTATAGCGTCAACATTCTAGCGCTACTTGTGACCTTTTTCTTTTAAGACAATTTACACACACACATAAATTGTTCTTCCGTAGGAATATTATCGATAATTTCGTTGTTACTACTTAAGCAACCCGTGGCCGAGTGGTTCTAGCATGAGGTCAGGAAATTCAAAGGTTGATGGTTCAAATCCTACGATCTTGCATTAACACTTTTTGTGTTTCATTTATAAATTAATATCAGATTGATGAATAAATAATCACCAAATTAAAAATTTAAAAAACCGACTTCAACCGATTTTTGTTGATATTTCATAAATTGCTTGACCGATTTTGATAAAATTTACCTGGGAAGTATAACCTATCAAACAAAAAAATAATTTTGCAAAACGGTCCAGGCGTCTTTGAGTAATCGGTGAACATACATAAAATAATACAGGACTACCTCAAAAGTAAACCAAAACCAAATTAAAAATCAACGCATATACACCGGAAATATAGCTGAATATTCTGAACACTTCTGCATACCCTTTCAAAGGATTCAGGCGTGATGTTATGATGTGTAATGGCAGAGACATTGCAATAATATGCGATTGCAGCAATCGCGGCTGATTTCCTGGTATTTTTTGAAGAGTTCCTTGGTCTAATCTCGGAAACCCATCATCAGATCTTTACGAAATTTAAATGGGACCATATCGGAATAATCTACTTTCGAACAAAAAAAGAATTTTGCAAATCCGTCTACGCATGGCGGAGCTATGAGCGAACAAACATAAAAAAAAAAAAACATATATAAACATCCGAATTGAGAACCTCCTCCTTTTTTGAAGTCGGTTAAAAAAATATTATTTGTCAAACTTTAGCAAAGATCAACATAAAATGTAAAAAGAATGCCAACTTCATGCAAAATTAAGTACTAGGTAAGTACTTATATTAATATTTAAAATTATTTTCTTGTCATAAATATAAAAAATCGTTATAAGCTGGAATCGAACCACAAATATCTCTAATCACTGTGAATCAATAGTATCTTGCTTTAGCATATGAGTATTTGCATTGGTCTGGTCGTGCCTCGGAGAGCACGTTAAGCCATCGGTCCCGGTTGCCATAAGAACATCTATGGCAGTCGTTACGGGTAGTTGGAGCCCTAAAAAAAACCCAAAAACAACGGTCTAGCTGCAAAGCTTCGATATCGCCTAATGTTAAACATTGGGTTGTGGAGGTCAGATGACAATCGCTTCACGGAAAATATCGAGGTCTAGCCAAATCCGTAGTTAAGACTGGTAACGCGGACCCCAGACTGACTCCGAGCTGAAAGCTTCGGATGCGACTGGGAATTAACGCTAAGAGGAAGAAGATCAGTATCACCTATCATTAATTAGAATTACTGTGCATAACGTGCCTATCACACAGAGATACGTCTATCATTACCCACTTAAGCGCCTTTTCAACGCGTACTAGCAACACTGCCCATATTTGCGGATCCTTCTTCAGCCATGGCCCGACTCACACTTGGATGATTTCGATGAATTTGTCATGCCTGTTCGTTCAGTAAATACATACCTTAATAAATGTAGGTATACAAACTATTATAAATATAATTCTTCCGTCTTAGGGCTCATTTACAGAGACGCGGGGCGTCTCACGTCGTGTAGCGTCTCGAGTCGCGGCCGGCACGTTGTACCTACGTTTTTTTCCGTTTAGGGGCTGTCCAATAATCGCGTGAGAACATTTCAGAAAAAAAAGTCACGAAAGTCCACCAAGGGGGAGGGGTATTATACCCCTCCCCCTAAGAAAAAATAAATAGAAGTGATATCTCGCTATAATAGCGAGATATCACTTCTATTTATTTTTTCTTGTAACGCGAGATTTTTATCACGGTGCTGCTGAATTTATGTATGTATGTAAAAAATATACGTGATTTTGGGTAAGGGGAAGGGAGGGCTAGTCTAAAACGTCAGCACGTATCACCATACTAGTACCAACTCATAGTGACGATTGTAATGAGGCGAGGCGTGCAGACGTGGGAAGCTGAGGGTGATAGAAATTAGAACGGAGTTTGCCGATTAACACTGCGGAGAGTTGTCAATACCATCTGCTAGTTCCGCTGCATTTCAAGCAAACGCGTGTGAAATCGCTTCTGCGTAAACGCACCTGCACAACACCGTAGGTTTGAACACACTGCGTGTTAGGTACTGCGCCCCGCGTCTCTGTGGTGTGTGTTCGCGCAGCGGAATGTTGTTGAATTTAAAGATTTTAATTATGCAGATATTTAGCACATGACGTCGTGTAAATGCTTATGGTAAAAAAAAATTTGTGCATGCAGCCATTGTGGAGAAATTCGCTAAAAACAGATTCCGCTGGGCGTACGTTGTCCTGGCGGCACCTTTTTTGAATTCATGGACTTAGAAGAAAAAAAATGTGTCCAAAAATTAGCGTGTATTTGCGTGTAATTGTGTATGTATGAATAAAATTAATGAATGCATAAACTTCGGAGAAATTCAAGTTTCCGCCACGCGAACGTTTGGCCATTAGCTAGTTTTCATATAAAGCGCTTATATAGAGAGCTGTAGATTTTTACATACGTTGTTTTGAATTTGCTTATATTTGTTTAATAAAAAGATTTAGAAAAAATCGAAGGGTTTAACAGATAAAAATATAAACGTAAAATACGCTTATTAGGTCTTAGTTCGTAAAGTATGCACTTTGGGGTCTAGATTTTTACGTTTATACAAACCTTGTAAGTGTCTGCAACATGTTGCCAAGTATCAATGATGTTCCGCTAGTAATTAAAGAGCAATAGGACAATTTACCATGTATAGACCACTGTTTACAAAGCAGTCAAATATCACGACGTTCTAAAGGAATTGCATAGTAAAATATATTCCAATAATTAGCTTACTGATTCAACTATTCACATGCAAAATTTCATCTCATTATATTCAGTAATTAAAGATAAACAATGAAAATACTGACAAAGCATCGAAACCCTACATAACCCGACCAAGTTCGGATGGCTACAAAAAAGCGGCCGTACCATATATCTAAGTAACGTTCTTAACCTTCCAGTATAGTATTCATTAATATGGTACAGTTGCGTACACAAGCGTTAGGAAAAATAAAACAATAAATTGCATTTCTTGAATGAAAAATATTTTTTTATTAATAACGCCACTATCTACGATAAAAATAAATCTTCAATTAACAAGTAGGTGGGTACTTCTCTAATGAAATATCCGTCTACAATTTATTTCTCGCCACCTGTTACGTAGAAACCCAAAAATTGGCAAAATGTGGAAACGTAGAAACGTAGAAACCCAAAAATTGGCAAATTATCTATTTTTTCTCTCTAGCTTAATATTTTTGATCAATTCATATCTACTATACTTAGACTATTTAACCAAAGGTCTAGCCTTAAGCGTACCGCTTCGAACAAAATAATTCTGCATATTTTGGTGGGGTGCACGGGAACACGCTCACATACATAAGTCACTGCCGTACCAGTAGGTACAACGCTAACATCATATACTGAGACTGACGCAAGTCTCAAGCGCTTACTTAAATAAAGTACCTACCGCCTACGTAAATAGTACTTACTAATCTTAGTCAAATACAATTAAAAAAGTAGGTGTAGAAAAAATAAATGATCTATAAATTAAATCGAAATAACAATTGTGTTATCACCTGTACCAATTCAATACCGGTATTATACTGTAAAGGAGAACGGGCACTTTTGTATGAGCTGCGTCCCAACCCTTGTAACAAGTTGCGACTAGTGTAAACATGTTTATTTAGTCTATTTATATGTAAAAATGAAAGATTTTTATCAGAAATTCATGCAGGTCCAAAGTTATAAGGGTGTAAGTAAAAAATATTTTTTGTGCAAATAGGCTTTGCAGTATAGTTCTACGGTTTTGTATCATTTCGCCGACGGTCATTACAACTACGGTTGACTCAACTAGGGTTAATTCACCTACTGGTTGACATGGTTCATGGTTGTACCGATCACATATTTTTAACAATAAAAGAGGGGTGTTATAAGTTTGACGTGTGAGTGTGTGTGTGTGTGGGTGTGTATGTGTGTGCGTGTGTGTCAGTCTGTCTGTGGCATCGTAGCTCCCAAACGGCTGAACCGAATTCAATTCTGTTTCTTTTGATCGAAAGATGGTTTAGTCGAGAGTATTCTTAGCTATGTTTCATAAAAATCGGTTCAACCATTTGAAATATATTATGAGGAATGAAAATCAATCCAAAATCTAATCTATTTTCAAATATACCCGTATTGGGTATCAAATGAAAGGTCATAATTTATACATCACGATACAGCAGGTTTTATGAAAATTAAAACCTGCTATTATTATAGCTATATAAAAAGCATGAAACAAAAAAAATTAAAAGCAGAAACCAATATTTTAATTTTCTCTTTCTAAATCGATTTGAATAGTTAGCATAATAAATGCTTCAAAAGAATATTATTCACGCTGCATACATTTTTGGTCCAAAATTGAAAGTGCTGGCCAAATACGATATTTCGTTAGAACTTGTTCTTATTGGGGCGTCAAAGTTGAGGGACCACTTCCTTCGGTTTTATTTGAGTTCGAAAATCTTGAAAACATACATTTTTTATGACACAAACTATTGAAAATGGATAAAAAATGTCGTGCTACATTGGAAGAATAGTTAATAAAACTAATAAAAAATAAACCCCATACTGCACACCGTTGTTTTTCGTCTATTTATTCAGGTGCTAAATTGAAAATAAGTAGCGGCCAAAGAATACAAATATGACATTCCGTTAGTCGGGCAGTGGACCCTCAGCTTTGACGCCATAATAAAAAATGCTAATGAGGACAAGCTCTAACAGAATATCATACTCATATTCTTTGGCCGGCACTTTCAATTTTGGACCTAAATAAATGGGTGAAAAACAACGGTGTGCAGAATGGGGTTTATTTATTATTGATTTTATTGACTATTCTTCCAATATAGAACAATGATTTTTATTCGTTTTTAATCATTCATATCATAAAAATGTACGGTTCCAAGATATTTGAACTCAAATAAAACTGAGAGCAGTGGTCCCTCAGCTTTGACGCCATAGTAAAAAATGCTAACGAGGACACAAGCTCTAACGGAATTTCATATTTGTATAGGTACTTTGGCCAGCACTTTCCATTATGGACCTAAATAAATGGACGAAATACAACGATATGCAATATGGGGTTATTTTTTATTGCTTTTATTAACTATTGTTCCAATATAGAATAAAGTTTTTCATTTATTTTTAATAATTCGTATCATAAAAAATGTATGTTTCCAAGATTTTTAAATTCAAATAAAACCAAGCGCAGTGGTCCCTCAACTTTGACGTGGTAATAGAAAATGCTAGCGAGGACAAGTTCTAACGGAATATCGTATTTATTTTCTTTGGCCGGCACTTTCAATTTTGGACTAAAATGGGTGATGTCCTTTCATTCAAAAATCCCAATAATTTATACATATTTGAAATGTACTAATTAAGGCCTTTAATTTGATATCAAACACGGTATATTTACCTCAATTTTATTTTTTAACGCAGTACTTTATGACCGCTAGAGGGCGCCTCATTAAATTCAGTGACACATTATATAGCCTATAATAAGTGGACGATCAAGGCACTTCTAACAATACCTTACTTGTCCAGTTCTAATTAGTAGTTGAAGAGCTATGAGGGAATTAGTGAATATACATACATAGTTCATACATACATACATAGCCTGTCAAAATCATAATCCTCCTTTGGCTTTAACATAGTCGGGTAAAAATAGCATAAATAAATAAGTATTTTGTCGTAAAAACACTAATTATTTAAAATAAATTAAATACTTTCTTAGTAACTGAAACCCCCACAACTTTTACCCTGCACGAAATACAGATTTATGTCCATACAAAAAAATAATACACTCATTGAGACCTTTCATTTGATATAGGTCAAAAAGTGTTACACCATATGGGACGAAACGCCCATTCGCCTTTTAGAATGTTACCTAAATATATTGCACGGCCGCTTTTTTGTAGCCATCCGAACTTGGTCGGGTTATGTAGGGTTTCGATGCTTTGTCAGTATTTTCATTGTTTATCTTTAATTACTGAATATAATGAGATGAAATTTTGGATGTGAATAGTTGAATCAGTAAGCTAATTATTGGAATATATTTTACTATGCAATTCCTTTAGAACGTCGTGATATTTGACTGCTTTGTAAACAGTGGTCTATACATGGTAAATTGTCCTATTGCTCTTTAATTACTAGCGGAACATCATTGATACTTGGCAACATGTTGCAGACACTTACAAGGTTTGTATAAACGTAAAAATCTAGACCCCAAAGTGCATACTTTACGAACTAAGACCTAATAAGCGTATTTTACGTTTATATTTTTATCTGTTAAACCCTTCGATTTTTTCTAAATCTTTTTATTAAACAAATATAAGCAAATTCAAAACAACGTATGTAAAAATCTACAGCTCTCTATATAAGCGCTTTATATGAAAACTAGCTAATGGCCAAACGTTCGCGTGGCGGAAACTTGAATTTCTCCGAAGTTTATGCATTCATTAATTTTATTCATACATACACAATTACACGCAAATACACGCTAATTTTTGGACACATTTTTTTTCTTCTAAGTCCATGAATTCAAAAAAGGTGCCGCCAGGACAACGTACGCCCAGCGGAATCTGTTTTTAGCGAATTTCTCCACAATGGCTGCATGCACAATTTTTTTTTTACCATAAGCATTTACACGACGTCATGTGCTAAATATCTGCATAATTAAAATCTTTAAATTCAACAACATTCCGCTGCGCGAACACACACGTCTCTGTGAACGAGGCCTTAGGTGCTTCATTATTACTAACATCCATTTAAATTACCATTACATACATACCATACACCATTAATGTATTATTCAGTGGTGTGGTGTCCGTAGGTAGGTACTTAAGTGGTACCTAGGGAGATAAACATCACATTGCATACACTCATCAAGGTTCCTATACTTAGTCTTTTCATTAAATATGATTGTCATCATCATTATTTGATCGCTAATCTCAGCTGCGCGTGGTTCCCGGTAGAGTAGAATTTGGGCCACCCCATCTCTCATGCGATGTTGTACATGGCGACTAAGGGATAGGGCTGCTTTACATCAGACAGATATACACATACAGCCCAGAGTCAGCCTCAGATGCATGGCTCGAGTCAATAATAGTGCCCGGAATACGGCAATAGGCTCACCCCTATTACGTGGGACCTAATACAATGATTGGTGAAATGTGGTGTTAAGTCACCTCTGCCTAAACCTACGGGGATAAAGGTGTTATTATATGTATATAATTATGTAATCTCGGTTGGATCTATGCAGCTGTCGCCTCCTGGCTTTTCTTGGCTTTTAGAGGAGCGACTGCCGTCTGACTCCCAACCCTTAGACGAAAGCACCAAAGCGTCGTTCACTCAATAATAAATGCTTTTTCATCTGTCTTAAAGCACCTAAGATTGTTTATAGGATATGTTGATTCTCACATTTTACTTAATTTCATTTTTTTTCTCTTTTCTTTTATGATTTTTTTTTTTGTGAAAACCCTTAGCTGTCTAGGTTAGGTAGAAATAAAGCTCTTATGTATATAATAAATTTTATTAGCGACATATTAATCAAATATAATATTCTAAGTAGCGACATCACCACCATTCAGTTGAAAACAACTGTAAATATTTGTGTGTACTTTTCTTTATACGACAGCACTGTTTTATATCAACAGACGTAGCAAATTCCAAGGGGGCTACTATGAATCGTTCATACGAAACTTCGGAACGGCACGAAATACAAATGCAGGACATAGTATTTAGCTACCATGAAGTTACTTCGGATTTCTTTCGGTACGGTTTCGGCCGAACGAAGTGTAGTGCCATCTTCGGGTCCGATTGTTCGGTTCGAGCTTTGTTTCATGATAGGGTTGAACTCCAGGGGCTAGGTGGAGACTCAGTGGCCCCACATCCTAAGTGGGCCAGCTCGACAGGACTGGCCCTGGGTCGGCCCGAGTAAGAGAAATGTCTCAGACAATCTCACCTTGCGCAACCAACGACCCGTAGATGGCGTGCGTTTTAGTCGGTACAAGTCCGACAAAACCTCTCCTGCTGGCTCCTTGGGGTTGTATCCGCGGGGATTATGCGCACGACAAAAAAAAAGTGTTGAATTAAAACACATTTGATGCTCATTAGATGTACAATGAAAAGTAGACCCAAATACAACAGCGATAAGGTTCTTAATTGTAGGTCATGTATCTCGGCGTGGCGGAGAACTTGGCGTATGATTTGATGACCTTGTTGACGGCCTCTAGGAAGTCTTTCTCTGTAGCCACCTTGCGACGCGCGCGGATGGCGAACATTCCCGCCTCTGTGCACACAGACCTGTGGAAAATCAATCAATCAATTAGGCTATTGCAGTCCACTGCTGGACATAAGTCTCTCCAAATATGCGCTATAGCACCCTTAGTCCTTTTCCAACAATAGGACATGAATCTTCTGTAGAGAATAATGTCTTATTACTCGTGATCTAGCTTGTGGATTGTTCTGCTAATGGATGAATGTTGAGAAATTTAATAGAATTTACATTTTAAACATTGTTTGCTTAACATGTTGAGTTTTACTTTATACTTTTTTACACCTTGACAGTACTGTAGTAACAATCAATCATCGCAGTCCACTGCTGGACATAAGCCCCTTCCAATGTTGAGAGGCTTTGGCCTACTGTTTCCACGCTGGCCAGACGGGTTGGTAAAGGGTTTAATTTCGAGTTTTCTTTCTCTCGCAGTGATATCGTCTGTGTATTTTTCTGTTCTTACGACACCCTTCGGATGAGATGAGGTGGTGATACTTGTATTTTTTCTCCATCACCACGTTAACTGAACTGATGTAGATCAAATCCCGGTAGAGTAGAATAGGGGCCACCCCATCTCTTGATGTGGGTGTCGTAAAAGTTGACTAAGGGATAAGGCTGTTCTCAATCTGACAGTAAACATACAGCCCATGACAAAGTGCCGCTAGACGGCAATAGGTTCGCCCCTTATTACGTGGGACCGAGGCGAAGGGTGGGTGGGTCCTTCGGGGATTTATAGGCGTATACTTTTCTCTGTCTCTCTCTTTTTATTTTTAATACACCTTGTATCTAGTTTATTTACTAACTACACCATATCTTTTGTTTTTATCACATTACTGTCCATCCCAAGGTTGCCTGGAAGAAATCGCTTCTAGCGATAAGGCCGCCCATTGTACATTGAACTGTAACATGCTACCTACTTGTACTACTGTAAATCTATTGGCGTACAATAAAGAATTATCTATCTATATATCTATCTATCGATCTATTTATCTATCTATGTATGCAGTAGATAATTTACCGAATCTCAGCGCCAGTGGAGTTAGGACACAACCTAGCCAGCAAGTCGAAGCGGATGTCTCTCTCCACGCTCATGGAGCGGGCGTGGATGCGGAAGATATGCGCGCGGCCCTCTAGGTCGGGCAGGCCGAACTCCACCTTGCGGTCCAGACGACCTGGCCGCATCAGGGCTGGGTCCAGGGTGTCGGGGCGGTTGGTGGCCATCAGCACCTAGGGGAGGAGATAAAATACACGGTCTATACAAAATAGTGCAACACTGTAACAGTTTTTTGATCTCAAATTCAGCCTAAAACTAAGTTTACCACCGCTTCCTAGGCGCTAGTGGAGAAGAAACGGCGCAACAAACTCCACTGGGAATGTGTGCGAAACAGAGCGTACAGAGAGATGCATTTTGGTGTCGCGAGAGATTTGAGTATCGGCCTTAGCAATAGTTTTTTAACCAACCCTGCGTCGGTTGAAGCACACACTCTCTATTCTCTAACAGATCTATGTTTGGAATAGATACATTAGACATAATGTAGCTAGCAAAGATGTGTATTATTGTGTATATGTGCCTTCACGGGGCGATGTGGTCGCGAAGCGACAAAGCCCAAAAATTTAAAAAAAAAACTCCACTGCGGCTTATAAAGCTGAAGAGTTGGTTGGTTTGAATCTCAGGAACTATTGGTTCGAATTGAATTTTTTCGATTTTTTTTTTATGTTTAATAGTCCGTTTATCAAGGAAGGCTACAGGCTACATATCATCACGTTATTACTCAAGGGAGTGGAGCAGTAATCATTGCAGAGCAGATTCCCATACATTATTTATACTAACTGGATCTAAAACATGCGAATAGCGGGACATGGCGTGTCGACGTAAGCCACGAGCTAAACGGGAGAATCGGCTAGAGAATGATAAATAATGGTATGTGACGTACCTTAATGTTTCCCCTAGGATCGAACCCGTCCAACTGGTTGATGAGCTCCAGCATAGTTCTTTGAACTTCGTTGTCACCACCGGCGCCGTCATCGAATCTAACCAAAAACACAATATTTTATTATTACTATTATAAGTTTTAATGTAATTATTTTATCGATATGCCAATCGTGAAGTCCTAAATAATGAAATTTCCTTGGCGCATTTTTCCCCTGTCCTTATTACAACTCACCTTTCTTCATAATGTTATTTATTAAATGCAGAAGATTTTTCAGTATGTCGTATGCTTACTGCCATAGTATTTTTTTTAAAGTAACAACAATAAAATTACTAGATAGTAAGGTGTACATACTGTCTTAACTACAACATACCTGGCTCCACCAATGGCGTCGATTTCATCAAAGAATATCAGACAGGCTTTCTTGCTGCGCGCCATCTCGAACAGCTCTCGGACCATACGAGCTCCCTCGCCCACGTATTTCTGCACCAGCTCCGAACCTAATAACGAAAACATTACAAGTAAATAAACTCCCTAACTAAAAGCTAAATAAAACTTTATTAGATTCAAGAATCGTACTTGAGAACTCATACACGGTACGGTAGTCCTTTAACCATTATAAAACAACTTAATGTTGGCTTTGGTTTGATGTGTTTAAGAAATGGCTGTTAAACTACTTATGTCGCCAACTGTATATAAAAATAATTCGTCAGCAAACTATATTTTAAATGTACTGCTTGATATGTTAATAGTACTCTGTCAAAACACAAAATTATTGACAAAATAACTTTCAGCAGCGACTTTACTGTAGGGGAGGCGTATCAGAAACCTGTCTATACTTAATGACAAGGTTCTTTCTTTACTCCCCAAGAGATGGAACAAGAACTTCATTCAGAAGAAAGGTGTAACTTATAGTTCTATTATCTTGACCCCCAAGTGCCGACACAACCCCCCCCCCCCCCCCCTCCCCCCATCCCGCCGGACCAACAGGGAACCGACTAAAACCGCAATCCATCTAGGGTCAACTCAGTTGCCGTGGGTGAGATAGCCTCTGGTATAGCCCACACTCCCAGACTGAGAGAAAGGATGCCTTAGCACGCGGATTGGTTTGAGCTTTTGCCCGCGGCTCCGCCCGCATGGATGTCGGTTATCGCGACCAAACATAGCCTATGTCCTTTCTCGAGGTCTAATCTACCCCTATACCAAATTTCATCAAAATCGGTTCAGTGGTTTGGGCGTGAAAGCGAGACAGACAGAGTTACTTTCACATTTATAATATTAATAGGGATGAAGACCATCAATCATCAACCATCGATCAATTAGCCTATTGCAGTCCACTGCTGGACATAGAAAGAAAGAAAGAAAAAACATAGGTCTCTTCCAATGTGCGCCACGTCTGCCGACCCTCTACCTTCCGCATTCAGTCTGTCCCAGTCACCTTTTTCAGGTCGCCAGTCCATCTGGTTAAGCGTCGCACCTTCCATTTTCCTTCTCGCGGTCTCCACTCTAGAACTTGTCTGCTCCAACGGCCATCAGGGCCCATACCATGAGAATTACAAAGTGACATTTGCAGATGGTAGGATAACAGTAGTTCAATTATTGACCTGTTTTAAGAGATATGGTAAGGCCGCAGTCCTTCTAAGCCGATAGATATAAAACAAACTTACCAATGACCCTGATGAAGCAGGCATCAGTTCTGTTAGCGACGGCTCTTGCACAAAGGGTCTTGCCGGTACCGGGCGGGCCGAAGAGCAGCACGCCTTTAGGAGGTTCGATACCCAGTTTCACAAACTTTTCCGGCTGTTACCAAAACATGTATGCTATAGAATAGATTGCTAAACTCCGCAGTCACAAGTGGCCTGTGACTGCTTATGGCCCTATCCTAGTCCATGCTGCGTTTGCTCTCTTGCTCGCTGTGCCCCTCCACCTGTACTATCGAGGTTCTGTGTATTGCAAGGGACAACGTTGTAAGTATTGGACCAACAAAATATAGTGAATTTTAAGAGCCATTGACTTTATGAAGAACTAGGCGATTAGGGTTTCACTGAATAGGTACCTACTTACTTAGCCATCATCATCCTTTGCACTTAGCCCAGAAGCTTCCTTGATTGCTATTTTGGCTGCTGTGGGAGCGACTCATCTATATAATTAATATAAAAATGAATCCCTATTTCCCTTGGTCACGTCATCACGCGTGAACGGCTGGACCGATTACACTATTTCTTTTTTTAGAATATACCTTGAAGTACAAAGATGGTTCTTACGCAGAGAAAAATTACGCTACTACATAAGAGAGCGGAGCAGTAACCATAAATGTC
The DNA here is from genome assembly GCA_914767945.1 of Eilema depressum. Lineage (NCBI taxonomy): Eukaryota > Metazoa > Arthropoda > Insecta > Lepidoptera > Erebidae > Eilema > Eilema depressum. The sequence continues at coordinate 3,743,826 of OU612026.1, forward strand.
AACAAATTCGGTAGATTTTCATACTTTGCAGGCCTATAAATGACTGAAAGGGGGGTAACGGGAGGTAACGGGACTTAGAAATGTGTCGCAGGCGAAGCCGTGGCGGGTCGGCTAGTATCATATAATTTACAAGCTTGTTTATCATCTAAATAATCTTGGATTCTATAATAGCCTATTTGGCACAGTTTACTTTCAGTTATTTACAGGTAAATCCCTAATTTCAGTAGGGAGCTTGTTAATAAAGCGTGTACATATTAGCCTGGAAAGAATTACGATTTTTTTGCGTCTACCATCACAGACTACAAGATGTTTTTGAGTCTGGTGTTTATGTTATAATCTGTCACTAGGAGTTGTCATTATACGAGTCTGCTTACATGTAAAAGAGGGGTCTCGACGACCTCCCGAAGCTTTTCAATCTGCTCCTTACAACCTCCGACATCACTGTATGTGACGTCAGGCTTCTCTTCCACCTGCATCATGGTCACTGTAGGGTCGATCTTCGGCGGCAGGGGAATGTGAATTTGATACTTGTTACGGTCAACACTGGGTGATAAAAAATAATAATTAGTATTATAAAATCGTACGTACATGCGTGAGGTACGCCTGTAAATCCCCGAAGGGGTAGGCAGAAGTGTATTAACAGTATTAACACCCACATTTCGCCAACTATGATTTCAGTCCCACATAATAGGGGGTGAGCTTATGGCCGCAATATAAAATCATACTTATTTATATTATAAAATCATACTTATTTATATTAGTAATCTACTAACAATCGCTAGTGGGTAAAGGGTAGGACTTGCGATTTGAGTAATTCATTGCGGCTTCTCAAAGGTCCCCTTTATCCGTATCTGAGTTTAACAAGTAATGGGCATGCTGTATTTGCTGCATACGTCGGTAGTTGTCGTATGCGGTCGGCTTCGGAATCAAACCTTAACGACGGTGTGAGTATGTCGGACTCGAACCAACTGTTTTGTCATGTTACATCCACCTGTGTGGCCGTGGGTGGCCCAAATATTGGTGACCCCGACGTCACTTGCCTGACTCGAAGCAAACGAACAGAAAACATGTATATTGTTCAAGGTAATACCTTCATATCAGACTCAAGATATCAAGTTGAATATTAATGAACTGTTTGATTTTGGAGAGGTTAAAAGAAAATGCTAAGTTTTGAAACATTCTCTTTAAAGTAAAATCAATAATGGCTCTCCCAGTGATGCATGTAGGTAAACAACACAAACACAAGTAAGGGGACACACTAGCAACAAGCAAGCACATAGCAAATTTCCCTACATTATGCAGCATTTCTTGGAAATTTGCTCTATGCTTGCTACTCTTGTGTGTGCCCCCCTTAAGAGATTCAGTAGTGTAAGTATGCTGAAATAGTATCAATATGTCAATTTTTCCAGCCTGCCTGGCTTATTGCATAAAGATGCCAAAGAAATACATGCAAACTACTCACATAATACATTAATCAAATCTTATGAGTCACTTGTGGGCTCAATTTTTTAAAAACCTATGCAGCAAAACTTAAATTCTTCACTTGAATAGGGCCACTAAATAAGCATGTTAACCTGTACAGCTATTTCTCTGGTAGTATGAATAGTCAACAAAGGATATAAGTGTACACAAAAGGTGTGTACTTGTATTATTTGTTGATTGTACTGTACATACTTACTTATTTGAACTTACATAGGATCTGGGGATAAATAAAATACTGTAAAATAAAAAAAAGGTATCATTATTCATTTGAGAAACTTACCCAACTCTCATACCCTCTTCAATATCAGTTGGAGCCACAGAGTCGGCCAGGTCCACCACAAACTTGGCGAACTGCTTCACATTGATTATGTACTTAGGATCGTTTGAATCTGCATTGATGATTTTTGTACATCTCGCCACCTGTGAAAGCATTTGATATATAAAATGCCACTGATTTCATTCAACAGCCTCTATGTTATGACAGTAGTGAATTAGACTGCTACACAAGGGGCACAGGTTCAATTCCCACTCACTGCAAATATTTGTATGCCTGATTGTATGTGATATATGTGCATTCATCTGCTTGTTTCCGTGTTTCTCAGCAAATAGAATGGCCTACATAGAATGCCTATCACCTGTCCAGCCAACAGCATTCCCACTAGAAGTAGTAGTAGTTCATTGGTATGAAAGGTAAATAATGTTGGTATGTACTGCAACATGTAGCTCTGTTTACAAGCTCAATGGAACAGAGGTGTTCATCGCAATATAATACTCTTGGAGAGTTGTATCAGAAAACTAGCAATGCTTAAGTCTAGATTTCTTTCTTTACTCTCCATAAGTAACTGGATAAGATAGGGTGTAATGAGTTCAGAAAACAAGTAATCATCCATCCAGCTGTCTATGTGCCATTTAGAAAATTATAATAATAGATATAACTGAACCAAATACAGTATATGAAAGAGACTTTATAAGTAGTGTAGTAGAGGTAATGGAACAAAAGTTGAGGCAAAGAATACCTGTAATGGTTGCTCATTTTGCAATGTCTGTTTGTCAGCGGCCAAATCCCAAAGAGCTGGAGGTGCTAATCCTGTATCAGATTCTTTGATACCAGTTAATTCGTTAACCCTCTTCATCACTGTCTGTATGCCATCTTCTACTTCTTTGATGATTTTTGTGTACTGTCCTTGGCCCTGTATATCAAAAATATTTACTTTACTTCAAAATCTGCCAGTCATTAAAGATGTTAGTATGTAATAGATATACACTTGTTTATAACTTACATATGATTTCAGAAGTGCTATATCACCCTCATCCAGTGCTGTAAGTTAAATAAACTTGTTAATTTCGGAGAAATACACGTTGAATAGCAATCAAAATGGAATAAAGCGAAAGTAGTGTCATTACTTACATTTGATTTCTTTTTCAGGTTCCTCCTTATCGTCCTTTTTTACTTTACGCATATCATCTCCCAAGTGGTCCGGCATTTTGGATTAAGTATAATTTAAAACTATTTCTTTGTAAAAATTCTACAATTACAATAATGAATTCTCGACCGTCATCAAACTTCAGTGTGCTTCAATTTTCAAAGCAAACAATCCTTTTCACGCATTATCTTTCAGCGGCTACTTGGCTTGAAGAACGTTTGCTCAAAGGTGAATAAAACAAACATTTCATAGTTTTTATTATGGTACGTTGCGTGTAAAGAACCGTTGTAGTTAATTTTTCGTGCCACGCAGGATTTCTTTTTAATAAACAAGCAATACATCAACTAATTTTATATGATTTTACTAAGTATCATACTCTTAGAACCTTTCAGTCTATTTATTTTGCTTTTTAAAATATAACATTATTTACTGAAATGTAACTGTATTACAAAATCCAATTTTGGAGTTGGTGAAATAATGCTACTTGGGCAGGAATTTGCAAGTAAAGAAACGCATTCAGCCATGACAAGCAAAATTAAAAATGCGTTCACTAAATAGTCAAATTGCTAGCTAGAATTTCTTTTAATAAAACTACCTTTTTACAGCAAATAAAATCTTTAAAATTATCAAATTTAGTAAAGTTCAGCCATTCGCTTTGATAAATAATACAAGGTAATAAGAATTTAAATAGATAACAAGCAAATAATCTGTCATGAAACACATTTATTGAACGCATGGATTACATAAATTCGGTGCGTACGCCATCTGACAGCTAACATCAGTACTAGAATTTTGTATTCGTAGTGCTGAATGGAGAATCACATTTTTTCGTGTTTTCCATGATCATATTCTTCTGAATTAGCTAATCTTTTCTTTTAGGTAAGTGTGAAAAACCATGTTAAAGACTTCAACTGCCGTAAAATATAGTTTTTATGAACAGAAATGGCTGCTGCGATGTGTCCCTCCTGTTATGACCCACAACCTAATGTCAAAGCCCGGTTTCACATAACATTTTCATTGGATTACTCACAGTTTTACATTCCATTTTTATCAGTTATCAACAAAAAGAATGTGACTTATCAGAGTGCAACCTTCGTTCGTAGTAGAGTCATAAGTGTGTTTGACCGAATGCGTGTTAGCGCCCGGTCTATTACCTGCCAAAACTATGCTACTTTTCGCCAAAAAATCTTAGTTTTTATCTTAGTGTTATCTGTCTCGTTATCATTGGATCACGATCATCTTATTTCCAACAAATAATGTATGCTTTACCAACCACACCACTGACATGTTTTGCATCCTTAGAAAAGTGAGTACCTATGTAAAAATGTTCTTTGTTTAAAAATGTATTTATTAATTTGAGCACGTGTACACTATTCTATAGAGCCTAATTACCTGAAAAATAATTGGTATTTCCTATCACAGGTATGTTGTTATGATGGTATACTATAAGTCTTGTTAGTAAGGTTAAAGCACCTGTATTAACCTTTACTTATAAGAATTAAAGTTCAAACACCTCATATATTGATTTGTTTTTTTTTTGAATGTGATTATCTAATCAAAAAAATGATTCATGTGCAGTAACCCTATCTAATAAGATAATTATGATTTCATTTTCACTTTACTTTACTTTACAGTATTGATTATTTATGTTATGAAAACTATAGGTAATATTTTGTAAATATACAACTTCATGAATGGCAGTGAACAAACAAACTTGAGTATACTACTATTCTACTTTTATTTAAGTAGGTAGTAGTATTGATTACTGTGATTGTGTGTACTAGTACCTACAAAGTTCTTATTTGAAATTATAACAACTAATGTTCTTTTTTTGTAATTGTTTTGCTTCATTGGTTTTCCAATCAGAATTTCACTCAAATTAGATCTATCACCACATCAGGTGGCTGAGTGCTGGTCTGCCACCTAAATTGTACTTAACTGTGACAGAAGTAACAAGCCCACATATTCTCTCATTCTAAAGCTTTCAGATCTAGAAAGAATTTAAAAAAATATGGAAGGAATTTAAAAAATTACTAGTTTAAATGCCTATTTCAGTATTGCAAAAAACTATAGGTCGGGCCTAACAACATTCTATGAGTCTTCAACAGGCCTGACAATGGTTCAAAGTCTTTTACAGGCTTTACAATGGTCTATAAGTCTTCAACTTGCCTAACAATAGTCAACAAGTCTTTGACAAGCCTGAAAATGGTCTATAAGTCTTTGGCAGGCCTGTAAACGGTCACCATATATTTAAATATACAAACTTAATCTATACAAATGTGTTTGTTGATACAAATTAAATACACATACGTATTTGTATGTATACATACATTAACACTTCACGTGGGATGCTGTCTATAAATAACCATTAACTATGTAGACTCTAATGAAAGCACTATATAGGTTTTACACAAGGAGAATTTTATTAGTACACAGTTATATTCACTATCACGTTACTCTGATAGTTGTATAGTGAATAGTGAATTTTCTTATTAGAAAATGATATAGTGGTGTTGATTGTGCCAAATATTTGTATGAGACATGAGTCTTCTGTGTGTTTTTGCATTGTCATGTTCGATCTGTGGAACTTTTTCTTCAAGGTATGGTGCATGTATGTATTGTGTGAAATTTATATTATTCTACTTAGGCTGGATTTCATCGTGAATATAAATATCTAGTTAATTATTGGAAACTTTATTAGTTTCATTGAATAAAATGTGAAACCTCTGTTTAGTTAAACCAAAATTTCTTAAGAAAAATATGTGTGTGTGTGTTTATAATATCAAATCCAGCAACAGAGTAGACTTTTTTGAATCTGTTATATTTATAATTCTGTAGAACTGTAATATATTTATTTTAAAGTAAGCGGTACCCATTGTGTTAGTAGGATGTTTATAAAAATACTAACAGGCACAAAATATGCCAAGACAGCAAAGTCAGCCAGTAGAGAACTAGACACATTACTCTTCTGAGGCTGTCACAGTTCAGTTCCTTGCCTTCTGCAAAATCCTTATCTTCATTATTAAAAAAAATTACAAAGTTTTGAAAATTTTGCTAAAATTATTGTAAGTTTAATTTCATATTCATTAGTTTTTTTTTATTGTTATTAAACTAATTTTCTTTTAAATTTTGCTCCAAAAGAAGGGTGACCTCAGACCTTAAAATAAGATATTTGCCAATTCAAATATAATATATACTTGAATCAACATTTAAAAATATTTTTCGTCCAGCTTTTTAAATTTAGAAATCTTAACAATGATCATCTACTCTTGATGCTAACTGTACATAATACATATCATCTACTTGTTGACAAATTTCATCAACTTCGAAACACACACAAGTTCATACAACATGTCAGAGGTCAATGTTATTTTGTTATCTCATTCAAAACATTCTAACATATAGTATGTTTGTGTCAGTGCTGCTGGCGAGTCGGCGAGATGCACACAGTCACTGAGGGGCAGTTCCGGAGCACTAACGGGTCCGCCTATGGACGTGACAAGGTCGCCATATTAGACGCCGGGTCCCAGTATGGGAAGGTTCGTATTAACATTTTTATTTACTTCTTCTTTGGTGTGATAAAGATCCTATTTTTCGCTATTTTAAATTATTCGAGAAAAAAATTCTGCCATCTCGACTGTGCTGTCAGTGGTTTTGTTTAGATCGTCTTTAGTGCAGGAGGTAAGGGCATTAGGGCTACGAAACCAAGTGCGCCATGTGGTCGGATCTTACCAAGTTCCTCAAAACCCAAGCCAACCATAGCCGCAATTTGGTACTCCTACTGATTGACGGACGAGAGCATCATCAATATCACCAGTCTGTTCTACGAGGTTGACCCCTGCCGACCTACCTTACGGACTCAGTCTTGCTCAGTACTCATTCGTTCATTGTACCCAAATCACTTAAGTATTCTCTGAGCCTTTTCTCAACTCACTTGGCGTCGGCTTTGCAGTGTAAGGCAGAGTTCCCACTATGCCGGACCGGTAGATCTGACGGAAACCGGACTCCGGACAGAATGTTCACATTACACCGGATCCCAGAAGAAAATCGGACACTCAAGTACTCACCTCAGTCGAACTGTGCGCATAATAGACGACGAAATTGTTGTGTTGTGGTGGTATCTTAATAGAAGGCAAAAACATTGGGTATACATCCTATTTTACGGGAAAGATTTTCACTTGGAACATTTGAAACATTAATGGGTGAACTTAGAAGTGACGAATCAAAGAGCCGAATGACGTGAGGGGAGCACGGGCGGGTTGAGCAGGGGACATAGATCCGGGGCAAACTGGTTCACATTACTCCGGTCCGGGTGTTCTACCGGCGCTTCGCAGTGACAAAACGCTAGGCCAAAATGCCAAGCTCGGTATTTTTGCCGGATTCAGCATAATGTGAACAGCTTCATATATATTCTTTAGCCATTAGCTCTTCCGGCAGTTTTACAGAGGCGGTGAATCTGTCGGTCCGGCATAGTGGGCACCCGGCCTAACTGTGATGCGGCTAAGCTTCGATATCTTCCGTGAAGTGACTGACCACAACCAATTGACGATATCGAAGTTCTGTAGTCATGCTTTTTAGGGCTCCATGTACCCGTATCCTAACTACACCCTTTACGATTGTCGTTACAACATTTTCTCATAGTCCCGAATCGCTTCTTCCTCCTAGCGTTAATTCCCAGCCGAAGCCTTCATTTCGGAGTTTTGGGTCCGCTTTACCAGTCTTAACTTCGGATTTGGCTGGACTTCGAAATTTCCGTGAAGCGACTGCCATCTGACCTAAAAAGTCCCGAATCGCTTATTTCATCCTATAAATTTTTATACTAAGTACATGACCAGCCTAACGGTAAGCGGTTACCATCATCGACATCTTAGCGTCGTTCCCAGTTGCATCCGGGGCTTTCACTTCTGAGCCTGGGGTTTGCTTACTTCTCTTAGTTTGGCTTATAAGATTTTTAATGGAAGCGAGTACCGTCTGACCTCTTTGAGAATAACCTGCGGCAAGACCAGCGGCTCCGCTCTCGTGGACTTCTGATCCCGTTCCCACTGCTGACCTGACCCTCCCCAATAGCGTGATGATAGCTCACAAATATTCTGACTATCTATTGGTGAAGGAATTTTCAAATCGGTTCTGTAGATTCAGAGATTACCCCTTACAATGACACAAACTCGCAAACTTTACCTGTTTATAATAATAGTATAGATGCCCGAAAAATACGCAGTAGTGTTATCTTAAGCATGGTTTACTACGAAGTGGAGTTAGGTACTTCCCCAATTCTGAAAGGCAACCTTACTATGTTCTATTTCCTTAGTACACAAACAAAGCCCGCGTTTGACAACTACCGGACGCTTGTAACATCATAATAATAGCTCACGTGTTGCTAATGTAATAAATATTTATATGTAAACTAGCGACCCGAAGCCAGGCTCCGCCCGGGAATGAATTCGTTTCTATCCTCTTCTCGCGCATCATTACTTTACCCTGGCTATACTTATTGGAGGATTTCAGGAGTACCGGAAGTATTAAAAATTGCGCTCTATAAGCGCAGCGCGCGTTTTTCGGGTGTCTTTTGAGGATACCATGGGGTGTTTCAACGGACAGCCTCCGTGGCGTAGCGGTAGTGAACGCGGCCGCTACGCAGGAGGCGCGGGTTTGATCCCCGCTCAGTGCAAATATTTGTGTTCATGAAATATGGGTATTTGCATTGGTCTGGTCGTGCCTCGGAGAGCACGTTAAGCCGTCGGTCCCGGTTGCCATAAGAACATCTATGGCAGTCGTTACGGGTAGTTGGTGCCCTAAAAAGTCCAAAAACAACAGTCTAGCTGCAAAGCTTCGATATCGCCTAATGTTAACATTGGGTCGTGGAGGTCAGATGGCAATCGCTTCACGGAAAATATCGAGGTCTAGCCAAATATGTAGCTATGACTGGTAAAGCGGACCCCAGACTCTGAGCTGAAAGCTTCGGATGCGACTGGGAATTAACGCTAGGAGGAAGAGATGGGGTGTTTCAACGGTGGACGAGCTCAAATCAACCAATCATAGATTATACCAAAGCAATACACGCGCGCCAGGGATTCGTTTCTCTCACAACTTGGGTCCAATATACGTGCCCGACGATCCCTGTTTTTCTGAAAGAAAAAAAAGTTTTTTTTATTCTGCACAGATATGCACGAAAACCATACAAAAAAAAAACAAGAGCTTATCTAAAGTAGGTATCTAGTGATCTAGTGTCGCACACAGCTATAAAGAACTTGTTTCTTATTCTATACTTAGACTTTGCTTAAACATTATGTAATAGGAACTAATGAATTATTAGCAAATGGTAAACAAAGCCTTTCTCGATTTTTATCGAAGGTTATTCAGTATCACTTGTTTAATACAATTTGCACGCTGATAAGGTTTCTTCGAAATAAATGAGTGAACATAGTACATATGGAGTAAAACTATATTGTACTTACTCTTCTTCGTGGAGCCGATTGCCGATAGCAATTTTTAATGACATTAGATGTGTCCAATCCAAAAGTCGGTGACGGCCTCCGCAGTCGCATTAAATCGGGGTTTTGCCGACACGTTCCAACCATCTTCTTTCCGCTTATTGGAATGCTCCCTAATTATTTATCTAGTCACAGAATGTAGAGGTTTCCGTAACAAAGGCACAATTCTATAGTGTGGGAATATTAAAAAAGACACATACATGTAACTTTGTAGTTTACTGCATCATAGAGATAGCTCGCTCGGGGAAGTAATTCCCTTGTCACTTAATGTCCCATAGACACTCCATCCCACAGACAGCATCTGTGGCGTGGCGGTAGTGAACGCGACCGCTACGCAGGAGGCGCGGGTTCGATCCCTGCTCAGTGCAAATATGCGTGAATGAGAATATTTGCATTGCACGTTAAGCCGTCAGTCCCGGTTGCCATACGAACATCTATGGCAGTCGTTAATTGTTATGTACTGATCACTGAACCACTGCTGTAAAATTCCATTATTTGAACAGCAGGTCTAAAATAGCCGCTTTGGATGTTTCATTAAATGATCATCTTAATTGTCAGATTTCACTAATCGTAAAATGGTTACTTTTGATGAATCATATAATGAAGCTCATAATGTTCATCATCTTATTTGACAGTTTTGTATGAAGATGCGTAAAATGGTCTAAATATATGAGTCATTCATAATGTCAAATTCGGTGAAATTCGTGACGTATTGAATGTTAACACGGATTTACTTTTTAGCAGATTTTAGCCTTCATATTGATGTTTTCATAGTTATTGTTGTAATATTAAACCTCACTAAGATGTTTAGGGCACAATTTAACTCCACTCTGTTTGTCCACACAACTATTTATTGACGGCCGAGGCTTTGGCGTAGACTTTTATTTCAGGTTATAAGGTCTGAGTTGCTCCTACAAAAGTCAAGCTTTGGCGACGGGGTTGTGTTGTCCCCCCTTCATTTATTTAATAATAATTGATTATTGCTTGCTACGCGTGATTTGATCTTGTCAAAACTTTGCAATTCAACTGGACCTTGCGCTGTGATGATGAACTTCCAAATTACATGAATTAGAATAAATATCCAGTCTCGTCCACTTAGCCAGTCCAGACTCAGCCTATCCATGGCTCAAGTCAACAATAGTGCCCGGAAAACGGCAATAGGCTACGTGGGACCCAATACAAAGATTGGTGAAATGTGGATGTAAAGTCACCTCTGCCTAACCCTCCGGGGATAAAGGCGTGATTGTATGTATGTATACTATGTATGTAGAATAAATATTCAAGTTATGCTAGAGTTTTTCCATACAGGGAACGGCCCACCAGTGTAAAGGGCCCAGTCAACAGGCAAGGCGCTGAAGCCTTATTTAATTTGTGAGGCATCTACAAATAATTATATTATTATATAAATGACCAAGACAGTCTAATGTCACAGCTAATGTTGCCTAATGCAAGCCTAATGGTGGTCCACATGTTCTGGATTGCACCTCAAGTTTTTACCATCTAGCGGGGTGCAGTAAATTGACAGACAGTAGGTATATAAAAAAATGTGAAAGGCCTTAGATTCAAGCTCGATAACTTTGACTAATATACCTACCTACTTAAGCATAATAAACACTATAATGATCATGGAGGTAGAGGTATATAGAAATATAAATATTCTCATTCGCATATTTATTTAAAAATAAAACTTTTTATTTATTTATTCATTGCATTTTATGAAAACTTACAGCTAATAAATTAACATTAGGTACAATACAATTATTGTTGTTATCATCAGAGACTTCGTCCTGCTACACCAGTGGGATTATTCAGAACCCCGTGTCATCCCTTTAAATTAATTTATTGATTTCCAAATATCTTATGGGTATTTGCAGGATTTGTTCATATTTATAATTACTGCTCCACTCCTCTAAGTAGTAGCATGATATATATAGAAGAGTACTCTGTGTGCCTTCTAGGCTTTTACACTGTTGTGTTTATATCCAGCCATTGCTCTGCCATCCCGTTGCCCGTCTACCGTTTTGCCATCATTAGTTTCGTGCCTGCACCTTGTGTAAAGATGCCTTTGCATCTAACCACAGAAACACAAACACATTCAATGTTTTTTGTAGAAGTAACTTGATAAGTTCAATTCAATTCATAATGAATGGCTCTGTGCTTTTAACATCAATTCTGTCAATGTCCCGTAGTAGAGCTATTAACGCAGGATATAGAGTGGCCTCGATTTTGACTGGCTGACTCGAGTTTGTTAGTTACTTCCCACAAGATCCAAACAAAAGGACAGTATTTTGCTTTTGTTTATACGCCACCGTCGTTCCCCCATTACGTTGCCCGTCTATTCTAACATCATTAGTTTCGTGTCTGCACCTTACTTTAGACGCCTCTGAATCTAATCACAGAAACACAAACACATTCAATGTTTTTTGTCGAAGTAACTTGATAAGAATAAGAAACATAAATAAACATTGAAACCAAGTTTTGACAACAGACAGTTTTGAAATGTCACGTCAGGCAAAAATTACCACACCAAAAATAAAAATAAAAATTGGAAACAAATTGTAGTTTTAGCGTTATTTTTCTTTCAATTCATGTTTATTAGATGGAAATCATGAACTATTGATATATAGAACATAATAACTACCATTTTACGCTGTATTAATGACAAAATCATAATGTAGTAAATACCGTAAAAGCACGATTCGGCGAGTCCTTATATTTTTTTCGTCATAGCAACACCAATAACAAATATGAAACATATTGCAGATGAAAATATGAATGACATATTAAAAAATGTGGTCATTTTACAATCTATAAAATATGTCACCAACTAATCTGCAAATGAATGTCATTTTTAGATGAAACATCCAAAACGGCCATTTTAGACCTGCAGTTCTAATCCAAAATTCTTGTCACTCAGGTAATAGATCGTCGCATACGAGAACTATGCGTGGAGTCAGACATCTTGCCACTGGACACGCCGGCGTACCACCTCAAAGAGGGAGGCTACCGGGCTATAGTTATATCTGGCGGACCTAATTCTGTATACGCTGAAGATGCACCGAGATACGACGCGGATATATTCAAAATTGGACTCCCAGTGTTAGGTAAGTTAGCAAATAACTTTCGGAATAGGACTAATGCAATCCTAAAACTAGTCATTAAGTTTCAGAGTAGTGATGAATGACTAGAGAAACACCTGCCATTTGCCTTTCTATAATATTCCATCAAAAACCAAGCGGTTCGGTGACTCCTTCTTCTGCCGCACCATTACGTCTTGGAATTCCTTACCAGTTCACGTGTTTCCCTCCTCCTACAGTCCCGGGTCCTTTAAGCGGGGCGTGAAAAAGCATCTGATGAGGCCGTCAAGTTGAGTGCCACTATTGTAACATGGTACGTGTCTGTAATGGTGACCCTCTTTTCAGAGACTTTGCCTTCAGCTTACCATCAGGCGAGGCGAAGTGAAATTAACGTGTCCAATATAAAAAAGGGCAATTAGACATGATAAATTAGGGGCTGTCCATTAATCACGTGATGTTTCTTTAGAAATTTTTGAATCACCTGTCCTGTCCCCCAATATGATACGTGGTGAGGTTTTAGACTACAAAAAATACTCCCCCCGTACTCCCTCCTGTTGAGCCTCACGTGATTGATGGACAGCCCTTTATGAACATGCTATCCTTTATGATCTTGAGCGGTATCCGCACCGGTATCCGTCCTTTTCTTTCATATAAGTAGTCATTTCAATAATCATTCCGTTATACAAACAAGGAACATTGTCCGTCAGGAATATGCTATGGCATGCAGATGCTCAATAAGGAATTTGGTGGCTCCGTGCTGCGGAAGGAGGCGCGTGAAGATGGTCAGTACGAAGTGGAGGTCGAGACGTCATGTCCTTTGTTTAAGTAAGTTTTAATATGATATTTATGGGTTAAATTCAACTGATATATTATTGATTTAAGGTATGATTCCGTAGCCGACCGCATACGACAACTGCCGACGCACGCAGCAGATGCGTGTACTTCATTGCGGCTTCTCAATGGTCACCTTTATCCGTATCGGAGTTTAACAAGTAATGGGTACGCTGTATGTGCTGCATGCATCTGTCGTTGTCGCATGCGGGGCTTCGGAATCATACCTTTAAGAGTCACATGAACAAGAAGATATTGTATACACCTCTACTCAATACTCTTTCTTATTCAATAATCTTGACATGTAAAGGTTTAAACTTAACTAGCTGATGTCCGCGGCCACGCCCGCGTGTAAATTATAGCGATTTTTAGTCATCTCTCCGGTTCTACTTAATCGATTGCGATCAAACAAATAAAGATTTTAAGTCTGACCAAGACCTTCCTAATTTTAGCAAAAAATGGCAGGATTTTTGGGATATCGACTTTGGGCACATTCGCCACCTAGGCCGATGCGATGATACGTCTTGCTGTTTTAATCAGTTCGAGTCCCGTGTTGGCTCCGATAGGGCCCAAAGAGATTTCCGAAAACAAAAAAAAAATCTTTTACATTTTTCTTGCTGGTCTAATTGAAACCACACATTTTAGTAACGCACTGTTAATCAGGTCACGACTTCCATGGCGCCTACCACCACCTGTTTTTAACTTGTCTTCATTTGTACAGTCGTTTAGAAAAGCTCCAGCCAGTGTTGCTGACGCACGGCGACAGCGTACAGAAGGTGGGCGAGCGTTTCCGCGTCGGGGCGCAGTCGTCGAACCATCTCATCGCCGCCATATACAACGAACAATTGCGACTGTATGGTGTGCAGTTTCACCCTGAGGTGAGTGGGACATTGGGTCTTGTTATGGGACTAAGGGATAGGGATGTTCTCCATCCGACAGTGAATAAAGCCCATAGCAAAATGCCCGCTTAACGGTAAAAGGCGTTAATACACCTCTGCTTACTCTTTCGGGGATTACAAGCGGGGGTATATGTATTTATTTTCAAGATTTAGAATAGAAGAAGATAATAGAGTGATTTCCCAGCTGCTGCAACTTAAAGAAATATATCGCACTTTGGAGCCCGAGGTTCGCTTATTGCTTTTGATTGGTAGGTAACATACCTGTGTTTTAACCTACTGTTTTTCCGGAAGCGACTGCTGTCTGACCTCCCAATCCTGAGACGAAAACCTGCACATGAGACTTGTCTGTTGTTTAGAAGTTACACTGCCCAGTAGGTGAGATTGGCTTCGGCTTCCAGTTGTACTAAATTTTTAAAAAAAGTACAGCAGTGGCGAGAGGTGTAATGTCGCATAGTACTCGAAAAACTTGACAAACAAACCAGCGTCGGTCGGTAGCTTAGTGGTTAAGAAGACGGCCCCACGATCGAGAGGTTTCGGGTTCGAATCCTGGCCATTACACTACCGACGTGAACCCACTCCTAGCACAGGCAATTTAGCTTAGTTGGTGGGGTTAAAGAGAATATTAGTAATTTCGGTTGTTAAAAAAAAAAAACGACAGTTGAAAATCTTCAACTTTCGCCATATAACTGTAGCATAGGGTGAAGATTTCAGCATTAATTTATTAGTCAGTAAACATAATGATGTAATTTCCAGGTGGACCTAACGCCCAAAGGCAAGCAGATGTTGTCAAACTTCCTGTTCGACATCGCGGGCCTGTCGCGCTCCTTCACGCTGCGGTCCCGGCGCGAGGCTTGCCTACAATACATTAAGGACACCGTCGGAGATAATAAAGTTCTTGTAAGTACATACCTACTGATATTATAACTAGTTTATCCGCCCGGCTTCACCCGTGGCATACTTCGAAACCCTGTCTTACCCTCACTGTCTCAGATGGGAGTTCGCCTCACTATGTGTATTCAATATACAATGGTTTGTGCTCAGATGAACTATTTAACGTGATGCCCACAGCTACATTCTATCATCGCACCGCTCGCCATTGGGTATTCATCCACACATATTGCGACCGGAAACGGTGCACACTGTGTGGTATGAAAGGAACTTCATACCACGCGCACTCAAGCCGTGGAATGAACTCCCTGCGGTGGTTTTCCCAGGCGACTACAATATAGGGTTCTTCAAGAAGGGCATTAGAAGGTTTCTTTAGGATCGGCAGCGCGAATGCAACGCCCCTGATATTGCATACGTCCATAGGCCACGGTAACCACTTCCCATCAGGTGGGCCGTGTGCTTGTCTGCCACCTAAGTGGTATAAAAAACCTAGCTAAGCTATTTATTAATTGTCAAATAATATATATGAATTTATGGTTTTATTAAGATTTATGGTTACTGCTTCGTTCCCTTGAAACAAGCAGGAATGTTTTGTCGCTTTCCTTAGATTTATCGCCAAGAAGTAGAAGAGGTATCTATCTAATCTAATCTTCTCTCGTTTCTGTGCAGGTGTTGGTAAGCGGTGGTGTAGACTCGACGGTGTGTGCGGCGTTACTTAGAACTGCGTTGCGCGAAGACCAAGTCATTGCTTTACATATTGATAATGGTGAGTTTCTATTTAAAAATTGATACAACTGTCAGCTTATAGTAACTTTCACCAATGATACACCGAAACCAAGGTTTATCAGTTAGGTTAGTTAGTAAATTTTAATTTTTAATAAGTAAATAAATAACAACCCTACTTAGCGTAATTTGTTAGAATTCTTAACTTTACTCCGTTTGTTTAGGTACCTAACTAAAGGTAAATAATCTTTTAGAACTTTTTACACAAACACATACTAATCAAATCAACTACTGCTTGAAGTAGTTAAGTGTTTCCAACCCACCCCTAAAACAAGAAATTTCATTTCGGTTATCAATATTATTTTTAAAGAAACAAAAAAGTATCATATTCAATTGTAAAAAAACGTATATTATACTTTTTTACAGAGTTTTAAACAAAAAAATAATAATTTAAGTATTTTACGTGTACCTACAAAGATATTATATATAAAAAGAAGTAGATACGTTATTGCGCGAAAATCGTGAAGATTCGAAAACGAGTCAATTGGAACGTTTGCCTCTAGTACCGCGTGCCGAGCGGCGCCGGCCGGACGTTGAGCGGAAGCATCAGTGACTTATAAAAATAACGAAAATGCCATCGTATGTTTATAGACACTGCACGAACTATTACTCTAAAGTTAATACATCAAAAGGGATTTCATATCACATGGAAATAATACATATTTCGACTGCTGAAGACCAAATTTCTGACTTTCATAATATTCAAGTTAAAATTGTCAGCACGAAAATAAAAAGAGACAGTATGATATAATTTGGTGCGTGAGCGACAAGGACGTGTGTGATCCGAACATAGATTAAAGTACAGATGAGAATATCGTAGGCATTAAACTCACTACATACTACCTCCCAATTTTAATTTGTTGTTTTTTATAATTGCCTACTAATACTATGTGGTTCTTGTTCAAGTAAGTTAATAAGTGCGAACTTCACTTCACTGGCAAGTATCTACTTAGGTAAGTACCTACTTGTTAAAATTTGTAGGTACTATTGGCAGCAACAAAATAATGAAATAGAATAAACATACCTAGCTTTTTTATACTTAACTAGCTGCCCCGGCGAACTTCGTACCGCCATATTTTCGGCCCGCGTGGTATTCAAATCCCGTTCCCGCTTCACCCTTATCACTTCACTTAGGGGTTTGAAAAATAGATGTTGGTCGATTCTCAGACCTACTCAATATGCTCACAAAATTTCATGAGAATCGGTCAAGCCGTTTCGGAGGAGTACGGGAACGAACATTGTGACACGAGAATTTTATATATAAGAAGATACAATAACAATGACAAACAAACATCTTTGTCTAAACAAAATTACGCAATTATCTCAAACTTCACTTTACTGGCAAGTACCTACTTAGGTACTTGTTAAAATTGTACTACTGACAGCAACAAAATAATGAAATTTAAAAATTATACCTAGCTTTTTCATAATACATTAACAAAGTTAAACAAACATCTTTGTCTAAACAAAATTAGGCAATAACCTCAATTCAGAGAGCTCTGTACCTTCTTTTTCAATAATTTTGTTAGCCTATGTCACCGACTAGCAACCGCACTGTGATTGGTACATTGTTATCATTAAAGTCCAAGTGACAAACAATAGCTGTCTTCTTCTTTTATATTGTATTTTTCATGTCCTCTCTTTTCAATCCATTGGTTATGTAGGGAAGTGTAGATGAATTTTATTAAAAATGTGTGTGTGTGAGTTCGGCACATTTTTCTACGTTGATTTGTAAGCATATGACATGTCTATGTTATGAAATGTCTTTGTGTACCTACGTCCTATGACGTCACATTTAACTCCGAGCGTCAACGTTTTTGTGTTGACATTGATTCACTTGGCCGTGCTCCAAATCTTTGTTTACTTTTAATCCACTAAAGTCTTTGTATGTGGTTGTGTGAGTGTGGAAAGTCAATGAATCGATAATTTCTGCCACTTGTAAACATACGTGCGTATTTACGTCAAATCAAACATACGTATATGTAAAAATGTGTACGCCTTACGGCTTGATTCACTCGATAAGTCTAATAATTTCGTAATGGGATTATCGTCTAGTGGCGTGACTACGCTGGGGGAATGCAGTAACTCGTCATACTAATTCACCGCTGACGGCTACCCTTCGGCCGTCTACGAAACCGAAGCTACGTAACTAGTTACTAACTAAACATAATTCGTCCTTGTACGATACCAGTTACGTACACACACGTTTTTTTACTTCAACGAAACTTGGTATCTAGTTCGTAACCAGTTACAGTGTAAGAAATCCTTCGGCCGCCTACAAAACCGGAGCTTACTAGAACTAAACATATTCGTCCTTGTGCCACACGTATTTTTTACTTAAAGGAAACCAGGGGATTATTATTAAAACCAATATAATATCAAATAATAAAACTTTACTTTGTATTTTAACCCTACACCCAATGACATATTATTATAAACCCTCGCAATAAACAAAGTTTGCCGGGTCCACCAGTTTTTGAAAATATGCACAATGCCAAGTTAAAAGAAAACGGAGATAAAATTTAAATTAGGAAATTAATAAATTAGGAATTAATTAAATAATTAATTATATAGGAATTATTTTTAATTTTTAAATTAGGAATTATCACAGATCGATACCGCACGAAGGAGTTTTTCCTGTATGAGGTCTAGATAGAATTTGCCTTTAATGAGGTTTGAACGAGTTACGTCGGAAGAATCAAAAAGTCCACTTTCATAACTCATTTCAAGTTTCCTGCTACGATACCGAGTTTCGTTGAAGTAAAAAAACGTGTGTGTACGTAACTAGTATCGTACAAGGACGAATTATGTTTAGTTAGTAACTAGTTACGTAGCTCTGGTTTCGTAGACGGCCGAAGCGGACGGCTATACACGTCATGTTAGCCGACAAATACACACGTGAACCGATACGGAGATATCCATATTAAAATTATAAATGCGAAAGTAACTCGGTCTGTCTTCCTGTCTGTCTGTCGATTTTGATGGAATTTGGTACAGAGATCGATTATAGCTTGGGAAAGGACATAGGCATGTTTGGTCGCGATAACCCACATCAAGCACATCTTACCTAAGACCCGGTACACCTGCTGAATGATGAGCAAGACTGGCGCAAGCATGCCTCCCAAGGTTGGGAAAGTGGGGGTGACGGGTGGAGCCGCCCGTCGCCCTAACAGAAGCATCCCCGATACCCGGGGTTAAATTGTCGGGGGTTAAGTCCCCACAGCCGAAGAAGGCCAACTCGAAGGAGGTGGCCCTGGGTCGGCTGGGGTGCGAGAGCTGTGTAAATCCGGCAACCTACGACCCACAGACGGCGTGCGTTTCAGTCGGTTCGAGTCCGACATAACCTCCCCTGCCGGCTTCAGGGATATCCGTGGGAATTTTGCGCACAATAAAAAAGGGGTAGGATGATCAGACTGAATGCAGTCATTCTCTTAATAGCCAAGTAAACCAATCATGGAAAGACTAGGAGAGTATACTCTGGGCACCAAAATGTAAGCTTTAGGATGAGGAAAAATATGTAAGTCTAGTAAATACATAATTGTCCACAGGTTTTATGCGTAAGAATGAAAGCGCCAAGGTCGAGCGGTGTCTGAGGGAGCTAGGTGTACGTTTACACGTTGTCAATGCAGCACACCAGGTAAGAGAAGGAGGTTATAATATTTGAAGTAAAGATAGAATTAATTAAAGAAAAATCGATACGTATTTGGACTAGTTGGGTGTTCTTAGATTCCAAAGGGTAAACGTATCAATAGAACGGAGCATTGCGATTGGCCGCCTGCCTGCTATAAACCTGTGTGTGTGTGAAGCTTGCCAATCGGAATGCTCCGTTCTCTCGATGCGTTTACGTTACGATTACAATAGTTTTTTGTGCTAAGCAGCTGCTTCACGTATGATATCGAAGTTCAGCAACATCTCGGTTTGGTCCGGCCGGGCCTTCTAGTCTTAGTTAGACTCCAAACAAAAGGCACAGAGCATGAAATGTTGTTGTGCAATGCAATGATTCAATGTCACCGTTGGGTAGTGGAGGTCAGATGGCAATCGCTTCACGGAAAATATCGAGGTCTAGCCAAATCTGCAGTTAAGACTGGTAAAGCGAACCCCAGACTCCGAGGTGAAAGCTTCGAATCATCATCCTCCTACTACCCTTATCCCAAGTTTATTTGGGGTCGGCGCAACATGATGTGTGCATTTTCCATTCATCTCAACATTCACTTGCTTTTTCCACCATCTCTATTTGCAGTCATCTCCTTTCTTAACCATATCATCATTCACACAGTCCATCCACCTCCTTTTAGGTCTTCCTCTCCCCTTGTAGCCATCCACTTCCATAGTTAAGGTTGGTTAATGGGAATTAACGCTAGGATGAAGAAGAATGACATGTTATTGTGTTGTCCGTCCAGTTCCGGCAAGGCAGCACGGTGGTCCGCGAGGCGGGCGGGCGGTCGCGCCACACGCCGCTGCTGTGCCACGCCACGGCGCCCGAGGACAAGCGCAAGATCATCGGCGACGTGTTCATCCGCATCGCCGAGCAGGCCGTCGTCGACCTCAACCTGCAGTCAGTACACACCCTGTTATACCTGTTATACTCAGTACACACCCTGTTGTACCACGGCGCCCGAGGACAAGCGCAAGATCATCGGCGACGTGTTCATCCGCATCGCCGAGCAGGCCGTCGTCGACCTCAACCTGCAGTCAGTACACACCCTGTTATACCTGTTATACTCAGTACACACCCTGTTGTACCACGGCGCCCGAGGACAAGCGCAAGATCATCGGCGACGTGTTCATCCGCATCGCCGAGCAGGCCGTCGTCGACCTCAACCTGCAGTCAGTACACACCCTGTTATACCTGTTATACTCAGTACACACCCTGTTGTACCACGGCGCCCGAGGACAAGCGCAAGATCATCGGCGACGTGTTCATCCGCATCGCCGAGCAGGCCGTCGTCGACCTCAACCTGCAGTCAGTACACACCCTGTTATACCTGTTATACTCAGTACACACCCTGTTGTACCACGGCGCCCGAGGACAAGCGCAAGATCATCGGCGACGTGTTCATCCGCATCGCCGAGCAGGCCGTCGTCGACCTCAACCTGCAGTCAGTACACACCCTGTTATACCTGTTATACTCAGTACACACCCTGTTGTACCACGGCGCCCGAGGACAAGCGCAAGATCATCGGCGACGTGTTCATCCGCATCGCCGAGCAGGCCGTCGTCGACCTCAACCTGCAGTCAGTACACACCCTGTTATACCTGTTATACTCAGTACACACCCTGTTGTACCACGGCGCCCGAGGACAAGCGCAAGATCATCGGCGACGTGTTCATCCGCATCGCCGAGCATGCCGTCGTCGACCTCAACCTGCAGTCAGTACACACCCTGTTATACCTGTTATACTCAGTACACACCCTGTTGTACCACGGCGCCCGAGGACAAGCGCAAGATCATCGGCGACGTGTTCATCCGCATCGCCGAGCAGGCCGTCGTCGACCTCAACCTGCAGTCAGTACACACCCTGTTATACCTGTTATACTCAGTACACACCCTGTTGTACCACGGCGCCCGAGGACAAGCGCAAGATCATCGGCGACGTGTTCATCCGCATCGCCGAGCAGGCCGTCGTCGACCTCAACCTGCAGTCAGTACACACCCTGTTATACCTGTTATACTCAGTACACACCCTGTTGTACCACGGCGCCCGAGGACAAGCGCAAGATCATCGGCGACGTGTTCATCCGCATCGCCGAGCAGGCCGTCGTCGACCTCAACCTGCAGTCAGTACACACCCTGTTATACCTGTTATACTCAGTACACACCCTGTTGTACCACGGCGCCCGAGGACAAGCGCAAGATCATCGGCGACGTGTTCATCCGCATCGCCGAGCAGGCCGTCGTCGACCTCAACCTGCAGTCAGTACATACCGAGTACACTCCTTGGGACACGTATCTTGGATCTAACATGTGCTATATACGCGCAGTACACACACACAGTTCTTGGGTGTTTTTTGAGGATAGCACGGGTGCTACTGCGGTGGACGAGCTCGTGCCTCGTTTGTCCGGCGATTTAGGTTCAAGATACGTGTGCCGAGGTATACACCTTGCGTTTTAGTGAGTGGATAGGTGTAATGGGTGAAATAGGCCTACATAGATAGACAGAACACCCGTCTGGTCAACAGTGTCCCCTGTTAGCAGCAAATGCAGTGAGTGGACTATGTGAACATGCCATGTTAGATGTCACTATACAACGAGTAAGGGGCCTACCACACGCACAAGCTTCACCACAGTTTTATCCGCGGTTTGTACACGGAACACTACGTGTACTTGGTAAAACTGATACAAATACGCACAGTGTTCGGTAAAATTGTGGCGAGTCTTGTGAGTGTGCATATGAATGAATTTTGAAGCTAACCGCTTTTACTAACTTTTTCTATATCTTCATCCTGGTGTTCACTCATTTGACAAAAAACAAATAAAAAAAGTACCGTTGGCGAAAAAAACTTTTTTTTTTATAATGTATGGGAATAATGTACAGGTGAAAGGCATACTGTATGGGGGTTGTAAAAAAAAAGTTTTTTTTCGCCAAAATAATACTTCCAGACAATTTTGCTAGCGAAACTGTGCACAAACTCTTTTTATCCGAAATGACGATAAAATATTTTATTTTAAAGCTATATTATTTTAATTACATGTTTGAAATATCACATCGTCAGGGAGGACCAGGTCCTGTTAGGCCAGGGCACTCTCCGGCCGGACCTGATCGAGTCCGCGTCGTCGCTGTGTTCCAACAACGCGGCCACCATCAAAACCCACCACAACGACACGGAGCTCGTGCGGGTACTGAGACAACGAGGGAGGGTTGTTGAACCGCTCAAGGACTTCCATAAGGATGAGGTGAGTGATTCAATCTCTTAGTATCAGAGACGAGAGACTTCTCGTCATAGGCGGGGAGTTCATCCTCACACATTGCGACCGGAAATGGTGCGCACTGTGCGGTATGAAAGGAACTTCATCCCTCGCACGCTCAAGCTGTGGAATGAACTTCCCGCGATGGTTTTCCCAAGCGACTACAATATGAGGTTCTTCAAGAAGGGCATTAGAAGGTTTCTTCAGGGTCGGCAGCACGAGTGTGACGCCCCTGGTGTTGCATACGTCCATAGGCCACGGTAACCACTTTCCATCAGGTGGGCCGTGTGCTTGTCTGCCACCTAAGTGGTGTTAAAAAAAAAACGTATGATTTTAATAAAGAAGAATATAAAATGCAAATCTTGGTTGCATTCAAACTTTAGTACCCAGGGACCAAGGCTGTAAGGGTTTACAGCCACAAGGCTGTACAAGGCACACTACAAAGTATGCAGCTCGCCTTACCTTATATGTAACTGCACTCACATATTTTATGCATTATTACACGAATTATGGAATCGAACAGATGTCTCCAATTTACCTACGTCACGTCTCCAGGTAGCTAGAGTATCTATTGCCCTCTAAATAGGAACTGGTCGCGTTTACAAGTTGCTTTTCCAACTTTAGTTTATTTTATAGCTATATTATTTTTAATAATATGCTGCATTTTATATGGGAAGTCTGAACCCCAACCTCAAGAGGAATGCTTGTCTCCACAATTTTATCAGGTTAATCGGCGTGCAGGCAGACCCTAAGATCGTGGTGGATTCTCATTCCATTCCAGTTATGCATGCATTGATGGATCATTCCACTAAAATTTGATCCCAATCTCACCTCAACTCATGGGTGCCTATTTCATGATTTTTTGACCGTGCCTTAACTTACATGTATAAAGTAAGATGACAATACATTATAATATTGAACAAATCAGTTGTACTTTCCACAATTATTTATTTGAACGTTACCGGTTTCGCCTTACGCCATTCTCAAAGGTGTGTGATAGTTTTTGAAATGAAAAACCATGGTTCACATAAATAATTGTGGAAAAGTAAGTGATTTATTCAATACTAGCTTTTGCCCGCGGCTCCGCCCGCGTGGATGTCGGTTATCGCGACCAAACATAGCCTATGTCCTTTCTCAAGGTCTAATCTACCCCTATACCAAATTTCATCAAAATCGGTTCAGCGGTTTAGTCGTAAAAGCGAGACAGACAGACAGACAGACAGAGTTACTTTCGCATTTATAATATTAGTAGGGATAGTAGGGATAGTAGGGATGTGTAGCAGGTTCCACCAAGTGCCATCAATCTCCAGTATAAACAATACACTGTAATGTCGGCAGGTCCGGGCACTGGGCGTGGAGCTGGGCCTGCCCACGCCGCTGGTGGAGCGCCAGCCGTTCCCGGGCCCCGGGCTCGCCGTGCGGATATTGTGTCAGGACGAACCGTTCATGGAGCGGGACTTCGCTGAGACACAGGTATTTATACTACATTTTCAGGTGTTTTCTTTTTCGAATTCGAATTCCATAACACAAGCTAATTAAGCTTACCATGGGTCTAGAAAGCGTTGTGTAGAATGTTGTGGAATATTTATTATTATTATTATTATTATTTCTTTTTCGAATACGAACAAAATACTATCCTTAGTTTATGGGTGCTTATTTACGGCCGTTCCTAATAACCTATCTATCGCCAGTTTATTAGAAAGGATTAAAACGTCATCAATCTCTATGGTAACGCAATTCATAGTAGCAAAATAACAATAGGATTTGACAAAGGAACTATCTCTACCTTTACCTTTATCTGTAGGTATGTTATTGGGAACGGCCGTTATAGAAACAGGTTACCGGTATCGGCTATCGATTGCCACCATATCAATTCGTCATTTGTAAAAAAAAAACCACAAAGTATTCGCGCCCTTGTGTTCTTAAACATATGAGCGTGAATGCGTTGTGCTTGTTTTTTACCATATGTGGTGTTAGAACGTAAACAAACTATAATCATTTCTGTTGCTATGGAAACTTGTCGGGGTAGATAGCGGATACCGGTAACCTGTTTCTTTATATATTGTACTGTCTTTTTGAGACAAAATATTGCAATAAAAAAATCAGTCATTTGAAGGCAAAGGAGGGGCAGTGTGGTACCGATAGGCACCGCGAAGCTGCGTGGGTCTTTTCGCATCCATTTAGTTATAAATTCTGGCAGCCGCCGGCCATTGCCCTTTCAGTGGTAATCAACTCTTACTGCCCCCGGGAATGGGGTGGTACACAATGCGCGCCGCCGCCGTGACCTGCTTCTGCTAGGGCTCCAGGCGGCTCCACCCGTCACCCCCAGGCCCGCGCTCTGCGGGGACGGAGGTCATTCTGCGACCTCCGACGCCCGAGTCATCTCCACTCGTCGCGGGTCGCGCGGTTTGCGCGCTTCTCCTTCGCTCCCGCTCCGCCGCCTCCTTCACGAGCATTACTAGCTCGCAGAAGGAGGCACCGATAGTGCACACAAGGCGAAGTCAAATTGACGTGTTCTATATAAAAAAAAAAACAACGACCATCATATCTCACAAGGTGGCGAGCGTGAGAACTCTCACTCCCAGGGTCGCCACCAGCTCCCGTCTCGACGTCTCCTACACCGGACACTCGGTGAGACCGCAATGCGCCTTTCTTTGCATTGGCGCCAAAACTCCCCACTGCTAATTTATTACTCATAACCTTGTGTTGTGTTGT
Organism: Eilema depressum; assembly: GCA_914767945.1. Classification (NCBI taxonomy): domain Eukaryota; kingdom Metazoa; phylum Arthropoda; class Insecta; order Lepidoptera; family Erebidae; genus Eilema; species Eilema depressum. Next base: position 3,769,324 of record OU612026.1, read on the forward strand.
CCGGCAGGTGATAGTGAAGATAATGGTGGAGTACGCGTCGATGTGCGTGAAGTCGCACGCGCTCCTGGGACGCGTCGCAGGCGCCAGCACGTCGGCGGAGCAGGCCGAGCTCAAGCGCATCTCGTCCAAGACGCCCGTCGCCGCCACGCTGCTGCCCGTGCGCTCCGTCGGCGTGCAAGGTACATCCCACTAGCGACCCCAGCTGTAACCCGCGCCACGTATCTTGGACCTAAATCGTAAGACATGCGAGGCTCTGGCGCCCGCGGATTGCTTTGTAATAATCTATGCTTGATGAATTTGAATTCATCTACTGCAGTAGCACCCCGTGCTATCCTCAAAATACACCCAAGAAATGAGTACTGCGCGTATAGAGCACATTTTGAGCACATTTTAGGTCCAAGATATGTGTCCGGAGTTATACCTCCCATAGTGGCTGCCGGCGCCTCCTTCTGCGACCAAGTAATGTTCGTGAAGAAGGCGGCGGAACGGGAGCGAAGGAGAAACGCAAACTGCGCGGCTCGCGATGAGCGGAGGCAACTCGGGCATAGGAGGTAGCAGAATGACCTGAACACCGACCCTGGGGTTGTAGGGTGGAGCAGAAGCAGGCCACGGCGACGCCTCCCCATACCCGGGTCAAGATGGGGACTCCTTGGTCCCTACACGGAAAGAGAGCCAGATAGAGAGATATGGCCCTGGGTCGGCCGGGGTGGAAGGGATATGTTTACGACAATCTCACCACTGACAACCGACGGCCCACAGACCGTTTATTCCCAGTAGTTCCTTTACTAGTTCCTTTGAAGGGACTACTGGGACTTTTTTGTCCCTACAGTTCCTTCGAAGGAACTACTGAGACTACAAAGTTCCTTCAGTTCCTTTGCCAGTTTCTTTGAAGGAACTACTGGGATTTTTTTCCCTATAGTTCCTTCGAAGGAACTACTGAGACTACAAAGTTCCTTCAGTTCCTTTGCCAGTTCCTTTGAAGGAACTACTGGGACTTTTTTTCCCTATAGTTCCTTCGAAGGAACTACTGAGACTACAAAGTTCCTTTGCCAGTTCCTTTGAAGGAACTACTGGGACTTTTTTTTCCCTATAGTTCCTTCGAAGGAACTACTGAGACTACAAAGTTCCTTCAGTTCCTTTGAAGGAACTACTGGGACTTTTATTCCCTATAGTTCCTTCAAAGGAACTGAAGGAACTTTGTAGTCTCAGTAGTTCCTTTAGTTCCTTCGAAGGAACTGTAGGGACAAAAAAGTTCCAGTAGTCCCTTCATAGGAACTAGCAAAGGAACTACTGGAAATAAACGCCACAGACGGTGTGCGTTTTAGTCGGTTCGAGTCTGACATAACCTCCTCCACCGACTCCGGCGGGGGAGGTATCCATGGAGATTTTTCGCACGACAAAAAATAAAGATACCAACTATCGACCCTACATTAGAAAAAGCAAAATAGTTCAATCCTCATAGCAGTATGAGAAGTAACGTGGTTGTTATTGGCAGGCGACTGTCGGACATACAGCTACGCGGTGGCGCTGTCGACGGAGCGCTACCCGCCCGACTGGAAGGACATGCTGTACCTCGCCAGGATCATCCCGCGCGTCTGCCACAACGTTAACAGGTACTATTTGAGATATTGTCTCTGCTGTGCATGCAGTAGTGATTTACTGTTACAGGACAATGTTATAGTTGTAGAATTTTTTGTCACTTTTTAAAGAAATAAAGTTATCTAATCTTATCTTAAAATATAGGGCTAAACGTATGATTCCGATGCCGACCGCATACGACAACTGCCGACGCATGCGGCAGATACAGCGTACCCATTACTTGTTAAACCCCGATACGGGTAAAGGGGACCATTGAGAAGCCGCAATGAATTACTCGTACAGTACTTGCAATTCACAAGCGTGACCGTGCCTAGTTGTAGTTTTCGTGTACACACGCATTACGTTAGTATGTGTGACTTTTTTGACATTTTTAGGGTTCCGTTTTTTCCTTTTAAGATACGGAATCATAAAAATGATAAAGTACGGAATATACCTTTACTATTTGTCAAATACTATCAACAAATGGTAGATTTATTTCTTTTATATCGGCACTACACATAGTACAAATATTTGAACGCATATGAGGCACAGATATTTGCATGTTCAAAGTTGCCAAAATGTGAACACTGACAGTGCAGTGATAATCCACAAAATTAGAAATCGCTCAGTAGGATATAGAGCGAAATATGCATGGAATTTTTTTGAAGGATAAATTACGTAATAAGCTCATCGGACAAGGGAGTCAGCCGAAGAGCGCTTTGTTGTGCCTTACTTAAAAAAAATTGACACCCCATCGCTCGTTTTAGTAGTACGTATAGTTGGCGGCATTTAACTTGGCAAGAAACACGTCACAAAATGTACTCTTTATGCGCAGTATGCGCGTATTGAGTGTCTTTTGAGGATAGCTTGAAGTGCTGTGGCGGCGGAGGACCTCAAATCCACCAATCATAGATTATATTAAACCAATCCGCGCGTACCGGAGGCTTGATTAGCTCGCGACTTGTTGCCAAGTTAAATGCCGGGAACTATACATAATATATTTAGGTTATTTTTTTAAAGATGATTTTATTAACCTATTTACCATTGCAGGGTGTGTTATGCCTTCGGAGGTTTGATTAAGGAGCAAGTAACAGATATCACGCCTACGTTCCTAACACAGCAAGTCGTGTCCACTCTGCGTCAAGCGGACGACCTCGCTACACAGGTAACATTTTTCAACATAACTATCATAGGCCTACCCTTTTTTTTATAGTACGGCAACTCCGTCGGATACCTGTCTTCATCGGAGCCGGCGGTGGTGGTAATGTCGGAGTCGATTCGAGTTCGACATAACCACCATCGCTGGCTACACATGACTCCGCACATCCACTGCAGCATTTTCATCTTCGTGACACGCAACTTCTGCTTGTGTCGCTCCAGCAGCGGCCACGCCTCACAACCGTACAAGAGGACAGGTCTAATGATCGTCTTATAGACCTGCCCCTTCAACCTGACTGGCATTTTAGAATCGCATGTGACGCCAGTCATTTCTCGCCACTTGGCCCACGCGGCAGCAATCCGTGCCTTAATTTTGTAGTCGATTTCACCGGTCACATGAAGTACAGATCCCAGGTACAGTCAGCATCATATCGATTGCAGCTGTTAAAATCCGCAAAAATGTCTACACAATAAGAATTGAATATTTCAGCAAACAATGTGTAATTTTTATTGAAGCAGCTAAAGCGCCAAAAGTAACTCAGCAGAATTATTTAAGCACTAGCTGTTGCCCGCGGCTCCGCCCGCGTGGAATTCTGATCCCGTTGATAAGTAGCCTATACGTTAATCCAGGGTATAACCTATATACATACCAAATTTCAACGAAATCGGTCCAGCCGTTTATGCGTGAAAGAGTAACAAACATCCACACATCCACACATCCATTCTCACAAACTTTCACATTTATAATATTAGTAGGATTCAGTTATTCAATTTGTTCTTCACATCCAATAATTCAAATATCGCCGCATCCGATGTAGCAATATATCTACGCAGGGTGTTCAAAATTATGTCAACATTTTGGAAAAAAGAAAGTTTATTGATTGTTTATTGAAAAGGTCCTCGAGAGCGTATGGCACCCGTGATGGTATTTATTTATTTAGAAATGTTAAATAAATTGAAAAGGAAATACAAAATACGTATTAATTACGTTTTTGACAACTGGGAGACTCTGCTATCTACTATAGTAATTTCTCTTTTAAATTGTGTCCGCTCTATGAGACAACGTCTAGAAGACATTATAAATGCTGATGGAGGTTACACTCGTTTTTAATTTCTAAGTTGACGCTGAGATTCAGATATTGATCATAAAACTTTGTGATTATACTCTTTGCTGCGTGCATACCCGTGCGAAGCCAGGGCGGGACGCTAATAGTATGTAGTTATAATTTAATACATTATGACATTATAATTAATACTTATTGATAATTTAAGTTCTTGTTTTTAAAAGACTGTTTTAGCATGTAAGTTTTCTTTCCGTACGTTTTCAAGCGGTAAGTGTAGCAATGTAGTTATTCTACAATAATAAACAGTTTATTCTTTCAGTCTTCTAGTAGAAAAAATCACGAAATTGACTGGGGTGGAGGGGGTATTCTAAGACCTCACCATGGGGGGGGGGGGGGGGTTGGTTTAAAAATTGCTAAATAAACATCACGTGATTAATGGACTTTACTTTTTCCAATTTATAATAATTTGTTTAGTTTAGCATACTAAATGCTTTAAAATTATCTCAATCCTAATAATCTAGCAGTAACAACGGCACCACAACGGTATGGGACATTATACTGCGTCAGCTGGCGCTCTGACGCAGTTCGCTATGTTCATGTGCAGATCCTGATATCGTCGGGCATGATGGGGCGCATCTCGCAGATGCCGGTGGTGCTGCTGCCGGTGCACTTCGAGCGCGACGCGGCCGTGCGCGCGGCGTCGTGCCAGCGCTCGCTCGTGCTGCGGCCCTTCCTCACCGCAGACTTCATGACGGGCGAGGCCGCGCTGCCCGGCGGCGACGCCATGCCCATGGACGTGAGTACATATTGTACACCTCGGGGGACGTAGCTTGGACCTACATTGCGAGATAAACGAGGCCTTGGCGCGCCCGGATTATTTCATTATAATCTATGCTTGATGAATTTGTGCTCTGCCACCGCCATAGCACCTCGTGCTATCCTCAAAAGACACCCAGGAAAAGTGTGTGAAAGTAAAGCCTACGCCGACCGTCAATCGGCAGGTGTAGGTGGGTGACAGTCGAGCGGACCTGTTACTCCTAGACTAGCACTTCAGGAAAACCAGGTCACAGCTTGCCTGCTTCCTCCAGTGTGCCTTGTGCTAGTCAAAGCGGCCGTGTCTCCCTCGACTTGGGAGAAAGGCACCACCGTCTCTGTTGCCTAGGAGGCACCATGTCAATATTTCCGACCAGAAGTACCTAGTTTACAAACGTATCTGCGTTGTCAATAATTTTCACTATCTAATAGCAAATTGTCTTCCTCCAGGTCGTAGACAGAATGCGCAAGGAGCTGCTAACCGTGCCGGGCATATCCCGCGTGCTATACGACCTGACGCCGAAGCCGCCCGCTACCACCGAGTGGGAGTAGGCCTACACACTTTTATATTTTTTACTAAACGAACGCACCCCACGGCAGTGGCTGCGACTTTTATTTTATTTAATTGATGGAGGACTCATCGGAAACAATTTTGTGAACATGAACAGACTCGTTATGCGGCTAACGAGTACTGTCCACGTATTTGAGACGATAATGTACGTGAGGTTCTCGGACAACCGTGTGTTCGAAGTGACCCATATTATCTATCTGGTGATAGACTGACTTTTTGTAATTTTAGTCCTGTGGCATACGACTATGGCATAAGTTTAAAATATTGTGTTCATTATAATATATTTAGACCCATGTGTTGGTACAATGGTACCAGTCACTTATTACTTTTGGATTAACATTTTTCAAATCAATAAATTGTTTTGTAATTTGTAGGTTATGTCACAGTTCTAAACGTTTACCAGGACATTTGCAATTGTTATTGATTATTCATAAGTGCAATATCGATCATGCGATTTGTCACCACTGCTTCTGAACAAATCATTTCATCTTGTCGAGCACAATGACCCCACGTCGTGACATTCCGCAAGATCGGTTGTTTTGACATTGTTAACATTTTATCACGTATACGAATTTTGAGTTGTAATCACACATTGATTTTGTTTTGTTAGCATTTTAGCTGTGTCAACGTTTAATTTGTCGTTTCACCAGTCGCGCCACTGCCTGATATAATGAAGTTTTTGTAAATACATTGGTGTCACATGTTATTGTTAGCTCCACTAATCAGTTTTGTAACATGTAGTAATTTATTGTCAAAAGCTATGTAAATGTCAAAGGCTGTGTAAAAATTTATAAAAAGCCCCTCAATAATTCCGCGCGACAAGATAGTTATAAATGAATCTTGTATTAAATCGAAGACACATTGTGTTTTATGGAATGGTTCAGTGTTATTGACTGGAAGTTTCATAATAAAAATTATATTATGCTTTATTTTCATATTGGATTTTATTTCAAAAACCTTTTATCATTATTCTATATAAATATTACAAAAATACTGTGACAATACACTCAGTCAAGAATAAAAGTTATTGCAAAACAAAATAAATTACTCAGGCACTAACAAATTGATGTTTTTGCCAGCAGTCACTTGTCCACCTATATACGACTCCTCTTCACCTCTGATTGATAGACCCTCGGACAGAGAAGTGACTTTCTTTTCCCTCATCATTGGTGCTTTCTCCCAGCGAGAGCCCCTACAATTACTACAAGAATGAAGAGGAATAATCTCCAAAGAAACAGTTCTGTTATTGCAATCAGCACATTTGAAGAATCTCTTGAAACTATCAAGTACTTTGAGAGGATGCCTTTCATCTTTACACAACTGAGCTGCAGAAAAGGCAGTGTATTTGCATTTTACACATCTCACAGCTTTACATGCTAGCTTGAAGGTATTCAACATTTTCTCCTCCATACTTTCTTTCTTCTCTAGTTTACTGAAATATTTATCTTGTTCATCATCCTCATGCTGTTGAATTAAGTTCTGATGTGCTGAAGTAGCTTCTAGAATCTTTTTGAACCTCTCAGACTTCACACCTGTAAGTTTCTTCTGTTCTGATGTAGATTCCTCACTATGCTTTGTCTTTTTACTATCATTCTCATCACTGCTAGAGTTGTTCAACTTATCCAGTGCCCTTTTCTTGCCTGCCTCAGTTCCTTTGATGTTGTTTGGATCTGATTTTGTTAACCCACCATTCTTCTGAATAAGTCTGAGTGCGTTAGCTTTCGCCCTTTCTGCTGCTTTCTGACCATATGAGACATTAAGGTCAATTGTACCACTGCCTTTTAAGCCAAAGCCACTACCTTTCAAGCCAAATTTGCCCAGTTTGGGTGAACCGTTCACTTTTTCTGCTAAACTTTGGTTTTGTAAGTTAGCTCCTGGGCTATGTGGACTTGTGCCTGTGAGTTTGTTGAGTCTTTCTACATCACTAGTTCGTTGAGCCACTGGGCTGTGTAGTGCAGAACTAACTTTTGTAGGGTGTGATCCATAAGGTGCTTTATTCATCATGACTTTATCACCCTCAGATTTGTGATATTCACTTAAAGACATTAATCTATTGTTGTCTCTCTCTTTAATTTTAGTATTATTACCTGACGGTAATGCAGAATATGCTTTACCTCCATAAATTACAGTGCTCTTGCCTAAAACTTTATTCTGCAAGCTAACTAGTCCTTTGCCCATGGTTGATGACTGTAATTCTTGCCGTCGAGAATACTTCTGATATTCCTGCTTAACATGGTAAATACAGTGCTCACATTGAGTCAAGTTGACAAAAGCAGTACAAGGTTCTCCATTCTTTTTCCTACTTTTGCATACACCAAGATCTTTGGACTGTCCTAGTATCATTACTCTGTCGGGGCTCTCAACACTAAGACTTGCTTGGTCAGCACTATTCTGTGATCTGTCTAAAACATTCGGATTCAATACTGCTACTACTGTACCTTCTGGAGTCTTCCACAAATCATTATAGGCCTTCCTAAATAAGAACATAGAAATAGTTTTCATGTCGTCTTTGAGATCACTGAGTGTCCAAATGACAAACTGATTACCTTTCTGTGATTTTTTGGCAGCACTTTTTCTTACAATGACTCCAGCGATCACCCAATCTTTTGAGAGGTCTTCGTTTTCCACATGACGCTTCACTCTGAGCATGTTAATCGCTTCCCTGCCTTGCATACGGTCTAATAACGCCGCACTTGATATTAAAGGCTTAGTTATTCTTATACCAAAGATAGGATCTGTGTATATGTCAGAAGTAGGCCTTGCTTTGGGCTCAGGAGCGCAAAGAGTATTTCTAGTAGCCTGTTCAGTAGTTTTTCGCGTTTTAAAAGTGTTACGAGCAATTTTAGTATCCATATTTGTTTGTCGTAGTCTCATTTCAAAATCAAGCCTTTTGTCTGTTTGCTCTTGTTCCTGGTTATCCAACATCTTTTTAACGTGCGAACCGTAATCATTGTACTTACGTTCAGTGTAATTCCTCTTTTCTTCATCGTCTGATGAGTCCGTGTCTCCATTATGAACATCAGACGCCTTATTTGAAACTTCTTGGACAGGTTTCTCTTCATTTTCAACGTTACTACTGTTCGCTGAAAAGATATCAATTTCCCGAACAGGAACGGGCGTTACGGTTGTGTTTTCGTGTTCTTCTAAATCGGCACATAGTAGTTCCTCCAGCTGAGATAGTTCATCATTTTCATCCATCGTGAATTAACAAACCTTCGTCTAAATAAAACTTTACAACAAAACAACAACTTTACAACAAAACAACGTAAAATGGGCGCGAAATCTTTCGATCAGCTGTGATTGTCAAATTGACTTCACAATTTTATAAACGTTTAGAAATTTTATTTTAGTCAGACCACAGAGTAAAGTAAAAGTCAGACCAAAGAGAAGAGATGATAACAGATTCCCGAACCGTATATAAAATTTAAATTCTGTACACAAAATACGAGTGTATTACAGCCTCACAGGAACCTTTTTGTACATTGTTTCACAGAAGTTATAAAGTAATCTTTATAAATTGATAAACCATGATGCTTTCCCAGCCGTAAAGCATAATCTTAATTCATAGACATTCATGATCAAAGTAGAAAAATATGCTAATGACTATGTGGGAGAAATAGATAATCTGTAATTGAATATTTTGCAATTTTGCATCTGTATATTTTGACAATTTTGATTTCTTGTCTTGATTTTTTCGAGAATTCTTCTTGAACTGCTGAATTTTAAATTATACAAATAAATACGGTTGTATTAATTTAACTTCATAATTCGCATGAGATTTGATACACTAGATTTGCTTTACGTAGTGTGCAGGATTGCATGAATATGGCAGGTATGTAAAACCCTCACAAATACGTTTGTTAAGTTTTGTGTGAAACTAATTTGAATTTATTATTTAGATAATCAGGATACGCCTGTAGCTCAGAATGGCAACAAGGAAGTGCCAAAAGCACCTTCAAAGGTTAACGTCCAAGTGCTACCTACTGATGCAAATACATCTGGTTGTGAAGTGAATGCGGCAGACGCACCTGGATCCCCACACTCACAGACACCACCTCCAACTGAAGATGGAGAAGCGAATGAGATGATAATAGTCAATGAAGACACCATAGAACTCGACCTGAACCATGGAAGAATTGGGAAAATTGAAAATCTTGAACAACTTAAACACTTAGAAAGGTGAGTCATGGAATAGTATTACAGTTATGATATGTTGTGCCATAGATACCACTCTCTATCTTAACTTTTATCTCATTCATCTCTGTATAATGTAAAGTATAGTAAAGTATTGACTCATTTCGTAAATTATAAATAAATAAAAAATAATACTGTGAGAGCATTTTGTTTACATAAATTATTATGGCACCAGAATAACTGTCTTATAACTAGTAGGTATATCTACCATTACTCTAAGAAGCCTAAGAGAAGAGGCCAATGGAAGAATCAATATATTTCATGTCTTTTGTTTTAATTATCTATGTCAGCTTAAGATAACAAAACATTTACACAAAATTGTGTAAATATTCTTCTATTGTACCTAGATTTGATCACATAGTTGTTTTGCCGAGTAAAATTTCTATGATTTGTCCACAAGTGCACTCTCTAAATAAAAGTTACTTTACACACACTTGCTAGTGTATTGTTGAAAATAGTTTAACATATCTAAAAGCTACACAAATATGTAGTAGCAAATAATAAAGGTAGAACTACCCAACAGTGGCTAGGGTTCCCAATAACCCAATACCAGCCAGCTTCCCTTTACAGTGATGGTAGAGATGTTAAAATTTGACAAACTAGAACTAAGAACATTTTTCCACCGGTTTCCATTTTAAAAATTTTCACCCTCCGCCACTGTTACCCAAAATTGATCTGTGATAACCTCTAAAGTGGCTCAAAAGGGTCCTTATTAGAAACATTAAATAGTAATTATTTCATACAGATGAACTTGTGGGCAGCAGCTAGTACAAAATATTAATAACATAATTTGTTCACTATATTTCCTATATAAAAAAATAAAAAATATTTTGTTTTGAGAACTACTTGCCTCAAATGCTACATTTTTTTTTTCAAATGTTACATTTAAATAACATTATTTTTAAAATTTTTTTTTTTTTTTTTTTTTTTTTTTTTTTTTTCAAAAACCAAGGGATCGAAAATAAATACATCAGAATCCTGAAAAATATTTACGAAAACAGTAAGGCAAAAATAAAACTAGAGAAGGAAGGTGAAGATATTATAATAGAAAGAGGTGTACGTCAGGGAGACCCGCTGTCACCGAAACTGTTCACAGCCGTTCTAGAGGAAATCTTTCGTCAGTTGGATTGGGAGACATGTGGATTGTCCATCAACGGTGAAAACCTGTCTCATCTGAGATTCGCCGATGATTTAATAATCCTCTCGTCGTCAAGTGAAGGACTGCAGGCAATGCTGAGTGACCTCGTCAGAGAGAGTGGCAAGGTGGGATTGGTCATGAACACATCAAAGACCAAGGCTATGACCAACGGCAAAGAAGAACCTATTCTGGTCAATGGTAACCCAATAGCATATGTTCACGAGTACATCTATCTAGGTCAAATAGTCTCGCCTATAGATCAAGACACAAAAGAGATTAACAGACGCGTTGGAAATGCCTGGAAACGGTTTTGGAGCCTTAAGGAAGTGATGAAAAATGGAGATATTAATATAACCATCAAACGGAAGCTCTTCGATACCAGCATACTACCAGTTCTCACTTATGGTTGCCAAACCTGGGCACTCACGAAAGCAAACATGAAAAAATTAGAAACTTGCCAAAATTCCATGGAAAGGAGTATGATGGGGAAAAGGCTATCTGATCGAATAAGAATGGAGACCATAAAGAAACATACAAAAACAAAAGATGTGAAAACAACAATTCAAAAGCTAAAATGGAGATGGTCCGGCCATACAATAAGAGGTAAAGAGAAGTGGTCAAAATCAATAATGAACTGGTTCACCAGTCATAAGAAGAGGAAAAGAGGTAGACCACTCAGAAGATGGGTGGATGACATTAAAGCCATAGCAGGTGGCACGTGGACGAGGACTGCTAGGGACAGAGCGGAGTGGAAAAGGTTGGAGGAGGCCTTTGTCAAGAGACACACGGACAACTAAAAACTGCTAGAAATGTAATTATATTGTAAATGTAATACTGTCCGAAAATAAAGGCTATTATTATTATTATTATTATTATTATACTTGTACAATTTGTTTTAATACATGTTGCTATTTCAACATGACGTAATGGACATCACATACTATCAATTGATGAGATAATCAATGAAAAAGGTCATCTTTCGTCGTCTAAAACTTCCTAAGAATTTTTATCATCAATTGTCCCCATGTTTAATGGGTTGGTGAAGGTCATTTCAGTCAGTGTCAGTGATCAATATTAATATTATATGTAATGGGTGTTTTTTTTAGAGTTATAGAACTTTAAATTGCAATAAAACAACGATGGATTATTCGATTGACATGAATTTTATTTATCCGCAAGATAATCTTGTGGCAATACATTTTAAATATGATTTCTGGCATATGACCGCCACGGCTGGCTGGCTTGAGACACTCGGAAATAGGTTCTTGGTTGGAGGGGACTGGAATGCCAAACATATTCTATGGGGATCACGTTTGACAGCAACAAGAGGTCGTCACCTGCGTAACAATGTAGATAAACACCAATTACGTATCCTTTCAACGGGTCAGGCAACCCATTGGCCTACTGATCCAAGGAAAATGCCTGACTTGCTGGATTTCTTCATCTACAAAGGAATACAGTCCCATTTTCTAGACATTGAAGGCTGTCTCGACTCGTCATCAGATCATATTCCTGTTATTGTGACTATGAGTTCTACTATAATAAAAAAACCAATAACACCATACCTATATAACAAAAATACAGATTGGCAGGCCTTTCAACATTATACGATATGGATACGACATATGTGCAAATACTGAAATCGCGAAGCATCCTGGTCCGTAGGAACAGAACCAAATTAAATTTAAACTTAAGTTCCCTGATTTATAAAATCCGAAATTTACTAACAAAATAATTATTAAAATAAATGTAGAAAATGCAACCACTTGTATAAGTCATTAAATAGTTTCATCCATTGCTTTAAAGTCATTGACTGTGTCATAAGTCATTAATAAATACGCACACACCTTCACACACACACAACAATAGGCATAGTAGGTAACTTACTTGAACAGCTAAGCGGCAACATGCGATTCTACAGAGTGCTCAAAGTTGTTCAAATTCTATAAAATTAAAACTCTAGTTTCTGCCCTTAATACTGGACCAATTTTGTTCAAACTTTTCCTGCTTGAAGCTTAGGGGGTACCAAGTATATGGTTTCAATTATTGCCTATATGTCGTATCCATATTGTATAAACGAGAACTTAGACCTTAAAATCTGTCTAAAATCAGGAGAAGATATTGAATTCGCCAGTGAACATATTACTAGGACTATTCAAAAAGCGGCTTGGATCAACACTCCACCATTGCTGAGAAAATCCAACTACCACACAGAAGCTCACTTACCACTGTTAGTAAAAGAAAAGGTCTTAGAAAAACGACGCCTTCGAAGAATATGGCATTCTACTCGGCATCCTCTAGACAAAAGGGATTTCAATAAGGCAGCAGCAAATCTCAAGAAACTGTTGATAGACCTAGAGAATGATACAGTACAGGCACATCTACAGACCTTAACACCTGTAACATCCACTAAGAATGAGAACTCACTATGGAAAGTCGTTAAATCTCGAAATAAGCCTAATACCATTCAAAACCCCCTTAAAAATACTGATGGCACATGGGCAAAGACTAACAAAGAGAGAGCAGATGCTTATGGATCGTTCCTGGCTGATGTATTCACACCAAACCAAGTCCCTGGTATAAACAGTGTGGATGATGAAGTTTCTTCCTTCCTGAAAAGTGACCTTCAACTTAGTCCTCCCATTAGATATTGTACACCAGCTGAAGTCAGACGTAAAATAATGGAACTGACACAAAAAAAAGCTCCAGGTTTCGACCTTATAACAGCTGAAGTGCTGCAAAAAATACCAAGGAAAGGCATAGTCTACTTGACCACACTATTCAATGCCATACTAAGAACTGCGTATTATCCAAGCTCTTGGAAAGTGTCACAAATAACGATGGTCCTCAAGCCCGGTAAACCACCGCATTTGACCTCGTCATACAGACCTATAAGTCTTTTGCCATTGTTATCAAAGGTATTAGAGAAAATAATTTCCACACGTATAAATGAAATGATCTCTGAAAATCAGGCTATCCCAGAACACCAATTTGGATTTCGGAAACACCACTCAACTATAGAGCAGGTGCACAGAGTATGCGATCATGTGAGAGATGCCCTGGAAAAGAAGAAATACTGCTCTGCTGCATTTCTAGATGTGCAGCAGGCTTTCGATAGGGTCTGGCATGATGGTTTGCTCTACAAGTTAAAGAAGCTCTTGCCACATGCCATGTATCTTCTTCTGAAATCGTATCTAGATGATCGTATCTTCTACGTAAAAATTAACGATGCCACTTCTGAGTTCTACAACATAAAAGCTGGAGTTCCTCAAGGATCGATATTGGGACCTTTACTCTATCTCCTATTCACAGCTGATGTACCAGAATCTGATAAAGTAATAACGGCCACATTTGCAGATGATACCGCGGTTCTTTCGGCTGAAAAAGATCCTGATATTGCGTCTAGAAACCTACAGGAACACTTGGACAAAGTTCATCTCTGGATGCAGTCATGGAAGATCATGGCTAGTGCAACTAAATCCAACCATATTACATTTAGCTTAAGGAAAGGAGACTGTCCCCCAGTAAAATTAGGTCAAGAAGAGCTGCCTCACAATACAACTGTAAAGTACCTCGGATTTCACCTTGACAGAAAGCAGACCTGGAAGATACACATCCAAAAAAAACGGGATGAACTTAATTGTCGGTTTAGGTCATTGGAATGGCTCCTAGGCAGAGGATCACGGCTATCTGTAGAAAACAAACTGCTAATCTACAAAGCCATATTAAAACCAATTTGGACATATGGTATCCAACTATGGGGTACAGCGAAAACATCAAACATTGAAATTCTTCAAAGGTTTCAAAATACAGTGCTCAAATCTATTGCAAATGCTCCATGGTTCACCAAAATGGAAGAACTACATAAATACCTAGATATTCCTACAATAAAGGAAGAAATAGTAAAAAGTACACAGTCATATAAAGACCGGATTACTCTCCATCAAAATAGACTGGCACAAAGTCTCGGAAATCAACTGGGAATAAGACGGTTGAAAAGGTTGCACACATGGGATAATCTGAAAGCATAAAATGAAGGCAGCCTAACAATGGAAAGGCATGCCTAACACGTCAAACACCACACAAAACAACTGCTTATGGTTTGATTCAAACCGATCGCATGTTAGGACCAAATTAACAAAAAAAAAAAAAAAACACTTTCACACCTTATGTTACAAAGATAGACTAGTGGTATGACATGGTATTGCTGACTGGTATCTGCAACTCCATGGCATGGTGCGGTTTTTCCATGAGGCAGAGTAGTGACTTTTTACAAAGATAGAATGATAGATGCAATTACTGACATACACATGGGTACTACTGTGACTAACAGCTACACTTACAGTCTAACATAGTAGGTTACATAATTACAATAATGATAATGTTAAGACCCTACGCTAAGTATATCATGTAACTGTTTGTTTTCCCAAATAAAGAAAAAAAAAACATAATTTTAAATTTTGAAATATTTTTTTTACTTTTTTTTATTTTATTTTTTTGTTACAAGTATTAAATAAATCTAAGGCAACCCCATTAAGTTATGTACATACTTGTGTTGGAGTATAGTTAAAACATACCCACTGGTGTTTGTGATTAAATACCTTACCACCTTTGATTCTTCCAGATTATATCTGAGATGGAACCTGATTAAGAAGATTGAGGGCCTGTCCACGTTAAGCACCCTGGTGGAATTGGAGCTGTATGATAACCAGATTGTTGTGATTGAGAATTTGGATAATCTTGTAAATTTAGAGTAAGTATTAAAGTCTAAAATAATTTATTCTGCCATTAAAATAGTACTTATAATGTAATAAAAAAAAAAAGACGTGTGGCACTCGGGGACTGCCGCGGTTAAGCTATTGCATAGCATTTTTTATCAACTTATGCAATTATCCCCCCACTCCGACTCTATTTATACTATGACTCCGAGCTCGCACGAATCGAGCCGAGCTGCTCCGAAATCGGCTTGATTCGTGCGAGCTCGGAGTGTCACCTTAGGTTTGGACCTGACCTTGACCTTGACTTTGACCTTGACCTTGACTTTGACTTGTGGCACTCGGGGACTGCCGCGGTAAAGCTATTGCATAGCATTCGGAGCAGCTCGGCTCGATTCGTGCGAGCTCGGAGTTGGGGGTATTACCTTTTTTCGTTACGGAATTTCTGGATTCGGTCTCCACGCTCAAGGCCCGCGATAAAAGCTATGCAATAGCTTAATAAAAAACTGGGAAAATTAGGCAAATGGACAGCCATTGGAAATCACACCACTGTTCAATATTTTATTTAAGTACCACAGTAAAGTGAACAAAACACAATAATACATAAATAAATTCTACCAATAAGATTACCTAAGATACTATACAATGTATGATAATATGATTATTTTCACTTGATTGCAGGATGCTAGACTTATCATTCAACAGAATCAAAGAGATCACCGGCCTGGAGAAGTTGTCTAAGCTAAAGAAGTTGTTCCTCAGCTCCAATAAGATCACAGAAATCAAAAATGTCAGTCATTTTCCTAACCTGGAACTACTGGAATTGGGCGATAATCGTATAAGGGTAAGCCTATTCAAAAAGAAAAAAAGTGGATTAATATTATGTAGTACATAATATTATTCAAAATTACTAGTATGCCCCTCCAGCCCTCCAGCTAAATGTTGATAGTGATAGTGTTAGGTTAGCAACCCTGGCCCTGTGTGCCCACTATTCATGTGGCCAGGGTTGGGAGTGGGACCTGTGTGCCTATTTATCAGCATAGCATTGAAAATGTTTAATTAGACTGTGGTATTAGTATGTAAAATAACATTCAAATTTCTTTCTTGTTGCAAATAAAAGAAAACAAATTGGAACAAACAAATAAATAAAATAACCAATATTTTTTATTTCCAGGAAATCAAGGATTTAGATCACTTGGTAACTCTCAAACAATTGTATTTAGGTAAAAATAAAATATCCCAGATACAGAATCTCGAAAATTTAACCAATCTCGAAATATTAGTTCTCCAAAGTAATAGAATTACTAAAATTGAAAATCTGGAGCAGCTAACAAAATTGGACCAGCTGTACATATCTGAGAACGGTATTACGACGATAGAGAACCTGGGCTCTCAGGTCAAGTTACAGACCCTGGATCTAGCGATGAACAGAATCACTGTCATTGAGAATGTCAGACATATGGTGGACTTGGAGGAGCTATGGGTAAGTTGGATATTTGTATTTGTTCATTACCATTACATTCATTCATTACATATTAGCTGTTGTAAATCTTAACTGACTTCTTTAAGGGCGGCAGTATTCAATTTATTAGAACACTGAATTTTAATACCATTCTCGCACAGACTAGGAGGGTCTGATCTCCATCAGCTACTTACTAGAAATCGCTTTATTTGAATATCTGTTGGAGCAACTTTTCGATCTTTTCGTTCGATGCTCAACTGCAAAAGAAAGCCGGTGCCATATTATGTCAATACCCTTGAAACCGCCATTTCATACCAAAACTCTTTTTTTTTTTATACCTACCACTTAGGTGTTAGACAAGCACACGGCCCACCTGATGGGAAGTGGTCACTATGGACGTATGCAACACCAGGGGCGTCACACTCGCGCTGCCGACCCTTAAGAAACCTTCTAAGGCCCTTCTTGAAGAACCCCATATTGTAGTCGCTTGGGAAAACCACCGCAGGCTGTTCATTCCACAGCTTGAGTGTGCGTGGGATGAAGTGCCTTTAATATATTCTAATACCTTTCAATTAAAAAAATCTACCATTTGCAGCTGAACGACAACCTGATAGCCGACTGGTCATCTGTAGAGTACCTCAAAGAAAACAAGAAGATTGCCACCATATACCTGGAGAGGAACCCTCTGTCCTCCGACCCGGCCTACAGGAGAAAACTGAAGCTGATCCTACCGTCCCTGCAGCAGATCGACGCGACTTTGTGTAGATAAGATTTCAACTTTTTGTTTTGTAGTTGTTGAAAGTAGTTGGGGTGTTGTAGTTTGTAGATTATTAAATGGATATGTCCACAGCGTCACAGACGTCAGATTGCGCAGATTATTCTATATTTGATTATAACGTCAAACGTTATTTCCCAGACTATAATCTATGACTGTACCAAATTTCAGTCAGATCCTTTCAGTTAGAACGTGATTGAATAACAAACACCTTCACAAAGTGTAACATTTATCAAATTAATGGGATAATCCAATAAAGTCATCATCAAATGGCATCATCATCACACGATTTAGTAAAAAAAGTTCTGGATCTGTACCGGTAGATATACCATTTTAACAATCCGGCCTTATGTATACTGGGCCCTTACGCTTACAACCATAATGCAACGTGTTCGTATTAGCCGACACATTTAAGTTTATCTAGTTTTACGCCAGTTCTATCGTCTACGTTAACCAATTGAAATCCGCCATCTACTCACGTTACGACTGCGTTCGAAACTCATTGTCAAATAGAATTGAAATTGAAAAATACAAAGCAGCTACTTTAAAATGTAATTAATTGTAGTGTCCTTATTCTGAACCAGTCCAATATTTGTTCTGAACAAGTGACTATGTATTCTACAACACCCGAAGTAGGTAGTGTATTCATAAATTAGAATGTATTGTTATTAATGTATTTTGAACAGAGATAGCCTGTAAGTATTATAATTTATATAATAGTATAGTATCATCAGCAATTCCTTAGAATATAATTTTTACATTCACAGAAGTTATTCTGTTAATTATATCATGTACCCACAAAATTGGGAGATTTTTATTTTAATACACGGCAATTCCACACAAACGTTATGGCCTTTACTTTGAAAAATACACAGGGTATATAGAAAAAAAAAAACACACTTTATTTTTTTTCTACAGCACAAAATATACAGCTATTATGTCAAAATTTCCATACAATTTTTTTAAATAACAGCTGTATATATTTGGGTATTTTTTATTAGTAAGGGCTGAGGTTAAAAGTATACGCATATAAAAATAGATATGAAATAAAACCTCAATTGTGTTTACTCAATGTTAATCAAATGAAATATTCCAACTGCATTTTGTATTACCAATTCATGAAATATAGAACGGTGTTGCTAAAATTAAAAGAACAATTTTTAAGATTTGACCTCTATGTTAGAGAGTCATTGCACAAGTACAAAAATAATCATAAGACTTGTGTTTATCAAAGTGCCTGTCGAACTCAACATTCGTTTTAAATAGTTATTTGTTAATTGTTATTGAATTTAGAATATTAATAAGTAGCATAAGATTTAAATTATGCAGTCTTATTAAAACATGGATCCTACAATGAGGATGATGACAATTTTTTTTTATATTTTATGTATATATTGAATAAATCACTTGCATTTATCGCGATCTGCGATGCGTTTTCATATAATATAATTATATAGTTCATCTAAGCGCCTTCGCTGCGTTAAGCTGGTGCAGGTCGCGGATGTCCGCGCAGTGCGTCCGCCTGTCCGTCGCGTGCGACGGGTATCCGCCTCACGCAGCGCTGCTCTTGAAATATCGTGAATCAAGCACGCGAAGCGGACGGCCGCGCCGTGCGCCCGCTAAACGCAGCGAAGGCGCTAAAAATTTATAAATTCGGACTCGATTTGATTGTTTGTATTTTGACCTATTACTTTGGGAACTAAAAATAATAAACAGGTCATAGTTTCAGTTTAGGTGGCAATATTTTATTTTGTAGGTCATATTTTTCAACAAAAACTAAGATATTGAGTATTATTGGCTAGAATCGGACGAACTTGTCATCATCCCTATTATGTGCAATTACGAGTAATAAAATTGTTTTTAGAAGTGTAAGACTTGATGAAACATTGGTATATTGTATCAATTCTCGAATTATTACTATGAATAAACATATATTATTATCACAAGTATCTGTTTATACATTTTTATAAGACAAGTATAAATATATCTATGTATTTATGTCTGTACCATGTATGTTGTAGTTATGTTTGTACCATGTATTTATTATTATCTATAATATACAATATTTATTGAACATTATAAGTTTATGTGGATGACGATCCCATTTAAAACCATGTAGCTGATGTAGGTATATCTACGGATGGGCCTCCGGCGCAGATTTGCCTCTCCACGTTTGTATTTTGTGGAAGGGTGGCATACTGAAAACATTATGGGTTATGGGTGTGGATGTTGCAAATGATCATCTTCCGGGCTTCTTTCACCTGAGTTGGCTTTCAGTGCGTCCGAATTTGATATGTCCCATGGAACGACTGCCATCTGACCTTCACAACTCACTGCTTATTGTATTGTATTTCTGCAGTTAGGAGAATAACTTGAAAGTACCTACTGGGTATGGATGTATAAACGATGAAAGTACTCCCCTCGGATACTCGCCACCCGACGGGGACGGTTATGTCGGACTCTAACTGACTAAAACCGCATGCCGTTTTGAGTCTTAAGATGCCGAACCAATTTCAAATTTGCCCCATACGTTAATAAAGCTGGGGACGTCCATGATGGTGTCTCCATCGTACCCCTGGTAAGGAGGGCAAGGGAGCATCGCGCCGCCACCAACGATGAAAGTACCTACTAAATATAATCTGGTAAGTGGATTACTATAGTGAGATTGTTTCTAGGCAGTCTCGGACTCGCTGAGCGCCATCATTCAAACCAGAACGAGCAGTCGGGCGCCGCTGCGCCACAGTCCCGGAGTGCTCACTAAAGTCAACTTCGAAATGTAAATAGTAAACAGTAGTGTTGCTTATTTATACTTATGGAATAAATGAAGAATTTCAATGTTATTTTCTTGTTTTATACTTCTGGCGTAGTATCCTAACGAAGACAGGTGCGGTCGCAGTCTCAGATTTAGGGGGAGGTGGGGGGGAGTCACTTTTATTAATATCGAAGAATTTTTAATTTGACGTGCATGTTTTAGGGGAGGGGAGGAGAGTCATGTCCGACGACGGGATATTTTATTAATATTTGCTATAATGGCCTAGGTATAGTCATCACGTAAATCACTCAAATTTATTTGAATAAAGACATCTTAACGGTCTGTTTACCGACCAACGCCATCGATCCTATATTATGCGCCTTGTGTACAATGACGATGGTTTTCTGCGGTAAATCATAGGCCACTGTGCAAAAAAATCATTAGGCTTTTAAAAATCATAACTGTCCTTTTCCTTTGCTGTAGTCGGGTTTAAAGAGGTAGATATTCAATGCAAGAACGAGTACAACAGGGCTTGCACTAATCATCACCGATATACTTCTGTCTGACTTCGCGAAGTATTGTGATACTACTAACTTGGTTACAGAGGGCAATTATAAGAAGGCATTATTATTATTATCAAATTATTTTCTCTTAGTTATTTTCCTAATGCATTCTTCTTGCGGTAACTAGTACAAATATCTCTTTTATTTACTTATTTTATAAACCGAACCTACCTATCTTGTATTGAATCGTATATACCTAGGGCATAAATTTTAACTAAAGTTCAAGTAGGTATATAGCGTCTAGATTTCTAGATATTACTGAAAGATACCTACTTTACTAAATAAACATACCTGTCTATTATACTATACCTACTTTACTAATTAAACATACCACATACCTACCTACCTACACCTACTCACACATTTTTCCTTTTATAAATGCCTACTTAACCTATAAACTGCGATTGTTAACCCTAACTGCAGCTATTGTTAAGTAATAATACCTACTCCTTCATTCACTTTCATTTTAAATAGAGAAGCACTATTTTATTTGTAGGTAGGTACCTACTCTTACATTATTGAAGCCGTTCTTGACCTTGTGTCCACAAGTTTATCTGGTTCATGTCTCGTCGGCCGGCAGGGAAACCGGCTCATTACATTTCCATAACAACATTTTGTTGTTAGTTGTACACATTCCGAGTGATTCTTGCCGCAAAAGGACGTGAAAATGAGCTCTTTCATTGAATACTCTCCGGATTCTGATTTTCCAATCGAAAATCTCCCTTTCGGAGTGTTCACAACGCCTAAAAATGTAAGTGATGTTTAATCATATTTGAATTCATATTATCAGCCGTATTTCTTTAACAATAAGAGCGCTAAAATTGCCTTGAATAATATTGATATTTTTATTTTGACATTACTGGTTGCATCCGACCAAATGCGGAAGGTATGTCGGTTCGGAAATAAGTGTAATCTTCATAAAACTTTCAATTTGGAATGATTATAATAATTATTGTTGTTACTTTGTACTTAGTTTTTAATATGTAATTTTATGGATTTTTGTAGAGTGACAAACACATTGGAGTCGCTATCGGGGATTGGATATTGGATTTACATGTGATAGCACACCTATTCGATGGACCGTTGCTGCAGAGCAAACAGAATGTTTTTAAGGTAAGTAATTATCATTAATTTATGTGTAATGTCATGTTACAAGTCTGTTACCCCTCCCCCTCCCCCAAACCCCCCAACCCCCTCACCCTCAGACTTGCACTCCCGCCCACCTGCTCTACACTTCCGCACTCCACTTCACTCTGTTCTTCAAATCTTCAAACAGAGGGACACGTGAAGAGCTTCTGAGCAGCCACAAACCGGTCGATCCCGTCCCGCGTCGATCGGAGTTGACCGTAAGCAGTAGCAACTACACATTGGTAGGGAAGCGTTGCTCAGGGTACACCGCGTGAAAGTCATTGCAGCATTGGTGTCCAAACACTTTCTGGGGGCAAAAAATTGATGTTCGAAGTCTAAAGGTCTAAAGGAGTATTAGCGTGATGATAAATAGCCTATACCTTTTCTCGATAAACGGACTATACATACGGTCTCTGCATACGTAACGGGTTTTTTCACGGACGGGACGGGACGTGAAGTTTTGGAAAAATCGTTTCATACAAAATGTATGCGGCAATGCATATGTCACGGGACCACGGACGGGACGGGACGGGATGGGCCGCATACATTTTGCTTCACGTCCCGTCCCGTCCGTGAAAAAACCCGTTACGTATGCAGAGACCTTAAGCCTTCTATGGGGCGCCGCCGTCGCTGTAAAACCACCTTGTGGAAATATTTAAGGCCTTGCTTTATTCGTTAGAAACCTGGAGAATACCACATAATTTCCTCGATGGTTAAAAACCTTGAATATGTAAATAAACTTCTGCAAGTGTTAAATAGCTAAGTACTTACAGGTCAAGTATTTATGCTATTATCGTTTGCATATTTACGCATTAATGACCAGTATATAGGTAATATAATACCTATTCTTTTTGTAGTCCAAAATACACAATTTAATGTACCTAATTATAATATCATATGTTTACCTACCTATTAATGTTGCTAGTGCTACGAAATGTAGATAGCAAAGTTCGGTTTTAATTGTATCATAGCATAGTAGGTACATAGGTATATTGCGGTAAACCAGCAACAAACCTAACAGCTAACAGTATGTTATCATTGCCTATTAGTGCATATAAAGAAGATAAGAATCAACTGTTTGAACAGGTAATAATATGAAGGAGGAACGCCGCCCCCTTCCCGGCCCGGATCCGGTTTTGGTGCATCAATTAGCCTATTGCAGTCCACTGCTGGACATAGGCCTCCCCCAATGTGCGCCACGTTTGCCGATCCTCCGCCTTCCGCATCCAGTCCGTCCCAGCCACCTTTCGCAGGTCGTCGGTCCATCTGGCTAGGGGATGTCCTACCCTCCGTTTTCCTACGCGCGGTCTCCACTCTAGGACTCGTTTGCTCCAACGGCCATCAGTCCTTCGGCAGATGTGGCCAGCCCACTGCCACTTCAGCTTGCTTATTCTGCGAGCTATGTCGGTAACTTTGGTTCTTTGTCGGATAACCTCGTTACGAATTCTATCCTTCAAAGAAACTCCAAGCATAGCTCGCTCCATAGCCCGCTGCGCGACTTTTAGGTCACGGACTAACCCCACCGTCAGTGGCCACGTTTCGGCACCGTAGGTCATAACAGGCAGGACGCACTGGTCGAAAACCTTTGTTTTGAGGCATTGCGGCAGAGGGGAGGAGAAGACCCGGCGCAATTTGCCAAATGCTGCCCACCCTAGTTGGATTCTTCTGGCTATTTCTTTCTCGAAGTTGTTTTTACCGAGCTGGATAACTTGCCCCAGGTAGATATATTTTTGAACAACTTCGAGTGTCGCCCCTTCGATGGCAATCGGTCTCGGTACAACATGTTCGTTGGTCATAATCTTGGTTTTATCCAAGTTTACACCGAGGCCGACGTGTCGAGAAGCTCCATTCAGGCTGTGCAGCATTTCGTCCAGTTGTTCCAGCGACTCCGCAACTATGACGATGTCGTCAGCGAATCGAAGGTGCGAGATGTACTCACCGTTGATGTTGATGCCCCGCCCAGTCCAATCCAGAGTCTTGAAGACGTCCTCCAATGCGTTGGTGAATAGTTTGGGAGATATAACATCTCCCTGTCTCACTCCACGCTGGAGGCTAATGGGTTTCGTCTTCTGGTCTTGGAGCTGGACGGACATTGTGGCAGTGTCATACAAGCATCTCAGCACCTCGATGTATCGCCAATCGACACGGCACCGCTGCAGGGCATCCAGCACAGCCCAGGTTTCGAAAGAGTCGAAGGCTTTTTCGTAGTCCACAAACGCCATACACAGCGGCTGGTTGTACTCCTGCGTCTTTTCTACAATCTGCCGAACAGTATGGATGTGGTCCACGGTACTATAGCCTTTTCGAAACCCGGCTTGCTCAGGTGGCTGGAACTCGTCGAGCTTAGCCGCGAGGCGATTTGTGAAGAACAGTATACAGTACCACCGCACTCCCGCTCCATGCCCTAGGTGTTAGCCCTTGCTGGATGACGGAACTAAAGAGACTTGCTAGCTCTTTCAGGATTGGAGCGCCACCTGCTTTCAGCAGCTCAGTAGTAATTCCGTCATCACCAGGGCACCTGTTGTTCTTCAGTTGCCTGAGAGCCGCCCCTACCTCGCACTGCTCGACATCTGGCAAATCCTCGGTGTAGTGGCGCGTGAGTGGGGCTCTGTGATCTTCATCGCTGTGTCCCGTCGGTTTACTCTTCCGTGATGCATATAGCTGTCCATAGAATTTCTCGATCTCTTCGAGTATCTCGAACTTTGAGGTTATCGTTATGCCATCCTCAGTTTTAAGTTTCGTCAGATGGGGCCTCCCCAACTGCTGAGCGAACACTTTCGACCCCCTATTACGCTCAATTGCCTCCTGAATGGCGCGTGTGTTGGAGCGTCGGAGGTCGCGTCGTATCAGCTTTTTGATTTGTTGGTTTAAGGCTCTCCCATCCGACGAAGACGACTGTGTGGATGGTTGTTCACGCCTCTTTCTCATAAGTTCGAGAGTCTCAGGAGAGAGCTTGGACTCTTGCTGTTTGCGTTTTCCGGGAAACAACTTTCGAGACACTTCCTGCAATGTTTTGACCACTATGTCGGCCTTCTCGTCAATGCCCCTAGGGGTTTCCAGCATTGCGAAACGATTTTGAAGTTCCAATTGGAACTTTTCGGACCCTAGAGCTACTTGGAGCGGCGTAGGTCGGAGGGTTGACCTTATCATTCGGAACCTTTCAGCCTTGATGTTGATATTTAGAGAGCCTCGGATAAGTCGATGATCGCTTCCAGTTTTAAACTTGTTGATCACAGAGACATCTCTAAATATGTGCTTACTGTCCGTTATGAAAAAGTCAATCTCGTTCCTTATCGCAGAGTCCCGGCGTTGCCAAGTCCACTTCCTATGGGGTTTTTTCTTAAAGAAGCTATTCATTAAAAAGAGCCCCTGTGACTCGAGGAAGCTGACTAGCATTTGCCCCCTGCGATTTCTGCACCCCACTCCGTAAGGTCCGATTTTCGTCTCACCGCGTTCTTGTACTCCCACTTTGGCATTGAAGTCCCCCATAACAACGTTGTAGGTGGCCTTGGCGATATGATTCATTGCCTTGGCAATGTCCTCATATACGGCCTCGGCGGTTTCGTCGGGGTGGGACGAGGTCGGCGCATATACCTGTATCACCTTCAGCGAATGACTGTTCGTGATTTTTATGGTAAGGTACGCTACCCGGTTTGACACACTGCCGACTTCAATAACGCTGCTGATGAGGTCCTTTTTTACAAGAAAGCCGACGCCTCCCTGGGAGCGCACATCACCTTCTCTGAAGTAGAACAGGTCGCCTGACTCAAGGGTTGTCGTGTCCTCACCCTCTCTTCGGACCTCTGACAGCCCCAATATGTGCCAGTTTATGCGACCCAGTTCCACCTGGAGTTCGGTGAGGTGCTCCTCCAGCCGCAGTGTACTGTAGCCTTTCGTAACCCGGAGATTCTTAGCACCCCCCGCCCCGCCGTTACCCGAACCGCTACCATGGCTGGGAATAGCGGGACCACCGGGAACTGGGGGCCTTTTAATTGGGCGTCTGTGCATTTATGAGGGGTTTATAGCCTACTATTGCCACGCTGGCCAGACGGGTTGGCAAAGGGTTTATCTCGAGTTTTCCTTCTCTCAGGTCGTTTCGACCTCGGCAGAATATCGGCCAGAAGCCGCAACTCCTCCCCAAAGTTTTTAGGGAGGAGTTGCCACTTCCGTTGCCCAGGGTGCACCACGCGGAGGTTTTCTAGCCCGCCCCTAGATATAACTTGCATATGCCCCCTTTGGTGCATATGCAAGTTATATCTAGGGGCTGTCCATTAATTACGTGAGGCTAAATAGGGGGGAGAGGGTTGGAAAAAATCACGAAATATCACCCAGGGGGAGGGTCTCACAAACCTTGCTAACTATAACTTACCTATGCTATTTTAAACTTACAGGAACCAAAGCTTAATGACTTTATGAGTCTCACAAGACCCCATTGGGTTGAAGCAAGAACCACAATACAGAAACTGCTTGATGCGGCAAACCCTATTCTTCAAAATGAGCTTAAAGATAGGTGGGCAATACTCAAATATTATTTGGCCGCAAAAATGTGAAAGTATGGTATACATACCCTACGACCTTACCTTAATCTAGATAGTTGAGGAGGAATGGAAAAAAGTCTCAAGCCTTTTGTCGTGGCGGTAGTACATTCGACTACTATGCAGGAGGTGCGGGTTCGATTCCCGCTCAGTGCAAATATTTGTATGCACGGATACCTAAGTCTATTTGCATTGGTCTGGGATTTCCGTGCTATACGATAAGCCGTCGGTTCCGGTTGTCATACGAACATCTATGGAAGATCTATGGCAGTCGTTAAGGTTAGTTGGAGTCCTGAAAAAGTCAGACAACTGGTCTACCTGCAATACTTCGATATCGCCAATGGGTTGTGGAGGTCAAATGGCAGTCGCTTTACGGAAAATATCGATGTTCAACCGCGTAACAGTTAAATTAGAATAGATTGATAAATATTTGGCGTTGATATACGTTGAAGACTGGCATAAACTTCAGAATACATGTCAATCCCATACATTCATCATTCTATTGTACTACAGTACTGTTCACATATTCTATTCTAACCGATCTACGTAATGTTGCCAAGTATTTTAAAACGAATAATTACCTTTCTGTAACAGAGCGTTCGTCAAACAGAGTGAGGCACAAATGCACGTGCCAGCTGAGATCGGCGACTACACAGACTTCTACTCGTCGCTGCACCACGCCACCAATGTCGGCATCATGTTCAGGGGGAAAGAGAACGCTCTCTTCCCCAACTGGTGAGTAACGACTTCTGAACCACCTCATTTTTTGAAGTCGGTTAAATATAACATTTGCACGCCTGTTCGTGTTATGCGTGCGCTCATTGGTTATCCGACCGACCATAAAATTGTGAGTTGTTGAAATTTTGCACAAAAGCACAGTGTAAACTACTTAGTTATTTCAAACTAATTTCGACCATTAAAATTTCATTGACCTCTATAACTATTAAACTAGCAAGCCTCATACCTACTTGTAATTTCACATGATACCCTTTTAGCAACATTTATGAAAACAATAATTCATTTGATACTCTTTATAGCCCTAAAAGTATTTATAGGAAAACTATCAAAAATCTTTGATGCATTTTTTTATATCAGGAAGCAGCTTCCAGTTGGCTACCACGGTCGTTCCAGCTCCATTGTTGTATCTGGTACACCTATACACAGGCCCTACGGACAAACGCTGCCTGTTGAAGGTTATTGATTTCTTTTATTTATGCTCTTTCTTACAGGCTGTATCAGCGGTGACTATTGTCGCGTGCGAAGTCGCATATTTGATGCCAAGGTCGCGCAATTTATTTAAGTATACAATTTATGGAACGGTTATATATCTGTCGTCAAAAAAATTGGGTTTGTCAGCAAAATAGTAGATTCCCGATCCTGAAAACCGCGAGCGCTGTACCGCTCCCATGATACGCGCGGCATGGAGGGGGACGCTCGCTGTAAAGAAAGAGGGAGCCAGCGCTCACGGCGGTATCTCGCTCGCCCTCAGCTATACTCTTTCATTCTCTTTACCTTTGTAGGACATTCTACAGAACGCTATCTAGACCCAAAGTAAGCATAGCTTAACTAGCTTGTGTTATGGGTTCTAGAATGGGGATAAACACTTAGATACTTTTTTTTTTTCGTAAATACATACATAATATACAATATACATATCATATTCATGCATACCAGCATACAAAATACAAATATTTGCACTGGCGAGGGTTGAACCCGTTCCCTAACACCTGTGCCTCCGAGAACGCGATTCAACATGCTGGGAAAATGGAGTTTGAGAGTAGAAGCGTCATCGGTTCAACAGAAGTTCGAAGAAGAACACCTGTTCCAAAATACCATAAAAACCTTGACGCGGTACAGCGATCGCGGTCACACTATAATGCATTATCACAAAAGTAACCTAGCTAACACTATAATAACCCAGTCTGAGTAACTTGCTGTGACAGTATGTAACAATATTACATTGCAGGTGCCGATCCCCATTTCGGACCCTCCAGGCTGATGGACTTCGAGTTAGAAATGGCAGCATATGTTGGAGGACCTCCCACTCAACTCGGAGAGAGGATCACAGCCAAACAGGCCGAAGATCGTATCTTTGGGTTCGCACTCATGAATGATTGGAGCGGTGAGTTCTTGAGGTTAAGGCTTGAAAGAGAAAGAACGTAACTCCAAGAAACATGTATAGGAGAACTTCGAATATCCAGGAAGTGTCCAGGAAGCTGTCAGAGAATTCCCTCTGAAATGAACTGGTGGCGAATTCAAGTCTCTTCCTAGATATTGACTTTTTCCTAACTAAATATATTGAAAGAGAAACCACCAGGGAGTTGTGAGTGTAGTAAAATCCAATAAATATGTTTCTTTTCGCAGCTCGAGACATCCAGAAATGGGAATACATTCCTTTGGGACCGTTCACAGCTAAAAACTTGGGCACCACCATTTCACCCTGGATCGTGACCATCGAGGCGTTGAGGCCTTACATCGTGGACAACTTCCCACAAGACCCGACACCGTTCGCCTACCTAAGACATGATGATAACTTTAACTTTGATATTAAGCTGGAGGTCGATATTACAAGTGAGTTCAACTCCAAAAATCCCTTATCTCTTTCGCCCTCTCTTACCCCGCGTTTACATACTGCCGCTCGCATTGCTCATCGTGTTGCCGGAAATATTCGCGCGATTAATGCCCTAGCATTCATACACTTCCATCATCGCGTTGATCCGCATTACAGTATTCGCCCTGCAATGGAGACGGACGTAACCGTATGGCGGACAACGCTGTAGCAGTGTACGCATTATGCTTTTACAGCATAGCGAATTAATTAAATAGATTACTAATAAAAACTATCACTTTCAACTACTATACACTTTCCGTAGATCGATATAAATATTTTTAAAAGTAAATATTCGAGGAGCAATAACGAAAGTCGTGTTTACTGATTAGCGCCATCTAGCGGTCTCGTATAGTTCATCGCGCTAGTATTGCCGCTCCTTTGACTCGCGCCGCCAAGCCGACATTCGCAGCAACATACGCGGCAGTACTCGCGGCATGACGAATATACCATTCACACCACGTCTCTGCCCACTTCTCTCGCCACTTCCCTCGCTCTGCCGCGAGTATGTAAACGCAGCTTTACATTGCCAACACGTCTTTCTACAATCGCAGGTCTAAGCGGGCGTGAGGAAGCATCTAACGAGGCCGTTACGCAGAAGGCTACCATTGTAGGAACCTATAATGGACCACCATTATTCCTCGAGACTTCAAATGTCCCATTCAGCCTCGTACTGGAGTTCTTCCGAACTTCATTGCGATGCCGAATGACCTTGCCTTCTGTTTGTTTATATGTACAAAGTGTATGCGTAACTTGCTGATTCCTGTTGCGCTTGTGTTGCCACGCGCGCTTGTGGAGGCTGGAAAACGTCCATCAGTCGGTTCCTCATAATATTCGATCCTAAGTCGCACCCAAACGAACGAATCTTGTGGACGAAAACATCCTGATATAAAATTCATGAAATTCTCTAAGAACAGAAACTGAACGAACATAACTCCAGTGGTACAGTTAGCCAATCTAACTTTATTATTCTAGGCGCAAAGTCTGGTGTCGCCACCACGGTGTGCAGGTCGAACTACCGCTACATGTACTGGACTGTGAAGCAGCAACTTGCGCAGCAGACGGTCACGGGCTGTAACCTGAGACCAGGAGATGTTCTGGGTTCCGGAACCATTAGTGGACAAGTAATTTTGCCTTAGATATTTAGAATTGCAGGTCTACCATGAAATGCACATCAGGAGTTTCGGCCAATCCGTCTGGTAATCGAACCCAAACGCGGCGTGTGGTAGGTACTAGGTATTTCGTTCAAACTTAACCCAGCCAGAGAAATCTGAAGTAACTTCATGGTACCTATATAAATGCTATATCTTTCATGGGGGCGTGAAGTATCGGATGTACATTGTATGGCGTTATGTAAATTTCTGAACTTCTGGTATACTATATTTGGCGGTACTGCACACTACCAGTCCACTTATCAGTTTTATATAAAAGCTTATTCTCTTTTCACAGGCATCAGATTCATTTGGAAGTATGCTAGAACTTGCCTGGAAAGGAACCAAGCCTATACGCTTACTATCAGGGGAAGAGCGAAAATTTATTCAAGATGGCGACACTGTCACTCTTCGAGGATTCTGCGTTGACGAGAATGGTGTCAGAATCGGGTTTGGTAAATGCGAGGGTAAACTGCTTCCGGCCATACCTTTCGAAGAGTAAAAGTACAATATTGTATATGGCTACTATCAGAACATAAAAACTTATTATGTATCTATATTTTATTTTTAACAATATTAAATGCTATATTTTCAAGTATTTCTTTTATTTTATGTGCGCCATAGTGCCGACCCGATTCTCCCCTCCCTCATCCAGCGAGTCCCAGCTCGGCCAGCTCAGACACCTTTTTCGGGTTGTCAGCTTCGTCAGAAAATAAAAGATCTGAGATATCCTCATCCTGAGATATCACTCCATATGAGTGACGTTGGAGGGCCGAGTAAGGACAGCATCATAAAGAAACGAGTTAAAGCAGAAGTGTAGCGATTAGCGACCAAAGTAGAGAAAAGCCTGAAAGGCGTGTATAGATGGTTCAGACACGGAATAAGTCGAAGCGAAGTTGTATGCACAACTCGGAAAGAGCATCTCCCCCGATCTCCGTATTTCTGATTTCTGAACGATGTAAAAAACCCATTTTACGCAAAAAATAATACAACCACAGACTACATTTTTAAATGTCAAATTGGGATAGGATTATTAAGTGGAACGAAACGCACTGAATTAAAACAAAGTTGATTTATTTTCATATTGTTTGTTATTATCGCTTTTTCACATTAACATTTGTATTGTACGAGCTCTATTGAATTATTAATTATAATTCTCAATAAAATGGTATCCTATTGCTGTGTGAAAGGTTGTAGTAACAACAGCAATCATAAAAAGAAAGATCCCAAAACTTTGATATCATTTCATGCGTAAGTATACTACCTACTTTTATTATTTCATTTACTTATACCCTCTTTATTGATTTTTTTATAAATTATCTCGTATTTGCACCGTAGATCACTTCATTTCATTAGTTTATTCACAGTGTGCAACATGTAATAATATTTAAAAATTAATTAGCCTTGTGATGGGAGAAGCCGGTTCCAGCCGGTGTGCGGTGTGACATGATTTTGTGAATATATAAGAAAAAATATGAGTTTAGGCGCCAGTGTTAGAAGTGGAATATTTGAGTTAACCTTCACTTATGTATTATATGTACATAAAACTTCTCTTTTTCAAGACCATGTTTGAAGAACATCATTATGGGTATCTGCACACCATCAATATCTCTGTATTCACACATGGCGACCATGCCGTCACAGTCTATGGACTCGCCAGTGAAGAACAGTAGCTCCTTAAACCTACCTAAGATGTCTTTCAGTACTTTGTACATGTTGGTCTTGAAATTGACAATCTCGTTAGGTGATTTCTCTTCCAATTTCTTCATGACATAGTCTCTGAACTATAATGTGTATGATTTCTTATCACCAAAAGTGAATGTTTTGACAAGCTTGTGGTTGTGGACTATATCTACACCGCTTTCAACTGCATAATCCATGCCCTCGTCAGTTTCCGCCACAGAGAGCTGGAAACCCTCAATTTTTCTACCCCCTCTTTTCCACTTGTTACCGATTTGAAGGTTTCATCACATTTCATCACCAGTGATAATATCTTTATAGATTTTCGTTTTCTTGGATTAGAGGGCATTAAAAACAATAAAATCTGAAACAATGATTTTTAGCTACCCCCAAAACTTTTTAATACTTAAATAAAATAGTTTTACACAAAATAAAACTTCGTTTATAGCTTTCCTTGCAACCAAGACCTCAAAACAAAATGGTTAAAAGCTATAGGTCGTCCAAACTGGGCACCTCCTAGTCATGCTCGCATATGCAGTATCCACTTCAACCAGGATCAGGTGAACTATGAAGGCTGCCGAATAAGAATAAAGGATGATGCTGTACCTGTTAATAGTTTACCTGTAAGTATTGGTTATTTACTGTCAATGCTGTTCTTACACGGTCGGCAGCTCAAGTGCACCTACAAAATTATAATTAATGATATTGACACCGGCTCCTCTTAGTGTGGGAGCCCGTGGCATTCACTCTCTGGAAAGCCAACCTACTCGTCAATGACAAAAAAAAAACTCCTTTGGATGCAAATCTAGTAATCAAGTATGTTTGATGATGAATGAATGACTAATTTGTTGTACTGAATATTATAATATTATGGATGTTACAGGTTAACTCGAATTTTGAAGCATCTGATGTTGAAGCGTGTCGGGTTTGCCTGGAGACTGATCAGAAGCTGTACAGTCTACAAGACAGTCATTTAAACACCTGTATGGACTCAGTTGTTGGACTTAATGTAAGAAACCTTTTTTTTTTATCCATTTACAAATTTAATAACATGAGGGTAAACTAAACAACCTAATAAATGATCAGAAAAGTATACTGGAATTCATGTTTGAAACACGTTCTACCCAGGATGTGGAGTAACGCGCACGATTCGTGGGTGGATCATCTGTCCAGTTATTCTATCGATGTGCCCTTTGGAAATAATACTGTGACCTTCGCTGGAGAGCAAACATCACATCACCAAGTGCCTTTTTTCCGACCAAGCTCCCTTTTCCCGACCAAGTTCTCTTTTCCCAACCAAGTTCCCTTTTTGCAGACCAAGCGACCAACATGATGCCTGGCTTAGTTTTGATTTTATCTCGATTCCTATCATTTTGCTCACCTCACAGTTCTCTACTTCTCACTCTCTCCTCTCGCAGGTCTACTGGAAGAGATTTCTAATAGAAATAGGCAGAACCTCGTGTACTACTATTTCCACCTATGTATCTTTAAGTTTAGTTCTTGTGTGTACATAAAGAATTAAATAAATAAAAATAAGCAACTACCCGCCTACAGCTTTTGCCTTTACCCCGCGTTTACATACTGCCGCTCGCATTGCGCATCGTGTTGCCGGAAATATTCGCGCGATTAATGCCTTAGCGTTCACACACTCCCATCATCGCGTTGGTCCGCATTACAGTATTCGCCCTGCAATGGAGACGGACATAAACGTATGGAGGACAACGCTGAAGCTGTGTAAGCATTATGCTTTTACAGCATAGCGAATTAATTTAAAACTGATTATTAATAAAAACTATCACTTTCAACTACTATACACTTTCCATAGATCGATATAAATATTTTTTAAAGTAAATATTCGAGGAGCAATAACGAAAGCCGTGTTTACTGATTAGCGCCATCTAGCGGTCTCGTATAGTTCATCGCGCTAGTATTGCCGCAGTTGCCGCTCCTTTGACTCGCGCCGCCAAGCCGACATTCGCAGCAACATACGCGGCAGTACTCGCGGCATGACGAATATGCTATTCACACCACGTCACTGCTCACTTCTCTCGCCACTTCCCTCGCTCTGCCGCGAGTATGTAAACGCAGCTTTACACATTTCACGCATAATAACAATACGGTGTATTACAGGAAAACTACAACATAGAAGGTCTGCCACAGTACGTGTGCTACCAGTGCGCTGCCTGCCTGATGAAGTGCTATAAACTTATAGAGAAGAGCATGATCTCTCAAGCAACACTACTGGATATTTTTGCAAGACACGGACAGGTTAGAATTTTGATGTCTAGAGATAATATATTTTGTTATTCTATTTGGTTGATGTATACCCAGTATTGTTTAAGTTTTTTTATACCACTTAGGTGGCAGACAAGCACACGGCTCTCCTGATGTAAAGTGGTTACCGTGGCCTATGGACGTGTGCAACACCAAGGGAGTCACAAACGTGTTGTCGACCCTGTAAGAACAGAGAGTTTCTGTGCCGTCAGCACAAAACCTCTCCAGTGAGATCTGGTTACCCTATACACCGCTGGGAACACAAAACAAGGTTACTATGGCCGCGATATTCTGTAGGGTGGAGGTACTTCCCCAGTCGGACTGCTCGTTTTTGACGGGAGTATAAGTCTTAAGAAAACTTTCACTTTCTTCACCAATTTCTTAAATTAATGTAACATTTTCAGATAACCAAAAGTCTAATAAAACAACAAAATAGAGAAAAACTAAATTTAAACTCACCACTTGGTTATTGTACAACAAAAAACAATTATCACTACAAATATGATGAAGAAAGCGGTATAGCGCACAAAACAGCAGCAAGTCTTACTGATATATGTTTCAAAAACGAATATGACGATGATGAACTACAATCAGATATTAAAATTAATAGAGAAAATGGAAGGGACATAAATGAAATGCAATTAAATGAAAAGAATTTAAATGAAGAAATAAATAATTTGAATGATGACTACTTAGTCTCTTGTATGGAGAGTCCTGTAGCGAATTCTGTATCTGACAATGAAATGATTGAAACCGAAGAAAAGAAAATCAACTGTAGGAGTATAAAAAGGAAGGTGAGTGTTATATTGTTAAAAATATCATCATTAACAGCGTTACTCCTGGTCGCTTTCACCTCAGACTCCGAGCTTACTTCGTATCCCTTCAGTTTGACTTATACAGGTGATTTTGTAGCCGTTTCGGAGCGAAAGATTTTGGGCACAGTTTCGACAGCGAAAGCGTCTGGAAGTATTAATTTGCCGAAATTTTTTTTTTTTTTTTGTAATGTATGGGAATAATATACAGGTGAAAGGCATACTGTATGGGGGTTGTAAAAAAAAAGTTTTTTTTCGCCAAAATAATACTTCCAGACGATTATGCTAACGAAATCTTTCGCTCCGAAACGGCTATAAAATCACCCAATAGGTATACGTGAGAAAAACCAGGCCCTGGCGCGCGCGCATTGTTTTGCTTTCTTTGTATTAGATTTGGATTAGATTGATCTATGCCTAGTGAATTTGGGCTCGTCCACCGCTGTAGCACCGCGGTCTATCCTCAAAAGACACCCAAGAAACGTGCACTGCGCGTTTAGAGTACATGCTAGGTCCAAGATATGTTCCGAGCAATATGACATTTATAGCAGCAACTCCACAGAGCCTAGTCCATCAATCCGTAGGCGTACCGATCTTAAAGGTGAGTTGCTACTTCCCTGGTTTTGGTGCAATCTACTCCATTTGTATGACTAAAATGAAAAAGGTATTTATTATTATATTTTATCAGGCAGGCAGTCGTAGGCGACTGATAACGCCTGTATCCAGTTTTCTTTTCCAAGCTATTTACTATTTAGAGTATGGTAATATTTGTCAAGTCTGTTCTTGAACTGGTTGATTTGGTCATGGTATACCTTGAACTGGTTCATTTGGTCATGGTATACCTGTCAGTTTTGTCAGCTTGTAGATTCATTTAGTTTTTTTTTTACAGAAAATAAAACGTGAAGACAAATCAGTTAGAAAAAAGCTTCATAGAAAATCCGATGGGTTAACTCCAGATGAAACGGATATGCAGAAATACTTCGACGTAGTTAAACTATCGGTAAGTCTTACAACGACTATGTGTTCCTATTTGATAGATCACCTTTACCTGCTTTCGTACACCCTTGTTACAAGGGTTTTTATTGTTAGAATAAGGTATAATTGTTAGAATTTAGAGATGATCCTGACTCCTACAGTAGGAGTCAGGATCATCTCTAAATTCTAACAATCCCTTTTTCTATCTACTCTGCCCTACTGGAGCCCTAAAAGTCTTAACAACTGGTCTAACTGCAATACTTCAATATCGCCATTAGGTTGTGGAGGTCATATGACAGTCGCTCCCCAGAAAATATCGAAGTTCTGCCAAATACCCAGTGAGAGTAGAAAAACCGGACGCCGGACTCCAAGGTGAAAGCCTCGACCGGGATTTACGCAAGGAAGGAGGATGATCTTATTCACTACGTCTTCTACCATGACATAAAGTCCCCTTATCTAGTTAGTTACTGACTATATTATGTCACATATTATATTCAGTACTCATTCATACTTCCATACTATAAAATAAAAAAAAAATAAAAAAAATGTTTATTTCTTTACACAATTTTAGTACAAGTAATTTCAGAAGGAATTTCCATATAAGCTTATAATATGATGCTTGTGTTTGGAAATTCTATTACTTCTAATTCTATTACTATCCATATCCATACTTCCATACTGTCCATATCCATACTTCCATATCCATATCCATACTTCCATACTTTCCATACTTAATATTATAAATGCGAAAGTAACTTTGACTGTCTTTTACACTTTCACGCCTAAAGTACTGAACCGATTCTGATGAAATTTGGTATAGGGGTAGATTAGATCTTGAGAAAGGACATAGGCTATGTTTGGTCGCGATAACCGACATCCACGCGGGCGGAGCCGTGGGCAAAAGCTAGTATATAATATGTGTACCCGCATTTAGTATCTATAATATGATGATATATGATTTGGTATTAAAAAAGAAAGAGCGTGTGGAGTTAGGCTACACATCGTTGAGGTGATGATGCTGACTTGTATGACAGTTGCAGGAACAGATAGAAGAATGGAAAAGAACAGCGGCGAGAAGATCTCTGGCTAGTGAGACTGTACACGAATGTGAGGTGTGCTCGAAGATATTCGCACACGTCAACAGTTACCGACTTCATATCGCTGGTCACGATGCGGTGAGTGCGTTTTTTCCTTCTAAGAAAACAGTAACCGTAGCATTTCCGTCAAGGAAAGACCTAAGTATTAAAAAAACAGCATTAAACTCACCTTGTCCGATGGCAAGCTGATTAGAACTTTGTTTGAGTTTCGAACGAAAATCCAACTTTCTGTTTTGGAAATCAGTTTCGAAAACAGAATTATTATTCTTTCTTGGAAACCAGGTTTCGTTAAAAGAAAAATAATTCTGTGATGGAAACCGGTTTCCAAACCTTGGTTTCCAATCTGGCCGAAGGGGAATGTAAAGTCTTCTGTCATCGGAACAAACACTAATAATGCTATGACGACCCTGACTTTGACGGCCTCATCAGATACTTTTTCACCTGCTTAAGGACCCAGGACTGTAGGTAAAAGGAAACACGTGTGCTGGTTAAACTTTAGCCTTTCTTTGAGTGACAGTTTTTTAATTCTTAGCTTTGTGATTTAATATTGTCGTCCTTTAGTCCTGGCTTGACGTCGTGTAGGGTGACATGCGTGCAAATGGTCTCACAACCATGGACGCCCAAGATCGTGCGAAGTGGAGGAGGAAGAAGGCGGACCCTGAACTCTCCTAGGTCATCTTGGCCATGGATGCAATCAGGAAAATGCGCCTACATGAAGATGATGATTGTTGTACTTCTTAAAACTTTTAAGGTGTATAAAATTATAATTTCTTCATCAGAGTCGAGGCAAAGCCGAGTGTCCAGTGTGTAAGCTGCGCTTTAAAACAGATGTTCTTGTGAAGTCGCACGCCAACCGCGCACACGCTAAGAAGTTCTTCTGCAAGATCTGCCTAAAAGTATTCAATAATGTGTAAGTACCTTATTTATCGCGAGAATAAACCTTGAGAGGGTCAATGACAGTAGAACTCTGGGCGTCGATTCTGCTAAAGCACAATCACTTTCGCACCACAGAGACTGCGAGAAAATTCCATTTGATTTTAGTCTAAACTAATGCTGTTAAAGTTTAAAATTAAATGGCTTTTTGTAGAGTGAATAAAATATGTAATGAAACTCTTATTATTTAATTTTGTAACCATAAGCTATAGAAATAAGGGCTAAAATTTAATGCCATTTTGCACTCTCTGTGGTGTGACAGTGGTGGGTGCTTTAGCAGAATCTAGGACCTGAAGGTGTGTGAAAATAGAAGCAAGTAGCGGGTTTTTGCCTTTATCTATTCTGGAGGGAAAAAGGCGTTAGCATTAATGTTTATGGACATCAGCTTTGTAAAGTCTAATGAGCGAAGTGGATTAAAATTCCCTCACCAGTCTATTGCGTATATCTCGGGACATACTTGGGTGTCTTTTGAGGATAGCACGGGGTGCTACTGCAGTGGACGAACTCAAATTCACCAAGCATAGATTATTACAAGGCGCCAGAGCCTCGTTTGTCTTGCGATTTTGGTCAAAGATACGTGTCCTGAGTTATACATCTTGAGAAACTGACGATTTGCTAAATAGCCATTCTGCTATATAGACTATCTGATAGTGGGACGTTTTGCTGCATGGACTTTGTGCTAGTTAGACTTAATGTTCCTTAGACGTTTTGCGATGTTGGTCATTCAGGAGGGACTTTATCTATGCTATGTGTCCCCAGCGGCGTGGCTAAGAAGCACCAGCGCTGGCACTCGGGCCACCGCTACTCGTGCGTGCGGTGCGCCTTCAGCTCGGCGCACGAGTGTGCGCTCGGGGTGCACGTGCGGCGCGCGCATGCGCACGCGCACGCCTGCGCGCACTGCGGCCGCGCCTGCGTCAGTCGGCGCGGCCTCGCGCTGCACACCGCCACTGCGCACCGAGATGTCAAGGTCATTGCTGCACTAGCTCGTACGCACATTATGATGATTATAGTTGTTGGTTAACTTGTGAATAAAGGTCGAAATACCGCTCCGGCCGCCAGGTTCGATCACACAGTTCGAAAAATCTAATTGTGCGGCGTTTGCTATTTTAAGTAAACGTGGTTCGATTAATCGCACGCACGCACGCACGCTAACTCATTAAAGAAAAAAACTAATAACGATCAACGAATGATGCGAGCTTAATGACTACTAACCGTCTGACAAGTGTAGGTCGTGTGCGTTCTGCGCATGAGTGTGCGCCGAGCCGAGGTGTGAGTGCGCACTTGCACTTGTGGCGTCAGTCAGCGCACACTGCTACTGCCCGTCATCCCTATGACTATCAAACTGTAAAGCTTTAGCCGAGCAAACTTTTAGATATTTTAAAACGTCAACTTAACTTTTAGTGATTTTATTAATTATTTTCTTAATGAATAAAGAATTAAATTGATAAAGAGATGATTCTATAGCAAGCGATGACCCTTTAACGATGTAGAAAAAAATGCATTTTGAATAATACGCATATTATTACTTACTACTTACTAGCTAACCCGGCGAACCGCCATTTTTTATTTTCGCTAGTTTTTCATATTTTCTCACCTTTTAAACCTTCCCTAGACCTCCACGAACATTTCAAGACCAAGATAAGATAAATCCGTTCAGCCGTTGCCGAGTTTTAGCGAGACTAACGAACAGTAATTGAGATTCCAGCTATATTTTTATAGTATTTTGAGATCTTTCATAGGAATTTCTTACAATTTATAGGATACAACAACCACCAAAGCGTATCGTTGCGAAGCGTGTGATATCAACTTCATGTCGGAGGGCGCCAGGCGGGTACATCTACTGACGTCCAGCCAACACAGGAAGAAATCCAGTCTATGGTGAGTTTTAATTTACGAAGACAGGTTCAAACCACTTTTATCCTAACTTCTCATATATATCTCCGTATATTCCGAATTTCACCAATCCAAGGTGGTTTGAACGAGAAAGAAAATGGGAGTCCGATCGCACGATGGGACGCTCGCCTCTCGCTATTTCGCTGTGTTATATTATTAGACCCGGTTTCCACCAAAGCGAAGAGGGAAAGAGACGAGAAGATTATGTGCTTTAAATAACCAACCAGGCAACGCTGCAATGGGCAGAACGCGTGCCGCTTTTGTATTTTTGTATTTTATTTATTTCTGAAACAATATTACATTGTATTGAAATCATAATAATAATATAACAATAATCAAGCTAAAAGATAAAAAACATCCAATTAATATTATGTATCTATTACTACAGCTATACTAAAAAAAAAAATAGACCGGGAAGGATGAATATAAAATTATATACTTAGCACAAAAAAAAAAAGTCAAAGTTGCATGTCCAGAGAAAAAATTCATTCAAAATAATGTCAAAAAATTCCAATTACTTAATTGAAATAAATAATTAGCTTTCCCCACTAACTTCTTCCCGCGCCTCGATCACACAGCATCTCACACATAGCGCTCGATCATACACACAGCTAATGCCTCCTCTTCGTTTTGATGGAAATTACCTTCCAGTTTCGCAGCTCTTCACTCCTCTCCCTCTTCCACTTTGGTGGAGAACGAGCCTTACTTTTGATTATAGACTTTTTCACTAACCAAAAACTTGTAGTAAGACCCAATAAAACGATATACAGAAACTTATCTCCAAAATATGTATTTCCTCACCATTTTAGTGATACTAGCCAGCCAGCGGAACTCCGCACCTCGTGTCACAAGTGCGGTGCGGAATTTCCGTCGTTGAGTGCGTTGGTGGCGCACTCCCGCGCCGAGCACCCGCGACCTAGCCTCAAACAATGGCGGCCGCAGGACAGCTATCCTACTGCTTGTGAACTGGTGAGTTTGACAGCATTTGGTTTCTGTTTATAGTGTCCCAGTACGGTATAGAAAGAAGTTGATACATGGTTACATTACCTAGATTAGGTCAGCACATCCAGGGGGGTGGTAATGCAATCCTTGACCACTCCCTGAACCTCAAACCTTTCCTAGAATTATCGCCCCCTGGAAGTCAACTTTTCCCTAGATTTGTCTCCCTCCTGGATGTCAAATCTACCCTAGATTTTCCATTCCTGGACGACAACTCTTCCCTAGATTTGTCTCCCTCCTGGATGTCAAATCTACCCTAGATTTTCCATTCCTGGACGTCAACTCTTCCCTAGATTTGCCTCCATCCTGGATGTCAAATCTTCCCTAGATT
Organism: Eilema depressum; assembly: GCA_914767945.1. NCBI lineage: Eukaryota > Metazoa > Arthropoda > Insecta > Lepidoptera > Erebidae > Eilema > Eilema depressum. The sequence goes on from OU612026.1 coordinate 3,810,520, forward strand.
TTCCATTCCTGGACGTCAACTCTGCCATGGATTTGCCGGCCCCCTGGAGCCAAATCTTCCATAGATTTACCGCACCCGTGTACTTCAAATTGTCCCTAGATTTACCGCCCTTCTGGACCTTACTACTACTTCCAGGGGGAACGCCGTTGACCGGACGAGTGATCATCAGCCCTTCTGTGTCCATTTCCCCTAAATAACAACATGACAAACGGGACCGACAATGGCTTAACGTACTCTCCGAGGCACGACCAGACCAATGCAAATACCTATATTCATGCATACAAATATTTGTACTGAGCGGGGATCGAACTCGCGCCTCCTGCGTAGAGGCCTCGTTCACTGCCGCCATGCCACAGAGGCTGTCCCTCCTGGACCTTATATTATCTTCCCTAGTTTGCCCCCCCCCCCCCCCTCCCTCCCTGGACGCTAAATCTTTATGGAATGACTGCCATTATTTATTGCTTCTTTAGCGTAGATTGTGAAGGGGGTAGTCTGTAAATTAATTGCCACTATAGTATAGTTAAAATCTCGCTGCAGACTCGGTCATAAATCATTCGAGTGTTTCGCTCTCTTTCCCACTCACGGGCATTCATCAAATGGCTTTGGAGCATGGTCATGAAGTTATCCGCTTGCCGCCTTACCACTGTCAGTACAATCCCATCGAGTTGGTGTGGGCTCAAGTAAAAAATGAAGTTGCAACAAAAAACAAAACCTTCAAGATAGCTGCTCGAGTCTGCAGCGAGATTTTAACTATACTATAATATATTAACTCTGTATAGATCAGTAGTGTTTTTCAATACTATCTGAGTAATTATCCAATAATTTGTATGGGCAGTGTGGTGAAACAGTGACATGTCGTAAGAAGCACTGGCAGCATGTCCGCAGGCAGCACCCCAAGGAGGTCGACACCTACCGGCCCGTCGTCACCGCTATCTGTGATACTTGCGGGAAAGGGTTCCAGGTAAAAATATAACTGTAACTGTTTTTATTATCTAATACTCGTACATGCCACAGAACAGATAATAGTACTAGCGTATCCATGAATGGTATGCGTATAAATGAACTCTTCAACTTTATTATCGCGTAGGTATCCACACGCGATAATAAAGTTAAGAGTTCATTTGTTTTTTTTTTTTTGTTCAATTGTGCTTATATCTTGGGCTACTTGTACAATTTGATATATTTTTTGTACATATTTAATGCTCCAGTTCTTAGGGCTATTTTACATTGCAATGGAACGTCGTACAAACGCTGAACGGTAGGACAGCGTATAAACGTCCCTCCGGTACTCCGAACGATCATCTGATATCAGATGATTGAGTATTTCTGTTGAGTTTTCAGCTCTATCTCAATTTTTGTAAGCTTTCCTATAGATTTATTTCAAGGGTATTTGAATTGACTATTTCTTTACAGAATTCTACTAAACTTCACCTTCATCAGTTACGTCACCGGGCGCCCACAGTTCGGTGCGAGGCGTGCCCTCGACTGTTTTACGACAAGTACGCGCTAGCCCGACACGCGGCCACGCATAAAGCAAATAAACCGCATCAATGTCGCACATGTGGACGAGCGTTCAAACTGCGTAGTAATTTAGAACGGCATTCGAGGGTGAGTTTAATTTGTTAGATGATAAAAAGACACGTATTCAACAATCGGAGTTTCTTTTCCTAGGACGCAAAGTTTATACATAGGTTAAAAAAAAAAAAAAAAAAAAAACCCCCGACTTTTGTCATTTGTCTCGTCGAGGGACCGCTAAGTACCTTAGCTCTTACCTAGCTCTATACCCCCATGACGGTCAGACGGCGGTCCCCCGACGAGACAAATGACAAAAGGGTCAATACTTAGGGTAGGTGATAATGTAATAGTTATTATTTTACTTTTTATAGGTTCTTTTTGGGTCGGGGGTTTTTTAAATTTTTTATTGTTTATTTCATGCTTTTTATAGGTAACCGCTTAACCGATTTCCATAAAACTTGCTGTATCGTGGTGTATAAATTATTACCTTTCATTTGATACCCAACACGGGTATATTTGAAAATATTAGATTTTGCATTGCCACTTTCACTCCTCATAGTTTTCAAATGGCTGAACCGATTTTTATGAAACATAGCTAAGAACACTCTCGACTAAACCATCTTTCAAACAAAAGAAACAGAATTGAAATCGGTTTAGCCGTTTGGGAGCTACGATGCCACAGACAGACTGACACACTCACACACACACACACACACACACACACACACACACACACACACACACACACACACACACACACACACACACACACACACACACACACACACACACACACACACACACACACACACACACACACACACACACACACACACACACACACCTATACACACGTCAAACTTATAACACCCCTCTTTTTTGTTGGGGGTTAAAAATCTTTTGTAGTAAATAAATTTTCATTAAACATTTAACGAAATGACTTTTTTTATTAATTTGTGGGATGTTGCAAGTCTTCATAAATAAAAGCGACCGGAAACAATGTTTTGTGTTCATTTTCACAGAAAACTACATTTCGTGTTTATTTTCACAGGTACATACAGATCTCGCTCCATATGAATGTACAATGTGCGGTAAAAAGTTTAAATACTCGTCAAGCGTAAACCTGCACATTCGTACTGTGCACTACAAACTGCCTCATCCTCCGAGAAAGAAGAGAAGCAAGTCAGCGAAAGATGGTACTGGTTGTACTGACCTGTGATATTATTGCTGAAATATAATACTTTTAAAAGTATTTGCATTTTTATTTACCTCTTTATGCATGCTTTTTTTAGAAAAGACTAGCAGGACATTCTGTACAGCGTTAACTAGACGCGAGCATAGCATAACTAACTTTTATTATAAACTAGCTGACCCCGCGAACTTTGTACCGCCTAAGGGCCGGCGCCCACTGCCGGCATGGCACGGCTTGGAATTTATGTATGACTTTACGTAAAAACGATGCCGCGGCATGCCACAGCCTGCCGCGGCATCGTTTGACGAATAAAGTAAAATGAATTATAAAGCATATGAGATAAGGTTCAAAATAACTTGATTAAAGTCCGACCAATAAAATAAAAAACCCGTACTGGGGGCGCCAAAAACATCTATGATTATGACAACACCAAGTATAGTGATACACATGTAAAATGCCAATATTTTTCAACACACTTGCTTATGAACAGGCTTTTATTTCCCCGCAATTAAGCACGGAATGACACCTAATATAAAACTGTGACTTTTTCATTGCTTCTTCTTCCTCCTAGCGTTATTCCCAGTCGCATCCGAAGCTTTCAGCTTGGAGTCTGGGGTCCGCTTTTACCAGTCATAGCTACAGATTTGGCTAGACCTCGATATTTTCCGTGAAGCGATTGCCACCTGACCTCCACGACCCAATGTTAACATTAGGCGATATCGAAGCTTTGCAGCTAGACCGTTGTTTTTGGACTTTTTAGGGCACCAACTACCCGTAACGACTGCCATAGATGTCCTTATGGCAACCGGGACCGACGGCTTAACGTGCTCTCCGAGGCACGACCAGACCAATGCAAATACCCATATTTAATGCACACAAATATTTGCACTGAGCGGGGATCGAACCCGCGCCTCCTGCGTAGCGGCCGCGTTCACTACCGCTACGCCACGGAGGCTGTCATGTTTTTCATTGCTATTATTCACAAAAGTGAGTTATAGACTTCTTTTTTTTAATTTTATTAAGTTGCTTTGTTCTTAAGTTTCGATACAAAAAAGATCGTGTCCAATATTACAAACGAATTAATATGGAAAGAAAAGAAAAAGAAAGAACTTGTAGTACGTGTTTAATATACAAAACTTTCACTAAAATGTATTTTTTTTTTCTCTGTTAAAAAGTTAAGTTTTTCTCTGTTAAGTTTTCTGGTTAAAATAGAAAAATAGACGCGGCGTGTTATACTGGTTACAAGGACTGGGCACAAATCACAACACAGTAGTATCCGTATAATAGTTTACTGCTTGGAATGGTAAATACAAGTTAGACATACAGTTACACCATGTATAGAACAGGGACCACGCGATATGTTTTTCGGACTGCATAAAATTCTTGTATTTTATGCCTAACAGCACAGAGATCAAAATAATCGAGCATGATTTTCTTTTTTGCGTTAGGCTTATTTTTCTTAGGCGTAGAAAATACATTTGACGTTTGACCTTCTCTTCGTATTTTTATTACAGAAGATCGGGATATACCTAAAAATGTGAATAATAATTAGTCACAGTAAAATCAGTAGATTAGGCCAATTTCAGTTGCACGTACTCTATGATGTCCTACCCGTCATGTTGACAACAAGGTCCGTGATGTTATTTAGAGGAACAGAGTCCAATCCTTCCTACTTTTTATCCGACAAATACTTTGTTATATTATAAATTACTTTTCTTAACTGGCTTTTAATAGTTTTCGGCATATTACTATAGTTTTGTAGTTTTGTAGCGCTCTCAAACTCAACAACACGCACAATTGACACCACACTGACAGATGACCATAATGACATTGTATAGATTGTTACCATATGAAGAAATTAGTTCCAATAGTTTACCGCAATATGGCGAGGTTTTTTATTTTACTGGTCGGGCTTTAGTAATAAATTCCGTGCCATGCCGGCAGTGGGCGCCGGCCCTAACAGTCAATTCTTTTTTTTTTTTCAGTTTTTCTCTCCGTAAGAACCATCCCCGTACTTTATGGAATGTTCTAAAAAAAGAATTAGCGAAATCGGTCCAGCCAGCCGTTCACGCGTGACCAAGGGAAATAGGGATTCATTTTTATATATAGAGATTCTAGTTTGCGCATTTTTCATTTCGGAGCTGCAAGCAATGATGACGGCAAGACATTGCATCATTGATTGCAAGACGGCCGAAGCGGTTACCCAGTATTGTTCTTTGGTTTTTATAATTTACATTCTGTTTTATAAATATTTTCTAAACACATGTCCAAAAGACTATGATTCAAATTTATTCCTTGGCAATCTGCGAAACATTTTTTTATCTGTACACTCAACTTGTCATTTGTCATTTTTGCTGCGGTAATCGTTTCACGACTTTTGTTTTCTTGTCTCAAAATAATTTCATTTTATGTTCACGTGTTTTGCTACCATTGCAAATAGTATAAATATACTATTATAATACACAGTAACCTGTAAATATTTGTGAAATTAGAGTATACTGCATGAGTGTACCTTCACAACAATGGAGAACCTTGATCTTAGCAATAACAAAAACGTGTCTTTGAGTTTGATCGCGGAGTACGGTGGTTCAGATTCCGATTCAGATGATACGGAGACTCATTCGAACAGTCATGCAGGGAACGATGATTCTGATGCGGCAGAACTTAGTGAAATGGTGTTGAAAAATAATATTATAAACGCGTGCGCGCACGGGCCGTTGTCGCGACCTAGCGACCGTGATGATGCGGATGTGACCAGACATATGATCATTGACAGTGCGGAAAGCGGGGTTGTGGAGTATGAGGTCACCGAGTACCGAGATATAGACTCTGACTCTGATACCAGCTCCTCTAGCGACTCCAGTGACAGTGAAGTCGATTCGGTCAAGGATATCGAAGAGGTTTCCAGCGGGTGAGTACTTTTTACATATCTAAAAATGTCGTAGAATGTTCATTACAAATATAAAAATGTAGGTAGGTATACAAAGACCGATGTACCGTTCAAACTTGATAATGAATAGAGATAAACTCATGTAAATTATTGCATCTGTTGCATGGTAATTTCGCAACATTATTAGGTAATACTGAGAATCTGTAAATAATGACTTTGGACAGTAAAAATAACATGTGCGAAATGATATACTTTTTGCAATTCCCTTGTTGGTGAATTGTTTACCATTAATTTAGCAGTTAAATATATTTAATTATTGTCATCCCTTTGCACAAATCATAAGTACCTACTGAAATCTTATTAAATGCCATTTAATTACAATTTAGATTCTATGAATGTAATAAAATGGTATTAAATACCACAAGTAAACAAAATAATATGTGAGTTCCCACATTAATATATAGAAAGTTGGGTATAGTAAATAATAATGCAAGTAGAGTGAATGTCGCTATTACATAGTATGTGTGGGTTTCATCACATATGTAAGGCATGTGTTAGTGGGCAGGCAGGCCTGAGTTGAGGAGGCTGACATTGGAAGCCAATTAAAAAAGAGCAGGTCAATTCTTTGCTATGTGCAGAATTCTTTGCAAAGAATTGACCTGCTCTTTTTTAATATATCATCGGTTTGATCAGGATGCTGTGATATCAACCCAGGATGAGGCAATTTTGGCTGTAGCGGTCGTAATGGGCAGCCAAAATTGTTAGATTTTAGTGGACAACATACAAAATACTCTTAAGTGGGTAATTTTGAGGCTCTACCAAGATATTTGGGCCCCCGAACCAAGCTCACCTGCAAGCCAGTATATGCTGTATAAACTAAATCAAAAAAGGAGGAGAAAGAGTAAGTCAGCCCCAGACTGTAATAAAAACCTCTGACACAACCAAGAACAATGCTAAGCTGAGCCCCGAGTACGAAAAATATTCGAATTTGTAATGTAAAGACCTACTGTGAACCTATGTGTATGAAGCCTACCACTCGCAATCACAATCAATATGTTTAAATTACGAATTCTAATAGTTTTAGTGCTTGGAGCACAGATGATGACTTAATTAAACACCCGTGTATTTAACTTTCATAAAAGTAACAAAAAGAAAATTTTGTACAACAATGAAACATGAACACACAATACAACCACTTGGCTTTCATAATGTAAAGCCAACTGCCAAGTGGTTGTATTGTAGTGGAGTCATGTCAGCCTGAACATTGACAGGTCAAAGTTCAACAAAAGAAAACAAAAAAAAAACAATGGAGTTTTGCCACTTATTTTCTAGAATGCCTTGACCTAAATATACCAAGAAACTAAGTCATATTTAATAATAGTTATCACATTTTTCTTTTAAAAATTCATATGAGTACTTGAACAACATAAACACATTTTTTTTTATAAATTTATTTGTCTTGCACCTCACTTAAACTAAACCGTGATAAAAATTAATTGACTAATTACATCATACTCTAGCTACAAGCTTATCTCGTTGACATGTCATTGTTATTTTATTTTTTATGTTACATAATATTATACTACAATGTTATCTTACTGCACTTTTGTATAACATAACTTAACTCTGTAGTAATTATGATAAGTTTATTGCTATTATAAAACATTCAATATAAAAACCTTTTCGATGGCTCCCATATGTGCGCGTGTATCAGAGGGTTAAGGGACCATGGATCCTGTTTTTACAAATAAACAAACATGTTAAAGCACAGAGATGCACCTACGCATTACCCATTTCTGGATATGCAGAAAGCTTTTGACTGTGTTACTCATATGAGCCTTCTGTACAACAGGCCGGGGACAAATTATTGTGAGTTAGGTATATCGGAATATAGCGGGATGCGGGCACGCAACCGTCCTACTTCTAAAGGTACGGTCGTAAGCTGCCGTCTGCTGCTTCAGACTGCAGTTACTGTTTGTGGTCGACAACGAATTCGTTCCTAATCGCGCCGTTATTGTCGCCAAGATGATGATTGTAATTCACGAAACTCATAGCTCGAAATAATTAGCCGAAGAATTAGCGTGTTTTACCTAATTATATACCTACCCGTAGTTGATGAATTTCAGTTATTTCCGATTCATGTTTGTATAATTAATCACTCGTTGACGTAAGTAGACATACCTACCTGGTAAAAGCCCCACATGCTACATGCTATGTAGGATACATTATTCGTAGCCCACATGTTTCAGTTCCCTTAGGTATTCCTTAACTTGTTTTTTTTGTCGAAGTCTGGCACTCTCTTCACGGAAAAGATCGAAGTTCAGCCGCATCACGGTTAGACTGGAAATTCGAACCGAGTTGAGTTGGGAAAAGGCTCAGAGAATGATGATTTTTTCACATAAAGATATGATTCCGAAGCCGACCCGCATACGACAACTGCCGACTCACGCAGCATATGCGCGTAATTCATTCTCAATGATCCCCTTTATCCGTATCGGAGCTTAACAAGTAATAGCCGTAATAAGTACGCAGGCTGACAGCCTCCGTGGCGTAGCGGTAGTGAACGCGGCCGCTACGCAGGAGGCGCGGGTTCGATCCCCGCTCAGTGCAAATATTTGTGTGAATGAAATATGAGTATTTGCATTGGTCTGGTCGTGCCTCGGAGAGCACGTTAAGCCGTCGGTCCCGGTTGCCATAAGAACATCTATGGCAATCGTTACGGGTAGTTGGTGCCCTAAAAAGTCCAACGGTCTAGCTGCAAAGTTTCGATATCGCCTAATGTTAACATTGGGTTGTGGGGGTCAGATGACAGTCGCTTCACGGAAAATATCGAGGTCTAGCCAAATCCGTGGTTAAGACTGGTAAAAGCGGACCCCAGACTCCGAGCTGAAAGCTTCGGATGCGACTGGGAATTAACGCTAAGAGGAAGAAGAATGATGATTGTTTCACATAAAGATATGATTCCGAAACCGACCGCATACGACAACTGCCGACTCACGCAGCGCGTAATTCATTGCGCCTTCTCAATGATCCCCTTTATCTGTATCGGAGCTTAATAAGTAATAGCCGTAATAGGTACGCTGTATTTGCTGCATGCGTCTGTCGTTGGCGTGTGTGCGTGCGTGTCAGCTTTGGAATCATACCTTAAGGCGTGAATGTAAACCCAGTTTATTCTCAAACTGAGAACTAGAGCAGAACTAGAAAACATTGCTGTCCCGCTGTTTCTTGTGTAATAGTCTAGCAAGAATATACTTACATTAGAAATTTACATAAGTAATAGTCAAATCAGACAGATGGCGATTGTTTTATTACAATATGTAGTATTCGCGTAGACTCTCTTATCATTACAATTAATTAATATCTATTAATTTATACAGTACAAAATTTTCAAAAAATGCGAACGGTTTATAATGTATTATTGTAATAATAAGTTAATAACGCAACACCAAATAAGTCCCAATAGAATACTCCACACATCACCCTGTATTTAAAAAATATGTGTTGTGTACCTGTTGGCTTGAAAGCAAGGCTATTTTACAGTGAACAACAAGAGGTGTCTACATAAACATCATCCTATGTATATTCGGCAAACTCATGAAAGCATCAAGTATATTATTCTAAAACAATACAATTAAAGGCAATTATTTAATAAAAAAGCGTTAATTTATTTGTATCACTCTATTGAACTGCCTCAATTCGTTTAATCAAATGTCATTGGGTCTCCTGTGGCTTCCCAATTATTCTTTCTTTATTTCTTATGGCAATCAAGATAAGGCCTTGGTGGCAATGGTGGCTTTAACGAGTCTCGATCAGATTCTATAGGGTCTGTTTAATGAGTATCCTATGTTTTACAATTGGGTTATCTCTGGACTAAGTACTTTAAAAGCAAAGGTACGCTCCGGGAGGCCACCAGCAGCGTAAATAGTTTGCTGGTGTTCTTCAATGAGGATCGAGTGAAATGCACATGCTCACGCGAAAACCGCGCCATGACGTGGAGTTGCGGATACCAGGACCAGCCTGTGATACCATACCAGGTTATCTCTGTACCTTAACAATCGGTTTAGCAGTCTAGACGTAAAAAGGTAACAGACAGACCGAGTTACTTTTATATTTATAATATTAGTATGGATTGTAGGATTCATAGCAGTTGGCTATAAGTATTTACTTCAGCTTTTCAACTATTTTTCTTCTTTCTTACAGTGATGAGCTGGAAGCTAGCAGCCGGACTGCAAAACCGGAACCTCCAAAAGTCACCGGCGAGCTGGGCCTAGACGACTTGCCGCCTATAGAAGACCTAGCTATAAGCTTACCTGCACAAGAGACTGTTAAGATTGGAAACATTATCAGCGTAGTTGATAGATTAGGTAAGATTTCTATTTAATTTATGCTAAATTCAACACACCTCATTCTCATAAGGCATTCAACACACCTCATTCTCACAAGACATTCAATTCAACACACCTCAAAAGACTTTAGGGGAATATCCAGTTATAGCACCTCAAAAGTTATCTACTACTTCACCGTGGGCGCGACGAAGCGCTTCTGTCGGAGTCGAACCGACTAAGAACACATGGTTTCTCTAGTCTGATATCAGAGTCGTCGAACCTATTGCCTGGAATTTTCCAGGGGAATCGAAGTAGCAAAACATATTGCCTGGAATTTTCCAGGGGAATCGAAGTAGCAAAACATACGCTCGACAGGACATGGCGATCCTGCGTTTTTAGACGAGTGCCAGTCCTCCTCCCTTCTCGAGAAGAGCGACGGCTTCCTTGGCCTGTAAATTAAGTGATGGGCTACCCATCTCGCCATCATCAGGCACTCCGATTTTATTCATAGAAGTTTTCTTCCTCGCCGCTTTCTTTCTGTTAGCAATCAAGGCGTAACCTTGACTGAGCGAAGGTCTGTCATCATCATCTTCATTATTATAATAGCCTGCGTTCCGTAAGAATACAGAACCGAAGAACTCGTCCGCCTCCACGTCTTTCCACACTGTCCTATGCTAATCAGACAGACTCGTAAAATCTAGTAACCTTTTAAATGAAACCCTTCGGCCTCGGCAGAACATGAACCAACAATTGCAACACTTCCTGTTAAAACAGGAGCAATTCCCTTCTTCCCTGAAGGAAATCGCTGCCGGTATCGTTGAGGGAGCTTTTTTTAGTCCAGCACTGCTCTGCATTACTCGTGAGATTTTCACTTGCACGATCCAGTAATCAAACCCTCCTCATCTTGATCGTGATTCATGTAAACATAAGTATAAACTTATGTCACGGCTTCAACAACTTAGCATTTTTCTAATTTTCTTTGTCTCGAATCATTTTTATCGCTTCCGAGACTAAATACCATTCTCAGGTCTAGGTTAAAGCTATCACAAGTATTTATAGTCAAAGGCATCGTCGTTCGAGTCATGGCGTTTGACCTTGATTCGCTCGAGCTTTTCCATGACCTCCATTGATTTCCGCGTTGTTTTTGCAATCGATATCGATACGACCTTTCTTTGTCTGCGGCTCTGACCTGGTATAAAACGAAGATGGGGCTTAAAAAGTTGAAGTAGTTTACATGCATTCGACTCTTTTATTTATGCAAATTATTCAAATGACAAAGGCAAATAAAAAAGGACTTTGCCTTTTTTATTTGCTAGTACACATTACTAGTATTCTTAGCTACGTTACTAGTAATTAAAACGTGATGGCATATTCATCATGTCAGTTGTCGTCATGCCATTCATATCGATTTTACTTCATAAACCGCTAATAAAGTTTCAAAAACTTAATTTGTACAAAAAGTAAACGAGTAGCCAAGTTTTTACCGCTCAATATGCATGAATAAATAAAGCATTCAATCAGTCGTGAGACGTGACCCGTGACGGCTCTTACAACCGTGTCGGATGTAACAGCTCACAAATTTTGGTGGCGTTGATGCATACCTACCGTGTGATCCGAAAATTCAATACAATCGCTGTTGAGACGATGTACTAGAGAACTTACAATGAGAGGAATGGATTCTAATGTTTCTCCAACACAGATTGCCCTCGTTCAAAGTTCACAAACGAGTTTTAGAGTGAAAACCGCGAATCGACGAACTGAAGATAGGACATCTTCCAGTCAGGTGGATGGACAACCTGAAAACGTAGCTAGAACCTATTGAATGAATGCGCAGGTCGGAGGATTTGTTGTATCGGGATTGTGGTATTAGATAAAATATACACATTATGCACATCAGATTAGCTAGACGTTTTCTTTATGGAGACATATTTTCCAGATTGCATCCGAGGCCATGATGACCTCGGAGCACAGGGTCCGCTTTCCGGCTCTTCCTCCTCCACTAGCTAGACAGTGTCAATCTATTGCCACTGACTGTGCGCAAAAACATGACGCTGACTGTCCGAAAAAAACGTAAAAAAAAATGTTTATCCCTACTAAATCTGTAAATAACATTGTACGTTTTAATTTCAGTGATAGTTCGCGCCCTGCCAGAAACCCCAGCAGTAGATTTAGACAGCGTCCTATTCTTGGAGAACGGCTCCAAAGCGTTGGGAAAGGTCTTCGATGTGTTTGGACCTGTAAGTATACATTTGAAATACGAATTCTGTTTCTTCATTTCCTTCTCTATACTATTTTTTCTCTCCTAGTCTGTTCTTCTACTAATATATGTCCCAGGGGTGCTTATTTTCTTTTTCAATTCGTAAATAAATAATGTAGGACATTCTACACAACGCTATCTAGACCCAAAGTAAGCATTGCTTAACTAGCTTGTGTTACAGGTTCTAGAATGCCGATAAACATACTTAAATTCGTCACAATATTTTTATATATATTTTTATATATATTTCGTAACCACGTTGTCCAAAGGTTCTCGAGTATTTTTATTCGAATGATTTGAGTAATGAATAGTTGTTTATCACGTCAAAGCGAGCCAAAAATGGAAACCTTTTTTTTAAATAATATCAGAACATTGTCGGTCAGGGACAAACACGTTATCAGCATACGAACATCTAGTTCAAAGAAATGGCACGTCATCAAAGCTACCTTTTTTTGCAAGTTTAGCATTTTTGCTTACTGTAAGATTCCCAAAATCTGTGAATACAGTTCAGAATATCTCAAAAAGATATATGGTTATGGGTTAAAATGTTCTTACAGCCCTGTCTCAAAAATCACCCTGTATGAAAAGATCTATATTACCCCCCAAAGTCGGTATAAAGATAATAATGTGAGCTGAGAGGTCAAAAGTCATATTAGGACAACAGCCAATGTCTGCCTCTGAAAAATTCAAGCAGCACTAAGTATCTTTATACTTAATGCGGGGAATTTTGTTGAAAGCTTGCGTTAAATATGATTGGCGACAGTCCAGCGACATTATCTCAGTATTACTCTATAAGTCATCCCCCTAAATAAATAACAGTATAATGGCTGGTACTAACTTTGTAAAGTCCCATAAAACTGAATAAATGTAATTCAAAATGTAAGGCCGCGTTCTCACGACACGACTTCTCGCCGCCCCGGTGGCGTTTAGCCCGGCGTACGACCGTCGGGCTGCCGCTAATTTCGGGTCACTGCGCGGCGGTCGCCGTGTCTGTGTATAGGTATAACTCCGGACACGTATCTTGGACCTAAAATGTGCCCTATACGCGCAGTACACGTTTCTTGGGTGTCTTCTGGGGATTGCACGGGGTGCTACTGCGGTGGACGAACTCAAATTCACCAAGCATAGATTATTACAAAATAATCCGCGGGCGCTAGAGCCTCGTTTGTCTTGCGATTTCGATTGCGATTGCTATAGAACATATAGTGTCAATTAATTAGCCTATCGCAGCCCATTGCTGGACATAGGCCTCTCCCAATATTGGGGGGCTTTGGCCTACAGTTTCCACGCTGGCCAGACGGGTTGGTACAGGGTTTTATTTCGAGTTCTTATTTCGCAGTGATATCGTCTGCGTATTTTTCTGTTAGTCGCCTCTTACGACACCCTTCGGATGAGATGGGGTGGTGATACTTGTATTCTTTCTCGTCACCACGAGGATAGAATATAGTGGAGTGGCAGTAGAATTGTCCTAGAGCTATCGTTTTCATGCCACAATTCTGTGCACGTTCAATATAACCCGCACGCGATTGGTTACTAATGAACATCCACTTTATTAGCTTGTTTTCTGTGGAAAATTGTAAACAACCACGTCACTGCTATGGGTGACGTGACCCATCATAATATGCTTTTTTTTGCGATGCTATTTTCCATACTTAGGTACAAGGCTTAAAAGTAAACAGTTTTTTATACTCGGCGGTACGTACAATCTCGTGATCAGTTGCGGTTTATATGCATCACCGGTAAAAATCGGGCCGTGTTGATGTTGAAACCGTCTTGTGGATATGCGGCTTAAGAGTTTGAAGTATTATTATATGGTTCAACCTTGACATTATGATTTGTACGGGGTGAGTTTGAGGTCGTTTTATAATTACATTGGCCCATGTCATATTCATATTCCTTTTTTATTGGCTCTAATAACAAAGGGGTTTAGAATAACTTCGGATAGGCGGTTACGAACTTACGACCAAGGACTTGTGTGGCGTAGTTCGTTTGATTCCTGCGTAGTGCAAATGTTTGTCTATTTATATTAGGCTGTCTATATAAGTATATTATATACCTAGTTATTCTAAGTATGTTTATCAGCATTCTAGGACACATATTACATGCTATGCTTAGTTTGGGTCTAGATGGCGCTGTAGCATAAAAGGAAGGTTACATACCTACATAATGTTTGTTTGTATGGAAAAATATCCTTTTCAAATAATCTTATCATCGTACATACACAAACATTGTTAGCAAAATAGATCTTACAAGCCGATACGACGCATTTAAGATTTATTTTTTACAATAACAGTTTAAACTTAGTCAGTGCAAACAATCACATGACGTGTCTGAGGGTATTCGATCACCGTAACCTCGCAGTTTCCACCAAGTCTGATAGACTACTTGGTCCCCCGTCTCGGTGCCTGTCGAGTCTCTTTGACCAATGAAATGAGAAGAAATAAGTAATGTATTCTGTAATAGTGTAAAGGAGTATCTGGACAACAAAATACCTGAAATATTCCAGCGACTATAGACTTTGTGTACTTACTTACTTACCCATAGTAAGCACATCCTGACCCATAGATATAATGTCTTTATGAAGTTGAATAATATGCTGTACTTATTACATAGTAGTATCTTTAGTAGGCGGGTTCACAGAGAGCGAGCAGCATCGCGAGACATTTCGCACGCGTTTCACATTCCCACGTGTCTATAAGGCGGGGCCACACGGAACAAGGCGGCTCGGTCTGTGTAAACGTACACACGGCCCTCCTGGGCTTTGATTCTGCTAAGTAAAACCACTGTCGTGCCACGAACACCGCAAACATATTCCATTTAATTTTAGAATTAAATATAATGCCTTTAAAAGTCTAAAATCAAATGGCTATTTGTAGAGTGAATGAAAAAGAAAAAAGGATCTCTATTCATTTAATTTTTGACTTTAAGTCTATTAGCTATAAGGTCTAAAATTTAATGTTATTTTTGGTAGTGACTGTGGCATACCAGAGAGACTGCAAAAAATGGTATTGAATTTTAGTTTTTATTGCTATAGGTTCAAAGTCCAAAATTAAATAAAAAGAGTTTCTTTACACTCTGTCATTCACTCTACAAAATTGTAGACTTTATGATCATTAATTGAAAGTCCAAAATTAAACGGCAGTTTTTGCAGTGTACGTAGTATTGCAGTGGTTTTGCTTTAACAGAATTGAGGGCCTGGTGGAAAGTGGTTAACGTGGCCTATGAACGTATGCAACACCAGGTGAGTGCTGTGCTACCGACCCGTTCGTGTCTCTGCCTCGATAGTTTGAGAACAGTTTCCTCACGAGGTTACTAGCTCTGTGTAGACCCGCTTGGTAATATCTGCCTGGTGTGGTACAGATCACAGAGCCGCACTACATCGTGCGCTTCAACTCCGTGGAGCACGTCCGCGCGCGCGGCGCGCTGCCCGGCGCCGACGTGTTCGTGGCGCCGCGCACCGAGCACACGCACTACGTGTTCCTCGCCGAGCTCATGAAGTAAGCACCACTGCTCTCTCAGGAGGCACATAGCGCGGCATATGTCTTGACCACAAGTCGCCAGACGACGCCCTGTCGCGGATTGTTTTGATATAATCTATGATTTAGATTTGAGCTGGAGTAGCCCCGTGATACCATCAAAAGAAGCATATTACGCATATAGAGCACATTTTGGGGTCAAGATATATGGCAGTAACTATGCAAGGATTTTTTATTTTTATACTTTGAAAACAAGTATAGGGCCCACCGCTGTCATTTGCGCAGCAGCTTGCGCTATCTTTAAAAGAAAGGGGTAGGGAAAAAAAATGGAAAGTAAAGAGATATATATTTTGACATTCTCTTAAATCGAAAGGAAATAGACAGCTATATTAATGAGACACTTCTCCAGTATTGGTTTACTTTCCTAAAATAGCCCCTGGGTATGCCAATCCCGACTTATACTAATTATACACTCTTGTAACATAGTCGCTAGTTTTGTATGCCACGGTACTAATATACGCCTGTGTAATTTCAGAATAAAAGGCTCTGACGCGTCATGGCTAAACGACGTCGAGCCTCCCCCGAATCAAGTCGAATACTCCGACGATGAAGAAGAACGCAGAGCAAATAGAGCCAAGAAAGAACAACGACAGAACAAAAACGAAGAGTCTGAAGATGGGGAGACTTCCAAAAATGTCCGGAAGCTCCAAGAACGACGTAACCAAAGACCCTCCGAGTCCAGCAGCAGATTCGGCAGCGGCCCCAGCCGCGGAAGAAACCCTTTCTCCGCAGGATCCCGAAGAAACAATCCTAATGCGTTCCCTAGAAGTTCCAAACCCTGGCCCGCTTGTATAGGCCTCAGAACCCCACCACCACACCCCAACGGCGACCCTGGGGGCCACGGACCGTACACCGCACCCCCAACCTTCACAGGTCCTCCAATGTTCCCACCTTCGTTTAACCCTAGCACGCCACCTCCGTTCATGGGCAACATGTTCCAATTCGGCACTAACCCTAGAATGCAGAACGCTCCAATGCCTCCTATAGGAGTCCCACCTCCTTTTAGACATAATATGCCTATTTTCGGATCCAATTTCTGCACGATGCCCGGTCCCCAGGCCCAATGGATGAACAACGCGCCCCCACCACCACCAGGAACCTAATCGAACGCACAGCAATTCAAATTATACTATAAGGTCTATCTCATAACCCTCCCTCCATTAGCATCCCCTGCTTAAATCCCCTGGAAGATTTATTTGAATTTTTCATCCACACCGATCCCCTTATCCAGTGTGATTCTCTTCATCTCTATTTCTATTACTTATTAATTAAAATATAACTATTTAGGGGATTTGATTATAAATACTTTCAAATAAATCCCCTTAAAGGCCATAAGGAATCGGTGAGGACAAAAAATCCAAATGAATCCCCCAGGGGATTAAGCGGGGGATCCTAGTGGACGGAGGGACTCATAATAATTAGTCTATAGTTAGTGCAGTAACTCGTCTAACAATACTAAAGTGTGGTTATCCAAAAATAAATTTATATTTATATGGAATAAACGATGATTATTCAGTAATAAATTATTTGATTTCAATCCCGCTTCCCAATCTCATTCATTATTATCAAAAACAGTTCCTCCATTTCCCTTGACACTACTGCGCGACACTACTAGTAGTGTCACGGAAGATTTCTATTTCCTGTGACACTACCAGTAGTGCCATGGGTAAAACTGCATTTCCCGTGACACTACTCTTTCGCAAGTAGTGCCACTGGAAATGTTATCTTCCTTGGCACTACTAGGTTATCTATCCTTTTTAATGAATAATATGACTGCATAATAATATCGTAAACTACTTGGAATAGGTACTGGCACTTATGATGAAGTACACTGTAGACAGTGTAGACAATGTCAATGTTACAAATTTAATAATCCTCGTTTTGCAGCGAAACTATACCTCCTATCAAAAAAAGTTTAACACAAAAGTTGTAGATAATAACAAGGTCTACAACTTTTGTATGAACCGTTTTTCACATTACCTTACCGTTTCTGAGAAAAATTGAAAAAACCTATATTTTGGTTTTTTGTTCTTATCTGCCACAAAAAGGTTTTTTTTCCACAATTAGTTAAATTGTACCTCTTTATGTTTCAAACATGATCAAATAACTTTTTATTCAATAATTTATATTTACGTTTTACTTTGATGCTTAAACAAAAAAGAGACCTCATTTTGAAACGAAAATTCCCAATGAACGAAACTTATGGAAATTATTCCTTATTTACTTTATAAAGCTATTTTATGACGTTATATCAATAAATTATATTATAACAAATCAACTACACATCTTCTAAAAAAAAAATGTGTTATAATAATAGTTAATATATCAAGTATGTACTAAACATCAGATTAAAATTAATTCCATATTTTTGCACCAGTCTAGTAGTGCCACGCCACGGGTAACTAAGTAGATCACGGGTAATTTTATTGTATGCGTTCAATGAGCCAATCAGAGAAGTAGTGCCATGGGAAAGTAAAATTTCCCATGACACTACTGGTTGTGCCAAGCAGTAGTGCCACGGGTAATGGAGGGTTTTGGCGGAGCGTACCTACTTTTTGCTCCGCCGCGGAGAAAAATCCCTCGTCTGCGCGAGCCCTTAGAATAATTAAAATCTGGTTAGATACTTGAAATCCTTTGTTCCCGTTGTGTCACACCATTTTGTGTAACACTGTTACCCATTGGTAAAAAAATTACCGATTAGTAACACTGTTACTCAATGCCACATTTTTTTTCCCTTTGAGTGACACCACTCAAAAAACAAGAACTTAAATGGGCTAAGATATTTCGACGGAGCCCCGCTCCGCGGGGCTCCTATTTCTGGGTGGTTTGAAAATAAATAACCACGAAGGCTAAGGCGGGAGCTCCGCTTCGCTTCGCTCCCGTCTTAGCCTTCTAACCTAACCTATCCAAGTTGGGGTACTCTGAGTCGGGGTGTTAACTATAATTAACAAATTGGACCAATTGCGAGTTTTGTTGAGTAACACTGTTACTCAAAGTGAAAAAAAAATGTGGCATTGAGTAACAGTGTTACTAATCGGTAATTTTTTTACCAATGGGTAACAGTGTTACACAAAATGGTGTGACACAATATGTAAAAGAAATTAGTCTAAGTTTTGACTTACCATTTTTATGTTCATCCCTATAAACGCGGTGTCCGTTTTACGGTACTCATGACCTTTCCAACATGTTCAAAACTACCTCTTAAATAGCAGCAGCGCCAGATCCCTCGTCTGCGCAAGCCCTTAGAATAATTAAATATCTGGTTAGATACTTGAAATTATGTAAAAGAAATTAGTCTAAGTTTTGACTTACCATTTTTATGTTCATCCCTATAAACGCGGTGTCCGTTATAACTTATACGGTACTCATGAGGGGGCCTTTCCAACATGTTCAAAACTACCTCTTAAATAGCAGCAGCGCCAGTCTTCTACCGCCTCTTTAGAGAGAAGCCGGTAATTCCCATTCGTTCTATGGAACATGACGTCACTGGACAAAATGACATTTTCTTCCGTTTTTGTTCCATAGAACTACATACTAGCTCGTCGCCCGACTCTACCGAAAGAAGCCCCATTCCACGTTCATTTACTCCGGTTACGATTTCCAGCGGAACCAACGACCATACAACGATACGATACGATGGTTGTATAGTCCTGAGCGGAACTCTTCCCGGAACGAAACTTTTCATAATGTAAGAGGTTTTAGGACGTAAACAATAAAAATCAAACGTAAATAAATTTTGTGATTTCTTTATTAAATATTTCATGTTAGAAATTAACTAACGATCGAATTTCATAATGTTAAAATAAAAAAAAAGTTTTTTTAATAATAAAGATTACATCTAAAAAATACTGTTCTTGGACTACGCAGAAAATAAACGCACAGTATATATCTGCTGCCCTTATTGACGAAACGTCAATTTAAACTGGTTAAACGTATAATAATTTTGCACTCACATGATCACAACGTAAAATGATGCACATTTCACAATACAGGAATATAAAACGTTCGACATTAAAACTAAATTATACCAACTAACGCTCTGTAACAGCATCCGGCCGCATGTTCATCAAATTAAGTTAAACAACTAAATATTTCTACTTACGGATACATTCAATATTACTGTATGTTGTAAAGGATGCACGATTCATGTATGATATAGCCAGCTACACCATATACATTTTAAAACATTACAAGATAAACGCAAAGATGCCTAGCTGATCCTACGGCATGTTTACATAATCACTACATATTATAAAACAAAGTCGCTGTCGCTGTCTGTCCGTCCCTATGTATGCTTAAATCTTCAAAACTACGCAACGGATTTTGAAGCGGTTTTTTTAATAGATAGAGTGATTCAAGATGAAGGTTTATATTATGTATAATACATACATAATATTTTAGAGAAACACTGATAAATTTAGAGATACGCAGCGGGAACGGGATCAGAAAATATGGCGGTACGAAGTTCGCCGGGTCAGCTAGTGATGTATAATTATTTGTTACAGGATTTTCTCTTATCTACATAGAGACTTGCCTAGTAGACGGCTTTAAGCCCCTATTATCTGACACTGATAAATTTTGTAAGCCAAAATGTAGATGGAAAAAACTTCCCTTACTGAAGACGACTGACGCCGCTTTATATGAGTGATTCACTATAGCATAGAGCTCGAAGCGTATTTCTCGTATATAAAACTCCCTATATCAAAATTTTAAAATTAATATTGTTGTCACCCACTATGTAGGACTGGTCATATAGCCGGGTCAACATTTCTCCTGTTTAATTATTATTAGATACCTATTTCTTTAATATTCTCCAAAAAGTGAATTAAATTCAAAAATACATTATATCCTGTAAGAAAAATAAAAAGTAATTAAGATTTTAATTAATTCCATTTTTTACAAGACTGGATTTTTGAAGATCTTTAGTTCAATGACCCGGATGTAAAAAGGAAACAAAAAACGGTACAAGGCAGTCTCAGTTGGCGGTTTGTTTGGCCAAGCGAAGCTAGTATCTAGTGTTTATAAGTAAATGACCTACCAATGAATGTAAGTGGATCTTAGATAATCGTAATAGGATACGTAACTATCTCATCTGTGATCAATATTTATAAAAACAGACTATGCAATGTATGCTGTCTTATTTAAAAGCTGTTAGATATTATTTCAGTAAGTCATCTTGTACGTTTTGAGTTATTACTTTCAATAAAATATAATAGACTACTTCTGTTGGCATTTCCAATTCCCACTGATGCGACTCCTGCATATCAAAATTGTGCCAAACAAAAACATATCGAGGCTTACACTCGGCGAAAAAGGGAAGAAAATAATCAGAAGTAAATTAGAACCGGCCATATATTTACTACCTTTTTTAGTAAAGATAGACATAAAAGAAGAGATAAATCGGTTAAGATAGAAAAAAGCGAGTCCCGCCTGAGCTGGACTCGAACTAGCGATCTTTCTCTTACAGGGGGATTCGATTTGAATAATTGGCATCTATCTAAATGCTTTGAAAAAAATAGAACAGATGAATGTAGGCGAATAAAGGCGAGTGTATGTTCTCGGTGTAGGAAACGTACATGAAGTACGCTTTTAGCGCAACCAGTGCTGTTTTGCTATTCGGATATATCGAACGCCCTGCTAGAAACGTGCTCCCCAAACGTACCTATGGTGTAACTGGCTATACAAATATAACAAAACATTAGGCCTGCGGGTTCACAAAATCATCACCACAATCGCACTTAATAATAAAAGATCGCAGTTTACCGTAGTTACTATTTTATCGATATAAATGTATGAAGTAAACCATTGACAGCTCACATTGAACCCACATCATACAAAAAATTGTTGTGTAAAGAAATCACTTGTAATTATTGATATGTAATTGTTTTAGTTTTTCGAAGGGTAATACGGTGTTCTAAATGAAATGCAAGGTCTGTCCACTAGACAAGTGGCAATTCGTTGCCCGGCGTATTGTAGAATTGAATGGTATATGTACAGGATTTTTTTTTCTCTCTTCTGGCGATTACGCAGTTTCCGCCAACGACTTAGCACATGGATTTGAATTCGAGTTTCGACTTGGGGGTAAGTATGCGACTGTGCTAGATTACTTGATGTACCCACGGATTAAAACTTTGTGAATGTACAAGAGAAGGTGTATATAAAATACCATAAAGGCCGAAAGTGTTATGTACAGGATTTGACGTATATGACAGTCGTCAACGTATGTCATAAACGTCAAAATACGTGGCATATACGTCAAATCCTATACATTCATCATTCTATTCTACAATACGCAGACTGGCGAATTGACACTTCTCTAGGGAGTTTTGACAATCAAATGGCTAGCGTATCAGTAAAATATTCTGTTCAGTGCAATTGATAGAATTACAATTGATTTCTTTCCATCAAGTATTGCATTTAGCTGAATTGCATTTATATTTTCCTAGATACAATGTATGAATGCGGTTCCAACGCGTAAAGACTTAACATATTATTGTGAATAACTTGCATTTTGTTAACAACTAAAGTCCCCTTCGTAGCGTATACATAAACAATACAATTTCTAAACCGTTTACACAATCATTTAAATAATTTTGCAACACATCGCTCGAATATAAATTAAACATAAATGCAACCAATGCTCATGCGCCTATCCAATATTGTAAAAATATCGAATTGTCAATATTTGCAATCAATATCTACATATATTATGTACAGTGCCAGGCGTTTCGGTTCACACTTCGGGAAGAAGAGTGAGATGCCAGCTAAAATCGGCTTGCTTCGGTTTTGTTCGGCTACACTCTGTCGGACATCAGACTGACAGTTTGAGTATACATATACATACATACAGAGGTGTATTAATACCCATATATCGCCAACTATAATTTTGGGGCGAGCCTGCTGCCGTCAAATGGGCACTTTGACAGGAGCTGTATGTTTACTGTCGGATAGAGAAGCGCCTTCTAGGACACCTACATAAAAGGTGGAGTGATAGGGTCACTCCACCTTTTATATAGGTGGTTTCTACTCCACCGAGAACAATCACAGCAGTTTTATTATAAAGGTATGGTATCTGTCAGTCCGATGTGCGACAGAGAGAACACTCTACAAGACCGAAGCGATATTGACCGGCCTCTCACTCTTCTTCCCGAAGTGCTTACCGAAACGCTGAGTACTGTATATAACTTGCTCTTTCCACATACGTCTGTATGTCATTCTTAACAGTATAGTTTGCAGCTTAAAAGTTAGAACTATCCTACGTAGCCTAGTGTCGTATAAGGCGATAAAATGGCGGCGAAATGTGCAACTTCGTTTCTAGTATGCCGACAAGCACAGCGATAACTGGACGTGTTCAATCGTATAAATTCCCTAAGACATGTATGTAGGTCTTTGGAATTGATTTCGTAAGTTGAGTGTATTAGACCTATTGCTGGATACACTGAACGTCGATAGTATCTAACGAAAGTCCGTTATATCGGTCAGAATATACATTTACCCAAATTTAAGCCTGAAAAATAACCAAAAAACTTTATCTTATGTTCGTTAATAATATATTTAATGAATACTATGGTTTAAGGAACTTACACGTTTGAACATACACTCTAAATGATGCCTTTCCATAAAGCTTTTCAAAGACAAACTTTTATACCAACATGATTTAATGATTTCTACTATTAAGACTTACATGATACACCACCCTTCCTAATATTGCTTCTCTACAAGCCACTAAGTCGCAAATATATGTAGATAGTGACTGTCAACTCAGGAAAACTATAACAACAAAACAACTAGCCAATAGGCGTAGTTAACATCAACCAATCATGCTTACACTTCACATGTGACGCACAGGAGTAACTGATACATTTGTCTGTAACTTATCTTAGTTTCGTTATAAAAATACAGATTCCTATATTAAAATAATTCTCAATAAGCTTAGCTTGCCGTCTGAGACTCGTGATTACATGCCTCTTCGGGGCTTAATATATGTCAAAATGTTCAAATTATTAACATTAGAGGAATGATTCACTGACGCGGTGTTTAATACCAATCTTATTACTCGAGTAAATACTGTGTAGTTTGTTAGTACTGTGATCAACTTTAAAGGTCAAAATCGCTTGAATTCGTTCACATTTCGAGTATTAGAACCTCTTTCTAAACGTGGAAATAATGCAAGCGATTCACATAAAGTGGAAAATCATTCAGTCTGATGTATTGTCCGGTTTGCATTGTCATGCTCAAATCTATTGTAAAATAGAGAATAAATCGCGCCAATGATATCAATCTCCAACAATACACATCAACAGAAAACGAATTAGGGCAGTCTTCCATTAAATACGTAAAAATATATGATAATTGATACTTAACCAATTCGACGACTATCAGTAATAGTGAATACTAAAAAAGATATACTCAATATTTGATCATAATATAAACTTAATTCTATACGATTAAAGAAAAATTACGTCTCATCTACTTCATTAATTCAAGGGTTATATTTTTGTATCGATTACAAGTTAGGAACTATATCTACTTCTGTACAGATATAAAGAAAATAATGATTATGATTTTTTTCATTATAGTGAGTTTATAATACTTTCATTACATCGACAATATAAACATATATATGTGAGTACGGACTCAGTGAGAAACTGATATATGTTTAATTGAATATAATATGTTATATATCAAAAGCGTCGGTCGGCCGTCTCACAGACGCCGAGGCGAGCCGTACTGTCTTGATCACACAATATAAATATTCCGTCACGTCTATAATATATAAAGTTTACATACATTGCTTACACAGGCAAAACTAATAAACAAATATATCGTTAATATGTTCATACATTTCTGCTAAAAGTAGCTTAGTCGTATCACTTGTTCGTGTGGTGTTGCCGATTTAATATTTAGAATATTAAGTTTTATATTCAATCTAAGACACTACAATCTACAATCTAATATTCACAGAGATTGATACAGTTAAGAATATGGAAAAGGCGAAACAGCGCGTGCTCTGCTACTCAAACACTAACTAAAAACTATAATAGAAAATAAGGTATATAATAGACAGCCCAATCAGATGCTACGTTCGACACGCACACCGCTCAAAAATATTCCCACATTACGTAATGGAAGTCTCAGGGCCAAATCTCCCTAGTTAGCACACAAATCAGATCAATCGTCGAGAGATTTCGCGGGTAAATATCATTTGAAATATTTTTGAGTGGCGTCAAATATTATAAAAGTCAATTTACATACCACCGTTCAAGTTTGTTCGCTCATACAATATACGTATGATTCTATAAGTTGATTAGACCTAACGGTGGTGTGTACATAGTCCCTAAATTAGAACAGTGAAGGCAACGGTAAGTGCACATTATCATAAACATCGCGTATCTAAATAGTGTCACTGTTACATTATTCAGTAAATATGCTGCCTCTATGTAGATATTCGCAAAATACACATCTATACGTAAAATGTTTGTTCTATAATGTACTGCATGAGTTTTTTTCATACCGATACGGGTATTGGTTTATTCGGATAGGGATTATTGTAAAGTTAGCCTTATCTGACGCACTTAGAGTTCATTTTGCGTCCTCTCGTCGCGCGTTATTGAACACATTATATTGTTAAAAGGTGTGTACATTCCACACAGTACACTAAAAACAAGATTGTGACAATTAATATTTTGTTCTGATAAGTATACAAGTCCTCTAATTGAGTATCACGATTAAAATTATGTAAAGCTTATGGCATTATGGTACAATTAGTTCACCAATAAAATAAATATTTTATCATCACCACCAATTCTAAATGCATTTTTGACAGTCACATGAAAATTTTTATAAGTATTTTAAATTGATGATGCGGTCATTGTAGTAGCAATACCGTATGTAGGAAGACTATGTGAAATTTTAAGAACAGTTCAAAGTACATATCTTGTACATGAGGATCATTCAAAGCGAATGTGATGTTACTAGGTAGCAGGTCCGGATTGCGAGTCCGAACATTGTTCGCGAATGTTTGAGCACACGTGGTGTGTACAGGACGCCAGTGTGTCCACAACATTACAATATCAGGCAACACAAGCGTTGTGTTCAAGGCGTTTTAGTGTACACGTCTTTATATTTCATTGTTAAAGCTAATAAAATAGTATTGTTCGCTTTGCTTAATAGTTTATATAGAAAAATAACCCTTTTTATTAATAAAATACAAACATTTTGTATTTATTTGTCTTCTTATGGTTGGGATGCAAATTGATCGATATATATCACGTACATGCCAGTACGATAAGGTTCTATGATATAGGTAATATCAAAGCGCATACAACATTACCAGTTATTTTTAACTTCAAATAACCGTCATGTACTCGTTGACCGCACCAAATTCCGAGGTCATGCTACCACAATAAATTTAATAATAAAATCTACCCCATATTGTTTAGCTATCTTTTCTACGACCCTCGATAAATCTGTAATTTGAAATTTTATACAGATAAAATTAAATATAGTAGAAGAATACACTATAACACATCGTGTTAAAATAATAATTAATAAATTGTGTAAAAACTGATTTCTAATAAGTGACTCCAATGATTTACAAAAATTATCTCAAACTCTGAGACACTAGAAAATAATATAAATCAACAGACTACCATCTGAAAGTACTCGCGCTCGTCGCTTTCCTTCCGCTCACTCCTAAGAAACCTATTCACCATAATATATGGGGTAGATCAGAAAGGCGGTCAACCTTTATGTGTTTTCAACAGGCCTTATGGTGCAGTCACCCACAGTGGTGATAGGCGTGATGGTGACGGAGCTAGGGGTGGACGAGGACACCGTGCTCGTCTCGACAACCTGCTCCATTTTCTCTTCCTTGTCCTCGTTATTTGGGGGTAGTTTGACAATTTGGCAGTCTCCTACCGTCATGATCTGCGTTTCCATGGCTACGGGAGGTACGTTCTCCTCTGGCTCGACGCGTGAGTCGTCGTCGTCGGACGAGGAGTCGGACACGTCGATGGTTCTGTCGTGTGAAGCCTCGGTGTTGATGCTCTGGTCGGTGTCGACGTTGCGGTCGGGGTCGACGCTGGTGACGCCGTACGCGTTGGTGTACGCCAGCGGGTTGTAGATCATTTCAGTCAGGTAGGAGAAGTCGCCGAATGGTAGGTTTGTTGCGTTGTAGTTTTCGTTAGGTCGTCCATCTGTAATTTTTTAGAAAAATTTTGTTGTATCAGTAAAAATACGTATGCAAATATATTTTGTATTAATTTCTGTTAAGTTCTGCTTACGTTGATTATTATACATTAAGATATACATAGGACATGCGTTTTTATAGTGCTTATTTAGTGGAGACAAATATGGTAATTTGCTTTCATGGATCCAGTTCATGTTGTATAATGAAGAGCCATCAACCAGTAAAAAAATGGACACAAACTGAGCCGTTCCATCAGTAACAACGGGCTTTTAAAGCAGAGAAAGAGAGCAATTGTCAGAATATTCAGACAACTCATCTTTTCACGTATTTTTTAATTAACACCAAACCCAGTACCAAAATTGATGTATTCCAAAGTTAACATAGCAAATGTTCAACAATGTAACCCACAACCAGCATAAGCAAGCATCATTCAAAGTGTATGAAAAAGCACTATACAAATCTACAACACATTTCTTAGTTAATTTTTTAGTAGTTAATTGTAGTCTATGTTAATCTAACAACTAACAATGTTATTTAGGTTAGTAATATAAAAAATATACAATATCTATACTCCGTTAAGTTAGGTATTTAACTAAAGGTAAGCAATGTTGTAGCAACTTTTTATAAAAACACATATTAAACAAATAAACTGATTAACTAGTGATCTTATTTCAGTTTTTAGTGTTTAAAATGAGTTTCAGCGGCCTTACCATAAACCTTAAAACAGGTCAATAATTGAACTGCTGTCATTCTACCAACTGCAAAATGTCCCTTTGTAATGTTATAATAAATATATAGGATTACAAAGTGAGATTTGCAATTGATAGAATGACAGCAGTTCAATTATTGACCTGTTTTAAGAGTTCTGAATAGAATATTAATAAACTGAGTTTTTAAATAAAACATATTAAAACGACACATCAAGACTGTTTACGTTTAGTTAAGAACTAAACCGAATGGAGTATAGTTTTTAATTTAACTTTAGTTGAAGTTATCAAGACACATACGAGTATAATCAGGATATATGTGGTTTTACTCCACGAGGGACAATACAATTTAAAATACGGTTCTGCATCGCGCTCCAATGAGCAGGAATTAAGCGCGCCACTGACGCATAACCTCATTGGTATTATTTAATGGTAATAATGCGGGCAGACCAAGGGCATTGCGTTGTGAACTCGTTTAAATTGAAATGTCCCTTTGTTGTAGATAATCATCGATAGTAAAACTTTGTCAACAAATGCGGAAATTAGGAAAAAAATCAATTGAAAATCTAGAGATATAAACGATTAAAATCATCAATTATTTCGATACGAGGCGTTTGGCACACTGCATCAAGCAGCGTAGTGCGGGAGTGTATTTTTTATACCACTTAGGCGGCAGACAAGCACACGGCCCAACTGATGAAAAGTGGTTACCGTGACCTATGGACGTATGCAACACCAAGGGCGTTACACTAGTGCTACCAACCTGAAGCAACCTTCTAATGCCCATGTGCCCACGTCACTTCTTCGTGTTGAAAACTCGCGTAGATGATACAACACACAGAAGATGCATTTCAGTGCAGTTTTTTAATAGTAAAAAAACGCACTCTCGCGTTACGCGTGTCATGGAGGCGGTGTGCCAACCGCCTTAAATTAAAAAAAAAATCTATAACAAGCATCATAAATCTAGATTTTTATTTTTTTAACACACAAGGCTAGTAATACCGATTAGTACCGACAATATTCCCCAATTGGTATGTTTTAGAATAATTTTAGTTCATGCCTTTGTAATAAATTCAGAGATATACTAACAAATCTTGTTCAATTCTGCCGCAAGTCCGTACTGGATCGGTATTGACATATCCATATCCATACCTAAGGAAAGATTAGCGTTGTAGCATCGCTCGCGTTGAACCCAACCTCTATAGTACGTTTTATGAATGGGGCTTTATTTACTAAAACAGGTACACGGTAAAAAAATAGCTCCGGAATTTTCGTAGTTTAAATTGATCACCCTATTAGATCAATTTTTTTTATTCAATAGTCTTTACAGGAATTAACGCTATCAAGGCATACGTATAACATACATTTGAATTGCCTGTCCGTCTTTCTGGTCACAGGCTGCCCAAAGATCACGACGAGTGTAACCATCGCAACGTCAGGTATTTCAAATGTATATTTACATTAGATCCCGTTAAATAAAGTTTTTTTTCGATAACCAGCTTAATACTCTCTAGGGAGACTTTAGTACTTATAACATTTTAGTAAGTTGAAAATAACTAACAAATAATACATATACTCACGCCTGTAAATACCCTAAGGGGGTAGGCAGAGGTATATTATCAGTTTATCACCCACGTTTCGCCAACTATTCGAAAATCATTCTGTCCCATGGAACTAACTACATACTCGTACTACGAACTAACAATAAGTAGTTTCTAATGCCCGCTACAGACGCTCCAATTCGGTCGGGTCCAACCACCCAACCGCTTCCGCAAGCCGACAAGTGTTGCCGTTTCGGGAAAAATAAACTTTACCAAAATGTCACTGGATTGTAAGGAATAAAATATTTAAAATATAATAATAATAAATAATTAATTTTTTATTTTATTCCTTACAATCTAGTGACATTTTGGTAAAGTTTATTTTTCCCGAAACGGCAACACTGACTTTTTTATTTTTCCCGAAACGGCAACACTTGTCGGCTTGCGGAAGCGGTTGGGTGGTTGGACCCGACCGAATTGGAGCGTCTGTAGCGGGCATAAATCATCCTTTATACCAATAAAACATTAATTTTATATTTAAAAAAGGAAGAAAATTTACTATTCACGTATACCTATAGTACTCGTAGTTTTACGCTAACGAACAAAATAGGTTTGGGAATTCCCACTTTCAAGGAAAAAGTGCTAATAAAAATGTTTGAATACTTGATTCACTACTAACACTTAGTCATAACTAATGAATGTGATATATTTTCCTTATAAATATTTATATAAAATGATGATGCATGCGGATGTGACGCAAGCCCCACAGTAGACGGAAACACTAATGATCCAAGCAGAGGATAGGTCCAACGCAACGCAACAAAAAGCATAATGCATGAAGGCAAAATCATTAATGGACACTTCTAGAATCAGATAACTTGATTTATAACGTTCTTGTTTCATTCTGATTGTTGTGATACAGTCACTTTATGATAAGTCGACTAAAGGTATGATTCCGAAGCCGACCACATACGACAACGACAGACGCATGCAGCAGATACAACGCACCCATTACTTGTTAAACTCTGATACGGATAAAGGGGCCATTGAGAAGCCGCAATGAATTACGTGTATCTTTGCTGCGTGTTTCGACAGTTGTCGTATGCGGTCAACTTCGGAATCATACCTTAACTTAGCAAAACAAGGCTCAACTCAAACACTATATTGGACCACTTATATAGTTCGCGGCATTTAACTTGGCAACAAACACGTCGCAAAATGTACTCTTTATGCGCAGTATGCGCGTATTGAGTTTCTTTTGAGGATAGCTTGAGGTGCTGCGGCGGCGGTGGACCTCAAATGGATTGATTTAATATAATCTATGATTGGTGGACCAATCATAGATTATATTAAACCAATCCGCACGCACCAGAGGCTTGTTTGTCTCGCGACTTGTAGCCAAGTTAAAATGCCGGGAACTATACCACATCTTCAACGAATCAAACTGTCAATATTATTCTGGCTTCTTGTTAAATTTTGTCGGCCCAGTATTGGGCCACAGTCACAGCGTTGTTCGTTGCCCTACATAGATCTTCGCTGGTACAGATGGAGGGCCACAGTGGGCTAGAGAGCAAATGCGACAAGAGGGCTGAGGGCAAAGCACTTATACCAACTTGGGTGGCAGACAAGCACACGGTTCACCTGATGGGAAGTGGTTACCGTGGCAACCCGCAACACCAGGGAAATCAAACTTACAAGCTGTCCCATTCTTTTGACTGTAGTTTGGGGCTACTTAAAAGTCCACCTTAGTGGCTAGAAAGTGTTCCAATATTTTTCCCTTAGGAATTGACCCTTATTTGAGAATCATAATAGGTGCCCGAATCAGGGAATCACTCTATGAAGAACACCAATATCAGTCTTATTTGTTTAGAGTAAAAATCAACTATACTCAGACGAACAAAGCTAGAAATATGACTATGGTGTTTAAAATCACATTAATAACGATGATCCGTTATAATATGTTTTTAAAGAGGAAGCGAAGGATGATGACCGACGTTGTGACGTCACACGCATTACCGCGTTGGTCTATGAATCTTTAAATAATTAGCCTGCTGGTTGAAAAGGGTCATCGGTCCGCTTTCAGATTACCTACTCAAATTTCGTGAATTATTTATTGTTGTTGGGGTCTTAGGTGTAAACCTAGGGTGGATATTTCCTGAACACTGGTAGACCAGACCAGACAGGCCAGACCTGCTGATTTTGAGGTTCTTTATCGACTCGTAAAAAGGAAACCTTGAGTGCACGGGGCTTGCCTTAATTCAATTAATCAGTACTAACATTTTTTCAACAGGAAACACTTCTTATTTAAAGTCAAGAGTATTATTTATATAAGATATCTGCGTAACAGACCTCCGCTTTAAGTAAACATACTTATGGCAGTGGAATGTATACGGAAAAATAACAAACTAGAAAATGTGAAGAAAGGAAATGTATTCAACAATCGAGTTTCTCATAACAGTTATAATCGTCCAATCTCTAGAAATGTCCATATTAAAAAAAACACACACACACGCATATAAAATTGTATAAAAACACACACAAATAAATGTATACATGAATACACGAACACGTGTCGGTGATTGAATACAATACGCGGATATTGTTCTGCGCAAAAACATTCAACATTATGAATCATTACATTTACATACTCAAAATGTAATGAAAGCAAAAACTGAATGTGATTGTACGTGAGGAGCTATGAAGTTGTTTTCTGTGATAATATTTGAAATATCGCATCGACTTCCGTGAAATTGATGAGTGCGAGTCCTTGAACATAAAATTAATAATAGCCGGCAAACATTTTGACAATGTACTCTGGTTGCGCAGAATGCGTTTATATTTCTCTTTGGAGGTGCGACGTATTGACAGTTTTTGGGTTGAATGAAATTTTAAAGCATTTATTATGCTAACTATGAAAAAGAAAAGAGAATTGACCTCGGGCGGGACTCGAACCCGCGATTTTCCCCTTACAGGGGTCCCGATCTTGCCCTCTAACCACTAATCGAGTTTTTGGGTTGATCCGTATAGTGCAAAAAGTTGTCAAAGTTCCGAGCACTAAATTACATTCTTTTAATGACGCTTCATTTATAATGATGTTTTTAAAGATAAATCAAAGTATTTGTGAAGCAAAGATTCGCGATTAAGTCTTCTGTAATAGTGTTATAGCAAACGGAGACCAATGAAAGCTAACAATCGAACGAGCATAGATGTCACGGCGTAAGCGAACGAACGGGATTCGTCACCACACTAGACAGTGTGGGACTCTGAGTTCAGAGTTCACTTGGCCGCGGATGCAATCAGGAAAATAAGTTTAATTGCCAGGACTCGAACCAAGGTACTCTCGATTGTAAGCCGTCGTTCAGTCTTACAATCAAGAGTTCGCAGGTTCAAATCCCGGCTATTAAACTACCGACGTGAATCCATCCACTCAGTCACTAACTGATGGTCCTTAACCACTAAACAGTTATCCTTAACCACACTTAAGTGGTCATCCTTAACCACTAAGTGGTCGTCCGTAACCACAAAGTGGTCGTTCTTAACCACTAAGCTAACGGCGCTTCAAATTGAAATGTCGAACAGTTAAACTGAGTAATAAATAAAATAAAATAAAATTTTGTTTATTTCCTCATCACAAGCCAGAATGAAATACAAATTACATTGTTCTATTAGTGATTGCCATTTTATATAATACAATTCTGTCTGTGGGTTGCTGGTGCCTGTAGTAGGTAATAAGACCCTGAATTACTGGTCACCAGGTAGTACATCGTACCTTGCCGTGGGATGAGGTAGTTCTTGGGCGGGCGTCCACGTTTCCTCTTCAGCAGCAGCTGCTGGCCCGACGGCGTGATGTGCGGGATCTGCGCCGGGCTCGGGCCCATCACCGTGCCGCTGGTCAGCACGCAGCCTTCCATGTCTGCGGAATGATAATAGTATGAAAATTATATGAAAATGGCTATATAAAGACACCGGTTTGTACCTCATGCAAGGGTCAGCGATTGCAATATAAAGGGCCCTAGACAAAGTGACATTCTATTGATGGAATCGCTTTGAAGCGAACCGTTTTTAATGTTTAACAGTGGTTTACGTGACATTGCGGTGGTTATAATAATAATGATATGTGAAAAAATGTATTTCGAGTTAAAAAGACACAAATTACATAAAAAATATATAATTATATTAATGATTTATGTCAATTTCATACTATAATTAGCGATTCCACTGGCGATTTTGCCAATAGAATGTCACATTGTCTAGGGCCCCAGCCCTTCTAGACAAGTGGCAATTCGTCTACCGGCGTTTTGTAGAATTACAATCTTATCATACATTTTTCGCTTTTACTTTTGATCCATACACTAACTAAATAAAAGAAAGTACCAACCCAAAGAAGTCTTCGGCGGACGCCCTCTCTTCTTCTTAATCTTGGGGGTCAGAGGCAGCGGGGTCTTGCGGGGCCTGCCGCGTCCCCGCCTGGGTGGCTCCAGCAAGTTGTCCGGGTTGATCTCGTTACGGACTGGCTCCAGGGTGGCGTTGAGCACTACGGGGCCTGCCCCGGTAGTGGGCCGAGGGGGCAGCATGACGTCACCACTAGGGGTGAACACTAAGTGACCGGATTCGCGGTGTGTGGTGCGGACCATGCCCGACATTACTTCGGAGTTGTTCTCGCGTTTTGTTGAAGGCATGTCGTTGGCCATGTCAACCGTTGGGTCTTCCTGTGGAGGATAGTGGTACGTATGATAATGGTGTTGATATATGTAAGTTGGAAAAGTAGTGCTAATAATTGTCGAAGGTGGGGTTGGCTATAATAAAATTGTGTTTTTCAAACAAGTGATTTGAAGGTTGAGAACGCAATCAATTATATAAGTGACTGAAAGTTTGATACCCTCACGAAAATTCTAGGTTTTGTTTTGACAGATCATAGAGAATATCGAGGTTTCTCTTTCGTTTTCGAATTGAAATCACGCGTTTCCGTTGAGGGGTCCAGCGTGTCCATGTTTCAACACTTGAATAGTAACGTGCACAGAATGAATTCTTCAACTGGTCGTTAATTGCCATTGACTAAATCAGAAACTATGAAAATGCTTATAGGGGTCTCGAACCCCATTTGATGAAAACTAAGACTGCAACACTAGATTTCATCGATTTAAAAATAAATCATCTTTCTCTGAACTTTTTTAGAACTCAGTCGGAGTCGGTTTACTGTGATGCGGCTGAATTTTCCTAGTTTCCGTAAAGTGACTGCCTCCACTCTCTACAACCAAATGACAATATCGAAGCATATTTTGCATAAAAAAAAATAACATGTATTTATTACAGCGATCGACACTATCGACCGAACGATTGAACATCCACCCGCATCGACGGTTAAGGTCGGAGTAGGGCTGAGTAACACCCGTATTCACAAACAACACTGTGAGGTCTCATAGTGTGCTCGAGCGCATAGGGCTGGTAAAATTAATTCACAAACATCACGGAGCAGTATCTAACGCAGTGCGTTCCCTCAACGAAGTATTACTTAAGTGTTACCTATGAATAAAAAGGCTTGCCAAAACGCACGCACTGAGAATTTGTCGTTCTTTGCACAGTTTTGGTAGTACGCATAGCGAAGTATTGTTTGTGAATACGGGTGTAAGCCCGCCCGTCGCCCCTTGTGACGTCAGTAAGGTAAGTGAGGTGTCCTACGTGGAGTCGTACCCGCTCGCAGATCTTGGTGTGCACGCGCAGCTTGTCGGAGCGCGCGAACGAGCGGCCGCAGCCGCCGCACGTGAACGGGCGCTCGCCCGTGTGCGTCAGCTTGTGGCGCGTCAGGTGCGACGAGCGCTGGAACCTGCACAACACAACACGTCTACTTGAACAACTTCTTGAAGGAATTAAGGCTCGTTTAGACGAGGAGAGTTACTCGCCTGCGAGATACGATTATTGAAAGGACAGAAGTAAGTTGCTTTGTCGACGAAACGAAATGCCACTTGTCTGTGGAAGCATCAAGTAGAATGACGAAACAGTCCACTCGGCCGAGTCTTCGGTATGTCGAGTGTGAACATAGCACCATACTTCACACGTACCGAGCACTCGGCCGAGTGCACTGTCTCGCAATCCCACTCGGTGCGTGTGCTCACAGCATTGTAATGGATGACCCTTCTTTACATATTTGAGACACTGCAAGTGAGGTTGACTTCAATTACAATCACAATACCGTGGTAAGACGTCGAATTCACGAGTCTTGAAAGATATAAACCTGTATGTGCTCAACAATTACGTGTGGCGTAGGCAGCGTCCACGTCTACTAGCAGTGCCCAGTGCCAGAACTAATTAATTGGGTAAAGCTGCGATAAAGCCGTTATTAGCTGGCGCACCTTACATATACTCAATGAAGTAGCGGATGGTACAGATCTTTAGACTTGTTCTCTGAGTGAGTTTACAAAAATTGCACTTTATGTAATAATGTTATAATATTTAAGGACCACACTATTGTATTAGGTAAACCTGTAAAGATAGTGATGTGGAGGGAACAAAAAGTATTAATAATGGGGTGGTAGGCCAAATACACAAAGACGTAAGTAGTGCAGCTTACCGCAGGTCGCAGACATCGCAGACGTGCGGGCGGCCCTCCTGGGCGTCGTTGGCCGCCGAGTCCGACACCGAGCCGCTGGAGTCGGTCTCCTCGTCGTCATCCAATCCGTGTTTACCGCCTTTCTCTGCAATATAACAGAAATTACGCTTGAATTGATTGTTATATCGCCAGATATGTTTAACTAAAATGTAATTGTCCAAAGTATGTATAAAGAGGACTTTACGAGCAGAGGTAGGCGCAAGAAAAGATGCATGGAATACGTGAAAATAGAAAATGGAGTGATTGAGGAAATGGAAAAAAATATTTGACAGAAATGTACGGAGGAGAATGACATGTTGCGCCGACCCCAAATTATTGGGACAAGGGCAGGTAGATGATGGAGTTTAACTATGTGTATATGTTACAGTTAAAAATCCCATTTTAGTTAGATCGCATTTTCCCCCGTTAGAATTATTTTCACTAAATGTCATTATTAAAACTAGAATTAACTAAATCTGAACAGACAAAACGCGTTTTATCCCAGAAAAAAAAACCTGGTTTTCCTAAACGATTATGATGTTAATTCTAGTTATGAATATAATATATTATGTCTAGTTTTAACACAGACATTTCGTAAAAGAAGTTTATATAATTACATATAAATAATTGGTAAATTATTTCACCAATCTGTACTGTACACTGTACATGTACATTATGTACAACCATGTATAACTTTGTTAAGGACATAATGGCGTAATTATAAAAAAAAAAAACTGAATACCATTTTGTATTACATATACAACTTCTGTCTACCAAATTATCTTAATTACAGTTTTTTTTCCTGGTTACGAACAATCATTGTTTTAAAAGCATAATATCTATGTATATTTATATTCATCTATGTATATGGTATGGTTATCATGATTTTAAATATGTATAGTATGTATTTATTCAACATAGTACCTAATCTGTTTCAGCTCTCATACTACTTGTCAGATATTATATAGTAAAGAAGATTTCAGATATTCGTTTCACAGAATATTATACGATGGGTGAAATTTTAAGCATTTAGTATGCTAAACTATTTAAATCGATTAAGATAGAAAAAAGCAAATACAGCTCAGGCGGGACTCGAACCCGTGATCTTTCCCATACAGGGGGAATCTAACCACTGAGCCACCGAGGATCATCGGGCGAGGCTCGGTGGCTCAGTGGTCAGCCCCTCTAGACAAGTGGCAATTCGTTGCTCGGCGTATGATGGAATAGAATGCCAAATGTATGGGATTTGACGTATATGACAGGCGTCAACGAATGTCAAAAACGTCAAATCCTATACATTTGTCATTCTATTCCATCATACGCCGAGCAACGAATTGCCACTTGTCTTGGGGGGCTGAGCATTTCCACCTATGTTATTCTTTTAGTCTGAGGCTTTATCTGTGTCGGTAAATCTGTTTACGTAGGAAATTGTGTCGTTATAGTTATTCGTACCTTGTTAAAATCATCCTAGAACTGTGCCAACAATAATTAGCGATATTTTCGGTCTTAATTGGTGATTAAAATAAGATTTTCTCATAGAAATATTTTCTTTGTGCATTATTAAATTCACTAATTGTTGGGAAACGACGCTGTAAGGACGCATTTTAGATAAGAGATCGAAATATTTGGGATTCTGTGACATGGTTACTTACCTACTTAACTTTTTCTTACATTTCCCGTTTATATATTTACTAATAAAACTTAAATTATTTTCAAATCTAACTAACTAGCTATAATATTATCCGTTGCTAATATTCTTAAAAAAAAAACAAAGTATTTACAAAATTCTATATTGATGAGAGAATACTCACTGAGTTAAACGAACATCAATGAAAAGACTTAACGGAAGTTTTGTTCGAGAGCCGACCATAATAATTATGTAGAAATAAAAATATATTTTGAGATTATGATTTCAATGTTCATTCAATGTTCATTCAAAGTACATAAATTATTATTCATTTAAATTACAATAAATTGGAATTATTTGTGAACTGACGTAACGGTCTTTACCTTATACCGACTTATCGCAGTTAGCAACATGCCACTAATCTAATACCGAAATTACAAAACTATTCAGTATGTCAGATAACAAAATGAAATAGGTGCTGCTCTACACCTATAACTCATAGCGTAATGTTATATATAGTCGTATAATCTTCTTTAGACAACTGTCTATCCAAAATAAAAACAATCATTCTAAACGAACTACCAGTTCCTAATATAATTAAGAATATTAAGTCCTCCCCGTATTTCTATGCCTTTTATTTATCAAAATTGTGCAACTTAATTACATCTTTTTTACGTCAAACATAACATTTGTATGCATACACATACCTAATCCTTATATTGGTAAATTTTAACGCCGCCATTCACAGTCGAATCTGGCAACCCTGTACCCCTTTCTGTCGTCCGTCATTTGTAAACGTAAGTGTAACTGTGTGACATGCAAGATGCAGTAATGTTTCATAGCATAACAACAAAACAAGAACGATTAAGTACCTTTAGATATCTTATTTAGACGAAGATTTGAAGATGTATCATTAGTTTATCGGATGATAGACATAGATGTCTTCAAATAAGAATTTAACATCGGACAGTACAGTCAAGGAAGATATTCAGTGTATAACTTTGTTTTCATATACTAAACTCAGTCCAGTCTATGAGGAAGACTGAATAAAAACTCCTTCGATGAACGAGTGGCACGTGCCGCAAGGTTTTTTTCAACTCATAATAGTATGGTAAATCCACAAGGATATCGCGAGCAGTTCATAACGTCTATAATCGTCCTTAAATGCACAAAACATACTACAGCACACAAAACTCAAAGCAATCGCTCACATCAAGTTATGTCACCTTACTTCTTGATGTTAGCAGATCGATACACCTTGTCACATGGCGGAGTTCCGTACTGCGCAAGAACGATAAGGGTTGATTCCCACCGAGACGCAACGAATGTATTTTATTACACGCGTAACATTTAAATTTTTAATGACGTTTGACTTTATATTATGGTACGTGTGTTCGCAAAAATACAAGCTGAATTCTGAGTGAGAACGCTGGTGAACATGGTATACAATTTAAAATGGACGATGATCGCATTCAACACGCTTCGATTGAACACCACTGAAGTATTCCGTGAACCGAATCCAATTATGATTTTATATTCAAAGATATTTATATCTGAAATACTTATTTTGACTTCAAAAAAGGTTTTTAATTATCATGTTCTTACTATGACTTCGAATATAATCAGTCTCGAAGGTGTTCGTATCTAATGAAGTTCCATCTTTGTAGCGCGTTTCCGCAAAGCTTTTTCACCTTAGTGAAAGTGCAGCCGAAAGGAGCGGTGGAGAGAGGAAACGTGCGAAAATCGATCGACCAATCATATGAATAATTGAAAATGAGACGTGGAAGTGTGTAAAATTCGACCAATCATAACGGTTGCAACTACAGTGATTGGTCGATTCTTTTACTTTTCTTTCTGGACAACTCGTTTTCACATTTCCTGTCCTATTTGTATTA
This sequence comes from Eilema depressum, assembly GCA_914767945.1. Taxonomy (NCBI): domain Eukaryota; kingdom Metazoa; phylum Arthropoda; class Insecta; order Lepidoptera; family Erebidae; genus Eilema; species Eilema depressum. Next base: position 3,849,782 of record OU612026.1, read on the forward strand.
TTTTTATTCCTGTAGGTACCTTTAGAATAAAATTTGATATTACGGTTTGTAGTTTTTTTTTTTTTTTTTTTTTTTTTTTAACTTGTTAAGCTTCTATTTTTTAACAGATTTAAACACTATTCCTTGGGATTGGATTCTGTGTAAGTAAGTTAGAACTGTTAGAGTAGGTAGAAATTAAATTTCGCCTCGTCAGAATGATGTTAAGTCTTATAATACACAAGAATACGAGAAAATAAGAATTAAAGAGCAGAATAGAAGTAATCTGGAAGGTGGTCCTTAATGTCCTTTCAAGCCTAAGCCACTGAACCGATTTTGATGAAATTCGGGCTATGTTAGGTCGCGATAACCGACATTCATGCGGGCGGAGCCACGGATAACAGCTAGTTATAAAATAATTAGTATAACTGACCTTCAATGTATAATGTTCCCTCGTTGTCCGAGTCATCCTGTTCGTTGTTGGAAGGTTTCTGCAGTACAGCCAGCTGGACTACTTTGATCCCTCCAGGCTTGGACTCCTCGTGCCTGCTGGACTCGTTACTGGTAGCGCCTGTGTGCCAAACGGAATATTGTTAATCACTGTTGGATAGATATTAATACTATTGTCTGGTAGCGCAATCTAGACCCTAAAGTAAGCATAGTCAGTTATATATGCGATCTAGAATACGAATACACGTAAGAAATATCAGAGGGCCTAATGTCCTAACAAAATATATTCTAAGTTCAGTATCGATTTGTCAAAATCAAATGAAATGGCATAAAAAAGGGTTTTTTCGTAACACACTTTTCAAGCAAGAACATTAACGTAGTTTTTAACATAATCGAGGATAAATTGTGAAAAAAAAAAAATGATATGTATTACGAGAATTGCCCCCTTCATTGAAATCATAATCATTTTTAACATTTGGGAGATTGACATTAGATCGAGATTCAATTTTGAACAGATTTTAACAAGAATTGTTGAGTTTGACTTCACCTCGCCTGACGGGAAGCTGAAGGCAAAGTCTCAAGAAAGAGGGTCACCATTACAGACACGTACCATGCTACAATGGTGGCACTTAGCTTGACGGCCTTGGTTTTTCACGCCCGCTTAAAGGACCCGGAAGTCTACCGTCACGATATCATTATCGAATATGTATATTGTACACTTTATTCCTTAAAATATCTGCATGTACATATGCCTTTAGTCATTAATTGTGATACGCTTTACTGATTAAGAAGAACATCATATAAAAATCTACGTGTATATATTAAGTATTTCCAAAAAGTTTTTTGAAAGCGTGTTAATTCATCAACTTGCAATTGGCTGGCGTGCGAATAAAAAAAGGTTTATTTTTTTTATACCGCTAAAGTAGCAAATAAGCGTAACGGGCCGTCTAATGCAGGGTGCACACTGAACGAACAAACGGCTATAGCGCCGGCGCATTTTATATTTTGGAAAACACTATACTATATCCGTTGCCTATGGGCTTGTGCAACATCAGGGTCGTCACACTCATGCTGCCGACCCTGTAGAAACCTTCTAGAGCCCCATATTGTAGTCGCTTGGAAAAACCACCGCAGGGAGTTCATTCCACAGCTAGAGCGTGCTTGGGATGAAGTTCCTTTCATACAGCACTGTGCGCACCGTTTCCGGTCGCAATATGAATTGTGTGGATGAATTCCCTGCCTGTGGCGAGCAGTACGATGGTAGATTGTTATTGTGGACATCATATCGGTACTAGATACTTGTAGAAGTACACAATACGTACAATATCAATGGTAAGTAATACTATACTGTATTTTCACTTTATTCGTGAGAGTATTTGAAGCCTTATCTCCTTCCTTTTTTTTCCTCAATCTTTTACCTCCTCAATTTAATAAACCGTTTTTAACATTAATATTAATGTCATTCCATGTAAATTTTTGCTATTTTGATTTTTTTTAACTATATCCGTGGTTCATAGCCAAGGCAACCAATTAAAAAAAACTTTAGGTTTCAAAAAAATCTACTTTTTCCGGTAATCGAAGCTGGGCAGTCATTAACGTTTACGCTACTCTACCAACGATAGTCTACAAAAGGAAGAAAGCTTGATGGTACGAGTGTGTTTAAACAACTTGTACGAGTGTGTGTGCCCAGAAGCGGAACTAACATTTAAATACTTATGTTATTTTTTATACAGTCTCGAGCGCAATATCTTCGTGTACAAAAAATTATAATATTATGGTATTTTTATATTTTAAACCACATCAAAAACAGACATGGCGACTGCCTTCTACTGGATATTTTTCCATACTACTGGATTTTCCGAATACAAAATCGAATAAAACTTTACTCGACCCGGGCAACGAACCTTGGAACACACGATCCCGCAAACTTATGCCACAGCACAAACGATTTAATTTAGTAATATAAATTAACATTTTACAAGCATTTACTGTGTGAATAACTTTTTCTTACAAGAGTACAACAAAGAAGTACACTATAGTTTATCCTTGGATTACCAGACAATAGAGCAGCGAATAAATTAAAATCTACCATGAAAATTCAAACTAGTTCTTAATGGCCTAGACATAAAGTTACAATTCTGTTGAGAGAAACAGCGCGTGAACACAATGTAAGGGATTCTACACACACGCTTTGGGTTCGTTGAACGATGATAGGCCGACGATCGGCGCGTGCTGTCTCGAGAGGGCCTTCGACCAGTAACCGGCATTCAACCGAGTGACCATGAGCCGAGATTACAGTGCAAGACAACGTACCCCTCGAGAGAATAATGAGATTCGACAAAAAAAAGCAATTTATTTCACAATTTTCCTTTTCTACCAATACGATTTTAATACAAAACTGAATTTCTAGAATAAAATACTTAAACGTAAGAGGTACAATGAATACTAAATACAAAAAAATATGAAATAAAAGGCAATAATAATAAAACGAACGTTCATACGTCTCGCGAGTCTGGAATGTTTTTCTGCTATAAAAATAATTCGTTATATCTACGCTCCGAGACGAAATAATAAAAAAAATAGACAAAGGCTATTTTTTTACCGTCTACGTTTTGTTTTATATAATAATGTTTCGTAAACTTTTGAACTCGCCGAGCTTTTGTATTACCGCGGTTTTTATAATTCGTGTAAATAAAATTGAGTTTTAAAAGGTGTTTCCGTTTGCCGAAAAGAAATATAACATCGTAGGTAGATACTAAAGAAATGTGCAGTTATTGAAATTCCAACATATTGTATTGCAAGGTTGAACTTCGTTAATGAATATAAATGCATTGAATTCAATTTAATTTGAGTTTCACATTTCACTCATTGAATTAAGGACGAGAGTAGATGAAGGGGGTATCTGACAATCTCAAAATATTGAACATAGTGAACTTCGAAGCTTCAATACTTCATTTTCAGTCTTTACAGATAACTTTGACGTTTTCTGACTGTTTAGTGTTTACACAATAATATTATGTTAACATATTGTGCAAACAGTTATAAAACGGCATAGTTATGTGTAAATCAAGTGTTAAAGCTTCGAAGTTCACTGTCAATATTTTGAGATTGTCAGATACCCCCTTCATCCACTCACGTCTTCAATTTTATTGTAAAACATGAGCGCTAGCCTTAAAGCTGTCCATCAAGTCTTTCGTATACAAGAATTGCTATCTAAAATACTGTAAAACAAATACAGTTTTATGACAAATTATACGCACATAGGAGGCCTCGGTCAATAGTGATAGATAGTAAAAGATCTGCCAGCTGTGCTTGGTCTAAGTCTATACTCTTTTAATTTGCTTTTCTATCACTGTACATGTAATGTATGCAGTTTACAAAACATAGTCATCATCATCATCTGCATATAGACGTATTCTCCTGATTGCATCCGTGGCCAAGATGACCTCGAAGCTCAGGGTCCGCCTTCCGGCTCTTCCTCCTTCACTTCGCACGATCTTGGGCGTCCATGGTAGTGAGACCATTTGCACGCATATCACCCTCCACGACGTCAAGCCAGGACTTCTTTGGCCTACCCCTTTTACCTGGACCCGGCGGGGGTACCATTGCCAGGCATTTGTTCCCCACGTAGCCTGGCGGTTGCCGCAAGACGTGGCCGCACCAGCGAAGGCGGCTCTCTTGCATTTTATCCGCGATGTCACGGACATGGAGGCTGCCGCGGATGCGAGAGTTTCGTACGCGATCTTTACGCGTAACGCCGCACATCCACCGCAACATTTTCATCTCCGTGACACGCAGCTCTTGCTTGTGTCGCTCGAGCAGCGGCCACGCCTCACAACCATACAAGAGAACAGGCCTAATGATCGTCTTATAGACCTGCCCCTTCAACCTGACTGGCATTTTAGGATCACAGGTCACGCCAGTCATTTCTCGCCACTTGGCCCACGCGGCAGCAATGCGTGCCTTGACGTCGTGGTCGATCTCACCGGTCACATGAAGTACAGATCCCAGGTACTTAACCTGGTCCGTGCGCTCGACCAAATCATCGCCTATGCGGACGGGTGTGGGATCTGTGGAGTTTAACGCTAAGTATTCTGTCTTCGCTACATTAAGCTTCAGACCGCCGTTCTCAAGCGCTTCTTTCCATCCTTTCACGCGTCGCACCAATCTGCTCCTGTCCGCGTCCATGAGCGCAATATCATCAGCATACGTGAGCAACCACGGAGGCTGCTCATGTGAGTTTCTAATGCTGTCCGACAAAACATCTAATACCACGCTGAACAGGTAAGGACTAAGGACGGATCCTTGGTGTACCCCGACGGTGATGGGGAAGACTTTCGAGTCGCCAACAGCAGTCCGAACCACGGAACCGGAATCGTAGTACATGTCTCGGATGGTGTCAATGTAAGTCTCTGGGACACCCTTGGCCCGCAGTGCCCACCAGATCACCTCGCGAGGAACACAGTCGAAGGCCTTCTGCATGTCTAAGAATAGGCAGTGCAGGGGCGTGTTCTTCGCCCTGTATTTCCCCGCCACAACCCTTAGGGCGAACACTGGGTCCATGGTCCCGTGCCCGGGACGGAACCCGTACTGGCACTCCGAGAGTGTACTTTCCTGTCGGATCCGGGAGTCGATTATCCGCTCATAGAGCTTCATGGTGTGGGACATTATCTTTATACCGCGGTAACTACCACACTCCTGCACCGATCCCTTGCCTTTGAAGACTGGCGTGATGATGCTCAGCCTCCACTGGCTCGGGATCTCGCCGGTGAGGAGTACGCGGTTATAAAGATTTGCTAGAATGCCCACACCACGGGCGCCCATTGCCTTCCAAGCCTCGATGGGGACTTCGTCGGGTCCGACAGCTTTCCGGTTCTTCATGCGGCGAATGGCAGTCTGGACTTCCGCAGGCGTTATCGGTGGCACTAGTCCTTGATTCGGAGGGAGGTCTGGTGGCTGCACCTCTTTATGCTGCTTATTCAGCAGCTCGTGGAAGTATGAGCGCCATCTCTCCTTCACCGCGACTTTCTCGTACAACAAATTGCCCCCAGGGTCTTTAATGCAGCGGCACTTGGATAGACCCTGCGCCGCTTTGGCCCTGGAACGCGCCAACTTATATATGAGCTTTTGCCCCTCAGACGATTCCAACTTGGTATATAGAGGTTGCAAGTGGTCTCGTTTGGCCCTGGCTACGGCTCTCCTGGTGGCGCGTTTTGCATCTTTGTACGCATCGCGGTCGTCGGAAGATTTGGACGCTTGCCACTTTTTAAAGAGGGCTTTCTTCACCCTGATCTCTCTCTGGACTGTGTCGTTCCACCACCAGGTGTCCTTGTCACACTTGCGTCCACCCTTTACAAAACATAGTGTAACGAACAAATGACAATGTTAAAGCCTTCTACTTACTTCGTAGAGAGAAAGGTAGACAGTATGCACTAGTTTACAAGTATATTTTAGTTCATAAATAAATATTTCGTAATAAATACACATTTCTAAAAATAAATTGAACTTAATTGTATTAAAGACAAAGCAATTGTAAATTTGAACGATAACCAAACCAGACAACCTGCTTGACAATCTGTTGACGAGCAAAATGCTTTTTTAGCACCAAATTTGCATATCAAAAGCAAAGCATGAAACATTTGAGCAAGGCTACATCTTTAACTAAGAGATAAGATAAAATTTAAAAGTTCAATGAATTTACAAGTAATTCATTACATACATATAATCACGGGCTATGGAGCGAGCTATGCTTGGAGTTTCTTTGAAGGATAGAATTTGCAACGAGGTTATCCGACATAGAACCAAAGTTACCGACATAGCTCGCAGAATAAGTAAGCTAAAGTGGCAGTGGGCTGGCCACATCTGCCGAATGACCGATGGCCGAGTCCTAGAGTGGAGACTGCGCGTAGGAAAACGGAAGGTGGGACATCCCCTAGCCAGATGGACCGACGACCTGCGAAAAGTGGCTGGGACGGACTGGATGCGGAAGGCGGAGGATCGGCAAACGTGGCGCACATTGGGAGAGGCCTATGTCCAGCAGTGGACTGCAGTAGGCTAATTGATTGATTGATATAATCACGACTTTATCTCCGGAGGGTTAGGCACAGGTGAATTAATACCCATATTTCACCCATCTTTGTATGAGAGGGGGTGACCCTATTGCCGTAATCCGGGCACTATTGTTGACTCGACCTATGCATCTCATCTGAGGTTGAGTCTGGGCTGTGTATATCTGTCTTATGTTAAACAGCCCTATCCCTTTGTCGCCTTGTACTACACCGCATGTAAAGAGATGGGGTGGCCCAAATTCTACTCTGCCGGGAACCACGCGGCGAGTAATTAATTACATACTTTAAAACTGATATATGTAACTTTTAATTTATTTTTTTAATATAGATAGCATAGTTTTAGCATACATCAGAGAATTGACGATGTCTTTTCAAATGACACAATTGAGCAAGGTCTGAATATAGCGGTTGCCTCACTGTCGTTTATTTAACAACTTGTTCTAATGTTTTTGCACAGTAGACACAGCGCCTGCTCACAAGTCACAATTCAAACATACACGGGTGGGGGTGCTATGCCAAGTGGCGCCAACTGACTTGACCAAACTGAGACAAATTATCATTAGATTTGTCGTAGTGTGTGTTGCACACAGGCTCTAAAGTACGGATTGTAAGCTGCAGGTAATACCGATAAGTGAAAATAATTGCTTCTAGATTTAGATTTAGATTATATTAAAACGAATATATAAATAACATTTGCCATAGACGTGCGCCATAGGACATAAGGGACATAATACAATCCATACTAATATTATAAATGCGAAGTAGCTCTGTCTGTCTATTTGTCTCTCTGTCTGTTACGCTTTCACGCCTAAACCACTGAACAGATTTTGATGAAATTTGGTATAAGGGTAGATTAGACCTTGAGAAAAGACAAAGGCAATGTTTGGTCGCGATAACCGACATCCACGTGGGCGGAGCCGCGGGCAAAAGCTAGTGCTAAATAAATTCAGTATACTTAATATTTTTTTTTATCTTTACATTTGCGAATATCTCGAGCTATCGTGTTAACATACATTTTTAGCTGTGTTAAGTAGACCGTGCGATGTAATTTTCATATGAAATTAATCAAACAGAACTCTGTAGTCATCATAATTATTCTAAGATAAAAAACTTCATTGTTTGTCTCGCTCTGTTCACACGGAGCGCATATTTTTTATACTCTATTTTATACTTACAAAATATTATACTTAATAATACATTTGGAACGTTGAGTTTTATTACTTTGTGAATGCTATTATGATTCATTGCGAACAATATTCCAGCAGTACATACTGTACTTGCTTTTAGTTTTTAGCGAAAAAAAAACATCAATGCGACATAAATTTTGTAGCGTTTAGTTTGAAAATAGAAAAAAAATATGACTGACCCAAAAAAACAGGTAGGTACTAAACAAAAAAAGAGTGTAACCGGATGCGAAACATAGTTATAAAATAACAAAGTCGGTATGTAAATTCGAACAATGGTAGACTTAAAACAAATAAACATATAGTACAAATAACAATGCTTTATAACTGTGTGGGTTCATGATTGTGCAAAATTGTTGTGAAAGGAAATTATAGTAATTTATTGTCTTGCCGGCGCGATCTATTGTACTGCCTCGCTACAGTATCGACTGATGGCTCTTTTTGATATATTAACTTTGGTTCTTGTGTTACATTTTCCGATACTTCCAATTCTACTGTTTCACTATGATAAATACATAACATAGTCACGCCTCCTTCCGGGTAGTTCTATGATAGCGTCAAGATTTTTTGTAACGTAATCAATTCCAAATTTAGAAAAAAAAAGTGCATTTGCTAGCGAGTTTTCAAAATTTTAAACCTTATTTATCATTTTTGGCTCAATTTCGTGTTTCAATTAAATAGTACGCGCATCTATTCCTCACAGCCTAATAATATGACTATTTCTCAAATACAATCTTCTGAAAGTAAAATAGCAAAGGTGTCTGTACAAAATAGATGATTTAAAAATGGCGCTACTATAGTGGTTATAGGGTGGTGGCACCAATTATCGGCCATGTCAACATTTTTTGACCTTTGATTGATTGTAATTTTATGGTTTATAACATTTGCTTTCTTGCAATGCCTTTTTTGGGTAGAGGGATACTGAAACTCCATTACTACATTCGCAAAATTACCAATTCTTTGTTATTTTTGAAAATATATGTGTTTTTTTCCGAGTATGTCGATTTCCCTTAATATCGGCCTCTAACACCCTAATTTCTGCCGCCTGTGACCCTAATATCGTCATACCTTTCCCAACGTGAATTTAGGTCTAGGATCAAGTATACTCTGGATTTGCTACGCAAATAATAATACCGCGTATGAACGAGACACAACATACAAAAACTGTAAGGAATGAATAGGACAAAAACTATATGCTCTGTCTTTGTCAGAGTTTCTGTTTTTTTTGTTGGTCACAAGTGGAAAGTTGTGACCAACAAATCTTTTGTGATCGTGAATTTTCTGAGAATTCTTCATAATTGACAGAAATTTAAGTGGTGAAACTAAGTGGCATAAGTTTGTTGCTTAAAACTCATTGTATTCAACATGGTGATATGTTATAACGGGTGGCGCAAAAGTAAAGACCCTATTTGGTTCGGCTATAACATTTTTTCTAAATTAGAAAACTAGATTTAGGTTTTTTTAAATGTATATTTGTACCATTAAATTTCGTACCATTAGGATTTAAAGATGATGTCTTTTAAATGGTGACCTCCAGAGTTGATACATTTGAGCCCTATTTATGACATTTTGCATAACTTGCCGTAACACTACCTGCGATATGTTCGTTATTTCTTGACGAATGTTTTCTTTTAGAGCTGCGAGAGTCTGTGGCTTGTTCACATACACCCGAGATTTCAAAAAACCCCAAAGAAAGAAGTCTGGACTGGTCAGATCGGGTGATCTTGCAGGCCAAGGCAAATCGCCAAAACGAGAGATAACTCGGCCTGGAAAAGCGTTTGACACAATTATTCCACGTTCTTGGGGAGTAAAACGGTCCATGTTTATTTTCAGTGTATTTTACATTTGTTCACTACACAATTTTCAACAACAGAATGACAGAAAATTTCATATAAAAAAAATAAAGGTATTTTCTTTGGTGCCACTACTTTTGCGCCACCCAGTATATTAGGCTGCAAAAGCCGTAGTGAGCGGAAATCACAAGACATAACCTATCATACGTAAGTACGATTTTTAGACAAAATATCCCTTTTTTTGTAAAGATATTAATAGATTAAGAGCCGTAGCATATTAACAAGTTCTTTAAAGTAGAAATAATGGCTCAAAATATTGATTTATTATCACCATAATACGTGTATTAACCAACCAAATAAAGTGGTGAGTTAAAATTATCGAACTCGATACAAAAGCCAGACTTGTCCGCCATTTTTATCTACTTTATAATTTGTCCGGGTTATAGAATTATTAGGGATACCAGTTGAGGTACTGGTAAATTACCCATAATGTGGGGTATTTCTTATTTATTCTTAAAACTTCACATTAATGAAAATGTTGTTTCAGATTTCCAAATCCAGATCCAGATGCCTAAATTGTTTTGTATTTGAGTTTTTTAAAGGATGTAATGCCACTAATGCCAGAAAACATTAAATTCATATACCACCTAACGGATTTAAAAAAGTCGCGGGGTAAAATTTGGTAGGGACTAACAACACTGGTATCATAAGTACTATGTTGTCGTCCCTTTCGGGTGTACGCGCTTGACTTATCCAGAGTATTCTTCATCCTAGATTTAGGTCAATAAAACTAAGTAAAGTAAAAAATTATTACGTTTTATATTCCAATTCAGGTTCAAATAATTTTTTTAACGCTTATCTATCATTAATTTGTCTTTTCTTTATATCTCAGCCTTAAAAATTACAGTAATTGCTGTTATTATAAACTAATGATCACAATGATTAAAAAAACTTTAGACAAATAAAGATTTCCAAAATATATTATTATAAAGAAAATATATTATTAGATAAAGTCAAAAGAAAACTTGACTTTCTTTGAAGGCTTTTCAATTTAAATGCACTAAACAGTGACGGCAAGTAAAATCTTCTATAGCCACATCAATATAATTTTGCCCACGATCAACTGTATACTTTAAGGCCGTTTGAAGCATTTGTGACATTCAATATTTTTTGGCTTCATCTTCTTCGACATCATTAATTAGTTCTACTTCACAGCCACCACAAAAAAAATTCTCCTTTTCTTTTTGAGAAGGTAAATCATGAGGTCAGTTACGCTGTCCTTTAATATTCTCTTCTTCTATTCTAATACTTTTCTTCTTTTATCTACTAGTTTTGTTTTATTTGACTGGTTTATGTTTTATATTCTATTTTCCAGATTTTTCTTTCTCTCTGTATCTATTCTTCCAGGAAGTCTATCTTGTAAAGTGGTGCTGGGAATTTCGTATTGTCGAAATGCTACTCTTCTTCTACTTCATCCTATCATTAATTCCAAGTCGCAACCGAAGCTTACACCTCGGATTCTGGAGTCCGCATTGCCAGTCTTAACTGCGGATTTGGCTAGACCTCGATATTTTCCGCGAAGCGACTTCCATCTATATTCCACAACCCCAATGGTAACATTAGACAATATCGAAGCATTGCATTACTGCCTGCTTCTTTGAACGGCATTTACTCCATCTCTTATTCTACTACGGTCATAGAAACTATAGGGGTCATAGAACCTATAGGGGTCATAGAACCCATAGGGGTCAAAGAACCTATAGGGGTCATAGAACTTGTAGGGGTCATAGAACCTATAGGGGTCATAGAACCTATAGGGGTCATAGAACCTATGGTCATACGTATAACCATAGGTTTGAAACGTTTCTCTTTTTGTTGGGACGACATGATTATATTATTGATTAAATTAAAATACATAAGTATTTGTTCATTTTGCACCACGTTCCTGTTTATTGTAAAGTTCGAAGGTTGTAGGAAAGTAAGTACCCTATACAAACTAAGGTGGCCGTTATTACGCATCGACTTTCTAGATATCGGCCGTAGCTGGCAAAAAAAGTTTTTAGGCGGCCGATGTTAGGATCTGGTGCTCAAACAGAGCTGCTATTTCATTTTTAACCTTATTAATGTTACTGCTAACCATATAAAATAGCCAAACATACAGCTTAGTGTTTTCATGCATTTCCCCAATATCGACCAGGTGGCCGATATTGAGATTTATCCAAAATAAAGATCCCTAATCTCGACCCCGCGATTATTTCATAAAAAGTACAAATAAATTTAAAAACACACTACCTAAACTGTACTTCGACTGTTTTTGTTTAATAAAAAATAATATAAAATACCATAGGTATATTTAATTCCTTTCAAATACTTTCCCACTCAGTGCGTCGACTCCGGGATTTGACTCGGTATTGCCACCAAATCACACCCGTCGATACCTGCGCGTGCTCTATTGTCACCTGAACGTTCAAATGTGGAGGTACCCGCACCAAAATATGGGATGTTATTCATACGGATATAGAGTCGCTTTTTGCATAAAAATTATCATAATTTTAGGGTTATTTTCATAGTTATGTTTCATTTTCTCGAAAAGGCCGATATTAGGACGTGGCCGATACTAGGAGACTTCACCCTAGTTCGTCCAGTTAAAATAGCGTCGTCCCCACACTAGAGCAGGTAAACGACTAATTACACTTCTCAGGTAAAGATTTAAAATAGGTTCCTAGCTTGGTAAATACTCAATTCTTTACTTTTCCAATCGCTAAATAATATTTATTTTAAGACTAACCAATCAAATAGTCGTCAACTCAACAACGAAGTTACAAAATATAGTACATCCCTAATTCGGATCTTAAAATCATTAATTGTTACTTCACGGTTCGCAAGGAATTTGTTCCCGGCCACGTGTAAAGACCCTCCAAATCTACAGCCACATTTTTCACAACAGTCTATAGGTTTCAACAGAATCAGCAACGGACAAGAGATATCCCTGAACTTAAAAACTTATGCTACGGTGACTGTGATGGCGAGTAGGCTGTAAGCTTATTTCTCAATCCCCTCGCAATGTCGTTAATTAAACGGCCACAGACAAGAGAAATCTTACAAAAATAGGGATGAAAGAATATAAAAATTGCTTTTTAAATATAGAACCCACATAATATAAAATTGCTCAAGACACAATATTGCAAAATAACGATGTACATAAATGTATTACATTCTAAAAAAAATGTTAACAAATATTTGTACATTAAATATTAAATTGTTAAACATAGACATTATAATTTGAATAATTTGAACACTAGCTCCAACGTGCTTTTAATGTAGGTACTATGCGTTTCAAATGAGTTGATAACTGTCACAATGGCATTTTGATGCGTGTAGATAACTTCATTGCGTAATGTAAGGTCAGCAAATACATTTTTACAACACACCTGCTCATAAAATATCCTTTTCAAGATAGGTATGTACATACACAATAAGTAAGAAAATAAATTTTACTATCGATTCTTTTTATATCTATTTATTTTTATTCGGGCGGTAACACTTCGATGCCGGTTAATTCTATGACACTAATCAAAACTGTGTATTGTTGCCAAAATGGCTGTCGACGGCCAACATGGTTGCCAGATCGGTCGATTTTATTTATTAATGAAGAAAACTATTATTAATATAATTATTTAATTATTAATTGACATTGAATCTAATACTATGATGTGATATCGATTGAGAATAATTGCCATCAATAAATAAATTTTGAATGTTTGAATTATTATTATTACTAAAAAATATGATAATTATGTACATAATATAATGAAAAGAAAATAAAAATAAAGTCGTTGTTACCATTATGTAAGTACGTATGAACCTGTCCGAAATGGAAATTTTGTTGTTAGCTGTACAATCTTGATGAGTACCAGAGTACGGAATGAAGTTGCCGATTATCAACTCATTTGAAACGCATAGTAATAGAAAGATATTATGATGAGGAAACGGACTGGACACACTTAAAAATACCAAGTAAATAAATAGACAATAGGACGGGAGCCGTCCAGGCCCTCGATTCTGCTAAAGCAAAACCACTGTCGTGCCAGTCTCTGCAAAAATTGGCATTCAATTTTAGACTTTATTTCTATAGAATTAAAGTCCAAAATTAAATGACAATATTTTCATTACACGCTTTCGTTCACTCTACAAAAAGCTATTTAATTTTAAACTTTAACTGCATTACTTTAAAGGCTAAAATCAAATGGAATTTTCTCGCAGTCTCTGTGGTGTGACAGTGGATGTGCTTTAGCAGAATCGAGGCCCAGATAGACTGACGACCTGAAAATAGTAACTGGTTGCGGAAGGTGAAGGATGGAGTAGTTATGGCTATAAGAGAATCCTGTATCTAGCCGGCTTCTATCAAATCAATGTATTCTAGAACAATTTACAAAACAATACAGACCCAAACTAACACAGCGTGTAATACGGGTATATGCTTTTTAACAGAATATGTCTATTTCCAGTGAAGTAATTAGTCTAATATTTTAAAACAAATGTTATACGTCTCGGCAGCTATTATAAATAAAAAAATAAAAATTATAAACCAAAGAATGCGTAGCTTTAGTACCTACGCGTTAGTAAGTGTGGCAATACAAGTACACCTCTCTACCACTGTATACGTTATTTGCAAAAAAGACAGTTTTAATATTACCGTAACGATAGAAAATACTGTCGCTAGTGAATAGTGGTAAAAGTCATCTAGACGACTCTGAGTTAGGCAGAAGATGATAACCGTAGGATGCATTATTGAAACAACAACTAATTAATGACTCGTATTGCCAGGCTATCTGGCACTTACTATAGTAAAAATATATGAATATTAATAAAACAATAATACCACCCCAATAGTTAAATCCTCCTAAGAATTTATACTGGTATAATAATAATAATATTTATGTATTATTTATACATAATTATATTTCATAATTAAAATTAAAAGAATCCCAGAGCTTTATTAAATTTTTTCGTACGTATCAACATAATGGCGTCATAACTCATAATAGACTAAGAGTATATTTTTAAATTAACCTCAAATAACTCTTTTTACAACCATCATAATTATTTATTATTATTGTAATTTGTATTTTGAACAGTAATATAATTATACTCGTATTTTTATTACTTTTCGCAATTATTTGACGAACTAAAGGATCTTGTCGCTGACTAAAATCTGGCATTTAGGCATAACCGGGATTCGAAAGTAAACGCAGTTATATTTTTTTTATAACCATCCGAAACTTCTATAGGCCACGGTAACCGTACTTAGCAAAAATGTTAGTACATGAGAATAAAAAATCCCATCGAGTTACACTGCTACTCGATGAGATTTGTTTTTCCGAACGAGTAACACTATTCACGAAGCACTGGTACTAGATGAGAATAAAAAATCGCAGTGAGTTACACTGCTACTCGATGAGATTTGTTTTTCTGAACGAGTAACACTATTCACGAAACAGTGTTACTAGATGAGAATAAAAAATCGCATCGAGTCACACTGTTGCTCGTTGCGAATATTTTTCTCAACCAGTCACAGTGTGACAGGATGCAGTGCGACTTGTTGCAAATAAAGGTAAAAAATCTCTCATTAACGGCCTATAAATAAATTGATTCTTCTTCATCCATTCCTAGCATTCCTAGCGTTAATCCAAATCGCGTCCGAAGCTTTTACCTCGGAATTTGGGGTCCGGTCTTTCCAGTCTAACTGCGGATTTGGCTGAACACCAATATTTTCCGTGAAGCGACTGCCATCTGACCTCCACAACCCATTGGCAATATCAAAGCACTGCAGTAAGACCAGTTGTTGCATTTTTAGGGCTCGAACTACCCGTAATGATTGCCGATGTTCGTATGGCAACCGGGACTGACGGGTTAACGTGCTCTCGAGGCACGACTATAGAGAAATCGATTGTTCAATAAAATCGGTTTACACTAAAATCCGATTCTGTGCACTTATACTCTCTTATTAATAAAAATCACGTAATCCATACTTAATCTGAAGTTACACTTGGACTAGTTAATCTCAGAGTAACGTCGTATTAAGCACGAATTAATATTGTTATTAATAAACGTGGAGTAACCTCGAAGTAACTATACATTCCTTACACTGGGATTAAGGCGTGTTTTATGGCAACCCAGTTATTTTAAAAGTAAAAAATTGTGTCTGTGAATGAACTAAGAACGAATGTAATGCACATAAGTGTTCTGTGGTTGACATTATGGACACTTGACAGTGCTGTTGACGCGCGGTTTTTGAAAAGATAGAAAACTCCAAAAAAAAACCACCAAAATTATTGAATTGAATTGATAAAAAACTCATAGTACCTATCATTTATAATTCTGTATTTTAAATCCTTTAAAATGAGCCAAAAACGGAATAGATCTATCAACTGGGATGAAGAAGAAAAGGTAAGTCACGTCGAAATATATTTCGTGATGATAAATTTTATTAAAATTAGCTTGGTGATTTTGTATTGCATTATAATAAGTAGGTACTTGTATTTTATTGTTTATTGTAATAGGTAGTTTTTGATATATGTATTATTCACTTACCTCTCCGCGGGCCCATGTTCTTATGGCAGCCAACACTTTCAAATGGGGTGGTATAAAACCACCTCTTGCATCACCAGATAAATAATTTTTCAACATGTCAATAATGAAACAGGCAGTTGCCCGCGAAAATCTATACTTATATTTAAACATCTTCCTGAAGGTCTTCGAGTGGATTGTTTCGTATCTTGTACAATTTTATACGTCTCGCTAATGTTGTATTCTGGTTTTCAATGTCAATAACTTCATTTATTAACCTTAGATCATCTATAAAGTAATCCCTCTCCATTTCAAATAAACCTACGACAAGAATAAAATTTACAATTTAGGATAGATCTGAATCTAATGTACGGTTACTCCGTCGTTAAACCACATGGCGCCTGGGAATAACTTTAAACCGAGGAGTAGGCTCGGATTAGCTTACTCCCTTCTTATTCCATGTTTATTAATATGACATTTCACTATTCCAAACGTAAGTCGTAGACTAAAGTTAATCTAGCTCTAATCCACGTTTATTAATAAGAGTGATAAGGTTTAAGATTGTTTTATTCTATGGCTACACTACCTTACCGTCTACCGGGCTGTTACCGCAATAATTATGGCATTAAAACCGTCTAAATTACTACGTGAAGTGGTGTGGCTACACTACAGTTTACTGACATAAATGTCAATAAATTAGGCGGTAAATCGTGGCTAGACCTAGGCGTTGTTGAAATTATGGCGATAATTATTGGCATATCACGGTAACTCTAGCCGTAACATTCACGGGGAATTACCGTCTCTCTCACTTGCCTAATGTCGAAGGTCTGTTTTCCCATACTATTTCCATTCTCCTCCTACTTTTACATTTACCCTCTGAAGATAATAATACCCAGGGTCACATTTGACGTCTGCAGTGTTTATTTACTACCTCAGTAACTAGTAGTACTAAGCATGTAACCGGAAATTATAAATGAAAAAAAAAAAGTAAATATTTTTTAAGTAGGTTCTTGTTTCTTCATGCGTGGACAGGTAACGCACATTAACGTAACAGTTTTTTTTAAACCTCGCTTTTATTTAAGTGAAGTACCTGTACTCATTATAAAAAATACATTTTTATTACATACACACATACATATAATCACGCCTTTATCCCTGGAGGGTTATGCAGAGGTGAAGTAACACTCACATTTCAGCAATCATTGTATTATGTACGTCATAGGGGTGAGCCTATTGCCGTATGCCGGGCACTATTGTTGGCTCGAGTCATGCATCTGAGACTGAGTCTGGGCTGTATATATCTGTCTGATTGATGTTAAACAGACCTATCCCTTAGTCGCCTTCGTCGACACTGCATGGGAAGAAATGGGGTGGCCCAAATTCTACTCTGCCAGGAACCACATAAATATCAATAATGGGGTTAAGTCAAATCAGCACCAGGTGCTAACAGACCCTTAGTATAACGATTAAGAAGCATGTGTACAGCTGTACAGGACCCTCTCCCTAATATTGTAAAAACAATTTATAGGGACTGCAGATTAAACTGAAAAAATTATAGGTGCCTACTATGTTGAATTATTGCTTCTTATATACCAGTTAGGTGGCGAACAAGTATACGATCCACCTGCGAGCAAATAATGCTAGTGATGTGGGCGGCGGAGCGGGAGCGAAGGAGAATCGCAGACCTTGCGGCCCGCGAGGAGCGGAGGAGAATCGCTAACCGCGCAGCCCGCAACGAGCGGCGACAACTCGGGCGTCGGAGGTCGCAGAATGACCTCCGTCCCCCATGAGCGCGAGCCTGGGGGTGACGGGTGGAGCCGCCTGGAGCCCTAGCAGAAGCAGGCCGCGGCAGCGGCGCGCCCTGCGTGCCTCCCCACACGGGGGGGCGAGTTGAGGACTCCGTGGTCCCCACACCGGATGAGAGCCGGATCGGGAGATGTGACCCTGGGTCGTCCGGGGTGCGAGGGATATGGCTACGACAACCTCACCTCCGGCAACCGACGGCCCACAGACGGCGTGCGTTTTAGTCGGTTCGATTCCGACATAAACTCCTTCTCCGGCTTCGGCGGGTGAGGTACCGTGGGGATTTTTTTCGCATGATAAAAAGAAAAAAAAAAAAGTATACGATCCACCTTATGGAAAGTGGTAACCGTGGCCTATGGACGTATGCAACAGGGTGAAGATTACCGAAAGGTAAGTCAGCGGTAAAAAAGTCTTATCTCTGATATATCATGGACCATGCGGGCCACTGGGAAGATAGCAGGGTCGGTAGGGACCCGGTACTGGTATGCAACACCAGGGGCTATACTAGTGCTACCGACCCTGGAAAATTGTTCCTGTATTGAACCTTTCGAGCAATTTAGTCGATTTTGAGTGCTACACATAATATATGTATTGTAGGCTCAGCATGTCATACTAGAGTTACTAGCATATACTTTCGTCTCGATGACGCAATCCCATTAAATTCTCCCCTACCACAAATCAAAGTGATTCAAAAGCATTAGTATGGCTTCTGTCCTAAAATAGATACATAAAGAACTTCCACAATTTTAAAAAAATAATTAGCATTTTGTATAATACAATAAGCAAAGTTGAGATTAGTAATTTTATTTGTTACCAGCCATTTATTTAAAAATTATACTTAGATAATAACAACGCAATTAGACAGAAATGATTTACTTGAAATATCGAAGTTGATGAAATTAGTAGTACATAACGTTGATTGGAATGAAATTTTTGAACATTATTAATTTAAAAAACGACTTATTGTGATAAATTATTAGGTACTGGGGTGGACCGGTTATTTTAATGAAATGAATTAAATTGTGTATTGATAAGCAAACGAGATCAATCAAACAACAGACAATTCGAAAACAAGAACAATTTGCATAATAATAACCCAGACTATCACATTAAAAATAATAAAATTTCAAGAGAAAAAAAAGTCACAAAACCTCATTCTGTATGACCTAACGTGTGGCATTTAAAAAAAAAAAAAACATAAATAATTATTATGATCACGACTTCATATTGCAATAAGTATGTATTACATACGCTTTTTTCTTCTTCAATAATTCTTGAAATGACAAGGTTTTATGTCGCCAGTGCTATTCCGCATTTTTAAATAAAGAATATGTTGCTTTTTTAAACTTTAAATGTCAACTTGAAAAAGAAATCGGATGACTAAGGGCAACAGAATTCACCTACTTTATATAATTTTCGCAAACGTGTTTTTTTATGAATCAATTTAAGCTACACCCACCTTTTTAAGTTAAGCTACAACCAAGTCTATTCGGAATGAAGTTGGAACACACATGAGCATTATGTATTATAAAAATAACGTCATTAAAATGCAGTGTTTATAAAAACTTGCATTTTGCTTTAAATATGGCGGCAGGTGTGTATAAAGTATACATTTTATTGTTTTCATTATGTAGCCGTCGTATGAATAACAAACATTGTTTAATTTTATAAATGGTATTGTTATTGGAAGGACTCGATTTATTACTTCAATAAAAAACATTAATATCGGTTACCAAGTCGTAATGCATAATAAAAGTAGTAAGTACCTATGTATTTGGTTTATTATTCATACTCATATTATATTAGGTATGTAAGTATGTATACATATATAAAAATACATACTTTAAAAACAAGATAAAATGAGCAAGTTGCAGTAATTATATGTTGTTTTATTAACATACTTATTACCTATTAGTCGATTGGTATTTCCCGTTGGTAACACGAATAAATATAATAGAATTTAAATATGAATTTAAATTTTGTAAAATTATCTTCCATTTTGAAAACTTGATTAAAATTTATAATATTTATTTTTCACTGCTAACGAAATATTTGCACATAGCATAGCATACCTATTTTGTTTCTCAAGAAATATAACAATTAAAAAATTGCTTTGTTAATTAATTAAAATACAAAAAAAAACCAGGAGAATAAAATTAAAAATAGGTATATTAAATTATTTTTAAGACAAATGAATTTTGATATGAAATTTAAATTGGAATTGTTGAATAACTTTATAAATTTTCATGAATATTTAATGATCATGATCATAGACTGCAGAAACGGAAACATATTTCATTAATAATTTTATATAAGGCAAATAAATTTAGTTATAACTATTCACTATTATTAATTTTACCGCGTAGGTAGGTATGTCGAATAATACGCGCCATCTGCTTCACAAAGAGAGAAAAAAATGGTAATAAATTATACGCTGTATTAAATATTTCTCAATGTTAAATTACTCCAATTGACGTCAATCACATATATCTTTTTTTAAATTAACTCAAGGCTTTTATAAATTTCTACACCAAAAACTACCAAATGTTAATTTAATTCTTCGCGTAGGTATACATTTTTGAAACGAAATCTTTGTTTTTTTTCACATGCTCCATATCATTATAACGTTCAAAAAAACTGGATCTCGTATACCAAGAAACACGGTTCGACTTTTTTTTTATTTAAATGAAGGGTTATTAATTTATTATAATATTACGATATTTTACTGCACGGCTGCGTTTGACTTTGAGGTTTTATTTGAGCATGATACAAAAATAATATTTATTAAAACAACATTTATTAAGTATTGAGTTATTGACGTCATCATATTTTAATTAAAAAAATATACTTATATTCACAGAATCAAAATTATAGTATATATAGGTACTTATATAATATTATTATATGTAGGTACGAATCAACAAAAAGTTTAATGTATCTTTTTATATAAAAAAGAACACTTTATTTTTAATGGCTAAAGCGGAGGTTATATACGTACTTTTAAAGATTATATGTGTATAAAAAAGTTAATAGAGGTAAAACAAATAAAATGTTCGTCCTAAATTGGAGTTGGCGGGTTTTACTTATTTTTTTATTATATCTAACATCCCGTCAATTTGCCGGTGGACCTCCAACGAAATCATTTCAGATATTTCAAAGTTAAACAGGTTTTTATAATAAGAATATACAGATTAAAAGCCATAATTTAGTTTTGAACAACAAACTTGAATGTTTGATTAGTTGAGGCTATTGTGTGGAAAAGTCCCGTGATGTGAAAATTGTATTAAAACAGTGTTTCGTCATTGCGTATGTACTGAGTAAAACGACGCGACGTGAATAGAGATAAATGGGTGAATAGAAATAAAATCGTCAGCTAAATTCTGTAGTTATTTTTTATAGTAATAATGAAAAGAATAATCAAGTGTAAGATACTCAATTTTTTTTTTCAAATAAATTATTTAAAAAATCTAATGACCATTTTATTTCTATTCAGCCCGTCTTACGGTTAACTCAACTCAACTATTTTCAAATATTTATACAATTAAACAGATATATCTTTTTTGGACAAATAATATTATGGCATTATTAAATTTTTAATTTTATTAAAGCTTGGTCGACGAATCCCTACTAATATTATAAATGCGAAAGTAACTCTGTCTGTCTGTCTGTCTCGCTTTTACGACTAAACCGCTGAACCGATTTTGAAGAAATTTGGTATAGGGGTAGATTAGACCTTGAGAAAGGACACAGGCTATGTTTGGTCGCGATAACCGACATCTACGCGGGCGGAGCCGCGAGCAAAAGCTAGTAATCTATATAGCTGTTAGCTATGCCTGGACAATATTTTTATAAACTTACACATTTTTATTCCCGAATGACCAGTCCACAGATTCCGCCAAAAAGATGTGTTTGGTAAAAATCCAATAGCATTTCACTTTACCCGAGTCGTCGTACTAACAGTATGCAAATTGCATTTCTTTTTCTACTTTTTGTAACTTTTATCCTTGTTAAAAATTCAAAATAATTTTAAACATAAATAAGTCACATATTATACTGAGAAATACTAATAAAATGTACACGCAATACTAATAAAAAGTGTGCGAGTCATTCGCATTTAATCTGTTTTATTATTTATTAATATTTATGAAAAGTTTATATTCTGTAACAAGCAATTAAATCATGTAAGGATCTTATATAATTAGCTTAATTATAACGTGTCAGTCTCTCTCATATTTGCTATCTTATGCTACGCTGGCTTAACACAGGACAGATGACTAAAACATGTAAAATCCAAACTGATGGATGACTTGAGTGAGACGAGAGCGTAACGTTTTAACGCCTAACCAATACCCGCACGACACTGCTTATAATTGCACCGAAAATCACGTTTCTTGCATTCGATCCCAAAATCACGCTTCTTTCATTGGATCTGAAAATCACGCTTCTTTCATTCGATCTAAAAATCACGCTTCATACATTCGATCTGAAAATCACGGTTCTTTCATTCGATTTGAAAATCACGCTTCTTAGATTCGATCTGAAAATCACGCTTCTTACATTCGATCTGAAAATTACGCTTCTTACATTCTACCCGAAATATTTTTTGTTCCATTTTAACTTTTTTGGTTCAAAATCTTAAAGCAATGAAAATTAGGGTTTTTATTACTTTTGGCTTTTAATGAGGATAGCCAATTAAGTTATTTTATCCTGAAAATTCCACCTTCGTTGAAAATAAATCAGGCAACGCTGCTTACAACTAAACCTCACCTGGTGACGTGACCTTATTGCGATCGTCAGTCTTATTGTCCTCTTGGAAGCGTACAGTCATCGGTTTCTTCTTGGCCCTGAGCCGGTCATCGTCAGGGCTCAGGATCGAAGTCCGCTTCTTAGGGCGTTCTTCTTCACTCTCGCGCTTCGGGTCTGATGTGGATGTCGCCGCTACTGACGCTGCCGCCGCTGCAGCTGCCGCTGCGGCCGCAGCTGCTACAAAAAATATCTCATCATCAGCTGTTTCATAAGAAACCCTCCAGATTTTATAGTCCGTATACTATAAAATTAGGAGGATGTATGTAGTCTTAAACCTTGGACCTAAATGGCAAGACAAACGAGGCTCTGGCGCCCGCGGATTGCTTTGTAATAATCTATGCTTGGTGAATTTAAGTTCGTCCACCGCAGTAGCATCCCGTGCTAGCCTCAAAAGACACCCAAGAAATCGTATAGGGCACATTTTGAACACATTTTAGGTCCAAGATACGTGTCCCGAGTTTATAGTAAGTATGGGATCTAGTGTCGTGAAATATGACCAATCACATCACATAAAACAGTGACGTGATTGGTTCTAATATCGACAGAAAACAATCCTAAAAACAAATGTAATTTAGTAGCCAATTGCGTTGAGAATTATGTTGAAAATCTTCACAACATTGTGGCACATTAACGATAGCTGCAGGGCAATTCTTCGCTTCTAGCTTCATTCTACTTTTTGAGTATAAACCCAAGATTTCGACCAGGAATTACCACCGTCTCAGTTCTCATTCCCACGCCACTTATGTGGTACAAGTATTCATAGGACACGGTAACTTAGCATTGGTTGCGACCTTAATAGAGAAATAAAGTGGATTCATGCCAGTCATCTCTTATTCTAAAGATTCGTGCAAACCTATTCGGCAATAACGTAGTGATACCTTACAAGTATAACATTGGATTATAAAGATGGTCTTTTTAGGTTGGAACCACGTTTGTACTAATCATTTACTTAAGTTTTTTTAACTGAAACATTCCTAATGTGTTATAGGATCACTCTGGGGTCAAGTAGCCAGAGGCAGAAGAACTTAAATAAGTTTTTAAGGTTATTCCTATGGTAGGCAATATATGGTATAAGAATATTATATGGTAAAATCTTTGAGAATGTCAGGGTAAAAAAGAAATAGTTGTGGAAAAGTACAAATGGTTTATTCAATATGTGTAGCAAGTTCCAACAAGTTCCATCAGTCTCCAGTATAAACAGTAAGTTTTTAAGGCTTCAAGTTTCCTTAATACGTTCACCATCACTGTTAAAACAAGTATTAATGAGTTCTCAAATAATATGAGTCATTATAAGATTTCATTCATAACCTTATTTAATAGGCAAATAAGGCCCTGAACTTAGCAGACTGTTAATTATATGTACCTACGCTTTTTCCGGCGCCATTCAGTCACGTATTACACTTGTATGTATTATGTATATTATGTATATAAAACTTAGTAGATGAGAGTACATTGCCACATTATAAGTGAAGGCTAAGACTTTTCTACCTAATATAGCCAGGTACAAACACTACAGAAAGATATTTTAATATTTTTCTGTAGTATTTTATTTGCAGCTTCATACTTTTGCGTTAATTAGTAAATAATTAAACCACTGGGTGCTAGATAACGCAAATTACTATAATTACATTGTAATCGGCCATGAGTTTTTATTGTCTGATTCTGCTACTTTTGCCTATTGTCTAGTGAAGTTGACACTAAACCTAGCTTCAGACTTTCACAAGTACTATATAATATATTTAATATATTCTACATTCTACAACATTCTACACAACGCTATCTAGACTAGGGCATCGAGCCCGGGTTTACTCGACTCGAAAAAACCCGGGTTTTCGGTGAGAAAAAAAACCCGGGTTTTTTAAATCAAAACCCGGGTTTTTCGGGTTTTTTTCTTTTCATTATTTGATAAGTAATTATGAGTATAAGACGCAAAGGGTGCGGCCGAGTTGCTTTTTACCTACAAGATTGGGTAGGAGAAGACGACGGGGGCATCGCGAAAGAAGAGAAAAGCTCAAAAGGTCGGATGAGCAAGGGAGGAAGGGAGGTTTTGAAGGGCATCAAAGAGTTCGCTTATAGTAAGGTGAGTCATTATCATAATGACTCCCATCAAGATAATTACGCACCCTTACTCGAGCGAACTCTTTGATGCCCTTCAAAAGTTCAATCCCAAGAATGCTCCGCAGGGGATGGCACTGCACATATCTGCACCATTGGGGCCAACCGCTTGCTCTTCGTGAAGCTGCTGGATCAGTACCTACACCACGGCTACTTTTCTAAGATGTAGGAGAAAGCTGTAGTGGTGGCACTGAGTAGCCAGGTAACGATTTGTACACCGTCTCCATGGTCGATGGTCTATCGTTCGTCTTGGAGTAGGTGTACGAGAAGATGCTGGTGGCTCGTCTCAACTTTATCCGCTGTTGAAAACTAGCCCTCGCCAGATAAAGTTATTTCCACTTCTCTCCGCTCAGCTTCGGAGAAAACGGATCAAGCTGAAAGGAAAGCAGATGTCTCGCCTCGGTCACCAGAAGGCGTCATTTGATTGGTGGCCTATGCAAGACACAGCTCACATGTTGTCTCCGCTACGCATCTCCTTTCCGCTTTGGTGAAAATCACCTGTCAGTTTCGCAGCTCCTTTCTCTCCTCTCCGCTTTGGTGGAAACCGGGCCAGAGACTGGTGGGGGAAAAGTGCCCCACAAATTTCAAACGAGTTATTACAAGGCTTCCTAAGCGACAGGAAGGTAAGGCTCTGAAGGTAAGGCCTCTGCATTCCACGACCACATATAGCGGTCGTGGAATGCAGAGGCTCTACGGAGTCCTGATGCGCCCAGGGTTCAATTGGCGGAACCAACTAGATGGTGGAATGGTGCACGTATACTGGACGTGGATGATGTGGTGATTGTAATAGATAGAGATAGCGTCCTGGAGATTGAGAGATTTCTTTCGAGCACATTAGAAGTGACTTTTAATATTAAAACTGTTTTTGGAATTGGGAAGCACTGTTTAATTGGCCGAACGAGCGAGTCTCCGTTTCGACAAGATGACCGATTTTGCTTTTATCGGTGTTAATGTCTGTGGTCAGCGACACCCCATGCATAATCATTCCGGTGTGACACAGAGGCTGAAAAGCCGCAAGAGCTTCATCGCGTACGTTGCTCCTATTATCTGCGAACCCTCTTCAGCCAGAGTTGATCTATGGGGAGTACAGAGGCCACCTATCATCTTCGTCCCGCTATCAGAGAATCTTCCCCCCGGACGGGATCTTGCCTGGACCACTTGGAAGTCCATAAATAGACTTCGGACGCAGGTCGGTCGAAGTAAGGAAAACCGTATTAGGTGAGGTCATTCAGACGAGATGGATCCACGGTGTGAATGCGGAGCTACTCCACAGACTATGACCCACCTGTTAACTTGTGCTGCCTGCCCAAGCACGTGCACTCCGGAGGAACTTATGAGTGCCTCTGACAACGCTATCGGAGTGGCTACATACTGGGCAAACAAAATATGACAAGATATGCCGTCGACTCGACAGAAGAAGAATGTCTGTGGTTATGTTAGTTCCGCTCTGGAGGGCGCATTTCTTAACCGATTTTCACCAAATTTGGCACACATGTTCTTTGATTTAAAACACAACTTTTGTCAAGAGCTTTTTTTGATAGGAGGGAAAAAGGGGGAGAAAAGGGGGAAGTTTGCTGTCACGTTATGAAAGATACTTGATGATTTTTAGCTGAAACTTCAAGGACATGATTGCGCATAAGCTGTTGTGAAAAAAAATAATGCGTCGTAACGTTATAGGGGGTTCCTCCCGTTTACTATAGCGCTTTTTTAAAGCTCGGATCGTCATTACTTTTTGGTGAAACATCCAAGATGTTTAAAATAAGAACGCATCGTTTTTTTTTGGTTAGTTCTGTGAACAGTAGACCTCGCGAGCAGCCTTTGCCACATTTTTCTGGTACTTTAGTCAAATCTGGTACCCTTAAAAAGAACTTAACCCGTCAGGGGCATAGCTTATAGCTTCTTTGTAATTCAAATAAAAAAAATAAAGAGGATGAAAAAGCTCGAAAAAAACCCGGGTAACCCGGGTTTTGATTAGGATAAAACCCGAAAACCCGGGTTTTCAAAATTGGCTCGGGTTTCGTATGCCCTAATCTAGACCCATGGTAAGCTTAATTAGCTTGTGTTATGGAATCTAGAATGCGGATATAAATACTTAGATACTTTTTTTTTGTAAATACATACATATTATACATTGAAACACCCAGACCCATGCAAATATTTATATTCAAGCATACAAATATTGGCACTGAGCGGGGATCGAACCCGCGCCTCCTGCGTAGCAGCCGCGTTCACTACCGCTACGCCACAGAGGCAGTCATCGCGCACTATTTATATGTAAAAGTGATTATATTTATGTACCGCTATTAGTTGGCGACAGTAAAGTATGATACGGTTAAAAATCTTGTAACAATTGCTTAGGTCTCGAGATTTGAGAATAGAGCCCCGAACACGACAAATATTCGAATTTGTAACGTAAACCTATCGAGAAAACGGAGCTTTGCGATTGGTGGACACATACACAGATAATCACAGTAGGCAGGCGGCCAATCGCAATGCTGCGTTCTCTCGATACGTTTACATTACGAATTCTAATATTTTTTGTGCTCGGGGCACTGAGGATCGAACAAGGGGCCCTAGACAAAGTGACATTCTATTGATGGAATCGCGTTGAAGCGAACCGTTTTAATTTTTTACCAGTGGATTACGTGACATTGCGGTTATAGTAGTAATGATATATGTGAAATAATGTATTTTGAGTTACAAAGACTCAAATTTCATAAAAAAAAATATAGTTGTATTAATGATTTATGTCAATTTTACACTACAATTAGCGATTGCACTGGCGTTTTCGCCAATGGAATGTCACTTTGTCTAGGGCCCCAGAGTAGTAATGAAAGTAGCTTTTAAGGGTAAGTTAGTTAGCATGATCGATGGACTAACGCGCGATGACTGAGCGTGTAAAGTTAAATGTTTTATTATATCATTGTCTTTTTGGGAATCCGTGAGGGAAGGTACGCAGCGCATCCTCCGTCAGATGTGTAGCTACCCTTAGAATAATAACATCAATTGCGTGTTGCCAACAATGGCAACTGTAACATGCTAACGATTTATTTAAATGAAGCTGTTGCAATCAGAACGCAACGGAACGTAAGAAAATATGAAAAAAGTATAAGAAAAAATCGAGAACCGGAGAGAAAATATGATTGGTCAATCGACACGATACGATTTTTTAAAAATATCAATACTAATATTATAAATGCGAAAGTAACTCGTCTGTCTGTCTGTCTGTTACACTTTCACGCCTAAACTACTGAACCGATTTTGATAAAATTTGGTATAGGGGTAGATTAGACCTTGAGAAAGGACATAGGCTATGTTTGGTCGCGATAACCGACATGCACGCGGGCGGAGCCGCGGGCAAAAGCTAGTATATCATAAAAGGTAGGCCAAGAAGAACGTTTATGGAACGGATAAAGGAAAAGATACAAGTCGGGTCATATGAGGAGGTCAAAGCATTGGCGGAGGTAAAGGTAGAGTGGCGATCACTCCAATGACAAAAGTACTGCTCTTAAGTTTAAAGAGAGACATAGTAAAGAACTACAAATGATTTCAATGAAATTTTAAAGTAATTCTAACTTTCGGAAAAAAGAGAACATTCAGGACGGGACCTTTTCTGACCTAAAACTCCAAATTATTTTCTTTTGGTTGTGATTTTCTATTTTGCAGTCGGACAACCAGGTTGTAGAAAATCGTCATCATCATCATAGCATCCGAGACCTTCACCTCGGAGCCCGGAGTCCACTTCCTGCTTTTGCTCCTTCACTTCGCACGGTTTGGGCATCCATCGCAATCAGACCATTGGCATGTACCTATGATTGTTTCCAGTCTAAGGCCCGTATTCCAGAACAATGCCCAGCGGTGAATCGACTCTCACAATGATATTAGACATGGTCATCTACAATACAATTTGTCCTTAGATCCAGTTATAAATCGAGATTCGAGACTGAGTATCCGTTCCGGAATAGTTAGACCCGTCTAAGAAAGTTTCACAACTTACCTTGTTCATGTTCAGTCTGTATACTGGCTACGACGCTCCCGCGGGACGCGTGCATAGCCTCCTCCATTTCTCTAGCTGCAGCAGCCAGAATGTTGTTCACGGCTGTGTGAGTGCCAGGCGGGTCTTCGCGACGTCGCCTGCGGATTTCTTCTGCTCGCATCATTGATTGTTGGTACATGTGAATCTAGGATAAGAGACATAACAACTATGAGAAATGAGGATTATTTTTTAAATACATACTAACATTATGTTCTTAGGCAGCATTGCCAAATTTATAACAGTTATGCAAATAAATTTTATGTAAATAAACATATGGTGTTCTTAGTAGTACAGCTAATGTATCACCACCTTCAGTATACGTATACAAACGGAGTGATGTAACCGATGTTCCATTTAAAATATTAATAATAACCTGTATTCCTAGAAACTTTAGTTATGGAGCCAAGGACCATAAACAAAATTTGATAAAATCAAGCGATAATAAAATCGTCTAAATAGCTAGACCATTCTTTTTTTAAATTACAGCGAAATAATGACAAAGAAGTTGATACAATTATGTTTTTACGTTCTAACGTCGGCAAAAAAATTAATCAATAAAAAAGCTCATAATCTACATAATAAATTACATGGAAACAAGTTGTTTCTCAATCTATATTAACTAATTAACTCGTCACTCATAGCGAACACCTTAACTATACCTACATTTTAAAAAAGTAACAAAAAAACTGATCTACTCCGGAGGTTCAATAGCATTTCGCATATTTTTACATATATGCTATTGCTGTTGTGCTATTGTTGTTGCAGGATGTTATTTACGTGTTTTAAAGGAATCAACCTGTACACGGCTAACATTGAAGTTTTTTTAGTACGTACTTAATTATTTTCTCAAATATATTATATGACTACACATAAATCGTTAAATAAAATATATCTCTGACGCCTAGTATAAAAGTAATCAGTTTAGCTTGTTAGGAAATGCAAATCGATTCAACATATCGATATAATGTTCACACGCTTCTAATATATTATCGAATATGTTTAAAATCGATCCTTACTAGGCCAGTCCATATTAAGACTGACGAATGGCTATTCGCAGAATCTGTCAAAAATGATTATAATTCCCATCATCAGAAGATGTTACCAATCAGGCTCGCCGCAGCAGATGTGGGTATTATACTATTTGAGATATATGTATTATAATAAATAACTAATTGACAAGCTAATAAGCTGCGTTTATAATCCAATAGCTGTCAATATATATCGCGATCTTGCGATATATTTTTTTATTCATGCCTATATTGATCACGATACTGGATCGCGATATTTATCACCTACCTAATCGCACTGAATGACATCAGTTTCAACTTGTAAGAAACTATTCCAATCCTTTCAGTGATATGCTCTAGCAGCTAGCTCGTTATTATCATGACTTGGGAAGTTAGGGTAAGATAATACATTACTAGACAATCAACTATCAGCACAGCTATCAGTAATATCCTCGCAAAAACCTCCGTCTACAAACCCCTTTTAAGCGAATAACATTCAACTACTTCCCTACATTTACATCATGTGAACATTGGCTGTTGCATTTTTAAATACAGCAGTAAAATGTTTTTGTTAACTTTTAATTGCCTATTTTATGTTATTAACAAATTTA
Organism: Eilema depressum; assembly: GCA_914767945.1. Classification (NCBI taxonomy): domain Eukaryota; kingdom Metazoa; phylum Arthropoda; class Insecta; order Lepidoptera; family Erebidae; genus Eilema; species Eilema depressum. The sequence continues at coordinate 3,880,201 of OU612026.1, forward strand.
TTGCAGCAAAATTTGTTGTAAGCTTGCCAAAGTCGTAAAAAAAAAATTAAAAAAAGAATAATACAAAATATGGTTGATTACTGTAATGATAATATGATGTTTAAAAAAAAATAGCATCGTCATGTTCGGTGCTAGCTTCCTCCCTTCGTTTGTATGAACTTATTTTACGAATGGCCCATAATAATGGCGTCGTCGCTTCGTTGTTATAATCTCAGGTATTTTTGGACTAAATCGATAACCGATTTCCTTCTAAAATTGTTTACCATGCCATGATACGTAAATACATTGTAATATTTCTACACAATATGTTATTATGTAGTTCGAAGTAACGCAAAAATTTATTCAGAAGCCTATTTAAATCAGTTATAACTACTTAATTTTATCTACTTCTTTCAATTATGCAAAGTAAGAGATTAATATAATGTATTCGCAGCATTTTTATCAGTAATCTCATACTGAAATGTTTAACCATTCTCGAGAAATAGAGCGAGGTCTGCTGTGACTAGGCCTCTTAAAGTTCTGGTGAAACTCTGGATGCTTTTGAATGAAATGGCACAGTGAATACTTAGGATGCTTCCATCTCCAATTCTAGTAGCATTTTTCTACAATTCGGCGATTCAATTTAGACCACGAAGACATTTACCCAGTAAAGACGTAGAAATTCTATAGTAGCTATGTATTTTTGCTTTTTTGTTGTTATGAGAAAAGTCTTCTTTAGTGCTTATTTATTTTGGCATCATTTTATACTAATTTTTGTTTGACATGCCTACAAATACATTTGCCGTGACAGTTCTCAGAAATGAGACTCCGGAAAAATGGCACACAGAGTCATATCATAAGTAGCCAAATAATTCTATAGTTAATGTCTTATTATATTAGTTTCAACCCTGCGCATTACATAGTTGGACCAGGCCCTTGATTCTGCTAAATCAAAATCACTGTCGTGCCACAGTCTCTGCAAAAATTGGCATTATATTTAAGACTTTATTCCTATCGAATTAAAGTCCAAAATTAAATGACAATATTCTCATTACACGCTTTCGTTCACTCTACAAAAAGCCATTTAATTTTAAACTTTAACTGCATTGCTTTAAAGGCTAAAATCAAATGGAATTTTCTCGCAGTCTCTGTGGTGCGACAGTGGTTGTACTTTAGCAGAATCGAGGGCCAGGACAAGCGATTGCTTCTTAACTTTGCTGTTCTTTCTCAATGAAAAGATCAACTGCATCAGAAAATACCATACACCTGCGACCTGTGACCTGTGTCCTGGAGTCGTAGGAAGTGGCATTGTACTAACACCACCTTTAGGAACAGCCTTCACTAAAACCTCACAGAGACGCACGTTAGTATGTTCACGAGCGGAAACAGTATGACAAATTGCACACTAACGTAATTATGAAATGATTGTAGTGGAGGACGTATTATGTCTTGTGTGTACCCATTAGTCGTTAGTTACGGGCAGCATCAAAAATTTAATAATGTACTGTGCCTATAAATAATTTTACTAAAGCTACAGTCGATTTCCCACAAGGTTATCGTGATAAACAAGCAAAATAAAGAGAAATAGCCCTAAGAACCTGTTCAAATTAACGATGTTATAATCATTTTAGTCGTTATGGCCATACAAATCCGCAAAAACGACTTCAAAAGATTCCTGCAGAAGCAATTCACATTGTTAAGGATCGTTAAATTTAACGCATGTGCATCTTATGCCACGGGATCAACAAGGTACCTACATAGTTAATTCGACATATTAATTCTGACGTCTGGGACAAGGATGAAAGTTAATTTGGGGAAGGATTTGATGAACTGTGGAAAATGCTGAATTATGAATAACCTGCGGTAGTTTGTGCGCCTGGAGGATAAATGGGTTATCATGCAGCGGGTGAGGAAAGCCCGAGACCGGAAAGTCGTGCTGGAAATCGGCCTGAGGGAAAAGGCCTAAGGGTGTTGTAAAAAAGTTAAAAATTTGGCAGTTTATGTTTTTTTATGTTGTAAGTAAACATAGGTACAATAAAGATTTTTTGGAAATTACGCCTCCAAAAAAAAGTTTCTTCATTCTTAAGTTCGATTCCAAAGAATCATGACATTTCATATGCCTGCTTCTAGTTACAATTAAATGTACACACACACACAAGATACCTGAATAGCAGTGTAAATTAATATTAATGTCCATATTCTAATTAGTTGTAATTGTATCCGTGTAAGGCGTAATAAAACTTATATTAATAAAATTATCTTTATCTTATCTTAAATTTTGGCAGTTATAATAAGCTGTCCTACTATGTGTTAAAATTATAAGTCTCGCCGTTCTACTGGTTGACTACGGTATTACTGATGAAGCTATCGAAAAAAATTATTGCCTCTAGCTTGCTAGAGTAACATCAATTAGTAGGAAGGTGCTAAAGACTATGCCAAATGTCTTATTAAATAAACTAGGCAATAGGTATAAGGCGATTTATTTTGGCTCTTGCAGTCACTGTGCTCTGATAATCTGTAGGGTATACCATACCGGCTTCAGGGTCTAAAAGCAGGGTCTAGGTTTAACTAATCTTCTCACCGCGTGATCCTACTGATGTTATAAACGCGTAAGTTTGTAAGTATGGTTGGATTTGGATGGATGCATGGATGTTTGTTACTCTTTCACGTAAAAACTACTGAAAGGATGTTAATGAAACTTTACCATAATATAGCTTATACATCATAATAACACATAGACTATACATCAGCGATTAACGGGATCAGAATTCCACGCGGGCGGAGCCGCGGGCAACAGCTAGTTTAATAATAAACGTGAGTTTTAAACTACATATAATAGTTATTGTGACGATGATACCTTATTCTCCACGAGGGAAAGGCACGTTAGAATAAATGTAATGTAGTTTCACACATAATAAATAACTCAAATGAATGAAGAATTCAGCAATATATCAAACTATTCCTTTAATGTATGTGTAAAAGTAATGGATGATGTATAGATAAATAATTGAATTTCATTGATGCAGTATTTTGCTGTTCCTAAATTATTGCCGTGAAAAATCGTTTCGATAAGCTATACAATCGATATTTTTCATTCCTACTTCATAACTTATGCACAAGAAACGGAGCATTCATCGCATACATCATGCTACAATATGTAAAGGGCATACATTCACGCCTGGATAACACAAGAAGGGTAGACAAGAGTATTGTACTAGCTACATTTCTGGTCACAAGCAATATTACACGAGGTTTTCAGTGCTTTCAGCATCAATCAGGCCTTTCAAACGCCAGGCAAAGGTATTCTATCACCCACAATTGGGGTGGCCTTTCAAACGCCAGGAAAAGTTATATATCGCCCACAATTGAGGTGGCCTTTCAAACGCCAGGCAAAGGTTTTCTATCACTCACAATTGTGGTGGCCTTGCAAACGCCAGACAAAGGTATTCAGTATTCTATCACCCACAATTCGGGCGACCTTTCAAACGCCAGGCAAAGGTTTTCTATCACCCACAACTGGGGTGGCCTTTCAAACGCCAGGAAAACGTATATATCACCCACAATTGGGGTGGCCTTTCAAACGCCAGGCAAAGGTATTCTATCACCCACAACTGGGGTGGCCTTTCAAACGCCAGGAAAAGTTATATATCGCCCACAATTGAGGTGGCCTTTCAAACGCCAGGCAAAGGTTTTCTATCACTCACAATTGTGGTGGCCTTGCAAACGCCAGACAAAGGTATTCAGTATTCTATCACCCACAATTCGGGCGACCTTTCAAACGCCAGGCAAAGGTTTTCTATCACCCACAACTGGGGTGGCCTTTCAAACGCCAGGAAAACGTATATATCCCCCACAATCGGGGTGGCCTTTCAAACGCCAGGCAAAGGTATTCTATCACCCACAATTGGGGTGGCCTTTCAAACGCCAGGAAAAGGTATATATCACCCACAATTGGGGTGGCCTTTCAAACGCCAGGCCCCCTGAATTATATGTATGTGATAGAATACCAAAGGTATTCTATCACATACATATAATTCGGGGGGCCTTCCAAACGTTAGGCAAAGGTATTCTATTACCCACAACTGAGGCGATGGAAAAAAAACAATAGGTAATCAATGAATATTATATTATTATATCTGCGTAGGTATTATATATTTCAACAATATTATTATTAATTCTGTGAAAAATCGTCATATTTCAGATATAAAAGATATGACATTGAAATTGACTTTATCACATAATTATTATATTTTTTTATTTTCATAGCCAAAGTTATCTATAGAAACCAAATTTATCTTTAATTTTAATACATTATTGTTTAATAATATTCAATGTTGATAATAAACGATTGATATACATAGTAGGTACATATTACATAGGTATGTACATACATAATATTATGGACTATAAGAATAGTACTTATTTATTTTATATTATTTTGATGTAAAAGTACATATTCGAAACAAGATCTTAGTATTTTTTTATTGTATAGTTCAATGGCGAAATAAAGCTGTTGGTTGGATCTGATGAAATCTAATTAACTGTTGAACAAATTCGTTCAACTAAGCTTAATCTTTTAATGCATTTCATTGCGTAAAACGTGTTTTGTTCTACTTGATCGATGATCCCGATCAATATTATAAACGCGCTGAATTCAATATTTGAAATGAGTTTACACATTTACTAAATTTTTTGATTGATTCTAGAGGGAGTACCCCGATTAATTGAACGATATTCACTAATGAAATCAATGCTTATACTTTTAAGATCAATTCTCACACTAAACTCAGTCCTATGCCAGATGCTGTCTGTTCCTATGTACGTTAGATCTACTAAACTACGCAACGAAACAAAGTATGGTTTTCACTTCTTCATCCTAGCGTTAATCCCAATCGCATCCGAAGCTTTCACCTCGGAGCCTGGGGTCCGCTTTACCATTCTAAGTGCGGATTTGGTTGGATTCCAATATTTTCCGTGAAGCAACTGCCATCTGACCTCACCTCAACCTGACTGACGCCATTGGGTTGTACCCAATGGCGATATTAAGCGATATCGAAGGTCTTCTAAGGAAGGTCTGTATGCGTAATACATGATTGAAGAACAACGGAAAATCAAATGCAGTGCCTGCACAGTGGGGCAAGCCGCTAGTCAGCCCCCCTAGACAAGTAGCAATTCGTTGACCGGCGTATCGTAGAATATAATTACGAATGTATGAGATCTGACGTTTATGACATACGTTGACAACTGTCATACGTCAAATCCCATACATACGGCAAATGAATTGCCACTTGTCTAGGGAGGCAGGTATAAGACAAAATTCTATTCCTGAGTATATAATTTGTTAAGAACTAAGTATAATATTCGTGAAGGAAATATTAGAAACACTACATTCTTGGTTGACGACTAACATCCGGTAGATAAACGCTCACGCCCAAGATTGTACGTTAGAGGGCGATAGTTACAGTAAACAATCTCTAACGATTGTCCAACATTATTTGAATAATGTATTTGAAGTATTTATGTTATAGGCAATGTGTATAATGCAGGCATTCTATACAATACCTAGGCAATGTATAGAATGCCGGGGTCGTTCAGGCAATGTATGAAATGATATTCAATTTTTAAACTATTTTACACTTTGCCTAGGTAATGTATAGAATACCTAGGCATTGTATAGAATGCCGGTCGAAGCATCGGCAATGTATGTAATCTATTTTTCTTCTCTATGATTTAGTTAGATAGATACTAATCTTTTGAGAGCTAATCCTAATTTCAACTTCCACCAGCAGACAGTGCTGATAAGTTGGCAGTATGTGTTCTATTGGTAGGTATGCCTAAGTACCTACGTGTTTTTTGCGTAAAATGTTTCTCACATAGTAGTGAAAGATAAGCTGCACATTCCGACTTGGATAGATTAGGTTAGAAGGTTAATGCGGGAGCGGAGCGGAGCGGAGCGCCCGCATTAGCCTTCGTGGTTATTTTTTTTTATTACCATACAGAATTTCTATAGGCCACGGCAACCACTCTCTTACCATCATCCCTGTGCTGGTCAGCAACCTAACCTGATGGAAAGAGAGTTCTTACCGTGGCCTATAGTTCTGCATGGTTAAAAAAAAATAACCACGAAGGCTAATGCTGGAGCTCCGCTCCGCTCCGCTCCCGCATTAGCCTTCTAACCTAATCTATCCAAGTCGGAATGAACAATTTGTCTTTCAGCAGTAATATCCATTTTTCAAATTTTGTTTGCTAACAGTACTTATTTATCAAGGTGAGACGAATTTTCGCACATAAAATAACATTTTGAAGAGACGAATTTACAACAACCCGTCCATTATACACATTGCCTGATGCGCTTCGGGCATTGTATACAATACCTAGGCAATGTATGAAATTAATCGTATTATACACATTGCCTGAACGTTTTAGGCATTGTATAGAATGCCTAGGCATTCTATACAATGCCGGATTATACACATTGCCTATAACATTTACACCAAATGAATCCTAGTACCGCAGAATATCATTCTAATCAGCCCTCTAGACATGTGACAATACGTTTGTAGAATAAAATAATGTATCAATTCATTTAATGGTACAATATAATGTCAAATATGTCAGAATTGACATAAGTTGACGACTGTCATACAAGTCAGAAATCAAAATACGTTTCAATCCCATATATACATATAATTACGCCTTTATCCCCGGAGTGTTAGGCAGAGGCGAATTAACACCCACGTTTCACCAACCATTGTATTAGGTCCCAGGAAATGGAGGTGAGCTTATTGCCGTATACCGGGCACCATTGCTGATTCGAATCATGCATCTGCCCCCTAGACAAGTGGCAATTCGTTGCTCGGCGTATGATGGAATAGAATGACAAATGTATAGGATTTGACGTTTTTGACATTCGTTGACGCCTGTCATATACGTCAAATCCCATACATTTGGCATTCTATTCCATCATACGCCGAGCAACGAATTGCCACTTGTCTAGAGGGGCTGAGGCTGAGTCTGAGCTGTATATATGTCTGATGTTAAACCGTCCTATCTCTTAGTCGCCTTGTACGACACCGCAAGGGAGGAGATGGGGTGGCCTAAATTCTACTCTGCCGGGAACCACGCGGCTCGCGTACATTCATCATTATATTATAGAATACGCCGCACCCGGCCAAAGAATTGTCTAGCCACTTGTCTAGGGTGGCAGCTATCTTTTTCCGAAAAACCTTTCAACTAAAATAAACAATTTTACATGTTACGGATCCCCATTAACATCTTAGGGCCCCAAGCCAACCTCTCCAGCTACCCGGTGGGATCTGTTGATAAAAGGACGAGATTCTGGTGCAGGATTTCCTTCGGGGCTGGGCGGTCAGACAACAAAGAAAACCTGCTCCCCCGGCAATGAGCAGGTGTACTGGCTTGCAGGTGAGATAGCTTCGACCCTGGAGATTTTATCGAATCGCCTACAGTGTAGGCCCTACTGTGGGTGGGTTATCGAATGATCACACTGGTTGCGAGGGCACATAGGAACCTGTAGACAGATTAAACACTCACACATAACTCCTTTTTTGGTTTCGTCGAAGTTAATATATCAGGTTTACCTGAAGCCCAGCCCAGACTCAGCCATGGCTCGAGCCAACAATAGTGCCCGGAAAACGGCAATAGGCTCACCGCCTATTACGTGGGACCTGATACAATGATTGGTGAAATGTGGGTGTTAATTCACCTCTGCCTAACCCTCCGGGGATAAAGGCGTGATTGTATGTGATTGTATGATTGTACCTAAATATGTATGACCAGCTAGTACCTAAAATATATAGACACCATGTAGATACATCATTATATCTCACGTGAATGCGAATATGCCTCTGCAGACATTGTATCTAGACTTTTTGATACGCGTATATTAGCTTGACCTGCATGTACTTAAGTAATGGAATCTTTCAATTGACAACAACTACTGCCAGACGTACACAATTAATTGAAATTTAGCATATGTATAAGAACCGAATTACACAGTAATTTCACGACTACGACCAGGAATTTTATCTTTAGTTAAATATATTTATGTTTCTAAGTTATAAATGCCTATATCTAATGTAACAGGTCATATGAAAATTCACTCAACGATCTCCGTCCTTCATGAGTGCAAGCCTGAGAGGTGTAAGGTGGAACCACCTGTCACCCTAGCAGAAGAAAGCCGAGGTAGCAGCGCTATGCGCATCCACGCCTTCCCAGGGGCAAGATGTTGATACCTACTATATAACCTATATAGAACACCTACGATAAGGAACTATCCCACACTCGAGAGGACCGTCTCGAAACCCAAGATAGCCCTGGGTCAGCCGGGGTAGATATGAGGGATATCTCTAAAGACAATCTTATATCTATCGGATCTTCAGAGCCGAGATGCTCTGAAGATCCGAGAGGGCGTGCAGTTTTAGTCGGTTCGAGCTGAGGGGAAGATCCAAGGAGAATTTCGCACGAAAAAAAGGTGTACGAAACCTGGACTATGAATGGTAAGAAGTTGCGGTGAATAAAAGATACGGACCGGTTTAAAGAAATGGACATTTTGACCGTAGTGTCACAATACATTTTCGAGAACCTAATGTATGTAAGGAAAAATATTTCCTAATTCTCGGGAGTTGCTGTATAATCCCTACTAATATTATAAATGCGAAAGTATCTCTGTCTGTCTGTCTCGCTTTCACGCCTAAACCACTGAACCGATTTTGATGAAATTTGGTATAGGGGTAGATTAGACCTTGAGAAAGGACATAGGCTATGTTTGGTCGCGATAACCGACATCCACGCGGGCGGAGCCGCGGGCAAAAGCTAGTATAATATAAAGTCTGGGCAATGGAACCCGGTCCGCTCTGCCACAACCTTTCCATTATTTGGTTCATCTTGGCATGTACGGCAGCGACTGCTGTTTTACCCTCCAAACCCGAGTAAAAAGCCTAAGCCAGAGCCGCGTCTGTTAATCATCATGTCGTTGGGCCCCGAAGGTTTACACAAGTGTGTATGTGCGTAGAAATAGTAAGTTAAATGTCAGGATAAATGAAATAAAAGTTTATTTCATTTATCCTGACATTTAACTTACTATCTTTTATACTATTTAGGTCGCAGACAAGCACACGGCCCACCTGATTGAAAGTGGTTACCGTGTCCTGTGGATGAGTGCAACACCAGCGGAGTCACACTCGTGCTGCCGACCCTGTAAGAACAGAGATATTATGTGCCGTCAGCGCAGAAGATAAGTGGCTCTGGCTACCCTACTTACCGCCAGGAACACAACACGAGGTTATTTAGCCGCGGTATTCTGTAGGGCGGTGGTACTTCCTCAGTCGGACTTTTCGATTGGGACGGCAAAATCGTCGTGTCCTAACTCCTATTTTACTATCTTATTACTGACTACCATTGAATAGAAGTAGTACTAATTTACGGTTTATTAACATCACCATGTATGCACATGACATGTGTGAGGACCTTATTTGGGCACAATACTGGCAATGTGTTCGTGTCTAACGAATGTAAACTGTTGTTTATCTCTGCGAATGGCGTTGTAGTAGCGAAATTATCTTATTATACCTTTAATTATTGGTTAATTTTCTAAGCTCATCTTACGTATACGTATATAATATACGTGCCATTCTCCCTACATGGTAGGTAAAGACGTGAGTCCTAAATAGGGTTGCCAACCGTACAGTATTTCACAGGATGTGCTGTATTTATTTACTGTATAAAATTATATGTCCAGGGGCCCAGACAAAGTGATATTCTATTGATGGAATCGCGTTAAAGCGAACCATTTTTAAGGTTTTAACAATGGATTTCGGGATATTGCGGTGGTTATACTATTAGTATTAGTATGATAAGTTAAATAATGTATTTCGGGTTACAAAGACTCAAATTTCATTAAAAAAATATAGTTATATTAATGATTTATGTCAATTTCATACTACAATTAGCGATTCCACTGGCGTTTTCGCCAATAGAATGTCACTTTGTCTAAGGCCCCAGTAAATACTTACCTACACTACCCATTCATATGTTCACGCCTATTTCCCTCCAGGGAAAAATAACAAATATTTGCCAACACAACTAACAATATACAGACCACTCAGAGTCCTACCTTAGTAATAATAAGACTATAAATACTACAAACCCCGGAAGGAAGTAATACAACAATTTTTGAAAGTAACAAACAAAAGAATGTATGGTGATTAAAAAACTTAAATTAAAAAAATTTAAATTCTATACATACTTACCCAACTTACATTTTTTGGTAAAAAGAGTATTTTTGCAAATTAGCCTAAAATGTTTTGACGTCCGCCCGTAACAATCGTACGTCAAATTTAATTAAAGCTGAATTGCTTACCATGTTTATTAATGATTTTGTATTTTTTTTAACATGTCTAGTCATAAAAATACATATTGCGTAACTTGAGTACATAAAGAAGTCAAAATAAAATAAGACTAAAAATTAAGAACTTTAATCCGCCAAAAAAGAAGAAAGCTGTATTTTTGAAGCCACTTGAAGCCGAAAAAAAGGTGGCAACCCTACACCTTACAAACTTAAAACTTTCCTACAATCCTACAGGTACACGTGCACTCGTTATAGGATTCTAAAACTTAACAAAATCCGAAATATATTTACTTATTTATTATAAAAATAAGTAAGCGACGTTCGTCGTCGGCATCGTCGCAATCAAAAGAAAAAAAAGCCGGATTCTATCACAGCAAACATCTACACACTTATTATAATGTACATATTAACAATGTGAAATGGTAGAATAAATAACTGTACTTGAATGTACCGCCATGTTGTGACTACATCTACAATGACTCCTCGGCAAAATAATATATGACTAAGATTTCACATTATTACAATTTGCATGCTAATTTTTTTTTTAAATTGTACTTTATTATCGGTGTAAGAACATAGATTTAATTGGTGCGAAACACTGAAGAATAAAAATGGCCATGTAAATTGTAATGTTAGAATTAATCTTTACAACACCAGAACCGGTTTTAAGTGGGATTGTCACTATTAAAAAAACTCATTGTAAGGCCCCGAGCGCATTGTATTTTTTTATAGCTTTGAACTGGCTGTTTTTTAAATATCATTAATTATTTGTCATGTTAGTCATCTGTTATAAAAGTACCAGAGCATTAAAGGCAGCAATGTATGAGGTTCCGAATTTGTTTTATTTTAAACCACATTATTGAGACATCCATAAAGCTGGACCAAAGGCCCGAGGCCTTACCGGAACATATTAGTTATCTTACTGATATTCCAATATTTATTATTATGAAATGTTGTTACCAAGACAATTCAAAAGGTTTTTTTAGAACGTCTTATTTTCCGGTAAATCAAAAGGAGCCAGGTAGTAAAGTAATTTGACAGGTATAAAATCTTGTCCTTTTGCTCACGATTTTTCGGTGAAATACAACCGACTGTGTCTCTAAACTCAAAACTAGCGATTGACATACAATACGGAAATGGTTAAATAAACCGCACTTTCTAGAAGTAGTACGCGCCTTACATAAACCAAGGAGAAAGTGAGATTCGTGAAGGGGATGACATGAACTAAGGTTGAAATTAGGAAATTAATAATTGGGGAAGAAATGAGCAGTAAATCTTAGGTCCCATAATTATAATATAATCGCTTTGTAATATAATAATGATACAGATAGTGCGTATTAACCGTCGTTACACGGCATAATGAATGTAACACTAACATAATATGTTATAAAGCAAGTATCCATATAGCTCAGCACGGAGAAAAACAATTAACAACGTGGTAGGGAAGAAACTTCATTCCGCGCACGCTTACGCTGCGTAATGAACTCTCTGCTGCAATTTTATCAAGCGACCAGGTACAATATGGGATTCTTGAAGGAATGTATCTACTGTTCCGTCTGCTTGTCTGCCACCGTTATAAAAAACCACCTCGTACTTATATCGATTTTCGGTACGCGGCATAACGATCGCTGTGAATGTTACATAACATCTTCTAACATGGGTAATTACGCTTTAAGATATACATGTTATATTAACCCTACCTCCCTCTATATAACAAAGAAATAATGTGAAATACCCCTCAATGTTCTTCCGTCCTCACAGCTCTCACGAACTTGCATCTGACATCATTAAACCTTCCATACACAACCGCCGGTTTTGGGTGCTTCTGACCTGCCCTTCTTATTCTTAACATATACGTGTGAATTTATATGAAGTACCGTTAGTAGGTGCCATGTATGTTTATAATTAATGATCAAAAAATATATTTATGAAAATAGAGTTAATGAAGATAAAGTAAAGATTGAACTTTATATGACTTAAGAAAGATATAGATGGAACACACGCTAATCAGTATATTCGGAAGCACTTGTTTGTTCCCGAAGGGGTAGGCAATGGTTCGAGGACGATGAACCGACGTTATTGGGTGCCCGAGGTGGGACAATCCTTGACTCTCTCTCGTCTCGTCTCGTCTCGTCTGATGGCTTGGATGAAATATTAATAATGACAGTACAGGAAACTCCCCCGAGGTGGCGCGGTGCGCGTTGCACTCCTCCCCCTATCCGAAGCATGATGTAGAAACAGTAGTCCCACACCCGAGCAGGCCATTTTAATGGCCCTGGGTCAGCCGGAGCGTAAGGGATATGCCAGAGGGAACCTCACCCTTGGCAACGCTTTGCAATGGTTTGCTGTCAGTGGGTAGACCAAAGGCTTATCCTGCTTTATTTTCTGCGCTGACGGCACAGAAACTCTGTTCTGTGTGACTCCCCTATGGAAGTGTTGTACACGTCTATAGGCCACGGTAAACACTTTCCATCAGATGGGCCGTGTGCCATCTGCCACCACAATATGGTATAATAAATGTATGATATGACCCAAGATGGCGTGCTGTCTTAGTCGGTTCGAGTCCAACATGACCACGCTCACCGGCTCTTGCGAGTATCCGAGGGGATTTCCTCATTATAATAAAAAAGAAGCAAGTACAGGAAACTCGTGGAGTTTTTGAAGAATTAAGCTATTGGTGGGCTGTTTACTCTGGACGCATTGCCTATTCAGGAAAGAGAAATCCACCATCTGCTTCGACGAGGTGACACCTTAGCAGAAACATGCGACCCCCGTAGAAGACCCTCGCTGACGGCTACGGAGCGAGGGATGGCCGGCAGCAAGAGGTGTCTACAAAGCATACGACTGACGCCTACGGAGAATGTGTCTATCACCTACGACCTCTCAGAAGTCCTTTAATGGAGGATGATTTGGATGCGGAAGACAGAACTGTTTTCTAAACCGCAAATTGAGAGGGCAATTACCTACAGCAGTAAATCGCGATTGCCTGATTAATATATTAACACATCAGGGAAGCATATCTTACAGGCCTCGGGTGCGACTGGGACTAACGCAAAGACAATGAAGATGATCAGGGAAGCATAACTGTAGGCCTGCCGTGACGTGTTATGAGCGTTCGTTTTCCGGGTCCGGGAGAAAGTGGGGTGGTGCTATACACCTATTGCTCCCTCTTTCTTGTCCGAAACCAGATCTTATGCATGTTTTTAAAAAAGGGGAAGAGGTAAACATGCCTATTATTCTTTGAACTGTCCTCTTCCGAGCACTCCAACATTGGAGTATCATCATCTTTGCAGCGTGCAAAGCAATAAAAATATTTTTTTTTTTTTCTAGAGAAAGAACATGATCATTTTTTTTTATTACAATCATTCGAAATTTTAATACGATTGACAGTATTGAAAAAGTTCAAGGCTCTTTTTTTTATTATTAGTAAAAAAAATTATGTAAAACCCTAATAATTATGTAGATAAAGGAAATACCCAACAGTTAGCACTTAAGTAAATAAAAATGTTGTTTAACATGACTCAGTATTATACGAAAAATGGAATGACGTCATGACGTTTATTTAATGATAAATTACCTGATAAACAATAGAATTGCGTTGTTAACCTGCCTAGTATATTAAAATATATGTACATTTTTAACCTTTAAGAATAGTTGAAAAGTTAAAAATTTTGTAATTTTTGGTATACATGTATCTATACAATAAATTGATATACAGTATACAGTATCCGATATACAGTATCTGATTATTATAGGTACCTGAATTTGGTATGTTTGTGTAATATTTAAAAAAAACGCTATAAATTTCTCTTCTCAAAATATACTTGTTTGTAGGAGAAAAATAATCTTTACTAAATAATATAAGACATCATGAAGTGAGTCAGTACAATTAAAACATAGCAAAATAATCAGAAAGATAAAATTACTAACTTTAATGTCGCTGAAAAGCACCCGAGTTGAAATACATGCCACAAATTATCAAAATAATATGATAATAGGCAGTAAGTGTTCATATGAAACATTTAGTCAACATAACTGACAATAAAAATGTATGTATGTAAATGAAAATAATGAACACACATGTATCTCAAAATATTTCATAATAAATAGCAATACTCATGCAGAACAGTTAAACCAAATGACTATTCCATAAAGAATGGAATTTTTTGCAATTAATTAGCACCCAAAAGAATTAACACCAACATGAGAAAATAACTATGCTTTTCTATTCCATTTTTAAGATTTTTATCAAAACCACTTTTTATTTATAATTTGATTGTTCCATATTTAAATTTATGGATATAAAGATTATGTTGTTCATGACTAAAATATGAAAGATGTTTGAGTCATTTTATGTACCTTTAAGGAACTAAAATACTAGGGCAAAGACCTAATCATCTTAATTTTCACTTTTATACAAAAATTTTGCAACCGGCAAGCGAAAATAACAAGGTAGCATTACATGTAAATGATAACTAATTGTTATTTTGTTGTATGCCATAAAATTCAGTCTAAAAGTTTTAATTGCGTCATTTGAATAGGAATAACATAAATGTGGATGTTCATTACAATAACATACTTTTTTTTAAACGGCCAGTTGCCAAAACTCGAGTCTTGCTATATGGCTATATACAGTTTTATTGCCTAATTAAAGTTAATTTAGCAGATTAAATAGACAAAGACGATAGAACTCTTAGTTTCAGTACAGGATGTTAAATTGTCTTAACTAATGTTAATAAAACATTTTATAAAATGACTCACCTGTTTCAGTCTTTCGACATCAGTCGTTCTCGCTTGTGAATATGCTGCGGTTGGTTGTGCAGTTGCAGTGGTCGCAGGATATGATGGATACTCCAGGTTAACGTTGAGTAATTGAGCTGCATTATCTCTCGCTTCATATGCAAGCCCTCGGATTTCTAGTTCTGACGCTGTATGCATAAGAGACTGTAGGTCCAATTCTTGGACATCCACAGACCCCTTGTACATAAATTCTACCAGGAGGTTGATCTCTGAGAATGGGATCCCCTTCAAGATCACTATTGGATGTTGACATGGGTTGTCCCTAGCAAAAAAACATACAAACATTATACCACTTCTACTGTAATTTAAATATTATCTCACAATTTATTAACAAGACATTTTTCTGTTATCAGAAGATAATAAAATTGTAGCAAGTATAGTTAAATTCGACTCCTATGACATTTATGTAACATTATTTATTCAGGTAGTTATATGCCTGACATATTTTTTAAATACTCATTAGAAGCCAATACTCAATGCAAAATATACATTGCTCATGTCTGTATACATTACAGAGTATTAAAAATAACTTCACTAGAAAAAATAATGATGTCATAATGACCAAATGGAACGGATTTAAAACTGATGTGTAATAAATTAGTAAATTTGTATATTTAGGCCTACAGGAACTGCATCTGCACATTAAAAACAATAGTACTCACTTGAATATTTGTTCGAAATACGGACTGCATGCTGAGAGCACGAGCTTGTGCGCCTTGAGGGTCCCGTCGCGGCAGGAGAGCGTCACGTCCGCGAGCGCCGACGACGAGTAGATAGTTGTGAACAGCTGGCTCAGGTTCTGCAGGTGGTTGTTCCACTTCAAGTGGAACGTCTTATCGCTCACCAGCCCCTGCATCTGCACCACCACACACACTTTTAGATCACAAATCACACAACTTCACGACTGATGGATCATCGACAGAAAACCGACTCTGCTGCGACCGCTACATAAAATTATAATTATTACAACTTATTTTTAGAACGATGCCCGTAAAAAACACTATACGTACGCGGTATGACAGTGTAATATACCGTAGGTACGCGCCGCCGACGGAATTTAGAGCTATAAAATTTTATTTATATTTTATTTGGTTAAACGGAATTTTTGTCAGAAATCATGCCGGTGAAAATTCCTTACCTCGCAAATCGCTTTACCGACTTCTCGATTTTTCACAAATAACACCGAAACATTTCACAAAATTAATACAATAATTATGTTACACAGAAAGCCGTGTCGTAAAAAACAGAGTGGGGCACGCCGTGGCCCCCTCCTTGCCCCGGCCCCCTCGCACACAATCAATATACGGAATATGAGAGCGCGGCGCGCCCCCTCGCCCCCCGCATGCTTTATTATACCGTAATTAATATACAACTTTATAAATTGTATTATAGGCTAGCGGCATATCTTGTATGTGGGAATGTGTTTAATTTTATAGGTACTCTCGAAATATTAATTACATAGGTGCGCACTTACATAGATAACGCACTAAATAACATTACATCGATAAATCGGAAATACACTAGCACGTACCGTGGTGTTTTATTGACATAAACATTGATACATAAACGTATCTGGTGGAGTTTTAGTGATTTTTATTTATAAATTATCCAACGTAATATTTTTGTATCTTATTTTCCATGTTTATCAAAGCTTTCAACCCACTTTTGGCCCCTTCCTTTAAATAAATTAGTTAGATAGATAGGTAGATAGTACATTGTTAGTAGGGGTATGAATGTGTGCGTGCAGTACTTCAATCTCTTTCGTATCAGTATACAAGCGCAAGGTACAACACATACAGAAAGTAGCACTGCCACTAACACAAACGCAAAAGGGAGAATAGGTATGTAGGTAGGTTGCCTGACAGATTCAATGGTTGTTTTGTTTTTATAAATTCCATCCTTCGCAATATCTACCCATTCCAACGTCGTCTGTTGTAATTTGGAATGGGTAGATATTTTTTTAAATATTTAGTTTGATCATAAGCCTAAAATTTTAAAAATTAGGTGGATTTACCTATTATTGTGTGAATATGTATCGTAAATAAAGTATCTGACGTAGGTACCTACCTACCTATTTATAATTATAATATCACATTACGATTTATGTACCTACCTTTGTTAGGTACCTATTTACGTAGGTACGTTTTCTACTAAGAGTAGGATTATATAGAAAGAAGTTTTCTATGTATGCTATGCTCTTCGTAGGTAGGTTGACTAGAGCGAGCGTGGGTGAAGTTTAATAAAATAGTAACTTAATGCATAGATTAATATATATATACTACTTAATGTATAGGTACCTACAACATATAGGTACTATTTCAATGTAGCCATTCTAAATTCTTGTGAGACCGTTAAAATATGGGTACCTACATACCTACAATATTTCAATAAGGTAAATTAGGTCCTAAGCAATTTAAGTAAGTTGCATGATTCCTATGGCGTGGATATAAAAGATAAATAATTATTTTACATTACATACTATCTAGTATATATATTAATCTATGTACATTACACCTATACCTACCTACATACCCTACCTGATTACAATAAAATTATTAGAATCAATATGTACCTCATGCTTGCACTACATTCTCATCGAAGTTAGGCGAGGTGAGGTTTGACGAAGTTAGGCGAGGTTATGCGAGGCGAGGTGACACGAGGTTTGCTAGCACTTCACTCTCGTCGAGGTTAGGCGAGGCAAGGTTTGACGAAGTAAATACCGTAATTTTCTTTATTGTACTAGTACGGTGCATACCGGCAATTGTCCGATTAAGCACAAGACTATGGCATACTGATTGAACGAACGCGAGAATGTGGAGGCTGCACCTCGCCTCGTCTATCCTCGCACATCGCGTCTCCTCGCGCGAGGCGAGGCGACGCGAGGCGCGCGATGTGACGCGAGGGCTCCCACCCACCACACTCTCGTTCGTGTTCGCGCTACCTCGCCTAACTTCGACGAGAATGTAGTGCAAACATAATCTAAATCTTCTTTTTCTCTAATATATAAAAATCAATGCCACTTTTCGTTGTTATTTTATAACTCAAAAACGACTGAACCGATTTGGCTAATTTTAGTCTTTAAATATTCGTAGGTGTCCAGGGAAGGTTTAAAAGATGCGAAAATAGGTGCAGCGTGAACGGGAAAAATATGGCGATACGAAGTTCGCCAGAACAGCTAGTATTATAATATTTAAAAAAATGCTTTCATTACATAGGTTCGTTAAGCATTTAAGCATAGAATAATATCATATAAGTTCTGCAAGAAATCAGTTTGAAGGCATAGATTTGAAGGATTAAAATGTAGGCTGAAGGACAATTATTTTAAATACCTACTTATGTAAGTTGGTCTGATTAAATACTATTTCAATTAACTTCTTCTAACGTCTTACACATTATTGTAAACGGGTTAAAAATGCAAAAAGTAAGCAAAATGTAGGCATACAAAGTTTATTTTAAATTGCGTGAAAAATATTTCAAATTAAAATCCTACTAAAAACTGAAATGTTCGTTCGTTGACAAGAGCAAAATTTGGCAATGTATGACAAGTTTCATAATTTTTTAAAAGTATCGAGAATATCTTCCCATAGTCTTAGGGTGGCCGCACATGTACGGTTTCCGGAGACGGTTTCCGTCCACGGTTTCCTGATTTGGAATTCCGTGTGCCGAGCGCACACGTCAGGTTTTTTGCATTAGGTTTTTTTATTATTAGTTCGAAGCGAGCAGTGTTGCCAGTGCTAAATTATCAAATGTAACAGGGTGAATTTCAACAAATGCCATTTTTTTTATCATATCGGTGAACTTTTTCATTTATATGTTTTTTGTATATTTTTAAGGTTTTATGTAATCTTTGTGATAATCATGTATCCCCAAATTTAATATCATCAACGTATCATTTAAGATTATGGAGAAAATTCAGTTTTAATTTTGGTTTCCACCGACATGACAAACCCGCACCGATTATTTTTTCTGTACACCGATTTGATAAGTTTATCCACCGAAATTATATACATATCCACCATTATGATAAAATATTCACCGAAATGATAATCTATCCACCTTTGAACATCAAAAAGGAAATAGTAGGTGCCTTATTTTTACAAGAGTGACTTAAAACTGAATGCCTGACCTGAAGAAGATCATATCCGACGAGAATAGAGTTCTTGAAGATCCAATGAAAATATTATATTTTTTGAAATTATATAGGTACCTATTTTATTATATTTACTTTCTTCTTTTCTTTTTTTATAATATATAATTAATTTAAAAAAGAACGTTTATAAGCTGGTAACACAAATCAATCAATTAGCCTATTGCAGTCCACTGCTGGTCATAGGCCTCTCCCAATATGCGCCACGTTTGCTGATCCTCCGCCTTCCTCATCCAGTCCTTCCCAGCCACCTTTCGTAGGTCGTCAGTCCACCTGGCCAGGGGGTGTCCCACCTTCCGTTTTACTCCTCGCAGTCTCCACTCTAGGACTCGTCTGTTCCAACGGCAATCAGTCCATCGGCAGATGTGGCCAGCCCACTGCCACTTCAGCTTGCTTATTCTGCGAGCTATGTCGGTAACTTTGGTTGTAATGTCGGATGACCTCGTTTCTAATTCTATCCATCAAAGAAACTCCAAGCATAGCTTGCTCCCATAGCCCGCTGTGCGATTTTCAGGTCACGGACTAACCCCACCTTCAGTGGCCACGTTTCGGCACCGTAAGTCATAACAGGCAGAACGCACTGGTCGGAAAACCTTTGTTTTAAGGCATTGCGGCAAGGGGGAGGAGAAGACCCGACGTAATTTGCCAAATGCTGCCCACCCCAGTTGGATTGTTCTGGCTTCTTCTTTCTCGAAGTTGTTTTTACCGAGCTGAATAACCTGCCCCAGATAGATATACCTATTTTTGAACAACTTCGAGTGTCGTTCCTTCGATGGCAATTGCTCTCGGTACAACATGTTCGTTTTGGATAAAACCAAGATTATGTATCTTGGTTTTATCCAAGTTTACACTGAGGCCGACTTGTCGAGAAGCTCCATTCAAGCTGTGCATCATTTTGCCCAGTTGTTCCAGCGACTCCGCAACTATTATGATGTCGTCGGCGAACCAAGGGTGCGAGATGTACTCACCGTTGATGTTGATACCCCGCCCAGTCCAGCCCAGAGTCTTAAAGACGTCCTCCAATGCGTTGGTAAATAGTTTGGGAGATATAACATCTCCCAGTCTCACTCCACGTTGGAGGCTAATGGGTTTTGTCTTCTTCTTCGACAGTGTAATACAAGCATCTCAGCACCTCGATGTGCAATCGAGGCGGCACCGCTGCAGCGCATCCAGCACTGCCCAGATTTCGATAGAGTCGAAGGCTTTTCCGTAGTCCACAAACGCCATACACAGTGGCTGGTTGTACTCCTGAGTCTTTTCTACAATCTGCCAAACAGTATATGGATGTGGTCCACGGTACTATGGTCTTTTCAAAACCTGACTTGCTCAGGTGGCTGGAACTCGTCGAGCTTACCTGCGAGGCGATTTGTGACGACTCTCGAGAACAACTTGTAGACATGACTCAGGAGTGAGATGGCCTGCGTTCTTCAGCAAGGTCTTGTCACCTTTTTTGAAGAACAGTACCACCGCACTCCCGCTCCATGCCCTAGGTGTTAGCCCTTGCGGGATGACGGAATTAAAGAGGCTTGCTAGCTCTTTCAGGATTGGAGCCCCACAATGCAATGGTTTGACCACTAGTCGGCCTTCCCGTCAATGCCTCCCTAGAGGTTTCCAGTATTGCGACCCTAGAGCTACTTGGAGCGGCGTAGGTGGAAGGGCTGACCTTATCATTCGGAATCTTGATATTTAGAGAGCCTCAGATAAGTCGGTAATCGCTTCCAGTATTAAACTTGTTGATCACACTTGTTGATCTCTGAATATGTGCTTAGGTACCATTATGAAAAAAGTCTATTAGTATATCATTCCTTATTATAGTCCACTGCTTGTGGGGTATTTTCTTAAAGAAGCTATTCATTAAGAAGAGATGCCTGTGACTCGAAGAAGCTGACTAGCATTTGCCCCCTGCGATTTCTGCATACCACTCCTTATGATCCGATTTTCTTCTCGTCGCGTTCTTGTATTCCCACTTTGGCATTGAAGTCCCCCCTATGTATGTATGTATGTGTTTATATGTATGTTCTTGTATGTTCCATTTTTCCTTTGCATACTTAACGAAATCGCACGGGATCAACCGATATGATAAAACGACTCACCGAGATGAAAAAATATCTACCGATATGATAAAGCAATCCACCGATGTGACAAAACTGTGCATTGATCATGAATCAAAACACCGATATTAGGTGTAAGACACCGATTCATCTTTTCTTATCATTTTCGGTGTAAATTATCATATCCGTGGTAATAAAGACCACCGATTACACCGATATGCGAACACCGAAGTGAGAAATTTCACACTTTTTAGAATATTAGAAAAAATGCATAATATCTAGGTTAAATACAATAACAATCAATGAAGCTAATTCACTTCCTACCTCTATTAGAACCAAAAAACAATAATAAAACTGCTTACTACACTAGAAAGATGCCACCACCGATAGTATAAAATAATTGTCCGGGAGCAACTAAAATGGCGTACTTATATTATTGGCGGAAATATGCAATGATTTAACATACGTCCGTCCTGACTGCGCACTAGCAGGCACTAACGAGAGAAATAAAATTGAGGTGGGGACACTGTCGGACTCGTCGATATAAAGTTATGTGTAAATTACTTTTGGTCACCGATTTGAGAACATTTCGCAGGACAAGTACGTTTGTGCCTCTCAGTAATAATATTCGTTAATTATATAATGGAATATGACTTAAATTAATAATAAAACTAATATTCTATGAAATAGAATAATTTATTATACTTAATTTACTTATTTTCATTAGTGTATAAGCTTTTTTGTTTGTAAAAAAAGTAGAGGGACAGCACCGATTTGAAGAAAATAGAGGTTTATGTATTTATTTCTACTTTTATATATAGTCCTAGCCTAAATATATTTTTGCCACAACTCATTAACAACCTATTGAATACTAAAAAAAATAATTCAGAACAATATTCCTTTTTTCAAATACTAATTTCACCGAAGACAAAAAAAAAAGCCATTTGGGAAATTCACCCAACACAAGCTGGCTTAAAAGTTGCATTTTCGGGGGAAAAGTTACGTATTCTTGTTTTTTTATATAGTAAAGACAAATCCTCTCGGTTTATCTCGGGTATCCGCCCAATTTAGGAGCCGGCCTTCCGAGATGCTCCTTGAAATCCAAAGTTACGCAAAATGTAACAAAAGTTACAATACAATCTGGCAACCCCGGAAGCGAGACACAATCAGTGTTGCCAATTACTGATGATCTGAATTCCCCACAAACCCAACAGAAAGGCCCCAATATTAGACATTGATAACTACATTACTTCTCTTGAAGTTTCCCGCTATATTCACCACTTGCGATGTTTATTGCGGCTCGTGTACATATATTGCCAATAAAGAGTTAAATAGTACCTTAATGTCGGATATTTTGCTTTAATAATTTATCAATATGTATAATACTTGCCACTTATTACTTCTGAGTTTAGGTCTAGTGTGAATTTCTAAATGCCCCACATAAGCACAATCCCCACAAATTCCCTAATCGGCTTGAAAGTCCCCACTCTCTTGGGAATTGACAACGCTGGACACAATTTAAGCGCGATTCCGGATGGAAATTTCCTGACGTGTGCGGCGATTAGTACAAAATGTATGCGAGTGCTGCGTTCGGTATGACGTCATTAGGTTTTTTCCATTCTGAACCGAACGTCAGGTTTTTTCCGTTCTGCAAAAAGTAAGGACGTGTGCGGCTAGTAGAACATTTTGTATGAAAATGGAGCATTCGGTTTTCCAAATCTGACTTTTTGATCAGGAAACCGTGGACGGAAACCGTACGTTTGCGCGGAGCCTTAAGGTACGTCTAGAGCTCATGTTTCTCGCACCATTGTCACTAAAGGGGTGATCACTTGGCGAGCCGGCGAGCTGCGGCGAGCCAAGCAACGGTCTAGACCGTCATCAAACCGCTTTGGTGATCCATTAGCGCACCAAACAGTCTCCCTCATCGTTAGCGAAGTCATGGCGTGTTCCCAGACGGAGTTACTTCGTTAATGAGCAGTTTTCCAGTAGGTATAATAATCAGTTGCTTTTTAAATCATCAAGAGATGGCGCTAGCATAGCTTTTGGTAATTTAATGTACTCTGTGGTTTATTTGTGCGATGTTGCCAAAGTTTAATTTCATTTACCCATATTACAATAGATAAAATATGATAAAACGCTTAATTCTTTTCGCGTCACTGTGTGTAATTTAAAATAATATTATATTTAAAATAATTTTATCAAAAAAAAATGTCAAAACATTTATGTAAAGTAAATCATTACAAAACCGAAGAACATTTTTTCCATAAATTAGGGAACACTAGATGTGAGACCACACTCTACTTACCAAAAGTGCCGGCTGCGCCATCTAGCTTGTCTTTAGGAATGCTATAAATACCTACTGGAAAACTGCTCATTGCGTATATTGTAACATCAGGAGACAGAGCAAGATAAATTATTAAAATAAAAACTATAAATTCGCACCGCAGACTTAGAATTTCAAGCATGCACCAAGAGCCAGCGAGCAAAACCATCGGTTTTTAAGTCCGCGGACTCCATTAGTGGTTTAGACCTTTGGCTCGCGAGTTCATTGGCGTACCAGCGGTTTTGCTCGCCAATGGATCACCCCTTAAAGGTGGGGCTACAGCCTCATGTTTTTCGCAAAATTTTCACTAAATAACCACAAAACACACAAAAAAAAAACTGCTAACTTTGTAATCCCATTTATTTACAAATTATGGTTGGTAGTATGACAGCCGTTCAATCAATGACCTTTTAAGAGTTCATGTTTGCATAAATACCATTACTTTTTAATTACCAGATAAACTGCAGGGGCTGATATGAAACGTATATTTTCAATATTATATATGGGACAATACAACTGGCAACGGAGTTGGAGTGAAAGAAACTTAAGCGGTTGTATTATATTTTCCAAAATTAGTGTGAGTTCGAGTTTTTATGTGTAATTAAGGTGGAATTTTAGACATAACGTCTTGGAAAACGCTCACAAGTGTAGGAAAGTGAAATATTATAGAGGATTGTGACTTCTCGTGTTGGTTTCAAATCTCCGTAAGAAGCCTTTAGTAAAGTTTCCACCACTTTACTGAGGCAGCAATCATTATCATCAACTCACCATTATCATCATCCTCATCCTCATCATCATCCAAATAAGAATAAAAATAACTGATGACAAGGCAGCATGGTCATAGAACCTTAGCCTGTTCCGAAAAGAACAAATATAAAAAAAAACAACTGTCAACGTGATTAGTTCATCCACCCATCTGAGGGCGGCAGCACTTTCCATACATGCACATTCAAGAGTATAGAGAAGCCTTTATTCTCCTATATTATTACTATACTCTTTTTAGTATCTCATTTAAATTTTAATTTTTGACAGCACAAATTTTGATAGTTATGTCCTTGTTATGTCCTAATGAGTTAACTTTTTTATTACATGCGGAAATACCCACGGATAGTCCCCGTTGGCCAGCGGCATTGTCAGACTCGAACCGACTGAAACCTCAAATCTTTTTGGGTCTCGAATGCGGGGGGTGTAAGGGTATTTCCCCGATTGACCCTAGGCCATCTCCGGCTCTGAGGTGGCCCCGTCGGGTATAGGAACAATGGTGTCCTCTTATTGCCTCGGAACGGGGAGCGTGCATTGCGCCGCTTAGTAAGTAGGTATATGTTGAGGGATTTCCTTCGAGAGGAGGGCTATTTGAAATAATACTTCCTTTATAAATCCATGATCACAACGTTCTTTACTATATAAACATATGTAACTTAATAAAAGTTTTACTTTAACATATCAATACAAAGACTCCAAAAACATCTCTTCCCAACACGACTACCCAAAACAATGTTCTCAACAAGACTTCTCAAACAATAATGACATGACATGAAAAAACCGTTTAGCTGTTTTTTGCTTAGGTTTTTTGTCATGTTCATGACAGAATTCAAAACTCAAATGTCTTTACTCAAATGTCAAATGTCTTTACACACGCCGTAGGGCAGCAAAACGCGACGCTCAGGGTGGGGGCCACACGATGCGTTGCGGCGCCGCACCGCAGAAATTTCAGCCAATCGGCGGACATACGAGCAGGGCCGGACCGCTCGTGTGGCCGCCGATTGGCCAAAATTTCTGCGGTGCGGCGCCGCAACGCATCGTGTGCCCCCGCTGTCCGTGCTGTCACGCAGCAGCTCGCGGCGTGCACGCGGCGCGCACGCGGCGCTCGCGTCGGTCACACGCCCGACGAACGCGCACGCCTAATGTGGGGTCAGCCGTAGGCCAGCGCCAGACGCTCCAACCCGACCATCCGACCGTCCAATCGGCAGCCAGTATTGATGTATTAATTATTATTATTACATTAATACTGGTTGTTGATTGGATGGTCGGATGGTTGGGTTGGAGCGTCTGTCGCTGGCCTTAAAGTTAACTATCGTAGTTAACCAAAGAGTATATAAGAGTTATAGTTATTTATATAACTAATTCAATTCAATTCTTAATGAATGGCTCTGTGCTTTTAGCATCAATTCCGCCAATGTCCCGTAGTAGAGCTACTAATGTTCTCAAACCTGAAACCACCGCTGTCAATGACCATCCGACCATCCAAAATTAATACATCAATACTGGCTGCCGATTGGACGGTCGGATGGTCGGGTTGGAGCGTCTGGCGCTGGCCTTATTATTATACTCTTTGCTGTTAAATATTTTTACAGATTATACAATCATCTGAAACATCATTTAATTTTTGCGATGAAACTATCGTATAAGTTACCGAACTACCAAGTTTGGAACAATGGATATTGTCAATGTTGCCAGTACATTATTCGTGTATTCAACCTCCCACCCCGTTTCCACCCGGTGCCCCCTCCCCTAGCCCATCCCATACGTATGCTGTCAAGTCCGCATTTCAAATTTCAATTCAATTCAAGTGTTGTCGTCGTTATTCTCATTGGAATTTGGAAATATTCCTAGATTGTTGAAGGTTGCCTTACCGGTTTATATATCAGTTTTTAGTCGAACCCTGAAATACATCAGCCACGTGTTCGAAGATCTGAATGTTACATTGAGGGCGAATAATATTTTGGTGAAAAATCTAATTATACAACAACTATTAGATTGAAAAATGGAAAAGACTCCGTCAGTAGTTATCAACAGCCCCAATGTGAAATATACGGAGGAATATATTTATTCAGACTACCAATATGATGAGACTTTAGTCACTAAAACCGCCGAAAGCTTGTCGGTAAGTATTATTCCGGTAACTATGTTTCGCGGTATTTAACATCAATTTGCGGGATATACTTATTCTAGAATAATAGAACGGGAGACTATGTCCCTTCCGCTGTCTCTTATACCCACCACCTACCGTGGTCTCTTGTTATCTTGTCCAATAAATTAGTTCTGTATCATTAACGCATTTGTTTTAACATTACCATGTTCATAGATCGTTTAAAGAGTAAATATGTTCTTATCCTATCCTTCTAATCCTATCTTATCGTACTAATCCGGTCCTATCCTACTTTTATTTAATCTGAAAGTTTGTGAAGCTGTTCAGGTGTTTGTTATTCAATAACACTCTAACAGCTGAACGTTTCTGGCTGAAATTTAGTACAAGGATAAATAATTGTAGTCTGGAATAACACATAGGCTTTATTAGCAACCTTATTATCCTGGGAACCTGTCCCATGGGCCGTAGGAATAGGGAAAATTCCATGCAAGCAGACCTGTGGCAATACCTAGTTGCAATTTATTTTTGTATGGATGGACATTTCAGAACGCTTTAAATTGAGAGAATATGATGGATACTCTGACTAATTCTGAAAAAAATAAAATATGTGTGATGATTAGTATATTTCATAATATTGTGATTTGAGGTTGTTCTTACCAGTTTCGTAAAATATTTTTGTATTTAGTACTTAATGAAATTAGACATAGACATAATTATCTACTTGGACATGTTTAACAAGAATAGAAGCAAAGTTAACGGTGGGCTTTGTTTCACCTATGTAACATGTTCAACAATAAATATCTATTTTATTAATAATATTTTGAAATATTTCAATATACCCTCTCTTGTGAAGTTCCATTAAGTTCAGATAAACAAATAATGAAATTTTTGGTCTTTATAATATGAGCATAGATAAGGGCTGCTCAAGCGATGACAAGAACTAATGTTATATCCCACTAATATGCTACAAAAAAAGTGAATTTGTTCCTGTGAAAATCAAATTTGCCTCCAAACTTAAAATTACAAAGATTTATATAGTTTTTCATAAGAAATTATGAATTAATGACAATATGAGACTGAAGGATGCCAATCATCATCATAGTAAATAGAAGTTTAATTATTAAATTGCAACATAAATATTGTAAATTGTAACTTGAATGATGTGATTGTTCAGGTAAAGCCAATCCGCAAGACATTGAGTATCCGAACAGAACGGAAAGTGGGCAAAGTGGGTGTGATGCTCGTAGGATGGGGGGGCAATAACGGGTCCACCTTCACAGCAGCGGTTTTGGCAAATAGACACCAGCTCTCTTGGAATACTAAGAATGGGCAAATGGACTCTAACTGGTAAGTGCTATCTGAAAATATCACTAAAGGTAACCTTTCATGGTGTAGGGTAGGATTCTACAGATTTGATAACACACAACAGGCCACCATGGATAACCAAATTCTTTCCACGGTGCATATTCTTCTTCTTTATTGTATCGATGGTAATAGCTTTACGGATAGGTACATACATGGGTATGTTTGTTCTTTGTGGTATTCAATGTAAGCAGCCCAAATCATCATCATCATCTGCATATAGACGTATTCTCCTGATTGCATCCGTGGTCAAGATGACCTCGGAGCTCAGGGTCCGCCTTCCGGCTCTTCCTCCTCCACTTCGCACGATCTTGGGCGTCCATGGTAGTGAGACCATTAGCACGCATATCACCCTCCACGACGTCAAGCCAGGACTTCTTTGGCCTACCCCTTTTACCTGGACCCGGCGGCGGCACCATTGCCAGGCATTTGTTCCCCACGTAGCCTGGCGGTTGCCGCAAGACGTGGCCGCACCAGCGAAGGCGGCTCTCTTGCATTTTATCCGCGATGTCACGGATATGGAGGCCGCCGCGGATGTGAGAGTTCCGTACGCGATCTTTACGCGTAACGCCGCACATCCACCGCAACATTTTCATCTCCGTGACACGCAGCTCTTGCTTGTGTCGCTCGAGCAGCGGCCACGCCTCACAACCATACAAGAGAACAGGCCTAATGATCGTCTTATAGACCTGCCCCTTCAACCTGACTGGCATTTTAGGATCACAGGTGACGCCAGTCATTTCTCGCCACTTGGCCCACGCGGCAGCAATGCGTGCCTTGACGTCGTGGTCGATCTCACCGGTCACATGAAGTACAGATCCCAGGTACTTAACCTGGTCCGTACGCTCGACCAAATCATCGCCTATGCGGACGGGTGTGGGATCTGTGGAGTTTTACGCTAAGTATTCTGTCTTCGCTACATTTAGCTTCAGACCGCCGTTCTCAAGCGCTTCTTTCCATCCTTTCACGCGTCGCACCAATCTACTCCTGTCCGCGTCCATGAGCGCAATATCATCAGCATACATGAGCAACCACGGAGGCTGCTCATGTGAGATTCTAATGCTGTCCGACAAAACATCTAATACCACGCTGAACAGGTAAGGACTAAGGACGGATCCTTGGTGTACCCCGACGGTGATAGGGAAGGCTTTCGAGTCGCCAACAGCAGTCCGAACCACGGAACCGGAATCGTAGTACATGTCTCGGATGGTGTCAATGTAAGTCTCTGGAACACCCTTGGCCCGCAGTGCCCACCAGATCACCGCGCGAGGAACACAGTCGAAGGCCTTCTGCATGTCTAAGAATAGGCAGTGCAGGGGCGTGTTCTTCGCCCTGTATTTCCCCGCCACAACCCTTAGGGCGAACACTGGGTCCATGGTCCCGTGCCCGGGACGGAACCCGTACTGGCACTCCGAGAGTGCACTTTCCTGTCGGATCCGGGAGTCGATTATCCGCTTCATAGAGCTTCATGGTGTGGGACATTATCTTTAACTCAGCGACTATTACCGCTGCCCCATTTGCTGAGTTAAGGTCTCCAATTTTGGAAGTTTTGGGGCACAATGGGCATGACAATAGGTGGTCCAATTTTTGCAGAGGTGCACTGAAGTCTCAGTCCTCCCAACCGCGTTCAGGTATCCCCATTTAACCGGGTTTACCCTGCAGTAGCCAACTTGGGCACTTAGCCATTAAAGGGACTTCCAGGTTGCCCATTGCAGTTCATATCCAGGAGATTTTCGGCAGGCCAATTGCAATCTAATGAGGGAGGGATTTCTGTGAGCCACGACACGACGATATTTCCGCCCTAATCGAGCAGTCCGACTGGGGTACTATCTCCGCCCTACAGAATACCGTGGCTAAATAACCTCTTGTTGATTTCCGGCCGTGAGTAGGGTAGCCAGAGCTCACTGGAGAGGTTTTGTGTTAGTGCAAGATGCTTGTCCTATTTATCTTCTGCGCCGATAGTACGAAATGTGTCATTTAGTGCGACATCAACCTCCTTTGCATACGCAGAGCGATGCCACACTGGGCATGCGAAGTCACCCGCTGAAAAATTAAGTGCGAGCCTGGTTGTTCTGACAACATGCGGGGACGCCCCCTAGGACGTCGAGGTCGAGGCTCGAGGGTAACATCGGGGTACCGCTATGGAAATATTGGCGTTTCCGCAGACGACACTTTTTCAATAGTGCGTTGACCTGGTCTGATCAGTGTTCGTCCGTAAAAGCGCTAAGGCAGCTTTTTAGAGTCTTTACGCTCCTTTAGGAACACAAACCCTTGCGTAAGCTAGACCTGCAGGCCTAGCCACTACTACGCTTACCGCCAAAACCAGAACAGGTGGTCGGGCCGGTAGGTGTTTCCCTCTTCAAAATTATTTAGTACTAGCGGCCGTCGGCGACTTCGTTTTACCCCCGTTTCGATTCGTGTGGAGTTTCGTAAAATCCGTGCTTAGCGGATGTCTATACGCTTAAAGGAAAACCTGCCTGCCAAATTTAAAATTTTTATGTGTATAGTTTTGAGATTTCGTGATTAATCAATGAGTGGTATCTCGCTTTTATGTGTACTTACGAGTATAGATTCGCCACTGCAATGAAGGCTGGCTCCAGCGCATAATTATGGTTTTGTTCCTCTCCTAATTAGACAATTTAGGTGTATTGTAACTTTGTTAGATTTTTAATAAAGTATTTTTTCTCTCGTAGTGAATTTTCATGAAAGCAAACGCCACATACCTGATTAAAAAGTAACGAAGCCTTAATAGTTTTAATTTAATTAGATTAGTTGTTTACGTACACACTGGTTTAGCTTTGTAAATATAGGTTCCAAATATTATTTCTGGAGTGTAGAGTAGAGTTGTATGTTATAAATAGCTAGTGTGTAATAAAAAAAATTAAATAAAAAAATAAAGACATTCGAGCAAAACGCTTGGCTACGTTAATCGCAGGCGCTTCCTACGGGGTTGAGAGGTCTGATGGCAGTCTCTCTCATAATGCCTTAAGCGTAGCAGTAAACGAACCCCGAGGTCCAAGGTGAAAGCTTCGTATACAATTGGGCAACACTGATGATGATGATGTGTAGGCAGCAATAGAATTACAAATAAACTCCACAACGGTGAGCTATATCACTACCATTTTTCAGGATGGGATCCATCACACAATCGTCTACAGTGCGCCTCGGCATGGACGAGAAAGGCAATGATGTGAATATACCAATGTGCAACCTTCTTCCAATGATACATCCCGATGACTTAAGTAAGCTTCCGCATTCATTATTTCTTTAATTTTTATTTTCAGTTATTGAATTAATTACCGCTAACACAGCACATCAAAACAATACGAAACTTCACCAAAAAGTTATTGTAAAACTGAAGAATATTTAGTCGACAAACAAGCTTGGAAATTAACTATTTACTATGTTACTCAAACAAAACATTGTAATTAGAAAGTAAAAATGTTTGTAAATAGACAAAAAAGCCCACTGAGATAATTGCCGGTGGTACCGCTGTCAGAGAATCTTCCTCCTGGGCATGATCTTCCTTGAGCCAGGTGGAAGTGCTTACAGACTTCGAACACGGTAGTAAAGAAAATCGGGTTAGGTTACTTGGGTGATATGGTGGTGTGAATGTGGAGTCAGTGGAGTTGATATGCCATCGATAAGATAGAAAAAGAATCGCGTCGAAACGAACTATTCTGCTTTAGTATTGATGATGAGAAAATGCAAGGGTTATATCGCATAGGCTTCATATCGCATAGGCTTCATATCGCATAGGCCTTTTGTCTTATAAATTATAATTCTCACCAAAGTTACATAGTGGATATAATAGTTTTCTATAGGGTAAGTTGTTTAGACTAACTGAAGTATCTTGTCGTAGTTATCGACGGTTGGGACATAAGCCCGTTGAATCTGGCCGAGTCAATGGTGCGCGCTAAAGTCCTGGACTACGACCTACAACAGAAGCTGAAGAAAGAAATGGCCACCATGAAGCCGAGACCTGCTATATATGACCCCGACTTCATCGCTGCTAACCAGGTAGGGGCTTAGAATTATACATCGACATTAAAAGACATTATCTTCTGTCTTCTAGATACGCAAGGGCATTTGCGTCGAGTGTAGCGTAAGCCTTTTTATACTTACAAATTGCCGGGGTGAGGTTGAGGAGAGTAGGAAAGCCGCCTCGGCCTGCTTCTGCAAGTGTGACAGACGGCTGCACTTGTTCTGTCTACCCCGTTATACGCTCGTTCCCAATGGCCACCGCCATACTTGGCGGAAACGCCATTGCGGATCTTCCGCATCAAAACGCCGCGTCCTCATAAACACCCGTCGCGGTCCGATTTATATGTATAGGTAATAGTACGTTTTTTTTATATCATACCACTTAGGTGGCAGACGAGCACACTGCCCACTTGATTATTATATATTGGAAAGGACAGGGGAGTCAGAATCGTGCTGCCGACCTTTTAGAACAGATAGATTTAGTGTCGTTAGCGGAGAAGACATTTGGCATTTAACCGCAGCATATCTGCGAGTTCCGCAACGGCATTTTTTTTAGTAATTTATCCGTAGGCGTTTCCGTCAAGCCTAGCATAGGCCTATGACATGGAAACAAAAACAAATCCAGAGAAATGTGAGCTTAATTCGCTTCCACCTTCTCTCCAGTTTAATAAAAATTGTGAAGGTGATTCTAATTGGCTGTAGTATGACTAGCGTAGGTACACATAACCATTATCATAAATTATACCTATGATTTTCTCATTGGATTCCTATGTATGAGTGGTGTGACCTTGCAGATACGAGACGGCCAGTACGCTCATGCATGGTACCTACTATTATTAGAAGTGGATTACATATTACGGAAAACTGAACCATTAATTGTGCTGTAATCAAATATGTATGGCACTAATTTAATAATCTTACTGAATACTTGTGTCAGGATAAACGGAGCTCGCGCGGACAGATTTACATACATATACTCACGCCTGTAAATCCCCGAAGGTGTAGGCAGAGGTGTATTGACACCCACATTTCGTCAACAATGATTTTCCGTCCCAAGTAATAAGGGGCGAGCTTATTGCCGTCTAGCGGGCACTTTGTCATGGGCTGTATGTTTACTATCGGATGGAGAACAGCCTTATCACTTGCTCGATTTTTGTGACACCCACAGGAAAAGATGGGGTGGCCTATGCCTACCATCGCGGCTGCGGCGTTACTCTTCTAGAAGGTGTTCACCAGTTGGCCGTCTTTGTACCACAGCACTGTTCCTTTCTCCGTTGCCGTTCTCAAACTGCATATTAAACGTAGCCTGTCGTTATTCTACTCACTCATAACATACCTACACATGAAATTGAAAAAGGTGATAGACGAGGATGTGAAAGGTGTAAGGCCGGTTTTAGAGTCGCGCCGACCGCACGCTGACCGTCGGCGCTGACAGCCGAAACATATGAACTTCTAGGAAGCGTTTTAGAATAACGCGTAGCTACCAGCGCGTGCGTTGGCCTCACTAGCTACGCGCTGAGCAGTCAGCGCCGATGTCAGCGTGACTCTAAAACCAGCCTGGTGAGGATGTAGAGCTTTGCCGGATGTTTTAACCTATTTATAGACAAATAACTATTGTCCGCGTCGGTTATTGCGAGTATTGCGACCAAAGATAGGCTTATGTCCTTTCTGCGTCTGTTAGTATAGATTGCTTAAAGGATCTGCAATAAATTGTTTGTAGATTAAGAATGAATGAATAAGATCGAAAAGAGCAGGTTAAGAGTACACGCAACCGGCGAACATGTATGAAAATAATTATGAAGGTAAAAGCAACGAAAGTTGTATACCAGGATTGTAGCAAGTGGACAGACATTGATCTTTATCTACCCAATGGGAAAGAGGCGTGATTATATGTAAATGATAACGACTAGTTTTCTTGGCGAGTATTATGTAATTTATGCAATATCTACCTATCTTTGTATAACATTGATAAAAAAGATCTGTTTGGTGAGGCAATGACCTCATGTGACTTTTAGGAGAGAGTTCATTGGTCTAAGAAGCCAATACAGTCAATATTCCATCGTGGTTCGACGTTTTTGTCATTTCATTATACATGAAAAAGACCACCTATCATAGATATAAATGCACCTATGATTTTACAATTTGCATACATACATTCATGCCTTCATCTTTCTGGGGTATGCAAAGGCAATATGCTGTCGTTTGGTTCTGTCATACTCATTACACACCAGACACCACAGTCACGAGCATTAGTCCTACATACAAGCCTGGAAAGGGTGTAAGGAGACGCTTGGGAATGAGCAGAAGATAGTCTGACGCTTAATGTGGCGAAGACTGAGTACTTGGTGTTAAACGGGACATAATCCACACACATCCATCTGCATACGCGATGACTAGGTCGAAGATGGGCACTGGATCTATCAAGTGAACTTCAACAAATTCCTTGCCGTTATTAACTCTAACACACCGGTGTTAGAGTTAATAACGGCAAGGAATTTGTTGAAGTTCACTTGATTGAATACGGATTCACAAACAATACTTCGCTATGCGTGCTACCAAAACTGTGCAAAGAACGACAAATTCTCAGCGCGTTCGTTTTGGCAAGCCTTTTTATTCATTGATAACACTTAAGTAATACTTCGTTGAGGGAACGCACTGCGTTAGATACTGCTCCATGATGTTTTTGAATTAATTTTACCAGCCCTATGCGCTCGAGCACACTATGAGACCTCACAGTGTTGTTTGTGAATACGGGTGTTAGTTTCAGTCACACAGTGACAGGTATTCACATAATAGTGCATGGCTTCAGACCAATGTCCGTGTACGTAACACGGACGCGGGATCACGTGTCATGGTGTGACGCAGTGACGTAGGATGAGACTACCGGAAGTATTGTGACGTATTTCGTATGGTGTGACTATGGTACGATCATGGATGAATAATTATTGTTTTGTATAAATTATCGAAGGAATTCGCTATGCAATTTTATGTTTATTTTTTTAATAACAATAGTATGGTACTGTAGGTAGGTACTCTGTAGCTACTTAAAGAAAAGTACTGTAATACTTACGAGAGCGGTCATCTCAAAGCCTTAGATGGCTCAGGGTCACTCGGGGTGCGGGGCAATTTCCTTATTGGGCCACCGGTTTGCGGTTTTGGTCGGTTCATCGGACAGAACCAGGGGTGGTTGTGGGGGAGGATGATATCCAGGGGGCCTGCCTGTAGGAAAAGAAAGAGAAATATAGGTACTCGTCAATAGAGAGAACCCCTGGCGTTTCTTTTGCTTTCCTGCTTCAGCATGACATGTACTGCGAAATATGTATGAAAAAATGCTAGTCTGAAAATGTTTAGATAAGAAAAAACACAATAGTCGTTATATTATGGATATGAGGTTATTATACTTGACACTTAATCTAAACGTACAGGTACGTATAGTTGCATAACCGGTTGGTAGTGGACGTTATTATGTCTCTAAGTGAATAATGACCTGACTACGTACTCTAGCACATAAGTAATGCATATAATTTGCAAAAATATCTCCGTCAGAAATAAATGATGAAATGACAATATCCCTTCGGCCGCCTTCGGAACTGCTGATTCGTAACTAGTTGAGAAAGAGGAAAAAATTAACTTGGTTCGGAACCAGCAACACCCCCCTCCCCTCTCCCCTCCTTGGCAAGTGGTAATTCTTTGACCGGCGTATTGTGCCATATACAATGATGAAATGGATGTATGGGGTTTGACGTATATGACAGTCGTCACCGTATAAACGTCAAAATACGTGTCATATAAGTCAAATCCCATACATTCATCATTCTTTTCTACAATACGTCGGTCAACGAATTGACACTTGTCTAGTAGGGGGTCTGGTTCGACCCAAGAATTATTTATATTTTTACGAAACTACGGTTACGAAGATATACAGATACGAGAAAGAAGAACCATATGACAAAGGAACTCATAGTCCATCATGTCAAATCGTCGTCAAAACTTTGCGATTCCTTTTTAACATAAATGTGGTGTTAGATTAGAACGTAAACGACGAAATTATCATAAATTTTGTTGCTATGGAAACTTAGCGGTATGCTGGTACCGGTAACCAGTTTCTCTATCTAAGCACCCATCTCTATAATATAAAAATGAATCGCTGAATGTGTTGCTAAGCGCTAATCTCGAGAACAGCTAAACCGATTTCGCAAATTTTTTTTAGAATATATCTTGAAGTACGAGGATGGTTTTTATGCGGAGAAAAAGTACGCTACTACTAGGGAGCGGAGCAGTAATCATAAATGTCAATAAATCCGGCAGATTTCCATACTTTGCGGGCCTATAGACTATAGATGACTGAAAGGGGTGATACGGGACTTTTAAATGTGCAGCGGGCGAGCTGGCGCGGGTCGGCTTGTAGTTTAGTAAAACTACCGTTATACCTTGGCCGGAGCCGGAGGAAGAGGTTATGTCGGACTCGAACCGACTAAACCGCACGCCGTCTGTTGGCCGTCAGTTGCTGGAGGTGAGATTGTCGTAGCCATATCCCTCGCACCCCGGCCGACCCAGGGCCATATCTCTCGATCTGGCCCTCTTCCGGTGTGGGGACCACAGAGTCCCCAACTCGCCCCCGGGCATGGGTAGGCACGCAATGCGCGCCGCGGCCTACTTCTGCTAGGGTGACAGGCGGCTCCACCCGTCACCCCCAAACTACCGTTGTACCTGTGGTTGTACTACAAGAGACACAGCCAGAAACGTATTGAATTATTGAGTCATTTCATTACGTAAAGGTAGGAAAACTATAAATATAGTATCAGCACTTTCGGCCGGTGCGGTGGTATATGATGACGTCATGACCTTTATAACCACGTATCTATTATTACTTTTACGGGAGTGTTGCGCCCTCTTTCATATCTCCGATCGATAGCCAACATAGCCATGAGTTAGGTAATCATCTGTCTGTATGGAGTGAATATATTGTTTTGGATAAGCATGTGAGCACTTCCATACTAATATTACTACTGCCTGTCATGTCTGTTGCGCTTCCACGTGTAAATCACTCGGCAATGTCACGGATATGGTATTCTTGATAGCTGATCAGAAGGTCTAAGTAGCTGAATGACCAACATCGCGAAACGTCTAAGGAGCATAAAGTCTAACTAGCACAAAGTCCATGCAGCAAAACGTCCAACTATCAGATGGTCTATATAGCAGAACGTCTAATTGGCGAATAGTCAGTTATTAAATGTGTACACTCATGCTAAAAAGTAAAAGTCATTAGACCTTCTGACACAGATTACCTTATAGTTGCTTCTGATCAGGAGGCATTTTCTTTTGCTATTACGCTAAGCCATATTGACATAATATGGCAGTCGATACGGGTAGTTGGAGTAAAAAGTCCAAGAACTGGTTTAGCTGAAATGCTTCCATATCACCTAATATCGCTTTTTTGTTGTGGAGGATCTAATTCCAGCCAAATCCGCAGTTGGACTGGTAAAGCGGACCCCAGACTCGGAAGCAAAAGCTTCGAACGCAACTGGGATTAACGCTTGGATGAAAAAGATTGCGCTAAGCCGATATGGGGCTCATCAATATCCCCGGGCCCAAACCCACTTTGCCTGCAAAATGGAACACATGGACGGCAGTCGATTCCATACATGCCAAAATAAACTTTAAACGTTATTGTTATAATCTAGACCCCCGTAAGACCCTCGTGTCCCAGACACGTGTAGTAGCTCGGCCATTGTGTTAGACTTTTTTTTTCTTAAACACGTGTCTGTTGAACATTACCATGCAGTATGTTTACAAAGAACGGATTGTCTATGAATGGGCTCCACTGTGGCATAATAAAATTTTCCATTGCCTCAATAAGGTTGTTTATAAAATACCGTCTCGAATGGAAGATTCCTTTTCCTTCATCCATATTTAAAAAATAGGCATTCAAAGAGGTTTTGTTTTTAAATTTTTGTTCTGCTTGAAGAGTTGTATTTCCGATATTTAATCTATAATACTATAAGGCCCTTTTCACATGCACACGGTCACGGTACGGTCGCCGTGCCGTGTAAAGTAGAAATGTATGAGCTACATAGAAAGCTTTCACATGACACGGTCACGTCACGGCGACCGTGCCGTATGTAGCTCATACATTTCAACTTTACACGGCAGCGACCGTACCCTGACCGTGTGCATGTGAGAAGGGCCTAAAGGTTCCTACTACTGGTTCGAATGGAAAAAAATAATGATAGTTTTGTGATGAATACTCTGTTATCGAGGGTGGTTATAGGCTATATCATGACTTACTCATCGTTACTACTAGCGGAGCAATAATCACAAATGTCAGTAAATCCGGCAGATTCCTATAAGTTATTTGAAAATTAATAAATTGCTAATAACATAGGCGATGCCGGGGTGGGTGGGCAAGTTTTATATAGTTAGACTTGCACTAATAATTAGTCCTGACTCCTGAGTGGTTTCCGTATACATTTAGGTCATAACCACACGCTAAGTAAGGGTTAGTCAATCTCGTATGAGACGTGAGCCGTATCGACCTAATAAAGTTCTATTTATTACGTCCATGTCTATTTACTAACTGCTCTATGCTTTTTATGGCAACCTATTCCAAGGATAAACGTTTCCTATGTTATTTAGACCAGGGATGGCCCGGATGGCAATTCGATGGCATGCGGCATAATTTTTTGGGCACGCCACCACGAAACAGGTATTTAGATGCGCCCTTACCATACCTTAGGCTCTAGAAAATGAACGAACAGACGGACATTTTTTCAGAAAGTGCAATGTTATTAGAGGCGGACTATGCCATATCACCGTCATTCTCCTGCACTTGATATACCCCAAGACTGTAACTGTCTGTGCTGTGCTGGGTGTGCTGGGTGCACTTACAAGTCAAATTGATTTGCTGGCTACATTTGACTTTTTTAGAATTTTGAGCTGACGGCACAGAATCTCTGTTCTTACAGGGTCGGCAGCATGACTGTGACTACCTTGGTGTTGCACTCGCCCATAGGCCACGGTAACCACTTACCATGTATGCGAGCTGAGTGGTATAAAAAAAAACGTTGATGCATAGAGGTTCCCCACCCCTGTTCTAGACTATAATCTGCAGCGTAATTGAGTAAAACATCGACGTGGATGTAAACGACGTAAAAATGTCCCACGTGCTGACTTCATCTTCCTTCCTCCTCACCCTTCCTCACAATAGATATAAGTAGGCCACACAACACAGATGGACATTTCCGTACCCTGCTCTGTTTAAACACGTCGTCAGTACTATTATTTACTGTAGATAGGTATATGTCACTAGAGGCCGCCCTCGATTTCGTACGCGTGGAGTTATTTAACCTCGTTTTACCCCCTTAGGGGTGGAGTTTCATAAAATCCGTTTTTAGAGTATGTCTACACCCTATAGAAACCGATCTGCCAAATATCTAGTTCATAGGTAGTTTTTGAGATTTCGTGAATAATCAGTGAATCGTATTTCGCTTTTACATATAGATTGACTCAACTAGATATATTGAAGTTAATCAAAACGTCCTTTGTTGATAATAAGCGTTATTACGTCAAAAAATAAAGAACAATAGGTTTTAAAAGAATAATACAAATGATTCGTATTTAAAAAAAATTACATTATCGATTGTGGATTAAGCAAAAAAAAAAAATTCTACAGAAGTAAGAACAGAGGACTGTGTTCCTCTGTTCTTATTTATGTTGCAGAAATATGACTTCTAGGGATAATAACTCCTACTTCAAACACAATAACTACTATGTATACAACTAAACTGTCTGTATGGATACGGAGTGATACTTTGTGGTCCGCAGGCCGACCGTGCGACGAATCTCATCCGTGGAACGAGACACGAGCAGTACTTGCAAATACGTGCTGACATTAAGAGCTTCCGCGACAAGAATAAGCTGGACAGTATCATAGTGCTGTGGACTGCTAACACAGAGAGGTGAGGCTTTACTAGTACGTACCTATACCTATTACTACGACAGCTGGGATATGGATGCTCATTTTATTTATTTATTTATCAAAGAAGAAGGCTTTTCAGTATAAATTATCAATAGTCTTATATTTATGGCCATAAGCTTAATATGGTGGTACGTATATTAATACCATACTCACTAGGTAGGTGTATAATTGCAATAAAATAATGTCTACAGGTACAAGAGAAATTAAAAAAATATTTCTACTTTACATATTTCTTACGACCTGCCTGATCTAGGTTTATGCAAACCTGTTTTTCAGGCCATGTCTTCTCAAGGCGGAGGATCGGGACTTATGGCGCATATATGAAAGACCTATGTCCAGCAGCGTACTGCGATAAGTCAATAGAACTGAGCTCAAGCGTCGGTAGCTTAGTGGTTAAGGAGTCGGACTTACAATCGAGAGGTCCCGGGTTCGGATTCTGACCATTACACTACCTACGTGAACCCACTCCCAACACGAGCAATTTAGTTTAATTGGGGGGGTTAGAGGGAATATTAGTAAATTCAGTTGCTAATAAAATCTTTAAAAAAAAAAACTGTTCCCTATTACTCACCAAACCTTTTTGATAATTTTGGCATTAATGAATTTTTATTTGCAGGTTCTGCGAGATTCTGCCTGGAGTCCATGACACCTCAGAGAATTTAGAACGCGCTCTCCGCGACAATAATTCAGAGATATCTCCTTCCACCATCTTTGCTTTGGCGGCCATCGACGAAAAGGTGACACACTTGACGACACCTGATTTGAATTTTCTTATCTTTTATGAGAGCGACTGCCGCTTGAGACAGAGCCTCGTTCTTACATGTAGGTATGATGAATTATGTGAAATGGAATGGATATTAATAGATTGGAAAGTGTTACTTGTAGACTCGCATGCCAGCTACGGTGACTATGAGGATGCAATTTACTGTTACACACCACCATATACTTTTGTGAGCCAACAAATATATGATTAGTTACTTAGTAGATGTACTTAGCAGATGTGATTGGTTTCCCATATGTATGTGTGTGTTCGCACATACACATACATACATAGATTAGCCATTAAATTAAATTAAAAGTCGGCTGGGGTGCGAGGGATATGGCTACGCCAATCTCACCTCCGGCAACCGACGCGACGGCCCACAGACGGCGGCGTGCGTTTTAGTCGGTTCGAATCCGACATAACCTCCTTCTCCGGCTCCGTCGGGGTAGGTATCCGTGGGGATTTTTCGCACGAAAAAAAAAGCCATTAAATACGATGTTTTTTTTCAGTGCACATACATAAACGGCTCTCCACAAAACACTCTGGTACCGGGTGTGGTGGACCGAGCGGAGAAGCGCGGCGTGTTCGTGGCGGGTGACGACTTCAAGTCCGGGCAGACCAAGCTCAAGTCCGTGCTCGTCGACTTCCTCGTGTCTGCTGGTACGTTCACACCAACATTATAGTTGATCTAGGTTGACCTTTAGTCTTTTGCAATGCTTATAGTCTTTCACTTATTATTATGGATGTAATATTGTCTGAAATAAATTAATTTGAATTTGAATATAGAAACAGTAATTCTAGTAAAAAGCATCGCAAAAACGGCTTGAAATATGCGTTATGTGTGAGTAAGCTAATGTTAATATTGTTCTTTAAACAGTCAATGTGTGCATGTTATGGGATGTATGTATATGTCAACTTGAACAAAAAAAGTAGATTTTTTTTTACGCCGATTTGGAGTGTCTATAGAGTTTGTATAATAATAATATAGTCTTCTTATCTTATCTCTTTTGCATTCGTCTCTCCTTCGACTCTCCTTCTCCTCGAGACTCTCCTTAAAGCCCTGGGTCCGTATTCTTCCTCAGTTTGTTGACAGTTTGAGTGGCTGCCGTTTGATCCCCTAACTACGAGAGGGTAGCCTGCGTTAGTAAATTAGCTGATTGACTTGGCCTTCGGTCTTGATTGGGCCCAAAACTAAAGTAATTTTAGAATCCCCATCCGTCTCATGCATCTGATAATCCAGTTTAACATAACCTATTAGAAGAATAAGTTAAATAAGTCCTTATTTGTACGTCAGGTCTGAAACCGGTGTCGATCGTGAGCTATAACCACTTGGGGAACAACGACGGCAAGAAC
Organism: Eilema depressum; assembly: GCA_914767945.1. Lineage (NCBI taxonomy): Eukaryota > Metazoa > Arthropoda > Insecta > Lepidoptera > Erebidae > Eilema > Eilema depressum. The sequence continues at coordinate 3,922,179 of OU612026.1, forward strand.
TTGTCAGCACCTCAACAGTTCAGGTCCAAAGAGGTGAGTCACATTAACATTTGATTAACAGGTTTGACGAGTTAGTACTTTTCATAGACTTGTCCAATAAGAACTTAGGATGCCTCGACGAAACGAAACTTAATTACTATTTGACGAATCGAAACAAAAATATATGCTTAAAAGCCGCTTGACAAGTCGAAACAATTTTCAGTCTTGACTAATTTTGACGAATCGAAACAAAAATGGATGCTTGAAAGCCGCTTGACAAGTCGAAACAATTTTCAGTTTTGACCAATGTTGACGAATCGAAACAAAAATGGATGTTTAAAAGCCGCTTGACAAGTCGAAACAACTTTCAGTCTTGACCAATTATACTCTAAATCATTTAAATTGTATGAAACTGATAAAGTGAAGATATTATGTAATCACGAGCGAACGAGCTGAATCGCAAACGGGCCATATCACGAATCGTAGATATTTTTATAAGCGGGACGTAAAGAGAAAGGTCCTAAACCGTCCTAATCCGCTATTTTGACACTAACATGTCTTGTCAGCATATTTCAGAAGTAAAACATATACTGTACCATTCAGATACTAAACTAGCAAACAAAATTATAAACTTTTGTTTACTTACACCAGCATTAACTCTTGACTCATGCTTCGTAAACAACAGTAGACTCACCCTCCATTACAGAGATAGGTACTACCAGCTAATAGCTAGAGAAATGTGCCTGTAATATCTTTGAGCATCTGTCTACCCTTTCGGGCTTATGAAGACCAGCATGCTAAAAAATCTTACTAATCTTATAATTTTAATGTTAAAGTTTGAAAAGATGTTTTTTATATAATTAAGTTCGAATTGCTGGACGGATCTGGCTAAAATTTGGTACAGGGAAAGAGTACAGTCTGGAATAACATAGCTACTTTTATCCCGGGAATATCTTCCCGTGGGTTGCGGAACGGGGTTCAAAATTCCACGCGGATGAAGCCGCGGGCATCAGCTAGTAAAATATAATGACTGGTTGCAGATCTCGAAGAGTAACGTAGTGGACGACATGGTGGAGTCTAACTCCATCCTGTACAAGCCGGGCGAGAAGCCTGACCACGTCGTCGTCATCAAATATGTGCCATATGTCGGTTAGTGGATGTGTTATTCGTCACGTCACTTACACCCGTATTCACAAACAATACTGTGAGGTCTCATAGTGTGCTCGAGCGCATAGGGCTGGTGAAATTAATTCACAAACATCACGGAGCAGTATCTAACGCAGTGCGTTCCCTCAACGAAGTATTACTTAAGTGTTGTCTATGAATAAAAAGGCTTGCCAAAACGAACGCACTGAGAATTTGTCGTTCTTTGTAGTTTTGGAAGTACGCATAGCGAAGTATTGTTTGTGAATACGGGTGTTATTTTCTTTGTTTTGGACAAAAAATATTTTTTTCGGTAAAAGACTATACCTTTGGAGAGCCTTTGTTCTCTATGGAATGCACGTCTCTATATTGAAGTTAGTGCAAACCTATCAGCAGTATTGCTCAGGTCATGTATCCTGGACCTAAAATGTGCTCTATACGCGCAGTACACGTCTTTTGGGTGGCTTCTGAAAAAAGCACGGAGTGGTACAGCTGTGGACGAGCTCAAATTCACCAAGCATAGATTATTACACAACAACCCGCAGGCGTCAGGGCCTCATTTGTCTCGCGATTCAGGTCCAAGATACGTGTCCTGACAGTACAGAACGTTGTGTGCTATTGAATGAAATTTTGAACCATTTATTATGCTAACTATTCAAATCGATCTCGGGCGGGACTCGAACACGCGACCTTTCCTTTACAGGGGGAATGCTCTGACCACTAAGTCACCGAGGCCCGCACGAAGTCCATCCAATTTCTCATATTCATCCGTCTTAGGGCGACGGTGGGAGCCATCTACCGATATTCATACGAACTATCGGAATACCGCCCGAGGTCGATTCTCTTTTCTGTAGGCACATGCTGTAAGAACATTTCGAACGATCGAACGAACTCGACAGCTCAATCCGCGGCGATATTTCCATTCTGCTTGCTGTAAATTTTGTGTCGTCACGTTCTTGAGCATGAGGGTGATGTATGTTTACGTGTTCGACAACGTGACATCACCAAAACAGCATGCGATATTGAAATATCACTGCAGATTCAGCTTTCGAGTTCGATCGTTCGAAATGTTCTTACAGCATGTGCCTACTGTTTCTTAATCACGTTGTGTGGTGTGGTGTGTCAGGCGACTCCAAGCGCGCCATGGACGAGTACACGTCGGAGATCCTGCTGCACGGCACCAACACGCTGGTGGTGCACAACACGTGCGAGGACTCTCTGCTGGCCACGCCGCTGCTGTTGGACCTGGTGCTGCTGGCCAACCTGCTCGCCAGGATGGCCTTCCGCCAGGGGGACGCCATGCGTGAGTGTTGACCACCTAGCTATCTAATATATAAAATTCTCGTGTCACAAATGTGCGTAATCGAACTCCTCCGAAACGGCTTGACCGATTTTGATGAAATTTTTTGTGCTTATCCGGTATCTATGAGAATCGGCCAACATCTATTTTTCAAACCCCTAAGTGAAGTGATAAGGGTAAAGCGGGAACGGGATTTGAATACCACGCGGGCCGAAAATATGGCGGTACGAAGTTCGCCGGGGCAGCTAGTTATCATATAGATAGCATTAATAGCTAAAACGAATTTCTGTTTCCTTAGGTTACGATATGACTTCAGAAGGATATTACCGTTTTTATTCATCTTTTTAGTCCTAATAAGTTTATAGAACTTTCTTCAGAAACGCAAGATATACATACATTGCTTACGTTTCAAGAATGTATACCTTGACGTTGCGATTGAAGACGCTAGTCGCGTGGAGTACAAATCCCAAGCGCTTAACCTGGACCGTGCACTCGACCAAGACAATAACGCACGCTTTTTAAGTTCAAAGTTAACTAAAACTTTCGCGCGCGTTTACGTGCGATCCTTTTTGACGTAACGGAAAGAGCGTCTGACAACATAGGACGCGATTGCACTTGCACGACGGTCCTTGAGCGCGAGCTTTTTCTCTCTCTCTTCCAACATATTTACACGCGCGTTCTTTCACATGCGAATACGATTTTCACTCGCGATAGATTGCCCGTGTAAAGGGGGCTAATGTAAAAAGCTATCTCCCGTAGCGTGGGAGTCGCTGCACGCGGTGCTGTCCCCGCTGGCGTACCTGCTGAAGGCGCCGCTGGTGCCGGCGGGCGCGCCCGTCGTCAACGCGCTGTTCAAGCAACGCGCCAACGTCGAGAACATCCTGCGCGCCGCGCTCGGCCTGCACCCCACGCACCACATGCAGCTCGAGCACAAGGTACGCACACTGCCACGTGCACCCACGCACCACATGCAGCTCGAGCACAAGGTACGCACTGTCCCTGCCACTGCCACGTGCACCCACGCACCACATGCAGCTCGAGCACAAGGTACGCACACTGCCACGTGCACCCACGCACCACATGCAGCTCGAGCACAAGGTACGCACACTGCCACGTGCACCCACGCACCACATGCAGCTCGAGCACAAGGTACGCACTGTCCCTGCCACTGCCACGTGCACCCACGCACCACATGCAGCTCGAGCACAAGGTACGCACACTGCCACGTGCACCCACGCACCACATGCAGCTCGAGCACAAGGTACGCACACTGCCACGTGCACCCACGCACCACATGCAGCTCGAGCACAAGGTACGCACACTGCCACGTGCACCCACGCACCACATGCAGCTCGAGCACAAGGTACGCACACTGCCACGTGCACCCACGCACCACATGCAGCTCGAGCACAAGGTACGCACACTGCCACGTGCACCCACGCACCACATGCAGCTCGAGCACAAGGTACGCACACTGCCACGTGCACCCACGCACCACATGCAGCTCGAGCACAAGGTACGCACTGTCCCTGCCACTGCCACGTGCACCCACGCACCACATGCAGCTCGAGCACAAGGTACGCACACTGCCACGTGCACCCACGCACCACATGCAGCTCGAGCACAAGGTACGCACACTGCCACGTGCACCCACGCACCACATGCAGCTCGAGCACAAGGTACGCACTGTCCCTGCCACTGCCACGTGCACCCACGCACCACATGCAGCTCGAGCACAAGGTACGCACTGTCACTGTCACTGCCACGTGCACCCACGCACCACATGCAGCTCGAGCACAAGGTACGCACTGTCCCTGCCACTGCCACGTGCACCCACGCACCACATGCAGCTCGAGCACAAGGTACGCACTGTCACCCACGCACCACATGCAGCTCGAGCACAAGGTACGCACTGTCACCCACGCACCACATGCAGCTCGAGCACAAGGTACGCACTGTCCCTGCCACTGCCACGTGCACCCACGCACCACATGCAGCTCGAGCACAAGGTACGCAAAGTCACTGCCACTGCCACGTGCACCCACGCACCACATGCAGCTCGAGCACAAGGTACGCACTGTCACTGCCACTGCCACGTGCACCCACGCACCACATGCAGCTCGAGCACAAGGTACGCACTGTCCCTGCCACTGCCACGTGCACCCACCCACCACATGCAGCTCGAGCACAAGGTACGCACTGTCCCTGCCACTGCCACGTGCACCCACGCACCACATGCAGCTCGAGCACAAGGTACGCACTGTCACTGTCACTGCCACGTGCACCCACGCACCACATGCAGCTCGAGCACAAGGTACGCACACTGCCACGTGCACCCACGCACCACATGCAGCTCGAGCACAAGGTACGCACTGTCACCCACGCACCACATGCAGCTCGAGCACAAGGTACGCACTGTCACCCACGCACCACATGCAGCTCGAGCACAAGGTACGCACTGTCCCTGCCACTGCCACGTGCACCCACGCACCACATGCAGCTCGAGCACAAGGTACGCAATGTCACTGCCACTGCCACGTGCACCCACGCACCACATGCAGCTCGAGCACAAGGTACGCACTGTCACTGCCACGTGCACCCACGCACCACATGCAGCTCGAGCACAAGGTACGCACTGTCACTGCCACGTGCACCCACGCACCACATGCAGCTCGAGCACAAGGTACGCACTGTCACTGCCACTGCCACGTGCACCCACGCACCACATGCAGCTCGAGCACAAGGTACGCACTGTCCCTGCCACTGCCACGTGCACCCACGCACCACATGCAGCTCGAGCACAAGGTACGCACTGTCACTGCCACTGCCACGTGCACCCACGCACCACATGCAGCTCGAGCACAAGGTACGCACACTGCCACGTGCACCCACGCACCACATGCAGCTCGAGCACAAGGTACGCACTGTCACCAACGCACCACATGCAGCTCGAGCACAAGGTACGCACTGTCACTGCCACGTGCACCCACGCACCACATGCAGCTCGAGCACAAGGTACGCACTGTCACTGCCACTGCCACGTGCACCCACGCACCACATGCAGCTCGAGCACAAGGTACGCACTGTCACTGTCACTGCCACGTGCACCCACGCACCACATGCAGCTCGAGCACAAGGTACGCACTGTCACCAACGCACCACATGCAGCTCGAGCACAAGGTACGCACTGTCACTGCCACGTGCACCCACGCACCACATGCAGCTCGAGCACAAGGTACGCACTGTCACTGCCACTGCCACGTGCACCCACGCACCACATGCAGCTCGAGCACAAGGTACGCACTGTCACTGCCACTGCCACGTGCACCCACGCACCACATGCAGCTCGAGCACAAGGTACGCACTGTCACTGCCACTGCCACGTGCACCCACGCACCACATGCAGCTCGAGCACAAGGTACGCACTGTCACTGCCACGTGCACCCACGCACCACATGCAGCTCGAGCACAAGGTACGCACTGTCACTGTCACTGCCACGTGCACCCACGCACCACATGCAGCTCGAGCACAAGGTACGCACTGTCACTGTCACTGCCACGTGCACCCACGCACCACATGCAGCTCGAGCACAAGGTACGCACTGTCACTGCCACTGCCACGTGCACCCACGCACCACATGCAGCTCGAGCACAAGGTACGCACTGTCACTGCCACGTGCACCCACGCACCACATGCAGCTCGAGCACAAGGTACGCACTGTCACTGCCACGTGCACCCACGCACCACATGCAGCTCGAGCACAAGGTACGCACTGTCACTGCCACTGCCACGTGCACCCACGCACCACATGCAGCTCGAGCACAAGGTACGCACTGTCACTGCCACGTGCACCCACGCACCACATGCAGCTCGAGCACAAGGTACGCACTGTCACTGCCACGTGCACCCACGCACCACATGCAGCTCGAGCACAAGGTACGCACTGTCACTGCCACGTGCACCCACGCACCACATGCAGCTCGAGCACAAGGTACGCACTGTCACTGCCACGTGCACCCACGCACCACATGCAGCTCGAGCACAAGGTACGCACTGTCACTGCCACGTGCACCCACGCACCACATGCAGCTCGAGCACAAGGTACGCACTGTCACTGCCACGTGCACCCACGCACCACATGCAGCTCGAGCACAAGGTACGCACTGTCCCTGCCACTGCCACGTGCACCCACGCACCACATGCAGCTCGAGCACAAGGTACGCACTGTCACTGCCACGTGCACCCACGCACCACATGCAGCTCGAGCACAAGGTACGCACTGTCACTGCCACGTGCACCCACGCACCACATGCAGCTCGAGCACAAGGTACGCACTGTCACTGCCACGTGCACCCACGCACCACATGCAGCTCGAGCACAAGGTACGCACTGTCACTGCCACGTGCACCCACGCACCACATGCAGCTCGAGCACAAGGTACGCACTGTCACTGCCACGTGCACCCACGCACCACATGCAGCTCGAGCACAAGGTACGCACTGTCACTGCCACGTGCACCCACGCACCACATGCAGCTCGAGCACAAGGTACGCACTGTCACTGCCACGTGCACCCACGCACCACATGCAGCTCGAGCACAAGGTACGCACTGTCACTGCCACGTGCACCCACGCACCACATGCAGCTCGAGCACAAGGTACGCACTGTCACTGTCACGTGCACCCACGCACCACATGCAGCTCGAGCACAAGGTCTATCTGCTTACGTGCACCACAAGCAGTTCGAGCAAAAGCCCCTCGATTCATTGATATTATTGTTTCAGGTTCCATTCCTAATGTCGGAGTTACGAAGCGGCGCGTTGTTCAACTCGCCTCCTCACAAGAAGCAGAAGGTATCGCACGAGAACGGCGACCAGTGAGCATCAGCATTCGTACCCAACACCTTCTACTAACGGCACAAATATATTCCAGAACAGTCCCAGGCGTAGTAGTCACCCAAAGAATAAAGGATCTCGATTATTTTTTGACCCACCGCGAGAAAAATTAGAAGAAAATTGTAAAAAAAAAATGTATTTACAAAAATAACGTAGATTTAGTTCGAAAATGATCTGATGTAGGTTAATATGTGGCCAAATTTTCTTTATACAAAAGATTATTACTAACTACGCCCAGTATATCTCAACTTTTAGTATTTGTTTCGCCTTAGAAAGGTATATCGGGTATCCTTAGTATTATTTAAAATATATAATTTATTATTCTATATAAGTATGTCATAGATTATGTGAAAGTATCATTAGATTGTTAGAGAAGATCAAAGGCTTGTCCTGCTTTGCCTTCTTCTGCGCTAACGGCACAGAAAATCTCTGTTCTTACAGGGTCGGCAGCACGAATGTGACTCCCGCCACCTGATGGTTAGGCCACCCAAGTGGTATAAAAAAGCCTAAAAATTTCGAAATATTTAATTCTGAATTTCAAAAACCCAAATTTTATAATTCAGAAACAAAACTCCAACTATTAAATTTTTAACAAATACAGTGATGTTTTGATTGCTTTCATGAATATTAATGTTAAGCAAACATACGTTTTGAGTGCTTATAAATTTACTATTTTCTCTCATATTTGTGTCATTGTTTCACAAAATAACACACCTATTTGTACTTAGCACATTGTCGTATTTTATTTTGAGTTAATTTCTGTGATAAAGATTGTGTGAACATATATTTAAGATACCTAACTAGATTTTTATTTTAGATGGATCGCCATCAGTCGTGTATGTAATACATTGTTAACTGTTGGCCATCGATATACAGAGTAAATTGCTTAGGCCCTTACTGGTAAACAAAAAATACACATTTCCATAGAAAATGTTGACATAACAACTATCTGTGTGTGTAATTTTTTTATTATTAGTAAGAGCCAAGTGTTTAACACCATAGCATACGGACCTATTGAGTATCTGCACTTCAAGCACGCTAACCGATGTTTTATATTATATAGTGTAATCTTGCTTTTTGTCGTTAACACCTTCCGATTAAAAAAATAACTATAATTTACAAAAATATGTAAATATTTAGCCAGTTTGAGTGGCTTACAAGTTGTTAGCCCCTATCAGCCCCCTAGACAACTGGCAATTCGTTGACCGGCGTATCGTAGAATATAATGATGAATATATAGGATTGACACGTGTTTTGACGTTTATAACAGTTTTCAACGTATGTCAATTCCATACCAAGGTTGCCTGGAAGAAATCGCTTCCAGCGATAAGGCCGCCCATTGTACATTGAACTGTAACATGCTACCTACTTGTACTACTGTAAATCTATTGGTGTACAATAAAGAATTATCTATCTATCTATCTAAGTATTTATAATACTAACTAACTGTTTATTGTGTTTGTGTGCGTTTTATTGTGATACCACTGCTGGGAACATTGCAAGAGTCACCGATCATATTCAATACCGATCAAAATCCTTCGTTTTACTCTAACCACGGACATTGGCGGAAGTCGGGGTGAATGTCTGGGTTCGCCAAGGTACGCACTATCTACCTGCTAACATGTGCCACACGCAATTCGCCTGTAAATCAAAAATTCAATTCAACGTTTTGTCTTGCCACTTGTCTAGAGGGGCAGGTTAGACTTCATACGTTTGGAGCATGTATGCGAATTAAAAATATCTCCATTGTGATCATGTAATACTGTAGGACCAGTCTAGCTACCTTTTTCGCGAATTTGTACTTGAAATTGTGTAGTTATTGTATTTATACATTGAACAAACCTGAATTATTTACGTGTAGTTAAGTACTTAACCGAATGGAGTATGGGTATTTTTTCATGGGGGAACTTACTTAGTGAAGGAATTAACTTATATACGCATACGAAGTAAATTATGTGATTGTGAAAAAATATTTACACAATTTATATACTAAGCAACTATATTGTATGCATATTGAAAACTTCTATAGCGAAAGAACGCGCATTTTTTAATAAAATATGCCTGTAGTCATGTTTGTGTAGGTCAATCACTAATAATAACATATAAATGGTCGTTTTATTTATCGTTAAATATATTTAAATTTTATAGAAAACAAAATTTAACGTTATTGCTTTCCATTATCGATATATGAAGAATCCGTTATTTTAATTAAAAAATAATCGATAGTATTTTCTCGAACCCAGGTACTTATGTACTTTCTAATGTTAAGCTCAGTTTGAGTGTCTATTAGGTGCGAAGCAGTGGCGAGGGTTTCTTTAACTCGATTCCTGTCGGCGTCCCTATGAGTCGCATGGTGTATGACAAACTAGGTTGAGGTAAGCATTTTTTCCACCGGCTTCCCTCTTGAAAAGTTTCACCCTTCGCCACTGAAGCGAATTACTAGGGTGGAGAATGTGTCCTATAGTCCAATTCCACATCACATTCCAAGGAATCTTGTACCTAGTTAAGTATTGTGTGCTAGTTTCATTAATTTATTACTCTGCATTTTACTCAAGGAATTTCATTGTTAATCTCAGTATTCACTTAGTATTCTCAATACTACAGCATTGTACTACTTTATTTCTCTTTAGTTATCCAATTTCATAGGTTTATGAAAATAAAATGGGTCTTCATATTTTGGTTTTTTTATTTTAATATCCAAATAAATGTTTTATTTGCTTATTTATAACCTGTTATGTGTTACGACTATGTTGAAATAAAAGTATTATGTAACACGAATCGTTGTTTTAATATCAGATAATAATATTATCCGAGCAGTGTTGATGAACTATCCCCCTTTGTTTTCCATTAAGTATCAATGCGGCGTCTGGAAGGCGTGCACTTAAAACACAGATTTTGCGAAGTGGATATGGATCAATTTCTAACAAATACGGCAATGTTTCGATTGCTTTGCACTGTCGCTCCACTAACGAGTACTATACAGTATACACCATGATCAATAATTCTAAGAGTGCTTACATAGAGAAACAGGTTACATTATACCTAATAGGTACCGGTTACCTTCACAGATATAATACGTCGCTTACGTTTTAATATCACATATTATGTCAAACATAATCGCAACCGCAAAAGTAAACGAATTTGCGATTTTTTTGACAAACGACGAATTAACAATGATGGTAATACGGATAGGTTTACCCGTAACCTGTTTCCCTATATAAGCGCCCTAAGGTTGAAAAGATTCCTTCAAGCCATACGATGGCCTTATTACTTAGGCATACAATCAAGTATGCTGGTAGGTATAAGCAGCACTTTTCCGACTCCGCCGCCCAGACTCAGCCTATACATGGCTCGAGCCAATGTAACGAATAAAAGTTTATTTGGTGGGGTTTTAATGAAACCTAAAATGAAGTTAAATAAAGTGGCTATATGAGCCTGTAAAATAATAATTGATGTGAATGTTAATGTAAAACTGGCTAGCTGGAGACGCAAGAGATAAATAATAAGATGATTATAACATTATAACAATTATAATCTTGTAAATCTTGTGAATAAAAAGGGCGTTACATGAATTCATATGAAAAAGGTATTTTAGAAGGGGAACCTCAGGGGTAGGTTCGGTATAAAAATATTCGGTATAAAAAGGATAAAATTCACAACGTTACACCAACAATAGCGCCTGGAAAACGGCAATAAGCTCACCCCTATTACGTGGGACCTAAGGCTCCCCGCACACGCACGGTTTCCGTCCACGGTTTCCTGATCAAAAAGTCAGATTAAAAAAACCGAATGCTCCATTTTCATACAAAATGTTCTACTAGGCGCACACGTCCTTACTTTTTGCAGAACGGAAAAAACCTGACGTTCGGTTCAGAACGGAAAAAACCTAATGACGTCATACCGAACGCAGCACTCGCATACATTTTGTACTAATCGCCGCACACGTCAGGAAATTTCCATCCGGAATCGCGCTTAAATTGTGTCCAGCGTTGTCAATTCCCAAGAGAGTGGGGACTTTCAAGCCGATTAGCGAATTTGTGGGGATTGTGCTTATGTGGGGCATTTAGTCATTCACACTAGACCTAAACTCAGAAGTAATAAGTGGCAAGTATTATACATATTGATAAATTATTAAAGCAAAATATCCGACATTAAGGTACTATTTAACTCTTTATTGGCAATATATGTACACGAGCCGCAATAAACATCGCAAGTGGTGAATATAGCGGGAAACTTCAAGAGAAGTAATATAGTTATCAATGTCTAATATTGGGGCCTTTCTGTTGGGTTTGTGGGGAATTCAGATCATCAGTAATTGGCAACACTGATTGTGTCTCGCTTCCGGGGTTGCCAGATTGTATTGTAACTTTTGTTACATTTTGCGTAACTTTTGACTCTCTTACGACCCAGCCCCATAGTGGTAGACGCTCTCAGCTGCATTAAGTCCCAGATGAAATAGCTGGGGCTCGTACTCAATGGCCGGTGGGATTTCAAGGAGCATCTCGGAAGGCCGGCTCCTAAATTGGGCGGATACCCGAGATAAACCGAGAGGATTTGTCTCTACTATATAAAAAAAACAAGAATACGTAACTTTTCCCCCGAAAATGCAACTTTTAAGCCAGCTTGGGTTACATTTGACAATTTGGCACTGGCAACACTGCTCGCTTCGAACTAATAATAAAAAAACCTAATGCAAAAAACCGAACGTGTGCGGTCGGCACGGAATTCCAAATCAGGAAACCGTGGACAGAGTTGGCAACCCTAGGTAGAATGGTCCAAATGTGGGATCATGAACAGGCTCGCAGTACCGAAAATTTACGGATGCATGTATGATGCATGTAAATGCAATTTGGGAATCATTGAGGGGAAGTTCATTCTGTTTTATAACACGCGCCACGTATCTTGGACCTAAATCGTAAGACATACGAGGCTCTGGCACCCGCGGATTGCTTTGTAATAGTCTATGCTAGGTGAATTTGAGTTCGTCTACCGCAGTAGCACCCCGTGCTATCCTCAAAAGACACCCAAGAAATGTGTACTGCGCGTATAGGGCACATATTGAGCACATTTTAGGTCCAAGATACGTGGCGCGGGTTATAACACAGTTAGATCAATGAGACAACGCCTACTTGATGTAATCAATGCCAACGGTGGTTACACTAGATTCTAAGAAAATATAAGTTCTTTTTTTAACTCGTTGTTTTGATTTATTTTATTTAGATTATTTTTTTTTATTATACAGTATTATATTTATACAGTCAGTGCAATAAATATGCCCCGAAATATTACTAGAAATGGGTAACGCAGCGATTTTTTGCGTTAATATAATAACGTTGACGTAGTTTATGTGAGTTCTTACTAGACTAGCTGTTGCACTAGTTTTAAGCCATCAGATTTTAAATATTCATTTAACACACCTGGTGAGCGAACTAACAATGCACTATGTGTGGCAGGCCTTAGTTTTGAGGAACATGACTCAAAAGGGGATTGTAGCCGGCCTTAATGACTTTTGGCTCTACGGTGCATAGATACCATTAAACGACCTATTTGACAACATTAATATGAACACTGTAACAGCTAACATAATATTGACAACTTACATCGAAGATGTTTTGAACACTCTGGATGCTTACAACTATTTGAATGCTATGTCTGCGAACATAAAATTGAATTTATATTCTTTACATAATTTTGACTACTTTGGAAGCACATATCTATCTGATGCTGACTGTACAATGATTGGTGAAATGTGGGTGTTAATTCACCTCTGCCTAACCCTCCGGGGATGAAGGCGTGATTGTATGTATGTATGTTTCCCGAAGAGCGGGAACTGGACTATGAAGCCGCATCCTCTTCACCCAATGTTTAAAAAAAGAACGGACAGTGATAGATTGGGGTTGTAGACGGTGTTGTGAAATCAAAGCACAGTATCTGATTAATCTTCTTTATTTTCAGTTAAGCATAGAATAGTTACAGTATCCCAATTTCTCCAGTCTAATTTGACAGTATGTCTCATTCACGCACCAAGTGGTTCACAATAAACCTTAAGTAACGAGGTTATTGGTGTTCACAATACAAGTATAGCCGAAAATTAAATACAATAAACCAACATACCTTATGTAAAAATCTAAATATCGTTCCTTACCGCAAACGGGGAATAGGTATTACATGCGAGTAACTTAAAATACTTAAAAACTAAGATACATAGTTTTGTTCTAAGTTGCGTAATGTAACCGTTTTAACAATTCCTCTTAAAACTAATTATAAATTGTTAAAATGTCACTTGTCATGCAGTTAGTAAGATTTTATACATATTACAAAATTTTTGGTAATAAAACATTTATCTTAAGAGCTCAAACTTAACGTTTGACAATACAACGTGCCGTTATAATCGATATAAAATGACAAAATATCAGAACAAATAACAATGCAACATCTATTCGCTGTGATGTCTCAATGACGCCAGGCGGGCGGCGGTCACCCGCGCCCGCGCGTGGAATGTTAACTAATTACACCTAAAGCGTTAATAGTACCACAATACTGTCGCTTAGCAATAATTAAATACTTAACAATATAAATTATACAAATGAACCCATGCAGGCGGGCCTCGCCGCAACACACCACAACCACCACATCGGCAACAGATTATAGAATACAGAATACAGTACAACGGGCAACGACAACACAACACATAACGTGTCCGAGCGACACAACACAACACGTAGCGTGTCCGAGCGACACTCGGGCACTCGGGGGCGGCGGAAGGCTCGGGCGGCGCCGGGTGATACAACTAGTACATACTAGGTACATATCGGTGCACAAGTCTACGAGAGAGGTATCTACTACGCACTATTTAGAATAGTTAGTGGACACTTGAGCTCAGCCGGTGGCCGCGCACCGCCATACGATTCCATTATGATAATAATTTTTATATAATAAGTCTTTTCTTCTACATTAACAATAATTTGTTATAATATAACCGATGTAATTTACGAGTTTTTTTAATTATTTGGTTTATAATGTACACGATTTTAAATTTGTCTCAGTGCTCAATATTATATATATTTATATAATTTATAAAATTCGTTGGCTACCTAAACGAGTGGTGTTTAGCTATGAAGGACAACAGAATCTACAATAGGGAATGGAGTAAATTGTACACTCAGTGCCACGAGCGGCGACATAGGATTATTTAGAGAATATCAATTTAAACTAACGAAGATTTTTCGCCGGTCGTGGCACTGACTGCAGTAAAGTAGCGTTGGAATGGAGTGCGGCATAGACTATAGAAGGTAACTTTTATTTTACAAATTGAAATTCGTTGTGTGAAAATATTGAAATTGAACTGTATTTATACAAATTGGACAAAAATAAGGTTGAATGAATTAAAAAATGTTAGGTATAAAACGATATGCCGCACGCCATTCCAGGGACGTACTACGTATCTAGCTTACGTCTAGGCGCCTAGGTACACTAACGGTCGATCGACTACTCACGCTCCGCCGCGCGGTCCGACGTCACTACGTTTAATTCCTCACGTGCCTTTCATTGAGCAGATCACCTGTCTCGCATAATTACAATATATATTACTACTATATTTTATTGCTCAAAACAATGATCTGATAGAGAACGCGAGTATCTACGCGTCCCTCGCGCGAGTGGCGCCCTCTGCAGACACTCGCGTCACCTTCCTCACAGAAAGGTTTCATTACACTAATATACTATAATAATTTCAAAAATATTAAGTCTTATAATATTTTCTCGTATAGTACATAAATGAATAATTTGTTTAATTTATGTACACGAAGCGTCTGCGGCCCCGCTAGTTCGGAGCCGTTAGAAGTGATAGGTACTAAATTTTAATAATAGGAAAAGTGAATATGCCGTTCCCTAACTAAATGTTAGCGTATGTGACGCGTGAAGACGCAGGAGCACCATGTATTGGCTACTTGACACGTTCGACGGTTCGCTCTGGTGTACGTATCGTGCGTTCAATTCCTCAATAGCGATAAATAAGTCAGATCTATGTATTTATATGTACAATTTGTTAGGCGTGGAATGCGTAAAGAACTGTCAAAGGTGATGAATAGGAATCTACACTGGGGTTCGTCATTTGATAATTGAATTAAGATTACAACGTATAGGAGAATGGTCGAAATTTTTCTAATATTTTATTATATACCTTTTTAATATAGTATTCTTTTTTATATATAATTTCTTCGTATTATAAAGTATGGTGGTGATGGTAAGAATCACTCCTACTGTGATCAATATAACGTCCGATATTTTGGCAGTTTGAGCGTAAGTACCAATTCTTAGAATGTTAAAACTACCCCCATAGTTTTAACATTATTATTTACATACAATTTTATCGTTACAGACAAAATGATATTTGTCTGCATTCTTAATACTTTTGTAGTCAACGCGACTACAATGCAAGAGGCTGCTTAGTGAATACCCTACAATTTGTTGCTAGCGCAGAAGCGGGGCTCGTAGAATCTCAATCGAGGCTCTGTAGGAGGGAGTATTATGTACAGTGGCGGCTAGCGGGGCTAGTGGCGGGGCTGGCGGGGCTGGCGGGGCTGGCGGGGCTTGCGTCAGTTGAGCGGCAGGCAGAACATGTGCTGCAGCAGCGTGGGCTTGCGCGGCGGCAGCTCCGAGCACACCGAGTCGTAGTCCGACGACGACGACTCCGCGCCGTAGTACGCCTGCCGGACATCACGTAACATCAATATGACAGTTTTTTGGTTTAAAAAAACATGTGGTAAATTCAGTTTTCATCCCTTCTATTCGAAAAGTGTCAAAGCAAAATAGCACTTTTCTGTTAAGAACTTTTTAGCGGGCGGAAAAGCGATTTGAATTTGGAACATTATATAATCATTCATAGAAAACGAACGCAAATTGTTTGAATTACTGGCTGGTACGTGTTGATTGCACGACGGGGCGAAACGAAGGATTCTAAGGAAGTATGCCGAGCGTAGCTAATCTAGAATCCTTCGCTTCGCTCGTGGTTTAAAGTAGCGCCCTCGCCGTAAAAATATTATTTTGCTCCCTTGTCATACAATCTACTATTTTGTTACACTTTAGATGGTGAACACTCTTCGTGACCTATATAAAAGCCTTCAATATCAGAGGTGTTTGACTTGTATGTTTATAACTGCTTGGGTCACGGTACCATCAGCTACCGAAATGAGATTCAACGACAATGATGCGAATTCTACTATTTCAAACGTCGTCGTACTGAAGTATGCCAGTGTGAGGTCGGTACCTGCATGGGGTCGTGGTAGGGATGCAGCAGACAGGCGTGTTGTCACACGCAGTCCTCCAGGGACATCAGGAGCGGGTTCACGTACTCGAAGCCCTCGAATTCCGACTGGTCGATGTCTGCGATCACAGTACTGAAACACACAAAGCAAAATATAAAATTATAATTCTAAAGAGATACAGTTCAATCAATCATCATCATCCTTATGTAGATGCAATTCTCTGATTGCAACCGTGGCCAAGATGACCTCGGAGCTCAGGGTCCGCCTTCCGGCTCTTCCTCCTGCACTTCGCACGATCTTGGGCGTCCATGGTAGTGAGACTGTGTGTGTGTGCGTGTGTGTGTGTGCGTGTGTGTGTGTGTGTGTGTGTGTGTGTACGTACTCGTTGTCGGGCGTGAGGTGCACGGGCTCGTCGGTGAACTCGGGCGGGAAGTTGGCGAGGTCGCGCTCGCCCTCCAGGCGCGGCTTGAACGGGGGCACCACCTGCTTCTGCTCCAGCTGCGGGGAGGAACAAACAGGTTAAATATAAAATAGCGTCAGTAGCTTAAGGACAGGCTACGCGAAACAGCGCTCGAACCCGACGGAAATCATGACAGAAAATGTATGATATTAGCGATGAACTGGAGTCGGTTTGAAAGTCAAAGAGTTCTTGAAGGGGCCGAAATAACTTATTTGATGATAAATTTACTAATTAATCCAAAAAAAGACTCCAAAGTTATTGAAATACGCGTAAAACTGGGTCATTTGCCTGGCACAGTTTTCGTGTGAAGTTATAATTTTCTTAAGAAATAAATATGTATATAAGTAGATAAAGAGCTATACTTGCCGCTGAATACATTTTATTAATTGTAAATAACTGTTATGATGTCGCATATCAATAAAAATAACTATGTGTGCAAATTTCCCATACAATTTTGCAGCGATCTGTGTAGATTCCTTCCGACGTCAGTCGCCCACGGGCTTTTGGCGAGAGAGCACGTCTCTTTGATGCGTGATGACAGTTCACACATACACAATAGGCATACCAACAAAAATGTGAAGTCAAAAGTGGCGACACTGTCTTCTCAGTGTTGTCAAATTTATTTAGATGTTCAATAAAATAGTATGCATTTGACAGTGACAAACGTAGTTCCGATTTTGGCCGTTTCACGAATTCGTTGGTACATTTATAACATAGTGGTTCGATTTAGTGTCTAACCACAAGCGCCTAAAATGTCAAACTAAAAAGTTGGGGATATACTAATCCAAAATATTTTTTTAAAGACAATATTTTTGGGTCCTGTTGTAAGGAAATTATCTTCTTCACCCTAGCGTTAATTCCCAGTCGCATCCGAAGTTTCTCAGCTCGGAGTCTGGGGTCCACTTTACCAGTCTTAGCTACGGATTTGGCTAGACCTCGATATTTTCCGTGAAGCGATTGCCATCTGATCTCCACAACTCAATGTTAACATTAGGCGATATCGAAGCTTTGCAGCTAGACCGTTGTTTTTGGACTTTTTAGGGCACCAACTACCCGTAACGACTGCCATAGATGTTCTTATGGCAACCGGGACCGACGGCTTAACGTGCTCTCCGAGGCACGACCAGACCAATGCAAATACCCATATTTCATGAACACAAATATTTGCACTGAGCGGGGATCGAACCCGCGCCTCCTGCGCAGCGGCCGCGTTCACTACCGCTACGCCACGGAGGCTGTCAGTTGTTGTAAGGAAATTATATTAGACAATAAGTTCGTAGTCATACATGTATACACGTATTTTATAAACATAAGTTCCTAAAATACATGTATCATGAAGTAGCTGTTTCCGTACATTTTAGAAATTAATAAAGAAAACTTAAGTAAGTACTTGGGTTATATTGTGCGTGTTCGTCGTAAGTTCGTGGTCTATATATAATATTATGTTACACATACCGGCTCAATATGATTTCTCAAAGAGGTTGCTCAAAAAGGTTGAACCAAACAGTTTGGTATATACCTAGCTAAAATACGATACCCTACTCGATAAATTTGAATAAAAATGTTTTCTGTCAACACATAATATATTTTACAACACACCTGCTCATAAAAGTGCTATTATTTTACCGCAATTAGGCAAGTAAGTTATAGACATACAAGTGAGTTATAGATTCTTTTTTAAATTTTATAGGAAGTGTCTATGTTCTTAAAAGAGTTTTGATACAAAAAAGAACGTGTTTAATAGTACGAATAAATTAATACGCCTATTGTATGGTCATTTGATGCATTTTCGTATTTAAATAAATAATTTCAACTTGTAATACTTGTATATTAAACAAAATTTTCACTCAAACTTAACTTTTTTTTTTCTCTAAGTATAGAAAAAAAAACAGTAAAAAAAGTTAAATTCAAACCTCATTTTTTTTTAAATATGGCCGACCACCATTGTTAAATGCGCGCGCATAGCAAAACGAATTAATTTGTAGTATTGTTTATTTAGTATTTGTAGTATTATTTTATTCGCAAGTGTGTTGTAAAACGTCGTATGGCACGCGTGAGCATGATGATTACCGTTCTCGGCACTCTTAAGACCCTCGCCTACAGCTCGGGTCTCAATAGCGCCTCGGCGGTAATCACCAACTTTGCTCACTTGTA
Source organism: Eilema depressum (assembly GCA_914767945.1). Classification (NCBI taxonomy): domain Eukaryota; kingdom Metazoa; phylum Arthropoda; class Insecta; order Lepidoptera; family Erebidae; genus Eilema; species Eilema depressum. The sequence continues at coordinate 3,941,376 of OU612026.1, forward strand.
CCATAATGTACTATTAGCATCAAAAATCTACCGTATAGTTTTGATGGAATTTTATGTAGGTACCCTATAACACTCGGGAGATGAATACCTTTCATTTGAGACCCCATTCATTGAAATCCGTCTAGGGATTAGGCCTGTAAAGAGGAACAAAGAAAACTACATACATACATATATACGCGCGAAACACATTACCCTCGCTGGCGCAGTCGGGTAAAAACTAATACCCGACTACTGAAAAATTACGCTAATATTAAGCAAGAAAATATCTAAGTAGTAGTAGTCTTTAGGGATACTTCGAGCCCTAAAAAGTCCAACAACTGGTTTAGTTGCAATGCTTCTATATCGCCCAATATCGTTATTGCGTTGTGGAGGTCAGATGACAATCGATTCGCGAAAGTTTTGGATTACGCTAATTAAGAAGGAGAAGAACACAACCCTAAAAGAAAAACAGGTTTTTACGGGACTTTGTTTCCGTTCTTGTCACAGAATTCAACAAAAAAAAACTTACTCCTATATTTAATTTTGTCTTCTGAAATAAATCTGTTCATTAAATCAGTTTAATTTTCGTTTTTTTAAGCCTGGTTTTATTTTTTTAATATACCTACTATGAATTGTAAAATATTGTAAGATAATACATAAGATATAAAATATAAGTTATATGTTTTAATTGACCCCAACATACCCTATATCTCAACTTTGATTGAAAAACTCTTGGCTTTATCAGTTGGAGTAAAGTCTATAACCTAAAGCCTAAATCTGCCTTTTATTATTACATATAATAATTGAAACATTAGCTTTCTTTGATTGACATTAGAAACTTTGACTGACTCCTACCTGAGCACATGTTGCTGAATTAGTGGAACATAACAGTGGAACGATCAGTCCGAAATCGAAGTGAAGACGTCTAATAGGAATGTTTGTTTGTTTGTTGAACGACTCTATAGTTCGGGAACATTACGCGACAAGTGCGATGTTTCCAGTTCAAAGAAAACAAAGTCTCGCGTTGATAATTGTCGTTGTTGGGCAACATTATGCAACAGTTTTGCACAATATCGCCATAAAATGTGATGTCTCGGAGTGGCTTAAAAATACCTTCATGGCAATAGCTGTTTATGGCAATGTTTTGCTCATGATAAAAGAGTATGAAAGTAAGGTAGGACAATTTAATTCTTTAAGAAACTATTTATTTAGAGTATGAGATATTCAATCATCTCTCTACTATGATAAAATTATAGTCTTTCTACGCGGTGGGCATTTTAATTTTACGAACATTTTTAATATTTATATCAATATTTAGGTGTAGGTATGTTACCAACCTTATTTTGTTCAATATCTCAAATCTTTGTAAAAAATTTAAACAACGTCATGTCATGATGCCAAAACAAAAGACATGCCAATGACGTCATGCACGAAATGAAAGGGATGAATATACAAGCAAGAAAAGGAAAAGAAATATAATTTGACAGACGAAATTCGTCTCAATAAATCGTATTACTGAAAATGCACTCTAATCATAAGTAATAAAATAGCTTTTTCAGTATTCTTAAGACAATTTTCTACATTATGTTGACTTGCAAAAAGCATCTTGCAGCCCACTGTGCACCTCGGCGATGTGTGCGTGCACGTTTGCGTCTTATTTTGACAGATTTTGAGTCGTGCGATCGGCGTAGCCGGCCCTTAATAATAACTATTTACATGATACCAAAAATGTGCCTAAAAGATGATGCATAACGGCGCAAGCGCCAAAAACAAAATAACAAAGAAAAAATGCCAAAGGGTAAGATGAAAAGTATCTTTTCATTTCTCATACTCGGCAAGTAGTGTTGTTTTGATCTGATTATTGGGTGGAAAATGCTGTTTCCCTCCCTAGGGAAAAACTCATACAAATTACTTCCCACCTAAGGGCCGGAATGAACTTTAAAAATGAACTGCTGTTAGCTGTGAAGAGTTTTACGTAAAAAAAAACTAAGTAAAAAAAAATGCAGCCATGTGACTTTTTAAACAGCCAGTGTGAACTTAGCACAAACTTCTTTGAACGGAATAAGTTGCAACAATTACGCGGTGAGTTCCATATTTAAAATTTAAAAAGTCGACATAATGTAATTATTCGTTATATTCGAAATTAAAAATAGAGTGTTTAACACGGGTAAAATAATCAATTCCGACTCGGACATAGCCGCCCTCGCTGCACTCGGGCGTCTAAATACCTCGGGAATTGATTCTTTCAACCCTCGGTTAACAATCTACTATTACAAAATCGTAAATTTTCAAAAGATCTGGAAAGTATTTCAGATTATCTCATGACTAATGTTAAAAAAATATTGTTAACGAAATGTGGATATTAATACCTACAGTTCTGCTTGCTTCTTCGGGGATTTACAGGAATGAGTCAACATTTTGTAAACTCAATGCTTCAGTCGCAACCTAGATTCCACACAATCAATTCAATAATAGTTAAGGAAATAAGTCGTGGTACATACCATCTCCCACTCGATGCTCTTGAAGAAGGGATGGTTGACGATGTCGAGGAAGCCGTTCTCGCCGCAGCCGAGCCGCTCCGCCGGGTTCTTGTTGAGGAAGCCCTTCAGCACCGACGCCGCCTTCACCGACAGCGAGCGCGGGATGCGGATCGTCTTCTCTAGGATCACCTGCAGCACCAGGGGGGTTAGTCTGGGGTTCTGATACTAGCGGCGGTGCCATGTCATCGTCTATAACTGATAACCTCATTAAAAAGATACTTTTAAGATTTTGTGCACGCATGTGAACGCCTTCACTGCGTACTCTTTCGTGCAAGACGTAAATATTTTTACACGAAATTAGTTCAATATTATTTCCAGGAAATTAATTCAATATTATTTGCACGAAATTAGTTCAATATTATTGGCACAAAATTAGCTTAATAAAATTTGCACGAAATTAGCTCAATATTTTTTGCACAAAATTAGCTCAATATTATTTGCACGAAACTAGCCAAACGCATGAGTTGGCGTACGGCTTTATATTCAATCGGTCTGTGGGTCAAAGAGATTCGATAGACACGAAATGAATGATCGCATGCTAAAAACTACAAACGAATTAAAACGGGATCAATGAATCTGTACATACTGAACCAGGAGTGCAGTACAGACAGGTCGACAGAGAGGAGTCCCATTAAAATATATTGTACTAGCTGTTGCTCGCGTGTGTATAGTATATACAGCCTACGTGTTATTATGATGTAGAAGCTATATTAATGTAAACTGTCATTAAAATCCATTCAGTAGTTTTACGTGAAAGAGTAACAAACATCCTCACATACTTACAAAGTTTCGCGTTTATAATATTAGTAGATGTGCTGACCTGGAAGAGGTAGTCCTCGGTGTTCTGGTCGGGGTTGTCGGCGGCCTGCGCGATGTCGAAGGGCGAGCGGCCCGCCAGCATCTCGTACGTCAGCACGCCCAGCGCCCACCAGTCCACGGAGAAGCCGTACTCCTCGCCGCGCAGGATCTCCGGCGCGATGTAGTTGGGCGTGCCGCAGAACGTCGACGTCGTGTCGCCGGGCCGCACGCCTTCCTGCGATACCACATAATAGTGAGGGTTAGTTGTGAGCCGGAGCCGGAGCATCCCGGCCGATATACGTCGTCTTGACCAGGACGCCCAGGACCAAATATGGGGATCACAAAGTCCGCCACTCGCCCCCGGGTATGGGGAGGCGTCATCACGGGTCGTTTCTGCAAAGGTGATAGGCAGTTACACCCGTCATCCTCAGGGTGGGCCTGAGGGTGACGGTTCATGGGGGACGGAGGTCATTCTACGGCCAACGTCCGATTCGCCTTCGCTCGTGCTCGCAGAATGAGGCGCCGGCGGCCCACGCATCTGCACAGCGAACCATCACCGCTCACAAGGTGGCGAGCGATAGAACTCTCACTCCCAGGGTCGCCACCAGCTCCCGTCTCGGCGTCTCCCACACCGGGCACTCGGTGAGCGTTGAGTCCTCGCTCACATCGCAGTGATGGCACTCGGACGTTGGCTCTTCCCGTTCTCACCTTGCACATGCCGTAGTCGGTGAGCTTGATGTGTCCCTCGTGGTCCAGCAGCACGTTGTCCAGCTTGAGGTCGCGGTAGATGACGCCGCGCTCGTGCAGGAAGTGCAGCGCGAGCGAGATCTCCGCCGCGTAGAACCGTGCGTGTTCCTCCGGCAGCCGCCGCTGGCGCTGCATGTGGAACCTGGCACACACCATTGGGATGCTGAGGAGCTGAGCTTTATAATGCACAAACACTTGAAGAAATACCGATCCTCAAGGCTGTGCAGTAAGTGATTATTGTACAGCCTCAAGGGAAGCGCAGATCCCAGCGTCTCCTAAAATATGTACTTCACGCAACTAGCGTCACTCATTTCGATGTCAAGACTCGATTTACTGCAGCAAGAGTCGAGTGACGTGAATTAGAGTATAATTAGAAAATTGCCATTACGAGGGATTCCACAGACGGTGCGAAATAAAGGAGGAAAAACCATAAACCGAGTTGCGAGGTAAGAGTTTTGCACGCAACTAGGACTCGCACTGAGATCACGATAACAGCTGAGAACAAATTTCTGGGCTTTGGAGCCGCAGGGACTCCTTCTCCAAATAGCAACCCTCCAAGTCATACACTAAAGTGCAAAATAGCTCACACTTTAATATCTGTTCATTGAAACTGCTTAAGGATCCTTCACCTACTGACATGGTCCATGTTTACTTACATGAGGTCCCCGCCTCTAACGAACTCGATGACGAAGAACAGACGGCTGGGCGTCTGGAAGCAGGAGTGCAGCCCCACTAGGAAGGGGTGGTTGGAGGCGGTCTCGAACACGTGCTTCTCGGTCTGCACCCAGTCGATGTCCTCGTCGTCCGTCACCAGCGCCTTCTTGATGACTTTCATCGCGTATACGCGTTTTGTGCGTTTTAGTTCTACCATCAGCACCTGGAAAAGGGGGAAAGTAATATTTGAAATGTTTATTTTGGGAAGTGAATTTGCAACCGATTTTTCATTATGTCAGTAGTTTTGTGCAAGAATAAAATAAAATCTACGATCAGCTCCCCTAGAAAACTGGCAATTCCTTGGCCGGCGTATTGTAGAATAGATTAATGAATACATGGGATTGATAATACGTATTTGGACGTTTATGACATACGTTCACGACGGTCATAATATGACAGTGATGACGTATATTATACGACAAAACCCATACATTCATCATCTGTATGTACTCTGCTCAAAAAGATCTTAATACCATGTCATTAAGATCTTTTTGAGCACTCTGCCAGTCAAGATCAATTTGACGCTGACTGTACATTCATCATCAACCAATGTACGGTTAACATCACATCTTTTTAGCAGTTCCAAATATTTTTGACCACCCAAGTTTCTATCGCTTTAGCGATGTTGCTCACGGCCTTTTACTTTTCAACCGAAGATATTTGCATCGTCTTCCAACCCACCTTAGCATAGGAGCCGCGCCCTATAACCCTGATGAGCTCGAAGTCGTCGAGCGAGTACTGCCGCTGCGAGCCCGGCTCCAGGTCGTCGGGCCGCGCCGGCGTGCTGGGCGCCGGCGCCGGCGGCGTCTCCGGCAGCGGGGGCTCCACCTCCGCGCGGGATCTGGACCAAACAACGAGTACCTTGAGGTGAGATGTCTTCGCAATTTCCTTCCTACACTCCCGGGTTCTTTTAAGCGAGGCATGAAAGAGCATTTGATGAGACCGTCCAGCTGACTGCCACCATTGTAAAGGGTGTCTCAGAATGTTTTTCGTTTTTTAATTGACCAAAACGCGCCAACCGCTGGTTGCAGGGGGCTGGGAGTAGTCTCAAACGCTTGGCCGGCTTGTTAAGTTTAGTAGACATGAATCGTTTCACAGGACCGCAGCGTGCATTTTGCGTGCGAGCATTTGATAAAAACAGCGATTTTAGACTATGTTCGTCGTCTCTACAGGACACATTTTAATTTAACAAGCTTAAACATGTTCCAAGTGCCAATTTAATTAAGCTTTGGGTGTGCAAGTTTGAAGAGACTGGGATTTCAATGTCTGACAAGTCCTCTGGGCGCAAAAGGACATCAAGAACGAGCATGAACGTCAACCGCGTTCGCCAGTCTTTTTTGACGATGACCGAGGTCGACGTCAGACTGTTAATTCTGCTCGATATTGCCATATGATCTGCACTTTTTTACTACAGAAATGCAAAACCAGCGTGGCTACAACACCTTTTGTCAGCAAGATGGAGCCACTTCTCATGTCATAAATGACTCATTAGCCGCTCTCCACGATTTATTCCCTGGAAAAGTGATAAGTCGCCAAGGAGACATTAACTGGCCACCGAGTAGCCCTAATTAAACGCCAGGTGTTTTTTCCTATGAGGCTTCTTAAAAAGTGAAGTATACAATCCATTGCCACCCAACCTGAATGTTTTGAAGCAAAGAATCACTGAAGAAATCGACTCTATTCCAAGAGCGATGCTCCAGCGAGAGATTGTAAATTCTAGCTCCGGGTTCAATGAGTCTGAACAAGTGAATGGTGCGTATTTGCTATCGGTTGTTTTTCATAAATAAACTTCAAGAACTGCTCTTTAATTTAACAATAAATAAAGCGAGTTTTAATTGATATTGTTGTTTTTTATTTAACATCTAAAAACGAAAAACACTCTGAGACACCCTTTATCTATGTGTCTGTAATGGTGACCCTCTTTCCTGAGACTGTGCCTTCAGCTTACCATCAGGCGAGGTGAAGTCAAATTGACGTGTCCTACATAATATGTGAGAGACAAGTTGATAGAACGAGGCATCGAAATAGAGGACGATAGTTGAATAGGGTATTTGGTGGTTTGGGCACATGAGAACGAAAGAGTACGTAATGACAGAATGATAAATTAAGTAGAGCAGGTTGGTTTGGGGACTATGCCTACCCCGGAGGGTGAAAACACGTGAGTATATGTATTTAGGTGCTGACGACACTCATGATTTCAAATTGGTGCATTTGAGTTTGCGTAAGTTCTGAAGAGTTTTTTGGCCACCCACATTTTTTCTTTAATTAAATGTAATACAAAAACAAGTACCTATTAAATGTCTTCAAGTTTATTTATATAGTCCTAGTTCCTAGTAGTGATGTATAATATTATGTAGTATGCACCATCAACCAATCAATCAATTAGCTACGATAAGCTAATTCCACTGCTGGACATAGGTCCCTTCCAATGTTGGAAGGCTTTGGCCTACTATTTCCACGCTGGCCAGACGGGTTGGTACAGGGTTTTATTTCGAGCTTTCCCTCTCGCAGTGATATCGTCTGCGTATGTTTCCGTAAGTCGCCTCTTACGACACCCTTCGGATGAGATGGGGTGGTGATACTTGTATTCTTTCTACGTCACCACACGGATAGTGTAATGTTTTGCACATATATAGTGACAATTATTATTCATAGCCTGTCATAGCGTTTAACACGTCCGATATTGTCGGTAAAAATACACCAATAGAAATGAATAAATAAACATCTGTCCTGTCTATTTTGGTATTTGACTGCGCGTGTCGACGGTCAACACCGATATGACCTGTCAAATGTTTAACCAAATACATAAAACGAATAACAAACTGCGCCTGAAAAAGGAACATTGGTCCGTACTGTCTGTGTATAGTAAATTAATCGATTTTCAAAAAAGGAGATTATCCTTTCCATATGAATGCGTTTTTTTTAACAAATAAGTCCGGTATTTCGCGTGTTTTTTGTCATAATCGAGAGATTTTATTCGCTCACGATTTGCATATATTAATTACCTAGTTACCTACAAAAAACTACGACCCAAAACAGCCTTAAAGATGGAATAGCTCTAACCTAATACCCTAAAACTAGGATCTGTGCCTACACAAAAAGCGCAATAGCGTGACTGTACACATTCCAATCACCTTAGCTCTAAAACATAATAAACAATAATAATCAAACAATGAAAAATGTCTAAAGATTACAAAAATTACATCAATTTATTTATTTGTTAAGATAATTTGTAAAATTGTAAGTGTTCAGCAACTTCTGCCGGCGACTGTACCTATCTAAATCTGGGGGCACAGTAGTGCCCCCGCCAAGTCGAGCAAAAAAAGGCTTGGACTTACACCTCCGTAATTCTCACTTAAAATTAACAAACACTGGTTTTATTTAGACATAACATAGCATAAACCCACGCCTATATCCCCGAAGGGGTAGGCAGAGGGGCTAGCACCCACATTTCGCCGTTTATGTTTAGGTCCCAATGTAATAATAGGTGGCGAGCCTATTGCCATTAACCGGGCACTTATAAACCTGCGATAACGATTTAGACATAACTGATTTTAATGTTCCAATAACATAATTAAAAAGCATATCTTACATTCGCATATTCCGGAATTGACACACCAACATGTTTAACAGTTTAAAGTGTAAATATTTTCAAACTAGCCGTAATTTAAATTTAAATTCGATGTCCAATGTGATGTCAACAGTAACATCTTTGGCGCTCGACTGGGTCGGTTATCAAACCGTGTCAAGCAGAAGGTTACACCAATTATAAAAACAAAATGTTTATAAATTTGATAATAATGACAAGCACATATTGTGTGTCATGAACGGAATTCCCGTGATACCGCTAAGATTACAAGGTCAATGTTTATTTACAATCACAGTCTTAGAACATATTCTGTATAGACACAACTTTGCTAACAAAATTCATCAAAAAACGGTGTGAGAAATGCGTTGTGTGATTAAGTATGCTAATGTCAATATTTTTCTTTAAGGCGGCGCCGAAATGATACTTGCTGCGTCTAGGTATAGAATTTGTATCTTTCCTGTGGTATTCCCAGTTCAGATCAGTATCGCTTTAGTTATGGCCGCCATAGACGTTCAAGTAATTTGACCAAACAGGTCGGTTCAACAGTTTGATGACTTTGGCATCATCTTTCTACTCATTAACTTTGATCAAAATTTTGCCACAGACGTTTGTGATGATTTGATCAAACTGTTTGAATTAGTTGAACGTGTATGGCGGCCTATAAATTAGATAATGAAACCTGATCGAAACTTCTGGTTCAGAAGCATTAGGTGATAACGTGATCGCGTTAGTTTCCATGAGCAAAATATATAAACACATAATATTTTTTACAGATGATGTTTATAAAACAGCGGCTATCAAATAGGTAGGCACTTGTAAATTATCTCTTATCGGTTCTAATACAAGATGTTTTAAACATAACATAACATAACATAAACTCACGCCTATATCCCCGAAGGGGTAGGCAGAGGTGCTAGCACCCACATTTCGCCGTTTATGTTTAGGTCCCAATGTAATAGGTGGCGAGCCTATTGCCATTAACCGGGCACTTATAAACCTGTGATAAATACACACATAACTTCGAAAAGCATCGAAAAGTCATTGGTGTGTGCCATGGTAAAACCTGGGATCGAACCCGAGACCTCGTCTCAGTGTTTTAACCGACTTCTAAAAAGGAGAAATTCTCAATTCGAATTTATATTTACGCGCATAGCTCCCTCATGTATTTACATCATTTGTTTGTCACAACAGATTTGAAAACTCGACTTTATATGTATTAACATACGTCACATTTTGCTATATCCGTTAATCCCGATGTTACTGCTATCTATCAACTGGCGAATAATCCTTTATCGGTTACTTTTATTGCACCTGTGCGCGAATGTCGCCGGGCGCAGGCGGTGACTCTCGCCGTCTGCCGATAAGTGCGTTATCTATCACCGACCCTATGTATCTATGTCATAGCGCCATGCCTTGCCCCGCGAATTGGTTAACTCAATCGGGAAAGTATCGTAGATTTAATAATGACGCGAATTATTTTTAATTTTTACTTTTAGAAATCTTTCAACGCCGGGTTTTCACGCGTGCGTGGTTTCGCGGACGTGGTCTCAGACACGGACGCATGTACCTACTATGACAAACGTGTCTGCACTATCATGGACGAGCCCCCGCGCACGCCTTTTTAAATTTGCGGATCATAAAAAGCGGCTCTAAGAAGCATACATTTAATATTTTCTATCAGCTAGTGCCAACCAGAATAGTTTTTTAGGAGTGCCATCCTGTCCTTAGTCCTTATATTTGATTCTGACCTTACACACATAACGAGTTTCCTTCACTGTCATTAAAATTATTATGTATTTTATCAACCAGTAGAGTGTACCTGACAGATGACGCTCTCCCCAAGGTGCTTTCTCCATTCGCGTCGTCCTTGACCTCGATGGGGTCCACATGTTCGTTGGAGCAGGGCTTCTGCACGAGCTTGTGGCACTTCTTATGCACCAGTAGCTTGCACTGGATACACTTGAAACCTTGTCGCCCGAGCCCCCAGATGCGGTCTTGGCAGAAGGCACAAAAGGCGCGCTGGAACGAAACAATAGTTGATGTTAAGATGGTTATATGCTGATAATATATGCAAAACTTAAAATGTATGTGATTCAAACTGTACCTAATGTTTGGTACACTTTAATAATTAGCGGCATCTACAGCCGCACTAGGTGGGAACTTGTATCTTGGCGTACGTTTGTATAAATAGTCATGTTTTTCCTAGCACGAATTAGTTCGGTTTGGCCGGAGAGAGGGTGGTCCTCCAGGAATGCCCGAGGCCTCTGAGGAGAAGGATTTGGCTCGTTCTCGGTTCCCCTCGGGCATTAGCTAGCGTCCTATATTTCCTCTCCCTTTCTCTCAGATGGTGGTGTAAGTGACAATACTGGTTTTCTAATAAGACGTACTTAACTACTTAGGTGTACCAAACGACAACAAGTAGCTTTACAAGTATATGGAAGTTTGAAACACCGAATAGCCAGGCAACTTAACCTCCTAACTATATACCAGGCCATCGATTCTGCAAAAGCAAAACCACTGCAATACTACGGACACTGCAAGAAATGCCATTCAATTTTTGACTTTAAATCAATACTTATAAAGTCTACAAATAAATGGCTTTTTGTACAGTGAATGAAAGAGTGTAATGAAACTCTGTTAATTTAATTTTGAACTTTGAACTTGTAGCAAAAACGTCTAAAATTTAATACCATTTTTGCAGTGTCTGTGGTATGACAATGGTTTCGCTTTAGCAGAATCGAGACCCAGGGCGTTATAGTCCACTGAAATTTTTGAAAAAATTCTAAAGATCTAGTGTAACTATTAGTTTAGTTTTAGTACTTGCTGAAAAATAATGGCGGACTATTTGAGCTCGCGACCCCGTAGACGCACCCCTGTTTTAGCACTTGTTTATAACGTATCAGGGAACTTTCACATCGAAGTTATATGACAATTGCATTCCCTTATCTGTTCCTGGAAGATACCGTCTTTACGAGCTCGGAACAATGGCAGTTCTGGATCTACGTAAACAGTTTTATGATCTTTCGAAGTTTTCAAAGCTGTAATTTGTTTAAGTTATTACAACTAGGTACATCAAGGAGGCATGCAGTAAACTGCATATATTTTAAACAATTATGAAAAGGAAGCTGTTGAGTTTGATACCGTTGCCGAGTTGATACCGTTTCTGCAACTCATATAAACCTATCTCAGAGAGCAGTGGTGACGGTGGCGAGGGTCCTAATAACCCCATTTCTGAAGACTGCCCAATGGGTGGGTCGCCGGTTTCCCTTTTGAAAATTTTCATACGTCGCCACTGTCAGGGATAAAGTATCCTAAGTATTATTCCAGACATCTGATATCCATCCCTGTACCTACGAAATTTCAGCCAGATCCGTTCAACTGTTTCAGCATGATTGAGTAACAAACATCTTCACAAACTATCACATTAATAATATCAGTATAACTGCTACAATAGCTTTACTTGGTCGACAGACTGACAATCGAAATAAGATGAAATGTTCCACAGGAAATTAGAGCTGCCTATCATCGAGTGGATAGTTCATTTTCTATGACACCCATTGAATCAATTTCAATGGGCTGCCTAAATCTTACTCGCCAGGGCAGGATTTAGGTACGCCATTGAAATTGATCGGACAGTTGGAAGATAAATCTATCGCTATTCAGAATGGTAAAATAGATATTTCTTTTCAATAACCGTGGCATTAGCATTCTCTGTAATAGATGTTATACATACATAAATATACTTACTGCTATATACATATACTAGCGGCCGCCAGCGACATTGTACGTGTGGAGTGGAATTGTACCTACGTTTCGTAAAATCCATTCTTAGCGGATGTCTACCTACCAAATCTCTAGTTTGTAGATGTTTCTGACATTTGGTGATTAATCAGTTAATGGTATTTCGCTTTTATTACCTATAGATTCTTTAAAAGGTGTATAACATTTATATTTCGCTGTCTTTTGGTTCAACGTAGAACTGCATTTATTTGCAATCTGATGGACGATGCTCAACCCCTAAAGGAAAGCATGCGCCCGAACCTTCGTTAATCAACAGGTGTACCAGCGTGAGGTTGGCATAGCCCCAGAGGCCTTTGTGGGGCTCAAACATCTACGGAAGAAGATAGAATTGGCTCTTGGAATACGGTAAGTAATACTTACTCTATTAAATCTTTTAGCTTGGAAAATATGTCCATTGACGCGATATAGTTTTCGCCACCGCCGTGCTCCTCTTCTGTATATACTTCCTGAAAAATAAAATAAAATATATATTAATGAAGAATATTGGCACCCGGGGGCGAGTTGGAGACTCCGTGGTCCCCACACCCGAAGAGGGCCAGATCGAGAGATGGTCCTGGGTCGGCATCTCACCTCCGGCAACCGACGGCCCACAGACGGCGTGCGTTTTAGCCAGTCTGATATAACCTCCCCCACCGGCAGGAGCTAAAGCAATACAAACCAACCAAGCGCTATGTGACTATTACGGTTAGATTTGACTGATGCATCTGAACGCCAGCTTATATAAAAATCAAACTCAACAATATAACTAATCAAGAATCAATTTATATAAAATCAAACAGTGGATATCATAGCTTTGTTTGACAGGTTGTCACTGGTGAAATTCAGCCTAAATACAAGGGAAACAAAACGTAATCTGCTAAATGTATTTTGTTTAACACGACTTTCTTATCAAGAAGGAGCAAATAAGGCTAAATAAAAACCAATACAGAGTGTATTGGCAAGTTCTCGTGAACGGGGATCGAATCGAACACTCCTGTGTCACCGGCAAAGGTCATTAATCTTGCAGCACGCGATCTAATTGCGATTTGGGCGAGGCACTGAAGCGAACGAGAATCGAATGGCATTTGTAAACGCAGGTGAACTTGATACAGGATGTATTTGTATACATTTGAATATACATACAACACAGGTTAAACATGTATATGTAGACTGATATTATACATTTGTGTGTGGCGTGACAAGGTGAATGCCCAAGAGGAGAATGCCTTGTTGGGCCACCTTACACCCCGGTATTTGAGCGACGGTGTGCGGTTCTAGTCGGTTCGAGTCCGACATTACTGGATACGGATGATGGCTGGAGAGGCGGTATGCGTGGGTATTTCCGCACGAAAAAAAGATATAGATAAGTTATACATATAGGTACATGTATAACTTTATATACGTATATACTGATATACATTTGTGTATAATACGAAAACAAATAAATTTGCTAAATTTACGATATTTCGGGATCAATACCCGTTGAATGTCAGAGATATCGTAACATAAGTAAACAAGGAAAATAATATTTATGCTTATTAAATACGAGTATGTTTCTATGGAAGCGATCGTATCTAAACACCGAATTGTTACATTGCTTTTTTGAATGAACACTAATTCTTCAAGTGCGTTCGACATTTTTTTAGATTTTTTTTAGATAGTATGTAACCATTGAACTCGCGACACCGTTACCGACACCTCTTCTGTCAGATTGCGACAATTCACGTACCTACCTACGTTGAAATCGCAGTGGGCAGGGCACATAGCTCGGAGGACTGATGACCGATGGGGTCGAAAAGTTCTCGAGTGGAGGCCACGTATCGGCAAACGCAGCGTAGGACATCCACCCACAAGGTGGACAGACGACCTTATCAAGGCCGCGGGAACGCGCTGGATGCGAGCCGCTTCCAACCGGTCTTATTGGAGATCTATAGGGGAGGCCTATGTCCAGCAGTGGACTTCCTTTGGCTGAAATGATGATGATGATGATGACGTACCTACCTATCTACGAATACATGTATTGGCTAGGTTTTCACTTTTGTCGGCACTCCCGGGTAACCACTGTTTTTAAAGTGGAAAGCTTGTTAATACCGCTAGAGAGGGCTTGTTTAGGTAGCCAAGCTGAACTGCTATTTTAGTCGTGATTCAGTTAGTTTGAAGTTTGTGATGCGATCAGTTTTAATAAGTAAATCATCATCATCACTACATATTATAAAACAAAGTCGCTGTCGCTGTATGTCCGTCCCTATGTATGCTTAAATCTTCAAAACTACGTAACGGATTTAGAAGCGGTTTTTTTAATAGATAGAGTGATTCAAGAGGAATGTTTATATGTATAATACATGCATAATATTGTGGAGAAACACTGATAAATTTAGAGATATGCAGCGGGAACGGGATCAGAAATGAGATTATGGCGGTACGAAGGTCGCCGGGTCAGCTAGTTATATTTATTTTACACTGGCATTCGGTAGCTCGCAGTTATAAAAAAGCAATCTACAGTAATAAATGGTTTGTCTTTCTCGCTATTGACATATGCCAAAGAAGTCGAAAAGGATTTAGCATACTTTAGCAAAAGTTTTATTTGACGAAAACAGCGGCTTTAACATCGATCTATCTTATTTAAGTGATTAGCTCCTGTCAGTCAGTTAGCAATAAACTAAATAAATACTGTAGGACATAGTGCACGGCGCCATCTAGACTCAAACTAATTAACTAATAAATAGCTTGTATATAAGTTGTAGAATGCGTGTAAACAGACTGATATACTCATTTTTTGTGTAGGTATACATATATTATAAGCAACACCCAGACCAATGTAAATAGATATAACTAGCTGTTGCCCGCGGCTCCGCCCGCGTGGAATTCTGATCCCGTTCATAGCTGATATATAGCCTATATGTTAATCCAGGGTATAACCTATATACATACCAAATTTCAACCAAATCGGTCCAGCCGTTTATGCGTGAAAGAGTAACAAACATCCACACATCCACACATCCATTCTCACAAACTTTCACATTTATAATATTAGTAGGACATAGTAGGATTCATGCATACTGATATTATCACCGTTTGAGAAACAATCCCATGACCTCTAAAATAGTAGTCAAATGCTTTCCCTGTACCGGACAGATCAGGTTAATGTGCTTCTTCTACCATCTTTTTGAGTCAGGGTCGACTAAGAAATCCAAGGTTTTCCATCTTCTTATTATTACCCCCTGTTACCCGTGGTCCCACCAGTACGACCCACTAGTGGGACCACGGGGATATTCTTTTCCCCGTAGTCCCACTCACTCTATCTTCACAATATTCATTATCATCACAGCTTTAGTCCCGATTACATCCATAGCTTGAAGTTTGAAGCCCGGAGTACAATTCTTACCCGTTATCTTGACTTGCTTTATTTTGGTTTTTGCGGGAGTGACTGCCGTCTGGCCTTCCAAACCTGACAGGAAAGTCTAAGCCAGAGTCTCGACCGTTAATCAGGTGAAAGGTTAGGTTGGTTTGGCCCTGAAAACCTCGGTGGAGTACACTCTCCACAATATTGTCTTTAACAATTAACTGCCATAAAACGTTATCGTGTTCGATCATGTTAAACGTAAGAATACAAAAAGGGTCCTCACAGTTAAGTACACAAGTTTAAGGAAGTAAGTAAAGTTACATTATCGTATTGGAATCGCGACGATTACTTAAACAACTCTTGACATTAACACGCAGCTTATTACGAATTACACGGGACGGAATCTGGCGGTGTCACGCATAAGTTAACCTTCTGTTGATTTTACTAGAAGTACTAGTTTGAAAAGGGTATATTTTTGTCAGCGAAGTTTGTATTTTGTCATCAAATGGTAGGTACTCAAAATGGTAAATCCGCCGCTAAAAATGGGTAATCCGTCGTCAAATATGGTAAATCTGCCGCCAAATATGTTGAATCTGCCGCCAAATATGGTGATTCCGCCGCTAAAAATGGTAAATCTGTCGCTAAATGTGGTGAATCTGCCGCCAAATATGTTGAATCTGTCGCTAAATATGGCGAATCTGCCGCCAAATATGGTAAATTTTCCGAAAAATATGATGAATATGCTGTCAAATATGATAGATCTGCCGCCATATATATCAACACTATTGTCCGCATACAACATAATATCGCGCGTAAGGTTAGTTTTTTGATAATGCTAGAAGAAATAGGGATTCGCTCGATGCTATATTTTGGCGGTTGATCTACTATTTTGCTGACAAACCCTTTTATTCTTGCGCAGATAAATTACAACCGTATGAAAATACATCGAACGATTACAGTTTTTGGAAGCTATGCTTAGACAATAATAGTACTAGAAGACTGGGAGTCGGAGGTAAAAGATCTTCGGTATGAGGGTGAAGGGAAGGGTTCAGATGGGCCTCGAGGGGGAGTTTTTAAAAAAAAATGAAGAAATCAGCTCATACGAGAATTTATTATTCAGCCACTTACCACACAAGGTGTGCAACGAGATGATAAACTTGTTCTAGAGGTACAACATGCATAAGGTACTCAAGACATCACGAACCACTGCAAATTTGGACACGCACACACATACACACACACATATGGCAACACACCCATATGGCAACACACACATATGGCAACACACCCATACACAAACACATCGCTCATCACTCAGCGAAATAATTTATGAATTCCTAATCACCCGCTCGCTTTGTAGCCACTTCTAACAATATAACAGGGTGCACGACCCAGTTATCGACCATTATAATAATTTTTCACAATTTAGGTCAGCAATACCTGTTAAATACTTGGCTACAGATAAAGTGCAAGACATTTGAGTGTGGGGACATGGTATCGAGTAGTGCCGTCCGACCCGCAGGCGATGCGTTACTGCCAGTTTTTATCGCTATCTTATCGATTTAAAAATTTAGATTACGATTCGATTGCTGTGAAATTTAGTAGGGCTAGTTTTTTTTTATGGAATATCGGTCATCTAAAGTCAACAATTACAGTTTGTTTAACATATTTTTTACGTTGTCTAGATATGCGTTGCCTTCACAGTAGTAGCGAGTACAATTTATTGTTCTGCACGGTGTCGCGGGTACGATTTTCTGACGGAGAAAGAATATAAGTATCACCATCCCATCACATCCGAAGGGTGTCCTAAGTGGCGACTAGCGGAAAAATACGCAGACGATATCACTGCGAGAGAAGAAAAACTCGAAATAAAACCCTGTACCAACCCGTCTGGCCAGCGTGGAGTAGGCCAACATTTGGAGAGGCATATACCCAGCAGTAGGCTGCGATAGGATAATTGATTGATATTACTAGTATTATCAGGTATTTTTGCTAGAATTTTTAACTGGAGTCTGTTTCATAACTAGCTACACTACTTCAGTTGGGAATTCCCATTGATCATTAAAACTATTTGCAGCTGCATTTCATAATGACATGTAGTCCCAAGCTGGACATGAAGGCAGGACATTCATCGATAGTAGTACTTCCGATGCACATAAACATGACAATGCAGCAAATTGGGGCTCACTAGGGATGTATTCAGTACAGAGCAATAAATTTCGATGTCTCGTGTTAGTTATGCGTCCATAGATATGATCCGAGTTTGTCATGTTTGTAGTTTTATTAAATATAACGCTTGTACCTATGATTGTTACATTTACCCATTACCCTAATATCTTTTGTTTTTTTTTTTACAAGAGAACTAAGAGATAAATTATGTATTATACTTGTAGGTAAAGAAGTTTGCGAGAAAATGATATGTTGCACTGACTCCACATAATTGGAACAGGTAGATAGTCGTAGTAAATAAATAGTGAATAGTGAATGTAGCATTCAAAAATATGTTTGCCGCCTAAACAATATTATACAATTTATCAGGTATAGAACCAGAAACACATACAAACATAATGCTCACACCTATTTCCTCCGAGGCAGGCAGAGAGAACAGTACACCACTCGCTTCTGTTCTTACATACTTCACGAATTTCTCTACAGTGGTTAAACCTTTCATGCAAGCCTCAGCAGTTGTGAGCTTAACATAACACAACCTATAACTTTACCAGGTTACTTTTTACTGGTGCAATGGGATCTAAGTACGATATAACTGATTCAACATTATATTACCAACAAATTGTCTTGAAACAGAAGATTAACCCTTAAAAGAGCGATTTAATAATTTTTTGTGAAATAAATATATGTTGTTATTTGTATCCTTAGGACACAGAAAAAAATGCAAAAAAAAATCTAAATTAAATAATGTGCCAGTTTTACAAAAAAAACATTACGTTGTTTAAAAACAACATTGCGTGCTTATCTGAGATCACGAAGTACTAGACGAAACGAGCAAAGAGGAAATTGAATAAATACTCATTTTAATATTTATGCTATTTTAATATATTTTATTCGTTATGGTATTAAAAAAAACAGTTTTTATTTTTAGTATCGCAAAGAGACACACTGCATTTCATACATTTCTTGTAAGTAAATCCCGAACAATTGGGATATTTGCACCTCTTTTTTTTTATCGTGCGAAAAATCCCCACGGATACCTCCCCCGCCGGGGCCGGAGGAGGAGTTTATGTCGGACTCGAACCGACTAAAACGCACGCCTTCTGTGGGCCGTCAGTTGCCGGAGGTGAGATTGTCATAGCCATTTTCCTCGCACCCCGGCCGACCCAGGGCCATATCTCTCGATCTGGCCCTCTTCCGGCCAACTCGCCCCCAGGTATGTGGGGGGCATGCAATGCGCGCCACCGCCATGGCCTGCTTCTGCTAGGGTGACAGGCGGCCCCACCCATCACCCCCAGGCCCGCGTTCATGGGGGGCGGAGGTCATTCTGCGACCTCCGACGCCCGAGTTGCCGCCGCTCGTCGCGGGCCGCGCGGTCTGCGATTCTCCTTCGCTCCTCGCGGGCCGCAAGGGCTGCGATTCTCCTTCGCTCGCGCTCCGCCGCCCACTTCACGAGCATCACTTGCTCGCAGAAGGAGGCGCCGGCGGCCCACGCATCCGCGCAGCGAACCATCGCTGCGAGCAAGGTGGCGAGCGTGAGAGCTCTCACTCCCAGGGTCGCCACCAGCTCCCGTCTCGGCGTCTCCCACGCCGGACACTCAGTGAACGTGTGCAGCGCCGAGTCCTCGCTCGCGTCGCAGTGATGGCACTCGGACGTTGGCTCTTTCTTCGCGGTCCGATGCAGATACCGTCCGAAGCATCCATGATCGGTGATGATCTGCGTCAGCCAGAATGAGAGGCCACCGTGTGGCCTCTCTAGCCACTCCCCCATGGTGGGTCTTACGCTTACCGCCGCTACTACGGCGCGCCCTGATTCTTTTCTTGTATTCTTGACACAAACACAACACACGGAAACAATGAAACGAAGAAATACTACTCACAAATTATTTCCATCGGTCATACTTCACAATGTGCGAGAAAGGCGCAGTGTTGTTTTTACACAACACAACTATTCAAACCTTATTGATACCACTGCATATTACGTTTATGCAATATATATAAATAAATGAGTAATCAAACATATTTATAAGGATAATAATAAAAAATATAGAACTTACCTGTAAAATTACAATTTTTATTCATAAGTTTCCTCCTACGATATCGGTAAATTATTTTAATGCTACCGCCAAAAAAAGTGACACACGAAAATAGTTTTAAAATGTTAAAATGTTGATATGTTGCCAGTGTATTTATTTATTTATAGAGATAAATAATTATTACATATGGTTAAAATTAATAATATATATTTATTAGTTAAGACAAAATTCATTTTAATATTATGTTGTTTAAAAACTACATTGCTCCTTTAAGGGTTAAGTACTAAAAGAGAGCCCGGCCGGGGTGCGAGGAATATGGCTATGACAATCTCACCTTCGGCAACCGACGGCCCACAGACGGCGTGCGTTTTAGTCGGTCCGACATAACCTCCTCCTCCGGCTCCGGCGGGGGAGGTATCCGTGGGGATTTTTGGCAGGATAAAAAAAAAAAGTACTAAACGAGAGCTATAATGTAAGTGGAATAGCTGTAACAAGTACTTACGATCTTCTCCAGCGCAGGGCATGCCAGGCGCGGCCGGCACATTGGGGAATACTGAAACAAACAAAATAATACCATTACTACTGAATTACACTTCGCCGCAGACGAAAATACGAAATCCTAGTGTACAATTTAAAAAACGGCTGTTTCGTTTATTTTGTTGGAAAACGAAATTGCATTGCTTTACGGAAAAGAAAAATAAGCTATGTTTGGAGTACGGTGGAACGTCAGGGATGGCTAGTGTCGCCGGCACTGAGGCGGATTCTCTAGTGGGAGCTATGGACGTTCCTAACTATGTTAGTTGTAGTACCTATTCTACAAAATATTGTACATCGTCGGGCATGGTATTTACTTTTTAAGTGTATATTATGACAAAGTAGAACATCAGTTATAAATGTTATAATAGTAGACACGATTTTGGAAATAAAGTTATTATCATTATTGAACGGTTATAAAATATTTTATTATTATTTACAAAGGTAAATGAACTATATCTAGGACATATTTATTGCAGAAATGCAGGAAAAAATATGATAACGCAGTTTATTTATATTTGTATTTGTAGTGAAGTATAGTATGCCCTAGTAGGGTTGAACAAAAATAAACATGAATACCTACTTTAGCGAGTAGATCAAGTCGAAACAAACTGCATTATCATTATCACTTTACACTTGCATTAACGCGCTGATTTTTAGCGTTACATTGTCACTGGTGAAATCAGAACATAATAAAAAACTTGCCATACTCCAGTAGCAGATATATTCCGTCATATAAATCAATCGCGTCATATATTACAGAAATGATGACAGCTCATTCTTCGGATACATGACATTGGCGAAATTGTAGTAGCTCCTTCACAAAGGTCATAAATCAAAAGCTGAAGTTGATAGAAATGCGAATAATTTATCAAATAAATCAGCTGAACTTGTCAACCACAGCGTTGGAGCCAGCAATTCACATCTAAGCGAGTAGTAGTAGTTGAAATAAAACTATTTTGAATGGATTTATCGCGATTTTTTTCTACTTGCCGTGGATACTCCAGGGACATTCCAGGGACATTCCAGGGATATTCCAGGGGTATTCGAGGGATATTGCAGGGATATTCCAGGGATATTCCAGGGATATTCCAGGGATAAAATATATATTGTAGGACATGGACATAAAAAGGATCCTATATGTTATTCCAGACTATAATTTATCCGTTCAACCGTTTGACAATAAAAATTCAAAGTTGGGTGTTTTTTTTTAATATAGGACACGTCAATTTGACTTCGCCTCGCCTGATGGTAAGCTGAAGGCAAAGTCTCTGAAAAGAGGGTCACCATTACAGACACGTATCATGTTACAATGGTGGCACTCAGCTTGACGGCCTCATCAGATGCTTTTTCACGCTCCGCTTAAAGGACCCGGGACTGTAGGAGGAAGGAAACACGTGATGTTTGGATTCCAAAAATTTTCTTCCCACTGACAGACATGCACTGTTTGCAGGTCTGTCAATGGTGGTGATATTCGTTTAATCCCTCTTTTGCATCAATTGTTACTTGTCTTGTTCAGTTTTATTTAATTTACAATAACTATTAGTTTTAGTCAGAAACAAATAACAGAGGTTATTAAATATTGACAATAATTTAATCGTTTTCAATAAAATAGGTCATTCATTAAACATTATCTATTAGTTCTATTACGATATAACTTTTGTTTGACACCCTAATAATAATAATTAATAACAATAATAACACCCTAATAGCAAAACAAAGGTAGGGTACTTAGCAAATAGAGAAAGGAATGTAGTAATTAAATTAATTACTTTAATACAAATAATGGGTCACGTGAACATGCTCCCATTAAAAGCCATTAGGGGTTCATTTAATGCGATTCCTGTCGGCTTTAAGTTAAAATAAATAAATCTGTTATGGTTTTACTATGTATGTTATGCAGGTGATATTGTGGGGTCTTTTTTGTTTTCTATTTTATATTCGATGCCTATAGCAGAGGAGTGTCCACACTGTCCACTCCGTCGTTTTCCTGGAGGAATGGGTGAGCTACATGACCTCACACCGGCAGCAATAGACTGGCTTCGCCAACTGGACGTCGACATATGAGGACTCGAGCAAGAGCCATATGACATGACGATGATGAATTGACTGCGCCCCGCAAGATGGTAAAAAACTGAGGCGCAGTCTAGAAGATACGGACCTCCATTTCTGATGTTACTGGCCTTAAAAATGCTGGTCCCTAACTTGATAGATGCTTTATCACGCCCCGCTTAAAGGATTTATGATCGTAACGTGCATTGATGGTATATTTCACTAGAAGTCTGAATCAAATAATTTTCATTCAACTACCCTCTACATCAACGCGATAGCATTTGTTCAAGACAATACAGCTGTAAATGTGGTGATGGCAAAACCGGCAAAGTGCGAGTTGGACTAGCGCATGAAGGGTTTCGTACACTTTTAGTATTCATCTGTGAAAATTTCAACTGCTTAGCTACTACGGTTCATGTGTAACAGCCTGGTGACAGACGGAGAGTGACTTTTGGCTAAACAGGCCATGTCCAGTAACTCAAGGCTGTAAAAAAAAACAATAAAAGAAAAAAAAATCTTAGTAAATAGTGTCCCCTTTTCACACTTTGAGTACGGAACCTTAATGAAAATATTTGTTTTAAAATAGAAAAAAGTTTCTAAAACATTATCATCATCATCATCTCAGCGCTGAGTTTTAGTCATAAATCTACCCGATCTTTGTAAATCTAAACCCGTAGAACTTACAAAATTTGAAACCCTGTTAGGTTCTAATTTACAAAGCACACCCCTACTACAAGTTCACGACACGACTCTGTCGGCAAAACAACAGATTCACGTTTTGTCTCTAACAAAAACTCGAGGCACAAAAACCGGACCGGACGAATGCTATTCGAATGCAACTCGATAGTACTCGCTATTCGTTATTCGAAAATTCAAATACTCCGATCGGAATTCGAAGCCTAATGTTTGTAGTGTTCGGACAGCGAAGTGTGTGGAGTAGTTTCCATTCTTGTTTTGTATTCGAGTACCACACTCGATGAGGCATACCGACTCTAAAATTTGAGTTTATGTATTTGGAAATGTTTTGTAGTATTTTAATGTGAAAAATCTACAGGTACCTACGGCTCACCGGTTAGACTCGTGTGAGATGCCTGCCAAAATATCTGTTTAACAGAAACTTTTTTAAACAGAACTTATTTTACAGTATAATATGTCTATCACTGTCCTATAACGGCCAGTGGTCATCATCATCATATCATTACTATCATTTGCGTTTGAAAAAGGAAAACATATTATTATAGAAAGATGTTAACTCTGCCTACCCCAATAGCTATATGTGTGTATGTTTGTAGAATTGCTAGTTTACAATTTTAACACAAAAGCTAATAAATGTTTGTATAATAAATGCCGACACTACATTTTAACCTATTTGTTTCTCTCTCTTATGCGGGACCATCATCATTTCAGCCATAGGAAGTCCACTGCTGGACAGAGGCCTCCCCTATAGATCTCCAATAAGACCGGTTGGAAGTGGCTCATGCGGGACCATACCTATCATTTAACAGACCACAAAGAAATTGCGGCGCTTTGGTACGTTGTTCAGAGTAAAGAAAGCTGGTATATAGTTTCTAATATACATAACGTCTAGATACGCCAATTCCCGTACCTACATAACGTAAGGTCATACGTCTCGGGCCGTTAGCTGTGAGCGACCGAACGGCTGGGGACGTCGACGTCGGCCGGCGGACGAGCCACGTCGTACACAGGGTGTGTCGTCACGCACGTACGTCCACGTTAATGCTAAGAGAATGGGATGAACAAGGGTCTTGTCTTGTTTAGTTAGTATGTAAGTACTCACGGAGGGTACAAGACTGTTAAGGGTGCGTCTTAATGTGGATAAAAATATGTTTTTGCTGTTGGGATTATCGTTCTCTCTACTTAGATAATAATAAGCGTTTAAGGTATGATTTAAAAAGTGACTGCATATGACAACTGCAGAAGCGCGCAGCAGATACGCGTAGGTAATTCATTGCGGCGTCAAAAAGGTCCTCTTTATCCGTATCGGAGTTTAAAAGTAATGGGTACGCTGTATCTGCTGCATGCGTCTGCAGTTATCGTATACTTTATGCTTAATGAACGGTCATCCAATTGGAAAATGCCAGCTGTGGCCTATGAACAAAACAAAGCTATCAGGAATTGTTACTTAATTCTAGCTGAAAACTAAGAGCAACATCTAACTTAATTCATAAGATAGCCGTTTAAGGAACATACAAGTGAACCGTATATAAAATGTCTATTATAGTGAACAGACAAATGACGTCATCCGGCGCCCGAAGCAACACTGTACATTCAAACAAACGAGTGTCCGAAGACAGTTACGTCTCAATTACTTTGCAACTACCCTCCACGTCGTTTTATTTCGCGCCGTCCACTGAGTGCAACCGAGTCAAAGTATAATTTTGTTCGGCCACTACCATTGTTTCTTTTTAAAGAAGTTGCATTTCACTACGGTTTTGTCAACTCGATTTTCTTGTTTGTCTGTTTATTTTGCAGACACTTTTGTTAGTTAAGTAACTATTTATGTAAACAAATCGTCCAATTAACTTTTTTGAAACTGTGACAATATTAATTTAACAGGATCAAACTCAGAGTTAGGCTATAATAGTATATGGTAAAATTTATTAACAGAGAGACCTAGTAACGCTTCGCTCAAACCGGAAATCGAACCCAAAACTTGAAGCACAGCCGCACAAAACCCTCCCAACTTCACTAATTAACATCGCCCTTAAAGACTAACAAAGAAACGTAATCAAATTTAATTTACTAACTAATTTACTTAGGACGGAAATAAAATGTCCGTAAAAAAGAGAAAATAAAATAGAGAGAGGAGGAAGTCAGAGGACGCGTCAAATCCAATCTCGTGGAAGGAAAACTGTGGACCACTCGACGGAGGAACTCGGTGGCACCACTATTGTGCTATTTCGAGTTAAATTCGATTTCTTTGTGGCACCACAATTACGATATCTTGTCGTGTCGAGTCCAATTGTTTCGTGCCGAGAATGGTCGGTACTATTGTTTATTGTCGAGTAAGGTTTTTAAAAACTCATTTTTTTATCGTTTAGAGTGAGAGTTTTTTAAACTTAAGTGGGTGACAAACTTATGGCTCGGCGACCTTACTCGCACGTCTGTCACCATAAGTTCGCGTACTTTAAAACCGCCGAGTAAGTTCGTTGGCGATCTAGCAAGTTTGAAATTTTGCTCGTAACTGGAGGTTTGTACCGGTGCGGAATTTCGTGAACTGGTGAAAAACACCAGTGTTTTAGCAAGCTCTTAGAAAAATATGACATGATAGAATTCCTAGATAGCACAAAGCCTCTTCTCTCGACGACATTGCAATACAGTGTGAGCAAGCTTGCCGTCTGCCACCGACGGCGAGCCGAGTAAGTTCGCGAACTTAAAAACCGCGTGCTTAAAGTACGTACGTCTATCACCCACTTTAGATGTCGTTCTTTTGCATTTATGTACTGTATTTTTGGTTTGCAACTGTATTCCTGCTCCCCAGACAAGTGGCAATTCGTTGGCCGGCGTATTGTAGAATAGAATGTAGAATGAATGACGTATATGACACGTATTTTGCCGTTTATGACATACCTTGACGACTGTCATGTACGTCGAATCGCATACATTCATCATTCTATCTATCAATACGCCGCCGCGCCGGTTAAAGAATTACCACTTGTCTAGTCTTCTACTCTTGATTTGGAGCTGATATCTGAACTTTTATAGGAACGCATTTGACCTTAAGAGGAAAGTGCTCATCAAAGCCACGTCTGTCAATCAGTAAATATGCCGGTTTGCAGGTGAGGGTGGTTTGGGTCCCAACTATGTTGGTGAGGCCTCATACACCCAATTTATAAACCCAATTTTCCAACTCAATCCCTCAATTTCCCCGCCTGCGTAACGTTATCCAAGGTTATTGACATTTATCAAATAGATAAATTAGCACACAACCCTCTCGTCATGAAAACCTAACAATACATTGTTTTACGAAGAGAGTGAACGACTGTTCGTACGGAAATATAACCCCAAGTAACCCGGAATAACCCGAGGTAACCCGGGTTTTTAGGGTGCAGATGTGATTGTTTTGTATTGTTGACCTTTGAACTTTGACCTCTTCCTTATATTTACCGTTAGTGTACCGGGCTTTGGTTCTCGTTTCTTTTTTAATATCCGCGGTGCGTTCAGCTGTTAATACGAGGGATGGTTGGCATTTTCCCGATATAATGATGTTGAAAATAGAGGTGCGCTGCGAGAATAAAGTGCGGGATTTTTATAATAACGGCATTGCTGGCTTTTCTAGAGGTCGCTGTGGATTCCGCGCAGATTATTGAAGTGTTTTGTTGATTTATTTTATGAATTCGGATTAAAAAAGAACCTACTTCAAGGAATACAAAATAGATACGAAAATTATAAAGTTTTATACTATTAAAGTTATTAGCTAAATGCTAGACCAGTCGTCGGACTTTAGATGTTCGTATGGCAACCGGGACCGACGGCTTAAGGCGGTCTTCTCGACACAATTTTAACATATCTATTTGTATTAAGTCAAGTCTGCCGAACAGTGCCGTGCATGTAGACTATACTGAGGATGAATAAGTGAGCAAGTTATTCGCAAGACAAGTCGCGATCAAATATTCAAGCCGCCGCGGTAAGTGATGTGCCCCCGTGTTGTGTGTTGGCTGTGGGCTAACGTACACAAACTGTTTACACTGTTCACTAGTTTTTACTAGCACGAATAAGCCAGCAATGTATATAGTTACATTTCGAACAGTTTGAGAAAGTGCTGGAGGTCTTGTCTTATTGGTGAGAAGTTTAAATATTTGAAGGAAGCCTGTAATTTTCAAAACTTTAATAACCTCGTGTTGTTTCCAGCGGTGAATAGGGCCAGAGCTCACTGGAGAGATTTTGTGCTATCGGTGATAAGAACAAAAACTGTGCGAAGTGATAAGGAAAAGGCAGAAAGGGGACCCCAGACTTCATCATGAAGGCCTCGCATGCATACACAGAAAGAAAGAAAGAAATAGTTTATTTGGTTGCCTTTGAGGGACATGAATAAACTAGGACTAATAAGAAGATGATGAAGTAATGTGTGTCTCTGATTGGCGGGTTTGGACGCATATTCAGCATTTTATAATCTTTCTTCTCTATAATCTTTACTTTTAGCCTTTGCTTTTAGCTTTTACTTTTTAATCTTTAATTTTTATTTTTATTTTTTACTTTAAACAATAACTTTTAATATATCACGATAGAAGTCGTTAAAAAATAGTTTTATTTCAATGACTGAAAGTCGCGTAAACATCATACAGTATCATGTACGAGTCGTAGTTAAAAGGAAGCAAGCGACCACTACAATTCACAGGCAAATCACTGAACTATAAACTGTTAACAACAACATTTGGGATCATTTTCCTTTCAATTCGATGTCGTATATATCCTTTCTTCGATATGTATTCTCATAGGCTAGTGAAGTGTACAATGTAGCAACTTTCGCAGTACCTACGTGAGCAGTGTGGCCGGCATCGGCTCTGAATATTTATGCCACCTGTATGTGTTCGACGCTTCCTGCATGTTTCCGCAGTACATACCTTTACAACCCTACACCTGCCGCTTCGTAAGTTTCTCACTTTAAACTGAATATACGTTTGTTGACTATACAGGATGTTTGTTTCGTTTGTATGTATTTATAGACTAATTGTGTCAGGTTGCAATATTTGTAACGAAATAGAATTTGAATATTATCCTATCTATTATATTTTATTTTGTGGTTCATTTTATAGACTGATTGTGTCAGCTTGCGATATTTGTAACGAAATAATATTTGAATACTATCTTTTACTTTTTATGTCGTGGTTCATTTTATAACTTATTTGCATGCAATAAGCATATGATTATCGAATGTTAATGGGCCAATATGTGCGAGAAAGTAATGCAATTTTTATAGATTTTCAATAACGGTAAACTGCATCACTTCATTTTCTTTCTGATATTGCAGCAGATTATGCGAAATTAATGAAATAAAGCTATCGTTTTCGCTTTTAATACCTACTTACCGATTTTACATTCGTATTTTTTTTTCACAAGTGGCAATTCGCTAGTAGAATAGAATAAAATCAATGTATTGTCTATTTACAACTATCATAAATGCCATAAACGTCAAAATACGTGTCAATCCCATACATTAAATATTCTATTGTATTCAACTAACGATTATGCCAGTAGTACACCTATAGTTGTGTATTAGATTATTAGATCAACAATTCTCATTAGTACCTTTGCAAGTACCTACCTACTCAATTTCCAAAGACACAGCCAAGAATACTACTACAAGACTACAGTCCCGGGTCCTTTAAGCGGGGCGTGAAAAAGCATCTGATGAGGCCGTCAAGCTGAGTGCCACCATTGTAACAATTGATACGTGTCTGTAATGACTGACGGACTGCCTCTGTGGCGTAACGGTAGTGAACACGGCTGCTACGCAGGAAGCGCGGGTTCGATCCCCGCTCAGTGCAAATATTTGTATGCATGAATATGAATATTTGCATTGGTCTGGGTATTTTCTATGTACAATATGTATGTATTTACAAAAAAAATGTATCTATGTATGTTTATCCGCATTCTAGAACCCATAACACAAGCTAGTCAAGCTATGCTTACCTTGGGTCTAGATAGCGTTGTGTAGATTGTCGTAAAATATTTATTTATTTATTTATAATGGTGACCCTCTTTCCAAGGCTTTGCCCTCAGCTTACCATCAGGCAAGGCGAAGTCAAATTGACGTGTCCTATATAAAAAAAGAACCTATAACAGACAATTTAAAAGTATAGTAAAGTACCTATGTTATACGTCTATTACAGACTTGTATATATTATACGTCCATTACGGACTGGTACTACAAATACGGGCTTCAAATTTACAAGCTCCTTACGTATTGTACAACTTGAGTAACAGAGGTACATGATTTATTGAGTGACTGCCCACATGCAGCCCGCACAAAGCCCTTTGAGATGTCTGAAGCAGTGAAGAACCCCTTAAGAGCTAGACTATAGCACCTAAAGGACATCATTTAATGGACTGCATTGTGTAAGGACAGAGAACAAGGTTGTTATATGATAACTAGCCGTTGACAGCGGCTCCGTACGCGTGGTTGTCGGTTATCGCGACCCCTGAAAACTTTATTACAATTCCCGTAATCCAACATAATGAGATTAGTTTAAATTCAACATTTTGAGAATTCAACATTTTGCGAATCAACATTTAGAGATGATTCATCATTTTGAAAATCAACTTTTTGTGAATTCAACAGTTTGAGAGTTCAACATTATGTTCCGGAAAGGAATCAACATTTAGAGAATGCATCATTTTGAAAATCAACTTTTTGTGAATTCAACATTATGAGAGTTCAACATTATGTTTCAGAAGGCAAACGTAGCCTATGTGTTATTCTAATGAATAAGCTATATTATTGTAAAGTTTCATTAAAATTCATTCAGTAGTTTTTCCGTGAAAGAGTAATAAACATCCATTCTTAGGTACAAACTTTCGCTTTTATAATATTACTAGGATAATGGTGCCGATTTTCTTTCAAATTCGTTCAGTCGTTTGAGCATAATTGAATAACTAACATCCAAATATCTTTACAAACTTTCACATTCATAATATTTAGTAGGATAGCTCGGGTTATCACCCCACAACCACGGCTGCCGAAAAGTAGCCGAAATGTCGGGCTAAATGTGAATAATACTAAATAAATTGAGATAGAATCAGTTTAAAAGTGGTTCCGGTATCCGGCTCGAAGGACCATTTGTTGGGGTGTTGAGGGAAGCTTGATGGTGGAAGACGATATTTTTCACAGTAAAAAGGAATTTATTAGCGTAAGCACACACGGTACATGTAATGGTTGAAAGAAGAGGGAAACAGTGTTGCCACAATAAGGCAAGCAGTGTTGCTACAATAAGGTAAACAGTGTTGCCACAATAAAAATAAATCTCCAACAACTCTTGATAGTCCATTTCTATTTGTAGACCGCTCTGACCCTCTAGACAAGTGGCAATTCGTTCGCCGGCGTATTGTAGAATAGAATGACGAATATACTTGACGTTTATGACATAAGTTGACAACTGTCATAATATAATGTCAAGTCCTATAAATTCTTCATTTTATTCTACAACCTCGAACCAATTTTAAGCTATTGCATAGCTTCTATCGCGGACCTTGAGCGTGACCGAATCCAGAAATTCCGTAACGAAAAAACCTAACACCCCGAAGCTCGCACGAATCGAGCCGAGCTGCTCCGAAGTAGCTCCGCTTAACGTAAGTAATTATAATTGCATAAGTTGATAAAAAATGCTATGCAATAGCTTTACCGCGGCAGTCCCCGAGTGCCACACGTCTTTTTTGTTTCTTTTATTTTTCTTTTTTATATAGGACACGTCGAATTGACTTCGCCTCGCCTGATCGTAAGCTGAAGGCAAAGTCTCTGAAAACAGGGTCACCATTACAGACATGTACTATGTTACAATGGTGGCACTCAGCTTGACGGCCTCATCAGATGCTTTTTCACCCACTTAAAGGACCCGGGACTGTAGGAGGAGGGAAACACGTGAACTGGTAAGGAATTCCAAGACTTAATGGTGCGGCAGAAGGAGTTGGTTCTTGATGGAATATTCTGCACCGTATGCGGGTGGCATCTAAGCCCTGCACGTGTTGTCCTATATAGGACAGGATAGGGTGGGATTAGTTGGAAGAGCTCATCAGAACATTCACCATGGTAGAGACGGTAAAATACCGCCAAAGATGCCACATCTCTACGCAACTGCAAAGGTTACTGCCCTAAAGCTGGAAGTTAATACACCTCTGCCTACGCATTCAGTGATATATAGTCGTGAGTATAGTATAGTAAAAAAATATTTGGCCAGTCTCCAGTCAACAAATATTGTGAGTAAAGCAAGTAGCTTATCTCTGTATCAAATCTTAGCTATCGCCGTGTTATCTGCGGTAATCTACAGTCTCTAAGGTCAGATATACTCTCTGTTGCTGTATGAACACGTTCTCGTCGTATTTTTAACATTTTTAGGTATTTATAACAACGGACATTTGAAATTGAAGTGTTAAATACACATCACTACTGTTACTGTGTATTATATTAATAGATAGAGTGATTCAAGAGGAAGGTTTATATGTATGATACATGCATAATATTGTAGAGAAACACTGATAAATTTAGAGATATGCAGCGGGAACGGGATCAGAAAATATGGTGGTACGGAGTTCGCCGGGTCAGCTAGTAGTTTATATATATCTCGCAACTCATGGGAACTTGTTCCAGGGATAAATAGTAGCCTTTTATTCATTACATCATTGATCCAATCAACTATCACTCCTACAAACGATTTACAAGTAGACCACATCGAAAAACAATATCCCGACTTAACCAATAAAAAGTTGTCCCTAAAGCAGAACTATGTGTATGGTTCGTGTGTGGGCACACTTAGCCACGGTTGCCTAAATACCGAGCCTTCGCTAATAGATATACTTTTAACAAGTTTTCTCCAAAACTTATGTGGTACAGTCGCCATCAGTATTAACTTACAAGTTACCAATAATATTAGCTCTAAAACTTTATATGGAAGTATCTGTTGCCCGCGGCTCCGCCCGCGTGGATATAAGTTATCGCGACCAAACATAGCATATGTCCTTTCCTAAGGTCTAATCTACCCTCGTACTAAATTTCATTAAAATCGGTTTATTGGTTTGGGTGTGAACGCGTAGCAGACAGACAGACAGAGTTACTCTCGCATTTATAATATTAAGTGTGGATAACTTGCTGATATCCGCGGCGTGACGCGTGAATTCTAGTCCCTCCTGTAACTCATAGGAACCTATTTCAGGAATAAAAAGTAGCCTATGTGTTATTCCCGAACAATCGTTACGGTTCGTCGTAGCCCTAAAAAGTCCGACTAGTCTAACGAACTAAGAAAAGAAGTTAGATGGCACACGCTTCACAAAATAACGAATTTTAGTCCCCAACTCAGTTGGGAAAACGCTCAGACAATGAGAGAATGGTGTGATTTTCCCGGCTAATAACTATCCCTATACCAAATTTCAGCCAGATCCATTCAGTCGTTAGAGCGTGTTTGAAAACAAACATCTTCACAACTTTCCCGTCACATATTATAAAAATAAAGTCGCTGTCGCTGTCTGTCCATCCCTATGTATGCTTAAATCTTCAAAACTACGCAACGGATTTTGAAGCGGTTTTTTTCAATAGATAGTAATTTTTTATATGTATAATACATGCATTATATTGTAGAGAAACACTGATAAAGTTAGAAATATGCAGCGGTAACGGGATCAGAAAATATAAATATTCTACAACATTCTACACAACGCTATCTAGACCCATGGTAAGCTTAATTAGCTTGTGTTATGGAATCTAGAATGCGGATATACATACTTAGATTTTTTTTTTGTAAATACACATAATATTATACATAGAAACACCCAGACCAATGCAAATATTTATATTCATGTATACAAATATTGGCACTGAGCGGGGATCGAACCCGCACCTCCTGCGTAGCAGCCGCGTTCACTACCGCTACGCCACAGAGGCAGTCTAAATATGGCGGTACGAAGTTCGCGGGTCAGCTAGTTTATAATATTTGTAGAATTTCACTGTAAATATTGTTCAGCAACTTCCTAGTGCGACTGTACAACGTTATCGGAAGGTCCAATTACTTCGTTTACAGAATACCTCCTGGCGGCATCAAGTGTGGAGTTTCAAGTCGGCGGCGTGGCGTGTGAGTGTGAGTGGAATCGTGACTCAGGCGTATAAAGAACTCGAGGGCTCTCACAACTAAAACTTCCTACAACATTCTTTCTTTATCGCAGTGGAACCGGGCTGGTCGGTGTTGCGGAATAATTACTTTTAGCTTTTTATGTTTTACACCACCTTATAACAAAGTTATATGTACAGTGCGCTGCAGAAACCCGTGTACAATTTGAAAATAAATTGTATGAAGTGACGCCACACGCCATCTGGTAAGTAATGCTTTGGTAACCAAAGTATTAACTGTAAATAATAGTATTTCTTTCTTTCTTTCTCTTCTGTGTGGAATAGGAAATTTTTAGTTTTGTTAACACAGGGTAACGTCATCTATAGATTTAGGCTATTTCTAGATCTTAAGCTGTCCATGGACTTTAGCAGCCCACTGTACTTGTAAAATCTCTGTAATAGGCCTTCAATAGAGTTGGGCTCGGACGGCAGGCACTCCCGTAAAAGCCAAGGTAAGGTGAATCAAGAGGCAGAGTAATACCTAGTAAGTAAAATAGCGGTTCCGGGCTCCAAAGTGCAAGCTTCAGATCAATTGGGACTATGCTGTGATGATGAATTAAATTGCCAAATGTTATGGGACACATATAAAATCAGCTACATTAGTGATTAAGAAGTCAGCCTTACGATTGAGAGGTCCCGGGTTCGAATCCTGGCCATTACACTACCGACGTGAACCCACTCCTACCACAAGCAATTTAACTTAGCTAGAGGGGTTTACCGGAATACAAGTAATTTCGATTACCAGTATTCTCTAAAAATGATTCACAAAACCCTTACAAATTCCGTAACCGTATATTGTAATACCAACTACTCAATCTGTGCAAACATCGTCGCGAAACTTCGCAATTCCGTAATGAAACATGACTTCACTTCCGAACGATATCGGAGTTCACTCAGCGATATTACCCGATTGAAAGCTTAACTTCGCTCTTTGTACTTCCTGCATTTGTTACTGTTAGTTTATCGTACACTTATAGACGAGATGAAAGATAATATGGTAAGTGATCTAGTAGCAAAATTGTTTAAGGTATGATTCCAAAGCCGACCGCATATGACAACTGCCGACGCATGCAGCACATACCTACAGCGTACCCATTACTTGTTAAACTCCGATACGGATAAAGGGGACTATTGAGAAGCCGCAAGGAACTACGCGCATGTATGGTGTGCGGTCGGCTACGGAATCATACCTTTATTGGGTGAGGCCCCAGCCGAGGGGGCCATTTCGATGGCCCTGGGTCAGCCGGGCTGTGAGGGATATGCCAGAGGCAATCTCATTCTCGGCAAATGATGACACAAGACACGGCGTGCAGTTTTAGTAGATTCGAGTCCGATATAATGCATCTCAGCTGGCTCTGACGGCTCATCTGGCTCTGATGGGGTGTATGCGAG
Organism: Eilema depressum; assembly: GCA_914767945.1. NCBI lineage: Eukaryota > Metazoa > Arthropoda > Insecta > Lepidoptera > Erebidae > Eilema > Eilema depressum. Next base: position 3,975,883 of record OU612026.1, read on the forward strand.
AGGATTTCCACGCTTTCGGCGAATCGGCGCCCACATGAACGGCGCCACACCGCTGATGTGGCCGCCGATTCGTCGAAATTTTTGCGGTGCGGCGCCGCACCTCGCCTTGTGGCCGCACCCTAAGAGGCATGACATACATTTGTTTTGGTATGATAAGGTCGATGGCCGTGGTTACCGATAGCGCGGCAATAAAACAACAATATAAGGAAAAGATACAGATAAATGACAGCACTTAATTAGACGATAGAAATATTCATATTCAACTGGCACTTATTATCGTATTTGATTAGGTGATAGAGTGATAACTGTGATAGTAAAGCATGGAATATCAATCTATAACGCGATATGATTCTAATGATTTTAGTATGGTTTTAGCTGAAGCATCGTGTAGTGTAGCTCAATTGGTAGAGAATTGTGATGTGAGTCGAATGAACAGATAGTTGAATATACTGGAGTAGAGGGAAACCTGCCTCAACCTGCCACTTTCCCCGAATTATTTTGAATTGGTAAAGAAAAATACCATAATTGAATGAAATTTTGAAGCATTTATTATGCTAACTATTCAAATCAATTTAGAAAGGAAAAAGAATCGACTTCGGGCGGGAAAGATCGCGGGTACGAGTCCCGCCCGCAGTCGCTTCTTTTTCTTTTCTAAATCGATTAAAAATACCATAGTTCTTGTTTGAGATATATTCTTGACCTTAAAACAAGGTTTACCGAATCTTTTTTCGTGGATATGGGTACCAGATAATTAGGCCATGAGGGCATATAAAAAATGTCTTAATGATGATTGATGACTTTCTACATATTACGTAATCTAGTTCCGGAATATAGATACACACACGCCTCTGCCTACCCCATTGGAAATATACAAACACGAGTTTCATACAAATTTGTAAAAAATACGTTTCCCAACCCTTCCAAAAAGTTGTAAATACAAACCACCCAAAAACTTGAAAGCGAAACAGTAAATAAAAAATACAACAATATAAATTAACAAAATGAAATCACGTTATTAGGGAAGTTGGTGAGTGGGGTGATTCGTGAGCGGGGTGACTGGCGAGCGGGGTGACTGGTGAGCGGGGTGACTCTGCAGTTGGCGGCCCCTGACTCGCGGCCCGCTCCACTCCACGAATACTTCCAATAGTTACAAAAAGTTCACCGAAACTCCGCAAAGGAGTCGCTACTTCCCGGTGATTATATTTTAAGCATTCCATTTGCAATGAGTATTTCGGTTATCTAGAACAGAAATGTAACTAGTATGCGAATTTTTTATCGCTATTTGTTGGTGAAATGTGGATATTAATGCATCTCCACCTATCACATATCTATGATAGTGTTGGTGGCACAAGGAGGTTTCTAGCTATGGTCCATTACTGTTAATAAAATTCTAGAACATAAATACAGGACGGATGTCACCTGGTATATATGTGTGTTCAGATTTAAGAAAACAAAACAAAAAGTAACCATAAAATGACAATATTCATTTTTAAAATAGCAGAGGCTTGATTAAATCAAGGTACGAGAGGGTTGACGTATCCCTTTTGTATCAAAGGTTAAAATATTTGAGATCATTGGAAGACCCCGTTTCAGAGAAACCCCCTCGTTTCAAAACCTTTCCCCCGACTACACCCATGCTGAACAATACTATCCCTACTAATATTATAAATGCGAAAGTAACTCTGTCTGTCTGTCTGTCTGTCTGTCTCACTTTTACGACTAAACCGCTGAACCGATTTTGATGAAATTTGGTATAGAGGTAGGTTAGACCTTGAGAAAGGACATAGGCTATGTTTGGTCGCGATAACCGACATCCACGCGGGCGGAGCCGCGGGCAAAAGCTAGTTTAAATATAAACTACGATACGTCTTTATGCAATCGGCTACGAGAATCGTGTAGCCGTAGCACCCGTAGACGTCTACGATAAATGCATCGCTACAAGGTTGCAAATGTAAAATCACATAGATGAATATTATTATAACGAACTTGATCGGAATTATATGTTTTTAATAAGTTTATAAAAATATGATCGGAACATTAAATCTAAATTTCGGGACCAGCTAATATTGGGTTCTTTGTTTGGCTTATTCTCGATTCCCTCTTCTACCGATTCCTCCCGCTTCCTTAATGGTATAATAACTTCGAAAAATAATCCACACACACAAAACAAAAACAATCATAATAAGAAAAAAAATCGTACTGAGAACAACCTCCTTTTTATAAAGTCAGTTAAAAATAAAAGCTACAGTATTTCCACTGTTATTGCAATTTAAACAATGGCACTGAACAATTAATCATTTAAAAATTAAACACGAACAAGTATCAAGTATGCTTAAATATAATGCAATATTCAGTTGAACATTTACTGTTAAAGGACCGCGCACACTAAAGCGGGGCGAATTTAATTCGGATCCGAAAGCCTCGGTGCGGTTTATGTCTGGTGATCGTTAGTGGAATTTAAATAAACTCAGTGCTTTAACGCTAATCGATATTAATGTTTTCATATAGGAGTCGGCCGCCGACGTCATACACCATAATTTTGGTGGTTCATTTATATCAGTACGAATTCCGCACTGCGGGTATTTAAGAGCAATTATAGTCCCCATAATCGTCGTGGCTCCTCGAGGTACATTTCTTTTGCCATAACAATATACAACGTACCGCGTGACTGCTTCAGATGTGTAAATGTTCCGCAGGAATTTCAGCGTATGTCGTCGACAGCATACTTAGATAGCGCTGACGATAATATCAACATCGATTTACTTTCAAGCATTGAGTTATCTTTGTGGATCACACTGGATCTGGATCTTGGGGTTCGTAGTCAAGTTCACCTGCAGCCGATACACTTGCTGATTAACGGTGCTTCTATAAAGGCCAAAATAAGTCAAATCGAATGGAAGAGGAAGCGTAATCAGTTATAGCAAGGTAAAGATAACTTTATAGCCTTGGAGCCCGCTCTCTGATGACTCAAATGCAACCGGATATAATGTTAAGCTGATGATGATACCGCGCGATATTTTATAAAGCGATTCGTAGCAATGTGCACGGGCCTTAAAACAACTTACCGATAATTAATCTGTAGTGGTTGTGATTGAATGTAGTTTTATATGTAGTTGAATAAACAATACAAATGAAGTGATAATGATTAAGTGCGATTTACGTTGACTGTAAATACAATTAACATGTGCGCGTTGTTGCAAAGCATTTTAAGCTTTGTCTTAATGGAATAAGGTTAATATTTAATTACCACTGCATGCTCATTATGATCATGCATTTTTCAACTTACTCGGGTTTTGTGTAAAGTTTTCAGTAAATTTGTTAATAATGATTGTACTGATATTTTAGTGTATAAGTAGATACGTTAAGTCAGAAATGTGTTCAATGAAAGTCTATACCTAAATTGTATAGATGGAGTAACAAGTATTTCGCCAACTGCTTTTCGGTACCATGTATCGCTATTGAGTTGTGGAGGTCAGATGCCAATCGCTTCACATAAAATATCAAAATACAATTTTTAGTAACACAATCCTTTGCTTATTTACACCAAATCCCGCGTATATGTGGAGTTCTTGAATTAATTACCGAAGTTTGTCGTGAGGGTACAAATTCTCCTAATTGTTTACACCCGGTCACATTCATGAGCAGTTAATCGAGCACCTGGATTTGTGCCGGTGATTGTTTGTCGCGAATTTCGCAAGACGTAATAATAACAGCTTTGTTTTTGAGTTTAGTTGTACAACTCTCATGCGTAATGTTAGATGTTGTTCTTTACGAACAAAGAACTTATAAATAGTATTAGTTACTCATGAATATTATCTAGTACAGGTAAAGTAGGTAAGTGAAAGTAAAAACGTAACAATAACATAGAGATCTAAGTTATGTATGTGGTAAGTATAGATGGCAGTCTTATCGCTCTGCGGCAATTTTTACAGGCAACCAGGCTTACAGGTACTTTCCGTGAAGTATGTCTCCTACTATGAATTGCGCTCCGAGCACGAAAAATATTCGTATTCGAAATGTAAACATATCGAGAGAACGGAGCACTGCGATTGGCCGCCTGACTACTGTGAACCTGTGTATGTGTTAAGCCTGCCAATCGTGATGCTCCGTTCTATCGATACTTTTACGTTACGAATACGATTATTTTTCTTGCCCAGCGCACTGTGGGGTGAGCACGAACTACTATCGTAATCGTTTCGTGAACGTAACGATAGCACGGAGCATTGCGATTGGCAGGCTTCAGGCAGGCGGCCAATCGCAATGCTCCGTGCTCTCGTTACGCTCGCGATACGATTACGATAGTTGTTCGTGCTCACCCCACTGTTTCCAAACCGAACACAGCATATGAAAAAACAGTACTCATTATCATTCGAGCGACAATCCCTGTTGTACCTAAAGCTTGTGCTTTAGAACCCACTGACCACTCTTCTTTCTATATTTCATTTAGCTTGGTTTTTATCTCTGATCCTAGAACCTCGTGAGAAAAACCTGCGTCGGAGCCCCGTCCGTCAATTAGCAAGTATACTGGCTTGCAGGTGACTTGGGAATTAAAAAAAAAAAAAATTGCCGAGGTCCAATACATCTACAACAAAGCTTAATTGGAGCAGTAAAAAGATTACTCGCATAACTATGGAATTAGAAAAAAGTTTGAGCACCTAATTAAATTCTGCCGACTTATCTCATACTAATGTTTACACTTTATCACTATAGATACCGAGTGTTTTACGATACCTTTTGTTAACCAGACCTTGCACTCCATACCATAACATTACTAACCGCAAATAACTAATATTCGTACACTAGAAGTACTTATACATAGACATCTACAGAACGATATTGTACTCTAGTATAATATCTACAAATATCGGTACTAGATAACAGAACTGCTCTAAAACTATTACTCACGTTACTGTATGAGTAATAGTAACACGTAGGACAGTAAAACTATCGAAACTTTGCAGTCGCGACGGTCCACACTGCAGTGTTATATTTCAATGTTTTACGACTTTAATATCAACCGTGTTGAGTACATATACATTTATATAACAAACTGAATAATGTTATATGGCGAGAATCTATTGTACAATAGCTCGTTGTCAGCCCTTATTAGAAACTATGCCAACTTCACAACACTATCAAAACCCAAACTAAGCATGGCTTGTAATTATGAGTTCTAGAGAGAAGCCTCAATTAAACTGGTAAAAAATGTGTGCGGCGATAAAGCCCCCATGTGCATGAAGTTTAATTAAACTGAATTAAGATCAAACAATAAAAAAGTTAAGGAAAGGCATGCTCAATCCCAAAGCAAATAGAAATGACCAAATCTAAACTTCTAAAATTTATTATGTAAGTACGAAGGTATTCCTCTGCCAAGAAATGTATATATGTGTACCATATGTATTTTGCCTCTCGACGATGCACAAAGACGCAACAAAACAAAACAAACTTATTTGTTTTTGTTTCATTGTAGTATGACAAGGGTTTATTTAATAAACCCTTAGTCATTGATATTTATCAATAAAATTGTAAATAAATATATAATATAATATAATTTCTAACAAATAATTAAGATACTAACATTGAGAGACACAGGTAGGTGCTGCTATGACGACTACATCTAAATTCGGGAACGGTGGAGACAACACACTACTGGCCACAACCATCGTCTGACAGGAACTCATGCTGCAGTAGAACGTCTGCCATGCGCACTCACGCATACACTCAAACGTCTGCGACCAAAACACTGACGGCACTCGCATATCGACTATGTTGCCACAACACTATTCAAAACCCAACACACCACACTATCACATATCATTAAAAAACAAATCGATATTAACATAATTATTTACAAATTTAATTTACACAAAAACACGTTCTATTCGGTCCAATATCGTTACTTTAACTACGCGCAGATTAGATAAAGAACATCACTAACCAATAGAGTATGTTCACAGACGCGCGTGATTTGACCGAGACATCGATACTTTGTATCGATAAGATAAACATGATGGCGGGAGACGAGAGTGCTCATCTAAGTGGAAAACGGGACTGATAGATGGGGTTGTGCTTTTGTTAAGATCAGGTGGGTACCGTGGGCGTCATGCTCACGGTTTATTATCGCATTCGCAGATAAAGGTAATCGAAGCGATAACGTTTACGATAACTCATTGAGTTTGCACAACGGTAAATACTTTCAGCGTTATGGAAAAATATTAAAAGGAATAAATATATTGGCACTCGGTCGGCGCCCTTTTACATCGCGGCCCTCTGTCAGGGCAATAAAAAAATAACAATGAACTCGCTCGTGCATGTCGATTTAATATATAAAGTGAACCTTTGTTTCGAAATACAGATTTAATTAAGAAATTCAAAGGTTGACTGATCAAAAGGGAATATTGATTAAAGATGTCGGATACACAATGTTTTTTAGTTTGAAACAAAATGGAAAAAATATTGTAAGACGCTTTTTTTACGATCATGACTATGACGCTGAAAGGGTAGGCACTAGGCAGAGATGTATTACCATATTTTGTCCACTACGTTCTAGGGTAACAGGTAATAGGGGACAACTACATGCCTAATTGACAACAGTCTCGACTAAAAGTTGTCAACTGGGCACTATTTTCAGACTACATGTTCCTATCAATAATTTTTACCAAAAAGCTCAAAAAGACTTTACCTGATCCGAGTATCGAACACAAAACCTGAGTACAACGATTGCTGCCGCTGTGCCGTCGAAGCGTTCAGACTAATAAGAAATAAGATTAACCGAGGCAATTATGGTCAACGAAAAACCGTTTTGAAGGCTCATAATGAGTAATGAGTCTTTTTTTAATAATGTAATGGCTTTTTGTGAATTTTAAACCCTTGTCACAATGTACGCGTGTGTACTGAAGCAGTTTAATGCGAATACTCTAAATTTTATTGCTTAAAATCATTTGAAATCGACTTTATGGGAACTTTTAGCATTTCTGGGTACACGCACTTGCTTACATAAGCTTTTATTGCCTTTGGGGCCACAAGTCAACCTAAGACGGACCTATCTAGATGAAAATTTTAGTTATTCAAGACTGGTTCGGGAAGAGGTTAGAAATTTCTACCTGGAAAGGGACCCACGGGTTCAAGTCTCGTCTGAATGTCTAAATTTCCGACTCAAATTTAGTTTCAGCAAACTTTAAAATTTCATTGATTTTGTTTTATTTTTACGACTAGCCAATTTCTATTTATTAGGGCTAACTCACTAATCTCAAAAGGTATATTTCATCGTGCGGTGACAGAGAACAAGTATCACCATCCCATTTCCTCCGAAGGGTGTCGTAAGAGGCGCCTAACGGAAAAATCGTAGACGATATCACTGTGAGAGAACGAAAACTCGAAATAAAACCCTGTACCAACCCGTCTGGCCAGCGTGGAAACAATAGGCCAAAGCCTCCCAATATTGGGAGAGGCCTATGTCCAGTAGTGGACTGCGATAGGTTAATTGATTGATTGATGTTTCATCGCCTACACACCAGTAATTGGGACATTATTGCGGTTTTATTCGCCCAAGTCACATAACAACGCCCGAATGGCGGACGGAAGTGATTCTTATAGCAATCTTTATTAATTGTCACACATACAATTCACAAGTTTGAGACACAAATCTATTTAATGCTAAATAGTAGAGATGTACGAGGGTAGTAAGTACACAAGACCCACTTTGTGTATCTTATGACCAGAGTGGAACAGAAACAACGGTCCTAAACAAACTGTTGTCTGTTTCACAAACAAGAATGTTCCACGGAACCCTCATTAACGGACACAGTTCTGTTGCCAAGTAATTTTGGGTATTTTATCCTCCTCCTCTCATTTACAAAGATTAAATATTATTTAAAACATGCTGTAGTGTTACTTCATATGTTGGAAAGGCATCATTTATAATATTGTCACGTGGAGGACGTACGATGATCAGCCCTTCTAGACAAGTGGCAATTCATCGGCTGGCGTTTTGTAGAATAGAATGCCAAATGTATGGGATTTGACGTATATGACAGGCGTCAACGAATGTCTAAAACGTCAAATTCTATCATTCGTTATTCTATTCCATGATACGCCGAGGCTTGGACTGAAGGCTTCTCCTTGTGGCGAGACGATGTGGCGTCAGCTAATCCTAATAGGAACGAGACGTCTGCTGTGCTCCTATGAAACAAATGTCTTCTTCATCATCCTAGCGTTAATTCCAATAGCATTCGAAGCTTTCACCTCGGAGTCTGGGGTCCGCTTTACCAGTCTAACTGAGAATTTGGCTGAACTTCGATGAACACGTGTATTGGTAAGGAATTCCTAGTCTTTACTGCGTAATAAAGGAAAGAGGAGCCAAACCGATTCGTTCTTGATGGTCACTTCAAAGTCAGAACGAACCGTATGTTTTCTACATAAATAAAAATGAAACCCCCCAAATGTAAGAACGCGCATAAATACCGAACGACTGCACCAAATTGGACAATTCTTTTTGTTTTGTGTTCGTTATTGTGTGGCCAAGGTTTGTATAAAAAAATAATAAAAGGTGCAGTGGGAACGGGATCAGAATCTAACATGGAAATTTGAATAGAAGGTACAGTCGGAACGGGATCAGGGCCCATACCATGAACTCTTAAAACAGGTCAATAATTGAACTGCCGTCATTCTACCAACTGCAAATGTCAATTTGTAATCCCATATATTTATATGACATTACAAAGTGACATTTGCAGTTGGTAGTATGACAGCAGTTCAATTATTGACCTGTTTTAAGAGTTTATGGTAAGGCCGCTGAATACCACGCGGACAGAAAATATCGCGTTATGAAGTTCGCCGGGTCAGTTAGTTTAGATTAAATACAAGTAACTTATATTCAATTTTCCAATCAATATTGTCTGTTCAGATATTCGTCACTTAAGATAAAGTAACCGAGGCATTGACGAATGGTTGTTTGTTAGAGTTTACGTCAAAAATCTGTTAATCTGGGCGTGTCGGACGTCAGATGAATCAAAATTGATAAGTCGAGACAAGGGACTTCCGTACTTGAATGTGTAGTTTTAAAGTGATAAATTGAATCAAAGGGCGAATAGTACATGCTATCTTTGAATCCGGTTGATGTTTGCTATGCATGTCCAAAGTCCATGTTGAAGAAGTGATCTTTAGACTTGTCGAGCAGTTTTTATAGATTTTCTTTTGGGTGAACTGAAATGCTGGAACTCACGTCATCGTCAGCGTCCCAGCACACGTTACTTTTTTTAATTGTATACGAACAGTAGTACCTATTCGACAAATTGTGATATGATATCTATTTGAAGTGCAAACTCTTGTAGGTAAATACTTTTTACTGTTTAAAAATGGACAAAGTGAATCGGAAAGGGGTTCAGCTAAGTTTTTTTTTTTTTTTTTATATTGAAAGATGCGTGCTATAGATGTGTGCTATGGATGGAGAATAAATTCAAATTTCGAATAGGTATTTGTAGGAAGTCCCATAGCTCATCTTACTCGCTACGCTACATAGCACAGTGGAAACGCTAACATAGTTTCACAGCTTAGCTTTTATAATTTAGTAGCATAGCTGTATAACACATCTTCGGTGGAAAGGCAGCCTAAGGTATACAATATGGATACGACATATAGGCAATAATTGAAACCATATACTTGGTACCCTCTAAGCTTCAAGCAGGAAAAGTTTGAACAAAATTGGTCCAGTATTAAGGACAGAAACTAGAGTTTTAATTTTATAGAATTTGAACAACTTTGAGCACTCTGTAGAATCGCAGTTATCAATAAAACTTTAATTTTCATTCAAATGTTGCCGCTTAGCTGTTCAAGTAAGTTACCTACTATGCCTATTGTTGTGTGTGTGTGAAGGTGTGTGCGTATTTATTAATGACTTATGACACAGTCAATGACTTTAAAGCAATGGATGAAACTATTTAATGACTTATACAAGTGGTTGCATTTTCTACATTTATTTTAATAATTATTTTGTAAGAAAATTTCGAATTTTATAAATCAGGGAATTTAAGTTTAAATTTAATTTGGTTCTATTCCTACGGACCAGGATGCTTCGCGGTTTCAGTATTTGCACATATGTCGTATCCATATCGTATGTTTGGTGACACTTCGACAGTGATAGTGCTTGGGTGAGAGTTACCATAGTTGCCTACCTCTTTGTGGATAAACAGGACGTAACTGAATGCGTGAATCGGATGAATGACATAGCAATGTATAGAGGACAAACATACAAAGAAACACAAGTTTTTCATACAGTAAAGATAAATTATTAGAATGGCCGATATCACTTACATGATTCATTAATTATTATAATAAATTCGTCGAAAATCCTTCGTTATTATCTGTAGGTACTGGCTATGATAACATTGTTATTGAAAATATTAAAAGGTAATTTGTAAGCTGATAAAATAATTATTGATTACTTAAGAATATTAATGAATAAGTTGTATATAACAAATATAACTTTTTTACAAGCAAGCATACGGCCCACCTGATGGAAAGTGGTAGCCATGGCCTATGGACGTGTGTTATTGATGCTATAAAAATACAGAATTTTATTTTTTCGGATTTTTGTCAGTTCGATTACCAGATGTGGCAAGCGAGTTTTCGAAAATAACACGACAGTTTTATTTCTTGTTAAAAATAAGTGGAATGTTTCCTTTGAGTGAAATTTGCTATCGTATTTAGACTACTTTCCCTCCAGGTAGTAAGGTCGAAATCTTCCACCCTGTATAGCTCTCGGTTCCGTCATTTTTTGTTCAAGAGTTCTATATTAACCACCAAGTACCTAACAAGAGAACAGCGTAGGCCAACACATCATAGATACCTAGGTGCTCTTTACTATGTAATAATATATATAACATAATAACGATTACATCACAGCTTCTCACGATTTTGAAATATCTATAGCTGATAACGTCAGTAGGTACTATTATCTATTATGTGCATATTTTTTGAAAGTAGGTAGGTACCTACTATTATCTATTATGTACATATTTTTTTAAAGTTGCCTGTAGTCGCGAGTACTTTACAAACGTTCTATTAAATAAGTCAATTAAAAATAATCGCTCCGTGCGATTTGTGAGTCACATAAATAGACCGCAGCATTTGACGCCGTTGCATTTAGTGAGGCAACCACTCAAACCACAAACAACGGGATGTTTATGTAGATTACAATCATCCCTACCACATCGATATGGTTAAATCGAATATGGAATTGATACTTAAAATTCACTTTTAATCTATCACACTTTTAAAGTATACTAACTTATTTCGTTTCTCTCCAGGTCCAAAGGTGAGAGCAAGTCGACGGGCATCGAATCGAAGGGGTGATTCGCTGCAGCGGTTAAAAAATCATTCCAGAAAGTGTTCATCATGCCTGATAAAGCCATCGATACTAAATTAGATAAGTCACATCACTAGCTGCAATTCAAAACTGTTCCAAAGTAAAAAATTGTATGAAGTACAGTTCCGTAATAAAAAAAGTTATATTATGTTCAAAATATTTCGTTCGAAGTTTAAAATACGAACATTCTATCCGGTTTTCACATGTTTACAGATCGAATTAATTTTTTGTCATTATAAAGTGTTTTTTGCACCGGTGAGTAAATTTACCCACGAACGCGCGGCCGGCGACTGTTTCGCTCTTATCAATGTAGCGTCGTCTCACCTATCGCGTTGATAAGCCTCGCCCACAACAATTAGGTGGAACAGCTGATAGGGTTGTTGACGACCTGTTCGTGGACAAGTACTGCTGATATATTATTAAAATCGACAGCGGTGATTTATCGATTGGTTCTGCGATCTAGGTTGTAGTGAACTTGTGCTACTTTTTTTCATAATGAAAGACAATTTTATCGTGTACTGTACACAATTAAATTAATTAATTTGTACGTGCACTCCGTATGTATGAATATCCAAACTAGCAGGCTAGAAGATTTAATTCAAGTATAAAAATAAAATAACCTTTAAAACTAAATTTATTTTGTAGTAACTCGTTTAAGATGTTCAAAATAAAACGTAGTCGTTGCGTATTCCGAGAATATGGATCGACCCGCACCGTACGAATCAGTAAAATTACGAATTTATGCGTAAATACACCGTGATAAGGTATTCATGTACCTGCGAGAACTGGGTCACACATGATATATTGGTACTCGTGTCGAATATACTCAGCCTTTTTATGTATGTCATTAACTCACTACAATATCTGACGCAGAATGATAAGAAACGTTATTAATTGATAAAAAGCCTACTTTGTTCAAAACATCTCGAGTGGAGTTGCTCAAGCAATAATCATAAATAATGATAATAAATGTATGCTTAAAGTGAAGATACTTGAGAACAATGGCAGCATGAATGTAAACCACAATCATACAATTTACCGAGAATAAAGTAGGGTAGGGAGGCAGGGAGAACGAAATCTCGAACCCAATTTAGGGGTGACGATAGAAAATCGTGTGAAATATATGTGATAATTTAACATGCGGGTGTTCCTGAGACATGTCGGCCGACATCGGCACGTGCTTATGATGACTTGTCATTTCCAATTTGAATGTAACATGACAACAGAGAGCCACTGACACGGGCACGATTTTAATTAACCTGTGCCTTGAATAATCAAATGTTATAATGAGTAACACTCATCGCCATGTCACTCGCAGTCATGTAGTGTAGATATTGCATAGAACACATTTAACAGTGTGTCAAATTGATTTTAACATCACATAATATCGATAATAATATAATCGATACACCATCGAAGTGAAAGTAATTTAATATTTTCCCGTGCATGGACAACACTATAAATTTGAAAACAGAACTTCAAACTAACACAAATACTGGCCGAGCGTGATCGTAAAACAGAAAGTTTTCGAAGTACAAGTATAAATTCAAAAATAGAACTCATATCTTACCTTTTTTCATTTTTGTTTCTTTTATTGGAACTCTTTGGTCACATATCATACTGAGCAGTTCTAGTAAACAGTCTTGATCTTTTTTGTGCACCATTTTTGAAATGTTTACTTTTTTACATCACAACACAGACATATTTGAACACTGTATTATCTGAGGGGGAGAGGAAATATTCAACGGTTACATTTCGTAAAGATAAGGAGTTCAATAGGCATAGTTACTGTATATAATACTATTAGAGAACGGATGGGACACGGTTCCGGTCCGGCACAACCTCAAGCATATACCTACAGTGAGGTGTATTATACTTGCCATTATGGTTTGTAACAGTCAAAAGGACCCTAAAAGGGTGCATGGAGGAAGGAAAGTCTTGATGAAGGTACGCAGAGGATGGAACTACGGAAAAGTGGTTGATTAGATGTGATTTGAATAGTTTTTTGGTTGTAACGTCATTTTTTTCGCAGTACAATTGGTCTGAATCTACTAAGGGAGTAACACGCTCTTATTTAATTTCAACATTAAGTAACAGAAATAAAAAATGCCATTATGTCCGCCTTTTCACATTAGTCATCACCAGTGGTAAGGTTAGAAGAATACCTTTATTCTGTGCTGAACTTAAAGCGAAAAATGTGTGAAAAGTGAAAATGAGGCGAGTAGGTACTTCAGTAGAATCAGAAGGTAGGTAGGTATATAAAACAAAATTAAGTCTATCTAGGACAACTGAATGATCAATTTTCTTGAAGGGAGGGTTGTACAACGAGATAGTGTTCACGAGTATGTGAATTGACAGAGATACACAAACAGAGAATGCCGGCAAACCGATTCAGTGTGCACGGCTATCAGATTTTGTAATGATGCCAAACATTGCTACCATATCTGATATTTTTTCTTTTTATAATGTTTCAAGTGTTCATAGTTCGCGGAATAAGCAAGCTGAAGTGGCAGTAGACTGGCTAGATATGTCGAAGGACCGATGGCCGTTGGACCAGACGAGTTCTAGAGTGGAGACCTCGAGAAGGAAAATGGAAAGTGGGACGCTCCCTAACCAGATAGACTGACGACCTGAAAAAGGCTGGGAAGAATTGGATGCGGAAGGCGGAGGATCGGAAAACGTGGCGCATATTGGGAGAGGCCTATGTCCAGCAGTGGATTGCAATAGGTTAATTGAGAAGGCAAGGAATAGAACAGCAATGGGGAAAGAAAAGGAAGTAAATTATCTGATACACTCACAACACAATCCTTACGAAATGCAGCATTCTGCTACTTAAACTCGATAATAAATGAGAGTGAGGCAAAATACTACCTACATAAAAACATTCATACTAATGCAAATAAACATATTCAGGCATACAAATATTTGCACTGAGCGGGCAGCGAACCCGCGACCTTGACGTAGCAGTTGACAGCGAGCAGAGCGAGCAGCTCTACTGCCACACCATATAGGTCATCAATAATATCGCTGGTATCAACATATTCTATAAACAATCCAATATTATAACCAAAATACTTTATATCGTAAAAGCAACACTGCACGCAAGAAATTCGATTCCGTACACAAACACTGCGACCACAGAGTACACAAAGTCAGTACAACAAAAATATCACTGTAAGCAATGTAACAACTTCGCCGAGTCGAAATAAAATGCGAAATGAACACAGATCGCGAAATATTGGGGCGAGCGAGGCCCTACACGTATCTATGTCCTAGTTTCACGACGATATCTCGCCAAGGCCACGGAAGTGGGGGGCGTGGGGGAGGGAGGGTGTTTGCGGTGTCTAGTCCGTATGTGTTTATCAAAGATCGGACACCTGCAATCTGATTTGTGGGGTTCTGTGCGAATAGCGCCAGTACGTTAGCTCAATGGAATGGAAAGGTGCGGGCCGCAGTTTTGCGAATGTGCAAAGTTGCGAGTTGGAATGTTTGGTTTCAGTTTTAAATAACGGTCATAGTTTTAGTTACCGACTTCAAAAAAAGAGGGGTTCTCGATTCTTAAAAAGGACAGTGATAATGCTCCTTCATTCTTCTCTTTCTCGTCCTTGTCACTTCACTATTTTCTAAATTTTGGTGTGCTAACTGAAAGTGAAATGTTCAGATGGGACTTGAACCAGCAATCAGTCCCTTACAGGTAGTATACACTGAGCTACCGAGCCACGCCTTGAGCAATCTAAATTCTCTCATATATTCCCCCTGTCGCGGGTTCAGGTTCCGTCTGAGCCTTCCACTTTTTCTGATCTTAATCGAATACTAACTTCACAAGCATATATTGTTTGTTTTGTTTGATTACACAGTCCGATGGTGGACTGCCGAAAAGTAACCGAATCGTAGGGCATGGAAACGTAAATATGTAAAGTATAAAAAAACTAGATACAGTCAATTATCATATTTACATAAACATCGACTAATATTCGCGTAAACTTCGACGATTAGCATCATCTTCAGCTTTCGCAACAATGTCTATTGTTGCGAAAGCTGAAGATCGCCGATCTACTTAAAGATATTTTTCGGGGGTAAATGCTATCTTCACCAATTGGCAACACACAACGGTACAAATATGGGATAAACATGTCGCATTAAGATGACGTCACAATGAACGAGGTCTGTAGCGAACAAGGTGCGGATTTAATCGGCCGTGTAATCGCATCACTCTCAATGGCAATTGAATCATGTTCACGCTGTGATAACTGCAATTGGATCTGTATTGATTTGAATAGGACAAGCTTTTTGGACTTTAGCCTACTAAATACTTTTATAGTCTTCAACGAGGTGTTGATAAGCTTTTGTTTATCGAGATTCTACAGTTTGAACTATTTTTACTTAAAAAAAAATTTGCAGTTTTTAAAACAAATGGAATTTGCGAGATCATTCCAATAACGAGAATCTATCTGAATAGCCTTTAATATTTGAACATCATCAAAGCCCATTGGTCCAAAAAGTAAAACCCGGGAAAATTGGTAAACATAAATCCTATAATCCGATTGCAACTGCAATAACTGTATGAATCAATTGACAAAGTTTTAACCCAATCTGATGAACAGTACGGTCGCATAAAATACAAAAAAATACATGTTTTTTTTATAAATTACATTGAAAACTAAATTACAATACAGTTTCATTCAGTTGCAGGACACCGCAACAAAGACGTAAAAGCGAACATAATGTCGGAACGAACGAGATCGTCCGATCTCGGCGGAGGTGCGGAGTTAAATCGGCCGTGTAATCTCGTCATTGCGTCCGCAATTGAATTGTTCTGTGTTTCACGCTGTGTTTGCTCCTCTACAATGTCTATGTTTCGTATATTAAGTCATTGTTATTGTTACTGTTTTATTCTATGTTTCATATATTAAGTCATTGTTATTGTTAGTATTTTATATGAGTACGGAATTATATGAGCATTTTATGTTTGTTTTACTCTAAAGGTGTATTTAGATCAAACGAACATATGAGCTAGAGCTAGAATAAGAGCATTCTTTCTTAATATTTTAGCGGAAACGAAACCTTGTTTTCAGCGTTTACATAAGAAATAACAACGAACGAATGTTCTGTTACTGTTTACACTAATAGAATTTGACAAAGACGGGATAGATTGAGCATTCCGTCTTCTGATGTAAATCAGCCTTAAGGTGTATTTTAAAAGTAGGTACATTCTTAAGCTGAATAATTCGGTTGGATTGCACGTTGTCGGCAATAGGACTCGTTACGACTGCATTAGTACCTTAGCCCCGGTTGCATCCAAAGCTTGTACTTTAGAGCTCGCCGTCCGTTCTCAGACACTTTCTGATGATTTGGGTGTTTAAGAGAGTGACTGCCATCTTACTCCCACTCAGAGAGGAAATCCTGCACTAGTTGTAATACTGGCTTGAGCCCCGAAAAAAGTCGTTTGAAAGTAACCACTATAATCGCTATTAGAATCTAGGTATAACAATCTATTGAAATAAAACCTTATAAAACCTTATTTCAATAAATTGTTATACCTAGATTCTGATAGCGATTCAGGAGAGAAATCTGAACTCTTTAGAATTATCTCCCTGACTTGTCTTGAGTTTATTTCATTACAGGTTGTTATATTGGCGCAGCATTTCACTCTGGCAGTGTTCAATGAGTTCTTATCTAGCTGTAATTTATAAGGCACGAGAAAGTGTTTAAGAGTGTCGCTCTATTGAACTATAGCCTTATCTCACCTGCGCCGCGGAAGGGTGAAGGGGCAGGAAATAGGGGATGACGTAGGGTTGCTACTTTAAAGTAAGAAAATTGAACGTTCTACTTTGAGCAACCTTAATAATACGAACAGTATTGAACTAATCGATAGTAATATTATAAATGCGAAAGTAGCTCTGTCTGTTACGCTTTCACGCCTAAAGCACTGAACCGATTTTGATGAAATATGGTACGGAGATACATTAGACGGGAACGGGATCGACATTCCATGTGGGCAGAGCCGCAGGTAAGAGCTAGTTATACCAACCTGTAATAAAATGGAAGGTCCTTTAAGTAACCTTCATAATGCCACTTCTATTAAATAGTTAATGAAATATAAATAGCCGTGTCATTTGAAAAATTAAGAGATTAATCATCTTCTCAAGGATCGCATCGTCAATCTTAATCAAATTTATACGCGACTAGCGACTATCCTTGGATGAGGAATAAAATCCCGTTTTTACGTTGATTTCAAAACTTGATATTTATTTCTATATTACTATGAAGGCTTTTGCGTTGAGTGAGTCTTTCAGGACCGGGACCGCGGTCCCAGATTCCCCTTATAAAAAAAAACTAATTTGAGGAGTATATTGGGACCACAAGAATAAACAAGTTAAAGTACAGTTAACAACGATGTCGCTATATATTATAAAATAAAGTAATTTATTTTTTACTTTTCGTGATGACTACTTTGGACCCCCGAGTTAGAGAGCTTGGGGGTCCAAAGTGCGTCCTCCTGATTGGATTATATTAAATTATACGGGAGCTACCGCCTTCTGACCTCTCATCCCTAAGAGGAAGGCATGCACTAGAGCTTTATCTGGCAAACACCTGTAACAGCTTAGCTTACAGATGTCGGCTTGACCTCCGTGGGCACCCCTGGTGATACCTAATTTTCGCCAATATCTCCGTGTAATGGTGCTGGCAGCCCTCGTCGTGGCCCAGATTATTGTCGCCGGATAGGAGTTGCCGATTCTTTATTTGCCGATTTGTTAGACGGCGTATCTTCACGGAGCGCACGTTTAGTGCGAATCGATACGCCGGAATGGAAGCGCGCATTTTATTGAAAAATCTTTTATGTCACCGTAATTTATTTAAACTTTATGTCTCTTTCTTATGTATGGTACCATAGGAGAAGAGCCTATTAGGTTTCAAAAGAAGTTTAAAATGAGTTTTAGAAGATACTAGTGTTGTGACACGCATCTCATTACACTTTAGGGCTTCAGAACGAGAGTGTTTCCGCATTCGCATTGCGATTGGCAGTTTATAATTTTTTTTATTACTTCCAATGCTTACGCCGGTATATCCTTAAAGGGTAGGAAACCTGTATTAACAACTATGTCTGTCACAACTTTCATATGATAGACTTCTAATAGAAAAATCACTACATAAAACCATACACAATTTCAACAACCCTGAAATCGAACCCAGGATTTCTTAAGTCGTTACCGCTGCGTCACCCAACTATTTTATATCACAATACCGCACCAGATTCCCACCATTTGTATTCAAAGATTATACAGAAAAGAAAGTGCCTAATACAGCGAACAAAAAACATCACGTTGTAAACATCACCGTCGAATGGTTATCACCGCAGACGCCGTAACATTACGCCATGGTGATTTAACACAGCTTTATGATTTTAATTTACGCCGCCCCATGGGGCGTTATGTAAATGTGATAGCAAGTGCTTGTGATACGAGATTTTCATTAGATATTTCGTTGGACGACTTAGTGATGTCGGTAGCTTGTGGAAGGCTGCTAGTTTAAAGACTATTTATCTTGCATTTTGTTTTATTCATGTCTATAATTCTATATGTTTCCTAGCTAATGTTCGTGGGTTCGCCCGCGTGGTTATTTCTTCCCATTCCCACGACCCATGGGAACGTAGCATAACAGAGCCTTAGTGTTATTCCAGATTATTAAAATCTATCCCTTTTCCAAATTTCAGACAAATCCGTTTAACGTTTTAAGCCTGATTGAATAACAAACTTGTTGACTTTATGATATTAGTATGATAGTAGGAAAGAAACAGAATAGTAGCAGGGCAAAATACAAGAGAGTCATCTTCACTGGTGCGGCGATCGCAAGCTACGTGGATAATAGGTGCAAGCGAGGTACACCCAAAAAGTAGGCTTGTCATGACGAGTAGAGTGTGACATTATGTGTCATTAGTCTCATGCATTACCATGAATGCCTAAGATTATGCGAAGGAGAGCTTTAGATGGGACTAACGCTGGTCGGCCGGGCCGCAAGGGATATGCCTACGATAATCTCACCTCTGGCAACCAACGGCTTAAAGTCGGCGTGCGTTTTATTCGGTTCGAGTCCGATATAACCTTCTCCGCCGGCTCCAACGGGGGAGGTAGTTATATCGGACTCCGTGATATCCGTGGGGATTTTTCGCACGATGAAAAAAAATAGCATAAAAAAATCCATGAAGTTGAGACCGATCATCAAGTCTTGCGTGATTTCTATGATAGTAAAACCTCCTATATTCTAAATGAACCCGTAATTTCATCCATTTAGCTGTATCATTGCGATGGAAAACTAATAAAGCTCCAAACACCGCTTTATTATTCACGGCTGAGCTGTGAACGGACAACAGCGGGCCCCGCAATAATAATAACATATCGGGCCCCTGGGGCCCCGAAATGAACTAGGCGGCTGGGGCCTCTCGCTCATTTAGTTAGTTCAATCATTGGGATTGTTGTCGTTTCGGAAACTGCTTTATCATGGTTTATATTCAGAATTTGAGAGATAAAGTTGATTGGTATTGCTAATTTTAAATATACAGGTAGTAATGGGGGAATGAGGAAATAAAGAAGAAACAACTTTATTTGAAACATCGTTTTTTTTTAAACATGTTAGTTGTCTCAACTGTTAAGTTTTAAAAAGTTGTCGCCAATAACCAAGAGGACGAGTAAGCGACCCAGGACTCCAAAGTATTAGTTTTAGATGTAAGCGCGTGAAGAGGTTTTAGATCATCCGCCGCTGTTAGCACCCCGTGCTATCCTCGAAAGACATCCAAAAAACGCGTACTACGCATATAGAGTAGATACATTTTTTGACGTGACTCAGTCAAGATGTATGCCGGTGACTATAACTACACATGATCATTTAAAACGTCCAACCTCAAGTTAGGCAACGTCAAGTTAGGCATGCCATCTAAACTTATTAATCATATCCGACTCCATCTGACTTGAGCGATGGCCCTCCAATATTGTGACACACATATAGCACTACCTACTTTAGACAAAGTTGGCGACATATACAAAGATGGTACTCGTAAAGTGATTTATGGCTGTCGTAAAGCTTCCGGAAAACAAATCAATGTTACTTTCGACTTGGGACCACACATGTGACTACGTAGAGGTACTTTTTGAAAGGCTTCTGTCTTTATAACATATATTTACCCCTGTAAATCCCGAAAGGGCTAGGTGGGGCACATTTCAACAACTATGATATTCAGTCCCACGTTAGGCAAGTCCCCTCTTTCCCAACTGTACCATTGATTAGTACCATTAATGGTACTACTGGGAATCTTTGTCCCACTAGTTGTCATCAAACGGACACTTTATCATGAACAACTGTATGTTTGCTGCCGAATGAAGAATAGCTTTATCCCTTTTCTACGAAACGCACGGTAAGAGATGGGGTGGCTCTATTCTAGGCCTTTTTTTTATACCACTTTGTTGGTAGACAAACACACAGCCCACTTGATGGGAAGCGGTATTAATAATAATAGTTTATTGTCACAAAAATACAGTCTACAAAAAATGTCATAAGTCTGGGTCATATTTCATTTTTACAATATATTACCACTGGTTCCCAAACTAGGCAGGAGCCTATATTTTGGGAGTCAGTGCTCTAATGTTGTACATTTACAGTTTCTATAATTTATGAGTCCTTAAGTTTAGGTATATTATAAACTGTATATTACTGTATTTACTACTACTTCATAATTAAAGGGACTTAAAGCGGTCACCGTGGCCTATGAACGTATGCAACACCAGGGACGTCACACTCACGCTGCCGAATTTGAAGAAACCTTCTAACGCCCTTCTTGAAGAACCCCATATTGTAGTCGCTTGGGAAAACCACCGCAGGGAGTTCATTCAACAGCTTGGCGTTTCGGCTTCACAAGCGAAAATTATTTAAAAAACTGTGTACCGATTGCAGCACCATTGGGTATAATTATTAGGTATTTTACTTCGAACCCCGTTCAGTGTAAAGCAAATAGACATCAGTAATCGAACCCGTGACCTCTGACGTCGAAGTCGAACCTACGGCTAGGTCAAATCATCAAAATAGTATAATTACCACCAACTAGCTGGTTAGCCGCAAGCGCCGTGTGTTCAACGCGAGAGCAACTTCCAGCCACGAGTTAATGGATCACTCTGAGGGGTAAGCTAGAGAAACCTATTCTAGCGTAACCACTTATCCGTTGTAAGCTGAACTTTCTGTACGTGTGTATAATACCTATATATCGACGCTTCGAGTTACAAAACAAAACGTCGTGAAAGTTCGTTACTTAAGTCAAGTTAGGCTCTTCCATTATCGACTTCAAACTACCGTCGAGTAAAAATAATTGTTTTTTAAATATAACCCTCCATAAAGTTCAAACAACATTTACCTCAATAGCCTGTCTACCAAATAGCGTGTTCACAAACACGCCCCGAAAACTGTCGAACAAAGCCGAGTATTCCCGAACGCGGGCACACACGGCTCTAATGAGCAAATAAAGCAGGTTCGGTGATCAGCCACGCGGCCGCGCCTGATGGATGGACGGTATTGAAACGACCTTTCGATTGTTGAAACTAACTCACTGGCCTTAACGGAGCATATGCCTGGAAAACCGTTTATGCTGATAGGATTTAGGAGATTAGAATAGGTTTGGAAGCAAAATTATGTGTTCGATGGACGAGTTTGAGTGAGACGAAATTCTTTAAGCTTTTCATGGATTCAACGTACGGGTGCCGGGTCCATCATATGGCAGAGAGGGAAACCCGAGCAGACCCTGAGATTTGTGACTCCAGCTGTAGGCTTATCGCGTAGGATCTAAAAGATCATAATATTTATCTTGTTTTATACACATGTTATCAAGTATTATGCATATCCCTCGCACACTCAAGCTGTGGAATGAACTCCCCGCGATGGTTTTCCCAAGCGACTACAATATGGGGTTCTTCAAGAAGGGCATTAGAAGGTTTCTTCAGGGTCGGCAGCACGAGTGTGACGCCCCTGGTGTTGCATACGTCCATAGGCCACGGTAACCACTTTCCATCAGGTGGGCCGTGTGCTTGTCTGCCACCTAAGTGGTAAAAAAAAAAAAAAAAAATATCCCTCTCTCACTAAACCTATAGGAAAAAGTTCACCTACTAATTTCTTTAAAATTTCATTAATTTAAAATATTTAGTTTGCTCATAATATTTAACGACAAGATACTGATAGAATTATAGGTAAATAGGGATAAGGAATAGCCGGGAAGCCATAAAATTTAAATAGTGCCAATAACGGACCCAACTTCGAGAGAAGATAAGGTGGCCGGTCGTACTCAAGGTGCTCAAGGGTAAACAAACCTTCAATATTTAATGTATTGCTGACATCTCAACCAATTCCATCTGTGGAATGGAGTATAATGATATTATGGTGCTTGGCACCTGATGTGGCGGCTATAATAGTATACTTTTATGGTGATAGTGTAGGGGAAAGTATTTCCTATCATAATCTAAACTAACTTTCTTCTATATAAAAATAAATAGTCGAAAAGCCGCATAACTTCTGAACGAGTGCACAAAATTGGATGTTTTTTTGTTGCGTTTGTTATTATTTGGCAATGTTTTTAATAAAGATTGAGATGATATACCTACTAATTGTACCCGGGTGAAGCTAGGGCGTGCAGCTAGTTTTTTAAATAAATTCATCATTATATGTTGCAGGTAGACTGTTTTTACAGTGGAGTGGTAACGAATGCGACTGCTGCGACACTTTGACAAGTAAACATCAACACCATTCTTTGAGCCTTCTCTTTTGGGTCTGGTTTTTTTAGTCTATAACGCGGCTGAACTTCAAAATTTTTCGTGAAGTGACCTACCATTTGACCTCAACAACCAATTGGCGATATCGAAGTTCTGTAGTTCGACTAGTCGAACTTTTGAGAGCTCCAACTATTGAACCCGTAACGTAAGTAAACATGCCTTGATCTAATTCCAACTAAGCGCGGATATAATATAATCGCCGGGCGATAGCTAGTCTATTATATAAATGTGGATAAATCTCAATTCAACGTTCAGTCCGTAAACACCTCCTTAAATCAATCTGGATCTCCAAAGCCAATTTAGAGAGACACTCTCAGTTTGCGCACATAAATAACAATAGCCTAGCCTAAGCTGCAATATTGCTAGCTTAATGCTCCCTGAATGATTGATTATTTCAGTGCCGATATGCTCAAACTATTGCGAACTAACAACTGACATAAATTATGAATTTACTAAGCTTCAGTTCAGAGGAGGTGAGTATACATATAATGGGATTTTCGTTCAATTTTGAAAGCGTCTTGGTGGTACCTATTTGTACAAGTGCTACTTGGCTGAGTGCTCTAATTAGGCTACACCTTCATTTTTGCTTCCGTATTGGAGACAATATAAACTGAATTTTAACAAAATTAGGGATCAAATTTGGCAGCTACATATCTACAAATAATGTACATCCAGAAGTATCAATGGCGTGTTGCTATTGATGGCAGGCAGGTAGGTAGAGGGGTGTTAATTGATAATAACAGGAGAATGAGAAAAAGGAACAGAATGGAGGAAACATCTCCGTCAGTCTTGCTACGTACAAAATAATTTAAACTTTATGAACAAACTTGGTCAAGCTTTCGGCTTTGAAAATTTAATGTATCAGTATGGGCAGCAACTATAGCTACGAACTAGCAGTGGACCGATTTATTAGAGGATTAATAACGATTAATACGAGTACCCTATGCTCCAGAGATGTGCAAGGATAGAAATCATTTAGATTATGTACGAGTATGTTTCAATAAACTTCGGATATTCCAGACATGTTTTAACATTGTAAAATAACATATTATTAAGAATAGTATAGTTCATTAGCTACACAAGAGAACAATAAATAATTTATTTACAATAAATCCGCCTCAATGGGTCGTAAATTAAGTTTTTGTTGCGACATGTCACCCGGCGATAAAACCGCCAAGCGCAAAAACTTGAGCTCATTTTATATCTTCGAAAGCGAACGAGCGGCAACAATGTGTTCAACTTATTAATTGCAATTTTATAAGTCTATAAAGTGAGATTGTAAAGTCGTATGTGTGTCTTACGTAACTGGCATAGGGCGTGAATTTATCGACAGCCTATGTGGCGAGGCGGTAGTGATTCCGACTACTACGGAGCTCAGTGCAAATATAATATACTAGCTGTTGCCCGCGGCTCCGCCCGCGTGGAATTCGGATTCCGGTCCAACTTTAATGTATGGAAATCTGCCCGATTTATTGACATTTATGCTCACTGCTCCGCTCCCTTTAGTAGTAGCGTGATGTTATATAGCCTATGTTACTCCCAGATAGTGTAGCTTTCTATAGGTGAAAGAATTATTGAAATCGGTACAGTAGTTCCGGAGCCTATTCATTACAAACATACAAACATACAAAAATAGGTACAAATCTTTCCTCTTTATAATATTAGTGTAGAAGTGTAGATGTACAATATGTATGTATTGAACAAAATGTATCTAAGTATGTTTATCCGCATTCTAGATCCCACAAGCTAGTTAAGCTATGCTTACTTTGGAGCTAGATACCGCTGTGTAAAATTCTGTAGAATATTCATAAAAGGCAAGAGGCATAAGGCATAATAAGGCATAATCAAGGCAAAACCTCAGGTATCCACGTAATTTTGTGTTGGGATCGCCCTCAACTTACTTGGGTCTTTAACTCGCTTTCTCTGTACAATTCACGCCACTGACGATCTGAAAAATGTAGCTAGATCGACTAGCAGACGAAGACGACTTTTTACAATACGGTATTGTACAAAGGCTGCAACTGCTACTCGATAGAAACTGGATTTGATTTGAACTTATCATGGCACTTTGCATAATATAGCTGCATTGGTAGCGTAGAGAATAAAGACTCCTTATGAAGCTGTATAGGTATGAAAAAATACTCATGAGAGACAACAAATAATGTTGTAGCTACGAACTTCGGTACTGTTGTTTAGTAATCACAGTGACATAAAATAGTGTTGTACTTAGCTGGCGAACTTCAGTACCTATTTGTAACAACAGTCGCAAAAAGTAAACCAGCAGGTGCAACGTGAATTTATTTCCCTAGTACCTAGTAGATTGTCTAGAGAAAGCCAAGTGCTCGAATTCTTCTGAGATATATTCTTCACTTTAAACTTTCAACACGGACGAAACAAAACAAACTATAGTAAAACATATTTCCGTCGTTTGTTCGTGTCGAAACAAAATTTTGTTTTGACAAAAGAATAATGAGAATGTCGAGTGTTCTTCTGTTTAACCCTCACCGTACTTATTGCTACGTTGTACTTACAGTTTTCTAAAGAGAAATATGGGGAAACTATTGTGAATTACTACGAGTAACAGTTCGTTAATTCTTGCTAGCAATGATGAATTTCGTGACCGTTGAAAATAGCGTAAAATCATTAAATACAAATAATGCATAATTCCATTTAAGATAGCGCTTGTCTTAGTTTTCTTAGAAGGTTGCTCTATTATTTCAAATAAATAGATCAATATTATTTGATGATATTTATCATGATGGGTTAAATAAATATAGTATGTGGAATTTAAAAGTATGTCACACTTGTTGTTGAAATACAACTGAATAAACACAATATAATTTCTATTCTGTATTTACTTAATCATGCTAGATGTAGGTACCTATACTTTTTTAACCTTGTACATTTTGCCCTCCTTATTAAAAAGAGGTCAAATATATTATCACTAAAACTTGTAAAATCCACTAGACTGTCAAAAATTTATTATTTATACAAAATGAATAATTTGCCGGCTGAGTTAACTTGCAAGTCCCGTACGAACTTTTTCCAATTCGAATTTAAAAGTAGAACTCAGCATATTTTAAAACTTACAAAATAAACTGTACGTAACCCAAAGTTAGAAGTTATCTTTATATTTTCGGCCAATTAAAATATCTGCACAGTCTACAAGATACTTTAGTAGGTCAGGGGGCGTACCCTTTACCCTAACGCACGTCAGAATGATATCCATACATTTATCATAGCACCATACGGTTCGTATGTTGTTTATATGTGGGACTTTTGATGTATAGCTCTCTCTAATGCTATATATTTATCATTGGTATAATTAACTAAGGGCCTGCCTGTTATAAATAATTGCAACAATATTTTTTGAGGATTGTTATACGACTCCACTTAAAAATATTGCAGGTTGTGATACAATAATATGAGTTTTGTATGTCAAGTATTTAGATATCAGTACTTCTTATCTCTTGTTGTTTCTGAATTATAAAACTTTATATAGTCGCGAGATAAATGAAGATTTGGCGCGCGTGTAACGGTTTGATATTCTATGATTGGTGGATTTGAGCTCCTCTGCCGCTGTAGCACCCCGTGCTATCCTCAAAAGACATTCAAATCGCGTACTGAGCATATAGAGTACATTTTGTGACGTGACTATGGTTAAGACTTATGCTGCCAACTATACGACATTATGTCGTATTATTATGTGTCCCCTGAGGGGAAAAAGGTTAAGTATAAGTATATTAAATTATAAATTAATAAATACAAATTGCAAAACGCAGGTTGCTCACCAAAATTTTCGAGAGTCTTGTCAATTATATAGATGCCTTACCTGAAAATGAAAAAAAAAATATCATTAGACAATTTGATAAAAAGAAATTAAACATTTATTTAATAGATTTATAAGATTTTTATTTTATTTATCCATTATTGCTGTGTCAGTGTCACCATTGTAACATGGTACGTGTCTGTAATGGTAACCGTCTTTCTCGAGAACTACGAAATAACGAAACAAAATTTTACGAGAAGCGACTGCCATCAGATCTCCACAAGTAAATAAGCTGCTACACTTTCATTAAAAACATGTCTATGTATAGTAGGTACAAATAAACTCTGCGAATTACGGCTTCTTATTGGCTGAAATCATCATGTGACCAATGGTTAGACGCAGAATGAACAGCTCTATCCAATGGCATCAAAAATGTGAAAACAGCCAATTTTCGACTTGAGCGGTGTTGTAAACTAAGGGATGTTAAGTATCCGCCAAAAATATATTTAGGCCCAGAAAGAACACACGAACGGGCGGACAACCGAAAACAATAATATTGCAGCAAGCAATCCAATAATGTTTAATACAGTCGTTTGAAGGCGGGCGGGCCAAATGAACGACCTTATGAATTAATGTTTGAGAATTGGATATATTTCTAAATGGTATATTAATTTTGGCCCGCTCTCGAATTAAGTTTCATTATTTTTTATATATATTTTTTTGTAACCCTTTCTTTGTAGGTATATTGTTTACAAAAGGACCATTAAATGAAATACTTTTGGAAATATTGAGAATATTCAGCGTCGATAAAAATTTTTTTCAGATGGCTCGTAAGACTATGGGTGCTTATATAGAGAAACAGGTCACCGGTACCGGCTACCTGTCCCGACAAGTTTCCATAGTAACAAAAATGATGATACATAGTTTGTCGTTTACGTTCTTGGGAAGGTAGAGGGAAAAAAAACTCGAATAGCATATTGCTAAGCAAGAAAGGGATGAATGTTCTTCGACATTAAACAACTCACACGTAACTCTTTTATTCTGTCGTTTTTTTTAAGACCGACTTAGTAACTTTTGTAATATTGACGTTACAAAGCAGCCATCTCTTCCCACTGATCCCGATAGCTTGTTCAATGTCCATAAATAACGAAGTCAATTTGCCGATACAAAGGCCACGCGAAATTGTTTTCATGTCGTCGTGTCATCGCATCAATTAAAAAAAAACCGGCCTAAATTACTCCCATGCGGTGTTTATTTGGGCCATAGAGATCTAGAGAATCGATACAATGCTACCCCATCGGTTAACTTTTTCGGTAACAAACAAAAGTGTTGTGCGTTCTTTTTTTGAACTGCTGACTTTATGACGTCATAAAGTTCGGTATGGTGGCAGTCGTTTACGATTTAGGAACATAAGTGTGTGTGTGTAGGTATAATTGATAAAGAACTATAACTGTTATTGAGAGTATTTTCTGTGTGTAAGTGAAGGTGAATTCATGATGGTGCAGAGTCGAAAAGAATCGAAGCTGTAATAAAAAAAAATTGTGGCTCTCTGAGAATGCGGATTGAAGTCAAAACAGTCTGTTTAAAAAGTTAAAAGTATTTACTTCACAAAAAATGTGCTCAACTTCTTCATTTCAAAGAGGTGTCACATGTGAATTGTCAAAATGAGTCAAATAGGTACTACAATTTGCATGATTTTTCATCTAAAATTTTCTATGAAACTACACAACGCGCCTAACGAAATATTCACATTAAAAAAGTTAATACAGCAATTTTTCCTTTATCTCAAAAACAACGATAAATAAAATACGCAGGATTTTGCAGGCATTCCACGTTTTTGTGGATGACCAACGCTGATTGGTGGTTAGCTTTAATTGCGAAGAATTTGACGCCTCGATGCGCTTCGACTTTAAAGAGCAATTAAATCTTACTATACCGGCCATAAAAGTTGAATACAAGTATTTAAAAGGATTGTAGAAAGACGGAAACACGTATAAAGAACTGCAAGTCTTTATGGTGCGGTAAAAGAAAAGAGGTACTGTATACTGAAAGGGGTGAATAGAAATAAAAGGTTTATTTCTAACTTGACCCGCATCATGACCTGGTACCCGGTTGGGTTAAGAACAGTAATATTATTGAAATTCATTCCTAACTGGATCCCATCCGTTTGTTCTTAACCAAAAGTTGAAAACCTGCCAGTTGAAGTATCAAATGTTCATAAATTGTCCAAAATTCAACTCTTAGGTCCGCTTCAGCCGTCTACGCAACTGTGATTCACAACCAGTTGCTCGATAAAAGCTTTTTTATTTCAAGTAGGTACCGTATTCCATCGAAATAGCTCAGTTGCATTTAATAAAAGAACAACATCTTTTACTGACAGGACTTTAACTGATTTTCAAAACACTTTTCTACAAAATGTAAAAAATAAGAATTAGGTAATTGTAATAAAATAAAACCACTTTTTAACTGACTTTATCGCTATTTATTTCTTATTATTTACTCTTAGCCCGACATTTTGGCTACTTTTCAGCAGTCATGGTAAGTAATAAAATTCGTTAAAAAGTGGCTTTATTTCAATGAGTGATATTCGCGTAAACTTCAGACAGTATAAAAAATATTAATTTAAAATTTAAACTACAGGAAAAATATAAAACGCTCCTTATTACACAAAAAACTCGCACTGTTACCATCTCAAACGAATTTCTTTCAAAGTTTCCGAGACACAGTGCTCTAGAACGTAAACGCTAGCGAGTCGTGTGCAAGTATTTTGAGTTAAGCCCATAGTTAGTTACCGGGGCACACACCAAGGGCAGGGTAATCCGACTATGGGATAGTTCCCTGGCTTACTGACCGAGACGGCGCTCGATACTGTAGCCAGTCAATTGGCTAGCAAACGAGAAAGGGTCGTGTTTGGATAACGACTAAGGAGTATTATGATTTGGGACCGTAGTTTAATTGTTATTAACGTGAAGCCGTCTGTATTAGTGCGATACAAATGCGGTTATGAGTTCGATTTGGGAAAAGTTGTTATTGGCTCTCTGCTAGAGTAGAACTTTAGACTCTAACAGGGTCTAGAAAAAGTCCCGGTTGATGATTTTTTAGACATTCTTTAATATCTCATTACTCCTGTCCGTGTTGCTCTCCGTTTACACAATTTAATTCAATTAGCCTACCGCAGTCCACTGCTGGATAAGGCCTCTCCCAAAGTTGGGAGGCTTTGGCCTACTGTTTCCACACTGGCCAGACGGGTTGGTACCGTGACCGTGTCACCTTCTTTATCTTACTACTAGCTGTACGGCTTCGTCGGCGTGAACTTTTGATCTCGTTCCCGTATCCCATGGGAAGCCATTCCCGGGATAAAGATTGTAATCTATCCCTGTACCAAATTTCAGACAGATCTGTTCAGCCGTTAGAGCGTGACTGAATAACAAACATTTGAACATCTTCAAAAAATTTCACATTTATAACATTAGTTGAAAGTAGGAGAAGACGAAAACATATTGACGTAATCTATCTATACAAAAAAATCAACACTTCTGCAACACGTGAATCAAACCCAAGGCTGAACGCACAGGAGTCAAACCACAGCGCTACCGAGTCTAAAGTGACCCAGATGAATAATTTATTCAACTTTGATCACTTAAGCCATTACGTATTTAAAAGTTATTGTACTCGTTTAGCCGCCCGCTACTTGCCGACGGCTCGGTGGCTCGGGCGACTTATTAATTTCCATTTCATTGCGAGATCAAAGGCAGCGGCGCAGCTAGCCGCCCTCGCCTTTTGCAATCGATACAGCGCTTCATTCAAATCGAATTACTAGATAAATACGCTCAGGAATAAGATTTTTTATAGAACATGGTGACAGCTACGTAGGCTTACCTGCCCCCCTAGACAAGAGGCAATTCGTTGCTCGGCGTATGATGGAATAGAATGACAAATGTATAGGATTTGATGTTTTTGACATTCGTTGACGCCTGTCATATACGTCAAATCCCATACATTTGGCATTCTATTCCATCATACACCGAGCAACGAATTGCCACTTGTCTAGAGGGGCTGCCTATAAATCAGTATTCAGTAAGAAAGGTACTTTTCGCCACCAGCCTCATAAAGACGTACTTATCACTTTTTTATACCACTTAGGTGGCATTCAAGCACATGGCCCCACTTGATCGAAAGTGGTTACGGGACCTTTCAGACGGAATACTTTATCCAACCAAACTACTTGGACCTGCTGCAGATAGCTAAAAATTTCATCTATTTATGCCTAAGGGTGCTTAGGTACATAGAGAAATAGGTACTGGCGGGCCAGTACGGGTAAGCCTATCCGTGTTACCATCATAATCATCATCATCGGCATGTAGACACATTTTCCTGACTGCATCCGTGGCCAAGATGACCTCGGCGCTCAGGGTCCGCCTTCCGGCTCTTCCTCCTCCACATCGCACGATCTTGGGCGTTCATGGTAGTGAGACCATTTGCACGCATGTCACCCTCCACGACGTCAAGTCAGGACTTCTTGGGCCTACCCCTTCTACCTGGACCTGGCGGGGGCGCCATTGCCAGGCATTTGCTGTCCATGTAGCCTGGCGGTTGCCTCAAGACGTGGCCACATTGTGTTATGATGTCATATCAATTTGTCGTTTGTCAAAACAATCGCAAAGTATCCGCACCCTTGTTTTGAATTTAACATAATATTAATAGCTGCTATGCTATGGAAACTTGTCGTGACAGGTAACCAGTAACCTGTTTCTCTATGTAAGCACTCAAAGGCGAGTATTTCAAGAAGGGCATTAGAAGATTTCCTCAGGTTCGGCAGCACGGAAGAGGGCCAGATCGAGAGATATGGCCCTGGGTCAGCCGGGGTGCGAGGGATATGGCTACGACAATCTCACCTCCGGCAACCGACGGCCCACAGATGGCGTGCGTTTTAGTCGGTTCGAGGCCGACATAACCTCCTCCCCCGGTTCCGGCGGGGGAGGTATCCGTGGGGATTTTTCACACGAAAAAAAAAAAAAAAAACGGTAACCACTTTCCACCAGGTGGGCCGTGTGCAACTAAGTCAAAAAATCAGCTATCCAGGACAGATCTAGGTAGTAATTCCCTATTTAAATTTCCAGCAGCAGCATTACATATTCCGTTATGTTAATATGTACGATTACATTTAAACAGCATTCATTAGCACAGTCTAATTAGCCAGTAATGAGTATCGACCGCCATGTTCCGTACCAATCGCTCTAAATTTACTATTATAGCCCTGATCGGCTCGAACATGGCACTAACGATAGTTACTTATGCACACTTATAGTCGATTTGCTTGTACGTACATTAAACTTGAATTAGGTACTATTAGTATTGCTCATACTGAATACATTATATAGTAGTTACTTAAGAAGCTTACTGTATGGGTAGTTGCGAAGAGAGAAAATTTTGTAGGGGGAAACCAGTGGGAAAAAAGTTACCTAGATCTTTTTTCACGCACCATGCAATCCATTGTGAAGCTGGCATTGAGTTATAGGGACCCCTCGCCACTGGTATGGAGGCCTCACCTAGATCAGAGCCCAATCCAGTGACATCTGTGACATCTACTAGCTGCTGTTGCGTTTACACATTAATTAAATCAATATAATTTAAAGATCGTGATAAATATTGACCGTATATTCCCTATTTAAATAAATACTAGTAATCAGTGGCGA
Organism: Eilema depressum; assembly: GCA_914767945.1. NCBI lineage: Eukaryota > Metazoa > Arthropoda > Insecta > Lepidoptera > Erebidae > Eilema > Eilema depressum. Next base: position 4,008,517 of record OU612026.1, read on the forward strand.
GGGGCTCCTGTAACTCGATTCCTACTGGCTTTTCAATGGGTCATATGGTGTATAACAAACTAGATCGATTTGAGTTTTTTCCCCACCGGCTTCCTTTAGAAAATTTCACCCTCCACCACGGCTGGTTTATAGATTCTCTTACATTTAGTAAACTTGACTGAGCAGATTAGATTTCAAACTTGTATGTAAGTAGTTACGATATCAGTTACGAACATGACATCTCATAACTACAGTATCGTTACTCAATGTACAATACAACATCATTAATATTCAACCTAGTCTGAATATTTCCACTGCCAACTGTGAACCGTTATTTCAATTCAAAAGTAAATTTCAAAAGTCAAAATAATGGTATAAAATATGACATAAAAACAAAAAGTGAAAAGTCGGAGGAAATTCAGCGGCGAGCGCCGGCGGATTTATATAAACCGGAGGTCTGACAGAACGATGATGTATGGTCCCACTGCTGGCGACACGTGAGCGAGTAATAACTGGCAAAGACTGAAAGCTTAAATAATTTTATTTTTATTTTATTTTATTTTATTTGGAGAGCTTACAGCTACATTCACATATACACAACATTTAGGTTAGTACACGCCAATTACAAGCTTCCACAATTATATCAACCAGGTATATAAAACAAAATGTTTAACAGCTGAGAGCAATATTAATATTTTTTTATACAAGAATTATTTTTATAGAAGAAGTTACTGTAATCTTTTGAAGTGCAGACAAATCCGCAGTTAGACTGGTAAAGTGCAACCCAGACTCCGAGGTGAAAGCTTCGGATGCGACTGGGATTAACGCTAGGATGAAGAGGATGAAGAAGTAACTGTAATCTAAAAGGGCCGGTAAATACGGGGCTCCCTAAACAATCTCCGTCCTTCGAGTCTTGGGGCTGACAGTTCGGGCTAATCATCGCCCTCGAAGAAGAGAGTCTGACAAACGTCCGTCGAGTCCGCTTTACCTGCCTCGTCGTTAGCTCTGGTTTGATGCAAAACCCGAAGAAATAGCATGTAAAAAAAGTGGTTAAGAGAATTTATGCTAATCGTAACACCTTGACAGAATACATACATATGTGTACATAAGGGCTGAACAAACTTGCTACTTCGGCTTCAGTGAGCGGCGAATACTCCAAATATTCAAAATAGTTAAGCAATAAAATACTTTTAACAACGCACATTGTGAATATTCATCTACCCGCTTACAGTGAGATCACGCCCACAATCTGAGCCCGGCGCCGCGTCGCCCCGGGCGGCAGGCAGCGTCGCGGTATTTGCATAATAATGCACATTGCAGCGCCGGCTATTTAATGAAAATCGCTACACTAGCTACTCACAATAACCCAGTGTATCAACTGCTTAAGTAATTCACTCGCCTTGTTGGGAAGAGGCACGAGAAAATGCTATTTAAATGTTGTAGCAGGGAGAAATTATTGAATTTGTTGAAATCATTGTGAAGCTACAGTGTATTGAAAAGAAGTTATGTCATTTATAATGAAGTGTTTAAATTTTGAACCCTATTAGTCATAATTATTTTACCTGGTCAGCACGCATTAGTACCTACTATAAAATTAATTATTAAAAAATAAAAAAACCCGACTGCTGTCTAAAAGATTGAAACAAGCACACATAGACACATACATACATACATACGCGCGAAACACATTACCCTCTCGCTGGCGCAGTCGGGTAAAAATACATACCGAATACCGACCGAGTAAGTAATTGTTGTGCATGACGTTTAAGGTTATTAAATTTTCTTGAGTAAAATTGGAAAAAGCACCCACTTGACATCAATAGGCGAGGCGAGGCGAGTCCGCCTTCATTGGATAGGAGCGACAAATATATTTGACGTAAGGGGAATGTAAAATATACCTCTACCTACCCCTTTCGGGACCGCTCAAGAAGGTGATAAATCTCTAATTGGCCTATGAATGAATGAAAATACCCATCAAAATAAGAATAGATAACACCTATTACTGAGGATCGAAAAAAAAAACCTTTTCATGCCGGGATTGAATAAAAACTCGAGTTAAGTACCATCACTCGCTGTACTTAACTCGAGTCTTGGAGTTAACCCCTATAAGATATGGAATAAAGCCTTTTATCTTAAAGAAGCATCTTCAAACATGAACTACGTATGCATGTTTAGCAATCTCGTAAGAGCATGACGTGTGTTCATAACATTATTTGGAGTTATAATATTATTTCTATATACTTTTAATAATATTGCTGCCTTGGTATTGTAGTGAGACGTCTTGCCTCGAACATTTTGACTGACGAAACGAGAGCTCGAATACAGCAATTTTGAGGGTATTTGCGGTTTTTTGAAAAAATAATATCTGCATGATAAATTATAACTTCACCAATCTTTAGATATTTTTATGCTCTATTTTTTAATACAAACTTCGGCATAATTTGATAATGGCGTCTTAGTGCGAAACGTGTTTGAAATAGCGATTTGGAGCGTTTTAGACCCATGTTTGACGCTAATTTCTATCTAGCCAATTATCATGAATCGTGTTTCTGTTTTCACACGACCCTTGAGGATTTAGGCTAATTTCTGAATATAATTTTTATTTGACGCAATTTGCTATGTTACTTGATATCCAGATGTTTAAAAATGTTAAAAACTACTGCAACCTGGCCTTAATAACGTATGGTGACCGCGAAAGAATACAATTATCACCACCCCATTCTCCGAAGGGTGTCGTAAGAGGCGACTAACAGAAAAATAGCACTGTGTGAGAAGGAAAACTATACTACTAGTATAAAACCCTGTACCAACCCGTCTGGCCAGCGTTAAAACCTTGTTAAAACAGTAGGCCAAAGCCTCCCAACATTGGGAGTGGCCTATGTCCAGCAGTGGAATGCGATAGGCTAATTGACGGATTGATTTAATAGCGTTTAACCCCCTCCCCCTCTCAATATAAGGGGGGAGGGAAAGGGAGCATATTTTTACTGGCTACAAAAAACTCTTAAATGTTCAAAAATATTTTCTTTCAAAGATGCGACGATTAGGTATTAAAAGTTTGCTTGTGTGAGGAGACAGCCTATGTGGCTAGTGGTGTGGGGTTGTGCATTCGATTGCTATGCAGTGGGTGCGGGTTCGATTACCGCTCAGAGCAAATACTTATACGCATAAATATGTTCCCACCTGATGAGAAGTGGTTACCACGACTTGTGAAAAGTTACCAAAAATAAGACATTATCTACTCTGTGCGCGTAGGTCGTTTGCACCCGCTAAATATTATCTCACACTAGCTGACCCGGCGAACTTCGTACCGCCATATTTTCTGATCCCGTTCCCGCTGCATATCTCCCACTTTATCAGTGTTTCTCTACAATATTATGCATGTATTATATATAGCTGTTGCCCGCGGCTCCGCCCGCGTGGAATTCGGATTCCGTTCCAACTTTATTTTCGTGCTAAAATCCCTCGGATACCACCCCCGTCGGCCATCAGGGTGATTATGTCGAACTCGGAGTCACTAAAAACACATGCCGTAGCGGATCTTCCGTTGCTGGGGTGATTGCCTAGGGCATATTGCGCGCTACCCTGGGCCATCTACAACTTTAAGATGGCCCCCTTAGGAGTGGAAAGCACGGTGTCCCTATAGAATCCGGGAAAGGGGGGAGGCGGGTGTGAAGGGGTGACAGTGACAGGCAGCCACACCTGTAATCCTCACGCCTTCGCTCGGTGACCAACCCTCCCCTTGCCTGCTCTCCACTGTGCCTTCTGGTAGTCAGAGGAGCACGTGGAAAGCCTCTCAGCAGCCCTCTACAGAGCCGCTCCCGTTGCGGCAGGTATTTGCCGTAGGCGGCAGCGCCTCCCCTGGGTGAGAGGCGCTACCGCCTGCGTTGCCCATGGTGTATCGTAAGGAGGTTCCGACCCCGCATTCGGATCCCGTACCCGTTGCCTCTTCTGTTCAGCTGACCCTCCCCGTTTTCACTCGTGACATACTGCGAACGCCCGTTGCACCCTTTTAGCCCATACCCATAATTAAATAGTTTTCGAATAATGTATGGGAACCTAACGGATTTATTCACATTCATAATTTCGTAATATCTGTTGAATAGAACGTCCGATTTCAATAATTCAAAAAGTAATCAACAGGTATTGAAACAATCTTTAATACTAAACAATTTATATAAATAAGAATCAAAACAAAGGTATAGATTCCGTGGTATGAATTTGATCGGTATTTCTGCTTGAATTTATTTCGCCTTAATATTTTTTAATATTGCGATAACTCTTAAACTATTCATTGTAATTATATAGTGTAAATGGCAATTTTGATCTACATTAAATGCACAACGTATCTAACGTATTTAATTGTATAAGGAATAACACTGTATTGTTAAAAATAGCTTCGAAAATGACACATGTTTTTGTTGTAATTTGTAAAAGATAAAAATGGTTACTGTGGGCTACCCTTATTAGATAGACATATGCTATCGCGGACTTTTATATAGACCTTTTTAAGTTATATATTTCCACAGTACATTATTTTGTTATATATTCAATAGTTTTCGCAGCGTACGCGATGTAAGGAATTTTTTACGTCATTTTTTTAAATCTTGGGTTACATTATTGAAGTTTTAGAAAGGTTCCATAATTTTTTTGAAAATTTAATATAACCTATAATAGTCAGTGATAGTGTAGCTACCTAATGGTAAAAGAATTTTTGAAATCGGTTCAGTAGTTCTTGAGTTTACTCGAATACAAAAATACAAATCTTTCCTCTTTATAAAGATGTATGGAAATCTGCCCGATTTATTGACATTTATGCTCACTGCTCCGCTCCCTTTTGTAGTAGCGTGATGTTATATATGTTACTCCTACCTAGCCTATGTTACTCCTAGATATTGTAGCTTTTTATAGGTGAAAGAATTATTGAAATCGGTCCAGTAGTTTCGGAGCCTATTCGTTACAAACAAAAAAACAAAAAAACAAATCTTTCCTCTTTATAATATTAGTGTAGATGTAGATATAAACCTTCCTCTTGAATCACTCTATCTATTAAAAAAATCGCTTCGACATCCGTTGCGTAGTTTTAAAGATTAGCATACATAGGGACGGACAGACAGCGACAGCGACTTTGTTTTATAATATGTAGTGAAGTGATAATGTCACAAACATAATTAATATTTCTTGAAAGTCAACCTTCAAATTGTCGCGGGCGGGTCTAAGAGACCCCGTTCTCAATTTATGGGCTCATTAGCCAGGGTACAGGGCACCTGCTCGCCGGTATTACCAACAGGGTAATTACCATCGCACATTCTTTGTTCCACATTATTAATTATTAAAGGGTATTTCGTATCCAAATGTGTGTAAACAAAAAACAATTAAGTTTAATTACGACGTCCATGGGCGGTTTACAATGATTATCGTTTTTTGAGGATTAAGGTAGAGCGCAGTCAGATGGGAATTATCTGTTTAATATTTTTAAATAATATTTGGGGTAGGAGAAGCGAAAAGCGTAGGATCGTAGCAAGTGGAGAAATCGATCACGGAAAAAGCTGTCTCTGCTTACCTCATTGAGAAAGAGGCATCATTATATGTATGTAATATGCGGGACTAAACTACACAGTGCTCTCTAGACCCAAGCGAAGCTTATTATGGGTTCTAGAATGCAGACAAAAATAGCCATGCACACAAATATTTGTACTAATCAAGAATCAAATCCAATGTTCAAGTGCTACTTTGGAAGTCGTTTTTTTGTGACGCCATTAAAATATACACATCCATAGGCCACGGTTACCACTTTCCATCCGGTAGGGCATGTGCTTATCTGCTATCTATGTGGCATAAAAAAAACTATTAAATACTGCAAAGTTTTATTTCAAAAAAATAAATTTTAATGTCTATAATGTTATTATTAATCTTCTATAATATAAAAATGAATCCCTAAATGTGTTGCTAAGCGCAAATCTCGAGAACGGCTAGTTAATTATAAATTTAATTTATTTATTCCGACAACTATAGTCCACATACAATAGTAGTAATAATAAAACGAAACAATAAAACGAAACCACACACGCATTTAAATTACATTCTGTTGATAGGTTATTATCACAATTTCATATTCACTATAGCGTATTATTTGTTCGCGGTCGGAGCGCACAGTCGTTAGAACGTGTTTTATTCCGCGTGTACCAAACAACACCGGTAATGCCGGATGATTTACAGTTAATTCTCCCAAAAACTTGGAATAAACTTTCAAGTGGTATTAAATTACTTTTTGATTAGTCTCCATCCTAGTGCCATTTGTTTATTGCGAGTAGTAATTAGATTTTATCGGCAAATTAAATTTTGAGTTCTGGCAACTTTGGCGTTATTTGAGTATACTATAGAATTTAGAAAGAATAGCAGTCACACATTAGGGAGCTACATAACTTGGAAAGAAATGGATAGAAAAGTCGCCTTGTCACGTGTTATGTTGTGTATGTGTTATGACTTTGTAGATTACATTTAAGATGTAAAACGATTGATGTCGCGACACTATTACCGTTACCAACACCTTTTGTAATAAACGTTTATTTTTTTCTTTTAGTAGGCAATTTATATGTAATAATATGCCATATAACTATAAGTTCTGGCATCTATATTTATTTTTACAATAAAATCTTTAACATATTCATTGTTTAATAAGTGTACTATGTTTAGAAATAATGTAGACAAAATTATACATAATGCAAAATTATATTCCGGGGAACGAATTTTAGGAAACCAGTGGGTTCGTCGCCCTACTATCCTTGAATTAATTAATCCAAATATACACAGACAACACATCAATATTTAATTACAAAATTAAACTTGCAATGTTTGGATATGAAACCGTCGCGTTGGTGGAAAAATCTGTAGTATTACTGGCAATCTTTTCCATTACGAATATTGAATAATATCGTGTGTAAGGTCTGCAGATCTGGTAATACGTTGGCTATTTTTTTATTCGGTTCGGGCGGATGGGCCCGAGCCGGAGTGCAGTGGGATGTGCGTCAGCATACGCTGGCCATGATTTACGTAGGACGCTTTTACCGACAGCTTCCGTTTTGTTATTTTTTCTCGTGTATTAAAAAATGAAGTATTTTTAACTAATACTGTAGCAAAATAGTACATGCGTTCAGGATATATTTTTTTTTTTTGCATGTCAATTGAGTGTTTGACACCGTGACTGAAAAATATTGGCACGGATGGCATAATAATATTATGGAAGTTAGTGTACAGTGTTAAAATTTTAATATATTTGCAAGAAATACTTTGATCAGGCGTAGATACTCGGCACTTAAAATGTGCTTGCTACGCCGTAGAAGCTCTACGAATATGTTTCGTAGCAAAGACACCTACACTCCACTACATAATCCGATGCCACAATTACGAACCATATTGGTGATAAATGGTAAAACAATGCTTTTTAAGGTATTTTAAGAACAGGAATCACCTACAAAATCCAAATAACAGGTATATAATATAACAGAAAGAGAGGTACGCAAAAATGTCATTCACAGAACATTTTTCTCAGACATTAGTCCGAGCTTTGATTGATGTGGGGTAGGGATTCGGTCCGGACGTCGAACGAATCGATTCCGACGAGACTAATGTTCATACATATTAATGAACAGAAAAAGAACGTTTTTGACGTTAGAGCAAGAATTTTTTTCAAGAAAAGTTCTAAATTGAAATTTTGGGACAATATTTTGTTCGAATTTCAATTCAGAAAATTGTTTGGGGAAAAGTAAACATTCAGAAACTGAGAATACTGTATTCGATACATACTTTTCCGTGTGAATAGAGTCGTTGGTACAGTCAGCATCAAATCGTTTTTTATCAGCAAAGTATCAACAAGATCTTAATATTAAGTTGTTTTTGAGCGCCCCGCCAGTCAAGAACGATTTGATGCTGTACGTTCTGCATTCTTCTTCTTCGTGGCAATGGCAGCAATATAAAATAAAAAATAGACGTGCCCAGCCCAAAACTCGGCGACATTGGCTGCACCTTCCGTCGCTTCATTTAGGTCGGCAATTGTGCAGGCGTAGGCGTAGGGGCACAACGGGCACGACAGGACGTACTGCCTAATAAGATAATTGTATTTTTAGAAAAAATGTCTATTGTAAATAGAGTAATAGAAGGTTGCCTGGAAGAAATCGCTTCTAGCGATAAGGCCGCCCATTGTACATTGAACTGTAACATGCCACCTACTTGTACTACTGTAAATCTATTGGTGTACAATAAAGAATTATCTATCTATCTATCTATCTAGAATCTACAATGAAACAATCAATCAATTAGCCTATTGCAGTCTACTGCTGGACATAGGCCTCTCCCAATATGCGCCACTTTTGCAAACATACCTAAACATCCTCGAAAGATATGCAGAGGTAGATTAACTCCTATATTGTTGTAAGTTCGGTGTAATAGAAGCTAGCTCATTACCGTCAACTAGGAGATTTTCCATGCACTGCACGTTACTATCAGATGAAAAACAAACCTATATCATAGACATAAATGGTGATCCTACTTCCTCCAAATTCAATCTACTACGAGAATTTTGGATCTCTCATATACAGAGTGGAATTTTTCAACCCACCTGGAATTAATGAAATGTTTCCTTTGAGTAAACTTTGCTAACTTTAATATTTAGAATACTTTTCCTCCAAGTAGGGTTCCAAGAATTTAATATGTAACTGACACTGTTGCACAAAACAACCAATACCTTCACCTACCTACCTATCTTTACACTGCAGTGTTACTCGTAGTTCCGTGGAGTAGAATATAGCCACTCCATCTCTTCTTGTGGGTCTCGTAGAAGGCGAATAGGGCTCTTGCCCATGACAGAATACCTGCTTGACAGCAATAGGCTCGCCCCCTACTACGTGGGACAGAAAATCATAGTCGACGAAATGTGGGCGATAATACACCTCTGCTTACACCTTCGAGGATTTACAGGCGTGAGTATGCTATCTTTACATAACATGTAAAACACCTCAAGAATCACAAACGAACAGCTGACGGCGTTCACGCGAAAAAAAAACATTAACATAAACCCGGAGTATGTGAGCTCCTTACCCGGATCAATAAAACGTGCCCTGATTTACGATTCCTGAACACCGTGAAACTGTTATTTATCGCACCTAAAGCTCTGCAGGAGCGGGAGCGTCATCAAAATAGCCTCACGTAAACGCGCAGTCTTGAACAAGGTGGGGTTAAGGTACTTTTGTAAGGCACAGGTTTATACCTGCCTGGAATACTGGAGGGCTACCATGAAAAGTACAGAAATCGTTAAAAAGAGGATAATCGTTTTAAGATTTTAAAAATTCGGTTTAGAGTATATTATACTAGCTGTCCCGGCGAACGTGAGTTTTTGATCCCGTTCCCGCTGCACCTGTTTTTTCACCCTATAAACCTTCCCTGGACACCCACGAATATTTCAAGACTAAAAATAGCCAAATCGGTTCAGCCGTTCTTGAGTTATAAACTAACAACGAAAAGTGGCATTGATTTTTATATATATAGATTTCTTAATAAAAATGCTATGAAAATACTTAGTAGGTCCGCTCCGCTTCGCTCGTCTCCTTCCCAATGGAAGCACAGCCTCACTCCAGATAAATAACTTTAATAAATAAGTTTCCAGACAAATATTGTAGCCCAACCAATACAAATTTTGTTGTAAATTCCACGACCTGAATCCGAATTTTCGGCATAAAATTCACGTGCATTTTGATTTCAAACAAACATACAACATAAACAATTCAGTTTTGTATCTATAAAATTGCAGCGTTGTTTTTTACACTTGCACTGAGCGCAAAAGCTTTTAGTATTTGGTTTTAAAACCAATTAGATTTGCCACCGGTTTCCTGTCCGCAGGGACTAGTGTGCATTTGTGCATCAGAATAAAAAAGATACGTAGGTAAATCGATGGATGTGATTCTGTTACTGTTTGCCGATGCCATTGTAAGGGAGAGGGTCTTCCTTTTGATTTTTTTTCTTTTGTTTTCATTTGAGTGGATGGTTTCCTTGGCAAGTCCACAGTTATATCTGAGCTTCATTTTTGCTACAGGCGAATTGTAAACATTGTATTTTAGAGACCTTTGGGATTCACTGAGGACGAATTGGGTTTTTGCGGATATTAATCACGCCGCTATGTCCGTAGAGATGTGGTAGAGGTAAGAGAGTTAGACCCCGTACTTTGAACTCTTAAAAAAGGCCAATAATGTTACATTTGGTAGTATGATAGCCGTTCAATTATTGACCTGTTTTAAGAGTTAATGGTAGAAAGGTCAAATCTTTGATGGCAACTAATTGCCAACAGAGAATAAAAATTCCTTATTCGCTACCGGTTGCGAAGTTTAGTTGCCATGGCGGCCGAAAGGGATTGCAAGTGTTCTAAGTGAATCGTGTGTCTATTTGCTAACTACGTATATTACATCACAAGAATATACCTAAAATAATATTTATTATAAAAAAAATGTCTGTCCAAGCCCGGTGCACGGTGCAACGATTAATAACTCTGTAAATATCTTAATTGCTATCTGTCCGACGCTAGAACTAAAGACTAATGAAACAGCAGCCACCGCCACTTGCTTTTTAATTTTCTGCCACTTTATCTTAACATTAATAAAAGTGTGTTTGATAAAGCGGTTTCACTTTCTTGTACTAACTTAACCAAAGTTATTGTAGCCTTTTTTCCGAGCCATTAGTCTAACTCGCTGCAAGAGACATCTCTATCTAGCGGTTATTTGTATGCGGTATTTTATATGTAAAGTGATATTATAAATCGATTCGTGTAATTTTATTTACTTTTGAAGTGAACTGAAAACTTAATGGGTGAACAAAAATCATGGAACTCGCATCTTCACGTCGATACAATTCACAAATTACTTAGTTTTTGACAACTTGTGATAATTCCCCGACTGTGACAATTCTCATTTGACAGCTCTTTGAAGTGAAAACTTGTATAGGTAGGTTATGTTAAGCAATAATTGGGTGAACAAAAACTTTCCGGTTCTATACTCTATATGTGTAGTTTTTCCACAATTCTATACATACATAGTTCACAAAGTACAAGCCCGTATTTTCGCATTATAGGCAGTCGTTAAGACTGTCGCCCCATATATTTTTTTTACAATAGCGGTTTATTAAACAATATTAATTAAAATATTTTACAGCAAAAGTATGTAATAAAATAAATATACTAAATATATTTATGTACTCTTTCTGAGATATTCAGGCAAGAATATATAACACACAATGAATGCTACATACTGTACGTAAATTGTATCCGTTCAATTTACAATAAACGCCCCTCAAAAACAAAAGTTCAAAATAAATTATATTTGTACTGAATCCTCAATTCCGGTACGCCGACCCTAAACGCTCTCAGTCACACAAACAACGTGTTGAGGTTCCCACCCTGTCATTACCCAAAAGGCTTTTATCTATTTCTGTAATGCAGTGTGTACACTCGACCGAGATATTAATTAGCGCGCGAAACATTCCGCTGTAATCATATTAACCGCTGATATTCTCTTTGTTTACATTTAGGTGTGGGTTTCAGAGTTCCGTTTTGGTGGGTAACTTTGTCTAGTACTTATTTAGCTCGTTTGAATTTCGAATACTTTGATTTCAAGATCTATTTTGAGGTTTGAGTACATACTTGTTTGGAAATGTAAAGGGGTGGAAATATATTTAATTTGAAGGTTAGATATTCGTGTCCAGTGTCACTTGGGCTCAGTGTTCGATTGTAGGTAATATTAACATGCATCATTGAGTTAAACGTGATAACGGGATTTAGTTCAAGTGCTATCTCGTTTTAGTCAATGGAATTTGATGTCTTGAATGTAGTAATTCTCACTGGTGCAATTCGATATAAGTACGACCTGAGTAGTAGCGCTACCTGAGTAGTTAACTACTCAGATCGGATTTAGGTCAGCTTACTTGTAGTTTACTAGGTTTACTTTGATAAAAAGACGATGTACACCTACACCTACATGCTTCATCTATAAATGTCGGATTAGCTTGATTCTATATTCATCGAGTGTTTATTTAAGTGGATCGGAGATTTGAAAATTAATAAATTGTAATCCATGATCACCGGCCTAATCAAAGTATTATTGATGGTTCTTAATTATTTCTTACTTATTAAGAATCAAGAGAACGCCGTTAATATCAGAGGTTCAAAGCTAATACCTTAATGCGATTTGATATAAATAGGAGCTGCTTCCCTTTTAATTTATAGGTTTTAAACAGGAACAATGAAGCGTTTAAAACTTTTAACATACATACATAATATTTAGAGGTAGGTAGAGGTGTTTTAACACCCGCATTTCTCCAAATATAATTTTCGTTCCCACGTCATAGGGGGCGAACCTATTGCTGTCAAGTGGGTACATTGTTATGGGCTCTACGTTTACGTACTTACGTGTCGGATGACGAACAGATAGGGCTGTACCCTTAACCGTCTTCTACGACAACCACAGGAAGAAGTTCGAATCTATTTCACCTTTCACCACTTTTTAAATAAGTGATTAGGTAAGTACTATCACATCTCAGCATATAACAAATAGTATCCGAACCATCGTGCACACATTCTCAAACTTTCCTCTCCCACACGGGCACACATTCTCAAACTTTCGCTTTTACAATATTACCAACCAATAAATGTAAAGTTAATATTGCAGATATCGTGAGCGAAAGTTCATATTGGTACACGCCCACTGCATAGATTGCAATGTTCCACCAAACTTGCTCTTAATAAGTCTCGTCTAAGAAATTAAGCAGACTTCCGAACTGCCTTCCCACGGGAACCCGCCGGGAACTATCCGAAAGTGAACTTGTAATATCTAGTGAATAATTCGGTGGAATCTAATGCAATTTCTACTCACCAGAATTTAATCGATGGAGAAATTTCAAGTTTCATTGAAGACTTACCTGAAAGAGAAAAATGGTTTTATTAGAAAATGTATGGTTAAATAAAAGAGCACAAGCTGTGATTTGGTTAATGTGTTTAACGGTGACAGCTAGCCATGTGACAGGCTGTCCTATAAAAAGTACTCTCAACGGGTAGATTTTCCTATTTGAGACTTCCTTTTGAAGAATAAATTGATGAATGAAATGAACATATTGAAGAAAATTCTACCACTAATTAAAATAGACCTTACAACAAAGTCAATCAATGATTGTACATTTTTAAGGCCCCTATATCAGCTAATCAAGTATTTTTTACTACATTAATGGTACACACAAAATCAGCAAGGTTAGCAGGAGGTGATATCTGCAGTGAGCAACATGATAATAATATAACCATTGCTCGCACACGACACACCAGAAAAGATACCTCCTAATGTTCGCATGAACTGTAAGCCCTTGAAAATAAGTGGAGAGGAAATGTCGGAATAAAGTAATCTTATTGGTTATTTACAAAACATTTCTCCCCTTTTTTGTTACGGTTTTGGTGAGTTCTTTTTTGTTACGGTATTGATGACTTCGAGTCTTATTTCGATGTAGCTGACGGTGAATACGAAAAATAGACGTAATTTTTCCTTTTGAGTGATGTGTCATGATATTCCTTTGTGAGATCATTATTTTAGTGCAAGAAAATATGCTAATGCTAACTCGAGTGCAATCCGACGAGCAAAGGAATTGGAAATACACAATTAAAAAATATTTTCTGCAGTAAAATCGTTATTGTTGAAAGTAAATGTGAAAATTGACTTATATTGACCTATATTAGATTTAGTCACTAACGTTTGGCAAAAAACAACTTGCTTCAATTTGAGTTTATTTGGTAGTCTCTGAATAATTTTACTTAAAAGTAACACAGTTAATTGAGGAGATAATCCGCTAAAATTAGTTTTACTTCAATCAGTAACAGTTACTTTATAACGTCTCAAAAGAAAGAAATTTCTAGTAACAAGCCCATAACTCGGCTAATAGCTGCGAAGTAATACCCAGTGATTCTATCAACAAGAGCCCCGGTTATGAACAAAATTCAATTTTACACTCCCTCCTCCCACGAGAGGGCTTTAATAAAAACCACGGAGGATTTGAAACATAATTACGCGGTTGTAATGCAGTGTTCCTACCATATAAACACAGCAGGTGTCATCAATCAGAGCTTTCGTGACCCAACGTTATGCACCGCTGTACTAAAAAACTATACACGCGAGTGGTTATTTTCAGTTAAAAACTAGGCTGTTTATAACTTATGTTTGCCTAGCACGAATGACAGGAAAAAAATATAATAACCAGCATAATTCTACATATTTACGCCTTTCACCATACAAGGTAGGCAGAGATAATCGCCTCTTCTGTTTCATTTGCTTCTGTACTTGAAACCATACACGAGATTTCTATGCCATTTTTTCAATACTTCACCAATCCGACCAGTGCATATTCTTCGAGTTCTACCCCGGCTTACATAAGTAGTGTCATCCGCTCAATATAAATCAATCTGCCTATATATCTTTAATAAATAAATCCTTCTACACATTTGGAGATTTAAAACTCTTTCCTTTTACTGCACGCTAAAACGTGGAGATACATAAACCGGCCAGAAATGGAAAATTTTCAGTTTTTCTTCGATATACCAGAGCTACATTTCCGAACATAAAACTTCGGGCGATAGGAGTTTTTACGAGTGTGGGCCGTAACTCGTTGCTTTATGATTGAAACTGTGTAGGGTTGTCGAGATATCGAAGTGGAGAACAGACAAAGGTGATAGTCCTGGGTCAGTAAGCAAAGAATTTTTAATTATAGTTACAAAGCTGTGTTTCTATTGATGCTTCTTGCAGGTTATAGAGCAGTTTTTGGGTTAAAAACTTGGTTGTAATTTAACATTAAGGTTGACTTAAGGTGCGTACAGATCATGTAACATGTTGTATAACTTGTGTTATATAACACGTCCACATTATCTAACATTGTTTTATAACTTTGCAACATTTAACAATACTGTATCCACTTCAGTGTCCACATTACTGAAACATGTTATATAACATTGTTTTATAACATGTTATGTTATATGATTTGTACGCACCTTTAGAACAAACGAGCATAGAGCTAGAACTAGAACAAGAGCATTCTAAAAGCATTCTTCTTTAATATTTCTGTGTAAATGAAACTTATTTTCAGCGTTTACATAAGACTGTCTGTCTCTGTTTACATTAATAGAATTTGACGTAGGACGGAAAGAATGAGCATTCGCTCGTTAGGTGTAAATCAACGTTTAGACTTAAAACATTGGATGTAAAAACAGGCAGGTTAAAATTAAATAGTCCGTTATGATAGGGTTAACACATTTTTGATCAGCACTAAGCTTACTCCATAGCGGTTCTTTCCTTTCTAAATCGATTCTACCGCCGAATTAGGCAATTAACTCTTCCCTTTTTATTTAACCGTTCATCTTGAAAGTTTTTGATGGATAAGGTTATTTTGAAATATATAAAACGTCCATTTGGCATACCGATATCTTTCCATTTTTAGCATCCTATTCCTGGGATACGGGATCCTCTACCGGTGTGGAAACTTTTAATTCCAATTAACCTTTCTTGCGCGATTGATTAACCATAAAACAAAATCATTTTCGCATCTACTAGCTGTAGACCGCCGTTCCACCCGTGTTCAAATCGGATTCCGTTCCTGATTTCCATGGGAATCTAGTCACGGGGTAAAAAGTAACGTATCTATAAATATATCCCTGTACCAAATGTCAACCAAATTCGTTTAGTCGTTCCAGTGTGATTCTGTAAGGAACATCCATAACACAGGCTACTTTTGTCCCTGAAATAGGTCCCCATGATTGCGTGGAATTCCATACGTGCGTTTCTTCATCCTAGCGTTAATTCCCAGTCGCACCTGAAGCTTTCAGCTTGGAGTCTGAGGTCCGCTTTATCAGTCTTAACTACGGATTTGGCTAGACCTCAATATTTTCCGTGAAGCGATTGCCACCTGACCTCCACAACCCCATGGTAACATTAGGCGATATCGAAGTTTTGCAGCTAGACCGTTGTTTTGGACTTTTTATAGCTCCAACTACCCGTAACGACAGCCATAGATGTTCTTATGGCAACCGGGACCGACGGCTTAACGTGCTCTCCGAGGCACGACCAGACCAATGCAAATACCCATATTTCATGCACATAAATATTTGCACTGAGCGGGGATCGAACCGGCGCCTCCTGCGTAGCGGTCGCGTTCACTACCGCTACGCCACAGAGGCTGTCAAACGGCTGTCCACGCAAATGGAATAACCCCATTTTATTTCAACACTACCATCTGCTTCGCTTTCAGTTTGAAGCACTCTACACCTTTATACTTTGTTGAGCCTGTTTGGCGTCCCTAAGGACTCCTGGCTACTGGCGTGCAGGAACACAGCTGACGTCGAATGTTTACAGTCGCCCACATAAACGTATGCTCGCGATACCCGCCGACTTCTCCGCGCATTATTAAGGAGAACCGCATATTTTGCCTGGATATTGAATTTCCATTTTCTGTTGCTATTTGTATTTTCTGTGACAGGAAAATGTTTTATTCTTTCCCCTTTGTTTTGCGGATATTACTTCTGCATGTCAAGGTGTACTGCAGTGAAATTGGCTCGTAGGTTGCGGGTTTATTTTCTATTGTCTGAGATAGATGTGTTATTTTGGATTTCGATTTAACGATTTATACATTGATATTGGTAAAGGAAAGATAAAACTATGTAACAGTAACTGAGTATCTTGAATTTCTTTGATTTTTTTAAAATTTATATTCAGGCCATCAATTGACTACGCCCCGATTGATGGATAGAAACTAGGGAGCAGTCCAGGTGATATGGACTACCATTTCAGTAAGCATC
Source organism: Eilema depressum (assembly GCA_914767945.1). Lineage (NCBI taxonomy): Eukaryota > Metazoa > Arthropoda > Insecta > Lepidoptera > Erebidae > Eilema > Eilema depressum. The sequence goes on from OU612026.1 coordinate 4,025,354, forward strand.
TGAAATGGTAATCCCAATATAATGTTCGATTCACAGGCTTGATAGATGCTTTTTCACGCCCCACTTGAAGAACACGGAAGTGTAAGAAGAGGGAAGCACGTGTGCTGCCTGACCATTCCACTTTTTCACAGCACGATGAAGAAATTCCAATTGATATAATTACTTGGAAGTTACTGAGTAAAATGGTCAGATTTTTTGTGATGTGCTTTTTGTGAGGTTGATAAATTCTTCTTAAGCAGATAAAACACCTATCTCTACTACTTAACACGATCTTTTTTTAAGATTACTCCACGAAATTACTAGTATTCCCGTTAACCTCTAGCCTCGTGTTAGGAGTAAATTCACGGGACCTCTCTATCTTCCTTAACCACTAAACTACGGAGGCCTATATATATTATCGGCGAGTTATTTTCCTCTGCTGCACCCTTGTGGGCAGGTCAGTAATGTCAGAATGTAAGTGGCGTACGTAACAATGGCATACGCCGCCGGTGTAAGGCGCACTGCGGATGTCGATGCAAAACACTGCATTATCGCCATTCTACATTTATTGAGGGCATGGAATACATTGCTGTTTATGCTTTATCGATTGTTTTTAAACATTCATACGCTTATATCTCTGAGGAGGTAGACAGTGGTGTATTATATGTTGTTATATGGACCCGGTAATGGGTCGACCCACTGGGACCATGGGTAATTCAAATTATCCATGGACCCGGTAATAATTCGACCCACTGGGACCACGGGTAATTCAAATTACCCATGGACCCGGTAATGGTTCGACCCACTGGGACCACGGGTAATTCAAATTACCCATGGACCCGGTAATGGGTCGACCCACTGGGACCACGGGTAAACACTGATATTTTCTTAATGTGTAAGGACCGAAGTAGTTGGCGGATTGTTCCTGCCTAGGAAGGAGAGGTATATGATGATAATATTTTTAGTTCTACGTTATAGTAGACCAGCATATTGCAGTCGACTTAGTAGAACACTCCAGTAACATTTAACCCGATCAGAGAATCAAGGTCAGGTCATTTAGACGTCTTTCTCGGGTTCATGTCCTAAATATTGACTTATTGTAATAAAGCTAGTAAGAAGAGTTAGTGTCAGCAAAATATATTAGAAGTTACATCATTTCAAAGGGTACCTACAAAAATATTTCAAAAATTTATTGAATTTTTTTTTAAATGATATTTCTATTCTACTCTTATTATTTTTTGGTCCAATATAACAATTTTGATATTCGCTTTTTGTGAACATACTTGATTGATATTTTCTCTCCTTGATCTCATAGAAACTTCATCCAAAACTGTACCGATCTTACGAGGAATAGACGATGCGCCTTTAGAACACATTCGTAGCGAGAGACTAGGAGGCTTCCGAGTCTACCGACTATACTTTCACTAATCTCTAAAGTTAATATTTTGAACGGTACTCTGAAGCTGTTTAAGAGACACTCACGGTTAAGGGGACTTACGCGACTCACCAAGTGCCTCTTAAATTAAGAAGTCGTTGTAAAGTTTGCTCTCAGTAAGAAATCTTTTATTATTATTTTTTTGTACATTTTTGCTGCCAGCATAAAGCATCGTAACACGACTCTTGTTTTAATAGCTTTTGGTGTATTTGGTTACAATATGACAAAGGCATTTTAAATATGCTCGCGCTTGTCTCTATAGGGGTAGCAGAGACGATGTCGTCAACCGACATCGGCAACCGACGGAACACAGACGGCGTGCGTTTTAGTCGGTTCGAATCCGACATAACCTCCTCCTCCTCCTAATTAAATTACATTTACTTTCAGACCTGCGATCCACAGTGTTAGTAACAATTTAACTTAAGAACTAATGTTAGTAATAGACTTAATGAAAACAACATTCCACTTTACAACCTTTTTATTTTTACTTTTTTACCATTCTCTTTCAACATTCTTCATCACGCCCCCGGGTATGGGGTGTCTCTGCCTACCCGAGAGGAAAATAGCTATGTATGAATCATTATTATAAACAAGGATCACGAAAGGTGTTTAGTATAGTCTATATATATAAAAATCAATGCCACTTTTCGTTGTTAGTTTATAACTCAAGAACGGCTGAACCGATTTGGCTAATTTTAGTCTTGAAATATTCGTGGGTGTCCAGGGAAGGTTTAAAGGATGTGAAAAAACAGGTGCAGCGGGAACGGGAAAAATATGGCGGTACGAAGTTCGCCGGGACAGCTAGTATAGTATGTATTTATTGTGCACACCAAGGAGAAAACATGTGTTATATTAGGTAGTACATTTTAGGTATAAACAAATAGACGGCCTTATCGCCTAGTGGCAATCTCTTACGGGCAACCTTTGGATGGATAAAAGGGTTCGAGTACACGTTTAGTCAACGGAAAATAAGTTGAAACTATAACCCCATCCCCTACTGTAACACAGGACTTCACAGGAGGACCTAACAAAGTTTACGAAGTAAATCGAAGTTTCCCAACTCAGGAAATGCATCCAGCCGACAGAAAACCGCATCGAACAACACTACTTGATTAGTGAGGTGTTCTACTGAGTAAGGGGTGGGAAATGTGGGAATGCAATACGTGAGGTATATAAGCTCGTGTTGCGTGATACAATTAACTGTTTAGATTCAGAAGGATTGTGTGTTTGTTTGCGTAAATACGAGTAGGTCTAATAATAACACCTAAATTTATAAATATTCTATGACTTTTTACATTACCCTATCTAGACCCTGAGTATAACTAGCTTGTATTATAGGATCTAGAATGCGGCTACAGATATTTAGATTTTTAAAATACGTAGGTTCGTCAAAGGACATACAGTTGCACTTTTACTTACAACTTCAATGCAATGCAATGTAAAACACTTATTTACTGTAAGTGTGAAAACCCTACTTATTTTTTTTTTCTGACTATCATCTGTTTGTTTCGGCTGATCGCCTGAAGTGGCTGAGCCGAACACGCCAGTATTCACTAGCAGCTGTAATTACAAAGCGTAACTTAGATTTTAACTTAAAACAACTATGACTTAACTTGGCACACTGACAGAGACACACTAAAACCTAAACTAGGTTACCATCTGTCCCCAACCCACACAGAGCTAATAGATTTCATATCAAGTATAAAAAGTTCAACAAAAACTGTCAGTCTCTGGACAGCCCAGAACCGCAGTTTTTGCCGCCTTACTACGAAGAGGCGTGGCCCCCAGATGACTCGGCGATCGATCGATCAATACCCCTAAATAGATTCGGGGTTCCGTATACCTCGGGAAACATATCCTGGACCTAAGTCGCGAGACAAATGAGGCCATGACGCCCGCGGATTGTTTTGTATTAAAATCTATTGGTGGCATTTTACATGGGTATTTGTGTTTGCTACTGGGCGTTTGTTGTATTTGGCAAAATATTTGACGTAGGTATACGCAGACATGCAAATACAGGCAAATACAACCATACATGGCAGCAAAACAGCAAACAGTCCCGGGTCTTTTAAGCAGGGCGTGAAAAATCATCTGATGAGGCCGTCACGCTGAGTTCCACCATTGTAACATGGTACATGTCTGTAATGGTGACCCTCTTTTCGGAGACTTTGCCTTCAGATTACCATCAGGCGAGGCGAAGTCAATTTGACGTGTCCTATATAAAAAAAAAGACGTGTGGCACTCGGGGACTGCCGCGGTAAAGCTATTGCATAGCATTTTTTATTAACTTATGCAATTATCCCCCCACTCCGAGCTCGCACGAATCGAGCCGAGCTCGGAGTGTCAGCTTAGGTTTTTTCGTTACGGAATTTCTGGATTCGGTCTCCACGCTCAAGGCCCGCGATAGAAGCTATGCAATAGCTTAAAAACCGATAAGTGCACGGTAAGCCTATGTGGCATTGGCCATATTGTGTATTAAGGCCAATACTTTGTCAAGTATACTGCCCACATGTGGTAATTATTTGCCAATTAGATCAAATACGCAAATAAAAATGGCCATGTGAAGTGCCATCATATGCTTGGTGAATTTGAGCTCGTCCACTGCCATCCTTTAAAGACACCCCGTGCTATCCTTAAAAGACACCCTGTGCTATCCTTAAAAGACACCCCGTGCTATCCTTAAAAGACACCCAAGAAACGTGTACTGCGCGTATAGAGCACATTTTAGTTCCAATATATCTTGTCCCGATGTATACAAGAGTATTTTAAAAGGTTAGAGGATTCGTCTTTCATTGATCCTTTGGTATGAAGTGCAGACGCGCCTGAATACAATAATCCCGAACCTTTATAATCCCACGGGTTTGAAGGGTGTTAAGGAAAGCTGGTTTAATGTAAGTTAAGGATGTGATAAGAATGTATACACTTTCTGCGTTTGTGAGTGCAATTTTTAGCTCACGCCTTAGGGAATACCTATGTATTTACATACATACGTTGACCGTGTTGGTTCTCAGATGAGTAGATTAGGACCATCTTATCTCTTTCCATGGGTATCGCAGATTAAGGGATATAGCTGTTCTCAATTCGACAGTAAACATACAATCTATGGCAAAGTGTCTGCTTGACGACAATAGGCTCGCCCCCTATTACGTGGGACCGATGAAATGTGGCTGTTACATCTGTGCCCACTCCATCATGGATTTACAGGGGTGTGTTATTGAGCTATTTTGTTCGAAAATTCTTAGAAGAGCGATGGCAGACCATGGTTAATAGACCTCTACCACGTAATAGTATTACCTCGTTATATACACACCCGTATTCACAAACAATACTTCGCTATGCGTATTACCAAAACTGTGCAAAGAACGACAAATTCTCAGTGCGTTCGTTTTGGCAAGCCTTTTTATTCATTGATAACACTTAAGTAATACTTCGTTGAGGGAACGCACTGCGTTAGATACTGCTCCGTGATGTTTGTGAATTAATTTTACCAGCCCTATGCGCTCGAGCACACTATGAGACCTCACAGTGTTGTTTGTGAATACGGGTGACAGTCGTATAAGAAATAAAAGAAACTAGACAATCTGGTTCCACATTTGACTTTCATACAACACAATATGAGGTACCAATGGGTCCTATTCCCACCTAAGTTGTGGTGCAGTTGGCAAGCCAACCTCCAGATGTCACTGGAGTGAGCAATATAAAGGCGTGTGAAACTTGTCTAATATTCCCGCTGCGGTACGACAGTGGTAACGTAAGGGCCTGAGCACATTGCTACAGTCTATGTCAACTTATGTGGTTATATATGAGAATTTTGCTAGACAATAATTACCTATTTATTTAGAAAGTTTTGCAGGATATAAAAAGCACTATTGGGCGGAACTAATGGTTATTAAGAATACAATACGACAAGCTTCATCGTATTATTAGGATTCCTTCATAGTAGATCTTTAATCAAATCAAATCATGTCAATCAAATCAATGTAATAATGCACGATAAAGTTAAGAACCTATGTAATTTATTGATTTGATTTGATTAAATTAAAAACCCACTTCCTCGTATGTACCCTTGACACTACCGGTAGTGCCATGGGGCAAGAATTTTACCCTTGACACTACCAGTAGCGCCATTGGGTAGTGCCACGGGGCAGTCACCTTACTTTTCATAGGTTACGTTAAATATCACGTTAAATGAAAACAGCGAATATACCACGTATTTTTATTTTCATAACGCATAAGGAGTTTAACACAATTGAATACTCATTCCGTATGCAGAACACGTGCCGCACGTGAGTTTGATAAAACCGTACCAACGGAATCAAAAGCATGAAATAACAGCTATCTTTGTAAGAGCAAAATGACAGATTTTTATGATCCACTCTGTTCTAATACATCATAAAACGTACGCAAACACATCACATATTGAGTTTACCTTCTTACGTAACATAAATTCACAGCTTAGACACACTTGTTTCGTTTGAAAATGTTATCAGAATACCCGCATCAGGTACATGTTACGCGAATTAATCCTATTAGCTGTTGATGAATGAATGTTGCGCGCTAGTGGGACTGAGCGTTAATGTAATATGAAACTCTCTTCGTTGGGAATTACTCCAACGAGCCTGAACTGCTATTGTCACCAGTTCTAAAGTAATGAATTAAAGGAATGTGTGAATGTTTGCTTGAGTTGTCATCTTTATTTTAGAGGTGTTTTATTAGACTGTGTATGCGTGTGTGTGCTCTCATGGTATATCTTTTAGTCTATATTATATATTTAGACTAGATATTTCGTATGTATTTACTTGTAGGGATATACTAAGTAACAGTAGGGAGTCTGGAAACGACGCCGGTAGACAGCAAAGGGCTTGCTTTTTGGTCCTATGTAATAGAGAGCGTGGAGCGGGCATGTGGTGTAATCCAGGGACCTACCAACATCCTTGAAGCCCAAACTAACCGGATCTGCAAGTCGCTACACCTGCAGTCTAATGGACGATGCGGGTAGGCTTTCCTCCCAGGGTTGGCAGGTCAGACGGCAGTCACTGCCTGAAAAGCTAACACACCAACCAAAATAATTAGCGAACCTCGGGCTCCAAAGTGTAAACTTCGGTCGCAACTGGAGCAACGCTGTGAGGGTGATGATATAATAGATAGCGTGCCAATAGGTGTCGATGTTTACTGTCGAACACGCCCAAAATAATATCAACGTTTACTATAATAACCGTGTTGGTTCCTGATGGAGTAGAATAGCCCCCATCTCTTCCTGTGTGTGTCGTAGAAGGTGACTAAAGGATAGGGCTGTGCCTGCTTGACGGCAATAGGCCTGCCCCCTCTTACGTGGGACAGAAAATCATAGTTGACGAAATGTGGATGTTAGTTCATCTCTGCCTACCCCTTCAGGGATTTACAGGCGTGAGTTTAAGTATGTATGTATGTCAACTAAAAGTAAGCCAAGTGCGATTCGGACTCACGCACGAAGTGTTCCCCGTACCATTGATTCAAATTGAACTAAATATTTATTTTATTCTGATTGAAAATTTATTGAGCGGCAACACAAATACAATATCATTTGAGAAAATTTCAACTGTCTATCTATCACGATTCTCGACATACAGCCTGGTGACACACAGACAGTCTGACGAACAGTGGAGTCTTAGTAATAGGGTTTCGTTATTACCCTATCGGTACAGATCTCTGAAAAACAACCACAGAATGAAATAAAAAAGAATATGTACGAAAGTAATAACCAGGAGACATAAACTAGAGAGCTTACTCACATACATGCTGAAACTATTGCTCCAACTTTGAATGGACTTTCTTATATGACCACCGTTTGGGGAAAAATTAAAAAACTTGTTTCCAAGTCGCATTTAAGCTAGAACAAACGTGGGCGAAGTTGCGCGAGTAAACAAAAGTGGTCAGACAAGATAGACAATCTTGAAATTGTTTACGGGAGCTAATATCGGACGGGATGGAATTAAAAAACTTCTTGGTTTATTGCGGACACGAATATGTTTGTGACTTAGACTATATAACTCTATAGATATAGCAAGTGGTACTATAACGCTGCGTAAAAAATATCTACTACTTTGGTACAGTCAGTGTCAGAACGATGTTGACTCTCAAAATGATTTTAATACCAATGTATTAAGAGCAATTCAAACTGTTTTATTTATTTAAATTGTTTTATTGTCCGAAATAAAGGTGTGTACCAAATGTCAGAACCATCAATCAACAGGATGGGGATAGGATATCTAGAAATCAAGGCATTGAGAGAATTTTGAGTACTTTGTTCATCAAGATCGATTTAATGCTGTCTGTACAAGTTAACATATACATACATCCCATAACATTCAAACATTGACAGTTTTTCCAAGCGACTACAATATGGGGTTCTTTAAGAAGAGTATTAGAAGGTTTCTTCAGGGTCGGCAGCACGAGTGTGACGCCCCTGGTGTTGCATACGTCCATAGGCCACGGTAACCACTTTCCATCAGGTGGGCCGTGTGCTTGTCTGCCACCTAAGTGGTATAAAAAAAAAGTTTAAAGAACAATATTGGCATGAGCTTACTCACACAAACGCGTATTTCTTGCCGTTTTCATATGATGCATTTTGTTAAAACTACTGTGTCTATAAAGCTTATGGTCAAAGGTTAGTGATCGTATCGTCACGTATGATAGCGTGGTATATTGTATTTTTTTGCGAAGAAGAATCTAGAATCGTGGTTTTATTAGTAAATGTGATTTATTGATATTGTTACATGTAAAAATTGGTCGGCAGATGCTGTGTACGTGATGTATTCTCTATGTTAGATAAACTAGCAATTGGAGAAATGTTAGGAGAAGTTATGTAAGTAAAAATACTACAAGTCAAGTCATCAAAAGATTCATGCTCTACAAAGGTAGTCGGTAAGTAGTACAAGTGACGGGCTCAGCGAGGACACCGCAATCGTAGGACTCTTGCGACCGATCGGATCTCGCCTCCTATAGAACGACCATAGTATAACTTTAAACCACGGATTTTCTTTGCAGAATAAGCTGGCAGGAATCTATTTATAAGGACCCCTTGTCACTGCTATGGGAGTAGTTACGAATAACTATAACATCAAAAACATATTTCTGTAGGCTCAACCACAGAATAGTCAAGCAATGATTGATGCTACATTACGATTAACCAAGAACCAAAAGTATCATTATACCAACTAACCATTCGGTAGTGCCCGGGGGATTTTGACGGATCCCCGGGATTACGTCATTTCCCGCAACAAATACGCGTAGTGTCTATTTGGGTCAACCTTGTATGTCGCCTATAGAATGTCAATGTCTTAAAAGGTTGTGTCCAAAAACTTCCCTCGCATGTTAGAGGGGAAGTTGGGGAAATTTCTCACTGAAACCCTTTAAGTGTATAGGGAATAGATGGTAAATGCTTTCGTAAATAAAAAGCATCTACGGATTATTTCATTAGGATGCGAGTGGTAGTTTCGTAGGATATTACGTTCGCGTAGACATGTTTATGGTGGAATTATCGTTCATTTACGAACATCTTCGAAATTGTATGCGTATTAGACAGAAAATGGAATATCTATTTGTTAGTAGTCTTGTTTGACACGCGAAGAGAAGGAGTTGGCCTGAATTGAATGGCCTGGCTAGAATTGAACCTATTTTATTTTCAAGGACAAGATTATGCTACATATAGATTTATAGAGACCTGAGTTAAAATTTTATAAATGAATAAGAAATTATTATAATACATACATTACATAATTAGAACAGATCTCATTCATGATGATCATGATGATAAAAACTTGAATAGTCCAGTTTAGTAGCAGTAGTAGTAGTAGTCGTTCGTTTTAAAATATAATAACGGTATATGACTTGCTGATCTATGCTAACATCATAACGCTCTTCAAATATTGGTATATTTGAATAATTTTATTCCATATGAAGGGTAGGGAGTCCCATCGGAACGGCACAGCAAAAAAATGTGATAGATTTAACTGTAAAAGCGCCCAAAGCCGCGTAAAATTGACTTGTAGAGGACGTGCGGCTTGAATGCTACACCCGTATATATTTGATAGGTGTCTGTCGAGGGTTATCGAACACAAGTAATTTTAGGAAATGTTTGTTTATCGGTGGTGTGTGAATATTTATGTTAACAAAAGTAATTGCATATGTTTAAAGCCCAACTAATATTATACATGCGAAAGTGAGTTTATTTGTTGATTTTTGGCCTTTTAAAAAGACACAAGAAATAATCTAGCGCGCCAGATGTGTGTTGTTTGTTAAAATAGCTTTAACTTTAACACACGTTTGTGGGAATTAGTAAAATGCACTGCATAGTAAGCTGGCTAGTAAACCAGCATAAGGTCTAAATTCATTAAGCTAATTTATTTAGTTTCATCACTTAATTTCATAAATCTATTATATCATTCACGTACAACAAGCAAGCTATATATTTCTGTTTACCCTCACGACGACGATCTCAACCCTTCCCGGGTAATAATTACGTCGATTATCGTCCACTAATTAGTATCCCATTCCGTCCCAATAAGGTGGCGGTCCCATTTACCCCACTCTCCTCGCCAGCCGATCCGAGAGAAAACCTACTCATTAATTCTTCGACGAAATAATTCTCGCGCAATTTCAGATAACATTTTACGAGTTTACGACCGGCGACCACCGATTTTATTGTTGTCCCTCTTTAGTGCTGCGTTTTATAATTTTCTTGCAAATTTCAATTGTTCCAATGAAGTATTTACAAATATTTCAATGTTTATAATTAATTCTTGGGAAGGTTCTGTTTTGCAGTTATTTTAAGTACATTATTAATGACGTGGTTCCCGGCAGAGTAGATCACCCCATCTTTTCCCATGCGGTGACGTACAAGGCGATTAAGGGATAGGGCTGTTTAACATTAGACAGATATATACAGCCCAGGATAAAATGCGTGGCTCTAGTCAACAATAGCGCCCGGAATCAATAGGCTCACCCCCTATTACGTGGGACCTAGTACAATGATTGGTAAAATGTGGGTGTTAATTCACCTCTGCCTAACCCTCCGGGGATAAGAACGTGATTGTATGTATGTATTATTAACAGAAAATTTACGTCCCAATTATTGTTTCCGTTTCAAATTGTGTCTAATACGTTCTTTAAGGTAACAGCAGCTACTTCGTCGACACGTAAATGAAATTCTTGTTTAATGCGACAACGTGTGCCTCGCTGTTTGTTTATTAAGATTTCAACACAAATACATCATGCTACGGTAGATACAAACACTCTTAATTACATGCGGTTAACATGTACGTGGTTATTTATGTTCATGCATGTAAATTTTGAGTACAATTTCTGGAAAAATCCCTGAACATTAACCCTGAATATTTGAATTACTTCGTGAAGTCATATGAGAAATATTGGCACAATATTATATCGATTCTAAATAAATAGGATAGTGGTTACATAATTATTTTACAGTCATACGGAATATACCGCGTGATTTATAGTCGTTTCGGAACGAAAGATTTTAGGCACAGTTTCGATAGCAAAATCGTCTGGAAGTAATAATTAGACCAAAAAACCCATACATTATTCCTTCACCTATAAATTTATTCCTATACATTGTTTTTTAGGGCTCCGTAGCCAAATGGCAAAAAACGGAACCCTTATAGATTCGTCATGTCTGTCCGTCCGTCTGTCTGTCTGTCCGTATGTCACAGCCACTTTTCTCCGAAACTATAATACCTATGCTGTTGAAACTTGGTAAGTAGATGTCTTCTGTAAACCGCATTAAGAATTTCATATAAAAATAGAAAAAAAGCATTAAAATTTGGGGGTCCCCATTCTTAGAACTGAAACTCAAAAAATTTTTTTTCATCACACCCATACGTGTGGGGTATCTATAGATAGGTCTTTAAAAATGCTGTTGAGGTTTCTAACATCATTTTTCTCTAAACTGAATAGTTTGCGCGAGAGACACTTCCAAAGTAGAAAAATGTGTCCCCCCCCCCCCCCTCTAACTTCTAAAATAAGAGAATGATTTAAAAAAAGAAAGAAGAAGAAGAAAAAAAGAAGAATTTAAAAAAAATATATGTTGTACATTGCCATGCAAACTGCCACCAAAAATTGGTTTGAACGAGATCCAGTAAGTCGTTTTTTTTTAATACGTGATAAACCACAATTTTCGCCTTTGCTGCTACGGAACCCTTCATGGGCGAGTCCGACTCGCACTTGGCCGAATTTATTTTTTGCCAAATTAATTGATTTTGCTGTCAAAACTGTTCCCAAAATCTTTCGCTCCCAAATAGTGATGTAACTCATTTATTTATAATGTACCTATATTTAAATGTATGAGTTATACTGAAATGAGTCTAATAATCATGTCACGATTTATATTACTTTTATTTTATTTGTGTACTTTAAACAAAATTAACCTACTCCAAATTTAACCTTTCTCTGCATTATGAAATAAAAGGATACAGAGGTTACAAAGGTACCTTCATAACCTTCAGCGTTGTGAAATAAAAGTTGAAGCATTACTTATTCGTGGTAGCACCAAGCCGGCTATTTCAGAAGCGGGATGGAAAGTAACAATTTAAAAATTTAATCACATTTCTGCGCCGAGATTTATTTTCATTCTGTGATTAGCGCGGCCAGTAATTTTCAACTCAAAGTGGGACTTTGCCCTCGAGGGAAACCGGGTTGTATTTTTTATAGAGTACATATTAAATCAAAATTGAATTCTGGCCGTCAAAGTGTTTCATGTGGCGTGGTCCAACTGAGAGCTCTGTATTAAATTATACAATTTTGCTCCCGTATAGATCGTAATTGTATTAAAAAGTAACACGTGTGTTTGTGTATGTATTTTGATGTATTGTAATGTCATTTTAGAAACTTAGGTCGTCCTTTAACACTGAAAATTAATGCATAACGTGTATTATCATTGACTAAAACTTGAGATTCCAGTTTGAGTCCAATGAGAATTAAGTGGCTATTAAGAGAAACTGTCGCTTGAGCACCCTACGCCATGAGGAAAGTCTGTGCCAAAGCCTTACCTGCTCTTTAGCAGATGCCTACACCAACAAGCAAGTGAAGCTGGTTTTTTTTTATACCACTTAGGTGGCAGACAGGCCCACCTGATGGAAAGTGGTTACCGTGGCCTATGGGCAACACCAGGGGCGTCACACTCGTGCTGCCGACCCTGAAGAAACCTTCTAATGCCCTTCTTGAAGAGCTCTATATTGTAGTCGCTTGAGAAAACCATCGCGGGGAGTTCATTCCAAGTTCCTTTCATACCGCACAGTGCGCACCGTTTCAAGTCGCAGTGTTTTTTTTTTATTTTTTAAAGAATATTAGCAACCGAAATTACTAATATTCCCGTTAACCCCTCCAACTAAGCTAAATTGCTTGTGCTAGGAGTGGGTTCACGTCGGTAGTGTAATGGCCAAGATTCGAACCCGGGACCTCTCGATCGTTAGGCCGACTCCTTAACCACTAAGCTACCGACGCTAAGTGTTTGTATCTATACAAACCAAACATTATGGCTTGTATTGCATTTCAAACTTACGACATTACTCACAACATAAACTCGCAACAACACACTACTATTTTAAAATATTGAACAATCTGTCCACACATGTAATCATATTAGTTTTGATGGAGTGTAGCGAATAAAACTTGCGCTGCTAACGAACGAGAAAGGCTTGTGAAATATTTTAAAAATATTGCAGTATGCTTTTTTAATTTGAGTACGGTAGGCACAGGTCAACGTAGACAATATACTCGTACTATGGAGCCTTTTAAATATGTATTCACAAAAATGATCGACATATGATAAACTGTTTTCAGTCGTAACAATGTTTGTGGTGTTTATTATTTCGTAATTCGATGCCTTTCAAATAATAAATAATCTGTATATTTCTAAAAATATGATCAGTTACAAGTTTTGATAAGGTTAAACATACTAAAATATATGCCCAAGATGATCTTGAAGTAGTGGACTTCTTCAACATCGTCTTATGGCGCCTTCAAATAAGTAGCTTGAGGTAGCACTACAGTGGCGCCTTGTGGCTAGCCGCACCACTACTAATTTTCATACAATTTCTAAAAGCGCAGTTGCAGCGTTTCCTCACGCCTCTAATTTGAAGGCGCCGGTGGCTTCGGTACCTTTAACTCTTTCTCCTCCTTTTTAGGCTAGCTAGTCTATCTACCAGTCAAGAGAAGAAAGTCCGCACCATGCCTCGTGACGGACGAGCCTCTGCTGGAGACTTTTTTCTCGTGGTTGGTATTGCGATCAGTAGACATACCGGATTGCAGGCGAGTCTACCTTTACTTTAAAGGTCTTAGAGGGTCTCCATACACCCCATATTTTGATACTACTGACGTGCCGTACAGTGAAATCCATTACTAAAGTAAACATTATTTTAATAACATGTTACCAATGTTGTGGGTTACACATCAGTGAACGTGTACAACTTTATTGTAAACATTGATTGTAACTCAACTGTTTTTATTCTCATAAATAAATATAACAGTGATTTTAAATACAAAACGATAAGCGTTCAAAAGTAAGTGAGCTTCAGCAGAAACATGGCCGCGGCGTTAATTGATGCAGACCAATAAATAAGTATCGAATAATTATTTGAAAACAGAGTGCTCTTCATTGAAACCCGTTGTCAGTGGGCCGTTTAGCGAATTTATAATATAAATTTATGGTCCATAATGCGGCGTTAATCGGCGATCGTGCCACTCTGTGTTATTAATATCAGTGGCGAACGATTGTGGTGAGTTTATACCTATTCTTTTAACAAAACGTTTCAGCAGCCTCCGAGAATACAGCCTCGGATGCAACAGGGAGTAACGCGAAGATGATGATGATATCAAAATGGTTGTGAACGAAAAGTAAGGTGTATAATTTTATACCAAGGTGTATGAGTGCAGTCAATGTCAGCAACAGACTATAAAAACGCGAAACTGAAAGTAGCATTGCTAGCATCTATGGTGACCTTCATTTCCCAGCGGTGCGTTTTACTAAAATATCTTCCTTTCCATCAAAATTAAGAGCAAAAAACTTGAACGACCAAGTCCGAAGGAAGACAAAGGAACGGTCGGAAGGCTCCGACAATTAGACTCACCGCAGCTGGATACGGGCAATTTGCAAACTCATTTGGCGCTATTAATAAGTCCCGTCCAAGTGCTCTTTTGACATCACCTGAAAAATGACACGAGTGTTTTACGTCGGGTCACCCGAGAGCCGCCTCAATTGTTTTTAGAGTGTCCCCACTTCCTTTGTGGGTGAATAAAAAATACAACATTAGGTACGTCCAAAAGTTGAAGGGAATTCGGAAAATTCGGTTTTACGGCTAAAAGCTCTTTTATGGTAATGTTTTTGAAGTAGATGTTATTGCAACTTTTTTTTGTAAATTTATATTGGATGAATTTTATTGAGGTCATTAGAAATATATAATATTATGTATAATAATTTCAACAGTTATAGTATTTATCGCAGGTTTATAAAGTGCCCGGTTAATGGCAATAGGCTCGCCACCTATTACATTGGGACCTAAACATAAACGGCGAAATGTGGGTGCTAGCACCTCTGCCTACCCCTTCGGGGATAAAGGCGTGAGTTTATGTTATGTTATGTTATAGTAATTTGCTGATGTGAGACCAGTCGAGGATTCGAGTTAAAACTCTTTTCATTTTGTGATGATATTTTAGAAGAAAAAAATAATAATTAATACATTTAGGGGTGCTTCCTACAATGTTTTAGTTTCAACAGAAATCTGCCTACTTCTTCAGATATGTACAAGTGTCAATATCCATATCTATAATTACATACTTAATATTATAAACACGAAAAAACTCTGTCTGTCTGTTACGCCTCAACCACTGAACCAATTTTGTGGAATTTGGTACAGAGATAGATTACCTTGAGAAAGGTCGTTTATCGCGACCAAACATAATGTGGTCGCGATAAAAGACATGCACGCGGGCGGAGCCGCGGGCAACAGTTAGTAATAAATATACGGATGTATGCTTTAATTTTATTTCTGTACGATAAGAAAGGTTCTGTACGATAAGAAAGTACGTACGAAAGATGACGTCACATTATCAAATAATTACAGTAGATACGAGTACAACGTAAATTCTTAAAAGTCAGTTCAAAAGACCTTCAAATCGCTGTCAAGCAGACTCATTTGCGTTATCAGCACTTGTCGTTCTGTCGGATAAGAGCCGCCTACCGCCAACAGGTGTCACCAGCCCCTGACAAACGTTTGAATAGTTTTTGTCGAGTATCGAGCCATTGTTGCAAGAAAGATAAAAGCTCACAGGTCGCCTTTTATTCTTAGAATTCTAAAGGTCCTGATAAAGTTGAGCATTCACTAGTAATGAGCATTCTTACGAATGTTACATTACAGGAATTAGTGAGCATTCTATCGAGCATACCGGCGAGCATTCTAGGGAGCATTTTGGCGAGCATGCTTGCAAAACGACTGTAAATTTGCTTCGACTAGTGCGTTCGCTAGAAAGAAAGAAAGAAAAAAAGAAAGAAAAATGTTTATTGTGAAACACAGCATAGGATTATTTACAGTACAAAGAAAAAAGACAGAACGCAAAAAGAAAAAAAAAAAACTATTTTATATACTGTGGCGGGTGAGGCGTGACGCCATTTTGATGACACTGAGATCCGATTCTCAGCACTCCATGGATTCACCGTGCGGTCGCCGGGTCCATAGCGTGATACAGAGAGGAACACCGTGACGGCGACTGGGACTTGCGACCCAGATGTAGGTTTAGGGTGGCCACCTTGTGATGCATCAGCGCTCACCTCCACCGTCAGTAGTGTTCCCCCCCCCCCCCCCCCCCTACCTATCCAAATTTGGTAAGATCCTATCAATGCCGCTTTTGATATTCGATTTAGTAAAGAGCTTACTGAAGCTCTTGGCAATCCGAGGTCTTTAAGTAAGTTGTACAGGGATTTAGCTGGAATTCCCCTTGCTCCTACTTCTACGGCGTAGAGTTTAACCACGTAGCCGTTTTTGGTTAACTCGTTAGTCATGTCAAAGTATTTGTTTGTCTTTATAGCGTGGTAAATGTTCGTAGCATTATTTGGCTCTACACTTGGCTCGGTTCGATGTTCGGTTCGACAAATTTAAAAGCGGCGAAAGCTCGATGTTCAATTGAATACTCAAGTCTATCAGCACCTTTACGCAAACAAGGCGGTCCCTCTTTAGAAGCTTTTCCGTGTAATGTCTTTAATATTTCGTAAATGATCTCATTGTTCGGCGGTGGGTTCTGGGGTGAGCGGTGGGTCCTGGGGTGAGCGGTGTCGGCGGTGGGTCCTGGGGTGAATAATGTTGGCAGTTGGACTTGAATGCTGCGCACCTTTTGTTAATGGAACGTTCTGGTTGTTACGTAACTTGATATCAAGGTCGGTAGTCTCGTTATCGTTTCTTTTTAAACCGACTTCAAAGTTGCCGCTGTCGGTGTACCTAGTTCTGTGATATGGGGGTGTGACTTTTCTTGAAAGTGATATTATGTCATTTTTACCATTCTTTAATATGAAATTACCCGATTGAAGGCAATAAGATGGCAGAATAGTACGTGGAACCAAAAAAAGACGTGTGGCACTCGGGGACTGCCGTGGTAAAGCTCAAGCATTTTTTATTAACATAAGCAATTATCCCCCCACTCCGAGCTCGCATGAATCGAGCCGAGCTGCTCCGAAATCGACCGATTTCGGAGCAACTCGGCTTGATTCGTGCGAGCTCGGAGTGTCAGCTTAGGTTTTGTCGTTACGGAATTCCTGGATTCGGTCTCCACGCTCAAGGCCCGCGATAGAAGCTATGCAATAGCTTAAAAATATGACGAAATGTATCAATATACTTTAGAATGATGGCATGCCGACCACGGACTCCGAAGTGAGAGACCAATTATGAAATCCATACTTAATATTATAAATGCGAAAGTAACTCTGTCTGTCTATTACGCTTTCACGCCTAAACCACTGAACCACTTTTGATGAAATTTGGTATAGGGGTAGATTAGACCTTGAGAAAGGACATAGGCTATGTTTGGTCGCGATAACCGACATCCACGCGGGCGGAGCCGCGGGCAAAAGCTAATATCTTATATGTTTCATAATTAGGATAAAAATATTTTTTATTAATCAGTTATTGTAACATAAAATTAGTGAGTAATTATTTTTTTTTCAAATACTAGAATATGCACACAATACTGAGAGAAGACTCACGTAGTACATCGCAAAATTAAAAAAAAAACTGCACACCAATAAAATACACTGAAATTTATTTTAACCATCCACTTAACACCAGTGAACTGCGTGTTACTGTGCTACGTAACGCGCACCGGTGCTACGTAGGTGCTCGTAGCTGGTGCTACGCAAACACGTAGCGGTTAGCGTAGCTCTAACGTTCACTTTTGTTCAGTGTGTAGCCGGAGGAAACTACAATGAAATTGTGTTGGTTGGACACCAGCAGCGGTATTAACTAGGTAACTTTGTGAGAGTTAATGTACCTATATTTGTTAGATAATAGGTTTTGTCTATTAAACTGGGTGTCGCAAATGAAATAACTGATCCAATTTTATTGGAGAAACACATTAGCGAATTTCATTAAAGTCTTTCTGCTCAAACAATGCGTTTTCATTCGTGACAGAAATTATTTCAGGAATTGTAAAACGTGATTGCAGTGCATGCATAGCAGATGGTCCAGTTAACCATGTAGGAGACCAATTTAAACATATTATAGCTACACTATTGCATTAGGGATAAACCTGTAATGATAGTTGTAAGGAGAAATAAATAAATAAATAAATAAATAAATAAATAAATATACACACACGGTAACTACTTCTAAGTGAAAATACACTTTACTATTGTCAAAAATACAGAAAAATAGGTTTAGGTGGAGTGTGACCACAAACATCGTGAGACGACATTTTTATATCTTAGACTTAGCTGACTCGCCCCGGCTTCGCTCGTGGCATACTTCGAAACCCTGTATCACCCTTTTAAAACATATGCCGCTTTAATAATTTTCTTAAATAATCTATGGGGATTTGCCGGATTCATGCCGGATTTATTTATGGTTACTGCTCCGTTCCTTTGAGTAGTAGCATGATGATTTTTAGCTTATAACCTTCCTCGATATATTTATCGAGGAAGGCACAAAGAGGATATCAACATAACGAAATATGATAGATTATAAGATACACAATTATATGATACAAACAGTTACAGTACATTTTATTCCCAGTAGAAGTGGTCGGCGCAGGTAGCACGCGGGGCCGCGTCGGGTGCAACTTGCACCGCTCTATTTCCGTTCCATTGAACAAGTTGGCGCGATCGCTTTAGCTTAGGCGTCGGGCGACGGAATGCGGTAACTAGGGCTGGCAACCATTCGATATTCGAATCGACTGATATTTTTATCGATATTTGAAATATACGAATTCATACATACATCTATTCAAGTCTTTTTCATGGAGTTTGCAGAGAAAATAACCCGCTATCTGCGTCTTTCCTTTATACAGTTTTATACAAAAAGTGGTTTGATAATTTATTGAAATAAAATTCTGTGATTGTCTGTACTGTTTTTCTATTTTCGAGATAACTAGATATAATATAGACAAAGTTAAACATAATTTATTCTGAATAGATGAACAGAGAAATAAACGATACTTGCAAAATGTAAAACAATAGAGTTTCATTAAAGTGCCCTTTCACTAATTTGTGCTACTGCTAAAAAAATTCTTAAAAAAAAAAAAAACATTTTAGCTAACCTCAGTGTCCCCGGCATTTAATACCGCTATCTCATCGAGGCAGATGTAGCAATTTTTTTTTCCGATTGGAAACAGTTAAATCAAGTATAACACAACCCTATATTCCTTCAACTTTGCGAAGCGAAACAACAAAATGCAGCAAGGTTCAATATCGAGCATGATCACGTACAAACCAAAGTTAACAAAGGTACGTATGCACTAGAGTGTAACGTCGAGCGCCGCGTACCGCCGGGTGCAACTTGCACCGCTCTATTTCCGTTATATTGAGTCACTTTCGCAGAAAACCGTTTTTAACTTCGGTATTCGAACCGTCGCGTCGTAGATGAAACTAGGCCAGGATGTTACGTTGTTTGGTTGCACTTGTGTTATTAGAACTGAAATGGTGAAGTTATTTACACTTTTTTTCGACTTAAAAAAAGTGTTATGTTTCAATGATCTTGTATGTCTATAGTTCTCTTTTTTATTTACCATTTTTATTATAGCATTACCTGAACAGGTTTTAATATATGTTAAAATCGTAACATCATCCCGTGACACTGACTAATAAATGGATGTATGTATGAATATGTATGTGTATGAATATGTTTCGACAAAGAACTTCAGTGTGTGAATAATAAAACTCCAGCTAAATAATTACCGTACTCAAATCATAGTTTTGAATACTAAATCTGTACTGAGATTTTCGCCAATAATTTGAATAGTAAATGAAAAATAGATCAAAGAATAGCGAGCAAATCTAATTTTCTTTCTAAAGGCAGTACGATAAACTACATATTAAAAATTACAAATTGTAAGCTTTAAAAAGTTATCCCTCACTTTTAATAACAACCAAGCCGGAAAAAAGATAGGCGATGAGTTTCTCAAAGCAAAATTGTTTAATGAAAAGTAAATCTATTTTCAAATAAGCCTACATTTTTTTAATAACGATAATAAATTCCTCAGATAGCCGGAACTCTTTAATTAACAAAACGGTACGGTTAAATCAACTTTACGAGATATTTAGAAATTTTATATCGTCCCAAAACTACGGAAGTTTTATAATTAAACTGGGGTGTTCACTAAGTTAGGCTAATTATCGTATTTTCAGGACTGTTCAAAAAACCTGGTTGGAACATTTTGTAGGGCCATGATTATACCATTTGTTTCAATAGGTTAGTAGCAGAAGGACAATAAAGGTCCAACCCCACCAAACGGACGGCATCGGCCCGGATTTTACAATCTTTAAACAAAATTAAATCTTATTATCACAGTGTTTGAAGTTTATATTACCAAGTCACGCACAACAGTTTGACAGCGACGTGCGGCGGCATGACGCACGCCAAGCTGTCATGCGTGACTTGGTAATATAAACTTTAAATGCTGTGATATAAGATTTATTTTGTTTAAAGATAGTAAAATCCGTTCCGATGCCGTCCGTTTGGTGGGGTTGAACCTTAAGGCTGCCTTTCCACCGGAGATGTGATGTGCTACGTTGCTATGAATGCGTTTGATATCCACCAATCATATTCGTTGATCCACACCACACAATCGAATCTTCGAATTTCGAATATTTTTAAATATTTGTAGGAAGTTTCATAGCACATCTTAATCGCTACGCTACATAGCTGCATAGCACATCTCCGGTGGAAAGGTAGTCTAAGGCTGATGATGGTTATAATCTGGTAATTCATACTTCATGAACGGAATCCTAAAAAATATATTTGTGATATAATAATAACGAAATGTACCGTATATTTTATTGCCGCAGTTCCTTTTTGAATGCGCGTGACGGCAAGGTCGTGCGCACAGACCCTTACGTCCTGAGATAGATGTCTCATGATTAATTCAGACTTGTGCCTACAATGTCTGCGTTACTAAATGAAAACCCTCATTTTATTCTTCCTTCCTTTTTGTTTCGTATTCTGACTGCAATTCGAAAGTACTCGTGGCAATAAAAAGAATTTATTTCATATTCCCTTTTGTTATTACAGAAGCCTACAGAGATATACGCTGGTTATTGCATAACTTCGCTTGGATAATGGCAGTAATATACATAGATTAGTGGTCTGAAATGTCGGTAATTAAGGGTGAGACAGCATTGAATATGTTTAGATATGAAATATGTGTATTGCAGTACGTGTAATATTGAATATGTTGCTTGTAAATGTACACTACTGATATATTGTGCACCTGATGTATTCAGATTGACAGCTACTCTTATATTACTGAGGAAGTTAACCGGTGCAAGGCCCACTTGGTGTTAAGCGGTTCCCGTAGATTTATGAACGTTAGTAAAACGGCATCTCATTCGTTCACTAACCAGTCAACTGCAATGGGACTTTTTAAGTTGAGATTCTGTAATCTTCTACAGTAAACATACATCCTATGAATAAGTGCACTATCACGGCAATAGGCTCGCCCCCTATTACGTGGGACCATGAATAAGTGCCCGTTTGTTGCGTGCCAATTACCAAAATCATCGGTAATGATTAGACTCTGAATCTAGACTCTGATTAGACCCTCCGGGGATTAACAGGATTTTGTCGGGGTAGGAAGCCGATATCGATATCGAACCTGTTTCTTTATAAGCACCCTTACACATAAACCGATGTTAGTGAACCGAACAATTAAGCCGAAACGGCTTAGCACTTATACAAACAAATAGCTCTTCTAACTGATACCTACTAATGCAGGGGCGTTCTGTCCATTTGTAAAGAGTTTTACGAGCAGCAATTCGTACTTATTGCCATTCAGGTATATAAAACATGTATTTATGTGGCTCTTGATGGATTGGACCGGTTGCTCATGTGACCTCGCGAGGACATAAAAGTATTTAAGCGGTTCTCATAGACACTTGAAAGTTTTATAGCAGACTGCAGCAGCATATTTCACTTAGTTCAATTATTTATGTGTCAAATGTCATAATATGCTATCGATATTGTTGACATTTATTACTTCACAGTACCTTATATTGTTCATATGTAAACTAATCAGATTGAACTACCTTCTACTAGTCGTGATGTTAGATAACCCCTCATTGGTCAAACAATGAAATATCGCTATAGAATCCGATAAAATAGTTTTATTTCAACAGTCCCACCCATTGCAGGGCTCAGTGGGGTGAGCACGAACAACTATCGTAATCGTATCGTAAATAAAGTAAAGCGAATCGCAATACTCCATGCTCTCGTTACATTTACGATACGATTACGATAGTTTTTTCGTGCTAGGGGTACAGATGTCACCTTGATACGGTGTAAACAATTACATCATGACCCAAGCGGTTCAGGGTCACTTTTCTTTACCGCACCATAAATGCTTACCAGTACACGTGTTCTCTTCTTCCTAAAGTCCCAGGGCCTTTAAGCAGCAAGCATCTGATGAGGCCATCAAGTAAAACAAGTTTAAAAAATCATTGAACATAATATCAAACGATGCGTAACCACAAAACGGTTATATAAAATCACAAACTAATTATTTATTCATCTGTTTTCATTCTCCATGAAAAAATTAAGCACTCAATTGACTGTGAAATAATATTTAATTAACCGGAAAGATACCTCGAACAGAAATAATGCTGAACTCGGAAAAAAATTACAAAAGTCCAGCGGGTTTTCCTAGAAAAGGTGCTTTAGTTTAGGGAATTATTTCACGGTAAGTTATTTGCTCAAAGTGAGCTTACATAAAATTCTGTATTTGTTTCTATATGTTTACTCAAACAGTGATAGAAATAAAATGCTATATTGGAGACCAAAGGATATGTAGTTTATACATACATACAGTCACGCCTCTTTCCCAGTGGGGTAGGCAGAGATCACAGTTTTCAACTTGCTACGATCCCGGCAAATATGTTTTGTTTCTTGTACTTTCATAATAATTTTCATACTTGCTCGCCGGTTTCTAGTAGTTTATACTTGAATGAAGTGATCATTCAATAGCGATATTAAATAGGAGCCTATGCCAGGGATAAAAGATATCCTACTTTGTCCCAGATATAGGTATTATTCCACGCTATAATCTATGTCAGCCTGCCTGGCAATGGCGCCCCCGTCGGGTCCTGGTAGAAGGGGTAGGCCCAAGAAGTCCTGGCTTGACGTCGTGGAGGGTGACATACGTGCAAATGGTCTCACTACCACGGACGCTCAAGATCGTGCGAAGTGGAGGAGGAAGAGCCGGAAGGCGGACCCTGAGCTCCGAGGTCATCTTGGCCACGAATGCAATCAGCAAAATCCGTCTACATGAAGATGATGATTCAATCTGATTGAGTAATAAAAATCTTCACAAACTGTCACATTTTTTTTTTAGTATGATATCTTCACGGTATTCTTACTTTACACAAAAACCATAATAGCTCTTCCTCATGATTTAATATTCCGTGGCTAATAAACCTTTGACTATCAACGAAGAAATAGAGGTTTGAGTTATAATTTACGCCATTTTGGAGCTGCCATACAGCTGCAACTGACAAGTAGGTGTCGGTTACCGGGAGTCGAGAGCTGCACGCGATCCGGACGCTTAATATCCACTTACAGCGATCCTGAGTCGGGTCGCGTACTACCCAACTACTACCTGTATTTACCTTTAGACGGAGTTTGATTATAATTTCGAGCTTGTTATAGAAGGTGATTCTGAATTTGTGTTGATGGTCCCGTGGCATAAGTATGGGTGAGCTTATTACGTTTTGGTTTCTATAGCCGGTAAATTATCAGCATCATAGAGAAAGTTTCCCTATTAGCGTTCCATTACATGGAATAATAAATTCATCTGTCCATCGCTGTAGAATTCTTTCAAACTGCGTGATTATCACTACTTCTATTAATATGTATGTAATTTGGTCCACATTTGATATCTCCTAAACCATATACATATTATACATGCATTATTAACTTATAAAAGACAAAGTAACAACGGCAAAGAAGTCGATTAAGGTATTCACATATCCCTTCCCTACACAGAACACACACAATTATAATAATAGAACGATGGTATTAGACAAATCTAATCATGCTGGAGAAAGCATAACAAAACTGTTTATAACTAATAACTACAGCAAGAAATAAAAAGCAACTGACACATCCGTTTATTAAAGCACTTCGCCATTAGCTATGGAAATATTTTTTATGATCACCACCAGCTGGCAGTTACAAAGCAGTGCAGTATCCAACGCAGTAATTTGGCAAGCGGCTCCGGCCACTCGTCCAAAGTCTTGTACAACACAGCTTGGCAGCGGATGCACAAGTTTGTTTTTACTATAATTTTTTTACATATTAACGCAGAATTAGGTCAATCGTTTTGTACAATTTATGAGTTATGCGAATATGATATTTTATGGGCTTCACACGGCATAATAAGTTTATAATGCACATGCAAAAACCCTCGTAAATCTTGTGGAGAAAGAACTGAAGAAGCTCAGATTATTTTTTAAGCAATCTCTACTAACCACAAGAGGTAAATAGGAAATATAGCACAGCCACAACTATTTACACGATTCGACTAATAAATATGCGGCGAACCACAAATATCGTTTACCCGATCGTTTAACAAGATTGCCTTATAAACAGGATAATACCTAGCATTTATATGTATACCATCGGGCGATAGTATGTTCCGTCGTGCGTAATACCGTCCATCAACATAGTGTTATATTCGAGGAATGAAATCGAATCCTCCTTCAAATGTAATCAGAGAAGCTTGCCGGGCACATTGCCAGCAAATGGATACGGGCCAGTTCCAAAGACTTCCTGGCACCGAGCGCAAACTACACAGAATAAGATAAAAAATGAAAATGTGAAACGAAAATTTATTCAGAGAAGCATATTTTCAAATTATGTTTAATAATTTTTTTACTGGATTTAGAACTCAAAAGGTGGCTGGGACAGACTGGCTGCGGAAGTCGGAGTATCCTCCGTCAGTCACTGCAATAGGCTAATTCTGATTGATAGTACTAGTATTTTTTTCGTGAAGTAACTGCCATCTGACCTTCACAACTCATTGGCGATATTGAAGCTTGCAGTTAGGCTAGTTGTTGGACTTTAAAGGGCTCCAATTACCCGTAACGATTGCCATAAATATTCGTATGGCAATCGAGACCGACGGCTTAACGTGCTCTTCAAGGTACGACCAGATATGCAAATACTAGATTTTATATATATATATATATAGAGATTATATATATAGATAAATCTTTCTCGGTACAGGCTGCTCGCCTGTGGAACGCTCTACCTGTGCCCATAAGGCGAGCACAATCTCTTCAATTTTTTAAAAATATGGTTATTAACTACTACCAGTCATTATAACTGCCTAGGAGTAATTATTTATGTATTTTATGTATATGTATGAATATATAATATGTACATATGTGTGTGTATATGTATGTATGTATGTATGTATGTATGTATGTATGTATGTATGTATGTATATGTATGAGTGTGTGTAGGTATATGTATGTATACGTGTATTTGTATTATTGTACCTATCTAATTTAAAAATTAATGATATTTGTGCACCACTTAACTGCCCATGCATTTCTCCAATCCACAGACTCCATTGTCACAGGTTGTCTGTAAGAAATCGCGCCTAGCGATAAGACCGCCGTTTGTACTACCTACCGCATAAATTGTGAATTTTTAACTCTTTTTTTGTAAATATTGTTTATGGTGTACAATAAAGAATATATTATTATTATTAATACTGATATTCATGCATACAAATATTTGCAGTGAGCGGGTATCGACACCGCGCCTTCAGCGCAGCGGTCGAAATTTACTATCTAATCAGCTCACTAGAATATAATTACTGCTCTTGAAGAATCTCCTTAGATTGACTTCCATTAATTTGGCATCTCTCTTCAATTTGATGAGGGTTTAATTAATTAACCGTACAGGTATTTCTTGTTTCTTATTAATTTTAATTAGATTATGATTGTAATCAGTGATTCGTGAAAGATTAGTAGCGATGTTTAAGTTTAAACATGTTTAATCCGCTTCTGTCTTAATAGATTAAAACATGAAAATTAAGCTTATACGTATACTCGTTAATAAGGCAGTAAGTAAATATTGGTTTTAGCACAGCTCTGGCGCAGGCTTTGAGGTTCACATAACAACCATTTTTTTTTTAAATTTTGGTCATGTTAATGTTACTCCATTTCCCTTGATGGTAAATTGAAGGAAATTCAGCCGTTTCGTTCATTACTCGAATAGAGACAGACAAACCGATAGATATTTTTTTTAAATTGTTGTGTTAACAGTATAACATTTACCGGGATATTTACCATATGTTTTGTGATTGTCGAGTATCCGATATTTCGGCGCTCTTTACAAGCGCGAGCGCCATGATCTGACCATGAAGCGGCAGAGTGTATTATCACCCACATTTTGCCAAATATGATTTTTGGTCCCCCGTAATAGGGAGCGAGCCTTTTACCGTCAAGCGGGCACTTATTCATGGGCTGTATGAAATGGGTCATTACAAAAAAACATGGTAAATATAGCTGTGAATATTATGTAGTCTAAATGACCATGTCCATTCATACAAACCGTTGTATTATTATTTATCAGTATTGTGCATACGCTACTTCAAATTCATTTTTTCATTACGAAAAACTCTTTTTGAATTTTGTACGCGACTGTACCACTCCCAACATTATCTCATAGAAACATCTGCACTAAAACGTTACATAGAATTAGCCGATTATGCAGATCTCAGTTCTGTCACTATGATGGATGAACCGCGTTTACGGGCTCGCATTGAAAAAAAAAGGGGCAACATTTTCATTATTTCGAGAGCATTTTAGATGATAAATGACTTACCTTTTTTTACTTTCTATCTATTTTTGGATCCGCGGGTTTTTCTCAAAGAAATATCTCTGGTGCAGACTTACCTAAAACAAAGAAATACTTATTGTTAGATTAGGCGGTACAGTTATCTTTGTTAATGCTATTTTAAATAAGGAAAATGTTTTAATTATACAAAGTATTTAGGAGAAGAATTTGGGCTGGCGATATCTGAGGACTGTCATGATTGTTATGGGTTTACGTGATGAAACGTGGGATTTGTAATTATGAGTTTTAGAATGCGGATTTACTTAGATTATTACATTCAGACATACAAAATGTTTACATTGAGCGGCAATCGAACCAGCGACGTCCGGCGTAGCAACCAACAGTCCCGCTAAGTCATTCACGTCGTCAAACAGTTTCAAACTGAGTGAACGTATCTAACAACTCAGTGGCTATACAATTCTGATTTCCAATTTCAAAATAAATAAAAAATTAAAATTAAAATTAGGTTCCAAACAATGGGAACACAATTTAACAATTTAAATTTGCATTTATTGCGATTGATATAGACGCTCGTGTATATTAATTGCAATAAAACTAGCACCTTACACCACTGTGACTGAGATTCGAAACTGTTTTAATAACAAACCCTGCTAACCAGCGGGGTAGTACCAATCCGTGGGGATTTCCACACGAAAAAAAGTCCTACGCTAATCCAACGAGAAACCAACGTGTTTAAATTCCAACTTTTGTAACTAATGAATGTGTAATAATACCTCAGAGGTCTGAACCGGCCATCGCCATACACTTAAAGTACACAATAAAAACATCCCGGGCAATAGACAAATAAAACGTAAAACCCTGTTCAGTTATCTTCGCAATAACCCCTGCAAACCCACGCGTTGTACCATTGTACCATATTTTTATGTTGCCCTCGTTAAATGTATAACACTCTTTATATAATGTAATCATGTTTTTTGTTGAAGGTTATTACAGTGTTAACTCGGAGGAAAATATAAAACAAATAAGGTTTGACTACTTATTTTTTATGTTGAAGGAAAAATGTTTAATAATAAAAAGTGCGTTTAAAACGTTTTAGCAATATACAAAGGCAATGACACTGGATCTGATCTGAATATAACGACAATTGCCGTCAACAATAGAGAATGAAAATTGGTACTTATCGGTCGTTTTATTTTATATTTATGTTATATCGTTTGTTTGACATTATTTTGCTTGAAAATCCTGTGTTGATATCACGAAACCGTATTACCAATATAGGGCGAGACCAAGCTATAATAAGGGGGACCTCAAAAAGTTTTCAGGAAACAGGCTGTCTGAACTTTTTTGGCATAGGTATCAACTTAACCATTTTGACGCAAGAGTGTTTGTGCTATTAAAATCAATACATTTTTCTTGCATCTTACTTAAAAATCCAGATATGTGATGAACTAAGTACACATTTCCAAGTTATATTAGCTACGATAGAACATTCCGAAAGAAAATGGCAAGGATTTTAAATGGCAGTTCTCTGATATCCAATTAAATATTTAGTAACATATCTACATACAAAACATAGCAATCATACCTATATTCCTACAATTTAATATTCACAAATGTACCATATAATAATGCAATATAACAACTAAATTTGTATACTTCAGTTAGTAATTACTTACTGTTAAAATTAGCACTTGGGCGTCCATAGCGTGAGCCTGTTCTACGAAACCTGCAATTACCCTCCACCATCATGCAGTAGCACAACTTCTAACAATACCACATTACTTCCAACTTGCAGGATGTTTTTTTTTTTCAAATTCACGGATCATTTCCGTCGGAGTGCGCGGTATTTAAATTTTTTCCTCCTTTTCGCCGCTTCCTTTGGCAGCGAGTACAAATTCTGTTTAACTTTGAAGTTCAACATGTTATTCGTCAAAGCATATTTCGTTACTCGGCATTTTTTGTGCAAAAGTTTAGAAAGTACTCGGGCGATCTGTTGACGTGGTTACGTATTAACTATACTTAAATGTTATTTGGATAAAGATGCTACAGCTACACTATGTATTTACAGAACTTTGTACGTAGGTTAAACTAGTTCACAAAGTCATGCAGCGAACTACATTTGGAGTTTCTTTGAAGGACAAACTTCTTAATTAAGACATCCTAAAGAACTAAACTAACTGACATAGCTTGAAGAATAAATACACAGAAATGGGAATAAGGTGGTCACATCTGGTTCAAGCGAGTTCTGGAGCAAAACGGGTATTCGACAAACGTAAGGTAGAACACTACCAAGTTAGATGGGCTGACGATATGAAAAAGGTCACTGTGAACTGCGATAGACTAGATGTGGACATTAGGGGAGCAGGTGCTCAGATTAGGAAAGGCGTAACTTTCGGTAATGGACTCTTGATTGATTGACACATACGTGTCGACATATATGGCGACTTTAGCTATGGCAAACATTATGGTTCCATCCCATCATAGAATTATATTATCAACGCAATTAACTGAAAGAAAAATAAGCAAAAATACATCAACAAGTTTGAATAAATTGGCTATATGTGCAACCCTTAAGCCGCATTATAAACTCCAGCGCTTTTCATCAGCGAGTTCGGGAGGCATAAAATACATATGTATACATGTATAGAACATTCATTTCGTATAGAACTATCACTCTGACGTCATTCCCGTCTTTCCCGCTCCGTTGCAATCGAGGACACCACCTCAAATTGCTTTTTATACCCTACTCACATTGCAAGGACGCAGCACAAGTTGATTATACCCACGGTTTTATGTTTTGCTCCTCAAGACGTGAGTAGATAGTGTCTGTATCAGAATTATACTATAAAGGTATGATTCTGTAGCCGATATGACAACTGCCGACGCATGCAGCACATATAGCGTACCCATTAATTGTTATTGAGGAAGGTTATAGGCTAAATATCATCACGTTAATTTTCAAGGGGGTGGCGTAGTAACCATAAATGTCAACAAATCCGGCAAATTCCCATACATCATTAGAAAATTTATAAATTGCGGGCCTTTAATATGTTTTAAACGGGCCATACGGGGTTTCGAATTATGCAGGTCAGGTAGTATCTTGTAAAATGGGTTCTGGAAAACAGATGCAAATACTTTTCATAAACACGATACAGTTCATACATAGAAATTTTCAGATCAATACCAATAAGCCGTATTCATGCATATAATCTTTCGACTGAACGGAAATGGAATCTATTGAACACTACCGGTACGCCTCACAGGTCTAAATTTGAATACCAATAGATTCCTATAAATAAAGCTAGATATAAAAGCAATAAACTAGAAAGAAAGAAAGAAACCATTTATTTACACATAAACCTACGAGATACACAGAATAATAGCAAAAGACAGAAAAAACACAAAAACAATAACTAATATTGAACAAGTTCGACATCGATTCTAGGTATATGTGAAGTGAGGCTACAACGTCCATTCGACGAAATCAAACTATGCGCAGCATTCCAAACCAAAAATTTACCTGACATACAATTCCTGCAACCTCTCTATAGAACATTTCACAGAATCAAAACGCGAAAACGCTTCTTTACAAATCTGGCAGTGAAATGGAAGACTTATTTCTTTATTACCCTCGGCATTCGAAGTCGATGTTGCCAGGACATTCTCTTGGCGAGGCGCTCAAGCGTCACTCCTTCAGTATTAAAGACTTTTTTTTACATTTAAAGAGTGTTGGTGCGGAGTGTAAAATTCAGCTCTTGTAGTGTCTACTGCCAGTCAGAATTCTTGGATTTAAATTCGAGTTAAACGCTGTCTTCGTGGAGATAAATTAGTTTAAGTCAAGATTCTCCTTTTTTGTCGCGCGCCAGGAATCCCTGTTTATGTTCTTTTTGTGTACTTAGAGTTTATGTAGCGATTACTTTGCTGTTTTGCCGCCTTTTTTGTTGGGGGAGTACTAAGTTGAATAAAATATTGTGAAGCTGTGACTTTCCTCGTTTATTCTTGTCTGGTAATATTTTGCAGTAGGCTTGCGAAAGTAACTTTAAATATAAAGGTTTATGAAAACCACGTGGAATGTTTTGTCAATGTTTACTTAAGAGATGGGTTTACGAATAGCGACACTCCTTTAGATTTGATTTACGCGACTTTATGGGGAGCTACTGCCGTCTCACCTTCCAACCCCGAGAGGAAAGTCTGAGTCAGTCTCGTCCATCAATCAACAGGTAGACCAGCTTGCAAGTGAAGATGGCTTAAAAACAAAGGTTTGGTGGGGCTCCATACACTTCATCATTGATAGGTATATCACGTTGCATTTCATCTCTCTATCTTGTAAAAGTACATTCAGATCGAGTTCAGTCTCCATTTTTGGAAACAAAGAAAAACACCATCATCAATTTCAAATTTTAATGAAACACCCCACAACTTAAGTTAATAATTAAATTAAACTTGTCGCCCGCCATTATTAGCGAGCTCGAAGAAGAGTAGATTGTATTAAGTGGGAAGCTGAATTAATTTGCATATTTAAAATCTGAATATAGCACTACAATTCGAGAGTAAGCGAGGAACTTTCGCGGCGAGGGCACAATGAATTTACTTTAAGTCCATGTAAGTTGCCTTAAAGAGTTAGTGGCGCTAGTTATATTTACTAACGAACTGTCGAGAAACTTTGTGTACTTAAATGACGATGTCTTTGTTTCTTTGTGTTTCGGGTTCTTACTTTTAGCTATCTTTTACAATTGAAGTACTAAAAAGAACAATGCTGTTATATGATTTTTTTAGTCTGACATGATTTTTTTTATTAATTTAAATTTGTGTCTTGGAATTGATAATAAATATTGATATTAGGTTGTTACTGCTGCGTTAGCTGCAATACTTCGATATCGCCAATTAGTTGTCGAGGTTAGATGGCAATCATTTCACGGAAAATGTAGAATTTCAACCAAAAACGCAGTTAAACTGGAAAAAACGGATCCCGGACTCCGAAATAAAATGCTCCGGATGGGACCGAAATTAACGCAAGTATGAAGAAAACTAGGCTCTATACTACTGCTACATAACCTAAATAAATTAACAAAAGGTAGTATATTACGACTATTTTTTAAAGGAAAGACAAAGAGTAGCAACCACCCTACTTTTACAAATATGTAGTATTGGAAATTGCTACACTGACATGTGACTGGCTACATGATGGATGGATAGCCGACGAGTACGAGTATCTATACCACGTCTACGGTACATTATCTCTCAAGGAAGCTCTTATATTAAGGAGTTATTTAAAATCATCATCATCGTGATCGCAACGTAGGTCCTGGTTGTATACAAAGCATGTACTATGGAGTGATTCTTTATCTTAATTTGACTTATTGGATTTTGCGGGAGCGCCTGCCGTCTGATACTCCAAAACCTAATAGCATCGTTAGTTAATTAACAGATGATGTTGTTTTAGACTTTGTACGTCTTGAGAGAGGCTTATGTCCAGCAGTGGACTGAAATAGGCTAATTGATTGATTGATTGACGTCTTGATGGTCCCATACACCCTTTCTACAGTCAGCATCAGATCTATTTTGAGCAGCAAGGTGTCAAAATGATCTTAATACTAAGGTATTAAGATCAAGTCGACCTGTTTTATTAATTTAAATTGTATTATCGTCCTAACTAAATGTGTGTACCAAAATATCTAAACAATCAGTCAAGAGAAAGGGGAGCATAACAAGGTATTAAGGTCATTTTGATTATTTTTGAGTACTAGTCAAAATTTTGATGCAGACTGTAGATACTCAAATATACGAAAGAATATCATTAACACAAATATAAGCTTATCAAAAGTTAGCGATGCAAAAAGTTAACATAAAACATTAAAATAGAAAGCAAAGAAACCCATAACATCATTCAGAGAACAAAATTCTTGTATCAATACGTCGCGTTTGCAGATCCTTACACAAATTTGTTCCGACTTCTTATATTAACTTTCGCAACTTACAAGTAACATTTTCTCTTGAAACATACTCGTCTAAAAGGGATGGGAAATAAAACAGGCATTCAGAACATTCTCAACTTCTCGAGTCTGTATTCAAAGATAGCAATGTATAAAAGTCGACCTAAAAACAATCGTTGATTAAAACTATACTCTTTACCTATAGAGTATTTATTCTATCTAACTTCAAACAAAGGTAGTGGTTACTAATTTTTCGGAATATTTTTAAGATTTATAAAAGTAGATTGACTAATACAGACATACATATTCACGTCTGTAAATCACCGAAGGTATAGGCACAGGTGTATTATTACCGATATTTCGTCAACTATGATTTTTTGGCCTCCGTAATAGATGGCGAGCCTATTGCCGCAAGGCGAGCATTTTGTCAGGAGCATGTTTACAATTTAAATCGATTAAGATTGGAAAAAGTGAAATGCTAAGACGGGACTTGTATCCGCGACCAGTCCCAGACCATACCAGAATACATACTATTTGGCTTAAAATTTCATTAAATATAAATGTTTACTGTCGGATGGGGAAGAGTCCTTCTATGAAACCGACAGGAAGAGGTGGGGTGGCCCTATTCTACCACAAACAATATTCACCCTTATCACAAACACAAACCATCTCTGCCAACATATTGTATTCATGCTCAAAGCAATATCATCCAGACAATTAGACGAGTATTCGCCCATACATAATCCATACATCCGAATCAGTTTGATTACCAATGCAGTACTGCAGGTCAGCGACTATTGTTGGTGCTCTGTGCACGACATTCCAGGGTTATTAACAAATGCCTGGCTGCTGGCCAAGAGGACTATGCTGTAAAATAAGTGATAAGGAAGTTCTGTTTAAAGTAATAGGTACTTCTATGTCATATGCAGATGAGAATAGATAACTGGGGTATCCAACCGGAATATAATATTTAAATTTATTTGTGATACCCTGCACGGTGGATCCAAGCGGAATAGAAAATATTATAAAAATAAAATGATCCCCCAGGGTATCAAATACGGGGTATCCAACCGGAATAACTCGATAAAGTCGAAAACAAATAAGGAATCTAGACTAACATTATAAAGCTGAAGTTTGTTTGTTTGTTTGGTTAATTAAATGCGTTAATCAATTGGTTCGAATTGAGTGTCTTTTTGTGTTGAATAATCCGTTTATTGAAAAAGGTTATATACATCATCAAAGAAGGTTATATATATCATACGTTAAGAAGGTTATATACTTACATCATCACGTTACTACTCAAAAATGTCAACAAATTCAGTAGATTCTCGTATGTCATTTGAAGTAGTTTCTGCTACCCACGACGACGCGTCGAGTGGGTCGATGCTAAGTTCAGTTTGGAAGTTTCTTTTTTTTTTTTCAAAATTGACTCCTTCTACTTAAAGGTAAATTAAAGAACTCTGCTGAGGTCTAGTAGTTACCTATTAAGCTGTTCCATTTTAGACATATTACTAGGTACTGTAATCTTTAATCTATTCGGTATAACCACTTTATCAAATGAACCATTCCATGTTCTATTGAATTCTTTGTAGAATGTTACAGCATTTACTTTTATTTGCTCTCTGTAAACATTCCCACCGAGTATTCAAAAACATGCCATCAAAGGACGTACAGTATTATTTTACTAAACACATATTGATAACTTACTTGTACTTCGCCTTACGGCATTTTCAACAAGTTCCACCAAGTGCCATCAATCAACAGTACAAATAGTCTTACGAAACAACTTTACAGAAATGAGTACAACACTTACTGTCAGTCTACTAACACATAGTTCGACACTCTATGTTGATATTTATGAGTTTATATCGTTTCCAAAAGCTACCGAAGTCCTCCAAGCCCTCCAGGGTAAACTAAACTGTCGGAGTAAGGAAGAGTTAATGTGTGTGGATAAGATGTACTGCTGCTGGGAACCTCGAAGGAACTCTAAATAGAATTTATCGTTGTTTGTCTTTCTTTTACGTGTATTTAAATGCTGTGTGGAAAGTGCGCGGTGATTTTGAATTCTATATACGAAGTATTACTAGATATACTCGTACCTACATTGCAATCTATATATATAAAAATTAATGCCACTTTTCGTTGTTAGTTTATAACTCAAGAACGGCTAAACCGATTTGGCTAATTTTAGTCTTGAAATATTCGTGGATGTCCAGGGAAGGTTTAAAGATGAGAAAATAGGTGCAGCGTTGAAAAGAATATGGCGATACGAAGTTTGCCGGGACAGCTAGTATATTATAGAGATTGATACCTATATTCCCGATCCAGAATCATCATTTGACAAATCACCTATAGGTACTCCTTTTGGTAAGTTACTTAACTAAAGGTATGATTCCGTAGCCGACCGCATACGACAACTGCCGAGGCACGCAGCAGATGCGCGTAATTCATTGCGGCTTGTCAATGGTCTCCTTTATCCGTATCGGAGTTTGACAAGTAATGGGTACGCTGTACCTGCCGCATGCGTCGGCAGTTGTCGTATGCGGTCGGCTACGGAATCATATCTTTATGGTAAACAATCTTGATGTATCTTTGACAAGCAAATATTAAACAATCAAACTACTGCTTAATTTAGTGGTTAAATTTCGGTTTTCAGTCGCGTTTTATTTTTAAACTGTGGTTAATAAAATATTTTAAAAAACTGAGTTTATAAATAATAAATTCATTTTTAACAAAAAAGTTTAACCGACTTCAAGAAACGAAAAAGAGGCACTGAAAAGCGAAAAATAACTTAATTTACAGACTTACTGATTTATTAGAAGTCGGTACCTAGCCCAAGAGAGGCCATATTTCAATTGATTGCATCATAGTAGTTCAGACACAACAAACAAAGTTGGCTGGCACCGACTTCTAATAAATCAGTAAGTCTGTAAATTAAGTTATTTTTCGCTTTTCAGTGCCTCTTTTTCGTTTCTTGAAGTCGGTTAAACTTTTTTGTTAAAAATGAATTAATTTTTCTCTTTTTAGTGAGTTTGTACAGTCTCACGACTGTACATCGCATGTATAGTGACCTGACTGTACATGCGCTGCTGACGCTGCAATACAGATCGAACCGGCTACGCTACAAAAAAAAAAATCATTATTCAAAAAGAATTTTTAAAATCAATGCATATACACCGGAAATATAGCTGAATATTCTGAACACTTCTGCGTGCCCCTTCAAAGGACTCAGGCGTGATGTTATGATGTGTAATGGCAGAAACATTGCAATAATATGCCATTGCAGCAATCGCGGCTGATTTCCTGGTACTTTTTGAAGAGTTCCTTGGTCTAATCTCGGAAACCCATCACCAGATCTTTACGAAATTTAAATGGGACCACTTCGGAATAATCTACTTACGAACACAAAAAGAATTTTCAAAATCCGTCTAGAATTGGCTTCACAAACGCGTAACAAACATACAAAAAAAAAAAAAAAATTGGGTACGAATTGAGAACCTCCTTTTTTGAAGTCGGTTAAAAAATATGAAAAGACACACCGAGATGGTTTACCTTTAGTAAGTAAGTAAGTACCGAAACAACCGGAGCATAAGTGGGGTATTACCCGTAGAACACCTCGTAGATCTAACCTAGTAAACCTGGGTATTTCACTTGAATGTGCTCATAAGTTCTCCTGGGTGTTCCTACCTATTATGATACACTTGGTTAACAATTCCCATACAAAATAAAAGTTAATCCGTTTAAAAAACAATCGATCATCGCAGTTAAGTTGGCAATTATCAACTAAACAACCATAAACAATTGCACTGTTCCTGGCATAGATCGACGAACGTTTTTGTTCGATATTCAAAACCGTGGGTAAATCGGCCGGAAAGGCACGAATAATACCGATTCAAATCTATAGAAACGTCAACCGCAATATTGGTTAGACGTCGCTACTGTGAGCTCGTTTATCACCGGTGGCTTCCAAATTCAAACGGATTTAGATTTAAAATATACGGAGAAGTGTATTTTATGGTTCGTATTATTTTGTCGTTTCATTTTGAGAATGAGAAAATGTATTATTTAACCATTTTGAGAATGAAAATTAAAGGGTATAAAAATATTGCGTTTCAGAAAACATTAAGAACTGGCCTTTATATCTGTTTTAGCTTAAGCATCAGGCGTCATTGTGTCGGGTTAAGTGGCATCTCGTCCTCATCTAAAACTGGGACCTGGGACCACTAGCGCCTTTTCGAATTTGATACCTAATGGGCAACTGGTCCACGATGATTCATTTGTTGGGACGATTGCAATACGGAGTATTTTCTAGGGGTTTATTGGTCCTAATAAAACGAGTTAGGGGGCATCTCGTCCCTTTATGCGCAAAATACCAGATTCGCAAAATACCAGATTCTCAAAATACCAGATTCTCAATATACCAGATTCTCAATATACCAGAAGTACACTTAAATGCATAACTTGTACTACAGGCAAGAAAAGAGAAGGAACAAAATTTAATGTATTTTATTTAATTGTACCTAATAGCAAAAACAAAATAAAAGTACCTATACAGAAAAACTAAAAGTATCTTTTATACTCGTAAATATACTCCGGGGTGTGACAAGTGAGAAACGGTTTCTTCAAAATCGCGTTATTGTAGCTAAAAGATTTATACAACCGGTAACTGTAATTTTCTTACTCATACAATCAGAAAAATATTTAAAAAATTAAAAACAATTATAAAAAAATTAAAAACAATTATAAATCGCAGGTTTATAAGTGCCCGGTTAATGGCAATAGGCTCGCCACCTATTACATTGGGACCTAAAACATAAACGGCGAAATGTGGGTGCTAGCACCTCTGCCTACCCCTTCGGGGAATATAGGCGTGAGTTTATATTATGTTAAATAAAAACAAAAACAATTAAAAACAATTAAAAAAAAAGATTAAAAACAATTATAAAAAAATTTAAAACAATTAAAAAAAAAAGATTAAAAACAATCGTCGGTAGCTTAGTGGTTAAGGAGTCGGCCTTACGATCGAGAGGTCCCGGGTTCGAATCCTGGCCATTACACTACCGAAGAAAACAAAATTAAAAACAATTATATTTATTTATTATTTTTCTTTATTGTTATACTTAATTATGTTTACCGCTGGTATAACCGCGCGGAGCTGCTAGGTAGTAAGTGAATAAAATAATAACAATTTTGTTTTCGAATGTGCGAAATATGCTATATTGAGAATCTGGTATATTGAGAATCTGGTATTTTGAGAATCTGGTATTTTGCGAATCTGGTATTTTGCGCATAAAGGATCTCGTCCTCATCGTCAAGCATGAACAATATGCATAGTACATTTTCCAAAAAAAAAAATATTCATGTGATCACACTTCTTACTTAATACGATTGGCAGAAATACTACATTTCACTTCTACTATCCTAACA
Source organism: Eilema depressum (assembly GCA_914767945.1). NCBI lineage: Eukaryota > Metazoa > Arthropoda > Insecta > Lepidoptera > Erebidae > Eilema > Eilema depressum. The sequence continues at coordinate 4,063,681 of OU612026.1, forward strand.
TATACGCTTATTGCTTCTTCTTATTATCGAATGTTTTCTCATATATGCGTTTTATTCATACTTTTTTATGTATAATGCGGCAAAAATCATCAAAAAAACTTAATATAATCACCAAATTAAAAATTTAAAAAACCGACTTCAACCGATTTTTGTTGATATTTCATAAATTGCTTGACCGATTTTGATAAAATTTACCTGGGAAGTATAACCTATCAAACAAAAAAATAATTTTGCAAATCGGTCCAGGCGTCTTTGAGTAATCGGTGAACATACATACATATCTACCTCAAAAGTAAACCAAAACCAAATTAAAAATCAACGCTTATACACCGGAAATATAGCTGAATATTCTGAACACTTCTGCATACCCTTTCAAAGGATTCAGGCGTGATGTTATGATGTGTAATGGCAGAGACATTGCAATAATATGCGATTGCAGCATTCGCGGCTGATTTCCTGGTATTTTTTGAAGAGTTCCTTGGTCTAATCTCGGAAACCCATCATCAGATTTTTACGAAATTTAAATGGGACCATTTCGGAATAATCTACTTTCGAACAAAAAAAGAATTTTGCAAATCCGTCTACGCATGGCGGAGCTATGAGCGAACAAACATAAAAAAAAAAAAAACATAGAAACATCCGAATTGAGAACCTCCTCCTTTTTTGAAGTCGGTTAAAAAACGATTCCATTACCATTCTTAATCCTAATTCTCAAAAACTCATTATCATTTTTTGAATAGCATACCCCTCAAATGTAACGTAATGTATTCATAATAATTTTAAGCAAACTTGCGCCAAAGCAGCACCCAAAACTTCGATACACTACTTATCGCGTTGAATATTTAAGTGAGCCGTGTTAATCGGCTTTTAGCTTAGTATGGTTTAAAACGTACTAGTTTTATTACCCTTTTACAGTTTAATACCTAATCAACTACCTGAAAAGCTATAAGCTTTAAAGTTGACGGTTTTAGGCGCGTCCTGTAATATGTTAGATTGATAAGCGAAATGTAGGTATAATACATCTCTGGCTACCTATATAGGCGATAGTCTTCCTCCTAGCGTTATTCCCAGTCGCATCCGAAGCTTTCAGCTCGGAGTCTGGGGTCCGCTTTACCAGTCTTAACTGCAGATTTGGCTACACCTCGATATTTTCCGTGAAGCGATTGCCATCTGACCTCTACAACCCAATGTTAGCATTAGGCGATATCGAAGCTTTGCAGCTAGACCGTTGTTTTTGGACTTATTAGGGCTTTAACTACCCGTAACGACTGCCATAGATGATTTATGGCAACCGGGACCGACGGCTTAACGTGCTCTCCGAGGCACGACCAGACCAATGCAAATACCCATATTTCATGAACACAAATATTTGCACTGAGGGGGGAATATAGGCGATAGTACCAAAGGTTAAAAACTAGTGATGAAAATTAATCTCAGCAATGCAATTCTGTAAGCGTACCACGACGAGCACAACGTTGCGGCAACCTTAAGAGAGATCGTCATTGGTTAGACTCGGTAACGTCACTGGAGATCGGCCAATGACAATCTATATCAAGGCTGTCGCAACGTTGTGCATCGTCGATGTGCGCTGCAGAATTGCATTGCAGTACTTTGCAAAAATAGATTGGAAAAAGTTAATAAGTAAAGGGCAAGCAACAGTACAATCTGAGTTTGTCTTGGAAGGTACTCTTGTATGATGTATCAAGGCATCGTAGATGATACCTATCGGCATTTTTTGATATTGTTTTTGTCGACAGTTAAAGTGGGAGTAAAAGGTTAGCTACTAGGTACCTACTACGTCTTTAGCTACTAAACAAAAAATAAAATCAGTTGACAAATAAACTAGAAAAGGCTACTGATGTAATGCCTATGTTTAAAAAATTATAATCAAGATGTATTTTATGCATATTTTCATTTTTAACTGGAAACAGTCAACTGAACTTCTATAATACACTTTAAAAATGCGTTCATGACTACATGCCTTACATTAATTTTTCAAGTGAACTTGAGCTAGAGAAACTACCCTCGGCTCGCGAAATTGTCCCAGCGTATAAAGGGCAAGAACACAATTCTGCGATGTACAATATTCAAGTTAATGTGTATGAAGGTGAATGCCAAACTACAGCGGGCCCTAGAGGTCACGTACGCACACACGCCTACGTACACGTTAGAGTACAAGGTCACGTTTTAAATATGCAGAGATCTTCAGCGTAGTACACACGGCCAAAGAAATAGCCGTGCAGGTTATAGGTTAGTAGAAATATTGCTCGGGACACAGGTATATCTTGGACCTAAAGTGTGCTCAAAATGTGCTCTATACGCGCAGTACATTTCTTAAGTGTCTTTTGAGGATAGCACGGGGTGCTACTGCGGTAGACGAGCTCAAATTTACCAAGTATAAGCCTCGTTTGTCTCGCGATTTCGCGAGTCCAAGATACGTGTGCCGAGGTATGTCTTAATTTTTAGTCCTGCCCCCTAGACAAGTAGCAATTCGTTGGCCAGTGTATTGTAGAACAGACCGACGAATTATAAGAAATTGGAAAAAGCGAAATCAATTCTCGGGCGGGACTCGAACCCGCGATCTTTCCCTTACAGGGGGAACGCTCTGACCACTGAGCCACCGAGCTTCGCCCGAGAGTGACCCAATTTTTCCAATACATCCATCTTACGGCGATGGTGGGAGTATATCTACCGATATTCGTACGAACTATCGGAATCAATGAATGATGTTGCAATCATTTTTAAACATTGATTTTTGATAACTCCGCCCAATCAATTGAGATAATTTTAAAGCAATTAGTTTGCTAGACTAAACAAATTATAATAAATTGGAAAAAGCGAAATCAATTCTCGGGCGGGACTCGAACCCGCGATCTTTCCCTTACAGGGGGAACGCTCTGACCACTGAGCCACCGAGCTTCGCCCGAGAGTGACCCAATTTTTCCAATACATCCATCTTACGGCGATGGTGGGAGTATATCTACCGATATTCGTACGAACTATCGGAATCAATGAATGATGTTGCAATCATTTTTAAACATTGATTTTTGATAACTCCGCCCAATCAATTGAGATAATTTTAAAGCAATTAGTTTGCTATACTAAACAAATTATAATAAATTGGAAAAAGCGAAATCAATTCTCGGGCGGGACTCGAACCCGCGATCTTTCCCTTACAGGGGGAACGCTCTGACCACTGAGCCACCGAGCTTCGCGTTCCCCCTGTAAGGGAAAGAGCGCGGGTTCGAGTCCCACCCGAGAATTGATTTCGCTTTTTCCAATTTATTATAATTTGTTTAGTCTAGCAAACTAATTGCTTTAAAATTATCTCAATAGACCGACGAATATATGTGATTTTGACGTTTATGACATACGTTGACGTCTGTGATATACAGCCTACGTCAAATCCATTTGTCATTCTATTATGCGGCCCCAAATCAAAATTTCCAGAGTCAAGATACAAGAACCAAGATTCCCAGAGTAAACAAATACTATAACGGTATTATATATTATTTTCATTTTTTCCTACCTTCAGTAGTTCTACATATTCAACACATAGTAAATAATCTTATCAATAATCTCTATCTATTAGCGGACCCGGGGGCAAAAGTGAAAGCTTTGGATGCAACTGGGTTTGTGATAATGTGTAAATACCTAATCAAATATAAATCCTTGATACATCAATCCATCTTGTAAATAAATGTGAAAATATCGCTTGGTGCTTCATATATTCCGAGTTAGTGCTTTTATCTATCTCACAACTAACATATAATTTATTGCAACACTATCATTTTAGCCGGACATCACCACTCCCCTTTCACCCAAGACAAATATGAATCACGGCCGCGCTCACGAACCATCTCATATCTGATTCCATCCATCAAATATATAGGTACCATAATGTGGATATGTGTGTGCGAATTTGTACCATAGTGTGGATATATGTGTGTGGATGTGTGTGTGCGAATTACCTGTGTAATCCAACAACGTCCCTTGGCGACGAGCCGTACGGCAGGACGCGATAACGCAGTGGATTACCCCACCCTTGTACGGTTACCCCACCCTTGTACGGCTATGTCACATCCGTCAATCATTAATAAGGCTCGGATAGTTGAGATGCCTACAGGTCTGGGACGAGATGACGTGTACTAATATTTCTTATTAAGAATAGAATAGAATAGAATGAAAATTCTTGATATTTGAAGGACTACCCTATTTTCTGCCCGATAAAACGTTACAAGGACTAAGGAATTGGGCTATTCTCTATTTGACAGTAAAAAATATGGTCGAAAACATGCTCAGTCGATAGCAATACGCTCACCGTTTAAAACGTTTTCCTGAAAAGCATATTTGAACAAATCTGGATTGAGAAATAGGAACCAATACCTTAAATTATTGTCGTGTCGTGTTCAATGTCGTGGCGTAGATTGACACGACACGGTACCGTCACTGTGATATGATACGGTATGACTCGAAGTCGTGAAACCGGGATATATTTTTGAATGTCAATTTTACATGAAAGGATACGTTTACAAAAGTGGAAATAACACTTCTGAAAATGAAATCAAAGTTAGTAAAACTTTAATAAGACATCACATCACTAACATGAAATTTAACACTCTGCATATTATGTAAGGCAAAATCTCGTACTCAATTCAAAATCTAGGTACAATCGAAGATCATCTTGTAATTCCGTAAGTACACCCAAAATGGACGGGCACTGGTTTACATATTAGACATAACCCTCACTTAATAGGCGGGTAATTTGTTGTACCCCAATATCAGACACCGGCCGATACCTATCAGAATGTCCTACGAGCGTACACCACTTAGTACCGTGTACGTACACATATAAGTACACAAACACACAACCTAGACACGTATAAGAATGTTATACGAGTTTGAATTATAATTTCCGTATGTTCATATGTGAGTAGTCTAGAACAACCGTGTGCCTTTAGTAATTACGTTTACATTATGTAGGGTGTATTTGAAATTGTGTAATTACTTGGTTTGGTCGGCTAATTTGTTATTAAAAACTTCTCGTTATGGACGTCTGCAATAGTTGCCAATGTAAATAAAAGGGGAAAAGAGAATTCCAGTCGGAGGTGAAACTATGAAAAACATATTTAAGACTTGCATTACCCTGATAATATACGATTTGCTATGTACACATAATAGTAGAATTTGTAGTTGAGTGACCGAATGTAAGCTACATTCGGTCACTCATACATACATATTCTATCTAAATCCAATATGTAACTTTCAGAAAAATCTTTGTTAAATTACTTTGGTGAATCTAAGTACATCCATAATATTGGATTACTAGAGTTGCTCATTCAAATTTCAGCCACGTCAAGTTCACTTATCAACACAGAGACCAGAGCCATTAAGAAGCAAAAATCCAATTGCAAAAGAGGAAATTGTGTCACGTCTACCTAACAGGAATCTCAAGGATTCATCAATTTGGATTATAATCTAAGCATTTACACATCAATCTTTAATATTTCCTTTTCCATCTGACGTCGATGTAATGACGTTTCGTTTCTCGCGTCACATCTAAAAAACCTCAAGTAAATCTTATTCCCGCGACATCACTTCAACGTTGTCGACAAAATTTGCCAACACGTAGAGAGGCGCCCTCGCATCGAGAGAGTTTGAATATGCAAATTGTAAGGTGGCACTCTCAAGGCCCTCCGACTTGAATGGCGGACTTCCATCTCTAGAGAAAATATTATCATTGGAAATTCATTTAAACCAAGTTATTTGTTGAAAGGAGATTATCGGTAAAAGGTGGAAATTCGAATGTTAAAGCGGTTGATATACTGGGACATATATTACACAGTGCTATATAGACACAAAGATTGGGTTATGAATTAATTTATTGATCACTGATAAATATACTTAGATAAATATTTGGTATACAAAGAAGTGCCCAGAATAATGCAAATAGACAAATACCAACATAAATGTTCAAAGCAAGACATCGGTATATTTGAACTTTAATCGATATTCCTCCTCTATTCGGTTAGCATCTTGTCATCTCAATCGACTTCAAAAATGATTAATACGCATAATAGCTCTTTGAAGGAGGCCCATTATTATGTAACCCGGTTTAGATGTAATGAGAGCTGATGTAACAGAACCAAATGTAATAAATGGGTTAACGACTAAATCGACTGTGATTCAGGAAACCCTTTACAAGGCATTGAGCACATCCGAGTATTATGCCCCAGAGAAATTTCGCTTGTAGGTAACTTGAAAGGCCTCTTTTTTATTTGATCTGGGGGGAACAATATAACTTATCCGTGTTTCGAACGACACAGGGGAGCGGTACAGTCACGTTGAGTCCATTATATGACAAAATATGTGATGTGTATATGAATGCTAAAAAGTACGACATACTAGTTACGTACGTTCACGTTTAAGCTAAGCGTCTGCCTTTCGGCATTGTACGCATCAAAACTGATTTTTCATAATGGGTCCCTGATCGGCAGCTATCGCATTTGCCGCCGCAACTACCAGTATTCGGATTGTCGACGCCACTTCATTTGGATTTGCCTAGAACCGTACGTGCGAAATGTGGTAGTGACGGAGCGAGCGTGCGGGGTGCGTCCACCTGACTGGCGTTATGAATGACGTCATCGGCTACGTTACAAAAGTTGCCACACGGAGCAACGGTGTCGGCATTGCGGATGAGCAGATTCGAGCGATCCGTACGATGCGGATTGGTGGATGCATTTTTTTTACTTTCTATACAAATACTACGTTCCGTTAGATGCGATGCGTCCAATGCGTACGATGTCGAAAGGTGGACGCCACGGAGGACAGAATATATCATTTCCTTCTCCATGGTGAACGCTTAGCGGGTGCATATAGATAAGTACCGCAAATACCATAATACGAAAACAGTTCCTTTTATCAACGATTTTACTTCTTTTATTATTCTGTCATAAGCTTATGTCTATGTCATACATTCAAGGCGTTCATACAAAGGTTCCTTCTTCTTTGGATATCTGTATTCATGCGTCATAGGGCTGTTCTTTGTAGGGAGAGGCAGTGTTTCTTGTAACCCTTTAAAGAAAACGAAAGGCAATACATGGACTGCGAGATAAACTGATATTTAGATTCGTATTTTCCATATTTAAGTAACATCAATATCATAATATTAAGATATATCTCGAGCCAACAATAGTGCCCGGCAAAACGGCAATAGGCTCACCCCCTATTACGTGGGACCTAATACAGTGATTGGTGAAATGTGGGTGTTAATTCACCTCTGCCTAACCCTCCGAGGATAAAGGCGTGATTGTATGTATGTATGTATGTATGTATGTATGTATGTATGTATGTATGTATGTATGTATGTATGTATGTATGTATGTATGTATGTATGTATGTATGTATGTAATATCATAAGAAGTCAAAATATAGACGTAAAACACAGTACCAGAATCGTGGCCTGTTGAATATCTAAAAGGTACATTTCAAAATCAGCATACCACGAACCCGTCGTACTTTACTGCCCACAAAGACAAAAATATTTCACCTTAACCCTCTGTTGCCTGTTATTTAAAAGGGGGAAAATGTTGGTCGACATTAGGCGGTTGACGTGTATTCAGTTCACGTAGGCCCGAGGGAGTGGGGCGGAGAGATTGGCTCATAAAGACACGACGTGGCTACCTCTCTAATTATAATCCGTTAATTGTGAAAAATCACAACCCGCCTTGCAGGGGGTTAGGGGAAAAAGGATAGGTTTAGGTTTAGGATTAAATCGTAAGGACGATTTTTATGGAAATTCTATTTTTGGATTTCTTTGGAAAACTATTAAATTTTGAACACATTTTTATAAGTAATGTTCGTAACTATTTTTGAACAGCAAGAATAGACAACTTCTGCACACTTCTTCTCTCCTCTTCTTGGTTTAGACGGCTTTACGGATGGCTTATACGGCTATTATAGGAACAACTGCCGTCTTATCTCCAAACTCCGAGCAGAAAGCCTGCGAATAAATGATCATTCATTCAATCATTCATCAGAGCTTCACTCATCAATTGGCAGGTGTACATAATTTTATATGCCTTGATTACTGGATTTTGTAGGCTTATTCCCGATTCCCCCCGAAAATTTATCAGTATTTCAGCTGAAATATCTTTATTCTATAACAATTATTCAGCATTTAACATAGGTTACATCCAACGTGAACAAGATCCCATATCTATAGCGCTTGTATTTCAGCGATCGCTAGGCCTCGTGCGGTTATCGGAAAAGATATAAACTTTTATTATAACGGCTACAAAACTATAACTGTGAATGTTATTATAGAAATAAAAGTGATCTTTAAATAACCTATGAGATATGCTTATGACTGGGGATATAGGGCGGCCTGAATTGCTGGAGATAAAAAAGTTTAAGAGCTCATAAACATTTTTAGTTGTCTATATTTGGAGTTGGACTTATGAACCCAAATATGATTATACTTTTAAAATAATTTGCAACTGGTAGTCAAACTTTTGATGATACCATAATTAAATTTGCTATGCTGTTTGTGAAGCCGAGACCGAGGGAGATATTAAATGAAAGAAAAAGGAAATCATTTAATATCTTACTTATCATAATGATCAGCATCTTGCATCAAGATGCTCCATTCTTCTCTTTTTACTCACTATCACTTTTGTTGGTAGCAATGCTTGATAGAAAACACTTTTGGTGTTGTTTATCATTTTTAAAAGGTACGCATTTGTGATAAGGAAGGCGTTTGTGATAAGGTAGGCGTTTCTCATAAGGTAGGTCGCCGTATGACAAACACAATACTAGAAGTGTCAGCATTGCAATAGCTCTGTCAATAACAAAATATATTTTCTAAAATTCAGTAGCAAAATATTGCACTCCAATAAATTCAATACTATACCATTTGCTTTAAGCCCTAAATAAGTTTAAAAGTTAGAAACCCCAGTAGAAAATGCAGTTCACAAACCAACCCATAACTTCCAAATTAGATTTCCGAAGTAGTGGTTGTTACAGTTGCGATTTAATTTCGACCCTAACACAAACACACAAGGACGGAAATAGCAAGTTTACACGAAAGGTACATTCAGGTCAATCAGTTGGACGTTTTATTGTAGGAAATAGTAATTACTTTGGAACTCAACAACATTGTTATGAAAATGCCTCAGTTTTTCGATTTAACCTACGGGCCATTTCGATAATGAATTTAATTTTGAATTGTTATGAAGACATTCAAGGGCATAATAATGTAATTGAGGTAATTGTCATTCGTTTGTCTTTTATTAATCGCGTTCAAAAACTAATATGTTGAGCGGTAATTGGTAATCGCGCTGTCCGGTATTAGATTCGTTCTTTTTAAGTAGGTAACACTATTTTAGGGATGGCCACATTTGTCCGAATTTAGACCATCCGTAGTTCGTATCTCGCCTTGCTGGTAAAACAGGAGTAAGTTAAATTAAAAAAGGAGTCTGTGTAAACGTTTCGGTAAGAGAGTTCCGAGGAGGAAACCTTAAAAGTCTCATAGAGCCTGCGTACTCTAGAGCACCCTATAGGGGATAATAAAAAAAAAATTCAATAAACTTAGCGACTTTGTAGTACTACTGGAAGGCTAATACCAAATGAGTTAAGAAGAGGTTCGGAGGATGAGTCATACAGTAAATATTTCGATACATTAAGCTGGGTCCACATTTGTATCATTTGCCCGATCCGATCACCGTATCCGTATCGGTGACGCGTATCATAATCGCATATGTGGACGGGTGATGATACGCGTATTACTGATATATACATTGTGATCATGATACGCGTCGCCGATACGGATACGGTGATCGGATCGGGCCAATGATACAAATGTGGACCCAGCTTTGTCCAATAAGTGAACTTATCAAGACTCTAAATCACTTTATAATATTTATAACGGCACAAATCCAATTTTCTTTCATTTTGTTAATGCTTAAAATATTACAATACAAAAAAATACGCATAAATTTCCATGTTTCATACCTACCAGGTCAGTCCCTCGACGGCTCTTTCTACGAATATCACTCACAAAAGTTATTACTCTAATTTTTAAACGTCTGACTAATAAAAGTGTCCTTGTAAACGTGTCACGATACACGAAGCTTTCCCATGAACTATACCCCGTATTTCATTACAACACTGGACGATAAATGTTTATGTTAATTAAAAACATAAAGATCGCCCATGGGGAATGGCCACGAGCACGCCATAGGCACAGTTATTTCACTTGTGTTATTGGTAACAAGCGTCTCTTGTGAAAATAACTAATGAGGAGGTGGTACTAAAGCCTTTCTGGTTCAAGGTTAAGCTGAAGGCACTTCGTAGATATTTAAGCGGGCAAGTGTACTTACTAGTTGCTATTTCATATTTTTGTGACAAGTCTATTTATTGAAAAGTTAAATTAATCGATTTGAAAAGTCTATTTATGTCTAAAAATCATTAAGTGAGGAAGTAGTGAGGTTACTTTGTTGTAACCTAGAAAGGAAATCATCACGATACACGATAGATCTTGTCCACCTTTCGAGTCCCTGACTCTGGCCTGCTTCAGGTAAGATGACGAATTTCTTTGTAACAAGTGTGCAAAGAGTTGCTTTAAACATTTTTGTGAATATTTGTATTCTACTTTGATCAAATCTGTGATTTGGTAGGCAACAATATTAATATTAAAATTTAACAAATATTCCGACATTTTAAAAATAGTGACGTAATAAAGTACGCCGATACGCAACCAACGCTCCAACAAATGAAAAAGCACTTTATCTCTCGCATTTTTATGAAAAGAATGCATGCATTCCGCTCAAGTACGCACACAATTTTATTTAATGCACTCTGAATTGTGCGTAGTTGAACGAATGAATACAGTCAAGAGTGACGTACCGGGTCGTTGTTAACTTACATTACAGGTGAATGAGATGTATAATTACATTCACTGCAGAGTATTCTAGACAGTTTCGTTCATTCACTGGCGCGTCCGTATTCAGCTCGCACGTGCATCGGCTTGCATTTAATATGTTTTCATAACTGTACATTGTAAGTTGATGAATACGAACTATTACTTCTGGTTTTGTCCGACATTTATAGGCAATGATGCATGTTATTGATAAAAGCTCGGTTGAAATACTGTCCATTTACGTTCCGTGATTTCAGGAATGAAACATAATAGTTATTTATTTTCGTTAAAATGAATTACCAACTCGTAAACATCACATTGATGAGTATTGTTCTCGTGAAAACAACAAAAAAAAACAAGTAAAATTTTTCCTATATTAAGGTTAATACGTAGAACTCCAAACGTAACTAGTTTCAAATAACTAGTGTATTATCATTTTTTACCACTAAGACAGTAGACAATATATCATATTATACCATACCATAAGCTATGACCAGTTTTAAAACTATTATAGAAGGTTTTGAAAAAAAGAATGGACATCAAACTACCCCGCCCATTTGCGCTAAAAAAGCATGTGTTTCACTTGGCGATATTTGAATAAAAATATCAGTGAATTAAGGTAAGAACCTATGAGCTGACCAACAAAAACGACACGATACATACTGTACAGTTATCAACAATATTATAATTAAGTTTATAATGCCCTTATTGGTATTTTGCACTAGTTTCTATAACAATGACCATTGCTATCAACTGTACACAAACTGAGCAACTAATATCAATAATTAGGCTTTGGAATCTCTTGTTAACTTGTCTCTCCGTTGCGAGGGCCCACAATACAAGGGTTTAAATATAAAGGAACAGTTTCGAAGTCTAACTAGATTTTGGTATTCGGTATAATAAGTTGGTACATTCTATTGATTGGTATTGGTAGGTATAGTTAATGCGAAACCCTACTTCTATCCCGGTTCAATTTTCGGTACATTAAGACATATTATTAACGCTGTCCTAACTAAAATCATTATAAATGTGACAGAGAGTTTGTTTGTGTCTCTTTCATTGAAAAGCAGCAGGATGGATTTGGCTGAAAAACACAACATACAACACATACATACATACAAGATACGCGCGAAAAACATAACCATTCTTGGCAGTCGGGTAAATATAAATTAAACTGCAGGGTTTAATGAAAAAAATCCCCATTGAGTGTGTAAGTGTTTATCTTTCATATCATCGAGATTGCTATCAGCGTCGAGTTCCCAGCCGAGATTCGCGGAAGCTACGCGTTACATTGGACATGAAAGAACGTTATCAGATGCAACGTTATTACTTGGCAACATTACAGGCTCGCCTATTAGCCTCCGGGGTAGGTTAGACAACAGCCCGACACTTGCTTCTATCCTTACATACTTCACGAGATTCCTCTAATGTTTCCGCCAGTTTCATTTTACAAAAAAACGTCTGATATCGGGTTTAAGGTTTTTTTTTATCGTACTGAGATGGTTAGTCAGCATACGGCCTGAGGTTACCACTCTAACCTGTAAATAATTGAAACACTAGAAGAGATAGACAAGTGCTGCCGAATTTTCCTCCTCCTTCTATGGGTCTGGTGAACATATGTACCTACTCCGGGTTAACAAGTGGAGCCGCCGGTCACCCTAGCAGAAGCAAGCCTAGATCGAGATGACAACGCGATACGCACGTCCTGTTTATCTGGCGAAAGATTAGTACACCGAGGATCTTCGATGGTTCTGGTTCAGCCGGGGTGTGCGAGGGATATACCATTGGCTACCTCACTCCCGGCCGTGCGGTTTTGGTTGGTTCGAATCCCATATAACCATCCAACGGGGAGGTATCCGTGGGGAATTTTGAACATAAAAAAAATATATCAACTCAATGGCCGTAACATAACGGTAAAGACTATATAACTCTGAAAAATGAAAATTCTAGAGCATTACCTATTTCCTCTTTCAGGCAATTTAAAGAAAAATCTGAAAGCGATCGGAAGCCAGTGGGGTGAGCACGAACAACTATCGTAATCGTATCGTGAACGTAACGATAGTACGGAGCATTGCGATTGGCAGGCTTCAGGCAGGCGGCCAATCGCAATGCTCCGTGCTCTCGTTACGTTCACGATACGATTACGATAGTTGTTCGTGCTCACCCCACAGGTCTCAACTGTTTTCACGCTTGTATTATTTGCAAAACTAAAATTGCTAACATTGTTGTCATAATAAAATACGATTAGTTTGTAGTGTCCTATCTTTATCCGTTTGTTTCATAATACCGAAAATCTAAGCTCCAAGCTAAGCCAACTCTTTCTTATTTCAAAACAATTCTATCACACAAAAGTCGAGCCACTTATATCCAGGCGTTAATTCCGCGCCTTTCGTCGGCCATCAGCCGTAATCCAACATCCAGTTATCACCGCACATACAGTCGGCTTCTTCCGCGAAACGATACAACCCTAAGAAATAAATTTAATACAGTTGTTTCCGCAAAAACGTGTAAGTAATGTTACGAAGTTGGCAACACTGACCGACCGCGATGAATGCTCACAGAAAAGTAGGTCGCCAGAGCTACAAACACATTAACGAAATAAGACGGGAAACTTTTATAATTAATGTAATACAATGCCAGAGCTGCGGAGAATTAATGACTAACTCCGATGGAGATAAAAATTTGGCCTCTTTTGATTACTAGACACACAATATCGAAAGAAAAACAATAAACGTTCAAACAGATGATAAATATGCCCATAGATTTAATTGACTGCTTTCCAGATAAAAAAAATGACCGTTTAGTTTATGGTCTTTTATACCCACGGTGTTTAATTTACGAAAGGCGAATAAAGTATTGAAGGCTATAAAACTGTCAGTGTTGCCAAGCGCAACTTTAGTAATAGATTCCATTTTATTGTTCCATATCCTAAGTATTACTTATTGGTAGTATTAGTACATAGTTATAGTAGGCATATAGTAGTTATACTCGACATAAGGGTATTTTTGTAACATACCTGTAGCATAGGCCGGTTCGAGGTCATCCTCGTCGTCGGTGTGATGTCTGCTGGAGGCGTGCGAGTGCGAATGGTGCGCCACGCCCACATGCACCGGCTGTATAGGTTGCTCGTAATGTTTGTGATGGTCTACATACACGCGATGGTGGTGAGGGCACGGCGTCGGCGGCAAGTAGTCTGCTAACGTCCCACCACGAGTTAACGTCGATCCGGCACTTAGTGTTCCACCGCCCGAACATGACGCTAACGCACTCCGCACTGACCCAAGATCGAGGGATGGTCGTCGGGACAGCTCGCCGTAGCTCTCGCCAAACAGTGCGCTCGCAGGCACAGCGTGGCGTACCTCGTGCTGATGGTGCGAGTGTCCTCCGTTAGATGACGAATGAGGCGAAGCGGAGTGGTCGCGGCTGTCGCGAGACGTCGACGCAGTATGGATAATACTCTCATCGTGTGTTTCCATCACTTCTCTGGCCGTCGGTGGGTTTGGATGCACATGTACCGCAGAAGTTCCCGCCCGTCGCGGACTTCTGCCACGATCGGGGAGCACCGACGAAGCCGACCAATAACCCCACGCCATTTTCTTTCACTATTTACGAATTCACTGTTACGATTTGTTAACAACGAGTAATAAACATAGGAAGACTAGTCAATCCTGTGGAATGTTGAATTTTGGATAAAAGGGTTGGCCTGGAGGCATGCGAATAGGTTTTTAGTGTGACGAGTGACGGGGTCGCGTAATCCGAATGTGTGGCCGGCGAGGTCACGAGAGCGCGGTGAGCTGGACGCCGGGCGGCGCGCGCTCGAGGGGACGCGACAATTGTGTAAACGAACCTAATCTCCTTTGACGTTGGCGCCCCGGGCCGACCGAGACAAAGCCTTGTGACCGCACAAAATGTAGGCACACCTTCAAAAATATTTTGACATGCTACTCCGTCGACTGGAGTGACAGGTTTATTGGTGGTACACTAATCGCGTAATCCTGTTTATATCGCAGCCAGTGAATTTCATTTCATATCTCATTGCTCCGATAGGATCGGGCGCGGTGACGAGGCTCGGAGCTACTAATTCGAGTTTATTCAACTCGGACCAGTTTAGGCGAGGCCCACTAAATGAGATGGAAACTCTGCTGATATATTACGATAAACAACCGCGGTGAACATTGCTGGCTGGTGAATTGATAGGCGAATATGTTTGTGGTAGTTGATTACAAGTTACTAATTTTACAATGACCTAATAAATATAGGTACGGCTCATATAGAAGGTGAATAGCTACTGTTTATTAATACAGTTATGTTATACCTCATTATTTTCAGCGTCGTCGAGAAAATTCGTACTTAATAGCGAACTGCCTTTTAACAACGCTTCATTAAACTGTAACCTATTTAAAGTGGAGGCCAGTGACGTCAGCGGTTGAGAAACAAGCGCACGGTGTCGACGTCTATTGCTTCATGAATCGGAAACCGCTGCGATACAACCTGACAGTATAAGCCCCCTGCAGACTAGGGGTGCGGTACGTCGCGATGCGGTCGGCACACCGCCGCCCGATCGCTACGTGCTGCGCCACTTTTAACCCTCCACTCACGCTATAAATAAAGCACAAACCAGATCAATGGCGGACAAAAACATACAATGTATTACAATAAATTCGTTCCTTGTTATCTTGGCGTCCATAAAACACTGTGTCATTGTTTGTTGAGACATATTACAATTCAGAAAGGCGGTGTGATTACGTTTATTTCAGTGACAAAGGCTTAAAATATCGCTGTTAGTTATTGCTGCGAAGCTTTATATTTGCTTACATCACATAACTGGCATTAAAATTTGCAGACTTGGTAGTAGTTAGTATGCTAATGTATGCATTGTTCTTAGCACGAGTTAATACGCGATTATTACAGTACATCGTAAATATAGACGTGGGGAGGCCAGAGCCATGGCAAGCTCTACTGCATAATCTATAAACCTACACATATACTGTAATAGCAATACATAATTTGCAATGTACATGCCATGACTGTAATGCTCTAAATGTAAAATGACTAAAGAAGAAAGTGTATTTTTTTTTTGTTATTTGACAAATGCTTTGATTTCCATATAACCCTTTCGTCCATATTTTATGCCACACCAAATAGAGCACAAGTAAATAAAATAAAAATTATTAATGAACAACGTTACCATTACAATCGTAAAAAAAATAGGTAATTTAAAATAATTAACGCATCACTACATTTTATATTAAGGCACTTTCACATTTGCGCGCAAGATTACACAAAAACTGAAGAAATCACACCTTATCGTCAAAGCGAACTTATTTCATTACGAGCTCTTTGATCTCCGTTCTTCGAAGAGACTTTGACGCCTACAGATATACGTACCTAAGATACATAATATCTTACATGTTCAGTAATTAAATGCTGAGTCTTCGCTTTTAAGAGATTAAACTTTTGAACGTGTATTTTCTCAGAAAACTCCTGCCTACTTGTATTTTTATTTCGTCTCATCAGCTTTTCAACTTTTTTTACACAGGGCTCTGATTTTTAATTAAATATCAAGAGCATGTGCTTGGAAAATGATCAATTTATTGCTTTAAATGTTGCTTCTTTTTACTAAGCCTGTTATTACTAACAGCTTTCAATATTTATTCAATGTTTGCTGGAATAATATAATGAGAAAATAGTAAGGACAGAATATTTTTTATTTGAACCGACTGTGTTTTCGAAAGGAGAAATAAATAATGTTATTGATTGTTTAATCAGCTGAATGTACCTATAGCTAAAAGGCCCGTATTCCAGAATGGTACTCAGTTATGAATCTCGATTTATTTGAGGACAAGTTGTATTGACAATCTGTCAAATCTGACAATTTGTGTATACAATCTGTCATAAGATAAATTAAGATTCGGGACTGAGTGTCGTTCGAAAATACGGACCTCAGTTTTCATTCCTTCTTCCAGACCTACTTATCATTGAGAACACTGTGTAATCATTCTTATTATTGTCATTTATAAGTACATAAATGTCAGCAGAGACTCGCAAGATTTGATAAAATATAAGACAATGTGTAAAACCACAACACAAAAGGTAGATAACTTACAAATTCTTCGTCAATTGACCGGAGACCTGACTCAAACAACACACTAAGACACTTGTGTAACGAAGCGGTTCGGTAAATATGTCGCAATGCCTTGCGGTTCGCCAACTTTACGTGTATCCAGTCCCTAAGGAGAATCCTAACGCATTTCACATTTTATTTTCGGGTTCTGAAAGGGTTGGAAGATGATTTCGCTTCTTTTATTAGGAATCACGAACAATTTGTAAGCTTTTAAGTAAGGCTAACATTTTATGTAGTAATGTTTTTTTTTGTAGATAAGTAGGTAGGTATAGTGCATAGGTACCTAATAATGAATTTATCATTTGCTGTGAATGCTGTGATTCGTTTGAAATATTATAACGAAATCCTTGGAAAATGGTATTATACAATTCAGAAACATAAATATATACATACATAAACTCACGCCTATATCCCCGAAGGGGTAGGCAGAGGTGCTAGCATCCACATTTCGCCGTTTATGTTTAGGTCCTAATGTTGGCGAGCCTATTGCCATTAACCGGGCACAATACAAATAAATTGACGTTCTATGTAAATGCACGTGCGTTATTTGAATTCACCCACAACCTTGAAGTATGTATTAAAATATTAACTGATATAACATATACATTTATCATTTAAAAATAAAAAAAAATAAAAGAGAAAAAAAGACAAATCAAAACCGCGTTTACAGTTTAACCCGCGTTTTAATTCCATAACTTAAAGCTGCGAATAAAAGCCCATTGTATTATCAAATTGAGTTTATCTGTGCAATAGTATGTAGAACCGTTTCCATCAGCCTTAAAATCATGACAAAAAAGTTAGCCAACATTAAAAAGCCCGTTTAAAAAGCTATGAATAGACTTCGCAAAATGTAGTTTACGCTGCACGTCGCTGTCGTGTCCAGTGCTTTAGGCATTTATTAGTTAGGTACAGAGCCTGAGCCTTTTGTGCCAGCTACGTATGGCCATCGGGCTCGTCCGTAATCTAGATGCTAAAGTGTAGAACGACGTTAGCTGGAAGACTGATTTTGCAATGTTTCACTACGTGCTTCCATGTGGAATTGAATTAGTGAATAAGATAGGGGGCGAGTTGGGGACTCTGTGGTTCCCACACCGGAAGAGGGCCAGATCCAGATTTAAAGGGTATCCGTTGGGATTTTTCGCACAATAAAAAAAAAGATGTAAAACAAGTCAAATATTATGTAGCGGATAAACGAGGTCGTCCATAAAAAATAATGAATTTATTTTTAATGATTATGTTCACGAGGAAAAGGCTTTTTATGGTTGAATAAGCTCGCGTTTGATCACTATCTTGCCTGTTAGTAAGTGATGATGTGGTCAACACCAACAGTGGAGCACTCATGCCTAGAAGTAACCTATTTACTTTAGCCATGAAGTCACCCAAGTTATAACTATCCGAAAACACTTCTTTTCACAGTGAAATAATTGTCCAGATTTACTATGAGAAAAGAAAATATGAGATGGAACAAATACAAAGACGAAAGATGCGTATTTGAAATAGACAGAATCATGTTCGAGCACCTTGGGGGTAGCGTCTAGAGAGTATCTCTGCTTCGTTCTGCGAGAAACCCTCGATGTTTATCGAGACGACTCACAGAGCTTACTTTAAAGATGGACTGTCAGCGTTGCAGGATTGACGTTGGATTGTCATCGTGGTGTAGTAATTGGTTACAAGGCAGTGCCGCTGTGGTCCCGAGCATTGGTATTGCTCTTCGGGAAAGCTTACTAAGTTACATCCATTTTTTATGAGACATGTAGCGGTGCAAATGATAGAATATTTCGGGTACAGACTACATAAAACGTTTTTTAATAACAGGGTACTATAGGTAGAACATAAACATAGGCATACGTAGTTATTACGTAGAACCCGTACATCAGAAGCGGCCAAACAAACATCACCTCATGGAAACAGATCACTGTTTGCGATAAGACCTTTAATTGTATGAACAAACATGTATAAATATACTTTTTATGTCTACCAGGATACAAAATATAGAATTACCTGTTCCAGCACAAAGTTTAGTTATATGTAGGTAATATATGTAATTGTTTACAGAGGTATACAGCTTTTTATGACGGGACGGGGCTACCCCAGATTGTAGATTAAGGGATTGCTCTCGTGTCATTAGTTTGAGCTTATGTTTGCGTCCGTTAGGTTCTGGGTTCTGTATCTGGGTCAGACCTGTTATTTGTTTATAAGAAGGGTCAATGCGGAAAGGAAATTTGGTATATGTAGGTATATAGATGTGGTATCATTAGACATATATAGCCCAGACTCAGCTTCAGTTAAATGGCTCGAGTCAACAATAGTGCCCGGAATACGGCAATAGGCTAAACTCTGTCTGTCTGTCGGTCTGTTACGCTTTCACGCCTAAACCACTGAACTGATATATAAGATAGTTTAAAAATAACGTTGATTTATAAGATCTTGAGAAAGAACGTAGGCTATGTTTGGTCGTGATAACCGACATCCACGCAAGCGGAGGCTCGAGCACCAGCTAGTAATTCATAAGACAGCGCCTTACTTCGCCCTAGTTCCCAACCCACTGACAGCAACAGTTCAAATATAATGCTTAGTAGATCTCACTTCGATAATACCCACCTGACATTCGATACATCGATATTCGAATTGTGCATTTCCGAACTTGGCATCAACACCGCAGAATCGACAAGATAATATCGAATTATCGGCCTCGGAGGGATATTGGTGCAATCACGCTTGACTTGCGAAATGGCTACCTCAATCAGATTTATGAGCTCCAGATGTATGGGTGGTTCGGATATATCAGATTTATCAGCGTCAGATACAAAGTACGTACAAACAGTTACAAAACTGAAGTTTCCAATGAGATTGTATGGGGAAGGCGAAGGGAATTGGGGTGGTTGCTATGGCATAAATTGTGAGTTGCAGCAATGGACTTAATAGGCTAATTAAATCATTCATTTGGCGGCATATAGATCATTTACAATTTTGTTATCCTCTATGACACACGCGGAATTAAGATGAATCTAGTATTACTGATGACTGATGAGTAATGCTTTAGATTGAGGGATTGATTGATTGAGAAAAGGTGTTCTGCCGTTTAGTAGTTAATAGTTACTAAGGGAACATAGAGACGGATATAATTATATATCGGTTAAACACAAAGGTGCCTACCCTCTTTATTCGTCAGTAAACATACAGGCCATGACAAGGTGTTCGCTTGACGACAATAGGCTCACTGGAACTGAAATGTGGTTATTAATAGACATCTGCCTACCCCTTCGGGGACTCACAGGTCTGAATATACAAATGTATATGTACGAGTATGTACCCACTTTTTTGCTTTGCCGCACTCGATTCAAAAGTGCCGAACCAAATATTAAACATCAGAATTTAGGATCGAATAAAAATACATCTACAGAATTTACTATCGGTTTCAGATCGAAAACACGCAAGTTACGAATCGAATGATCCTGATACAATCGCATTTACATTCGGGAACGTAGCTACTCTCCGACCCTGGGCTCCACGCAATTTAATTTTAAATTTATTTTGTGCTGTATATGAAAATCCGGCCAAGTATGATTCAGACTCGCGCTGGAAGGATTTCGTAGCATTATCTTCTGTTTTTAGCATGTTGCTATAACACGAACAGAAATACATCATCTGTGATAATTTCAACTGTCTAACTATCATTGTTCACGAGATTCAGCCTGATGACAGACAGGCAGAGGGACGGACAGCGGAGCCTTAGTAATAGGGATCCATTTTACCCATTGGGTGAGATACTAGCGGGCCCAGCAGACCTTGTCTTGCCTAGAAAAGTAGCACACATACCAATATCAGCACCAAGAATCCATTGCAATATACACACAAATTTCTTTAAAACCGGAGTCGGTTTTTAGGAGAAATATGTAACAAACACATGTACAGAAGAATTATGAAGGAATAATATATCAACATATGATTTGAGTGAAATTTGAAATGAAAAAAACTCATATCCTGGATTATAATGTGTTACATTATCATCCAAAACAAATATAAAAAGGAAATATCACCCAATAACATATTTTGTCTGTCTACGTAAGTTTCGACGCCATTACAATTTTTTACTATCCCAAGTTCGCAACTATACTAAAAACGATGACAATACCCTAAACCTACAATAGGACAACATAAAAATATACAATCGCGAACACAAATGGAATTACGTCCCTTTCTATAGCGATTATACAGTCGCTCCGTGTACGCGGAGGCACATAACAAATTCTAAGAAAATATTGGTGTCATATAGTGCCCACGCAGGGGGCAACTAATTCTACAGTTTTACGACGCAATACGAATCGTAAACTAGTCTAAAAGCTTCCGTCACTTTATTTCTACTCCTTGGAAGGTACAGTCGCCTTCAGAAGTTGCTGTACAAATCTATGAACAGTCTTTAGTTACAGTCGAGAAAGGAGATACTTATACACTTCTATCTACCTATCTTCTATAAGTACTATTATATAATTGTAAATTGGAAATGTTTGTTCTCTATGGACGTAAAAACGGATTTTGATACGGTTTTTTTGCTAGAAAAATTTTGGTCAGACTTAAAATCTTCCGTTTGTTTGATTACAATCGGTTGAATAAAACCGGAAATAAGAGATCCACTGCGGGCAGGGCCGGGTGGAAGGCTAGTTTAAGTCATACGACATGATGATGATATAAAGTTGTATTTCAAATTATTTATTTATTTCGATTGTACACTGAGGAACTAAAATTGATGGATAAGTATTTTGCAATCCTCAGGGTACTCTTTTTCAGTCATAAAAAGGTTTTAAAGGTAATAAGATGATCAGTGTAGGTAATTTGACGAGCTGTGTGGTGTAGCGTTAGAGCGTTCGACTGCCATACTATAGCGAAGTCAGAGGTCACTGGTTCGATTCCCACTCAGTGCAAATTTTTAGTGCATATTTTTATGAAAATCTAAATATTATGTATATTCGCTACTACCACTACTATACTAGAACTCATAACACAAACTAGTTAAGCTATGCTTAGGTACTTTGGGTCTAGAAATCGCTGTATAGAATGACCTAGGACTTAAAATATGTTAATCTACTTCTGATAGCGACTGTACAGTCGGTAGTAACTGGAGCGATCGAATTGGAAAATAAGTAATTTTCTGCAGGTACCTAATTCTCTTTGTTCGTTGACTTGCCGGTATAAGTTTATGTTTTAACACGAGTTAGTTTCCGGTGATTGTAAACAAATGGTTGTAAATTATATGATTTTGGCCCAAATCATGTGGTTTTATTTCGACATAAACAGTTTATTAGATTGTCGGCTGTAGGTATTAAATTTTAAAACTAAGTACCTACAAATTAGATTGTAGGTGAATAAACCGTAGATGAGTTAACCGTAGGACAGTTAAACGTAGGTGACTCAACCGTAGGTAAGTCGTCCATTATGTATTTCGTACATTAGTTATTATGAACATAATTATGTGATACAACCATTAGGTATTTCAACCAGTAGGTGAATCAACCGTAGTTGAGCCGACCGTAGTTGTAATTACCGTAGGTGAATTGATACGTAACCGATGAAACTACAATTAATCATGATATTGTTAGAAGTTTACGCGAATATTGCGGGAGCTGCTACCATCTGACCACCTAACGTCCTTCCTAGCCAGTTAATCAGCAGGTGAGGTCGGTTTGGACCCCGAAGATCTATGTGGGAGACAACGAATACAACATATTATTTCTCGATATTAACTATCCCATTCTTGTAAGACATAGCCTTACCGTTATTTCAGAGTAATGAGAAACATTTATTAGAATAATGACCCATTGAACCTTGACCGCACCGGTATTACCTACAATAGATCAATCTAAGCAATAACTGTCCAGGAAACAGTCCCCTGGGCGTTACACATTCTATAAATAACTACAAGTCGCCGTCCTGAATCCCGCTGTGCTATGAAGAGCCGATCCACTGAGTGAGATCCTATAAATAGGGTCCTAACATCCGAATAATGGTGGAAAATTACTTAATGTAGGTAAACATCTATTGGTACTCTTTGACAGACTAATATAGACACTGTATTTTAGAGTTTACATTATATAGAGCGCGCCTATCACTCAGGTCTTTGGCGCCGAGTGTTAGCAGATACTTTGCCATGGTATAGCGCACCTATGGTGACGTTTCATGTAAATATCAATAGATGCACTTATTAATGTAGTTTGTTGTTATGAAGTTTTTTGTTCGATTTGATATGCATGGATAAAATTAAAGCCAAAATACAAAAATATGGCGTCAATTTGCGGTATTTTTGCGTCATTATTACCACAAATATACGCTATTGTATAAAATTTTGATTTTATACAATATCGTATATTTATTATTTATCGTATTTTATTTGGAATTAAATATTATGACGGGTATTGTTTTGCTACTGATTGAGATTGAGCCAGGAGCCTCGATACTGTTCATACCCGTGATAGCAGTTCATACTCTGTATACTATACCGTCATGCTTTTTCTACGCTATCGCTAAGTACTGTGCCCCGAGCACGAAAAATATTCGTATTCGTAACGTAAACGTAACGAGCGAACGGAGGATCGCGATTGGCAGGCTTCGCACTCACAGTAAGCAGGCGGCCAGTCGCAATGTTCCGTTTTCTCGATGCGTTTACGTTACGAATACGATATTTTTTCGTACTCGGGGCACTGATGTCTCCCCTGCCCAGGGGAGACAAAAAGACTGAAAACTCTGATATCTTCCCGAGGGGGCCATCAAGGGAGACACGAGACTGAAGCCCCCTTTTTCTATTGCTTTCGAACTTTTTTTAAATATATTCTCAAGCCTGAATATTAATACCTATATTGACAGTGCCTACATTTTGCTAGCCTATTTTAGGTCTCATACTCGTATAGGTAATAAAAAGGTTAGCTTTATTAAAAATAACGTTAGCTTCATTAGGCTTAAAAGCTTTAACAGTGCCTTAATTAGACAACAACGAGTTAGAAAAAAATGCCCGGTTGATGGATAACAGAACGTTCGAACCCATTTTAAATCGCCGAGCAGAAATAATTTCGTACGTTGCTCTATGGACCTACTGACAGTGGCCACCATCCTTTTAGTATCAAATGCAAGTTTCATAATACTATTGTCCTTGCGTTAGTCCGTGACCTTCACCTCGGAGGCTGAGGTCCATTAAAACATGATGAGGCTTGGTTTTTTTTCGGACATATTGAGAGAATAGTTTGATAATACAACTTAGGACCTGTCACAGGTGTACATATTTGGCAGAACAGTTCAGAAAGAAGTCTTGGGTAGCGAATTGTTCACTCAAATGTGATTAACATTGATGGAATGTAGGTTTATTACAATTTTGCCTAATCATTCGGGCTACAGCGATCAATCAATTACTCTATCACAGTCCCCAGCTGGACGCAGACCTCTCCTAATTGACGGCCCAGAACCCGGTCTATTGTATATATATTTAGGGTTCATATATCTATAACTAGCTGTGGCCCGCAGCTTCACTTGCATAAAATACTGATCCCGGTTAAGCGCCCCACATATCGCTAAATGGGCAATATGAGAATTAGACCTATCGCGACATATACAAAGCCGTACTTAGTTGAAACGCTCATTTTAAATGATATTTTGGCATAACGCGAAATTGACAGACTGCGTTTTAGGTACCGGGATAAAATAACCTTTTTCTATATTTCATCCCAATCCGTTTAGCCCTTCAGTTCCGAATCTTAGCAGGTCCATTTTAATCATTCGTTAAGTAAATACATTCACCTAGCACATAATATTTGTGAAGATAAAAAAAAAGTATAAAAAGTTAACGATAAATAATTGAAATATGTATTTTACAAATTTAGAATCGCAAATGAGACGATACAGACTTTTTAATTGTACTCTAACACTCGAGAATAATTCAAAACAAAAACCTGTCGAGAAAGTTATGACAATAATCAGAGACGAAACAGAACCGTTCAATCTTTGTCGCAATTTATGAAAACAAAACGACTGTCACTGTCCATCTTAATGATTGAACAAAAATAAAAGAAAAATATAAGAAGACGGCACAATTATACGTCTGACTTGTTCCTCAGGAGGTTACCTGAACCGACATTCTAAGGATATGGTGTGAATGGAACAAATTGTTTTGAACATTAAGTACCTGAGCGGGGGTACTTCAAGATTTTGGAAATGTTACGTCACTCTTGACATTTGGGTTGCCCTTTCTTTTATACTCCGGGCTTTTCATTTCATTTTCAGTACAAGTCTATTCACGCCAGCAAAATTAGTGAAGTAGGTACTTGTGCTTATACCGTCGTACAATTTACTTTCGAAGCATGCTGAGCGGAACAATATTTACTAAGGAGACATATTGCAGCGCGCACTTAATGGCAACGGTAAATTCCCATTCGGTTCGCTTGTTTATACAAAAACTCACAGTTACCTCGTCAGTATATTTTTATATTTTTCAACGTATTACCGTAATAAAAGTGTTATGTCCTTGGCGAGGTCATAGGTTATCTGTCGGCAAAATTCGACCAGTTTTATTGCATAATACAACGTAAAAAATTCAAATATTTAAGTATTAGAAGAATAAATTACTCACATTATCAAACAGCTAAAGAGCTTATTGAAATATACGTAGCCCTAGAACTAGTACCTACAATTCCTATCCCGTCCATTAAACAACCAATAGTTACTAACCAAACCCGCAGTTAGACTGGAAAACGCGGACTTCAGACTCGCAGGTGAAAGCTTCGGATGCGACTTGGGATTAACGTTAAAATGAAGAAGAAAGCCTTTTGCGAAATGTATATCCGTAGTTTCGGACCGAAGTTACATGCTACTGGCATTATGACACGCATTTATTCCACAATCGGATCCGAAGACGGCCCGTGACGCTTCATTCGACCTAATCTCTAGTGAAATCCGAAGTAACTCCATGGTATCTAAATGCTATGTGTTTCGGACGGGTCTGATTTTCATAGTAACCTCCCAATATAAAAACTATAATGTGTTCTAATTACAAAGTATAACAAACACTGTCATCACACGCTACACATACTGTCAAAAAGAGAAAGCTTTCCGCTTCGCTTGTCACACAACATGCCACATCGCTTCACCAACGTCGAGTCACTGCGACAAAGTTGCAATTAGATTCTATTTCTAAACTATTCATGTAGAGAATATGCATTTATAAGAGATAGAAAATGCAGAGTAACAATAAACTGTGATAGTAGTATCTCAAGCGTATTACAATTGTTTGACAATAGCTGTCAAAAAGAGCAGCGGAACGCTCGCCGCGCGGAATATCATTCCGCATTAACGCGATTTGTTTGCGCGCGGTAATCTATTTTCTAGTTAGAGAGGATGCGAAATGTTAAGGGTTAAAATATATTGCAGATTGTATTTGTGGTAACAGGATTGAAATTGAAGATTAAGGGAGATAGAGGTACTGACGGAAAGAATTACCTTTAGCTATGTAGAAAACGTTACGTATAACCGTTTAATGGTACATAATCAAAGGCATGTACGGTTACGGGAATATACAGGGATATTTTTTCCCGTAACTATAAAAAATAAATCGATCTTAGTGAATAATAAGTTAATAGTTTTATCTTTAACTTGCGAGTGACATTGGGTATTTTTTAAATATAAAAATGGTAGTTTAAAAACGGAATTTGCATGGCTGGACATATAGGTAAAAGACTGAAAACCTCAGATTCATTGAAATATCACAACGTAGCAAAAAACTATCGTTGAACATACAGTCGACAAAGGGGATACGTTAACAATTTTTCATATAAAGTTGTATATTGCGACCGTATCTTCTTTGTCGACTGTATACGTCCAAAAATTGTAATAAAATGAGAATCCCTGTGTTAAGTCGGATAAAAAATCAAAATACTGTTTGATACAAAAGTACGTGTACACGCAGAAGTCATACACAGCTTGTTACAGCTGCTTTATTTGTGACGTGATCATAACGAATCTTTTCTTTGTACCGCCATTGTTAAGCGAAAAGCTTACTCTGAATGTGGAAAATGGTTACGTTTATCTCTATTCTTTCGGAATAAATTCATAGCACATAATACTACACACAAAGACAGAACGCAAGAACTTAGCCAATTATAAAGATACAGCGTTAACTCCGGTTGCTTCTAAAGCTTTGTATTTTGAAGCCCGGGCTTGTCATACAGACTCTATCTTTTGATTTAAATATTTCAGCATTTACGGCAACGACTGCCGTCTAACCTCCAAGCTCGGGGAGGAAAGCCTACGCTCATCAACGGATGAGAATCTGGAGCAGACTTTACCAGATGTAAAAGCCTGGACCTCGAAGGTCTTTGTTGGACATATACAACAGTCCCCCTAGACAAGTGGCAATTCATTGGCCGGCGTATTGTAAAAATACTGATGAACGTATGGGATTTGACGTATACGATACGTATTTTGACATTTATGATATACGTTGACGACTGTCATATGAGTAAAATCCCATAAATTCATCATTCTATTCTGCAATATGACAGCCAACGAATTGCCACTTCCAGGAATAAATTTATTATTAACTAGCTGACCCCGCGAACTTCGTACCGCCTAACAGTCAATTCTTTTTTTTTTTTTTTCAATTTTTCTCTCCGTAAGAACCATCCCCGTACTTTAAGGAATGTTTTAAAAAAAGAATTATCGAAATTGGTCCAGCCGTTTTCATGCTATGTCGTGACAACGGAAAACGGGTTTCATTTTTATATATATAGATAGATAATAAGCCTATATACAAAGATAGAACACAAGAACTTTGTCAATTATATGATACTATACTCACAGGAAATTTTCCTTTAATTATGAACGTCTTGAAATAGTTCCACAAACTAACAAGGTAGTTAAATATCGTTTCGACTTCTGATGAAAAACAAGCACAAGTATAAAGGCCAGTTAAAATAGATAGTGTTTATGTCGAGTTCACGTTGGGAAGTTGCACTAAATATAGAATCAAGAGAAAATGCCCAGCAGCTACGGCCTCACCATCCTCGGAGCCTTTTACCGACTCAATTGGGGTCGAACTACAAAACGGACGAACTTCAATATCATTCGACAAGCCACTAGCGAAGTTCCGTAGTTGGACCTGGTTGTCAGACTTTTTAAGGCTTCAAAACAGACATGGACAGCACGGACGTGGATAGTATTGCTTAACCATGCATGCAAAACCTGGGCTCCATTTATGCGTATTGCATGTCACAGCAAAACTACTGTAATACCACTGATTTTAGATTTTAATAATGTAGACTTTGTGTCCAAAATGAAATGAAATGAAATAAATAAAAGCTTATAAAAAAGTTCATCACATTTTTACCCACTCTACGTCTTTTAATTTTAGATTTTAACATTTAGGGAATGGGAAGTCAACATGAACAATTGTTCAACGGCTAGAATGTGCAGGGGTCAAAATGTCAATACGGACCGGCGGAATTTGTCTATTTGACAAACAGCATAACATTAAAGTAAAAATAATTCGCAAGACGATAAGTTACTAACTGATATTTACTTTTGGACTTCTTCTCAATAATTGTACAGGTAATTGTTTTGAGTCACCTCATTAGTATAATATGTGATGATGACACTTTTATATCTATTAGGTTTAATGGCATTTCTCTTGATTCTATATTCCATAGAAACTGCCACCAAACTTCACTAAAATTTTCGGTCAAAGACGTCGAAAATTTGCAATTTTGGGGCCTTAAATCTTTTAATTAAATATCAACGTCTTACGTCCAATTTATTCTGATGCCGTTGCGAGTCTGCGGCGGGCTTAATTTTGTTTTGGGCTAAATCCAACCGTTCGAATGGGCCACGAGTTGGCACACATCGACGGCTGAGCGCCTCCTGCGGTTCTACGTAATCTTGGGGCCTCTTTGTTTTAATCCACTTTAGCTTTAGAACGTATTCAACTTAAGGCGTATTTAGTAAATCATTCAAACGTCATCATTGACTTAGTGATATAAGGACGTTTGCATTCGAGGTTTTAACCTCGAAGCTAGGAGCCCGTTTTCTATCTCACTTGTTAGTATTTGACGTCGGCCACATATCGACGGTGGAGCACGCTTGCTTAGTAGTAACCTATTCACTTTAGTCTTGAAGACATCCAAGTTATAGGTATCCGGAAACACAGATTCGGGCTAGGCATTCCACTCCTTGGCGTATCACCGAATTGTTTAATACGTATAAGTGGAATGTCCATGGTGTATCGGTGGCGTGTCGCCGTGCTTCTGGTCGTTCGATGGTGGAACGGGTTTGGAGGAATTAGGTCGGTTACTTATGCTATTACCGGAGCGACTGCCCTCTTACTCAAGCTCGAGAGATTGAAACTTCGTCCGTGAATCGGTAATTGTGTACCAGCTAGCAGATTACTTTGGTTTAGGTTCAAAAAAAGTTAATAGAACCTCATACATACATAATCTCTTAAACTTTATTAAAAAAAGTTAACTTTCATAGTCTAATAAATAACGGCGGTGCCTAGTTTGAAAGATTTCTTTTTAGTGATTACAGTGGTAATCTTAAGTGCCTATCTGCATTATTCCGTTATTAAAACTTGTCGTGACTACAGCTCATATTATGTGAGCCGTTTTACTTCCTAGTTTTCAGTCTACGAGGTGCCCTACTTAAGTAATATTAAAATGATAAGAAATTACCGGGTAAACGACTCGGTTACGGTGATACAGTGAGTTAAAGGAATATGTAAAGGGTCATACAAGCAAACGCATGTAAACGTTTTTAGAGAGGGTAATCTTTAGTATTCAACTGGTAAATATGAATATGAGTTTCAATTTACATCTTCGAGGCTCAAGTCAATCTCACCTGCTAGCTGATGCACCTGTCGTCCAGACGACACATGTTATCCTCAGGAACTGGGAGATCAGACGGAGGTCGTTCCCGTAATAACCAAGATAAATAAGAGAAGAAAAGAATAACCAAATTAAGAAAAATAATAGGAAACTTAAGATGCATTCAGATCTGACGCTGTCATGATGATAATGATCGTGTACGACAAGAGATGAGATGGTTCTGAGATGAAAGCCTCAGATGCAACTGGAATCGTCTATATATACGATGTTAATAAAAAGTCACCAGACAGGGTTAAAATAAAAAAGAATAAAAAAATAATATAACAACTATAATTCTTATCACACAGAGAAATTGAAAGTACATGAATACATAACTTAACCCAAAAAACACTGTAGATCAAACTAGAAGAACGAATTAATTCAAAATGACCCTATGTAAATTTCAATTTGGGCCCAACAAGTTTTGGTCCCTCGGCCAATGTAACAAGTTAGCTAAGTTTTAGCTTTCTAGGTCAACAAAGGACTTCTGTAGGACGGGGAGGGATAGACGTGTAAATTATAAGTTCATTTTGTACATAAATACTGAAGGTGCCTTTAAATAGAACGGGTGAGGAGTGCGGACACTGGAAAGAGCTCCGAGTTTCTGAGACTTAATGAAAGTTAGTGTCGTGAAAGACTGAATAGTTATTGAAGTGAAACGTGTCATTTATTAATATTTGGTGAATGTTACAAATTGTACAGTATTCAGACAGGTTTTTAATTAAAGTAAAGATACAATGAAGCACAGCAATAAATAACTACTGATGTTCTAATCGCCTTTGAAAATAAATCACTAAAAGTGCCAAGTTCAAAATTTGACATACATTAGACCGAATTATTGAATATTATTTGTATAATGAACACAATAATGAAAGTCGTAAACGAGCAGCTCATCTCGCTTAGTAGTAGGCTAAAAGTGAAATCTCAGAAATACAGTTTGCTATTAACGATACTAATAATGCTACAATCAGACCGGTTACAGGACCCAGAAGTAAAGAAAAAAGGGAACTCGATTTTGGTTTCAACTTTTCTAGTAACAAAACGTATAACTTGGGATATATCTTAGACCTAAAACGTACTCAAAATGTGCTCTATACGCGCAGTATAGGTTACTTAAGTGTCTTTTGAGGATAGCACGGTATGCTTCTGCGGTGGAGGAGCTCAAATTCACCAAGCATAGATTGTTACAATACAATAGGCGCCTCGTTTGTCTCACGACTTAGGTTCAAGATAGGTGTCCCGAGGTATTTATTTATTTACTTAGAAACGTTTTAGGCGTGAATAAAGTGTGGATCAACTTGTTAATATTTTTTACAATAAACTGTGACAGAAATACAGTTAAGAGGCTCAATAGAGCGTAAAGTACCTAATGTTAAGTAAAATTATATCAGGAACTGAAACGTGGTCCCTCACTATGGGCCTTATGAGTAAGCTCAAAGTAGCCCAACGAGCTATGGAGAGGGCTATGCTCGGAGTCTCTCTGCGAGATCGAATCAGAAATGAGGAGATCCGTAGAAGAACCAAGGTTACCGACATAGCCCAGCGGATTAGCAAGTTGAAATGGCAGTGGGCAGGGCACATAGCACGGAGGACTGATGACCGATGGGGTCGAAAAGTCCTCGAGTGGAGGCCACGTATCGGCAAGCGCAGCGTAGGACATCCACCCACAAGGTGGACAGACGACCTCATAAAGGCCGCGGGAACGCGCTGGATGCGAGACGCTTCCAACCGGTCCTATTGGAGATCTATAGGGGAGGCCTATGTCCAGCAGTGGACTTCCTATGGCTGAAATGATGATGATGATGATGATATCAGGACATAAGTAATTTATCCCGTTTTCATGTGATCACCAATCCAGATTTCATCCAAAGCTTTCACTTTGGAACTAGGGGTCCGTTCTCCTACCCACAACAATATAAGTTAGGTACCATAAATTTAGTTAACTTTGGCGTTTACAGGTAGGACTGCGATCTGACCCCATAATCTCAAGAGGAGAGTCTGCATCCGAGCATCATAGTTATTAAATCTGGGCAGGCCCTCACCGTCAAAAGCTATGAAGAATTTGAAGTAACATCTTATAAAGAGATAGTGTTTTATAAAATAGACATAATGTAGTATTACAATTGAAACACTAAACGAACAGTTTCAAGTGAAGCTGGAGTTTCTTCGTGTAGAATAAAAATGTGAAAAGAAATGGTACAGTGTTATAGCGGACAGAACATGAAAAGCTAATAGTTTCTCCGAGCCGCGGCGTCAAAGGAACATCTTTATTATGATTACAGTACAGGAATGATACGAAACAATGAAACTGAAGTATGTTGGAAGAGAATAATTGATACTGAACCTAATTAGATAATGTCTACCCCTCCCCTCCCCCGCCACGACCGGCGGGGGTGGTTATGTCGGACTCGAACCGACTGTAGGTCGCACGCCGTCTATAGGTCGTAGGTTGCTGAAGGTGAGATTGTCTGAGACATACCTATCTCCCGGACCCCGGCCGACCCAGCTTTCTCTTTCGAGCTGGCCCTCTTCGGGTACTTGGAATTACTAAGACTAGTGAAATTATCAAGGTCTTAATCCTCTCCTACTATTATCTTAATGTGACAGTTTGTGAAGACGTTTGAATTAGTTACTCAATTATGCTCAAACAGCTGAACATATCTAGCTGACGTTTGATACAGGGATATATTTTTTTTATATCACCAAGGTGGCAGATAGACACACGGCCTACCTGATAGAAAGTGGTTACCGTGGCCTATGGACGTGTGCACACTCGTGGTGCCGATGAAAGTCTAGCACTAGCGTAGAAGAACAATAAGGCTACATTTTGTCCATGGAACAGGTTCACATGGGTTGCAGGACGCGAAAGGAGCCACGAGTAACAGCTAGTTGTAGGCTACGTTGACCACAACGTAGCCCACCATGTGCAGCAGTGGAAATCCTACAGGGGGTGATCATCAGTTTAGAACACACGTACGTAAATAATAAAGTAGCAAGTGAAAAATTCAAAACGTAGATAGAAATAATGGCTCGCAAACAAGCTAAATAAACTTTGAAATTATAGAGATATCTCGAATATTTTTTCAACGTTTAAGGACGAAGATCAAACTGTTTATTTAATGATAGATTAATGTGAACAGAGTGTCTGAAGTATCTATTTGAAACATTTAGTCTGAAATATCATTTTGCAACTCGTAAAAGCTAAAGGGATATTTTCCGGAAAATTCTAATTTGTTAACTGTCAAGAGTCATTAATTAAGGGAAGAAGTCATTAGAGGCAATTTAAAAAAGTTCGAGAGCCTGCCTCGAATATAAATACGGCTAAACGAACTGTTCGAATACTGCTTTAGGCTGCCTGGTAGGACATCATTATCATAGTATACTTTTCTCCTCAATTACAGGTCAGTTATCTACTTAAATATTTAATGAATGAACAGGTTATAGATAATGTTATACGTCAAGCTAGTCATTTTGTTTTTAATAAAAACAACAAGTTTGGTTACGGTAAATAATACGAAAGCCTAACTAAATAAGTCTATCGGTTAATATAGATTAATGGTCTTTTGAAATATTAATATTACAGTTTTATGGCTTCATAAACAAACAAGCTATCGTGCTGAAACTTTGCTCCTCGACTCGCGTTTTTAAGGTCAACCAGCACTTGCGTACTATAGGGTTAAAAGACCGCGGGCGCGGTCCGGATTACCCCATTAGAAAAGAAAGCCACTTTTAACCTCGCCGACACATTCGATACAATACACTATTTACTTCGGCCGCGGTATAAACACACATGGAGTGCTCCCCGTATTCGCATGCCATGGCAATGATAAACACGGTGTGATCGATATTTAAGTACGTTTGTTTTTCTCGCGTGTCAATAGGAGAGCAGGTTCGTTTTCGGCGAGTTTTCGCTTTCCCGACTTACGCAACGGGATGGGCACGTGGACGACCTCCGTGGCTCGACAGTTGACACTCGGCAGGTTCGACACGGTGGGTGTCGAAAGCGATTATCGCGAGGCGTGCAACACTCGTATTTGTGGGGGTCGTAGAAAAGGCAGCGGGCGAGTCGCCGCCGGGTCGAGCGCCCGCGAGTGTGAAGTGTGGCGGGCAACGCGGCCGGAGCGGGACTGGGCCGACGGCGGCCGCGCCTGCGTGCGCCGCACCGTCTCCTCCCCCGATTGATGTAATATTTATCTTGGATTAAGAACTAGATAAGGAGCCGTGGCGAGACGCGCTCTGAACCTGCTCCGGGGAACCCATGCTTTAGCTTCATGGAAAATATGTTTACTTGGAAAATAATAATTCTGGATTGTTATTAACTATTTCAAGGAGTTATATTTGGTCTAGGGTAAAATGTTTTTGTGGAAACGGCAATTGGTTCATTTGATTAGCGGCTCGCGGAGTTTCGCTCGGATCAATCCGTTGCGGTCCGTGAGTCGGTAGCGCTCGTGCGCCCCCGGTGGTGGTCGGGCGAGTTCGCGGCGAACATGACGTCACCGCGGGACGCACGCGCGGCGACAGGTGGGCGCAATGCGCCGCACCTATCATATGATTATGACGTTTCCTATTGGATTTGGTAGCGGGACGTTTGGCTGGAAATTGGTTGCGGCAAGTTTGCACACACCGGCCGCCGTCGGGGGATGGGTGTCTCTGCAATTGGTGCTATACAAGTTTTCAATTATGTGACTATTTTTAAGGCTAGTCTACACGTCAAACAATATATTGTAAGTTTTTTGTAGTAGATATGGGAATTGGAGTTTCAATGGGGTTGAACTTTTCTGCAACATATTACAGCTCGACAGAATGGGGTTGGAGAACTTGTAAACTAATAAATACTATTGAAACTCGACCGTATTTCTGAATAAAATGGTCCTGGCTTTACCTGTGACGGTATATATCAGTGCATAAAGTTTTATTAGTACGACACCTAACCACGCAAGCTAACCAATTTATTTTTTAATGTTGTTTTTCGTAGATTCGCTCGTTGGAATTGCAATTTATGACGCTGAAGTTAGCAGACGTCGCAAATATTTTGATGTCATAACCTGTACATAACTAGTGTCTAGCTTTGTAAAAATGCTCATAAATTGTAATGACAAATGAATGTCTTTAAGAAAATATAATGTTGATATCTTTTCATAAACGGGCTCAATGAATTACAGAAAACTAGATATACATGCGCTACAGAGAGCAACCTCTACGCTACAGAAAACTACCTCTACGATACAGAAAATGACCTCTACGATACAGTAAAATACGTTTAGACACTACTTGAATACTGCAATGTGCTTGTGTAAGCTAGTTCGGTAATTTAAATTTATCTAAATCTAAAGTTATCCGCATAATGCATGACTGATTTGTCCTGTTTCGAGTTAAGTAGCAGTATGCTGCAATTCGTACTAGAGGCTTTACATCCTGTCTTATATCCTATTATAATTATTTCTCCTTTCTGCAGGCGGAGTTGCAACTTTACAGAGGCCCCGGCAACCACTAACCAATAACTGATATTGTAGTTTAAATAACTAAAATGCATTTCTAAGTCGATGGAACGCAATACAATAAATGATATAAAACTAATAATACATACATAAACCAACGCCTTTTGCCCTACCAGGTAAACAGAGTCAACAACCTGCCAAAAACCAGCTAAGCTATCAAAAACTGTATGACGAAGAAATAATGGTATAAACTTATTTGATTTGATCTTCTATATAACTTTAAAAGAATTCCTTTCACGACAGTTCCCATAATAACTAAATTACATCACCGACCTTCATAACCGCACCAGATATAACCAAAACAAATTAAACTTGTACTCATTAAAACGGCCATTTTGATGAACATAATTATGTTGACGGTTCACTTAAACTCATAAAAAGTTCCCCACCATAGATAATAACCGGTCCGATAACGGAAACTTTCATAGACAACATCCGGGCCCCAAAAGGGGGATTAAAAAGTTTAAATTTAAAACTGGCGGTTTAATTTTAAGTGGGGGTATTAACGCGAGGTTGTTATGTATCTTTTCGAGGGAGTGACGTCACGACGTGAATTTTAAAGCCAACAATGTGAAACGTGATCTTATTATTTTCGTACATGTATTTTGGTGCTCGTTTTGTTTTCATTGACTGACCTCGGTAGTAGGTATACCACCTACGGTAGTGCGAGCGTATAGGAGAAATAAAACCTGGAATGGTTCTATTTTTTTAATACTTAAGTCGCAGAGAAACACACGGCCCACCTGATGGAAAGTGGTTACCGTGACTTACGGACGAGTGCAACACCAGGGGCGTTACACTCTAGCTGCCAACCCTGTAAGAACAGAGAGATTCTGTGCCGTCAGAGCAAAAGAAAAGTAGGACAAGCCTTTGGTCTTTCCACTGACAGCACGAAATCTCTCTAGCGAGCTCTGGCTACCCTACTCACCGCCGAGAACATTATAGGTTATTATAGCCGCCGTATTCTGTAGGGCGGAGGTAACTCCCCAGCCGGACTCCTCGATTGGGACGAAAATACTGTCGTCTTCGCACATAATTTTTAACCAAAAGTCGATATAGAATTTTTTTCCACTTATTACCAATAAACCCTTCAACAAACTAATATTAAACAAATATGAAGCACACAAAAAGCTAGTGACGTATTAAGAGCTTTAATGACGTCAAGCGATGAGGGCTTTGCGAATTTGTTTTTTGTTTGTACCGCCGCTTTGGATGGCGCCGCCCGTGATTAAACACAGCCTGTTGCGCGATTTAAATGTACACCGGTTTGATTTATGGCGAGTAGGACTGCTCGACTGTTTAAGATTTGGTGGTATGACTTCGATTATGTTTTAAAATTTAGGTGATTGTTTGAGATTTGGTGGTATGACTTCGATTATGTTTTAAAATTTAGGTGATTGTTAGCTACCTTAGTAGTTCAAGTCTAATGCATACATCGAAATAAAATCAAAAGTTCTACGAAACTTGTTGGAGTTCTATCAAGTGCATGAAGTAGAAATGTTTGTAGACGTGCTACTAATGCTACACGGCTACGTGCTACGAGCGTAGCACTGCTACGTGTGTACAGACTATTTCTAAAGTATTTAAACAGTCTGAATGCTTTACATCTTTAGACTTGTTATGGTGAAGACCGTCCAAATTTATTTTAATTAAAGAGTAATAGTTGTAGTTAACAACTCGGAACCGTCATAATGAAAGGTTTAAAACCTGTATGTTGTGTATTCAATATGACACTAGTGAAAGTTTGTAAGTTTGTTACCCTATTTTTAAAAGAAATCCTAAATAACTTCCCAATATTCTGCTCCCGCACAGTAGTCTAAACATATAGTAAACATGATCCTATACAATTTCCAGCAGCATCTACGTGTAACATTCCAAATTGGTATCTCGTTAGCGAGTTCAACGTTTCGGAAGATATCGTTGTGGAAACAAGGCGGTGTTAGCGATGTTATGATTCGTATTTAATGAAAGAGCACGTATCGTTTAATGATAAAGAATAATGAAATGCAGAACGAATATTTCCCAGTAAGACGAGGTTCATTAACTACACACACTTATTTTTTTATACAGTGAATCAACTGATACTCCGCCGGCACGGATATCATTTGGTCATATATCTCTGTTCATGCTTTTTGGTCATATCTCTGGTTCTACATCTATACTATTATATAATTGTAAAGTGGTCGTGTCTGTACATTGGAGATATTTAAAAAAAATACTTGGGTAATGTTATGTTAACGATACTGAACACGAAAATATTTTTTTTGAATTTCCTGTCTGTTTGTCCGCGATGGACGCAAAAACTACTGGACGGATTTTGATGCGGTTTTTTTTGTTAGAAAGGTCTTGGTCAGACTTAAAATCTTACGTTTGTTTGATTGCAATCGGTTGAGTAGAACCGAAGATCCACGTGGGCGGAGCCGCGGGCGGAAGGGTAGTAATCATAAATCTGGTAAGTACCTTTCCAATAATAATAAGAACTCAATCAAAACCAAAATTGGGGAGGGGAAAACTTCGTTGAAGCTGCCTCGATTGGCACTCACTTGACATGCTTGTAAACCAGGATCAAGGGTCTTAACCTACGAAAAACGAACACTCTGCAGTAGCCTGGTCATACGTACTGGAAAGAGCATGACTCAGGTACGGGCCTGTGAATACGGATTCTAGAATGGTACTTAGTTCTGACTCTTGATTTATGTGAGGACATTTTGTACAGGCTATCTGTCAAATCTGTTAATACATATTCTGTCCTTAGATAAATTGTGATTCAGGAAGGACTAAGTATCGATCTAGAATACAGGCCCTAGAATGGTATTCAGTTCTGAATCTCAATTTATCTGAGGGCTATTTTTATTTTATTTTATATAAGACACGTCAATTTGACTTCGCCTCGCCTGATGGTAAGCTGAAGGCAAAGTCTCTGAAAAGAGGGCCACTTAGAACACGGGCCTCAGTGACGCGTGATGTAACTATAACTCATAAAATCTCAAAAAACTTCACATGCGAGATTCAGCTACATATAGCTAAAATCAAACTAACAGTTATTAGTGTCGGTTTGTTGATACAATTACAAAGCAATTGTGGTCGCTGGCGTATTTCGTACGTGGCGTTTGAGGGTGGCATTTATTAGCTTAAATTGTTAAGCTTGTTTGAGCATGCATATAGCTTCACAGCCACCGAGCAGAGCTTGCGGACCACAGGCTATTGCGATCCGATTATGCATGACGCAAATAATATTTGTCAGTGAATGTGGGGAGGGTTGGTAATTTTAATTAAATTGTTCTGATTTAATCTTACATACATACATACATATACTCACGCTCGTAAATGCTGAAGGGGTAGGCAGAGGTGTAGTAACATCCACATTTCGCCAACGATGATTTCCGGTCCCACGTAATAAGAGGCGAGCCTATTGCTGTCTAGCTCTGGCAGGCACTTTGTCATGAGCTGTATGTTTACTGTCGGATGGATAACAGCCCTATCCCATAGTCGCCTTCTACGACGAAATCAGTGAGTGTAATATTCGACAGTTTTGCTGCAGCTGTTCGATTCCCGCTCAGAGCAAATATTTGTATGCATAAATATGTCTATTTGCATTTATCTGGGCATTTCCCTGCCTCTGAGAGCACGTTAAGCCATCGGTGCTGGTTGTCATAGGAACACCTACTTAGTGCAGTCGTTAAGGGTAGTTGAAGCCCTAAAAGTTCAACAACTGGTTTATATTAGTGTAGGTAATTATTTCAATATTTAGATATCGCCAATGGGTTGTGGAGGTCAGATGTCAGTCGCTTGATGGAAAATATTGAAGTTCATCCAAACACGTAGTCAGACCGGAAAAGGTGGACCCGTTTCGACTCACACATAATTATTCCCTTCGTCATGCCATCAATCAGCAAGGAGGTACCCAGAGATACACTTATTTTCTTACTTAATACTTAATCGCCTAGTAATACATAAAGCTTTTTATAACCCTTTTCTCTTACTGATACTGCTACTATTAATAGTACCTTAACTATAAACTATTACAGTTATTCATCACAATTCAATTCAAAAGGTATAACATATACAAGTATCCATTCCACAGCGATACTGCGCACATATTGGATAGGCACGGGTTTTGTTTCAGGAATTGTTTGCTCTAAATCAACATTGTTTTATGGTGTTTGGGTACAAATATTTCACATCAGCGGAGATAAGTCGAATATATTATTGGGAAATATTTTACCACGAGTTTAATTCAGATAGTAATGTATATTTCAGAATGAGTTAGTGGAAATGTCACCTAAATTTCGTTTAGAGATAGGGAGGAACCAGAGAGGAAAGTCTACACTTTTTTATACCACTTAGGTGGCAGTTGAGCCCACAGCCCACCTAATGGAAAGTGATTATCGTGGCCTATGGACGTGTGCAACACCAGGGGAATCACAACCTTGATGTATAGGCTTCAGTTTTTAGCCGTATCGATTCCGATATAGCTACCTCACCGTTTGGGTTACCCGAGTAAGCCGAGAGGGCTATTACAAGTCAAAATATTAAAGGCTTCAACCAACAGTGCTTGGGTGACTACAGAGTCACACTAGATACCCGGGGTGCGAGGGATATGTGTAAGATTACCTCACCTCCGGCAACTGAGGGCGCACAGACGGCGTGCGATTTAGTCGGTTGAAGTCCGACATAACCTCCAATTCAAATCAATCAACTAGCCTATTGCATTCCACTGCTGAACATAGGTCAGTATATTGTATACTAGCTTTTGGCCGTGGCTCCGCCCGCGTGGATGTCGGTTATCGCGACCAAACATAGCCTATGTCCTTTCTCAAGGTCTAATCTACCCCTATACCAAATTTCATCAAAATCGGTTCAATAGTTTAGGCGTGAAAGCGTAATAGACAGACAGACATACAGAGTTACTTTCGCATTTATAATATTAGTATGGATATGGATAATAAAAAAAAATAAAAAAATGCCATACAAATTTTGACTGGCAGCATAACAGTAAAGTCTAAATAGCATTTTTCGCAGTGTCTGTAGTATGACAGTACTTGACTATTAGCAGAATCGGGTCCCTATATTTCACAGAAGTTAAATTGCATTGTGATTAAGCCTTACTCACTCTCTCATTTCAAATTTAAAACCTCGTGGCAACACTACGTGGGACAAGTTAAATTGAGTGCAAGTGAGAACAAATTTTTAACTTGCAACGAGCAACGAGTTGTTGATGACAAACTTTAGCACGCGATTGTATCTACATATTAACTCGGCTACTATGTTTTCGGACATCTAATATAGTAAATGAATAAATTGAGTTGAAAGGGAGATATTTGAAATTAATTAAAAGTTAAGTTAACTATTTGTCTTAATCAATTACATACAATATAAGCCTCTTCCAACCTAACGTGCCCATTGGACTACTACATCTAGTTAGCCTCCTCAGAGTAAAGTCCAAGTCTTTTTTTTTCTACTACTGCCTACACCAGAGGTTTTCTAGTAAGTTTGCCTGTACGACTGCATTTTTGTATTCATTATTGTGACAATAATGGTTCTGACGAACAAGGTTTCGTATGAAAGATTATTTTTGGAAAGTCCACTGATAAAGTATTAAAATTGCGTCGGGATTAAGCGATGGTGCACAACTGGTTTATAATATTTGTTCTTCATTTCATTGTTTACAAACCAATTTAAATGTAGAATTAAAGTTCTCTGCAATTGCTCCACTAAACTGCACGTGTTAAGCGAGGTGCAAACAGGTACAGTTCCAAATTGCGCTGGACATTTCGTTCAGTTGTTAATGAGAGAGTTCCGAGCGCGAGAGAGTTCATTTGAAACAACAATGTACTTATTGTGCAATAGATTCAGAATACATTGTTTCTTTTAAAAAAACTGCCGTATCGAAAAAAAACCATGCGTGGCAGTTTTTGAGCAAGTAACAGCTTGTGAATTGTGTCGTCCTGACGCGTTCGGTGACAACTTAACCTTGGCCCAAGCATTCGTTGCCGATGACGCGATCATTTTGACTTCACCTCACCTGATGGTAATCTGTTCATCAAATGCGTTGGGCAACGGTGACGCGAGTTTCTTAATTTTGCTCATTCAAAAAGTGCTAGATTCTAAACATATTCAGATATTTGAAAGCTAAAGTATAACAGAATGAAGAATTACAGACACGAATGCAATAATGCTTGACGTTTAACATTACACACACAGCCCACAGTATGTCAATCAAAACGTCTGGCAATTCAAAAGAATGCATCTATACCATGAACACCTTAATTTCTGATAACATTTCCTATTTCATTAAATACGAAAACATTTAAAAGTTAGCACACATTTCCTTTTTAGGCAGTTGTAAAGGTTGTCCTTGACAACACCCGGGCTAGTTCAATGGGGTGTACGTGGAACAGTTCTCAACTAGCGCCGGACACAGTTGTTGATGAGAGTTCAGAACGCGATAGTGCCTACTGAGAAATAATGTGTCTATTGCTCCGTGAGAGCGGCCTTTCATTTTAAGTTTGTTTGGTATTTGTGTCATATTTGGCAATTTATCGTTTTACTCTAAATATAGTAAACTATGGTGACACTACCATGGACGCCCAAGATCGTGCGAAGTGGAGGAGGAAGAGAGCCGGACGGCGGACCCTGAGCTCCGAGGTAATTTTGGCCACGGATGCAATCAGGAAAATGCGTCTCCATGAAGATGATGAGTTGTCACCCATGGCTTCGCTAACGTGAATGTCATCAAAATCAGATCAGTGGTTTCATCAGACAGACAGACAGACAGACAGAGTTACTTTCGCATCCTATCCTACTATCCTTCCTACTAATATTATAAATGTGAAAGTTTGTGAGAATGGATGTGTGGATGTGTGGATGTTTGTTACTCTTTCACGTAAAAACTACTGAATGGATTTCAACGAAACTTTACAATAATATAGCTTATACATCAGAATAACACATAGGCTATATATTAGCGATGAACGGGATCAGAATTCCACGCGGGCGGAGCCGCGGGCAACAGCTAGTTTATAATATTAGCGTGGATATGGATAAACACAAAAGTACAGTACTTTTGTGTCCGTCTTACAAACTCTATATCTTGTTTGAATGAACATGACCAGTGAACGAACATATTGGTGAAACGTGTGTGTTAATACCCTTCTATCCTACATGTATGTACGTGTAAAATCTATGCCCTCGTCAGGCTACATACTTCCGCAACGGATATGAACTGCCGACTACTCATAAAGTGGAGCTTAATCCACGGCTCTGGAGCGCCGTAAAATGATTTAAAAGTTATAA
This sequence comes from Eilema depressum, assembly GCA_914767945.1. Lineage (NCBI taxonomy): Eukaryota > Metazoa > Arthropoda > Insecta > Lepidoptera > Erebidae > Eilema > Eilema depressum. The sequence goes on from OU612026.1 coordinate 4,106,407, forward strand.
AACACTGGCTTCAGTTGCAATTAACGGTGTAAGACGACCCGCTGCCGCTGCTGAAACTTCTTCATTACCTGCCGGGTATCTCGTATAATATCTTGCTATGAAACACTATCTGTGTTTCATAGTAAGAACTTTGCTATACCTAGGTTTAGTACTGATACAGTGTAATGAAAATAAAGAAGCGAGTACAATATGGGGTTCTTCAAGAAGGCCATTAGAAGGTTTCTTCAGGGTCGGCAGCACGAGTGTGACGCCTCTGGTGTTGCAAATGTCCATAGGCCACGGTAACCACTTTCCATCAGGTGGGTCGTGTGCTTGTCTGTCACCTAAGTGGTATAAAAAAAACATAATTGTACATTGGAAAAATGTTTGTTTGAAAGACGCAAAAACTAGTGAACGGATGTTGACAGTGTTTTTTCTTTTGTTAGAAAGGTCAAAGGTCTTTGTCAGATTTAAAATCTTACGTTTGTTTGATTGCAATCGGATAAGTAGAACAGGAGATAACCGTGCAAAAGGCTAGTATCTTATATAGTTTCGATATCTAAACAAAAGTTATATTTTTCACTTCTAGCAAATGTGGTGAATAGTTTCGTCGTATTGGCAATATAAACCGCTGTTGCCACGCTTCGGATATCTCTGATGTCGATATAATCTAATCCATCTCGATGGTCTCCAAATTCGTAGACAAATAAGCCTACACAAATCGTAATAAGTAAATAAGGCGTGAATGATTCCGAAGCTAAGCGAAAAACAGACGCATGCAGTATCTACTGCCCGTAACTACCCATTACTTGTAAAACTCCAATATGGATATAGAGGACCATTGAGAAGCCGCAATGAATTACGCGCATCTACTGCGTGCAGTTATCGTATGCGGTCGGCTACGGAATTATACCTTAATACAACACTTTCGTATTTATACTCGTAATATCGGATTGTTTACTCTAGAAAGTTCAACTCCATAAAAAATAACAGGTAAAAAGCACTTCATAACGGCCCGACGAATTATCTGCCCCCGACATTTTAATGCCAACTTCGAGGTCTTAAATCCATTTCAAAAAGTTTGGAACTTTTAACTCCTCTTTGCTTTATTTTCTTTAATTTCATATTTTAGCCGGTGCAGCCCGCCCTCTCGACGCGACTTTCTTTTTCCAGTTTTCAAGTATGAAGTCCTCAGTGAAAGACTGATTTATTTTTAACAAATTTTTCACTTCAAGTATACATAGGCGTGGTTATGTAAAATAGCAAGATTAAATAGTCAATTTGACTTCATCTCGCCTAATGCAAGCTGAAGGTAAAGTCTCAGAAAAGAGCGTCACCATTATAGACACATACCATGTTACAATGGTGGCATTCAGCTTTTCATGCCCCACTTAAAGAACCTAGGACTGTAGGAAAAGGGAAACAAGAGTTAGTAAGGTATGCCAGGTTTTAGGGACAAAAAAAGGAGTCGCCGAACCATATAAATAATAACATGACAAACCAAATTACTTTCATCCTTTTCTTGTTTATATTCTAGAATATTAAGACTTACCTACATCTTGAATGGTATATCCCCTAGTGTGACAAATTGATCCCCATTTTATAAAGAGCAGATATTATATCCAGTGACTTACCTGAAACAAAAAAGAAAGGCTATTAAGGAAACTTACGAGGTGATAAAAGGTGGAAAAGATTGATATATTTTATTGGAAAATACAACACCTGCTTCAGGCTTGTATCATCCAAATCCTGATTCTGAAAGGCTGTACAATGATGGTTTTCACCTACACCTCACAAACTTGTTTTAGATTCGATGAGCTATTTACCAAACGAGCTGTCTATCCAAATCTGTAGCTATGACTGGTAAAAGCGGACCCCAGACTCCGAGCTGAAAGCTTCGGATGCGACTGGGAATTAACGCTAGGAGGAAGATTTACATCTGCCCCGCTAGAAATGTGGGAATTCATTGTAGAATAGAATATAATTCAATACACCGGGGAACGAATTGTCATTTGTCTAGGGGGGCTGTTAAGCAATTGCATATCCCGTGATGCGTCTGCTGCTTAACAGAAGAATCTAATATTTTTTGCTCAAGATCGTGTGTTTGCACGCAAGCCAGATCTCATTAATCATTTTTGTGTTTCATTCACAATTCATTATTGTGACGTCCAACTAACTTTTTTTATTTCGATATTATTTTATTAAATCTATGTTAGCTTGACAGCGTGTAAAGATCAAAGCTAGCACTTTCGTACTGTTCACCCACCCCGCCCTCTATGTATTCACAGCTTTATTGCTCCTAATACAAATTTAATACAATTTTATACGCTTTTTATGCCTCGTTTATCCCGTGGCATAACTTTGCGCTCATTTGCGTGCAATCGTGAGGTTTTACGTTCGATTTCTATACCGGTCTAAATGTTATTGGGTTTTTCTTAAGAGTACTCTTATAATATATCTGGTAAACGGCAATGGAGAGGTTTTGTGCTGTCAGTTCTTACAGCGTCGGCTGCACGAGTGAGACTCCCCTGGTGTTGCACTCGTCCATAGGCCACGTCATTGTCTGCGACCTAAGTTGTATAGAAAAAAACTCACTGATTACGAGTGAAACCACAAAAATATCTGACGAAATTTGGCCATCATTCACATCTGCCTACCTCTTTATGACTACATCGAGGGAATTAAAGCGAAGATCGCACCCGCAACTAATGGCGAATTTCGTCTGCACTGACAGACGTCGATGCAGCAATTAAAATGATGGTGAATGGGCGCCTTTTGTCTGTTCGCTTGAATGGGCGGTAAGTATAGTCGCGAGAGAATTTCGGTTTAATGGCCTCGGCTAAGAATAGACATTGGTCTGGGTGTTTATACGTACAATTTAAATTTAATCCAGGACGAATTCAGATAGTTCCTATTACGGGATTGTGGCAGATTCAAATCATGGGAATCGTTTACAGTAAAAACTTTCAAGTAAAAGTTGCCACACACAACCCATGTCAAAAATTGTGGTTCGATTACGTCACTACAAAGTATCAGGTATCTATTCTGTGGTTCCAGTCATGGTCTTTAATGGTTTACCATCTATGATAAAAGAACTCAAATACGCCTCCATCCGGGGTACAACTAAACACCTCAAAAGGGTCAAGATATACTTTGATCTTCTGAAGCTAAACCAACAAGACACCTCAAAATTACCAGTAAATAGAGAAATTCTAATTTTCTAAACATAAACTCTACAAAATCTACAAAGTAGGTATATAGGTAAGCTAGGTACTTACATCAAACTAAAACCCTCCATGAAACAGTAGAACGATTACTAATTTTCCAAACATCATATCGAGAGCATTGAATAGCATGGATATGGGAAATGCACACTTATGGCAATTAAAATGGTATTGAATAGGTGTCTTATTCCCAGCTGAAAGGAACGAGCGACTTACCTGCGCAGTCACGCGAGATTCGACTGACAATACGGTACGATAAGTAATTATTGTTTGAATGTTTTGTTCGTTTTGTTTCCGTGTCGCTTTGTTCTTCGAGTACAAAATATGATGATGAACATAGCTGAAGTGTTCACACTATGTATATACCTACATATTTTATTGTTTCATTTTATTTTATTTTTAACAAGATGTAATATCACTTTTTGAATTAATATTAACATACTTCTAAATGCTGTATGGATTGTTTTTTGGGTGATAGTGTCGATACGTGAATATTACAAATTGAAATAAAGGTATTCCATACATAGGGTAACTTTCCCTTCTTTTTTGCTTTAATAATTATTTGCATACATGTAACTCATGTAAGGCTTTTGACATGGCTCTTCCATAAATGTCGTCGAACTTCAAAAGTATTCTATCTTGATTTATTTAGTGTTTTTTACTTCTCCCTGACTATAGCTTCTGAAACGCAACCGAAAAATCACACAAAATGAATGAATGAATACTTCTGTTATATTCAGTGAGAAGGTGGTAATTCCCACAAAATCAGTAATGTAAATTAAATATGTAGTGCATTAACATACTATGCAATTAACGCATAACCCTGGCACATAATAATTACAGGCTACGTTAACCCATTAATTATATAAGTTAGAGCAGTAGGTAATTAAAATCCAGTTAGTTAAAAAAAATCATTAGCCGCCTGATTGTGGAGTCGATTTATTTAGCTGCAATATTTGTTTTACCTACGACTCTGTCCGCATTTTTCTGAGGTAGTACTTATCAGAAATCCGGGTGAAACGGAGTGAATACCTCAGTAGTTACCGATTTCATTATGCAGGTTCTAAAAAATATAGATAGTATCAAAGTATCTGCAACTCTTTTTTCATAGTTCCCCATTTAGGCCCTGATAGTACAGAAACTCTCTGTTCTTACAGGGTCCGCAGCACGAGTGTGACTCCGCTGGTGTAGCACAGGACCAAAGGCCACAGTAACTACTTTTCATCGGGTAGGCCGGGTGCTTGTCTACCACTGGTATAAAAAAGCCCACTTCGAGCCATGATATAATTGGGCATATTTTCCTCTGAAACATTTTCTCAAGTATAAACTTACAAAAATGTTTCACAGCAGAAAAGTACCTACTACTTAGTAGACATAACTCACAAGGATTTTATACCATGGAAGGCAAAAGTATAAAATGTTAGAAGTCTCATATAAATAACTGTAAGATATGATATCCATGTTAAATCATCAAACTTTCAAACTTGTAAGGCATCTGCAAGACAGAAGCAGATTATACATTATTACTGTGACCCGCGGCTCCGCTTAAGGGAAATTCTGATCACGTTCTCGCGCCCCACTGTAACTTATTCTGGGGTAGGTAGCCTGTGTTATTGCATGCTATAATTTATATATTTGTGCCGAATTTTGTTCAGATCCTATCAGTCATTTTTGCATGAAAGAGTAACAAACATTCACCCATTTTTTCACTTACAAACAAATGTATTTATAGAGCTTTTAGGCCCGTAAAAAAAAAGAAAAAACAAAACCCTCGTAAAGGACAGGCGCCAAAATAGGATCGGCAGACGTGGCGCACATTGGGAGAGGCCTATGTCCAACAGTGGACTGCAATAGGCTGATTGATTAGGCCCGTATCCCAGAACAACATTGAGTGGTGACATCCAATAATGGCATTAGAACTGTCATCTAGAATATAATCTGGCCTCAGATGTAGTTATAAATCGAGATTCTGGACTGAATATCGGACTTTAGATATAATAATGCGATTTATGTTAAACCAAACCTCAAATTGGTTACTTTCCTGTAGTTAAAATAGATAATTTAACTGAGCTTATTAAATGAGACTGGTAAAAGACCGGTAAAAGTTGGTTCCGTTCTTATTTTACCTTTTTGATTCATATTTAATCAATAAGAGTGAATTATTTTATTTTATTTAATATTAAGAAATATGGCGTTATAATTCTTTATTTCGTACAAGTTTCCTTAGAATTTACCGATTTGACGTGTAGGAAAATGTAACTAGGTTATTTGACTTAGCATTTACACGTCATAGAGGCGAATTTCATACTTTATTCGGCTTCAAAAACAAATTTTACTAAAGTCAGTTTTTGTCTGTTAAAAAATATAAGTCTACCTTTTATCTTTATACCTTTTTCTCTATATCTCATGGAAAATGTTACCTCCAGATTACCGTAATGGCAAGTCCTTGACCTTTCCATTTGTCAGGGTAACGGTGAGAGCAGATGGTGCCCTAACTGCGTGTGTAAATTAAGGACGACACACAAAACAGCCCAGTGTTCAGTATTTTACTACAGGACACTGGGACAAAGTTTTTATATTTTATTATATCATTTATTTCAGACATGGACACTGGACACTGTTAGTGATATTGCTGGTTAGCTAGTATCTTTTTCAATTTAAAATGTTAATTTAATAGAATGTAGAAGAAAATAGGCGAAATGTGCGCTAGGATCTCTGCCTACCCCTTCGGGAATATAGGCGTGGGTTTATGTTATGTATGTATGTATGTTAATAGATTCGCGTTTGATCACTTTTTTATACCACTTATTAAGGGGCAGAAAAGCATACGATGGAAAGTGTTTCCCGTGACGTATTATGACGTATGTGTTGTTCTGTGCCGTCATAGCAGAAGTCAAGCAGGGCAAATCTTTGGTCTTCCCTTTGGGAGCACAAAACCTCTCTAGTGAGCTCTGACTATGCCTAACCACTATATTTTCCAGGCATTATTCTGTTGCAAACTAGTTTTAATCATAGAAGTAACGCAAGTAGTCGGTGCATTTCATTTGAAAACATATTTCTAAGAATGAACTCATGTTAAACTAAACAAAATTTAAATGTGTGAATTTGAACAAGTCGTTTTGAATACCAAAATTTGGTGTCAGATCTACCATTCTGAGTAACAAAAATATATTTTCCATATAAAACTGAAAGGGTGATGAAACACAGTGCGGTTTTAGTGGGTTCGTGTCCAACATACCATCTCATTGTTAGCAAAAGTGAGGTGACACCCGAGTTTCCGGAAACAAAACCAAAAAGGGAAAAAGGGAGTCACGCCCTGTATAATCTGTAGATATATCCTATAGTTCTGTTGATATATGAAAATATGGTTAATAGTTGTTCTGATATCCGTATTGTAGACGTAATTTTCAATTTAGCCTAGTAATATTGTTGATGTAACGTTAACGTCGGCAGTAACGTAACATACCGTAATAAAGGGTGAATATATTCGTGATCGTGAGCGGAAAAACGACAAAAGTGTCGTATATTCAGTCAATTCAGTTGTAAAATTTGATATGTTTTAAATAAGAACGTTTTACGAGCAATGAAGTTGCGTAAATAGTAAACAATACGCAGAAATAGAACGCTTTAAATGCAAAGCTAAAATAAATTTCATAATCTATATATATAAAAATCGGCCAAGTGCGAGTCGGACTCGCCCATGAAGGGTTCCATAGTAGCAAAGGCGAAAATTGCGGTTTATGACGTATTAAAAAAAAACTACTGACTGGATCTCGTTCGAACCAATTTTTAGTGGAAGTTTGCATGGCAATTTACATTACATATTTTTTTTTAGATTTATCATTCTCTTATTTTAGAAGTTAGGGGGGGGAGGGGGAGGGGGACACAGGTTTTTCCACTTTGGAAGTGTGGAAGTTAGTCTTGAAATATTCGTGGATGTCCAGGGAAGGTTTAAAGGGTAAGAAAATAGGTGCAGCGGGAACGTGAAAAATATGGCGGTACGAAGTTCGCCGGGACAGCTAGTCTACTATAGTTTATTCGGTTAGGTACTTAATTAGACGTAAACAATCTTTTAGCGAAATTTTATAAAAACACATATTAAACAAATAAACTATGCTAACTAACTAACTATAATAGTGGTGCGATTTCGGTTTTTAGTCCTTAAAATGAGTTTCTAAACAGAAAAATATGAAATCGCGCACGTCAAATTAAAAGGCTAAGAAGGCGTTTTTTAAAAAAAATTCCGCACGTGAAAATTTTAGGCTGCTACAGCACCTGAGCTTACGAGCCAAGAAACATCGAAATCTGTTGAGCCGTTTTAGCCGTACAATTCATAAATATTACCTTTGGCCATTGAAACAATGGAATAAAATTGCACGGATATCATGATCAGTAAAGTTGAAAACCTCGGGGTTGACTCATTGATATCGCGGATAAAATGCAAGAGAGCCGCCTGCGCTGGTGCGGCCACGTCTTGCGGCAACCGCCAGGCTACGTGGGGAACAAATGCCTGGCAATGGTACCCCCGCCGGGTCCAGGTAAAAGGGGTAGGCCAAAGAAGTCCTGGCTTGACGTCGTGGAGGGTGATATGCGTGCTAATGGTCTCACTACCATGGACGCCCAAGATCGTGCGAAGTGGAGAAGGAAGAGCCGGAAGGCGGACCCTGCGCTTCGAGGTCATCTTGGCCACGGATGCAATCAGGAGAATACGTCTATATGCAGATGATGATGACTCATTGTCCTCTTTGGAAGAATAACCCAAAAGTTATATGAAGAATGAGCCGTTAAATAACTGTCACAAATTATCTGAGGATAGGTTTTCTTCGACATTTTGCATAAAGTTTCAGATTTTGCGATAAAGTAGGTACATCGTACTACCTATCAACGTGAAGAAAATTCTTCCAAACTACTCCGCAAAAACAAGGCGCTTTTCGATAAAGAACTTAACCCGAAAAGTCGCAAGAACACCCCTAGTCGGAGGGTAAAGGTAAATAAGCCGTTCTCTTGTTAACCCACTAGTGCATAACGCGTACCTATCTTCCCCAGATACCGAAACAAACGGACTGCTCACATGCTCCACGAACCGAGTGGAGAACAAACATATGGTTTAGTGTCGAAACCTCATTCGTTATCAGCCCTCAGCACAAACATCACACGTACGACATCGCCCTTCAATATTTCCACGTCTTTATTCCAATGACATAAGGTCGAGATTCGCGACAAAATTCGATTCGGCAATTCGGATTTGATGAATACCCTCGGTTCCGATGCGAAATAATTTCTTCTATTCATTCGCTAAAATATTACGCGCCGAGTCTCGTCGACTAATGAATTCATTTCAACTGAGGCTCTTCAGTTCGCAGAACTGGAGCTATCGATAAAGATGACGAATAGTGAAAAGGAGGGTTTCATTCTGATGCAAGATTATTGTTCGAGTCGGTTTTTGTGGATGACAAATACGTTTCATCAATTGTGGCACTATGTGATGATGGCTGTAATAAATATCAACTATTTAAATACTTTAGTGATGCATTTTGGCCCAATTTGAGTGATGAAAAAAAGGAAATCTCACTATGAGAGAGAAAGGAAAGGAAGAAAAAAAAGGGAAAACAAAGAAGAAATGACTTTTCTTCAAAATATTAAAATCATTATCGCTATTCCCGGTAGCATCCAAAGCCTGTAAATACTTTGGAGCCCAGGATCCGCTGTATTACTTTTCGAAATCTGATTTTTGCAAGAGCGACTGCCGGCTAACCTCACAACTCCGAGACAAAAGACTGTACAGAGCCTCGTCCGCCAATCAGTAGTTGTACTGACATTTTGGTGAGGTTAGTTTGAACCCCAAAGGTCTTAACGAGATACAAATACCCATACAGAAGTCCTAACAGTAAAATAACATGTGTTATATGGTAATAAAGTTATCAAAAACTTGAACGTTTAAATTAATTGTCAAGTTGCCAAACGACCGCTATGCTCTGCACCGAATGTTGCCCGCATTAGTGATCTATAGTCATAATACATCGCGAGTGTCGAGATATTTTACCACTCGGTGGACCATTATCTCTGCAACAAGAGCCAAGAAATTTTTGCAGCCATACCTACGAGATATACCTAGCACTTTAGTAGCTATCATTAAGCTAAATGAATAGCACAGAAGTTCTTAACTACGGTTAATAATTTGTAAAGTGCTATGCAATTGTGGTTATTGTACCTAGTTGCTTTCTTGATTCCGTGGGATAAGTGCATTGTTATATTACCCCTTTCGGTAATTGAACCCCATAGAGTTCGATTGGTTTAGTGTTTATGGTATTTTTTATAGGAAATTCTAAATAGTGTCATTGATTCCACTAGCGTGCTCCAAACATTCAAAAAGAAAAAATACAAAGTCATTCCCATCTTCTTTTTTATATCGTGCGAAAAATCCCCACGGATAAAAAATTCTAAATAGTGTCATTGATTCCACTAGCGTGCTCCAAACATTCAAAAAGAAAAAATACAAAGTCATTCCCATCTTCTTTTTTTTATCGTGCGAAAAATCCCCACGGATACCTCCCCCGCCGGGGCCGGAGGTTATGTCGGACTCGAACCGACTAAAACGCACGCCTTCTGTGGGCCGTCAGTTGCCGGAGGAAGTCATTCCCATCTTGCTTCCTGTAATCCTCTAAAATAGAATATGATAGTTCAAGCGCCGTTAATTCGACAGCAGAAGAAGAAGGTTACTCACCACTAAAAACTTAATTATTGAAAAGAGAAGTAAGATAGCTGGGATCTAAAGGACAAGCTTACCAGAATTGGAGCTAAGATGAAGAAAAATTAGACTATATAAAACTAATATTAATGGGCTGTTTCGGCTGCTAAACTGTTAACGTGCTTAATAATGATTAAGTGGGCGCTTTTTCACTAACAAACGATCTCCTTGAACTAAATTACAGAAAGCGGAAAAACTGCAACAATAAATTCATCTGTCTTAAAAGCCTCGGTAAATAATTAAGAGCCGTCTGCTTCTTGCAGTAGTGAAATGTTCAAGTTATGTCTAAAGTTCAGAGAGGGAGAAGTTGAACAAATGTAGTAGGAGTGGCAATCCTCGTGTTCAGCGAAGCGGGCACGACTCCGGTACGACGCGTCCAAGATGTAACCTTGTGGTTTATTTCAGGGAAATGATATCTGAATTTATTGAGCTCTGATCAGCTACTTATAGGGATATAGATGTTGTTCCATAAATAATATTGGATTTTTTTAAATAAAGGACACGTCAATTTGACTTCACCTCGCCTGATGGTAAGCTAAAAGCAAAGTCTCGGAAAAGAGGGTCCATTATAGACACTTTCTTGCGTATCTTGACTTCTCTTTTGGGAACGTCTGAATCAAATCAAATTCATTGATTGCAGAAACATGACAAAGTACATAGGTATTAAAATTAATGTTTGTTAAGCATATTTCTCTGTTTTTAGCAGCATGCAATTTTTTTGTTAATAGTGACGTAATTTCGACGTCTTCTGGTCTTCTAGCTAGATGGACGGAAATTCTGGCATGTGTTCTTGCTATAATCTATGTATAAAATTTCCGCTAAATCCGTTCAGCCGTTAGAGCGTGATTGAGTAACAAACATCCAAATATGTAAACATCTTTACAAACTTTTCCATTTATAATATTAGCAGGATTAAAAAAAAATATGCGAAGAATTCAGAACTTCGTTGTTCGGAAACTGTACAAATAGTACGAAAGTATGGTGGGGACGAGGCAATCTGCGAATTACGTAAGTTACGATCTGCAATATAAGTTAATATAGCTTCAGCAAAGTTGCGCATAAAGAGTAATGGTTTTTGAATATCCAACTAGGTATTTCCGAAGCACCCTAAAGTAGATGCTCCCCTCGAACGTTACATTTTTCTTTGCGACGAGGAAATATGCGCTCGCTGTTGATTTACGAATGTTATGTGAATGCGGCAATCGGAATAAAATACTGGGTTTCCTTAATCTGATGGTATCTTTGCTTGTCGCTGGTGATTGGATGACGGTTGTGAGATTAATGTGTGGTTTGTATCTTAGAGATACACAACTATAGACACTTTTAGTTGTAGTATTTGCCGCACCATTAAAGCCTGGAATTCCTTACCAGCCTTTGTGTTTCCTTGGCGTGAAAAAGCATCTGACGAAGCCGTCAAGCTGAGTGCCACCATTATAACATGGTACGTGTCTATAAAGGGATAATGGTGACTTACCAGCTCATGTGTTTCCTTTGTGTGAAAAAGCATCTGACGAGGCCGTCAAGCTGAGTGCCACCATTATAACATGGTACGTGTCTATAATGGTGACCTTTTTTTGTCTCTCCGAGACTTTGTCTTACCATCAAGCGAGATGAAGTCAAATTGACGTATCCTTTGTAAAAAAAAAAGTTAATAGAATTGTCTTTTTTATGGATGCTAGTAATGTGTACCCATCTAGCAAAACAAGATTGGTTGCGTTAAGAATGTGTTTACATCAACGTCTTCCAATATACCACATATTAGCATTTAACCCCTTCAGTTAAGTCAAATTGCGTGTATTAGGAGTGGGTTCCGTCGATAGTGTAATGGCCAGGATCCAAAGACCTCTCGATCGTAAGGCAGATTCGTATCACTAAGCTACTTCTTAATCAGCTGTACGAATAAATCTACTATTTATAAGCTTTAAATGAGATAGACTCATAACTTGTACAAGTTGCAGATAATATAGATAAACTTCAGAGTACCTAAACGTGCTGTTATCATGAAGACATAAAACAGCATTACACTAGGAAATATAGCTGGGTTTAAGCCAACTTATAAGTTCAAAATGCCGCGTCCATTAGAAACTTTTCCTTGGTGAGCTCACTTCGTCGTTAGACTACCAACTAGGTGGCTAAATGTAGGTGAATACGGAATTCTCTGGCACACCTACAGGGGATGCGACCACTCGTGAGAGGCTCCGTGATAAGAATACCGTATGGTATGGCGATTTAAGGCCTAGGCGTATGATACAGTTTAGAATTAAGGATTAGCTACGACACAGTGTTATCTAGACCCAAAGTAAGCATAGTTTATTGCAGAAGTGACTCCTCAGCGTTCACACTTCACAGATAATACTTGTGGTTTACTATGGTAAATAGTTAGTATGGCCCGCTGAACGTTGTAAGGTGCTTATTTACAGGTATAAGTAGGTATAGGTAGGTATAGCAAAGATATTATTAGGATAGCAAAGGAATAGAAAATTCTTCAAAATTCCAAATTATCGATGTATTACGAGGAACCGCTTTGAAAACAACTAAATCGCATATGACAAAGAACCAAATATCTGTTTGTACCCTCCCTTTCCTTAGTAAATATTAAATATCTGCTCTGAAATATACCGCGTAATGTTAAATCAATAAGGGAACTGATTATATTTTCAGAAAACCCAGGTGCTTAGGAATATAGTCCCTTTCTAGAGTAGCTTAGGTTCATATTCCAATGGTACGAATCAAGAAGCACTTAACTTGGTGCACGACACGTATTTGTTTACAGCGCTGCAGGTAATATAATTATCTAGGTGTATGTTAATGAAAGATAAATTGAATAAACAACATGCTGTATAAGGAGGTGTTAATGACGTCATTAAGTGGTGATAAGTGTTTATGGAAGAACGCACCTGTGTTATTTTGTATAGCGTGTTAAGGAATAGTGCGTCATGACATTTTCTCTTCCCCTTGCTCTACTGTTGGCAGGGTTTTTTTTAATTATAATTATGAGCGTTTACTTGGCAGCTTCGTCGAGATTGGGTATACCAATTTTATAAGCAAGCCGGTGCATATGATGATTGACTAAAGATGCTTTGGTGTATGCTTTCCTCTCGGGATTGATCGCTCCCTTAAAAGCCACAGGTGAACCACGCTAAGATGATGGAAGTCGTTTACTGAACATTATTTAGTACTGACATGAGTTTAATTAAATAGGTTGGTCTGAAGCGGTATTAGCTTAAGTAGTACTATTATTTGTTCTGTGGCTGAAGCAAGGCAACTTGTCAGGACCTTTTTCACAAGTTTTACATACTTATTTTACTTAATTATCTAATGATACTTTGTGATCAAATTATGTCTATATTTTATGTTAATATATCGGTACACTATTAACTACATACATGTTGTATACGCCTGTAAATCCCCGACGGGGTAGTCAGAGGTATATTAACACTTTAACACCCAAATTTCACCAACCAAGATATTCTATCCTATAGGGGGGAACATTGCCATCATGCGGACGCTCTATCATGGGCTGTATGTTCACTGTCAGAAGAACAACGGATTAAAGGATAGGCCCTTAGACACCTTCTACGACACCCTCAATAGGATGTCCCTATTCTACTCTATCAGGAACCAACAAGGTAATTATTATTAACTGAGTAAAATAATACCAAACAGTTTGTAAGAGAGACATTAGTTCAAATAGCTTGTGCATTAGACACGCGTATTTATTTTAACTGTTATGGTTAAACTGCTCGAATTGTTGCTACAATTAACGGCCGTAACTGGTGTTCTAATAGCGCTAAGTATACCAGTAAACGTATGTAGTTTAAATGTAAAAGACGCAAGCATTTTCAGTAGGTACGGACTATTTAAAGTTACGCAAGGAACTCCGAAGTGCCCTATATCAAAATATCATTTTAAGGCAATGTCTACATCGATTTAGGTTGGAAAGTTTCCGATATACCAATGTAGTATATAGTATACTATCGATAGATGGCCCCACCATAAAAAAACATACCAATCGAATTGACAACCTCCTCCTTTTTTGAAATCGGTTAAAATAGTATTTATATATTTTAGTTCAACTAATAATAATGTAAACATAGCGTATTTACTAACGCAATGCCCCTAAAACATATTTCATTATTTTCATCATTCATTCTAGAGCTAATTCTGAAATCTAGGCACACTAAAGAGAGACGAGAACGAAATAAACAATATACTAACGGTGACTTACAAACATCCATCAACTGAACGAGTATTTCAAAACACTACACTACGGAATTTGATAAATCGTATTGCGTTTAAAACTGCCAATATACTAGCTTACAGAATAGGCATTGCTTCAACGGCTTTCTTTTCCAGTCCATCGGAATTCTGGTCCGAGTCCAAACGGGTCGTATCAGTTCTTTGTTGGAGGGCGTGCGGCCATTCTTCGAATAGCAATCTCGCTTCCTTTACGTATGTATGAACTGAAAACTGTATATGGATTTATGCAGTATAAGTTTTAGTTAAGCGATAACTGTACGGTTGGTGCGCTTTATGGGTATAGACATTTTAAAGTGCAGCATTCAATTAATATATTGCACCCACTGAACATTTTTCTAAAAAAAAGTCATTGGATAAGTTGCTTGAAAGAGGACAAGAGAAATCAGTGACGAAGAAATTATTTTTGTGTTCAATAATAGTCTATTTATCGAGAAAGGTTATAGGCTAAATATCATTACGCTACTACTCAAGGTAGCGGAGCAGTTATCATAAATGTCTATAAATCCGGCAGATTCCCATACATTATTTGAGAAATTACAGGCTTGAAGGGGTAATACGAGGTCCCAAAGTTATCACCGGCGATGCCGGGGCGGGTCGGCTAGTAAACGTAATAATATGTCAATCCCTATTGATTGTTCTATTCCACTAACGATTCGGCGGAACGAAAACGGCTGTTCTCCATCTGATAGTAAACATACAGCCCATGACAAAGTGCCCGCTAGTCGGTAAATAGGCTCGCCCCCTATTACGTGAGAGCGAAAATCATGGCGAACTGTGAGTGTTAATACGAGGTGTATTAACACTCACAGTGTTAATACACCTCGTACTGTGGGTATATGTAGGTATATATGTCAGCCGGGGTGCGAGGAATATGTCTACGACTATTTCACCTCCGGCAACCGACGGCCCATATTATGGCGTGCGTTTTAGTCGGTTCAAGTCCGACATAACCTCCTCCACCGGGGCGGCGGCGGAGGGGTATCCGTGGGGATTTTTCGCACGATAAAAAAAAGGTATGTACGTAATGATAAGATTGTATCACTTGTCTAGCGGAGCAGGTCAATTTCTTTTCGATTAAAAGCAAAGTCAAATCATCGCATAATAAGAAAATACATACAGCAATAGTTAAAATACACAATTCTACAATTACAACACAGGAGATAAGTTACTACACTCAAGTGAAAGTTGGCCAAATAAGTCAAGACAAAGTTGGCAAGCGTATCGGCCGGGCCGATAGTTCGTATGGAACAACTTCGCCTCGTATATTACAACTAGTAGGATGTACTTTAAATGTTTTGGTTAAAACAGTTTGTGTGTAGAAAATGGAGTTTTCTGGATTGAATACTGCAATGTAATGGCATGATTAAAGGTAGGGTTTTTATAAGTAAAAAGAATTGCGATCAAATACAATCAATTAGCCTATCGCAGTCCACTCCTACCCCGCTAGACAAGTGGCGATTCGTTGGCAGTATAGAATGACGAATGTATAGGATTTGACGTTTATGACATGCGTCATCAACGACTGTCACATAAATGCATTCAAATCACATACATTTGTCATTTTATTCTACGAATTGCCACTTATCTAGCGGGGCTGCCCCTCTAGACAAGTGGCAATTCGTTGCTCGGCGTATGATGGATGCAATGCCAAATGTATGGGATTTGACGTATATGACAGGCGTCAACGAATGTCAAAAACGTCAAATCCTATACATTTATCATTCTATTCCATCATACGCTGAGCAACGAATTGCCACTTGTCTAGGGGGGCTGGGCATCTCCCAATGTGCGCCTGTTTTCCCTCTAACCACAATAAGGCCGACCTTTGATATCCTCCGTGAAACGACAGTATCTGATGACCACAACCCACTAGCGATATCGTTGTTCTGTAGTCATGTAGTCGGCCTTATTAGGGCTTCAACTACCGGTAACGTCTGCCATAGATGTTCGTATGACAACCTGGTTCCTTTCGAGACACGGAGGCGTCTTATTATTAGGTCGTTTTACATAATATGTGGCCTATTTTTGCAATTTATGAGAAAGACTATCATATGAAGCACTAATATCGAGAGGAAGATTTGTAGCATTTAAATAATCCTAAAAAGACCCGGCGACAATAGCTCCCAATCCAACAGAACAAAATTGCGCATATTGCTAATTCGGTTACAATACGGCAAATACCTTTGTAAGCACTTTGTAGAACTGTAAGTCGCCCTTTCAAACTTATACGAAGCCCGAGCTCGTACATTGACAAAGTTTTTGCATAAATTCTGTCATCAAATATCATCATATCAGTAGAGAAATCGCTTTGGGACTTAGAGCCTTAACTGTGACTGCTTTAAGACCAAACTTTGGGAACAAACGATATAAGTATAGGCCTAGGGTTGCTAGGCATCCGGATAAAACCGGACATGGGCTTTTTGATTGCGTGGTCCGGCTAAAGTAAACGGTGTCCACGCATCAATCCTGTCCTGTTTTGGTAGGCTTTGTACATTTCGCGACCGACAGCATTTAGCATGCAGATGAGTTATCTGCTTTATTAGACTTATTTGATCAATTGACTTTCATTAGCATTTAAGAAGTTAAAAAAAGTTTGATTTTGTCGTACAGTCAGCGTCAGAGAAAACAGACCCCCTCATGCTTTCATATCATTAACAAGGAGGGTCCCTTTTCTCTGAAGCTTACTGTACCTATACTAATACCTTTCCTATCCTGTCCTATATCCTCTCCTATGTCCTATAATGTCCTATCCTATGTATGTGTCCTGTATAAAAAAAACTGAGACACAAAAGCCTCAATAATGTAGTAGGTATGTATCTTTTTACTCAAATGCCTCCGGCTAAACTGACTGGTATGTCCGGCTATGAGGTTTGGCGACCTGGCAACCCTGTATAGGCCTATATCCTCAAGCGGAAGGCAGAGGTATAATTACAATCTTGTTTTTTTTGTAGGATCCGTAAGATTTCTGGTACGATAGTACAATACTGGGTATTTTTTCATGAGCTGTATGTTTACTATAGAAAATTAACTAGTCTGCTATACAGTCCCGAATTTATATATAGCATTTGATGAGATCGTCAAGCTGAGGGTCAGCATTGTTACATAGTTGGTGTATGGCGACCTTCTTTCCTGAGCTTTCTTTCTTTCAGCTTACCATCAGGCGAGGTGAAGAATTATTGACGTGCCCTAAATAAAAAACATTTTTTTTTTTTTTTTTTTTTCAAAATACATAATTTCTAACGGTTCTTCGATAAAAAAAATAAGAGTGTTGATTAGGTATGGTTTAGCTCTATTCGTAGTTACTTACTGATTGGCGTGGGAACACTAATTAAGCGAAGTAGGTAAACATAGACATATCATGCAACGTTATTTCTATGGGAAACATGATTCCGTGCTACACACAAAAAAAAGAAACCAAATGTTACCTTTGGTTTCTTAAGAACAGGCACAGATTAATAGAAATTGTATTACTGCCTGTGTCTTTTGCGTGGTATGTTGGATTCGAAATATTCGAATCACTGGAAAGGCCAGGTATAATAATAAATAATGAAAAAAGACGACTGATAAAGGTGCTTGGAACAGACTGGATGCAGAAGGCGCAGGATCGGGAGCAATGGCGCACATTAGGAAAGGTTCATATCCATAGCGGACTGTGATAAAGCTATCTAATAGATTGATACTAAATAATATCATAATTCATTCTAGGTTATACGGTAGGAAAGTATTCACTGGACTTGGGGATATTCCAACCAATGATTGACTCAATGACACCCGCACTGTATTCTATCTATAACCAACGCTGACGCAATGTCGTACACTCGTACTGCCTCTAAAATCATTGACACATGTATTGTCATTAATTTGCGTCGTTAAATTTAATGCGATGTGTAACGGACGCGTGGGAGCCAGTGCGGTTAAATTTATAACTAGCTTTTGCTGATGGTGGCGCCTGAGTACTCTTCTATTTGTCAATTTAAAGCCCTCTACTTATCTACAGAACATGTTGGCGGATTTGTTGGGTTTGGGATAGTCGGGGTCCTTTTTAAAACATCTGAGGTTGTAAACAAGAGTAAGTACTTTACACCGTCCGATGGAAAGTTGTTAATGTAGGCCGTGTGGATGTTTGTCTATGGATTTCACGTAGGCCACCCGACGACCTCACGATTTTTCCCGTACAATTTTCTACCATTATACCTACGTTAAACGTAGCGGGAGAACTGAGGACAGGGGAGAGGATACGCAAGCCAACTATTTCAACCACCAACGAGTTTCTATCAAAGTTACGCCGATTCTTTTCGTATAAAATCGTTACTAATACCGCCGATTAGAGTCTATCAAGCTAGTTTGCCGTCGATTCAACCACTGACTAAACTCTATCATATAAAGTCACCACCGTATCCGTCCATCGACACGATCAGCAAGTTAACTGTCGATTCTATCCTCCGACACGATTCTTTTAAATAAAGTCGGCAATACTAAACTGCCGAACTATGTTGATGGGTCGGCAGTTACAGTTTATAGTACGTTTAATACAAATTAGTGTTGTCATGCATACGGTAAGTGTCGTTCATGAACGATAATTTCTAGTCTAGTTGCTAGAATGTACGATGCGATATGTACCGTAACGCAATACGCTACATTACGTTATATATACAGTCTAGCATGATACATATACTTACGCTTATAGCGCTGTATGGAGTTTCTAGTCACCAGAATTTAATTGATTTATTTCAAGTTTCACTGAGGACTTACCTGAAAGAGAAAAATGATTTTACAACACACCTGCTCATAAAAGTGATATTATTTTACCGCAATTAAGCACGGAATGACACCTATTATAAAACTGTGACTTTTTCATTACTATTATTCACAAAAGTGAGTTATAGATTCTTTTTTAAATTTTATAGGAAGTGTCTATAATTGTCTATGTTCTTAAAAAAGTTTTGATACAAAAAATAACGTGTTTAATAGTACGAATAAATTAATACGCCGATTGTATGGTCATTTGATGCATTTTCGTATTTAAATAAATAATTTGAACTTGTAATACTTGTGTAATAAACAAAATTTTCACTCAAATTTAACTTTTTTTTTTCTCTAAGTACAGAAAAAAAAAACAGTAAAAAAAAGTTAAGTTCAAACCTCATTTTTTTTTAAATATGGTCGACCGCCCTTGTTAAATGCGCGCGCATAGGAAAACGAATTAATTTATTTGTAGTATTGTTTATTTAGTATTTGTAGTATTATTTTATTCGCAAGTGTGTTGTAAAACGTCGTATGGCACGTGTGAGCATGATGATTACCGTCCTCGGCTGTCTTAAGACCAATGACGCCTCGGCGGTAATCACCAACGTTGCTCACTTGTACCGTAATGTACTATTATTAGATAACATAACTAGGAATAATAAAATTACAGTTTGGTTTATATTACGTAACGTAATATTAAGTTAGCACATTGCCAAGTTAAGCAATACTGTCAGTGTCAGTAGTTGTCATTGGGAAGACCAGAGCCTTGTCCTACTTATCTTCTACGGCTTACAAGGTCGGCAGCACGAGTGTGACTCCCTTGGAGTTGCACTCGTCCACAGGCCACGGTAACCATCCATCACTCGGCCCCGGTTGCCATAGGGACATCTACGGCAGTCGTTACGGGTAATTGGAGCCCATTTTTTAAAGTTAGGAAACCCTTCGGATACCCATCATGTATTGGCGCATCACTAGGTACATATTATAAAACAACTAGCTTTTGCCCGCGGCTTCGCCCGCGTGGATGTCGGTTATTGCGACCAAACATAGCCTATGTCCTTTCTCGAGGTCTAATCTACCCCTATACCAAGGGTGCCCAACCCCAGGCCCGCGGGCCACGGAGTGGCCCGCGGACGAATTTCGGATGGCACGCGCAAGCCACTGCGAGAGGAGCAAAAAAAAGCTTGTACAAAAGCAATTGCATTAGTCACAGTCGCAGTCGCAAATGCTTTACTATTTTTTCTTTTCACTCAAATCTATCGAGTATTCATCAAAATGATAATTATTATCTCTTCATATCATAACATAACTAAAAAGTTTAAAATATTTTTATTTTATTTTATTTTTATGATTTTGATTGTATTGATAGTTTGGTACCTATTATAATAAACTTAATATTGTACTAGTGCACTTTGTTATTATACTAATTTTTGTAGTTACAATCCATATTATTGAATTTTAATTTATACGCGTAAAAATGTAGTAAAATAGGAGCTGTTACTGGCGTGGATCGGATCCGGCGGCTGGGTCTGAGGCGACTCTGTACAAAACTGAGGCCATGTTCTTTCATAGGCCTCGGCGTGCACCACCGGAGGGATCCAACCTCACATTGGGAGACACTCTCATCGGCATCAGACCCCAGATGACATATCTAGGGCTCGTGTTCGACGGCCCAGATATTGGGGAGCATCTCCGAAGTCTGGCTCCCAAATGAAGAGGCACAGCTAACGCTCTGGCGTGGCTGCTGTCCAACATGAGGGAGCCAGACCAGAGCAGGAGGCAGATGCTGTGGGAATCGTACGTTCCATTGCCCTATACGGGTGTCCCGTGTGAGCGGATGCCCTGAAGTCTAGGCACGTGCACCTACCGCGTGCACCGCAACAGACGATGGCCATCAAGGCCATCAGGGGTTACCGCACGATATCCTATGACACGGCGAGTTTTCTTACCGGATCTCGGAGAGCGAGGCTATGGACAAACATGGCGAGTCACCGGCAATTAATCTTGACATCGCCAAAACTTTTATAGTCTGCCACAAATCGCTTCTTTCTAAGCTACCAGCCTTTGGTCTGCCTCTCAGACTGTGCGACTGGGTGGTTAGCTTCCTGCATTCTCTCTCTTCTACATATCAACGATATTCTGACCACCTGGCAGCATTCATTGCTATGCAGGCGATAGCATCTTACACGGGAGTTATCATGGGCATACTGCGGCCGAGCAGTCTGATATCGCGGGAAAAAAAGCAGCTTCTTGTCACTGAGCTCGACCGGATCCTTAATCATATTTCCCAATAGGGCTCTGAGAACCTGGTCGAGTTCAATGCCAACAAGACGCAGGCATGTGCATTTACAGCAAAGGTATCTTTTTTCCTTCCGTCTGTGGCGTGGGCACTGCCACTGCGGGACAATCTCAGTATTCTCGGTATGGATGTTCGCGGCGGCTGCCTACTGAACAACAAAAATTATATTGAGAGTATCATCAAAACAGCCTCCCGTAACCTCTAAGTCCTGAACAAAGTGAGATGTTTTAACACGCCGGAGCAGCGGTGTCTTCTGTCTCCTGCGTGGAATACTGCTCGCATCTCTGGGATGGCTTCGCAAAGTACTTACTTGATACACTCGACAGGTTCCAGTGTCGTGCGGTCCGCTTTATTGGGAATCCTGAGATCATGAACACCCTCGAGCCTCTGCAGATGCGTAGAGTTGTGCGTCCTTGGCAGTATTTTAATTTTACCGTCTCTGCTATGGTGAATGTTCTGATGAGCTTTTCCAATTAATCCCACCCTATCCTTTCCTACACAGAACAACGCGTGCAGGACATAAATGTCACCCGCATACGGTGCAAAATATTCGGCGACTCCTTCCTCTGCCGTACCATTAACTCCTGGAATTCTTTACCACAGTCACTTCCCTCTTCCTACAGTCCCGGATCCTTTAAGCGGGGCCCGAAAAAGCATCTGATGAGGCCGACAAGCTGAGTGCCACCATTGTAACACGATGCCTACGTGTCTATAATGGTGACCCTCTTTTCCGTGACTGCCTTCAGCTTACCATCAGGCGAGGTGAAGAGAAATTTACGTTATAAAAAAGTTATTTCGGTGCCATATCGTTACCGAAAAAAGGCGCGGGAACGGGGACACGAACCCGAGCCGTGAAGGACACACCGTAGTAGCAGCGATAAGACCCATCATGGGGGAAAGCTAGAGAGGCCGCCATGTAGCCTCTCCTCCATCCTGCAGGTTATCACTGGGCATGGATGCTTCGGGGATTTTCTGCGTCGGATCCAGTAAGAGCCAACCACCGAATGCCATCGTTATGACGCGGGAGACGCCATCACCGTAGGAGTGAGAGTTCTCTCGCTTGTCACGGCGATAGCACGCTGCGCGAGTGCATGGGCGGCCGTCCCTCCTTTTGTGAGCAAGTAATACTCCAAAAGGAGACAGCGGGGTAGGAACGGAGGAGATTCGCAGCCCACACAGCCCGTGACGAGCGTAGGGGACGCGGGCATCGGAGGTGCAGAACAGGCCTCTGTCCCTAATGAGGGTGGTGACGGGTGGAGCTGCTTGCACCTCCCCATTCCCAGGGGCTAGATGGGGACATGGTGGTCCCCATACCCGAAGAGAGCCAGCTCGAAGGAGATGGGCGAGAGATCAGCCAATTTCATCTTGCGAAACCTTGTATGTAGTAAAAAGATGCACTGGCCCGCCAAAAATGTCCAAATCGTAAGTTTGGCCCGACAGCTAAAAAGGTTGGGCACCCTTGCCCTATACCAAATTTCATCAAAATCGGTTCAGTGGTTTGGGCGTGAAAGTGAGACAGACAGACAGACAGAGTTACTTTCACATTTATAATAGTAGGGCAGTCACTGTCGCTGTCTGTCCGCCCCTTATGTATGCTTAAATCTTCAAAACTACGCAACGGATTTTCAAGCGGTTTTTTTTAATAGATAGAGTGATTCAAGAGGAAGGTAATATGTATAATAATAAATGCAAAATATTGTAGAGAAACACTGATAAAGCCGAATCAGAATACCACGCGGGCGGAAAATATGGCGGTACGAAGTTCGCCGGGTCAGCTAGTTAAACATAAAAGCAGATACGATGATGATGATGACGATGAAGGAATAGCTACAAGAAACTTCCTCTTGATGTCATATTTCGTGTCAACAACCGATACAACAATATTGCCTGTTGTTCAATCGAATCAATTATTTGGCTTCTAAACTATGACGGTTACTCCTATGGTGTATTTAGGGTGATCGATCATGGCACCCTAGCCTTATCGTTACTTGACTACCGGCACAATATGTCCATATATCTTGTTATTTATGAGTTACTATTGAGACATAACAGGTTTAAACGATCGGATAATTGCTTATATTAATAGCAGCGTTTCTCAAATGGAGAGGCAAGACCCCGGACCCCGAAAATAAAGTACAGGGTTGGCAGTATACATCTTGTTATTCCTAAATAACAAGGATGTATCAGTATACATCCTTGTTATTTAGGAATAACAAGATGTAAAATAAAATAAATTAACTCAGTGAGTTACTTTTTATTTAATTTTCATTTATTTAATATAACATTTTCGCAAAATTTACAGCTAAAAGATACTATTAAGTAAAAGCTAAAACATAATAAACATACATGTTTTCACCAATAAGAAAATAACTATTGATAAATGAGATAACAGAGAAAATCGGTTAATTGTTCATGTGATATTAATAACAGCGTTTCTCAAATAAGAAGTCGTGACCCCGGGCCCCAAAAATAAAGTACAGGGTCGGTAAAATACGTGTTGCTTTTGTGTCAACGCGATGCTCGCTCCACTGTTGCGTTGAGTGAGCGAGGGGTGGTCTCACGTCCTGCTTATCTTTTGTTCTATACGCCCTGCACCCCACGTATTGTTCTCACCCGCTACCATCGCGTCGCTCATTCAGTTTGAACGTGTCCAGTGTAAACAGTTCTACCTTTCTGTGCTCGATTTTAATATTTCAAATATAAGTGTAGGTACTTAAAATTAAAGTTTCAATTCGTTTGAAGTGTTTTTTTTCGGTTTTCCCTATGCAGCAGGGGGAGAACTACGTCAGCTGACAGCCTAGTGCCTGTTCGAACGTTAAAAATTAATAGAGCGTCACGCTGGGGAAACAAAAAAGAACTGAGACAGGGCATTATGAAGTTTGAGAAACGCTAATCAATACAAACATTGTTATATGCCCTATTATTTAATTTGGTAGTAGTATTATTAGGCGGTATTGGTTAATATTATCATGACTGACCAAATGCAATGAAATGACAGTTCAATTGACTACTAGTTGTTACTCGCGGCTCCGCCCGCGTGACTTTCTGATCAGTTATTCCAGGTTATAATCTAATCTTGTACCAAATTTGTAACAACAGATATGACACCATTGTTCCTGAAAGGATCCGTCCATATTCGACATAAAACCGTAATCCTCTCGTTATTTTATAAAGTAGTCGGTGGGAGAAAGGTTTCGGAAGGGCCCAATCACGCAACTGGGCTAAAATTACATTCTAATACAATAATGAGTTCGTAGTATATCGTATACCTCTCGTGGGAACCTTTATTTATTTTATGGTCGGAACAGAATATCATGATAAAAAGTACCTATTTAATATTTTTGGAAAAGGAACGAGGTAGTCGGTTATAGGTATAATGAGATTGGTTTAGCTAATTTAAAACGTGCCTGTTTCTTCCGTACGTGGCGAAATTAAGTAGTTACTTGAAGTTTACCTCAATTATATTAGTTCAAGATTATTTTAACCATTTTCCTTGCTGACGTTACTTCATATAAATTTTGTATAAAATGAAGAAAAAAAAATCAATGGGGCGAATCACTGAAGGAAAACATTAATTATTTTTAATTTCTGTGATTCGTCCTACTGGGCCGAACCCCTATAGGACGAAACATAGAATTTGTCATTGACAGAAACACATTTTTCCACTTTTGAAGTGTATCTCGCGCAAACTATTCAGTTTAGAAAAAAATGATGTTAGAAACCTCAATAGCATTTTTAAAGACCTATCTATAGATACCCCACACGTATGGGTTTGATGAAAATAAAAAATTTGAGTTTCAGTTCTAAGTATGGGGACCCCCAAAATTTAATGCTTTTTTATATTTTTCTGTGAAATTCTTAGTGCAGAGTTCACAGAATACATCTACTTACCAAGTTTCAACAGCATAGGCCATATAGTTTCGGAGAAAAGTGGCTGTGACATACGGACGGACAAACAGACAGACAGACGGACGGACAGACATGACGAATCTATAAGGGTTCCGTTTTTTGCCATTTGGCTACGGAACCCTAAAAATAGCGGGTAGTTGCCAACAGCAAATCATACATACTTACATACAATGACGCCTTTATCCCCGGAGGGGTAGACAGATGCGAATTAACACCCACATTTCACCAATGATTGTTCTACGTCCTACGTAATAGGGAGTGAGCCTATTGCTGTATTCCGGGCACTATTGT
Organism: Eilema depressum; assembly: GCA_914767945.1. Lineage (NCBI taxonomy): Eukaryota > Metazoa > Arthropoda > Insecta > Lepidoptera > Erebidae > Eilema > Eilema depressum. The sequence continues at coordinate 4,131,863 of OU612026.1, forward strand.
TGACTCGAACCATACGTCTGACGCTCAGTCTGAGTTGCATATATCTATCTGTGATGTTAAACAGCTCTATCCCTTAGTCGCCTTGTACGAAACCGCATGGGAGGAGATGGGGTGGCTCAAATTCTACTCTGCCGGGAACCACGCGGCGGGAAATGAAAAAATACAACAAAATAACAATAGCGTAACGTGATATGTAGGGAAGTTGAATGAAGAGAAGTATTATAAATCTCCAATTTTGCTTCGAAAAGCCTCCGAACATTTCTCCTCTATAAATTGTACACAAAACCAATGTCATCAAAGGAGTAGATAGGAACCAAGGGGTGAATATTAATAAAATGGTTGTTCGAAATTCGTAACCAAACTGTACATAGTTTGGTTGATGAGATTGCTTCTAGTTTCACGGTACAATAATCCTATGTTAGTAGTTTAGCTGCGCCCCGTGGCTTTATCTGCGGGGCGCAGTAATTATATGTGATTTATTTGTCTACATAAGTCTCAGACGACGTGAAAGTCATCTACCGAAAATATTAAGAATACGGAAACAGTGAGTAATATTTTAAAAAATTCAAGCCAAATTGCACGGAAAAAATATAAGAAAGAAAAGCTCGAATAGTAATTGCTTAATTTATTCGCATAAAACGGTCCTCACTGACGTCATCACGCGAAGTAAGGCAATTAAAAAGTGTCCCAGAGACACAGGGTGCTTCTGCGAGTTAATCAAAACTTGGTCAGGCGGCTCTGTAGGTTTTTACAGCGGTGGTGTGGTTCGACCGTAGTGGTGTGGTTCGACTGCACTTGGCGCGTGGCACCATGCATTAGTTGCACTGACTTGCACCGAATTTATGACCATGCTTTGGAGTTTGTCGTTTTAAAAATGTATATCGCACGCTTGTATGCCATAAATTAAGAGGTAAATTATGTGCCTAAATTGAATAAACGAAATTGATTCTTTGATTGAAGAATGCTCTGAAGCCTCGACCAAACATGCTTGAGGATTATATTTCCTATTTGCCAGTGTCAAAATCTAGCAAATAATTACGTATTTATAAGTTTTATTTTGTTTTTATAAAGTATATTAGTAACAAAAATAATTAATAATCTCTCCAACCCCTCCAGCTAAGTTAAATTGCTTGCGTTAGGAGTGTTTTCACGTCAGTAGTGTAATGGTCGAGATTCGAACCCAAGACCTCTCGATCGTAAGACTGGCTCCTTAACTACCAAGCTACCGACGACATTTCGTTTCCGAAAGTAAAGGAAAGGAGATGGATACTCTTCCATATATTCGTGGGCCTGATTGACAGAAAATGGAGCTGTCAGCTGTCACAGCTTAAAAATACAGTTGATAAACACAAGAAATAATTAATCGATTAACGGAAATCGATTTAGAATTTATTTTTATTACACTATTATTTGATATTTTAAATGGTTATTATTATTATTATGATTAAGTTTTGTTCACTCTGATTGATTTAATATCAAATTGCGATGCAAGTGTTATAATACGCAATATTGTTTAAATAATTTTTAGTAATCGATATTTTATTTTGCTAGTGAAATAAATTTAGTTTTAAGATTTCTCGTCTTCAGGATTTTCAATTGAGCTGGTTTTTTAATATGTATTTTGAAATAGAAAAAAATACCGCTTTTTTAAGTCATATCTCAACTCATTACAATTTTGGCCCAGAAGTCCCCGTCTCCTTTACACTAGTTAGTACACCATAAATAGTTCTATGATGACACTATTGGTGCTTTTTTAAATCTCTAATTTCATTTTAAATAGTAGCTAATACAAAAAAATACAGCGCTCAGGAAAACGCCTCAACTTAGTTGACTTTCAGTTCTAAGAGCATTTTTATGACTTCCTATGAATCATTGTAACTGACTTCCTTTTATGGCGTATACCATAAAAGTTAATGCACTGTGGGCTGTAAGTGACAACTATTGTTTAATACTATGTAATCATACACCCTCTGTAACTACCCTTACTATGAAAGGAGAAGGTAGCAACAGAAAATAATATCCCTCACTCAGAGACCAATTAATAACAATATTACTGTTATTGGTATGTAATACATTGTCACTTATATTAAATGATTTCTATAAGAAAAGAAGAGCTACTCAATTCGTCGGAACTACAGACATAGAATGTAACTGACACCGGATATGGTAGGAAAATCCGCTTTCAATAGTTGGTTGAATGAAAGGTAGTCGCCATAGATGTTAGCATAACGCCTTCCAGTTGACGTTAGTTAGTTAAGAAACTTTACATGAAATCATAAACAAATATTAAAAAATGTTTGATTGGTCTACTCATTGAATACGATTGAATAGTTAGCATAATAAATGCTTCAAAATTTCATTCAATTTATTCATTGATTTATTTCTATTTAAAGATAGTTTGTAAATTGGTTAAAGTTCAACAATTTCTGTACCTGGTGGATATTAAATCAATCAATTAGCCTATTGCAGTCCACTGCTGGACATCAGGAGCATGGAAAGGGGACTCTTCTGTCCGCACTTAACCTCCTTTTTGGGCCATTGTGCGTGAGGATCAGGAGCAATAAAGCACATTGGGATAAGCATAAAGTGTGCCCTTGCTTCCGATCCCACGTGTACCGCGTTCAATCTATTCCAATATTAATGGAATAGATTGTCGTGGATGTCGGTTATAGTGACCAAACATAGTCTATGTCCTTCCTATCGGTCTACCCCCATACCAAAATTTCATCAGAATCGGTTCAGTGGTCAAGGCATGAAAGCGTAAAAGAGAGACAGAGTTCAAAATGCAAACATAGATACAAATTCATTTGCGAATTTATCACACATAGACATAGGGGCATATGATTGAAATGCAGCATACGGTTAAAGTCGATATTAAATTAACTCTCTACTCTGTACCTATTCATTAACCGGCTCGTTGGTGCAGGGGAATACGTTACACTCTAATCCATTGAACAGTATTCATCAATGGATTAAATTCCACTTTTTGTACCACCGTAATCCATCACTGGACTTAATTCCACATTTTGTTCTACTAATCTATCACCGGGTTTAATTCTACTGTTTATTCAGCTGTAATTCATCACTGGACTTGATTCCATTGTAATTCATCAATTGTACGGTTTTTCTTAGTATAAGAGAAGACTTTTCTGTCCGCTTCCTATAGGTGACAAAGAAGGAATGACATCTTCCAGGTAGTAGGTACCTAATACGATACCCACTTATCATCAAGTGGCATGTATTCTTATTTGCTACTTGAGTTCCTAAACAAGTAATAATTAAAAAACTTAAAAAACCTAACTGCGATTGTTTTTAAAACTACACATTTGGTGCAAAAAATCTGCTATTTTGATATTTATATTTGAAAGGGTGGCTGGGACGGACTGGATGCGGAAGGCGGAGGATCGGCAAACGTGGCGCATATTGGGAGAGGCCTATGTAGTGTGCAGTGGACTGCAATAGGCTAATTGATTGATTGATGATTTGAAACTTACTGACCCTCACATACCTAGAAGTCATACCTACATATAATCATAAAATCAAAATTCGAGTTACTAGGGAATAATGACCTAGGGTTCCTAGTTTCTTTGAAATCCTTTATCGCTTCGTCGTTGAACAAAAACATTATTCAAAGTCGACCCAGCCCTACCAACGAACCAATATCACCAAATCAAACTCGACTGAAATAAATTCTCATAACAATTGTGAACGTATAAAGACATTTTACGACCAAATTGTGGTTGTCCAATTCATCCGAGGTCCCTTGTAGACGTTTCATTATAGTATTTTAGATCGTAAAATTTTAATCGAGGAAAATTTGGGCCGCCGGCCGAGGTCGGATATCAAATTTAATTTTCGCATGTACAGCCAGCAGCGAAAATAGATTAACACACATGTTCAGAGAAGTGTCGCATGGAAGCACTGAAGGCTAATTTTAGTACTCGAAAATAATTTAGTTGTTCATTTATTTGTGTCTAAATAATGAGTGTAAATGTTACTTAATGTTAAGTTCGTAGCGTCTGTCTTTTTTAAGCTATTGCATAGCTTCTATCGCGGGCCATGAGCGTGGAGACCGAATCCAGAAATTCCGTAATGAAAAAAAAACCTAACACCCCCAATTCCGAGCTCGCATGAATTGAGCCGAGCTGCTCCGAATTAGCTCCGCTTAACGTAAGTAGGTAATTATAATTGCATAAGTTGTTAGTTTTCAAATTCAAATTCAAATTCAGACTCAGACTCAGATTCAAATTCAAATTCAAATTCAAATTATATTATTATTTACTATAATTGCATAAGTTCATAAAAAATGCTATGCAATAGCTTTACTGCGGCAGTCCCCGAGTGCCACACGTCTTTTTTATACCACTTAGTTCGCAGACAAGCACGCGGCCCACCTGATGAAAAGTGGTTACCGTGGCCTATGGACGAATGCAACTCCAGGGGCGTGATTCGCGGTACCGACCCTGTAAAAACAAGTAGATTATGAGCCGTCAGAGAAGAAAACAAGCAGGAAAAGCCTTTACGTGTCGTCATTATTTAGGAAATGATCTAAGTTTGTTCAGTAGGTAAAAAGTGTACAAAGCAAAGCGGTATTAAAAAATAAAATTATGACGGCGGCACTGTGATTATCGAAAGAAAGAGTTTTTTTTTAATGCAGTAACTACGTTATCCTTGCTATCAAACAGTTATTTCAGTTGTATGCGGTTATCTGCACAGACAAAACGCATACTCACTATTTTAGAACGCATTAGAGATTTTCATTAAGTTCGGCTTGAAATCAAATGGGCTCATTACGTAGTGGATTTAGATGAGCCATCCTCGCTCATTGTCACCTGCTACCGTTCACTAGCGACTCCACCCCGGGGGATTCTAACGCTTTGTGGCCGTATAGCATTGAATTGTGTGCTTTAACAGGGTTTATATTATGTACCTATTGAGTATTTTGTTGTTAGTTACAATGTAATAAAGAGAGTATTATCACAACGTCATCGTCAGTGTAAGGATTATATTTATAGAGCTTTATAGAGTATTTAACTTTGAAAGCTGTATAAAGTTATGATTCCGTAGCCAACTGCATACGACAACGACAAACGCATGCAGTAGATACAGCGTACCCATTACTTGTTAAACTCCGATACGGAAAAAGGCGACTATTGAGAAGCCGCAATGAATTACGTGCATCTGCTGCGTGTGTCGGTAGTTCTCGTATGCGGTCGGCTACGGAGTCATACCTTACGTTTTCAAATCGATTTAAAAAGAGAATACGATAGATATACAGGGTGCACAGAGATTCAAAAGTTTAAATTACTGAAAAAACCCCTTATAATGATTTAAACTGCCAAAAATAAAGAATTACGGAAATTACTAGTTATATTTAGGAAATATGATTTTTTTAAACAATCACGGAACAAAGGGGACTCTTTTGATACGGAGTCACCTTTGATACAATTCCTGAAGATCAATTCAAAAGCAAACGATCTTATCTAGGTATTGATTCAGATATGACTCTGAATCCATTCACAGATATGCCTTTGAATCGATTCGCAGATTGGATCATATGTTTTTGAATCCTTTAAAATCCAAAAATCATTTTTAATAATGCATCCCTATTTCTCAGTGCGCTAGAGCGAGTTATACAGTTAGTCGGAAACAGCTCTCACAGGATACAAGGAGAGGTTTTACTCTTAGCAGCCCACTATTCCCAGAGAGCCTTATGAAAGCGTTATACTGTTAGCGGAGAAACCATTTGTCCATTATGAACAGAAAATAGTTCACTAGGTTTTTATGCGAATACATTTCTGAGTAAGGGTATGGTCAGGCTATATTTTGACTACGGCGTACGGTTTCTAGGCGACTCAGATATCGGTGTTCGCTTAACGACCTACGTCCTCCATAAGCGCGGGCCTGAGAGGTAGACAGGTGAAGCCGCCTGTCACCCTAGCAGAAGCCGGTCACACCCTCCGCCGTCGTTTCGGGAGCAAGATGGGCCTCGGCCATGGATTTCGGGAACCGTGGTTCCCACAGCCGATGCAGAAATGTCAGAACCAGAGATGGCTCAGCTGGGATTGCGACTATTGCGAGGAATATGTCTTTGGCAATCTCACACTCTGGCATCTGAAGACCCAAGACGGTGTGTGGTTTTAGTCGGTTGGAGTCCGACATAATTACCTTAGCGGTATCTGAGGGAATTGCGTGTAAATTTTATGTATTTTTAAAGCCGCACAATACTAATTACAGGATATACGAAGTCTGTATGAGACCACACGTATAAAACGACGGACGACCTTACCTAACTTTTCATGACTACACTTAACCCAGCTAATAATTTTCGCATTAAGGGATTAATCAAGTTAATCGGTGCGATAACCCATATTGACATGTGGTAATCATGTTATATCGCCAATAATATCATTTGACCTACTAATCCTTATTTAGCGACAAGATGGAGAACCTTGTGACGTCATTAGCCATTTAGCGGTGGTATAATGGTTATGATAAACTGTTAAGCGTGATATATGAACGCCTATAGCACTAGGATACTTTAATTTATTACTAGATGTTGCCTGCGGCTCCGCCCGCGTGGATGTCGGTTATCACGACCAAATATAGCCTATGTCCTTTCTCAAGCTCTAGTATATCTCTATCCCAAATTTCATCTCAATCGGTTAAGTGGATTAGGCGTGAATATAACAGACAGAAAGTATTACTTTCGCATTTATAATATTAGTATGGTTTTTCACGTTTACACATTAAAGCCGGAGAATCGCTTATTATTTCTGATTATTTCATTGGTTTCTACGAGGGTAGCTACAGTCCAGCGACTATACAACCAATAGACACCTATTCTTTCATATTTTACGAACAAAAAATTCTGGCAGCTTGCTGAGGTAGGAGTCGCGGGGAGAGGCAAATAACTGCTTTTGATTGGTCTAACAAATGTCATTCCGATAAAAGTAGTCCGATCGTAAAATAGTAGAACCGAACCGAACCGATTGACCGAACGAAATAGATAAATTCAAATGTACGTGTGTAAGAAAGAGATATGAATATTGCCATTCCGGAAGTGTTCGCGGATCACGTATGTGGTCAACACTGGTTGATTACTTGACTCTGTGCTTCTAAGGCAAGATTTTTATACGCTGTTCTCGCCGTAACCATTGCCAGAAGTGCGTCGCCTGTAATGCGGTGTCTAGTTGGTTGTATGGTCGTTGCTACAGTCTGACCTAACCACAGCGAAGGAGTCTCTCGTCCGTCAATCAATCATTAACACCCACATTACCTAATAGGGGGCGATCCTATTGGCGTCAAACAGGCACTTTGTCATGAGCTGTAGATAGGTTTATTTTTGGATGCAGAATAGCTCCATATATCGATGGGTATATCCAGCGATACAAAACTCTGATTCAGATATAGATATAGAAAGATATGAATAGTTAGCATAATAAATGCTTTCAAATTTCATTCAAAAGGTCTGACTAAGTCGATATCACGATAACCTTTGAAAATTTAATTAAACTAGACAAGCCTGTCATAGATTTCAAGTAGGTACTTCATAGTTTGAAGTAACGGTTCGCTGAAACGGCTGGTCTTCATTAGATTGTAAATTTTCTCTACGGTCGAAAATTCGGTCAGAACATGACTAAATTTATTGTATCGTCCCTTCACTAGTATTTTACCTGTACAGGTGCTCCGCGGTTTCGCTCACAGTAGACAGTAGACCTTACCCACCCGCGACTTTTTAATTATTTTCTTTCGGCTGTAAAGAGTGATACCATCGAGGAAATAACCACTCGATGTGTGATGCTATGTAGTCTATAACCTCTCCTAAGATCTGGCCTATTAAGCGCGAAAATATTTTTTCCAAATCGCATAAAGCAGTTCCAGAGATTTACCCATCAATAGTTTAGATATAGACGATTTTATGAATTTGACTAAGACTTTATATTGCAGTGGCGAGGTGTCCCTATATCTCTTCCTTTCCTATTGTCTTCCAAAAAAAGCATGGTTCATGACAAATAAGATCGAGATAAGTCCGTTTTTCCACCTGCTTCCCTTCTGAAAATCTTCACTCTTCGCCACTTATCTTGTGTTAACTTAACTGTGAATTACACATAAAGTACGACGGAGTTGACAAGTCTTAACTGAAACAAAAACCCCCAAAATAAAAATAAAGATACCATTTATTCATTTAAACTAAGTACTATAACGGTTATAAATCCCAAGGATATGCAAGCCCCAGATTTTAGCGCCAGTGGTGTTAAACATCCGCCATATTTATAGTACTGCAACCCTAAAGCTATGATGTGGTCAGGTTCCACACCTCTGCAATACAACCTCATAATTCACCGAGTTTAATGTTCTTCGAATGACGCTTTAGTCACTTTTGTTCAAAACTATTTGAATAACAATTCAAATGAGGTTGAAGTTTGATCGTGTATTGCATAATTACGTACTGCAGGTGTGTTTAGTTTTGGTTTCTCTAGTGATATGACAATGAAATAATTATATTATTAGCTCGTTTATTATTAGCCGCGTGGTTCTCGGCAGAGCAGAATTTGGGTCACCCCCACCTCATCCCATGTGGTGTCGTACAAGGCGACCTAAGGATAAGGCTGTTTTCTTTTAGACATATACATACTAATATTATACCGCCCGGTCTCAGCATCAGATGCATGGCTCTAGTCAAATACTGAATAAGCACTTGCCTAAATAGCAGCTAGTTTAGTCCATGAAGCCTGCTGAACTTTCAAGCTTGTTCTCTGTTCAAAATTATGATCAATGACGTCACTGTTCATGATGACGACGAGATATTATGTCCCATACTGCTTTTTTTTTTAATCTTTATATTTTATTAGGTGACTGTAGTGTATACTAATAAAAAGGCGTTTTGAGGTATGAAAGCCTTACTTATGTAGATATATCTGCCTATCAGAACAGAGGATCTATTCTATTACCAAAACGACGCCACAGACACAATACTTTTTCATCAGCATACCTGCGTATTCGCTACAAAGTACCTACGCCGCGACGCTCGGCTCAATTTCACAAAACGCATGTTTCTCTCCCCAGAGTAATACGTAGTTATGCATACGAAAAACCCTAGACCATTTCTATGTACATATCATGGATAACTAAATAACGGAACTGTATTTTTTTTTCATCTGTTTTTATTAACTTCAACTGTAATATGTACAGATATTCACGCCTGTATATCTGAAGGGATAGAGGTATATAAACACCCATACTTTATCAACCATTATTTTCGGGGGGTCAAGACTTTGTCATGGGCTGCATGTTTACTGTCGGATGAAGAACAGCCCTATCTCTTAGTCGACTTCTATGATATCCACGGGAGGAGATGGCATGGCCCACCAAATCACATTAGGACTACCCTAACGGCATAAAAACATACCTACGTATTAATTACTAGCCTTCCGCCCGCGGCTCCGCCCGCGTGCATCTCGGTTAACGCGACCTTTGCTCATATCTTCGGTTCTACTCAACCGATTGCGATCAAACAAACGTAAGATTTTAAGTCTGAGTAAGCCCTTTCAAACAAAAAAAACCGCATCAAAATCCGTCCAGTAGTTTTTGCGTCCATCGCGGACAAACAGACAAACAGACAGGAAATTCAAAAAAAATATTCTCGTGTTCAGTATCGTTAACATAACATAACCCAAGTATTTTTTTTTAGATATCTCCAATGTACAGACACGACCACTTTACAATTATATAATAGTATAGATAGATAGAAGATTCAAAAGGTGTGTTTATGAAGATTTCAAACAATAAAACAATATTAGCAGACCAGACAAAAACTTCACATGAATACTTGTACACATACAATATTTTTCAAACAGTTTTCTAGTAACAATATACAGTGAATGGAACAAATCGATTTTGTAATGAAAAGTCTCGATTCAGTGAACGCAAACATCGAGTGTGGGAACATCACTAGCGATAACTTTACCGTATGAAGTTTTACTAAACATTGTTACTGTAACTGTTATACCTATCCAAGGACATTATTCTGAGTGACACGTTGTTTCAAACGCAGCGATAACGTGAGATGACGGTGGATTAGGTACAATTGATTAACATAATAAGTAGAAGAGAGAAGTGACGTAAAAAAAACTAGACCAATTTTAATGTTTACAAATGCGCGTAGTTACGAAACGGGTTGTCTCTTAGAGTAAGGGGCCAGTTATTGAAAAATATTATAGGATAACGAATGAATAATGTTCAAGGATAAACAAAGAATTATTATGAGAAATGCGAGAAAAGTCATACGAAGTCAGGTCGCATATTATGAAGTTCTCAAGTCATACGAGGTCGGGTCGCATATGAGGTCCTCACTTCGGGGTTAGAACAAGTAAACTATTTTCACGCTTATTTGGTAATAGTTTTCAGTAAAGATGTAATACAATTCAAAGATTTCATGTTTATTTCTTTTCTACTCTCAAACTATTGCCAACTGAACACATTTATTCTTCAAACGAAATAATATAATCCCATCAAAAACAATACTTGTAAAAAAATGCCAAGCCTCGCCGCCCTCGGTTCTTCTACCGCAAAAAGTTGTGAAATCCATGTATTACCAAGTCGGTTAATTTATTCAGTCCCTACTTCAGATACCTTCTGTCCTAAGTTATTACGTAATAAGCTTTTATGTTTTAAATGTAATAAATTGACTTGGCAATCGCACTAAACAATCTTATTTAATGTAATTATTGTGATGTGCTATACATTGTGTTTTCATGCGATGGCCAAGTCAATTTATTATATTCAAAACATAAAAACTTATTACGTAATAACTTAGGACAGAAGGTATCTGAAGTCGGGACTGAATAAATTAACCGACTTGGTATTACATGGATTTCACAACTTTTTGCGGTAGAAGAACCGAGGGCGGCGAGGCTTGGCATTTTTTTACAAGTATTGTTTTTGATGGGATTTCAGTTCTTTCTGTAGATTACCTTTTCGGTTTCTCCCACTCCCACTCCCACTCCCCACTTCTTCACTTTTTGTCATCATCAAGCTTATTCAGATACTAGTTTAGGCGTGAAAGCGTAATACTAACAAATAACAGACGCTCAGATAGTTACTTTCGCATTTATTATAATACTTCATTAGACTGATATTAGTATGGATGGATTCATGTAGGTACACTGAAACGTTCACTGCAAATGTAACTTTGTAATCTCATATATTTATATGAGATTACAAAGTTATTTATGCAGTTGGTGAAATTGCTGAAATTGAAGAATATTTTAATTTTCCCTTGAGTTGTACACTAAACACTACTTATCTTCTAAATTTGAGGCTTCTACGTCTGCTAGAAGTGCCTTAGAATTTTGATGATCGGTCAGTCAGTGAGTGACAAAATTTGCAAAATTTGCAAACTTTGACTAGTTATAATTCTTAAACTACTGGTTCAAATTGAATAAAATTTGAAATATAAAGTGTTTTTACAGTGCCTACTTTGTAACCGAAGATTCAGGCTTCTAGGTTTATCCACAACGAAGTTCTAGGGGGTCGAAAATGGCCTGAAGTGCTTCGAGAAAATAGTGTTACGGCCGTGCCGCTCTTGCTCGACTTGGCGGGGGCACTGCCGTGCCCCCAGAAAAGAAAATGTCCAAAGTCAATAATCGGCTTTTCTGTTACCGTGTTCAATGGGATTTCTATGTGGATGAAAGTTCACATCTCTGATCCGCGGAGAGGATTTAGCGTGTACGAGAAATGTTTGATGGACCTCGTTCATCACCTCTATCTACGGGTAAAAGTTTAGATATGACTTATATTTAGGTTTGGTTGGAGTTTTTTATAGTTTACTAGCTTTTGTCCGCGGCTCCGCCCGCGTGGATGTCGGTTATCGCGACCAAACATAGCCTATGTCCTTTCTCAAGGTCTAATCTACCCCTATACCAAAGGACATCATTCAGATTGGGCTAATTTTTATTTTGCCGGCCAAAGAAAAAAAATACAATATTCGGTTAGAGCTTGTTCTTACTAACATTTTTTATTAGTGCGTCAAAGTTGAGGGACCACTTCCAATGGTTTTATTAGAGTTTAAAAATCTTAAAAATATACACTTTTTATGATACGAACTATTCAAAATAAATGAAAAATATTGTTATACATTGGAAGAATAGTTAATAAAAGCAATAAAAAATAAACCCCATACTGCATATTGTTGTTTTTCGTCCATTTATTTACGGCTAAAATTAAAAGTGTCGATTAAAGAAAATAAAATCCGCTAGAATTTTTCCTTATTAGCATTTTTTATTATGGCGTCATAGCTGAGGGACCACTTCCCTCGGTTTTATTTATATTCAAAAATCTTGAAAACATACATTTTTTATGATACGAACTATTGAAAATGAATTAAAAATATTGTTCTATATTGGAAGAGTAGTTCATATAAGTAATAAAAAATAAACCGCATATTACATATCGTTGTTTTTCATCCATTTATCTAGGTTAAAAATTGAAAGTGCCAGTCAAAGAAAAGTTCCGCTAGAGCTTGTACGCGTTTGCATTTTTATTATGGTGTCAAAGCTGAAGGACAACTTCCCTTGGTTTTTTTTTTTGAGTTCAAAAATCTTGGGTTTATACATTTTTTATACGTATTATTGAAAATGAATGAGAAATATTGATTTATATTGGTTAAAGGTGCATTTCCAATTGAACTTAGTAAATATTTTGCCGGCCACTAAAAAAAGTGCTTGATTTTGATAGAACACAACATTGTAAGCATTTTTTATTACTACACCAAAGTTCTAAATCGATTCCTTGAGATTTTATTTAGGGTTCAATATTTAGTATAAAGTGTGACTATTTAATTACTTAGTTCAAAAATTGAAAGTGCCGGTCAAAGAAAACAAATAGATATGATATTCCGCTAGAGCTTGTCCTCATTAGCATTTTTTTATGGTGTCAAAGCTGAAGGATAACTTCCCTCGGTTTTATTTGAGTTCAAAAATCTTGGATATATACATTTTTTTTACGAATTATTGAAAATGAATGAGAAATATTGATTTATATTGGTTAAAAGTGCATTTCCAATTGAACTTAGTAAATGAGTTCATCATATTCCACAGTTACAAGGCACTAATGGCAATGCCTTATGGATGATTCGTGGACGATAGCAGTCACGTCATGTCCAGGTTCGTCAACATTATACATACATTATCATAGATAAAACAAGAAGGGTGAAGTGCAATGAAACAGTATTATTGCTCGTGTATTTTATTTTTATATGCTTATGCCAATAAGGACAAGCGCTAACGGAATATCATTTTTTTTTGGCCGGCACTTTCAATTTTAGACCTAAATAAACTAACGAAAAACAGCGATATGCAGTATGGGGTTTATTTGTTATTGCGTTTAATAACTATTCTTCCAATATAGAACAATATTTTTCATTCATTTTCAATGTATCGTATCATAAAAATTATATGTTTCTAAGATTTTTGAACGCCAATAAAACCGAGGGCAGTGGTCTCTCAGCTTTGACGACGTAATAAAAAGTGCTGATGAGGACAAGCTCTAGCGGAATATCATATTTGTTTTCTTTGACCGGCACTTTCAATTTTGGATCTAAATGAATGGACGAAAAACAACAATATGCAGTATAGGGTTTATTTTATATTGCTTTTATTAACTATTCTTCCAATGTAGAACAATATTTTTCATTTATTTTTAATAGTTCGTATCTTAAAAAGTGTATATTTTTAAGATTTTTAAACTCAAATAAAACCGTTGGAAGTGATCTCTCAACTTTGACGCAGTAATAAAAAATGCTAGTAAGAACAAGCTCTAACAGAATATCGTATTTTTTTTCTTTGGCCGGCACTTTCAAAATTAGCCCAGATATGTATGGAGAGTGAATGTTCTCCTTTCATCAAAATCGGTTCAGCGGTTTAGTCGTAAAAGTGAGACAGACAGACAGACAGACAGAGTTACTTTCGCATTTATAATATTAGTAGGGAAGTAGGGATGCCCCGGCGAACTTCGTACCGCCATATTTTTCCCGTTCCCGCTGCACCTATTTTCTCACCGTTTAAGCCCTCCCTGGACATCCACGAACATTTCAAGACTAAAATTAGCCAAATCGGTTAAGCTTAATATAACCCGCCCGCAAAGTGCCAGCTAGATGGCAATGGGCTCGCCCAATTACGTGAGAGCGAAAATCATAGTTGGCGAAATATGGGTGTTAATACGCCTCTGCCTACCGGTTCGGGGATTTACAAGCGTGAGTATATGTATGTATTAATATAGCTTTATAAAGGACAGCCTCCGTGGCGTAGCGTTAGTGAACGCGGCCGCTACGCAGGAGGCGCGGGTTCGATCCCCGCTCAGTGCAAATATTTGTGTGCATTAAATATGGGTATTTGCATTGGTCTGGTCGTGCCTCGGAGAGCACGTTAAGCCGTCGGTCCCGGTTGCCATAAGAACATCTATGGCAGTCGTTACGTGTAGTTGGTGCCCTAAAAAGTCCAAAATAAAAAAAAATAAAAACAACGGTCTAGCTGCAAAGCTTCGATATCGCCTAATGTCAACATTGGGTCGTGGAGGTCAGATGGCAATCGCTTCACGGAAAATATCGAGGTCTAGCCAAATCTGTAGCTATGACTGGTAAAAGCGGACCCCAGACGCCGAGCTGAAAGCTTCGGATGCGACTGGGAATTGACGCTAGGAGGAAGAAGAATAGCTTTATAAAGGATAGTAGTGTTTTTGGATGGAGTAAAATTGAGCCCATATCTTCCTGTGGGTGTCGCAAAACCGACTAAAGGATGGGGATGTTCTCAATTGTCGCAAAAAGGATAAGGCTGTTCTCAATTGTCCCAAAATCGAATAAGGGATAGGACTGTTCTCAATTGTCCCAAATTCGACAAGGGATAGAGCAGTTCCAATCCGACAAAAAATATACTCATGACAAAATACCCGCTTGACGGAAATAGGCTCGCCCGTAATAGGACGTGGGAAATGCCCTTTTCTCTAAGATCTTCACTTAACCCTATAGATTACGCACTAAAACTAAAAATACAACCCTTATTTATAAATACCTACACACGGCAGTATAAACACAGAATGTAACCACCATTAAATATATTTATGAAACTCACAGTAAATAGAGCGAAACTAAAGCAATTTTCCTCAAATATTACACAAAATATTAGCTCCCTACTACAGAAGGATATAACAGTACAATACATAATGAACTCAACATTAAAATGTATCTTTACGATATTTTCATTACACAACATAATACCCGCGAGCCTTTCGCCCCGTTCGTACGGTTTAGAATATTCAATTCGGTTGAATAATGGTACAACACAGGCTAAATTATGGAAGTGAAAACGGCCACTTTAGCGATGAGTCCTGACTCCTGACTAACACGGAGGTTTATTTGTGTCGTCCGAACCATACGGACCTATGGCGGCGCCGTCTGGCCCCGTTTACCGATGCAAATCCCGTCCCCGGAATACGATATTTCACTTTTGTGACGCAAACGAAAGCTAAGTAGCGATTTATCGTGGCTGTAACAATAATAGATCAAACTAAGATATTCTGTGAGGGGAAAACATGTTTTGAATAATATAAACGTACGTCTTGGAGGTTTTAAAATTTCAAAGCACGGATGGACTTATTATTTTATTTGATGACTTGAAAAAGGAAATACGATTGATTTATTAGACTGGATGCCAATAGCGGAGGATTGGGTGCTTATGGCACACATTAGTAAAGTCCTATAATTGAATGCGTTTTACAGCTGGATTGACATAAGAAGTTTAATATTTCCAAGTCCAAAGTTTGTGCAGGTTTGCGTTTTTAATTGCCTCCGTTGGGGTCCTGATCCTGGTTTCGAATCTCGAGACAAAGTGTTAAACCTAAGCTTAACTATTGGAAAATTCTCAATAACACAGAGTTTGCAACTGGCATTAGACTCTAAAGGGTAACATGAAGAACTCACCTGTATTTTCAAGTAGCAAATAAACAAACGTTGATCTAAAACAAAATACAGAGTCTGTCGTAGAAAGTAAAGCAGAAGATAAAAGAACAAAAACAGCAATGTTTTTAATCATTTCGCCGAGGAACGGCTCCATAAATTGCTAACTTAATAAAAAAATTCCGACCTTTCAGTTTCTACAAGTATGAAGGTAATAATAAATGGCAACGGATGCTTGAAAAATGCAGGGAGCGTATCGCGCCAACGTAATGTGCCCGAACTGGGCAAACTAAAAGTTTTACACTTCAGTACAGAGTTTATCTTTGAAAGTAGATTTATGAGATTTTCTCTGTGGAAAAGATCCTCTTATTCTAAAACTTGATATCCACTTTATAGAAAGATAGTTTTAAAATGTCGGCACTGGCGTCAAATATATAATTGACTTCAAATTCATACTTCTTCAATGCAGTACTCGAATTGCACCAATCGAACGAAGTAATTGCGTTAAAATCAAACTAAAGTGCGGTATCATGTTACAATGGGGTTGGCAACTGTCAAAGTGGCGCTAGCATAGCTTGCCCCAAAACACAACAACAAATTGTTTACCACATAACCTCGTACTTTTGGTAATTATATTATTGATTTTCAATGACGGATGGCTTTTAACCAAAGCTTTCGTATTTTCATATCCTTCGACATTTGGTGCGTGTTGACTTCAGAGCATTTAGATACAATACAGCGCGTCATTGTAGCTGTTTGGAATAATTTTCTGAAATTATCCATACAAAAATGCAATGTTTTGGGACAAGCTATGCTGGCGCCATCTGCTTTTAGCTATCACCGGCCAACCCCATTTTGAATAAACGTGCTAAACCTAGCTTAAACGCTTAGTACTAACTAAACCCTAAATCTTGTGACATCAATTCAGTAGTCAAATAACAGGGCGTACTTACCTAAAATGATTTTCCGTTCAAATTCAAGCTAATAGACCACCTCTGATTCAGATAAAATCGTGGTTAAACCACTTATTGCACAATTTTTCGTTTTCTGGACGTTATTTTCTAGACAAAATGTAGTATTCACGAACCAAATCTAAAAAAATAACTTTATATCAAGCTATCTGCGTACTTATTTGCGGAGGTACGCTTGCGCTTTTTTTCTGTCAAGTAAGCAGCGACAACGGTTTGCTTTTGTCCTTAAACCTACACCTAACCAGTTTCCTTTACCGTCATAAAAACCTTTCATAAAAGCGAGCCGGTTTTTCAAATGATAATTTTAGAGCATCCCAGAGGGGTACCGATGTATCCGGAAAATGCGATTTTCCTCTTGGTTAAAAGGGGGATGAGTGACTAAGATTTTTACTTTATTTAACTAAAATATTAAACGTGTTTACCCGAGAAATTTACTTTATTAAAATACTAGCTGTGTCACTCGGTTTCACCCGCCGTACTCAACTTTATTCCACTGTGCTGCATACCCGCACGCTAGCGTCTTTTTGTATTACTGGCATCCTAATAACCATATCTTAATGTTATAAACCTTATAATATTGCTCAAAAAGTGGGCTTCCAAAAGGATTTCCAAATCGCACATGTATTTTTAGAGATCAGCTCGTTTAAACACATGATCAATATCATCCAATACATGTTTAACCTCAATAAAAACAGTCACCTGAGGGGTCACCCACTAAAGCTATGCACAATGCGATCCAGACTTGAACCCCGGAAACACTCCCTACCTAACCGTGTGGTTAGAGAGTGGCACAGATTACCAGCAGACGTTGTTTTGGAACCCAATGTGAATGTCTTTAAAAACAGACTTGACAAAATCTCCAGATCACAGGACACACATGCATCAACTCAATAGCTGCTAACGTGTAAAACATAAATAATAAAAAAAGAACTCTTCAGCTATGTTAGCAGTACGCAGGTATCTTACAGATATACTTCAAAATATAACTTTAAGTTGGTTATATTTGCTATACCTATCGTCATGCTGAAACATCATTCCCTTAATTCAAGTTCCTTGTAATACAATGACTACACGTATCCAGATTGATGAGGGCGTGTCGCGAATATTGGCGGGGTAGGGTTGCCATCACTCCAGTATAACCAGGATATAGTTACCCTAAGAAGAACACTAAAGAATCATGAACCTTTCTGAGGTTTCAAGTTATGTTATTACTCGCAAAACATATAATTACAATTGGAATACTTGGAATTCCTTGCCAGCTCACGTGTTTCCTTCCTCCTATAGTCCCGGGTCCTTTAAGCGGGGCGTGAAAAAGCATCTGATGAGGCCGTCAAGCTGAGTGCCATCATTGTAACATGGTACGTGTTGTAATGGTGGCCCTCTTTTCAGAGACTTTGCCTTCAGCTTACCATCAGGCGAGGCGAAGTCAAATTGACGTGTCCTATATAAAAAAAAAAAAAAAAAAAATATGTTTTGCGAGAGAAAAATGAAGCCCTAGACGTTTGAGTAAGGAGGACACCATTAATCCTGTATTTACAATACACAGAAATCAATATGCCATCAAAAACAAACCTAAAATAAACTAAGCCTCGCAACTCTGTTCTTCTACCGTAAAAAGTTGTGTGATCCATGTGATACCAAGTCGGTTATTATTTTAAGTCCCAACTTAAGGAGCCTTCTGTCGTAAGTTATTACGTAATTAGCTAACCTAACACGTCTCATAGTGAGATGTCAATATTAAAAATCTTTTATGTTTTAAATAACTTAAATTGACATGGTAATCGCACTAAACAATCATGTGAACATTCTACTGTATATCCGTTTTAGTCCGATACTATAAACAACGTGTACCGTGTGAACTAATAAGGCTTAGTAACGGTATCTTTTCTACAATGCTTAATCTGGAACTATACAGGGCAAAAAATTGTGCCATGAACTTTTTGACATGATTTTCTGTAGTGACAGTAAGTAAGTCAAAAAAAGTATGAAAAATGTTTGAAGGGTTCTTCTTTTTCTTCTTATTGGCTTCTGCAGCAAATCGCCGCAATTTTGTCAATGTCAAGTAAATTGTAAATGTTTATAAAATTATTAATGGCGAAACGCCAATGTCAAATTTTTCAAGATATTCTACCAGAGCCACGTTAATTTTTAAGGGTTAACAACCCTTAATTTTAATAATGAAAGAAGAAAATATCACACTTAGATATTTCCCTTAACCCTCAAATATATATTATGATGACAACCCTAGCTGTCATGTCATACCGAAATAGACTGATCGATCTTCCAGCGACGCGATCTTTAAAAAGATATTTTTGCACCAGGAAGTGTGTCTTGGAGCGACCACGTATGACCTAAATTGTTAATTACTTATTTATAGACCATTAACATACTTTCGCA
Source organism: Eilema depressum (assembly GCA_914767945.1). NCBI lineage: Eukaryota > Metazoa > Arthropoda > Insecta > Lepidoptera > Erebidae > Eilema > Eilema depressum. The sequence continues at coordinate 4,151,183 of OU612026.1, forward strand.
CAAATTAACTGTCCAAATGCCGCGATAAAAATCAACTATAATATATTTTTTTCTGGGACATATTAGGTACCGTCAGCGTCAGAGAAAACAGACCCCCTCATGCTTTCATATCATTAACAAGGGGGGTCCCTTTTCTCTGAAGCTTACTGTACAAAGCGCTATTTAGATAGTCGATATTACAGTGACGTGACATTTCATGTAAAATTGTTTAAACAAGAGCATCGCGACTAAATTATGGAGGATAGGTGAAAATACTTTTCGACTTATTCTCATACATACCTATCAACAAAATATACCAAAAAAAAATGAAAAAAAAAATCTGACTGTTTTGGAGTAATGACCACAAACAATTTGTTATGTTATGTGACAATGAAAAATAGGTTAATCACTATATTATAAAACAAAGTCGCTGTCGCTGTCTGTCCGTCCCTATGTATGCTCAAATCTTCAAAACTACGCAACGGATTTTGTAGCGGTTTTTTTTAATAGATAGAGTGATTCAAGAGGAACGTTTATATGTATAATACATGCATAATATTGTGGAAAAACAATGATAAATTTAGAAATAATACCACGCGGGCGGAAAATATGGCGTTACAAAGTTCGCTGGGTCAGCTAGTCAGTTAATAAAATCAATCAATAAAGATGGTCAGTGAGGTTAGGTTGGAAGATTCTTGTAAGACCTCATTCTCCCACACGCAAACATTAAAATATCTAAGTCAAATTCATAATGCTTCCTATAGCTGTGATGTCATTTGAATAAAGTAATAATAAACTCCTAAATAGTTAGTAGTCAAAAGTTGCTTACTATTATTTTATTTTAGATACGAAATAGACAAAAAATAAGTCTCTAAGATCACTTGATAAATTGAGTAAAGTAATTAGTGGGAGCATTTTCTTCGGCCTTCGCATCTGTAGGTGCGGCCAAATTGATGAACAAAAGAGTGATACCTACGGTTGGAGAATATTGATACCCTCGGATTGTGACGTCACTTGTTCCACTTACCTGAAAAAAATAAAAACTAAGTTAAATACAAAGTCTCTCTTAATTGTTTAATTATAATAATTTTAGAACAAAGGTAAGGTAATTACAAATAGGAGTAAAATGGGTCTTGTCGTGATCTTCATCAGTCAACCTTGGGTTGACTGATGAAGGGACATTTGGAGAGGATTGAATGAAGAAATGGGTTAAAAGTTACACTGTGTATAAAAGTTCCTAGATATATATTTCCAAATAAGAAAATAATTTCAGGTCTGTAATGGTCACCATTGTTGTGTGTACACTTAACAAAAGCATCTGTTAATTTTCACATATTGAATAAATCACTTGTACTTTTCCACAATTATTTATTTATTTGAACCTTACCGGTTTCACCTTACGGCATTAGCAAAGGTTTACAATGGTAAACCTTTGAATTGTAAACCTTTGATAATGCCGTTAGGTGAAACCGGTAAGGTTCAAATAAAAAAATAATTGTAAGTGATTTATTCAATATGTGTAGCAAGTTCCACCAAGTGCCATCAATCTCCAGTATAAACAGTCTGTTAATTTTCAATTTTAAAACAGAAAAGAAAACATTTTTAGCTTTTATAATTCCAAATCTAAATATTTTACATACAGATACAACTTTGCTAATAAAGGAAACAGTGATTTCTACTTCATAGCCAAAACACAATGGGCCGAAGACCGCCGATTGGCCCACTTGGAGCAATCCCGAGATTGCGAACTATTCAAACGTCCCCTAATGGAGGTATGAAAGCCTCAGGAGACGAACCGCCATGGAAATTACCGAATACATTGTCCCATTGTAACTAGGACTTGAATGTAGGCAGCGTATAGCCAGAATTATAAGCCTGAGAGTACATTTTAATGCACTGAAATTTATTTCAATATACATAAGTGAACAGCCTCTGTGGCGTGGTGACAATGAACGCAATTGTTACGCAGGAGGCGCAAGTTCGATTCCCGCTTAGAGCAAATATTTGTATGCATGAATATGGGTGTTTGCATTGGTCTGGTCGTGCCTCGGAGAGCACGAGCAAATTGACGTGTCCTATATAAAAAAAACACGTTAAACCGTCGGACGAACATCTATGGCAGTCGTTACGCGTAGTAGGAAGAAAAGGGCCTTTGAGAAAAAGGCTCAGAGAAATGATAAATAAGTGAACATTACTCATAATTTTAGCGGTGTTCCTGATTGCATCCGAGGCTTTCACTTCGGAGCCCAGGGTTCGTTTACGCTTTCCTCTCCTTTTAGTTTGCTTTTGGATGCAACCGCCAAGCGTGGTATGACCTCTCAACTTCGAGAGAAAAGCCTATGCCAGAGCATTTTCCATGAATCAGCAGATGAGATAGGTTAAGGTCCGAGAGCAAAGAATCTATGAAAGTTAAGCCTAAATTTGTTATTGAGCGTTATAAAATCCTACATCAATGTAACTTTCAAATAGGAATTGCCGCTCGAGAATAATTTCTCACGGAATCACATAAAAATATCAAGAAAATTTATTTGATAAGTGTTAACCCTCTCAATCCTCAGCCCTTTAGCAATAACCTCGTGTACCCCCAACTTTTCATACTTGGGGTAATATTACCGATAATATTTGTTATAACAATAAATCATATTCCGCAATACGCTATAAATTTAATCGTGGAAGACAAATACGGGGTCGCTGAGAAATGAACGTTTCTGAACGGTATGTTATCTGTGGAATTATTAACTATCTGTGAAAGGTAATAATCAATCTTCTTTTATTCTCTTTACGTTTGGAGAAAAGATACTTTTTTATAATAAATTGGAAAAAGCGAAATCAATTCTCGGGCGGGACTCGAACCCGCGATCTTTCCCTTACAGGGGGAACGCTCTGACCACTGAGCCACCGAGCTTCGCCCGAGAGTGACCCAATTTTTCCAATACATCCATCTTACGGCGATGGTAGGTAAGGGAAAGATCGCGGGTTCGAGTCCCGCCCGAGAATTGATTTCGCTTTTTCCAATTTATTATAATTTGTTTAGTCTAACAAACTAATTGCTTTAAAATTATCTTAAAAGATACTTTTTTGTTTTAATGCCAAAAATGTTTCTCAACAGGAGACAATGTCTATACAGAGAAGGGGTTATAAAGTTCACAACATAGTAAATGATACAAACGTCAAATAACCCTGCACAGGTAACCGCATTTTTAAGTTAATTTGCGCTTTTACAAAATATCGTTATTTGCTGTGTTCTGGTAAACAAGGATAAGTACCTACATAGAGACGAGAGAAGGAAGAAACTATTGTACACCTACCAAAATAAAGCTAAAACCCTATCCTATCCTATTTTGTATAAAATTTAAATCTAAAGCTTTTGTACAATTGGCGAGCGCGCACGAATCTTATCGTAATTTGCGATCTCTTCCAGGCAACCATTGGATGGAAAAAGATATATGAGAGAATAATTAGGGCAGCTGACTGTTCATCTGTTACTAGGTAGGTACCTATATCCCGTTAACTTTAAGTTTGGCTTAGGCCCGTATTCTAAAACGATACTCAGTCCTGGACCTCGTTTTATTTGAGAACATATTGTATACACAGGTTGACAGATTTGACAGATTGTCTACACAATCTGTCCTCAGATAAATCGAGATTCAGACCTTAGTATCGTTCTAGAATACGGGCCTTAATACTATTGGTGTTTAGCTCAGTTGGCAAAGTAATCTTTGGCAAAATAACATGAGACTGTTGAAGGGTTAAGTCTCATTCTGGACGTTGACTTTTCCCAACTTAAACATAACAGAAAGCTGTTCATTTAACTGCTTCATTCCTTTCACAATTAAATACTGTCTAATTACATACACCTTAATTAAAATATTCCACCCTTTATAGGTATACTTTGCGCAAAAATGTCCCCAGTCCGCTCTCACAGGATACGGGCAATTCAATTGAAAGTGCACCCATCCCGTTTTCTAACGAGACCATTAATCGCTTGGTAATCGCATGTTTATTATCTTATTTATAACGGGATGGAGTGGGAAGAGCTAATATGTAATTTGTAAGGACAGGACGCTAATTAGAAATGTCGCTATTGATCTTCGTTTGCTACCTAATTGAGATTTCTCTTGGGTTTCTGGGAACTTAAAATCAAAGTTATTAGGATATCGCAGACCCCCGAGCTGCGACGGGCAAGCCTGCATCAGCGCCTCGTTCGTTAATCAAGAGCTATTTAAATGGACGTGATTTAAGCTGTCTGTAATTAAATTGGTTTTTAGGAGTTTAAATTACCTATAAAGTATAACCTGTAGGTAGAATTTACAGGTTATATTTAACAGGTAATTTCCAGTATAGGTAGGTATACAGTGTAGAATGTCCTACAATATTTATTTATTTATATTTATTCTAGATACCAGTGGCTCTGCCCGCATCCAATACGGATGAAATGTTATATATGTATATCCTACTCCCGGTCTTACTTTTCGTGAGATAAAAGATGACAAAAATAATGGACAAAAGAACAAAGATAAAATAAATACAAAAAAAAACAAAGTTTTAAAAATGCAAATAAAACATTTTATGCAAAACCTATCCGGAATAAGATATCCGTTAAAACCGAGTCATAATTTGTTCTTTAAAGTAGTCAACCAAAACAGATTTATGCTAAATCCCACGGCCTTGTATATTTAATTGAAGCTAAAATCATCTCGGTGTCGAGTAAAAACAGTGCCAGTGTAAAAAATTAATTTCTTATTACAATATGCAAATTTATTCCAAGTTCAAAAATTATGAATGCTGTCCAAAAATTTTGGTTCGGAAATTGGGGCAACGACATTATTCAATAGCAGAACGATTTGAATTGTTCCAAAATTATAAACTTTTACCGCCGGCGATATTTATATACGAAACGTAATTTTATTCTCTGCAATACTGACTGGTTTTCTGTAATAAGTTTTGTTGGTTAAGAATAGAAGTAAAATTTTGATTTCTGTTCTACGCAAATATAGAATTGAATGAATTTTTAAAGCATTTAATAGGCTCATATGCAGATTAATTAAGATAGGAAGAAGCGAACTGTCGCGCCGAGACGGATGTATAGGAAATTTTGGATAGCTTCAGGTGTGGCTCGTTGGTTCATTGTTCAGAGCATTCCCCTTATAAGGGAAAGATCGCGGGTTCGGCACAGGCTGAAATATAGAATTGCAAACGCTTGGTCTATCGACACGAAAGTGGCAACTCAAGTTCACTCTAGTGCCACAGATACGTCAACCGCAGCGTTTGTATTCCAAAAGACAAAACCCCGTCACTGTTTTCCAAAAGAATGCAGAAGCACGTTTTAGTTCCACTTTCGTTCTAAACTGTATAGGCGTTTCATTATTTCGACACACCCGAATGACACAGTCAATTTAGTTGATGAACCAAATCGGTGGCAAGAGGCGTGTCCACAAAGGAACTCTTACACTTCTGTGCGGTCACGCATGTCAGGCTGGTGAAAACATGAACAAAGTAGAAAACATACAGTAGTCTAAATTCACGTAATATCATGCGCAATTGCTACTGAAAGAATTCATTACATAAATGTGATCAAAAATAAAGATTAAAGTGTTAGTGTAAAATTAATTATTGGCATGTAAATGATTTACATGATTTACATATTAACACCCACATTTCGCCAACTATGATTTGTGGTCCCACTTAATAGGGGGCGAGCCTATTGCCGTCTAGCGGGCATTTTGTCATGGGCTGTATGTTTACTGTCGGATGGAGAATAGCCCGATCCCTTAGTCGTCTTTTACGACACCCACAGGAAGAGATGGGGTGGCCCTATTCTTCTCCACCGACACGGTAAAAATTAATTAAACATTGATTAAGTAGTAGTAACACAAATTAATTAGTATTTCAATTAAGTGTTTATTTCTTCAGTTTTGCTGTTTGTTTGCACATTATAGACACATCTTTACAACTGTTACACTTTTTATTTAATAAACAAAGTGTCATGGGTATTTTCCAAAACACTCGCGAATTCCAGATAGCAAATATTTTGTTACAAATTTTTGTACATAAACAGTTTTTTTTAAACCGGTACTTTTGTGCGACTAATTTAGTTTAGAACATTGAACCTTTTTGCGTTCAAAACCTACTTACTTACCGTTTAAAAACCGGTACATATTTAATCTCGGTGCTATGACGGAAGTCAAAGATAAAACAAATAGACATAAGTGGAAAGTTACTTAAAGTTGGAACTATAAATATCACCGTCCACTATTTTTGACAACAAATGAACATGAACAACACGAAAGAGAATGGTAAGAGTAAAATGGAGGAAAGGAAGAGCTATAAGGCTTCTGCTACTCTGACATATCATCACGGTATTTCGTGACATCCTGGAATATCGGTTTTGAAGGCTTTCCTAAATACGAACAGATGTGTGTAAAAGAAAACGTTAATCAAAATCACTACATATTATAAAACAAAGTCGCTGTCGCTGTCTGTCCGTCCCTTTGTATGCTTAAATCTTCAAAACTACGCAACGGATTTTGAAGCGGTTTTTTTAATAGATAAGAGTGATTCAAGAGGAAGGTTTATGTTTAATACATGCATAATATTGTAGAGAAACACTGATAAATTTAGAAATATGCAGCGGGAACGGGATCAGAAAATATGGCGGTACGAAGTTCGCCGGGTCAGCTAGTAAATAATAAAATAATAGCTAACAGGTCAATCATGCTGATCGAAAATTTATTCACTAATCTGCTTACTAATTCCGTTGATATTCAAGGACGAACCCAAGTTGAACTACTACAATTTTCTTGTACTATATACCAAACAAATGATTTATACAATATCACATAAGTAGTTTTTGTTGCTATTATCGTTGCGCGACACGGCACGGATTATGTCGTTACGTATAAATGGCCCCGGAGAACCATTACGGCAATATTTTGTGGGCATTTTGCTGTTATAGTCAATAATAATGCTTGCTAAAATCGAATTATCGTTGATATTTATAGCGAAACACGCATGAAAATGGAGGGTAGGAGCAGTAGGGGGAAGGTTGGGCGGCCTTTAAGGTGACTTAGGGATAATTATATCAAAATGTCAATGACTTCTATGTAGGTATACTACGAGACTGGCTGTACGGAATAAAAAAAAATGTTTGACATTATTATATTCAACTACATACAGATGGTAGTACAAAAATATACGCTATGCATATATGCTAATAGGCACTATAATTAATTAACTCATTATCTAGTCTCTGCGTCCCTTAACACTTCCCGATTCCCACCCCCGTATCGTGAAGTAATTTAAAAATGACGGTGAAAATGTACCAATAAATGTACCTTAATTTTTCTAAATGGAGTTTTAAAATTGTAATATACCAACCTATTCGGACAAACGGCACCACATCCAAAACCGAGAGGCCTGCATTAAAGGGTAAAATAAAAATAACTTTTAAACTACCGCGTTATGTAATGATAGGTAATAGGTATACAATAATGTTAACGGTAAACGGGAAAAACAGGCAAAGGAAAGGTATGTAATGTACCTGTACCAAGACCGCGTTAATTTCAGTTAACATTGTTGAATCTAAGGGTTAAATAAGTTAGTAGAACAGAGTCAACTTTTTCCAATTTAAAATTATACACGAACGAAATTCCATATCAAACCCTTCAAAAATTCATTAGTAACTCTAACTTCACGAGTACAAACGGAAAAAGCAAAAGAAAATTATTTCTTATATTTCTTTTCGTGATATTTTAGGGTTAAAAATGCCGCAGTATAATCATCCGACCACAGGGGAGGCGAAAGGAGGGTAATGTTCGTTTCTACTTTGAATTTAACAAAGTGGATGCATAAAAAAGTGGATATTTGTACAACCACCTCTTGAATCTTGAAAGTAATATCACCGTTGCTGTAATAATGTGTTAAATAAGGCTGTGTTCACATTGTATCGATAAGAAATCGCGGAAAATGAATCTGAAGGTTTTTTTTTGTATTTAATAGGTAAGGTCCTGGATAAATATCGAGGTCTAACAAAATATTACAGAGTTCTCCTATTAGGAAGTTATCGGTAGCAATAAGGAGATTGAAATAATTGTTTTGACAGCAATAGAGATCTGACCCTGTCCTGACAACTTTACATACCTCTACACAGATCGATGTGACGAAACGCCGTGCTTTTTAGTCGGTTCAAGTCCGACATACCTATTTCATCATTTGCTCCAGAGACGTGAAGCCTAAAGAGTGGTTTCCACACAAAGAAAAGGTGCATAGGTGAGTAGAATTGTATAGTGAGCATTGTATTCAGTAAAATTGTAAGGTCTCAAGCCTTAAAATTATAATCTACATTTTTTTCTCACGAGAATTTGTTGAGATGTATTTAAGATTTGTTGTTGATTTATTAGCCTAGATTAAATGGCGGTAACTTAAATAGAAGTGACCTTGTTGTAGAATAATTAAGTCGTAATCGAGCTCCTTATAAGTAGACACTCTGTGTTATGTCATTTAGATCGCAAAACCTGTTTTGTTAAAGTGTTCTGACAGAATGTTTTTATTACTATATTGCTGTTTACTAACGGCTTAACGTTAAATAACGTAAAAGTTTTTAAAATGATTATGGACTAGCATCGCCCCGCGGTATCATCCACATAAGTCTTACTCCCGCCCGCAAGACATACACGAATCAGTGGGTGCGGTGGCACTAGACAATGGAACTACTAGGATATACCTAGCCAGTTCCATGGAACTACTGGGGGAAAAATGCCCACCTCACTCTCATTCGGGAAGATCCCAGTAGTTTCATTGTCTAGTTCCATTATGGATCTACTGGGATCTCCCCGAATGAGAACTAAGTTTGACCCTTATTCATACAGCGAACACTTTTGAAATCGCGATAATATTAAAATAACATCCCTAATTCACTTTAATATGAGATCACTGGTGTGAGAATCGAAACAGTGTGAAATAAATAAGTTATTTAATGTGACCGTAGAAGTAACTGATATACCCTTTTTATAATTGGTAAACTATGAACGGACACATATCAGTTTAAGTAACGAACCAAAGATGGCATCTCAAGGAAGCACTCGTCATAATTACAGTAGGTAATATAGATCGCAAGCTGGACGGACTGAGGACCAATATTGTGATTCATCAGTAACACCTGACAGATGTTTAGCGAGACGTACACAAATGGGTAGATAAATTATGGATTTAGTCACTTTGATTAGCCATTATTCACCTTTGGAATCATACCTTTTATGTTCAAATAGGTTGTGTAGTTACAGTTCGCCCACGAAGAATGTTAAAATTCCTCGTGGTCAAATCAGTTTTACTGCTAATTTCGAACGACCGCTCCCGCTCCCTTCATTACTGTGTCAGCCGCCTAACCTACCTGCTGGTTGGCGTACGATACAGTAGCAGTGGAAAACCGCTCCAAGCTGCAGGTTCAATGCAACTAACGAGTTTTTAACTTATACGATTATGCTATACATTTTAGTACATATCTTAAACGGCAAGTGGCAACTAAAATAGCTCAAATTTACATAATGTCCATTAGGGTAGTTTGAAATATGAGCATATTTCAAATACTTAACCCTGAAACGGCTATAGCAGGTAAAAATTTGGGAAATTTGATTTAACCTACAGAATATTCTGGCAAATGTTACACAGTGCCATCTGTGTCACTGTGTCAAGCATAGGTTGTGATATGGGTTCTAGAATGCGGATATATAAACTTTACGACACCGAAAAAATTTTGGAGTTAGGTATAGTACCTACCGAATAATCCCTACTAATATTATAAATGTGAAAATTACTCTGTCTGTCTGTCTGTCTGTCACGCCCAAACCACTGAACCGATTTTGATGAAATTTGGTATAGGGGTAGATTAGACCTCGAGAAAGGACATAGGCTATGTTTGGTCGCGATAACCGACATCCACGCGGGCGGAGCCGCGGGCAAAAGCTAGTCTTATATTAAAAACGAGGTAGATTATGATAGATGTGGAAAAGTTATGTTTGACAGAAGTGATTCAATGATTAGTGCATGTTCTGTTGCGTTCACTTTAATGGTGAATTCACTTAATTTTGAGTGACCGATTCTAACACAGAACAGTTAAATGATGTTTAACTGTTTTGTGGTTTCCAACTGCAAGTGCCGTATCTATTTTACTTCTCTTTATTATAATTATAACATAACATAAAGCCTATGACTAAGTGCCTGCTTGATGGCAATTGGCTCGCCCCAATCACGTGGGACTTGGCGAAATGTGGGTGTTAATACACCTCTGCTTACCCCTTCGGGGATTTACAAGCGTGAGCATATGTATGTGTATCAATGGTTACAACAATTTTGTTTACTCGGATCTCTAGAGAAGCTAGAAAAATAACAAATTTTTAAAGTACCGCTGCACGAGGCTATCTGTTATGTATAACAATATAACAGTTAACGTAAAAACTAAAATAAAACAGGTAATAGCTGGTGAACGTGTTGTACAAATAGTGATATCGGCACTTAAACGTTTCCGGGGAATTACCGGAATACTGCGGTACTCACACTAAAGATAGGGGGTTTAATGCTTATGTCCACTTTCGTACGTTCAAGTTTTAAAACTAAAACGCAATCCTTGTTTATATAGCTCAGTCATTTTAGACAAAAAATCCTTGAAACCTAGGACTAATTCCGGCGGAAGGTTTCTTTGTTTTAAAATGTTCCTTAGGTCCCCCTGAACATATCTGGAAAGTTCCCCATAGATCCCATGTACGCTCCCCCCTCCCCCCCCTCAAACGTCTCCCTAAATCCAGTTTTTTCTATTTTTCTCAGAAACGGTGAAAGCTATAAGAAAGTTGTCCAGGTACCATATAATTGCTATAAAATTACCTACCAAACGACAGTTCATTCATTTCAATGTGAGCTATAGTCTCTGAAATATACCAACAGAAATTTCACCCAAAAAAAAAATTTGGCGTAAAATTATTCTTTGTACTAAATTTGAAGAAAAATTACTGGAGTTGTGGCAAAATGATGTAGGCACAAGTAAATCTTCATACATTTAGGAATAAAATGACGTATAATTCATTGTTATAGCAGCATTGGTTCTCGAGTTACAGCGAATAGTGTCAAACACCACAATATAATTTTCTGGTGTGAAGAAAGTAGGAACTTAGAAAATGATGATGCCTAAGGGTCAAATTATGGTTCAATCAATCAATTAGCCTATTGCAGTCCACTGCTGGACATAGATTAACATAACATAACATAAACTCACGCCTTTGTCCCCGAGGGGGTAGGCAAAGGTGCTAGCACCCACATTTCGCCGTTTATGTTTAGGTCCCAATGTAATAGGTGGCGAGCCTATTGCCATTAACCGGGCACTTATAAACCTGCGATAAACACACACATAACTTCGAAAATCATCGAAAAGTCATTGGTGTGTGCCATGGTAAACCTGGGATCGAACCCGTGACCTCGTCTCAGCAGTCCATTACCCATACCACTAGGCTACCGCGGTACTTACATAGACCTGGACATAGGCCTCCCCCAATACGCGCCACGTTTGCCGATCCTCCGCCTTCCGCATCCAGTGTGTCCCTGCCACCCTACGTAGGTCGTCAGTCCACCTTATGGTTATAAAATTTAAATAAACGGACCACGGATATGCCACATTAAGAATAAGGCCATTGAGCGCTAGGGGTCTCCCTCGACATCTCAGAGGCCTTTGACAGGGTCTAGCACGATAACTTATTCAACAAACTTCCTTCCTTCGGCTGTCTTGTATGCCTGGATTGCAATCATTCTGGGAACTCGGTCATTCCGTATCATTGACGGTAGTTCGTTGGACCATTTGCAAATAAACGCTGGGGTCCCTTAGGGGTCGGTACTTTCTGTCACACTTTTCCATATCAACGATCTGCTCAAGCCCGGAAACATTGAGTGCGCAGACGACATCACAATGGTAGAGAGTTACGAGACGGCCGTACGCTGGCATGGTTGAGATCCGGTCTCTTAAGGAAACCATGGTTGAGCGGTTGAACTTTCCTTTGCAGGCATCCTCCGATTGGGGAGATGCCAACTTGGTCAACTTCAACGCAACCAAAACCCAGTCAGGCGTGTGTCTTCTCTGCGAAGCTGCTAAAAAGCTGAGAATGCTATCAAAAGTAAGATTAGTACTTCACACTGGAACAACTTCTCATTCTCTACCAAGCGCAAGTTCGATCGTGCATAAAATACTGCTCGCACCTTTGTGACGGTTTAGCCAAATACCAGCTTGAATCCCTTGAGTCAATAGAGAAACAAGCCTCTTGGAGGCTCATCAATAACGACGCTCTAGTTGAAAATAGGCTTCAGAGCCTAGAACATCAGCTAAGAGTTGCATGACTTTCGATTTTTTATCGGATGCACTTCATGGAGTGTGCACAAGATTTGCACAACTTAATTCCGCCAAACCCTTTCCACCATCGAACGACCATACGCACGGTGACCCGCCACTGATACACCATGGACTTCCCACTTATACGCACCAAACGGCCTTGCCCGAATCTGTGTTGCCGGATAGCTATAACTTGGGTGTATTTAAGACTAAAGTGAATAGGTTAGTTAATTCGTTTTTCAGGAACAGCTTATCAGTTTCATAAGCTTGTCAGAAGCGGGGAAGGCTTCCATGGGGACTAGTTATTATTCATTTTTTTAATAAACAGATAGTTTTTGATATAGTTAAAGCTTTTATTTTTTTTAAAATAAAACATGACAAGAAGTAGGTATTATTTGACACCTCGTATATTAAAATCGGAGTAACGGTTTTGCATATTTTTTTCGCATTATATTTATAATGTGGCGCTACATCGTTACTGAAAGGATAAATCGTTTAGTATTTCAGGGGAAATGATTTTATTAAGTCCGTTTATTTAAACTTAATTGCGGCGTGGTTCCCGGCAGAGAAGAATTTGGGCCACTCCATCTCCTGCCATGCGGTGTCGTACAAGGTGACTAAAGAATAGAGATGTTTAACATCAGAGAGATATAAACAGCCCAGGCTCAGCCACAGATACATGGCTGGAGTCAACAATAGTGCCCGAAAAACGGCAATAGGCTATTACTTATTGCCTGAGACCTTATACCATGATTGGTGAAATGTGGGTGTTAATTCACCTCTGCCTAACCTTCCAGGGATAGAGGCGTGATCATATGTATGGATATTTAATTGCCATAATTTAAACCTTAGGCATCATCATCTTCACTTTTCTACTGTCTTCGTACTATAAAATTATATTTTGTTGTTTTTTGACACTATTCGCTGTAACTCGAGAACCAATGCTGCCATAACAATGAATCATACATCATTTTATTCCTTAATGTATGAAGATTTACTTGTCCCTACATCATTTTGCAACAACTCCAGTAATTTTTCTTCAAATTTAGTACAAAGAATAATTTTGGGCCAATTTTTTTTTTTTTGGTGAAATTTCTGTAGGTATATTTCAGAGACTATAGCTCACATTGAAATGAATAAACTGTCGTTTGATAGGTAATTTTATAGCAATTATATGGTACCTGGACAACTTTCTTATAGCTTTCACCGTTTCTGAGAAAAATAGAAAAAACTGGATTTAGGGAGACGTTTGAGGGGGGGGGAGGGGGGAGCGTACATGGGATCTATGGGGAACTTTCCAGATATGTTCAGGGGAACCCAAGGAACATTTTAAAACAAAGAAACCTTCCGCCGGAATTAGTCCGACCTTTTTGCTTAAAATGACTGGCGTAATAGGGCAATAAGACTGATTTTATAGTTTGTGGTTAATTGAAGTGTTTCGTAATGTTATTAGCTAGTACATGATTATTGTAGTAACTGTATCTGAACCTTAAAATGTCCTGAGGGAGGAGGATTGCCTCCTAATAAAATTTGTTCAAAATTCAGTCTCGATTCAGTCTCGATTCAGTCTCGATCCAGTCTCAATCTCTCAAATGTCAAAAACTGTATTCCTTTAACAAGAAAAGATAGAACGTTGACATCGTGATTGTTTTTACCATTTAGGACATTGAGATTAGGTGGAGTGGAGACCAAATTCTCGATTTCCTTGGGATCCCATCATCAGATGCCAAATTGGCGGCAATGGGACCAATTCGGAAGTACACTCTTTCAATAAAAAAAAATAAGCCGGTTCACCAATGGCGGAATAATTGACGGACATAAATTACGAGGAATTCTTTTTTACGTCGAATATATAACCTCATCCTTTTTGAAGTCGGTTAAAAAGTCTAAGAATCTTTATCAGTGTAAGCACTACCTACATAGCAGTGTAGTATCATAGAAGATTAGAATATGTAGGTACATCAATTTATGTAATCGTATTCCAATATAAAACCGGTTTCAACTTTTTTTTTGAACTGAGCAACTTTTTAGATGTACATAAAAGAAAAAAAATATTATAGCGGCTAATGAGGAGTAATCAATTTCCAAGGTCAAGCGAGAGGATATGAAGCACTCAATCCAATACCTACATATCCGTTCCACTTGGCCAGCAGCAGTTTATTAGTTAGGCAGTAGACCATGAAATTATGATTTCTTTGAATCGCTTTAGTTCTTCGAATATTTCAATTAGAATAATAACAAGTGTGATGTATTCAATAATGTGTTTTAGGTTGGCTGGCTTGATCGGACAATGCCTACCAATTTATTTTTTATATAGGACACGTCAATATTTTTTTATACCACTTAGGTGGCAGACAAGCACACGGCCCACCTGATGGAGAGAGGTTACCGTGGCTTATGGACGTAACACCAGGGGCGTCACACTCGCACTGCCGTAAGAACCTTCTAATTCCTTCTTAAAGAACCCCATAACGTACTCGCTTGGAAAAACCACGGCAGGGACAGTTCTTCTTTCCACAGTTTAAGCGTGCGGGGGATGAAGTTATAAAGTTCCCAATATGACTTTAGCATGTCCTGAGACCTACTTGGACTGACGACCTACGAAGGGTGGCTGGGACGGACTGGATGCGGAAGGCGGAGGATCGGCAAACGTGGCGCATATTGGGAGAGGCCTATGTCCAGCAGTGGACTGCAATAGGCTAATTGATTGATTGATTGATGTCCTGAGAGGGCAGACAATATTTTAAAAAAGCATATATACGTTGCCTCGATGAAAAAGAAAAACCTCTTGCTTCTATTATAAAGTGAATCGCAATTTATTTAACAGTGTACACACAAAACTACAACACAAGACTTATGCAAGTCACTTGCATAAGTCACTTACATTTGTTCAACACTGAAACTTATTGCATTAAATCCAGCAAAGAGTAAATAAATACCAACATAAACAAAGGACTTACTACAATTTAACATGCTCTTGTTAACACAAGTTGCAAATTTATTTGTTCACGTCGTCGCGTTAGAAAATGGAAAATAAACAGAGAAAAGCTAAGTCCACTCTGATTCAATTTTAGTTAACTTAAAAACGAACGTACGTCCGAAAAGTAGAACAAAAATCTTCTTAAATTCAATGCTCGGTACTTGCCCGTTTTTTATTGGACTTTCCGAATAACAGTGCAAAGGAAAATTTGTAGAATTTACAGAATTTATATTGCAGCGCGGACGTGAAGGTAAAAATTTGGTGGGTGTATTATAGTAGTGATTATGGTTGCATGTGTAATGAGATAACAGTCTTAAAATAGTTGATGCTATTTACATGCTATGGGGAAAAAATGGTTGTATTTAGCTTGACTTTCCACGAACAAGTCTTTGTAGGAAACTATTGGGAAATTAGTAATTTTTATTTAACTTTTTGACAAGTTGACCTTGCCGTCACAATTGAAGTCTGAACTTGACGGGGCCCTATATGGCGACATATTACAACTAGCTGTTGCTAGAGACTCCACCCAATGTTTTTTCTCAGGTTCTAGTCTATCTCTGTATCAAATCTCAACAAAATCGGACCCATGGTTTTGCCGTGAAAACGCAACAGACAGACCGACAGACAAAGTTACTTTTAGAAATATTATGTATAAATATGGATTGTGATATAAGTCATAGCATCAAAACTCACTTCAATTAAGTCGGACTAACATTCTTAAAAATATCATCTGTATACATCAACTTTTTACTGTTTACTCTGTGGCTGTTTATTAAACACGTTTTCATGCTGATTGTCCGCTGTGCAGACGTTGACAGTTCATAAAGAAAAATTACATTTCATTGTGTACACTTTACAACTGTACCGATGTCACTTTGTTACTATTTATGTAGATAAAATAATATAACGTTAAAATTACATCCGTTTATGAGATCGTTAAATGTATTTGTGTTACAATGTATTTTGGAACCATAAGTATATTTTAAGGGACTTAATACAAATACAAAAATACCTAATTGATGGTATTTCAATATTATCAATTACTATTGAACTAGAAACTCCTTGCTATGGCTTCTCCAAGCGACTAATGCGTTCTTCAAGAAGGGCATTAGAAGATTCCTACAGGAACGACCCTACCCTAGCTTGTATTATAATTAATTATAATAAAAAAATTAGTTTTTTAAATTTAACATGCCGTAAATTATAGCACGTTTCTTTTTCTATTTTCAAACCAATTAATTTCGTGTTAATTTCCTTTTACATAATTACTAAATTTTCCGTATGTAATTAACATTATGCGTGTATGACATCACTTAATGCAGTGCTTTGTTTAACAAAACGCCAAAAAGGATATATGAAATAAACCCACGCGTGCAAACAAAAGAGTGCGAGCGAGATGGTACTACTTAAGTATTACTTTAGATGGCTTCACTCGCTAGTTCTATACGTTCCGTCTATGTTATTGTTTTAGTCTGAGGCAATAGAATCGTGCTTTACATATCAGAATATAAAGTACGTTTTAAAAGACCTTATGACTATTAATCTCATCCTCAGTCTCGAGTCTCAGAACAAATGTCTGTGACTCACACAAAATAAATGTATTCTCGCAGTTCTCGCACTGACTACGACGTACAGTCAGAACTCTAAATTTCAGACACTAGATTTCCCTACGTTATTTTAATATTACTATTAGAACTATCGGGATATTTACCATGTATTGTTTGGATAGTAATGTGAACGACCATGAAAGTTTAAATACCTATGTTATTTTAATAGTTTTGCATAAACACTTCTGAACAAGAATTTTTCTTTATAATAAAAAAAAACTTTATTATCCCTACTAATATTATAAATGTGAAAGTAACTGTCTGTCTGTCTGTCTGTCTGTCTCGCTTTCACGCCTAAACCACTGAACCGATTTTGATGAAATTTGGTATAGGGGTAGATTAGACATTGAGAAAGGACATAGGCTATGTTTGGTCGCGATAACCGACATCCACGCGGGCGGAGCCGCGGGCAAAAGCTAGTTTGTTTATAAATTGACTACTTTTACAATTTTTTATTTATTTATGTATGAATTATACAGGGTGATGAAAATATAAGTCTTTCTTTAAAACAAAGGAATCATAGGAATTTGTAGTGTAGAAATTGCGACTCTTTGATTAACTGTTTTCAAACTGAAGTGCTCACAGCATCTGTGTACCGAGTACCGAAACTCATAAGTTGATCTCTAGCCACGAATAGCGAGCTTCTATCCACTCCACAGAACAAACAAATCAAAATGGATTGGTGCCTTTTAACTGAAATAACAAAATACGGTACGCTTTAGGTAACAGTGAAAAGATAGCGATTTGCAATATATTATGTACATTTCTAGCATTGATTTCTTTATTACTGTATCTATAGGAAATTAGAATATACCTAAATAATTTGGACTGCAGTAGGCTAATTGATTGATTTGATTTGAAATAATTTCGAACTATTTATTACATTATCAATAATAATAATAACGGATGATGGTCGCAAGAAATATTTTTTTAATATGATTTAGGTATCTACTATTAAATGAAATTTTGAAACATTTATTATGCTAACTATATGGCTTCGTGCGGTGGCTTAGCGGTTAAAGCATTCCCCCTGTAAGGGAAAGATCGCGGGTTGGTGTCCCGCCCGAGGGCGATTCTCTTTTCTCTTTCTAAATAGATATGATTTACTATTAGTTCATCTATGACGGCTATGGTGGGGTCCTACCAAGATTCACGGTCCAAGTCAACCTGACCTATAGGCCTGTGCTGATGGACAGTCGTGACTCTGGTGCAGTCTGGGTTGGTTGGTAGAATTGGTGGGTTAGACGGCAGTCACTTCCGCAAATAATCCGATAAACCAAATCATGGAAAGAAGGAATTGGAAAGCAGACTCCGTGTGGCGAGTTCCAACGAACAAGTTCAGGGTTCAGGTTGGAATGATGATCAAGATACGTATCACTACATATTATAAAACAAAGTCGCTGTCGCTGTCTGTCCGTCCCTATGTATGCTTAAATCTTCAAAACTACGCAACGGCTTTTGAAGCGATTTTTTTTAATAGATAGAGTGATTCAAGGGAAAGGTTTATATGTATAATACATGCATAATATTGTAGGGAAACACTGATAAATTTAGAGTTAGGTACCACGCGGGCGGGCGGAAAATATGGCGGTACGAAGTTCGCCGGGTCAGCTAGTATATATATATTTTTAATAATGAATGTTTTTTCCTCCTATCGAAGCCTAAAGTTACTGCTTATTTACCTACTGAAAATTCACCATTGACAATAAATACATACTTTCGATTAATTTTCCTCAAATATTCTCGATTTTCGACCAATGCAATGGACGAGCTCATATTTAGTGCAAATATAGTAATTCCAGCTCAAAACTATAACCCTGTATGAACTGAGGTTGTATATTGATGAGCTACTCCGGTATCCAGTGACTCTATTAGCAAACGAACCACGGAGCAGATTGATGATATCGTGTTCCTGATTGCTACGTACAACGTTCCGATTGGATGGGCACATGTGTTTAAAGATTAAACAACCCGGTACTAGCGGCAGCGTGTAGGGGGTTAAGTTGATAAGTAAGTATGTAGATATGTGTCATTTCCGTGTTGAATAAAAGACGAAGGGAAATGTAAATTATCTTTTATAATTTTATCTGTTGGCTTGCGTTTCTACTAGGAGTATGATTCTTTCTAAAAAGGCAACAAGCACACAGTTTATTTAATGGAAAGCTCGTGACCTACGACGGTATGCTGATACCCAGAGAAGTGTCTCTCGAACGTTATAAATTATACACGTAAAATTGGAAGAGTATACGGAGAATAGGAAATGAAAGAAGAAACAAAGATCTGTTTAAGTGCTAAGTTAGAGAGTAAAATCACACGCCGTCTTAGGTCAAAAGTGTCAGGACGTAAGTTTGCAGCTAGGCATGTCCCTCGCACTTCGGCTGACCTCAGGCCATCTTAGGATAGAGGTGGCCCCTCGGGTATGGAAACCACAGTGCCCCCATATTGCCCCGTATCACGCCCCACATAGCTAGATCATACTGGGAATAATCGAGTTTTACTAGTCAGTTCCGTAAAAGAAAACAAAAAGAAATGGACGAAGTAATTCACGTTTATACCAATAATAACGACCTTCGAATATTTTGAATTAGGTTTCTAGTTTCACACACACGTTACTCTGTAAAACTATTTAAGTGTTGCAATAACTAGTTACTTTTAGATGCAGCTATATTTTATTGCTAAAATAATAAACATCAACGCTTTCAACTCTTTTTTCAAGAATGCTTCCACGTTCAAAAGTAGCAAACATTAAACATAACCAAAATATTTACAATATCGAGCTATAGTAGTACCTGTAACGTGCAATAATATTTAAAAATTCTTTTGCTATAATAAATCAGGGTTAAAAACAAGATCCGCTATTGCAAAACTGAATAATACTAAAAACAATGCAGCAGGCATTACATAAATCACAGCACAAGCGCACCGTAATTACGAAAGTATAGACGCAAAAAAACGAGTTAAAAATCAAAGTTGCAATGTCTGCAGCATTTTATAGAATCGTCATTAGTTTTCAATCGGTGAGACTGCGGGGACGCGACAAAGATAAAATTGTGAACGTGTAACAAGATTTTACGACGGTCATCTCAATCAGAGCGGTAGAAGCAATTTGCTACAATTGAAAACAAATAAATGACCGAAGCCATCTCAATTCTCCCCGCTTCCGACCTCAGGGTTACAAATTTATAGAACTTTTACTTCTATTTAAAATTATTTATTGTCGCTTACCATTTCTGGATATGACCCTTCGCAGCAGGTGTCCGAAGCGACGAGCTCCCATACATATCCTCTGCTCCCGAACCACTTCATCCGTACAATCACTATCACTGGCTGTATCATCATCGGTGTCATCATCTGACACGAGAGATTCACGCTTGGTAATTTTGGAATTATTTTCACTAAAACTTAAAGTTGGTTCACTGGCACCTAAACTCTTTGGCTCCACATTCCACCCGTCAAGTTTTTGTACGTCGTTGAACAAATCGTCTAGATTTGTTTCTAGTAAACCTTTGGCACTACATATCACTTTACTTTTGGCATCATTATGCATGACAATAGTATCGACGCTATTTGAAAGACATTTGTCTCGTCTCGTCGCTTTTCTATCCTTACCATCATCCGTCTCATAGTTGACGTTGATGTTATCCCGTGTTTTCGTTCGTTGCTTTATATTTAAAGAATTTTGAGATACTATTTTGTGTTTTTCCATTTGTTCCGCACTTTTTTCGGTCGACAAACTCAAATCCCTGGGCACCATCTGATTCTGGGGATGGCTCGGCCGTAATATATTCGATAGCACTAACATTTTCACTGTTTTTAATGCACTGACACTGGTCAAATATTCCATCACTGCATTCCTTTTTCATTTCGCCGTCACTGGTAAGTAACACTAAACGTAAAAAATGGTTATGTGTTTGTTCATATCAAATTCGCAAACTGCCTGTTGCAGCACAACAATCTACATGTATGTAAATGCATTCTTTATGGTAAACTAGACATTATTCAAGCGTATAGAATATTCTGGGACAAGCCGGGTTTGTGTGATATTTCGCTTGGAGCGACGGCGGACGACACGATACGACTGAATAAATAAAATATCAGCAGGGAAACAATCCGCCACCTTCATGAAACTTTTACTGTGTTTTTAATGCATGGGTAGGTACACGAAGTGGTATTAAAAATGATACCAGTAAAATGAATATAAAAATAAGAATGTAATTCATGAGAAGATTCAGTAAATGTCGCAGTTAAGCTGCAAGTTTAGTTTATCTTCAACGTTAGGATTCCCTTTATGAGATTCGTCGCGGAGCCACATCTGTCATCCAGGAACAAAGCTACGCCTGGGAGCGAAGACGTGATAACATTTCTAGCCACGTAAAAGTTATCAACGTGAGCGGCTTTGGCTTATACTAAATCAAATTTACTCCAGACATTGTATTAGCCCTAGCTGTGTGACAATTCTCACAGTTTATACGAACCCCTAAGAAATATTTATTGTGAATTTCTCAAAACATGAGGTACTTTCGATGAACACTCGTCTGTACTGTTATTGAAAAAAAAAATATTATCGTAACCGCATCGACAGTAAAGCCTTGAGGCAACTAGGAATTAATATTCCAACATGACGAGATCGCAAAGAACCAATCTGTAGCAATAAATGAATCGACATTGAAACAATCATGAAATAATTACGTATCAATTGATAATTTGGTCTATCTACAATAGCATGTATGTAGAAACTTGGACGCGGTTTTTGTAACACATAATTGCTATATAATTACTAATATATTACGGTATATTTATATGTTGCGTCGATTCTGCATTGATTTTATATTTCAAAATCTAGTTCTTCTAGATTTTTAGAATGCTTCACTAAACAAATTATAATGATTATCCTCGTTCTTGTAATGGACTAACGACCTGACAAAGGTGGCTGGGACAGACTGAATGCAGAAGACGGAGGACCGGCAGAAATAGCGCGCATTGGGAGAGGCATATGTCCAGCAGTGGATTTCAATAGGCTAATTCATTGATTGATTGATACTTGCTCTTTCGAAATAAGACTTGCTAATTCATTAAAATCGCAGACAAAAGTGATTTAGATCCCAAGTTACTGGCTGCTGTAGTTAAAAGATATGATATTGGAGTAACAATATTTCAGGTCAAATAGACAAAATAGTCGTGGCTAGAACTGTTTGCGATGATATTATTAAGTAAGTACCTACGATGACTTCAAATCAGAATTGAAAAGAGGACATTAATTTTAATTAAAGTAAAAAAATATATGCAACGAAATTTCGAGCTATCTTTGTTACGTCCGAGAATCGAGTGAGTGTTTCGTGGTAAGGCTTTCGCTTGTCGAGTAGAGGTGTACCCATACGTCCATTATGCAGTGGCTTACGGCCGCCGGCCGGCTTTTTGCCCTAATCTTGTTTAACAGACGTGTTTCGCTTACAAAAATTTTAAACAACTATTTTTCGCATGTCCGGGAATTATAGCGACGACAGCGCTTTATTTTTGAGTAGAGGTAAGCTTATTGATACGTGCTTTAGTTTTCAGAATAAAATTCAAAAACATTGTATTGTAGAAAATTTACGCTTGTTTAAAATCGTTAGTATGGAAAGCCGTAATTTTGGCTATTGTAGCCACACTCTCGTCATGAACAATGACGTCACACAAAACTGTGACGTGATAGGTTATAGTTTTCAACAAAGAGCAAGCCTAAAAATAAAAAAGGCCAATTAGTATCCAATCACGTTACGAATTATACTGAACCTCTTTATAGCAGACAACTACTACTATCTCTTGGCTTTATAAACCGTGGTTTTAGTACTACACATTTCATTATAATCATCTCTTGAATGTAACAACTTCAATATAACACGGACTGGTAGTACAATTAAAATAGAGATGCGGCGAATTTCCAACGGTGCTGCTCATAGCCCGGTGACAATTACAAAAGGTCAGAATCCAATGCCTCGGGAAGCACGTAACGCCATCTGTCACGGCTGTCATTAACCTCAACTACAGACGATATACCTGCCTACAGGTACTGGACTCTTGAAGTATATTTACTCTGTGTGCTATATAGGATTTATACATTTACAACCATAGAAATTGTAAATAAATTTGCCTACAAGAAGGGAAACCATACGATTGGTTCTTTCTTTACCCCCCTTTTTTATTTCCTAAACCAAATAACGGCAGCAGAGTGACAGCATCCGGCACCAATAAATATAAATTGTGACTCCGTTTACTTGAAATTCAATTTTATTCCATTAGAGATAAACTACTGAACCAAAACATATTTTTTCTTCGAAACTATTAAAATGTATGATCCCTTAGAAATATCAACATAATTTATGGAATAAAATAGAAATAGTGTTCAAAATAATGTTCCAGTGACGTCAAATGGCGTCATCAACCATAGACAAAACAACTACTAATTTGACTTTCAAATTCACATAGACAATAATAGGCACGAACTACATGTTCACACACTTCTAAATACGGACGTTAATCGTTTGGGCAATCAAAATGTATTTAAAAAAATTCAAGGTTTTGGGCAAGGTGAAGTGCATTACATCATAGTCATCATAATATCCTATAACTAGGCATTCTAGACGCTAACTTGATGGTCAAACAAATTAAAAAGAATGGGGTGTGTATACAGTCGTGTTTTACGTGACTACGTGACCAGATTGGCCAGTGATTGTAAAATATAATGATGAATGTATGGAATTTGACGTACCTATATGACAGTCGTGTATGTCATAAACGTCAAAATATGTGTCATATACGTCAAATTCTATACATTTATCATTTTATTCTACAATACGTCGGCCAAGGAAATGCTACTTATCGAGGGGGGCAGATAAGTATAAACATTTACACACACCTTCACATGAAAAACTGTAGGTACATATACTTATCTCCTTGACTGTGTCACAGATTACTAAATAGTTACTACGTAAACTGTGTGTTCATATTTAACGCGTGAAGTTTTTATTTGAAAAAAGATCTCAAAATGACGACACTTTTCTTCGGTGACGCGTCACATTTCTCATTCAAAGTAACGAATTGTTTGAATCGGACTTTGATTTTGAGCTGTAACACCAAACTGTGCGCCCAGATTTTGTTATCATCATTTTATCGCCCTTTTCTGGATTGCCTCCCGTTATGGAAACAAATATAAAACGTGTTTACATCAATACAAAGGTTTGTCACGTACCGGGTCGTGTTTCGCATCCTAGGGCTCCATTCTAGTGACCGATAAATGAAAGGCCTGCTTGACCGAAAGTGAAGGGAATAACTTTGCGCCTAAAATTGTAGATGGCGGGTTTCATTACCATAACAATTTAGTTATTAAATTTCACTCAAGGTGTTTCTGTTATTGTTTGTAGTTTATACGGAATTGCACTGGCCATGGTCACTGTTATTCATTTTGGCAAAGTCATTCATGTTTTAAGGTTAAGTATGTACTACGACTTAGATACAGTTTTGTAATTTATTCGCACTAGGTCACCTCGTTAATAAAGTAAAGCCTATATTACTATACATAATATAGCAAAGTAAAGTACGTTTACGTATGTAATTTTGGTCTTACCTATATTTTTTACTGACAATTCAAGATTCGTAGAAAAGATGTCATATTTTTGTGTATTTTCTTTTTGTCTGCGCAATGTGTGATTTATATGTGAACTTGTCTATGGGTCTATGTTACCTGAAAGAATTTTTTTTTTGACCAGTTTTCTGAATTAACTTATGAATGCATTTATGTAGAAAATCTAGAATCTTACCTAACAAAATTGTGTAGGTGTTTAATGTAATTATAATTTAGAAATATTTGTTGTATGCCACTGGATTTGCCAATGATAGCACAAAATAGAAAAATACTTCCGTTTTGTGCCACGGAATTCTTAATCCGGTGTATGCCACTGGATTGTGTCCAGTGGTATACACCGGATTAAGAATTCCGTTGTATGCCACTGAATCTGCGACATATTCCGTTGTGTATAGCCATCATAGCCTTCAATTTAATAATATGACCAAAACATTTTCAAACCGCAACATCCTTAAGGAGTAATACTTATCCATAAGTCAGGATCTACGGCATTGACCAACGAACGTTACGTTAAGAAGGCTGGATAAAAAACCAAGTAGGTATTTAAGAAGTTAGCCAATTCTCTTAATTTTGCGAATCAGTCTTAGAATTGAAGTTCAAAGTCAAAGTCAAAGTCAAAGTCAAAAATCATTTATTCTGTATAGACCATCAAAACGGCACTTACAAAACGTCAATAATATACATATATGAATCATATAATCGAATATTATAATCGAATCGAATCTGTATTATGATTAAATTATACGTCTCTGTATCTAAGACTGTCTAGCAATACCTAAATAAATATTCATGGCCGCGATAATCTCATCTTGAATAAATTTCATCATCTATATTATTATTTTAAATCATAATTACATTATTATTAGTTCCTTGCATTTTATCAGTTGTTTGTGTAAATCGGACAATTTCAAAATAGGACATTATATCTGACGTTTTGCGAAAAGGATAGTAAAAATACCTTAGGACACGTATCTTGGACCTAAATCGCGAGACAATAGTCAGTTTGCGAAGTAGTTCAATTGAAAAGTAGACGGAATGCGAAATAGGCTGATTGCTAAGTAGGAAATTTGCGAAGTTGTCTCCACGTAAAGTAGGCAAAATGAGAAATAGACAGTTTGATAAGTAGACCCCTGGCGCCTGAGCGAATTGATCCTGGCGCGCGCGAAATGATTTGTAATAATCTATGCTTGACGAATTTGAGTTCCTCAAAAGACACCTAAGAAACGTGTACTGCGCGTATAGAGCAATTTTGAGCACATTTTAGGTCCAAAATATATTGACCCGAGCAATAAATGAGAATTGGACCATTCGCGAATCGGACGTTGTGTGCCTAAAGCAAGAATGGTTAGCAACAGTATTTGGAGTCAAGGCCATCTTATCGGCACGACTAGGCCTACAAAATAGTTATAGAATTATATTTTAGCAGCTACCTATTACCTTTGCTATTATTAGTGTTAACTAATTATTAGACAAGGTCAAAACAAACATAACATCGTAAATTCGTAACATCCGATCTTTTGGGAAATAATTTATTTGTGTTTAAGGCCCCGAATCAGATTAGCATCGAAAAATCGGTATTTTCGAAACCGTTTTTCTTTTTAACTATAAAACCTAAAGGTCTGAAATTTACATCCCTGCATACTACAGGACAGGATATACAGAGTAACTTCACCTTTTCATAAATTCAATAAAAAAGGAGGAAATAGTTGAAAAGAGGCTCTGAACATCACTCTACTCTTTCTTATGAAACCAAATATTTACTACAATATGTATCCAAATAATCTAAAATTTTAGATACATGTTAAATGAGTGTATTAGCATGACGTGACCTTCTTAGTTTGTAATCGTCCCCTATAAAATTATCTATTAAAATTAGATTTACTGATTTTTACGGCTAAAAAACGAGCGAATGACCTTGAGCATTTGTATGGTCAAAGTCATTCGCGTATGTAATCACCTTAATTAAATGTAGGTTCACGTTTAGTAACGATTTTTTTATTTATACTTGTGTGCAAGTGCTATTAAGGAATGTAAGTTTTATGTATACAAACTAAGAAATAGGTAACCATTTGTATCCTTACTAATAGGTCAATGAAAGTGAGTTCGTGAAAAAAATTTTGGCATTTTTCGAAATTCGTTTGAGTTTGAGCTAGACATAGGCTACCTTTTTCATCCGTAAACAAGTTCCTGTAAATTGCAACTTTTTCTTAGTTTGTATAACACCTGCAAAAGCTAATACGTACACACACATACCAACAAGTTACTTACGTCGCGCGTCGGTCTAAAACCACTGCTAGAATTGCGAATCGCACCGGCATTCTAAGTATGTATGTATGTATGGTGCATAACTTTATCAATTTCCTTATCCTGTCCGGTCCCCGAGGGGACTGCGGGACCCTGATTACGGCTGTTATTCTACCGGCTCTGTTCAGATCGAGTTTTGACTTTGTGTAGCTAATGTGTAAAGGCAGTAGGTATGTGTATTATTAAATAAACAATGACAATAAAAAGTTAAATTCAGGTAAAAACTTAGGTGTGACTTTTTATAACACTTCAAAAGTTATTAGGCTTTTCAATAATGTAATAACCGGGGAGAAGTCTCCATTAAAGTCCTAGTTAAGTTGATCCAGCCCTCTGAAGTTATTGAATTACTATTTGGATAGGTACCTATTCAGGCAAGCTTGCGTTCCATTTTTAAATGTCTACACTTTGAGCAAGATAGATATCAACAAGTCATATTTACATTTACCACCTTGACAAAACCTATAGTGACGCATTTTCAAATCGATCTTTTTTCATGCATGCACGGCTTCTCTTAATGGAACTAATTTCTCAATTATACCAAGTGAGACATTCGCAGCCGAACCGGTCTTTTCGAATAGATGAACATTACCACATTTCACAGGAGACAACCACGCTTCCGTTTACTCTTTAGATTACGCTCCATTTTTCAAATGCCTATGTTTTGAGCGAGGATATGCCGTGATTAAATTCATGCTTACCGCCTTTTCAAATTGACTTTGGAACGCAATTTCAAAGCGCTTTTTTCTTTTTTTTTCGCACATGGAAGCAAAGGTGTCATATCCGTAGTCTTGGGATGTTTACACAATGGCTCTCATAAATCGACGGCGTATTTACTCAATTCTCGCAATCGTAAACAGAGCTTTGATGTCGATTTTTGTGAGGCAAGTAAATATATACTACACATATAGTGAGCGACCCTTTCTTACGAATTTCGCACACAGTTTCACGCATTGGTTCACACCTTAATTAGGTGTATGTTTGCATCTGGCATTAAATTCTCGTAGTCTGCTTTGTTACATATAATATTGTTTACTACTGCTAGAATTTACTATAAAGTGACGTCAACAACTTTAGCACTACCGTTTTTTAAGTAGCAGTTATAAAACGCGAATACTTTGTTGTAGAATAATATTTTCTTTTTTATATTTTTTTTTATCTTACGTGTAGTTACAGTTTAAGTAACGACACTTTTTAAAATAATATACATATATTGTTGAAGGCGCTGTCATAGGTGTATTAATACCTACCCAATGCTCTTTAATATTGATGCTGCTCTTTAGAATTTCCTCAACATTTTATCGCAACTGACCAAATATACCTAAATTACTTATCCGCGAACTAATTGGCCACAACGAACGCACGAACACACCCGAACAAACGCACAACGGATAACGATACTATTGAAGCAATACAACAAGGATATATTTAAATAAACAAAAATAAATCCTTAAAATTATCTACAACCGTCCAAAGGGGATTGGGTAATCTAGTATGGACAGTGGCGTCCTTAATTTTTTCAGCGGCCATCAATAATTTTGATACCACTTCATTGTACTGTGTTAAACACACGTACAAATGTCATTATTTTCATTGTAAGTTATATCGGAGCTGCGATATACAGGGTGCAACATTTCGACTTTACCTTGAAGGAAAGTACCCTCATACTAAAGATAGCGAATTTTACTTAAAGGAAACATTACCTTATTTTTAAAAAGAAACAAAACTGCATTCAAAAACTTTTGAAAATGCCACACCCGGTAGTCGAACCGACTAATATCTTACAAAACCTTCTCTTTCATGGATTTCCTTTTATATAATTTACCATGTTTTTAGAGAGATTGGATCCTTATGATCGACCCTATCGATTGATGCAATAAAAATACAGGATGTTATTTTTTCGAATTGTAGTCGGTTCGATTATAAGGCGTGGCAAACAATTTTTCAGCATTCCTTAAATGCAGTGCTGTTTCTTTTTTTAAAACACACTAAACTGTATTCAAAGTTTTCTGAAAATGCCACACCCGGTAGTCGAACCGACTAAAATCTTTCTAAATCTTCTATTTCATGGATTTCCTTTTATTTAATTTACCAAGTTTGTTAAAGACATTTGATCGTTGTGATCGACTCTATCGATTGATACAATAAAAATACAGGGTGTTATTTTTTATAATTTTAGTCGGTTCGATCACAGGGCGTGGCAAGCGATTTTTCGAAATTCCTTAAATGCAGCTTTGTATTTTTTTAAATAAGAGAGTGTTTCCCTGGAATGAAATTAGCTATTTCCGGTAGTAAGAGTAGGTACTTTTCCTACATATTAACATCCAAGAAGTAATTATTGTAATCAATTAGCCTATTGCATACTACTGCTAGACATAGGCCTCTACCAATGTGCACCATTTCAGTCCATCTGGCTAGGGGGGGGGGGCTACTTTCCGTTTTCCTTCTCGCTAGGAATAGTACTCTAAATACTGGAGATAGCGAATTTCATGCAAAGGAAATGTTTCCTTGTTTAAAAAAAGAAACAGAACTGCATTTAAGGAATGCCGAAAAATCGCTTGCCACACCCTGTAATCGAACCGACTAAAATTCGAAAAAATAACACCCTATATTTTTATTGCATCAATCGATAGGGTCGATCATTAGGATCAAATCTCTCTAACAAACTTGGTAAATTAAATAAAAGGAAATTCATGAAATAGAAGATTTAGAAAGATTTCAGTCGGTTCGACTACCGGGTGTGGCATTTTCAGAAAACTTTGAATACAGTTTAGTATGTTTATAAAAAAAATTGCAGGACTGCATTTAAGGAATGCTGAAAAATCGTTTGCCACGCCTTATAATCGAACCGACTACAATTCGAAAAAATAACACCCTATATTTTTATTGCATCAATCGATAGGGTCGATCATTAGGATCAAATCTCTCTAACAAACTTCGTAAATTAAATAAAAGGAAATTCATGAAATAGAAGATTTAGAAAGATTTCAGTCGGTTCGACTACCGGGTGTGGCATTTTCAGAAAACTTTGAATACAGTTTAGTATATTTATAAAAAAGAAACAGAACTGCATTTAAGGAATGCTGAAAAATCGTTTGCCACGCCTTATAATCGAACCGACTACAATTCGAAAAAATAACACCCTGTATTTTTATTGCATCAATCGATAGGGTCGATCATAAGGATCAAATCTCTCTAACAAACTTGGTAAATTCAATAAAAGGAAATCCATGAAATAGAAGGTTTAGGAAGATTTTAGTCGGTTCGACTACCGGGTGTGGCATTTTCAGAAAACTTTGAATGCAGTTTTGTTTCTTTTAAAAAATAAGGGAATGTTTCTTTTCAGTGGAATTCGCTATCTCCAGTATTTAGAGTACTTCCATCGAAGTAAAGTTGAAAAATACCACCCTGTATAGCTAAGTCCCGATATAGTTTAGAGAAGTTTGTCCATAGTAACTTTTGATCACTATAAACTGTACTTTCATATTATACCAATTTCATTGATGGCCGCTCAATTCCAACACGACGCCAACATTACCCAACCCCCTTTAGCAAAACAATTGCAGATACAGTACACTTGGCAGCCTCAAGAATATTAAATAACAAGAAGTGTCGGTGAACCGTCGGTAATTGCGTTAATTACAAGTTCACGTTTCGCAATTAGTAGCTTACGTAACGCTTTAAAGATGGAATTGTACAAGGGTTACCGTACCTATAATGCTCCAGACAGATTTGGTACAACCGCGAACATTGATTGAACAAGTGATACAATACATATTTGGAACTCGGTAATCAAGCTCTCAGCTCAAGCATTCAAATTACTTGTAAATAAATATACTGGTGGTAGTCAATCGTCTTGAAGCTTATACAGTTACCGACAAAAGTTGTCGAATTCAAGTTTACATACGATGCGCGATGTTTACATCTTGGGCAAATATACAAATAGGCAAAGAGATATGGTACAGTTCAGTTATTCAATACCTACCGCTCTTTTTATCAAACGATTTTTAAAATTTTAGTTAAGTAATTATTTGTGAGTTAAGTGTTTACACCCTATAATGCTTCAGACAGATTTGGTACAACCGCTAACATTGATTGAACAAGTGATACAATACGTATTTGGGACTCGGTAATCAAGCTCTCAGCTCAAGCATTCAGATTACTTGTAAAGAAATATACTGGTGGTAGTCAATCGTCTTGAAGTTTGTACAGTTACCGACAAAAGTTGTCGAATTCAAGTATACATACGATGCGCGATGTTTACATCTTTTTTTTTTTTTTTTTTTATATAGGACACGTCAATTTGACTTCGCCTCGCCTGATGGTAAGCTGAAGGCAAAGTCTCTGAAAAGAGGGCCACCATTACAACACGTACCATGTTACAATGGTGGCACTCAGCTTGACGGCCTCATCAGATGCTTTTTCACGCCCCGCTTAAAGGACCCGGGACTATAGGAGGAAGGAAACCTTGGGCAAAGATACAAATAGGCAAAGAGATATGGTACAGTTCAGTTATTCAATACCTACCGCTCTTTTTATCAAACGATTTTTTAAATTTTAGTTAAGTAATTATTTGTGAGTTTGGTGTTTACACCCTATATTATGCTTCAAACAGATTTGGTACAACCGCGAACATTGATTGAACAAGTGATACAATACGTATTTGGAACTCGGTAATCAAGCTCTCAGCTCAAGCATTCAGATTACTTGTAAATAAATATACTGGTGGTAGTCAATCGTCTTGAAGCTTGTACAGTTAGCGAGAGAAGTTGTTGAATTCAAATTAACAAACGGTGTTTACATCATGGGCAAAGATACAAATAGGCAAAGTACAGTTCAGTTTTTCAGTGCCTTTATTTTTTATTCTCTATTTGTCAAACTATTTTTAATTTTTTTGTTTAGCAACTATTTACGAGTTTGGTGTGTTCAATAAAAAAATTGAACACAGTTCTTTTTCCAACCACTACTATTACTTTTGGTAATCCAAAATGAAAGGCTGTGGTTTAACCACAGTCATTATTGGTTACTTATAGTCGAATTTCAAACAATATAGACAAAAACTAGTAATAAAAAATTACTGATTCATAAGTAGCATATTTTCGTGATCCACAGAGATACCTTATCTCATTTTATGTTCCGATTATTACGTGATACAAGGTTTCATAGCTAATGATTTGCAAAATATCAATATGTTACGCTACATTGCTAACCGTAGAGCAGCTATACTCTAAGTGTGTTCCGCGGAACCCTAGGGTTCCGTGATACCTCTGTCGGGGTTCCGCAAGAATTTAGAAATAAAAAAATCAAAACACCTCTCTCTGGTCGCTCCGCGGCTGTGCGGACTCCGCGGCCGCGCGGAGACAAAACGCTATGAATGTTATTTATTTATTTATTTGTATTTGTATAAGCTTGTGTTACATTAGCTGGTACAATATCTCATAAGTTTGGTCTCAACAATTTTATACTTGTACAACGCGTTCGCTCTAAGTTTGCCGGTCTGTGGAATGCGCGTACCCTCCCCCACGTGACAACAAAACTTATAATGTGTCATAGTTTTACCCAAATATCTAACGTACACAATTTTTATTGTTACAATTAAATAAAAAATTTCGAACGTCATACACTCATACCTATCGCCAGCGGCAAACTTAAAACGAGCGGGTAGTATACTTGTAAGCGCTCAGTCTCTTTGATAAAAGCCGCCTCTGAATTAGACGCTATAGTTGTCAACAAGCGACTTTCGTCTCTAACTTCAAAGGATAAAGTCGATATTGTTTACAACGCTATTTTTAAATTTCTGTTTTTATTTTTGCTTTTTGTTTATCAAAGGTGCCGACTCGAGTATTTTCGAGAATATTTGAGATCAAGTCTAGGACTAAGTATAAAAGCGGCGATCGCGCGTTGGCGTCGTCAGTTGATGATTAGCGTTCGGAGCGATAAGTTACTACCTACTTACAAGCTCGCTAGCGAGAAACTAGTGTTCATTGTTTTACTGCCTGCTGTATTCTGTTGTCTCAGTTTTATACATTTCTTCCCTGTAGGTTCTAAATTTAGTCTCTTATACGCAGTAACGATTGTGCATTATTTAAACCCCACTATCCTGACTTGTAACATTATAAATAAAGAAGAATGGAACGTTGGCTTAAAGGTGTTAAACGTGTTCCAACAACATCTTCTAATGACGCTGAATGTTCAAAAGCAATGCGCGCGGAGAATTTAGCAATCACCGATCCAGAAGATGATGCCACGAGTGCCACGACGTCAAGCTCGACGGTTTCAAAGACGAAAAAAAGGAAGTATGATGAATCTTATATCAGTTTCGGATTTGTTGATTCCAACGGCTCACCTCTCTGCATGCTCTGTAGTAAACTGCTTCCTAATAGTTCCATGGCACCTGCCAAATTGCGTCGACATTTAAAAACCGTACACCCCGAGACTAAAGACAAGAATAAAGAATTTTTTGTTCGCAAAAAAGATCAGTTATTAGAAAGTCAAAAAAATATGATGCATGTAACACAAACTACCAACGAAAAGGCCACGGAGGCATCATATTTAGTTAGCTATCGCATTGCACAAGCAGGTGAAGCGCACACTATCGCTGAGAAATTAATAAAACCATGTGTATTAGACATAACAAAATGTATGCTTGATGAAAAATCTGCAAAGCATCTTTCTACTGTTCCGCTATCAAACGATACTGTTTCACGACGAATCCATGATCTGGCAAGCTACGTCAAACAAGAACTAGTTACACGTCTACAAAATACACGATTCGCTTTGCAAATGGTCGAGTCGACTGATGTCGCTGGTTTGGCTATCCTGCTGGTTATTGTGAGATATCCATATAAAAGTTCTTTTGAAGAAGACATGCTTATGTGTTCATCGCTGCTTACAAACACTACCGGGGAAGAAATTTTTAATAAAATAAATATATTTTTTGAAGAACATAATCTCAGTTGGAACAATTGCATTGACATTTGTACAGATGGGGCCAAGGCGATGACAGGTAAAACAGCAGGAGCAGTGTCACGAATGAAAAATAAAGCGCCTAATTGTAGTTCCAGTCATTGTATTCTGCATAGACAAGCACTTGCGATGAAGCAAATGCCGTCTAATCTAAAATTAGTTATGGATGAAGCGGTAAAAATAATTAATTTTATCAAATCACGACCACTACAATCCCGATTGTTCTCATTATTGTGTGAAGATTATGGCAGCAAACATAAAACACTGCTGCTCCATACAGAAGTGCGATGGCTGTCTCGGGGAAAAACTTTAACAAGGCTATTTGAACTTAGAGCCGAGTTACAAATGTTTCTTTCAGCAGATACTTCTTTTAATTTGAAGGACCGTTTGTATGATAAAACTTGGTTGTTCCGATTGTCTTTTATGGCGGATATCTTTCAAAAACTTAACGAATTAAATTTATCGTTGCAAGGTAAACAGACAACAGTGTGAAACACTGTTGTCTGTTGCCAATGCTTGGCCAAATGGCTCTGGATATTCTTCTCCCGTTCCCAACTACATATTTGTGCGAAACAGGATTCTCTACCTACGCAGCCACGAAAACAAAATATCGCAATAGACTGGACGCCGAAGCTGATATGAGACTCCAACTTTCTTCCATCAAACCTGATATCAAGCAATTGATGAAAAATAAAAAACAGTTTCATACCTCCCACTAGTTAGATTTTTTCTTTTTTAATGTTTTCTATTATTGTCCTTACCAAGTGGTGAAGTAAATAATAATTAGTAACTGATACATTGTACTTTTATTATGCTGATTAATAAAGAATACACTTATAAAAATAATTGTTTTATTGTAGGGTTCCATCAAGTATTTTGCTTCCCAAAAGGGTTCCGTCATTTAAAAAGTTTGAGAACCACTGCCGTAGAGAATCCTTCTAAAATCTGTAAGGATCTCTGTATACGAATACTTATGACAGATGGTTTGTATTTGTAACAATAAGAAAGTTTAAACTTATGTTTGTGTACGACCGTGGGTCCGCCCGGCTTTTCCTGTTACGGAATTCCAGCAACCGTAACTAGGTACGTACCTACTGTAATTTTGGAAGTAAACGGCAAAGCCGGATTATGTTTCCCAGTAGACGACGAAAAGTTCACCCCATATTACATAATACGGTTGGCGAAATATGGGAGGACAAATACACCTCTGCTTAGCCTTTAATGGGATACATAGGCAGGGTACTTATTAGAAATGCTTCATTGCAATATGTCGGGACAAATTTCATCTTATAAAGAGTGACTAGAGCTAGACCAATGTTCTTTTAATAAAGGATGTGTCTATTTATAACTAGTTCGGCCAAAATGACCATTCAGTTGAAGTTTACTTGTCGGACTATATTTTTAGACATCCTGTCTAATAATGACAAACCGTTGCTTCTCACAAGTCAATTCTAGACTATATATAAGTCTACAGGTTTAAAAAAATTGAATTAGGTAGTCTGTGACGTTTTTGGTCAGGACTATTATAGGGCCCAGCGAAATCATTAATATGGTCATCACTGCGCATGTGGGAACAGGCATCTGTGTGGTGACGGATAGAGAAAAGGGCGACTAACAGAAAAATACGCAGGCGATATCACTGTGAGAGAATGAAAACTCGAAAAAAACCCTGTACCAACCCGTCTGGCCAGCATGGAAACGGTAGGCCAAAGCCTCCCAACATTGGGAGAAGCCTATGTCCAGAAGTGGACTGCGATGGGATAATCAATTGAAATGGTCATCGCAATTTCAATCAATAATTTTACGTTTCTCCGTCTAGGTAACCGCTTGTGTCCGTTGCAACCCAGTTGAAAGTTGAATGATAATAATCTGTAGTTCCATCACTCCAATATAGCACAATTGTTTGTTCACTAAACTCACATTTATGTGAACAATAGCGAAATTAATCCCACTCATTCTCTAGCAGCACACATCATTTAAGAGAATTTCACGATATAAAAACTCATGCTGTGTACGGTCAGCATTCGATCATTTTAAAACTTTGTAGTCAAAAAAGTCGCAAAATGATCTTAATACATACCAAGGTATTGAGAGCAAGTCAAACTGTTTTATTGATAACGTATGATTCCGAACTGCAGACGCATGCAGCAGATACAGCGTACCCAGTACTTGTTAAACTCCGATATGGATAAAGGGGATTTTTAAGAAGCCGCAACGAATTACGCGTATCTGCTGCGTGCGTCTGCAGTTCTCGTATGTGGTCGGTTTCGGAATCATACCTATATTGTATTCTCTGCGTTGACGTAACTGAAACTCTCTGTTCTTACAGGGTCCGCTGGTGTCGCACTCGTCCATAGGCCACGGTAACCACTTTCGATCAGGTGGGCCGGGTGCATTTCTGCAACCTAAGTGGTTATAAAAAAATTCAGAAAGCAGAACAATCAGTCAACGGGAAGGTGGAAAACCAAGGCATTAAGATCATTTTGAGCACTTTGTTCGTCAAGATCGATCTGATGCTGACTGTACTTATAAAAATTGGGCAACTTTTCAAACATAAATATCAATTCAAACCTCATTAGTTAGAAGGTCCGCCTTAGTAACGATCAAGAGAAACTTCTGACACAATAGTTCTGGGCTTGCTTATTAAAATGGCCATTGTTACTTACAGTGAAGTAGCCATATTGACTCTAAATCAACAACGGTCTCCTTCAATTGTGACCAATTATGTTCGCACACTAAGGAACCGTGTATACTGGTCGACTGCTCGACAAATTCAATGGCTTTTGTTTTTGCCTAACCATGTATAAATTGGCAATTGATTTTTTAGAAACCATTTTGTTCGAATAAAGCTTTGAAATAATTTTTTTGAAGCAAATTAATTGTGGTGTATGCAATATTTTCTAGTGCAGCGAGTTGCGCTGGTGTTGCTACTGCATATGCCGATTGAGAGGCGCGTGTACCCGAGTACTGGATTGGGTACAAACCCACTGGTCCCCTAAAATTTGTACCCTGGAGACGAGTGGGCGTCTCCTTAAATATTTGACACACCCACTATTCTGTTATTTATTCGTATTGTTGATTATGTATTTGAACTGTTTGGGGTCGAAACACAATGGTCATGGGCCTCATGCGCTTGCGTTTTTATAAGAACATTGCAAAACGACTTCTGCTAGTAAACTGGTTCTCGTGACCAGGTTTCTAGTGTTCCTTATGTCAATGCTGTAAGTCTTTACGGCGGTCACTAAGATATAAATCTCATGATGCTTACTAGTCTTTTTTTTTCTAAATAACATAAGTTACGGTGCTCATAATTGAAAAAGTTATATCAGTGATAGAAAACATAATAAATAAATGTTGATGGTAAAGTACTGTTAACAACATTTCCAATTTAAAAATAAAAAAAGATAAATCGAAGAAAATACGACAACGAAAGCATCGCTACGCTTCAATGACCGTTCAAATCACTCGATTTATTTATCACACTTTTCAGCACGTAGTAACAGTAGTAGGCATCGATACCGATAATCGTGCGCGACGGTCCGCGCGTTTACTTAACGGGAACCGTGGAAACGCGGTCACGATCGCCCGGTGTGACCGCGGCCTAATAAAGACTGGTCGAACTCGCGTGTGTCGTGTTAAATGGTCGCATTAGCTGCAAGTGTTATGATGTAGAGTTGTGACGTCACCAGCTGTTTTCGCCAGTCGCTCATATCCCGTAAGAAGTTTAAATGAACGAGTATGAATATTTACATCGCGATTTTTTTTTGCAGTGTAGTAACGCTTTAGAAAGTCAGTAAAAATGATTTATTCTGATCATAGAAAGAGCACTAAACTTACAAAATGTCAAAAAAACCCTAAAAACTGGACTAATGTTTATCAAATTGACCACCGATTTGAAACGCGGTTTCGTCCTGAGAAGACTGCGGTAAGAAACCCAACGGACTTTTTGTCTATTTACAAACATGTTTAGCTTCGATAGAAGGTACTTTACTGCAGTGGCAAAGATTCTAAAAACACAATTGATCTTCAGAATTTGCAACCACGCGATAAGTATCCATACTATCTACAGAAAAAGGAAAAAAAATACAGGAAAGCACCACACTAGGTGATTCTATTCTTAAGTTTTGCATTTCTGATAACGGGCTCATCGCGGAGAGAGTAGAGGGAAATGTATGATCAAGTAATTCAATATAGACCCGACATCACTTTAATTGACAAACAAAACAAAGTAGCATTTCTCATTGACATTGCAGTCCCCAATACTCACAATCTCAATAAAACAATTACTGAAAAAATAAACAAGTACACAGAACTAAAAGAAGAAATAATTTGAATTTGGAAAATGAATAAAGTCTACATATAGTGCCTCTGGTGCTGTCCAGTACGGGATTGATACCGAAACATTTATTACAAGCCCTCAAAATAATAGACATAGCCGAAAGTAGGTACATATATGACGATGCAGAAGGCTGCCATTTTAAATACATGCCGCATAGTTCGCAAATTTTTCCAAGAAGATTTAAGCAACCAACCCGTACTACCAGAACATGAAACTCACTTGGTTTAGGCCCGTGATTTCATTAAATTAACCGAAGTGTCTTAAATACGTAGAGAACAAAAACAGTCATAATAATAATGTATCTGTACTGAACGTACTGGCCCCGACCCTAACCCAGCGCTAGACTTTTTATCTGGCGGAAACTATACTGTGTTTGCGCTGAGCAAGGTCGGGAGAAAGCCGGATGCGGAACAGACACGGCGATCAAGGCGAGGCACACCGTCGAGAAGTCCCAGGGAAGGTTCGAAGAACGTCAAGAGAGGAGTACTTTTATGTTGAAATAATAATCTTGAAGAATCTTGAAAGTAGTTTATTGAGTAGAGTAGTGTTCTCTACGAATACTGTATGCCGACTGAGGTAACGGTACATCTGGGCCCTCTGTTTATATAGCCCGCGGAGCTTACACGTGCCGTCTATGATAGGCGCATCGAGTTAACCGCGCTCGATGCGTCCACCAGCGGCCTAACAACAATTTTGCATGTACCTCTATTTCTATGTACAATGATTATTTATATAATCTACTATGCTTATTTATTATCTAATACAATGTCTAATAAGAATCTTATAAGAATTTAATAAGAAAAGGAAATTAATTTTACGAAATCTAGTACAAAATGCTTACAAACTAAATGCCCTACCGGGTGTTTTAAAAATGTTTATTTATGAACTTATAACTATCTTATTTGCTATAACTTACATACTATGACCTATTTACTATATTATGTACATTGTTCTGCACATTCTCCCCCCGTGGGACGCAGTCGCACTTCCTTCGGTGCAGAACTCGAAGCTCCGGATAGCAGTACGATGAGTTTTCTTACAGGCCGTCGCAGCACTCCGCCTTTTGTCTGGAGATCGACGGTCCTGGTCACGCCGTCTGACCCGGGGAATGTAGCGATGACTCGTCCTCGCAGCCACATGTTACGGGGCGCGTTGGGATCCACCAGCAAGACCAAGTCGTGTAGGTCTATTGTGGGTCCGCGTCCATTTGGCATTCGTCGATGCTGAAGCTCCGGCAGGTACTCTCGGAGCCACCTGGCCCAGAAGAGGTCGGCCAGGCGCTGTGCTGCTCGCCAACTGGATTTTGAGGCGCCATCCTTTTCGTCGAAGACGCCCGGCTGCTGTACACCACCAGGTCCGCCCAACAGGAAGTGGTTGTGGGTTAGTGATTCGGGATCCTCCGGGGTCACTGACACATGCGTCAGTGGGCGACTGTTGACGGTATACTCCACCTCTGCTAGCAAGGTGGCCAAGACTTCCTCGGAGGGTCGTCGCTCGTGCAGTGTGGCGGCCAGTGCTGTTTTCACTGATCGCACCATTCGTTCCCAGGCTCCACCCATGAAGGGAGCACCGGGAGGGATGAAGCGCCATGAAGTCTTCTTCTTGGCTGCTTCCTGTGCTGTCGCTGTGTCGCCTCGCAGATTGGTCCCGTTGTCAGACCAGATTTCTTCAGGACATCCTCTTCTTGCCATCATCCGTCGTAGAGCGAAGATGGCTGAGTCGGTGCTGAGAGAGTTTGCTATCTCTAGATGAATGGCGCGCGTCGTTAGGCAGGTGAAGATCGCGACGTACCTTTTCTGATTGGTACGCCCAACTGTCACTGTGAGAGGCCCGAAGTAGTCGACCCCGGTGTGTGTGAAGGGTCGCTTATGGTGAGCTAAGCGACACTCCGGCAGATCACCTGTCCTCGGGTACGGCGGCACTTGCGTACGGATGCGGCAATGCAGACACTGTCGTAGTAGCGAACGGGTTACCGGGCGTAGGCGTACGACCCAGTAGTGTTGTCTGCACTCGTTGATCGTGGCTTCGACTCCCGAGTGATGCAATTTCTCGTGAGTGTGCTTGATCCACAGCTTGACCGTCGGGTGATCGCCATCCACTATGATTGGCGACTTGAAGTCTTCGGAGACGTCTCGGGCGGCTTGTATACGGCTTCTTACCCGTAGTACACTGTTGACTGTGATGACACTCAGCTGGTGTAGACGACTTTCTTTCTGTACAGCTCTCCCTCGTTGCAGATCTTCTATCTCGGCGGCGAATGAGTCTTGTTGCGCTGCTCGCATGAGTAGGTCTTCAGCTGCGCGCAGTAGCTCGGCGGTGATAGGTAAGTAGGGGTCAGCGACCGACTTACTCAGCTGTGCGGGAGGTGGCTTCACTGTTTTCTTGTTTGTCTTACGCCAGTCTGGGTCTGCTATCTTGTTTTTCTGAGTCCGACGATAGTTCACGTTTTCTGTTCTCTTCTTACACAGCTGTATGAAGAGCAGGACTCTGGCTGTAGCGTACCGGAGTCTATCCCAGCTAGAGAAGCGGGA
Organism: Eilema depressum; assembly: GCA_914767945.1. Classification (NCBI taxonomy): domain Eukaryota; kingdom Metazoa; phylum Arthropoda; class Insecta; order Lepidoptera; family Erebidae; genus Eilema; species Eilema depressum. The sequence continues at coordinate 4,191,871 of OU612026.1, forward strand.
GACCTCGGGTAGCGCGGCTGACAATTTTTCTTTCTTCTGTGAGTTGATGTGATGTATCTTCTCTTCTGTGTCTTCAGTTTTTTCTGATTTCGATGTGTCTGCCGGCCATGACTCTTCCGGTAGGTATAGGAAGTCTGGCCCTCTATACCATCGATGCTGCTTACTGAAGTCTGTAGGTACGTCTCGGGTGGCGTCGTCCGCGACGTTTAACTTCGTCGGGACCCACCGCCACTCGTTCACTATTGTGCTGTCTTCGATAGCTGCTAGGCGATGCGCTACGTACGGCTTGTACGAGCGAGAATCTGTGTTGTTAGATGGCGCCAGCTCTGCATACCCTCTGGATAATTGGGCGTCCATCTGTTCTGTGTATTCTTCTTTGAAGGCTGGATCAGGGTCGAGCTTCTTCTCTATGTTCTGTAGTCTTCTTAACGAGTTTTCGTAGTTGTTCGGCAGTGGAACCTGTTCTTGTTTCTGTAACAGCGCTGTCTCGTGTCTTCTGTCGGGATTGTGGACTGTATGTTGCTGTTGGACACGAAAAGCTTGTTCTGGGTCTGTCTTCGGTTTTGAGAGTAGGTTGTCCACCTCGAAGTGCTGCTTGACCATCCTGTCGAGTTGATGATCGGCTTCATCTTCAAACATGTGCGAGATGTATTCATGACGCCTGCCCGAAGTCCTCGCGTTGCTGCCGTGAAGAGCCCATCCCAGTGGCGTGTAAGATGCCACTGGTTGGTTCGGCTTGCCTGTTCTGGTTTCGGAGGTGAGCAGGAGATGCCAGTTGTCCTGCCCGATGAGGATCTTCGGTCTTGCTTCTTCATACGTGAGGTCGTTCTTGATGTCTTCGAGGTGGTTGCAACCCCTTAACTGCTTGTAAGTCACCCGTTGAGATGACACTGTGAGATTCTTGACTGTGCGTGCTTGAACCTCTTCTATTTCTGTACTGTTGATTCCTCTGATGCCGAGTGAGACTCTTCTTGACTGTTGATCTGTAGTTCTGGTACTGTTGATGGTCTTCACCCGGAGCGGATCTGTAGGTCCCGACGCGCCGATCTTGTTTGCCACGGCGTCGTCGAGCAGAGTAACTGTAGAACCGTCGTCAATAAGTGCGAACGTGTTCACTGTCCCTGTCGGCCCCGCTAGTTGAACCGGCAGGATCTTTAAAAATGTTTCTTTTTTCGAACCTGTCCACGCTGAGTTGATAGCTTCAGTCGTGTTCGCTGTTTCTTCAGTGGGCTTCTTTCTGTAGTGTAACAGGGTGTTGTGAGTCCTGTTACAGTTGTTGATACCGCACCGCCGCTCACTGCAAGTATGTTGTCTGTCACGATGTCTCAAGCACCTGAAGCACAGCCCCTTCTCCTTTGCTATGTCCCATCTTGCATCGACGTCTGCATTCTTGAATTTGTCACACTTGTAAGTTGGGTGTTGCTGTTCACTGCAGATAACGCACTTTTTGTTGGTTTGGGCTTCAGTTGCTGTGTTGACTCGCTGGGGGCGCCTCTGTTGCACGGTGTGTTGTTGCACTACGTTTTCTGGTTGGGCGTACGGCCCGCACAGGTCGGCTTCTCTCTTCATGAATTTTTCGAACTTCACGAGGTCTGGTGTCTCTCTTGGCTGTGTTGATGCGTAGTCGTAGTAGCGATACTTCAAAACCGGCGTCAGCTTTTCAACCAGGGATCTTGCGACTTCTGGGTTGTAAAGGTAATGTATGCAATCTAGGTTTTTCAGTATCGCGACCGCATTTGTAATCTTTGTAGAGTGCACGCAGATATCTCTCGGATTTTCTGTTAACTTCGGAAGGCTTCGTAGTACTTCAATTTCTGTGGTTGCTATGGCTTCGGGTCGCCCAAATCTTGACTCGAGTGTACGGATGATCTCGGCTGGCTGCGAATTCGTGATGAGAAGACTTTCTACTGCTTCTCTTGCTTTTCCACGGAGATTTCTTCGCAGTCTGTTGAGGTTTTCTATGGCGGTGTAACTATCTTCTGTTTCTCTATATGCTGCCTTGAACGGCAGCCACTCCTGGTGAGCCCCACTGAAGTTAGGTAGCTCGATGAATTTCGGCCGCTGCGCCGACCTGACCGCCTGTGAAATGGCTGCGGCTAGGTCGGAGTAGTCGTTTTTCTGTTGCTGTTGCTGCTGTTGAACCGGCGGTGGCGCTGCTTGCGTCGTCCCACTCGGCTCCTGATGCGGTGTGTCTGCGATGGCTAAGACGGCGGGTGGTGGTGGCTCTTGACGGCTGAGCCACTCACCGACCTTTTCTTCAGCTGCTGCAGACACCTGTTCCTGGTCTTCCAGGTCTTCATCTTCACTGTCGGTTTGTTCTAACGCTGCTAATCTTGCTGCTGCAAGTTCTATCTTCAATTGAAGTAGATCTTGTCTTGCGTTGGCTATCTTCAATGTTCTTGCTTTCGAATGCACTGATACACTCCCTCCCCCCCTCTTACCGGTGGCTGGACGGGATGATGCTTGCGGTTTTCGGCTCCGCAACTGTTGCAACACTTCGGGACACGGCGTTGGCCCCGAAGCGGACGGTGGCTCCATGGTAGTCACCGTCTCTTCCGTCGTGGTCCTGTCTGAGGCGGACAACTCTGATGCGGTCGGCTCCGCGGCCCCCTCAGGTCCAGATGCACCCACGGCGTGTGTTGCTGGTTTTCTGCTGGTTTCTGACCTCGTAACCGGCATTTTGATTCTTCAAACTTGCTGACTATTTGCTGTTTACTTGCTGACTACTCCCTTGACGCTTCCTTGCCAAACCCGGGACGACCCTGGTGCTCCACCCGTGGTGTTCCACACGATTCCTCCGTGCTGCTCCTTGATCCGGCTCGCAAGGACCAAAATGTACTGAACGTACTGGCCCCGACCCTAACCCAGCGCTAGACTTTTTATCTGGCGGAAACTATACTGTGTTTGCGCTGAGCAAGGTCGGGAGAAAGCCGGATGCGGAACAGACACGGCGATCAAGGCGAGGCACACCGTCGAGAAGTCCCAGGGAAGGTTCGAAGAACGTCAAGAGAGGAGTACTTTTATGTTGAAATAATAATCTTGAAGAATCTTGAAAGTAGTTTATTGAGTAGAGTAGTGTTCTCTACGAATACTGTATGCCGACTGAGGTAACGGTACATCTGGGCCCTCTGTTTATATAGCCCGCGGAGCTTACACGTGCCGTCTATGATAGGCGCATCGAGTTAACCGCGCTCGATGCGTCCACCAGCGGCCTAACAACAATTTTGCATGTACCTCTATTTCTATGTACAATGATTATTTATATAATCTACTATGCTTATTTATTATCTAATACAATGTCTAATAAGAATCTTATAAGAATTTAATAAGAAAAGGAAATTAATTTTACGAAATCTAGTACAAAATGCTTACAAACTAAATGCCCTACCGGGTGTTTTAAAAATGTTTATTTATGAACTTATAACTATCTTATTTGCTATAACTTACATACTATGACCTATTTACTATATTATGTACATTGTTCTGCACAGTATCTACTATTATACTGGTAATAAACATTGAACAGTTAAAAAAAAACAAAAGTAAAAACGTAGAAAAAAGTCCATATAGATAAGCAGAACTGGATAGAGAAACATGGAGACGAAAATTAACCAGTAGAACAATGGCAAAGATATTAATATTACGTTGTTATCCCAAGACTCGTAATAAACTCATATACCTAATAATTATGCCCACATTATTTAGCAATTGTAATGACTGCCAAAAACGTAGTTGTGACGTACTTACAGGAGTTCAACGTTCTATGCTCCTACACAGTCGTGGCTGTGATACCAACTATAGGGTTTCCCTAAATTTTAGGGAAAAATCTGTTCAGGGGAATTTTCGGGGTAAAATTGTAAAGGCACAGACACAAATGTAAATAAAAATGTATCCCGAAAATACATTTAGGGATGAATTTTTATTTAGAACCAGTTTAATATAAAATTAAGTAAGATGTGCTTGACTGCACAAGTTTTTAAATTTCTAATTCGTGAACAAATGTCTTTAAAATACCGATTACTTTAGTAACGATATGAATCAATGATACTGATTTATTTATTTTCAGGGGGAATCGGGAATAGCCCGTTAAAACATTACACAGCATCCTTTACCTAAATATAAGGAAAAATAAGAACGCATTGTTACATGATTTCGGTTTCTGTAGATGGTGCTGCAACTTTATATTAAAGAAATAGAAAGAAAGAAAAGATTTTTATTTTCTGCACAGATATGCACCAAAACCATACAAAAAAAACAAGAACTTATCTTACAGTTAAATAATATTATATATGTAGGCCATGAATAATTACGTAATATAACAAAGTGTGTATGCTTTAGCGGTAAACTTTTCTAAGCGATGGCAACACTGACTGGTACCTAGCTGACATCAAACAAAAAATGTAAAAAATGATATAATTGTGTGAACGTTCACACGGTTGACATTAAACATTATTATTGTCATTACAATAAATTTCTAATGCACAAAACGAAGATAGTTAATTAAAACGTGCCTAATCATGATTACCCACGGTTATCGCACGATATGGAAATCGTTAAAAGAAATACTTTAGTTGACTTCGCCTCGCCTGATGGTAAGCTGAAGGCAAAGTCTCTGAATAGAGTGTCACCATTACAGACATGTACCATGTTACAATGGTGGCACTCAGCTTGACGGTCTTATCAGATGCTTTTTCACGCTCCCCGCTTAAAGGACCCGGGAGGTTCTTTCTACAGTCCTACAGACTGTAGAAAGAAGATGTGGAAGGGAGAAGGAAGAAGTGGTAGAGCAAAAGCCGGAAGGTGGATCCCAGACTACGAGGTGAGACCTTCGATTGTGACCGGGGCTAACGCAAGAATGATGATGATTGTTGTTAACCCTGGGTTACAGGAAACACAGTGTATGTGATACTATTTTCCAACTATAATTTTAGTCTATCTATATATCTACTATCGTTAGTCGAAATAAATCAGTACACGATACTTTATAACATTTTCCAAGTTCAAAATAGAAAAGCGGTACACACGCGCACGCGCAGCCCAGTTTATATAACAAAGAGAAATGTAGTTCATCTATAGTGGTGACGTAATACGATAACGAATAACTAGCACATGGCAATAATAATAATATAACGTAACGGAAAGTCATGCGTATCTTTGAACAATAATAGTTAATTTGCAATAACACATTGTGAGGTTGTGTTGACCACGGAGGAAAGGTAAAGGCCCATTCTAAAGATATTTCGTAACCATCGTGGTTATACTCGTAGTAACATTGAAATTTAAGTCATTTTTAAAGTAAAGCTCATTGACAATATTTATTAATTAAGGTACTTAGATAATGCTCGGTGCTCAATGTAAAGCTTACTTACACTTCAGTGTCTGGGGTCCACTCTCCTTACCCCTCCTTTAGTGTTTTTTTTATACCACTTAGGTGTTAAGTACACAGCCCACCTGATGGAAAGTGGTTACCGTGGCCTATGGACGTGTGCAACACTAGGAGAGTCAAGCAAGAACAGAGAGCTTCTATGCCGTCAGTGCAGAAGACAAAGCAGAACAAGCCTTTGGTCTTCCCACTGACGACAGCATAAAAAATCTCCGGTGAATTATAGCTACCTTGCTCACCGCCGGGAATACAACATTTCCTATACAATTATGTTTGTATATATGCATGTTTGTATATACCTATACCTAGTCAGGTAGCTATTATGTTTTTGTATTTTCTTTTTCTTTATAATTATTACTGTCTTTATATTTTATCAATGTACACGAAACTGCCCGACAAATAATCTTCTCTTATTTTTTCTATCAATCCTATGGTTGCCGGTAAGAAATTGCCGCAAAGCGATAAGACCGCCATCGGTAGGCCATCATATCGCCATCGCCATCCTACGTACCGCAAACTTTTATCTCTCATGTAGTATTGTAAAATCCTTGGTGTACAATAAAGACGTTTTATTATTATTATTATAATTCACACCTTAGGTTATTAAGCTATTGCATAGCTTCTATCGCGGGCCTTGAGCGTGGAGACCGAATCCAGAAATTCCGTAACGAAAAAAACCTAACCACGAAGCTCGCACGAATCGAGCCGAGCTGCTCCGAAGTAGCTCCGCTTAACGTAAGTAATTATAATTGCATAAGTTGATAAAAAATGCTATGCAATAGCTTTACCGCGGCAGTCCCCGAGTGCCACACGTCTTTTTTTATTATATGCATCAACCCACAGATATCCGTGCATCAACCTAATAATTCTCAACTTACCGCACGCTACGCACAACATCCTTATAACTACATGTTACAAGTTACAAGGCACGCCTACACACTTTCTCTCGATCAGATGCAAGTCTAGAATCTGGTACGCCTAAGTGGTTCTGTCTCACTCCTTCAACTGTACATTAACATTAGCGAGAAAGTGACACGTTATTGTACGCAGCGTAAGTGAAGCAGAAAAGGCACTACTGCAGTGTAGTCAGTACTCTAATTGTGTTATGTCCACAAGAAATAAATGTTAAATAGAAGAATGGCGCCATTCAAATGTCACTTGTTTGGGTTGGTCGCGATTCCCCCAGATTTTTTTCAAAACGTGTTTTTCACGTTATTGCAAAATAAAAAAATCGGGGGAATCGACAACGAGGGAATTGCGATTAACTCATTTTTAATGGTAATTATCCCGCTTCCGCAACTTTCCCCAACTCAGTTGGGGTTTATCTACATAGTTATACTATTAGTTATACGATATAACAAAATGGACTGAAAAAGTCCAGAGATCGGCTTATCAAACTTCTGTACTTAGATCAGCTATCGGACTTTATATTTGGTATAAGACCATATTTGGAAAAGGAGAGGACGCGCTTCTTAGCAATGGTAATAGTATGGTAACAGAATTTGTAACAGTATGGTAATAGAATGGTAACAGAATAGTAACAGTATGGTAACAGTATAGTATCACAATGATTTTGAGCACACACGCTTCAATTTATATCTATGCAGTTTAAACAGTACATGGCAATCGCAATGATGTCTCGTTGCGTGTATACCCAGTACACGCATTACACTTGTTAATTATTATCTTTAAAGGTAAGTATTAACTTACTGCAACACGAGGCACAATGTACACTCACGCATTATTGGTTATTTTCGGCCTTGAGTGAAAGTCTGAGTTGATGTTGCGAAACGATCGAACGTACCAGCACGAAACCGATACCCGTAACTGAGATATCGACATTAATTTGCGTTAAGTATCACAAAACAAGTACAACAAGACATTAATGGACAACAAATTGGTGGACGTATTATTGTAACAAGTAGTTTGAAATTCGATAGGCCGGCCTCAGACACGTAAAAAATAGGTACATTATATACGTACAATCGTCGATTTTTAATGAAATGCATATTTATTATTTATTTATATCATATGTCATCTTGTGATGCCACTGCACCGCGTGTAATGTCCAATTTGTGACCCACCGAAACCTTTTCTCGAAATAAAAAGTAGCCCACGTACCTCCTAAGTAAATTGTAAGTAAGGAGGCTACTTTTCTACTTCCGTTCAGCCATGTTGGCGCTATTGAGTGATAAACTTCCATCCATCTAAATATTCATTTATATAATAGTAGTAAGAAATATAGATATCATGATCTAATCATAGACACTTATATGGATCTCGATAAAAGGCATAACGAAACGAATCAATACATATACCTATATTATTTTTTGGGTTCCACGTAAACGAACATTTAGCCGGTCAATTTTCCAGCAAGTCAAAAAATGCTCTAGATTTCTAGACAAATTGAATAAATTGAATTGAATTGAATTGAACAAACCTCTTTCAAACAAGAAAAGAATTTTGTAAATCCGTCTAAACATGACGAAACTATGCGCGTACAAACATAAAAAATTTACACATCCTACTTGAGGACCTCCTCTTTTTTAGAAGTCGGCTAATAACATTTTTTCTTATCCCATAATTGAACAAGATCTCATGAAAAGCCGCTGCAGGCTGCACTCGACACCAAGACTGTAGTTGTTAAAAATAAAGTGGTTGTTTTAAAAAAAAAAAGACCGTTAATAAAGATAATATAATAATAGACAGGTGCAAATTACCGTGAATTTTAAGTTCAAAGTACTATTATCATAACAAAAAAAGCGATCTCTGAATTAATTACAGTAAAGATAAGATCTTTAATAAATTTAAATCAAGAACAATTTTGCGAATCTCGTTTCTTCGATTTGACCCAACTTTGACCTTTCAAGCATCAAGGAAAAGTCAGTATATTTTTGGTAACACATTCGTACCTACTTAATTATTTATATTAATACCTCTATATCCCCACAGGGGTAATCAGAAATACATTAATATCAATATTGAGTATACTTAGATGCCCATGTTTGTGCTCTGGTATTATTCTACTTGGCAATAAAAAGTTCTTTAAAAAAAAGAAAAGCGTGTACGCAATGGGAAAACAAATCTAGGAATTTCGTTACGCCTCGTATCGATAGTCAGTAACCACCTTTAGAATACGAAAAAAAAATTAAATATGCGCTATTGATTTCTTAATTCGTGTAACTACAAGACAGTTATGTTGATTTGTATCTTAATATAGATTTACTCGTATAAATACAAATTTACATAGTGTCTTTATTTACCTTCGTATAATTAATATTAAAAAATATTAGAAACAAAAGTAAAATATGTAGCTAACTCTGCTTGCTCATACCGAGGAAGGTAATCCTTATCATAGCCAGCTACTGTTAATTAAATAAATTCTCATAATATGATTACAATGTCGCTAATGAACTTGATAAGCAACTATTTCAACTAAATGTATTGCTAAATACATAACAAAGAATTATCACCTTTAAAACCGATAATATAGCGCTTATTATGCAATAAATGAAACACGCAAACTAATTGTACTTATACCATACGTATGTAAATACAACCTAGTTTGTGACTCACGCCGAAATATTCCGAGTAGAGATCAAGGTTTCAGAAGGGAGGCTATTGGCCTATCAATATGTTAAATCGCAATGCACACAAGAGATTAAACCTTAATTCTTTAAAGCTAAAGTTGTAAATTGATTAATGAAATGCATCCTTTGTGGATAGTCTGCATAAGTTTTTATGGCAGAAAGCTCTTATACTACCATCTAATAATATCCTATTGATCGTATTATGCACTAGATTTTTCAACTTGGTAAGCAATACAGATTTGAAGAAAGGCTGATACTTGTATAACTAATACTTACTAACTTCGATTCAACGATCAAAACATTGAATTATATTTTTAACAAAAGAACATTGTGAGTGCCGGTGAGTTAAAAATCGTCCAAAAATGTTGTTTAATCCTTTGTATAAACTCGTCCACTAATACGAACACCAGCACTTTTTTATTTAATCCAAACTCCGCAATGTTTCAACTATGTCGTCACAATTTTTTGTGCTTTTTGAGTAGCCGCAGAAGGTCAAATAATATTACTCTCATAGTGTTGTGCTTCGGACAAAGAATTTAGCTTATTCACATCGCGTACACAGTCGTATCTGTTTTCTCTCGGTAAGCCAGATAACATAATAGAGAAATCCTTTGTTAGGTGCTTGCTCGTAGCCGATGTAATACAATAACAGGCATCGAGACAGCCCATCACGAAGGAATTCGATATCGATTCAATTTGCAAACGGACGATTGTAATCGGAAACATATCGCAAACTTCACGGGCACAAAACAAACACATGCACAATAGGTGTTATCGGCGCGTTTAACGACAGCCCGCCGGTACTCCATCCACGGGCGAAATTTCGAAATATCCGCACACACCTTGTGCAAACCCGGGCTTGATGTGGGTCAGCCGCATGCGACGTTATCTCCAGCGCCGGCTGCCACAGACGTATAAACAAAGAACAAGTTGACTTGTGGAAAAACTGGAGGCGAACGCCCCGTTGAATCGCACACAAAAAATGCATCTAACCGTAAGCGAACGAAAAACAAACACAAAACCACCTCATCAGTTGAACTGTCAACAACACAGCCGGCCGATGGTATCGGCAGCGAGGTCATCGCTTCCATTTTAGCCGCAAGTTTCACGTAACCACTGTACCACCACTAAACCACGTAAATACTAAGCAAGCAGCGGCGCAACGGAACAACGTTCGCTGCAATCGCACGGAGATTTCGAAATGCGAAATTGTCACCGGTACCGGTACGGCGCGCGCGCATGCGATATTATCCGTCTCGGAGATCGCGCACAGATGGCGCGATGCGTTGCGCGAAAAACACGCGTGCGCGCGCCGGATTTCACAATGCCACTGTTTCCCGCGAGCGCCTGCTCCGTGGTCGGAGTCAATTAGCCGCTGCGACCTCCGCACCACTCGCCGATCGGAACAACGTCGCCGGCGGACACCCGCGAACAACTACAATGAGATCAATCGAGCCAACATTTACATAATTTAATTCTGCCTCCATAACATGTTACGCAATGTTTAAAGTTTTGTAAATTATGTGCCTGCCTATGATCAGATATTATGTGGAAATTATACATCGGTATCGGAGTATCGGCCGGACCGTTAAGTTTATAATGAGTACAAATTGGCGCGGGCGGAGGCCTGACGTCACAGGACTGAAGCGCCCGCGCAGTCGCGGCCATTGCCCGACTTACGTTAATAACCAGACATGTTTACGAGTTATCTTTTTAAATTAATAAGAACACACAAATGTAGCTGTATACACACATCAATACATAACTGAAAGTTCCTTTGATAAGTGTTTTTGCATTAACCATATTCATACAAATGAAAATCCAATTCATACAAGCCTAAAAATAAAAGCCTTTCGTTTCAACATGTTCTCCAGTAATCATTCATTTCTTATTCTTCTTCAGGTTGCGAATTAAAAGAAAACATCCTTCTTTCACAACTAGTTGCCATCAAAGTAAAATCATTCATGCATCGCATGCGAATCACACCTTGCGATGGCGGCCAAAGGGATTCTATCAGGATTTACTTGTTATTATTTCCATTAGTCAAAAGTGATTTTATTTCAATGAGTGATATTCGCGTAAACTTCAGACAGCATCAAAAATAGTTATGTTATAATAAATTAATTATTATTAGATTTACGGAAGCATCCCACACTTCAATTGAATCAAAGACGCAACTCATAACATGTGCTTACTAAACAAGATGGGGCGCATCGAGAGTCATCTGCGTCATACAAACGCAGGCTCAATTTGTTCAATTACACCCACTGCTTCCGCGGCTGTGCCGTAAACATGGCGGAATAAATCGTGCCAAGCGATCAACATTTTTATTATCAGTTAAATATGTAGGTACAGTCGGCAATGAAAGTAGTAGGCTTTTCATCCACCAAATACGACAACGGTAGAGGGGACCATTGAGAAGCCGCAATGAATTATGCCCATATTGCCCATGTGCTGAATGCGTCGGCAGTTGTCGTATGCGGTCGGCTTCGGAATCATACCTTTAATTAAATTAACCTCAACTTGAAAACATGTCAAGATGTGTCAAAGTAAAAAAAAATGACGTGTGGCACTCGGGGACTGCCACGGTAAAGCTATTGCATTATCTTACGTTAAGCGGAGCTACTTCGGAGCAGCTCGTCTCGATTCGTGCGAGCTTCGGGGTGTTAGGCTTTTTTCGTTACGGAATTTCTGGATTCGGTCTCCACGCTCAAGGCCCGCGATAGAAGCTATGCAATAGCTTAAAAATTCATAGCTAAAATAATTATTAAAATTATTTTTCGAATTAAAGTTTCGACGGTGATATATTACACCTTTAGGCGCAGTCATACGTTGCAATACCCTGCACTTTTACGCAAGGGTCAGAATTCAAGAAAAAAATTGCAAACAATCCACATCCCATCCGTACGGAATGTGATAGCCGTAGGCACTAGGCAAGTACTCGTACCATTCTAAAAGTGAACTTTTTCAATTAAAACAATACCAGATCGTTCTGACATTATTTTCGAATCCCTATAAACTACCAATTTCAATTGCTGTGGTGAGAATCCAGTTTCAACTCCCGGTTGGGCAAAGTGATTTCGGATTTGCTATTCTCAATATCCGTACGAAATACCGTAGGTTCCAGTGTAGAGGATTTTCTATAACCCGATTCCTGCCGGCTTCGTCGCATGGTGCATGACGAACTAGATCAAGGTACCTAAGTGTATTTTTTTTCACCAACTACCCTTTTAAAAATTTTCACTCTTCACCACTCACACACTCTTCACACTCTTCCATTTTTTCTCATGGTTCTTCCTATTTTTCACATAAACTTGCTTTCGCTATACGCCTTCCATTTCCGATAGGTCTCATGTCATCTGATAGGTATATACTTTTTTCCCTTTTTACTTTTTTCCCTTTTTCCCTTTTCACGTTTTCCCTTTTCCCCTTTCCCTTTTTCCTTTTTTCCCTTTTTCCCTGTACCCCTTTTCCCCCTTTTTTTAGAGCTAACTGCATTGGCATGTACAATATGCATTTCCTATTAATAACTTTTCAAAAACTTACTGGTAAGATAAACAGTAGCACTCTTATACATATCCAGACAAGATTTTCTTTCAAATAAATATATGTAGTTTATTATTGGAATCAAATTCGAACCTCATAAGCAGCGGACTGTTTTGTGATTAAGTTATTGTTGCAAAATTTAATATCGAGTTAAAATGAACTCCGCTAACGCCTTCCATTACCATTTTACGAAGCTATGAATTTAATACAACACTAGACTAAAGTTGGTTGGCACGGAATTACTCTGGGGTACATTAATTAGGGTGGAAATTCGACGTCATTTCGCAGCAACCTTGTGGCGGTTGCGACTTCGGTACACCTGTTACTGAAGAAAACCCAATTCGCGCATCTAACGTAGGTACGGAAATAAGGACACAGACTTAAATACTTCAAGATAACGTGATGGTTTAAGTTACATCAGTTACATTTTAGAAGTTACATTATAGACCGCAATTTTAAACCAGTTTAAAAAAACGAAGAAATAGGTAGTAACCATATTTTGGTTACTACCTATTTATTTATTTTTTTTGTATTTTGCGTTTGAGTTTAGAAAATCAAATAAATTGTAAAATGATGTTTTGTCATACGTTTTTTGTTAAACAACAGTGTACCGTTTATATTATTATTCAAAAGACCATGAGCCCGAGTTTGGTCTTCTATTAAAGCGTGTTATTTTAAAAGAGTTATTTACTTATCGTTATGATTTATTTATTTTTTTTAATTTGGTCGTGTTGCCCTTAATTAATGTGCAACATTTGAAATTGTTTTACATTTTTTAATCACACTATTAATATTGTATACCTCGGGATACGTATCTTGGACCTACATCGCGACACAAAGAGGCCCTGGCGCACGCGAATTGTTTAATAATAATCTATGCCTGGTGAATTCGAGCTCTTCCACCGCAGTAGCACACCGTGCTATCCTCAGAAAACACCCATGAAACGTGTACTGCGCGTATACAGCACATTTTGAGCACATTTTAGGTCCAAGACATATGTCTCGAGCAAAATGCGACCTTGTACAAAGCAAAGTTCATCATATTTGAAGAACACTTTATGCCCAACTATTATTGATTCTGCGAGCATTGTTTGACTGCGCATAATTATTTACTCAGATCAGATTTCCCTTCAGCACTTACAGCGCTTTGTATATATTTTTTCGTTAAACGAGGACAGACAGCATACATAAATAGTTATATATAAACGTCTGTATATCTCTGGAAAAGCACAGCTGTACTAACATCTACATTTCAGTTTTTAGGTTCCAAGTACCGTCGACCTTTTCAAGGTCATTGTTCTTTTTGCAGAAATAGAAAGGACTCTGACTCTGTTAACTTGATACAATGCTCAGATTTCTATTCTATATAATACTAGCTTTTTCCCGCGACTTCGTCTGCGTTAAGTTCGGAATAGATTAAGGTATTTAAAGCAGGTAAGGTAATTTTGAAATTGGGCGGTTAGGTTTCTTATAGTGTAGACATTCGCTAACACCGGATTTTACGAAACTCCACCCCTAAGGGGGGCAAAACGATCTCCACGCCACCGTCACCCGCTAGTCTATACTAATATCATAAAGAGGAAAGATTTATATTTTTGTAGGTAACGAATAAACTCAAAAACTACTGGACCGATTTCGCCGTTAGAACATAGGCTAATATCATCACGCTACTATCAGCTGTGAACGGGATCAGAATTCCACGAGGCCGGGGCCGCGAGCCACAGCTCGTACACCATATAAATAGACACTTAAAGCTGTCAGAAACATCAATTTACAAAGCTGACGTAAGCAAAGGAATATCTGTTGGAGTACAAACACACCCCCATTCGGGCGGGCCACGTATCCAATTAACAGAATAGGATTCTGAATTGTCGTTCATAACGCTCACAAAGTTAATTAAAATATCCCTAATTGCGCAGCGACAGCTACAATAAACGGGGCCCATGTTGGGCGCCAATGCTTCCCACAATGTTTGTACTTTATTAGAGCACAAGTTTCTCCTCCCCTGTTTGCATACAAGTTTGGGCTCTCGTTTTATTTGCACACGGTCTAGAACGTACGCCAAGTTACACGGACGCTTCACTAAATCCTCGCGGGACTTGCATCTTCGGACTCTTGGAGGTTGCGTACATTCACGATGCACCAATTGTTATCTACGATTATGTGGACTAACTTGGTTGAGTAAACGTGCTGATCGAACAGGTGTGCCTAATGAATTGTGGAAGTTTGGAACGTGTGTCGTATCTGGTTACATGACATACGTATGCCAATGGTTTATGTTGAGCATATATGTCAACATGGTGACTTTATTCGGATTCGAATAGTTACAGTTGTAGAGGTTATAAGATTAGTAAATATTATTAATATAAGTAGATATCTACTCGGGGCAGACCGAGACCCAGCCCGTAATTAGCTTCTTTCTTAACATAACTAAGAAGCTTTCCTGCTGTCTCAATATAGGTATTTAATCAAACCTTTCATAGAAACCGACCGGTTTGTTAGACAAGTAAACTAAAGTCTACCAGAATAAACATAATTAGTTCATCTGAACCATCTAAAAAGTTTTTAAACATTGAAACAGAATATCATCAATACGAAGAAATGTTTCCAAAACAGTTCTCGTCTAAACGGATAGAAAACAATAACAGCAACAAAACTAGAATATCTACAACTATAGCCACTGACGATTGAATACGACCAATCGCCACAACGGGCGGCAAAAAAATGAAAAATATCGTCCCGGACCTACCATTTTGAATATGGAAATGGCCACAACGGACCGGATTCGCAACGCAGGCCAGATAAGGATTTTATAGCGAAAGTACAACCGGCCGGGTAAACAATGTGCGAAATGTTACCGATAAGTGAAAACAGCACTGAATCCTCATTGACGGTTATCAGCCACAACCGCTTTGGACGTTAAACATTTTGACAAACGAGGCGAGACACATTTGACCTCTGATATGTGTGGTATTGATAAATTTATTAACAGATTAAAAAGCATTACTTGAAAATTATTTCTATTTTTTTTTTATCTGTATTAGAACATAATTAACGACACTACAAAACGTCAAAATATAATATAGTGAACAGCGGTTCTCAACCTGAGTATAGAAGACTCCGAAAAAAAAACTACGTTGTAGTCTATTGTTAAACTACTATTAGTCGATATGACTGCAATACCATTTACTCGTAGACAGTTTTCTCAAAATTCATTTTGTATTTGCTACTAGTCCAGGCGCGGTCGCAGCATTAAATTTGCGGGGGGGGAGGGGATCACGTTTTTTTGAAGTGCAGAAATTCCTTCAGAAAATGCCTTTTTAGAAGATTTATCAATGTGATTTGCACGATTTGGGGGGGGGGGGGGCTGTGACCCCTCCCTCGGATCGCGTATGAACTAGTCGTCTAATATAAAAGTTCCCCATGTCGGATGACGTGATAAAACAATAACGTTAGATACTTTCAGTATTTTAAGTGTTCATAAAAAGCTTTTAACGACAGCGTCATAATTTTTAATGGCTATAATGTTAGCAACGTAGTTGATATGCACTTGTTCAAGCTATTATGACAGGTATTAATGCAATTCGAATCTCAATTGAGTTATTATGACCGTCAGAGCGAGAGCCCAGTTACGTCTAAGATTGCACTTGGATTCCGTGGTCCAGTTAATGTTTTTGAGTAGTATGTCGGCTTGACCGTTATTTAGCAAATGCACTGACTAGCAAATGAGTTCGATTTGGGACCCAAAAGTTAGTTGGACCCTATACAGCGTCACGAATCTCAATTGAGTACTTATATGTTACACATAAAAATTATTGGTTCACGAACTGATGCTGTCAAAGTTAAAAGGCATTTACTCTGTACAGACTATTGACGGCACTTACAAAAAGTCTAAAACGAACCTAATATTTAGCTAATGGAACACCCGGTTCGAAACACGGCCCCGTCCTAAGAAGACTCCGGTAAATAACTTAGCCAGTTTTTTTGGTCTATTTACAAATATGTTTACTTGTTCTAATTACAATATTTTGTTTGAGTAACACGACAGTAAGACAAGACAAGAATAAACGGTGGTTACTAAATAAATAGTCTGTATCGCTTGTATTTACACAAAGGCTTCTCTTGTATTGAGCAATAAAACAGATAGCCTCGCTTTATATAGCCGGAGAGCATTGCACAGATAAAACATTACTTGCGTATTCATGTGAATCTTTATTATTCACTGTGGATGTTAACCTATATTTTTTTTTCGTTTCGTTAAGGAGCTGATGTCCTGATAACATTGGAATTCTTAATTATTTAATTACCAGCGCTTCTCAAATATTGCAAATATTGCAAAGATCTCAGGAGTCCGAATCAACCTTACTTGCGCGCCGCTACACTATTTCCTATCGAAGTTGGAGAGGTCTGAAGGCAAATTAAGAGAAAGTATAGGAGAAGGAACTCCGGGTACCAAAGTACAAGCTTCAGGTGCAACCGGGACTAACGCTGTTGACTGCTGCCAATGATGACTGGTCTATACAAAATGATAACACTGGTCTATACAAATCTGATTTCCAAAATGGTGACTCGCGACCCGGCATGCAAGGACAACTGCTATGTATTTGATGTGTCTTCAAAATTTTTGCATGCCAATTTTGGTGAAATACGCTAACTGAATACCATTGTAACTGTAATGTAGCGTATTTCATTCCAATAAATTATCATTCATTCATAATAATATCGGATGGCAGCATTATCTTATTGTTTACTAAAAAAATTATATAATCGGCAATTAGAGGTCGAACCAGATTTAAAATACAGTTAATATGAATTCCAACAAACTTTGAGTTCGCGGCTATCGCAGTCAGTTGGTACAGTCCTAGGGCTCCCCCAATGCGGGCCGTAGCACCCGATACCTATCTTATGCACCCTCCTAGGGTTTAAATCTTGTAGTGGGTCACGGTGCAGAAACATTATAATAACTTTGCTAGGGTATAATAAAGTTTAAGAAACGCAGGTCTATATGACAAGAGCACGGACTACATTATTCGGTTCCGCTCAATACCTGCGGAGCCCATTGCCATTCACAGGCTGAGAAGATACTCTAATCGCCTTGTAAGTGCCCTTCTAAACGGGCCATGTTTTTCTGCAATATGTGACTGCACTATTGGCAACTAATTGCCCGGGAACATCAAAAATATTTCATTGCAACTGATCTGGCCGAACAATCAATGGCTGGGCAATGTGTTGCAAATATATCTGCAATAGTATGGCTCTTGATGCAGATTCATAAACGGGCTACACAAACCGGCAACAATGGCTGACGAAATCACACTTGTTGCAGCAGCTTATATTGTTTTATTAAAAAATAAACAGAAAAAGAAGAGATTGTGGATTCGACCTTACTTAAATAGGCGTGAAACTTTAGATAATTTAAGTCTAGAAATAAGCCTTGATAGTAAATTATTTAACAATTCGCGTAGAAAAGGATAGACAGTGTCATAACAAGGAGAGCGACTGAAACAAAAATAGAACTGGCGAGCTGATATTTCCGGGACATTACTGCAATACTGGCCGGTATTGCTTGCAATAGTTGAAATGTTGCCGGGCCACAGTGTTGCAGCCACTAATTGCAGTAAAACATTGCCCGTTTAGAAGCACCTTAAGAGTTCCACTGGGTGAAATAGGGTAGTCCGTATTCTTATGAAACTGAGGACCACGCGGTTTCGTACCGCCTTATGGCTTTTTGTTTGCTCACGAAAAAAAAAGACTACATACCCATATCCATCGTCAACTGGAGGTCAAAAAATAAGTTTTGTATCAGATAGGATCAGTGGCAGCGAATGGTGGTGTTATAATTGTTACGAATATAGTAGCGTCATCTATTAGATAAAGGGCGAAAACAACAGCAAAATGAACTAGTTGCCCGCTACTTGACAATAGATGACACTACAAGCTTTGGTTTAAGAATTTGTTGAAGAAAATCTCAAAGAGTACAATCTATTATATAAATAGGCAAAGAAAAATAGTTCAGTACCCTTTGATCACTTATTTGATTGTTTTGGTAACTGATTTTCTTACCTTTTGTTTTTACTGCCTATTTATTGATGAATTAAAGTGATAAATTAAAAACTATGACTTACCATGTACGGTGAGCTCCGAGTCTCTATTCAGCTCATACAGCCTCAATGCTTCATCTAACTCCAGCTGCGTAGATATCGTACAGGGATCACCTTCTTCGTCCACCCACTTCATCGTGAACACCTTGAATCAAGGAGAGAAAAAAGATTGTTATAAATTATAGACATATTAAAAATAAGACTAGCTAATACCCGCGGCTCCGCCTGAATGGGCAACAGTTATCGCGACTTCTGGTCATACCTATCTCTGGTTCTACTTCATTAATAGAGATTTTCTACTTCATCAAATTGTTGTAGGATTTTAAGCCGGAATGATCCCTCTAACAAAAAAATCGAATCAAAATCCATCCAGTACTTTTTGCGTTTATCATAAATAAACAGATAAACAGACAAAATTTGACTGTTCTATTACTGACAACAGAGAAATTCTCAATTGTGAGAACTGTGAGAAGCGAAAAATCTCAATAAACATTTTGCATTAACCAGAACTTGTGATGTTATCCACAGCATTTCACATTTACTATTTGACTGAGACAATTCTCATTCAAAAAAGTATTCCATGAACGTGCCTACTCTTAATTTGTATCTTTAGTCTTTACGTACCTGATCAGGCATAAAACGGCACATAGCCACCATCTCATTAGTAAACTCTTCAAAATTGACATTTTGATTGATGTATGTGATCATCACATCACCATTGTACACAGTCTTCACTCGCACATCATTTGCATGGTTATCTTGATTCACTAGTTGGGTTGGCATCATGACAGGATTACGTAAACCACAGTAGTGAAAATCTGGAAAAATAGAAATTAACAATTTATTTAAGGTACTTTATTGCTACAAGCTAATGATTGAATGGATTAATCTAATTTAGGCAGGTAAATAATTCTAAATTCCTATTAACATAATACTCTATGGTAAATAATTCTAAATTCCTATAAACATAATACTCTATTCTATTACTTATAACAACAAACAACCAAGGTAGCACCAGTAGTCAAACCCTCCTTTGGCCTAGCCATAGTTGGGTAAAAAAAGTTCACCTAAAACTTTATTTTTTATTCTTCTACAACTTTAAAGTGAACAGTAAGATTCATTGCTTTCTGAGGAGAAAAGGGGAAGCCTAGCCTAAAAATCCTCCAGTACTTCTACGTGACAAAACTTGCATCATTGCTGACTTCTGTTTGTTGCATCGCCCACGAAGCCAAAATGCAATAAACTCAGGATTATAGTTCCCTTGCTTATAAATAAAATATTTCAGATAACTATTTAAGAATAAGGAACGAGGAGCTACTAGGTTTGATGTACTGTACAGTTATTTGTGCTGTCAGTAATCTCTTTTTCTGGATTTGATTTCTAGTATTGGAGGGATGTGCCAACATGCTAGTAATAGATAAACTATTTGTAAGTACATTTAGAATAAGTTGAGTACTGTTAATTTAGGTGCCATACATTACTGCATACCTTCCAATAAGAGATTACTTTAGTAGGGAACACCATTTATAATTAAAATTCAAGTCAACACAACCATAAGTTTACAGATAGTTTCATTGTCACTGTTATGACATATTTGAATACAATGCAATGTTATCTCACAAAGACCATTGTTTTCTGATCAGTTGCATTATCAAAAGATTATTCTATACTCATTTTCGCACTATTTCTCAGTAGGCTCGTCTAAAATGGGTTAAATATACACCAGAAGTGCAATAGTAACTATTGTAGGGTTTCTGTAAGTCATAACCTAGTGCAAATAGGATTACCGTACTTGTAATCTGCGCTGCGCATTAAACGTAGTTACACCAAGGTTAGATTCAGCCTCACTTCACATTCAGACTACTTTAATACACCCTTTAATAAAATAACTGTGATAACATTCCCAAAACATGAATCACTTGAATAAGTACTATAAGTACACAATACAAACCTTTGAGATATTGTATGGTTCACGTAACTCTAGTACTCCAACACTGGTACTAAGGTAATCCCAATCCCATTGATAAAAGAGGTAATATAATTAATACAAAGTAATTATTGAAATTATATGTAATAACAACAAAACTTTGACACACACAACATTATTCAGAAACTGACATTTCACGGGAAACAGTTACTTTCCTTCGGAATTCTCATTCCTCTTTTTACTTCAAGTATTGACTCTAGGGTAAAAGAGATAGATATACCGGCATCCCAAGCTAGGCAATTTCTATCAAATTAAGTTTTTAGTGACGTGCCAGCTGTTTCCGGTGCTTATTTGTAAACAATTTTTATCAAATAAAAATATCTGACCAGTTATCTATAAAGTAGTAAGTATAATAGTATGTACCTACTTCTAAATAAAATTTTGAATAAATAGTTTTTTTGTACTCTGGGAATATAGCAGTTTTAGATAACGAGAATATCTGTAAGCATAACGAGAATGAAATTCAAACATATCGCCTAACGTTACGATTAAATCTAATTTCACAACGCACCGTAAGTTGTCAAATTACGTCAAGTTATCAATTTCGGGTTGGGATTTCTTTAGAATTTGTAAGATCCTAATTTTATGAATAAAACACATACCTAGTTAATTATACATATTTATTTGTGTTTATTCTAACTATAACTGATAATGGTAAGTGAACTCGGTACAAAATAATCATAAACAATTTTTCTACTATTTATTTGTTATGATGACTAATACACCAATATTAACGGAATTATCTGATCTTTTTACATGTTTTATGTTGATTACAGACTGACCAACAAATGGATTGCGCGTTGGACCTGATGCGGAGGTTACCTCCGCAGCAAATCGAGAAAAACCTAACAGATTTGATAGACTTGGTACCTAGTATGTGCGATGACCTACTATCGTCAGTGGATCAACCATTAAAGATTGCCCAAGACCGTAGCACTGGTAAAGACTATCTTTTGTGCGACTATAATCGTGATGGTGACTCGTACAGATCTCCATGGTCAAACACATATGACCCACCTCTAGAAGATGGATCTATGCCTTCAGAGAGATTGAGGAAACTAGAAATAGACGCAAACCATGCATTTGACCAATACAGAGAAATGTACTTTGAAGGTGGTGTAAGTTCTGTTTACCTATGGGACATGGATCATGGATTCGCTGGTTTGTTATTTTTTTTAATCAAACCCTTTTTTGCTTAGTTTTAGCATATGTGGCGTTTTGCATGATATTTTACATTCAGTTAATTATGCTGCCTTGCAACTGTAGGCATTGACTTTGTTTTGAAATTGTCAACATTCCTCATTACCAACAAAATTTTAAACAGGAAAATAGTTCTGTTATGGATTTTATTTATTATCCATTAAAATTGAGTATTTTTTTTTAATAATAAATGTAAATTTAGACCAATTATTCTGTTAATAATGAAACAATAATAACATGGGGATAACATAAATGTTTCACTGCAACACATAGTTGATAATATAGGTCCCAAATGTCGAAAACTATTACAATACCAATGAAAATTATGTTATGAAAATAGTTTTTGACATTGAAGAGATTGAAATTAGATTGAAACAAAATTTTGAATAGATCTTAATACGAATAATGGCCTTCTGGTTTCCTCTCTTTCCTCACTGCTCAATTAAAAAAAAAAGACGTCAAGAATGTCTATGTTACAATTTTTACTTTCTAGAAGTATAATTTAGTCTAATTACGGTACCAGTTCTCAAGTTGTGTGATATACACATTAGGAATGAATCATACAATGCTTTGTATGCTAAGTACTAACTGAAATTGCAAGTGCTTTTGTTGATAAGAACAGATTGTGTTGGAACCTCACTGTATACAGTGTATAAGAGAGGCCGGTTTCAAAAGTACCCAATTGTAAATAAAATATTTTTATTTTTTCCATCCTAATAAGTATTAAAAATGCAAAAGTTTTTAAATATGGATGGATGATTGTTACTTCTTCCTCTTAGCGTTAATTCCCAGTCGCATCCGAAGCTTTTAGCTCGGAGTCTGGGGTCCGCTTTTTGTCAGTCTTAACTACGGATTTGGCTAGACCTTGGATGATTGTTACTCTTTCATGTAAAGACTAAGATTTAAATGAAACTTTACAACAATATCTTCTAATATACAAAAATCAATGCCACTTTTCATTGTTATTTTATAACTCAAGAACGGCTGAACCGATTTGGCTAATTTTAGTCTTGAAATATTCGTGGGTGTCCAGGGAAGGTTTAAAGGATGAGAAAATAGGTGCAGTGGGAACGGGAAAAATATGGCCGTATGAAGTTCGCCGGGACAGCTAGTAGCTTATATATCGGAATAACAAATAAGCTATGTTTGGTCACAATAACCAGCATCCACACGGGCGCAGTTGTGGGCAATGGCTAGTTAAGTATATTGTAGAAGAATTAATCATACCGATTCTATTGCACATATATCACAAAACTAAGTTAATGATGCCAATTTTGTCGCATATTTCACAAAACTAAGCTATCTTTAGTATTTTTATTTAAATTTCGAAACTGCATTTCATTAAATTTAGACACACTGTGGGTAGCCAGAGCTCACTGGAGAGTTATTATACTGTCAGTGATTTATTGACTAGTCTAGCTATGTGTGAGTTGGCCCCCTACCAGTCCTGCCACCTCAATAGCAATTTAGTCATAATTCAAGTGTTCGAAAATGACAATGCTATAAAATTGTATGGTCTTCTCCCCTTCTTTCAATGACTCACAGTTCATTAATCCATCAATCATGATTGAAGCAGAAAATGACACTTCTGTACAGATTGTATGGTGATTGTATGTCTCTTCCTTTGAATGACTCAGGTGTAATAAAAAAATTCTATTCATGGCTCGCCATGAAACATAAGTACAGTCAGCATAAAAAGTTCTGAATGAAATTGATGAGTAAGTACTTGTTTGCATGTGAAGGTGTATTTTATTGGTTGTGTTGTGTGTCTATTATGGTTATCCTCCAGTAGAGTTAGCACTGTCTTTCTTAAGCCTAGTTGTAGCTATTGTTGAACGCTATGTTGCACAACAAAGTCGCGCAACAATATTGTCTGTTCACGCTTCACTATCTAGCCGCGCGTAATGTTGTCCGTCTATGGTACCATTGACCGAGTTGCGCAACGTTGCCGAACTTGTGGAGTAACACGAGTTGCGCGTCAAATGTTGCCTAGTGGATACGAGGCTTTATCTTCTTCAACTTCTCCTTTCTAAACTTCCAGGTGTAATCTTGATAAAGAAAGCTGGTGATGGTTCCCAAAAGATCAAAGGATGCTGGGACTCTATCCACGTAGTCGAGGTCATAGAAAAAAGTTCAGGTCGCAACGCACACTATAAGTTAACATCCACCGCCATGTTGTGGCTGCAGACTAACAAGGAAAGCAGTGGCACGATGAACCTTGGAGGCAGTCTCACTAGACAGGTATGTCTACTTACTTACTTATACATACTGCTATTGCGAGAGCAACTGCAAAACGAGCTCACAACCCTGAGAGAAAAGCCTGCTTCAAAACCTCATGCGCGGCTTACAGGTGTAGTTGGCTTGGCCCTGAATTTTTTTTAATATCCAGCCTTTTCCTTCTGGTGTCCATCTGAGTATCATGGAAATAATAACATACATTGTATTTGATAGCAAAATATTTGATAAACTACTAACAGGAGAGCCAGTTTAACTTCCTGCTGACTTATCAGTACTGCATTTCAGTTAAATGCTATGAAATAAAATGTTTCCATGTTTAACACTTTAACGCTACAGTATTAGTTTTGTGGTAGGTATGAACCATTGTCTATCTGAAAGAAAACTTACAGACCATGAATTCATGAATACCTACCGGCCTCCTTTCCATGAATCTAAGAAGCATAATATTACTTAGGATGGTATTTCCAGGCAAGCCGCCCCCTTGTAAGGTGGCGGCGCTTCATGTTTCCGCAAGCCCTTTAAGGGAAGAGGGATCTTGACCCCAAATACCATGTAGGAGTCGCCTATGTTGGTGCCCAAGGCCGGTCAGGATCCCTGGTGTACCCTAACACCAGATTCCCAGATGAAACATGTGCGGTTTTAGTCGGTTCGAGTCCGATATACCTACCCCATCTTTTGCTCCAGTAGGTGAATTCGGCAGGCGTTTCCACAAGCAAAAATTATGTTTTCACTCTATTTATTTCTTTGTTAATGTACTTCACAGGCAGAACAGGATTCAGCAGTCAGTGATGTAACGCCGCATATTGTGAATATCGGCCGTATGGTCGAAGATATGGAGAACAAGATCAGGAATACGCTCAACGATATCTACTTCGGTAACATTCGTCTTTTTTTTTTTTTCATTTTTGTTGGATCTTATCTCACACTGACACTCTCTTTCTTCATCCGAGCACCAAAAAGCTACACTCTTACTCCTTTCCATAATTTGATCATCCATGCGGCAGCAATGCGTGCTGTGACGTCGCAATGGACGTCGCGTGAATGCTTAACCTGGTTCGTGCGCTCGACATAGTCGAGGTCTGTTGAATTCAAAGCCAAGTAGTCGATTTACTTATTTTAATCTTGTATTTAGTTAAAAAGTAATGTTCGTTGCAGGCAAAACAAAAGACATAGTGAACGGTCTGCGGTCGGTGGTGCCGGCCGAGGTGGCGCGGCGCACGGCGGCGCTGCAGCACGACCTGGCGCTCGCGCTCCAGCGCCGCCACGTGCAGCGCGACGACTGAGCCCCGCGCAGCCCCGCGCCCGGAGCCATACGTGAGTACATACCTACAGGAGAGATAGTATAGTGTACGGTCAGTAGCGCGGCGCACGGCGGCGCTGCAGCACGACCTGGCGCTCGCGCTCCAGCGCCGCCACGTGCAGCGCGACGACTGAGCCCCGCGCAGCCCCGCGCCCGGAGCCATACGTGAGTACATACCTACAGGAGAGATAGTATAGTGTACGGTCAGTAGCGCGGCGCACGGCGGCGCTGCAGCACGACCTGGCGCTCGCGCTCCAGCGCCGCCACGTGCAGCGCGACGACTGAGCCCCGCGCAGCCCCGCGCCACGGAGCCATACGTGAGTACACACCTACAGGACGGTTGACGTTGACGGTGGCCCTAGCCTATGTTGTATGACGAATGAACACCGCGATATGGAGCTATAGCTATACGTCAGATCACAACCCCACATAACTGACTGCTGTCTTTGCCATGCACATTGTGCAACTAATCCGCTGATCTTTTGATTTACCTATATTTTTTTATGATGTTGCCAAAATATTGACTTTTTAATTCATACGTTTCTTTTGTTTCAGATGAGGTGGAGATATTGGGTAAAACTGTGTTAATTAAGGATCGTTCGCGAAGAGAACTTTGTAATTTACGAAATTGTGAAACTTATGAAGGATAATTTAATATAAAAAAAATATATTTCTCATCTATTATTAAATAGTGTATTGAATTTAGAAATAAATCAATGCGGCCGCTATGGTGCTTTGAACAGAATAGTCCTTATATTTATATACTTTGTCTTCATAGAGATTATCGAAAATTGATAGTAGATAATGTACACAGATGTATAAATAAAGTCTCGTATAATGTTCAGAATCAAATTCGACCTAGTATCATCCATCTCATTTACAGTTGCATTTTATTGCTTAGTATTTTCTTTTATTGTAGTTTATAAAAATTGTATTTTTAACTTAAGGTTCTATATTAAAAATAAGAGATACGGTATACTTTATTATGAATATAATGTTTAGTGTTTATAGCAACAAGCCAATTTCAATGTTGCATTTTATTTCACATAATAACAATAGGTTTTAATTGGCCTCTCTAAATATATATAAATCTGCATTTTGTTTTTTATTAAAATAAACTGGAACGTCTAATTCATTTGCAAGTCATTTTAATCCCCTCTTTACCACTTTATTGCAAATTACATAACTTCCAACTAGAAACAGCTTGGGACAAAATGTTCTCGACCGGCAGAATCAGAATAATTAAACAAAACCCGTGGATTGTTTTTGGTATGAAATTATGAGGCCCGTGTTCCAGAATGTAACTCTCCACAGTCCACCCAGGTGGTCTCAGCAGGTGAACAGTGGTCGGTGGTAAACAACCGGAAAAAATAAATCGACTCGCACAATTTAGAGTTGTATGTAAGTTTTTACCCGAATGCGCGACGCAAAGGAGTGGTAATGTGTTTATCGTTACCGAATAGAAACCTGCAGGTACCACGGACCGCCATAATACAACTTAGCAATACATTTTTGACCGGAGGTAGTGGATAATATATCGACTTAGAACCGCACGGTATTTCGTGATGAAATGGGTGCTTGCGGTCACTGCTGTTGCTGTCTGACTTAGCCAAAGCTAAACGTTTTTGACCTTGTCCATTAGTAACTTCAGATATATAACTTTACTTGCATTGATTTCTAAACGAATATTAAATGTCAATAATTTTCTGACAGTGACACTAGTGACAGTCCAGTAATAAAATAATTCCAAAACTGCATCTGTCTGCTGTTGTAAATACCTGTAAATGCGCTAATTTTCATATTTTTATGCAGTAACCAATGACTTATTCTAATACTTTTATGATATGAACGCAGATACTGTTTTAATAGAAGACGATGACGTCGATATGGTAAATAATTATGGTTTAAATCTATTTCGTATCGTGTGTTAAGGTTCTATAACATAATAATGTCTTGAGACAGCTATCATAGTCTTAAAAAAAGGCGTACTGCACTGCACAACGGCCACTGGACAGCTGTTTACTTTTTTATACAAATCAGATGTTAAATATGAAAAAGTGATAAACGAGCTTATTTTTACTTTTGCTTTTCGCAACGATTTGATTACACCGATTTTTCTAGTTTAACATGTTATTGCAGTTAGCAGCAATGTTACACATGGCTCAAACAATCGTACATTTATGTTGCATAGCTATATAATTAAATATATATTATACCTACAGCTAAATCAGATTATAAATATGTATGAACATACCAAGGTACAATAGATATTATAATATCAACAAAATGTATCATAAAGCTGAAACAGACAGATCCTGAGCTCCGAGTTCACATTGACCTTGATTGCAATCAAGAAAAAAATAATAATGATACATCTTATCATTGATGTTTTATCATTACCTCAGTTAAATATCATTTAACTAAGGCTGGTTTAATTTTCGAAACAGTGTTAAGGTTCCATGCAAAAATATTAAAAATTAACTGACTAAATTGTTGGCACACTAAAAAAAATGCTCTGCTCATGCTGTGCTAATTTTACTTAAGTCTCACTCACTCGTATGCTGCTCACTGCACCAGATAGATGGTGACTGAGGACACCATAGTGTGCAGGTTAATTATAAAAAAAACTCTTTTATACACTAACTAGCTAACCCGGCAAACTTCGTACCGCTATATTTTCTGATCCCGTTCCTGCTGCATATCTCTAAATTTATCAGGTTTTCTCTACAATATTATGCATGTAATATACATATAAACCTTCCTCTCGAATCACTCTATCTAAAAAAAAAACGCTTCAAAATCCATTGCGTAGTTTTGAAGATTTAAGCATACATAGGGACGGACAGACAGTGACAGCAACTTTGTTTTATAATATGTAGTGAAGAGAATAGCAAATTAATGAGGTCACACTTTCTGATTATGTTTTAGTTGGAACCAGTTGAAGTCAGTGATGACAACATAGACACAGGACAAAAGCAAAACTCATCAAAATCTGTAGATACAATAATTTTAGATGAAGATTCTTCACCAGCACCTACAAATAATGAAGCAGTGATTGCTAGTGATAATGATTCTTCACCAATAGCCACAAATGATGAAGTAGTTACTATCAATAATAAAGTTCCTTCACCAGCAGACACAAATGATGACATAGTGGCTGTTAATGATAAAGATGCATCACCTGCAGCCATACATGAAGAAATTGTGAGTGATAAGGCTAAAAATTCCTCATTTGCTGGGTTATTAAGAAACAGTACACTACTAAATAAAATAGTTAAACGATGTTTAACTATGGAAAATAATGCAGGAATGTCGAGAGTCATTAATAAAACATTGCTGCCTCTATATGCAGATGCAGATAATAAACTTAAAGCGAGTGAAAAGTTTTCAGACCTGCTCAACAAAATTTTGTTTAATTTGAAATATGATCCTAATCACAAGTTTCTGCATATCAAATCATTGTGCGAAGAACTGAAAGCTGGAAAATATAGGAGAAAAGTGCCTTTTATTACATTAAGTACAGATTTGGAAAAAACTAATGGTTTTATACCTGGACGTGGTTTGTATTTTAATTTTAATTACATTCTTAATTCAATAGCTTCAACAGTGCCTTGGATTTGTATATATATTTTTGATTAATGTGTCACCACAGAATAAGTAATAGTACTATGTAGTGTCGCACCATTTGGGAAACATTATTTATTTACAAAAAGGTGGGACAAGACCTGGATATAGGCTATGACAACAAAACAAGATTGCGGCAAATAATTGATGCAGTAGTAGGACTGAGGACACTTTTAGTGGGTCAAGATGGTATGATATTAATAAATATTTTCAACAGTACCAGGAATAAACAGAGATTGGGAAAAACTGTACTAGTAAGTTCTGTAGGAGACTCAAAAACGGTTTTTTGTACTAGACTAAATTACGAAACAAATCGGTTTTAAGGTATCCCATCTAATTAAAAAAGTAAATGCTTATCCTTATCTTTATTTACAGACCAACATACAAGATACAATTTGAGAAAGAAAAGAACGAAAGCTAGGAATATAAATTTCGATGATTACAATTTCAGAAAGAAAAGAAGAAAAACTAGTAATGCAAATAAAAAGACTGCAATAATAAATTTAGATAATTCGGACGATGAATGTGTGATAGATTTAGATGTTGATGATGATGCTGTTGTTGTTACTGATGTTGATGATGGTCATGATACAATTGTTGCTAGAGATAATGAGAATGATCATGATGATATTGCTGCTGATAATGAAGAGAATGCTCCTGATAGAATTGTTGCTAGCAATGATGAGGATGTTCATGATGACATTGTTGCTGATAGTGACAAAAATCGTCATGATAACACTGTGACTGATAATAATGGCGATGATGATGAAGTCAATAATGATGATGTAATGGTTGTTGATGACAACAGTGATGTCGTCAGTGACCTGTCTAATAAAGAAAACAATATTGTTGAGGAAAATGAAAATGATAAAACACCCACAACTCCAACAGATAAAACAACAGCCACGTTTGATTGTAAGGTCTTAGGCAATAATATTAATAACAAAACAAATACTTATATCTCAAAAGATAATGAAGAAATCCGAAATACTACTAATGGCGAGCTTTCTACTTCAAATAATAAAAATGAAACAGCAAATACATCCAATTCTGAACTCTTAATTCCAAAAAAATCTGTCAATTCTGATCGACATAGTCTTGAATTCAGCAGAGCCATAGCAATTGAAAAACAAATTGCAATTTGTAAAGATAAAATTGCACAGTTAGAAAAAGAAGAAGTGACAGCCAATAATTTCTGTTCACCTTACATATTGTGTGACAAGTAAGTGATATGAATATGATAGTAAATTTCTAGCAGCTTTACCTCCTCTCACTATTTCTAGAGGGAATGCTGTTAACCAGATGGTTGATCAGATCAGTCCTTCTTTGCGAGTCATTTC
The DNA here is from genome assembly GCA_914767945.1 of Eilema depressum. Lineage (NCBI taxonomy): Eukaryota > Metazoa > Arthropoda > Insecta > Lepidoptera > Erebidae > Eilema > Eilema depressum. The sequence continues at coordinate 4,222,180 of OU612026.1, forward strand.
ACCCATTTCCCCCATACATAAAAACAAGTACCGCGGTAGCCTAGTGGTATGGGTAATGGACTGCTGAGACGAGGTCTCGGGTTCGATTCCACGTTTTACCATGGCACACACCAATGACTTGTTGATGCTTTTCGAAGTTATGTGTGTATTTATCGCAGGGTTATAAGTGCCCAGTTAATGGCAATAGGCTCGCCACCTATTACATTGGGACCTAAACATAAACGGCGAAATGTGGGTGCTAGCACCTCTGCCTACTCCTTCGGGGATATAGGCGTGCGTTTATGTTATGTTATAAAAACAACTGCCATACATGTTCTTAGGGCAACCAATACCAAACGGCTACATGCTTAACGTCTGAGGCCCTGAAATGGTATGTGTCTTTTGATCTTCTAATGCCCTTCTTGAAGAACTCACTTTGTAATTGCTAGAAAAATCTAGCTTCTACTTTTCTGCAGCCATTGCAGAGAGCTGGGCATTTAAATTTTGTTTTTTCTTTAATAACAATCTCAACTATACCAAATGAATCAACTATTTTTTGTTCCCAATGAATCAACCTTGTGATATAAAATCTTTTCTGAGTATTATTCTTGAGAACTGTCCACTTGTAAATTATAGATAAAAGAGAATGGGCAATTTTGTATGGGATGCGTCCCAACCCTCGTAACAAGTTGCGACTAGTGGAAACATGTTCATTTAATTTTAGTCTATGATACGATTTCCCCCGATTTTATTTTTGTTTTATAGTACAATGATAAAACGCCATTTATAAACCCGGAACTTTTACTGGGAGAATTGCAATAGGCCTACACAATTCAAAATTTTGTAATTATATATGCCCATAGGTATAAAACCAAGATAGTTCAACTATACAAAAAGCTATGCAAATTAACTGGCCATGGTGATGTAAGTCTCACGAAGCAGCGTGTGGTGAGGCTCCAAGTTATTGACGGACATCCACCCGGACCTACCCGCCGGCTAGAGGAGTTCCTTAACAGTACCATAGATGAAACAGGCAATGTGCCTTTGCCTGACTTTCAAGATGTTGTGAATTGTGTCTCCGAGGCCGATACAGCTGACCGACTAGGTTGGAAGAAAGAACAGATAATGAGAGAAGGTGATTTTTTTATAATTTATCCATATCCATACTTCCATACTAATATATAAATGCGAAAGTAACTCTGTCTGTCTGTCTGTTACGCTTTCACGCCTAAACCACTGAACCGATTTTGATGAAATTTGGTATAGGGGTAGATTAGACCTTGAGAAAGGACATAGGCTATGTTTTGTCGCGATAACCGACATCCACGCGGGCGGAGCCGCGGGCAAAAGCTAGTTAATAATATGAACTCGCCCGCGACTTCGTACGCGTGGATTTCGTTTTTTAGGGGTGGAGACTCGTAAAATCTGCTCTGCTCAGTCGATTCTTCTTTTTTTGTCTCTGTAAGAACCATCCTCGTAGGTACTTCAAGGAATATTCTAAAAAAAGAATTAGTGAAATCGGTTCAGCCATTCTCGATATTTGCGCTTAGCAACACATTAAGCCAGCCGCCACCAGACCCTTGCTACGAGTAATACTCTGACCAACAGGATACTTCCTGGAGAGCGGCAATTCTCCTATACTTACATCTTGGGGCGAAGTTGGAGCCATCTACCGAAATTCTTAAGAACTCTCATACCAATATTATTCTCAATTGTATTCCTTATAAAAACCTTTTTGGATGGGATACCCACGGATTTTACTCACGAAATATACAATCAAGAGTTACACTAGCTCAGCTATAGCTACTGTATCAGAATGCTGTAAAAATGTTCAACATGATTCGCAATGCTATAGATACCTACTTGGTTTGTTCTCTGTGCGATTGGTACTTGGTTTGTTCTGTTTAAAATTATAACCAATCACGTCCCTATTCTGTATAACGTATTTGGTTAGTTTAAAAAAGAATTAAGCGATTTTTTCCTATTATTACAGCAATAGCATTGTTTACTCAATGTGGACACGCACTCCGCAAGAGCCGTCAAAGGCGTGAATACAAGGACCTGATACACCTAGAAAAGCAGGTAAAGCAAGACGACCCCGATGACTATGATCCCGCTAACGACGACCCACTACTACATGCTAAGCTCGAAGAGAACAAACTTATAGCAAAAGCCAACGAAGACGAAATAATGGAGAGGTAACTGATGTTAAAATTGTTGTCCTAACCATGCACCTACCATAAACGATCCAATTACGGCAATTGCATATGACTACCTACTTAATTTACTTCATTCTTATTTACATACATAACATAAACTCACGCCTATATCCTCGAAGGGGTTGGTAGAGGTGCTAGCACCCACATTTCGCCGTTTATGTTTAGGTCCCAATGTAAATAGGTGGCGAGCCTATTCCCATTAACCGGGCACTTATAAACCTGCGATAAATACACACATAACTTCGAAAAGCATCGAAAAGTCATTGGTGTGTGCCATGGTAAAACCTGGGATCGAACCCGAGACCTCGTCTCAGCAGTCCATTACCCATACCACATTCTTATTTACCAAAGCAATTTTACTCCTATTTGATTGAAAAATCTGTGGAAGACAAGAAACTCGTGTTTTTAAGTAGGTATTCAGGTAGGTATTTATTTTTTTTAATTTTTTTTTCAATTACAGGTTTGTACAAATGGAGCGGCTTCCCAAAGATTCACAAGCGATTATTCCTCGAGTGTGCAATATTTTGAGGATAAATCCCGGCGATGATTCAGACACAGATAGTGAGCTAGACTTAACACCGCCTAAAATTAGCAAAACATCTGAAATACAACACAATCAGAACACAAATAAAGAAATCTCGAACGAAACACCTGATGTAAACAGAGCTACAGAAAGTAGCAGTAATCTACCTACAAATATTCAACATGAAAAAAGAGTAGTGATATATCCACCTGCGATGGGCACTACTCTCGATAAACACGTTAATATTTCGACTATACAATGCGCAATAGACAAGATAGTAAAAAACGCATTTAATGCAATGTCAAATAACGCTAAAATAACTTCTTCACAAACCATATTAAATATAACACAGGGAGATAAAACAATTACTGTAACACCAAAACTCACAAATATGACTACAAAGTATCCACATTATACTGCAACACAAAATGCATTAAATATTACAATAAACAATCTTACAAATACTAATACACCATATGCAATAAATGCTATAACTCCAAACCCAATAAATGCTCACATAAATTCTATAAATACCACAACACAATATGTAACAAATAGTCCTGTAAATATAACAAGTCAAAATAAAACAATTATTATAACACCAAATCTAACAAATACTGCAACACTAAATCCTACAATATACAATCAAGTAAATACTCCTACAGCACAATATACTCCTGTAAATGTAGTAACACAAAATAACACAATTACTATGACACCGCATTTCACTAATAGGATAATACAAAATCCATTATATGTTACAACAGAAAATACATTAAATACTATAAATAACACAATTCAAAATAACCCAAACAATCCTAATTATATAAATAATCCGATAAAGAAACCTGAGACACATATCATGTGGTCTAATACGTTGCAGAAAGTCGGTAGTTCGAATAGATACGTTGTATCGTTTGATTCGAGTACATCTCAAAACAATGCGAAAGAGAAAAAAGATGATCACAAGATCATAGCAACAGATTCAAGTATAACAGATAGAGAAAATGTTAATGGGAAAACAGAAGGTAGCATTAAAGCTGAACCCATAGATTCGGAAGCAGATCCAAACACAATAAATAGTGAAAATGTTAAGTTGGAAATAGAAGAAGATAGTGTTAAAGAGGAACCCATAGATACGAATACATACGGTATAAGGTTTGATTCAAGTCCATCTCAAGATAACGCAAAAGATGACCACGATATCACAGTAGCAGATCTAAATACACCAGATAGTGAAAGTGTTAAGTTGGAAATAGAAGAAGATATTGTTAAAGAGGAACCCATAGATAAGAATACATACGGTATAAGGTTTGATTCAAGTCTATCTCAAGATAATGCAAAAGATGACCACGATGTCACAGTAGCAGATCCAAATAAACCAGATAGTGAAAGTGTTAAGTTGGAAATAGAAGAAGATATTGTTAAAGAGGAACCCATAGATAAGAATACATACGGTATAAGGTTTGATTCAAGTCCATCTCAAGATAACGCGAAAGATGACCGCGATATCACAGTAGCAGATCCAAATACACCAGATAGTGAAAATGTTAGGGTGAAAACAGAAGACAGTGTTAAAAACGAACCCATAGATATCAGTGCTATGTTGAGCGCATTAGGAGACAACTATTTAACAACTATATTCGATATCGAAGATCCATTTTTAGTGATAGAGATATCGTCGGATAGTTCTTCGGATGAAGAATCATGAAATAATATATTATACTCTTTTTTAAAATGGTGTATGTAGTTTGCTTTAAAACACACAGAGAGAACAGAGAGAAAGAATTTAATTTTACCATGTTTCTTAGAGAGATTTGATCTTTTTTTGGCACTATTGATTGATACCATAAAAATACAGGTGTTACTTTTTCGAATTTTAACCGGTTCGATTGCCGGGTGTGGTCAGCTAATTTTTTTAAATCTTTGAGTGCAGTTTTGTTTCTTTAAAAAATTAAGGAATGTCTCCTATAAAGTAAAATGAGCCAACTTAAGGATTTAATGTAGTTTCCTTCCAGGGCCCGACTTATTTTTCCACGCTGTATATCAAAACATGGGTGTTAAGTAAAGGTTAAACCGCACTGAGCGACGCTTCAACGGCAGCGGAGCGACGCGACACGTAGCGACAAAATATTCTTTGGAATGCAGCGGTCGAATTGAGAATCTTCTTTTTTAAATCGGTTATTAAAACAGTATGCTTTTGACTGACAACCGTAGCTCATCTTTTCGCCATTTCACAGAATCACATGGGTGCAGGGCCTGATTAACCCTTAGGCTAATTAGGCTGTAGCCTAGGGCGTGAGGATCGGGGGGGCGCGAGAATCGGGGCGGGACGCAGGATCGGGGGCATGCGCTGAAATCGTGTCTTCGCATGCACTATTCATCTAACATCATTGCATTCACCCTACATATTTCAAATAGACACTTAAACTTAATGTGCTATGAACTGATTAGTTTTGAGAGTCCCTGATTTTAAGAAATATTAAAAAGTGCGTACAAAACCAACACCGACTCGAATCGAGCCACTCGAATTAAATAGTTTGCAAAAAATCACTTTCTATGGCAGCCCCCTCCCCCCTGGAATTCTGGCAGAAGATGTATGACTCACGTTAATCACTATAATACTGCATTATCAAAGTATAAACGGGGCCATCTGAGCTGACTTTTGAATAAACCCCTGGCGAAATGTTGCATGGTTCCTATTTTTAGGCAAGTTGTCCGTTCAAAATAAGCAAACCATTTTTCGGACACTTCGTTCGTCTACCGGCTCTTCACCCTCCACGACGCCAATCCAGGACTTCTTGGGCCTACCCCTTCTATCTGGACCCGGTGGGGGCGCCATTGCCATTAGCCTGGCGGTTTCCGTAAAACGTGACCGCACTTTTTTTTTTATCGTGCGAGAAATCCCCACGGGACCCCGGGGTCATGTTACATGTGACCCAGGTTATGTCGGACTTCAACCGACTAAAACGCGCGCCATCTGTGGGCCGTCGGTTGCCGGAGGTGAGGCAGTCATAGACATATCCCTCGCACCCCGTCCGACCCAGGTCCATATCTTTCAATCCGACCCTCTTCCGGTGTGGGGACCACAGAGTCTCCAACTCGGCCCCGGGTATGGGGGGGCGCCTGCTTCTGCTAGGCTCACAGGCGGCTCCACCTGTCACCCCCAGGCCCGCACTCATGGGGGACGGAGTTTATTCTGCGACCACCGACGCCCGTTGCCGCCGCTTGTCGCAGGCCGTGCGGTTTGCGATTCTCCTCCGCTCGTCGCGGGCCGCAAGGTCTGCGATTCTCCTTCGCTCCCGCCGCGCCTCCTTCACGAGCATTACTTGCTCGCAAAAGGAGGCGCCGGCAGTCCACGCATCCCAGAGAGAACTGTCACTCCCAGGGTCACTACCAGCTCCCGTCTCGGTGTCTCCCATGCCGGACACTCGGTGAGCGTGTGCAGCGCCGAGTCCTCGCTCGCGTCGCAGTGATGGCACTTTCTTCGCGATCATAAGTAAATACCACCCGAAGCAACCGTGCCCGGTGATAATCTGCGTCAGCTAGAGGCCGCCGTGTGGCCTCTCTAGCCACGTCCCCATGATGGGTCTTACCGCCGCTACTATGGTGCGCTCTGCGCGTGGTCGCCCACGTTGTAGCTCCCACTCCACCCTGTGGAGCCGGGATCTCACGGACCGAATTTCTTCAGGCTCAGGATCGTGTCCCCGCTCCCGCACCTCCTTTCGAAACCGATATAGCGCCGAAAGGGTTCTCGCTTCCAGGATCCACGGCGGCGATCCAGCAAGGAGATTCGCTGCTTCAAGGATATCGTGCGGTACCCCCTGATGGCCCTGGAGGCCATTTTCCGCTTGGTTTACGCAGCCGGTCCACGTGCCTGGCCATTAGGTTGTCCGCCCATACTGTTCACCCATATAGAGCCATGGACCGCACGACACTTGCGTAGAGTGTCCTGCAGGAGTCCTCCGGGCCCCTCAAATTGGGCAACAGACGTGTCAAAAAGTTAGCTGTGAGCACCAATTTGGGGACTAGACTACGGAAATGCTCCCCGAAGTCCCACAGACCGTCGAGCATGAGCCCCAGATATTTCATCTGGGGTTTGATGTCGATGGGAGAGTCTCCCACTGTGATGCTGGACCCAACCGGCGCACAGTGTAACGAATGTATTGGAAAATCATTAAAAATCATAAGTTCCTTGTAACGGTATATTATAATTTGTAAACTATAAAAGTGTTTTCTATAACCATTTCCCTCTTCCCAGTTACAAACTAAGAAAAAAAAAGTCATACTAAAAAAATATAAAAAAATAAAAAAACAATAAATAATCAAAATAATAAAAAAAGTAGTCATTCGCTATCTGATGTAGAAGTTTCTTCGTTCGATGAACTAACTGACAGCAAAATATCGTGATTTTCTTTAGTTTCGATGTATTCCTCGATATATTTACTAAAATTGGATGTTATTTTCCGATATTTAGCAATACCCGGATCAGATATAGGTACCTATAGCTATAGGTACTTTTTGACACTGAATCCTAAATCTGAATCAAAGCTAATGCTTGTAGTGTTTCTAATTCTAACTCAACACTCTGGTTCTATTTCAGAAGATCATCTACTCTACTCTGCGTTTCTTAGACGGAGTGCGTACCTACCTAACTCTGAAAAATCTTTCTCAGGTCTTCCTCTTTGCCGACATGTTACCGCTTGTCGAAGGTTTTGGTTCCAAGATACCTATATTGAAAAACTGAATCTTCCAACTTCACTTCAGTCTCTAACCAATCACTATATTTGCTTAAAAAAGTGTTCTTTGTTCAGTGACTTTCAGTCCACTTTTTGCTGATTTTCAATAAAATAAATTGGGCAGATTTTAGTAGATTGGTTTATATGATCGGGGATGGCATGCAAACCATAAACATTATGTATATGATTGATAATCACGTCTACTTTTTAATTTTTGGCGACATTTTCAGTGATTTCAAAACAAGATTTAAGTCACTTTCGACGTAGGTACTCGCTAAAAAAAATTATAACTATTATTTCGGCAAGAATCGGCAAATACAACTAATGTAATATATAAATGTACAATAGTATTCATACCTACACTATAAAAATTTTAGAAAGGTATAATGAGGTGTTTTTTTTTAAACCTTCGATAAAGTTACAAATCCTTTTTTTTTAGCCTATATTTATTAATCATTTATACTCACCCATGGTAACAGATTTTTTAACAAATACCTAACTAGGTCAAAGCACTGAGCAATAGATAAATATTGTTAATAAAATGCGATACTCGTTATATATAAACACAAGAATGCACAGTAAGCCACATTCAACAGCGAATTTATTTTGATGTCTAGTAAATGATAACAAAGTGGGCACTTTGAAATAATATTTTGAACACCTATCTTAAAAATTGTTTGATTTGGTGTTGCGATTACGTAGTCTGAATTCTGTCTAATGATATACCATACCCTACACATGTGTAAAAAATAATGCATTATTATATTTTTGTATATGGGGCGACACACTGTGCGGCGGTGGTCCGCGCCGGGGTCCATGAGAGAACATGGCCTCGGTTTTCTGCAGAGCCACCTCGAGACCAAGCCTGCTAAAGAGCTGTTCCTTCAATCTAAATAGCATTTTAGGGTTGCATATGACGACAGTCGTTTTCCGCTTGACCCACGCGACGGCAAAACGTGCCTTGATGTCATAATCGATTTCACCAGTTAGGTACGTGAAATCAGGTACTCAACCCAACCTGGTTCATGCACTCGACTAAGTTATCACATATGCGGACGGGTGTGAGATCCGTTGAGTTTATCGCCAAGTATTATGTCTTCTCCACATATAGCTTCGGACTGCCGTTCTCAAGCGCCTCCTTCCACACTTTCACATGTCTAGGAATAGGCAATGTGGAGGCGTATTCTTCGTCTTGTATTTCTCCGCAAATCCTTAGGGCACACGTCGGATCCATGGTCCCGTGACCGGAACGAAACTCATACTGACACTCCGTGAGTGCACTCTCCTGTCAGATCCAGGAGTCGATTATCCTCTGGTAGAGTTTCATGGCATGAAACATTACCTTTAAAACACGTTAGCTGCCATACTCCTGCGCCAATCCCTCACCTTGGAAAACTAGCGGATATTACTCAGCCTCCACTAACTCGGGATCTTAAGAAACTGCTAAACGAATCAAGATAAATCCATCGAGTTTGGGCTCATTTGTGTTGTCTTGGCAAACACTCTATTTTACATTATATTCAGGGTCAAAAAATGGAATCAGAAGAAGGCCATAGGAACTCCTAAACTACACAAGATAAATTCAATCAGTATGGGCCCATATGTTTTGACATAAAAAAACTTTGTAAAAAAACTGTCTTTTGGAGTAGAAAAGTGGCTGTAGTAACTATTGAACTAAAGAAGATAAACTTATCGAGATTGGGCTTATTTGTGATGTCTTGGCAAATTATTTGATGTTACTATGGCACCTTGGAGCTGGTCTGATGATGGAAACAAAAGGTGCTTTGCCTTTATGTACAGTCAGCTAAAAAAATGGTTTGCCACCCTAAGATTGAATGTTGAGTAGATTAATGAACAACATTAGTTTTTTTAAGATAATTTTAAAGCAATTAGTTTGCTAGACTAAACAAATTATAATAAATTGGAAAAAGCGAAATCAATTCTCGGGCGGGACTCGAACCCGCGATCTTTCCCTTACAGGGGGAACGCTCTGACCACTGAGGCACCGAGCTTCGCCTGAGAGTGACCCAATTTTTCCAATACATCCATCTTACGGCGATGGTAGGAGTAATCTACCGATATTCGTACGAACTATCGGAATCAATGAATGATGTTGCAATCATTTTTAGGCCCTGCGCAGACGACAGACTATCCGTGACGCACTTTTTAGTCTGTGAAAATAGAACCTATGCAATTATAGCAGTAACGCACACGACGCGCAAAAAGTCCGGCGCACAAAAAATCCGTGTAATTCGGGTCGACCGCACCGCGCCGCGGCGCGCCGCTCCGCACAAAAAGTGTGTGAAAAAAATTGAACGTTTGCTTCAACGCGCGCTAACGCAGACGGCGCACACTTTAGTCGGCAATCTGCATTTGCTAGGGGTGGACGTAACGCACGCGATCTATTATCATGGCGCCAGAGGTCGATGTAACTATGTTAATTCAAGGTCACAAAATAAATAGCAACTCATCAAATGTATTAACAGACATTTTATAAAATTTGAAAAAAATTGCCGGATGTTGTTTCAGAATTGAATGTTTAGTATGGAACTGTCCCTTCAGTAATCTTTCCGAAAGTATAGGATGTACCCAAAATTCTCTATTTCTTCTTCTTTTTCTGTACTTCATGTACAAAATAATACTTCGCGATCTCTGCACGATTTCCATAGCGTCTACGTCCCTACAGCTCTGCCGACAAAATGATCGAAGATGTACGTCGTGTGCGTTGAGTCTGTGAAAAATCCGCGACCGACTTTTTGCGCGCCATGCAGACTTTTTGTGCGCCGCAGACTCGATCGCACAAAAAGTGTGCCGTCTGCGCAGGGCCTTAAACATTGATTTTTGATAACTCCGCACAATCAATTAAGATAATTTTAAAGCAATTAGTTTGCTAGACTAAACAAATTATAATAAATTGGAAAAAGCGAAATCAATTCTCGGGCGGGACTCGAACCCGCGATCTTTCCCTTACAGGGGGAACGAGTTCCAGCTTTTTCCAATTTATTATAACATTAGTTTTGCTTGCAGATCGATCTGAATTCTTTTATAGTATTATGAATATGAACCATGTTTAAATTTTCACACTTGTAAACAAAGTCAAAACTGCTTACTATAAGGTGACCGTAACGGTAGACACACTTGATGGGGGCGCGTCTTCAAAATTAGCCTAGGGCGGTCAGAACTCTTGATCAGTCCCTGTGGGTGAGTGTGACTAAATTTAGCTTAGCGTCGTCCTTTTCGCATGCATAGCTCACACAGGGACTAAAGCTAAACTAGCTTATTTTAACTGACTTGGCAACTTTAACTCTGGGATTGAGCGAGAGGGTTAAATACCTAGTGGCTCTATGAACCAGGTGATCTCAAAAAAGCCAAAAGCACACATCTTTTAACTCAATTTTTTAACCCCCGACAAAAAAGAGGGGTGTTATAAGTTTGATGTGTGTATGGGTGTGTGTGTGTGTGTGTGTGTGGGTGTCAGACTGTCTGTGGCATCGTAGCTCCCAAACGACTGAACCGATTTTGATTCTGTTTCTTTTGTTTGAAAGATGGTTTAGTCGAGAGTGTTCTTAGCTATGTTTCATAAAAATCGGTTCAGCCATTTAAAATATATGAGGAGTGAAAGTGGCAATGCAAAATCTAATATTTTCGTATACATATACCCGTGTTGGGTATCAAATGATAGGTCATAATTTATACATCACGATACAGCAAGTTTTATGGAAATCGGTTAAGCGGTTACCTATAAAAAGCATGAAATAAAAAAATAAAAAACCCCCGACCAAACGAATCCTATAAAAAGTAAAATAATAACTATAACCTTATGACCTACTCTAAGTATTGACCCTTTTGTCACTTGTCTCGTCGGGGGACCGCCGTCTGACCGTCGGGGGACCGCCGTCTGACCGTCGGGGAGAATACCAAGGTGCTTAGCGGTCCCCCGACGAGACAAGTGACAAGAGGGTCAATACTTAGGGTAGGTAGTTCTTAAGGTAATGCATAGTTATTATTTTACTTTTTATAGGATCTTTTTGGGTCGGGGTTTTTTTAATTTTATATAGGTACCACTAAAAATGACATTTTTATAGCGCTGTTGCCAGGATCTGTAGACAGTCTCAACGTTAGTGCAAGAGGCTACTGCGCGCAGCAGGGGAAGCGAGTTCGCATCCTGCTCGGTGCAAATATTTATTTGCATTGCTCTGGGCGTCTCCGTGCCTTCGGAAGAACACGTTATGGCATCGGTCCTATAAATAGTTGTCATACGGAATGTTCATTCAGCAACCGGGCAACTTGGCAGCCGCCGTAACGCCATATGAAAACGGTTCTGATAACGGCAATACTCCTATATCACCAATGGATTGTGGAGGTCAGATGGCAGTTGCTGCATTTGGAGTGACTCGTCTAAATAATGCGAAAAGGTTGTAATAGTAGGTGAATTTTTATTTTCTTTTGTCAATCTAAGGTCAATCCTCACTGAAATAGCAGCGTCCAGTTTGTTAGGTAAGGATTACGAGAAGGCTCGCGCAGCCGCGGGAGTTCCTGCCTCACCTTCGTCTTCAAAGGACTATGATCTTTTTCTCCCGTAGATAAGGTTCAAAATGGTTCGTAATATTTTGCCTCAAAATGCTCTTTCAGTGGGGATTGACCCTCGTATAAGGAATAAGAATACCTACTTATAGTTGCAAGTCCATCCTGCTGGTGTATCCATTCAAAAGCACTTGATGTGATATAGCTACCCTTTCCATGCAAAATTGTGTAGGTACAGCTCAGCTTTCGATTTGCACGATCGAAGAGTCCAGCAAAGATCGGCTTGCTTGTTATGTAGAGAGCACTTCACGCAGCAGGAACAACTTGATAGCTTCTTAGTTAAAACGAAAGCTAGCTTTGAATAGGTAGTTTATAAATACAACTGGTTTTACTCCTGCATAAAAAGTAGGGTACCCGGTAAATAAAATGGGAATCAAGATGATCGTCGCAAGTTACGCTGTATCAGCCCATTGCCCTTTATAAAGGATAGTACTAACATTGCCTGTAGCACTTACTGCACTCACCATTGTATCGTTTGATTTCAAAGAAAACAAATAGTGAAATTACTTTTGGTTCATACATTTTGCATGAGATCATAGTCCAGGAGCCATAAACTACATGTGGTCTACTGAAATCTTACATTTCTTGTGCTTAGCGTGCATTTGTCAAAGGACCCAATTTTCTTTTTTAGATATCAAAATGTTAACAATTTGTTTGTGAGTACTGGTCTCAAAAATCTTCAGACAAACATAAAACCATTTGAACCTGCTTTTCCAAGATTTTTGAGTGTTTTCCACAAGTGGATTTAACTCCAAACTGATCCCACCTTGACATTCAAAAAAGAAAATTGATCCTCTGACAAATGCAACCCCAAATGTAACTTTACAATGGCCTAATCAGTTCATATTGAAAGATGATCTGAATAAATCAGGTGAGGATTCCAGGGTAATCACGGCAGAATACTCACATTGTTTCCCGACATTCAATTATATTATGAGATTTTTACTCAGCATATTCTACAGTTGAGGATTCTGTCGTGAGTGATATCTACAGGAGATTTTGCCCACCTAAATTCTATAGCAGCTGTTAAATTTCGTAGGTACTTAAGATGTCCGAAAAATTAATAGTAGGCAACAATACTGCATGACCAGAAAGTTTGCCAGTTCATCAAACTTATATCTATCGTAAAAAAATAAATGAAAAAAAGAAAAATCTACAAAATTAAAAAGCTACAGGGTTGCTAGACTATGAATCACAAACTCACGGTATTTCATTTTGTACAGATTTAATTCGACAGACTGTTAAATAGGTACTTATTACTGCTTTACATTTATTATTGGCCATTGCTATTAATTCGGTACTGCTTGTTCATAGAACATTGACAAACACCTAGAACTGTATCAAGAATGGGAAATTGAAATATTTTTAAACTAGAGTCATTATCCACCGATCTATCCAATCTTACGTATATACAGAACTTTAGCACTAAATACCGTCACATTAGTTCGACCTGGCCTACGCCCCAATATAAAAAAATAATTTTAAGTTCCCTAAATTAAAAATCCTCAGATTATTTGGATAATTACAATTTTGAACCATCTCTTCTTCACAAGGTCTTATGATAACGACCTAGTCGACCGTACTTGTACAACGCAACATTTAGACTATTAACTATACACAGGACTGGCACGAGCCCAGGGGCTCTGGCGCCAAGCTTGTCTCACAGAACTACCGAGCACTAACGAAGCGAACAGACCATGTGTGCAAGAGAATCAATTCCTAATAATAACTCATAGGTGCACCAATTAATTAATTCTATTTGGTAATGAATAAATTCACATTTAATCCGAAAACGCTATTCTAAGCTCCGGATATTACAGACATATCCATCGAGGAAGGAATACATCGATTCAAGGTTCCTGGGACACAACAGCTTAACTTTACAGAAAGAAACGTTACCTTTTTACTAAAGTAGTTTATTTTACACCTCCCGATGTCTTTACATATATACCTTAGGTTTTTTTTATAAAATAAAAACCTGATTACAAGCTGCTAAGTATAAAAACTTTACCAACAATAACGATTATGCAATTTCGAAAAAAAAAAAATGTACAGAGAACACAACTGTTACTCATAGACAGCCTAATCTTTTTAATCTACGACCTGCGATGTACGAATTTTGAATGCATAAAAAAATATCTCTCCTATAGGGCCTTACCTTACATCCTTACATTAATTTTTCGTATATCATATCGTCTTTGACAATCTGATGTTAAAGAATATTGATAAGTCCATCTAACATACAAACGAATGGTACCCTATTATCATTACAGCCCTTGAAGGCAACACTTGCTACTGAGTGGCCGTTGCGAACACTACATTAAAAACATGGAATTTAGGCAATCGTAAGCCACTCGATAATGTGTAACATCTCACGTGTTCAAATGAGCAAATCAAGAGAGCAAGGAAAGGCCGAGATCAGCACAACATTACAATAGATAAATCAACTATTTCTTCTACAAAATGCATCGTCAGTCTCGCCTGAAGAGTATATCAGGAGACAAAGTCAGTCTTCATCGATTTTGCACGTCACGGTTAAAACGACGGAGCGGAGCGCTGTACGCCATGGAATGCACTCGATGTCTGCAGTCGGCTGTTGGTCACAGCTGGCAAGTGTTACACAAGGGACACGGCACGACCACGCGACGCGCCCAGTAGAGGACTAATCAATCACACACCACATTTAAGAATTTTCTTTATTTCTATTTTTTTGCGCATTTTCTTGATTTTTTTTTGTATGTATTAATTTAATTTAGCATTAAAATATGGTATTAACTTCAGGTTTGCGTCCATCTCTTTGTCGGGTCATTAACCGTCATAAAACTCTTTTATAATATCCACCACGGGAAATTTTATCACACCGATGTCGATCAACAAACTTTCGGCGGAGCGCAACGTAACTATCGTAACGTTTTAGACGTCGTAAGCGAAAAGAGAACAACAAAACAAAAACAAACGTGAAGTTTCCGGTCGGTCGGACGAGTCGGCGCGCTCACACGCAGCACGCAGGGGTCCAAATATCAATAAATTAACTGTCGTCCGACACTCAAGACTATTTCATTTTACCTTAACCGAGGTGTGGTAATCGACAATACGCTTGTTACGTTACAATGCTGGTCGACCAACAAATCGCTACACTGAAAATTCGATCGCTGACGCTGTATCGCGAGGTGTGACAACATGACACACTCCGGACACTACTCTAAATGTGTGAAGGGACATTTATTCTTCTTAATGGCTTCTACAGTTGTATCGCCGGCAATATCAAGTTTGAAGAGGTATTACAATCACTTACTACATCAACATAAGCCGACCTGAGATTGTATACGCACGCAAACTAGCGTGGAAACAGTCAGATCGGGTTAATCAGGGTGTAAGTAAGATCAATGGGGAGGTAAGTCTGTCCATTCTGTACAGAATACATATTCTGGCATATAGGACAGCGAGGAATTTTCAGTATAACGACTAGAGACAGACAATCAGAAAACAAACACAACATGCCTCTAGAATCTTATCCTTAAAACAAAAAGACCGCATTATGAACGGCGCAGGTTCGAGTTACCCACCGTCGTAGGCGCCCCGGCGTGCTGGGTGTTGGGGCAGACGCCAGCACCACGCCACACCATAATATTTTATGTTAAATTATACATAGTATTATGTTTTACATTTATGTAAGAGCTGTTGATTGTAAAAAAATTATATGTATGTATATCCCTATAAATGCTGAGTTGGTTTATTTGTCGAGAGCTGTGTTTGCCTTCACTGCGATTACACACTCCTCGCCGCACGACTTCAGCACGGTGCACTGAAACAACACGAAATGACACATTGAGAAAACATCGTCAATACAAAAGTGTATCTCTATATTAACAGAAAGATAAGTCTCACGCCTGCCCCCCTAGACAAGTGGCAATTCGTTGCTCGGCGTATGATGGAATAGAATGACAAATGTATAGGATTTGACGTTTTTGACATTCGTTGACGCCTGTCATATACGTCAAATCCCATACATTTGGCATTCTATTCCATCATACGCCGAGCAACGAATTGCCACTTGTCTAGAGGGGCTGTAAAGCCACGTAATACAGGTTTTACAAGCATCCACATTCACATCTCTTTTTTTACAGAAGGTAAACAAGATGGGGATATATTTTAGCTCTATCGAACTCGAAAAGAAAAAATTGCATCAATCATACTATCGCAAGGTTTAATTTTTTGGGATTTTGAAACTAAATAACGGATTTTAAATGGTACCATAATACGTACGTTTTATTTCGAAACGTTGGCAAAAGTTAGATAATAATTTTGTATAACATACGTACGATACAATAACATCCTTAGGACATTCTGACCACAGAAAACTTGGCTGATAATAATCGACCGCAAAAGAACTACCACCATACGATAAAAGAATATGAACATGTGTAATTTTAATAACAATATTACACAATTTGACAGTCAAATAAGCACAATTAAAAAAACCAGCGAATTTTGGTAAAATTATCTCAAAAATACAGGTTGATACAATTCTGCAAAATTGTTACTAAAATTACACAACCAGTTGTTATTGTTGACATGATATAGATAAGTCATTATGTAATGGATTAGAAATCTACTAAATTCCTATCCATTGTGTTATCACAAGAATTGTTTATCATTCGTATAGATACCATAGATAACTGTAGTTCTAACAGCATCCTACTGAATAATATATATGAATAATTAATATATCTGTATGGTAAATAAGACATCTATACTATTATATAATTGTAAAGTGGTCGTGTCTGTACATTGGAGATATTTAAAAAAAATTACTTGGGTTATGTTATGTTAACGATACTGAACACGAAAATATTTTTTTTTAATTTCCTGTCTGTTTGTTTGATGCGGTTTTTTTTGTTAGAAAGGGCTTGCTCAGACTTAAAATCTTACGTTTGTTTGATCGCAATCGGTTGAGTAGAACCGAAGATATGAGCAAAGGTCGCGTTAACCGAGATGCACGCGGGCGGAGCCGCGAGCGGAAGGCTAGTTATGAATAAATATATCTCTATGATAAAGTATATGATCGACGCATTGATATGTTGACGTAAATTTTATATGCTAATTACCGTTCGTGTCGCCAAGCGCTTTACTTGAATACGGCACAAAGAAATAATACTCATTATGCTGTCTTCTTTAAATTTATAATGAGACCTGGTTTTTCGTGAAGAATATTACCGTTTGAATATTATTCTTTGTAGATTTATAGAAAAAACTGTCAAAGGAGTTAATTAAGTTCGGAACATACCCAGAACTGAGTGTCCTGTCAAAAACACCGATTTTTTTAAAATACGACAGACGTGGCTCTGGCGCGAGATTTTCTCTAGGAATTAGGAGGTCAGAGTCTCAGAGAGTTATGTTATGGAAGCTAAAATGTACTCAAAACCCATCCTATCCATATGGCTTGTAACAATACAGGCCCAGGTAACGGGCAGAGATATAATGTACGAGTTGATTTAGCACCAACGCACTATGGCAATGCATCAGAGACTCTATACTCGAAGATAAGACAAGCGATCGATGTACGAAATAGCTGTCGGGGTTGATGATGAATCGCTGATTGAGCTAGATATATATTTTTTAAGGTGGGGCAGTAATCTTGTAATCTACTAATTAAGAGATTATATTTATAGTGCCCTGCCTTTTAAAGGTAATAAGAGATTTAGGTGTAATACTACCGTCTTACGTGTTACAGAGGGCACGTAATACTTGTTAGATCAAGACGGAGGCTTAAATGGGCGACCTGAACAAATTTCAGTGGTTGGCCTGTCATTGGTCCGACTGGGTGACGTCACTGGACATCGACCAATGACAATCTCTCTCAAGGCTGTAGCAACGCTGTGCTCGACGCTGTGTGCTTGTGCTTAGTGAATTGCATAGCAGGTTGGGAGGACAGACGGCAGTCGATCTTGAAATAGCCGAAAAAATCAAGCCACATAGTATCATCTCTTAGACTTTCCAAACTCAATTTTGGTCGGCTTTCTATTCTAAGATGCGGCCACATCATATATGCGATATATACTCCGTGAGGAAACCCTCGGACCCTGCGACCAGGACTGCAAGAATGATTATGGCTCATTTGTAATGCTAAAAATTTGCAAGTGATAACCCACTGTCCGCGTTTTTTAATTAATGCATAGAACAAAATGTCGGCTTTCGTGTTTAGGTATCATAATCATAACTTCATATCATAATATTATGTAGTAAAACAGAAAGTAAGTGCAAAATAGCCTAGCAGTTAGGACACACCCTGGACGATACACTCGATACAGTCTAAATGTATGAAACGACCGTAACCTAAAATGTATCTATATATTTGTTGCAGAAATATGGTTACACAGATGTTACAAAAACAATGCAATACTTGATTACGGCACATACTATTACATGAGACGAATAATGTTCGTATACGTTACGTACACAGGCGCGCGGTAAATGATCGTCCATATGAATCGAGTTCATTTGCTTAGATCATAAAGTAATACTTATGAATTTCAAGATAGTTTCTACATTTACACTTACAGTCGATTAGCAAGGCAATAGGTTGCTGTTAGAAAATAATTCCAAAATGAAGTGCTTTTTACGATAAATATGACTTGGCGTAGCTGTACAGCTTTCAACTGGAAATTAGAGGTTGCAATTTTGATTGCAGCTTGGTGCAAATATTTCTATGTATGAATATGCATGTGTATGTGTGCTCCTATGTATAATATAGTATGCGTTTATACAACAGAAAACTATGCATCTAAGTGTGTATATCCGCATTCTAGTATTCATAGAACAAGCTTGTTTATGCTATGTTTACTGTAGGACTAGATGTGTAAAAGGTTCCACATAATGATTGAAGTGAAAACTTGTCTAGATGCTAGAACGTTTGAGCGTCACGTCACGACGATACATTAACAAATTACTTGGTTTTTCTTCTATCGACAGTCCCAAAAGACTATTTTTTTTTTATAAACAAGATATTATCTAAAATAACTTACAAGGAGTTCTTTGCCACTATCGAAATCGGAGCGCAGCTGGGTTCCGAGGTCACCGTCGGGGATCTTGAGGTCCTCGCGGAGATCACCATTGTCAGCCATCAGAGTAAGGTATCCGTCATCAGAAATATCAGTCAGTTGGTAGTCCTCGCGCTTCACGTGTGGCACGTCCATATTGTGAGTGGAAGGACATATATCCTCGTATCTGGGTAGGAAAGAGACATTTGGCGAATTATTTTTTTGTAACTTGTAAAAAAATACGGAATTAAAGTAAATAGAATGCCTAAGATATACTTCAGCACGCCTAGCACGAAATACGATCATAATCGTAACGTATCGAAAGATCAGTGGGGTGAGCACGAACAACTATCGTAATCGTATCGTGAACGTAACGAGAGCACGGAGCATTGCGATTGGCAGGCTTCAGGCAGGCGGCCAATCGCAATGCTCCGTGCTTTCGTTACGTTCACGATACGATTACGATAGTTGTTCGTGCTCACCCCACAGAGCATTGTGATTGGCAAGCTTCACCCATACACATATGAACATCAGGCAGTCAGTCAATCGTAATGCTCCGTTCTCTTGATACTTTTTCGATAGTTTTTCGTGCTTGGGTAACAAAAAACCAATCCTCGTAAATAAAAAGTTGTTCAAAATTCAGTCTGGATCTAACCTTGCTCTCCTAAAGGTCAAACACATACACTCTCGTAACACATTCAACATTTTTCATTGACATCATGATCCATTTTTCATATTAGGAGGTTGTGATTTGATTAGGGAGATTGCGATTAGATTTGGGAGATTGGGATTTGATTTGAGAGATTTGGAAAGTTAGCATTAGATTGAATTGTAAACAAATTTTTGGCCTTCTTCAGACAGTATGCAGAAAAACAAATGTATATATTTTTTGTTATGCAGAGGTACTTAGATGATAAGCGACACCTACAATCTTGCACACAGTCGAATATAAATTATTTACATATTTTAATATCAAGTAAGGTCAAACAGTTGTTTTACATGTTGCTATGTTATTCAAGAAAAATCGATAAGGAGTAAGTGGCGAGTACTTAAAGCGATTGTAGGGCACTCGGCAAGTAAGAGCTATTAAAATATTTACTTACTGAAGAATCATTAAGAATACGATTCTGTGGTTAATATTTTTTCTTTATGTCCCTTTTTATAGGCGGAGTAATGACTTATTTATGAATATTCGGGGTTAGTTTGGTATAAGTAAGTCGATCACGTTTAGGCAATCGAGCTATTTTTATTGTCGCTGTTAGTGGACCTCACAGTAATTAATACATGATTTAAAAGTAATATTAAATTAATTAATTATTTAATTGTAATGCGAAAGTAACAGAACTATAGGTATCTTCCATTTGTTACTTTTTTAAGCGTAAATTGCTAAAGATACAATTTATGTAGGAAAATAGCTTTTCGCGATGAAGGGTCACCACGCGAGCGAAGCCGCGGGCAGCACCTAGCACGGTATAAGAGACATAAGTACTGGTGTCTATTAACTTCATACATGGAGGTACAAGCTAATGTAGTGTATTTTTAGCAAAGAGAGCAATGGCAACTTGTGGTAAGCCTAATTTGAGATTGCGACGTTAAAAGTAGCAGGTTCGGTTCTCAATCAAAAACGAAGATTATTTATTTGCGTTTGTTTAAAAAATAGAAATGTATTTTAGTATTTGCGTTCGTCATTTTCGGAAATTGCCTATTTCTGAATAGATGTTTTAAGTTTTAGGAAGTTGTCGTTCTCATCCTGAGGGGTGTAATACCGACCCCGAAAGAAAAAACCTGATGGGAAAGGTGTTTTTAAGAATGTTCTGCCTTCGATATAATACATAATAGAGTATGTACTCTTTATAAAAGAATGCATGTGCCCCTGGACGGTGATCTAAAGCCACAATAATGGTATTAGACGCATAGTCGGGCCTGGTATATAATGTCCGAGTATCCTCAGCACGAACGCGGTATGAGACCGAGTTCGCGACTCTATGGACTCGGAGCAGGAGGTTTGACAAGTAGGGTGAGCACGAAAAATTATCTTAATCGTATCGTAAACGTAACGAGAACACGGAGTATTGCGATTGGCAGTCTTCACCCGCACACACGCTCCCAGTAGCGTTTAGTCGCGTTTGGTACAATACGCGTTTGGTCCAATTGTCAAACACAGGACAAAATCGCGGTTGGTCCAATTCGCGATTGGTGCAATTCGCGATTGGTTCAATTCGCGATTAGTCCAATACGCTATTGGTCCAATTCGCGATTAGTCCAATACGCTATTGGTCCAATTTGAGGTTTTATTAAATTAGGCGGTCAATCGCAATGCTCAGTGCTCTTGTTACGTTTACGATACGATTACGAGTTGTTTGTACTCACCCCACAGAACTTGAAGTTATAATATTAATCTTACTAACTGATGCCCGCGGCTCCTTCTTCGTAGAATCTTTTCTCGGGATAAAAAGTAGCCAACATCCTATTCCAGATTTGTCTGTGCCAAATTATAAGCTTAATAATTTAATTAACAAATGAGTTTCAATTTACTTCAAGACGTGATGTTTTCGTAAGTTTATGCGAATGTTACACATTGAAATAAAACTATTTTGAACAATGTTCAAGATGTTAATCTAAACTAAGAAGATATTTGTACCTCAATCGCGCTCAAACGGCCGAATGGATCTGGTTGTAATTAAGAATAACTAAGGCTACTTTTTATTCCTGGAATAAGCTTACATGGGTTGCAGTAACGGGTTCAGAATGCCACGCGTGCGGAGACGTGGGCAAAAGCTAGTTTGAAATATTAAAAATTATGCCGCAATGAAATAGTGAACATGCGTAAATACAATAATTTAAGTCAGTAAATACAAAATGGAACATCTTTTTTACGACAAATGTACAATATCATCACAGATATCGATGTTTCTACTCTCAAGCATAAAAAATCTGTAATTTATCAGAAGAGCTTATATAATATAGGTAATAAAGGGAAATATACTCACTTCTTGCCGTTAAAAATGTCAATGCCGACCAAGTGAACTTTAGCGTGACCGTGCTTGCCAGTTTTAGAGGTGGACATTTCAACGATTTTGCACGGGCGACCCTTGAGCATCACGAATCCGTTCTTGCGCAGAGCTGAGCACTGCATAGGGAAGGTGGCCGAGGCACCGGAGTCCCCGGTCTCGAAGTGTGTGTCCTCAATGTCAGCCATTGTGTTGGTGCTGAGTTCTGATACGGTCAGGAGTGATCTGGTAAATTGGAGAAATTAAAACAAGATTAGTAATAAAAAATAACAATTTTTATAATTATGAAAATATATAAATACCATGGGTGTAGCCATGGTAGGTCAGAGCAGCCTATTACCTTCCTACAGATGTCAAAGAATAAAAATAATAATGCGTCAACATCACTTGTATCTATCAGACTAATCAGCTGTATTAGCATAAGAACAGGTACATGAGTCCCACCAAGACTTTCATCTCAGGGTGGCAGGTAAGCAGCCAGTCCCTCTCACAAAAGGTAAGGTTGGTCCAAATATGGAAGGGAGTAGAGACTGGGCCATGGGAGGCGAAGTGCAGACTTAGGCAACAAGACTTGGCAGTAGGATGATAAGCAGAAGAGTTGAGAAGAGTTTCCTGATTATTTGTCATAGCTTGTGAAATCTCGACAGACAGACCAGACAGACAAGACAGTCAAGAATTACAACAAAAACGAAACCCATAAATAATATCATTCAAAAAATTACTTTCTCTATATAAAAATCATTTCCACTGCTCTACAAACATTGATGAAAAGTAAAAGAAAAAATTGTTCAAACAAATTGAATACTTGAGCACATACAATATGAGACCATGCTAACACATAGAACCTTGGCATTAACAGTAGAATGATTCACATAAGTGACAGAAAAAATTAGCACAGTTCATTGACCCACAAGTCAATGAACTCTACAATAGCGAAAAGTGAAAACCACAATTTTAGGATATTTAGTGTTTACCTTTAATTTATTGGTGAGCTGTCACATTACTGATAATGAAAGTAACTATGCAGGGCTATCAGTAAGATATTTTTTTTATTGATAACAGCTGACACATTATCAACAGTAAAAGAAGATTGCAAAAAGACCATTCTACAGGGTGTAAAAATCTATTTATGATATTTATAAATTATAAACTACTCTTATAAAATGTGTATTGTATCTGCCTACCTCAGAGGGGGAAAAAGCAGAAATATAGCTTTATGTATTTGAGATATTAAAAATTGCACCTAATTAATAATATGTAATAATAAATAATAAACATTCTACACAATGCTATCTAGACCCATGGTAAGCATAGCGTAACTAGCTTGTGTTATGGAATCTAGAATGCAGATAAACATACTTAGATACTTCTTTTTTGTAAATACATACATATTATACATAGAAAATTATTAGCCAAATTGATAAAAACACATTTATATAAATCATAGCATTAAAAATCCCTCACTTGTATAGATGGCATGTGCCCCAAGACGACGATCTAAAGCCACAATGGTGGTATTAGACGCTTAGTCTGGACTGGTGGATAATGTCCGAGTAACCTCAGCACGAAAACAGTATGGGACCTAATTCGCGACTCTATGGTCTCGGTGGAAATTTTGACTACCTATATTTTTTCTTTTAGATGGCATGTGCCCCAAGACGACGATCTAAAGCCACAATGGTGGTATTAGACGCTTAGTCCGGACTGGTAGATAATGTCCGAGTAACCTCAGCACGAAAACAGTATGGGACCTAATTCGCGACTCAATGGTCTCGGTGGAAACATTTGACTACCTATATTTTTTCTTTTAGATGGCATGTGCCCCAAGACGACGATCTAAAGCCACAATGGTGGTATTAGACGCTTAGTCCGGACTGGTGGATAATGTCCGAGTAACCTCAGCACGAAAACAGTATGGGACCTAATTCGCGACTCTATGGTCTCGGTGGAAACATTTGACTAGGGTGGTGGCACCAATTATCGGCCATGTCAACATTTTTTGACCTTTGATTGATTGTAATTTTATGGTTTATAGCATTTGCTTTCTTGCAATGCCTTTTTTGGGTAGAGGGATACTGAAACTCCATTACTACATTCGCAAAATTACCAATTCTTTGTTATTTTTGAAAATATAGATGTTTTTTTCCGAGTATGTCGATTTCCCTTAATATCGGCCTCTAACACCCTAATTTCTGCCGCCTGTGACCCTAATATCGTCATACCTTTTCCAACGTGAATTTAGGTCAATAAAACTAAGTAAAGTCAAGAATTATTACGTTTTATATTCCAATTTAGGTTCAAATAAATTTTTTAACGCTTATCTATCATTAATTTGTCTTTTCTTTATATCTCAGCCTTAAAAATTACAGTAATTGCTGTTATTATAAACTAATGATCACAATGATTAAAAAAATTTAAGATAAATAAAGCTTTCCAAAATATATTATTATAAAGAAAACATATTATTAGATAAAGTCAAAAGAAAACTTGACTTTCTTTGAAGGCTTTTCAATTTAAATGCACTAAACAGTGACGGCAACTAAAATCTTCTATAGCCACATCAATATAATTTTGCCCACGATCAACTGTATACTTTAAGGCCGTTTGGAGCATATGTCACATTCAATATTTTTTGGCTTCATCTGCTTCGACATCATTAATTAGTTCTACTTCACAGCCACCACAATAAAAAATCTCCTTTTCTTTTTTAGGAAGGTAAATCATGAGGTCAGTTACGCTGTCCTTTAATATTCTCTTCTTCTATTCTAATACTCTTCTTCTTTTATCTACTGGTTTTGTTTTATTTGACTGGTTTATGTTTTATATTCTATTTCCAGATTTTTCTTACTCTCTGTATCTATTCTTCCAGGAAGTCTATCTTGTAAAGTGGTGCTGGGAATTTCGTATTGTCAAAATGCTACTCTTCTTCTACTTCATCCTATCATTAATTCCTAGTCGCAACCGAAGCTTACACCTCGGATTCTGGAGTCCGCATTGCCAGTCTTAACTGTGGATTTGGCTAGACCTCGATATTTTCCGCGAAGCGACTTCCATCTATACTCCACAACCCCAATGGTAACATTAGACAATATCGAGGCATTGCATTACTGCCTGCTTCTTTGAACGGCATTTACTCCATCTCTTATTCTACTACGGTCATAGAAACTATAGGGGTCATAGAACCTATAGGGGTCATAGAACCTATAGGGGTCATAGAACCTATAGGGGTCATAGAACCTATAGGGGTCAAAGAACCTATAGGGGTCATAGAACCTGTAGGGGTCATAAAACCTATAGGGGTCATAGAACCTATAGGGGTCATAGAACCTATGGTCATATTATAACTATAGGTTTGAAACGTTTCTCTTTTTTTTGGGACGACATGATTAAATTATTGATTAAATTAAAATACAGAAGTATTTGTTCATTTAGCACCACGTTCCTGTTTATTGTAAAGTTTGAAGGTTGTAGGAAAGTAAGTACCCTATACAAACTAAGGTGGCCGTTATTACGCATCGACTTTCTAGATATCGGCCGTAGCTGGCTAAAAAAGTTTTTAGGCGGCCGATGTTAGGATCTGGTGCTCAAACAGAGCTGCTATTTCATTTTTAACCTTATTAATGTTACTGCTAACATATAAAATAGCTAAACATACAGTTTAGTGTTTTCATGCATTTCCCCAATATCGACCAGGTGGCCGATATTGAGATTTATCCAAAATAAAGATCCCTAATCTCGACCCCGCGATTATTTCATAAAAAGTACAAATAAATTTAAAAACACACTACCTAAACGGTACTTCGACTGTTTTTCTTTAATAAAAAATAATATAAAATACCATAGGTTTATTTAATTCCTTTCAAATACTTTCCCACTCAGTGCGTCGACTCCGGGATTTGACTCGGTATTGCCACAAAATCACACCCATCGATACCTGCACGTGCTCTATTGCCACCTGAACGTTCAAATGTGGAGGTACCCGCACCAAAATATGGGATGTTATTCGTACGGATATAGAGTCGCTTTTTGCATAAAAACTATCATAATTTTAGGGTTATTTTCATAGTTATGTTTCATTTTCTCGAAAAGGCCGATATTAGGACGTGGCCGATACTAGGAGACTTCACCCTACCTATATTATTTCTTTTAAATGGCATGTACCCTAAGACGACGATCTAAAGCCACAATGGTGGTATTAGACGCTTAGTCCGGACTGGTGGATAATGTCCGAGTAACCTCAGCACGAAAACAGTATGAGACCTAATTCGCGACTCTATGGTCTCGGTGGAAACATTTGACCACCTATATTTTTTCTTTTAAATGGCATGTGCCCCAAGACGACGATCTAAAGCCACAATGGTGGTATTAGACGCTTAGTCCGGACTGGTGGATAATGTCCGAGTAACCTCAGCAGGAAAACAGTATGGGACCTAATTCGCGACTCTATGGTCTCGGTGGAAACATTTGACTACCTATATTTTTACTTTTAAATGGCATGTGCCCCAAGACGACGATCTAAAGCCACAATGGTGGTATTAGACGCTTAGTCCGGACTGGTGGATAATGTCCGAGTAACCTCAGCACGAAAACGGTATGGGACCGAATTCGCGACTCTATGGTCTCGGTGGAAACATACCTATATTTATTCTTCACAACTAATTTATGCATAATTAAAACCGTTTACAATGTTTCAGACCCTCGATTGTGCTAACGCAAAACCACTGTCGTGCCACAGACTGCAAAAATTGGCATTAAATTTTAGACTTTATTGCTATACGATTAAAGCCCAAAATTAAATGACAATATTTTCATTACATGCTTGCGTTCACTCTACAAAAAGCCATTTAATTTGAACTTTAACCGCATTACTTTAAAGGCTAAAATCAAATGGAATTTTCTCACAGTCTCTGTGGTGTGACAGTGGTTGTGCTTTAGCAGAATCGAGGCCCTGATATAAAAACAATAATGCAAGCACCAAATCCGTACAGGATTAAGTTTGTTATTAGCACTAAAATTGCAGAAAAAGTACAAAGCAATGCAATTTCACAAATAACAAAGGGACTAAAACAGTTATAGTTTATGTTAGGATATAAACTACTACTTAGTTCTTTCATTTCTTCTTATTACTTAGTGTGATACTGATACAGCATGCATGATGCATCATAACAATGTGATAGTCACATCTATAAAGACTTGATTTTGGTGAAAGACCAAGAACTAAGTTACAATAAAATGATTGCAAGTCATATTTAGAAACATGGGAATTTTAATGACTTCAAATTCTTTTAAATATATTATATTAAGAAACTGTATATGAATAATTTAGCCTGAACATATGGACTCAAAATTGAATAGTCTAGTGACGAAAGCGAACGAGTACCATATTACCATATACTATCACCGCATTACATCTCAAGAATATAAATTACACAGATATGCACACTGGATATGAATACTCATGCACAATAGGTTTAGAATTAACACTAAATATGTACCAAGAGTAAGCGAATAATGTATAAGGCTATGAAATGTGGCATTGAAGTATTTCTGATATGTCATATTAATACAACAGTCTAGATTATTACATTGTAACATTTCCTTTGGTGAAAGGCTTTGATGAGAAGGTCTAAATCTCCATATTGTAGTCGCTTGGGAAAACCACCGCAGGGAGTTCATTCCACAGCTTGAGTGTGCATGGGATATGTCTTAAGAAGAGTTACTATACTATCTTTGGGAAAGATAACAAAAGGTTATGATCAAGAACAAAGAAATATCTTGAAGTTCTGCAATAAACAATATAATTTTAAGATAATTTAAATGACTCATGCTAATTTTAGGTAACTTTCATTCAAATTACCGTTGCGAAAATTATAGATAATGTTACATGGCTTACTTTAAAAATATGACAACATACACAAAATTTAATTATGGATCTAGTGTAACACGTAAAGGTAAATATTTTTGGGAAATTTTGACACGACCTAACCCCACCTACACGTACCGAAAAGAAAACCCTAAGTAAGAGAGTATGGAGTTGACATTCACCATACGGTGACAAATATTATCAAAAATAACAAGACGTTGGGTTTTCACAGGGGATGTTGAATTAAATCTAGCCTGCCACAAAGTGGTGATGCTGACACGGAAGGCATGGTGTGGTGTCCGAACATGTGGTACACGAGAGACATCTTGACCATGTCTTTTACAGGACCAACACAAGAAAATATAAAACCACAAACCGTTTATAGCACCTACACACGAATATAATCACATAGAAGGTTCGGCAGAATGTGAACTTGATCTTTATTCCATATCCTGAGATAACGAAAAAAAAATAGCGATTTGACAAACGTGCCGGCGCCGCGGCACATTACATTTTCGTAAATTCACAAAAACCACACTGCAGTGACGCCAGATCAGCACAAATTTATATTCACCATAGAAAATACTTACGAAAACAATAATGAGAACTATATATAAGGGATTCACGATAAAACTAAGATATTTATCGACACTCACATGTGACCGACGGGTTCTTCAACCGAAAGGTCAATTTGCGCCTGCGTAGCACCTATAACACTCACTTCCTGTCGCGGGGTTCACAAAATGGCCGAAACGCCGCTGTGAATTGGCGGTAATTATGAAGTTATAGATTTAGATTAAAAAATCACGAATAATTGTCATAACCAATATTAATTTTATCAATAATAATATAATTAATTATTTTTAAAATTTGTTTTATACCTGAACCTCTGTTTTAGAAATAAATTTATGTTATTAGAATAGAAATGACTACAATAGAGTGAACTGTTTTACCAACATCAATACATAGTACATTGAAATAAATGTAGGTGGCGCTACGTGTGAGTAGCAAAACAGATTAAAAAACATTATTTGATTACTGTGCAAAATTATTCTCATTCTCAGTTTATATTAAACTTTTATGTTTAAGTAATGTTATTATAAAAATCACAATGCTATTAGTTATACATAAAAGGAATAATAAATTGTTCAGAATATCCTTGGAACATTTATTTTAAAGTGCTGTAAAAATACAGATTGATTTTAAAATACAGATTAAAAACTAAAAGCTGAGTCCGATATTCAAACATTTTTTTCACACTTGGAAATAATTATTGTTTCTTTTCGTTATGTATTTTTCTTTTGATAGAATCTCCATCTGACTTATTACATAGGTATATTGAACCATTTATGCTAACTATTGGAACATATTTATAGAGCACAAAATAATATTTTTGCCAATATATCAAAGTAACGGTATAGTATGCTGGGCTGTGCTGGAGGGGGGAGGGACCTTTTTAGCTTAATAAGGAAATCAACGCTTTACTAAAACAGGAATACAAAAATTACTGTAGGTATCTTCTTCTGCCGCACCATAAAGTCATGGAATTCCTTACCAGTTCACGTGTTTCCCTCCTCCTACAGTCCAGGGTCCTTTAAGCGGGGCATGAAATAGCATCTGATGAGGCCGTCAATCTGAGTGCCACCATTGTAACATGATACGTGTCTGTAATGGTGACCCTCT
Organism: Eilema depressum; assembly: GCA_914767945.1. Classification (NCBI taxonomy): domain Eukaryota; kingdom Metazoa; phylum Arthropoda; class Insecta; order Lepidoptera; family Erebidae; genus Eilema; species Eilema depressum. Next base: position 4,251,821 of record OU612026.1, read on the forward strand.
TTTCAGAGACTTTGCCTTCAGCTTACCATCAGGCGAGGCGAAGTCAAATTGACGTGTCCTATAAAAAAAACTTATACGACTTTTCGCGCTATCATTCTCTGCGGGACGCATTCTGGGCTTCAAGAAGACCGTATACGTCAATACGTGGATACTGTGTTAAAGAAAGGTGATAGGACAGACCCGTCCAATTACAGACCTATCGCTACCACCTCCCTCCTCTCGAAGATGATGGAGCGTGTCATTAATACATAGCTCCTGGGATATATTGAAACGATTTACTGAGCGACCGACAGTACGGCTTCCGCCTCCGTCGCTCAACCGGTGACCTTCATAAGTACCCATGGGCGCACAAAAATGTGGGCTCAAGCCATCGAGAGTCGAGGAGAGGCACTAGAGGTCAGTCTCGTCGATATAGTGAAGGCCTTCGATCGGGTGTGGAACAGAGGTCTTCTTGCAAAGCTACCATGGACCACTTAGGGACTCCCCAAGGGACTGTGCGAATGGATTGCCAGCTTTTTGTCTAACAGAAGTATCCAAGCTGTCATTGACTGCAGCTGCTCGGACGGCATGGACGTAAATGCTGGTGTCTCGCCAGGTTCCGTGTTGTCTCCGACCCTCTTTCTGTTAATATCAATGACATACTGTTGGATGACTCCATTCATTGCTATGGGGACGACGGACGGTAGACGAATGTTGCACGGGCCGTGCAATTATCCCTCAGTCCGAGGTGGAGGAAAGTCGCGAACAACTTGAAATGTGTCTGAAATCGAGACTACTAATCAAACATTGAAACTGACTAACTCAGAATAAATAAAAGTAGATTAAAATTGAGCATTTCTTTATGTATGACTTCTGTACTATAATATACCTATGTGTGCAATAAAGAATTAAAGAATTAAAGGAAGAAAGCATGTCCTTTTTCAAAAGGCAGATATCTACGCCCCTGGTATTGCACACAACATCCGTACGCCACGGTAACCAAAAGATCAAAATATGTTCCTCACACGAACCGCTAGGTGGCGCTGATCAAATTTTGCATAAATCACAGATATTTTTCGCTTGCGGATTGCGATTGAAAAATAAAAAGCTCGTAGCAGCCACTAAAACGGATACTACGAATCTATCTCATTAGCTGTGATTTCTCAAGATATATCATTATTATCATCATATCCGGGTTTGGGTATCATTAAGATGGAGACACAACTAGATGGATAATATATATTCCAGCGTGGCGTGTCAACAGATACTAAGTAGGTATTATGCTAGGTTGTATAAATAATTTTCGGGTATTAATTCAGTTTGTTACCAAATCCTGAGACGTGAAAGTATAAACCACGTGGTTCTTAGTTCTATTAACCACCCAAGAGATGACGCTACTAGGTTTCTATTTTCATAATTTGTGTTATCGTATAACACGAAGAAATATTTTTAGATCTCCCATAAATAATAAATCCTTAAATGATTTGTCTTTCTTTTTTCCTTGGAATCCTTGCAAAAGTTTTAGATCGAAAAAATTAAGTTGATAATTCGAATAAGTAAGCTTTGTAGTTTTACTTGTGTCCTTATTAATTAATATTGTTTTTTTTCTTTCGAAATGCGCGTCGATAACATTGGAAAGATTTTGTCGACTTAACAAGACCTTGCATAACTAACCCATATAACTATCATCATCATCATCATCTGCATATAGACGTATTCTCCTGATTGCATCCGTGGCCAAGATGACCTCGAAGCTCAGGGTCCGCCTTCCGGCTCTTCCTCCTCCACTTCGCACGATCTTGGGCGTCCATGGTAGTGAGACCATTTGCACGCATATCACCCTCCACGACGTCAAGCCAGGACTTCTTTGGCCTACCCCTTTTACCTGGACCCGGCGGGGGTACCATTGCCAGGCATTTGTTCCCCACGTAGCCTGGCGGTTGCCGCAAGACGTGGCCGCACCAGCGAAGGCGGCTCTCTTGCATTTTATCCGCGATGTCACGGACATGGAGGCTGCCGCGGATGCGAGAGTTCCGTACGCGATCTTTACGCGTAACGCCGCACATCCACCGCAACATTTTCATCTCCGTGACACGCAGCTCTTGCTTGTGTCGCTCGAGCAGCGGCCACGCCTCACAACCATACAAGAGAACAGGCCTAATGATCGTCTTATAGACCTGCCCCTTCAACCTGACTGGCATTTTAGGATCACAGGTCACGCCAGTCATTTCTCGCCACTTGGCCCACGCGGCAGCAATGCGTGCCTTGACGTCGTGGTCGATCTCACCGGTCACATGAAGTACAGATCCCAGGTACTTAACCTGGTCCGTGCGCTCGACCAAATCATCGCCTATGCGGACGGGTGTGGGATCTGTGGAGTTTAACGCTAAGTATTCTGTCTTCGCTACATTTAGCTTCAGACCGCCGTTCTCAAGCGCTTCTTTCCAACCTTTCACGCGTCGCACCAATCTGCTCCTGTCCGCGTCCATGAGCGCAATATCATCAGCATACATGAGCAACCACGGAGGCTGCTCATGTGAGTTTCTAATGCTGTCCGACAAAACATCTAATACCACGCTGAACAGGTAAGGACTAAGGACGGATCCTTGGTGTACCCCGACGGTGATGGGGAAGGCTTTCGAGTCGCCAACAGCAGTCCGAACCACGGAACCGGAATCGTAGTACATGTCTCGGATGGTGTCAATGTAAGTCTCTGGGACACCCTTGGCCCGCAGTGCCCACCAGATCACCTCGCGAGGAACACAGTCGAAGGCCTTCTGCATGTCTAAGAATAGGCAGTGCAGGGGCGTGTTCTTCGCCCTGTATTTCCCCGCCACAACCCTTAGGGCGAACACTGGGTCCATGGTCCCGTGCCCGGGACGGAACCCGTACTGGCACTCCGAGAGTGTACTTTCCTGTCGGATCCGGGAGTCGATTATCCGCTCATAGAGCTTCATAGTGTGGGACATTATCTTTATACCGCGGTAACTACCACACTCCTGCACCGATCCCTTGCCTTTGAAGACTGGCGTGATGATGCTCAGCCTCCACTGGCTCGGGATCTCGCCGGTGAGGAGTACGCGGTTATAAAGATTTGCTAGAATGCCCACACCACGGGCGCCCATTGCCTTCCAAGCCTCGATGGGGACTTCGTCGGGTCCGACAGCTTTCCGGTTCTTCATGCGGCGAATGGCAGTCTGGACTTCCGCAGGCGTTATCGGTGGCACTAGTCCTTGATTCGGAGGGAGGTCTGGTGGCTGCACCTCTTTATGCTGCTTATTCAGCAGCTCGTGGAAGTATGAGCGCCATCTCTCCTTCACCGCGACTTTCTCGTACAACAAATTGCCCCCAGGGTCTTTAATGCAGCGGCACTTGGATAGACCCTGCGCCGCTTTGGCCCTGGAACGCGCCAACTTATATATGAGCTTTTGCCCCTCAGACGATTCCAACTTGGTATATAGAGGTTGCAAGTGGTCTCGTTTGGCCCTGGCTACGGCTCTCCTGGTGGCGCGTTTTGCATCTTTGTACGCATCGCGGTCGTCGGAAGATTTGGACGCTTGCCACTTTTTAAAGAGGGCTTTCTTCACCCTGATCTCTCTCTGGACTGTGTCGTTCCACCACCAGGTGTCCTTGTCACACTTGCGTCCACCCTTAGACATGCCGAGCACCACCCTCCCCGCCTCAAGAATAGCTGCCCGAATCCTGTCCCAAGAAACCTGTACTGGTTCGTCTACAGCATCGGCGCACTTGTCACCGATGGCTGAGACGAAACTTTGGGACTTAGCTTCATCAAGCAGCCACCACCTGATTTTGCGTTGGGCACGCTCGGCACGTTTGTCTTTGGGTTTCACGCGGAGGTCCATGACAAGGAGACGGTGTTGGCTAGTGAGACTCTCCCCGGGTATAACCTTGCAGTTGGCCACCCTGCTGATGCTGTGCCTCCTAGTGAGCAGGAAATCAACCTGGGTTAAGCGCCCCCCGCTCTTGTAGGTGACAAGATGTTCGGATTTCTTTTTGAAGTACGTGTTCACGATGGCCAGGTCGGCAGTCGCACACGTTCTAAGGATGTGCTCACCCTCTGGGTTGCGACTACCGTATCCAAAACCGCCGTGGACACGCCCAAACTCCTCACACCCGTCACCCACGTGACCGTTCAGGTCACCGCCCAGGACAATATCCTGCGACAGCGGGACGTCACGAAGCACTCCCCCGAGTTGGTCCCAGAACAAGATCTTTTCGGCTTCGCTACGCCCAGCCTGTGGAGCGTAAGCACTTATCAGGTGGGTTATAATCCCATCGATAAGCACCCTCACAACCATAAGTCGGGCGCTATAGCTCTTCACCTCCAAGATGTCATCCTGCAACACCCGGGAGAGCACCACGCCCACCCCGGCCTGCCCGTCAGGTGCACCTGTGTACATCAGCTGGTAGCCCTCCCCAATGTGCATGGTGCTATCGCCACCCCACCGAGTCTCCTGCAGGAACGCCACGGCCACTCTCCGCCTGCAGAGTACGTCAGCCAACTCCCTCGTGCGACCGGTCAACGTGCCGATGTTCCACGTTGCGAAGCGGAGTTTACGGGAATCACAAAGTTGGCCTAACATCTTTAGCCGTGCCCGGCTCAGGCACGGTAGCCCTTGCCCACTTGCGACACGAGGCGGGCGACCCTCATGCGCGCCGTTTTGCGGCGGCGCCCTACCCTCATTGCGATTCCTTCTTTTTTTACGAGCCATTTATTTTAATTTTGGCAATTTTGGCTTTTCCGGGGGCGACTGCCGTCCGACCCCCCAACCCCGAGGGGAAAGCCAGCGCCAGAGCCTCGTCCGTTGTTCAGCAGGTGCACCAGCTTGCAGGTGAGGTTGGCTTGGGGCTCAAGATCTAGGTGAGCCCCCATACACCTGCTACTGCAACTAACCCATATAACTATGTAGGTACTTAAGTAGATACCATGACAGTTACGAAAATGGGTATTTTTGTTCCTATTTTGATATCCAGTTACAAAAAAAGAAAAAAAAATCTTCTTTTGTAACTGGTTATGACAGTTGGTTATGAAAACGACAATTTAATTCTATTTTCGTAACTGGTTATGAAAACAAGAAAAAAATTCCACGTTCGTAGCTGGTTATGAAAATGACAGTAACGAAAATGGACGAAGCCAAAACATCGAGGCGCATCTAACCACGACTCGGTGCGCACGTTGTTCGGTAAATGATCAGCGGGTTAAGCTACCTAGGCGCGGTTGCTATTTGGATGGGTGACCGCTTTAGTATTTCACCTGAGCGCTTGCGTGCCACGGAGGGTACCTACGTTAAAATTCGGTCCCGGATATCAACCTCTGTGAATGCTCTGATCTTAACACCTCTGTTTGTGATTGACAACAAAACTCAGGCTTGAAGGTCAGAGGGGGTCGCTCCCAGAAAAGTCAAGCCACATTATTTTTAAGTGGACCTCGGACTCCGAAGTGAAGGAGACCGGATGACACCAACTACGTAAGGATAATGATGATGAAGTGTTTGATACATTGCTTAATTTACAGATATCCAGATCTTGAACGTCCAGGCCAAGGTAATCAAATAAGGTTTAAGGTTTGAAGAATTTATTCTCAAAAAGACATAATAAGGTCACTTACATGAGAACATAGCAAAAAATTAATAGGTAACTAAACATACAGTAAACGGTAACGAGAATTCAGCGTGCGTACTACTCATTTTGCGGTTTCAGTCTCAGAGGCTTTTTTTTTTACTGAATAGGGTTTTTACTATCAATCAATTATTTAGTCTGCCAGTTGAGATTTGAAAGCGCGAAACGAGCTTACATTTTTAATTTCAGACGGAATGCTATACTTAATATATTTGTGCTCCTTCATAGGTAATATTCCTTTTTGCATAATTTGTCCGTATTTTTGGCAAAACAAGCAGACTAGGCCGACGAAGACTACGTTTACTTATCATAGATTTCTATATGAAGAAATAAATAGATACGTTTGCTGATTGATGGCCGTAGCTCTGGCGCAGGCTTTCTTCTCAGGGATGGCAGTCGCAGCCGCTGCTGTAAAAGACAAGAAAACTAGTAGTAATGAAGAGTAGGGGAGTTGACAGCCTCTGTGGAGTGGCGGTAGTGAACGCGGCCGCTACGCAGGAGGCGCGGGTTTGGTCCCCGATCAGTGCAAATATTTGTTTGCAAGAATATGAGTATTTACATTGGTCTGGTTGCGCCTCGGAGAGCACGTTAAGCCGTCGGTCCCGGTTGCCATACAAATATCTATGGCAGTCATTTCGGGTAGTTGGAGCCCTAAAAAGTTCAACAATTGATCTAGCTGCAATGCTTCGATATCGCCTAATGTCACCATTGGGTTCTGGAGGCCAGATGACAGTCGCTTCACGGAAAATGTCGAAGTCCAGCCAAATCCGTAGTTAGACTGGTAGACTCCGAGGTGAAAGCTTTGGATGCGCTAGGATGAAGAAGAATGTAGAGTAGGAGAGCAAACCTTGGGTTCTAAAGAGAATCCTCTGGATGCAATCGATATTAGCACTCGGTTGATGAATAAGTCTTATATTTACACTAGCTTTGCCCGCGGCTTCGCCCGCGTGGATGTCGGTTATCGCTTAGTGTTGAGTCAATCTCAAAATCCTTTCTTAGGAGATGCCTACGCCATAGTAGCTTTATGCATGCAAAGTCTCAGCCCGATCGGTTCAAAATTGACAAAGTTTCGTACAAAATTTCATCCCCTATTTTATCCCCTTGGGGGTAGAATGAATCAAAATCCTTTCTTAGCGTATGCCTACGTCATAACATCTACCTGCATTGCAAATTTCAGCCCGATCCGTGCTGTGGTTTGGGCTGTGCGTTAATAGATCACTATGTCAGTCAGTCAGTCAGTCAGTCACCTTTGAGTTATATATATTTAGATGGATTTTGTAACGAGTTCCATATATTACACTTTGATAGGCCATATTTTTAAATAAGTTAGTACATAATTTTTTATTGCACCTTCACTGACATTAATAAGAGCCGCATGGATATAAAGAATAAATATAAATTTAATTAAAATCATATTGTTTTAAATAAAGCTTCCCACCTCACGAGAACACAAACTGGCTGGGAATTCTAAAACATTAAATTAATAGAACAAATCCAACCAGTAATGATCCACAACATAATAGAAAGACAAATAACAATGGACAACGCAAGGGTTTAAAAGCTTTCTTCTATAAATCACGGAGGGTGGCGTGGGGTACAAAAAGCCCCCGCACTTGGGGGTTGCTACAAAAGAATAAAATATAGATACAATTACGTAACTATCGCGGTTATTATAGGACGATTAACTATTTTGCGAAGTCAGCTCTTTCGATGACATTATGGAGAAGTGGCGGATGTTAACGTATTGCGTGGAGTGTGCTAGATTGATGGTTATTATAAGATATAGTGGGGTATTCTGGTACCCATGTAATCCCTACTAATATTATAAATGCGAAAGTAACTCTGTCTGTCTGTCTGTCTGTCTCACTTTTACGACTAAACCGCTGAACCGATTTTGATGAAATTTGGTATAGAGGTAGATTAGACCTTGAGAAAGGACATAGGCTATGTTTGGTCGCGATAACCGACATCCACGCGGGCGGAGCCGCGGGCAAAAGCTAGTGTATAGAATAAATCTTAATTGCAGTTGAGTGTGCAAAAAAAAAAAAATTTATCAATCAATCAAATCTAGCTTCTTCTTCGAGACAATGGCTGGATCTGGTATATATAGACTAGGTAGTTTTTTTTTTTTAACTTTTGTCGGCCCAAAACTCCACCGCAGCAACAGCGCCCTCCGTTGCTCTATAAAGGTCGTTGACAGTACCTACAGGTGAAGGGGCAAGGGGCACAGCAAGCAGGAGAGCAATGTGACATGGACTGGGATCCCAGTCCCAAATCTAGCTTATTGATTATTAGCTTAAAGATAAGAAAACCGAAAACACGACGACTTAAAAAAGGTATCTAGAATAGACTGGATCCGCAAGGTCGGATACTGTGGCGCACATTATGAGAGTCCTATGTCCAGCAGACAAATTGCAATAGGCTAATTGATTCATTTGGTAGGAACGCAAGACGCAAGTTACCTTTCAAATTAAAAATTAAAATGATAATATATCTCACTAAATGAGTCACGACCTCGCACTTGTAAATCTACGCTTCAGAGGGCACGTTAAAAATCAATTCAATTCAATTCAATTCAATTCAATTTTATTTGTGGATCATAGGTTTGTACAGTTCTGATTCTACGTTACAAAATCGGTCACACCGCCAATGGTTGTTATGTCAAGACGGAGGACTATACGGGCGACCTGAACAACTTTGTCAGAAGTTGGCCACTAACTACAACTCAGGCTGGGAGGTCAAACGGCAGTCGGTCCTAATATCGCCGAAAAAATAATATCACGTCGGACTCCGAGGTTTTTTTATATAGGACCCATCAATTTGACTTCACCTCGCCTGGTGGTAAGCTGAAGGTAAAGTCGCTGAAAAGAGGATCGCCATTATAGACACGTACCATGTTATAATGATGGCACTCAGCTTGACGGTCTCATCTCTCATCAGATACTTTTTCACGCCCCTCTCAAAGTACTCGGGACTGTAAGTAGGTAGGTGAAGGCCTCGCATGTGACTGGATTAATGCAAGGATGATATTCTAATCTAGAAAGATTTGGAGTGTTCACATAAAAGAGTAAGTACACGTGACAGTAGGAATTCTGGCCAAGATGAGACAGTACTGCATACATAGAGTCGGAACTACAATTGGTTCTTCTACTAGATAGATACATACCTAGATAGATACTTAAATTGTTTATTGTACATCAATAGATTTACAATAGGAATAGTAGGTAGCATAAGTCCCATCCTGTATGGGCACATAGGTTTTTGGAGAACTGCTCTAATCTCTGCGATGAATTAGCTAAACAGTAGGAATCTCTTGAAAATTACTGAAGAACCGTCGTACTCCTGCTTTGTACCACTGGTGGTGAGGATGGGTAAAGCTGTTATGCTCCGTGGTGTCCCTCAGAGGTGCCATAGAGAAAGTACCTACCTAATCACATACAGTGCTATTTTGATTTAGCAGGCCGGGAAGAATGATTAGTTAATCAGCTTGCTTCGGTTATGTAGAGCTCCATCTCTATTGACCAAACTCGATCTTACAACTTAAGTAAATATCTTTCTTCTTCATCCTAGCGTTAATTCCCAGTCGCATCCGAAGCTTTTCAGCTCGGAGTCTGGGGTCCGCTTTACCAGTCTTAACTACAAATTTGGCTAGACCTCGATATTTTCCGTGAAGCGATTGCCATCTGACCTTCACAACCCAATGTTAACATAAGACAATTTCGAAGCTTTGCAGCTAGTCCGTTGTTTTTGGACTTTTAGGGCTCCAAATACCCGTAACGATTGCCATGGATGTTCTTATGGCAACCGGGAACGACGGCTTAACGTGCTCTCTAAGGCACGACCAGACCAATGCAAATACTCATATTTCATGCACACAAATATTTGCACTGAGCGGGTATCGAACCCGCGCCTCCTGCGTAGCGGCCGCGTTCACTACCGCTACGCCACGGAGGCTGTCTTACAACTTAATATCTTTATAGAGTGGTTAATACCACTCGTGTTCATAAAATATTAAAACTATAGCTTCGGTTCTCACTACTCTAAAATGATGTCAAACTGTAGACATGCGCTTGCGACATCTTCCTGTAATGGTTCTTTTCTATGTTTTGTAGAACCATACAGCACCTACGAGTATTTATAGAGTCGAGTTTATCCAAAATAGGGCTTCGGCCATTTTCGTAACTGTCATTGTGATAACCAGCTACGAACGTGGATAGTTTATGTAGATCGGCCATGCATGTGTAACGTACCTTTTTTTAACCGACTTCAAAAAGGAGGAGGTTCTCAATTCGATGGGTTTTTTTATACCACTTAGTTGGCAGACAAGCACACAGCCCACCTGATGGGAAGCGGTCACCGTGGCCTATGGACGTATGCAACACCAGGGTTGACGACCCTGAAGAAACCTTATTATTAACCTTCTTGGAGAACCCCATATGGTAGTCGTTTGGGAAAACCACCGCAGGGAGTTCATTCCACAGCTAGAGTGTGCGTGGGATGAAGTGCCTGTACCTGGCAGTACCTGACATTACTAAATTCCATGTATATAACGTGCTTCGGTGGTATTTCTCTTTATAGGACTAATGCAGCAAATAATCTCACTTCTGTCTACCACGTAGACATATAGCCGTGAGTATACAATTAACAATTCATATCAAAGCAAAGCGATAAATTCATAAGACGTACACGAAGTGTTCAGACACCATTTACAAAGCTTAGGGTGTTAACGCAACATAGTTTCGTTCACCAGACAGGATACAGCGATCCATTGAATATGTATGGGGCAGCGTAAAGGGCGATAAAAGTCAACCGGAGCGCACTAACGCTGGCAAAATAAATTCAGCGAGTAAATGAAGTCGGCGCGGACAATGGACCGGGCTCACCACGGCCCATTACACCCCCAGGCGATTACGCCAAAACGCCAATTCAAATGAAATCATTTACCATATTATTTTCATTTGGCAACACCGCCCCACCCACACAAACTCCATTTCGCCGCCTAAACTCGTACGCGGCTCAGCCAATTTTTTAAATGTGCCCGCTCAAAATAAATTATGTAGGTTGGAAGGCGCTGCGGACAAACAAGAAATAAAACAGTCGCGAGTCGCCGAGCCGCGCGGCGACGCGCCAGACAGAGACGGCGTGACGACTCCTCCTCCGATCTGCCCTTACACCCCCCGCACTCCGCCGTTCAACTTGAAGACGGCCCCGAGAGCTAAGCTCCCGTTTTATTGTCACTTACACCTTGCCTAAGATTTGTTTACCGCTAAAATCTTCGTGCTAGCAATCTTCGACTAACTACATAAAGCGCTTAAGGTTTGAAATCCTGTGAATATTTCTTTGTTGTCTGCAAAGTTAAGCTTGCTCAAGAGTATACAAGACAAGTAAATTTTGAATCAGAGCTCTGATTAAAGAATCAGGCGCAGAAACGATTGCTTATAAAGTATTAAGATGCTTATTTTGGATCGTCCGAGAATATTTGATAATAATATTGTTGTCTTACTGTTTCGTTTTGAAGTTTGAAGAGTTTACGTAAAGAGCATTAAACATAAGTAAATGTAGTTAATATTTATGATTTTTTGCTATGAAAACGCTCACGTATTTCGCTCGTATTAGGCGCGAAGATAATTTTATTTTCTCGTAACGAATATCGGCGTAAATGAGTAAATTAGATGTTATACCAATTACCGGAAAACAGCCCGTACTCGAAGTATTCGAATGGAACTCGAGCATTTTTGGCGCTGAATTTCGAGTTTGTGATCTGTTCCAAACCGATGTGGGTAAGTATCCATAGCGATTTGTCGTACCTATATATGTTGCTGACGTGCTGATAATGTTCCCGAAACCTTGATAACTAACTATAATTTTTTATCCTTGCGATAATCCCGGTCGCATCACTCGTATCCGAGGCAGTCACCTTGGAGTTCGGGGTATGCATTCCGGCTTTTACTTCTCCAGTTCCACGGTCTTTGGCATCCATGGTAGTGAGACCATTGGCACACATGGCAACCTCTACGACGACGCCACAAATAGTTACGATTTGACAACCATGATGTGTCTCCTCAACATTTTTTTATAAGCGTGCAATATAAGCGTGACATTTTTCCACTCCACGTCAACTGATAGTTCCTCTAATAAGTCCTGGTATAAGAGACTGAAGCGTGCGTATCCAACTAGTTTATGAGAACTATATAGAAGTATGAACTTTAAGACACCAAGGCATATTTTCCACCAGAGATGTGCTATGCAGCTATGCTACGAGGTTCCCCCCCGTTTCACCGAAATTTTTATGTCATAATTTTGTTTCGCATAACAACGCATAGCATAAACTTCATTTCGCAGAAAAAGGTTTGGCATACACTCATTCGTCATACTTTCATAACGCATAATTTTGTAAGTCAGAATCATCTTTTGGCATAAACTTTTAAAGCATAATAATCAAAAAGTAAAACCGTGCATGCAGCAAGCATCAGACATGCAGCATGCTTCAGGCATGCAGCATGCAGCAAGCATCAGGCATGCAGCATGCAGCAAGCATCAAGCATGCAGCATGCAGCAAGCATCAGGCATGCTGCATGCATGCAGCAAGTATCATGCAGCAAGCATCATGCAGCAAGCATCAGGCAGTAAACATGCAGCAAGCATCGTTTCTGTCACAGCTCCGGCGCTGCGGGGCTCTGGCGGCCCCACACGAGCTTACCGTCGCAGATGGTTGTAACTCCCACCACCGCAGCTTCGGCTTGCTGGCCGGCTGCGCCGGCCAGCCTCAGCCGCGGCGGCGGCCATTAAAACCACCTGCTCCTCAGCTCGTGGGCCGCCTCGCCCCTCCGCGCCTACGCGGGCTTAAATAACACTCTAGGGGTAGGGCAAACAAGACTACGTGAAGTCGGATTTGCAGCAATTCATTTCTGTCACTAACTTTTTTGTAACAAATTTTAACTTTTCTGCCAACTGAAGAGTATGCCATTGCTAATTCGGATATATGACCATTCTGCCAAAATATGATTCTATTAAATAAATCGTTATGCCTTGAAAATGTTCGATTAAATAAAATTATGCCAAATGAGTTATGCCAAATGAATTTCGGAGTATTAAGTTTCTGCCAGATGGAGGGAACCCATGCTACGAAGATGTAAAAGCTAAGCTATGAGACTACGAGTGAGTAAAAGACCCTCAAGCTGAGGGCGAACGTTATAATATTGTTGGTGACTGTAATGGTGACCTCCTTTCCTGAGACATTACCTTCAGCTTTCCATCATGCGAGGTTTTGAACACCTTGACGTGTCCGGTATAAAAAACTCCAAACACTCAAATTGTTTAATATTAATAATTCCCATTTGAATCGATTAATTACATTTCTAAATTTCATTTAATTCCATTTGCAAGTAAATTAGATCGAAGACATTTCAAAGAAAGGACATGTCAAGAGTACCTACCTGACATCGATGAGCATGTATGAAAACAATCATGAAAGTAGAAGAAGCGAAAGATGTATGCCAGGATCGTAGCAAGTGGAAAACTGTGGTAGGTATCTGCCTACCCCACTGGGAAAGAGGTGGCACTGTATGTGTGTATGTATGTTGTAAGCAAATGATGTTATTTCAGTAAGTATAAGTTGATAGATAATCTACTATATAAAAATAAGTCGGGTTTTCCTTCCTGACGCTATAACTCCAGAACGCACGAACCGATTTGGGTTATTTTAGTCTTAAAATATTCGTGGGTGTCCAGGTAAGGTTTAAAGGATGAGAAAATAGGTGCAGCGGGAACGGAAAAAATATGGCGGTACGAAGTTCGCCGGGACAGCTAGTAAATAATAATTAATATCTATTTTCATCATGTACACGCAGTAATGATCGACTCTCAATTGAATCCACCTTCTGCATGATGCTATGGCGCCTATACAATTATTTTTTCTAGACTCAGATCCAGTGTTAGATCAATCAAGTATTGAAAACGTATAGACGTATCTATATACAATTTATTGTACACCGTTATCTACGAGTATAATATTGCAAAATTGTAAATTAGTCGTATCTGCACTTAAAGAAAAATACTCGTTTTTTTTTGGAATTTTCGTCCTTTTCTTTACGATGTATATCTACATAAAAATTACTGAACGGTTTTTATTAGAAAGGTCTTGGTCAGGCTTAAAATTTTACGAGTATTTGACCGCAACCAGTTGAGTGGATCAAAAGTCGCGATATCCGTCCTCCACACGTTAGAAGCTGCGGGCTTTAGTTAGTATGTATGTACCTACATAAAAGCTGAAGAATTTGTTTGCAAAAATATTTTTTTCAAATCGCACAATGTAATTCCAGAGGGGCTAACAACAACCACATGTGCGATTAGAAAAATTCTATTTGTGCACTATGACCTAACTAAAATTATGTAGAGTCATCATCATCCTCATAAAGACTTATTTTCCTGATTGCATCAAAGGCCAACGTGAACTCGGAGCTCAGGATCTACCTTCCGGTTCTTCCTCCTTCACTTCGCACGATCTTGGACGTTCATGGTATTGTGACCATAGGCACGCATGTCACCCTCCACAACGTCAAGCCAGGACTTCTTGGGCCTACCCTTTCTACCCGGACCCGATGGGGACGCCGGTGTAAACAAAAATAAAAAATACAAAATATATAGAGAAAAGAAAATACTGCACTTGTTTAATATTATCTGTATGACAGTTACAAAAATGGTGCGCAATCGCAGAATACTTATAGATAGCCCATTACTTACCCACTCATGTGGCCTAATTGATATAATAATAAATAATAATCATTTATTTTTCATCCCACCATCTCGGAAAGAGTATTTTTGCTCTTCGATAACTGAGCGTAAAAGTCGTTTTTATCCTCTAGAGGATAAAGTAAATTTGAATTTAGAACATCGTGTGTACTAGGTTTGTGAACTCAAAACATCATTGAACCTATTTACTTCTACCTCTATGGTGCCGAATTTATCATACAACTTTTTTTTAATTTATGAAAAACTCAGACTCGGAACCTCCTTAGTGTACTTTTTTTTTTAAATTTGCTTTGCGCGCTTTAATTTTTTTCACGTCATATTGTTGAATTTTTATTTTTTTTTATTTTATTATTAGTATTATTACACATATTATACAGCCTCCGTGGCGTAGTGGTAGTGAACGCGGCCGCTACGCAGGAGGCACAGGTTTGATCCCCGCTCAGTGCAAATATTTTTTATGCATGAAAATGGGTATTTGCATTAGTCTGGTCGTGCCTTGGAGAGCACGTTAAGCCATAGGTCACGGATGCCATACGAACATCTATGGCAGTCGTTACGGGTAGTTGGAGCCCTAAAAAGTTCAACAAAGATTCTAAATTTATGAATCACTCGCTACGCTCGTGATTCAAATTTAGAATCTTTCGCTTGCTCGGTCATCAAAACTGAGCACGCGGTTAAAAAGCAACTTTGCACTCTTGTATAACAAATAACTATTCTCACCACATATTATTATTTGGAATATACAATTAGTACATTTATATTGGTGACTAGGTAGCTGTTTGGAATTCTGAACCCGTTCATTGCTGATATATAGCGTGTTATTTTGAAAACTTAATTATTATCAAGTTTCTTTAAAATCCATTCAGTAGTTTTTACGTGAAAGAGTAACAAACATCCATATATCCATCCATCCATCCATACTTACAAACTGACAGATAGTAATCACAAATAAGCGGGATTCAAACCCGCACCATCTGACGTAGCAGTTGCACGTAGGTACTATCGCTATACAGAGTCCATCTAGTAGTATACCTATGAAACTTAGCAACAATAAAAACAATGGCCGATATTTCGTAGTAAGACCCACAGTAACCGAACACCAACCACCTCGAGAGTTAGCAAAGGGGTCACGGACAGCATTACAAGTTAGTTTAGCGCACAGATAACACAATGACAGCTAATTGGATAGCTTAATTGAGCCTCGGAATTCTCTAACTACCCTCAATGGTGCGAGTTTCGTTCCTTCAGAAAGGGTGTAACGCCGGAAGAAAGTTTCAGGTTGATTGCTGGTTTTATTAGGTTGGTAGTTATTGAAGTGTTCGTTCATGGTGTGGAGCAGAACATGTTGACTGTACTAGTTTTGGATACCATCTCTGTAACCATATTCGAAGCAAATAAACGATTGATTTGAATTACTAAAATCGTGAATTGGAAATCCAATCTGATCGCCAGATATTTAATTATTTATTTACATTACAATAATATTTACAATAATTAAGTATACTAGGTTATATGGAGATTGAAAAATTAAATAAACTTAGTAATAGTTGTATGTAGAAAGCTAGTAGATTTATATATTTTTAAAAGAGAAATCAAGATTTAGAGTTGTGAAATTGGAGGCGAGGTCGGAAGTCGCTTACCTCCAAGACTATGAGAGTTGGCCTGAGGGTGAGTCTGTGAAGGCCCTGGTTCGGCCAAGCTCCGAGGGATATGCTCTAGGCAATCTTACGCCCCGGCATCTGAAGACCTGCGACGGCGTGTAGTTTTAGTCAGTTTGAGTCCGCCGGGCGGCGGTATATCCGAAGGAAAAAAAATTGTTCTTCATTTTATTTACATTGGCCAAATTTTGTATGCTATACGTTATTGAATAATTAAATGTGTTTCTGTGTAGGCTAAAGGTTTATTTTTCAGTCACATATAGTAATATGGTCATGTTACGAAATATTCTGTAAATTGGGCCAATACATGGGGCACTCTAAAAGTTTTGCACTTCTAGCTAATCGGAACTATTTGAATTTCGAATGATATATATTTTTTGAAACTTTGCAACTTTGGTAGTACTTAATAAAAAAAAAAAAACAATTGGCGGGCAATCACTTGTCAATTGATTTTTTTATCACACATCAAATGTACAACGTACGCAACGAAAATGGAATTAAGTAGAAAAGATTTTAGAGCGATTACTTAATTATTTTTTATGATTTTAAAAGTTCTCACTTCTCGCAAGACTGTGCCGCTCGTCTTCAAAATGCTTTTGGGAGAGAAGCACCTTCTTTGAGCACCATGAGGCGATGGTTTGCTGAATTTGAGAGAGGTTGAGTTTCTTTACATAACGAATTTCGTGAAGGGGTTCTTCAACTGCCGTCAACGAAAACAACGTGGCTACTGTTAAGCGGCTAATTGAAGGAAACCCGCGGATTACCTATGGGACAATTCGAGGACTATTGGGGATTGGTATGAGCCAAATTCAGAAAATTTTACACGAATACTTAAAATTTCGGAAACTTTGTGGTCGTTGGATTCCTCATGAACTAACAGCGGAGCAGAAGTGGGCTCGCGTGGATTGGTGCTCACTGATGGTACTGAAGTACAACTACGGACATTCTAGTGCTGTTTATGACATTGTCACAGGAGACGAAACGTGGATTTATTGTTTTGAACCCGAAAAAAAAAACAGCAATGTTGTGAATGGGTGTTTGAAAATGAGAACAGGCCAACAAAAGTGAGGCAGGCGAGAAACGTTGGTAAAAAAATGATCGCGCTTTTTTTCTCAGCTACGGGTCCCCTCTGCACAATTACACTTGAAGATCAAAAGAGTATTTAGTTATGCCGAGTGGTATTCTACCATTTGTTTACCCAGGGTGTTAGAAGAAGTTCGCGAAAGACGACCAAAAAGCCGCGTTCTCCTACATCATGACAACGCTTCTTCACACACGGCCAACAAAACAAAGTCATTTTTAGCTTCCGAAAAAGCACAACTCGTCACACATCCTGCGCATAATCCCGACCTAGCACCCTGTGATTTCTGTATTTTCCCCAAAATCAAAGATTTGATGAGAGGTTTCACTTTTACTAACTCCGAAGAGGCAATGATAGCGTTCAATCAGCACTTAGAAAACATGCCTTTAGATCTGGTGGTCCTCCTGTTTTAAAAAATGGTTCGATCGCATTAAAAAATGTTTAAATTGTAAAGGAGAGTATTTTGAAAAGCAATAAACATAATATTTTGGTTATAACATGTTGTTTTTTTAAGTTACGGAAAACTTATTTACGATAATAATCTGGTTCCGTGCTTATAGTGTGACCTACGTAACAATGAATGATCGACAATAATTTGCTTGCAGGGTACTCCTGAACAACTTCATTTCAATGGCAATCGGCCTCTTACCGAAAAAAGGTACGAGTATTTAATAATTTCATTATTTGCGTTCACTGAAAACTTGGTTAACTATCCTGCAAATTCTGCAAATTTTGTAAATTTTCAGTTCTGTTATCAACCATAACCTATGTCTACCTCGATCAGGTTTGTAGCTTAGTAGAAATTAGGTACTTTGAGAAACATGTCATCATAAGGATCCTAATATGGACCCTTTAGATGACATTCGGAATTCTGATGACATAATATTATGTTATAAGTTGGGAAGCATGTAGCAAATTCCGTCACGTTTTCCTGAATGCCTGAAAACTACTTCAACAAGTGTGACCTATCTGCCCCTCTAGACAAGTGGCAATTCGTCGGCCGGCGTTTTGTGGAATAGAATGCCAAATGTATGGGATTTGACGTATATAACAGGCGTCAACGAATGTCAGAAACAACAAATCCTATACATTTGTCTTTCTATTCCATGATACGCCGAGCAACGAATTGCCACTTGTCTAGGGGGTTGTTATGATGACTTGCTGAAACATGGACACTGACGGTGAAGTTAGCGATCATGATTCTAGACGATCCTAGCCATTACCTACTTGGAGTCCCATTGAAAGGTAAAAGTCGAAAGTTATGCTAAGTATGTAAGGTATGTCAGCAATAGCTCGCAGAATAAGCAAGCTGAAGTGGCAATCGATTGACCTCACTTGGAGGACTGACAGTTTTTGCAGCAAACAATAGTCCTAGTGTGGAGACTGTCGAAATTGGCATGTGGAAAGTAGGAATTTCCCTTAGCCACATGCACAGGTGACCTGAGGAAGGTAGCTGAGACAGACTGGATGCTGACGGCAGAGGACCGGGTTCTGTGACGTACCTACATTAGGAGCGGTATGTCCAACAGTGGACTGGGTTTCTGATTACACGAATATTGCATAAACTACGAAAACCAACATAGATAAGTATAAAAAGTTGAAATTGTAATATCAACTCTATATAACACGAAGTTTCGACATAAAAATTCGTTGAAACTAATGGGATTAGGTAATCTTTCAGAGATGAAAATTAAAATGATTTGTGTCAACGCGCTCCACGCGGTAATATACACTCGGTCACTCATTTAATTCGGCTCGTTTGAAAGCAATCTTTTTCAGCAGGCCGAGCATGCCGTTAAAAGTATTTCCAAACGTATAAATAATTTACGAAACGAGGACATAAAGTTTGCGGAGCGACCCCCGCTCGCATGCAAATCGAGTTGAAAGAAAGAAGTGTCCGCGACCGCGGCGCCATCTCTTTCTTTCATTGAATATTTGAATGTGTGTGAGGGGGAGACAGGAGGTATAGTGGATTACTGTTTGAGCGGGAGCGAGAGAGATGCAGTCGGTAGTTGCGTTCGGCTAAGTGAATCAGTGCCCGCGCTCGCTATTAAATCAGGGCGCGGGAGCGGGGAGGCGCGCGTGCTAAAATGCTCTTTACGGCGGGTGGGGTTTTGTTTGCCGAGGGCGGTTTCAGAACGATTACTCGCAGTTGTGTGTCGGCGTCAAGTGCGGGTGCGGTGTCAGTCGCGGAGTGTCGCGACTCGCGAGTGCTCGTACGTGTTTCCGAACGGATATGTCAGTGTCAGCGCGGTGACCGCGCTTTTTCGTACGCGGAGTTAGGCGGGAAAAGTTCCCGCCCACAATAGACAACATATTTTCGGACGCTAATAAGGTACTTAATTAAGGTTTTAATTGATATTTGTTAAATTAAAGTTAGTTTCTTGTTGTTAAAGTTTGTTTGATTGTTTTAAAGATATTTTATTATATAAAGTACCTATACCTACGAAACAAGTAAACATTTACCTATTTAAATAATGTTTGAAAAACTTATAAGTCCTTCATTTCATTTATACATTATTTATTTATACCTACCTGGATGATTGAGTTACTTATAATTTTATTAAAAAGTAATTCTTTGGTATCACTGTACTTTATATCAGTTACACTTCTTACTTAAATACTTACTTACTTAAATATAAATAAGTATACGTTTTTTTAAGTTATTTTTATAGGACGAACGATCGGGTATACGCGAATAATTTTATTTAATTTTGGCAAAAGAAACGAATCTGGAAATGTTAAAAAAAATTAATGACGCGGTCGTTGAGAGTTTTTGCAACTAATAAATACTTCATTAAAGTCGATTCTTTGTTTTAAATGAGTGTTAATTAAATTATATAGTGATACCCCATAAGAATATCTAATATAAAATTTATAAAAAGCGTAGGTGGCGTAGCACCTGTTTTGCTAACGGCTCATTATTATTACTTAGATGAAGTTACAGTATATAGTATAGGTATAGGTATAGGATACAGAAGATTTTATTAAACATTCATTCAAACTTTTAGCTTCATTTAAACTTATAGCTTCTTTTCTTCATCCGTATAAAAAATAGCAGAAGCATTTATTTCGGCGAAAATTATATTAGAACGTACTGTACCTAAATGCATTAAATGTTACACCAGGTTATATTAGTGGATACATATCGGTGAACAAAAACAAAATACCTGATAAATTAAGTTCTAACTACAAAACTTCGATATGGTCAGTGGATTGTGGACGTCAGATGGCAGTCGCTTCTCGGAAAGTACCGAAGTTTGCCCCTTCATAGTTAGACTGCGGACCCCAATAACGGAAGGTGATGAGTAAATTTAGTCAATCAAATTAAGCAAAGTATGGCAGCCTACGTACCTTTCTGGGATATGCTGGATGCGGAAGGTGGAGGATCGGGTGCTACGGCGCACAATAAAATAAACTAACTTTAACACTCGGGTGTTTCGTGATATACAATAATATTATGAGAACAGGGTACCTATACCATGATCGCGTAAATTCCTGTTAACATTATTGCACAATAAGTAAATTACGATATTATGATTCAGTTTGGATTAGTTTTATTTCAATTTGTATGCAATTCATGAACTATCAACCACATTAAGTTTTTAAAAATGAAAAAGGGGCTTTGAAACAAAAGCGAAAAATGTTTTTATTGTGTTTTCATAATGTTGTCAAAGTTAAGGCTCAAATATTTTGTGGCCGTTACCTAAAAAAATTCAGCTCTCTCGCTATCACGGTTCATGAAATACAGCCTGGTGACAGACGGACAGACAGACAGCGAAGTCTCAGTAATAAAGTTCCGTTTTCACCCTTTGGGTACGGAACCCTAATAAAAAATTTAATAGGCTGTTATTAAAATTTTGTATGGAAATTTACTTCCATGCAAAATTTTGACGTCTGTATACAGGGCGTCCCACGGCGACGCCACATGGAGGGAAAGTACCTTAAATCCTTAAGTTAGCTTATTTTACTTAAAGGAGACATCATTTTATTTTTGAAATGAAACAAAACTGCATTCAAAGATTTTTTTAAATTCGCTTGCCACACCCGGTAATCGAACCGACTAAAATCCGAAAAAGTAACATCCTGTTATTTTTATGGGATCAATCGATAGTGTCAATCATAAGGATCACATCTCTCTAAGAAACATGGTAAATTAAATGAAAGGAAGTCCTTGAAACCTAAAATTATAAATTCAATTTGGTAAAATAAAACACTTTCTTATAAGGTATCAACACTAGAGAGAGAGAGAGAGAGAGAGAGAAATTTATTTAGTAAAATGAGTACTAAATGAATGAACTTTGTTACCTGTTTATAATGTAACTTTATTGGGTAACTGCATGAGGTATGTAGGTAGGGTAGGTAGAGTAGGTAGTTATTTTTGGGTGCTTGATTAGAAACCTGCACGCGGTGAACCCTAGGCAGCGAAGATGGCGAGAGAATTGTCCTATTGGATCAACTTATAACCTGTTAATTGAGACGGTGTGCGGTTTTAGTTGGTTTGAGTTCGACATACCTAAAAACTACTACTGACCAGCAGCGGTCTCCGCACGATAAAAAAAGAAAAGTAATTTAAATATGGAATTTTATTGTTAATATGGTATCAGATGGATGGATGAACTTTGAGTTAAAGTGTTTTATTTTGCCAAATTGAATTTATAATTTAAGGTTTCAAGGACTTCCTTTAATTTAATTTACCATGTTTCTTAGAGAGATTTGATCCTTATGATTGACACTTACGATTGATGCCATAAAAATACAGGATGTTACTTTTTCGGATTTTAGTCGGTTCGATTACCGGGTGTGGCAAGCGAATTTTTAAAAATCTTTGAATGCAGTTTTGTTTCTTTTCAAAAATAAAATGATGTCTCCTAAGTAAAAAGAGCTAACTTAAGGATTTAAGGTACTTGCCCTCCATGTGGCATCGCCGTGGGACGCCCTGTATACTTACCAAGATAGATAGATAATTCTTTATTGTACACCAATAGATTTACAGTAATACAAGCAGGTAGCATGTTACAGTAGAATGTACAGCATGTACAGGCAACCAAGCGTATGTTTTATTAGTAAGGGCCAAACGGCAAAGAAATAAATAGAATGAAACTAATTAATAAATGCCAAATTATCAACCCGTTTACAACGTAGTCCGTCTTGAGAAGAAAATTCCAAGTTACCAACCACTTAGTTTTAAAACTTCAATTCAAAAATCTTTTCTACACTTTTCAACAATATTACTTCGTTGAACCTTGCCGGTTTCACCTCACAGCATTCTCAAAGACTGAATGTGACCGATAGGTAAAACAATAAAATATCGTGGAAAAGTACTAGTGTTCATTCAATATGTAAAGCAAGTTCCAGCAAGTGGAATCGATCATCAGCATAAACATATTAGTAACATTAATACCTATAAGCTGTTAACTCATCAATTTGACCTTAAAAAAAGTATTTTTTTAAACGGTACTTTAAGCTTTTCTTATATATAGCGCGGAAATTCCCCATGTAACCCCCCATCCCTCCCGTCGGTGGGGGTGGTTATATTTGACTCGAACTGATTAAAACCGCACGCCATCTTTGGTTCTTCTTATGCCGGACCCAGGGTCATCTCTACTTTCAAGATATGCACGAGTGTAGGAACCTCCGTGTGTAACAACCTCCGTGGTGTAGCGGTAGTAAACGCGGCCGCTACGCCGGAGGCACGGGTTCGATCCCCGCTCAGTGCAAATATTTGTATGCATGAATATGGGTATTTGTATTGGTCAGGCCGTGCCTCGAAGAGCATGTTAAGCCGTCGGTCTCGGTTGCCATACGAACATCTATGGCAGTCATTACGGGTAGTTGGAGCACTAAAAAGTTCAAAAACAACGCTCTAACTGCAATGCTTTGATATCACCTAATATCACCATTGGGTTGTGGAGGTCAGATAGCAGTCGCTTCACGGAAAATGTCGAGGTCCAGCCAAATCTGCAGTTTAGACTGGTAAAGCGGACCCCAGGCTCCGAGGTGAGAGCTTCGGATGCGACTGAGAATTAAATGCGGGCAATGCGGCTAGGATAAAGAAGAAGTGTAGAAACCGTGACGGCGTTCCCATCTTGTCCTCGGATATGGCGAGGCACGCTTGCGTCGCCTTCACATACTTCTAGCTGTAGGTACCTTCCTTTTCCCCCACAAGGAAAAAGAGTTCCAAGACTTCTAGTAACAATATAATCAATTGGCTCAGACGTCACGGCTGCAAGCCGCTCCGCTCGTCTCAATCAGCGGCTCTAACGCAATAAAGACCAATAACGCATGGCCAATAAGCTCAATTACTAACAAATATGGACACGGTATTGATATGCAATCGTGTCGCGCATGGCGCCCGAGGCAATTATTGTGGCGCTTGCGATGCGAGCCGCACTCATATTCATGATAGGATGAGTATGAGATGAATCAATCAAACGATTTATATGTATTCACTATCGGCCTGGGTACCAGTTTCACCCGGGCAGAAATTCATAAAAGAAGCCGAACGAACTTTCTATAAGACAGTTTGTCACCTATTTTACCCTCTTAGTACTGAAATTTTAGAAATAAGCGATATAGGTGTGTATTTATTTTAGACAACAGGCAGCAAACTATATGAAATTTCATGGTTCTTACTTAAAAAAATGACGGATTTTTCATACAACTATTCATCGCCTATTTTACTCCTTTACCAGTGCAATTTCTTAAATATCTTTTTTAGTGGATGATTACACTATAAAAGGCATCACCTGCCAAAATTTCAAGTTTGTAGGTCCAGCGGCAATCCCATACACTCATCATTCTATTCTACAATACACCGTCCTGGACATTGCTACTTGTCTAGGGAGGCTGTTATCATCATAGTCCTAGGGCATTCTCGGTTGCGTTCAAAGTTTACACTTTGCAGCCTAGGCTTGACTTTGATATTTGCTCCCTAATGAAATTAGGATTTACCTATAAATAAATTTAAAAATGAAGTTAAGAGGAAATTGTGCCAAAAAGGCTATTATAAAATACAAGAATATTTAGATGATAAACTTGCTTGGAATTGGGCTGTTCACTCATGCATGCTTCTCAAACAAATGATTGTATTTAGACTAAGTAGACTAAGCATTTTTTGTAAATAGACCAAAAAAAAAAAGCTCGCTGAGTTTCTTGCCGGAGTCTTCTAAGGCCGGGGCCGCGTTTCGAATCGGTGGTCCATTTGCTAAGCTAGTCTTTAGTACATATATGTATATTATTGACGTTTTGTAAGTGCCGTTTTGATGGTCTATACAGAATAAATGATTTTTGACTTTGACTTTGACTTTGACGAGATTGGTTGGTAACCATCCAACCCCAAAAGGAAAATCCGTGCCAAAGCTTCGTCCATTTTGCACCCAACTAGTAGGCGAAGCTTTACTAGTGACGTGGGCCTAGGACGGGGCTTGGTAAGGCCCTGTAGAACCCAAAGTCACACCTGTTATGGTCTAAGGGCAGTAAAACAGTAAACATACTCACATTCCGTCAAGTCCACATACAGACACGCACACGACCGACCTGATGAAAAATGGTTACTGTGGCCTATGGACGTATGCAGGGTGTAAAACTCATGCTGCCGACCCTGAAAATACCTTCTAATGCCCTTCATAAAGAACCCCTTATTGTGGTCCCTTGGGAAAACCACAGCAAAAATAAAACTTTCGTATTACATTCTAATTTTTTAAAGTGCTACGAGAGTTCTACGACTCTCTACGAAGTACTACGACAAAAATTCTGATATATTTCAATTATAATATTCTACTGCACCTATCATATATACTAATAATACAAGCTCAAACGACCGTGTGGTGTACAAATATATTGTAGCCATGCTCTCTAATGGGCCATAATGAGCAATAATTGGATTGAGTTGGACCAGCGCAGCGATAGCAATCGGCCCGACTTGTTATTAGTTTCGACTCAATTTTCGAATTTGCTCGTAGTTTGGGAGATTAACTAAATATTCTTGAAACTCTAAGCTAGAGTCTGTGGAGTGGTTTATGCTGTGTGTGGTATAGCGGTAGAACGTATGACCAGTTCGATTGCTACGTGCTACGTCGGAGATCGTGGGTTTGATCCCGCTCGGTGCAAATTTTTGTTTACTTCAATAATTGTATTTGGATTAGTATAAGTGCACAGGTAGGTACTATATTGTATATGTACTATGTTGTGTATAATATAGTAGTATACAATATGGATACGATACGACATATAGGCAATAATTGAAACCATATACTTGGTACCCCCTAAGCTTCAAGCAGGAAAAGTTTGAACAAAATTGGTCCAGTATTAAGGGCAGAAACTAGAGTTTTAATTTTATAGAATTTGAACAACTTTGAGCACTCTGTAGAATCGCATGTTGCCGCTTAGCTGTTCAAGTAAGTTACCTACTATGCCTATTGTTGTGTGTGTGTGTGAAGTTGTTGTGTGTGTGTGTGAAGGTGTGTGCGTATTTATTAATGACTTATGACACAGTCAATGACTTTAAAGCAATGGATGAAACTATTTAATGACTTATACAAGTGGTTGCATTTTCTACATTTATTTTAATAATTATTTGGTTAGAAAATTTCGGATTTTATAAATCAGGGAATTTAAGTTTAAATTTAATTTGGTTCTATTCCTACGGACCAGGATGCTTCGCGGTTTCAGTATTTGCACATATGTCGTATCCATATCGTATAATATTATTAACAACGTTATCACAAACTAAATAAAAAATGTACAATGGGCGACCTGATGTCTGCGATAGTCTGAAATATCCGTCAAACGGACACCCATCAGTTTGACGGCCTCGGGACTGTAGGAAGAAGGAATGTATGTATCCAAGTACATTTATCTCTAGAACCCATATTTAAAGCCATGCTATTGGTCTAGATAGCGCTGTGAACCTTTTTTTATATAGGACACGTCAATTTGACTTCACCTCGTCTGGTGGTAAGCTAACAGCAAAGTCTCGGAAAAGAGGGTCACCATTATAGACACGTACAATGGTGGCACTCAGCTTTTCTCATATGCAGCCCTTGCAAAGGTTGATAAACGAGCTAAAACGAGAAACAAACTTTACAACACAGTTAGCAATGAGCGAAGTTTATTCAATACAGCGGTGTTCAATTGAGTGGCGTCGCCGGCGCGGGCGCAGCTTCAACGTAATTGCTCATAATTGTTGTGACCAAAGGGTACACGACCACGAATTATTGCTGCTAACTGTATTACAGAGAGACCTAGGCTTTTTGTTAGATTTTTCTTTTATCGTCATGAAGACGTATTTTCTTGATTGCATCCGAGGCTAAGGTGACCTCGAAACTCAGGGGTTTTTTTTTTAAATATAGGACACATCAATTTAACTTGACCTCGCTTGATGGTAAGCTGAAGGCAAAGTCTTGGAAAAAGAGGGTCACCATTATAGACACGTACTGTGTAACGTTCGCCTTCCACGTTAAAAAAAAGGATTAAAAATATAGGATTGCACATTTTCGATATATATTTGTACGTTATTTACAGATCTTTTCATTTTTTATATTAGAAGTAATTACAATAATGTAATGATGAAATTGTAAGAGCTTCGTAAATAAGACCCAAAATTGAAAAAAATAACTTAAACTTATGTGTTTAAGTAACTCAATCTCCCCTGTAAATGGTGTGCAAATCGACACTTTATATACTCATACAATTGCATCCAATAGTATACGCCTTTTGCCCTTAAACTTTCATAATTATATTCTTACATGGTCGTTGTTGACTGATATTTTCCTGGTCTTTCATAAAAATGTCCAATTGGTCTCATCACTATTTCTGGTTTGGTGGTATCGTTTCGGACCCACGCTACCACCAGTGGTATCGGTGGTGGTAGCGTGGGTCCGAAACGCACAATCCTCTCATAGGCGTACGCCTAGCTCGATTATTACCTGGTTGCACTAACTCTCGATTCATAAGCCTGTTTTATCAATCGTCTTACGTCCATCCTAGATCCGAGCCGCCTAAGCATAATTTTCTCCGTCATGCTCATCAATTACATATATTCTACCATTCTTGACAGTTTTATCTACCTGTTGTCCTAATTATTTAGGTCGGCGGCGCAATTTGTCATTTCCTGTCATAGGTATCAAAATAGTATCCTCTCAAGTCCTTTTCCCCTTAAGCTTGAGGGGAAAAATGGGGACCAAATATTGCACTTGCTCCATTTTAAGCAATTTTATACAATAGGTAAAAACATTCAAATAAGTTGGCTTACCACATTCCGAAGCCCGTAAAAAAGAAACCACCGCCATTTCCCCAACTAATATCTAAAGTAGCGAGAATGCCATTACAATTACAAACAAAAAGCATCAAATTGAATCAAAAAGTATGAAGTAGCGAGCGTGTATCGTCGCTTAAAGCGATTAAAGGCCAGATAGACCCGGTTACGCAAATGATGACTGACAGGTGATCGTAGGGTTGACACTCGCATAAATTATTATATTTTTACGGGATTTTTTTGAATGTACGCTGAATATTTTCCTAATTTCTTGTATGTTTTAGATAGACTATCAATCGTGGTTATTAAGGTACTATCTTGTCCAACCAGGACCACAATCACTGTAATTTACAGGTATTTTTAAAATATCTTTCTCAGATACTATAACTATGATGATACTCATCACCATCTTAGCGGTGTATTGCTCGGGACATATCTGGAACTGAAAATGTGTTCAAAATGTGCTTTATACGCGCAGTACACGTTTCTTGGTTGTCTTTTGAGGGTGCTGCTGCGTTGGACGAGTTCGAATTTTCCAAGCATGGATTGTTACGCGCAGCAGTCGTAACAGTCCAGCGGCTGGGTCCATTTGTTTTAAGTCCAAGATACATGTCCGGAGGTATATCGTGATTGCATCCGAGGCTTTCACTTCAACAGTTTATCACCAAGTATTCGGTCAGGTTCATTGCTTCAATATTTACACCAAATATTAATATATTATACCAAATATGTTACAATACATTCTTACACACAATTACGCTGATTTACGCCACGCTACTAGTACATAGGAGGAACAGTAACCTCAACGATGTAAATACCCGATCTACAGCTCTTTAGCAAGCCAATAACAGATCTATAATAAAAAAAACATCAATCATCATCAACATCAACGGTGAGTACATCTCACACCTTCGGTTCGCCGACGACATCGTCATAGTTGCGGAGTCGCTGGAACAACTGGACGAAATGCTGCACAGCCTAAATGGAGCTTCTCGACAAGTCGGCCTCGGTGTAAACTTGGATAAAACCAAGATTATGTTCAATGAACATGTTGTACCGAGACCGATTGCCATCGAAGGGGCGACACTCGAAGTTGTTCAAAAATATAGCTACCTGGGGCAAGTTATCCAGCTCGGTAAAAACAACTTCGAGAAAGAAGTAGCCAGAAGAATCCAAATGGGGTGGGCAGCATTTAGTAAATTGCGCCGGGTCTTCTCCTCCCCCCTGCCGCAATACCTCAAAACAAAGGTTTTCGACCAGTGTGTCCTGCCTGTTATGACCTGCGGTGCCGAAACGTGGCCACTGACGATGGGGTTAGTCCGTGACCTAAAAGTCGCGCAGTGGGCTATGGAGCGAGCTATGCTTGGAGTCTCTTTGAAGGATAGAATTCGCAACGAGGTTATCCGACAAAGAACCAAAGTTACTGACATAGCTCGCGGAATAAGCAAGCTGAAGGACTGATGGCCGTTGGAGCAAACGAGTCCTAGAGTGGAGACCGCGCGAAGGTAAACGGAAGCTGACACACCTCCTAGCTAGGTGGACTGATGACCTGCGAAAGGTGGCTGGGATGGACTAGATACGGAAGGCGGAGGATCGGCAAACGTGGCGCGTAGTGGGAGAGGCCTATGTCCAGCAGTGGACTGCAGTAGGCTAATTGATTGAATAAAAAAAAGTACATTAGAACAGCTATTTGATAAATATTAATCATATCTATTCTAAACAGGCTATTGAATGAGATCCATAAAACCCTTTGAAATTCGCTTTATTATTTTTTTATTCTCCATCGATTTGATTGTCGCGCCCCGATTGAACCATTGCTCGCTATTAATAGTTAATTGAAACTGTTCAATTGATCTCCATTACACTTTGTAAAAGTTCGATATGAAATGAACGAGCTACTTCTGTGATTAAATATTATTGATTGTAATCACAAGCGGGCTCGAATCGTAAAATAATTTGTTTCAATTGAATTGAATTTTAAATTTTCTTTAAGTTTATATAAGTATTGATTGGTGTCACGCGTCAGTTTTAGATTTTATTTAGATTAGTTGAATAAACTACAGGTCATTTTTCTTTCTGTCATTTATTTCAAAACATTTTGTAGGTACCTATAGAATATTTTAACTTTTTTATATCTCATCTTGTTCTGAAACTATCTTCTTAACTAAGTACAGTCGACAAAGCAGATACGGTTGCACTTTTTCATATAAAGTTGTATGATGCAACCGTATCTCCTTTGTCGACTGTACATCGCTTCAGTCAATGTGTGAATTTTCAGAAATGCTAAAACATTATGTAATTCGGTTGTAACCAAATGTTGCGACTGTCATTATTATGACACTAATTTTAAAAGTATCAAATTTCTTCACATAGTTGCATAGTTCTTCACCTATTTCACTTTTACTCATGTTTGTACAAGTAAATTGGGCGTTCGTGACAGCCCTGAACTCGGATGAATTACAGTAAAATTCAATAACATGTACTTCGACGAGTATCGTCCAATTCACCGAAATTCCCCTCATTAACGCTGGCAGCCGCAACCTATATTATATTCATTTATATTTCTATTATTGTATTTGTTTAAATAATGAAATAGTAATTATATTATTGGCATGTATTTTTCAGTTTGTACTTATTTTTAGTCATACAAAAATCTGACCTAAAAATCACTTTCAGGGCCAAATAGAGTACTTCAATCTCATACATAGACCATGTTTCATATTATTATAGTCAGATTGATTTATTTACGTAATTTTATTAATATACGTTTAGTGCATGGAGTTTTATTTAAATTTTCGGGGCAATGTGGCCGAGTTTTGGGTTGGACACACCTGTATTATTTTGATCGTTCCCACTGACGATGACGTGACGAAGAAGAAAATTATCAATGAAACCAGATACCGTTTTTTAAGTTGATATAAAAACATTCAACTCTCGTCTGATAAGACAAACAGACAAACTACTTAGCTTTTCCTCTCAATAAATTTACTCACTGCGATTCACATTCAACGACCTTCAAACGAACTATGTAAAAGCTTATGAAAGTATAAAAGTCAAAAAAGTTAATGTATCTTTCATCTCGGCTATTTGCTGTGCAAACATTGATACTCGATATCGTACGCAAACACAATTTACTGCAAAATTGTATTTGTACCGTTTAATTTGAAATCGACTCAGATTTAATAAATTAATTTCAATCAAATCGAGTAATTAGGTATCGATACCTTTATCTGTTTAACAAAATAATGTTTATATTAATGAGTCTATGAATGTTTGTTTAAAGAAGTTGGTCATGGAAACCGACTGGACTGTATTTTTTTTTCAATTTTCTTTTTTTTAAATATAATTCCCACTTTTTATTGCCCTTTGAAAATATTTTCTTTCAAACGCAGGCATAGATTTTAGAGCCAATAGAAAATAGGCAGGTGCTATATCCAGGCAACACATTTTAAATAATTTATTTCATTTGTTCGGTGTTGACAATACATATAACTGACCCTGAATAATTTCAAATACAGAATAGATTCTATTTATGAACCACCACTTAGATGCTTTTTTTTGTGCGAAATTTATTTTTTAATAGAATAAACAAAAAGTTTTTAGCGAGATTAACATCAGTTCCCACATTTGGCGGCACCTCACAATGGCACGAGGGCCCTCTTCCCTTCGCCCGTGTTATGCCAGTGACGATAATCTCACCTCGACAAGATGTGAATACGAAATGAAGAGCCTTCACCGCATCGTCACAAAAAAAAATCAAAACAAGCTTTTGAAATTCGAATGCTAATTCCTTTGGTTTTATTTAATGCTGGCCTTTTAATGACGTAAGTGGCCGAATGAGATTTGTTTGTGTAAAAAGGGGCATAGACAATTATTCTCCAGTAAGTAGTCCTTGATTTTATCTATAAAATATTTAACTTCCCGTTATTTTGTGAGTGGTTTTATCTTGATGTAGAAAATAACATAGATTTAAAATTGTCTTAATTTAATTTATATCAATCATAATTTACGCAAAATTCCTGCATAATTATTTTTTGAAATAAAACTGTTTTTAACAGATTCTATCACGATTTATTAATCACGCAAACTTCCGAAAATACATTTTTTTTTAAATTATAGTAATGAATATAACATTTTAAAAGAAGAACATTCTTTTCATGTTATGTATTTTATGTTAAAAAGTTACTAAATAAGGTAACCTATAAGTAGGTACTCCATTCGGTTAGGTACTTAACAAAAGGTGAACAATCTTGTATGAAGTGACTTTAAGACATTAAACAAATAAACTGGGCTAACTAACTGACTAACTAGAGGTCTTTAGTCTTCAAAATAAGTTACTAAACAGAAAAATATTTATACTTAAACTGAGTTTTTGAAGAAAGTATAGTAAAAAAACACACCAAGTTTGCTTGATTAGTTAAGTACCTAACCGAATTGAGTAAAGAAGTAATTCACACAATCTCTAAAATTTTTTTTTTTACAATTTTAGAAATTGTGTGAATTACTTATAACTCCATTGCAATGCAACGCTCATTCTCAATTTATTTTTATATTTCCATTTTTTTTTCATTATATGAAGTTGTTGTGCTCGTTTGGGTGCGTATAAGTGGGTTATAAAGAAAATGACAGTGAAACAGACGACGCGACGAGCTGAAGGTTGCGGTATTGCAGCGCGGATGCGCCGCCGCGCGGTGCCGCGGTGGGTGTAATGCGGTAATAACTCGACAATATAAATAGGATTAGTGTATCAGGACCCCACGCGCGCAGACAGGACGAGCCAATACACGTATCGGCACTGTGGGCACGATCGCTCGAAGCTGGACAAAGGTCATAAAAGTAATAATTTTTTTGATCATGGCGGCAGTGTTGCCAACCCCTACATTGCCCCAAACTGTAGATATACTTGAAAAAAACTGTAGAAACCTGTAAATCTCAAATTAAAAAACTGTAAATCTACATCTTTATCTATTTATTGTATTACATGTAATACACATGATAAAGATGGAATTAAAAACCAGAAAAATCGTGTAATTATCAAAGGTTTAATAAAATTTAATGTCAAAAAGTGTCAGACAATCTAGTCTAATAAAACTGGCTAAAGATATAATAGCTCTGAATAAATCTTCTTGATTTTCATTCTCATCTCTATAATTGCTAAAATCGTACATATCTTTATCAATTTTTTTGTAATGATCATTTGTGACATTGAACTCATAGTTTTTATGTTTCGGGACTTATCGCGATTAATTATTATTTGGAACTTACTTGTGCCGACGTTTCGGGTGCGTTGCAGCACCCGTGGTCACGACTTGACTGTATTAATCGCGATAAGTCCCGAAACATAAAAACTATGAGTTTACACCGCGATAGTTTAAAAATAACATTGAACTCATAATTTTTTTTTTCTGATTTGTGTGCTTGGTCCCTTGAGGTCGTGGAAATTTTATTTCTTAGCTTGGTTTCCATAAAATGAATGCTCGAAAACAAGTGTTCTACCGTAGCAGTACAGCGGCAAACATAGAAGTTTTCAGTTTTCATAGTCATTTTAATATCTGATTTACAGATAATTAACCACCGAAACATAAAGCCGAAGATATATGTAATGTACGATCGACCCCTAATAACACCATTCATTAAATCGGTTGACCATTACCACAGTATTTCACAGAGATTCCAAAGAAGAGTACCTATAGGGTTTACTGAACCCGAGTTTCAGTGTACGGTACTGATTTTGTAGCTCGCTAGCATCTTAAATAAAAAACTGTAGATTTGGAGGCCTAAACTAAAAACTGAGAGGATTTCCAAAAAACTGTAGATCTACAGTTAAAACTGTAGGGTTGGCTACACTGCATGGCGGTTGCGTCAAAAATTTGCAGCGAGCCCGGGGAATGATTTCTTACTCTTTCTATTAATTTGGCTTAAATTCGCTTTTACGTGAGCGATTGCTGTCTCTAGGGGTTAGGAGGTCAGATGGCAGTGGCATCCATAAAAGTCACATAAGCCAACAGAAGAAACAGGATGAACCCCGGAATCTGAGGTGAAACCCTCAGATGCAACCCGGTACTACACTAAGATAATGATAGTGATGAAAGATTGCGTTGACAAAAAAGTAACTGACTAAAGCCCGTATTCTAGAATGATACTCAGTCTTGAATCTTGCCATTTATCTGAGGACAGAAAGTACAGATAATCCCTAAATCTCGATTTATTTGAGGATAGATTGTATAGATTGTCTATATATTTTTGTGCTATTGATTAGGCCCGTATTCCAATCGGTCTAGGACTGAGTGTCGTTCTGGCATAAAAAAGTAAAATAATAGTACCTAACGTAGGTTACGTTACTTTATATGGTCAACGTTACTCGAATAAAACCGTTACAACATAGTACGCATATATCGTTATTCATACATTATTTTAATAGAGGTTCCTTACTGAAGGCAGGCTAACATTATCCCTCAACGAAAAGGTGTAACCGTTAAGCAGATTGGCCGTCTGATGTTTTATAATCCGACCCGGATTACCTCAGAAAGTTCATTTAATGTATTATAAGTACCCTGAATATGAATTTGTGTTAACACTATTAGTTATTTTAACTTTGTTATCCTAATGGGCTGATGAAATTTTCATGGTTTGTGGTTTTCGTGTGGATTTTAATCTATTGCTGATAACATTAGTTATTTGTAAAAAAAGTTCTTCATGCCTTTTATTTCTGAAGGGATAGGCGGATTGAATAAACACTCAAATTCACCAATACCTGTATTCACTTCCATATTTATGTACTTTATTGGCTACTTTTTTGGGACCCACGTATCGAAGCCGACGCAAGGAAAAGTCCCCGGTTATATTATATTATACCTATTTGGGAAAAAGTGGAGACGGCCGGTCCATGGGGCCTCGAGGCCAAGAGGTTCGTGGCCGATTTGGAGTGCCGACTACGGAAGAAGGGGTGAGATCCGCGCGGGCCGACACTTACTGTATAATATTTCACTAACCAAACAGATGGGAAACGCTGCTTATCTGATGGTACGTTTGGGCAAGGAGAAGTAGATTCGACGTGATTGACTGGTTCAAAAATTCTTAAAAAAAAGAGGTTAAAAAATATGATAACTAAATATAAAAGTTAATATTGAAGAAAATTCATGTACATTGTTGACGAATTGAAGATCGAACCTTACCGAACTCACAATTAATTGAATCATGTCACCACTTTTTCCGACACTCATCTGATTTTGATTTTAGGCCTGTTAAAATCACCGCATCGACCACAGTGCACTGACGTCATCCGCAGCATCGAATGCGCCCGCGCATCGTTTAGCCGATTCATTGCTCCATTAATGTCATTTATACGGACGGCTGTACACGTGGGTCTCTCTAGTTATATGTGCAATTGAATTTCATTGCCATTTTCCTCCCGCAAATAAAGTTATATCAGTGTGTGGATTATATGATAGGAGTTATGTAACTTTTCAAACGTCACATTTTTTTTTTTCTTGAAAAGAATATGTAAACGAAATTGCTAATATTCCCACTAACACCTAGCTAAGCTAAGTGCTTGTATTAGGAGTGGGTTCACGTCGGTAATGTGATGTCCAGGATTCGAAACCGGGACTTCTTGGTCGCAAGGCTGACACCTTAATCACTAAGTTGCCGAAGCTATGATAGATAGATATGAGATAGGTTGAAGAAAATATGGATGGATGGTGTGATTGACATACCAAGAAAGGGAGTGACTAAGGTGATGAGTGATGATTGTTGATAGGAAAGTATAGAAAATAATGAGATGTTCATACTGATGATATAGATAGGTAATGTTTGGTCGGCATCACGAGTGTGACACCCTTGGCACACGTCCATAGGCCACGGCTACCATTTCCCTTCAGGTGGGCCGTATATTTGCTTGCCACCTAAGTGGTATAAAAATGGTGATATTTTGATGCCTTCTTTTCTGCCTGTGTTTATTCTAGAGGATGAAGCTCACTTTGTAATACTGATGGCTATTTGGAGCTAGAAAGTACGAAACAACTATTAGAATCAGAAGTTACTAGCTGTCCCGGCGAACTTCGTACCGCCATATTTGTCCCGTGCCCGCTGCACCTATTTTCTCATCCTTTAAACCTTGCCTGGACACCTACGAATATTTCAAGACCAAAATTAGCCAAATCGGTTCAGCCGTTCTTGAGTTATAAACTAACAACGAGAAGTGGCATTGATTTTTATATATAAAGATGTGTGTGATATAGGTACTGTTTTCTTTAATATCGTGACGTATTATTTGAAAAAGAGGCATTCAAAAGTAGTCAAAAACTCTACCATCAAGCTACAAATTAAACCTACAGTGAAACTGTGTGCAACAATTATGTGAAATCTTATAAAAGCATGTTTTATCGGAGTTACTCATTCATTATCATTCAATATCGGTACATCATTCACTCAGATCTGCGTAACTGTATCACATTGCAGTTCACTACAGACTGCATGCAATCTAGCAATTTATTCATCGAAATTAATTGATTTATGGCCTGTGCGTCCTTTGCGCCGCGCTCTTCGGAAGAACTGTTTAAGTGTTTATATGGATGCCTATTATATTTAGAGGTGAAATGAGGGACTCAATGATGTGATTACGGAAATAAAACTTTAGGGGGGCTTCTTCGATGTCTAGCAGCATTATTTTATTCTTACTTTGTGACTTTCATAGTGTGAATCGGACCGTTAGCGCCCGTCCGGATACTCGGGATTATCTACTAGTGTTAAGTATATGATCAATTTATTATTGTCAAACTGTAGTGGAAATAATATTTCAATTTATTTGATTTTACACTCATCTTACAACTCCCTACTTTTAATCTGAGAGATGGCAGTAAGACCTCAGGAAGTACAGTCGCTGTCAGAAGTTGCTGAACACTACCACATTTGTAAGCAATTCTTATGTTGAAATCAACCTATAAATAATTAATTGATGTAACTACCTGTACTTACTTTTGTAATCTTCCAAGGACACATTTAAAGTTTATAATTTTAGTTTACTGTTTCTAGTAAAGTTAAGGTGATCACTGATCATTAACATTGAACCCAAAGTTTTAACTGAATGGATTGTCTGTGTTAAAATTCAGCTAAAAGCTGTATGGACATACAGATTTGACAGTCTGTCACTTTGTCCTCAGATAAATTGACATTCAGAACTGAATACTATTCTAGAATACGGCCTAAGTCTTTTAGGCGAAGAGCTAAGAACAGATTTCCATATTTAATCTCAGTTTAAAAAATCATACCAATCATAGCAATAAAGATCTTCATAGTTTCTGTATCACACACACCATGAAATCCACGATTAACATTCCGCGTTCACCTGTCCGCACGCTGACACAATTCAGTGCTAATACACAATCAAACACAGGTTAAGTAATGGCCTATGATCACAGGCGAACGCCGTCACAATCGCACGATTGCGATGTGAGGATTTAAATTCATTGCGCTTGCGACTATCAAGGACTCGATCGACGCTGTGTCATTAGGCGGTGTCATTCCAATGGTAATCCGGGACAGTATTAGATCGTAGTGTTTGTGAAATTGGTGCGGCACTTTTCATGTGGCTTAGAAAGTTTTGTGCCTGTGTAGGTAGTTGGAAATGTGTGAGGGTGTCATTATTGTGGATGGGGTTATGTATGTGATAAAGTCATCTATCTGTAGAAGGTTAAATAGATGTAACAATAACGGTAATTATTTGTTCCTATATCGATTACCTTAGTATGGTATGATACGATACTTTTGAATTATTTTTTGTTCTCTTTCTCTAAAGGTCCAACCCCACCAAACGGACGGCATCGGCCCGGATTTTACAATCTTTAAACAAAATTAAATCTTAATATCACAGTGTTTGAAGTTTATATTACCAAGTCACGCACAACAGCTTGACAGCGACGAGCGGCGGCATGACGCACGTCAAGCTGTCATGCGTGACTTGGTAATATAAACTTTAAATGCTGTGATATAAGATTTATTTTGTTTAAACATTGTAAAATCCGTTCCGATGCCGTCCGTTTGGTGGGGTTGAACCTTAACTCTATCTAAATCTATGGAGGATTCTAAATAGGCCGTGGAATGGTAAGGGGACTCTTTTGTCCAAACTTAACCTCTTTTTGGGCCATTGTGTGTGATGTAGACCGTAGGGTAAGGATAAGTAGATTATGCTTGACCTGGGGAAGTTGGTGGTTTACGTAAATTTTTTTTTTAATTCTGTACGGCCATTTTAACAAACTGTCACATGTGTCACCTCTTCGAAGTGAAAACCTTTTTAGGCACGTTGAGCGCTTACTCACTCACTCAATACTTTTTAAGTACTTTTCGTACAGACTATTTTCACATGTCCGTATGGATTGAGGATCCACTTCAGATTTAAAAAGGAATCTTGCCCCCT
Organism: Eilema depressum; assembly: GCA_914767945.1. NCBI lineage: Eukaryota > Metazoa > Arthropoda > Insecta > Lepidoptera > Erebidae > Eilema > Eilema depressum. Next base: position 4,289,602 of record OU612026.1, read on the forward strand.
TATTTAGTAGGGAAGTAAATAATTTTGTAGGCCGAATTCTGAAATTTGTAGTAAAATATGTCTAAAGTTATATCAATGTGAATGTGGCTCCTCAATCCAAACATCTGAATTGAGGAGCCACCTGAAACACGGAAAGTATTTCATGTACATATTTGAAAATTTTGTATCATTTAGTAGCAATTGTGTATAGTGTGTACTAAAAATCTGAGCCCAGTACTGTTTATATTCAAGAATATACAATACTTTTAATGTGGCTCCTCAATCTATACATAAGAGCGTGAATTGCCCTGAAAGTTATTGGTCAATTTATATTCCACTGTAAAGACATTTAGTAGCAAGTGTGTTCGAATTTGTAGCATATGGACAAAGTAGTAGAACTGAGTAAATTTAATGAATAATCGCATTTCATTTGGCTCCTCAATCCTGGCGTCTGCATAATAAATAATTGACTGTACCTACCTGAGATCAAAACGGAATAAAATACCAGAGACACTAACATTTAGTATAAATATCTACTAAATACATATGCACAGATCAACATTGTATATGTTCGGTATCTGAAAAATAAATTACTTCTGAATATTCCTTACAAATTCGCTATTAAGGGTGACTATGTTATATGAATTAAACTAGGATGATTAATTTATGAAATTTAATTTTTGGACTATATACCTATTCGGTACAAAGATTCTTCCTAAGTCATTTCTGGTACTAGAAACTATAATGACTTCAAGTAGCTTATATATTATAATATGCGTTATAAAATTTATCCCTGCGATTAGCGAAGCTGGCATGGGCCACTATAAAATGTACCCAGCGAATGATGAGATGCTTTGTTACGACGACTATGATTCTCACTGTAAAATTCCTAAAAGCACCGACCAACCAATATAAATTCATTCTTTAACTTATTTTGAAATTGCCTAGGTACTAAATATCCTAAACTTATGAAGAATCTTTGTACCGAATACCTATAGTCGAAAAATGACATTTCAAATATGAATCATCCTAGTTTAATTCATATAACATAGTCACCCATTATAGCGAATTCGTAAGGAATATTCAGAAGTAATTTATTTTTCAGATACCGAACATATACAATGTTGATCTGTGCATGTGTATTTAGTAGACATTTATACTAAATGTTAGTGTCTCTGGTATTTTATTCCGTTTTGATCTCAGGTAGTTACAGTCAATTATTTATTATGCAGACGTCAGGATTGAGGAGCCAAATGAAATGCGTTTATTTATTAAATCTACTCAGTTCTACTACTTTGTCCATATGCTACAAATTCGAACACACTTGCTACTAAATGTCTTTACAGTGGAATATAAATTGACCAATAACTTTCATGGCAATTCACGCTCATAAGTATAGATTGAGGAGCCACATTAAAAGTATTGTATATTCTTGAATATAAACAGTACTGGGCTCAGATTTTTAGTAGACACTATACACAATTGCTACTAAATGATACAAAATTTTCAAATATGTACATGAAATACTTTCCGTGTTTCAGGTGGCTCCTCAATTCAGATGTTTGGATTGAGGAGCCACATTCACATTGATATAACTTTAGACATATTTTACTACAAATTTCAGAATTCGGCCTACAAAATTATTTACTTCCCTACTAAATAAGGGGGCAAGTTTCCTTTTTAAATCTGAAGTGGCTCCTCAATCCATACGGACATATTTTCACTTCTGTCGGTATTCTCGGAGTGCTAAATTTTTTTTAATTTTTTTTTTTTCACCCATTATGTTTGTTGCAGCTGGCGAGCGGCGGAGGTGGCGGCCGCGGCCTGTTCTGCTACCACTGCCCGCCGAGCCTGCCGCCGCACCAGCACCGCCTGCCCACCTTGGAGTACCCCTTCTCTGCCTCACACCCCTGTAAGTGTCTTATCATCATCGTAGCATCAGTACAGGGCCTCGATACTGCTAAAGCAAAACCACTGTCATGCCACGAACACTGTAAAAAAATCCATTTTTAGTAAGTAATGCCGTTAAATTCTAAAATTAAATGGTATTTTGTAGAGTGAATGAAAGAGTGTAATGAAACTTTTTTCATTTAATTTTGGACTTTAAATCTAACGTAATAAAGTCTAAAATTTAATGTAATATCTTGCAGTATCTGTAGTATGACAGTGGTTTGCTTTAGTAGGATCGACGGCCTGGATCTGGATGCATTCAAAGCTTGGTCTTTACAGGCAGGGGACAGTTATCTCCTGCCGCTCTAGACAAGTGGCAGTTCGTTGGCAATGATGAATGTATGAGTATGAGATTTGACGTTTCTGACATTACGTTGACGAATATCATTTACATCGAAACCCATACATTTGCCATTCTATTCAATAATACGCCGGCCAAAGAATTGCCACTTGTCTAGGATTAGGTGTCTTGATTTGTGTTATCTTGACTTTTGCGGGAGCGACTGTCCGCTGGCCCCTCAATTCGGAAATGAAAGCCTGCGCTAGTGCCTGTATGAGAACATAAAACTAAGTGCTTATGGCAATATTTATAATTGAGTATAGAAACGGTAATTTTAAGCACGTGTTCTCTGGAAGTAGAGTCAGCAATGATAAGTATTTGTTGAACATTGACAAATAAACCAATCAATTAACCTATCGCAGTCCACTGCTGGACAAGGGTGTTTCCCTACGTTGGGAGGCTTTGGGCTACTGGTTCCACGCTGGTCAGACGGGTTGGTACAGGGTTTTATTTCGAGTGTTCCCTCTTTCGTTATTCGGCCCTTACACCCTTCGGATAAGGTGGGTGGTGATACTTGTATTATTTTTCCGTCAACACACGAATACCGAGCGTAAATTTCAGTCTGAGTTTTTATTATAAAATAAGAAATTTTCGTAGAGTTTAAAAACAAATTAAAAGTTTTTGAGTTGAAAAACTAAAAGTGGGCAATGATTTAGTAAAATATGTTCTTTTTTTAATATATTCAAATTTTTTTATTTGGGGTTGAGACAGGGAAGTAGGAAATAAGGGCCTTTGGGTAGGTACTTTATCCAATCGGACGAATTGCAGCACACTACTACTTAAAGTCGACAGTAAGTGAGAGCAGGGGGATAATTACCTACCTACTCGTAGTAGAGAATATTTATGAATAAAATAAGTAATGAGAGAATTAAGACTATCATAGTCTACTTCACTTCAGATAAAACGATATTATTTAAAATAGAATCGATTTCTACGGGACATAATGTTTGCAGCATAAATCTACTTATAATTTGTTAAAAGTTCCAAGTGGCAAAATAACCGCATAGTCCAGGAGTCGCGTCGATTTCACTTATCGGCACAAACTTCTCTAACAAAGTTAGCGGCGGGCTCCGAGTCTAATGGTGTTATTCTTAGTTAGAACTCTTGTCTCGTTACCGATTTACAATTCGATTTTCTAACTCGATTTGGTAACGATTATCGATCAATTTCAATCTTTGCTTTTCAGTTCTTGTTTAGTTTTTTTTTTGTTTTGATGTTTGAACTGTTGTTATTATTATTTGAATTTAGAATTTAGAGGTCAGATTTAGGATTTATTTTTATGAAATACTAGCTGAACCCGCGAACTTCGTGCCGCTATACAGTCGATTCTTTTTTTTTAATTTTCCCTGCGTAAGGACCATCCCCATACTTCAAGGAATATTCTAAAAAAAGAATTAGCGAAATCGGTTCAGCTGTTCTCGAGATTTGCGCTTACCAACACATTCAGCGATTCATTTTTATATTGTAGATTTAAGATTTAAAAAACACATAATCCGATTTTAGGTAATAATTTTAATTTAATATATTTTATTGTATTCATGACACAGATAGGTAATGAATTTGCTGAGTTTCAACATAGATCCTAGAAATAAATTATATAAAAAAGTAAATAAAAGTTACAAAAAAACTTAACCCTCTAATTATTGCACCCAATATTTAAAATTCCGTTCCAATTTTGGCCCAAACCAAAGGGTAACAAAAAAACCTCAAAAGGCAGAAATCTGTTTCTTTCGCGTTACCCCAACTGACTCGCGTGCCCAAGGGGTGGTAATGTGCTAATGAATAGAGAAGGCAGGCCAGGGGAGTCGCGGGGGTGTCGCGGGGTTCAACGCGGGGCGAAGGGGCGCATGGGCGGTGCTCCCCGGGGATTGGTCGCCGGCGGCGCCATCTATTATTCATAAAATAGTTTTTGAGTCGCGCCGCCGGTCGCTTTAACACGGTTATATTGGCTAACTTAATAAGTATTATGGTATCATGTCACTTTTGATCACTCCCTGTGCGTCACTTTTTTTTTACTTAGCGCAACAGCGATCAAAGGAGGTCTAATCAAATTACGAACTCGAGTTATTTAATTGAGCCCGCCGAAAATGACAGTCTGTCCTGTAGGTGTAATTGCGTAAATATATTAATTTTTAAAATCTATTATCGTATTGCGGGTGGAAGGAATGGGGTAGACGAGTGGAAGGGGTTGGGGTTGGAAGTTTTAAAGCGCTGAGGATAAAAAAGCTAGTGGATAAAAAAGCGGCTTAAACGAATCTATTAAAAATGTATAAGGCAATTTTCAGAGCGATGCGGCGCGGGGCACTCATTAGTGCGCAATCACACTGCCGCGGTGTGGTCTATGATCACCTTTATTAATATTGTGAGACCAAAGTTGGACCGTAGTAGACTTTGGCAGTCTTTGAAGGGTTAACTTAATATTTGTCCTTCTGTAAAATGAATTGTTTTGGAGTTATAGTCTCACTCTCTCGGTGGCGCAGCGGTAGCGAGGGTGACTGCTGTGAATAACGTCTCGGGTTCGATTCCCGTTTCGGGTAGGGTTTTAATGAATTTATGTAAGATTTTTTATAGATTATTTTTAAACTGATGGATGATTACAGAGTTTTGAAAAAGTTTGTCAAAGTTCTGAACGTTAAGATGATTACTTTTTAGAAGTTGGAACAATTTCCGACTATTCCCACTGTTCTGTTGAGTAGTTCTGTTGACAGAACTACTGGCATTAGTTATTTTTCCCATTATTTTCCCATTTACACCGAACTTATCTCGATTATTACCTCCTGTTCTTTAACTATCAAGAGTTGTTTACATCAAGTTTTCTATAATCGTCAACATATAAATATTTTACAAAAAAAAACTATTTTTAATAATATATTTTTTTTTTTTATACCACTTAAGTGGCAGACAAGCACACGGCATATATTTTGTGTCTAAATAATTCACGTCTTTTTCATTTATTATCTACAAATTAACTACATACATACGTATACTCACGCCTGTGAATCCCTAAAGGGGTAGGGAGAGGTGTTTTAACACCCACTATTACTTATTCACGCCGATATTAACTCTTACGGTTATATGGTGCTTTTCTTGTGCTATTAATAGATAGTAATAGTTTATATACTGTCCTGTTCCGCGTGGTTCCCGGCAGAGTAGAATTTGGGCCACCCCATCTCCTCCCTTGCGGTGTCGTACAAGGCGACTAAGGTATGGGGCTGTTTAACATCAGACAGATATATACAGCCCAGGCTCAGCCTCAGATATATGGCTTGAGTCAACAACAGTGCCCGGAATACGGCAATAGGCTCACCCCCTATTACGTGGGACCTAATACAATGATTGGTGAAATGTGGGTGTTAAGTCACCTCTGCCTAACCCTCCGGGGATAAAGGCGTGATTGTATGTATGTATGTATGTAAATAAAAAAAAATAATGTGGTTCACAAAAACAGTTTTAAACAGTTTGTCCTACATGACTCACTAATATCGCCGTTAGTCCCCCTTCTTCTTCCTCTTAGCGTTAATTCCCAGTCGCATCCGAAGCTTTCAGCTCGGAGTCTGGGATCCGCTTTACCAGTCTTAACCACGGATTTGACTAGACCTCGATATTTTCCGTGAAGCGATCGTCATCTGACCTCCACAACCCAATGTTAACATTAGGCGATATCGAAGTTTAGCAGTTAGACCGTTGTTTTTGGATTTTTGAGGGCTCCAACTACCCGTAACGACTGCCATAGATGTTCTTATGGCAACCGGGACCGACGGCTTAACGTGCTCTCCGAGGCACGACCAGACCAATGCAAATACTCATATTTCATTCACACAAATATTTGCTCTGAGCGGGGATCGAACCCGCGCCTCCTGCGTAGCGGCCGCGTTCACTACCGCTACGCCACGGAGGCTATCGTCCCCCTAACTAAGTTGAAATACCTAAGCACTTGATAAGTTAGAACTTGGATAACGTAGCGTCGGTAGTTTACAAAGTGGGGCTATCTTCAAACTCTTGAGCCATTCACGAAATTCTAGTGCCATTGCAATTACTTTTCATTTTTCATAAATTCACGCTTATATCTGCCTAATGGGTAAGTAGAAGTCTCATTCGAGCGCCAATTCAAATTGCATCCAAAGCATGCACTTTGGAATTCGTGGTCCGGTCTCGTGCTCGTACAATTGTTGATTTTGACTTTTACAATTGTGGATCAGCTGGCACATGAGCTGCCTCTGTACAATTTTTATGTGCATAAAGTTTAAAAACAAATAAATGAGCTTGGCATAGACCCCATTCCGTTATGTTAAGTACCTGCCTACCTTAATATTTAGTTAATATATTTAATAAAAAATTGTATAACTTCACCCACTTTGGGTAAGTATTTACAAAAAAGTAGGTTTATTCGTAGGTATTATTAGTAGGCACTAGTGTTACTAGAATGAAGAAAGGCCTGTGTGATCAATACTTTGAATGATCTTCATTAACTCTAATATTTCCTAATTTCTAAAAGAACTTAATTTGCCTTGAGAGTTTTTTGAGCATTAGCATGTAAAGATGTAATAATACCTAAATGTGGAAACTGATAACTGGCCTTCATCATATTATTTATATAATATTGAACCTTTTTTAGCTGTAAATTTCCCTAAAATTGTAAAATAAAAATAAAATAAAAAAATTATAGAACTCATAACACACTCTTGTTTAACTGTGCTCACTTTAGGTCTAGATAGTGCTGCGCTGTCTAGAATGCTAATAATTGTTTTATCTATTTATTATTTATTTATCTAAATACTTACGTAACGTCAATATAAAATGAGAGTTTCTTCCACCGCAGTTACACCAATGTTATAAATATCGAATTATTTTTAAACACCATAATCATTAAACACGAAAGCTAGTTAATCCGCCCGGTTTCGTCCAACTTTTTCCACTGCACTCAAGCTCAGACCGGACCACTTCCGGCGGATGTGAAGCACTTTTTAATTTCCGCTGCGGAGGGATTTTTCTACAGCCAAGTTGATGGGCGCTCAATTATTAACATTCAATTAATGAAAATATTTATAATCTGTATAATCTGCCTGTAGATGGAATTTTATTTTTAAATAGTCCAATTTTATTATTGTTGAAAGCCCAGGTGTACATTATTAAGATTGTTATTTTTTAAAAGGTACCTTTCGCAATTTACCCATGCCATACGAACATCTATAGCAGTTTTTACGGGTAGTTGCTTCGAATATTGAAGTTCAGTACGTAGTAACTATTTATTAATCTGTGGTTCAGTTCACAGTTAGACTCATGGAGATTGGAATTACTTAAAAATCATATTCTGTCCTCCGTGGTTAGACTGGATAACCGAATAAAGTTATATTTTTAATATGAATATATTTTTTTTGTTAAGTCTGTTATTATAATCACAGATTTATTCAAATTTGAGAGGTTTTCACTATCAAATCCATAGTAATATTACAAATAATAAAATAATAATAATAAAACGTCTATATTGTACACCAAGGATTTTACAAATAACATGAGTTACAAGTTTGTGGAAAATACCTACAGATGGCGGCCTTATCGCTCGGTGGCAATTTTTTACAGGCAACCATAAACCATAAATGCGAAAGTAAATCTGTCTGTCTGTTACGCTTTCACGCCTAAACCACAGAACCGATTTTGATGAAATTTGGTATACGGGTAGATTAGACCTTGAGAAAGGATAAAGGCTATGTCTGTTCGCGATAACCGACATTCACGCGGGTGGAGCCGCGGGCAACAGCTAGTAGTTATTAAAGGCATATTTTAACCTACTTAGGTATTACCGAGATCATTCCCCTAAAACCTTGACGGGTTGTTGTTATAACAAATATTTCTACTACGCAAATAAACCTCACCGCGCACATGACGTTTATAAGCGAATAACAAAATTAATTCGCCGAGTGAATCGCAACTGTCCGAATTAGAGCAATTAATGCCGTCCATTAGGTCGGCAGAACGTCGGCGGCTTTGACGTCGCATGCGCACACACATTTAGTGCACGCTTTTTATCATTCGAATTGATTTTGTGGACGATACGGGTTAAGGCTAAATTAATGAAAACGTACTTAGTTTTACGTTGATTGAGATATGGGTTAGGACTAGTCCTGAATGTGCAGCTATAGGAAGACTTATCGGAAGGTAAGAATATCATTTTTCATATGAACACTCGCTGCAATCCACCATTAAACGTTTTAGTAATATTTAGATTCATAGGATACATCCTATGAATCTAAATATTTTAATTTATTAATCAACACATTTTAATGTTCAGTGTGAAATGTTAGGAAGCGGGTAGTTGATTGCAGAAAATCTCATTGCTCAGTTGATTACTTGAAAAATAGATTTAATCGAGAGTTGTAGCAAGAGCTGGTCGTATCCGGGCTCATAGTAATGTGTCATGAATTTAACGCAATTAATATGCTAACTTTTCCTATACATTTAAATCGGAAAAATGAACAACCAAGACGAGACCGTCGACTCAAGACAGTATAAGAGCATTTCGAATCAGTAGCGAAGGGTAAAATTTTTCTAAAGTGACGCTGGTGGAAAAACGTCTTATCTCTTATAGAACGACCATGGCAATTTTGTACGGAATTAAACATCTCTACCACGGCTTTCCTTGGCAATGCAAGCCAGCAGGAATCGGGTTTATGGATCGATTAATTGAATGAAATTTTGATGCATTTATTATGCCAACTATTCAAATCGACGGGCGGGACTCGAACCCGCGATCTTTCCCTTACAAGGGGAATGCTCTGACCACTAAGCCACCGAGACCCGCACGAAGCCGTTTAATCGATTTTAATATCGATTAAACTCTTTAAAATTTCAATCAATAAATCAATATCTTGTAAAGATAAAATTGTTGTTTATTAAATTCCGATGTACTGATTTATAATTGTTCTGGTGGGGTACGCTGTATTTTGTAGGGATTGTGAAATTTTCAGACGCTTTACCTTCTTTTTCCTCCCTGTAGGTAGTAACACGCGTTGAGGCGAATATCTACACATAAGCAATCCCTATAACCACTTTTTCTATGAACCGCCTACACTACCACTTCCTTAAAAAAATATCCTTAATCATTAATAAAACAAAACGATAGATCACTCCTCTAAAACAATTTCCTTCTTCTAAAACTATTACGTTGACAAATAAAGCTAAAGTCACTCCATTCGCCCATAATACTGGCTATTAGGGGTAATTCTGCTCAAGTAATGTATGGAACGACATTATACCAAGAATAATAGAAACGTTAGGGTGGGACAGCCCTAGCATTTGTCACTGGATATATTACGTCACTGTAGTGTAGGGTGACCATAATGGCTGTGTAGATTAATAAACGGGAAAGGATTTTTTTGATAAAATTATAATAAATTATTATTGTAATCGTGTAAAATATCTCTTAATTCATACTTTTCAACTATGTATTTTAAATGGTGTACAATAAAGTAAAAATAAATAAATAATTCCATTTGTATATTTTATGTTTTTAATATTACAAAGAAAACATGGGTTTCTAAATATTTGTTACTTCTTTCCAGCTGTGTCAGTTTAATGCGTTCAAATTGAAAATAAATACAGTTTATAATATCCTGCCTCGCTTATAGGAAACTATAGTACTCCATTATTTTAAGCAATTTTTTGTTGCTATTAGTTATATACGAAAATTCACTCCCTATGATAAATGAAAACTTTTTTTTACGATCACGTTTATCATAAAAAACGGGAATGTCTTTCACTACCCATAAATCTTTGGCACCCTACTGTCAGTGTCTCCACCTCATCAATTGCTGCGGACAAAGAGCGCTCTCCGTTCAGCTAGCTATAATAACTGGGGATGCGATTTGGCACTCGCTGCGTAATGGCGCGGTACTTCCTGGTACCAACTTGGCTATTCACTGAGCTTCCTATAGACAATGTTCTGGAATTAATCCTAATGAATAGAGATTTGAGCCGATTAACATGTTTATCGAGCTTTGTTATTTAGAGAGATTGAAAAAATATTCTTTTCATCCCACCATCTCGGAAAGAGTACTTTTTTTCTTCGATATCTGAGTGTAAAAGTCGCTTTTATCCTCTAGAGTGGTAAAGTAAATTTGAATTTAGAACATCGTGTGTACTAGGTTTGTGAACTCAAAACATCATTAAACCTATTTACTTCTACCTCTATGGTGCCGATTTATCATACAACTTTTTTTTAATTTATGAAAAACTCAACTCGGAACCTCCTTGGTGTACCTACTTTTTTTTTTAAATTTGCTTTGCGCGCATAATTTTTTTTTCACGTCCTATGGTTGAACATTGTTGTTGAATTTTATTTGTTGATATTTTATTATTAGTATTATTACACATAATTATTATACAGCCTCCGTGGCGTAGTGGTAGTGAACGTGGCCGCAACGCAGGAGGCGCGGGTCCGATCCCCGCTCAGTGCAAATATTTGTATGCATAAAAAGTTCAACAACAACGGTCTAGCTGCAATGCTTCGATATCGCCTAATGTCACCATTGGGTTGTGGAGGTCACATGGCAGTCGCTTTACGAAAAATATCGAGGTCCAGCCAAATCCGCAGTTAAGACTGGTAAAGCGGACCCCGAACTCCTAGGTGAAAGCTTCGGATGCGACTGGGAATTAACGCTAGGAAGAAGAAGCATTTCATTATTTCCTCGCTGAGGTGGGATGAAAAGTTACGTGCTGCACTCGAGTGCAAAGATTTTACACCTTGTGCTCTTTTGATTCCCTCGCTAACGCTCAAGATTCTAATTTATGAATCACTCGCTATGCTCGTGATTCAAATTTAGAATCTTTCGCTTGCTCGGTCATCACAACTGAGCACGCGGTTAAAAAGCAACTTTGCACTCTTGTATAACAAATAACTATTACAACACACCTGCTCATAACAGTGATATTATTTTACCGCAATTAAGCACGGAATGACACCTATTATAAAACTGTGACTTTTTCATTACTATTATTCACAAAAGTGAGTTATAGATTCTTTTTTAAATTTTATAGGAAGTGTCTATAATTGTCTATGTTCTTAAAAAAGTTTTGATACAAAAAATAACGTGTTTAATAGTACGAATAAATTAATACGCCTATTGTATGGTCATTTGATGCATTTTCGTATTTAAATAAATAATTTCAACTTGTAATACTTGTGTAAAACAAAATTTTCGCTCAAATTTAACTTTTTTTTTCTCTAAGTACAGAAAAAAAAACAGAGTAAAAAAAAGTTAAGTTCAAACCTCATTTTTTTTTAAATATGGTCGACCGCCATTGTTAAATGCGCGCGCATAGGAAAACGAATTAATTTGTAGTATTGTTTATTTAGTATTTGTAGTATTATTTTATTCGCAGGTGTGTTGTAAAACGTCGTATGGCACGTGTGAGCATGATGATTACCGTCCTCGGCTGTCTTAAGACCCTCGCCTGGCGGCTCGGGTCTCAATGGCGCCTCGGCGGTAATCACCAACGTTGCTCACTTGTACCATAATGTACTATTATTGTACTTAATAATATGGTTTATGTTTGTTGGTTAATAAAATTTAAAGAAATTTAATCGATTTATGACAGAACTAGCTATTGTCCATTATCATTCATCATTCTCTGAACCTTTTTGATATCCGAACTTATTTCAAGAATAAAAAGTAGCCTATGTCTGGTGTTCCAGTCTATAATCTATCCATGTAACAAGTTTCAGCCAAATCCATTTACCTGTTTGACCATAATTGAGTACCAAACATCCAAACATCTTCAAAAACTTATTATTATAGGAAGTAGGATATAATTTTATGTTCGTATGAGAATTTTAGGAAAAATTATCAAACAGAAAAGCCTTAACAGTTCACCTTAACAATTATGTACACTTTGGAATCGAACCTGGAGCACAAAGCAGGCCGCACTCGCGACCATTTCACACTGAGGCTATAAAGTACTTATGATCTTTATTTGTCCAACAGACACAAGCTACTCATACCATCCGGCGATACACGATGACACGTTCGTGCGCCGGAAACAGAGGCGCAACCGGACCACCTTCACACTTCAGCAGGTAAATACACGTGTTTTTGTGTATAGGTACTCATGCTTTTAGGTCCCTGAAGGGATAGCCAAAGGAGTATGTTATACTTGGTTAGAGATCTAGAGTGCCTGTAACCGACGAGGATTGAAACAACTATGAGACTAGAAGAAATGAAGGATTGAGGTATGTTGGGACCGTAGCAACGTGAAAAGATGATGTTTCTCCCTACACTAATAATTGGAAAAAACCGTGATGGTATATATAGGGCAATACTTAGGTTATCATTTAAACATAATTCCATTTTTTACCATTTATTAAGCCGTCTGCTTGACGAAAAGACGCTCGTTCCTCACTTCGGTTACACGCGATCAACAGAAATAATTGTTGTCAATGATTGGATGTCAATATATTTCTGCCTAATCTTTCTCAGATATACAGGTTTTAATATACCTATGTATGTAAGTAATATGTGAAATACACGAAGATCTTTAAAATGTTGTTGAAATAATGTGATATTTATTTAGTATCTATTTACAGTTGGAGGAATTGGAAACGGCATTTGCGCAGACGCATTACCCCGATGTGTTCACGAGAGAAGACCTCGCACTTAAGATCAACCTCACGGAGGCGAGAGTGCAGGTGAGTCTAAAGTCTGAGATTAAGAAAAAGATAGTTTAACTAGTATTTCATTCCTCTATGAAGTAAGATGATCTAAGTAAGATGATTTACTTACGTAGAACGATATTTTTTAAAAAATTTTTTACTTATTTGCCGCAAAAAAATTAGTTTAGCAAAATTATGAGGTGGAGTCATCAACCCCTTCAGTGTGCAGGGAATCAATTTATTTATTTATTTATTACGATTTACCAACATTTGTTTACACTGTTACAATAATATATAAATTAATTAATTAATTTCAACGGTTTTCCTCTCGTTGATTACGATTAGTCTAGGATTAGCCGGATTCTTGGATTGGGCTGGTTCTAGACTTGTCATATTCGTTAACGGCATTCTGTAACAACCAAATAAGACAAAAATAGGTAGAGGAAAAAAATCGTCCTTGTATATTCGAAATATACCTAACTGGGACCCTCGATTTCAAAAATGATCTCCTATTTTTTTTACAATTAGGGTATATTAAACCTAACCATGACTTTACGACATTGGAATAATATGTTTGGACTTTTTTATACCACTTAGGTCACAAGCACACGGCCTACCTGATGGAAAGTGGTTACCGTGGCATAAGGACGAGTGTAACACCAGCAGATCCACACTCGTGCAGCCGACCCTATAAGAACAGAGAGATTACGTGCCGGCAGAAGTACTTCACATAATCTTTTAATTTTATTTTCAAACTTTATTCTCTTCATAACTCTTTCGCGACCATTGAAACCTAATCCCATTTCCGCAAATCATATTCCCCCTTCAAGCTCATAAAGTACAAAATGTAAGGCCGTCTGTACACGATACGTTACCTGTCTGCTCCAATAACATTCGTGAGGAACGGCACCTCTCGTAAAACATATCTTTATCGCGTAATGGTGGGCGACACTTTTTGAGTGGAGGGTACTTTTAGATAGTATTAAATGTGGAGATTTTATTTTATGTGTATTTTTAGATGGTGTACTTTGGAACAAATATTAACTATATAATATAACTAAAAACTGTGCCCGCAACTTGTGTATATGAAGTAAACTTTGGGGTTTTAGTTAGAAGGCTGTTATTAACGTTACAAACAGACCCTCCAATTTATTTGTCTGAAGATAAAATGAGTCCACACCGCATGAGTCGGTCAAGTGATATCGTGGATATTATGAAACATTCCCACGTTTCTAAAATCAATCAATTAAACTGACGCAGTCCACTACTGGACAGTGGACATATTGGACATAAGCCTCTTCCAATGTATGCTATAGTATCCGATCCTCCACCTTCCGCATTCAGTCTATCCCAGCTGACAGGCGTTATACCTTTCTTTACAATTTGTTCATCTTTACTTTAAAGTCTCGGCACTTCACTAGCTTAATTTGAAAACTAAATCGGTTAATTTAGTTCCTTGTCGGATGACCTCATTACAAATTTTAACTTTCAAAGAAACTCCGAGCATTTTTCGCTCCGTAACCTACTATCATTCATTGAAATGCCATACATATTTTTAAATCTCAATTCGTTTTAACTTTGTGTGTGTCCAATATAGTTAGAGTGAACAGGTGAACGATATTGAACTATATCGCGATACATTCACCGGTCTCTAGTTCAATATTGACGCGAGTGCTAGGTAATTTGGCCCATGTAGATGGCTACTATTGGGTCAAAAGCTTTTTGGAGATTGATCCTAAAACGTGGAATAGGATAACTGAATATTACTTTGTAGTATTTGCGTTCACGCACTACCTTGCCAAAAGATTAGTCAATGTTCTTACCCCAAGATGGGTTATTCCCAGTAGCCCCCACAGTAGACGCCCACCACTGGTGACAAATGGGATTTGTTTCCAAAAAATGTCCCATTTGAGATGTAGGTACATAGGTACCTACTTTAAACATCTAATCAGGTACTCCTGTAAACGTCAAGATAAAAAATTTCCCCCTTAAACTATACCACGGGATACGTATCTTGGACCTAAAACGCGAGACAAACGAGATCCTGGCACGAAAGGAGTTTGAGGTCCACTTTTATGACCTCCACAATCCATTGGCGATATCAAAGTATTGCAGCCCTAAGGCCTATACATGTTCGTATAACAACCGGGACCGACGGCTTAACGTGCTCTTTAAGGCACGACCAGACCAATGCAAATTGCCATATTCATGCATACAAATATTTCCACTGAGCGGGAACCAAACCCACGTCTCTTGCGTAGTAGTCACGTTGATTACCGCTACGCCACAGAGTCTGTGTGTGAAACTCATAACTATCTAATATTATTTCAAAATGGCGGAATTTAATACAAAGATTCCTTACACAACTAAAATCTTCAAGTCTGCCAAAGTGTTAAAACATTTACCGGTTACACCGTGGAGGTTATGCCCGGTTCGTGAGCGGTACACACCCGGTTTTAGGCAAATTGCTCGGCGCAACCGGGCGTGTTTTATTTATGCCCATGATAAAAATTGGCCCATTTCGTCTACTGCACACGGTTACAATTTAGTGGTGCTTGTCGCTCGGAACGTGGTTTTGTTGGAGATATCTGTTGAATGGTAATGCTTGGTTTAATGTACTTATGGACTTATGGTTGTAGTGCTCGGGACATTTATCTTGGACTTTAAATGTGCTTTATAAGCGTTTCTTGGGTGTTTTTTGAGAATGAATAGCACGGGGTGCTACGGCGGTCAACGAGCTCAAATTCTCTAAGCATAGATTTTCTTCCTCTTAGCGTTAATTCCCAGTCGCATCCGAAGCTTTCACCTCGGAGTCTAGGGTCCGCTTTACCAGTCTTAACTACGGATTTGTCTAGAACTCGATATTTTCCGTGAAGCGATTGTCATCTGACCTCCACAACCCAATGTTAACATTAGGCGATATCGAAGCTTTGCAGCTAGACCGTTGTTTTTTGGATTTTTAGGGCTCCAACTACCCGTAACGAGTGCCATAGATGTTCTTATGGCAACCGGGACCGACGGCTTAACGTGCTCTCCGAGGCACGACCAGACCAATGCAAATACTCGTATTTCATGCACACAAATATTTGCACTGAGCGGGGATCAACCCGCGCCTCCTGCGTAGCGGCCGCTTTCACTACCGCTACGCCACGGAGGCTGCCCAACGCCATGGAGGCTGCCAATAATCTATGTCATCTAAGCATAGATTATTACTAAATAATCCGCCAGTGCCAGGGCGTCGTTTATCTCTCGATTTAGGCCCAAAATACGCGTCGCGAGATATACGTATACGTAGAAGGATTTTGGATTCGTTGCTTAATACTAATCTATCCATAACTGAAATAATTTTCAATCTATGCTTTCTGTGGCGGCAATCAAGTCTCAATATTATGCATTAATTGATGCTAGGGGCTCCACACGCCTAGATGTCGGTTATTACAACTTTAGGGTAATATCTCCGGGTCTACTCAACCAATCTTGATTAAAGATAGGTAACCTATGTCTACTAAGTAGATTAAAATTCATAACAAGGCTTATCTAGTAAAAAAACCACATCAAAATTCATTCAGTAGGTAGTTTTTGTGTGTATCGGAAACAAATAGCAATGACTTAAGAATTGTTTTGCATCCGACCATCAACCATCGTCTGCAGCAATTAGTTAGACAATTTGACTATTACAAATTACTCTCATGTTTCAAGACTATTTTTAGCAAAACCGGGTTCAAATCTATCCTCAAATTCCGCTACAATAAAGAGAGCTCACAAGTTCTCAACATGATTAAAGTCGCACATCAAAGTCAGCATTGACCGGCCATATCTCTAACGCGCCTAAACGACGTCAAACGAGACACGTAAGACAATATCCAATTTTGTTCGTCCATCGTGTCGAACATCCATTAGTTAACTACCATTGTCAAAACCCACTCCACTCTATTTCGTAGCCAAAACCACCAAAACAGTTGAGAATTGAACGTATACGCGTCCAAATAAGATTGGTCCTCGATAGTTAGTTCGATTGTACGGATATCGTTGGTGTGTGTACCGATGGGGGGGACGCGGGAGGTCAAGTTTCAGTGGTGGTCTGTAACGCGTTTAAGTCGCTCATCTCGGAATGGTATTACGGTATGAGGCTGTTACCTCGCCTCCCGCGGGCCGCACCCCCGCGCACACCTAGTGGGACGTGCTGTCAGGATCAAGGGGTGTCGCTTAAATGTATTCAAGCTAGTTCCTGAAATACTCTTTAATTTGTAACATAGTAATAGAATTCGTCACATAAGCTGTGTGACAGTTAAAGCACGTTATGGACTTCCCTCCCTTAATTCAAAGTATTATGTATTTTCAAATTTACAAAATGATCTTTATAGAAACAAAGATGCTGAAGATACGTGTGGCTAATCTTTGATTAACACGTGAGTTCCTGAGTATATTTTGAAAAAAAAAAAAACAAAACACTTGTCTGATAGATGCTCACACATTATACGAATTAATCACGACAGACAGACCCTGGTGTTTACAAGCCACATTTTCAAACAAATACGTATAATTTCCAATGGGTTTATTTTCTTACATTTCTATTATTCCATTCCATTCCAAGAGTCAGTACAAATCAAGATTCTAGATTCCATAACACAAGCTAATTAAGCTTACCATGGGTCTAGATAGCGTTGTGTAGAATGTTGTAGAATATTTATTTATTAAAAGAAAAAACATTTCTCCATACACGCACTTCAGCAGTCAACCTCTGAGCTAGGTCAGTGTAACCCGAACGATAAATTTGGTAGATCAAAGATGCTTAGGTATGTAGATAGGTAGATACTCTTTATTACCATATTAATTATGATACAGACGAACAAATCAAGGATAACATATAAAAGTGTTAAGACTGCTAGAAACGTGGGAACGATGAAACAGACTCCAGTACGTGAATGCTCGTATATTGCAAATCCTGTTAGCAAGAAAGACCTTATAGACAATCATAGACTGTATCTAGTACTAATGCCTACTCTACTAACAAAAAGCTAGTTGTGCAATGGGCGAGCGTATTGCAGTTTACGATTTAATCCAGACAAACTTTGTATGGACGTTTGTGACGAGTTTTCGAAGAAAGCAAGAACCAAACCCGGTACCTCATAACCTCAAATGCTGTACATCGGTACTTTCGAGGGTACGAGAATGCATAATTACCTAACGAAATAAATTTAAAACAATAGCCACGGACACAGCCCTAAAAGAGCTTGGTAATATAATTGAGTCGGCTTTCAATTTGATTCGCATCCTCGTCCGGCCGGAGAGTGTCGGTGATAATTCGCCCGAAAAATATAAAAAGGAAGCTTTTGGGAGCAGCTGGCCGCCATATTGGATTACTGCGAGCGAGGTGGGTGCGAATACGCGCCTAGGAATGTGCCGCGCTCTGCCGATAAGTGATTGGGATATTTTTAATTTGATTTTATTGTAATATTTTACCGTTTTGCTTACTTTTGATAGCTGGTATTTGTGAATTGCTGTTTTGAGAGTTGAAATTATATCAAAAGTAACTATTGCTTCTAATCAGACCTTGCGTAAAGGGCGTTGGGCTACATGTCGTAAAGCCTCTGATGTCTTCATTGGGCTATATTACTACAATGGTGGTCCTCAGTTGGACGGTTTCATCAGATGGGTAATTTCACGATGCCAAATTTTTTGCTAATTTCGGTGGAATTTTTAATTATAGGTTTTCCGATGAAAAAATTTAATGGAGTTCTTTTAGAATATCTAGAATACTGATGTGTTCTAAAAGAACTCCATTAAATTTTTTCATCGGAAAACCTATGATTGAAAAATGCCACCGAAATTAGCAAAAAATTAGGCATCGTGAAATTACCCAGATGTCCTTTCACCTCCTGCTCAAAAGACTAAAATAAGAAGGGAAATCATGTACTGGTAAAGAATTCCAAGTTTTTATGGCGCGGCAAAAAGAGGGATCTAACCGTTTGGTCCTGGATGGTGTATCTAATACAGACACTAGTCTTCATACAATTAAAATACTCTTAACTTGTACCGCAGTTAGTATTCTAAACTAAGTAACTACTAATCAAACTTTTGTCGTCGGTCCCAAAGAGAAACAATAAAATTAAATCAAAGCAAAATATAAAACATTCAAATTAAGAACTTCCTCCTTTTCAAAAGTCTGTTAATAGTACATTATGGTACAAGTGAGCAACGTTGGTGATTACCGCCGAGGCGCCATTGAGACCCGAGCCGCCAGGCGAGGGTCTTAAGACAGCCGAGGACGGTAATCATCATGCTCACACGTGCCATACGACGTTTTACAACACACTTGCGAATAAAATAATACTACAAATACTAAATAAACAATACTACAAATTAATTCGTTTTCCTATGCGCGCGCATTTAACAATGGCGGTCGACCATATTTAAAAAAAAATGAGGTTTGAACTTAACTTTTTTTTACTCTGTTTTTTTTTTCTGTACTTAGAGAAAAAAAAAAAATTAAATTTGAGTGAAAATTTTGTTTATTACATAAGTATTACAAGTTGAAATTATTTATTTAAATACGAAAATGCATCAAATGACCATACAATAGGCGTATTAATTTATTCGTACTATTAAACACGTTATTTTTTGTATCAAAACTTTTTTAAGAACATAGACAATTATAGACACTTCCTATGAAATTTAAAAAAGAATCTTTAACTCACTTTTGTGAATAATAGAAATGAAAAAGTCACAGTTTTATAATAGGTGTCATTCCGTGCTTAATTGCGGTAAAATAATATCACATTTATGAGCAGGTGTGTTGTAAAAATAAAAACATCATAGCATAGGTGTCAAAAAAACTCAATACTGTAATTCCCCCAATGACGTGGCAGCACTCATCCAAAACAATAGGGTTGTCACGCGCTAACAATACAGCATTACAATGGCACTTAAACACTCGATAGGGTTGTACTTAATTATTTTTGTTGCTAACTCGAGTGTGTTTACAATGTTGTTGAAAATGTATAATGATAGGTTCGAGTTCCTGGGAATTATAAACAAGGGTTGAAACAATGATTTTTGTTTGTAATACTAGGGTCTAACCTAGCTATAGCCTATGACCTACACCTGAGTTAATATTTGGGGTATGGTAAAATAAAAATAAAAATATTTTGGAAGGATAAAGGAACTCTACGTTAAGTAATGGACGTTTTCAACATTTCACCCATAAACTTTTCTGGTTTTTGTAACATTTATTTATTTATTTATTATATACTTTATTGTACGCCAATTACAATATTCATGATACAGAAATTAAGAAGACAAGAGCAGTACAAAGGGCGGCCTTATCGCTTTACGCAATTTCTTACAGGCAACCTTTGGATGGAAATATTATGTTGGTTGGAGTATTTGGTAGTTGTTGGCGTTCATTTAAAGTTATACCTATCATATACATACTTATATAAATACATAATTATATTAATACATATTTAAATATGTTTATACATATATACATATACACAAAATATACATACATACTCAAAAATACTTATACATACCTACTTACATTACTATTAAAGAGACAGATAGATGTGATGAAAATATACTTATCTGTGCTTGTCTAAGTTACATGAGACACACTAGACAAGTAGTGCTCCTTGACCATTCTTTTAAACATCATTAATGTCTGAGCTCGTCTTATTTCCACTGGCAGATCATTCCACAGGCGTACCGCTGTGACGGCAAAAGAACTATCGTAGAAGCCTGTGGAATGCCTTGGCATCTTTAGTACTAGTCTCACCGATGATCTTAAACATTTCTCATGCGTCTCGGAAAGGAAGTGGAAGCGTTCCTTTAAGTAGGAAGGTGTGGAAGGGTTAAACAAGATGTTGTATAGCAGGGAGAGGATATGTGCGTTCCGACGCAATCTAATGGGTAACCACTGTAGCTGGGTACGGAACTGTGACACGTGATCAAACTTGCGCAGGCCATATATAAACCGTATACAGACGTTTTGTAGACGCTCAAGTTTGTCAAGTTGGTTTTCGGTCAGATCCAAATAGCTGACATCCCCATAATCTAAAATAGGAAGGAGCAAGGAGTTTGCAAGTGCAGTTTTTGTGGCAATTGGCAGCAGATGCTTCAACCTCCTAATTGATCCTACAGAAGCAAATACCTTTCTGCTCACCTCCTGCAACTGTGGGCCCCAAGACAGGTGAGAATCTATTATGATACCCAAATTTTTAACCTGGTTGCTAAACGGAATTGTAGTGCCATCAAAAATAACCGGAGGAACATGTGTCAGGTCTATGTCTGTTCTGGAGCTACCAACTACAACCACTTGTGTTTTCGCTGGATTGACATTGAGACCATAAGATTTGCTCCAGGAACTTATGCGAGATAGGTCAATGTTGATTTGATCTATCGCCTCCCTCAATAGTGCTCTGGGTGCCTGTGTGTAAATTTGCAGATCATCTGCATAGAGGTGGTAGGAAGAACGAAGTTCATTAGACATACAATTTATAAAAATCGAGAAGAGTAAAGGAGAAAGAACGCCGCCCTGGGGCACACCGACACTGGTATTACACCAACTCGAAAAATCATCTTCGATGCGTATACGCTGCCGACGGCCACACAGGTAGCTACGAAACCAGTCTATTACCGTTGGAGATATGTTAAGAGAGCGGAGTACATGTAGCAGAATATCAAAGTCCACCGTATTGAACGCGTTACTGAAATCTAGTAGACACTCTAGTAGATACTATTTGTTATTAAATAAAAAAATAAAATAAAACACACTTGCTCTTATAGTGGCTCTAATTTCATCGCAATTAGCACGTAATGACACCTATTATTAAACTGTGACTTTTTCACTAACGTTTATATTATATAGGATTGTTTTTTTTTAGATTCTAGTACCTTCCTAAGGCAGGGATTAGACAGCAAATAAATATTGCGATCCAAATTCGCGATCCGGTATCAGTATAGGTATGAATCGCACTTCAATATTATTCATAAGAAATCGCGATATAACTACTTACATTGAATGTTTAATCCTTGACTAACGCTAGAGCTAGGCACCTGTTAGGTGGATTTGAGCCGAGAGCTTAGGTATTTAGAGAGGACTATCTCTGAACACGCGATGTATTTCGGTTTGTTGAACAGCTGCGCCTCGATTCTGCTAAAGCACAACCACTGTCACACCACAGAGACTGCGAGAAAATTCCATTTGATTTTAGCCTTTAAACTAATGCAATTAAAGTTTAAAATTAAATGGCTTTATGTAGAGTGAACGAAAGCGTGTAATGAAAATATTGTCATTTAATTTTCGACTTTAATCCTACAATAATAAAGTCTAAAATTGAATGCCAATTTTTCAAGAGACTGTGGCACGACAGTGGTTTTGCTTTAGCAGAATCGAGGGCCTGATGTAACTGCTCAATAGTTTACTATAGTGTGCAAGGCTTTGCAGCGATCTTAGAGAAGTATACCTCGGGACATGTATCTTGGAACGAAATCACGAAACAAATGAGGTCCTGCCGCGCGCGGATTGTTTTTTAATAATCTATGCTTGATGAATTTGAGCTCGTCCAAAGCTGTAGCACCCCGTGTTATTATCAAAAGACACCAAAAGACGTGTGGCACTCGGAGACTGCCGCGGTAAAGCTATTGCATAGCATTTTTTATCAACCTTTGCAATTATAATTACTTACGTTAAGCGGAGCGGCTACTTCGGAGCAGCTCGGCTCGATTCGTGCGAGCTCGGAGTTGGGGGTGTTAGGTTTTTTTCGTTACGGAATTTCTGGATTCGGTCTCCACGCTCAAGGCCCGCGATAGAAGCTATGCAATAGCTTAAAAAAACGTGTACTGCGCGTATACAGCACATTTTGAGCATTTCCGATGGTCCGAGATATGTCTCGAGCAATATTTCAATATTTTATGTTATTTAATGTATAAATTTTAGACCATATACTGTATAGATATAGACACAGCCTACAAAAAGGCATCGAAATAAACGGCGTGAATAACGCGTTTTGTGTCAGTAAACTGACGTCAATATTGTTCTTTAAACTGTGAATGTGTGCATATCATGGGATGTATGTATATGTAGATGTACCTAGTAGGAATAGAGTTTGTATAAAGCCCAAGATATAAATACAAACGCAACACAGGCTGGTAAGATACTTTTTCTTTTTCACATTTCAAATAAGGAAAACGTCAAGTTAATTTTATTTAGCTCTGTTGACCTTCTGAGTTCTGTTTACTTTAATTGTGACTCCATCTGACGTCATTGATCGACATCATTGACTATCGAATCGACTCTTGCCGGTATAGGCACACTAATTTGTTAGTATAATGACCGAAATATTAGCTAAAGGCGTGTAGCATTCATTAAGAATAAAAACGGGCGAAGATAAAATTCTGTAGAGGGCTCAGCCAACATACCTACTTGAAGCTCAAGTTCACCTCACCTGCAAGTGGGTGCACCTGCTAAACAATGAATAAGGTTCTGGTGCAGGTTCCTGCAAGGTTGAAGGGTCAAACGGCAGTCGCTCCAGCAAAAGGCATACAATGAAAAACGATAAGCGGCACTGTGCTCCAAATATCATATTGGAATTGCTATTGAATCTCGTGAAGGCAGAAAAAGAAAAAGAAATTTGGACTTGGCCCATGAGATTGTCAACATGGGCGATGTGGACTCAGCCATTATTGTACCGATAGTCGTTTCAGTTCACGGACTTATCGCCTAGTGCCTCGATCAACATCTTAAGAGGCTCTCGTTACACAGCTGGCTCAATGGCTTGATGCAGAAGGCAGTTTTGCTAGGCACTGCACGCATAGTGAGGAAGTTCCTCTCCCTGGAGTCCTAACCACCGGCAGCTTGGTCTCTGTGCCCGATGCCGGTGGGGCACTATTAGCACTTAGACAATAATTTGTAAGAAAAATGTAAGCTGAAGGCTTATTTTGATTGACAATAAAAACACTAGTGGTGTGTTCATAATGAAACCAATTAGCCTTAGTCCCCGGGGCGTGAGGTGCAACCCTACCGGCGTGCGACAAAAGCTAACGACGCGTCATATCGAGCTCCCGTCTACACAACATTGGAGATACATACGGTGCGATTATTTGTACGTTAACATCGAGAATGTGCACACTTTTAAACGGCTTAGTGTGTTCTCTGATTTAGCGTGGGTAGCTTAGTGGTTAACGACTAGCCCTTACGATTGAGAGGTTCCGTCTTCAAATCCCTGCTATACCAGCTAGCTGGAGGGGATAGTGGGAGTAAGTTATGGTTTATGGTTATCTGTAAGTTAGAGTCTAGCCTCAATAGTTCAGCCTGCAATAATTTTTTAGTTAAAATTATAATCTAAAAAAGACGTGGGGCACTCGGGAACTGCCGCGGTAAAGCTATTGCATAGCATTTTATCACGAATCGAGCAGAGCTGCTCCGATATCGGCCGATTTCGGAGCAGCTCGGCTTGATTCGTGCGAGTTTGGAGTATCAGCTTAGGTTTTATCGTTACGGAATTTCTGGATTCGGTCTCCACGCTCAAGGCCCGCGATAGAAACTATGCAATAGCTTAACATATATTAAATTTTTTGCGAAATATTATAAGCTATTCGTTAAATCGTTTCAATTTAAAATGGTCGAATTTGAAATGATCAATTTAAAAAAATAATACTTAAGTAATATCAGGATTAAAAAACCTAAATTGAATGCACCATTACTTACTGCTCCGAATAAGAGACAGTATGTTTCCATTCGTTTTCACTTTTTTGTTGTCACTTGAGTCGCGTCGCTCTCTGACTGTTGTACTTTATCAATCATTTTCGTACTCAAATCAAATCAAGGGTGAAAACGAAACACGTCACTCTGTTTTATACTTTTACAATGAAATTGGAAAGCATTTTTAAATAACGTTTAAGTGCGCACGTTTGTTTTGGAAGTTGCTTTTAGATGCTAAAAATAAAATTGAAGATTTATTTTTTCTTTTTTTGTGTGAACAGACCCGAAGTTCATTATTATATGAACGGGATTTTTATTTTATTTATTTGTTTATTGTTTTTGGCTATGCTGCGTCATTTAATTAGGTTTCTTTTATAGTGTTGATTAAAGGCACTTGGTTGAACTTGCTATATAAATTGAATAAGTTTAAAATAAAATAATGTGTAAAGGTGCGTACAACTTATAAAACAATGTTATATAACATGTTTCAGTAATGTAGACACTGAAATTAGTACAATGTTGCAAAGGTATAAAACAATGTTAGATAATGTGGACGTGTTATATAACACAAGTTTTACAACATGTTACATAATCTGTACGCACCTTAAAAATGAAATTATTTATCCAAATTTTATTGGAAGTATCTAATATCAAAAGCACTTTAGAATCACGGTGTATATAATTTTAGAAAATTCAAATTTAAAATTCTCATTACACAATGTTATAGAAAGAAATTTTAATTAGTAATTTAAGTGATGGTTACTTAAATTACTGGCAAAAGTACTTAAATTACTTACAATCTACATAGACAGCCAACCACCATCCAATTTTACTTACACGTGTCATAATACCTCAATAGATTAACCCAATTTGTCGCAACACTATACTCGTGCGACGCTAAGTGGGTGCAACCCTCGCGCTACCGGTGCAACCCCTTGCAACCCCTTCACTTGCCGCGCGTGTCGCGACACCACGCAAATTATTAGCTTTGACAAATATTAGCGACATGATATTATTATAAAATTGTTACAGTTACAATTTTTTCTCTGAGAAGCTAGGCAGAGGTATAAGTTCATTGGTTCAGTGGAACGGAGACGGTATATGCGTTTGGAGTGAGAGGATGTTTGTTTGTTTGTGATCTCATGTAAATTACTACTGTAAATCTAATAAATAATTATCTATCTATCTATCTCATGCGTACATTGTCAAACTCCATGGTACAATTAATTTCCTAATTAAAACATAATAACACTTTTTCCAACCTGAGAACTGAACCTACATTTACACACCCGCAATCGAACGTTTAAATATTAAGTAATCTTTAAGATGCGTATTTGTCTACAATAAAGAGCTACGTCGTAGCTCCGTAGCGTACTTCGTAGCTCGTGTTAACATTCTACGAGCTTTGGACTTTTCGGATTATTTGTTGATATCATACCGTTTGAAAAGAGTGGTTTAAATAATTACCTAACTCATTATTGACTCTCGAATCGAAATCCACTGCCACAATTATTTGTATTTTTTGAATTGTACGTTTTCTCCACCAATTTTATCCGTGCATATTTTTTGAAGTCAATTTGTTGATAATTTCCCAAAAAATGACACATTAACTCTTTGTCTGACTCGGGTACGTAACATTAGCTGTCGCTGTCTGTCCGTCCCTATGTATGCTTAAATCTTCAAAACTACGCAACGGATTTTGAAGCGGCTTTTTTTAATAGATAGAGTGATTCAAGAGGAAGGTTTATATGTATAATACATGCATAATATTGTAGAGAAACACTGATAAATTTAGAGATAATACCACGCGGGCGGAAAATATGGCGGTACGAAGTTCGCCGGGTCAGCTAGTACATTATAAAACATGCATAAGTTCTCCAGTTGCCGTCATCAGGAGTTAAGCATGATACTGAGCCCCAGTCGATACGATTCAAACATAATTTGTCGGTAAACATGTTAGCTGCGAGACGACTTCCATTTTGCGCGAATTACACCACTCTCGCCCGGGAATCTAATTACATAGCGGTTGGGCTGCGAACCCGGTACAAATTGATACGGTACTTTATCCAAGTATGGACGAAAACAAAAATTTTGGCCATTACAGTATACATCTTCTATAATATAAAAATTCGGCCAAGTGCGAGTCGGACTCGCCCATGAAGGGTTCCGTAGTAGCAAAGGCGAAAATTGCGGTTTATGACGTATTCAAAAAAACTACTGACTGGATCTCGTTCGAACCAATTTTTAGTGGTAGTTTGCATGGCAATTTACATCATATATTTTTTTTAGATTTATCATTCTCTTATTTTAGAAGTTAGAGGGGGGGGGGGACGGGGACGGACACATTTTTCCACTTTAGAAGTGTCTCTCGCGCAAACTATTCAGTTTAGAAAAAAATTATGTTAGAAACCTCAATAACATTTTTAAAGATCTATCTATAGATACCCCACACGTATGGGTTTGATGAAAAAAAAATTTTTGAGTTTCAGTTCTAAGGACCCCCAAAATTTAATGCTTTATTTTTATTTTTGTGTGAAATTATAATTGCGGTTCACATAATACATCTTCTTACCACGTTTGAACAGCATAGGCCTTATAGTTTCGGAGAAAAGTGGCTGTGACATACGGACGGACAGACAGACAGACAGACAGACAGACAGACAGACAGACAGACGGACGGACAGACATGACGAATCTATAAGGGTTCCGTTTTTTGCCATTTGGCTACGGAACCCTAAAAATGAATCGCTAAATGTGTTGCTGAGCGCAAATCTCAAGAACAGCTGAACCGATTTCGCTGATTCTTTTTTTTTAGAATATTCCTTGAAATACGGGGATGGTTCTTACGCAGAGGAAAATTAAAAAAACTTAAAAATTTAAGAATCGACTGTTAGGCGGTACGAAGTTCGCAGGGTCAGTTATTCATAAAAATGTACATATACATACATATACTCACGCCTGTAAACCCTTGAAGGGGTCGGCAGAGGATTATCAACACCAACATTTTGCTAATTAAGATTTATGGCCCCACGTAATACGGGGCGAGCCTATTGCCGTCAAACGGGCACTTATTCATGGGCTGTATGTTTACTGTTGGTTGGAGAACAGCTCTATGAGTTTTGGTCCCCGGTGAAGTAGAATAAGGCCACTCCATCTCTTCCTGTGGGTGTCGTGAAAGGCGACTGAAGTATATAGGGTTTTTCTCCATTTGACAGTAAACATACAGTCCATGAAAAATTGCCCGTTAGACGGCTATAGGCTATACCGTGGGACCAAAAATGATAGTTGGTGAAATGTAGGTGTTAATACATCTCTGCCTACCCTTTCAGGGATTAAAGGCATGAGTATGTATATATGTACATAATATTGGTTAATTTTCCCTTCCGTCAGGACTGCTGCAGTGCTATGAGTGCCATTTTTATTTCTTCAATAAAATACCGTATCACATTATCCCACATCACCATAACTAAGAAAGCTCCGCGTCTTATACGGATAACGGTAGATTTGGCGGATCCCAGTGGGAGGGTGAAGGGGGGTGCAATTTGCCCCTAATCATGTGATGAAAAACTTAGCGCCACATTTAAGACGAGCGATTATGGTTCGAGAATGTTCTACGTTAATCCGTTTTGGGAGCATGTAGCTTATTTATTATGTTAATTTTAATGTGGATATGAGATTAAGGTGTCTGATGGATTTTAGTGAGCCTTTATTAGGTTGGAGGTTTGGCTTTGAGCTTTTTGGCGCAATGTACTAAACAGTAAGACATGCAGTTATCGTTAGAACTGCTCACTGACTGTAATACGAGTTCTATGGTTGCTTCACAGTCGACGTGCAGATGAATGGTTTCTATATGTCTAGAGTCTAAGATATTTGCATGATAAAAATGGGTATAGAAATGTATCAATAAGGATACAACTTTCATCTCCGGATATCTGTTTCTGTCCTAACACACTTCGTAAGGTTCCACTACTCTTAGGCCCTTTTCACATGCACACGGTCACGGTACGGTTGCCGTGCCGTGTAAAATAGAAATGTGCCGCCGTGCCGTGACTGTGTGCATGTGAAAGCTTTCTATGTAGCACAAGGGCCTTATAGAAACTTTCTTGCAACCACGCTAAATTGCAATTGTTACCTTTTTTAAACAAGCATTCTTAGATTTTGAAAATTGACAAAATAAGTAACGAAAGCGTTAAAAGATATGATAAATTCATAAAATTTTCAACATAACATCTTCAAAAACGCCTTCAAAAACACATTTTGTGAATCAACCAAAAACAAACCACCGTACCGTATAATCACTTACCTTAAGTCCCCCACACACGAGCTGTCACTTAAACCGAGTCGCGAAAACATTCCCCGCTACTTAAACTGTTTCACAGCGGTTCCTTAACATATTTTCATGAGACTTTAACGTTAACTTTCACGTTAACTCCTCGTATGAAGTGTTTTAAAACATTACTGCCTGTGACGTAATTAGGCGGGCCTAACTTTTAAGTAGGTGATGCATGCCGAGCTTATGTCTAAAGTGGCGAGTTTGAATTAAACTTTTATGTTTGAAATTAATTTTCGTTTCAACCTGCTTGCTTTGGGAGTACTTTAGAAATGGGGTTTGGCTGAAAATTGTTTTAATTTTTGTTGATATGACACGGTATCTGTTTTGTCACTTTTATAATTATTTTAAATAATATGTTTGTGAATTAGTTTAAACTTAATATTTGAATGTTATTCAGGTTACAAAGTAACTTTTAGTATGAGAAGTGAATCTATGGCTATGAAATTTGGCTATTTTTCTAACACTAGTAATTGTAAAAGAGAGGTATTACTCAGTGATCTGTTAATTCAGTTTGAATATCCCTTGAATCAATTTTTAACGAAATCTGTTCAACAGTTTAAGCGTGATTGAGTAACAAACAAACAAAGGCCGCCCATTGTACAGTCAATAAAGAAGATACGGTTGCACTTTTGCATATAATGTATTGCATATAATCGTGTATATGCGGCGTATGTTGTACGCAAAAGTATGACATTATCTCTTTGTCAACTGTACATTAAAGTGTAATATAATTATGCTACCTACTAGTTCTACTATAAATCTATTGGTGTACATACAATAAAGAATTATCTAACTATCAAACATCTTCAGAAACTTTCACATTTATAACATCAGTACGATAACACTAGGAAGCCTCACTACACAATTAAACAATAACAATCGTGACAAATATACACACACTTAATGACTCCACCCTATTGTGAACACAAAAGAAATAATTAACGACCCACCCTTAAGCACACTTCACACCAAACAATATTTGTTATTATTTAACACAAGAACACTCAATGTACCGTGTAAAGACTACAAACAGTGCACGGTAACAGAAGGTAATTACCGACCCCTAGTGTGCACACCCCTTAATGAGAACACCCGCCAATTTTGATAGACCCCTCCTAGTTCATTATAGTTCAATTTTCGTCGTACAATTTGTTCGAATGATGTTAGCTGTAATGGGTCTAGTTTGGATGGTTAACTGGATTGTGTAGCGACATGTGTTTTTATGATACAATGGGGTGAATAGAGTTGTTAAATCATGACATACTAATTTGGGGTACTCAAAAGTATTGGTAAATATTTGACTAGTTATTGATATTTTTACCGGAAAGTAGGGAAAAGAGGACACCCGGTGTAATCGTTACGCTGATTTTTGTCCTGGAGTAGATAATGTACTAGGACCTTTTACATACCAAAGTAAGCATAACTTTATTACCTCTTATTATGGGTTCTACAATGCAGATAAATATTTTTTTACAATCAATCAATCAATCAATTAGCCTATCTAATTGCAGTCCACTGCTGGACATAGGCCTCCCCCAATGTGCGCCACGTTTGCCGATCCTCCGCCTTCCGCATCCAGTCCGTCCCAGCCACCTTTCGCAGGTCGTCGGTCCATCTGGCTAGGGGTTTTTAGGTATTTTTTTACACATAGTACCTATTATTTTATAATAGGTAATAATATATCACAATTGGGTTGTGGAGGTCAGACGGCAGTCGCTTCACGGAAAATATCGAGGTCTAGCCAAATCCGCAGTTAAGATTGGTAAAGCGGACCCCAGACTCCGAGGTGAAAGCTTCGGATGCGACTGGGAATTAACGCTAAGATGAAGAAGATAGTATACATAGAAACACCTTAAATGATGCAAATATACAATTTCATGCACACAAATATTAGCATAAAACAGGATTTGAACCTTTAACTTAGCAGTCGAACGCACTATTACTATGCCACAGAGGTCATCTCTCTACAAAAAGTTAAAGGTTGCAGTCATTAGCCAAACTTTTCCAATCGCCACTAAAAAAATCCTATAAGAAAAAAAAACCAAAATATATGAAAAATAATAGCTCAGTTCAAACCATCACACGACACTGGTACTTCAATAACAAAATAAAATAACAGTAGGTACACACAGGGGTGGTTGTAGGGCGATCGACACGTTCAAATATTAATTCTACCCTCGCAGATAAAAACTATTAGGGCGGCCCGGCCCCGGGATTATGGTCGGATTATTATTTTAACTAAATTAGCTTACTGTCGTTAAGGGACCCTGTGGCACGGGAGGCCAAAGACTAAGTTGGCTAACAGATGAGACAACTACAGCGTTTAATGCATATTCTTTATTATCTTTTTACCTATAGAGCGTTTAATGCACAGTTTTTATTATCTATGTACTGGTTTCCGAAACTATTCATGAACACACGACCAAAGATAAAAGTAAGTCGACAAAGGTGATATGGTCACAATTTTAGGCTTTGCTCCTGCAGCTGAGCGGAGTTTTTTTTGTAATCCTATTGGTTAATCTTTCTCCGCTCCGCGTCAATGGAACCGCAGCCTTAAGGTAGGATTTCGAAGCCGACTGCATTCGACAACGACAGACGCATGCAGCACATACAGTGTACCAATTGCTTGTTAAACTCCTATACGGGTAAAAGGGACCATTGAGAAGCCGCAATGAAATACGTGCATGTGCTGCGTGCGTCGGCAGTTGTCGTATGCGGTCGGCTACGGAATCATACCTTTGCATACAACTTTATATGAAAAGTGCAACCGTGTCGCCTTTGTTGACTGTACATCTTTACATGCAAAGGTGTAAGTATATTTATTTCCTTGACCGTGTACACATAACATAGCTTAAACCGTAGAAATGTCTACTGTTGTGTATTTCTGTGTCTTTACATTGCAAGGAGTGTTTGATCGGAGCAAATATTTATTTATTCTTGAAAGTGTGTTTCGTGTGACGCGTCATGCAATGTATAGTGTAGCTTGATGTTACCTAGAGCCTAGACTACAGTAGTTGTTAATATTGAATGTGGTTACTATAACCATTAGACAAGTATGGCATTAATTGCTAATGTAAAAAAAAAACAAAAATAATTCATTATAGTTCTTCAAATCATGTTTTAAAAGTCACTGTTCTTGTTTTGTATTTTATGGTATTTGTACAAAATACTAATAAATTTAAATTTAAAAGTTAAGAGTAGCAGTAGGTTCAATTCCGACATTTATACCTACTGCCATTACTGCGTATTTTCTTATCTATCCTTAGATTTCATAGCACTCACCCAACAAGGCTTATTAAAACTAAATTGCGAAAATTGCAGTGCAAATGTGGCCCTGACGTATTTCGGTAACCGGCTTACACACCCCCAAAAAACAAGACCTTTCATACACAACACTTACTTTTAAAACAGAGGTCTTTGTAAATTGGAAGATTACACAAGCTTCCAATTTGTTAAGACCCCTTGCGAAAAACGAAATATATGATAGGAGAGTTTAAGGCTGTTGGTGTTCCTCCCTTATACGAATGATCTGTAATCTTGGAGTTATAATGCGAACAAAGTGGGGTGGTAATGATGTGCTGTTACTGGTTGCGGCGATGACAGCTCGCCTATTAAGGATTACCCTTACGATGAGCCGTAAATTCTATTTACCCATATTTATGACAGAAATAAAATTTTATTAGGTGCTCCGAGAAAAAAATGTGTTAACATGTTCATTTTTGATGAGGTTGTCGTGTGTGTCTTATGGCCTTATTATAAATTGCCCTCTATACATTGTGCGGTATGAAAGAAACTTTATTCGACGCACGCTCAAGCTGTGGAATGAATTCCTTGCTGTGGTATAGCGACTACAATATGGGGTTCTTCAAGAAGGGCATAAAGCTGGGTCCACATTTGTAGCACCTTGTCGTATCACGATCAGCCGTATCGTATCGAGAATGTGTATCATATATATGGACGCTCATTTTGTTCATATCGTATCTTGAAGGCGTATCTCGTAGGCGTACGTAAACGCAAATTGCAACCCTATGTAAAACACGAAAAATGATCGGAGTTTTGGCGCGAACACGGCGATAGACGCATCGCGGTATTATGTTATTTTCCGAAGTTAGTATGAGTTCGAGTTTTATGTGTAAAAATGGTGGATTTTTCGGGTTCCGTAGCCAAATGCCAAAAAAAGGAACCCTTATAGATTCGTCATGTCTGTCCGTCTGTCTGTCTGTCCGTCCGTATGTCACAGCCACTTTTCTCCTAAACTTTAAGGCCTATGCAGGCTGTTGAAACTGGATAAGTAGATGTATTCCGTGAACCGCATTAAGAATTTCACACAAAAACAGAACAAAACCTTAAATATTGGGGGTCCCCATAATTAGAACTGAAACTAAATTTTTATTTTCATCAAACCCATACGTGTAACATCTATAGATAGGTCTTTAAAAATTCTATTGAGGTTTTTTTCTAAATTGAATAGTTTGCGCGAGAGACACTTCCAAAGTGGAAAAATGTGTCCCCCCCACCCTCTAATTTCTAAAATTAGAGAATTATAAATCTAAAACAAAATATGATGTACGAGTTAGCAGTTTTTTTTAATCCGTCATAAACCACAATTTTCGCCTTTGCTGCTACGGAACCCTTCATGGGCGAGTCCGAATCATCATCATCATCAACTCACCATCATCATTATCAACATCCTCATCATCATCCAAATAAGATAAAAATAAATATCAAATGAAGACATGGCTCAAATGTCTTTGCAACCAAGCCAAAAACTTAAAAAAAAAAGAGAAATGATCGCGAACAAAATCTGAAAAACCCACACAGGATGGTTCGCGGTGTATCACATATGGGTGAATTTCAACAGGTCCATTAAAATCTTCATTCCGTGGATTTTTTTTACCTTAAGTTTTGTAGTTAAAACAAATCGCGTTTATTATAGGTTTTGATACTATATGTATTCTTGCTTAATATCTAGCAGATAAATAAAAAAGCTAACGAGATATACAAGATCAAAAATTACGCGCCACGGCGATGACACATGCGTGCGCGGCAATGAAACAAGCATCCACGGGCATGAAATAAATATACCAAGGGAATGAAATAATCAACCATGGAAATGAAAGTACATAATATAAAACATAATATTTTATGTACCTACTTACATGAGAAATTATACTTACATATAATAAAAATACAAAGGGGATTAGGCAATTGTGTATGGACATTGGCGTCATTTATTTTTTCAATGGCACTGTGTTAAACACGCGTATGAGTGTCGTTATTTTTATTGTAAGTAATATCGGAGCTGCGATATACAGGGTGGAACATTTCGACTTTACCTGGAGGGAAAGTACCCTCATACTAGAGATAGCGAATTTTACTTAAATTAAACATAACCTTATTTTTAAAGGGAAACAAACCTGCATTCAAAGATTTCTAAAAATAACACACCTGATGATCAAACCGCCTAAAATCTTCCTATACCTTCTCTTTTATGGGTTTCCTTTACTTATTTTACCAAGTTTGTTAGAGATATTTGATCCCTAAGATTGAACCTATCGATTGATGCAATTAAAATATAGCTTCATCCGGATTTTATTCGGTTCGATTACCGGGTGTGGCAAGCGATTTTTTTGGAAATCCTTAAACGCAGTGTATTTTTTAAGATTAAGAGAGTGTTTCCTTTGCTGCTGCCCAACCTAGGTGGATCCTGGCTAGTTTTTTCTAGGAGTTATTTTAACCAAGCTGGATAACTTATCCCAGGCAGATTTTTTCTTGAACAACTTCGAGTGTAACC
This sequence comes from Eilema depressum, assembly GCA_914767945.1. Taxonomy (NCBI): domain Eukaryota; kingdom Metazoa; phylum Arthropoda; class Insecta; order Lepidoptera; family Erebidae; genus Eilema; species Eilema depressum. The sequence goes on from OU612026.1 coordinate 4,324,347, forward strand.
CCATCGATGGCTGTCTGTCTGTCCCTGTGTATGCTTAAATCTTCAAAATTACGCAACGGATTTAGAATCGGTTTTTTTAATAGATAGAGTAATTCAAGAGGAAGATTTATATTATGCATAATACATGCATAATATTGTAGAGAAATATTGATAAATTTAGAGATATGTAGCGGGAATGGGATCAGAAAATATGGCGGTACGAAGTTCGCTGGGTCAGCTAGTATTAGATAAACGATACCGCGTTTGCATTGGAGATGTGGAGGGAAAGTACTCTAAATACTGGAGATAGCTAATTTCATTCAGAAGAAACATTTCCTCATTTTTAAAAAGAAAAAAAAACTGCGTTTAACGAATGCTGAAAAATCGCTTGCCACATCCTGTAATTGAACCGACTAAAATCGGAAAAAATAACAGCCAGTATTTTTATTGCTTTAATCGATAGGATTAATTATAAGACTCGAATCTCTCTAAGAAACCTGGTAAACTGCAGGTACTTTCATATTATACCATTTTCATTCATGGCTGCTCAATTCCAAAACGACGCCAATTCTTTTACACGAAAAAGAAATGAGAAATTAACAAATTAATATGATATACTTTTGTCAATATGCTATGGCGATGAGAACATAAGTTACGGAAATGAAACATCTGGTCATGGCAATGAGACTAAATTGTTTTACAAGGCATGGCAATGATTTTTTTTTCATTGCCGCGTTTTTTTCTTCATTACCATATCAAATTTTGACCACGGAAACCATGGAAATGAAAGCACGGTGGTGAAAAACGAGCCAAAAATATAATATAAGAAAAAATCTATTAATTATTCGAAGTATTAAACACTTCACTAAAATAAACAAGATAAATTTCGTTCTATTGAGTGTATAATCAAGAGGATAAACTTATTAGAATAGACAGTTATACCTATCCACAGTAATGAAAGAAAAAATGTCCAGTAACATAAAAATGATATACTTTTATTTATGGTGCCAAAACGCAGGTACGTGTGTACGTCCTTCCATGTCGAGCACTTAGGCGGCACCAATATGCAACGTTTAGCGGATATGAGGGAGGATACAAGTTGTTAGATAAAACGATATCCTAAAATATGTTTAGAACATGGCGATTAAAGGTAACTCTAGGACAAATGAACTTTTAATAACCATTCGTTGTATTGTCTAAATATTTGAATAAATGTATTTCGTAACAATACTTTAACTATTCACGTATCAAATAAAACTAGGTTTTAATTAAAAAAACCAATAGATTTTTATCAATGAGGTATCACAACACAATAGGTGATGTGTGGACAAACACGGCAATGAAAAATTTCGAGGTTTAAATTTTTTTTTTGGTGAATCTATAATCCTATTTAATAAAATATTTAGTGCTCCACATAGATCACTATATCGCCTAACCAGAAAAAAATGTTAGAGTATTGTAAAAATGATTTTTAGTACCGATTTCATCGATGCCACGCAATTTTTGGCCCCGGGAAATTCACCCATATACAGTATCGTGATACAGTATCAAAATACGTCCAAACCACCGATCGTGATACGCGTATCGGATACGAGGTGTATCGCGTTGTGTAGAATATTTATTTATTTATCAAGATACGCGTTTAGTGCGGATCGGGCTGTATCAGATACGGCGTGTATCGTTAACGTGTATCATCTTGCATCCAAACTAGCGATCATGATACGCGTTGAGGCCACGCGACGGAGATACGATACACAGAAATGCTACAAATGTGGACCCAGCTTTAGAAGGTGCTTACAGGGTCTATAGGTCGATTGTGTAGTGTGTGTGAGTGTCCATAGGCCCCGGTAATCACTTTCCATCAGATGGGCCTAGTACTTGTCTGCCACGTCTTCTTCGTCCCAGTCGCATCAGAAGCGAGAGTCTGAGGTCTGCTTAATCAATATAACTGCGGATTTAGCTGGACTTCGAAATTTCCCGTGAAGCGACTGACCTCCACAACCCAATGACGATATCGAAGCATTTTAGCTAGATCAGTTGGCACCTGTTATAAATAAGAAACACACGTTTATATAGTGTTTAAAAAAGTTTTTTTATAGCAGACTAGCTTTTGCCCGCGGCTCCGCCCGCGTGGATGTCGGTTATCGCGACCGAACATAGCCCATGTCCTTTCTCAAGGTCTAATCTACCCCTATACCAAATTTCATCAAAATCGGTTCAGTGGTTTAGGCATGAAAGTGTAACAGACAGACAGAGTTACTTTCGCATTTATAATATTAAGTATGGATATGGATAAACAATTAATTTGTTGTTTTCAGGTATGGTTTCAAAACCGTCGAGCGAAGTGGCGAAAAGCGGAGCGGCTAAAAGAGGAACAACGGAAGAGGGAGGGCGCTGAAGTGATGACGAAGAGGGACCCCGCCGACGATAAGGTGAGATAAGGATTATACTGTCTGTTCATGTGCAACTGAAGATTTGAAAAGGTTGGAGGTTTTTAGTAGTAGCCTAACTTTGCAAAAATATCTTTTGTAAAAGCGTAATTTCAAGTTAGATAAGATAGGAGCATATATCGTGTGTCTTGGTAAGGCAACGTTATGTAGCAAATGTGGACTTATCTCAGCGTATTTCACGGTTTTAGAAATGTGGAAAGCGTCAAAATAAAACGTTTTTCCTTAAAAATAACTACATTTTCTGACAATTTTCATGTTCCTTATTTTACCTGATACCTGAAGAAAAGTTTCATGCTTCAAGTCGTTATTATTATTTTTGTCGTATTTTATATGCGTAGGATTTCACTTACTGTCAGTTTGGTATAGCTGGAAAATATTTAAGTACTTACTTTGAGCACTTCATGTCTCGGCAACTTCATATAGATTACTTTTACAAAATACGATTTATAAAAAATAATAAATTTTAATATTGTAGGACATTCTACACAACGCTATCTAGACCCAAAGTAAACATAGCTTAACTAGCTTATGTTATGGGTTCTAGAATGCGGATAAACATACTTAGATACATTTTTTTTGTTGTTTATTTTGCAATTGTGGCGATCTGTCTACACAATAAGCCACTAGTTTGGTTGACACAACTCATCCTTTTGTCCTTGTTACATAGAGCTTCCTCGCTCTGAGCAGGTAAATCTTTCCACAAGACTTGGGACGTCATTTCTTTTCAGCCTTCTAAACTTGGTGCTGCCGTCACCACCGAGCTCCATGGCTAGTTGGTTTTTGTGGTTTATCAGTCTCTTTTGATATTTTGCACTATTTTTAGTGATTTCCTGGCGAACAGTATCGAGCTTTGTGTCGTTGTAGATATATTTATTAGCAATATATTGTGGGATGTTAAGTATAGCTCTCAGTGTCTTGGTTTGGAATCTCTCTAGTATGTCAATATTGCTGTTGCTGGCTGTACCCCACAGTTGGATACCGTACGCCCATATTGGCTTCAGAATGGCCTTGTAAACGGTGATTTTGCTGTTTGCATTTAGCTGTGAATGTCTTCCAATAATCCAGTACATATTGCGCAATTTGGTATCCAATTGCTTTCTCTTCGTCCAAATATGTTTTTGCCATGTCAACCTTCAATCAAGGTGCATGCCCAGGTATTTTGCGTGCTCTGCTTGGGGAATTATTTCTTTGTTCAGCATAACTGGTGGGCAGCTCTCCTTTTTTAGTGTGAAGGTTACATGTACCGATTTGGCCTGGTTAGCTTTTATCCTCCAAGTTTTAAGCCATACTTCAAGACTATCCAGGTGCAGTTGTAACAGCCTTGATGCAGCACCAGGAATACGATGGGTAGCCAATAGGGCTGTGTCGTCTGCATAGGTTGCCACTTTTTCGTAAATACATAAATAATATTATACATAGAAACACTCAGACCAATGCAAATATATTCATACATACAAATATTTGCACTGAGCGAGGATTGAACCCGCGCCTCCTGCGCTCTTGCGTAGTGGCCGCGTTCACTACCTCTAGGCCACAGACTCCACACAGGTAGTCCGCTGTGGATCAGAAGTACTACTGATTAGTACAACCGGTAGTACAAATGATACATTTTTGTATCACTGTCGTCTAAAAAGTCGGTTTACACTAGGCATAGTCTTCCTGGAGTGGTAAGTAGGGTAAAGTCGGGATAGATGCCCCACTTTTTGAAAAAGGCTCGTAATTCTAAAACTATTAATTGTATATGACTAATTTCTATGAATTTTACTAGTTCAATCATTCCTCTTGAATTATTAATTGTTTTCTTTTACCTATCAATTACAGATTTTGAAAAATTTAGCTTTTTGTAGACCCTTAATTTTTAGGATAGATGCCTCACACTGTATGGATAGTTGCCCCACCGTGGAAATACTAAGAAGGATAGATGCCCTTTACATTGCTTAAACGAAAAATAACACCAAATTTTAGTACCATTTCATATTTTACCTTTATAGAGTTCTGTAAAAAGGGAATAAATAACGAGAATACTGTTATTAAGAAGTAATCAACTAAAATATTAATTTATTGTTTACTTTTAAATTATAAAAAATAAACATATAAAAATGAAGGCCTAAAAACTGTAAGTTACCCATTGATAAAGTATTTTCTCTATTATGTACTATGAATGCAAGTGTTAAATTATTTTTAATCTTTTGTCCAACTTATGCGGCGGGATAGTTGGCCTTTCCCATAGAGCGCACTAAGGGCAACTATCCGCAAAAGTAATTGGGGCAACTATCCTTTTTGATACGGATAGTTGCCTTTTTTAATTTCTAAATAAATAAAAACTATTCGAGAACAAAACGTATTAAATAGTGTAATATAAACTCTAATGCATGCAAAGAAATAAAAAAATTTCTGATTCCTCAATCAGTTATAAAAATATTCAATAGAAAAGACTTAGCAATATAAATGTTTCGACCATCGAGGTATGGCCGCGGGACATTTTCGCTCACACAGAAAAAACGTATACATCTGCACTGATAATTTTTATGACACTACAGTCTACATGAGGTGCTCTTACATTTATAGTAAAGTATTAACGTCACTAACGACCCTAACATATAGAATTTAAAGCTGGGGCAACTATCCAACTGGGGCATCTATCCCGACTTTACCCTATACTTAACTTCTTTTCTTAAACCCAGGGTTCGTCAGAATGTGGTATGTCTCGCGGCTCGGCGGAGGCATCACCAGTGTCGGGGACTGCCGCTTCCCCCCGAGCTTCTTCTCCTGTGACGCCTGGTTCACCGCGACGATCTCCACTTCGCTCCCCCAATCGGTCGCCTAACATATCCCCTAGGCGTGAGAGGTAAGACGTCAACATGAGAGTAGGTATGAGAACATGTTTCGTAGTTGTAGTGGTAGCTAGTGGCTAAGGTAATGGATTTGAAGTCGAAAAGTCGTGGGTTCGAATAATAGTAGGTCCGTGGAATTATGCTACGCGTAAACCCATTTCTAACACAGGCAATTTAGCTTCGCGGGAATATTAGTAATCTTGGTTACTAATTGCCTTTCTTAAAAAGGGAAATATCGAATTCAATTTCAATTGATAAAATAAATATTATACTCGGAAAACGGATTCTCTAAATATCTTAGCCGTAGCACACTAGACGTGATTTTTCTTTTATGCCACTTATGTGACAGACAAGCGATCCACCTGATGCAAAGTGATTATCGTGGCTTCATACGTGTGCAACACCAAGGGCGTCACACTCGTGCTAACCATATCAACTTGCTAGCGTGAACTCGCGAGCGCGCGCGATTTTACCCATTTCAAGATTACCTTAATTTAATATTTACTGTTCTAATATCATCACTTTAGGTTTGCTTACTAGTAGTTTTTATCGATATTTATTGCTCTCCAGGTCGGAAACTAGTTGTCCTTCACCAGCGCCGTCTGTCGGCAGCACAAGTTCGAGAGACGCGGCCATGGACCAGAGACCAACACATCACATGTTCTCGCCATTTGACCAGTAAGTTGTACAGATAACATTTTATAACAAAAATAAATATAGGTAATGATTTGATGAACAACAATAAAAAACTATAATAAACGTATCGAGGGAATGGAGCTTTGCGATTGGCCCGCTTCACACACATTCAGGTTCACAGTAGGCAAGCGGCCAATCGCAATGCTCCCTTCTCTTGATACGTACATTACGAATTCGAATATTTTTCGAACTCGGGGCACTGATTTTTAAAAATTCTGAATGCAACAAAAATGGAAAAGAGAATGATTATATTATTATCTATCTAGTTCCTTGCGATCGGGATCCAGGTTCGAATTCTGGTCATTACACTACCGATATAGATAAACCCTTAAGTAACAATTTATATCAATAATTATTACTAAGATAGAACTAAAATAAATAAATAAAATATTTACCTACATACATAAAGCGTCGTGAAATTCCTCCACATCATCACCAACCGGTAACGTTCCCAGAAGGCTGGCAGCATTACCACGTAGAATGGCTATGCTTATTCTCTATGCAAGATAATAACCAGCCTTCTGGTCACGCGAATGGATAAACCTAACACAAGCGATTTTGCTTAGCTGAAAGGGTTAAAAAAATAACCGAAAACACTAACACACATCATAATAATCCATATCCATAATTTAACCCGTGTAACAACAAGTGCGTGCACATGACGAGTTGAATTCAACGACAATTACCCAATTAAGAGCCGGCACGCCTTGCACTAATCAACCGTAATTATATTGCGCTCACTACTCGGTATTAAGATGATGCGCGTTAGCGTAGCGGTCATATACTATACGATTGTTGTGTGGTCTTTGAATAAAACAGCTTTTTATGAGGCTGTTGTGAAATGGTAATCAGGCTGATATAAAAATGTTTCTCTTGATTTAAAGTTAACATGGTGTTGCAATGGTTTATACCTAAATTAACTAATTATGGCATAGTATAATGCAGTGCTGGATGGGTGAGATGATTCATCATTATCCTCATAGCCATTTCTTTCCTAGACGTAACGCAAGCGGACCCGGCTTATTACTTTTGATTGGTTTTCCGGAAGCGACTGCATTATGACCTCCTAACCTCGAAATGAAAGCCTGCGCCAGAGCTTCATCTGTTATTCGGCACGTGCTAAGTACGGCCTAAAGTAGCAGGTAGAAGCCTGTGCACCCAGGGAAGAGATGATTATCATAATGAATTTTTTTTTTATTAGACACGCGAAAGTGAATGCCTATGCTATAGTCTTAATGTGTATAGATAGTAATACTGGGTAAATTTTTTAGTCCAAAATCTTGAATCGAATTTAAATAAAATGTAGTTAACTACTTCTTCGACAGAGTCAGTCCATTTATGTTCGAAAGAACATAGTTCTACCACCTACGTCGCAGTTATTGCTATAACCGAAAATCGGTTTAAAAAGTCCACAATTCAAATGCATTGATTACGAAATTAGGAGCACGAGACATATCACTTCAGCATTTGATTGACATTTATTTAGTAGCTCAATTTAAATAAATTTGTAGTAACAACACCGTCGGACGCGGTATTTAGGGCAGCCACTAAAATGCTTCAATATTATTATGTGTCAATAATGTGGCGGGCGATTTAATTTATGGCGATATTTATTAATTGGCCCTATTAAGTTATAATATTCTAGGTACGAGGACTGTGGCCATCTTGGAATCTTCTATTACGGAAAATAACTACAGAATTAAGCAATTTCTCGTAGTTAAAATAAGTTAAGTATTTAATTTAAGAATGGTAAAAGAGCGGTAAACGTTGCGTCTGTTCTTATTATCATTTTTATTTATTTTTAATCATCCACCTTACCAATTACAAACATTTTTCCTTATAACTTACCGTTTTGACGTTTAGTAAAAACTTAAAGAGTAACTAATTTGACTAACCATGTCAAGTAAAACTGGACAAAATTAGTAAATATATAAGGTCTCTTAACTTTTTAATATTTTTTGACGATTAATTTATAATCATCAAACTGTAGATAGGTATATTATAGTCCCTCCGTGTAAGAAAATTATTAGGTAGGTGATTTTTTAAGATCAGGAATTTTAAGAAAATACCATACACCTAGTCCACAAAATTGTTAGCTACTTTAAGTTACAGCATATATTTACTTATTTGTACTTATTCAGTCTATTAACTTACTCCTTATATTCAGGCGTAAAGTTATTACGAAATGCCTCACTTCACCAACTTGTCTCATAACTTAAAACTTGACTCGGGTCCCGTCAAACTCTCAAGATTCACTTTAATCGAATAACCTCAAGTTTAATTGTCAATAATAATGATCCCGGGTTAACTTGGTTTCACTTGGCGAATTAACTTCAAGTTACAAGCTTAATTTGTTAAGTATCGATTAAGTTAATTATGCGATGATAATTTTGTAAGTAAGTTTGTTTTAGAGGTTTGGTTATTATAGATGTGGAAATTAACTTAGAAGTAATTAGTAGACTAAGAACAGAACTGATAAATCAACTTAAGTAACATTTGAAGATTTTAGCTGTAACATGAAATCTATTACATCTTATGCTCGTTACGTGGTTATGCCAAGCGACTACAATATGGGGTTCTTCACGAAGGGCATTAGAATTCTAGAAGGGTTGGCAGCACGAGTATGATTCCCCTGGCGTTATGCACATACATAGGCCACGGTATCCACTTTCAATCAGGTGGAACGTGTGCTTGTCTGCCACCTAATTGTATTCAGAATTTTATTCAGAATGTGAATTTAAAGTCAAGCTGATTGGACTATTTTTCCAAGTACCTACTCTCGCTGATCTGATCGTAAAAAAACATGAGCATCTGGTATTCATAGATCACACAGTCACATATTGTCATCGATCTCTGAGCCTTTTTCCCAACTCACTTGGGGTCGGCTTTCCAATCTAACTATGATGCGGCTGAACTTCAATATTTTCCCTGGAGCAACTGCCCATCCCCATGCATCTGACCTCTACAATCGGAGATATCGTAGCTCAGTTGTTAGAATAGTCGGACTTTTGAGGGCTCCAACTATCTGTAACGACCGCCATAGATGTTCGTATACCTAACAATCGAGACCGACGGCTTAACAACGCTCTATCGTCATTATATTCTACAATACGCCGGACAATGAATTGCCACTTGTCTAGAGGGGTAGTACCTGATAATCCCATATAAACTAGTACTGTAGAACGCACCGGTCGTGTACCCTCCAATATTAGTCCAACCAAAACAATTGTATTTTATCCTGCTATAGCAACAATTGGCGAGATAACAAGCGTATAAAATGTAAGTTGGACTAAATCTCAGGGAGCATAGAGCCGACCTGGTAGAACTTAGCCGGCATCCGGGCCGGACCGGACGCGCGCTAATGCGATATGGAGGCGAGCCGAGCTTATAGCGCCCTAAGGGTTATCACACCCATCAGGACAGCGATTTTCGTGATTTTCGCCAAATGATAGAGTTATTTGGTGGAGAAATGGTTTAGTAACTGACGAGACTAATTTATTTTGGGAAATTTTCGTTGTTTGGTATTCGGAGAGACGATCTTTGTGATTTTCGATAAATGGTAGAATTATTTATTACAGTTTTGATACCGTAATTGAGGAATTTGTAGAGTGCTGATAAATTGTAGCGATTTGTGAATATTCTTCTCACTGAATTTATATCTGCAGGGGATCACTTCATGGATACATTATCCCACTAATATTCAAGATAGAACTGACTATGTTTGACATTATCACACTGAAAATCAAATACAAGAAAATTAGTGTGTGAGTTGGTATTCTACAATTTGGTACACTTCTGTCTACCCTTTCAGGGAGTACAGAATACCTCTTCGAAATAGCCCAACCAAGTGAGTTGTTTACAGTCAAGTCTTGACATTTCTCCTCTAAATATTGACGTAATCAAACTTGCAGTCAGTGTCCCTTGTCACCGTACCCCTAATAATCATACATTGGTGTTCTACAATAACGGCTATTGTTTGAATTCAGAACGAATGGCGGCCGGCGCGTGCGCATCACGATCAATTATTTAGTGGAGACCAAACAGAGAGCTGCGAGGAATTGCTATTTCAGAGTTTCTTTGAAATCATGCCTTTTATGTCCATATTTCGCCACGTTTTTCGGTTCTATGTAGGTGATAGGCGCGAGTCTATTTTCATCAACTGGGTATTTTTTACGGACATACGGCACTTAATATCTTATCTAGGTAGTATACCAAGCTCTTTTTCAAGATTTGTTCTCGCCACTGAAAATTTTCAAATTTCAAAATAAATTAGAAACCCCAATAAGATTTTAATGGTTCGGACAATTGCTTCCTTGCCGTATCCACGTTTTCACCGCTGAATGTCTTGACTGGACTTCCAATTACAGGACTGTATTCACACGTGCGGAGTACGTAATGCAGAAACAATTGCAAGTTTACATATAGGTACTCAAGGTGTAGGTAAGTACAGTCTGAGTGGAACTGCCTTAGGGTGCTTAAATAAAGATAATAAAAACACATTTTACTCGGTGAATTTCATTGAGTAAAATATGTAAATTAATGTAATTATACCGTGATCGCAATAGTTCCCATAAACATAATTATACAACATACTTACAATATCCACAATAGACACACTGAAGACATTCCCAATTACACTACAAAAACACAAATACAAACGAACAAATTAGGTCACAACAAAACCAAACCAAATACAAAATTAATTATATAATTTTTTTAGCAGTCGTAAAATGCAATTAAGGGTTATTAAAACGCCATCAGCCGGTACAATTGGGTGGTGTAACGAACTCAGTGGCGGTTTCGCGCGCAAGGGTTACGCGCCCGCATGCCGGTCTAATTGTCCACATTAATATGACAAATACAATTTCGTCGGTCTGTTGTACCGCGGCGGTGCACCGGTTGATTTTGATACTGATCGCATGAATATTGAAAGGTTTAATTTCCATTCAATTGTGACGATTGTTTTTTTTTTAATGGTTATCTTTGCTTCACGTCTCTTACTTGATAATCTGTGGCATTACGGTTAAGATTTCGAGTGCTACGTCAGTAGTTGTAACTTTGATTCCTGCTGAATGCAAATATTCTGCTCGTATAAGGGGCTCGTGGTAACCAAGTAGGTTAACACATTACAAGGTTAAGCAACACTAGCCAAGCCGGTCTTAGGATGGGTCACCATTCTGAAGACAATGAGACCTCTCCGTGTCATGGAGAAGCATGTTAAGCCTTCGGTACCGATTACTATACGAATAAACGGCAGTTTTTACGGTTAGTTGGAGCCCTAAAAAGTCCAACAACTGCAATATTTAACGGTTTAACTGCAATATTTCAATATCTCCAATGGGCTATGGCGGTCAGATGATAGTTTCTTCCCTGAAAATATTGAAGATCAACCAAACCCGCAGTTATACTGGAAAATGCGAACCCTAGACTCCAAGGTGAAAGCTTCGGATGCGACTAAAAGTATGATTCCGTAGCCGACCGCATACGACAACTGCCGACGCATGCAGCACATACAACCCATTACTTGTCAAACTCCGATACGGATGAAGCAGAGCATTGAGAAGCCGCAATGAATTACGTGTAAGTATGTGCTGCATGCGTCTGAAGTTGTCGTATGTGGTCGACTACGGAATCATACCTTACTCTAGGATGAAGTAGAAATGAGAAGAACCTTCTTTCGTCCGTCCATCCATAGTATGTACAAAATATCAAAACTGCGCATAGTGCGCACTATACGATTGTGCGACATAAACTCGTTAGCCGTCCACTTGTCGACGTTTGCTAATTCTGCTTGTTTAATCCTATGGCGGGTGACAAATCGCTTTGTGTGCCTATTGTGCCGGGTATACACTAGTTGCATAAAGATGAGCGTGGTATAATGAATGATGAGTCTCATTCGCTTACTTTTGTTGTGATATGCCTTCGGATTTCGAATCCATCTGCTGGCAATAGACCTGCTCCATCAGTTTAAATTTTCCCATCCCAAAAACTGTGCTCTCCTAAGTCCAGTGTGACCTGTTTCATCTTAACATCCATCGCAGTAAATTACTATTTCTATGCAAGTTCTTATGGGCCATTTCTATTCATAGATTTATTTGCATACAACAGTCATAATAATTTTATACGAAGTATTTGCAACATGTTTTAAATGCCTCAACTCGCCTCTTCATCCATACTGTCTGTCTCGCTTTCACGCCTAAACCACTGAACCGATTTTGATGAAATTTGGTATAGGGGTAGATTAGACCTTGAGAAAGGACATAGGCTATGTTTTTGTTTGGTCGCGATAACCGACATCCACGCGGGCGGAGCCGCGGGCAAAAGCTAGTCTTCTATACATAACGCGAAACTACTTTAGTATTAGGTATGTTATCTGTGACGAAACTTCTATTTCTTGATGGTTACAAAAAACATAACCACGAAGGCTAATGTGGGAGGAGCTCCACTCTCGTCTTTAAACTGTCAAAGTGTGCATGTTATTAGATATCACACACACACAGACGATATCACTGCGAGAGAAGGAAAACTCGAAACAAAACCCAGTACCAACCCGAGTAGCAAGCGTGGAAACAGTAGGCCAAAGCCTCCCAACATTGGGAGAGGCCTATGTCCAGCAGTGGACTGCGATAGGTTAATTGATAGAGTTTGTATATAGTCGTAGTACATAAAGCCTAAAATCCCCTACCACAGTCCCGATAAAACATGTCTACAGTTATAAAACGCCAACTACAGTCGCGCACGTTCCCGGGATGCATGATCCAATTGCCGTCCGCTAAATTGATACTCTATTTGGCTCAATTAAGCATTAATTAATACCATTAATGAACACTGAGCCGCTCTATTGCTCTGAGTAAACGCTAACTGTTTTGTTCTGCAGTTGTGTACGTACTTACGCTATTTCTGGTGTACACTCATATGGTTTGCGCGGGACTTTTTCAGATTACTTTGATTGTTTAGGTATGCAAAATAAAGTTATATAATTTTTATTATGCTTGATAAGAGTTTGCAAGTTATCAAATTGATTATCAAACAGAATTGACCCGTATGAGCTGAGGGCCAAATTTCTTTTGATCTGTCACGTTTTAGTGAACATATACATAACATAAACTCACGCCTATATCCCCGAAGGGGTAGGCAGAGGTGCTAGCACCCACATTTCGCCGTTTATGTTTAGGTCCCAAATGTACTAGGTGGCGAGCGAGTGAAAAGAAGGCAAAATCTGTTATTAAGATATTTTCAATTATTAAACCTCGATCTAATGTTGGCTCTCAGTTCAAATTTAGTTGTAATAATGTTTTTTCATTTTTTATTAAATTAGTAAGCAGTTATTGCATCAAATACTGCATTCTAAACACAAAATTGTCTGTGTATATCTATGGTCAATTCGTGGACAATTGTGTTGGTTACATGGTTGATAATGTGTTTAAGCTTTTAAGATTATTTGTATAAGACTTTATCATGTAACTGTTTTTTGTCCCCAATAAATAAATAAATAAATAAAACGAGCATGACGACAATGTTCTTTTTTCAAAATTTTGTTACGAAAAACCGTTTTTGACATTTCATTTGATTTTGACAGGTCGAAGCTCAATTTTGAATAGATACACAGAAGTAGACATCCTTTAGTTACATCACCAATGGGTACTTTACCACGGTTTATTATATCCCATTTACAATATTGAGCCTTGTACTTGAAAATAGTGATTGATTCGCAGTGAGAAAGCTCATACTAAGGGTAAAACCTGTATTCTGAGGGTAAAACATGTGCCTCTGAAATTCCTAATAAACTACCCTCAACATTATAAAAAAGCTACTTTATCAGTATATCAAATCAACACAAAAGTATCTTAAAAAGCTATAATCATTAATATCCATAAATCACAGTACAGTCTATAAATTGTCACCGCCATGCCCAAACACGAAGCTATAAAAATAAAACTGTCACACAACAAAACATAATAACAGAACCAATCTCAATCAAGTACCAAAAATCGTTCGGACAATAGGGCTCGTGCACACTGTCCGTGATAAATCGCGGCGACCCGTCGCGACGCGATTAAAAAAGCGTAAAGAGGGTGTGTCGCCCTTCGCAATAGGCGATCACTTAACGCTAAATTGAGCCGAATCTGGTGGATAAACAAAACGTAAGTCGTAGCCACGTGACTTTGGAGCGTGTGAGCTCAAGTGGAGCCATTCAAACTAAATGTACCGTAATTGGATCTTGATTTTGTTGCGACTGTATTTGGCTTAATGACTCATTTAATGTGGATTGGTGATGATGCCGTTTTAATGTTCTTAGAAAGAGAAGTGCTTTTCTTCGGATTGGACTAACAAGATTGATTATTATTTATTATGTACTTAGGTACTTCCGTTCGTTTCTTCTTTACAGTGTACAGTGTAGTTAAAGTTTCAGGAAAATGTTAAGTAAACATTTAATTTTGTCATTTCATTATCCTTGTTTCTAATGAACTTCTAAATAGCAGATTTTTAATATTCAGCCCAATACCTTATGAAAATATGTAGCTATCTTTTGTATCGGTACTATTAAGATTTTATTGACGCCAATCACACTGTTTTATATGGAAAATGATTTCAATTTAACATAATTATTTTTTCATAATAAATAGCATTTTTAAATATCATATTACTCATAATTAGTTAATAGAATACTTCATAATAAACAATTAGTAGGACCCAACAAACTAATTGGCATGTTAGTAAAAGTTAGTTTATGAGTATATATTTTGTACCAAGTCATAGATATTTAATTCATATTTTTTCACACTAACCACTGCGTTTGTTCGCCATAAAACACACACTCCCGCTGTGCGCTGCGGGCTATCGAAAATATTTGCGATTACAAGCAGCTCGCGCGTGTCGCTGCGATTATCCGTTAGTGCGTAGTCACTTTTATACACCTAATAAATATTTTATGAAGAAAAACATACCATTTTATGGAATTTAAATATTAACACAATATATACCTACTGTTTTTTATTAACTATTTATTCAAACAAATTCAAACAAAGTGCAATAAGCATAAATAACTCTTTGTTTGAATATTTTTATATAGTATCCCTTATTTCCAAGGTCCACACCGTTACAGCCGAGGAAGCAAGCGCCCTCCAGCGTTTGCTAGGTCTTGATAAGTAAGTGGTAAAAATCAATGCTAGATTCGCAAGGTTCTAGTCAAAATGAGTCTCTACCTAGAGAAGAAAAAAAAAATCAACAGTAATTAATCATTACCGTCAATAATTTTGTAACAGCTATAAAACCCTTTCGGATTAGCCACGCCGGCATACAATCGCATACACCCACTTAAGTGGCCATAAAAAATAAATCAAATTCAGTAGTAGCCGACGGGTTGAGATTGAGTGGCTACCAGATCTAACCCTACAGTGGTCACATGCGGGCAAAATATTAGAAGGGTAATTAGATACCGATATTTATTGTTAAAAAATCCAATTGGATTTGGTGACAATTGTAAAGAGTACTTTAATGTTACTAAGAGTCTTGGGATTTACGAATGCTGAGGGTGGTAAGTACTTTACCGTCATATTTTTTTTACACGGTGTTATGCCTCTAACGGGGCAGGCAGAGGTGTGTTCACATCGCTCTCTCAAAACTTAAGTGCTGTGCTCTTGTCGTGACCTCCTGATTCACATCCACATTACGCCGACTATTTATTTGTTTACGACGATACCACAAACTTTCTAATTCATGACAATAGCAGGATATAAGTATCATTCTTTAACCTGTCTTACCTTTGGTCAGAAGCCACAGACCATTGTGGTTACACTCGGTGTAACCTGTAAAAATAATATCTAAAGGTGCGTACAAATTATATAGCATAACATGTTATAAAACAATGTTATATAACATGTTTCAGTAATGTAGACACTGAAGTTAGTACAATGTTGCAAAGTTATAAAACAATGTTAGATAATGTGGACGTGTTATATAACACAAGTTATACAACATGTTACATAATCTGCACGCACCTTTACAAATAAATTGCGATAGAATCCGTTTTTCAATAGTGTAACCTTTTTGAAATTTCTGAAAGTTCAAAAGTATCACATACCTTTTTTCAGATACATGCGTAACAACGATCTGGTAACCCGTAAATGTTGTTAAATGTATAAAGTAACCCAAAAACTAAATTGTGTCCATTGCGTTACGATTTCTGAATTTATACACAGTACCTAGCAAAAAAAAAAAAGAAGATTAATACTTATTTGAATGACTTCTTTCAGCAATTAAGGATGAAAGTGATTTGTGCTACCACATTTTTACGTATTTTTTTTACGAATCGAAATAACGTTCGTTTAGTAACACTTATGACTGTCAAGAACTCAATATCGGTGAGAAAGGAATCTGTCAAAAAATTACGGTTACACTTTTCAAATTGTTAGTAATTACAATAATTTTATTTACAAACTGAATCAATGAGTAAGATGATGTCAAGAAGAAACGATTATGTAAGATTTAAAGTATTTAAATGTGTTACAATCGTCCAAACATAACTGGATAACTTTTTTATACCGTGCAGCCGTTCTTCGACTGAAGTCGTAATATATAGACCCTTCCACTGGTACCATCTACCTCGTTATCGTTTCCGACACCGACCCAAGATCCTAACCACTTTACCCTTATTTGACACAACTCTTTTCACTTCAATACTCAAAAGAATATGTTCCTTATTACTAGTGTTTTAGAGTCGAATTTGACGTGTACAGGGGAAGGGTCGAGGGGGTGGTCGGTTGTTATGACAACGCGTTGTTGCCTACAGGCAGTAGATATATCTGAGCTGTAGGTATGTGTAGAGGGTATGGGGTCGAGAATTACCTACACTTACAGTATGGTGTACTAGTGGTAGCGGAGTTGCTTAGGCGTTGTGCTTGTCATTGAGAGGTAACGGGTTCGATTCCGGCTTCTTAAAACGGTTTAATTTAGAGGAAATTTCACTGGATCCATAAGAATGTTCGCTGTGCTTCAGTAAGCATTTCAAGTCCCTGAAAAAACATGATGTGTGGTTTTGAAGAAAGCGTTTTTTTCTTTACAAATGCATAACACAATAATACGAATGATATTTTCGATGACGTAAATAGATACGATATGCGTACATGTCTTAGACATATCTCATGAAGTATATTTTATAGATACTGTTTCTATGTAAAGTCTCAACCCGGCCAGGCAAAACTTCATTGTGGATCTTTGAAAGAGAGAAATAAAGTAAGAATAGTACATTATGGTACAAGTGAGCAACGTTGGTGATTACCGCCGAGGCGCCATTGAGACCCGAGCCGCCAGGCGAGGGTCTTAAGACAGCCGAGGACGGTAATCATCATGCTCACACGTGCCATACGACGTTTTACAACACACTTGCGAATAAAATAATACTACAAATACTAAATAAACAATACTACAAATTAATTCGTTTTCCTATGCGCGCGCATTTAACAATGGCGGTCGATCATAATTAAAAAAAAATGAGGTTTGAACTTAACTTTTTTTTACTGTTTTTTTTCTGTACTTAGAGAAAAAAAAAAGTTAAATTTGAGTGAAAATTTTGTTTATTATACAAGTATTACAAGTTGAAATTATTTATTTAAATACGAAAATGCATCAAATGGCCATACAATAGGCGTATTAATTTATTCGTATTATTAAACACGTTATTTTTTGTATCAAAACTTTTTTAAGAACATAGACAATTATAGACACTTCCTATAAAATTTAAAAAAGAATCTATAACTCACTTTTGTGAATAATAGCAATGAAAAAGTCACAGTTTGATAATAGGTGTCATTACGTGCCTAATTGCGGTAAAATAATATCACTTTTATCAGCAGGTGTGTTGTAATAGTACATTATGGTACAAGTGAGCAACGTTGGTGATTACCGCCGAGGCGCCATTGAGACCCGAGCCGCCAGGCGAGGGTCTTAAGACAGCCGAGGACGGTAATCATCATGCTCACACGTGCCATACGACGTTTTACAACACACTTGCGAATAAAATAATACTACAGATACTAAATAAACAATACTACAAATTAATTCGTTTTCCTATGCGCGCGCATTTAACAATGGCGGTCGACCATATTTAAAAAAAAATGAGGTTTGAACTTAACTTTTTTTACTCTGTTTTTTTTTCTGTAAGGTAACTGTACCAATGCTCGACACTTTAAGGAAAAATAAAATTTCAATCTAAAAAATTTAACAAATTAATTACAGCATGGTCGTTACATTCTTTTTTAACTGTTACAGCAACAATTAGACATTAACTTTTGCCCATAAAATCTTTAAAATCTATCATACTTTTACTTTAAATTAAATTATTATGCACTTGGTCGAAAACACCAATGCTAGACATCATTGTCCCAATGGTCCAAGTATGTCAATAACTTCAATATTTATAACGTTTATACTAAAATTAGTAATAATCATAACTTATAAACAAAAAAATCACACCTATAAAAATCAGTACCCTTGGCAAAAATCTTAAGAAATAACACGACCGTGTTCACGGAGTCACATTATTTGCTGTCAACAGTCTTTCTAAATTTACTTCGGATGGTGTTGCGAATATTTGAACATATCTTATAGATACCATTAGGCACCTTTTAAGTCAATAGTCTTATAAAACAAATGGATAATTTTCTCAAAATACTGGGTTTTGTTCGAAAGTGTCTAGCATTGGTACAGTGTCGAGCATTGGTACAGTTACCTTACTTAGAGAAAAAAAAAAGTTAAATTTGAGCGAAAATTTTGTTTATTACACAAGTATTACAAGTTGAAATTATTTATTTAAATACGAAAATGCATCAAATGACCATACAATAGGCGTATTAATTTATTCGTACTATTAAACACGTTATTTTTTGTATCAAAACTTTTTTAAGAACATAGACAATTATAGACACTTCCTATAAAATTTAAAAAAGAATCTATAACTCACTTTTGTGAATAATAGTAATGAAAAAGTCACAGTTTTATAATAGGTGTCATTCCGTGCTTAATTGCGGTAAAATAATATCACTGTTATGAGCAGGTGTGTTGTAAAACCAATTTATTAACCACACGCACAGGAGGAAACAAATATACAACAAGGAAATAGGATACAATATAGAGAGGCATGCGAGTCAGTCATGTATACCAGTTATAGGCTAGGCGTTTCAGATATTAATGAAAATATTTTCCTTTCCATGGGAATTTCAGGATATACAGCATGTGTAAATACTTTTGGATAAAAATGCAATGACCTATACTAATATTAAGTCAATCCATTTACAATTTTTCTAGTTTTCTACCCACAAACAACTGTATACACAAATTCTATCTTTTGGCAATCCAACAAATAACGAGGGTGTCTATCAATTAGGATAAAATCTACTTTAAGCATGTAATTCTACAGTCCAAAGTCTAATAGTGGGGACGAATAACAAATGAAAGCAGAAAGTAATTTGTACGAAGTCGGTATCGTTCTCTGCAATTTGCATTGAGCTATGTAATAAGTGTAGGGTGACTATGCGTTGTAATGCATCGGATTAGTTCTGTAGATTTTAAGTTGTCTCTTTGAATGACATACTAAATGGAGGTGGTATGCTAAAAATTGCGTTGTATGCCTTAAATATTCAGTGTGAAGGCGGTGCATAAGACGATCTCTTGTTTCCTGTACACTCTGTTTGGCAAAGGAGGTCGCGTGCACTCTTTGTAAGGAAATCAAAACAAGTTGTTATAGTGGTAATTGTATTTCTGACTTATTGGGTAATTCCAAGGTCTACTAGCTATTGAATCATTATGTTTTTTAATTGTCATATATTTCTTCTGCTATATTTTCATTATTTTGAACTTCTTCAATATGTATAAAGCGGCATTGATAGGATCTTACCAAATTTGGATAGGTAGGGGGAGGGGGGAACACTACTGACGGTGGAGGTGAGCGCTGATGCATCACAAGGTGGCCACCCGAAACCTACATCTGGGTCGCAACTGTCGCAAGTCCCAGTCGCCGTCACGGTGTTCCTCTCTGTATCACACTATGGATTAGTCATCCATGGATTAATCCATGGAGTGCTGAGAATCGGATCAATAATACATTTCAAACTAATTAAAAGCTTAAGATATAAGTTAACATTTTTTGTTTGGATACATATGAAATATTCCCTCCGGCCACCATGGCAACTTCACTCTGCAACCCTATTCAGAAAAAGTACATTCTGTTAATCTGAAAGCTTTACTCAAAGAAAATACAAATAAAATAAAAAGACTATCCCGAAATCTTGTAACATTATGGGAGCCCTATTCGGGAGTTTCACTCACCGCAGAGCTGGGCGCCCCTCTCTCACCCCCGCGATAAGTTACCTAATAAAAATTATGCTTATCCATTTACAAGTTCCATCATTATATTACCCAAATTATTATTCATTTGTCTATTATACTGAATATTTGGAAGTTCGCTTCTCAGACGAACAAAAGGAGAAACTTTATTGCAATTCATCTTTAAATAGGTACGAGATGAGTTTGAATTTTGCGTGTAAGTTATCCAAATATGATCAACTTAATCAGAAGATGCTTATCAGATAAGTTTTGATAGTTTCGGCGTAATGCTTTCAATAAGCCAACAATTTAAATTGTTTGAGTAGCTAACATATAAGTACTAAGTATGACATAAAAGCACATAGCAGTCTTTTAAAAGGTGCGTCTTTACCATACCAACGCCTTCTGGGTCCAGGTGAAACTCTAGAATCCTGATTCTGCTAAGTAATGAATGTATGGGATTTTTATGACAGTCGCCAATGCATGTCATGTCATAAACATCAAATTACATTGTGCGTGTGTGTCAAATAACTGTAACAAACACTGTAAAAAAAAGACGTGTGGCACTCGGGGACTGCCGCGGTAAAGCTATTGCATAGCATTTTTTATTAACTTATGCAATTATCCCCCCACTCCGAGTTCGCACGAATCGAGCCGAGCTGCTCCGAAATCGGCCGATTTCGGAGCAGTAGGCACATGCTGTAACTTGCATCTCGAATGATCGAAGTGAGCTCGATAGCTGAATCCGCGGTGATTTGTCAATTTCGCGAAATTGACCAATCACCGCGGATTCAGCTATCGAGCTCACTTCGATCATTCGAGATGTTTGTTACAGCATGTGCCTGCAGCTCAGCTTGATTCGTGCGAGCTCGGAGTGTCAGCTTAGGTTTTTTCGTTATGGAATTTCTAGATTCAGTCTCCACGCTCAAGGTCCGCGATAGAAGCTATGCAATACCTTAAAAAAACAGAATCGGAGTTTTGCTAAGCAACGGACGAGGTTGTCTTCTTCAGTTTGGGAGGCCAGACGGAAGTCACCCTCGTCAACGAACCAAACAAAAATGATAAGTGGACACCGGGATCCAAAGTGTGAACTGTCAATACAACCGAGAAATCGCTTAGAGAATGATGCTGAACATAAGAACCTATGCATTGAGGTTATAAAATACGTCCAAGATCAGAATCTGATTTGAATCAGTTCATACATTAGTCCTATCATACGTCAAAGTAGACAAGTCATAAAGTAACTTGTTAGTTTTCGTGTTAACGTAAATGAATTGTTTGTGATCGCGTTAGTTTAGCAGAACTCACTAAATATTCATCGGGGTTGTATTAGATTTTTCACTCATAGTCGTAGACAGAGACACGTATCAGCCGGCGGGTCGTGGAGTGAGGCAAACAACCAAATCTTCAAACGGCAAGTCGCGAGTGACGTCAAAGGCACGAGCGATTCCTTGCAAATTGTATTTACGCGTCCCGCGGGCGCGCCCTTATCGAGTTTGCTCTCAAAGAGCCGCCATTTTTAAAACTTCCATCGACTCAGGTAGAGGATCGACGCGGCCAATTGTGGTTCCGCTTTGTTCTTTACCTCCTTTATAGGGTTGACGAAGTTAGCCAGTTTCGGCGCACGAATAATTTGTGTTCCCGGCCGCGCGATGCGATTACGGGAGTTTCGCCCGAATCCGATCCGCCGCTTGTCGGAATCGAATTGCGCCGAGCCGCTCGAGCGAGCCGGCGAGCGACAACTTCGTTTGTTACAAACATAATGTCCTTCGATGCCAAATTATATTTGCCTTACTTCGAAAAGGGGTATGCGTATCGATCGGACCGCTTTAGACCGTATCAAGTCTAACCTAAATAAATAACGTTGTGTATAAGTCGGTCATTCTCACGAAATGGTGTTCTTCGTATAATTTCCGTCACGATTTTTAATTTTGATCAAATTCTATAAATTAGTAATTTAATTGAAAGAACACGTCATTCTTTACGAATTGGTATATTTGGCACTGCATTTAAACACTTAGTTTTTTATTTATGGAGTGATATATTTTTGAGGGTGACGGAAATTAGGTTTGCGGTGATAAAAATGAGTAAATCCTTTCTCTTGTAATATCTTAGCCGATCTTTTTCTTTGCATGCCGCGTATAAAGAAGGATCATTCCTGACCTTTGTCTTCTCCGTTGCTGTCTAAGTTTTAGTTGCTCCAAAATATCCTCTCGGCTCTTCTTCGGTTTACCCATAATATCTGAAAATAATCGAGTTTATTGTTCAAAAATATACATTTAGAATTATAACTTTGTTCGGTGGGTAGAAACAACAATTACAGGGAGTTTTATAATTTCGGTCACTTTTAGCGTGACGGAAATGTGTGACTGAAATTAGGGAAAATGGGATTTTTTTAAATTTAAAAAGTAATTAGAACATAATTTTAACAACTAATTCATTTCATACATAAAAGATATATAATTACGTAAGAATTGTTTGATTAATAGTTATTTCGAGCAAGAAGTAATTAATTAAATGAGCGAACAGAAATTAGAAGACTTGTAAACCATGCGAACGGAAATTAGGTACTTACCTCACTGGGACGCCCGTAGAACATGTAGTACGCGTGCAGTTCGCTGGATGTCTGTGGCACTACTAACGCTTGCCGTACATGCGATAGGGATAGGTACAATTTACATATCTAGGGTTGTTTTCACGAATTTGTAGTGGGTGACAGAAATTAGGTATAATGAAAGGACAAACATATTTTACGTTGTAACTAAATAAGTAGCCATGTTAACGTTATTATATTTTTAGTATAGCTCAATTAATCTATCTAATTTATAAATAAAGGGCAATAAATGTATAAATCAAAACTTGTCTTGCACTTTTTAGGCTCAGAAAGTATTATTCTGGGTTCTGGACAGTGAACGGAAATTAGGAGAATGAATCAAAAACAATTATTCTGAGGTATTTTTGTACCAAAGTAGATGTATATAATATCATTCCTTATTAGATAATTGCCAAAACTAGCCCCCAGAAAAAGAATTAATCCCAAAATTTTAAAAATGAAGTAGATAATTGAATGGACGTTCGAAAATCTCACTCCCTGAGAATGACCGAAGTAAGAAAATATAAAAGATACGCGTCATGTAGACTGGAAAGAGAGCACAAAATGAGCTCATTTCTATTCCGCGCGTAAACAAATTCATAACTCGCCGAAACTCATAAAATCATCCGCGAAACACACTTTTATTAAACGAAAACAAAGCTAACGCGGTGGGCGCATAAGTTAACATAACATTCCATTCCTTGTTAAAAGATAAATTAGTGCGGGCGCGTCCGGCGTGGAAATGTATTCGCCGAGCCAATCTCGCGCTCCCCGGGGCGGGCTCGTAATTGCTTAAGAGAAAAATCCAAATGAGAAATGAAAAGGGATTCCCTTTTCAGAGGAAAAATTATATAATTGAATATCTTTTCGTAAGTATTATGAGGTATAAAATATGATAATTGAGTTTTTGCTTACGGCGAGCGAGGCTGGGCGAGCCGCGGCGCAGCGTCTTCGCTTATTACTTTGTACAACTCGGATCATCTGCTTCTGTCTGATGCTTTTATAAATCGCTAAATTGAGTTTATCTTATATTCTACTTACTGTCAGTATCTCTTTTCTTAGTCTAGTAGTCTCTTTTCGTCTGCTCGCAAACATCAACCGACTTTGAATTCGCGGTATTCATTCATCACACAACCCTGATTATTATGCCCTGTAAAAGTGCGTACAGATTATGTAACATGTTGTATAACTTGTGTTATATAACACGTCCACATTATCTAACATTGAACGTTGTGGCCAACGCGAATTAACTATCGTAAAAAAAAAAAAAAATTCTGCACCCAAGCTATATTAGCAAATTATTTAACAATTTAAATTATGACGTCACAATTGCTTATTCCATACAATTTTCTTTATAACCTACCATTTTGACGTTTAACATAAAGTAACTAACTTGACTCGACAGTTAAATACCCGATTCCTAAAAACTTAAACCATTCGAAATGTTCCAAATTGCCATTAATATATCAATTGGCAATTCAGTATACTTATACAATCAGAAACGACAGCTTTATTAAAAGAACCAAATCTCCCCATGCTCCCACAATCAAACACTATGTGACAAAAAGCTAGTGATTGAATTTCCCCTGTTTGTGTCTTGTGTTGATCGCTCGCAATCACGAGTATCGCTGTAAGGAGGTTAGCTGGCAACACCGGGCGTGACTCGATTTCTTATGCTCCCCTACTATATTCCTACCGCTCAAAATAAATATTTATGAACAGTCAGCATCATATTATATATCTTTTTTTTTATATAGGATACGTCAATTTGACTTCACCTCACCTCATGGTAAGCTGAAGGCAAGGTCTCGGAAGAGAGTCACCATTACAGACACATACCATGTTACAATGGTGGCACTCAGCTTGACGGCCTCATTAGATGCTTTTTTACGCCCCGCTTAAAGGACCCGGGATTGTAGGAAGAGGGAAACACGTGTGCTGGTAAGGAATTTCAGGTCTTAATGGTGCGGCAAAAGATTACAAAGTCTCAAAATGATCTTAATACCAAGGTATTAAGAGCAATTCAAACTATTTTATTGATTTCAATTACATTATTATCAGAACTAAAGGTGTGTATCAAACATCAGAACAATCAGTCAATAGGAAGGGTCGAGTACCAAGGCATTATGATCATTTTGACTACTTTGTTCGTCAAGATAGATCTGATACTGACTGGATACTAGACTAGACTAGGGCAATTAGACCAATGTATTATTCGGGAACCAGGAATACGCCGTATGCAAATATAACAGGAAAGTGAACTTCCAATAATAAAACACTTTGGAGCCTAGGGTTCGCTTGCAATTGTTGAATGGTGTGCCTATTGACTTTTACAAGAGCGACTGCCGTCTGTTTGATGGCCCGGTCCTAAGAGGAAACCCTGCAGCAGAGCCTCGTCTGCCATCGAGCAGAATTATCAACTAGCAAGTGAGGTTGGGTTGGGTCCCGAAGGTGATAATAAAGCCTTGTGAGTACACTCATTTACTTCTACAATCAATATTAAACCTACCAGTGGCGAGGATTCCCTATAACCCGATTCCTCACGGCTTGTCTTTGCAGAGATGGTGGAGATGTTTGTATATAATGTTGCATAACAAACAAGATCGAGGTAATTTTCTTTTTCCACCGGCTTCATTTTGATGATTTCCCTTTGCCACTGAAACTTACCTTGAGTCCATGAAAGCAGTCCAAGAAAACAAGGTTGTTATATCTCTGCTTACCCTTTCGGGATATACAAAGAGTAGGTATATAATATGTAGGTACCAATTAAACAAACACAACCATAAACAAACAATAATCTATGCAAGTTTTTGCACTCCGCGTAGGGCGGGACCCACGCCCCAATAACCGTTATTACCCGGAACGAGTGTAAATAACTGTTACCGTTCCAGGTATAGGGAAGGAGCAATTTCACTCATGAATAATGGAACAGAGTCCGCCCAGTAAACGTGTTACGATTTTTCATAATAGCCCTCTTTGATGTTCGTGAGCTCTGGGCTTCCTCCTCCCCGTATAATTCAAGTTTTATGTTATGCAATTTAGTTTTATATTCGCCTTTTTGAATAAATCGCTTCGTGAATTATAGTTTGTGAATTTTTTATGAGGTTGGTACGGAAATGAAGTATATAAGTAGGAAATGGTGAAAGAAAATTTGAATGTGTATTCTATTTTTCAAGATGGTTGACATTTGACGTGACGTGATGCTTGTTTAGAATGGTGACTACTAAGTGGGTTGTGGATTCAATTCCAGCTCAGTATATATATTTATTTATCTTAGTGTTTCCATGTATATTTTGTATATTAAGTTAAGGTGCTGTGAGTTCCTAAATGTGACAGAAAATCCCCGCTATTTATTTATTTATTTATTTGAACTTCATGCACATATGTACATAGGCGGACTTAATGCCATAGGCATTCTCTACCAGTCAACCTAATAGGTTGGAAAAAAGTTGTTTTATAAAAAGGTCAACATAAAATTAATTGCCTGATATGACATAAATGACAATTCTAAAGGATTTAGGCATTGTTATACACCCGCATTGCACATATTATTTCTGATATCACGTGATAGGTAGTGATGGGGGTGAAACATTTATCTGCTTATCGGAATATATCTGTAATAACTCTAAACAGTAATTTGTCATTGAGTAAAAATGAATTACTTTTTTAAATAGCAAATTAAAAAAAACTGATATAGCTTAATCCTTTTAATACTCAGGTTAGCCTCAGCATTGTGCAATGGTTCAAAAAACAGGATTGGTAACACAGGTGCTGTTCAACACCTGTTCGATAGATGGCGTTGTGCCGATTTTCTCAACCGCGTTATGGTTTCGTCACACCGAGGCCTATAAGTAATTTTGATTGTTTTCAATTAAATTGTCTCAAAGCAAGAAAGGAATTGTGTTTCATTATACCAGTGCTCCCTCTAGTGAAGAAGTAGTGAGTGAATCTAGTACGAAGTTGTACATGGTCCTTCGAGCCGGATACCTTTTAGGTGGAATCTGTCTACGCCACTCGCCGCTGCATCGCTAGTGGTATGAAGAATCTTCATTGAAGATTGCTAATGTCAATGTGTGTGAGTGATGTGCAATGTGTATAGTGTTGTGATAACTGGACGTGATAACCGGACAAACTGTGAGTACTCTTGTGTTATTGGTAGAAGTTTCAAAAAGTAAAGGCATGAACCTCTGGACTTAGAATAAATTGCGAAGAATTAGGACTTAGAATAATCGTAAGAAAAACGACCAGACGGGGAACCTATGCCCGATTTCAGATCGACATACTTCTAGCCAAACACTTAGAAAAATTTCGACTGTACAACACTTGTAAAAATTTGTCGTCCTAACATTTAGAACTTACTAACACTTGAAAAAGAAATAAGAAAATGGAGAAACATATCAGAGTCCTAGAGGAATTTAAAAGACAGATAGAAAAGGGATTTACAAATTTTAAGAAGTCTCCAAGAGACAGAATTTCTCAAAATTATATAGAAGCGCGGCTGAATACGTTAGAAAATCAGTTTAAAAGTTTTACATCGAAGCACGAGAGTATTATAGCTGAAAATGGAGCTGCACAGATTGCAAAACATTTTGATGAAGAAGATGTACATGAAACGGTCTACGAGATGTATCTTACCTATAAGGTTATGCTTAAGGATTCCTTGTCCAAATTAAAGCCTGTTATCGTTCCTTTTGAAAAATCAGCCAGCTCTGTCGCTCCTGACAATTTAGTAAAATTGCCCAGAATTGTTTTACCGACGTTTAGCGGTGATTACGCGCAGTGGTCAGCATTTAGAGATTTGTTTGTATCACTAGTCCACAAAAATACAAAGTTAGACGACGTTCAACGTCTGCATTATTTAAAAACTCAATTGTCCGGTGAAGCAGAGCGGCTTATAAGACATGTACCTATCACAGAACACAATTACCAAAAATGTTGGCAAACGTTAGAGCTTAGATATAATAACAAAAAGTTTATGTCAAATAATATTTTAAAACGCCTATTTAGTCAGCATAATGCGAATGGAGAATCATCAAGTGCCTTGAAAGGTTTTAGGGATGTAACGACGGATTGTTTACACGAGCTCGCTAATTTAGGTATTGATGTTAGCACATGGGATGTTATTATTATTTATATCATAAGTTTGAAGTTGGACGGTGAAACTCGGAAGCAGTGGGAACTGCATGTTAATCAAGCATCCGGTGATTTACCGTCTTTTGACCAATTTTGTACCTTTTTGGAAACGCGATTTCACGCTTTAGAAAGCATAGAGCCCAAGTTAAAGTCAAAAAATGCAAATGCTAACACATCTACAAAGGTTCTACATAGCGTTGCCAAGTCTTCATGCCCTCATTGCTCAGACAGTCACAAATTATTCCAATGTAAAGAGTTCACAAAAGAAGATATTGACAAGCGTCGTAGTATTGCCCAGTCTTTAAGAGTATGTTTTAATTGTTTAGGTGTTAACCATCAGTCACATGAATGTCGAGTGCCCACTAAATGCCGAATTTGTAACCGCAAGCATCACACTTTATTGCATTCCAAATCACATAACGCGAGCACAGCTGCTTCTGCATCCTCAGAACCTAGAGAAGCTCAGAAACACAATCCAGAACTACAAGAGAAAGAGACCACTAATACAATCGCAACCCACTTTGTCAATGCACATGAACAAGTTCTGCTAGCCACAGCGCTGGTCAGAGCTAAGTCAAGGTATGGGTCATCTCAAGTCCTTCGCACCTTGTTAGATCAAGGTTCGCAGGCGTCGTTCATAACAGAGTCAGCAGCACAGTTACTTCGTTTGAAAAGAGTAGGTACAAAAACCACAATTACAGGTATAGGTGGTGATAGCAATGACACTGTCTCTAGACATGTGGTTAAGGTTAATATACAGTCATTGCATGATCCATCCTTCACCATCGAAGTAACCGCGCATGTTTTGAGGTCGCTGACTTCTGTAATGCCGGATACAAAATTTGATATCCAGGATTGGCGCGAAATACATAAGGTTAAACTCGCTGATCCCAAGTTCAATTCCCCTAACAAGATTGATCTCTTGTTAGGAGCTGAAATTTATGCTCACATTTTAAAGGAAGGGTTAATTAGGAGCCCTACAGGCTCCCCAATTGCTCAAGACACACATCTAGGGTGGATTGTGTCTGGACAGGTAAACAAAGAAGCAAGTTCATGCAACCAGCATAACCTGATCGTTTCTATGCATGCTAAAGTAAGCGACAATGACATCCTCAAGGGATTGTGGGAACTCGATTCCGAGCCTTCTAACCCTAGGAAGATGTTCACCCCGGAAGAACAAGCCTGTGAAGATTTTTATAACGCAACCACACAGCGCGACAAAAGTGGTCGCTACGTGGTGAGATTGCCCTTTAAATGTGAAGAGCCACCATGCAAACAAGGCAATTCTAAAGCAATAGCAATAAAGCGAATACATGGTTTAGAAAGGAAACTATCAAAGGATATTGAATTAAAACAACAGTACACAGATGTGATAAAGGATTATTTATTACTTGGTCATATGGAAAGAATTACAGACGTGATACAAAGGAACCAAGAGGATGCCGTGTACCTGCCACACCATGCAGTGGTTCGACAAGATAAGTTGACCACAAAGGTCAGAGTGGTATTTGACGCGTCGTGTAAGGGAACAAACGGTGTTTCCTTAAACGATACTTTAATGGTCGGACCCACTCTCCAAGCTGACCTACGTCACATAGTGTTGAGATGGCGCCAGCACCCTGTCTGTCTTGCGGCAGACATTACAAAAATGTATCGCCAGATAAAGGTAGCAGATCAAGATCAAGACTTTCAGAGGATTGTTTGGAGAGAGGATCCCACCCAGGAGTTTCAGGACTTCCGGTTGTTAACGGTCACGTTTGGTACTTCTAGTGCACCTTACCTTGCAGTCAAGACATTGCAACAGGTCGCTATTGATGAAGGCAAGTCGTACCCATTGGCCGCCCCTAGAGTACTGTCGGATTTCTATGTTGATGACCTGATGACGGGCTGCCAATCTGAAACAGAAGCTATTAAAATATACAAAGAAATTAATGAATTGCTACAAAGGGGTGGTTTTAAATTACAGAAATGGACAAGCAATAGGATTAGATTGTTGCAGGAATTCAGAGAGGAATCGGGTAAGGATTTAGAAATAAAATTAGATAAGGCAACTAAGGTCTTGGGACTTACCTGGAACCAAACTACTGATGAATTTGATTATTCCGTGAAGGCGTTATCCGCGGCTGTTCCTGTGACCAAGCGAACTGTCATTTCTGACATTGCACGTCTCTATGATCCACTGGGTTGGATAGCGCCCTGCATCATTACCGCCAAGGTACTCATTCAAAGGCTATGGATTGCGGGTATTGGATGGGATGATGAGCTACCACCAAACCTACTACAGGAATGGTTATCATACAAGGCGGAGCTTGATCAACTCAACGAATTTCACATCCCAAGATGGATTAACACAATGGACGATGCCATTGTGGTTGAATTGCACGGATTTGGTGATGCTTCAAGTCTAGCGTATGCGGCAGTTATATATTGTCGGGTCATAGACTCCGAAGGCGGTGTTCATTCGCATCTCTTAACTGCAAAAACCAAGGTGGCGCCAATAAAGCAAATATCTATCCCTCGTTTGGAGCTCTGCGCTGCTGTTTTGACTGCTAAACTGTTATCTGAGGTAGCTGAGGTGATGAATATTTCAAAATCTAAGCTGCACGCATGGACTGATTCATCAGTCGTATTGGCTTGGTTGAGTGATCACCCAAGTAGATGGAAAACGTTTGTCGCCAATCGTACTTCAGAAATTTTGAGTTTAATTGACAATACTCAGTGGGCGCATGTCAAGTCCACTGACAACCCTGCAGACATCGCCTCTCGAGGTGCATCTCCGACTGCGCTTCGAGAGAATGAACTTTGGAGACAAGGCCCTTGTTGGCTAAAGAATGATCTGATGGATTACCCAAGACCCGCGTCTATCTCCACTAATGAGGAGAAGAAACAAGCTAAAGTTCATTTAGTTAGGCCAAACTCTGAATTAGAGGACTCATTTTGGTCTCGGTTCTCATCATTGCGCAATCTCATGAGAGTTGTGGCTTACTGCAGAAGGTTTTTGATGATGGCAAAATGGCGTAAGAATGGTACAAATGTAACATCCTACTTGTCAGTTGAGGAGCTTCGTAAGGCGTTGTTGATTTGCATACTGAGCGCTCAGCAACATTCATTTAACAATGAAATAAGTGTGCTAAAAAGCAAGCAACTTCTTAATAAAAATAGTTCCATATTTAGGTTGAACCCCTTTCTCGATGAAAATGAGCTGTTGCGTGTCGGGGGCAGAATTCGATACTCTCAAGTACCTGATAACGCAAAGCATCCAATTATAATTCCACACGACTCGGTTTTAGCAAAGTTGATTGTGGCAGATGCTCATGAAAGGACGTTTCATGGAGGGCAGCAACTGGTGCTTCATTTCATTCGCAGCAGGTATTGGATCAATCGAGTAAAGGGTATGATTCGGGAACATATACACAAATGCGTTCGTTGCATACGATATGCGGCTTCAACCAGACATCAAATGATGGGTGAGCTGCCAGCGTGTCGAGTGACACCTGGAAAGGCGTTTATTAGTTCGGGGGTTGACTTTGCAGGTCCCATAAACATGCGTGTATCTAAGGGACGTGGGCAACGATCCTACAAAGGCTATATCTGCCTATTTGTGTGCATGGCGACGCGCGCTGTACATATCGAGGCCGTTTCGGATTTAACGACTGAGGGTTTCTTAGCAGCATTTAAGCGTTTCGTCTCCAGGCGTGGTCACTGTCGCCATATCTGGAGTGACAATGCGACTAACTTTGTCGGTGCTTCTAAAGAATTGCAGGTACTTTTTAAACAGGAAAGTGCCATGTTTAATGATATTGCAACAGCTCTGGCTAATTCCCAGACTGAATGGCATTTTATCCCTCCCCACGCTCCCAATTTTGGTGGACTGTGGGAGGCAGGAATAAAGAGCGTAAAGCACCATCTTAAGCGTGTAGTAGGAGACTCCACCCTCACATTCGAAGAGATGACGACAGTCCTTTCTCAAATCGAGGCTTGCTTGAACTCAAGACCATTGTCTCAGCACAGCAGCGATCCAGACGATCCCACACCTTTAACTCCCGGTCATTTTTTGGTGGGACATCCTTTAGTTACACCACCTGATTATAATTACGAGAGTTCTACTCTTAGTACACTGCGCAGGTGGCAATTAGTACAGCGTATGGTGCAAAACTTTTGGCGTAGATGGCAAAAGGAGTATCTTTCCCAGTTCTTTCAGAGATATAAATGGGCTGCTCGAACGCCAGATTTAAAGGTAGATGATGTAGTTTTGGTCACCGAGGACAACTTACCTCCTTCTAAATGGCTTTACGGTAGAATCACACAACTGCATCCGGGCAATGACGGCTTGGCGCGCGTTGCTACCATTCGTTGTAAAGGTAACACTATAAAACGTCCCACTTCAAAGCTATGTTTGCTTCCCGTGACCGAGTAGGTCAATTGTTATATTAAATTAGTCGCGAACTAGTATTATACATGTGTATTTTTTTTTGTGTGTTAAAGAGTGTTAATTGTATTATACATGTGTATTTTTTTTTGTGTGTTAAAGAGTGTTAATTTTAATTATTTGTATTTTTATAACTACAGTTAAACCGTTCATTATTGTACTCATCGTGTCATATTCATACAGTCCACTCGTTTATGTCTTCTCATGGTGGGCGGTTCGAAAAGGATTATAATCCTTTTGGTGGGCGAAATGTTCAACACCTGTTCGATAGATGGCGTTGTGCCGATTTTCTCAACCGCGTTATGGTTTCGTCACACCGAGGCCTATAAGTAATTTTGATTGTTTTCAATTAAATTGTCTCAAAGCAAGAAAGGAATTGTGTTTCATTATACCAGTGCTCCCTCTAGTGAAGAAGTAGTGAGTGAATCTAGTACGAAGTTGTACAGGTGCATTTTTTTAAATATTTGCTTATGTCAAGTTGATTTCTTAAGTTCAAAAAGTAAAGATCACATTGTAAATAATAATTCAATTAATGTAATGTTATCCATTTTATGACATCATAATAAATTAAAGGCGACATTAACAAGATATCATAAGTTCCTAACTCAACAGAATTAACAAACAAAATTAAAATTATGCTAATAACCCGTATGTACAAGAGAACAACAGTATGACTTCCATAAACAGCTAAAATGCCATATAATATGACGGAACCCTTTCAGTCGCGCACTAATTAATACAATTTAAGCGCGTAATTACAGTCTACACGTGTGACGCGAGATAGTGATGGGAAGGATTGAAACAATGTAAGGCAGTTGTCATTAAGTTATTGACGTGATATCGTTAATAACTGTTTCTGAAACGATTATTTGCTATTTTTTTTTTGTAGTTATAAAGGATGTTTTGCATTACTTACTCAATGAGTCAAAATAAGAGAGAGATACTAAAAGCAAATCGATTTATATAATCAACCCGAGCCTAACTACGTATACTGCATAATTATCCTTGCAACATTATGCTGAAAATTTGCAAAATGATTAGGTATCTACCTATATCAAGATTTAGAGCTATATTTTAAGTAAGTACGTACATTCCATTTAATTAAAATTCGCGCAATAACCACGCGAACCTATTGAATGAAACATTATTGATGCTGTAGTGCGAAGCATAACGCATTAGTCCTAAGTGACTAGATGTGCATTTTATTAAACCTAATTTTATGACCGTTCCGAGTAATGACATTACGCGAAACAACCCACGTACTTTTGCTGGTAGGTACTTGTATAATGTTACGTATTCTACTAATAGTTTATAAGTATCTGTGGAGTAGTTTTAATTTCAAGGAGAAGTATGTAA
This sequence comes from Eilema depressum, assembly GCA_914767945.1. Taxonomy (NCBI): domain Eukaryota; kingdom Metazoa; phylum Arthropoda; class Insecta; order Lepidoptera; family Erebidae; genus Eilema; species Eilema depressum. The sequence continues at coordinate 4,358,139 of OU612026.1, forward strand.
GCCTATTGAGTTTAGTTTCCCGAGTTTTTTGGGGAGTTATGATTAAATGAACTCTCTTGCAAGTACCTATATCTACATTCTACATACCACTTTCTTTATTGAGACTGACTTGATTAGGCAGGTAGGTATGTCGCTAAGATTTTGTTTACGGTGTTCTACCATCAAGCTTCGATTCAATAGTTCAATATTCACAGTACCTGAATTCACCTAAAATAAAGTAATCAATTTTGTATAAAAAATAATGCTACAATACGTCTGATTGCAAAAATCCCACGTTATTTATTAAGCACATCACTATGTCAGTTGTCAGCCACGGCCGCGTCACCCCATCACAATGTTTTACCCGACGCGTCCAACTAACGCGTTAATTTATGCTTTTTTTACGCAATAACGCTTAATAGGACTTTATTTATCACTTTTAATTTTTCTAATTTGATCACTCGATGTTTCTCATTGAAATTTATGACAAGTGAGGGACGATTCTGTCTCAATTTAAATGCGTAATACGAACGAATGTGTCTCGAACGTTTGTGTTTGACGCACCACACTTTAGTGTTGAAAATAAGCATTATTAGATTAATATGATTTCAATTGGGTGTTATTTGGTTATTAGTTATAGTTAACCTAATGTCACTAGAAGTTTTTTGTTGATAGGAATATCAATCAACGTCCTAAAGGCATAAATCAAAGTCTGCCGCATTTTACCATAAATATATTAATTTGTTTCGATTTCGATATTGGAGTCATCGTTTGCAGTCTATAACTGCGAAACGGCCGAACATTGATATTTTTCGTGAAGCGACTACCATCTGCCGTCAGACAGACAGACGTCCAGAACCCACTGGTGATTTTGAAGTGCAGTTTGTGCAGTGCAGAAGAGTGGACTTTTTAGGGCTTCCTAGATGGAGCCCATTTCTCCATGTCTTAGTAAATTACTGGCTTGAGCCTTTGACCTAAAACGTATGAATGTGAACTATGGCCTTTCAGCTATCTAGGGTAAGTCCCGATAACCACTTTGAGAGAGTATTCCCTCTAGAAAGGGTTCAAGTTCCGTTTTGGATGTTGACTTTTTCTGAATTTTCATAAAAAGAAAAGTGACCATACTAATTACTTAAAAATTACAATCCATAACAAAATTAATGTTAAAAAGAAACTTCGTAAAAATACAAATAAGTACATATTATATTCTTCCAACAACATTATAACCTTACTGTTGCCACAAAACCTCTTATAGAACGGCTTATAAGCTCTATTGAGGGAGGTCGGGGTTTTTTAAACCAATGTAAGCAGTTTAAAGTCCGCGGGGAGAAGGTGCATTAACGTACCGCGGTCTTGACTCCGCCAAATGTTATTATTTGTGTCTGATAGATTAGCGATTGGCGGGACGGGCACAAAAAATCGATATTTGAATAAAGGTAATTCGGTTGTGTTCTATTTTTGAATAACGTAAACCGATGTATGTAGTTTAAAGCCCGCGGAGAGAAGGTGCATTAACGTTACCGCGGTCTTGACTCCGCCAAATGTTATTTGTATCTGATAGATTAGCCATCAACAAGGTACGGGCACAAAAAATCAATATTTGAATAAAGGTAATAAGATAAACCATTGTAAATAATTTAAAGTCCACGGGGAGAAGGTACATTGACTAAATTAAATTCATCATTAAATTAAACGAATTAAACGCAGTTAAATAACACAGCATATTTACTGTGTATACGCTGATATCAATATGAATCTTCCTTTTTATATTTTAAATTATGTCACTATAGACAGAAATTTAGCATGCTGCTAAAAACGGCGAAGAGTGCTGGACAAAAAATACCTCTATAATAATACCTCTGTACTTAACCATGTTGTGTCTGCAATAAATAAATTTCCACTGGTGAAAACTAGCTTCTAATAAAATAAAACACGTCTCATCACATATATTGACGGTTGAATTCACAGAATTTTTCCTTAACCCTCCCGCATTAGGGACGTATCGACTTTTAAAATGACCTGCAGCGTTTTAGGGTTGACTGTGGTTTACAACAACTGTTGCAATCAAGTGGGGCTTTTGCCCCGTCGCGTTTGATTAGCCACAGTTGGCCGGAGTTAAAATATTTGTTTCATTTTCTACTTAATTTTGTAGCGTTTTATCTGTGGACTGGTTAGCTGAATCAATATTGTAAATCGCGGGTTGAATATTATTTTCAATTATAGGTAGGTATATTAGGTTACGGGTAGTTGGAAGTCACTTAAAAGTCCAATAAATAGTCTTACTATAGAACACCGATATCGCCAATTGGTCGTGGAGGTCAGACGGCAGTCGTTTCTCGGAAAATAAGTTCAGATGAATCGCAGTTGGACTAGAAAGCCGATCCTAACTTAGTTGGGAATAAGGCTCAGAGGATGATAGGGTATAACCGATTGTTTCAGCATGGCCTGGGTGTATGGGCAGATAGTCGCTCTTATAAAAACTGAAAATAAACCGAACTAAAGATAGGAGAATTAATTGGCGGACCTTAGGGTCAAAGGTGAATAACTCTATATTGATAATTGCAAATATTCTAAGACTCCGAATTACACAGACTGCACACCGTTGCAATCTGTCTAAAGCATCTAACATTCAAAATTTCGGACCCGTTAAGTCAAACCGAAGTGTCACAAACAACTGCCCTGTGCTTCGATCTGCAATTGATGTTCTATGGACCTACACGATTCATTCCGCAGGAGCACACCTACTCTTTTTTTTTTTTTTTTTTTTTTTTTTATCGTGCGAAAAATCCCCGCGGATACCTCCCCCGCCGGAGCCGGAGGAGGAGGTTATGTCGGACTCGAACCGACTAAAACGCACGCCGACTGTGGGCCGTCAGTTGCCGGAGGTGAGATTGTTGTAGCCATATCCCTCGCACCCCGGCCGACCCAGGGCCATATCTCTCGATCTGGCCCTCTCCCGATGTGGGGACCGTAGAGTCCCCAACTCGCCCCCGGGTATGGGGAGGCACGCAATGCGCACCGCCGCCGTGGCCTGCTTCTGCTAGGGTGACAGGCGGCTCCACCCGTCACCCCCAGGCCCGCGCTCATGGGGGACGGAGGTCGTTCTGCGACCTCCGACGCCCGAGTTGCCGTCGCTCGTTACGGGCCGCGCGGTTAGCGATTCTCCTACGCTCTTCGCGGGCCGCAAGGTCTGCGATTCTCCTTCGCTCCCGCTCCGCCTCCCATTTCACGAGCATTATTTGCTCGCAGAAGGAGGCGCCGGCGGCCCACGCATCCGCGCAGCGAACCATCGCTGCGAGCAAAGTAGCGAGCGTGAGAACTCTCACTCCCAAGGTCGCCACCAGCTCCCGTCTCGGCGTCTCCCACGCCGGACACTCGGTGAGCGTGTGCAGCGCCGAGTCCTCGCTCGCGTCGCAGTGATGGCACTCGGACGTTGGCTCTTTCTTCGCGATCCGATGCAGATACCGCCCGAAACACCCATGACTGGTGATTATCTGCGTCAGCCAGAACGAGAGGCCGCCGTGTGGCCTCTCTAGCCACTCCCCCATGATGGGTCTTACCGCCGCTAATACGGCGTGCCCTGCGCGTGGTCGCCCAAGTCGCAGCTCCCACTCCGCTACCATGTCCCTGTGGAGCCGGGATTTCACGGCCCGAATTTCTTCAGGCTCAGGATCATGTCCCCGCTCCCGCGCCTCCTTTCGGAACCGATATAGCGCCGAAAGGGTTCTCGCTTCCAGGATCCATGGTAGCGATCCGGCAAGGAGACTCGCTGCTTCGAAGGATATCGTGCGGTACCCCCTGATGACCCTGATGGCCACTGTCCGCTGCGGTTCATGCAGCTTGTCCGCGTGCCTGGCCTTCAGGTTATCCGCCCATACGGGGCACCCGTATAGAGCCATGGACCGCACGACACCCGCATAGAGTCTCCTGCAGGAGTCCTCCGGGCCCCTCAAATTGGGCAGCAGCCGCGTCAGAGCGTTAGCTGTGAGCACCAATTTGGGGACCAGACTTCGGAAATGCTCCCCGAAGTCCCACCGACCGTCGAGCACGAGCCCCAGATATTTCATCTGGGGCTTGATGTCGATGAGAGTGTCTCCCACTGTTATGCTGGATCCCGCTGGTGGTCCGCGCCGAGGTCCATGAAAGAACATGGCCTTGGTTTTCTGCGGATCCACCTCGAGACCCAGCCTCCGGATCCGTTCCACGACTTGGGCAACCGCAGTCGTGGCCTTCCGGGTCGCTTCGCGGTGTGTAGCCCCGCTCGCCGTTACTAGCGTGTCGTCCGCATAACACGTCAGGAGCACACCTACTCTAATTGCATTGCTACAAATATACTTCCTACAAGTGAAAGAATGAAGTCAACTTTGTAACCATAAAAAAACACTCACCTGATTCCCACCTTCCCCTTTCTCTTACAACTTAAACATTTTACAACGGAAAATAAAAAAACGTACAAAAATACAAGACGAATGCAAAGGACTGGCTTATTTATAAGGTCGTGTCGCAAACGCATTACCAGATTACCCGTTCTGGCCGTACGGTGTGCCCTACGCGTAATTCCGCAAATGGCTGTAACTTGAAACCGACTGGTTTAAAATTGAAATTTATATGTGCGCATTATATATGAGGAGGGATTATAGAACTCAAAGAAAATGATCGCGGACCGCGGAGGGCTCAGGAGGGATAGTTCGTGGATGGAATTACGTTGAGAGCGCTTGGGTGTAGGTGTTTAGAGATCATTTTATCTAGTTCTTTGTCTGGTCTGAGTTTTCTTGGTCTGTGGTGTTCAATTTTGTACTACCTATTAGTACTATTAATACTACTAATCCTGCTATCCTACTAATATCATCAATGTGAAAGTGTATGACGATGTTTAGATGTTAGTTATTCAATCACGCTCTAACGGGTCAACGGATCTGGCTGAAATTTGGTTCAGGAATAGATTATAGAGTAAAATACACATGTGCATAGTACACATAACGCATAGCTAATCTATTATATATCCTTTGTTTGATGTTATTTAGTATTAATCTAATATCATAAACATTCTTAGTCAGCGATCAAAACGCTTGGCAAGAGGGCATGCTAGAAACATATTGTTAATGATTAGGAGGAGGTAAGTCAAAAAGGTATTTACTGTTCGAAGGTGGGATTGCCTCATTGTATCTCCATTTTACAGGAAAAACGACTACCAGGTGAAAAACCTTCCGTATAGGCAACAATAGAGGCATTTCCGTTTTCAGCCCATGATTTTCTACCCACGAATATTTTTCCGATTTGAACCTAAAGGTCTTTCCATTTTTAACCCAAAACATTTTCCGGTTTCAACCATCTGCCATTTATCACTATAACTTATAACTTTTTAGGTATACACACAGAAAAAAACCTTTGTAATTGTCTCAATACCTACCTCCTAAACGTGCTGAATAAAATAAAAACCGAAATTTTAAATGAAATAACAAATAGCTCCGAATAAGTTATGAACCAAATGAATTATTAAAAACCATTATTATAAAACACAGATTGTAAAACGAATTTTATGAAAAAATAGATGGCGGTGGTGTATTTAAAAAGCGGGAGCTGGTGGCTTATAATATCTTGAGAGGGAGAGACGATTACGGCTATTAAATATGCATTAACGTATTTTTCTCCTTAAAAGCTGAAAAAATGGCGTAAAGAGAAAATTGGCAATTAGAACCTCCTCCTGCCGCCCACCTCGCAAAGAATTAAATTTGCTCCTAAAGATATATACAAATTGAGTGTTAGGACGTTTTAATATTTTCCTTTTGCGAGTAACGCTGTAAATTAGCTAATTTAAATGTATACTGGTTTTTGTGGTTGGATACTGTGTTCTAAAGGTATGGAAGTGGAGACTGAAGTTATAGTTTTAGGAAGAATGAAGGAATTGCTTTTTGATCAATAAATGGAGCACGCTAACTCAGAAGTAAAACTGATTACTCTAGACTAGATTACAGCTTTTTAAACACAATTAAAACTCGTGAAAGTATAATTTTATTTGTTGAAATTGCATAAACAGTTTTTGAAATAATATCTATGTATGAATGAAAATATATCTATGTGTAACCCGACATCACGTCATCAAGCTACACCACTCCTAAAGATGTACTTATGGCAAGCGATGCTTATTCGGACATCACGTCTACCAGCTACACCACTCCTAAAGATGTACTTATGGCGCGTGCGACGCGCCATGTCAATCGAATTACGAGACAGTCGGTGCCGCGCGGTGAGAGCAGACGGTCGACGTTGCGCTACGATAGCAAACAACCATTGTCGCGTGTGCCCTATTCTGTACGGTGTAACCTAACTTCCCTTGTAACAGTGGTAACCAATATAATAAAGCCCGTTACAAATTGCGCCCAACTAGTGGCCCGTACTCAAGTAGATACTAACAAGGCGGCACCGACGCGCCGCATTTACCTACCTGCGTACATCCGTGGACAGTTCCCGCGTTTTGAGTGCGAGTCGGATCGAGAACGAGCGTAGGCATAGACGACAGACATGCCAAGGACACGCCAACAAACCGCCGACGACCACGACAATGCCGGTTGCAGTAGCGAGACTGAAGGTCACGCTCACGCGGCGCTGCACGCCGCGACGCCGACAGCAAACAACGGAGCCAACAGCGAGATAGAGTACGTGGTTAGCGCCGACAATCACGTCGCCGCCGGTTGCAGTAGCGAGACTGGTCGTCACGCTCACGCGGCGCAGAACGCCGCGACACCGACGCCGACGACAACCGACGAACCCGAGGCAAACCACGCGACGACGCCGATGGCGGCCGACAGGGGCACGATCACCATGACGGAAGATCAACTTACGAGGCTCCTGACCAACGTGATGCGAGGTGTCGCGACACCGACGCCGACGCCCACGTTCGCCGAATGTGCCGGACCGACGAGCAACTTCACCAGATGCACGGCCCGATTCGACGGGGCCACCCGGAACGCCGATGTGCTAGAAACGTTCCTCGAAAGCACACAGGTGTATAAGGAATGTGCGAACGTCAGCGACGAGCACGCACTACGGGGGCTACCGATGCTGCTGACTGGAGAAGCCGCCGTGTGGTGGCACGGTGTGAAAAATTCCACGAAGACCTGGGACGAAGCATTACGGCGGCTGCGTTTCATGTACGGCGCACCCCGCCCCGCGCACCGGATCTTCCGTGAGATCTTCGCCCGAGAACAGAGTGACGAAAGTGCCGATTCGTACATATCGCGAGTGCGCGCAAACCTCTCGCGATTACCGTATGATCTACCGGAGATAGTGCAGCTAGACATTGTATACGGACTCTTAGATCGTAAGGTTAGGGAAAGAGTGTCAAGAGATAGTGTTGATAGTGTCGACGGTCTGCTTTCACGAGCGAGGTATGTAGAGGAGTCGCTGGGTGAGGTGAGTCGATCAAATACTAATACTGCTCCCCCTAATGCCGCGAATAATACAACGTGTCGCAGTGTCAACCCTGCGATCGCCGATAGCAAAGTTGTAGCTAAACCCGAAAATGTAAACAATAACGATCGCGACTCTGCACAGAACCGTGTAAGGCCGCGCTGCGCTTTTTGTAGACGGTTTGGTCATACGATAGATGAATGTAAGGTTAAGTCAAAAAGTAGTGATAGTACAACGGACAACAAGGTGCCACTGGCTTGCTATGGCTGCGGACGGGAAGGTGTGATACGGTCTAAATGCCCGACGTGTAAGGACGCCTCCGCAACTAATAAGGTAAGTTTCCAAAGTGCCGTCACTAGCGATTCAGATGTGACGCGACCCACAGTGATGATTCAAGTAGCATCTCGAACTGGTGTCGCCGTGCTTGACACCGGCGCCACCGAGAGCCTTGCGAGTCCCGGACTCTACAAGATTTTAACCGACAATGGGGTAAGTTTTACCGAAGTGCGTCGCTCCATAGGCCTGGCGGACGGGACGCGTCAGTCACGTGAAACCTTAATAGGTGACACCACCGTTACTATACAGGGTCGAGTCATCCCCGTAAGCTTTTTGGTGTTACCGGACGCCGACAACAGAACGCTACTCGGACAGGACTTCATAGCGAAAGCAGGTATACTACTCGACCTCCAACAGGGTTGTTGGTCTTTTAATAATTTACCAAAGGAGAAATTCCCCTTTGTGCAGTCTTACAGTCTTGAAGCCGCCAACGACGCAGAGCTGATGCGGATTAGTACCGTCAGTCTCGAGTTAAGGCAGGACGAGGGCTTCAAGCTGTCACCCGGTCAGAGAACGCAGCTGAACCAGCTTGCAGTGTCTAAGGCCGAGCGCTTCGCCGCAGCGAGACCCCCAACGCCGTGCGCTACCCAACGCATTCGAGTCGATGAGAAGCAGGAGCAGACCGCTTCCCCATCGTACCGGATGTCGCGAGGTAAGATGGAGCTACTAGGCGTTGAGATAGAGAAGCTGCAGCGCACTGACGAAACCAGGCCTTCCTCTCCGAAGATCGACAGTAGTGGTTACTGTCTCGGAGCAGTTCCAATGCAGGGGGAGGGCCCCGACGACCCCATCAGGGGGAGAAACCGGTCCAACCGTGGATGTTTGAGATCCGACGGAGTACCGTACAGGTGCTCACCCGAGGTAGATGACGTCGATTCCGCCAGCCTCGTGGTCCCTGTACGTGAAAGGGGAAGGGTATTTGCGGACTTCCATGACGCTGGGAAGGTCCATGAAAGGGCCCAGCGTGTCAAGAAGAGATACGAGGACGAAGGGAGACGAACCCCTTCTGATTGTAAGGTAAGTGACCTAGCCCTATTGGAGACGCGAGGCGCTAACGATGTGGCAGTGGATGTGGCTCCCGGCCAGCGCGCCAAGTTCGCACCTAGAAGGGACGGCCCTTACCGGGTTAAGGAGGTGGCGAGCCCCACGATATACATAGTGAAAGGCATCACGAGAGGTGAGTACGTAGGCAGCGCCGTAGACCTACCCGTTAGGGAGAAGCGCAGACGCGGTCGGCCACGTAGGGTAATCGAGTGCTAGTCCGAACGCGAGGGCGCCTTGTCCGAACTAGAGGGGGAGTATGTAACCCGACATCACGTCATCAAGCTACACCACTCCTAAAGATGTACTTATGGCAAGCGATGCTTATTCGGACATCACGTCTACCAGCTACACCACTCCTAAAGATGTACTTATGGCGCGTGCGACGCGCCATGTCAATCGAATTACGAGACAGTCGGTGCCGCGCGGTGAGAGCAGACGGTCGACGTTGCGCTACGATAGCAAACAACCATTGTCGCGTGTGCCCTATTCTGTACGGTGTAACCTAACTTCCCTTGTAACAGTGGTAACCAATATAATAAAGCCCGTTACATATGTATAAACGCATTCAATGTTATGTTTAGTATGGTTGATCTAAAAGGCACTAAGTAAATGGTCTAGTATATTATTAGAGCTACTAAAAACTAGTAACTATCATTAATTTAAAAACCGACAATAACTCTATTCATTAGATACTATAAAATCTAATAGCCAATGCTAACTTCCCCCTACACATTTCACAGCATCTACAAAACATCGCAAACTCAAATAACATCAGTAAAAAAGTAAGTACACAGTGAATCCTCACAAAGCGTTCGGTTATTCAATTGTACCGCCTTTGATATTCACAGTATCATGAAATGCCTGACATGTACACATGAATAAATGATCAAAATATACTCGACTATAACCGAATACACACTTGCCTCCCACACAACGTTGCACAAATGAAAATTAATTATGCAACGTGATAAATTGACAGTAATTACGTGACGCGGCGACGACTGCCGTAACGTCGACGTGACGCTGTCGTGGCCTTACACCATGTTGTGCCAGTGACGTAATGATGTATACATTTTCTAGTAGCCTATTAGTTCGTGGTAGTTTGTGTTTCGCGTTTGTTTACTACTTTGCATACGGACATAATATTCTCCTACTTCCTACTCCTGCTATCCATACTAATATTATAAATGCGAACGTAACTCTGTCTGTCTGTCTTGCCGCGTCTTTCCACGCCTAAACCACTGAAGCGATTTCGATAAAATTTGGTACAGAGAAACGGTAGATTGGAGTCTGGAATAACACATAAGCTACTTACTTACTAGGTCCGGGTGTCCGCTTTCAGGCTTTTCTCTACTTCGCACTCTCACTTGTCACTACCATGGTCCAAAACCCACGGCACGCAAGACTTTAACCACCGAACAGATAATAGTAGCTACTAGCGTACTTTAACCACAATTTTCAATTTTATTACAATCTACAACAGAATTAACCCCAAAGAAGCCAGAGAACCTTTTCTAATAAGAGCCTAAGAAACCCAAGTATAGTTCGTCCCAGCTATTTACCAAGATGTGTCACACTATACATACGGACGGTTACATAGCGAGGAGGGCGGCGGTGGTAGTGTCGCTATAATCAGTTAATTGCATGAATAATTGAGCGCATTCATTACCCGGGCCGAGCCTCCACGCAACACCCCAACTAAATATAGGTTAAACTAGAAATTCACTAATACGAAAATGTTTCACAAATGCCTGTGGATTACTTCGAACTTTTAGTCGTGATCATTTTATAGTAGCTATTGATTATGTGGTGTTCGGAAAGAAGAAACCGGTTGTACTCGAACTATAGTCGGATGACCAGAGATATGTCTAAGCCAACCTCACCTACGACAACCTACTTAAGACCCACAGACGGCGTGCGTTTTAGTCGGTTCAAGTCCGACATATGGGGGGGGGGGGGATTATGTGCATGTTAAAAAGAAATAGTCGGATGGCACCACCGTCCCTGCAATAATATCAAATCGTGCTATATTGATTTTGATAGATATGCAATAAAACAGTATGCCTTTGTCAACGACAACCGTAGTTACGATTTCAGCCATTTTACGGAATTGTTGGTTCACTATCTCTTTAAACTCGGAACTAAGTACTTTTCCAACTTCCACTATACAGGGGTTAACGGGAATACCTACCTATAAGTAATTTCGGTCTAGTGCTCATAAAAAAAGTCCCTATAAAACCTCTGAAAGTATTTTGTGTGAATATACATGTATCAATCATTCAATAGCCATCACACCCGATACAGCCTTCCGTACATAGATTTCTAATGTTCAAAAATACTTATTCTAAACTAAACGACCACAAGCAAACCCAGCGCAAAACACAAGCTATAAATAACTAGCTAATAACGTTTATGAATATTACATAGCACTCAATTTCAGCAGGCGCGTCTTAATCAAGACATTATAACGTTATTAAGCATAATATTAATTCTCTTTGTTCGTAGCTCTGTATAGCTCTAGTTGAATATTCATATTAGAGCTGTAGAGACATTTTCGAAATGTCCCCGTCTCTCCCTAAAATCAATTAATATAGTCCCGGTTCGTTACCCGTCCCAACTTGACCCCTGCTTGTAATGGAATTTGGCTGCAAGGAGTGTCATTGCTGCTATAGACTAAAAATATTCTTTTTATAAATTAGTTGATTCAAGGGTTTTGGTTTTTAAATTTGGAACGTTTGGAACGCATTTGAATTTTGAAGGCGCCGCCACGTTTTTTTTTTTTTCATTTTTAGGACTTGTTTTCACAAATTCGTAGTTAGTTTTGGTTAGTGGTTGGAGTAGAAATGGTTAGATAACATTGAACAAAGACTTATTTTAATAATAAGTAAGTTATTATATTTAAATACAAATAACTTCGTTATTAAGCTGTAAACACTTGCACCCTGGATAAGTGGTAATTAATTCAATTATTGGTGTAGCGAGCTAATGTTTGGATTTGACGTTTAATAAGTTTTTTGTTTTTTTTTTGTATATCAATGTTTATGACATACGTTGACAACTGTCATATACGTCAAATCCCATACATCCGTCGTTCTATTCTACTATACGCCGGACAATTAACTACCACCTTGTTTAGGGGGACTCACATTTTTGCGAGTACCTATATACCTAACTACCTTGTATCTTGTTTTATTGCTTCTATCAGATCATTTAATATGCTCGTTATATTTACTGATTACAATTTTATTTGTGAAACATACTGGGTAGGTAGGTACACTTTGTTCTTCATAGGTACGTACCTACACACTCCCACGCATTTCTTACTCCGTAGTATCAATCATGCCTATCTGATTATATTTAAAATTGATATTATACCTAAATGGAAGCCTGCTAAAGTTCATGGGCAGTAAAAGTCTGAAAGCAGACCTCGGGATTCTAACGCTACGATGATTACAATTTTTTTTCAATTTCCAATATTTTTATTCAAATTTTTCCAATATTTTTCCATATTTCCATTTTTAGACACTTTACCCAAAAACTAGAGTGCCCAGGTTTATGCTAGTCATTTAGAATTCTTAACCCTGCGAGTGCTGATGCGGCATGTACGCTACTCGTAGTGTGAAACGGCAGCACATCACTAAAAGCGTGTTAGTGCGCGGACAGGACGACCCATCAATTATTAGCGCCTGTAATGAACGCAAATCCTTTGATTCCATTGAACGAGTACCAGAGGGAATTTGTGACGCAAGTCATAAGCGACAAGCGGGTTTTAAAAGCGATTTTCATACGTAAAGTATTAATTTTTTATATACCTAGTGATCATTAGTTTCTGATTATTGTTGTTTTTGACTTTTCCAATTGGTTAAATTTTGTTCAATTCAAATAAAAACCCAAAATGTCCTGTTTCAATGTATTTTATTTATCATGATTAGGTACCTACTTTGATAGCTTGATGAGCTTTAGTTACATTACAAATTATTTTTTTATGAACTTATTAGTTAATCAACGTAATCAATTGATTTATTTTTTTATTTATTCTTTATTGTACACTTACATGGCATTTATACAAATTAGTAAGATATTATGTAAAAAGGGGAGCTTAACACAAGCATGAGTTCTCTTCCAGCTAAATTTTTATTGTTTTTATATTGGGTTATAATATATGTATGTATTTCGTTCCTTATATTTATACGTCCGCTAGACGCTCCCGCTACCGCCTTTGCTTCGCGCCCTCTACCGTCGCGGTACATCAAGTATGCACTGAGGGAATGTGGGAGAGGCGCGACACCTCGACTCGACGTTCATTTCATTGTCTCTGACGCTTATACAGCCTAAGAGCAAAAACAAACTGATACATACAATAGCGATACCTCGTTGGAGTGAAACTAATTCTATGCTGTTTATATTTTACTAGCTGTTGCCCGCGGCTCCGCCCGCGTGGAATTCGGATTCCGGTCCAACTTTAATGTATGGAAATCTGCCCGATTTATTGACGTTTATGCTCACTGCTCCGCTCCCTTTAGTAGTAGCGTGATGTTATATAGCCTATGTTACTCCCAGATAGTGTAGCTTTCTATAGGTGAAAGAATTATTGAAATCGGTACAGTAGTTCCGGAGCCTATTCATTACAAACATACAAAAATAGGTACAAATCTTTCCTCTTTATAACATTAGTGTAGACTAACCGTCGCGCTCCAGTTTCGCCCGTGAGAGATACTACAAAATCCCGTATTTTTTAAGTTTTCAAATAATGTATGAGAATGAAAGTGAAAATGTTGAAAAAGGACGCCGGTAGAAAAAAATCTTGCTTGTAGAGAACAACCATGGCAATTTTGTATGAAATTCTCTCAAATTTTAGATACTGAATTTCAGATACATCCAGTTCTAGATAACGCATTGTTCATTATATATTAGGGTATAAACTTAAGCATCTCTTCCACGGCTTCCCTTTGTGGAGCAAGCTGGCAGGAATCGTGTTAAGTGTAAGAACTCCAACTACCCGTAACGACTACCATAGATGTTCATATGGCAACCGGAAAGGCTTAAGGTGCTCTCCTAGGCACAACCAGACCAATGCAAATACCATATTCATGCATACAATATTTGCGCTGAGCGGTGATCGAACTCACGCTTCCTGCGTAGCAGCCGCGTTCATTACTGCTACGCCACAGATACTGTCAAACCAAATATGGACGTATCTGACTAAAAATCTGCAAGACAACATCCTAGCTCAAGTTTACCTATAAATAGAAAACACTTGATTTTCTCCCAGCATTATTCTGAACCGAAGGAGTCGCGACACTTCGGTGGCGTGACTCGAGTCGCGCCGCTCGGCTGCCCACAAACGACGTTTGTATATCAAAGCGTTCGATCACATCGATATGCATACAGACAAACAGAATGAAAGTACACTTTAATAATACATTCTATTTCGTACCTACACGTTCAATTCGGAGACTGGATTGAATGATTTACAGATTGGGTTTGGGAATGTAACGATAAAGTGGGATTAGCTACGAGTAATGGGCTAAGATCAGACTTGTGACCGAGAATCTGTGGGTTCTAGCATTGTATTTAAAGAATATTAGTAACAGAAATGATGATGACATTTCCGAAATTTATAAAGACTTATCCGTGTGGTGACGGAGACAGGATATAAGTATCACCACCCCATTTCCTTAAAGGTGTCTTCAGCGCCTTCGCTGCGATAGGCGGGCGCACGACGCGGACGTCCGCTTCGCGTGCTTGTGTCATGTTATTTCAAGAACAGCGCTGCGTGAGGCGGATACCCGTCGCACGCGACGGACAGGCGGACGCACTGCGCGGACATCCGCTACCCGCACCCGCTTAACGCAGCGAAGGCGCTAAGAGGCGACTAACGGAAAAATACGCCGACGATATCACTGCGAGAGAACGAAACCTCGGAAGAAAACCCCGTTCTAATCCGTCTGGCCAGCGGGGAAACAATAGGTCAAAGTCTCTGCATAGCCTCTACATAGCCTCCACATAGTCTCTACATAGCCTCTACATAGTCTCTACATAGCCTCTACGCTAAAGCCTCTACGCTACATACCCATGTCAAACAACTAATTCTTACAACTTTTTGTCAACAGTGGTGCGTACCGCACGTCTCCTGGTGGCACTGAGCCTCCCCCCGCGCCCCCGCCGCCTCTGTTCCTGCCCCCGCATCTGTCGCACCTCTCGCAGCATCTTAGCCATCTCTCGCAGCCGTTTTTCCCCCTCAAAGGAATGCATGGTAAGTCCAAAAAAATTCTTTTCAATATTTTTCTTCGATAAATTGTTTTTTTTTTAACTTGGTGACAACTATACTAAACTATCACACATGGTGAAAAATGTCTACTAAGTGATAGAAGCGGATTTTACTTTATATAAATTTGTAGGTACAGTCAGCAACAAAACTATGAATGATTTTGATTTTACTTGGTTTAGAGGCAGGTATTACAAATTACAAAAGTAATTATACATATCAATTTATGTAACAGAACAATGCGCTTCTGTTATCCGTACAGTCCCGGGTTCAATTCCCAACTTAGGCAAAATGTATCGAGTAGATAGTTTAATATTTTCATATCTATGTTAAATATTTCTTTACCTCCACAGGCTGGGGAGCACCATGTCCCTGCTGTCCAAAAGAAGAAGCCCGGTCTTCGAGCGTAGCAGAACTGCGGCGTAAAGCTCACGAGCATTCCGCAGCGCTTCTACACTCGCTCGCAAGCTTCCAGTCTCGAGCGCTTCTCCCTCTACCACTGCCTCTGCCACTCCCACCGCTGCCGATGATGCAGCATGATGTACCTCCTCCACCAGCACATGACCAGCCGAAGCACCTTGAGTAAATTATGTGGGGAACAGCATATCTATGAAGGAATTACTCTGAATATTTATATTTGTTTGGTATCTTTTTTAAAGTATTTTTGAAGCAATTGGTTAGCATACTTTTGTTGTAAATTTGAATTGGAAAAGTTAATATTTAGGGTAGGACTTTAACGTCATTTAATGCTCATGTAGACGAGAATCTATGGGTATCTAGCCCCCCCTAGACAAGTTGCAATTCGTTAACCAGCGTATTGTAGAATAGAACGATGAATGTGTGGGATTTGACGTAGGTATATGACAGTAAACGTCAAAAAACATGTCATATACGTCAAATGTCATACATTCATCATTGTATTCTACATTACGCCGGCCAAAGAGTTGCCACTTGTCTAGTGAGGCTGGATAGGTCCAGCTAGTTCAATTAGAAGAGCATTTCCTCTGGCAACGGACTGCCACGAATTCATATCCGTTTCTCAGAATGTTGACTTTTACCGATTTAATCATATAAATATTTTTTGTTGTTGGATCTGTTTCGGAAAATAAGCCATGTGCTTTTGTACCTAGGTGTTGTAAAAAAAAAACAAAGTTGTCGTCTTATCCGCAATATTTTAATGATTTTTTGAATAAGTTAAAATGAAAAATATATGATATGTTCTAAAGTTCCCTTGTACAGGTATACTACATGTATATTTAGTGGATTCATAAATGTGCCATAAAAGTAGCAAAATCGGTAACACATGTGAGAAATAAAACACATTGTTCGATTACACTAGAACCAAATGTTAATTCAAACCCAGTGATGGAAAAACCCAGTGATAGATAGTTCTGGTACAAAGAGCAAAATCTTATTCATTATAATTCGTTCAGTGGGTTATAGAAACAGACCAAATTTATACAAACTTTGGTGCTTTGTATATCAGTATGAAGGTACCTATAACCAAGACCACGTTGAATCTATATTATTTAATTAAAGTGATTACCGATTGTAATAAAAAAGCGTGCCAATATCATGTGCCATAATATGAGTACGTATAAGTATTTTTTTTAAAGTTCTTCTGAACGTAAACCATATAATACCTACTAAGGGCGAAATTCAAGAAAGACAAAATTTAAGGCCTTAATAAGCAGGGAAACGTTCATAAAAAATAAAATCAAATGTTAGTGCGATATGTGAATCGGTGGGTAATTTGCTATGGGCGTGAGATTCAGGGACCGCACTTAAAAGTTCACATCAAGTGTTTTTCAGTTGTCAATTCATCAAGTAATAAGGTCTCTCTATTTTATGTTTTTACGAGTTTTTATTACAAGGTGTAATAACATTATTTGAACAAACTTACATAGTTCTTTTTCATATAAAGTAATAAATGAAATTGATATAATAAAGAGAAGTATAACCAAAAAAGTCTTGATTTCCCAAATTTAGTAGAGCTCTTAATTAATAATTATTTCGTCTGTGAGCAGCATCAGATCGATGTTGACAAGCAACGTATTGAAAAAGATCTCTTTGAGTGAATTATTTGGTAGTTCAGACTTCTACAATTTAAATCAATAAAACAGTTTGAATTGATCTTAATACTCTGGTATTATAGACTTTGATAGTGAGACTTTGCCTTCAGCTTACCATCAGGCGAGGCGAAGTCAAATTGACGTGTCCTATTTAAAAAAAAAGTTAAGATCAATCTGATGCTGACTGTACCTAGTTTCTTAATATTATTTTGATGTAAAAATATCTAATATATCTATTTGTAAATAAAACACATCGCCATCACAGTATTTGAAGAACCTGTTGTCAATATTTTTGTTTTATTATACTCGTAGTATTATATAATTGTATATAGTTAATTGGTTAAAGATTTGATGTTCGTACGTTGTCTGTAGTACACAGATTGTATATATTCTAGTAACACGGTTTAAAGTAGTAGTAACATATAAGTACATACACAAATATATGAAAAACATTTGATAAATAAATAAGATTACCTATTCAATAAGTCTACACACAAAAAAAACAATCTGTTTTTAGTTTAAGTTTTCTGTTGTTTGTATCACATCCCTCTAGTTGTATCTAAGGGAATGAATGTCAATAAGTAATCGCGATCCAATATCGTGATTCACATCAAAGTAGAATCGCGGTTGCACATCAATCAATATCAATTAATTGCAGTCATAATGAGAATTCTTTTTATTTTACTTTTATATGTACTTCATTTTTACTTCCAATGTTGATACCCAGAAATATCTATGTGTGGCTCTTAGACTATATACAAACTACAGACACAGTAATGACCACCACATATCCCATAACATGCACACATTGACAGTTTAAAGAACAATATTGACACTAGCTTGCTCACTCATAAAGACTCCTCTGCACGTGGACAGATACATCCGCAGATGTCATCGATGGACGCGTCCGCCGCCGTGCAGACGGGGCGACTTGCTTGTCTGTGGTAGATTATTTAACGTTAAATACCTACCACAGACAACAAATCACACCGTTCATACGTCGGTGGATGCGTCCGCTGCTAACATCCGCAGATGAATCTGTCTACGTGTAGAGGATCCTTAACGCGTATTTCATACCGTTCATTGCAATACATTTTGTTAGAATACTGTGTCTATACCTCAGCCATCACTCTTTAAGATTTTCCCCATACATTCCCAATCGAAACATTCCTGCAAAAAGACACTATAATATAGCAACACATTTAGTACATAAGCTAGATATAAAGCTCTTGCCTACTCTGTACATAGACGAGACGAGACGGTATAACCACTGCATCATGCACGATACCTGGAATTGCAGGCAAGAGCGGATTGTACATGACATTATATATACTAGAATGTACTATTAGTTGTTTTAATTATGAAATAAAATATTACTTACTGATTATGTTGATTTTATTTGTAGCTCCCGAAGTCAACCTCCCGAAGTTTAGTTATATCTGGGATATAGTCAGCGTTAAAAATAGATGATTATTTTAATAATCAGCTGTCGTAAAAAAAGAAATGTGTAATATAAGACATTTCTTAATAATACTATGTTTACTTTACTCATAATCTATTGCTAGATACTACTGTTTTACGTGTGTGCTGCGGTGACCAAAAATAAATATATTTTCTTTCTTCTTTATTAAAAAAAAAAAACATTCACAATTTTCACTTTGATGTATGAGGAATTAACAAAAAGTATTATGGTGGAATATGGCGAAACTATCTAGCTACTATATAACACCCAATATAACCCATATTTGCAGGGAATAAATGAATTTGAAATGAAACAACCCCTATGTTTTAACTTTGAATCATTATTTACTGCTCAAACTATTACTAAGTACTTACTAATCGTCCTATGATATCAAATGGCTACTATGAATTTGTAAAAATACAAGACCGAAAGTTTATCGTAAGGTTCCAGGTTCGAATCCTGGTCATTACACTGCCGTCTCCTAACCTAACATAAGCATTAGCTTAGCTGGGGGAGCTTAGCTAACGGCAATAACTTCTATTAAATTCAGTTGCTAGAATGATTTGAAAAAGAACTCCGGCTTTCCTTTTGAGGTTGGGAGGTTAGATGAGTTATTTTTCCAGTTTCGAGACCGATTCTTGTAAACATAGGAGATACATAAAATGGCAAGCGGATGTCGAATTCAGTACCTATCTGAAATTTAGTACCTGTATAAAATTCAATGTTTGAAATCAGAAAGTCCAGAAGTCCATACAAAATTGCTATGGTCATTACTTTTTCGCCGGCTTCCCTTTTGAAAATTTTCACCACTCGCCACAGTCGCCACTGTATCACAATACCTACCTACATATCTACGGATGTCGAAGTCACAGGCGCAGAGTGGTATGTAGATACGTTTTATGAATCCTTAACTAAACAGAAATATACATACAATGGGACAGTTAGATACTAATTTTAAACAAAGTAAGAAACAAACTGTTTTGGACGGGTGTACTATGCCAAATGGACACCACCTGTCACGTTTTGTTAAGATTTTTAACAATACGTGCAGGTATAGTAAGATATACATGGTATAGGTACGAATGGAACCACGGTCTAGCTGCAAAGCTTCGATATCGCCTAATGTTACCGTTGGGTCGTGGAGGTCAGATGACAATCGCTTCACGGAAAATATCGAGGTCTAGCCAAATCCGTAATTAAGACTGGTAAAGCGGATCCCAGACTCCGATGCTGAGAAGCTTCGGATGCGACTGTGAATTAACACTAGGCTGAAAAAGAAGGAGGTACGAATGGAACCACGTTGAAAGAAATTCGAAATATCTTCATGATACATAAAAGCTAGATACGTATTTTACGTGGCCCCGAAGATTCGTATGTTTTCTATGATATAAATTTAGCTTATAGCTTAGTAGATATCACATAGCACCTAAAGCGCACCTTCATAACACTCAATCACCATAAATAACTAACAAAGTTTCGAAGATTACCCCATCTTTTCTCAGTTGCTAGCGTTTCTTACGTTGTACGCAAAGTTTAACTGTACATCATTGTATTTGACAATGAGTTTCTACGAGAATCGTAAATTATACGCCTGATATATTTATGTATCAAGTTCGTTATAAAATGGCTTTTAAATTTAATTGTCGTCGACAGAAATATATCAACAGTCTTTATAGACTACAGAGATATTTTGTGGAGTAGGTACGTAGTAGTTGTAGAAATTTCACGTTTAAATTTGACATTTGTATGCATGAATATGAATATTTGCATTGGTCTGGGTGTTTCTATGTATAACATGTAGGTATGTATTTACGAAAAAAAAAAGTAACTAAGTGTGTTTATCCGCATTCTAGAACCCATAACACAAGCTAGTTAAGCTATGCTTACTTTAGGGTCTAGATAGCGTTGTGCAGAACATCATACAATATTTATTTATTGATTATTATTATTTTATTACTAGCTGCCCCGGCGAACTTCGTACCGCCATATTTTCAGCCCGCGTGGTATTCAAATCCCGTTCCCGCTGCACCCTTATCACTTAGGGGGATGAAAAATAGATGTTGGCCGATTCTCATAGATACCGGATAAGCACAAAAAATTTCATCAAAATCGGTCAAGCCGTTTCGTAGGAGTTCGATTACGCACCCCGTGACAGAAGAATTTTATATATTTTACCAAATAAAAAATAAGGGTTGATCGTAGAGGGGTGAAAATTTAGGGTTGCATGTATTTTTGTATGATGTATCATAAAAAAATAAAAATAAAAAATTTTGTCTGAAAAATAAAAAAAAAATTAAGGGGTGGACCACCCTTAACATTTAGGGGGATGAAAAATAGATGTTGGCCGATTCTCATAGATACCGGATAAGCACAAAAAATTTCATCAAAATCGGTCAAGCCGTTTCGGACGAGTTCGATTACGCACATTTATATATTAGACTAGCTGCCCCGGCGAACTTTGTACTGCCATATTTTCGGCCCGCGTGGTATTCAAATCCCGTTCCCGCTGCACCCTTATCACTTAGGGGGATGAAAAATAGATGTTGGCCGATTCTCATAGATACCGGATAAGCACAAAAAATTTCATCAAAATCGGTCAAGCCGTTTCGGAGGAGTTCGATTACGCACCCCGTAACAGAAGAATTTTATATATTAGATAATATGTACGAGTTTGATACACTGTATTTCAGCAACTAATTTTTATCTATTAGGTACTAGCTGACCCCGCGAACTTCGTACAGCCTTAGTCTTTTTTTTTAAATTTTCTGAACGAACTATCCTCGTACTTCAAGGAAATTTCAAAAAGAATTAGCGAAATCGGTTCAGCTGATGCTAAGCGCAAATATGGAAAACCATATTTGCGCTTAGCAACACATTCAGCGATTCATTTTTATATTATAGATATCTATAATATATGAAATAAAAAATAGTAACGGAATTAAATGGTCTAATTAATTAACTATTGATTTTTGTCAAAAGAATTCGGGAATTCCTATTTTCGCTAAAACCATTTTTGAGACGGCATTGTACGGATGGTGACCATAGTGCGTCGTCATGTGACGATGACGCGAGTTTCATGATTTCAGTCGATATTTTTTTTCTTTGAAAACTGCTTGAAGGAACTTTCACTTCAAAAGTTAATTAATGTAAAGAGCTAAACATACAATCTAAGAAGTGTACAAAGGAATATCAAAACAACTGCAAGCAACGGCGCGCGCTCGCCACATTAAAGATTTATGTTCAAACTTCACACAGCAGGTGCTGAGCAGACAAGTTTACAATTTACCGCAGTACTACACTTGATTAGACATTCATTACGCATTCTTGAACAAACAGCAATGATTCAAAACTAAGCAATATAAGTTTATGATCTTTTGGCGGGAAGAGAAAGTTGGTTTTCAATTTAAAATTTCTTGTACCATTCCCATCTTCACAGTTACTCCAAAGGGATCTTGACATTGACATGCGTGCGAATAGTCTCACTACCATGGACGCCCAAGGTCATGCGAAGTGGACGCCGTATCCCAGTAGTTCTATTCTCTAGTTCCATTTTGGAACTATTTATATTTTTCCCTCCGTATCAGAATGTCAAACTAGTAAAATGGCCATGAGGTATTAACGACATGAAAGTAAAACGACATACTAGTAAAACGTCTGAAATCTAAAATAGTCATACTAGTAGAACATCTGAAATGGAAAATGTCATGTTAGGCAAAAGTACTTGGCTGTGCATTATTGTACAGTCAAGCCCATCTCCCAGTAGTTCCATGGAACTAGCATCCTGTTGCCAGCAAGATGATACAGGAGGAAGAGCCAGAAGGCGGACCCTGAGCTCCGAAGTCATGTTGGCCACGGATGCAATGCGGATGATGACAGTTACAGTCCCAGTTTCATACAAAGTTAGTTTTCTCTCCTACCCTTTCTGTTGATTTGGCTTACCTTGACTATTGCGAAAGCTATTGTCGCCAGCCCCTCTAACTCTTGCGAGAGCTACTGTCGCCAAACCCTCCAACTCTAAAAGAAAAGCGTGTGCTAAAAGAGGAAAGGTGAGACTGACTTCTGAAAAAAAAGGATCCCGAAGATCTTGCTCAATCAAATTTTGAAGCATTTATTATGCTAACTTTTCAAATCGATTTAGAAAGGAGAAATCAATCACTATTTTTCTTATTATTTTGTGTAAATTCAAGCAATCAATCAATATGTACATTTTGCGTTCTGCACATTTTGCGTTTTGCACATTTTGCATATTGAACATTTTGCATTCTGAACATTTTGCATATTGAAAATTTTGATTGTAGTGCTCATTTTGCTTTTTGGTCATTATGCTCTGAAGGGTAAAATTAGCCTATTGCAGTCCACTGCTGGACCTCTCCCAATGTGCGCCATTTCATATAGGAGGGGTTTTTAGCTTACTATTACCACGCTGATCAGACGAGTTGGCAAAGGGTTTTTCTCGAGTTTTCCTTCTCTCAGGTCGTTTCGACCTCGGCAGAATATCGGCCAGAAGCCGCAACTCTTTCCCAAAATTGAGGGAGGCGTTGCCGCTTCCGTTGCCCAGTGTGCACCGCGAGGAGGTTTTCTAGCACGCGGAGGATAATGGAGGTATTCTGGTTCATGTGTAAATTTGAATATTGAGTGTGATTAAATAAAAATCTGATATAACATTTCAACGATTTTCTTAATAGTATACCTCACTACATACAATACAAAAAGCATGATTTATGAGACAGTTAACACAACAACAATGTATGTTTTGTATCTGTGACATTATTAGAACAGGTCTTTGGTTCGCACATTCCTTCTAACCGCATTGTTGAATCCTTCTTGGTAGTGGTAGAACACACTACTTGAAGCGATGACGTCAGCCACCGCATCTATGGGCAAAAAATTACAATTTTACTTTATAAGGCGCAAATTAACAAAATAAATGGTTCCGTATCATAATATCTAAAGTTATTTCAACTATGTTCAAGATAACTACGGTTGATTCACATATGGTCATAACACATATTGGTCGACTCGACTACTGGTTCATACACATAATTTCGAATAAACTAAAATTATTTGAACTAACGGACGATTAACATAATGTTCATTTAAGATATTGGACATGTTGACTATGTTTGAAATACCTAATGGTCGATTCGCCTACGGTTTATTGATACTACTACTTTGTGACAGAAATTTACGTTGTTGCAAAACCGACTTCACGTAGTCTTGTCTGCCCTACCCCTAGAGTGTAATTTAAGCCCGCGAAGGCGCGGAGGGGCGAGGCGGCCCGCGAGCTGAGGAGCAGGTGGTTCTAACAAGCACTGCCGCGGCTGAGGCTGGCCGGCGCAGCCGGCCAGCAAGCCGAAGCTGCGGTAGTGACCGTCAGATCCATCTGCGACGATAAGGTCGCGTGGGACCGCCGGAGCCCCGCAGCGCCGGAGCCGTTAAAGAAGCCATGCTCAGCCGCGGCGCCGGCCAGCCTCAGCCGCGGCAGTGCTCGTTAGAACCACCTGCTCCTCAGCTCGCGGGCCGCCTCACTCCTCCGCGCCTTCGCGGGCTTAAATTACACTCTAGGGGTAGGGCAGACAAGACTACGTGAAGTCGGTTTTGCAACAATGTTAATTTCTGTCACAAAGTAGTAGTATCAATAAACCGTAGGTGAATCGACTATTAGGTATTTCATACATAGTTCAATCAACCTTAGCACAATTAATTGTAGTTGAATAAACCGTAGGTGAATCGTCCATTATTTGTTTCGACCAGTAGTTATTACAAAAGTATGTGAAACGATCTTTAGGTATTTTAAACAGTAGTTCTTTTGACCGTAGTTGTCTTGAAAATAGTTAAAATAACTGTAGTTATTATAATACGGAACCAAATAAATAACGGACGAGGCTCTGGCGTAAGTTTTCCTCTCAGGGTTGGGATGTCAAACGGCAGTCGCCCCGAAAAAGTTGATATTAAGTGGACATCAGGCTCGGAAGTGCAAGGACGCTACTTGGAAATCACTATGAGGATGATAAGAAGTTTTGAAAGTTGCCAATGTGCAAATGGCATCGTGTAAAGTCAAAGTAAACCATACAAAAATCATAGAAAAGAGCAGTAGGAGAGAGAACTCCAAGCTTCAAAGTGCAATCTAACTGAATTGATGATGATGTGCATCTGTAGAATAACAAAAAATTTCAAGCAACAAATGAAATGAAACGAAACTAAATTAAATGGAATCAAATTCTTTATTGCTCTAAATTGTGCAACGTAGTTTTATCCTTTTGATGTCGAATTCTGCTTAAAACTAAGTTTACCACCAATTTAAATATAATAATTAAATAAAAATATAACAATTTCTCAAACATCTACATTATATGGCCGTGTTGGTTCCCGGTGGGGTAGAATAGGGCCACCCCATCTCTTCCTGTGGGTGTCGTAGAAGGTGACTAAGGGATAGGGCAGTTCTCCATCCGACAAAAGACATACAGCCCATAACAAAGTGAAACTCGCGACGTATTACGTGGGACCGAAAATCATAGTTGGCGAAGTGTGGGTGTTAATACATCTCTGCCTACACTTTCTAATCGACTAGTCGTGGGTTTAAGCCCCGTCTTGGATTGTCACTTTTCTGATATATATATGCCACTTTTCGTTGTTATTTTATAACTCAAGAACGGCTGAACCGATTTGGCTAATTTTAGTCTTGAAATATTCGTGGATGTCCAGGGAAGGTTCAAAGGGTGAGAAAATAGGTGCAGCGCGAACAGGATCAAAAATTCACGCGGGCTGAAAAAAATATGGCGGTACAAAGTTCGCCGGGACAACTAGTAAACCTATAATAAAAAGTTAGCATACTAATTGCTTTAAAATTTAATTAAAATAGGACAAGCTGTAGGCGGCTTGTCCTATTTTAGCTTAGGCCTTTCATTAGGAGGTTATGGTTATGTCGGACTCGAACCGACTAAATCGCACGCCGTCTGTAGGCCGTCGGTTGCCGGAGGTGAAATTTCGATCTGGCCCTCTTCCGGTGTGAGGACCACAAAGTCCCAACTCGTCCCTAAATATTGTCTACCTAATGTCTACCTAATACCATAAGCGAATACCTAAAGCTCCTAATATACAGACAGTAGGTACGTAAGTAAGCGGTGAGACCGCGGGGCGGCACACAATGGCAGTGTTTGCACTTAATTACTTGCGCCGCCCGCGCCCCCGCCCGCGTTTAGATATAACTACTGTTTTAATTGTTCTCTTGTGTATGTTCTTTGTGTAGAGTGAGATGAAAGGGGATTGGGTAATCTAGTATGGACAGTGGCGTTCTTAATTTTTTCAGCGGCCTTAATTAATTTTGATACCACTTCATTGTACTGTGTTAAACACACGTACAAATGTCATTATTTTCATTGTAAGTAATATCGGAGCTGCGATATACAGGGTGGAACATTTCCACTTTACCTTGAAGGAAAGTACCCTCATACTAAAGATAGCCAATTTTACTTAAAGGAAACTTTACCTTATTTTTTAAAAGAAACAAAACTGCATTCAAAGACTTTTGAAAATGCCACACCCGGTAGTCGAACCGACTAATATTTTACAAAACCTTATTTTTCATGGACTTCCTTTTATTTAATTTACCAAGTTTGTTAGAGAGATTTGATCCCTATGATCGACCCTATCGATTGATGTAATAAAAATACAGGGTGTTATTTTTTCGAATTGTAGTCGGTTCGATTATAAGGCGTGGCAAACGATTTTTTAGCATTCCTTAAATGCAGTGTTGTTTCTTTTTTAAAAACACACTAAACTGTATTCAAAGTTTTCTGAAAATGCCACACCCGGTAGTCGAACCGACTAAAATCTTCTTAAATCTTCTTAAATCTTCTATTTCATGGATTTCCTTTTATTTAATTTACCAAGTTTGTTAGAGAGATTTGATCCTTATGATCGACCCTATCGATTGATGCAATAAAAATATAGGGTGTTATTTTTTCGAATTGTTCGATTATAGGGCGGGGCAAACGATTTTTCAGCATTCCTTAAATGCAGTTCTATTTCTTTTTTAAAAACATACTAAACTGTATTCAAAGTTTTCCGAAAATGCCACACTCGATAGTCGAACCGACTAAAATCTTTTTAAATCTTCTATTTCATGGATTTCCTTTTATTTAATTTACCAAGTTTGTTAGAGAGATTAGATCCTTATGATCAACCCTATCGATTGATGCAATAAAAATATAGGGTGTTATTTTTTAGAATTTTAGTCGGTTCGATTACAGGGCGTGGCAAGCGATCTTTCGAAATAACACCCTATATTTTTATTGCATCAATCGATAGGGTTGATCATAAGGATCTAATCTCTCTAACAAACTTGGTAAATTAAATGAAAGGAAATCCATGAAATAGAAGATTTAAGAAGTTTTAGGAAGATTTTAGTCGGTTCGAATACCGGGTGTGGCATTTTCAGAAAACTTTGCATACAGTTTAGTATGTTTTTAAAAAAGAAATAGAACTGCATTTAAGGAATGCTGAAAACTCATTTACCACGCCTTATAATCGAACCGACTACAATTCGAAAAAATAACACCCTGTATTTTTATTACATCAATCTATAGGGTCGATCATAAGGTTCAAATCTCTCTAACAAACTTGGTAAATTAAGTAAAAGGAAATCTATGAAATAGAAGGTTATAGGAAGATTTTAGTCGGTTCGACTACCGGGTGTGGCATTTTCAGAAAACTATGAATGCAGTTTTGATTCTTTTAAAAAATAAGGGAATGTTTCTTTTCAGTGGAATTCGCTATCTTCAGTATTTAGAGTACTTCCATCTAAGTAAAGTTGAAAAATACCACCCTGTATAGCTAAGTCCCGATATAGTTTAGAGAAGTTTGTCCATAGTAACTTTTGATCACTTTATACTGTACTTTCATATTATACTAATGGCCGCTCAATTCCGACACGACGCCAACATTACCCAACCCCCTTTACTATTATATTTACAGTATACTTTTACAAGATACAAGATATACTTACATTTATTTTGTACACACATTTAACGGGGCCCAATACACTGGTATTAATAAAAATAAATAGCATTTTTAGTAGTAAGATCATCAAAATCCCACTTCTACTTCTATAACAATATCATAAAGAGGAAAGATTTGTATGTAGCGAATAAACTCAAAAACTACTGGACCGATTTCAAAAAATTCTTTCGCCATTAGAAAACTACATTATCAGGTACCATCACACTACTATCATCGGTGAACGGGATAACAATTACGCGGGTGGAGCCGCAAGCAACGCCTATAATATTATAAAGGGGAATGTTTGTGATGATGTTTGTATGGTATGTCCTCTATCGCTCTAACGGCTGACCGGATCTGGCTGATATTTGGTACAGGGATAGATAATAGTCTGGAATAATTATGGGCATACCATGTGGCGGGGCAAAATCGAATTGAATGTAAGCGGAGCCGCAGTATCAGCTAGTATCACAATAAAAGCGGGCGCACAGCACACACTGAACAATTAGTTTATACAGTAACTCATTATAACTTCCACAGATAGAACAAAGGCGTGGAGACGTTTTATTGTTAGACATTTGTGAGTTACTGACTTATAAACGTGATTTTTACACGACTTATCGTGCAAAAAATCCCCACGCCTCAAAAAAGCCTCTAATGTGTTGTCAGTTTCGACCATGGTATCCGGGCGCCGTTTTCTCCCCTTGGCTTTTATAATCGTAAGAGTAAGTGCCAGAAGTCAGACCTATCAACATTAAGATTAAACGAAGACTGAGAGGTCTACAAAATTTATTCATGTTTCGTAGCACATTGTAGCGGATTTCGTAGAATCGCTACGCTTGTAGAGACGATAGTTATGACAATGTGACGCTATTACTTTTAATGAAAGCCCCAAGAATGTACAGGAAAATTTGAAATGCTCAAGAAGTGGCTCAGTAGCTCAGTGGTCAGAGCATACCCCCTGTAAGAGACTGGTCGCGGGTTCAAATCCCGTCTGAGCGTTTCACTTTTTTCAATCTTACACGTTACTACGTATTACGTTAATAGTGAAAATGTTTTCAGAAGTTTTAATAGTTACATTTTCTCACCACGAAAGTTTAGGTTTTATTCGCCAGTCTCGACTATTACCAGTTTTACCGACCAACAGGCTTTGTAGATCTCATGGGGTCCCCATAGACCCCACCTCCTATCGCAAACTCAATATCTTTAACATCAACATCTACTCTAATACATCGCACAGCCGACTCAATACCATCTCCATCCATTTTAATATTAAAGTAAATTTGAATAATATAAAATCAGATTCCAGCAGTACCCAGTTGTAGAAACAATAATACAGGGATGTCTCGAGCGAATTTCAGCCCAATCCCATTACAAATCGCGTTGAGATTATTAAACAGTCACCTTAACGAGAATTGTGACGGAGGAGGTGGGAGGAGGAGGTGGGAGGTGGGGAGGTGGCGGCGATTGTGTCTTGAGAGGAATGTAGACTGTAATAGATGATTGTTTTATTAAGTTGTTTGTTTAATTTGTAATGTTTGTATGGTGAAGGTTAATTCTTAGATAGATAATTCTAATTCAGTGGTTCTAATTAAGTCTTTTTTTTTAAATTAATTAAAGACGTGAGTGGATGAAGGGGGTAACTAACATTTTTGAAATTTTTGATTTTTTGCTTTATATGACGGTTATAGATGTATATAAACTATATTAGACAAAAAAACTCCGCAATATAAGCTTAGTTTCCAAAATACCAGAAGATGAAGGGCATAACTGCAACAAAAAAAGCAAAAGTTACATGGAAGAAGGAGGTATGTGCCTTAACGCCTTCTTCCATTGAAAATCGGTCCATTAAACGTATTTCTTCAATGGAAGAAGGGGTTATGTGCAAGAAAATGCACTGCCACGATGCTTTATTCCATTCATAATCATGCTCTTTCATTCCTGCTCTTCTATGTGTATTACTAGGGTGGCTGTATGTAACAAAAAATTTGTAACATTTTTGAAAACCACTACATTACCAGCAACAGTGAGCAACTTTTTGTTGCCGTCATACATGACAGTACAAAAAGGCGCACTGTATAGAGAATGATGTCGAAATTCATTAGCTCATCTTGTTTTTATACCACATATATGGCAGACAAGCACACGGCCCGGCTGATGGGAAGTAGTTACCGCGGCCTATGGACGCTAAAAGACCCTACCTAGATTTCACTCCGACTCAGAACTGACTTCACTCTGATTTTCGCCAACTTCAAACCGACTTCATTTCGACTCACTCCGACTACAACTTCACTACAACTCCGACTTCATTCTAATTTTAAACCGACTCCTGCCGACTCCACTTCCACTCAACTTTGACTCCATTCCAACTCCATAGCAACCTCACTTCGAACCCATGCCGACTTCAATCCGACTCTAAACAACTCTATTCCGATTCGAAACTGCATCCACTCTAACCTGCGGCTCCATACCGACTTCACTCCAACTCCAAACCGACTTCTTTATTTCAACTCCGAACCGACTCCGCCCAACTCCAAACGGACTTCACTTCAGCTTCACTCTGATACTCCGACTTCACTCTGAATCTGCACCGACTACACTCTAACTTTAAACCAACTTCACTTCGACTCCCTCCGACTCCAACTCCAAACCGACTTTACTCCAACTCTAAACCAACAGAGAGCAGAGTCAGAGTGGAGTCGGCAGGACGACTCCACTCTGACTCTGCTCCAATTCCATAGCAACTTCACTTCGATCCCATACCGACTTCAATTCGACTCAAACCGACTTCTTTACTATAACTTTATCAACTTCAAACCGACTCCACTCTGGTTGCCAAGCAACTCAACTCCGACTCCAAACCGATTCCCTTCTATTCCACTCCGTCTCCCTCCAACTCTACTCCCACTTCAACTCCAAACAGTCTCTCTTTCTTCACTCCCAGTTTAAACCGACTCCTCTCTAACTCTGTCCAAGATCGTGCGCGGTGGAAAAGTAAAAGCCGGAAAGCGGATTACGGACTCCGAGGTGAAAGTCTCGGATGCGACCGGGACTATTGTAAAGATGATGACGAATGACTGTCTTGACTGTTTTAAAGTAAAAAAAAGTTTCAACTGTGAGAGCTTCAACACTGAGATGATGGTGATATCTATATGTTAAAAGTTTGAGCAGCAGACATTAAGGTTGGAAGAAAATATAGTACCTACTCCCTAATTTATTTCTGTAAAAACGTAAGTTAATATTAAAAACAGATAAAATTCCTAAAACCAGAATATCAATATTGATAACATTATTGCCGATGACAAAAAGTTGCAATATGTATATTAAGGTATATCCATTCTAATCTATACTATCAATCAATCAATCAATTAGCCTACTGCAGTCCACTGCTGGACATAGGCCTCCCCCAATGTGCGCCACGTTTGCCGATCCTCCGCCTTCCGCATCCAGTCCGTCCCAGCCACCTTTCGCCACCTTTCCAATCCATACTAATATTATATTAAATGCCAAGGTTAGGGCCAGAAGGGTCGTGTGCTTGTCTGCGACCTAAGTAGTATGAAAAAATAAAAAAGTAACTGTCTGTTACGCTTTCACGCCTAAACCACCTAACCAATTTTGATGATATCTGGTACAGAGATAGATTAGACCTTAGGAAAGGACATAGCTACCAATATAGGAGGTTATCTTTTGTGCTGACGGCACAGAATCTCTCTGTTCTTACAGGGTCGGCAGCACGGGTGTGACTCCCCTGATGTTGCACTCGCCCATAGGCCACGGTAACCTCTTTCCATCAGGAGGGCCGTGTGCTTGTCTGCGACTTAAGTAGTATAAAAAAAAATAGGACACGACGGTATATCCGTCCCAATCAAGCAGTCCGACTGGGGAAGTACCTCCGCTCTACAAAAGACCGCGGCTTAATAACCTCGTGTTCTTTCCGACGGTGAGTAGGGTAGCCAGAGCTCACTGGAGAGGTTTTGTGCTGTCAGTGAAAAATCAAAGGCTTTGTCCTACCTATCTTTTGCGCTGACGGCACAGAATCTCTCTGATCTTACAGGGTCGGCAGCACGAGTGTGACTCCCCTGATGTTGCACTCGCCCATAGGCCACGGTAACCTCTTTCCATCAGGAGGGCCGTGAGCTTGTCTGCGACTTAAGTAGTATAAAAAAAAGAATAGGACACGACGGTATATCCGTCCCAATCAAGCAGTCCGACAGAAGAAGAACCTCCGCCCTACAGAAGACCGTGGCTTAAAATCGTGTTGTTTCCGACGGTGAGTAGGGTAGCCAGAGCTCACTGGAGAGGTTTTGTGTTATCAGTGGGATAACTTAAGGCCTACTTATCTCTTGCGCTGACGGCACAGAACCTCTCTGTTCTTACAGGGTCGGCTGCACGAGCGTGACTGGTGTTGCACACGCCCATAGGCCATAGGCGGTAACCACTTACCACCAGGAGGACCGTGTGCTTGTCTGCGACCTCAATTGTATAAAAAAATATCATAGGCTATGTTTAGTCGCGATAACCGACCTCTACGCGGGCGGTGCCACGGGCAATAGCTAGTTTTATATATATATAATGTTATATACTCCCTTCTTCCACGCTTAGTATGCATGATATCATATTACATTGTCAGTGGATGAAGAATGTATATGCACATTTTGTCAAATAAATTAATTTCCATCCACTCATTTTTATTTTTATGCTTCCCTAATAATAAATATGGACAATTACAATAATTTGACACCTTAATATTTTGACATAAATAACCAGAAAACATAATATTTGCAAATGAAATGTTCAAACTTTGAAGCCGATTATCTCAATATTTAGAAATTGTTAGTTACCTCCTTCTTCCACTCACATCTTCAATTTCATGACAATAATAAATTATTTTATTGGATTTTTTATGATATGTATGATCTGAATCGACATCAAGGATAATTTCCAGATAAAAAACCTAATGTTCGAAGCGGGGCAAAATACTCTTTACAAAAAAAATGAGTCAAGTGCCTAGCAGGCGTTGCATCCAGTATCCACATTTGAGCTCATGATCAATATCAAATCAATACTTATAATACAAATCAATACTTATAATAGTATAGGTACAGTTCGTTACCAGCTGGTGCAGTGGTCTATTTTTTATTTTGAGGTTTTGTAAGGTCCGTTTTAATGGTCTCTACAATGATTTTTGTTTTTAAAGTTATTACAGTTTAAAATCTATAAATAAGCATTGTAATACAACGTAGCCGTGCTTCCAGTCTTCTGGGAACGTTACCACAAGAGGCATGCGATGCGGAGGAATTCAACGACGCGTTCTAATTTTCACTTTTTGATTTGTTCTTTTTTAATTTTGGTTTTATTGTGAATTTTGTACAGATTTTTTTTTAAATAAATGAGATGACTCATTAATCTATAAGATAATTAAGAAGTTGAATAAATTCAACTCGAAAGATTTTTTAACACGACCTGTGTACTCGACGAAAAATAATCTACTAATGTGAATACCTCTTAACCAAAACGCGATTCACAATCTATTAAAATTTACCCTACCGTGACAAAATTAAGTGCGATTAATATCTGAATGTTAGACAATCGGTGGGTTATCACATCTAGTGGGTTGTGGGTTGTGGGTTCAGGTGCGCGCTTGCCGGGACGTCAGCCAGATTAATATTAACAACCCTTTACATCGCACGTAATTGAAAATAATAGCGGCCACCAGACGTGGGATTAACGTTATGTGATAATGTTGTACCCGCTGCGGGACGGGAATGCGATCGTTACGAGAGGGCGAAATGTGAGATAAGTACAGTTATTACATGTGAGATGTGGAATTATGGGTGTGTTGTGAGATATAATTAATTAGTTCAATCTTTTCTTTGCAATAAGAATTCTTTGACAACACACGTGTATCTGTGTTCCTACAGAACAGGACGTGGAAAATTCTATAAAGGCTGTCAAACTGAAGATAATTTTATTTGATTTTTGGAGACACATGGATACATAAATACATGTTTTTCAATGGTTCATGTTTTTCTTTCTTTCATTAAAAAGTCCAGGCGTTTTTGAAATTAGCATCGAAAATCCAGCGCACTTAGGAGCCGTTTTCCTTTCTCTATGGATTGGTTGGTGTTAATTTTTACGGGAGCGACTGCCGTCTAACTTCTAAAGGAATACCTGCACTAGAACCTCGTCCGTCAGTCAATGTCAGTAGGTGTACCAACTTGCAGGTGAGCAGGATTGGGCTCCTAATATCTCAATACGGCCGAATACAACCCCATCCTTTGATATCAGCTGTAATATCACTACATATTATAAAACAAAGTCGCTGTCGCTGTCTGTCCGTCCCTATGTATGCTTAAATCTTCAAAACTACGCAACGGATTTTGAAGCGGTTTTTTACTAAAATTTTTTACTAAATTTCTTTACTAAATCGAATAACAAATTTGGATAGGTAGGGGGGGAACACTACTGACGGTGGAGGTGAGCGCTGATGCATCACAAGGTGGCCACCCTAAACCTACATCTGGGTCGCAAGTCTCAGTCGCCGTCACGGTGTTCCTCTCTGTATCACGCTATGGACCCGGCGACCGCACGGTGAATCCATGGAGTGCTGAGAATCGGATCTCTAGAGTGATTCAAGAGGAAGGTTTATATTTATAATACATGCATAATATTGGAGAGAAACACTGATAAATTTAGAGATATGCAGCGGGAACGGGATCAGAAAATATGGCGGTACGAAGTTCGCCGGGTCAGCTAGTAATAATATATTATTCAAAATATTCATCTCACCTGATCGCTGCACTTGTGACAGTGGCACAATCCTCCCGAAGAAATCTTTGTGAACCTGTAACAATATTATGTACTTAAGTCAATTTAACATATTAAAAATATTTAATAACTTGAGTAATTATTTGGTAGCGAAAATGACAAAATATGGCAGACGATGGCAAAATATATTTTTTTACAGGGAAAACGAGGACATACTAGTTTAACGTCGTGACTCGTAAGTGATGATGACATGCATGCCAATGGTCTCACTGCTATGGATGCCCAAGGACAATTATCACATACCATTATCATAACAAAATTTTTACACACAGGTAAACCTTGGCCCGTATTCTAGAACGCCACTCAGTTGAATCTCGATTTACCTGAGGCAAGATTGTATGCACAGATTCCACAGATTTGACAGGCTGTCAGGCAGATTGTCTAGTTCTATATAATCTGTCCTCAGGTAAATCGTGATTCAGCTGAGTGACATTCTAGAATACGGGCCTTATTTCTCGCCTATATGATTATATCATACGAGATTCGCAATCGAATACCCAGGGAGGTGTTCTCCACGGTTACAGCCATCATTAAGCGTTTGAGAGAATCCTGACAATTAAAAAAAAACAAAACCGCATTTTGTCGAGCCGCGGAACGAATCTCACACTCGCGGTGCCACCGCCAATTAGACGCGACACTTGTGTATACAGTATGATAGTGAAGGCACTTTTATGTATAACTAGCTGTCCCGGCGAACTTCGTACCGCTATATTTTTTCCGTTCCCACTGCACCTATTTTCTCATCCTTTAAACCTTTCCTGGACACCCACGAATATTTCAAGACTAAAATTAGCCAAATCGGTTCAGCCGTTCTTTATAAGCTAACAACGAAAAGTGGCATTGATTTTTATATATTAGATTAGATAGATAGATATTTAACCAACTGCAAAAAACGAAGTTCTCAATTTGTCAGATAATTAGAAACTTTTCTTTGATTACTGAGCTTCTGGTAATGTATAAAAAATAATTTCTCGATAGCGCATGGAGAGCGAACGCTTTAGATGAAATGCCAGGTTCAATTCTTGAAACGTTCCCCGGTTTTGTCTAGTAAATTCCTATTGCAGTATGAATTCATTAAATAGTCTCCAATTGTTGCCATGCTCTGTAATAATTATGATCCTGTACTAACGTGCGACTTGCCCAGCTGTCGACAATCATCTCCCAATCTTATTAGGTACATGTTACCGAACCTACATCTAATTGACAAAATGTAGGTACTTCTACACTTTTGGTTACTCCTTTTGGAAAATACGAGAGTACATTTTTTAACATACATTTACTCACCCCTATAAATCCCCGAAAGGGGTACGCAGAGGTGTATTATCACCCACATTTCGCCACCGCACTTTATATCTTTTTTCTTTGTTTAAAGTTACAGCACGTAAGCCTTAAATGTTAAACTGCACCACAAGTGGTAGTTCTAGTCGCCGACGTCGTTAGCGCCGATTGCACGACTAGACATCGTTACGACGACGCTCGACGTCGCGCGTCGCCTACTCGACGAACTTGTTAGCTTGACATTACTGGAGAACTAATTGTGAAGAACAGTTTCTTAACAATATACGGCAGAGCGCGTGAGGTTCATTAGAATTAACGTGATGATGTAGGTACAGTCAAAGACAAAAATCCCTTGACAAATTGTAATTAATCACCTTAGGTTGAAGTAGCACTAGTTTTTTTAATTTTGTATCTATTAATAATCATTTTCATTGACTTGACCGAGTACTAATTCATTGATATATTATTATGTACAATTTGACATTTCAACTTTATTGACTCATTGTGACAAGTCAATGGACGCGTACTTTTATCGTTTTGACAATTTTGTAAATCTTTAATGCGGATTTTATTCTTGTACTCGGCAACCAAATAGACAATGCAGTGGCTGCCTTAAAAGGTTGAACAACCAAAAGTGTGTTTTGTGTATGTGTCCAAATGTAATTGTATTGTTGTACTTGACCAATGGTAGTCCTTAAATAAATAAATAAATAAATAAAATAAATAAACATATTTATTTATTTACTTTTAGCCCGACGTTTCGGTAACTTTTCAGCAGTCATGGTCGCGGGTTGACTGAGAATTCGTTAAAAATAGGTTTATTTAAATGAGCGCGATTCGCGTAAAGTTTAGACAGTATCAGGGTAATTTTCACGATGCCAAATTTTTTGCTAATTTCGGTGGTATTTTTCAATCATCTAGGTTTTCCGATGAAAAAATTTAATGGAGTTCTTTTAGAATATCTAGAATACTGATGTGTTTAAAAGAACACTCCATTAAATTTTTTCATCGGAAAACCTATGATTGAAAAATACCACCGAAATTAGCAAAAAATTTGGCATCGTGAAATTACCAATCATATCACCTTAGAGATGTAAACCCTTTTACAAAATAATAAATACGACGTGAAGTATATTAACCTTGTTTTTTTTAGGTTTATAGTCATTCTTGTAATGTTGACGATAGAGCATTAAAGGGTTATAATTGAGGTTCGATTACCGTTCAATACATGCTTATACATATTCTAGGTATATTACAAGCTGTGCATTATGACTCAGGATATTATTAATTTTATTTAAATTTAAAAAACTTTAAAATTTTCAAAGATGCTTCCATAAATTTATTGCACACGCAAATATTTATTTAAGTTATTTAATAAAAATATAGTTCGAAAAACTTTCGTCGTTGACTGTACATTTCTATATACAAGTTAAAAGTTTAAATTATTTATTATGGTAAACTCCGGTAAACTGCTACGCAAAGAAGACGTTATTGTGCAACGAGCTACGTCGTAGCACATATCGTAACGTAACGCTACGACATCTCGTAGCAAACTTACTTATATGCAGTTCGAAGGTGAAAGAAGGTACAGCCACTGACATAATTGCTAAGAGTAAATAAAAAAACTAAATAACAACTTGGCAAAGTTTACTCAATGTAGAACATAATTCATTGCGTAAAAGACTTATAAGGGATAAGTAATTTAAGAATGGAATATTTCTTTGATTGCGAAGATATCGAATAAGAAATATATTTATGGCGTAAATGTAAGTTCCAACCAATATTATGATCTCGGGCAATAGCAAACCAATTACTAGTTTGTTATATACAGCCAAAGTGAAACTGTATCGACAATAATACGAGATGCGGGGACTGTGAGCGTGAGGTGTGGTACAAGTCGAAAGAAATACAGATGAATAGTTTGGGTTGTCATTCAGCGCATGAATACGTATGACAGACGTGTAAATAAAATGGTGTTAATTACCATAATATGCAAATATTATTTTGATTTGCATTTTGTGAGTTTATTAATTTGTTATTGAGATTTACTTTTATTTTACGTGACCATTCGTGCTTATTTTATTTGAACTGAGTAATTTTATGTGGTTTTGATCCTGGCTTTTAACACAATTTGACCAGTACATGGTCAAATTGTGTTGTTGCTTTGGGTACTTATATTAAACTAGCTTTTGCCCGCGGCTCCGCCCGCGTGGATGTCGGTTATCGCGACCAAACATTGCCTATGTCCTTTCTCAAGGTCTAATCTACCCCTATACCAAATGTCATCAAAATCGGTTCAGTGGTTTAGGCGTGAAAGCGTAACAGACAGACAGATATACAGACAGACAGACAGACAGACAGACTGACAGACAGAGTTACTTTCGCATTTATAATATTAGTATGGATTAAGTAAATTATTACAAGAATCATATCCCACTTTGCAAGTCACGTAAATTAAAAAAAAACAGTTACTATCAATACATTCAATTTTTATAACCTGCATATAAAAATCCCGCTAACTATTATAGCTTGAGCCCCACCCTAACTAAGTTCTCGTGCAATATTTCCGATTACGCGGGCGCCGGGCGTCGCCGTTCCGCGCGGCGGCGGTAAATCGCACCGCGCACCACATAAACACAATTTCGCACTCATAAAAGTTATCGCCGGGTGACATGTTATAGAAGTCGGTACAGTGGAGACATTGCCTATTACGGTATCAGAGTGGGCGGGAATTTGTGACCATGGCGACTGATTGAAACATTGCTTTAGTTCATTGATAGCTTTATTTTAATGAAATTTTGAAGAAATTATAGTAAAACCAACAATTTCGTGAATTGAAGGCAGCTGCCACTTTCCCTTAAATAGTGTCAAATCGTGCTAAATTGTTTTTGATTTGCAATAAAACAGTATGCATTTGTAAGTGACAACCGTAGTTCTTATTTTTTAAATATACAACTTAGGTTGCAGACAAGCACACGGCCCACTTGATGGAAAGTTTCGTCCTGGATGTTGACTTTTTCTAATTTATTAATTTGGACTACTTAATTTTAATATAAACTATTGAGCTTAGTCATGGGATATCTTTTGGATAAAAAAAGAGGATAATGAACATAAGATCGTTATTAAACTTATCAGCGTTGAGTAAAAAAGCAAAAAAAAAAGTTAGCAAAGTTAGAGTTCAGCTACTTTCATCGCTGACAGTACTTGGTTTATTTTTTTCGGATTTTTAGAAATTGTTTTGCATTTTTTTTTTTAATTTTGGGAGTGTTTTAATTGTGTATTTGTGTGAATATGATCGTGGGCACATATCACTAGCTAGTACTCTCACTCATGCTTCAACAAATGTTCAAGTTCGAGGTTCACATACAAATTATATTCCCACATAGTTTTATTACATATTTGTTCATATTATACTATCATCGTCAACAACCAACAACCTGACAAGCCGATCAACACAACATACAAACTCTAACCCCAAGGTAACAAAACTAATGTCCAAACGAAACAAATTTAAAAATCCATTCCCCTATCAAATATTTATCGCAAACATACGATATTTCACGTTGTAGATAACATTTTTCCGCTCGGCTGCACCCCGTGGGGTATGCGGGGTTATGCGGGGGGTGCGGGGGTGGGTCGTGGGTATCAATGCCCCGCCCCGCCGCAAACAATACAATCAGAACCAATCTGCCGCGCAAATAGGAAAATAGAGTGCGCGCCAACACAGGGCCGCCCCGGGCGGTGGCACAGGCGTGCATTGGGCCTGGAAGAAAGGCTTGACGTGGCTGTACGTACTTATGAATGTGAGTTTCATTTTGAGGTGGTTTATTAACTATAGCTAGGATATCCACAAGGGAGATAGACAGGGGAAGTAGGAGACCACTTAAAATCAATTGGTTTCGTTTGTAAAAGATGGCGCGTGGTTCCCGGCAGATTAGAATTTGGGCCACCCGATCTCTTCCCATGCGGTGTCGTACAAGGCGACTAAAGGTTCAACCCCACCAAACGGACGGCATCAGAACGGATTTTACAATCTTAAAACAAAATAAATCTTATATCACAGCATTTATAGTTTATATTACCAAGTCACGCATGACAGCTTGACGTGCGTCTTGCCGCCGCAACACTGTGATAATAAGATTTAATTTTGTTTAAAGATTGTAAAATCCGGACCGATGCCGTCCGTTTGGTGGGGTTGGACCTTTAGGGATAGGTACGGCTGTGTAACATCAGACAGATATAATACAGCCCAGATTCAGCCTCAGATGTATGGCTCGAGTCAACAATAGTGCCCGGAATTCGGCAATAGACTCACCCCCTATTACGTGGGACCTAACAAAAACTGGTGAAATGTGGGTGTTAATTCACCTCTGCCTAGCTCTCCGGGGATAAAGACGTGATGGTATGTATGTATGTCTGTATGTATTAACTATAGCTAGGATATCCACAAGGGAGATAGACAGGGGAAGTTGTAGACAATTTAATATCAATTGGTTTCGTTTGTAAAAGATGTTTCGATCGCATGAGGAGCTGTTGCATGCATGGCAGCTTTCATGTCCTGATATATCTGAAAAACGGCAGTGAATCTGGCCCTCTGACCCGCGTTGATGTCAAACGACATGACATGCGTGTCAATAGTAAGACCGTGATGCGTGAATCCGTGAAGAATAAGGTCGTGGTCTATCAGGAAGCCGAATTGTAGGAAGAAAAGCAAGAGTTCAAACCACGGGCTCACAAATAAGAAGTTGATGGTGATCAATTTGCCTATCACATTCAATACCACTACAAATGTAGATAGTAGGTATTATTATATTAAAAGACTATAAAAAAACTATTACGCAATATAGCCCAAGTCCGTGCCTGCTTATTTTCTTAACAAGTGATCGCGTCGTCTCCCGGTCGGATTCCGCTCGGAATCCGCGCAATTTTCCGCCGGTCATTTCTCATTGTTCCGACTTGTTCCTCCCTCCCAATACTTATTTGTTCACTATCGTAAATAGAGCAAGGATAACAGCTATACTTGAGAGTTGGTGTTTACGGCACATAAGGCACATATGAGATAGAAAAGTGTTCGTTCGGCTTTATTTTACGATAGCGCGTTTTGCGGATCAGTTCAAATGTTATGGTGTTGGGATTGTGTCAATTGGCAGTAAATTAGCGATAAAGGGTCAATTTTATCAGATATTCACAGTAATTGCGAAGGTTCCCGGCAGAGTAGAATTTGGGCCAAACCGTTTCTTTCCATGCGGTGTCGTACAAGGCGACTTAGGGATAGGGCTGTTTAACATCAGACAGATAGGTATATACAGCCCAGACTCATTTTCAGTTATATGGCTCGAGTCATCAATAGTGCTCGGAATACGGCAATATCATCATCATCATCATCATTTCAGCCATAGGAAGTCCACTGCTAGACATAGGCCTCCCCTATAGATCTCCAATAGGACCGGTTGGAAGCGGCTCGCATCCAGCGCGTTCCCGCGGCCTTAATGAGGTCGTCTGTCCACCTTGTGGGTGGACGTCCTACGCTGCGCTTGCCGATACGTGGCCTCCACTCGAGGACTTTTCGACCCCATCGGTCATCAGTCCTCCGTGCTATGTGCCCTGCCCACTGCCATTTCAACTTGCTAATCTGCTGGGCTATGTCGGTAACCTTGGTTCTTCTACGGATCTCCTCATTTCTGATTCGATCTCGCAGAGAGACTCCGAGCATAGCCCTCTCCATAGCTCGTTGGGCTACTTTGAGCTTACTCATAAGGCCCATAGGGAGGGACCACGTTTCAGTGCCATAAGTCATCACTGGTAACACACACTGGTCGAAAACCTTCGACTTGAGACACTGAGGTATGTCGGACGAGAAGACATTGCGCAATTTTCCGAACGCTGCCCATACGGCAATATGCTCACCCCTTATTACGTGGGACCTAATACAATGATTGGTGAAATGTGAATCTTAATTCACCTCTGCGTATTATAGGTTGTGTGTATGTATTCACTGTGACAAAGGGGTGTACGGATCACCAAGATCTTTGAGACCAAAGCCTCCCTCGTCTGCAAGTTTATACAAAACGATGCTGGAAAGCGACCCCGGACTCCAAATTACAAGTTATGGACCTGTTCCGGTTGTAGAGCTGGTGTTTAGATGAAGATGAGGAGACCCCATACTTTCACGTGAAAGAGAATAACGTAAAAAAATCATTATTTGCTTCTATTCAAAACTGAGTTTTTCGTCTAGACTGGCACTTACAAAACCGTAACAAAAAATAAAAAGAAACAAATGAACCACCAGTTCACCACGCGAATATTTTCACTCAATTTTTATTCACTCCGTGATACAAAGACGCTGAAAAAAAAGATAACTTTTTGAAAAAAAAAAACCTGTTTAAAATACAAAGCTGAGTTTTTCGAAAATACAGCATCTTTAATTGTTGACTGTACATAACCAACCCGTAGCATCTCAATAATGAGCGAATCCAACCCTCTATATTTAGGTTATCTCTTGTTACATTACCTACTAAACCCCTTATATATCCCGCCGCGATATATCACGTTGGCAGATATATATTTACGTACAAATTGCCCATTTATACCGCAGTACCGGCCATACATCGTCTACCCAACGTTAACCTATTCGATATTTATTTAATGGCTTACATACAAACTTTCATAGATGTTAGATTCGGTTATGGAGTGTAGCTGTATAATTGTTTTAAGTTACAATTTGAAACTATTTGAGTTTTGGGTGAAGTTTTGTGTCCTAATTTCGAATATGGTAAATTATTTAGTATGAACGAAAAATTAATAACAACACCTCTTTTATTTTATGATAATAATAAATATAATGCAATGACATTAACCCCTTCACCTTATAAGCCTACACCCAATCTTTTTTTAACTATCCCATATTAACTGTTGCCCGTGGCTCCGCCCGCGTTATTCTGATGTACCTATAAGCTATTTTATGGTAAAGTTTCATTAAAATCCATTCAGTAGTTTTAACGTGAAAGAGTAACAAACATCCATCTATACTTACAAACTTTAGCGTTTATAATATTAGTAGGTAGATAAGTAGGTAGGTGGTAGGTAGGTAGTAGGTAGGTAGGTAGGTAGGTAGATAGGTAGGTAGGTAGGTAGGTAGGTAGGTAGGTAGGTAGATAGGTAGGTAGTAGTACACCATTACATTAGAGATCCGATTCTCAGCACTCCATGGATTCACCGTAGGGTCGCCGGGTCCATATCGTAATAAAGAGAGGAACACTGTGACGGCGACTGGGACTTGCGACCGTCAGTAGTGTTCCCCCCTCCCCTCCTCTATCTATCCAAATTTGGTAGGATCCTATCAATGCCGCTTTGGATATTCGATTTAATAAAGAGCTCACTGCAGCTCTTGGCACTCCGAGGTCTTTAAGCACGTTGTACAGGGTTTTAGCTGGAATTCCTTTTGCTCCTACTTCTACGGCGTAGAGTGTAACTACGTAGCCATTTCTAGTTAACTCGTTGGTCAAGTCAAAGTCTTCATATTAACTATCTAATAAACGTAGAACAATTATTACTAATTCAAGAAGAACACTACATTGTTCAACGTCATTGTCCGTCCTTTGTTCTAAGGAAAGTCCTTTTGATATTGTTACAATGATAGTGGTTTTAGTTTTATTTCATAGCGTCGACAAAGGACATTAATAAAAGCCGTGGGACACTGAATAAATAGTCCTTAAGCCCATAAACAATTCAAGAAAGGCCCTTCTTGATAGGGGAGAATTATTTATACTATGTACCTACGAGTTTTTGTTTTCAGTGATTATATTAGACTTGTAAACTGCGATTGATAAAAATCCTCGATATAATATTAAGATTTCTTTGAAACGTATACCTATATGAGTATCAATGTCGTAATGAATAAAATTTTTGAGACTAAGCGATGGCGACTAATATGATACTTAGTGATAATAGGCTTAAATATTTGCATTGGTCTGGGTGTATAATATGTATGTATTTACAAAAAAAAAGGATCTAAGTATGTATATCCGCATTCTAGATTCCATAACACAAGCTAATTAAGCTTACCATGTGTATAATATACTAGCTGTTGCCCGCGGCTCCGCCCGCGTGGAATTCGGATTCCGGTCCAACTTTAATGTATGGAAATCTGCCCGATTTATTGACATTTATGCTCACTGCTCCGCTCCCTTTAGTAGTAGCGTGATGTTATATAGCCTATGTTACTCCCAGATAGTGTAGCTTTCTATAGGTGAAAGAATTATTGAAATCGGTACAGTAGTTCCGGAGCCTATTCATTACAAACATACAAAAATAGGTACAAATCTTTCCTCTTTATAATATTAGTGTAGACATAGCGTTGTGTAGAATGTTGTAGAATATTTATTTATTTATTTAATTATGCTAAAAATTTAAACCATTTTTCTTAATGAAATAGGATCGACTAGCATTAAAAAATGTTTTTTGGATTTTTAGCATTTCTCTTGCTGACCGTACGATTTTGCTAAAATCTGTAATTGCAGTTCAGAATATCATTCATCATTCTTTTCTACAATACGCTGGCTACTAGTACTATACTGTTACAATAATTCCTTGGTCGAGCTCACTTCTCATGAACAAGTTTACTCAACTAGAAACACCATCTGATAGATTTTATTATTTAACGACTTGAATTTACGTCTGCTCACGGCAGAAATAAATGTCATATCTCTGTTACACTTTAATTACACGACATAAACTCATCCAGCACAATAGTAATTATAATTAAGACGTTATAAAGCT
Source organism: Eilema depressum (assembly GCA_914767945.1). Lineage (NCBI taxonomy): Eukaryota > Metazoa > Arthropoda > Insecta > Lepidoptera > Erebidae > Eilema > Eilema depressum. Next base: position 4,402,594 of record OU612026.1, read on the forward strand.
CATTTTCACATTCCAACTTAATTCATAAGACACACTTAAGCTAAAACATTGCCAAAATTACTGTAAATTACTATCATTTAACATTACTGAACGGGCTACCACCCCACGGCGTGAAGCCTACTTCGTGAAGATATTCAAATAAGCCCTCTTTACTCTTAATACATAATAAACGACGGTGCGGCAATGCTCTCACACAAATTACATTCACGCCAAACGATTTGTTAAACTTAAAATTGTATTGATGCTCCTTAGAGACGGTGATCGATCGCCTATCACTGTCAATAAGCTGGGAAGATGTAATTTTATAGGTAATTTGTTGATGTAAAGTTACTACAAGTGAAAATACGCCATATTATAATGTTTCTTTAGAGTAGTTGTAGTAATATTTTTTTAGAAGTACATATATTATAAACTTCTAAGTTATGTTTTTTAGAAAAGACTATCTGATAACATCGGTGGCGGTCTCGCGGTCGAGCTGCCCCGCCAGCACGAGGCGGCCGGCGGGCGGCGTCAATGGCGAACATGTCGCGCAGCTACAGCGCCGGCGCCTACGCCATACGTTACCATTATTCTCGCTAACCCGTTCCGATAACCAAAACAGCTTAAATAATAGAAGTGGGTTTACTTCGATAGTCATGCAAAATTTCGCAATTACAAGGCTGGTTTATCTGATCTGACGAAAATAGGAATATCTATATTGATTTAAATCGGAAAAATCAATATTCAACAAGGGCCTACAATCCACAACCAGTCCTTCACAGAGGGAATGCTCTGACTAACTCAGCTACTTAGACACGTCTTGGGTATTCGAAATTGTCCTATAGCCTTGGGGCCCATCTACCGTTATTCTTACGAAGATATTCCTGTAGAAATCTAAGAACTGAACTAATTAAATTATAATGATTTTATTAATGATAACAGAATCTGAATGAAGAACTACCCTATCTCATAGTCACTCACGACGGCAAGATATTTGACAGTCCCTGTCATCACCATTTTAGCGGTTATTTCGGTTGCATCCAAAGCTTTCATCACGGAAACCAGGTTTCATTTTTCATTTCATATTGGCTTATTTTGCCAACTACTAGAGCAACTACGATAGGAAGTTCCACCCGCGAGAGCAAAACTCACGTCAGTATCAGGGGCCTTACTCCGAAAATCGAAAACTATCGTATTCGTTGACGTTTCGGCCATTTAGCTACCCCGAAAGTGTTTCGTATCCGTCTTCGATCGTTTGACATTGAGGTTGTCGATCGTGGTCGGTGCACCTACTCCCAAAATACATTTGACGTTTTCGTTGTCGTTGTTTGACAAGTTATCTTACGGATTATTACTTGAAATTCAACGAAAGCTATATACCTTTCGTAAGGCTTTCGAAGCTGAATTTTTATCTACAGTTAAAAATATTTAAGAAATACGATTTGACGTTTAAGTCTAGGGTTGGAGTGTCTCAAAACAATTGTCAAAATAATCGATTCAGGTAACAAAAGATTAATCGCAACGTTGCCCGAATGTAACTTTTGTAACATTATAATTTGTAAATAAATAAAACTATTCGTCATAACACTCATAACTACCCCACCGCGCTATATAATTATCCGACAGGATTTTCATACCATAAAAAACCTTACTTTTTCCTCGTTATGTAACTTTTTAAGCTATCTTATTTACATTTACATTAGACTATCTGGCCCTGGCAACACTGATTAATCATTTAATATATCTAGTATTGATATTAGGATTAGTACCTCTATGCGTTAGGCTTAATGAAAACATGGGTATCATTATTATACCTCTTTATTTCTTGAAAAATCTAGTAAGATACTATATTTTTAAATTCATATACCTACTTACATTAAAAAACATAATTATATTTAAAAATATAAAATACAATGCCCCACCGGTACCTATAGGGTACAGGGACCACGCGTGCCGTGTCGAAGAATACTGCCTTCTGCATCTCTGTTCTCAATACGGATGTTTAAATATATTTTTTTTATGTTTGTACGGTCATAGCTCCGGCTTGCGTGGACGGATTTGCAAAATTCTTTTTTTGTTCGGCAGTACAGTACTCCGAAATGGTCCCATCAAAATTTCGTAAAGATCTGAGGATGGGTTTCCGAGATTAGACCAAGGAACTCTTAAAAAAATACCAGGATATCAGCCGCGATTGAACATCACGCCTGAATCCTTTGAGGGGGTTCGCAGAATTGTTCAGAATATTCAGCTATAAAATACATACGATACGCTATTGAAGTTTGTAACAAATAAAATAAATAAATAAATAAAAAGATAGAAAAGCGAATCCACCTTTTTTATTGGCAACTGGCAATTTAAAATGAAGATTTTAAATGGTTCGTGCGAAAAATGTTGGAAACGGAAAATACAGAATATTATGGTTACACTTTTTTTGTGCGATAGTGCACATGCGCGAACATTTCCCTCCACGCCGGTTTAGGTTCAAGACATGTGTCCAGCCAGTACTATACTATACCATAAACGCAACGAATAGAGGATACATAATGGAGGTTCCATACGATTAAAATGTAATAACAAAAAATAATAGTTATATAGGTAGGTACTTGTAGTTATTCGGTCCCACGTAATAGGGAGTGAGCCAATTGCCATATTCCTGGCACTATTGTTGACTCGAGCTATGCATCTGAGGCTGAGTCATGGCTGTATATATCTGTCTGGTGTTAAACAGCCCTATCCCTTAGTCGCCTGGTACGACACCGCATAGGAAGAAATGGGGTGACCCAAGTTCTACTCTGCCGGGAACCACGCGGCTCCTACCGGGAACCACGCGGCTCAGTAAAAATTGAAACATAAAAATTTGCCTTGCCTTGCCTTCAGATGCAATTAGGAAAATACATCTCCATGCGCATGATGATGATGATAGGCTAAATAATCTAAGAGGTGCATTTTCACAATCAATCTAATATAATCTAGTATTGTTGTCTCTAGTATGCGATACGGCAAAAGTAAAATCTAAACAATATTTTGATTTGTATTACTTAGAAGAAACATGAGAGGGTAAAAAGAAATACAAAATATTACAAAAGTTACATTCTGGCAACGCCGACCATAAACGTAACGAGTTGACATAAACTCCATACGATTAAAATGTAACAACCATAGAGAACACAGCCGCAACACTCAAATGAAAAAATAAGAACGATATGACGTAGCTGTCACACGAGATTTCGAAAAATGAAGAATCACGTCTTATTTTAAATTATTTGTAGCAATTCTTAAAATATTTGTAGTAATTTAAAGTGAAATATGTCACACCATATTTTTTATACTTACTATTATAAGTTATTACGTATTTAGAAATGGTTTAACTTAATTTATAACAGTTTCATGTATCCTTTCAATAGTGCCTAGTTACCTTCCATGAATCCAGAGATCTGTCAAATCGTATCTCTTAAATATTTTCAAGTGTAAGCAAATGGCGAGATTTTTATTGTTGGACGAAATGATGAGGGAAGAAGCGGCTGAGCGAAGCCAAAATCGTCACCGGCTTCGTGAAAAAAAATTTTGAGGCAAATTCCGGACCTGGAATTTGTCTCTAATTTTAGATTGACGAGGGTACTTTTTGAGGAGCTATGCGAGGAAATCATTCCTCTACTTCCTCAAAAAAACAACATTTTGGCAAAGGGGCATTGAACCAAACCAACAACCATTATCCATTACGGAAGTATTTGATGACCCCAGTAGATGGCGCTACACACATACGGACTCCATGACGGGCACTGATCTCTATTAACTTTGTCAAACTGTCAAAGTTCGTATTAAAACATAGAACAATATTATGGCACGAGGGTTTTTAAGATCGTTCACATTAAATATACGTAAATTCTTGAAAAATGTCATTTTAGTGATCTAACAGTACAGTCGAGTTCAATAATATATTGGCACTGCCAAGGATTCAATATATTGTGAGCGTTGGAAAGTTCAATAAATTCTATAGAACCTATAGATCAAAAATATGTGCTCATGTGAACGTTTCAATAATACATGCTATGTATTAAGCAATAATTTGTGATCACGCTTTTCAACAAAAAATTCTAATCTATATTGGCTTCAATAATATCTGAGCAGGCTAAGATTCTTAATTATCTCTAATATCCCGGAACAAATAAGATCTAGTTTACATTGACAGAAATGACAGTAGCTTCCATTGTTTTCTAGTTTTTGAAATGAGTGTCTTTCAATGTTCTTTTCGACAGCTTGTGTTTATATGAATACCGGAGGGATTACATCCAAGCATAAATATATACTAGCTTTGCCCGCGGATGGGGTTGAGGTCAGGGCTTCGGTGGAATATTTATTAAATCCAAGTTTCTTGCTCAGTTATTCAATTTTGAACTCGTCTGGCATTGTGAACGGAACTATTATCTTGTATAAAAGTTATTCGGTGATTATAAGGATACACAATTTTTGCACTTGGTAAAAACACGTCTTTTAGAATATCAAAATCGGCATCACTATTCATTTGGTCAGATATTTCGCACAATTCTATTGGCCCACCCGAATTTATCCACCCCCAAAATCCGAATGTAAAGCGTCCACTACGTCTATTTGGCAATACATTCCCTTCATCATATCGTGTATTGGTTGCACGATACAAAAAGATCCGCCCGTGCACCGATGAAACAAAAACTTTACAATTTAAAAATTAAAAAAAAAATCCAAAATTATAACTAGAATCTGCTTAGTTCAGATATTATTGTTTTCATGTGTGTATACATGATTATGATTTCTACATGATTATATAATAATTATGTTCCTATTGTTGTATCCATATAATAATGTGCCTTTGGCTGTATACATGTTATTGAGACAAAGCAGTCACATATTAATGAATCTAAATCGTGTCCACAATTTAATGATGCTTATAGTTGTCACAATATTATTAACTTTTTTAACGTTCATATATTTATGAAGCTTGGAGGTGTCAATATATTATTGAACTCGACTGTACCTTTGTAATAAAAAATTTTATTTGGGTCTGCGCGATGATTGAATGTTCATGAATTATTATTATTTATTATTATTGTATTGCTGTATTATTTCACATTGTGCAGATAACTCAAATAAAACTTTTTTCTTTCTTTCTTTCTAAAAAATCTCATATATTTTTTAATTTGACGCTCTTTTCATGAGAATACAACTATATTTGTTGATTTTTCATTAGATGTTTATAATATATCGGTCCACACTATTCATCTAGACTCGATCGTAAGTCTATGATTCCGAAGACGGCGGCATCCGTCAGTCGTCACCGAAAGGTTTTCAGAGTAACTTTAATGGTCCGTGTTCGGCGACCGTTCGTTTCGATCCGAAACGTTCATGTTCGTTTTTGGGAGTAAGGCCCCTGGTTCGTTGATCAGCAGATTCACCAGTTAGCAGCTGAAATTGATTTGGACCCCGAAGATGTCAATAACAGCCTCATAATAGAATAATCCTTGTGATTTATATTAATCAAATTGATTTTAAGAAAAACCGTAACGAACCGAAATTCCGTAAACCTCTTAGGCCGTTTGTCCACCGCCGCCGTCACCGGGACGTCACCGAGAACGAGATGACGGCGCCGATTTAGCGGTACATATATCTACTATGGCCATGTGTCCACCGCACGCCCGTCACCCGAGCGCCGTCATCCCGGCCGCCGATATTGCGAGTAGTTCGGCGTGACCGCTAGAACTCCGCCGGTTTTATGACGGGCCGATTTGCCGGCAATACAAAGTACGTTTGTTCTTGTCCACACACTACCGGCCGGTTTTTGTTTTGTCTATCATAAAACTGAGCCACCGTTAAATTGCGGTGGACACACGATCGCCGTCACGTCATCTTAAACTCGGCCCGAAATAATCTCGTTCTCGGTGCCGTCCCGGTGACGGTGGCGGTGGACAAACGCTCTACGGTTTCACACCGATCCTTACTCAAAAACCTAGCACATAGGGAAGGGGTATTCTCAAACAAATCGCAATTAACCCTTACATTTTGAATGGATAGTCATTTTGCCCGGAGCGTGCAATCATTCAACAGGGAACTGCATGAATTTGTTTGCGGTAATCAGATAGGGCTCCGCAATATGCCGCATGTTTGTACATTGGACAAAAGATGATTACACACGGGTTGGCAAGCAAATGTCGTGGTTTTGCCGCATGGTCTTGTGTTGATAGCCTTAGGTTGTTATGGTTTATAATGAGTGTTGGACAACGTTGTATGGAGAACACTGTCGTTGTACTGGATATGAGTAAAACTAATTCATCATAGCGATTTCCTAGTGCAATTTGAAGCTCGAGGTCCGCTTATTGTTTTTGATTGGTAGGTATGTCGTCTTTTCCAAGAGCAACTGCCATCTGATCTCCCAATCCTGGGAGGAAAGCCTGCGCTAGAGCCTCATACCTTCTTTAACAGCTGCACGATGATTTAATTCTACTTTTTTGAATATCTTTATTTAGTTACCTACTCAGTCTTTTACTTCTTCTTTCAAGAAGTTGTACTTTGGAGCAAGAGGTTTACTCTACCAGTCTTCCTTTCTCTCCTCTTAGCTATCAATGTAATCTTAGTGATTTTAAAAGTTACAGCTCAAGCTTTAATTTATTTTAAAATTAACAACCTTTCGCTCGAAAATAAGGATTAGAATCATCAAGGGAGTTACAGAAATTTCTTGTAACGAACTCGTTTGTTAAGCCAAATATAGCTAATAAAATATTCAAATTACTTTATGGAAAAAGAAAACCGGTAACATTGTTGGCTCAGACTCAGACACAACGGGATAAAGCCAATAAAACCGTTTATTATCCGCCACCCCACTACTGAATACATTTGTGTTCATAATGCTCGTTTAACTGTGTATCCGAACGGGTGCGACTTTATGGCGCCAAAAAAAGAAGCCTCGGGCGACACACATGCTCTCTAGTTCCAATTTTGAAAATTATACGCGTGTTTAAATTTGGAACCGCATTATTTGAGCCTATTTGGTGCGTTCGGTAATCGGACTAGGGTTTAGCGACAAGATTAGTTACATTACAATAGGGAGGGGTAAGTCGATTTGAACTGTAATCCTTGTAATTCAGAGTGAAGAGATAATTATAATGATTGTGTCTGTGTGTAGAATCTATATTTTTCCTTAAAAGTAGCACATATAGATGTTCTTGAATCGAGTTTTGCTACATCGTACCACTAACAATTATTTTTATGTAAGTAGCACCTTAAGCATTTTGGCATTATCTTTCATAGTTTTTCCTTGCTTTTACTGACCTCCCAGCTCCGTGAGGAAAGATTGAGGCTTGTCCGTCAACCCTGCTGGTTGCTAGCGAGGTTGGACAAACGTACCTATTAACGACTACATTGCTCCAACTAGGGGAACCTAATGCTGTCATAGATCAAATTACCACTCATCGATTACAACCCAAGTTTTTTATGTAAGATAGTTTTACAATCTTACATTACAGTTCATCATAACTACTTGTAACGTTGTGGATTTATTTTGAATAAATGTTAAAATAATTTCACAATTATTCGATATTTTAGTAATTTCTATTCGAATAACTAATTATCTATGGTAGCGCGAGCGAGACTGGACATCACTAGTACACTACCTCAAGTGTCAAAACTATGGCACTTGATCGTCCCTTTCTTTTGGCGAACTCCACCAAGGCAGGTCGCATTTGACCCCGGGCCTACTGCTGTCGGCTACGGGTAAGTCCTTGAGATCAACATTTCCAACTTCTTCCTACAGGTGAAGCCTTCTCAGCGGTCCAGCTTATTGTCTGCTAAAATGCATGGCCTTATTATTTTAATTTAATATTTTTGTATGTGCTTTTACAGCCTACCCTACTTAGCGCCACGAGCCGATGACCTCTACGGTCAAAGGTCACGTCGCCTGCTTGCCCTCTGCTGCATTATTTTTCTTTTATTATAGCTTTAGCTACTGCTGTCTTGCCGCTGAGGAGAATCTCTTCACCTGCTTTATTTTAGCGGGTCACTTGGACGAAATTACCTAGTCAAACTGACCCGCACTTTATTCGTTTTCCAGGGTCTTCGCACCGGGCTTCACGCCATCATTCGGTCGTGAGGCACACCAGCGAGGACCCTGGCACGCCGTCAACAACACCAGCTCCGGTGTCACCAGCTAAGTGCTACTACCATCTTGCACAACGGATCAAGCAACGCCACGGCAGAATATTTTTTATACCGAACCTACCCCTGAGGTTCCCTTCTTAATTACCTTCATACAAATTCATGTAACGCCCTTTTTATCATCAAGATTATAATTATTTAATTGTAATCATATTTTATTTATCTCTTGCGTCTCCAATAGCTAGCCAGGTAGACCCAATTACATTCACTTTCTATAATTAATTTTTAGGCTCATATAGCCACTTTTTTAATTACATTATTTAGGTTTCATACTAACCTAACTAAACACATTTTTTTCGTTACATTGGCGCCCAACGTGGCAGAATATTTTTATACCGAACCTACCCCTGAGGTTCCCTTCTTAATTACCTTCATACAAATTCATGTAACGCCCTTTTTATCATCAAGATTATAATTATTTAATTGTAATCATATTTTATTTATCTCTTGCGTCTCCAATAGCTAGCCAGGTAGACCCAATTACATTCACTTTCTATAATTAATTTTTAGGCTCATATAGCCACTTTTTTAATTACATTATTTAGGTTTCATACTAACCTAACAAAACACATTTTTTTTCGTTACATTGGCTGTCTTCACCCGTATATATACCGGCTCACTTAATTTCTATGTAATTGCTAAGACCAAGGGAATCATTACCAAGGTACTTTGGGGCCAAGTGAATCATTAGCGGTGTCATTGCATCGCAACAGGATACCAACTTAATAGCATGGGGCGGTTTATTGTTCGAATTTTAAACATTTTCGGCCCACTAACCCCGGGATATCTTCCACTGTACAATATTGTCACAGATGATTTTTATACATTGTAATTATACTCATTTGCACATAACAATAATGACTTTTCACCTCGGAGTCCGGGGTCAGCCAGAATAATGGCCTTTATTATAGGTTCTAGGAGCTGTAGGTATAAGGACTTAGAGCCTAAGCTAGCTACACCTGCTAATTGACGGACTAGCTTTTGACGCAGGCTCTCCTTTCGAGATTGAGCGACCAGACGACAGTCATTCCCATAAACACTAAAATAAACCAGGAAAAGTAGGAGAGTGGACCCTGTAGTTATAGCTTGTGAGCCACAATGCATAAATATGACGTCACTAGTTTCCATAATCATGAATGCAGAAATGGCACCTAAGTGAAAAATAAAACTACTCTTCTTCAAAAACTAAAACAATCTTGCATACCATATTCTCTTATTCTCCACAAGTTCCACAAAGAACTATCGCAACAATTATTCTATAATAAAAAGTAGAACCAATCTTTGTGGTCTAAATAACCCGCTATACAGAACAGAACAGTGCAATACGCCATTGATGCAATTTCACTGACAAAGGGGTTGGCGCGTAAAAACTAACTAACAAGCACCGTGCGCCCGCGGCGGTCTAATTCACAATTTGCCCGCGCTCCCCGAACGCGTTCTAAATTCAAATTCCACCAACGTGTTTCGGCCGCAAATGAATTCGTTCGAAAAAGTAAATTTTCGTAACAGATGTAATACATATTGTGATGGTTTATTTACACTTATTGGAGGTTGCACTGTTTGCAATCACTGTATTAAGTGATGGAAAATAAATGAAATGGAAATGAGTTAGATGAAGTGCGAATACGTGTTTTCGTGCCTCGGAGGAGGATTCCGGCGACTGGGACCGCAATTAACTCGGACCGCGGTCCCAGTTGCCGGAACCATTTAAATTTAATATTTTTCTTCCATCGACCATCTTCATCATCTTCCATAGGTGGTCCCAACCTGAGAGCATTTTAAGTCGTCGGTCCCAGTTACCATACGAACATCTATGGCTGTCGTTACTGGTAGTTGGACCACTAAAAAGTTCGTCTAGTCTAAGTACAGAGTTTCAATATCGGCCATGATTTGTGGAGGTCAGTTGGCAGTCACTTCATGAAAAATATCAAAGTTAAGTCGCATCACAGCAAGCTGACCCCAAGGGAGTTGGGAAAAAGGCTCAGAGAAAGATGATAAATCATTATGGTATTATAGCAATCGGTACGGCTGCATATAGTGCATAATTATAATACACGAATTAACAAATATTTCCTATGCCGCACCATCAAGACCTGGAATTCCTTACCAGCTCACGGGTTTCCTGTTTCCTACAGTCCCGGGGCCTTTAAGCGGAGTGTGAAAAGCATCTGATGAGGCCGACTAGCTGAGTGCCATCCTTGTAACTTGGTACGTGTCTGTAATGGTGACCCTTTTTCCTGAGACTTTGCCTACCATGAAGCAATGTGAAGTATTCATTGACGTGTCTATATAAAAACAATACTTTTATAAGTAAGATATTGTCGGCGATTCGTCCTCAAAAAATACGAAATCGCAATTCTTATTACCAAATAATGGCCTCAAGAAAACCAATTTGTAGGATAACTGCGGGTAGATGAATATAAATAATTCTCGCGAGCCGTCACATCACGATCCATTACGCTATCGCCGCTCGGGGATTACCCGTAATCCTTACGGATGACGGACGAGCCGAGAGGAGTTACCCCTAAACGAATAACTTGGGCCGTGGGAGGGAGAGAAAATGCTTGAGACCTAGTAGATTTAAGGTTTAGGAATATTAATAGATGAGAAATAGGTAAGATACGATATTTTGTTCTCTGGAAGATTTTTTTCATATCCAAAAATCTAGTTTAATTTTTAGATATTGTATTCTTTTATACAAAGTCAGGGTCAACAATAGTTTATTCTGTATAGACCATAATATAAACGGCATTTACAAAACGTTAAAAAAATTCTATGAGAATAAGGTCCGTACTGAGTACCACTCTAGAATACGGACCTTAGTTATGTTTACTAAACTGATCACCATCGGTATTAGCAAGCGAGTAATCATACAGGGACATTCAATAGCGTGTGATAATGATTTTTCTTTCGTTCACCTTCAATCTGTTTGTGTGTACCAGTCACAAATAATACGAATTGAGTTATTGCCAATCACTTTTTTAGCCCGGAAATCGAACATAGGCCACAATTACTAAAATCACTGTGCCACCCTATAAATGAACAGTACATGCAATACTTCTTTATTTAAAGAGTTCAGTAAGAAGACATCAATCGTCATCACTTGAAGAGACTGTAACCCCTAATAACCCCATGTTAGTCAAAAACCCAAGTCATCACGGAACGCGCGAGCCCATCACTGGCCAATTACATTTTTACTCCCCTAACACAATCCAGGACTAACCCTTCCCTGCCCCCCTCCCCCCGCACGTCGCGTCGGCTTCCGATTGGCCGCTGCCCCGGAAGGATATAAACCTATAGTTTTTCTTCTTAAGAACTTCCCTCGGCTATTGTACGTGTGATATACGACTTGACGTAAAGGGGGGTAGCTGAGCAGATTGATGATTGCTCGTATCCGGCGCCAGTGTTGCTAGTTTACGGTTTTATACCCAGAAATTGGGGTAATTTTTATGCATATGTGATTTTTTTATGATATTATCTTTAGGTATTTTTACGGGTTTATTAACAATAGTGCAGTTATTTTTTGTAACAATACATTATAGTGCTAGTTTTGTGAATTCATGCGAAAATGTAAAAAGGTCTGTCTGTTCACCATTTTATATGAGTATACCTAATAGCCGGTTCCCACGGTCTGCGATATCGCGGACGGACGCGGACCAGCTCGCACGGCACACCGTGGGAAGGGTCTCGTCCGTGGTAGCAGAGGACGTCCGTGGCGGTACGCCGGTATCCGTCGCAAGGCGGTAACTTCAAAGGTGCGGTGCGGCGCGATCATTTTCCGAATCATAATCCCACCGCGCACCGGTAGGATCACAGGACAAGGAGTATTTTATGTCATTCGGTAATTTTCTACCGTGATTCCACTGCTATGGGTGACAAAACAAAAAATAAATAAAATTTGATATAGGTATGTATGTCTATGTACACTTACGTTAAACGACATTTTGTTGTATGCTGATATCCACCAGCGACGTGGTTTTTTTTCACTTTTACTAGATCGCATAATTTGGTAATTGTTAATTAACTAATACCACAGCCGCGGCTGCAGCGACGACACGTTCTCTTTCACTTTGCATTTTGAAATGAAGTTATCAAAAGATCTACACAGACCAACACGCACCGTTGGAAGAGCCCTGTCTGCGTGCGTTGCCGTCCGCGATTCTGCGGATCATCACGCACAGCCGACGATCGCGGACGGCAACGGTGGCAGCGGTGGGAAGCGGCCTTAAGATAGGCGTTATGTTATTGCCCTACTTTGCGTAAAATAATTTTGTATACTAGTCGTAAAATAAGTATTTCAGTATATTCGTATAGGCTACATATAATTTTGCCCTCTTTATAAAAAATCTAAGCGTGGTTTTAGCATTCTAAGGAAATTTCAATAAGCAAATCAGAATTTACATGTGGCAACACTGTCCAGCCTCTCTCAATCGCATCTGAGCTTGCTCCTAAGCAATTTCCCCGCATATTCGTTTATCCAAAGCATTATAGAGGCACTCTTTCCTATCCTAGTGTTATTGCTTTTATTACGAGCGAGTCGAGTGCTTAATGCCCGGTATAACTTACTGCTCGAGGTAATGTAATGTGATTTTTTTTTCTTTTTCAGACTGTTAGAGGAACGGAAGCGGGATTTAATGGGTTGCTTCGTTTTTTGGTGGGTTTATTGATGGCTGATGTGATGATATACAGGTATCTTCTTTTATTTGTAACAGAAATTAGTAGTATTCTCAATAACCCCTCCAGCTAAGCTAACTCGCTATTTTTAGAGAGTGAGTGCGACTGTTGTACCTACATAAGGTCATAAGTTCGATTTGTTCTATTATGCTTCCAAACTTGGGAACAGCTCCAATGGTCTGTTATTTTATTAAGCATGTAATATTTTCTGTTGTTTTCAGGACAAGATTTAAGTGAAAATTAATGAAAATACACGATAATAGTTAGAACCTAGTATTCGCCGTTCGTCCGACGTACAAAATCCGACATAAGCATCCCCGCTGGCTTCTATGGGGAAAGGGGGGAGGGGTGGGATCCGAGGGAATTTCTGCACGTAATATTGTTTTGCTGGGCGGTTGCGGGATTTCTTCGGCACGAAGAGATAAAAATTAAAATCGAGATTATTTATACTAAAATCGATGAAATATACAATAAGAAATCTTTTGTGCAATGACAAGCTCACTGTACACACACATACACACACACTACTCTATTAGGTACAAGTGAGATGCAGCACTTAGTCACCGGTGTGACTGTGACGCCATGTGAGAGAACTCTTGTTCTTGTATGTATGAATGGGGTATTTATTAATTTAACCTTAAGCTGTAGAAGCCCCTACCAACATCCTGAAGGTCCAAGCAAACGAACGAGATAAGGAGGATCGGCAAACGTGGCGCACATTGGGAGAGGCCTATGTCCAGCAGTGGACTGCAGTAGGCTAATTGATTGATTGATTGATTGATTGAAGTAGGTACAAGGTTTCTTTTCAAAGTTGGGAGGTCAGATGGCAATCGCTCTATAAGCTAACATACCAATAAAAGACAGTAAACAGACCTCCAAACTTTAGACGCAACTAGGAAATCGATATCAGAATGTTTTATTTTACCTTAAAATCTGACCCAAATATAATAATGTATACTGCGATACCTATAAGGAAACGTCTTCTAAACATACTCAACAGGGCCCTTAGGCTTGGCCAAACTGTAACGTTACTACGCGCGTTCATATTACACATTGACATTTAAGTTGGTTGACTTTTATGCCAGTTTAATCTTCCATGTTAACCAATTGAAATCCCCAACTACTCACGTTACGTTTGATACTCATCGTCAAGTAGAATAATCCACCAGTTAGCAATTAGTAGTAAGACACAGCACTTAGCCACAACGGCGCCTAATGTTATTTATGTCTGTAGATATGTAGCGAGCGCTTGGACTATAAAGATCTGGAGTTGTGTACGAAATTGTTAGTGAACATTTGACTTGAGATTATTATAGGTACACCACGGGTTCTCGTATGTTTCTGAATCTTGCGGCGTCTTAACATGCTAAAGTTTAATTGGAAAAGATTGATCGATTAATATCTTAGAATATATATTCCCTTTCACTTTTTCACTTAGAATATGTTCCCTTACAATCATTGGCTTCTATATTAACTACTGAACTGGGAGTACGAAAAAAAAATTGGTATCACGAAACTAGGTACTACATCAATCACACTATGCTTATAAAGATAGATTTTAATGCTTATTTATCTAGTTTGTGCGTCTCGTACTAAATTCCAAATTTAAAAATCATTCCCACCTTAAGGCGCGTACAGATTATGTAACATGTTGTATAACTTGTGTTTTATAACACGTCCACATTATCTAACATTGTTTTATAACTTTGCAACATTGTACTAACTTCAGTGTCTACATTACTGAAACATGTTATGTAACATTGTTTTATAACATGTTATGCTATATAATTTGTAAGCACCTTTATAGTCAAACCAACAATTATATGAATTGAAGGATGACGCCACCGTCTCTACAATGTTATCAAATCATGCTAATTTCTATCTTTTCTGTGATGCATTACACTTCAATCAATCAATTAGTCTATCGCAGTCCACTGCTGGACATACGCCTCTCCGAATGATGGTACTAATACACTTAAGGACATGTAATTGTCCCAACATACCGTATCACATCAGCGCCCTAAACGCGAACATAAAATCCGTAGAGGCACTCAGCTCAACCTCTTTGGGTCGCGTGCGATCTAACTGCCGGTAAATTTATTAGGTGGGCGTAACGCATTTTTGTGCTCGCCAGTGTAATGGCCGACGAGGGTACCTAATACATGTTAACAAAGTGTACAAAAGGGATTTTCTTTTGTTAAGTGCTAGGGATTTTGTACTAGACTAGTTGGGTGATTTGTAATTCTCTTTTGTAAACTAGAACTGAGAATTATCATTGCGAGGACCTCATAGACAATCGTTTATTGGATACTAGCTGACCCGGCGAAATTCGTACCGCCATATTTTCCGCCCGCGTGTTATTATCTCTAAATTTATCAGTGTTTCTCTACAATATTATGCATGTATTATACATATATACCTTCCTCTTGAATCACTCTATCTATAAAAAAAGCCGCTTCAAAATTCGTTGCGTAGTTTTGAAGATTTAAGCATACATAGGAACGGACAGTGTTAGCGACAGTGACTTTATGGAAGGGTGAAAGGGGAGTGTGAGATCGATCCTCGAGATACAAAGAAGAACGCTAGGCAAGAGGAAATACTTATATATAGAAACTAAGCACTATTTAAAGCGAAAAATGGTTGGAATTAACCCCTTAAACCTATTGTAACGACAATTTGTAACGTTTGTTGAATAACTCGTCCAACTCGATCATCAAAGACTAAATATAAAGAAACGAGCGCAATTTTATGATAAGGGTGATGACACACCATAATGATATTGAAAAGATTTGCGCATGACAGGATGAATCGCGGCAACCGCATGCCGCAACGCCATTAGCGGTAGGAAAAGTCGAGAAAAATGATTATAGTAATGCGCGACGCACACCGGTATAATAATTGTATTTATTTTCTGCTACATTTTATGAAATTATGAAATTTTCAACCCACGATTAAGCAATGTTGTATTCTTTGGTGTTGCTACAGACAATAAGAGTTTTGAAAATTCTCAAGGTTTTCTTGTCCCTACTTAATATTATAAATGCGAAACTGTCTGTCTGTCTGTCTGTCTGTCTCACTTTTACGACTAAACCGCTGAACCGATTTTGATGAAATTTGGTATAGAGGTAGGTTAGACCTTGAGAAAGGACATAGGCTATGTTTGGTCGCGATAACCGACATCCACGCGGGCGGAGCCGCGGGCAAAAGCTAGTAAATTATAAATGAAGGCCTATATTGAATACAATTTTTTTTAAATACTAAGAGAATTATTGATCTACTAGTAAGCATACATATAACAAAAGTCAATTACTTAATCATATTAACTGATTCTAAATTATTTTGGAAAATAAGTTTAAATAACTCTTTCACTATGTAAACGGCCAAAACAAGCTGAACGAGTTCAAAGGGGGTTGGGTAATGTTGGCGTCGTGTCGGAATTGAGCGGCCATCAATGAAATTGGTATAATATGAAAGTACAGTATAAAGTGATCAAAAGTTACTATGGACAAACTTCTCTAAACTATATCAGGACTTAGCTATACAGGGTGGTATTTTTCAACTTTACTTAGATGGAAGTACTCTAAATACTGAAGATAGCGAATTCCACTGAAAAGAAACATTCCCTTATTTTTAAAAAGAATCAAAACTGCATTCATAGTTTTCTGAAAATGCCACACCCGGTAGTCGAACCGACTAAAATCTTCCTATAACCTTCTATTTCATAGATTTCCTTTTACTTAATTTACCAAGTTTGTTAGAGAGATTTGAACCTTATGATCGACCATATAGATTGATGTAATAAAAATACAGGGTGTTATTTTTTCGAATTGTAGTCGGTTCGATTATAAGGCGTGGTAAACGAGTTGTCAGCATTCCTTAAATGCAGTTCTGTTTCTTTTTTAAAAACATACTAAACTGTATGCAAAGTTTTCTGAAAATGCCACACCCGGTAGTCGAACCGACTAAAATCTTCCTAAGTCTTCTTAAATCTTCTATTTCATGGATTTCCTTTCATTTAATTTACCAAGTTTGTTAGAGAGATTTGATCCTTATGATCGACCCTATCGATTGATGCAATAAAAACATAGGGTGTTATTTTTTCGAATTGTTCGATTATAGGGCGGGGCAAACGATTTTTCAACATTCCTTAAATGCAGTTCTATTTCTTTTTTAAAAACATACTAAACTGTATTCAAAGTTTTCCGAAAATGCCACACCCGATAGTCGAACCGACTAAAATCTTTCTAAATCTTCTATTTCATGGATTTCCTTTTATTTAATTTACCAAGTTTGTTAAAGAGATTTGATCCTTATAATTGACCCTATCGATTGATGCAATAAAAATACAGGGTGTTATTTTTTCAAATTGTAGTCGGTTCGATTATGAGGCGTGGCAAATGATTTTTCAGCATTCCTTCAATGCAGGGCTGTTTCTTTTTCAAAAACACACTAAACTGTATTCAAAGTTTTCTAAAAATGCCACACCTAGTAGTCGAACCGAATAAAATCTTTCTAAATCTTCTATTTCATGGATTTCCTTTCATTTAATTTACCAAGTTTGTTAGAGAGATTAGATCCTTATGATCAACCCTATCAATTGATGCAATAAAAATATAGGGTGTTATTTTTTAGAATTTTAGTCGGTTCGATTACAGGGCATGGCAAGCGATCTTTCGAAATTCCTTAAATGCAGCTACGTATTCTTTTTTAAATAAGAGAGTGTTTCCTTTGAATGAAATTAACTATCTCCGGTAGTAAGAGTAGGTACTCGTTCCCGGTTCGACTACCGTGTGTGGCATTTTCAGAAAACTTTGAATACAGTTTAGTGTGTTTTTAAAAAAGAAACAGCACTGCATTTAAGGAATGCTGAAATATCGTTTGCCACGCCTTATAATCGAACCGACTACAATTCGAAAAAATAACATCCTGTATTTTTATTACATCAATCGATAAGGTCGATCATAGGGATCAAATCTCTCTAACAAACTTGGTAAATTAAATAAAAGAAAATCCATGAAATAGGAGATTTTAGAAGATTTAGGAAGATTTTAGTCGGTTCGACTACCGGGTGTGGCATTTTCAGAAAACTTTGCATACAGTTTAGTATGTTTTTAAAAAAGAAACAGAACTGCATTTAAGGAATGCTGACAACTCGTTTACCACGCCTTATAATCGAACCGACTAAAATTCGAAAAAATAACACCCTGTATTTTTATTACATCAATCGATAAGGTCGATCATAGGGATCAAATCTCTCTAACAAACTTGGTAAATTAAATAAAAGGAAGTCCATGAAAAAGAAGGTTTCGTAAAATATTAGTCGGTTCGACTACCGGGTGTGGCATTTTCAAAAGTCTTTGAATGCAGTTTTGTTTCTTTTAAAAAATAAGGTAAAGTTTCCTTTAAGTAAAATTCGCTATCTTTAGTATGAGGGTACTTTCCTTCAAGGTAAAGTCGAAATGTTCCACCCTGTATATCGCAGCTCCGATATTACTTACAATGAAAATAATGACATTTGTACGTGTGTTTAACACAGTACAATGAAGTGGTATCAAAATTAATTATGGCCGCTGAAAAAATTAAGAACGCCACTGTCCATACTAGATTACCCAATCCCCTTTAAAGTGTTTACTAGTAGATAATTCTTCAAGAATTCCACTATCCACCTTCTGGCTCCATCATAAAATCAACTCGATCGTGTGAAATTGTTCAAAACAAATTATTGAATTGATAAAGAGTTCAACAAGTGTGCGGCGAGCCTAAATCTCCCGCTCGCCCCTTCGATGTAAATTTTTAGCGAGTTTTTAATAGAGAGACATCAGACGGCACAACCCTTTTATTGTGATTAGTTATTGTATTTATGAGGGCCCCTCGGACCAAGTATTGACGGAAACAGGCGGAGATCTTAATGGGAATTATTTTGTGGCTTTGAAATTTGCGATCCCGGGGTATGTACGCCAAAACAACTACCACTCAATCCTAGAAACGAGTATGACCATCCAAAGGTTGCCTGGCAGAAATCGCTTATAGCGATAAGGCCGCCCTTGTACTGATTCCTTAGTCATAATTTTTAAATTTGTATTTTAAATGGTGTACAATAAAGTATAAATAAATAAATAAATATTGCATGCCTCCACGAAATATTTTTTTAATCAAATTATACCTCTATCACAATGAAACACTATTTAATTTTCTTGCAAGACAGAGTGTTCAAATGACATGAAAACAAAATTTCTAATTGCAAACAAAACTTCATTATGTTGGTTCGGTTGGTCACTATAGGCTGAGTCTTAATAAAACTTGTGCTTGCCTGCCAACTAAGTGGTATGAAAAAAAAAAGGATTCTGCCGTAGTTATACCAACCTATATCAGTACTAGTCGACCCGCCCCAGCTTCGGTCGCAGCATATTTCAAAGTCCCATTACCCCCCTTTTACCCCATTATCTATAGGCCCGCGAAGTATGAAAATCTGCCGGATTTGTTGACATTTATGGTTACTGCTCCGCTCCCTTAAGTAGTAGCGTAATTCTTCTCTGCGTAAGAACCATCCTCGTACTTCAAGGAATTTTAAAAAACAAGAATTAGCGAAATCGCTCCAGCCGTTCACGCGTGATGGCGTGATCAAGGGAAATAGGGATTCATTTTTATATATACCTATAGATAATGTTCTACGGCAACGCCACACATTTATAACAGTGCAGTGCGTGCTATACCATGTTGGGCATTTGGAACTTTTGTTTTTTTTTGTTTATCTCGCATTTAGAGGCCCAACATTAAAAATGATAACTTTTTGGTTTGACACTGAGGCCTTTAAGAAGATGTTTGATTTACGCTTCTTTTCTGACGGCGCTTTTTAAATAATGGACATTTCGTAATTAGTAAAACAACTTTAGTTGACTGTCTGGCTGCAGAATCACAATTTATTTATGAATTTGCTAATATTTTGACGTTAAAACTTTTACTTAATATTTATGAGTCTCATTAGAATGATAAAATACAAAATACGCATGGCATAAAGTGCCACAAAAATATCTGTACTAATAATAAAGAGGAAACTGGAAAGATTTGTATATTTGTGTGTAACGAATGAACTCAAAAACTACTAGACCGATTTCAAAAATTCTTTCGCCATTAGAAAGCTACCTAGGTACTTACCAACATAGGCTATACATCATCACGCTACTATCAGCGATGAACGGGATCAGAATTCCACGCGGGCAGAGCCGCGAGCAATAGCTAGTCATAAAACAGATAAGTTGCAAATGCATCCACATTATAGTTAGATCTGCTACATACACACGGTCCTTAGACCCGCGGAAAGTGACAAGTGCGAGTGGTGGATGGGTTAATTATTTCTTTTTGTGCGGGCCCTCGCCGAGATTGCTATGATTACGTGACTTCGCGCTACCGACGTGTTTACACGTGAATAGGTAATACACAGACACGACACTCGGTACCTATATGGAAAATTATATTAACCCAACTAAACTGGGTGACGATTCGGTATGGCTATATTACTTGTTCAAGTGAAAACTATGGGACGTAAAATACATGTATAGAAGATACATGTATTTTACGTCCCATAGTTTTCATCCTAGCGTTAATTCCCAGTCGCATCCAAAGCTTTCAGCTCGGAGTCTGGGGTCCGCCAGTCTTAACTACGGTTTTGGCTAGACCTCGATATTAAAAATACATATATAATGTATTATATAAATACTCTTCAGTGGAAGTACAAACGACCCACTAAAATTTCAAATAAATAAATAAATAAATAATCGGTGTTTTGTTATAAGCCTATCAGTAACTTTCTGTATTTTGGGGTGGTGCCCTATCGTACGAATGACCTAAGCATTAGCCAGCCAGTTTATAAATAAACGTTACGGCTGAATAACATTCAGGCTGTTAATTTGAACGGCATCGTTTAGTTAACAGGCTAGCCGGTTTATTGAACAGCTGATTAAGCTAGTTGGCTGCGAAATATGCATTAATTAAAAAGCTGTTATTTTACCGATACGAACAGACAGCATGTATTATGTATGTAGTGTAGGTAATAGAGGGGCAAATCGATTGTCCTCCTTTTGGTATAAGTAATTAAAATTTAAATCAGTTCTTCAATTTTCATAATCTTTGACAGTTGGTCTGAAGCGTTTCCACGCTCTCACAATACACCATGCGGATTTAGCAAACACAGTTTTAATTAGCGCGATTCGTAGCGCGTTCCTGTGTTATGTTGTATTTGTGGCCTACAGTATTGAACATCGACATGATTTAGATGATTATAATAGCTGAGGTGCTAGGATTAATCCACTAACCACCTTGCTGAAACAATTGTGTGACGTCTTTAAGGAATAGGGGCATGCCCTTTTTTGGTGTGGCCTTTTGCTTAAAAGTGGCCTGTTGGGGTTATTGAAGCTTTCTAGGGTTTAAAAAGAAAGCCCGCTGAGTTTCTTGCCGGAGTCTTTTCAAGTAAGGCCACGTTCGAAGCGGTGTGGTCCATTTGCTAAACTAGTCTTTATACATATATTTTTTTAATTTGGACGTTTTTAAAAGTGCCGCTTTAATGGTCTATACAGAATAAATAATTATCTAATTTAACTTAGCTATACCCGACTCATACTAGGCTACCATGATAGAATACCATGTGGTTTTAGTCGGTTCGATTCCAACGTAACAGCTTTCTAGGTGACCCCGAGCCTTTTGCTATCACTGAACATTTTTAAACATTTGATGTTGCGACACTGTTAATTTACTAACAGAAAATAATCAATCAATCATAATTATCAAACATGAATCATCGATAGTGTAGTGGATAAGAAGTTGGCCTTACGATCAAAAAGTTCCGGGTTCGGCTTAGCGTGAAGAATATTAGTAGGTAGGTACTCTTATAAAAAAAACGAATCATTCAGATTTTTTATTATGACTACAAAATATATCCAGTGACACTCCTGCAATAAAGACTTAACAACATATCATTCATCAAAATCAGTTCAGTTATTTAGTAGTTCTTACAGTTTAGTAGTTATGTACCTACGTATGTCCGAAATACAGGTCAAACTCATAACTCCCGTTTTGTCTTCCCTACAGTCGCTTAATATAATAAAAAATTAAGTTTAAAACTAAAACCCGACTACTGCAAAAGCACGCTCCAAAAAGTATTAATCAAAGAAAATATCAAGAATAGCCGTGGTCGTATGCCACTTTTCCTTAAAATACCTATATTGTTTTGTTAGAGTAAGTGGCATACGACCACGGCTATTCTTGATATTTTCTTGTTTAATACTTTTTGGAGCGTGCTTTTGCAGTAGTCGGGTTTTAGTTTTAAACTAAATTTTTTATTTATACTATTTTGGGGCAACCAATATCCAAATTTTTTACATATTTGAAATGAGGTAATTGAGCCCTTGAATTTGATATCAAACACGGTATATTTACCTCAAGTTTATTTTTTAACGCAGTACTTTATGGCCTCTAGAGGGCGCCACATTGGATTCAGTGACATGTCATATAGCCTATAACCAGCGGACGATCAAGACACTTCTATCGATACCTCATTTGTCCAGTTCTAATAAGTGGTTAAAGAGCAATGAGGGAACAAACGAACATACATACATACATACATAGCCTGTCAAAATCATAACCCTCCTTTGACTTTGCCGTAGTCGGGTAAAAATAGTCCACAACCCATTCACCTTTGACACACCTCACAACAAAAAGCCTACCAAATCAAAATTAATATCTAAATCCCAAGACCGCACACAAAATTTCATTCCAATTATAAAAGTGTATCAAATCCGAGAGTGTTCCGTCCACAGGCGCTAATGTATTCCATCAAAAGTGCAAACTTCATCTGCGCGCCTATTCATTCCGTAATGAGTTCTTTTGCTTGATGATACGCAACCCTGTTAGGAGTGCCCTGTTGTGCACAAGTATTCTGATTCGAGATATGAATGCTTTAGTTTCGCGTTTGTTGGGTCTATTTTCAGATAGTTTTTAACAAAGATGTTATATAAAAAGAAGTAGATATGTTATTGCGCGAAAATCGTGAAGATCCGAAAACGAGTCAATTGGAACGTTTGCCTCTAGTACCGCGTGCCGAGCGGCGCCGGTCGGACGTTGAGCGGAAGCATCAGTGACTTAAAAAAATAACGAAAATGCCATCGTATGTTTATAGACACTGCACGAACTATTACTCTAAAGTTAATACACCAAAAGTGTAGATGAATTAAAAATGTGTGTGTGTGAGTTCGGCACATCTTTCTACGTTGATTTGTAAGCATATGACATGTCTATGTTATGAAATGTCATTGGTTTTTAAACATGGTTTTGGCGGGTAAAGGGTACCTACCCTATACCCGCCTTGGGTTATGTTAAGTCATTGTTAAATCGACAGCCTCCGTGGCGTAGCGTTAGTGAACGCGGCCGCTACGCAGGAAGCGCGGGTTCGATCCCCGTTCAGTGCAAATATTTGTATGCATGAATATGGGTATTTGCATTGATCTGGTTGTGCCTCGGAGAGCACGTTAAGCCGTCGTCCGTCCCGTTTGCCATAAGAACATCTATAGCAGTCATTACGGGTAGTTGGAGTCCTAAAAAGTTCCAGCCAAATCCGCAGTTAAGACTGGTAAAGCGGTATCCAGACTCCGAGGTGAAAGCTTCGGATGCGACTGGGAATTAACGCTAGGATGAAGAAGATTGTTAAATCGACGATCAGGATCGTCCCAAAAATATATTTTATGGAATTATTTTTTATGAAGTACGTATTTTTTTTTTATACCACTTAGGTGGCAGACAAGCGCACGGCTCACCTGATGGAAAGTGGTTACCGTGGCCTTTGGACGTATGCAACACCAGGGGCGTGCTGCCGACCCTAAGTCTTAGTTTTTTAAAAGCACCCGGAAGAAAGTTCGTGAAAAATTCTTTGAGAGAAGCAGCGCTATCCGATTTGGATATATTAGGTTAGAAGGCTAATGCCTGGGAGTGGACTACGCTGAATATCAATCTAGCCGCTAGTTGAACGTAGCTGTTTAGTAAACAGGATAGGCCGCTGATTTAACGATTGACTAAGCTAGTTGGCTGCGACATATTATTATGTAGAAAAGACAGTTGAAATTCACAAGTGTGACCTACATGATTAAATGTATTTGAATGTTTGTTAGTACGAACCAAAGATATTATATATAAAAAGAAGTAGATTCGTTATTGCGCGAAAATCGTGAAGATTCGAAAACGAGTCAATTGGAACGTTTGCCTCTAGTACCGCGTGCCGAGCGGCGCCGGCCGGACGTTGAGCGGAAGCATCAGTGACTTATAAAAATAACGAAAATGCCATCGTATGTTTATAGACACTGCACGAACTATTACTCTAAAGTTAATACATCAAAAGGGATTTCATATCACATGGAAATAATACATATTTCGACTGATAAAGACCAAATTTCTGACTTTCATAATATTCAAGTTAAAATTGTTAAAAAGAGACAGTATGATATAATTTGGTGCGTGAGCGACAAGGACGTGTGTGATCCGAACATAGATTAAAGTACAGATGAGAATATCGTAGGCATTAAACTCACTACATACTACCTCCCAATTTTAATTTGTTGTTTTTTATAATTGCCTACTAATACTATGTGGTTCAAGTAAGTTAATAAGTGCGAACTTCACTTCACTGGCAAGTATCTACTTAGGTAAGTACCTACTTGTTATAATTTGTAGGTACTATTGGCAGCAACAAAATAATGAAATAGAATAAACATACCTAGCTTTTTTATACTTAACTAGCTGCCCTGGCGAACTTCGTACCGCCATATTTTCGGCCCGCGTGGTATTCAAATCCCGTTCCCGCTGCACCCTTATCACTTAGGGGGATGAAAAATAGATGTTGGCCGATTCTCATAGATACCGGATAAGCACAAAAAATTTCATCAAAATCGGTCGAGCCGTTTCGGAGGAGTTCGATTACGCACCCCGTGTCAGAAGAATTTTATATATTAGAAGATACAATAACAATGATAAACAAACATCTTTGTCTAAACAAAATTACGCAATTATCTCAAACTTCACTTTACTGGCAAGTACCTACTTAGGTACTTGTTAAAATTGTACTACTGACAGCAACAAAATAATGAAATTTAAAAATTATACCTAGCTTTTTCATAATACATTAACAAAGTTAAACAAACATCTTTGTCTAAACAAAATTAGGCAATAACCTCAATTCAGAGAGCTCTGTACCTTCTTTTTCAATAATTTTGTTAGCCTATGTCACCGACTAGCAACCGCACTGTGATTGGTACATTGTTATCATTAAAGTCCAAGTGACAAACAATAGCTGTCTTCTTCTTTTATATTGTATTTTTCATGTCCTCTCTTTTCAATCCATTGCTTATGTAGGGAAGTGTAGATGAATTAAAAATGTGTGTGTGTGAGTTCGGCACATTTTTCTACGTTGATTTGTAAGCATATGACATGTCTATGTTATGAAATGTCTTTGGTACGAACTTTAGTCGTTGTAGTACTCGTTCATCCACTTGTGATGAAACTTTGTAAGTTTATAGAATACAGTGATTGATTCAATCCCGTAAGTAGCGCTACAATCTATGTAAGTATTTATGTTTTCACGAAATTTACCTGAAATATGATGCTGGTAATTCAGTTTGAAAGTTGCCCGGACGAATAGTCCATCGCAATTCTCGTATCACATGAAGTGTACAAAATGTACAATGGTGAGTGAATACAGATGATATCACATACACCCAGCGCCATCTAGTGACAACTACACGTATTGATAACACACTTACCACGATATTTATTATTAAACTTGACCGGTTACGCCATACGGCATTCTCAAAGGTTTACATTGACACTGTTATCAATATGTGTAACAATAAGTTTCACCAAGTGCCATCAATCAACAGTATAAATAGTCTGAAAACTAGACGGATTACTACAAAACGACTGCCTCATGAAATACCTCGGAACATATCTTGAAAGACAGAAAAATAAAAGAAAGAAAAGTTTTATATTCTGTACAAAAAATCATGTTGAAATTATTTAGAATAGGTACAATGTTTCGCCCACAGCCATACAGAACAACGGCCACCTTTTCTTGGACATAAAAATGCTAAAAATGTGCTCTATACGCGCAGTACACGTTTCTTGTGTGTCTTTTGAGGATAGCACGAGGTGCTACTGCAGCTGGCGTCACTGCAGTAGCACGTCAGAGCCTCGTCTGTCTTGCGACTTCGGTCCAAGATACGTGTCCCGAGGTATATGCAAGTTGTCGTTTTTTTTTTCAGAATCATAAACGCTTGATTATTGACTTATTTACTTAGATGCCTAAATTTATTTTATTTATTTGACATGTCGATATTAATTGCCTTGATATGATTTTATTTTGATATGCTTAATTTTATTTTTCAATTCGACAAGTATATCTCTACATATTGAATAAATCACTTGTACTTTTCCACAATTATTTATTTATTTGAACCTTACCGGTTTCACCTTACGGCATTATCAAAGGTTTTTTGTAAGGTTTATTGTAAACCTTTGATAATGCCGTAAGGTGAAACCGGTAAGGTTCAAATAAATAAATAATTGTGGAAAAGTACAAGTGATTTATTCAATATGTGTAGCAAGTTCCACCAAGTGCCATCAATCTCAAGTATAAACAGTAAAAAGTATATCTCTATTAATTGTATCCCAAAATATTTTGCATGCAGTGAACCTGTGAAACGTGTTGAACATTACTTTTATTACAACTGTACACCCGACGACCATGTTTCAAGCAATAAATTAATATGAATATGAATATGACATGATTTTTTTTTAATTGGGTAAAACGAAGTAAAAAAGTAAATACCTGTGGTGCAATCTTCGTAACTTCCTTCGGTTTCAGCCGCTGTAAGTGGTTCGGTAATGGCACCTCTTTCGCTTTGGTGGTATCCTTGTCAACCTTCTTAGAAGTGCTTGGTTGTGATGTGTCGTCACTTTTACTTCTAGCGGGAACTCTGTTGGCCTGGGGATAGAATAGTACATTATGGTACAAGCGTGTAAAGTTGGTGATTACCGCTGAGGCGATATTGAGGCCCGAGCCGTAAGGCGAGGGTCTTAAGAGGGCCGAGGACGGTAATCGGTAATAGCAATGAAAAAGTCACAGTTTTATCAGTGTCATTCCATGCTTAATTACGGTGAAATAAAAGCCTGTTTATAAGCAAGTGTGTTGAAAAAGAAAATAGTTAATGTACTTTTTTTTTCTTACTTTTATATTGGCTTATTATAGTCGTGCAGGTCGTACTTGAGTGAAAGATTTTGGGCACAGTTTCGATGGCAAAATCGTCTGGAAGTATTTATTAGACAGTTTTTTAATAAAATATTATATTCCGTTCCCTTTCATTATTTCCATACACTTTTTTTTTTTCAAACTATCGAAACTGTGACCAATATCGTTCATTCCAAAACGCCTTATGGCGGGAATAAAAATATTTTCAGACATTTTAAACAGCGCCATCTAGATACAAACTAAGCAGACGTTATCATAAATGTAGAATTAACTACATAGATATGCCCTTCCGTGTGGAAAAAAATTCAGGTCTACAGATCCCGGAATCGGAATTATGGATGCAATAGGGATTAAAGGAGAGATGATGATGATGATAAATTATTTGTTGTTGTCACGGGTAGTTCGAGCCCTAAAAAGTACAACAACTGTGCCCTAAGTAAAATATTCGAATTTAAAACGTAAACGTATTGAGAGAACGGAGCATTGTGATTGGTAGGCTTCACACATACACAGGTTTACAGTAGGCGGGCGACCAATCGCATTGCGTCGTTCTCTCGATACCTTACGAATACGAATATTTTTCGTGCTCAGGGCACAGGTCTAATTGCAATACTAGTAATAGCGCCTATAGGCTGTGCAAATGTAAAGTACAGATGGAATTCGCTTTATGGAAAATATCGAATTTCAATCAAATCCGCAGTTATTTTGGAAAAAGCGAACCTCAGATTCGAAGATGAAAGCTTCGGATGCGACGGGAATAACGCTAGGGTAAATAAAATAATGTTTTTTTTTATTTCATAGCATCGTACCATTTCTTCACTCCGTCGGATCATTTCGAGCTGCTGTTCTCGAGCGATAGCTTGTCTTACTGCTGGCGGAGGTCGCACCTTATCTTCAGAACCTGAAAGTAACCGGTAGTGTATTGAATTGTTTCTCGGTGTATCATCCCGGGATTCGAACCCGCAGGTCAGATATTGTCAGTTCTGTCCCTGAATTACTTGCCACGGAATATAAAAAAATGATTTAGCAAAGCGCAATTGCCAACTCTGATGTGTTCAGGCCACGGTAATCACTTAAGATCAACGAGCCTACCACGACGCGCATTACGGCCAGCGTATTGTAGAATACAATGACGAATGTATATAATTTGACGTTTATGACATGTGATTCGTCAAATCCCATACATTTGGCATTCTATTCCATCATACACCGAGCAACGAATTACCACTTATCTAGAGGGGCAGAGCATTCCCCCTGTAAGGGAAAGATCGAGTTCCGCCTGGAGTCGATTCTCTTTTCTCTTTGTAAATCGATATTAACAATCAGCATAATATATGCTTCAAAATTTCATTAAAAAATTGTGAACTTTTAATATGAGAAAGAATGGTCAATTGTTGCCAAATATGCATAAATTGTGCTTGCCTGGTTCCTTATCTTTTTGTTATGTCTTTGCTTACTTCTTAGTATAAAAAGTACATATAACTAACCGAAAAACGCGACCTTGTTAACATCAGGCTCTAGCATGTAAGTGTACAGTCCGTCCTGTGTCCGCTGCTGCACGTAGCTCAGGCCGTAGTCACACATGGCACTCGCGCTCACACGAATGGACTTACGCTCCATGTCTGTGCAAAACTGGGGGCAGAAAGTTGTATGTGGGTTCTATGGTAGAATACTAGTCCAGGTCTGTCCTAGCATAGGTAACCAGGAGTGCGTGAGCAGGAACCTCCACGCGGTGAATCCTGGACAACAGTAGTGACTTTCTCTCCCAAGGGAGACGCTGCCACCTACGACAAATACCTATTGCCGGTTGTAAAATAGAATGATGAATGTATGGGCTTTGACCTATATGATAGAAGAAATATATAATAGCATTCCGTCTGAAATTAAAAATGTAAGCTCGTTTCGCGCTTTCAAATCTCAACTGGCAGACTACATAATTGATTGATTCCCTACTCAGTAAAAAAAAGCCTCTGAGACTGAAACCGCAAAATAAGTAGTACGCACGCTGAATTCTCGTTACCGTTTACTGTATGTTTAGTTATTATTTTTTTCATGTAAGTGACCTTATATGTCTTTTTGAGAATAAATTCTTTAAACCTTTTATAGTCAATGGATGTCATAATTGTAAAAATACATGACATATACCACGAATCCCATACATTCTGGTTGTAAATGGAGCGTCGGTAGCTTAGTTACTGTTGTTAAGGAGTCGGCCTATCGAAACGCCCCGAGTTCTAATAGCGTAACGACGTGAACCAACTCTTAACACACGCAATTTAGCTTAACTAAAGGGGTTAGATAGTATATTAGTAATTTCGGTTACTAATATTATTTTTTCAATACATACACACATACTATAATCACGCCTTTATCCCCGGATAGTTAGGCAGAGGTGAATTAACACCCACGTTTCACCAATCATTGTATTAGGTCCCACGTAATAGGGGGTGAGCCTATTGCCGTATTTCGGGCACTATTATTGACTCGAGCCATACATCTGAGGCTGAGTCTGGTATATATCTGTCTGATGTTAAACAGCCCTATCCCTTAGTCGCCTTGTACGACACCGCAAGGGAGGAGATGGGGTGGCCCAAATTCTACTCTGCCGGGAACCACGCGGCAAGATAAAAGAAAAAAAAATAGAAGTATTGTTTCTTGTCCTCTACCTGTACATTAGTGGACCATAAATGCGGTGTCAGTAAGTAAGGCGCCAAGGGTAGCAGGTCGAACCGCAGCGCAGGCCTAGTGTTGGTCACAGACGGACAACTGTGCCGTTCAACGGTCGACACGATACTGTCCAGTTCAGTCTTCTTGCGGTACATCTGGAACAAGAGAGAATACATTGAAATAAGATTGAAGAGACCATGATTACTGCAAAGCAATCGAAACGGGCTCAAAGTCAAATTAATATCAAATAATGCGCAATAGAATCAATTTAAAACATACATACTATCACGCCTTTATCCCCGGCTGGTTAAGCATAGGTGAATTAACACCCACATTACACCAATCATTGTATTCTGTCCCACGTAATACAATGATGGGGTGAGACTATTGCCTTATTTCGAGCACTATTGTTGACTTGAGCCATGAATCTGAGGCTGAGTCTGGGCTGTAATATTTATCTGATGTTAAACAACTCTTAGTCGCCTTGTAAGACACCGCATGGGAAAAGATGGGCTGGCCCAAACTCTACTCTGCCGGGAACCACGCGAATCCTGATTGACCTGATTATTCCAATAAGCCTAAAATTTAGAAAGTCCTCGAGTTGGTTGATGTACGCCTGGGTACCAATAAAACCATCATCATCTATTGACAGCACAGAATCTCTCTGTTCTTACAGGGTCGGCAGCACGAGTGTGACTCCCCTGGTGTTACACTCGCCTATAGGCCACAGTAACCTCTTACCATCAGGAAGACTGTGTGCTTGTCTGCGACCTAAGTAGTATAAAAAAATAACCTACCTCCATAGCCTGCTTAGGGAACATAACCCTCTGCGGCGTCCTGCTAGCGAGTACGGTATGACAGCTCGCTATACACAGCGGCAGCGCGCTGTACATCGCGTAGTTCTGCGTGCGAAGCGTCCAAGCGCTGACGGTGTCGTACAACACGAGCCACGACAGCGTCTCGCAAGCGATACGCAAGCGGCCGTCCACTCGAGCGGTTAGGTAATGCTCGAATATACCATCAGCTAGCCTGTGGAGATAAAACATAAATGTTTTGAAGCAGTAGGCACATGCTGTAAGAACATTTCGAACGATCGAACGAACTCGACAGCTCAATCCGCGGCGATATTTCCATTCTGCTTGCTGTAAATTTTGTGTCATCACGTTCTTCAGCATGAGGGTGATGTATGTTTACGTGTTCGACAACGTGACATCACCAAAACAGCATGCGATATTGAAATATCACTGCAGATTCTGCTTTCGAGTTCGTTCGATCAGTAGGCAGTAGGTAAGAACGAACTCGAAAGGTGAATCCGCGGTGAAATTTCAATATCGCATGCTGTTTTGGCGATATCACGTTGTAGAGCACATAAACTTACATCACACTCATGCTAGACAACGTGACGAAACCTTTACAGCATGCAGAATGGAAATATCGCCGCGGATTCAGCTGTCGAGTTCGTTCGATCGTTCGAAATGTTCTTACAGCATGTGCCTACTGTTCGCTAATAACCCGGGCCATTTTCCATAATTATGTTATGATCTGTCAAAAGAAAACCTATATAAGTTTTCACTCAAAGTTTGCTTGGATTCCGAAATTTAAATTTTTTAAATTTTCAAATTAAAAAAATAAATTTTCAAATTGACTTCACCTCGCCTGATGGTAAGCAAAGTCTCAGAAAAGAGGGTCACCAAAACAGATACGTATCATGTCATGGTTCTCAATTTGAAGACCTCATCAGATGCTTTTACACGCCCCGCTTAAAGGACCCGGGACTGTAGGAAAAACATGCGCTGGTAAGGAACTCCAGGTCTTAATGGTGCAGCAAAGGAAATAGTCACCGAATCACTTGGTTTTTAATGGAATATTCTGCGCCGTTTGCGGGTGACATCTAAGCCCAGTACGTGTTGTCCTCTGTAGGAAATGAGAGGGTGGAACTAATTGCAAAAAATTTTGCGAAGGAACAACTTTAAAGGTTTTAAAATCACACGTTTAAAGATGTAATTTTATTAAACCGGGCCCCGTATTTCTACAAACTTTAAGTACATACTGTTTATATTACTAATAAATAAACAAAAATAACAAAAAGTGTTCGCCCGAACAGGGACTTGAACCCTGGACCCTTGGATTAAAAGTCCAATGCTCTACCGACTGAGCTATCCGGGCAGTACAAGCATGCGCAAAATTGATTATCACAATAAATTGATATTTTTATACAAGGCAAACAAGCACATTGTCCTCCTGATGGAAACTGGTTACCGTGGCCTAATGAATTTGGGTCAGATGAAAATCACGACTTCAAACGACTATGACCCTTTTCTCCCAAAAATAAGATTCAAAATGGTTTGTAATATTTTGCCTAAAATAGAGTTGTGATTGAATGTGTAGTATACCCAAGGACATATTATATTCATAGACTAGCTGACCCGGAGAACTTCGTACCGCTATATTTTCTGATCCCGTTCCCGCTGCATATCTCTAAATTTATCAGTATTTCTCTACAATATTATGCATGTATTATACGTATAAACCTTCCTCTTGAATCAATCTATTTAAAAAAAAAACCGTTTGAAAATCCGTTGCGTAGTTTTGAAGATTTAAGCATACATAGGGACGGACAGACAGCGACAGCGACTTTGTTTTATAATATGTAGTGAAGTGAAGTGATGATCATTGGTAGTACCTGTCGTATTCTCCGGCTGCGTTGATCGTCTTCAATAAAGCCCCGGGTTCTTTATCGTTGACTGTGAACACAGCTTGCAGCGCCTGCATCATACTTTTGTGGCAATCTTTCGTGCCTATCGCGGCGTTCTCTACATCCGCCATGTTGAGCTGAAACCGAAATGTAAGTATACGAAATTAATTGAAAATATTTGAACCGGAAATATAAATATTTGAATGAAAGGAAGCTGTCGGCCTCCGTGGCGCAGCGGTAGTGAACACGGCCGCTACGCAGGAGGCGCGGGTTTGATCCTCGCTCAGTGCAAATATTTGTGTGCATGAAATTTTGGGTATTTGCCTTGGTCTGGCCTCCGCCTGGTCGTTCCTCGAAGAGCACGTTTAAGCCGTCGGTCCCGGTTGCCATAAGAACAAATATGGCAGTCGTTACGGGTAATTGGAGCCCTAAAAAGTCCAAAAACAACTGCAAAGCTTCGATATCGCCTATTGTTAACATTGGGTTGTGGAGGGCAGATGGCAATCGCTTCACGGATAATATCGAGGTCTAGCCAAATCTGTAGTTAAGACTGGTAAAGCGGACCCCAGACTCCGAGGTGAAAAGCTTCGGATGCGACTGGGAATTAACGCTAAGAGGAAGAAGTTAACCTGTGCTTTCGCCTTCGCCTTGATGAAGCTCAACACTTGTATGGCGGCGCGCACGTCGCCCTGCGCACGCGCAGACAACGCGGCCACCACGTGCGGGCTCACGCGCAGGCCCTCTCGCTCGCACACCAGGGACAGCCGGGCGGATAGGCGAGGGATGGATACACCGCCCACGTGCACTATCAGTGAGATTGGCCTGGGTAGAGAGATATAGACCTTAATATACGAGTGCAATGAACAATGACGATAATGTTTATTCTTTAGTTCATAATATCGCACAATGGGTTGACCTACAAAGCAAATAAAGAAAGCAAAGTGCCGTAATTCAATTTCCCCAGGAAAGAATGGTATGTACGGGGATGAGGGTGTGGTAAAGAGGTTAGATCCCGTTCACTTCTTTATTTTCGATCTACCAATATAGTACCAATCTATAGCAAAACTACTCATTCCATTTTATATACTTTTTTCCTATAAGCGAAGCGTGAAAAAGCATCTGATGAGGCCGTCAAGCTGAGTGCCACCATTGTAACATGGTGCGTGTCTATAATGGTGACTCTTTTCTGAGGCTTAGCCTTCAGCTTACCATCAGGTGATGTGAAAACAAATTGCCGTGTCCTATATAATAAAAAAATATATATATCAAAACTATCTCACACCAAAAGTCAGTAAATGTAGCAGAAACCCACTCGGACATAAAGTGTCGCCATCGACACTTTAGTTCTGTTAGTTCTGTTAGTTTTGTCGAGTAAATTTATATTTTAGGGATGGACAAATATCGATAGTACACTGACAAAAGCCACGCTTACTATAATGATGCCAGCACCTAGTTGGGATTCACAGTGAACAGTTACTTAAGCCTCGGTGGTTGCTCTCTGATACTTACCTAAGTGGCCTCAGCGATGAAGCGTACAAATCATTACAAATAGCGATCACGGGTCTTTTCAGCGGTTGTGTCTTGGTCTTCGACTTGCCCTTGCCCTCAGTGGCTGTAGCCGTGCACCATCGGACTAGGAATTCCACTGTCGGCAACGGGGCACCATCGATTTCGTCTGCAATTAGGAGAAATATTATCTATTATTAAGGTAGGTAACAAGAACATACCAGTGGTCATAATTTTCGCCAATAATATACATACCTGATGTCATCAGAATCTGGTGTTGGCATGAAAAGATAGAAAATATTTGATTTCAATAAGATTCCGGATTCGTTTCCTAGAATTTTTAGTAGCGACAAATAGACAGGAAAAACTAGTTTACTCCATGATATTACAGAATACATAATGTAATGTTACAAAACGTATTTTAATATGTACAGTAATCCCGACGTATCGTAACCGGAAGTTACTTTCCAGGTGTACAAGGCTGCTGAAAAGCAACAGAAAAATCGAGATCAGTGTATATATTAAAATAATCACTATCACTTCACTGCATATTATAAAACAAAGTCGCTGTCGCTGTCTGCCCGTCCCTATGTATGCTTAAATCTTCAAAACTACGCAACAGATTTTGAAGCGGTTTTTTTAATAGATAGAGTGATTCAAGAAGAAGGTTTATTTATGTATAATACATACATAATATTGTAGAGAAACACTGACAAATTTAGAGATATGCAGCGGGAACGGGATCAGAAAATATCAGAAAATAGTTCGCCGGGTCCGCTAGTACAAAATAAATCGCGGATTCTCCGTTATATATCATTTTATTTCATTATCGGTAGCTTAGTGGTTAAGGAGTCGGCTTTACGATCGCAAGGTCCCGGGTTCGAATCCTGGCCATTACACTACCAACGTGAACCCACTCCTAACACAAGCAATTTAGCTTAGCTGGAGGGTTAGAGGGAAGGTTCGTGATTTCGGTTGCTAATATAATAAAAAAAATTAGAAGTATTTTAGTTAAACTAACCTAATATCAAGCAGTTGGGTCGTCGGTCCGCGTCGATAACGGACCTCATGAGCGTAGCACTCTGTAGCGCGTTCCGAAACGCTTCCGTGCTTCGTTCGTCCGAAGCGTTTAGTTCGAACGGCCTGTAACCTGGAAATAGTGGTATTTAAGTTAGCTATACATACTACGGTCCATAAAAGCACTTGGAATATCAACTTATACTAGGTGTTGCCCGCGGCTCCACCCGCGTGGATGTCGGTTATCGCAACCAAACATAGCCTATGTCCTTTCTCAAGGTCTAATCTATCTCTGTACCAAATATCGTCAAAATCGGTTCAGTGGTTTAGGCGTGAAAGCGTAATGCTGCGTTTACATACTCGCGGCAGAGCGAGGGAAGTGGCGAGAGAAGTGGGCAGAGACGTAGTGTGAATGGTATATTCGTCATGGCGCGAGTACTGCCGCGTATGTTACTGCGAATGTCGGCTTGGCGGCGCGAGTCAAAGGAGCGGCAATACTAGCGCGATGAACTATACGAGACCGCTAGATGGCGCTAATCAGTAAACACGGCTTTCGTTATTGCTCCTCGAATATTTACTTTTAAAAATATTCATATCCATCTACGGACAGTGTATAGGTAGTTGAAAGTGATAGTTTTTATTATTAATCTATTTAATCAATTCGCTATGCTGTAAAAGCATAATGCGTACACTGCTACAGCGTTGTCCTCTATACGTTTACGTCCGTCTCCGTTGCAGGGCGAATACTGTAATGCGGACCAACACGATGATGCGTACGTGTGAATGCTAGGGCATTATTCGTGGGAATACTTCCGGCAACACGATGAGCAATGCGATGGGCAGCGTGTAAACGCGGGGTAACAGACAGACAGAGTTACTTTCGCATTTATAATATTTATATGGAATATAGATATCTATTAAATTGCTTCCGATAGTATCAATTTCTGGTAAATGGCTTCAACGTCGCCCTGAGACGTAACGTATATGGGAATTTCTACTATCCAGGAGGCGTCCAGGTAGTAAAGTTGATCAGAGTTTTCCTCCTAAAATGGGATTGTCACTATTTCAAGTCCCCTCCTGGATATCGACCTTTTTTGATGAAAAGAAATGAAATTTTAGACAAAGGAGACATTATTTTAAATTGGATGGATGTATTGGAAAAATTTGGATCAATCTCGGGCGAAGCTCGGTGGCTCAGTGGTCAGAGCATTCCCCCTGTAAGGGAAAGATCGCGGGTTCGAGTCCTGCCCGAGTATTGATTTCGCTTTTTTCAATTTAAAATAATTTGTTTAGTTTACCATACTAAATGCTTTAAAATTATCTCAATAGGAGGCATAATTAAATGAATTTTTAAAGTATTTAGTATGCTAACTATTCAAATCGATTAAGATATAGAAAAGAGAAAAGAATGCTTTAAAATTCCATTCAATTATTTGGGCGCAGTCATTTCTAAAAATGATTGTAAAATCATTCATTGGTTCCGATAGCTCTTATGAAGCTCCCACCGTCGTCGCTCTAAGACGAATGTATAGAGGAGTTTGGATCTGCTTCGGGCGGGTCTCGGTGGCTTAGTGGTCAGAGCATTCCCCCTGTAAGGGAAAGATCGCGGGTTCGAGTCCCGCCCGAGGTCGATTCTCTTTTTTATATCTTAATCGATAGGAGACATAGCTTAGATAAGAATTTTAGTCACTTAAAAATTAATTATTAGTATAAATAATTAGCCATAGGAAGTCCACTGCTGGACATAGGCCTCCTCTATAGATCTCCAATAACACCGGTTGGAAGCGGCTCGCATCCATCCTATGGCTGAAATGATGATGATCATCATCATCTGCATATAGACGTATTCTCCTGATTGCATTCGTGGCCAAGATGACCTCGAAGCTCAGGGTCCGCCTTCCGGCTCTTCCTTCTCTACTTCGCACGATCTTGGGCGTCCATGGTAGTGAGAACATTAGCACGCATATCACCCTCCACGACGTCAAACCAGGACTTCTTTGGCCTACCCCTTTTACCTGGACCCGGCGGGGGTGCCATTGCCAGGCATTTGTTCCCCACGTAGCCTGGCGGTTGCCGCAAGATGATGATGATGATAAATGATTATATGTACCAGCTATCCTAGCCAGCAGGTGCGCAAGAGTGGTTTTCCCGACGCCGGGCGGTCCGCACAGCAGCGCCACCTTGTGGTGCGGTCGGCCGTCCTCGCCCATCTCCGGCTCCGACTCGCGCTTGCCCTTCCACTTGTTCGTCAGTTGGAACTGGCCGGCACGCTTGCTGAATGTCGTACGTTGTTGCGGCTCTTTCGTTTTTACTTCCTTTTTGAAAACTATCTGAAAGTTGATAGATGAATTTCTGTTAACGTATAAATAATTATTTATTTATTAAGTGTGTTTAATTAAGTTACGAAGTATCTTTATTTTATTTTATTACAATTCGACAAACTATTTACAAGTATTAGGTTGCTTATAGGTGTATAAGTAAGCCTTGCTGAGGAAGCAAAAAAATACTATTTGAACTTAATTCCACACACACTTTGACTGTGGAATTATCTCACTGCTACGGTTTTCCGAAGTGATTCCAATATGGGGTTCTATAGCATGCCTTCATGCAAAACCCCATACTGTAATCACTTCACTTCGAAGCTCGCTCGAATGTTTCTCGCATTCAATCTGCTGCGCGAATGAAACGCCTCTTGTGTTGTAAGCGTTCATAGACCATCAGGTGATCCATGTGCCTGTCTAGTGTCTGCCAGCTAAGTAGAATGGAAAAGAGTGCTAAAAATATATACCTTATCCCACAAATGTATCCAGTGCAACAGTGCTCTGTTGACTGGTTCTTCGGAAAGTAGATCCAAATAAGAAGTAGGCCTATATTTGTCTACCCA
The DNA here is from genome assembly GCA_914767945.1 of Eilema depressum. Taxonomy (NCBI): domain Eukaryota; kingdom Metazoa; phylum Arthropoda; class Insecta; order Lepidoptera; family Erebidae; genus Eilema; species Eilema depressum. The sequence goes on from OU612026.1 coordinate 4,440,481, forward strand.
CAGCATATTGTTGTTCACATCTGCGTCCATATCTGGGAGAGGCTGCGACAGGAGTTCTTCTGACGCTTGTTGCTGTTGTTTAGTTTCTAACTGAAAATTCAGAAAATAAGAGTACATTAACAAATTAATGGAAATACATTGAATAAGATGTGAAATGTACTTTTACCACTCTGTAAATAAATATTCAGGTTGCAGAAGCAGGCAGCAGCGACGAGGGTGCATTGCGACTCCGTCTTTCCAGGGAGAAGATGGGGGACACCATGGTTCCCACATCCGAAAGGGGATATCGAAACCGGAGATGGTTGGTTGAGGTGTAAAAGATAATATGTTTAAGGCAATCTGACACCCCGAAGACGTAAGATGGTTTAAGTTGACTCCAATAACCACTGACATAACCACCCGTGCCAGACGGCATGGGATTTCCGCCCGAAATAAAAGAAAAAAAAAAAAGAAAAAAGGGGTGCATGTGACTGGCGTGAGTCTGGCACATCTTAGCTGTTATGGGAGCGAGTGGCGCCTGACGCCCCAACAACGAGTAGAAAGCTTACGCCAGAGCCTGATCCTTTACTATGTACTAGCTAGGCTAGCAGATGAAATTGGCTTGAAAAAATCTTGGTGCCCCTATGCCATGCCTAAATGAGTTTATTGAAGAAGTTTTACTTACAATTTTACGGGCTTCTACCCAAGTGCTAGCATAAGAAGCATGTAGTGAATTCTGTTCAGCAGTTGAATCTAGTGATTTCTCCCATGATTCTTCAGATTCCAACCTCACATATACTCTGTCTCCATCTGCATTTGTTAGAGGCATGAACGCCCACCTAGAAAATTGCATAAAAGTATCTGTTTAATTTTTTTTACATCGCACCCATTGCATCATAAGAAGGGGGATCCCTTTATTTAACATAAAATGTTGTGTGCTAAAATGTTTTGGCATAATGAATTTGGCATAATTTTGTTGGCATAATTATACTTGGCATAATTTCACTATGTAATTATGCCATAAAATTATGCCAAAAGATAATTAGTCTAAATTACCATATGCCAAAATAGGTTATGGTTATTTTTTTTTATGCAAATGGATAGTGAACCGGTAAGAAGCTATGGTGAAATATACATCCTGTCAAATGAGTGTGTGCCAGTAACAGTTGAAAGGTAGAAGAATGCAAATGACAACATAATACACGACAAGTAAATCACTGTGCTTTAATGCAGGGGTTCCCAAAGTTTTAAGGTAACGGAACACCAACAAAATGCCTTTCATTTTATGGAACCCCACATCAAATGTTTTTTTTTATTTTTTTTTATTAGGATACGTCAATTTGACTTCACCTCGCCTGATGGTAAGCCAACGGCAAAGTCTCAGAAAAGAAGGTCTCGGAAAAGAGGGAGGAAAAATATAATATTATTTTTAAGAAATATGTCATTTTAAAAAATTTGAACGTTAATTGGCGGTAAAAACACTGGCGGTTGTCTTTTTATAATAAATGGATTTTGTACCCATTCAATATCACTATCATTTTTATCATAAATATTTCAGAAGATTTTCCAAATGTTCAGTTATAACTTTTTCTTGTTTGATGTGGTAATTCCAACGCGTTTTCTTGTAGAAAATTAAATACAAGCGAAAAAAACTCAGTGTTGTCCTTTCCCACACAGGTAATCCAGAAATTTAGTTTTTTTCTAAAAGCTAAATTTCTGGATTGCGATAAATATGGTGAACGATTTTCCCTGTAAAAGTGTAGTTATATTATTGACCTTTCCAAAAATTTCGGCCAGATAAGCTAATTCTATGAGCCATTGTACAAAACACTAAAAATATTAGGGGTCTCAGACGTCACTTGCCTCATTGCGAAAACCTTCAGCTCATCACGAAGTTCGAATATCCTGGCCAGAACTTTACCTCTTGAAAGCCATCGGATTTCGGTATGCAAGAGGAGTGATTGGTATTGACTACCCATTTCTTCGCACACCTTTTTGAACAATCTTCACTGAAGAGGACGACTTTTAACGTAATTGACGATCTTAACAGCTTCATCAAGAACTTGAAGAATAATTTTTTGTAGGTACTTACATAATAATAATATTTCAAGTTTTATATAGTTAATCCCACTTTCATAGGGATTCAACAGTAAAAAATTTCACTCACGGTAACGCGGTTCAATATGACGTGTCGTGGTCTGTGTCGTACTAGTCGTACGAATTATAAGAGACACTTAAAGATGACGACTGTGAAACGGGGTGCGGGTGAGGGTCAGGGATGAAACCACCCGCTGCGCGCCAAAGCACAACATCATGCATTGGTTCTGACACATGTGCTGCACAGATGCCCTGCTGTACCATAGTCCGGGTTGAATTCTTGCTAACTGTCTACTTACTTACATAACAATAATGAGTTCTTTTCATCACATTTTTGACGGAATTTTGAAATAATCTTGGCGGAACCCTGATGAGTATTCTACGGAACCCTTAGGTTCCGCGGAACCCACTTTGGGAATCCCTGCTTTAATGTGTTTCATGATGTTTAGAACCTTTTCTTTTGAAAAGTCAATGCCACTTACACCCTTCTGTATATCAACTGCCGATTTATTAAGACTTTAAATATTTCAGTTTAACAGCCCAACAAGAACATTGGGGCATAAGGCAACCTCATCCACAACACAGTATAACAGCTAATATGGATGAAGCTTTCCTCTCCGGGGATGGGAGGTCAGATGGTAATTGCTCAAATAAAAAAGACAGGATAAAACAAACAAGAGGACAGAAGATGATACTCAGGGTCCAAATGGGTAAATTTTGTATGCAACAGGGACCAACAATGTGAAGTCAAATTTTTAAAGTTTTTGCTGAAATTCAAAATTCCTACCTTGGTATATTCAATGATAAATTATCCTTAGCTTTATAACTAGATTTATTCCCAAGTAATCTACCACTGGGTTCAGCAAGGATCTGCTTCAATCTCCTACCCTCTAAAATCTTATCGATCAAATCTAGATCATTCTCTTCCTCAGTCTTTTTTTTCTTACTGGGCATCTCCATTTCATTGAAATCAATGTCTTCTATATCTCCAAAAAGTTCATCGGCAGTTCTTTTATTTGTGGCCTGTGTTAGGTCTTCTAAAGGTATGCTTGGTGTGAGGGTAATTTCTTCAGAGCCAGGTGGATCAACAGGAATTGTTGTTGAAGCAGGAGCAACATCTGCATTCTTGGTGAAGGGACTGGTAAAATCAAGACTTCTCTTGGCCGGTAGCGGTTTTCTTCGGACAATGTTTGGCTCTGAAATCATATTTGTTTATTGTTTTAGTAGTACCCTTACTAAATACAAGAAGGAAAATGATTCTTCTGTGTCTTCTGTGATTGCAGTAAGAACTTGTAACGATTATGGGTAAGTAAAACTAGTATGTAAAGTCAATCCACTCATGGGCCAGATTGTCACTCTAGGAATAATAAGACCATATACAGCAGACTAAAGTCTGACATTTACAGAATCTTGATCTTTTTATAATTCTAATGGTAATTAGATCAACCGGTCGCCTTATAGAATCACTTTTTTATAATTTTATCTAACCTAAATTGACTAATAGTTATCTTATCACTTTTAGTATTTTAATGGATATAATTACCTGTATGTTCATCTTCTTGCAGCATTTCCAGTTCATCAGCATACATCAACTCATATTCTTCGTCGGGATCCGGATAGTCACTCATTTTGCCGGTAAACTTTTAATATTTTTTAGGACAAATGACTGACACTGTGCTATTGTTCTATGAAAGTACACGTGCTTTCAAAGCTTTCTCGGAGAATCAAATGTTACTTTAAAGCTTAAATACTAACTATTAATACATTAATAACACAATAACACTATCTTGAATTGAAATTTTGAAAACATAAATAAATAATGCTCAATAACTGTCATTGTCAAAATCAAAATTGACATTTGACATCGGTTGAAGGTATGTTCAAGAAGCAAGCTTAAAAACTTAGCCCTCGTGAAAATTAAAGTCGTGATAAGCGCGTAGGTCACCCTAAAATTTTGCTGCCAGAACCACTTACATAAGATAAGCCGCTTAGGCGCTATGAATGCGTTTGGCAATGAGATAATTGCTACTCTCTCAGCTACGAGTGACGATGCGTTGGTGCTATGCTTACCAGTGGCGGATCCAGGGGGGGGGGTCGTGGGGGTCATGACCCCCCCCTGGGCGGGTCACCTACTAAAAAATATCCCAATGTCACTGATAAATTTTAAAAAATACCACGCATAAGAAGTTTGTCTCTTTGTATCTAATAGTATTATAATTTTATGAGGCACCAAACATCAGTATGAATATTATTCGCACGATTGAAAATTTCAATTTATCGTGCAGATCAGCCGATCAACCGATGGACTGGAATAGTTTTCGGACACCCTGTCCGCTATGTTACAGAAATAAGCGCGAATGACTAACCAGGCCGGCAGTCGAAGGTCTGGAGCTGACAGTCATGAGGTCCTTTTTCGATTCGGGCAACAATTTGACTTGGGCTCAGCTTCAAAGGCCCCGTATTTATGTTACTGTTTGCTTACAAAAACTCTATGTGAACTTGGAAGAAGCCTTCCTCTCTGGATCCGACGTAGGTAGTCACCAAAGCACCCGTGCCCGGTAATAACCTGCGTCAGCCGGTACGAGAGGCAGCCGTGTGGCCTCTCTAGCCACTCCCCCATAGGATGGGATGGGCCTTATTACCGCTATTACCGCGGGCCCAGCGGTTGTGGCCAGTGGCCATCTTCTGCTGCGGATGATGCAGCTGGCTCATATGCCTGGTCCTTTTTTTTTATCGTGCGAAAAATCCCCGCGGATACCTCCCCCGCCGGAGCCGGAGGAGGAGGTTATGTCGGACTCGAACCGACTAAAACGTACGCCGTCTGTGGGCCGTCAGTTGCCGGCGGTGAGATTGTCGTAGCCATATCCCTCGCACCCCGGCCGACCCAGGGCCATATCTCTCGATCTGGTCCTCTTCCGGTGTAGGGACCATAGAGTCCCCAGCTCGCTCCCAGGTACGGGGAGGCACGCAATGCGCGCCGCCGCGGCCTGCTTCTGCTAGGGTGACAGGCGGCTCCACCTGTCAACCCCAGGTCCGCGCTCATGGGGGACGGAGGTCATTCTGCGACCTCTGACGCCCGAGTTGCCGCCGCTCGTCGCGGGCCGCGCGGTTTACGATTCTCCTTCGCTCCTCGCAGGCCGCAAGGTCTGCGATTCTCCTTCGCTCCTGGTTCACTGCGCGGATGCGTGGGCCGCCGGCGCCTCCTTCTGCGAGCAAATAATGCTCGTGAAGTGGGCGACGGAGCGGGAGCGAAGGAGAATCGCTGACCTTGCGGCCCGCGAGGAGCGCAGGAGAATCGCTAACCGCGCGGCCCGCAACGAGCATCGGCAACTCGGGCGTCGGAGGTCGCAGAATGACCTCCGTCCCCCATGAGCGCGGGCCTGGGGGTGACGGGTGGAGCCGCCTGTCACCCTAGCAGAAGCAGGCCACGGTGGCGACGCGCATTGCGTGCCTCCCCATACCCGGGGGCGAGTTGGGGACTCTATGGTCCCTACACCGGAAGAGGGCCAGATCGAGAGATATGGCTCTGGGTCGGCCGGGGTGCTAGGGATATGGCTACGACAATCTCACCTCCGGCAACTGACGGCCCACAGACGGCGTGCGTTTTAGTCGGTTCGAGTCCCACAAAACCTCCTCCTTCAGCTCCGGCGGGGGAGGTATCCGTGGGGATTTTTCGCACGATAAAAAAAAAAGTAGCTGGGATCTGTACTTCACGTGACTGGTCACATCAACCGCGACGTCAAGGCACGAATTGCCGCCATGTGGGCCAAGGGGCGGGAAATGATTGGCGTCACATTTGAACCTAAAATGCCAGTCTGGTTGACGGGGTAGGTCTATAAAACGATCATTAGGCCTGTCTTTTTACACAGCTGTAAGGCGTGGCCGCTGCTGGAGCGACATAAGCAGGAGCTACGTGTCACGGAGATGAAAATGCTGCGGTGGATGTGCGGCGTCACACGTAAAGATCGCATGAGGAACTCTCAGATCCGCGGCAGCCTTCATGTCCGCGACATCACACATAAAATGCAAGAGAGCCGCCTTCGCTGGTGTGGCCACGTCTTGCAGCAACCGCCAGGCTACGTGGGTAACAAATGGCTGGCAGTAGCACAGCCACCGGGACCAGGTGGAAAGGATAGGCCCAAGAAGTCTTGGCTTGAAGTCGTGAAGGGTGACATGCGTGCAAATGGTCTCATCTCACCACCATGGACGCCCAACGTCGTGCGAAGTGGAGGAGGAAGTGACAGAAGGCGGCCCCTGAGCTCAGAGGTCACCTCGGATTCGGAAGCAATCAGGAAAATATGTACGATAATCATGAAAGGAGGAGGCGCGCCTCCATCTGAGAGCATTACTTGCTCTCAGATGGAGGCGGTGGCAGCCGCGAGCTTACGGTTTTACGCCATCACTGTAAGCAAGCGAGAGAGAGTGCTGAGCGAGAGAACTCCCATCCCGAGGGCCGCCACAAGGACCCGCTTCGGCGATTCCCATGCCGGGTATTCAGCCCCGTCTCCTCGCTTGCATCACAGTGATGACACCCGGGCGTTGGCTCCTTCTGAATTCGCCGCAGCTAACTTCCGAAACATCCATATCCGGTGATCATCTGCGTCAACCGCTACAAGAGTTCTCCATTGAAGCCTTTCTAGCCAGTTCTCCATGATGGGTGATAGTTAGCTGCGGCTAGCTAGTTCACCGTGATAGTGGTGATAAGAAATACCACCACTATCACGGCGTGCCCTGCGCTTGGTTGTCCAAGTCGTAGTTTCAACTCCACCATGTTCCGATAGAGCTGGGACTTCGTGGCCTCGATTTCTCGCCTTTTGATACGGATTTAGTACCGAAGGTGCTCTGACATCTTGTTTCGCCATAGAGTCTCCTGCAGGAGTCCTCCAGCCCCCTCAAGCCAGAGTGCCAGCTGCGTCCTTCAACTTGGGGGCCAGCAGGTTCTGGATCGTATTTAACAACAGTCGTTCAAGGTATCTTACTTTTCTCCTCTCACCTCATTCCTCCTCCATTATTTCGTCATGAATTTCATACACATTTATTTTCATTGTATTGTTCAATGACATTTTATTGGGAGACTAGAAACCCCCCCCCCCCCCCCACCCCCCAACCCTATGTCTCGGCTACACCATGACCCCCCCCCTGAATTGAAAGCTGGATCCGCCCCTGCTTACGTCATTATTGGCGCTGCCGGTTCTGTTATACGATTGAATTCGAGGCACGAGACGCTACTCTTGCTTTCGTGCTTCTTGACATTTTATAGTTCTGCAAAGACTAGATAATATCTCTATGGCCGTACTAGCAATATAATCGCCATCATCTACATTGTTCTTATACCATATCTTTCTTTTTTTCCATAATTTATTTTCTTTACTTCTCGGTGAATCATTTCCACCAGCCACGCGAACTAACGCTTTACCTTCCCTTTCCCTTAGCGGTAGTTTACCACATTTCGCCGGCTGTTCTACCTATTAATCCTGCTTTCATCAAAGCAGCTACTCCATTCCGCTGCTGAAATTATGAGGAAAGTCCAATAACAATTTGCCTGATCTCGGATCAGGCAACCAAACCACCATCAGTCGCAGTCATTATACCTATCCTATTACCATTGCACCAGTGCCGGTCTGTCTCGTCTTGTCGATATAATCTAGTTAATAATCTATGGTAGGTAATTTCGAGAGATATCTATCAATTATTATCCAAGGTAAGGTTAAGCTGCATGTAATACGACGTACCTACTTGTAATACTTAGTAGGTCCACCAAGATCTTCAGGGCCCATGCCAAGCTCACCTACAAGCCGGATGGTGAACTGTACGATTTCATTTCAAGATGGCGGATTTCTCAGGAATCAAGAGGAAGTGCTCTTAAACCTTAGAAAAATGTGTCTCGAAACTTTCATGCATTATTAGGAATGTTAAATTGTATGAAACAATGAGGCGTCGGTAGCACGTGTCTTGTATATAAAAAAAAGTATTACTCTATGACTTTTTTTTAAAATACCACTTAGGTGGAAGGCAAGCAACATGGTATACCTGATGGGATGTGGTTACTGTGGATTATAGACGTGCGCAACACCAGTGGCCTTTTTTTATCGTGCGAAAAATTCGCACGGATACCTCTCCCGCCGGAGCCGGAGGAGGAGGTTATGTCCGACTCGAACCGACTAAAACGCACGCTGTCTGTGAGTCGTCGGTTCCCGGTGGTGAGATTGTCGTAGCCATATCCCTCGCACCCGGCCGACCCAGGGCCATATCTCTCGATCCACCGCACCGGAAGAGGGCCACTCTTCCGGTGTGGGGACCAAAGAGTCCCCATCTCGCCCCCGTGTAGCGCAACACCAGGGGCCTTACACTCGTGCTGCCGATCCGGTAAGAACCTTCTGATGCCCTTCTTCAAAAACCCCATATTGTAAAGTCGCTTGGGAAAACCACAGCTTGAGTATGCGTATGCGTGGGATGAAGTTCGTTCCATACCTGACTGTTTTCGGTTGCAACGTGTGCGAATGAGTTTCCTGCATGTGGCGAGCGGTGCAATGATAGAATGTAGCTGTAGGCATCATGTCGAACAAACTGTGGATAGCTGCGATGCACTTTCTCATGATTAGATATTTCGTGGGTAGGACAGCCTCTGTGGCATAGCGGTAGTCCACGAGGCCACCACGCAGGAGGCGCGGGTTCGATCCCCGCTCAGTGCAAATATTTGTATGCATGAATATAAGTATTTGCATTGGTCTGGTCGTACTTCGGAGAGCACGTTAAGCCGTCGGCCCCGATTGCCATACGAACATCTAGTGCAGTCTAATTAAAGCAGTTGGAGTCGTTACGGGTAGTTGGAGCCCTAAAAAAGTTTAAAAACAATGCAATGTGTCGATATCGCCCAATGTCGCCATTGGGTTCTGGAGGTCAGATGGCAGTCCTTCACAAAAATATCGAAGTCCAACCAAATCCGCAGTTAGACTGGTAAAGCGGACTCCAGACTCTGAGGTGAAAGCTTCGGATGCGACTGGGATTAACGCTAGGATATATTTCAAGAAGATATTTTATGGGTATGACGATAAATGAGGGGTATATTATACAATAAAACAACAGTATTATATATACGAAAGTTTTTTTTTTAATAATTGGGTATATTTACAATAGATTAATTAACAAACGTGAGTTACATGAATAATGTTAGAAGAGGTATTTGACCAGTTATACCTTTCGAATATTGTTACTTGTTACACACATCCACACTTCAAATTATACCGTACACTAATAATATCTTGGAGAGATCATCGAATCAAATCGATATAAATCAGAGATATTTTATGTATAGGTACTACTAGACAAGATGTGTCAAACAAAAAAAAATGTTATGTCTCCTGTACACAGTGGTCAGTGATGGGTTATGCTCTGCAATATACAATAATTGTAGGCATCGTGTAGGCGTTCACTCAATAGTTGATAGTTCATTGCTATGCTACGATTGGCACGATTCTTTTGATGTGTGCCGAAATCGATAACTTCCCGAAAGCGCGCCACGATGACGGTGGCCCATCGTGGGCCACTGTGTAGGTTCCATTAGCTATACATAATGGCAATGGCTTGCCGTGGTCCAATAGGCCATTGTGCACTGGGTGCTTTACAATTATTGGTAAAGTGGGGAATACGGTTGGGGGCGAAGTGATTAGAATAGCAAAACTCGCAAAAAGTTAATTAAATAGGTGCTTACCTAAAGTCAAAGTTCCAATATGTGAGATATTGAAACTATTACATTTGCTTTGCACAATTTATGGTTCAATTTAAGGAAAAAATGGTCGTTTTCGCGCCTTTACAGCTGCAACAAATTCATATTCACTAATTTTTTTTGTCTACGTATCAGTTTTGGGTAGTAGGTATCTATACATAAAAGTCTTTGATATTAAATCCTGCCTAACCTGACTTAATATTAGTACCTAATTGGAATGTAGCCGGCTATGTCAAATGCTTACATATCATTAAATTGAGAATTAAATAACTATTATAAATCTAAAATAAATAAATAACATAATCTTAATAAACTTGCAACATATAATAAAAACCCCTACCTAATGAATATTTTTTTTATTTATGGTAATTTTTGTAAGTCATTGCACTTTAATGATTTGAATTTTTCGTGAAAAAATAATATTATAGATTCAAGCGGCGTCGATTTCGTATCAACACAAAACAATTAGGTATTATGATAATTAACTATACCTTATACACTAATAAAAAATATAACAATGTTCAAATAAAAATTAACAAAAACATATGATTAAACACAAGCTAAGATTCAATGAAACATCACAGACATCTACCATTATTTTTAATGACATAAAACGCTTTATGAGATTTCTTTTTTACCCGACTGCGAAGAAGGGTTAGTATATCAATAAATACTTACATGTGATCACTCTGACATTCACTCGACTAAACACTTTAACTTATCTATGACACTCGGCGAGTAACACTGGGCTATAGCACAGCTATAGTCTGTAAAACTACCTCAATTATTAAGCAATCCAATTACAGAAGTGATTTCTCTCGAGACCGAGACCTAACTCGTGCTAGATAATTAGAACTTTAATAATCTAAGCTCAAAAAATTGGCAGCGTAACGAATTAAATATTAACGTCGCTTAAAATTGGCCGTTCACTGCCAAAGATTTTTTGATTAAAGTAGACTAATTCAGAATTCAAGGTTGAGAGAGTTTGCTCACTTTTCTCAAGCCCCGTATCGATCCGAATATCTCTCGGATAAGTAATGGCCGCTTTTAAGATAATGACGATAATGAATTTTTAAAAATAACGTTTCACCACTGTCTTTACTCCGAAAAAATTAAAGTTAAGAGGAATTACCGATATTTAACGCTTGTGGGGAAAATGATACCGCCTCACTCTCGACGATTAAATTTAATTACGTCACATAAAACAGTGACGAGATGCGGTAGGTATAATATTGTACAGGGAAGAAGCCAGTGAAAGTCAGTTTGTAACCAATTCAGTTGCGAAATAAGTTGATCATTTTTACAGTATTGTGACGTACTAACGATAACTACAGGGTAATTCCTCTATCATTATATTCTGTGGTCTTTACGGACCGAGTGTCTCTCAGGCTCAACGCCTTCTGACCATTTGTCTAAACTATGCTAACGGTTAAGACTTAGGTGTATTATTTTATCCAATTTTTACTGTACAAAACGCTTATTCATTCGCAAAATTTGACCTATTTGTTAACACATTTCGTCGCCTCAATAAAACCATCGAGTCGTTCCGCGCTTTGAGCCGACCATTAATTTAATACGTACACTTCATAGAAGGGCTTTACCGGTTTATATGACGGAGTTCCCGCATTATTGCACCCTCCCGCCTGTCAGACATTTCCCTAATATCGACTAACTATATGGCAATAACTTTATTTCACTACCTTTACGAAACTCTTATCTTAGTAACTAACCGTTGCTCTATTGGACTAAGACGCCGCTGTTGTAACGGCTAGAAAAAATAACGTACCAGACAATTATCTACCTTACGAACATACAATGAGAGTGCAGTATTATACTACGAGCATGTAGTCACATCTATATTCCACAATTCCATATGGTTACTGCACAATCAGAACCACCAAGTAAAGGACAATTGGCGAGAGGTAGCGTTGCGTTCTCAGCCTCAGGTTTTTTACTGACTTTGAAATAATGTGTGTATCGTTAGTTATTTATAACACCATAATATTTATATGTATTCACTCTCATTATTAAGTTGCATATTGCTTCCGTTCTGTTCTATAACACCAAGTAACTAAGCTGTTACTCTAACTTCCAAGTAAAAGTATGACCCAAAAGACTCTATCATATTGCAAAATCGTACATAAAACACTTCCAGAGTATTTTAGTTGCCCCCCCCCCCCTCTAGACAAGTGGCAATTCGTTGCTCGGCGTATGATGGAATAGAATAGAATGCCAAATGTATGGGATTTGACGTATATGACAGGCGTCAACGAATGTCAAAAACGTGAAATCCTATTCATTTGTCATTCTATTCCATCATACGCCGAGCAACGAATTGCCACTTGTCTAGGGGGGCTGATAGCGAGTGACATAATGTAGGTATAAAAGTTATATAAGGAATGGCTCTTTCAGTAGACATTTATGGCTTTATAGGGTAGCCATTCACCATCAATTTAAAAAAACTAAGGCCGCGTATTTATTTACCGGTGACTATACAGTCTGTGACTGATTTCTTTTTAAATTTTAGGTTGATTTTGCAATAGTCCGAAACGTTGTCTTTTGAGTCTCGATTTCTTGAAAATATAGCATCCGATAATAAATGGTGTCTCTTAATACATATCACATTCTTTCTTCGATATTAATTCAAAGTCATTATATTCAACTATGTATATAGATACATAATTCGTATTTTTAATAGTTACCTCTCACTCGCCTGTCATAGTTATAATTTGCATTGACATATTAAGTCTTGGTCAATCGTGGTAATTTTTTCCTCCTACGGGGGGCCTTAGATCTTTGCTTCTTGTAATCATGATCACTGAATTAAATAGGAATACAGCTATATCCTTTTAATTCAGCGAAAAGATACACAGTGTGTGTAGACCCTATTATTAAAACATCTATTTTAAAAGAAGCTGACTTTTCTTGAGCACACTTGCATTGTTTATTAAATAAAACTAATTAATAACACTAATTTAGGTACGTTTCCTAAATCCATAACTAGGTATATTAATAAATAATAGTAACATGTGACTAGAAATGTATTGCACTTAAAATATAACACATAATGTACCTACATATTTGGGACAATTCCAATATGGCTGACATACTCCTACGGTTCTACGGCGTAGAGGTATACGCCGTAGCTTCATCATCTACAGACATGTAGACACATCTTCAATCACAGCTCAAATAGAAAAAAAAAACGTGCTGTCCCTAAAATGAGGACAATTGACCAAGAGCTTCAACTGTCAAAAGCCGACATCAAACGCGACTTGGGCGGTCAGTGAGCGCCAACCTGAGGACGGCTACCTCTGTGTGTCAGGCAGCCGTGAGGGCGTGAGGGGGCGCGGGCGCGGGGTGAGCCGGCGCGGGAGGGGGACTGTCTATCACACCACAGGCCTTCAGCTCGGTGAACACTTCAGTGAAGAAGCCAGGCTCTGAGTTGATCCTCAGCATGTTGAACGAAAGACGGTCGACAATAAGCAGGCAGCGATCCCAGAACTTATCCTTAGAGTCTTCAACTAGGAAGGGTTTGAGCGGGTAGGAGATTTCGTTGCCCATGTAGGAGTAGGAGAGGTAGAGGCAGGTGAGGACCACGGCCTGGAGCTCTTGCGGGCGCGCTATCCTCTCGCCGTCAACCAGCTCGCGGACCAGCATGTAGACGAAAACTACGTTCGCTGGATTTATAAACGCCACATCCTGGAAGCAGAAACAAGCATAATGTTAGAACCTTGTGCGGGTGTTTGATTGTTGGATTTTTTGGATCTCGATATAATATTCTCTATCATCTCTATTTTCTCTATAATATTAGCCGTGTGGTTCCCGTCAGTCTAGAATTTGGGCCACTCCCTCTGTACCCATGCGGTGTCGTACAAGGCGACTAAGGGATAGGGCTGTTTATCATCAGACAGATACATACAGCCTGGCCTCAGATTCATGGCTGGAGTCAACAATAGTGCCCGGAATACGGCAATTGGCTCACCCCTATTACGTGGGACCTAATATAATGATTGGTGAAATGTGTTAATTCACCTGTGCCTAAACCGGGGATAGAGGCGTGATTGTATGTATGTATGTAAATATAATACGTGTGGTTCTTTAGAAGTATATTGGACACGGACTTATGTCAGAAGTATGAATATAATTTATCACGTAATTACAAAATTTAACAACTAAGGTCAACAACGTTTAAAATTCTATCAAAACCAAATCATGTTTTCTAATGAGAACCTCACCGGGAAATGAATCGCCTCTCAAGATTGGAAGTTCGTGATAAAATTCTCGATTTTCTAATAATATTCTATACTAGCTGACCCGGCGAACTTTGTACCGCCATATTTTCCGCCCGCGTGGTACTATCTCTAAATTTATCAGTGTGTCTTTACAATACTATGCATATATTATACATATAAACCTTCCTCTTGAATCACTCTATCTATTAAAAAAACCGCTTCAAATCCGTAGTTTTGAAGATTTAAGCATACATAGGGACGGACAGACAGCGACAGCGACTTTGTTTTATAATATGTAGTGATGATAGTGATACTCAGTAGGTATATTATATTGATAATTTGAGTAGGTATATTGCTTTTTCAATACACTTGCTCGTAACTGGCGTTTTACTTCACCGCAATTAAGCACGTAAGTACACCTATAACGAAACTGTGAATTTTTCATTACTATTATTCACAAAAGTGAGTTATAGATTCTTTTTTTTTTATTGGTTGAGTTTCTTAAAAAAAGTTGGGTAACCAAAAAGATCGTGTTCAATAGTAACCTACAAATAAATTGATATCCATCATGCAACTTCATATTTAAATAGATAATTTCAACTTATACATGTTTATTAAATAAAACTTTCACTTTTTTATTTTATTTTGTCTACAAAAAACTTTAAATTCCCCATGTTGAGTCCAAAACGCTATCAAAAAAAAGAAACTTCATTCTTTTAGTCTATGGCCCATACATTGTTAGATTAATCTGTGGTTAGATGCGCGCGCATTCGAAAACTTATTAATATTTCCCGCCGATAGGAAAAAAATTACCTACACAACTCATTTTAAGTGTCGAAATTATAGTTATTTATTATAAAATGTCTACAAGTATGTACTAGTTGTGAAGAAAATGATTTATTTTGTACCAATATAAAATGTGAAGCCCTTAACGTTATGGAAAGTTTACTACCTGAAAACTCCAAGGAAAAATATCTATTATCGTACAAAAATTTTATACAATGGCAAAACAACAAGAATACGTAGTCTTTTTCAGAAAATGTGTTCATGGCATACTTTAAAGAATTATCTTCTAAGTATAAACACCGTCCGAACAAAGAATGGAGTGGACTTAAAAACGTACTCTAATTTGAAAGCTTATCTAAAGAGACTATCCGATGGATTTAGAAGCAAAAAATCAAAGGTTTTATCATCTAACGATATTGAAAAATTCAAAAAAGATGCTCCAGATAACCATTATCTGGCTATTAAGGTTAGTTAAATTAATGTACTATTCACTTTTTTGGTTTATTTTAACTACGCGACTTCTGCCGAGTTGTGTGTTGAACTTAAATTATTGTTCATCTTTTTCAGGTCGCTTTAATATTTGGTGTAACTGGTGCATGTAGGATACAAGAATTAACAAATATAACTGTGAAAGACATAGAGAACCATGGTCAGATGCTTTAAGTGAAGATACCTATGACGAAAAATAAAATACCGAGGTCATTCACCATACACGGTCCATTCTACGAAATAGTGAAGAAGTATGAAAGCTTGCGTTGTAAATAAACTTTTTTTCTACTATATAAAATGACTTTTTAGTATTATTTTCCTCACAAGTGTATTGAAAAACGTCGTATGCCACGCGTGAGTATGATGATTACCGTCCTCGGTTCTCTTAAGACCCTCGCCTGCCGGCTCGGGTCTCAATGGCGCCTCGGCGGTAATCACCAACTTTACTCACTTGTACCATAACGTACTATTATTTGATTGTGTTCTTGAGATGAATTAAGTAGTATAACGTAAGATAAAATAAAATTATTTTATCCTAACGAAACAAATTAGTCAAATCTTAAAATATGCGGACTCAGGACTCCGAGGTCTAGGCCTCTGGTGGAACCGGTAAAAAACGCTATTATGGCCTAAGTACCTGGATTTTTTCCGCCATCGAAATAAAGCTATTTTTCAAATTAAAACTAGATTTTATATTGTGTGTTAGGTATATCATTCTATGCCCGACGCGACGCGAAGTTTCGATTGCTTTTCAGTTTGTTTGCTCACAGTTCTACCTGTTGCATAGTGAAGCAGGCATTTAAATATAAATTCATGTTTTCACAAATCTACCATTGATCCTCGAGATTAAATGACACCTTTTTATTTTATGATTTTTTTTAAATAGTATGCTAACTATTCAAACCTAAATAGGTTGGAAAAAGTGAATGCATTCACTTATTATTATTATTATTTATCTAGGACACGTCAATTTGACTTCGCCTCGCCTGATGGTAAGCTAAAGGCAAAGTCTCTGAAAAGAGGGTCACCATTACAGACACGTACCATGTTACAATGGTGGCACTCAGCTTGACGGCCTCATCAGATGCTTTTTCACGCCCCGCTTAAAGGACCCGGGACTATAGGAGGAGGGACACGTGAACTGGTAAGGAATTCCAAGACTTAATGGTGCGGCAGAAGAAGGAGTCGCCGAACCGCTTGGTTCTTGATGGAATATTCTGCACCGTATGCGGGTGGCATCCAAGCCCTGCACGTGTTGTCCTAAATAGGAAAGGAGAGGGTGGGATTAATTGGAAGAGCTCATCAGAACATTGAACATGGTAGAGACGGTAAAACCGCCAAAGATGCCACTTAGGACGGTCACGGCACTTGAATCACCCCAAGATGGTTGTAATTTCGAATACTCAAGGTGTGGCTCAGTAGCTCACTGGTCAAAGCATTCCCCTTGTAAGGGACTGGTCGCGAGTTCAATCCATCAACCATCTGAGCATTCACTTTTTCCAATCTAAAGCGAAATAACTTCGTACGAAATGTCATTATATAATCGCGAAGTGGAGTGAGAAGTATCTAAAAATTCAATTGTGTCTATGTTACGACTCGCCCTCAATAAGTTTATAAACTTTACGACCTTTTTTTATTAGCTTGCGCAGTCCAGTGTGAAGTGCTATTAAAAACGACATTAATCGTTGACAAACAGTTGTCAAAGTTCATAGACCTCAATATAGACAGACTACCTAGAGACCCATAGATGATATATCACTACATATTATAAAACAAAGTCGCCGTCGCTGTCTGTCCGTCCCTATTTATGCTTAAATCTTAAAAACTACGCAACGGATTTTAAAGCAGTTTTTTCTAATAGATAGAGTGATTCAAGAGGAAGGTTTATATGTATAATACGTGCATAATATTGTAGAGAAATACTGATAAATTTAGAGATATGCAGCGGGAAGGGGATCAGAAAATATGGCGGTACGAAGTTCGCCGGGTCAGCTAGTTATGTATATTCGAGACCTCTATATCGGAATAAACCTACTCGCTGTGTTGGTTCGCGGTGGAGTAGAATAGAGCTACTCCATCTCTTCCTGTGGGTGTCGTAGAGAGTGACTAAGGTATAGGGCTGTTCTCCATCCGACAGTAAACATACAGCCTATGACAAAGTGCCCAATAGACAGCAATAGGTTCGCCCCCTACGTGGGACTGACAAATCATAGTTGGCGAATTGTGGGTGTTAATACACACTGCCTACCCCTTTGGGGCTTTATAGGCGTGAGTATATGTATGTATGTATGTTGTATAGTTCGCGCTTACAAGTTAATTTAAGTGATATTAAGAAAAAAAACATAGTTGAAGGTATCCCCGCGACCATGAATGCTGAAAGGCAGCTGAAACGTCGGTCTAAATGTAAATAATCCCTACTAATATTATAAATGCGAAAGTAACTCTGTCTGTCTGTCTGTCTGTCTCACTTTTACGACTAAACCGCTGAACCGATTTTGATGAAATTTGGTATAGAGGTAGGTTAGACCTTGAGAAAGGACATAGGCTATGTTTGGTCGCGATAACCGACATCCACGCGGGTGGAGCCGCGGGCAAAAGCTAGTACCAAATAAATCACAATAGAATCCGTTATATAGTGGTTTCATTTTACATAAATTGACTGCCTCTGTGGCGTAGCGGTAGTGAACGCGGCTGCTACGCAGGAGGCGCGGGTTCGATCCCCGCTCAGTGCCAATATTTGTATGCATGAATATAAATATTTGCATTGGTCTGGGTGTTTTCTATATATATATTATATACTAATATTATAAAGAGGAAAGATTTGTTTTTTTGTTTGTTTGTTTTTTTGTTTTTTTGTTTGTAACGAATAGGCTCCGAAACTACTGGACCGATTTCAATAATTCTTTCACCTATAGAAAGCTACACTATCTGGGAGTAACATAGGCTATATAACATCACGCTACTACTAAAGGGAGCGTAGCAGTGAGCATAAATGTCAATAAATCGGGCAGATTTCCATACATTCTTTACTAATATTAGATTTGTATTTTTGTATTCGAGTAAACTCAAGAACTACTGAACCAATTTCAAAAATTCTTTTACCATTAGAAAGCTGCACTATCACTGACTAACATAGGCTATAATTAATTTTCAAAAAAATAGGGATCCTGGATTAAACTTCAATAATGTAACCCAAGGTGTAAAAAAATGACCTAAAAAATTCCTTACATCGCGTACGCTGCGAAAACTATTGAAGATAGAACAAAATAATGTACTGTAGAAATGTATAACTTGAAAAGGTCTATATAAAAATCCGCGACAGCATATGTCTTTCTAATAAGGGTAGCTCACAATAACCATTTTTATCTTTTACAAATTATAAAAAAAATATGTGTCATTTTCGAAGCTATTTTTAACAATATAGTGTTAAGCCTTATCTGACTAAATACGTTAGATACATTGTACATTTAATGTAGATCAAAATTGCCCATTACACTGTATAATTATAATGAATATTTTAGAATCTATTGCAGTATGAAAGTAACGCGCGACGATATAAATTCAAGCCGAAATGCCGATCAAAGTCAGACCACGGAATCTATACCTTTATATTAATTCTTATCTAAATAAATCGTTTGGTATTTAAGATTGTTTCAATACCTGTTGATTACTTTTTGAATTATTGAAATCGGACGTTCTATTCAAAAGATATTACGAAATTATAATGTCAATAAATCCGGTAAATTACCATACATTATTTGAAAACTAATTATTATTACGGGCATGGGCTAAAAGGGTGCAACCACGGGTGTTCGAAGTATTTCACGAGCGAAGACATGGAAGGTCAGCTGAACACAAGATGCAACGGTAACGGGATCCGAATGCGAGATTGGAACCTCCATGTGATGCATCCTAGGTAACGGAGGCATTAACGCCCCTCACCCAGGGGAGGCGCTACCGCCTACGGCAAATACATACAGCAACGGGAGCAGCTCTATAGAGGGCTGCTCAAAGGCTTCCCACATGTCCCTCTGACTACGAGGAGGCCCAGTAGAGAGCAGGAAAGGGAAGGGCTGGTCACCGAGCGCGGACGTGAGGATTATAGGTCCGGCCTCTTGTCATCCCTTCACGCCCGTCTCCTCCCTTTCCGGAATTCGATAGCACATCGTGCTTCCCACTTCTGAGAGGGCCCTCTTAAAATTGTAGATGGCCCAGGGTCAGCCGGGGGGTGCGGAAAATGCCCTAGGCAATTTTACACTCCAGCAACTGAAGACCCGCGACGGCATGCTGTTTAGTGGGTCCGAATTCCACATGGCACTCCTGATGGCTGACGGGGATGGTATCCGAGGCAATTTTAGTACGAAAGAAAAGTTTGTACGGAATCCGAATTCCACGCGGGCGGAGCCGCGGGCAACAGCTATGTATAATATGTATGTATTTACAAAAAAAAAAGTATCTAAGTATGTATATCCGCATTCTAGATTCCATAACACAAGCTAATTAAGCTTACCATGGGTCTAGAAAGCGTTGTGTAGAATGTTGTGGAATATTTATTATTTACCCCTTTATCCCCGGAGGGTTAAGCAGAGGTGAAATAACGGGTTAGTTCTATTTTCTCCTTCTACCAATTCCCCCCAGAAATGTTAATAGCGTCACCCACATTTCACCAATCAATTAGGTCCCACGTTAAAGGGGGTGAGTCTATTGCTGTAGGTATGCCGGGCACAATTGTTGACTCGAGCCATGTATCTGAGCCTGGGCTGTATATATCTGTCTGATGTTAAACGGCCCTATCCCTTAGTCGCATTGTACGACACCGCATGGGAGAAAATGGGCTGGCCTAAATTCTACTCTGCCGGTGCACGTAAATAATGTAAATAATCCCAAATAAATCGCGATAGAATCCGTTAAAAAGTGTTTTATTTCAATGATTGATTCCGTAAACTTCAGACAGAATCTTGAAAGTAACCCTCGACTTCGGTCTGGACGCTTGAATGTCGGCTCCTGGCTTCCGCCGTTTCTATTATATTTTGTCATTTTATAGTCTCACATTTGACTGTATCTCACCTACACTGGTAAGTGATGACGCAGTCTTCTATAACACACGTCTAGGTACATAAAAAGGAACCTATTTACTCATTGATATAAATTGTTGGTTAATCTCATTGTATTCACTCAAGACTTGCAGATTCTGAGATTATAGCTATTTACATTGATCTGGGTGTTATAACGTGATTTTTTTTGTACAACTTATGTCGCAGACAAGCACACGGCCCACCTGATGGAAAGTGGTTACCGTGGCCTATGGACGAGTGCAACACTAGGCGAGTCACACTTGGACTACCAATACCGACCCTGAAATTCTGTGTCGTCAGCGAAGTTGAGAAGAATTAAAACTTTTTCCATTAGAAAAGTACAAATATTATTAGTAATCTTCAACATTAATTACTGAAAACTATGTTCAACATGCGCATACAATTAGGCATTGTTAATTAATAAGTACCAGGCATACCACGTCAACCCTGATACTTATAAGGTATCTAAATAGAATCAATACAACAATAGTCTGCGTTGTTTATAGTTCAATGAGTCATACTCATACCATTGTTATCGATCTGTTATATTAAAGTAGGTATTTGGAATGAGTTAGTACCTACTCAATTTTATTAATTAAAGGCGGTAGGCTAGTGGGTAGGGTGTCGAGCTTGCTATTAAGAGGTAGTGGGTTCAAATCCTTCTACTTCTTCGGCCTAGCGTTAATCTCAGTTGCATCAGAAGCTTTCGCCTCGGAGTCTGGAGTCCGCTTTACCGGTCTAACTGTGAATTTCGCTGGACTTCGACATTTTTGGTAAAGCGACTGCCATCTAACCTTCACAATCCAATAACGATATTAGGCGATATGCGACCAGATCAATGCAAATACCCATATTCATGCATAAAATAATTGCACTGAGCGGGGATTGAACCCGCGTCTCCTGCGTAGTGACCGCGTTCACCACCGCTACGCCACAGAGGCGTCCTTTCTCAAGGACGCCTCCTTTCTTTATCTTCCGCTATACCAAATTTCATCAAAATCAGTTCAGCGAAGCGTAACAGACAGACAAACAAAGTTATTCTCGCATTTACAATATTAGTATGGATTTCCTATTATGATGCTAATTTAATTCATCCACTTTGCACTCGGCAGTGCACACCGTGTCATAGGATAAACATACATGAAGTAAGTAGTAGTAGGCTCCAAGAGACTCACTAACTTTAAATACTACTAGCCTTCCGCCCGCGACTCCGCCCGCGTGCATCTCGGTTAACGCGACCTTTGCTCATATCTTCCGTTCTACTCAACCGATTGCGATCAAACAAACGTAAGATTTTAAATTTGAGTAAGCCCTTTCTAACAAAAAACCGCATCAAAATCCGTCCAGTAGTTTTTACGTCCATCGCGGACAAACAGACAAACAGACAGGAAATTCAAAAAAAATATTTTTGTGTTCAGTATCGTTAACATAACATAACCCAAGTATTTTTTTTTAAATATCTCCAATGTACAGACACGACCACTTTACAATTATATAATAGTATAGATAGATATAGATTACCCAATCCAGTTGCTTCACGGAAAATATCGAAGTCCAACCAAATCCGCAGTTAGATTGGTAAAGCGGACCCCAGACTCCGAGGTGAAAGCTTCGGATGCGCTTAGGATTAACGCTAGGCTGAAGAAGACCCATTCTAATTTTAATCTCTTCCCTTTCTTGCCCTTCCCTAATAAAAATTTCTATGTTACAAGTTTTTAAAAGTCCACGATAGATACCCTCTTTTGGGCACTTTACTAGTTTAAAAAAAAGCTGTTGAGTTGAAGACTATTTATGGGTCATGTTAGGTGTCAAAACAGCAGCTGACTAAATAATAGAAGCATGGGAGGGGCCGGTGTGACCCAGTAACGAGTGCTGGATCGATAATGTTACGCGAAATTACCCCGGTCAAGCCAAGTAGCACCTCTCCGTGTCTAAGCGACAGTAAAAATCGTCAGTACCGTAGAACACGGGGTGAAATGAAATAAAATAGATTTAATAGTAAATAAATAATAACTCTATACTTTAATAAGTTGAAATAGTTTATAATTGCACTATAAAGAGAATTAAATGAATGATTTAAAAAATAAAAAGCCCGAATGCAAAAAAGTCAACTTATAAGCAATGGCCTAGAATGACGGAACCAAGTTTGATAGTAGGTAGAACCCAATTGATAATAATAAAAGAAAATTAATCGGTCTGGCTTGTTATCTTACTTGTTTTTGCAGATGGAACCCGGCAATAAAAAAATTACAAACAAAAAACACAACTATAGGATACCCGCAAAAACAATCCTTCTTTGGCAGTCCGTCTAATTTATCTGACCACTTGATTTCTTTCCACCCCTTGACTTCTAATCGCACCATTTCACCGATATTTTTCTGTTGTGTTTACTGAAATAAATTGCGAAGAGGATAGACAGTTGGTGTATTTCAGGCCTACATTTTGCAAGTAAAACTTGAATGCCTCGTATGCTAATAGCCCTTCTTCTTCAACCTAGCGTTAATCCTAGTCACATCTGAAGCTTTCTCCTCTGAGCCTGGGGTCCGCTTTTCGATATTTTCCGTGAAGCGACTGCCACCTGCAGACCTGCACTCCACAAGCCATTGGTGATATCAAAGCATTGCAGTTAGACTAGTTGTTGGACTTTTAGGGCTCCAACTACCCGTAACGACTGCCATAGATGTTTGTATAGCAGCCGGGACCGACACTTAACATGCTCTTCGAGGCACAACTAGACCAATGCATACAAATTTGCTACCAAACCAGCCCACTTAATTGCTCTTTAAGTTAATGAAAGATTATATGTACTTGTTATGACAGCAAAAATGCCAAAGGACTTGCGCAATGGGACCTTTCACTATACCCAGAAATCTTGAAGTATAAAAGGTATGGATTTCAAGTAGACCTGCTAGGCAAGTTGATTGAAAACGAATCGAACCACGCTGATATTTTGATAACCTTCATCCCTGAGTCACATTCAACCATTCATAGGCCAACATCAAGACTACAATCAAAATGGCTCCCGAAAGACTGATTTGAAACCTACAAATAATCCAAAAAAAGCCCTCGTTCTCTATGATTACAGAAAATATGGCGTTATATAAAACATTAGATTTCTTTATGGTGTAGTGCGTGAATCATCCATTTTGATGGGGTAATAAAACTTTGCAGCTAGTGGAAAAATTTGGGGTAATCGTGCGACGACCTCGAACTGTTTAACAACCCTATATGTGTAATCTTTAGCTAGATCTAGTACAAGTGTCGTAGTGAAAAGCCTAGTGTCAAATGTAGACGAAAGATACAAAGTGGAAGAGACACTCTCTCCTAAGCGTATCATTCAAATACTAAACAACAACAAAATTAGTAGATAGATAGATAATTCTTTATTGTACACCAAGAGTTGTAAGTTCTTTTCTTATGTCTCCTATTAAGATATTGCCAGTTATTGGTAAATTTGCAGATTCAGAAACCTGTGTGATATATAACTTTATTTGACTGCATATAGCTTTTTACTTAGTATGATTATATATTCCACGACGTTTCCATGCTAGGGTGGAAGTTCTGCCCAACTAAGTCTCTACGATACCTTTTATACTATTTAGAAAATCAAACGAACATATTGAAACTACCATCAACTCTTATGTTTCTCTTAAGTAACAATGATTTGGTATTTTAATAAAGGCAATGAAACACGTCTGTAATTTCTTAAATTGACTGAAACGAACGATCATGTTGATCAGAACATAATAATAATGTATTACTATAGATCACGATTTGAGCAATACAGTGGAATCAAAACAAAACACAATAACACACAGTAGGTATACACAGTATATGCACAGCACATAAGAATACAATTATTAAAATAATAAACCTATGGGGTCCCCCAAGGTAACGTATTGGGTCCACTTCAATTTATCATAATATAACTTTCTTAAAGAGCCACCCACATATCATATCATTTGTCCATGATAGTATGATCATAATTTATAATATAAATACCTACAATATAATGCAATATTATTGAATTACTAAATTGAAACCAATCATTTCAAAGTTAATCTTGATAAAACGAAACATTATGACATAATAATATAGAATTATTAGATTAACTGACATTGAAATATAGTACTTAGTCTACAATATTGAACGTACGGTATTGACAAGGTTTCTAGGTAGGTATAAGTTCAGGCTCATGTTTACACTGCACATCACAATACATATAACATTACTGTCTAGGTAGGTATATCTAATAAACTTAACTGGTAGGTACTTTTATGAACTCTACGTATACGCATATCAGGATCAAGTCATGTTATAATAATCTTATACAAGTATGAATGGTTCACGTATTTTTAAAGAAGAAAAAAAAGGTGTCTTGAAAGTTTCAAAATATGCCTCTACCTACAGTCATTAACCACGGCTTGCCTGTCCATTTTTACGAGCCCTACTCATTGACATCTAATATTAGAATATTTGAATGAAATTTTTAAAGCATTTATCGATTATGATATAAAAAAGGGAATCCAGCTCAGGCGGAACTCGAACTTACAGGAGAGGAATGATCTGACCACTGAGCCACAGAAGCCCGTCCGAAGCTTAATCGATAAATAATAAAATATTCAATCGCGCTGCTTTCAAGAAAGATCAAGAATATACCCAAATGTTACCACTGGCTAAAAATAGATACAAAATGACTTGTGTCCACTTTCTTACAGTCGACATAAATAGGTATACTATGACCCTATTCAACTGAAATGTTATATAAATCGAAGTGTGTCAAAGTCGAAGAGACCTACTTTAGCTGATATCGAGGTTAAGTTCTCCACTTAAATGACAAGTCGATATCGTCTTTAATATTAAGCAATCATTATGTATTATTGAAGTGAAAACTTCTTTGACGCTTTGGTCGTTGTTTGAGATACAATTGAAGTCACGACACTGTTACAGTTACCGTTACCGACAGCTCTGCATATATTATAAGTGTCTAATATATTAACCAATTTTACATTTATATCTAAGTACCTTCTCGCATTCCCGGAATGCAACTGTAGAGTATACCGTATAATCGTGCTGGCCGTTGAGCATTTTCATGAACTTTGCATGTTTTTTATACAATAGTGAGGACTGTTTTAAGGTTAATAGGCTCGCATTTGACAACTGTCTCACCTATTAATAAGTGGCAATGTGGTCGACGGTGTAACACATTAACCTAGAAGTAACCTCTTCACTCTAGTCTTGGAGACACCCAAGCTATAAAGCTATAAAGCTATCCGGAAACACAGATTCGGGAAGGCATTCCACTCCTTGTAGTACCTACCCACCGATGTATCGGTGGCGAATCGGTGTGCATCCAGGTCGTTCGATGGTGGAAGGGGGATTAGAGGAATTAGGTTGTCCAAAGTGCATTCGATAAAACACCGAGGCGACATGCAACTCTTCGCCGATGTTCTGAAGCATATTCTTAACTAGAGCATCGTTGTTGATGAGCCTCTTGCCTCGTTTCTCTATCAACTTAAGTGCTTCTAGCTGGTATTTGGCTGAATAGTCACAGAGGTGCGAGCAGTATTTCAAGTACGACCGAACTTGCGCTTGCTAGAGGAAAAGCAGTTATTCCGGGGTGGTGTACAGGAGCTCCAACTTTTTGGCAGCTAATCAAAGTTAAGGGTAGGAGTAAGAGAAACGCCAAGAAGCTCGGGTCATCGGTACGGTTATTCAATTTCATTGCATCCGAATCGGTCACTTTGAAACTAAATTAGTTAGAGGTTAATTTGGCCTAAAAGATCTCAATGGGGGACTCCACTATATAGGTAGTATACCCTACCACATCTAAATACATATTTAATTTCGGTTGTCTGCAAGGTAAACTTAAACGGGAACGGGAAATGTGGCATTCATACCTTGACCAACTTTTGTATCCCTTTTTCCGATCCAATTATAGGCTCTTCTGAAGAAATAAATAAGTAGGTACAAAGAGAGAATATTCTAGAAAGTAATCAATGAGCTATAATTGCCAAATAGCCTGACTTTGCAAAGGTTATAAACACCTACGTAGTTAATTTGATTAATGCGTGGTTTTATGTAAAGTCTATCACGTTAACATTTCTATTATTACCTACGAAACTAACCAAACATCTATATAATATATTGGTTAACCTTTAGATACTTGGAACTCAGTGACGTATACTGATGAGTACTTAATAAAATCAAATTGTATCCTGCTGATGATCTTCTTTTCTCTTCTCTTATATATAAAAATCAATTGCTGTTCGTTAGTCTCGCTAAAACTCGAGAACGGCTGTAGCGATTTGGCTAATTTTAGTCTTGAAATAATCGTGGATGTCCAAGGAAGGTTTAAACGGTGAGAAAATATGGAAAAAGGATCTGGATGCCACGTTAGCGAACAAAAATATGGCGGTACAAAGTTCGTCGTTATACATAGAAACACCTATATCAATGGATTTAATATGCATATTCATGCATACAAATATTGGTACTGAGCGGGAATCGAACTCGAGCCCCCTACGTACCCGTCGAACGCTCAAGCGCTTTACCACAGAGGCTATCATATTAGTAGGATTATAAACATATTCCCACCTGTATTTCCCGAAGGGTAGGCAGAGGAGTAGGTCAGACCCATATTTTACTAACAATATTTTTCAGACCCGCGTAATGGGGCACTTTTCAGGGGCTGTATGTTTAATGTTTGCTGTCGGATGGGGAACAGCCTAATCCTTCAAGCGCCCTATATAACGCCCATGGGAAAAGATGGGGCAACCCTTGTAATGTACTCCACAACGTGGTAAATTTTTAATTTCTTTTGACAAATTTGCTACTTGCATGTGGTTCATACAATCACTGGAATTCGTTGGGTGAGTTCGTTTGCATTGCTTGTAAAGATGTTTGGATGCTTGCTACTGGATTACGCTTAAACCATTAAACGGATCTGACTGAACTTTGATACAGGGATAGATTATAGTCTGGAATATCACATGGATTACCTACTATTTTTCTCTGAAATCTTCTAATATATAAAATTCTTCTGTCACGGGGTGCGTAATCGAACTCCTCCGAAACGGCTTGACCGATTTTGATGAAATTTTTTGTGCTTATCCGGTATCTATGAGAATCGGCCAACATCTATTTTTCATCCCCCTAAGTGATAAGGGTGCAGCGGGAACGGGATTTGAATACCACGCGGGCCGAAAATATGGCGGTACAAAGTTCGCCGGGGCAGCTAGTAAGGTTATATAGGTTTCGGCGTTGCGGCCTATGTGTTGTTATTTCCCCGTTAAGTCGTTGGAGCGTGATTGAATAACAGAAAACCAAATATATTCATAAACTTTCACATTTATAATATTAGTAGGATGATGTAATATTTTAGGTACTAACCGAGCATTCGTGTACCTAGTCAACAAGTAAAGCCACTCATTTAAGTCTGCCAGTCATTAAAAACTCATTGATACATATTGCTAGACTGAGAATACAAACAATAGGTTAATCCAGAATCTAATAACTCTCGAAATACTTTAATATTTCCACTTATATATAATACAAATACGCATTGCATTCCCTCACTTAATTTGCTTTACTTTAACGTTCTACAATGTCATGTCTGTCTGTCTGCATCAAATAAAACTTTTACGACTGGCACGCGATCACAATACAAACTTTCATATTGCCATTCTGGAATTAATATCGACCCAACAGCAATAAACGCTGAAGACTGACATTCTTTACAACTTTACTTAGTAAGACGGTTTTGTATGTGATTAGAATGTTGGTTCCCTATGAAATATAATACAATGGCTGCAACATCTTTTAGTGGCTAAATGGAAACTGAGTTAACACATTCTGCACATAGGTCGCGAGTTCGGTTCGGGGCTGGTATATATTTATTGACATGGATATTGTATGTCTCTAAGTGTGAGTACCTATGTATTTACGAAAAAAATAGTTTGTTTATTTATATTTATGCCACTTCAGTGGCAGATAAGCACACGACCCACCTAATTGAAAGTGGTTACCGTGGCCAATGGACGTGTGCAACAACAAAATACTTGCTATAAGACAGGCTTCATATATTATGTTCCAGGAATATTGAATTACTTATGGTTTCGAAGCAGAATACAAGGGCCACTCTATATTTATTTCCGTGAGGGGCTGCCGACACTGAATAAGCACATGAAAAAGTGTCCAATAGACGGGAGTAGGTTCGCTTGCTTGTGTGAAAGACACGAGGAAAAGTACCTATTAATATAAAACAACCGACTTAAAAAACCAAAAAGTACCAAAACTGAGCACTGATAAACGAAAATAACTGATTTACATATTTAATTCAAAAGATAAAAATAATAGTAAAGACTTGAAGAAAAGTTCCTACCAATGACTGTATTTTCGTAAATCCAAAAACTTAGTTGTACATAACTATAAAGTTTATAATATAAATCGTATGAAATGCAGTATGCAGCATCAAAACTGCAACACAAATTAATATTATCTGAGATGAGAGAGTGATAATGCCCACTATCGGGTAGAGAAAAACTACTAGTAGGTATTGAACAACTAAACGCAAAAGAAGAAAATATAAAAACTCCCATTTTCTTCTCCAGGTATGGGATGGAATGGGTGGACGGTGAATTTGGATTCATTGACCACGATAACCGTTTACCATCTTGTAAACAGCACATTTATCTAGCAAATAAACTCACCTTAATAATGCAAAAAGAGTTACCCCACAAAGCTCATTTAAAAAGCCACAGTTTCCAAGTAAAAGGAACCCTAACAGTGACGTCAGAAAATATATTAAATTGCACAAGCTCCCTAAGCTGAGAAAAGGCGTCGCGCCACTCAATGGGTGTCGCCGTCTCGCTCTAAACAAAGCCCAAATCGTTAAAGAAAGGCACGGTAAGCACACAAGCTCTTGATAGTATAACGTCCTATCGATCCTGTGGTACGCTATGCCTCATTTATATTGAATGAAGTTCTTCTGCATGTCTATTAGTGATTTCTAAGATACAAGTTTGTAAGTATGTCGTTCGGATCAAGTAACGCTCCCGTCAATAACGTGAATTTTAGATGCGGCCTTTTAGCATATTGCGTAAACATACGAGTGTTTTGTACGAAGATTGAAAGGTTAAATCACGCTATTTTCTTTCGGTCTGCCTTCCTTTCTAGTGCTTGATTTTTTTTCAGTTTCGAGTGGGAATTTTTAGATGATTATGTAAGCTGAATCTTTAATGTATAAAGAAATAGAGCGACGCTAAGCACAGCCCAGCATCTATTTTAAAATATGAAAGGGTTAATCACGCTTCCTTCATTTTCATTTGCCTTTCTAATAGAATTTACACAACATGATCAAAATTGTTTATGGGACTTAAAATTTCAATCACGTTTTTATTTCTTTCACTTTCCCTACCTTCCAAGCACCTACTGTATATTTATAGAATCTTTGGGGAATTTAAAAAGAACGGACTCACACAAAAGAAAGGTTTCTCACGTAATTCACGGGTTTCTTCATTTTACCTTCCTTCTGAGTATTATGTATATTTTTAGGAATCTTTACGCAATTTGAAAAGAGTTGCTTCAGAAACGAAAACAAACTTTCGGCCGTCGTGAGTTTTTCTATTGAAAATGCTATTAAAAAGTAATTAATGACGCAAATGGGTATTTCGGAATGTTCGTCGAGTGGAACATTATCGATTTAGTTTATACTCTCATTCCGTAATTAAAAATAGCCTTGGTATTTTTGTAATTGGGCTTAAATTATATATGTATCAATGTACACCGCAGAATAGTAACATATCGTTGATTTAACGACAAAAGGTTGCAAGCGACATCGAGTCGTCAAAGAGAAATGGTCCTAAACGACATCAGAAGCTCTTAACAGCACAGTGGGTTTCCTGTCAACTGTCGTGTCTCTTCCAACCTTTTGTCTTTCAACCGCTGATATGTTTTCGTTTTTCTAAATTCTGTATTCTGTAGTACCGAATGAGTACCTACGTGTATCTCATAATGCGACATGCTACATAGATTAGTCGCATTAGTGAGTTTATAATTTAAATAGCACCATTCTCGTTTCACTAGAATTGGTTTAATAGAACAGAATGGGAAGTCGCCCATGGCCAATTGAAGTGTGTCATGGACAATAATAAATCGTCACTGCACTCATAATGACCGAACAGGTGCTTTATTATGGTGCACTCTGACAGCGAAGTGACCTATGAATGAAATATTATGGGTATTATGACAGAAGATTGGCTATTACTTAAGTACTGGATTTAACAGTTGGACAGTTTCTACTAGTATGATGTAGGTTGATGTTATTGTGACTATGTTATCAGGATTTGGTAATCAAACCCAGAATGGGTTTGGAAATGGCTGCTAGCACTGCGCTTCGCTGGGTGGAACGGGGCACATCTATGCTATAGAATCAGCCTCCATTTTCAATGTGTTTAGCGGTGTAAAAAGCCATGGCTGACGGTATTTCAGCCAATGATCGAAGGGGGGACCTTTCCTATACAGAGTTTCATTGTAATGTAAACATATAAATGATAGTTACCTGCCATCCCTGCAATAACAGCGAGCGGTCTACAGTCCGCAGCCACATAACAGCATCTCCTGCCTGGAAATCGCGTAGGCGGTGACAGCGTGAATGCAGGAACAAGCCGAGGCACTTGAGCAGCTCCGAGGTAGAGGCTTGGATGACAGTCTTCCGTGGCGCCACCACCGGGCCCACGGCGCTGGGCGGCAGCTTCTCGTAACATACGTTGTTGTTGAGAGCGTTTGCGCGCGCCACGTCGACGGCAACGGGTTGCGCCGGCGCCGGTGCAGTAGCACCGCGCGCGTACACACCAGCCACATGAGCATTCTTGTTGCGATCCAGAGGCGCATTGTCCGTCAGCGGCGCCCTGAACGTAGTAACGCTCTTGCTTTTGCATTCCAGTTTCTTCTTGTTGTTGTTGGCTGTCGAAAACCGCTTCCACGACAACGCGTTTATGAACAGCGAATGCTTCTTGAGGTTCTTTTCCAGCGCCGTCTTTTCCGATATGATCTTGGCGGCGTCGTCGAGCGTGGCGCGGCGCTCGTCGCGCGGGATGTCCCGGTTCTCGCGGTTCTTGGCATTGTTGAGCCGCTCGTAGGAGTAGGCGAGCGCGGCGCGGTCCGTGGGGGGCGCGGCGGCTGGCGGGCGCCGCTCGCGCGGGCTGAAGCTCAGCACGGTGCCCATGAGGCCCGCGCGCGTGCAGGCGCTAGGTGCCCGCATGCATCACGTTCGCGGCCGGTGGCGGCGGCGGCCCGTGTGGGCTCGATAGGGGCGCGCATGCGTGCCGAGGACCTCCTATCGACCGCGACGCGCGCAGCAGCTGACGGACCGCGCCCCTCAGCCCCCGCGTCGCCAACCCCTGTAAACAAACCCCGGACTGTGTCGCACTCCGGCACGGAATTACTTATCGGTTATTAATTCTAATTAAATATGGAATCTGCTCACCGGAGATTTGACGATAACAGGCTTAGGCGCCGTTTAATGACTTGGTCGTGACTGTTGAATGTTACTTATATCTTATTAACTGTAGCTTTGATGTTTATTGAGCTCCATAAGTACTCCAAGGCAAAACAGCTCATTCTGTCGATATTCCGTTTTCGTAGAGTGGTTATTTCGGTTGTATCTTGCCTGTCAATGAATTCGAAGTATCTCAATCAAATATACGTAGTATCTAAACAGTAGATCAGGCAGGTAACTATTTCTACAGAGTTACAAGATTATTGCGGATGTTATATAATAATGCGGCGAAGTTTCCGGGACATAATCGAATCGCCCACGACTTTTGGTTCTCAATTACTTTTCACACCGCTCGCTAGCTCCATGTGCAAAATGTAGGTTGATTCTACCTGACCTCGATTCATTTTAAAAAAATGCAGAGCGAATTCGTAGTGGATTTTAGCAAAACAAAAGTATTGTGAAGGTGCCATTAAAACCTTCAGCACTAATGAATTTGAATGCTTACCTGGATGAAATCCTTAAATAAGTACTATAGTGTACCTAGGCGGACCCTAAGCTCTCAGTTCCCTCGGCGTCGTATGCAATTAGACAAATATGTCGTCATGCTGATGATGATGATAAACGTACTACTAATATTATTATCTCCCAAGGAAAACCAACGTTTGAATAGTTCTTTAATAAGATTTTCTGTACAATTAATTTGAATAATTTATTGGGACAGTATTTTGTCATTGGCCCAGGCCAATTGACTGACGGACAACGCTCTGATCCATACTTTTGTCTCGCAGCAGGGAGGGCAGCTGGTAGTCGCTCCCATAAAAGCTAACCCAAAAGGAGGAGAAGGAGTAAACGGACCCGGGATCCGAGTTGAAAGCCTGGGCAACCTGCAACAACGTCAAGATGATGATGATGATTTTCAATGATACTAGTTCTATGAACAGTAGACCTCGCCAGCACCCTTTTTCTGGTACCCTTAATCAAATCTGGTATCCATGAAGAAATTAATATTAAAAAAAACGACACATACTTATCTTCTCATTTTAGAGAGTTGCGTTTTAAATTTAAGAACATTTGTGACAAGTTTAATAAATGCCCTCTAGATCGGAAATAACAAACAGACGTACCAACATAAGCAAAATCGGCCATCTTGTCGAAACGGAGTCTTTCGCTATAATAGCTCGGTGAATTAACCACTTTGATGACTGAAAGAACAACGCTAGACTAAAATTACAGACAATGTAAAACTTATTAGGCCCAATGCCACTAAATTCCAATTTCCAAGTAACCACGGTGCGTCACAAGTTTTTTCATAAAACCATTTTCATTCCTAGGCATGGCGAATAATGGCTATTCGCAGAAAATAGTCCATTAACAGAATACTAAGCCTTACACTGGCGAGGGTACTTTATAGCCTTCATTATACCCCCCCACAAGACTGATGACCGTCCGGACAAATTGAAAATTACTATATATTGAAGTAGGTACAGTCCCTCGCAGAAGTTGCTGTACACTAATAAACTTATAAACTATTTACTTTAGTATAATTTGATTTATGACTTAACCTCAACTGTTACTGTTGGTAAGTTGAAAGCACAGTCTTAGAATAGAGGGTCACCGTTACAGACACCAACAGTGTTACAATTGTGGCCCTCAGCTTGACGGCCCCATCAGATGCCTTTTCATACCCCACCTAAAGATTCCCAGACCGTAGCAAGTAGGAAACATGTATGCTGGTAAAGAATTCCAAGATTTTATGGTGCGATAAAAAAGAGAGCTGCCGAACCGCTTGGTTTTTGATGGCATTATTTGCACCGCATGACGTTAATATCATACATACATACGAATTCCTCATGCGATGCCGGGGTAGGCAGAGACAAAAGTCCGACATCTGCTTCTATCCTTATACTTCACGAGTTTCCTCTACTAGTAGTTCCTCTACTAGTAGGTAGTAAACCTAATAATCTTAATCTTTAGAGGAAAATTTAACATTTTTCAGTTTTTGTTTATTATTTATGTAAAGTTTTAGAGCTGAGATGGTCGGTAACTTGAAACGTGTTAAACTAATACTGATGGCGACTGTACGGACATAAATAAGAGTTTAAAAGAAACATTTTTCTTTTTACTGCTCTTTGAAGTGCCGTAAAGTATATTAAAGAATTGATAACCCTTTGTTCTCAAGACCACTGGCTGAGACATCCAATTTAGGTAAAAGATTGCTTCATTCGGACGCATTGGATGAACGCTGTGGCTGGACGGTAGAGCGTCTGACTGCTACGTCGGAAGTCTAGGGTTGGAATTCCCGCTCAGTGCAAATATTTGTCATGAATAAACTATTAAATTAAATGATTGCTTCATTCAGATGCATCCAAAGACACATAGATCATGGCCTACCTGCTGAGGTGTGCTGCATGCCCATACACTTATACACTGGATCTGAGTGCCTCCGAGAACGCCATCCTGGTAATAATAATAACACACTGAGAAATCAGAATTTGAGAGTAGAAGTACCGTAGATTTGACAGAAGAAAACGCATTAGTTAAGATAGGATAGGTGGATGTATGGAGCATCCGCAGCAGTCTCAATGTCCGTGACATCGCAGATAAAATACAAGGAGCCACCTTCGCTTACGGAAACCGCCAGGCTACGAGGATAACAAATGCCATGCCATTCGCATGGCATTTGTTACTTACCATGGAACCCAAGATCGTGCGAACCGGTTAATTCTCTCAAACTAGTTTAGTTACATATTTACTGCAACGAAGTAAGCAGTATTGTTTAGAAACACACTCTAAATTGCTTTTATGCATTTATATTTCACATGGTACTAACGCGACAGACAGACAGAATGCAAGAGTGCTTCAACCTTGCACCCTAAACTTATACATATATTCTAGGTAGGACATACGACACAGGGCTATCCCTCTACTACGATATTAAGTATGTTCGTTCAACTATATAGTTCAATCGATTGAATGTATTGGCCGTCTTTGTTCTTTTTATTTTTGCTTTTACACACAGCTTAACTATTTGCTACCCTTTGATTATCTATGTGTCAGTTAATCAAAGCAGCTACCATTAATTAATTATTAATTAATAATCCATTTTATTTTCTTCCACAACGGTAGTCCACCATCATCAGATACCCCGCGATTACGCCTGCTGGCAAGTTCAATTGCGGGAAGAGCCGCAGGCATCAGCTAGTTATACTTAAAAACACCCAGACCATTGCAAATTCATGCCACAAATATTTGTACTGAACGGGAGTCCAACCCGCGACCTCTAACTTAACATTCCAGCGTCCTACTGCTGATCCTTAAGGTCATCTTGGACATAATGTTCAGGGTTCGAATCCAATCAAAGTCACCATGAGAACCAGTCGTGTCACCGAGGCCGTATATAATGTATTTAGAGAAGCCGTACGCGACGGCGACGCTCGGTAAGCCACTGTTTATTTATTCAGTAGCCACTCCATGTCAATATTGTGGTCGTAAGTATTCAGGAGTGAGGGAGAAAGATGACGGCTGTCAAAATTTGATGACTTACGTCATCATTAATTCTTTTTATAAATTTTGTGTTTAGGGTTTCTTTTTCATGTACAGTCAGCGTTAGAACGATTTTGACAGCAAAGTCTTAAAATAAAATACGTACATACAATTATATTTACGCCTGTAAATCCCCGAAGGGGTAGGCAGAAGTGTACTAATACCCACATTTTGCCAACTATAATTTTCGGTCTCATGTAATAGAGGGCGAGCTTGGGGCGGGCCTATATTGCCGTCTAGCGGACACTTTGTCATGGGCTATACGTTTACTGTCGGATGGAGAAAAAGAAAGAAAGAAGAAAGAAAAAAACGTTTATTTCGACCCGCGGCAAACAAAACAATCAAAGCAAATATGTATTACTAAACACTATACAGACCATTCATTCCTAAGTATTTATAAAAAGAAAAAAAACACAATAAAACATATTGTAATGGCAACACTACCCTGCATTCCTATGCCATAATCGTTACATAGTCTATGAGAACAGCCTTATGGATATGCCTTAGTCTTAAAATGATCTTAATAATAATTAATAATTTCATTGATTTAAATTGTATTATCGTCCGAACTTTTAAGGTGTGTACCAAATATCATAACAATCGGTCAACAGGAAAGGGGAATACCAAGGCAGTGAGATCATTTTGAATACCTACTTTGTTCGTTAAGATCGATCTGGGCACTTTTATTTATTTATTTATTTATTACATGGAAAACTTACAGCTACAAAAACATGAATAGCGTTGGATTAGACAATAGAAAGCCAGTAACAAGTTTTCGCTTATAGTCGCTGCGTAGGTAAGACATTGTGAACAAAACCACGCACTGCACAAACCTTATTTATCTACATAAACAACACCAAAAACAAGGAACATCAATTTCTGGGTTTAAATTACTTTACTTTAAATTATACCTATTATATAATTAAACACTTACCATGAACTCTTAAAACAGGTCAATAATAAAATTGAACTGCTGTCATTCTACCAACTGCAAATGTCACTTTGTAATCCCTTTGTAATCCTATATATTTATTATGACATTACAAAGTGACATTTGCAGTTGGTAGAATGACAGCAGTTCAATTATTGACCTGTTTTAAGGTTTATGGTAAGGCCGCTGGCCCTCTAGACGCGTGGCACTGGCAATTCGTCGGCCGGCGTTTGGTAGAATAGAATGCCAAATGTATGGGATTTGACGTATATGACAGGTGTCAACGAATGTCAAAAACGTCAAATCCTATACATTCGTCATTCTATTCCATGATACGCCGAGCAACGAATTGCCACTTGTCTAGGGGGGCTGATGCTGACATACAATCAGCATCAGCCCCCCTAGCTTCGCAGGTGACTTCGTCTACGTGGACTTAGATTCGACTTTTATGTTTTTTTGTAAAATCCTAATACTTTTTCTAAGATAAAGTTAGCCTAAGTTACGGCTTGGGTCACCATTGTAGCATGAACTAAATAAATGACACTCATTTCTGAGACTATGTACGTCTTTAACTTACCATCATTCAAGGTGAAGTGAAGTCATATTGATTGACTGCATATATAAACAATAATATCATACTAAGTAAATTGAAGAAAACGTATTATATTACGTATAGTCATACTATTTCATACTATTTTATCAAATCTAAAATCTTTATTAACCGACTTCAAAAAAGGAGGTTCTCAATTCGTACCCTATTTTTTTTTGTTCTCATATTCGCAATCAATCGAAATGAAATGATATTCCTTTGATAGCCATAATAAGGTAATGCGTAATGAGAGAGAGAGATGAAGCATATGTCTGTCTCTCAACGGATGTCACTCACGTGTTACCAATTCTACCCCTTTTATTATTCCGCAACGAGTGCGTATACCTTTGATTATAGAAATGTATGTTTGTCGTAAATCGTGTTCCACCTACTTATATAGAAATATTCATCGAGGACTGGTATTTGCAGAGAAGCAGCGTAAGTTACCGTTTTATCCTAAACTTAATTACTTTTATAGAGTAACTAAAAGCAAAATTATAGAGTAGATACTAGCTGTCCTGGCGAACTTCGTACCGCCATATTTTTTTCAGCTCGCGTGAATTTTTGATCCCGTTCCCGCTGCACCTATTTTCTTACCCTTTAAACCTTCCCTGGACATCCACGAATATATCAAGACTAAAATTAGCCAAATCGGTTCAGCCGTTCTTGAGTTATAAACTAAAAAAGTGGCATTGATTTTTATATATATTAGAAGAGACGGTCGAGTACGCAGGAGATGCGGGTTCGATCCCCGCTCAGTGCAAATATATGGGTATTTGAATTGGTCTGGTCGTGCCTCGGAGAGCACGTTCAGCCATCGGTCCCGGTTGCCATACGAACATCTATGGCAGTCGTTACGGGTAGCTGGAGCCCTAAAAAGTTCAACAACTGGTCTAATTAAAATGCTTCGATATCACCCAATGTCGTCTTGGGTTGTGGAGGTCAGATGGCAGTCGCTTCACGGAAAATATCGAAGTTCAGCAAAATACGCAGTTAGACCGGTAACCAGACACCGAGGTGAAAGCTTCGGATGACACTGGGATTAACACTAGAATGAAGAGAAAAGAGCTAGGGTCATTGATTTACATAGTTACTAAGCTAGGGTTGAGTGGGTTCACCGTCTACCCTTACTATCGATACTATTACTACGGGTATTTTATTAACCACCGATCTATAAAACCACAGGCTAAAAATACCAATCGACCAACCGTGAGTAACTAGCGACCTTTGAACTTCCAACCTTCAACCCATCGGACTATGACAATGATATCTTGAACTTTAGCACCACAAAAGACATACCATCAAGTCCATTGTATGTTAAGTGACGTAGGCCTTGCGTAGAGCTTTGTTGTTCAGGCTGATAAATTGTACCGTCGTTCGTAGCCCTATTGAACTTTCGTAGCACCGTAGCACCTTCGTAGCGCCTGCTTTAATCTTTCATAGTTGATTAATAGTGTCGTTTATCATCTTTGTCTCCGTATTTTATAGTGAACTAGCTGCCCCGGCGAACTTCGTACCGCCATATTTTCGGCCCGCGTGGTATTCAAATCCCGTTCCCGCTGCACCCTTATCACTTAGGGGGATGAAAAATAGATGTTGGCCGATTCTCATAGATACCGGATAAGCACAAAAAATTTCATCAAAATCGGTCAAGCCGTTTCGGAGGAGTTCGATTACGCACCCCGTGACAGAAGAATTTTATATATTAGATATGGATCAGTATGTCTTGTCTATCAGTTGAGTGTTGAGTTTGTGACTATACAGCTTGACTGATACATACTCATAAACTCACGCCTGTAAATCCCCGATGGCGTAGACAGAAGTGTATTAACAACCACATTCCGTCAAATATAATTTTCACTCTCACGTAATAGGGGGCGAGCCTATTGCTGTCTAGCGGGTACTTCAACATCTCTGCCTCCCCCTTCGGGGATTTACAGGCGTGAGTATGTGTATGTATGTATGTACTACAAAAAATAAAGTAACCACAATCTCAACTCCATACTTACAGGTTATTCTTACTGTGTTGGCAGGGATACGTCAGAACGGCGGCAACTCGGGCGTCGGAGGTCGCAGAATGACCTCCGTCCCCCATGAGCGCGGGCCTGGGGGTGACGGGTGGGTCGCCTGTCACCCTAGCATAAGCAGAAAACGGCGGTGGCGCGCATTGCGTGCCCCCCCATACCCGGGGGCGAGTTGGGGACTCCCTGGTCCCCACACCGGAAGAGGGCCAGATCGAGAGATATGGCCCTGGGTCGGCCGGGGTGCGAGGGATATGGCTATGACAATCTCACCTCCGGCAACTGACGGCCCACAGAAGGCGTGCGTTTTAGTCGGTTCGAGTCCGACATAACCTCCTCCTCCGACCCCGGCGGGGGAGGTATCCGTGGGGATTTTTCGCACGATAAAAAAAAAAAAGGGATACGTCAGAAATCAGCTTTTATAAAATGATGTAAGTCTCGCCAACATGAGCTCTATAACTATAACTAATCACTTCTTCTTCCTCCTAGCGTTAATCCCAGTGGCATCCGAAGCTTTCACCTTGGAGTCTGGGGTCCGTTTTACCCGTCTTAACTGCTGATTTGGCTGGACCTCGAGATTTTCCGTGAAGCGATTGCCATCTGACCTCCACAACCCAATGGTAACATTAGGCGCTATCGAAGCATTGCAGCTAGACCGTTTTTGTTGGACTTTTTAGAGCTCCAACTACCTGTAACGACTGCCATAGATGTTTGTATGGCAACCGGGACCGACGGCTTAACGTGTTCTCCGAGGCACGACCAGACCAATGCAAATACCCATATTCATGCATACAAATATTTGCACTGAGCGGGGATCGATCCCGCGCCTCCTGCGTAGCGGCCGCGTTCACTACCGCTACGCCACACAGGTTGTCTATAACTAATGACTTTCTAATGCTAATTCTTTGCACGAAGCCAGCCTTCGTCACGAGAAACATCGCTAAATCATTTTGTAATCTCTACACAATCGCAATATTTTTGTATATCAGCCGAGGGGTGGGCAGAAATGCAATAATATCTATAACTAGCCTTCCGCCCGCGGCTCCGCCCGCGTGCATCTCGGTTAACGCGACCTTTGCTCATATCTTCGGTTCTACTCAACCGATTGCGATCAAACAAACGTAAGATTTTAAGTCTGAGTAAGCCCTTTCTAACAAAAAAAACCATATCAAAATCCGTCCAGTAGTTTTTGCATCCATCGCGGACAAACAGACAAACGGACAGGAAATTCAAAAAAAATATTTTCGTGTTCAGTATCGTTGACATAACATAACCCAAGTATTTTGTTTTAATATCTCCAATGTACAGATACAACCACTTTACAATTATATAATAGTATAGATTCACCTACTGTAATATATCAGTGTTTTGAAGACGTGTGGTTCCCGGCAGAGTAGAATTTGGGCTATCCCATCTCTTCTCATGCGGTGTCGTACAAGGCGACCAGGGGATAGGGCTGTTTAAGGTGATTACATACGCGAATGACTTTGACCATACAAATGCTCGAGGTCATTCGCTCGTTTTTCAGCCGTAAAAATCAGTAAAACTAATTTTAATAGATAATTTTATAGGCGACGATTACAAACTAAGAAGGTCACGTCATGCTAATACACTCATTTAACATATATCTGAAATTTTAGATTATTTGGATACATATTGTAGAAAATATTTGGTTTCATATGAAAGAGTAGAGTGATGTTCAGAGCCTCTTTTCAACTGTTTCTTTCTTTTTTATTGAATTTATGAAAAGGTGAAGTTACTCTGTATATCCTGTAGTATGCAGGGATGTAAATTTCAGATCTTTAGGTTTTATAGTTAAAAAGAAAAACGGTTTCGAAAATACCGATTTTTCGATGCTAATCTGATTCGGGGCCTTAACATCGGACAGATGTATACTATACACGTATGTCATGAGCGTCAATACTAGCATGACAAATGTATGGAATTTGACGTATATTAGGGGTCCATTACACACACGCTTATGCAAGCGTCATGCAACATGCCGTCAATCATGAATATTATTGGTCAATCGGTTTTCAGACGTTATGTTATTGGTCAATCACGGCATGATTGATGGTTAAACCATGGCAAAACCTACCGTGTAATGGACCCCTCACAGTCGTCAATGCATGTCATAAACGTCAAATTCCACACATTTTGTCATTTTTATTATGCCACTTGTGTATGGAGGCTGGATTAATTCTGGCAGTACGTAGTCAATTGATGGGTTGAATACAAAAAAAAAACGAAAAAACAAAAGTATATTTTTTTTTAATGCCACTTAATTGGCGGACAAGCACACGGCCCACCTGATGGGAAGCGGTCACCTTGGCCTATGGACGTATGCAACACCAGGGGCGTCACACTCGCGCTGCCGACCCTGAAGAAACCTTTTAATGCCCTTCTTGAAGAACCCCATATTGTAGTCGCTTGGGAAAACCACCGCCGTGAGTTCATTCCACAGCTTGAGTGTGCGTGGGATGAAGTGCCTTTCAAACCGCACAGTGCGCACCGTTTCCGGACGCAATGTGTGAGGATGAATTCCCTGCCTGTGGCGAGAGGTGCGATGATAGAATGTAGCTGTTGGCATCATGTCAAACAGTTCTTCTGTTCTTCAATTATAAAGAATATTCGATTTTTCAGTCGTTTTTTAACGCAATAATATTGTGACCGAATGTTCGTAACCGACCAAGTGCGACATTCTAATCAAATCGTATTACTGTTATGAAGCGTATATCGAAGCGAACATCGGAACCGATTAGTTCCAGACAGATTAAAACGTCAAAGGGAGAGGGTGAATAGGGGATTCTTATTGCACAAACACACATTCAATATTCAACCTTAACATTTAAAGAAGAGAGTTGAAATTTAAACTGCTGGTGATAAAAATTCATACTACACGCACATACCGCAAAACAAGAGGTCGATGACCTTTGCTAAAGAATAACAGGGAGGAAAGATTTTTAAATTAAAACTGGTTGATGAAGTCTTATTTTGTGCAAAATGAAAATAAAAAAGTATGCGATTCTCATTCTCATTTCGTATTTTTTATTGACTGTTTTATACAGTACGTCAATTTGACTTCACTTCGCCTGATGGTAAGCTAAAGGCAAATTCTCGGAAAAGAGGGTCGCCATTATAGACACGTACCTACCATGTTACAATGGTGTTTTGTTCCCGGTGAAGAAAATAGGGCCACCCATAATATTTTCCTGTGGGTATCGTGACCTAAGGGATAGGGTTGTTCTCCATCCGATAGTAAACATACAGCCCGTGACAAAGTGCCCGTTTGACGGCAATAGGCTTGCCCCATATTACGTGGAACCGAAAATCTTAGTTGACCGAATAAAATAAATAGAAACAGTCGTGACAAATTAACTTAATTACTCAATAAATTATATGGAATATTATTTTATTTTATATTGGAAAAGCGAAATCAAACTCAGGTAAGACTCGAACCCGCGATCTTTCCCTTATAGGGGGAATACTCTGACCACTGAGCCACTGAGCTCTGATATGGAATATGTATATAAAGTGAAAAGTCAATTCAGTTTCAGGCACAACATATTCTATCAATGACATAGAGAAAATTACTAGCGCCATCTGTTATACATTAGACAAGTTCACTGCAGTATCGCTTGAAGGAACTTATCATCATTTTTTTTATTTCCGATATGTATTTCATATCATTCATATTAAGACTTTATATTTATAACGTAAACGTGAAGAATTCTCTGTCATATTATTATTATGTGGGGTATGTCAATATGACTTCACCTCGCCTGACGGTGAAGGCGATAAACTACTTAGCTGATGCTTTATATCCACAGTTTTAAGTGTTATGTTATGTTTAACTATCACCAAGAATTAAATGAAATGTTAAAACATATTAGTATGTGCATTTAGCATTATAAATAAAAATAAAAGTTGTAAAATATATGATTTAGATTATTTTTTCCTCTTGCCACTAGATGGCGTTAGAAGTACCTTCATTAGTTGGTATTCTACTGGGTGGCGCAAAAGTACTGGCACTAAAGAAAATACCTTTATTTTTTTTATATGACATTTTCTGTCATTCTGTTGTTGAAAATTGTGTAGTGAACAAATGTAAAATACACTGAAAATAAACATGGACCGTTTTACTCCCCAAGAACGTGGAATAATTGTGTCAATGTTCTTACGGAATAATTCATCAGTGATAAGAACACAACGTGAATTTCGTCGACGATTTCCCCACCGTCCGGCACCGATTGGTCGCACAATTCGACGCTTTGCCACACGCCTTGAAGCAACTGGCTCAACATTGGATAGACCTAAGTCTGGGAGACCAAGAACAGGCCGTTCAGCTGAAAATATCGATGCTGTGCGCGAAGATGTGGAAGAGTGTCCAGAAACATCAACGAGGCGACGTGCCACGCAATTGGGCATTTCCAGACGGACCCTGCAGCGTATTTTGGTGAAAGACTTAAAGATGTTCCCGTATAAAACTCAAATGACTCATCAGCTGCTGCCTGCTGACCACCGAGCTCGTCTAGATTACTGCCAGCGCGTCATAAACCTCAACCTTGAAGAGGATGATTTTCCTTCAAAATTGGTTATGAGTGACGAAGCGCATTTCCATCTCTCAGGGCATGTCAATAAGCAGAATACTCGGTTCTGGGGCACTGATAATCCGCGCATTATTCAAGAAACACCTCGACACCCACTAAAAGTTACTGTATGGTGTGGCATCTGTGTTGACAGAGTGATCGGACCCTATTTTTTCGAAGACGCTGGAGGCAATGCGATAACTGTCACTGGAGAACGCTACAGAACCATGTTACGTGAGTTTTTGATACCCAGTTTGGACGAATTGGGGCTGGAGCACATCTGGTTTCAACAAGACGGCGCTACGGCACACACAGCGCGCGACACTATGGACTTAGTGAGGGACGCTTTTCCAGGCCGAGTTATCTCTCGTTTTGGCGATTTGCCTTGGCCTGCAAGATCACCCGATCTGACCAGTCCAGACTTCTTTCTTTGGGGTTTTTTGAAATCTCGGGTGTATGTGAACAAGCCACAGACTCTCGCAGCTCTAAAAGAAAACATTCGTCAAGAAATAACGAACATATCGCAGGAAGTGTTACGGCAAGTTATGCAAAATGTCATAAATAGGGCTCAAATGTGTATCAACTCTGGAGGTCACCATTTAAAAGACATCATCTTTAAATCCTAATGGTACGAAATTTAATGGTACAAATATACATTTAAAAAAA
Source organism: Eilema depressum (assembly GCA_914767945.1). Lineage (NCBI taxonomy): Eukaryota > Metazoa > Arthropoda > Insecta > Lepidoptera > Erebidae > Eilema > Eilema depressum. The sequence continues at coordinate 4,484,707 of OU612026.1, forward strand.
CCTAAATCTTGTTTTCTAATTTAGAAAAAATGTTATAGCCGAACCAAATAGGGTCTTTACTTTTGCGCCACCCAGTACAAAGAAGGTATGGGTTTCAATAATATCGACCGTTGAAACGCAAAAGGGTGCAAGTACGACATAATAAACACCTTTATTTCATCGGGAACAGTTGGCCAGCGGTATGGTTAGGTATGGTTTAAGGTGTTCCAATAGGGTATAGACGATTTACGTCTCAACCCAGCTGACCCTGGGCCATCTCCAAGTTTCGAGATTTTCACCTCAGGTATGTAAACCACGGGTGTCCCCATCTTGCCCCGAAAAGGGGGCGCATCGGCAATAATTTGCGGGTGAAGTATGTATGCCACGAGTGAAGCCGTGGCGAATCGAATAGTTATAAAATAATAAAATAAATAAAAATGATTATTTAATTTCACAATTTTAGTTAAAATGTCATTTCAGCAGGAATTTCCATTTAAGCTAATATAACGCTTGTGTTTGGAAATTCCACTCTTACAGTACCTATAGAGCATAAGACTTTCCTAGTTTTAGTTTTACATAGCAGGGTTTGCAAACTAGTTAGTTGTTAATAAGCACGTATGTTACTTGTAACTGCCCATAGAAGTTACTATAATCTTAATAACGATGTTATTGTTATCTGAAATCTCCCCGTTCTTGCGTGTACCGTGACAAATAAATGACTGACACGGTACTTCGACTAATGCAGCCTTGTGCCCGATATGGTTAAACGTCGCTTATCAGCACAAATTCAATCATCTAAACGCAAAAAAAATACATTTTCTAACTTATAAATAGGTACTAATTATCCCGGTTGCTATACGAACATCTATGGCAGTCGTTACGGGTAGTTGGAACCCTTAAAAGTCCAACAGCTGATCTAACTGCAATGCTTCGATATCGCTCAATACATAAAATATCGAAGTCTAGCCAAATCCGCAGTTAGACTGGCAAAGCGGACCCCAGACTCCGAGGTGAAAGCTTCGGATGCGTCTGGGATATTAACGCTAGGATGAAAAAGAAAGTAGCTACTGATTGATGTGTCAAGCTGGTAATGGATACCAGTTGATACGTCCTTTTTTCATTGCACTTAGGTGGCAAACAAGCACACCAACCACTTTCCAAGGCCTATGGAGGTGTACAATACCAGGGGCGTCACACTTGTACTGCCGGTTCTAGTTGCGCACGGGATACGCAGCTCATCATACGGGGTTGGGGTCAGCTTAACCAGCAGGTTAGGCAGGGTCCACACTCTTCTCTTGATGGTCTGCTGGAAGAGATTTCCTAAAGAAATAAGCACTAATGTATTTTATATTTGAATATGTGTGATTGATCATATACTTAAGGTTCATTTAGATGTAGCGAGCTTCTCGCTTGTCATCAACTTTTCTTATAGATCACAAAAGGCGATATGGGAGAATTGTGTAAATACAAGAGGTAGCTTAAGGTTGGTCAGAGCATTCGCCTGTAATGTAAAGGACTGTCGGACTCGCCTTATCGCACTGTGTTTAGGTGAAATTAGACCCTTAACAAAAAAAAAAGTATTTTGGTAGGATGCGTTGGTCGCGCTGTGGGTCCTTCACGTCAGGTCTAGGGCTCAAGTCTCGTTGTGGATGTACTCTGATCTAAATTAAATAAAAAAATAATTAGTCGACAAGAAACGTAAGAGAAAAGTCTGCAGATAATTAAATGTAACTACTTAGTACCGATTGTTATTATAATTTCTAAGCGTCACAACAACAGTGTCACATTGTAACCCACGTGATTAAATTATTTCATACGATACTAGTTATAGCAATGTTGCAAATACGATACGCTAACCGCTTGTTTATCGGAACCAGGCTTTGTTTACAATAAGTGCGGTATAACAAATTATATGGAAGTAATCAGAGGTGCGTCACACGACTACTCAAGTAGTTAAATGTCAAGTTAGTTAGAACACTGTAATGGAATCTGACAATTGGTATGAAAATCATTTTAAATTTAGATAATCTATAAGTTCACAGTCTACCCAAATACCAGGACAGGACCTGGCTGCTTAGCCAGGTGGCTAGGCAGCCACTAGGAGAGCCTCTGTGGCGTAGAGGTAGATAACGCGGCCGCTATGCAGGAGGCGCGGGCTCGATCTCCACTCAGTGCAAGTGTTTGTATGCATGAATATTAATATTTGCTTTGGTCTAGTCGTGCCCCAGAGAGCACGCATAAGAACTTATATGGCAGTCGTTACGGATAGTTGCAGCCCTAGTCCAACAACAACGGTCTAGCTGCAATCCTTCGATATCGTCTAATGTCACCATTGGGTTGTGTAGGTCAGATGGCAGTCGATTCATGGAAAATATTGAGGTCCAGCCAAATCCGCAGTTAAGACGGGTAAAATGGACCCCAGACTCCGAGGTGAAAGCTTCGGATGCGACTGGGAATTAATGCCAGGATGAAGAAGTCTATCCAAATATCAATAGACTTATTACCATGAAGATCCAAGATAGCACGTGGTTGGGAGGGTCTTAGATGCAGTCAGGACACAAGACACAGCTGAGTGGCACCATTGTAACATGGTACATGTCTATAATGGTGACCCTCTTTTCTGAGACTTTGCCTTCAGCTTACCATCGGGCGAGGTGATCTCAAATTGACGTGTCCTATAAATAAAAAAAACGCTGCATCTCAGGATAGATTAATATGCTCTATTTTTTTAATTTGAGTTTGATCGATGTCGTCTTGTCATTTTTTTATCCGTCTCGTTTGGGCTCTTCTTCGTAAAGAGCGCATTAATAGAACCACTCGGCCACGGGTTGCTTAAGTAGTAACAACGAAATTATCGATAAATAATATTCCTACGGAAGAACAATTTTATGTGTTGTGTAAGTTGTCTTAAAAGAAAAAGGTCACAAGTAGCGCTAGAATGTTGACGCTATAGTTACGTAGGATTGCTACTGCACTTTTGAGTTCTACTGTACATTGGTAATCGATTCAGCAACTAAACGTGCTATAGTAGGTACAATCAGTGTCAAAAATAGATTATGAGTTTCAAATTGTGAAAATTGTATATTTCTTACTGAAAATGCTATGTACTTAGTGGACTCTATAAAACGTTGTTAAAATTTTGATTAACATGTAATCTCGCTCTCTCTCTCTCTCTCTCTATCTCTCTCTCTATCTTAGTTTTATATCTCGTATCTAGTTTATTTGATAACTACCTACACCATATCTTTTGTTTTTATCTCTACTGTCCATCCCAAGGTTGCCTGGAAGAAATCGCTTCCAGCGATAAGGCCGCCCATTGTACATTAAACTATAATACATGCTACCTACTTGTCATCTTTGTAAATCTATTGGTGTACAATAAAGAATTATCTATCTATATATCTATCTTTCATTTCAAGCCGACCTTTTCTTTTTACAAAGAAAAAAAAGATAAACTGTGCAAGGACATTCTAGCTAGATCATAAGGTTTTAAATTAAATTAAATACAGAAAATGATGTACAGTTCTTTATTTCCACCGTAACTGGCAGTCGAATATCGTAATATCAGCGTGTACACACAAGATATACTGAAAGCATCCATTATTACATAACACCATTAAACATAATCATCATCCTCTTATATTTAACGAGAGAGATATTAAACAATACCTATAAGTAGATACTCCGTTATAACAGATATTAATAAATGCTTTGGAACAACAATACAATATTAAGTTCTTTAAAATATCAAGCCCATAGTGTATGTTAAAGGTATGATGCCTGCCGATGAACGATGAACCGCCGACGCATGCAGCAGATACCGCCGTATCCCAGTAGTTCCATTCTCTAGTTCCATTATGGAACTACTGGGATTTTTTTCTCCCAGTAGCGTACCCATTACTTGTTAAACTCCGATACAGCGAAAAAGGGCCATTGAGAAGCCGCAATGAACTACGCATATATGCTGCGTGCGTCGACAGTTGTCCGTTGTCGTATGCGGTCGGCTATGGAATCATACCTTCAAAGTAGTTAAAAGTACTTTCAGTCTGTATATACCTATTTCTAAGTCCAAGTCTTTTGTGTGAGTAATTTGACCCAGAGAGGTATTTGCCAAAGGTATTACTGTGCCCAATTGGGCACACTTGGTTATAATGTATTTTAGAGACAAACATGAAACACTACGTACTTGATTACCGATTTTGTAGACTAAAATTGAATTTAACTCAAAAGATTTATTATCTAGTAATAAAATATTGCCCAGGACATATATCTCGGACCTAAAATGTGCTCAAAATGTGCTCTATACGCGCAGTGCGTGTTTCTTTTGAGGATAGCACGGGGTCAATGACATTTCATAACATAGACATGTCATATGCTTACAAATCAACGTAGAAAAATGTGCCGAACTCACACATACACATTTTTAATTCATCTACACTTTTGGTGTATTAACTTTAGAGTAATAGTTCGTGTAGTGTCTATAAACATACCATGGCATTTTCGTTATTTTTTTAAGTCACTGATGCTTCCACTCAACGTCCGACCGGCGCCGCTCGGCACGCGGTACTAGAGGCAAACGTTCCAATTGACTCGTTTTCGGATCTTCACGATTTTCGCGCAATAACATATCTACTTCTTTTTATATAATATCTTTGCACGGGGTGCTATTGCTGTGGACGAGCTCAAATTCACCAAGCATAGATTATAACAAAACAATCCGTGCCCGCCAGGGCCTCGTTTGTCTCTCAATTTAGGTCCAAGATACGTGTCCCAAGGTATATTTAGATTTGACTTTGACCACTCGTCTTTACCCTGACCGACACAATAGACTTCGATCGAGTACGTGTGCACATAAAAGTATCAAAATTAAATTAAGCCCGTTAGCTTTGGTAATCCTCAGTGTACCAATAAAAGCTAATAACTTCTATGTACCTATTACCTATTCTATAGTGGCGAAGGGTCCCTATAACCCGATTCCTGCCGGCTTCCCTTTGCAGAGCTAAAGATGTCTAAATTTGAAAATGTAAGAACTCATTGAACTATTTTCCACCGGCTTTACTTTTGAAAATTTTCACCCTTCGCACTGCTATACTACTAGACTTTCTGTAGGGAATGAAAAAATTGTAACTTAATATATCTAATGCCGGGTTTCTAAGGTGCTAAGGTTCACGGACACGGATTTACTATGAAAAACGTGTCTGCACTGTCCTCATTCCATATTTAGTCTTCTGTGCCCATTATAAGGTAATCCGCGAAATCGCGTACGTGTCCGTGAAATTACCGGCTGTGGAAGGTGGCTTAACCAGTTCAAGTAACGCGCGACTTTTTTACATATCATACAAATAAAAGTTAAGTATGTAGGTACTACAAAAATTCACGCTATACCTGTACCGATAGGGGTCAAAATTAATTTAGGTACATACTACACTAATTATCTAGTCTATTTGCATCACTACACAATTTTGGATCTTAACAGTTTGTCTAATAGTTGGTACATATAGGTACATAGAAATAATTTTTAAAAACATTTAAAATTTCTAATATATTCGTACCGTAATAATACAATTTGATATTATAATTAAAAGACACTACGACAATCTGTGACCGTTTCTCTTATACCGAATAATATCTTAAACCCAGATGATTGATTACCAATCTGAGATTTCACAACAATGTGAGCAACTCCAATCGGAAGCTAATTATAGTCACTAACTAACTTCCAGTCAATGGCACTTGCTGTTTATAAAAATCTTAAACATCTAAAATATGCGTCACACGCATAAAACTAACTAAAAACTATATACATGAACCATTTGCCACTTTTTCATAACAATAAATACACAATCCATTCCATTAAGAATTCATTTTATTTTTTTTGTTTCTATATAATTTTAATTTCCATTTTTGGCGAGTGTGGCAAAGGATAGCGTTTGGAACGCAATTATACTGTTCAGTCACGCATTAAACAACTAAAGAAGCTTACTTATCTATTCAGGTATATAAAATAACCAATGTGAAATTTTATTTTAAGTATAAAAAACTTGCAATTACATTGTACTTTTAAAGATAAAGCAAGCGAAATGGTTTACCACTAAGCATTTCCACAGGGCGAGGTATCACGGACGCGGCGGGGACACGGACGCATGTCCTATGACAAACATGTCTGTGCTGTGTCTGCACGGTGCGTAGTCCGCGCACGCGTCCGTGAAATCGCGGACCGTGGAAAGACGGCTTTACCAATACGTACCGTAAAGCATAAGTTTTTTTTTAATGACTTGACACTTAACCTATTAAAGATCCATACTAAATGTTTCCTGCGACTCGTCGAATGAAATGGAATTAGAACGCGCCTTTTGGGCTGCAGTCGGTTGAATGACATTCGGGACGGAACTTGGGTTCTTTAGTAGTGCAGCTGGTAAAGCGCACTTCGGTGGGGTTTGCGAGATCGGTGACTGCCTCAGCGACATCATAAACGACCTCTCGTACACAATTCTGGTACCTGAAATAAAGGAAAAAAAAAACAATTAGCCATAGATAATTTAAAACAACTTGCTAATTTTATTAATGAGTAAGAAAGACAGGTGCGTCTTGGGTGCGTGGTTTCTAGACGACATTTTCCTCGTTCTATTTTTAATTTGCAGCACAATGGCGGGCAATTCTTTTTTTAAATAACCATTGTTGTGTTTTTGTAAGTAATTACATGATATTTAATCGTTATTAAAGGGTATTGAACTATGCTGATTAAAATATAACACATAACCATGATATGCACCTAATTTTAAAGAAAAATGGTGTAAGAAGATCAGTGAATGGTAAAATAAAGTAATATTTTAGATTCACCAATACCTTAATACAGGGATGGCGAACCAATGGCACGCGTGCCAAAAATAATGACACGATGATGCATAAAGGTTCGCCACCCCTGCCCTAATACATTACTACACATCAAAATAAACACACCCTCCAAATTTCAAGGCCTTACAACTAGCGTGGTTTAGGGTGCGCATTGTTACTCAGTCAGTCAGTCTGTCAGGACTTTGAATATTATAGTTCCCTAATACTTAGATAACATCCGTCTGTCCAACAGTATTATAATAACAGCTTCTGTTTATAAACACTCTATTATTTACTCTATTAAGATTTATTATAAACTGATAGAGATAATGCTCTACTGAAGCAATCCGATCTTAACACTATACTCTACATAGCTCTTGTTACCGATGTTCTACGCACCAATCAAATGCTGGGTGCCTACTATGCCTAGATATTGCTCGGAACATATATCTTGGACTTAAATGTGCTTAAAATGTCCTCTATACGGGCAGTGCACGTTTCTTGTGCGTCTTTTGAGGATAGCACGGGGTGCTACTGCGGTGGGCGAGCTCATATTCACCAAGCATAGGTTATTACAAAACAAACCGCAGGTGACAGGGCCTTGTTTAACTCGCGATTTAGGTTCAAGATATGTATCCCGAAGTGTACTAATAGGGCAATATTCATGAAGAAATAGAAGCCTTATTACACAGAATCATATCATCATCAGCTTAGCATGGTTCCCGGTTACCTCCAAAGCTTTCACATCGAAGCCCGGGATCCGCTTATTCCTTCTCCTTCCTCCTCTATACTGCTTTTGTGGGAACGACTGCCTACTGACCTCCCAACCTCGAGATGAAAGCCTGCACCAGAGCCTCATCTGTTAATCAGTAGGAGTGCCGGCTTGCACGTGAGGTTGGCCTGGTGCCTGGTAAACGTGGTGACCGGTGTGGCCCCAAAAACACCCTCTCCCTCTCTCTCTCTCTCTCTTATGTCACAAAATACTCTATCATATTTCACATTTTGTTGTGTTAGTAGAAGCGCAATAAAAAAAATAAACATAACCTCAAAACGAGTAAATAAAAACAATAATCTCGTTTACCTTCAAATAGCTCTGACACATAATAATATAACCTATATTATCTAAAACGTGATTTTGTTACGTAAACAGACCATGTACTTGTATTAACTTTGTGTTATTTACGCAGCGGTATGTATAGTTATATAACGCTAGCCAACAGGCGCGTGCGTTGCTTGTTAGATTGCAGATAAGACCCGACTTCGTCCGAGCTAGCACGACTATATCTTTGTCCACGATATATGACCGCTAGACTGGCTAGACTGCGTCGCTAATAATATCTATCTATCTATATACTATTATATAATTGTAAAGTGGTCGTGTCTGTACATTGGAGATATTTAAAAAAAATACTTGGGTTAGGTTATGTTAACGATACTGAACACGAAAATATTTTTTTTGAATTTTCTGTCTGTTTGTCTGTTTGTCTGTTTGTCTGTTTGTCTGTTTGTCTGTTTGTCTGTTTGTCTGTTTGTCTGTTTGTCTGTTTGTCCGCGATGGACGCAAAAACTACTGGACGGATTTTGATGCGGTTTTTTTTGTTAGAAAGGGCTTGCTCAGACTTAAAATCTTACGTTTGTTTGATAGGAATCGGTTGAGTAGAACCGAAGATATGAGCAACGGTCGCGTTAACCGAGATGCACGCGGGCGGAGCCGCGGGCGGAAGGCTAGTATGAATAATAAAATGAATATTCATCACATATATCTAGGGACACGTATCTTGGACCTAAATCGCGAGACAAATGACGTCCTGGCGCGGGTGGATTGTTTTATAATAAACTAGCTGACCCGGCGAACTTCGTACCGCCATATTTTCCGCCCGCGTGGTATTCTGATCCGGATTTATCAGTGTTTTTCTACAATATTATGCATGTATTATACGTATAAACCTTCGTCACTCTATCTATTAAAAAAACCGCTTCAAAATCCGTTGCATAGTTTTGAAGATTTAAGCATACATAGGGACGGACAGACAGCGACAGCGACTTTGTTTTATAATATGTTGTGATGATGATGATCTATGCTTGGTGCATTTGAGCTCGTCCCCTAATAAGTGGGAATGAAAATCATAGTTGACAAAATGTGGGTTAATACACACCTCTGCCTACCCCTTCGGCGATTTACTGGCGTGAGTATTTGTCTGCATGTATGAATATATTTTGTCTAATACACAACTATTATAATATCACTATTTACTTTATAACGCGAGATCATCCGACATACTCGTAGAACTAAAGTTACCGACATCACATAGCTCGCAGAATAAGCAGGTGACAGTGGGCTGGCCACATCTGTCGAAGGACTGATGGCCATTGGAGCAGACGGGTCCTAGAGTAGAGACCGCGAGAAGGAAAACGTAAGGTAGGACACCCCCAAGCCAGGTGGACTGACGATCTACGAAGGGTGCTGGGACGGACTGGATGCGGAAGGCGGAGGATCGGCAAACGTGGCGCATATTGGGAGAGGCCTATGTCCAGCAGTGGACTGCAATAGGCTAATTGATAGATTGACTTTATAACGGCTACCGTGGCGTATCGGTAGAGCAAAGCGTTTGATTGCTACGCAAACCGAGTTCGATTCCCGCTCAGTGTAAATATTTGTATGCATGAATATTAAGTATATTGCCGTCTAGCGGGCACTTAGTCATGGGCTATATATTTACTGTTGGATGGAGAACAGCCCTATCCCTTAGTCGTCTTCTGCGACACCCACAGGAAAAGATGGGGTGGACCTATTCTACTGCACCGGGAACAAACACGGCATTCTTTTATTGATAGATATTTATCACACTTTAAGTTAAACCTTATCATGATAAATTACTTTCAATAACTATGGTGATTGATGAGACATTACAAAAGTCTATGACCTCCCAGTTTCGTAACTGGTTATGAAAGCAAGAAAAAAAATTCCACGTTCGTAGCTGGTTATGAAAATGACAGTTACGAAAATGGACGAACCCCAGATTTCAGGTGAGGCGAAGATAACCTTTCGTACAATGGTCTGTTAAAACAATGACCCGTTTGTTTCTTTAGACACGCTCACAAACTCACAGCTAACGCTCTGACGCGGCTGCTGCCCAATTTGAGGGGGCCAGAGGACTCCTGCAGGAGACTCTATGCGGGTGTCGTGCGGTCCATGGCTCTATACGGTAGCCCCGTATGGGCGGACAACCTGAAGGCCAGGCACGTGGACCGGCTGCATGAACCGCAGCGGATAGTGGCCATCAGGGCCATCAGGGGGTACCGCACGATATCCTTTGAAGCAGCGAGTCTCCTTGCCGGATCGCTACCGTGGATCCTGGAAGCGAGAACCCTTTCGGCGCTATATCGTTTCCGAAAGGAGGCGCGGGAGCGGGGACACAATCCTGAGCCTGAAGAAATTCGGGCCGTGAAATCCCGGCTCCACAGGGACATGGTAGCGGAGTGGGAGCTACGACTTGGGCGACCACGCGCAGGGCACACCGTAGTAGCGGCGGTAAGACCCATCATGGGGGAGTGGCTAGAGAGGCCACACGGTGGCCTCTCGTTCTGGCTGACGCAGATCATCACCAATCATGGATGCTTCGGGCGGTATCTGCATCGGATCGCGAAGAAAGAGCCAACGTCCGAGTGCCATCACTGCGACGCGAGCGAGGATTCGGCGCTGCACACGCTCACCGAGTGTCCGGCGTGGGAGGCGCCGAGACGGGAGCTGGTGGCGACCCTGGGAGTGAGAGCTCTCACGCTCGCCACTCTGCTCGCAGCGATGGTTCGCTGCGCGGATGCGTGGGCCGCGGGCGCCTCCTTCTGCGAGCAAATCATGCTCGTAAAGTGGGCGGCGGAGCGGGAGCGAAGGACAATCGCAGACCTTGCCGCCCGCGAGGAGCGCAGGAGAATCGCTAACCGCGCGGCCCGCAACGAGCGGCGGCAACTCGGGCGTCGGAGGTCGCAGAATGACCTCCGTCCCCCATGAGCGCGGGCCTGGGGGTGACGGGTGGAGCCGCCTGTCACCCTAGCAGAAGCAGGCCGCGGCGGCGGCGCGCATTGCGTGCCTCCCCATACCCGGGGCGAGTTGGGGACTCTGTGGTCCCCACACGGGATGAGGGCCAGATCGAGAGATTTGGCCCTGGGTCGGCCGGGGTGCGAGGGATATGGCTACGACAACCTCACCTTCGGCAACCGACGGCCCACAGACGGCGTGCGTTTTAGTCGGTTCGAGTCCGACATAACCTCTTCCTCCGGCTCCGGCGGGGGAGGTATCCGTGGGGATTTTTCGCACGATAAAAAAAAAAAAAAAAAAGACACGCTCACAAACACGTGTTTGTTTTTAATCTGTATAACATTATTTTCTAGACAAAAAAACGGACCAAGGACAGGTCAATAGCAGTCGAAACCGGCAGGCTTACATAAATAGTTTAATAACACCTAGAGGAAGCTCGTGAAGTGTGTATGAGGTGCTGATAAACTTGAACATTCACTTGTAATGAGCATTCTTACAAATGTTACATTACAGAAAATAAACGAGATAGTTTTAGTGAGCTTTCTATCAAGCGTTTTGGCGAGCATTCTGGCGAGCATGTTTGCAAAACGACTGTAAATTTGCTTCGACTAAAGCGCATTCACTAGGAAGATCATGTAAAATGTTCGTAGCATTATTTGGCTCTACGCTTGGCTCGGTTCGTCGTTCGGTTCGACAAAATTGAATACGGCGAATGCTCGATGTTCTGTTACAAGTGAATGCTCAAGTTTACAGAAGTAGATGGCTGCCTGCCCCAAAGGGTGAAAGTCGTGAGTGTATAAGAAGTGTAGGTACCTACTTGTGTCTGAAAGAGAACTCTGGCTACGGCTTTTAACGCAGACTTTACTTATGAGACAACTTTACTTATTAGACGACTTTACTTATAAGACGACTTTACTTATGAGACGACTTCACTTTATGAGACGACTTTACTTTTATGGCAGACTTTACTGATGACTTTACTGAGACGAATTTATTTATATAATTTTATTAGCTTCATCTATAAGTTCCGTATTTATAAATAAGAATAAAGACTTATTTCCTGTACATATTTCATTTATACGAATACATTAATATATCTTTGATTCAAGACTATAAAATAATGTGATGCCAATAACAAAAACTACTATGTATATATTATCAATTGCTATTTTTATTTGTAATTGGTTCTTAAAAAAATTACAGGTTATTAATAAATTATCGTCTACTGTTAATAGGTTAATACCTAAGAACAACCAGGTTAGGGTCGCACAGCCTATAGATATCATTATAACAAAAAGCTATGGTAGGTCATTCGTCTCAAACAACAATCAAATTCATTCTCTGATATCACAATAATTACAGCTAATTGATGAACATGTAGTCTCCCATTTAATGTGGCAATGGATGAACTAATTAAATCCTCTTCAAGGTTTAAAGTACTGAATCTACTTAGTTGTAAAAGTACTTAGTATGCCGCATGGTTCCCGGGCCACCCCATCTCTTCCCATGCGGTGTCGTACAAGGCGACTAAGGGATAGGGCTGTTTAACAGCAGACAGAATACAGCCCAGACTCAGCTTCAGAGGCATAGCTCGAGTCAACAATAGTGCCAGGAATACGGCAATAGGCTCACATCCTATTACGTGGGACCTAATACAATGATTGGTGAAATGTGGATGTTAATTCGTCTCTGCTTAAACCGCCGGGAATATAGGCGTGATTAAATTATATAGATGTACGCTGTATGTATGTCTACTTAGTATCTACGAGAGGTCATTGTCGCTTCTAAATATAACGAGCCCATCATATTGCATGAGACGCGTACATAAATTCAGTGCAGAGGCTGAATAATTCAACAGCCGGGGCCATACAGAAAAAAATAACAACTTTTTTTTAATTTATGCATTTGAAGAGGCAGAGGAATACACTGTCAATAAATATCGTTATCCAGTATCGTGATTTGGTGTCAATATCGATACGGCTCACACTGCAGATCAATAATATCAATCTTCTTAATATATAAAAATCAATGCCACTTTTCGTTGTTAGTTTATAACTCAAGAACGGCTGAACCGATTTGGCTAATTTTTGTCTTGAAATATTCGTGGGTATCCAGGGAAGGTTTAAAGGATGAGAAAATAGGTGCAGCGGGAACGGGAAAAATATGGCGGTACGAAGTTCGCCGGGACAGCTAGTTTAATATTAAAAGGATCGTAAAATCGTGATTTATTATTGAGTGTGCAATCCCTTCGTAACTTATATTTACCGTAAAAAAAACCTATTGTAGAAGTAGATGCTATAGTTTTTTTAAACCATAGCTGATAAGTTATCAGGCGACAAACGAGGTCAAAGCTATTACTTAATTGACACGAGATATTTATAACACTTATGACCTAATTAATGAAGTTCAATTACCTCCTGGGGTGGTGGAATATACAGTGCCTCCAGGTGTACTGGAATAAACATCAGGCATCTGGGAAGGGTCAGTGATTAGCACCCTTCTCGGAGGTATCACCTGGCTGTGCGTGGCCTGCCTTGCAATCGGTGAAGCGGACATTTTTCCAAAATACTTTTTTTTTAATTCCACAAACACTGACTAAACACTGTTGGTCGTACAAAAAGGCAAGGAAGACTGAACCGGGTGTAGCCGGTGCCTAAAATAAATACGTTTACCAGCTAAACGCACACACAGGCGAGAGGCTTCTTGTAAACACGTCACACATGAGCGCGCTTCATCAAAACACGCATAGATTATTCCTGTAGATAGGTCATTTTGAAGATAAGATGTAACGAAATGACCTTGAAAACAACAGAAATAGTTAAAATAGGTTCTTTTTGAAGAAAATATAGAATTCTAAATGCCATTTCCGTTTTTAAGTGATCCCTTCACTATTATGAAGTGTCGCAGTAGGTAACTCGTATATAAGTAGGTAGAGTTTGAATGGTATTTTTTTAAAATTCCACTAATTTCTCAGTATACTGTATTGTATGTATTCAATACTTTCGTATAGTGTGGGTTCTGTCTTTTTACTTTCACCAATACAAAACATGTTCTATTATCAAAAGATCATACATTTAGAATTTATTAATAAGTAAGTATATTTAATATACCTACCGTGTATCCACAGTCTGGATAAAAATTTTGATGTGAATCATAATATATGGTCTCCTTCGAGACCTTTCTTATCGAGTAGTTTTATCGTATACAACTCCTTGGTGAAGTAACAATTTATATCAATGCGTAATACACAACGATTTATTTTATACCTACTCCACCATCTGAAAAGTCAAGCACCGCACGATCTATGTTCACGCACACATACACCCGTAATCGCTATCTTACGCGCCACCCACACACCCGCGCCCTAGCATTTTGTGCGTAGTTTAACCAAGTCGATATGGCGACTCATTTATATTCGTGAAATGTTTATCTCGTATAAAATCGCTTCTATCACGGGACCAATGAATATCAGGAAGACAGTATTTGATATTTAAATTCTAATATCTTCGAGGTGTTTGTTTCACTACTTCTAAACAACTATCTATCGTAAATTCCAATATTTTCGAGAAGCTGTATGCTTAACCGCTTAAATTATATCATAAAAATATTACCATAACTTATGTAGGTAACTTATAGCATGTATGAAAATAAATAAGAAAGCAGAAGAAGAGAAAAGGTTTATGTTAGGATCGTGGCAGGTGGTGTGGTGTGGCCATCGGGATAGAAGCATGTCTGTATGTAAAAACCATTTTGTACATCAATGGTAAAAACTTTAAATAGTAACTATGTTCTCATTTGAAAATTACATCACTTATTTTATACCTGTACCTACTACATATTATTATAAAGAGGTAAATTTTGTGAAGTTGTAGGGAGTAATTTTTGGATCTACGGAACCGATCTTCTTTATTTTAATCTATATCGATAGAATTATCTAGAATGATCTAGATCAATAAAAAGCCATGTTTTTTGTGAGTGCCACAGGCTATATCGTCATGCCGGCCGGGGTGCGAGGGATATGGCTACGACAATCTCACCTCCGTCAACTGACGGCCCACCGGCGTGCGTTTTAGTCGGTTCGAGTCCGACATAACGTCCTCCTCCGGCTCCGGCGCCGGCGGGGGAGGTATCCGCGGGGATTTTTCGCACGATAAAAAAAGGCTATATCGTCATGCTGTTGGGGAGGGTTAACAGCGGGAACGGGATCAGGAGTGACGCGGGTGAAGCGGCGGGCAACAGCTGGTTAAGTATATGTATAAGGGTACAGTGTACACTAATCTTGAAGGTCACAGCGATCAGGGGAATGAATGCTAGATGATAGGTAGGTACCTCTATTAATCACAATACACAGTTCTTTCTCCCTCACCCACGAGGAGTTGTAGTCGTCGTACCTATTTACGGAGATCCCTTCATAGTAAAGGTAGTTCTTCTTCTTCCTGTCGAATCGATGGCGCTTCTACTCTCAAACTCTATTTTCCCAGTATGCTGCTACCTGGATCGCGGTCTCGGAGGCACTCATAAGGTCCTCCAGTGTACAGGTAGATGGGCATGCAGCACACGTTAGCAGGTGGGCCATGGTCTGTGGATCAACTCCACACTCACACCGCAGGTCCTCGTCGTCTGAGAAACCCCACCTAGACTGATTCTCCCTGCTTCGGCTGGTAGGTAGTTTAAAGGTAATTAAATAGGTAAATGTACAGTTAACTTCATGTAATTACATAAGTTCAAAAACACTGCTATTATAATACGACCATGAACTAAACATAGTAGGGGAGACTGAGGGACACTTAGTCGCGTGAGATTCTTGTTCCCCAGACCATAAACCCCTTCTAAAATTGGCCCTTAATTTAAACATCAATTCTCACCATTTAGATGTTAATTAGATATATCATTAATTACTCCTATCAGTCTAGTAAAATATTGTACAAAAAATATATCTTCTTCTTCATTCATCTACATCCTGAAACTTTTCATTTGATCATTATGGATCAATTTTTTGGATGGATTGTACTTTTTGTAGTCGTCATCGGTAAAGGCATCAATGTTTATTAATTAATTATTAATTTGTATTCAATAATGTATTATAAATGAGGAGAAAAATTGAGGAAGATTGAGGGAGGACAAAGTGTCCTCAACGCGACAATGCAGTGCGGAAAAATGTCATTATTATTAAATTCGTAATAACATTAATATAATTTAAATAAAATGATGTAGGAATTATTCATAATTTTTATAGCTACTTTATTTGTACCATTTTTGAAAGTCACCATGTTCGTGCATGGCATACCTATATAATAATACCTACGTCATTTGAGCCCATCAACCACGCTACTCATATGAGATGAGATGAGATAGTATTGCAGCAATACACCCGAAGATTGAGGCAGGAATGGACCTCATTCCCGAACCGTGACATAATAATTTTGTTTTAAATAATTTATCTAGATAGTACTTAAGTATACTTACATAGAAGTCGTTATTACTCTGACCCAATGTCATATTAGTAATCAACAACTTAAGGGCATACGGGTGAACATCTTTTTTTTGAATATTTCGATCATTATTATAAGATATTGATGTTAATAATGGGTGAGATTTAAATAAATTATAGATAACTTAATAACTTTTGAAAAACTGGTCAGAAGCTGGTGAGTAGAGACCAGTGTTCTCGTGAGGTTATACTAGTATTTATTTATTTATTTATGTACACACACAAACCAATATAGAGATACATAGGTAGAAATAGTAGTACAGAGGAGAGTATTAGATCTAAGCGCAAATTCTCGTACTAAACATTCAGTCTGGATCAAAAACGGTATTCTCATAACCTAGGCTGATTTACATTAGACGAGCGAATGCTCAATGTATCCCCTATACGTCAAACTCTACGGGTTCATCCATTTTCGTAACTGTCATTTTCATAACTAGCTACGAACGTGGAATTTTTTTCTTGCTTTCATAACCAGTTATGAAAATGGAAATAAATTGTCGTTTTCATAACCAACTGTCATAACCAGTTATGAAAGAAGATTTTTTTTTCTATTTTTGTAACTGGTTATAGTATTAGTGTAAACCTGTAAGCAATGACAGAACATTCGTCCGTTGTTCTATTTTACGAGTATATAAACGTTGAAACCCATGTTTCATTTACGCTAAATTAAGAAAGAATGCTCTAGATTGTTCTAGCTCTATGTTCGTTTAGTCTGAGTCGTGATTGATTTGACGTTTGGACGATTAGATTGAGACTGAATTTTGAACAGATTTTATTACCAGAATTGGACCTCATATCTGAAAAAAGATTTTACTTATAACAATTTTTTTTCACTTCGCTTCCGCACTCAGACTGTATCAAAATTGAAGATTTCACTTTTGAATATTTTTGGCACTAAAAACACGGCCCGTTTCTGTATTACAAGTAGTACTCAAGAATCCAACTAGTTAGGTACTTACTACAAGTTTACTTTTAAATAGTTACTAACTGATGTAACTTATATAAAATTTGGCTCATATCCATCACTGTATCCTCTCGCATCGACGTCGGTTTCTTCAATTAGCCTACTGATAGAGTTCTTATTTCAGACAAGGGCCAATCTTAGCGAATCTGATCCTAGAGAGATAGGGAGAGAAAGGAAGTAAAACAGGGTCACGATGAAATTTAAATATTAACAATGGCGACGTATTAGGCTATTAGGATAGCATCTGCTGATCCCATTCTTGCAAACCATGGGAACTTATTGCAGGAACACAAAAGTAGTCTATGTTATGCCGGATCATATACCTGTAATGTGTATGTACCAAATTTCAATCAGAAACGTTCAGCCGTTTTAGCGTTAACAGACGTCAAAACATCTTCACAAACCTTACATGTGATGGATGTACGAGTACCAAAAAAATTCAGTCTTGACATCGCCAAAGCTTTCGATAGAGTCTGGCACAAGTCGCTTCTTTCCAAGTTACCAGCCTTTGGTCTGCCTCCCAGACTGTGCGACTGGGTGTCTAGCTTCCTGCAGGGGCGCCGTATTCGCGTCCTCTGTGACGGTCGAACTTCGGAGTTCCTGCAGGTAAATGCTGGCGTGCCGCAGGGGTCCGTCTTATCACCCACTCTCTTTCTTCTGCATATCAACGACATGTTGTCCACTGGCAGCATTCACTGCTATGCAGACGATAGCACCTTACACGGGAGTTATCACGGACATCCTGCGGCCAAGCAGTCTGATATCGCGGAAAAAAGGCAGCTTCTCGTCAGTGAACTTGACCGGACCCTGAACCACGTTTCCCAATGGGGCTCTGAAAACCTGGTCGAGTTCAATGCCAAGAAGACGCAGGCATGCGCGTTTACAGCAAAGGTATCTTCGTTCCTTCCCCTTCCAACTCTTCAGAGCACGCCACTGCCACTGCAGGACAATCTCAACATCTTAGGTATGGATGTCCGCTGCAAACTGAACAACAAAAACTACATTGAGAGCATCATCAAAACAGCCTCGCGTAAACTCGGAGTCCTGAACAAAGTGAGACGTTTTTTCACGCCGTAGCAGCGGTGTCTTCTCTACAAGACACAAATTCGCTCTTGCGTGGAATACTGCTCGCATCTCTGGGATGGCTCCGCAAAGTACTTACTAGATGCTCTCGACAGGTTGCAGCGACGTGCGGTCCGCATTATTGGGAATCCTGAGGTCACTAACACCCTCGAGCCTTTGCAGTTGCGTAGAGATGTGGCATCTTTGGCGGTTTTCTACCGTCTCTACCATGGTGAATGTTCTGATGAGCTCTTCCAAGTAATCCCACCCTCTCCTTTCCTATATAGGACAACACGTGCAGGACTTAGATGCCACCCGCATACGGTGCAGAATATTCCATCAAGAACCAAGCGATTCGGCGACTCCTTCTTCTGCCGCACTATTAAGACTTGGAATTCCTTGCCAGCTCACGTGTTTCCTTCCTCCTATAGTCCCGGGTCCTTTAAGCGGGGCGTGAAAAAGCATCTGATGAGGCCGTCAAGCTGAGTGCCACCATTGTAACATGGTACGTGTTGTAATGGTGGCCCTCTTTTCAGAGACTTTGCCTTCAGCTTACCATCAGGCGAGGCGAAGTCAAATTGTTAAGTGTTTGTTTTTGGAGGACTTTTAGCAATTTTTTTGTGAGGTAGTTCTTCAGATAAACCACAAAAAACATTTAACCCCTTTTTGCAAGATGGCGGCCGTGTGATAAGGGTAGCAGCCTTACAAACTTAGATTTAACTTTAAACTGAGGCTAGTTTGATATCTTGATACCCTTGATATCTAATCATAAAATGATGATATGGAAATGATTCATAAATACAATAAAATAGCGACCTCTGACAAATGCAATCCTTTAGTGTTTTTTCTTTCTTAGTAGGTAAAACCGTGGGGCATATCTAAGGAATAAGACTCAACTACCATAACAACATAACTGTGACTGACATAATTAAAAACAGCTGTTACATAACCGATTGCCACATTCTCCAACCAAATGTTTCGGTCCTAATGAAAATCGATAATCCCACGGCTTGGAGTTTATTTTTAATGAAAGAGTTGTATGGATCAATTGTTGTTTGGAGTAATTTAAGAAATCCAAACTTTAATAAACCTACCTCTATGTTCGTTCGGTTATCAAAAATCAGTTACGAAAGCGGACAAACCTGTCGATTGACGTTGTGCGTGCAAAAGTTACCTTGCCATTTTCGGTTCTTTACGCAGTTTTAATCATGATGTATTGAGAAATACCGAACAAACGGTATTAGCTTAAGGCAATATGGTTACAAAATATAGCTATTCATACATTAAAATATGTGTATACATTGAATTGATAACCAATACTCTGTAAAACATCGAAAATAACAAGCAACTATTCGCTCGGAAAATTCCGTTATTGGCCTTTTTTCTTCTCTTCCACAAACATGGTCCATCATCTAGACTTGATTTCACCACTGATAAGTTAATATGGTGAAAAGATGAAGGGTTGCATGTCAAGTGCCTCATATTTATACGCTGATGAGAAAGTGATGTAAGTATGCATCATTAGTGGAGGAGTTGCAGCAAATGGTGAAAAACAAATGAATTCTTTAAAGCGAAATGTGCGAGTAGGTATGAAAGTAAATGGAAGAAAAGCTAGTTTTGGAAAGGAACCAAGAAATTACAAAATGCAATATTGAAACAAGTGTCAGAGTTTGTAATGGAAGATGTTGAAGATACGAAAGAGATATTGCAAGGAGAGTGACTGCAGGAAACCGTGAACTGATTCGCTACATTCTTGCCAGTTTCCTTCTATATCTAGTAGAGTGAAGATGTATTCCTATGTTATTTCTTGTCAACTATTTCTGCATAAGGACAGGACAAGAAAATTGTTTGGAAGTTGGGTGGGAACTTTCTAATAATGACTGATTTAATAAATTGAAACAACTATTAGGACGTCCTATGCAAAGCGCGCATTTTGTAGAGTCATCAGTGTCACACTTACAAATACCTAGTTACACGTTGAGGCTAGTCAGTCTGCCATTGCAGTATGGTACAACCCTTATACTACTAGTTTAATGAAATTTTAAAGCAATTCGCCAAAAGTAAACATCCAAGGCGGGACATCAACCTGCGACCAGCGGGTCTTATCAGGCTACATTGAGCGATTCCGCTAAAAACGAGTAATTTTATGAATCCCCATTATATCTCAATAGATTCCTATAAAATAATGGTCACTCAATGATCAGAATCACAATAATTCATTTACTAAGCGTCTCCAATTTCGTGTAAATGACGCTGCATGACAAAAAATGATCCTAATACAATTCCAATAAGCTGAACGACTAAAATGGTTACTTGAGCAATTCCGCTAAAAACGATTAACTTTATAAATTTCCAGTAGATCTCATAGATTCCTATAAAATTTGGGAAACGGTCACTCATATGAGCAGAATCACAACAATTCATTTAATTTACTAAGCACATTTTAATTTCGTGTAAATAACGCCGCATTATAAAAATATTATCCTAATAGGTACAATTTTTTTTTTATATAGGACACGTCAATTTAACTTCGCCTTGCCTGATGGTAAGCTGAGGGCAAAGTCTTGGAAAGAGGGTCACCATTATAGACACGTACCATGCTACAATGGTGGCACTCAGCTTTACAGCCTCATCGGCTCCAATAAAGTTACAGGAAGAATGATCTGACCGACTGAGCTACATGGACAGGTCTTGGATATTCGAAATTCTCCCATAAGTACAACATTCCAAGACAACTAAAGTCTTCGATTTTCACTTTGTCGGACCTAATTCTACAGTTTTGTAATGGGTATACAATATAGAATTCATTGGTTATTGTATTATCATAACACACCATAAAACACATTGTCAAGCATGTGTCTTTCCATACATTATATTGACAACAATCAGAAAACAACACCATTCATCACAAAATATTTTCCACGATAACAATACCCGTCGTTCCTCGTGTTCTAGTTACCGCATCGCAAGTTTAAAATAGGAATGTTATTTGTTTTGTACGTTCGCGCAGTGCGCTGTTCAAGGCCGGCGCGGGCGCACACGGCACGTACTACATAACCTCTTGCGAACACATGGCACCCGCCACGTGGTTCCACTCCCAAATAAACTGTAACCTATATATAGTTATCTAAATAGGTCAAGAACGCAAGGTGTAAATATTTGATACCCTTCCTGGGGGCAATTGAGAACAGATGTCCAGAACAACTCGTGCTGGCCTGCACTACCACACACATTGGAATCGATACCGTCTAGTACCAAACAGGTTGAGCTTTGTATCGTGCGACAAAAGAAGGAGGTCCTTCTATCGCACAATAAAGAGCTGAAATGCTCGCGCATATGTTTCCCTCTTCTTACAATTTCAGGTTCTTTAAGCGGGGTGTGAAAAGCATCTATCAAGGTCACCAGGTTGGTTAGGAACCAACATTTTAAGGTCAACAGCGACCCCAACGTCCACCAGTGGAGGGAGAATACTTAGAGTAAGCTGTTGAGAATACACCCATATTCTGTCCCCAACGGCCACCACTGGGAGCGGTTGGGAACAAATCGTACGACCAACAGTTGCCCCAACGACCACCAGTAGTGGCCATTAGGATAAACCGCAATTTTTATTATATCCCGGATAACCCGGGAAATACTATTATTTATTCTGTATACCTGGGATCCGCTATCTTTCTCTTGTTTACACTTATCCTGAAACTGCTGTCTGACCATCCCAACACTAAGAAGAAAGCCTGCACCAGGGACAGGAGTATCTGCTTGCAGGTCTATTTTATACCACTTAGTTGGTAGATAAGCAGTGGTTATCGTGGCCAGTAGATTTGTGCAATACCAGAAGAGTCAAACTGGTGCTCGTGTAAACTCGACCCTGTAAGAATATTAGCACTTCTTGAAGAACCCCATATTCTAGTCGCTTAGAAGGTAAAGTTGATTGGCCCTCAAGGTTGGTGGGGCCCATACACCCACCCACACCAATTTGTAAGGTGAGTACTGAACTAGATGTTTTCCTATTGGCATCACGCTATTCGCGCTCGCGTATATCGTTATCTCAGTGGGTCATCTTAATTTATTGATAGCTGTTGTTGTTTAAAAATAGAATGACATAATATGGCGGAAATAATGTAATTTGCCAAAAAGCCGACGCGTCGTCTAGAAAGAACATTGTACATAATATCCATTAAAGTAGCTCTAGACTGTGCTCTAGATCGCATGACTGTGACTGCGGAGCCCCCGTGCAGCCAGGTCAAGCAGGCAGGTCTCGGGTTCGATCCCAAGTCTTACCATGGCACACACCAATGACTTTTCGATGCTTTTCGAAGTTGTGTGTGTATTTATCGCAAGTTTATAAGTGCCCGGTTAATGGCAATTGGCTCGCCACCTACATTGGGACCTAAACATAAACGGCGAAATATGGGTGCTAGCACCTCTGCCTACCCCTTCGGGAATATAGGCGTGAGTTTATGTTATGTTATGTTATCATCATACCAATTAGTGTTGTTTCCCTATTCACCCTTGAGCCCAGAGTCCACCTCTCTTTCACTTTGCAAGGCCTAGGCAACCCTAGTTATGAGACCATTGACAGTGAAATGAAATTAACCAAATTGCAATTAAAATAAAACCTTGACAATTTAAAACTGTAAGTACAATACTTATTGACCAATTATATCGATCCGTAAAAAACTTTCCTTTGATGATTAGATTAGTACTGAAATAGATACCTAATCACACTCATAGATACACACTATTACATATTTACCTTTACTCGATTATATATACGAGTTACCCGACTGCACCAGCGAGGGTAATGTGTTGTGACTGCCTCTGTGGCGTAGCGGTAGTGAAGAGGGGGTATAAAGCTAAATTGCCGATCGTAGATTTGATGTTTATACCCGAAAGTAAGCCACAAATGAGCTGGGTTTTTTGAAATAGAAAATACGTTATATTTGTAAGGTACTGCTCATGGTGAAAACATAAAATAATAATATTTTTTCGATAGAATAAAATCACAAAGTTATGCCTTATTTACTACTAAAATCAATTTATTTCCAATATTATGCACACAACTGAGTCAATATTTGAATACAAAGTGTAAAATTATGTAACCCAGTGACTCTATTTTCACTTTGAAAAAATTGTGTGGATTTTACGAGTAATTAAAAAAAAATGAATTTGGAGCTTACGACGGTCTTATTCCGCGCATAACGCTCTCTTTCTATCGCACCTGACCCGAGGTGTCGGCCATCTGTTGTTTCATCATTTAGTCGGGCTCGCCCCGTTGAGACGGGAGGACTGTATTTCTGTTTTCCGTGTCAAGAAAGTTCGTTAAAAATGAGCCAATTAAAAAAATATAAAAGAAACACTCTAAAAGAGAATTTAAGAAACTAAGAATTCAACTCATGGCTAATTTTCGAAGGTAATATATCAATATTATTTTACTTTCTTTAGTTTGTTACCAAATATCCACCGTTGCTAGGTAACTCTGGAGTAACGTCGGCTCGGGTATAGTATATGCAAATCAAATAGATGTTTTTGACTACTCGCGTGTTTATTGTATAATATTATTTATATAGCACTAATATAATTATTAAATATATTGCGAAAGTATTTATAAATACATTGTAATCAATTTTAATGCATTTCAGAGTTGCTTCAGCTCGTAATATCACACAAGCTGATGAATCCGATCCGGTCGAATCGCTTAGTAAAAAACTTTCGTCAACTTTGTAAGCTTATTGCAATTGTTTTTTCTCACATTCAGAAAACATTTCAGTAAAATATGCAAATTAATATGAACATGAACAAGTAGAATGATATGATTTGAGATTAACATGGTCATTCACATTAGTACCGAATGTTCACACATTCAAACGGCATTGTAAATACGAGTATCCCGGTGATTTAAATAAAAAAAATTGACCACACGGAAAGCGGATGACTGCCCGTGGAAGGATAGCTCAGAGTAAGAGCGCTGGAACGCCAAGGTTCGCGACCCTGGCATTCAAGTCCTATTGTGGGTTTGATTTTTTCCATTATGTACTTATTTAGCATTTATATCAAATTATCTACAAGTAGATTAAAATGGCAATGCAATGCTTATGTGATTGATTTGTCATTAATTTGCAATTATTTTTACAGATCTCCCATTAAACATTTAGAGAAAGTTGAAGTTTTGAGAGAACTAGATCCAAATTGTGATGGAAATTTTGCACCAGAGTGGAATGAGCGGTATATTTTAGCCAGCCTTGATTCAATATGTCAGGGCCCTAGCTTCTTATACGTAATGATAAAATAGGGCAACCATATTATACACAATGTTCATCAGTAATATTGAACCACTATTTGGACTATTTGGATGACCCGACTCAGGATTAGTATTAAATTAATTGAATTCGCAAAAAAAAAATATTTGGGTAATTTATCACATATAGTTAGACGAACATCGCTAGATGTTAAATTAAAGTAAAAGCATTGTTTTTCACAAATCGTCAAATCGTCGGTGCGCCTGCCAAAGTCGTTATGGGCATTTTTTCTATTTTTTTTTATTCGCTAGATGGCCTTAAAAAATGCGCATCAACTGAAAAAACAACCAAGTGTTAATTCCTTCTAGAAATAGATTTGACAAAATATACATGTGCAATTCTGACACTGCAAAATTGGTTATGTGTTCACATCAAGAGTTTTTCATCCTCATGTTGCACATGTCAGAATTGGTTTGCACATAGACAATTTGACAGCTTGTTTTTCTTCGGTTTGTTGGTTGTAAAATTGGTGTTCTACCTTTGTAACAACGTAAATAATCTTATAATAGTAAACAAAACGAGACAGATGATTAAATCAAAACAGCCTCACGTAAGGTCGAAGTCCTGTATAAAGTGAGACGTTTTTACACCATTTGTGTGAGAGTGAATTCACTGTCTATGGCAAGCGGAGCGGCGATATAAAGTAAAAATATTCTAGGCATTATATCAAACAATTCTTCTGAATACAAACCATCATACAGGCGGTAAAACAACCACAGCAAGTACCTTCTGAGGTTGAGAGGGACTACTACCCCGCCTGTGAGTATGGGATGGTCGACGATCCTCAGCGCCCGTCTTTGCACCAAGTCGAAGAGGTCTAGCTAGCCCAGGCAAAACTGTGACAGCAGTACTCCATGTGGGGCAGAACGGGAGCGT
The DNA here is from genome assembly GCA_914767945.1 of Eilema depressum. Lineage (NCBI taxonomy): Eukaryota > Metazoa > Arthropoda > Insecta > Lepidoptera > Erebidae > Eilema > Eilema depressum. The sequence goes on from OU612026.1 coordinate 4,510,245, forward strand.
TTTAAAGAAGGAGTATTTGCCCCGCAGTGATGTACTACCTTGTTTCTTTGATACCAGCTTGACTTAGTCTTCCAAGTGACTACGGCGGTGATCGTCGCTGACGATAGCGATAGCTCCCTATACTCGAAAAGATGTTAAACGGTGTGTCTAGAAACTTGCGGCGCTATGCTATGCAGACGATAGCACCTTACACGGAGGCTATCATGGACATCCTGCGGCCAAGCAGTCTGATATCGCGGAAAAAAGAAGACCGGACCCTGAGCCACGTTTCTCAATGGGGCTCGGAAAACCTGGTCGAGTTCAACGCCAGGAAGACGCAGGCATGCGCGTTCACAGCAAAGGTATCTTCTTTCCTTCCCCTTCCAACTCTTCAGAGCACGCCACTGCCACTACAGGACAATCTCAATATCCTAGGTATGGATGTTCGCTGCAAACTGAACAACAAAAACTACATTGAGAGTATCATCAAAACAGCCTCGCGTAAACTCGGTGTCCTGAACAGAGTGAGACGTTTTTTCACACCGGAGCAGCGGTGCCTTCTCTATAAGACACAAATTCGCTCTTGCGTGGAATACTGCTCTCATCTCTGGGATGGCTCCGCAAAGTACTTACTAGATGCTCTCGACAGGCTGCAGCGACGTGCGGTCCATATTATTGGGAATCCTGAGGTCACCAACACCCTCGAGCCCCTGCTGTTGCGTAGAGATATGGCATCTTTGGCGGTATTTTACCGTCTCTGCCATGGTGAATATTCTGATGAGCTCTTCCAACTAATCCCACCCTCTCCTTTCCTATATAGGACAACACGTGCAGGACTTAGACGCCTCCCGCATACGGTGCAGAATATTCCATCAAGAACCAAGCGGTTCGGCGACTCCTTCTTCTGCCGCACTATTAAGTCTTGGAATTCCTTACCAGTTCACGTGTTTCCCTCTTCCTACAGTCACGGGTCCTTCAAGCGGGGCGTGAAAAAGCATATTCTGATGAGGCCGTCAAGCTGAGTGCCATCATTGTAACATGGTACATGTCTGTAATGGTGACCCTCTTTGCAGAGACTTTGCTTACCATCAGACGAGGCGAAGTCAATTTGACGTGTCCTATATTAAAAAAAAGACTGGAAAAGCGCACCCCGGACGCCGAGGGGAAGGGCTCAGATGCAACTAAAGTTTATAACTAATTGGCAGCATAATGTGCACCTCGGAACTCGGAGATTTGCTCTTCTTTTCTGATTATCGTATTATCGGCTATTCCAGGAACGATCAGCAATTAGTTCCCAACTCCGAGAGGAAAATCGGCACCAGAACCTCGTCCGTTGTTTAACATGTGCACCGACTAGCAAGTGAGGTTGGCTTGGGTCTCAAAGGTGTTAGTACACGGAACATTTGTACTACTTTTATTTTTTTTTACTTGTATGCCTTAATAAAGTTTATAGTGGGTATTTATTTACTTCGTATGTTATGTACCTTGCCATCTGTCAGTATTTATCCCTTATATAAATCCTATTGAGGTCCATAACAAATCTGATATGTATATATTTTTCACTTGTAAGAAATGGCGCTAGGAAGATAATTCTGATATGTGTATCAAAATGGAAAAAAAAATTATTGTGGATGGATAGTACCGTTTATAATTTTCACTTATATCTCAGTTCATGCAAAATATTTTTTGGCATCATACTACATTTTTTAGTTTTTTGATACGCTCATCAATTATGTAATAAAACAGTTTAATGTCTCTCCTGAAAACTTGACCAAAAATACATAGAGGTTTTGGCAAGCGCAACGACGACATATTCCTTTACTTACTTACTTACCTTTTCATTTTATCAGAAATATTTTTTTTACTAAAAAGAAATTTATTGTGTTTCCAAAGTAGATAGTTAATGATGCAACTCGTATTTTGTCAATTTTATCTGAGTATTTTGGGTATACTGTGCGCCTTCAAACTATACATGGCGGGTCGCTGCCACACAAAATAGGTGGCGGACTTGCCGGAGCGAGGACAGGCGAGAGCGGGACGTGCGAGGGGTGCGGGTGAAATCTGATTTTTTTCTAGCTTTATGCGCACTCTGAACGCGGCTACTACGCAGGAGGCGCGGGTGCGATCCCCGCTCAGTGCCAATATTTGTATGAATGAAAATAAATAATTGCATTGGTTTGGGTGTTTCTATGTATAATATGTATGTATTTACAAAAAAAAAAGTATTTAAGTATTATATCCGCATTCTAGATTCCATAACACAAGCTAATTAAGCTTACCATGGGTCTAGATAGCGTTGTGTAGAATGTTGTAGAATATTTATTTATTTATTTATTTATGTTATGCACGTATGTATGAAGTTTTCTTTGTTCCTCTCTACAGGCCTAACGGTTGAATGGATTTCGATGAATGGGTTCAGAAAATGAAAGGTATTCATCTCCCGAGGGTTATAGAAGATAAAATGTCAACAAAAACTACCCATACGGTGGATTATTGGTGCTATAATGTGTGTTGTCAAATGAAGGAAGTTAGAAGGAGATTACAAATATATCTAAATGTCATATCATAACATAACTAAATAGTATAAAATAAAACAAATGATTAAAAAATAAATAAAATCGGCCAAGTGGGAGTCGGACTCGCCCATGAAGGGTTCCGTAGTAGCAAAGGCGAAAATGACGATTTATGACGTATTAAAAAAAACTACTGACTGAATCTCGTTCGAACCAATTTTTAGTGGTAGTTTGCATGGCAATTTACATCACATATTTTTTTTAGATTTATCATTCTGTTATTTTAGAAGTTAGAGGGGGGGACACATATTTTTCCACTTTGGAAGTGTCTCTCGCGCAAACTTTTCAGTTTAGAAAAAAAATATGTTAGAAACCTCAATAGCATTTTTAAAGACCTATCTATAGATTGATAGACACGTATGGGTTTGATGAAAAAAAAAATTTTTGAGTTTCAGTTCTAAGTATGGGGACTGGTTTTTTGATGATGATGGTGATGGTTTTTTATTTTTGTGTAAAATTCTTAATGCGGTTCACAGAATACATCTTCTTACCAAGTTTCAACAGCATAGGCCTTATAGTTTCGAAGAAAAATGGCTGTGACATACAGACGGACAGACAGGGACGGACAGACATGACGAATCTATAAGGGTTCCGTTTTTTGCCATTTAGCTACGGAACCCTAAAAGCCCGACTACCACTGAAAAAAATTGAAATAAATTTGATAGCAGGCGGTACCCCCGGTAATTTTCTTTCGATTTATGATTAAAGCAAATGGGTACAGACCTACCGCCTGTTATCAATTTTGTTTCGATCTTTTAGACAGCAGTCGGGTTTTTTATTATTTGCCCTGAATTTTGATTTGAAAATACGGAAATAAAAGTGAGAGTATGCTACTTATTATTTATTTTGTGGTGAGAGTCCGATTAATATTGGTTTTGTTATGAGTCTTGCATAAAAGCGTCATGACGGTGGCGTTATATAGGTAGGTACATAGTCGGAAGTAGACTAATTTGTTTACTACAGGTAGAAACCTTGATCAATACTCCTGCACGATAATAATAATATATATTTTATTAGCAGCTTAAACAATTATGAGACAAACATATGTTTTAATAACTTACTATTAGGTATAGCTTCCTGGTTGATAGAATATATTATTTTGTCTATGACTCTAGCTAGACAAATTGTTTACTAACAGGATTATACGCATTTAGAGAAGTTTGATCGTAATAAATGAACCTACACTCAAAATATTAAAATTTTATAGTTTTTTAGGCTTCACGTGCAAAATTCTGAGAAGAAAGACATGGAATAAAAATGTCTGAAGAATGAAAGAAGATGAGGTTAAGAATATTATTGCAGCCAAATTGAGAGATCGAACAAAAATAGGTTGATTGGTTACAGCGAGTAACCAAATCAATATAAATTCTCTTTATAATCTTATCGCGTTCAAAACACAATTTATTACCGTCTTGGTATGTTACCTGCATGGCAGGTAGCCGCTTTTTTTTAAACATGTCTATGATAATAGTAGTAGCATAGTCTATAAAAGCTCATTCACTTTTTTTTTATCGAAAGGGTGATCTCCTTTCTACTCATCTACATCAGTGAATTGAATTCTTTTAAAATGTGTGTGAAAGGAAGCAAGTAGGTATTTTTAATCCAGACCCTACTTGTTGTTAGAATGGTACGAATTTTGAATTACAATAGGTATATGTAAGTAGATAGATATTTTTCTTTTCTATTAGTTTGTTTAGATAGGTAGGTACAATACCTCACATTTGATAGATAATTTCTATACCATAACTATTCGAGTGAATGGACAGTCGACAAAGGATCATCACACTATCGTCAGTGGGACATGTATCTTGGTCCTAAAATGTGCTCAAAATGTTCTCTATAGGTACGTGTCACACTTTTACATACAATTTTACATTGATTTAAATAAATGGTTACCAACTTTATACTTATAAAAAAGCGCAACCGTATCTCCTTTGTTCACTGTACCAAGGACTAACTTAACTTCAGAATTTTTATTTACATAAACCTCGAGACATGTACCTTGAACCTAAAGTGTGCTCAAAACGTTCTCTATACGTACAGTACACGTTTCTTAGCTGTTTTTTGAGGATAGCACGAGATGCTACTGCGGTAGATGAGCTCAAATTCACTAATTCATAGATTATTACAAAACGATCTGCACGCGCCAGGGCCTCGTTTGTATCGCGTCCAAGATACGTATACAGTGATAATTCGTGTTTATTATGTTTGAAGTTTCAATTAATCATGTAGCCTATTTTAGTCCATTGTTGAATATAGGCCTCACCCAAACTTATCCAGTCTCACGGCCTATATAAAGGCAACATACTGCTCGGTACTTCCCCGCTCATGTCTTTCATGCTGAGAAATTTTAAAAGTTTGGCTCTATTATTTGTTGTACTTGCTATGCCGACTTACTTCAAATTCCTTTTTCAAAACATTTCAACTACCGTAGTAAAATAAAATAGTCATATAAAATAACATTTATATTCAAGGCCAGTGTTTATTTACTTTTACATACATAGATCACACTCCAACACTTCTAACAGTGTCGGCCTTTGAACCTGACCTTGACGATAGATAGATAGAAAAATGGAAATGTTATTGTTATTCCATCCATTCTAATGTCGTAACATTCTTACAGATTTTTAATTTTTATGAGAAAACTCCCTTGAGTTTTTTTATAAAAATAGATATGTGGATTTCGATCTCACACATCAAATCCCTCGCACCCCCAACAAACTTTGATGGGTAACCTTCACTATATGGGTAACCTTACACTGTATGGGTAACTTTACATTATATGGGTAACCTTATACTCTATAGGGTAACATTACATAACAATTTGAAAACCCGGCGAGCGGTATAAGAGGGCGTTTCGCACGAAAAAAAATTTGACATTATATTGTAAAGAATCCTGCTAAGTTCACCATATCAAACACTTTCACATACGGCCTAATCGCCTGTCCTCCTCGTCATTAGTCCACTGTGTCTTATCAAAGAATTCTCCCATTCTTTTATACACTACAATCAGTGATAACCGAAACCGCTTTTATCGCCCTGAGAGGGAGAGAGGCGCTGCCATCTCCATTGCCCAGGGTGCACCGTGTGGGGCCTGAAAGCCTGAATCTAAATAGTGCTCTGTAGTAAATCATAGAATATTACCCATATTCATCATCCTCCTGCCCTTATCCCAAATTTATTTGGGGTCGGCGTAACATGTGTGCTTTTTCTATTCATCTCATCTCAGCATTCACTCCTTTCTAAACCATATCATCTTTCACACAGTCCATCCACCTCCTTTTAGGTCTTCCTCTACCCTTGTAGCCAGCCACTGCCATAGTATTACCCATATTAAGCAGGCCAATTATTTTTACCTTACAACATATGTAGGTACTAAGGCATATTTGCCAAAGACGTACCGCAATAAAATCATACAAAACACAATTAGTCGAGGTCTGTATCATTGAGGTCCACGTGTAGGTATGTAACTCCTTAACGAACCTTAATAACCCAGGCAAATCCGCGCACATAACCTAGCATGACTTTAATTACTGGTAATGGATATAATTGGTGTAATGGCCGAAGGAATACGGGACAATAATACAGGTAGACAGCTTTTGCCTTGTTCGTTAACGTATTCAACGCTATTTTGCAAATTGCAATTTCTTTTTTTTTATACAACTTAGGTCGCAGACAAGCACACGGCTCACCTGATGGAAAGTGGTTACCGTGGCCGACGGACATGTGCAATACCATGGGAGTCACACTCGTGCTACCGACCCTGTAAGAATAGAGTTTCTGTGCCGTCAACGAAGAAGACACGCAGGACAAGCCTTTGGTCTTCTTACTGAGACAGCACAAAACCTCTCCAGTGAGCTCTGGCTACCCTACTCTACTATTTCTATATTATAAGAAATGCATTAGGCATACTGGACAGTAAAAACAACTAGGTATGTGCATTGTTTATTGTACATAGAGATCATACTGGGGGGCTGCAGTGGTAGGCACGACATGCATATTTCTTTAAAAAGTTTTCCACTGTTTGAAGGTCTCGTCTTATAAGGCAGGTACCTATATAGGCCTACTACTCAAATACTACTACAATCGCTTGATCGCCTACTGCCTCTTGTCTTGAAACTTGGGCTATAGCTGACGGGGCAGACCGGGGACTTGCTCGTCTGTGGTGTATTTAACCGAGCAAATCGCCCCGTCCACACGTCAGCGGACGCGTCCGTCACTAACATCCGCAGATGAATCGGTCTACGTGTAGTGTCCTCCCTTATGTGGTCCATTACACGGTAGGTTTTGCCATGGTTTAACCATCAATCACACCGTGATTGACCAATAACATAACGTCTAATAACCGATTGACCAATAATATTCATGATTGACGGCATGATGCATGACGCTTGCATAAGCGTGTAATGGACTCCTAAGGCATGATTCCGTAGCCGACCGCATATGACAACTGCCGACCCACGCAGCAAATGCGCGGCATTCATTGCGGCTTCTCAATGGTCCCCTTTATCCGTATCGGAGTTTAACAAGTAATGGATGTACACTGTATCTGCTGCATGCGTCTGTCGTTGTCGTATGCGGTCGGCTGCGGAATCATACCTTTAAGGGGTAATTTCACGATGCCTAATTTTTTGCTAATTTCGGTGGTATTTTTCAATCATAGGTTTTCCGATGAAAAAATTTAATGGAGTTCTTTTAGAACACATCAGTATTCTAGATATTCTAAAAGAACTCCATTAAATTTTTTCATCGGGAAACCTATGATTGAAAAATAGCCTCCGGACACTAGGATCCCACGACGCCGCTCCCATGGGACCCACAGATACCACCGAAATTAGCAAAAAATTAGGCATCGTGAAATTACCCTAAGGTGTTTCTGAACTAATTCGCTGTAGATATCAGCAAATCAATACAACCTTGCTGACAATATTATGCAATACTCAGACGAATGACTATTGTTCAATTATGGATACAGCACAGGCACCTAAAAGGCCACTATATTAGAATGGTGTTAGAATAATAACGTGAATCATGTCGCGAATGGTTACAAATTGGCGTCTGTTATTCAAATTCGCCCTTGCTTTGACTCCGGGGGCGACTTTATTGTGCTATGAATTAAATCCTAGTTCAGTTCTGTGCTTATGGTCATAAAAATTGATTGAATTTGAATTAAATTCTTTGAATTTGATCGTCAATTCGATTTAATACGATTTATAATTTCAATTATCCTTATTGATTTAAAATATTATATTCAATTATCCTACTTTAAAAGATTGACTAAACCAGTTGATGAATCCCAGAATAGCTTGGTGAATGGGTCGACCTGGTACTACGTATGTCAATGCGATCGAGGACCTCGTCAAGAGATCCCCGTAACCGGCGTAGCTGCTATAAGTTTGGAAAGAATTATGCATTACTTTAAACTTGTTGTTCACAACTGTACTAAATCAACGGATTTTATGTAAAAAATAAAGCTATTGGTGTATTAATAAAAATTTATTTTATTCCAGAGGACGAATGGGTGCCTTAAAAATGAATTAATATTATTGGTCCCCTACCGAAGGACCAATGGGCACCTAAAAAGGGGTCGAATTTACAACTTTTATGCTAGGGGTCGAATTTTAGAGGACCAATGGGTGCTGACCCAATCAAAATGCGTTTACCTTTTTTTTTATCGTGCGAAAAATCCCCACCGATACCTCCCTCGCCGGAGCCGGCGGAGGAGGTTATGTCGGACTCGAACCGACTAAAACGCACGCCGTATGTGGGCCGTCAGTGCAAAAGGCGTATACCAGGATAGTAGTAAGAAGAAAGATGTCGCTACCTGCCCCAATGGGAATAAAAACATGACTATGTACAACCGACAAAGGAGATACAGTTGCACCTTTACATACAAAAGTGAGATTGAATCTTTTTTGTTGACTGTGAAATTGTGTGTTGAAAAAGCATGAAAAAGCATCTGATGAGGCCGTCAAGCTGAGTGCCACCATTGTTACATGGTACGTGTCTGTAATGGTGACCCTCTTTTCAGAGATTTTGTCTGCAGCTTGCCATCAGGCGAGGCGAAGTCAAATTGACGAGTACTATATAAAAAAATTAAAAAAAAACTGTCACTCGACTAAATTCTTATTCATACTTTTGCGAAAATTAAAGATAGTAACTAGTTACGTTATCATATTCATTACATAATATCAATAACTTCTTATTACACAATAGTGTGTTATTGTTTACACATAAAATCCTTCATAATAATCATAATACTTCGGTCCACACACAAAAATAACGTGGACACAAGATAAAGCCGTCTGCAAACCTTTGTTTGTTGTTGATAACGTTTATCTTTTCCATAAATATATTATTCATATCAGTCATAATCCTGCTTCAGACAATTTCAAAGAAAGACAGCCTCTATGGCGTGGTGGTAGTGAACGCAGGAGGTGCGGGTTCGATACCCACTCATTGTAAGAAAAATTTATGCATAAATATGATGTCTAATTTGCATTGGTCTGGTCGTGCCTCGGAGAGCACAAGAGCACATTATGCCATACGACCAGCTATGGTAATCGTTACGGGTAGTTGGAGTCCTAAAAAGTTCATCAACTGGTCTAACTGCAATGCTGCGATAGCGCCAATGGGTTGTGGGGGTCAGATGGCAGTCGTTTCACGGAAAACATTGAAGTACAACCAAATCCGCAGTTAAACTGGAAAAAGCGGACCCCAGACTCCGAAGTGAAAGCTTCGGATGCGACTGGGATTAACGCTAGCATGTAGAAGAAGAGATAATTTCAAAGAAAACTCTATGTAGGTATAGGTACTAGCTGTGACCGACGACTGCGTCCGCATGAAATATTGGTCCTAGGACCCACAGGAATCTTTTCCCATAAGTATAAAAATAGTCTGTGTACTACTTCAGACCATAAACTATTATTTTGGCAGCGTTAGTTTTCACCTTGAAGGCACTATGAGGCCACTTTCCTAATAGGTGTAAGCAGAAACCATATTTATTTATTTTATTTGTTTAATTTTTCTTCAAGTTCTCCAAGAAGGGCTTTAGAAGATTCTTATATGGTTCTTATATGGACTGGATGCGGAAGGCGGAGGATCGGCAAACGTTGCGCACATTGGGGGAGGCCTATGTCCAGCAGTGGACTGCGGTAGGCTGATTGATTGATTGATTGATATGGTCAACAGTACGACTGTGATTCTGTGAACTCCCCTGGTGCTGCACACTTCCATAGGCCACGGTAACCACTTACCATTTACCACTTACTACTTTCATTGTTTTTGTACAAGATTTTGGCAAGGCCCGTACCACGCCCAATCAATTACATTCAAGTTTTAAGGAAACTTCAGTGATAATTATAATACAATTTATCCAAGAAACCTTAAGCAATATACATATTAGTGTTTCACTGGAAACAGATATTAACATGTAACTTTCTGATAATAATTATTATCATATATCCTTGAGACGCCCGCCGTCAAAACATGGACATTCTCTACTAATATAATAATCTATGACGGACATTATCTCTTAACTATAATCCCATTTGACTGTTTTACCTTTAATCCATAAAACGAGCTCAGGGCTACAGTTTTTGGAATACATCATCTATCTATACTATTATATAATTGTAAAGTGGTCGTGTCTGTACATTGGAGATATTAAAAAAAAAATACTTGGGTTATGTTATGTTAACGATACTGAACACGAAAATATTTTTTTTTAATTTCCTGTCTGTTTGTCTGTTTGTCTGTTTGTCCGCGATGGACGCAAAAACTACTGGACGGATTTTGATGCGGTTTTTTTTGTTAGATAGGGCTTGCTCAGACTTAAAATCTTACGTTTGTTTGATCGCAATCGGTTGAGTAGAACCGAAGATATGAGCAAAGGTCGCGTTAACCGAGATATAGTTATGTAGTTTTGTTGTGTGTGGCGGTACCTCGGGACGCATATCTTGGACCTATTCCAAATTATTGTATTAGTGCATTAGGCCCGCGGATTCCAAAGTGAAAGACTTGGAACCCGGGGGCGAGTTGGGGACTCTGTGGACACCACCCCGGAAGAGGGCCAGATCGAAAGATATGGCCCTGGGTCGGCCGGGTTGCGAGGGATATGGCTACGACAATCTCACCTCCGGCAATCAACGGCCCACAGACGCTATGCGTTTTAGTCGGTTCGTGTCCGACATAACCTCCTCCTCCGGCTCCGGCGGGGGAGGTATCCGTGGGGATTTTTCGCACGCTAAATAAAAAGGTGACAGGCTTGGACGCCACCAGGGAAGATGATGGTGAATTTATTTGGAATCCAGTAATTATATGTATATTTCGCACCAGTAGTATATTAAAACGGACTAAGTAAGCCATAAACGGGTGAAGTCATAGGATGAATTTATGACCTGCCGTTTCTTGTCTACTTAACAATAAATTTTACCTACATACTTATAATACATAATATGGTTATTCTGGCACTCGCGACCAACGGACGACTAGCTCATTATGAATTACTGCTGTATTATTCACTGGCACAACGCAGTTCTACCAAAATAAGATGCACCGATTTACTTTACAACGAGTCTCTCGCATCTTTCTATAACGAGAATACGCTGTACTTAAATCATTTAACAATAGCACAACTCCCAAGTTAAGCTGCCTTGCCACCAGAAATATGCTATGCAGCTATGCTAAGAGGATTTAAAGCTAAGCTATGAAACTATGTGACCGTTTCCACTGTGCTGTACTATGTAGCGTAGCGAGTAAGATATACTATGAAACTTCCTATAAATATTCAAAATTCGAATCTATTCTCCATCCCAACCCCTTTCCACCAGCTATGTTTGCTATGATATTGGACCAATAAATATGATTGATGGATATCACAGGCATCCATATAGCAACGTAGCATAGCATATCTTTCGTGGAAAAGGGATATCCTTTCCCCCTTTTAAAGGTTAAATGAATGTTTAGAGATATTTTAGTGAATATTTTACTATAGTTTACAAGATTCCCGGTAGACTAGAATTTGGACCACCCTATCTCCTCCCTTGCGATGTCGTACAAGGCGACTAAGGGATAGGGTTGTTTAACATCAGACATATACCTATAATACAGCCCAGACTCAGCCTCACATACATGGCTCGAGTCAACAATAGTGCCCGGAATACGGCAATAAAAGCTCACCCCCTATTACGTGGGACCAAATACAATGATTGGTGAAATGTGGGTGTTAATTCACCTCTGCCTAACCCTCTGGGGATAAAGGCGTGATTTTATGTATGTATTTATGTATGTATTTTAACACTGAGCACAAATCTACCTGAGTAGTCCCTTGTAGCCACTGGATGCTTTAAAGAATCGGTATCTTAGTAGTTAAGTAAAAAACACCCTGATTTCCATATACTTTGAAACATGTCAAGCCACGTGGATCTATAATACATTCTGACCTATTTACAAACAAAATATGTATCTACATGTTTAATATTTAACAATGTTTGTTATTGTAGTAAGTACTTGTATTCTGTATAATGTTGTATCTTACAGCAGATTATGAAGATTGGTCCAAGTACAAACTTTTTGAACTTTCATATTCATGATTATTAAGATAATGCTAACGCATTGTAGTATGGTACTGTTCATTGGCTTTTTTTTATTTGGCTGGCGTATTGTAGAATAAAATGGTGGGATTGACACGGATCATGACATTCATGACAGTCGTCAATGTATGTCAACCGGCGTGCGAGAGATATGTCTCATACAATCTCACCCACGGAGGACAGAATATGATCTCACCTGTCCGGGAACCTACAACGGCCCACAGGCGATGTACGGTTTAAGTCGTATCATATCCGATATAACCTCCCCCCACCGGCTCCGACAGGGGGTTTACGTGAGGTTTTTATAACGATAAAAAATACCCTAATTCCGTTCCGGCCGGCCGGTTTAAGTATTTTCTTTTCGCCCTGTAAACCGTCTTCCCAATAGAAATTCTTCTTTAAAAACTAGCTTTCATGTACTCTTCCGCGTCCGCTCCCGTTAAGTCTTATAACTTAAACTATCAGCTTCAACTCGTCACCCTATTTTGTGATACTTCAGTACGGAGATAATATTAACTCAACAATGGATATATGAATTGTAATATCTGTTATACTATTATAACTGCGCAGTAGCATTCTGAATGTGAAATGGTACTTAATGTTTTGTAAAAACACATAGGGACGAGATACATACATACATACTATAATCACGCCTTCATCCCCGGTTAGATGAACACCCACATTTCATCAATCAGAGTATTCGGTCCCACTTAGGGGTGAGCCTATTGCCGCATTTCGGGCGCTATAGTTACTCGAGCCATTCATCTGAGGCTGAGTCTGGGCTGTATATGTGTCTGATTGTCATCATCTGCATATAGACGTATTCTCCTGATTGCGTCCGTGGCCAAGATGACCTCGAAGCTCAGGGTCCGCCTTCCGGCTCTTCCTTCTCCACTTCGCACGATCTTGGGCGTCCATGGTAGTGAGACCATTAGCACGCATATCACCCTCCACGACGTCAAGCCAGGACTTCTTTGGCCTACCCCTTTATATATGTGTCTGATTGTAAACAGCCCTATCCCCGAATTACGTCCCTTAGTAGCGATACGAGATAAATTGTCTGAATATTATTCTGATTAATGATCGACCTGAAAAAGGTTGCTGAGATAGACTGCTTTGCGCATGGCGGATGATGCTATGGCCTATATCACTATATCACATGGCTAATTGATTGGGTGCTAGCACCTCTGCCTACCCCTTCGGGGATATAGGCGTGAGTTTATGTTATGTTATGTTAATTGATTGGCTATTAAATTTTAAAGCGCGGACATCGCGATGCTACAGAGCGCAAAGTAAAGCATGCCCGCACACCAAAATAGCAAGCAAAGAGAGTACAGCAAATATTTTTGGATGCAATTAATGCACGCGCACACGAGAAGCATTTGGTGCTCGCAAATTCTGTCAGTCTAAATGTTGAAAAGCAAAAAGTAAACAGCGTTTACTGTAAGTTTGCTGCTTTAGTGTGCGGCTTTACATGTATGTAAGTTACAAAGCGAGCATAATAACAGTGAATCTTGAATTCATGAGCATGTCAAATACGACGCAGGAATTATATTTTTCATCATTCATTTTATTATTGCATCATTTGACGCATTTCTAATTTATTCATCTACGCTGTAACATACAATTCCACTCTGATTCGTCATAGTTTCACTAAAAAGTAAGAAGTTTAATTCCTGAACACTTTTTGAACCAACACCTGTTGCTAACAAAGGGGCCAGCTAAATAAACATCATGGAAACTGAACAAACTTCACTGCATTGTGTTGGAGACATCGAAATAAATTTGTTAGTCATTCGTGTCAGGTCAACAAATTAAAATTGTTTTTGAATACAATGGCGTTTAATAAATTTAACATTCTCTGATTGCACGGGTAAAGACATCATTCATAGTTCTATTATCCTGCTGTCCAAAGAAAGAGGTTCGCCGATCGCACCGTGCGGTTTTGGCAATGTTAAATTGTAAATATTCGCATAATCTTAGTCATGCTCAGTAATCTAATCACATAATAAAAAATGAAAAAAAATTATAGTGCGGAAATCCACCGATGGAGCCGAAGGGGGTGCTAATGTTGGACACAAACCGACTAAAACTGCACACCTTCTTGGATCATCGAGAGGGCCTCAGAGGGTATTAGAAAATATACGATTGTGCCGAAATATCTCTTGAGTTTTTAATATGAAAACATATCTCATTCCTTCCTATTTAACTGTTCCCGGTCAATCTACCCATGCGCATTTTAAAAAGTTGACATTTGGCCCGCAGGCCAGTGTTTATTTGGGCGAGGTGACCAATAACCTGGATTAAAATCCGCGTTACGTCATTGTATTCTAGGGCCGGCGTAATATGAAGTGAGCTTATTGCCGTCAACCCAGTATATTTTCGTGCCAACTCTCTTTTTCTTTTCTTTTTTTTGGTACGTTACTCGCGAGATCGTAGGCCGATCGTAAAAGTTTATTTATATGCCAACTCTCAGTGAAATGATCTCGCTTCCGAGTGAACACGTCATAGGGGATTACATATTATTAGTATACTTAAATTATTACACCCGTCACATGTGAATATATCGCCCTACGTACTTCACGCACACACACCTACTTTTGTGCGGACACTCACTTTATGTAGTGACAATTTACGCTCATTGAGTCCACCAGAGTGTGCTAAAAATACAGCCCTATAGTAGATGAACGGAGGGACAACTAAAGGATATGATTCCGTTGGCGACCGCATACGAAAACTGCCGACCCACGCAGCAGATGCACGTAATTCATTGCGGCTTCTCAATGGTCCCCTTTATACGTATCGGAGTTTAACAAGTAATAGATACGCTGTATATGCTGCAAGCTTCTGTCTTGTCGTAATTATGCGGTCGGCGTTCATCAATCTCTGAGCCATTTCCCAACTCAGTTGGGGTCGGCTTTCCAATCTAACCGTGATGCGGCTGAAGTTTGATATTTTCCGTGAAGCGACTGCCATCTGACATTCTACAACCAACTGGAGATATTCTGTACCTAGTTAGACTAGTTGGACTTTGAAGGGCTATAATAACGAGAAACCATGATTGGGTTCCAATTTGCCACGTAGGTGCAGTACTTTATAAAGACCACGGATCGGTGCAAACTTTATAACCTGTACACTGGAGGAACTCATGTCCGCCTCTGAGAACGCAACCCAGGCAGCATCATACGGGATAGCAAAATATGGGAGTCGGTATGCCATCGATACGACAGCAGAAAAAGAAAATACATAATCGATAGGGACCCTATTTTATCCAATTGATTAGTCAGATCAAGACCACACAACCCATGGAGACAAGCGAAGCAGTAACCTTCACGGGTGCGAAATCGAGTGACATAGCTAGTACAATAATCAATATTATAATATTATTATGACATAATACTGATAGTTATCACATCACTCAACTTTTGTGTATATTATGTGTCATGCATAAGGTAAATAATGTCTAGGTCATATCTCGTGACCTTCAGATCCTAACAAACAATACATTACACGTGTATTATTATTGTTTTCAATATTTGTTTTGGTCCTCTTATCACATTGAACGCTTAAGTGAAGTTTGCACGCTGTGAAACGGATATAGCATTTGACAGCTTTTTTATCCTACTTTATTATCCTCTCTCTCTTCAAATTGAAGGATTTTTAATTACCTGAAGCTAAAACCAGGCACTATTAGGTTCATAATAAGGCAAACTTCCTACACCACTATCAAAATCTTACCAGTTACAAACGGTTTACTCCAATATGTTATTAGTGTAATTAGGAGTATCACAAGGTTCTACATTAGGTCCCATACCGTTTTTCACACATACAAATTTAACTATTCACATTTCTAGATTCAACATCAGACAGATAATATACAGCTCAGACCCAGTCTCAGTTACATGGCTCGAATCAACAATACTGCCCGGAATAAGGCAATAGAATTTCTGCAACTTTATTGTACTAAATTGTAAAGAAGACATGAAGAACGTTTGGATAAAGTAGCAGCAGATATGAAATAGTTCGTCACTGAACTAAGAAATATCCAAATTCTGTTGAAAGTTCATAATTTATAATTTAAGGAATCTAATGTCTACGGTTAATTTAAATTAATTTGATGATTACCTAAACTACTTCACACTTAGGATACGGATACCTACGAGTATATAGAGTCTTGAATAAATAACCAAAACTATGAATATAACAGAAATTATATTTTCTACGGAAGTCGTTATACTTAAATAACAATTAGAACCCAATTTTAAGTTAAATGTGTACATGTTACTATTATACTTACAGTGTATTTGCATAACATATTGTATGTTAACCTTGATAGCTAGCACTGCGTTACAAATATCATTAAAACTTATTTTTAATGTCATTAGACTAGGGGCCCCCACAAAGTCCCTTATGATAAAGCCAACCTCATTTGCAAGCCGCGTGGGTACGCCAGTGCTGATTGATTCACGAGGCTTTGGCGCAGGCACTCCTCTTGGGTTAAGAGGTCAGACGGCACTCACTTCCATAAAAGCCTTTTAAGCAAAATCGAATACAACATCAACATTATTTTAGCAAGGGCCCCGCCCTTGCTAAAATAATGTTGATGGCTAGACTAGTGACTTTTTTTGAGTGAATATTTGGAAATGTACAGAGGTCTGTCGTAATTTATTTAGCGGTGCCCGCGGCTCCGCCAGCGTGGATCTCGATTATCGCGACCAAATATATCCTGCCTCGAGGTCTAATCTACCCCTATACCAAATTTCATCAAAATCGGTTCGGTGGTTTAGGCGTGAAAGCGTAACAGACAAACAGAGTTACTTTCGCATTTATAATATTAGTATGGATATAACTGTTGGTTTCCACTCTACCTTACAGGCTATGATTTGTACCTTGTTCTCACTAGATTCTTGCTAGCTTTCATAAACCTAATCTAATGGTAATTTCAAAAGTATTGTGTAGACTGTGCGTTCAAATCTACCACTTTTATCTTATACCGGAGAACAATACCTTCACACTCTAGACACGACAATATCATGTAGCATTTCTCTGATAGGTCCAAATACAGATTATTCAGCAGAAAATAAACCCTTAAGCTTGTCTATACAAAACAGTGTCCCTACCCGATTGCCATCAGTGTCCAGCACATTGATAGTTAATTTTCATACAAATGGACGGTTCTCTGAAGTTCATGTTTGTAGTTATAACACGAATCGACTTATCATTCTATGCACAAATGTCTGGCGAGCGTATCTGCATTTCGATTGGACATCTTATAAGTAATATGGAGGATAGCAGGCAGGTAGACCTGTAGATACCTTAGTACATATATCCTATATTTATAATAATAAATGGTTTCTACGTAACTCTGTCGGACTGTCTGGCAAAGTTTGTCGAACCACGAATGTAAAGGGAGGTAAAAGGATAGATAACTTAAAGCGTGTAAGTCTTCTCTTCTCTTCTCTTCTCATCGTACAACTATAATAAATGTGATAGTTTAGATATATATTGATGAATGTTTGTTACTAAATAACGTCAGAACGGCTGTAGGAATCTAGTTTAAAATTGACACAGAAGTAATTTATAGTCTCATATCTATAGATCTAGCCCATGACTATTCGTCCCGGGAAGAGGTTCCTGTGGGTTAAAAGCACGAAATTTGTCTTCCAAGTGAAGCCACGAGTACAAAAGAAGAACGAAACTGACTACATAAACCCAAGCAATCATATAAGACACTAGCTTTTTTTATCGTGCGCAATATCCCCACGGATGCCATGCATAATAACTACTTTAGAATTTTATAACAGTATACCTAGTTAGCTAGATAAAACTTGTTTTGAAGACTATGATCTAATAAGAATAAAATACAAAATTCATGGCCAACACATTCCTAGAACAGCATACATACACTTAATTAATGCATTAATGTGAGTGCGTCACTTGTTGTTCACTATAGCCAGCAAAGATATTATATTTATGAAATGTCTTTGATAGCCAGCCAACCGGCCAAGACACGATCGCGCGATGTGAACCTTGGATAGGTGTGTTTAGAAAAAGACCGCTCAAAATGTTTTCAGTTATGTAACGCGGTCGTGAGTCAGCGGACACACCTCCGTGTTTACGAATGGATCTACGACATGCGCTTACGCACGTAATAATAACGCATCTATTCTATTTATTATATGTCTCAGTTGCATCCAAGATCTGTAAGTCTTTGGATATATTTTTTTCTATTTTTGAATGTTGTTAGACTCTCGTTATCTCACCTGTTGGTAAGTGACGATGTGGTCGACGGTGTAGCATGGCCCCATCTTCTATATATAAAAATAAATCGGGAAATGTATTGCTGATCGTAAATCTCGAGAACAGCTGAACCGATTTCGCTAATTCTTTTTTAGAATATTCCTTGAAGTACGAGGATGGTCTTACGCTGAGAAAAAATACGCTACTACTTAAGGGAGCGGAGCAGTAATCATAAATGTTAATAAATCCGGCAGATTTCCATACTTTACCTAAAGATGACTGAAAGGGGTGATATGGGACTTCGAAATGTGACGCGAGCGAAGCCGGGGCGGGTCGGCTAGCTACTAAACATAAACTACGAAAAAGAATCACGCGATTTGAACCTTGGATGATGTTTAGAAAAATATCGCTCAAGAGTCATGACTTCATGAGTCAGCGGACACACCTCCGTGTTTACGCGCATATCAACGACATGCGCCTGCACACGTAATCAGATAACCGTGACAATGAATCTATTGTTGTTGTTTTGTTGTAATAGATCGTTTTTTGCTCATTGTAACTTGTTTTCATGGAAGTTGATGAAACTGTAAAAAAAATAAGGAAAATGGAAGGTATCTTTTATTTTTGTTGGTTGGAGTTTGGCTCTTGTCGCGTAGTTTGATACTGTAAAAAATTTAATTGGAAAATGTCGAAATACATTGAATCTGCAATATAACAATTTCTCATTATTATTTCTCACGTCCTTATGTTACGCTGAAATCGTGAGATTAGCAAAATTTATACCTAATTTGTGCTTTATTCCCACTGGCGTAGCTATGGGTGGGCAAGGTGGTGCGGTGCACCAGGGCCCCCAGGCTCAGGGGGCCCCCCAAGCCTGAGCCTGGACTAGCAAATCTCATATTGAACTACCAAAAAAGTTCTAAATTTGGAATGCGAAAAAGGGTTGTAGCAGAACTTAATCAGTGCAACTCATTTGTTGAGAATTTTGTGCAATATGAGATTTGCTAGTCCAGGCTCGGGCTTGGGGGGCCCAAGCCCGAGCCTGAACTAGCAAATCTCATATTGAACTACCAAAAAGTCTTAATTTTGGAATGCGAAAATAGGTTGCAGCACAACTCTAATCAGTGCAACTCATTTGTTGGGAATTTTGTGCAGTATTGTCTCGTTGAAAGATTCGCCATCACATTTGCAGCTAGCTTGGAGGCCCCCAAGGGCCAAGCTTAATGTCTAGCTAGAGACTAGAGTGTGATAATATTTTAGCAGTCATAATAAAATATTTTACTTATAGTAAATTGATTGTAACTAGTAATATTATAATAGTAATACGAGTTCCAGTACCTACTTTTTTTTTGCTAGATAATCGCTGGTCTTCTATTGAAGACCATTTGTGCACCCTGGGTAACAGAGACAGCAGCAGCCTGTCTCAAGATGGCATAGACGCTGCGGCCTATGGCCAACTATGAACGTTCCACGTGTAACTGATTAGCAACTGTCACAGTGGAAAGCAAGTAAGGGGATGGGATGGTCCTGGGCCAGATGGAGATATCGTGATTCTAATATTTGTGGGGGCCATCTCAAAGTTGTATATGGCCCAGGGTCTGTTGAGGTGCAATGGAATTTTCTTATTGGTCCTGCTTACACTCCGTTGCTTGCATGCAGTTTTAGTTGGTTCGATTCCGGCCTAAACACCTTCACCGAATGATGATCATCTGCATATAGACGCATTTTCCTGATTGCATCCGTGGCCCTCATGACCTCGGAGCTCAGGGTCCACCTTCCGGCTCTTCCTCCTCCACTTGTCACGATCTTGGGCGTCCATGAAAGTGAGAAAAACTCGCACGCATATCACCCTCTACGACATCAAGTCAGGACTTCTTGGGCCTACCCCTTTTACCTGGACCCGGCGGGGGCGCCATTGCCATGCATTTGTTACCCACGTAGCCTGGCGGTTGCCGCAAGACGTGGCCGCACCAGTGAAGGCATTTTATCCACTATATCAGTATCACGGACATGAAGGCTGCTGCGGATGCCAGAGTTCATCACGCGATATTTACGCGTAACGCCGCTGCATATCATTTTCATCTCCATGACCTCCGTGGCCTAATGACCTCCCCCTCATTGTGTATTGTGTAATGTGCGTTGTGTTTTGCAATAAATGTATTTTCTTTTCTTTCTTTCTTTTCCTTCAACCTGACTGGCATTATGGGATCACACGTGACGCCAGTCATTTCTCGCCACTTGGCCCACGCGGCAGCAATGCGTGTCTTGACGTTGTAGTCGATTTCACCAGTCACATGAAGTACAGATCCCAGGTACTTAGCCTGGTCCGTGTGGTTGACCAAATTATCGCTTATGTGAACGGGTGTGGGATCTGTAGAGTTTAACGCCAAGTATTCTGTAGGCACACGAAAATAAATGGAAATTTACGTATATAAGCGCGGAAACAAGCTACATGTATATCTAGATTGTTTCCGCGTGCCTCTCTACAAGGGAAGGAGGATTGGGGTGCGAGGTCTGCAGTCACCACGCGGTGCACCCTGGGCAACGGAGACGGCAGTGCTCCTCTCTTGCGGATCTGTTGAGGGCTGGTCGGAGACTTTTCACATGTCCCACTAACTAGCAAAGGGCACAATGGAGAGCAGGCAAGGAGCGGACCGGTTACCGAGCGCAGGCGTGCGGGCTACATGTGCGGCCGCCTGTCACCCTTTCACCCCCACTGGCGCCGCAGTTCGATGTTCGTCCCCCTTTTCAGAGTTCTATGGGGACACCGTGCTTCTTACACCCGAGGAGGCCATTTTAAAACCGTAGATGGCCCAGAATCAGCCGGGGTGCCAGTGATTTGCTCTCGGTAACCTTACACCCCGGCAGCTCTGGTATCTGAAGATCCGAGACGGCGTGTGGTATTAAGCGGTCCGAGTCCGACAAAACTACCCCCCATGGCCGACGACGGGGGTGGTATCTGAGGGGATTTCCGCACGAAAAAGAGGGAGAGAGGAGGGATTTGATCCCCAACAGCACGTTAGCGACCGGTAGGGGATATGCCTACCTCATCGTTTACTTCGGTAAGGCGACTTGCGACGCCCGAAGGAATTTTCAGAACCAAAAAAAAAATAGGGGGGCCCCCTGTTTCTTTTTGCACCGGGGCCCTTGGTCACCTAGCTACGCCACTGTTTATTCCCAACCTGACCCGCAAACTTGACCCGGTCACGGGCTAGGTTAGAAACTTGAAGAATTTCTCCCGAACGTAACCCTCTTCCTAACCTGACCCGACGCAACGTGTCGTTCCTATCATAGGTAACCCGAATTGCGTTTTTTGTAAATCTTTCACGCATTTAGACTTGGATAGATTAGGTCAGAAGTGGTTTTTTTTTAATATTTACCAAAAACGCAATTCGGGTTATGATAGGAACGACACGTGTCGGGTCTGATTAAGAAGAGGATTACGTTCGGAACAAAAATTATTTTTTTTTTGAAGTTTCTAACCTAACGCGGGACCGGGTCAGGGTTTTCGGGTCAGGTTCGGAATAAACAACCTAAACTTTTTTTTAGCGCACCCCCTACATTAATGGCTCATACAGGCTGGCGATACTTGACAATATGTAAGGTATCCTCCCCTATTTTAATCAGATGGGCTGGAATAACTTCTAAAACTCTCTTTTTGAGCTCCCGACTCCCCAGGCTCCCCTACTATTGTTGACACAAGTGACACTTTGCAACAAACACGTGACATGATTTGCTCACTCACTATTCGCTACACGATAATAACTATAAATGATAAAAACTATGCAACAACAAATGCCACGTGCATACGAGAAGCCACATGCACGAAGTATTATAAAGTAAGTATAATTTAATCTCATGTTTCACAGATCAAAATGGTCGACATCTATGAGACAACGGATTGACAGTTATAGATTTGTTTTCAAACTGTATTATTTGATTAGATTTTCAAAGGTGATTCTGATAGAATTTTATAAGTGACTAGCTGACCCGGCGAACTTCGTATCGCCATATTTTCCGCCCGCGTGGTAGTCAGATCCCGTTCCCGCTGTACCTTCTATTCAAACCATGTTAGATTTTGATTCCGTTCCCGCTGCACAGTTCCCGACCCGTGAACATTCCACATACAATTGACCATGGGAAAACATGGATTTTCTAGATTCAGACCCGTTCCCGCTGTACCTTCTATTCAAACTTCCATGTTAGATTCTTATCCCGTTCCCGCTGCACCGTTCCCGACCTCATTTACAAATAAGTAATACTGAAATTTCATTATGTTATTGTACAATTATTTTCTAAATCGGGGTATTTTGGACCATAACGCAACTGTTCATGACTTAAATGGCGACAAGACTACCGGCGGCGGGCTAAATAAACATTTCAAACACAAGCGCTCTCTACCAGGCAACCTTTGGATGGTAATAAATGATGTCTTCTTCTTCATTCTCACGTTGAGCCTCACAGAACCGTTAATGGAGGAGGAGGAAAACCTCTTTAACTGTTCTCCCACACCACCCTCCCGGTGTATAATCCCAGTCGCAGCCGAAGCTTTCCCCGCGGAGTCTGGGGTCCGCTTTTGCCAGTCTAAATGCGGGTTCCGCGGAAAATATCGAAGTTTAGCTAACTTCGATATTTTCTTCGAAGCAAGTGTCACTGACCTTCACAACCCATTGGCAATATCGAATCTTTGCAGTTAGACCAGTTGTTGGGCTCTTTAGGACTCCAACTGCCCATAACGACTGTCATAGGCGTAGCGGTCGCCTTCACTACCGCCATGCCGCAGACGCATGACGCCCCTGGTGTTGCATACGTCCATAGGCCATGGTAACCACTTTCCATCAGGTGGGCCGTGTGCTTGTCTGCCACCTGAGTGGTATAAAAAAAAAAAGGCTAGAGTTATTTTAAAAGTAAGTAAGTAAGTATATAAGAACTGAAAAACAATGACGAATTGTTTTACTATGTTAGCCACAATTAACATTTACCAACATTCATCAACACACAATAGCACAATATCGATAATTTATTATGGAAATATGTTGTGTTTACTTCGTACACAAGTGCTTTACTAAATACTCATTACCTTGAAAATACTAGACGGAATAAAGAAACTATAGTTACCTACCCACCGTATTAATGGATCTACGCCTTATCTTTACAAAAACAATTTTGCTATAAGGATTTGTTGTGGGTGGGTATTTGGGGCCCGACACTTTCGGGGTCAAGCCAACCTCAATTACAAGCCGGTATATCTAGTGATGGACAGATGAGGCTCAAGTGAAGGCTTTCAGGGTTGGGAGGTCAGATGGCAGTCGCTAAGACTGACTCTTTAACAAGTAAGCCACAGAGTAAAATGAAAGACACATCTTAGCAGCAAGATATATAGATTTTTTTTATATAGGACACTTCAAATGACTTCACAACGCCGGATGGTAAACTGAAAGGATAGAGGGTCACCATTAATATTATAATCAGCTTGACAGCCTCATCAGATACTTCTTGACGCCCTGCTTAAAGGACCTGAGACTGTAGGAAGAGGTAAAAACGTTTGCTGGTAAAGAATTCCAAGACTTTACGGTGCGCCAAAGAAGACCACCACTTTATTCTTGATGAAATTATTTGCGCGGTAATGGTAGGACTAATTGGAAGAGCTGATGAAGAGAGATTGTATAGGACGAAGGAAACACGTGTCTCACGTGTGCTGGTAAAGAATTCAAAGAGTTTCCACGCGACACACTACGCAATACTTATTTTCTCTCCATTATATAGAAAGTGTACTGCGGAAATATCAGAAACAAAGTTATAACCGTGGCGACATTGGAATGCGAATGTAAATGCATTTAACTCACTTACATAAGGCGGTCACTGTCAAGGTCACTGCCAATAACATTGGTATAGTTGGCGGCATTTAACTTGGCAACAAACACGTCACAAAATGTACTCAGTATGCGCGTATTGAGTGTCTTTTGAGGATAGATTGAGGTGCTGCGGAGGCGGAGGACTTCAAATCCACCAATCATAGCTTATATTAAACCAATCATCGCGCACCAGAGGCTTGTTTGTCTCGCGACTTGTTGCCAAGTTAAATGCCGGGAACTATAATGTTAACACGAATAATGATACCTACTTTATGTGGTAATCATCGTATGCAAGGCACGTGATTGGCATGGCATGCCTATCAAAGAAATGCGACTTACTCGTAGTTATGTAACCCAATGAGTAAGAAATTATATTTTTATGTGATTTATGATTAGGTATGTAGCTACCTAATGAGAATCATTTCTTTTGTACCACCCGATGGAAAGTGGTTACCGTAGCCAATGGACGAGTGTGCTACACCAAGGGAGTCACACTCACGCTGTCGACCCTGTAAGAACAGAGAGATTCTGTGCTAACGCAAACTGGGTCTTAATAAGGAGTTGCAAGGCGTTACTCGCTCGCCATTAGCCTCCAACGTGGAGTGAGACAGGGAGATGTTATATCTCCCAAACTATTCACCAACGCATTGGACGACGTCTTCAAGACTCTGGATTGGAGTGGGCGGGGCATCAACATTAACGGTGAGTACATCTCGCACCTTCGATTCGCCGACGACATCGTCATAGTTGCGGAGTCGCTGGAACAACTGGACGAAATGCTGCACAGCCTGAATGGAGCTTCTCGACAAGTCGGCCTCGGTGTAAACTTGGATAAAACCAAGATTATGTTCAACGAACATACTGTACCGAGACCGATTGCCATCGAAGGGGCGACACTCGAAGTTGTACAAAATTATAGCTAAGTACTTGGGGCAAGTTATCCAGCTCGGTAAAAACAACTTCGAGAAAGAAATAGCCAGAAGAATCCAACTGGGGTGGGCAGCATTTTGCAAATTGCGTCGGGTCTTCTCCTCCCCCCTGCCGCAATGCCTCAAAACAAAGGTTTTCGACCTACGGTGCCGAAACGTGGCCACTGACGGTGGGGTTAGTCCGTGACCTAAAAGTCGCACAGCGGGCTATGGAGCGAGCTATGCTTGGAGTCTCTTTGAAGGATGGAATTCGAAACGAGGTTATCCGACATAGAACCAAAGTTACCGACATAGCTCGCAGAATAAGCAAGCTGAAGTGGCAATGGGCTGGCCACATCTGCCGAAGGATTGATCTATTGGCCATTGGAGTAGACGAGTCCTAGAGTGGAGACCGCGCGAAGGTAAACGGAAGGTGGGACACCCCCTAGCTAGGTGGACTGATGACCTGCGAAAGGTGGCTGGGACGGACTGGATGCGGAAGGCGGAGGATCGGCAAACGTGGCGCATATTGGGAGAGGCCCATGTCACTATGTCCAGCAGTGGACTGCAATAGGCAATCGCTCTTGACATACTACATAGTTTTTAATTAGATACTATCCGAATGAACCTTACTATAGGATGCTTCACGAACAAACGGTACCTAACATTTTGACTTAGTTGTCAATGGTGGACATCGGGATAGAAAATTCAATACAGTATAACTTTTTTTCTCTTGTGTTGATTTCTGTAACATAGCGATCTATTTCCACAACTATGAGCTACTATTATGACTGATGAAAAAATAGGAATTCCTACATTCCTATTTTGGGACTGGATAAAGTGCCCGGTCAATCTGGTAAATTTTACACTTCCTGCCTGTGCCTGCAAGCAGGGCCGGATCTAGGGGGGGGCAAGCCGGGGCACGTGCCCCGGGCGGCAGCATCAGGGGGCGGCAAAATCAAATTTTGCAGATGAATGATTTTGCCTTATTTTATTTTATTTAAAACTTCATGCACATAAGTACACAGGCGGACTTAATGCCATAGGCATTCTCTACCAGTCAACCTAATAGGTGGTGCAGAGAATAAAAAAGTACCCTGGACCCCGTATAAACGATGTCTCCACCAGTGCTATTCAGAGGAGTTGATGGCTCCCTGTTCCCAGTGCAGCCGACGAAACACGTTCCACCGCAAACTACTGAGCCTCGGTTGCCTATGGCGCCCAGTGTGGATGACGACGACGACTCGAGGTCACTTGGGTAGAACTAGAGCTGGCGGTGCAATGCTCAGAGCCAAGAAGTAATAAAACCGCCCGGGACGAGGTGCGCAAACTCTTTGAAAGAGTTATAGGGAATTGCCTCATCGGACACCTCTCCAGGTTGTGGCCGGAGATGGCGAATGGCCAATATCGCTTCAGCCAGAGGCGCTCCACCGTAGATACCATCATGCGCATGACGGCTCTGGAGAACGAAGCGGTATCCTTGGACATCGCCAATGCGTTCAACTAGACTTACCTCAGGGATGCGCTCGTGTATTATGAAGTGCATCTCTACCTTCGCCGCCTAGTCGGGGCGTATAATCTGACGGAGAGAGCCATCATCTACTACCTAACAGTGACCGGCCTTGGTCGTCATCAAATGTCATGCGGTACTCTGCACAGATCGGCCTGGGTCGACCCCAGGGGTCGCTCGTGTCAACTCCTGTGGAACATCGGATACGACTGGGTGCTTTGCAATAAGTTCGGTTCGCAATAAGGTGTAAAGCTTCAGGGTGCATCTCCGAAGTCTGTGGGTGAGCACGAACAACTATCGTAATCGTATCGTGCACGTAACGATAGCACGGAGCATTGCGATTGGCCACCTGCCTGAAGCCTGCCAATCGCAATGCTCCGTGCTATCGTTACGTTCACGATACGATTACGATAGTAGTTCGTGCTCACCCCACTGGTCTCGAAATTGCTATATTAGTAGTGAAGCTTGACGTGAGAGCAGGGACGGGAACCCGAGCCTCGAGAAATCCAGCTCCACCAGGACGTCATGGTGGAGTAGAAAGAACGACTTGGGCAACCGAGCGCAACGCAAGCCGTGTTATCGGCGGTAAGATCCATCATGGAGGACTGGGTAGAGAGGCGACACGGACGGAGCCTGCTGTACCGGGTGATGCAGGTGATCTCCAAGAGAGGAAGTGCGTGTGCGCGCACGGCGCGATGTGACGCCCAGGAAAAGATGGGTTATACTTTTGACTCAAAATAAAATCCTATCGGATAGAAGACACCCCCCCCCCCCCCCCGGTATCCGAGGGAATTTACGCACGGCGAAAAAAGGGCAGGGGCGGCATTTTCGGTTTTTGCCCCGCCTTAAAAAAATTGAAGATCCGGGGCTGCCTGCAAGCTATGCTGCCAGTTCGTTGACATATAAATATGTATTAACTAATAGAGAAAAGGGGTGAAAAGTCTTGTGTTTTGAATTAAATAAAATCCATTATATAATAATCTATAACATATGTGCCTTTCTCAAGACTAAAAGAATGTTCCTTCCTAGTTGCTGCAAGAGGCTATTAAACATTTAGGCAGTGTGCCAGGTGGATTGCACAGAGTCTGGCTACCTAAAGCTCAATGCAGAGATAAAATGCAGTATGCACTATGCAGTTTCCCAGGAAGATAAGAAAAATAAGTTTATCGACATTTCTGTGGTGGCGCAGCAGACCTGCAACGAATTTCTCAAGAATTTTAATCTAAAATAACAATTCTCTGCAACTTAAGTCCCATGCGAGTAAAACCACGGTGTTATATTATATGTAAAATGCAAGAATGCAGTCCTCATTGTGATATATGAAAACAATGTTACACGTGGCAACTAACCTGCTGACACGATGAGAAAATGTTTGTCATATGAAAGTGAAGAGACCTGACTCATCTCATTTTCATTGGATATTCCTTAGATACTTATATCTATCATCAACAATAATAACAATTAATATTATATAAACAAATAAATAAAAATGTATGTTTATATAGTAATTTATCAGTGTCAAGGAGTCCCTATAACCCGATTCCTGCCAGCTTACCTTTGTAGAGATGGCAGAGATGTTTAAAGACAAAGTAGAACCTTTTTTCACTGACTTCCCCTTTCAAATGTTATCACCACTGTAATTTATTTTATAAATTAAAGATGGTGTAATTTATTTTATAAATTAAAGATGGTGTAATTTATTTTATAAATTAAAGATGGTGTAATTTATTTTATAAATTAAAGATTTGATGAAAACTCTCAGCCGTAAATCCGTTCGTAATCCGTTTATGTTAAAACTATTTTTCTGTCTATACCTAATGTCTTTTTGAGTCTGCTATCAAACTTATTTTGACTGATTTATTTCAGCTAAAACTTATATTCAGTGACTGGGACTTTTACGTAACATTATACCCAATTAACTATCTTTTCGGTCTTCAATTCCACATTGAAATATCAATCAAAGGTACCTAAGTACTATTGACAAGAGCCTACGATCAAAATATTTAAATATTTAACACCTATTGATAATGATAACACACTTGTAATTTCCACGATACCGGTTTCGCCTTACGGCATTCTTAAAAGTTTAAAGTAACAGTCGGGTGAGCACGAACAACTATCGTAATCGTATCGTGAACGTAACGAGAGCACGGAGCATTGCGATTGGCCGCCTGCCTGAAGCCTGCCAATCACAATGCTCCGTGCTATTGTTACGTTCACGATACGATTACGATAGTAGTTCGTGCTCACCCCACAGTTCTTTACATCAGTCAAGTTACAATCAAATTTTCTAACTTTGACTGATTTTTACAGGCAAAAGTTCTCTTGACCTATTCAGAGTTTTGACTATAACATAACACATATACCTACCTACCAACCTATATTTTCCATTTTCATATACCCCATTATAGAAACCGCTCGTCATCATACGAAACCAGACCACAAACAACAAGCGACGCGATTGATATTCACGTTCCATGGCCGAATCAGTTCACTGTCAAGGTCCGTCTGGCAGCGAGGTTACGAGTTGAACAGCCGCGCATTGTAAGATCGCAACCAATTCTTTACATCACGGAAGATAACAGCATTGTCAAGGTTATTAGCTTTGTATTTTTCCTATTGCAATAGAACTAGCCGGCCCGCCCTGGTTTCACCTGTAGCATATATTTCAGAACCTGTATTGAACCATATGATATATGTCCGTATTTTGGATACGCGCTGGATGCGAGCCGCTTCCAACTGGTCTTATTGGAGATCTATAGAAGAGGCCTATGTCCAGCAGTGGACTTACTATGGCTGAAATGATGATGATGATGATGATTTTGTTAGTCTTGTATGTATGAAAAACTGGATTTCCTGACATTTATAAAGTACTGCTCCGCTCCCTTCAGTTATAGCGTGATGATATATCTTCCTCGATTTGACTGGACTTAGCTATTTTCCGTGAAACGATTGCCATCTGACCTCCACATCCCAATGGCGACATTGGGCTACATCGAAACATTGCAGCTGTTATACGGATATAGGGGACCATTTAGAAGCCGCAATGAACACATTATTCTATACGCATATCTGCTATGTACGTCTACATCATACCTTAAGTACCTACGCTAGTACTATTATCTGTTCTGTGCCTTAAGCTAAGCTGAAGCTAAGGCTCTAAAGATGACATGCTTGCCAAGCCAAGGTTTCACTGCAAAGAATACCCAAGCCCGTGCAAAGCAGAGGGTCGAAAGCCGAAAAGGCTAGAAATCGAGGTGCATAACTCAAATGCAATCGGGATACGACGCTGTGATGATGATGAAAGCGCTCAGACGATGTTAAATTATCCCTAATTTTTATTTAACAAGTGGATATTCGCATATGTACCATCTACAAATATGAAGCACTAATAAATAAATAAATAAATATTCTACAACATTCTACACAACGCTATCTAGACCCATGGTAAGCTTAATTAGCTTGTGTTATGGTATCTAGAATGCGGAACATACTTAAATATATATTTTTTTCTTGTAAATACATACATATTATACATAGAAACACCCAGACCAATCCAAATATTTATATTCATGCATACAAATATTGGCACTGAGCGGGGATCGAACCCGCGCCTCCTGCGTAGCAGCCGCGTTCACTACCGCTACGCCACAGAGGATAAATAATAATCTGTGATGAATCCTATGGAAAGTTTCAAATAACATCAAGGCTAAATGATGTGTCAATGTTTGGCGCGTTCAGTAATCGTATCTCTATACAATCATTATACAAGTTATAGTACGAGAGCCCACGACCAAAATTTTTGTCTCATAGCAATACAGCCAAAACCGCATCAAATCGATAGATACGATTATCCTGAACTCGAAAAAACCAATATCAGACATTTTCCGCGTAGCGTTTGATCTGACCGAATTTTCAAAATTGTCAAAGAATTTTACCGAACTGCATCATAGCAATATGTCTGATTTGCAGACTGTAGTTGAATGATAGTTCTGAGATACCGGAAACATATTTTTCAGACGTTAGGGGTGTAGCGCAAACCCGTAAAATCACTTAAAAAAATTAAAAATGAGACAAAAAAAATGTCTCATAGCAATACGTCTGAAAATCTTTTTTATTAGTAAATATTGGTTATTTGATGCGAACAAAACAATTTTCAGACGGAAATGTAAACGCATTAAATTTTGAGACCGTTTTGAAAATGTTAACAAATTTTACCGATCGGTATCATAGCAATATGTCTGAAAATTGTTGGACATGATAAAATAAGTTGTCCACATGTGCAAAAAATTTATATCAGACAAATTAAGTGTAGCATCTTCTCTATCAGACAACTTTTCGATACTCAGATATCATTTAAAAATCGTATTGAGGCATCTTGAATTCTCTGTTACAAACCAATGAATACGTTGCGACCCTGAATTCATTACATGATAATTAACAAAGAATTTACCCGAAACCGTAACATTGAAGTTGAAGGACTGAAATAAATCGCACAAAAGGAAACTGGGATGAAGTTGAAAAAAAAAACGGTTTATTCAAAGTTACAAAATATTCTCGTATTTAATCGCTGTCGGATTTGGAATCGTCGTCTGATTGAACTGATTGATTTGATAGTCTTGGTTTTATTTAAAGCACACTTGAGTAACTTTTACAAAAGAAATAAGTAATGACATCTGTCATCTGTCAAAGTACATATTATAGACAAGGGAGATTCTTGAATATCTATGAAGGCTGTAAATTTTAAAAAAATCATTTTCGTACTTATTTTCGTTTTTGGGAGTATATGCTACACTTAAAGTGTCTGAAAACAGGTTTTTGGTAATCATGGCAGCAATACGAAAAGTTAAAATTTTTTTTATCCGTATTGCTATGATACAGGTCGGCTAAATTTTTGACATTTTCAAAAATGCGCTCAGGCTATGTGCTACGCACAAAATGTCTGAAAACAAACTTTTTCGTAATACAATTATAAAATCTATGTACATTTTCACTATCAGACGTATTGCTATAATACCGACTGCCTTTTTTTTTAGACACAGCAGAAATGGCCTCCCACGCAGTTGCTACACTTTCGACCGTTACTACACACCTAGTCGGGTTCAGAATCATACAATCTAACGATTTTATAGGGTTTTTGCCGTATTGCTATGAGACATGGTTTTGGTCGTGGGCTCTCGTACTATTATATGTATGTTGCAGCCAACTAGCTGAATCAGCCGTTCAATTAACCGCCTAGCCTGTTAACTAAACGACGCCATTCAGTTAACAGACTGAATGATATTCAGCCGTAATGATTATTACAACATTCAATAAACTGGCTGTCTATAGTACGCGCCAGTTAATGTGGCAATACGAGTGGAACAAAGTCTTACGAATACGAAGTAACAAGAAAGGTAAATCAAAAATATTAAGAATTAAGAATTATTACATTATCTTTTAACATTGAAACTATCGTTTTTGTAAATTTCGTATACATACACCACTGTATGGGGGAATGTAAATGACTCGTATTGCCACATTAACTGGCGCGTACTATAATGATTAGGCCATTCGTACAATATGGCACTATCCCGTTAAGACCGTTAGAGATAGGTTCATGGGGAAAGCTGCACAATCCAAAATCCAACTTAGATTGGTGGCTAATTTTTCACTGTAGAGTAGATCCATTTTTCCACAAACACAATTGAACCATCATTTTACTATTGCTCGCTACTGGCATCTACTTTGGCCCTCAATTATCAGGCCCTCAATTCTGCTAAAGCACAACCACTGTCATTCCACATAGACTACAAAAAATGGCATCAAATTTTAGACCTTATTTTTATAGACATACAGTCAAAAATTAAATGTAATTTTCTTGCAATGTCAGTGGCATGACATGACTGGCATGACAGTGGTTTTGCTTTAGCAGAATCGAGGCCGGTCGGTGGCCTACATAATATTATGTTCAGAACGGTCACCCTTAAGACTGACCTGGACCAGTATTTCTTAACCCAATATGTGATCCTACTCGGTTACCAATCAGTCACGATCCCTCTTGAAAGATATCAAGACTAGTTTTTAGTTTAAGCACTTTTTGCCTAATTAATTAAAACTAGTTTACACTAAATACCTTCCTTGTAACTAGAATTTTCTAGTGTTTACTAGAATTCATTGCTTTACAAATTAATGGTAAGTAAAACCAGTTTTAAGTTTAAGTGTGAATTGGATGTCACAAACTAAATAAAAGTGAGTTATAGGTTTTATTGAGCCATTTTATTGAGTAAGACTGGATTTGTCCAGTGAAAAACCATCCACCCAAGTCCCACAATGTATTAAAATAAAACCACTTTTTAATTGATCGTACCTATTGTGATTATTTGGTACACAAATCTTTTCAGTTTGTGCCGCGTGGTTCCCGGCAGAGCAGAATTTGGGCCACCCCATCTCCTCTCATGCGGTGTCGTACAAGACGAGTGAGAGATAGATAGGGCTGTTTAACATCAGACAAACATACCTACAGTCCAGTCCAGGCTCAACCTCAGATGTATGACTCGAGTCAACAATAGTGCCCGGAATACGGCAATAGGCTCACCCCGTACTACATTACCCCTAATACAATGATTGGTGAAATGGAGGTGTTAATTCACCTCTGCCTAACCCTCCAACGATAAAGGCGTGATGTATGCATGTTTTTGTTCGGTTGTTTTTTTTTCTTGAGCATTCAAAATTCTCAGTAGCTCAGTGTTCAGAGCATTCCCCCTGTAAGGGACTGGTCGCTAGTTCAAGTCCCGTGCAAGTGCCTTGAAATTTTATTAAATAGGTCAGGTCAGGTAAGTTCTTGTCCCAACACAATCGACACCAATATTATCTTTTTTAAATGTTTGATAGTAAAGTAAGTTTACATACCTACGTAAAGCAAACGGATATCACGCCACAGTGATAAAACCGAGCGGGCTAAGCAAAAATAAATATTTTGCACAGATTACTGATTACAGTACTGCGTAGTAAAGTTTAATCTTATTTTTATTGATTACCTACATCCAATCTCATCGCTCACATCCGTAATCTATAAGCCATAACGATTCAAAAATGTAATCCCGATGGTAGTTGAGAAAATTAATTAATTATCTAAACAACCCTGGTTGTCAAACCAAACAATTCCATCAAGAACCAAGCGGTTCGACGACTCTTCTTTGCCGCACCATAAAGTCTTCTCATCATCACGCCTTTTTCACCGGAGCGTTAGGCAGAGGTGAATTAATATCCACATTTCATCATTTTGTTTAGAAATTTGGAACTTATTATATCCATAATATTTATCTAATATTATCACGTTCGAGTATAGTGAAATAGTTCTTAGGTATGTCAGTTAGGAAGCTATCTCTGGCTCACTGCTATAGGATTTACAAAGATTATACTTATCTATCTATTTAATGATTCAAGATGACGTAATATCTCGGTATATTACTACTGCGCATTTCTTCTTTAATTAAAAAAAAGGTTATAGGTAATCTATCTACTAAAACAGCTTGAAAGATCACTTCAAATAAATCTTTCATTATTTCACTTTATTCATTGTAGGTAGTAAATGAATCAAATTATAAAATATTCATAAATAGTTCTCCACCAGCATCAGTTACCTACCTTGGTCAAGCTACCGGTGGTTAGGGCTCCAAGGGAGGCACCTCCTCACAATGCCTGCCGTGTCGTGTCGAGTCGAGGAGTACCTACCCAACTGCCTAACACGATCCATAATATAACATTATACTCCAAGTCTACCTCATCAGCGAGCCAGTACATATTATACTGATTAACGAATGAGGCTCAGGACTTAGGAGCAGGAGTAGGGATTCCTTTATTTTTTTTCCATTTGTGTAAACTTCCGACAATATGTATGGGTAGGTACATATAACGTGTTTTTTGCTATCTTAGCAACATAATGCGAATATGTCCTTATCTTCGCTATCAGACCAATTTACATAACAAGTTGGTAAATCTCGTTTCAACTCTGAACTTGGCCCAATTCGGACGTCCTTGTTATGAACACGTAGGTACATAATATCTCAAAGCTTTTAAAAATAAATAATTAGCTACGTCGTTTTATAACGAGTAAAACTAAAAAAAATGTGTCTAAAATAAAAAAAAATTGACGTGTCAGTTGAAGTTCCAGATATTTTATACCTACTTAGATGGCAGACAAGCACACGTCCCACCTGATGGAAAGTGGTTACCGTGGCCTATGTACGTATGAAACACAATAAATCCACTTCCCACCTAATTATGTAGGTACACTATGTACTGTAACTACTAATAAACTAAACTAATTATCACCAGCCCGTAACGAGACTGCTTCCTGTCCTACAAGTTTTTTAACAAGAAACTCATTGAACTTTTTATACTTTATTTACTAGCATGTTGAATTAACATAATTATAACGTTTCGATAGATAAACAAGTTAAAATAACAAACACTATTTTTAACTATCTATTCTATCGCAATTTCAATCAATCAATCAATCAATCAATTAGCCTACTGCAGTTCACTGCTGGACATAGGCCTCTCCCAATATGCGTCACGTTTGCCGATCGCCCAGTATGGTGATTTATTTGGGATCTTTTAATTAGGTAAGTATCTATTTACTGTTAGTAATACATAGTACTCTACATCAAGCCCACATAGGACTCTACATCAAGCCTTCATAGGACTCTACACCGGATCTCGCATTAGTAAATAGGTACTGATCCTGACTTTTCAGTTGATTTTCAACATCCATGGTTACTTGGAGACAGAAGACGGTCTCGTAGCTGGAAGTGTTCGTTAAAAATACCCGAATTATGTTGTCGTGAAGTTGTATTTTGCGTTTTCTTGGGCTTTATATGTAATTTTCGTGTAAACTTTAGACAGTAAAAATCGTCTTTTAATAAAGTTCTGATTGAGTAACCTAGTAAAGCGAGCATTCATTTTCAGACTCTTTTGGGAGAGGCCTATGTCCAGCAATGGACAGCAATAATAGTCCAGTACGAATTCCAATATGCTTTATTGATTGATTGTCTTTAGCTATCAAATTTTTATCCAAAGACTTGCCCTACTTCTACCTCATTTAATTATAAAGTGTATATTTTTTTATGGAACACTGCAGCACTGTTGTGGAAGTGTTATATATAGTTTCCCTGGAATGAATTACTAATCTTGTGGAGCTTTAGTATTATGTTATCAGTGGTGGAGTTGGGTCGAGTTAACTCGAGTTGACTATCAAGTAGGTACTCGATACAAGGTTGTTTTTATGTGATGTCTGTCTACTGTTTATCCCTACTAATATTATAAATGCGAAAGTAACTCTGTCTGTCTGTCTGTCTGTCTGTCTCACTTTTACGACTAAACCGCTGAACCGATTTTGATGAAATTTGGTATAGAGGTAGATTAGACCTTGAGAAAGGACATAGGCTATGTTTGGTCGCGATAACCGACATCCACGCGGGCGGAGCCGCGGGCAAAAGCTAGTATTACCTATATGTGTCACAGTCACAGACTCTGATAAGATACGTTTTTTACACAGACATACTTACCTAGATATCTACCTAAGTTTTTCTTGTAACACTACAGTTACACAGTTGTCGCGCCTATATTCTATGATTGATGAATTTGAGCTCCTCTGCACCCGTAGCATCCCGAAGATACCCAAAAAAAGTATTATAATGCGCATATAGAGTAAGATTTTGTGCCGTGCTTGGAGTCAAGATAATTATACGCATGTAACGGTAACTATAACCAAACCTGGTAAAAACATTAGGTACGTGCTCTTAGCAACTATTACTCATAAAGGAAATAATTTCATATTCTCCTTGTTTATACCTACATATTTTTATAAATTAAAATATAAACATCTGTTGAACAGCTTATCCGTTATCGTCGACTATCAACAGCAACGGGGCAGGCGAGGCGCCTCGAATAAAATAAATAAAATATTGTACTGCACACACTAGCGACATCACGTGTTTGTTCAGGGTTGACGCTAACGCTGCGTAGCATTTATTTATTACTAGCTTTTGCCCACGGCCCCGCCCGCGTGGATGTCGGTTATCGCAACCAAACATAGCTTATGTCCTTTCCCAAGGTTTAATTCATCTCTGTACCAAATTTCATCAAAATCGGTTCAGTGGTTTGGGCCTGAAAGCGTTACAGACAGACAGACAGGCGGACAGACAGGCAGACAGAATTACCTTCGCATTTATAATATTGGTATGGATTTATTACATATATGGTAGCGTAGCCACCCCGTGTATAATAAATGTAGTAAACAAGCTTATTACTAAGGCCCGTATTCCTAAACGATATTCAGTGCTGAATCTCGATTTTCTTTCACAGATTTCACAGATTTTCAATGATAAGTTATAAATCGAGAGTTAAAATTGAGTATCCTTTATGTAACACTGCAGGCATACATATAATCACGCCTTTATCCCGAGAGGGTTAGGTAGAGGTGAATTATTACCCACATATCAACAATCATTGCACCTATTAGGTTCCACGTAATAGGGGGTGAGCCTAGTGCCGTATTCCGGGCACTATTATTGACCCCAGCCATGTATCTGCTGCTGAGTCTGGGGTGTATATATCTGTGTTATGTTAAACAACCCTATCCCTTTCGTCGCCTCCACTCCACCCCAACTTCTCCCATGCGGTGGCATGGGAGAAGTTGGGGTGTCACAAATTCTACTCCGCGGGAACCACGCGGCATACATACGACTGTACTTATAAATAATAACTAGTGCATTAGGCAAGGCTCATAAAAGTCTGTTAAACCTTAGAATATACATTATCTAAATACTTTAACCTTTATAGACGAGTATATTATTGTGCCAACCCTATATTCACGATTAAAGAAGAAACCTTGACTTCATGTGCCTACTGCGTAGTTACAACTAGACGTAATAACTTTAAAACTAATACGAAAATATGTCATGTACTCATTCCATTACCGCCTCACAACATACAGCATACTTCAACTTAGTAAACTATACCAGCAATGGATCGTGAACAATAAAACTATTGTACTACTTAGAGATTACTATTGCATTACGAAAATATCAATCTCGTTTACATCATTCCGGCTGTAACTAGTTTTGACATACAGAGCTCTTTATTTTGATAAAATGTCATCAGTTAGGTAAGTAATAAAATATCTTAATTAGTCTGTAATGTACAAATCTTACTGGGTCATAAAAATAAATCTTACTTTGTGCTTACAAAGTACTGCCTTTATAAAAAAATATACGCAGTAGTAGTCATATATCGCTCATTTGCAAGAAGCACGACATAACTAAAAAACGACAACTTTTGGGAAACACGGTTTTAAAATTTGATCTCCATTTTTACAATAACTATTAATGAAAAGATCACTAAACTGCATTTTATTGTGTCAAGCGTCTATTCATCTTTATTTTATGAGTTTTACAAATCAGTTTAATGTGAGGAATATGTTATAATTGACATTTTTATGGCATCTGGGATCACTTGTGACATTATTTCTAATAAAATAGTATACCATTATTTCATACTCTTCAGATTGTGTCATTATTAATAATACATATTTTCTAAAATGTTTAATTAGAGGGTATGTAAATAAAAAAATGTCATTTTAGAAAAATTAAAAGTTTAATAATTTTTTGTTATGACATTACTATTACTTTTGAATCAGTCACTTTGCTTAAACAATACTTACCCACCCCAAGAATACAATCAGCCGCTGTGTATGGCGTTTGTGGACTACGAAAAAGCCTTCGACTCTATCGAAACCTGGGCAGTGCTGGATGCCCTGCAGCGGTGCCGTGTCGATTGGCGATACATCGAGGTGCTGAAATGCTTGTATGACACTGCCACAATGTCTGTCCAGCTCCAAGACCAAAAGACGAAACCCATTAGCCTCCAGCGTGGAGTGAGACAGGGAGATGTTATATCTCCCAAACTATTCACCAACGCATTGGAGGACGTCTTTAAGACTCTGGATTGGACTGGGCGGGGCATCAACATCAACGGCGAGTTTATCTCGCACCTCCGGTTCGCCGACGACATCGTCATATTTGTGGAGTCGCTGGAACAATTGGGCGAAATGCTGCACAGCCTGAATGGAGCTTCTCGACGAGTCGGCCTTGGTGCAAACTTGGAGAAAACCAAGATTATGTTCAACGAACATGTTACACCAGGACCGATTGCCATCGAAGGGGCTACACTCGAAGTTGTTCAAAAATATGTCTACCTTGGGCAGGTTATCCAGCTTGGTAAAAACAACTTCGAGAAAGAAATAGCCAGAAGGATCCAACTGGGTTGGGCAGCATTCGCCAAATTACGTCGGGTTTTCTGCGCGCCCCTACCGCAATGCCTCAAAACAAAGGTTTTCGACCAGTGCATCCTACCTGTTATGACTTACGGACTTACTTACCTGAAAGTTGCGCAGCGGGCTATGGAGCGAGCTATGCTTGGAGTTTCTTTGAAGGATAAAATTCGCAACGAGATCATCCGACATAGAACTAAGGTTACCGACATAGCTCGCAGAATCAGCAGGCTGAAATGGCGGTGGGCTGGCCACATCTGTCGAAGGACTGATGGCCGCTGGAACAGACGGGTCCTAGAGTGGAGACCGCGAGAAGGAAAGCGCAAGGTGGGACATCCCCAGGACAGGTGGACTGACGATCTGCGAAGGGTGGCTGGGACGGACTGGATGCGGAAGGCGGAGGATCGGCAAACGTGGCGCGTGTTCGGAGAGGCCTATGTCCAGCAGTGGACTGCAATAGGCTAATTGATTTGATTTGATTAGCAAATACATAGTATAAAACAAATTACTATAGTATTAAACACTAAAACCACTAACCAGAATGCCTGGGTTAAAATTTCGAATATAGGTAATTAAAAAACTACCTTCTTTAAATTAAATATAAAATTAATTATTGTCTATAACGTACTAAGTAATAGCAGTGTTTTACCTGAAAATAAAACACATATTAAATACTTACCTTATTTGAAGCTTACTTTATGAGAGTAGCGCTTGTCGTATTTCCGGTTTCTTCTGTCTCTTTCACTCTATGTACCCTCTAAATATGTTTATCTCGCTCGCACATCCGGCTACCCCACCAGGCCTCCCGCCACTATCGCAGTCGAATGCGACAGGCGGGTTTTTGAATCATTGAGTCTCAGATCTGCACCAGGCAGAATTTAAAGCGTAAGCTTCAAATAAGGTAAGTATTTAATATGTGTTTTATTTTCAGGTAAAACACTGCTATTAAACACTTGACCGTTATTTGAAGCTTACTTTATGAGACATGTCTGTTATCGCCTGGTGGGATGACGCCAATGTGATATATAAGTATCTAAGCTCAAGTGGGCCTAAGCACAAATATATATGAGTTATTCAAATATTCAGGGCTACGATACGAAGGCCCTTTCTATTTATAATAAAACCAAAGGATGTGCAATTTCACATTTATTTAATCAAATTAGAGATTAGATAAAGCCAAGGTACACATAATAAAACATGTTCAACAAAGGTTGCAATATTATGTTCCCACAGTAGAATTTAACAAAAAGAATATTCAAGTAGTTAATCAAATTACCACTGGTTAAATTAAATTAATTGTTTATCTATTAGGAATTAACAAACTGATTTAGTTAATTGGGTCAAACAGTCTAGTTATACTAGAGCTAGTGTCTGAAGACATAACCTCCTTGCAGTAGAAGCGTGCGAAGGTGTTCTGTGACCTCCAATTGCCCCTGGAGAGGATTTCGTCCAAGGGAAAATTGTCCAACCAGTTCTTGGACGCAACGGCTGACCGAAAACTTCCTGGTGAGGCCACGACGCCGGCTTCCAACAATAAGGACTTAACCCATCCCGCAATTACGGTACGAGAAGCAGCTCTTGGTTTCCCTCTTACGTTTAGAAACAGGTTGTTACAATTACTTGTACTACGCTTCTCTTCACATATAGCAATAGTACGTTTTACCCAGAATACAGGATCTAAATTTTTGTTTGTAGGATTGTAAGATAGCTTCCACCCGGACTGTCTGTATACAGCCGTGTCTGTTTTAGATCCAAAGATAGGCCATAGGATTAAATGATTATCATTATCAACCAGGTGATTAGAATCTACGGATAACAGGGTTAAGTCGTGCACTCTTCTGCCCGAACATAAAAGCAACAATGTTGCTGTATGTCTACAAGTTGCGAAGGCACTGTTCTCATTTACACAATACTCACTCAAAAATGAAGATAATTTGTCTATGTTCCAGATCGGTCGCTTTATGGGTACAGGTTTTTTCAATGCAATAGATTTTAGAATATGCTTGACTAAGACGTCTGAGCTTAGTTTATCTGCATTATCAGAGTTACTTAAGGTAGAAACGACTGATTTGTGTAATAAGATAGTACTATACGCTAATCCATCTATAATACACAAATCTGCTAGAAAACGAGCTAAGTTTGGCCCTGTAGCTTCTAACGGGCTTATCGCATGTTCCTTTGTCCACTTAAGCCATCTGTTCCATGCTGCTTTATATGTCTTTTTGGTAGATGGACGCCAGGCAGATTGTAGCAGTTGTATTTGAGCATCGTTCCATTCTGTCAAATTTTGTGACCACCCCCACAACATTTCCACACTTCCATAGTCATTTCTCGGACTTTGGGGGGTGGTACGCCGGTCACTGTGTCTATCAGGTGCAGGTGTAGATTCTCTATTGTGAACGGAGCTGCTAGCGCACGGGCTTTCAGGTCTGGCCGCCAGAACACTCGCTCCCATCTCGGAACTACGACGAGGAATATTCCGGAAGCCGAGTTGAGGTGCTCTAATACCTTCGGTATGAGGTAGGGTGGTGGAAAAACCCAAGCTAGAGGGTAATTCCAGCTGCGGGAGAAGGCATCGTGATATATCGCTTGAGAATCGCTCTGATCCAGCGTTACGTAATTCGTCACTACCTTTGCCCGCTCCGAAGCAAACAGGTCTATCATTGGTACGCCAAACCTTTTGAATATTCTCGTCGTGCACCGAGGTAAGAGATGCCACTCCGGAGGCAGCCGGTGACGGGACAAGTGATCCGCATAGCTGTTGTATTTGCCCGGCAGGTGTTGTATCTTTAAGTTGATCTGGTGGGCGCAAAGAAGATGGAAAACTTGTTTTGTTAGCTCCATCAAGGCGGGTGATCTGGTCCCCCCCTCGTTTCTTAGATATGCTACAACAGTTCTGTTGTCGCATTGTACTAAGACCGTTGACTTGGACATCTGTGACCCGTGTTGTTCCAAGGCTTTCAGTATGGCGATCATTTCTTTTTGATTGCAATGGAGGCTCTGTTCTTGGCCCGTCCAGCGTCCTGACAGTGACTGGCCATCGAATTGAACACCCCATGCGATGTTTGATGCGTCTGTGGTAAGAAAATGCGACGGCGGACTGAGATGAATCATGGCAGATCGGTGGCAATTCAGTAGCCACCACTCCAGGTTGTCTCTTACTTCTGTTGGTAGAGTGTAGCAGCTGGTAGTATTCACTTCCTGGATTTTGTTTAGGAACATCAGTGCGTCGCGAAAATTGAGCCTGCCCATGGGCACTGCGAAACTTGCAAAGTTCAGCGTCCCTACTAAGCTCTGGAGGTTTTTTAGGGTTGTTGCACCCTCTTTTAATAATTGTTGAATCTTCTCTTTTAGAGACGTTATTTTCTCGTGCGGCAAGGATCTCTCGTTCAGCCATGGATCCCATACAATGCCTAGATATATTAGACTTTTGCATGGCAATGTTACGGATTTTTGGAGATTTATTTGCCAGCCCAGGTAGCGCAACCGTTCTAGCACTATTTGAATGTGCACTCTGAGCATTTGAGGGTTTTGATGAGCCACCAAAAAATCGTCTAAATAGACCAGTACTCGAATGCCTTCCTGTCTTAACGTTTGTGCTACCCAGTTTGTCAGTGTCGCAAATACTCTGGGGGCTGTACTGAGACCAAATGGAAGACATGTCATTTGCAACAGCTTTCCTTTGTAAACGAGTCGCAGAAACCGCCTGTGCGACGGGCAAATTGGTACATTGAAGTAGGCCTGCGATAGATCTACTTTGCAAAGCCAGTCTTTTGGTTGAAGGAAATTTGCTACGCGGTAGACATTTATTAGTTTGAACGGTGGAGTGAGAACAAATTGGTTCAAACTTTTTAAGTTGAAAATTGGTCGATTGGTGCCATCGGTTTTCGGAACCAGAAACATTGTCGATAAGAAACTGGGGGACCATGCGGCCGTTTCTAGTATACACTGAGACAGCATTTGAGAGATGAGAGTTGACATCTCTTTGGACTCCCTTGTTTTGAATTGACCGCATTTGTTGGGTAAAACAAGAGGGGGTTTTTGGATGAAAGGTATGCGATAGCCTTTTATTATGTGAAGCAATGTATTTGGTGCACCCAGTTTCTGCCAACGATCGACATAATGTGTCAACTGGCCCGCCCGGAAGTAGTCAGTACCTCCTTCTCTTAGGTCCTGAATAGGAATCAGGGGCTGCGGGGCGCTTCTTGTTTTTAGCGGGCTCTTGTCTGTTGGCACGCTGACTACCTCCACGTGGACGAAAGGATCCTCGTGTAGTATTGTTGGCACTGCGAGTGTTGCGTCTGTTATAGGAACCCTGTGGGGGTCCAAAACTTTGACTGGGTCGACTATGTATGCAGCCCTGCGAGGGCTGGACAGAACATGGCCCAGTGCGAGAAGTCTGAGGCGTACCCTGCGAGGGTACTTCGCAATTCGCTGGCCCCTGCGAGGGGTTGCGTGTGACATTCTTATTTTTATAGCCACCTGCTTTATTAGGGGGTAAGAATGTCCTTTTTACACCTCCACTTTTCTCTAAAAATGATGTAAATTTTTCGCCACTAAAGATATGTTGGCTTGAAGGTGGAATTTTGCGCAAGGACGATTTGATTAAAGGGTCTCTTGCAAAATTGATAATACCATCTCTACGCATTTGAATAGTCTCTGCCCGATGACCACAGACGAGTTGCAACATGTCGGAGGATACCTTGTGGTATTCTCCTTCAGAAAACAACTCGATGATCTTATCACGGAGTTGTTGGGCTGATATACTACCTTTTTCCCCGGCCCAGGCAATGAAATCGGTCATACTATTTTGTAAAACCTCCCGTTGTTTCAGGATGCAAAAAGTTAATGCACCATACGCTTTATCCGCATACGCCAAGTGGCGTAAGGAATCGTAAGGTTTGACTTCCTCATTAACCTCTAATTCTGTAAAGCCGGGAGTGTGGTTATACAGCTTCTGGACTTCAGAATACCTCACCTCACTCCACTCATCCTTATCCAGGTGCTGAATGTTCTCTAAAACTTTCAGAAATTCAACTGGGGTCTTGGGCACAGTAGGTTCTTTTAGTTTGACATGAATATCGAAGTTAAAGTGAGACTCGTTTGCGAGGTCCTCGTCAATCTCTTGCTCGTACAAGGATCCAAGGTCCTCGTTAGGCAATAATGAGATCACGTCCTCGTCATCCCTATCCTGTTCCTCGCCTGGACAGCGAAAAGTTACGGCAGGTTGGGTGCTTGGGTGGACAGGACCACTATCGTAAAAATGTTTACGGAGTTCGCCAACTTCACAGGATAATTTGTGTAATAGTGCATCTTTACGGTTACGTTTGCCCCCTCTCTTTTTATGATTACGGCGATGACGGCGTTTTCTTTTACGCATCGACGCACTAGACGATGAAGAGCTAGTGCTACTACTGGAATCGCTAAAGGAAGGCGAGCTGTCTTTTGCCCGTGGTACACTAGTAGTGGATTCCCCGACATGTATACCTGATGGCCCCGCGACGGCCGCGACCGGGGCCAAGGTAATATTATTTGGATCGGACATCGTAATACTTACACAGTTAAGTACACTGCACAAAAATAAAATTCACGTAAAAATATGAAATAATAAAAGTCAATAAAAATCAATAAAAATGTGGGTACATCAAAAATTATTCAAGAGTAATTTATTTAAAACAGACATCAAGGTTTGATATCG
This sequence comes from Eilema depressum, assembly GCA_914767945.1. Taxonomy (NCBI): domain Eukaryota; kingdom Metazoa; phylum Arthropoda; class Insecta; order Lepidoptera; family Erebidae; genus Eilema; species Eilema depressum. Next base: position 4,554,917 of record OU612026.1, read on the forward strand.
ACTCTATGAAAACGAACGGTAAAACCATTATATTGATGTACCCGCTGTTATAAAAGCCATACTAGATATTATAGAAAATAATCACTTACAGTACCCGAAGTAGAAGCACTTCAAGATTATTAATACTTATAAGCAGGTAGATCGTAATAAGTACTCACTAAATACACTGTAGCGATTTTAAAGTCTTAAAGTATTTTTAAGATAAATGACTATACTTCTACAGTATGTATATAAGAAGAGACTTTATAATTACTAGTGCAACGTAGTCTAGACGAACGTCTGCACTTGACGGAAAACAAGACGCCAATGATTCAAAAACCCGCCTGTCGCATTCGACTGCGATAGTGGCGGGAGGCCTGGTGGGGTAGCCGGATGTGCGAGCGAGATAAACATATTTAGAGGGTACATAGAGTGAAAGAGACAGAAGAAACCGGAAATACGACAAGCGCTACTCTCATAAAGTAAGCTTCAAATAACGGTCAAGTGTTTAATAATAGTTATTCGCAAGTCTTTCTTTTTATTAAGAATACAACAACGCGAAATATGACTACTATTACTGAACCATATTGTTACTGAAACGTCGTCACAAAACGTCATGTGTCGTTCTAACATTTAAATTATCAAAATAAGCTTTACTTATTTTTTGAGAAGATCGTCATAAAACAAAATGTGTCGTCTACGTTGAAAACTTGTACGTGCACTCGTTGCAACAAACTTGTAGTAACTGAAATGAGCCGGTGTCGAATAAAAGAGCGCAGTCGAGCGAGACTGAGACAGAGTGACACAACCTTTCTCAGTCACTCATATTTAAGCGCAGAGTTATGTCGTTTTTACAGAAAATAAAGCATTTTTTTCCCATTGTTTGTGTATAAATAACTCAATTTCACAATTTTTTTAGTTATGACGTCCTTCTTGCAAATGAGCGATATTATCGCCGGTAAAAGGAATTGTTTTAGTTATACATAGTAATGGAAATAAATGCGATACTGAATTTGTTTATAGATAGTTCGAACGGAAAACGGAAGATCCGCGACGGAATTTCCGTCAAGTATGGTATGTATAGGCTTATGGAGATGTTTTCACGACGACTATCCGTTCACTGCGCTACCCGGTCCAAACTGTCCTATTGGCAGGCTAGGCTTGACCAACAAAACCCCTGTTGAATTAAAAGCTGAAGGCACTTGTACTTTTCCAAAATCCTTTTAGTTTTGAACCTAACCGGCTTCGGCTCATGGCTTTCCCAAAGGTTTAAAGGTTTCTTTTCCACAATTTTTTTCATGTTTGAACCTAACCGGTTTCTGCTCACGGCATTCTCAAAGGTTCTACTAACCTAACCGGTGCTAAATGCCGTGAGGCAAAGCCCGTTAGGTTCAAAAATAAAAAAATTGTGGAAAAGTACAAGTGTTTTATTCAATATGTGTAGCAAGTTCCACCAAGCGCCATCAATCTCCAGTATAAACAGTCTGAATACATTAGGCGTGTCTACAAATTTACAGAAACTTTAAAAGAAAACAATGAATTTATGGAAGAGAATTATGTAAAATGCCATTGACCACACCAGCATGATGTCATTGTGGAAAATTTCTGCTTAAACACACGTTGATGATTATAAATATTTGCTCAATTTATGTTTTATTGATATTGACTCTGTAAATACAGCGGGACTGTATACCTACCAACTGAATCTACACGAATTTTTACATACTCTTACTATTGTGTTCGTAATTTATTTCCAAAATACTGCACTATATCACCATCATTTCAACATCGTGTCATCATGTACAGTCAAAAAAGGAGATACGGTTGCACTTTCTCATATAAGTCCTATCCTACTATATCCTACTAATCCTACTAATATTATAAATGTGAAAGTTTGTGAGAATGGATTTGTGGATGTGTGGATGTGTGGATGTTTGTTACTCTTTCACGCATAAACGGCTGGACCGATTTGGTTGAAATTTGGTATGTATATAGGTTATACCCTGGATTAACATATAGGCTATATATCAGCGATGAACGGGATCAGAATTCCACGCGGGCGGAGCCGCGGGCAACAGCTAGTATTATAAATGTGAAAGTTTGTGAGAATGGATGTGTGGATGTGTGGATGTTTGTTACTCTTTCACGCATAAACGGCTGGACCGATTTGGTTGAAATTTGGTATGTATATAGGTTGTACCCTGGATTAACATATAGGATATATATTAGCGTCGAATGGGATCAGAATTCCACGCGGGCGGAGCCGCGGGCAACAGCTAGTTGTATATAAAAGTGTGACACTATCTCCTTTGTCGACTGTACATCCGAGCCGTTTACCTCGGGCCCTAAGGTAGCCCTTTAGGTAATCTGTGCCCGGAGTTCGCTTTCTGGCTTTTTCTCCTGCAATTCACACGATTTTGGACATCGCTGGCAGCTGGCAGTGAGACTATCAACACGCATCATATTCTACATACGACTGTCATCTAAAATACAATGTGTCCTCAGATCTAGTTATAAATCGAGATTCAGGACAGTTATCGTTCTGGAAAACTGGTCTGAAAGTCTAAGAACGGATTTCACCAATGATAGTAACTGGGATCAACCCAATGATTCTTCTTTTTCTTCGCTTGGTCTTCTTCAATAAATTTCATTTTTATGTTAATATAGGGCAGTTCAATAATCACTCGAAACCGGCGAGAAAATAGAGGAAGCTCGTGAAGTGTGTTATCTCTGCCTACCCTGAAGGAAAATAGGCGTGAGCATTTAAGTATGTATGTTAATCTCTATATATAAAAATGAATCCCAATTTCCCTTGGTCACGCCATCACGCGTGAACGGCTGGACCGATTTCGCTAATTCTTTTTATAGAACATTCCTTAAAGTACGGGGATGGTTCTTACGTAGAGAAAAATTGAAAAAAAAAAGAATTGACTGTTAGGCGGTACGAAGTTCGCGGGGTCAGCTAGTAAGTAGACATATTTTGAACGCTGCGTAGATAGTAAAAAAAATACTTTATTTACACTTCGTACTGTGACGGCGACTTTTCTAGACTTTTCTAGATAAATCCGGAAAAATTCATACATACCTACATATACTCACGCCTGTAAATCCCCGAATGGGTAGGCAGAGGTATACATATTAATACCCACATTTCTCTAACCATGATTTTCGGTCCCACGTAATAGGGGGCAAGCCTATTGCTATTAATTCAAAAGGCACGTTTTTGCCGACTGCTACTGTTGTACCACCTATGGTTGTAGGTTGGTACCACTTAGACTTAGGTCTTGTGTATTCGCTAACACCCGATGTGCAAATAACAGAATAAATACTTAGTTAATGTGATTTTTATTACGAGTAGCTCCCATTTTCCGTAGCTATAACAATTTAATCGTTCATTTGCCATACCGAGCTCGTAGGAGTCGTAGTATGAATATTTTATGGCGTACATGCGGCATACTGAAGATAAACTCATAAAATTGTCGTTAAACAATATACCTACTGCGTGTTATTTAAAAAAAATAACAGAATAGGTATATCTGTTTATTTTTTATACAAAGAACACAACAAATGAAGCCTCGTATCGACTATGCAACATTTGACGCGCAACACGTTCAACGAAGTCTGCAACGTTGCGCAACACGCGCTATGTTGCTAGCTGACGTGCAACATAACTCGCGGGTTGTTATTTATTCGACGAGTGATCGTGTGTGGATAGACAACATTGTCAATATTGTTCCGCGTTGTTGCGCGTCGTTGTTGTGCAACGTTGCTGAACATGTTATGTCGGACTCCAGCCGACTGAAACCGCACGCCGCCTTTGGTCATTTGTTATCGGAGATGAGGTCGCCACTAGTAATCCCTCGAGGAGAAGTATACCAGGCAGGACTCCAAAGTACGAGCATTGCAGCAGACAACCGGTATTGGAGCGCAAATTGTGATTAAAAGACCAGAATACATTATAAACAGCTACCTACACCTTTTAGGATAAACAGTCGTGAATATAATACGTATCATTAAATTATTCATAACACCATTGTTACCGTTCGCCATTAAGCCGCGATTACAAACCCGCCACACCTCGTAAATGGTCCTTCGAAATGCGCTCGGGCAGCATATTTGAGAAATAAGGCGGAGTTCGCGTTTACCTTGGATTATTGCTCTTTAGCCCCCACAATGCAAAATTGTGGCCATTATTGTGTGTAAAGCGTAGTATCAATATATTGCTTATAGTTATTTGCACAAATTATATTACGAAACCGGCCGTGTTGGTTCCCGGTGGAGTAGAATAGGGGGGTTCGTCCATTTTCGTAACTGACATTTTCATAACCAGCTACAAACGTGGAATTTCTTTCTTGCTTTCATAACCAGTTACGAAAATACTGGGTGGCGCAAAAGTACTGGCACTAAAGAAAATACCTTTATTTTTTTTATATGACATTTTCTGTCATTCTGTTGTTGAAAATTGTGTAGTGAACAAATGTAAAATACACTGAAAATAAACATGGACCGTTTTACTCCCCAAGAACGTGGAATAATTGTGTCAATGTTCTTACGGAATAATTCATCAGTGATAAGAACACAACGTGAATTTCGTCGACGATTTCCCCACCGTCCGGCACCGATTGGTCGCACAATTCGACGCTTTGCCACACTCCTTGAAGCAACTGGCTCAACATTGGATAGACCTAAGTCTGGGAGACCAAGAACAGGCCGTTCAGCTGAAAATATCGATGCTGTGCGCGAAGATGTGGAAGAGTGTCCAGAAACATCAACGAGGCGACGTGCCACGCAATTGGGCATTTCCAGACGGACCCTGCAGCGTATTTTGGTGAAAGACTTAAAGATGTTCCCGTATAAAACTCAAATGACTCATCAGCTGCTGCCTGCTGACCACCGAGCTCGTCTAGATTACTGCCAGCGCGTCATAAACCTCAACCTTGAAGAGGATGATTTTCCTTCAAAATTGGTTATGAGTGACGAAGCGCATTTCCATCTCTCAGGGCATGTCAATAAGCAGAATACTCGGTTCTGGGGCACTGATAATCCGCGCATTATTCAAGAAACACCTCTACACCCACTAAAAGTTACTATGCTGTGGCATCTGTGTTGACAGAGTGATCGGACCCTATTTTTTCGAAGACGCTGGAGGCAATGCGATAACTGTCACTGGAGAACGCTACAGAACCATGTTACGTGAGTTTTTGATACCCAGTTTGGACGAATTGGGGCTGGAGCACATCTGGTTTCAACAAGACGGCGCTACGGCACACACAGCGCGCGACACTATGGACTTAGTGAGGGACGCTTTTCCAGGCCGAGTTATCTCTCGTTTTGGCGATTTGCCTTGGCCTGCAAGATCACCCGATCTGACCAGTCCAGACTTCTTTCTTTGGGGTTTTTTGAAATCTCGGGTGTATGTGAACAAGCCACAGACTCTCGCAGCTCTAAAAGAAAACATTCGTCAAGAAATAACGAACATATCGCAGGAAGTGTTACGGCAAGTTATGCAAAATGTCATAAATAGGGCTCAAATGTGTATCAACTCTGGAGGTCACCATTTAAAAGACATCATCTTTAAATCCTAATGGTACGAAATTTAATGGTACAAATATACATTTAAAAAAACCTAAATCTAGTTTTCTAATTTAGAAAAAATGTTATAGCCGAACCAAATAGGGTCTTTACTTTTGCGCCACCCGTTAGAATTAAATTGTCGTTTTCATAACCAACTGGCATAACCAGTTATGAAAGTAGGGCTACCCCATCTTTTCCTGTAGGTATCGTAGAGGGCGACTAAGGTATAGGGCTGTTCTCCATCCGACAGTAAACATACAGCCCATGACTAAGTGCCCGTTTGACGGCAATAGGCTTGACCCCAATATACCAAAAATTATAATTGGCGAAATGTGGGTGTTAATACACCTCTGCCCACCCCTTCGGGGATTTACAGGCGTGATTATATGTATGTGTGCATGTATATGAGCTTGCAGATTAGCTCAGCTATGTAAACAGTACAGAGAAAATGGTGGAACAGACTTAGCAGTGATAATAAATTTCTACCCTAATTGTTATCTATGGGCTTAGCGCTCCGTAATTAGGTACATATAGAGTAATTATGTAGGTACCTATTACCGTTCTAATTAGCAAAGCTCTCACACACCCTGCATTTAATTAGTGTATGAGTCACTGATTCATAATATTGCTCTAGCTTAGATTATAGCTTTTGAAATAATCTTGAGGGTAAGTCAAGGAGATATGGTTGCACCTTTACATACAACTTTATATGAACAAGTGCAACAGTAACTATCTTCTTTGTGGGCTGTAGATAGAAACACCCAGATCAATGCAAATATAATAATATTTGGTAATGAACATGGTAGGTATGCATAAAAATATTTGCACTAAGCGGGAATCGAACTTGCGCCTCCTGCATCTCTCCTGCAGCTCAACCGATAAGGTTTACTTGCAAAACACGCTATTCTTTCTGTGTCAAACTACTAAAATACCAAAAATACGCATTTGTAGTAAGAACCTACTTGAACACTGTTGACTATGTATGACCCAGTATGACACATCAAAAAAACATAATCGACCTTGAGCCCGCCCTTCTGGATTTTTTTTAAATATTATAAACATAACACAAAAATACGCGTCAACCCCTAGTTTTTAATTAAATATGGAAATACAAAAAGGAAAAAGGGTTAAATATGCAAATACAATAGTCTAATCATACAATAACATGCGCTACAATGTACCTACCTACCTAGTTAAACAATTCATTTTACTATTATGGTTATAATATATCGACACCTCTGGGTTCAATTGGCGTATAAACCAAAACACGACTTTTCAGGAGAGCAAAAAAACGATTTTATTTTTAGAAAAAAAATCATAACTTTTTTATTTTAGAAGCTACATAAAAAATTCCAAAGAGAAAGATTCTTAGAATTTGGGGATGAAGAAGGCTAAATCATTCAATCATATCTATCTTCTTTGGTTTGGAAGTTAGCATGGATATACGCCTTAGAAAATACCAATTTATAGTGTATACACCCCATGAAAATTGGATGAAAAACCAAATATGGATATAAGCTGTACTTATATCCATATTTGGTAAAATTAAGTTCACATTTACTGATGTAAAAGCACGTAACTGTAGTTTTTTTTGCTGTAAAAACTATTTACTTTGCACATTAATAGAATTATAATTAATAAAAACAATCTCGATATTGTTAGAATGTGGTAGAATTACATTAATATTAGACTTACTACAGAATTGTGGTCGATATATACGAAATTAAACTACCAGAAACGAAATTAACTTAGTTTTATTAAATAAAACAGATAATTATGGCACACATTATCAATCATTATCAGATTATCAAACTAATAAAGGCAATTATTTAAATCTGTAGCTCTTCCACAGCCATCTCTCCTTCACCGCGACTTCCTCGTACAACAGATTGTCCTCAGGGTCTTTGTCTTTAATTCAGCGGCACTTGGACAGAGCCTGCGCCATTTTGGCCGTAGAACGCGCCAAGCGCCAACTTATAGATAAGCTTTTGCCCCTCTGACGATTCCAACTTGTTATACAACGGTTGCAAGTGGTCTCGTTTGGCCCTGGCTACCGCTCTCCTGGTGGCGCGTTTTGCATCTTTTTACGCGTCGCGGTCATCGAAAGATTTAGACGCTTGCCACTTTTTTAAGGAGGGCTTTCTTCACCTTGATCTCTCTCTGCACTGTGTCGTTCCACCACCAAGTGTCCCTGTCATAGATGCGTCCACCCTTAGACGTACCGAGCACCGCCCTCCCCGCCTCAAGGATAGCTGCCTGAATCCTGTCCCAGCAAACCTGTGCTGGTACGTTTACAGCATCAGCGCACTTGTCACCGATGGCTGAGACGAGACTTTGAGACTTGGCTTCACCACCACCTGATTCTACGTTGGCCACGCTCGGCGCGTTAGTCTTTGGGTTTCACGCGGAGGTCCATGACAAGGAGACGGTGTTGGCTAGTGAGACTCTCTCCGGGTATTACCTTGCAGTTGGCCACCCTGCTGATGCTATGCCTATTAGTGAGTAGGAAATGGATCTGGGTAGCGTGCTCTCCGCTCTTGCAGGTGACAAGTAGTTCGGCTTTCTTTTTGAAGAACCTGTTCACGACAGCAAGTTCGGTGGCCGTACATGTTTTGAGGATGTGCTCACCCTCTGGGTTACGGCTACCGTATCCATAACTGCCGCCGGCACGTCCATGCTCCTCACACCTGTCACCCACATGTTCGTGCAGTGGTTTTACTTTAGCAGAATCGAGGACCAGGGCCTCGATTCTGCTAAAGCAAAACCACCGTCATAACACGGACACTAATAATTTTTTGAATTTTTACCATTTAATTTAAAACTTTAAAGCAATGTATGTAAAATCTAAAATTAAATGGCCTATTGTAGAGTGAACGAAAGCGTGTAGTAAAAATATTGTCAATTAATTTTGGACTTTAATTTTATAGCAATAAAGTCTAAAATTGAATACCATTTTTTGCAATGGATATGGTTTATACGTCCATATGTTATTTAAATGTTTGGATTTACGACCTCAATTTTAAATTACGTTTAAGAAATATATTTATTCGTCATGGCGTAAAAACCATTTACAATCAAGGCAGATCTTACGCCCCGGGTTGGTAAAAATCTTGGTCATAACGTCTTACTAAAAATTTAAAAAAGAAAAATTTGGCTGTTACATTAACATTTTATCTTTTTTGTGGTAGGATGATCTAAATTTTTTGGGTCGTAAAAGCATTTTTTTTGCGAATTTGAACATTTTAAATATACAGATCGATAGAGAAAAAAATTCTGAACTAAACGGTGTATATAACTCATTTTGGCCAAAATGGTTTATACGCCAATTGAACCCAGAGGTGTCGATATGTATTGTTAGACCCATTTGTTATCATTTTCGCATACCTTTCTGGTTGGCTGTACCTACTTAACAGTGCATATAAACAACATACCTTGAAATGAAATGAAATATATTTATTTGCAGATTATAATAATTTGCTAGATGTATGTAAACACATTCTTGTTTGAATTGATTTATTTAAAAATATAAATATTGAAATAAAACCTTTTTACCGGATTCCATCGCGATTTATTTGTTATTTATTATTTTACTTTTCGCAGATAAAATGCAAGAGAACCGCCTTCGCTGGTGCGGCCACGTCTTGCGGCAAGCGCCGGGCTACGTGGATAGCAAATGCCTGGCAATGGCACCCCCGCCGGGTCCAGGTAGAAGGGGTAGGCCCAAGAAGTCCTGGTTTGACGTCGTGGAGGGCAACATGCGTGCAAATGGTCTCACTACCATGGACGCCCAAGATCGTGCGAAGTGCAGGAGCAAGAGCCGGAAGGTGGAGCCTGAGCTCTGAGGTCATCTTGACCTCCGTGGCCATGCAATCAGCAATGCAATCAGGAAAATGCGTCTACATGAAGATGAGGATAATGATTTACTTTTAGTCCGACTATTCACTTTTCAGCAGCCATGGTGACGGTGTGACTAGAGATGGTAGTTGTCACATGGTTTTGAAGTACCTATAAGTTTTCTCAGAGCACCCAAATCGGCTAAATCACTATGAATTGTTGACGTTACCGTACTCTAAATACCGTACCGTAATGTAAATATTCTGCAATATTGTACACATCGCTATCTAGACCCATGCGCCTAGCTTGGACATACATAGATAGGTACTTTTTTTGTAAATACATACATATTATACATATCTAGAAACACCCAGGACCAATGCAAATACCCCTGCCCCTATTCATACATACAAATATTCGGATTGAGCGGGGATCAAACCCGCGACGCCTGTGTGATTTGCCACTTGTGTAGGGGGGCTGTGTATCGTTCACCAGACGCTCTATTTATTTATAATCTCGTCCACCGAAAGATGCGACGGTACTACAATCACGTAGTCTCATGCAGCTATTTGTATCTAATGCTCGCCGACCTACGTGTATGAGGTCAGTGGCTTGTGACATTTTCAGTTAGCTATGAATACTACGAGTATAAATACATGCAGCATTACAATATACCTACAGAACAATTTCATCGTCATCCTAGCGATTTCCCGGTTCTTTTTTATATAGAATACTAGCTTTTGCCCGCGGCTCCGCCCGCGTGGATGTCGGTTATCGCGACCAAACATAGCCCTCTCAATTTCTCGAGGTCTAATCTACCCCTATACCAAATTTCATCAAAATCGGTACCGTGGTTTGGGCGTGACAGACAGACAGACAGACAGACAGACAGACAGACAGACAGACAGACAGCCAGACAGAGTTACTTTCACATTTATAATATTAGTAGGGATTTAGCAACCGAGTAAGAAGATGACTGGTAGAAAATGCCTACGGCATTAAGTCCACCATTGTACAATGTGCAAGATGACGACTAAAGAAAATAAAATATTGCTTGTGCGAGGATTTGACGTGAACCCAACGTCGTCGGTAGTGTAATGGCCAGGATTCGAACTCGGAACATCTCGATCGTAAGTCCGACTCCTTAACCACTAAACTACCGACGCTTTGCTGGTTACGTCCAAACTTGACATCATTTTAAAGATATGCTATTTTAAAGATATGGGCGCGAATGCGTTGCGATTTTTGACAATGTGGTGTTAGAACGCTACTAAATTCTAGTACCTACGAGTATAGAGTAGTGGCTTTGCGTGAACTAGACAATGTAGGTACGCCTTACAAGTTACAAGCAGTGACTTAATAAGTAAGATCAACAAAACAACAATAGATCAACGAATCCTGGAACGTTGAAACATGTCAATTAAGAAAGGGAAAAAGAATCGACCTCGGACGGGACTCGAACCCGCGATCTTTCCCTTACAGGGGGAACGCTCTGACCACTAAGCTAATTTGACCATTGACCATTAAACTAATTTGAACAGTTAGCATAGTAAATGCTTCAAAATTTCATTCCGTTGAAACATGTGTTTTGAAAAATATATTACAATGTGAAAAGTTCGTGCAGCAAGCCTTCAGCAATAACTCACTATTTCCGTTCGGGAAGCTACGAGTACATTGTAGTCAGCCAAGTTGGCATCCATAGCCGAAGTGACGCCAATAGAATAAGCGTCATGACTTCATGACTTATGATAGGCGTCATGCGTCATATCTTATGCTGACATTGATTTAATACAGGTTATCTAATAACTAGAAGTGTATCAGCCCTTGTCATAACAATCTGGGTATGAATAATCAAATATTACGAGTATTATTTATTATATTATGAATACATATGAATATTTGCATTGGTCTAGGTGTTGCTATGTAGGTATAATATGTATGTTTTTACAAAAAAAAAATGTATCTAAGCATGTTTATCCGCATTTCTAGAATGCGAATTCATTAAACCCATAACACAAGATAGTTAAGCTATGCTTACTTTGGGTCTAGATAGCGTTGTGTAGAACGTCCTACAATATTTATTATTTACTAACTACGTAATAGACTAGCAACTAACAAATCAGCTAATGACATCCAGCTCATAATTGTGTGACTTTAAAACAATTGGTATATACCTGTTGGTACATATTTATCTCTAATATATAAAATTCTTCTGTCACGGGGTGCGTAATCGAACTCCTCCGAAACGGCTCGACCGATTTTGATGAAATTTTTTGTGCTTATCCGGTATCTATGAGAATCGGCCAACATTTATTTTTCATCCCCCTAAGTGATAAGGGTGCAGCGGGAACGGGATTTGAATACCACGCGGGCCGAAAATATGGCGGTATGAAGTTCGCCGGGGCAGCTAGTATTATACATATTAAGTATACTAGCGGCCGCCCGCGACTTCGTACTAAACTGTGGAATGAACTCCCGCCGTGGTTTTTCCATGTGTCTGATGGGGTTCTTCAAAAAGGGCATTAGAAGGTTCGTACGGGGTCAGCAGCGCGAGTGTTATCCCTACTAATATTATAAATGCGAAAGTAACTCTGTCTGTCTGACTGTCTGCCTGTCTGCCTGTCTGTCTGTCTGTCTGCCTGTCTGTCTGTCTGTCTGTCTGTCTGTCTGTCTCGCTTTTACGACTAAACCGCTGAACCGATTTTGATGAAATTTGGTATAGGGGTAGATTAGACCTTGAGAAAGGACATAGGCTATGTTTGGTCGCGATAACCGACATCCACGCGGGCGGAGCCGTGGGCAAAAGCTAGTTGTTTATATTGTGATACGTCCATAGGCCACGATAACCACTTTCCATCAGGTGGACCGTGTACTTATTTGCCACCTAAGTGGTATAAAAAATATTACAGCAGTTCCTTAATAGGCATACCTTTGAAACTAATTTGTGTATAGCGTTTGCAATATGTTTGTTATGAAGCTCGATACCTAACTACCTTATTAGAGTAAAACCGCTACACGATAATTCACGTAAACAGTTCTATTTACGCAGTAATTTTAAACTAGAAACTGCGACGTTGAACCACAAAAGGGGTCATGTGTCTTCACTTTTTTTTTTAAATGCCCCATTAAAAGGAAATAAGTAGGTACCTAGGATATCTAACATTTTCAACAATCACTTTCCTTTGCAGCGTCCGAAAACTGCTTTTGATTGCACATTGAAATTGTTTGAATTGGTGATTTAAGTGTGAGCCAAGAGGAAATACTTACCTTATGAGATGTTGGTACGAGATCTTCGTCTTCATCTTCACGTTAGTCTCACCCGTGGCTCTCCTTTCGGTGTACTCGAGTCCCCTTGTCGGCTTTTGCACGCTTCGCATGGTCTTGTACATTCATGATAGTGAGACCATTGACATGCATATCATTTACGACGAAGTCAGCACTTCTTGGGTATACCCAGGCGCGGTCGCAGCTTGAATTTTTGGGGGGAGTCACTTCGGAAATTCCTTAAGAAATTAACCCCTCCCCCCCCCCCCCTCCCCTCGTACTGGGACTTTTCAATATGACGTGCATGGTTTTGGGGGGGGGTCATGTCCCCTGTGACCCCCCCCCCCCCTCGGACCGCACCTAAGTATACCCCTCGTACCGGAGCCCGTCAGAGACATTTGTTACCCACAACCAAGTACGTCGGGGGTAGGGGGTATTAATTGATGCCGGAACCGTGTTGATTCCTGGCGGAGTAGAATAGGGCCACCCCACCTCTTCCTGTGTGTGTTATAAAAGGCGATTAACGGATAGGGCTGTTCTCCATCCGACAGTAAACATACGGCGCATGACAAAGTGCCCGCTATACGGCAAATGGCTCACCCCCTGTTAGGTACTGGTCTGAGCCTGTGAGATATCATTTCTTTTGCATTAGATAGCCCTATTTCCAGTCTCAAAAAAACCAAGCTATTTAACATCAGGCTACTTTTTAAGGGTGAACAGCTTCAAAGAAAAACACTTCAGAAAGACGCACACTTTCGTCAGTACAAAACCATGGCGTGTAAAACCGCAGGACGAAGCTATTTTAAAAAACACATCCAAAATTGAGCTCCGTACAGTAGATTGACCTTGAGCGATCGATCGCGCGACCTTCAAGACCTAGTGTTATAAAACCATTGTAAACAGACGCGTAACGTGACTTTGGTTTTTATATTTTTTTACCATAAAGTGCTTACAATAAGAACAATCGAAGGTTATAAAAAAGTAGTTAACAAGTGAACCTACTCTATGGTAATTTATGGTGCTGAATCATGAGTATGTACGGTCATAAAGTGTGCCTAAGAGCGGGGGCACACGATGCGTTGCGGCGTTCGCACCGCAGAAAATTCGGCCAATCGGCGGCCACACAAGCAGTGCGGGCACAGATTACCTAATGTGCGGGGCCGCTCGTAATGCTCGTATGGCCGCCGAATTGGCCGAAATTTCTGCGGTACGGCGCCGCAACGCACCGTGTGCCCTCGCACTAAGTGTGAGGAACAACGGGATTTCTGGTCCTATTTGGCGGCAGAAATTAATGTTCAACGAGCTAGAACATTAATGCCACCAAATCTAGGACAAAACCTAAAATCTAGGACATCCATACGTACTAATAAGTACTAGGTACCTACTAATATTAAAAATGACAAAGTAACTCTTATCTGTTACGCTTTCACGCCTAAACCACTGATCCTTGATCTATTTGATGAAATTTGGAATAAAGATAGATTAGATTTTGGGCAAGGACATGGGCTTACATACATGGATATATAAAGTAAGGCTATGAATGCGTATAAATATACTTATGTAGGGACACTGTAGTGTGAAAGATGCAATGTCAGCGAATTCGTGAGCAAGCGTGAAGTATGTGTGAACCGAGCCAGTTACTCGGTCGCTGCTCGGTCCGAGAGGTTAGCTTGGGGGACTTTTACGTAATAAACGATAAGTGTGTATCAAGGTCACCCAAATCTTTTATTCGCCGGTAACTCCCAATATAACTGGACCCCGTAGGGCGCAGAATCCCTAAACTTATATTATATAAATATATAGAGTTTTTAAAAACGCGATACCAATATATATAAATTCATGCTTGCATGAACGGTAATCGATCCTGCGACCTCTGTAGCAGTTGAAAGTTCTATGGCTACGCGACATCTACGTGACGTAAGTTAGGCTTGGGCATATTCCCGACTCTGTCAACACCTTATTACTCCAAAGGGATAACTCCCATATTCGTCATACCCATTTGTTCAATAAAACACAAGTTGAATTTGAAACAGTTTTTATTTTGTATTTTCAACTACATAATATTTATTATCTGTGGGTAGATTTATTCTAAAAAAAATGTACTGATGCAGAAAATGACACAGATTTGTTGGGCGAGTTTTCAAGAAACTATGCAAGTGTAAATAAACAATTTCTCTTAAATATAGAATCCTTTAAGAACATGTTTATGAATTGCAATGAATATTAAGAGTTGTATTTTAAACAATAGGTACTGGTACTATGGGGTGAATAGGGCTCAATGGGTGAATAGGGATAAAATGGTCAGCTGAATTCTGTAGTTATTTTCTTTGAAGTGAAATTATGGATTAGTTCAATGTAATAATGAGCAGAGTTTTCAATAATATCTGGTTAGATACTTGGGATTCGGGAGAGAAATTATTAAAAAAATCTAACGACCATTTTATCCCTATTCACCCTTTGATCCCTATTCACCCCATTTTACAGGTCGTAATTATGAGTTTCGATCTCCAACAACAAGTCGGGGTCGCCTATATTTTAAACAACTGATATAGAGTGTTAGGAAAACGCTCCTAAAGCCGAAGGCACCTGATACTCCGGGTATACCTCGGGACCTCCGGGTATTCTTTGGACCTAAATCGCGAGGCAAACGGGGCCCTGACGCCCACGGATTGTTTTGTAGTAATCTATGCTTGGTGAAGATGAGCTCGTCCACCGCAGTAGCACCCCGTGCTATCCTCAAAAGACACCCAAGAAACGTGTACTGTGCGTATAGAGTACATTTTGAGAACATTTTAGGTCCAAGATATATGTACCGAAAGGTATTTTATATACCGTTTAATTAGCATTATTCACTCCGCATCGTATTAATAAAGCTAAATGAAACAATAATTTTATAAAAGGCATCAACTCGCATTATGGCGCTATTTGTATTTTTTTTGTAGTGATGGTTTTATGTAGTGTACCTGGAGCACCACCTTCGGCTTCGGAAGTCTTTCCCTAACACCCTGTATATTTTACACATTCCTGGAAAACGCTAAATCGTTCATATTAATAAATTAAAATTTCATATTAAATACCAATTGATTAACCAAAAAAAAATATGGAACATAATTTCTATAATATTGATGTATAATAAAGAAACACCCTATATACAGCGAGAAAGAATCGAGAAAGATGAACACCCACCAGATTATTTCCTTTGCACGACTTATGTCCAAAAAGAAAAATGTACAATCGCATAATAATACCCAACTAGAGAAATGCCAAATCTGAAATATGTTAAAATATAAATACGCCAAACTGTAAAAACGACCAATTATAGAAAAGTCCAACTAGAAATATGTCCAGAAATAAAATTGTCCAACCAGAAAAATGACAAACTAATAGCCATACATACAATATCCTCTTTTGGAATTACAAAGTAGGTAAGTATTTATCTGTTTAGATACTGGCCACATATTAAAATGTCTATTAGTTTAACGATAGTACATGTATTACTTTACTCTATGGATAGTACCTAATGACAAATGTCATTAGAATATTGCCTTAGTGTGTGATATATAATATGTTAATTATTTTAATTATAATTATTATCCTTATTACCTTTTTTGATCATGAACGATGACGAGTTAAGATTCGTAAAGAATCAGAAGGGGAGGGAAACCCTTCTGATAGGAAAATATCGGTACAATTTGAATGTAAAAAATAAAGGTGGTAGTTCACTGTGGCGGTGTGTCGATAGATCAGAGTGCAGTGCGTCTGTGACCATTAACAAGAATAGGGACAAGATTGTACGGTCATCCAAGCATACTTGTGCGGCAGATAAAATGAAAAATGAAGTATACATTACATTCAATGCCATAAAAGAAGAGGTGTGCCAAAACTTTGGGTCTATACAAAGTATATATGAAAAACACACAGACACACTGAAAGAAAACTGTAAATCTTACGTCGATTTTTTGCCAGAATTCAAAAGTGTTGAGGATGGATTGTACAAACGCCGAAAACGCTATTTGCGATGCAGTAAAATTAGTTTTTCTAAATTATCTGAAGTTGAAGTCCCGGAAATTATGTCCAATAATTTTTTGCTTTGTGACGACGGAACAGATGAAAAAATCCTGATATTTTGTTCTCCGTTAGCAAGAAAATTCATAGAAACGGGTAATTACGATTTCTATTTAGGTGATGGAACATTTGCCACTGCTCCACCCCCTTTTTACCAATTATACACCCTTCACTTAGATTTGGGTTCAAATAACAAAACTAACTACGTCGTCCCAGTTGTGTATGGTTTATTACCCAATAAAAATCAAAATACCTATGTCAGATTTTTCGAGTTACTGAAGTCAAATTTGAATATTCGAATGAAGATTTTCAAAACCGACTACGAAATGGCAGCCATAAATGCTGTACAGCATGTGTTTCCAGGTGTTCAAGTTAATGGCTGTCTTTTTCACTACCAAAAGGCAGTCACAAAAAAAGCTAAGGAGATGGGCCTTCACAATATCAAAGATTGCAGAAAAGTCGTTAAGCTTATAAGCAACTTGCCACTATTACCACCAACTTATATCAAAGATTGTTGGTTGGAGATACTGAACATTTCACCAGATTGTGAAGAATTTAAACTGTTCCGGAGCTATTATGAAAAACAATGGCTTTTGAAAATCCCTTCTGCAATACTTAGTTGTTCAAATAACAAACATCGTACTACTAATTTGTTAGAAGGATGGCACCATCGAATTGCTGTAAAGCTACCTAAGAACCCGAATCTTTGCCTCTTCCTGTACAAAATTCGGAAAGAGTCAGTGCGCTATGATTATAAAATGCGTAATAGCTTATTTTATTCTATACACAAAAATCGCCGTAGATCTGATATTGCATTTGATCGCAAATATAAAAAATATCTGAAATTACTAAACCGTAACGAAATTTCTGCTCTACAGTTATTACAAAAAGTAATTTTTTTGAGACTGTCGCAGGATATTGGCGATGATTTAGGTTCCAGTAACAGTAGCTCTTAGTTTCAAGGTGTAATCTCTTTATGTAGTATTAAGATAATATAATTAATAAGTAAAGAAGTCGCTTATAGTGTATTATGTTCACTTAAATCTTTCAAACAATTCAACAGATTATATTGCGGTTTTTAGGAATTCTTAGAAAATAATTATTCGAGAAGAAGATTTTATGTTGCGCTGTGCAAAGCCGGGGCGGTTTACTGGTCAATTTACAAACTACAAAGTACATTTATTTAATTTTTAGGTATTATTTATTTTTTAGGTTTGTTCCCCGATTTGTCGAAGACGCCTGGACCGATTAAGATTTTTTTTTGTTTGATAGTATATTGGTTCTAGTTGGTCCCATTGTCACCAAGTCAGGATCTGATGATGGGATCTGGGAGAAATTGAGGGAATGATTGCGATAGATATATCGTTTGCCTGATAAGCAAGTTAGTAACTTATATATTGGCACTGGCTTAGTTGAGGGCGACTCATAATATTATTATATTTTGTATATCAAGAAGGGTTATTTTTCACTTTTTAGTTACATTATTGCATGTATTTGAAGTTGGTTTATTTTTTTGTTAGAAGTTATTTTTTAGTTATTACACTCTTTAATAATTTTGTTAAAGTGGTCTTATTATTTTTAACCTTGGTAGTTTAGTCAGCATTATGATTTTAGGGAAATATTATTAAAAATGGCGGCACTCATTTTAGTGTAATAATACTAAATTCAAAACGAAACTGTGGTAATAAAATAAATAAACGTAATAAATTAAAAATCAAACTGTGGTTTTCAACTAAACAAACTGAAGCCACACGATGATTATATCAAAGAAACATTCAATTAGAAATTTAAAAACCCCCGACCCAAAAAGAACCTATAAAAAGTAAAATAATAACTATTACATTATGACCTACCCTAAGTATTGACCCTTTTGTCATTTGTCTCGTCGGGGGACCGCTAAGTACCTTGGTATGCCCTATTCCCCTTAACGGTCAGACGGCGGTCCCCCGACGAGACAAATGACAAAAGGGTCAATACTTAGGGTAGGTCATAATGTAATACATAGTTATTATTTCACTTTTTATAGGTTCTTTTTGGGTCGGGGGTTTTTTAAATCTTTAATTTTTTTTTTTCATGCTTTTTTAGGTAACCGCTGAACCGATTTCCATAAAAACTGCTGTATCGTGATGTATAAATTATGACCTTTAATTTGATACCCAATACAGGTATATTTGAAAATATTAGATTTTGCATTGCCACTTTAACTCCTTATATTTTTCAAATGGCTGACCCGATTTTTATGAAACATAACTAAGAACACTCTCGACTAAACCATCTTTCAGAAACAGAATCGAAATCGGTTCAGCCGTGTGGGAGCTACGATGCCACACACGCACGCACGCACGCACACACGCACGCACGCACGCACGCACGCACGCACGCACGCACGCACGCACGCACACACACACACACACACACACATACACACACACACACACACACACACACACACACACACACACACACACACACCTTTTTACAGCCCCTTTTTTTTGTCGGGGGTTTAACCCCCGACAAAAAAAAGTGCATACTAAGTAATCAGTATAATCCATATAGGTTTGTTTTTATTTCAGCACGTTACTATAGTCCAGAAAATAAATAAATTAATTAATTGGACTTTCTTATTATTGGACATTCTTATTGTTGGACATTCTTATTGTTGGACATTGTTATTATTGGACATTGTTATTATTGGACATTGTTATTATTGGACATTCTTATTGTTGGACATTCTTATTGTTGGACATTGTTATTCTTGGACATTGGCTTTGGACATTTTTCCTTTTGGACATAAGTCGTGCAAAGGGATTATTTTTATAGCCTCATTAGATTCCTATGACCGAAAATCATTTATTATAGTTGTCGAAATGTAAATAAACTTCTGCTTACCCCTTCGGGGACTTACAGACGCGAATATATATGTATGTAGAATCTGTGCGATAGTTCAATTCAATCATTTATTGAAGTTTTATTATTGTATTATTGGGCGTCTCTTTTCCATTATAGATCATTCAAGTGCAGTCTTTTCAATTTCCTTCTTATATGTACACACAGGTTAAGATATGTTAATTCTCATTCGTTTATGTTAGTATCATCAGTGGAAAGTGGAAATATACTATTTTGTGCATTTTAACATCTATTTATATATTAGATGACCCGGCAACTAGATGGCGCTACTGGTACATTCTATGAAAAAAAAAACATCAAGAATGTTTGACATTTCCCGAAATCTTGTCATATCATACCCTTAGGAAATACAAAAATATTGCAATATTTTCTACTAAGTAAATATTAATATTTTTGTAGGTGTATACATATATAGCTTGCGTAGGTATAATATTGTACTTAAGTTTTATTGTGCAAAAACACCCTCAAAATAAGACGTACAGACCGCGTCAACAGGGAATGGTCTATTTGAGATTTAAAAAAAGATTTTTTTAACCAAGTTATTAATATTTTTAGTGACAATGCTGTTTAACTATTTAGTGGCACCTATCAATACATTTACAATTAGTGAAAATATAAATTCAGATTTTTACCTTTGAAATACTATGTGTAATCATAATCTGCTTTTGTCGCTTGCCTTTAAAATACAATAGCACTGATGATACTAACAATAATATTAAAACTTAAAATTAATAACAATTTATTTAATCTAAGTTAATTATGTAAATAAATGTCTTTTAATTAAAGCAAGGAATGTTGAGATCCATTTGAGATCTAAATGAAAAAATATTAAAATAATCACAACATCCATAATTTCGATATGCCTCGGTGAGCTACAGTAGTGATATGGCTAGTTTAAATTAATTAATAAATATTAATAAAATGCGATTCACAAAAGTGCAGGCTTCTTGTATAATCAGTAAACCCATAAGTATAATTATCTCTAAATTGTTTAAAAATCCACTTTTTACATAATAGATTCATTCATTCATTTATTCATTCATTTTATGAGCTACATAGACAGCTTTCACATGCACACGGTCACGGCACGGGCACGGTTGCCATTTCTACTTTACACGGCACGGCGACCGTACCGTGACCGTGTGCATGTGAAAAGGGCCTAAGGATTTAGACGGGGAGAGTTTCTCGCACGTTTCGGTCCGAAAAATCGTACGCGACTATCACTGGCAATAATCGCCATACGATTATCATATCAAAGTGTTTACACACAGGCAAACACTAAATTCTCGCCTACGATTATATCATACGAGATTCGCAAATGTCACTTGCCTATGTCAAAGTACAATTATTGCTTCGAAATTCTGTTTAGACCGACACTGTCAATATAATTGCGAGACGATTCTCGCCACACGTGGACGAGCGAGCGGCAATTGTTTTTGCGGATGTTTAGACGAAGTAACTTTCTTCTGTTGTTTCGATGATTTTATCTTGTAGGCGAGAAACTCTCCTGGTCAAAATGAGCCTTAAGGGCAGGTGCAATGTAAGAAATGAATGCTGTTTCACGAAAGCACACGCCTTCCTGAATCACAAACACTATACATACTATGTTTTTAAAAGCAACATCGCGAAATATTAAATTAAGATATGCGTTCTGTAAACTAGCGCCTTTCGTTTTAATCTGATTATTTATAACCCAGGACTTTAGGAAGAAGGAAGACGTGTTTTTTTTCGGTGGTAAGTATTTGGTATACAATGTCAATGTAATTGAAATTAGTACAAGCTTGACTCACTAAATTCACTATCGACAACTGCAAAGAAAATTATTGCAACTCGGGTTTTGGTGCTTTTGATTGTCCCATGCAATTGTTACAATGTTTTTCCATGCAAATATAATCTCGAAGACATAGAAACAGTGAATTTATTACATTTTAATAACACTTTAATGAAATAATGGCCATAAGTAATAAAAAAATAAAAATAATATTAATTTTGGTACAATAATCTCTAGAATGGCAACTGTACTCTTATAAAATGAAATAACATTTTAGTTTATACAGAATTAGTCTTTCCCGATTAACTATATTGTCTATAATATAATATGTACTTCAAACAAAAGTAAAAGTTTAGGTCTAGGAACTAGATAGCGCTTTTTTAAATTTCCCTGATAATACCAAAAGAGAAAAGCCAGTATGGTTAACGCATCTCGTACGCAAATCAGATAGTTTCTTTTATTACAAGTAATTTTGCCTGCCCGGGTGCGAGGGATATGCCTAAGATAATCTCAACTCCAGCAACTGACTTGGTTCGAGTTCGACAGTACCGGCTCGGGGGGGGGGGGGAGGATCTGTGAGGATTTTCTGCGCGATAAAAAGAAATAAAATAAGGCTAAGCTGACTTTTGATTTGTAACGCTTAATATATGAGATATCCCTACTAATATTATAAATGCGAAAGTAACTCTGTCTGTCTGTCTGTCTCACTATTACGACCGATTTTGATGAAATTTGGTATAGAGGTAGGTTAGACCTTGAGAAAGGACATAGGCTATGTTTGGTCGCGATAACCGACATCCCCGCGGGCAAAAGCTAGTTTGACATAAAAAGTAAAACTTGAAACCGCTAAATGCCTCCCAATTTATTGTCCATTGATTTACTAAATAAATTCTAATGAAAAATCCGATTGTGTTATATAAATTTAGCTAAGCGCGCCATCTAGTATAATTTAAAATAACTTACAACAGCAGGCGAATCTTCACATTTTAAGTACCTACTTAAGTTAATAAATAACTTATCAAATAATAATTCCATAATCACAATCAATAAATATGTTTCGTGTTCCCATAACTAGTGCATGCATCTTTAAAGTTTGTGACATTAAAACTCGCGAAGTAATCATCGTGTATAAATCGTACTATATTTTCTATTGAACATAGATATGTATTATACATCTTCATATCATCGATAGGGTCCACTACTCTCATAACAACATTTTGTCTAGACTTACAAAAACTAAGTTTATTTGTGACATCTTCGCCGTTATACACGACGCGGAAATAAAAATCTTGTGCGATTGCTTTCCGTTTTGTGAACTTGAATTCGTCTCTTAAGTCCTTCTTTCTATAGACCTCAAAGATCATTCTAGAAGCGTACTGTATGTTATAATGTTGGTAGTTGTTTAATCCTAACGCTAATATCAGAGCTTGGAGTGTCTTATCATGCCCTGAGTATATAACAAATTTAGGTTTATTTTCTGAAATCATTCTTATCATATTCTGAACAATATTATGTATCAAACCATAAGCTACTAACAAACCTCTTTTTCTATTATGTACATTTTTAATTTCTTGTCTATAACTCCATTCTAAGTACGCAAAAAGTGACATTACATGTTCTTTTTTTATGCAAAAATCTTCAGAACTTTCTGGAGTCGGTTCTTTGTAGTCTTCATCGAAATCTGCATCCATTCTCGCATCGTTTGGAAAATTGAAATCTGCGTCTAAATTCTTTTTTACTATGACCACATCTTCGTACCCGTCTGCATTGTCTAAATACCTCTGTTGGTAATACAATAGCTTCTCTCTTTCCATCTGTGCGTCGAAATCTAGAGGTGTCTTCTTACTATCGTAATATTTCCCTATAATATCTCTCGCCTTTCTACCAATTTCATTGTTAAAATCGACTTGATTGTTGATATAATCTAGCTCCATGTTTAAAGTATCTATATCTACGTCTAAGATCTTTCTAGAAGGTATGGAATCTGGTCTAAATTTGTGTTTTTTGTTTATTGTAAGTTTTGGCTTACTTGGTTTTGGTTTTTCTGTGCAAGGTAAGGGTGCGTCGTGGCACATGTAGGCTAGAAGGGCGTCTCGTACTACGTCTGCGTCTGTGTGTTCCTGCGATTCGAATAAAACTTTGGACAGCTTGGTAACTAACTCCTTAATAGCTGGATGTGATTCGAGTCGAGTTTTTGCTTGAGTGTTGATTTTCCTGGAAAAAAAAATTGCACGTGTTTAGATAGAAACGGACCAGTGAGTGGTTGCAGAAAACTTTTTTGCTGTTTGACGACCTAAAATTTCTGAAAAAGTTATCAAGCATACGGAAGGTGGAGCATTGGGAGCAATTGCGCATATTGGGTTCGCCCAATGTATTGCATGTGGAAGGCGGAGAATCGGGTACTTCATCTTAGCGTTAAACGCGAACCTGCGATCTTTCCCTCACAGGGGAATGCTCTGACCACTGAGCCACCGAGTCTCGCCCGAAGCTTATCTAAATTTTCCTATACATCCTACCTACCCCCCTCATCACCCCAAGACGGATGTATAGAAAAATGAAAAATTTGGATAAGCTTCCTTCCCCCCCCCCCTCCTCCCTTCGCCCCAAGACGCCTCCTGAGCCACAGAGTCTTGCCTGAAGCTTGTTCAAATTTTCATCCATCACCCCAAGACGTATGTATAAGAAAATTTGAATAACTTCCCCCCCACGCCCCCCCTATCGCCCCAAGACGCTTCCTGAGCCACCGAGTCTCACCTGAAGCTTATTCAAATTTTCCCCCATCGCCCCAAGACGGATGTATAGTAAAATTCTGATAAGTTTCAGGCGAGACTCGGTGGCTCAGTGGTCAGAGCATTCCCCCTGTAAGAGAAAGATCGCGACCTCGCGTCCCGCCTGAGCCGATATCGTTTTTTCCTATCCTGATCGACGCATACGTACTTGTTAAGCGTGTGATGCGCGTGGCAGGCGCAGTCCCGGAAGCAGAAGGCGATGCTGTGCGCCTCGCGCGCCGCTGCCAGTCGTGCGCCTGCGCGAGAACGCCAAGCTCCCCACGATACGCCCGCCAGAGACTGGTAGGTACGGCGGTAGCGCGTACTGTATGATACCACCTCACCTGGGAGAGGGAACCTCTAACTTAAACCATACCAAAACTGTATTGTATTTACATCCCTTCTATTCGAAAATTGACACTTTTCTTGTAATATTTTTTTATACAACTTATGTCGCAGACGCGACCCACCTCATGGAAAGTGGTTACCGTGGCCTATGGACGAGTGCAAAACCAAGGGAGTCACACTTGTACTGCCGATCCTCAACTCTGTTCTTGTAATCAGTACATATTTTTCTCATAGAAAGGGTAGAGTATGTGACTCGAGAGCAAATATTTTTTTCCCTCAGGAGAATCTATTCTAGAATCCTTCGCTTCGCTTGTGGCGTCAAAGTAGCGTACAATCTGCTATTATTACCCGTGGCTCCACCCGCATGATCGGCTATCGCCGTAAAAATAGCCCAAGAATATAGGACTTAACTATAAACGTTGTTAAAAACCGTTGTATTTTTTATGAGCAGAATACCAATTTTTAAATAATTTAATCTCAATCCAATTACTTTGCCTTCAGTTGTATTGGCCTTCAGTTTCATACCTAGGTCTCGAGTGTCGAATTTTCTGGAAGGAAATTCTCATTGGCAGTTGGAGTACAGGAAAATGCTCTGTTCCACGAAAGGTTCATGTGGAAATTCGCGATGTTGGTCGCTTTTTCTATATAACCAGCTGTTGCTCGCGGCTCCGCCCGCGGAGATGTCGGTTACCGCGACCAAACATATCCTATGTCCTTGCCCAAGGTTTAATCTATCTCTGTACCAAATTTCATCAAAATCGGTTCAGTGGTTTAAGCATGAAAACGAACAGACACAAAGAGAAACAGAAAGAAAGACGGACATTTATAATTTACTAGCTTTTGCCCGCGGCTCCGCCCGTGTGGATGTCGGTTATCGTGACCAAACATAGCCTATGTCCTTTCTCGAGGTCTAATCTACCTCTATACCAAATTTCATCAAAATCGGTTCAGTGGTTTGGGCGTGAAAGCGAGACAGACAGACAGACAGACAGAGTTACTTTCACATTTATAATATTAGTAGGGATTAGTATATGGATTTAACAAAAAAATGTTATTAATTTTCAAACCTTGTTAATACTCGTAAATAAATATTTTCAACTTACCTGTATCCTTTTTGCCCTGTGGTTCAACCATATCAAGGTTCAACTTCTCTCCGTACGCTTCTCTTAAAATGTTCCCTGTAATCAGAAATTTTCTCTTATTAACTGAGGCAGCAATCAAGTACTCGACAGATTCGAACCTCGAAATCGGAATCGAAAATAAGCGTCGGGGCTGTCAGTAATTTAGTTGGTATGGAATAGTCTGGATTCGAAACCAGAAGTTCCCGAACGCAAAATCTTCGGCGCCCAACCCAAACCAACTTTACCTGCTAAACGGTACACCTGCTGATTAACGGACAATGCTCTGGCGCAGGCTTTGCTCTTGGAATGAAGATTAGACTGCAATCCAAGCAGATCCAGGGCTCTATCATGCCACCTTTGAATGCAAACAGAACTAACGCTGTGAAGATGATGATGATCTCTTGATCGCAACATCATCATCATCATAAAAGCGTAGTGTCCCGATCGCTTCCGAGGCCTTCATCTCGGACCCGCCTTCCAGCTTTTCCTCCTCCACTTCGCATTATCTTAAGCAATCTCTAGCAGTGACTTATACCATTATAATATTAATTAATAAATTAACTCACCAACAGTGATCATCTGCAGCAACCCCCTGGGTGTGAGCTGTCCTAACGCGCAGTGGGTGCCAGCTGCCTTTGCTGGTAGTGAAGGAAAGTTGTGGAACGGACCCGGCACAGAGACCCACCACGCACGACCCGTTGTACTGCCGTTTGTTACAAACTCTTCATAACTAGAAATGTTTAAAAAATGTTTTTCAGGACCTCATTCATGTGGTAGCCTACAGGCCCTCGATTCTGCTAAAGTACAACCATTGTCACATCACAGAGACTGGAAAAAATGGCATTTTTAGACCTTACTTCTATAGACTTACAGTCATAAAATTAAATGAAAAGAGTTTTATTACTCTTTCATTCACTCTACATAAAGCCGTTTAATTTTAAACGTTAACTGCATTACTTTAAGGCCAAAATCAAATGAAGTTTTCTTGCAGTCACTGTGGTTGTGCTTTGGCAGAATCGAGGTCCAGTAGTCCTGCATTAGGAAAGTGGTCACACAATTTGATCGCGACGTATCCCACGGCCTTTAGACAAGGAGAGATTCTCGCACGTTTCGGTTCGAGAAATCGTACGCCACGCCACTATCACTGGAAAAATCGCCATACCATTATTTAATAGACATATTGCCGAAATTATCCGAAACTAACGGATAATCCGAAATAATTTCATATCCGTATCCGGTTTATTAATCATTCCTATGTCCGTATGCAATCCGTATCCGAAATTTCATATCCATAAGATACCTACTTTTACGGAGTTTTCTGCATTTAATGTTGATATTTTAACCTAAGGGAAAATAAGTTGTTACCTACCTATTTTTTTACCTCTATATAACGAATTTTAGACCTACCGAACCTTAATATAACAAACCTCAGATTAGCAAATTACTTGATTTAACGATTAACGAATATTTACCCTGTTCCTACGATATTTTGCAGTTACTACTTAGTAGAACTTTTTTATTCAGAAGTATCAAAGTCCAACGGAAATCAATATTTGACTTTTTGGCGTTCTGTGCCGGCAAAAGGTTAAAAAAAACGAAGGAAAGAAAAATTCAACATCAATTAAATTAATATAGTGAAGATCAATGAGTTACGCTGCCCAATTAGTAGTGTCAGAGCTAGCGACAAACGTGATGCTGCTACATTAATGCAGGAGTCATGTACATCTAAGCGCGCTTCTAAATACAAGAAGGCCCAAAAGATTTCGGAAGTTAATACTCAACAAAAGCCATATACAGCTGAAGAAACTTTAGCCGTTTTTCATAGCAGATAACTGCGGGAACACTGCATGATTTTTCTTTTATAATTACAGAACTACAGCGCGTATCACTGGTCTAAATGAAAACCTATTGCATCATTTGGGCACTATCTTTGCCGCTAAAGCTTTTGGTTATGAAATTGAGCATAAAAAAATTCATGAGTACTGTGTGGAGACTGGACACAAAAATTTGGTACACGGAGCTGACATAATAAAAACCACTATAGTACGAGTAGGTACCAGTAGGACAAATGTCCGAGGAAACTTCCGAAGTCAAAAATAAAGAAATTAAAATAGCTAGATTGGGTTATACCATGAACTCTTCAAGACACCGAACAAATTCGACCTATTTAAGTATTTATTGATATCCTCAGTCCGTACATATCTTTGCTTAGAAAACTGCCCAAAAAAAACAAGTGTCCAAACACGATAAAGAAAGCATAAAATTGCTTAAAGATTAATAAAAAATATGATGATTCTAGTTTTATCCTTTATTTACACAACATAAGTATTTATAACCCCATATAAATAGGTGCCAGAGTTTTGTCCACCTAGATTCATCGAATCGTACACTGTGCGACGGTTGATGTCCAATATTTTGTTGCTTACTCAACAACCTTGCAACGACCCTGGTTGAACTTGAGAGATCGAATCGAACGCATTCGTCGCAACCAATGACTAACAAAGGACATTGAGTCCAATCTCGACCGTGTGGACGCTTGTTGGCGGTTGGTGCGTGACGTAATGGCGTTTCAGTGTGCGCTTGTCAGTTGTCAGTCGTCGCGGGTCTATGGTCGCGGGCACACGTCAGAATGGGTTCTCAAAGCCGCGAACGAGCGATTCTGACGGAGTTTATATCTTTATACAGGGACTTACCATGTCTTTGGGACATCGGGTCAGATCTATATAAAGATAGATCACAAAAGCAACAAGCATGGGATCTTTTAAACGAAATATTAAAAGAAGTTGACCCTGAGGCAAACATCGCCGCAACTAAAAAGAGGGTTGAGCATATGCGAACGGCTTTTAAGAGAGAGCACAAAAAGGTGAGTAGGTATCACATTATAAAAGTGCGTCCGCTACGCCATGTTTTGAACAGAACATTGTTTTTGAACATACATGTTCAAGTGTTTTTGTTCGAAAAAACGGTATGCCACGCCCCTTAGTTCATGAACAATGTTCTGTTCAAAACATGGCGCAGCGGACGCGGCTTTATCCTTACTAATATTACAAACGCGAAAGTTTGTGATTATGGATGTGTGGATGTTTGTTATTCTTTCATCCAAAAACTACAGAACGGATTCGGATTAAATTAGGTATACAGATAGTTTATGACATGGATTAAAACACAGGATACTGTTTATGACGGTATGACGTTGAAACGGGATAATTACCGGACTTCAAGCGGGCAACGCCGCGGGCTTTAGCTTATAATTATAAATTTATAAACATTAATGTTTATATGTACTATCGTAATTAAAAGTGCATTAGCACCGTAATGTTTATAATGGCTTGTCCGGTTTAAACGCGTATCTATGTGTATGTAATGTTTAACGCATACATTTATACGTCACACAGTATCGATATTAGAAAATATAAATGTGTGTGATGCGAAACAAAGAAAACGTTATGCTCGCCTTTTCATACTATTATGTTCGAAGCATGCATCTATATAAAGTAATGCAAAAATTCGTGATTCTACGTAAGGCAGTGCGTAGCCAGGTCGGTAACAAGGCTGCTACGGATAGTGTTGAAATCGGATGTTGTGGGTTCGGATCTTGGTTTTTCCACTTTTTGTTGTTTTGTTTTCATTAAATTTTAGGAACAAGTTAACAGAATTAGAAATAATTATTTACAAATAGAAAAATATTATACTTAATTTACAATAGATTATAAATAAAACAATAGTTTAAAAAAAAAACTTTATTAAAAGAATTATCCAATGTTAATTTGTGGTTATAATAATTTCATCCAAAAAATATACTTTTATAATAAAATTAATATTGCATATTGAGGTTATAGCTTAATTATTCATTTTCTCGAAAGTTTTTTTTCGGAAAAGAGGATTGAAACTTAACCTCAACCATACAGTCTTATACTAACTTTTATATTTTATATAAAATATAATATATAATAACAATAACTTTTATCTCTCTTTGCACCATTAAACCCCATATATTCTGAATCAGGTTCAAATCAGGGGATCGTGCTGGCCAAGGAAATTCAGTGGCGAGGAGTACTCATAACACGATTCCTGCCGGCTTGCTCTGCAAAGGGAAGTCATGGTAGAGATGCTTAAGTTTAATGCATTATTACATGTATTACACCTAAAATTCAGTACCTATCTAAAATTTGAGAGAATTTCATACAAAATTGCCATGGTTGTTCTTTGGGATTTGCCACCGGCTTCCCTTTTGAACATTTTCACCCTTCGCCACAGCAAGGAATAACTTTACTTTCACTAAACCATTCTCGAAGTATGGTGGCTCGATGGATGGGACAATTATCGTGCACAAAACTTATATCATTTTTTTATACCACTTAGGTGGGAGACAAGCACACGGCCCACCTGATAGAAAGTGATTACCGTGGCCTTTGGACGTATGCAACACCAGGGGCGTCACACTCATGCTGCCGACCCTGAAGAAACCTTCTAATGCCCTTAAACCTTCATTTATATCTGGATAGACATTTCGCACTGTGGGCAACATTATATCTTCTAACACTTCCACATAATTTGCACTATTTGCACGCGTAGATATTGGGTCTAATTCACCCGGCTCTTGCGCTCTAATCCACCCCCACATAATTTACACTTAGATTCAGTGTTCGGTAAGTACTATGTTGTTTTCACACCACCGTGTTTTATCCTTATGCCATAAATGTAATCTTCCTTTTTGAGATTATTTAAACGTTTTTTCATCAGAAAATATTGTTGATTCCCAGTTAAAGTAAATACTCTTCGTTATACGTTTCATATTCTGCTACCATATAACGCCGCTTCAGCAGGTCTTCCACTTCTCCTCCAACTCTGCAACTCTTCTTTCTCAAATTGTTTCACGCAACGACTCCCAGTATTTCTCTAAAAAATACCAACCATATTACACAATTGCAACCAATGAACAAAATTGCACTACAACAATATTAATTAATTAATTAACTTACAGATAAGCCCGTCTCATTAGAAATTTGAGATATATTCAGACCATTCGAATATGGCCACAATATTAGCTTTTGCTTCAATACTTATATTTGACATATTGATTTATTAAAAAAGAAATGTAATCGCTCGAACAGTAATTAACACAAACAGTCGTAACCATAGATGATATAATATAATTAGGGTAGTCGTAACTGACTTCACCAACCAACAACTTCACTCATAGCCAATGAATCCATTTTATTTCAAATGCACCCTCAAATAATTATTTTCTCGCTAAGTTTAAAATTCTACTTAAGAAACATTTTTATATTCGTATCAACATTTATATATCATAACTTTTAAATATAAAACACAAAAAGTTATATTAGTTCCGGTAGGTTCGAACCACCACCGACAGGTTTCATACTATTCGTCAAGCCGCACGTTAAACGACTCAGCTACGGGGCGGCTTACGTATGATATTGAAATTAACAATATCAATCAACGAGTGAACAATATTAATGTGTGTGTATGTGTGTGTGTGAATTATCTTCAAAGATTAAGGTCATAACTTCAAAAGTTTAGTAAGAGTACTGTACGTCTAGTGTTGACGTGTATGTGTGTGTGAATTGTCTTCAAAGAATAAGGTCATAAGTACGACTAATGTTGACGCGCTATAGTTGCGTCAGATTGGTACTGCACTTATGATCGCGATAGTACATTGGTGCACGGGAACTTAGTACCTAATCAAATTTTACATTTATTATTATTCTTTTAATAGGTTAAAGAATCAAAACAAACGGGAGCGGGGGCAAATGATGTGCGTACTCCCAACCTTTGGTACTATAATTTGCTGTTGCCCATCTTTGAAAAGAAAATTGACCATTCAAGATGCGAAATGGACCCGTTGCCCATCTTTGAAAAGAAAATTGACCATTCAAGATGCGAAATGGACCCGCTGTCCATTGATGAAGTGAGTACCTACCTCTATTTTATTTTAATAATCACTTTTAAAAACCTAGTGGTAATTATTAAAAACATACTGCAGTAAGGGATTTTCCAAAAAAAAAGACAGAGTAGGTGTAGAAAAGTAGAAATTTGTTCTTGGGATTGGAATAAAAAAAGGATGTTTCCGTGATGAGAATTATCAATGTAATTAATGAAAAAAGATCGATACATCTAAGTTATTTTGCGATGACCTTAGGGCAAGGCGCTGAACTAAACGAACAGAAGGTAGTTTTTACGAAAATAAATCTTAGTAAGTTATGTATACTTGTATAGGGATGCAAAGTGCTTTCCATTGTTTACAATTTTTTTTATTATATAAATTAGAGATGTATATTGTTTTTGTAATTACATACTTATACATATTGGGTAATTTAGTTAGGTCCAAATTTTGATACTTATTACTGGGGTGCTGTAAAAAAATATTAGGCAGTATCTATTGATGCATAGACCAAAATTTTTTATAGCTAAAAGTTAAGTAAAACAAAAAAAATATTGTCACTCTTTTTATTGTCACTAATATGTTCCTGTTTGGGTATAAACAATTTTAGTCCCTTCTTTTCATGATTACTTTAATCATTTTATCTTGAAGCATACTTTGCCAGTACTATTGAAATAATCCATTAAGGATTTTCTCACTTGGTGTCCCTCAAAAGTATGCCATATCACATATTCACCAGTTCTATTAGGGGGTGTCAGGGCACTTTGTTGTCGCCAGTCTCCATGTCTGAATTTTTGCTGTTGTAGATCTTCGTTGTCAACACCTGACGGGGTCCAATAAATTTTCGACTTTTGTCTTAAAAAATTGTGTAACGCACAACTAGCTAAAACAATTGCGTCCAGATTTTCAATTTTAACGTTAATAGGTTGCCTAAATACTTTGAAACGCGAAGCAAGAATGCCGAAAGCATTTTCAACAACTCACCGAGCTCGACATAAACGATAATTACTTATTCTTTTCTCCCTAGTGACGTTTTTTTTTCAGGAAATGGATTAATTTTTCAAGTGCGCCTAGAAAAACATACGGCACAGACACGTGTGTACCTGGCAGGATATAAGATTCAGGCAACCTTAACTCGTTGTTAATAAGTTTTTCATACAACACATACTTCCATTTGAACCTGTATGAACGTAAATAAATTCATAGTTTGCATTGACGACAGCAAATAACGTGACACTAAACGTGCCTTTATAGTTATAGAATACAAGCTGTCCCGGCGAACCTCGTACCGCCATATTTTTCCCGTTCCCGCTGCACCTATTTTCCCATCCTTTAAACCTTCCCTGGACATCCACAAATATTTCAAGACTAAAATTAGCCAAATCGGTTCAGCCGTTCTTGAGTTATAAAATAACAACGAAAAGTGGCATTTATTTTTATATATTAGAAGAAGATAGATCCACTTGCAGTTGCTTTTTCAATATGCTTTCAATAATGTGCTTGCCGTCCATGCAACCCACGCAAATATCAAATTCCCATTGTTCTTGAAATGATTTTGCACTCTTCTTCCGCTGAAGGCATCTGAAAAATAAATCATATCTACATTATTTTCAGGAATCGCAACCTCTTGGACCGACCATGAAAAAAGTACCGAATGATAGCCGATTGGCACGTAAGAGACAAGAACGGATCGAGACAGCACCGAAACTTCTGAAAACAGAAGATAAAAAGCCAAATTCGTTTGGAGTTTATGTAGGGGAGCAGTTAGAGGAACTTGCTACGTTTCAACGTCAAGTGGCTGAAAAATTAATTTCCGAAATATTATTTCTGGCAAAAATTGGAAATCTAAATTTGGACACAAAAATTGAAACGCCGTCTCTCTTCTCATCGTCATCTACACCTAATCACACTCGGCCATCATTTTCACGCCATTACACTCAGGCATCATCTTCACCTCATTACATTCAGCCATCATCTTCGCCTCAATACACTCATCCATCATCTTCACCTCATTACAACCAACCATCTCCTGCTTTTCATATTCAGACAACTGAAGCAGCTGAAGGTATTATAGAACTGTCACCTCAATTGTATCCCGTACCTACCGAAGAAAACCTAATCCAACCAACGAGTACAATTTACGAAGGTGCTGCTAATTCAGTATTAAAAGAACTTTTAATTGCTAAAAAATCTAAATAAAGAGTGTTTTAAATATTTACTTACCTTAATTGTTTTCTTTAGAAAGTTACAAATAACACAACATGTTTGAAGTTGATGTGATGTAACTGTACTGAATCTGAGATCTTTATAACTTCTTCCCGTAGCTAGAAATCTTAATGTAGCTATTCTTGTGTACTTGAGCAGACACAGCCTGACGCATAGCTGTATTTTTCTTCGAAATCATTGGACGCACCATTTCAAGTAATTCATTAAAAGTGTATTGATCCATACTTAGAAAATTCCGAAAGTCGTCAGAATCAAGAATTTTTAAATATTGAGATGGTCCAAAGTAATTCGCTCTTTTAGTCAGTGTTTCATTCACTTTATTTTTCTTTGTTTTCCTGGTCACTTGCGCATAAGAGAGTTAATGCTTTGAAAGGTAAGGTGCCATATTACAAGACGTATAGCTGGGTCCACATTTGTATCATTTGCCCGATCCGATCACCGTATCCGTATCGGCGACGCGTATCATAATCGCATATTATGTGGACGGGTGATGATACGCGTATCACTGATATATACATTGTGATCATGATACGCGTCGCCGATACGGATACGGTGATCGGATCGGGCAAATGATACAAAATGTGGACATAACTTTGACATTTCGATCTGTTGAGTTCGTAGTCTACACTGACAAGTAGAGTCAACTAGATGATCGTGTAGCCAATTGGTCGACCCAACCAAGGTGCCCTTTGTTGGTGGTTGGTTCCAACCGTGTATCTGGCCTTTAAGGCTCATTTAGACAGGGAGAGTTTCTCGCACGTTTCGGTTCGATAAATCGTACGCCACTATCACTGACAAAAATCGCAATACAATTATCGTATCAGTGTTCACACACAGGTAAATAAAAAATTCTTTGTTTAGCTTATTTAGGATGACATGGGGGGTAGGAGAGTCTAGATTACGTCATCGGTAGTTATTTACTTTTTTACACGAATGGCAACCCTCATAATTATTGTCTATGCTTGAAAACGAAACGCATTATCGGCTTAAGCCCGCTACAGACCTTCCAATTCGGTCGGGTCCAACCATCCGACAGCCGACGCCAACCAACCACCATTGCTTCCAGACGTTCCGACGGTCGGCCATCCAACCGTATTTCACCATCTCCCTCTGTTTTAGGCAAATTGCTGTGGAGTGGGCGAGATAGCAACAGACGTCCCGACGGTCGGCCATCCAACCGTATTTCACCATCTCCCTCTGTTTTAAGCAAATTGCTGTGGAGTGGGCGAGATAGCAACAGACGTTCCGACGGTCGGGTCCAACCATCCGACAGTGTTGCCAACTTAGTGGATTTTCCACTAAACAGAAATTAATAATATAATAAAATGGATCTCTGCCTTTTCGCCGAAACTTGTTTGGCCGATTATCACTTGCCAACTAACGTTTCGCAGAATTTTATTTCGCATAATAATCAATGGCCAAGATTCGAACTCGGGCGGGCGGGACCACTTCATCGTAAGTCTGACTCAAGAGTAATAGTAATAATATAGGACCGACATGGTACCGACTCCATAACCACTAAGCTACCGACGGCGACGCTTGAATTTAGAAAAGCATAAAATAAAAAATAAAAAATTTAAAAAAACCCCGACCCAAAAAGAACCTATAAAATGTAAAATAATAACTATTACATTATGACCTACCCAAGGTATTAACCCTTTTCTCATTTGTCTCATCGGGGGACCGCTAAGTACCTTGGTGTGCCCTATTACCCCCGAGCGACGGTCAGACGGCGGTCCCCCGACGAGACAAATTAAAGAAGGGTTAAAACCTTGGGTAGGTCATAATGTAATAGTTATTATTTTACATTTTATAGGTTCTTTTTGGGTCGGGGTTTTTTTTAATTTTTTTTATTTTATTTTATGCTTTTCTAAATTGAAGCGCCGTCGGTAGCTTAGTGGTTATGGAGTCGGTACCATAGTCGGTCCTATATTATTACTATTACTC
Source organism: Eilema depressum (assembly GCA_914767945.1). Taxonomy (NCBI): domain Eukaryota; kingdom Metazoa; phylum Arthropoda; class Insecta; order Lepidoptera; family Erebidae; genus Eilema; species Eilema depressum. The sequence goes on from OU612026.1 coordinate 4,590,626, forward strand.
TTGAGTCAGACTTACGATGAAGTGGTCCCGCCCGCCCGAGTTCGAATCTTGGCCATTACACTATCGACGTGAACCCACTTCAAGTAATTTAGCTTAGCTGGAGGGGTTAACCGTTAACGGAAATATATAAAAAAACAATTTCACATGCTAGGTTAGGTTAGGTTAGTATGCTGATAAACAATGCCCGAGCCGTGCGAGCCAAGCGAGCGTGCCGCGGCAGCGGCCGGCGAAGTGCCGGAACTAAATCGCTTTTATTTCACTACACATGGCATTTAAATATGCTACATCGGTTAGGTTAGAACTGCGACCAACAATGCACGAGTGAAAAACAAATTAAATAATAATAACAACTTGTATATAATTTGCCTCAAATAAAAAAGGCATCCTTGTAAATAAATTTCTTCAAAATTTGATCGAAGACTCAGGATTGCAGCTTTCCAATTTTTTTTTCGAAATATTAAGGTATGATTCCGCAGCCGACCGCATACGACAACTGCCGACGCATGCCGTTACCATTACTTGTCAAACTCCGGTACGGATAAAGGCCACCATTGAGAAACCGCAATGAATTACGCGCATGTGCTGCGTGCGTCGGCAGTTGTCGTATGCGGTCGGCTACGGAATCACAGCTTTCCGCAAACTAAAACATTCGCTACTTGAAAGTTGGCATTTTGAAAAGTGTCATTCTAAAAGGAAGACCAAACGTAAAATTGGCAACTGTGAGGTTGGGTAATAAAAACAAAATTATATCACAAGTTGGCAAATGATTATTATGCGAAATAAAATTCTGCGAAACGTTAGTTGGCAAGTGATAATCGGCCAAACAAGTTTCGGCGAAAAGGCAGAGATCCATTTTATTATATTATTAATTTCTGTTTAGTGGAAAATCCACTAAGTTGGCAACACTGTCGGATGGTTGGACCCGACCGTCGGAACGTCTGTTGCTATCTCGCCCACTCCACAGCAATTTGCTTAAAACAGAGGGAGATGGTGAAATACGGTTGGATGGCCGACCGTCGGGACGTCTGTTGCTATCTCGCCCACTCCACAGCAATTTGCCTAAAACAGAGGGAGATGGTGAAATACGGTTGGATGGCCGACCGTCGGAACGTCTGGAAGCAATGGTGGTTGGTTGGCGTCGGCTGTCGGATGGTTGGACCCGACCGAATTGGAAGGTCTGTAGCGGGCTTTAGAGTATATAAGAGGTGGCATACCTACGAAAAAAAACTGTATACCTAAACTTGGATTGGAACATTAAATGGCGTCTATAATAGAGAAGCCCAGTAAACTGTCGATAACTACTTATCGATATAAAAGAAGCACAGACTAAAAATGTAAGCAAGGGTTTAAACTATTATCTATCTATCTATACTCTATACTATTATATAATTGTAAATGGAAAATGTTTGTCCGCGATGGACGTAAAAACTACTAAAATGGATTTTGATGCAGTTTTTTTTGTTAGAAAGGTCTTGTTTGGATTTAAAATCTTACGTCTGTTTTACTGCAATCGGTTGAGTAGAACCGAAGATAAGAGATCCACGCGGGCGAAAGGCTAGTATTTAGCATATATTTGCTAAATATAATAGTTTGAGCCATTGTAAACCTATGAGAATGCCGTAAGGCGAAAGGCGGTTAGGCAACAAAAAATTAAATAATTGTGGAAGAGTACAAGTGCTTTTATTCAATATGTCCTTTATATTACAAAGAAGAACGGGCAGTTCGTTACATAATATTGTAAAACTTTTTACATAAATCACAATTTTATTATTTCGTTAAAATGATAATTATTGTATGTTTAAATACATATTTTTCAGTGCATGGTTATTAATACTGTCTAAAAATAATTATTACTGTTATAATAATAAATAAATAAATAAATATTGTAGGACATTCTACACAACGCTATCTAGACCCAAAGTAAGCATAGCTTAACTAGCTTGTGTTATGGGTTCTAGAATGCGGATAAACATACTTAGATACATTTTTTTTTTGTAAATACATACATATTATACATGGAAACACCCAGACCAATGCAAATATTCATATTTCATGCACACAAATATTTGCACTGAGTGAGGATCGAACCCGCGCCTCCTGCGTAGCGGCCGCGTTCACTACCGCTACGCCACAGAGGCAGTCAAATAATAAATGTAACATTCAGTAATATATTCAATGGCAAATGTAAAGCTTATTTTTACAACAAATTTTTAACACACTCATAATGTAGCTTCATCATTTAATATCATACTGAAATGTACACAATAAAAAATTAAAAATAAAACTTTATTGAAGGATAATTATGATCTTTATGCACAGAGTATCAAAATAAATTTAAAAATAGTACATTATGGTATGATATGCGTATCATAATCGAGGAACCTATAAAAAACTTTGATAACGTTTCAATATTCAAGTCGCCGACACCATCACGAAATAGAATCCATGATACTTAGCACATGCATTATATTTCATTCAGAACACATAATTCCATCACATACGTTGTAGGTATTTTTTTAATTCAAATTCTTTATTTTTCAAAATAGTGCAACACTGTTACAGCTTTTTGACGTCAAATTCTGCTTAAAACTAAGTTTACCACCGCTTCCTAGGCGCTAATGGAGAAGAAATGGTGCAACAAACTCCACTGCGGCATTTTTAAGACGTCAGTTTACAAAATGTGGTTTCTTAAGACTAAATATGAACGTATGTACATTTGTCTCGCGTCAAATATATAAAGGAGCGATGTGCCAGACTCTATCGAAACCTTTGGCAATGTCAAGACTAATTGCCAGTAACTCGCCTTACTTGTCCGTAGCCTCACTCTAAAGTTGGGTAACGTACGCCAGAAGATCACCAGTTGACTGTTTCGGCCTGAAACCATATTGCGGGTCGTTAATTAAAGAGTAGTACTCTAGGTGACGCATGAGCTATGTGTTAACGATTATGTGCTTGAATACCTTGCACAGCACTGAGGTAGATAGATTGTTAATTTCATTAGGGTGCTTGTTGATGCTTGCTGCATGCTGCATGCCTGATGCTTGCTGCATGATAAATGCCTGATGCTTGCTGCATGCTGCATACCTGATGCATGCTAAATGCCTGATGCTTGCTGCATGCTGCATGCCTGATGCTTGCTGCATGCCTACTACATGCAGGGTTTATGCTTACTTGTTTGCATGCATGGATTATGTTAGCTTTTTTATATAGGATTTGTATGCCAATTTGTTTGAAGATTATGCATGTAAAATGTATGCCAAGTGACGATTCTGCGTGTAAATTTTCTGCGACATGACGGTTCTACTTTTTGATTATTATGCTCTAAAAGTTATGCCAAAAGATGATTCTGGCTTACAAAATTATACGTTATGAAAGTATGACGAATGACTGTATACCAAACCTTTTTCTGCGAAATGAAGTTTATGCTATGCGTTGTTATGCGAAACAAAATTATGACATAAAAATTTCGGTGAAACGGGGGGGAACCGTTTTATAATACTAATAGAATTATAGACTACTGATATTTACCATACTATGAGCATCAGCTTGAGACAGTGCCATACCAGGACCTGCATTTCTCTCACTTAGTACTTTTTGGGTATTTATAATACCGGCACATCTCTGCAAAAAAGAACATTGTACATGTGACTTAAAGTATTGTGATCGATGGATGTTACTTTCTTATACACTAACATGATATTTGAGTGCAATAAAGAGTTATCTATCTTGATATTTATCATATAACATATGCATCACGTTGATACATTGTTAATTGTATCAGATTACAATAATATTGCTTGTCCTATGTAAACGACAACATCTTTGTAATTGTATAATATACTTTTACAACACACCTGCTCATAAAATTGATATTATTTCACCGCAATTAGGCACGTAATGACACCTATTATCAAACTGTGACTTTTTCATTGCTATTATTCGCAAGTGAGTTACAGATTCTTTTTTAAATTTCATGGGTTAAGTTTCTATGTTCTTCAAAAAGTTTCGATACAAAAAAGAACGTGTTTAATAGTACGAATAAATTAATATGCCTATTGTATGGTCATTTGATGCATTTTCGTATTTAAATAAATAATTTCAACTTGTAATAAGACTTGTATAATTAATAAACAAAATTTTCACTCAAATTCAACTTTTTTTGTCTCTAAGTACAGAAAAAAAAACAGTAAAAAAAGTTAAATTCAAACCTCACTCTTTTAAATATGACCGATCGCCATTGTTAGATGCGCGCGCATAGGAAAACTAATTAATTTGTAGTATTGTTTATTTAGTATGTGTAGTATTATTTTATTCGCAAGTGTGTTGTAAAACGTCGTATGCCACGCGTGAGACCAACTTTACTCCCTTATATCATAATGTACTATTATATGACTTACGGTTAATCGTCGTGAAGGTAGAACATTATCATGCAGCTTCACATAATTCAAAGTGCGATTGAAACACGAATCTTCAAAATGCAGAGAACAAACATAGATAGTTTTGTGTGACTTTAAATTTTCCACCCCTGTACTTTCTAACCAAGCATTTCTTATTTTAACAGCCGCCGGCAATCTAAAAATATTAATACATTTTGTACCACCGAGTTATACAGGTAATAAAATAAAATACCCGACTGCTGCTGGAAAGATGGGTAGATTTAGTGTAGATATAACTATAATAACTGTATGAGCGAATGCCTACAAACTGCTGTAGCAGTTTGGTGAAGAAAATTTTGTGAATATTATGTATCTATTAATAAATAAATTAATACATACAAAAAAAAGTACATACATATATATACGCGTGTAGAAAATTTGCCTCGTGGGCCAGTCGAATAACAATACGGAGTGGATATTAATTTATGAATATATAAATTACAAAAAAAATATCGATAATCAAAATCGTATCACCGCAACACTAGCGTTTTCCATACAAAGATGTTTTATTGAATTTTAGAAAAATACGACCTAATTATTGATTTAAATTGTGAGTTTTACAAGCTCGTTTGCTTTACAGACAGACAAAACGAACTATTGATGTCGTAGGTCAACAAATAACAATGATATCTCGATGAGAAGAATACGTACCTATGTAATGTTATTTCTGGCTCATTCCTTGCATAATTTGATCCACACCCAACAATTGAGCAGGTAGGCATCTTCGTCACACGTATTTCTTCACACTTTACACGATTAACACACCAAAATCACTGGATTACGCGTTTATTTGCTAGGTAATCGTAGTAAACAAAGGTAAACAAGCCTCGAATGACGTAACTATGTACTTGTTGCTTGGAACAAAAGATGGCGATTTGGCGTCAAACTTCAGTCGATTTTATGAATGAAATCGTAGTTGTTGCTACTCTTTAATACTCTAAGACAGCTATACTCTAAGTGTGTTCCGCGGAACCCTAGGGTTCCGTGATACCTCTGTCGGGGTTCCGCAAGAATTTAGAAATAAAAAAATCAAAACACCTCTCTCTGGTCGCTCCGCGGCTGTGCGGACTCCGCGGCCGCGCGGAGACAAAACGCTATGAATGTTATTTATTTATTTATTTGTATTTGTATAAGCTTGTGTTACATTAGCTGGTACAATATCTCATAAGTTTGGTCTCAACAATTTTATACTTGTACAACGCGTTCGCTCTAAGTTTGCCGGTCTGTGGAATGCGCGTACCCTCCCCCACGTGACAATAAAACTTATAATGTGTCATAGTTTTACCCAAATATCTAACGTACACAATTTTTATTGTTACAATTAAATAAAAAATTTCGAACGTCATACACTCATACCTATCGCCAGCGGCAAACTTAAAACGAGCGGGTAGTATACTTGTAAGCGCTCAGTCTCTTTGATAAAAGCCGCCTCTGAATTAGACGCTATAGTTGTCAACAAGCGACTTTCGTCTCTAACTTCAAAGGATAAAGTCGATATTGTTTACAACGCTATTTTTAAATTTCTGTTTTTATTTTTGCTTTTTGTTTATCAAAGGTGCCGACTCGAGTATTTTCGAGAATATTTGAGATCGAGTCTAGGACTAAGTATAAAAGCGGCGATCGCGCGTTGGCGTCGTCAGTTGATGATTAGCGTTCGGAGCGATAAGTTACTACCTACTTACAAGCTCGCTAGCGAGAAACTAGTGTTCATTGTTTTACTGCCTGCTGTATTCTGTTGTCTCAGTTTTATACATTTCTTCCCTGTAGGTTCTAAATTTAGTCTCTTATACGCAGTAACGATTGTGCATTATTTAAACCCCACTATCCTGACTTGTAACATTATAAATAAAGAAGAATGGAACGTTGGCTTAAAGGTGTTAAACGTGTTCCAACAACATCTTCTAATGACGCTGAATGTTCAAAAGCAATGCGCACGGAGAATTTAGCAATCACCGATCCAGAAGATGATGCCACGAGTGCCACGACGTCAAGCTCGACGGTTTCAAAGACGAAAAAAAGGAAGTATGATGAATCTTATATCAGTTTCGGATTTGTTGATTCCAACGGCTCACCTCTCTGCATGCTCTGTAGTAAACTGCTTCCTAATAGTTCCATGGCACCTGCCAAATTGCGTCGACATTTAGAAACCGTACACCCCGAGACTAAAGACAAGAATAAAGAATTTTTTGTTCGCAAAAAAGATCAGTTATTAGAAAGTCAAAAAAATATGATGCATGTAACACAAACTACCAACGAAAAGGCCACGGAGGCATCATATTTAGTTAGCTATCGCATTGCACAAGCAGGTGAAGCGCACACTATCGCTGAGAAATTAATAAAACCATGTGTATTAGACATAACAAAATGTATGCTTGATGAAAAATCTGCAAAGCATCTTTCTACTGTTCCGCTATCAAACGATACTGTTTCACGACGAATCCATGATCTGGCAAGCTACGTCAAACAAGAACTAGTTACACGTCTACAAAATACACGATTCGCTTTGCAAATGGACGAGTCGACTGATGTCGCTGGTTTGGCTATCCTGCTGGTTATTGTGAGATATCCATATAAAAGTTCTTTTGAAGAAGACATGCTTATGTGTTCATCGCTGCTTACAAACACTACCGGGGAAGAAATTTTTAATAAAATAAATATATTTTTTGAAGAACATAATCTCAGTTGGAACAATTGCATTGACATTATTTTGTACAGATGGGGCCAAGGCGATGACAGGTAAAACAGCAGGAGCAGTGTCACGTATGAAAAATAAAGCGCCTAATTGTAGTTCCAGTCATTGTATTCTGCAAAGACAAGCACTTGCGATGAAGCAAATGCCGTCTAATCTAAAATTAGTTATGGATGAAGCGGTAAAAATAATTAATTTTATCAAATCACGACCACTACAATCCCGATTGTTCTCATTATTGTGTGAAGATTATGGCAGCAAACATAAAACACTGCTGCTCCATACAGAAGTGCGATGGCTGTCTCGGGGAAAAACTTTAACAAGGCTATTTGAACTTAGAGCCGAGTTACAAATGTTTCTTTCAGCAGATACTTCTTTTAATTTGAAGGACCGTTTGTATGATAAAACTTGGTTGTTCCGATTGTCTTTTATGGCGGATATCTTTCAAAAACTTAACGAATTAAATTTATCGTTGCAAGGTAAACAGACAACAGTGTTTCAGGCCTATAATCATTTGCATTGGTAAGAAAGAAATAGAAAGTTTTACATTACTCAGTGAGTTTGTTAGCGAAAACGACTCAGAAATGTTTGAAGATAATGTGTTTGAAGAATTGGTCCAATATCTCAGTTCGATGCGCGCATCTTTTGAAAAGTATTTTCCCGAAGAACACAATACAAAAATTAAAGTGAACTCCTGGATTCATAATCCTTTTTTACCCAACTTGGAAAAGCCTGAAAACATGTCAAATGAGATATATGAATCTCTTTTAGAAATGTCATCAGACACAAGTATGGAGTCATTGTTCAAAACGACGCCTCTTAATGATTTTTGGTGCAGAATCCAAGATGAATATGCAATGCTTGGCCAAATGGCTCTGGATATTCTTCTCCCGTTCCCAACTACATATTTGTGCGAAACAGGATTCTCTACCTACGCAGCCACGAAAACAAAATATCGCAATAGACTGGACGCCGAAGCTGATATGAGACTCCAACTTTCTTCCATCAAACCTGATATCAAGCAATTGATGAAAAATAAAAAACAGTTTCATACCTCCCACTAGTTAGATTTTTTCTTTTTTAATGTTTTCTATTATTGTCCTTACCAAGTGGTGAAGTAAATAATAATTAGTAACTGATACATTGTACTTTTATTATGCTGATTAATAAAGAATACACTTATAAAAATAATTGTTTTATTGTAGGGTTCCATCAAGTATTTTGCTTCCCAAAAGGGTTCCGTCATTTAAAAAGTTTGAGAACCACTGCTCTAAGATTATCGGGGATTCCCGCAAATAATGCATAATGCAATCTAATCTCTATCCTAATTTTTTTTTTTAATTACAATTAGGCATAACATTATAATTTATAATTATAATATTAAAAAAAATACATTTATAACTAAAAAATGTTTACGTAAGCCTGGGGGGAAGGGTTTTGCTTATTTTTGCTGACAAGGGCGGTGTGGGGGTAAATAATTGTAATAAATCTGCTTACGTAATATTTGAACGGCCCCTAGTCCTTTCGATAGACATTATTGCCGGTTGCAGCTATTATTGCAATATTGCAAGGAAAAGCTTCGTTACTCTTGACGTAGCTTTTCCTTAGGACATTCTTAATCCAATTTATATACCTACTTAAGCCTCGATCAACACTTACAGGGTTTTAATTTTTAAACTGGTCAGTTTCGCCTTATGGCATTCTCAAAGATTTACAAAACTGTCGTTGTAAACCTTTAAGAATGCAGTGAGGCAAAACCGTTCAGGTTAAAAAATAAAATAATGTGGAGAAGCACAAGTGTCTTATTTAATATGTGATGTATGTTCCACAAAAATAAGTGCCATTTATCAACAGTATAAACAGCCTTACAGAGTTGCCCATAGATCGTCACCTCACTACACACTGGTCCCTCTTTTTATATTATTCACTACAATTTCTACCATACTGCAATCCCTTACCATGCTATTCCTCACTTGGTTCATTAAAATCACTCCATTTACCTTTTCAATATCGGAGAAACTGGCTCAGTATCACATGGTAACTTGTCACCATGTTTCAGATGTGTCAATGGGCCTCTGTCACCATGTCTTGTGATTACTAGGGCTCCTTGAAGCATCCATGTGTCACTATCAACCACACCTGCATAAAAAACAAGTAAAGGATAATTCCTTATCAGGGTAGAAAGAGTTGGGGGGTATGGGACTCCCAACTCCCAAGTTAACCTCATCTAGAAGCCGGTGCACCAACTGATTGACAGATGAGATTGATGATACAGGCTTTGCTCTGGAGTTTAGGAGTCAGATATCTTTTCCATAATAGCCAAACAAATTATGGAAGAGACCCAGCCGACCCTGAGCTCCAATGAAAGCTTTCAATGCAAGCAGTCTTTGCACTTGTTCCAAGAAGTGAAGCCAAGGAGACAGCAGAATGATGCTCTTTCTGAACAACACCCATTCCAAAGCATAGGGTGCAAGGTGAGCGTGCAGTGATCTACAGCCTCCATGAGCATAAACTAGTGGCACAGAGGAGCCTCAAAGTGTTGTAAATGGTCATACTAAGACTGACTTGGCCAGTAATGTTGCCTGGCCACCTTGTGCTAACTATATGCAATATTCAGCGATATAACCCTTCAATAGTGGACACTTTTGTGCACAGTGGCCCAAAAAGGAGGCTAAGTGCGGACAAAAGAGTCCCCTTTCCATTCCATAGTGGACACTTTTCTAAGGGATTTAAATGGCTTACCTTCAGACCCTCTGACTATACTGTCAGGAGGATTACATGCTCTTAAGTAAATCTTCCTAAACTTGGCATCACTCTTTGATATGTATTCACTTTGAGCTATTTTCTTGACAGCAGTTGTTTCCTCACCAAAGGACATGTATTTATACATTACTGCAAAAAAAAAAAACAATTTAGAAAAGAGACTTTAACGTTGGAAGTGGAATACTTTCAATTTAATAATAAAAAATAGGGAAATGGATGAAATGACTTGCAAATATTGTGGGTGGTTCATCTGTCCAGCTTCCGGTGTCTCCATTTTGAAATAATTTTAAATAATAATAGCTATTGCCTGCAGTTCCATCTGTGTGAAATGGCAACCTACTCCAGGGATAAAAAACAATAGCCTATTTATTTCTCCGAATTATAATCTACTTGTGTTATGAGTGGATAGTGTATAGGCCAGGAATCGAACCCCCTTTCAATAACCAGGCTGACTACTTACCCACTAAGCTACCAATGTAAATATTATATTATTTGATATCTGGCTCTCACTCCTGTACTCTTTTTTTTAAAGAATGATCAAATGTAATGTGTGACCAACACTAGTGTATGGTGATAAGGTGCTAACTTGTAAGAAAAATATTATTTACCTGTGATAAGAAAGAAAATCCAAACACTCATGCCCAGGTAACAATAAAAAGCTCTGTGATGAAATGAAAACTTCATCATTTCTGTGATAATCTTACTCCTGTTAGCAAATATTGTTGACATTGTTGATATTCAGCACATATCTTCTTTTTTAATATTATAAATTGATTGTTCACATTTTAAATTGTAAATTTAATTATTACAATATAGCGTCACATTTAAAACAGAATTATTATCATAGCAAAACTAAATGAACTGTAAGTACATTTTGAAATAAATAACTCGAGTTTGGTTTGTAAACAATATTTTTTTATTTTGCCAACAATCAAAATCGATTGCTTATTTTTTTTTGGTTGGCTTATCGCCACAGAGTGTTTAAAAAATTGTGACTGACATTATTGGACGCTTTTATGTTATCCAGGAACACGACAATAGACGCTTTTATTATTATTATTACTCATGATATTATCGAGTGATATATCGTGTAAAATATAAAAGCGTCTGGTCTGCGGCATTATTAAAATGAAAAAAGTTTCACTCGTATTACTGTGTTTGACAGGATCGTGACAGGCGACTGTAAATTATAAAAGCGATCTATCGCACTAAAAGTAGTAAAACTAGTAAAAGTCTACTCCAAGAACGCTGGAGCTGGAACGCACCACTGTCAATGAGTCATTCAACTTCAAGGTTATTGTTGAATGATTGTTGATTGTTGTCAGAACTTGTCGAAACCTGCTCGTTTTGCCGGTGGCGGAAAAAGGAGCGAAAACTAAAGTTTACTTATAATTGGTTTTCCCATGAGTACACTACTATATAAATACTTGTGTGCGTTGTTCTTTAGTGTTTCTTTCTTTCTATAAACTGATATATACATTGAATTGAACTCGACGATGGCCCAAACTCAAGGAACTATCATAATTTTGGATATAGGCCGAAATGTATCCACTTCAGAAGAAAAAAATCAGAAGAGTTTCTTTGAAAATGCAAGAGATTGTACCGCTCGTATAATAGAGCGAAAAATCCTGAGCGAGGGCAAAAATGTTATAGCAATATTTTTATTGGGATCAAAGAAAACCAAGAATAATATGGCTGATCAATATGATGGAGCATTTAAATACATTGAAATGTTATCCGAATTCCAAGTTCCCAGTTGGCAAATGATAAGGAACTTACCGGAAAAGGTATGCACTTATTTATACTTACTATTAAAGCTATTCTTAAGGTGTCCACTCATCTCAACCTTAGGATGCAGCTTGCAAGTTATTTATTAAAGTTGTAACCAGCTTGTGATCTAAAATCTGTGTTGATACAAGTTGTCTATTTCAATATCACTATTTTAAGTTGTGCAATAAACTCTTGTGCTTTGTAAGTTTTCAGCAAAAAGGCTAGGTAACTGTTTTAGTAAATTTTATTTCAATTTATATGTATAGGATATGCTAACTTGGATCAGACAAACCACAACTTAAAATTCCCTCAAAATGTTTGAAGTTTTTATTAATAATAGGTATTTATAGTTGAAAATTGAGGTAGGCTTATCCAGTAAAAACTGTTTATTGATCTTCGAAAATCTGAACCCAATATTTATTGGGGTTCAGATTTTCCAATTTTAATTTTCATATCAATAAACAGTTTTTACTGGATAAGCCTACCTCAATTTTCAACTTTGTACCCTAACACTAACATGACAGTTCTATAATGTATTTTTTTGTTTTGTAGCCTTCAGAAAAAAAGGGAGATTGGTTTGATGCCCTATTAGTTGCTGCAGATTTCTACAAAAACGGAGTCAGTGGTACAAAATTCTCAAGCAAAAAAATCATACTTATGACCAATTTTAAAAGACTGCCAGCTTTTGATCCAGATACTGCAGAAGAGGTATGCTATTTCTTTTTACCTTATTGGTCCCATGCCTTAAATTTTGAATTTATGCGTCAGTTATATCTTACGTTGTACCAGTTTTGCATATAGTTGATACCCTAAGTCCGATAAATGTTTATCAGGTTTTTGTTTGTCCATATGAATTTTCAATAAGTAAATGTAATATCATTTAAAAATTCATTTCACAATCAAAAATTTTTTCAGGCTATAAAAGGATTCAAAGAAGAGGGCTATGAAGTAGACATACTAGGACCAGATATATACTCTGATGACCACGACAAGGAATCAATACAGCTAGCAAGACAGTTTGTTGAAGACACTGAAGGTGCCACAGCAACTTTCGACCATACTATGCAATACCTTCTCTTTCATAGAAAGAAAACAGTTAAAGCTATGCCATGGAATGTAGAGCTCAGTATCGGACCGAACATTAAGATCCCAGTTTCTGCTTACATCAGAATAAAAGATGAACCAGTTGTTAAAAAATGGGAGAAAGCTATTAAAGACCCGATTAAAAATGAAGCTAGCACAACGGAAGCATTAGTTAAAACAAAGGAATTTATAAAACCTGATAATGAAAAGGTTGAGGAATCGGACAAAATAACTGGCTATCATTACGGTCAAAAAATTATTCCTTTTTCTGATGCTGATAAAAGTATGCTTTATCAATCTGGTGAGAAGTGTCTTTCGGTGTATGGTTTCACAAATGCTAACAACATTAACTGGCAAAATTTGAACGGTGATGGTTTACAATACGTCTTTGGGAGGAAAGGTGACAAGAAAGCCCAGGAAGCTGTAAGATCCTTAGTTGAGTGTCTGCATGAACTGAATCTTGTAGGCATCGTCAGAAAAGTGCATAATAATAACAATGCACCAAAAATGTTTGCCCTGCTGCCAGTTATTGACCCCAACAACTATGTTTGTCTCTCCATGGTCGCATTGAGTTATAAAGAAGATATTAAACAAATGTCATTCCCATCAACAAACTTAAAAAAATACCAATGCACTGATAAGCAAGTAAATGCTTTTATAGATTTGATTAAAGCTATGGATTTAACTAAAGCTTATGATGAAACATTTGATGATGCAGAAGCATTCCCTATAGCTGAGTGTTACAGCCCCTCTGCCCAGTACATTCTGGATTGTATAGCATTTAGAGCAATGAACCCAGATAAACCACTGCCTAAACCAAGAGAAGAAATTATGGGTCTGTTTGAGGTGCCACCAATGTTGGTAAAAAATGCTAAAGATCCTATTGACAAAATCAAAAAACTCTTTACTTTGAATAAGATTGAAGCGAAACCAAGGCGAAATAAGAATATAGGCATGGATATAGATCTACTTCAACCCATGGTTGATATGATGGCAGCTAATGCAGGAGATCAGAATGTAAAAACCGAGGATGAATCATCGGATACACCCAAGGTCCAAATGCCACCACCTCAAGCTCCGATTACAATTAAAAACATTGGTACTGTTGATCCCATTGGTGATTTTAAAGCTCTTAAGAATCAAAATAAAAGTCTGGCAGAATTAGGTGCAGAAATGTGTAAAGTGATAGAAAACTTGGTCAACTATAATATTGATGGGAATTATACCAAAGCTTTGAATGCTATGAAACATCTACGAGCTGAATCTGTCAAAAATGATCCTACTGATTATAATACTTGGTTTCAAAAATTTAAAACAGATTTGAATGAAAGTAATAAGAAAAATGTTCTAAATTTAGTTACCGAGAACAAAGTTGGTTTTATTTTGAGGGACGAGAATCAACTGAGCACCTATGATGATGAACATAGCCATGAAGAAAGTCAATTGTATGAAAATGATACAGTACCACAGTCAGCAGAACTCACCATCAGCTCAGAAATCCAAGATATGTTTGACGATTGAACTGCAAAAATAGCTAGTTATTAGTAGTTGGTGCCAAGGTTACTTATTTATTCCACATCCTTACAGGGTGCTACCTAATACAATAGTAGTAGTAGACCATAATGATTGAAATACAAATTACCTACAATTCAAATATAAAATATTACAATAATTGTATTGTAATGTAGTGATGTAACTGTTTTTGTGTGTAAACATGTGTTGTTATTATATCTAAGCAGAAAAAAATATTGTTGTGTGAATTTTTGCTTGTTCTGTCAAATCACCCAAAAGTTACACATCTTAAAAAGATGCATGCAAAGTTCACTGTTATAAAATGATACCCACAATATTTTACATTTTTATATTATGTTATGTTAACAAATTTTTAATTTTGCAATAAAAAGAGTAATCTCTAATTTTCTTTTACTTTACACCTTTAGTTTTAGAATAAAACAACAAAAATGGCCTTGAATATTTAATAGTTCAATAAATTCTAATAAGTATTCCATTTGCACACAATAAATTCATGTATTTTTTTTTTTCTTAACAATAGTATTAATGGGATGGTCCATTGAGTAGTCATTCATTGTACACCTGTCGGACTTATTTTGTTTTGCGAGTGAAGTAGTTCCAAAAATTCTTGTAGGGATAGATCCTCCTGGCAGTCTGTATCTAAATCATGTTCAAGTTGTGCTTCCATGGAGTTAGCTTCTGGACTGAGAACAATGTTTTCATCTAAAACAACATGATTCAGACGCGACTTCAGGCTTTGAAGAATTTCTTCTAGTTCCAAACATTTATTTCTGATCGATGTTCCGAGATCAGATGAGGGATCTATGTCGTCGATTGTAGCATTTTCAGAAAAAGAATTAGCGGGAGTCCGCGTCCGTGGTGGCTGTATCATGCTGAATATATTCTCTGGTATACCGTTACCGTTTCGAGCAGTATCCGGAGATCGGGAATCTGTAAACTCTGCGAGTATTTCATCAATAATGTCTTCGGCGTTTTGTCGTGGATCTACAACCTCCTCGGTTAGATCAGCACCGCTCTCACTGTTTATCATCTTGTTATTTGATTCTAGTTTCATGATTTCGAAGCTGTTTTCAGCCAAAATATCAATTCGTTATCAAACTAAATAATAAATAAAGAAGAGAGATTGATTATTTATACAGCTTTGTCGATAAAAGTCAGATGATTGATAATTTTTAAATGTTGCCAACTCAAATTACACGATTACTACCAAAAGACCATATAAGTTATTTATGCTATTTATCCATCCAAATTATTATAATAATAGGATAAAATTATCATACCAAAGATAAAAAAATATCTAATTGTTACAGAAACGACGTTGAGGATAATACAGATCGAGATACGCCTCCTTCCTCAACTTCTTTACGATTTCATCATTCGTCATTATTTTCAAAGCAGCTTTGCAACTGTTGTGCGCGTGCGCGAAGAAACAATCTCTCACGGACTGTGAAAAACAAATTATGGTTTTTAACTCAATAGCAATATTTAGTTAATTACATAATATATATTGATCAGTGTAAAACTACCACACCTTAAACTCTGCAAGTTTGGCGCCTTGAAATTTTGCTAAGCAATGTGTAAAAAGCCGTGAGTAATGCTTCCGGCATAAGAATATTCTATTTTCAAATTGCCAATAATCCCCTTGTGCTGAACATGAGCACCCGCAAACCCCACATGCATCCAAATTATAAGGCACACATTTTATCTGAAAAAAAAAAAGGCGATTTACATTATCGAATAGGAACACCTACATACATTATATCAATTACGTAACACAATAAAAAAAAGTAATCCTTACGTTTACGGCGCATCTTAAAACTTTTTTCCCTGAGAAACTGTATGCGAAATTCATCTGGCGTTTCCTATACTCAGGGCAATAATCACATGCTCTGCAAGCGAAAATAAAAACACATCATAATAATATAATTGAATATGCAATTTCGAAAAGGGCATAAGTCGCATATTTTGGCAAATACGTTTTTTCATGTAAATGTAATCTACGTGCTTCCATGCACCTATTACGTGCAAAAATGGTTCCATTCTGATATTAATTGCATTATCTACGTCATGATGTGTACAGCAATAATTTCGAAAAGGTCACATCTCTAGATTGAATTCTAGAAGATGTGCCCTTTTCGGAATTATTATTTTAGGCATAAGCCTGACATTAGTCTTAAAACTGGCAGATTTTACAGACTTTTATGACGAAATATTTGGATTACCCAACTATAAACGAAAGACAGCCTCTAGAAGATGATTTTTTGAGAAAGTCTGTAATTTTTGTTAGCTGTTGCTCGCGGCTTTGCCCGCGTCGAATTCTGATTCCGTTCACGCTACATCTTTTATTTAAATGACCCTTTCTCCCCAGTTTCACCCGTGACATAATTTGAACCCCCATTGCACCGATTTAACTTACATAATACGCCCGTAATTTAATAGATTGCAAATAATATATGAGAATCTACCGGATTTATCGACAATTATGATTACTGCTCCGCTCCCTTAGGTAGTAGCGTGATGATATATAGCTTATTTTATTCACTAATAATGTGGCTTCCTATTGGCATAAGAATTTTTCAAATCGGTTTAGTAGTTTTGGAACCTATTCAATACAAAAAATACATCCAAACAAACAGACAAACAAACAATCAAATCTTACTTCTCTGTAACATAAAGTATAGATTTAAGTATTATGTTTAATTTATGTACCTAAAACAAAAGATTCGCAAAATGAATATAATAAAAATAAAAAAATAGTTTATTTGCATTATACATTGGGTGTTACAATTTTGTGATTGAAGCCTCCTTTTAAGCAAGTAATGCCTGTATTAGGAGACTCCGCTCCTCCATAACAGAACGTACAATTTTGTGCATTAATGCAAGTAGGTACTATATTGAACAATGTACATTTAGAGAATAGAAATATACAAAGCTAAACATTAGTCATGCATTTTTTGTGATCGGGTGCCTGTATATCGACACCTCTGGGTTCAATTGGCGTATAAACCAAAACACGACTTTTCAGGAGAGCAAAAAAACGATTTTATTTTCAGAAAAAAAATCATAACTTTTTTATTTTAGAAGCTACATAAAAAATTCCAAGGAGAAAGATTCTTAGAATTTGGGGATGAAGAAGGCTAAATCATTCAATCATATCTATCTTCTTTGGTTTGGAAGTTAGCATGGATATACGTCTTAGAAAATACCAATTTATGGTGTATACACCCCATGAAAATTGGATGAAAAACCAAATATGGATTTAAGCTGTACTTATATCCATATTTAGTAAAATTAAGTTCACATTTACTGATGTAAAAGCACGTTACTGTAGATTTTTTTGCTGTAATAACTATTTACTTTGCACATCAATAGAATTATTATTAATAAAAACAATCTCGATACTGTTAGAATGTGGCAGAATTACATTAATATTAGTCTTACTGCAGAATTGTGGTCGATATATACGAAATTATACTACCAGAAACGAAATTAACTTAGTTTTATTAAATAAAACAGATAATTATGGCACACATTATCAGTCATGATCAGGTTATCAAATTAAAAAAGGCAATTATTTCCATCTCTCCTTCACCGCGACTTCCTCGTACAACAGATTGTCCTCAGGGTCTTTGTCTTTAATTCAGCGGCACTTGGACAGAGCCTGCGCCGTTTTGGCCGTTATAGATAAGCTTTTGCCCCTCAGACGATTCTAACTTGTTATATAGCGGTTGCAAGTGGTCTCGTTTGGCCCTGGCTACCGCTCTCCTGGTGGCGCGTTTCGCATCTTTGTACGCGTCGCGGTCATCGAAAGATTTGGACGCTTGCCACTTTTTTAAGGAGGGCTTCCTTCACCCTGATCTCTCTCTCTCTAGACTGTGTCGTTCCGCCACTAAGTGTCCCTGTCATAAATGCGTCCACTCTTAGACGTACCGAGCACCACCCTCAAGGATAGCTGCCTGATTCCTGTCCCAGCAAACCTGTACTGGTTCGTCTACAGCATCAGCGCAATTGTCACCGATGGCTGAGACGAGACTTTGGGACTTGGCTTCACCACCACCTGATTCTGCGTTGGCCACGCTCGGCGCGTTTGTCTTTGGGTTTCACGCGGAGGTCCATGACAAGGAGACGGTGTTGGCTAATGAGACTCTCTCCGGGTATTACATTACAGTTAGCCACCCTGCTGATGCTATGCTTCTTAGTGAGTAGGAAATCGATCTGGGTAGCGTGCTCTCCGCTCTTGCAGGTAACAAGAAGTTCGGCTTTCTTTTTGAAGAACCTGTTCACGACGGCAAGATCGGTAGCCGTACACGTTTTGAGGATGTGCTCGCCCTCTGGGTTACGGCTACCGTATCCAAAACCGCCGTGGGCATGTCCAAACTCCTCACACCTGTCACCCGCATGACCGTGCGTGCAGTGGTTTTACTTTAGCAGAATCGAGGGCCAGGCCCTCGATTCTGCTAAAGCAAAACCACCGTCATAACACGGACACTGTAAAAATTTTTTGAATTTTTACCATTTCATTTAAGATTTTAAAGCAATGTCAGTAAAATCTAAAATTAAATGGCCTATTGTAGAGTGAACGAAAGCGTGTAGTAAAAATATTGTCATTTAATTATGGACTTTAATTCTATAGCAATAATGTCTAAAATTGAATACCATTTTTTGCAATGGATATGGTTTATACGACCATATGTTATTTAAATGTTTGGATTTACGACCTCAATTTTAAATTACGTTTATGAAATATATTTATTCCTCACGGCGTAAAATCCATTTACAATCAAGGCAGATCTTACGCCCCGGGTTGGTAAAAATCTTGGTCATAACGTCTTACAAAAAATTTAAAAAAGAAAAATTTGGCTGTTACATTAACATTTTATCCTTTTTGTGGTAGGACGATCTAAATTTTTTGGGTCGTAAAAGCATTTTTTTTGCGAATTTGAACATTTTAAATATACAGATCGATAGAGAAAAAAATTTTGAACTAAACGGTGTATATAACTCATTTTGGCCAAAATGGTTTATACGCCAATTGAACCCAGAGGTGTCGATATGTGTATACTCTTTGTGTGCGTATGTATGTATGTTTGTGTGTGTGTGTGTGTGTGTGTGTGTGTGTGTGTGTGTGTGTGTGTGTGTGTGTGTGTGTGTGTGTGAGAGAGAGAGAGAGAGAGTGTGTGTGTGTGGTAAATAATGGAGATTTTCTTCAAATGTTGTGTTCAATACTGTCAATTTCGAAAACGGCATATCTCATAGATATACAATATGTAAATTCGTATATAAAATAACATTTTACATCTAAAATTTCTGTAATTTTCCATAGCTAATTGAACCCAAATTGTAACTCAAAAATAAATTTTATAAATTCTACACAACTTAAGAAAATACTTAGTTTTTTTCGTTTCTTGAACATTTTGCATTTTCAGACTTGTGACCTTTTCGAAATTGCATATTCAATTGAAATGACACTGACAGACTCCACTTTTGATAGTTCATAAAATAAAATTATTGAAGGTACACTAAGTCACATGAACTAAGTACACCGTGAACGCCCTTTGCCCTATGTCAGCCAGGGTCATAGTTACACCAAGGAGCCTTGCAGCTTTGCAGGAGCACAGGAGCGGTGCCAAGATCTTATAACAACTTTCATAGCGGGAAGCCTCACATTGCAGACCTTGGTGCGGTCCATGGTTGGCAGTCCAAGTGTGTGGAACGGTGCCCCCTCTTTTGCGAGGCAGCAATGCATGCAAAAGAGGCGGCAGAAAAGGAACGGGAGAGGTCTAGCACTCTCTCATACTGCAGAAGGCGCATCGCGTGGGGGAAATCGCAGAACGATCTCCATGCTTCATAAGGGCGGGCCAGGGGTTGACAGCTGGGGCCCGCCGTCGCCCTAGCATAAGTGGGCCTTAAAAGGAGTAGTAGTCACTACCGGAAAGCTGACACCAATCAAAAATAATACGTAGACGTCGTAGTCCAAAGCTCAACTGGGTAATCGCTTTAATGATGATGATTAAATCCAAAGAATCAAACTTATCAACTGCTGGATCATCATTCTGGAGACGTATTTTCCTGATTGCATCCGAGGATAAGGTGACCTCGGAGCTCAGGGTCCACGCCTTCCGGCTCTTTCTCCTCCATTTCGTACGATCTTGGGTGTCCATGGTAGTGAGACCATTTGCACGCATGTCACTGTACACGATGTCAAGCCCCTTCTACCAACCGGGTGAGAGCGCCATTACCAAGCATTTGATACCCACGTAGCGTTGCGTTTGCCGCAAGACGTGGCCACACCGCAAACGTGTCAACTACTGGATATTTGCATCAATTTAAATGATAAAGAAATATATTCCTTACGCTGGATATGAAGAAGAAGTGAAAATTCCCTTTCTCTTAGAGGTGGAGTTGAATGGTGCACAATTCTGTTTAAATCGCTTCTTGGCCTTGATCTCTCTTGGTGGTGGCTGGTACTCATGTCTCATCAGCCAACGAGATGTTTTGGACCCTAAACCCTTTGTGCTGTAAATCTGAAAATAAGCAACTGTGCTCAAAAAACCTGACTGCGGTGGCACCTACTGGATATAGTTTCTAAGACACTGTTGAAAGCTTCAGCTGTGTAATTCTCTAAATATTTGGCATCGAGCACAACGCTGCGGCTGCGACAGACCTTGATAGAGATTGTCATTGGTCGATCTCCAGTGACGTCACCCAGTCCGACCAATGACAATCAATATCAAGGTCGGTCGCAGCGCTGCGCTCGTCGCTGATTATGAAAGAATAGCACAGCAGTACTTCGTACTTCAAGGGTAGTTCATCATTTCTACAAGATAGTGGTAAGTGGTAACTAGGTAGATATTATCTCCGTTGCCTTTGAAAAAGATAGATAGGTAAATGAAATGAATTCTAGGTATAAGTACCCTATGCGTAGTATCATAGAATGCATCACGTTTGTCATCATATGACCCAGGTCCTAAATTAGGCCTTATTTCTGGAGCTGCACGTCTCATAAAAGGACTCATAGTTGGCCCAGAAGTAGGTAGTACTTCCCTCTCAAGGGCTGAGCCGAAGCAGATACGAGGCTGAGCTTTTTTTGTAACAACATATTCAAAATCTGGAAAAAGGAGCATTTTTTTAGTAGGTAGTAAATGTAAGTAATCTTAGGCACGTATTAGAGGACAATACTCTGTCCTATATCTTGATTTAGAACTGAGGACAGATTGTCAATGAAAATCGAGATTCAGAAATCAGGACCGAGTAATAGGTATCGTTTTGGAATATGCGCCTTACTTAACTTCTTATCGTAAGGTTAAAATTGCGCTTATTATACCTAATGTGATAAATATGTACTGGTACTGTGCTCTCGGCAATAGCGTATCACCGAGATGATCGATAAGATGAGACAGACCAGCGCGACCGGGAAATCGGGAGTGGGACTCATAGTCCCGTTCCCGATTTTTGAGGTTTCGTAAAGTTGGTATATATCTAGCAGGCATAGAATAAGCCTTTCAGTGGTAAAATTCAACATCATGTTTCATAACATAACATAACATAAACTCACGCCTATATTCCCCGAAGGGGTAGGCAGAGGTGCTAGCACCCACATTTCGCCGTTTATGTTTAGGTCCCAATGTAATAGGTGGCGAGCCTATTGCCATTAACCGGGCACTTATAAACCTGCGATAAATACACACATAACTTCGAAAAGCATCGAAAAGTCATTGGTGTGTGCCATGGTAATACCTGGGATCGAACCCGAGACCTCTTCTCAGCAGTCCATTACCCATACCACTAGGCTACCGCGGTGTTTCAACCGCCAACTTATTGCGAAAAATACCTATAACGAGGTTCTAAATATCCTGTTTAGTTCACAGTACGTTGAAATCAGTTCAAATCAATGAATTTCATCACCGTTCAGTTTGATTTAAATTTTTTACACCTGTTACAGCTACAGCAGACTTCAATATTTTTTAGCCAGATCATTGAAATCATTTTTTTTTAAACGATCTTGAATAACAGAGGTGATTGCATAAAACAATTCTTACACTAAACTTCTAATCTGCATTTTTAAAATGATTATAGTTTTATTTCTATTATTTCTTATAATATAGTTTATTATAGTCCAGTTTTATTGAGCTGTTTGCCAATATACAAATTTATTAATATTTTATTTTTAAATTTACCGCCATAAAAGGCTTCTCCCATATTATTGGGGGCCAGATATCGACGCGCGTACGGTCGCTGCATGTTTGTTTACTACAACTGGATGGAAAACCTTTCGTGATTCTTAGACGGTAAAAAATATGACAATTCCGACCATATTACGCTTTATTGGGGCGCACGCTCGTCACTATAGTGTCTACACTTGAACAATAATTTAGGACATTCCAATTTCAAAATCATACGAGTGCGAGTGGAAATAAAAAAGACATAATAAATGCGTAATGTAAGTAGTTATCATTTTATGGGTGGTTAATGTGAATATACACAATTTGGATTTTTTCTAAAGGTGGTTGAGTTATTTCGTCAAAATCTGCTTTGCAAATGTATGGGCCATACATTTGAGAGAGATAGCAATCGTATGTCTACCTAAATGGTACATACCTAAACTTTTTATTACTGTAACGGTTGATTCATTATCTCACAAGCATCCGGTTAAACAGATAGTAAGGCACATTTCCACCTTTAAAGGAAAAGAGGTGAAAGAGTATCTATTAGATATTCACGAAATGCAAAGTGGATATTGAGTAAGAGGATAGTACAGTAAGCTTCAGAGAAAAGGGACCCCCCCTTGATAATGACATCGTAGTGAAAGGGGGTCTGTTTTCTCTGACGCTGACTGTACTTCCAGTCAAGCCGACCTAATCATAACAATATTTGCTGGGAAAAGTAGGTGTATATACCTACTTTTCCCAGCAAATGGAAAAATGCACAATCATTCCATTCTGTTTAAAAATGACACTTTTTTAATATCATCATCCTTTGAGCCTGTGACGCGGCTGAATTTCGATATTTTCTGTGAAGCGACTGCTTTATCTGACCTCCACCAATAATTGGAATAGTACTCAAAACGTCGGGCTCAAAGTAAATATGTAATAACAAATAAATCGCGATAAAATCCGTTAAAAAAATGGTTTTATATCAAAAACTTAGGAAATATCTTTTCATACATGAAAATCATGGACACCAAAAAAATCAGCCCATTGGAACGAAGCAATCATTTCTTTATGACACGAAACTGGAAGACACGAAAAAATGTCGGAGGTCATGTCAATGAAAAATGAGCTAAGTAGACTCGCAATGTTTTTTTAATATCCTTTCATGAAAAAACTGCAAAAATTACCATATAACCAAGTTTGGTATATTTACACTCTACGAAGAATATCACAACAATTTAACGGTTTTTTGCTGCTAACTGTATGTAATGCAGATTATTGTATGATTTTGCTAATAATAAAAACAAATTGAAACCTATAGGAAAATTTAGAAAAAGTGGGAAGGAAGAGGTAAAGTAATTGGTTTCATTAGTATTCAAAATGTGCTCTAAATGTACAGTAAGAAGGTATGTGTTTTTTAGGGTGTCTTTGGGGAGGGGGGGGGGGTAACACAAGTTGCTACAGATCATAGATTAGAATTAGACATCAAAACAATCCGCGCATGCCAGGCCTATGTTCCTTTCGCGACTTGAGTCCACCAAGACATGTAGCGCGGACCATACTTATTTGTAAATCTCATTAGGGCTACGGACAGTGGCCCTGAAATTATAATCGCATACTAAAACAATTCGTAGACCTTACCTAACGTGACATCCCAAGTCATCGTGCAATTGTAAAATTTCCCAAAACTTTGTATATAAGTCTCTGAAATTGGAAACAATTTTAGCACATAGTTTATTAGCATAGTCCATACTTAAAAAAACATCCTGTATATACCTACTTAAATATTATTTTCCAATATTAGAGTTCAGAAGGCAGTCGCTACAGTAAAAATCAAAATAAATCTAATAAAGGGGTTGTTGGAGAGACCTCTGTGGTGTTGTGGCAGAGAACTCGATTACGTTGTAAGGGGTGCGAGTTTGATTCCTGCTCTGTGCAAAATATATTTATAAGCATGAATACATAAGTCTATTTGCGATGGTCTAGGTATTTCCGTGCCTTAAGCCCTAAAATCAGTCCAAAACCTTGTTTAACTGCAATACTCCGATGTCGCCAGTGGATTTTTAGTCAGATGATAGTCGCTTCACGAAAAATATCGAAGTTTAGCTGTGACTGGAAAAGCGGACGACGGATCCTGGACTCAGGGGTGAAGGCTACGGAGGCGACCGGGATAAACACAAGGGTGATGATGAATGGAGTTGTAGGGGAGTGCGCAGGGGGCCCCAAAGTGAATGTTTTGAGTGCAACGGGGATGATTGTAGTGTTTAAATCTATGGCATGGTATTGAGTGTACCTAGTATTGAGCCTGCGCAATTCTACGTAAAACATTACTAGGATGGAGTATCCTACAATGATGATGATGATAATGGTTAAGATAGTATTCTATGACGCCTATTGATAAGCCAGGGGCCAGGCTTCCCTCCCGGGGTAAGGTCAGATAGTTGTGCTGTCTGTCGCACCCGGGAAAGCCGTTATAGGTACTGATAAAAAATTATAAGCATGTTATAAGTGAACCTCGGACTCCAAAGTATAAACTCTGGTTGCAACTGCGAAGTCGTTATGAGAATGATAGTCTTTATGATTGATATGCCATGTAAATTAACGACCTATAGTACCGGTATATATCTAGTATAATTTCTGTAGACCTCTCAAGGGGATCAATAGTGAGCTCTTTTAGCTTCCTCAAGTTTGAAATATATGGGATTCAAGTGAAAGGAGCGATTCTTGTCGGTTTCAATTATTGACCACTTGAAGCCTACCTTTTTTTTTTTTTTTTTTATCGTGCGAAAAATCCCCACGGATACCTCCCCCACCTGAACCGGGGGAGGAGGTTATGTGAAGCCTACCTACAAGCTCCCTACAAGCTAGACTATGGATATTTCCTGTAGTAACTTATAGAGGATGGGTCTCTTTCTAACTGGATTAGTTAAATATTAAGCGATAAACATACCTACTTTTCTAAAATATCATTAAATGGTCGCTGTTCATGTAGTTCTAAAAAGATTGACAAAATGTTCGCTGTTCGACAATGACACTGTCAATTTTGATAATACGATCTGCTTAAAGTCCAGCTACACCCGTGTTTATTTACTGACCTCTTTGAATGTGTATGGAAGTTTAAACGGAAATCTCAATATATAATTTATAACGATTTGGAAGAATGCAGGGCAGAGAATATGTTTATGCAGAGTATTGTCCACGATTTAAAAGAATGCAGGGTAAAGTTATATCTCTATGCAGGGTATTGTATTGTCCACGATTTGGTAGAAATTATCCCTATTTTTTTTTTGGAGCAACACTTTGATGTTTTTTTTTGCTCGATCTCAGATATAATATACTCTGTGGTAGTGGTAGTGGCAATCTGTTGCACTCTGTGCTTATTTTTCAATGTCATTGCTGTCTAAACTGTCAAAAGTTAAACTTCACAAAGTTACGTTTTACGAGCCGAGGTTGTTTGTTTGGTGCTGCGCATAGATTAATATATATACTTGGTGCTGCGGTCTTCGATAAGTGCGATGTGTGATAGTACCTAATCCAGTAATACACACGTGAAAATTATTGAAAGTTCGTGGTTATTATTTTCACTATTAGTAGGTGTCCAACTCTGAAGGCTAAAGGTAAATACATTTACAAGTTCCCATGATTGTATGACGAAGTATCATATTACAATCGTGGTAATTTTTCATTCAATATTATGTCATAGCTGGTAATAGAATGTTTTCATTTTAAGACTCAACTTCTTGTACAATAGAAGTGAAGAATACGAACTAATTATATACTAAAACAACAAACTTTTCTCTAAACAATTATGTAATTTATTACGATTTCACAATGTGGTAGGTAGCTGTAACATTTTTTGATGGAATTCAATGTTTATTTTGCATATTTTTCTAACAATAGCAATAGCTAACCTACTTAAATTATCTACAACTATTAATATTCATGTGCACTTATTTTTTGTTTGTAAAATTTAGATAGGTATACAAAGCATATTGTATGATGTTATGTAAAAGATCAGAAAAGATCATAAATCTGGTACATCATTAAAAAATAATTATTTAGATATTAAATGTCGGTAGCAATTATAGTATACTTTAAAAGTTAGTCATGAATGTGCAGTGATTAATTTTATCATTAACTGTTTAATATATGTTTAGCTATAGAGAGTCACTTAGTTTCAATAAATACCTATTGCAATTCAGTAATTTAATAACAATGTATCAAAACAGTACTGTAGCATAACTCAGTTTTTTATTGTTTCAGAAAAATGCCTTTAAGTACAAAATTTGCTGTACCCATAGCCTTGGGCTTTTCTCTAGTAACGGTGACTGCTTTTGTAGTCTACTATGTATTCAAGAAAGATGAGGAGGAACAGCCAGTCGAAAAGACCGTCAAAACATCCAGGATGAATATAATTGAGGTGCAGGTGCCCAAAAGTATTGTGCCTGCTTTGATTGGTGAGTCAAATTTGATTTTTATTTCTTGATTTTATTTATATTTCATCATCATTTTACATTCTAATCCTGGAAGGGACTTGAAGCCCAGCCAAACCCGAAATTAAGACTGGTAAAGCGGACCCCAGACTCCGAGGTGAGAGCTTCGGACGCGACTGAGAATTAATGCTAGGATGAAATCACAACCACTCTCTTTATTATGGAAAACACTGACCAATTGAATTACCTGGCAATATGATTGTGACTACTTTCCATCAAGAAGTGGGCTGTGTGCTTGTCTACCAACTAAGTGGTATAAAAAAAAAACTGAAGCCATTCCTCCACATTCCTTCAAACTGACAAAATTAAATTCTTCAAATGTGTTTATAATAACTTTTCAATATTGTTTTTTAAAATTGTCTTCTAGGTGTAATAACTCTATACATACAATATGGATACGACATATAGGCAATAATTGAAACCATATACTTGGTACCCCCTAATCTGTCGTATCCATATCGTATAACTTGGGGTAACACTATACCATTAGATACATTGTGGTTACTAGTGACCAAATTGGGGTGAATACCTTTTCCCCTTAACCTCCCTCCTTGCAGACATCACACGACACCCCAGCTTATCATCTTGTTTTAAGACAGGCTTTGTTTTATTATGTTTTCAAGGAACCTATAATTTAATTTGTAAATTTTATCTCGAAGATTATTATGTCATTTAGTCATATATTATTGTTATGTGAGGTCATTATCTTATCTGCCAGCATAGTATTTGTATCGTTTATGTTCAATGTGTTAGCTAAGCTATACTTATGATATTAGTTAGTAGTAGTAGGTAGTAGTTATGAAATTAGTAAGCTATACTTATGAAATTAGTAAGCTATACTTACGAAATTAGTATGCTATGCTTCTGAAATTAGTATGCTATGCTTCTGAAATTACGAAATTAGTATGCTATGCTTCTGAAATTAGTAAGGTATACTTACGAAATTAGTAAGCTATACTTACGAAATTAGTACTTATGCTATGCTTCTGAAATTAGTAAACTATACTTATGAAATCAGTAATTGGATTTAGTGTGTGTCCAGCAGTGGAATGCAATAGGCTAATTGATTGAATTGATTGATTGGCTGAACATAAGATTACCATCTGGTAATGCACATGGGCTTTTAGATCTGTTACGTTACGCCTTATAACATCAGCTATCTGCAGTCTAAATCGGCTTAACCACATCAAAGATTGTACTTGCATGAAAAATGTTGGTATAAAATAAAAACATTTGGGGCCTAGCTGGTGCCTTCGGTTCCACCATCATAAAATTTTAATCCGGTTCCCGCCACGCAAGGGAACTTGATCCCAGGATAAAAAGTAGCTTACAAGTTATTACCAACTATAATCTACCCCTGTGCTAAATTTCAGCCAGATTCTTTCAGCTGTTAGAGCGTGATTCAATAACAAACATCTTCACAACCGTTCACATTTTTAATATTAGTAGTATGTCGGATAAACATCATGCGTATGAACTAAAAATCAATCAGTCGTCAACATTCCTAAATATAATTGTCTTTGTTTAATTGAGCGTCATAGTGCATTAATGATGCGTACATCCTTAAACTAAAAATAAATCTTCGTATCTATCATTGGAGCTACAGTTTCCCCAAAGCGATAATAGTTAGATATACCTCGGGACACGTATCTTGGACCTAAATCGCGAGACAAACGAGGCCCTGGCGCGTTCGGATTTTTGGGTAATTATAATCTATACTTGGTGAATTTGAGCTCGCTCACCGCCGCGCCGTAGCACCCCGTGTTATCCTTGTAAGACACCCAAGAAACGTGTACTGCTACTGCGCGTAAAGAGCTCATTTTGAACACATTTTAGCTCCAAAATATATGTTCCGAGCAATATCTAAAGTTGCCTTGCCACGGCCTGCGATTTTACGGACTACACACCGTGGAATGGGGCTCGTCTGTTGATACGTTTTGTTATATCGATTAAGATTGGAAAAAAATGGAAGAATGAAAAAGTAGTTAGCGTACTAATAATTGCTTTAAAATCTCTATAAAATAAATCGGCCAAGTGCGAGTCGGACTCGCCCATAAAGGGTTCCGTAGGAGCAAAGGCGAAAATTGTGGTTTATGACGTATTAAAAAAAACTGCTTGCTGGATCTCGTTCAAACCAATTTTTGGTGGAAGTATACATGGCAATGTACATCATATATTGTTTTTAGATTTATCATTCTCTTATTTTAGAAGTTAGTGGGGGGGGGGGGGGGCACACATTTATCCACTTTGGAAGTGTTTTTGGAACAATTTTTGAGTTTCAGTTCTAAGTATGAGGACCCCCAAAATTGTATGCTTTTATTCTATTTTTGTATGAAATTCTTAATGCGGTTCACAGAATACATATATACTTATCAAGTTTCAACATCATAGGCCTTATAGTTTCGGAGAAATGTGGCTGTGACATACGGACGGACAGACAGACAGACGGACGGACAGACATGACGAATCTATAAGGGTTCCGTTTTTTGCCATTTGGCTACGGAACCCTAAAAACCCTAAAAAATGCATCGCACCATGCGGATACCCAGTCTATGGAAGACGAGTAACAATTTATAGTTATTGGTGTTCATTACTCTGAAAACGATCAATTGTCGAGCTAGTATTTCTTTGTACGATTTTAAACTTAATTGATACATCATTAACAAAGGGTTAAAGAAAATAAAACAACAGAAATTTAAAAAATAACAGCAGGTTGATGGAATTCCCCTGAACGCAGCTCTTGCTATGCCCATGACACATGCCCTTTTAAAGAATCATCGTCATGATCTTACCGTGTAACCGAGTCACGCTTGCTCCTTCTCTTCTGTCTGCCGTCTGACTTGACCTCCTTCAAGAAGAAAGCCTGTCAAAGAAATGCTTTAAAAGAATGTCTGAGAAATCGCTCATAGCGACTAGAACGCCGATTGTACTACTACATTTCCATTATTAGATTTTGTAGATAATCTTTATGGTGTATATTAAAGAATATTGTTTTATACATTATCTTTCGGTGTGTAAAAAGTAAAATTCCAACACCGCAACATCTGTCAGTCAAATAGAATGTGGGTCAGGAAAAACGAATGTGTAAAGAAGTCATGTAAATATTCGTGATGTTGTCGTTTTGCGTCCAAACGTTCACTTATGTAACTGTATGAATGACATCATATCAGGGAATACTCTCCACTTTTTAGTTAGACGTCTGACATCACGCGCTAGTAATGTTTTTTAGTCAGGTATTTGTTATGCGCATGATGGCATTTTGTCAATTTGACTCTACACCGTAATCCACTTAGTTTTGTGCTTACAAGGTCAAATAATTTTTGATCAATGTTTTCTGATATAAATGTTTAGCTTGGCTAAGCATTTTAGGGTTGATGAAAGCCGAACAGTCCGGACTTGCGTGGCCAGCACGAGTGCCACAACACTAAAGCCGGACACCAGGCAACCACACTCCCGAAGGAATCTTTCCGATCCTACATGTACCTCAGGACATACATCTTGGACCTAAAATGTGCTCAATACGAGCAGTGCACGGTTTTTGGGTGTCTTTTGAGGATAGCATGGGGTGCTACGGCGGTGGACGAGCTTAAATTCACCAAGCATAAATTATTACAAAACAATCCGCGCACGCCAGGGACTCGTTTGTGTCGCGACTTAGTATTTGTGTCCCGAGGTATACAATGACAGGTGTTCTACTTATCGTAGGTGTTATTGGGTTAAATCCTAATATAATTATTGTATCCTTGATACGGTTTTAACGGCACGGATCAAATGATAAAAACGGAATTTTATCCAATAAATTAACACTACATTAACACTTAAGTATATCGACTTTCAGTAGCAGAATAAGTAATTAAGTAGGTATGAAAGTAACTACTCCACGGATAGCGCAGTGATCAAACCAGTGGTCTACATTAGCTATAATGTCTACTGTGCACTATTATAACTGCTATACCTACTTACTCTAAAATTATCGTTATGTTACCTTTTACAATTATGTTAAAGTGACAAAATGCATTCGTTATTTGTCTAGGGTCAATTTCAGTTTCTTTTAATTAAATAATATTCCCGTTCACAGACTGTCAATTGACTCTTTGTCCATTTCAGATTTATTCAATTAAATACTATTCCCATTTACAGACAGTCAAGTGATTCTTTTCCCAACTGTCGTCACACCCATTTGAAGCTCTCTCTTCCGTCGGAGCAGAGGACAGTGAACGCAGACGCACGCTGTCGTCGGGTCACTTTTTTGCATCGGACGTATAGGATTAGCAAACAGTCGATTTTATCATAATTTAAATACCGTCCATTTTATTATCATTTCAATTATTGTGTGAATT
This sequence comes from Eilema depressum, assembly GCA_914767945.1. NCBI lineage: Eukaryota > Metazoa > Arthropoda > Insecta > Lepidoptera > Erebidae > Eilema > Eilema depressum. The sequence continues at coordinate 4,621,883 of OU612026.1, forward strand.
CCTTACATAACATTGCGTATCTAGCTGGACTAATAAATCATTCACCTTTATTTTAGCACGTGAATTCTCTTTTCTCTTATTAGCTAATTGAAGTATAATCAGTTGAGTTTCATGAATGAAATTTCGCGAAAGCATTACATAATTCGTCATAAACGTCGCTTCATTCCTTAGCTCTTTACGCAGTATACGTTCTTTTTCGCATCCGTATAAAATTAATGCAATGAAGGCAAGACGTCGTAAGAGCTCACGTGACCGAAGAGCTGGTTAAATTATAGCTAATAGGATAGGAAAACATAATGCATTATTCAAGGTGACGGATGACGAGTAAACTGTCGATGGTGATTGACATTTTAGACAATCTAGACTAAACTACAGAATACATGTTGAAAGGAGGAGAGTAGAATGGCGAAAACAGAATACATGTTGAAAGGAGGAGAGTAGAATGGCGAAAAGTACATATTATATGGCTTTCAAAAACCGTGTGGCATACAGTACATTGCTACTATCGACACTACCGTTGATATATTTAGTGAGATAGTACTTTCTCGGGTGAACCGACTGGAAGGAGCGTAATACCTAGCTCTACCAATACCGCGCATGCCATAAATATAATACAAAAATAAACAGATAGACACGTGTCTTCCGTTCAATAACAAACAGCTATAAAGTCATATAGGTAATATAATTGAGTTTGCACTGAAAGCAAAGATTTGCTGTAATGTACCAGAGGCCTCTAGGCCTCTAGGCCGAGTTGTCTAGAGAGTCTTCGGAACCTCGGGTGCATTAGATTATCTAGCAGTACTGGTAAGAGCTAGTAGTGATCTAGAAGTAGGTACTTCCCGCATCACAATTTTGAGAACTTTCGACAGATTTCGAAGAATTTTCGTTCATGTGGAAGAAACTAGAAAATCGTCGGGAAAAGTCGGCATCGACTGTTCCGCTACGCACGAACAGCGAGTTATATAATTTCTGTGCGAGTTCTGTGGTTCCGTTTACTTGGATCCCCTGCTTCAGTCCCCTCGGGCATCTATTTGTATTTTTCATCCAATATGATCCCCTGGGGATTGGACCATCTGGATTTTTTATCCACACCGATCTAAGGAATCCTTTTCGAATTTTTATCGGCACGTCGTTGTATGCAACACTAGTCTAGCTTAGGTCTGTTTGCAAATATTATGAACGTTTAGTAAATAAATGATTTCGCGTTGCGGCGTTGCATATGACCGCCAGGCCACCGGAGCTGCGAAGGTTAGAGCACTAGAAAATTGAAAACATACTGTCTGAGTTATACTGTAAGTATAATTGGACATCTATTTCAGTGCGCATCTTTAGTAATTACGTCATATTGATATTTGAATCACTTACTCATGACTGTATGTCATACTTTTTTTTTGCTGCTAGCTAATGCTTATTTTAAATTATTATCCCACTTGGGAAATTTTCAGCGTAGATTGGATATAATAAGACACTGATTCAATTCGCTTTCATTCAGTGGCGGCTTTAGAGGAGCATGCGCTAGGAAATTCATATACGTTCCGAACTAACTACATATATATCAAATCATCTGTGACCTAGGGAGCTACAAAATGGCGTTTAAAGGATACTCAATCTGACACACTCATGTTCCAAAAACTCTACATAATTCATCATACTCTGTGCCTCAGAGAAGCACGTTAAGCCGTCGATCCCGGTTGCCATACGAATATGAACTATGGCAGTCGTTTATGGGTAGTTGGAGCCCTAAGAAGTCCGAGAACGGTTTTAACTACAGATTTTCGATACCGCCAGTGGGTTGCGGAGGTCAGATAGCAATCTGTTCACGGAAAATATCGAAGTTTGTAGTTACTATAGGAGTCGACTTCAATTGAGTTGGGAAAAAGCTGAGTGGATAGGATAATGACTTCGTCGTGCCTTTTGCAGCTATGGCTCCTATAGCAGTATATTTTTTAAATAATAAATTACCCCCAAATTAGTCCAACCGTGCATGTTAGAATGTGCCTGGCATGTCTCCTGCTAATAAAAATCGTCCTTGTACTTTCACCCCGACTTGCCTTCGTTCCCAAATACATAATACATTAGTAGGTACCTAATAATGATTAAGCACCAACTTCATAGGCAAGTTTTATTTCGTTCACCTTGACCTAGAATGTGATAGAACTCGAAAGTACATTATTAAAATATTCTAGCTAATAGGGAGCGTGAAACAGGACTAGCTATTTATGACTAAGGTTTTAAATGATTTATTGAATGATGTGGCGTGAAAATTAGAATTCGTGGGCCACACTGGCCACACAACATCTTCCTGTGGGTTTCTTTCTACTACTACAGTCTGGTTTTCACTCTCGTCCAAGGTTACTAATAGATAGGGCTTTAGACATCCTTTTGACTTCGCATTTGTACTGTCGAATGCGGAAGTCGAAAGGATATACCTCATATTATGGATGGACTTAACATATCTAATAATTATAGTTTTTGATAAAAAAAAATTAATGCAATCTTATATGTGGTAATCCGCTACAAAATTTCCGTGAAGTATCCTGTTTATCATTATCGAAATAGTGATTATAGAAATAGTGCCAAACTATTGACTGTGGTAGGTTCGAGAGTCCAACCTTATCTGAACACTATACAAAATCTTACATAATATGCATACCAGTTAATATTAAAATTGTAGAGTTAAAAAAATACGCTCCAATTGTTCTATGAAACATAATCTACATCTCAAGCAACTAGTTTCGTCACGTTTTAATTTCATGTAATCGGACGCTGGTCTGAAGGCCTAATTAAGTCTGTGATTAGAATTTCCGTCTAAGTAAAATAAGTCTTTCATTTTATTATTCAGTTTTAAGTTTTTTTCCGTGCTATCTCGAAGATTAACACGTCTACCCATTTTTGGTTAGAACAATTACCAACTTTCAGAAGCAAACCACCTGGGCCTACCTCGACGCACATAAACGATCGTGCTTTTGGCCGCTGTTTAGAGGGAGAGGGATGGAGCTGAACACTATGTATAGTTGCATTCCTCTCGCTCTCAAATGCCAGTCCAAAACGCATTCTATTATGCGCTTCGTGCTGAATCCTTATCGGTCTCTCTAGTCTCGACCGATGTGAGTTAACCGTGATCCCTCTTCTAAGGGCTTTGCCACTTCATTTGTACATTGTGGCACTACGTAAAGGTTTTCTACTTACGATCCATTATATAAATCCAACAACCAGTATATTTCTGTTGTTTTAGCGCAGGTACATTTCATTTCAATATTATCGTTTATTGTTATGACGGATCATGACAACAGACGACACGGATCCTATGCATAGGCGTAACTAAAGGGTGACGACGACACGGTGGTCTTAATCTACGTCCTTTGGTTCAGGACACAGATGAAAGAAAAATAAAAGGATAATCCACTAAAATGTATACCTGATATGTACTTACAAAGTTGCGCATGCGCTGATAGCAGTCAGTGACCACCTTGACCGCCATGGCCGCCGTAGGAAAAATCCTTAGCTACGCTAATTGTTCGGGGAACTTAAACTATAGCGCGTTGGGTTCGGGAATTCGTGAGAGTAAAAGTTGTTTTTGTTGATAGTAATTATGTTATATTGAAATGTTACAATTAATGTTAATGTTAAATGAATGTTCGAGTGCGCCCGGTCGCGACGGAATCGACTACGATGCTATAGTGATCGCGTTGACCGCTGTTGGTACACTAATTATTTCTAATTATTAACTTCTTAATGAAGTGTCACGACACGCGCCCGGGCTCACCTCACGTGTTCGATGTCAGCATTTACACCGAACATCTTGCCGAGGGCGAAGTGAATGAGATGAGAGTAAAAGTAAAATTGTTAGTTTTAATGTAGCGGAGAGATGTGACAAGGTGAATACAGCTTCTTTTACTTAAGATAAATTGTTAGTAAGACAATGGTCACTTAATAACTTTAATAAGGGATTAATGTTCAAGCACTATAGTTATGCAATTTATCAATGACTGACCACCGCTGTTCTAGAGTTTTTAGCGCATCTTCAAACTCCCATTTGACGGATAAATGTTCTATGTTCAAGTTGTTTATTGTTCGCTTAAATGCTCGGAAGTTAGCTTCTTGCTGGCGCAAAAGATCATCCAGCTTGCTGTAACTCCCAGTATGTTTGTTTGGTGAACACAAGAGTCGCTTTTTGGGTTCATCTGATGTCCTAGAAAAATACAGTTGGTGTTCCATGTCCCCAGCTGTTTTCTCCAATAAACCTGTTTTACCTAACATACTACCCGAAGTCGAGGCATATTGCTCTAAGCTGCCTGTCTGGATAGCTGTCATATAGTTATGGTGAATGACTTTAGCCGCTTCATAGCACCTATCGGTAAAGTAAGGATCGGCAGGACTAACCATCTTGGTCAGAAGCTCATGGTGATTCTGTATGTCTTGCCACAATGACTCTACTTTCACCCTCTGATTATTGTAGTAGTCAGCTCTGCTCTTCCTATCCTTCCCATCTTTCTTGAAATTGGTGAAGTTATTCTCCAATTCCGCCAAGCGTACACGCTGTTCTTCAATTTGAGACATCGTGAAGTTAGTGTTAAAAAATGGAAAGCTCTTACTTGAAATGCGGCTGACGACGTGCGGCTTACGTGCGTTGATGGCGGCTGGTTGTTCACGAACTACTGCTCCCTGACACTATCCTCGTTCCACTAAATGTATCGCTAGTTCTCACTTCACGCGGATTGCACTCGGATACGGCGACGCTACGCGTAAAGTCCTTAAGGCTTCGAAGGACCAATGTTCGGGGAACTTAAACTATAGCGCGTTGGGTTCGGGAATTCGTGAGAGTAAAAGTTGTTTTTGTTGATAGTAATTATGTTATATTGAAATGTTACAATTAATGTTAATGTTAAATGAATGTTCGAGTGCGCCCGGTCGCGACGGAATCGACTACGATGCTATAGTGATCGCGTTGACCGCTGTTGGTACACTAATTATTTCTAATTATTAACTTCTTAATGAAGTGTCACGACACGCGCCCGGGCTCACCTCACGTGTTCGATGTCAGCATTTACACCGAACACTAATGATCCTATGAAGTTTTCCAAGATAACAAATTGTTCTGAATTTGAATAATAAGAAACTATCGAAAATCCCATGCATCATTTTACGAACTCCAATATTCAATGTCCATATCTTTTTGTCTCCAGGTCGCAGCGGTTCAAATATCAAAGAAATAGAAAAGAAAACCGGTGCTATAATCAATTTCAAGAAGTTCAGCGACCAAGAGTACGACGTCTGCATCATTAGGGGCCGGTCTGATACCACGCAGCTAGCCGAGACGGTCATACACGACTTCATGAAACAACAGCCTGTTATTCTTGAAGAGACTATATCCGTACCCTCTTGGGCTTGTGGGAAGATCATCGGTGAGTAGTTCCCTGGCTTCATTCTTTAGAGGAATAGGCAGCACTACTATCAATACTTCCATACTCCGTCTGTCTGTTACGCTTTCACGCCTAAAGATATGATTCCGAAACTGACCGCATACGACAACTTCATATGCATGCTGCACATACAGCGTACCCATTACTTGTTGAACTCCGATACGGATAAAGGGGACACTTGACAAGCCGCAATGAATTACGCGTATGTGCTGCGTGCGTCGGCAGTTGTCGTATGCGGTTGTCGTATGCAGAACCGATTTCGATGAAGTTTGGTATAGGGGTAGGTCGGACCTTCAGAAAGGACAGGCTATATGTGGTCGCGATAACCGAGTTCCACGCGGGCGGAGCCGCGGGCAAAAGCTAGTTCTCAATATAAAATAAAAAAGTCGGTCAAGAGCGAGTCGAACTCGTGCTCCCAGGGTTCCGTATAACATTAGACCAACCGCAATATATTTTGATTGCGTTGATTTAGAAGTTTGATTTTTACACAGTTTCATGAGGTTACAGAGCTGAGTATGAATTTTAACTCGACATCTCCAAGTATTCCTGAGAAATGTCTTTCTCGACAGACGGATTTTTTTTTTTTTTTTTTTTGTGTTTCAATTTATATCTGCGATCAGCCTCTGGCTTTTAGCGGATGTGGTGGAAGGTTTCACTTTTTAGAGCGTGTCCTCCAGTGAGGACATCAACTCCCTATTCGGAACAAGAGACAACATCTTTTCTCTTGAGGCGCTTGTTGTAGCTAGGTGTTAGTAGCTTTGTTGCCAGTGCATTAGGATGGCTTTTGAGTCTTTGTTCGTATTGCTCTCTTGTCCTTGAAATTTCCTCCTTTACACTCGTAATCTCGAGTTGCTCGTGAATTTCCTTATTGGTGGTGAACCAAGGAACGTTGGAAATCGTGCGAAGTATTATATTTTGCATGCGTTGGAGCATTGTTATATTTGAGTTGCATGCACTTCCCCATAGCTGGATACCATACAGCCAGACAGGTTTTAGTACTGACTTATAAATTAAGAGCTTATTGTTGAGGGATAGTTTACTATTTCTACAGAGGAGCCATAACAAGTTGGTATAGCGTATCTTGAGCTCATCTCGCTTCATTTTTATGTGTTGCGCCCATGTTAATCGTCGGTCGAGGTGCAGGCCAAGGTATCGTACAGAGTCCTGGTGAGGCAGTGTAGTGGCTCCCAGCCGTACAGAAGGGCAGTTCCCTTTCCGAAGTGTGAATGTGATGTGAGTTGACTTTGCCTCACTAGCTCTAATTCTCCACCGCTGCAGCCAGCTGGACACATTATTCAAGCCTTTTTGAAGCATTTCAGAGGCAGTGGCAGGATCTTTATCACTGGCTAAGATTGCGGTATCATCAGCAAATGTGGCAGTAGTAGTCCCCTCTGCTTGAGGTAAGTCTGATGTATACAGAGTATATAGAACAGGACCCAGCACCGACCCCTGGGGAACTCCAGCCCTGATTTCATGGCATACAGAAGTCTTGTCGCCCTCTTTGACTTGGAATTGCCGTCCCATTAGGTATGACTGTAGCAGCTGATAGCAGCAATGCGGCAGCAGAGTTTTAATTTTGTAGAGAAGCCCCTTGTGCCAGACTCGGTCAAAAGCTTGCTGGATGTCGAGGAATGCTGCGGAACAATACTCTTTTTCTTCCAGACTTTTTCTTATTTTTTCACTCACCCTATGGATTTGCTCGATTGTGGAGTGATGCTGTCTGAACCCGAATTGATGTTCCGGAATAATCTTATCCCTATGTAAGATGGGCAGAATTCTTTGTAGGAGCAACCTTTCAAAGACCTTCGATAGGATTGGCAGAAGGCTGATTGGTCTGTAGGAGGTAACTTCACCCGGTGGTTTCCCTGGTTTGTGTATCATAATGATATTCGATATTTTCCACTCCTGAGGGTAGTGCTGAACTCGTAAGATACCATTATATAGAGTAGTAAGGAATGTCACTGCCTTTTTTGGTAGATGTTTGAGACACTCTTTGGTTATGAGGTCGAACCCAGGCGCTTTCTTATCCTTCAAGTCTCTTATGGTCTTGCAGACTTCTCCAAATGTTACCGGTGTAGGTGGAAGACACATCTGGTGATCCTGTAGGAGGACCCTATCAATTTCCTCCTCAAAAGCCTTGTCGTTACCGTCATTAGGGCTGAATGTTTTGGACAGGTGTTCAGCAAATGCATCGGCTTTTTCTTGGGGTGTTAAACGACAGACGGATAACGAAGTGATCCTATAAGGGTTCCGTATTTTACCTTTTGAGGAACCCTAAAAAAGATCTGTCAGGCAACGCTGCCCCCTTCGCACTCTTTTTGTTTTTTTCTTACAGATATTCTCTTGGATATCCGTTTCTCCCTCGGAAATCCCCTCGCCCGCAGGCGGGGAGGAAATTACGTTTTCACCATTGACACTCGAAAAAGGGCCCGTGATTCATCAAAAACAGTGAATAAAACGCTCTTTGTTTCACCGAGTGAATAAAAAAATTTGAATTTGGAACATGTGCGAATGTACGGATTCTAGTGAAACATGCAAAGAGGTTGCACACTCTCACTATAAAAACGTACTAAAAGTCACCTAAATGTAATCACTGGCTGGATGGAATGTGGCTCAGTTTAAATTAAGAAAAAAAAAATGCCGCCATTTTCTGTGTAATTTTCCTTGTAAAATTTTATGTTTGTCTCATAATCATAAAATGACTTCATCTAGTGATGAAAGTGAAACTCATATTCTCGAACGCGAAAAGACTCCTGAGTCTTTTCGCGCTAAAGCGGTAGCTATTACTGATAATTTGCTGCTTCTTTTGTGTACTATCCATAACAAAATGTAATTCATAATCACAGAGTAATCGTTTTCTCGTAGTCAATGGTGAAAAGTTGAGTACCGAACACGTGAAAAAAGAATTCATCTCGGCTCTTGTATCCCTCGATCCGCTCAGGTTTCTTTCTAGAATCCCTCGCTACGCTCGGGATTCTACCCCAGAAACCTTTCGCTTCTCTCGGGATACAACTGAGTCCCTCGAAAATAATTCACCTTTTTTTCACTTGTTGGGTAATCTACTATTGTCTGGTCTGCTATACATCAATACATTGTATAATAGTAGATTACCCAACAAGTGAAAAAAAGGTGAATTCTTTTCGAGGCACCAAGTTGTATCCCGAGAGGAGTGAAGGTTTCTCCGGTAGAATCCCGAGCGTAGCGAGGGGTTCTAGAGAGAAACCTGAGTGGATCGAGGGATACAAGAGCCGAGATGAATTCTTTTTTCACGTGTTAGGTACTCAACTTTTCACCATTGACTACGAGAAAACGATTACTCTGTGATTAGGTATGAATTACATTTTGTTATGGATAGTACACAAAAGAAGCAGCAAATTATCAGTAATAGCTACCGCTTTAGCGCGAAAAGACTCAGGAGACTTTTCGCGTTTGAGAATATGAGTTTCATTTTCATCACTAGATGAAGTCATTTTATGATTATGAGACAAACATAAACTTTTACAAGGAAAATTACACAGAAAATGGCGGCATTTTTTTTTTCTTAATTTAAACTGAGCCACATTCCATCCAGCCAGTGATTACATTTAGGTGGCTTTTAGTACGTTTTTATAGTGAGAGTGTGCAACCTCTTTGTATGTTTCACTAGAATCCGTACATTCGCGCATGTTCCAAATTCAAATTTTTTTATTCACTCGGTGAAACAAAGAGCGTTTTATTCACTGTTTTTAATGAATCACGGGCCCTTTTTCGAGTGTCAATGGTGAAAAGAACATAAACGCATACTTACGTGCTCCGATTCAATACAATGCAACAAAGTCGTGTTCTTATTGTCCAAAATGAACGGAACTGATGTGAAAATCTATACATAAACCATGAAAACGAACTAAATATAAATACAGTACCCAACTTTTGATCTTGTACGTTCGTTGGAAAGAAACCGTGTGAGTGGGAAAGAGGAGAGAGTCCGACTAAGATCGGTTTTATAGAGCGTACTCTGTATTGTACATACCACTGACAGTTTAATATCTCTATAGAGTGGTTAAAACCCTCTATGTTTATAATATACTTATACTAGCTGTTGCTCGCGGCGCCATCCGCATGGAATTCTGATCCCGTTCATCGCTAATAGTAACGTGAGGATATATTATAGCCTATATTGGTACCTGATAATGTTGTTCTCCAATGGTAAAATAATTTTTGAAATCGGTCCGGTAGTTTGATAGTTTATTCGTTACATACAATACAAATCTTTCCTCTTTATAATATTACTAGCTTTTGCCCGCGGCTCCGCTCGCGTGGATGTCGGTTATCGCGACCAAACATAGCCTATGTCCTTTCCCAAGGTCTAATCTACCCCTATACCAAATTTCATCAAAATCGGTTCAGTGGTTTTGGCGTGAAAGCGTGACAGACAGACAGACAGACAGAGTTACTTTCGCATTTATAATATTAGTAGGGAAGTAGGGATTAGTATAGATTAAAATTCTAGCATCGGTTTTAACAACTCTAAAAATATATCTAGCTGTGAAAACGCGCAGAAACCTTATATACTAACATTTGCCTTATTTACAGGACATGCAGGTGACAACATAAGCTCGATAGGTCACCGCAGCGGCGCCCGCATCAAAATCGAAGGGTCGCAGACCGACAAGGGCTCGGAGCGGAACATCTCCATCAAAGGCACCAAGGAACAGATCGAAATGGCTAAAGGATTCATCGAGAATAATGTATGACTAATTGACTTCTTCTTCCTCTTAGCGTTAATTCCCAGTCGCATCCGAAGCTTTCAGCTCGGAGTCAGGGGTCCGCTTTACCAGTCTTAACCACGGATTTGGCTAGACCTCGATATTTTCCGTGAAGCGATTGGCATCTGACTTCCATAACCCAATGGTAACATTAGGCGATATCGAAGCTTTGCAGTTAGACCGTTGTTTTTGGATTTTTAGGGCTCCAACTACCCGTAACGACTGCCATAAATGTTCTTATGGCAACCGGGACCGACGGTTTAACGTGCTCCGGAGAGCACGTTAAACCGAAGGCTCGGAAGGCACGACCAGACCAATGCAAATACTCATATTTCATTCACACAAATATTTGCACTGAGCGGGGATAGAACCCGCGCCTCCAGCGTAGCGGCCGCCGTATGACTAATTGACTATCCTACTAATATAATAAGTGTGAAAGTTTGTGTGGATGGATGCAGTGTTTGTTACTCTTTCACCAGAAATAATAATAATAATAATAAATATTGCAGGACATTCTACACAACGAAATCGATGTCGATGATCGCTTTCTGTCGCTAGATGACTCTTTTAATAAGTCTGTGACGATGTGGTTTCGTCACAAATTAAATCCTAGAGAGCGACTCAATCCATGATGCCATTTCTAGCAATGATTTTGAATAATCTAGTCTTAAAAGAATGACATTAAAATACAGTGATCGGTGCCAACGACCTGAAACAATAACAATTGAAAATGATTTATTCAAATATTTTTTCAATTCATTCTATGAAGAAAGAAATGCTTGTTGATTTTAATTTATAAACAAACACACCAGTTGAATAATTATTCCTAAATTATTCCTTATGTGGTCTAACCAGGACGGTTAGACCACAGTGTTCGGCATTTTAACTTGGTTGGAATAATTATGAATAGCTTTTTTTTATACTTACTAATATTTTTCATAATATTTATTCATCCGAGAACCCATCCCAGTTGTATCCAAAGCACAGTAATTACATCTTGGAGACAAGGGTTCGCTCTCATACTCCTCCATTCCTTATGGGCTTACCTTGGTTTTTACGGTAGCGTCTGCCGCTTGACCCCCCAATGAGGATGAATCACATAATGGAATATTGTATTTTTAATCAGTATACCAGGTGCGCTATACCTTTCTGAGTATCCTATTTTTTAAATAATCAAAATCCGTCAAGAAATGACGAAGCTATTAGGGATTTCTTAACGAGTACTTAAAAACGCCCGCTTACACTGCGATTTAGACGATGACGTCATCTGTTATGAACGCGTCCCGACTAGCGCAGTCGCCAGTCAGTCAGTACAAATTCTTTCGTGGATCGACTAGTTTATTTTATTGGTTTATTTTTTATTTTTTTGGTACTACTTTTTATTTATTATTTTTACTATATTTACTATTTATTGGTACTATTTTATTGGTTTTTCTTAGTACTTTATTTGTGTTTTAAGTTCTTTGGTGATTATTCAAATACAGTTTGTTTTTAAAATACTTTATAATATACGTAGTTCGTCCTAACGCTTGTACCTACTTATTTACCTACCTTATGATGTTCTGTCGAAAGTTGTACCTACTGTGTTGTCAAGCGAGTAATAAACCACGTTAGAAATGACGTGAAATACCTAACTGAAGCTAGTATAATACAGGTTCAGAAAAGGAAAAGGTATTAAGTTTTATAATAAAACTAGCTTTTGCCCGCGGCTCCGCCCGCGTGGATGTCGGTTATCGCGACCAAACATAGCCTATGTCCTTTCTCAAGGTCTAACCTACCTCTATACCAAATTTCATCAAAATCGGTTCAGCGGTTTAGTCGTAAAAGTGAGACAGACAGACAGACAGACAGACAGAGTTACTTTCGCATTTATAATATTATAAAGTAGGGATGAAGTACTTAAGTAGGTATTGCCGTCATGACCACTTCAAAAGTATTTAGGAGACTTATTCGTAGTGGTGCAAGTCTGTGACTTTTAAAAATGACAGAATAGGTAGGTATATAGTATACGCCTGCAGGATAAATCTCTAGACTGAATTTTGTTATCATGTATAGACAAAGGTAGGTACGCAATATAGGTATTTAAACTTTCATGGCCTTTCACATTACTATTAAGGTCCAACCCCACCAAACGGACGGCATCGGGACGGATTTTACATTACAATCTTTAAACAAAATAAATCTTATATCACAGCATTTAAAGTTTATATTATCAAGTCACGCATGACAGCTTGACGTGCGTCATGCCGCCGCACGTCGCTGTCAAGCTGTTGTGCGTGACTTGGTAATATAAACTTCAAACACTGTGATAATAAGATTTAATTTTGTTTAAGGATTGAAAAATCCGGGCCGATGCCGTCCGTTTGGTGGGGTTGGACCTTTATTGGAAGTTCCAAACAATACATGATAAATATCTCGATAGTTCTAATAGTAATAGGTACACAATACCTACTTACGTCAAAATGATCTTCGCAACAATGTAAAACACTTTCGCTTGAAAGAGGAGTTTTATCATCTCTTCTCATTACTTTAACCCATTTTTTTCTTATCTTTGCATCTCTCGGAACATAAAAAAAAACAGTTTATTAGGCGTAGTAACACTTGTATTCTTGCATTTTGGCACAATACAATATTTGTATGGGGGCATTATTACCACCGAAACAATAACAAACGTTCCAGTCTATACACTACAGTGGACTGCGTTGCTTTGCTGCGTTGCGTCAGGCCTCCGTCACTCGCTCAAGGCCGCGCGCTATACACCTACCGCTCGGTGAGTCGTTGACGACACAAACTGGCAGAGAGAGGGCTGCCGAACGCCCGCCTGAGCGCTCGCATCACACCGCACCGCACGTTTCCCGCTCTTACGCTTACCTAACGCAGTTCTTCATTGTAATCAAATAGTTTGAATAGCAATTTTAATCTACATTAAATGCACAATATATTGAACGTATTTAATTGGATAAGGAATGATACTGTATTGTTAAAAATAGCTTCGATAATGACACATTATTATTTTGTAATTTTTAAAAGATAAAAATGATTGCTGTGGGTTTTTCTTAGGAGATAGACATATGCTATCGCTGACTTTTATGTAGACCTTTTTAAGTTATATATTGCCGCAGTACATTATATTATTCTATCATCAATAGTTTTCGCAGCGCACGCGATGTAAGAAATATTTTAAGTAATTTTTTTACATCTTGGATTTCATTATTGAAGTTTTAGTAAGGATTCCTAATTTGTTCGAAAATAAAATAAAATCTATGTTAGTCAGTGATAATGCAGCTTTCTAATGGTAAAAGAATTTTCGAAATCGGTCTAGTAGTTTTTGAGTTTAATCGAATACAAAAATACAAATCTTCCCTCTTTATTACTATGTTAACATAGATGTATGGAAGTCTGCCGGATTTGTTGACATTTATGAACACTGCTCCGCTCCCTTTTGTAGTAGCGTGATGTTATAAAGCCTATAACCTTCATCGATAAATGGACTATTCAACAGAAAAAGAGCTTTTCAATTCGAACCGGTGGTTCCTGAGATTAGCGCGTTCAAACAAACAAACTCTTCAGTTTCATAATATTATAAGTAGGTATAGATATAGTTATTTTTATTAAAAAAAGTATTGAAGTAAATAGCACAAAAACTATATTATTAGAAGCTTTGTAAATTACTTAAAATCCGAACAAAATTTCAAAATTATACGTTACGAAATTAAACAGCTATGGAGTCTTAACCCAAAAGAGCCCTAAGTCTTCATACTCTCCATAGCCGCGGCGCGCGCTGTCATAACAGATGACGTCACACAGTATTTTGGCGCGGCGGCGAGCGTTTTTGAGATTACTGCATTAAAATTGCTGTATCTTCGTCATTTTTGATCGGATTGAAATAATTTTTTCACAGTGTTTATTGTTTTTTTAATCATTATAAATCTGCATACTCAGCTAAAAACGTGAATGATCCTCATTCCGAGACAAAACCCTGCATCAGAGCTTCGTCCTCAATCAGAAACATACTTGCTTACAAGTGGCTGGGGTAAATATTATTATAACATGACGACGTTTATATTCAAGGTGGCTCAAGAGAAATGTCGCCGCGAGATCGAACAATCGAGGCGTAGTCCACGCCATGCGCAGGCGCAGGAGCAGCCGCCGTCGCCGACGCCATCTTGGAACACCAGCGAACATTCAGAGGAGCAAGGTGAACCTCACGTCAGGCATGTCAAATATAAGCGGCCTGGTAAGCTAACAGCATGTCTACCTATGTAGCATAAGGAACTAAATCTAGCTTTAGATCGGGAAAAGTGTACATTCAGGACGGGATTTGAACCTGCGATAAGTTCTTTTCTAGAGGGAATATTTTAATCAACTGAGCTACCCTCTGTTGCTTCCAGCGTCGTCTTAAGACGTGTGTAGGCCAATTTCGAATAAATAGGGCCTCGATTCTGATGTATGTGGTATGAATTATTCAGGGGAATTGAGGGCTTGATATTTTATTTCTCTTTCACCTGAAAACAGCTGAACGGATTTAGGTAAATAATAAAGAGATTGTGTTAACTACGCTTTATTCGAGGAATAATTGGATCTGCTAGATGCTAGAGTCGGCTACGTCGTCGACGTATGAATAAAAGAGAATAGGTCTGCCGCCTACGTGGTATAAAAATATAGAATTTCGAATATCCAGTACTTATCCAGATAGCTTAGTTGGTCGAAGTAAGACTATTCTTCTTACAAGAATATTGGTCGCGGGTGTAACACCCGTATTCACAAACAATACTTCGCTATGCGTACTACCAAAACTGTGCAAAGAACGACAAATTCTCAGTGCGTTCGTTTTGGCAAGCCTTTTTATTCATTGATAACACTTAAGTAATACTTCGTTGAGGGAACGCACTGCGTTAGATACTGCTCCGTGATGGTTGTGAATTAATTTTACCAGCCCTATGCGCTCGAGCACACTATGAGACCTCACAGTATTGTTTGTGAATACGGGTGTAAGTCCCGTCCTGAATGTTGAATTTCTCCGATCTAAACTTGTACGAAAATTTAGCATACTAATTACTTCAAAATGTCATAAAATTAAATAAACCTAGAAAAAAATGCTATAAACTTTAAAATTTGTATGACTATGTTTGTTAGTTCTTATGCTGTCCTAAATTTCGGATATAGCATAGCTTCTCTTCCCGTAAGTAATTGTTACGTTTTGATCACATTCACGCCACGTCAACATTCATAGCATAGTTGTTCATAAAAATGAATCCCTAAATGTGTTGCTAAACGCAACGATTTCTCTAATTCTTTTATTAGAATATTCCCTGAAGTACGAGGATGGTTCTTACGGCGAGAAAAATTTAAAAAAGGCGGCACGAAGTTCGCGGGGTCAGCTAGTATTATATAAAAAAGCAGTTCTTATCAATTTATTGATAAACTACAGTAAATAAATATTCTAGGACATTAAACACAACGCATAGTGGTCTAAATGGTGCTGTTTTGTAACTACAAGCTATGCATAGTTTAGGTCTAGATTCTAGACTAAAACTTTATCACGGGTTCGAACCCGTGATCTCTGATTTGACAGTCGAATGCTCTACTGCTACACCACAGAGGTCGTCGAGGTACCTATGTATTTATTAAAAAAAATATGATAAGTGTATAGACATTTTTTGTGTTATTGTAGCATAACTATTGACCTGATCCCTATACATTTTTAGTATAACTGTCACTTGTGTGAGTCCTAATAATAGCACATTATTATTATTTAGTTACATCTCATATATATGTTTGTTTTTGTGTTGTTTTGAGTGCTGTGTGTGGTTTACACTCGGTTATACAGGGAGTTTGTTTTTTGTTAGGGTATTTTGTACTATTACTGGGTAAACTGGGTTTTGGTGGTAGTTATTTTGTGTTTGTCTTCAGGGTTAAGCGATATAATTGTGCAGGGTTTACTAAGATTTTTGTGGGACTATTATATCTTGATATGTGTATGCTGAAGAGAGTTTGCTCAAGCAGCTCAGCCTATGTACAGTCTCAAAGTGATCTTAATACCAAGGTATTAAGAGCAAATCAAACTGTTTTATTGATTTAAATTGTACTATTGTCCGAACTAAAGGTGTGTACCAAATATCAGAACACTCAGTCAAGTGGAAGGGAGAGAAAACTAAGGTATTAAGATCATTTTGAGTACCTACTTTGTTCCTCAAGATTGTACTCAACGTATTAAGTAATTTATCTGTGTAACTTATTAAAAGGTAGGTATAGTAGTTCAAATTAGAACTTTGTCTAAGGGAGCATCCAGGTATTACGTCAGTCGGTTCGTTACGCTCTACTTCCAAGAAGTCTATTAAACAATCTGTTGGCATTATTCTGCTGATAATGAATTGAAATCGCACTCGAAAGTAACTAGACGGTAAGAATATGACACTTTAGCAGTTGATAATATTGTTGATAGACCAATGCGAGGAATCGAACCCCGAACCCGGGGGTCGCGATGCCTTTTTAGAAGACTTTTTAATATGACGTGCAAGATTTGGGGGGGGGGGGGGGGGGGAAGTGTCATGTGCCCTGTTACCCCCTCTCCCCACGGATACTCATACATACCAGTTGATAACTGTCATACACTCATACAACAGAGATCGTCGACTCCCGTAATACCTATACGCTCATCACGCATTCCGAATATGCTGTATCTCAATGGTGTATCTTTAACGACACAGAAGGCGCATCTCCGATAGAAGTGTACGTTTCCGCCGTGTCGTCTCCGTCACGGTTCTGGGTGCAGTTCGTGGGGCCGCAAGTGTCGCAGTTGGACGAGCTCAACGATTTCATGACTGATTATTATGGCAAAAAGGAAAATAGGGAGGCTCATAGTGTAAGTATAGTGGTTAAAGTGGTAGTTAGGGTATAAAATAACATTAATATTAGTTATCTGCTAGTGCAAATTTGTTCAAAATTAGCCCAGCTGTTTTGGAGATTAGGTGAAACAGGCAGACAAAACGACAGATACAAAAATTGTAATAAGAATTTTTTTTTGTTATGTAACATGTATGAAGTCATTCCCCCTATTACGTGGGAAATCATAGTTGCCGAAATGTGGGTGTTGGTACACCTCAGCCTACGCCTTCGGGGATTTACAGGCCCAGGCCAGGGTCAGTATATGTGTGTATGTTTGTATGGCGTTACAAACAGGCACTTCAATTTTATTTATTTATAATTTTTTGTAATTTTTTTTTAAACCGTATTATGTGTTATTGCAGCTATCTCACGTGTCCGTGGGCCAGGTAGTGGCGGCAGTGTTCCGTCATGACGGCAAATGGTACCGCGCGCGCATCCACGACATCCGACCAAACGAGTTCGATGCGTCGCAAAAGGTAAATAAAAAATGAACTCTTTGTTTAATTGCTTGCATAGGCAAGTAATAAAAAAGTGAATTTAATTGTCGCGGTTCCACACGCATGGATGTCGGTTATCGCGACTTTTGGTCATATCTCCGGTTCTTCTCAACCGATTGCGATCAAACGTATGTAAGATTTTAAGTCTGACCAGGATATCTGTAAGGGGCTGTCCATTAATCACGTGATGTTTTTTTTTGCAATTTTTCAACCCCCCCTTCCCCATGGTGATACGTGGTGAGGTATTGGACTACCCCCCTAGCCAAAATCACGTGTATTTTTTCATTCATTATTTAATGCTAAAAACTAACACCCGTATTCACAAACAATACTGTGAGGTCTCATAGTGTGCTCCGCTCGAGCTGGTAAAATTAATTCACAAACGTCACAGAGCAGTATCTAACGCAGTGCGTTCCCTCAACGAAGTATTACTTAAGTGTTATCAATGAGTCGTTCTTTGCACAGTTTTGGTAGTACGCATAGCGAAGTATTGTTTGTGAATACGGGTGTAAGAACCGTGACAAAAATCGCGAGTTATAAGAAAAAATAAATACACATGATATCTCAATATACCCCCCCGCCCCCCTGGTGATGTTTCGTGATTTTTTCCGAACCCCCCCCCCCTCCCCCCCTTTGAGCCTCACGTGATTAATGGACAGCCCCTAACAAATACCGCGGCTATAATACACTCGTCTTATGTTCTCGGCGGTGAGTAGGGTAGCCAGAGCTCACCAGAGAGGTTTTGTGCTGTCAGTGGGAAGACCAAGGGCTTGTCCTGCTAGTCTGACGGCACAGAATCTCTGTTCTTACAGGGTCGGCAGCACGAGTATGACTCCCCTGGTGTTGCACTCGTCCATAGGCCACGGTAATCACTTTCCATCAGATGGGCCGTGTGCTTATCTGCGACCTAAGTTGTATAAAAAAGACCACACTCCTATGTTTAATATCTGACAATAAATAAGAGGTATTTATTCTGTTCTATTGAAGGTGGCGGACGTATTCTACTTAGATTACGGCGACAGCGAATATGTGGCTACCCACGAGTTGTGTGAGCTTCGCGCCGACCTGCTCCGGCTTCGATTCCAGGTAACTATTGTTATAGTCTTTGACTACATACTGTATAAGCACAATATTTGTAAGAAATGTATCGCAAATACGAATAATTTTTGATGCCGACTGTACGTTATTATATTTTTCTCCTTCTTGGGACCTTATGTATACAATAGAATAAATAAAGTAAATGAAATATATCATTTGGGGAGTTTGGCCGTCCGGAGATCAATGTCTGACTGGTTCATTAAATTATCGTACGATGAAACTGAGGGTATGATGACAGTCTTCCAGTGCAGTGAGTCTTATGTTTCTTTTGCTGAATCTGAAATGCTTTTCACTGCTTGTTACTACTAGTATCTATTATACACACACAAACACACACACACACACACACATACCCATTCACACACACACACACACATACCCATTCACACACACACACACACACACACACACACACACACACACACACACACACACACACACACACACACACACACAAACAAACACACACACTTCTGCATGCACAATTTTTGACTTTGATTAATTATTGCTTTTGCTTATTCTCTCGAGACTAAATTTGTTTCAAACACACCTACAAATGTAACAAAATCATAATAATTATTAATAAACCTATCGGGAGGAGTCGCTGTCTGCTGAAATACAGGCTTCAAGCCTAGCTCAGCAGCAGTTGCTACAATCACTGAATAATTTTATATTAGAAACTGAGCTAATTTTTATATAATTTGTAATTAAATTCCATTAATTAATACATGAATAATACTCTTGTACTAAATGCTAACTATGTGGTGTACTTTAATTTTAGCTTTGTATGCTGTGATATTTTGTAACCATTTTATGTAAGCAATAAATATTATTATTATTATTATCATTAGGCACAAGATTGTTTTACACCAAACGAGCGAATGCTCATTCTATCCCCTCTGCGTCAAATTCTATTAGTGTAAACAAAGATAGAACATTCGCTCGTTGTTCTTTCATATGTAAACGCTAAAAATAAGGTTTCATTTTATACTACAATATAAAAAAATGCTCTTTTTCTAGCTTTAGTTCTATGTTCGTTAAGTCTTAATTCTATGTTCGTTAAGTCTTAATCCACTTTCACAATATCATTACTATTTTTGTACATGAATGTTTTGTTCACAGGCTATGGAGTGTTTCCTGGCTGGAGTGCGACCCGCGCCACGTGAAGATACCAAACCTGAAAGCTGGCATCCTCAGGCTATCGAACGTTTTGAAGAGTTAACACAGGTATAATATCATTCATACATTATCATTCATTCATTCATTATCATTCATTCATTCATTCATCATCATTCATTCATTCATTATCATTCATTCATTCACGATTTTCTTCATCTTCGCATTGATCCCGATTGCATCGAAGCCTCCTCGGAGCTGTTTCTCCTCCCTGTTTTGGTTTGACCTTATCGGTTTTTATGTAAGTGACTGCAGAGATTCGTTCGTCTATCAGCAAGTGTACGGGCTTGAGGGTGAGGTTGGTTTAACTCTACGAGTACTACAGACATTCCTATGGTATAACGTGCTCTCTAAGGCACGGTGGGGTCTCAATGTGTTAAGAATGACTCATCCTAAGACAGACCTGGCTAGTATTGCTTAACCTTGCAATATACTAATTAGTGATGTACAAGTCTCGAGGCGTCCGAGTCCCTTTGCCTAGAGCTCGGTGTCATTTACGAGGCTCGCATCGTTTGTATGGCGCCCGACAACTCGGGATTCTTTTTCAGAGCTCGAGCTTTTTTGAAGCTTCGAGTCCTTTTTGAAGGCTCGAGCTCTTTTGAAGGTTCGAGTTCTTTTCAACATGACACATGTGTCATGACAATTTCATCATGAACTTTCAAACAAATTTGCATCCCCGCCTCCCCCCCCCCCCCCCAACCCTTTTTTTCGCGTAAAAGGTAGCTTTTGTCCGTTTCCAAGTTCTAATCCATCTCTGTACAAAGTTGCATCAAGATATCTTGAAAAATGACGAACTTTCATACAAACTTTCATCCCTTATTTCACCCCTTTAACCCCCCATAGACAGACAGACAGACAGAGTTACTTTCGCATTTATAATATTAGTATGGATATTTTAAGACTCGAGCTTGCTTTACGGCTCTTTTGAAGACTCGATTTCTTTGAAGGCTCGAGCTCTTTTGAAGGGTCGAGCTCTTTTGATAGGTTTAAGCTCTTTTGAAGGCTCGAACTCTTTTGAAGTAAGTAAAGTAAAAGTTAAAACGTCTTTATTGTACACCATAGATATAACAATATAACATAGAGAACTGAGTTAGGTATGTGGTAAGTACAGATGGCGGCCTTATCACTCTGCGGCAATTTCTTACAGGCAACCATAGGATGGATAGAAATAACAGGAGAAGAATGTTTTCGGGTAGTTTGGTGTACATAGAGAATATATAAATAGAATAAAACAGTAATAATTAAAAAGAAAACACAAATATTAATAGCTACCTGAGTAGGTATAGGTATATATACAGATAAACATAAATACTATAAATATCACAGAAGATGTCGTATTATATTAATACACACATAAATATATTAACCAGAAAGGTAAAAATCTTGTTGTTCCACATATTAACAGAGAGATAGGTAGTGGTCCTTGACTAGCCTTTTGAACACAGGCAGGGACTGAGCACGCTTGGCAGTTACTGGCAGAGCATTCCACAACCGAGCGGCTCGGGCCTGAAGCCTCGGGCCATGGCTCAAAAAACTCGCGGCTCGGCTAGGCTTGGGACTCCGAGCTTACCGAGCTCACTGAGTCTTGCCATTCCGCCTCGAGGCTTCAGAAATAAGACTTGACGCCTCGAGGCTTGTACATCACTAATACTAACCCACTCTATAGTAATCTGTATTCTCTATAAGCATAACGATTTTTTTATCTGTGAAATATGACGTATATTGTCTGTTGTAGGTGGCGAGATGGAAACCCTTACTGTCCAGAACATGTACTTACAAAAAAACAGCGACCGCTGAAGGAGAGAAAGAGAAGGAAATACCCGGCATCAAGCTGTTTGAAGCCACTGACGGTAGGTCTAAAAATATTATAGTAGTAGACTAGTATATTGCTCATCATTCATTCATCATTCATTTAAGCTATAATTTCGGTGGTGGCAACTTTCACCACACTGCACTTTGTTTTCAATTTTTAATTATCTCGTAGGTATATGAATAAATGGTTTCTTTCTTTCTTTCTTTCAATTATTTTGGTTATTTGGAGTAGTAATTGCCGTCTGACAATAATAGGTATTTTCAATTTTCTCGCAAAATTTTTGATTAGTTGAAAAATTGGCTGTACAAAAGTCATCCATCTTATTACCTACACTTTTCGAATAAGACTTTTCGGTACATAGTATAGTTTCACAGGAAATCTTGTAAAACGGTTTTTCATCTCATATTTTCACTGTAACTGTAGGAAGAGGCCTGTAGGGGGAGGGAAACACGTGTGCGTTTTTTTTCGGAATTCTCTATTCGTCATTTTTTAGCACTATAATAGTATCTTGGACCTAAATCGCGAGACAAACGAGTCCCTGGCGCCCGCAGATTGGGTGATAATAATCTTTTCACCATTGACACTCGAAAAAGGGCCCGTGATTCATCAAAAACCGTGAATAAAACGCTCTTTATTTCACTGAGTGAATAAAAAATTTGAATTTGGAACATGCGCGAATGTACGTATTATAGTAAAACATGCAAAGAGGTTGCACACTCTCATTATAAAAACGTACTAAAGGCCAACTAAATGTAATCACTGGCTGGATGGAATGTGGCTCAGTTTAAATTAAGAAGAAAAAAATGCCGCCATTTTTCTGTGCAATTTACCTGGTAAAAGTTTCTGTTTGTCTTTTAATCTTAAAATGACTTCATCCAGTAATGAAAATGACATTTTCGAACGCGATAAGACTCCGGAGTCTTATCGCGCTAAAGCGGTAGCTATTACTGATAATTTGCTGCTTTTTTTTATGTACTATCCATAACAAAATTTAATTCATAATCACAGAGTAATTGTTTTCTCGTAGTCAATGATGAAAATTAGCGTACCTAACACGTGAAAAAAGATTTCATCTCGGCTCTTGTATCCCTCGATCCGCTCAGGTTTCTATCTAGAATCCCTCGCTACGCTCGGGATTCTACCGGAGAAACCTTCGCTCCTCTACGGATACAACTTAGTGCCTCGAAAAGAATTCATCTTTTTTTCACTTGTTGGGTAATCTACTATTGCTTGGTGAATTTGAACTCGTCCACCGCAGTAGCATCCCGTGCTATCCTCAAGAGACTCCCAAGAAACGTGTTCTGCGAGTATAGAGCACATTTTGAGCACATTTTAGTTCCAAGACATTATGCCCCGAGTAATATACATTGTTTATGTATGTATTTGTCGTCAGAGGGTGAGTTGGACATCGGCGCGGCGCTAGTGGCAGAAGGTTGGGCAGAGGCCGGCGTGGCTGAACGGACTTCACCTCCGCGACATCGCCCGCCCTTCGGAGACCTCGGGAACTCACGGTGAGTAGCAGCCCTAGGATAAGAGCTAGATTTTATACCGCTTTTATTATTTTATCTAATCTCATACTGAAATGTACACATTAAAACATTAAAAATAAAACTTTAATGATAGTCTTTACGCACAGAGTATCAAAATCAATTTAAAAAATTACATTACTGCTCTTCTATGGGGAACTGTATCATAATATAACCTTTTTCTATTACGATACAACTTCAGCTAGATCAAGTAGGTTTCTATGCAGTTTGTCTCTATATAATCTGTGGCCACACATGCACATGCGAATTTATTTTTCTAGGATTTTGGCGCTCGACATTTCTATTCTATCATTTTACACTCGTGTGATACTATAAAAAAACTCGCTTACGGATCGTTTTTTTAATTCACACTCGTATTTTAAAAACCCTTATTATGCAACAGTTCCATAAACTACTAATAAAACGACCTATGTAATATTTACTAGGAGGCAGAAAATACTTCTATGGCGAAGCAGTAGAGTGTTTGACTGCGAAATCAGAGGTCGCGGGTCCGATTCCCGCTCAGTGAAAATATTTTGTATGCATGTCATGTTTTGTATTGGCCTGAGTGTTTCTATGCATGATATATCATGTATTTATTTTGAAAGTATAAAAAAAAGCATAATTATCTAAGTAACTATGTAGATCTACATAATAGAACTCATAGCTAGGTCTAGATAAGTCTGTGTAGCATATTCTACAATTTTTGTTATTATTTATTTAATAACATCAGTTTATGTATAGAAAATTACCATCAATCAATTAGCCTATTGCAGTCAACTGCTGGAGATAGGCCTCGCCCAATATGCGCCACGTTTGCCGATCCTCCGCCTTACCATATCAAACATTTAATATATTATGTACTACCATTATCTAACATTACCTGCTTTTATTTTTACACGCAATCAGATCTTAAAAGGTACTTATTGTCTATTTCAAATACATATTATGATTTTATTATAGTATACATGTATATTTTATTTACACAGAGTGTTGGGCATGACAGAGGTGCGAAGTTCCTCTCTGCCCAAGGACCATAAAGACGACGGCGAACGAGAAGCAGCCACGAACGGCGACTCTACGCACGGTATTGACCTAAATAATATTTTTATATTGATTGCCCAATGACTGTATACAAGAAAAGCACAAAAAATTAAATTAATATCGCGAAAGATTTCAACACGGCCATTGACTTCTTGTAGCTGTTACATACAATGATATTACAAAATCCTTGGGTTTAGTCCCGGTCGCATTCGAGGCCTTCACCTCCGGCCTTTTCCAGTCTAACTCGAACCCGGCTGAATTTCGATATTTCCTGTCAAGCAACTGCCATCTGACCACAACCCATTGGTGATAACGAAGTTCTGTGCTTAGACCAACTACTATGATGTTCCAATGGCAATCAAGACCGACGCCTTAACTTGCTCCTCTGAGGCAGCATTTTTCCAAATGGCATTACAAAAAGGTGTACTCAGTCTATACAAATGGGCGTAAAAAATAACTCATTCTAGTTCATTAATTCATTCACTCATTCTAGTTCATTCATTCGTTAACTCATTCTAGTTTATTCAATCATTCACTCATTCTAGTTCATTCCTTAACTAATTTAAGTTCATTATCTCATTCTACTTCATTCATTAACTCATTCTAGTTCTTGCGTCCCGTTCCAAATTCGAAATTCAAAATTCATTCTCGTCCCAGGACCCGTTACACAGTTTTTGGTCTAGACAGAATTTATGTATTAAAAACATAGACATCATAGACAATTTTTTTTTCAGATGACGACCGAATGATATCGACATCACTCGCATCCGGACTGCACGACACTCACAAACCTATGTCGATATCCAACTTCGACCTATCGTACCCCGACAAATCATCATCGCAGCCTCAACTAAACGGCTCCCACGAAAATTTCCTACACATGGAAAAACAAAATCTCGACAAGGAAGGGTCGTTGGAGACCCTAGTACCCGAAACACCTGGGAGCCCAATACATGCGAAATCCCCACTAGACGAGTTTAAGGCTAATATGAATAGGATAGATTCGCATCACAATAATTTGGACATCCTCGGCAAGTCACAACATGATATACATAAGTAGTTTAGTTTTTGTTTAGTCGCTTTATTTAGGTTTGTAGTTTTTGTAGAGAGATTGTAAATAATTGATAAAGGGTTTTTAGGGCATGCTCAGCAACGAAAGTACCTGAACATGTCTAAAACCCTTTAAAAGACATTAGAGAGCTAAAGGAAGAAGGTAAGAGGAAATATAAGAGGTGAACTCATATATTTTTGAAATTTTGTATAAATGTATCGTAACATTATCCGAATACTTTTTGAATTTTTTTGCATTCATCGTATGATTGATATCATACAATAATTTCAGATACTAGTAGTATCCAAATTTTGCAATTCAATTTACACTCACTTTCAGACATCCGCATTATTTTTGAATTTGCATTCGTTGTTTTGTTGACAATTAATTTTATGTAGTTTTACGTGCTATACCATCTCAAACCCCTGCTGTAACTATACAGGGGCGACAATATTAAATTTATAAATGGTACTAAGTACATTGCCATAGTAAGCTATATCCAATTTCACAAATATGTACGTCATATGAGTCTCAAGTTAGGGTATTACTATGTCATTAGTTTATCATTTTTTAAACAAGTCGGATAATTTCGATGGTGCGTATAATTTTTTAAGTTGAAACTAAACAGGTAAGTACTTACATCGTTATTCATTACGGCGGAGTTCTTTTATAAAAATAAAACAGTCCCTAGTCTGCGATTTAAGTAAGCTTTAATGTTTGTATAATAAATCTTTAAATGTTGCATATCGACCCTACTTTCTCCTATAACTATTATATAGAACTAAGTAGTCTTATATTTGTTTATGCTGCACTAATTAAAGAAAAAACAAACGACTTTTTTTCTTATAGCAATACCAACACTCCCGTGAACTAAAGTAGGGCGCCACTATACATTCAATTATAAAAAATCGTGGTAAATTGTCTTTGATTTGCAATAAAACATTTGACAGTGACAACTGTTGTTCCTATTTTCGCGCCACTTCATGGAACCGTTGGTTTTACTATAATTTGAAATTTTGTCATTATCGTTTTGAATACTTAAATATTTTCAATGCAAGTATATTCTAACTGTAAAAAAATAGATACTCAAAGTACAATTTGGTTATGTTAATTTAGATAGATGTCAAGAAAACTTGTTAACTGCATAATTTATTGTTGTTGTTATACAAGTGGTTTGTTGTAGGAGCAAATAAGACGCAAGGATGGTGCTACGAAAATTGTATAGACTCGTAGGTAATTAACATAATAATATGGTATGTTTGGTGTGTACTTTGCTAGTACTTATTATTTGGTGCTCAATTTCGTTCAAAATTACACAAAATATTACATTAATATGACAATATCACGTTATCATTGACAAAACATACCTATAAAAAGATTTTCAGAACTGATTTAATTTATAAAGCAGTTGACGACTTGACGAATTTAATGAAGCATGAAAATGCTTTTAATAATATTTAAAATCGGGTATCACACTTCTCTTGTGAAAGAAACCTTGATTGTGATAGTATGATAATCATTTTAATTTTAATTAAGCTATATTTAAATAGATATTATTCTCTATTTAAAACCAGCTACTATACCTATAGACAAAAATGTAATTCATAAATGTGTACCTACAGATAAAAAATGTGATTCACTCATTCACTCATTTATTTGTACATATATGTATAATATTAACTGCGAACGCTAAAGTTTAGGTATATATGACGCCATCCAAAAATGTATCTGCTTATATTTCTTATACATAATACCTGGTATATAATTTAGTATTCGTAAGAAATCCCAGATGCTTGCGTAAGAATAAATATTATTTAATTTTAAGTACTTTTTTCATGTCACAATCGTGACGTAATATAAAGTTACAGACAATCCATCTCTTTTTAGGCTCTTTGCCTACTTCAATTTTGTTCTCCGGCTTTGGTAAGGAAAAGTAGATTTATTATATTTTAAACTTTACTGAGTTCCAAGAGTCCTTAACTTTTTCTGGTGACCCTAAAGTTACGCTCGACGTTGCTATGAGTCATTTCTATTGCTTTTGAGTGTGTAATTTACTGCATCGCTGTAATAGAAAATCACTCAAAACAAGAAGAGTTTGAGTGGCATTTGTCCCAAAATAAATTAGTCAACGCTTATCGACAAATATGTATACAGTATTGACATTTCACAGATAGACCAAACCGGTCTTCATCTGATCATGTTAGTTCTAAGATTGTTTTATTATCTATTTTTAGTCAGGACCATAGATACTGAAAACAGTACTATGTTCCTTTTTTATCTGTTTTTTGGCAGGACCACAGATACTGAAAACCGTATATCGTTCCTTTTTTTCATTTGAATGTATTGCGCATTGGCATGACCACAGATACTGATAACAACGTTACGTTCCTTTTTTTAAATTCAAAAGTATAACGCATAGTAGGCCTAATGGTGCCATACCATTTAAGAATATTCATTTTTATTGGAAAAGTACTTAGTTATTGATTAAGTTTAACTTTGGAGTTAAATTGTATATTTTTTTTAAATAGTTTTAGTTATCTATATGTGTAGACTTGTCGTGACTCGAATATATTTTGTAAAAATGTACTTTTCGGATATCGTTTCGGAAATAGAAACATTTGTGGAAGAATCTTGTTTTTTTATTTATAAATCCTTAGGGTTGCTATCCAAAGAGGCAACGCTGTTAGCGCGCACCTTTGCACCGGGTATAGGCCTTAGCGCATCGTAGGACGAACAGGATAGGGGATACTGACTTTGGAATTAAGTATTGCCTATATGCCTGGCAATGGCGCCCCCGCCCGGGTCCAGGTAGAAGGTATAGGCCCAAGAAGTCCTAGCTTGACGTCGTGGACGGTGACATGCGTGCAACTGCAAATGGTCTACCATGGACGCCCAAGATCGTGCGAAGTGGAGGAGAAAGAGGCGGACCCTGAGCTCCGAGGTCATCTTGGCCACGGATGCAATCAGGAAAATGCGTCTACATGAAGATGATGATGTATTGCAATTATAATTTTGTTGACGTAAATTTATAAAATTAACAATAACATAATTCATCATCGTTATCCTCACCTCATCCTCTGATCCTTTTTCCAACTCAGTTGGGGTTGACTGAACTTGGATATTGCCATGAAGTGACTGACATCTGATCACCATGACCCACCGATGATATCGAAGTTCTGTAGCTAACTTAGTATAGGGTTGTAGAGCTCTAACCGTTACGAATACCGCAACAAAACGGCGTAACGTTTTCTCCATAGCACGGAGGACTCTCAGGCCCGTATTCTAGAAGGACATTCAGTCTGAATCTTGATTTATTTGTGGACAGATTATATTATAGACAGATTAACAGATTTGACAAACAAATTATATTATTGTCTATGTATCTATGCAATACAATTTGTCCTCATGTAAATTGAGTTTCAGAACCGAGTACCATCCGTAGACAGAGAAGACTACGGTACCATCATTACATAGTAACTATTTATTAATCTGTGGTACCATAACCCGCGCCACGTATCTTGGACCTAAATCGTAAGACATACGAGGCTCTGGCGCCCGCGGATTGCTTTGTAATAGTCTATGCTTAGTGTATTTGAGTTTGTCTACCGCAGTAGCATTCCGTGCTATCCTCAAAAGACACCCAAGAAATGTGTACTGCGCGTATAGGGCACGTTTTGAGCACATTTTAGGTCCAAGATACGTGGCGCGGGTTATACAGACCTATTGAATATAAACACCTCACGATATTTGTGACTACCTATACGTTTGTGGCACCTATACATACCTAATATAACCTACTCATAGTCGTAAATCAAAAATAAAAGAGCCACTATAACGGTTGTATTTTTGTACAGACTATTGAGGCTATGCAAAACACACAATGTTCAAAATCGACCAAGAAGTCAGCCAAAGATAATTACATTGTTAGTATGTATTCGTAAACTATAGAAAAATGTCGCTTCACCGTAAGATGAGCCAGGTGCTTGTAATTGGTGTTCATTTCACTCCTATTCACACAATATGAATGTATAAACAATGCTCTGAAATGGACAATGAGCGTTCGAAAGCGTGGTTGTTATCCACAAAATTGTCAGACAATTTTAGTTTGGAAACGGTTTTGAAAATCGTTTATGTGCTAAAATTGTTAAGGATATGGTATGGTTCCTGAGAGAGCCGGAAAACCGGAGATGGCCTTAGGTCAACCGGAGTGCGAGGGTATGTTTTAGCCAATCTTACACCCCGGTATCTGAAGACCCAAGACGGTGTACCATTTCAGTCGATCCGAGTCCGATATGACCGCCCCCAGTTACGTGGAACTGAGAAAAAAAGTTGGCGAAAGGTGCATACAAACAACTCTGTATACCCGGTCGGATTTTACCGGGACAACTGCCGTCTGACCTCTCAATCCCAACACGAAAGCCTGCGCCAGAGTTCATCGTCAGTCTGTTAGGTTCCTACCTATTGTAGGTTACCTATAGGTTTAAGGAAGGTTTTGGCGAACCAATACCAAACTAAATGTAATTTAATATTTAGTTTATTTATTTACAACTAGCTGACCCCGCGAACTTCGTACCGCCTAACAGTCAATTCTTTTTTTTTCTCTCCGTAAGAACCATCCTCGTACTTTAAGGAATATTCTAAAAAAATAATTAGCGAAATCGGTTCAGCCGTTCTCAAGATTTGCGCTTAGCAACACATTTAGGGATTCATTTTTATATTATAGAAGATATCTCGTAGTCGTCTATAAAATATGGCAATAAATAATAATAGTTAGCACACCTATTGAACAAAGTATTATCACTGTGACGTTAATGTCGTCGCGCCATGCCGTCAATAAATTATGTTCCTTCCTAATTTTGCATAACACTTTCGTTGGCATCCGTTCTCAAAGAATTATTATGTTCGCTTTGTTGTGGTTCAAGAGCCGTAATTTGTTACGTCATTAATGTACCTAGTTTCTAAAATTTTGCACTTTTTTAGGGTTCCGTAGTGCAGACGCGGACGCAGCCTGAGATTTGGGTCCTCTCAATCCAGTTATGTACGGAATCATCTGAGCGCGAGCCCGATTCGCACTTGACCGACTTTTTTTGGACGGTTTCGGTTGGTAGGTCAGGCGGTAGGAAGCTTCAGTAAAAAACGTGGATTAACCAATCAGCAGTGGGGTGAGCACGAACAACTATCGTAATCGTCACGATACGATTACGATAGTAGTTCGTGCTCACCCCACAGAAGTAAGAGAGTGGACCCAAGGGACTAGGGTTGGTGTTCGGATAAAGAAGATTGTTATTTTTTCTTCTATTTTATTTTATACTACTTAGGTCGCAGACAAGCACACGGCCCGCCTGATGGAATATGGCCTATGTACGAGTGCAACACCAGGGGAGTCACAGTCGTTCTGCCGACCCTGTAACAACAGAGTGGTTCTGCGCCGTCAGCGCAGAAGATAAGTAGGACAAGCCTTTGGTTTTCCCACTGATAGCACAAAACCTCTCCGTTCGTACTTACGTCTTAGTTACTACGGTTTTACGGAATCTTAATGTTAGTATCGGTCGTATTCGAGACTCTCTCCTCGCAGACCGGGGCCTGCTTTCCAGCTTTACATTTCCACTTGGCCTGGTCTTGAGCATTCCTACTAGTGAGACCATTGGCATTGACTTAATCCGACAATCTCACCTCCGGCAAATGACGGCCCACAGAAGGCGTGCGTTTTAGTCGGTTCGAGTCCGACATAACCTCCTCCTCCGACCCCGGCGGGGGAGGTATCCGTGGGGATTTTTCGCACGATAAAAAAAAAGGCATTGACTTAATCCAAATATACCTGTATACATAACTAGCCTTCCGCCCGCGTGCATCTCGGTTAACGCGACCTTTGCTCATATCTTCGTTTTTACTCAACCGATTCCGATCAAACAAACGTAAGATTTTAAGTCTGAGCAAGCCCTTTCTAACAAAAAAAAACCGCATCAAAATCCGTCCAGTAGTTTTTGCGTCCATCGCGGACAAACAGACAAACAGATAGGAAATTCAAAAAAAATATTGATCATATGATCCGTTGCAAGTGGAAACGGATCATATGATCAGAGTGGACGAACCCCATAACATAACCCAAGTATTTTTTTTTAAATATCTCCAATGTACAGACACGACCACTTTACAATTATATAATAGTATAGATAGATTTCCTGAAATTATGTACTCTTTATGCGCAGTATGCGCGTATTGAGTGTCTTTTGAGGATAGCTTGACGTGCTGCGGTGGTGGAGGAACTCAAATTCACCAATCATAGATTATATTAAACCAATCCGCGCGCACAAGAGGCTTGTTTGTCTTGCGACTTGTTGCCAAGTTGAATGCCGGGAACTATCCTAAAATTAAATCATAAATTTAATTCCAATAGATGTTTCACGATTTCCATCTTATAACAAGTGCTTCTAAACAAGGATACGCACTGCTTATGTAACTAAATGAACAATAATTAGTACAAAGAATTTAATACGTTTAGCATCCGGGATGTTACACTATTAATTAGACTAAAAACTAAAACTAGCGTAAGACGGTTTCCGGCCTCCAAGAACACTAGGCTGAAGGTGACGGGTAGGGCTGTCCGCTATCCTAGAAAAAGCAAGCCTGACAATAGGGGACTACGTGACGTATTCAATGCGCACCTACAGTATCATACCTATTATATCATGGGACTCATGGGTACATCTAGTATCTTATCTATCTTACTATACTATACTTTGATTCACCGAGTAGGTATCTTGTGGTTTTAATCAGTTTCATTGTTGTACTTAACGTCATTCCACAGTCAGACTTCTTCATCCCAGTCGCATCCGAAGTTTTTCAATTCTAACTGCGGGTTTGACTGAACTGCGATATTTTTCGTGAAGTGACTGCCATCTGACACAATCCATTGGCGATATCGAAGCATTGCAGTTACACCAGTTGTTGGACTTTTTAAGGCTCCAACTAGCCGTAATGACTGCCATTCAAGCCATCGCGATGGCTTATCGTGCTCTCCGAGGCACGATCATACCATTGCATATACCCATATTCAAGTATACAAATATTTGAACTGAGCGTGTATCGAACCCGCACCTCCTGCCCTGCGTAAAGGTCGCGTTCACTACCACCACGCCACAGAGGCTGTCGGACACAGGCCACAGTCAGACCTAACTAGACTTTTTAGGTACTTGAGTATCATTAGGTAGGTAAGTACACCCTTATTAATTTCTATACATTGTAACAGTGTAAACAAATGTTGGTAAATCATAATAAATAAATAAATACCTACTTACTCGGTGTTTTCGTGGGACCCTGGTAGTTTATTTCCATGATCAATAGGACTGCACTTATAATAAAACTTGATTGGTGTGATTTCGTTGTAAATATTGTATGTCTACACATTCGAAGTACATAGGTAAACTTAGGTAATCTTTGTAGACTGTAAGCTAGCTTATAATCTTCGCAATTAAGTGAGACTAGAAAAAGTTAACATAGTAAACTTCATTTATGTAATGTGGTCATTAAAAATAATGTTTAAAAATTATTGCAAGATCTTGCATTGTTTCGTAATTCTTGAGAATTTTGGTACCTAAATGGTTTCAACATTGTCGCTCTGAGATCTTATCCAGACATTAGTCTTTATGTACACAGTCTACAATCTAAGTTCGACGATAGGAAGTAGAATACAATATACTAGAATGGTGTGACCTGAAAGAGAATGTTGTAATAATCACTGAGTAAAAATACATCAGTGGCGAGAGGTCCCTATAACCCGATTCCTACCGGATTCACAATGGGTTGCATGGTGTATGAAAAACTAGATTCAGGTGAGTTTTCTCTTCTACGACACCCAAAGGAAGAGATGGGGTGGTCCCTATTCTAGTCCACTGGGAACCAATACGGCATATACCTAAATAGGTTACAATCAAAAGTCCTTAGTAGGTATAGTCGATGTAGATTTATTGATTTATTGTAACCATACAATATAAATATTATTATACCTTCAGGTAGGTACCTAGGTACCTTTGCAGGTTTTCAGGTTCAAATTCTCTTCCTCTTAGCGTTAATTCCCAGTCGCATCCGAAGCTTTCAGCTCGGAGTCTGGGGTCCGCTTTACCAGTCTTAACTACGGATTTGGCTAAACCTCGATATTTTCTGTGTAGCGATTGTCATTAGACCTCCACAACCCAATGTTAACATTAGGCGATATCGAAGCTTTGCAGTTAGACCGTTGTTTTTGGATTTTTTTAGGGGCTCCAACTACCCGTAACGACCGACGGCTTAACGTGCTCTCCGAGGCACGACCAGACCAATGCAAATACTCATATTTCATTCACACAAATATTTGCACTGCGCGGGGATCGAACCCGCGCCTCCTGCGTAGCGGCCGCGTTCACTACCGCTACGCCACGGAGGCTGTTTTCAGGTTCAAATTATCAAGCTTTATTTCTGTAGTCAGCAAAAAAAAATGTCATGATAACTATTTGCTTTTTGAGAGCTGGTAACCCTGAGTGAGATTAAAACTGGGTTATACTCGTAATAGTTTTATTTTAAGTTAATTTAACAACTTAACTTTAAATAAATAACGGACGTGTATGATCTCACCTGACAATGACATTGAAATCAAAATTACATAAATGAAAAAAAAAGGGTACCAAGTTAATTACAATTGTAGACAAATCAATTATGCTAGGTAGTAATATAATCTGTACAAATATTCGTACCGGTCTACTGTAAGTAAAAACAAAACAGCGGCAAAGCTATCAAAATAAAAATTATTTGTTGTAATTTCAAAGATTTTTTTTCCAAAGCTTTTGTACAGTTGCCCCGGATGCCCTTCCTTTAATCCTGGCCTGGACGCTCGGGTGCAAAAAAGACCTAAGTAAGTAGGTAGGTACCTACATTATAAAGAGTACCTAGATAGGTACCTATATGGTATATTGCTCTAATTGTTTCTTGACATAAGTACAACCAACCTATAACTGTAGATGTTAATAAAATATTACATGTTATTGTTGTACGGAGCCCTGGGAAAATGTGTCATAACTCCTTGTTATAGTTTCGTACAGTTAGATAGGTAATTATGTATTGTGTATTAATAGATTACTAGCTTTTGCCCGCGGCTCCGCCCGCGTGGATGTCGGTTATCGCGACCAAACATAGCCTATGTCCTTTCTCAGGGTCTAATCTACCCCTATACCAACTTTCATCAAAATCGGTTCAGTGGTTTAGACGTGAAAGCGTAACAGAAAGACAGACAGACAGACAGAGTTACTTTCGCATTTATAATATTAGTATGAAAAGTATGAAAGTATATGGATATGGATAAATGAACTACATACTTATTGTTACTTTTCTTTATTAGGTCTCCGTGACTCAATAATAAAATTTAGCTCTTAACGCATGTATCAACGTAATAAAGTACAGAGCATACGATTATATAATCTAGTTAATTAATTAGGTATCTAATCTGTGGTAATATCGTATAGTAAGGGCGGAAGCAGGCTCAAAGTAGATCTTACTGTACCTACCTAATACCTTTGAACTTTTTTTATAACAATCCAGCAATAATTTAGAAGTTTCGCAAATACATTCGCATCAGAATGTATTTATTTTACACATTGCCGGTTGAGCAGCAGGCATTCTACATAATAGCTTACATTGTCTAGGCATTCCATAGAATACTTATCTGAATTAATTAAACAGATTATCGGTACTATATTATCCATATCATGACAGTCGCTCGTTTCTTCAGATCCTTTCTATCAACAAGAACCTACCTACATACTTACACTGGTAGGTGTACCTTCACCTTTCTTCGTGCATTTCACCTAAATCCAGATATCGTTAGGTTTCGTGAAAGTAAACCGGCCCACACCGGTTGGTGTTTCATTATATTCTTACACAGCAGGCATGTCTGTATTGTTGGAAAGCTTGTAGGTAATTGCAATTAAGGGAAAGTACAGTCATGAAGAGCGATCCCACTGAGGCCTGTAATTCTAGCTTAGTATTCTAGCTTGTAGAGCAGGGGTGGCCAACTTGAATTGATCCATTGATTTTATCGATATCGCCAGTCACTGGCGTGGCAGTAGGGAACGCGGCCGCCACGCAGGAGGCGCAGCTTCGATCCCCGTTCATTGTAAATATTTGTATGCATGAATATGGGTATTTGCATTGGACTGGTCGTGCCTCGGAAAGCACGTTAAGCCCTCGGTCCCGGTTGCCATATGATCATCTATGGCAGTCGTTACGGGTAGTTAGAGCCCTAAAACGGCCAAGAACTGGTCTAGCTGCAATGCTTCGATATCACCATTGGGTTTTGGAGGTCAGATGGCAGTCGCTTCACGGAAAATATCGAAGGACAGCCAAATCCGCTGATAGACTGGTAAAACTGACCCTAGACTCCGAGGTGAAATGAAAGCTTCGGATGCGACTGGGTTTAACGTTAAGATGAGAAAGAAGAATTTGATTTAAACGTACCTACTTATTTCAGAACGACGCGATGGTCAGTCCTGAATCCTGATTCATAACTAGATCTGAGGGCAGATTGTATTCTAGAGATAACAGTTTATTACTTTAGTTAGCTCGTCCATTTCCAAATCGGATCACACATGTGTTCACTTTATTTACTCGCATACAATACACGACTTTCTCCCTCCCAATGTGGACATACGAAATAAATCCGCTATTGAAGAATCATTTGAACAAGTGTGAACTAGATAATTCGGAATATGCAATTTATTTAACGTAAGTGTAAACAGCGTTGTGAATTTATATTTCGAAATATTTTACACTAACCTGTTTTTAATC
Source organism: Eilema depressum (assembly GCA_914767945.1). Lineage (NCBI taxonomy): Eukaryota > Metazoa > Arthropoda > Insecta > Lepidoptera > Erebidae > Eilema > Eilema depressum. The sequence continues at coordinate 4,657,959 of OU612026.1, forward strand.
TGTTGACATTTAGTTGGCGACACCTGTTTTTATTTTAGGGGGAAGTAAGCTCTCTATTTGTGTTGAATGAACGGCTATACAACCAAAACAAAAGGGCGAATGTCTGCCAACTAAGTTTTATAGAAAACTAGCTTTTGCCCGCGGCTCCGCCCACGTGGATGTCGGTTATCGCGACCAAACATAACCTATGTCCTTTCTCAAAGTCTAATCTATCCCTATACCAAATTTCATCACAATCGGTTCTGTGGTTTAGGCGTGAAAGCGTAACAGACATACAGACAGACAGAGTTACTTTCGCATTTATAATATTAAGCATAAAGTATAATAAGTATGGAGTATACTTCCTATGGATATGGATACTTATGCCAGAACTGCTGAATAGATCTGAAGGTTTAACTAGTTTGTTTCGGTCTTCACGGAAAATATTGAAGTACCGCCGCTTTGTCGTTCGACGGCAAGCCGACTCCAACTGAGTTGGGAAAAGTTTCAGAAGTAGGTACTGGTACGTGCTGTCGTAGCTCCAAAGCCTGGTAGCTTAAGCAGACAAATGATAAGTACCTAGCGTCCAGCCAAAATCTATTCAGCAATCGGCCTGTTGGACGTTGTATTGTACCTAACCCTTGCGTGAGCAGATACCCTACATTTGAACTGTAACCATTACAGTTTACACTCCTTTTTATATCCGTTGCGTTATTGTAAAGTAGTTGAACTAAAACGTCGATAGGCACGCAATCCCAGTTAGCCAATATCTGATGGCATCCGTAGCTAACGCACTAATGGCCTAGCTTTAGATATTGTGTTTTATTACTTCACCTGAGGTAAGTGGACCTACAGTGGAACCTGTTATTGGAATCTGAAGAAATTCCTGAAGACCGATTGCGAAATAGATTTTGGCTGATAGATAGTATCTTCTTCACTGACGGTAGGTACCTACAGAATCTCTCTGTTCTTGAAGAGTCGGTAGCACGAGTGTGACTCGTGTGGTATGGACGACTGCAGCACCGGTGCTGCAGTCGTCCATACCACTTCCCATTAGGTGGGCCGTGTGGTTATCTGCGATGCGACCTAAGTGGTATAAAAAACCGATATTTTTTACCATTTATTGGGGCTTTTCCCAAATACCTACCCAGTTTCCCGCCTTATATTTTGACATAGAGAATCTCACTGTGTGTTACCACACTAATCAATCGATCGTCGGTCGATGGTAGAATTGACCTGAATTGATTAGTCAACCTCAAATTCATGGATTCTAGTAGGTACATGCGGGCGATCATATTTTCTATACTGCGATCATATGGTGTAGGTCAGCTCCTCCCCTTAACAAGTGTATTCGTTGGCCGGCGTATATTGTAGAATAGAATGACGAATGTATTGTATTTGATTTGATGTATCTATATGAACAGTCGTCAACGTATGTCATAAACGTCAATACAAATATTAGTAACAGACGCACCAACTTGGTCGGGCCCGACCATCCGACCGCAACCAAATCGGAATGTGTGTAGAGCGGTTGGCCCGACATAACGTCACATTCGTCATTCTATTCTACAATACGCCGGCCAACGTTTTGCCACACTTCGATTGACAGCATCGATCGACAACCGATCGATTGGTGTGATAACACCATTATGACAGGTGGAAATTATTATAAAGAAGACTATTTGCAAACAAACTTGCTATAATTTGTCTAAATTGGAAAAATTATCTCACTTTGACCATCTTCCGAGTTGGAACATTTGGATGTACTTACTTTCGTGTGGAAAGTTTTGTGTTTTAACCCAAATAATAAACGACTAAAACCTTGGTGCTGTATACATTTTATTACGCATAAAATTATAATATATGAGGCCTGCAAAACCAGCAATCTAAAAAACCAACAAAGGAGTAGGTACCTACTACCATTGACACGAGATTGCCCGGTCAAGGATGTCAGAAGCAGACCGTGGTAAAAATTAATTAAGTTTACATTTAGTTGGACAAGCATTTTAATTAATGTCGAACCCAATTTTAAAACTGTCAAGGCAGACATTCTTGATGAAAATGGTAGAGTTAAAATTCGTTATTATGTTCCACAAGCCGTAGCTCGCAGCTCCACTCGCGTGAAATACTGAAGGTAGTCGTTAAATTATCTGAAAGTTGCTGCTCCATTTTCTTATATTTTTTTTTTTTTGTGAATTTTTTTCTAAAGTAGGTACTTATATTCTATTCTATCGTTGCTATCGGTTTCTTCCTTTCAGTCCCTACACTCAGTATGTCATGTGGCCCCATTACCCAACCCAAGTCTTTTGAACAAATTTCACTGCATTTTTCATCCCAAGAACCAGTAAGTACCTAGTTCACGCTGACGGAGCACGGAGCCGCCGGCAAAAGCTAACTAGTTTAAAATTATATTATGCATAACAAATTATTTGATTCGGCCGGCGCGGCGGCGCTAATCTGCATTTTACGTAATCTATTGTGTCTATGTTAGTTATCTATTGAATAATATTATAATTATTAAATCTACGGCTCAACAGAAATGGGAACGACAATGTTTATTAACTTGGTTGTCAGAAAACTCGTCTTGTTTGTATTTGAATTTTATTAACTAGTTGTAGCCCACGGTTTTACTTATTGTACTCGGTTCGCCGCACATTTTAAAAGCTTTTACAAACCAGTAGTCTGTGTGCTTCAGACGCGGTCGCAAAATGCGGATTTCCTTCATAAAATGCCCTTTTAGAAGACATTTTAATTTAATGTGCACGATTTGGGAGCGGGGGAGATGTCATGTCCCCTGTGACCCCCCTTGGACCGCGCATGGTGTACCTGCTAAACAGCGGACGAGGCTTTGGCGCAGGTTTTCCTGTCGGAGTTGGTCTGACCTCCCGAGGATTCCCTTTTCAGAAATCTCTCTCCTGGGAGAGATTCCCGGAAATACCAATCAGAAACAATGAGCGAACCCCGAGCTCAAAGTGCTAACTTTAGACGAAACTGGAAAATCTCTATGATGTTGAAGTTAATCATTATTCTTTTGCGCAATAAGAACCGCCCACCGCGTCGCATCGTTTCGCCCACACGCATCCGACCTTTTTTCTTTTTACCCACCAATAACGGTCCCTCTGCGTTACCAAATTTAGAAAAAAAAATAGAGCTGCTTCCGTTGCCTGCTGTGTACTGCGTATAAGTTTTCTAGCTTAACACCCCAGCCATGGACAGATGACCTGAAAAAGGTAGCTGGAATGGATTGGTTGAGAAAGCAGGCCGGGTATTGTAGAATAGAATGATGAATGTATGGGATTTGACGTATATGACAGTCGTCAACGTATGTCATAAACGTCAAAATATGTGTCACATACGTCAAATCCCATACATTCATCATTCTATTCTACAATACACCGGCTGTTCGAGGTCGTAAGATCGGTAGTGTTCACAAGGTAGTTGCGCACAAAAACAATATCTATTCTATTTAGTGTCTTATATTTTCATAATATAAAGGAACAACTAAATGTAGTCAGGATTATATTAATAGTTATTATCACAATCAAAAATATACAGGCAGCCATTAAGAAAGTTATTCAGAGAAGGAAGTGAAAGGAATGTTGCCAACATTAATAGTTATAGTCATTACAGTGTTGCCATAGTAGGCCATAGTCAAACATAAAAACATTTTAACACCGGCTACCGAATAGGCTATTTGACAACATTAAAAATATACTACAAATTATGGTCATCCTATTAGAAAATAATGTTAAAAGACCTACGAGACTACAATTTACTCTCAAATATGTGTATTTTATGAGAATTTCAATTATAAAAATGTTATATTTTGTTGATTTATTGTCTATGGCAAAAACGCTCGTGATTGGTCAGAGCTCTGGGTGACGTCATTGCTTTGTCAATATTTACATTGTGATTTACATTGTTTACGACATCTCTTAATATTGTTTGTTTCGGTGTTATTACTTGCTTTTTCCTTGATTATATCGAGTTTTATGGACATATTTTGTGATTAAGTTCGAAATGGATACAAATTTTGTGCGAGCAGATAACAGCAACTTACCTACAATAGACGCGTTCATGATAGCACTTTTCTTCAAAAACAACGCTGATTTTTATGCTGCTGAACTTAAAAATGTGAAAACAGCAAAGTAAGTATCACTTAGTATCTTTATAATATATACGTATTCCTTTACAAACGATAATCTGTGATCATTGACATTTTATAAAATCTAATTTTAGGTTATATTGATATAAACTTAAAAATAGTAATGTTTTTATTTTTACTTATGCTATGCTAAGCTGTTTGGGTCTCTTCTTGATAACTGTAACCACATTTTTCGTCTCTTAGGATCGGTGGGAACATAAACAAATAATTTTCCTGGGGTTCTTATAGACGTACTTATACACTGTGGCACTACACAATATTTATATGTATATGCCATTTTTCGCACTAAAATGTTCAGAGAGTAACTTGATAAATAAGAAAATGTTGAATTCAAAGAGAAAACAATATTATACGTAAGAGCGTAAGAGTTGAATTTTATTGAAAATTTGACAGTTGCCAGGCTGCCAGCTGTCAACAAACTATTGTAGGTACTTCTTGATTTGTTTATTTCCTGAGCAGTGACGTCACACGCATCGCCATTTTAAAAAATAGCGTTTTTCGCGCACTTTTGAATATTTAAACTTCATCATTGATTTTTTAATATAATGCATTGTTTTTTTACAGAAATATTAATGTGGTATGTTTTTACTGTAATAAGCAATCATTTAAAACGGTTTTCAAAAATTAGTCAAATAGCCTATTGTCACTTTGTCTAAGGGGGCAGGTTAACATCTGCTTCTTTGTTCTGTAGAGCGCGGGCGTTGAAACAAACTCTATACTCGGAATTTTAATTCGATTCCAGATTTGACAATTTCAGTGTTGCAACGTTATGACAAGTACTAAATAGTGACGTTGCGAAATTATTCGATATGGAAATGGAATATTTCCGGATCGATTCTTCTCGTTTATAATTTTACTCTCGTAAACTAAGTATATCAGGAAATTAAATATTTCTGAACCGATAATTTAGTTTTGACGATTAATTAACGATCTGAGACTTCTCTTTTATAATTGTGTGTGAGATAAATAAAAAAATGTGATCATGAAGGAACATGACAAATAAAACAGATAGATCTATTAAGGTAATAATTTATTTCATAAATTGTCGCCGTCATCGCTATCGCTATCGCTGTCACTTTCTGTAACATATATTATAAATGTGTCTGTGATATTGTTAAACATATCTAGCCTACTCATTTTTTCCTCTTCTTTGACAACATGGGATACGCATTTAGACCATTCGGTAGCCGTAATTTTTTGAATGCCTTCCTGAAATAAATTTCTCACGTCTGTCAATTTGAAGGTTTTATTATTTTGAGCTACATGCCCCTTTACCTGCGCCCATATCAATTCGATAGGGTTTAGCTCGCAATGGTAAGGGGGCAGTCTTAAAACCGTGATCCCATGTTGTGCTGCCATTTCGTCTACAGCGTACTTATTAAAAGACTCGTTATGTGGAATCAGTTCTAAAAGCGTAGCTTTAACCATAAATCTGGTTCGTAATGAATATTTTTATTTAAAAGCCAATCTTGAATGGCAGCTTTTTTCCAGCTCATTTTTGGTGCCGTTTCCAATTTTCGGGAGTGGTAAGGTGCATTATCCATCACCACAATTGAGTTTGGTCTTAATTTTGGTAAGACTCCAGCGAACCACTCCTCAAAACAAACTGCATTCATCTCATCATGGTAATCTTCACAATTTTTCTTTGCTTCAAAAATCATGAGCCCCTCTTCCAGGAAGCCTTCTTCACTACCTATATGGCTAATTATGAGACGTTTGCCTTTTCCAGATGGATTTTTTAATCCAGTGGTCAGTCCCTCCAAAAAACGCTTGCTTGCTTGCTTGTTATAAAAACAAAAATATTAACTTTTTATAAAATAGAGCAGCGATTACTAATTAATAAATAATTATTATGAATAATTATGTATTTATTTAAATAAAAATCAATAATTTAGTCTTTAATTGATACACTGATGGCACACACACTGATTGTTTATCGATTTTGTGTTCATCACTACACTATTATATGTGGTATCATTATTTCACAAAATGACAGTAGCTAATGTCAAATCTGGAATCGAATTAAAATTCTGACTTTAGGTACTCCGCGCCTCCAACCGTTGATAATGAACAAAAACGGTTTGCATTAAGGGTTGCAGTTTGCAGTCACTTTGACGATTCGATTACGTTTTTAACGTTATCGGTGTTACGTAAAGCGACGATCGCTAAACCGAGACGTAACAACAAGACAATTACAAAAAGTCGATTGTTAAAAATAAAATACCGCGACCGAGATCATTTCTTTTTAAATTGCAACGTCTTTTAACTAAATTGCATTCGTTTTGAGGCGAAATTTACCAATTTTAAGAAATTACTTTCGGCATTATAGCTTCTTTCTCTTCATCTGAGCGGCAATTCTGGCTGCATCAAAATTACCCAAAGATTGGTCTTTGGAGCTCTTGGATCGCTCTCCTGCAATTGGCTATTTGATATTTGATTTAATATTGTTTTGAGAAGCCTTCGTAATATGTGATAACATGTTGTATTGGCGTCCTTAGTTTCCGTTCTAATGTTTCAGCCAAACTTTTTAGACATGCCGTTTTTCGTCGGGCCGTAATCAAAAGCCGGATGCTGACGATATATTTTATAAAATGGTTCAGTTTTGAAAGAATCTAATACGAGACTAGAGAGAAAGGTAGAACTATCGACAGTCTCTGTGGCGTAGCGGTAGTGAACGCGGCCGCTACGCAGGAGGCACGAGTTCGATTCCTACTCAGTGCACATATTTGTATGAATGAATATAGGCACTTGCATTGGTCTGGTCGTGCTTCAAAGAGCACGTTAAGCCTTCGGTTCCGGTAGCCATACGAACATCTATGGCAGTCGTTACCTACTGGTAGTTGTAGCTAAAACTCCAACAACTGGTCTAGTTGCAATTCTTCGATATCGCTATTGAGTTGTGGAGGTCAGATGACAGACGCTTCACGGAAAATATCAAAGTTCAGTCAAATCCACAGTTAGACTGATAAAGCGGACCCCAGAATCCGAGGTGAAAGGTGAAGGGATTAACGCTAGGATCAAGAAAAAGAGAAAGATAGAGCTGTACATAGTATACACCCTTCATAGCCATGGGGCTATGATCGTGTTTTGGGCCACTTTTCAGAGAGATAGGGCTATCTCTCTGAAAAGCGGCCCAAAACACGATCGTTTATATGCACCACAGTAGCGATGTTGCATACCTACTGTTGCATACTTGCATTTGATTTTTATACAACTCGATAGGTAGGTAGGTACAGAGGCTTTTAATGAAGGTGACATTGAAACACGACAGGTTTGATATTGTCAGAGATATTGTCGAATTGTTACACGTGTCGTGTCGTATCGACAATATTTGATTCAATACAATTTACCCTTGACAGGTTAGTCATGGTTGGGGAAATATGTCTTTATGTAAGTACCTACCTAGATAAGAATGTCGGTTTGTCGCACAACTGTTTTACAGGTAGGTACCTACCTAACTTATTTCCATTGACAGGGGACATTGACAGAAGATAATTTTTAGTAAAAACTGATATATTTGCTTATTTGAACACAGGTACAGTCGCTCGCAATAGTCGTTGTAGCTGAACACTAACAAATAACAATACTATTTGAAAAAGAAGACCAGTCCCTCTAGACAAGTGCAATTCGTTGGCCGGCGTATTGTAGAATAGAATAATAAATGTATGAGATTTGACGTATTTATGACATACGTTGAGAACTGTCATAAACGTACGTCAAATCCCATAGAATTGCCACTTGCCTAGGGGGGCCGAGTTTACCCGGTCCGGTAGTAATGGACAGAGCCGGGAAATACGAATAGATAAGTTACCTACATGGTTGTATTTAATGTATGTACCTATGTGCTTGCCAGAGGCGAACGGTGAAAATTAAGAAAATTTTCAAAAGTGATGCCGTCGCAAAAAAAACCTTACCTCTTAGAGAACGACTATAATATAAATTCAAATATCTCTACCACGGCTTCGCTTTGCAGAGCAAGCCGGCAGAAATCGGTTAACAGGGACCCCTCGCCACACTAGGTGGCCCTTTTACCTCGCATCACATTTCTGAACGTCTTTATGATTTCTGTGAGGGAAAACAAATGAAAACATGGAAATAAATGGAAAAATAATTGATTTCACAAGTATTTTTGTAATCTTACAAGTACATTTCTTGTTTTGTTGATATTATTTTATAATTTGGAATGCGTTTAACCACTTCTAAGGGCGACTGTACCTACCTATGTTGTTATGACAAGTGGACATATTTGTACAATTGTCTTAGATTTTTATAAGTCATGTAAATTCGACATAACCCCAAAGCAAATATATACCCTCTGTGTGATAGGTAGTGGAAACAAATGTTCAGTTGAACAATTAATTAATGGTCTTCGTTGCCAATCGACATTAATGGGGAGGAATTTTTCGACGCTTGAACTTTGTGAACTCTCTTTTAAAACTTTGTAAATATTTTAGCTAATTACATCAGTTTTAGTTTAGGTATAAGTTAAATTAATTTCATAAAATATATACCTACTTAGTCTAATCCTTTAATATAAGAATAAATAAATGTAAAAAAAACTAAGCCCCTGGGTTGCCCATTCACTCTCGCTTCATAAATCAGTTTCGTAGTCTTCTTTCGTCCATCCTCTCCACGTGTCAGAACACTCAGAACCGTCTAGGAAAGAGCCTAATACATAGTGTGCTAATAGTTTACAGTTTCTTGGCAAAATCTATTTCGATTAGAAAAAGTGAATGATCTTGAATAGTTTACAGTTTCTTGGCAAAATCTATTTCGATTAGAAAAAGTGAACGATCTTGAATCCGCGATCGATCCCTTACAGGAGGGATTCTCTGACTAACTGAGCTACTTTCATTAAATCTTGTAAGAATATCTGAGAATCTGCAATATTTGTTACGTGACGACTTATACTGAAATAATTACGGATACTGAATCGCTCTGTATTTGATTTCAACACGCATTTTTTCACTGTAATGTTTACATACAATTTGCAAGAATTAAAAGTAGACTTATAAACTGTTGATAGGATAGTGGGTCGTCGGTGAGGTAAGGCGTATTGTCGTAAGCATAATGATAGCGTGCTGAGTATTTTGATGTGTTAGGATATAAACTAAGTAGGTAAGTAGGTACTTATAGGTAGATAATACATACTCCTTTTCTAAACCAGGATGTATGGGAATCTCACCAATATTTTCGGGGGCCAAGCCAACCTCTCCTGCTGATTAACGACGGAGGCTCTGGTGTAAGCTTTCCTCTCGGGGTTGATTTCCTCTCGCAAAATCTAAGATAAACTAAATCAGGATTATCAGCAGGCTGTTCTGTGATACGGGTAGGTAAGGCATAAATTTGGTGGGATATTTAACGTAAATGAGAGGAAGAGGTATTAGGAATTGGGGAATGTAAGGAATTGGATTACCTTGGCCTATGGACGTGTGCAATCGGGAGTCACACTGGTGCTCCTTTACAATTATTCACCTGCGAAATAATGTAGGTATTTTCTTTGAAACTTTTTGTTATCTATGACGAATAAAATCTATGCTTGTGTAAGAATTAGCGCGCATTCTGTATGCACTCCCGCGCACCATTGAGTTAGACGGTAGCTAGGTACCTACCTACGTGTGATGAAACGTTGTGGGACGCTGGCACCGTCTCACGCGGATAACATCTGAGAAACGCGCAATGTGTGTTTGTTTAGCTGAGAATGTTCAGTCAAAGAATTTTAACCTATTCTTCAACTGAACACATAATATAATTAAGTATTAATTTGAGTGAGACTGACGGTGGTGCCAATTTTGTTGGCAATAACATAGGTACCTAACTATAACTAGGTACCTACTCCAATTAATTAAATACTTAACTAAAGGCAAACGATCTTGTAGCGATGGGCTCTATATATATGCCGGTAACTATACAAATATTTGCACCGAGCGGTAATCGAACGCGCGACCTTTGATTTGGCAGTCGAATGCTCTACCGATACTCCACAGGCTGTGAAGGCTTCGTATAGCTGAGCAATTTGACAGCTTGTCAATATGTAGTTATAACTGTTCTTGGGAATTGAACCGGTTACAACCTGTATTCAAGGTTCAAGGCTTCGCGGTATATCCGGCGTTAGCATTGCTACAAGAACGAAAAGAAAACGTCAGAAGCTTTTTTATGATAATAGGTACCAATTTGTTTTTATTCTACAATGGATATTTCAATGTGAAACATGTATTGACACACCTTAACCTTAAGGGAAAGAATAAGCATATACCGTGACGGCAAATAGTGTAACGCTTTCTTAGGCTCGTACCCGTATTCTAGAATGGTACTTAGTTCTAAATGTTGATTTATCTGAGGACTATAAAATCTGTCCTAAAATAAAACGAAATTCATGACTAGGTAAGGCCTATAATCCTGAATCGTAATTTATCTGCAGATAGATTGTATAGACAGATTGTTCTATACAATCCGTCCTCAGATTAGGTAATCGAGATTGAACTGAGAACTAAGTACCCATTCCATCCCATTCTACTTAGAATACGGGCCTGAGTGTCATTCTAAGTAGAATACGGGCCTTAGATCAGCTGAGTCCGAGACTTACAGCACGAACTTAGATCTGGGTTTTATTTTCTTTTGAGGGACATCCTAATTCTTGTTAAAAATAATAGTGATCTCTCTTTTTCCTCGGAGTACGCGTCCATTTTCCTCTTCTATCTATTTCTATTTGGTTTATAAAGGCTATTATCCATTCCCAACTATTTAGGTAATCCTTGCTATTACGGGAGCGACTGCCGGCTGACCGTCGACACCGGAAACAAAGCCTGCGCAAGAGCGGGTGTACAGGCAGCTATAGACGGGAATCCGGGGAAACTAAGAGATCCTTGAAGGGTCTTTTTGCTCTTTTTAAGACACATAACCCTAAAAAAGACCGTTCTGTAATTTTAAGCATTAGCTAGCTAGTTTATATAATTTATACTAAGGTAGGTATACTTATATATTATAAAAGCGAAATATCATTCACTGATTAGGTAATCACGAAATCTCAGAAACTATATCACCTACATACTCGAATCCTTAGGGGTGTTGATATCCGCTAAGCACGGATTTTACAAAACTCCACCCCTAAGGAATAAAACTTTATTCCCGCTGACCACCACTGGTGGCCATTGGGATAAAAAGTGATAAAACTTCCCAATGTCCACCAGTGGTGGCCAACTATGTGGTGGCCAACGGGAATAATCCGGGTAAAACGAACACCACGTGAACGAAGTCGCAATCGACCTTTGTGTTGTGCTTTCTACGAGTATGTACGAAAAAGCATTGAATGTTTGACCATGCATGCCTACCATACCATTTTGTACATACCTTCTTAGACAGCAATACTTTTTTACATGTATTGTCTCAGTTTTTTATGTTTAAATGTCAAACCTATTTACATTTATGATTGACGTATTAGAATCAAATTAATTTATTATATCGCGTATAAGGTGTACCTACCTAATGCCAGACCTACGTACGAAACCATAATATGCAATAGTAGTATAAGAATGTTATGATATGACATAATATAATATTTGATTACTAAGTATATTGTATCTTTATTCTTTAGGACGTTCGCTGCCTCATGACATGAGTAAGGACGTATTCGGGTGGGCCCTCGACCAATAACCTTTCTAAAGGGGAATTCTCTGATCAACAGACCTACCTGCCCCTCTAGACAAGTGACAATTCGTTGCTCGACAGTGACGACAAAACGGCGGCCACGGTTGAAAGGATACGATGGAATAGAATGCCAAATGTATGGGATTTGACGTATATGACAGGCGTCAACGAATGTCAAAAACGTCAAATCCTATACATTTTTTGTCATTCTATTCCATCATACGCCAAGCAACGAATTGCCACTTGTCTAGGGGGGCTGGACATTCGATATGAAATCTCTACACTGTTTACCGTTACGCCACAGGGGCTAGCAGTAGAGGGTTCGATGCTAAGGCAAAGGTCGCGGCTTCAATTCCTGCACAGTAAAAATTATTGTATGCATGAAAATTGTACAGACAATTGTGTAGACAACAAATGTAAGGATGTAAGATTGTTTATCTGCATTTTAGAGCCGATAAAAAAAACTATTAAGTATAACAGAGGCGTTTCTAGCTTATATGGCGCCCGTGTGCAATCATTACCTCCTTTTTTAGGTGCAGTTATGTGGGATTCGAACCGAATAAACCCGCTCGCCGTCTCCACTGGCGGAAGCCATGTTGGCTAGTGGCCCTGGCGCCAATCTGGAGTCTGGAGAAATACTCGACGAGCAACACTATGGGTAACAGAAGGGCAGCTAGTCTGCGGCGCCCAATGACACCGCACACCCTGCATTGCAGGTAAAGACGCCTCTGTCCCATAACGCAAGCAACTGTGAGGTTGGCTGGGTTCCGAAGGTTTTGGTGGGTATAAATCTCAATGTAGTTTTGTTTTTCAGTCAACTTGACTACCTGTCAATAAAACAAAACAACTTTCCACGTGGTAACAGTTGGCGAGGTAATCATTATAACAAATGCACCGTCCGTCCGTGCAATCGAGGCTTCGTGAATCATAATCCAATTACTTTGTAATGCTCTACGTAGACATGCTACAAAAAGTTTCACACTTGCTTACTAAGCTACATTATAGGTACGTATATTTTGTATCCAAAAAGACAGTCAGTTACTGAAAAAACCAAGATTTTATTGTACTGTAGATTTTAGTGTCGTATAAGTCTTTTCTACTCCGATATAGCCCCTACCGCTAAAGGCCACGTTGCACCTCCATACGAAGAAGAGAGAAAGGGCTCCCTAGAGACTCTGAGCTTTAAAGACATTCAAACACTGTTCAACAAAGGATATATTATGTCATGTGCAAGTTCCTTTTTTTTTTCAATTTTTCTACTGGCGATCGTAACATGTCTTATTCCCAATTTTCTCTTTTACAGATTAGGAAAAATTGTTTTATTAAAAAGGCATTATCGTTTTTGAGGAAGGAATTAGGAATGTAAGGCAATCGCTGAAGAGCCTGCCACGCGTCCCTATAATTCGAACCAATTGCCGAAAACAAACCACATAACAGCAATAAGAGCCACACCATTATATTGTCTAGGGGCCAGAACAGCTAGGGTTATGCTCTCTAGACAAGTTTAGTATCAATCGTTTGTAGAATAGAATAGAATGATCAATTTGACATGCATTTTGACATTTTCTACAAACGTATTGTCACTTGTCTAGAGGAACTATTATTTTTATTTGGTTACTTTTAAGCTATTGCATAGCTTCTATCGCGGGCCTTGAGAGCGTGGAGACCGAATCCAGAAATTCCGTAACGAAAAATGGTAACACCCCCAACTCCGAGCTCGCACGAACAGAGCCGAGTTGCTCCGAAGTAGCTTCGCTTAACGTAAATTCAAATTCAAATTCACATTCAGATTCAGATTCAGACTCGGAACTCGGAACTCGGAACTCGGAACTCGGAACTCAGAAATCAAAATCAAATTCAAATTATTATTTATTATAATTGCATAAGTTCATAAAAAATGCTATGCAATTAATAGCTTTACCGCGGCAGTCCCCGAGTGCCACACGTCTTTTTTTTTTTGCTCTGACTTCCCTGCAACAGTTCGAGTTACAGGAACCATTGTCCTTGCATAGGTACATAATTACCTATGCAAACACTTTGGAAATTCATACTTACACAAAGACAGACAAGAAAGATCACGTCATATGGCAAGCGGGTGCTCGGAGCACCGGTAATTTATTCCTCAACAATTTCTTTGCACCCGGGGTTGAACACAAGACACTCTTTGTTTACCTTTAAAGGCGTAAGAGTTATGGCGACCGTAAAAAAGTGGATCATGTTCGACCGGACCCGAGTAGAAAGTGAAACCACCAAGTGTAGTTAGTATAAAAATTGTAGCAATGGTTGCGGCCGGTTCAGTCGAGCGCGCGAGACGCCGCGTCAGCCCGCCAACACGCCTACTCAAAATGGTCAGTTGTCATGTCACTTTCGTTTTGTGTTTGTTTTTTTTTTAAGTAAAGTATCACGTAATATCTATTATATGTAGTGTATTTATTTAGTGATAATAATTATAGTGTATATTTATTTAGTGACTGTGAAAGTATGTATATTATTTAATAAATTTTATATTTTTATTTATTTAAATTATAATATATTTTATCTTTTTATTGATAACAATAGGTTTTGTTTGTATATTTATTTTTTTACTTAATACATAGGTATTACGTAAATTTCTTGATAAGCCGTTATCATTTAAAACCAAATTGCACTATTTTATAAATAAACTAACAAATTGTTAGATGTGTGCAATAACATTGTGTGCCGGTAGGTAGGTACCTACTATTGAAGATAAAAAGAAAAAGAAAACAAAAAAAAACTAGAATCCTTTATTTTTATATATTTTTAATACGGTTTTTCTAAAAGTTATTCTTCGTAACTATAAATTTCCCAAACGTGTTTATTATTATCACATTCGACAATCATCATCATCTATCCAAAAGTAGCCTACGGTGCTTTGATAATATTAGTAATTAATTATTTAATATTATCGCTAATTATTTACTCAAAGTGCCTCCTTATGCAACAAATAGCAGACATAGACATAATCAAGGCAATAGAGTGGTATATAACTTTACGCAACTTGACATGCGCGCAATTTGCGCTCTATAAACGAAAGTTTGTTGTTGGAAAATTTTGTTTGTTTGCAAGGCCTTGTATTTTACCTTTTGTATTCATTTCAATAAGTAATTATAGATAATTTATTTCTTTGTTTTTTAAGGACGTAATTCTTGTAGACTTTTTGAAATTTATTTTTTGTATGATCCTACATTTATACAAAATGCTATTCTCTTTATGGAAAAATGTAGAGTGGTTCATAAGCCCAGAATGATAGAAAAAAAAAACCTAAATCTTTCTTTCAATCAACCAATATATTCTTTCTTCTTCTGTGTACTTTTTTTATCTTAATATTATTAGATAAATATGTCCACTAAAACTCGTGGACTTGAGTTTTTGCATGTGCATTCTTTATTTACATTTTGTTGCTCCAATTCTAACCAATATCATACAATATTACACAACGTTGATATAAAAATGTAGGTACTTCTAACAACAAAAGCATTGTGACCGGAACAATTAAATTAATATAAATAAAGTTTTTTGTTCCTTTCAACCTTGGTATGAACAGGTGGTAGAAACGACTTTACTTGTTATATATTTTATCCGACAAAAAGTAAATGGCATTGAAAATCCTTTCACCCAGCTACGGAAGTAGGTAGGTACCTACTTATATTGAAGGTAAGCGGGAACGGGTAGCGCCGCCGTACAGTCGCATACAGCCTGAAAATTTGCTCAACATGTATTACGCTACAAAATATTACGTTTATTAGGTAGACTTAGGTATAAGTTTATTATTATTACCTATGTAATAATTATAAAAGAAATTGTATCTAAGTCAAATTTATCTATTTTTATCAGCATCCTAGAATCCATATTAGGTTCCACAAGCTAGTTTTGAGCTATGCTTATTTTGGGTCTATTATTTGATTTTTTGTTTTATTTTATATTAATTAATAAATGTGCAGACAAATGCAAGAAAAAATTCTAGTTTTAAAATGCTTCCAAAAATAACAAACCATGAAGTATTAACGAGAGAAATTGTTCTGAGAAAAGAAAAATATATATTTTAAAAAAAATATCTAGTAAAAGCGAAAATACTACCAAGGCGTATACATGTACCCTACCTACTATACTTACCTAGTACCTGGATACCTAATATTACTAATTTTTTTTGTATCTCAACTATACGATATGGATACGACATATGTGCAAATACTGAAATCGCGAAGCATCGTGGTCCGTAGGAATAGAACCAAATTAAATTTAAACTTAAATTCCCTGATTTATAAAATCCGAAATTTTCCAACAAAATAATTATTAAAATAAATGTAGAAAATGCAACCACTTGTATAAGTCATTAAATAGTTTCATCCATTGCTTTAAAGTCATTGACTGTGTCATAAGTCATTAATAAATACGTACACACCTTCACACACACACACAACAACTTCACACACACACACAACAATAGGCATAGTAGGTAACTTACTTGAACAGCTAAGCGGCAACATGCGATTCTACAGAGTGCTCAAAGTTGTTCAAATTCTATAAAATTAAAACTCTAGTAGGTATATGGTTTCAATTATTGCCTATATGTCGTATCCATATTGTATAATTATCTCATACATTCTAAGTGACGTAAAAATTAAATGTTTTAAGCCTTGTGATTGTAAAATATAAATTTATTTTGGAGCTACCTCTCTACTTTAATTTCTTTTTTATTATTACAATAAAAATGAGGATAATATGCAATAAGTGTTGAAAGAAAAAGAAAATACAAAATTCTTATCAACAACTCATTTTTATGACAAAACGCATTGATATTTAAATTAGTTATACTTTAATGACAAAAAATAACATACAATTTGTTACCTAATTTGTCGGTCAGTATACTTTTAATTAATGCACATATGCACGTATAATGTAACTATTCAAATTACTTATTTATTATACTTTTAAATTAGTTATGGTTTATCAACGAATTCCCACGACGACGTCTAAGTACAATTTACGTAAAAAAGTAAAAAGTAAGAAAAAAAACAAGTGTTATTTTTTTTTTTTAATTAAATGAGAAATCGATTATTCGGTTCAATCGATTATTACCGTAAAAAAATAAAGATAAAGTTGTTTTTTAACCGATTGTACTCGATTTTGTTGGGTAATATCACAATATCGATCTCAATTGGTCCGTAAAGCCGTGAACCCGTATTTACTCTACTTTCTAATCGTAATATCGGACGTAACATTCGCCATTGGGAAATTAAATTAAGGCTACAGTTTATAAGTACTTAGATACATACTTACTTACCTATAATCCATTTGGTTAGGTACTTAACTAAAGGTAAACAAGTAAACAACAAGTGACTTTTATTAAAACACATTATCAAACTATCACTGCTTTGCATTATTAGGTCAGCTCAATTGTACCACCTACTTATCAAAAAGGGTAATACTTAGTGTAATTGTAAAATCGATTGATTTCGATATATCGATTTATCGGCATCGAAATTCCGTATCTGATAGTTTTATCGACATATTATTATAATTTAGAGTAGTTTATGGCTGAGCTAAATTAAATAGCACCTAAATACAGGCAAAATACTAACGATTTACTTATATTAATATAAATCTGATGTTTTTATACCTTTAAGTAAATAGGTATGTTTGTGCTTCTCAGCACTTATAATAGCTACATATACTAATTTAATATCTTGATAATTTTTGTGAAAAGTTTTTGAGCCAAGTTGATCTGTAAATTGCAATATGTTGAGCAAATTTTTCATTGACTCTGTTTTTTGCAATTTTATTTATTAATTAACAACCATTAGTCAGATATTTTAACAGCGAGGTTATTAGTCAGATATTTAAACTTTATCTACTTTCTTTTGAACGTAAATCGTGAGTAATAATGAAAAGAAAATTTGATAGCTCAATTATTATAACTAACATATATCATATTTTTTTAAATATAGAAACTAAAAAGTAATTTAAACCAAATTACTTTTTAGTTTTGAGATTTAGATTTTGAGAATTTCACTTTAATTACAACGCAATATGATTTATGATATCATCTGTAATTGCGTTAATTTTTTTTTTTTGCCTTTTAGTTAGGTTGATTATTCGTTCCATTATAAAGTTATTGGTCGAATACGATAAAAATGACGGTGTATTGTTGTTAGATACTTTCCTAACGAGCTAATCTCAAAATGTCTGAAGTGATTTTGTTGCTTTTTGTGATGAACTGGTTGATAATATTCGTTAGAAACATTAACGTAGCTGTGTGCCAATTTTTTGGAAGATCATGAATTGTAATAGCCTCAGTATCTCCTTTATCATTAGGTACCATTTAAATTATGAACATTTAAGTTTAGCAAAAACGGGGCCCTATATTGTCAAGAGGGTATATTTTGTGACATAAAACTATTATCGCCATTCATTAAGCGTCATTTTAGTACATAATCAGCACAAAAAGAGGTCCACCAAAATTAGTTTTATTTCATTACAATAAGTAAATCTAATATTCGCGTTAACTTTCTAGAAGGCTATAAAATATACCGACATTGTATTAATAAATAATAGGTCAACTAGTCGAGCACCGTTAGAAGGTAAGGCTAAGGTACTTAAACAGGCATAGGCCACAATGCAACCAGCCTTGACCTACGCCTACACATGGTAGCACGCCTTCAACTAATCTAGACTGAACATTGTTCTATGGTTGTGTGATCGTGTGAAATTCTAACAAAACATGATCATGTGAAGGTTCTCATGATTGCAAGTGTTTCATTATTAGTTAGTCCTTCTGTTAACAAGGTTAAAATCATTTTATAAATTAACTTTATAAGCTGTTTAATTTGATTTATAATAGTATCAACAAGAAACATCCTATCTTCGCACAGAAAATCGCTCTTCCGGATTTAATATATTAAGTAGATAGTTAAGGGCTATAGTCTACCTATATCTAAAACCTTCGCATAAGTTCAAACAAAGTTGACCAAGTTTTATCGCTTAAAATACGAGCTCACAAACAAACAAACAAACATTGATTTTTATAAGTAGGTATGGGTAATAAATTCCCAATTTCGTAGGACCGGAACATACAGATTACTTATTATGTAATTTTACGAATTCATGATGACCGATAATACCCATTCAGACTTCCTAAAGGTGAAAGTTTCATACAATTATAATGCAATACGAGTACTTTCACTCTACCAATCCTATAGGGACTGATGTGACGTCAGCGAAACTGCGAAGAAACGGGTTCCTACTGTAATAGGTATATATTTCAGTTGGACACACAAAGAGTCATTATCATATCCTTAAAAGGCTGTCAATCGGTACAATTTAGATTGACATTTTCTTTGGCAATATACCAGTGAGTTATTTTCCAGCTGGCGGAATGGAGCCTAGAGTGGAAAATTTTAGGAGCGGTTTGTGGTCAATATTTTGTTTGATAGAAATAGATTTATTAGATCCACAAACAACTCAATGAATCAGCACGACAAATCTGCTAGGTTATTTTTGACTGGGTACGTAGGTAGGTACGTAAATTATAGATAGAAAAACGTACCTGACATTTTGCTCCAATTTGCGTAGGTGCTTAGTTAAAAATAAATCTAGGAACTGAGCAAATTCCAAAATTCCAATAGGGTTACTAAAATTTCAATAGCTTTCGACATATTATGTATAAAATTGTTGTCATACGGTTTTAATGAAAACCAACTTTTAAATATTCCAAGGGCCATTGTGAAAGTCAGTGTAGGCGTACTAAAGTATTATTTGGTAATTAATTAAGGTCTGAGGTACGCCCACAGCTTCCTACACATGCATCCGTAGTACACCTACACAGTTATTGCCTAACTATTCATGTAGGATTGATTTAGGTAAATCGATAAATACGACTGTTGTTTACGTAATAATCGTGACTTGTGAATCGATTCATTCATTAATCGTAGCCTAGGTGCTTATATCTTAATGAATCACTCTTACTTTTGTTGATTTATGATGATGATGAACTATTATATTATTATTATTTCCATACGCAATATGGATCAATTAAAGTTGATTTTTGTTCCTTTTAGTTTAAATAGTGACAGAATTTTGAAATTCCATATTTGAATTCTCAAATTATATTCGAAACTTAAAAAAAAAACCATGAGCCTTCTAATGATTGCATTTTCAACTACTTTTATCGCTGAAGGTACCTCCTGGTGAATATTGATTGAGATAACGGTTTCTGAATATAAAAAATTCAACTTATAATTTTAGATATCCTTCTATTTTTTCTATTTTAATTAGTAGGTTACATGTAAGTACTAATTCAAAGCTTATAAAGATTTCCTTTGAACTACTAAGCTATTTACTGTTAGCTCTAGTTACCATTGTGGTAATGTAAAATGTCGTACAATTATATACATTTTGTTTCTCATAATTAACTCATTAGCAGCACAATAAATGTAGATGACTTATCTAACGAGAGAATAGAATGATTAGAACGTATGTATACGTCGGCGCACAATGCATAACAACAATCATGTAGGAACTCAAACAATTCAAAAAAATCTGCAGACAGATACAGAAATAAATTCCCAAGAGTATTTAAAATCGCAATAGGGATAGTCAACGACAGAAGTTGTTAATATAAACTTTTATTTCATTAGTTTGGTAGGAACACGCATCATGATGGATCAGTTTTAATGGCATGAGTATTTAATAACGCGGACTAACGCTAAGATGAAGATAATAATAGCGGTAGAGCGTCCGACTTATAAGTCAGTGTTTGTGGATTTGATTCCAGTTCAGTATATAGATGTGTGAATGCGTTCCCATCTAAGTGCCTACAATAATCCGTATTGTAGAACCCATTTAACAAGTTAGTCAAGCTATGCTTACTTTAATTTTATAGAATGTCCAAAAGAAAAGTACCTATTTCATGTTATATTTGAATTTTCAATATATTTTATGTTTCATTTATTATTTTACAAAAGATCAATGATCAATAAATTACAATTTGCTAAGTTACTTCTGTCGTTGTCTGTACATAAAACAATCTAATCTATGCCAATCTATTTCTCACTAATTGTTTTCCAAGTTTCGACACTGAAAGCTTCAGTGTAAAGTAAAACAATGATATTGTACGGTCCACTGCGCGTGTCTCTAGTTGCGCAATATAGCGCGAGCTCCAATTACTAACTGTTGCGTAAGCGCGGGCCAAACGTGGCTAACTTAACTGATACTGCCGAGTTCCACTATTGCAAAGGTAGCGTGTCGTTTGTTAAGCAATAAGTCTACTTACATATTTGTAATAATAAGTATCATGATTACAGTGTTATAATGAACAGTCTTGAGTTCATTTTTGTGATCTTACTTATTATGAATGTGAAAGTTTGCGAAGATGTTTGTTACTCAATTACGCTCAAACGACTGGACGGTTCTGTCTGAAATTTGGTACAGGGATAGATAATAGTGTGGAATAACGCATAGGCTTTTTATTTCTGGAGTAAATTTTCATTGGTTGCAGTTATTAGGACTAGCATGGAGTACAATACAACAGGAATACACGCGAAAGCTGCGGGCTTCCTCTTGATCTAATATACCGTAACACCAGTAATTATTAACAATACGTGTAGCACAAAAGAGCAATCAAATTACTACTCAAACAATAAAAAGCTGTATCTAAATTGATTTGTTGCAGTGATTATTCAGACTTTTATTACGGAGTGAAAGCAAATAGTTCGACACAGTCACATAACATGCGTCCAAATTCGTATTTATTCGCATTAAATTGAAATTGTAAAACTCGTTGCGTACTTAACTAACTATCTTGCTTTTTATTTTATATGTCAAGACAACTGGGCCTGTAGACAAAGTGACATTTTATTAGTAGAATCGAATCGAAGCGAAGCGTTTTCTATTCGTTATCAATTATTCACGTGACACTTCAGTGATTGAGTTAATAATTGATCATTTTATTTGTTACATAAAGCTCACTAAATATTTTTTAACGAGAGGAAAATTTGACAGCCTGTAGGTACCCGTAGAACGTTCAACTGCTACGTAGGGGTTCGATTCTCGCTCAGTGTAAATATTTGTATGCATGAATTTGCACTCATTGGTCTGGGTGTTCCTGTGTACTAATACACATAAAAAATGTATATGTTTATATGTATTCTAGAATCCATAACACAAGCTAGTTAAGCTATGCTTAGGTACTTACTTTGGGTCTTACAATATTTATTTATATCATTACCGACACTTAATCACGCGCATGTTTTGGCTACGTCGCGCATCTTATGACGTGTATCTATATCTAACTGCTTTATAATGGCTCTTGCCTACTTACACGATACGCAATCGCGATTCTACGTAAATAAACACCTCATTATGACGATTTTATTCTTAGAGGCTGAGAGGCATGTGTCCTCACACCGTTCTATCAGTCAATCTTGTTTATTTCAGCACCTCATTAGTGAACTTTTGAAATACATTAAAAAAATACGGTTGCTATCTCTGAGGTGATCGCGGCTGACAGGAAGACTATGTTATTTTTGAAACTAAGACATCATTAGTCACTATTCACTTTTTTTATTTCTCAATTCTTAAGAAGTTATTTTCGTATCTTGAAAGAAACGTAAGACCACACGCCATGAGTAATGGAATTCATGGAATAACTATCTAATAGTATTTTTCCCCCTTCACAATCGAATTAGTTTCGATCCACATAATTACTTGGCCCATAAGCTTTTTTGTATTTGTATTTCCTAAATTAAAATTTTAGTAGGTAATAAAGGTTATCTACTCTTATGTAAGTTTGTAGAAGATACCTACACACTTTCTTTCCAACATCAGGAAGTTCTTACACACTTTTGTACCTATTCTTTGTTTAAAAAGTCAATTAGCCTATCGCAGTCCACTGCTGCCACTGCAGGGCACAGGTCTCTCCCAACGTTGGGAGGCTTTGGTCTGTACTGTTTGCACGCTGGCCAGACGGGTTGGTACAGGGTTTTATTTCGAGTTTCCTTTCTCTCGCAGCGATATCGTCAGCGCATTTTTCCGTTAGTCACCTCTTACGACACCCTTCGCATGAGATGTAGTGGTGATGCCTGTATTCTTTTTCCATCACCACACGGATAGTTTAAAAAGTAATTGCTACTAAAGTTTTTGCACTTACGTAAATATTAACGGCATTTTTCTTCCACAGCAAGCGATAATCCTGGCAGCGTTGACAACCGTCACCATAGCGATGCCGTCCTACATCGCGGTGCCGGCAGACCAAATCGCCTTTGTGGACCTATCAGCAATGCGCCTACGCAGAGTGCCGCGGCAGACGCTGGAACCCCCGCCTCCGCAGCACATTCCACAAGCGCTGTACCAGGATTATCAGCCCATTCAGCTGCAGCAATACCAGCATCAACGTAAGTGATAAATTGGACTTCTTTTGATAGCTCTTCAACTAGCACTTCTTCTACTGTACTAAACGCACAGGGTCCATGGCAAGTGGTAGATGCTGCAAAACAAAAAAATCTTTGCCAAAGTTAAAAATTAAGTGGCATTTTTGCAGTGTCATTAGAGCGAAATTAGCGTGCTACCATAGTTTATGACCATTGTTAATATCTTCGGCCATTGTTAATATCTTCGGTGTTTAAAAATTTTTGCGCTCTATACCAGAAATGTTTAAATAGTGTAAGGTGAACAAAAAACAGTTGTTTCTTGATTTTGTTTTGCTCTTTCTCAAACTAGTTTCAGTTCAATATTCATGTCACAACATTGAACACTGTTAACGTTTCGTAACGGCTGTCCCAATACTCCCAATGCGAGATAGAAATGGTTCCTTAATGACGATTCTTACGGGCATCAATCTAGATTGTTCTGACCCCATCACTTTCACTGCAGAACAAAGGACCAAACAGCTTTCTATGCAGCCGCAGTTTGTTAAATCTTGTTTTACATTCAATGGAATTGTGTCCGTTCAATGTGAACAAAAGATGTATGAAACTCAAAATGTTTTCTTGCCCCCATTGTTACGGCACACATGTATGATTTATGATGTAATGTTTTAAATTTTTTCAAATACTAATAGCTTAGAAACAGTAACTTTCCATGTTTTTAAATATTAACGGTCTTATTATAACAAACATGGAACTCATGTTAATAAAATTATTAGTCACTGGCCTGTTTGTTATTTTTTCATGACTAAACCTCTATATCGATTTAAATTTTATTTGATCTTTCAACAAAAAATCAATATCCACAGAAACCTAATCGCAGGGCAAAGTTAGTTTATTAATAACCTACAGCTAGATTTTACCTCAGTTTTACGCCATGGAGTTGGGTAACAAATCAAATTTCGCGCTAAAATTATCCAGTGAGAAAACTATGAGGTAACATACAACTTTCGATTCACGACGTGATCGAAATACTTTACTTGCGATTTATTTCACGCTGCAATGCAAGTCACTACTTCGTAATATTTAAATTATGAAAGTAAGTAACCCGGGCACGTTAATAATATGTTGCAAGTGTTGCGGGTATCCTGCAATGGTCCGCAGGAAATATTGCTCAATTAAATCCGTTCAGTCACGCTGGTCACGCACGCTTAATTCGTTAATTGAACCAGATTGTTCAAAAAGATTTCGTAAAAAATATTACGTATGCTTTTCCTTCGCATATTTTTAAATACCTATATACATAGTCATAAATGTTTAATTATAATTAGATCTAGTCAATACTACCAACCTTTTTCTATATTGACGATTAAATTTAGTAAGTTACTAGTACAAAGAATATTTCGACCAATCGACGAATCTGTCCATCAAATTCCAACGCTGTGCATAGAATAGATGCAGTATCCACCATCTCACAAATGATTGTATCTAATTACAGCAGTTGCTCTAGCACCTCCAGAGCCTGAACCCCCAGCAAGATTTATAAGAGTCCAGAACCAGCCGCAAGACGTGGCTGGAGCAGCTAGTGTAAGCGGCAATTCACATTTTGCGGAGAGGCCGCCGGACTTTGGGGAATACGTGGACTTTGGAGCCCACACAGGGGACAACGGCGCCTTCGGATGGTATGCTGACTTTCCCATCAACAACCATGAAGATTCTAGTTACAGGAAATAGGTAATATGAGCAAGCATAAAGATGGAAATAAGACCCGCTCTCTAAATACTTTATTTTAGTTAGCATTTGTTATTGACACATAGATAAATGTTCAATATTGAACGGGTCAACTTTCCATTTCAATTCAATGCCAATCTTGCTCTTTAGATCTTGCCGAGCAGAAGCTCTATCTTGCACTTATTTTTCCAAGCACTTGTTATTCAAATATTACCAAAGACAGTATTATTTTCAAGTGATATTATTAGTTTAGGTTCGTAGCTGAATAACCGCACATTTGTTACAAACAGTTCATTCCGCTAAATGTTTTTTTTAAATGCACTGTATACGATTGTTAGTTCATTTAATTTTAAGTGTTATTTTACAAAGTACACTGTGATACGTACTAAGGTAGTTCTAAATCATGCTTTCTTCTCTATCTTTTATTTCTTTAATTTCTTGCACATATCACTGTTATGCTATTCTTTTCTTCACGCTTATTATAGTGGTATAATGTACACAAATATATAAGTACATAATCACTTATTCTTATATTTCTTATAATAACTCCTCACTTTTTTATTGTCATCTTGGTCTCTGCTATTTTTGTACTTATTTCTATCTTTCACTTAAAATATAAGCTATTCTGTTCTTGCTCGTTTCATTTCATTCTAAAACTATTTCACCACATTCTTATTCTCTTATCACATCTTTAACTATAATTCTTAGTATTATACTCTTTGTACTTCACGCTTTTTCTTGCTCTTTTATCACCTTACAATTATATTTTCTATTAAGCAAATTATAACGATTGCATAAAACATTTATAAATACATATTGCATTTCATATAATATGTATTATTATCACTGCAGCAGTATTATTCTTATAACTGCAGTAAAATTATCTTACATTTTACCTCTTCGCAAAACCATCATCTTATTTTCTTACTCTTCACTTTTCCTTCTACTTATTATTTTTCTTCTTTCTATTTTCTTTTTTGCTTCATTGAATATCATCACATTATTTACCACATTATCTTTCCACAATTTTCAAATGTTATTCATAGCAAACATCATAATTTTTGTGTCTCACGGCTTCTTCCTTCTTTTATCAACATATTAGACAACTATCTTTTCTATATACCAAATTACTAAACTATGATAATATTCTTTCAAATTTCATTTATTATTACTTCTACTACTGTAATAGAAACTGTTTTATTTCAACTGCTCACTCATTTACATTTTTATTATCTGTTAATTTCTTACTACTTATTATCTTAGCCTTAGGAACAAGCTATTCTGTTCTTTTTCATTATGTAAACATTATCATGACATTACTTACCTCTTATTTATCTTTCCTGTCTTATTTTTTTTCTTTCTGTTATTACCTTCTTGTCTTTTATTATTTATTATTCTTTGCAAGTTTTATACATGTTTGTAACTCTCACTTCCTCTTGCTCTTTTATCATCATCATTTTACTACAACTTTTTTAGCTTCTTACTTGTTTACATTTTACCTTCTTGGTTTATATTTATTTCGTCTTATCTTTTTATTACCATTACAAAACTAAATCTATTTTTCCACCATCTCTCAGTAATTCGTTCATGGCATTAAACTTTCAGGAACACATTTGCATCTTCTCTTTTATAACCATATTTTCTGTTGAGTAATATATACTTTTACTTCTATTACTTATATAAGTAGTTCTTTTCTCATCTTACAACTTACTATTTACTTATTACGTTTTGTCTTAGAAACCTGAAACCTGTTACACTTTTCCTGTTCTTGTTCACCTTTTCTTGATGTTTAATTTCATTCTGTAACGTCATCAACTCATACCTTTCCACGATCTTTAAATACTTTTCTTTAATTATTTTACCTCTCTTTCTTACAATCGTTCTTCAAAACTGTATCGAATTTAATAAAAATCATAGCCATGGTGTAATACGACATGTTCATATCTTGATTCACTTTTCGCTATATGTAAATTATTATTATAAGATTATTTACGCTTATTTACGACATTTATCTTTTTTTTAATTTTGTTACTTGAGATTTTCTGTTCTTTCATTTCATTCTTTAACTTTTCTGCTATTTTTTTCATTTGTAATGTATTTTTTGTCTCTCCTTCTACTCTATTATTGACTTTAACAATAACTATATTTTTAGTATCTAATTTTCTTTATTAGAACTTTTTCTTCTACTATTTCACTGTTATTTCCTCCTTCTCTTGTTATACTTTTACCAGTTTTCTATCAATCAATTTCTTATTATAATATTTTTGAGTCTATAGTATCTTAGTAAGCTAACAGTCTAAGTTAGCTTTTCTATTTCTTTCTGTCCTATTTCAATCAATCTTTTGTTCATTTCTATTTTCTTTTCTCTTATTTTCACGCAGTTTCTACTCATTCTGTCACTTTCATACGCATACATTATCAAAATACAATCATAATGTTATTATAATAAGCATATATATTATCATTTTATCATTATGATAATATAGAGCGCCAACACTTTTTTCAAATATTTTATTTTCTTCTTATTTCTTAACTGTTCTATTCTCCTACCTACTCTATTTATCATAACTTTTACTTTTTTCATATATCTATAAACTATTATTATTAAACTTCTGTTATTTTATATTTGTTAAATGACATGTTATTGTTAGTTTCAGTACTTCTTTGTTTCCTATCTCTGTTTTACTTTCTGTTACGAATTCAATTTCTTCAGTTCTAGATTTTTACCGTTTATCTCTATATATCTAAACTACATTCTATTTAACAAAACCTTACGTACATGACATTAAATATGTAGAATCTCTATTATTATTAAATCTTAATATTACAGTATCTTCTTCTTGACTATTACTTGTAGTACTAGTTTCTATATAATTTTACTTTCTTTTACAATCTAAGACTCTACTCATTTTTCTTTCAATTTTCTACCTATATCTATTTCAGTAAAACATTTTCAAATATCATTTACTATTTTCGTAATCTCTGTATCTTTATCATAATATTTTTCTGCATTTTCTTTTTGAAGTATGTTTTATTTCAAATACTTCTATGTTTACTATCTCTATTTTCCTTTTATAAAGCTGTTAATGAAACCCGACAGATTTTTGATATTTGACTTGTCAGACTTTGAAAACAATCTCAAATATCATCATTCTATATCAGATTTTTGACTTGTCAGACTTTTAAAACAATCTCAAATATCATCATTCTATATCAACTACGTATATATTAATTTATTACGTACCTTTCACCTCAAATATACATACTGATCATTACTTTCTATATGTTTTATTTATCAAAACATATAATATCATACATTTTTCTTCTTCGTATTTTCCTTCCTTCAATATCTTATCATCAACACATCTTCTTCCTTAATACTCTATCTTCTCTTCATAATTATTCTCTTCCTTCTATAATAAAGTTTAGGTATTTGAAAATATCAACGGGTGGTTGTGATACGAGAAATTGTGAGGTGCAGCCCTACCATAAATCAAGTTTAACGCTGTTTTAGAACATGTTGTCCGTGTCCGTACCCACAACATAATTGGCTAAGGAAATGTATGTAACGCATGGCCGTAATACATTATAAGTAGGTGTGTCCAACATAAATAATGCAATAAGGGTAACTGTCTTTACTCTACTAGTATTACTTATGACATCTAAGATACTTGGTGGTATAAAAATAATGACAAATATTTTCATTATTATTCTTCTATTATTTTCATTACTATTCTTCTCCTATTTTTATTACTATTCTTCTATTATTTTCATTACTATTCTTCTCCTATTTTCATTACTATTCTTCTATTATTTTCATTACTATTCTTCTCCTATTTTTATTACTATTCTTCTTTTATTTTCATTACTATTCTTCTCCTATTTTTATTACTATTCTTCTATTATTTTCATTACTATTCTTCTCCTATTTTCATTACTATTCTTCTATTATTTTCATTACTATTCTTCTCCTATTTTCATTACTATTCTTCTATTATTTTCATTACTATTCCTCTATATTATCGATATCTAGATTAAAGAAACTTAAATATAATATCATGGACATAAATTCATCTCCACCCTCAATCTTCATGCTTCTTTTTACTTTTACTTTGCCTATCTCTTGACTTCACTTTTTTAATCTTAAGCCATCTAGTACCAGCAGCATCAGCTAGTTTTAATATTGTAATGTATATTTATATTCCTGATAAGATGTTCATTTCTCTTTTATATCTTACATCTTTATTACAGTTCTTTTCTTCTACCAATTGTATTGATTAGTAACTTTGTACTAAATCTATAACTGCTCTTTTTCATTCTATTTCTACCTATGGTACTTTATTATGTGAACCTTTCCTCTCTGTCTTCTTACATTGTACACTTACAACTTATCTTGCTTACTTTTAGTAATTCGCTCATATCATTTCTTTTCGTACATTCTTTTTTCATTACTCTCTCTTCTCATTACTCTTTTTTCTCACTATTCTCTTTTTTAGTTCTTACTATTCATTTGATCATTCTTTCCTACTTCAATCCTTTTTTCTTCGATATGTTTTCCTTTAATACTTTTTTTTTCTATTCATTTACTTTCTTGATCTTTTACATAACATTACCTCTTGATCGACTCACAACATCTGATACCTATTTCTTCATCTACAATTTATATTTTAAATTGAATTAAAGTGTTAAGGTAAGATGTGACTTACACCTGCACGTTACAATTTTTAAACTGAATAAGTAGTATGTACTTCTTTTACCTCTATACTTTTTATTGTTATCTTTAATCTTCTGTACTTCTCAACCGTCTTCATGTCATACCTTTTCTTAATCAACTTATCTTGGTTCATTAATATTGGTTCTGAGAAATTTACAAACTGTAAAATAACATTACATTTAAAAACGATAAGCCACAAAACTATGTGACAAATGTATTACATACTGTATATGATGTTAAAGACTAAGGCGTGGATGCCTTAACTATATGAGCATACAATGCTTTTGTGGATATGGATATCGTTTCTGCGCGTAGAGAGCTATGGATTGAGACGTTCAATAAAAGTAATGAGTTATTTCAGCAGTAATTACCAAGATGTCAACCTGCTACAAAGAGAAGCAACATTATTATGAAAGTACTCATTTTCATTATGATTTTTCATCTTTAAGCACTGTAATCTTCACTCTCTTTCTTCTAATCTTTTATGTATACTTTTGCATTTTCCTTTCTTCATAAAACACCTTTTACTTATTCACCTCTTTATTATCTTACTTATTTCTTCATTTTTTAGTTTTCTTTCTAAGCTGTACCTATTCTTATTTACCGCTATCTATATTTTTACTTTTCTATATCTTATTTCACTTTACACTATCTCTTTCTATTTCTTATCTTCACTTTACACTATCTCTTTCTATTTCTTATCTTCACTTTACACTATCTCTTTCTATTTCTTATCTTCGCTTTACAGTATCTCTTTCTATTTCTTATCTTCACTTTACACTTAATCTCTTTCTATTTCTTATATCTTCACTTTACAGTCTATTTTTTCTTTCTCTTATCTTCATTTTACACTATCTCTTTCTATCTCTTACATTCACTTTACACTTTCTCTTTCTATTGCTTCTCTTTCCTCTCACTATTCTTCTTCCTTCTATTCACACTTTCTATAATCTTTTCTTCTTTCTACCTACCTGGTGCGATTTAGAACAAATTATGTTATATAAGTTTTATTGCACTATTTGTTGATTGTTATTTTAATTAAATACTTGTTGTTTATTATTGTTGTGTATTTTGGCACCTTTTAGTGCGATGTGGACACATGACGGAACCATTAAAAGATTTTAATGAGACACTGTTGTTTTTTTTGTAATATTAAGTCGTCGTATAAGTGAATGAAAAGCAATTAATATTTTTATATTTTTATTTCTTACGATTAACATATAATCTCATACAATGATATTTAAAATAGATTTCTTTTGATCTGATCAACAGCGCAGATAATAGGTGTTTTGATCTAGGATTCTACTTAAATATAAGACATAGACTACTTATACATACATCTTCGTAACAAGTATAGACAATTAAAGAGAAAGATGTACAAAATCAAAATAGGTTACATTTTTGTCTAAAAAATATATAACAGATTATTTTCCAAATAGCAATAGTAATCTCATTGTAAGTTTTCAAAATTCAATATTAAAACCACTTGCTTTTTTGAGTATCTCAGAAAATTGTTGTGCGTTGAATTAGTGACTGTGCTATTTACAAGATTATAAATATTAGAATCTGAAAAACTGGAGACATGCCATTCTACCGTAAAAATTCAACGACAACTAAACCTTTTTCGCATCTAGAAACACCTTCATTATTTATGGTAAAATAAAAAAAGTTAGACATGGTCTATGAACAGTTCACCTCACAAAGGTGGCAAGCAAAGTTTCGTCTCCAGCCTATTTTTTTTATAATAACTGGCGCGAAAGTTTTGACATTAAATATATTAAAATACGTACATAAAATGGGTATTTTCGTAAAAATAGAATTCAAAAAATAGAATTCAAGAAAACAATGCATTTTCGAAGAGAGTTCCAACTTAAGAAAATATAATGAGAAAACTTTCCCGCCACTTTGTATTTATTTTTATTTGTACAGACAGATGCTAAGGTAGCTAAGATATTCATGACATTCAGCCAGATGTTTGGCACATTATGATGAACACTATTTTTCCTTTGTAAGCCACATTATAGCCATTTTTAAATATCTTTGGTATTACTACTTAAATAAAAAAGTTGCAGAACAAACACCTATTATGGAATAGCTTATAAATATATATTATTATTATAATTTTATGCTGAAGGAGATGAGGATTCTTTGACTAGGTTTGGTAAAGAGAGATATCTGTATTATATACAGTCAGCAAAAAAAATACCAGCTATAATCTTTTTCTTATTTTCTGAAAGAAATATTAATAAGTGAAGTTTTACTTTGAGGATAACCGTCCAAAGTATAATGTTTTAGTAATGTGTTTTGTATATTTATATACCATATTGTATAGCTGTCACGAATTATGAATACAAAATATGTCACACATATTGATAAACTTGTACTTTTCTACGATTAATATGTGTAACAATGAGTTCCACCAAGTGCCATCAATCGAGAATTATTACTTTCACAAGCAGTAATTCGTGGCGAGAGCAAGCGAGGCGCTTGACCAAGGAATAAAGCCGTCGGCTGCTTGAGATGCAGTCGTGGTAAGTAAAATTTTGTTTGAAACTAAAATTAATTTGTGTTCAGGTTTCATGACACCTAATCTATCGCTTGCGATAGGTATATTATGTGTAAAAAAAAACCATTATTGGTACAAAATTTCTATTAAAAGCAGTAGTTTTCATAAATACTTGTTTCAAGCTGCAAGGATTTATAGAAACCACTTGTGATAACACTAAGTAGACGATGGCACTAAGTAGATGAAACTATTTTAATACTGCTAGACTCAGTCTAAATAAATAAATTAAAATCACAGAATTAAGTTACACGTCTAATAGCTAAAATGTATAAACGGACTATTCCAAAAAATCAATACTGTGAAGTATATAGACAGTATCTATATATTGCGCCTAAATTCTTGGAGATGAAAAAAGGAAATAAGAAAAGGAAAGAAAGCACTGACTAACTTACTGAGCTTACCTATAACTTTGGGGTACCTTCGAAAGTATTAAGTAGGTAAGAGGGTGGCACTTACCTGGTGCAGGAAAAACGCGACTTTGCCAACTCGGTAAATATGGTAACATAGTAAGAATATGTTAAATTATTAATTTAGATTATTTTGGATTAGATCGTCAATCATTTTTAGCTAAAAATAAACAAATATATTATAAAGATCAAACAAGACATTTGTGCCATATGTGCCAACCTCATAATTTCCTAACAAATGCAAATATTATGTGACATTTTGTATATTTATGATTTAGGTATATTTTGTGATATATTCAGTTGTTGATGAGGAAATTTATAAATACGTAAAACGTCTCCATAATTTTGCATACAAACCTGTTTCTCCAAATTGCACTATCTGTATCCTAAATATGTATCCTTTATAATAAGACACTGAGAGACAATCACATCCTTCGTTTTATCAATTCCCTTTACTTTCCTTAAATGATTTATCCTCATAGACATTTGCTTAAAATGTAAAAAATTACAAAAAAAAAGAAATTAATGTTACATTTCCTCAAAGTGTACAATTACAAAAAGAAATTAATGTTACATTTTGCTCAAAGTGTAATGTTATGTGTAACGCGGGTAATTTCTGTAAAATATTATATCCTTAAAAAGTTAGAAAGGTTACACTATAATTCATTAGGCCTCAATGTAGCGCAATAGTCAAAATTCACAATCGAAGTGTGATCTTAAGAAATAAAATAATACAATTTGAGCAATTTTAGAATAAAACATTACAGTTTGAGCAGCATAGTCATATTTATTGTTAGATAGGCTTAGTTTTATCGAGGTTATATGAAAGTAGGCTTTATATTTTTAATAGAGAAATATATTTATTTTTTTTTACTTTATTGACGAATAAGTTCATAAACTATTCTTGATTTTATTTCAATTTGGGTGCCAAATTGTTTTTGGTACACAAATTGTTACATTTTGTTTTATTTTGTCATACCTCTTAAAGTGGCATCTCAAATTCTAGTAAGGATTCTTACTTATGGTGTGACTTATTCGTCAACAAAGCTGACATACGGACATTAAAAGTTATTCTATTACAAATATATCTTTATTAATATACACTATACATCAAATACACCCTTCGAAACAGCTAAGCTTTCTAATATAGTGTACATTATATTTGCGGGATTAAGAAAATATAAGCTAAGATCTGTTATGATATGCAATTGCAGGCCAAGTATTGGCAAGGAAGTAAATCTCTTTAAGAAGCATCTTTAGTGTCGGGAGTTTACGCGAATATCACTCATTGTAATAAAACTATTTTTGGAATCTTTCGGAGATATTTACGTCTCTTTTAGTTTACTTATTTTCTATGCTCTCCTAATAATGTGAACCTACTTCTAAAATAAGCCATTTTAACTGAACTGGAGCGGTTAAGGGGAATATTTTTAATTCGTTTACTAATATTCTTTAAAAAAAATTGAAAGTAAAAATTATAAAATAAAGAGTAGTTCGTAAAATAAATTATTATCAAGACTTTCTTCCTTGTCATCACACACGAACGAAACATTTCAAGAAACGCACACGCTATTCAAATAACTGTATAAAATTGTACACTGGCATAGAAAAATAAGTATTTATAAAAAATATTCGTAAATGAATAAAATCTTGTAGCACATAAATCTAAGTTTTAATAAGCGTATAACAAATTAGATGTGAAGCACTAAAGTGAGACACTAGATACAGGATGTTACTACAATTGATCTAAAATAATAATATAATTGAAGCGCGAGAGAGTGGGGTGAACAGCGAATAATAGAAAAATAATACTTTGGTCTTTTTTATACCACTTAGGTGGCATATAAGCACACGGCCCACCTGTTAGAAAATGGTTACCGTGGCCTATGGACGTGTGTAACACCACGGGAGTCACACTCGTGTCGTCGGCCCTATAATATCGGCGTTTTTACAGGGTAAAAAAAAATCTTTGTTCTTTGGTCTGCTTATGAGAACACAAAAGTTTTTCAGTGAGCTCTGGCTACACACCGTCGAGAACACAACACGAGGTTAATATGGCCGCGATATTCTGTAGGGCTCACTGAATACAATTTAAAAGGTGACGCTATTATTGCTTCGAGCGTTAAAATCAGCGAAGCAACTGCGAATGATGGGTTGCCCTCCTCAATTATTATTATTTTTACTTTTCACTTTATTTCTTGCAACATTTAGTTAAACTTATTATTTTTAATCTGCAGTAAATCGATTCTAATTTTGCTTCAAACTAATATGAATGAATAGCTAAACAAAGAAGCTCAATTATGAAGTTCAATTTCACAACACCCTATATTGAAAAGACAAACTAACAGAGCACCATTGTAGAAGTATGAGCAACAAGTAGCTATACAATAATGTTAAACCGGTAAACCACCTCATTCATAAGCATAAGTTTGTGTCATACTTTCAATCGACATTTCTTCAAAATTTAAGACTAATTGATCAATAAATACTACTATAGTAAAGTACAACGCAAGCAAGCATGGAGATAGCCCTGGGTTAGCCGGAGTGTTTGGGAAATGCCTTATGGGCCATCTTCACAATCCGGTACACTTTTTTTTATCGTGCGCAAAATCCCAACGGATCCCCCGCCTCCCCCGGTGAAGCTAGCAGGGGTGGTTATGACAGACTTGAAACCAGTAAAACGGCGTGTATTTTACTGGTCGTTGGTTGCCGGAGGTGAGATTGGGTGAGACATATCTGTCGCCCCTCGGCCGACCCAAGGGACCACCTAGTTCCCACCTAGCCTCTGGGTATGGAGGAGGCGCCACCACCGCGGCCTGCTGCTGCTAGGGTGACAGGCGGCTCCACCTGTCACCCGCAGGCCCGCGCATATTCATTTATTTATTTAAACTTTATTGCACAAATAAATGTACAAAGGCGGACACCCGAGTAGCCTCCGCTCACAATCGCGTGCGGTTTTAGTTAGTTCGAGACTGACAAAACCGCGCTGCCAGGCGGCGAGGGGTACCCGAGGTGATTTCCTTTTTATTATCGGCAAACCTATAATTAATTATTAAAAAAAAACATTAACTATCTAACAATTAACACTGAATTTCTTCAAACTTGCCATATTAAATTTAGAACGACACAAAATACTAACACATACAGTCACAACTAGAAAGCTGTTAGTTTTAATGTTTATGAATAAGGGGGTTATTACGCTATAACACTGAATCTAAGAGCACACGACCGTTACAACTTTATATCCTACTACAATTATAAATGTGAAAGTATGTGAAGATGTTTGACTGTTTGTTACTCAAACACGCTCAAACGACTGATTGGATCTAGCTAAAATTTGGTACAGGGATAGGGAGATAGGGATTATTAATGATATTTTACAGCAAATCCATCACGAGTGTGACGCCCCTGAATCCAAAATACATAACAATGAAAACAGTTGTATGTTTGAATGTGAAGATGCTTAATCCAAAATGTGTAAAATATTGAATTCCTCAAATTGTATAAAGTCAAACGGTCGATAGCACTTCCTCTAACATATAACTACACAGTTAACAAAAATTATATTATTCTTACATTAATCTACTAATTTCACTTCCCGTTAAAAACCTTACACACCGGTGAAAACTGTATCAAAATCCGTCCAGTAGTATAATAGTTACGAATGAACAATCTATACACACTATAAGTAATTTTTCCCCTCCCTATATCCTTTATATCTTATAAATATGAAGGTAAGAGATTTTATATTCTATTCATTTTAAGAAGCATTGTACATCGATGCATCGAATAATCGATATGATCGATAATTCAGAGATGGGTCATGATAGAACTTGATACTTGGTTTATCGATAGTTTTGAGAAAGAATAGACTCGATACTGTTTTAGTAATAAAATGTCGTTTCAATGCTTTTTAAGATGAATAGAAAACAATATTGACTTTTTTTTATCAATCTATACGTTAAGGAGGTTAGTTACCTAAGATATATGAAGAAATACTTTATATTGTACTTCTATATAACCATCTTCCCCACTGGGTGTCAATGGTACATCAATTTTTTTTTTTGCCTAGTGCGTTGCTATCTTAGTTCATAGAGGCGCTCAAGAATACTTTATTACTAAAATTGAAATATCCATCGAGGTTGTAAAATTCATGTTAGGCCTATATGCTGTACAGTTTATCATAAGTAAATGTAAACCCTATTACACACTGATTCCATTACATACATACATACAGTCAAGCCTCTTTCCCAGCGGGGTAGGCATTACATTACACCGAAAGTTATTTAGTAGTCTGACATTTACTTATTAAATACAAATAACATTTATAAATGAATTTACATATTTTTTAAATAAATAATGTCATATATATATTTTCCGTTTATGATACTGCTTGCTGATGCAGATTTTTTTAATTTTTGTTATTTTACGATTAAAATGGGTAATATATTTTTTGTCAACTAACTTTGTTTTGTCATCAAAATGTTAGTAGTCAAAATAGTATGTAAATCTGTCGCCAATATTTATTTATTATTTATATAGTTTTATGTTTATGATTAAATAACTCTAACATCTAACCTCCTATCAATACATAAAGACCTTTACGAATAATTTACTTAGGCGTACATTTATACACATTGACTATGCATATAACTAGCCTATAAGATAGATTAAGTGAACACCGACCTTTATCTGTCCATTATATCTTGGTATATCATTTGGTATATTACTTGGTATATTCTTTGGTATATATATTTCATAACCTAATATTTGGATTTATATTGAATTAATTATATGACTTGCAAGTGTAGCGAATATTTTATCATTTTTAAATATTTTATACCTAACGTTGACGATATCTGTCATATTTTTTAAAAACAATATTCATAAAAAACTTTGAAAAAATACAGTTGCCAGGCGATATCACATTAGCGTTAAGTCATTAGTGTCAGAGATAAATAACATTTTAGTACCCATTATTAAGTTAGATGGGTAATATTTTTTTGTACCAATAGTAAGTCCACGTCCCATTTGATGGAAAGCATTTATTTTAGTCTAAAGATTTTTGCAACAACATCTGAGAAGAAAGTCTGCGCATGAGTGTGCACTCGCTACATTGCGACGACTACCAAACATATACCTACATATACATATTATGTTCACGTGTCTCTCCCTCCGGGGAATACAGAAATAACGCTATATGATGTGTCCTTATATGCATGCAAGTGAAGCTTGAAAACTTGACATAAAATAATATACAAAAATTGAAAAATGTAAAACTTGTACTCTGAAGATAACAAAAAACATTACCCTCGCTGGAGCAGTCGGGTAAAAATATGAAACATTTAATGTTCATTGATTTATTTCAAACGATCTTTCGTTTTTAAGTTTTGAGCAGCAACTTTAAAGGACGACTGTAATTCCCTGAACAATTTTAAAATACAGACTCCATCTCAAGGTGAGCGAACCTCATCAAAGTTTAGAAAATATACACATACGCCTTCTTGGGGCATAGAAATGTTATTCTATTAGTTATAACAACACATAGAAAACATCATACTTATGTAAAATTGTCAACGATTCATTATGGCCATGCTTTATAAAGCTTGATGGTCCGACCACATCACAATGGTTAAGGTGTTTATCTACCTATGGAAGCCTTGTAGGCTTAGGCGTCATTTAGACGGGGAGACAAGTTTCTCGCCTGCAACATACGATTATAGAAATGACATAAAAAAGGTGCTTTGTATACCTTTGCTCGTCCACCTGACGAGAATCGCCTCGCGGATTTCGATAATCATATCTTGCAGGCGAGAAATTCCTCGTCTAAATGAGCCTTTAAGTTTGTAATTTTTACCTACATCTCTCTCCTACACTTGTGTCGTCATGTTTTGCGGCCAAACAAGGCCAGTAATAGATAGGACATCATCGGTGTTTCACACATTTTTGGAAATTGCAAACAACCAACACCTAACGACATCTAGTGCGCAGATAGTGGAACTATTTTACATCGCGCTATTGTATATTACGCGGCATAATCAAACGTTAGACCGTTTTAACTGGATGGACGTTACATAATATGTTCTTAAAGACGATTTGCTTCTTTCCTCTTTTATCTTCTAGGCCATATACAAAAACAACAAAATGTCTACATTCAGGGCAAGACCTTAAGTGCCTTACAAGCCGTGGTCTCATACCTACTATAGGAGTACTCTGTCTTCAGTTCAGTAGAACTTCACAAAAGTCACATTGAGAATAGCGTAGTGTAACAAAGTGACACCGAACACTACGCTTTTTAAAACCTCCTATTAAATTTTGTTCTCAAGCTTTTTCCACTACACAATTACTCAAACTATATCATCTTTTACTGTAACCCTACACAAGTATTAGAAGTACCGGGGTTTCAGTTAGCTCAGGCCATGACAACCTTCTAGAAGGTCACGTTGATCGCAGTAAAGTGTGGTGGAGTATCACCTAACCTTTGAATCACTCGTATTAAATTTCAGTTACAAGTTCTTGACCATTTTTTTTTCTTAAATAACTTCAAGGGTTTTGCCTTATTGTCCATTACCGTAGCCTCACTTCCACGAGGAGAAGGAGGTCTTCAGCTAGCCTAGGCCATGACAAACAACCTTCTAGAAGGTCATGCTGAACGCAGCAAGGTGTGGTGTTACACCAGAGAGCACATTTAAGATAACTTCAGTTTTTTCTACTACATTTTCCTCAAATACCTATTGTCCTTTACCATAGCCTCACTTCCACAAGAAGAAGGAAAGCCTTCAGCTAGCCTAGGCCATGATGAACCTTCCAGGGCACGCAGCAAGGTGTGATGGAGTAATACCAGAGAGTTTTTGCACTACATTTTCCTCAAAAAACCTTATTGTCCTTTACCATAGCCTCACATCCACAAGCAGTAGGACATCTTCAGTTGGCCCAGGCCATGACAACCTTCTAGATCACGTTGAACGCAGCAAAATGTGATGGAGTAACATCAGTTTTCACACTACATTTTCCTCAAAAAACCTTATTGTCCTTTACCATAGCCTCACATCCACAAGCAGTAGGACATCTTCAGTTGGCCCAGGCTATGACAACCTTCTAGAAAGTCACGTTGAACGCAACAAGGTGTGATGGAGTATTACCAGAGAGTTTTTGAACTATATTTCCTCAAATACCTTATTGTCCGTATTAGCCTCACTTCCACAAGGGTTGAAGGTTTTCAGTTGGCCCAGGCCATGACGACCTTGGAGAAGGGCACGAAGAGTGCGGCATGGTGTGGTGGCGTGAGGAAGTACCGGCGGCCTCGATGAGTGCCGTCGTTCCGAGGTAAGCCGGGCGTGTGAGCGTGGACAAATTCTGCGCCCACTACGACGCTACTGGAGGCCGCGCTACCACCGGCCAGGCCTACGTACCTGGGGATGGAAGGAAAATATAGTAGGTGATACTTTTTTATGAAGTACATTATCTAAATTTGATACAATTATAATATAACTAATAGCTTTTGCCCGTGGCTCCGCCCGCGTGTCATTCTGATCCCGTTCATCGCTGATATTCGCCTATCGCCTATGTGTTATTATGATGTATCCATACTAATATTATAAATGCGAAAGTAACTCTGTCTGTCTGTGTCTGTCTGTTACGCTTTCACGCTTAAACCGCTGAACCGATTTTGATGAAATTTAGTATAGGGGTAGTTTAGACCTTGAGAAAGGACATAGGCTATGTTTGGTCGCGATAACCGACATCCACGTGGGCGGAGCAAATTTCATCAAAACCGTTTCAGTGGTTTTGGCGTGAAAGCGTGACAGACAGAGTTACTTTCGCATTTATAATATTAGTATGGATATTGCTGTTTTGACTCCCCTATCAGGCCGATAAAGGCCTCTTCCGTTAGCCACAAAGATCTTGGTAGGTCCCTTATACTCGTACTCAAATAGTGTATTATATTAATTCGATAGGAAAGTATAGTGTAGTTACCGCACTCGTCCGACGGCGATCCGTCCATGGGGTGTGATGACCTTCACGGTGTGTCCCAGGCGGAGCTGGCGGGGCTCGGCAGGGATGTATGGCTGCCCCGTCTGACCCTGGGACCTCTCCACTGTACAACACACGACATATTAACAATTACGTCTATATATTAGACCAGCTATTTTGAACAAAAATTTAAATCTATTAAGATATGAAAAAGAGAAACGACTCAGGCGGAACAAAATGAGCACTCAAAGCGTGACTCGGTGACAGTGGTCAAAGTCAAAGTCAAAAATCATTTATTCTGTGTAGACCATCAAAACGGCACTTACAAAACTTCAAAAATATACATAATATGTACTAAAGACTAGCTTAGCAAATGGACCACCGGCACCGGTTCGAAACGCGGCCCCGGCCTGAGAAGACTCCGGCAAGAAACGCAGCGGGTTTTTTTTTTTGGTCTATTTACAAAAAATGCTTAGTCTACTTAGATAGATAGATAGATAGATAATTCTTTATTGTACACCAATAGATTTACAGAGATGACAAGTAGGTAGCATGTATTACAGTTTAATGTACAATGGGCGGCCTTATCGCTGGAAGCGATTTCTTCCAGGCAACCTTGGGATGGACAGTAGAGATAAAAACAAAAGATATGGTGTAGTTATCAAATAAACTAGATACGAGATATAAAACTAAGAGAGAGAGAAGGAGAGAGAGAGAGAGAGAGAGAGAGAGAGAGAGAGAGAGAGAGAGAGAGAGAGAGAGAGAGAGAGATAGGTACAAAAATCAAGTAAAATTAAATAAATATACTGCTTTACATAAAGTATTACAAACATTATATACAACTATCACATATAAATATATACATAAATAAAGTGAATAATAGGTACTGAAAAAAAGAAAAAAAAAGGGGGCAAAAAAGTAAGAATAAATGTGAGCTATCATTATGTACACGATAGGTAGTGTTCATTTATCATTTTTTTAAATACGTTTAGGGATTTTGCTCGTCTGATTTTTAATGGCAACATGTTCCATAAGCGCACAGCTTTGACAGTGAAGGACTTGTCAACGAAGTCAGTAGAGTGTATTGGCATTCTCAGCCTCAAGTTCTCGGATGACCTCAGGCATCTTGTATGTGTGTCATGGAGGAACTGGAATCGTTCTTTGAGATAAGAGGGAGTGGTGGGATTGAACAAAACATTATATAACAATGTAAGAATATGTGCATTCCTGCGAAGCCGAATTGGGAGCCACTTGAGTTGTTTACGAAAATCTGACACATGATCATACTTGCGTAGACCAAATATGAATCTAATGCAAAAATTTTGGAGTCGTTCAAGTTTATCTAGTTGCTCCTCTGTGAGATCGGGATAGCTGACATCGGCGTAATTGAGAACAGGAAGAAGAAGCGATTGTACGAGCGCAGTTTTAGTGGCAATTGGAAGGAAGTTTCGGAGCCTACGTAAGGCACCCGCTGACGCGAAAAAGTCTAAATACAATCATTTGTTTGAGAAGCATGCATGAGTGAACAGCTGAATTCCAAGCAAGTTTATCATCTAAATATTCTTGTATTTTATAATCAGAACATTCCCCCTGTAAGAGACTGGTCGCGAATTCGAGTCCCGCCTGAGTCGTTCCTCTTCTTCCTTTATTAATCGATTTAATATTTTGAATAGTTAACATACTAATTGCTTTAAAATTTCATTCAAAAATTTGCTGTTGCGCATTCTTTCGTTGGGTAAATCTGTGTGTACAATAATTATTTCTACCTCTCTCCAAACATTGTGTTGTGCCCGACAGG
The DNA here is from genome assembly GCA_914767945.1 of Eilema depressum. Classification (NCBI taxonomy): domain Eukaryota; kingdom Metazoa; phylum Arthropoda; class Insecta; order Lepidoptera; family Erebidae; genus Eilema; species Eilema depressum. Next base: position 4,700,321 of record OU612026.1, read on the forward strand.
CTCCATAATTAACTTCATGGAACGCAATATATGAATTGAGTATAGAGTAATTACAAGACCTCTTTGATTTTTAAGATCGTAGCAAATAATTCAACTGTTTCTGCCTACCCCTATGGCCAAGATAGGGCGTGATTGTATACAATAAATATTACACAAGTTTCTTGCACTTACCTTCAAGATTAGGTGAGGGTAGGTTATCGATGGAGCGTCGCACGAAGAACTCGGCTTCCTCCAACAGTTCTTCTGTGTCGTCGTATCGTACGTCTGGCAGCGAAGAGCGCCACGGACGATGCATCGAGGATACTGTAAGAACATACAACTCGTTAGTAGTCGACTATCGATAGTCTATTGTTGGACTATCGATATTGTCGATACTATCGATGGTATCGATAGCACCGTTAGTATAAATACTATCGACACACAGTAATACTATCGATACTATCGATAGTATCGTTTTTCAATACCCAATGTACTATCGATAGTATCGATAGTATCAATACTATTGATGCTGAACATTGCAATGACAATCGATAGTATCGATAGCACCGTTAGTATAATACTATCGACACACAGTAATACTATCGATAGTATCGTTTTTCAATACCCAATATACTATCGATATTATCGATAGTATTGACAATATCGATACTATCGATTTCGATATTATAGATGATTTTTGAGGTCAACTATCGATAGTCAAACTATCGATAGTTCGGCAACACTGCTCGTTAGCAATACATACAACACATACATAGCGACATCTTGGGTGTATTTTACTTATGTATAACCCGCACCACGTATCTTGGACCTAAAATGTGCTGCCCTATACGCGCAGTATACATTTCTTGGGTTTTTTTTATTTCAAGTTTACTTTTGAAGGATAATTTAACTACAAACAGTTATGTATCAACATGTAACCTATTCAACTTCAAGTAACAATCAACATGTTTATATATTACTAGGTGTTACCCGCGGCTCCACCCGCGTGGAATTCTGATCCCGTTCATCGCTGCTATAGCCTATGTGTTATTCTGATGTATAAGCTATATTATTGTAAAGTTTCATTAAAATCCATTCAGTAGTTTTTACGTGAAAGAGTGACAGCCTCCGTGGCGTAGCGGTAGTGAACGCGGCCGCTACGCAGGAGGCGCGGGTTCGATCCCCGCTCAGTGCAAATATTTGTGTGAATGAAATATGAGTATTTGCATTGGTCTGGTCGTGCCTCGGAGAGCACGTTAAGCCGTCGGTCCCGGTTGCCATGAGAACATCTATGGCAATCGTTACGGGTAGTTGGAGCCCTCAAAAATCCAAAAACAACAGTCTAACTGCTAAACTTCGATATCGCCTAATGTTAACATTGGGTTGTGGAGGTCAGATGACAATCGCTTCACGGAAAATATCGAGGTCTAGTCAAATCCGTGGTTAAGACTGGTAAAAAGCGGACCCCAGACTCCGAGCTGAAAGCTTCGGATGCTACTGGGAATTAACGCTAAGAGGAAGTAAGTAACAAACATCCTCACATACACACATCCTTACACACATCCTCACATATAAACTTTCGCGTTTATAATATTAGTAGGACTTCCTATGTGTAAAATTATCTGTCAAAAGTCATTTATTACTTGGTTGGAGTATAAGGGGGTAAAACAGGTGTTAAACGGTTAAATGCAAAGTCCTTTATTTTCGAAATAAGAATTTTTCATTATTTCTGGGAAATATAATTTACCTTTGTGCGCGTACGCATGATGCGGCGTCCAGTCATTGCTTCGGTCTATGCTCAGGCACGGGGAGCGATATGATGAGCCGCGTGATAGGAATCTGGAATTATTACACGGTTTATAGAATTAGATAGGATTGTATGGAGAATCTTTGATTGTATGGTACGATCAGGTATCGTGTATGTGCCTAACAAAAAGAACCTATAAAAAGTAAAATAATAACTATTACATTATGACCTACCCTAAGTATTGATCCTTTTGTCATTTGTCTCCTCGGGGGACCGCTAAGTACCTTCGTATGCTCTATACCCCCTGACGGTCAGACGGCGGTCCCCCGACGAGACAAACGACAAAAGGGTCAATACTTAGGGTAGGTCATAATGTAATAGTTATTATTTTACTTTTTATAGGTTCTTTTTGGGTCGGGGGTTTTCTAAATTTTTAATTTAATTTTTTTAATTTCATGTTTTTTATAGGTAACCGCTTAACCGACTTCCATAAAACTTGCTGTATCGTGTCGTGATGTATAAATTATTACCTTTCATTTAATACCCAACACGGGTATATTTGAAACTATTAGATTTTGTATTGCCACTTTCACTCCTCATATTTTTCAAATGGCTGAACCGATTTTTATGAAACATAGTTCAAAACACTCTCGACTAAACCATCTTTCAAACAAAAGAAACAGAATCGAAATCGGTTCAGCCGTTTGGGAGCTACGATGCCACAGACAGACTGACACACACACACACACACACACACACACACACACACCCACCCACACACACACACACACACACACACACACACACACACACACACACACACACACACGTCAAACTTATAACACCCCTCTTTTTTTTCGGGGGTTAAAAAAGTAACAAGAAATAAAATGTAGACTGTTTATACTGGAGATTGAGTGCACTTGATGGAACTTGCTACACATATTGATTAAAGCACTTGTTCTTTACCACTATTATTTTATTTTTATCGCCTGACCCGTTTCGCCTTACACCATTCTCAAAGGTTTACAATGGTCTGTGTTTTAACCAGCCGTGTTGGTTCCCTGTGGAATAAAATAGGGCCACCCCATCTCTTCCTGTGGGTGTAGTAAAAGGCGACTAAGGGATACTAATGTTCTCCATCGGACAGTACATACAGCCCATGACAAAGTCCCCGCTAGATGGCAATAGGCACGCTATCTAAAGTAACATGATACGTGTCTGTAATGGTGACCCTCTTTTCAGAGACTTTGCCTTCAGCTTACCATCAGGCGAGGCGAAGTCAAATTGACGTGTCCTTCTTCTTCCTCTTAGCGTTAATTCCCAGTCGCATCCGAAGCTTTTCAGCACGGAGTCTGGGGTCCGCTTTTACCAGTCTTAACCACGGATTTGGCTAGACCTCGATATTTTCCGTGAAGCGATTGTCATCTGACCTCCACAACCCAATGTTAACATTAGGCGATATCGAAGTTTTGCAGTTAGACCGTTGTTCCTTTTTTTTTTTGGATTTTTGAGGGCTCCAACTACCCGTAACGACTGCCATATATATGTTCTCATGGCAACCGGGACCGACGGCTTAACGTGCTCTCCGAGGCACGACCAGACCAATGCAAATACTCATATTTCATTCACACAAATATTTGCACTGAGCTCCTGCGTAGCGGCCGCGTTCACTACAGCTACGCCACAGAGGCTGTCTTATATATAAAAAAAAGGTAAAATTTGGCTCAGAGATAAATTATAGCCTGGAGAAGCCCGTAGGCTATTTATCTCAGCACGCCAGTAACAGGTTCCTGTGAGTTTATCACGATCAGTACTCCACGCGAATGGAGTCGCGAGTTAAAACTAGTACTAAATACAACAGTACTTACTTAGAAGTTGACGTGGTTATGGAGTCGTCAGTTTGGGATTGTAGCTTGCCGAGTGCCCACACTGGGTCAGCTGACCGGGATAACTCGGGCACCATTGATGTAAATCCTGAAGAAAACAAATTAATATTTTTTACAACACACCTGCTCATAAAATCGCTATTATTTCACCGCAATTAGGCACGTAATGACACCTATTATCTTTGACTTTTTCATTACTATTATTCACAAGTGAGTTATAGATTCTTTTTTAAATTTTATAGGTTAAGTTTCTGTTAACAAAATTTTCCCTCAAATTTAACTTTCTTTTTCTCTAAGTACAGAAAAAAAAACAGTAAAAAAAGGGTGATATTTCGTGATTTTTTCTGAAACCCCCTGATGAGTCTCACGTGATTATGGACACTATGGACAGTCCCTAGTGGTAGAAAGTGTATGCTTACCAATATCGCTGAGCATGACGCGTCGTGCGTCCTGACGCGTGGGTGGAGGTGCCGGCACGCTAAGCCGGCCGCGCTGTGGCACGCGGGACGGCACCGTGGGCACCATGCTCGTGGGTTGGACCGGCACCTGACGGCACGACCATAACACAATTGAGTATTTTAAAGAAATTTCAATTCAATTCATTTATTGAATGAAATTTTGAAGCATTTGTTATGCTAACTTTACAAATCAATTTAGAAAGGAAAAAGAATCAACTTCGGGTGGGACTCGAACCCGCGATCTTTCCCTTACAGGGGGAATGCTCTGACCGCTAAGCCACCGAAGCCCGCACGAAACCGATCCAAATTCCTCTATACTACCGTCTTTGGGGCGACAGTGGAGCCATCTACCGAAACTCATACGAGCCCCGCTCGAAGTCGATTCTTTTTCCTTTCTAAATCAATTCATTTATTTGTGCACAGTAGGTTTGTGTACAGTTCTTATTCTAAGTTACGTTTAAGTGCGCTATGTCCTACCATGGAATATGGTGTACAAATTAAATTTATGAAACAAACATAATCAAATAAATAATAAATACGTTAACAATTTCATGCGGAAGAATTCACCCCTAAATACTTTAATTTTAAAGCAATTATTATGCTAACTATTCAAATCGATTGATATTGGAAAAATTAAAATGCTCACACGGTACTTGAACCCTTGATCAGGCCACTCAGTGGTCAGAACATTCCCCCTGTAAGGGACTAGTCGCGGATTCAAGTAAGGGACTTTTCCCAATCTGAATTAAATTGACTGTCTAGTCAAATTAGTTACTTGCTGAATGCAACACTTATAACATCGCAAAATATTGGTGTTACTGAATGCGAAAAAAACCCATGGTTTTAAATTTTGGTAAAACGGTAATACAGCAAACATACCTTGTGTGCGAGATATCCGTCAGAACTCCACCTATTAGGCAGAGCACACACGTCCGTCTGAGCGCCACTTTCGCGTCTTGCCTGGGCGGAGTCACGTAACACTGGTCGTAACCGTGTACCACCGGCTTTAAATGGACCGGGAGGGCGCGATACACCACGGTATCCTATTGGTCTGAAAATACCAATAAGTATATTATTGCCATATAAATAAATTCACCATATATGTCATTTATTAGGCATGGCGTAGCAGTAGTGAACGCGGCCGCTACACAGGAGGCGCGGGTTCGATCCCCGCTCAGTGCAAATATTTGCATGAATATGGGTATACAACAACGGTCTAGCTGCAATGCTTCGATATCGCCTAATGTCACCATTGTGTTGTGGAGGTGAGATGGCAGTCGCTTCACGGAAAATATCGAGGTCCAGCCAAATCCGCAGTTAAGACTGGTAAAGCGGACCCCAGACTCTGAGGTAAAAGCTTCGGATGCGACTGGGAATTAATGCTAGGCAGAAGAAGAGTTGGGAGAAGAGACAATGGAGCATGAAATTTTATCTTTTTCCCCCACTTTTCTCCTTCTAAGATTAACCGTGACAACGGCCCACAGCTATGGGCCCAAAAATATTTTAGCTTTACAAAAAACTTACCTGTATTGAAAAGGATTCGGACAAGTATTCCTCCTGGCATTCAAATTATTAGCCAGATCATCTTCAGATGTGCCACACTTAGATATATCCGTCTCAGCAAACACCGAATACCGATGGCCCATATAGATATTCCTGTGAAAACTATCCATACTTTCATCTCTATGGAGAATGTCCATGCTAGAACCGAGCTCGAAGCTTGAAGACTTGGTATTATCGAAGCTCATTCCTCTGTTGTACTCACAGGTCAAGCTGTCAACGCTATCCAGCCTTCTAGAGCTGGTATTAGGACTTCTCCTATACAGCATATTATCGGACTTATTCTCACAACTCTTCAGAATACTCCTGCCCGGTAAATCTAAGTTTTTGCCATTAAAAGCCACATGCCTGATCTCTTTGTCGTTCGGCAAAGAAACCCTTTTTACTTTTAAGGGTTCTGGGACTTGAGGAGCCGTGTCCTGGGTTTCGGGTATGGGTTCTTTGGTGTCGGTTCCAGGCTGGAAGTCTGGATCTAAGGTGTGGAATTTGATCAATACCGGTGTTGAGTGTGTCGTTGAAGCTGATTGGGGAACCCATTGCTCTGTTTCGCGGATTGATACTAGGTCCTCCTGAAAAAAAAAACATAAGATTTAAAGTAAAAATATTTTATAATCAAAGAAAAATGCAGCATTTATAAAGTAACTAGATGCAGACAACTAGATAACACTTTATCACGGTTTTTTGACATCATCATCATCTTAGAACTGGACCTTGTTTGCACCTTTAGAGTTCAGGGTCCGCTTAAAAGAAAGAAAGAAGGAAAATAAAAACATTTGCTTTCTTTTTTTCTTCTCCTTCTTAAAAGAAAGAATCTTTTCTTCCTAGAACTAAGAGAAGAAAAAGACGAAGAAAAGGAGCCAAATCCACGAGGAAAGTAGAATTTTTCTCGTGGATTTGGTTTATACCAATTTTATTGAGGCAACTATGAGGCCGTGTGCCGCCCAATCCCAAGAGAAGTGTCAGCGCTAGAGCCTCATTCGTCAATAGCAGGTGAGGTTAACATGAGCCATGAAGACTTTGTTTTTGACGGTTCACTCAATAAGCCGTGGTGTATGGCACACAGCAGTTGTTTTAGTGTGGTGAGAGTTCTACTTCAACGTGTGTTTTCGCCGAGCTGTGCGGTATGCGGCTGACTGAAGTATCTACATGTTTCCCTGCTTTAATAAAAAAAAAGGTCACGAAGATCTTTGTCGGCCAAATTCTTTTGAAACTCCACCTACAACCTCAGTAATGAATGAAATACGTCTCTTATACTAAATCCTTCAAATCCATTGTGTTGTTTGTTCGATAGTAATCCGCTTCCACGGAGGAAGAGTATATACAAAAATAAATAGGTCAAAGCTTCAGTAGGGCGGCTTTAAGTCGGTTAATATATCAGATTTCATTCGTGTTGCTAACCAGAGTGTGTTATTGTGGATGGAAAAATGTAGTAAACGCCAAAGGCGCCTGTCTTCAATATCTTAATGAATATATGAGTCATAGTCCTGAATTCTATCCTACTAATATTATAGATTGAAGAGTTTGTAAAGATGGATGTTTGTGACCCTTCCGTGCAAAATGGCAGAACAGAACTGGATGAAATTTGGTGTCGTCCTCTGGAAGAAGAGTGAGAATCTAGCCAAAATCGGCTTGCTGCGATGTTGTAATACGTCCTATCATTCGCTAAGCAGATGTCTGCAACTTGACAGATATAGGTGGTTTTCCCAAGCGACTACAATATGGGGTTCTTCAAGAAGGGCATTAGAAGGTTTCTTCAGGGTCGGCAGCGCGAGTGTGACGCCCCTGGTGTTGCATACGTCCATAGGCCACGGTGACCGCTTCCCATCAGGTTGGCCGTGTGCTTGTCTGCCAACTAAGTGGTATAAAAAAAAAAAGTAGTTACAACAACAGTTTTAACTGCTCTGTAAATATTCCAAGCCTTTAATCTAGTGTGATTCTAAGCTATGTAACATATCGATATAACATCTCTACGATCGCTCTTTATTACATTACAAAATCGAGGCAGGCCGAAGATAGCAAAACTTTGACTCTTCTTCCCAATGTGCCCAATTAAAAGCCACGTAGCCTGTATGTACTCAGTGTAAGTCATAAATACCTGCAAATTACTCATATCCTTCGACTCATCGGTGGTGAATATGAGCTCGATATCGTCGACCTCCTCTGACTCGTTGCCGCTCGCATTGTCTGCATCCTTGTCATCTGTTGCTGCTGCAGCATTCGGATCTATCGGTGTGGTGCCAGTTTCCGAGAACACGGAGTTGTCGCCTTCGGACATTGACCTTGAGGGATGCAAGAAAACTGGTTCTCATTTGTGTTCGAACCTTACCAATATACAAGAACTTCGAGAAGAAAAAGAGATGGGATGGTGGGGTGATGGCAGGTTAACGAGAATTCTTTAATGTATATTATTTCCTTCTTCTGCCGCACCATTAAGTCTTGGAATTCTTTACCAGTTCACGTGTTTCCCTCCTCCTACAGTCCCGGGTCCTTTAAGCGGGGCGTGAAAAAGCATCTGATGAGGCCGTCAAGCTGAGCGCCACCATTGTAACATGATACGTGTCTGTAATGGTGACGCTCTTTTCAGGGACTTTGCCTTCAGCTTACCATCAGGCGAGGCGAAGTCAAATTGACGTGTCCTATATAAAAAAATAAAAATAAAAATTGTATTCCTGTTAGGGTTGTATAGGGCCACACTAGCGCCTTCGGGGCTAAGCCAACCTGACCTGAAAACTGGGGTATCTGCTGATTTATGGTCTAGGATTTCCTTTTAGAGCTTTTCGGCAGACCTGTAGTAGAACCTCTCAACTCCAAAAGTAAAGCCTCTTACAAAGGGCGTCTAAGTCAAACTGAATGGAGGAGAAATAGTCAGCGGACCCGTAGATGATGCAGACCGGACTCTGGGCTTCGAGATGAAAGCGTTGGATGCAACCGGGAACAACGCAAAGAAGATGTAAACTTTTTCGTATTCGAAATCATCATCATTAGGTACCTTAACGTATTTTTCGGTTGCATCCGAGCTTTCATCTCGGAGCTTAGAGTCTGTTTCATCTAGGGGTCACAGGACCTTATGTCAAGTATTTAATTCCCTCAAGGATTTCCTATTTCACATAGATACCACGGCAATCAAATGTATCAATCTATCGAAAGAAGCATTCAATCATAACTTTGTAAGTTTCAAACTTTGTCCTGCATGAAATTGATATGATATATCTACCGTACCCGTACGGTAGAGTCGTAATCATGCTAACCAGCTATTTGTCTTCACTATATTGCGATCGCTATTCGTATTAGTCAAGTTACACCCTAGTTACATCGAGTTTCTCGTTTCATTTCGAGTCAAAAGTAAGTAAGTTTTCTATGGGTTTTTAGCTTTGACACGTATAATAGAATTTTTTTTGCAATAATCTATGCATGGTGAATTTAAGCTCGTCCACCGCAATAGCACCGCGTGCTATCCTCAAGACCACGTGAACCACGCGTATAGAGCACATTTTGAGTACATTTTAATTAGGTCCAAAATTATATTATGTTCCGAGCAATACCTAGGTATGTTTGGGTCTGAAACATGTTTGACAGAACAGCTATTACCCATTATGTAACATGGCTTTCTTGGTCACAGTGGTCACAGGGGTTAGTATTGTCGAAGTCAACAGTTAAATCTGTTACATACATATAGCCATAGTTCTTTTATATGAATAAAGCCGTAAAAACTGTTGTTGATATTTCTAAAGAAAACAAGACTATACAAAGCATTTTATTTGGGATAATACAAAAGGGATACGTTAATAGAAAACAAGTGTATTCTATACGCTGCTTTCGTGTAGGTATGCTTAGTTTATTACGCGGAGGATTTAGTCACCCTTGTCCTTCGGGACTGTGTAAAGGTTTATCTCTAATCTGACAATGACTTTCTGCGTACCGTTCCAAATTCGAAATTCAAATTCATTCCAGCCTCACCCATTTTGTTTTAAACAGTTTGTCTAGAAGTACCTAATTGTTTTATCAGAAAACTGTTTCGTCTATCTACCCAAATGATAGTATACCTCAGGACAGGACACGTCTTGAACCTAAATCGCAAGACAACCGAGGCTCTGGCGCCCGCGGATTGTTTTGTAATAATCTATGCTTGGTGAATTTGAGCACATCCACCATAATAGCACCCAGTGTAATCCTCAAAAAACACACAAGAAACTGCACTATACCATCAAATCAAACTTAGGTACTTAGTATTGACTGCCTCCGTGGCGTAGCGGTAGTGAACGCGGCCGCTACGCAGGAGGCGCGGGTTCGATCCCCGCTCAGTGGAAATATTTGTGTTCATAAAATATGGGTATTTGCATTGGTCTGGTCGTGCCTCGGAGAGCACGTTAAGCTGTCGGTCCCGGTACTCCCGGTTGCCATAAGAACATCTATGGCAGTCGTTACGGGTAGTTGGAGCCCTAAAAAATCCAAAAACAACGGTCTAGCTGCAAAGCTTCGATATTGCCTAATGTTATCATTGGGCTGTGGAGGTCAGATGGCAATCGCTTCACGAAAAAATATCGATGTCTAGCCAAATCTGTAGTTAAGACTAAAAGCGGACCCCAGACTCCGAGCTGAAAAAGCTTCGGATGCGACTGGGAATTAACGCTAGGATGAGAGAGGTACTTAGTATTCTCATCTCATTTCAGTAGAATAGAAGCATTGTACTCAATGCCTTCATAAACGACGGCAAAGCTACGCAATGAATAATGAAATATGCTAATCTTCTCGATAATCTTATTCAGAGCAAATTCAGTAAGCTTCAGCTTGTGGGTGGATCTCGTAATCTTCATGTGAATCGATAATATTGTGACGATGTTACATAGGTACAGTCAGTGACAGTCGCTTCACGTAAAATATCGAACTCCAGCCAAAACCGCAGTTAGACTGGTAAAGCAGATCTCAGACTCCGAGGTGAAAGCTTCGGATGCGACTGGGATTTACGCTAGGATGAAGAAGTCTAAAACAGTTCAAGTCCCTAAGTAGAGGGGGATTCTTTAGATAAAGCACAATCGATAGTGTAGCTAGCATAGAATAGAATTATAAATGTATGGTAATGTAAATGGGGGCACAGACAAAGTAGCTTAGCACTACGACGGCGACGACGAAGGCAAATAGGCATCCCAGTAAAAGTCGCCCTACCCTTACGTATGTTAATCAGATCGACGACGTTTTAAGGAGGCTAGGTCAGCCAAAGGGGCCTTCGACACCCGGCTTCCGATGGCCCTGGCACAGCCGGGGTGTACAAGGGATATACCTGAGGTTACCTCACCCCCGGCAATTGATAGCTTCGAGTTTGAGTCTGACATAACCACCCACGCTGGCTCCGACCGGGGGATATCCGTGGGGATTTCTGCGAGTTAAAAAGAAGAAAAACCTTTTGTCTTTGACTGTACTACAAAAAAGACTTATCTCGTGTTCCTAAGGGTCGTTGTAATTTGCTTTCGATACTACAACTTATTGACATTTTGACCTACTTAGCGCCCAAAAGGCGGCGATAGCTCGAAGGCCATCGCGATTCGCGTCGTGTAGCACTTTGGCCTAGTTTAATAAGGCGACGAATAAAATCGTTCCAAATCAAATACTACATTTATAGTTATTTTCTAGAAGAAAACTCAATAATACTACCGATACTACCGCTCTGCTCTCCTCCTCTTCTTTCCATAATTTGGTTTTTATCTGGGAAGACGCTGCCGCCTGCGGTTAATTCCGGTCAAGGCAGAAGTGGCCCTGTAAAGAGCTGCTCGGAAGCTCTCCACGTGTCCCTCTGACTAGCAGAGGGCATAGTGGAAAGCAGGCAAAGGGCGGGTTGGTTCTCCGTGCGCAGGCCTGTGGGTGACAGGTACGGCCGCTAGTCGCCCCAGAGACCAGGACGACGCGGCCACACGATGCGCGCCCTATCCATTTCTGGCGTTCGATGGAGGAGGAGGATGTGGGTCATCCATGACACCCGAAGGAGTCGTGGATGACCCAGGATCAGAAGGGGTGCGAGGGAAATGCCTTATTGGGTAACCTTACACCCGGTAATTCAGAACTGAGAGGGCGTGCGTTTTTAGTAGGTCAGAAACCAACATAAGGACCCCGCTACGGAGGTAGATACCACCTTTTGACTGAGGATTACCGCACGAAAAAGAGGAACCTAAGTTTGGTCCTGTCCCTAGTGTCCACCAGTATTGGCCAACTATGTGGTGGCCAACGGGAACATTTCCAATATTTTATTCCCGCTGACCACCACTGGTGGCCATTGGGATAAAATGTCATAAAATTTCCCAATGTCCACCAGTGGTGGTCAACTATGTGGTGGCCAACGGGAATAATCCCTATTTCGATGATCAGTATTGCTCGAGCCGTGTATTAAAATTATCAGATGTCACTATAAATATTTTCCTTTCATTTTACAGTCCAAACATGGTCTAAAGTCTAAACATTATTTCAGAGTTTGTATTCATTCTACCCTTGTAAATAAATGCTCTACAAATATGTGTAAGAAAAACAAACGGTTTTCGGCTGTATTTGGTGAGTTAACGTCCATATGAGTGAGTTTGTACAACAGAATGTTTGAGTTCCCTGTTTATTGTATACCTGCCTACTTATAACTTAGCGTTTTGTATCGTACATTGTTTGGTGGAATTTTCAATAAATCGGTGCTTTATTGTGTTTGGTTCAAATACCTACAGGATGTATTGCTTTTATTTCATCCATCCATCCATCATAAGTTGGAACAAGGCTCGTACCTTGTTCCAACTTAGTTGGGGTCGCATTTCAGCTTCAGCAATATAGCACAAAGTCTGTGAAATTAAGTTCACCTTTGATATCGTCAAACTTTACGCTTGAAACGGATTCTATTGCGATTTATTTCGTGTTATTAGTTATTTTATTACACTATTCCCGAGCCACATTTCGGTTTAATATAGGCCGTCTAACTAACTAACCGTGCAGCTGGACCTTAATTCAATTTAGAAAATAGGTTAATTTACCCTCGGAAATAGCTAGTAGAGGAACGTAATCGTAAAATTATCAAATGCTGCTAAGGTAGATTAATTCTTGGAAGTTGGTAGATATTTAGTTATTAAATAAAGAGTTAGGATCCTTTTACAACGTCTGAGTGCCATCACTGTGATGTGATCGAGGAGGACTCAGGACTGCATAGCCACATCCTGACCGAGTGCCCGGCGTGAGACCCTTGTGGCGACCCTAGGAGAGTAAGTGCACTCGCTCAGCGACTTGGTCATAGAGATGGAGCGGAGCACGAGCGTGTTGGCTGCCGCCTCCTTCTGCGAGCAAGTAATGCTCGAGAATGAGACGGTGGAGCGGGCTAGGGAGAGACTCAGTGACCCAGGTTTCTCTCGATCCGTAGAGTTTGGAGGCGACTAAGACGTAGGAGGTCGCTCAATGACATCTATCCTCCATTGAGGGCCTGTTGTGACAGGTGGAGCCGTCTGTCACCTTAGCAGACGCAGGACTGGGCGGCGACGCGATGATCGTCCCGTCCCTCCCTTCCTGGAGGCAAGATGGGGACACCGTGGTATCCAAAACCGAGGGGGCCAACTTGAAACCAGAGATGACCTCGGGGCAACCGGTGCGGATGAGATATACCTTAGGCAATCTGAAGACCCAAGATACCGTCTTAGTTGATTCAAGTCCAACATTATAGATCGATATCCATATGCTTAGGCCGACCCTTATCGAGTGGACGAGGCTTCGTTCTTTCTCTGGCTTTTACCCCGAAATGAAAATCTGCGCCAGAGCCTCAATTGGTAAGTGAGGCGTCATTTCCCTTTAAAAATATTATTCCAACATGTAGCGAAGTAATAGAAGATGTAGCAAGTATTTTAAAAACACGGACTGTTTAGGTACCCTCACGCTATCGCGGCGTTGCGTTTCGGCAGGATAATAGCTTTCGTGTCCCATAAATAAGGGAAGGTGTCAAGATAAATTTGATTTAAGACATCTGATACGAACAGGGCACCTACCTACTATCTACCAATTATCGGATACTGTTATTGGGTAGTAAATAAGTCGCCTGATGTGATCACCTGATCACGCACGGTAGAATAATCGCACACTATTATTAGATAGATAGTAAACAAATCACCCATCACATTTTACTTTCTTTTGAGGTGATAAAATGATATCTAGTTGATTTAAGATGAACACCAATCACCTTAAGTGAAGTGAATTTTCAAATGATATTTCAAAATTAATATTTATTCTGAGTGAAAATCTCTGGGTCTTCGCCGAGAGCAAGTACTGGTTACTCCGGAGTCGAACTGACTACCACTCGGTGTCTTCGTTATCAGGCCTAATGCGGACAGGTTTACTGGAGAAAACAAACCCCTCTTTCCTGTGAGAAGCATGCACGAAACACAACTATTCCATCTTCTTTGACTCCTTAATAGAGTAAGGCCTAGCCTGCCACCACAGGTTATCAGGACGAATTTGTAAATAGGTTTCTTTAAAAAAAAAAATACATGTGATATCTAAATATATCCCTCCCTCCCCCCTGGTGATATTTCGTGACTTTTGCCGAACCCCCCTATCCCCCCCTGTTGAGCCTCACGTGATTAATGGACAGCCCTTTATACGTCGCATCTGGTGCGATTTTTTCAATCAATCAATAATATTGCAATTTTCAGTTGACTGCTGAACTTAGTCCTCCCCAATGTGCGCCATATCATCGGATCCTCCACCATAAGTATCCAGTCTACCTTTTTCAGATCGTCCATCCCACCGGTTCGTAGCAGTCTCCCGTAAGTTAGGGACACCCCCGCCCTGACGTTACTGCTACCGTTACCATAGTCGCGAAAAGAAGTAGGTACCACCGGAAATTTATATAGAGGTTCTATTCCTCGAGAAAGTCATGGAATGAATGAGTGAATATTCTAGAATATAAAGAAAGACTTGCAGTAAAGGACTCACAGTTTCTGCACTGTGCTTTCTACTTATCAGAGAGACACATGGGGCATCCAAATGTTTTAAAACTTTGGCTACTTCTACCTGAGCACTGATTCTTAAGAGGAATTGCCAATTCCATTACCCAACAGTGTGGGCGTGAGCTTTTCTAGCCAAATACAAAAGACAACTTGCAAATGAGTAAAGGCCCATTTAGCAGTTTCTAGTTCAGATCCTTTTTCTTTGATATTGAAAACTGAACTTTTATCCTACACTCTCAGGATTATAATTAATTTATGTACCAGATCTCTTAATTTTTTCATGGCTATGTTTTGGCCGAATAAATTATTTCTTTTCTTTCTAAAACCAAAGTAGAATTAAGATATGAATCTGAATCTAGGTATAAAAACTATGAATCAATGACCTGACTAGACTAGAATAACAATGATGTTATGCAGAATAATAAGAGTTATATTACACTGGTCTTGTTAGAAAAAAAAATGCATTATAAACTTACCTGAGGCTTAAATCATCAACATCCAAATTTAGGGTGTCTTTTCTCCGATTCCTCTCCACACTTTCTTGCACAACTAAATTTTCTTCTGATGTGATTTTCACTTGAACATCGAATTTGTCTGTTTTATTCTTATTATCTGCCTCATTTGGCACTGCCATCCTCACGTTCTCCGTAGAAAACGATTTTATGTTTATCGTTTTATTGAGATCAAATGGTTTTCCCTCAAAATTCTTACCTTTTTTGTAGTCTTCTGTATCTTTGTCGAAATCTCTCTTTATCTCACTAGAGTCACTCTCGGAAGTTGTACTTGAAATTATAGATCCTTCCTTCAAAGTACATACTTTTATCCGTACATCGAACTTTGAAAGGAGTTCAAGTTTGGTTTTGAAACTCGGTTGGTGTAGTTCTTCACTCACCTCAGTTTCCCTCGGTAAACTCGGGATCTGAGAGAATTCTCCTACATCTGTATTGTTATTAGTAAAATCAGGTGAATTTATTTCGGCTGAAACATTTAATTCAGGTGATTCAAAATTCTCTTCTGGTATCTCAATCAACTTTTCATCAGAACTGATGTTGCTATGCACATCAGACTCTCCAGGAGTAGGATCTAAATCATCTGCTGTGCTGTTCTTGTCGGTTGCAGTTGCTATGATGACTTCACTACTTGAGTAATCATCTACGTGTTGCGTTTGCGGGCTATAAGTAACTTCCAACTGTATGTTCTGTGCATTAGAGTCCTTATCATCAAATCCCGTATCAATTATTCTACGTCTCAAAATGTGATTCTCTAAAGTTAGCTTCTCAATAACATCAGCATATTCTAAACAATGAGAGTGCTGTTCATATTTCTCTTTTAATTGCTTCAGTTCATTCTTGGACACCTCAAGAGCTGTTCTTAGTGAGACCACAGTTTGGTGCAGAGCCCTTACTGTGTCCAAGTGCACAGGCCCGGAAGGGGCCGCCTCCAGCCTACCGCTATCCATGCCACCTTATTGCCCTCCAATGATCCAACATTCAACATCCCATACATGACTACTGCTTTCAAATACCGCTCAAAACACAATCACTGCTCCATCCATTGCCTGGGAGACGTAACTACACTTTGAATAAATAAACAACCATTATATCCTGCGCGAATACGATGCTTCTGTCAAGAGGAACTCACCGATGACCTAATTCGTGAATAAAATAATTGACATGCATCATTTCGTCGTACATTCTTAGATCCTTATCGAGTTTCGAAGCGGTTAGAAGAATAGCACTGTACCGGGGCACGAATGGGCGAGTAATCGATAAAACAACTCGCCCCAAACTGTTGTAATTAGCTTAAAAGCTGTCGGAAATCGCGCGGAGCGGCTCACAGCTGGCACCGACCACTGATAAAGTCTGACACGGAAGGTGGTAATTAAGCCGGGATACTATCTCCCAATCGCTCTGACAAGGCAAGTTTACGGTATAGATATAGTACAGCTACAAGATACTTGAAAATCTCACTGTGCTCCTACTTGTAAACAAATCAATACTTTGATTTGGCGTTCGCGCCTTCGGGGCGGGCAGTAGTGGAAGCAGGAAAGATGTATATAGTTTTCTCACTCTCCTATTTCCTGTCAACTTGACTCTTTGAGTATGGAAGTCTTAGAGATGGAAGTTGACTTGACATGACACTATAATAGTAGCTGCATTCAAAATTACTGAACAACTTTAATGATTGATTTGTACAAAGATAAAAATAAACTGTGGGGTTTGGGGATACTGTGGGTATACAATGATAAAAAACGGTATAATAAGAATCAGAGTCTACTGACACATGAAACTGTAATGATCTTTATTTATAAAAATAAATTAATACAAATCGAACAATGTGGTTAATTTTTTCTGCTTGTAAAGAAAGATTCACACACGTTCGGCACGTTAATGTCAAAATCATATGGAAAGATGACAGATAACCTCAAAGCATAGCCACTGTTTACTGTATTTTCATCTTATTATTCTATAATGTTTAACATTTCGAATATTTATCGAAATGTTTCAGTTACTTCGTATTTATTACTACAAGCTAGATGTAAAACTAAGACGCACTGGGTAAATAAGTTACAACAAATCTAATTTTAATCTGTTTGTTTACACAATTTATAAATTCATTATTGTTTTTAATTTTTTTAGGCAAAGTTAAAACGAAAAACAAGTGCGAAATATAAAGCATTAAATCATTTTGATGACTTCTATGGATCAGTATTTGGAAATAAATGGCAACCTATGCGAGAGGCGATGTTACGGCGTCCAAAGTATGTTGCTCTTGTAAATAATTATGGAGACGCAGAAGAAACATCTGAATATCTTGCAAATAGAGGTAAATAAATAGGTAATTTGTTAATCATATGATTGTCATACTCCAGATCTTCCCAGGGGTATCGGCAGTCCTATGTTTGATTCCTATGATGTGCTTACCTTGAGTTGATGGGAGTGACTGCAGTCTGATCCCTTAATAGTCACACTCTAGATCTTCTCAAGCGCGGTCCGCAGGGGGGTCAGTTCACAGAGGACATGAGCCTCTACCCCCTAAATCGCACGTCAAATTGAAAAGCCATCTAAAGAGGCAATTTTTGAAAGAATTTCCACACTTCAATCAAAGTGACCCCACCCTCCCCCATAAATTTCAGACAGCGACCGCCCAGGATAATTACAAGAGTAAAAGTAATTTACTCAAAAAAATTACCTAATGAATTTGATTTAAACTTCTCAACATCAAAATAATTATGATCTTTTCCTAATTACAACAGGTGCTCACTGCCTAAAGAAGCTCATGGCAATTCAACAAGAACACCATAGACAATACTCCCCAACACAGAACCCTGAAAAACCAGGAAGTACAGAGCAGGACTCTGAAAAAATAAAAGAATTTATGGCACAACAGCATACAAACGAAATTGCCAACTTATACCCAAAGAGTGACAATATACCTGAAAGATTAGACATGCATGATGAAGAGAAAAAAAAAGATGAAAGTATTAAAAATAAGGATAAACTGTAAGTTATTTCAAAAACAGTCCTCTTATTATTTCTTTTAAATATAGTAACGGAAATTAACTAATATACATCCAGCTAAGCTAATTCGCTTGTGTTAGGAGTGGGTTCACGTCGGTAATGCAATGGACAGGATTCAAATCCGGGACCAATCAATCGTAAGGCCAACTCCTTAACCACTAAGCTACCGACGCTTCAAATGACGTCATTAAATAGATTTCATCATCATCATCTCACTGTTAATCCTGGTTGCATCCAAAATTCGCACTTTGGAGCCCAGTGTTCACTCTCCCACACTTTCTCCTCCTGGTGTAGCTCAATTGCTTATCTTGACTTGACAGGAGCAAACCCCCAACCTGAGTAGAAAATAGTTTCAGAGCCTCATCGGTTAATCAGCAGATGTACCAGCTTGCAGGTGAGATTAGCTAGGGCTCTGAAGATTATGATGTAATACACCTTTTTTTTTTTCATTTAAACATCCCCACAGACCACCCACACTGTTGCTCAAGCCTGGCTATCATCCCCGGAACCGTCTCTGGATTTTTTTTTTATGTATTTCATGATTAAAGATTACATAATTTCATGGTAGGTATTTGAGCATTCCTTAAACCACGAAGGTTTATAGTGGATGCCGCAAGTTAGTCCTTAAATCTAGATCGCCATAAAGTTAGTTACATATTACAGTTATTACTTAGGTAGAATGACTTTAACTTGTGTTTGATATTAGTTGGCGTCACTACTGTAATGTATTTTAGTATATGTGTAGGGAATCCAAATGCAAATAAAAAAAATTGAATAAGAAGGATTGAAGTTTTATTCATTAGCCAGATAATACTTATTCTAATTCGGGCGCCACCTGGGTGATACCCAGGAAATAATTTCGGATAGTTAAATAGGATAGAACATTAGCTTCTAATCTCAGAGCCGGGGGTGACCATTATTCACCTGGGCTTGTCTACCTACTCATGGTGCAAAACGGCACCATGCCAAAATAAAGAGAATAACAAATGGTTTCTAGTGATTCTATATATATAGCTCATCTGCGTCCGAGTCCAAATATATCCAAGATACCTAATAGTTTACATTACTTTAGTAAAGTGAGGTTATAATCTGCACATGTTACCGGCCAGTAAGATACCAAAATATAAGAAAAATCCGGGGAACACGGCAACGAGAAACGATGAAAACGATGAAGCGATGATAACCGATGAAAAACGAGCCCTCTATCGCGCGGCCCTAAGAAAAAGAATAAATTGGTTAGTAAAAATATTCTTAACCAATTGGAGTATTTTTTAATGGGAATTTACGAGAATACTCACCGAAACGCCAAAATGGATCGACGCGAGGTCATCGTCGACGCGAACCAAACATTCTAGAACAATTATAAAATATTTTTACCAAAATGTCGAAAAAACAAACACGCGGTGGCGAAAATGCAATGATCGAAACAGAGCTTACCAAAAAGGTGAAATACGTCATCTTAGGTTCGGCACAGCAGCGACCACACTACGCGAATACAAATAACTAAGGAATTATCATTTTATCCTTCAAAAATCTTAATTTTAAATAGTGAACGTCTTAACGACGCCATCACAGAATAGGAAAGCCAAGTACCTTCTTGGGTGTTGCCAATCGCGAAACAAAAATTGACCAACATCAAAAATATTCGTTCAAAAACTAGATACTATTTCTGGAAAAATCACTAAATAAACAATGCAGCGGATGCAGTTCACACTATTAGAACATGTAATGATATTAATACATTACATTACACCCCCTCCAAATAAAAAAGAAGCAACGCCTTCTTTTTCTAAAGAAAAATCCCAACTAAGAAAAGAAGAACAAAAGGCAAATTCCAAACTTGTTAACAACAAAAGAAAAAAATGAAGCTTGGGGTCAGAGAAAAAGAAAAAGTCTTGCAGCGAAGTGCGGTTGGAAAAGATTTTCACCGACTTGACTAGATGCAAAGGCTCTACCTTCCTCTATAACACACCCAAAAGAAAAAAATATTCCTGAATGAACAGAAAGGTTAAAAACAAATTTCAAAATTTGTCAAAAACAAGAAAAAATGAAGCTTAATGACAGAAAACGGAAAAATCCTGCAGCGAAGTGCGGTTGGAAAATAATTTTCACCGACTCGACTAAATGCAAGGGCTATACCCTCCTCCATAACAAGCTCAAAAGAAAGACAAGGACAAAAGAAAAAGCCAATTACCCAAAAAAGTGAGAGTGGATCATAGAAATCACCAACTCTATCCCACCACCTATTAACAATCTAATATAAAAACGGAATAAGGGTACTACTACCATTCCAATAAAAAGAAATCTTGTAGTCAAAGTACGGATAGATACGAAGATCGCCGACTCCTGAAAACAAAGATAATAAAACAAAAAACGACAACCACTCACCAAAAATCTTGAAGTCAAAGTACGGATGGATACAAAGATCTCCGACTCATTAAAACAACAAAGATTCATGTTAACGGTGAGGTAAAAACAGAGCAAAACAAAACAAGTTGCAAAGAATCTTGAAGATAAAGTGCGGATAGACACAATGGTCTCCGACTCAAAATCACTACAAAGATCCAAGCTTACTAGAGGGTTTCTAAGTTCGGTTAGAACGAAAGTTCGCCGAATCAAAACAAAAATTTGTAATTTGTGATCGGCCCTATCTCACCGACACAAACTACAAGTCCAAAATAGCGTTAACAATGCGAACACTAGCAAAAGAAAAGTGTACGTGACCGGCACAACTCCACCGACTTTCCGAACACGAAACAACAATTCAAAAAGAGACTGCGTTACCAATGCGAACAACAGCAAAAGAAAGGTGTACGTGACCGGCACAACTCCACCGACTTTCCGAACACGATACAACAATTCAACAAAAAGAGGAACTGTGTTACCAATAATGAACAACAGCCCAACCAAATGAACTGGGTAAGTGATCGACACAACACCATCGACTTTTCGAGCACTTAACAACAGTTCGAACCAAATAAAACGGAAAAATTCCGAGTCTAAAAGTTGAAGCACACCTATGGGCAACAACAAAATCCAAGAGGAGAGTCCAATACAATATACGACTTCCAAGCAAAAATAAGAATCTTTCTCAACAAGGGAGAACGATCTATTCAAAACAAAAGGAGAGCAAAAGCTCATCCAAAAGAATAACCATGGTAAAGGTTTTCATAAAAACTATTCCAGGTGTGAAGAGTCATGTCCGAGAGTATTACCTAAACATAAAGTCCGAACACTAAAAACAAAACAACACCAAAGAACAGACAACAAATTCTGTATAAAATACAGACAAGTATAATACAATTTATACAAATAAGATCGTTCGGTAAAGTATAAACGAGAATGAATTCAAAGCGTCAAACCATTAAGGGGAATTTGGAAACCTTAAACTCAAAATTTGAAAGTCTTCATGGGATTTTCCTAACATACAACAAACACGGGTGAAGCCTTTCATACATCATCTCATTAATCACCACTCAACACCCTTCCCTAAAGAAAATCGAACTCAAGAAAAAGTGTAAATGCAAAAATCGCAAGGTTAAAATTTTAAAGTTAAGACAGAAATCCTAACTAATATTTAATAATGTCTTTAACATGATATTTAGCCGAAGTATTTTTACCTATTTCTTTCAAAACATAGACATTATCAGAAATTTTATCTATTATTTCGCATTTAACAAATTTAGGAGCAAATTTAGCCGAAAAATAAGCCGGAGCGTTGGATTGAACAAAACTTCTTCTCCAAACAACATCACCTATACCAAACGAAATGGCTTTCCTACCTATATTGTAGCTACGCGCATTACGCTTATAAGCTTTAACTAAGTGTGATTGAACACTAACAAAAATTTCACTTAAAGATTTAAGTGAAGTAGCAAAACTATTTCTATTTCCAAGTTCCAATTGATCCAAATTTTCAATGGAATCACTAATATGATGTAGAGAAGCATCAATAACTAACTCTCTACCAAACATAAGAAAATTAGGAGTGAAATCAGTAGAAAGATTTACACTACTATTCAAGGCAAGTTGCACATGAGGCAAAAGTTTAGACCAAGTACGTTGATCGTTATTAACATAGCAAGATATGCAAGTTTCGATGGTTTTATTATATCTTTCAACAGGATTATTCTGAGGAGTGTACAAAGTGTTATAAAATATTTTAGTTATATTATAGCTCTTCATGAAATCGACGAAGTGTCTAGAGGCAAATTGAGTACCATTGTCACAAACTAAAATTTTAGGACAACCAAACTTAAGAAATATTTCTTTATCGAAAAGTTTACAAATAGTTAAAGTAGTGGCTTTAACCATGGGAAAAACCCAGCAATATTTAGTGAATACGTCAACAACTGAAAGAATGTATTTATGACCCGAATGACTTTTATTATACAAAACAGGAGCAAAAAATGATTTTAAATAATTAATCTAATCGCGGAATTCGCGTTTGCGAATGGAATCGTCAGATTTAAACGAGTGTTCTATAATTTTCTTCACCGAGTCATTACGACTTTTAGTCAAAAGTGATGCTCGATGGGGTCCAACTAGTTTTTTTGAATCCGCATCAAAACGTTTTAAAAGAGCAGACCCAAGGTCACTCCAAGAAGCTATAGAAGGTCTAACAGTGCGAAACCACTTTGTCGCAGTACTAACTAGCAAATCAGAAAAGGAACCTACTAGGAGAAACTCATCAAAACCTCTATGAAGGAAATATTCCTCAACCTGAACAATAAAATCCCTAACACAAGTTTTCCCGTCAAAACTAATCTTACTTTTCCTTAAATCAAACAATTTAAAATTCGAAGATATATTCTTCTTCACTTCTACATTCGAAGCATTAAATGAAGTCAACGGAGGAGCGATAGTCGAAGAATGCACGAAAGCGTTCGGGATAGCAGAGAAATCCTGAACATCTGAAACAATAGGATCAACCTGAGTACCCATTGTGGTACGACTGGTGTCTTCAATAGGGGCATGCGGCTCCACACTCAATTCAGGAAACTGTACTCCTACGTTAGACATAGTTGCAACTCAATCTAAAATTTTCAAAAGAAAAAAATAATTTCAAAAGTCCCAAGATTACTGAAATAAAGATAATCCAAAGTCCAATCTAAATTCAAAATGAACTGAAATAAAAAGTCAAGAAAAATTTTTTTTAAAGTCCCAAGTCAAAAATTCAAAGTCCCTAAGTGTCAGATCAAGAAAATTTTCAAAGTAGAATTGTCCAAAATTCAACTAAATAAATTCACTGTCAAACTACTTACAATTCGAAGTTGATGAAAATTTTTAAAAATAATTTAAGTTCAAAGTTTATGAGGTTGTACTAAGTTCAAAAGTTGTAAAATTTTCCAAGTGTGAAAATTATGAAATTTTCTAAGTTTTTCTAAGTTCTAGAATGATAAAATTATTCAAAGTTGAAGAATGCAAAAGAAATTCTCTAAGTTGAAAATTATTACCTATAAAATTTTATAAGGTCTCATGAAGTGAGGTTATGTTAAATTATGCAAATAAAATGTGAGTTTTTTACCGAATTAACCGTACCAGGATGCAAATGAATATAAATATTACAATATAAACATTATACAGTAAGACAATAATAGCACATTAGGTTATAAATGTTAAATACAGGTTGTAAAGTATGTATGTTTACACTAACTCCATTGACAAATGAGGTTTACTCGCTAACAACAGAAATTAATTTCAATGTTACAGTAATTATTCATACTTAATTCTTTCAAAAGGTTAATACACTGGTTGTACACATCATCCTAGACTTAATGATATCAATTAAACACAAACTTAATTGTTATGCTAGTCAAATACACAAACAACAGGCTATATTATAATTCTATTTAAACTTATTATTAAGTTTATACAATTCCAATAAGAAAATGTTCTTCAATAATAACAGAACAATATTACCACGGTTGCAGTGAGAATCCTAGTGAGCAAATAACAATAATTTATGAAACTATTACTGTACTGCATACCATCAGGTGAGGTGCAGTCAGTATGAAAATGGTAAGTTATACAATCAAAAAACAAGCCTATCAATGTCCCTGTTCGCTGAGCGACAATTGTAATGTATTTTAGTATATGTGTAGGGAATCCAAATGCAAATAAAAAAAATTGAATAAGAAGGATTGAAGTTTTATTCATTAGCCAGATAATACTTATTCTAATTCGGGCGCCACCTGGGTGATACCCAGGAAATAATTTCGGATAGTTAAATAGGATAGAACATTAGCTTCTAATCTCAGAGCCGGGGGTGACCATTATTCACCTGGGCTTGTCTACCTACTCATGGTGCAAAACGGCACCATGCCAAAATAAAGAGAATAACAAATGGTTTCTAGTGATTCTATATATATAGCTCATCTGCGTCCGAGTCCAAATATATCCAAGATACCTAATAGTTTACATTACTTTAGTAAAGTGAGGTTATAATCTGCACATGTTACCGGCCAGTAAGATACCAAAATATAAGAAAAATCCGGGGAACACGGCAACGAGAAACGATGAAAACGATGAAGCGATGATAACCGATGAAAAACGAGCCCTCTATCGCGCGGCCCTAAGAAAAAGAATAAATTGGTTAGTAAAAATATTCTTAACCAATTGGAGTATTTTTTAATGGGAATTTACGAGAATACTCACCGAAACGCCAAAATGGATCGACGCGAGGTCATCGTCGACGCGAACCAAACATTCTAGAACAATTATAAAATATTTTTACCAAAATGTCGAAAAAACAAACACGCGGTGGCGAAAATGCAATGATCGAAACAGAGCTTACCAAAAAGGTGAAATACGTCATCTTAGGTTCGGCACAGCAGCGACCACACTACGCGAATACAAATAACTAAGGAATTATCATTTTATCCTTCAAAAATCTTAATTTTAAATAGTGAACGTCTTAACGACGCCATCACAGAATAGGAAAGCCAAGTACCTTCTTGGGTGTTGCCAATCGCGAAACAAAAATTGACCAACATCAAAAATATTCGTTCAAAAACTAGATACTATTTCTGGAAAAATCACTAAATAAACAATGCAGCGGATGCAGTTCACACTATTAGAACATGTAATGATATTAATACATTACACTACATTTCGCACCGCTTGGGGCAGGCCAGGATGCCGCAATTTAGTCCTTAAATCTAGATCGCCATAAAGTTAGTTACATATTACAGTTATTACTTAGGTAGAATGACTTTAACTTGTGTTTGATATTAGTTGGCGTCACTACATTTCGCACTGCTTGGGGCAGGCCGTTTATGTACCTAGGAACCAAGTAGTCGGTAGTTCGTTCGCCGTAAAATCGCCGCTTGGATCAACCAATCACCCAGTTATGACACAAAGAACTACAAATTAAAAATCAACTAGACGACAACTGAAAAGAAGACTTGTAGAAACTATTAAATTGTTTCAGCAATCATCCAAACATGACGTTAGAGCAGTCAATGGCAGAAGCAGAGATAGACACATCAAGAATTATTGAGCCCTCTCTAGGAACTTCAAATGAGGTATTGTATCAGTATGTGCCTGCCACTAAACTGAAAGGAATGGACGACTGGGTGCCTGAGTCTATACACTACTCTTATTACTCTAGTAAGTATTATTTTCTATTCTTATTTCAAAAGTTTAAAATTTAATGAGGTACAGCATAACCAGATGGCTTGTTTGTATCTACACCCTACAGTAAAGCGAAGTTGGCTACAGTCTGAAATTGTGATAACTCAAGAACTCTGCTTCATAGGAGAAAAATTTAAAACATTTTTGTAGATAAAATAACAGGTGACTTTATTTTTTTGCAGTACCTTCACCATTTTAAAATATTTGCAAAAACAAAAGAAAAACTTTGACATTTGACAACTTTTTTGCACACATGAGATTGATGATTACTTTTCGTAATTTTATTTTAATAAGATATTCGTAACATTCATGCAATAATACCTATATTCGCTTCGGCCGTCTAGGAAACCGGAGTTTCGAAACCGGTTTCCTTGAAGGCTTTTTTAATACGTCTACGTAACTGGTTTCCATGAAGTATTTTTTCATACTTCTACGTAACTGGTTTCCATGAAGGATTTATTTATACGTCTATATAACTGGCCACTTATCATTAAGAAAGACGTCACATATCAGATAATAAAGTTGCACATGACATTGATAGAATATCATTAGATAGTTTTGTGTCAATAGTTAATTTTTTTGAATGTACTCTGACTATTGTTAATAGGGTGACAGCCCCGTGGCACTACCCAATAGCACTACTGGTAGTTTCAAGGGGAAAAAATTCCCCATGACACTACTAGTAGTTTCACGGGGAATAAAGGTACTGAAAATGGAATTAAGGGACATTGAGAATACTTGTTGCTGTAGCAAGGAACAGATTAGGACAACCAACAACTTGGAAAGTTGGCATAGCCGAATTAATAGGTTCATCGGAAAGAAAAATATATCAGTAGTAATAATAATTGTAAAAACGGCTAAGTTACTGTGGGCCACTGCATTGAAGTTATTTCACCGTATGCATTTTTATTTTGATATTTTTAGTTTTTATATTAGATAAAACATAATATAAAATTGTACAACTATTATTTTTACAATTATTTTTTAATGCGTTCTAAAATATCTAATTACAATTTTTTTATTCAATTTAATACATATTACGTCTAGTTTAACAGCCCGTCCGTGACCGTTCCCCGTGGAAAGGTGCCCATCACACTCGCCGCGTTTCCACGCTGGATTGCGATGGCCAGCCTTTGCACCAGGAACGAGCCGAATCGACAGGCCCCTGTTGTCTCATATTTATATTATATTTATATATTGTAAGCTGTGACTGAATAAATGAATGTACGTATTCAATTTAATATTCACTATTTCTCACAGGCAGTATAGAATGACAACAGAAACTACCTACTATTTTTTTTCGCTTTCTTCTTTCTTAGTTACATAGGCGGCTTATGAAACGTTGGATAATTACTCCTTCGAAACCAGTTACATAGAAGTATGAAAAAATACTCCATGGAAACCAGTTACGTAGACGTATTAAAAAAGCCTTCAAGGAAACCGGTTACGAAACTCCGGTTTCCTAGACGGCCGAAGCGAAAAATTTGACATAATCTATACTATTATATAATTGTAAAGTGGTCGTGTCTGTACATTGGAGATATTTAAAAAAAATACTTGGGTTATGTTACGTTAACGATACTGAACACGAAAATATTTTTGTCTGTTTGTCTGTTTGTCCGCGATGGACGCAAAAACCACTGGACGAGTTTTGATGCGGTTTTTTTTGTTAGAAAGGGCTTACTCAGACTTAAAATCTTACGTTTGTTTGATCGCAATCGGTTGAGTGGAACCGAAGATATGAGCAAAGGTCGCGTTAACCGAGATGCACGCGGGCGGAGCCGCGGGCGGAAGGCTAGTAATAAAATAATATTTTGAAAGCAAATGTCAAATTTTAAATAAAATTCTAAATACATAATATGGGCATTAAAGACATTATAATTATAATGTCTTTAATGCCCATATTATTTAGGTGAAAACATACGCCTTATAGCAAAACAGTATTCCTAGTCCGTTAAGCCACATGCTCATTATCCATTCGTCATTACAGAAGATAAAGACTTCCCCTTAACAATAGAACCAGAGGCAGAACTAAATTACCCAGAACATTTAAAGGTATTCACATATGAAATGGACAGTGAATCAACAGATTTTCCTGAACCAAGAAGATCTCAAACAGGTAATTATGCACTAAACTAAAGCTTGGATGAAAGGTTTTTGATGATAGAGAAAGCTCGTAAAGTGCATATGGACAGAAGCAGAATATGGCGGGCTGTTGTATTTGTCTACCCTTGAGGGAAAAAAGTGTGAGTAGTTTAATGACAGTAGAGGAATCTCGTGAAGTATGTACTACTACTTCCATTGGGGATGACGTTGACCAGACGGGTGATCCCATCTTGAGGGTTGATAACCCTTCTGAGTAGGTCATGTCACCCATTTTCCCTACATAACTGCCATAGTTGTTTGTATAGCAACTGGGACCGACGGCTTAACGTGCTCTCCGAGTATTTTTTTATTTTTATATAGGACACGTCAATAATTTTACTTCGCCTCGCCTAATGGTAAGCTGAAGGCAAAGTCTCTGAAAAGAGGGTTACCATTACAGACACGTACCATGTTACAATGGTGGCACTCAGCTTGACGGCCTCATCAGATGCTTTTTCACGCCCCGCTTAAAGGTCCCGGGCCTGAATATTTTAATATTTGCACTGAGTGAGGAACTAAACCGCGCCTTCTTCGTAGCAATCGCGTTCACTACGGGCACGCCACACGGCCCACTCGGAATGGACCCGTCCGGTCAACGGCATCCCCAATGGAAGAAGTAGTAGTACCTCAACCATCTACAATTTTTTCATTTCCAGGCGTATACAACTATTACCCAATGGACTGTGGGAGCGTACTCGCAGTGTTGGCCCTGGACATGTCTGCGGGAGACAGGGTCCTGGACATGTGCTCGGGCCCCGGGGGCAAGGCGCTCGTCGCGCTACAGACTCTCCTCCCCGATGTCGTTATATGCAATGATATCTCTATATCTAGATCCAATAGGTAAGAGAAATATTCGAAAAAAGACAAGAATGTAGGTTGAAGTGAACCAAAAATTCAAACAACACACATTTTTTTTTCTATTGTTAATATAATTTTTAACGCATTAGCTGTTGCCCGTGGCTCCGTCCGCGTGAATGTCAGTTATCGCGACCAAACATAGCCTATGTCCTTTCCCAACGTCTAATCTATCTCTGTACCAAACTTCATCAAAATCAGTTCAGTGGTTTAGGCGTGAAAGGGTAATAGACAGACACAGAGTTACTTTCGTATTTATAATATTAAGTATGGATTAATTACTACCTGAAGCAAAGAAAAAAGACAGCTTGAAATTGTTTTAGAACCACAAAAGGCACAAGATAACATGAGACACCTACATAATTTATGTACTTATTGTATTATTTTTATCTATGGTTAGAAGACTAGATTCGTCGATTTATTTGTCTTGGGTGTTGGCTTTTTCCTGCTTAAATCAATTTAATATTAATTATTTATTTCAGGATACACAACATTTTTCGGCAGTACTTAATTGACTTTGACAGCAGCAACAAATGGCGGGAACGAGTTATTTTTAAACGACTCGATGGCCGATATTTGGTCGATGACTTAGGATTTGACAAGGTATGTTTTTTAAACCACAGAATATAATAATATAGTGATAGATTATAAAGACAGAGAAAATAAAGGTGGTTGTATATTCTAATATTAGATTAATAAAGTTCAATATTGCTCTATCAAATATTTCTATTCTAACCGGTATAAAACCAAATTGACTTTGACTAATAACTTCAATGTAGATTGGTTATACGGATCAAAAAATTAATATCATGAAAGACCACTTACGGATCACCAACAATGCACATACAATTATTACCATTTTTTTTTAATTTAAAGGTTCTGGTGGACGTTCCTTGCACCACAGACAGGCACTCGATGAACGAAGATGAGAACAGCATATTTCGGGCGGACAGAATCAAGGAGAGGCTTCGGATACCGGAGACACAGTCGCAGCTATTGGCGCAAGTTTCTAAATACTTACTTTTTCATCCGAGGACCAATACCGGTTGCAGCCGAGGATTCCATGTCCAAGCGTGTGGTTGGAAATTACCGTTGATATCACCTAAATCGACTAGCACTGAAGCTAAATTGATTTTCTTTACGGAACTAAGTAACTGTAGTTTGACCGCCCAAACCCGAGATGAACTAAACGATTCGCCTTTTTAGGGTTCCGTAGCCAAATGGCAAAAAACGGAACCCTTATAGATTCATCATGTCTGTCCGTCCGTCTGTCTGTCTGTCTGTCTGTCTGTCTGTCCGTCCGTATGTCACAGCCACTTTTCTCCGAAACTATAAGGCCTATGTTGTCGAAACTTGGTAAGTAGATGTATTCTGTGAACCGCATTAAGAATTTCATACAAAAATAGAAAAAAAAACATTAAATTTTGGGGGTCCCCATACTTAGAACTGAAACTCAAAATTTTTTTTTTCACCCATACGTGTGGGGTATCTATAGATAGGTCTTTAAAAATGCTATTGAGGTTTCTAGCATAATTTTTTTCTAAACTGAATAGTTTGCGCGAGAGACACTTCCAAAGTGGAAAAATGTGTGGGGGGGGGGGGGGGGGGGGGGCTCCCCCCTCTAACTTCTAAAATAAGAGAATGATAAATCTAAAAAAATATATTATGTAAATTGCCATGCAAACTTCCACTAAAAATTGGTTCGAACGAGATCCAGTCAGTAGTTTTTTTTTAATACGTCGTAAACCGCAATTTTCGTCTTTGCTGCTACGGAACCCTTCATGGGCGAGTCCGACTCGTGCTTGGCTGAATTTATTTATTTTGCATATGGTACCCCTTTTACTTTATCTCCACGGATGAGGTGGGTATGTCCAAGAGGCAAAGCCATTGAAACCATTCAATCGCTCTGTGCTTCTGTAGGCGATTCTGTAGAATAAAATCTCTAGCATGTCTTAAAAAATGTAATTATATTCGGGCATAAAAATTTAATATTTCATTCTGAGAAAATAAAAAAGCGGTTTTTTAGAATCTAATTTTTAAGGTTGTCTCTGCTCACTGCATTGTGAAAGATCCGTGACTTTACTAATGTATTCTTTTGCAGTAACGGCTTGAAACTAGCCAAGGTGGGCGGTACAGTGGTATACTCAACGTGTTCGCTCAGCCCGATACAAAACGACGGTGTGGTACACATGGCGCTGAAGCACGCCTTCGAAACACACTCCATAGTCGCCACTATCAAGTGAGTTCTCTTCTTCATC
Source organism: Eilema depressum (assembly GCA_914767945.1). Taxonomy (NCBI): domain Eukaryota; kingdom Metazoa; phylum Arthropoda; class Insecta; order Lepidoptera; family Erebidae; genus Eilema; species Eilema depressum. The sequence goes on from OU612026.1 coordinate 4,731,319, forward strand.
CTAGCGTTAATACCAGTGGCATCCGAAGCTTTCACCTCGGAGTCTGGGACTGGCTTTTTCCAGTCTTTTCAGATCTTTGATATTTTCCGTGAAGTGACTGCCATTTGACCTCCACAACCAATTGGTGATATCGAAGCATTGCAGTTAGATCAGGTGTTGGACTGTTACATAAGTATATGGCAACCGGGACCGACGGCTTAACGTGCTCTTTGCGGCACGACTAGGCGCTCGATTCTGCTAAAACAAAACCACTGTCGTACCATATAGTACAAGTACAAGGTACGCCAGCTCTACAGCAATCCCTAGTGGCAATAATGGGTAAAACTACTAAGTATATTAAATTCTATCATTATGTATTCTCAAGGATGAGTAGGTATATATTATATATGCATATATATTATTTAGATATGTAATTATGTAAGTAATGTAATTGTATGTAGTGTGTATTGTATTTGTAATGTATGTATGTCTATTGTGTACAAATTGTATTAAATAAGGTAAATGTGTATAAATCTTAATAGTAATCCATCTTTTGTCTGCACCTACCTCAATGTATCTCTGCATCACCCTAAGGTTGATTGGTAGATAATGCCTTTGGCATTAAGTCCGCCTTTGTACGATTTTTATGTATGACAGAAACGTAATTGTTACTCAAACGTATGATTTTCCAGAGACATGACGTCATCAATGGCAGGTCTAAGCAGCACCTTGAACTTGGGCGCGGGTTCTGCAGCGCCCAAGTACGGGCAACTGGTGACGCCCTCTACCGGCGCTAACTTCGGACCTTCGTATATATGCAAGCTCGTACGCGTGAGATGAGTGTTAGGGTATCAAATGTGAATTAAAAAGATTCTTAAGTCATACTAGTTTTTGATTGTGTTCATACTGTTCATCCTCTTAATTTATCTTTAGTTATAACTAGACTGACCCCGCGAACTTCTTACCGCCTAACAGTCGATTTTTTTTTTTAATTTTTCTCCCCGTAAGAACCATCCCCGTACTTTAAGGAATATTCTAAAAAAAGAATTAGCCAAAACGGTTCAGCTGTTCTCGAGATTTGCGCTTAGCAACACATTTAGGGATTCATTTTTATATTATAGATGTTGTACGGTACGCAGCTATAGTAGTTGATTTTTGAAAATTTTTACCCTTCGTCACTTATAGTTGAACAATATTAAAGTTTGTACTATTATACACTACAGCGGTTTTACCATATACCTACTTTTAAATAGGTCAATAATAGAACGGCTGTCATTTTACCAACTATACCAACTGCATAAATAGGATTACAAAAGTACATTTGCAGTTGGTAATTATGGTAGGCAATCAATTATTGACCTTTATTAAGAGTTTACCAAAGCGTCCGCCCCGCTATACTGCAGTCTTCATCATCCTAGCGTTAATTCCCAGTCGTATCCGAAGCTTTTCACCTCGGAGTCTGGGGTCCGCTTTACCAGTCTTAACTGCGGGCCTCGATATTTTCTGTGAAGCGACTGCCATATGACCTCCACAACCCAATGGTGACATTAGGTGATATCGAAGCATTGCAGCTAGACCGTTGTTGTTGGAATTTTAAGGGCTCCAACTACTCGTAACGACTGCCATGAATGTTCGTATGGCAACCGGGACCGAGCGACGGCTTAACGCTCTCCGAGACTCCGAGGCACGACCAGACCAATGCAAATACATATTCATGCACACAAATATTTCCTCCAGGAACAGAAAGTTGAATTCCGAAAATGTTGAAATCTCAAAATGATTACTTTCCCAAAATGATGCCCTTCGGACCGCAATGTTGAATTTGCAAAATGTTAAATTCCCAAATGAGCGGGGATCGAACCCGCGCCTCCTGCGTAGCGGCCGCATTCACTACCGCTACGCCACAGAGGCTGTCTATACTATAGGTACCTACTGCAGTGAACAAGGACGGACGGTCTTAGGTACCTACGAACAAACAACAGTTTACAGCAAGTGTTTCATCTGAATTTCATTACGTAAGGCTAGTCTCGGCAGAGAACAGTACAAACGTAGGATGTGTATTATTGCAAAAAAATATATAAGTCGTGAAAATTAATTTGTTTTAAAATATAATAATGGATGTGAGAGCTCGAGGGAACGTTTTGGGCAGTAAGTTTATTTTTAAATCAATCTTACTCACCAACCTACGTAATCAAATCGTAGGGTGAAAACTTGAGATAGGTACTTACATAAAATACATTTCAAAAATTTCATATATTTAAAAATAAAATACTCTGCGTTCTTATATAAGAGATACCCCCCGATACCGAATATACCTATATGCATTTTGGATTTTTGTGTGCTTTTAAAAAAGGATGAACGGTTGCACTTGAAGCCCGTCTTATTCAAAGTAAGAAGCACGCGATTTCATTTGCTCCTGGTTAGAAATGAATATACAAGTAGGTGAAAATGAAAATTTGTTTATTTTTCTCACCACATTTTGTATAGGTATATGAGTATTTTTCTTAATTTTACCACAAAGAGGGTGGGCCGGAGTAGAAAATTGACTTGACAAAAAGAAATCCAAAATTCAATGGCAAGACGCATGGTACCTATATGGTTATTATGGTATCGGGTATTTTCTAACGAATTATGTCACGCGCAATGCTAGGACCCGGGTCGCTAGTAGGTATCTATCGAATAGAACCAAAAGGGGTTTATTTCCATAGCTATGGGTCAAAGGATATAGGTAATATAGTCTGTAATAATAATAATACATAGGCTACGTTTTATCCCTCTTATAGGTTATTATCCTCTATTAGATTTCCACGCGAGCGATGCCGCAGGCAACAGCTAATAGGTAGGTACATCATAACCATACCTACATGGATTTTAAACAAAAAAATACAATAGTGATAAATTAAGTTCTGCCCTGTATAGTCTGTCTGACAGGTAAATAGATAGATACCTAATTTTACCTCATACATCTAAATGAATAAACAATACTCTTAAGCATTTCTCTTGCCGTGAGTGTCGTCAGTCATGAGTTAACAAAGCCGTAAATTATATATTTAGTATCGGCAATTAGGTCGCGATAACCGACATCCACGCGAGCGGAGCAGCGGGCACCAGCTAGTCTCCTATATAAAAGTTAGGTTTCGTAAAAGACTGTTATATGACTATTGAGTACCAGTATACCTATGCACAATTCGCATTTAATTCTCAGATGATTTATCATAATTATGACACTGGTGTACCACAGGGATCTATTTTTGGTCCTCTTTCAATCATTTTTTGGGTGACTTTATATGTGCCGTTTGAAGATTATTTTCAAAGCACATATATCGTTAAACTTGCAATACTGTTTACACAAGCTCGTCATTTACACTATACAACTAACTGAACTGTAGTTAATTAACAAATTGATGATACTATCTATCTACAGTACCTGCATTAACTACCTGGTTATATTTTGATCGTAGGGTTTGTCCCAGCTCGATATATAGTCATCATACTTGGCTCCATTGGACTTTCTATCGTTTACGGGATGAAGGTAAATCTCTCAATGGCCATGGTTGGCATGCTGAATCATACAGCGCTCAGGTCAAATATTTCTAAACGCGAGAATTTCAAGAATTTCACAGATACAACGATTCAAGAATCTGATGTAAGTTGACTTCTTCCTTTCATTCGCCGTTATCTATTTATGAGATACCTATAACTTAAATAAATTGCACAAGCCATTATTACGAAAGTCAAAGTTTTATCTAAGTTACCTACTGTAGCTCGTAGAGATACCTATCCAATTTCATAAGGAATGGAATAGAGGTGTGCTAAAGTCAATGGGTACATCTTAATAAACCTTTAGTCTCAGTAGTCCGGTTGCTAGTCCAGTTGATCAATATTAATCATCTGGAACTGGAAGAAAGAAAAACAAGAAGAATCTCTTGTCTCACTCTTTAGTCTTTTTGCTGAATAAATAACTGAAAAATGAAACGTACCTACTTATATTCATAGTTACACTTACAGTACGGCAGTTTCGTGAGCCCGTTATGAAAAAATAATTGTCTAATTTGTAAATACTTACCACAAAAGAAGGTATGCCATGTCACAGTACCAACTGGATGCCCATTCATGTTGAACTGTTCTACTTTCAGCGCGACGATGGACCATTCATGTGGAATTCGGATGTGCAAGGCATTATCCTTAGCGGTTATTATTGGGGATACGTTTGTTCACAAATACCTGGTACGATTTTTAACTTGTAAGGGTTTCTTCCTTGTACCTAGTAAGATAAGAGCAAAGAGCTTCAGTTAACATTAATATAATACAAATACAAATTGTTAAGTTTATCCAGATCCTTGAATCTTTGACAGGAGTGTAGATCTGACTCTTTCTCTTTACTTTTACGTAGCTGGTCGGGTGGCAGAGTTGACCTCTGCGAAATGGGTTCTGTTTTCCAGTATTGCAATTACGGCTGTGTGTACTATGCTCTCGCCAGTGATGGCTGAGATACATTACATGGCACTCACGAGTATGCGGATCCTGGAAGGCATTGGTGGTGTGAGTAATTCATTGTTACATAATCGTATTATGATGTCAACCGATGTGGTGTTAAACTATCTACACAGTCTACACTCTATTTGAGACAACTAACTCAAGTTGTTAGGAATACAGTCATAATGACCCGAGAAATTACGTCGCAAATATTATTTAGCAATTTTAATTTGGGATTCAAATACACATTTGTTCCGCAACATGTTCATAAATGTGAGTGGCTGCAGTGGTTCGGTTTTGGATTGTAATAATTACAATCGTCCTTCGACTCAACAAGGTACATATCACATTCCTAGTAAGGCACGCCAAAAGGGTTTTAGAATGCTAGAGAAACTTATACCTAGTGGTGATTGATAAAAAATACTCGTACCTACATAACACTACTTACCTACCTATAACAATAAATACTATAATAATATTCAAGGTAAAACATTATGCTCAGGGTTTCTCGTATCCGTCGTTAAGTGTCCTCCTCTCGAAGTGGTCTCCACCTGCAGAGCGAAGTTTCATGGCAGCCTTGGTATACTCGGGAGCTACACTTGGCACTGTGATATCGATGTTGACCACTGGAATACTTACTGCTAAAGCAGGTAAGAACATAAAACAGATTGCTTGTGTTCTAAGTACTCTCAGCAACTTACTTCGTTTATTTTCTGCTTTTTCCGCAGGTTGGCCAAGTTCATTTTACGTGACAGGTGGTCTTTCGACCGTTTGGTGCCTTCTGTGGATAGTGTTGGTACAAGATTCGCCTCAAAAGCAACCATTCATCAGCATTGAAGAAAGAAACATGATTATCGTGTCACAAGGTGGCAACGTAGCACATCACCTGGATAATGGGGTACGAAGACAAGAGACAAAAGAATCAATAAATCTGACTCATTGACAGACTGTAAAATTTAAGTAGGACCCGTATGCTTACTAATTGAGTTAACGCACGGTACGAAGATTTGCGTTCGTTTCTTTCCCAAATCCGGATTAGCTTGTTAAAATTTTGACTTATTCAGGCGCTGCCGCCGCCGCCTGAAATTTTGGTAGGAGTCACTTTTTTAAGTGCGGAAATGCGTTGGTTTGATGATTACGGGAAGATAATCGAAGATTCGAATATGAAAGATCAAGCTACGACTATGTAACTTTAATTTTGTCCAGTTGGTACTTCTGCAATAATTAACTTGTGGCCACATACTCTTTAAACTTATAACAATTTTGTGTTACCATCAACAGGCTTTAGGAATGATATATTTGGTTACAGAAACTACCGATTCCTTGGCGCGCTGTATTTACTTCACCAGCGTTTTTAGGACTATTTGTGGCACATTTTGGCTGTAACTGGGGTTGGTTCATGCTTATTACCGAGGTGCCATTCTGTATGAAGCAGGTCTTTCATTTTAATTTATATGAGGTTAGTAGAAATTTCTTAATATTTGGTACCATAACTTCTGTCTTGAATTGATTCTCAAAAGAGATGTATGTTACTAATGTTACTCTGACGTTTATCTAATAGTTTTTAAGTTCCGGAGAAGAATTTTTGTACCGCGCTCTTTAAAATTAGCATTTCTTTTTGTGAGCAAGTCACGTAGCGATAAACTATTCGATAACTCCAAACATGGTCCTTCGAATATAGCAACAGGTGTTTGTAACACTATTTATTTTTCATTTTCAGAACACTTTGTACGTAGCACCACCTTACTTCGGCTTGTGGATATTTGGAGTAGTTTTGAGTAAAATGTTAGATTGGTTGCGAGGCAGAGGAACCATAACGACGACAACTGCTAGGAAAATCGCCACTTTGTGCTGTAAATTTATCTTCTTTATACTTGTACATAATAATATAAAATACTTTGTAGTAAGTAGGTACTTATAATAATTGCAGGGAGATGGTTACGTAAATATCAAACATTTAGCCTAGCGCAGTCCACTGCTGGACATGGGCCACTCCCAATGTTGGGAGGCTTTGTTTGCAAGCTGGCCAGCCGAGTTGATACAGAGTTTCACTTCGAGTTTTTCTTATCTTCTTCTAAACACGCAATCGATAGGCTTCGTCCCACGCACGCTGAACAGGCGCGGATCCACTAGGGTGGGCAATATGGGCATGCCCACCACCTTAATAGACCTGAGACGTCACTTTTTTATGGTTTATAAAACCAAAATGAATCATGAATCACGCGTGATTTGGAACACGTGCAATAGACGATATACCAGCATTTGTTCACACACACTGTTATGCTTCGTTTACATACTCGCGGCAGAGCGAGGGAAGTGGCGAGAGAAGTGGGCAGGGACGTGGTGTGAATGGTATATTCGTCATGCCGCGAGTACTGCCGCGTATGTTGCTGCGAGTGTCGGCTTGGCGGCGCGAGAAGGAGCGGCAATACTAGCGCGATGAAGCATTCACATACTCGCGTCGCGCACACTTCGCATCGAGCGCTCGTTGTGTACGCGCGTGTCACAGTCACAGGATTACTTCGAATTTATTATCATGACAATGACGCAACCAATCGAATGGTCCAACGAAAAATCAATAGAATTTATTGAAATGCTTGCTACGGATCTAATTAAATAATATAGGTAATACATATGTATATAAAAGGTAGGTAGGTAGGTACCTACCTACCAAACTAGAATAGGTAGGTAGGTAGGTACCTACCTACCTACCAAATTAAAATAGGTAGGTAGGTAGGTAGTACCTACCAAATTAGCCTGATTACCTACCAAATAGGTAGGTAGGTAGGTACCTACCTACCTACCAAATTAGCCTAATTATACCTACCAAATAGGTAGGTAGGGTACCTACCAAATTAGAATAGGTAGGTAGGTAGGTACCTACCTACCAAACTAGAATAGGTAGGTACCTACCTACCTACCTATTTGGTAGGTAATCAGGCTAATTTGGTAGGTACTACCTACCTCCCTACCTATTTTAATTTGGTAGGTAATTAGGCTAATTTGGTAGGTAGGTACCTACCTACCTACCTATTCTAATTTGGTAGGTAACCTACTTACCAAATTAGCCTAATTACCTACCTACCTATTTTAATTTGGTAGGTAGGTAGGTACCTCTACCTACTAAATTAGAATAGGTAGGTAGGTAGGTACCTACCTACCAAATTAGCCTAAGTATACCGACCAAACAGGTAGCTAGGGTACCTACCAAATTAGAATAGGTAGGTAGGTAGGTACCTACCTACCAAATTAGAATAGGTAGGTAGGTAGGTACCTACCTACCAAACTAGAATAGGTAGGTAGGTAGGTACCTACCTACCAAATTAGCCTAATTACCTACCAAATTAAAATAGGTAGGTAGGTAGGTACCTACCTACCTACCAAATTAGCCTGATTACCTACTAGCTAAGTATCTAAGTAGATAGCCTAGCCTAATAAAATGCCTATACTGCATTCGGTTAGGTGTCCACTTAACTAATAAAGTCGTCCATCTCCATCGCAAGGCGAATACTGTATGCGGGGCAACACGATGAACATCGCGATGATGCGAGTGTTGGGCAACGCGATGAACATCGCGATGATGCGAGTGTTTGAATGCTAGGGCATTATTCGCGTGAATATTGCCGGCAAGGCGATGAGCAATGCGAGCGGCAGTATGTAAACGCGGGGTTACAATATCAGAAATTACACACTATTATTGCGGCTTTTTTGTACACCACCACCAAATGCGCCACGTCTGCCGATCCTCCGTCTTCCGCATCCAGTCCATCCAGCACCGTAGATCATAGCAGGCAGGACGCACTGGTTGAGAACCTTTGAGGCATTGTGGTAGGGGGGAGGAGAAGACCCGACGTAGTTTGCCAAATGCTGCCCACCCCAGTTGGATCTGGCTATTTCTTTCTCGAAGTTGTTTTTACCGAGCTGGATAACCTGCCCCAGGAGATATATTTTTGAACAACTCTGAGTGTCACCCCTTCGATGGAAATCGACTCGATACAACATGTTTGTTGAACATAATCATGGTGTTGTCCAAGTTTACACCCAGGCCAACTTGTAGAGAAGTTCCATTAAAGCTGTGCAGCATTTCGCCCAGTTGTTCCAGTGACTAAGTAACTATGACGAAGTCGTCGTCGAACCGAAGATGCGAGATGTACTCACCGTGGATGTTGGTACCCCGCCAAAGTCCAATCCAGACTCTTGAAGACGTCCTCCAATGCGTTGGTGAATAGTTTGGGAGATATAACATCCACGCTGGAGGCTAATGGGTTTCGTCTTCTGGTCTTGGAGCAGGATGGACATCGTGGCAGTGTCATACAAACATCTCAGCATCTCGATGTAACGTCAATCTACACGACACTACTGCAGGGCATCCAGCACTGCCCAGGTTTCGATAGAGTCGAAGGCTTTTTCGCCGTCCACAAACGCCATACACAGCGGCTGATTGTACTCCTGCGGCTTGCTCAGGTGGCTGGAACTCGTCGAGCTTATCCGCGAGGTGATTTATGACGACTCTTGAGAACAACTTGTAGACATGGCTCAGGAGTGAGAGAGTCTTATCACCTTTTTTGAAGAACAGTACCACCGCACTTTCGCTCTGTGCTCTAGGTGTTAGCTCTTGCCGGATGATGGAATTAAAGAGACTCGCTAGCTCTTTCAGGATTGGAGCGCGACCTGTTTTCAGCACCTCAGTAGTCATTTCCATCATCACCAGGGCATCTGTTGTTCTTCAGTTGCCTGAGAGCCGCCTCTACCTCGCACTACTTGACATTTATTTTGGTATCTCCTCGCGTGAGTGGGGCTCTGTGGTCTTCGTCGCTGTGTCCCGTCGTCGGTTTACTCATCCGTGCTGCATATAGCTCAGTTGTAAGTTTCGTCAGATGGGGCCTTCCCAACTGCTACTTTTGACCCCCAGCTATATCGCTCGATTGCCTCCTGGATGGAGCGAGTGTTGGAGCGTTTAAGGTCGCGTCGTATCGGCTTTTTGATTTATTGGTTTAACGCTCTCCCGTCTGACGAAGACGACTGTGTGTATGGTTGTTCAGTGTTCACGCCTCTTCCTCATAAGTTCGAGAGTCTCAGGAGAGAGCTTGGACTCTTGCTGTTTGCGTTTTCCGGGAAACAACTTTCGAGCCACTTTCTGCAATATTTTGACCACTATGTCGGCCTTCCCGTCAATGCTGCTAGGTTTCCAGCATTGCGAAACGATTTTGAAGTTCCAATTGGAACTTTTCGGACCCTAGAGCTACTTGGAGCGGCGTAGGTCGGTTGACCTTATTATTTGGAATCTTTCAGCCTTGATGTTGATATTTAGAGAGCATCGGATAAGTCAGTGATTGCTTCCAGTTTGAAACTTGTTGATCACAAAGACATCTCTAAATAATTATGTGCTTACTGTCCGTTATGAAAAAGTCTATCTTGTTCTTTATCGCAGAGTCCCGGCGTTGCCAAGTCCACTTCCTGTTGGGGTTTTTCTTAAAGGAACTATTAATGAAAAAGCTGCCCTGTGCCCCTGACTCGAGGAAGCTGACTAGCATTTGCCCCTGCGATTTCTGCACCCTACTCCATAAGGTTCGATTTTCGTCTCGCCGCGTTCAATTCAACAGGTCAATGTGAGACCAACTCCGCCAAAGCCACCCCCCCCCCCTCCCCCCCGGCGTATTTAACATGCTTGACATGAGTTCGCACTTTTCACACATTTTCGGGTACCTGTGCCCACTACCTAGTTCCGCGCCTGGATCCGCGCCTGACGCTGAAGCTGTGGAATGAACTCCCTGCTGCGGTGTTACCAAGGGACTACAATATGGGGTTTTCAAGGCATTAGAAGGCTTCTTCAGGGTAGGCAACACGAGTGTAGTTCCCCTGGTGTTGCCTATGAATGAATGAATGAACGGATGAATGCACGCACGAAATACTGTACATTATAGTTAGAATGGTATTCAGTTATTACAATAGGTAGCTTAGCGTATTTCACCAAAATGGACATGCAAAAATTTCAAAGACATCAAATACATTGCAATGTCAATTGTTTATAATTATTAGAAAAGTAGGTAGGTATGTCATTTAAAAAGGTCATTTAAAATATTGGTAAAAATATTATTAAAATAGGTATATTGAAATCACTAATTCCTCTGAAAACGAGAGGAATGCCGCTGTGGCGTAGCGGTAGTGAACGCAGCCGCTACGCAGAAGGCGCGGGTGCGATCCCCGCTCAGTGCAAATATTTGTATGTATAAATATGGGTATTTGCATTGGTCTGCCTCGGAGAGCACGTTAAGCCGTCGGTCCCGGTTGCCATACGAACATCTATGGCAGTCGTTACGGGTAGTTGGAGCCCAAAAAAGTCTAACCATCTAATCAACAGTTATGCGGAATCCATAGAACATATTGAAAGTAATATCTGACCTCAAGTAACTGCAACATCCAGATTCCTCTGATCCATCCGACATCCACGCGGGCGGAGCCGCGGGCAAAAGCTAGTATCAAATAATTTGAAACTCATTTACGCATGTATTATGTTTATGTACCTACAGCGACAGTGACTGCATCGGTGTGCTTGGTTGCACTCTGCTTTATTGGGAACAGCCCTACAGCTGCGGTGATCATCATGGCAGTCGCAGTCACGTCCCTCGGTGGCCATAACTGTGGTGTTATCGCCAACCACATCGACATAGCGCCCAACTTTGCTGGTAGGTCGTAGGCCCAACCTACTGTTTATTGAAAATGACCGTAGTAAAGCGGTAGTGTGCGAGCATTCTGTCTGTAAAAGTTGATTTACATCAGACGAAATTCTATTAGTGTAAACAGTGACAGTACATTCGTTCGTTGTTTTTTCTTAGGCAAACACTGAAAGGTTTCATTTACACTAAAATATTAAGAAAGAATGCTCTTGTTCTAGCTCTAACGCCTCTAACTCTATGTTCGTTTGGTCTAAATCCACCTTTATACTATGAATGGATACCACGTTTAGGAAATAATTGAAGGCATTACTTGTTTTACCCTAAGCTTATAATGGGTCAAGTGTTAACAAAATCTGTTCGATGTTAAAGCAGAAACTAGAGTTTTAAAGAATTCTGAACAACAATTTATTTTGACGTTTAGTTTGTTATAATTTATTGTTTTGTTTTTATGCCTTTATGTGGTAACTCCCATGTCTTCTTGAAGATACTTACTCAGTTTCAGCGTTATCATGCGCACTAAGAATTTCCCAAGCACGGATGACATTCAGTGGATTAAGCCTGTAACTTACAACGTGAAGGACAAAGCACATTGGCTACTTTCAATTCACCATCTGAAGTCTACCTAGACAGACGATGGTGCGGGTGTTATTGATGTTAATAAGAATTATATCATATTCGGTAGGTACGCTGTTCGCTGTCACTAACACGGTGGCCTCGATTCCTGGAGTGGTGGTGCCGATATTTGCCGGAGCAGTGACACGAAACGATGTGAGTTTTCAACGTGCAATGCTCGATTTCTCAAATCATAATATTTCTAATAATATCTTGCCCAAGAACTATTTGATCAATCATATCAAGGTATAACCTGCCCCTCTAGATAGTGGTAATTCCCTTTCGGCCACCATGTCGTTGGCTTCAATGTATGAGATTGGGCGTTTATGCAAAAGTTGACGTTGATGACTGTACGTGAAATCCCATACACATTCTCCATTTTATTCCACAATACGCCCGGCCAACGAATTTTCACTTGTCTAGGGAGGCTGAATAATATATACATATTATGTTAATTTTATACTTGTGCTGGCTCATAAATTTTTGGTTAACCTGAACATTTGTTTTACAGCAAACAATTGAAGCCTGGCGGATAGTGTTCCTTGTGACTGTAGGGATCTACGCAACAGAGATTATCGCCTTTGTAACATTTGGATCTGGTGAGGTGCAACCCTGGAACAACGTGATTGCGGACAAAGATGAAGTTGAAAAAATGCCACTTAATGTCAATGAGAATAAGGCAGAAATTCAAGAAACTTAACGTCAACACTTTAAGCAAACTCATGAAAATTTCAAAAATATATTTTATATTTTTTACATCCCTATACTATGTCATTAGTAATATTACCTGGGCCATGTTGTCATTTCTTTAAAACTTGATGTATCAAATTTTGCCAAAAATATTATGTCACAATAACAAAGTAACAAAAAAAATGTTCTTACCTTGGGGCCCAGAATAGATCCTTGGGGTACGCCTCTATGGCGTAGCGGTAGTAAATGCGGCCACTACTAATAGGCGTGAGCTCGATCCCCGCGCAGTGCAAATATTTGTATGCATGAATATGGCTATTTGCAGTCTGTTCGTACCTCGGAGAACACGAGCCGTTGCAACTATTAGGTAATCTGTGCCGTTGGTCCCGGTTTTTTTTATATATTAGGACACGTCAAATTGACTTCGCCTCGCCTGATGGTAAGTTGTTACGGGTAGTTGGAGACCTAAAAAATCTAACAACTGGTCTAGCTGCAATGCTTTGATATCGTCCAATATCGATATTGGGTTGTGGAGGTCAGATGGCAGTCGCTTCACGAAAAATATCGAAGTCCAGCCAAATCTGTAGCTAGACTAGTAAAGCGCACCCTAGACTCCGAGGTGAAAGCTTCGGATGCACGGAGGACAGAATATGATCATTTCCTTCTCCATGTTCGGATGCGACTGGGATTAACGCTAGGCTGAACAAGAATAACAGAGTGATAAAATTTTTTTTCTCAAGTACCTTGGGGCTTAGAATAAATCTTTAGGGCACGCCCCGTGCCAAGCAACAACAATTACTAAAAATTCGTACATAGTTATATAGTTAGTGTACCTAGTTATATAGTATATACGCTGGACATTAACCAGACTATTGACCATCTTGCATGCATATGTATATTGACACGTGTTTATACAAATAAATGATTTGATTTGAATAAATTATGAAGACTACCAACGCGTGGCAATAGAACAGTCCACTTACGTGTCAGAATTCGCGGGTTCGATTCCCGATCAGTGAAAATATCCTTTCGGCCGTCTACGAAACCAGAGCTACGTAACTAGTTACTAGTTAGTTATCATTGTGTCTATTTGTATATTGATGTGTTTCGTATATAGAGTACGTACATAACTATTTATTTTCAAAATCTTAAGAGAACCCTCTTAGGGTAGCGCTGTAACATCAGCGGGCGCTACAACCCATTTTATGCGCCATTAAGTAAGTATGTAAGTATATTCCGAAATTCTGAAAAGTATCTGCACCAGCTATAGCAGATGTACCTATACATTAAGGCTTACCGAGAGTTTTATAGGTCTGTATACTAAAATGTGCAATAAATTGAAGTGATGTACTTGCTCGAGAGCAGGTGAATTCTATGGATGTATTAAAAAAACCTCAGAAAAAAAAATACATCTTTTGCATTCACTCTACAAGGTGCTTTTAAATTTTAAACTTTAACGGCTTGAAAATGAAGCCTAAAATTAAATTGCATTTTTTGAAGTGTCCGTGGTTATCGATTAGCAGAATCGGGGTCCAATTGTTTTCCAGACACAGTAGCTTCGGGAAGCAAGACGAAAACAAAATTTATCACGATGCAACGGTTTTTGCACGGAAACTGCTCAGCGCTTCGCAGTCCATCGCTGTTAGTCTCGGAGTGGATTGAGCCAATGACCGATTGTCACGCACACACGAATCTGATTCGTGAACTCAGTTGACCGATTCAATTTACTTACGTGGTTGACTTGACCTATGATCAACACATCCCATTCATTTCCTCATTTCTAGAACGCCGGCAGACTCTTTTGAACTCTGTAACTATAGGTATAGTATGGTATTTCACGTCAGCAAACAGGATGGTCGTTGGAGCAAATAAGTACTAGAATTTAGAACTCCAGTTGGGAAAAAGAGGGTAACACGCCTCCTTAACCAGGTAGCTGAAGACCTGAAAATAGTAGCTGGAATAGACTGAATGCGGAAGGCGAAGGCGAAGACTATGTACCGTAATGAAATGCAATAAGTTAATTGATTGATTTAAACTTACAGTCACATCCACTTTTTTATTGCTTCTTATGCTAATACCGAAATATTTACAATCTCTTAAAACTGAACTGTCTTTACAGTTTTACACTTTGAAATGACGAATAGCTTGTTTTTTTTTATTACATTTTCATTTATTTGCTTGAAAGCCTTGACGTTTATTGTGTAGTATATCTGCCTCCTTCTCATTGTCATTCGGTTGCAATTTTTCAACCTCTTCTTTGTCTGCAATCACGTTGTTCCAGGGTTGCTCCTCTCCAGACCCGATAGCTACATAGATGATAGTCTCCACTGCATAGATCCCCACAGTCACAAGGAATACAATTCGCCAGGCTTCTATGGTTTGCTGTAAAACAAATAACCGGGTTTACTATACTAGTACAAAAATGTCTGATATTTTTGTTCTGTTGATGTTGAGAGATTTTACTTAACTGACTAGAATCGGTTCAATAATAACCAGGACAAACTGTTTAGAAAAGAAGTGTGTTACGGTTCCTGAGTGAGGCAGGTATCAATGCATCCTGAGGCACAGAGGTAATGGATTTTGGCATCTATCTGCGCCTAGGTTAAGCGCGTCTTTGGTCTTTTTGTAATGTTTCTGTACGATATCAACTGAACTCCAAACTAGTATCCAGTCAACACAGTGGTCTTATATCGATACCACAATTTTTTGCAGCAAGTCTAGTGATAGTTCCTAGTATACGTCGAAGTAATTTTATGTAGCAAACGTTTACACTCACGTTGTCCCTTGTCACAGCTCCGGCGAAGATTGGCACTATTATTCCAGGGATCGTGGCAATCGTACTGGTGAGAGCGTACAGCGTACCTGCGGAATGTTTAATACACCATGAAATACTTACTCATACTAACATTATACGCGTGCCATCATCGTCTTGGTAGACTTCAAATCCTGGATTAAAGTAGCCGTCTTTAGGTCATCCATTGAACCCATTCATTACAGAATGACATTAATGTAGAGAGTGCTTAAGCACCAATTGTAGCTTTAACATTAACCTGCCTTATTATAATATGGCTTAAGTAATATTACTTACCAGCAAAATTAGGTGCGATGTCGATATGGTTGGAGGCAACACCGCAGAAATGGCCACCGAGGGACGTAACTCCAACTGACATGATGACCACCGCAGTTATAGGGTTATTCCCAATAAAACAGAGAAGGAGCAAGCATACCGACGCGGTTACTGTCGCTATGAACAAATGTACAGAAGATTTTACTTTTCACATCGCAGTTAAAGCCCCAGTGTCCACTGGGCGTATTCTCTAACGGAGTTCTAGTAGACGCTAATTAATATCTATAGGAATTAAAGAAGATTTCATTACATACAAGTCATGGTCGCTATCTTCCTTGCAGTCGTCGTAGTTATGGCGCCTCTGCCTCGCAACCAATCTAATATTATACCCAATCCTGTAGCAAATATCGACTGGGCGAAGAAAGGTGGTGCCACGTACAATGTGTTCTGAAATTGACAGATAAGTATTCTTAAAAGCATGGATGTGTAAGGAGGATAGGAAGGATAGTGTGACGCTACCGGATAGGAACGGAACCCATGTGACTTAGTCACAAAACGAAGTGACACTTTTAAGGCGAATTGGAGTGGTTATAATTATAAGCAATTGACCTCAGAGTGTGCGGCGAGTTGTACGGTTTATGAGAGAGCACGGTACTGGTACAAAAGAACAAATAAAGAAAGAAGAAGACTTCTTTTACTTACCTCAGTCATATTAAAATGGAAAACCTGCTTCAAATAGAATGGTAGCTCGGTGATAAACATGAACCAACCCCAGTTACAGCAGAAATGTGCTATCAAAATTCCTAGAAACGCTCTTGAAGTGAAAACAGCGCGCCATGGAATCGCTAGCTTCTGTAATAAATGTATTCTTATTATTTCTCATGTCATTACTAGTCGTTCAAATCAAGATGTTATGTAAGTGATCTGTATATTTATCAAGCCAACATCATCTTTGCGTTAGTCCCGGTCACATCCGAGGCCTTTACCTCGGAGGCCAGAAATAAAACGTCGAAAAAACATCGGAAATTATGTGTCCTAAATAAGCTATTATGTAGTTTCAGATCTTGCTATAAGAATTGGTGATATGCGTGATTCCTGACTATTTTCTAATGTCTGTTTTCAGTTGCGTCCGTATGTTTAAATTTTGAATTTATCTTCGCACCTCATTATGCAGACGGCTTGCAACGTTCCCACCTAGAGACTCAACGATCATGTTTCTCTCTTGGACGCTAATGAATGGTTGCTTTTGAGGTGAATCTTGTATCAACACAACCCACAGAAGGCACCAAATGGTGGAAATACCACTCGTCACGTAAAATGAACTTGGCCAACCTGCAATTTTATTTTGTTAATCTAAACAGCTGGTCCAGTAGTAGGTAGGTATAGATGATTAATTTGTATCTAAATTTAAAACGAAGTAAATTGCTAAGAGTATACTTAGTGTTCATTATTCTTACCAGCTTTAGCAGTAAGTATTCCAGTCATTAACAGTGTTACTACAGTGCCAATTGAAGCTCCTGAATATGCCAACGTCGTCATGAAACTTCGCTCGCCTGGTGGAGACCACTTCGCCACAAGAACGTTTATCGACGGATACGCAGCTCCCTGGACATAAAGTTTAAATCCATACTAATATTATAAACGCGAAAGTAACTCTGTCTGTCTGTTACGCTTTCACGCCTAAACGGCTGAACCGATTTTGATGAAATTTGGTATAGGGGTAGTTTAGACCTTGAGAAAGGACATAGGCTATGTTTGGTCGAGATAACCGACATCCACGGGGGTGCAGCCGCGGGCAAAAGCTAGTTTTGTATATATTATCAATTTATTGTGACTACCGTTTGACTTTCTAAACCCAAGAGGAAAGCCTGCTGACATCGTAAAGGATTCTGTGAAAAAGAATAGATCGTTACTCACTCCACCAATGCCTTCCAGAACTCGCATACTCGTCAGTGCCATATAATGTGTCTCAGCCATCAAAGGCGACAGCATAGTACACACGGCCGTAATTGCCACGCTGGAGAACAGTACCCATTTCGCAGAATATAACTCTGACATACGACCACCTACGCAGAAGTAAAGAAAAATGCATCAACACACTGCGTATGAACACTACATATTGGCTCGGCTCTCCTACGAGTATATAACTACTAATGTTAGTTATTTGGGCCTATTTAGCCTAAGAAAATCTTAGTAAACCTGTCAAAGTCAAATCATACCAGGTATTTGTGAGACAATATATCCCCAGTAGTAACCGCTAAGGATAACACCTTGCACATCCGAATTCCATAAGAAAGGTCCGTCTTCACGCTGAAAATGGAAAACATCAATATTATGAAGTATTTATAAATTAATTGCCACTGGAAGAAAGTGAGTTAAGGGATGACCTTCTAATTACCAGGGAACGAATATTTTCGAAGATCAATCACATTGAGGTTAGCATTTAGCATAAGTACTTCCATGTATCCCGTAGTTTCCTTGACACTATCAGTTACATTGACAACACTGATCATGCAAGAGTTAGTCGAAGTCCTTGATTAGAATAGAGCGAGATTGTACTTCAGCACCATTTCACTAATGGTACCTCTCAAACGACATCAATTTTTTCTCCCGAGCTGTGTAATAATCATAACTACAGCGTCGAGCATAGCGCTGCGATAGCCTTGACAGAGATTATTATTGGTCGATCTTCAGTGACATCACCCAGGCCGAGCAATGATAACGTTGAATGAAAATTCTAAGTCAACTCACATCAGATTCCTGGATCGCAGCATCTGTAGAGTTACTTAAATTCTCAACTTCAGAATAATTCGATCTGAGGGCTGTGTGGTTCAGCATTCCAACCATGGCCATGGAGAGGTTTACCTTCATCCCGTAAATGATAGCAAGTCCAATGGAGCTAAATATGGAGACAATGTAGCGAGCTGGGACGAGATCTGCGACATTATAAAAGCGAATGTAGGACCGTTGTTAAAAACTAAAACTACTGTGCTCTCAGACACATAGGTAGGCATTAGACTAATCATGTATGATTAGCCTTGATTGCTGTAGCAATGGAAGCTGAAATTGATGGCTATAAATTGTTCTTATCGCATTTTTTATATGAACAACTAAAAATATACAGCATTTGGGCTTTGCCCTTAGATTAAAATTCACAATAGATTGTTATTCCCTTTTGAGAGACAATCAATTCTTGTAGGTACCTACACTACTAACGGTGGCTAATTTTCTTAACATTGAGTTTAGTTAATGGCCGACATTGATGTATTGCTGACATTTGTTAGTGTATAGATTTATAAGAGCCTTGACAAAAAGAAACAATTGCTTAAACCCACCCGTGTTTAAAATGATTAGGTATGATTGTATTTTTTACGGAATATTATATACTTAGCTTTGCATGATAAGATGGATACTGGGGCACCGTATCGTATAGCAATCAATTCAAATGCAGGAAAGTCCCCTTGAGACAGATTTCTAGCAAAGAGAACATGAATTTGGATCCAATAATCCAATATGGCTCAATCCGATGATTATTCATACAATAAAGACGTTGAGTAGACCACACACGAGAAAGAGAGAAGGAAAACCCATTGTCATTTAATAGGACCTGTAAATTGAACCCAGATCCATATGATGGAACTTACAGCAAAAGCAGTAGAAAAGTAATAATTGAACAAATATTTGTGTGTGTTCGCGCAGCGGAATGTTGTTGAATTTAAAGATTTTAATTATGCAGATGTTTAGCACATGACGTCGTGTAAATGTGATGGTAAAAAAAAATTTGTGCATGCAGCCATTGTGGAGAAATTCGCTAAAAACAGATTACGCTGGGCGAACGTTGTCCTGGCGGAACTTTTTTTGAATTCATGGACTTAGAAGAAAAAAAATATGTCCAAAAATTAGCGTATATTTGCGTACACACCAAATATTTTACAAAAGTAACTTACTGCCGAAAACATTCCCTCGAGCTCCCACATCCATTGTTGTACTTTTAAACCAATTAATAATAATAAAATCTTAATCTTTAACGTCTACTTTCACAATGCAGACACACGTCTGTACTAAACTATTTACTACTTAAAGAAGATTGGCTCTTAAGTAGTAACTAATGAAATTCAGATGAGGCATGATGAATTTGAACGTTCGGCCACTACAGTGGTAGGGCGGAAGCGGTGACGGGAGCGATGCTCTGATATTTTCGTCAAATGTCCCATAGGCCTTACAGGATCACTAAATATACAACTGTCAGGGAAGGAAACTATCTCATGAACTATTAAAGCCTGACCACGGTCACGCCGCTGTCAACAGAATTTTAGCACGGGGTGGCGTGGCGCCTCGTATCATGCCACGAGACCCCGCTCTTAGTGGCAACTGGGCAACATCAGCGATAAACATTTCTATGTAGATATACCCACCTACTACCCACTTTAGTTGTATGACTAAAAATACTGATAATTGTGTGTGACAATTGTCTAAGGCTAAGCAACTAGGTATTGTATGTTTGAAATGTAAATGTGCCTAGGTAATTGTTCATTTTGAATAATTAAGACCAAATTCTACAATAAAATCTTAAGTACTAATATACATATTATAATAAAAACAAAAAGATGGCTGGTGATGCATGAAAATGTTTATTTTCAGTTCGCATCACTGACTGGTAAATTTATTCAAATAAGAAACTTCATGGCATGTAGCTGTGCTGCAAAATAAGCTAAGGCTGGTCTTCGAAATAATATAGGTACGTTAGTTTATTATGCAAAATACACGTCACGATTAAACCAAAGCATTCATAACAGATTGAGACTTCGTGCCTCAGATAGTGCATTGGGGCATCGGTCGCGGTTGGATCACTAATCACTATGGTATTTGTTACAGACATGTACCTAGTTGGATCCCTAAAAGTCCAATATCCAGACTGCTAACAACAGAATCTTGATATCATCAGTGGATTATGGAGGTTGGCGGGTGCTCCCCGGAATATATCAAAATTCGGTTATAACATCATATTTTTCTGAGAAGACAACCCTAGCCTGTCGCCTGCAAGTATCTCGCTGCCGCTTCTGCTTCTCGTAGAACGCGATTTTACGTAGGTACGAACAATAATTTGTAAAGCTAATGCTCCGACTGAATTTCATTGTTTATAGTTAATCTCGGCTAGTACCTAAATAGGACAGACGTATTGTATCATTGCAAAAAGAATATCATATACCTACTAAGTAGTTAGTATCTTTAAGTTAGAATTATAGATTATAGTTATTTACTTGAAAGTAGAAGTAATGGATGTGAGGGCTCGAGGAAATGTTTTGGGCAGTAAGTTCATTTATAAATAATAATAATAATTGTAACATAACGTAAAGACTACATTTTTTGTAAGGGTAATCTCGATGTAATCCTTTTTTATATCGACTAGAGCCCGATCAGTTGAAATTTTCGAATATGCATGAATATGCCTTATCTAATACATACTTACATATTGCAAGGCTTTTTATAATATCTATTATACTTATAATTATATATTTGTAAAGAATCAGAATTTATCCGCATTGAAGTTACAATAGCATAAAAGTTACAAAAGTTGCTTAATACTATCGGGACATTTACCATGTATTGTATTGAGTATCCGATATTTCGGCGCTGTTGCAAGCACCATGATCACCGAGTTTTTCCGATTTAGCGCAAAAACCATTCGCAACCCTTTTTATAAGGTTGCAGTCGCGTGCAAGGATTGTGACATCACAGTCTTGGACAATCTTTAACTTTATAGGTTTTCCAAAAAATAAAATTGCCCTCTCTGATTTTTGCAACCCCAAACGTTACTTTTCAATTGACTTTTAAATTTCACCATTATATTCATAATGAGATCTAGTTTCTAATGTTCTAAAAGAATAGATTTAACAAAAAAACATAACTGTAGTAGTTACATCCATATATTAAGTTTAGACAAATACTATCTATGTGACAGTTACATAGTTGTCTCATACATCTAATTTAATGAATTCTTCTCTGTAAACATTTATCTAAGTCATGTTTATAGCTTCCGTAATTTAAGCAACAATATCTACTTAAATCCGTTTGTAATTTGTGCCGTACCTTCCCTGTACACAACATAAAATATTAAAACGAGAACTAAGTAGGTTCTACAGAAATTATATGAAAACTGTTTTACTTATGTATCTCTGGCATTATTCATTAAAACGATGTTAAATTCACTTATGTATCACACCTCTACTGTATATCTCTCATCTGTCACTAGAGGCCTGCTAGAGGCATGCCACAGGGATCTATTTTTGGTCCTCATTTTCCTTTATTGAGTAGATAACAATTTAAATCAATGATTTTCCTTAATGGATATTAGATTAACTACAGTCTCAGTCGATTACGATCCACTCTCACGATCCACTAATGGGGCAAACAGCACACTGTTTTTTTATACCACTTATTAGGTGGCTTTTGGTAGGTAATGTAAAATTTGTCACAGGTTTTATCCCAGCTCGATACATAGTGTCTATACTTGGCTCCATCGGTGTTTCTATCATTTACGGGATGAAGGTAAATCTCTCCATGGCTATGGTTGGTATGCTGAACCATACAGCCCTCAAGCTGAAAAATTCTGCACACGATAATTTGACTGAAGCTGCTACCCATGAATACGACGTGAGTTGCTTTTCAAACATCATGACTTATCCTTTCATGATTACGAATGTCAAAAGCTAAATTTATCTATCACTCTCACTGGTACTTAATGTACTTATAATCTCAATTTGAAAAGAGGAATGCTAAGGTCCACGTGCTGGATCTCCTAAACCTTTTTGAATTGGACACTGGACAGGACTAGGCTACCGGCCCTTCCTCTTTAATTGAACTTTTCTCTGTAATTAATTAAGATTTTGCTATAGTTCAAACTATAAATATTTTATTGCATTAACTGTATTTAGAAATTTTGGCAATTTCCATCTTCTTGGTTAATAAAAAAAAGCATCTAGCCCACATTTCGTTAGGGGACTTTCACGTGTTTCTGTTTTCAGCGCGACGATGGACCGTTTGTATGGACTTCGGATGTGCAAGGCATTATCCTTAGCGGCTACTATTGGGGATACTTTATCTCACAAATACCTGGTATGTATAGCATGCTCCAGAATAATTTAATGTTCTTCGCAATGTGTTCAATACCGTTCTTTTTACTTTTGCGTAGGTGGTCGTGTGGCTGAGTTATTCTCCGCGAAATGGGTAATGTTTTTCAGTGTGACACTTACTGCAGCGTGTACTTTAATCTCGCCCGTAATGGCTGAGATGCATTACATTGCACTTACTAGTATGCGGGTCATGGAAGGCTTTGGTGGAGTGAGTACCGATTATTTTTGACTGAATCTCTCAAACTCTCATTTTTATGAACATTAGATACGAGTACTATATATCATTTTAATACTAAAAAGTAAACTGGTAGCTACTATTTAACAATAATACGAAAAAATTATTCAAATTTAGGGTGTGATGTTCCCGGCGATGAATGCCCTTCTGTCAAAGTGGTCTCCTCCAGTCGAGCGAAGTTTCATGGCTGCATTGGTTTACTCCGGTTCTTCACTGGGCACTGTAATAACAATGTTGATGACTGGAATACTTACTGCTAAAGCGGGTAAGAATACAAGATATATTGCTTGCATTCTAGATAATAAGTACTCTCAGCAATTTACTTTTTTTCTCAGGTTGGCCAAGTTCATTTTACGTGTCGAGTGGTCTTTCAACCGTTTGGTGCCTTCTGTGGGTTGTGATGATACAAGATTCACCTCTAAAGCAACCCTTCATAAGCGTCCAAGAGAGAAACATGATCGTTGAGTCTCTAGGTGGAAACGTAGCAAACCGCCTGAATAATCAGGTATGCAGATTTTTTTCATATTTACCATTTTGCCATTAATACACTTTATGGAATGATACTTACATGTTTTTTGTTATAGAAGCTACCATTTCCTTGGCGCGCTGTTTTTACTTCACGAGCGTTTCTGGCCCTCCTGTTTGCCCATACGTTCTGTAACTGGGGTTGGTTCATGCTCATCACCGAGGTGCCGTTCTATATGAAGCAGGTCTTTCATTTTAATTTGACTGAGGTTAGTAAAAATGACGTTGCCTTTGGTACCATGGTACCACTATTGTTCTGAATTACACGCAAATAAGAGAAGTTTTTGCTCTCAGATTTAATAAGCTATAAATATAGTCTGGTCCTCTTAAAATGGCGAAAAATATATTTAAAAAAAACGTTCAATTTCAGAACACGTTATACGTAGCACCTCCTTTCTTCACCGTGTCAATGTTTGCTATCAGTCTGAGCAAAACATTGGATTGGTTACAAGGCAGAGGCACCATAACCACGACGACTGCTAGGAAGTTCAGCAGTCTGTGCGGTATTTCTTTTTGCTTTATGTTGCATATAAAAACTTTGCTATTTTACTTATCAATAATTCTCTTTATTTTTATGCATTTATTTACAGCGACAGTAATCGCATCGGTGTGCTTGTTTGCCCTGTGTTTTATTGGAAACAACCCTACAGCTGGGGTGATCATCATGGCAGTCGCAGTCACCTCCGTTGGTGGCCATAACTGCGGTATTTACGCCAATCATATCGACATCGCGCCCAATTTTGCTGGTAGGTGCCTACTACTACACGCCCGTAGCACATCTCCGCTGTTTCGCGGCGGACAGCGGAACTGCTAGTTGAGTTTCGCTGTGTTCAAGTGTAGCTGGAGCAGCGAAACATGAGCGGAACTTGACACTTGTTATCTAATATGGAGCGCGTACCCGAATCTAACTGGTCCGTGTAGAACGCATGCGCCAACTACCTGAGTTCTGATTGCTCCGTTCAACATGATAACGTCTTTTTCGCATGCGCGAACTTGATACCGTGCGTCAAGAACTTTCAAAATCAACAGGGCCGAAATTGGGTAATTGGCTGTCTAGTTAAATTATTAGTTACTTTATGGTGAGTGATAGGGAAAGGAGATGTTCACTTTTTGTATGGACAATGGGGACACTAATTTGCACAAATATAATATATATAAATTAGTTTTATATTTGGTACCATTATACGTTAACATTACATTTAGATAAATATTATATTAATACAATTAAGTTATAAATAATAATATGTATACAAATATAATAAAGAGAAAAGAAGATGTAGCGACGGATGTGGCCCTGTAGAGAGGTTCCCTCCATCTGGCAGAAACTTGATACTCCGAAATTCATTAGGCATAACACATTTGACATTATTGGTGGACTGGTCGCCGAGTGCAGACCGAGGGTTCAGATTCAGCCACCTGTCACCGCTTCACCCCGCTGGTGAAGTGGTGTGACATTCATATCCTTCCTTTTCGGAGTACAATGGGGACACCGTGCTTTTCACACCTGAGGGCTCTTAAATTATGGCCTAGAATCAGTCGGGGAGTGCGTAATAGGAGGCGTGCGGTTTTGAGTAGGTGCGATGGCCGACCGGAGTGGTATTTGAAGGGACTACCGAAAAAAAGTAGGAGCGTGATCAGAATTCGACGTGTGTGGAGCCGTGGGCTACAGCTATGTATAATACTAGCAGTTGCCCGCGGCTCCGCCCGCGTGGAATTCGGATTCCGTTCCCACTTTTTTTTCGTGCTAAAGTTCCCTTGGATATGGTCAGGAGTGATTGTCGAACTGAACTGAACTCTGACCCACTAAAAACGCATGCCGTCGCGGGTCTTTATTTGCTAGCCTATGTTACTCCCATTATTGAAATCAGTCAACAACAAACAAAAAAAAACAAGAAAAGGACTTTCCTCTTTAGAATATTAGTGTACCTAGATGTAGGTAATACCATCCTGTACAAAAAACTGTAGACGGCGAAAAAATAATCAAAGTAAAACTTTTTTACTGATCTTGATTCATTTGGAATTTAAAAGACCCCTAATGCGGCCCTGCAATTTACGTGTTACGTAAAATTGTCACGTGACAACACTGACAAAATAGCGGACGAAGCGCGGAGGTGTGAACGGCATAAGGCGAAACTGCGCGGCGAAAGAGATAGAAGATAGGTAAATCTATGCATTAGAACATGCCGTTTCGCTAGAGTTTCGCTCCTCGTACAACTGACAGAACATGGCGAAACTACCGCGGTTCCGCTATACGCGGTTTCGCGGCGGAGATGTGCTACAGGCGACAATGCATTCTCAGCATTCTTTTAGCATACAGTGTCGAGCTCTACGACGAACTCGACGTGGAGCTCTACGATGAACTCGACGTGGAGCTCGATTTGGATGCTTTGAGAATTGCATTGCTGTTTAGTTTGCAGAAATACGTAATACCTTAGGTGCATATTTCCACATGCATCATTACATACGCATTCTCTGTAGTAACTAATGGTTTTCTGTAATATACAAATGAGCGTATTTTTATATTATGTTCGGCAGGAACGCTGTTTGCTATCACCAACACGATAGCTACGATCCCTGGAATAATAGTTCCGCTCTTCGTCGGAGCGGTGACACGGAACAACGTGAGTTTGTCGTAATAAACAACTTAAATCTCTAGATAATGATCATTGTTTAATACTTTTTTGTTATCTGTACCCCTGTAAAAGTTATCGTAACGTAAACGTATAGAGGGAACGGAGTATTGCGATTGGCGGCCTGCCTACTGTGAACCTGTGTGAGGGCGAAGGCTGCCAATCGCAATGCTTCGTTCGCTCGATACGCTTACATTGCGTTTACGATAGTTTTTCGTGCTAAGAGGGGTGTACCCGGTGTGTTGGAACATAAAAATGGATATACAAGAATAGGCACCATCTTAGTTTAGTGCTTACGCTACCACACCAACTTCTATTGTTAGGACATTTATTTTGACCCTGATATCTTAGACGGTCAAGGAACAGCAAAGTATACAACTTTGCTTGGTTTATCTCTCGAGGATCGACGACAGCAAATACACCATTCTCTTTGCAATAAACTGACGAGCTATTGGCGTCAACATTTTTCAGCCTTAACCAGTGGTAATAGGAGAAACTAGCTTTTGCCCGCGGCTCTGCCCGCGTGTATGTCGGTTATCGCGACCAAACATAGCCTATGTCCTTTCTCAAGATCTAATTTACCCCTGCACCAAATTTCATTAAAATCGGTTCAGTGGTTTAGGCGTGAAAGCGTAACAGACAGACAGACAGACAGAGTTACTTTCGCATTTATAATATTAGAATGGCTAATCCATTTTTCCTTAAAATACTTCGTGCGTACAGTCACAGTCATGATTAGGTATATTCCTATAGTTGCCGGTCTAATAATAAGTCAGTACCACGATGTATTTTAAGAATATCAATTAGCATAAACCGAATAAATATATCTGATAATTTTACACTCGTGACTCTTCAAAAATATTCAGTAAGCCCCAACATTCATCTTACAGCAAACAATAGAAGCCTGGCGAATAGTATTCCTTGTGACTGTAGGGATCTACGCAGCAGAGATTATCATATTTTTAGTATTCGCATCTGGTGAGGAGCAACCCTGGAACAACGTGATTGCAGACAAGGATGAAGTTGAAAAATTGGCACTGAATTGCAATAAGAAGGAGACAGATGAGAAATGAATACCTATTAAGAGATTGTAAATACGAGTATAACGGTATTCATTTATTGAATAAATCACTTGTAAGTACTTTTCCACAATTATTTATTTATTTGAACCTTACCGGTTTCACCTTACGGCATTCCACTTTTCCACAATTATTTATTTATTTGAACCTTACCGGTTTCACCTTACGGCATTCCTTACGGCATGCCGTAAGGTGAAACCGGTAAAGTTCAAATAAATAAATAATTGTGGAAAAGTACAAGTGATTTAATCAATATTGTAGCAAGTTCCACCAAGTGCCATCAATCTCCAGTATAAACAGTATAACGGTATTAGTAGATATTATTAGTTATGAAAGTAAAAAAATGTAGTATTTTTCGCACGCTAGTGCTGTATTTAGGTCCTCGTAGCATTAAATGGCATACCTTAATTGCATTTATTTAAGTAATAAAACTTTTTATCATTGTAACTAAAGTGTTTTAATAGGTTTTAATTATTTGTGGATTCTTGTTTATCTGTAGAGGCTTCTCAAAGAAGTTAAATGTTTACTATATTTCATAACAAAATGTCAATCAATTCGCGAGCCGCTATGAAACGTTAATAAGGAATCATGTTACTTACCTCTGATACTTAAAAAGAACTTTTTAAAACCTGACAAGTTACTCTAACAAAACTAACAATGCGGTATATTATGGAAAAGGGGCATACGGCTATACTTGATATTTTCTTCTTTAGCATTTTTTATTTTAGAGCGTGATTTTTCAGCACTTTTTATTTAATTATTTTGGGGCAAGCAACAGCTAATAATTTATACATATTTGAAGTGTGCTAATAAAGCCTTTCCATTTGATACCAAAGGGCATATTTATCTCAAATTTGTTTTTTTAACACAGTAGGCTTTATGATCGTTGGAAGGCGCCACATAAGATTCAATGACACGTTATATTAGCCTATCCTATAACCAGCGGACGATCAAGGTGCTTCTAACGATACCTCGTTTGTCGAGTTCTAATAAGTAGTTGAGGAGCTATACATACATACAAAAGCTGTCAAAATCATTACCCTTCTATGGCTTTGCCGTAGTCGGGTAAAAAAGTTATAGATTTTTGATCAACAACTGAACCATAGTTATATCTTCGATGTAATGTACCTAAGTATAAAAATGACGGAGAGGTCAATAGACGGGTTTCTCGTTGAGCAGATGTCGAACCCGCGACTTCCGACTGGAGTTGGACCTTCTACCGTCACTCCACGAAGGTCGTCATAAATGTGTGTGAAGTGAAAAAGAATATCCCATCAAAAACAATACTTGTAAAAAAATGCCAAGCTTCGCCGACCTCGGTTCCTCTACCGCAAAAAGTTGTGAGATCCATGTATAACCAAGTCGGTTAATTTATTCAGTCCCTACTTCAGGGACCTTCTGTCCTAAGTTATTACGTAATAAGCTTTTATGTTTTAAATATAATAAATTGACTTGGCCATCTCATGAAAACACAATGTATCGCACCATCACAATAATTACATTAAATAAGATCCCATTCCCAGTCCCAGTCCCAGTCCCAGTCCCAGTCCCAGTCCCAGTCCCAGTCCCAGTCCCAGTCCCAGTCCCAGTCCCAGTCCCAGTCCCAGTCCCAGTCCCAGTCCCAGTCCCAGTCCCAGTCCCAGTCCCAGTCCCAGTCCCAGTCCCAGTCCCAGTCCCAGTCCCAGTCCCAGTCCCAGTCCCAGTCCCAGTCCCAGTCCCAGTCCCAGTCCCAGTCCCAGTCCCAGTCCCAGTCCCAGTCCCAGTCCCAGTCCCAGTCCCAGTCCCAGTCCCAGTCCCAGTCCCAGTCCCAGTCCCAGTCCCAGTCCCAGTCCCAGTCCCAGTCCCAGTCCCAGTCCCAGTCCCAGTCCCAGTCCCAGTCCCAGTCCCAGTCCCAGTCCCAGTCCCAGTCCCAGTCCCAGTCCCAGTCCCAGTCCCAGTCCCAGTCCCAGTCCCAGTCCCAGTCCCAGTCCCAGTCCCAGTCCCAGTCCCAGTCCCAGTCCCAGTCCCAGTCCCAGTCCCAGTCCCAGTCCCAGTCCCAGTCCCAGTCCCAGTCCCAGTCCCAGTCCCAGTCCCAGTCCCAGTCCCAGTCCCAGTCCCAGTCCCAGTCCCAGTCCCAGTCCCAGTCCCAGTCCCAGTCCCAGTCCCAGTCCCAGTCCCAGTCCCAGTCCCAGTCCCAGTCCCAGTCCCAGTCCCAGTCCCAGTCCCAGTCCCAGTCCCAGTCCCAGTCCCAGTCCCAGTCCCAGTCCCAGTCCCAGTCCCAGTCCCAGTCCCAGTCCCAGTCCCAGTCCCAGTCCCAGTCCCAGTCCCAGTCCCAGTCCCAGTCCCAGTCCCAGTCCCAGTCCCAGTCCCAGTCCCAGTCCCAGTCCCAGTCCCAGTCCCAGTCCCAGTCCCAGTCCCAGTCCCAGTCCCAGTCCCAGTCCCAGTCCCAGTCCCAGTCCCAGTCCCAGTCCCAGTCCCAGTCCCAGTCCCAGTCCCAGTCCCAGTCCCAGTCCCAGTCCCAGTCCCAGTCCCAGTCCCAGTCCCAGTCCCAGTCCCAGTCCCAGTCCCAGTCCCAGTCCCAGTCCCAGTCCCAGTCCCAGTCCCAGTCCCAGTCCCAGTCCCAGTCCCAGTCCCAGTCCCAGTCCCAGTCCCAGTCCCAGTCCCAGTCCCAGTCCCAGTCCCAGTCCCAGTCCCAGTCCCAGTCCCAGTCCCAGTCCCAGTCCCAGTCCCAGTCCCAGTCCCAGTCCCAGTCCCAGTCCCAGTCCCTGTCCCAGTCCCAGTCCCAGTCCCAGTCACGAAATGAAGTTCAGTAGTTTGGCGTGAAAGCGTAACAGACGGGCAGACATTTCTGTCAATGATTCGTGGATCGGGGATATAGCAGTTAAAGATAATCTTAAGTAACATGTAGTTAAATTGTATTTTTTACTAGCCTTCCACCCGCGGCTCCGCCCGCGTGTATCTCTTATCCCCGGTTCTACTCAACCGATTGCAATCAAACAAATGT
Organism: Eilema depressum; assembly: GCA_914767945.1. NCBI lineage: Eukaryota > Metazoa > Arthropoda > Insecta > Lepidoptera > Erebidae > Eilema > Eilema depressum. The sequence goes on from OU612026.1 coordinate 4,761,405, forward strand.
AAGATTTTAAGTCTGACCAAGACCTTTCTAAACAGAAAAAACCGCATCGAAATCCGTTCAGCCCCTCTAGACAAGTGGCAATTCGTCGGCCGGCGTTTTGTAGAATAGAATGCCAAATGTATGGGATTTGACGTATATGACAGGCGTCAATGATTGTGAAAAACGTCAAATCCTATACGTTCGTCATTCCATTCCATCATACGCCGAGCAACGAATTACCACTTGTCTAGGGGGCAGTAGTTTTTGCGTCCAACGCGGACAAACATTTTCAATCTACAATTTGATAATAGCATAGATAGATATAATTTGCAAGGTCTGTATTAAAGTGTGTTCGGGTCCTGAATTGTAAAGTAATTACCTGTAACCGATTGAGATGTTTTGCTTACACGTTTAGTTTAGAGGGCAATGCATTAATACAGCCTTATGAACTTTTAAACTAAACAGTGATAAACCCATCGACTTGAGGTACTAGGTATAATTAAGTCCATGATTTGAATATGGAGATAATAGGCATTTTTGCACTAAACAAGATATGTAGTATGTAGACTTGTGTTGGCAAGCACTCGTGTGTTACATAATATAACTAACACACTGCAGTTGCGTAGAGATGTGGCATCTTTGGCGGTATTTTACCGTCTCTACCATGGTGAATGTTCTGATGAGCTCTTCCAATTAATCCCACCCTCTCCTTTCCTATATAGGACAACACGTGCAGGGCTTAGATGCCACCCGCATACGGTGCAGAATATTCCATCAAGAACCAAGCGGTTCGGCGACTCCTTCTTCTGCCGCACCATCAAGTCTTGGAATTCCTTACCAGTTCACGTGTTTCCCACCTCCTACAGTCCCGGGTCCTTTAAGCGGGGCGTGAAAAAGCATCTGATGAGGCCGTCAAGCTGAGTGCCACCATTGTAACATGATACGTGTCTGTAATGGTGGCTCTCTTTTCAGAGACTTTGCCTTCAGCTTACCATCAGGCGAGGCGAAGTCAAATTGACGTGTCCTATATAAAAAAAAACTAAAAAGTTAAAAACCATACTTGAATGGGTATCTATGATATTAAATACTTACATTTATAGTAAAAAAATAGAACAAGATAATATTTCAGTAATTAGTACCGTACTCACAAAAGTTAGTTATTCATTCATAGTCATAGTTTTTTGAAATTTCAATGTGGAACAATACAATTGTTTCTTATTGACGTCAATAGGCGCTGGTGGTGAAGAAACGGCGCGGCAACAAACTCCACTAAATGTGGACGAACAATAGGTATATAAAAAAATTGTAACATATTTATCTTTTAACAACGTACCTATTCAGTTATTTTAAAAAAATGGAAAATAGTTTCCAAATAGCTAATATGCATAAAGATCTACCACATTGACTTTACTATTTAGTACCTTCACCTCTATTCCGTTCCTTATGAAAGTAGGTACCCATTCTCTTCGAGCTACAGTAACTGAGATAAAACTAACTTTTAACTTCCGTAATCATGGCTCGTGCAAACTTCGTACCTAGTCAACTTACATCAGATTCGTGAATCGCATCATCAGTGAAATTCTTAAAATTTACACCTTCAGATTTAGGGGAAGGGGGGGCATGATGGGGAAGCTAAGGGAAATAACAAAAGTACAGCATAATCACTATGTTTATTAGTCTCATTAATTTATGACACGTTGTGTCATTAATCTAACTATGATTTGGTACAGTCTTTGGAGAATCAAGATATCACATTTTTTATAATTAATAATTAACAGGAACATAATGAAAACCCCATCTTGCCCCATACTATGGGGTATGATGGGGTTATGAAATTGGGGCATGATGGGGAAAGCTAGTCGTTCTCACAAAACAAACAAATGTGTATTTCCTCCAGATTTTCATCGTCCACGCCAGCACAAGCGTTGTGAGCCCAACGCCCACAGAGCTGGCAGCCTACCCAAGGTTCTGACGATGTTAAAAAATTGTTATTAACATCATTGCAGTATAAGCAAATGGCATCTTCTTCATTATTCTTTTGTTTTTTTGCTGAGGGTTTGGCCTTTTGTTTGTTTTTAGCATTCTTTTTGAGGCGAGGATCATTAGGATTGGATGTTTTACCCGGCTTTTTCAAATTTTCCAGCTCATTTTTATAGGGTGTTGAGGTAATTATGGCTGTTTTTCCTCGGCGGTATTGTTTCCTTTTTTCAGTTCGTTGAACAGAAGGAATGGGTAAAATATCACTTGGGGATGCATTGTCGAAGCTAGACGTCAGATCACGGCATACTGCACGAATGGAAGGTTCAGGATAATAAGAACATCCTGGTTCAGGTTCTGTGACGGGTGTTTCATCCACTCTTGGTGTGACATGTTCGTAACATTCGGTAATTAACTCTGTTCTAGGCGGAGACGAAGATGTCGTTGTTGCTTCAGGTTCTGTTGCAAGGGTTTCAGTATGAGAAGTTGTCATGACTGTTGAAGATACAGTTGTGACTGTTGTTGTTGAAGATAGACATGGCACTGCTCCGGATTGAAGACCTTCAACTTCTGAAACCCTTTGATGTTCTGCGTTCGATGAGTCTTCAATATTTTGTATGTTCGTTGTTTCAGCAGAAATGAAATCAGCATCAGTAAAATTATTTTGGTTATAGGGCCATATACCACATTTTCTAAATGCGTTAATAGCGGTGGACATTGTAGCTGCCTGAACGTATGCATTACCAAATATTTCACTTATCTGGAATACAGTCACCACACGTCCAGGGTGTGATCTCAACCAACTTGTAACAGCATGATCGTAATAAGTGCTGAGTGGCTTCATGAATGCTACGTCTGCTGGCTGCATTTTGTGTGTGCAGTGAGGAGGAAAGCAAAGTATAATCACTCCATTTTCACGAGCTAGATCAATCACTGCTAAATTTTGAGTGTGACTCACATGACCATCTAGAAGGAGCAGTATGTGGTTATCAGGAGTAGCACCGGAAAACTTTATAAAATTTTTGAACCATGTCAAAAATATATCGGATGTTATCCAGCCTCGAGGATTACAAACGGCTGTAGTACCGGGAGGAGCATGATCTAATAGTTCGGGCTTCATGCGTTGCCTCGGAAAAATCATCATTGGGGGCATGTAGGTTCCAGCAGCGTTAAAACATATTTCTACTGTGATAGTTTGTCCTCGTTCAGCAGATGATAAAGAACCCACTTGTTTCCGTCCTTTCATAGCTAATATTTTGCTCTTGGTTTTAGACACAACAGAAATTCCAGTTTCGTCACAGTTGTAGATTTTGTCAGGGGTCAATTCATACTTATCATAAATATCTCCGAGCAACTGGTAGAACTTACTTACTGCCACTTTGTTGAACCCCATTGCTCTAGCTGCTGATGTGGCTTCAGGTTTGCGAATTGATAAATTTTGATGACGTTTCAAAAAACTTTTAAGCCAATCAGCGCCTGCCATTTCTTTATCAGTATTAAAATTGTGTGTCTTTCCATTTTTAACGGCTAATTGATATGCTAGACGTCTCAGTTCGATAGTGGTTAGTCCAAAAAGGCGCTCTTCCATATACTTCAGATATGCTTCTATTTCACCTTCTTCTTTAGGTGTAAATATAGATTTTTTCGGGCCTAAAGGTAAACCAATAGTAACTTCACCCCCTTCTTTCATTTTCTTAACATATCGCTCTAAAGTAGTCTGAGGCACTGCGTATGCAGCAGCAGCTTTTTTGTATCCCATCTCTTTGCTTAAAACTTTATCTACAGCTATTTTCATAGAAACTATCGACCACTCTCCTCTTCTGGTCTTTTTCTTGTAAGTACGTACCATGGTTTACCTAAAAAAATAATAAGTTAATGTTATTTATTAAGCAACTTAAAAGCACAACATTGCACAACACAACCCCATGTTGCCCCAATGTCCCAATGCCCCATCATGCCCCAATGCCCCATCATGCCCCACACCCAGTACCCCATCTTGCCTCATAAGGTCACTCTCACCAAAAAAAATTATAACTAATAAAATGTTTAACGGATTCGTACAAACAACATACCATATCAAAATAAACAATACTAGTAACCAAAGATAAAAAAAAACATAAATGGATTGATTATAATTACCTTAAAAAAATTACGTTTCACCTTACAAAAAATTAGATCGACGAAACACTCCACCACTTTTTCGTATATATACAAAAAACGCGTGCACTCCCGCTCACAGATTCTCTCGCACTAACCGTCGGTTGAATGAAGCTTTCTGTTGGTTTATTGTTTCATATTCACAAACGTCTAGTTTCTTCTATGTGTGCGGTACCCCGTCTTACCTCGCTACCCCGTCATGCCCCCCCTTCCCCTAATTAACTTCAGCTGTGCAATTCACTAAGGAAGCACAACGATGCAAGTCGCAACGTTGTGCCCGATAGAGATTGTCATTGGTCGATCTCCAGTGACGTGACCCAATCCGACCAATGACAATCTCTATCGAGCACACCGTTGCGACTCGCATCGTTGTGCTCGCTTAGTGAATTGCAGTGCTGCGCTGTATGAGCATTCCAACCATGGCCATTGAGAGATTCACCTTCATCTTCTTCTTCATCCTAGCGTTAATTCCCAGTCGCATCCGAAGCTTTTTTCAGCTCGGAGTCTGGGGTCCGCTTTACCAGTGTTAACTACAGATTTGGCTAGACCTCGATATTTTCAGTGTAGCGATTGCCATCGGACCTCCACAACCCAATGGTGTCATTAGGCATATCGAAGCTTTGCAGCTACACCGTTGTTTTTGGAATTTTTAGGGCTCTAACTACCCGTAACGACTGCCATAGATGTTTTTATGGCAACCGGGACCGACGGCTTAATGTGCTCTCCGAGGCACGACCAGACCAATGCAAATACCCATATTTCATGAACACAAATATTTGCACTGAGCGGGGATTGAAAATATAAGTCGAGAGATTTACCTTCATCTCTCGACTTATATTTTCACTACATAGATATATGTTTTTTTCTTTCTTGCAATGAATACACCGATGTCTGTACCTACTATTTACTGCATAAACGAGATTAGCTTTACATAATGAAATTCAAATGGAACATTAGCCGTAAACTATTGTTTGTTCCTAAGACTAAACACTTGGTCACTGCGGTGTGGTGGGGTAAAAGCGGTGGTGAATGCGTTGTGTTGGCACCATACAGTCATACAATCTTCATACAATACCCGTTCATTTCGTTTCGTTTCGGTATCACTGCCTCGCCTACACTCATTTATTCATCCACTGAATATAATCTTGGTATAATAAAGAAGAGTGAATATGAGACTATCTGTCAAAAAATAAAATTAAGGTCCTTGGCAAAAAAAAATAAAACCTCGGATATAAATCCATACGGCCGAAATCACTGGCATAGCTAGGTTAAAAATATAGCTACGAGTAGCTAGCTCCTATAGGAACCTTGTACTTCATTTTAATTCAAACGGTATGTCATTTCGTCATCGTTGTAGTTAGTCGTATAGGCGATTAAGGGTGTGCTTCAAGGACCTCTACTGGGTCCAGGCTGATAATATAATTTGTAACCGAATACCATTGCATTTCATACACAGAAGTTATATTGGAAACCAAAGAACACACGTCTCACACGTTTGGAACTAATATACTTAATAAGAATCATTTATCCATTCAACCTAAGTTAAATAATTTGTTTTTTTGCGGAAGTAAGAGAATTTATAAGAGGCTTTCAACATGCTTACTCATTTTACATTTTTTTCCACCTCGTCGAGTCTTCGGCTACCCGAGTAGTGACTCTATACTAGGGATTGCAAAATTCGAAAAATTTTCAATTTCGAATTATTCGAATTCCACTTGTCCTAAATTCGAATTATTCGAATTATTCGAATTTTTCCAAGTTTTTTTTTGCAAAAAAGCATATTTTATTGGGTGTTTCTTTGAAACCGAGTGTATTTGCCTCATTGATATGGCTCAATTTTTTTTTTACTTTTAGACTTTAACTCACATAAAATCGTGACCAGATCATTTTATGTTATATCATATTTCGAAGGCACTGATTTGTACCCAGTAGTTTAGGAAATAGACTGTGCTGATAAATTGGTCAACCAGATTAATGATGACCAAGGCAGATGAATGGACTTTTGCACCATATTAATTAGAAGCATGCAGATAAATGAGAATAACATATTATCTTCAATCAACTTTACTATAAAATATCTGGCAATCATCATCACCATCTGCATAAAGACGGATTTTCCTGATTGCATCCATGACCAAGATGACCAAGGAGCTCAGGGTCCGCCTTCCGGCTCTTCCTCCTCCACTTTGCACGATCTTGGGCGTCAATGGCAGTGAGACCATTTGCACGCATATCACCCTCCATGGCGTCAAGCCAGGACTTCTAAGGCCTATCCCTTTTACCTGGACCCGGTGGGGACACCATCTGCGCCATTGTTACCCACGTAGCCTGGCGGTTGCCGCAAGACGTGGCCGCACCAGCGAAGGCGGCTCTCTTGCATTTTATTCGCGATGTCACGGACGTGAAGGCTACCGCGGATGCGAGAGTTCCTCACGCGATCTTTACACGTGACGCCACACATCCATCGCAGCATTTTCATCACCGCGACACGTAGTTCTTGCTTGTGTCGCTCCAGCAGCGGCCACGCCTCGCAACCATGTAAGAGAACAGGTCTAATGATCATCTTATAGACCTGCCTCTTCAACCTAACTGGCATTTTGGGATCACGCGTGACGCCAGTCATTTCTCGCCACTTGGCCCACGCGGTAGCAATCCATGCCCTGAGGTCGTAGTTGATTTCACCAGTCACAGGAAGTACAGATCCCAGGTTCTTAACCTGGTCCGTGCGCTCGACCAAGTCATTTGAACGTCTCCAAATGCTTTGTATGCTCGTTCATAATTTTAAATAGGAATACCAATACTATGCGAATGGGTATGGGATCTGTGGAGTTTAACGCTAAGTATTCTGTCTTCGCTACATTTAGCTTCAGACCGCCGCCGTTCTCAAGCACTTCCTTCCACCCTTTCACGCACCAATCTGCTCCTGTCCACGTCCATCAGCGCAATATCATCAGCATACATGAGCAACCACGGAGGCTGCTCATGCGAGTTTCTGATGCTGTCCGACAAAACGTCTAATACTACGCTGACAGGTAAAGACTAAGGACGGATCCTTGGTGTACCCCGACGGTGATGGGGAAGGCTTTCGAGTCACCAACAGCAGTCCGAACCACAGAACCGGAATCGTAGTACAAGTCTCGGATGGTGTCAATGTAAGTTTCTGGGACTCCCTTGGCCCGCAATGCCCATCAGATCACCGCGTGAGGAACACGGTCGAAGGCCTTCTGTAGGTCTAAGAATAGGTAGTGCAGAGGCGTGTTCTTCGGCCTGTGTTTCCCCGCCACAATCTTTAAGGTGACCACCGGGTCCATGGTTCCGTGCCTGGGACGAAACCCGTACTGACAACCCGAGAGTGTACGTTCCTGTCGGATCCGGGAGTCGGTTATCCGCGGTAACTGCCACTCTCCTGCACCGATTCCTTGCCTTTGAAGATTGGTGTGATGATGCTTAGCCTCCACTGGCTCGGGATCTCACCGGGTACGTGGTTATAGAGATTTACTAGAATGAAATCACATCATGGGCACCCATTGCCTTCCAAGCCTCGATAGGGACTTCGTCAGGTCCTACAGCTTTCCGGTTCTTCATGCGGCGAATGGCAGACTTCTGCAGGCGTTATCGGTGGCACTAGTCCTTGATTCGGAGGGAGGTCTGGTGGCTGCACCTCTTTATGCTGCTTATTCAGCAGCTGGTGGTAGATGGACGCCATCTCTCCTTCACCGCGACTTTCTCGTACAACAGATTGCCCCCAGGGTCTTGAATGCAGCGGCACTTGGATAGACCCTGTGCCGCTTTGGCCCTGGACCGCGACATCTTTTGCCCTTCAGACGATTCCACTATAATGTAAACATCATTTTTGTACCATATTCAACAAATAAAGGACATTGAACTTTGAACTTTGACCTTTGAACTTGAACTTTGAACTTTAAACTTTAAACTTTGGTACATAGCCGTTGCAAGTGGTCTCGTTTGGCCCTGGCTACGGCTCTCCTAGGGGTGAATTGGCATCTTTGTACGCATCGCGGTCTTCGGAAGATTTGGACGCTTGCTACTTTTTATAGAGGGCTTTCTTCGCCCTGATCTCTTTCTGGACTGTGTCGTTCCACCAACAAGTGTCCCTGTCACACTTGCGTCCACCTTTAGACATACCGAGGGCCCCCTTCCCGCTTCAAGAATAGCTGCCTGAATCCTGTCCCAGCAAACCTGTACTGGTTCGTCTACAGCATCAGCGCACTTGTCACTGATGGCTGAGACGAGACTTTGGGACTTGACTTCATCAAGCAGCCACCACTTGATTCTGCGTTGGGCACGCTCAGCACGTTTGCCTTTGGGTTTCACGCGGAGGTCCATGACGTGAGTGATACTCGCCCCGGTATAACCTTGCAGTTGGCCATCTAGCTGATGCTGTGTGCTGCTGTGTGCCTCCTAGTGAGTAGGAAATCGACCTGGGTAGAGTGCCCCCCGCTCTTGTAGGTGTTAAGATGTTCGGATTTCTTTTTGAAGTACCTGTTCACGATGGCATGAACGGCAGTCGCACACGTTCTGAAGATGTGCTCACCCTCTGGGTTGCAACTTGCGACTACCGTATCCAAAACCATCGTGGACACGCTCAAACTCCTCACACCCGCCACCCACATGACCGTTCAGGTCACCACCCAGGAAAATTCCCTGCGACAGTGGGATGTCACGAAGCACTTCCAGAACGAGATCTTTTCGGCTTCGCTACGCTTAGCCTGTGGCGCGTAGGCACTTATCAGGTGGGTTACAATTCCATTGATAAGCACCCTCACCCCGGCCCGTGCACCTGTGTACATCAGCTGGTAGCCGTCCCCAATGTGCATGGAGCTACTGCCACCCCAACGATTCTCCTGCAGAAACTCCATGGCCACTCTTTGCCTGCAGAGTACGTCAGCCAACTCCCTCGTGCGACCGGTCAACGTGCCAATGTTCCACGTTGCGAAGCAGAGTTTTTGGGAACCACAATGTTGGCCTAACATCTTTAGCCGTGCCCGGCTCAGGCACGGTAGCCCTAGCCGACTTGCGACACGAGGTGGGCGACCCTCATGAGCACCGTTTTTGCGGCGGCGCCCTACCCTCATCGTATTCCTTTATTCTTATAGCCATTTATGTTGTGATTTGGCATTTTTTGGACTTTCCGGGGGCAATTACCAACCTCCAACCCCGAAGGGAAAGCCAGCGCCAGAGTCTCGTCCGTTCTTCAGCAGGTGCACCGGCTTGCAGGTGAGGTTGGCTTGGGGCCCAAGAACTTGATGGACCCCCTTGCACCTAAAAATTCTTTTTCATTAAAGCTCATAAAAACGTAAAAAAACTGATCATATGATGAGATTGTTGTTATTTTTAATTAATCCTAATTTATCTGGCCCGGTCAAATTCATCTGGGCATAAGAGCCAGATAAAACCAGACTAATGGGAACCAGACAAATTAGAAATTTATAGTTAATCGAACCCTGCACCTTTATTTATGAACAGATAGAATGAAAGGTGTAATTAACATGAATAGACAACATTATGACAGACTTTGGTTTAGTTTCAAAACATAACTAAAAACCCGAAATCCATGAAATAATACAGATTAATTATGCGACATACGTGACAAACTCCCAAAGAACAACTTTCAATCGTATTTTTTAACAAAATATAACCCTTGAACGTGCAAGTGTTCGATAGGGGTCTACTGACTGACGCAAACAATCACGAGTCGGTATTCATATAACAAATATTCTGTGTTTACATTGAAATTATGCTTGAACAAGATGCGCCAGTTGAATTATTATTTTCGACGGGGACATTTTTAAAGTAATGTAATTACGAATATATCCAATTATTTTGAATTTCAGTTATAACATATCAAGAAACATGTATTCAAATATCGATGCAACATTCTTATTTTAATATAATTGCTTCTTAAGATCGCAAAAAATCTAATAATTCAACAAAAACCGGCATGGGGACACACCAGATTAATTAGTTTTTACTGTTTTCTGTTAGTTAAATTATTGCTTGTATTAAATAATCACAATTAATTAATATATGCGTCGATAGACATTTTTATTTAATATGTAACCTGAAATTTTTGTGATAATTGGAGAATAAATTGATGTGTTCTTTAGTCAAAAACATGTCTAATCTGGTTTACAAAGAATCACCCTATTACATTTGGATTTTTAGTGAGCATACCTACACTGATCAATAAGAAAAAAAAAGCAGCCCATTTTTATACAATTTGCGTTTAATAAACTTTACTTAATTATATTTGTTTGGTATCTTGGTATCTTATTAAGTGAGCATTCCCTCATTCATACTCACTCTCAATTTAATAAAAGTAAATCTTCTAAGCATTTAAAATCACAGTCTCAATCTGAACTTAATAAAAGTAAGGGTTTCGTCTTCTGGTCTTGAAGCTGGACGGACATTGTGGTAGTGTCATATAAGCATCTCAGCACCTCGATGTATCGCCAATCGACACAAAACCGCTGCAGGGCATCCAGCACTGCCCACGTTTCGATAGAGTCGAAGGCTTTTTCGTAGTCCACAAACGCCATACACATGGGCGATTGTACTCCTGATTCTTTTCTACAATCTGCCGAACAGTATGGATCTGGTCAACGGTTCTATAGCCTTTTCAAAACCCGGTTTGCTCAGGTGGCTGGAACTCGTCGAGATTACCCGCGAGGCGATTTGTGACGACCCTCGATAACAACTTGTAGACATGGCTCAGGAGTGAGATGGGCCTGTAGTTCTTCAGCAAGGACTTATCACCTTTTTTGAAGAACAGTACCACCGCACTCCCACTCCATGCCCTAGGTGTTAGCCCTTGCTGGATGACGGAAATAAAGAGACTCGCTAGCTCTTTCAAGATTGGAGCGCCACCTGCTTTCAATAGCTTAGTAGTAATTCCGTCATCACCAGGGCACTTGTTTTTCTTCAGTTGCCGGAGAGCCACCTCTACCTCGCACCGCTCGATTTCTGGCGTCTCCTCGGTGTAATGGCGCGTGACTGGGGAACTGTGGTCTTCATAGCTGTGTCCCATCGGTTTACTTATCCGTGATGCATATAGCTGTCCATAAAATTTCTCGATCTCTTCAAGTATCTCGAACTTTGAGGTAATCGTTTTGCCATCCCCAGTTTTAAGTTTCGTTCTTTCACTTTCACTCAATTGCCTCCGGGATAGTGCGAGTGTTGGAGGTCGCGTCGTATCAGCTTTTTGATTTGTTGGTTTAAAGCTCTCCCATCCGATGAAGATGACTGTGTGGATGGTTGTTCATGCCTCTTCCTCATAAGTTCGAGAGTCTCAGAGAGAGCTTGGACTCTTGCTGTCTGCGTTTTCCGGGAAACAACTTTCCAGACACTTCCTGCAATGTTTTGACCACTATGCTGGCCTTCTCGTCAATGCTACTAGAGGTTTCCAGCATTGCGAAAAGATTTTGAAGTTCTAGTTGGACTTTTCGGACCCTAGAGCTACTTGGAACGGCGTGGGTCGGAGGGTTTATCTTATCATTCGGAATCTTTCAGCCTTGATGTTGATATTTAGAGAGCCTCGGATATGTCGGTGATCGCCTGCAGTTTTAAACTTGTTGAGCACAGAGCCATCTCTAAATATGTGCTTACGTTATGAAAAAGTCTATCTCGTTCTTTATCGCAGAGTCCCGGCGTTGCCAAGTCTATTTCTTGTGGGGTTTTTTTCTTAAAGAACCTATTCATAAGAAGAGCCCCTGTAACTCGAGAAAGCTGACTAGCATTTGCCCTATGCAATTTCTGCTCCCCACTCCATAACGTCAAATTTTCGTCTCGCTGCGTTCTTGTACTCCCACTTTGGCATTGAAGTCCCACATAACAACTTTGTAAGTGGCCTTGGCGGTGTGATTAATTGCCTTAGCAATATCCTAATATACCACCTCGGCAGTTTTTTTGGGGTAAGACGAGGTCGGCGCATATACCTGTATCACCTTCAGCGAACGACTGTTCGTGATTTTCAGGACAAGGTACAGACAACTTCAACAACGCTGCTGATGAGGTCCTTTTTACCAGAAAGCCGACTCCTCCCTGGGGGAGCTGATCACCTTCTCTAAAATAGAACAGGTCGCCTGACTCAAGGGTTGTCGTGTCCTCCCCTTTCTTCAGATCTCTGACAGTCTCAATATGTGCCAGTTTATGCGAATTAGTTCTACCTCGAGTTCGGTGAGGTGCTCGTCTAGTCGTAGTGTACTGCAGTTATAAGCTGCCAGCAGTACCTAGATGGTTTCGGTAGCTTCCCGCTACCATGGCTGGGAATAGCGGGATCATCGGGAACTGGGGGCCTTTTATTTTGGCGTCTGTGCATGGTGAGAGTGTCTAGCCTACTATTGCGTAGTAGTTTTTCATGATAGTAACCGAAATTCGAATAATTCGAATACTTGGTTTTAAAATTCGAATTTATAAATTAGCCCAAAAATTCGAATAATTCGAATTTTTCGAATTTCGAAGTAGTCGAATTGCAATCCCTACTCTATACCCAGTTGACTTTTACACATCTCGCTTTAATTTACATTCATGGGTGAGTCGTGAACAACACAATTCAAAATACGGCATGTTGCTCGACCCGTCAAAATCTCATCATTTTTTGAACTCGGGTAGACTGTTGACTACTAAGTATGTAGTTTAGGGTCGTGGAGTATTCAGCATTTTACTCGTATGTTATTTTAGAATTTAGAAATTGGAATAAATAAATAGAGTTGTTTATTTAAAATTTATTTAATTAATGATAGTTAATTAAATTAGTATTAAAAAAGTTAAAATTACTATCAGATTTTCTGCGCTGTCTTTTGGTATAAACTGCTTATAAATAGTTTTAAGGTTAGAAGTAAAACCACATCTACCGACTTCAAATATGAGATCCTCTACAGATGCCTGTTCTTAAAGGCTTTAAATCTGTTCAACATCTGTCTTCTTCTCATTTTTATTAAGGGGCAATTTTTCATCCTCATCTTTGTCTGCAATTACCTTGTTCCAGGGTTGCACTTCACCAGATCCAAATATTGAAAATGTGATGAACTCGAGTATATAGACTCCTACAGTCACAAGAAATACTATCCGCCAGGCTTCTATTGTTTGCTGTAAAACGATTTTTTTTAGAAAAGCTAATGTCAGATATTCTATAACAATACCTACATTTATGCACATAGCTATACCTGCAAAGAGTTATACAATGGGAAATAACCTTTGAAAGTTGACCTGAGACGTCTATCTCGTCCCTTTATTGAAAGGGGTAGGTATTAGAAAAGTAGCACTTGTCGGATAATCTTCTCAAAAGGACTAATCTAGCTTAAAACAAATATCAGTTACTTAGATTTCTAAAACCCTAATCAACTTGAACCTAGAAATGATACTCTGGAAGTACTGTCCGAAGTCCCATGCTATTTTTTATTTTTTTATTTTACAACAACGTTACGCTTAGTGAGCAGTGACCTATCCAGAGTTTGATAAAAACTATCCGTATCTGTACAATATACTAACATTGTTGTGTGTTACCGCGCCGACGAAAATCGGCACTATTATTCCAGGAATTGTGCCCACCGTATTGCCGAGAGCAAACAGCGTACCTGATGAATATAATATTGACAAATAAATTAATGATTTTAACAAATATTCCACTACTAAATTTTATTTCACTGTAATCTGTTCAGCATATTTTTCGTGGATACAGACAGGAGTCCTTGCACTATATTTATTTCGATATGAATTCAAAGTTTTAAAAGTGATACTCAAAGTGAACTCCATGGTCGGAGAAAAATTCCTCATTAATTGCAGAAAAAAATCCTGAAACACATGAAATATATAGTACCACCTACCAGCAAAATTAGGCGCGATGTCGACGTGGTTGGCGACAATTCCGCACATCTGGCCTCCTAGGGACGTGATTCCGATCCCCATGATGACCACCGCAGCTGCACGGTTATTTCCAATAAAGCACAGGGCAATTAAGCACACCGATGGAACTGCGGACGCTAAATAAGTAATAAATGAACAGAGTACTGAAGAATTATATAGAGTAAATGAAAAGTTAATATTGATTTTAAACAAATCAATAGTTAAATGTGTATTTCCTTTTATCTCAGCCATATTTACTGTTACCTCTACTTGTCCCGTAAGGGGAAAATCTTTAAATGTACTAAGTATGTAAAAAATATACCAAAGAATGTGCCGATCTTCCTAGCAGTCGTCATAGTTATAGTGCGTCTGCCTCGCAACCAATCCAACGTTTTACTGAGACATGAAGCAAATAACCACATGGTGAAGAAAGGTGGGGCCACGTATAATGTGTTCTGAAATACAAAACTTTAACCTTCTTAAAAAATCGGTACATCCACAATTTCTCCATGGATGAAAAATAATGTTATTGTTTTATATCTTCCATCTTGGCAACGGGTGGTGTTGCTCAAACTTATGGTTCTAGCTACTAATGAACATTTAAATATCTATATTTACTTCTCTCATTTATGAACAGATTGAAAATAATTGTGTTATTAGAACTATTAAAAGAGGAAAAAAGAATAGTATTTTTTGTTCTACACATAAATTATAAAATAATAAATAAAATTATAAGAAAAGAAAACAACTAAAGACAACCATAGTTTTGTACTAACCTCAGTCATATTAAAATGAAGAACCTGCTTCATGTAGAATGGCAGCTCCGTGATAACCATGTACCAACCCCAGTTAGAGCACGTCTGTGCCACCAGAATCGCCAGAAATGCTGGTGAAGTTACCACAGCGCGCCAAGGAACAGGTAGCTTCTGAAATTTCAAATTGAAATTCTTCGTTTGCTAGAATATGGTGTAGGTAAGCGTAACGTAGGTACCAAAATTTATCATTAATTTTATCTTTATTAACATGTTCCTGACTAATTTCTTTCGTCTCTTGCAAATTGTGTCAAAATTATTATTTTATATACGTCAGTTTCCAGGCGGTTTGCTATGTTCCCATCTAGAGACACGACGATCATGTTTCTCTCTTCGACGCTGATGAATGGTTGCTTTTGAGGTGAATCTTGTATCAACACTATCCATAAAAGGCACCAAACGACCGAAAGACCACCTGTCACGTAAAATGAGCTTGGCCAACCTGCAGAAGAATAAACAAAGTAAGCTATAGAGAGGACCAAGAGAGTAAGAAATCTGTTTTATATTCTTACCCGCTTTCGCAGTAAGTATTCCAGTTATTAATATTGATAGTACTGTGCCAAGAGGAGCTCCTGAGTACGCCAATGCTGCCATGAAAGTTCGCTCGGCTGATGGAGACCACTTCGATAGAAGAACATTTACTGCCGGAAATGAGACACCCTAAAATAATATATTTTTGAAATAAAGTGCCAATGCAATTACTTCCTATTTACGTGAAAGTTATTAGGTACTGCTCGAACTATTCGGATTCAGAAAGATGTAATAACTAATACAAAAAATGTGTGATGGAAAATTAAAGTCTAAGTACTTATAAAGAAATACAATAAAGTAAAAAATTAGGAGCTCGCCATTTACATCTTGCCGAACTTGGATCAAAGCGGGATAGTGGATATGTTCTGTGCCATCGTAAAGGGTTGAATGAAAAAGAATCAGTGTACTCACTCCACCTATGCCTTCCAAGACTCGCATACACGTGAGAGCTATGTAATGAGTCTCAGCCATCACAGGCGAGAGCATCGTACACGCAGCTGTAATTCCCACGCTGAAGAGCATTACCCATTTCGCTGAAAACAACTCCGCAGAACGGCCACCTACGCAAAAAAAGCTTATTTTTTTCTTATTAGCATTATAAAATGCCGTTAGACACTCCGAAGTAAGAGAGACATGCAATATATAGTTAATATAATATTAATTCAAACGCAATGTTGAACTGCTGCAAATTTCAAGTTTAGGAATAACGTTGATTTTCAGTTTACAACATTTGTAATGCTAGCGACTACTATAATCGTAGAGATTTTGAATTGTTGGTCTTACGGTGTTGATGTTTTAATTGTTGATTTTATGACTGTTGAGATTCAGTACCAATCCCGTGTAACCACGATGAAAAGATAAAGGAGATAATAGAAATAATATATGCAGTCACGTGCAAAATTCCAGTTTTTATCGAAAATGAAATAGTTACTTGATAACTTAGTAAAAAAGAAAATTAAAAATTTAAAAACCACCGACCCAAAAAGGACCTATAATAAATTCATTTTAACAAAAAAGTTTAACCGACTTCAAGAAACGAAAAAACTTTGATCAGACGGCGGTCCCCCGACGAGACTAAGGACAAAAGGGTTAATACTTAAGGTAGGTCATAATTACCCTAAATGGCTTGAACATTAAACGTGTTACTGAATACAAATACCTAGGACATATTCTCACCGAGGACCTTAAAGACTATTTAGATATAGAAAGGGAGCACAGGGCGCTAGCGGTCCGAGGTAACATGCTGGCCCGTAGATTCTATCGGTGTAGTAGAAGTGTAAAGCTGACGCTTTTTAAAGCATATTGCCAGGGTTTTTACACAGGGAGTCTATGAGTCAGTTACACTAAAAGGTCGCTGGACGAGCTGCGTGTCCAGTATAATAACGTCTTTTGGGTGATGTTGGGACTACCACGTTTCTGTAGCGCGTCGGAGATGTTTGTGCAGAATAGGACTGACGGTTTCCACGCCGTCATTCGCAAAAAAACTGCATCGCTGCTACGCAGAATACGGGATAGTGACAACAGCATCCTGAAAACAGTGGCGGAGAGTATTGATTCTCCGATTATTAAGTTTCTTGTGAGAAGGGCGATCAGTTAGGAACTCGGATCTGTCTGGGGTCCTCCTTACAAGAAATAAAAGTTAATTTGAAAGCTAGAGGTAAAATAAATAAAAATATAATTGGTTAATGACCCCAATTCTGACGTTACCATCTCTAAACTAAATTTCTCTAAAATTTTCTTATTTTAGTTAAGCGATTGACATTTCTAACCGTATTCTGTTGTTATGTCAAACTAAATTTAGTGTTTGCTAAGCACAAGACAGCACTAAATTTGAATATGACGTCACTAAAACGAGTGTTACAACTATTAAAAAATTAAGAATGAACGATAAAGATTTTCATAAAATCTGTAAAAACTTATCTTAATAAGTCTTTAGAATGCCGACAAATGATAATTAGTGCATATTATTGATCAAATAGTAAACAAACTGTGATATTTCTCAGTCTTAACCAAGCAAATACAGTTTTTCTCGGTCCACGTACCTGGCAAGTTCTCGGGGTCCGCTAGTTATTTATAAAATCCAAATCAATCGACGATTTATAGAGCTTTATAAAGGCTTTAAGCGTATATAGAACGACAATTGGCATTATTTTAGATGATGTCTAATTTTAGTTTGACATTTCTTATTTTAGTGCATATACGTACAACAGAATACCGTTTAACCAAAAATGACAGTTGAGTACTTTCTCTAATTTTAGTTGTGTCAAGCTAATTTTAAGTTAGTTGTGTGTTCTCAGAATACGAAATTACATTTTGACAGGACTAAACTGACATTTAGAGATTTTTAGCTTATTTTAGTTAGCTTGTGACAAGACAGAATTGGGGTCAATGTGCATACTAACCCTAATTTTAAGTAATTACTAACAAAATGGATCAATGTAATCTGAGAAATAAATGATTATTATATTATTATAATGTAATAGTTATTATTTTACTTTTTATAGGTCCTTTTTGGGTCGGGGGTTTTTTAAATTTTTTTATTTTTTTTTTCATTTCATGCTTGCGTACAGTTCGAAGTGATTTAAATAAACTGTCTCAACTCAAGATTGTGTTTGATTCCTGTGCTTGCCTAAGTGGTTTGGGATTTTAGTACGACTTTGTAAATAATAATATACAAAATTATACCAGGTATTTGTGAGACAAGGTATCCCCAATAGTAACCGCTAAGAATAAAGCCTTGCACATTTGATGTCCAAACGAAAGGTCCGTCGTCGTACTGAAAGTAGAAGGACATGAAATTCATCAAAACAACGTTTTTACTGTGGTTTTTATTACCAGGCTCAGGCGATGTAGGTAAATGATATTAGGTAGTAGTTTCCACTATATTTGATTAAAGACGAGCAGCATTGAGCTGATGTGTCTTGGGTACAGTAAGCTTCAGAGAAAAGGGACCCCCCCTTGATAATGACATGAAAGCATTGAAGTTTTTTGAAGCATTGTATATATGGAATGTTGGTCTAGTGGTTATGACCGATGCTTTGTGGATACGGTAAGCGGGGGTTCAATTCCTCGGACACATAGTTCTTTTTTTATTCATATAATTATTTTTTTATTCTCATAAGCACTTTTTGTTAATTATTATTTAAGGAATCAAATTTTATAGTAGGTCATACCTAATAAATAGGTTTGTAAGAAAAGATAGGCTTGTCGCTTGTTGCATAAACAATATTAAACACCAATGCAAATTACCACGAATTATAAAGTTACCTTCAATCATCATCATCATCATTCATCATTTCAGCCATAGGAAGTCCACTGCTGGACATAGGCCTCCCCTATAGATCTCCAATAGGACCGGTTGGAAGCGTCTCGCATCCAGCGCGTTCCCGCGGCCTTAATGAGGTCGTCTGTCCACCTTGTGGGTGGATGTCCTACGCTGCGCTTGCCGATACGTGGCCTCCACTCGAGGACTTTTCGACCCCATCGGTCATCAGTCCTCCGTGCTATGTGCCCTGCCCACTGCCATTTCAACTTGCTAATCCGCTGGGCTATGTCGGTAACCTTGGTTCTTCTACGGATCTCCTCATTTCTGATTCGATCTCGCAGAGAGACTCCGAGCATAGCCCTCTCCATAGCTCGTTGGGCTACTTTGAGCTTACTCATAAGGCCCATAGTGAGGGACCACGTTTCAGTGCCATAAGTCATCACTGGTAACACACACTGGTCGAAAACCTTCGACTTGAGACACTGAGGTATGTCGGACGAGAAGACATTGCGCAATTTTCCGAACGCTGCCCAGCCGAGTTGGATTCGGCGATTGACCTCTTTCTTGAAGTTGGACCTACCTAACTGGACTACTTGTCCTAGGTAGACGTACGAGTCAACAACTTCAAGAACCGAGCTCTCAACAGATATCGGGGTAGGTACAACATGGGCATTGCACATCACCTTTGTCTTGTCCATGTTCATTTTAAGACCCACCTGTTGAGAAACTCGGTTGAGGCCTTCGAGCATCGTGTTGAGATCTTCCATCGATTCTGCCATGACTACAATATTGTCGGCAAACCGGAGGTGAGTGTGTATTCGCCATTAATATTGATGCCGAATCCTTTCCATTCCAGGAGCTTGAAGGTATTCTCCAAAGTGGCCGTAAACAGTTTCGGAGATATCACGTCTCCCTGTCTTACGCCTCTTTTCAAAGGGATCGCCCTCGAACTCCGTTCCTGTACTCGAACATTTTACCTTCTGTACCTTCACATCACAGTTTAGTAAATAAGGCAAAGAAGTATTCTAATTGCAACCTTAGCGCGCTGTCACAGATATTATAATACTATAGCCGGCCGCAGCTCATACAGCAGATAAGTTTTTGAAGTAAAACATGACGGTAGTGCAACAATATTGAACTAAACGAGAAATCTATACTAATTTCAACCTTATCTTTTAGTCAATTGAGCAGTTATTATTATCACATGGTGTAGTTGAAATTTAAACCTTAAATTCTAGAAATTACACCGTAATCAACTTTGTTCGATAAAATAGGAGTAATGTTATTCATATTTTCGCCATTATTATCAAGTGAACCGATAGCGTAGTGGTATAAGGCACGGTCAAAGTGATCGGCTGGCGCTGGAGATGCAGGTTCGTATCCTCAAATAGCACATAAATTAATGTGGCATCTTTTTGTGAGTATATTGTATCTTGGTTTACAATAATAGAGTCGAAAGACGAAAAATATCAGGGGCCCTAGACAAAGTGACATTCTATTGGCGAAAACGCCAGTGGAATCGCAAATTGTAGTATGAAATTGACATAAATCATTAATATCACTATATTTTTTTTATGAAATTTGAGTCTTTGTAACTCGAAATACATTATTTAACTTATCATTATTACTATAACCACCGCAATGTCCCGAAATCCATTGTTAAAACCTTGAAACTGGTTCGCTTCAGCGCGATTCCATCAATAGAATGTCACTTTGTCTAGGGCCCCAGAAAAATTACAAATAAATGAACATGAAAATAAAAGGCTGCAGCTCAGCGACGATCGCATCACGTGACGTCATTCGTGAGTCATGTGACACGGCCGGCGCAGGCGGCGATATTCTTTAAGTATTGAGGGGGTCCGTTTTCTCTGACGCTGACTGTACCTACCCAGTATGTTGAAGTAGGTACATTTCAATTTAGCCACTAACTACTGAATAGAGTTATAAATAAAGTTTGTTTGTTCATAGCCAGTGAATCAGTCTGTTGTAATCTAATCACGAAAATTGTTCACTAAACTGGCAGTCACAATTTATTCTTTTTTTTTTCAGTTCTTCATTCAGTGAAAGGAGCTCTTACTGATTTTTTTTTCTGTCAAATCATTCATCCATCGCATATTTCTAGATATCTGCCATATCGATCTTGGCATACCTTCATCCCATTATGAAAGTGCATAATCTCCGCGAGACTGCTAAGTAGTTACAGTTAAAACTGATAAGACTTTTGACGGTGTTGTCATAGACGTCCATTACACGCTCATGCAAGCGTCAATCTTGTCATCAATCATGAATTACATTTGAATGATGGTTAATACTGTCGACATTACATGCAACCATCAGTCACCGCATAGGGTATTCGTCAATCACGGCCGTGACTGTGATTAAACTGACAGCAATACGTACCGTGTAATGGACGCCATAGAATGAGCATTTACTGCGCACACAGCCAATCGCCAAGAAAAATGCTTCTCGACAAGAGAAGTCAAGAAGCATTTACTGCGTAAATGTAGGTAGTGCCTTGGTGGTTTGCCGCCCAAAGACAAAAAAGATAAATTAAATAGCAAAGTCAACTCACATCAGATTCATTAATCGCAGTATCCGTGAAATTCTTTAAATTCTCATCTTCAGAGTTATTCGACCTGAGCGCTGTGTGGTTCAGCATACCAACCATAGCCATGGAGAGATTTACCTTCATCCCGTAAACGATAGAAATGCCAAAGGAGCTAAGTATGGTGACAATGTATCGAGCTGGGATAAAACCTGTGACAAAGAAATAGATTAACGACTGTTGGTGTATCATCCACACCAATTCCAAAACGTCTAAGAAACTTTATTTTTGATAAGTAAAAACTGGCATCAAAGGAAACACAAAAATACTTTGAACATAACGCTCTCAGTCTAACCATGAATTTTTTTGGCGAGATTCCAATTTTTTTAATACTTTTTTATAAGTATGACGCCTTAATTTTTACCCAAATCAAATGAAATGTAACAGAGAAAGGATCTGCAGGTCTAAAAAGGTCACTTTAATGGAATCTTATTAAGATGGTATAGGTATGGGTCATATTGAAAATCGCAAAAGGTCACACATTGATATAAACTGCGCTCAATTTCAAATTCCACAATTCATGTGGTTGACAGTTTTGTATACTAATGCGTAAAAAGGTCCACAAATTAGATGAAACCAATTACCTATTCACCACATTGTTGTTCAATTACGGAAACTGTATAAAACGTATTATTCACTAAATTAGTATGAGACAAATATTTATCAGTCACCTAGATAATATTATTAAGGTTGTCAACGTAGAGTTCATTAAATCACCATGTTCTTAAACTTATACTTTAAGATATAATATACGATGTCTAGGCCTCCGTGGCCTAGCGGTAGTGAACGCGGCCGCTACGCAGGAGGCGCGAGTTCGATCCCCGCTCAGTGCAAATATTTGTGTGAATGAAATATGAGTATTTGCATTGGTCTGGTCGTGCCTCGGAGAGCACGTTAAGCCGTCGGTCCCGGTTGCCATGAGAACATCTATGGCAGTCGTTACGGGTAGTTGGAGCCCTCAAAAATCCAAAAACAACGGTCTAACTGCTAAACTTCGATATCGCCTAATGTTAACATTGGGTTGTGGAGGTCAGATGACAATCGCTTCACGGAAAATATCGAGGTCTAGTCAAATCCGTGGTTAAGACTGGTAAAAGCGGACCCCAGACTCCTAGCTGAAAGCTTCGGATGCGACTGGGAATTAATGCTAAGAGGAAGTATACGATGTCTAGGTACAGTCGATAAAGGAGATACGGTTGCACTTTTTTCATATAAAGTTATAATGTAAAGGTGCAACCGTATGTACCTATATCTTTTGTCGACTGTACCTACGTACTGCGTACCGAGATGCACATTTTAGCATGTTTATGTGCGCGTGAACTGTTATCCCCGGTTTTCCGTATATTTACAAACTCATGTTCTTTGATTGAAATTGGAAATTAGCAATGGCCAAAACACAACTAGCCCTGTGCAAGTATTAGGTAACTAAGTTTTAGATTTTTTTCCTCCTACCTTAGATTAGCAAAAGTGAACCTTACTAATCATGTCAAATACATACATACAATTTGACTATTGCTCGGGACATATTTTGGACCTAAAATGCGGTCAAAATGTGCTCTATACGCGCAATACACATTTTTTCTTGATTATTTTTTAAGGATAGCACGGGGCGCTACGCGCTACTGCGGCAGTGGAGCTCAAATTCGCTAAGCATAATAAATGTATTATTACAAAACAGTCAGGGCCTCGTTTGTCTCGCAGATCAGGTCCAAGATACGTGTCCCAGGTGTAATGTCCAGAAGACGACGTTGACTATGAATTGGATTTGATCTTGGCCCCGAAATTTTTAATGGGGTGTCATTACTAAGTATAATGAAAAAAAAATGGCTATTTCAAAATTAACTTACGACCCAAAACGTTTCCACGAGCCTTCACATCCATTATTGTATTTAAAAAAATTACAAGCACGTCTGTTCTACATACTATAGCAAAGATTAATGAAGAAGAACTAAAGAAATTCAAATGGGCAATTATCTACACTGTATTGTTTGTGCGTAAGGCCACTCTTCACAGTGGTGGGCGGAAGTACTGGCGATATGGCAATCGCGGAATCCCCACCTGCCACCGTTACTGCAATGCAATTCCGTAAGGACCGTAAGCGTACAACGACGAGCACAACGTTGCGACGTCACCCAGATCCACCGGTGGATTAATGAGGAAGACAAAGTAGTCAAGGATCCACCGGTGGATTAATGAGGAAGAAAAAGTATTCAATGAATCCACTGGTGGATTCTTAAGGAATTAAAAGTATCCATGGATCCACCGGTGGATTAAAGTGGAAAAATAAGTATCCCCAGATCCACATGTGGATCGAGATTGTGGATTCAAGTGGAAGGAGGGAGTCCGACCAATGACAATTTCAATCAAGGTTGTCGTAACGTTTTGCTCGTCGTTGTGCGCTTACAGAATTGCATTGCTGTGGAGGACATAAATTTCATAACTGTCCGTGGAACACTTATTAAGTGAACCATGGGTGCAACATTTTTTGAGTGAGGGGGAAATAGTGGCTCTATGCAAATATCATATTGACATATTACGAGTATATTAATTGAATTATCATGCGCCTATCACCGCTATCCGCTCTCGCTACCATGATGTTGTTGTCGATGCTATAACCTTTTGCACACATAATAATATGATTTACCGATTTTCCTTCCATAATTTTTGTTCGATCTTATAGTATACAGCCTTACGTCCTAGACGCGTGCGTGTCACTCTGTTTTTTAATTATGAAAATATAACAATGTACGTAAAGGCTCGAGGAAATGTTTTGGGCAGTAAGTTAATTAATAGCAAAACATTTTATTCAAGCTCGCAAAATAAGCTAGCTGAAGTGGCAGTGGGATCGCCACATCTGTCGAAGGACTGATGACCGTTGAAGTAGACGAGTCCTAGAGTGGAGACCGCGAGAAGGAAACGTAAGGTGGGACGCCCCCTAGACAGGTGGACTGACGACCTAAAAGGGTGGCTGGGACGGATTGGATGTGGAAGGCGGAGGATCAGCGGACGTCGCGCACATTGGGAGAGGCCTATATCCAGCAGTGGACTGCAATAGGCAAATTGATTGATTGATTGAAAACATTTTATTCGAGATTCAGCGGTGGCAATGCTTAACGTGTTCGTCTTAGCACTTCAAACCAAGATCCACGATAAGGAGACGATGTTGTGCAGTAAAGTGTCTCCGAACGTAAGCTTGCAGTTAATAACCACTTTACTGATGTGGTGTCTGCGAAAGGATAGGAATTCGATTTGAATAGCGCGCCTTCCACTCTTGTAGATGATAAGATGCACCGGTATAAACAGCATGTGGTTATTCCCCCTCCCCCACCTTTACATCGAATTTTCTTCTGGCACGTCATGGCCACCCTCTTGCACGGCCTCGCACAACCGGACCGGTTTGTGGTTGCTACGCAAAGGTTTCGTCTTATGGGCGTATAACTATCCTTTTGACATAGTTGTCCTTGCCTACTTGCCACTTGCCACAGAATTCGAGTGAAGACCCTACGCGTCGTTATTTCGCTATTCCCTCCCGCAAGCTCGCTTTTTGAGGTGGAGTCCACTAACATCTGTGGGCTCCATGCAAACCTCAACGCCGTCCACCAACACCTCGAGACGGCGAAACCAGCCATGCTTTTTCTGACGGAGACGCAAATACGCCGCCCCGACGACACGTCGTACTTACTTTACCCCGGCTATGTTATTGAGGAAAATTTCCATGCAAAGGCCGGGGTGTGCGTGTTTGTTAGGGCGGATGTTTGTTGTCGCCGTCTGCGCTGCCTAGAGGACCCATCCTTTTCCACCCTATGGGTACACGTAGACCATGGCTCTACGAGTCAAATCTATGTGTGCCTCTACCGTTCCCATACAGGAGATACCGAGACAACTCGACTCTTTGAATATCTGAGTCAGGCAGCAGATGATGCGCAGGAGCGGTTTCCGAACGCAGAACTGGTATTTTTGGGGGATTTTAACGCCCACCACGAGATCTGGTTGGGCTCCGCCAAAACTGAACATGCGGGAAGAGCCGCTCACGCATTCGCTCTGGCGCATGGCCTGACACAATTGGTACACGAGGTCACTAGGATACCAAGAAGGTCGGGCCTAGCACACTCTCTTCTGGACCTTCTGCTGACGAGTCACCCAGACCAGTACAATGTTTCGGTGCGTGCCGCCTTAGGCAACTCCGACCATTGCCTGGTCTGTTCCAAGGTGCCAATCATAGCGCCCCCACGACCCGAACAGGGGAAGCGGCGTCTCTGGCACTACTCGTCAGCGGACTGGGATGGGATGCGTGAGTATTATGCGTCCATCCCGTGGGTTGCACGCTGCTTTGAAAGTAAGAACCCCTCGGATAGTGCTACTGCTGTCGCCGGTGAGATCAGTCTAGGTATGGAATACTATATACCATATACTGATGTCACCGGTGTCCGCGGAGCGCGCCCTTGGTTCGGCCGCGAGTGCGCGGAGGCTGTTGATCAAAAACAGTCTGCGTACCGCGCCTGGGTAAGGGCGCGTGCCACGCGCGATCTCAACGTGGGCCACTTCAAGGCGGCGTACAATAAAGCCACAAAGGTCTGCAGGAGGGCTTACGTCAGGGCGGATGCCCAGCGCATAGCGCGGCTTGGTCAAGAGCTA
The DNA here is from genome assembly GCA_914767945.1 of Eilema depressum. NCBI lineage: Eukaryota > Metazoa > Arthropoda > Insecta > Lepidoptera > Erebidae > Eilema > Eilema depressum. The sequence continues at coordinate 4,787,230 of OU612026.1, forward strand.
GTGGCGCATCCCACGGGCAGCCGTGGCTACTGGCGACTGGCCAAAGCCGTGCAAGCCAACTTCTGCCAGCCTTCGCTGCCCCCGTTGCGCAACCCTGATGGATCCCTGGCCCATGAGCCGCAAGAGAAAGCAAATTTGCTGGTCAATCTCTTTGCGGCCAACTCCCGAATCGATGATTGCGGTAAGCAGCCACTGACAATGCCCACCTGTGACCACGCAATGCCTGAGATCCGTATCAGGCAGCGCGATGTCCGTGCTGTGCTGCAGTCACTCGATGTCCGGAAAGCCAGCGGACCGGACGGTATTCCAGCGGTGGTTCTTCAAAAATGTGCAGCGGAGTTGTCTCCAGTGCTGACGCGGTTGTACCGGATGTCATACATCTCGGGTACAGTGCCATCGGCTTGGAAGGAGGCGAATGTGCAGCCGATCCCCAAGAAGGGGGATCGCTCGGACCCAGGCAACTATCGGCCCATAGCCGTCACCTCAGTGCTGTGCAAAGTGCTAGAGCACATAATTAACAAACAGCTCATGCGTCACCTAGAGGATCATTCCTTAATCAATGACCGGCAATATGGATTCAGACCGAAGCGGTCAACGGGTGATCTTCTGGCGTACATTACCCATCTTTGGGGTGAGGCTATGGACAAGCATGGCGAGTCACTGGCAATTAGTCTTGACATCGCCAAAGCTTTCGATAGAGTCTGGCACAAGTCGCTTCTTTCCAAGTTACCAGCCTTTGGTCTGCCTTCCGGACTGTGCGACTGGGTGGCTAGCTTCCTGCAGGGGCGCCGTATTCGCGTCCTCTGTGATGGTCGAACTTCGGAGTTCCTGCAGGTAAATGCTGGCGTGCCGCAGGGGTCCGTCTTATCACCCACTCTCTTTCTTCTGCATATCAACGACATGCTGTCCACTGGCAGCATTCATTGCTATGCAGACGATAGCACCTTACACGGGAGTTATCACGGACATCCTGCGGCCAAGCAGTCTGATATCGCGGAAAGGAGGCAGCTTCTCGTCAGTGAACTTGACCGGATCCTGAGCCTCGTTTCACAATGGGGCTCTGAAAACCTGGTTGAGTTCAATGCCAAGAAGACGCAGGCATGCGCGTTTACAGCAAAGGTATCTTCTTTCCTTCCCCTTCCAACTCTTCAGAGCACGCCACTGCCACTACAGGACAATCTCAATATCCTGGGTATGGATGTTCGCTGCAAACTGAACAACAAAAACTACATCGAGAGTATCATCAAAACAGCCTCACGTAAACTCGGAGTCCTGAACAAAGTGAGACGTTTTTTCGCGCCGGAGCAGCGGTGTCTTCTCTACAAGACACAAATTCGCTCTTGCGTGGAATACTGCTCGCATCTCTGGGATGGCTCCGCAAAGTACTTACTAGATGCTCTCGACAGGTTGCAGCGACGTGCGGTCCGCATTATTGGGAATCCTGAGGTCACTAACACCCTCGAGCCTTTGCAGTTGCGTAGAGATGTGGCATCTTTGGCGGCTTTTTACCGTCTCTACCATGGTGAATGTTCTGATGAGCTCTTCCAAGTAATCCCACCCTCTCCTTTCCTATATAGGACAACACGTGCAGGACTTAGATGCCACCCGCATACGGTGCAGAATATTCCATCAAGAACCAAGCGATTCGGCGACTCCTTCCTCTGCCGCACTATTAAGACTTGGAATTCCTTGCCAGCTCACGTGTTTCCTTCCTCCTATAGTCCCGGGTCCTTTAAGCGGGGCGTGAAAAAGCATCTGATGAGGCCGTCAAGCTGAGTGCCACCATTGTAACATGGTACGTGTTGTAATGGTGGCCCTCTTTTCAGAGACTTTGCCTTCAGCTTACCATCAGGCGAGGCGAAGTCAAATTGACGTGTCCTATATAAAAAAAAAAAAAAAAAAAAAGTTATACGGCGGCGCCTAACATTAATTTATGCTCCAAGTGCTTTTACAGAGTTTATTTTATTTATACCATACCTAACGTTGGCCATACTCAAAGTTTCTAAAATCTAAAGACACGTAGACAGATTTATCTGCGGATGTTGGCGGCGAACGCGACCGCCGACGTGTGGTCGTCTGTATCTACCACAGACGAACAAGTCGTCCCGTGTGCACGTCGGCAGACGCGTCCGTCGATGACATCTGCGGACATCGATATAAATTGTTACTTTTGTCTGCGGATGAATCTGGCTATGTGTAGAGGAGCCATAAGACTTTTTTGGATTGGTGTGAAGTTTCCACGTTTAGTGGTTTTATACATTTTTTTCGCAGGTTTTGTCCCAGCTCGGTACATAGTAGCCATACTTGGCTCCATGGGTATTGGTATAGTTTACGGGTTGAAGGTAAATCTCTCCATGACCATGGTTGGTATGCTCAACCATACAGCGCTCAAGCCCAATAACTCTGAAGATGGGAATTTTGAAAAGACTGAAGTCACTGAAGTGAGTTGACTTGATCCTTGCATTCGACACATCCTATAGATGAATTAGCTAGTACAAAGTGTACGAACCTCTCGGAAGGTTGTGAAGGACCTATTTATGGTATTATTCAATTAGAAAAGGTTCAAGTTAGTGTATTTTTAAAAGTATTCAGTAAAGCACGTTGCAACTTGCAATATACATCTAATTCAATTTCGTGGTGTTCCGTTTTTAGGATCACGACGGACCTTTCGTATGGGCTCCGGATGTGCAGGGTATAATTCTTAGCTGTTACTATTGGGGATACCTCATCTCACAATTACCTGGTATGATATTTGACATGTTCTTTCTTTTTCTTTCGAGGTGCTTTATCAATTTTTTCCCTTGAGTATAGAGCATTATATTCTTCACCTTGGTGCTAGACACAGCATTGCTTGTCACACCTTACATAGCTTACCGCGTGGATCAGTCGAGTCATACTCTTTCTATTTTGACCTGCGTATTACATATTATTGATTTTAACCAAATCTGATTTAACATTCTATCATAAACTAACATTTTATTTCTTTTCTTAACCTGCTCATGTGATGACTTTTTTTTTACATTCGCACAGGAGGGCGTGCTGCGGAGCTGTTCTCTGCGAAATGGGTGTTGCTCTTCAGCGTGGCAAACAACGCGCTGTGTACTATTCTCTCGCCTGTAATGGCTAAAACGCACTACATCGCTCTCATGTGTATGAGAGTCCTGGAAGGTATTGGTGGAGTGGGTACCTATTTATGCTAATCCAATTTCGGCTGCTGATTATACTGACCACGCTTATAAAAAAAACGTTACAACCTGTGATTAACCACAACTCGGTGTATTTACTTGCTCCATTGAGTCCCTGCACCAAGCTCAAAGTTGCCCTAATCTAGTATAGAAAAACAGAAAAGAATTCCAAAAAAAACTTGATTTTATAACCCATTTTTTGGAATTTTGTCCGTAACTTACTTTATTTTACATATTTTAGGGTGTCGTGTATCCTGCAATGAATGTCCTTTTGGCGAAGTGGGCTCCACCAGCCGAGCGAGGCGTCATGACAGCGTTGACATTCGCAGGATCTTCACTTGGCACAGTAATATCCATGTTAATAACTGGAATGCTCACTGTAAAAACTGGTAAGGTTTTTTGAAAGGTTACTGAAATCCTATTACTTACTATGATATAACTACTACTAAACTATAACTGGTATCACGAAAAGCCATGACCAGAGCCTCGATTCTTTTAAAGTCTAAACAATTTAAACTAAAGTAAACCCACTGTGGTACCATGAAGACTGCAAAAAATCTCCATATACCTAATTATAGACTTTACAGCAATGAGACTTTGCAGAATCGAGGACCAGACCTGACGGCTATTAATTTTTGTAGCAGTCACACAGATGATTTAAATACAAAATTCACTACTACCACGTTATCAAACGACTTGTACCTATAGTATAAATAGAAACATGGGCAAATAAAATATAGAAAGACTATATATATGCACTCTCAGCAATATTGTGTTTTCTTCTGCAGGTTGGGAATGTTCATTTTACGTGGCAGGTGGTCTTTCAACAATTTGGTGCGTTTTGTGGATAGTGTTAATACAAGATTCTCCTGAGAAGCAACCATTCATCAGCGTCCAAGAGAGAAACATGATTGTTATGTCTCTGGGACGGAAAGCTGCAAACCACTTAGATCAAAAGGTTAATATGAAAGTTATAGGAGGCATTTAGCAGCAAGAAATAATTATTGTAGGATAATAAAGGATTCATAATAACTACAGAACCTGCAAAATTGGAAAGAATTACGTAGGTCAATGACTTCTGCTATGCTGGTACGAAACATGGAACATTTTCTTACAGAAATTTTCGGTGCCCTGGCGTGCTGCGTTTACTTCTCCAGCGTTTCTGGCGATTCTGGTGGCACATACGTGTTCTAACTGGGGGTGGTACTTGTTTCTTACCGAGCTGCCATTCTACATGAAACAAGTTCTTCATTTCAATTTGACTGAGGTTAGTAGAATGTCCTACCTGTTATGACTTAGCGTGCTTACATGAAGAAACATTGTCGATGCAGGTAGCCGGTACCGATGCCCTGTGTCTTTATGTAAGCACCCTTATTGTGCAGAAACGCGGTCACTGATAGACGCTAGTCCACTATCGACTAGTTACCTTAAAGTCACACAACGGGGTATGCAGCGAACTACGCTTGGAGTTTCTTTGAAAATGGGAGTTGGAATACCCCACAGCAAGAAGAACGGATGACTTGGAAAAGCATTCTTCTTCAGAATCCCCACAGCATCTAGTCTATTCTTACAAGAGATTTTTTTTTCTACATATAAATCTTGTAGAGCCTCCAGAGTAGTTAGTGGTTTTTCTCGTTGTTTAAAATTGGAAAAGGTTTTTTTACATATGATAGGTTTTCCACGAGTTGGAGTTACATAGATAAGTTCTATGACTAAATGTAAAGTGTTATTAAGAACGTTTGTTTCTTAATTTCAGAATACCCTTAGTGCAGCCCTGCCGTACTTCTCTCTGTATATCTGTTGCATCAGTTTGGGCAAAACGTTGGACTGGCTGCGAGACTTGGGCATTATTACCATGACGACTGCTAGGAAGATCGGCACTTTGTTTTGTAATAAATTTTGATTCTCTCTTCATTCGATCAGTGCCCAGCACGAAAAATATTCGAATTCGTAACGTAAACGTATCGAGAGAACGGAGCATATCGATTGGCCGCCTGCCTACCGTGAACTGTGTGTGAAACCGGCCAATCGCAATGCTCTGTGGGGTGAGCACGAACAGCTATCGTAATCGTATCGTGAACGCAACGACAGCACGGAGCATTGCGATTGGCAGGCTTCAGGCAGGCGGCCAATCGCAATGCTCCGTGCTCTTGTTACGTTCACGATACGATTACGATAGTTGTTCGTGCTCACCCCACTGCTCTATCGATACGTTTACGTTACGAATTCGAATATTTTTCGTGCTTGGAGCACACAACACTGAAGACAAGAGTAACTGTAATAATTGACGTTTTGGTATATTTATTTGGGTTTTCGAAAGAACTCAATGGGTGCCTTTCGTCTTATAAGGTAATTGTATTTTTGAAGCCTTTTCTAGGCATATTTTAAATAATTTTTGCAATTCTTGTCAATTGTGCCCTTGCTCTACTCAAGATATAATATTGATAAATATTATTTGCTGTTACTTCACACAACGACGTTACAATGAACAGCGGTTGGCAGAGATATAGCTATAATACCATGACCATAATTACTAATTGCTTTTCAGCGTCAGTAGTTCCAGCGACATGTTTGCTTGCCCTGTGCTTCATTGACAACAATAGGGCAGCTGCGGTAACCATCATGGCAATTGGGGTCACAGGCACCGGAGGCCAGTACTGTGGTTGTGTGTCTAATCACATGGATATTGCACCTAACTTTGTTGGTAAGTAGACTGTCTTGTATAAAGGACCGGCTACCTCTCTAGCTGCGCAGAACGTGTCTTATGGGTGTCTTTGGCACAACGGCTAAACTGTACCAATCATAGACTAGTCAGTATTTATCGATTAAGATTGGAAAAGTGAAATGTTCAGATGGGGCGTGAATCCACGACCAATCCCTTCACTTTTTTAAATGAGTCATCTCGCCCGATTCAACTGTTCTCCCTAGAGCGCGCCTTACAAGTATGAACTGCTATCATGGGTATGAACAGTACCGAGGCTCCTGGCTCAACCTCAATCAGTAGCAAAACAATACCCATCAAAATGACTTCGCAAGTAATATTTAATTCGATATGTTAAACCAAAATTTTATACAACATCGTATATTTGTAGTAATAATGACGCAAAAATACCGCAAAATGACGCCATTTTTTTGTATTTTGGCTTTAATTTTATCCATGCATATCAAATCGAACAATAAACTTCATAACATCAAACTAAAAGAAAGAAAGAAAGAAAGAAAGAAAGAAAAAAGTTTTATATAAGTACATCCATTGACATTTTCGGTAATGCATGAAACGTCACTTGGGTGCGCTATACCATCGCAAAGTATCTGCTAACACTCGGCGCCAAAGACCTGAGTGACAGACGCGCTCTATATTTATAATGTATACTCTAAGGTTCTGGGCCAATATACCCATACACATTTTAAAAAGTGGATATTTGGCCCGCGGACCAGTTTTTACGTGGGCGAGATGTACAGTCAGCGTCAGAGAAAACAGACCCCCTCATGCTTTCATATCGTTAATAAGGGGGGGTCCCTTTTCTCTGAAGCTTACTGTACCATAACCCATCCTTTACAGGGGGAATAGTTACTCTGACCACTGAGCTACCGAGCCCCGTCTTGAGCATTTCAAAGCTCCTATACAACCATCTTGGGCGAGTCGATCAAGGCAAGTTCCTTGAGAATTTCACTTTTTCTAATCTTAATCGCTCTTATCGATCGTATGGACCTAATATATAACCCACGCCACGTATCTTGGACCTAAAATGTGCTCGAAATGTGCCCTATACGCGCAGTACACATTTCTTGGGTGTCTTTTGAGGATAGCACGGGATGCTACTGCGGTAGACGAACTCAAATTCACCAAGCATAGATTATTACAAAGCAATCCGCGGGCGCCAGAGCCTCGTATGTCTTACGATTTAGGTCCAAGATAGGTGGCGCGGGTTATATCAATGACCTAATACCAATTCTTATGGGCTCAAGGGGCCTCCGTCATTAGTTGATCATTCGGATCCAACAACGGATATAAATATATCGTGCGTAGTGATTAGCAGGTTAATGCAGGTTAATAAAAAAAAAACAATAAAAGTAAGAACTAAGGTACCACTAGGTACCTACTACTTCTAGTGGGGACGGGTGACCAGACCAGCCCTTGCTGCCCTTCTGTGGGGTATTTCACCAATTTCCCCTATATATAACGACTATCATACATGTTCGTTCATATGGCAACCGAGACCGACGGCTTAACGTGCTCTCCGAGGCATTGAAATATCCAGACTAATGCAAAAAGATATACTTATTCTATTGCATACCTACAAATTAACATTGCACTTAGCGGGCATCGAAACCACGTAACTTTTACTTTAATCTCATCGTTTATTCTTCATAAATTGTTAAAATTCAAGAAAATTATTCTATTCATTATTTATTACGTAAATAATTTGCAGGTACACTATTCGCTATCACCAATACGGTAGGCCAGATCCCTGGCATTCTAGTGCCGATTTTCGTCTCAGCAATGACACGAGATAATGTGAGTACACTACTAACTCATTTCATCCCACGTGTGGAGGTAGGAGGTGAAGTTGGCTTGGTCACTGAAGATCTTGGTGGAGCACCATACACCCCTAGAGGGTTGCCATAAGTGTAGGGACCCAGACCGGGACATTTGAAGAAAAATTAGTAAAGGTAGAAAAATAGGAACTTTTATTACAACAACTTTTAACACTGCCATTAAACAAGCGTTAAACAAGCAGGCAGCGACCCGGGCTTCCTATGTTTTCTGAAAGGCGAAAAATTATCAGAATTAACTTCCGATAAATTGTACAAAATATTTTGACGAAATCAACATTAAGTTAAACATCATCTTCATGTAGACGCTTTCTCCCGACTGCATCCCTGGCCAAGATGACCCCGGAGCTCAGGGTCCGCCATCCGGCTCTTCCTCCTCCACTTGACACGATCTTGGGCGTCCTTGGTAGTGAGACCATGCGCACCATATCACTCTCCACGACGTCAAGCCAGGACTTCTTGGGCCTATCCCTTCTACCTGGACCCGGCGGGGGCGCCATTGTCAGGCATTTGCTACCCACGTATCCTGGCGGTTGCCGCAAGACGTGGCCGCACCAGCGAAGGCGGCTCTCTTGCATTTTATCTGCGATGTCATGGACATGAAGGCTGCCGCGGCTGCAAGAGTTCCTCACACAGCATTTTTATCTCCGTGACATGCAGCTCTTACGTGCTTACGCTCTTGCTCTCACAACCATGTAAGAGGACAGGCTTAATGATCTTCTTATAGACCTGCCCCTTCAACCTGACTGGCATTTTGGGATCACACCTTAACGCCAGTCACTTCTCACCACCTGGCCCACGCGGAAGCAATGCGTGCCCTGATGTCGTAGTCGATTTCACTGGTCACATGAAGTACAGATCCCAGGTACTTAAACCGAATCATCGCCTATGCGGACCGGTGTGAAATCTGTCGAGTTTAACGCTAAACTTTCTGTCATCGCTACATTTAGCTTCATACCACCGTTCTCAAGCGCTTCCTTCCACACTTTCACGTGTTGCACCAATCTGCTCCTGTCCGCGTCCTTCAGCGCAATATCATCAGCATACATGAGCAACCACGGAGGCTGCTTATGTGGTTTTCTGATACTGTCCAACAAGACGTCTAATACCGAGCTGAACAAGTAAGGACTAAGGACGGATCCTTGGTGTACTCCGATGGTGATGGGGAAGGCTTTTGAGTCACCAAAAGCACTCCGAACCACGGAACCAGAATCATGATACATATCTTGGATGGTGTCAATGTAGGTCTCTGGAACTCCCTTAGCCCACAGTACCCACCAGATCACCGCGCGAGGAACACAGTCGAAGGCCTTCTGCATGTCTAAGAATAGGCAGTGCAGGGGCGTGTTCTTCGCCCTGTATTTCCCCACCACAATCCTTAGGGAGAACACCGGATCAATGATCCCGTGCCCGGGACGAAACCCATACTGACACTCTGAGAGTATACTCTCCTGTCGGATCCGGGAGTCGATTATCTGCTCATAGAGCTTCATGGTGTGGGACATTATCTTTATACCGCGGTTACTACCACACTCCTGCACCGATCCCTTGCCTTTAAATACTGGCGTAATAAAGCTCAGTCTCCACTGGCTCAGGATCTCACGGTGAGAAGTACGCGGTTATACAGATTTGTTAGAATGCTCACACCACGAGCACCCATTGCACCCATTGCCTTCCAAGCCTCGATGGGGATTTCGTCGAGGCCGAGTCTGTACTTCTGCAGGCGTTATCGGTGGCACTAGTCCTTGTTTCGGAAAGAGGTCTGGTGGATGCACCTCTTGCTGCTTATTCAGCATGTCGTTGAAAGTATGAGCGTCATCTGTCCTTCATCGCGTTTTTCTCGTAAAATCATTGGCCCCGGGGTCTTTATTACTCATTAACATATTCATGTATGGAAAAATATCAGCGCTTTCGTCGTTCTATCTACGTATTAATAGCCTAGCTACTTAGTCGCGTTTATTGTAGGTATATTACTGTTTACCAACTAAGTCTGTGTCCATGGGTTTAGTGGTGGGTGCTTACTGCTTACACATACTTATAGTGGAGCCGCATCCTAAAGGTACATGACAAGTACGTCAATTTGGCATGGCTTTGGGATTCGGCTTTACTGTACATAGCCATAAGTTTATTATTTTTCTTTTTTGTTCCTTGTGTCAGTGGTACCTTCCATTTGTACTTCATATTTTAAATGCGCAGAATAATAAACGATTTTTCTTTCTTTCTTTCTTTCTTAAGTCCAGCTCTCTAATATAATACTAAAAATGTTTAACCGGGACAATTTGCTTATTGGCCGGGACGCCGGGACACCAGGCCTCAAACGGGGACATGTCCCGGCGTACGGGGACGTATGGCAACCCTACCCTAGACTGTTCTTCTAGCTACTATATCTGATGCTCACTGTACCTAGTAGAAGATAGTTCTTCTACTAGGTACAGTGAGCATCAGATCGATATTGACCTGCAAAGTACTCAAAATAATCTTCAATCAATCAATTGATTGAAGATTCAGTCCACTGCTGAACAAAGGCCTCTTCCAATATGCGCCACGTTTGCCGATCCTCCGCCTCCAAAATGATCTTAATACCTAATGATGTTAATATCGAACTGTTTTATTGATTTAAATTGTATAATCCGAACTAAAGGTATGTAAGTACTTACCGGTGATATCAGAATAAGTTTTTATTGATCTTTTCGTTTAGATAGTGTGTATATTTAAGCTAGGAGACATGCTTATTTTGGTTTCAGATACAGTTGTGTAAAATGTCGTATCTAGAATACTTATATAGTGTACCGAATCGCCATTTTATTCTAATCTGAATAATTTTTACAGCAAACTATACACAGCTGGCGAATAATATTCTATGTGACTGTGGCGATCTACGCAGTGGAGATTATCACGTATTCGATATTCGGATCTGGTGAGGAACAACCCTGGAACAAGGTGTCTTCAGACAAGGATGAAGTGGAAGAAGCGTTACCGCTTGATGACGAGGAAAAGACATAAATCGATATACAATCGGTTAAAAACAGTTTTATTTCAATAAGAAGACAGCTATTTGAACGATCCTAACTGAAAATAGTGAACAGAAGTGGCTAAACATGAACAAACTTACCTACATATATACGAACGTTACATTAAAACAATAAATAAATTATATTGATGCATAAGTACCTATTTTTGTAATCCTTTATCATCCTTATAGCGATTGCCTAGTTGTTTTCAGTGCGAATGCGTAGACTGTCGCCGCCTCCTTCTGCGAGCACGTAATCCTCAAGAAGGAGACGGCTATAAAATTAAATGAACAGAGTTTCATTATACTCTTTCATTCACTCTACCAAAAGCCGTTTAATTTTAAACGTTAACGACATTACTTTAAAGGCTAAAATCAAATGGAATTTTCTCGCAGTCATTGTGGAGTGACAGTGGTTGTGCTTTAGCAGAATGGAGGCCCTGGTCCACCCACGCCCGAGGACGCAGAGCGACCTGCGTCGGCTGCGTCCCTCATGAGAGTAAGTCTAGGGGCGACCGGTAGAGCCGCCTGTCACCCTAGCAAAAGTAGGCCGTGACGGTGGCCCAACACCTCCTTTACCAGCGAACTAGATAGAAACGCCGTGGTACCCACACCCGTGAGAAATAACTTGAAAGAGGCCCTGGATCGAGCGGAGTGCGAGAGATATATCTCAGTCTCCGGCAATCTCACCTCCGACATGGCAACTGGGTTCGACATGTTAACTTGAAGTGCTCTAGCAGACACGGAAACACTCAGACCAGTGCAAATACAAATGCATACAAATATTTGCACTGAGCGGGAATCGAGCCCGCGCCAAATGTGCTGCGTAGCAGTCGCGTCCGCCGACGCCGCATAGACGAGAGAAAATATAATATAGATTTTCTAAAACATTGATCAACCGTTCTCGTTCGTTTGTAAGTATGTTGTTCTGCTGGAAACAAAAGCAATATTTTTCAGGCCATAATTTTTTTTGTCTAATTTACTTATCGATAAAGCTATCAAAATGTCATGATATTCTATGATTAAAGGCAAAATTCGTGTTACGTTACGGTACCAGTTGTTATCGATACAACGCTATGCTATAAAACAATATTTTCCTTTATTGCTCTTGGTACACCTGTGAACCCCCTGGGTGGACTATGGGAAATTATTTCTTCCCATGGTCCACCAGAATTTTGTATCGAAACACTAACGCAATAGATACCAAATCGAGCAGTCCCACTGGGAAAGTACCTCCGCCCTACAGAAGACCGCGGCTTAATAGCCTCGTGTCACAGATTAATAAAATAAATAGTTGCTCGTGTTATGTTCCGACGGTGAGTAGGGTAGCCAGAGCTCACTGGAAACGTTTTGTGCTGTCAGTGGGAAAACCAAAGGCTTTCTCCTACTTATCTTTTGCACTGACGGCACAGAATCTCTCTGTTCTTACAGGATCATTATTGAATCTGGTTCCTGTGTTAAACTAGCAATTAGCAAGATTTGTATGTTGTGTCAATACCCATAAGTATAAGTAAATGAACTATTAGCACTGAGAATACGTGTATCTCAGCTCTCAGTATGCAGGTGCGCATGCATATAATGCTATGCGCACGTGCACTCGTGCAGGCTGTACCTACAGTAAGCTGCTCAAATACTTAGACACCTCAGACTTCTTCCAGTCTGAGTTAGACACATAATAATTTTACTGCGAGAATATAAAACTTCATTTACCCAGGAATAATGCAGAAAGTTAGTGATAGACTTATAAAGAATAAATTAATTTTAACAAAAAAGTTGAACCGACTTCAAGAAACGAAAAAGAGGCACTGAAAAGCGAAAAATACCTAACTTAATTTACAGACTTACTGACTGAAGGCGGTGCTTAGCCCAAGAGGCCATTTATTTCAATTGATTGTATCATAGTAGTTCAGACACAACAAACAAAGTTGGCTGGTTTTTTTTAACTTGACTTAAGAATTGTAATATTTTGACGTTCATTTATTATTTATGCTCTTTATGTGCCTAAATTGAATAAATGAAATTGATTCTTGATTCTTGACAAAAATAAAATAGGGTAAGTACGAATTGAGAACCTCCTTTTTTGAAGTCGGTTAAAAATAGCCTTCGTGGTTTTTTTTATTACAATGCAGAAACAAGAGATTTACTGCTACGAGTACTAGGTAACTCTAGCTGTTTGATCAAATGGCTAGGCAAGTAATTAAACGTCAAGTCGGATTGCGCTACTTTTCTCAATAAACCTACCTATCACTAACCTAACTTACTGTCTTATTTCTGGGTGGTACCCCATCAAACTAATGGCCTAAGTATTAGCTAGCCAGTGTTGTGTTGTAGCAAACGATACGGCTGAATATCATTCAGGCCGTTAGTTGAACGGCGCCGTTAAGTTAAGAAACTAAGCTAATAAGGCTAGTTGATGTGACATACACCTGCCTACAGGGGCGTATTTACCCTAGGGCCAAGGGGGCCATGGCCCGGGGCGGCAGGTTGCGAGCTTCTAATTTTTTTTTATACCACTTAGGTTGCAGACAAGCACACGGTGCGGCCTACCTGATGGAAAGTGGTTACCATGGCCTATGGACGTATGCAACACCAGGGGCGTCACACTCGTGCTGCCGACCCTGAAGATCTGATCTGGGCGCTTTAATCTTGACACTAAAAGGCGCCCAGAGATAGACGCTCGGGGCGGTTTCGCCGCCCCTCTCAACCTGCCGCCTCGAACATCTATCTCTGGGCGCCTTAATCTTGCTCTAAAAGGCGCCCGGAGATAGACGCTCGGGGCGGCTCCCTCGCAACGTGCCGCCCTGAACGTCTATCTCTGGGCGCCTTAATCTTGCTCTAAAAGGCGCCCGGAGATAGACGCTCGGGGCGGCTGCGCCCCCCCCCCCCCCCCCCGCGACTTGCCGCCCCGAACGTCTATCTCTGGGCGCCTTAATCTTGCTCTAAAAGGCGCCCGGAGATAGAGGCTCGGGGCAGCACGTTGCGAGGGAGCCGCCGCGAAGTGTCTATCTCCGGGCGCCTTTCAGCTCGGAGTCTGGGGTCCGCTTTTACCAGTCTTAACCACGGATTTGGCTAGACCTCGATATTTTCCGTGAAGCGATTGTCATCTGACCTTCACAACCCAATGTTAACATTAGGCGATATTGAAGTTTTGCAGTTAGACCGTTGTTTTTGGATTTTTGAGGGCTCCAACTACCCGTAACGACTGCCATAGATGTTCTCATGGCAACCGGGACCGACAGCTTGACGTGCTCTCCGAGGCACGACCAGACCAATGCAAAATACTCATATTTCAATCACACAAATATTTGCACTGAGCGGGGATCGAACCCGCGCCTCCTGCGTAGCGGCCGCGTTCACTACCGCTACGCCACGGAGGCTGTCGAGTGTCGAGTTACAATATGACTATGTCACTCATTATATTAATTGCATTCAAATTAGAAAACCCTAAATAACATTTGCGTTCAAGTACGGTGTAACTGGGGCCAAGCAGCTTGGGCGCCGAAGACGGTAGCGCTTTTCTCTCGCAGGGAGACGCTACCGCCTACGGTTAATTCCGGCCGAGGTGGTAGCGGCGCTGTAAATGGCTACTCATAGGGTTTCCACGTATCCTTAGGTGGTATCCGTAGGGGCGGCTGGTTCCCCGAGACCTGGGGGCGACAGGTGCGGTCGCCTGTTACTCCAATATATTCAGACCGGTAACGCGGCGGTGAAACCCGTACCTTTCCGGGGTTCAATGGGGACACCGACTACCCACACCCGAAGGAGCTATCTTAAAAGGTCAGCCGGGTTGCGAGGGAAATATCTAATTGGGTAACTTTACACACGATAATTGAGACCCTACAGAGACGGTGTGCGGTTTTAAACCGAGACCGCATGTGGCACTTCACGAGGAATAATCACCCCTCGCAGACGGCCATAACTAGCACCAGGACCTGCGGCGAGAGGTTTCCCGCTCTGACGGTTGCTTAAAGAATACAACGCGTGAAGTGGCATATACATGGAGAAGCCCAGGCAGAGGTGGCATTGCAGAGGTCGGCTCCTGATCTGTATGTCTCAGGAACTCACCGAAGCAGCCATAGCTGGGCGCATTGCGTCAGCTGGTAGGAGAAGCTACCGTGATACCTCTATCGCGTTATCGGCAGCGAAGACGTGTGAGAACCCCCTTCGAGCATCACCTCATCCGAGCTAATCTTCTCCTTTTGTCGAGTCAACGACATATGTCATATTTTGTTTGCCCAGTGTGCAACAACCCTGATGGCGTTCTCAGAGGCACCCATGAGTTTCTGCAGTGTACATGTGCTTAGGCATGCAGCACACGTTAGCGCCTACCTCACTGTAGTTCCGCATTCACACCGTGGTGCCTGGGTCCACCTCATCTGAGAAACTCCATCTAATTCGGTTTTCGTTACTTCAGCTGACCTGCATCCGAAGTCTATTTAAGGACTGCCAGGGCGTATGGGCAGCATTTGTGCTCCTCACACATCAATTGGCCAGAAAGGGTTCGTAAGTAAGAGAACCAGGTATGCCCACTTCAGATCCAGTCACCAAATACGTCCAAGGACTTGGGTAACTCCAGCTGTGGCTTACTTGGTTGCTTCTGATTTCGTTCCGTCACAATCCAGTCCTAGCCGATGTTCCACAGAAGCGGCCCCAGATCCGTGCCAGCCGGAACACCCCGCCACATATCTCACTTATCAAGCCCTGTCCTACATGGGTAGATACTGGCTTTCACCGATAAGTAAGCCCCGACAATGACGCGAGGATAGAGAGGCACCCCGTGCTGAAAGAGTGCAGCTCTGATGCAGCTCCATGGCAAGGTGTTAAAGACGTAGGCAACAATAGACACTGCCAGCATCAACTCGCCGTGCCACTGCTTCTTCCACCAGAGCCCTCAAGCGCGTGTTGGCATCCACGGTGCTCCCGACTATAACCAAATTTATTGTCTACCAAATTCGGCCTCACTCCTGTAAGGCGCTTCACGAGGAATAATTCGTTTAAAACACCTGCATGACTGCACACTTTGTCCATCAATACAATGAGCCGATAGGCGGACGGTAACTTTGCAGAAGAGGACCAGTTTTCCTGTCTTTCAAATTTTCGGAATCCGTCTCTACTTGAGGCAAATGTTATAGAGCCCTTCATGTCCCCTGTGAAATCCCCCCCCCCCCCCCTCGGACCGCGCCTGCACAGGGGCGGCAAACCTAAGTGGCCCGGGGCGCCAAATCTTTAAATACGCCCCTGCCTGCCTACAATTACAATACAATATACAATATATCCCTGTACTTACCACAGAATAATGATATTACAACATATAACGCCTGTACATTGATTTGATCCTGAAGGTCACCTTGAAACTTTTAACGCGGGAAAGCTGAAATAAGACGTGATTTAATGAAGCTGTCGAGACGAGACGCTCTCGATATGTTTTGGGCGCATGTCAGAAAGCACGTTGCACTTTGCTTCTATATAATGTACGTATCTATTGTTGATATAAAACCAACAAAACGGGGCGAGTTGCTAATGATTTCGTCATAACATGTTGGGTCGTGCAGTGTACAGTTTACCCGAGACAGGCCAGTGTGTATCCTTCCCCTGATAACAAGGATATATATGGGACTGTTATTGTGTTAGACATTAAGTATCATAATTTGTTTTATAGTGAAAAACAATGGATGTGAAGGCGAAAGGAAATGTTTTTGGCAGTAAGTTTTTAATTGAAGTCTATATTTTATCATTAGTTTTATTGGAAGTTTATGAAAATACATAGTCAATCAATGAAATAAAAGTCATTATCTAATATTAAGTAGCGTATTTTATAACGATTTATTTGGTGTCTCCCGAAAAGGAACTGAAACGTCTGAAACGTATGGAAATATGTGCCGACCTAGTCTAGTAAGATATAAAAATAAAATTTTATTTCATTTTAATTTTTTAATTTTTTTAAATTCAAATCCAATTCATTTTTATATTGCTCGAAACAAGATTGTTTTATAAGATAGACAACTAATTGTTTAGACATTATTGTGTGACATTTACATTGCATTTTGTTGTGCGGAAGAGCCTATAGGTTACACCAAACCTTTTAACATCCGCTATCTACCAGTGAAAATCCGTTTAAGATCGGCCCAGCCATTGACATTAGCCGGTACAAACATAACAGAATTTTTGTACTTAACTATTCCTAATTATCGTACATACACTGCTGTTTTTCCCAAGCGACAAGCGATTACAATATGGGGTTCTTCAAGAAGGGCATTAGAAAGTTTCTTCAGGGTCGGCAGCGCGAGTATGGCCACAGATTACCTAACAGGTATATGGCGCCCCTGTTGTTACATACGATACCTACGTCCATAGGCCACGATAACCCCTTTCCATCAGGTGGGCTGTGCTTGTCTGCCACATAAATGGTATAAAAAAATACACTTATACCTATGCATTTCTGACAAAGCTGTTATTTGCAGTAATTTGCAGACAATTTAATTATGTATATAGATGAAGAGATGTGTACCTATGCCTATGTATTTATAGGAACTTGGTAAATGCTAAAATGATATTTCCAACTACGTTTCTCTTTCCTTGTTGTACCAATGATGACCTCTATAAAGCCAAGGACAAATGAAACGGATGGACACTGAATACGTAGGTAACGATACACTACACGACCTTAGCAAGGTCACAGGACCCCGTCTTCGCCGCATTGGGGGTTTATTGCAATTTCTCGAGAACTCTACCTACCTATTTCTGAATATCGTAACTATTGTAGGGTATATTTATAATTTATTGGCAACAGAATAGGGTTATGGAAAATTGTAAGTAAGTATTTCCAAATGAGAGAACTAGGCAAATGTCAACGTATTACGTACCTATGAAAAGTTACAAAAAACTAACGTATTATTATACGTTAGTTATTTGTAACATTTGCACCTTCGTAAGTTATTACTTACGAAGGTGCAATCAGAAGTGTCGGTAGCTCAGCGGTTAAGGAGTCTGCCTTACGATTGAAAGGTCTAGGGATCGAATCCTGGCTATTACACTACCGAAGTGAACTTACTCGTAACATAAGCAATTTAGCATAGTTTGAGGGGTAAGAGGGAAGATTAGTAGTTGCCAATCTTCTTTTAAAAAAAAAATAGTTAGTTTTTTCTAGAAAAGAGCAAGCATCCCCTGTGCAAGCATCCTCTATGAAGATTTATTAAAAGTAGAGCTATGGTCATCGCCATCTTAGTAATCATTTCAATTCAAATTCATCATCCGAGGCTTTCACCTCTGAACCCGGGGTCCTACTGTTTGTTTCAATTTGACTATTACGGGAGTGACTTCTGACTTCGCAACAACGAGAGAAAAGCCTGCCTAGAGCTTGTCTGTTTAATCAGCTTACGGATTAACAAGTGAGGATGGTTTGGGACAGAAGATAAGCCACTAGAATCTGCGGGCACATATAGGTACCGTAAGAACGTTCCGTTCCGAACGATCGAACGGACTCGACAGCTGAATTCGCGGTGAGATTTACAGCATGCGAAAATGAAATCTCACCACCTCGAGTCCGTTCGATCGTTTTCTTCGATCAACTTTTGCCTGCTGTACACACTTTTTGCAATCGCAATGCGTGTAAGGATATCTGTGATAGTACCTATTTGTTATTTTCGCAGGTTTCGTGCCAGCCCGGTACATCCTCTCCGTACTCGGCTCCATAGGCATGGCAATCGTCTACGGCTTGAAAGTGAATCTCTCCGTAGCCATGGTTGGCATGCTGAACCATACAGCTCTCAAGCCAATCTCTGAAAATAATGCAAGCTTGGATAATTCTACGAGTGAACCCCATGTGAGTATCATGATCTTAATCCCGAGGTAGACCCGAAGTTCTCACCTTAGACTCCATGGTCCACTTTCCGACTTTTTTTTTATACCACTTAGGTGGCAGACAAGCACACGGCGCACCTGATGGAAAGTGTTTACCGTGGCCTATGGACGTATGCAACACCTTGCATACTTAATCCACAGACATAAAAAAATGACTTTGCATGTTTCTGAATCTGAATCAAGTCACGGCGTCATCGTCATACATAATATCATTAATTTTGTTCTCATTTATTTGATGCAACCAGCAAGTAGGTATACTGTTGATTTTATTGGCTGAAATGAGGTCGATCGTAAACGTTGATTTGGAGTCACTCTTTTCAACTGAACCAGGCTGTAAAAAGAAAAATATTTTTAACTTGTGTGTATTTTTAATTCTGATTGGCGAAAGTATTTATCACTCAAGAGTAGATCATCTTTGATCTGTTGGTTTTTGCCACAGCTTCTGCTGCTGCCACAAACTGATAAACGTAATGGGCAATGAGCAGCTAACCGGCATCCGGGCCCCGTGTTTTGTCTTCTTTTTTCTCTTCATCACAGCATTGATCCCAGTTGTATCCGAAGCTTACACCTCGTAACTATTACGGAAGATTGACATTAGACTATTTTGGAAGCGACAACCGTCTGTCCTGCCAACCCTGAAATGAAAGCACCAGATCATTCTCATGAAAGTTTGCATTATCTGTAAACCAAAGATCGTAATATAATTCACCTTGACCGATCACTTTGGCTGATATCTAAATGAAATGCAAAATAATTTTGGAAAAAGAAAGAATTTCAATGAAACCGAGTTACTTTCACATTATACTTAGGTTCCACAAAAATCAGTACGTACAGAATCTTCTAGGTTAATGACTGACGCACAGAACTTCTAGGTTGATGACTGTTTAACTATTCTTTGCCGCACTATAGACTTGTGACCTATGATTCTTTACCAGCCCAATATAAAATAGCACCTAAGGTGGTTTACTGATTTTAGTTTAACACTTTTATGGACCAAAACAAAGGCTGATTTTTAGCCTTTTTTATACCACTTAGGAAGCACACAAGTACACGGCCCACCTGATGAAAAGTGGTTACCGTGGCCTACGGCCGGGTAGTCACTAGGAGCGTCCCACTCGTGCTGCCAGCCTCAAACAGTAATAAAGCTAGACAACATGACGTGATGCCATCATATTGTCTTTTGCTTTCAGGAGCAGGATGGACACTTCGTATGGACTTCAGATGTTCAAGGCATCATCCTTAGCTGCTACTTTTGGGGATACTTTGTCTCCCAAATACCTGGTAAGACATGAATCGCAGAGTTAGTCAGGTAGAGTTAGATTATAGTCTGATAACGCAAAGGTTACTTTTATCCCTGGAATAGGCCCCATAACGGGTACATGATCATAATTCTACGCGGGCGGATCTGAGGGCATTATATATAGATTGAAATCTTAACTTTTCTTTTTATTGGAGCTCAGGTGGCCGTATTGCGGAGTTGCTCTCGGCGAAGTGGGTGATGTTCTTCAGTGTGGTGATCAACGTGGTGTGCACTCTGCTCACCCCCGTGATGGCCGAGGCGCATTATATCGCTCTTGTGTTTATGCGAATACTGGAGGGCATCGGTGGGGTAAGTATACTTAAAATACTTATTCATGAATACAACTACGCATTTCTATGGAGGATTTCGATGTGCGGTTTGTCTCCGTTGTGATTAATCAAACAATCAAGTAGCCTATCCCAGTCCACTGCTGGACATAGGCCTCTCCCATTGTTATGAGACTTTGGCCTACTGTTTCCACGCTGACGGGTTAGTACAAGGTTTTATTTCGAATTTTTCTTCTATCGCAGTGATATCGTCTGCGTATTTTTTCCGTTAATCGCCTTTTTTAAGACACCCTTCGGATGTGATGTGATATTTTGCCCTATTGGCAGCCTGGGCTATACCCCACGAAGGTTTCAACATTCCTGGCGGCCTGTCCAGTGACACTCCTTAACAATTTATAGCCAACATCTTTTGTTTTCTGCTGAGTGCTTTCAATGTTAGCGTAGTAGATGGTCACCATCCTATGTTGCTTAGATGTATGACGCTATGGTTTTTAAGTTCAATGAACTCTTATATTATTTATGACAATGTTGATTATTTGCATCTTATTTTTATCAAACAACATTTGCATTCATCCGCATTTTACTTGTAGAATCCATAATATCTACAAACTATGTAGTTTCGTATAATATTTTACATTTAACACATTATAGCTATCTTGCGTGCACTGCGACTACACACATGAGGCTACGGAAAAAGCTCCGAAATAATATGTTCTAATTCTTAAAGCTGGATAATCGCTGAATACCTACGTGCTTTTTAGTGCATCACCTATTCCATGCTCTTAGCACTAATAATGCTTTATTTCACATCTAGGGAGTGACATTTCCAGCGATGCACGTCCTGCTGTCCAAATGGGCCCCGCCAGCGGAGCGAAGTGTCATGGCGTCGTTGGTTTACGCGGGAACTTCACTTGGCTCCGTCATATCAATGATAATGGCTGGAATGCTCACAGCCAATTCTGGTAAGGACATCGAGAGAAGACTTACTTGCCATTGGGGCACCTACTGTGAGCCACTCATTGGTTTTCTTCTCATGCAGGTTGGGAAAGTGTGTTCTACGTGATGGGTGGTCTGTCCTTAATTTGGTGCCTCCTGTGGGTAGTGTTGATACAAGATTCGCCTCAGCAGCAGCCGTTTATCAGCGATAAGGAGAGAAACATGATCATCACGTCCTTGGGAGGGAAGACTGGTGATCACTCAAACCATAAGGTACAAAGAAACAAGCAAGGAGTTGAACAAATTATATTATATAATACAAATATATCTGTCTTGTGTATGGCCCCACCAAAATCTATGGCGTCCTAGTCAATTTTACCTGCAGGCTGATAAACCTGCTCATTGACGGACTATGGATAGGATGAGGCAGCCATTCTTCTTGAAGTTGGGGAGTCAGGCAGCAGTCCTGAAGCAAGGAGCAAGTCCTGGATCAAAATTCATGGTGAAAGGAGAAAAGAACGGCGCGGCGCTCCAAAGTGCGAGCATTGAATGCAAGATTCGAGGCGCGAGAATGATCATAATCATGACATACTTCTACCAAAGGAATTCAGAGAGAACTATCTGTGTACTTATACTATCTATTGGAAATGTTAAAAAATAGTTATTTATTTATTATAAGTACTAATATTTTTTTAACAGAAACTACCAGTGCCCTGGCGCGCTGTGCTAACTTCACCTGCGTTCCTGGCAATCCTCGTCGCACATTTATGCTCTAACTGGGGTTGGTATATGCTCCTCATCGAGTTACCATTCTACATGAAGCAAGTCCTTCAATTCAAGATGACTGAGGTCAGTCTAAATTCCATAATTACTGAACAGTCCTGAGTTTCAGTGTGTTAGAAAGAGAGAACTATTTTTTTTTTGGATTTCAGAACACATTTGCCACAGCTCTACCTTTTCTCACGCTGTGGTTCTTCAGCATAGGGATAAGCAGAACGCTGGACTGGTTGCGCAGCAAAGGCACTATCACCACCACGACTGCAAGGAAAATCGGCACTTTGTGCGGTACAAGCTTCTATCTTATTTTTAGCTTCTTCACATACTACACAGGATATAGGAACAGGTTTTAACCATGAACACTTGTTCACAGCATCTGTGGTACCAGCATCGTGCTTGCTCGCTCTTTGTTTTGTTGAACACGACCGTGGAGCTGCTGTGGCTATCATGACCCTAGGAGTCACGTTCGTCGGAGGTATGTTCTGCGGCTTCCTCTCCAACCACATCGACATCGCGCCTAACTTTGCTGGTAAGGTCACAGTTACGATCGACAAACTAGTTAGTTTAGACCAGCGTTTCCAAATTTTACTAAGTTACGATCGACGAACTAGTTAGTTTAGACCAGCGTTTCCAAATTTTAATATGCCCTGTCTAGTTGTTTTAATGTTATTTTATTGTTTTCGAACGGAACTATATTAGTATTGACACAGAATGTAACTATAATTTGATGATACATAGATAGAACAGCCTATAATAATACGGAAACTAAGAATATTTTGTAATATGATAGGCACAAGGTCTAACCACAAGTATCATTAGGTATTTATATGCTATATTAGATAGGAATTCATGACGTAAGTCATGGTCCGTCCTGTCCTGCCTGAGTGTAGCGGGAATGAATTATGAATTTCGAATTTAGTACGGGACCGGGATTACTGGGATAATGACAACAGGAACCTCGGAGCCTCTACAAGGAAAGGATCTCTACAATTTGCAACAAATGACAATACCTACTATCGAATCTTGCACCATTTGCAAAATTTTGTCTCCGTGGCTTTTAAATCCGATTTTAATATCATGACTGTTCTGTGCCGATTAAACATTACTAAAATATGTTTTTCTTATTTCTTCATTAGGCACATTGATGGCTGTGACGAATACGGTAGCCACAATCCCGGGGATAGTTGTCCCAATCTTTGTTGGAGCACTCACACATGATAACGTAAGTTCAAGCTAAGCTTAGGTACCTACTAACTGTAGCACATATTAGCAGCAGCAGTGAGGACGAACGATTCGTATTGTAATACGATTCCTACTCCTCCTAGAAACGAATTTATTAGCGCGTCAAGGACAATGAAAAGAAAAAAACAACAAGGAAGTTTAATAGGTACCCTTTGTGAATGAGCTTCACACTTTGAAAGTCTCTTGAAATAAGAATGTACCTTGGTATCTAGGTATTTCTCGCGACATTATTTTTGTTGCTTCCTATTTCTATTAGAACCATCGGGAATATCGGGATATTTACCATGTATTGTTTGGAGTTTCCGATATTTCGGCGCTGTTGCACTATGATTATTGATTACGGAGGAACTGGAGTATTGGCGGTAAACGATGGAAATTTTTTTACAAACTAAGTATATAGGTACTAACTCTCGAAATTAACGTGATCGAGATCGAATTCGAGTTTGTAGTGAGAATGAAACCAGTGGTAGTGCTCATACGCGTAGCAAGAGAACTCGAAAGAGGGTAGATCGATATATTTACTCCTAAAAACTTTTTCACCGTTTATCATCAATTGCTCCAGTTCCTCCGTGATTATCGTTCAAGAGCGCCGAAATATCGGAAACTCCAAACAGTAGAGGTACATGATAAATATCCCGATAGCTCTAATGCATAAACATAAACCATAACTGCCTATATGTGTCCATTTCATAAATCTTTTTTTTTTTTTTACAGCAAACGATACATGCTTGGCGGATAATATTTTACGTAACCATAGGGTTGTACGTAATCGAGATTGTAATCTACTCAATCTTCGGATCTGGCGAAGAGCAACCCTGGAACCAAGTGACTGCAGATAAAGAAGACGAGGTAGACAGGCCGCTAAAAGATTTAAAGAAACCATTATGCTTAACCTTACTTCCAAATCTTAATAAAGTATCTACTTAAGACTTGATAAAATACTATACGGATCAACAGATCGCTATTTATACCTGGTATTAGACTAGTATCATACTACTCCGTTTGGTAATGTACCTAGTACCTACTTAACTAAAGGGAAACAATCTGTGTGTTTTATAATATTTATTATTAAAAAAACTAAGTTTATTAATCATTTTCTGTTTAAAACTCTAATTTAAAAATAAAACGCGATTAAAAACGCAAAATAAAACACTAGGTCAAGCAGTAGTTTATTTATATAAAATGGGTTTGTGTAAAAAGTCACTAAGTAGATATTACCTAACGTAACCAAGCGGAATATATTCATAGTATGTATAGTTAGTATACTTTTAATTTTGCCGTACCTACGTGTGTTTGCCACCTCGTCCTAAATGATTTGGATTGAAATGTGAGTATGTTTCAATGGGTCCTTACATTACATGATTTAAAAATACAATTGATTTGGACCCGGTGACACTGCTGAACTGCTGTTGGCATGTCCACTGTTGTGCCCTGTAGGACGTCTGCCGAGGTTCCTAGTAGATATCTATACCGACTTATATGTATTGCTAAATAATAGCATGTATTATGTAATGTTTTCAATTGCAGGCGGACGGTACAGATGTACTGCATTATCTAGAAACAAGTAACTAAGCGCCTACAAATACATTGTTAGCAATTACCTATTATTCTGTAAAAATAATGACAAGAATCAAGAATACTTCACGTGCAGACATTTTAACCGTTATAACTTTGTTTTGTACTTTAAAAAAAAGTTTATTGTCCACAAAAATATTGGTACCTATGTGAAAAAAGGAGAGACTCCTTGTAGGCAGATATTAGTAATGCTTGTGTTAGGAGCCTGCCTTGATACAATTTGTTTTACCTAATTTATGTGTATGTATTTATTTACACTCTTACACATACTTATAAAAAAATGTTGAAAATATATTAAATAGAAAAATGGGTGTTAAGGTGAGTATCATGGGCAGTATGGGTTGTGTGAGTGGCGTGACGTGTGTGCGTGCGTGCGTGTGTGCGTGCGTGTGTGCGTGCGTGTGTGTGTGTGTAAGAGAATGTGTATAATTAATGGTTTAATGGTTTTATTAAATTCCTCAGAGTCCGCCTTCCAGTTCTTCCTCCTCCACTTCGCCAAGTCCAACAACTGGTCTAACTACATAGCTTCGATATCGCCAGTGGGTTGTAGGGATCTGTGGGGTGAGCACGAACAACTATCGTAATCATATCGTGAACGTAACGATAGCACGGAGCATTGCGATTGGCAGGCTTCAGGCAGGCGGCCAATCGCAATGCTCCGTGCTCTCGTTACGTTCACGATACGAATACGATAGTGTTGTTCGTGCTCACCCTACAGGTGGCAGTCACCTCCCGGAAAATTTTGAAGCCACCGGGATCAACGGCCTAACGTACTCTCTGTCGAATGGAGGTGTCTCGATGTCTTAAGAATGGTCATCCATCCGAAAACCAACCTGGCTTGTGTTGCTTAACCTCGTTATGTGTTAACCACAGAGTACTATTACTAGTGTTAGGCTCCGCGCAAACGTACGGTTTCCGTCCACGGTTTCCTGATCAAAAAGTCAGATTCAAAAAACCGAATGCTCCATTTTCATACAAAATGTTCTATTAGCCGCACACGTCCTTACTTTTTGAAGAACGGAAAAAACCTGACGTTCGGTTCAGAATGGAAAAAACCTAATGACGTCATACCGAACGCAGCACTCGCATACATTTTGTACTAATCGCCGCACACGTCAGGAAATTTCCATCCGGAATCGCGCTTAAATTGTGTCCAGCGTTGTCAATTCCCAAGAGAGCGGAAACCGTCTCCGGAAACCGTACATGTGCGGCCACCCTTAACCTACTAGGGTGGCCGCACATGTACGGTTTCCGGAGACGGTTTCCGTCCACGGTTTCCTGATTTGGAATTCCGTGTGCCGAGCGCACACGTCCGGTTTTTTGCATTAGGTTTTTTTATTATTACTTCGAAGCGAGCAGTGTTGCCAGTGCCAAATTGTCAAATGTAACACAAGCTGGCTTAAAAGTTGCATTTTCGGGGGAAAAGTTACGTATTCTTGTTTTTTTATATAGTGTTTCTTGTTTTTTACAAATCCTCTCGGTTTATCTCGGGTATCCGCCCAATTTAGGAGCCGGCCTTCCGAGTGGCTCCTTGAAATCCCACTGGCCATTGAGTACGAGCCCCAGCTATTTCATCTGGGACTTAATGCAGCTGAGAGCGTCTACCACTATGGGGCTGGGTCGTAAGAGAGTCAAAAGTTACGCAAAATGTAACAAAAGTTACAATACAATCTGGCAACCCCGGAAGCGAGACACAATCAGTGTTGCCAATTACTGATGATCTGAATTCCCCACAAACCCAACAGAAAGGCCCCAATATTAGACATTGATAACTACATTACTTCTCTTGAAGTTTCCCGCTATATTCACCACTTGCGATGTTTATTGCGGCTCGTGTACATATATTGCCAATAAAGAGTTAAATAGTACCTTAATGTCGGATATTTTGCTTTAATAATTTATCAATATGTATAATACTTGCTACTTATTACTTCTGAGTTTAGGTCTAGTGTGAATGTCTAAATGCCCCACATAAGCACAATCCCCACAAATTCCCTAATCGGCTTGAAAGTCCCCACTCTCTTGGGAATTGACAACGCTGGACACAATTTAAGCGCGATTCCGGATGGAAATTTCCTGACGTGTGCGGCGATTAGTACAAAATGTATGCGAGTGCTGCGTTCGGTATGACGTCATTAGGTTTTTTCCATTCTGAACCGAACGTCAGGTTTTTTCCGTTCTGCAAAAAGTAAGGACGTGTGCGGCTAGTAGAACATTTTGTATGAAAATGGAGCATTCGGTTTTTTGAATCTGACTTTTTGATCAGGAAACCGTGGACGGAAACCGTACGTTTGCGCGGAGCCCTATAGTCGAACTTTTAATCAGCTGCAGTAAAATGACGTTTTGTGGGATACCACTTTTTGAAGAAAAATAAATAGGGATGTGGCTAAGTGAGCAAGTGAATCATTCAATAAATGAATGATCTTTGATTTAGTTTTAAAGATTCAATATTAAGTTGTAATGTATTTTTTATTATTACATATGATAAAGAATTGATCTTTTTCAGTGAAAGTATAGGAATGTACATTCAAAACGAATCAAAAATGTCATAGTACTTAATGTTATATAGGTAATCAATATTTTTCAGAATCACTGTCGCTGTCGCTTTCGGTCACACTAATGATATCTGTCTGTCTATTCATCATCTAATATGATGGAGGTGGTACATATTGTGTTCCTCTTTTATAGTGTGAGAAACAAAAGTCACTCCACTTAGCCGGTGTCACAATGTTGATTACTTCTTGGAAAAAAAAATTCACTTCTAGCATTTCATACGTCTTATTAAATTATCTGCGACGTGCCCCTTTGCCTGAGACCAGGGGCGTATTTACCCTAGGGCCAAGGGGGCCATGGCCCGGGGCGGCAGGTTGCGAGGGGCGGCGGAGCCGCCCCGAGCGTCTATCTTTTGCCGCTTTTTAGATTAAGGCGCCCAGAGATAGACGATCGGGGCGGCTCGGCCACCCCGAGCGTCTATCTTTTAGCGCCTTTTAGATGAAGGCGCCCAGAGATTATAGATGATCGGGGCGGCGCGGCCGCCCCTCGCAACCTGCCACCCCGGGCGTCTATCTTTGGGCGCCTTTTAGATTAAGGCGCCCAGAGATAGACGATCGGGGAGGCTCAGCCGCCCCTCGCAACCTGCCGCCCCGAGCGTCTATCTTTGGGCGCCTTTTATATTAAGGCGCCCAGAGATAGACGATCGGGGAGGCTCAGCGGCCCCTCGCAACCTGCCGCCCCGAGCGTCTATCTTTGGCCGCCTTTTAGATTAAGGCGCCCAGAGATAGACGTTCGGGGCGGCTCGGCCGCCCCTCGCAACCTGCCGCCCCGAGTGTCCATCTTTGGGCGCCTTTTAGAGTCAAGATTGCATATATATTTTTTTTTTAATTTTTCGTAGCTTAGTTAGCACCTTGGGCGCCGAAGACGCCAGCGCCTTTCTCTCGCAGGGAGACGCTACCGCCTACGGTTAATTCCGGCAGAGGTGGTAGCGGCCCTGTAAATGGCTACTCATAGGGTTTCACGTATCCTTATGACTAGCAGAGATAAGAGCAGCTAAGGGGCGGGGCGGCTGGTTCTCCGAGACCTGCTGTGCAATTCACTAACAAGCACAACGATGCGAGTCGCAACGATGTGCGCGATAGACACTGTCATTGGTCGATTTCCAATGACGTGATACAATCTGACCAATGACAATCTACGTTGCGCCTCGCATCGTTGTCGCATCGTTGTGCTCGCTTAGTGAATTGCAGTGCTGGAGGCGACAGGTGCGGCCGCCTGTCACTCCAATACAATCAGACCGGTGTTGCGGCGGTGCAACTCCCTTTCCGGGGTTCAATGGGGACACCGACTACCCACACCCATCTATCGAGCTATCTTAAAAGGTCAGCCGGGTTGCGAGGGAAATATCTTATTGGGTAACTTTACACCCGGTAATTGAGACCCGACAGAGACGGTGTGCGGTTTTAAACCGAGACCGCATGTGGCACTTCACGAGGAATAATAGACACCCCTCGCAGACGGCCATAACTAGCACCAGGACCTGCGCCGAGAGGTTTCCCACTCTGACGGTTGCTTAAAGGATACAACGTGTGAAGTGGCATATACATGGAGGAGCCCAGGCAGAGGAGGCATGCAGGCGTCGGCTCCTGATCTGTATGTCTCAGGAACTCACCGAAGCAGCCATAGCTGGGCGTATTGCGTCAGCTGGTAGGAGAGGCTACCATGATACCTCTAACGCGTTATCGGTAGCGAAGACGTGTGAAAACCCCCTTCGAGCATCACCTCATCTGAGCTAATCTTCTCCTTTTGTCGAGTCGATGGCATATTGCGTCATATTTTGTTTGCCCAGTGTGCAACCACCTTGATGGCGTTCTCAGAGGCACCCATGAGTTCCTGCGGTGTATACGTGCTTAGGCATGCAGCACACGTTAGCAGTGAGGTAGTTCCGCATTCACACCATGGCGCGTGGGTCCACTTCATCTGAGAAACCCCATCTAATTCGGTTTTCGTTACTTCGGCTGACTTGAATCCGAAGTCTATTTAAGGACTGTCAGGTGGTGTATGAGCAGCCTCTGTGCTCCCCACACGTCAACTGGCCAGAAAAGGTTCGTAAGTAAGAGAACCAGGTATGCCCACTTCAGATCCAGTCACCAAATACGTCCAAGGACTTGGATAACTCCGGCTGTGGCTTACTTGGTTGCTTCTGATTTCTTGCCGTCACCATCCAGTCCTAGCCGATGTTCCACAAAAGTGGCCCCAGATCCCCGCCAGCCGGAACACCGCACCACATATGTCACTTACCAAACCATGTCTTACTTGAGTAGATACTGGCTTTCACCGATAAGTAAGCCCCGACAATGCCGCAAGGATAGAGAGGCACCCCGTGCTGAAAGAGTACAGCTCTGATGCAGCTCCATGGCAAGGTTTTAAAGACGTAGGCAACAATAGACACTGCCAGCATCAACAGAGTGGCATGGCATGGCGACATGCCACTGCTTCTTTCACCAGGGCCCTCAAGCGCATGTTGGCATCCACAGTGCTCCCGACTATAACCAAATTGATTGTCTACCAAATTCGGCCTCACTCCTGTAAGGCACTCGATGTGGCACTTTCGAGGAATAATTCGTTTAAAACACCTGCATAACTGCACACCTTGTCGATCAATACAATGAGCCGGTAGGTGCAGGGTAATTTTGCAGAAGAGGACTAATTTTCCTGTCTTTCTAATTTTCGGATTCCGTCTCAACTTGAGGCATATGCTAAAGAGCCCTTCAAAACGGGATCCGAGTGCCTTTAGAGCCTAGAGTGCTGGCAGGTCCCAAAGCGGTGCTTATGCTGTAGCCTTTGTGCCATAAAACATCTCCTTCACAAGCTATTGCTATACTCAAGTGATTTTTGGTTGCCATATCATCTTATACTTAGGGCGCTTTAATGGTGGGCCGCCGGCGCCCCCTTCTGCGAGCAGAGAATCGGAAACCGCGCAGCCCGCAACGAGCGGTGGCAACTCGGGCGTCGGAGGTCGCAGAACGTCGGTTCGAGTCCGACATAACCTCCTCCTCCGGTCCCGGCGGGGGAGGTATCCGTGGGGATTTTACGCACGATAAAAAAAATAAAAATGGCGCTTCAATGGAATAGAATGCAAATATGTCCCCTTGAAGGGATTCTGGTTGGGGGCCTGGGTTAGTGGAGAGATCGATGGGAGTCACTTCCCTCGCACCATAAGATATATATCTCACGAATCAGACTTGAAAGTCTCTAGCAACTTCTGACGGGCCCCTATTTTGGGTCAGCCCCTTGGGCGCAGGCTAACGGTGAACGCGAACATCACTTATGGGGCGGCAAACCTAAATGGCCCGGGGCGCCAAATCTTTAAATACGCCCCTGCCTGAGACCAAAATAACTCATCGGTTTAATTCACATTGATAAGGGGACAGTCTTAGAAGTCTGATACCTTTACAGCCATCTCGAATGGCCTTCACCATATTTGGTTCAAATACAATATTTTTAGTGGTCAGCCACTCTTGAAGTCGTGCTTTCGTCCACGACAACTTCGGGATTGTTTCGATCGAGAGTGATAGAGCGCGTTGATAATATAATTGAGCGTTGCGAATAATTAGATCATGTAAACTAAGTAAGCTGAATACTTATAGAAGTGTCTCAAACTGACCCGAAGAAATGTTGACCGCCGCCGTGGCACCCACACAAAACACAACTATTAAGTTTGAAACTTATTTGATACTAACACTTTTGAAATAGCTGTCATGTGAACGTTATTTTTCCATTACAAGAAGTGAAAAAAATCCTCGTGAAATAGACCGTTTTAGCCGTGTCAAAACCGACATGTCCGGAAGATACCACTTATTACGTTTTTATTTGAGATTAAACTAACATACCTAAACAGCATAAGACTCGAATTAGAAACTTAGGACACTGCTAGGTGTCAAGGATATCTTTCAAATGGGACCTACAACTCATGCTAGCCTAGTACAAAAAAATTCAGTATCGCTTCTACATAATATTCAATAACTTGAGTCCACGCCAAAAACTGATGTTTCGATGTATAAAAATCATCACAATTGAAATATTACGGCAAATAGGGTAAAATAATGAATGGATTCCACTACTTTAGAGTATGTTTATATTTTTAAAATATTAAAATCATTACCCAGATATATAATATGAATATCTTTTTTCTTATTGAAATTCAAACACAGGTGCTCAAAAGTGGAGGGTAGGTACACTTTTTTTTGGAGAACGCTCAATTACGACTACTGCTACTGCATTCGGCATGAGTTTGGGTAGAATGCCGGCGAACCACACCTCGAAACACTCAAAAAGGAAATGTGTAAAAGGATCAACGTTTATACAGCCTTTTATTTATATGAATAATAAATAGAATTAAGTATGATCATTATGAGTAAGTTATGGAACGATTAGAATGATCTTCTGTGAACTGAATCACATCCCTATTGAGATTAGGCTGTAAACATTATTTTACGCAATGACATTTTGAAACGTCATTTTACTGCATCTAATTAAAAGTCGAAGTAGGTTACCACTTTGTCACGACTCACGAGTCCCATCAATGTTTTGTTAATGATGATGAATGCATTGTGTACAACATAAATCTGGTGATTTTCAATAAAAGCAATGTATGAAATGAAACAAACAACAAACTCAATCGTCTCAAGCTTTATTATTTATTACCAAAGACATCAATCTACTAACATTATAATCGAAATATTAAATAAAATTTTATCAAATATTTGAAGATTTTTATTTCATTATCAGTTATATACTTACGCATTTATGTACATTAAATATTGAACAAAAATACTACATAATATAATTTAGCCATTGTTCTGTTAGTAAGCCATTGTGTTAAAGCTGAACATCCCTAGGGCCTGTCATAACTGACAGAAGCTGACAGCTGTCAACAGTGTCACCTATCAAGTAGGGAAATCAGTCTATGAGGGAAATAAAGAGAAATTTTTAAAGTGTCTTCTCAGTTTCTGTTATTAAGTATACATTTTAAGGCTCACAGAAAATGATGGTCATTGAAGATTTCTAGTATTTACTTTTATATCAAAATAATTTTTGAATAAAATTATGAAGCCAAGTTAAGAAATGAAAGAATAATACTTGGCGTTTATTACAAACACATCAACAGCTGATTACTAAAATACAGGCAAGGCAAGGCGAATAGTACAGTTATTCAAAAATCCAAATGAGGCTTATTCAACTCACCGGGTTCATTGCGTGAAGCGGTACGCTCGGTGCTTCACGCTCACGCATGGAATCAGCTCTGCGATTTAAAAAAAATTGCTTATAAATAATGGTGAAAGTCGCCGTAGATGTGTAGAGAATCTTCAAGTTATGTGTACCAACTTTGAATAGTTCGACATTCGAAAGTGTGCTATGGTGTAAACTGTTTTTTTTTTCTTTAAAAAAATTCATGCATACATAAAAGTTCAGTGGAAGCAGTTAACAATCTGCTCTATTTGTGGTTTACTAATTTGTTTTCTATAAATTAAGTGAAAATGTCTTTAAAAATAGAACAGAAGAATGATGTTGAGTTAATACTCAAAAACTTGCTGGCTGGAGGTAAGAACTATTCAATTTAATAACTTTATTAACCAATACAGTAGATGAAAATTTAGGTAGATACATAATATTTACAAATTCCCATGAATTTAACTAA
The DNA here is from genome assembly GCA_914767945.1 of Eilema depressum. Taxonomy (NCBI): domain Eukaryota; kingdom Metazoa; phylum Arthropoda; class Insecta; order Lepidoptera; family Erebidae; genus Eilema; species Eilema depressum. The sequence goes on from OU612026.1 coordinate 4,820,153, forward strand.
ATTTATATGAAATAAACTAAATTTATATGTAATAAACTAAGGTTTTACTATTCCCTCTGTAGATTATACATAAAAGTCCTAAAAAAATAATTCCTACATTATTTTAATAGATTTTTTATCTGCAACCTAAGTAGTATTTTTATTCAGATATTTTTTATTTATCAGTTGTTTTTAAAGGATGACTCCTATTATCTTACATATAGACAGATAACAAGTTCTTCTTTTACTATTATCCATATTTATTATACCAATGTTTTTTTCTTGACATTCTAACAATTTTTTAACTCATTGTAATGGCATAGATAACTTGAATTTCCATATTATTTCAATTACTCGATATCAGACACAGATTGAGGCAACATATTTTATTCTAAATCAATTTTATGAACTAAATTGTTTTTAATGACTAATACAACAAGCTAAAGTTTAGTTTATTATCCCTTAGCCAAATGACCACTACGAACAGATTGAACCAAAATGTTAGGAATCTTGGAGTGTGACTAAGACTATTAACTATGTCAACTGATTAATTCATTAGAAGAATTTCTGATTCATAGTAAACATAACTAAATGACTTGTATGGAAAAGTAAAAGTAACTATAATTTTACTTGCATGTGTGATCTTTCTTCTCTTGGTCTTCTTTCTTATATTTATTTGGCTCTTCTCCACCAAAAACAACAAGTTTAGGTCTGAGCAAGACCTTTTTAATAAATCAAAAACAACTTGAAAATTCATTCAGTAGTTTTACATCTATCATAAACAAACAGATATGAATTCTAGAAATAATGTTTTTGGGTTCAGAAACATTACTTTTATATTACTAGAGCATTTTTTTATATCTCCAATATACAAACAACTATTTACAAATTTATAATAGTACTACCTGTCCTGCTTTAAGCTGATATTGCTTTTAGCTGCCAGTTTCATTGTAGTTTATAACCGCTTTGCTCCCTAGGGTAGTAGCATGATGCCTATACTCATCAGGGCAATGGACCAATTACATAGCCTACTAGCTTTTGCTCGCGACTCCGCCCGCGTGGCTGTTGGTTATCGCGACCAAACATAGCCTATGTCCTTTTCCATCGTCTAATCTATCTTCTTCCTCTTAGCGTTAATTCCCAGTCGCATACGAAGCTTTCAGCTCGGAGTCTGGGGTCCGCTTTACCAGTCTTAACTACGGATTTGGCTAGACTTCGATATTTTCCGTGAAGCGATTGTCATCTGACCTCCACAACCCAATGTTAACATTAGGCAATAAATCGAAGCTTTGCAGCTAGACCGATTTTTTAGGGCTCCAACTACCCGTAATGACTGCCATAGATGTTCTTATGGCAACCGAGACCGATGGCTTAACGTGCTCTCCGAGGCACGACCAGACCAATGGAAATAACCATCCAGCCCGTCCCAGCCACCTTTCGCAGGTCATCAGTCCACCTAGCTATTATAGGGGTTCCATCGTCTAATCTATCTCTGTGCCAAATTTCATCAAAATCGGTTCAGTGGTTTAGGCATGAAAGCGTAACAGACAGACAGACAGAGTTACTTTCGCATTTATAATATTAGTATGGAAGTATGTATGTCCATTGGGAACAATGGACCTACCTCAAATGGTGAAAGAGTTTTCCAATATGTGCAGTAGTCCCGAAAATTACCCCAGACAAATAAACTCGCATGATTCAACATTTTATAGTACAGATAGATTTATAGTCCAGACTGTTACATTATTGAATAAATTTTGTTACTTGTATGTATGTGAAAGGTTTATAAATAAAATGTTATATTACCAAAATTATACAGATATTAAACTATGAAATTTAAAAAATTTAATGGATACTCATCATGATTTATTGTGGTGTTATTATTTAGACTACTCTACTACGTTTTGGACTTACAATAGATTGTGTTAGTCTCACAGATCAACATGGGTAGTGATCTGTGTTTAGCAAGTCATCATCCCAGTTTTAATCTTACAGTTGCATCCAAAGCTTGCACTTTTGAACCAGATGTTGCTTTCGTATAACTCTGATTTATATCTCTATCAATCTGACTTTAATAGGTATGATTCCGTAGCCGACCGCATACGACAACTGCCGACGCACGCAGCAGTTGCGCGTAACTCATTGCAATTTCTCAATGGGCCCTTTTATCTGTGTCGGAGTTTAACAAGTAATGGGTATGCTGTATCTGCTACATGCGTATGTCGTTGTCGTATGCGGTCGGCTTCATAATCATACCTTTATGGGGTGACACCACCCGTCTGCTGCCGGCGGTCTTCCTTGAACGTCATTTAGCTGGGGCAAGTGACATTCTATTGGCGAAAACGCCAGTGGAATCGCTAATTGTAGTATGAAATTGACATAAATAATTAATATAACTATGTATATTTTTTTTATGATATTTGAGTCTTTGTAACTCTAAATACATTATTTAACTTATCATTATTACTATAACCACCGCAATGTCCCGACATCCATTGTTAAAACCTTAAAAATGGTTCGCTTTAGCGCGATTCCATCAATAGAATGTCACTTTGTCTAGGGTCCCAGGTGTACCAACTTTCAGGACAGGAAGGTAAAACCTTTTGGTAAAAATAAAAAAATGTTTATTGAAGGTTTAATTTAAACGCCTCGGCTCGCCTCTCGGTGTTTCCATCAAACAAGTTTCTATCACGGATTTATACTGCTCATCGTAGTTCATGGTGGAGTAGGGACACCCAATCTCTTCTCTTGCTGTATCATGCAATACCGCCCCTTGGTACACACCCTCGATTGTTACCGACAGATATAAGTATAATACTGTCCAGGCTCAGCCTCAGTTACGTTGCTCGTGTCAATAATAGTGCCCGAAATATGGCAATAGTCTGACCCCCCATTACAGGCGACCGAATCCAAACGGAAACGTTAATTCCTCTGCTTGCACCTCCAAGGATAAAATTGTAATTGTAAACATATAATGTACATTGCGCAGTGGTCTCATCTCAACTGTGTTGTTTCACCTTTCGAAATTTTTATGGCGTACCTAACAATTCAATCTCAACAAAACAATAACTCAAAGATTCTGTAAAAAAACAGATATGTTGTTTGTTTCGCAATCGCCTAGAAATATTTAACCTTCAACACATTAGGTGTAATATGCGACTTTAGTCCGTGCTGAAAATAGTTCATAACTGGCAAAGTTAAAGGAATGACGATGGTTAAAATGGATGTATTGAGCCACGTCAATCAAATCTTCAGGGTCGGATCCAACCTTGCCTGCTAGCCGGTATAAAACGGTTCTAACGCAGGATTCCCTCTCGGGTTTGTGTGGTTAGATCGCAGTCGCGGTCAGTGAGCAAACCCAGGCTCGAAAGTGCAAGGTTCACAATCACATGCAACCGGGATAAACGCTTCAATCAATCAGTTAGCATATTACAGTCCACTGAAAGATAAAGAACCGGTGCCCCGCATCTAGTCTATGCCGGCTACCGAATAATACTTCAATCAATCAACCAATTAGGTAGGCCTTTGTAGTCCACTGCTGGACATAGGTCACTCCCAATGTGCGCCTTAGCACCCAATCACCCGATCGTCCGCCTTCCGCATCCAAGCGCGTCCAATATATCCCAACCTTTTACAGGTCGTCCGTCCATTTTGCTGGGCAGTGTTCTACCTTCTGTTGCCGATTCGCAAACAATACATAGGTACTTAATGTGTTTAATTTTGTTTTTATAGGTGTAGCAGGTATGTGCTCCAAAACAACAGTTGCTCCACTGGACCGAATGAAGATACTGTTACAAGCGCAGTCTTCGCATTACAAACATCACGGTGTAATCGGCGGTTTAGGGGCAATAGTCAAGAACGAGTCACTCATAGCGCTGTACAAAGGCAATGGCGCCCAAATGGTCAGGATATTCCCCTACGCGGCCATACAGTTCACTAGCTTTGAAATCTATAAAAAGGTAAGTTTTACATATTATCTTTTCTTTCGCAATTAAGCCGCAATGCGCTATTCTGGTCTAACATAACTTGACAAAATCAGTCTGAGAGGTTTAAAATGTAGCTTCATCTTTATTTATGTATTCTTTATTGTACACAATACAGTGCAGGACAGACGTGTCACCCTGTATGGTACCAACAATACCGTCATGATTTCCTTTCTTTGTCGTGCGATATAAAGAGCAGCAGAGCAGGCACATGCTGTAAGAACGTTTCGAACGATCGAACGGACACGACAGCTGAATACGCAGTGAGATTAATTTACAATTTAGCATGCTGCAAATTTGGTGACGTCACGTTGTCGTGCACAAGTCGACAGTGATGTATGTTTATATGTGCTCGACAATTGTGATGTCATCAAAAAAGGCGTGTAATAAACAGCTTCATCGATACCGTCAAACTATGAACCACGATTTAAGAATAGATAGCATCGGAAATGGTGGCCTTTGCGTTTTGGACTACCATTCTTGGCAGTCGGGTAAAACTACTACAATACAAATGTAAATACTATTGTCAATTATGTATTTATACTCCTATATGTCTCCTAATATATTTTTCGATTTATAACAATTTGGTTACCAAATTTACGTCCATTTCGACGGGTCTGTGTGTATTGCTAATGATAAGTAAATTTGAAATTAGATAATCGATCACTATGTTGATATTGCTGGGTGTACCCAACGAGCACTTAGTTATATCCTCGATGGGACCCAAAAATAATCTACCAGACAATCTTTCGAGCTCGATGTGTTAGTTGCAGCCACTCACTTTGCCCGATTTGCTTGCAGAATTGCGATTGGCAAAGGTCGTATTGCTTGCTGAAGTAGAGCAGGGATTACTTATAAATGATAGTCAGAGCCATCACATATGTCACATTATGACCAATATGACTAAATGATTTTAATTCTATTCACTTAACTAATATTAAAACTTAAGGTAAAGCCATGATTTGTAAAATAGTCCGTGTTCTGGATAAGAAAAAGGCATGGAGTTATGATGTATAGCTCCATCTCTCTTTTTGCCCGGCACACGAAAGCTTTACCACGGGATCGTAAGCCCCCTTCTTCTTCTTCATCCTAGCGTTAATCCCAGTCGTATCCGAAGCTTTCACCTCGAAGTCTGGGGTCCGCTTTACCAGTCTAACTGCGGGTTTGGCTGGACTTCGATATTTTACGTGAAGCGACTACCATCGTAAGCCATCTGTATGTACATAATCTTAATTATATTTACTCAAGTAGTCTGCCGTAAACTTTTACGAGGCACGTTAAGTAAAGAAGATACGAGGAGTATCATTATGGTAAACGTTAAACATACAACATACCACCTACGCACGTAACTATGTTGTTAGTTTAAGAGTTACTATGTTACTGGCCGCGATAATATGTGGAACTGCCCTACAATTAGATCCAGTTCCGGATGTTTATACATGCGTTGACGACGGTCCTATACGTCAAATCCCATACATTTGTCACTCTTCTACAATGCGCCGGTCTACGACTTGCCAATTGTCGAGGGGGCTGATTTCAATAACTGGGTTGGATTGCCCAAATAAGTTTAAGTCGATATTCCTATTAGGAAAATCTCGGAGATAAACCACGTCTCTTAAGCGATCGATTAAACGCTAAAACAATCAACGACTTTAACTCTTTACTGTAAACCATGCATAATTAAAATCATCTTACGTATTAATAAGTGCTTGGTCAACAGTGATTTTAAAAGTGTGCCAAGTCCATGAGGTTAATTTAGACGATCATAAATATAACACTTATGATGCATATCCAAACGCGGTCTCAAGATCACGGTCACAGTATCGCGGAACTCTGGACTTGTTCACTTTCATCATAACAGGCTTATAAACGAGTGACGTTGCCAAGCAAATGTTTAGTGTCCGCCAATCTTTGCCCCCCTACACTTCTGGAATATTCCCGCCATTTATTTGCATCACTAGGGTGAGTTGATTGTCACGTCAAATCTTAATATGATGTCCAAATGATAATATTTTTGATATCGTGCCTCGCCAAATTCTTCGTCTTCTTCGACTCAATAGCTGCATAGGTATTTCCTAAAATCAGCCTAAAACTTGGCTACAGCCTCAGCGTTTATATTATTTACGATTTATAAATAAGTCCTACATGTAGAGGGGCACAATGGATAAGAGAGCAAATACGGTATAGATTGAGATTGGTAGCCACAATAATTACAGGACACTTGTGACCGATCGATACAGCCCTATTTCGCCATAATATTTTCTTTGCAGTGGCCAACTTGGGTCCGCAGTCGATGTAATGACTTCCAACTTAGCCTCTGAAGGAGATCCAGGCAGCAGGTTTTTTTTAGGCCTAATGAATAATTGCCAAATCATTTACTGTGTATGGTGGTTTTTGATTTAAAATCTATATTTAATATGGCAGCATCTGAGGCGTGGTGGTAGTGAACGTGACCGCTACGCTGGAGACGCGTGTTCGATCACCGCTAGTGCAAATATTTGTGTGCATAAATATGGGTATTTTATTTAGTCACGGAAAATATTGAAGTTCAGCCAAACCCGCAGTTAGACTGAAAAAAGCGGACTCCGGACTCCGAGTTGAAAGCTTCGGATGCGACTGGGTATAACGCTATGACGAAGAAGTTAAACTATTCATTTGAACTATTGAAAAGTTGTATGTTACTGGTGCCTTAGTTGCAACTGTTGCACGCATTGCATTGCAAAGTAATTACATTTCCACTAGTTTGTCTTACTTTCTGAACATATACTCGGTGCAGTATTTTTTCTTTACGTTAATGAGTACTAAGTACCTACTGCTTATCATTCGATGTTGTTATCAGCTATTGACTGTAAGATACACAAATCTAAGTAAGTATGTGAGCTGCAGCCACTTCGTTCCACATCTCTAAGCATAACAATTGTGCAATGATTGCTTTTTTCTGAAGAGTCTAGACGTAAATCTTCAACATAATGAAAATTACTGACGCAAAACATTTAAAAAGATCTCTGTACAAAATCGCATGGCAAATGTAGCCTCTATTTACGTCATAACATGTTTTTTACCCGACTGCGCCAGCGAGGGTAATATTTTACGCGCGTATGTATGTATGGACGGATTTCCATGAATCTCGTGTCAAATTAAGTCCCGCTAGTGTCAGAGAGTATACAAAATGTCAACAAAAACTACGGTGGATTTTTGGTGCTAAAATATGTGTGTCGCGAAAAACATGTTTTTACTCAAAATTATCGACAAGGGGGAAGTATCAAAAGGGAATCAAAAAGAGATAACAAATATATAATTATACCTATTATGTCAAAATCATAACTGTAAAAAATAAAATAAATTAAGTATTAAAAATTAAACCTGACTTTTGTTAAAAGATTGAAACAAGTTTGATAGCAGGCGGTACCCATTAATTTTCTTTCTGTTTATGATTGACAAATGGGTACCGCCTGCTAAGCCCAAACAAGTTTGACTTGTTTCAACTTCAACAGCAGTCGGGTTTTTTTATTACTATTTTTAATTATTGTTTTGTGATCATTATTTGATTAGGACATCGAATTTACCCCATCATAACTTAATATCCAATAACATCGGTTACATTTAACATAGGTGACCCATTTTTCATTTTAACAGACTTCACACATAAGATCTTTATTTTAACTTTAACTTTCAACGTCAATGATACCGTTACGCGGATATCGTGGATATCGGTTGTCGCGGCCAAACATAGCCTATGTCCTTTCCCAAGGTCTTATCTATCTCTGTACCAGATTTAATCAAAATCGGTTCATTGGTTTAGGCTTGAAAGCGTAACAGACAGAGTTACTTTCGTATGTCGTAGTATGATAAGTACTTGAGCGAAGTTTTCGCAACATCATTGCCTATAAGAAATTCTTTTTCGTCAAAGTAGGTTCTTCATACGAGAAGTGGGAAACTTCACTTTCGTTCAAACCGGTGCTTGGGCCCGGTAGGCCGGTGACCGTTAACTGGCACGCGCATCGGCGCGCGCGCACCTCGTTGACATCTTTTGAAATTCACCATTGTGTGAGATTTAACCTTGAATATTTGACGAGAATGAGTTCCCTGACGTGAGACTTGCATCAATTTTTTATTTTATTAAGTAATATTATGTGATCTATTGAAACCATGATACTGTCTGAAACTTACCTAGGCCAATCTTCGCGATTCTGAGCAGGTTGACTCAAGTCAAGTCAACCCGCGACCATGGCTGCTGAAAATTATCCGAAACGTCGTCGGGTTAAAAGTAAATAATAACCAATATATCGCTACTAGCTTTTGCCCGCGGCTCCGCCCGCGTGGATGTCGGTTATCGTCACCAAACATAGCCCATGTCCTTTCTCAAGGTCTAATCTACCCCTATACCAAATTTCATCAAAATCGGTCCAGTGGTTTAGGCGTGAAAGCGTAACAGACAGACAGATAGAGTTACTTTCGCATTTATAATATTAGTATGGATAGAATCCGTTAATTTATTTATTCCTGTTAGGAGTGTTAGGTTATTATTGGTAAGACTTCTTGAAGAAGCTATGTAAGTGCTGTCCGTGCGTCATATAACCCGCGCCACGTATCTTGGACCTAAAATGTGCTCAGAATGTGCCCTATACGCGCAGTACACATTTCTTGGGTGTCTTTTGAGGATAGCACGGGATGCTACTGCGGTAGATGAACTCAAATTCACCAAGCATAGACTATTACAAAGCAATCCGCGGGCGCCAGAGCCTCGTATGTCTTACGATTTAGGTCCAAGATACGTGGCGTGGGTTATAGCTTTTACTGGCAACGAATTAATTTTTTTAAAGTTTTAATACGATTGGTTTAGCACTAAATTTGTTTATTTGAGTAAACAATTAGCAACACAATTATTATATTTTGCTTATTTTTCGACGTTCGGCTTTTTCAAAATTAAATGCTTAACAAATTGCTGCTTCACACCCACTTAATGAATTGCAATCTTTTTTTTTATATACCACTTTGGTGGCAGACAAGCACACGGCCCACCTGATGGGAAGTGGTTACCGTGGCCTTCGCGCTGCCGACCCTGAAGAATCCTTCCAATGCCCTTCTTGAAGAACCCCATATTGTAGTCGCTCTCTGGCTCTCTGGCTGATAATAATTAATATCATACAATCAAATTAATAAAATTTTGAAAAAAGGGCAGGTCAGAAGTATTCGAAACCGGCAGGCTTGCATGATATGATTCATGACAGTAGAGGAAGCTCGTGAAGTATGTAAGAATAGAGCTAAATTTCAGGCTGTTGTCTGCCTACCGCGGAGGGAAATAGGCGTGACGTGAGCGTATCTTTATATGTCATCATAAGTATCTTTCATTCACGGACACGGAAGCTGCAGCTGAACAATACATCACTGTTTACCTTAAACTTTTCTTTTTCTCTACGAGAATACTGGTTTTAAAAAGTTTAAGGTTGATTTGTTGCATGGATTAAATGCGTCATAGGTATATACTCATTACCGATTGTAATTGTGCTACCGGTACCGGTTGGTACCGTAGCGTAGGTAACAAAGACAGCCTTTACAGGTGTGGTACTTATACGTATCGGTATAAACTTAATCACAAAGCAGTGATTCACGAAAGCATAGCAATCGGAGAGTCCGATCTTGGGAGACGACGGTATTTCCGTCCCAATCGAGCGGTCCGACTGGGGAAGGTTTGTTGATGTTAATCTCTGTGACGTATCGCGACTGCTGCGCATTAAACCCTGAGTCTTCCTCAACAAAATATTAGTAGGTAGGTAATCTACCTTAACTCATGTGGGATGAAAATGATGAAAAAATTTGACCTGCCTGCATGCCCAACCCCTTTTGGAGATTTACAGCCGTGAAAATTTGAACGGAGTTCGACTGGGGAAGCACCTCCGCCCTACAGAATATCTTGGGTATAATAACCTCGTGTTGTTTCCGGCGGTGAGTAGGGTAGCCAGAGCTCACTGGAGAGGTTTTATGCTGTCAGTAGGAAGGCTAAAGGCTTGTCCTGCTTGTCTTCTTCGCTGATGGCATCTCTCCATTCTTAAAGGGTCGGCAGCATGAGTGTGACTCCCCTGGTGTTGCACTCGTCCATAGGCCACGGTAACCACTTTCCATCAGATGGGCCGTGTGCTTGCCTGCGACCTAAGGGGTATAAAATGAAGACGTATTGAAATTATGGAAATTAATCAGAAGTTAGAATGACGAAATTCTAAAAAATATATTTTCGACATTTTCTTAAAAAAATATTCTAAGTGTAGGTATTCAGTTCACGTTTTAATACATATTATGTAGATTAGCGGCCCGTCCCAGCTACGCACGGAAAAAGTTTGTACCTAGCCAAGAGCTAAAATCAGATACCTGGGTATCCCCGAATAAAAGACGAGACGATGTTGTTATCGCTCGTTGAGGTTTGTTAGCATAATACATATTGTGATGTTAATCTCTATGACGTATCACGACTGCCGCGTATTAAACCCCAAGTTTTCCTTGTGAAAATATTAGTAGGTAGGTAATCTACTTTATGTGGAATGAAAATGATGAAAAAAAATGCGGCCTGTCTGCCCTACTCCTTGTGGGGATTTGCAGCCGTGAGAATTTTAACGGAGTTCGACTGGGGAAGCACCTCCGCCCTACAGAATACCGCAGCCATAATAACCTCGTGTCGTGTTCCCGGCGGCGGTGAGTAGGGTAGCTAGAGCTCACTGGAGAGTTATTGTCCCACTGACAGCTTGTCCTGCCTTGTCTTCTACACTGATGAGTGGACAGACCAAAGGCTTGTACTGCTTTGTCTTCTGCACTGATGGCACAGAAACCATCTGTTCTTATAAGGTGGACAGCACGAGTGTGACCCTGGTGTTGCACTCATCCATAGGCCACAGAAATCACTTTCCATCTACAAGCCTACAACGCTCCTTCAGCATCATCCCTAAGGGCGTTGCAGCATGCGAAAGCGTAGTTCCCGACAGTGCCAACGGATGTGGAAGGATCCTTTTCCTTACCGATGCCGATAATGTGCGCCGGCCCTAAGTGGTACTTATAAAAAAAAAATGTGCCTGCCTTACTTTCAGAGATTTGCAGCCGTGAAAATGCGAGAATTTATTTCACCGGAATTAATAGAAAGCATACTCTGACCGATGACATACAATCATACAATGACCTTGTGAAAGAGAGAGTTCGGTAAGGAGCGGCCTTAGTGTGCACTGACCAAACCACTGACACACTGAGAAAAATGGCGGATGCGCAAACGACAACAGTCAATGACCAATGACGAGCAATGATTTAATTTAAGTCACATTGATAGTAAAGAATATTGGTCTGTCAAGCTGACGTCATGTTGACTGACCACTTCAAATTTCTCACAGCTTTAGCGTTGTAACGCGTTGTTGTTGTAAACTTCAACACTATTTTATAGACAAACTAGCTGTTGCCCGCAGCTCCGCCCGCGTGGATGTCGATTATCGTGACCAAACATAGCCTATGTATTTCCCAACGTCTAATCTATCTCGGTACCGAATATCATCAAGATCGGTTCAGTGGTTAGGGGTGAAAGCGTAACAGACACACAGACAGAGTTACTTTCTCATTTATAATATTAGTAAGTATGGATTTTCTCTGTGGCACTACCAAAGGCAGGACAAGACATTCATATCATTTGGCAAACGACCAAGCTACTTCATACCAAACTTAGATTTTGCTCAGATTTAATTGTAAACATACTCACGTAGCCATATTATTTATCTCTAAATTATCACTTATTGTAGGGTATTAACCCTGTACCTACCACCTATAAGCAGATAAGAAGCTTATCACGATTAGATTAGTATTTTTGTATAGTGAATTCACGTGTGGCACACCTACACATGTACCTACCGATAGTTGACTCTTTTATAAGAATTAATTCAGTGACAATGAAATGATATCGTACATAGCGGAGCCGCGTGGTTCCCGGCAGAGTAGAATTTGGGCCACCCCATCTCCTCCCATGTGGTCATACAGATACAACATCAGACAGATATATACATAGCTCGAGCCTGGAAAACACCAATAGGCTCACCCCCTATTACGTGATCACACTATGATTGTCTTCATACATACAGTCGTGCCTCTTAGGGGTAGCTGTGTCTGGGTCGGCCGGAGTGCGAGAGATATGTTTCTGACTATCTCACCTCCGGGAACTGAAGACCCAAAGACAGCTTGCGCTTTTAGTCGCTTGGAGTCCGACATAACAACCCCGCACTCACTATAGTGCGCAATAAGGCACAATAAGAATGAGATGCGACTGTACCATTTATGTTTCCACTTACACTACGATCCCATGAGTACCTATTTATGGACACAAATTTATGATTGTAGAATAAGTAAATATTGTATGTATACCGGGATTGCAGCAAGTGGAAAGAAGGAGGCGAGACTGTATGTAGTCTATACATCTTTACCACCCTAAGTAAAATTCTGTTTTTGATATCTATTTGTTCTGCGGTGAACATTCTTCACCACTACACAGACACTATTCTGTCTATTAAATTTTAATATAACATTGAATGAATCACATAGTCGCATCACGTAAATGTGTTCGAAACGATTACCGTGTCTGGCTGTTGTTATTCACCGTGAATAATAAATCTGTTGTAGTGTTATGGAATGTAGCAGACATGAAGTTCTATTCGTAGCCAGCATAACGATGCAGTGTTGGTCAGTAATGTACACTAAATACTGATGTATGTTGTATGTCTAGCTCGTTCAACTAGTCTAGAGTGTTTTACACCAACTACAGTGCAACCTTGATATAGCGACCCTCGATATAATGAATTTCTCGATTTAATGAATTTTCCTAATCCCCTTGAATTGTCCTTAAGAGGCAATATAAAATATAACTTTACATTGCGAACATTTTTTACGAACAACCCTATTCCCTTCCGATTTGTTATATCGAGGTTGCAATGTATTTAGGTAAACCACCATCACTTCTTTTGGCGAAGTGATGGTGGCACATAGGTTGGTACAGCCGTCATCAGTATTAGCTATATTCAAATTCATTTATTTGCAGAAATGTGGTTATGCTTATGCATTATGTTATGTTACATAAGATTATTACAGTTCAGCACATCTACCATTCAATGGGTGATAGGTACATTCCAATTTACCGAACACCTTAGCTTTAAATCTTTACATAAAATAACTAGGCATTAGCCGCGGTTCCGCCCGCGTGGATGTTGTTATCGCTACCAAAAATCTATCTCTGTACCAATTTTGATCTCAATCCGTTCACTGGTGAAAGCGTAACAGACAGTCAGAGTTAATTTCGCCTCAAAGGGCACGTTAAGCCGTCGGTCCCGGTTGCCATACGAACATGTATGGTAGTCGTTACGGATAGTTTGAACCCTAAAAAGTCCAACAACTAGTCTAGCTGCAATGCTTCGATATCGCCCAATATCGAAATCCAGCCGAATCCGCAGTTAGACTGGTAAAGCGGAACCCAGACTACGAGGTGAAAGCTTCGGATGCGACTGGGATTAACGCTAGGATGAAGAGTTACTTTCGTATTCATAATATTAGTAGGATAAACAAACAGATTTTTTGTAATAATTGTAAAGCGTAGTTTGAAACCTCTCATTCGTACCTACTATTAATTATTGACTCTTCCATTTTCAGTATTTTAGCATAGTACACATACCGCTGGTGCGTCACGGGGACAAGTTCATAGCGGGTGCCTCGGCCGGCGTGACTGCGGTGACGATGACCTACCCACTAGACACCATCAGGGCTCGCCTCGCCTTCCAGATCACTGGCCAGCAGAGGTACACCGGGATCGTCCACGCGGCCACCACTATGTTCCGCACGGTAAGTCTTTTTATACCATTTGGGTTGCAGAAAAACATGGTCCGCCTTATGGAAAATGCACCAGGGGAGTCATGTACTGCCGAACCTGTAAGAACAGAGTTTCTGTGCCGTCAGCGCAGAAGACATGCAGGACAAGTCTTTGGTATTCCCACTGATAGCACAAAACCTCACCATGAGCTCTGGCTACCCAAAGTTACCACCTGGGAACACAACACGAGGTTATTATGGTCGCGGTATTCTGTAGGAGGATACTTTCACAGTCAGACTACTGAATTGGGGCGGGAATACCTTCGTGTCCTACCTCCGTCAATTCTAAATAACTTTATTTAAGTTAAAGTAATTTATTCTGTCTGTATAGAGATAGACCAATAAAACGACACTTATAAAAAGGCTGAGAAAAATGAATTAATGAAATGAAATTAATTAGGCTGGCTAATGCTGGTTCACAACGCAGCCCCATCCTGAGAAAACAAGGCAAGAAACTCAGCGGGCTTCTTCTTGGTCTATTCACAAACATGTTTACGTAACTTTTTACCCGACTGCGCCAGCGAGGGTAATGTGTCTCGCGCGTATGTATGTAGTTTTCTTTGTTCCCCTCTACAGGCCTAACCTCTAGACGGATTTCGATGTATGGGGTCTCAAATGAAAGGTATTCATCTCCCAAGTGTCATAGGGTACATAAAATGCCAACAAAAACTATACGGTAGATTTTTATGCTAAAATATGTGTTGCCAAAAATTTTTTTTCATTCAAATTTATCGAGTAGGGTATCAAAATGAAGAGAATTAAAAGGAGATTACAAAAATATATTGATGTCATATCTTAACTAAAAAGGTTAAAATAAAATTAATTATTAAAAAATAAAAAACCCGACTGCTGTCTAAAAGATCGAAACAAGCTTGATAGCAGGCGGTACCCATTAAATTTCTTTCGGTTTATGATTGGTAAATGGGTACCGCCTGCTATCAAGCTTGTTTCGATCTTTTAGACAGCAGTCGGGTTTTTTATTTTTTAATTATTTGTGTGTCTTGAAATAAAGTTAATTTCTAATGTATTCTGTCGCCTATATACATTCCTACTCTTGAAATTTACAAAAGCCTCTGGCAGTTTGTGCCTCTTTAGACCACTACCATCTGACATGTCAATCCGGAGAGGAAAGTCTGCGCCAGACTTGCAAGTGAGCTTAACTTGGCCCCGAAGTACGTTTTTTTTAAATAGTGTCAATATGTCAAGGACAATATGTCACTAATAGTTTCAACAATGGCAGCGAAATACCTCGCAATCAAGCATATTATATCCCCTGTCATCTTAGGTATGGATGTCCGCTGCAAACTGAACAACAAAAACTACATTGAGAGCATCATCAAAACAGCCTCGCGTAAACTCGGAGTCCTGAACAAAGTGAGACGTTTTTTCACGCCGGAACAGCGGTGTCTTCTCTACAAGACACAAATTCGCTCTTGCGTGGAATACTGCTCGCATCTCTGGGATGGCTCCGCAAAGTACTTACTAGATGCTCTCGACAGGTTGCAGCGACGTGCGGTCCGCATTATTGGGAATCCTGAGGTCACTAACACCCGCCTTTGCAGATGCGTAGAGATGTGGCATCTTTGGCGGTTTTTTACCGTCTCTACCATGGTGAATGTTCTGATGAGCTCTTCCAAGTAATCCCACCCTCTCGTTTCCTATATAGGACAACACGTGCAGGACTTAGATGCCACCCGCATACGGTGCAGAATATTCCATCAAGAACCAAGCGATTCGGCGACTCCTTCTTCTGCCGCACTATTAAGACTTGGAATTCCTTGCCAGCTCACGTGTTTCCTTCCTCCTATAGTCCCGGGTCCTTTAAGCGGGGCGTGAAAAAGCATCTGATGAGGCCGTCAAGCTGAGTGCCACCATTGTAACATGGTACGTGTTGTAATGGTGGCCCTCTTTTCAGAGACTTTGCCTTCAGCTTACCATCGGGCGAGGCGAAGTCAAATTGACGTGTCCTGTATAAAAAAAAAAAAAAAAATTATGCCCAATAAATATATAACCCAAATCAATTAAGTTGAGTCTGTCTGGGAACGGGGTCTGATGTTCCTGTGGCCAGGCAAGATAATCACGCCTGATGGTCCGCAGCCAGTTCTTTCAGGAGCCCCATTCTGCAGGTTACTAATAGTATTGTATGTATACGGTTCCAGGAGGGCGGTATGCGTGCGTTATACCGCGGCTTCGTGCCCACGATGGTGGGGATGGTGCCATACGCCGGCTTCTCCTTCTATTGCTTCGAGTCGCTCAAGTACCTCTGTATGAAGTATATGCCCACTTCGCTATGCAAAAAGTGCGAAAGGAATACTGGTAATGTCACAGTCCTACTCCCTATCTACAACTAATATTATAACGCTGAAGAGTTTGTTTGTTTGAACGCACTAAGGAACTGGAACTGGTTCGAATCGAAAAATTATTTTTGTTTGAATAACCCGTTTGTCGAGGAAGGTTATAGGTTAAATATCATCACGCTACTACTCATGGGAACTGAGCAATAACCATAAATGTCAATAAATTCGGCAATTCCGGGTCAGCTAGTTAAAAGTTTTTTAGTCTGATTGTATGTCGACGAGGCCAGCTCGAAAGAGATGGCCCTGGGTCGGCCGAGGCAGGGCCACCTCTCTCGAGCTGGCCTACTTCTGCTAGGGTGGCAGGCAGCTCCACTCGTCACCCCCAGGCCCGTACTATTTAAGGTCGTCAGCCATTCTGACGTCAGGTTGACTGACAACTTGACGGTCATAGTTGTGAATGTAAAGATTTACTGCCCGTTCTCTACCAGATATATTTTTTCACCATTGACACTCGAAAAAGGGCCCGTGATTCATCAAAAACAGTGAATAAAACGCTCTTTGTTTCACCGAGTGAATAAAAATATTTGAATTTGGAACATGCGCGAATGTACGGATTCTAGTGAAACATACAAAGAGGTTGCACACTCTCACTATAAAAACGTACTAAAAGCCACCTTAATGTAATCACTGGCTGGATGGAATGTGGCTCAGTTTAAATTAAGAAAAAAAAAATGCCGCCATTTCTGTGTAATTTTCCTTGTAAAAGTTTATGTTTGTCTCATAATCATAAAATGACTTCATCTAGTGATGAAAATGAAACTCATATTCTCAAACGCGAAAAGTCTCCGGAGTCTTTTCGCGCTAAAGCGGTAGCTATTACTGATAATTTGCTGCTTCTTTTGTGTACTATCCATAACAAAATATAATTCATAATCACAGAGTAATCGTTTTCTCGTAGTCAATGGTGAAAAGTTGAGTACCTAACACGTGAAAAAAGAATTCATCTCGGCTCTTGTATCCCTCGATCCATTCAGGTTTCTCTCTAGAACCCCTCGCTACGCTCGGGATTCTACCGGAGAAACCTTCACTCCTCTCGGGATACAACTTGGTGCCTCGAAAAGAATTCACCTTTTTTTCACTTGTTGGGTAATCTACTATTATACAACTTTAAGAAACTATGATAAAGCCATTAAAACAGCTGCACATAACTTACTTAAGTAATTTTTTTACAGAATACTTAACATAGGTAATTAATCATTATATAATAATTATTTGACAATATTATAAAAATAAAGTTGTTATTTCCCAGGGGGTCTGGTACTGACAGTTCCGGGTAAGCTCGTGTGCGGCGGGCTGGCGGGCGCGGCGGCGCAGTCCGTGTCGTACCCACTGGACGTCACGCGGCGCAGGATGCAGCTCGCCTGCATGGACAAGGAGACCGCCAAGTTTGGGTAAACCCACACTATTATTATACATACCCTCTTATACACAACAATATACAGGTATTAGCTAGCTTTCAGTTTGACAGCCTCCATTCACGGGAATAGGTTCGGAACGGAACGGGATCACGTTCCAAGCGGGCAAAGCCGCAAGTAAATGTATTAACATACACTACAACTGCTTGTGTATTGTATATATTATAACTACTAATATTGTCTATATCCTGTAGCTCTGTGCGGCTAGCCTAGGGTGGTTGAGGGCCATAATGTTCAGCTCAGATAACCTGTCATTGTAAGCAAGCTGAGATGAACTTCCTAGGGACTGGAACTTTCCTGAGAAGCTTATCGCCATGTAATGGATAATATCAATTTTATACATGTATATCCTATATCTATATCCTATATTGGAGATCTATAGGGGAAGCCTATGTACAGCAGTGGACTTCCTTTGGCTGAAATGATATCCTATATTATCTATATACGAGTATGTGCACAATATATGTTGTTAACTATTACTCACACGAAAATGTTTCAGTGTCACAGTAGGCTGCTTTAAAATCTACTTTTATGAAGTATGTGCTTGTTCCATAGGTCGCATAATATCTGGAGTTTTGTTTTAATTATGAATATTATACCGATTTACCAGAGAACCAATGATGCCATTGACGTCTACTAGAGTAAATTCGATTTATTTTTCATAAAACATTTCTTTAGAAATGTTTAACGAGAAAATCTGATTTTTTTTCAGCCCATTGCACCATGAAGTTTCCTTCAAAATTGACAAAACCTATCTATTACTTATCTTATATTATTATGTAATTTTACATTGGAAACGTTTATTCGCGATGAACGCAGCAACTACTGAACGGCTTTTCGTGTGGTTTTTTGTTAGAAAGGTCTTGGTCAGACTTAAAATCTTACGTTTGTTTAATTGCAATCGGTTGAGTAGAACCGGAGATAAGAGATCCACGTGGACAGGGCCGCGAGCTGAAGACTAGTAAAGAACAAAACAAAGAAATCGCTACTTTCAATTTATTTTTTGATGATGCCTCGTCAATCAGTCTATAGAAAAGAAAGAAAAGTTTTTTATTCTGCACAGACACACGAAAACCATACAAAAAAAACATGAGCTTTGAATATTATGTGGCCTAATATGGAACCGTGCCAAATATGTCTTAGCTTACCTCTATGTACCTAATCAACACTTATGTATTTTCCACAGCACTGTCTACCTATATTCTCAAATCTTTGTGCCTACTGTATAATAACTGTATATTAATAATTATTATAATGTAAGTACGTATGTTCTTTCCAATACTAATGCAACGAAATGTTTTATTGCATGTTATTTCACATGGTGTGGGCAACACTTGCAGGAGGTTGGTTCTAACATTTATTGTTATTGTTGAAAATTATGAAATCATCTGCTTGATATATAGCGTGTACTGTATACGCATAGCGTAAATGACATCAATCATGTTTGTTTTTCAGCTCAGTTAAATGTTTGTAGATTATAAATCCCTACTAATATTATAAATGCGAAAGTAACTCTGTCTGTCTGTCTGTCTCACTTTTACGACTAAACCGCTGAACCGATTTTGATGAAATTTGGTATAGAGGTAGATTAGACCTTGGGAAAGGACCTTGCCGCGGGCAAAAGCTAGTAAATAATAAAATAAATATAGTAGGTAATTCAAATCGATTTAGAAAGAGAAAAGAGAATCGACTTCGGGCGGGACTCGAACCCGCGATCTTTCCCTTATAGGGGAATGCTGAGTCCCGCCCAAAGACGATTCTCTTTTCCCTTTCTAGTTCGATAATTGTTTGGGCGGAGTCATCAAAAATCAATGTTTAAAAATGATTGTAAAATCATTCATTGGTTCCGATAGCTCGTATGAGTATCGGTAGATAGCTCCATCGTCGTCGCCCCGAAGACGGTTGTATAGAAGAATTTGGATTGGCTTCGTGCGGGCTTCAGTAGCATTAAGCTACTGAAGCCCGCACGAAGCCAATCCAAATTCAGAGCCCTTACAGGGGGAATTGTAAGGGAGAGATCGCGGGTTCGTGTCCCGCCCGAAGTCAATTCTCTTTTCTCTTTCTAAATCGATTTGAATAGTCAGTATAATAAATGCTTAAAAATGTCATTCTATTGTAGATAATGTTACATAGCGCCATCTAGACTCGAGCTAAATAGCTAATGAACACATAGTACTAGAGCTATTTAGTCAGTCAGCCAGTCAGTTTAGACTTTTAGACCAACAGGTACTTGTACCTTTTGCCTACCTAGTACCTACATATCTCATGAATTTTGACGATGCATGATAAACAAACTCATCAAAAAAACTTCCTTTATGAATTATTGGGAATCATATTTTACATAGTGAAATATAAAATGATAACCACAATCAACCATTTTTTTTTCATATGTGAATAAGATTCGTAGACCCACGAACGCGCGAATCTGTCCACGATTTTTTTTTTTCATATGTGAATAAGATTCGTAGACCCACGAACGCGCGAATCTGTCCACGAATTTTATTCGCCACCATTTTCATTACGAATTAAGGTCCAACCCCACCAAACGGACGGCATCGGCCCGGATTTTACAATCTTTAAACAAAATTAAATCTTATTATCACAGTGTTTGAAGTTTATATTACCAAGTCACGCACAACAGCTTGACAGCGACGTGCGGCGGCATGACGCACGTCAAGCTGTCATGAGTGACTTGGTAATATAAACTTTAAATGCTGTGATATAAGATTTATTTTCTTTAAAGATTGTAAAATCCGTTCCGATGCCGTCCGTTTGGTGGGGTTGAACCTTTAATTGACCTTTGAAAGCATAATGTACACAGGAACAAGAAAATAAGTATACCTACTTTACAAGTTATGGTATATGTAATGTAAAGGTATCTACTTATTTCCTTGGTACGTGTGTACACTAGAGATTTTATGGGTACGTTCTTGGAGCACGCTATAAGCGGTGGAATTCGTAGTTTAAGTTGGTTGAACGCATCTTTTCAAGTTAAGCCTCGTCCTCAGCGCATTTTTTGCAACAAAACATTGTTGCGTATTTTTAGTGAAATTGTTGTGAATAACATGAGCTGATCTAAGATGCATTTGACATTTTTAACCGACTTCAAAAAAGGAGGTTCTCAATTCGGACCCAATTTTTTTTATATGTAACATATTTCATAATTATTGCAATGCTAGACGGTTATCCACCTTAAGCAATACCATAACTGGGTAATACCTCTAAAAGCAAGCTCCTAGGACCAACCCTATATAACCCTGAACTAATTTCCCTACATTTCCACAGCAATGGCATGGTAAAAACGCTGACTCTCATATACCGCGAGAACGGTATCGTGAAGGGTCTGTACCGAGGGATGAGCATCAACTACATCAGGGCGATACCCATGGTAGCCACCTCCTTCTCTACCTATGAGCTGATGAAACAACTGCTGCAGCTCGACACCGGTATGAAAGTTTCATAGGCATAATCTAATCATATGGTGCTTATATAGAGATACAGGTTCCGGTACAGGTGGGCCGTTACGAGTAAACTTATTTGTCGTTTGTCAAAAAAATAGCAAATGGGCGCGAATGCGTTGTTTTTTTTTTACTTAGAAAGAAGAAAGGGCTGTTTAACATCAGACAGATATATACAATACAGCCCAGGCTCAGCCTCAGATACATGGCTCGAGTCAACAATAGTGCCCGGAATACGGCAATAGGCTCACCCCCTATTACGTGGGACCTAATACGTGCTGAAATGTGGGTGTTAATTTACCTCTGCCTAAACCTCCGGGGATAAAGGCGTGATTGTATGTATGTATGTATGTATGTATGTATGTATGTATGTTGTATTAGAACGTGAACGATGAATTATTTATCATTATAACTGTTGCTATGGCAACTTGTCGGTGCAGGTAGCCGGTACCGGTGACCTATTTCTTTGTGTAAGAAACCATACATTTGATTGTATTTTTTTTAATCTGTTGTAATTTTAGGTCTATAAATGGAAGACACTGAAAATATGACTTTGACTAAGGTAATGCTAAAATAAGTATGCTGTTAAGTGAATAATTATTATAATAAACATGGCATATAAAAGCAAGGGGAATAGTCAGTGCTGTAAATGTAGAAATAATTCGTATATTTATATCTTACTAATTCTTTGTTCCCTCATTGAAATGAAACTACTTTTTAACGGATTTGTTACAAGCTGTTTGCCCACGGCTCCGCCCGCGTTATCGAATAAAATGTTATGGTTTATTTACTTTTAGCCCCGACATTTCGGATACCTTTCAGCAGCCATCAACCAGGCGCGGTCCGAGGGAGGGGAGGGTCACAGGGGGACATGACACCCCTCCCCCCCCCCCAACCATCCACGTCATATTGAAAAGTCCCAGTACGAGGGTAGGGGGGGGGGTAAATTTCTTAAGGAATTTCAGAAGTGACCCCTCCCCCCCCCCCAAACTTCAAGCTGCGACCATTCCTGCCATCATCGCGGGGTGACTAAAAAGTAGTTTTATTTCAATGAGTGAGGTTCGCATAAACTTCAGAGAGTAACCTTGTTCTCTGCTGAAAAGTATAAAGTTATCCGCTGGGTCATACGTGACGCATATTTTTGCACGAAATAAGCATCATATTTTTTGCACGAAGTGGCGCCGGCATGCATGAGGCTGCGACTAACCTAACCAATCGCTTCACTATTTTTAACCGACTTCAAAAAGGAGGAGGTTCTCAATTCGATGAGTTTTTTTTTTATTTTTTTATAATGCGATTGGTCGTAATATGTGCCTTCTAACGAAGTTTGAGAGTTCTTTCTCTTGATTTTATATGCCATGATTACAACGGAAGGTAATTGAGTCAATGAAATCAAATAATTATGGTTGTATAGACATTTTTGTCTCACATTTTTTTTTAATTCAATGCAATTCTAGACTTGTCAGTTTTATACTGTTATCAGTTTATCACAATGCACTTATTACTTTATTTTAATCTGTATTATTGTAGGTAAGCATATAATATTTCATTCATTAAGCAAATATAGTTATAAAACAAGTATTTAACTTCTAAAATCAGAATTTTGTAAGCTGTACCTATTTTCAATACTCATTTGCCTAAGTACATGACAATGTATATAAATACTTAAATATTGTGTATAAAGGAAATACTTTCCCATTTATTAAAAGAAAACACGTACTTAGCTAGAAACCGTTATTTTCTTTGAATGCTGCTGCCGGTCTAACACTTGCTCATATGTAGTAGAGCCGATAACACTAACTCTAGCTTGATCAGATTACCGAATAATATGTATATCATCAGACGCGTTTTTAATTGGAGAACACGAATTAACTATGCTGCAAGGCTGCTTTCTCCGACCTTCAAGCGCTGCCACCATTTTCGCCAGTATTTCGGAATTGCAGCGCTTGTTTTTCATACATAGAATTTATGATCTTCAGATGAGCAGTTTTTTTAGTAATCTTATCATATTATTAGTTTTGTTTTTAGGTATCATCACCAGGATTTCAGCCTTGTAACATAGCCATGTGTTTTCCAATTAAAAATGCGTCTAACATCCGCTAAACTGATCAGACTAGAGTTAGTCTTATCGGCTCTAATACCTACTATCAAGTCTGTGTTTTTGTGACACCTGTTTAATAAGCCAGTATTTTATAAAATAATATCCTACGATATTCACATAATTTAAACAGGTTTGGCAGCATAACTAAGAATAGTTCTGTTCATAATGCTAGCTGGACGGTCGCTAACTGGACAAAGACTGGTTGGAATTCCTAAAATATTTAAAAGTTAAACGACATTGATGTTTTCGAAGCTCTATGGACATTCTACTTATTGATAGTGGATAAGCTACGGATTACCGAATATTTTATGTACTTTTTATGTTTGTAACTAATGTCTAGAAAAAACAATCCAGTCCAGATCTAAATAAAAACATTAGATAAATGTTTTAGTCACGAATTTAAAATAGCATATGCTAGATGCGCTAATTAGATTATTCCATTCATATCAGGCTTGTATGCTCTGGTTTGAATTAACCATAGCATAGTATCGAATTAGCATCGATTTTCCGCACACGTATCTTTATTCATAGTCACAAAATGTATCTTATAACTCAAAACAATCTCAAAATTTCATTGGCATTCAGCTTTAATTGGAGTAAGTTTGCCATATATGGATCACCATGCCAATATATTGTTTTCTATCCGATTTCAAAAAAGCAGATGGACGACGTATTTCATCGCTTTCTCCGTCATGTGTGAAACTATTTTATAAATACTTTATTATTAACTTCCATAATCACCTTCCTCTTGGTTTGTTCCACATTCCAATTTAGTTTTGAAGTGAGATATTATTTGAACGTCATGTAACGTTACTGCCTCACAAGAAACTATTGGTAAAGGTGGGGGTACTACCGCACTCAGGGACTGATCAAGAGTTCTGACCGCCCTAGGCTAATTTTGAAGACGCGCCCCCATCAAGTGTGTCTACCGTTACGGTCAGCTTAAAGAGTAATATAGCAGTTTTGACTTTGTTTACAAGTGTGAAAATTTTAACATGGTTCATATTCAGTTCTTAAGATCCCGAGATTCCCGAGTTAGTGGAGGCTGAGTAATATCAGTTTTCAAAGGCAAGGGATTGGCGCAGGAGTATGGCAGCTATCGCGTTTTAAAGGTAATGTTTCATAGCATGTAACTCTACCAGAGGATAATCGACTCCCGGATCTGACAGGAGAGTGCACTCAAGAAGTGAAATACAAGGCGAAGAATACGCCTCCACATTGCCTATTCCTCGTGCGATGACTGCGGTCTAAAGGCGTTCCAGAGCCTTACATTGACACCATTCGAGACATATACCACGATTCCGGTTACGTGGTTCGGATCGGATCCCTGTCGGCGACATGAAAACCGGATCCATCACTGTCGTGGTACACCAAGGATCCTTCCTTAATCCTTACTTACTACTTCACTCTGAAGAGTGAAATAGTAAGTAATGCGTAACGCTGTATGCTGAAGCATCAGGATGCTCATATATCCTCAATGGTGATGATATCGCGCTGATGGACAGGGACAGGAGCAGATTGCTGCAACGTGTGAAAGTGTGGAAGGAAGTGCTTGAGAACGGCAGTCTGAAGCTATAATACTTGCTGGAGCGACATAAGCAGGAGCTACGTATCACGGACATGAAAATGCAGCGGTCGATGTGCGGAGACACGCGTAAAGATTGCGAGAGGAACTCTCGCATCCACTGCAGCCCTCATGTCTGTGACATGGTAGATAACTGGCAAGAAAGTCGCCTTTGCTAGTGCGGTCACGTTCCGTCATCTACCCAAGTACGACCGGTGTCGGTCGAAGAGAGATGTCGTGCGGTGTTCCGCAGGGATCGGTCCTGGGGCCTCTCCTGTGGAACGTCGGATACGACTGGGTGCTACGCAGTGAGCTCGTGGATGGTGCCGCCGTGACGTGCTATGCAGACGACACGCTAGTGACGGCGAGCGGGGCTACACACCGCGAAGCGACGCCACGACCGCGGTTGCCCAAGTCGTGGAGCGGATCCGGCGGCTAGGTCTCGAGGTGGCTCCGCAGAAAACCGAGGCCATGTTCTTTCATGGATCCCGGCGCGGACTACCGCCGGCGGGGTCCAGCATCACAGTGGGGGACTCCCATCGACATCAAGCCCCAGATGAAATATCTGGGACTGATGCTCGACGGTCGGTGGCACTTCGGGAAGCATTTCCGAAGTCTAGTCCCAAAATTAGTGCTCACAGCTAACTTTTTGACGCGTCTGCTGCCCAATTTGAGGGGCCCGGAGGAATCCTGCAGGAGACTCTACGCGGGTGTCGTGCGGTACATGGCTCTATATGGGTGACCAGTATGGGTGGACAACCTAAAGGCCAGGCATGTGGACCGGCTGCGTAAACCACAGCGGAAAATGGCCTCCAGGGCCATCAGGGGGTACCCCGCACGATATCCTTTGAAGCAGCGAGTCTCATTGCAAGATCGCCACCGTGGATCCTGGAAGCGAGAAACCTTTCGGCGCTATATCGGTTTGGAAAGGAGGTGCGGGAGCGGGTACACGATCCTGAGCCTAAAGAAATTCGGACCGTGAGATCCCGGCTCCACAGGTTGGCGGAGTGGGAGCTATAACTTGGGCGACCACGCACAGGGCGTGCCGTAGTAGTGGCGGTAAGACTGGGGAGTGGCTAGAGAGGCCACACGGCGGCCTCTCGTTCTGGCTGACGCAGATTATCACCGGGCACGGGTTCTTCGGGTGGTATCTGCTTAAGATCGCGAAGAAAGAGTCAACGAGTGCATCACTCCGACGCGAGCGAGGACTCGGCGCTGCACACGCTCACCGAGTGTCCGGCGTGGGAGACGCCGAGACAGGAGCTGGTAGTGACCCTGGGAGTGAGAGTTCTCTCTGGGATGCGTGGGCTGCAGGCGCCTCCTTCTGCGAGCAACTAATGCTCGTGAAGGAGGCGGCGGTGGAGCGGGAGCGAAGGAGAATCGCAGACCTTGCGGCCCGCGACAAGCGGAGAAGAATCGCAAACCGCACGGCCCGCGATGAGCGGCGGCAACTCGGGCGTCGGAGGTCGCAGAATGACCTCTGTCCCCCATGAGCGCGGGCCTGGGGTGACGGGAGCGGAGGGATATCCGTGGGGGTTTATCACACGATAAAAAAAATAAGTGCGATCACGTTTTACGAAAACCGCCAGGCTAATGGCAAGGCGCCCCAACCGGGTCCAGATAGATGGGGTAGGCCCAAGAAGTCCAGGATTGGCGTCGTGGAGGGTGAAATGCGCGTGCGAATAGTCTCACTACTATTACGCACAATACCGTGCGAAGTGGAGGAAGAAGAGCCAGTAGACAAACGAAGCGTCCGAAAAATGGTTTGCTTATTTTGAACGGACAACTTGCCTAAAAATGGGTACATGCAACATTTTGCCAGGGGGAATTCAAAAGTCAGCTCAGATGGCCCCGTTTATAAGCAGTATTAGTGATTAACGCGAGTCATCGTCTTCTGCCAGAATTCCAGGGGGGGCGGCTGCCATAGAAAATAATTTTTCGCAAACTACCTATTTAATTCGAGTCGGTGTTGGTTTTGTGCGCACGTTTTAATATTTATTAAAATCAGGGACTCTCAAAATTAATCAGTTCATAGCGCATTTAGTATAAGTGTCTATTTGAAATATTTTGGGTGGATGCAATGATGTTAGATGAATAGTGCATGCGAAGACACGATTTCAGCGCGCGCGCCCCCGATCCTGCGCCCCGCCCCGATTCTCGCGCCCCCCCGGTCCTCGCGCCCTAGGCTACAGCCTAATTAGCCTAAGGGTTAATCAGGCCCTGACCGCACTAATACTCTCTATAACCAATATTTTGTGAGATAATAAGCCGGTGGTCCATATTATACACCGGTCCATATATGATGCGCTTACTCTACGTATTATTTTCTTATGCTGTTTAGGAATAGTAGCTAGTTGTTGTTTACAGGGAATCCATTGCTTGAGACTAAGGTTAATTAGTATAATTATGTATTTCATTCCACAAATTTATAAATAATTTATTATTGCTCTTATTTGCATGTAAGAGGACTAGTATCAAAGTACCTACCTCCACCAGTAAAGTCTCTAGGACTCCTTAAGTCTCTCTAATGACTTCCTTTACTCCTTGCGCTGCTAAAGTAGAAATTCCCGTAATTTTTATTAATTAGGTATGGCAGGGTGGCAACACCCTAGTGTGCGCAAGCAGAGGCTAATATGCCAAAAATTTAAATATAAAATTTTTGAGCAGCAGACTCTTTAACTGGAAACTAATTTTAGGGATGCGAAAGTTATTTATTTATTACACATTTTTTTAATCTGTAATAATAATGTTCATCACAAATATTGACTAATAATTATGATTTTCTTTGACTGTTTTTTAAACTCGTACTATTTTGGTACATGACGTGTGTTTTTAGATTGACTAGGTAACAGTAAAATGGGGTGAATACTGATCAAGGGATGAATAGGTAAAAATGGTCTAATAATTTTTTCAGTGTCTGGAACTGTGACTATCAAAAATCTGGTTTCTGTATTCACCCCGTTTTCGGTACTGATTTATAAGTATATCTTGGACCTAAATCGCGAAACAAAAGAGGCCTTGGCGCGTGCGTATTGTTAATCTGTGCTTGGTTAATACTACCGCAGTAGCGCCCCGTGCTATACTCAAAAGACACTCAAAAAAAGTGAATTGCGCGTATAGAGCACATTTTAGGTCCGAGACATATGTACCCGAGCAATAACCAAAAGGGTTTATTTCCATAAATCGCAAAAATAAAAATTGGTGGTGTATTTTTTGTTTAGACACCAAAGATTGAGGGAGGGCATTTTTGTTAAAATGATTTTTTACATACCACACATTCTTTTGGATGAGCAATTCTTTTTCACGAGTTATGCACCTCTTAGAAAAAAAATAGTAGATGTAGAAAATTTTTCGTTTAAAAACTGTCATTATTAGGGTGTACTCTTATAAAAATATATACTTTATTGAATTCGAAAAAAAAAACGAATTCAACGAAAAGGAAATTTTAAGTTAAACAAAATGCTCTATTAAAAAAATAAAGCGCTGTTAATTAAGTTTTAAAGTATGTTTAAAATACAACGTGCTATTGTAGATATAAGAGAACTGAAAAAAGAATAAACAAATTGTATTTATTGAATAAATTATTTTCAAAGAAACGTTAACTTTTATTGCTAAAATGGTGTATGGAGAAAGAAAACCCCCTTGTTTTATAATTAATTTTATTTATTATATCTAAATCCTATCAACAGGCATAGTACACGTTGCAAGAATAATTATGTATTTAACCGTACTGTGTTTACAATTTATTTATTGCCTTAGTGTAGCCAGTTCTATGTATATATTGTATGTTTGTCGTCGGCGCAATATCAACAGTATCGAGTCCCATTTACACATTAACACACTATGCATACAAAAAAGATTTGTCTCAATACCTCGTAATGTCGGTCGCC
The DNA here is from genome assembly GCA_914767945.1 of Eilema depressum. Classification (NCBI taxonomy): domain Eukaryota; kingdom Metazoa; phylum Arthropoda; class Insecta; order Lepidoptera; family Erebidae; genus Eilema; species Eilema depressum. The sequence continues at coordinate 4,848,776 of OU612026.1, forward strand.
TATGCAGTTTGCCAGGAAAGCCTTAACTAAACTCAGGGTGTTATAACACCGACACTAAGCATAGACCGATGGTATTGATCAACGTCAATATTATAACTAACCGAGATATCGTCGGTAGTTATAGGATATCCCATCATTTCGACTCACTACCATTATGTGTCTTTGGATAATAATAACTAATACCTATATCCAGGACCTTTTGCCATCTTTTAGTAGTTTTTTACAAATTAGTACCACTGGTGTCAAAGAATGTTCAATGACGCACATATGCGTCATGGCATTTTGTCATTTTCATGACGCATCTGTACGTCATTGGTCACGAGTCGGTTAACAAATTCCAGTTACGTATCATGCCTTACCTTTGCCTAATACAGTAATCGATGGGGCTCCACTTGTAATGTTAATCGGAGACTATCGAGATGTCTATCGATTATAATAGGATGTTAAACACCATATTGGTTGATCAGTAACTGGTTTACCCGACGTTGATCAATTCATCGACGTGTGTGTGTCATAACGCCCTTACGCGAGCTTCGGTTGGGTGAAATAACGCCTAAAGCGAAGAAATCAATGTTGTGCTAGAGTTTATGTTTTATTTCACGCGAACGAGGCTCGCCACACATTCTCATTTTTTTGTTATTTTTTTCTTTTAGGGATATTATATTTTATTTTATCTATAACTTACATACTTAATACTTAGATCAACAAAACGTGTGGCTTCAGGTGTCATTGGTGGGTAAGGTCTTTGTATAAATAGTACGCACGCGTTTAATTTAGGAAATAAAAAATTATTACAATTATAATCTGATTGTTTATTTAATATCGAAAGATGGCACTGACAAAAGAACTTTTCATTGTTCAGATTCTAAATAAGTACACGCTTTCTACATGGAAAATTATATTGCTTTTGTCAGTTATACTATACATAAAAATAAAAAAAATGCTTTGTATAAGGAAATAGGGTTTATAAGTGAGTGTATTATTTTAAACATGCTATCAACACTTCCAATATATAACCCCTGTTGTAAATTTATATCCTAAGATGTTATAAAACAATTAACCAGCTCGCAATGATCTCATATAAAATTGTTATTAATATATTTAGTTACTTACCCCCTTCATTGAAATTCGAGTACATTTAATGGGAAGCATTCGACACTTAGTTTAAACAATAACAACCTATAAGGTGCCTTCGATTTTTAGGTATTTACACAATTACCTAAAATTATTTTATAATCAAATATAGAACAAATATATAGTAAAAAGAAGTTAAAGCTCCACTCTTGTGAAACACTATTCCATGTCATACAGGTACTGTGGCACAAGAAAAGGAGGAAATCGCATTTAACATATCAAAATGCGCTCACAATATTTTTTGTGACAGAATGATTGCACTGGGTACAAACAATAATGATCGCTAATACTTTTACGCAGACTTAGAGTCGAACTAAAATATATATACTATAATAAAATTAATATTACATATATGCCATTCTGTCACAAAACTAAATGCTCGTGACCGACGCGGAGAGGCAGAACGGTCACTCAGACCCGGCGTAATTGTGTAAGTATAATATTGTAGTGGAAACGCGAAACAAACGGACGATGTACTCGGAACAGATTTTGATCTACAGCAACTTTACTCGGATAACGTCACAACATTCGCTAGACTGGAGGTTACGCGTGCCGTTTCACTAAGCGTGCCGGGGGCGGCTGATGTGGTATGTCGCGGCGGCCGCCCGCCTCGGGACAAGAAATAAAACTACCGGTCAGGAGCGAACGAGTTTAATGAGGTCCAATGTGCGGTACACAGCGGGCCGCGGCCGGGACATACCAGCAGCGGGCGTGACGTCACACGTGCGCGAGCCAGTGCGCCACGCGCACGAGTGACGCAAGCCGCGCGCGCCGCGTGCGCATGACGCCGCGGGACACGCGCGGCGCGTTGGGCGCGCCTGCCGCGCGCGGCACGCGGCGCGCGCCCGCTCGCCCGCCCGGCTCCTGCTTGATATGCGCCTCCTCTGTAACAAAGCAAAAGCTATTTAGAAAGAAAAAAGAGAATCGACTGCGAGTGGGACTCGAACCCGCGATCTTTACCTTGCAGGGGGAATGCTCTGACCACTAGCAACCGAAGCTCGCACGAAGCCGATCCAAATTCCTCTATACAACCGTCTTTGGGGCGACGGCAAAAACTATATTACAATCAGAACAATAATTTGTGCTTACAACTGTGGGTCTTAAATGGCCGAATCGAAAAGCGATTCCGTTAAAAACTAGTAACTTTAAGAATTTCCAGTAATCTCATAGATTACTATAAAATTCTTAAAATGGTCACTCTATTGAGCAGAATCACAGCAATTCATTTGCTAAGCAGATTCTAATTTCGTGTAAATAACGCCGCATGACAAAATATTATCCTAATATGATTCCAATAAAGTAGCCTTTTTAGGCCTGCTGGTCCCAGAAACTAGATAAATTAGTTACCCGTGGCTAAGGACGCAAATATGCGTCAAAAAACTTCATACATTCTGATGACGCACATATGCGTCATACCAGCCATGGTCATTGGGAGACCAAAGATTGTGGTTTTATCATACTTTGAAGTGTAATTTATCTCAAAGTACTCGGACTAGATTGAATTGTAGGAACAATTACTTACTACTACTCCCTCAAGATATCAAATCTAGGATACGATACTTACGTGCAGCCTACATGAAGTAATCTGGCGTCCGTCGCGTGACGTGGGGCTCTCCGCGTCGCGGGGCCGGGTCGAACTGAAGGCTGGAATGTTACACAAAATATATTACAATAAGATTCTCATCAAGGTCTTCTTTCTCAAGCTCTTCCAAAATGGTCATATTTTTCCTATATCCACAATTATAGAATCGACATAGTCGATTAAAAATTTGATGTTGATGATCAAATTTTTTGTCATCACTTTGCGCTGTTAATCATTCCAAAAAGGTTTTGTTATTAAAGCTGCTAGGGTTGCCCCGTTCTATACCTTATCACCCTAAAGACTCTCACGACTTTCCACCACACGATGAAACATACATACGACAAATCTGGATTGTAACACGAAAACAATGATCGTGATACGTGGAGGGAACATTAAAATACGTATAATGACCGGCAAACTTCGTGACAATGTGCTTTAGCTGTGCATTGCAGGCTCTCTTTGAGGGAAAGCGCGGGGCGTACCGCGTAACGGCAGGACGCGCCTATCAACCAATCATAGATTACCATTATGGCAATCATGGGCACACGAGCTCGCGTCATTAGTTGATCAGTCTTCTGTTTGTGTTGATTGGTCAAAATAGTGCACATGCGCGAATTTTTCGATTTTTTTTCACGTTTGCCGGCGCCTATAGGTACGAGACGATGGATCTCCGTATGTATATTATATGTAGACTTAACATACGTATTCCACGATAGTGTCAACAAAGAACTATAATAGAATACGTGAGTATCGTGGGTGCTAAGAAGTCAGAAAATTATACTAAGTATAAACTCGTGTGCAGAAATCTTACAAGCGTCACTGGGATATCATTATCTAGAAATTTCTCTGTATGTTTGTTTATGCAACGTGCTAATCAAATAAGGCAAAAACCTCATGTATAATGTGCTATTTATAGTTCAACGTAAGTAAACTCTCACTCATAAAGTCATTCAAACAGCACAGTTGGCTTTTTATTTGCTTTAATTTCTTAATTTAATTGCTTTGGTTCATGTAGCATAGCATTGGTGGAAAGGGGTTCAGCTTAGCTATGTTTTTAAATAGAAAGATGCGTGCTATGAATGTGAGGTGTGGATACTAATAGGTAGATTCCAGTGTTGAACATAATTTGTAAGAAGTGTTCATTATGTACGGTTATGTGATTGACACACCCCATAGCTCGAGCTGTGCATCGTCATAGCACATCTAAAGATATGATTCCGTAGTCGACCGCATACGACAACTGCCGACGCACTTAGCTTTTACATCCTTGTAGAATAGCTGTCTAGCACATTTTTGATGGAAAGGCAGCCTTAGGAGCCGGGCAATGGAAACAAAAAGGGCATAAAGACGATGTCTTGTACAGGATGCGATGGTCGGATAGAACCCAGTACAGCGAATACAACTGCGGGGCACAACTAGCATAATAGACTATAAAACAGACAGGTGAACCAATTGTTTAGAAAACAATACTTACAATGAGTACTTAAGCGCATCATCCAATTCCATGATGGCGGCCTGGTTGCCACATCTGAAACAATCATGTTTACACTGGTGAGTATACAAATCACACTTGAGAGATACGATATATTATGATAGAATTATCTAATCTTATTGATGCTAAAGATACATTATGAAGAACTATTTATTATTTTTCATACCACTTTCGTGGCAGATCTCTCTCAATCACTGCCCCGAGGACGAAAAATGTTATGCACAAATGTGCATAACTTGTGCAAATGCACAAGTGCACGAGTATGAAGGTTGATTTACACCAAACGAGCGAATAATGCTCATATTGCTCATTCTATTTCCTCTATGTCAAATTCTATTAGTATAAACAGTGAAACTTGAAAGAATATTCGTTCGTTGTTCTTTCTATTTAAACGCTGAAAATAAAGTTTTATTTAGACTAAAATATTAAAAAAGAATGCTCTTAGAATGTTCTAGTTCTAGCTCAATCTTCGTTTGGTTTAAATGTACCTTCATAAACGTATCGACAGAACGGAGCGTTGTGATTGGCAGGCTTCACATACACACACGTTCACAGTAGGCAGGCGGCCAATCGGAATGCTCCGTTGTCTCGATACGTCTACGTTACGAATACGAATATTTTTCGTGCTTGGGGCACTGATAGGCAGTGATTACCGTGGCCTATGGAAATATGCAACATCAGGGGCGTCACAATCATGCTGCTAATGACTTCTTTTATCAAGGGGTAATGGCTTTTTTCTTGTACGGAGGCGTCTCTACCAACACCTGCAACTCTGTGCACCTGTTACACAGCAGAAGAGGCTCTGGCACAGGCTTTTCTCTCGAGATTAGCAGGTCAAACGGCAATCGCTTTCATAAAATTCAACAAATCATTTAAAACAATTAACAGACTTCAAGTTCAAAGTGTAAACTTTGGATGCAACTAAGAAATCGCTTGAAGGATAAGGATGGATGTTTTTAGTGTTTTTTGCTTTGTACATTATATTATTTATGGAGTAAAAACAACATGTACAGTCGACAAAGCAGATACTCTTGCACCTTTACATACAACTTTATATGAAAAAGTGCAACCGTATCTCCTTTGTCGACTGTACATAACATAAGTACGTCTGGAAGTTTTACCAATACTACCTGAGATGCAGTTGTGTATCTAAATATAACTTGTACCGGTTGTTTGTACGAAGGAAATTCATTCATAAATTGTAATATAAACAGCATATTATACAGATTATCGGAGCCGCAGCTGTTCTGTTTATTGTTTGGCTATACAGCGACCTTGTGGGGCAAATTTTGGAGTTATTGATACCCAAAACGAAGGTTAATTAAATTAATACGTTGGCGTCGTTTGTTTTTGCATACTAACACGTATCACAAGTTAGTTGACCTATGCTTACTTTGTGATTATTTCATAGAAAATATAATATGATAATTCAGATTTATGAAGCGAGAGTGAATGGGCAAATTGGTAAGGGTCGATGACCTAGACTAGGCGTACGTATGTCAATCAGATAGAAAACGTCTTAAGGAAAGGCCAGGAGAATACCACGACCGGTAATATTTATGGAAACAATTACGAAAGTAGAAATAGCGAAGAATGTAGCTAGGATCTTAACAAATGGAACCATAATGGTATCTACCAAACCCCGTTGAGATAGACGTGTGACTTTATGTATGTATATCAATATTTAGTAGAATATGAAGAAGGATGAATTGGATCCCTCGATATATTGGCCGAATAGCCAATCAGATTTCATTGCAACAGTAATATGATAACATACGTAATGATAACGTATTGAGGCCTATTGAAACCTACTTTGAATCACTATCTTTAGAATATTGTTTCACTAAGATTGTCTTTATTAGATAGTATATATCTTCATATATTATTTATAGTCACGCAGCAATTGCCCGAATAGTATAGCATCTGCTAACTTAATATAACAGAGGATCTTACTAATATCATAAAAAAGTGAAATTTCATAAGGATCCATAGTATGGATATGGAAGATATCCATACTAATATATAAATGTGAAAGTAACTCTGTCTGTTACGCTTTCACGCCCAAACCACTGAACCGATTTTGATGAAATTTAGTAGACTAGACCTTGAGAAATACATAAGCTATGTTTGGTCGCGATAACCGAAATCCACGCGCGCGGAGACGCGGGCAACAACACTACTATATTGATATTTGTTAATCACGCACAAACGACTGAACGGATCTAGATGAAATTTAGCACAAAGATAAATCATAGCTACATAGCACACATTTTATCCCGGGAACACATTCTTATAAGTCACGGGAAATGGGATCAATACTTCTAGTGTGCATAAACAATAATTATAATTTAACATATTTAACATCGCGCGAATGACGCTTCATCATAACACTAATAAAAAATATGAACACTCAAATGATATAATGTAGACAAAACAAACGTATCTGCAATAACCCAGATACGGTGGGCTCGTGCCGTTGTTCAATTGACCTATATTCCGTGTGGTACGTCCTATAAATGGCGAATTAGAATAGCGATATTTTGAAAGTCTAATTCTGTAAAATAAATTTAAACTCAAAGCGGCCTTATACGGAAGAACGGTCAAATATGATATTCACATCATTATCTAACAACGTTTCCTTTAACCAAGTAATGATAATAACATTGGATTGTAATAGTACGCGATTTTATTGAAGGTATTGTTAGTTTCTCACATTGATTCTATTGAATGTACTCGTAATATTAGTGACGTTCAAAGTGCAAATGGGTTACATTCGATAATCATATAATTTAAACGTAAATTAAGTAAAATCGTCGCCCCAAAGACGGAAGTATAGAGGCATTTGAATTGGCTTCGTGCGGTCTCGGTGGCTTAGCTGTTAGAGAATTCCCGCTGTAAGGGAAAGATCGCGGGTTCGGGTCCCGCGCGAGGTCGATTCTCCTTTCTCTTTCTAAATCGGTAAGTTAAGTTAATTTCGATGTATTTCGTACTCCTTTACTAAAACGGCAGTATGAAAGATGAGGTAAGTATCCCTCACACAATTCCCAAGGAAGTGAAATTGAGGAGACTGGGGCAAAAAGGTAATGAAGACCTATTTGACCTTCTACAGGGTACACCTGTCAAAAAAAATCTGCAATTAAAATAAAACAGTGAATATAGAATCAAAGATAAACTTACCTATAGCAGTAATTAGGTGCTGAGAATATAGTGACGACATTTCTATCGTGGCACCAATTGTAGCCCTCCATGACAAGCTGGTGAGCCCTGGACACGAGAGTCAAGCCGTTGCTGTGGTTGAACGTCTCAGAAATGTCCTGGCCGAACGTGTAGCCGGCACCACGCGGCGATATGCCCCATCCGCCTCTGTGGGACACATTTACAGTTATATTAGAATTCAGTAATATTATTTTGGTAATAGGTATTTCTAAATATGCTAGGATGCCTCCAACCCTCATGTCCTCACGGATCCCACCTCACTGATGTTAAACGTGAAGTAAAGTCGACTCGATTTCGACATAAAAATCGAGTTGATTATAACCACACAGGGTATTACCGGGTCGGGTGATTATTACGGAGGGGAACCCGCAGTTCTACTATGAAGTCTTAAAACAGGTCAATAAACGGTTTTCATACTACCAACTGCAAATATAACTTCGTAATCCTATATATTCATATGTGATTACAATGTTATTTATGCAGTTGGTAGTATGACAGCCATTCAATATTGTTGACCTGTTTTAAGACTTCATAGTACGGGCCCTGGGTAGGGTACACCCTAAGGAAGGAATTCCCCAGGATGATAGACTGGCGACCTGAAAAAAGATAGGTTAGGGCGAGCATTGCGTAAAATCTATGTCCAGCAGTGGACTGTAATATGCTAATTGGTTGATTAATTACTATTTCTTGACCAACTGGGTAAAAGGTTACATTCCTACCCTGTACAATTTAGTAATTCATCACTATTATTCAGGGTCACCCTTCACAATTAGGGCACGTTAATCAATGCCATTATTTATTAATTAACTAAATGCCTATAGACAGGGTATTTCAATGTTAATGCCTGTTTTATCGATTGAGGTGAGGCTTAGCAACGGGTCGATATTGCGACGACATTTGCTGCACGAAAACTTCATTAAAGTCTCAAATAAAAAAATACTAGCTGAGTTTGTACATTGCAAAAAAATGAGGTTTCATAGTGTTATGTGAGCCATTTAATTCATAAATTTAATATGAAAGAAGGTAATTCAGGAGGTTTTTGCGTTGCGTATCTGTTTTATTGCAAGATTCATAGCATAGCACAAGCAATAAATATGCAATGGTGATTATTTATTACATATTTGAGTAAAATTAAGCTATAACACGATTCAGATTCAGATTGATGGCTTGTGTACGTAGTCTGTAGTTATCTAACATATAATAAATCTGTATAAACACACAGTCAACTGATCCTAGGACTAGAATAGCGTGCTTTATTATTTTTATCTCATTAAAAATTACAATAATATTTGTAAAAATTACGGGATCGATCTTTCCTTTCTAAATTATCGATATTCCAGAACTCTTGTACCTGGCTGTACACTCTGCACAGTCCCCCTAGACAAGGTACAAGAATAGAAAGAGGAATGTATGGGATTTGACGTATATGACAGTCAGCGCCAAAATCAATAAAATAGCCTAGTTAGAATTACGATGACGAACCACCCAGACAGTTCACAGTACACGCATACGCATGCTGTGTCGACCGCGCTGCAATTAACCGATACGTTGACACGTCCTTGACTGCTGATTGTTGACTATTATTGTCTACTTCTGGGTGTGCGGTTATCAGTGGTATCGCGTGATGCTCGTGTACAATTCACACAAAGGTTTTAAATAATTATAATTAGACAAGTGGGAAGATCTTTTGCAGAATAGAATAATCAATGTGTGGGATTGACAAATATTCTATTCTATTCTACTAACGATTGTGCCACTTGTCTAGGCTTACTGTTTTAGATTGAATAGATTGTGTCTGGATATCATGTATCCATGCAATTAGTGGCTATGACAATTTTATTTTAATGAAATTGATAACGTTTTAATTTGATATCGATTCGATTTGAATTCGCTATTTTTCTTTTTATGAATTTATTAACACAATAGCATACAAATCTCCAGCCTATAACGAATTACTGTGAAGTTTGTTGAATATGCGATTATAATTTAATCTACTATTAATTGCAGTTTTCCTAGAATTTTCTTTAGAAAATACCTAATCATAATATCATTTCTCTTGATATGCTAACGGATATGTGGAAATATTATAAATTTAACTGTCACTGCGATACAATCTACAGCTGATCTAGCTTACATACGCAATTTAGCTTTCTCTGAGGCTCGCCAACAGCTATCATTACATGGAAACTTCATGTCACTGCAACTGTTCTTGACGTATAAAACTCAGCGTGAAGTAGAACTAACCAACAATGGCTTTAACGTAAAGGACACGTTTTAGATTAACATTGTAATCTAATCAAATATTTGTTTTACTTGTAAACTACGGAGCAATGCATAGAGGCACAATTGTGTAAACTAGACTAGACTAAACTACCAGTGCTCTTAGAATAATGAAAAAATTGGTGTCTATCACTTTACTGCGTGCCTTTCAATGCTAGGGAAAACACTTGGGCAAAAAATAATCAACTCATACTGTCCACACCCGTGGACATATTCCAGAGAAATAAAAGGTGCAGGTCAACTGACTAGATGCGTTTTTAAGAACAATACATAAATCTTTTTAATACGGAAGTTTCTTCACGTTTGCCTTGATCATTTATCTCCTACCCGACCGAAAAATCAGATATACGGTTAGAATATAGTGGTAAATCGGCACCAACCTGTCATCGGGATCACTCCACAGCAGATCGCACATGGGTCCTTCGTGGGGCACTTCTTGCAGGCGGTCGAGGGCGCGGATGTGATCGAGCGTGTCGATTGAAGGGCTGAGTCCGCCGTGCAGGCAAAAGATCTGGCCGTCCACCAGCGCGGTGAGCGGCAGAAAGTCGAACAAATCCGTGAAGTGCTTCCAGACGGACGCGTTGCCGTATTTGCGGAGGCACTCGTCGTAGAATCCGTACACTTGGGTGATTTGACGGGACTCGTGATTGCCACGGAGAATTGTTATTCTTTCGCGGTATCTAACCTGTAAATGTAACGTTAGTGTTACAATGCGATTCTTACACAGTTCTTGGAATCGGTTGACAGTTAGACAATGAACTGTATATTTGTAAACGGTGTTTTATTATAAATCTGTTCTGTTGGGATCTGATATGTGGATCGAACTAAGTTTAAAGTTATAGGATGCACATTATTATGTCGGCGAACGTCAATCATTATGTACGTATTAATAATAATAAAAAATACACTTATACACACACTCAATGACAAAAGGTTAACCAAGTTATAAATAATCTTCATTGGGTTTTTGTAATTCTCAGGACAAGGTTATTTCAAGTATTTTTTATTATTGAAATATTTTGAAGCTTCTCTGATCCGTAAATCAGAAGGTATCAAGCCACTGCTACTTTTGTCGCTAACTGTATTTTCATAATCAAGGCGAAACGACTCATCATTAAAAGTACTTAATTTATTAGCCTATAATTTATGCAAATTATCGATTAAGTCGCAGTTCAATGATATTTTTATGGACACCCAGGGCCTGATTAACCCTTAGGCTAATTAGGCTGTAGCCTAGGGCGCGAGGATCGGGGGGGCGCGAGAATCGGGGCGGGGCGCAGGATCGGGGGCGCTCGCGCTGAAATCGTATCTTCGCATGCACTCTAACATCCATTGCATCCGCCCTACATATTTCAAATAGACACTTAAACTAAATGCGCTATGAACTGATTAGTTTTGAGAGTCTCTGATTTTAGGAAATATTAAAAAGTGCGCACAAAACTAACACCGACTCGAATCGAGTCACTCGAATTAAATAGTTTGCAAAAAATCACTTTCTATGACAGCCGCCCTCCCTGGAATTCTGGCAGAAGATGTATGACTCGCGTTAATCACTATAAAACTGCATAATTAAAGTTTAAACGGAGCCATCTGAGCTGATTTTTGAATAAACCCCTGGCGAAATGTTGCATAGTACTAGTATAGGGTTGCCATAAGTGTGGGGACCCAGACCGGGACATTTGAAGAAAAATTAGTAAAGGTAGAAAAATAGGAACTTTTATTACAACAACCTTTAACACTGCCATTAAACAAGCGTTAAACAAGCGGGCAGCGACCCGGGCTTCCTATGTTTTCTGAAAGGCGAAAAATTATCAGAATTAACTTCTGATAATTGTACAAAATATTTTGACGAAATCAACATTAAGTTATCTTCATGTAGACGGTTTCTCCCGATTGCATCCCTGGCCAAGATGACCCCGGAGCTCAGGGTCCGCCTTCCGGCTCTTCCTCCTCCACTTGACACGATTTTGGGCGTCCATGGTAGTGAGCCAGGACTTCTTGGGCCTATCCCTTCTACCTGGACCCGGCGGGGGCGCCATTGTCAGGCATTTGCTACCCACGTATCCTGGCGGTTGCCGCAAGACGTGGCCGCACCAGCGAAGGCGGCTATCTTGCATTTTATCTGCGATGTCATGGACATGAAGGCTGCCGCGGCTGCAAGAGTTCCTTACGCAGCATTTTTATCTCCGTGACATGCAGCTCTTACGTGCTTACGCTCTTGCTCTCACAACCATGTAAGAGGACAGGCTTAATGATCGTCTTATAGACCTGCCCCTTCAACCTGACTGGCATTTTGGGATCACCCGTGACGCCAGTCATTTCTCACCACCTGGCCCACGCGGAAGCAATGCGTGCCTTGATGTCGTAGTCGATTTCACTGGTCACATGAAGTACAGATCCCAGGTACTTAAACCGAATCATCGCCTATGCGGACCGGTGTGAAATCTGTCGAGTTTAACGCTAAACTTTCTGTCATCGCTACATTTAGCTTCATACCACCGTTCTCAAGCGCTTCCTTCCACACTTTCACGTGTTGCACCAATCTGCTCCTGTCCGCGTCCTTCAGCGCAATATCATCAGCATACATGAGCAACCACGGAGGCTGCTTATGTGGTTTTCTGATACTGTCCAACAAGACGTCTAATACCGAGCTGAACAAGTAAGGACTAAAGACGGACCCTTGGTGTACTCCGATGGTGATGGGGAAGGCTTTTGAGTCACCAAAAGCACTCCGAACCACGGAACCAGAATCATGATACATATCTTGGATGGTCTCAATGTAGGTCTCTGGAACGCCCTTAGTCCACAGTACCCACCAGATCACCGCGCGAGAAACACAATCGAAGGCCTTCTGCATGTCTAAGAATAGGCAGTGCAGGGGCGTGTTCTTCGCCCTGTATTTCCCCACCACAATCCTTAGGGAGAACACCGGATCAATGATCCCGTGCCCGAGACGAAACCCATACTGACACTCCAAGGGTGTACTCTCCTGTCGGATCCGGGATTCGATTATCTGCTCATAGAGCTTCGTGGTGTGGGACATTATCTTTATACCGCGGTTACTACCACACTCCTGCACCGAACCCATGCCATTAAATACTGGCGTAATGAAGTTCAGTCTCCACTGGCTCAGGATCTCACGGTGAGAAGTACGCGGTTATACAGATTTGTTAGAATGCTCACACCACGAGCACCCAATGCACCCATTGCCTTCCAAGCCTCGATGGGGATTTCGTCGAGGCCGAGTCTGTACTTCTGCAGGCGTTATCGGTGGCACTAGTCCTTGTTTCGGAAAGAGGTCTGGTGGATGCACCTCTTGCTGCTTATTCAGCATGTCGTTGGAAGTATGAGCGTCATCTGTCCTTCATCGCGTTTTTCTCGTAAAATCATTGGCCCCGGGGTCTTTATTACTCATTAACATATTCATGTATGGAAAAATATCAGCGCGTTCGTCGTTCTATCTACGTATTAATAGACTAGCTACTTAGTCGCGTTTATTGTAGGTATATTACTGTTTAGCAACCAAGTCCAGCTCTTGACAATTTGCAACCGGGACAATTTGCTTATTGACCGGGACGCCGGGACACCAGGCCTCAAACGGGGACATGTCCCGGCGTACGGGGACGTATGGCAACCCTATACTAGTACCATTAAGTAAACCATTTTTCGGACGCTTCGTTCGTCTACCGGCTCTTCCTCCTCCACTTCGCATGATCTTGTGCGTGCGTGATAGTAGTGAGACTATTTGCACGCGCATTTCACCCTCCACGACGCCAATCCAGGACTACTTGGGCCTACCCCTTCTATCTGGACCCGGTGGGGGCGCCATTGCCGTTAGCCTGGCGGTTTTCGTAAAATGTGACCGCACTTTTTTTTTACCGTGCGAAAAGTCTTCACGGAGGAGGAGGAGGAGGTTATGTCGGACTTAAACCGACTAAAACGTACGCCATCTGTGGGCCGTCGGTTGCCGGAGGTGAGGTAGTCGTAGACATATCCCTCGCACCCGGCCGACCCAGGGCCATATCTTCCAATCCGGCCCTTTTCCGGTGTGGGGATCACAGAGTCCCCAACTCGGCCCTGGGTATTGGGAGGCGCGCAACGCGCGCCGCCGCCGCGGCCTGCTTCTGCTAGGGTGACGGGCGGCTCCACCCGTCACCCCCAGGCCCGCGCTCATAGGGGACGGAGGTCATTCTGTGACCTCCGACGCCCGAGTTGCCGCCGCTCGTCGTGGGCCGTGCGGTTTGCGATTATCCTCCGCTCGTCGCGGGTCGCAAGGTCTGCGATTCTCCTTCGCTCCCGCTCCGCCGCCGCCTCCTTCACGAGCATTACTTGCTCGCAAAAGGAGGCGCCAGCAGCTCACGCATCCCAGAGAGAACTCTCAGTCCCAGGGTCACTACCAGCTCTCGTCTCGGCGTCTCCCACGCCGGACACTCGGTGAGCGTGTGCAGCGCCGAGTCCTCGCTCGTGTCGCAGTGATGGCACTCGGACGTTGGCTCTTTCTTCGCGATCATAAGCAGACACCACCCGAAGCACCCGTGCCCGGTGATAATCTGCGTCAGCCAGAACGAAAGGCCGCCGTGTGGACTCTCTAGCCACTCCCCCATGATGGGTGCCGGAGCGGGGACACGATCCTGAGCCTGAAGAAATTCGGGCGACCACACGCAGAGCGCGCCCTGCGCGTGGTCGCCTACGTTGTAGCTCCCAATCCACCACCCTGTGGAGTCGGGATCTCACGGTCCGAATGAAAAATCCGCACCTCCTTTCGAAACCGATATAGCGTCGAAAGGGTTCTTGCTTCCAGGATCCACGGTGGCTAGATCGCCACCGTGGATCCTGGAAGCAAGAACCCTCGCTGCAAGGAGACTCGCTGCTTCAAAGGATATCGTGCGGTACCCCCTGATAGCCCTGGATGCCATTTTCCGCTGTGGTTTACGCAACCGGTCCACGTACCTGGCCTTCAGGTGTCCACCCATACTATTCACCCATATACAGCCATGGACCGCACGACACCCGCGTAGAGTCTCCTGCAGGAGCCCTCAGGGCCCCTCAAATTGGGCAACAGACGTGTCAAAAAGTTAGCTGTGAGCACCAATTTGGGGATTAGACTTCGGAAATGCTCCCCGAAGTCCCACCGACCGTCGAGCATGAACCCCAGATATTTCATCTGGGGCTTGATGTCGATAGCAGAGTCTCCCACTGTGATGCTGTACCATGAAAGAACATGGCCTCGGTTTTCTGCGGAGCCACCTCGAGACCTAGCCGCCGGATCCGTTACACGACTTAGGCAACCGCGGTCGTGGCCTTCAGGGTCGCTTCGCGGTGTGTAGCCCTGCTCGCCGTCACTACACTAGCGTGTCGTCCGCATAGCACGTCACGGTGGCACCATTCACGAGCTCACTGCGAAGCACCCAGTCGTATCCGATGTTCCACAGGAGCGGCCCCAGGACCGATCCCTGCAAAACACCGCACGCCATCTCTCTCCGACCGATACCGGTCGTACTTGGGTAGATGACGGAACGTGACCGCGATAACGTGAAGAGTGAAGTAGTAAGTAATTATTAAGGAAGGATCCTTGGTGTACCACGACAGTGATGGATCCGGTTTTCATGTCGCCGACAGGGATCAAATCAAATCAAATCAAATAATTTTATTGTTGAACAAGTAACATAGGTATTAATTATACATCCAAGGTGTTTTAATGATGTCAGAGAAATACATGTTCTACCAAATTAGGCATACAATGTTACATAAGTCAATATAAATATTAAAATTAAACGAAATGTCAAAATACAGTGTAAAGTCCGACCAATAAAATAAAAAACCTGTACTGGGGGCGCCAAAAACACTACGATTATGACAACACCAAGTATAGTGATACACATGTTAAATGCCAAGTATACAAATATTTTTTCAACACACTTGCTTATGAACAGGCTTTTATTTCCCCGCAATTAAGCACGGAATGACACCTAATATAAAACTGTGACTTTTTCATTGCTTCTTCTTCCTCCTAGCGTTATTCCCAGTCGCATCCGAAGCTTTCAGCTTGGAGTCTGGGGTCCGCTTTTACCAGTCATAGCTACAGATTTGGCTAGACCTCGATATTTTCCGTGAAGCGATTGCCACCTGACCTCCACGACCCAATGTTAACATTAGGTGATATCGAAGCTTTGCAGCTAGACCGGCGCTAGTGAACGCGGCCGCTACGCAGGAGGCGCGGGTTCGATCCCCGCTCAGTGTAAATATTTGTGTGCATGAAATATGAATATTTGCATTGGTCTGGGTGTTTCTATGTATAATATGTATGTATTTACAAAAAAAAAAATGTATCTAAGTATGTTTATCCGCATTCTAGAACCCATAACACAAGCTAGTTAAGCTATGCTTACTTTGGGTCTAGATAGCGTTGTGTAGAATGTCCTACAATATTAATTTATTTATTTATTTATTATTTATTTAGGGCACCAACTACCCGTAACGACTGCCATAGATGTTCTTATGGCAACCGGGACCGACGGCTTAACGTGCTCTCCGAGGCACGACCAGACCAATGCGAATACCCATATTCAATGCACACAAATATTTGCACTGAGCGGGGATCGAACCCGCGCCTAGTGCGTAGCGGCCGCGTTCACTACCGCTACGCCACGGAGGCTGTCATGTTTTTCATTGCTATTATTCACAAAAGTGAGTTATAGACTTACAAGGACTGGGCACAAATCACAACACAGTAGTATCCGTATAATAGTTTACTGCTTGGAATGGTAAATACAAGTTAGACATACAGTTACATTACACTATGTATAGAACAGGGACCACGCGATATTGTTTTTCGGACTGCATAAAATTCTTGTATTTTATGCCTAACAGCACAGAGATCAAAATAATCGAGCATGATTTTCTTTTTTGCGTTAGGCTTATTTTTCTCAGGCGTAGAAAATACATTTGACGTTTGACCTTCTCTTCGTATTTTTATTACAGAAGATCGGGATATACCTAAAAATGTGAATAATAATTAGTCACAGTAAAATCAGTAGTTTAGGCCAATTTCATTGCACGTACTCTATGATGTACGTACCCGTCATGTTGACAACAAGGTCCGTGATGTTATTTAGAGGAACAGAGTCCAATCCTTCCTACTTTTTATCCAACAAATACTTTGTTATATTATAAATTACTTTTCTTAACTGGCTTTTAATAGTTTTCGGCATATTACTATAGTTTTGTAGTTTTGTAGCGCTCTCAAACTCAACAACACGCACAATTGACACCACACTGACAGATGACCATAATGACATTGTATAGATTGTTACCATATGAAGAAATTAGTTCCAATAGTTTACCGCAATATGGCGAGGTATTTTATTTTACTGGTCGGGCTTTACCACAATAATTATCCGAACCACGTAACCGGAATCGTGGTATATGTCTCGGATGGTGTCAATGTAACCCTCTGGAACGCCTTTAGACCGCAGTGCCCACTAAATCATCGCACGAGGAATACAGCCGAAGGTCTTCTGCATGTCTGTCAGGAATAGGCAATGTGGAGGCGTTTTCTTCGCCTTGTATTTCTCCGCAAATCCTTAGGGCGCACGTCGGATCCATGGTCCCGTGACCGGAACGAAACTCATACTGACACTCCATGAGTGCACTCTCCTGTCAGATCCGGAAGTCGATTATCCTCTGGTAGAGTTCCATGGTGTGAAACATTACCTTTATACCCTGACCATGTTTCGTGCAATAAATGAATTTACTTACTTACTAAAATACGTTAGCTGCCATACCCCTGCGCCAATCCCTTGCCTTTGAAAACTGACGGATATTACTCAGCCTCCACTAACTCGAGATCTTAAGAAACTCTTGAACGAATCAAGATAAATCCATTGAGTTTGGGCTCATTTGTGTTGTCTTGGCAAACACTCTATTTACAATTCAGGTCAGAAAATGGAATCAGAAGGTCTGAGAAGGTGGCCATAGGAACTCCTAAACTACACAAGATAAATTGTATAGGCCCATTTGTTTTGACTTATAAAAACTGTCTTTTGTTACATTCAGGACTGTCAGGTTTTGAAGATGGAGTAGAAAACTGACTGTAGTAACTATTGAACTATAGAAGATACTTATCGAGGTTGGGCTTATTTGTGATGTCTTGGAAAATTATTTGATGTTACTATGGCACCTTGGAGCTGGTCTGATGATGGAAAAAAAAGGTGCTTTGCCTTTATGTACAGTCAGCTAAAAAACTGGTTTGCCACCTTATTATTGAATGTCGAGTAGATTAAAGAACAACGTTAGCTTTGCTTGCAGATCGACCTAAAAACTTTTATAGTAGGTATTAAGAATATGATGAGCCATGTTAAAATTTTCACACTTGTAAACAAAGTCAAAACTGTAGACAGTTGATGGGGGCGCGTCTTCAAAATTAGCCTAGGGCGGTCAGAACTCTTGATCAGTCCCTGTGGACACCGTAATATTCCGTGGCCAAACTTCAAAGGTCAGTGAATGGCCAAGTATGTATCAAATACCCTAAATTTGCTGCATCTGAGTGGTAGTAAAACGTTTTTAGATATACTAGTGGCCGAAGGGTTACTCGAAACACGTCATTAAATTCATAAGAAAATAAATTAGGTACCTAACTGTATGACTAGGTGGATAGCCATTTCACTTCCGTCGGGCCTCGGCAGCAGATGCGAGATCTAAGTAATGCTGGTTTCACGTCGTAAGGGATGATGAACATGTCAAAAGGTCTCACTGGTCATTTTATTCGCTCTCTCTCTCACTGGTTCATTCCCAAGATCGTGCCAAGTGTAGGAGGAGGAGGAAAAGTCGGAAAGAGGACCTCCGGGCTCAGAAGTAAAAACTTTTATGCAATCGGGGTACAAAACTAAAATGAAGGACTTCTCCATATAAGCTACTAGCTTTTGCCCGCGGCTCCGCCCGCGTGGATGTCGGTTATCGCGACCAAACATAGCCTATGTCCTTTCTCAAGGTCTAGTCTACCCCTATACCAAATTTCATCAAAATCGGTTTAATGGTTTAGGCGTGAAAGCTTAACAGACAGAGTTACTTTCGCATTTATAATATTAGTATGGAGTATGGATACCTATGCCAAATCTCACACTATGCACGCAAATATTCCAAAAAAGGAATTAAAGTTTTCGCTTCAAGTATCTATTAATATATGGATATTGTACAGGAAACGTTTAGTGAGAATTGCTGTCATTCATACCTTGTTAAGCTTTGTTAGTAGCAATAGTTTACAAACGATTCAACAGCGGGCACGTCAGATTGAGACCAAAATAACTTCTAACGAGTATACCAGACCGTTTCCTATAGCTTCTTGCAAATACGCCTAAAAATAATCTGTTATTTTAGCAGTTAACTATATCGATATTTTAATAACAGTTATTTATAGATAGTTTTTAGCATTTAGCGTGCTACGTGCTAAAAAGCAGGTGAAATTCTTCGAAGTCGTTTACTGTACTGATAATGTGATAAATATGTGTTCTAGTGGATCTTGTTTGAAACAAGTATTCTACATAAAGCGTGTGTTGTCAGCGCGCCTCATTACTAAGTCTGTTGATAAGAATATGTAAACAGTGACCAAACTTTATCAAAGATAAGTTTAGATAATGCTTGTTTTGACTCTCACTATCACATCGGGTACAATGAAAATACCTGTGAAAGTGAAATATCAGAAAAGAAAGGTAAGGTTTAATCCTATCAATCAAAAGAGTAGAATGAGCGCAAATTTCTATAAATTGAAATGATTGATTAATAATCAGATATCACATTCGACGTAGATGGATTTACCCAGGGGTTAATCTTTTAAGAAACTCTACTTAGTATGTAAAACACTTAAATGGAAAGACAAGCCAGACAAATAACGTTTTTTAAACGTGTGATTTCAAATCTTACGACCACATAACAATTTCAACATCAAATTGAAAACGCATTCGACGAGTGATTTAATAGCCTCACGAAAAGGCATGCAGGTGATTCAAAGGCATGCATCATGCCGATGATTCTAAATACCAAGTTACTTCTTTCGAATTTTTCTTTAATCTAATCGAAATACCGCATTTTGACAACGTAGGACTTTGCTGCACGACCTCGCTGAATATCACGAAACAGGTATTGAAAAATGGCAAGTCAGAACCACTAAAACCTTTATACTCGTACATAGAAGTCAATTGCACGAATGCTATTAATGTGTGTGACTCAGAATAGTCTTCAAAAAAGTGTTCGTGTATCCATTGAAGGTGACTTTCAGTACAACAGCATAAGGTTAGAAGGTATACTTAATGTAATAGCTAAATCGGTAGGAAGTCTGGCCGTATTGGCAACGACTGTGGGGTATCAAGTGATTTCTGTTATTTTCAGAGAGGGTACGACTGACATGTTACTAGGTACTATATATTATTATAAATGGGATAGTTTTCATGGATGGATGGCAATGTGTTACTCAATCCTACCAGAATGATTGATTGGATCTGGATGAAGTTTGGCAAGAAGATAGCCTACTTTTTATCTTGGGTATCATTAATGATATGTTAAAAAGGTCCAACTGCAATGCTTCGCTATCGCCAATGGGTTATGGAAGTCGCGGAAAATATCGAAGATCAGTCTCGTCGCAATTACACTGGAAAAAACGAACCCTGGTGTTTGAAGTGAAGGCCCCGAATGCAACCCGGGATTAATGCAAGGAGGATGATGATCTTTAAAAATGTAAAACCAGTAAGATTAAAGTATCACTTCTAAAGGCGTTACACTTTTGACATCGCGTTGGCTCAAAACCATCTTAATCTACCTAATCTACATCTACATCTACACTAATATTATGAAGAGGAAAGATTTGTACCTATTTTTGTATGTTTGTAATGAATAGGCTCCGGAACTACTGTACCGATTTCAATAACTCTTTCACCTATAGAAAGCTACACTATCTGGGAGTAACATATATAACATCACGCTACTACTAAAGGGATCGGAGCAGTGAGCATAAATGACAATAAATCGGGCAGATTTCCATACATTAAAGTTGGACCGGAATCCGAATTCCACGCGGGCGGAGCCGCGGGCAACACCTAGTTTTAATATAAACATTGAGGGTTGCTCTGATCGGATCTGATCCCGTACGGAACCAGTACTTCACAGGACCGTGGCAACAGCTTCAGTCCATATTACGATAATAGACGAGCAGACGAAACATCAATGACAGTACATCTAATAATGTTCAGGACAACGAGATTCGGAAGCAACAGGAATATAAAAGCTATAAATAGAATACTGTATCCGGCGTATGAAGCATGGCAATATGGTCAACTGTGAATGAATTGAATATGGGGAAGCATTGTACAGTCGACAAAAGAGATACTTCTTGTAAATTGGAAATGTTAGTCCGCGATGGACGCAAAAACTACTGAACGGATTTTGATGCGGTTTTTTTTGTTGTTAGAAAGGTCTTCGTCAGACTTGAAATCTTACGTTTGTTTGACTGCCATCGGTTGAGTAGAACCAGAGATAAGAGATCCACGTAGGCGGAGCCGCGGGCGTGAATATACTTAATTATGTATGTTTACACCGTCTAGATTTTTATCAATGATAGACTCACGCTTGACCGCTATCTCATTAAGCCCCTAGACAAGTGGCAAAACATTAATAGAATAGAATAGATGAATAAATGTATAGATTGACATATTATTACGTAAACGTATGTCATATTTATCTATTCTTCTCTCCACTATGTGCCACTTGACTAGGGGGGAGATGGTATGGTCGAAGGTGAATACGCTTGCCTAGAAACAACCTAATTGCTCGTGATTTGAAGACACCCAGGTAGCTTTTCAGAAACACAGACTCAGGCAAGAAGTTTTTTTTTTTTATCTGTGATCACTGATCTGTTTCTTGACTATAAACAGATTTGTTGATAGCATAATAACTTATTCTATGTAAAGGTCGATTACTTAGAGTTAATTATATTAGCCAGAAGCATTATGTTCGTCTTCCACGCAAAAATCCTATTATAATATAGATTGCGATTGCTTTCATGTCCAAAGAGGTTGAATAGACAGTCTATTTATATAAAAATGGACGTTGGTATTTAAATATACTCCCAACACCGTTTGACCAATAGCCTTGAAAGTTCAAAGGCCCATAATATTTTTGCATGGATGAGGTTTTTTTGACGCTTTTTTATGCCGAAAAATTAACCACGGGCGCGGATGAGTTTCTTTTTTTCTTTCATTTTACTTAATGCCAGAATTCATACTTCCATACTAATATTGTAAATGCGAAAGTAACTCTGTCTGTCTGTCTATTATGCTTTCACGCCTAAACCACTGAACCGATTTTGATGAAATTTGGTACAAACATAGATTAGACCTTGGGAAAGGATATTATGCTTTCACGCCTAAACCACTGAACCGATTTTGATGAAATTTGGTACAAACATAGATTATGAAATTTGGTACCAACATAGATTAGACCTTGGGAAAGGACATAGGCTATCTTTAGTCGCGATAACCGACATCCACGCGGGCGGAGCCGCGGGCAAAAGCTAGTAAAACTATTTTTTTTTATAATATACGGTAAAATATTCTTTTAACCACATATCCGACGCGCGTTAGATGAAATATTGGAATATGAGGTTAATTTTGGGTCTTTTTTGCTCAGACGATGATGAAATATTTGATAGCCAGCAGATAATACTTTAAGCACAATTTAAACGCTTAAATCATATTATATAACGAAATTAAATAATATCAAATAGATACTGCAAATAACATATTGTATAACGAAAATATTTTAATATCTAAATTACAAGGTTTTAAAAATAAATACTGCATTTAGCCAACAAATAACTTTTCGTTCTTTTGTTTGAGACTTATTTATCTCTTCGTAAAAAAAAAACTATAACAAATCGAAACCGGAACATAAGAAAAAACGGAAACGGCAACGGAAAGTTTTGGTATTTAAACAAAAAACGAAACCAGGATAGAAAATGAGGGTTAACAAAAAGAAGTAAAAAGATCCTCATACACGTACTATTTATAATCATCATGACTGCTGAACCCTCGACATCCAAACTGTATTCTTTGGAGCCTGAGATTCACTCTCCTGTTTTCATCATGACTGCTGAACCTCAGGCATCCAAACTTTGTTCTTTGGAGCCCAAGGTTCACTCAGTGGCGTAGCTAGATGCTCAAGGGCCCTGGTGCAAAAAGAAACAGGGGCCCCCCTATTTTTTTTTGTTTCCGAAAATTCCCTCGGGCGTGGTCCGTCGCCTTACCGAAGTAAACGCTGTCGTGGGCATATCCTCTACCGGTCGCTAACGTGCTGTTGGGGATTAAATCCCTCCTCTCTCCCTCTTTTTCGTGCGGAAATCACCTCACATACCACCCCCGTCATCGGCCATCGGGGATGGTTATGTCGGACTCGGGCCGATTAAAACCACACGCCATCTCGGATCTTCAGATACAAAAGCTGCCGGAGTGTAAGGTTACCGAGAGCAAATCACTGGCACCCCGGCTGATTCTGGGCCATCTACGGTTTTAAAATGACCTCCTAGGGTGTGAGAAGCACGGTGTACCCATAGGTCTCTGAAAACGAACATCGAACCGCACAATGAAATGCAACGAATTCGCACATGAAATCCCCACACCTGCGCTCGGTAACCGGTCCGCTCCTCGCCTGCTCTCCATTGTGCCCTTTGCTTGTCAGAGGCACATGTGAATATACATTCACATGTGCCTCTGACAAGCAAAGATTGCTGTACAGCAATCCTCCTTCATGTAGATGAAAATTTCCATTGTTTTTCGTGTGCGTACAGAATACTTAGCGTTAAACTCCACAGATCGCACACCCGTTCACATAGGCGATGATTACCTAGGCTAAGTACCTGGAATCTGTACTTCATGTGACTGGTGAAATCGACTGCGACATCAGGGCACGGATTGCTGCCGCGTGGACCAAGTGGCGAGAAATGACTGGCGTCACGTGTGACTCTAAAATGCCAGTCAGGTTGAAGGGGCAGGTCATTAGGCCTGCCCTCTAACATGGTTGTGAGGCGTGGCCGCTGCTAGAGCGACACAAGCAAGAGCTTCGTGTCACGGAGATGAAAATGCTGCGGTGGATGTGCGGCGTCACGCGTAAAGGTCGCGTGACGAACTCTCGCATCCGCTTCAGCCCTTATGTCCGTGACATGGTGGATAAAATGCAAGAGAGCCGTCTTCGCTGGTACGGCCACATCTTGTGGCAACCGCCAGGCTACGTTTGTAACAAATGCATGGCAATGGCGCTCCCGCCGGGTCCAGCTAAAAGGGGTAGGCCCAAGAAGTCCTCGCTTGACGTCGTGGAGGGTGACATGCGTGCCCATTGTCTCACTACCATGGACGCCCAACAGCCAGAAGGCGGACCCTGAAATTCGAGGTCATCTTGGCCACGGATGCAATCAGGAAAATGCGACATAAACATCCGGTGAAGGTTTTTAGGCCGTAATCGAACCAACTTCAACTGCATGCAGTCTCGGGTCTCAATCGCCGGGCTGTAAGCGTGGCCATTAAGAAAATTCCATGACACCTCGACAGACCCTGGGACATATACGACTTTAAGATGGGCCCTCTCAAATATGGGACCCACGATATCTCCATCTTGCCCAGAACCATCCCACCCCCTTACTTGCTTTCCACTGCGACAGTTGCTAATCAGAGTTACACGTGGATGGTGAAAAGTTCATAGTTGACCTTAGGCCGCAGCGTCTATGCCAGGCGCTGCTGTCTCCGTTACCCAGGGTGCACGCATCTCAAATTTCGTCCAAGCACCTCACGCGCCACCTTACTAGGTCTGCTTCTGCTAGAAAGACGGTTAGTCGAAGGGGGGTTCCGTGATCTCCACCGTCCTTCTGTGGTACGGGAGAGTTCACTATTCTAGTACCGGCAAAGTTCGATTCGATAGGTGGGGTGGCTGAAGCAAACCCATATCACAAATGGTCTTCAGTTAGAAGACCAGCGATTCTCTAACAAAAAAAAGTAGGTACTGAAACTCGTATTACTATTATAATATTATTACAATCAATTGACTATAAGTAAAATATTGTATTATGATGACTGCTAGAATAATTCTCTAGACATTAAGCTTGGAGGGCTCAGGGGGCCCCCAAGCTAGCTGCAAATGTGATGGCAATTGGCGATGGCGAATCTTTCAACGAGACAATACTGCATAAAATTCCCAACTAATTAGTTGCACTCATTAGTGTTGTGTTACTACCCATTTTCGCATTACAAAAGTAAGACTTTTTTGGTAGTTCAATATGAAATTTGCTAGTTCAGGCTCGAGGGGCACCTGAGCTTGGGGGCCCCCTGAGCCTGGGGGCCCTGGTGCACCGCACCACCTTGCCCACCCATAGCTACGCCAGTGGGTTCACTCTCCTTCTCCTGCTTATCTTGCCGGTCGCCGGAGCGACTGCCTTCAAACTTCGGGGGTTTCTCCAAAAGGAAAGCCTACGACACCTCATCCATTAATCGGCAGGTATGTACTGGGTAGCAGATGAGGTTGGCCTGAGCCCCAAATATCGTGGTGGAGCTTTCACACACCCATTTCATATTTAAAAAAAAAAAACAAAACATATTTCTCTTTATGTCTTGAAAACAAATCTCGGTCCGTATTGATTAAATATTAAAGAAAGGGTTACATTTTTAAAGCTCTACGCTGCCGCTTCCGTGCTCGTAAAAACCGATGCAGAAAAATAAGGAAAGGTTGAACAATATTTTAGGGTAATTCTAATTTTACCGTTACCATTTATTGCTCGGAAACTAGGTATATCTTGGACCTAAATGGTGCTCAAAATGTGCTCTCTATCCGCTCAGTATACGTTTTTTGGATGTTTTTTGATGATAACCCGGGGTGTTACTGCGGTGGACCAGCTCAATTGCATCAAAAATAGATTATTATAAAACAATCCGCGCGCGCTAGGTCGCTTATTTGTCTCGCTCGCGATTTATGTCCAAAATATGTGTCCCGAGGTATACACACCTATGTAACCACGGTAAGTATGAGCTTATTTTTATTTACATAGGCTGTGTTCGACAAGGTCACTCTGTACTGTACAGTCGCCATCAAAAGCGGCTTAACACACGCCTGGTACCCGATCACATTAGCTCTAACACCTTTCATAAAATAATTAACAAAACATGAGTCATTAACTCGTTCCTCTGAAGATTACAAAAATGCTAATACATCATTATTTGATTTATTTCAATGTCAAGGTCATTTGGTAATTTGTTAGTGATGTAGTTAACGGCCGTACTATAGTTCTGTTCATACAGACTGCATAAAATGTTTCTGAGGTTCATCACTACCATGCAATATTCCCCAGCATGAATGTGCTAGACACAGGATATTGAAAGGGCGGTCCTTTTATATTGACATGAAGTAGCAATGTACTGCACTTCGTACAGTTTGTGCGTTGTGGGGAACACACCTCCCTTGCCCTCTTCCTCTTGTGTTCCCCTACAAGTGGTAATGATCGATCGATTGAACCACGATTTTATGACCAAATGCAACCCTCGTTACGCATGCAAAACTGGATGCGTCACTCACAGACATGCTACCCCGTATGCGTCAGTATTAGTCACCAGAAATATAATACTAAGCAAATGGTTGTGTTTAATAGCTGTTCTATGTCAGGTGCAGTGTATTTACTCAATTCTGCTGGTACCTATCAAAAAACAACCAATGAACGCAAGTATTTGGAGAGAATAAGTCAAGAACTGACAAATAGGCTTGAGCCTTTGCAGATGCGTAGATAGATGTTGCATCCTTGGCAGTATTTTACCGTCTCTACCATGGTGAATGTTCGGATGAGTTCTTCCAATTACTCCCACCCTCTCCTTTCCTACACAAGACAACACGTGCAGGGCTTGGATATCACCCGCATAGGGTGCAGAATATTCCATCCAGAACCAATCGGTTCGGTGACTCTTTCCTTTGCCGCACCATTAAGGACTGGAATTCCTTACCACCTCACGTGAGTCCCAGGTCATGTAAGCGGGCGCGAAAAAGCATCCGATGAGGCCGTCAACCTGAATGCCATCATTGCAGCATGGGTACCTGTCTGTGACGGCGACCCTCTTTCCTGTAATTTTGCCTTCGGCTTTCAGGCGTGGTGAAGTCAAATTAACGTGTTCTACATAAAAAAGGACATAAATGTACACCTACCTTAAGGGCGACAAGCAATGTGACAGTCTCGACGCTGTAGTAGCCGCGGTCGACATAGTCCCCCATGAAAAGGTAGTTGGTGTCCGGCGAACGTCCGCCAATACGGAACAGTTCCATCAAATCGTGGAACTGCCCGTGGACATCCCCGCAAACAGTTACGGGACATTTCACTTCTTGGACATTAGACTCCTTCGTAAGAATCTCCTTTGCCTGCGGAAGAAAAACATAAATCAGATTTTTTCATTATTTATACACCAAAACCAATCAAAAACATTATATGGATTAGGCAAATTGCAGAATCCAGTGAATGAAAATCCGCCTCTTCAGCTTACATCACCTCATAGGAAAACGAGGCGGTGAAATCTCCTAAATACTGCATTCACGTGGGGCGATCCACCCAAGTGTGGAGCAACGTACACGCAAAATCCTTCGGAATGAAGGCACGTGAGCCTTTGCGAATGGTCCAATCCGACAGCTAGTAGGAGGCTGCCATGTCGCCTCTTGAACCAATTAACGAGAGCCATACCCGGTGTAGATTTGGTCCTGGCTTTTAACACCATTTGGTAACGCACTGCCCTTGGCACTCTATTAGGAAAACAAGTAGATGCTGCTATTGCACCATTATGAGTGAAGGTTAAAACTCATACTTATGTTATTATTGAATTAAGTAGATACTCAAGTGTATGATATTTTGCATGCAGCTACAAGTGACGGATACAGCTGATATATCATAGATGGGCAATCTCGGGTTTATCAGAAGAACACAAACATGTTGTCTAGGTACTTTGCCATATCATAATATAATAGGTATCTTATCAAATCCGTCATTGAGACACCACTCTACCTACAAAACGCGTCTGTTCAAGTTTTTTTGCGGGTGTGAGCATAGCTTTATACTTAGATATTTTTGGATATGATTCATAATAAACCTATTATCATTATAAACATCTTCACGAAGACAGTTTTCAAACAAATGAAATGATCTCATTTATGTTATCAATCATTCATACATAAATGGTGTAAACAAATCTGTTGACGTTTTATTTTATTATAAATACTCGTAGTTACAGTTTAGTACTGTTTTCACATGAACTAAACATAAAACTATATTTTTAACCGACTTCAAAAAAGGAGGTTCTCAATTCGTACACTTTTTTTTTGTATGTTTGTTACGCGATTGTGAAGCCAATCTGGACGGATTTTGAAAATTATTTTTTAGTTGGATAGAAGATACTTTCAGAGTGTTTTTTATGTAAAGTGAGTAAATGCAGTCTTCGTCGAAACTATAACACTGCACTAAACTGATATGTGGCTTGACTGACAGACTAACTAATGCATTTCTTTCAAATAGCGATGGAAACTGCACTCGACAATAACAAGCACATTTATACAGATATAGGAGCGATGACAATAACCCTATTGAAAACAACACAATATCTCAGACAAGCTTATTTATCGTTTCGTCTCGAGAATACGCTTTTGTCTATACGAATTCACGTTTCGTTGAATACTTACATAATATAATAATGTATAGCAAAACACGTGGGCCTAATCAAGGTTAATTTTAAATGGCCGGCTATATTTGGGTAATTACTTATTCTTATGAAAAAATGCTATAAATAAATGGATATTTACAGAATATTCTGTCACAAGCAGAGACAGATGACGCAGATAGTAACCTCTTCCATAATAATACAGGTAATCACGATACCGTATCATGTAATAATCACTACATCACTACATATTATAAAACAAAGTCGCTGTCGCTATCTGTCCGTGCTTAAATCTTCAAAACTACGCAACGGATTTTGAAGCGGTTTTATTTAAATAGATAGAGTGATTCAAGAGGAAGGTTTATATGTATAATACATGCATAATATTGTAGAGAAACACTGATAAATTTAGAGATATGCAGCGGGAAAGGGATCAGAAAATATGGCGGTACGAAGTTCGCCGTGTCAGCTAGTTAGGAATAAAGATGGGTGACCGTTTTTTGATAAAATTACAAGAATATAGTCACTTGATTTTATGCACATTGTTAGATCCATCACCATAACGTTGTCCCATCATCACCCTTCGACCAAAGTACATCTTACTTTCTACTTTTGTTTGGTCGAAGGTTGCACCCCAACATTTATACTTTGGAGCTCGGGATCCGTCCTCTACTCTTTCTCAAACCAATCCCTATGGAGCTTTGGGTGAAACTGGGATATAAGATTGGATGAAGCAGACTAGGCAGATCACGTTTTGTCTGTCACAAATCAAATATGGATAAAGTTTTATAGGGTGTGTTACTAAATCCCTCTTTTTCACCTGGAACACGACGGCGTAACTCTACTCAGTCTTACTAATGAAACAAAATAAATAATGCTAATAGTTCGAGAGTCGAACTAACGCTTTAGGGTCAAGGCACATACATTAGTACCGCCGTTAAACACGCCGTATCTACTGTGTATCTCCCTTAGATTAAGGACATTACAAAACGCTAGAGATACAGCTGAACGCGAAAGGCGATCGATAATATGTGACTTTACCCTTATAGCACGTCACGGTAGGCCAACTGGATTAAATACATAATCGATTTAAAATTATTTCAAAGACTAATTCGTATTAAACACATGTTATTATCACCATATTTAACCATATATGTATGGGAAACAAAGAAGTTGTTTTTAACAATGTCACATGTACTTTTAATTTTGGTCTGTAATACAGGTGACATAATTCGCTTGCCCAAATGGAGCAAGCTGTAATAAAATTATACCACGAAGGTAATTTCGTTACCGGAGGTAGAAAACTCCATGGGTAAACAGCAGTTGTACTGGATGGAACAAAATTTTTAAATAAGGCCCTTACAAATAAAAAAAATTACACAGAGTATACTATACATAGCTGTTATGTCTAAATAGGCCTAAGAGGTATTTTCTTTTGCGTTACTACCAAGAAACTTCATCCTCGCAAACTACACGTTTCAATGAAATAAAACTATTTTGAACGGATTCTATCGCGATTTGGTATTATTTCAATGAATGACAACTTCCGACAGTATCATATACATTTCAAAATTATTTGCATAATCTTAAGTCTCTTCTTCTACCGGTATGTAACCATCCTGTTTTATCAAGATGTTCTATCTGTATGATGAAAAAGCAGCCAAATGCCAATTTTTTCGGCACTTGTACGAATTATAAAAACTACAATACAGTATTTATTGCCTTGCATTTTTTATATTTCGTAAGAGTACCCAAAAACTTTTCCATCCGTTTTCTCTTTCGTTCTGGAATGGCAACGCGCAAATGACACTAATGAAAGTGTCTAAACCTACAATAAAGTGGTATATGAATGACCGCAAGATAAAATAAAACACGTTACACTAAAGCTAAACTGCGATCGCTGTTAGATAGCATCATAATGATGTGCGTAGTGACGCTTATGGCGCAGATGATAACGGCCGCACTATAACACGACTAAGCAAGTCTAAAGCAACTGCGGATAGAAATATGCAAGCACCAAGCAGACGCTTTGTGTGGGTGTTACACGATATATGTTAATAAGTAGCGAAGTGCTAACTTGTTTAGTTAGATAGTAGGACAGCGGTTTTCACACGCGTGGGTAGTTGTTTGGTTTATAGTCTGGCGATCTAAAGGAGACAGACGGATCGCCTCACGGTCTATACGCGAATAACACTCAGTATAGCAGTGAATTGCTATTATTCTTCTGTCAAATCCACAGTAGTTTTCTCGGAGACGTTCATAAGTCATGCAGCACATGTTAACAGATGGGCCATGGTCTGTGGAACAAATCCGCACTCACACTGCAGGTCCACATCATTCGAGAAACTCTACATTGGCCCATTCCCCCTGCTTATGTGCTAATATGAGCACTGAACACTGCTGTCTTAATTGTATCCAATTTTTATTTAATAGATACTTAATTTATGATTTTGGTTTGATTTACCAGAGGCAAAAACAATCAAATCAACTAGGTACCTTTGTTTGCGCTATTTTGTTCTAGTATTTAAGAATTACTCAGGTTATATCTACTTATTTACTAATTCCATAGCAAAGTGTAAAACATGTAAACACACTATCATTCCTAGAAAGTATGTTTATATTGCGGTGCTACGTGGATGTACCTCCGGTGGATTTCATAGCGAATCGCGATTACTGAGAATATCATAAAAAAAGTTATTTTTATGTTGAACAGCTGAAGAATGTTTATTTCATGACCAAACTCCTTGTAACTTTTATGTTAGATCCGTGCTCAAACTTTTTTATGTCCAGTCCTGTCATTTGACTGCACCCCGTATAGGGCAAAGTTCAAAAAAGGAATGGCCATAAATCCCAAAATGCTATTGATTTTGGTCGTTGGTTTGACGGCTTCGAAGAATAGGTACTTTTCCTACAATTGAGATGGAGTAAACTCCGGAACTATATTGGAAATCGTAGAAACATAATATTTGCAACAATAGATAATATCCTTGTATAGAATAGGTACGATCACCTCATCATCTTTCGTGGCCATTGGTGGCAGATACGAGTTTCTAGATAAAAATAATTATAAATTCTGTAAATAAATGTGCGCGATAATGTACAAGCATACAAAGTTTGCGTGAGTGAATGTGTATGCATGTTAATTTTTCACGTTATAACGGCTCAACGCAACAGAACGAAATTTGGGTAGCAGATAGTTATGAGCCTGACACATTACTTGTTATACTAAAAGAAGGGAAATAGATAATAATGGAATACGGTAAGGAAGTTATTACCGCAGTCTACGGACTTGTGCCTTACAAATCACAAGGCTCGTCACACTCGCCTTGTCGACCCTGTAAAATCTTCTAATGCCCTTTTTGAAGAACCCTATATTGTAGTCCCTTTGGGAAACACCCAACTCATAATTTCAAACGATTAATTTTTAAGCTCACGCTTTCTGCGCGAAACCTATGACGGACCGATTTTTCTATTACATACACATAATATATTACCTATATTGTTGTAAGTATAGCACAATAATACAAATAATGATATTTTTTTTACAAAGACGATCGTAATATTAAATTTTTCCCGAACAAACCCTTGCGCAATAGAAGAAAATGGCACATCAAAGGGCAACACGAAATACATTAAAATAAAGGAAATTTAACAGAAAAGCCATTTCGAGTTGAAAGAGGAAAATGTTCCTGTTGTTGACAAAATATAATAAAGAATGGTGGCTTTTCGAAGTGCGCAGAAGCCACGTTCTTCACTGGGAAACGTGACTGTATGTATGTATAATATTCTCAAAGAGTGTAAGTACAGTAAGTAGAGGTGTGTTGAATACCCGTTATTATGCCTTTTTCGTTAAACGCAAAGGGTAGTGCAGATGCACCCTCAGTCCTTCTGGCGATAGGCTGGTACGGAGTACCTAATGATCAAATAAAATAGGTACCTACCAGTGTTCATTGTGTGATACTTTATCAACTAATCTCAAAGTCATATCTGTTATACTTGGTCCATATCATGATAATAGGTATTATATCAATAAATAAAAGGTCACTGCACTGATTCTTTTCAATGATTTATGATGTGATGATCACATGATCGGTAGCATCTAAGTACTAAACGCCTCTAGAGTAGAAAATTACAGGAAGCAAGGCTATCTGCGTCATAACAGAAATCAATTCTTGTCAACGATGAATCTCTTAGTTTAAATACAATGAGCCAAAATAACCACAGGGTATAGTCATCATCACCCTGTCGTTGCATCCCGATTACAACTGAGGCCCTCACCTTGGAGCTTGGGATCCGTTTTCCAGCTTTCCTTCCAACAGTTCTGCAAATGCATCTGCACGGATTAACGATAGAGGAGGAGAACTCCACAGGCTATGGCCCACCTGCTAACGTGTGCTGCATGCCCAATCTACCTGTACACCAGAGTACCTATGAGCGCCGCGGAGAACGGGATCCAGGTAGCAGCATACTGGGCAAATAGAGTTTGAGAGTAGGGGCGCAGTCGATTCTACAGAAAAAGAACGAACGAGGCTTTGGCGTAGGCTTTCCCTTCGGGGTTGGGAGGTTTCGCCCCCTGGAAAAGTCAAATTGATGTACATATTTGGCTTTTCCTAAAATGGGTAGAAAACAGAAGAGACCTACATCCGTTGCAGTCCGTGTCGAGTCCGCTAATAAATTATTCTCAAGAATAAATGTGATATGCTCTACACAGAATGACAAGGATTTGTAACTTGTCAGAACTCGGGGTGAGTTCTCGTCTGACCTAATTTCTCCCAGTCACAACTTCTAAATACATTACAATTATTACAAAGTCAAACTAAGTTAAAATGTGTTTGCTTCAGCTAGTAGAAGCACGTCATGCAATGGCAACGAATCGATATCTTCGTGTCCATGCTATTGCAATTTATTACGTTATTAGTGTTATTAAAAATATATTAATTCGCCCCACTTTCCTCGCGTTTATTTAACGCCACTATGAAAATGATATCTGTAATGCTACTACGAGTTACCTTTTGGTGGTTACAAAATTACAATGTATTATTGTAATAATTGAATCTGCGTTTAATTTCGTTCGTTACACAATCAATAATGCAACAAAATGTTTTTAGTGATTTGTAAATAAATAAAGTAGTGCATGCTGTTATTAGTATCGCTGAAACTTCCGACAGTATCATGTAGAATTGTAGAATATCATTATCTCTTCCACAATATGACGAATTGTGGAATACATGACGAATTTATGGGATTTCAATCTATTCTACAATACGCCGATCAACGAATTGCTACTTGTCTAGGGGGCAGAACTTACTGCAAACAGTAAAATAACGTAAGTACCCAAACTATAAACAATTGGTGTCCTAAACAATAACTCTCACCGTTCCCTATTAATGTCGGTGTAGGTGTGGCTTACCTTGGCGGAACCCACACCCGGAAACGGTCGATGAGTTTACGTAATTTTAATAAAAGAGATAAAGCACATATTGGCTACATAAACACACACACTGTGATAATATCAACAGCTATTATTGTAGTTGTAATAATATCAAAGGCTATTTTATCTTAATACGATGAAAGTGTGGAAAACTCTCGAAAAGCAGCAAAACATTATATTATATCACAAATAAAGTTGATAAGATCAGTCAGACACTTTCTTTAATTACATAATTTTTGTATTATGTATTACAATGAAGTGATTAGTTTTTTAAATGAAATACATAACAATGCCTATATTGATTGTTATGCATTTCATATTACCATAATAACATCCTGTACTTGTATTTAAAAACTAGCATTACATACCATCCCATCCATATTGCAAAAATCTCTGCGTTTTAAATTAAAAATACATCAGTTTCATATCTTGACTATCGAAATAAACAGACCTAATTTGTTTGATATTATTTTATAATCAGAAATAGCATCGAGCAGAGCCAATTAAAATGTCGGCAAATAAATGGAAAGTAAACCAAATCATTCGCGTGGATCTGAACTGAATGGTGATGAATACGACGAATATTCTTTTCGCTATAATAACTCAATTTCTATTCATAAACGCGAATAGAAGCAATCAGTGTTTGGAATATAGTCCTTTCTTCGTAATAATGTTATTCACACGTTACTCCTGCTTCCATTCTTGTTAACACGTACACCTAAGATTTATTGCTTCTGATGGGTTTAGTTTTATTTCGTTTTAGGTTGGGTTTACTTTGGGTTCTACTTAACTGGATTCTAACGATTATTCAAAGAAAACCATTGATTTATACGTGATAGATAACGGTCATAATATTACTCAGAAATATACTAATATATCTCTGCACCACCTTTAGTTGACTGGTAGAGAATGCCTAAGGCATTAAGTCCGCCTATGTACTTGTGCAAAAAACTCAATAAATAATTAAAAATAAAAACAAATAAGGATAGCGCAGCAATTCATTGAATAATACGTCAGAGAGCAGTTTTAATTGTTCTCATTTCCAATAATTCACGAAATCCGCTCTAGGCTAGTATTCTAGAACGATAATCAGTCCTGAACCTCAATGTATAACTAGATCTGAGGACAGATTGTCTGACAGTTTAACACCCGTATTCACAAACAATACTTCGCTATGCGTACCACCAAAACTGTGCAAAGAACGTCAAATTCTCAGTGCGTTCGTTTTGGCAAGCCTTTTTATTCATTGATAACACTTTAGTAATACTTCGTTGAGGGAACGCACTGCGTTAAATACTGCTCCGTGATGTTTGTGAATTAATTTTACCAGCCCTATGAGCTCGAGCACACTATGAGACCTCACAGTATCGTTTGTGAATACGGGTGTTAATGTCATTGTGAGAGTCGATGCACCACTGAGCGTTGTTTTGGAATACGGACCTAATTGTATGACACAGTTTGATCCTGCAAACTCAGACTTGCAAGTTCAATATCAATATTCAATACCAAAACCACTTGCAAGTACAATAATTATTAATGCATGCTGCTTAGATCGATTCAAACAAGGTAACCTTCATCTCCATTTTCAAATTAGCATAGTTTAGCTTAGCCATTTAAAATACAGCTATTATACTAACACAGTATGCAAAGCAAAAATATATAATGTAATTTTCTTGGTGAAAATGTTGTACATATTCTACAAATTATGAATATAAAATGTTAGTTTGTATTAGTCTTTATGTGTCGAGTGCAGACCCTTTCTAAACAATGCAATACTATGTACCTCATACGTTACGTAGTTATATACAATGTGTACTATGTACATAAGTGCTATTATCCGTCAGCGGATTCTTATGTAAAGATGAAAGGTTGAATATCGTATAAAAGTTTTAAACAGCAAAGTGCAAACTATGCAGTTATGCAATCACCCAGATTTCATTCAGAATCTTGAAGAATGGTTTAACTTCAGAGCAAGTCAGTAGGTTTACTGAAATTGGCGTATTATCATTATCGCCGAAGAATGACGAAAATACGGGTATGTTATAACTTGGGACCCTTTGCCCAGAATTTTCCCAAGCAATGTACGTATCTTATGAGTTAATCGATGACAATTCGTAAGTAACAAGAGACAAATTTATTGGTAGGCAATATTTTAAAGAACCCAACATTTAAATGCTAATATAAAATATAGAATTTATAAGAAGCTATAGAGACTGGCTTTTTAAACAGGCATCGTTGTCTTGCTTGCCCATAAAGGGCGGACAGTACTGTCAAATATTTCTAACATGGTACCCTTATCAATAACCCTGACCCTGCTGAAGACCCTGTAAAAACTACCCATCGAAGCGACAATTTCGTAATCTATGCATAAGCTATGAAAACAGACAAGTGCAGAATCCAGATCTTAGAAGCGCTACCGTGCCTCCATCCAAGGCTAGCTGACGACTGTCCTTAGAATAACATAGGATTCTGCCGCATTGGTGGATATTTTAAATATTAAAACTGTTCCCTGCATCGGAGCAGTATGGTTTTAAAATGTCTAACTCCCCAACACTTTGGTGCTTCATCATAGAAAAGGGATTAACAAGATAACAGTAATATCTAACACAAAGTAAATTCATTTCGAACACTTTCTCTCATTGCATAACGCAACGCACTCACTTTTTCTCGACTTTGTAATCAACTATTTTCCAAAATTCGTTTCTCGGCATATTTTTGGATATTGTATTTAAATTTTATGAATGAATATTTCTTTGTTTGTGCATAATGCGTGCCAGTCGACCGATAAAAAGAAACCTTTGATACTATATTGTGTGCATACATGGAAAAGGTAGAAAGGTTTCTTTCCGACTACAATTTTAAAAATAAAACGCATGATTAAATTAGCTACTTAGCTTTTTGGTCTTTAACTAATCTATATTTAAATTAGGTATTTATCCCTACTAATATTATAAATGCGAAAGTAACTCTGTCTGTCTGTCTGTCTGTCTCACTTTTACGACAAAACCGCTGAACCGATTTTGATGAAATTTGGTATAGAGGTAGGTTAGACCTTGAGAAAGGACATAGGCTATGTTTGGTCGCGATAACCGACATCCACGCGGGCGGAGCCGCGGGCAAAAGCTAGTATATAAACTGCCCACCGGATGAGAAGAAATATCTTATTCGTTCGCTACCTATAGGATCCTTTTACTCAGGAGAAAAAACAATACCAATTGACTTGACTGCGGTTTTCTGTGGAGTACTGTAGAGCCCCAGTAGACATAATTTGAAGGTATACAATTAAGCTGCGGCAATGTAATGGATACCGAATCAAACTTGTAACTGATACAAGCTTGAAACTATGTTAGTACACTACCGATGAGAACCTATCCATGCAAGGCGTGAAAGGTTTAACGACATTAGAGGAATCTCGTGAAGTGTACAAGGACAGGAGCAGATGGTGGACAATCCAGACTACCTCAGAGGGAGATAAACGTGAGTATATCCGTCAGTACTACTACTGTATGTACATACTTATTTCGAACGAAACCATTTGGCTTAGCTGAATTGGGCAAAGAAAGTACTGGCAATATGAATACAGAAAGTAAATCCTACATCAATCCAGTATTCGTGTCTACGTAGCCCAAATAAAAAATGTTATCTACAGCAATGGCTAAATCTAACGCCCCAGGGGCCAGGGGTAAAGCAAAAAACGAGGTGGTTTTGGAATACAATGGCGTTTACGTTCCTTACATAATTTCCAGAAACTTCTTCATGAAGTCCGTTAGGAATGTTAGAGGAATTTTTCGATAACATAAGTTCTTGTCTTGAATATGATTTTTGTTATAAATCACTAGTACAGAGATTGTTGCTTCTATCATTATAAACGTTACGTTTTTCCTCTATTCTGTAGTTTTTCTACCGTGGCGTGAGAACTTCACTAACACAATTATTGGACAGAAATACAATTAGACTCACGGTTGTTGTGCTAATTGTCGTATGTGAGGATCGAACTCCATTCTCGATACAGTTTTGTAAAATAGATGATGATAGAGAGATGGCTAATATTCAAATCGGTGGTAATCAATCCCAAATTGGTGGTAATGACCATTAAATATGTTCGGATAAAGTAAACGGGTTGTACATTGTACTGCAGTAAAGTAATACTCTTGCGAACTTAAGTAAAATATTAATACTTAAATGACACGTCACGGTCATACCTTAAACACAACTTTTTAATTTTAAGCGGCTTGAACAAGTTGGTGAGCGTTTATTAGCATTCATTTAGTAACATCGCAAAAGGTCATTCTTGTTGCTATTTCCTAGACCTTGAGAGCAATGGATAAGAGGAGTGTGGTTTACCGAGTGGATTTATAATCAATCAATAGTGGTAAAGTGTGGTGGATTCATCATAATGAGGCTATGAATAATGCAATTTAAGTTATTACGCTAATTTTGGAGCCCCCTGGCTTATCACGCACCGACGGGAAGCGGCCGGACGGGCTGACACTGGTCCCGTGGAGGAGAGGCCGCTCCCTGATTTGGGACGCCACGTGTGTTTGCACCTTCGCGTCGTGTCACCTTACGGCTACTCAGAGGGTGGCTGGTGCGGGAGCCGAGTCGGCGGCTTTGCTGAAACACAGCAAATACGCCGACCTGGAGGCCGCGGGGTACGACTTTGTCCCGTTCGCGGTGGAGACGGCCGGTCCATGGGGCCTCGAGGCCAAGAAGTTCGTGGCCGACTTGGGGTGCCGTATGCGGAGGGAGGGGCGTGATCCGCGCTCGGGCCAATACCTGCAGCAGAATATCTCCCTAGCCATACAGAGGGGCAACGCTGCCAGCCTGATGGGTACGTTTGGGCGGGGGGACGTGGTTTCGACGTGATCCTCCGGATTCAGAATTTGTGTCGTGCATTTGTGTTTTTATGTATATTTATTTTGTTTGTAATCATAAAATGCTTAAATGTATTAATAATATTACGCTAATTAATTTAAATAATAAGGATGTACTTACAGTAGATATCTTGCCTACGATGAAATAAATATTTCCTCTGGTTCTCTTTCTTAATTGAAAGAGAATAAGTTGCTGGTTGGTTTTTTTTAAATTGCCTAGAAAGGAGAGATTCCACTTCTAAGAATCCGACTGGCTATAATCACCACAGTCGGCGAACCCAACGTGTTGTTGGGATCAATTTTATCTACTTAGGGAAGGGCCCTAACGCCTCCTCCTGGTAGGTCAACGGTTAGTCCTAAGTCCTAACCATCCGTGCTCATGAGGGACGGAAATTTAGTTCGAGTTTAGGTTTTGTTTGGCGAAGTAGATGCTGTTGAAGACAACAGTAATTGTAAGTGAAAATTCTTTGAAAGTTTTGCTCACCGCATCATTGCATTACATGTTTTCATTTCATCATCCCTTTTTTATCATTCACAATAGATTAGTAAAAATTATTCTATGATACATGATGACATTAATGTTATTATAATGATTCAGAAAATAATCACGTGGCGTGAATCAGCGTGCGTAACTATATTAACGAGAAAAGAATGCATCAATGCTTGTTTGAATGAACGATTCGTGAATTTAAACGTGGGGGAGCACCAATGCTAAATTAATAGTGCTGATTACGTCACAAGGGCATCTACCAAGTACTGAGTGAGAGTATTGTCAGGCTATAAATAAAATTAAGGTGCTCACAGGCGGCGCGGATAAATTTATATATTTCCTAGAAAATCGTCACCGATTCTGCGGCATCACCGGATATCCTGGACAGACGAAATATATCTTACATTTTATATAGATCACCAACTACTAGGTTAGGCAGGACCTCTACTGAGAAGCTTCTTCAGGGCTTATGTAGGCAACCACGTGAGGTGCCAATGTCACTTGTTACAAGTTTTAATGTCGTTTCATACCCTATGGCAGAAGATGTGCCCATGGCCGTATACTTGATACGACCATGAGCAGTAGTCATAGCAACCTCATCGTTCACGTCACTCTGTACTTTTACAGAATTATATCGCTATTTGTGATTTTTACACACAACTGATGAAGTTTATTCAATCTTATGATGATCATCGCGGGGCAATTAGGAATTTTTTCATGATTTCAATACATAAGAGATAGGGTGACAGGCTTGGGATACAGTTATTTATCAAATATTTATACAAATTCCATAAAAATATCCATAAAAATCGTGCCAGTACCTATAGTTACTGTTTCTTTTATCTTTAGAGCTGGCAACACGCGATTGATACTTCGTGTGTAGCAGGCATTTAGAAGTTACTTTGCTCAAGTATTATCAGAAAAAATCACACATTTTGTTTGCCCTTTAAAAAAATGTTAGTCATCATCGTTATTTATGTCCCAATTGCATACAAAGCTTGCAATTAGGAGCCCAGGGTTCGCACTTCTACTTCTCCTTTCCATAGTTTGGATATCTTGACTCCTAAGGGCGTCGTTGGCGTCTAGCCCTCTAACCACAATAAAAACCCTGCGTCAGATCCTCGTACCAAATCAGCAGGTGTAATCGCTTCCAGGTGTTGTTGGCTTAATCCCTGAAGATTTTGGTGGCGCCCCATACATATTATCGCTCTAAAGTTAAATAAGGTTTAAAACTATTCTCATTCAGGTATGTGCGAGACGAAAGTAGCTTGACGGTATTAAGATCTTAATATGCATAAACTAAACACACACTCGTTTAGCAAACGCGCAACAGGTAATTAGACTTGTTTGCACGTTATTAAACCATAAGTCACCTACTCACACCCAGTTGGTGAGGGAATAAAGCAATATTGATTTATATGATAAAAAGTACCGAAGTTTGTGATGCCTGATGCGGTTTAGTTGAATGAATTTACTGTTTATACTGTTGATCGATGACACTTGGTGGAACTTGCAACTTGCGTTGAATATTTAACAAGACACTTGTAGGTACTTTTCCACAGTATAGAATCACATTGGTGATACCCATGTAAGTTTAGTGATTTAGGATTCGAACTCCACCACTCTAGCTCTGTTCCTGTCATAGATTCTAAACAATTTGATTGTTTAGTAAAACAAATACTTTGATACAAACGACAGCTAATCATATCGGTCTTATTGGAGATCTATAGGGGAGGCCTATGTCCAGCAGTGGACTTCCTATGGCTGAAATGATGATGATGACTGCTAATCATAGAGGTGAATTTAGTTTCCGTAAACAATGTTATGTTATGTACTTGGATTTTTATGATTGAATTGGGAAATTAATCGCAAGGACTGCCGTTGCCGAGAACATTTTTAGCTAAATAATAGCTGACAGGCATTATTTGCATCTCTATATACAAACAATGTTATTTTCATGATGAATGATGAATAGCTCACAGGCATTATTTGCATCTCTATATACAAACAATCTTATTTTCACTGGTAGGGTATTGGTCACCAAATTTACAGCATGAGAAATTGAAATCTCACAGTGGATTCAGCTGTCGTGTCCGTTCGAAACGTTCTTACAGCATGTGCCTGCTGATTCGAATCTCACTCAGGTCAACAATACAATTGCATTTAGCACTGACTGAACACATCTTGTTTAGGCGAGGCGAAGAAAGTAAAATGGTCACATCGTTGTATTGTTCTATGTAATCTATGTGAACGTTTGTTACATAATAGTCAAGTATAAACTATTACTGTAGTGTCCGACCGAAGCTTCGGCTTCGGACACCTTCGGTTATGGCCACAAATTGGCCAAAAGAAGGCTTCAAAACCGCGTAACAAACATACAAAATACCGATCGAATTGAGAACCACCTTCTTTTTTGAAGTCGGCCAACAAATCGTAACAGGGTTATCACACCTTCGGCTTCGGCCAAAATTGCACCTAGAGTCGAATACTAATTATTAGTAACATACTGTCATACTGGTTTTGACAGTTGTCGCACGGTGTGGTCAAGGGTCAACCGGTTCAGAACTAGACACGGGAGATGCAACTACCATCTTCACAAGTGGGGACTTAAAGAAGCGCCGGACTGTGATCCATACGACATGATGATGATGAGTAACATACTAAGTACATACACACGGCCAAGGAAATAAGTATACACTTTTACACGTGAACATGTATGTAAAATTGGGATCGTGCGTAAATACATGTACGGGGTTTAAGAATTTCAGGGTCCAAGTTAACCCTGGAAGGTTAACGACGTAGTATTTAGTCAATCAATTAGCCTATGGCAGTCCACTGCTGGACATAGGCCTCTCCCAATGTGCGCCATTTCTAACCGTCCTCCGCTTTCCACATCCAGTCTGTCCAGTGTCATATGGATATTATGAATTCACTTTGTTTGGCTTACGGTAGGGTTTAAGTCGAACCGAAGTGTCACGTACCGTCTTCGAGCCAGATTACGGGGTAATTGGGGTGCATGGAAAAAATAGCTAGAAACCTCCATCCGCAACTACAGATATGACATGGTAGGACAGGTACATGGTAGGTATGACACACTAGGACGCCTGGTGATTGACGAACGAGATTCTGGCGCAAGTTTTCCTCTCGTGGTTGGGGGGTCAGATGACAGATGTAAGAGGAAGTACCAATTTTTGTTCTAGCTGTATTTTATATCTAAACAAAAACAGGTTACAAACGTACATAATACTGTCTGTAAATCCCCGAATGGGTACACAGAGGTGTATGTACACATTTTACACCCACTATGATTTTCGGTCCCACGTAATAGGGGGCGAGCCTATTGCCGTCAAGCGGGCACTAAGTCATGGACTGTATGTTTACTGTCGGATGGAGAACAGTGCAAAAAAGGGTTAATAACATAACTGAAATCCCACTACACTATTCTGTTTAATTTGGTTTTAAATATTTCTTAAATTTATATTATACTTATCAGTGTTTTATCTAAGCACTACAAACTACAAGAGATTTGGGTCTTAAGCATTAAAGACAAATTGAATAAAAGTGTTTCAAAAAATTAAAAATTAAAACCTTTTCAACTCCACCCTATAATAACAATATAACAATATTAACAATGTATGAAGTA
This sequence comes from Eilema depressum, assembly GCA_914767945.1. Classification (NCBI taxonomy): domain Eukaryota; kingdom Metazoa; phylum Arthropoda; class Insecta; order Lepidoptera; family Erebidae; genus Eilema; species Eilema depressum. The sequence continues at coordinate 4,891,628 of OU612026.1, forward strand.
TTTTTGGATTTAGTAATATTGAAATTCCTATATTACACATAATATAAGGAAAACTATTGTTGGAAAACCACACTTTGTTTATTAAATATAGACATACACATGTTACATTATGCTAGCCATACTAATATTATAAATGCAAATGAACTCTGTCACACTTTCATATAAACTACTGTACTGATTTTGATGCATTTTGGTACATAGACTGACTCACTAGAGCTTGGGAAAGGATCTGTGGTTCTGGTTGCAAAGCTGTGGTCAACAACTAGTAAATTTATAAAAATACCCTTTTCCTTGTTTATGTTAAATAATAATGAAATCAAATAAATAGAAGTATATTACATCATACATACATATGATCACGACTTTATTCACGCCCGAGGGTTAGGCAGAGGTGAATTTAACACCCACATTTTACCAATCATTGTATTAAGTCCCATGTAACAGGGGTGAGCCTATTGCCATATCCCGGGCACTATTGTTGACTCGAGCCATGCATGTAAGGTATAGTCTGGGGTGTATATATCTGTCTGATGTTATACAGCCCTATCCCTTAGTCGCCTTGTACGACACTAGGAAGATATTGGGAAGAGATGGGGTGGCCCAAATTCTAATCAGGCGGGAACCATGTGGCAAAGTATATAACAGTCTGAAAATGTAGTAACCCAAACAGAAGTGTTGGATGATAAACATGTGCACTAATTAGCACTTGCTAACGTAACATCCTTTATGATAATTGTCACTGCTCTGTTACAACATACAATATCACATTTTAAATGGCAGACTATTCATTTGTTTAGTTTTCCATTTTAAATGATAATATTATGAGCTTGCCATTTTGTGAGAAGCTTAATTTATTTTAAGATCATATTTAATTCTATTCCTATTTCCTAATAGACTAGAATTTAAAGAAAAAAAATGTATTACATACAAGTATAGCTGAATTATTTTTGGTAAATATAGCTAAAATATCTTAACTCAATTTCCATGATGTAATGTAAAAATCCAAAAATAAATAGTATGTCCATAGACACAGAATTGTTGCCTTGTATGAAAAATTTCATAATACTAGATCAAAATCAGTTGCTTTTGCCTTCTCCATGGTAGGGAGAGAAATGCATGAGTATATTATTTACTAGCCTTCCGCCCGCGTGCATCTCGGCTAATGCGACCTTTGCTCATATCTTCGGTTCTACTCAACCGATTGTGATTAAACAAACATAAGATTTTAAGTCTGAGTAAGCCCTTTCTAACAAAAAAAAACCGCATCAAAATCCGTCCAGTAGTTTTTGCGTCCATCGCGGACAAACAGACAAACAGACAGGAAATTCAAAAAAAATATTTTCGTGTTCAGTATCGTTAACATAACATAACCCAAGTATTTTTTTTTCAATATCTCTATTTTTTCAATATACAGGGCGTCCCACGGCGATGCCACATGGAGGGAAAGTACCTTAAATCCTTAAGTTAGCTCATTTTACTTAAAGGAGACATCATTTTATTTTTAAAAAGAAACGAAACTGCATTTAAAGATTTTTAAAAATTAGCTTGCCACACCCGGTAATCGAACCGACTAAAATCAGAAAAAGTAACACCCTGTATTTTTATGGCGTCAATCGATAGTGTCAATCATAAGGATCAAATCTCTCTAAGAAACATGGTAAATTAAACGAAAGGAAGTCCTTGAAATCTAAAATTATAAATTCAATTTGGCAAAATAAATCACTTTAACTCAAAGTTCATCCATCCATCTGATACCATATTAACAATAAAATTCCATATTTAAACTACTTTTCTTTTTTTATCGTGCTGACACCGCTGCTGGTCAGCAGTAGTATTTAGGTATGTCGAACTCAAACCGACTAAAACCGCACGCCGTCTAAATTAACAGGTTATAAGTTGATTCATAGGGCAATTCTCTTGCCATTTTCATTGCACAGGGTACACCGCGTGCAGGTTTCTAATCAAGCACCCAAAAATAACTACCTACCCTACCTACACATACCTCATGCAGTTACCCAATAAAGTTACATTCTAAACAGGTAACAAAGTTCATTCATTTAGTACTCATTTTACTAAATAAATTTCATCAAAGATATCTCTAGTGTTGATACCTTGTGAGAAATTCTTACAAGGTATCAACACTAGTGATATCTTTGATGTGTTGATACCTTGTAAGAAATTCTTACAAGGTATCAACACTAGAGATATCTTAGATTTGATTAGAAACCTGCACGCGGTGTACCCTGTGCAACGAAAATGGCAAGAGAATTGCCCTATGGATCAACTTATAACCTGTTAATTTAGATGGCGTGCGGTTTTAGTCGGTTTGAGTTCGACATACCTAAATACTACTGCTGACCAGCAGCGGTGTCAGCACGATAAAAAAAGAAAAGTAGTTTAAATATGGAATTTTATTGTTAATATGGTATCAGATGGATGGATGAACTTTGAGTTAAAGTGTTTTATTTTGCCAAATTGAATTTATAATTTTAGATTTCAAGGACTTCCTTTCGTTTAATTTACCATGTTTCTTAGAGAGATTTGATCCTTATGATTGACACTATCGATTGATGCCATAAAAATACAGGATGTTACTTTTTCGGCTTTTAGTCGGTTCGATTACCGGGTGTGGCAAGCGAATTTTTAAAAATCTTTGAATGCAGTTTTGTTTCTTTTTAAAAATAAAATGAAGTCTCCTTTAAACAAAATGAGCTAACTTAAGGATTTAAAGTACTTTCCCTCCATGTGGCATCGCCGTGGGACGCCCTGTATATGTACAGACACGACCACTTTACAATTATATAATAGTATAGGTAGATAGATGTATAACCATATTATTAATCATGTGGGACACCAAGTTTGATTCCCTTTTGGTATTCTGTATGTCCAGCAGTGGGCAGTCCACTGGTCCATAGTCTAATTGATTGATGTCCAGCAGTGGACTGCATTAGGCTAATGATTGATTAATTCTGTATGTTATGTATGCTACATACAATTAGTGTGATAGATTGAATGCCAGTACTTTTGTTACCAGGGAAGTTATATCTGAAAGGGGTAGTCAGAGGTATACTAACACCCATTCACCAACTATAATTAGGAAGTTATGTTTGTTTCATTTTACATGGAACTACCATTATAGTCATATTATTTTAATAACTAAGCACAGAGGTTTAAACATGATATTATGTAAACAGTAATTATATGTATGTCAAAGCTGTTAAATATACAACTGAAACCAATGGTTTGTAATCTGATTGAATAGCCATGACAGACCATAAATACTTCCAATAGGTTTTATGTTTACATACCTAAGTATGTACTGTGTAAGTGTTTATAAATAGATTGATAACATTGATTTAAAGCAATAAAACACCTGCCCCTCTAGACAAGTGGCAATTCGTCGGCCAGCGATTTGTAGAATAAAATGCCAAATGTATGGGATTTGACGTATATGACAGGCATCAACGAATGTCAAAAACGTCAAATCCTTTACATTCATCATTCTATTCCATGATACGCCAAGCAACGAATTGCCACTTCTCTAGGGGGGGCTGTTCTGTTGATAAGCAATGTATATATTGAGCTACTTTGATGAGACTACATAGAGGAAGAAAAATTAATGGTATTTCATATTATAGGAAACTCAATCAATTGCCTATTCATGAAAAATGTATACTACCTATTTCCTATCTGATTATGTAGAGATTAGATAGCAATTTTTATCTAAAGACCATTTCTTTGGATATATTGTTTTCATACATTAAAAAAATAAATAAGAGAGTTATAGTAGGAGTTTTCAAAATTGCTTATAATATGTAAGTGATTTTAAAGAATGTTCCTATTGGTAGTACCTATATTTAATGACCACCCTCCAGGTTGCAATGCAATTTTGATTAAAATAGGCAAGACCTAACAAATAGAACATATTCTTTCTAATAATATTCAATAGACTTTGCAAATAAATTTTATTAGTTATAATCAGTTTAAAGCTATTTTAGTGTGCTCTCCAGGAAGTATATGATAATGAATATAATATCCAGCAATTTGTCCTTGCATCAAATGCATGCATGAAAAATATACAAAACCAGTTATGACCTTAAGTACCAGTTGCCTACATTTTGCACACATCCTTATAAGAATGTTTACATGTTTACATTAATACATTCAAAAATGTTCAATATATTCAGATTGATGTCCATAACATCAATAAACTGAGTGCATCTCCACTCATATTTTGTATGTTGTTCAATGAATAATTCTACTGTTCAATGAATAAACAGTGTTGATAAAGTAAACTGTGCCATAATCTGATAGCTACAAGGTGCTCATCTCTTTACAATATGCTAATAACATTTTTTACTATTTTTTTATGTTTACAGCACATGAACTAAAAACTGCTAAAAATCATAGAAGAGTGAAATGACTTGCACTTTTGGTATAAACAATCTAAGCTACATAATTTTTGAAACATTATGTACATAGCTTAGAAACGTATGTATATAAATGTTTGAAACATTATACATTCAGTTATGTGTTCAGTAGATAGATAGGCACTTTGGTTAGCCAATTTGGTTGAATGAACTCATTGGAAAGTAGATCCTAAGGCCATTTTTGTTTACTCACAGTGTAGACCATCACATGGGAATTCGGAAAAGTATTGTACAACTTATTGATGAGATTATGCACTGTATATTTTTGGTATATCATCAATATTATTCTAACTTAAATTCGAAATTAGTGAAGTACAGAGTTGAATGTGTAAGGTCCTAGGAATTATCCTTTACAACATTAGTTGTAGTTAGGTAGTTTCTTTACTATCTACAAAAAATATGTGTCCCTAGGGCGTCAAGAATTGGCGCCTTCATAACAGTCGGCTTTTCGACATATTAAATGAAAAAATGAGTGATAAACATGTACAATGTAGGCGTCTATGATTTGCGGATATAAAACTTGCTAATTAATTATCAGTATTAGTACATCGTCTAAAAATATCTTCTAACTAGTTACCTACGATAATATATACCTGGAGATAGATTCATAGGGTGTGGTAAACACAGAGAGGAACCACAAACTCGTTTGAGTGCAAAAGTCGCCCAAGTAGCAAACCCTCGACATCCCACAACGATTAGCGTACCAACAGCGGATAGCTTCCACTACAACCTATGTCGATATAAAATCGCGTTCATGTAACTCACTATGTAGGTACATGAATCATACAACATACAGCTACTGACTTCTTATAAGTATACACAAAACATAACCAATTGACTGGAAATTAAAGAAATCACTAGAGAATTGAATTATATAGTACTTTACCTTGTCGCATAACGTTTTTACTTGATTTTCTGTCAACTGCTTGCATTCATTTAGTTGCTCTATCCATTGATCCAGTTCTTTTAGAGACGCCTTGTCCTCCATACTTTGTGTCTGTAGGTTTAACGTGCTACACGTTAACTGGGATTTTGATTGTCTTTATGTTTTAAATGTACACAAAACCATGCGAATTACGTATTTTACACTGTGCCCAGAAAACTGACTACGGCAGACACTTTACAAAATGGCGTTTGCGTGACGTCAATTTTCGGAAAAGAAATCCTCCAAGCGGCTGAACATGTAACTAAACGATGATGCTATTTATGGATGCGTTCAGAAAATACAGGAGTGGATTTGAAAAATAAGTCCCTATGATCACTCAAATTGACTGAACTTAATTCCACTTAATGAGATGACCAACACCTTTGAAAACCCATCCAGCCTCACCTGCTAGTAGTCGATGCACGTACTAAACAACGGATGAGGCTATAGCACTGACTTTTCTTATGGGGCTGGCAGGACAGACAGTAATCGCGCCAAGAAAAGTCGCCATGCTAATCAACATCGGACTATATAGTGCTGACTTTGGACGCAACTGGGAAAGCGTATTTGTTTATATTTATTATTAGTCATCATCATCGTATGATGACTATAATAATATAATAAATATAAACAAATACTTTGATTACTTACACCTACTTACACTTACTTTCAATGAGCCTGAAGGTACAATTTTTGCTTTAGCCATTGTTTGTGGTGCTTCCACTATGAAGTCCATTTAGGTGGTTAGTAAATATACAATATTGATAGAATTGGATTAAGTAACACTGTACTTATATACAACCGATTAAAAGAATTTTACAAATAATTCTGAAGATTTATTTTCTAATCAATATTCTTCTTTCATCTATAAAATGTCAAAACAATTATGCGCAAAATCCTATAAAATTTTGTTGACAAATTGACATTTCCTATATTCAAATAATTTTATAATATTTTTATTTAGAGCTTAAACCTACTTACAAAATTATCATAGATAAATCCTACCTTTGACTATTTACGAGCCATTATTTTGCAATCGCCCAAATCTTAGAGCAACCTTTTAATCCCATAAGTCACAAAGTTAGTAAAAAGAAAAACAGCCCACCTGATGGAAAGTGGTCACCTCTCGGTCAGACAGACGTCTAATATCTGTATCTGATATGCAGCTGGCAGGTGAAGTTGGCCTGGGCTCCAAAGATCTTAGTGGAGATCCAGAGATCGTACCGTAGTGAGTTATACATAAAATTATGTGTCACTAAAAACATAACTACTCTATTACATTTTGGGTTAATTTTTGGAGCTGTTTTACCGTTTACTACTGCTGAGCTGTCTGATTACGGTGCCGACTTTTGTCGCGTGGTGGTACTACACTGTTACGTTAGGGGTGACAGACAATTCATTTGATATTGTTGTGTCTTTTTGCATTGCTTTAAAGGGTTTCTGTGTAGGAAATGTATAAAATATGGGGCTAGATAACAAATAATTAAAAATCATTCAGTAGACAAAACCTTAGTTTATGGTAAAGACTAAAATACCAGTTACCGGTATTTAAAAAAGTTTCAGTTACTTTCTGGCACAGTATCCGATAGCTGTCAAAAATTCCGTCATCCGGTTCTTTTTCACTTTTGCGTCGGGATAGTGCGTTGGTGCTTAACCGCTCAACAAGTTTTAATTAAAAAATGACTGAAACTTTAAAGCTCAGAGGGACGCTTTGCGGCCACAATGGGTGGGTTACGCAAATTGCAACCAATCCTAAATACCCGGACATGATTTTGTCTTCATCACGAGGTAAGTTAAGCCCCTACAATATGTTCTAAATTTTACATATTGAAATAACATCCTTTCGCATCTGATTTATCGCTTGTAATTTCTCATAATAAATGATGTTTTCAAGTTATTCTATGATCACTTGCATTAGTTTCAAATATATTTATGTGATGATACCATTTTTGCCACGCGAGACCTGAGCGGCAAGCGGATATGGGGCTGAAAGTCAATATCTCAAAGAAAACTTGATTATTTTCATTTCATTCTCTAATCATGTGTAAAACTTGATTTCAGACAAGACCCTTATCGTATGGAAGTTAACTCGTGACGAAACCAACTACGGTGTACCACAGAAGCGTCTGTACGGTCACTCTCACTTCATCTCGGATGTCGTTCTATCCAGCGACGGCAACTACGCTCTGTCTGGCTCATGGGACAAGACCCTGCGTCTGTGGGATCTTGCCGCCGGAAAGACTACCAGGCGTTTTGAAGACCATACTAAGGTGTGATAGAACTTTACCTTTGTGTTAGGTTAGATGTAAGTGCCGATGCGCGGCAGAAGACAAAGTGTATTAGTGCCTATGCGAGGCAGAAGAACACATGTTCCTGCTAGCACTGGGAATTGCGGGAGGTAAGATTGTAGCCAGTCATGATGCACATTTTTTAAACTAACAACATCAAGGCATTGCACTTAAAATACTTCCTTATAGCTGGTATTTATTAACTTCATATTTCAGATACTAGGTATTTGTGTGGTTCAGCTGTCTAACCATGTTGTATACAGTATCTAACACATAAATATGTATGCACTTATTGATCTTATATTATAATGAGGAATGGTCACTTGGAAGCAGGGCTAATTTTCTTCACACTCCTATGAGAGCCATAGAACAAGATCCAATTGGAGATTGTGAGTGAAAAAAAAGTATGGCTTCTGTCATGCAACATTTTAATATAAGATCAATGCATGCACATGTAACCTCATGTTCTAATAATATCTTCATGTTATACAGGATGTCCTCTCGGTGGCTTTCTCCGTAGACAACCGTCAGATTGTATCTGGTTCCCGAGACAAGACCATTAAGCTGTGGAACACACTCGCTGAGTGCAAGTACACCATTCAAGATGATGGCCATTCAGACTGGGTATCCTGCGTTAGGTTCTCTCCAAACCATGCTAACCCCATCATTGTGTCTGCGGGTTGGGATCGCACTGTTAAGGTTTGTATATTGAATTTAACTTGAACCTTTTTTTTTTCTCTCACTTCTTACACCTGCATTTGACCAAAACTAGTCATAATCAGATTTGATCACTTTTGGGAAACAATTTGTTTGTGAAAATGGAGTCTGAAATAACCTATACCTATTTGTTATTACAGGTCTGGCACCTTACCAACTGCAAGCTGAAGATCAACCACTTAGGTCACTCTGGTTACCTTAACACAGTCACCGTGTCTCCCGATGGCTCCCTGTGTGCCTCTGGTGGCAAGGATATGAAGGCTATGTTATGGGATCTCAATGATGGCAAGCATCTCCACACCCTGGACCACAATGACATTATCACCTCACTGTGCTTTTCACCTAACAGATATTGGCTGTGTGCTGCATTTGGACCTTCCATCAAGATCTGGGTATGTATTTACACTTGTGTATTTACTTCATACATGTGACATTTCACTTGTAACAGTTAAATAGATGCTAGAAATGTTCTATTATATCTAGTAGTTAGAAAAGTACATAACTGCACACTATCAGAAATATTGGTTTTGTATTTCACCACAATAAAACCCACCCTTGTTAAAATATGCTCATAATTCTATGGAGTTGAATTTTTAGAGCTGTGACCTCAACTGCTTTAGCATATTTAACCCAAGAAATGAGTTCACCATGGATTCTATTTTGTATATTACTATGACAATATAGCACTACGTCAATACAGCCTGCTGTCCACGCACAATAGCCCAAAAAGGAGGCTAAGTGCGGACAAAAGAGTCCCCCTTTTACAGCCTGCTGTCATTATTCTAGGACTAACTAGATTCTGTTGACATCATAATCTTTCTGTAAATCAAGTCTATATATTTAATTGAATGATTAACTAATAAATATTTCTTATTCTCAGGATCTTGAAAGCAAGGAGATGGTTGAGGAGCTGAAACCGGAAGTCATCCACCAAAACCAGACCACAAAGACTGACCCACCTCAGTGCTTGTCTCTTGCGTGGTCTACAGACGGCCAGACCCTGTTCGCTGGTTATTCCGACAACATTATCCGAGTGTGGCAGGTTTCGGTCTCCGCACGATAATAATATGTCTAAAATTTGTAGTTTCATTTATTTTTGTGCTTCCATTATTTTGAAACTATGTATGACAGAAAGGATAAAAATAAATGGAATTATTTGACTTTATTTTAGCATTTTCATTGTGATCTCCTTGTAAGGTTAAATTTAATTGATTTCTTTTATAAGTATAGGGTTAATAACGTGTAAGTTAAGTAATTACATGTCATGTGTAAAATTATGTATATCTAATGTAAATAAATTTATTATTACAGTAATATTCTTCCGTTTATTAAAAATACTAACTACGAGAAATAGACCCTCTCTTTCAATCTTCGACTGCTGAGCTCTGCTAAAATGTACATAAATAAATGAAGTTACAAGGCGCTAATGACAATTCCTTCTAGTGCCACTGGTGGAACGACGAGGAAGAAGGGGATTAATAAAATTCAGGAGGATCTATGTAGATATATCGTAAATAACTAGCTAAACTAAAATACATGAGGGCTTAGGGGTTCTCTGGATGTAAAAGGAACATCGCACCGTTTCTCCTACAGAATGACGGTTTTAAATATTCTCTCAAACTATAGGTAGATAGGTACATAATGGATACCTATCTACTTATCTACCAGTTTCAAGGACGGATGTAGGGATGAAGGTCATGACTGGATTGGCCGTGGTTATTGACCCTTTAATTTTTAAACTTAACCACTTTTTTTTAACTTCGAAAATAGAACCAAATCTACTGGCAGGTATAATATTTATGTTAAAAATACATATAAAATTTAAATTGGCTTTTATAAATAAGCTAAATCCCAAGAGTTATAGTAATATATAGGAGCTAAATCCACATTACGAAATAATATTTCTAAACGAAAGGAAGAGGTGACTGTTTCTGAACGACTATTTCTTCGTTTAGGAATTTATTTTGCAAGAAAGTTATGAACTTATAATATTTAGGAAACGCTGAAATCGGACATTTATTTTATTTTCTACATCATAGATCGATACTAAAAATAAATTTAACTAAAATATTAAAATCTGCGCGTGCGGGCGCCTAGACTCTCAGTATACTCGGTTCAAAATAGTTAATTCCTCTGCCGTGAGTGCAGTGCAATCTGCCAAGTGCCAGTCACACCTACTCACTGATCTGCTATGTCCCAGTCCCAGGCGTTTAAATTTTTTTTCTTTCTCCAAAATGTTAAAAAAAATCATGTCCACGAATTTTTTAAAGCCCCCGTCTATAGCATTCTATATTTATGTATCTAAGTCTATGATATTTATAGCAACTTTGAATTTTATACAACGACAACACTTTTTGAATACGTTTTGTTATCACTTCAAAAGGCCTTGAATGAAAATGATTAAGTTGATTCGAATGTAATTTTATTTATTTTAGCTAGGTATTTGAAAAAAGGTAAATAGAAATATAATGTACATAATTTTATAAAAGTTAACAACTATAAAATTTGTAAATGACAATTTGTATTGTAAGTGCGGCCCTGGTAACATCTTTTTAGGACTTGTATAAGCCGACAAAATTCAGGTAGTTCTCTGTAATTCATTACTTGTTCCGTACATTAGGTTGAATATGAGCAGAGAGAGTGTGGAGGTAGAGCCTTCTAACATTTGTTAGATTATACAACACATTTCAATTCAACGCTGCCATTTTCGATTTGTGGCACGGTTATAGCGGCAGTCCAATTGTGAATTTGCTAAAAATCTACTATTTATTTATTTACAAAGTGTTGAAAATATATAACAGTGAGGTGGTTTTCTTGAAAAAACACTAAGAAGTGGCGATTACGGTGTTATTAACGGATAATTGTTGACTTCTTTGGGTGGAGAGGGTGAGTAGGTACTTATTATCAATATTTCGGGGTTTTACGGCTTAGTAATCTTACCTTAGACCTATAAACTTTATATAAAAATACTTACTACTAATATCTTAAACATCTAAGACAGTATTATTCATGTTGTGTCTACCTGTCCTGATGTTTGCAGTTAGTTGCTAAAATGGGCGTTGTGATGATGAGTGAAGGTTTATCATGTGTTGTATCGTCAGCGCGCCTTATGATTGCTCATATTTGCTTAGAATCGGCTAGCACTGACGCAGCTATCATAGTGAATTCCAACAAACTATTTGACATCATGAAATGTATCATAGCAGTTCAAATTATATCTCTTTTAGAAATAATATCTCTCGACGGCATTATTTCATATATTGTTCGTAAAACTGATCTCTCTGCCCTCATAATTATCCCAGAGGCAATTGATGAAATCAAAACAAACCATGTTATTGGTTCCCATATCAATACTGTTGACTTACATTACTGTTGTAGAACTTCCCATGCCTTGAATACCAAAATATAATTGCCAGATTTACTTTTGAGCTGTAACATTTATGTATTCTTTCCCATTCATGTCCTGTTGACATTGTTGTCATTATTAAATAGTTATCAAACTACTTGTTACACACTGTTACCCAGTAGCTCTGTTCTAGCCTGTCTTATGTTATTAAATATTCATAGCTTGATCTATAAGAAATATATAGACCTTTAAATGTTTATGTAACATAATCAGAACCATTCTTATTGGATAGTCATAAAATAGAGCTATCACAACAATGGTTATTGGATTAATAGATGAAAAGCATTAAAAAAGAATTATTACTTTCGTATAAGTACATTCGTCTACATTAAATATATCTTAAAGAATTATTTATTTGATATTGATGTCTTGGAAATACTGCTGCAGTGGAGTTTGTTGCATTGCTTCTTCTCCGCTAGCACCTAGTTAGCGGTGGCAAAAGGTTAAGTAGAATTGACGTCAATAGTAGAAGTAGGAGCAAGGGGAATTCCAGCTAAATCCCTGTACAACTTACTTAAAGACCTCGGATTGCCAAGAGCTTCAGTAAGCTCTTTACTAAATCGAATATCAAAAGCGGCATTGATAGGATCTTACCAAATTTGAATAGGTAGGAGGGGGAACACTACTGACAGTGGAGGTGAGCGCTGATGCATCACAAGGTGGCCACCCTAAACCTACATCTGGGTCGCAAGTCCCAGTCGCCGTCACGGTGTTCCTCTCTGTATCACGCTATGGACCCGGCGACCGCACGGTGAATCCATGGAGTGCTGAGAATCGGATCTCTTAGTACTGTGTGCTCATCCATTATAATATTGGTCAAAGTATTGATGATTTGCTACTTATCAGTGTGAAATCTTAAAAAAAAATCAATGAGACATCGTAAAGTATTATTTTAATAAGTATTTAATCAATTTAGAAACTAGTCCGTACATGATTCATATACATACTTTTATGTGTGTCGAGTCTGTCTTATTAAGATAAGGAATAATAACCACCATTGTTTGTTTAATAATAATAGTGGTTTAAAGTATATTAGATATTTTATATTTCAAATAATACTATACCACTTTGATTGTGAATCTTGTCGCCATATTCTTGCTTGCTATTCTTTTTAATTTCATCAAATGGTATTTTTCAGTGTCCTTTCATAGAGGGCCATACCAAAGCAACAAGTAACTTACCTATATTTTCACCACAAATGCTTTTCAAATAGAAAATATAGGTAAATTTATGCTGTGTGCTTGTTGTATCCACCCATAGTCTATTCCTTTCTTGAGTTCTTTTATGAGCTTTGCATTGTGAGAGGAAATAATATGTTAAGGTGAACATTACTTGGTTTAGGCAATTTCAGAATTTATCTAGGGCACTGTTTATGCTATTGTAATGTTGTTCTCCATTGTATTTGAGGCCCCGAAGCCCAGAGTCTGCATATTCCTTCCCCTTATGAGGCTACACGGCTTATATGGGAATGACTGACCGTCTGACCTCCCTACCCTGGGAGAAAAGCCTGCAACAGAGCCTCATGCATCAAAACCACCAGTCTGGTCCATCAACTTGTCTGATCAGGAAAGATCTTTGGGGCCAATTCAAATATTATTATTCCCTATTCTTTTTCTGTACTATTGTAATATAATAAATTCCACCGAGAATCAGTACATATACAGCCCATGACAAAGAGTCAGCTTGACAGCAATAGGCTCATTTTACTTCATTATGTGTGTTATAGGCTGACCATAAGCACTGGCTGTACCGTTCCTATGATACGCGCGCGGTGGCGGGGTACACTTTAAAGGAAGGGCATGAGATAGACTACAATATGGGGTTCTTCAAGAAGGGCATTAGAAGGTTTCTTCAGGGTCGGCAGCGCGAGTGTGACGTCCCTGGTGTTGCATACGTCCATAGGCCACGGTAACCCACTTCCCATCAGGTGGGCCGTGTGCTTGTCTGCCACCCAAGGTGTTTAAAAGAAAAAGAGAGATATTGGACTAAAATAATACGATGATTTAATCTAACATCTACACTGACTTAGATCTCTTTTTGCCACCAAAGAGATTCTCTGTAATAAAGCATTTAAATGCAGTAAAGTTTATTAATAGTCTGACCTTGAACAGGGGCTTGACTTGATAAAATGTATGAATGTACCAAAGAGAATAAATACTAATTGCATAATTTATGAACTTATATAATTTTATTTAGTTTTTTTAGCGCTAATTAATATCAATTTCAATTAAACAAGTTACAATCTTATGTAAGGCTGAGCTTATTTAGCTAAATTTGTCGTAGTCCAGGAAACGTTTTAACGGTGTTTTTGTCTTCAAAACGCAGGCGGGCGAAACCGCAGGCAACAGCTAGTAAGTAATAATTAAACTTTCTGAATTCAAAGTTATTTTAATTTTTGTTATGTGTCGAACTGTCACCTATGGTGTGGAACCATGTTGTCGACTTCGCAAAAGCTTTCCATAGGGTCTCACACGTGCTTATCACCTAATGTCGTCAATCTCAATGTCGATTGTTATGGGTGTCCAATTTTCTAGATGATCACCGTGTCAGGTTGCTCTGCGATAGGCTTCAGACTACCTGCAGCGAGGTGCAGGTAGTCGAGGCAGGTGGAGGCTGCTGGCATGCAGCAAGGGTCTTTCTTGTCGCCCAATGTTTTCCTTTCTACAGAACACGAATATTTTTCTGACTAGCTATTAGCCCGCAGCTGCCCCTGCGTGGAATTCTGATCCCATTCCCGCAACCCACAGAAACCACTACAACCAGAAAGAGTTGATTCCAGACTATAATCATCACTATAATCTATTCTCTGTACTAAATTTCAACCATATCCGTTTAGCCGTTTGTGTGATTGAGTAAGAAACATCCAAACATGTTCACAAACTTTCACATAATATAATATCGAAGGATCACACATCTCTGAATCGTTCAGTCGCGTATGGTCAAATTCGCAATCGGTCAAATTCATAGAATCGCGACTAGTCAAAATAGCAGTTAGTCTAAATAGCGAACCGTCAATATAGCAAGTCGTCATTATAGCAAAGCGTCAAAACGGCAAACCGCCAAAATAGTAAAGCGTCAAAATAGCAAACCGTCAAATTAGCAAACCGTCAAAATAGCAAAACGTCAAGTGGCGAACAGTCCAGCTGTTGTAGATGAATTTTGTATTCATCTATACGTAGATATACTAAAGGTATGTCTTTATGTATTATTCAAGGGTGAAGTTATCTGTTTTACCACAATTTTTCAAAACCTTTCAACAGTTTAACATCTTTGTGGATCGGGATTCGGGATAAAAGGTAGCCTATGTCCTTCAGGGTCTATCTCTATACCAAAATTCATCAAAATCGGTTCAGCGGTTTAGGCGTGAAAAGGTAGACAGACAGACAGAGTTACTTTCGCATTTATAATATTAGTAAGGATTTTTGTAGCCTTACCAGTATCTATGAAAATAGTACTAATTGCCGAATACGTGATAAATGGCAAAAATTGAATAAATTTTCTTAATTCATTCAATTGTTGCCATTTATTATATTCTTTCTTAGTTAATTTAAATTCTCAATTAGGTTTGCATTTTTTCTGTGGCTTACTATAAAATACATTTTTATATGAAAAAGCATAGAAAAATGATAGGTATAGATATAGATCTAGTAGATAGGTAATATAATGTATATACATACATTATGAGGACTATATGTAACCTGGTTATTTTAACCAATAATTATGTAAAATAATTATTAGTAAAATATTATGTTATTGTTATTATATATGCCACAAATTATAAGTATATATATTAAATACCTTATGTAAAGTTTTTCGTGTTGATTATTAATAAATACTACTGAACCTTAATTTTATTTTTAATCTTCAGTATTGTTTGTATTTGACTGTAACAGTTTAGTAACCTTAAGGCGCGATTGGTCCAATTTAATATATAAGGCGACGGATTGGTATACATTATCCTACGAGCTACTTGTGAAGTAAAATATTCGACCGATTGCGATCTTGACTGTTTGCGAATTTGACCGTTTGCGATTTTGACTGTTTGCGAACTTGACTATTTGCGATTAGAAAAAATGCAAATATGACCATTCGCGATATGGACCAATTGCTATTTTGACAGGTTGAGATATGGACCAATCGCAATTTTGACCTTATACGATTTTGACGGTTTTTCAGTCACTTGACCGATTGCGAGTTTGACCATACGCGACTGAACGCTCTGAATGTCACCAAATAGGAAGATATTAACGGTGTAAACACGTCGGATGGGTCGTCCACACGGTGTTCATTATGCGCGCGAGTGCCGTGAGTGACATCCTCCCGCGTGACGCGTGAACGGAAGCGGTGCATTGACGGGCCGATCTCGACGTGTAAACCCACGTCGAACTATAGTAATTGATACATTTTATTTACTGTTTCTTCTTACTATGAAATAGTCTTATGTTGCTATGGAAATTATCGAGGTCCAGCCAAATCCGCAGTTAAAACTGGTAAAGCGGACCCCAGACTCCGAGGTGAAAGCTTCGGATGCGACTGGGAATTAACACTAGGATGAAGAAGAAGTATTATGTTGAAAACGAGATAGTACCCAACAAACATTTTTGAAGTCGCCACAACGTGCCGAATGTAACTTTTGGTTGTATAAGCATGTCGCCAAAACGTCGTTATCACGTCGTTACGACCGAAAAAGGGCCCATTTTATACGACTTAGAGTTGTATAAGAGTCGCATAGTAGTCGTATCAATGACATATTCAGTCGTATAATGGTCGCATAGATGTAGTGAAATTCATTTTTTGCTGCATTATGGTCTACAATACCACTGTTTTACGACACTTTGTCGAATACCAGTGCAAATGACGACATTTTTATTGAATTTTGTTGTACTCATAACAGTGAAGAGTGAAAGAGACATTATAAATTAGAGTTGTCAAAACTCTACCTAGTTTAAGTTAGCCATATTCATTTAATTTCAATATGTTATATCTCGAAACGCGTGTTGAAGTGCATTAATCTATTGGGGAATTAATTTTATCGTATAATATGCGCTAGTTTTCTTAGTATAATGCACGCGCCTTAGAAATACTTAAAATTAAACAACATTTCTCACTATATTTTTAGCGCACGTGCTAAAAGTTACTTTTATACGACTCTAAGACGCGACACAACCGTAATACGACTACAAAACGACCTTTCATTCTGTGCAGTTAATTTTATGTGCAATAATTAGCCGCCATATTAACAAAATTAGGGTTCAACGAGTAAATTTTAAATTTTATTTTAGTAGTAAAAATAATATGATGTGATTTAATGGACGTCGATAAGTTTTTAACCAAGATAGATTTTTCGAAGTTAATACATAATTATGTATTTGAGATGGCTATGGATATCCACACACATCTCTATCACCATTTAAAATAAATAAAACCAACCAATATTACTTGACTATTTTATTTACTTATAACTTCCATGGTGATATACATAAAGAGCTGCGTAATTCTACATACAAACTCTAGTTACCTACCTATATAATTATAAAACAAATAGGTAAGAAACGGACCTTGAATATCACTTGTCTCTTTTTTTTCTAATATGCAAATAGACAGGGCGATTTTATAGTCATTTCGGAAGAAGAGATTTTGAGCACAGTATAAATATTGTATTTATATCCACGGAATTGCCCCAGAGGAAAATTCCGTAATTCCACTGTATTATATAGTGCAACCTTGATATAACGACCCTTGAAATAACGAATTTCTCGCTTTAACGAATTTTTCATTATCCGAAGTTTATCATTTTTGCTGGTTTCGCTTTCGCTTTCATAGTCTATTTCACTATCACTGAAACATATTTTTTCAAATATTTCATCTTATTTATCTTGTTTTGTCTCTACTACTTCAAAACAACTAGATCCGCTTTCTGCGGTTTGATTTTGCAAGGAACTCTCCTGAACTCAAAATTAAATTTTGTACGGAACCACCTTCAGTTTCATTAAAAATAGAGATAAAGAATGACTGACTTGTAATGTTAAGGTACTCTACAGCTATACGACATTCAGTCACTTAATGGTAGTATAATAGTGTTCAAAATGACTAAAAGTCGTGTAAGAGTGCAATTTATCACTCTATTACGATTATCGCGTGTAAGTAGTTCTTGCGACTCTAATACTATTCAGTTTGGTGTAAAAGTTGTATAGACGTTAGTAAGACGACATCATCGGTTTTACCACTGAAAGTTGTATAATGGTCATATAAAACAGTCGCGGAGACGTTTATACGACGTCTTTATACGACTACAAGTTGTATAAGGATAAAGAGGCACTGAGTCGTATTAAAACCTAAAATGACTTCTATACGACGTTTATAGAACATTAAGTCGTGTAATTTTCACTTATACGACTAAAATGTTTGTTGGGTAAGTTCTTATTATATTCTGCGCTGACGGCACAGAATCTCTCTGTTCTTACAGGGTAACGCCGCTGGTGTTGCATACGTCCATAGGCTACGGTAACCACTTTCCATCAGGTGGGCCGTGTGCTTTTCTGCTACCTAAATGATATAAAAAAAAGAAGCCGGCATAGGTCCATACCAAAGCCATCTTATCGGCGACGTTTCAGTCATTTAAGTTATTAAAATACAAGCCGATGAGAATCGCATTGTATGAACTATTCGCTACTGTTGCTACGCTTTCCATGTGTCTCTCTGTCACAGGGCTAAATATATCTTTAGAAACTCAATGGCTACCTTATGGAAATTATTATATAACACGTGAAAGCAGCTATTATGGTAAATAACTAAATAATAGCGTTAGAATATTCGTTCGATTAGTGCCGCGGTCCCATTACGATCCCTGCCATGTAATAGGCAAATGTTTGTGTTGATAAACCTTAAGACTTATACATACAGTCACACCTCTTGCCCATTGGGGTAGGTAGAGACCACATGTTTGCATTTACTAAGAACTTATATACATCTTCTACTTTGAGTTGATCGTTTAGGAGAAAAAAACCTTAAAAAAAATGGTAGCAGGAAAATTTTAACCTGAATGTAACACCCCTTACTTTTAATTTCGAAAGATATGGGAAGGTGTAATGCACGTAGACTCTCGAAACCAGTAGAAAAGTTAAGGTAGCTCATGAAATCATCATTCCATAGTTCCACTTCCACTTGCATCCAAAGCTTGTACATTGGAGTCTGGGGTCTGCTTTTCTTTAAGCTGAGTGGCTTATCTTCACTTTTACGGGCTCGTCAGCCATCTGACCCCCCAACACCGAGAGTAAAGGTTGGTTTAACTAGAAAATCTTGCATATTTGCATGCGTATAATCCGGTTTTGTAATTATTTACAACGAAGATTAGATTCAACGTTAGACAAGAGCCATATGTGCTATTAGCATTTGTCTGACCTTTATAGTGAACCACATGTTTAACCATATTTTAGTTATGGCAACGTAAACTCGTTTGGTGTCTATTAAAACCTCATACGGTTATTCAACCTATTTAGAGTTTATACTTCATGATTGATAGTCGTTTTACGTAGTAATAGTTAACTACATTGCCTGGTTGCCATACGAACATATTTATTTATGGCAGTCATTACGGGTAGGTAGTTGGAGTCCTCAAAAGTCCGATAGTCTAACTACAGAACTTTGATATCGCGAATAGGTTGTGGAGGTCGTATGGCACGTTAAAGAATCAGCTAAATTTCTTCACTTTTGTTCTTGCAAATATACACTGCACAAACCATCGTTGGCTCGCCCAAGCACTGCATATCGATTGCTGACTTCGACCTTATAGCCGGCTCACGAAGTATGAATTGCCCTGTAGTTGCTGTTGACATTCCACTTAATGCGCTCCTGCGGCAACCTCAAATTGGCAGAAATTGAGTAGCATAAACACTGCTTTGAATACAGCTACTCCTTAACTCTTTTCTTCATAGTGGTCATCATCACTAACCACCTATTAATTCGCTAGTTTTATAGTATAGTGACATCTATTCATTTTGATTTGTATTCATATGTACGACATTATCGTGTAACATTTGAACAGCGCCAATTGTCAGTGCTTTGACGGGTAAACGTAGAATTAAATTTTAAAACGAAAGTTGGTGAAATTTGAATTCTTAGTTCTGCAAGTACAATATCTCATTGGTAAGTTATTATTTACAAATATGATTAATTTATATGCTCAAATTGTTGATATATGATTAATTATGTATAATAAGTATAAATATAACAAATAAACAGAATATTATCTTGACAATCACACCTTATTTGAAGTGGTTAGCAGCAATAACCACCGTACGTAAAGGCATATTTTTTCAGTACAAGTAGTATATTATGTGGTTTTCTAAAACACACAGCGTTAATATGAAGAAGCTGTTCTGAAATTGCCTTGTCTATGGTTAAAACTTACCAGTTTGTCCATGGAAATATACCTGTCTCTCTCTCTCACCAGCGTGCGTCCCACTCTGTGGCGCTTGATAGCTGTCAACTTCAAATTGACAGTCATAGCGTTTCTGAAAATTTGCCGCGTTAACTTGGCTAAATTTTCGTCAAGTTTTTATATCAGTATTTTGAGTAAAAACCGTGTTGAAATACACAGCGTCACAATATTTCATTTGTTTTTTGTGTCCTTTGTGTGAGGTGTATGCTCGAAATGAGCTCGACCCAAGCGTGTAAGGGAGGCGAAGCAGGTTTGTTAGTTGATGCCTCGGAGGGGGATCAACCGGCAAAAAACATACCAACTGATAGTACTTCATCTTCCTCTTCCTCCTCGGAGGACGAAGAGGGTTATGCTTCACCTCCTCCTAACAAGAGACGCAGAACCTCACGTAAGTACCCAAATTCAGTATTAACGGATCCGCGAGTCGAATCTTTAATTCAACAAGTTGGCCACATTTCCGAATATTTAAATCATCTCTCGTATAATAATTCGAATCAACAGAGCGTTGACCCGACCCCATCCACCTCTCAGTTTTTAATAAACCCATCATCATCTCAGAGGTTATCCTTAGGCGAATTATGCACGGACTTCGATGAGAAGACACTGGTTCCTCAGGCGGATAGGGAGCGCTTAGACGAGTTGATCGGTCTACAGAAGTTTAACACTCCTGCTTGGAAAGGTATTCGGTATAAAAAAGCGCTACAAACATGCATAGCTAAGCCTGGCTTTGTAGGGCTTAAAGTCAACGAAGAATTGTGCCATTTCAACAAAAACAAAGATTACCTTGCACCAACTGAGCAATTACTAGCAGGCTTGAGTAATAACATACTCGAGCAAAGGCATTTAATAAAAACAGAATTACAAGATATTCTTGATTGGGCTTCAAAAAACCCTAGTGCCTTAAATTCCAATTCATTGTATGAGAAGATTACTTCTGCCTTTGGTCCAGGATCTCCATCTTATAAAAAATTTGAGACTGCTATACAAGTTGTCTGCGGTAAGAGAGCAGAGTGCATCGAGATACGCCGAGATAGAATCTTAAAAGAGATAGAAAACCCAAATTTACGAGCTACACTACAGGAGGTTCCACCTAGTCAAGAATATCTGTTTAGCCGAGATGCTCTACAACCTGTCATAGCTTCATTAGGTGGTTCCCATGTTTGGCTCAATACACCAGCATATGTCAAAAATAGGAAAAGTTACAGTACAACACAGTCTCAAGATCGTAAAAACCAGAATAGAGATTATAAATACCAAAATAAAACTACCTCTTTTCAGAATAGAGAATTTAAAGTTAATAAAAATAAACAAACCTCTAAATTTAAGCCTAACCAGCCCTTTCGGAAGAGGCATTCCAACACCCCCCATTCTAATAAGAAACAAGAATGACTGTCAGAGAGTATTTCAGGGTGGCTGCCTAAAGAACTATGCACACGTGTGGCGAAAAGAGGGAGCCAACAACCACATCATGAAACTAATAACTGGTGGTCGACTACCCTTTTCAAAGAAGCCACCTCTACAATACCCCAACAGCCATGTCTTGAAACAGTTTGCCACCAAGACGTCAGACAAGATGTCAGATATAATTTGTCAGTTAAAACAGCAGAAAATATTGGAGTCCCCACCAACAACGAACCCAGGTTTCCTTTGTCGCATGTTTCTTGTTCAGAAATCAGATGGAACCTTCCGTCCAATATTCGACCTCAGAGGTCTCAATGTCTTTATAACAAGCAAACATTTTCAACTGATTTCACAGTCAAATGTAGCAGAATTTTTGCAGGTAAACGATTGGATGGTGAAAATAGATCTTCATCAAGCATACTTTCACCTGCCAATTGCAGAAACTCACAGGAGATTTCTCAGAGTGGTTTACAACAAAGAGCTACTTCAATTAACTTCTCTACCATTTGGCCTGTCATCAGCCCCAAAGATGTTTGCCACAGTGTCCAATTGGATTGCGGAAATCCTACGAGCACAAGGCCTTCGAATACTGGTGTATCTAGACGATTTTTTAATTGTAAATCAGGACCAGAAAGTATTAAGTTTTCAGGTTTCGGTAGCTCTAAGAACTTTGGAAACTCTAGGTTGGCATGTAAACTACCAGAAGTCGGTCCTGGAGCCCTCTCAGGAGGTAGAGTATCTTGGTCTGGTGTGGAAGACAAAACTAAACAAAGTAGAACTACCTATAAAAAAGATTTTGAAGATAAAGTCAATAATCAACAAGATCTTAGACTGGGGAAACAGTTCTCTGAAAGAAATGCAGAGTTTATTAGGTTTACTCAACTTTTCAAATCATGTAGTACCCAAAGGTCGACTACACTGCCGCAAAATGCAGCTTCTATTAAGACTTTTCAAACAGACCAGACCAAAAGAAAGAAAATGTCTCCCATTGTCTGTACAAGAGGATCTAAGATGGTGGTTGGAGGTGGTGGACCACAGTTTTTCACCAATAGTAAAGAAGAGTGTAACTCATTTCTTAACAACAGATGCAGCGGATGCAGGCTGGGGAGCTCAGCTCAACAATTTATACCTATCAGGCACTTGGTCTCCAAACCAGAGACACTGGCATTCCAATGTCAAAGAAATGTATGCTGTGTTTGCAGCCATAAACAGTCAGCGGATGACACTAAGGAATGCACACATTTTGGTGCAGACCGACAACCGAACCCTCGTAGCATATATCAGAAACGAGGGGGGGACACGGTCTCTGTCATTGCTGAAGTTGACCACAAGACTCTTAAACCTCGCGGAGAGGTTAAACATAATGCTCTCTGCCACATACCTGCCGGGCAGGTTAAACGGGATCGCGGACCGCCTGTCAAGGGGTCGCGCAGTACCAGAGTGGCACCTTCTCCCCGAAGCCACGGAGGCTATATTCAAAATATGGGGCACCCCAGACATCGACCTGTTCGCGTCAGAAAACACAGCTATAGTACCAAGGTACGTAACATTAAATTCGAAAGATGGTTTCGCAGTTTTCTACGACGCATTCAGTCGAGAGTGGGATTATCAACTGGCCTGGGTGTTCCCACCACCTTGCCTAATACCAAGAGTGTTAGCCCACATGAACAAAGCAAAGGGGACTTACATCTTAATAGTACCACAGTGGACGAAGTGTTTCTGGCTACCGGATGTGCGAGCCAGAGCCTTGACAGACCCACTACCGATAAAGAACCTGCGGAAGGTTCTAATAGATCGGAGCACAGGCAGCTGCCCCCCTCAAGTGGACAAGCTGTCTCTACTAGCCTGGAAAATTGGGGGTGGACTGACCACATAGGTGGTTGGTCTAGAGCAGAACAGGACTTGCTAAAAAGTAGTTGGCGGACATCTACTTTAGTAACATATAAGGCTCCAATTAAAAGGTGGCTGACCTGGTGTAATAGCCACAATATTAATCCTAAGTTACCTGAAGGGCAACAAGTAGCAAGATTTTTAGCAAAATTATTTTTAGAGGATAAATTAGCTTATAAAACTATACTCTTACACAAATCTGCAGTGTCCACATACTGTGCTACATCAGGCATGGAACTATCAAAGAATTTCTTTATCCATCAGGTGTTAAAGGCTATATCTCTTGCCAAACCTCAATCACAGAAACTACCTATATGGGACACAAGTATTCTATTTAACTGGCTAAAAGAGTCTCATAATTCTGGTTCCCTATTTGAAGTTGCTAGACGGACAGCCTTAATACTCTTACTTGCCTCAGGTCGTCGGATTCATGACCTCACTTTACTTGATATTGACTCTAAAAATTTGTTAATTGATGAAGATGTAGTTACCCTGTGGCCCAAATTTGGCTCTAAGACAGATTCAAATTCTTACAGACAATCTGGTTGGTTGTTACGGAAACACCCAGACCATCAAATTTGCCCAGTCAGACACATACTTGATTTATTAAAAAAGTCTGAAGGTAGAAGACAAGTAGATAAGAATATTACTAGTCTATTTGTGTCTTTATCAGGGACACTAAGACCTGCGACAAGAACAATAATTGCAGGTTGGATTCGCACTATTTTTAAAGATGCCAAGATTAATGCCCCACCTGGCAGCATCAGATCGGCAGTAGCTTCAAGAAGCTGGCTAGAGAATAGACCAGTTCAGGAGATTCTAGATAGAGGTAACTGGAAGAGCATAAAGACCTTTCAGAAATTCTATTGTCGACCAGTTAAGACAATTCCTGTTGATAATTTAAGTGTTGATTTATTGCGTACAAATTTTTCCAATGTTTAATTATTTATAGTCTAAGAACTAACTTTATGGATCTTTTGAGATAAGAAGTTTAAATTTTGAGTTGTTTTATGTTCCTTTTAGGTTATTACTAAGAAGTCTATTGAAGGCTGTGATTGAAGGATTAAATTCTTTTTGTTTTTGTTTTTAAGAAATAATTATATCAGAGGATAGAACTGATTTTAATAATTTGTGCTTTTTTGTTTTTTCTAGTATCCAGAATATAGAATTTATTTTACTTCTGAATGGTGTTATCTTCACTTTCATTACCTATTTATTCAATTTCACATAGCATTTCTGTCACCACCAGCAGATACCAAACAGGTCTTCATATTAACGCTGTGTGTTTTAGAAAACCACATAATATAACTGTTTTGCATTACAACAAAACAGGTATTATGTGTTGAATAAAACACACAGCGTTACAGCAATGTTCTTGCTGGTGATCTGAAGACACTATGACTGTCAATTTGAAGTTGACAGCTATCAAGCGCCACAGAGTGGGACGCACGCTGGTGAGAGAGAGAGACAGGTATATTTCCATGGACAAACTGGTAAGTTTTAACCATAGACAAGGCAATTTCAGAACAGCTTCTTCATATTAACGCTGTGTGTTTTATTCAACACATAATACCTGTTTTGTTGTAATGCAAAACAGTTATATTATATTTTGTACATATATAAAGATATATGTACAATATAAAGATTTTAGACGTAGGGTTTATCAAGATATGTTGGCACCTTCATATGTAAGGAATAAAACACTAAATGAGAAAGAGGTCTAGAACCAATTTCTTCATCACCGAGTTTGGCGTCTATAAAAAAACATAAGCCTGATGTTCCTCGATCTGTTCGCTTAGCTGTCGATAATCATCAGCCGGTTCGAGGAACTTCCAGGCGTTGCAGCAGGTGCAGCACAAAAAAAAGAACCCGTGCGAACAATTTGGGGTTGCGAAATATGCAAAGTTCCCTTATGCTACCGAGAGCTTTGAGGATTACCACAAACAATAATTTATTTTCTGAATAGATACATTATTACTTTGTTATTTCTTAATGTATTTTAGTATAGTAATTAAGCATTTTTGTCCAAAACCTGTAAAAGTGATTTTCATAATACATTATTTTTCTACTATATTTAACTATTTTCTTCACAGTGGTCACCCACAGTAACCACCCCATATCTGACCCCCCCATCAACCCACATACAAAAAACCGAGAAATCTAACTAAAACTAACCATAAGAAATTAAGAATACCCAAAAATATTAGTTTTACTCTGGAAATAAAATTTTGTGCCGTAAAGAGTTAAAGACGTCTTATTTAATTGCGGTGGGAGGATGCCGTCTAGACTGAGTCTAGACACAGTAATTAAAACTATTTCAAAATTATCTTATCTTCAGGCACTTTCCCAATTAGGCTTTTCTATTCTAATTAGTTGGCCACCACAACGACTTCATAAAAGGTAAAAAAACCCTGCGAGTGATAGTACCTCCATCCCATTTACCATCTTCTTCGGCCATTGGGGGTGGGTATGTCCGTCTCGGGTCTCAGTTACCGGAGTGTAAGGTTACCTGAAGAAAGAAAGAAATAAAGAATAGTTTTTAATTTTGCACAGATAAGGCATTTCCAGGTCAAAGGTCTTAGTGGAGTTCCATACACCCATGAAGAAAATACATAACCTTATCAGAAAGATTTATAATAGGGGTAATCCCTTTAGAGATATAGATGGAACAGCAACGGCTTTATAACGACTCTGATACAAGTAACTGTCGACTGCAATCTGCATTGCCTAACCGCAATAATTTATTGATTTCCGCAGTGATACTACGACAATAACCCTAGTTTTCTTCGTTATATCACAGAACAGATAATAGTACTAGCGTATGTTCGTAAGAAATAAGAAATTCATCACAGCCAGGTACCTAATAGAGTATTTTGAAAGGTCTTAATTTTGGTGCAGATTAGTGCATCAAAAATAATTAAGTACCATTATTTTTTTCTACCATCAAAATAAATAATGCAGATTTATTTATGTACTATTTCATATGTTTCGTCTTTGTATGATATGATATTAGATCTTATCATTTTCACATTTTACACAAAGGCTAACCAAGAAGAACCATATAGCCAAGAGTCCGCTGTATTTCCGGCAATTCCCCTCTGACTTCCACTCGACCGGTTGTTATAAATGATGAAGACTTGAATGCCTGCTGTCGTAATATCTAGTTGAAAGTTTGACGCCTGACTTTGTTAGGTAGATGGTATTCTAATCTGTCGACCTTGTAGGAATTCACGTCACGAATAGACTACAATAGGAACCACTCCCATTGTTATAAGTATTGTAACAAAAAATATAAGTCAACGAAACATTCTAGGCATTATTTTATTAAAAAGACAAGTGGATAGAGGAGAGTATACAAGAGATGACAGATTAGAAAATTCACCGCAGACTATGACCCACCTGCTAACGTGGGCTGGCTGCCCGAGCAAGTGTACACCGGAGGAACTCATAAGTGCCTCTGAGAACGCTGTCAGAGTGACTACCCTTGGGCAAACAAAATATGACACGAGATGCCGTGGACTCGACAGAAGAAGAAGAAGAAAATCCGCTATAGAGATAAGGAAAGGGTTCAAATGCTTTATGAAGAGAAAGCTGGTGACTAAGTTACGTTATGTTGGTCTCCTCCCTACTAGAGTTCTCAAAGAGAGTTTGGAAAATACTCAAAATGCAAACGCGTGACGTAACGTATTAGTGTTGCCCGTTGCCATGTTACAATACATAAAGAATAAACATTATGAAAAATAGACTAGGCTCATTCAAAACTTTCGACGTTTTATTATTAAATAATACAAATTCCTACAGAGTCACGGGCTTTTATGAAAAACAACATTCTCCGGGCCTTCAATGCTTTTGAGAAACAATTGCGTCACTTAAAGCGTGCTTTAACTAATTCTCAATAGTTAGCCACGCTTACTACCTAGTTAGTGGTAAGCGAACGGGTGAAGTATTGTTGAACGGTTCTCAGATATAGTTTATTTTCTGCATGACTGATCTCTGCGATACATTATTATTATCTAACTGTAACGGAAAGAATATGTCAGAATGTCGAAATAATTCGCTATCAGTATGTACACGAACTTGTAATTGTCGCTACAAGAAAATAGCTAATTTATTTCCACAGATACTGATACATTGTTTTGTGTGACTGGGGAAGTACCTCCGCTCTACAGAATACTGCGGTTATAATAACCTTTTTCGGCAGCGCGAGTGCGACGCCTCTGGTGTTGCATACGTCCATAGGGCACAGTAACCACTTTCCATCAGGAGAGCTGTGTGCTTGTCTTTTTTTTTTTTCGGGTTCCGAGATAGATTAACTTTCCTTGGGAGTTCCAGAGAGTCGTTACGTGGGTGTGTTCGTGGGTTACGTGATGATGTTGGTCCTGATGTACAGAAATGACAATAGTATGACTGTAGAAGAGACATAACGAACTAGTCATCCCATGAGCTGCCCAATGCTACACAAACCTTTAAGAGGATACTATTAGCTATTAGTATACCTATAGGACATGTAGATTTGACATAAATCGCGAGACAAACGAGGCCCTGGTGCGCGCATATTGTTTTGTAAGAATCTATAGGTGAATTTGAGTCCGTCCACCGCAGTAGCACCCCGTGCTATCCTAAAAAGACACCCAAGAAACGTGTACCGCGCTAGAGCACTCTATACGCGCGTACCTATAGAGCACTCTATACGCGCGGTACACGTTTCTTGGGTCTCTTGAGTCTTTTGAGTCTTTTGAGGATATTTTAGGTCCCAAGGCATATGTCCCGAGCAATATCACAACAGTAACTAAGGTACAGAATAATAGCACAATAATAATGGACCTTCCATTATTATTGTGCTATTATTCTGTACGCCTAGAATAAAAAACCTTTTGGAATTTCTACCCTATTGTAGTGATATATTCAAATGTCTTTAGTGGCGCACTACTATTGTCGAAATAAAGTACCCGAGTACCGTCGTATTCAAGAGGCTTGTGCGGTCAAATAACAATTTAAATAAATTATTCGCATACACACCAGTGCAGGGGTAGCCAACTTGATGTGAACCAATATTGTACCTTCTGTTTATTGACCAAACCATTTGCTATCTACAATTTTGATATGAGTACTTAAAAAATTTAGCAACTGCAGTTTAGGTTGGTATAATAGATACCTCACAATACACATAATGTAATGTTTGGTTTTTTAACTTTATTATTATAAATTTGAAAATTTGTGATGTACCGTATACCATCATAAAAATGATATTTCAATGGCGATCGGGCATGATTATCATTTAAATTTCAATTTGAGGGAAATCATATAAAATTATGCAATTTTTTTTCATCCTAGCGTTAATCCCAGTCACATCCGAAGCTTTCACCTCGGAGTCTGGGGTCCGCTTACCAGTCTAACTGCGGATTTCGCTAAACTTCGATTTTTTGCGTGAAGCGACTGTTATCCGACCTCCACAACCTAATAACGAGATTGGGCGATATCAAAGCATTAAAGCTAGACATTGCAGTATTAAATTACGTATTTAACATTTTTTTCCTTGCCACGATCGACTGGACTGATAACCGAACAGTCGACCGATTGACCACTCCTAAATTACTAACTTTTGTGAGACCACTGTAAAACAGGGTTCTAGAGGGCTTACACCTTGTTAAGTTATTGTGACAGGGCTCATAGAGCAAATTCAAAGTGACTACATTTAGCTTTGTTGTTTCCCAAGAGATTGTTTTTTTTTTTCTTACGGTGATTGATTAAAATAATTTTGGTCGTAATTTTCTTACTAACGGATGATTTAACCCTTCAATTAACAATGGCGCAGACTATTGAATGAAAACTTTGACCTATTTACGTTTGTTTCTTCTGGATTCCGGAAATCGAGAATTCCTGGGAATCCGTCGCTCCGTGAGTCATGAAATCTGCCTAATAAGTTTTATAAATACACTGATCCTGGCATACCGAAAAGAAAACTCCGAAAATTCCCCTTTAGCAGCTAGTCTAGTAAACTATAGATTGACTAGCTGCCCCGGCGAACTTCGTACCGCCATATTTTCGGCCCGCGTGGTATTCAAATCCCGTTACCGCTGCACCCTTATCACTTAGGGGGATGAAAAATAGATGTTGGCCGATTCTCATAGATACCGGATAAGCACAAAAAATTTCATCAAAATCGGTCGAGCCGTTTCGGAGGAGTTCGATTACGCACCCCGTGACAGAAGAATTTTATATATTAGATAGTAGCTTTGCATGGCATGGCACCATACTGTTATGCTCGGCTTGGCCTGTGCTCAACTCACAAATACTGAAACTCCAATTTCAACTTTGTTTGAAATATTTCTTCCTATATCTGCTATTGTCTGTTATCAACAACTTTTAATTACAGTGGGGTAAGCACGAACAACTATCGTAATCGTATCGTAAACGTAACGAGAGCACGGAGCATTGCGATTGGCCGCCTGCCTACTGTGAGCGTGTGTGCGTGTGAAGACAGCCAATCGCAATACTCCGTGCTCTCGTTACGTTTACGATACGATTACGATAGTTTTTCGTGCTAACCCCTCAGCATTCCACAAAATGGCTGGATAGAAACGCATAAGTTTAGGACTGGCCGTGGTAAACGACCAAGGTCTATAAAAATATGTAAATTGACGGCCGCAGTCCCGAGGGAAATTTAGAATTCCCCGAGAACGACACCCGTGGGATGTGAAGGGTTGTTCCATGGAGAAGGAAATGATAGCGGAGTTGTTGCAAAGGCAATCGAGTCGCGTGCTTCCATACTGTCAAAAGGACTCCTATATATAGACGTCAGTTCTGTGACGTCACCACTCAGTTCTAGTGGCACGTCGTTGCGATAGGTTGTCATTTTTGGTTAAAAGTTCAAAGATAAAAATAGTTTTGACCCGATTTAAGAATGAAGTGTGCGGTACAAGGGTGTACAAATTGTAGAAATAAGATGTTTAAATATATTGATGATATAACATTTCATCAGTAAGCCCGCTATATTTTTATTTTCATTTTTAGAAAAAAAATGTCTTTATAGAACCATCTAGCGGAGAGAAGAAATAAGTAACCTTGTCTTACTTGTATAATGTTGTAACAACAATTCAATTCATTCTATAAAAAAATCACCACAATAATTTCACCGGACTTCATTAGTAATTCCGCAATTGTTATTTTATTAATTCTTACATTATATTTGGGTGAAATTGAAAATTGAAAATAAAAAAATTAAGCCATCTGTCGGTATCTGCCCAAATCATTTAGGGGGGCTAAATGATTCTGCTATAATTCTACAGATGGCCTTATTTAAAATAAATGGTGTGCATCATAGTAGTGAGACCACTATATTCACATTATTTTTAGGAAGCCAATAAAATTGTCAACATTATATTATATCATTTTAGATTTCCCAGTAACCCAGAAATAAAAAAATGCGTGGATAGGTACGTATTTTAAATAGACCTTCCAGCTGGTAGGTACCCCACAAAATATTCCAGAATCTGTTCGAGGTCCTTCAATGAAGATGACTTCTATAAAACAAAAAAGTGATTTAAAAAATTACAGCCTAAATTTGCTTTACCTAATTGTATACACGTATACCAGAAATACATAAGTGAAAATTTTACAATATATTAACATAATTTTTTTAAATTTCTACATTATTTTCTTGCTTTATTAATTTCCGTTTTGAAAAAGTTAGGGATCCGTACTTAGCGCCTTCGCTGGCATAGGCGGGTGCGGGTCGCGGACGTCCGCTTCGCGTGCTTGTTTCATGTTATTTCAAGAGCAGCGCTACGTGAGGCGGATACCCGTCACACGTGACGCGGGTGGCGGGGCCCGCCACGCGGGCAGCGGGGCACGCGCCGTGTGTCCGCGCGACGGAGCACGCGAGTGGGTCTGTTTCAACAAAGTCATCGACCGCCGCTACGGTATCCGTGTCACACGCGCCGTGCTTGTACAGTCGTTGCAATAAACTTAGAATAATCCTTAGCTACAAACTGAAAGCTTTTTTACGGCAAATACCTTTGAAATTTTTTGGTAAACGAAACTCAAATAGAATGTTATTTTGAAGGTCAGTCTTATATTATTCATAGAACAACATAATATATCAATATAAAATGCAAAAGCAGGAACCTGCTCCCGGATGCATTGCACCACTTGTACCCCCAAGCGAGTCGCGAGCCAGCCCTGCTAATAGGTATATTGTGTAAAGTAAAACCAAAAATGCCGTGAACCAAAGGAGTTCGCCTCTTTCTCTTCAGTTTTGACAAACCGTGCAAAATTGTCTTTGATTTACAATAAACTAATTATGATAGCTGTACATTCTTATACGAAAACTTGGTTACAAATTCTCCACACAACAATCTAGACGTGACATAATATGGGCTAATTGGCTGACGCCTTTGTTCACGTCGTCGTCTTTTGGCTAAGTAATATATCAATAAATGATCCATAGTCATCGACTGTACACCGACGCTTTTGAAATTATACTGGTGACAGACGCCCGTCGCGGACGTCCGCGACCCGCACCCGCCTATGCCAGCGAAGGCGCTAAAACTCCAATAATGCAACCCAATCATTATGTCCTTGTATTCCTTATATCAGAATTCCACGCGGACGGAGCCGCGGGCAACAGCTTGTATATATAGTGGTCAATATGTAAGTGGTCCCGCTGTCATTAAACACATAGATTATTCTAGAATTCTGTGCAGCGCTTTGTGGCGAGTGGTAAAACTACAATAGAAATTGCATGCATTATTTCTATTTGGTTTCGCTATGCCACACTAGATGGCATTCTAAAAAGTGGGAGGGGCTTAGACTAAGGAGAAGAGACGCGTGGGGGACGAGGTATGGCGTCATGCCCCCCGCGTCTTCTTCTCACCCGCATTTGGCGACGCGTTTTTATTACGAGAAATTTCACTGGAACATCTCCGTTTACTAATCATATTCTGTCCTCCGTGGGTTGTTCCCTCTCATTAATCATAATTATTAGTTAATTAAACTGGTTAGAACTACGGCTTATCCAGTCCTATAATTTATTAGTCTGGTTTGTTAGCCGTAATCTGTAGCTTGCAATAAACAATTTCAAGAAAACGGAGTGAAAAATACTATATAGGGGTATTCGCTTGATACGAAATTGAAGTTAAAATAGGTATACTTGACATTAAATTATACGTCAAACGTGACATTAAAACATCTGAATTGAAAGTACAAATCTACATGAAAACGCGGACCGCTTCTTAAAAAAATTCAACCCTCTCTACTGTGAAATCTGCAGATTAGCACTAAGGCAGCAAAAGTCTGCAAACTCGCGCCAACTCAATAAAGTCTGCAGACTCGCACCAAGTCAGCAAAGTGCACAATGGCATGACCGCTAACACTGAGTGTTCGTTATCAGCAGAGTGACAGCTTATTAAAGCTAATAAGAAAGCGTGTAGCGACGTAAATTTGAATACTGTGACACAATGACGGCGCACAATATTTTTAAACTTCCGCGACGCCTTTTAGGGGAGCGTTCAAAGCTTCCTCTGAATCTGTGATAGCCGGAATTGTATGTAAGTTCTGTTATTCTAATCACATTATATCTACTGCAGTCTTAATCTGCAGTCTTTACGTATCTTATTTATTTTTGTAGCGTAGGTAAAACTATCAATAACTATGATTTGACTGAATATTACCCACGGTTTCACCCTCGTAAATATTGATCTCGTTACAAATATTACCCACGGTTTCACCCTCGTAAATATTGATCTCGTTACATATACCCATAGATACCTATTCCTGGCTTCCTTCCTATTTTTGGCGGTTATTTCAGACTGCGGCAACTTCCTTATGGTCCTTATCAGTATAACCGTTCTTACAAACCTCGATTGTGACAGGTGACCGTAGCGTTGATCAGGTTAAATCGACTAATCTAGCAAATTACAAACACTCATATGACAATTTGGATTTGGTCATCTAATTGGTCTGGCATACTTGTTTACCGCTGTGGCTGCTCTCACAAGACATCTTGTATAATTTACTGGCATTGGTCACAGGCTTATGATGTGATACGAATACATTTTCTACAATTCGTGAGCGAGTATTATTGTATTAATATTTTCCACCGGTGGGCTATGATACACCAGTCGTGATCTTGCCTGGTTGAAGGACCCTTTATGTCGGAAGAATATTGCACCCAACAGTCAAATAATATAAGGCCAAGGTGAACACAATAAAGTAATGAATATAAATGTAGAATAGAATTTGTAGGAGGTAGGGTAGTTCAGGATTTCGCACTTTGGCGCCAACAATATCGACAGGAGTTCAATGTTCCTATATAAATATTTCCTTCAGTGAATCAATTTATTATTATATTCTATTAAATATAAGGAAATGTAATAATGTATTGTTACTCGTATGTATGAATTAACAACATTTTAAGATAACACCTATATTTTATGATTTTCCTGTATCTTCTGTCAACGAAGAGTACAGATTTATGACTACACTGACATCGGTTTACAAAAATACACCCGTGTAGTTTAATCGTAGGTATTCGTGGGGATTTTGCGTACGTAAAAGGTATGATTCCGAAGCCGGCCGCATACGACAACTGCCGACACACGCCAGGTGCGGTCGCAGCTTGAAGCTTTGGGGGGGGGGGGGGGGGGTCACTTCGGAAATTCCTTAAAAAATTTAACCCCCCCCCCTCCCCTCGTACTGGGACTTTACAATATGACGTGCATGGTTTGGTGGGGGGGGTCATGTCCCATGTGACCCCCCCCCCGGACCGCGCCTGACACACGCAGCGGATGCGTAATTCATTGCCGCTTCTCAATGGTCCCCTTTATCCGACTCGGAGTTTGACAATTAATGGATACGCTGTATCTGCTGCATGCGTCTGTCGTTGTCGTATGCGGTTGACTTCGGAATCATACCTTTGCACAAACACCCGAGTAGGTTCTAGTCTAGCCTAGGTCCTAGTTAGTTTATAGAACTAAATAGCCATCATACCTTATTATATCTTACCAGATTTTACAGAACTGCCCACTTCCAATGATGTATTATATTCATAGATACGTCATACAAGAAGATGGCGGCTTTCAAAAATGGCGCATACACTAAGTATAAAAACAGTTTAGTTACTTATTAAAAATATGTCAATGTTATTAATTTATATGAATTATATATAAGTATCTACATTAATAATATTATATTATTACGAATTTATTATTATAATTGTTTTTTTTGGTCGCGATTCTGATTGGTGCATAAAATGATGACCAAAAGTCATCATTTTTTTGTCGCCATTTTAGAGTGCGGACAACATATCTATAGTTTTTAATATTTATCATTGCCCACTTCTACGTTTGTTGACACTTTTTTTCGCAAATCCAATAAATAGTGATAGCATAGAATAAATATCAGTTAATAGCCTTTTAATTCAATAGGTTTTTTCAATTAATATTTATTTAATAGCAATTAATGCGGCATGGCTTGAAATTACAAGAACCTTCACAGCTACATATGTAAAGAACACATTAGTTTTCTTGCAATCAGAAAGAAATACATGGGCTTGGTTATAGGAGAAAATTAAACCTGGTATAATATTATTAATGACGTAAGAATGAAAGAAAGTTAAATAAAAATATACAGCCGAACGGAAACTGTCAGGTATGTATCCGAATCCAATAAAAAATCCTGTAATTGATTTAATTTCAATATCGACTTTTTTAAGTCATGGCCATATCAATGTGGCCATTTAAGTAGAGGTGAGTTAAGATCTATGCATATTGCCTAGTCATGCAATTTGTTCGAAAATTCGTCAATTAAGAAGTATTCATTCACTGTAACTAATAACGTAATTTGAAATCCATATTAGTGAAAGTTTTTCAATACCAACTCCTAATACGAATGTTTTATTTCTAACCTTCACCGGCTACCGTACTGATTGAGATATTAGTAAGCCAATAATGACATTTTCAAAAAAATTAACAGGAAAGGAACACGTGTGTAAAGCATTCTAGCTCCTACAATGGTCATCAAGTAATTATTGTCAAGACCAGTTACATATTTTGATACGTTTTTGATCATCAACTTTTGGCGATAGTACAATCAGACAATTTTATCGATCATGAAAAATTAGCACTTGCTACAGTAGTTACGAGTACATTTGCCTCAAATAAGCATTCCATTTACACGAAGAAAAAGAAGAAGCATTCCGTAGCTTTGAGTGTTTTGACATTCTGTTCCCGGTTATCAACTTTTGCTGTTGAATGTACACTATATACATAGTAAGCAGTAAATCATTGAATTCCACGTTGAAAACAAAAGAAAATTATGATTTTTCAAAAACATTTCAAATGATTAAATGCCATATTTTCCGAAACCACTATTATTGGCTACTGCTGTCTTGATTATCAATACAGAGACACGGTTGTTACTTTTTTCACCACATTCTTTCATCTAGGAATCAGAATGTGCAATGGCACGAAACTGGTTGCTCTAGTTGGCGCATCAGAGCGGTATCTACGCACGCCAGCACATGGTTAGTTTGTTATCTAAATAAATTATGCAAGCAAAATACATCTTTATTTGTTATGTAGTATTAGCTATAATAGCGTAGTTAAATAACGATGGCGCTAAAGAAGAGGTTTCCGATTTTAAAAACCGTTCTAGGTTGATTGATAATCGCAATAAATGTATTTCATAATCCAAAAGACTATAAAACGAGCTCATTTTGTCGCAGAGAGCACGTGTGGGATTCGTTGGGACAAACCAAATGAGCCCAAACTCGAGGGGCTCACTAATAACCGCTAAAGAGTTCTATTAATCAGTTGGTACTACCGTCAGGTCATTTCAATACAAAAAGCACTTAAATACCGCCGTATTCGCGTCATTTTTACCCCCAACTATCAATTGAGGCACCTCACTGATATACCCTGACATAGTTAAATCTCTGTGGTGGATGTAGAAGACCGAGCCAATCTCATTCCTCATCTGCAAATCGGCGTACCTGGTAAACAATGGAAGAGCTCTGGCGCAGGCTTTCCTCTCTCAAGGTTGAGAGGTCCAGAAAATCCGATAATACAAGTCAAAAACAATAAACAGACCTTAGACTGCAAAGTATAAACTTTGGACGCATCTGGGAAATTGCTATGAGGATGATGACATAGTTTAATGCTCATGCAGTTTTTTATTCGCCTTCAAGGCATCATCTCATTACAGTTGTTAATATGAACTCCTTGACAGTGGCATTAGTAGCACATGTTGTGATAGGTAGGTGTGTCCAATGACATCGAAGTAACTTGTTTAGAAATGCATCCTGTTTAGTCCAATGGGATTTCCCCTATACATGAATACCATCATGATAAAATTAACGGACGTATGTGATGAATTTCTATTGGAGTCTTCTCCTATAACTCTGGTAACTCTTCAATTTGAAATCAGTTCCTTCTAACCTCTCCAGCTAAGCATTATGTTAATGTTACAAGTGAGTCCACGCCGTTAGTGTAATGACCAAGATTGGAACCTGGGATCTCTTGATCGTAATTCCTCTTTAACCTCCAAGCTACCTCTTGGGGATATAAAGGTGTTAATGTATAAAAAAAATAAACAACCGAGTAGTAATCGCTTGTTATTAAGACGTTGCTGAGATTTTTTCCATCCGAGTTACTCACAGCTACAGCATACGTGCGAAGCGAAAATTATCCAGTTATTCCATATTCTCAATTAGTTAACGTCGATAAACTCGCACGTCATCGTTACAATAACGTTTCATTGCGTGTTGCCAGATTATTCGTAGCGTTAAATATGTTCTACCTTTAATGAAGCACTTTCGACTAGAATATTTTGAAATCTTAAATCGCAATCGTTCTGTTCAAACAATGTCATTATATTTTCATAAGCCCGCCACGCTACCGCTGATGTTTTGCTATTCATCTTTTTTCATACAAATTATCAAATCGCACGTAAATATTGTTTCTTGTGTAAAAAAGAACTTTGTAATTTATTTTTATAGACGCGCTACGCTGATGGTTTGCGAGAGGTTTCCTTTTTCACTAGAGTTGTAAAAAATGCCTTATTGCTGCATTGGTAAAGGTTCAAAAATATTAATCACACACAAATTAATGATGTGAAAATTACTGAATTGAAAACTCTACCATCGCAATAGTGTTTTGTACTAATATACCTGAACGGCTATAATTTGGCGTATGTCTTTCTGTGAGTGAAACGCCAAAGCATGTGAATTATCATAATATTATGATGTGGCAGATCGTTCACATAATATTTATCATCTTTTTATCTCATCAATATGCCGATTATGTCAGGTGTCGGAGAAAAATGTATACACAACTAGGTAACCCCGGTGACGCATGTTGTGAATTTTCTCTACAATTATTTTCGACTACTTTTCGGGTTTTGTTACCGCGAAAACACATATTTGTTCTAGTACAAATCGGGTGAACGGATCTTAGATAAACCAATCAACAAGGCATTCCGACAGAGGCCGAAGGAACCCGCATTCGAGTTCCATCCTCAGATTACCTCTCTAATTTTAAAATTGCACTCAGCTTAAAACGATGACTTCTAGAGGTTAACTGAAAGACCTCTCAACCGCCGCGCTGCAAGCTGATTCATATTGTGCTCTTTTCCAATTACTGGAGTCATCAGTCTCATGTCTTGTCACACGTTGTTATGGTAATTCGCCTTTTAAGGCGTCTTTTTCATATCAATTGGTTTGATCTATCTTCCAGTGTGCAATTCTCTAGGCAAACAGCGTCGAGCACAGCGCTGCGACCGACCTTGATAGAGATTGTCATTGGTCGATTTTCAATGACGTCACTTAGTCCGACCAATAACAACTCCTATCATGGTCGGTCGCAACGCAACGCTGTGCTCGACGTTGTTTGCTTAAAGAATTGCATACCTGGTCATGAAGGAATAGTAAAACTTCTTGCAACCTAAAGGATCAGCATCAGAGATATTCCATGTATTCTTGCCCCTGCATAAACATAGATATTAGTAGTTGCTGTTACAGCGAACCTTTGTGGAGCCGGTCCGAGGACAATAGAGTATAACAATTTAATTAGATCTGAATACACAGATCATTGTATTTGGAACTATCCTATTCTATTGTATGTCAATGTTTTAGGGTCATACAATGTCAACGAACCCTTATAATGGCTACAGCTGTGAATTTGTGTTCGAAATCTTAATAGTAGTTTAGAGTTTTTGTCATTATTCTGACAATCGTCACCGTTAACGAACTTATAGCTAAGAGCTTCGACTGTAACTAAAAATTCGCGTTGCACCACCGGATCAAGGGCTTGATACAGAAGACAGTACTCCTGGACACAGTACGTATTGCGAGGAGATTCCTCTCTCTTGAGTCCTGATACTCCTGATCCTACCTACTTGTACTCTGCCCTCTAATTGTAAACTGTTTTAAAGGCTCGCAAGTCGCAACGTCAAGGGGGCATTCGCACGTTGCTTATTAAATTCAAAGGCTCCCTTTACCTTCTCAAAGTATCACTGGCTATCTTACTTGTAAGCAAAAACACAACATCTGTATATGCCCGGAGGTATAAGCAGAGTTTTGCAAAAATCAACATTTTCCCGAATATTTTTGATCGCATATCGAGACTAACCTGTACCAAACATAATGAGCAGTTTTCCAGTAGGTATAATAATCAGTTGGTTTTTAAATCGTAAAGAGATGGCGCTAGCATAGCTTTTGGTAATTTTAATGTACTCTGTGGTTTGTTTGTGCGATGTTGCCAAAGTTTAATTTCATTTACCCATATTACAATAGATAAAATATGATAAAACGCTTAATTCTTTTCGCGTCACTGTCTGTAATTTTAAATAATATTATATTTATATTAATATTATCAAAAAAAAATGTCAAAACATTTATGTAAAGTAAATTATTACAAAACCGAAGAACATTTTTTCCATAAATTAGGGAACA
This sequence comes from Eilema depressum, assembly GCA_914767945.1. Taxonomy (NCBI): domain Eukaryota; kingdom Metazoa; phylum Arthropoda; class Insecta; order Lepidoptera; family Erebidae; genus Eilema; species Eilema depressum. Next base: position 4,931,074 of record OU612026.1, read on the forward strand.
CTAGATGTGAGACCACACTCTTCTTACCAAAAGTGCCGGCTGCGCCATCTAGCTTGTCCTTAGGAACCCTATAAATACCTACTGGAAAACTGCTCATATTAATAAGAAATACGAATAATAAATACACTTTAGCTGATGTTATACTTACGAGATTACGAAGGCGACATGTATTTAATGTAATATTGTACAAATATTTAATTTCTCAAGTCTTGCCCGTATTTACGGTTGCCCGTAATTCAAATATCTAAATAATGTTTGTACAATAAGATATGCGGCAGTTATCTAGGTTATTTCACTTATCAGGTAACTCCTTCCCTATATTTTTATCGTAATGGAACGCGAAATGATTGAATTTAATTATCATACACTAGCACCATCTATCAAATTGATACTTTTTATGCGAAAAAGTTCACATTCACACATTAATTACCTGCAGTTAGATAGAATCGGCTGAACTTTCTTTTGTTAAACAGTAAGCATTTTACTCAAGACGCTAAGGGGATATCTTTTTGCAAAATATGCAGACTTTTTTCTGACATGTGTCAAGAGTGATCACAGGTTGCAATATGACTAATGTTGCTTGTCGCTATTGTAGTCAGAACCCTTTCCACCCCTCCTGTTACCCACTTTAGGGTTCACAATGAACAGTTCCCATGTACATGTTTGTTATTTACCCTTTAATTTGCATCATCTTTGTAACATCATTAGGCTGTGTAGATGCATGCACAAGATTGTATTGAATATTAGCGTTGTGTACATTTCTAAAATTGGTGTAACATGAGTATTGAACACGCATTTACATAGGACGCTATTTTAAGGATCAATGCGCAGAGTTCACAATGTATTACTAGAAAGTGTCGACATAATATTCTTCAGAGTAAAAATAAAATCTGTATTCAAATTGAAAGGGAGGCTGTTAGGACTGCGACCTATTTTCGACGTTGACAAGAGGTGTCACATCCACTGAAGTTCTTCAATGATGTTATTAGATAAAGATCCGATGTCAATCACCCTTTGTGGCAAATTCTATTCAAAGGCGTTTCAATAAGTAGATACCTTGAAGGTAAGGTATAAATTGTTCCACCGTAAGTAGAGCTATTTCTAGTTTTAATCGACATCTATCTGGCTAAAAAGAAAGCGCAATGAGAAAACTAAACATGGCTAAAAGCGCTGTTTCTGCTGTAGTTGTATAAGCTGTAGATTAGCTGGGTAATCATGTCATGTTCCCTGCAGCGAGTTCAACCTCATTTAAAGTTTAGTTTGTTGCTACGTGTACCTGTGCAGAACTTTCTGTTGCCGCCATGTTCTAGAAGTTAACTGACGGAACTTTATATTTGAGTAAATTTTATGTTTACGGTAAATTAATTATGACTTGCGACAATATGATGGACTATTTGTCCTTGGTGGTGGGTGGAAATGGATGGGTCTAGAAAGCGTTGTGTAGAATGTTGTGGAATATTTATTTATTTATTTATTTATTTATTTATTGAAGGTCACCATGAATAAGAAACTTTTAAGAATTTACAAAATTGATTGGTAAAGTCTCTCTAGCGAGACTTGTACTCTGGCGGGCACAAAGCTGTCTTTTCAGTCTTTTATATCGCTTTTGAACAAAAATCGGAAATTAGATTCCGATTCGAACTGACTTCAATCAAAGCTAAGAAATCCGGTTAAGGTTAGGTATATTTTTTAAAGGACGATGACAATCTTGTTACACTTCATAGACTATTCCACGTATTTTCTTTCATTTTGACTCTTTAGATGTCCTTTGGTTCCAGTGCAAAATTGTACTATGGCCGCGCAGGGTATTCTCTATTTTTATTCCTACAATTTTATGTCATAATTTAACATTGCATAATGTTACTTGTCCTAACATTATTTACGCATAATACTCATTTGCCATAACTTTTTAATCATAATTTTTTTAATCCTATTTACTATAAGCATAATATTTTATAAGCATACTGTCCCAAAGCATAAGTTTACTTAAGCATAACGACCCGTAACCATAACTATTTTAAGCCAGAATGTTCATTTGACTAAATAAAGTTCTACATGGTTATAAAAAAAAATAACCACGAAGGCCTAATGCGGGAGCTTCGCTTCGCTCCGCTCCGCTCCCGCATTAGCCTTCTAACCTAATCTATCCAAGTCGGAATCAGGAGCTTTCTCAATAAATCTGCCAAATAACTATTAGACAAACAATATGCTTTACAACTTTATGCATATCAAAGTTATGAATAAAAACATTAGGATATATAATATTTATGCTTAATAACATATTATGCTAAAAACCAATTATGGCACACTATTATTATGACAAAGAAAATTATGCCTAACTTGTTATAACAATTTAAATTAGGACAAAAACCATTATGAGAAAAAATGGAATCCCTAATTTTATTTTGCAATCCTGCCTAGAGGAAAAGGACTCGCACTAATTTTACTCAAAGGAAATATTTCTTTAATTCATATTGAAACAAATCTGCATTTACTCCATCCCTCCCTCCATCCCTAGAAACAAATCTGTATTTACTCCATCCCTCTACCGAACCCAAAACATCTCTCTATAGCATTAATGGTGATGCCTAAAAATTAATCTAAACACAATTTCTTATAATTAGACCTGAAAGCGTGTATGTTAGTTATTGCAAATGAGTGGGTGTGAGTGTAAAGACCTGTGCGTGTTAGGTTCATGAATGCATTAGTAAGGCGGATATGTCAATTTGATCCCGTGCGCGTGCTTGTGTAATGTCGCCAGACCGTCTGTTTGGTGAGCATCGGTAATGTACGGGACAAAATCAAGGGCATTGTGCCTATAAATATAGATAGGTAGGTCCCTTTCTGATTAAAGTTACATTACATCTGTCCATATACAGTTGTTTAAAATTTGTAAAGATTTTTAGGAAGTAACGGCGTCTGAAAAGTTACATTTGGTGGGCATCAGTAATGTACGGGACAAAATCAAGGGCATGTGCCTATAATATAGATAGGTTCCTTTCTGATTAAAGACAATGTATATTAGACTTAGGGCATACGAAACCCGAGCCAATTTTGAAAACCCGGGTTTTCGGGTTTTATCCTAATCAAAACCCGGGTTACCCGGGTTTTTTTCGAGCTTTTTCATCCTCTTTATTTTTTTTATTTGAATTACAAAGAAGCTATAAGCTATGCCCCTGACGGGTTAAGTTCTTTTTAAGGGTACCAGATTTGACTAAGGTACCAGAAAAATGTGGCAAAGGCTGCTCACGAGCCAAAAAAAAAACGATACGTTCTTATTTTAAACATCTTGGATGTTTCACCAAAAAGTAATGATGATCCGAGCTTTAAAAAAGCGCTATAGTAAACGGGGGGAACCCTCTATAACGTTACGACGCATTATTTTTTTTCACAACAGCTTATTAGTCCAGTCATTTGGTATTTTTACTTGGAAAGTTTTCCGGGAGTTTTGAAAATTGGCAATTTTATAGATTTTGATATGCTCTTTCCAAATTTGAACTTTGCCACCTCGTATGTTTGCCGCTCGCGCCGCCATTTTGAAAAAATGGCGCCCAAAAGCAGTTTTTTGATAATTACTCTTTTCCGACGCATTTTACAGGAAAAACATATTTAACAAAATAAAAGTAGAGGAAATTTCCTACAATTTGTGATAAATTTTTTTTCCCTAAAATTAATAGTTTCGGTGTAGGAGCGCCGTAAAGTGTAATTCAATACACGTTTCGGCAGAAATACTCATTTCCACACCACCATGAGGTAGAAAAATCGGCGCGTTTTTTTATCGTGGTATCCCTTCTATCTACTTCATTAGAAGCCCTGGCTCTGTAAATGCAAACGACACTGTGAAATGATAAACGTATACTGATGACTCAGACTAAATATTTCTGTTGAGCTCAGCCGGGGCTAGATGTTTCTTAGAAGGGAAAGAAGGGGCCTGACACAGAAGGGGCGCATTTCTTTATACCTGCGGAGACATGACAGACTATAGTTACCTATAATTACTATAGATAACCTTCGTATAATTTTTATAATTTACAAGTCACAGTATGAGCAGTTTAAAGTAAATATTACACGTTGGTGTGGATGTATAATGGTTTACGGCGCTCGTACGCCGAAACTATTGATTTTAGGAAAGAAAAGGTTTGACATAAAATGTAGGAAATTTTCTCTACTTTTATTTTGTGTAATATGTTTTTCCTGTAAAATGCGCCGGAAAGGAGTTATTATCTAAAAACTGCTTTTGGGCGCCATTTTTTCAAAATGGCGGCGCGAGCGGCAAACATACGAGGTGGCAAAGTTCAAATTTGGAAAGAGCATATCAAAATCTATAAAATTGCCAATTTTCAAAACTCCCGGAAAACTTTCCAGGTAATGTTCTAGGTTTTCGCCCAAATGACTGGACTATTATGTGCAATCATGTCCTTGAAGTTTCAGCTAAAAATCATCAAGTATCTTTCATAACGTGACAGCAAACTTCCCCCTTTTCTCCTCTTTTTTCCCTGCTATCAAAAAATAACTCTTGACAAAAGTTGTGTTTTAAATCAAAGAACATGTGTGCTAAATTTGGTGAAAATCGGTTAAGAAATGCGCCCTCCAGATCGGAACTAACATAACCACAGACATTCTTCTTCTGTCGAGTCGACGGCATATCTTGTCATATTTTGTTTGCCCAGTATGTAGCCACTCCGATAGCGTTGTCAGAGGCACTCATAAGTTCCTCCGGAGTGCACGTGCTTGGGCAGGCAGCACAAGTTAACAGGTGGGTCATAGTCTGTGGAGTAGTTCCGCATTCACACCGTGGATCCATCTCGTCTGAATGACCTCACCTAATACGGTTTTCCTTACTTCGACCGACCTGCGTCCGAAGTCTATTTAAGGACTTCCAAGTGGTCCAGGCAAGGTCCCGTTCGGGGGGAAGATTCTCTGATAGCGGGACGAAGATGATAGGTGGCCTCTGTGCTCCCCATAGATCAACTCTGGCTGAAGAGGGTTCACAGATAATAGGAGCAACGTACGCGATGAAGCTCTTGCGGCTTTTCAGCCTCTGTGTCACACCAGAATGATTATGCATGGGGTGTCGCTGACCACAGACATTAACACCGATAAAAGCAAAATCGGTCATCTTGTCGAAACAGAGACTCGCTCGCTCGGACAATTAAACAGTGCTTCCCAATTCACAAAAACAGTTTTAATATTAAAAGTCACTTCTAATGTGCTCGAAAGAAATCTCTCAATCTCCAGGACGCTATCTCTATCTATTACAATCACCACATCATCCACGTCCATTATACGTGCACCATTCCACCATCTAGTTGGTTCCGCCAATTGAACCCTGGGCGCATCAGGACTCCGTAGAGCCTCTGCATTCCACGACCGCTATATGTGGTCGTAGAATGCAGAGGCCTTACCTTCAGAGCCTTACCTTCCTGTCGCTTAGGAAGCCTTGTAATAACTCGTCTGAAATTTGTGGGGCACTTTTCCTCCACCAGTCTCAGGCCCGGTTTCCACCAAAGCGGAGAGGAGAGAAAGGAGCTGCGAAACTGACAGGTGATTTTCACCAAAGCGGAAAGGAGATGCGTAGCGGAGACGACATGTGAGCTGTGTCTTACATAGGCCACCAATCAAATGACGCCTTCTGGTGACCGAGGCGCGGAGAACGGGGATTGCGAGCGGAGCAAAGCCAACCGCCACAGGCCGCCTGGCTACACACTTCTCCACTCTTCCGCGCCGCTGTAAAATTAGACATCTGCTTTCCTTTCAGCTTGATCCGTTTTCTCCGATCGAGAGAAGTGGAAATAACTTTATCTGGCGAGGGCTAGTTTTCAACAGCGGATAAAGTTGAGACGAGCCACCAGCATCTTCTCGTACACCTACTCCAAGACGAACGATAGACCATCGACCATGGAGACGGTGTACAAATCCTTACCTGGCTACTCAGTGCCACCACTACAGCTTTCTCCTACATCTTAGAAAAGTAGCCGTGGTGAAGGTACTGATCCAGCAGCTTCACGAAGAGCAAGCGGTTGGCCTCAATGGTGCAGATATGTGCAGTGAGGCCATCCCCTGCGGAGCATTCTTGGGATTGAACTTTTGAAGGGCATCAAAGAGTTCGCTCGAGTAAGGATGCGTAATTATCTTGATGGGAGTCATTATGATAATGACCCACCCTTTACTATAAGTGAACTCTTTGATGCCCTTCAAAACCTCCCTTCCTTCCTTGCTCATCCGACCTTTTGAGCTTTTCTCTTCTTTCCCGATGCCCCCGTCGTCTTCTCCTACCCAATCTTGTAGGTAAAAAGCAACTCGGCCGAACCCTTTGTGTCCTATACTCATAATTACTTATCAAATAATGAAAAGAAAAAAACCCGGGTTTTGATTTAAAAAACCCGGGTTTTTTTTTCGCACCGAAAACCCGGAAAACCCGGGTTTTTTCGAGTCGAATAAACCCGGGCTCGATGCCCTAATTAGACTTTATATGTACAGCTGTCACTTGTAAAGTTTTTTAGAAATAGCCGTGTCGAAACTGTTTAGGCCATTGAAAGGTTACATTTGGGTTGCATTCTTCAAAGGATACAACTTTTTTTCTGTAAATATCAAGGGGATCAGTTTAAAGTTAGGGTTTTAGGGGTTTTTTTCCCAAGATTGTGGCCTTGGGACTGGGGTTGGAAGTTTGCAACACCATAAACCTGTATTTAACTTTGTGCTAACCCCCTTGATATCTGAAAAAGGAAATTACATTGTGGCAAATGCACGATAAGTCCAAAAAAAATGTAAGATTTTAATGGACTAATCTAGTTTAAAAAGCGCACTTTGTAATAGTTTAAACTTTTTATTCTGTACATATTAGATCGGCCAGTTTGATGAGGAACTAATGTGATGTGCTAGATTTGATTGCGACAAATTCAACAGTCACTCGTTGAATTCGTCACTTGCTTCGTTTTATTTTCGTCTATAGGCGTCAGCTGTCCTACAATTGTTTGTAATTAGTCTAATATTCGATGATCTCACCTATCGGAAATGTGCTAGATGGTTTCGTTTACATACCTACTATTATGTTATAATAGGGTGTATGACCCCACCAGGACATTTAAGGCCAAGTCGTTATAGCTACTGACTAACTGATGAAGCATTGACAGAGGCTTTTCTCAGGGTTGGGAGGTCAAACAGTCAAACCAAAAGGAGGAGAGAGAGTAAAATGGACCTCCGACTCCAAAGATTTTGAATGGAACTGGGAAACAACGCTATAATGATGATAACTGAACATTGTATGTTATCCATGTTTACTTTTTTATTGAATGAAACTTGTAAACAGGGGAAAGTCGATGGCGATTTGATCAGGTAAAATGCGATCCATACTGTTAACCCTAGTAACTGCTTTGAAAAATTAAATGTACAATTATAAATCTCAGCTAACGGAACTGACACATGTTTCAGTTTCCTAAGCGCAGGATAATCTTATCAAGCACAGGAGGTCGTACGTCATGGGCTGAAAATAGCTCTTGTGTAATCTGCTGAATAACTACTGTACTCATTTTGCGCAAAATTATTTTTTATTGCATATAGGAGAAGAGAATTTCGTCCTTTAGTCTCCTGCCTCAATGACCTTGGATTGGTCTTCAAACGCCCTAATGTTTGGGGACCAAACCAAGCTCATTGGGGCCAGCCAAACTCATTTCCATGCACAAATGTTGATTAGCGGACAAAACCGTGGCTGGATGGGCGTGTTAAAAGACAGTTACTCTCATAAAAACAATAAAAACCAACCCAAAAGTAGAAGGAGTAAGCGAACCACGGGATTAGAGGTGCAGGTCTTGAATACAACCGGGAACAACGCCAAAGGTCTTCTTTTTTCTTCTTCTTCTTCTGTCTCACAATAATCTTACGATCTATAAACTTTCTAGGCTGAACTTTCTGATCTATAGGCTTTCTTTATCGTAGCCCAACAAATGACTTCAGTAAAAGTGTTGCCGTAGTACAATAAAGAAACAAATAGATTGTCATTCACACTAATTCCGTTAGATTAACCTATGGCCCTCGTGTGTGGATTAGGATAAACTCAAGGCCAGATTTCGTAATTAATTTTACGTCTCTCTATCTCACTATCTGGAGACTGAGAGCGGAAACACACGATGCGTTGCGGCGGCGGCGCGACGCCGGAGCGGTGTCGCTGCGTCGTTTTACATAGAAATATCTGTAGCATGTCACACGATGCGCTGCGTCGCCGCACCGGACTTGCAACCACCGAGACGAGGCGGGGAGGGGTGAATGCGTTGCGACGCCGAGCGGCACCGCTCCGGCGCGCGCCGCACCGCCGCCGCGTAGTTGTTTATGATTTATAGACCGGGCGCTAGAGGTATGAGTATGCAAAATGTGAGTACCGAATTTCGCCAACGGATTGAAGTGAAGAAAAGGTCCAAGAATGATAATGTGGATCTTGCCGGTCTATTTTCTGGTCCATTTTTTTTACCCCCTCTTGTCTTATTCGTAAAGGAAATGTATTGAGTAGGTACATGATATAAAATCATTTTAATGAATATTTCCGTTATAATTTATAGTTTGTTCTAATGGTAAAAGTGAGGATGGATTCTTAAATAGGTACTTAATAAAAAAAAACGAAAATAAAAGTAATATTTAAAAAAAAAAAGTTATTCGAACAACCAGCGAATTCAAGCATAAATGTTCTTAAAGTAGGTAAAAAATACTTATTTTTAACGTTATTTTTAAACTATCGCGGTGTAAACTCATAGTTTTTATGTTTCGGACTTATCGCGATTAATTATTATTTTGGAACTTACTTGTGCCGACGTTTCGGGTGCGTTGCAGCACCCGTGGTCACGACTTGACTGGTCTGCGAGCGTCGAGAGGTGCGCGGGATTAATTTGTGCGCCTACCCTCCACTACTTATTTGTTCTCTTTGGCCCACACTGTGTACCGTAAACCCACTCACACAGACAGATACCTGCACGCCTCCTCGCATCATCACCCACTTCATTTAAAATCAGTAAGCTCGACGCTCATCAAGCGAGCAAATGACCTGTGTGACCCTGAACACCTGCAGCAGGAGTTAGATCATGTTCAGGAGGTTCTTCAAGTGAACGGGTATGTTACGAGTTCTAGAAAGCCGCGACGTGCACCGAGGAAGATGTTACCGGGTGTTGACCGCCAACCGGCGTACATGCCATATGTGAAAGGTATAACGGACAAGATCGGATCCTGCTTACGGAAGTTTTCCATTAAGACTATCTTCAAACCGTGCGCCAAAGTAGCGAAATACGTGCGAACATTGAAGGACGTCATACCTCTACAAACACCAGGTGTCTACAAAGTGGATTGCAGCTGCGGTAGTTCCTACATAGGCCAAACGAAGCGAACCATTGCAGAAAGGGTCAGAGAACATATCGCGGCTGTGAAAAACCGTCAGCACAATAAATCGGCAGTAGCAGAACATCTTGAGTCGGGGGCCAATCACTGGATTGAGTTTCATCAGCCTAGAGTCCTCTCCACTGATCGCCACTATTATTCACGGATTGTGCGTGAAGCTATTGAAATCAAAAAATATAAAAATTTCAATAGGGAAGATGGATTCAGGCTGTCTGGGACGTGGAATCCAGTGATTAAATTACTCAAACCCAAAAACACAGTGCCATTAAAAACTGACGTAGTGAGTGTTGTGTGTCGCCAGCCTTACCATTCACAAATAAGTAGTGGAGGGTAGGCGCACAAATTAATCCCGCGCACCTCTCGATGCTCGCAGACCAGTCAAGTCGTGACCACGGGTGCTGCAACGCACCCGAAACGTCGGCACAAGTAAGTTCCAAAATAATAATTAATCGCGGTACTTATTTTTAATTTTGACATTTGTTATTGATGCATTTACATAATGAAATACAAACCAATTCAGATTTATTGCAATTACAAGACCTTGTGCGACAATTTACAGTTCATTTACATGGGGGGAATTAATAACTCTGGTAAAGACGGCTTGTATAGTCATTTTGTCGTAGACGTAAGTCACTGTTGAGCTTTTCGTAAAAGTGTACTTTTATATATGCCTAGGTAGGTACCTACCTATATTTTATAGCATTAATGATACTAATGTTGTCAGCAAAATGTTATTATATTTAATCATCGATATATATTATATTAGCTTTTGCCCGCGGCTCCGCCCGCGTGGATGTCGGTTATCGCGACCAAACATAGCCTATGTCCTTTCTCAAGGTCTAATCTACCCCTATACTAAATTTCATCAAAATCGGTTCAGTGGTTAAGGCGTGAAAGCGTGACTGACAGACAGACAGTTACTTTCGCATTTATAATATTAGTATGGAAATATGGATTCAGGATTGGCAGTCGGCAGCACTAGTGTGATGCCCCTGGTGTTGCATACGTCCATAGGCCACGGTGACCACTTCCCATCAGATGGGCCGTGTGCTTGTTTGCCACCTAAGTAGTATAAAATAAAAATGGATACAAAAACACGACTTAATAAAGCAACTTCTTTACGTCAATAGATGTAGAAACACACTAAACGCATACGCGCGCTATGCTTACTTTAAGGGCGCAGAGGGGATGTGAAGGGAGCGGGAAGGGACCATCACACCCGGCGGCAAGATTTCTTTGTCATTATTTAGAGGATCAGGTATAAGAATCCGGTCATAGTGTTGCCGTCACTCGGATTTTGCATACTCAACTACCTCTAGCGCTTGCACTATTATTAACAGACATTACAACGCAGCTAGGGCGCACGCGGCGCCGCTGCGTCATAACAACGCAGCGGCGTCGCACCGCTCGTGTGCCCGCTACTGCGGCGAAATTTCTGCGGTGCGACGCCGCAACGCATCGTGTGTTTCCGCTCTGACTGTCGATTTATGATAAGGGCCGCCTAATATGAATTAAGTTTCACTTGCAATGCAACAAAACTTTGATCAAATAAGAATCGTGATAGTACATGTATTACACATTTCGGAAGAAAGATTCTGGTGATTTTGAACCTTGTGTGTATAAACATTAAGATAATAACTGTATGAGCTTTTCATCGTGCCTTGTTACTTTGTGACCTATTCTTATGTATGAACCTTAATTTTAAACTAAGTACAAATTCCAAGCCTTGCAAATGACTTGAAATTTCGCAACTTCTTAAGAATAGATGAAAGGTATAAAACTTAATGGTTTTATAACTAGACTAAGTTTTAGCCAATATAATGACGCCTATGTATAATGTAAGCATGATAATGTCACGGAGAATATAACTATGATGTCATCATTCACACGACCTAGTAACTCAGTGTACCATGTAGTATGTATTACTACTAGATAATAACATTTATCACTTGGTTCATTATTTACTAGATTAACGAGGGAATTACTGTTGAAATCAAATTGACTAAGTCAAAATGTTTCATTATAGCCTACTGCTAAGAGGCTGAGTAGAGTCTAAGAATCTAATCCGCGGCAGTAATTCCCTATTTGTAAATTTTCTGCTGGACACGGGACCCTATCAGTATGAGCTCAATTATGCAATAACTCACCGCACTGGCGTAGTGTAGAAGGCAGATATCACACATCTTCATAGAAGGCATAAAGCAGATATCAAACGCATCATCATCTCAGTATTGAGTTGCAACTGTTGCAAGAGGTATCCGGGGCTTTCACCTCGGAGCCCAGAGGTCACTTTTCGGCTTTTCCTCCTCAATACGACTCCAAGCCACATATCACTACCAAGTGACACCATTACTGTGATTATACCTAATTTTATTAATTGTACCTTGTAACATCTGCAACTAAGTAAATGAGCTTAATAGGCAAAGCCCTTAAATCTCCATTAGACGGTTTATCTAAATTGAAAAACATTAGTTGAAATGTACATTTAGGTTTGCGAAAGAGTATTAGAAAATCTTAGAGAAAGTAGACAAATCATTGCAAATTCACTAATCTTTTTCAATTTTTGTCTTAGGTTCCTGGAGAACCTCTCTTTAAAAACACAATAAATAGTACTCGTTGGATATCCAATTCTTACTAGAATGCAACGCCTATGTTCATACACACATAGCTATGACGTAAGAACTAAAGTAAGCTGTGATATCAATCCGTAATAATACTAGACAGCGAATGCAACTCTTGCACGGCGATGATCATGGATGGGTGATAGACGCATATATCAAATATGCATGTCAGATATTACGATTACCGTTTCCTGCTTTACCTTCCTAAAGATTGCCATTTTATTTTATTATGAATGCTTATATACTGTTTAAAGTTATCGCATGTTCGGTGTATAAGGGCTCCTCCAAGATCTTTTATCCAAAACACCCTCGCATAAGGACGAGTAGAACACCTGAATGACGGTCGAGGGTCTGGCCCAATTTTTCCTTTCGCAATCAGGGGTTTAGACTTTAGACGGCATTTGCTCCTTAAAAGCTGAGACAAACCAATTATGAAAAGTAAGAAGTTCGACTCAAATTGACTCAATCTCCAAAATGCAAGATTGGGTGCAATCTAGATTGGCGCTCCGCTGATGACAATGAAGTAACTTAGAAACTTGAAAAGATCAAGATATTGCGAAATTATCGATTCAATCCATTCATAATCAAAACATAGTACAAATTATGGACGGATTTTACAATACACTATCGTACACTGAATAGTAATTAGTGTATCCATTAGCTAATTAAATCACAATGTACGCGAGCGATGCGAATCAGATGTTTTCTACCGTTACTTCAATACGTAGATAAGGCATAATCGGAGAAAGTTTAGGCTTATAAAACCGAGATACCGTACGTAGATCAATCACTAGAAATTTCAATGAGGGGTTCGTCTCTAAGTGGTAACCGACTATCAATCAATCAACTAGCCTATTGCAGTCCACTGCTGGACATAGGCCTCTCCCAATGTCCGCCACGTCTGCCGATTGTCCGCCTTCCGCATCCAGTCTGTCCTAACCACCCTTTGCAGGTCATCAGTCCATCTGATTAGGGTGCCTCCCACCTTCCGTTTTCCGCCGATCACATACGACAACTGCAGACGCATACAGCAGATACAGCGTACTCATTACTTGTTAAATTCCGATACGGATAAAGTTGACCATTGAGAAGCCGCAATGAATTACGCGCATCTGCTGCGTGCGTCTGCAGTTGTCGTATGCGGTTAGCGGTCACCTTCGGAATCATACCTTTATAGGATGAGTGACCGTTCTTAATATACTGAGAAGTATCTGTGCCCTGTACCTTGCTGAGTTAAGCCATTGTTCCCTATTGCCATACAAACACCTGTAGCACTTGCAGCAACTTGGTCTTACTGGAACTTCAAGGCCAGATGGCAGTCGATTCAAGGATAATATCGATGTTCCGCCGTTTCGTAGTTAGACTGAACGTCAACCTCCTTGACCAGGACCTCAGAGTCCACATCCGAGGTGAGAGCCCCCGTTGCGGCCAAGACTAACCCAAAGATGATATGTTAGACAGTTAGCACCAACTGAATTGGGAAAATGCTTGTAGGAGTCGTAGGATGATAACGTTACAATATAATTATAACGTTACTAGATAATTTGGTGCAACGTATCTGGTACAGCTAATACCGTTACTGTAATTACCATTTAAGTCTGCATGCTATTGCCACATGCCATTCAGCTCGATATTGTTATGATTCGGCACGCTGCGCACTCGAACGCCTGACATTTCGTAACCGTGGCCATTCAATTGGCCGGTATTCTTGATGCAAACATCAATAGCGGTTGCTGTAACTGTTGATTGTTTCGATGGGATGCATTATAGTCTAGGTTTATGGCTGTAACGAATTAGATGCCGAATACTTCACAATTAATTGAAACAACTGAACATTGGCTAGAGTACTGCAGGCACATGCTGTAACAAACATCTCGAATGATCGAAGTGAGCTCGATAGCTGAATCCGCGGTGATTGGTCAATTTCTATCGAGCTCACTTCGATCATTCGAGATGCAAGTTACAGCATGTGCCTACTGGTGCTAACAACTAAACAGGCTAGTTTTAATTAGTTGAAATTAATACATACATAAATGTAATCTCGCCTTTATTCTCGGCCGAGGTGAATTAACACTTTACACCTATATTTCACCAATCATTGTATTAGGTCCCACGTAATAGTGGGTGAGCCTATTGCCGTATTCCAGGCACTTTTCTTGACTCGAGCCATGCATCTGAGACTGAGTCTGAGCTGTACATATCTGTCTGATGTTAAACAGCCCTATCCCTTAGTCGCCTTGTACGACACGGGAAAGTTCAACTCTGTCGGGAATCACGCGAAATTGAAAATAAATAAATTCAATTTTATACCGCATTAGCTACTAACTTTGATTTTGATGATTTGCCTAAATTTAACTTGGAAATATTTAAAACGGAGAAAGTTAATATCACTGAATATAAAATGAAGAAGCGCCCTTAAATCTTGTTAGTATGTAAACTAGTGTCGCCAACTCTCACCACAATATTTGTGACCTCGCAACACTCTCACTATATTATGAACTATCCATCTGCGGATATCCGAGAGAAAAGAAAGATCCGTAGCCGTATCCGCAATTTATTTTGCGGATATTTTACAATCATGTACAGTTAGCAAGAAGATGAGTATACTATGATAAAGTTATCTCCTTTGCAGACTGTACCTTATTAATTTTCAATACATAGATGAATAATTAATCCTTGTTATATACGAATTGCATTGTTTCTGTCTAATTGCACCTAAGAGGAGACTTCTGCATTCGACAGTAAATATTGCCTATGAAAATATACCCGGTGGAGTGGCAAAAGACTGTTAGCGAAATGTGGGTTTTGATATACCTCTGCTTACCCCTTTTTGAGTACACATGCGACAATATAAGCAAGTAAAATAGTACTAGTACTCCTGTAGTACATTTATTATACTATACCACGCTTAACTGCTTTAATAAAGTTTTATTAGGTTGTTGACTTTTTTACACAGTTTAAATATGATATCAGCAAATTGTACTGTAATTGTGGTTACTCATGCTTTACCTTTTAAAATAATTAGCATTATAGTTATCGCCGAAATATCGGGAACTCCAAACAATACATGGTAAATATTCCCTATTTACCATGTATTGTTTGGAGTTTCCGATATTTCTGCGCTGTTGAAAGCACCATGCTGCTGTTGCATAATTTGCAACAAACTAATTTAATAATATAAACTAAAGCGTACTACCATTACTGACCCTTATACTCCGGAAACAAGTGTGTAGGTAATAGAAAAAGAATTTCAAGTCTTTATGGTGCTGGAAAGAAAAGTAGAACCGAGCTTTTTGGTCCTGGTGGAGAATCCTTTTTGCTGTCTTTCGGAAAGGATTACAGACTACTTCACAGAGTTCATAGGGACTAGCTTTATATTAGAAATCAAACAAGAAGAAATCGACCCTATAACCTACCCTACATCCCTTCACATTCGCGCCTGAATCGACCCGATGAAAACCATACGAAATTGATTTTGGTATGTATGCGACCTAGTTCACGTTCACTATACAAGTCATACAAACACGTACTAGAGGTGAAAACTCTGATAACGGAAGCAAACACCTTATTCCCGCTTCCACAATATCCGCAACTCAGTCACGCTATATACAACAGCGGATAACTTAGTAACCAATAATTAGTTGGAGTACATGACGGAAGATAGCGCATAGGCGGAATGGACATTTCTGCGTTTAACATTTTTTTGAGACATAATTTCGGGCGCCCATATTACCTAAGTTCATATATACAACCATTTCATTAATGAAGAATAACCCTCTTATACATGAAGATGTTTAAGATATCAGTATTTATTTCATCATTAAAGCAATAAAGTTAAAAAAGAACGATAAAATAAAATTTAATTCAACGAGGAAACTTAGTTTGTCATACAGACAGCGTGTCGCGACTGTCGCGAGTAGTGGCGTGCGATATCCGCACTTGCTCTTGAATATCCGCATCATGCACTCTCACTTAGACCGAGCTTAATTAGCGCTATGTGTACGACTGTGAACACTATCCATATCTACTTACATGGTATACAAACGTTGATACATAGCATACGCTCAGATGTACCAAGTACTAGGGTACAGTTAGGAACTGCAAAATGCATCTCCGCATTATCCTTAAGTGGCTAAACAATTACAGTCACTCCTAGCGAGGCATATCAACACACTAATCTTCAGAACTCAGAAGGACTGTTATATTAAGTTTGGCTGCTCATGTAGGTATTGTGTTATCTAATGAATCAATTATCTATACATAGAAGTAGAACAAAAAATACTACAGGTAACAAAGAGTCCATCATTTAGTAAACAATATTTTTTTTATCGCGCGAAATATCCCCACGGATATCTCCCCTGCCGGAGTCTGTGGGGGAGGTTATTTCGGACTCGAACCGACTAAAACGCACGCCGTCTGTGAGCCGTCGGTTACCGGAGGTGAAATTATCGTAGACGTAGACATATCTCTCGTACCCCGACCGAGTAAGCAATATAACTTACAATAACTTATTACTTGGCTTCAACTATGTATCACTAGTATCACTTTTAACATTTTTGTCAATTATCATAAAAGCCCTTACTTTAGCTAACTATTCATAGGTTCGTAGCATAATTTAAATATTTCAGGGCCTAATTAATATAAGTACACAGTAACACGATCACTAAATGTTACGCAGTTGCGCCATATCCTTCAATTAACATTTTAGTTACAATGTAGGAATGTGGACAGGAAAAAAGTACATTTATTTATACATCTTTGTACAACATATCGTATTAGGTATACGGCTAGTAAAACCTCAATTCATGGCATGTAAAAAAATATAATATAAATAGTCATTATTAAAATGGTTGACTACCTACCCACCGCCCACCTGGGTGTACCGTGGGAAATATTAAATTTACCGAGGTACACCTCTGTTTGGTAGGGCTGAGCTGTAAGCTACTATAGGGGTCCATAAGGTGGTGGATCAAGGAACGATTTGGAGATATCCTGGCTAGCTGCGTAAGCAATTTTGTAAAAAATACTACGGTCAACCCAGGTGGTCTGTGCACCGGCACAGACCACCTGGCCGTAGTGATTTTTTTTTTTGATCGCGAGCATGTAGCCAATTTGTTGTACCCGCATCTCCTATTACTCAATAGAAATTTGTCTACCCTTAGAGCTTCTGATTTAACTAGATTTGTTTGTTCCAGTGATGTACACGAGGTAGCCGCGAGGTGTCGCAGCCATGCCGCTGCCGAAGCGCTGCGTGGAGCCCGTGCACGTGTCGCGAGGCACCGTGCCCGAGCGGCTCGCTGTCCCTTCCGAACTAGAAGCCGTCACTAATGGCACGCTCGCTAACACCGTCAGGTGAGAACTCAAGCATTAGATGCTTGGACCTTTTTTGCTGCAGGAACTCCCTCGATAAAGTGGGTATATCGTATTTGTAACTCAAACCGTCCAAAACCGCACGGTGTTTTATCACATTGGCGTACGTAGCTGGAAAATCTGGTGTGCCCTAGGCAAGATATTCCCGAGACCTCGAGAGGCGCGGCAACGCGTTCATTTTACCTGGCGACGTCGGCTAGTAGATGTTTGCACATGCATTTATAATGTACATTGTGAGTTTGTGAGGAAGAAGAGAAGAAAATTGACGGTCCCGAAGACGTGTTCATGAGGTTTGAACCTTAAGAACACATCGGGGTCGCAGCCGCCACCCGTGTGTCTGCTTCTGCGGCTACGGCTAGCAGGTTGCCACTTAATCATTATAAGATACCTTGAAATGGCTGAATATCGTGTCAAATAAGACTTTCATGACATTCCCCTTTGAATGTTTAAATACGTAGATTTTGTTATGCAAAATATCAGTAGACAATTAGAAATATTTAACCGGCCAAGCGTGTTAAGATTCTGTAGTTGGCATAAGTCGTTTGGGTGTATGAAGGCCCCACCGAGGTCCTCGAGCTTCAAGCTCTCAAATCTCATCTGCAAACCAAGATAGATGGACGTGTCAAAAAACGAGTATAAGGAAGGACGGATTCAGGGCTCCTAAAGTGTCAACTTTCGAGGATATCGGAATAAACGCTGTTAAGTCTAAGCAGCTTTTGCCCGCAGACGTCGCCGTCCACATGGAATACCCTAAACCCACAGGAACCTATTCCGGGTATACCAAGTAGCCTATGTGCTTCTGTGCGAATTTCGTCCAGATCCGTTCAAACCTACGCCTCCATAATTAATTGATATTGTAAGATGTAGTTAACTACTGACGATGCTGACTGTCGTAGCCACCAAATACACAAATTCAAGAAATGACAAAGGATCAACATTCACTAGGATCATTGTTAATTTATCAGTCAAAATGAAATGAAAAGTTTGAAAGTAAAACTAACAGCTGATTTCTTTGTTGTTAATGGAAATGTATTGTTTCTTCAAACTATCCATATTACGATGTACGTCACCTGCCTTCCACTCTAACACTTAAGCGTTTTGTTATTTTTGTACTCCCTAGTGTTTGTACCAGTTTGTTACTACAGGAATTTACACCTACTTAACTCATTTTCCTTTTATTTATTGACTCAGACTGATGTATTAAGTTTGTTATGTCGTATCTCTTTTAGACTAACTTAACTGTTGTCCTATTTTCTTTTATTGCGTAGGCAAAGTAAGCTATAACCCGCGCCACGTATCTTGGACCTAAATCGTAAGACATACGAGGCTCTGGCGCCCGCGGATTGCTTTGTAATAGTCTATACTTGGTGAATTTGAGTTAGTCTACCGCAGTAGCATCCCGCGCTATCCTCAAAAGACACCCAAGAAATGTGTACTGCGCGTATAGGGCACGTTTTAAGCACATTTTAGGTCCTATATACGTGGCGCGGGTTATACTAATAAGCAGTTCTTATACAAGGTGATTTTGTAGTCGTTTCGGAGCGAAAGATTTTGGACAGTTTCGATAGCAAAATCGTCTGGAAGTATTAATTTGACTCCGAAACGACTATAAAATCACCCAGTAGGTTTCATAGTATTTGTGGAGTGGGAGCGGAGCTTATGGTCACGTTCAATGTTCGCGCTGACTTGCAGTATTCATGTTATGGCAGACGACGTGATTTCCTAACTTACAATATTATCCACACTCCATACTAATATTATAAATGCGAAAGTAACTCTGTCTGTCTGTCTCTCTGTCTGTCTGTCTGTCTGTCTGTCTGTCTGTCTGTCTGTCTGTCTGTCTGTCTGTTACGCTTTCACGCTTAAACCACTGAACCGATTTTGATGAAATTTGGTATAGGGGTAGACTAGACCTTGAGAAAGGACATAGGCTATGTTTGGTCGCGATAACCGACATCCACGCGGGCGGAGCGGAGCCGCGGGCAAAAGCTAGTTATTTATACATTCTAATGTCCTTATAGAAATCACGTTCCTGCCTGCCATACTTTCTTTCCTTTCAAACAGCTCCATTTTTAAGCCTCCAAGTGTAAAATCACTCATATTATAATTTTGTGTCCACAGGCAGCTGTCGTCGCTGTCGAAACATGCGGAGGACATGTTTGGTGAGCTGACACGAGAGGCGACCAACCTTGCGGAGCGGACGAACGTGCTGCAGGCGAGAATAGACAGGCTAGCCGTTAAAGTCACACAGCTTGACTCGGGCGTCGAAGAAGGTGAGCTAATTTAATTAATTAATGTTCTAGGACTTTTACATAACACAATCTAGGTCTATGTACAGTTTGAGACCACCAGGCTCAGACTAATCCTAATACACATCATCATCTACCTACCCTTGTACTATTTTTTAGAGATCGGCGCAACCCGTGCAACCATGTCATTCTTCTCTGTATATTCCTGTCAGATGTCATTTCTTCAGTCTCTACCTTCTTTGCCATACCCTCTTTCACGCAATCCATCCATCTTTTCTTGGACTTTTACCTCTGCTTCTAGTATTCATACTTTGAATCTTTTTTATATAAATACTAGCTGTTGCCCGCGGCTCCGCCCGCGTGGAATTCTGATCCCGTTCATTGCTGATATATAGCCTATATGTTAATCCAGGGTATAACCTATATACATACCAAATTTCAACCAAATCGGTCCAGCCGTTTATGCGTGAAAGAGTAACAAACATCCACACATCCACACATCCACACATCCATTCTCACAAACTTTCACATTTATAATATTAGTAGGATTTGCAAACTGGACATCAAACCCGCGTCGTAACGTAGCAATGAAATGCACTACCATACTCCATCGGCATCGGTCGTAATGGGGCGAAGATAAACTTCATTGTTTCCGTTATTTCGTAAGACTCTTTCTAGCTGTTTCCATTTGTCCTTTTTTACGTCACTATTTCTGAAGTAACTATTATCCGGAAAATTTTCAAAATCGGTCAAGCAGTTTAGCAGCAATGCTTATAGTAACGTAGAACATTGAGAGACGATTACGCAAATTTTAAGTTATTTATAAGTCGGAAGTACTGAACAATATCAAACATTACATCATATCTTCAGATAAAATATTTACATACAACTTCGTGTCATTAATTTAGTGAATTATTGTACTCCAATCTAATCTGGTATAATTTTAACATATACGATAATTTTCCAGTACCTCGATGGAGATACGTCGATTTCCCGATTCGATTGCCGGGTTTTTCTGTTTTTGGGCAGCCACAAGAAGTCTGAAATGGGTCCAGTAGACCACAATGATAATACGGTGCAAGCCGCACCATTATCACGGGATATCCCAAAATATAATAACCATTTGGCGATATATTCGGCGATAAGGAGTGAAACACAATTTATGTTTCCGGATAGCTAAAACTTGGGTGTCTCGAAGACTAGAATGAATAGGTTACTTCTCGGCAAGCGTGCTCCACCATCGACGACATCGTCATTTACCAACAGGTGACATAAAAGTCAAACGTGAACCTATCAACCATAAAAAACCCCTTCAGCTGTACAAATGCGATCACATGAAAATACAATATGTTTCTCTTTCCTTCCAGTTTCACTGCAAGACATACAAATGCGTAAAGCTTTCCGTTCAGCGAGGACATTCCAGCAACAGTTGTTCTCCAGAAACTCGATGCCATCAGCGATGCTGTCCACGTACGCTCGCTGCGACCGCCCGCCCCCGCTCGAAATGCTCAACGAGTTCAGAGACGACGGGAGAGACGCTAGGAAGTTCTATACAGATCCCGATTACTTCTTCGAATTGTGGAGGAGAGAAATGCTGCAAGACACAGAACGTATCCAACACGACCGAGGGAAGAAGGTAGGATATGTGTTTAGCTTATTTTTCTTTTATATCTCAAAGGGATTCTGGGTCCAGAACCGTGTGAAGTGGAAGAGACGGATCCCAGACTGACCAGTGCTAATGCGAAGATGATAAGGTTCTAGGAAAATACCTTCGCTCTTGGACATCCAGAATACTATAAGGAAGTCAAATAAATATCCCATCGTTCGATCAGCACTTAACTCATAATCGCTTGGTTGTAAATCCTGAACCCCTAACCCTGATAGGAAAGGTTTCACTAGAAGCAAGCTAGGGCTTGGGAAATTTTGGTGGTGTCTCACACACCGCCAGATTCTAAGTTATGCATGTGTTGTCACATACCCAAGACCATGAGAAATGGAGTAGTAAAAACCAAAAGGTGGTACTTGGACGCTGAGGTACAATACCAGGGTCGTCATACTGGCGCTACCGGCCCTGTAAGGAACCTTCTATTTACCTTCTTGAAGAACCCTATAATATAGTTCTGAAAAACTACTCTCTGATGCAATCGGGATACTATACAGTTATTTTATTATTATTATTATTGTGTCAGGTTCGTCCCGCCCGTAGCGGCAGTGGTGCCGAAGGGCGCAACAAGCGGCACGTCAGGCCGCCGCACTCGACTCGAGATCGACTCAAGGAGGCCGCCGTCACTCGAGGAGAACACATCATGGCGCCGAGCCAGCTGCGGCATTACAACGTCGACCCACAGTACAAGACCGACCCCGTCTATCAGAGTGAGTGTTACCTACCATCCAATTTTTTTATCGTGTAACTAAAAGCCAGAAACGGCTTTACAAAGTGGCCGTCAGTAGGCTACTTTTTTTAATAAGAATATTAGCAACCGAAATTACTAATATTCCCTCTAACCCCTCCAGTTAAGCTAAATGGCTTGTGTTAGGAGTTGGTTCACGTCGGTAGTGTAATGGCCAGGATTCGAACCCGGGGTCTTTCCATTGTAAAGCCGACTCCTTAACCACTAAGCTACCGACGACGCTTCAAAGTTAAATAAAAAGTCATATAAATATTCAAAGTTTGTAATCAATGTTATGAAGGTACGGAATGTGGTGTTCACAGGAGGTCTGACATAGACCTGTGTCAGATTTTCCTACAGAATTTAGATAGCGAACCTATAACAAAAAATAAATCAGAATGGTTCAAAGAAAGAGCTACTACCTGAGTAGAGACAACATTTTCAAACAGTTAAGTTTCCCTTTACCAATGTTGACTTGAAACCTAACCAAATTGTGTTGATCAAATTTTTAAAATAAAACACATGTCTTGCAGTTACAAATGTTGACGGCGGACATAGAGCATCTCAGACGCGGACGCCGACGTCGCAGCCCGCGAGACCTAACTCGATCGAAATTGAGAACCAACAGAACAGGCAAGCGAGGATAACAGGCAATGGACACGGTAAGTACAAAATCTTAACGTTGGCAACCCCGACGTGTTGTTGGGAATCGAATCCCCTTCTCCTATAAGGAGTCAATGTATGCGAGTTATATAGATATCTGTTGTAAGGACCAGGATGTACCCTAAAATATTACTGCACATTAATTACCATTGATCACTTCAACGAATAACGATAAATTATTGCAATTTTGACTGGCTATACGGGGTAAATCGGACCCCAGACTCCGAGGTGAAAGCTTTAGAAGCGAATGGGCTTGCTTATCCTAGATCCATATCTGCCGAAGGACTGATGACCGTTGGAGCAGACGAGTCCTAAAGTGGAGATCGCAAGAATGAAAACGGAAGGTGTGACTAGCCAGGTGGACTGACGACCTGCGAAAGGTGGCTGGGACAGACTGAATGCGGAAGGCAGAGGATCGGCAAACTTGGCGCATATTGGGAGAGGCCTATGTCCAGCACTGTAATAGGCTATTGATTGATGCTAGATCCGTTAACAACACTATGTATGCAGTAACTACAGTGTAATGTTTAAATTGCAGTGGTGGCGGACGAGAGCCCGTACGGCTCGGTGGGGGGTGAGCCCATCTACGGCGGCAGCCTGGCGGGCACGCCGCGCCGCCCGCGCCCCTCCGTGCCCCCTCCTGCACCCCCCGCGCCGTTGTCGCCACCACCCGCCAGTACTCCTACCAGGTAACATCACACATACTAGGTCACCTAGCAAGCTTACCCCCCACCAGCCTGAGGGTATCCTTGGTGAATTTGAGCTCATCCACCGTCAAAAGACACCCAAGAACGTGTACTGCGCGTATAGAGCACATATTAGGTTCAATGCCCGCTCTACACATAGACGCATCAGCTGCAGACGTGGGCAGATGCATCCGTTGGTTTCCGTCAGACGTGTGGACACTCCGCACTCGCTCCCACCGAATCCCTATGGGGTCCATTACACGCTTATGCAAGCGTCATTCCATTATGCCATCATGCCGTCAATCGTGAATGTTATTGGTCAATCGGCTATTAGACGATATGTATGTTATTGGTCAATAGCCGATTGACCAATAACAATCATGATTGACGGCATGATGGCATGACGCTTGCATAAGAACAAACGGATTACTGCCAGATGCATCTGCAGACGTTTAATATCTACGACAGACGAGCAAATCACCCCTCGACACATCAGCGTGCAAGATATCGGCAGATGCATCTAATCTATCTATGTGTAGAAATATAAGTTATATGCACTATTATATTATGATGCTGAAAGGTGGACTCTTAGCTTCATCTCATTTGTTTAGTTTCTGCGTCCTGTCCCGTTTAAAATCCAAAATTCTAAGTTCAAATCCACTTGACCCATTAGTTTTGAACAGCTTGTCTTCTATAAGTATAAAAATGAAATACCACTCACTGATTTATCACGAAATCTCAGAAACTGTAACATCTACAAACTATAGCTGAAGCTGAAACTATAGCTATAGAAAACGAGCGAAACCAGTCGTGTCGAAACGGCCATAATATAAATAAATAATAAAATAATAATAAAAAATTCATATAAAGTTTTTTTTATTAATAACAATATTAGCAACCGATATTCCTAATATTCCCTTTAACCCCTCCAGCTAAGCTAAATTGCTTGTGTGAGGAGTTGGTTCACGTCGGTAGTGTAACGGCCGGGATTCGAAGCCGGGACCTCCGACTCTTTAACCACTAAATTACCGACGCTTTCTACTCACATATAGTGTGTTGTTCAGGTCGACGCTGCCGCCGCCCCCGCCGCCGCCAGAGGGAGGCGCTCCCCTTCTCAACGGGGCTTCTCCACCTCATCGTACAGCACTCGACGCACACCTCGACCATATGCACGCCGTCATAGGTAACGTAGATTGACTATTGACACTTGTCAAGCAAATCGACAGTCTAATACCCTGCTTTCAGCCCTTTGAGAAAGGATTTTGGCTTGATTCTGATGACCACCGTCAGTCGTCAACTCTCTATACAGATTTGTCTCAGACTACCCAGATATGTGGGTATTCTGTAATCTGGAAGAAGAGAGGTCTGTCTTGGTGAATCGATACCTTTCTGGGATAACATTTGCTTTGGGCTAATTTCTCGAAGGTTTTTCTTAAGCTGAATACTGACAGGTGAAGAAACTTTGGTCTAACGACACCCATGGAAAGAGATACACTCCACATACTGCACATATACATCAGAGGAACCATGGTCCATGTAACCATGCTTAAATTACAGCAATAAATATGTCAATTAATACAATTTTGAGAAAAGGGGAGGTCCAAAGTACTCCAAACCGAATGACAGTGACATCTACACACAGATACATGACAGACAGCTTGTGAAGTATGCAAGGATAGAGTCCAATGGCGGGCTATGGATAGGAATGAAAAGAGGATTCTTTTGTCCGCACTTAGCCTCTTTTTGGACCATTGTGCGTGAGAAAAAAAAATGGCGGGCTATCGTCTCTGCCTAACCCAGAGGGCAATAGGCGTGAGAGTATGTATGTAAATATGTTAACGTGTAATTTCTGATCACACAGGTATGATGTCATCAGAAGAAGCAGACAGCGTATCAGTGCCCCCAGCGGCCCCTCTACCGCCAGTCGCGCCCCCTTCGCCCCCGCCGCCGCCCCCCGCGACCCTGGGGGAAGACCGCCCGCGGCCCCCTTCCCCCGGGGCCCTTCTCCGCGGGGCCTCCGCCCTCAAGCCGCCGCGTCCTACGCCCGATCCGCAGCCCGATCCCCGCTCAGACCTACTCAAGGCGATCCGCGACGGTATGTGTTAAAACCAGTGTAGAATAGACCACGGTATGTCTCATTACCAATATACCGCTAGCTACTGTCCGCTAACATCGGCGACTAACGCTCGTGGCATGTACGGCTTGTATAATATCGTTGTAACATGATTTATGTTATTGTGGGGCCCTATCGAGATCGTGGGGGCCCAGACAACCTCACCTGCCGATTGACGAACGAGGCTCTGGCGTAATCTGTCCCATAAAAGTTGTAAAAGGCAATCTAAGAAGAGGAGTACGCGGATCTCTGGCTCCAAAGTGAGAGCCTCGGATGCAAGCGGGAACAATGCTAAATGATAAGTGAAATTAATGAAGATGGTACTCATAATCATGCATGCAATCGTCTTACCAAATTTTTCAACTTTCTACCATTCATGGGAGAAGGCACAGCGTTACCGTTAGCATAACATAGTAAAGCTAATTAATTGGCATTGGATTATATTTTTATTATTATACTCCAAAAAGCAACTAAAGCGTCAACTTTTAAAAACAGGTTAGATAGGTATTATTGAACATGTCTGTGATACCAGCATCTTAGGTGAATCCAGTAGTTTACGCAAACTCTTAATCAGTACCTACTCAAAATAACAAAGATATTTCTCTAAGTTATTCAAATTTTTCAATAAATTACAATGTTTAACTTAAATGTTACAGGCATAAAGCTCCGCAAGGTAGAGAAGGGCGGGCGAGACGACACTACAGGGCGATACGACACTCTGCGGGGCGCGCCAGTATTCCTCGACGTGGCTTCCATACTAGCGCGACGCGTCGCCGTCGAGCTCAGCGACACGAGCTCGGGGCCAGACTCGGACTCCGACGACGACGACCAGTGGACCGAGTCCCGCGCGTGACGTCGCGCCTCGCCCCGCCCGCCCGAGCCCGGCCCGGCCCTCCCCGGCCCGGCCCACACCGGCCCGGCCCCGCCCGGCGAGCCCGTCGCTATCACCATCAAGCCCGACGCGCCCGCACCTACCCCAGCCCCTACCCCTGCGCCCCCCATCTCCGACATTTCCTACGTCCGCAACTCCTCCTTCCTAAGCCAAGACATTGAAGCACAAAAAGCTGCTCGACGCCCCGCTGAAGTACCTCCAAGAAAATCTTCTATACCCGCCGCTGTACAGCCCGAATCTTCTAAAGAGTGTCCGTCGTCCATTCCCCCCAGTGTCGCTTCGCCTCTGATAAAATCCCCGCCTATAAAGACTCCTCCGGTCAAATCGCCACCGGCTAAATCGTCTCCGGTTAGATCACCGCCGGTCAAATCTCCCCCGGTGAAATCCCCACCGGTTAGGTCGACTCAGGCCGCGGAACGGGTTCCACCTTTGAGTGTTGTAACCTCTCCGCCGAAGAGGAGGGAAACCCCACCGCGAAACGATGTGTTATCCCCGCCGGTGCCAGAATTGAAATCAGTATTAACGTCGAGGGTCGAGGAAGGCTCGGGTACACCTAGAACTCCATGGCGTGAATCGCCCGTCGTCAAGGAAGTCCCAGCCCGTATTGAGAAACTGTCGTTAGTGTCAAACGATATCGATAAACCAGTTGATAATACGGAGTCGAAAGTCGATATGATTCCCGAAAATGCTGAAGGCAGTTCTGACCAGGCCACAAAATCGGAGGAATCTAACGGAGTTGGTGACAAAATAAAGAAATTTGAAAAGGCTGCGGAGGATGCTAGCGCGACTCTGGGTCGTCAATCGCGACCTGGGTCTGTCCGGGGTCGACCTCGAACAGAACGTCTCGGTTCCGACAACAGTCGGGAAGATCTTCCACCACCCGCGACTCCATTCAAAGATAACGTTCAATTCGACTTGAGTGCCACTGCAGTCGTTGACCGTCCGCCCACGGTGCTAGAGAGACAACAGAGCTTGACTAGAAACGCGGCAGTCCCTGGCCCTGTTAGGTGGCCACGCAGCGACTCCACTTCAGGGGAAGTAGAAAAAATTCGGCCAGAGCCCCAGAAGATAATAAAACCGGAGTTCAAGCCGATGCCGTCACCAGTAGAGGTGACCATTCGATCCCCGAGCCTGGGCAATAAGATCGGCGACCAGTTCCCGTCTCACGGTACTGCGTTCCGTAACGTCGCTTCCCCCGACCCCGCACGTTCCCGGGAAATCCACAAACTCAACGACGATGTAAATACTCAGAATAATTTTAAGACTTGTAAATTTAAACCGAAGGAGAAGTACTCTGTCAGCAAAGGGTCTAGCTACTTCACGAGGGGTTCAGAGGAGATATGGCTCGTGAAGAAGAAAGATATTGAGGAAATAGAGGAGAGGGTTCTGGATTCGTTTAGACGAGCTGGAGGGAATATATGCATGCGGAGTGAGTCGATGCGTCCTTCATCTGACAGTGGACAGAACGTCTCGTTCTCACACGCTACTATGGGAAGAACTAAACGTCAGATGTACGCCCGCAGCGAGTCTTTAGACCCTCAGTGGGCGGGTGCGCGTGCGCAGACACTGAAACGTCAGTCTTCTGTAGCTTGTACGTGTGGCCACGATAAAAAAACTCGTGCCAAAAGCGCAGGCGCCGATACCAATACCTCTAACAGTAACACCAACACCAACACCACTCCCCGTCCTCGATCTCGTTCTCATGGTGACGAAACTAACCAAGCTCATGTCCTCGACAAGTATGAGACACTTGTGTAACCTCTCCCTCCCGACTGCCTCTTCCATGCGTGATTATTGTGATACTTGGCACTATGGGATGTGATTATGACCTTATATAACCTCAAAGTGAAGTAGCCTCTCTATTTCTGGTATTCGAAGTTTAAATAATAGGCCACAGGTCATATTGTAAGTGAAACATGGTGCAAGATAATCGTTTGATGTACTCGTGATGTGTATTGAATGTATTTAATAATGAAATTATCATATGAAAGGTTTATTGGCTAGTCTCACGAAATGTTGGGACGATCATAAATATTTCAATATACCAAAAAACCAAAAATATGTACGCGATAATGATTACTGTAGTTATGAGAACGGTTAGATAGTAGTATTATTAAAAAAATATCTACTCTTCCTTCTAAAGATAAATGATGACTGAATGAGCTGTTACTTTATTGTGGTTGTCAATGATTTGGATTTTATTTGCGACTTGTACACTTATTACAAATTACAACTCGTGTCTCCACCTCTATTGTCTTAGCTATCGGTCAGTCTGTGAATAGAAGATGATCAGATGCTGAAGATGGGCACAGTCAAGTCCTACCTTTTTTTTTCGGAAATTCCCTCGGATCCGCCAGGCGGGGGCGACTAATGTCGGACTCGAACCGACTAAGACCGCACGCCTCCTCGGGTCATTAGATGTCGGAGTTTCAGATTGCCTATTAAGACCATATCTCTCGCATTCTGGCAGTCGATTCCCGCCTTAACCTAGAGTTTTTAGGTTAGGTCATGATCACTTCTGATACGAGTATTACTGTTATTGGGATGAATAGTAGGACTTTCTATTGTAATACGCATTGCGATTTATTTTACATACTTGTGTGATAATCGTTATATCGAATATAAGTATTGGAATTATCACGAGGCCTACGGAAATAGACTCGTCGGCCATACTGATTTTTTAAATCAACTTACTGAAAAAGAATAATCAATTAAAATAGGAAAAAGTGAAATGACTCAGGCGGAACTCGAATAATGAATTTATCTAAACCAAAATTTTTGGATTCTTTTACATGTTAAACTCTGATTTATATTCTGAAAACCATTACATACACATAATTATAAGCAATTATTGTTTCATAGATGAAATAATGAATCAAATTAGATAGGCTCTAAGTTTTTTTTTTGGTGGCAGACAAGTACACGGCCCTGATGAAAAGTGGTTACCATGGAGTGGAGTATTTTCACTGCTAGTGATGTAAACTGACACTAGTGTTGGGATCGAGTCTGTAATTTGTAATATTGTGATTGACGTTTAGAAACAATGCACTTGCGGCTACTCAACTAGGTAGTGTGTTTGCGGCTGACCGCATTACGGCTAGCCGCAAGAGCGTTTTGAACCTTAGTGTTGAAAGTCTCACTGCTACAGTGCTTGGACTGAGAAGGCCCACCTTAGCACAACTTTTTAATGCATGGTGCTTAGCTTGTTGATACATTAAAAAATATGTTTGTCCATCTATAACTGTTTTCATAAAACGGGTGTGAAATTATGTTTGAGATTCTTGATATTAAAATGTGTATATTTTTATTTATGAATAAAAAAACGCTTTAATAAAACAAGATTTATGAAGTTGCTAGTCGAAGTTTTTTAATTCACACGTTGTAAGGTGCGTCCACTGTCTGCTATTCACATTCAAATACGTCTTATTGTATTGTAATACTACTTATATACGATATTTCCAATATTCCTGTCGGTTAAGAAAAGTAAACTAAACGCCTATGTATAAGATTGCGATGTCAGTCAATGAATAACTATGATTTTTGTACTTTCATAATATGTGACCTGCGTATGTAGTGCCAATTACATAATATATCAATTGAATTGTATATTTTCAGCGATGTAAAGCCATTGAACGTGCATTTTATACATTTTGAGACATCAAATTGTAAAAGGTTATACTGGACTTTTATTCTTGATATAATAGGTAAGAAAGGAATCTCAAAGTTTCCGTCAATTCTCTCTATAACATGTATTCTGTGTGAGCTATTGTATTTCCTAAATATATACATTCCGATGTGTTTAGTTGCTCACAGTACCCGCGTGATTGTGTTAATATGTTTAATATTAAAATGAGCAACGAATGTGAACCAAATTTTCTAAATAATGTAGTGTTGTATCTAGTTAGGCATAAGTTTACAAAATCAGTTCATTGTACCTACCTTTTTCTTATGATTTTTTTTTAAATATAGAATAACGTGATCGTTTTTAGAAGGTCCTTTTCGTTTATTACAATTTTCTACCTAAATTATTTACAAGTTTTCTACCTAATAATTAATTTAAACTTTTTTGTAAGTTATGAAACCCGCCATTTATTGTAAATAACAATTCTATATCTTAATGGGTAATCGATGATATAAATTGAGGTGTTTCTCGTATAATCCGTAAATAATTATATACCTACCATGATATATGGAATCTTTGAAAGTCTACTTTGGTTGCGTAATAATCCGTAATGAGCAGCATGTAGGGTAGTAGTGTAATGTACGTAACTGTCACGATTATGTAGTAAGAAATGTAATTATAGATATAAGGAAATGAATAAAGCATGTTTTATATTATGTAGATTACGAATGCCTCTTTATGTTGCCGTTAATGGCAATTGCTAATTATTTATTTGCATTTTTTCTTAAATGTTTATAATTTTAATATTAAATTCAAGAAGCACATTGTTGTAATCGCAGAATAGTCCACTTAAATACGATTTAATCATTGACTGCTATAAGATTAAACTGTTCGTAGAAGCAACAACGCTCACTTTAGTGAGAAACGATTGTAGCTTTGTGATCATTATGCAAGCAATGGTTATATCGAGCTGAAGTGCTTCATATCCCGGACTATAATGTCATTGTAATGAGAATTATATTTTATAAATTGTTTATTTGCTAATACAATATAAGTTAAATTAATTTGTTTTATTTCACAAACCATGAATTGCAAAACAAAAACGCTTCGCGGGTTCCTACTTCTTCGTGAAAATTCTCTGCAAATTCCGCTATAGGTACCCTTCATCTATACCTGTGTCGAGGCGCGAAGAATCCAAGAGGCCATTTCATTAGCTCATTATTCCTTGACGAGCAGTAATAACAACCTGCCTGGAATTGGTAAACCAGTTAGTGAGCAAGCTAAGTACTCATTTCCGTCTTGGGTTTAAAGCCATGCATGTGTCACAAAAAGCTTCTTCAGTATGCGCGTCTGCGTGTTAGGGTCCCTGAT
Organism: Eilema depressum; assembly: GCA_914767945.1. NCBI lineage: Eukaryota > Metazoa > Arthropoda > Insecta > Lepidoptera > Erebidae > Eilema > Eilema depressum. The sequence goes on from OU612026.1 coordinate 4,962,429, forward strand.
CTGTATTACAGATCAGTGGTTAGGGTCAATACCCACTAAAAGAGATCTAGAAGTAATCTATACAATCTTGTAGGTAGTCTGTTATAGACTAAAAAAAAGTGTGTGTTCGCGCAGCGGAATGTTGTTGAATTTAAAGATTTTAATTATACAGATATTTAGCACATGACGTCGTGTAAATGCTTATGGTAAAAAAAAATTTGTGCATGCAGCCATTGTGGAGAAATTCGCTAAAAACAGATTCCGCTGGGCGTACGTTGTCCTGGCGGCACTTTTTTTGAATTCATGGACTTAGAAGAAAAAAAATGTGTCCATAAATTAGCGTGTATTTGCGTGTAATTGTGTATGTATGAATAAAATTAATGAATGCATAAACTTCGGAGAAATTCGAGTTTCCGCCACGCGAACGTTTGGCCATTAGCTAGTTTTCATATAAAGCGCTTATATAGAGAGCTGTAGATTTTTACATACGTTGTTTTGAATTTGCTTATATTTGTTTAATAAAAAGATTTAGAAAAAATCGAAGGGTTTAACAGATAAAAATATAAACGTAAAATACGCTTATTAGGTCTTAGTTCGTAAAGTATGCACTTTGGGGTCTAGATTTTTACGTTTATACAAACCTTGTAAGTGTCTGCAACATGTTGCCAAGTATCAATGATGTTCCGCTAGTAATTAAAGAGCAATAGGACAATTTACCATGTATAGACCACTGTTTACAAAGCAGTCAAATATCACGACGTTCTAAAGGAATTGCATAGTAAAATATATTCCAATAATTAGCTTACTGATTCAACTATTCACATGCAAAATTTCATCTCATTATATTCAGTAATTAAAGATAAACAATGAAAATACTGACAAAGCATCGAAACCCTACATAACCCGACCAAGTTCGGATGGCTACAAAAAAGCGGCCGTACCATATATCTAAGTAACGTTCTTAACCTTCCAGTATAGTATTCATTAATATGGTACAGTTGCGTACACAAGCGTTAGGAAAAATAAAACAATAAATTGCATTTCTTGAATGAAAAATATTTTTTTATTAATAACGCCACTATCTACGATAAAAATAAATCTTCAATTAACAAGTAGGTGGGTACTTCTCTAATGAAATATCCGTCTACAATTTATTTCTCGCCACCTGTTACGTAGAAACCCAAAAATTGGCAAAATGTGGAAACGTAGAAACGTAGAAACCCAAAAATTGGCAAATTATCTATTTTTTCTCTCTAGCTTAATATTTTTGATCAATTCATATCTACTATACTTAGACTATTTAACCAAAGGTCTAGCCTTAAGCGTACCGCTTCGAACAAAATAATTCTGCATATTTTGGTGGGGTGCACGGGAACACGCTCACATACATAAGTCACTGCCGTACCAGTAGGTACAACGCTAACATCATATACTGAGACTGACGCAAGTCTCAAGCGCTTACTTAAATAAAGTACCTACCGCCTACGTAAATAGTACTTACTAATCTTAGTCAAATACAATTAAAAAAGTAGGTGTAGAAAAAATAAATGATCTATAAATTAAATCGAAATAACAATTGTGTTATCACCTGTACCAATTCAATACCGGTATTATACTGTAAATTTTAGAATGTTACCTAAATATATTGCACGGCCGCTTTTTTGTAGCCATCCGAACTTGGTCGGGTTATGTAGGGTTTCGATGCTTTGCCAGTATTTTCATTGTTTATCTTTAATTACTGAATATAATGAGATGAAATTTTGCATGTGAATAGTTGAATCAGTAAGCTAATTATTGGAATATATTTTACTATGCAATTCCTTTAGAACGTCGTGATATTTGACTGCTTTGTAAACAGTGGTCTATACATGGTAAATTGTCCTATTGCTCTTTAATTACTAGCGGAACATCATTGATACTTGGCAACATGTTGCAGACACTTACAAGGTTTGTATAAACGTAAAAATCTAGACCCCAAAGTGCATACTTTACGAACTAAGACCTAATAAGCGTATTTTACGTTTATATTTTTATCTGTTAAACCCTTCGATTTTTTCTAAATATTTTTATTAAACAAATATAAGCAAATTCAAAACAACGTATGTAAAAATCTACAGCTCTCTATATAAGCGCTTTATATGAAAACTAGCTAATGGCCAAACGTTCGCGTGGCGGAAACTCGAATTTCTCCGAAGTTTATGCATTCATTAATTTTATTCATACATACACAATTACACGCAAATACACGCTAATTTTTGGACACATTTTTTTTCTTCTAAGTCCATGAATTCAAAAAAAGTGCCGCCAGGACAACGTACGCCCAGCGGAATCTGTTTTTAGCGAATTTCTCCACAATGGCTGCATGCACAAATTTTTTTTTACCATAAGCATTTACACGACGTCATGTGCTAAATATCTGCATAATTAAAATCTTTAAATTCAACAACATTCCGCTGCGCGAACACACACAAAAAAAAAGCCTCATTGCCAAATCGACAGATTTTCAACCCGTTAGATTTGCAAGTCGACACATTTTCAACTCGTCAGATACTCAGGCTGTCATTAATTGTACAATTAAATACACATTTTCTTATTATTTTCCTTATATATTTTCTTACAATGAGATTTATATAAACCTCGTCACAGGAAACCTACATAGTAATTCTTTCGAAGGAAACTATACGCTTTTTTAACAAGCTCCCTGATGAAATTAGAGAGATATTAAATTTAGTTTATAGGATTTACCTATAACTAAATTTAAAAACGTAGACTGTATTAAATTTAGTTTATAGGATTTACCTATAACTAAATTTAAAAACGTAGACTGTGCCAAAAAGGCTGTTATGAAATACAAGAATATTTAGACGATAAACTAGCTTGGAAATGAGCTTTTCACTCATACATGCTACTGATGCTACTCGAGCAAACGAATAATCGTTTAGACTAAGTAGACTAAGCATTTTTTGTAAAAAAAAATGCCCGCTGAGTATCTTGCAGGAGTCTTCCCAGGCCGGGGGCCGCGTTTCGAACCGGTCGGTGGTCCATTTGCTAATCTTTAGTAATATTAATATTTTTTTTGTTTGTTAATTTTGACGTTTTGTAAGTGCCGTTTTGATGATTTATAAAGAATAAATTAATTTTTGACTTTGACTTAGGTAGCTATGATCCAGTACCATTTTTCTAATACCACGTGGTACATATTTCTTTTTAGGGTTCCGTAGCCGAATGGCAAAAAACGGAACCCTTATAGATTCGTCATGTCTGTCCGTCCGTATGTCACAGCTACTTTTCTCCAAAACTATAAAAAATAGAAAAAAGCTATTAAGTTTTGGGGGTCCCCATACTTAGAACTGAAAGTCTAAATTTTTTTTTCGTCAAACCTATACTGTGGGGTATCTATGGAGAGGTCTTTAAAAATGCTATTGAGGTTTCTAATATATTTTTTTTCTAAACTGAATAGTTTGTGCGAGAGACACTTCCGAAGTGGAAAAATGTGTCCTCCCCCCCTCCCCTCTAACTTAAGACAATTATAAATCTAAAAAAAAATAATTGCCATGCAAACTTCCACCGAAAATTGGTTTGAACGAGATCCAGTAAGTAGTTTTTTTTAATTCGTCATAAACCGCAATTTTCGCCTTTGCTGCTACGGAACCCTTCATGGGCGAGTCCGACTCGCACTTGGCCAAATTTTTTATCTTATTAATTTTACTTTATTCTGAACGAATATCCTTTTTTAATAATTGAAATATTCCGAACCGAACGAATACCAAAATACCGTCAGCAGAAAAGATAGACTTGTGGTTAAGTGCTTCACTTTTTATTGCGCTAACGAGCTAGGTACTTCAGTCACAGAACATTCACTATTCAGTCACTACCCAAGCAATAGTTTTTTTTCTTTCACAAGCCCTACCTAATTCTGTGATATACTCGATTAGTGGTATTCGTTCGGAACAGAATATTAATATCGTATAACAGAAATACCACGTCTACTTACTGGATTGGAAAAATTGATCCTGAGGATTTTTATAAATTGGTTTTTATTATCACCTTCATGTTTTTAGCCTTGGAGCATAGCCATTTCGTGTTTTCCAATTAAAGACGCGTAGGAATGTTAAACATAATCATCCGGGAATCTGATCAGACTCGAGTTAATGTTATGGGCTCTCATACTTTATTCATTCTTTAGATTCTCATACTATATTCAGTGTGTTCAACCATCGATAATATATTAACAGTTACAACCTGGTTGATTTTTCAAATTTGCCGCCGTTTTCTAGAACCATCTTTCGTTGACCAGATTCTAGTTATTTTGGTAATGTGAATTATTGGTTTATTTGTATTTTTAATAAAACAAAGTTTATAAGGAAAGCCGGTAATAAATTAGACATTTTATAGGAGTTGTTTAATCAAAATTTATAGGTTTTGTCATGTGTTTAGTTTAAGAAATATTTATACAATAATAATCGAATTTATATTATTATCATTACATATAAAAAAACGGAGTAAAACTTACAGGTTGATTGTATAGTTTATTTTATAAAACCATACAGTAACATAATACAAACGAAGTTATCTGTGGAAGTTATTCACCTCTCTCTACCTCTCTTCATGTGAAAGAAAACCACAAAGCGTGACCAAAATCATGTTCAAATCATGTATTGCCGCCGCAGGCATCGAAATTCGCGCCTTTATGGGTTGCCAGCTTTTAATATATTTTATTACTAATTTGATCAGAAGCTTTTTATTATTAAATCTACAAATGACCAACATTACACACCTTGCTGTATTCATTTAGTGCTAGTATAATAATGTATATTTATTACATTTCAATATCTAACTTTTATTGAATTCGAATTATTAAAAGTGCGCACAGTATTTTATGGTAGTATTTTCTCGTTTTTCAAATCGCTTAATAATCTGGCAACACTTTGAAGTTCGCTTTTCGCTTGTTTGAGTGTAAAAGAAATGTGTAAAGTGCATATCACGAATTTTAAGTTTTGTGTAATTTTTCAAATTAAATTTAATGGAATTAGTTAGTGAAAATAGTTGACTACGTATTATAGACCTCAATAGATAGCTAAAACAGTTTTGGTCTTATTTCAGTAAGTTAACATTCAGTGTTATTTACAGTGCATCGTACTTTCATTTTCACGTAGTCAGAAAATATTGCAAAATGACTTCAGCCCTTTACTTAGAGCACTATTTAGATAGTCTTCAGCATTTACCTATAGAATTGCAAAGGAATTTTAAATTGATGCGTGATCTAGATGATCGTGCTCATGGTTTAATGAGGACAATCGACCTTATGGCTGACGAGTTGCTACCCAATATCCCTAAAATGGACGAGGAGACGAAAAAAGACAAGGTGAACACCATACAAGGTCTGTTTAACAAGGCCAAAGAGTATGGGGATGATAAAGTGCAACTTGCGATACAAACATACGAGTTGGTTGACAAGCATATTCGTCGCCTTGACTCTGACCTCGCGCGCTTTGAATCTGAAATACAGGAGAAAGTAATGAGTGCACGTGCCGCGCAACAAGCTGCCGCTGATCAGGAAACGAATACAACCACTGTGAAAAAAGGTAGGAAAAAGAGTAAAGTCAATGACAAGAGTACAACCACCACTGGTAAAAAGAAACGCGCAGGAGCGTCTAGCGAGGATGACGCTGTTGCGTCTGGCCGATCAGCAGCAAAGAAAAAAGCGGTACGTAAAGGCGCAACTTCTACTGCTAATGCTGTCAAAGAACAAGAAGAGACAGGGGACTTGGATTCAGTTGCAGGTATGGCGCACCCTAGCGATGTGCTCGACATGCCTGTTGATCCTAACGAGCCTACATACTGTTTGTGCCACCAAGTGTCATACGGAGAGATGATAGGATGTGACAACCCCGATTGTCCTATTGAATGGTTCCACTTCGCTTGTGTTGACCTCAAGATCAAGCCCAAAGGTAAATGGTACTGCCCTAAATGTACTCAAGATAGAAAGAAAAAATGATCCACAATCAAACCTCCTGCCAAGGCAGCAGATAAGACTGTTAATGTTAAAAAAGAAGTTAAGTAAATAATATTAATATAAAGGTAAGAGTATCCTCAGTATGTATGTGATGATAATATACAGATATTAAAATTAAATATAAGTGAACCACAATAATTGAAATTCATGTGCAATAATTGTGAAAGTCTATATTGCAACAAATGAATTTTATTATTACATCATATTGAGAGACTTCCATGTAATGGTACAGAAAATAATTAGAAATAATGTACTAGTTTCAGTTTACAAACATTTTGTTTACAAAAATAATCAGGTTTTTATAATAAGGGATGAAATTAATAACTTTGGGGACCCTTTTACAAATATTGAATATGAAATTTCATACAAACGAAAATGGTAAATATACAATCGCGTAAAATGTTATTGATCAATTAATATTGTTACAAAGTTGGAACACTTCAACATAGTGATAAATATAGTAATATATATAAATATAAATGCTAGAAACAATAATAGCAGCTTTTAAAATTAAGAATAATCTTATGATAATGTTATGATATGCCTTAATTAGCATTTATTTATTGTCATGATGCAGTCATAGGGTAAGGGAGTGTTTTGGTAATTAAGACCTAGTTATGAGATTTGTTAATATAGAATATTATGTATATGGCTTCCATTTTCATAACGTTTTTGTATGAAAGCTTTTATAGATGCCACATCATTGTACAAAATAATCTGAATTGGTTTATTTCATGTTCTACAAGATTGTAAGGACACCATATTACATTGTTTTCAAAATATCCTCTTTACAAAACCATGGTAGTCAATAACTATGTAACCCCAAACAAATTTTCTGCCATTATTGAAATTATTTTACTTAATCTTTTAAACAATCAATAACCTGTTATTTCTATGTAAATCTTAACATTAAGAGGCTTTCTGTGATTTTGTTATAGTGAGTAGCTATATGAATGTGTTTAGGAATGCTGCTGAACTTCATTTTCTTTTTTAAATATTTTTATTCTATTCAAATTCATTTTCAACTTTATTTGACAGTTCCTAAATCCTAAGTAAAATTTTTACATATCTTCGAACAGCAATTCATAAATGCATTCTTGGCCACTAAATCAATAAAATCGGAATACATATTATTATATTAGTTGTGAGTGTTAAATGGAAAGTTTGATAGAAATTTGTGAAGTGATCCATATTCTAAATGCTAGCTAGTATAGAGAAATGAGTCCTATAATATAATATTATAATTACTGTAGTATAGTATAATTACTTAGGCTTACTGTTTTTTCTTATAAAATTTTGTAAATGAGTAGTAATGATAAATGAGTACTAATAATAATTGAGTAGTTGGATGATTTCATGCTACAAGTGATATAGTGCTAATAAAATAAGACAAAAGTTTGTAACAAATCGACACTGCCTATGTATAATATTGTAACTTCAGTTACAAGTAAAAGCAATTATGAGTAAATGCAGTTACGAGTTAATGCAGTTACAAGTAAAGGTAGTTATGAGTAAATGCAGCTACAAGTAAATGTAGTAACAAGTAAATGTAGTTACGAGTAAATGCGGTTACAAGTAAATGCAGTTACAAGTAAATGCAGTTACAACAATGCGCTAGGATATTATAAAACATTTGTTAGTTGGTTCCTTTTGTTATTTGTTTCTTTTGTTTTAAGGTGCGTACAGATTATGTAACATGTTGTAAAACTTGTGTTATATAACACATCCACATTAACATTGTTTTATAACTTTGCAACATTGTACTAACTTCAGTGTCTACATTACTGAAACATGTTATATAACATTGTTTTATAACATGTTATGCTATATAATTTGTACACACCTTTACTTCTATGGTGTACAATAATAAAAGAACATCTTATTTGCTAAATAAGTGATGGGTTCAAACATTTGTATATATCAGGATTAATAATTATAATTTTTGATCTAATTCAATGTTTATTATTTATTTTGGAGATGTAATGTGTACAGAACAAATGTTTTGGTAGAAGTTCTTGAGTGTTGTGAGTCTAGGATTAGACCAGTGTTCTGGACACAAGAAAAAAATGTTGGAAGGTAATTAGTTAATATTGTTTGAATAGTGTTAATACATCACATTACTAATTGAGCTAATAATGGCAGTGGTCATTTTATTTGAATTGTGGAATGGAACATAATTATGTTTACTTTGGACATGTTTGTTGTTATTATTTTAAAAGTATATTAGTAAAGTGGCCATCACAAAATGACATTAGTATTTGTTTTGTGAAGTTACAATGCTGATTTCCACAGAATGATAACTTCTTTCAAATTATTTGAATGTTCAAGTGTTCCGCCAATCACATAAATGTATTCATATGATTGGTGGAACACAGAAGTGTATTTAAATTGTATTAATGTATCCAAAATCTAGAGCCTAGTGCTAGTGCCAGGTGAATACAAAACCAGGTGCCAGGTTAATCTAGACCCCTTACAACTTAGCTCTTACAATAAGATCTGAGTTTGAATTTTTGGTGCTTAAACATACATACTAAATACATAGTTATAAATCCTAAGTAGACAAGTATAATTGTGATTTACTTCCATAATTAATAAGTAAAGGGAAATATAGACTAATACAACTGGGTAGTTAATTAAATATTGTTTGAGAACTGAATTTAATGCTATATCTTAAAATCTTATAAATAATGTTTCATATTTTTTCACATCAATTTTTGTGCCTTTCAATATGTATTCGGCCAGAGTATAATCGCCTGATAGTCTACAAAAACCAGTGAGAAAGAGTGCAACCAAAATCATGTTGATACATTTGAATGAAATTTTAAAGCAATTAATATGCTAACCATTTGAGTCCCGCTTGAATCGTTCCACTTTTTCCTATCTTAGTCGACATGTTGATACAGTTTTTGTTTAGCTTTTTCTTGTCTCAGACTAAAATAATAACACAGATAATACAGGAATAGCGAGTGAAGCGGCATAAAGTAATATTTTGCTCGCACTCGTGTGTGCACACTAATAATTCTGTATGTTCAATCTAAGTTATTTATTTAGTCTAAGTTTCTTGTAAACTATGACTTGTACTTAAGACATGTAAATATTGAAAATGTATAGGGGACAGTGCTCAATTTTGTTCTAATATATTTTAGTTAGTAATTTTTTTATCCTAATTTATTTTATGTTTGTACTTATTTTTCAGAAGCCGTCCCATTTGACATTTTGAGATTGTTAGTTTTTTTTATAACTGGTCCCTGAAATTTAAATTTTCCTTTATTTTACAATACAGTACATAATTATCAGCTAAAAATGTAGCTTGTCAAAGGTATTTTGTAGACTTTATAGGCGACGATGGGATGCCCTAGCAAATATTTATAATCAAATGCATTTCATATAGCTCATATGTAAACTATTTAGAGATTCCACGAAGCTAGTGGTATTTATTATATAATTAATTAATACTCAGTAATTTAATATTCTATTTTACCTTTTCACTATAATTTTTGGAGCATGTCATTAAGTGCATCAATTTGGATAGCACCAATTAATAATTATCCCATAACTGTATGGAATAATTATAGCACCAATTAATAATTATCCCAAAGCTGTACGGAATAATTATAGCGCCAATTAATAGTTATGCCATAGCTGTATGGAATAATAAGAATAATTATAGCACCAATCAATAATTATCCCGAAGCTGTACGGAATAATTATAGCGCCAATTAATAGTTATCCCATAGCTGTATGGAATAATTATAGCACCAAACTAATAATTAACCCACAACTGTGTGGAATAATTATAGCACCAATTAATAATTATTTCAAAGCTTTACGTTATAATTATAGCGCCAATTAATAGTTATCCCATAGCTGTATGTATGGAATAATTATAGCACCAATTAATAATTATCCCATAGCGGTATGGAATAATTATAGCATTAATTAATAATTATTCCATAGTTGTAGCGACATGCTGAAAGAACATTTCGAACGATCGAACGAAATCGACAAGTGAATCCGCGGTGATATTACCATTCTGCATGCTGTAAATTTGGTTTCGTCACGTTGTCGAGCATGAGTGTGATGTATCTTTATGTGTTCAACAACGTGGCAACACCAAAACAGCATGCAATATTGAAATATCACCGCGGATGGTGCGATTCTTAATTAATGCGCTATATGTCATGCACCTAATTTTTATCATAATGAATGTACAAAGTGTAACTACCCTCTTGTGTAAGGTGTTTTAATTATAGTGTTATGATTTCTGAACTGTCATGTTATAATTAGGTTGTACAGCGAGACAAAAGCAATATAGTTGTAATTTAAAGGCGCTATAACTGTGTTACTGAAATATTAAGATATATTTCTAATGGCTGCCATATACGTTCAGTTGATTTGATCAAACTGGCAGTTTCAAACAGGTTGATCAAATCGGCATAACATTTTTGCTTTTTTTACCCGACTACGGCGAAGCCAAAGGAGGGTTATTCATATTTAGTCCGTCAATTGACTGCGCTCCTAGATGTTGAAAAGCAGAGGTGCTGTCCAGAAGATAGAGACCACCATTATAATAATAAATAAATAGCTATTGACCTTAAAATGGTGGTCTCTAACTTGACGGCCTTGATAGGGCTTATTCCCGTGCGCTCCAAATCTATTGTTCTCTAAAATTCATATTTCATACATTGATTACCAGGAGCTCCAAGGATGTTTGTATTAAAATAATAAACAAAGCCACATTTACCACTTTCATTCCCTAGAGCTCCAAAATATTGTCTAGGTACTTTGAGATATTATTCCCAGCAGCTCCAAGAAAAAGCCAATTCTTCAATATAAAAATCGTTCCCAAAGCTGCTCATTCCGACTTGGATAGATTAGGTTAGAAGGCTAATGCGGGAGCGGAGCGGGAGCTTTAGCCTTCGTGGTTATTTTTTTTTTATAAAACCATGTTTACCGTTATCTAATAAAAAGGTAATATTATAGTATTAATTGTTTTAATTCTGCTAACCGTATACTTTGTTTTAGAGCTGTTGGGAACATAGTAGGTATTATATGAGTCTTTTTTAATTTAAGTAGTATAATTTGGAGTTCCTGGGAATTGATGTATAGAGATAAGAAGTTATGAAGGAAAAAGCTTTCATAAGTTTTTGGAGCTCTTGGGAACGATTTTATAAAATAACAATAATATTTAATTTTAGTCTTGGAGCGCTTGGGAGCAAAATCGTGGAGTGGACGGGAATAAGCCCTTACTTTTTCACGCCCCGCTTAAAGGATCCGGGACTGTAGGAAAATAAGTGCGTGTGTGGTGCAAAACGTGTATAAATTTAATGAGTAATTAATGGTTGGAAGAATTATAAATTTGATCAAACTGTTTGAAACTGCCCTTCTGATCAAATTAACTGAACGTATACAGCGGTCATAATATTATTGCAGTTATATATTGACTTATTTTTATTAGCTGGCAATAAATAATTATAATCGATGAGTACACCAAATAATAGTGTTTATGACTATTGTAGGCAAATTTTTATATCATAAATATTACAAATTACTTCCATAAGGGTGATTTCCTATATGTACTTGTAAATTCTGCAGATGGCGAATATTGCCTCCTAATCTTGATTTTTAAATGAAACTTTATTTTATTTTTAAATTAACAACTAGGCAGACTAACAACCTAGGCATTTAATTGAACGGCTGATTTAGCTATTTGGCTGCAACATATATACAGTTTCTGGATGCATATCTCAGTGTGAAGAGAATTTTTATGTCACTGAAATTCATAAAAATTCTTTTCTAACACTGAAGATTTCAACTGTACCTGTATTAAATGATTTGGCATACTTATTGACAGTTTGATACCTCCTCAGACAGCCTCCGTGGCGTAGCGGTAGTGAACGCGGCCGCTACGCAGGAGGCGCGGGTTCGATCCCCGCTCAGTGCAAATATTTGTGTGAATGAAATATGAGTATTTGCATTGGTCTGGTCGTGCCTCGGAGAGCACGTTAAGCCGTCGGTCCCGGTTGCCATGAGAACATCTATGGCAATCGTTACGGGTAGTTGGAGCCCTCAAAAATCCAAAAACAACGGTCTAACTGCTAAACTTCGATATCGCCTAATGTTAACATTGGGTTGTGGAGGTCAGATGACAATCGCTTCACGGAAAATATCGAGGTCTAGTCAAATCCGTGGTTAAGACTGGTAAAAAGCGGACCCCAGACTCCGAGCTGAAAGCTTCGGATGCGACTGGGAATTAACGCTAAGAGGAAGTAAGTATTGACAGTTTGATACCTTTATAGAGGAGTTGAAACCGTTTGTATTTATAAAATATTGTAACTAGAGTTTCGGTTTTAACTACTCTAAAAGATAGCAAGAGTTAGAGCCACAGAGATAGTCGACTCATCAGAGAGGAGTCCTTTTTCCTATGTACAATCAGCATTAAATCGATCTTGACTAGTAAAGAACTCAAAATGATCTTAATACCTTGGTATTCCCACCTTCTTGTTGATGATGGTTATGATAAGGTTCTTTTGGCACAAACCTTTAGTTCGGACGACAATACATTTTAAATCAATAAAACCGTTTGGTATTAACACCATTAGAAGTTATTAAGATCATTTTGACGACTGTAGGTTGTACGATACTGTACCAATACTGTAATTCATGTTCGCCATCACCGCAGGTCGTCAAGTGTACCTAATTTAGTGTCAAAAATATAGCAATAATGTAACGAATAATTACATTTTTATCTATTCGTCAATACACGAAATATTTACCTAAGTATTATGAAGTTATCTTTTTTACTCGAATCATATTAGTAGTAAATTGTTTCTGAATTTACTACAGACAATAGAAATTAATGTTTTGTTATTATTGCCATTATATTGTGTTTAATAAATATTATGAATGATTTATTTGTTTTAATAATATCTACCTTGCAACTAACACATACCTAGAAATTTACTGATCGTAAACAAGCATTTTCAGCTGCATCCTAGCAGATACCTATAGCAACTTACTAGTACCCATGGAGGACAGAATATGATATCATTTCCTCCATGCTAGTACCTACCCTACCACAGCTTAGAGAATACAACACAACATAAGTACAGAAATAGGTACAATCTAGAATGACCACATAACTGCGAATTTACGACTTCCCTGCAGTGGAACATCGTATTAACCTGTCTTCTATTCTTGCGCCATTAGAAAGCTACATTATCAGGTACCAACATGGGCTATATATCATCACGCTACTATCAGCGATTAATGGGATCAGAATTCCACGCAGGTGGAGCCGCGAGCAACAGTTAGTGAACTATAATAAGTTTTTACTTAAGCCGATAGATGGCGCTAGTATACACATTTATGCAAAGTTCGTGCCGGTAGCCGTGTTGAGGGCCTTTAACCTTTAAGTATGGACGTGGAGTCTCACAGGCTACTCGGTGTTTGCGTTTTGTTAGTTTTACCTAGTTCCCCCCGCTCCCCGCGATTGAGCGTCTCTGTAGCTTTTGTTTTAGTTGTAAAAATACCAACAAGGGAGGAGGTTGCGTCTGCCGATGAATATCACGTGAGTAATAACCATCAAAATATTGACCGGAGCCTGTCAGGCTACACGTCCCTTGTTGCCCTGTGATATATCTTAAAAGGGCGATTATGTTTGTTTCAGATTTTGTAGTGCAAAATGTGACATTTTGCACTACAAAATCTCATAAAATAACATAGCGGGTAGTTCTAAATCAAAACGACCATCAACGAGTTCTGATCAGGGCCCTGTGAGAAAAATTTTTCGTGCAGAAGATCCTTCTTTCGAACAAGAAGTGAGTGATTTGTTGTCAGCTTTGGATCAGCGGTTTAGTCGTAAAAGCGAGACAGACAGACAGACAGACAGAGTTACTTTCGCATTTATAATATTAGTAGGGATAACTCAACTAAACGGGGCGTCGATGAGGCTGACAAAAAATGCTCGATTTACTCCAGTAGCCGTCGAACAAGGAGGTGGCCTATGGTGATACTACATCGTGTCCTAGACTTGAGTGCCATGAATGCGTACATTTTATATAACATGCACCAACCAAAAGCTGTGGAGAGAGGAGATTTCCTGAAAAAATTAGCACGTGTGCTGGTGGTGCCTCATCTGCAAAGACGTGTTATAAATACACGATTGCCAAGAGAGCTGAGGTTGACCATGACTCGAGTTTTAGGTAAGGATATGGTTACAGAAGATGTCCAAGCTCAAGAAACCAATCAAGGAACCAGAAGAGCTTGTAGAATATGTCCTGCGAAATACATAGGATGACTACCTATGTGTGTGTTGGGTGCAACAAGCCTGTGTGCCTACAATGTTCGAGACCTTTGTGCACGGACTGCCAATAAATTGACCTTATTAGACGGTTGTCAAAATTTTTTATATTTGTTACCTGAAGTAGATGTTTTTTGTTTTTGTTTTCTTATATACTATATTTTGAGAGAAAAAGACTAATTTTGTACTAGTAATAACTTTGGCTGTTATTAATACCTAAAAATGTAACCTAAGTAGATTTAGACTGAAAAGTGCCATAATTTTTGATTTTTTAAATTCTATAATTTTCTAAATAAAAAATTATTATTATAATCACGTTATTTGATTGCTTAATCCCATAACTTTAATATTTAATCACTTTTAAAGCGATCTAACATCAATATCCCAAAAAAAAATGTGTGTGCATATAGGAGCCTGTGAGACTCCACGTCCACAGTTGTGTAAAAAAAAAATGACGTCCATACTTAAAGGTTAACCATGTTTTCCCATTCGAAAACTTCACCTCACGTAAATAATGGACGCCTCCTACGGTGGGTTTACACTGACAGAAATTATTTTATTTTATATTATTTTAATACCTACACTAAAAAGAGCTTAATAATATAATTATGTAGAATCATGAGCGTACCGGGCAGAGTTGAAAAGGATGGGAGCAAGTAACCCACCTGTCACCCCTGGGTGGGTATGTATGCCCATGTGTAGAACGTTCGACTGCGATGCGGCGGGCGTGGGTCCATCAGGATATACTACCTAGTGTACTGTGGCGCGGGTTCGATTCTCGTTTAGTGTAAAACTAGGTTAAAAAGTCTTTACGCTGTACCTACATAAATAAAGGTTTTTTTTTTAATTTAGAAACAATGTAAATTCTTTTTAATCTAACTCTTTTACATTCTAACGTTTTAAGATTTCAATTTTTTTTCAATATGTAGGTACATATAGGACATTCTACACAGCGCTATTTAGAATCAAAGTAAGCCTGGCTTATGTTAGAGGTTTTAGAATGCAGATAAACCTACTTAGATACCTACATTATTTTTGTAAATATATCTATCTATCTATACTATTATATAATTGTAAAGTGGTCGTGTCTGTACATTGGAGATATTTGAAAAAAAAAAAAACACTTGGGCTATGTTAAGTTAACGATACTGAACACGAAATTTTTTTTTTTGAATTTCCTGTCTGTTTGTCTATTTGTCCGCGATGGACGCAAACACTACTAGACGGATTTTGATGCGATTTTTTTGTTTGAAAGGGCTTACTCAGACTTAAAATCTTACGTTTGTTTGATATGAGCAAAGGTCGCGTTAACCGAGATGCACGCAAGCGGGGCCGCGGGCGGAAGGCTAGTACTAAATATACTTAGAAACATTCAGACCAAAATTCATATTTGTACTAAGCGGGAATCGAACCCGCTACCTCCGTCGTATCAGTTTAACGGTTATCCTCATGTCGCTACTCATCCAACAGGTAAAAGTAAAACATATCACTTAATTCAAGACATCAATTTCGTTGAAACGCATAACATCATCCTTGAAACGTAAAAGCACCCGCAATTATGTACCGGATTGCATTTTCCAACAAAAAGCACAAAGCGTAGTACTGCGCCATAAGACCCGGTTCTACGTGAGCGCAAGAGCTTCCAGATTGCATCAGACATGAGCGCCAAACGCGAGTACTTGCATCAGCTTGTACTGTGGAATAACACGCTTTTCCATTGACTTTTTCTTATAGCTTTGCAAGTTTTTTTATCTTTTTTTTAAAGGTTATATTCCCGTTAACCCCTCCAGCTAAGCTAAATTGCTTGTGTTAGAATTGGGTTCACGTCGCTCGGTAGTGTAATGGCCAGAATTCGAACCTGGTACCTCTCGATCGTAAGGCCGGATCCTTAACCACTAAGCTACCGACGTGAATTTCGTAGGTATGTAATGGATTCTTTGAATTAGATTTTAGAGCACTTCATATCCTTTGAACATTTGTATAAAAATGCCGATGTAGGTATGTACCCACCAGGGATATAGATACCTTTATTTTTCGTGCGGAAATACCCACGAATACCACTCCTGTCGGCCTCGGACTCGAATCGACTAAAACCGCACGCCTGCTAGACACGCTGTTCGGAATAAAAAGTGTATCACGGTTTGTGGGTGCGACGGGATTGAAAAGTTTTGGTGATCGATTCGATCGATCGATCGTCTTTCGTGAATCAGAATTGTGATCTTAAAATACTGTGCGTGACTTTAAGATAGTTTCTCAGTTATCCAGGACAGGTTCAGGTAGCTTAGTAGGTCAGAGTTCTATTATAAGTAGGTACCTACTCAATGTACATAAATATTTCCTATAGATAGAACACAAGGAAAAATATTACTAAGTAGTTATATTAAGTATTGAAATGGGAACACTGTGATTCAGCGACCTCTTTGCTATTATAATTTAACTTGCTTACGGCTTGCACGAAGGAAAGGATTTTACAATTTTCACACCAAAGACATGTCTCCGAAACACCCTTTCCCGGAGATCACCTGCGTCAGCCAGTATGAGAGCCGCCGGTGTCGCCTGCTAGCCTAGCCAGTCCTCCTACTCCATGATGGGTCTTTCCGGCGGTTGAAGTATGAAGTCGCCGAAGTCGGTTAAAGCATGTATTGTGAGAATCTATAAAAATATTTTTTTTGAAAAAACCCACGGCGCGGCGGTTCAAAAGAACGGGTGCTGCACTCGTCTATAGGCCACGGTAGCCACTTTTCATCAGGTGGGCCACTTAGGTGCTTGTCTGCCACCTATGTGGTATAAAAAAAGTAGTGGTTTATGAAACCCCGACACAACAAAACGTCCAAAAAATTAAAAATAAATCGTATAATTCTGCCAGTCTTTTGGTATTGATTCAAGCGTTGCCGTGTCGGGGGACCTTGGATCGTTTCGGTATCTTGTGGGAGTGCTTTAGTTAGGAGCCCCCCGGCACAACAAAACTTGCATGTGGGTAAAATCAACAATTTTCAAATAGCCCGAAAAACTTAAAAGAAAACTTGAAAAAGCCCGTTAAAGCTATAACCTCGGGACAAGTTATATTGGACCTAAATCACGAAACAAACAAGGTCCTGGTCCTGGCGCCCGTAGATTGATTTCTAATAATCTATGCTGGGTGAATTTGAGCTCATCCACCGCCGTAGCACCCCGTGCTATACTCAAAAGACACCCAAAGAACGTGTACTGCGCGAGTATAGTATAGAGCACATTTTTAGGTCCCAGATATGTCTTCCTCTTAGCGTTAATTCCCAGTCACATCCGAAGCTTTCAGCTCGGAGTTCGCTTTACCAGTCTTAACTACGGATTTGGCTAGACCTCGATATATTCCGTGAAGCGATTGCCATCTTACCTCCACAACCCAATGCTGCAATGGTAACATTAGGCGATATCGAAGCTTTGCAGCTAGACCGTTGTATTTGGACTTTTTAGGGCTCCAACTACCCGTAACGACTGCCATAGATGTTTTTATGGCAACCGGGACCGACGACGGCTAGGTCCCCGATATAATTATGTGCCGAACAATCCCAAATTACTGGACTATGAACGAATGTGTATGAATTTCCAAAGTCCAGTCATTCGCACATCGCCTCTCGTCGATTTATTTATACAGCGAAGGGTGGCTGTCGAGATTGTATGCCTGTGCTCTACGGCGACGAGGCACAGTCGTACGGGAACATCGCGCGGGAAAAGTCGTTCTAAAACATAGAATATTTTCAAAACATTGTAATTTTTTTTTAATTTCTTCAAGTATACGAAAAGCCTGAAAAATGACGATGCTATTACGAAAAATGTGGAGGACCCATTCGAAACACAAAAGTGAGTAATTATTTATAATAATTAATTATTTATTATGTAAATTGTTTATTTTAGTATCACGGGATAGAAAAACCATGTTCCGTGATTTCTATGGTAAATAAGTAAAATTCCAAAACGAAAAGGAATTGTTAAAACATAAAAAAAAACAAATATTGAAAATTTCTAATCAGTATTTAAAAACTAATTTTAAGAAAAAATAAATTAAAAATTTCAAAATACTTATCAGTTTTTTGAAACGATAATCAGAAAAAAACTGTTTTTTTATACTCTCATCATCATGATTATGCAAATTATATTATGTATGTCTTATGTAGGTACGAAAAATAATATAAAAATAAATACGAAGAAAAAAAATATTATGACAATATTTATTATTTCATTAAAATTCTAAGAACTTCTCCAGATCCATACCAATATACTTGAAAATTAAAATTTGTACTGAGCGGGAATCGAACCCCGAGCTCTTGCAGTAGAGCGCTCTACCACAGCTCTACTGCTAAGTGGTGGCTCATCAAACCACGTTTCGAAATTTTCAACCTCCTCTATACCTTACCATCAAGGTGTCTGCCAAGTCTGCTCACGTTTTTAGGTAATTATAAGTTCCAAGTGCGGACTGGTTCCAAGTTCGGTAAGGTTCCAAGTCCAAGTTTGGATGGTTCCAAGCAATACCTCCGGGATCAAGTTTCTCTCTAATTACTTAGGAATTAGGAGAGCTCTCGCTAAGCCTTAAATGGTTCGTTGTAGGAAAAAACTTGCTTCGTAAGTGGTCTGTCTTATATGCGATACATTGAATTATAGTTCAGTAGTGCAGCGGTACTTGGCACGTGAACAGTAATGTATAGAAAAAGTTGATGTATAATTTAGTAATTAGCGAGTCTATGGTAGTTAAGTTTCTTTTTCATAGGGCTTTCATAGAGCTTTATGTAGAAAATTTTGTTAAGCCGTTTGATTTTTTTTTAGTTTTTATGATTAGGTATGTTGTAAATTTGTATGCCAGTAAATGAATAAAAATAAATATGTATTGTAGGAAATTCCACATAACGCTATCTAGACCCAAAGTAAGCATAGCTTACCTAACTAGTTTGAATGTGTTATGGGTTCTGGAATACAATTTTTTTTTCGTAAATTTGTATTTGGCACTTGGTACGCGAGTATATAGATACTAATCTTGGTCGATTCTAAAGCTTTGACTTTGGAGCCTGGAATTTATAGTTTGATATTTCTTAAAAATCTTTTCCACTTTGACTGCGTATGTGGCGTGGCGTGGCGGTAGAGGACGCGGCCACTACGCGGGAGGCGCGGGTTCCATCCCCGCTCAGTGAAGATATTTGCATGCGTGAATACGGGTATTTGCATTGGTCTGGTCGTGCCTCGGCGAACACGTTAAGCTGTCGCTCCCCGTTGCCATACGAACATCTATGGCAGTCGTTACGAGTAAGAAGTTGGAGTCTTAAAAAGTCCAACAATTGGTCTAGCCCCAAATATCGTTATTGGGGTGTTGAGGTCAGATGGCAGTCGCTTCACGTAAAATATCGAAGTCCAGTCAAATCCGCAGTTAGACTGGTAAAGCGGACCCCAGACTCCGAGGTGAAAGCTTCGGATGCGACTGGGATTAACGCTAGGATGGAGAAGAAGAAGGTTCGGATTTCTCATGTATGAATTGACCAGTGAACCTGTGACCTCGCGGTACTGTTACCGTGCTACGGGGGTGATCAGAGAGCGCAGTTTTTGAAATAACACTGGTAAATAAATAAATTGTGCAGATAACTCAAATAAAACTTTTTTCTTTCTTTCTTTCTTTCTTTCTTTCTTTCTTTCTTTCTTTCTTTCTTTCTTTCTTTCTTTCTTTCTTTCTTTCTTTCTTTCTTTCTTTCTTTCTTTCTTTCTAAATTTACATCATTATTGTTGTCCACGCACAATAGCCCAAAAAGGAGGCTAAGTGCGGAAAAAAGAGTCCCCTTTCCATTCAATTCCATCATTATTGTTGACAGCAACACTGTCTTTGTTGTGTGTCTTATTGTGTATGTGTATTTGATGTGTTGCTATTACTATACAATCTGTTATTGTTATTACTTCAATAAATTATAATTATTGTAGCTATCATTAAATAAATAATAAATAAATAAATATTCCACAACATTCTACACAACGCTTTCTAGACCCATGGTAAGCTTAATTAGCTTGTGTTATGGAATCTAGAATGCGGATATACATACTTAGATACTTTTTTTTTTTTGTAAATACATACATATTATACATAGAAACACCCAGACCAATGCAAATATTTATATTCATGCATACAAATATTGGCACTGAGCGGGGATCGAACCCGCGCCTCCTGCGTAGCAGCCGCGTTCACTACCGCTACGCCACAGAGGAAAAATATATTATGTAGACACTGATTCCCGTAATACAGTTTTTTTAAAGAACTAGCTCGGGAACCAGGGATTCTTTCACACAAATGTACTTCTATTTGTCAATAAAGATTTTAATTTTTAATATTAGCAAGGCGACTTGCATTATCTGATATTTGTCTCTTTGAGAAATCTACAAGGACTTGAGTACTTAAACCCGGTATACCCCCCAAGCCTACCTACCACATCTCAATTCACCGGTTGATTGATGAGGCTCTAGTTTTCTTCCCGGACTTGGGAAGTCAGAAGGCAGTCGCTCCCATAGAAGTCTTATAAATCTTTCTTATTTGAGCTTACCACTTCATTGAGCGGGAATCGAACCAGAGAGCTCTGACGTAGTAGTCGAACATTCTACAATCACATCACAGAGATAGCACACACAAATAATGCACGAAAGATACCAAGGATAAAGCTTAGGTATACTAACCTAAGCTAACGAATTGTACCACCGTGTGGCAGCTGACGAGACTTTTCTTACCCCAGGACATGTATCTTGGAAAATCGCGAGATGAACGACGCGAGGCCCTGGCGCACGCGAATTGTTTTAATACTATACTTGGTAAATTTGCACTAGTCCACCGCAGTAGCACCCTGTGCTATTATTACATATAATGTGTATTAAAATAATCTATGTCAAGACTATGTAATCTATGGACAATAAATAAATTACCTGTCTGTTGAAGCTACTCGATCTGGTTTTATTAGGTTATGGGCCCAGAAACTTTCTGAAAACTGTATGTATCATAAAAGAAGCAAACATATCTATGTCAGATTCCATTTTATTAGAGAGGCTGTAGAAAATAAATTAGTAAAAGTCAATTATTTGAGTACTGTAGAAATGCCAGCTGATCTATTTACCAAAAGTTTATGTAAAGTAAAGCATAACAATTTTGTTAAGAAAATAGGTGTTGTAAAGATAAAGAAGTAAGTAACTGTGTTTAGATTATTTTAATAAGTGGTGGTATTATAATGTGTATTAAAATAATCTATGTCAAGACTATGTAATCTATGGTCAATAAATAAATTGCCTGTCTGTTGAAGCTACTCGATCTCTTAGAGTATAGATACTCTAAGCTCGATC
Source organism: Eilema depressum (assembly GCA_914767945.1). Taxonomy (NCBI): domain Eukaryota; kingdom Metazoa; phylum Arthropoda; class Insecta; order Lepidoptera; family Erebidae; genus Eilema; species Eilema depressum. The sequence goes on from OU612026.1 coordinate 4,984,061, forward strand.
TGGTTTTGTTAGCTATCCTCAAAAGACACCCAAGAAACGTGTACTGCGCGTATAGAGCACATTTTGAGCACATTTTAGGTCCAAGATATATGTCACGAGCAATACCTACCTCTTGCGTCTCGCTGTTGTCCACACTTATTTAGATAAATCGACTGTTAATAAATGCGTATTATAATTATTATATTTGTAAATAATTCTTAAATAATAAATAGATGATATTTCGATAATTTGTTTGCTAAATTATCATACTGGAGGGTTTTCTAGACCAAACAATTCGCATTGATAACAATGTACACATACGCACAATCAGGAAGCAGACGTATTAGCCTTGACCAACATGTTAAGTTCAAGATGTTGTATCGCAATATTTCTCAATAGATGATACTGTTCGCGCGATACTTCAAGGACTTATACTTATCGGAATTGAAATAAAGAAGGAATGAACGGGCACAAATTTACTATTAATTAATTACATTACTTCACTTCGCGCGATCCTTCAGTGGACTGTATACGGGTTCTAACTACTTTTCTCTGCTGCTTGCGGCCGCGCTCTCGCTCTCTCTCTCTCTCTCTCCTACACCGACGCCGCGTTCTCTCTCTCTCCTTGCTACATGTACCGGCAAACTCGCGTTCATGCTGGCCGAAGGTGCCGTGTGCAGCGCGATCGTTTTTTTGCTGGCCTGCGGTCCATTTTTCTTCACCTACTGTTCAGCACATTGATTGTCGTGCACAGATACTTAAGCTGAAATAAAATATAATAATATTTATAACGGATTCTATCGCAAGTTTCCCCTTGACTAGATATGCCTGCTGAAAATAAATAAATATAAATATAAATATTGTACGACAATCTACACAACGCTATCTAGACCCAAGGTAAGCATAGCTTGACTAGCTTGTGTTATGGGTTCTAGAATGCGGATAAACATACATAGATACATTTTTTTTTTGTAAATACATACATATTATACATAGAAAACACCCAGACCAATGCAAATATTCAAACAAAAATGAACAAAGCAACAAAAATGTCGATTGTCGGGCTTAATTAAATGATACAAAAGAAATCGTCATAGAATCCAGAAAAATAGTTTTATTCCACACATACATATACTCTATAAATCCCCTAAAGGGTAAGCAGAGGTAAATTAACACCCATATTTCGCCAACTATGATTTCCGGTCCCACGGCCACGTAATAGGGGGCGAGCTTAGCTGAAAGAGCCTTATTCTTAGAGTATACATTCAATCAATCAATCAATTAGCCTACTGCAGTCCACTGCTGGACATAGGCCTCCCCCAATGTGCGCCACGTTTGCCGATCCTCCGCCTTCCGCATCCAGTCCGTCCCAGCCACCTTTCGCAGGTCGTCGGTCCATCTGGCTATGGGATGTCCTACCCTCCGTTTTCCTACGCGCGGTCTCCATTCTAGGACTCGTTTGCTCCAACGGCCATCAGTCCTTCGGCAGATGTGGCCAGCCCACTGCCACTTCAGCTTGCTTACATTACCTGCCCTTATTCCTTGACTTAAGCTTTGACAACGCGGGAACAAGCATGGCTTCAATCCACGGCAGTTTTATTCTAGTGTGTGATATTCGCGTAAATTCCAACAGTATCATAGATGATCGACCTCCTTCCTCCATGACTGTTGGACTAGGGCCGGGCGGTGACAGGTGGATACGCCTGTCAACCTAGCAGAAGCAGTATGAAGCGGCAGCGCAAGCACCCTCACCATGTCCGGAGGGGAGATGGGGACACCATGGTTCCCACATTCGAGGGGGCCATCTCGAAACCGGAGCTGGCCCTGGGTTGGCCAGGGTGCGAAAGATTATGTTAATGGCTGTCTCACCTCCAGCAATAAGATCAAGACGGGGGGTCGGCGTCTGGTTTTAATCGGTTCGAGTACGACATAACCACGCCTGCCAGTTCTGGTGGGGGGGGGAGGGGGGGGTATCCGAGGGGATCCGTACCAAAAAAAGTATCACACTTAGATATTAGATGATGATAAGTTATAAATTAGAACACTGGTAATTCTAGTGAAGACCGAGCTAGGCCAAGTGGCATTCTTGCTAAAACGTTTGCACTTAAGAAGTGTGCGACGCAAAAACTAAACGTGAAAGCTACTTGGAAAAGAGCTTGATTAGTTTTATAGCGTTTTACATGATAACATACTTATATAGCTACTAGCGCACGTCTTGATCAATTTCCTCTTGGGCTTGAGAGTTCAGACGTTTGTCGCTCCTAAGCCGAACAAGCATTCGAAACATAATTTATGAGCAATTGGCTCGATGGTACAGCGGTATTAAATGCGTCACCATCTGATTGATTTGTATACGTATCCCTAGGTCAACCCTTACCGGTTTTTAGTACCTATTAACAAATCCGTAGTAGCCCTAAAGCTGCCCCGTCTCTATACGTGGGGACTGTTGGGGAAATGTGAGGGTATACCTACAAAAAAAATCCGAAATAATAGTGCCAGACTTTCAGCCTTTACACTTCGAACTACCACAAAACCATGTCCCACGTTACATCGCACGCGCAGCTGTGAAAAACAAACACCGATATCGATAGACTATCGACAATTTAATCATAAATTCACATCCTATACGCATCTAGTTCACGCCTCTAACCGGTTCAAACCGATGACAGAAACGCATCATTATAGTTTATCAAATAGTCATACGCACATTAGAGTTTCGTTCAACTTATTGCGACTAATAACTGACCTATGGCCTACATCCCTTATCGATATGGTCCGTCTGGCCTAGATGTACACTGATATGTTCAAAATACATAAATAGCTCTTTGATTGCACTCGTGTAATGATAAGCCCCGTCCTCCTTTATCCTCCCTTTTAAATCTTCAGCTATCATGAGCGCGTGGTTCCCGGCAGAATAGAGTTTGGGCCACCCCACCTCTTCCCATGCGGTGTCGTACAAGGCGACTGAGGGATAGGGCTGTTTAACATAAGTCAATGATAGTGCCCGGAATGCGGAATGGGCTCACCCCCTATTACGTGGGATCGAATACAATGATTGGTGAAATGTGGGTGTTAAACTGTTAATTCACCTCTACCTAATCCTCCGGGGATAAAGGCGTGGATATTATGTGAGCTTAGCGGAATGAAGTTAAGAAGGTGTACAGTTTCATTCCTCTTTCTCGTATAGTGTCATAGTAAGCCAAGACAAAAAGTCCACATTTGTAATCATTAATTACTATAACAATATCCGTATGATGACGGTGAAAGAATACAAGTATCACCACGGAGAGTTTTGGCGGCAATGCTAGGAGACGCATCACGGTGTTATTTTATACTAGCTGTTGCCCGCGGCTCCGCCCGCGTGGAATTCTGATCCCGTTCATCGCTGATATATAGCCTATATGTTAATCCAGGGTATAACCTATATACATACCAAATTTCAACCAAATCGGTCCAGCCGTTTATGCGTGAAAGAGTAACAAACATCCACACATCCACACATCCATTCTCACAAACTTTCACATTTATAATATTATATAGTAGGATAATATTTATAATATTAGTAGGATTTTAGACATAACGTCTTGAAAAACGCGCACAAGAGTAGGAAAGTGAAATATTACAGTGGATTGTGACTTCTCGTGTTGGTTTCAAATTTCCGTAGAAGCCTTTAGTAAAGTAAACCACTTTACTGAGGCAGCCATCATCATCATCAACTCACCATCACCATCATCATTATCCATCCATCCAAATAAGATTATTATAAACTACTTGATAATGGCTAAATTCGGCTTAGGCCTGGCTCGCCCCCTGAATCTCGACCCTTGCGATTAAAATGCTTCACTCGCCCCTTTTTTTATTATTTTGGTGTAGTGACTCGCCCCTTGCCACGAGGCGAGTTAAAAATTGACATTTAAACAAATATTTTGGTGGTGTGAATCGCCCCTTGAGGTATTTCTTTTGAAATAAGCCGTGAAATGGTACAGTCAGACAGAAAAATGTACACTTAAATGAAAATTACCATGTTTGATGTCTGTAATATTATTATCACCAACTACGTACACTAAGTTTTTGCTACCTGGCTTACCTATTAGGTAGAACAAAAGGAACGTTTTCAAGGGTCCAATAAACAAAAGCTTTGTTAAAATAGGTCGGAGAGAGTCATATATATAATGCTTTCTCTTTCTAAGTTCGTATTATAATGTGGAAGGGATATGTTTTGCGATATTTGCGTAGTGGTTTATAGTCTGTTTTTTTTTATCTCAGATACTAAATTGACAAGTGCAAATGTCAAATTGTGAAATAATGATACCAGCTTTGTATTTAGTGGTGTACTCGAAAGTCGAAACTATCGACAATGTTTGCTGCCTAGATACAGGTGGTTTAGCTATAATGTATTTTAAGAGAAAAGTTAAATATAAAATGTTTATTAGTTTTTTATCCGACTGCGCGACGCAAAGGAATAGTAATGTGTTTAATTGTATGTTCCTTTATTAAACTCTATACATACCAAACGCCTGGCCCGATTTTTAAGATTCACACATTAATGTCAACAAACTATGTCAAGTGGGGTATCGTTGAATAGGTCTGTATTTAAAAATCATTTCAGTTTTTTCTCACCATTTTTCGATTTGACTTACCGTTTAGGATCTATATCGATTTAAAGTTGCGCTACAACTCATCGTCATCATCTGCATCTCCTTATTGCATCCGTGGCCAAGATGACCTCGAAGCTCAGGGTCCGTCTTCCGGCTCTTCCTTCTCTACTTCGCACGATCTTGGGCGTCCATGGTAGTGAGACCATTAGCACGCATATCACCCTCCACGACGTCAAGCCAGGACTTCTTTGGCCTACCCCTTTCACCTGGACCCGGCGGGGGTACCATTGCCAGGCATTTGTTCCCCACGTAGCCTGGCGGTTGCCGCAAGCCGTGGCCGCACCAGCGAAGGCGGCTCTCTTGCATTTTATCCCCGATGTCACGGACATGGAGGCTGCCGCGGATGCGAGAGCTCCGTACGCGATCTTTACGCGTAACGGCCTGGTCACGACTTCGGTCTTAGCGGGCCGCGGCGCGGCAAGAGGCGCGGCGGCGGTAAGCGGTGCGTTTTGCACGCCACGAACTCTCAGTAGCGGTTAGTTGCAGCGGCCGCGGTGGACGTATTTAGGTAGTCAAAACGTGCTTGAAATCATGGCGTTATCAAAATTATCCCTTCTCTGTATAGAAAGCAGCGCATTTTTAAAACAAGACCTACTTAATATGAGAGAAGGAGTGCACGAACTTAATAAAGATCGGTATTTATATGGTGAATTTCGTGACCTATACGAAGATATATCCAGATAAGTTTTATGAATACACAAGAATGAGTGTACAAACTTTTGATTATATTCTGAAGCACATAGACGTACCTATGTTTAAAACAATACATCTGATCCAAAAGGGTAGTTTATGTTGGGGATGTTTTGACTTCCATATAGGCGGTCGATTTAAGATTTTACCTATAAATGTCTTGGTATCGAGTTCACGTCATAAATTCGAAATAATCTGGCCGACCGTCAAAATTCCGAACGCTCATTTCGCCGATCCATTACCGCCCGCCGCTACAAAATCGTCTAATCTTTTTTGTTTAAAGCTACGCCGCTGAGTCCGTCACTCCTACACCGCCGTGCGCGCCGCTCTGTTCCGTGGCGTCGCACTCATTGGCTTGTACTTTTGTTCCTGCCGCTTCCCACACCGCGCGCCGCTGTAGCGATTCGCTCGGAGAAAACCGCGCGCGTTTTCGCTATGAGCGGCGACTCGTGGCGTGCTTCAAACATTTTCATACTTTTGTTCCAACCGCTCGCCGCCCCGCACTTAGCTGCCGCTCGCAGCGGCAAGGTCGTGAACGGGCCGTAACGTCGCATATCCACCGCAACATTTTCATCTCCATGACATGCAGCTCTTGCTTGTGTCGCTCGAGCAGCGGCCACGCCTCACAACCATGCAAGAGGACAGGCCTAATGATCGTCTTATAAACTAACCTGACTGGCATTTTGGGATCACAAGTGACGCCAGTCATTTCTCACCACTTGGCCCACGCGGCAGCAATGCGTGCCTTGACGTCGTGGTCGATCTCACCGGTCACATGAAGTACAGATCCCAGGTACTTAACCTGGTCCGTGCGCTCGACCAAATCATCGCCTATGCGGACGGGTGTGGGATCTGTGGAGTTTAACGTTAAGTATTCTGTCTTCGCTACATTTAGCTTCAGACCACCGTTCTCAAGCGTTTCTTTCCATCCTTTCACGCGTCACACCAATCTGCTCCTGTCCGCGTCCATCAGCGCAATATCATCAGCATACATGAGCAACCACGGAGGCTGCTCATGTGAGTTTCTAATGCTGTCCGACAAAACATCTAATACCACGCTGAACAGGTAAGGACTAAGGACGGATCCTTGGTGTACCCCGACGGTGATGGGGAAGGCTCTCGAGTCGCCAACAGCTGTAGCTGCAGCAGTCCGAACCACGGAACCGGAATCGTAGTACATGTCTCGGATGGTGTCAACTATTCTAACATATTAATTTAGACAGTAGAAATTTACGATGAAAAGACGAAAACTTCGCATGACTGTATGGAAGAAAATTGAAAACGATTACAAAAATATATAACTAAAAAGTTTTAAATAAAATAAATTATTGAAACTTGTGTTGATCTTTTTAGTATCAGTCGAATTCTTGTTTTTATTTTGAATTTAAATTTATATTAGAGTACCAAGAATCAAGAATCAATCAAGAATCAATTTCGTTTATTCAATTTAGGCACATATAGAGCACATATGAACGTCAAAATATTACAATTGTGTCAAGAAGTATGTGAACAAAAAATAAAATATTAAAAAAATAAAGTAAACCATTTGAAAATGATTCTTTCGCTGGTTCGGTAGTTGGTTCTACTGAGAAGATACCAGCAAGAAACTCAGAGAACTCAATTATCCTTTTTATTTATTTATTTATTTTTTAATACGGTTTTTATACAATTTACAATGTGCGGGCAAGAAAGTGATTAGGTTGACCATGCATTTTTATCATTAAGATATTCTTCTACTTTATAATAAGCTTTTTCCATTAGACTTTTTTTCACGTTTATTTTAAAAATATTAAGTGGCATGTCAACCAAATCCTGAGGAATTTTATTGAATATTTTTATACTGTTGCCTACAAATGAATTACCAACCTTATGAAGCCTGAGTATTGGCACTGCTAGTTTATCTTTATTTCTCGTATTATAATCATGTGTGTCCGAGTTCTTTTTTAAAAGATTTAAGTTCTTCCGTATGTATAAAATATTATCGTAAATATATTGACAAGCAACCGTTAATATATTAATTTCTTTAAATGTTTCTCTCAGCGAGTCACGGGGTCTGAGGCCGTAGATTGCTCGTATCGCGCGTTTCTGTAATATGAAAACAGTCTCAATATCGGCAGCTGAGCCCCACAGCAACAGACCATATGACATAACGCTATGAAAGTAGCTAAAATAAACTAATCGTGCCGTTTCCTCATCAGTTAGTGACCTTATCTTTCTAACCGCATAGGCAGCTGAGCTAAGTTTTCCTGCCAAGGCTGTGATATGAGAACCCCATTGCAGTTTACTATCTAGAGTTATTCCCAGAAAAACTGTGGTATTAACTACTTGAATTGAATTATTGTTCATTACAATATGAGTATCTATCTGTCTTACATTGGGCATAGTAAACTTTACACATTTTGTTTTTTTTGCATTGAGTAACAAGTTGTTACTTGTGAACCAATGCAATATTTCGGAAAGGGTATTATTCACATCGTCAAGTACTACTTTTTGTCTATCAGTTTTAAAAATTAATGATGTGTCATCTGCAAATAATACTATTTCACAAAGATTTTTAGTGAAGTAAGGAAGATCATTTACATATATCAAGAATAAAAGGGGTCCTAATATCGAGCCCTGGGGTACTCCCATGACTAAAGGGGCGCCAGAAGAGTTGGTGCCATTAATGTTGACTTTTTGTACTCTGCCATTGAGGCAAGACTTTATTAAGCTAAGTGAGCCACTAGAAACACCATAATAACCTAATTTCAATAACAAAGTCTCATGATCAACACAATCAAAAGCTTTTGATAAATCACAAAAAATACCAATGGCATCCTGCTTCTTTTCCCATGCATCAAATATATGTTTGACGAGTGCAACTCCTGCATCCGTCGTGTTTCTGCCTTTAGTGAACCCGAACTGTTTCTCATGAAGTAATTTATTAAATGTAAAATGTGAAAGCAGTTGATTAAAAATTATTTTTTCAAAAATTTTACTAAGGGCTGGGAGTATAGAGATGGGTCGAAAATTGGATGGATCACTTTTTTCCCCTGCTTTGAATAACGGAATGATTTTACTGTACTTCATAAGAGTAGGAAACTGGTTTTCATCTATACATTTATTGAATATGAATGCAAGATAAGGCGCAATAGCGGGCATTATTGGTTTTATTATATTGGTTGAAATGCCCCAAAGATCCTCAGTCTTTTTTATATTCAGTTGCTTAAAAGTTTTAAAAATGGTTTCAGAGTCAATATACTGAAAATTAAAGTTAACACTACATTTATCAACACTAGATTTAAGAAGAGAAGCAGCCGCATTTTTTGAAGAATTTAATTTACTTGTAGTTGTAGTTGCAACATTTGTGAAAAAAGATTCGAATGCATTAGCCACTGCAGCATCAGTATTAATGTGCTCACCATCCACTTCCAACTCGAAGGATCGATCACGTGACCTTGTCTTACAGGTTTCTTTGTTTATAATGTTCCATGTTGCCTTTATTTTATTATCAGATTTTTCTATTTTAGCCCGAATATAATTAGATTTGGCTATTGAACAGACTCTCTTGAACAGCTTTGAATACCTTTTAATTTGTTCAATTATTTGTGGCTCATTTGTAGATGCCTTTATCTCGTATAATTCATACAGTTTCTTTCTACTTTTATGGATTCCAGGTGTAGCCCAATCACTAAATTTAATTTTGAGTTGATTTACGTTTATTGTTTTTTTTGTGAAAATGTTATTAAATTCGTAGTTTATTACTCCGAACAAATCTCTGTAAAGATCATTCGGGCTTTCATCGCGGTTCAACTCCAGAAGAGGTATTTTATTGTTAATGTTTTCTTTAAATTTTTCTAATCTGTATGTTGTGATTGGTCTACACACAATATTTTTAGGCAATGGAACATGTTGGTGCTCAAATCTAGCTAACTGACCTGTATGATCTGACTTTATAAAATTTATTATAGATTTATCTTTTACATCAATGTCAGAAAAAAAATTATCCAAGCAGGTGGCTGTTGTGGGTGTGATGCGAGTTGGTTCACAGAAAATATTTTGTAAATTAAAAGATTTAAAAAGATTAAGGAACCTTACCGCTTTCTGTGAGTTTTCTAAAATATCAATATTAAAATCGCCACATACAACTACCGTCTTCTTACATTTATATATCTATATATCATTTATATTCTATACCAAAAAATTTTAAATACCGTAATTTACATACCTACAATTTTCAGATTCTAAGACTAGTATAGCGTCATCTTTATCGATAGTCTCTGCAAATCGATTAAATGAAACTTATGAAGCCTTAAGTTAGATTTTTACAATGACAACCCAAGTGACGCAAAATGGACGCCATTTTGTTTCAATGACAATATACCTATTTAAGTTTTGTTTCATTTAGGTAACTTGCATACCGAATTTAAATTAGTATTTTATAAATTTTATAGATTAACCTACAAATATTTGTACTAAATTTAATTTATCGATAAATTTCGATACTGGTGGCACATGACTATTTTTTAATTGCAAAAAACCGACAACAGGTAATTTCAAATTAGTATCTGAGATTAAAAAAACGGGCTATAGTAGTGATTAGTGACATCTAAGTGCAACAGAATATGCACAATATTTAAGAGTATTGTGATATTGTGTATAATGTTATAGGCAATGTATATAATGCAGGCATTCTATACAATACCTAGGAAATGTATAGAATGCTGGGGTCGTTCAGGCAATGTATGAAATGATATTCAATGTTTAAACTATTTTACACTTTATTTTTAAACTATCGCGGTGTAAACTCATAGTTTTTATGTTTCGGGACTTACGGGAACGTCGGCACAAGTAAGTTCCAAATAATAATTAATCGCGATAAGTCCCGAAACATAAAAACTATGATATTTTACACTTTGCCTAGGAAATGTATAGAACACCTAGGCATTGTATAGAATGCCGGTTGAAGCATAGGTAATGTATGTAATCTATTTTTCTTCTCTATGATTTAATTAGATACCTAGATACTAATCTTTTGAGAGCTAATCCTAATTTCAACTTCCACCAGCAGGCAGTGCTGATAAGACATTTGTGTTCTATTGGTAGGTATGCCTAAGTACCTACGTGTTTTTGCGTAGAATGTTTCTCACATAGCAGTGAATTTCTATTGGCCACGGCAACCACTCTCTTACCACCATCCCTGTGCTTGTCAACCACCTAACCTGATGGAAAGAGAGTTGTTACCGTGGCCTATAGAAGTTCTGCATGGTTAAAAAAATTAACCACGAAGGCTAATGCTAGAGCTCCGCTCCGCCTTCTAACCTAATCTATCCAAGTTGGAATGAACAGGTTTTCTTTCAGCAGTAATATCCATTTTTCAAATCCATAGAGGGCTTCTTAAAGGATCGCAAATAAATGACGCTTTGTTAATCTATTACTTTGTTTGCTAACAGTACTTATTTATCAAGGTGAGACGAATTTTCGCACATGAAATATCATTTTAAAGAGACGAATTTACAACAACCCGTCCATTATACACATTGCCTGATGCGCTTCGGGCATTTAATACAACACCTAGGCAATGTATGAAATTAATCGTATTATACACATTGCCTGAACGTTTTAGGCAATGTATAGAATGCCTAGGCATTCTATACAATGCCGGATTATACACATTGCCTATAACATATATAAATTTTGGATTGAAAGTCAGGTAAGTTTGTATTACAATCGTATTATGATATTTTATGTAAATTAAATTTGCAAAATAGTTTTATTCTTTACTTTTTGTTTGGCTTTTATTTAGTAGTCGTTTTAATATCGCTTCCCGCTTTATTCACAAATGAATAATCTAATTTTTGAATTAAATATTTCTTTAGTCGGCAAACAAAATCGTATTCTGACTACTAAAACAATAGTATCTTGTTGGTATTGATAGATTGAAATAATGTTAACGTTGAAAAACGTGACGTTAAAAAAAGGATAAACAATACTACAAATTAATTCGTTTTCCTATGCGCGTGCATATAACAATGGCGATCGGCCATATTTAAAAGAATGAGGTTTGTTTTACACTGGTTTTTTTTTCTGTACTTAGAGAAAAAAAAAGTTAAATTTGAGTGAAAATTTTATTTATTATATAAGTATTACAAGTTGAAATTATTTATTTAAATACGAAAATGCATCAAATGACCATACAATAGGCATATTAATTTATTCGTACTATTAAACACGTTATTTTTTGTATCGAAACTTTTTTATAAACAGAAACTTAACCTATAAAATTTAAAAAAGAATCTATAACTCACTTGTGAATAATAGCAATGAAAAAGTCACAGTTTGATAATAGCTGTCATTACATACCTAATTGCGGTGAAATAATAGCAATGTTATGAGCAGGTGTGTTGTAAAACTCTTTATTGCTGACAGTACTTTTAACTTACTAACAATCGGGGGCGATTTGGGGTATCTAATGTTCAAGGGGGCGAGTTGCAACATTAAAGCAGTCGGGGGCAAGATCCACGGGGCGAGCGAGGCCTAAGCCCTAAATTCTAAGCAAGAAGCCAATAAAAAAAAAAAAAAGAATCACCACCCCATCTCATCCGAAGGGTGTCGTAAGAGGCGACTAATGTGAAAATACGCTGACGATATCACTGCGAGAGGGAAAGCTCGAAATAAAACCCTGTACCAACCCGTCTGGCCAGCGTGGAAATAGTAGGCCAAAGCCCCCTAACATTGGGAGAAGCCTATGTCTAGTAGTGAACTGTGATAGGCGGATTGATTGATTAATTGCATTGCAGGTATAGTCATACAATGTACCCATAGTACCTACTGTATTTCAGGCGTGAGCAGAATTTTTCTAACAACACTATGAATGGTTAGTTCCTCTAAACTTACATCATTATTAGTGATAAAAACCCTGACATTGTTGTTTTTCTTATTGCGTATTTGTGTTGTTATTTTTCTATATCTGTTATTGTTATTACTTACGTAAATAATAAATTAATGTAACTATCATAATATGTATAGGAAAAATATATTAGCAAGCCGACTTGCATTATCTGATATCTCTTTGCGCTTAGTGTACCATTTTAGCCGAACTACCTAATGTACAGTCTATTTACCGCCAAATGGGTGTACCCCATCCACACCACAAATACCACGATCCACGATCTTCAGGACCCAAGTCAACCTCACCTGCAGTATCTAATTGTGAGGGTTCCTATAACCCGATTCCTGCTGGCTTGCTCTGCTCTAATAAATAATCCCTACCAATATTATAAATGCGAAAGTAATTCTGTCTGTCTATCTGTCTGCCTGTCTGTCTGTCTGTCTGTCTGTCTGTCTCGCTTTTACGACTAAACCGCTGAACCGATTTTGATGAAATTTGGTATAGGGGTAGATTAGACCTTGAGAAAGGACATAGGTCGCGATAACCGACATCCACGCGGGCGGAGCCGCGGGCAAAAGCTAGTAATACAATAAATAATGCAATATCTAAAACTAAATGTATCTGAAAGTCTGTATCTAATTTGAGAGAATTCTATACAAAATTGCTATGGTCGTTTTGTAACAGGTAAGTATATTTTTCCACCTGCTTCCATAACACCTTGGTAACAAACAGTGTTTTTATGCAAAATAAATATTTTGAATTTTGAATTTTGGATACATTCATCCTTCGCCACACTGGTATCTATTACCTTCTATACAAACTTCCTTTGCTTACAAGCCGGTTTCGAGCAGTTATTTTGACCTGCCGTTTTTTCAATAATGACACAATTATTATGGGTGCTGTTTAGGTAGAAGTAGAGCTATAAAATAAATCTAAAATTACATTATCACCATCGTGACGACTGCAATCTGACCTCCTCGACCTATTGGCGATATCGAAGTTATGTAGTTAGACTAGTCGGACTTTTGAGGACTCCAACTAGGTACCTGTAACGACAGCCATGATACCAATGATGTTTGTATGGCAACCGGGACCGACGACGGCTTATCGTGCTCGCCGAAGCACGACCAGATCAATGCAAATAGCCATATTCATGCATACAAATATTTGCACTGAGCAGTGATCGAACCCGCGCCTCAGAGGCTGTGAATTTGCCGCTAGCTGTCAATTATAATGTTGAATAAGGGCGCTATTTATTAAACAAGTTATTTTAAATTACATATTATCCCCATTTCAAATGGAGGTAATGGTGTAATCAAAATCCGATGCAATTTACTATCGATTACCCAGCTTTTACGAAACGCCTCGCTCATAATAGGGTAGGTACCTAATGAATTTGCGCTAAGAAAACTGCCGCGTCGAGGTACTCAGGCAAAATTATCAAGTGCAGCGAGAACGTACTCTATATGAGGTTGATTCTTGCTAGGGATATTATTTTATTAACTTCATTTTTATTTTATCGTAACTCTCACCTCCATGTACGGCTGTAATATAGAACTGGTGTGATTTATTTTTATACTCGTTTGTCGTCATTGGTTCCGAGTGAAAGAATATCGGACGGAACTGATTATATCTCGTTGGACGTCATCTCCATAATGCTATGAAAATGGGTAGGAACTAATAATATCTAAACGTTATTTCCATAATGTTATGGAAAATGGATAGGAACTGTAAGAACAGAGAGATTCTGTGGCGTAGGTGCAGAACACAAGCAGGACAAGCCTTTGGTATTCCCACTGACAGCATATTAAACATCTCCAGTGAGCTCTGGCTACCCTACTCACAACACGAGGTTATTATGACCGCGGTATTCCGTAGGGCGGAGGTCCTTCCCCAGTCGAACTACTCAATTGGGACTGAAATACTGTCATGTCCTGCCTCCCTCTACTTTAAATCAAAATATTATCTTGTCCCATTGCTGGGCAAAGGTTTCCCCAAATCATTCCACTGCTTTCCTTAGCTACATCCATTTATTTATCAATGTTTTAATATTTTCCTTTTTGTTTTCCAGAACTCAGCGAAGAGTGGGGACTCACAGAGTGCGACAGCGAGGGCTGGTGGCGGGAGGCTCGCGACTCACGTTCAGGAGATATAGACGTCAGGTACGCGGGCACGGCGCCTGTCGAGCGAGCTGCCTCCGCACCTGCAACCGCCCTGGCAGTTCGGTCTGCCTTACATTCAGTTAAATGTGAGTAAAAGTTTTACCCTATTCTGTTAACCTTTTTATCATCTTCGCAATTTTAATGCTAAGTAACTAAAGATTGTACTTAGAGTCCGTGTTACACTCTCCTAAGTTTTCTCGTCTTGATGTGGTTTGTCTTGGCTTTCACGGGAAAGGAAAGAGGACTCTTTTGTTCGCACTTAGCATATAATGGAAATATTCGGGACTACACTTGCTTTTTATCATATAGCGTGGTGCAGTCAATTGACGGAAAGAATTAGGCATCTGAATCTGTAAATATAATTTATAAACATTATGAATTGACTTTATGTGCCATTCAGTAGTGCAACACGTGAATGAAGCGACAAGACGGGGTTACTGAGGTTCCTGTAAGCGGCCGGCTCGTTATATCATGATTTATGGACACATTTATAACTGTCTGTGTGATAATGTTACCGCTACAACATATAACAAGAACATATATACCTATTATAATTTATACAAAGTATTCAGCGCGTTGACTTATCCTCTCCACCACAGAAGCTGGATGTATCAGTCCCACCAATATCTTCGAGCTAACTTTAAGCGGTACACCTGTGATTGATAGAGACTGGCCTTTCCTTTCAGAGTTAGAGGGTAAAAACCTAAACATATCAGTAATGTAGGAAAAGGTACGTCCAGAGCTCATGTTTTTCCCAAAATTTTAGCTAAAAACACGCAAAAAAACATATAGGATAGAGAATTACCTACATCTCTATGGTTTTTCACAACATTTTTTTAAAAAATAGGACACGTCAATTTGTCTTCGCCTCGCCTGATGGTAAGCTGAAGGCAAAGTCTCTGAAAAGAGGGTCACCATTACAGACACGTATCATGTTATAGTGGCACTCAGCTTGACGGCCTCATCAGATGCTTTTTCAAGCCCCGCTTTTATTTTAATTGGCACTTTATAGAAAATACTCTAAGGTGCTTTACTTTAGAGATGTTGAAAATGTTGTGAAAAGTGGGCTCTCTCCTACTTCTCCAGAACGTAGGATGCAATCAGGATTATCGAATGTTAATCGAAATACAGTGTTTGTTGATTTTTATCATCCACTATTTTCGTTACTGAAAATGATATTTTTATACCGTTTTTCCTAGAATCTCTTCCCGTGGCTGTCGTAGAAAGCGACTAAGGGATAGGGCTGTGCTCCATCCAATAGTAAACATTACAGCCCATGACAAAGTCCTCTTTTGACGGTAATAGTCTCGCCCCCACCGAGCATGGGGTGATTTATTTCCGAGGTGATCAAAGAAGACTAATCAATTCCACTTTGTTCACCTAGGTCATATCACCCAGGTGAACAAAGTGGAATAATCCGAGAACATGGCACCGAAAGCATAGTTGGCGAAGTGTGGGGTGTTAAGACACCTCTGCCTGTCCTTTCGGGGAGTTACAGACGTGTTCGAATTCGAGTTCCATTTCCATCACGCTATACTCTATTTCACCAACGTCAAGACGCTTAAAAGTACAAAGTCATAACAATAATCATGAAGATTTTGTCTGTTTGTTTTAGTGTTGAACAAGAAATTGCAGCGTGTGAGCTTGGACATCAGCTCCAAAGGCATCGTGGTGATCGACGCAGAGTCACAGAATAACGTTGTCAGTGTCTCTATTTACAGGTATTTGACATTATAATTAATTTGTTCAGGGGTCCATGTAAGTACAGGGTCATAATATAACCCGCGCCACTACGTATCTAGGACCTAAATCGTAAGACATACGAGGCTCTGGCGCCCGCGGATTGCTTTGTAATAGTCTATGCTTGGTGAATTTGAGTTCGTCTACCGCAGTAGCATCCCGTGCTATCCTCAAAAGACACCCAAGAAATGTGTACTGAGGCACATTTTGAGCACCTTTTAGGTCCAAGATACGTGGCGCGGGTTATACCCTTGACATTCAAGTCAATCTCTTACAGTGCACTTGCTTAACTATGGACGAGGATCTGGCCCAGGCTTTCCTCTCAGGGTTGAGAGACAGACGGTAGTCACTATACCAATTCAAAGCAATACAATAGACAATCAATCAATGAATCAATTAGCCTATTGCAGTCCACTGCTGGACATAGGCCTCTCCCAATATGCGCCACATTTGCCGTTCCTCCGCCTTCCGCATCCAGTCCGTCCCAGCCACCCTTCGTAGGTCGTCAGTCCACCTGGCTTGGGGGTGTCCCACCCTGCGTTTTCCTTCTCGCGGTCTCCACTCTAGGACTCGTCTGCTCCAACGGCCATCAGTCCTTCGACAGATGTGGCCAGCCCACTGCCGGCAGACAATACGATTGTAGAATAGAATAGATTGAAACTAAAGAAACTGGAAAACCACTATGAGGATGATGAATTATTTTGTTTTCATACCTTGTTTCTTATTCTGATAACTAAGTACTCCTGGATTTCATTAGAAATTGTTTCCGTAAACATTGATACTTATGTATAGGTAAACGCTTTGTGGTTAAGTATTGAATTGAGTTCAAAGTTCACACATCAGTCGTCCCCGCAATAATTATTTTCCTTGCTATGTCCTTTTACAGAAGAATCCATTCTCATGCCTAAAAGCACTCCCAAAAAATCCAAATTTTGTAAGAATTTTGATATAAACACAAATAATGTATCTTGTGTAATAGAGTTTTTAATAAAATTGCTCTGCCAATAAATTGGCCATCCTCTCCTTAGATTGCTCGATAATTTGAGCTAATCACCTTAATTAAGTTTAGTATTTTACATGTTATTTTATTGAAAATTATGCATAATGTTGTTCTTTGGTAAATTGATCAACTGTAGTGTGCCCATGCTGTAGCTTTCTTTAAGGGATAGGGCAATCTGGGGGGACTATTTTGAATCTATATCTATTTACAGGAGAAGTACCATTTATCTCCTTATATTTCAATTAGTACTTACTTATAGTTCTCCAAACTGACGACCAAATTAGTCCAAACAGTCTCTACTCATTGCTCTTCTTCTACTATAAAGGCGCTATTAACCCCTAGCGATATAAAATAGTCTCTGACTGAAACAGTCAGCAACAGCTATAATCTTAATTAAAATGGCATACCTACCTACTTTACGTTTATTGCTCAGCACTTAACAACAAATATTCCTACATTGTATTGTATCAACGGACACAATACAAGCTACAAATTTAATATCTATTGTCTAGGTTAGTCTAAACAATAAGTAGGAACATTATTGTAATAATTAATTTTCCTTTAGTAACACATTAATATAATTATTACACAGATAATAAGTACCTATGTTATGTTGAGGTTTAAGTATGTTATGTCGCTCGTTGTATCTTAGCGAGACGATTAACCTTTGTAATAATACTGGGTGGCGCAAAAGTAAAGACCCTATTTGGTTCGGCTATAACATTTTTTCTAAATTAGAAAACTAGATTTAGGTTTTTTTAAATGTATATTTGTACCATTAAATTTCGTACCATTAGGATTTAAAGATGATGTCTTTTAAATGGTGACCTCCAGAGTTGATACACATTTGAGCCCTATTTATGACATTTTGCATAACTTGCCGTAACACTTCCTGCGATATGTTCGTTATTTCTTGACGAATGTTTTCTTTTAGAGCTGCGAGAGTCTGTGGCTTGTTCACATACACCCGAGATTTCAAAAAACCCCAAAGAAAGAAGTCTGGAATGGTCAGATCGGGTGATCTTGCAGGCCAAGGCAAATCGCCAAAACGAGAGATAACTCGGCCTGGAAAAGCGTCCCTCACTAAGTCCATAGTGTCGCGCGCTGTGTGTGCCGTAGCGCCGTCTTGTTGAAACCAGATGTGCTCCAGCCCCAATTCGTCCAAACTGGGTATCAAAAACTCACGTAACATGGTTCTGTAGCGTTCTCCAGTGACAGTTATCGCATTGCCTCCAGCGTCTTCGAAAAAATAGGGTCCGATCACTCTGTCAACACAGATGCCACACCATACAGTAACTTTTAGTGGGTGTAGAGGTGTTTCTTGAATAATGCGCGGATTATCAGTGCCCCAGAACCGAGTATTCTGCTTATTGACATGCCCTGAGAGATGGAAATGCGCTTCGTCACTCATAACCAATTTTGAAGGAAAATCATCCTCTTCAAGGTTGAGGTTTATGACGCGCTGGCAGTAATCTAGACGAGCTCGGTGGTCAGCAGGCAGCAGCTGATGAGTCATTTGAGTTTTATACGGGAACATCTTTAAGTCTTTCACCAAAATACGCTGCAGGGTCCGTCTGGAAATGCCCAATTGCGTGGCACGTCGCCTCGTTGATGTTTCTGGACACTCTTCCACATCTTCGCGCACAGCATCGATATTTTCAGCTTAACGGCCTGTTCTTGGTCTCCCAGACTTAGGTCTATCCAATGTTGAGCCAGTTGCTTCAAGGCGTGTGGCAAAGCGTCGAATTGTGCGACCAATCGGTGCCGGACGGTGGGGAAATCGTCGACGAAATTCACGTTGTGTTCTTATCACTGATGAATTATTCCGTAAGAACATTGACACAATTATTCCACGTTCTTGGGGAGTAAAACGGTCCATGTTTATTTTCAGTGTATTTTACATTTGTTCACTACACAATTTTCAACAACAGAATGACAGAAAATGTCATATAAAAAAAAATAAAGGTATTTTCTTTAGTGCCAGTACTTTTGCGCCACCCAGTATATGTACCTACCAACAATATGCAGAATCTATTACAAGAAATTGCAAGTTATTTTGCTGTGTAAATCCCGCAAACCATGTTGTATTTATCCTGGATTGGCAAATAAAATAAAATTATATACCTAGTTAGGTAGTTTTTTGTTCTAACAGACTGAGTCAAAAATAACAGTCAAACATTATTCCTAGAATCCGATTGTAGCTCTACCTAGCTGATCTACCTAATTTATCTCCTCTCCCTCGTCTTCAACCAAGCATCAATACTGGTTTTATCCACTCCTACTTCTCATTATCATGGTTTTTACGGGAGCGACAGCTGTCCATAGACGGAACGCATAGTAGGTACTTGTGGTACTAGCGTGTGAAGCCGCATAAAATAATACTAAAGTAGTATTATTTCGTTCGCACTCTTTGTATGCACACACGAGCGCGAGAGAAATAGTACTACTTTAGTATTACTTTAGGCGACTTCACTTAATAGTTCTATGCGTTCCGTCTGTTATTCTTTTAGTCTGAGCTGCTCTCCCCCCTATCCTACGAAGACCATCTTCCACTACACAAAACAGGAAATTATTCAAGCACTTATTCCTGAAAAAAAAATTTCCAGGATCTCCTATTGCTCTGCGGACGCTGCAAACGCCCGCGTGTTTGCGGTGGTGGAGGGGAAGCCGTTGCTGGGGCCGAACGAGAACCACATCGTGCACGTGTTCGTGTGCACCAGGAGGAAGCACGCCAGGGCCCTCGCACTGTCCTTAGCACACGCCTTCAACGACGCTTACCAGGCAAGTAGATAGTCCTATAAAAAAAATAGTACCTATACCTCAAGACTCGTAATCCCGAATCCCGAGTCTACCGCAGTTGCATCCCGTGCTAAACTCAAAAGACACCCAAGAAATGTGCACTGCGCGTATAGGGCACATTTTGAGTACATTTTAGGTCCAAGATACGTGGCGCGGGTTATATCTGTGTAAGGAGCGATGTCGCTTCTTATCTTTATGGTTTAAGAACTGATTTCGTGCGGGGTATTTGATTAATTTTTTTTATAAATTCCAGGACTGGCAAGCGAATTTAAATCAGGGTAGTTCTTTGGGGTCGACTGGAAAGCATTTATCTCCATGGGTAAGTAAATAGACTCCACTCTATCATACATTATTTTATTACTTACATCAGTTTTGCCGCCTGTCAGCTCAGGTGGGACTCGAACCTGCGATCTTTCCCTTTCAGGGGGGAATGCTATGAACACTGAGCCACCAAGTCTTGCCTTAAGCTTATCAAAATTTTCCTATACATCCATCATCAACTAATTAGCCTATTGCTGTCCACTGCTGGACATAGGCCTCTCTCTCTGCCATTGCTCCATATTTGAATTTACGGAGATATAATATGTGAGCGTAATAGTTTTATTAACTATCTTAACGAACCAATATTATTGTTTTCAGGTCAGCTTCCACGAAGAATCTGATGAAGAGATCGATACTGAGGACTGGAACTCGCCGGCGCCTCTCGTATCTTTTGCTTGAAGTCGGTACGGAAAGCGGTACTTTATAATGTTAAGGTATGATTTCGAACTACGCAGCAACGTTGCTGTTGCTGCAGCAATGCTGCGCAGCATTGCTTCGCAGCAGTGTTGCGCAGTATCGCTACGAAGTAATGCTGTACAGCAGCGTACCGAACCAGCGTAACACTGCAGTTTGCAGTGCAACACTTCTGCGTGCTGCAGAGTTTGAAATCATATCTTTAATCTAGAGCCATTAAGTTAAGTATCTATATACATACGCCTTGCCTAGGGTAGGCACAGATAATCAGTCCGCCATCTGCTTCTGGCCTTAGGATGTAAAGACAGTAGATGCAGCTCGTGAAGTAGGTATGTAACCTACTTCACGAGCTGTATCTACTGTCTTTAAACCATTTTTTGTTTCATTTTGTGATTTTCCTTTTTCTTTTTTACATTCTTTCTTTCTTCTTCTTTTCTTTCTTCACCTTTCTTTATTCTTCTTCAAATTCTTCATTCGCATAAAAATATAAAATTTCAACCCTTCCTCGGATATACAAAACTACATTACTAATATTTACAACATTTATTTAATGAATTTTTAAAGCAATTAACTATGCAATTTTTTTCTATAGATTTAGATCGAAAAAATTATAAACTGAAACACACTCAGATACAGTTTAAAATATCTACTAAATGATAAATAATATTTAGCTTTATAGTTACTAGATAGACAATTAATTATAAATTGTAATTAGATTTTAAGTGGAACGAATGGCTAGAATGAAAAGTTTAGTTTGTTTTTTACTTTTGAGCGTGATAGAAAGTAAGTTTTAGGACAAGTGTTAAATTAGTTAATAATAGAAATAAGTAAAAAAAGGTGCCCAGCGAGATTTCTAAATTGTATCCCTTGGTTGGGGTAGATATGGTTAAGACTTGTAGTAGAAAAACTTATCAATTTGTAAATTTTATGTACATTGGAAATTCTATTATACATGTTGAGCCATTTAATATAATAAGGGTTTAACTCAAAATAATGTTAAGATTAAGTTAATTATGTTAATTAATGGCTAAGCAATCTTACGAAAGGTTCGTCTAAGATGTGTGATCGTTTTTATGTGAGAATTCAGGCCTCATTGAGTCTTGAGGACCAGACTATCTATACATTCCTTACGCCTACACACTAGCCAACATAGTGGCAAATGTGTTGGCAAGGATATCGGCCAAGAGTTTGTGATGACTTCCATACATTGGAACTAGTTGGAAGGTCGTTTAATTTACTTCGGTTCAGGCCAATGTGTGAACGAATATATTAAAATAAATATTGAGGCGTGGCCAGTGGTAGAGCCGCCGTTAATGTGTTCACTCCGCCTGATTTTAAGTTGTAAGTTATGAAGAATGAAGGAAATGCGTGTATTGGTACAGAGTAGTGGATCAGTGTGAAATAGAGAAAATGATCTTAATCTGTGCAAGTTTCATAAAGAAAAGACATTTTATGAAATACTTATATTATTGAAGTAGCTATCTACTTAGCTGTATTTTAAGTTTATTTTAGTAATTTGACTGAAGTTATGTATTTTGTTATGAATAAAGTTATTTTAACGTATTGATCTTCTTTTATTGATTGATCTTCTTCTTCTTAGCGTTAATTCCCAGTCGCATCCGATGCTTTTCGCCTCGGAGTCTGGGGTCCGCTTTACCAGTCTTAACTGCAGATTTGGCTAGACCTCGATATTTTCCGTGAAGCGACTGCCATCTGACCTCCACAACCCAATGGTGACATTAGGCGACATCGAAGTATTGCAGCTAGACCGTTGTTGTTGGAATTTTTAGAGCTCCAACTACCCGTAACGACTGCCATAGATGTTCGTATGGCAACCGGGACCGACAGCTTAACGTGCTCTCCGAGGCACGACCAGACCAATGCAAATATCCATATTCATGCATACAAATATTTACACTGAGCGGGGATCGAACCCGCGCCTCCTGCGTAGCAGCCGCGTTCACTACCGCTACGTCACGGAGGCTGTCTGAAGCTATGTTTTTTATACCTATAGAAAGATGCGTGTTATGAATGGAGAATAGATTCCAATTTTGAATATTTGTAGGAAGTTTCATAGCACATCTTAAGTCGCTACACTACATATCATAACACAGTGGAAACATTATTCATAGCTTAGTTTTATTGATTGATATTTGATAACAATTCCTAGATTATTGCTTAAAGTTATCATACGGACAAAAAGGGATCATTGAGAAGTCGCAATGAATTACGCGCATGTGCTGTGTGCATTGGCAGTTGTCGTATGCGCTCGGCTACGGAATCATACCTTTAGATGTAGAGACCAACAAGATATTTTGGGCCCAAGTCAACCGCATCAACAAGCCGTTATACCTGCTGATTGACGGACCAAGCTCTGATGCAGGCTTGCCTCTCGGGGTTGATAGGCTAGCTAGAGTCTAGACGGCAGTCCCGGCCGTAATAATGGCATGAGCTAAATGTAAATAAAGTAGGAAAAGGAGCAAGCGGACCCTGGGATCTGAGGTCAACTGAAGCAAGCATTCTCAGCGCGACACCTCCCACCTTACTGAGGTCGGATGGAGCCATTTCACGATAGTAGATGGCCCAGGGTCAGTCGGGGTGTGAGGGAAATGCCTTCCTAGGTAACCGTAGTAGGTACCCCCCGGAACATAACCACGAGGTCGACATAACCACGCCTGGTGACCGGCGAGGGTAGTACCTATCCGTATCCGTGGGGATTTCAGTAAAAAAAATGGTTGGTTAGTAGTTACGCTAGGAGGATCATCATCATCATCAGATTCGGTAGCACAAAGTCCTGTAGTTAGACCATTTTGTCTTGTTTGCGTTGTTGTTAGAACTTTTAGGACTCTAACAACCCACAGATATTCGTATGGCGAACTCTGAGGCATGGAGGAGGCTCAATCAATTCAATCATCTATCTATGCTATGCTACTGACCTGCCCAGAGATCTATAGGATTACTAATCCCACACATTCTGTTCTACAATACACTGGCCACCGAATTGCTACTTGTCTAGGGGGGCTGGCTATCTTGATAACCACTTAGTGACGAGTTCTTGTTTAGCCACGAGCCTCTGATAATGACGTGGATTCTAATCTAAGGTCAAAATACACGAGTTATTATTTATAAACTTGTAAACATATCCTTGCTCGTAAGAATGGAATGGCGCATTATGTGAGATAACAATAAATCGATATATTATCGTAAGAACGACGGTCCCAAGCACGGCTTGTCACGACTAGGCTAATGAGGCGATTACATTTTATATTTAGTAAATATTTATATGGATATATTGACCTTTTTGTGGTCAAAACAGAGATCATTCAATCATTTTACTTGACTGTTATTGTCATAATAGATAGCATTACAATGTAAATATTGTTTTACAAGGTTTTATTTAGCTTGCGATCATCAAGCTTTAAATGCATTTGGGACTCGAGGAACGTTTTGTCATAGATATTTTCTCCATTGTACTAAGGGGAATCATGGAACATAAACAGTTTTAACCTTTCTATCAACAGTGTTACAATAAGGCAATTCCCCCAAGGGGAACCATGAAACAACAGTTTTACCCGTCCTACCTTCAGTGTTACAAGGCAACCACCCAGGTACGGGACTGCCCCGTGGCAATACCCAATGGCACTAAACGACGACGGAGCAATAGTTATTTGTTATACAAGAGTGCAAAGTTGCTTTTTAACCGCGTGCTCATTTTTGATGACCGAGCAAGCGAAAGATTCTAAATTTGAATCACGAGCGTAGCGAGTGATTCACAAATTAGAATCTTGAGCGTTAGCGAGGGAATCAAAAGAGCACAAGGTGAAAAATCTTTGCACTCGAGTGCAACACGTAACTTTTCATCCCACCTCAGCGAGGAAATAATGAGATGCTTCTCCTTCCTAGCGTTAATTCCCAGTCAGCATCCGAAGCTTTCACCTCGGAGTCCGGGGTCCGCTTTACCAGTCTTAACTGCGGATTTGGCTGGACCTCGATATTTGCCGTGAAGCGACTGCCATCTGACCTTCACAACCCAATGATGACATTAGGCGATATCGAAGCATTGCAGCCAGACCGTTGTTGTTGAACTTTTTAGGGCTCCAACTACCCGTAACGACTGCCATAGATGTTCGTATGGCATCCGTGACCGACGGCTTAACGTGCTCTCCAAGGCACGACCAGACCAATGCAAATACCCATTTTCATGCATAAAAAATATTTGCACTGAGCGGGGATCGAACCCGTGCCTCCTGCGTAGCGGCCGCGTTCAATACCACTACGCCATGGAGGCTGTATAATATGTGTATTAATACTAGTAATAAAATACAACAAAATAAAAATTCAACAACAATGTCAACAATATGACGTGAAAAAAATTGATGCGCGCAAAGCAAATTAAAAAAAAAGTACACCAAGGAGGTTACGAGTCTGAGTTTTTCATGAATTAAAAAAAAGTTGTATGATAAATTCGGCACCATAGAGGTAGAAGTAAATAGGTTTAATGATGTTTTGAGTCCACAAACCTAGTACACACGATGTTCTAAATTCAAATTTACTTTACCTCTCTAGAGGATAAAAACGACTTTTACGCTCAGTTATCGAAGAGCAAAAATAGTCTTTCCGAGATGGTGGGATGAAAAACTTTTTTATTAACTGACTTCAAAAAGGAGGTTCTCAATTCGTACCCTATTTTTTTTAATTTATTCTCATATAAAGCTTGTATTTTGGAGCACAGGGTCAGCTGTCTTACTGCTTCGTTCCGCGATTTGGTTTGATTAACTGTTAAGGAAGTAACTGCCGTCTTACCCACCAATTGATTCTCAGAGATCAGAGCTTCGCCGTTCTTTAGAAGATCTTGGTACAATTTCTTACGTTTTTTTTCTCCTGGGATGGGTGTTCAGGCGGCAGTCACCAAAACCCAAAATAGACCTAAATATTAGAATTGTAGGAGATCGAACTCGGACTTCGAAGTGCAAACTGAATTGGAATGAAGGATGTACGAAAATACGAATAATAAAAGTTACAAAATTAGTTAAATGATTTCATGTAATTAATGTAATATGTTGGCTAATAGTGGAATAGTGGAATACTGCGGTCAGAATCGACACTCCTGGTAGCGTGCCAGCCACCTGCGACCTGCTGTCGACTGGTACAGGGGGGACGAACAGGCTCGTCCCCGTGGTAGTTGATCATCATGAAGTCGTAGCAGTCTGTCACTCCATCTCCGTTGCAGTCCTGAAATGTTTTACATACGTATCTTTATTTTTAAATAGTTATTTGTTATACAAGAGTGCAAAGTTGTTTTTTAACCGCGTGCTCAGTTTTGATGACCGAGCAAGCGAAAGATTCTAAATTTGAATCACGAGCATAGCGAGTGATTCATAAATTAGAATCTTGAGCGTTAGCGAGGGAATCAAAAGAGCACAAGGTGTAAAATCTTTGCACTCGAGTGCAACACGTAACTTTTCATCCCACCTCAGCGAGGAAATAATGAAATGCTTCTTCTTCCTAGCGTTAATTCCCAGTCGCATCCGAAGCTTTCACATCGGAGTTCGGGGTCCGCTTTACCAGTCTTAACTGCGGATTTGGCTGGACCTCGATATTTTTCGTAAAGCGACTGCCATGTGACCTCCACAACCCAATGGTGACATTAGGCGATATCGAAGCATTGCAGCTAGACCGTTGTTGTTGAACTTTTTATGCATACAAATATTTGCACTGAGCGGGGATCGGACCCGCGCCTCCTGCGTTGCGGCCACGTTCACTACCACTACGCCACGGAGGCTGTATAATAATTATGTGTAATAATACTAATAATAAAATATCAACAAATAAAATTCAACAACAATGTTCAACCATAGGACGTGAAAAAAAAATTATGCGCGCAAAGCAAATTTAAAAAAAAAAGTAGGTACACCAAGGAGGTTCCGAGTTGAGTTTTTCATAAATTAAAAAAAAGTTGTATGATAAATCGGCACCATAGAGGTAGAAGTAAATAGGTTTAATGATGTTTTGAGTTCACAAACCTAGTACACACGATGTTCTAAATTCAAATTTACTTTACCACTCTAGAGGGTAAAAGCGACTTTTACACTCAGATATCGAAGAAAAAAAGTACTCTTTCCGAGATGGTGGGATGAAAAACTTTTTTACTTGCCGATTAAGATTGGAAAAATTGAAATGCTCAGGCGGGACTTGAACCCGCGACCGGACTGGTCAGGGGAATGCTCTGAACCTGAGCTACCGGGCCATGTATTCATGAGCATTTCACCTTTTCCAATGACTGTTTATACTGGAGATTGATGGCACTTGGTGGAACTTGCTACAGATATTGAATAAATCACTTGTACTTTTCCACAATTTCCAATCACCTTTTCCAATCTTAATCGATTTAATATTGTAGGACATTCTACAGTTTACACAACGCTATCTAGACCCAAAGTAAGTATAGCTTAACCAGCTTGTGTTATGGGCTCTAGAATACGGATAAACATACATAATTTTTTTTTTGTATATAAATACATACATTTTATACATAGAAAACTTGGACCAATGTAAATATTCATATTCATGCATACAAATATTTGCACTGAGCGGGGACCGAACCCGCGCCTCCTGCGTAGCGGCAGCGTTCACTACCGCTACGCCACAGAGGCAGTCGACAGACAGACATTTTAATTGCTTTAAAATTTCATTAAATTTTCTACTGGCATTTGTCAAGTTGTACAGACAGTATACGGGCTAATTGACAGCCGAGGTTCTGCAGCAGGCTCTCCTCTTGAGGTTGGGAAGGTCAGGCGTAAGTCGCTTCCATAAAAGTCAGCTTAACCAAACTCTGGAGATTAAGGAAGAGTAAGAGCGAACCTCTGGCTCCAATTGTAAGAATCAGGATTTGTCTATAAATGAAGAGAAGAGAGATACGATCAGATACTAACCTTGGCGAACTTGGCCAGATAATTTTCAATGATTTTCATTGAACAGTGGTAATCTTTTGCGCAGTCCTCAAACGCTGTGAACAAAATAAAAGTTAAGTAAGTATCCAACTATATTATTATTACTTAATATGAATCGGCTGCTTCGACCGGGGAATTACTGTGAACAAGGATATTTTTTACGGAACTAATGTGAAAAAGCTAATGAAATTTACATTCACACCTTTGCGTCGTCGTGCACATGAAATCTACAGGTCATTTCTAAATTCTTCATTCATTCAAGGCTGCAAGTAAAAGAGATATCTAACTAACTACCTTCTTTTCTATCAGGATCATCATCGGGCAACGTAGGCTTGTCAGCATCTACCCAGTACACCCTGGATATGAAGAATGGTCCACAGTAGCCTTCGTGGCAGCCCCTGCTGAAGTCGCACCCAGCCACATGACAGAGACAGCGGATGCACGACGCGTTTAGGTTAGATATTTGTACTCCTGAAATTTTACAGTACAGTATTTAGACATTTTTATCCCCTTCGATTTACAGGGTCTATTTTTCTCGTGCGGAATTCCCCACGAATATCCTCCCTCCGGCCGCTGGGGACGGTTATGTCAGACTCGAGTTGACTAAAACGCACGCCATCTGTGGGCCGTCGGTTGCCGGAGTAAGATTATTGTGGACATATCCCTCGCACCCCGACCGACCCAGGGCCATATTCTCTCCATCTGGCCCTCTTCCGGTGTAGGGACCACGGACATTCTATTTGTACTATGCCACGGAGTCCCGCACGCAGTTCGGGGGTCTCCAAAGGCATTTTCCTTGCACTCCAGCTAAACCAGGGCTATATTCGGTTCCGAGATGTCTCCCTCGGATGTGTGAACCACTGCACAGTGTCCCCATCTTGCTCCAGAGAGAGGGGGTGACAGGGCCTGCGCTCATGGAAGATGGAAGTCAGTTATTTTGTTTGTACCTATTTAAGTATTATGACAATTTCACAATGAGGGAACTTTCGATGTCGGAAGAACGTCTTTCTTGTAAGATGTTTGGCACACAATATTACGTTTTAAATAATGCCCTTTTGGTAAATCAGCCCTTAGAATCTCGATATTATGATCCAGGTTGGTTTTCAGTATGTAATTTGCATAAACTTACCAAATCCAGTAGACAAAATGCTTAGCAATCCCAATAATATCACACAATACATTTGACACCGCATTTTCTTCATTACCAAACGCGTATTTTCGTCACATTCACAAACATTTTCTATAGTTCAAGCATTTTCTAATAACTATGAACCGTTTCATATTCACAATATTATTTATAGGTGTGTGCCTTGCGGATTCGTAAGCCACTACTGTTCAAAAAGATACAATACAACATACTTAGCCGTATACTAATTCTTAGAACCGCGACGAAAAAGTTAAAGTAAAAAACGTATTGTTCGCATGAATTGATGTTGTGAACTCATTGATCCTGATTAGATCACGATTATTCTGAATATGGAGGCGTTTCTTAGACTACTGTGACGTTGCAATAGGAATTTTTTGCTATTTATAATACAAAGTAGATACCTACCTACCTACCCGCTTGACGGCAATAAGCTATTTATTGCGTGGGACTGAAAATCATACTTAGATAGTTCATGAAATGTGGGTGTTGTTTGTATACCTCTGCGTACCTACTCCTTCAGGAATTTATATGGGTGAAGGAATGTAATGTATGTATGTAAAGTCTTAAAGCTATTCTTTCTTAAGGTTAGCTGGTTGGTTTTATAGGACAAACTGCCGTCTGACACTCCCAATCCCAAGATGAAAGTGTGGGGCAGAATCTCGTCTGTGTAATGGCCCGTCTACCGGCTAGCTCTAGCAAATGTGGAACTTGTCTTGGGCCTCGAACTTGTTGACAGGAACTAATAGGTACGCCTTTAGATATTATCAATCAAACGCCATTAACAATTATTTTTTGAAGTGACTCTTTTTTTCCTAGAACATTTTTTGAGATGGGGAAAAGCCATTAAATTAGCGACATCTCTTGTGTTGTAAAATAAGACAAATCAAGAAAAAACTTGAAAAAAGAGGAGGAGAGGGTTATAAAAGTGATTAGTGTTTAAGTACCTACTTTGTGGCTGAGCATTGTCGTTGTCACGATTTGAATTGAATTATTCATGGTGCATAGTTTGTAATTGTAGATTGTAGACCCTAGATGACATCCGTGAGTAGATGATGAAAGATATTCTGTTTGCGTTAAGCCTAGTATCCACTAGGCAACATTGTTCAACAAAGTCGCGCAGCAACGTGGGACTATGTTGTCTGTTCACGCATAAAATCGTTCGATTGATTTTCGTTGGTCGTTTGAAACAACAAGCCGCGCGTCATGTTGCACGTCAGCTGACAATATCGCGTTTGTTGTGCAACGTTGCCGAACTTTTTGAGCGGCAAATATTGACTAGTAGGGAGGGAGGGAGGGGTGAGGCCTTATACTTATATCTTCCTCATAGTGGGCATGTGTGCTTTCCATATTTTTTTCTTGCTATAATGGATCACTTCCATTGGTGTTCCCAGTGGCCAATGGCTGAAAAGGCTTTGGTAAACGAATGAAAAAAGAAAACAGTAACGTATTTTATTTCTAGGTTTTCTATAAATCGACAAGGAATCCTTCCACATGTTAAGGTACCTAATTATTATCTAAACTCAGGGTTGACGGAGTGAGTTTCCTTTGGTTTTTGTGCCTCTAACAGTAATTTATCAGCTCGTTCAATGGACACACTTTCGTACAGCATTGGTCCGGTAAGTTCGATTCTGTAACAGTAAACATTCATGTTTAGTTTAGTCATTTAATATGCACAGACGACCAAGGATATATAGGTTTACACCTTTTATAAAACTAAAAAAAATACAACGTATTCTTATCTCCTATTATACATTAGTACAAAAAAAACCGGTATTTCCGTTCCTATTAAGCAGTCTGACTGGGGAAATACCTACCTGCCTCCGGCCTACAGAATACCGCAGCCATAATAACCTCGAGTTAGTTCCGGCGGTAAGTAGGGCAGCCAGAGCTTACTAGAGAATTTTTGTGCTCTCATTGGGAAGACCAAAGGCTTGTCCGGCTTTGTTTTCTGCTCTGACACAGAAATTCTCTGTTCTTACAAGATTGGCAGCACGAGTGTGACTCTCATGGTGTTGCCCACCTCCATAGGCCACAGTAACCACTTTCCATCAGGTGGGCCATGTGCTTGTCTGCCGCCTAAGTGGTATAAAAAAACAGGTAGTATAGAGCCACCCCATCTCTTTCTGTGAGTGTCGTAAGGCTATTCTCCAGCCGACAGCTAACATACAAAGTGCCCGCTACAAGTGGGACCTAAAACCATAGTGTCTCTGTATACCCCTTCAGGGTACCATTTTGTAAATATAAGCGTGAATGTATGAGTAGGTACCTATATAAAAATTAACCACGAAGGAATGGTGTTCACAGTAAAAGAAGATGAGTACTTACAGTGTTATTTTCCTTTTCGATACTGATTTAGTTAATCCACCAATGTTTCCGCCACCACGTTCGTTCAAGTAGTACATACTTTTAGCTATTACCTATATTTTTCAAACGTAGCCGCAATCGCTGATAACTTTGAGGTTAACGCGTACTAAGATCGATGACGTCAATCACAAGTTCGCGCCTTATACGAGTACTATACCTACACAATTCAAAATTCATTGCTTTTTTACATTATATGAGAAATGTTTTTATTTACAGGATTTTAGAGTGTATATAGCGTATATATCGCGGTAGAGATTTTTCATTGTATTAGTTTCTCATTCATTCCATTAAACCACTTAGGTGGCAGATATTCACACGGTTATCCAGATGGAAAGGGGTTACAGAGGCCGATGGACGTGTGCAATGCAACACCAGGGGCGTCCCACTCCTGCTGCACACCCTGTATGAGACTTCTTTTGGTGTTGGTGGTAGGAAGGATACCCTGTCAACCCGAGCACCGGCTACTAAATAAAATTAGGCATGAGGTTTTATTTCCTATATGGGTAAAATTTATAGCCTGGCAATAAAGAAACCCACGGTACAGAAAAGAAAATACGATACTTCTGCCCACGGCTATTTACCTCTGTCCTCCGCGGCTATTCTCTCTCTCTCTTATACGCCGATGCACGGATTGGTTAAATTCTCTTTGATGTACGGCTGATGTCCAGTCTATAGTATTCTCAGTCTACATACCAAAAAGAAAACCAATGACATTTTAACAGATAATTGTCATAATAAAAACACTAGATTAAGTAAAATTTTATTTCGTTTTATATGAACTGAAAAATTATTTGTATAAAGAGTGTGAAATGTTTAATACATAAATATAATGTTAAAACATCTAGTGCATAAAAATGAATACGTAAACAAATAGTTTACAAACACATGGTTTACGTAACCCTAACGTAAACACACAGGGTTTACGTAACCGATGATCCGTACATCAGTAGGGATGCAGTGAAATAAAAATTAGGCAATATGAGATTCACTGTGGGGTGTAGTAGCGAATGCTACATCAAGTCCGGGTATTACACCAGGCCAATACAGAAAACAATACCTTCAGATTTAACTCCCTGTGTTCCTCCGTGTTGCAAATGTCCAATAGACCAACGTGCTTCTAGGTTGGCTCCAGCGTATTATTATCGTCCTTATAGTACTACACAAAGAAGAAAAAGATCGCAAACTTATATAAGCTCGATCAAAAAAGGAGCACAAGGTATTCAAACTCGAAAACCTGATCAGAAACATGTGCAAATTGGAGATGTAATAAAAAAGTCACTATCAAAGCTCATGAACACAAATGAAGGTGCAGATTTAGGAGACAATGAATTACATAAAAGTTTGAAGGAAATACCAACCGATGATAATGCTCAGCCCCTCATTGAGTCTAAAACATCCGAAACAAATCTTTCACACAAAAGAGTTTCATTAAGAACAAAAAGTGTACAAGTTGATTTACCACCAAAAGAAACAGACGCTAGTACAACAATGAAAAGGCTCTTATGCACATGTCAGAAGTACAGTAATATGATTTGCAAATGTGAATCTAAAAAATCCAGATGTATATGTAAGAAAATGGCAAATTCGATTTGTAAATGTGATACAAAATCAAAAAAATCCAGATGCACCTGTAAGACAATTTCAAATTCCATTTGTAAATGTCCTAAAGAGGCAAAAAAATCCAGATGTATCTGTAAGACAATTTCAAATTCCATTTGTAAATGTCCTAAACAATCAAAAAAATCCAGATGTACCTGTATTATACAATCAGGTATCTTAGAGTCTAAAACATCGTACACAAACCTTCAACATAAAAGAGTCCCATCTTTGCATTCTACATACAGCTCCATCAAAACCTATATAGATAACTTAAAACGTGAGAAGCAAAAAAGTGTGTTAAAAATTAAAAGTGTATTAAAAACAAAAAGTGTACAAGACAACTTACCAATAAACGAAACAGATTTTAGGACAAAAAGGAGAAGATTCTTTTGCACTTGTCCGAAATACAGTAATATGACTTGTAAATGTCCTAAAAAATCTAAAAAATCCAGATGTATCTGTACACAAACAGGTAACATAGAGTCCAAAATACCCGAAACAAATCTTCAAAATAAAAGTTTGGCGTCTTTGTATTCCACATACAGCTCCATCAAAACCTATTTAGATAACATAAAACGTGACAAGCAAAAAAGTGTATTAAAAACAAAAAGTGTACAAGGCGATTTACCAAGAAACGAAACAGATTTTAGAACAAAAAGGAGGAGACTTTTTTGCACCTGTCCGAAATATAGTAGTATGACTTGTAAATGTGATACAGGATCAAAAAAATCCAGATGTACCTGTAAGGCAGTGGTAAAAAAATGTTTATGTGATTACTATAAGAAAAAGCTAAAAGCATATAAATGCAAATGTCCTAAAAATATGATAATGGAAACAAACATAATAAAAAGTAAGCACGCAAAGAAAGCTGTACAAGTGAACGATATGGAAAGGAAGCATATCATACCGAGCCCCAATGCACGTAAACATTCACCTAATACTAAAGAGGCAATTCCAAAAGAAAAATCAAAAAAATCAGTGACAGAATACTTACGACGACATACACAATCTTTAAAAAAATATAGTCGTAAAATCTTGTCTCAAAAACAAGAAAATATTCCAGTTGCATCATCAATAAGCCCACAGAATCAACAGTCAGAAAAGTTTAAATCCCATAAAGAAATAGAAAGTAAGCAAGTACCCCTCAAAAAGAATATTAGCAACGACAATAATAATGTGAAAAGCAATATTGATGACAAAGAAAATGAAAAATATGAATCCAAGAAACAACAGAATAAACTTTCTGGTTTATTTAAGACTATCTCAAGTGAACAGAAAAATAATTACAAATACAGACAAGATAATATAGCTAGAGAAAAGAAACACGAAGTAGTTGATAAAATTAATTCTAGCCCTGCAAATATAGCAACACATTATGATGACACGAATAAGCTTGGCGAAAATAAGGAAAAATTGGTTAAGGACGATAAAATTAAAACCACTGAAATAAAAGAACAACAGAAATCAATACGTAATCTATTAAAAAAAATGTCTATGTCCAGTACATATACTAATAAAAATGAGAAAGTAAATAAGCAACTTAAAATAGAAACACCACAGACCGAAGGCCTAAGTAAAATAAAGAAACAGAAAGAAGTATCTGCAATCAGCCCTAAACGTTCAGAGCTTACGCAATGTGAATGTTCAACTGGATCCAATCTAAAAAAGAGTATAGATGATCGTACAAAAAGTATAACAGGTAAAACGAAGCACATACAGCAAAGCATTCGTAGTTTGATTAAAACAATTTCAATGGTCAGTAAACCTAAGGATAAAAACAAGTATGAAAATAAACAAACTCTAAGACACTTAGACTATGATTACCAACCAAAAAATATGGTCGATAAAGAATCAAATTACAAAGTTGCAGTTAAAGACACTGCAAGGCAACAAGATGATAAAAATGTGCTTATTAAACATAAAGCAACAGATAACTTACGGACCAAAGACCCTGAAAATTATTATAAAAGAAAAGAACACTCTCCAATGAAATATCAACACGATGATCTCAAAAATATATCAGATGAACATAAACCTGAAATAACCACAGCTTCGGTCACTGAATTTCAAAATAAAAAATACTCTGGCAAGTATAATAAACCTGTGCATAAGCAAGGCAAAGTAATTGATGAGCACACTACTTTAGAGCAACCTGTGATAACCTCTAGGCCTATCGATAAGCTACAGAACAAAACCGATTTGCAGATAGATAACGACAGCAAACTAAAAGAAAAAGAAAGGAAATACCTTCGAAGAACTCTTTCAAACGTATTAAAAAGAATATCTAAAAACAGAAACCAAGATAATAAAGATATGAAAGTAAACCAACACAGAGAAACGAATGACGAACCCAAACATAAACGAGTAGTCAATCTAAAAGATACAGCAGTTCAAGAATATAAGCCCGAAACTACCAAATTCTCAAAAATAAGTAGACAATCCAAAATACTTAAAAGAATAAGGAGAAAACGTCTAACCACAGGCAATAATAAAGCTCTAATTCTATCTACATCTGCAATCAATTCGAAGCCTGCAATCATTGCTACACAGAAAAATAGAAAAAGTGATGTGAAACATTCAGTAGTGGTGGATGATGCGATAGTTAAAGGAAATAAAGTGAAGAAACTACAAAGAAGCGTTCCCAGTTTGGTCGTAAAACATTCTGTGCTTAGTGATAATAACAGGCAAGACCATAAACAATTCTCAATTAGTCGCAGTCTGAAAAAAAGAAAATATAGTGCTAAGAGCATCCAAGTTCATGAAAAACCGGATGCCCATGATGCTAAAGCTAATATATATAAAAAAACAAAGATACAAACAGATAATCGTGATAATACAGCTTTAGCTAAATCCACTGCTTCCAAGCATTCAATGTATAAAGTTGGTGACCATTTCGCACCAAAATATGAGTCGAAGAACCAAAAACACGAAGGAAACGATTTAAATAAAGATTTACGATATAAATTGAGAAAACAACAAAGAAGCATTCGTAATTTGGTCAGTGAAAAATCTGGATCTAGTAAATTTAAAAGTAAAAAAATAAAAAATAAACAACAACAAACAATTGAAGATGGGTATAAATACAAACAAAATAATCAACGTAATGCTCATGCTCTTCAAAATTATAATTTAGAACGATCTGAAAACAAGATTTCCCGAGGTAAATTTACTACCCAGAATTTGCAAGTACATGAAAGTACCACTACTTCTCCTATTCGTTTAAAAAATAAAACAAGTCAAACGAATACACAACCAGAAGTACTGTCAAGTAATACGGATATAACTTCAGCTAAACCGAAAACCAATTCTAAGCTTGTGCGATGTTTTTGTACCAAGAAACTTATAGTAAATTCTAGGCTTGCGAGATGTTTTTGTACCAGGAAACTTATAGTAAATTCTAGGCTTGCGAGATGTTTTTGTACCAAGGAACTTATGAAGAAACACTTAATTCATCAAAAGCCTAAGAAAAGAAAGCCTGTTGAAAATACCATTGATACACATGTTGATGAGAGGATTAAAAATAAATCCAGAGCCAGCCAACACGATAATAAAAATATGCACGTACATGAAAACATTGATATTTATACCGATCTTATAAAAGGCAAAACAAATACTACGAAAAAACAACAACATAAAAAAATATCTAAACCTGAAATGAATGTTGATGCTGATAAGAGGGTTGAAGATAAATTTGGAGTTAGTCAACATGACGATAGAAATGTGCGAGTACATGAAAATATTGACAGTTATGCCGATTATGTAAGAAGTAAAACAAGTACTACGAAAAAACAACAATATAAAACAATATCTAAACCTAAAATAAATTCAAGAAAGAAAGAAGTAATAAGAACTAAATCTAGAGCGAGTCAATATGATGGTAAAAATATGTTACAGTCACACACAAGAATGAATAAATATGAAGAGAAACTTAGTGGAAACTTTGGTCAAATATACATATCAGGAGATCTTAGGAGTCCAAAGCCTACAAGTGTTAGAGTGAAACGCAACTTTAGAAATAAAAATTTAAGTACTGACGATATATCACATAATTATGCCAGTCGGGCAAAAAGAAATACTAGACGATCGAAGAAACAACGAAAAAGTATTCGTAGTTTTGAAAAACAAATTTCGTCTAAACGTGTAATGACTTCTAAGCCTATTAGAATAGTATCAGATTGTCAATGTCCAAAGGCAATTTTAGAAAATTTACCAATGCGTCATAAATTTGAAAAGAAGGGACTTCCTGCAAAACGTTCGGAAGCTGATATTAAAAGTAAAGCGAAGAAGCACAAATTGATTAATAAACACTCACAAACTATTACAACGGTGATTACATCTAAACCTGCTCTGAAATCTAATTCTTCACAAGTGTATGGAAAATCACAAATTGATAAAAGAGATAGTGGTAAATTTGATGACAAGAAAACGAAAATAAGTGAGAATCACAGGAAAAGTATTCAAAACATAAGAGCCAAGACACATCAATATTCCTTAAAAGATTCTACAAACAGTAAATCTAGTGGAGATCGTCGTCAAAAATACATATCAGCGGGATATAAACCAGAAGTCACAAAAGTTTTACAAAGAGATCCAAATATACGTAATAATAAACAAATACATTCGGAACATTATATAGCTAAAAGAAGACATGAATTTAAAGTGAATTCTAGGTCCGCAGGAATGGTATCAAATTTTCCTATCAAAAGAAATAAAAAACTTTACAGTAGAAGTTCACAAGTTGAAATACCTAGCCGTCATAAAAAGATAAGACCTGAAGTAAGTGAAACAAGTAAAAAACGGAAAAAGGTTCATAACAAAGCAACCAAAGTCGTATCGGAGCTTGTAAACTATTCACCTAAAAGAATATCTCGAACCAGAACCGATTCTAGGCCTTTAATACTAAGTACCTGTGAATGCAAAAATATTATCGATCAAAATTTGAGAAAGAAAAAGTTTCAGCCAAGGAATTTAGAGAACACTGACACAATATCAAACTATACAGAAGACATACATATGAAAACAAGTCCAAGAAAGGAACGATTGAAAAGTGTTCCTAAAATAACCAGCAGATTAAAACCTGTAATATCTCGTTGTGAATGCGAAAATGTTATTAATCAAAATTTCCCTATGAAAAGAAACCAGAAACTTTACAATAGAAGTTCACAAGTTGATATACAAATACCTAACCGGCATAAGCATATGAAAGCTAAAATAAGTGAAACAAGTAAAGAATGGAAAAAGCTTCATAACAAAGCAACTACAGTTGCATCGGAGCTTGAGAACCATTCGGCTGAAAGTATTTCTCGAACAAAAACCAATTCTGGGCCTTCAATACTTAGTACTTGTGAATGCAAAAATATTATTAATCAAAATTTCCCTACCAAAAGAAATAAGAAACTTGACAGTAGAAGTTCACAAGTTGATATACAGATACCTAGCCGTCATAAACATGTGAAAACTAAAATAAGTGAAACAAGTAAAGAATGGAAAAAGGTCCATAACAAAGCAACCACAGTTGCATCGGCGCCTGAAAACTATGCACCTAAAAATATATCTCGAGCAAGAACTTTCGCTAGGCCTTTAATACTAAGCAAATGTAAGTGCAAAAATATTATCAAACAAAAATTAAGAAAGAAAAAGTTACAGCCTCGGAATTTCGAAAACACTGACTTGATATCTAAGTATACAAAAGACGTACAACATACTAAAATAAGTCAAACAAAGGAACGGCTGAAAAGTGTTCCTATAAGCAGCAGATTAATAACTCATTGTGAATGTACAGATATCATGAATATGTATGGATATATTGTTCACAACAAAGCAACCACAGTATCATCAAAAACTGGAAAATATACAGCCCGAAATATATCACAAATTAGGCCAGTAAAACTTAGCAACTGTAAGTGCAAAAATATTATCAATCAAATATTCTCATCAAAGAAAATTTCAAGGAAAAAGAAGTTCCCTCGAAGAAAATTTAAAAACATACCCACAAAAGGCCAACATGATTCATTAACTACATCAGCATCTAGACCTAAAAAATATGCAGCTAGAAACATATCTTTGTTTAATATTTACATTTCTCAAACTAGAAAATTGTGTAGGCCTGTTGTATTGAAGAAATGTGATTGCGGTATTTTCAAACGAATATTTTCATCAAAACCCACAACAGGCGAACATACTAAAAAACAGAACAAGTGTTGTGAAAGAATAAAAGACACGAAAAGTAAAACAAATCTAACGCCAGAAATCTATCCACTTAGCATCGCATCCAAATCTGCAGTCAAGTCTAGACCCTCAATAATAACAGATTGTAAATGTACAAGCATAGTTGGCGAACATTTCCCTAATAAAAATGTAAATCAGGCTCGAACACAGAGTAAATGTATTTGTGATAAAACAAACGTCAACAAAAAAAGTCAGGAAAAGATACATATATGTACTTGTAGTGATGTGGCGACTGTGGCAGCTACTCATACAACTGAAATAAAACCTGAAAAAGCAGTAACGGACTGTAAATGCATAAACAAAATTAGTCGCCATTCCCAAATGAAGCAGAAAAGTCAGGACAAGAAACATACATGTACTTGTAGTGATATGGACACTGTGCTGGCTAGTCCTACTCATACAACTGAAATAAAACCTGAAAAAGCAGTAACGGACTGTAAATGCATAAACAAAATTAGTCGCCATTCCCAAATGAAGCAGAAAAGTCAGGACAAGAAACATACATGTACTTGTAGTGATATGGACACTGTGGTGGCTAGTCATAAAACTGAAATAAAACTCCAAAAAGCAGTAACAGACTGTAAATGCATAGACAAAATTAGTCGCTATTCCCAAATGAAGCAGAAAAGTCAGGACAAGAAACATACATGTACTTGTAGTGATAAGGACACTGTGGTGGCTAGTCATATAGCTGAAACAAAACCTAAAAAAGTAGTAACGAACTGTAAATGCATTAATAAAGGAAGGCCTCCATTAGCAATTAAACCCACAATAGTAGGACACTGTAAATGCATAAGTGAAATTGGTCAAAATTTTCTAACCAAATACAACAATCAAGCCAAAAAACAAATAGAATATATTTGTAATACTATAAAAACTAAAA
Source organism: Eilema depressum (assembly GCA_914767945.1). Taxonomy (NCBI): domain Eukaryota; kingdom Metazoa; phylum Arthropoda; class Insecta; order Lepidoptera; family Erebidae; genus Eilema; species Eilema depressum. The sequence continues at coordinate 5,023,866 of OU612026.1, forward strand.
TTAAGCCCGCTTTAGTAGCAACATCCAGTAATATTATAAAAAAAGTGAGTTCACATTGTTTTACTAAAGAAAAGTCTAGAAACAGCAAAGTTATATATCAGAAACCTGCAGATTCGCAATGTAAATGCGTTGGTCAACATTCCTCAATGAAATATAAAAGACGGGGGAAGGTACAATGTAAATGTTATACTTCTGAAAACAGGTATTCAACTAAAAAAGCCATAAAAACAGTAACAAGTTGTACATGTATTACTAAAAGAAGTTCATCTTCTCCAACTAAAGAAAACGCAGATAAAAAAACAGTAACAGCATGTGATTGTAGAGATAAAGTGAGTTCTCTTTCTCGAACTAAACGAATGTCAAAAACATCGGTACAAATGTCTCAGGCTGTTAAATCTTCTAGACCCGCGATTAATTACTGTGAATGCCCAGATGTAATTGGTAAAAACCCACTTGAATGTATTTGGAAATGTACAAAATCTGTTTCTTCAATGTTGGTAAACAAAGTGGGCTCTTCTGTATGTAAGAAATTAGATAGCTGTGTTGCGAAAGTCAAAATAAGGCAATCAAATCACATGCCGGTAAAGTATACTAATAGAACTAGGTCCAAAAGTTCACCGCATTCTAGACCCACAATTGTAAGCTGTAAATGTAAGAATGAAATTCATACCCATTCTCCTATTAAACGTAAAAGTCAGGTCATGAACCAAAATAATAAAAAACCAGTTAATCCCTGCACATGCCCAAAATTCAAAGCAAAGAAAACCAGAAATAGATCTCAAGCCACAGTATATTCTATACCTGCAATTGTGAATTGTGAATGCTTAAATAGAATTGGTAACTCTCCAATTAAACGTAAAAATCAGGGGAAGAACGAAGGAACACAAAAATATGCGAATAAAGTAAGAGCCGTAAAAACTGTAACAAGTTGTACTTGTATTAGTCAAAGAAGTTCACCTTCTCCAGCTAAGGCTGTACAGTCTTCAAGACCTACGATTAGATACTGTGAATGCCCAGTAAGTCAAAAGCAAGGTAAAAGACCACTTGAATGTATTTGGAAGTCTACAAAAAAGGTTTCTTCACTGTTAATAAACAAAGTAGGTTCTCCTGTATGTAAAAAACTAGATAATTGTATTAAGAATGCGGAAGTCAAATCAAATCGAATGCCGGAACAGTATACTACTAGAACTTGGTCTAAAGTTTCACCACATTCTAAGCACACAATTGTAAGTTGTAAATGCAGGAATGAAATTCATACCACCCATTCTCCAATTAAACGTAAAAGTCAGGTCATGGAACAAAGTAATAAAAAAATAGTTAATCCCTGCACATGCCCAAAAGTCAAAGCAAGAAAAACCAGAAATAGATCTCAAGTTACAGTCTATTCTGTTCCTGCAATTGTAAATTGTGAATGCATAAACGGGATTGGGAAACATTTCCCAATAAATAATAACAATCAAGGTAGAACAAAAAGTGGTGCATCCAGAAATGCAACTAGTGTTAGGTCTGTAAAGACAGTAACACGTTGTGATTGTATAAATAAAGGTAGTTCGCCAACTAAACGAAATTCGAAGTCAGTACAAACGTCTCAGGCTGCAACTAGGCAATGTGAATGTCCAATTAGTTCCAAACATAAAAGACCCTTTGAATGTGTTTCATTGTTGATGAACAAAGTATGTTCTTCTCTTTCAACTGAACAAATGTTAAAAAACTGTAAGTGTAATAAGGACGCAAAAAACAAAATAATGAAAACACATATTATTCCCGGCAAGAATATAACTAGAACTAGACCTCAAATTGCAGCCAATTCTCTACCTGCAATTGTGCACTGTAAATGCATTCATAAAAATGGTCAACATTACCCAATTAAACGTAAAAGACAAAGGAAGAACCAATGTCCATGTTGTATTTGTAGTAATACAAAAATCAAACCTGTGAGAACAGCAATAACTTGTGACTGTATTCATAAAATGAGTCCTTCACTTTCCAGCAAAGTAAAGTCAAAATATAGTAAACAAGTAAATAAAAAATCCGGTATGCATCTTGAAGGCGCAAAGGTCAAAGCAATAAAAACTAAAAATAGATCTCAAGCTACAATTTATTCTATTCCTGCAATTATTAATTGTGAATGCATAAATGGGATTGGTAAAAAAATTCCAATCAATAACAACAATCGAGGTAGAACAAAAAGTGGTGCATCCAGAAATGCAACTCAAATTAGGTCTGTACAGACAGTATCAAGTTATGAATGTTGTAAATGTCTAAATAAAGTTAGTACTCCTTCTCCAACTAAACTCAAGTCAAAAAACTCAATACAAAGAACTCCAGCTGCCATTGCTTTAAAACCCACCAGCAGAGTACAATGTACTTGTGAAAATGTTCCGATTAAAAGTCAAGGCATAAGACCACTTGAATGTATTACTAAAGGTACAAAAAGCTGTAAACAAATGTGTAAAACACTAGTTAAAATTTTGAAAAATGAAAATAAAAATCATGCTAAGAGACAAATTGAGTGTACTTGTAACAGTACAAACACTGTAGTTAACCCCTTAAAAAAAGTAACAAATTGCGAATGCCTAAATAAAGTAAATTCGAATTTACCTCCACCTCCACGACAAAGTTCAGTAATTAGGAAGCAAGTACTTAATAAACCAAATATGTATATTAGTCATGCAAAAATATACAATTCTAATCCTGCAATCATGAACTGCAAGTGTATAAATGAAATAAGTGAACATTCTTCAATTAAATACCCTAGTCAACCTAAAAGACGACTTAAATGTATTCATAGAAGGCCAAACATAGTTCTTAAATGCAGCCGCTGTCGCCACCTAATAAGTTGTGAATGTCTAAAAAATGGGTCACAGTATTCTAATAAAAACAAATTGAAAACTAGCAAACAATTATTCCAAAAACCTAATATAGAAGGTTCAAAAATCAAACCAAACATAGCAAAGAACAAATCGGCAAACTGCAGCTGTGTCTGTGTATGTGGAGAGAAAAAAGAAGCGTCACAGTATTTAAATAAAAACAAATTGAAACCTAGCAAACAATTATTACAAACACCTAGTATCGAGGGCTCAACAATCAAACCAAACATAGCAAAGAACAAACCGACAATCTGCAGTTGTGTCTGTGTGTGTGGAGAGAGAAAAGTAGAGTCACAGTATTTAAATAAAAACAAATCAAAAAATAGCAAACAATTATTGCAAAAACCTTATATCGATCGCTTAAAAAGCAAACCAAATATAGCAAAAACCAAACCGACAATCTGCAGCTGTATCTGTGTGTGTGGAGAGAGAAAAGTAGGGCCACAGTATTTAAATAAAAACAAATCGAAAAATAGCAAACAATTATTGCAAAAACCTTATATCGATGGCTCGAAATTGAAACCAATCGTAGCAAAGAACAAACCTTCGGACTGCAGCTGTGTCTGTGCGTGTAAAGAGAAAAAAGGAAGGTCACAGTTTTTAAATAAAAATAAATTGAAAAATAGCAAACAGTTATTGCAAAACCCTTGTATCGAAGGCTCAAAATTGAAATCAATCGGAGCAAAGAAGAAACCCTCAGACTGTAGCTGTGTCTGTGTGTGCGAAGAGAGAAACGAAGATAAGAAAAACCAGCAACCTAGTAAGATACAATTTAATTGGAATAATAAATTTGATTGGAATAATTATTATAGCGACATAACTCCAAAAAAACGTGAGCCTGCAATAATGGTGTCGCCAATCTCTAGGCCTAAAAATTGCAAATGCCCAAATATTTCTTGCAAATGCCCAAATATTTCTTGCAAATGCCCTAATAATGAAGGTCCATTATTAAAAGAGTACAAACATCATTATACTACAATAGATAAATCAAAAAAATTTGGAAAAATGTCACGTAGACCCGGTATATACCAGTCTGATTACTGGGTGTTTAAAGAAGAAGGTAAAGCACCCCATAAATCCAAAATACAAGTTTGTTTATGCGAAGTATGTAAAAAACTTAAAACTGTAAAAAAGAGGCCCAAAATGAAGCGTCAGGGTATTGATACGACACTTGCTGTACAGAATACAAAATCAAAATTTATTTGTATACATCAGAGATTGAAATCTGTAAAATCACGAACTCGCTCATCGAAACGTGGACATAAGAGAGCAAACCTGATCTTATTTACAAGAAATCCAGGAGAAATGAAAGAACGGCTAACTAGATCCTTAGAAGCATCACAAATGGAGCAATCCAAATATTCGAAATCTTTATTTTCATGTATATGTAAAAAAATAAGGTTAAAACAACAGAAAAAGCGTGCTAAAATTAGAGCAAAACGAATACGGAAGAGAGTTAAGGCCTGCAAAAAATTTCTCAGGCGTGAAGCTCGTATTGCAAAGAAAGAAAATAAAAAAATAGCTAAGGGATTCAATGTCCAAGAAAAAGAAGTTAAAATTGAAGAGAAAGAAGTTGCTAAAGTCAATGAATCCTATAACAATGACTGTCTCGCAGATTTCTTTATTGGAGTATTCGCATTAGCAGTCCGTACTATCAACGTAATATTCAAAACTACTTTTAAAATGGTTACAAAACCAAAACAAAGTTACAAATACACATTACGCAGGGTAAGAAACCCTGTCATCACTTTTAAGCAAATATGGCGATGGGGGTCTATTACCTGGCAGAGGCAATATTTACGAATGGCCAGAAGTATAAAGGGATCGAGAAATGCAACCATTATAACAGACGAACTAATGGAACTGAAATCTAGAATGACATGCTGCGAGATTGATCCAAAAGAGCGTAAGAAACGATTGAGAAGAATGTCCTTGAGGGATAGAAAAGCAAAACAGGACTGTCGTTATACCCTTCTTCAAACTTTAAGACATACACCATGCTTATGGGTGTATCATTTATGTCCTCGGTTGTATCCACAGTTCTTATCCTTCTTGAGGATGTGGAGACAAATAGTTGATATGATTTTGTTTTGTTTAGCTGTGTTTGTATGGTCCCCATGTATTTTGGCAACGGAAATTTGTAGATCGTTATTTTGCATTTGTTTATGTGCTAGTCAATAACAATGTTGTTACCGTGCCGTAAAAGTATATTATTTTAATGTTATGGTTGTTTTTTTTGTCATTAAAATTCATATAAATCATTCCAATGCAGAGTATGTGACTATTTGAGGCATTGATGGATCTCCACTTATTGCCAGTGACGTCACCCAAGGCCTCGATTCTGCTAAAGCACAACCACTGTCATATAATAACACAGACACTGTAAAAAATGGGATTAAAGTTTAGACTTTACTGCTAAGTCCAAAATTAAATGAAAAGAGTTTCATTACGCTCTTTCATTCACTCTACAAAAAGCTATTTTATTTTTAGACTTTAACGGCATTACTTTAAATCATCATCATCTGCATATAGACGTATTCTCCTGATTGCATCCGTGGCCAAGATGACCTCGGAGCTCAGGGTCCGCCTTCCGGCTCTTCCTTCTCCACTTTGCACGATCTTGGGCGTCCATGGTAGTGAGACCATTAGCACGCATATCACCCTCCACGACGTCAAGCCAGGACTTCTTTGGCCTACCCCTTTTACCTGGACCCGGCGAGGGTACCATTGCCAGGCATTTGTTCCCCACGTAGCCTGGCGGTAACGGCATTACTTTAAAATCGACAATTAATGGATTGTTTTGCAGTGTCCATGTTATGACGGTGGTTTTGCTTTAGCAGAGAGGGCCAGTTTTAAGATGGATTTCACCGTCGCCTCAAGATGGTTGTACCGGAGAATTTGGTATGCTTTTGGCGTGACTTGTTAGGTCAGTGGTCAAAGCGTTCCCCCCTGTAAGGGACTGGTCGCGGGTTCCAAGTCCCGTCTGAGCATTTTACTTTTTCCAATCTTAATCAATTTATATCGACCGTCAAGTACATTTATAACCGAGTGTTAACACATTGCAAGGTTAAGCAACACTACCTTGGTCGATCTTAGGACGGACCATTCTTAAAACATTGAGACGTCGCCGTCGTTCCTGCCATACGAACATTGGTAGTCGTTAAAGTCCTAAAAGCCCGACGACTGGTCTAACTACAAAACTTTGATATTGCCAGTAAGGTTGTGGAGGTCAGATGGACGTCGCTTTACAGAAAATATCGACGTTCAGCTTGGTCTATAGGTAAGGTCGAACAGAGGAGGAAGGGAGAGAGTAGACATTAAAAACACAAAGAGTGCAGTGCATCAGTATTTTTATTATAATAAATAATATTAGTTATTCAGTCTAGTTTATTTGTAGGTATTCTGTGTTGCTTGTTTATGTCTCGATTCTGCTATAAGCAAAACCACTAACATACTACGGACACTGCAAAATAAAATAGACTTTAATACATTGCAATTAACGTCTAAAATTAAATGGCTTTTTGTAGAATGAATGAAAAAATGTAATGAAATTCTTTTCATTTGATTTTGGACTTTACAAATATAGGAATAAAGTTTAAAATACAATGTCATTTTTTGCAGCGTTTTCAGTTTTGCTTTAGCAGAATCGAGGGCCTGATCAAATGAAGTATAGTTAAGTGTCACTTCACTCCTCGTCCACGTCGCAGTACCTACGAATGTGATTATCATCACATGGGTTCTCGCAACAGTCTTCCATAATACGTGGTGAGGATATAGACCTTTTTACTCGGCTATGCATCTGTTTGCACTGCTCTGTAAGAGAAAAAACATATCGATTTAGAAAGAGAACCTAGTAGGTACCTAGTTCCTGAGATTATCGCGTTCAACCAAACAAACAAACATACTCAGCTCATTCAGCTTTTTTTTTTTTTAAATGACAATGATTTCTATCATTTGTACATAGATATAGTGAAACATATTGGGAGAGGCATATGTGTAGCACTGGACTGCAATAGGCTAAATTGAGAGAGAGAGATCAAAATTGGTTGAAGAACCAATAAAATAGAGCCCTTGCTTATCTTTAGTAGACTTCGGAATACTTTAATTTAATATGGACGTTTCCTATAACATAGCAACACTAATGAAAACCAACGACGCTAATGTCAAAGTGAACTTGGGACCACAGATTAAAAGATTTCTACAGTCAACAAATTAGATAAATATTTGAAATAGGTTCAACCTGATGTTAAAATCGTTTCGGATAAAAAGATTTTGGACATTGTTTCTGTAGCAAATACGTCTAGAAATATTAATTTGGCGAAAAAAAAAAATTTTTGAGTTTGAAAAAAAAAGGGTAAAAGTCTTCAAGTTAAAGCTCCTCCAAAAACTATTTTGGCCTCTGAAGATGATAAAAATACATCGCTTATTTTAATTTTTCCGCTGAAACAATTTCTGAATGCGACTGAGTGTGTGATATCCGTAAAAAGATGGCCGTGTGCTTGTCTGCGATCTAGTAATAGGTTTAATAATTTCGAAAGTGTTGTGACTGTGGTTTTTGCAATGGTGCAAATTTTTACGGAATGACTCATATAAAAAAAATTGGAGAAAAACGACTAATATCTTAACATTCTACTTTTTTTTTAGTTATTTTTTTTATTAGTTATGCCTTCATTGAAGATATATTATCTGAATAGGTATAACCAAAACAATTTTTACAGAATTCTTATGTTTAAAGACGCAAAAACTACTGAACAGATTTTGAAACAGTTTTTTTTAATCGATATTATTTGGCGGTAGATTTACCATTTCGAGTACCTACCAACAATATATTTCCCCAAAATAAATTCCTTTCCTGAGAAAACGAGTGAATGGGAAAAACGAAAGAAGAGATTTTAAGCTTGCAGTCGGTACTTATCAAAGTCAAAGGCAGTAATCCATTATTCTGTATTGAACATTAAAACGGTACTTACAAAACGGTAGAATAGCACATTAAACTAATGTTATAGATCATTGTTCGTGCGTCGCGGCTCCCTCCTGAGAAGACTCTGCCCCCCTAGACAGAATTAATTCCTACTTCCCTACTTCCCTACTAATATTATAAAATGCGAAAGTAACTCTGTCTGTCTGTCTGTCTGTTACGCTTTCACGCCTAAACCACTAAACCGATTTTGATGAAATTTGGTATAGGGGTAGATAAGACCTTGAGAAAGGACATAGGTTATGTTTGGTCGCGATAACCGACATCCAGGCGAGCGGAGCCGCGGGCAAAAGCTAGTTGGTAATAAGTGAAGTCAACCATCACAAAAAGTGCACTTACCTTCTATTGATTTATAGGTCATTTCTTCATATTCCAAGTAGCATACTCTTAAGATGCGCTGTGACAGTTCTCTGCCACAAGTCTGTGTCTTCACTGATGGATATACTCCACCAGATACAACTGCTGCCAACGCCACTACCAATAGAATTGCAAGCAGCTTCATTTTTAATCTGTGGGATATATGAAACGGGGGAATTATGTTTCATATTATTGCATTACGTGTTACGCTAGACACGTAAGGGGTCCATTACATGCTTATGCAAGCGTCATGCCATCATGCCGTCAATCATGAATGTTATTGGTCAATCGGCTATTAGACGATATAAGTTATTGGTCAAAAGCCGATTAACCATTAACAATCATGATTGACGGCATGATGGGATGACGCTTGCATAAGCGTGTAATGGACCCCTAATGCAATTATATGAAGCATAATTAGAATCATGGTAACCATAATCACAGCCCCTCTAGACAAGTGGCAATTCGTTGCTCGGCGTATGATGGAATAGAATGCCAAATGTATGGGATTTGACGTATATGACAGGCGTCAACGAATGTCAAAAACGTCAAATCCTATTCATTTGTCATTCTATTCCATCATACGCCGAGCAACGAATTGTCACTTGTCTAGGGGGGTAGAACAGATAATAGTAGGTACTATGCCATAATATCATCTGCTTTTTAACTAGATTAATAGCCCCATAACATAACGTAATCTTGTTTCTTAACAAGAATCTCATACAAAATATAAGAAATTTTTCGTCTTTTTGTGAGATTTTTGAGTTTTTAATAATCAATATTATAGTAGCCAGAATTTATTTCTACAGTTACATTTTTAACTTTTTTTAATCTAGAAAAAATGTGACACCATTTCACAAAAAAAATCCATTATAAATTGATTATACCTCGAGACGGCGAAACCAGCCATGCTTTTTCTGACGGAGACGCAAATACGCCGCCCCGACGACACGTCGTACTTACTTTACCCCGGCTATGTTATTGAGGAAAATTTCCATGCAAAGGCCGGGGTGTGCGTGTTTGTTAGGGCGGATGTTTGTTGTCGCCGTCTGCGCTGCCTAGAGGACCCATCCTTTTCCACCCTATGGGTACACGTAGACCATGGCTCTAAGAGTCAAATCTATGTGTGCCTCTACCGTTCCCATACAGGAGATACCGAGACAACTCGACTCTTTGAATATCTGAGTCAGGCAGCAGATGATGCGCAGGAGCGGTTTCCGAACGCAGAACTGGTATTTTTGGGGGATTTTAACGCCCACCACGAGATCTGGTTGGGCTCCGCCAAAACTGACCATGCGGGAAGAGCCGCTCACGCATTCGCTCTGGCGCATGGCCTGACACAATTGGTACACGAGGTCACTAGGATACCAAGAAGGTCGGGCCTAGCACACTCTCTTCTGGACCTTCTGCTGACGAGTCACCCAGACCAGTACAATGTTTCGGTGCGTGCCGCCTTAGGCAACTCCGACCATTGCCTGGTCTGTTCCAAGGTGCCAATCATAGCGCCCCCACGACCCGAGCAGGGGAAGCGGCGTCTCTGGCACTACTCGTCAGCGGACTGGGATGGGATGCGTGAGTATTATGCGTCCATCCCGTGGGTTGCACGCTGCTTTGAAAGTAAGAACCCCTCGGATAGTGCTACTGCTGTCGCCGGTGAGATCAGTCTAGGTATGGAATACTATATACCATACACTGATGTCACCGGTGTCCGCGGAGCGCGCCCTTGGTTCGGCCGCGAGTGCGCGGAGGCTGTTGATCAAAAACAGTCTGCGTACCGCGCCTGGGTAAGGGCGCGCGCCACGCGCGATCCCAACGTGGGCCACTTCAAGGCGGCGTACAATAAAGCCACAAAGGTCTGCAGGAGGGCTTACGTCAGGGCGGATGCCCAGCGCATAGCGCGGCTTGGTCAAGAGCTAGTGGCGCATCCCACGGGCAGCCGTGGCTACTGGCGACTGGCCAAAGCCGTGCAAGCCAACTTCTGCCAGCCTTCGCTGCCCCCGTTGCGCAACCCTGATGGATCCCTGGCCCATGAGCCGCAAGAGAAAGCAAATTTGCTGGTCAATCTCTTTGCGGCCAACTCCCGAATCGATGATTGCGGTAAGCAGCCACTGACAATGCCCACCTGTGACCACGCAATGCCTGAGATCCGTATCAGGCAGCGCGATGTCCGTGCTGTGCTGCAGTCACTCGATGTCCGGAAAGCCAGCGGACCGGACGGTATTCCAGCGGTGGTTCTTCAAAAATGTGCAGCGGAGTTGTCTCCAGTGCTGACGCGGTTGTACCGGATGTCATACATCTCGGGTACAGTGCCATCGGCTTGGAAGGAGGCGAATGTGCAGCCGATCCCCAAGAAGGGGGATCGCTCGGACCCAGGCAACTATCGGCCCATAGCCGTCACCTCAGTGCTGTGCAAAGTGCTAGAGCACATAATTAACAAACAGCTCATGCGTCACCTAGAGGATCATTCCTTAATCAATGACCGGCAATATGGATTCAGACCGAAGCGGTCAACGGGTGATCTTCTGGCGTACATTACCCATCTTTGGGGTGAGGCTATGGACAAGCATGGCGAGTCACTGGCAATTAGTCTTGACATCGCCAAAGCTTTCGATAGAGTCTGGCACAAGTCGCTTCTTTCCAAGTTACCAGCCTTTGGTCTGCCTTCCGGACTGTGCGACTGGGTGGCTAGCTTCCTGCAGGGGCGCCGTATTCGCGTCCTCTGTGATGGTCGAACTTCGGAGTTCCTGCAGGTAAATGCTGGCGTGCCGCAGGGGTCCGTCTTATCACCCACTCTCTTTCTTCTGCATATCAACGACATGCTGTCCACTGGCAGCATTCATTGCTATGCAGACGATAGCACCTTACACGGGAGTTATCACGGACATCCTGCGGCCAAGCAGTCTGATATCGCGGAAAGGAGGCAGCTTCTCGTCAGTGAACTTGACCGGATCCTGAGCCTCGTTTCACAATGGGGCTCTGAAAACCTGGTTGAGTTCAATGCCAAGAAGACGCAGGCATGCGCGTTTACAGCAAAGGTATCTTCTTTCCTTCCCCTTCCAACTCTTCAGAGCACGCCACTGCCACTACAGGACAATCTCAATATCCTGGGTATGGATGTTCGCTGCAAACTGAACAACAAAAACTACATCGAGAGTATCATCAAAACAGCCTCACGTAAACTCGGAGTCCTGAACAAAGTGAGACGTTTTTTCACGCCGAAGCAGCGGTGTCTTCTCTACAAGACACAAATTCGCTCTTGCGTGGAATACTGCTCGCATCTCTGGGATGGCTCCGCAAAGTACTTACTAGATGCTCTCGACAGGTTGCAGCGACGTGCGGTCCGCATTATTGGGAATCCTGAGGTCACTAACACCCTCGAGCCTTTGCAGTTGCGTAGAGATGTGGCATCTTTGGCGGTTTTTTACCGTCTCTACCATGGTGAATGTTCTGATGAGCTCTTCCAAGTAATCCCACCCTCTCCTTTCCTATATAGGACAACACGTGCAGGACTTAGATGCCACCCGCATACGGTGCAGAATATTCCATCAAGAACCAAGCGATTCGGCGACTCCTTCCTCTGCCGCACTATTAAGACTTGGAATTCCTTGCCAGCTCACGTGTTTCCTTCCTCCTATAGTCCCGGGTCCTTTAAGCGGGGCGTGAAAAAGCATCTGATGAGGCCGTCAAGCTGAGTGCCACCATTGTAACATGGTACGTGTTGTAATGGTGGCCCTCTTTTCAGAGACTTTGCCTTCAGCTTACCATCAGGCGAGGCGAAGTCAAATTGACGTGTCCTATATAAAAAAAAAAAAAAAAAAAAAAAAAAAATACCTGTAACTACAAATAAAGAAAAATGTACTAAGGAAAACACAGAAGAAAATTTAATATACATTCAAGAATAAAAATTAAATATTACTCACCCTTAGCGCTCACCCGACTATGTTGAAATTTAAAAATAAGCAACAGTATAAAGTCAAGCACAGTGTCTTATATACTCTATTAGGGATATTTGATCACTATAATTAACCAAAGTAAACATATTATCTAAGAAAAAATATTTGTTAAGAACTGATTGGACATTCCACTGGCCCATATAGGACAACTTCCTTTGTAAGAATACCAGAACTGTGAAATAAACTGTGTTGTTAAAATTACATACATACAATCACACAGGGTTAGATAGAGCTCAATTAAACATTCATATTTCACAAATAATTGTTTTAGGTTCTAGGTAATAAGGGGTGAGCCTATTGCCATATACCGGACACTATTGTTGATGAAGCCATTGCATCTGAGGCTGAGTCTCGGCTGTATATAGCACTCTGATGTTAAAATGACATTTTGGAGATAAACAAATTATGAACGAAGACTTATTGGACTATCCGACCGCCGCCGTATGTCATATTCTATTCTCCGTGAACCACCGCCATGGTAGGTACATCGCTTCCTTCAAAATATACGGAAGGAAAAGAGGCACATCTAAATTCATTAAGAGGATTGATAAGAGATCTTTGGCGCCACAAAATGCAGTTTACTACACTTTTTTTTGTATTCCGCCTGTCATTTGACTACACCTACTGGGTGGTAAGCTAGGGTGAAGTCCAAATGATAAGGACTGCCATTCTAGATGTTGAGAACACCAAAACGATGGTTCGTGCCTTAATAGCATAAGATGGGACAACACTCAACCTAGTTCGATCAGATTACCAAATGATATGTATCATATTAGACGCGTCTTTAATTGGAGAAGACGAGATGGACGATACTGCAAGGTTAAAATCCTGGTGGTGATACCAAAAATCAATTTAGAAAAAAAAAGGTAGGTAATCTAATATGATAATCTTATCAGGAAAAAAAAAATCTCATCTGAAAGATCATCAAATTCTGTGTATGAAAAACCACTGCAGTAATTCCTAAATACTGAAGAAAGTGTTTGCTGCAATCAGCGTATAAATATTGCAGAAAGCGCCTGTTAGTTTTTTGTTAGCAATAATACCTATCAATGTAGTCACAGTCAGACATCTGTCTGTCCATGTCTGTCTATCTAACTAATACAAAACCAACAGACGCTATTTGCGAACTTCAAACGCTGCAACAACCATTTTATTTAAATAAATATAGGTTTTTATAATAATAATTGTTTTACTTGAATTTCGTTTTATCGTTTAAACTTTAAATCGTTCATTTATCAGTCACTTATGTACGGTTGCAATCCCCTGCAATTGTTATATAAAAATATCTACATTGATTTGACCAATCACCGATATACGTCCTTTCTGAGAAATCCATAACTGTGTTTTTTTGTTACAAAAATACATTCAGAGATAAAAATAAACCCTATTGACCTATAGGATAATGAGGAAAAGAGGCGCATCTAAATAAAACACAACCTTATGGCCATTACGTCAAATCTCATACATTAATCATTCTGTTCTACAATGCGCCGGACTACGAATTAATACTTATCTAGGGGGGCTGATCTAGTTATAAATCGAGATTCGGGACTGAGTATCGTCTGGAATACGGGCTCACGGGAATGCATTTTTAGAGAGTAGTTATCGTATATGTACTTATTTTATTTTACTTGATTTGTATTTTTCTTCTTTCTCTTTCTTTTGCTTTTAATAGATCTTGCGTCTAGTTTATTTGATAACTACACCATAATATTTTATTTTTATCATTACTGTCCATCCCAAGGTTGCCTGGAAGAAATCGCTTTCAGCGATAAGGCCGCCCACTGTACATTAAACTAAGTATATAACTTGCTACCTACTTGACATACTGTAAATCTATTGGTGTACAATAAAGAATTATCTATCTATCTATCTTCAGCCCCCATAGACAAGTGGCGCAATCCATATTAGAATAGAATAAAATAATGTATGTGATTGATAAGTATTATACATTGATCATTTTCATTGAGATTGTAATGTGCCTTGATGATTGGTTTAAAAATTCAGACATTGGGGACAAAAAAAAAAACTTGAAAATAATGTTCGGAAGGCAATATCGTTTATTTAAAAAGCATCAAAAGTTCATTATACATTATATAAAATTAATTGAAAGACATGGGTAATTTAATCAAAGGACCATAATTAAATTAACAGTACAGAAGTAATTCTTCGTGAGGGCAGAACTTTAGGCAGCACTCGTCAAGTAATGATGTCTGCTCAACATAGCTCTTTCGGGTTTCAGATTGCAAGTCTCGTTGTTGTTCGGATTGTTGATGATCTATAGTACAACAAAAAAAAGGACAATAATTCCTTTAGTCACGTTCACTCGTTTGAAATCTACTTGGATCCGATTTGTATTTGATAATGTATAGTCGACAAAGGGGCTGTCCATTAATCACGTGATGTTTTTTTTAGGAATTTTTAAACCCCCCCCCCCCCCCCCCTCCCCCATGGTGATACGTGGTGAGGTTTTCGATTACCCTCCCCCCTCTAGCCAAAATCACATATATTTTTTTATTTATTAATTAATGCGCGAGCTATAAGAAAAAATAAACACACGTGATATCTCAATATACCCCTCCCTCCCCCTGGTGATATTTCGTGATTTTTTCCGAACCCCCCCCCCCCCCCCCTTTTGAGCCTCACGTGATTAATGGACAGTCCCAAAGGAGATTCGGTCACGTCACTGGAGATCCACCAATGACAATCTCTATCGAGCGCAACGTTGCGACTCGTAACGTTGTGCTTGTTTAGTGAATTTTATTGTACAGCTGTTATTTGACTATCACATATCAATATTCAATATGCAACCCTAAATTATTCGTAACTAGCTTTTGCCCTTGGCTCCGCCCGCGTGGATGTCGTTTATCGCGACCAAACATAGCCTATGTCCTTTCTCGAGGTCTAATCTACCCTTATACCAAATTTCATCAAAATCGGTTCAGTCGTTTAGGCGTGAAAGCGTAACAGACAGACAGACAGACAGACAGACAGACAGACAGACAGACAGACAGACAGACAGCCAGACAGACAGACAGAGTTACTTTCGCATTTATAATATTAATATGGAGTATGGATATGGATTATTCGTAGGTATGTGTAATAATGACGGAGAAAGAATATATAAGCATAATCTCTCTGTTCTTACAAGGTCGGCAGCGTGAGTGGGATTCCCCTGGTATTGCACCCTCCATAGGCCACGGTAACCACTTTCCATCAGGTGGGCCGTCTACTTGTCTGCGACCTAAGTGGTATAAAAATCACCACCCCATTTCATCCGAAGGGTGTCTTAAGAAGTGACTAACGAAAAATACGCAGATGCGGTATGAAAGGAACTTCATCCCTCGCACACTCAAGCTGTCGAATGAACTCCCCGCGATGGTTTTCCCAAGCGACTACAATATGGGGTTCTTCAAGAAGGGCATTAGAAGGTTTCTTCAGGGTCGGCAGCACGAGTGTGACGCCCCTGGTGTTGCATACGTCCATAGGCCACGGTAAACACTTTCCATCAGGTGGGCCGTGTGCTTGTCTGCCACCTAAGTGGTATAAAAAAAAAAGATGATATCACTGCGAGAGAAGGAAAAACGCCAGCGTCGAAATAGTAGGCCAAACCCTCCCAGCATTGGGGCCTTTATCCAGCAGTGGACTGTGATAGACCATTGATTGATTGATTCTTTCATCTTCGTCCGTATAAAAGAAAAAATATCACACTGCACTTACCTGGTTCATCATTCAAATAGCCTACACTCCAGCATATACTACTCAGATAATTTGCTAATTGACGTCCGCAAAGCCGTATCATTCCTTTGTGAGGTCGTTCGTCACCAAATGGTGCTGCTGCTGTAATAGTCACTACTAAGAGAATTGCTAGCAGCTTCATGTTTGATCTGAGGAATATGTAAAACGAATCATTAGTAAATACAATCCCAGCACGTACCTATTCTATTTTGAACTCTGTGCCCAGGAACGGCTTAATATGAAGTAGTCAAAAGTAAAAAATATAAAAATAATTCCAAGTTTTAAGGTGATTTTCATTTTTTTTTTGGAATTCGGAGAAATGCCCCGGGTATTTAACAAAAAAAAAATGATAAACCGCCAAGTGCATGATAAAAGGGACCTTTTCTCTCCACCCCTCCACCGACGACGGCTCGGGTCCCACCCTCGGGGCACTTTCAGTATGTTCATCTAGGCACCTTAAGGAATAACAACAACGACAACAAAGAATTTAAAACAACACAAGTTTTGAAAGTTGGTACAGTTGGTCGGATGTCAATTTTTCCGGGCAATAATAACACTCACGAATTGAATAAATCATTATAGCTTACCACACTACGACGAACTTTAGAAGACTGCACTCAGATATCAACCACAACGTTCAACGTATCTCGGTATAGGTATGTCATGCATGAAGGAAATTATAAACACACAAATATCTGCAATGTCTTGACCGGTGACCTACTGCCGATAAACTTACTTTCTAAGAAATCCAGAACTGTGAATATCATAATTCATAACAAAATAACACATCCTTTTTTTCCTGGTGTAGGCTTGGAACGAGTTCAATTAATGTTCCACAAGGTCGAAGCCGTGGACAACATTAAATGTTGGACAACATACAACAAGAGACAAAATTTTGGTCTCCTGTAGTATGAAAAGGGACAGCACTAAATCTAGTCGATCAGATTATCAGATGATATGTATATCATTAGACGCGTATTTGAACGACTTCGCGGAATACGCACCATGGAAAAAGGCTAGTCCGTTCTCCGTGATACTGAAGACCACTCACTGGTGGGCAAACTTTCTTAATAGGGGTCCAGAAACTTAAAGAAATTTTAGAGGAGGGCCATAGAAAAAATGTGCAGCGATGAAGACCACAGAATTCCACTAACGCGCCATCGTTATACGTTGGCGATACCCAATGTCGATCAGTGCGAGGAGAGGAAGCTTTCAAGCAACTACTGTGACACCAGAATCATGAATTGAATCTTGCGAACCGTCCGTACTTCTGGACCCTCAAAATATAATTATCGTGGGCATTATACTTTTCATGTCGGAGGACCGTCGGCGGGCCGGAGCTGCCCCGCGGGCCGTATTTTGCCCATCACTGCTGTAGACGCATTTGTCATAGGTAGTTAATGCGTCTGTGTTTGCGACCGCGTCCGTAAAACGTTACATCATGGAAAACCGGCGTAAGAAGGACAGTCAAATTATAGGAGGATAGTCGTCGAAATTATTGCTGAGAAGACGATATCGTATATTAAAATAGGTTCATTAGAAATACATAAATATTTTTGTAGAATTTTTTAAATTTAATGTAGGTATTATAATTCTGGACAGTAGCTACGGAGGACGTTGATATGGCATGGGTTCAGGCAGCACTCTTCGGATATGGATCTCTTGGTAACATGGCTCTTGTGGTGTTCAGCTTGATGGTCGTGCTGGTGCTTATGCTCGTGCTCGTGTTGATGGTTGTGTTCGTGTTGATGCTGATCTATAAAACAAAAGACACGATTTTAAAATCCCATTGATACGGCCTCTCTCAGCTGGAATGGAATAAAGTACCTAGATTTTTGATTTAAAAACTAATAAAGTTATAATTTAGTTATTAGATATTTGAACAATCAATTAGCGTATTGTAGTCTATTGTGGATATAAAAAACTAAGGAGTATTTACCTATACCTATATTCTAATTAAATAAGAGGCGCATCTAATTAAAACAAAAGCCCACCGGTTTATTTGAATTTTAATAAATGAGATCGATTGATACCTATTTGGACGAAATCGAATTTACAAGCCAAAGTTGCCATTTTGTTTATCAGTGGCAGTTTTTTATGATTATTTTAGAAAGTGGCAGAATATGGCAGTTTAAATGTATGAGAATACAATGTATTTTGACGTTTATGACAGTCGTAAATGTATGTCAATCCCATACATACCTATACTTCGCGGTTCACTAGATGAAAAATACTTACGTGCTCCATGTAATCTTTCATATTGTGAACTGCATTCATAATTTAAACGTGTTTGCAGTTCTACACCGCAAGCCTGGATCGTTTCACGCGGTGGGAGCTTCTCACCAGATGCAGCAGCCGCTGCTGAGGCGACTACCACTAAAAGAACTGCTAGTGACTTCATATTAGATCTGAAGATGAGAAATATGTCAAGTGTGTTAGTAAATATCGGATTGCGACATCCAAAGTTTTCCGGTTGATAGCTTAAATTGTAAAAGGAGTCGGCTTTGCGATCGAGAGGACCCAGATTCGAATCCTAGACATCGATACTTTTAATTATGAACCACTGCTGTGCCACTGTCATACATACCACAGATATAATACCGGACACGTATCTTGGACCTAAATCGCAAGCTAAATGAGGCTCTGGCGCCCACGGATTACTTTTTAATAATCTATGCTTGGTGAATTTGAGTTCGTCCACCGCAGTAGCACCCCGTGCTATCCTCAAAAGATACCCGACACCCAAGAAATGTGCACTGCGCGTATAGGGCACATTTTGAGCACTTTTTAGGTCCAAGATACGTGTCCGAAGTTATACTACCTACAAAGAATGCCATTTAACACATCACATTATTTTAGCTTTATTGTTTTTTTTTGTGTGTTATTGAATATTATTTTTTTCAACTGTGGGCAGTGTTTAGTGTTTTATGTTTATTTTATTTGACAACACTACTTGGCAAGTTCATTGAACTATGACGTCGAATAGTATCTCGACTAGCAACCGCAGAGGAAACATAAATTGACTAAAATGGTTCAACTCCGTTCAAGTCTATCAACCTCATTAATTGAGGGAAGATAAGAAAATAAAGATACAAAATATATCACCACATATCTACGAACCTACTGGTCTCCAGTGAGACTAATTGAGACCGGCGTCATCGCCACCGTTTTTGTCCTATCTAAAAGCTTTTATTGTGGAACACATGGCCCTCTACTATTCTTTCTCTTGATTTAGCTTATCTTGAGTTTACGAGTGCGAATGCCATCTGGGAGTCAGACAGCATTCTCTCTCGTTCGTCTCGACACAGCAATAATTGATGAATGATGTCGAGTTTACAGCAGTTTTTTTGTACAGTTTTGTGTACTATATTAAAGAAAATGAAAATGTAAATAAATCTTATAAGTAATAAGTATCAAAATACAACTTACATGTAAAAAATAAGGTCGCTTCCCCACTACGATGGACTGTCGAGACTGGACACATCGGGAGCACAACGTTTTAAATAGCTACTCTGGAAGGGACATGTTCTATGTTACAGGGAATAAGTAAAAAAGGGACATCTCGTGAAATGCCTAGAATGGCTTTAACCAACGTTAAGTAACCAGTCACCACAGACAGGAAACTCATCCGCACACATTGCGATCGGAAACGGTACGCATGGCACGGTATGAAAAGAACTTCATTCCGCGCATGCTTAAGTTGTGGAATGATCTCCCTGCTGTGGTCTTCCCAAGTGACTACAATATGGGGTTCTTCAAGAAGGGCATCAGAAGGATCACTCAGGGTGGGCAGCACGAGTGTGACGCCCCTGGTGTTGCGCAGATCTTCGGGGTCTAAACCAATCTTACGTGCAAGTGAGTACATTTGTGAGGCTCTGGTGCAACCTTTGTCTCTAAAGGGCTCCAAATACCCGAATGATACTGGCCTTTTAGCTTTACGAGTATTATTTGTTTCTTATACACCTTATCTGCCACCTAGCATTTAGAGCTACTACTCTTCCCGCTTTACCCTAGGCTGAGACCATACTAAAGACAGTAAAGACCCAAGGTCGATGCAAAGATAAAAACTGTGCAAAATTTTATAAATAAAGAAATTGAGACAGTTCTTTGTCCATGAAAGTGAGTCGATTGCTACCTAGAAATGAATATACATAGTTTCGTACAACCTTTTTCTTTAAATAAGTAATCCCGTGACTCACTGATAGATCTCCATTCCGTCCTCTGGATTTTCTCTATTTAGTCTAAGTCAGCAACGTCCCTACAGCATTCTGTGTGCTAATTCAGTAATGACTTCCTTGTTTATTGAAAAACAGGAAGCATGAATTGCCTTCTTAACGAGTCCCCTATTTTTGCATGTGAATTGGTCACTTCACTCTGAACAATGAACTCTATTACTAACGCGTGTCTAAATTTAAGCGTAGGTAATGTTTCTTTTGTTGCCCTTATAAGGTGACCATTTTATTAGGGCGAAGATTTTGTAGGGATCGTGGTAGCAAGGTGTACCTAATTTTATGAGATCCGTTGTTGCAGACATACAAATCAGTATAAATCTTATAAAAGCCTTGTTTTGTAAATTGACTGACTCATTTCCATTTGGTTTGATTTTGAGAAGGATAAAAAAAAACAAATAAAATGTAATCCTAAAGACTAGTTCGCTTTTATTGTTTTTTTTTTAGAAAAAAATATAAATATAAATTAAAAATAAATTAAGACTAAGGATAAGGCTCTCAAATTCTCATTATTCAGTTGACAGATTTTCTGAAAATTCTATTAACCTACTATATTTACTGTTTTAAAACTGACTTAACGATAACGATGTTACAATGTTGATTTATATTAAACAATTTAGAAAGCAGTCATGAACATTTCAATAGTGCGATTCAGGATCTACTACGAATTAGTTCGTCCTGTTATCGATAGATGGCGCTGAGCTCAAACATGGAATATTACGTTACAACATCAGCAAATTGAAATTATAACCACTATTAACGTTACCAGAGAAGAGGCAATTTTTAGCAATAATTTGTATATTATTACGTAGTTCGTTTAGTTTTAGTTTTTTTTAAGTACTGTATAAATAGGATTAATTTCATATTATTTACCATTGAATTGTAATAGCGAATATTATATAAGTAATTTAACTGTTTTTTACATAATAATATTATTTTACAAATAAACAAGAAAAGGTCGCTTTTGTGACGTCATGTGTTACATATTTTTGTTTTCACTCTTTTTTTGTTAAGAATCAGAGAGCCTTATATAGGTACGGTAGATTTTCAGCCGTAGTGATTGTACTGGTTGTTGATTGGCTGTTGTTGCTGGGCGGCGACGGCGGCCACGCACTGGTTGAAGACACTTGCGTACTGGTACGGCAAGTCCGCAGTGCATCCGTACCCGCCCAACTTGTGAATAGCCATGTAATCGTAGCAGTTCACCTGACCGTCACCGTTGCAGTCCTGGAAAAGACGAAAAGATTGAGGTTATTTAAGTTTTAGTAGAACAACACGTAGGTTATAGGACATCACGTGCAGGATTTAGATGCCACCCGCATACGGTGCAGAATATTCCATCAAGAACCAAGCGGTTCGGCGACTCCTTTTTCTGCCGCACCATTAAGACCTGGAATTCCTTACCAGCTCACATGTTTCCCTCTTCCTACAATCCCGGGTCCTTTAAGCGGGGCGTGAAAAAGTATCTGATGAGGCCGTCAAGCTGAGTACCACCATTGTAACATGGTACGTGTCTTTAATGGTGGCCCTCTTTTCAGAGACTTTGCATTCAGCTTACCATCAGGCGAGGCGAAGTCAAATGGACGTGTCTTATATAAAAATTAAGTAAAAACCATTCATATTTTCGAGGGTTGCTATTGTGTGTGAAGGGCCCCAACAAGCACCTCTGGGGCGAAGCAGATCAAGCCTGACGGACTAGGTACAGTCTCAGTCTCAGACTCATACAGTCGTACATTACATACTTACTTCCATATATTCATGTCCGATAGATGGCCTGATGAGGGGTGATGAGAGCTGTACATTCAATTCAATACCCACATTTGGCCAATATTATTATGATTTTCGGTCCCACGAAAAAGGGGCGAGCCTATTGCTATCAAACCGGTCAATAACCATAAGCTTTTAGTCGCCTTCTACGACACCATTGCTTTCGAGATTTCCCAATCCTTGAGAATGCCATGAGGCGAAACTGGACAGGTTCAAAAATAATAAAAAAAACTGTGGGAAAGTACAAGTGCCTTATTCAATATGGTTTTATACATACGAGTATAATCATACAGTCTAGCACTGCAATTCACTAAGCGAGCACAACGATGCGAGTCAACAACGTTGTGCTCGGTAGAGATTGTCATTGGTCGGATTGGGTCACGTCCCCACGTCGCTAGAGAAGCATGCTTAGTGAATTGCACAGCAGGACAAACTGCCCGCTAGACAGCAATAGGCACGGATATTACGTGGTGGCCTAAAATCATAGTTAGCGACAATGACATTTCATAACATAGACATGTCATATGCTTACAAATCAACGTAGAAAAATGTGCCGAACTCACACACACACATTTTTAATTCATCTACACTTTTGGTGTATTAACTTTAGAGTAATAGTTTGTGAAGTGTCTATAAACATACGATGGCATTTTCGTTATTTTTTTTAAGTCACTGATGCTTCCGCTCAACGTCCGACCGGCGGCGGCGCCGCTCGGCACGCGGTACTAGAGCCACTCTAGAGGCAAACGTTCCAATTGACTCTGGATCTTCACGATTTCTTTTTATATAATATCTTTGGTTAGCGAGATGTGAGCGTTAATGCATCTCTACATACTCTTTTGGGGATTTATAGGCTTGATTGTATGTATATCCAGTTCATTATAAATCTAGGTATTCAATTTATTTCAATTCCTATGTTGCCATGTTAAGCGTCTACAAGTCTACAACAAAAGATTTGAATAACAATGTTGCCAATTTAAAATGAAATAACATAGTTATATAACAATTTTTATTAGACCTGCGATATTAAAATGTGTCTGATGATGTCAGCATACGTTTTAATATGGTAATCATATCGACAATGTCACAATAACATATAAAATTGTAAAAAATGGCACCTACACTTTCGAGGTAGGTATTATTACGAGGTACTGTTGTAAAAAACTAATACATACATAATTGAATTATATTTATGTTAATATAAATTGCTTTGTAGATTGCTTCTTTAAATATATAATGCATAATGAGGTATTCGGGGTGATAATGTAACAAATGTCTGGCGATGTCACTTCAACCGAGGGGTATAGATACCGGCATATATGTTGACCCCAGTCCAGTCATAAAATGTACTTTATAATAATAATATGCGCTTTAACTTTAGGTGTAGCACACCTGAAGCGCATATAAAGAGGTGTTACTTGTGAATTGTCACAATGTGACACAAGAGGTGTCGGTGACGGTGTAGCGGGTTCAATGACTTTTCTGAAAAAATGTTCTACGAAAAATACCCAAAACGCCTAAAGAAGGTTTCACTTCAAAAAAAAAATGCTTTAATCAGCGTCCACGCACCCCACACTGTGGCGCTTTGAGCGAACTGTCAATAAACTGTTTACTGTCTATTAGATACTGCAGTATTATTTTACATTGCAGTATTATCTCTCATGCTATATTTAATTCCAAATTGCGTTTTGGAAGAATGGCTTTGGAAAAGTATAAAATATATAAGTACAAAAAATGTAATTACCTGTGGGTATTTCCTCATGTAACCCTGGACAGTGAGCGCCGCGCAGTACGGGTCAACAGCGCAGTTTTCGAAAGCTGAAAAAGAAGATAATTCATAATGAATATCCAAGATTTGTTCAAACTCTGCACGGGAATTCACTAAGCGAGCACAACGATAAGAGTCGCAACGTTGTGCTCGATAGAGATTGTCATTGGTCGGATTGAGTTACGTCATTGGAGATCGGCCAATGACAGCACAACGTTGCGATGCGACTCGCATCGTTGTGCTGTTGATCAGCACTGCAATTCACTAAGCGAGCACAACGATGCGAGTCGCAACGTTGTGCTTGATAGAGATTGTCATTGATCGGATTGGATCCCGTCACTGGAGATCGACCAATGACAATATCTATCGAGCACAACGTTGCGACTCGCATCGTTGTGCTCGCTTAGTGAATTGCAGAACAGCAATGCAATTTTGTAAGCGCACAACGACGAGCACAACGTTGCGACAACCTTAATTATGTATGTGCGTTTTGTAGAATAGAATGCCAAATGTATGGAATTTGACGTATATGACAGGCGTCAACGAATGTCAAAAACTTCAAATCCTATACATTCGTCATTCTATTCCATGATACGCCGAGCAACGAATTGCCACTTGTCTAGGGGGGCAGATTGTCATTGGTCGGACTGGGCGACGTCACTGGAGATCGACCAATGACAATCTATATCTAGGCTGTCGCAACGTTGTGCTCGTCGTTGTGCGCTTACAGAATTACATTGCAGACATGTATTGAATCAATTCTTTTACTGTTTATAGGTACTAACATAGATCCATGGCACATGCTGGAACTTGCTACAACATATTGAATAAGATACTTGTATGCTTAATTTTCCACAGTATTTTATTTTTAAGCTGACTGGTTTTGCCTCACGGTATTCTCAAACATTCTCAAAGGCATAACCATCATAATGAACCTTTGAGAAGGCCGTGAGTTAAAAATAAAATACTATGGAAAAGTACAAGTGTCTTCAATTCAATACAACTGTTTAAAGGCGTATTACGCATTGTCGACTAGTCGGCGGCGACTCGGTAGATAGCGACTGTTACTTGCTTTCATTCATTGATTTAAATACCTACTTACTTAATAAGTAAGCTTTCATTAGTTCAAATAGGTGTCTACGCACTTAGTCGCCGGTCGCTCACTTAAGGTGCTGATAGACTTGAGCATTCACTTGTAACAGAACATTGAGCATTCACCGTTTCTAAAGTCGAACCGAACAACGAACCGAGCCAAGTGTAGAGCCAAATAATGCTACGAACATTTACATGATCTTTCTAGCGAACGCTCTAGTCGAAGTAAATTTACAGTCGTTTTGCAAGCATGCTTGATAGAAAGCTCACTAAAACGCTCTCGTTTATTTTTCTGTAATGTAACATTTGTAAGAATGCACATTACAAGTTAATGCTCAAGTTTATCAGCACCTCTAGGTTTTAGTTGCCGAGAGACTGGGTCACCGGCGACTACATAGTGTTGCCAAACCAGAAAACCATTTACTAAAAATTATCCCCGATCCACAATCGCAATTTTTTTTTAAGTAGTTTCACGTTTACGTTATAAATTAGCCACTAAAAGCAATATTTCGCTAACTAAATGGGGGTTAGAAGCCATCAGATTTAGTGGAAAATACCACTAAGTTGGCAACACTGCTAGTCGACAGTGCGTAATGGCTCTAATTCCATTTCTAGTCTAAGTTAGCTTGTACATATAAAGCTATAAATCATATTTGAATCTAAAAGTAAAATTAGACTTACCGAGAGGCGTATCCTCGTTTTCTCCTCTAACTGTGGGCTTGCCAGCATCGATCCAATAGGGCTTGGTGATTCTGAACAGACCGCATGCACCGTCCGATTCGCACCCGGTCCTCTGCTTGCACCCCGAGGCGGCCTGGCAGATGCAACCCAAACACACCTCAGTTACTGGGGGTGCGTCGAAGGGTGTCCGGTTATCAGCTGTAAGTGAAACGAAAAATCTTAAAAACATGAAGTAAACATAAAATATTTACAGTACATAATAAAAGAGAGGGATAAAGATCGGGGAAAAAAGTTTGTATAAAAATTCCTTCCCATCGGTGTCGACTGGTAACGTACCCAAAAAGCTGGCAGTATTGCCAGGCTGTGGATGCCCTGTTGGATGGCAATTCCAATCCTCTTTGCAAAAGAGGAACCAGCTTTTTGGTCCCGGGAAGCGTCATCGTCGGCCAGTCGTTTTGCTATTTCTTTGTAAAGCGACCGTACCCTCAGACCCTATGAACCCAGCGTTTAGACCCCAAAAATTTGTAATTTGTTCGATTTTTTATGTTTATTCACGCTCAAACGGCTGAATGGATTTGGTTGAAATTTGTTACAAGGATAGATAGAGATCATTTAGCAGCCTTGCAAGTTGCACTACAATCTACATCTATGAGATTGGGTGGCCTTTTGTTATATTTCGCCTGGAAGTTACAAGGATAATAAAGGGCTCTGAACCTTAAGACAAAAGTAACAAATTAATTATATAGGTACAATGCAATAGAAAAGGACCTCGAAGAATCGCTTTTATGAGCCCAAATTCCTTATAAATCAATGCAGCTTTTATTACAGACTAGCTGCACGTTCTGTACTTTGCAATGGATTTTAATATTCAGTACCAATGACTCAGGGCGATGTTCAATAACCTTCCTAAATAAAAAGGCTGTTGACGTGCGATTGCGTGATTCTGCAGCTTTTATCTCGCATGGTAGAGGACCACTGATAGTCAAGTATCTTGCATCAATAAGGCTGTCTGCTCTTTATACGTGCGCCCGCATGCGTACCTATATGTTTACGCTGCGTGCAGTTTCGTGCTCTATAATATATGTATTTGTGTACATATTGTACACACTTATCTGCGCTTCCACAGACAAAATTCTTTTCACGATGAATCGGTGCGGATTAATCAGCGTCTGTTCACAGAATTGCACAACAACGTGGAAAACGACTTTATCGTATGATTTGCATTACCGTAGAAAGATACAAATGCAGACAGTGTCTTGTGGTTATGCCAACGGGTTCAATTTTCGTATCGGACAATGTGTTATTAAAACCCAAAGGGGGTTTTGTCAATTACCCTATTAAGAGCCAAGTCTCCTCTCGATGACTACTGAAATCACAGGGAAAACCGCAGTTAAGTACATAGTTGTTTACTTAAATCGTATTTCTTTACGTAAGAAATGTACTTTACAAGGCCTCCTTGGAAGTGACTTGACTCACTAATATAATTATTATGAAGGAACTAATAATTGGGATCTTATATTCCATTTGTCGAGAAGACACGACACTTGCGCTTTAGATTTATTAGTTGCATATCTAGCCATGGGCGTATCCAGCTTTCTTTAAGTAAGTACCTAAGTCTTTAGAGGTTCAGCAAAAGTCTTTAAAGGATGGGGCAAAAGTCTTTACAGGATAGGGCAAAATTCTTTGAAGGATGGCGCAAAAGTATTTAAAGGATGGGGCAAAAGTCTTTAAAGGATGGGGCCAAAGTCTTTAAGGATGGCGCAAATGTCAAATTGGACACGGGCTATGTATCGATGCTCCTAATAATCACAATCAAATTAAATAACAAAATCACCAAAAACATGGCTTCGGTCTCGTGTCTCCCCTGATGCCCCTCCCCCCCCCAGGGGAGATAGGTACATTTGATTAAAAAATATCGACGGAACAAAATGAATTATTTACAACACGCACAAAACATGTGTTTTACAAGAAATTCAAATGCGAATACCTAAGCATGTAGGTAGTTACCTACTTTTTATGTTAATTTTCAACACGGTTGAATTGTGAGTAAACCATATTTCGACACCGAATTATTAGTCATATTCTTAGATAATAAGTAATTAGACACATCATGTACCTAAGGCTAAAGAAATAGTCTTTCACGGTTTTCCTCATATGATGCACAAGTACTACTAAACTATATCCGTCTGGGAATGCCAGCTACATCATGTTTTTACATTAAACTAAATAACTTCCTCTAATTATACGTAACTATAACAATTTTTATCAGATTAGGTACTAACTTAATAGCGCAAAAATTGCGCGGTTAAACAAGTTTTTTTTTTCAAACTAAGGAAGCAATGTGTAACAATGAATTACTTCGATTTCAACAGTTTGACTCTATACCCCTTTTTACTGCCACGGATCCGATGCGGATCTTCCGGATCCGCATCCGCATCGGCATTTCCGTTAAGTGTAGCAAAAGCCTAAGTTGAATACCCACATCAAGTTTGATTACAGACAGAATTCATTAATTTTCTTTTGGACTTACTTTCAAACTTAATGGATATTTTATCTTAGGGTTTCAGCTCATAATGTATGTGGCCTGTTTACTTTTTAGAATTTGTTTTCTATTTTTTTTCGGTCCTTTTAGTGCATTGCTTACCTAAACCTTCTTGCAATAATTTTTATTATATTATTCATTTTATTATCAGTAATAATTCTAATGATAATACATAATGCTACAAATGACACTAAACTCAAACGCACTCATTGCACTAGTGCCACCGTAATTGTGGTAGATAAATAATGGTACAATGATAGCGACTATCAAGGAACTATGAAGACGTGGGTGACGTGGGTGTGGAGCTGCAATATATTCATTGACTTTGAAAATTAAATGTTAAGGTTAAGTTCAAGGGTATTTGAAGGTTACTTGATATTAAACTGGTTCCCAGGACACTTAATGATGGCGTTCTATCGGCATTAAGTCAATATTGATGTTAGCGGTAATAGCATTAATTTTATGTCTAAAACCACAACGCGCTAGCGGTTCCGGCTAGCTAGAGGTGCGCTGTGGACCTTAGCAATATACAGTTTTATTTTTAAGATTTTGATTTCTTCTTTAACGTGTTCAATACACTAAGTTATAGAAACAGTGATAGATACTGATGACAGACAGAACCGCCGTACCGCGCCTTAAAGGTATGTACACGGCGAGCCGGGGGGTGTACCGACATCAGATTTGGTCAGTTCACCGCCAACGGTCAACTAGAAGTAACCAAATTCACTTTAGTCTTGAAGACACCCAAGTGTGTATCCGGAAACACAGATCCGGGCAAGGCATTCCACTCCTTGGTGGAACGCATGATACTCGTATCGTTTGGTACATATAAATTGAATGTCCACGGTATCGGTGGCCTGGCCCTCGATTCTGCTAAAGCACAACCACTGTCATACCATAGAGACTGCAAAAAATGGCATTCAATTTTAGACCTTATTTCTATAAACTTACAGTCACAAAATTAAATGAAAAGAGTTTTATTACACTCTTTCATTCACTGTACAAAAAGCCAGTTAATTTTAAACTTTAACAGCATTACTTTAAAGGCTAAAATCTAATGCAATTTTCTCGCAGTCTCTGTGGTGTGATAGTGGTTGTTCTTTCGATGGTGGAAGGGGCTTGGCGGAATTAGGTTGTGCAAATCTTGCGCACACTCCTCGAAGTGCAATCCTATAAGTAAATACAAAGAAGTCTCGATGACGCATGAGGCACGCATGTGGCACGCCTCCTTCACGTCTCTTGCTCGTTCATGCATACAAATGCAAGAAACGTACTTGCCCGCTCTGTCTGACTAAAGCCTTAGAAGGTCAAGGTTACGAATATGATAGTGGAGAATAGCAACTGCGTTATTTTATTAATAACACTTGAAGATGAAAAAGCTTACAGATATGCAACGTGAAATAATTACTTCCTCATTGAAGTCACATGTTTTTAGAATTAAAATGTTATTTTTAAGTAGTGCCTCTTGTTTTTAAAGCTTGTTGATTATGATTTGAGGTGAAGATAGTATTAACAAAATGTTTAAATTAAAAAATGAAGATAAGTTACACCAGGTACAGTCAACATCAGGTCGATCTTGGTTGGCAAAGTACTCAAAATGATCTTTAACCTCATAATCAGGTGCGGTCCGAGGGCGGGGGGGAGGGATTCACAGGGTCATGACCCCCCACCTCCCCCAAAATATTAATAACATAACGTTGACGCCTGTCATACCTATAGGTACACCGTACGTCAAATTCCATACATTCATCATTCTATTCTATAATACGGCCGGCCTACGAATTGCCAATTGTCTAGGGGTAGTACAGTGCAGTGGTGATACAATGGGTATCGCGGATTGCGGTTCTCTAAATCAAAATCATTTAAAAGATCAAAAGCAGTCTCGCCAATGAATTCCCAACCAGTCTGATTGGTGGATTTCCCGCCCAGACTACACTGCAATTCACTAAGCGAGCACAACGATGCGAGTCGCAATCTTGTGCTCGATAGAGAATATAGAGATTGTCATTGGTCGGATTGGGTCACGTCACTAGAGATCGACCAATGACAATCTCTATCGAGCACAACGTTGTGACTGGCATCGTTGTGCTAGCTTAGTGAATTGCACAGCTGGTAGGGGACTTTCCCATTTCATAAAAACAATATTGGTACCTAGGTAATTAAGCAAAGATGCATTGATTACTATCACTACTGAGAAGATGCCTTGTCATAAGCACGTTTAGTTATTTAATTAAAAATATCCACATGTAAAATAAGTAATAATAAAATAATGATCGTAATATTACAAGCATACAATGGAACATAAAATACCACAATAAAATTTAAATATGTTTACCTACTCAAAATTCTAGACGCCTGAGTTCATCTCAGAGATTTTTAATTTTGTTGGCATACATAGCGATTTTATTTAATGCTATGCTTGTATATCTAGCAAACCGCTTCGGCTTCACACGAGTGCAATTTGATTCTCTAGGTTTCAAATCATTTAATATCTACTTTAAACTTTCCGCAGGCAAATATCATAATGACTGTGGAAACCACATCAAAATCTGTGGTGTCACTCAGAAGAAGTTAAAGAGACAAGACAAGCCCCTCTAGACCAGTGGCAATTCGTTGCTCGGCGTATGATGGAATGGGTTACTAGCATAATGTTTTTTTCGCGTAATGACAATTCAGTTAAGTTGACATAATAGAATGCCAAATGTATGGGATTTGACGTATATGACAGGCGTTAACGAATGTCAAAAACGTCAAATCCTATACATTTGTCATTCTATTCCATCATACGCCGAGCAACGAATTGCCACTCGTCTAGAGGGCAAGGTATTGAGCGACACAAATGGGTACCGTCTGCTATCAAATTTGTTTCGATCTTTTAGACAGCAGTCGGGTTTTATTTTTTTAATAATTTTTATTTATTCTGTAATTTGTAAAATAGGATAGAATTAGATTGATTAATATATGGGAATGACATACGTTGGCGACTGTCATAAACGCCAAAATACGTGTCAATCCTAGTGAACGCGGAGGCGGAGGAGGAACAGGAGGCGCGGGTTCGATCCCCGCTCAGTGCAAATATTTGTATGCATGAAAATGAATATTTGCATTGGTCTGGGTGTTTCTATGTATAATTATGTATGTATTTACGAAAAAAAATGTATCTATGTATGTTTTTTTCCTAGAACCCATAACACAAGCTAGTTAAGCTAGGCTTACTTTGGGTCTAGATAGCGTTGTCTAGAATGTCCTACAATATTTATTATTATTATTTATTCTATTCATTTCCTATCCCATCCCTGCATAGAAGTCGACAAGACAAGTCATCGAAAAGCTATAGTAGCTATTTAATGAAGTTATATGTTCCAGTAAACAGCTAGATTGTATATTAATGTTTATTAATAGTATTAATAGGTACTAAAGTATGTAATGAAGTTACATGTTCCAGTAAACAGCTAGATATTAATGTTTATTAATAGTAGCGACCAGGAAATAAATATCTCAGTAATGAATGTATCGCCGACAATGATACGAGTACATTACGAGTATAATAGTTAACACGGAAGGTAGATAAGTATTATAATAATCTACATAGTAAGTCTGCCGAGACATTGCCGCGGTCTAATAAACAGTCAGCACCCCTAGACAAGTGGCAATTCGTTAACCGGCTTATTATAGTAGAATAGAATGACGAATGTATGGGATTTAACGTTTATGACATAATAAGTCCTACCCTCTCCTTTCCTATACAGGACAACACGTGCAGGACTACCACCAGCATACGGTGCAGAATATTCCATCAAGAACCAAGCGGTTCGGTGACTCCTTCTTCTGCCGCACCATTAAGACCTGGAATACTTTACCAGCTCACGTGTTTCCATCCTCCTACAGTCCCGGGTCCTTTAAGCGGGGCGTGAAAAAGCATCTGATGAAGCCGTCAAGCTGAGTGCCACCATTGTAGCATGGTACGTGTGTATAATGGTGACCCTCTTTCCAAGATTTTGCCCTCAGCTTACCATCAGGCAAGGCGAGGTCAAATTGACGTGTCCTATATAAAAAAAAAGTATACGTTGTCGACTGTCATATACGCCAAATCCTATACCTCCGGGTAACGTACCCGAGACTCTAAAAAGAAGAAACACGGGCTTTGTTAAAAAAAAAAACTGTGTACAGTGTAGGTATTGTGGGCCTTACCAACATATTCTTGAGACCCAAACCAACTACCTGCAAGAAGGTGCACCTGCTGAAAAATGGAATAGGAAGGTCAAACAGCAGTCGCTCCAGGAAAAGTCAACATTATTCTCTGACCTTTTTCCCTACTCAGTTGGGTCGGCTTTCTAGTCTAGTTAAACTCGCATCATAGTTAAGATGCGGCTGAACTGAAATATTTTCCGTGAAGCGACTTCCATTTGACTTCCACAACTAATTGGCCAAATCGAAGTTCTGCAGCTAGACTAGTTGGATTTGTGGGCTCCATCAACAAGCGAACATGCCAATCAAAAACAATAAGCCAACCCCTAAAAAGTGCAAACTGGACATAACTGCCCCTCTAGACAAGTGCCAATTCGTTGCTCGGCGTATGATGGAATAGAATGCCAAATGTATGGGATTTGACGTATATGACAGGCGTCAACGAATGTCAAAAACGTCAAATCCTAATACATTTGTCATTCTATTCCATCATACGCTGAGCAACGAATTGCCACTTGTCTAGGGGGGCTGTTGCCACTTGTCTAGGGGGGATGGGCAGATTTTTGGGTGATGATATGACTAATAATATCTAGACAATAGAGCACTTAACTATAAATTGTCTAGGTACGTTCCGACATAGTCACGCACTGTATGAAGTCAACGTTGACCTATTACGACCATATGTCATTCTATACACGGATCCGCGTGATGTCACTATACAGTAGGTATGGCTAGGTACATAACATGACATTGTTTACATTTTTTATTTTGAAGTCTTTATTGTGAAGGTTCTGTTTATATTTCATTCAGAGGTTAGAATTAATGATGTTACTTTGACCCGCTAATTGAGGTCATTTGATGACCTTTCTAACTATAGCTTGTATTGATAAACACTATCAATCAATATTATCTTACTGGTAATATAAATGGGACGGTTTGGATGGATGTT
This sequence comes from Eilema depressum, assembly GCA_914767945.1. Taxonomy (NCBI): domain Eukaryota; kingdom Metazoa; phylum Arthropoda; class Insecta; order Lepidoptera; family Erebidae; genus Eilema; species Eilema depressum. The sequence goes on from OU612026.1 coordinate 5,056,978, forward strand.
TGATACTGTAAGTCATAATGCTCATTATTGCTTATATGTCGTCTCGTACCCAATCTGTATGACGTGATATTATGTTCCTGTGGGTTTCAAGTACTAGATATGCGGGTGGATTCGCTGGCCATATCTAATGGTAAGTAGGTACTTATAACCTGCGCCACGTATCTTGGACCTAAAATGTGCTCAAAATGAGCCCTATACGCGCAGTATACATTTCTTGGGTGTCTTTTGAGGATAGCACGGGATGCTACTGCGCTAGACAATCTCAAATTCACCAAGCATAGACTATTATTACAAAGTAATCCGCGGGCGCCAGTGCCTCGTATGTCTTACGATTTAGGTGCAAGATACGTGGCGCGGGTTATACATAGTTCAATGTTACGATGTAAAAAATATTTAAAAAATAGCTATATACAAAGTTAAATCCAGTTAAAGCGCATTCTTTGGTAAAGGTAGTTACTTACTCCATATTTTCAAATGTTTACACCTTTTCCTTTTACCATGTTCTCAAAAAATATCTCAATGAAAAAGGCCGCTAGGATAGACTAAATGCGGAAGACATTTCGAAAGGCCTATGTCCAGTAGTAGACTTCGATAGGCTCCCGAATTGTCGATAGCTTTTAATTTTTATTATTCGCACATTATTGTACCCTTCCCAAGAAACCCTGAAAAACTAGATATCAAGACTAAAAGACCTGTAAGTGTGAGGTGACAAAGGACTAAAGAAACCACTTTTTTTCATGTCGGGTAAAAAGTAGATCTTAATGATCTTGGCTCTTTAAGAATTCAAGACCAGTAATGCGTAAATTATTTTGTCTATTTAGCATTACACGATCCGGCTTCGAACCGGTTCGACTTGCTTGGCAGCATACTTCCATATCGCCGGGACGTTGCATACAATTAAAGGTTGCAAGTGGGAGCTGGTTTAAAATGCTTTGTTACTCAAGTAGATCAGGGAATCTGTTTTATGCAGTACTAGTTTATTTGAGAAAACTGCTATATATTTTTTTTATAGTACTTAGATCGCAGACAAGCACACGGCCCTCCTGATCGTAAGAGGTTATCGTGGCCTATGGGCGAGTGCAACATCAGGGTATTCACACTCGTGCTGCCGACCCTGTAAGAACAGAGAGATTCTGTGCCGTCAGCGCGAAAGATAAGTAGGTTTTCCTTTGGTTTTCCCACTGACAGTACAAAAAAAAGAAAATATAATATCTTTCTGATTATTTACAAAATAATAATTCGACACGACGAAAAAAAACACGATGGTATACCCGTTCCAATTGAGCTGTCCGACTGGGGAAATACCTCCGCTCTACAGAATACCGCGGCCATAATAACCTCGTGTTGTGTTCCCGGCAGTGAGTAAGGTAGCCAGAGCTCACTGGAGAGTTTTTGTGCTGTCAGTGGGAAGATCAAAAGCTTGTTCAGCTTTATCTTCTACACTCATGGCACAAAAAATCTCTGTTCTTACAGGGTCGGACACGATTGTGACTCCCCTGATGTTGCACATGTCCACAGGCCACGGTAACAACCCTTGCCGTCCAATCTTCCACTCATCTGCTTCAGCAGGCGAGGTTGCCATCTAACCCTCAATCTCGAGAGGAAAACCTGTGACAATGCCTTATCCTTTAGTCCATAGGTGTATCGGCATGCAGGTTTGGCTTCGGCTTCCAAGCTTCTGGCGAGTGACAATCCATCCCTTACAAAAAAGCATGTTCGTTTTGCGTGATCTATTGTTCGTTGTGTGACTGTATAACACGAATATTCGTGCAGTCACTACGAGAAAACAAACGAAACTAAATAAAACTTACAATGGGCGGCCTTATTGCAAACAACAATCTCTTCCAGGCAACCTTTTAACGAACCAGATTTTAGCACTTCCTACAATCTCGGATCCTTTTAAATCGAGGCGCAAAAAATAATCTGATGAAGCCACCATTGTCACATTATTGTATTTGCGCAATAGTGACACTCTTTCCCAAGACTATTCCTTTAGCTAGGTATCAGACTAGGTGAAGTCATATTGATCAACGCTACATCTGTGGCGCTACATACATAAGAGCGCAATGACATGCTCGGTGTCAATAGGTTCCCTATTGGAACACATAAAGCTTCACGTGTAATTTAACATGGCATACTTTCCCTTTTTCTAATGATCATTATACATTATTACATTTATTACGTATGTTAAGGCATAATTTCTGTAGCATAACGGGCTAGAAGCATAATTATATTATTACCTATTGTAAGTTCGAATACTAATAGTGGTGGAAGAAGCCTGAATACCTATGTAACTATAAGGATATAATAGGCTTATTTACGGAAAATATACTACAAAACACGAAAATGTAAGTTGTGTTGTATGAAAGAATTAGGTAATTGGGGAAAAAATGAATCTACATGCACGTATCCGGAAATCCGTGACTGTTGAAAGAGTGATATGAAATCTACTAGGATGTACACAATTTTCATAAAAAGCGTTAATAAATGAAGGATGGATGGAGTAACTGCAACGCCTAATCCTTGACTTAAAACTAATTACCTTCCTATAATCGATTAAGAAAGGGAAAAATAATAGACCTCGGACGGGACTCGAACCCGCGATCTTTCCCTTACAGGGACCTTTCCCTTCCTATAATATTAATATACTTAGGTATGTGTAACTTAGTTTTACGGCATCGCGTCAAATATATTTCTATTCACAAAAATGTTTAGTTCTCCTTATGTGAAGTTTGTTGTTCAGTTTATTGCTTTGTTACTCTTTCTTTCACACAAAAAGAGGTCTGATCTCCGTGAAATTTAATGGGCTCGAGGATGAAACGGTTAAGCTGGTAAAACCGTCACAATAGCAATCTGTAATAGATATCGATACAGGTTCAGATCTGCTCGGATACAGGCCGACGACGACGGCGATGACGTAGGGAAATTGCAATCAAATTCGGTCAATTGCAGAAACTATTTTCGGAATTTTTGTATAGTCGTCCAGTCGAATTTGAATTTGAATTTCTATTGGGGATTGGGGGTAATTGCTCACATTGACCCCCATTTATCCACGTCGAGCTACATAAGCATAAACCTAGACACTATCCTGCAGAGCGATCAGCAAAGAATCGTACGAGTAATTTTGCCAGCACAAAGTCGAGAAAACAAATGACTACCATTAAGTATTTACTCAACTACTAAATCATGTAGTAATTACCGCTAGTCGTGGTCATCAGCTGGTCAAGTACCTCCTTGACTTTGATAGTTGTGGTTACGCAAGAACTTAAGAGAGGTAAAAGTGTCGTCAGCTATCTTAAATTGCGATAATAGTACACATTGAGAGGTGTGAGGAAACTGTGTGCCTATGCAAGCGATGTTATTAAACATTACAGATGATTGACAATAATCTTGAGACTTCTCAAATAACTTAGTCTCAAATCTGCAAATATTATTTTGCGTGCAAATATGAAGATAAGTAAATAAACTACTGTAAACTATGTATGTGACGACTACCATCTCTGGTCACCCCGCGACCATGAGTGCTGAAAAGTGACTGAAACGCCGGGCAAAAAGTAAATAACAACAAATAAATCGCGATAGAATCCGTTAAAAAAATAAGCAAATTTAAACTTAGCCTATCTTCACTTAAAACAACCTGTGAGGCGCAGTTGTAAAGTTTTATGGTTGTTAAAAGGTCGTGAATTCGAAACCCGCTCAGGTCAATGCTCTTGTGTTCATAAATGTTTACTGAAAGTTTTCTAGATCAAAGTAATGGTTTGGGTATTTTTACGTGTAATACCGATGTATGTATTTACAAAAGAAAATGTACCTATGATGTAGGCATGTTTGATTTGAGTTCATATTACATACAAGGAAGGTATGATAATTGATAAGTTTTCTTCTATCTAAGTACATACTTAGATGTAAAATAAATATTCAGTGAACTATGACCAATGAATGTTTGCAACACAAATGTTGTTGCGAACGCGTTGCCGATATATTATTTCATGATTGCGTGATAGCATCTCTCGTAGCCACACAAAAGTCACCATTGTCATGACTTCATTTCACAATAACTGATTTCACTAGCTCGTGCGAAAACAATAAACTTTTTTCCTGTAGCCAATACGAGCATTTATGATGTGCAAATGAATTGCAATTACAAATGGCAATTAAATGTTTTAATTACCAATATCGTTAACAATAGCATCTTATAAGCCATTAATTAACTTCGTCTATTTAATTTTTTACAATAGGTTTAAAGGAATTGTAAGGAAATGTATAACTTGAATAGATTTGTACATAAATACGATTATGTATCATCCATCACATTAAGTTGTCAATATGGCTGTCATGGATTCCTAGAGTTTATGTGGGAACTTTTATACTTATTGTAATTGTAATTGTGCTATTGTTATATTGATTACTTGGACCCATTGAGTTAGTAACAATATACATACAGTTTGAAAGTAGCACCAATTACGGAGAAGCTATGAGGAAATCGATTGTCCTGGTTCGGACATGTAATGCGTAGGGATGAAAGTAATGTCGTAAGGAAGGCATTAACTATGGAAGTGGATGGCTACTAGGGGAGAGGAAGACCTAAAAGGAGGTGGATGGACTGTGTGAATTATGATATGGTTAAGAAAGGAGTAAATGTTGAGATGACTGCAAATAGAGATGAACGGAAAAAGCCTGGAAAAAGCACACATGTTACGCCGACTAAATAAACTTGGGATAGGGGCAGGAGGATTATGATAATGATGATGATATTCACGCCTTTATCACCCGAGGGTTAGGCAGAGGTGAAATAAAAGTTGCACGCGTGGAAGACCACCCTCCACATGGCAAATGGTGGTTCTAAAAGACCTGAAGGAAGCTCAGCTCAATACAAACGAAGCACTGGAACGTGCTAAATGGTAGTTGAAGACAAGGAAGGCAGACCCCAAAAGATAGGAAAAGGTGTAGTATGAAGAAGAGAAGCAGCAGATGATGATACCACAAAAAATTGTGTCAAAATGTTTTCCAAATACCTGAGTGTGCTACCAGTATGTTACCAGTTTCGGCAGTTTGACACACTACCAAACCAATTAGTGTTATTATTTACCACAAACGTACAAAGACTCAAACCAGATAAAGTACTTATAAAAAGTGTAACATATAAAAAGCTCATTACAGATAATGCTAACATTACGTAGTGTGTGCCCCATGAATCACCTGTTATTGGGACTAAACCTTGAGTAGTAGATACCTACGTCAGATATGATAATTACGGAGATATAAACGTTGTAATATTTGAATACTAAGTAAGATTTTAGATAATGTTAATTTAATAGTCGGTAGCTTAGTCGTTTATGAGTGGATATTACGATCAAAAGATCTCGGTTTCGAATCCTTGCCATAACAGTGCCAGCAGAACAATTTAGCTTAGGAGGGGTTAGAGGGAATAAAGTAATTTCGGTTACTAATATTCTTTAAAAAAATAACTTATCTGAATACAACTCGAATACCTACACCACAGAACAGATAATAGTACTAGCGTACCTACACTTAACTTAATGACTTAGTACCTAATTAATTTGGTAATCCTATTTACTTGTCGTTGACCTAGGTAGTCATGGTTCCTGAACCTATCCTGAGCTTAAGAAAGGATTACACACGTACAGTTCCAATCGCTGCAGTTTTATTTCATTAAAAATTCGGAGACTAATCCTAGACACTGTCATTACGTTTTGTAATTGTAATTATTATTATTTTAGTACATAATTATAAAATATGATATTGTTCTTTCCATAATATGCCTTACATTTTATTATCAGATATTTTATCAATAAATAATTAAATTTCTTTTTTTTTTGTTTTGTATTGTACCATCATAATAAAGAGTATTATTTTAAAGAAAATATATTTATTTAAAATTCAAATCATATAGGTTACCGCTTATATTACGAGTAAAATATTCACAGCCTTCTGTGTCGTTTATAATAAAATGTTTTAAGTATAGATAATTCACGTATTTAAATGTAATAATAATAAAAATACTTACAATAACCTGCAGCACACACAGCGACGAACATTAATATGGCACTGAACTTGATCACGGCAGACGCCATTTTGGCGGTTTAAAAATGGAACTTAAAAAAAAATATATAAATTATTCTAAAATACGTTAGTAGCGTGTATGTTCACGCGCTGCAGAAATCGACTGGCATTGAACAAGGCCTTATGCCACCTTTTATGCCCTAGTCGGATGCTCTGAATCATCACGCCGTTCGAGGAATTTGTCCAATTTCGATTCCAGTGTGTTATTTGATTGTCAATTTGTGTCCGTGTGGGATTTTATTTATTTTCCCTGCACGGTTCCGAGGTGAAGGTCGGTGCAGTAATGTTGTGGTAACATTAATTTCAATTAAATAAGTATTTACGTTGTATTGTTCGTAGAAGATCTAATTGATGACTATTCAGGATATAGATTATAATAAGCGCGGGCAATAACAATAAATAGGTAAGTTTGTTTTATATTTTGTAATTGCCCGCGCTTTTGTTCATGTGTCAGATTACAGAATTTGTTTCTCGCGCTTTTATAGCTAATCTGCCTGTATAAATATTAGACATAATGTCATGCTCATTAATTCCTCAGTAGGCAAAAATTAGGTCATAAATAAGGACTTCATCCCTCGCACACTCAAGCTGTGGAATGAACTCCCCGCGATGGTTTTCCCAAGCGACTACAATATGGGGTTCTTCAAGAAGGGTATTAGAAGGTTTCTTCAGGGTCGGCAGCAGGAGTGTAACGCCGCTGGTATTGCATACGTCCATAGACCACGGTAACCACTTTCCATCAGGTGGGCCGTGTGCTTGTCTGCCACCTGAGTGGTATAAAAAAAAAGGTCTGGTCATTGGTCGGACTGGGTAACGTCACTGGAGATCGACCAATGACAATATATATGAAGGTTGTCGCAACGTTGTGCTCGTCGTTGTGCGCTTACAGCTGCTGTGCAATTCACTAACAAGCACAACGATGCGACAACGATGCGAGTCGCAACGATGTGCGCGATAGACACTGTCATTGGTCGATTTCCAATGACGTGATACAATCTGACCAATGACAATCTACGTTGCGCCTCGCATCGTTGTGCTCGCTTAGTGAATTGCAGTGCTGTGCAATTCACTAAGCAAGCACAACGATGCGAGTCGCAACGATGTGCTCGATAGAGATTGTCATTGGTCGATCTCCAGTGACGTGACCCAATCCGACCAATGACAATCTCTATCGAGCACAACGTTGCCACTCGCATCGTTGTGCTCGCATAGTGAATTGCAGTGCAGAATTGCATTGCTGGCTAGCAGGTAGGGTGGGTTGCGATCTTGATCGGGCTCCTAAACAGTCATAGGACTCATAGGCACCTTTACTATACCTATTATTATCATTAGATATTTTATAGTTGATAGGTATCCAGTTGACATTTAGCATTTCTATTTTTTCTGGTTCTAAGATCCGGTTGCCAATCTTATACGAATATTATATTTGCTAATAACAATAAAGAATATAAATTAAATTACCTAATAAATTCTTTTGAGATTTAAATTTATTTCTGTAACTATTCATATATTAAATGTGTAAGTATGTGAATATGTTGCTCAAACGGCAGAACTAATCAAGTTGAATTTTGGTACCAGGGATAGATTATAGTCTGGAAAAACACATATGGATTAAACTGGAATACCTATACCTGACTTTAGTATTGCTTGGGACATAATATCTTGGACCTAAAATGTGCCCTTTACGCGCAGTACCTAGGTAAGTACACACTTCTTAGGTGTCTTTTGAGGGGTTGGACGAGCTCAAATTCACCAAGCTTACACCCGTATTCAGAAACGATACTGTGAGGTCTCATAGTGTGCTCGAGCGCATAGGGCTGGTAAAATTAATTCACAAACATCACGGAGCAGTATCTAACGCTGTGCGTTCCCTCAACGAAGTATAAGTTACTTAAGTGTTATCAATGAATAAAAAGGCTTGCCAAAACGAACGCACTGAGAATTTGTCGTTCTTTGCACAGTTTTGGTGGTACGCATAGCGAAGTATTATTATATATTTTGTGAATACGGGTGATAGATTATTACAAAACAATCCGCGCACGCTAGGGCCTTATTTCTATCGCGATTTAGGTCTAAGATATGTGTCCTGCCTGAGGTATACATATAAACATACTAATACACATACAGGGGTGAATTTCCCAAATGGCTTTTTTTTTTGTCTTCGGTGAAATTAGTATTTGAAAAAAGGAATATTGTTCTGAATTATTTTTTTTAGTATTCAATAGGTTGTTAATGAGTTGTGGCAAAAATATATTTAGGCTAGGACTATATATAAAGGTAGAAATAAATACATAAACCTCTATTTTCTTCAAATCGGTGCTGTCCCTCTACTTTTTTTACAAACAAAAAAGCTTATACACTAATAAAAATAAGTAAATTAAGTATAATAAATTATTCTATTTCATAGAATATTAGTTTTATTATTAATTTAAGTCATATTTTATTATATAATTAACGAATATTATTACTGAGAGGCACAAACGTACTTGTCCTGCGAAATGTTCTCAAATCGGTGACCAAAAGTAATTTACACATAACTTTATATCGACGAGTCCGACAGTGTCCCCACCTCAATTTTATTTCTCTCGCTAGTGCCTGCTAGTGCGCAGTCAGGACGGACGTATGTTAAATCACTGCATATTCCCGCCAATAATATAAGTACGCCATTTTAGTTGCTCCCGGACAATTATTTTATACTATCGGTGGTGGCATCTTTCTAGTGTAGTAAGCAGTTTTATTATTGTTTTTTGGTTCTAATAGAGGTAGAAAGTGAATTAGCTTCATTGATTGTTATTGAATTTAACCTAGATATTATGCATTTTTTCTAATATTCTAAAAAGTGTGAAATTTCTCACGTCGGTGTTCGCATATCGGTGTAATCGGTGGTCTTTATTACCACGGATATGATAATTTACACCGAAAATGATAAGAAAAGACGAATCGGTGTCTTACACCTAATATCGGTGTTTTGATTCATGATCAATGCACAGTTTTGTCACATCGGTGGATTGCTTTATCATATCGGTAGAATTTTTTTCATCTCGGTGAGTCGTTTTATCATATCGGTTGATCCCGTGCGATTTCGTTAAGTATACAAAGGAAAAATGGAACATACAAGAACATACATATAAACACATACATACATAGGGGGGACTTCAATGCCAAAGTGGGAATACAAGAACGCGACGAGAAGAAAATCGGATCATAAGGAGTGGTATGCAGAAATCGCAGGGGGCAAATGCTAGTCAGCTTCCTCGAGTCACAGGCATCTCTTCTTAATGAATAGTTTCTTTAAGAAAACACCCCTCAAGCAGTGGACTATAATAAGGAACGATATAGACTTTTTTCATAATGGTACCTAAGCACATATTCAGAGATCAACAAGTGTGATCAACAAGTTTAATACTGGAAGCGATTACCGACTTATCTGAGGCTCTCTAAATATCAAGATTCCGAATAAGGTCAGCCCTCCCACCTACACCGCTCCAAGTAGCTCTAGGGTCGCAATACTGGAAACCTCTAGGGAGGCATTGACGGGAAGGCCGACTAGTGGTCAAACCATTGCATTGTGAGGCTCCAATCCTGAAAGAGCTAGCAAGCCTCTTTAATTCCGTCATCCCGCAAGGGCTAACACCTAGGGCATGGAGCGGGAGTGCGGTGGTACTGTTCTTCAAAAAAGGTGACAAGACCTTGCTGAAGAACGCAGGCCATCTCACTCCTGAGTCATGTCTACAAGTTGTTCTCGAGAGTCGTCACAAATCGCCTCGCAGGTAAGCTCGACGAGTTCCAGCCACCTGAGCAAGTCAGGTTTTGAAAAGACCATAGTACCGTGGACCACATCCATATACTGTTTGGCAGATTGTAGAAAAGACTCAGGAGTACAACCAGCCGCTGTGTATGGCGTTTGTGGACTACGGAAAAGCCTTCGACTCTATCGAAATCTGGGCAGTGCTGGATGCTTGTATTACACTGTCGAAGAAGAAGACAAAACCCATTAGCCTCCAACGTGGAGTGAGACTGGGAGATGTTATATCTCTCAAACTATTTACCAACGCATTGGAGGACGTCTTTAAGACTCTGGGCTGGACTGGGCGGGGTATCAACATCAACGGTGAGTACATCTCGCACCCTTGGTTCGCCGACGACATCATAATAGTTGCGGAGTCGCTGGAACAACAGGATAAAACCAAGATACATAATCTTGGTTTTATCCAAAACGAACATGTTGTACCGAGAGCAATTGCCATCGAAGGAAAGACACTCGAAGTTCTTCAAAAATAGGTATATCTATCTGGGGCAGGTTATTCAGCTTGGTAAAAACAACTTCGAGAAAGAAGAAGCCAGAACAATCCAACTGGGGTGGGCAGCATTTGGCAAATTACGTCGGGTCTTCTCCTCCCCCTTGCTGCAATGCCTTAAAACAAAGGTTTTCCGACCAGTGCGTTCTGCCTGTTATGACTTACGGTGCCGAAACGTGGCCACTGAAGGTGGGGTTAGTCCGTGACCTAAAAATTGCACAGCGGGCTATGGGAGCAAGCTATGCTTGGAGTTTCTTTGATGGTTAGAATTAGAAACGAGGTCATCCGACATTACAACCAAAGTTACCGACATAGCTCGCAGAATAAGCAAGCTGAAGTGGCAGTGGGCTGGCCACATCTGCCGATGGACTGATTGCCGTTGGAACAGACGAGTCCTAGAGTGGAGACTGCGAGGAGTAAAACGGAAGGTGGGACACCCCCTGGCCAGGTGGACTGACGAACTACGAAAGGTGGCTGGGAAGGACTGGATGCGGAAGGCGGAGAATCAGCAAACGTGGCGCATATTGGGAGAGACCTATGACCAGCAGTGGACTGCAATAGGCTAATTGATTGATTTGGGTTACCAGCTTATAAACGTTCTTTTTTAAATTAATTATATATTATAAAAAAAGAATAGAAGAAAGTAAATATAATAAATTAGGTATAATAATTTCAAAAAATATAATATTTTCATTGGATCTTCAAGAACTCTATTCTCGTCGGATATGATCTTCTTCAGGTCAGGCATTCAGTTTTAAGTCACTCTTGTAAAAATAAGGCACCTACTATTTCCTTTTTGATGTTCAAAGGTGGATAGATTATCATTTCGGTGAATATTTTATCATAATGGTGGATATGTATATAATTTCGGTGTATAAACTTATCAAATCGGTGTACAGAAAAAATAATCGGTGCGGGTTTGTCATGTCGGTGGAAACCAAAATTAAAACTGAATTTTCTCCATAATCTTAAATGATACGTTGATGATATTAAAATTGGGGATACATGATTATCACAAAGATTACATAAAACCTTAAAAATATACAAAAAACATATAAATGAAAAAGTTCACCGATATGATAAAAAAAATGGCATTTGTTGAAATTCACCCACAGGTCAAAATCATTACTCTTCTTTTTGACTTCGCGCAGTCGTGTAAAACAAAAAGTTTTAAGTAGGTACTTAATAAAATTTAAACGTCTCAATTTGCATTGTTATCTTAGCCTATCAAATAAAAAAACCTACACCGTTTCTGGACACAGTTTCATCATATCTTAGATTTTTATGATATGGCGACCCTGAAAACGTCCAACAACAACTACCGCGAATAAATACCTAACTGAACTCAAGTTCAAGTTGAAGTCTCCGAACAGGTTAAACCACCATCTAAAAGTGGAATTGTATTAATAATAAATTATAAAGTATGCGGCTAAAGAGCTAGCTGGGGCGTTCTGATGAACTAACGGAGTATTTTATTCATGGCTATTTATTGGTGGGTTGGTTTTTTTTAGATAATGAATAAATAAGGCAAAAACACACTAGGAAGCAAACTGCAAAAGACGTCGACGAAGTTTAGCAGATGGTTTTATGTTTAAATTACTGACTTCATTTAATTCATTTAATTTACTATGTTTCGTAGAGAGATTTGATCCTTATGATTGACACTATCGATTGATGCCATAAAAATACAGGATGTTACTTTTTCGGATTTTAGTCGGTTCGATTCCCGGGTGTGCCAAGCGAATTTTTAAAAATCTTTGAATGCAGTTTTGTTTCTTTTTAAAAATAAAGTGATGTCTCCTTTAAGTAAAATGAGCTAACAAAAGGATTTAAGGTACTTTCTTTCCATGTGGCATCGCCGTGGGACGCCCTGTATATCTGAGGCTGAGTCGACAGAACGACAGAGTGAGAGTTGACAGAAATCAAACAAAAGGAAAAAGCTATAAGGCCGCCCTTGTACTATTTCCATAGTCATCATCCTCCTACCCTTATCCCAATATCCTATTTAAAAGTTTGTATTTTAAATGGTGTAGGTACATAAAGTGTAAAAAAAAATAAGGAAATAGCAGAAATTTTACTTACCTACTTAGGAGTAGTAGGTAAGTCCTACTTCCTACTAATCCTATCCTACTAATATTATAAATGTGAAAGTTTGTGAGAATGGATGTGTGGATGTGTGGATGTTTGTTACTCTTTCACGCTTAAACGGCTGGACCGATTTGGTTGAAATTTGGTATGTATATAGGTTATACCCTGGATTAACATATAGGCTATATATCAGCGATGAAAGGGAACAGAATTCCACGCGGGCGGAACACACAGCTAGTATTATTATAATAATGTATATCAATAGTAGTGGAGGGTGCCACAGGAGCCGATCTGGCGAGGCTGGGATCTTCACCTCACCTGGGCACTTTGTTGGACGACAATTCTTTGCAGTGACCGTGGCCTCCGCCTGGGCTGCAACTGCAAGGTGTGTGAACCCATAAATGCATCTGCGACTCCATGGTCGGGAGCGACGGTCAGCTCGCATTGAGTTGTCGTAGAAGCGCGGGGAGGTTTGGGTGGCTTTGGCCTATAATTCTTTCCACGCTGGCCAGACGGGTTGGTACGTATAAATATTTATATCAGTAATAGGTGTAGGTGTGTACCTAAGTATTGTGAACATACTCCCTATTTTTTTTTGCATCACTTAAAAAATGGTAGGCAGGATTGAACTGCAACTGCAAACATGTTGCTTATTCGAATTATTAATGTCGCCAGCCTTAAAAAATAATGCGAAATAAAATAATTTTAATTTTATTATAATGTTCCGTTCCGTCACACAATCACACAATTTAATTATATTTTTAATTAATGTTTAGACGTCAAAACTGTCCTTTATGAATAATAAAAAAAGTTTAATAAAATGCATTAAAAAAATTGGACGCATTTTGATAAATTGTCGGTAGTTTACCTACATGAATATTACACATTTAATTAAAACTACACATACTAATTAATTTTATCACAATTTAATCTGTGTTGTCTAATCAGTAATCAGGGACTGATTTTTATAGGAATCGTTAATTCTGTACCTAGCTAGGTAGTTATAGGTTTTTTATACCACCAAACGGACCATCTAGACGCCAATTCTGCAAAATGTTATAGGTATCACAGACACTGCAAAAAATGCCATTAATTTTTTGACTTATCGCTATAGACGACTTTATCCAAAATTAAATGAAAAGAATTTCATTATACTCTTTCATTTTTCACTTTACAAAATGTCATTTAATTTTAGACTTAAACCGCATTACTTTTAAGACTATACCTACCAATATAGTTTAAAATGTCATGCCATTTTTTGCAGTCACTTGTCAAATACAGTCAGTGTACACTAAGCCTTAGATACATTCGTTATAGTTTAGTTAGCAAATGACTTTGTTCCTAAGTCGTTTTTTTTAATAATAAACATAAATGGTCATTACTTTACTTGGCCTAGTTTTTGAATACGGTACCTTTAATCAAGTCTTAGTTTATGATTTATTATTGACTGTGAGAAAAGACAGTTCTGGATCATCATCGTCATTATCATTTCATAGGAAGTCCACTGCTGGACATAGGTAGGCCTCCCCTATAGATCTCCAATAGGACCGGTTGGAAGCGGCTCGTTCTGGATATGACTTTATTATCATTATATTTACATGCAAATATTTGCGCTGAATCGAACTTGCGACCGTTGACGTAGCAGACGTACTACTGCCGCTACACCGCACATCTTCATCAGCCCAGTCGTATCCGAAGCTTTCGCCTCGGAGTCTGGTGTCCGCTTTTTCCAGTCTAACTGCGGGTTTGGCTGAATATTTTCCGTGAAGCGATTACCATCTGACCTCCACGACCCATTAGTGATATCGAAGCATTGCAGTTGGAACAGTTCTTGGAATTTTTAGGGCTCTAACCTAACGGCTGCCATAGATGTTGGTATGGCAAGCAGCTGTGCGATTATCTAGCACAACGTTGCTACAGCCTTGATATAGACTGTCATTGGTCGATCGCCAGTGACGTCACCTAGTCCGACCAATGACGATTTCTATCAAGGTTGTCGCAGCTTTGTGCTCGACGCTGTGTGCTACAGGACCGTCGTCGTCGCTTTAACGTGCTCTCTACGGCCAGACCAATACAAATACTCATATTAATACATATAAATATTTGTACTGAGCGGGGATTGAAACCGCGCCTCGTTTGTTAATTTTAAAAGACCCACGATACCACCAGGGGTATCGCCAGGGGTATCGTGGGTCCGAAGAGTTTGTTCACTACCGCCACGCCACAGAGCCATGGAACCGCTACATCCCACTCACAAAACCTTATTGCTTGTTTGGATCATAGCCGCGTGGTTCCCGGCAGTATAGAATTTAGTCCACCCCATCTCTTCCCTTGCGGTGTCATACAAGGCGACTAAAGGATAGGGCTGTTTACCATCAGACAGATATATGCAGCCCAGACTCAGTCTCAGATGCATGGCTCGAGTCAACAATAGTGCCCGGAATACGGCAATAGGCTCACCCCCTATTACATGGGACCGAATACAATGATTGGCGAAATGTGGGTATTAATTCACATCTGCCTAACCCTTCGGGGGTAAAGGCGTGTTTGTATGTATGTACCTTGCATGAGGTTTAGAAATAACGATAAAGTTTCGTTAATTTTTAATGATTACATTGATTACGCGTGAAATGTGTTATTGCTATCAATCCGAAAGTGTAGGAAGTGTACAGTATAGGAACCTCTTTGTACAAGCATGACGTAATAACAACAATTATTTATTTCTCTCCAATTTAGTTAAACGACTAAAGTAACAATAAACTTTAACTTTTCATTCACGAAGGTTTTGATATCTAGATTGATAGATAGACTTTTGCTTCCGCGAGAACGGAAGTTCCGCATATTTTCTCTTATTTAGGACTTTATTGCGGAAGAAGGATTTATTCACTTTATGGACCCGGCGACCGCACGGTGAATCCATGGAGTGCTGAGAATCGGATCTCTATAGATTATTTTGTTTGTTAATTTTAACGTTTTGTAAGTGCCGTTTTGATGGTCTAAAGTGCTAAACAGAAAAAATGATTTCTTAGTTTTATTTTGACGTACGGTACCGCACACCGCGAAGCAACCCCGAGCGCCGCGGTTGCCCAAGTCGTAGAGCGGATGCGGCGGTGGTGTCTCGAGGTGGCTCCGCATAAATCCGAGGCCATGTTCTTTTATGGGCCACCTGCGAGTACAGCCTCCTAGTGGAAGGTAGTGGTAATTTGGTGATGGAGTGGAAGCAACAACCTGGGCGACCACGCCACGACAAGTAATGCTCGAGAAGGAGGCTAGGTAGCGGGTCCGGTGGAGCAGACTCAGGTCTCTACACTGACCAGAAGAGCTCGTGACGCGCGGAGATGACTAGGGCGTCGGAGGCCATTCAACGATCTCCATCCTCCATGAGCGGGCCTAGGGGTAACAGATTCAATTCAATTCATTTATTTATGGCGTAAATGGGTACAAACTTTACGGTTTCATCATATTTCGGCCAGACTGGCATCCAATAACGTCATATATAATAATAGTATGACAATAACAACAAGAATTTAATAATTGTTACTCAATTAGAAATTATGATTTGGCCTCACTACATATAAAACGAAGTAGTGTCTGTCCGTCCCTATGTGTGCTTATATCTTCAAAACTACGCAATGGATTTTGAAGCGGTTTTTTTCAATAGATAGAGTGATTCAAGAGGAAGGTCATTGATGCGTGAGCACTTATTGCACCGATTGAGCCGCCTGTTACCCTAGCAGAAGCAGGCGGCGGTGGCAGCATGCCTCTCTCTACAAGGGAACAAAATGGGCACACAGTGGTTCCCACACCCGAGGAGGCCATCTCGAAACAGCAAATGCCCCTGGGTCAGCCAGGGGTATCCCCGCCGTATCACCAAGAATATGAACAGTTCTAAAATGTTTACGTAACCTCGATCTTTTCGTGTTTTCCAGGACTGCAACGGTGACGGCCAGGTGGATTGCTTTGATCACATGGCTATTCACAACTTGGGCGCCTATGGATGTACTGCACTGCAATTCACTAAGCGAGCACAACGATGCGACAACGATGCGAGGCGCAACGTAGATTGTCATTGGCCAGATTGTATCACGTCATTGGAAATCGACCAATTACAGTGTCTATCGCGCACATCGTTGCGACTCGCATCGTTGTGCTTGTTAGTGAATTGCACAGCTGGTAGCTTGCCTTCGTGGTATCTAAATGCCTTCAACCAGTGCTACTCAACAGCTGTAGCAGCAGTAGGTTTTGAGGGTCCCGAGCTGGGGTTTTGAGGGTCAGGGTGATAGCCCGCGCGCGGGAACTAAGTCACTACTTCACCCGGGTAGCGTCTTAACGCTATAATCAATAATGACCAGTTACATTATAGTCAGTAACTATAATGTAACTGGAGATATTTAATAAAACATAATTATTAAAGTGCATTATCATTACTTTTCATTAATATACGAATACTACAGTAAGTTAAGAGTGAAAATTTTAGGAGAAACCTTTATACGGTCAGACAGGGTGACGTCACTGGAGATCGACTAATGACAGTCTGTCTCGAGTCTCGATCAAGGTTGTCGCAACGTTGTGCTCGACGCTGAACGCTTAGAGAATTGCATTGAACACTTTGAACAGCAGGATAGTTGCGGGCTACTTCGCTACGTTACTTATAACCCGCGCCACGTATCTTGGACCTAAAATGCGCTCAAAATGTGCCCTATACGCGCCATACACATTTCTTGGGTGTCTTTTGAGAACAGCATGCGATGCTACTGCGGTAGACGAACTCAAATTCACCAAGCATAGACTATTACAAAGCAATCCGCGGGTGCCAGAGCCTCGTATGTCTTACGATTTAGGTCCAAGATACGTGGTGCGGGTTATACCAGTAACAATTATAAAAGAAATTACCGAGAGATTCATATACAGTCTCAATATGCAGCTTTAAATATAAAAGTAAACTCAAATCTAGCATTTTATAGCTTGGTTTTGAATAGGTACACGCTTGTTCCAGGTGCGGCCGCAGCCTGAAGTTTGGGGGATCACGTGCGGAAATTCCCGCTTCGAAACCAGTTTCGAAAGAAGGATAATATTTCTTCTTACGAAACTGGTTTCGAAAAAAAAAAATATCTTTTGAAGATAAAGGAAACAATTTACTGTTCACTTACGGTCGATGGAAATGAAATGTTAAAGTAATGTGTATGACTTCAATTAGAATAAGTAGGTAGTTATACCTATCAAAAGAAAAGTAGAAAAATAATTCACAAATTCTTGTGTTTAAAAGATTTTTATTAATGCAATCATTAACTTATGTATTCGAAAGAATAACATTATTCTTTTATCGAAACGAGTTTCGAAAGAAGAAATATTATTCTTTTTTGGAAACAAGTTTCGTAAGAAAAAATATTATTCTTCTTTCGAAACTGGTTTCGAAACGTGGTTTCGTACGTCACGTTTCGTTCCCACTCAACTAACTAAAAGAAGCCTACTCTCTGAAATTTCGAAACTATAACTACGACCCGCTAGGATGGCTATCGCCCGTCACTGTAGCTGCAAAACTACTATTTCAAAGAGTATGGGCCAGTAAACTTGGATGGGATGAGGCTCTTCTTGTATGTTGGGAGACACCCAACATACAAGAAGAATGGCGGAAACTCAAAACTGAGCTCCCTGATGTAAGAGGCATCAAACTGAACCGGTGGCTTGGCGGAGCGCAGCAAGACATACAACAACTGGGCTTTTGCGACGCTAGCGAAAAGGCTTACTCGTGTGTTATTTACAGCCGTATGAATACACACGGATCGCCGATTATAACATTGTTGGCCGCTAAGACCAGGGTTGCCCCTTGCGCCCCTAGCACAAAAAACAACACTACCAAGATTGGAGTTAGGCGGTGCGCTTTTACTCTCACAACGTAAAAGCGCACCGCCTTTACATTGTGAGACCTAGTAACTAGTGAGTAACTAGTGAAAAAAAATAAAGAAAGCATTCGCAGGACACACTTTAACCACATATGCTTGGAGCGACTCACAAGTAGTGCTCGCATGGCTACAAGGAGACGTATCCAGATGGGACACTTACGTGGCCAGCAGAGTCACTAGGATCAAACAAATTATCCCTCCCGAGAACTGGAACTACGTAAAATCGGAACAGAATCCCGCAGACTGCGCATCCTGAGGGTTGTATCCGTCGAAGTTACGCAACTTCACCCTCTGGTGGAAAGGACCTGATTCTCTACAAACATACGAAAAGGAAGACATCCTGACAAACCGAGTGTGCTTACATACAACTGACGCCGAGGCGAACCCCATACCTGCGACAACCTTGCGCCCGAAACAACGCAAACACTTCATCAATGAATTATTGCATAAATGTAGCTCATTGCACCGGGTAATAATAATTGTCGCATGGGTGTTACGTTTCATAACAAAGGCACGTGATGGTAAACTACCACTACCACATACTCCACTGCAGGAGTTGATGTACAGGATAACGTCCCGTACTTTTAATGGTCCTTCGAGCCGGACAAGACTTCAATTTGACGTACACGATTGGGGAGGCGGGTGGGGGGGAGGAGTGTCATATCCCCTGTGACCTCGGACCACTTTGGTAGTTAGTTATATAGGTATACTCGTAGCTACTTTTTACTGTACTTTTAGATTTACTAATGTTTCACTTTTGTAGCTGGGGGGTGATATGTACTTATATAACATTCATATTAGCTTATTGAGTCAACGCCCTCTGTAGTAATTATAATGTACATTGTATATTAATAGGTAATCGTGTATGTTATGAATTGATAAAGATTGTATCGTGCTTATAAGGTCTTTGCTTGCGGATTTGTGCGGTGGTTGGCCTCGTAATCCGTGTGCGATGACGACAGCGAGCTGTAGGTACCTACCTAATATTTCTATTGTGTTTTCCCTTTGCATTTAGAATTGCGTAAAATTTATTGATACACAGGAAGGAAATAAATATTTTATTGCCAGGCGAAGTGGTAATGAAGAATCCGACAGCGAACTCCGGTTAAGGTGCTGTCCATTGATCACGTGACGTTCAACAGGACGGGGTTCGGAAAACCTCACGAAATATCACCAGGGGGGAGGGAGGGGTATATTGGGATATCACGTGTATTTATTTTTTCTTATAACTGGTGATTTTTGTCCTGATTCTTAGTTTTCTAGCATTAAATAATATATAAAAAAATTCTATTGGCTAAGGGGGGGTCTAAAACACTCCCTCACCGAGTATAATACGGAATGTCGACGCACAAAATATCGATAAATGCTAATACGATGCTACAAAATTGCGATGCACGTTACGGCGAAAGACAGTATCTGCGAAGTCACTACACTTCGATGCACATTACCGCGAAAGATTTTCACCGCGATACTTCTTAACTTCGATGCACATTATCGCGAAAAACTACGGAGCGACTCATCGAAACATCGTTACTCAGAAACTATATCATAATTAATTAATATGTTTTGAATGGGTCTATAAAATTATAAACCAAAACGTGAACTAAATAATTTATATTATATAATATTACATAATGATTTGTACAGTACATAATAGACAATCATAATATAATTATGTATAGTTATTCACATTATAAGTATATTAAATCAACTCAACATAAATTACACAGTTAGTGTTTTGCTTTGTCACGGGTATACCCATCACGCAAAATGCAGTTGAAAGCTGGAATAACCGTTGGAATAGTTTGCTTAACAGAAGGAAAATAAATATATATAAAACAATGAGAGAACTTGTAAAAGAGCAGGAAAATACAGAGTATGAAATAGAGAGGTTAGCTGGTCTGATGGAAAAAAAAGGAAAAACAAAAACGCAGTACTACAAAAAACTCCAAGAGCATATTAATAAGAAAGGTGACATGGATATGTTAACATATTTAGATGGTCTTGCATATAAATATTATGCTACATAAAGAAATAAAACAAAATTTCCCCTACGAATTCTTTGATTAGATATTTTATATTTTTGTATCAATCAATAACATAAGTAATTATTAAAACTTTGTTTATATTTTGATAACATTTTTGTTATATCTAACTGTGTAATTTATGTTGAGTTGATTAAATATACTTATAATGTGAATAACTATGCATAATTATATTATGATTGTCTATTATGTACTGTACAAATCATTATGTAATATTATATAATATACATTATTTAGTTCACGTTTTGGTTTATAATTTTATAGACCCATTCAAAACATATTAATTAATTATGATATAGTTTCTCAGTAACGATGTTTCGATGAGTCGCTCCGTAGTTTTTCGCGATAATATGCATCGAAGTTAAGAAGTATCGCGGTGAAAATCTTTCGCGGTAATGTGCATCGAAGTGTAGTGACTTCGCAGATACTGTCTTTCGCCGTAACGTGCATCGCAATTTTGTAGCATCGTATTAGCATTTATCGATATTTTGTGCGTCGACATTCCGTATTATACTCAACCTCACCACCATGGGGGAGGGGGGCTTAGAAAATTCCTAAAAAAACATCACGTGATTAATGGACAGCTCCTAACGAGGTGAAAGCCTTGGATGCAACTTGGGTCTCGATTCTGCTAAAGTAAAACCACTGAAAACAATCAAATGGCTTTTTAAAGAGTGAACGAAAAAGTGTAAAGAGACTAGGTATTTTCATTTAATTTTGGACAGCAAAAGCAGAATCGAGGGCCTGGAAACAAAGATGACATGCCTGAGTCTGTATTTTATTTTGCCACTTATGTAGCATATAAGCACATGGCCCACCTGATGGAAATTAGTTAGGTACTGCCTGTGGATGTGTGCAATGTTCACCAGGGATGACACACTCGCACTGCCGACCCTGTAGAAACCTTGTAATGCCCTTCTTGAAGAACCACATACTGATTATTGTAATCTATTGGGAAAAACCACAGCAGGGAGGTCATTCCACAGCTTGAATGGGATTAAAATATATAATTGAAAAGCAATGAAGCTCCTTTCATAGCCCACAGTGCGCACTGTTTCCAGTCGTATTAAGAAGAAGCAGGCCGCTGCGGCGGCAAGTATCTGTAACAAAATAACATTAAAACCTAATTTTAAAACCAGTAAAAGGTTTTAAACAGGACAGGAGGACAACAAGCAATCTCTCCTACTCTCTTATGAAGCGTATTGCTTCCGATAATTATCTAGCCCGCTATTACTACTAGAACTAGTAATTAAATAATAAACTATTGTCATAAGTCATAACATAAAATATAGGGTCCTTATAACTCATAATAATAATATGTCGTTCTCGTTTCGTAAATAGAAATAACAGAAGGAGCACGTACTGTCTACGTTTCGTTTACCATTATATTTTATTCTGGCAGCACTGTAAGTCAAATGCCATGTGACGTGACATTAATAAATATGTTCTCTTTTACGATTCCGTAAAATTTATATTCGGGTCACACGATTTTATTGGTAATTGAAAATAGCATTATCCATTCACCATTCAACAATCGTTTTTTGTCAAACTAGTTTTTAGTTTATAGATATGTCCGTCGAGAACATACTGAATGAATCCCGTAATTAAGTAGGTGAAATGTGATAGAATATTTGTGAATTTTATGTAATTATTTAAGTTAATGAGCTAGTTTAATTATTAAAAACAGTGAGAATTTAGTAACGGGTAACGACAAATTGCTGTGAGTGCCTGCATAATCAAATAATTTAAGATAAAATTGCCCAGTCAGGACTACAGTTTTGCAAAGTAAAAATAAAGATTATTTATAATTTAGTTCACCTTGACGGCTAATGCGATTAAAATTACCGATCTATTCATATAGTGGAACAATTTTCAAATTGAAATAATGATTTAAACTTCTACATATTATTATATGGGAACTTTTTGGTCCTATACTGCTTGCCAAACATTATTTTCTTTTCTTTTTATAACTATATAAACATCTATCACACAAATATCATCAACTAATTTTTCCTTTCGATGTGTGTAAATTTAAGGTTATTTGGGGCACTGGTTATTTCATGATCCTCACTTGAAACCTTTCAAGTCATATTTGGACAGCCTTGAAGGAGATAAGATTACCTTTTCCTTGTGTCAATTAGAATTAAAACATAGTAAATTCTACTTGTACAAGGAAAGAACATGTATTCTCTAATATGCGTTGCCTACATACTGAAACAAAATTCTTAATAATTTGTTCCTTCTGTTAATTTCTTTCAAGTCAGTGTGGTATGTTCCATTTTCAAATACCTGTTTATTTTTTAATATTATACTGACTAAGGCAATTAGCTGAATTGCTTCCCCACTTTAGTATAATGACATAGAGTATGTATACCTTTGCTAATTAATGATGCTGACTAAACAAGCACTGAACTTCAAAATTGTAGTTAATACATTATTCAATAATAATTTAAATGTTGTTATTATTTTGTTAGTATAAGTGCTAGTACCTACATTTAATTCATTTGCTTTAATTATCAATCAATAAATTATCTCAATTACTTATCTCTGAAAAATTAATTACTCAAACTTTTAAATCAAAGTATGGTATACTTACTGTCAAGTGATTTTAGCAATTTTATTATTAATATTAAGACTAGTGCATCAAATATAAACAATGAATACCTTCCTCCTGAATCCTCCTAGTGTTTATCCGGGTCCCATCTTAGGCATTTAACTCGGGATACAGGATCTGCTTTTTCTAGTCTAACTGGGATGTGGCTGAACTTCAATATTTTCTGTTAAGTGTGGGGCAGCTCAGTGTCATCTATCTGCCTTCTGACCTGCACAACCTATTGGCAATATCAAAGTATTGCAGTTAAACCAGTTGTCGGACTTTTAAAACACTTTATTTTCTTTCCAGGGTGCAAAATGAGAGTGGTACTATTATCAGTAGTACTGTTACTATGTGGCACTTTAGTGGCTCAAGCATATGAAGACCAAAATTTAGAGGATGATGATTTTGCAGAGTTTGAACAGTTTGAAGTTGATGATGAGGATGATGTTACTGCAAATGGTAAATTGCATAGTGTTAGGTGCTTCACAACTTCTTGAACAAAGGCCGGAGAGTTCTCTCATGTCCTTTACATATGAGTGAACTCTCTCATGGGCACACCCAGCTGTCTTTAATGGATTGGGGCAAAAGTCTTATCAGATCCGTAGATGGAGGGGGTGTGGTCGTGTGTTTAAATCTCTTAACTTTGGGCCGAGCATAGTGGGACAAGCACCTCACTTGTACCCCCCCTGGGTGTGTCCATGAATTCTCTGGCATATTAAATAAGACACTAGTACTTTTCCCACAGTATTTTATTTGTTTATGAACCTGACCGGTTTTGCCTTACTGGCGTAATATTCTGAATGGTATATAAGCGCAACTAGTCAGGTTGCATGCCCGTGTGGGTCTCTTATCTTTGGTTCTACTCAACCTATTGTAATCAAACAAACGTAAGATTTTTAAGTCTGACCAAGCCCTTTCTAACAAAAGAAACCGCATCAAAGCCTTTTGCTGTAGTTTTTGCATCCATTGCAAACAAACATTTCCAATGTACAATCATGTAATAGTACATAATCTGAAGCAAATTCCAACAAGTGATATCAATCAGTATAAACATTATATTTTAATTTTAGGTATGTATGTACCTATACCATGATCGCGTTAATTCCCGTTAACATTAATGTATAACAGTTTAGTCTGATCTGAACTCTCTAGCCTTTGTTAAAAATAAAAACTTTTAATGTATTTTACAGATTTCAAAGAAGAGTCCAAGGAAATTCCTCCGATAAAACAAAAGCAGTCTTCCAATGATGAGTTTGAGGCCCCTATAGAGACGGAGGATGATCTCATAGTTGAGGTGAGCAGCTACAAAAATACAGACAGGCCCTCGATTCTGCTAAAGCACAACCACTGTTACACCAGAGACTGCAAAAAATTACATTAAATTTTAGACCTTATTTCTATAGATTTAAGGTTCAACCCCACCAAACGGACGGCATCGGAACGGATTTTACAATCTTTAAACAAAATAAGTCTTATGTCACAGCATTTAAAGTTTATATTACCAAGTCACGCATGACAGCTTGACGTGCGTCATGCCGCCGCACGTCGCTGTCAAGCTGTTGTGCGTGACTTAGTAATATAAACTTCAAACACTGTGATAATAAGATTTAATTTTGTTTAAAGATTGTAAAATCCGGGCCGATGCCGTCCGTTTGGTGGGGTTGGACCTTTACAGTCACTAAATTAAATGAAGAGTTTCATTACACTCTTTCATTCACTCTACAAAAAGCCATTTAATTTTAAACTTTAAATGCATTATGTTAAAGGCCAAAATCAAATGGAATTTTCTCGCAGTCTCTGTGGTGTGACAGTGGTTGTGCTTTAGCAGAATCGAGGCCAGATATTCATGATTCTATACTATTTACATAGAAATTATTCATTGAATTGTAAATTAGGATTGACATAGTAATGATATGATAATACATATACTTGATTAGTATTTCATCTGATTGAATGAAATTTTAAAGCATTTACACCCGTATTCACAAACAATACTTCGCTATGCGTACCACAAAAACTGTGCAAAGAACGACAAATTCTCAGTGCGTTCGTTTTGGCAAGCCTTTTTATTCATTGATAACACTTAAGTAATACTTCATTGAGGGAACGCACTGCGTTAGATACTGCTCCGTGATGTTTGTGAATTAATTTTACCAGCCCTATGAGCTCAAGCACACTATGAGACCTCACAGTATCGTTTGTGAATACGGGTGTTAGTATGTGAACTCTTCTAATCGATTAAGATAGAAAAAAGCGAATACAGCTCAGGTGGGACTCGAACCAGCGATCTTTCTCTTATCTTACAGGGGTAGGCTCTGACCACTGAGCCACTGAGTCTCGCCCGAAGCTGATTAAAATTTTTCTATACACATTTAATCGATTTGAAGTATTACTTCTGGTTTTGTTAATCTGTACTTTATTTTTATTAATAAACGATATTGCTAGTATTTGCGTTAACACCTGTAATTAAGTGCCTATAATGCATCCAGTACCTACACAATGGTACAGGATCAGCCATCGACGTTGTGTACAGGGTCTAATGGGTCGGCTGTTGTAGGCACACTTCAAAGGAGTCATCAGTATCCCTATGGGGCTGTGCATTAATCACGTGATGTTTTAGCAATTTTTTAACCCCCACTCCCCCATGGTGATACGTGGTGAGGTTTAAGACTACCCCCCCTCCCCCCCCTTGCCAAAATCACGTGTATTTTTTATTTATTATTTAAAGCTAGAAAATTAAGCAGCGTGATTTATGTGAAAAAACAAGTACACGTGATATCTCAATATACCCCCCCCCTGGTGAGGGGCTGTCCATTAATCACGTGATGTTTTTTAGCAATTTTTTAACCCCCCCTCCCCCATGGTGATACGTGGTGAGGTTTTAGACTACCCGTCCCCCCCCCTAGCCAAAATCACGTGTATTTTATATTTATTATTTAAAGCTAGAAAATTAAGCAGCGTGACTAAAAATCGCAATTTATGTGAAAAAACAAATACACGTGATATCTCAATACACCCCCCCCTCCCCCCTGGTGATGTTTCGTGATTTTTTCCTAACCCCCCCCCTCCCTTTTGAGCCTCACGTGATTAATGGACAGCCCCTTACAGGTTCATCACTGGCCACTGTATACTTACAAGAATATAGTAAATCTTATAGTGTGTTACCAAGAATCACATTTTTATCAATAATTTCTACTATTATTAAATTCTTCCACAGGATGAAGATAATGAATTTGAGCATTTCCAAGACCCTGAAGAGTTTGAAGGGTTCCAGGACAGTGCGCCACGAACAAACGAACAACCAAAGATCACTATTTCTAAGGTAACATTCAATACTATCAAAAATCTAAATATCTTTATTTATGTAGGTCACAAAAGAACACTTAAGTTTCCATTCGCTTAGGTACATAACTGAACGTAAACACTCTTATCAAGATCTATGTCTTTTTAATATATTTTATTTAAAAACTCGGTTTATTAATATGTATTTTTCCGTTTAGAAACTCATTTTATAGACTAAGAACCAGTTTTATTATGTGTTTTTATAAAGAAGTCGCAACAAAATTGTATTGTTTACCTTTAGTTAAGTACCGGTACTATGGGGTGAATAGGGATCAATGGGTGAATAGAGATCAATGGGTGAATAGGGATCAAAGGGTGAATAGGGGTAAAATGGTCAACTGAATTCTGTAGTTATTTTCTTTCATGTGAAATTAAAGATTAGTTCAATATGATAATGAGCAGAGTTATCAATAACATCTGGTTAGATACTTGGAATTTGGGAGAGAAATTATTAAAAAAAATCTAACGACCCACCCTTTGATCCCTATTCAACCCATTTTACGTACCTAACCGAATGGCGTATAGTTTCCACTATGCGACATTGTTGCATTTCAAGTTGCGCAACATATTTGCGCGCCAAGCTGCAACAAGATTGTTGCATAACGTTGCGCAAAACGCGCAGCAAAGCGGAAAAATGTCTGTTTACGCATGTTCAGAACAAACAACAAACCGCACATCTACAACACATGTGAAGGAATAACGTGTGTTTACATCTAATATGTTTACCGCTAGCATTTTCCTTTTACTGTTATTTATACATGTAATTAATATAAAATTATACAATATCCTTATAATTAAGACATTCAGCCTGGTGGCTTCTGAATTAATGATAATAATAATAATAATAAATATGATATGGCTACGACAATCTCACCTCCGGCAACTGACGGGCCACAGACGGCGTGCGTTTTAGTCGGTTCGAGTCCGACATAACCTCCTCCGGCTCCGGCGGGGGAGGTATCCGTGAGGGTTTTTCGCAGGATAAAAAAAAAATAGTGGGTTCTGTGCCCCAGAAAGCACGTTGCCATCTATCCCATCCGTATCATCTATCATGGTACCCATCCGGTTAACGGTGTTTCTTGCTGGCAGTAGTATACCTTGGGACACGTATCTTAGACCTAAATCGCGAGACAAACAAGGTCCTGGCCTATTGATTGTTTTGTAATAATCTATGCTTGGTGAATTTGAGCTCGTCCACCGCAAATAGCACCCCATGCTGTCCTCGAAAGACACCCAAGATACGTGTACTTTACACATAGGTACAGGGTGATCAATCCAAATGGGTCAGTTTATAATATTAGTATGGATATGGATTTGAAAATAGAACACTTAATAACATTTTGTTTTCTTGGGATGAATTTTGTGTTTTAAATCAAACGAGCCTTTTCAAAACCACTTTGTGTTAATTTTAGATAAATTTCACATTATTATTGTGTTATATGCTATATACTGTGTCTGACTTATGATTAACACCATCAACAATAACAACGAAAAAAGAATCTGAATTTGTTCACAGACACTTCGACCAGGTTCGATTCCCGGTTATGTATGAGAGTTTGAGGAAAAGTTTGAATGTCATTATTATTAAATCTAAAATCGAAGCCATAGTTCCTAAGAACAAATGTTGCTATCTCTCATAGATTCTGACTTCTCCCTACTGACACATTTATTTGTTTATTTATTGTTTATTTATTTATTGCCTTAACTACCATTACAGGTTGCCCCAATGCGACAGTTAGTAACCAATAAACATCTTTGTGTATATTATAGATATTTACAAAATAAATTAGGTACTATTCTTATAACTAAAAATATATAATAAGGAGGCTTTTGTGAATTCACTCAGAGAACCCGTAAACAGGTTGAATTTGAATTTGAATTGATCACCCTGTAGAGCACATTTTGAGCCAAGATATATGTCCCGAGCATAGATAGATAGATAGATAGATAATTCTTCATTGTACACCAATAAATTTACAGTAATACAAGTAGGTAGCATGTTACGGTTCAATGTACAATGGGCGGCCTTATCGCTAGAAGCGATTTCTTCCAGGCAACCTTAGGATGGACAGTAATGTGATAAAAACAAAAGATATGGTGTAGTTAGTAAATAAACTAGATACATAAGTTACATTGGCAGGTTCCTATAATGGTCCGTCCCCGGTGGGACGCGTACTGGTTGGAAGGCATCCTGTGCTGTCTGCTCGCGTCGTACGCGCTCGCGTACGCGGTGGGCCGCGCGAAGAACTCCTCGATAGCAACCAACTTCCTCAAGTTACATAAACCACTGCTTGATGATAATTTCACGTTAGTTGGTGAGTATTTGTGTAAATATTATACATAATATATTTGAGGCTGTACATGCCCAATGGGAAGGCAGTCGTTTAACACCCAAATTTCGCCAATTGTGATTTTCGATCTCACGTAATAGGGTCGCCCGATGAAGGCGAGGATCAAAAATTACATTTACAATATTGCCATCAAGCGGGCACTGTCATTTGTAAATAAATATGGCAGTATGTATTGTTTTAGAGGCGTCTCACAGATAAAATTAGGGGTGGCTAAATTAAATTAATGTTCTCTTCATCCTAGCGTTAATTCCCAGTCGCATCCGAAGCTTTTACCTCTGAGTCTGGGGTCTGCTTTACCAGTCTTAGCTGGACCTCGATATTTTCCGTGAAGCGACTGCCATCTGACCTGGCAAATTAAATTAATAAAACAGTATTCATATGGGATTAAAAACATACTTGACCACCTCTGCCATCCTTTCTGTCATTAACAAGCATGATTATAAATGTTGTACATGTACTTGCATTTTTATGATGATGACACGTGGGGATTTCGGTGCACACGTGAGACGGGTACAAAAGTAATTTGAATACAATAGAATATAATTATTCAAATGCTTGAGACAAGATTTATTTATAGTCTTCAAGTTGTTTTTTGGTGTGTGATGTTTAGAAAGATATAACATGTTGTAAAAAGGATAGAACTGGTTGGTGGCATTCGTAAGGATTCTGATTCTATTCCCGGTTCAGGCAGATTTACAATTGTTCCAAGCCAGGCCCTCTAGACAAGTGGCAATTCGTTGCTCGCCGTATGATGGAATAGAATGCCAAATGTATGGGATTTGACTTATATGACAGGCGTCAACGAATGTCAAAAACGTCAAACAATACTCTGCATCACCCTAAGGTTGACTGGTAGAAAATGCCCATGGCATTATGTCCGCCTTTGTACATCTTATTTGTGCAATAAAGAATAAAATAAAAAATAAATCAAATCCTATACATTTGTCATTCTATTCCATCATACGCCGAGCAACGAATTGCCACTTGTCTAGGGGGGCAGGACTTCTTGGGCCTACCTTCTACCTGGACCCGGCGGGGGCGCCATTCTATCAACTTGTTATACGTTTAAACTTTTACTACATACAATGTTTTCCAGGGGAGACAGGCCTGGATGTAGTGGCCGCGAGTGACGAGCGCGGGTGGCGCCGGGAGGCAGAGCACTGCTTCACGATGTGGTGCAGCGGACGAGTGTGTTGTGAAGGGATGTTACTTACACTCAAACTTATCAAGGTAGGTCTTAATTTGTAAAAAAACAGCCAAACTAGCAAAGACCCCCCCAATTTCGAAGATTAAAATTTAAAAATAAATAAACAAATATTTAAAAGATTACATCACATCCAGCAGTCCCTTAATCAGCAGGTGTACTAGTTTCTGCATCAGCTGTGATGCAAGGGAAATGTCTGCGACCTTAATATTTCTGCAGCAACCACATTAGCCATTGTTTAGGAATTACAGCAGTGGTTTTCATACACAGAATTTTATGATCTTTCATATGAGCCTGGTCTTTTCTGGTAATCTTGTCATGTTAGATATCGATTTATTTTTTTTAGTTTTTTAAAATTGATTTTTTTTTATATTACCACAAGGTTTTTAGCCTTGCAGCATAGCCATTTCATGTTCTCCAATTAAAGACATGTCTAATGATATCATATCATCTGGTAATCTGATCCAACTAGGTTTAGTGTTGTCCCCTCATAATATTACACCCCGACATCTGAAGACCCCAGACAGCGTGCGGTTTTAGTCGGTTCAAGTCTGACATAACCCCCACCGCCGGGATGGTATACTGGCTTGCAGATGAGTTTAACTTAGTCTCAAAAGATTTTGGTGGACGCCATGCATCTTCAATGATCTAACGAATACTGTTCTCTACCTTCCACAGCGGCAAGACCTGGTGCATGTAGTGTTGAATGTAGTTAGACCAACCCCGGACACGTTGTTAGTGCGAGTGGAACTAGGTAAAGATGACAGTGACCCGTTCGTGCTGTGTGTAGCGCAGAAGAAGATCGCCACCAAACTCTCCAAGGAAATGCAGGATCTGGTATGTACTGACGAATTAATTGGCCTATTGCAAATATATGCATTCGATTTCATTAATTTATTGAAATGAAAGTTTATTATTAAAATTCTATACGGCCAGTAGGCAGTTTTTTTGTGAAGTAATAGTAGATCGTATGAAAAGGGAGCAAAATATTTAGTATTTTTGAACGCGCTACTTTGAACTACGAGCGAAGCTAAGGATTCTAGAATAGAATCGCGAGCGTAGCAAAGGATTCTAACGTTGAATGCTGAGCGCAGCGAGGGGTTCAAAGTACATCGCCCGAGTCATATACTCTACTTTTCATGTCCTTTCTATGAGAAAAATATGTAAGTAAGGTAACTGTACCAATGGTAGACACTTTAAGGAAAAATAAAATTTCAATCTAAAAAATTTAACAAATTAATTACAGCATGGTCGTTACATTCTTTTTTAACTGTTACAGCAACAATTAGACATTAACTTTTGCCCATAAAATCTTTAAAATCTATCATACTTTTACTTTAAATTAAATTATTATGCACTTGGTCGAAAACACCAATGCTAGACATCATTGTCCCAATGGTCCAAGTATGTCAATAACTTCAATATTTATAACGTTTATACTAAAATTAGTAATAATCATAACTTATAAACAAAAAAATCACACCTATAAAAATCAGTACCCTTGGCAAAAATCTTAAGAAATAACACGACCGTGTTCACGGAGTCACATTATTTGCTGTCAACAGTCTTTCTAAATTTACTTCGGATGGTGTTGCGAATATTTGAACATATCTTATAGATACCATTAGGCATCTTTTAAGTCAATAGTCTTATAAAACAAATGGATAATTTTCTCAAAATACTGGGTTTTGTTCGAAAGTGTCTAGCATTGGTACAGTGTCGAGCATTGGTACAGTTACCTTACCGATTACAAAAACATAGACGGAATACGTGTTTTTTTTTTAACTTAGCACGGGTCGCCGCGCCGCCGTGCAGCCAACACATACCAGCCAGTAATTCATATAGGAATAATTTGCGTTCGATTTCTATGAATGATATAATATGTTCCAAATTCTAATCACTTTTCCGCCCACTTAAAAGCTAACAGAAAAGAGCTATTTTGCTTGCCACTGAGGAACAAAGGGACACTTTTCGAATATAATTTTTTGAGTAATAATAAATGTGTTTCTCCCACAGAGCGTTTTCTGCCCGGAGCGTCGTCCTGGCGATAAGCACGGCCTGCCGGCTGCCCTGTCCGTCATGTCCGAGACGGCCGAGGCGACCGCGGCAGTACTCGACGCGAGAGTCAGCGCGGCACTCGCGCAGTACCACCACCACGTGCAGTACATACACATCTCCGACAGATACTGCGGGCCCAAGCAGATGGAGTGAGTACACCCTGACGCGTGTAGCTATCAGCAGTACCACCACCACGTGCAGTACATACACATCTCCGACAGATACTGCGGGCCCAAGCAGATGGAGTGAGTACACCCTGACGCGTGTAGCTATCAGCAGTACCACCACCACGTGCAGTACATACACATCTCCGACAGATACTGCGGGCCCAAGCAGGTGGAGTGAGTACACCCTGACGCGTGTAGCTATCAGCAGTACCACCACCACGTGCAGTACATACACATCTCCGACAGATACTGCGGGCCCAAGCAGATGGAGTGAGTACACCCTGACGCGTGTAGCTATCAGCAGTACCACCACCACGTGCAGTACATACACATCTCCGACAGATACTGCGGGCCCAAGCAGATGGAGTGAGTACACCCTGACGCGTGTAGCTATCAGCAGTACCACCACCACGTGCAGTACATACACATCTCCGACAGATACTGCGGGCCCAAGCAGATGGAGTGAGTACACCCTGACGCGTGTAGCTATCAGCAGTACCACCACCACGTGCAGTACATACACATCTCCGACAGATACTGCGGGCCCAAGCAGGTGGAGTGAGTACACCCTGACGCGTGTAGCTATCAGCAGTACCACCACCACGTGCAGTACATACACATCTCCGACAGATACTGCGGGCCCAAGCAGGTGGAGTGAGTACACCCTGACGCGTGTAGCTATCAGCAGTACCACCACCACGTGCAGTACATACACATCTCCGACAGATACTGCGGGCCCAAGCAGATGGAGTGAGTACACCCTGACGCGTGTAGCTATCAGCAGTACCACCACCACGTGCAGTACATACACATCTCCGACAGATACTGCGGGCCCAAGCAGATGGAGTGAGTACACCCTGACGCGTGTAGCTATCAGCAGTACCACCACCACGTGCAGTACATACACATCTCCGACAGATACTGCGGGCCCAAGCAGATGGAGTGAGTACACCCTGACGCGTGTAGCTATCAGCAGTACCACCACCACGTGCAGTACATACACATCTCCGACAGATACTGCGGGCCCAAGCAGGTGGAGTGAGTACACCCTGACGCGTGTAGCTATCAGCAGTACCACCACCACGTGCAGTACATACACATCTCCGACAGATACTGC
This sequence comes from Eilema depressum, assembly GCA_914767945.1. Classification (NCBI taxonomy): domain Eukaryota; kingdom Metazoa; phylum Arthropoda; class Insecta; order Lepidoptera; family Erebidae; genus Eilema; species Eilema depressum. The sequence goes on from OU612026.1 coordinate 5,090,231, forward strand.
GGGCCCAAGCAGATGGAGTGAGTACACCCTGACGCGTGTAGCTATCAGCAGTACCACCACCACGTGCAGTACATACACATCTCCGACAGATACTGCGGGCCCAAGCAGATGGAGTGAGTACACCCTGACGCGTGTAGCTATCAGCAGTACCACCACCACGTGCAGTACATACACATCTCCGACAGATACTGCGGGCCCAAGCAGATGGAGTGAGTACACCCTGACGCGTGTAGCTATCAGCAGTACCACCACCACGTGCAGTACATACACATCTCCGACAGATACTGCGGGCCCAAGCAGATGGAGTGAGTACACCCTGACGCGTGTAGCTATCAGCAGTACCACCACCACGTGCAGTACATACACATCTCCGACAGATACTGCGGGCCCAAGCAGATGGAGTGAGTACACCCTGACGCGTGTAGCTATCAGCAGTACCACCACCACGTGCAGTACATACACATCTCCGACAGATACTGCGGGCCCAAGCAGGTGGAGTGAGTACACCCTGACGCGTGTAGCTATCAGCAGTACCACCACCACGTGCAGTACATACACATCTCCGACAGATACTGCGGGCCCAAGCAGATGGAGTGAGTACACCCTGACGCGTGTATCCTCAAAAAACACCCAAGACACGTGTACTGCGCAACTTTGAACCACTGTAATATACAGGGTGGCAAAATAAGTCGAACCCTGGAGACATTTAAATATGGTTTTTTTTTGTTAATATGATATCAGATGGATAATAATAATAAATAAATACATATTCCACAACATTCTACACAACGCTTTCTAGACCCATAGTAAGCTGAATTAGCTTGTGTTATGGAATCTAGAATGGATGGGTTGGAACTTTGAGTTAAAGTTTACCAAATTGAATTTATAAGGGTTTCAAAAATTACCTTTCATTTAATTTACCAAGTTTCGATTGATGCCATAAAAATACAGGTTAAGGAATGTCTCCAAGTAAAATGAACCATCTTAAGGATTTAAGGTTTTTCCCTCCAGGGCCTGCCTTTTTTTTCAACCCTTTATCGTAGCGTTAACTCCCAGTCGCATCCGAAGCTTTCAGCTCGGAGTCTGGGGTCCGCTTTACCAGTCTTAACTACGGATTTGGCTAGACCTCGATATTTTCCGTGAAGCGATTGTCATCTGACCTCCACAACCCAATGTTAACATTAGGCGATATCGAAGCTTTGCAACTAAACCGTTGTTTTTGGATTTTTTAGGGCTCCAACTACCCGTAACGACTGCCATAGATGTTCTTATGGCAACCGGGACCGACGGCTTAACGTGCTCTCCAAGGCACGAATTTTCCCACCATGTATAATGGTCTTTAATTAAGGCATGTATTTAACGCGGCGACAAATTAATCCGAAAAGCAGGTAGTAAAAATAATAGGTTGGCAGCTATAGTGAAGAATCATTTTATTCAATTAATGGGTATCAAAATTACAGAATGTGGCGTACAAAAATACTAAGTGAGCTACTATTTCTGGATGGTTAAAAAAAATAACCATGAAGGCGAAAGCGGGAGCTCCACTCCGCTCCGCGCCCGCGTTAGCCTTCTAACCTAACCTATCCAAATTGGGGCGCGCTATACTCGAATCCTCATAACTTCACAATTTAGCAACACATGGGGTCACTCAGTATTTTAGTCGCCCACTCAGTATTTAAAGTAACTCATTATCAGTCATCCATTTATTATTTTTGTCGCACGGTTTATTATATCCCTTTAATTAATATAAATCGTTTATTTCGCCAGCGAGGGCGGCGTGGCGAAGCCCCCGGAGTGCGAGCGCGTACTACTCGTCAGTCTGGCCCTGGGGCCTGACGGAGGCGGAGCAGAGGTGAGGCCGCTGCTGCTGCTGGTGTTCCACCTCATGGACAAGCTGAAGAGGCTGCGGCTTAGCAAGGAGGTCAGGGACTTACTCCATACTTCCATACTCCATACTAATATTATAAATGCGAAAGTAACTCTGTCTGTCTGTTACGCTTTCACGCCTAAACCACTGAACCGATCTTGATGAAACTTGGTATAGGGGTAGATTTGACCTTGGGAATGTTTGGTCGCGATAACCGACATCCACGTGAGCGGAGCCGCGGGCAACAGCTAGTTATAATATAATCGGCTTTTAATTTCTGTTGTGTATAAAACGGCACGTTCCCAAATAAAATTAATCCACTGAATTATGTAATTATTTTGGAGCGTACGGTTTTACGAATGCTATGACTTTGTTATTTTACAATGCAAAATGTAACTTTATTTAACGTTGCAAAAGTTACATTTAGAATTGCAAAAGTTATATTTAGAATTGCAAAAGTTATATTTAGAATTGCAAAAGTTTAGTTTAGAATTGCAAGAGTTACATTTAGAATTGCAAAAGTTATATTTAGAATTGAAAACGTTACATTTAGCATTGCAAAAGTTATATCTAGCATTGCAAAAGTTACATTTAGCATTGCAAAAACTACATTTAGAATTGCATATTATAGTTAGCGTTGCAAAAATTACAAAGTCAAAGCATGAAATTTTTTTTAGGATGTCAAGGGTGTAGAGTTAATATCAAGCCTATACCGTACGAATCATCAAAAAGTTACGATCTAACAAATTTGACTTAACGAGCATGACCTTTTGCATCAGCACTAGAAAAAGTAAACGACGAAGCTAATTTTTTTTTGTGATTGGGTAGTAATTTGATAACGTGACATTACAGGCGTTGGCTAAGTGCGAGAAGCGTCGCCAGAAAGTAGCAGAAGCGTGGCTTCGCGGGGCACACGCGGCCCGGCAGGAGCAGGCCGCAGCACGACGGGAGGAGAAGCGGAAACAGGAGAAAGAGAGAATACTGGCGGTAAGATACCTTTTCAGTAAAAATGGGGTGAATAGGGATCAATGGTTGAATAGAGATAAAATGGTTGTTAGATTTTTTAAATAATTTCTCTCCTGAATTCCAAGTATCTAACCAGATATTATTGATAACTCTGCTCATTATTACATTGAACTAATCAATAATTTCACTTGACAGAAAATAACTACAGAATTTAGCTGACCATTTTATCCCTATTCAGCCATTGATCCCTACTCACCCCATTTATAGGTACTTTGTTTTTATAGGTTTTGTAATTCTTCTTCATCCTAGCGTTAATTCCCAGCCGCATCCGAAGCTTTCACCTCGGAGCCTGGGGTCCGCTTTACCAGTCTTAACTGCGGATTTGGCTGGACCTCAATATTTTCCGTGAAGCGACTGCCATCTGACTTCCACAACTCAATGGTAACATTAGGCGACATCGGAGCATTGCAGCTAGACAGTTGTTGTTGGAGTTTTTAGGACGCCAACTACCCGTAACGACTGCCATAGATGTTCGTATGGCAACCGGGACCATATACAAGGCGTTTTTTTAGTCGTTTCGGAGCGAAAGATTTTGGGCAGTTTCGATAGCGAAAGCGTCTGGAATTATTAATTTGGCGGAAAAAAATACAACTTTTTTTTATAATGTATGGGAATAATCTCTATATATAAAAATGAATCCCTATTTCCCTTGGTCACGCCATCACGCGTGAACGGCTAGACCGATTTCGCTAATTCTTTTTTTAGAACATTCCTTAAAGTACGGGGATGGTTCTTACGGAGAAAAAATTGAAAAAAAAAAGAATTGACTGTTAGGCGGTACGAAGTTCGCGGGGTCAGCTAGTGTACAGATAAAAGGCATACTTTATGGCGGTTGTAAAAAAAATATATTCACCAAAATAATACTCCCAGACGATTTTGCTAACGATACTGCCCAAAATCTTTCGTTCCGAAACAACTATAAAATCACCCAGTATAAACATGTAGGTATTCATATGAAGTTATATTATTTCAGGAAGATGATCCCGAAAAACAGCGTCGTTGGGAACTAAAAGAGCAGAAACGTCAACAGAAACGCAAAACGCCGAAAATGAAGCAGCTGAAAGTGAAAGCGCTATAATAGAACACAACACACAAGTGCGTCGGTACAACCAGTCATTGCAATAAATATTATTTACAGTGAAGTTTTGTTATTTATCTTAAGTGTTACATACTCATGGCTGCGAATAAATGAATTTTAAGTTTATAGACTTTTATTACTATTACTATGCGTCGGCACATATTTCTTGGACTTATTACAAACATTTTTTACTACACAGAACTGTATATAGTAGTCTTGTAGCAAGTTCTGAAATTTTGAGTCATGACTCGCTAAAATGTATTCTTATTCGCGCAGTATACTTCGGGACATATATGACCAGGGCCGGTCGCTGCTTGAAGTTTTGGGAGGGGGGGGTTACTTCGGAAATTCCTTAAGAAATTTAACCCCCCTTCCCCTCGTACTGGGACTTTTCAATATGACGTGCATGGTTTGGGGGAGGTGTCTTTTGAGCATAGCACGGGGTGCTAATGCGGTGGACAAGCTCAAATTCACCAAGCATAGATATTACAAAACAATCTGCGCGCGCCAGGGCCTTATTTGTCTCGTGACTTAGGTCCAAGATACGTGTCTCGTAACGATTATAAAAGTAAAGCGAAGTAGACTGAACAGCCTCCGTGGCGTGGTGGTAGTGAATGCGACTGCTACGCAGGGGACACAAGTTTGATTCCCACTTAGTGCAAATATTTGTATTCATCTTCATCCTAGCGTTAATTCCCAGTCGCATCCGAAGTTTTCAGCTCGGTGTCTGGGGTCCGCTTTACCAGTCTTAACTACGGATTTGGCTAGACCTCGATATTTTCCGTGAAGCGAATGCCGTCTGACCTCCACAACCCAATGTTAACATTAGGCGATATCGAAGCTTTGCAGCTAGACCGTTGTTTTTGGACTTTTTAGGGCTCCAACTACCCGTGATGTGTAATTTTTTTATTACGAATAAAGATTATAACAATAGTAAATATCTTCAAAAGTACCTAACATGATTTTATAATCAGAGAAACACCTACCCTTTCTAACTCACATCACATTTCTATTCTCCCGGTGTCCGCTTCCCTCCTTTTGGCTTGGCTTCTACGGCTTTTATGGGAACGACTGCCATCTCATCGAGAGGAAAGCCTGCGCTGGACTCCCCTTTCTCTCTCTCCCGACCGAGTCCGGCAACAGCGACTGACTTCTGGTTAATAAGAGCTTCGTTGGTGTGCTCTCAGGTGACTGGTTAGCACCCCCCAATGTAATTAAATCGTATCGCTAGACGCACGAGTCAATCAGCAGGTCTGCACTTGCAGCTTGCAGGTGAAGTTGGATAAGCCTGGGCAGGAGGAGGCTTATTAAGCCACCGTACATGCCGGCATTTGGGACCCGAGATGGCGTGCGGTTTTAGTCAATTCGAGTATGGCAAACACACCGCTGGCCAGTTTTTTCAGTGGGTATAACACCAAACAAAAGGCTTGGTTAGTTCTGAAGAACTAAGGGAGGTCCCACAGAATTGAAGTGTATGTATTCTCTATTTCTGTGGCAGCTACATATACTGCATATACAACCATTTTATCATTAGGTATCACGAAAATGTTATATGAATGAATTTTCAATAAAACTCTTAAAGTAATTTAATCAAAGCAATATTTATTTCAAATATTTGTTATTAAATTAATATGAACAAAATAACAAAGTATGTTAACAAACATAAGTATCTATTTCCTAAGTCACAAAGCATTGTGTTTAATTAATAAATATGTGTGTATAATCAAAAGACAATTCAAATAATGGTACATGAATATAATGTGATTGAAATGAGATCTTTGAACAGTCTTTTAACACTTGCAAACATTAATTTTAACAACAACACAGGTAGTTATAATTGTAGTATTACATTACATTAGGGACAAGATACATTATACACCAATAATAATTTATAATAGGGTATAAAAAGGTTGCAGCTGTGACTTAGACAAAACAAAATCAATTTGTTCTCAATAAACACTCTGGTGCTTATGTTAAGGTAACCATAAAACTTATTAGACTCTCATAAACAACAAACGCATCAAATTTTTCAAACAATTGTCTAATCCAGATACAAAAGATACCTAATTTGTACCAATTGTGATAATTTTTTGAGCAATTTGCTTAAAGATTAATAAAAGTAGCTGCACAATCATCTTAATAAATCGTTGGGGTAGACAACACATGCAAAATTAACTCAATTACACCGACGACCTAGGAACATTTAGAATCAGCGTCTACACATTATCCATGCTTCAGTACAAATACACTGAAAAATACATCAACATTCATTGAATCACTTGAATACTACTACTATTACCTAACCTCCGTCGCTCAGACATAGAGCGAATACCAGTCGAAGGTCATCACACTAGATTTCGAGGTGTTCATATCTGAATGGATGTCATTCATCGACTTGTAACTTTTGGATTCGTGTTGAGACACAGTCCATATCCGGCGATATCTCCGGACCTGGCGCAGGTTCCACGGATAAATTAAGGTTCTCCAGAGACTGGCAGCGCTTCGCCGGGCTCTTGGCGCACTCGTGGTTGTAGCCGCTCGTTGACGGCTCTAATAAACTGTTTTTGTACTCGCACGCCTTTTCGCTCACGTCATTACCGATCGCATCCGAGTTTTCACTCTTAGTTCTGTGTCTGATTGGCAGTACGTAGGGGCAGAGTCTGTTTTTGTTCGTTGCTCGTTTCATACAGTAACCCACGGTCACATTAGACACATATCGAGTGTTCAGGCGCATCACGCTGTAGTTTGACTTGGATTCGCGTAAATACTCCCGACGCGCTTCGGTTATTGCACTCAGCATACCCAAGTCGTGCAAAGCTTTATCCAAATTCTCCAGGTTCATGTGGCGAGATTTCTGTGAACAACGTAAATAATTGTAACGCTAGTAACTACATACTTATTCTAGTTAGTGAGGCTTGCTATTTTACATACACTTTTTTCAAATTCATTACTTTTCATCCTGGATTAGATCTAGTTAGAATTGAAGAAATACACATAAAAAACAGTGAAAATAAACATCACAAAAAAGTCATAATAAGGAATGACAAATATGACTATGTGTTGCCATTCTTGCAACTGTGAAAACAAGTAATACAGCATGCCAGTTATTACGTAATATTTGTGTTTATAGTATTGAAAAAGGTTATGTTATAGATAGTGTGTAAATAATTGGTTGGTATTATTTATATATAACAATGCAATAAAAAGTCAAAACTTATTTTTTAATTTCTTTTCAATTAGTCACTTTGAGGAAACGGAGAAAATAGTAGGTTTTTTACTATTCACCCGGAGTGCAAAGGAAACACCTTGGTGGGCGAGGCGGGCCTTCATGGTGGTCGTTGGTCGTCGGTGTATGAGTCTTGTCCTGTCGCTCAGCGCCTAGCTCAGCGATAGTGCAGAGTGCGCGCGCGTAGGCTGTGGGCTGCCGCCGCCTCTTTTTGCAACCTAGTAATGTTCGAGAAAGAGATGGTGGTGCGGGCCCGGGAGAAACTCAGGTCCCTCCTGATTTCCTAACCGCAGAGCTCGTGAGGTGCGATGCGAAGGGATAAAGACGCTGGAGGTCACATAACGATCTCTATCCTTCATATGCGCAAGCCGGGGGTCACTGTTACACCAGCAGAAGTGCAAGAGCGCGATACGCAACACCACATTTTCACATCCTAGTTTTAGTCGGTATGAGTCAGACATAACGGCGGGAGGGGTCTTTCCTTAGAGTATCCATGATACTCTAAGGGTCTTTCTGATGGGATTTCTGCCCAAAAAAGTAGTTTATTGTCAGTGGTCAATCAATGTGCGGTAAAGAGAACGTTCTCTACGAAAACTAAGTAAGTCGGCTTTCACTCTTCTTTTCAACAACATGTCGGATCAAAATCCGGGTGCTGTTATTACTTAAGTGTATCGAGAATTCGAGACATTCAAGAATTTAAGATGAAGAACAAGAACAAGAAAGAAAGTAGAATCGGCCGGAGAGATCATCACCATCATAGAATAGATAAACTAGTGATCACCGTACGTGATCACCTCAGAAAAACTAGTTAGTTCGGTTCCATGATTACGATCAGTACAAGTGGGGCCTACAAAGCACTATAGCACTGTTTAGCAGTATAATGCCCTGCCTGTCTGGGTATAAGAAATCCGAATATTTCTCCAAAAAGTATTCATACTTTACGTAAACAGATACATAACGACAATTCAATAAATTAATGCCAACTGACAAAATATGCCTTATTTGTTTTTGACTTTTACCTGTCCTGTCACTTACTTTAATAACAGATTTATTGTGAATTTTAAATGTTATATAGATAAAATAATCAACACCAATTTTAACAATGGCTGAAATACTAAAAGAATGGTTAACAGAACGATTGCAACGACCAATAACATGGGAAGCTGAAGCATTTGGAGATATGATGAAAAATGGTTATGTGATTGCTGGTGTTCTTCTTAGCTATGGGGTGATAGTTGGAGAAGAGTACTATATGATAAGATCTGGTAATAATACTGAAGATATAAAAAACAATTGGATGTATATCAAGCAGTGGCTGCAAGCATTGAACGTAGAACCGACTGATATAGAACTGGAACATATAATGAATGGTAAAAGTGCTTGTATATTACGTTTATTCTATAAACTATTCCTACATTTAGATAAAAGAGACCGTACTGATTTTATTAAACGAGAGAGAAAAATGGTATCTGGCTTAGTTGAAAAAATTGGACACAGATTTAAGGTAGATAGAATTCCAGAAGAGGAGGAATCCTTCGTCGATAACCTTTCCAAACCTTTGTTAAATGAGAGACACTTTATAGAGTGGCAACAAAAGAAATCTGCAAAAGTAAAAGATACTTATGACTATATACGACATAAGTACTCTAAAATGATAAAGAAAATAGCAGAAGTAAATACGCCTATGAAATTTGTACCTCCACAAGCTCCAAAATTAACTAGCAAAGAACGAAGAGATATGCGTGAATTTGCATTAAAACATCCATGCAATTTTGATAATTATACTTATGCAGAGCTACTTGCCTTAGAGGAAAAAACACTGGAGCAAAAAAACTCACTTACTAGTACAGATTGGGCTAAAAAATATATGGAAAACCTTCATAGCCGGATAAACAAAAAAGCAGACTCTGAAGAATTTCAAAAGCAGTTGGGGAATGTTATCAGTGGATCTCTGTGGGATTTGTCAGTAGCAGAAGAAGAGACTAAACTTGACACAGAGCTTGCCAAGAAAGTAATGAAACTGTCTCAGTTCGAAAAACAAATGTGTACACAAATTATGGAAACAAAACAACAAGCACGTAACTTATTTAATAACAGAGTGCAGGCTCAAAAAGAATTTAGTGAACAAAGAGAAGAACAGTTCAGTCAGTTTCTTGATAATATCAAAGAACATATTCACTCAGAATTTCAAGAAATAGATTTTGAAAAGAAGAGACAGGATATCCTTCATAAAAGGTTATACGCTGAAAAAATAAGACGTAAACGTCAGCATTACTACGAAATCTGTTATGAGACCATGCTATCTATTGTTGACTATGCCACAAAATATGCATATTTCAGAAGATTGATAGAAGACGATATTCCTGATCATTTTATCCACGAATGGAAAAATTTATATTATAAGCAACAGCCTATATTTGATATTCTTGACCCAATGGAAGATATTCTAAAAGACTATGGTGAAGAGGAAGAAACATCTGAAGTTGAAGAAATCGTGAGATTAGAACTAGATCGTCAAGAAGCATTAAATGATGCTGAATTTAAGGAATACCACAATTACTCCTATCCGTGGACATTAGACTTATTGTTACCCAATTACGACCCTGAGTCTGAGGAACGAAAATACGAATATTTGGGGACAAGGATTTTAGGCCATGTAGTTTATACTTTACTTGAAATTAAGTATCCTTATCCACCACCTAGACCACCAGCTGATTTACCAGATTACAGCGCTAAAGCAATACTGCGAGGTCTTCCTGATAGATCGATTACTGTACCAATGCAGTTTTTATTAAATTTACGTAAAGTGCACGTAGTTCGGCTTGAAACTGCAATAAATTATGCCTTGCGACAATTTAAATATGAGTTAACAGGTTGCACAGATATTGAATTATCATTCGATAAGTTCATAGCTGCAGCTCCCGAGGAAGAAGATAAAGAGTTGATTAGATCGATAAAAAGTGACGATGACTCTACTTATAAACTAAATGATATGGCCGTATCTGCTATGCTTGGAGTGATTGCAGCAAATACTAAGCAGACCCAAACTCCAAAAACCATTCCCGAAGAAGAGATTGTTCTATCTACGGCTGCTGAACTTGGTAAATATGCCTATGAATCTTTGAACGCAGGTGATACTTTAACTGATCATCTATTGGCTGCAATGATAGTTGAGTACCTGAAAGATCAAGAGGATATAAATGGTTTTGTTATAATAAATTACCCGAATTCATACAGAGAAGCTCAAATACTAGAGGAAACTTTTCTTGGTATTGCTCCTCCTGATGATACTATGCTTGATGATAGAGACGAAATTTACTTAGAAGAAAGCATTGCTAAACACCGCAAAAAAGAAAAAGACGAGTACAAGGATGTTAGAATTTCTAAACTTGTTAATGATCCACATAAAAAGAAAATAGTCAAACCGTTTGAAAGCTACTTTACTTGTTATATAAATCTTAAATTTACTGAAGATATCCTACAAGAACTTGTTATATGGGACTTGAATGACGATAATTCTGAATTAATTGATCGATTCTACGCTGTTCTGGGTATCAATTATAGCTTGTACTATGAAGTAATTGACAAAGATTTATTGGCCCAAATATGTAAATATATAATTGGGGATTTAATTATGCCTTTAAAATCTTCTGAATCTTTATTTGGTGAAGGTGTGTTAAGTCTTCTTGATTTTCCATCATCCGAAGATAAAAGGACGAAATCTAAACTAGTAAAACCAGAAGTTAGTGAAAACAGTAAATCAAGAGATAAGTTGCGTCAAAATTCCAAAATGAGTAGAACTTCTCTCAGTTATGAATTAGAAGTGGTGAAAGAACCATCTTTAGAACATAATCCAGAAGAAGAAACTTCAGAAGCAATAATTGAAGAACAAAAGTCAATAGTAGAAGTGGAAGAAGTAAAAATTTTACCAGGGGAAGAAGATTGGGATTATGTTGAAATACCGATCTCAGAACTCATTGGTATAGCTTTAGCGAACTGTTGGGAAGAAGTGGAACATATTTATGTAAGGGATATGGAACAATTATTTTTTGCGAAGAGGCTACAAATGAACTGTTTGGTTCCATACGCGAGATATATCAAGGATAAGATGGAACAGATAATAACACTGCCGTCAAATAAACAGGATTTAGTAAGTCGTTTTCAAAAGGATTACAATGACTTTGAAAATGATTGGCGTGATGTCGATTTAGCGAAAAATGAATGGCATTGTCGAGTTAAGGAGTTGCAACAAAAATTATATCAAATTTGTGATGAAAGAAAGCTATTTGCTGAGCTTCAAAGACAGCTCTTAATACGAGATAATTGGACTATGGAAGAACTTACTAGTATGGCTAATACATACATATCATGTATGCAAACAGAACTAAACAGGTTAGCTCAGATATTTTCAAACGTAATATTCAATTATTCATAAATATTTAGTTTTAAATACCTAACAAATTTAATTAACGTTTCATATTTCAGATCCATTATGACTTTCCAAGCATTCCATGATTTCTACTTTGCTATGATAAGACGGATGCCACCAACAGAAAGATTGTCTTCAAAAGATTTAACTAAAATATATAAAGAATCTGATGAAACATCTGGAAGTAAGAGAGGAGGTGAAGATAAAGTTTACAGGCAGCTGAAAGCCACTTTTCAAGACTTACATTTGAAAAATATTGAAATTGACTACTACAATAATCCATTCAATTATGTGATTGAGAATAATGTAAAGTTGGCTCTGAAAATTATTAAAGACACCAATGAATCTTATCGAAGCACAATAGCAAAAGAATATAGCGAGATTGCTAAAATTCAACCAGCAGTCAAGAAGAAAGAAGACAATGTTTCTGAAGAATCACTAAATGCAGAAGAGGTATTTAAGCAAAATGCACTAAAGTGCGTTGAAGAGTGGACCGTAGGTGTTAACGGAGAGATGTACAGAGCTAGCCTGCGAATGTTCGCTTTACAATATAAATGTTATCGTGACATGAAATTATTCAATGATCACATTTATAGAACATTCATGGATATACAGCGCGATATTGATAAATATTATATGAATGAGATAAAATCGGTGGATCGGCTTTGTAAATACTTACAGATGGCTGTTGAAAATGGTAGACGAATACCGGAAAGTCTTATTCTTGAACATGATACATTTGTTATCGACCCCAATCTCTTGCAGTTTGCACCGCCAGAGCCTCCTGTTGATAGCGAAAAAATAATGGAAATGGTTGGAGAAATGGACTTTAAAATTGGTCAACTGGCTTCTTTGCGTTCACAGTTTAAGATTGTGGCACCCAATGGTATTATATTACAACAAGCTTGTATTTATCTGATACAAGATTTTATGTTCTTTGGAAAAGAATCGTGTGCAGGAAGTCTTTTTCCTGAAATATGGAAACGAGTAGATCCCGAGCAAGTTTCAAAATTAATATATCTACTGTTTGGGGAGATGGTATATGTTGACTGGCGAGATTTCCTGATATATTGCCTGAACATCAGATTTCCAAATGTGGATGAGTTACTAGATCTTCGCACAAAATTGAGATGCAAAGATCTCGCATCTACCGAATTAATCAGTAGAGATGAATTCATTGAAGAAGAGCTTTGGTTTGAATCAGATTTTGATCCCGACGATCGCTGTGATATGTTGAGAAAAAATTTAATAAAACACTTCTTATTTGAATTATTCGAAACATCTATAAATATGATGAATTATTCGGCGTTTTTATTGGCGTTCTGTAAACACCTTGAACCCACTGAAGGCCTTGTTATGGCATTGGCAATGGCTGTCGGCAAAAAGATATGTTATCTTCCGGATGAATGTGAAGAAGTAGTTTGTAAATTAATTAAGGACAAGCAATACAAAGATGCTTGTCTAGCGTGCGCACTAAAATGTGCCAATCAATTTCTGGATATACTTTTAACCAGGACGGTTAATCAATGTGAAGGTGTAAGTATTACTGAAATTCAATACGTACCTCCAGCCGAAGAAAAGGGTAAAGGCAAAAAAGGAGCAGGAGGGAAAGGGGCTGTTGCTAAAGTACAAAGCAAGAAAATTGAGGTTACTCAAAGTGCACGTACAGCAAAACCGTCTAAAAGTCTAGAATCTAAAACTAAATTAACTCAGTCAGCAACAAATGTAAAAACCACTTATATATGCCCTCCATGTCAAAGTGAAGACGAGAAAGATGATAAACTAGACGAAAAAGTAGAAGAAGAAGAAGCAAAGGTTGAAATAGAACCGGATCCTAATTTAGCTTATACTGTGAGTCAAGATGTCATATGGAATGTGTTGAAGATCTGTATGCCCTGGCACTTCGTATTACTTCCAGAAAATAGGAAAACGGTTTACATAGACCAAGTGACTGAATTATTGAAACGTTTAGAAGTAGACACAGATAACGGTGATATTTATGTTTGTAAATTCATTACTGATCCAAATATATGTATCATGCTGCACAAAGCGAAAAAATTCACCATCATGTGTCTTGCTGAACTGCTTGACAAAATAATAATTTGAATTTACTATGTGAATATTATAGGGGAGGGATAACCCAGTGGCTAGATAAGAGTAGGTAACATTCCTAGTTGTTGGGTATGAAACATGAAAGTTAGGTATCTATGAAAATTGTCTAACACATTCAAGAAGAATTGTAGGAATTTTTACATTTGAGTTCATTTTTAATTGACTTTTCGTGTTTTTTTTTTTGGTTTTATAGAAATTAGGTTAAAAAAATCTCAGCGCAAAGGCTGTTTTATATTTGTTTTTTTTTTGTGAATTTGCTAATTGAAGGAGTTTCCTAAATAGAAGGTGCTTAGATATGCATTAATGTATTTAGTGGGTAGGTATTTGTGGCTGGTATTTGGTAGTAACTACGCAGCGTGTCGCGGTATTGGGACACTGGAAGGTAGGTATACTCTGCTTTTACTTTATTTATTTTTTATTTCATATCTAAGACTGTGATTGTAGTTTAAAATTAAAGAAGTATTGGTTTATAATGTATTGGTTATTTTACCTTTATTTACATAATGAAGGTACACGAGTACCTGGTACACAGTGGTTACACATGGACATGGGGCCAACTAAAACCACATGTTTCGTGTTAGCTGGGTTCCAAGCTCTCAGGATATTCCTCGAACGCTCGCAGACCTTGGTTGTACGTCTTCTCGTCGAGAAGTCCGAAGTTGTATTTTTATTTTTACGGATATGACAGTGAATTATGCACAGGATTATCATCCCCCTTAGGTCGCAGACAAGCACCGAAAGTAGTTCTGTTACCGTGCCTATGGACGTGTACAATATCAGGGGCGTATTTGCGTCACTCACACTTGCACTGCCGACATTGCAGGAACCTTCTAACGCCTTACTTGAAGAACCCCATATTGTAGTTGTTTGACTTGGTCTGCGTGGGATAACGTTTCTTTCATCCTTGACTTTGGGTACTGTTTCCGGTCGCACCGAATGAGAATGAATTCTCTGCCTGTGGGGAGTGGTGCACTGAGAATGTAGCAGCCATGGACATCATTTCGAACAAAATATCTGAACACACATCATTGTACAGGCGGTAAAACAAACAAAAAACATTAGTTTGACAGCTGCTGCAGCACTAGAATGAATCCCTGTCACAGACTTGAGAAGGTCAGAAGAAGCCAATCTTGCACTTTTGAATAGACTAAGTTTAATTTTGCTAAATATATCGATGTTTGCTCTCAGAATACTACACCGAGCGCCTCAACATGGTTAGAATAATATTTAGGTTATAACTTAGAAAAAATTGACGGAGGGCTGACAAAAACCTCCGCAGATCTCTTCGTGTTTAGTTACTTGTAATAATGCACAGCGATATCGCTCGAATCGCTTCACTACCTGTGTACCTCTGACCCTACCCCTGGTGGTAGTAAAACGTTGGTTTTTTGAACTTAATAATGTGATAAGTATCAACATCAACGACTGATAAAAGCATGGGTTTACTTTGGAACCACGGTACCACCAGGGGTACCGTGGGTCTTAAAAAGCTCGAGGCTAGTTATATAGGGTTTGACAGCAAAAAGCCGTCCCTAATTATGGCAGCAGCCCCGCCGGCCAAGTGATAATCCGTTGGCTGGTGTATTGTCTAGTGGGCAGATCTTCTATTTTGCGGACAAACTCTATATTTTGGGGACAACTTAAATCATACCCTTGAAATAAAACACAAGATCAAAAATTTCAATTCAATTTCACATCTTTATTTTTTAGTTCCAGTCTCCTTTTTCTTAGTTCCAGTGTTCTCTTATTGTAGGACTTCGACGGCGAGGTTCGTCCTGTAACTTTGTGAATGAGAAATGTCCTGCGGTTACCAGATATGTCACCTCCACTTATATGAATCATTTGGCGGAGGAGATTCTTCTCGTCCAGCTTCAGTTTCTCAGGATTTACATCGGCAACGATGTGCGTAAACATGTTTTTCTTCTCGACTGTAATAAGTCTGTAATTCGTTGTTTTGAGACCTTCTAGTTGAAAGCGCTGTCTGCATAGGAGGAGAAATAGTATCCTGAAATATATGGTACCTAACTAAATCATTTGATTCGGTATTGATAATTAAAAAGAAAGAAAGTGTCGGTAGCTTAGTGGTTAAGGAGTCGGCCTTACGATCGAGTGGTCCCGAGTTCGCATCCTGGTCATTACACTACCGACGTGAACCCACTCTGACGTGAACGTACCTACTAGCAATTTAGCTTAGTTGGAGGGGTAAAGGAAATGTTAGTAATTTCGGTTGCTATTATTATTATTTTTTCGTCCATATTTCGTTTACAATAAATATATAAATATCAATAAAATATGTCAATATCCCCTATCCGGTTCGTCTTACGATGCGCTCAATCAAGACAGGTTCGTAGCACCTCTGGTGGGATAGAGAAGTCACTTTGACCAGTCCAATATAAAAAAGTAATACAGTTACCTCCCTTGTCCTTTAGCAGCGTGTTTCTTATGCGGCAGCATGGAGAATCGACCTATAGAATTATCGTATCTTGATATTTTCAAGTTCATGAATTTCAGTCTAAAATAATGAAAGGTGATATTTAGTTACAATACTGCTCGCCAGATGACGGAGTTCCATACTGGAACGCGTTAGTAACTTTTGTGTGGAACCTTAAAATCCTAAATGGAATCTGAAAAAAAAAAAAAAAAAAAAAAAAAGGTTCGTTTTTCTTCTTGCGCTGGCGTCACAGAATCTCTCTGTTCTCTCTGACCCTGTAGGTCAGCAGCACAAAAAATGTGCCTCCCCTGGTGTTGTATTCGTCCATAGGCCGCGGCAACCACCACAGATGGGCTGTGTTGTTGTTTTCATTAACTCCTAACTCCTAGTCGGGTCGGACTATCTAAGAAGGTACCAGACAGACCATATTTAACGACATAAGAGAATCAGTGCTTTGTGGCGTATAGGTACAGGGCCAGCAGTGTTTGTGTTGGCAGTTGTGTGAGCAGTCTTTTCCTAAAAATTAGCACCTTGGTAATATTTTGGGAAGTGCCGAAGAGGACTCATATTAATTCTCATTTAAGTAGATACTGTCTTTTATCTAGCTGGTTGACCCGTAACATATGCGTTCCTGCTATGTGTGCAATTATTTAACACGTTCACGGACACATCGTCGAGAGACGTAAGTTAGTACCCTCATAATATGGCAATACGGCTGTGGCCGGTGATTTAAAATACGTCAAAACTCGAATTACGTCCATAGCCGGCAGTTGCCCATTATATTTGTAGGAAGGATATGACTCTGTGCCATTTTAGGCTGTAATACAGATCGCTAGTGTCACATCAAACACTCTTGCACGTGCACACAAGTTACATCTGTCACGCACACATTGAAGAACATCGTGCTGTGACACCCCGTCTGTGGCCGGACGATCTACCTACACTTTTGACCGATTATTCGCCCCGCGCCACAGCGGGAGGAAGTATGTCCTTGAGGTGCGCTGCGGCGATTTTTTGTGGCTGGTACGTACTATTTAACTCATAATTCAGGATCATGATTACGAAATATTTATTTGCCGATTATTTCAATGTATAGTGAATTATGTTTGTGTGAATTTGGTGCTGATAAAACCATGTACTCGTAGACAAAAAGTATTATAAAATTCAATTCAATTTTCGATATTGAAGTATGTTATACCTATAAACTGATGCTATTCAATTAGTCAATCAGCATATCGCAGTCCGCTGCTGGACTTAGACCTTTCCTAACACACGCCATACTGACTGATGCTATTATTATTACTATTTTTCAAATTGTAATCGCATAATCTTATTACAGATGGCGTCGGGTAAAAATACCACACCTTTTAACGTTCGTCGTAGTTTGTTTGACTCCGACTCTGACTCGAGCAATGAAAATCAGGATCAGTATAGTGATGTAGATGGTGAATATGGTTCTGATGGAAATTATGAACCTGTAAATGAGGCTAACTTGAATAGTAGTGCCTTAATAGGACGTTTAAAATTCACCTGGTATGAATGTCCGTCTACAGGCGGTTACGTCTCTGACCGTTACTGCCGCAACACACACTTTCAAAATCGAATAACGTGGCAATCCGTCCGCAGACGTGATACTATTTTGTATGGGAAATTTGTGTGTCATATCACAAATTTTTGAGAATGATTTGTGTCCGTGAACGTGTTAACCACTCAGCATCGAGCACAGCGCTGAGAATGCGACCGACCTAGATAGAGATTGTCATTGGTCGATCTCCAGTGAGACCTCACCCAGTCCGACCAATGAAAATCTCTCTCAAGGTCGGTAGCAGCGCTGTGCTCGTGTGCTTACAGAATTGCACAGCCTATCTTACCTAGCGGACATATCATCGTCCTCGCCGCCCCAGCTCCAATAAAAGTTAGAATAGCCGTTGACAGCCTCGTAATGCGCTGGTGTGAGGGCTGTCACGGCACCGAATTCTTCTTCATACCGTAGTCTGCAACGAGAAGATAAAATTGCGTAATTGCGTAGAGATGTGGCATTTTTGGCGGTATTTTACCGTCTCTACCACGGTGAATGTTCTGATGAGCTCTTCCAATTAATCCCACCCTCTCCTTTCCTATATAGGACAACACGTGCAGGGCTTAGATGCCACCCGCATATACGGTGCAGAATATTCCATCGAGAACCAAGCGGTTCGGCGACTCCTTCTTCTGCCGCACCATTAAGTCTTGGAATTCCTTACCAGTTCACGTGTTTCCCTCCTCCTACAGTCCCGGGTCCTTTAAGCGGGGCGCAGGGGCGTATTTAAAGATTTGGCGCCCCGGGCCACTTAGGTTTGCCGCCCCCTATGCAGGTGCGGTCCGAGGGGGGGACATGACCCCCCCCCCAAACCATGCACGTCATATTGAAAAGTCCCAGTACGAGGGGAGGGAGGGGGGGTTAAATTTCTTAAGGAATTTCCGAAGTGACCCCCCCCAAAACTTCAAGCTGCGACCGCGCCTGCCCCTAAGTGACGTTCGCGTTCACCGTTAGCCTGCGCCCAAGGGGCTGACACAAAATAGGGGTCCGTCAGAAATTGCTGGAGATTTTCAAGCCTGATTCGTGAGATCTCTATCTTATGGTGCGAGGGAAGTGACTTCCATCGATCTCTCCACTAACCCAGGCTCCCAACCAGAATCCCTTCAAGGGGAAATATTTGCATTCCATTCCATTAAAGCGCCCTACGTAGAAGATGATATCGCAACCAAAAATCACTTGAGTACAGCAATAGCTTGTGAAGAATGATGTTTTATGGCTCAAAGGCAACAGCAAAAGCACTGCTTTGGGACCTGGCAGCACTTTAGGCTCTAAAGGCACTCGGATCCCGTTTTGAAGGGCTCTATAACATATGCCTCAAGTAGAGACGGATTCCGAAAATTTGAAAGACAGGAAAACTGGTCCTCTTCTGCAAAGTTACCGTCCGCCTATCGGCTCATTGTATTGATGGACAAGGTGTGCAGTCATGCAGGTGTTTTAAACGAATTATTCCTCGTGAAGTGCCACATCGAGCGCCTTACAGGAGTGAGGCCGAATTTGGTAGACAATAAATTTGGGTATAGTCGGGAGCACCGTGGATGCCAACACGCGCTTGAGGGCCCTGGTGGTAGAAGCAGTGGCGGCGAGTTGATGCTGACAGTGTCTATTGTTGCCTACGTCTTTAACACCTTGCCATGGAGCTGCATCAGAGCTGCACTCTTTCAGCACGGGGTGCCTCTCTATCCTCGCGTCATTGTCGGGGCTTACTTATCGGTGAAAGCCAGTATCTACCCATGTAGGACAGGGCTTGGTAAGTGAGATATGTGACAGGGTGTTCCGGCTGGCGCGGATCTGGGGCCGCTTCTGTGGAACATCGGCCAGGACTGGATGGTGACGGCACGAAATCAGAAGCAACCAAGTAAGCAACAGCTGGAGCTACCCAAGTCCTTGGACGTATTTGGTGACTGGATCTGAAGTGGGCATACCTGGTTCTCTTACTTACGAACCCTTTCTGGCCAATTGATGTGTGGGGAGCACAGAGGCTGCCCATACACCACCTGGCATTCCTTAAATAGACTTCGGATGCAGGTCAGCCGAAGTAACGAAAACCGAATTAGATGAAGTTTCTCAGATAAGGTGGACCCAGGCACCACGGTGTGAATGCGGAACTACAGTGAGGTAGGCGCTAACGTGTGCTGCATGCCTAAGCACGTGTACACCGCAGGAACTCATGGGTGCCTCTGAAACCCCATCAGGGTGGTTGCACACTGGGCAAACAAAATATGACATAATTGTCGTCGACTCAACCAAAGGAGAAGATTAGTGCTAGTTATGGCCGTCTGCGAGGGGTGATTATTCCTCGTGAAGTGCCACATGCGGTCTCGGTTTAAAACCGCACACCGTCTCTGTCGGGTCTCAATTATCGGGTGTAAAGTTACCCAATTAGATATTTCCCTCGCAACCCGGCTGACCTTTTAAGATAGCTCCTTCAGGTGTGGGTAGTCGGTGTCCCCATTGAACCCCGGAAAGGTACGGGTTTCACTGCCGCGTTACCGGTCTGAATATATTGGAGTAACAGGCGACCGCACCTGTCGCCCCCAGGTCTCGGGGAACCAGCCGCCCTTTAGCTGCTCTTATCTGTGCTCTCTGCTAGTCATAAGGATACGTGGAAACCCTATGAGTAGCCATTTACAGCGCCGCTACCACCTCAGCCGGAATTAACCGTAGGCGGTAGCGTCTCCCTGCGAGAGAAAGGCGCTGCCGTCTTCGGCGCCCTAGCTGCTTGGCCCCAGTTACACCGTACTTGAACGCAAATGTTATTTAGGGTTTTCTAATTTGAATGCAATTAAAATAATGAGTGACATAGTCATATTGTAACTAAGTAAGCTCCGAAAAATTTAAATAAAAAAAAATATACGTTATATTTACTCTAATAGGCGCCTTTTAGAGTCAAGATTAAGGCGCCCAGAGACATAGACATTCGGGGCGGCAGGTTGCAAGGGGCGGCGGAACCGCCCCGAGCGTCTATCTCTGGGCGCCTTTTAGAGCAAGATTAAGGCGCCCAGAGATAGACGTTCGGGGCGGCAGGTTGCAAGGGGCGGCGGAACCGCCCCGAGCGTCTATCTCTGGGCGCCTTTTAGAGTCAAGATTAAGGCGCCCAGAGATAGACGTTCGGGGCGGCACGTTGCGAGGGCCGGCAGAGCCGCCCCGAGCGTCTATCTCCGGGCGCCTTTTAGAGCAAGATTAAGGCGCCCAGAGATAGACGTTCGGGGCGGCATTTTGCGAGGGGCGGCGGAACCGCCCCGAGCGTCTATCTCTGGGCGCCTTTTAGAGTCAAGATTAAGGAGCCCCGAGATAGACGTTCGGGGCGGCACGTTGCGAGGGAGCCGCCCCGAGCGTCTATCTCCGGGCGCCTTTTAGAGCAAGATTAAGGCGCCCCGAGATAGACGTTCGGGGCGGCAGGCTGCGAGGGGCGGCGAAACCGCCCCGAGCGTCTATCTCTGGGCGCCTTTTAGAGTCTTTTAAAGCGCCCAGATCAGATCTTCAGGGTCGGCAGCACGAGTGTGACGCCCCTGGTGTTGCATACGTCCATAGGCCACGGTAACCACTTTCCATCAGGTGGGCCGCACCGTGTGCTTGTCTGCAACCTAAGTGGTATAAAAAAAATTAGACGCTCGGGGCGGCTCCGCCGCCCCTCGCAACCTGCCGCCCCGGGCCATGGCCCCCTTGGCCCTAGGGTAAATACGCCCCTGGCGGGGCGTGAAAAAGCATCTGATGAGTGCCACCATTGTAACATGATACGTGTCTGTAATGGTGACCCTCTTTTCAGAGACTTTGCCTTCAGCTTACCATCAGGCGAGGCAAAGTCAAATTGACGTGTCCTATATAAAAAAAAAATGGAATATCTGGGCCTCGATTCTGTTAAAGCAAAACCACTGTCATACTACAAAAAAAATAATTTCATTTTAGACTTTAAGCTAATTTTATTGACGTCAGTGGTTTTCTGTGGAATCTATAAAAAAGTGTAATGAAACGCTTTTCATTTCATTTTGAACTTTAAGCATACAATAAATAAAGTCCAAAATTCAATGCCATTTTTTGCAGCGTCTGGAGTATCACAATGGTTTTGCTTTAGCAGAATTGCGGGCAAGGTGTACCACCGGCTTGTAGGAGATGTGGGCCTGGCTAGAAGTGATTGGTGCCCCAAATAAGGATTTCAAACATTAACCCTCGTCATCTCATCATCGTCAATAACAAAGTAGGTAACTAAGTTTACTTACTTGTAGTTATAATCATCGATGGCTGACGCAATATGGAATGGACTTCGCGAACAATTGTAAATGATTCTGTCATCCTCGGGAATTGCATCCACATCGTGGAAAACCAGACAGTCCCAAGTGCCAAACCGCTGGCTTTCCAAAAAGGCAATATTAAATAGTTTACCTCTGTTGAACATTTCCGTTCCTATATTCAAATAAATCGTTTTAGAAACTTGCAAATATGACGTGGGATTCTTTTGGACTTTATTTTCCCATCGGAGTTGACAATGAGGTGGATAGTCAGACTTCCACCGATTAAACTTGCACGGTGTTTCGTCACATCTGCCTGTGTTGCCGGCGAATCAGATACGCCCTTGGTTGGCTATCCCTGAGGGCTACATTTGAGTTGGACTGTCTCGTTTCGTAACCCACATTAGCATAGGTGTTTGGCAACCTTTTGCATGAGTAGTACAATCGGGTAGAAAAATATTTAGGGCATTGAGTATTTGAGAAGTTGGTCTTGGTTGGTTCCTTGGTCACCAATGTTAGCGACTCTGACCCTGTTGTTGGAGTTGTGAGGGCCAGATCCGGCAGATACGAATTTTGAACTGCCTTTTTTTATTCATCGCGCGCTAAATCCCCACGGATACCCAAGGCAGGGGAGATTATATTGGATTCGAACCGACTAAAACAAACACTGTTTGTGGATTGTTGGTTGCTGAACGTGAGATTGGCAGAGACATATCGACACCTCTGGGTTCAATTGGCGTATAAACCATTTTGGCCAAAATGAGTTATATACACCGTTTAGTTCAGAATTTTTTTCTCTATCGATCTGTATATTTAAAATGTTCAAATTCGCAAAAAAAATGCTTTTACGACCCAAAAAATTTAGATCATCCTACCACAAAAAAGATAAAATGTTAATGTAACAGCCAAATTTTTCTTTTTTAAATTTTCAGTAAGACGTTATGACCAAGATTTTTAGCAACCCGGGGCGTAAGATCTGCCTTGATTGTAAATGGTTTTTGCGCCGTGACGAATGAATATATTTCTTAAACGTAATTTAAAATCGAGGTCGTAAATCCAAACATTTAAATAACATATGGACGTATAAACCATATCCATTGCAAAAAATGGTATTCAATTTTAGACTTTATTGCTATAGAATTAAAGTCCAAAATTAAATGACAATATTTTTACTACACGCTTTCGTTCACTCTACAATAGGCCTTTTAATTTTAGATTTTACATACATTGCTTTAAAGTCTCAAATTAAATGGTAAAAATTCAAAAAATTATTATTGTCCGTGTTATGACGGTGGTTTTGCTTTAGCAGAATCGCGG
Source organism: Eilema depressum (assembly GCA_914767945.1). Lineage (NCBI taxonomy): Eukaryota > Metazoa > Arthropoda > Insecta > Lepidoptera > Erebidae > Eilema > Eilema depressum. The sequence continues at coordinate 5,113,522 of OU612026.1, forward strand.
CCCTGGCCCTCGATTCTGCTAAAGTAAAACCACTGCACGAACAGTCATGTGGGTGACAGGTGTGAGGAGTTTGGACATGCCCACGGCGGTTTTGGACACGGTAGCCGTAACCCAGAGGGTGAGCACATCCTCAAAACGTGTACGGCTACCGAACTTGCCGTCGTGAACAGGTTCTTCAAAAAGAAAGCCGAACTTCTTGTCACCTGCAAGAGCGGAGAGCACGCTACCCAAATCGATTTCCTACTCACTAAGAGGCATAGCATCAGCAGGGTGGCCAACTGCAAGGTAATACCTGGAGAGAGTCTCACTAGCCAACACCGTCTCCTTGTCATGGACCTCCGCGTGAAACTCAAAGACAAACGCGCCGAGCGTGGCCAACGCAGAATCAGGTGGTGGTGAAGCCAAGTCCCAAAGTCTCGTCTTAGCTATCGGTGACAAGTGCGCTGATGCTGTAGACGAACCAGTACAGGTTTGCTGGGACAGGATTCAGGCAGCTATCCTTGAGGCTGGGAGGGCGGTGCTCGGTACGTCTAAGGGTGGACGCATCTATGACAGGGACACTTGGTGGTGGAACGACACAGTGCAGAGAGAGATCAGGGTGAAGAAAGCCTTCCTTAAAAAAGTGGCAAGCGTCCAAATCTTTCGATGACCGCGACGCGTACAAAGATGCAAAACGCGCCACCAGGAGAGCGGTAGCCAGGGCCAAACGAGACCACTTGCAACCGCTATATAACAAGTTGGAATCGTCTGAGGGGCAAAAGCTTATCTATAAGTTGGCGCGTTCTACGGCCAAAATGGCGCAGGCTCTGTTCAAGTGCCGCTGAATTAAAGACAAAGACCCTGAGGACAATCTGTTGTACGAGGAAATCGCGGTGAAGGAGAGATGGCTGTGGAAGAGCTACGGATTTAAATAATTGCCTTTATTAGTTTGGTAATCTGATCATGACTGATAATGTGTGCCATAATTATCTGTTTTATTGAATAAAACTAAGTTTATTTCGTTTCTGGTAGTTTAATTTAGTATATATCGACCACAATTCTGTAGTAAGACTAATACTAATGTAATTCTGCCACATTCTAACAGTATCGAGATTGTTTTTATTAATTATAATTCTATTGATGTGCAGAGTAAATAGTTTTTACAGCAAAAAAATCTACAGTTACGTGCTTTTACATCAGTAAATGTGAACTTAATTTTACCAAATATGGATATAAGTACAGCTTATATCCATATTTGGTTTTTCATCCAATTTTCATGGGGTGTATACACCATAAATTGGTATTTTCTAAGACGTATATCCATGCTAACTTCCAAACCAAAGAAGATAGATATGATTGAATGATTTAGCCTTCTTCATCCCCAAATTCTAAGAATCTTTCTCTTTGGAATTTTTTATGTAGCTTCTAAAATAAAAAAGTTATGATTTTTTTTCTAAAAATAAAATCGTTTTTTTGCTCTCCTGAAAAGTCGTGTTTTGGTTTATACGCCAATTGAACCCAGAGGTGTCGATATGTCTCGCACCCCGGCTGACCCAGGGCCCTTCTCTTTCGAGTTGGGGACCACGGGTTCCCCCTAGTCCCCGGGATAATCCTGAACTGCCATAGCATTGGTGTGAGCTTTTACTCTCAAGGTCTATGCGTGTATAGAAATACTCAGCACTCACCATACTGTTCGACAACAAAGATTCTATACTCCAACATATGTTTCTTCAGCAATCTATGGATGTAGTATAGAAATATGGAGAGATTTTCCGGGCGGTTCCTATAATTATCAACTTTAATAAAAAATAAGTCTCCTAAAATATCTATATATAAAAAATATATAAAAAAAATAAAAATCTGCAAATTCATAGATGTGTTTCAATATAAACTATATAAAGATCGTCTATACACCCTTATTTTTTAATTACCAGAGAAACTGCAGGGGCTGATAGGGAACGTATATAATTCAACATATCGATACCTCGGGGCTCAAAGGGCGTAACCGCCATTTTGGCGAAATTGAGTTTTTAATGTAGTCCTACTTATATTTTTCTCCTCTATCGATCTGTGTATTTAAAGTCTTCCAATTCAAATTTTTTTTTTTTAGAAATTTTTTGTAGAAAATAAAACAGATATTTTTAGTTTTTGTGCCGTAACAGCAACCACTGTTACTGTTTATAAACGCGAGGGTAGTAAACGACACCGTAGATGATACAAATGTTTTTACGCCTACCATTTTACATGATAAAAAATTTAAGTTTGGGTCGTAAGAGCAATCTCTCATATTGATCAATAAATTTGAGGGTAGTAAACGACATACCTAGTAAGTAGTAACATAATTAGGTACAGGTAAATCAATAACTATTAGTATTAATTCGTTGCTGAAGAACTACAGGCCCATCTCACTCCTGAGTCATGTCTACAAGTTGTTCTCGAGGGTCGTCACAAATCGCCTCTCGGGTAAGCTCGACGAGTTCCAGCCACGCGAGCAAGCCAGGTTTCGAAAAGGCTATAGCACCGTGGACCACATCCATACTGTTCGGCAGATTGTAGAAAAGACGCAAAAGTACAATCAGCCGCTGTGTATGGCGTTTGTAGACTACGAAAAAGCCTTCGACTCTATCGAAACCTGGGCAGTGTTGGATGCCCTGCAGCGGTGCCGTGTCGATTGGCGATACATCGAAGTGCTGAGATTCTTATATGACACTGCCACAATGTTCGTCCAGCTCCAAGACCAGAAGACGAAACCCATTAGCCTCCAGCGTGGAGTGAGACAGGGAGATCTTATATCAAACTATTCACCAACGCATTGGAGGACGTCTTCAAGACTGTGAATTAGACTGGACGGGGCATCAACATCAACTGTGAGTACATCTCGCACCTTCGGTTCGCTGACGACATCGTCATATTTTCGGAGTCGCTGGAACAATTGGGCAAAATGCTGCACAGCCTGAATGGAGCTTCTCGACGAGTCGGCCTCGGTGTATACTTGGAGAAAACCAAGATTATGTTCAACGAACATGTTACACCGAGACCGATTGCCATCGAAGGGGCGACACTTGAAGTTGTTCAAAAATATGTCTACCTGAGTCAGGTTATCCAGCTTGGTAAAAACAACTTCGAGAAAGAAATAGCCAGAAGGATCCAACTGGGATGGGCAACATTTGCCAAATTACGTCGGGTTTTTCTCCTCGCCCCTACCGCAATGCCTAAAAACAAAAGTTTTCGACCAGTGCGTCCTACTTGTTATGACTTACGGTGCCGTAACGTGGCCACTGAAGGTGGGGTTAGTCCACGACCTAAAAGTTGCGCAGCGGGCTATGGAACGAGCTATGCTTGGAGTTTATTTGAAGGATAAAATTCGCAACGAGATCATCCGACATAGAACTTAAGTTACCGACATAGCTCGAAGAATAAGCAGGCTGAAGTGGCAGTGGGCTGGCCACATCTGTCGAAGGACTGATGGCCGTTGGAGCATACGAGTCCTAGAGTGGAGACCGGAAGAAGAAAAACGTAAGGTGGGACACACCCCCAAGCCAGGTGGACTGACGACCTACGAAGTGTGGCTGGGACGGACTGGATGCGGAAGGCGGAGGATCGGCAAACGTGGCGCATATTGGGAGAGGCCTATGTCCAGCAGTGCACTGCAATAGGCTAATTGATTGATTAATTCGTTATCTGAGTTGATAAAAACGGTGAAAGTGGACCAAATGGTCCACTTTCCTGAAATGTCTACTCGGTTTCCCACTCGGTCTACTTTCTCTAATGGTCCTCTTTCCTGAAATTGACGGTTACAACCATCACTCATCATACATCCATTGATTTTTGGGGTGTAAACACCCCAAACACAAATTTTCGGGGCGTATAGGAAAGCTATTTTCGTTGCTTTTAAATTCATTCGAAATATAATTTTACAGTAACCTGCATCACAAAAATTTAAGACTTTTGGTCTTAGAATGGTTTATTTAGGTCAAAAATCGAAAAAGTTATGCCGAAAAAAGGAATTTTGTTTTTGTTTTTTTGCTCTCCTGTAAAATCGACTTTTGGCGCTTACGCCCTTTGAGCCCCGAGGTATCGATATATGGAATAATACAAATAGCCAACCATACAAAAAAACAAAGTTATTGACGTTTTTAAAATCTCAAAATACGTGCATACACGCAAAGACACCGTTTCATTTTACGTACTATGTGTGAATAGTAAATAGGTACCTATCATATCAATGAACTTTCGTCGTAAAAAAGCCGATGAGTTCCGAGAACGACCGACAATGTACCTACGTACCTACGACAGACGCGAGCGATTTTCAAGGTCAAACACTAATCAAAATCAAAATTAATGATTGATTGATGTATTACGAAACGTGCAAGACTTACCACTACAAGTAGATGCATAAACGAGCCCGATTTAATAAGTTAAATTTCAAACTGAGGACTGAGGACCGTCTGAAGGGGTATTCCGTATTACGAGTAGGTTGATAGGTTCACTGACATACACATTTCACTTCACTACACATGTAAATTGGCCTCAGATCCGGGGTCCTCCGTCCAATTCACCTGCCTTCAAATTGCGTATTGAGGTAGTATCTTACCGCACATCCGTAAAACGGCACTCACATTTTCACCGGGTGTAAAGTAAGTAGGTACGTAACATAATTATTAATGCACATTCGCGATTGATAATTTGGTACGCCATCTCGATAATTTATCGATTGTTTAAGGAAACGTGCGCGCATCAAGACGTCATAACCGGAACTGCATTGCTTTTATGATTTGAATTTTATTAAAACTGAAGGTCATTTGCATCAAAGAGATGCCGCCGCCGCCGGGTCGCTCGTTTCGCGGCACGTGTAGTGCGGGGTACGTGGGGGGTAGGGGATTAAAGTAGAGAAAGAGAGCGCGTATTTTATCAATGACTTCTTTGAGTGATTTTGTTCGTGAATTAGTATTATCTACTTCATATTCTATTGAGTAAAATTTTGTACGTCGTGAACAAATATTAGGTGGTTTTAGGGATAAAATTGACATACATACTTTATTCTTTTTTTATAGCATGGATGGGTTCAGTATCGAATACCTATCACTTTGCCAAAATTTCTCTGGTAATTAAAAAATATTCGTGTATATAAGTTTGTTAAGGTTCGGCTACAGCTAGGTAGGAGCAGACGAATCCCAGAGTGGAGAACGCTCGAAAGTAAAACGGACGGTGGGACACCCCCTAGCCAGATAGACTGACGACCTGAAAAAGGTGACTGGGATAACTGGATGCGGCAGGCGGAGGGTCGGCCTCGGCAGACGTGGCGCATATTGGACCTATTGTCCAGCAGTGGATTAATGGCTACAGCTTAAGTTTTTCGCAAAATTTTCATTAGCTTAACACAAAAATACATGGAAATCTCCACATCTCTATGACATTTTAACAACAATCACCTTAGTAGTGTTACGAAAAATATGAGCTCTGGACGACTTCATCAATATTTGAGGGCAACTGTAGGTAGGTACATATACCTACTCCGTTTGGTTAGGTACCTTTATTTTTGTAGAAACTTACCGGTAAGGAACAAAAATGGCAACTCTGTAGCTGGAGCGACAATGTGTTGGTGCGTAGAATCCACCCAACTTCACGTCCGTATGTGTTAGCTCCATATAATAATTTCCTAATAGTCTAAGATCCTATTAAGAAAATACTCTATTTGTTATTTGACTATTATTAGGACTAACTATATTGTGTGGTGACGGAGAAAGATTGCAAGTATGACCATACCACCCCATCTCATCTGAAGGGTGTCATAAGAGGGGGTTATTCCCAGTAGCCCCCACTGTCGACGCCACCACTGGTGACAAATGGGATTTGTTCCAAAAAATGTCCCACTGGTGGCGTCAACAGTGGTGGCAACTGGGAATGATCATTATTTTTGTTCCCAGCCGCCACCAGTGGTGACAGATGGGATAAATCATTTGATAAGCCCCCAGTAGTGACGTCAGACTAGTGGAGTTAGAACTGAAATTAGTGATAGTGGCCGTTCTTTACATTAGAGGTTAAGTAAAATTAGCTGGATCGGGTTTTGGATGGGTGGCCGTTCTTCACATTACGAGGTTAAGTAAAATTAGCTGGATCGGGTTTTGGATGGGTGGCCGTTCTTCACATTACGAGGTTAAGTAAAATTAGCTGGATCGGGTTTTGGATGGGTGGCCGTTCTTCACATTACGAGGTTAAGTAAAATTAGCTGGATCGGGTATTGGATGGGTGGCCGTTCTTCACATTACGAGGTTAAGTAAAGGCGACCAATAGAAAAATACGCAGACGATAAGTACTTATTACAGCGAGAGAAGGTAAAGTCCAGCGTGGAAACAGTAGGCCAAAGCCGTTGGGAGGCTTTGGCCTACTGTCCCAACGTTGGGTGAGACCTATTCCCAGCAGTGGACTTGGTTTTATGACTTCTTCTTCCTCTTAGCGTTAATTCCCAGTCGCATCCGAAGCTTTCAGCTCGGAGTCTGGGGTCCGCTTTTGCCAGTCTTAACTACGGATTTGGCTAGACCTCGATATTTTCTGTGAAGCGATTGCCATCTGACCTCCACATCCCAATGGTAACATTAGGCGATATCGAAGCTTTGCAGCTAGACTGTTATTTTTGGATTTTTGAGGGCTCCAACTACCCGTAACGACTACCATAGATGTTCTTATGGCAACCGGGACCGACGGCTTAACGTGCTCTCCGAGGCACGACCAGACCAATGCAAATACCCATATTTCATGAACACAAATATTTGCACTGAGCGGGGATCGAACCCGCGCCTCCTGCGTAGCGGCCGCGTTCACTACCGCTACACCACGGAGGCTGGTTTTATGACTATAATGTTAGATAAATTAATAAATACAAACATTGACTAATTGCATCTGTATCATTCATATCATTATATTCTATTTAATTCTGGGCTCGATATTGTAGAGTTGTTAACACTAAATAGGTATAAATGTCATTTGGGGTGTCTTTTTCTAAGCGAAAATTCTGTTATATTAAAATATCAGTGTAGGTACAGTTGAACATAGGAGATACGGTTGTACCTACCTTGCAGCAGCGTGCAGTCCGCATTATTGGGAATCCTGAGGTCACCAACACCCTGGAGCCCTTGCAGTTGCGTAGAGATGTGGCATCTTTGGCGGTATTTTACCGTCTCTACCATGGTGAATGTTCTGATGAGCTCTTCCAACTAATCCCACCCTCTCTTTTCCTATATAGGACAACACGTGCAGGACTTAGATGCCACCCGCATACGGTGCAGAATATTCCATCAAGAACCAAGCGGTTCGGCGACTCCTTCTTCTGCCGCACTATTAAGTCTTGGAATTCCTTACCAGTTCACGTGTTTCCCTCCTCCTACAGTCCCGGGTCCTTTAAGCGGGGCGTGAAAAAGCATCTGATGAGGCCGTCAAGCTGAGTGCCACCATTGTAACATGGTACATGTCTGTAATGGTGACCCTCTTTTCAGAGACTTTGCTTTCAGCTTACCATCAGGCGAGGCGAAGTCAAATTGACGTGTCCTATATAAAAATAAAAAAAAACCGTTTCTCCTTTGTCGACCTTACAAAATTTTTGGTACCCATTTAGTATTTACATTACTTATCAGCGTTCAGCGTTCTAGCTAAGCAACATAATATTAGTCAATGTATTCATATTATCTAACATATTTTCATTGTTATAGTCAAATAATAGATGGGGTTATTTTCTTAATGGGATCTTCTACTATAATATAGTTTTCTTACTGTTATTGGTCCTGCAAAGAGTTTATTAGCTATAGGCGGGTATACCTACAGTCAGCATCACATCAATTTTGGCGAACAAAATACTCAAAATGATCTTAATAAATTTTTATATCTTATAAAAGATCTCCACGGATACGTACATATTATGTCGAACTCGAACCGACTAAAACGCACGCCGTCTGTGGGCCGTCGGTTGCTGTAGGTGAGATTATCATAGACAAATGATCCTAATAAACATATTTTTCTTTCTTTTTCTAATACCTTGGCTTTTCCCCCTTTCCAGTTGACTGACTGTTGACGGTTTAACGTGCTCTCCGAGGCACAGAAATGCCCAGACGAAACGCAAATAGACATGACATATTCATGCGTACAACATGATATTTGCACTGAGCGGGAATCGAACCCGCGTCCCATTAGTAGCAGTCGAGTTCACTATCACCACGTCACAGAGGCTGTCCATTTATAAGATAGGATAGAAGGAAAATACTTGTGTATAGAGGAACTAATATTCATTGAAGGGTAATTTCACGATGCCTAATTTTTTGCTAATTTCGGTGGCATTTTTCAATCATAGGTTTTCCGATGAAAAAATTTAATGGAGTTCTTTTAGAACACATCAGTATTCTAGATATTCTGGAGTTCTTTTAGAACACATCAGTATTCTAGATATTCTAAAAGAACTCCATTAATTTTTTTCATCGGAAAACCTATGATTGAAAAATGCCACCGAAATTAGCAAAAAATTAGGCATCGTGAAAGTACCCTGAAAATTGTTTAGTTGTGCCAATGGGAATGATTTAGAAAAATTATCCCTCATGGCACAACTATTTGTGTAGGTATACGTAGTTGGTCCATGAGGAAAACCTGGATCTAGGATAGATCTTGAGTTGTTTATCCTCTACGATTTTCATAACATATTATTATGTAACTTACCCAGAGAAGACATATCAATTTTGCATATAGGTGTGCCTTTTGGATATACCGGGGCTTCGTCTTCACCTTAAACGAATGAAAAGTGCATACATACATACATATAATTACGCCTTTATCCCCCAGAGGGTTAGGCAGAGGTGAATTAACACGCACATTTCACCAATCATTGTATTCGGTCCCACGTAATAAGGGGTGAGCCTATCGCTGTATTCCGGGTACCTACTATTGTTGACTCGAGCCATGCATCTGAGGCTGAGTCTGGGCTGTATATTATATGACTGATGTTAAACAGCCATATTCCTTCACTTGTAGTAGGTATGACAAAGACGAAAGAAAGTGATATAAGAAATAACGGAAACTTGCTTTTACTTTATCAGATTATGTTTCTAAATGATGTACCAGCCCTTTCAACCCCTTTTTATACGATAAAACGCTTAGAGTATATGTCATACTCTAAGATAAAACGCCTTTCTTGATAACTAAGACTGTACCCTTCAAGATCAGCGGCCTTACCATAAACCTTAAAACAGGTCAATAATTGAACACTGCTGTCATTCTGCCAACTGCAAATGACACTTTGTAATGTCATATAAATACAGGGCGTCCCACGGCGATGCCACATGGAGGGCAAGTACCTTAAATCCTTAAGTTGGCGCATTTTACTTAAAGGAGACATCATTTTATTTTTAAAAAGAAACAAAACTGCATTCAAAGATTTTTAAAAATTCGCTTGCCACACCCGGTAATCGAACCGACTAAAATCCGAAAAAGTAACATCCTGTATTTTTATGGCATCAATCGATAGTGTCAATCAAAACGATCAAATCTCTCTAAGAAACATGGTAAATTAAATGAAAGGAAGTCCTTGAAACCTAAACTTATAAATTCAATTTGGCAAAATAAAACACTTTAACTCAAAGTTCATCCCCATCCATCTGATACCATATTAACAATTAAATTCCTTATTTAAATCACTTTTCTTTTTTTATCGTGTGGAGACCGCTGCTGGTCAGCAGCAGCAGTAGTATTTAGGTATGTCGAACTCAAACCGACTAAAACCGCACGCCGCGCCGTCTCAATTGACAGGTTATAAGTTAATCCAATAGGGCAATTCACTCGCCATCTTCGTTGCCCAGGGTACACCGCGTGCAGGTTTCTAATCAAGCACCTAAAAATTACTACCTACCCTACCTACATAACCTCATGCAGTTACCCAATAAAGTTACATTCTAAACAGGTAACAAAGTTCATTCATTCAGTAGGTATGTACTTATTTTACTAAATAAATTTCATCAAAGATATCTCTAGTGTTGACCTTATAAGATACCTTATCTGATGATTTCTGGAGTAAAAGTGCTGTGTCTGTTTGCATTGATTTATAAGTTACTAGCCTTCCGCCCGCGGCTCCGCCCGCGTGCATCTCGGTTAACGCGACCTTTGCTCATATCTTCGGTTCTACTCAACCGATTGCGATCAAACAAACGTAAGATTTTAAGTCTGAGTAAGCCCTTTCTAACAAAAAAAACCGCATCAAAATCCGTCCAGTAGTTTTTGCGTCCATCGCGGACAAACAGACAAACAGACAAACAGATAAACAGACAAACAGACAAACAGACAGGAAATTAAAAAAAAAATATTTTCGTGTTCAGTATCGTTAACATAACATACCCCAAGTATTTTTTTTTAAATACCTCCAATGTACAGACACGACCACTTTACAATTATATAATAGTATAGAAGATTTTGTGAACTTCCTTTCATTTAATTTACCATGTTTTTTAGAGAGATTTGATTCTTTTGATTGACACTATCGATTGATGCAGCGGTCTCCACACGATAAAAAAAGAAAAGTGATTTAAATATGGAATTTCATTGTTAATATGGTATCAGATGGATGGATGAACTTTGAGTTAAAGTGTTTTATTTTGCCAAATTGAATTTATAAGTTTAGGTTTCAAGGACTTCCTTTCATTTAATTTACCAAGTTTCTTAGAGAGATTTGATCCTTTTGATTGACAATATCGATTGATGCCATAAAAATACAGGATGTTACTTTTTCGGATTTTAGTCGGTTCGATTACCGGGTGTGGCAAGCGAATTTTTAAAAATCTTTGAATGCAGTTTTATTTCTTTTTAAAAATAGAATGATGTCTCCTTTAAGTAAAATGAGCCAACTTAAGGATTTAAGGTACTTGCCCTCCATGTGGCATCGCCGTGGGACGCCCTGTATATTGGATTACAAAGTGACATTTGCAGTTGGTAGGATGACAGCAGTTCAATTATTGACCTGTTTTAAGAGTTCATGGTATGGGCCCCGACAGACAGCCAGGCAGACAAACTGACGGACAAACAGACAGACAGCTCTGTTGGTACTCACCAAGGTTTTTAAATAGATGTTTCCTCGATACAAACCACGCATATGAGCTGTGTAAATGTTTTACTCTTTCTTGTTCTGAAAGTAAAGTACAAAATCAAATTGATTGACGACCTTTGTGGCGTTGAGGATGCAACTGCTACGTCGGAAGTCGCAGGTTCGATTCCCGCTCAGTGCAAATATTTGTACGTATGAATATGGCTATTTGAATTCGTCACTTGTAAGTTGTAAGCCGGTGTACCTCTTGATCAACGTACCTACGACGAGATTCTGGTGCAGATTCTGCTCCCATAAAAGCAGTAGTATACTAAGTCAAATCTGAAGGGAAAGGAGAGGAAAGGCTCCTAAGTAAAAGCTTCGGATGCAAGCAAGAATCACTGTGTGAATCACAATGGATCGGTAAACGAACGAGGGCGAAAAGTAGTGCATAGAGTCCTGAATTCATGAGTTTGATTCTTCGAAAACGATTTTTTTTAGGAATGCTTAAGTTAGTGACTTAATTTATGTAAGTAAACGCCTGTGCTTATCCCTTTAAAGCTCTAAAACTAATACCTATGTCGCTTTCTTTACATATTCTTAAACAAAATAACTTACTCATTGTAACTTCTGTATTATTAATCAACATATATTTATACTCGTCTATATCTCTTGTGATATTTGACATAGACACATTTCTACACATATAATTTCGTCCTACATTTGATTCTTGGAACACAGTTATATTAAAATACACCATCAATATAAACAGTCCAGCTATCATAAAGTACCACTGTCGAGAACCACAGTCTGTTCGACATCCATTCTTTTCGAAAGATAATAAACATCTTTTAAAGTTACAGTATACTTTTTTAACATATAATTTAACTGCTGGTCTAATATACTTATTTAAAAGTAACATAGCTTCTGTGACACAATATGTAAGTAAAATAAAAGTAATACAAAATCGTAAGCTTACATCAAAACAAACTTTTTAACAGTTTATATGTCAAAATAATAGCTGACACTCGCATAGACTATACTATACTTGATAATAGACTATGTCATTTTTCTCTGAACCTTTTCCCAAACCATTTGGTGTCGGCTTTCCAGTCCATGCGCGGTCTGAGAAGGTGGTCACAGGGGACATGACCCTCCCCAAAATCGTGCACGTCTATTTGAAAGTCTTCTGATAAATAACATTCGGAGCCATGACTCCAATGTTCTACAATGTTAACTAAAGTTCACCGAATGTTCACTTATCATGACTCCTTTTTGAAAAATACTTTTTTCAAAAAGGTGTTTTCTGAAAGAATTCCCGCACTTGACCCCCCCTCCCCCAAACAGGCTGCGACCGCACCTGTTCCAGTCTAAGGCTGCCTTTAAACCAGAGATGTGCTATGCAGCTATGCTACGAGGATGTAAAAGCTAAGCTATGAAACTATGTGACCGTTTCCACTGTGCTATGCTATGTAGCGTAGCGTACTCGCTACGCTTGTAGATGTGCTGTGAAACTTCCTACTAATATTCAAATTTCGAAACTATTCTCCATGCATAGCACACGTCCATAGTAGTTAAAAAAAAGAAAGAAAGAAAATATTTTTATTCAAACCTAGCATACATAAGATATGCACATTGCACATTTCAGCAACACAAAAACTACATCATTGTGCTTATATATTAAAATTAAAGCTTAATGCTCTCAGCTTAATGCTGTCCGCGTTGTAGTGCAGGCTGACAGCGCTGGTTTTCAGAGACGGCCGGTTATGTATCTTTTTATATATAAAACATAGGTTAGCTGAAACCCTTTCCATCAGTGCTATGTTATGTGGACCAATGAATGTGAATGGTGGAAATCAAACGCTTGTAGCGATGTCCGTAGCACATCTCTCGTGGAAAGGCAGCCTAGGCCTGTATTTTACAACGATACTCATTCCTGAATCCTGATTTATAACAAGATCTGAGGACAGATTGTTACGATGACAGTTATAATTTCATTGTGGGAGTCGAAATAAAATATTTGCAATGAGTGGGAATCGAACCCGCGCTTCCTGCGTAGCAGTCACATTCACTACTACGTCACAGAAGCTATCGCTGGTTTGCCGTTATTCATATGTTAACGTTGGAGCCGTGAAAAGTCTAACAACTGCAATATCGAATTATTGGCGATATAGCCAATGGATTGTGAAGGTCAGGTGGCAGGCGCTTCATGGAAAATATCAAAGTTCAGTCAAACCCGCAGTTAAACTTGAAAAAGCGGACCCCGGACTCTCAGGTGAAAAGCTTGAATGGATCCAACGTTAGGAAGAAGAAGTACAGCAAACCCACCTTATAAAAAACCGAGCATTATTATACTTCTACTACTTCTACTTGTATCTTGGACCTAAAATGTGCTCCATAAACGCAGTACGTGTTTTTTGAGTGTCTTTCGAGGATAGCACAAAAGACAATCGGGATGCTACGGCGCTAAACGAGCTCAAATTCACCAAGCATAGATTATTACAAAAGAATCCGAGCGCGCCAGGGCCTTGGCCGTGTCTCACAACTTACTTTCTAGATATATGTCCCTTATCCCTCTTTAAAAATACATACATACAATCACGCCTATACCCCGGAGGGTTAGGCAGAGGAGAATTAACACCCACATTTCAACAATCATTGCATTAGGTCCCACGTAATAGGGGTTGAGCCTTTAGCCGTTTTTCGGGCACTATTGTTGGCTCGAGTCATGTATAGGCTGAGTCTGGGCTGTATATATCTGTCTGATGTTAAACAGCCCTATCCGTTAGTCGCCTTGTACAACACCGCATGGGAGGAGATGGGGTGGCCCAAATAAAATTCTACTCTGCCGGGTACCACGCGGCTTCTTTTTTGAAAAATAATCAAATAAAAGCGTAAACAGGAATCACACAATTAAGTACATCAATCAGTCTTGCCAAGGCGCTAAATCCTCTATTTCCGTGGCACAACTCCGATTCCGGGACGTCGACGGCGCTAAACGCTGGGAATTAATCCCGGAGACAATTGGACAGGCACAATACCGAGGCTGTGGCGCTTGATAACTTTCCTTAGTATGTAAGATGAAGTAATTTGCGACTGAACGTCACCCCCGTTTGCTGGTATTAATATTTTGTTTGTGTTAGTTATAATAGACATTAATTATTACGCAAAATGTAAACGATTAGGTATTTATTTTTGGGATTGGGTTTTTGAAGAAGGGTATATACCCCTGGTGTTATACGTCCATAGGTCGCGGTAACCATTTTCCATCAGGTGGGCCGTGTATGTTCATGTTTCTCTATGTTTGCCTTGCCTAATCTCTGAAATCTTTCACTAGCATTTTGCAGAAATCACGAGGCTTAACGTAACTTAGGCTAATTTATAATTTTAGAAAAAACACTACGGTTACGCGCAATAAAATTACAACCTAGACGAAGTCCTAGGCACATCTACTGTCTAAGCAATGATTTATTTAGGAGAACACAACATTACGAAGACCGTCAAGCTGCCCATAGTGCCCATACTTGAAATTTCCTCCACAAAATGCGTATACATCCTTTGTTGTCGTTTAGAGGTAAACAAATAGTAATCTTTTGCTAATACCAGCCCACTTTCTACAGAAAGCGTCAGTCAATGGAAGAAAATGTGCGTTAATGTGACTCTCAAGAAAATAGTAAAGAAATTATATCGTGTCGTCTCTCGCGTTTTAAGTTAAGTTTAATTAATTATTTGTCATAGCAATTTGATGGTTTTTGTTACTGATATTTATGTATGTTAATAGCTGGTGAAGCCCTCCTGGATGTCGGTAATCGCGACCAAACGTAGCCTATATCCTTTCCCTAGGTCTAAGCTATCTCTGTATCAAATTTCATCAAAATCGGTTCTGTGGTTTGAGCGTAAAAGTGTAACAAACACACAGAGTTACTTTCGCGTTTATAGTATGGATATGGATTTTAGAAGATAGTTAACCTTTAACTCTTTGCTTAAATATACTGACAGAGATAAAGACCTATTCTGACGTCTCCAATATTTGCCTGCTGTCATTTCCAACCGTCATTGCACGCACCAAATTGTAAACAAAGTCCTTTTCCTTTTCCTTAACACATTTTCTGTTAATATGTAATTATTTTAATCACCTTTCTCGACACTGAATCTCTAAAACGTTGTTACGTGTTTTATGAAAATTTTACGTTATAATAGCTTCGAAACTGGGCACAAAATGAATTAAGTCAAACTATTAACATTAACACATAAACTACCTTTTTGGTTTTGAAATCAATTATTATTGTTTTCAGCGGGGATAAAAATTATAATTGATATTAATATTGTCCAGTTTTTACTCTTACAAGAAATTGTAATGTTCTTGTCCAAATAAAGTCTGGAAATTGACTGAAGAAATTAATTTATTCGGATTAATAAATTCAAATGTAGTATCTTGACTGAAGAAACTATTTTATTCGGATTAAAGAATTCAAATGTATTATCTACCTTCAGGTCATTCGTATTTTCATTACCTTGCAACGGAATTTCGTCGGCAAGTTCTCCGTGTATTGGTAATAAACTATATAGAGAAGATCAATTATACTGGAAACATACGCCTTGAGTGGACAAAATAATGAGTATATAAATGGCGAGGCTGAAAATCAACCGATTTAGGTACAGTTCTCTGATAGGACGCGATCGGCGGTCGTGTTCTCTCCAAGAATGTCTGGACAACAAGGGTGAATGTAGAAGGAGGTCGTATAAAAATTGGATCGTGGCGGTGTTGTTCCTTGTGTGTTTGCGTTACGTGTACAAGTACTGGTTTTCGGATGGATATGAAGCTGTGTTTGATACTACAATTGTTCCAATCTCAGATCGTGGAGGTAAGACATTGTAATTTTTTTATTTAGGTTTTAATATAACTTGTAATAGGCCTACCAGACACACGGGCTTCATCACAGTTTTGTCTAGGCCGATTTGGAAGTATACGGAACGCCGCTCGTAACTGTATCATTACAACACACTGTACTAACCACACGCACGCACGGTGTTCCGTGTACAAACCAGCCTATCCAGGCAAAACTGTGGTGGAACTTGTGCGTGTGGTGAGCTCGTAGGTAAGATCTTCTGGCAATTCTGTTAATATAGTCCTTAAACTGGTTGTCTGGAAGAGATCACAGACCTGCGATAAGACCACCCATAGTACAACTCTCTATCATGTTATATCCACTGTATGTATCCCATGTTTGGTGTGCAATAAAGAGTATTTATCTTTATTTTTATTTTCACTGCAAGAGGAGAGGACGGCGATCTCGTCTCCGCAACTGACGACTTAAGACGGCGCATGGTTTTAATCGGTTTGAGTCCAATATAACCACCCTCGCCGGCTCCGGCGGAATCTGGCCCTCTAGACAAATGGCAATTCGTCGGCCGGTTTGGTTCGGTCAGTTCGGTAGAATAGAATGCCAAATGTATGGGATTTGACGTATATGACAGGCGTCAACGAATGTTATAAACGGCAAATCCTATACATTCGTCATTTTATTCCATGACATGATACGCCGAGCAACGAATTGCCACTTGTCTAGGGGGGCTGAGGAGATTTCAGCGCTATAAAAAAGAGGTTTAGACACTTCGAATGTTCCCATCCTGAAGTTGACCTTGTCCAATAAAATTGTTCAAATATACGGTTTCTTAAATTCTTACAGATGAGCTCTTGACCTCGAAGAAGCCTCCACCTCCACCAGAGAAGCAACACCCGCAGAAGCCTCAACAATCGCAGCTATCTACCGACATTACCAACTATTATAAACGTAAATTATTATTCACAATGTTTTTAAATGACAGACTCTACAGGCGCGGTGGCAGTCAAAAATTTTGGAGAGGGTCACCTTTTCTCCGATTTTAAGTGCGGAAATTCCTTCAGGGAATCCATTTTCCTCCCCGCCGCGTGGTTCCCGGCAGAGTAGAATTTGGGCCACCCCATCTTCTCCCATGCGGTGTCGTACAAGGCGACTAAGGGATAGGGCTGTTTAACATCAGACAGATATATACAGCCCAGACTCAGCCTATACATGGCTCGAGCCAACAATAGTGCCCGGAAAACGGCAATAGGCTCACCCCTATTACGTGGGACCTAATACAAGGATTGGTGAAATGTGGGTGTTAATTCACCTCTACCTAACCCTCCGGGGATAAAGGCGTGATTGTATGTATGTATGATTTGGGCATGTCCCCTGTTACCTTCGGACCGGTTCTTTATGTTCTGGGGGGATATGATCGTAAATGCGGTCTTTGAACGCCACTTATTGTATGACATATAATGACGACAGGTCTGTATGACAACATAATATTATTACGCGGCTATTTGTAGGTAAGTATTTGTTTAATTGACCCATCGATTTATAATAAATTGACCTATGTATTTGGCAAACAATGGCCATAATTGCCTATTTGACAAATTTGACAAATGGATAAAGGTCTAATTGCCTTAAAATTTCATTCCAATTTTCATTATTTTAGTCTACAGAAAAATACTTATGTGTACATTTTTACATTAATTGCTACGGCTTTTACTAATTTCTAGAAAAGTACATTTTCATTTTGTTGAGATTAGTAATTAGGTAGGTATAGATAGATTAGTAGGTACTTAAGTTACTATTTTCACTTTTTAGTTGATGCTGCCTTCTTGGGAGAATATACGACAAGCGATACGAATTTAAAAAAATGTATTACTAACATACACGTTGGTAAGTGCCTGCATCATCATCAATCATCAATTAGCCTACCGCGGTCCACTGCTGGACATAGGCCTCTCCCAATGTGCGCCACGTTTGCTGATCCTCCGCCTTCCGCATCCAATCTGTGCCTGCATGTTCAAATATAAATTTCCCAGCCTAAATTAATTACTATAAGTTGTGGAGGTTTTTTTTTATTCTACCACCTCTTGACATAACCAGACCCTACTCTATACAATGCTTAATATTATCTAGTCTTCTATTTACGAAAAATCCACTCAGGGTTCAGTTCTATCTGTAACTACTATTGTTATATAACTAATCTTATTCTCTCGCTTTCAATCCAGCCCCTCTAAACAAGTGGCAATTCGTCGGCCGGCGTTTTGTAGAATAGAATGCCAAATGTATGGGATTTGACGTATATGACAGGTGTCAACGAATGTCAAAAACGTCAAATCCTATACATTCATCATTCTATTCCATGATACGCCGAGTAACGAATTACCACTTGTCTAGGGGGGTAGTCCTCTAGTAACGTACAAGTTCTCGCTTTATTACCTCTCATACATTCACGCCGGCCGCTACGCAGGAGGCGGCCGCTACGCAGGAGGCGCGGGTTCGATCCCCGCTCAGTGCAAATATTTGTGTGCATTAAATATGGGTATTTGCATTGGTCTGGTCGTGCCTCGGAGAGCACGTTAAGCCGTCGGTCCCGGTTGCCATAAGAACATCAATGGCAGTCGTTACGGGTAGTTGGTGCCCTAAAATGTCCAAAAACAACGGTCTAGCTGCAAAGCTTCGATATCGCCTAATGTTAACATTGGGTCGTGGAGGTCAGATGGCAATCGCTTCACGGAAAATATCGAGGTCTAGCCAAATCTGTAGCTATGACTGGTAAAAGCGGACCCCAGACTCCGAGCTGAAAGCTTCGGATGCGACTGGGAATTAACGCTAGGAGGAAGATACATTCACGCCATACCTGTCATACTTCGGGATTTGGGGGAGGGGATGTTTTGTGGTATTTTTTTATTCGCGGTAACTTGTAGAGCGGAGGTCGTGATTAAGAAACAAGAACCAACTTTGTTTCAGGCAAATATCCAGTGAACATGACAAGATTGGAGTTGTTTGAGTTAGAAGACATGTATCCTTCGGTGGGACGAGGGGGCTACTATCACCCAAAAAACTGCTCTTCGAGGCAAAAAGTTGCCATTGTTGTCGCTTTTCGGTATGTGTTCAATTCATTTGCTGTTTTTTTTACCCGACTAGGCAAAGCCAAAGGAGGAATATGATTTTGATAGACTATGTATGTATGTATGTTCATTTGCTCTCATATTTGAATGAAATTTTAAAGCATTTCTAACTTATCAAATTGATTAAGATAGGAAAAAGCTAAATTACGCTCAGGCGGGACTTCTTGCCATTACATGGAAATGCTCTGACCACTGAGCCACCGAGCTGCGCCTGAACCTGATCCAAATTATCCTATACATCCATCTTTTTTTTTTCCACCGGCTTTCCTTTCCAAAAACTTTACCCTTCGCCACTGCGTCCACTCGTCCAGTTTAAAGTTTTCGCTTTGGAGTCCGTGGTCCTTTTATTGATGTTGTATCTCGGCTTTTCCTGCAGTGACTTGTAAGCAGTTTCAGCCACCGAAAGTGGCACCCCAGTAGAAGACAAAACAATTGTTGTGCAAAGCGGTACTGTACAAACTTATTAATTCATTAAAATTGATTTACAGGAGTCGGGACACCAGCCTGGCAATATTTTTGCATAACATACATCCATTCTTAATCATGCAGAAACTGGAATACCAAATATTCGTAATCGAACAATCAGGTAAGTTTACTTCAATATCGGATCATCACCATCAATATACCTTACTACTATATGCCTAGGCCTAGGCCAGTGGATTCCCATAGATTGACAGAGAGTTAATCTATGGGAAGCACAAGGTTTATGAGGGCCAACATACAATACCTACATGTTTGGAAGAATAAGAAGAGGGAGGCTCTGTTTTGGAGTTCCATAATTTGTGTACTTAAATTTTTCGTGCAGAAATCCCCTCGGATTCCGCTTCAGTCACCCGATTCAGTCTAACACTTTGGAAAAAAGTTGTCCAAACAGTTCGATCATCGGACTATTAGCAGGAGAGAATGGAATAAGCCCCTAAAACAATCTCTTTCACCCCGGTATATCTCTACCTAGCTTCACTAGCATATAGACAATGCTAGCATCGCAGTCGCCTAAATTGTATGTGAGTGCATGAGGGCCAAATAAGATTATGCTTAGGACATTATATTTTGGACCTAAAATGTACTCTATACGCGCAGTAGGTACACGTTTCTTGGGTGTCTTTTGAGGATATCACGGTGCGCTGCTGAGGCTACAGTTCAAATTCACCAAGCATAGATTAATACAAAACAATCTGCGCGCGCTAGGGCCTCGTTTTTCACGCGAATTAGGTCCAAGATACGTGTCCCGAGGTAGAAAGAAAGAAAGAAAGAAAGAAGAAATATTTAAACATAAACCATAAGGTATAATATAATAAATAATAATTCTACGCATTCTAGGTCTCGGCATCTTCAACAAGGGTCGGCTGTATAACGTGGGTTACAAAGAGGTCAGCAAATTAAGGAAATTCGAATGTATCGTGTTTCACGACGTGGACCTCTTGCCAACGAACCTGGAGATACAGTACAGCTGCCCCACGCTGCCGAGGCACATGAGCTCCGTTGTCAATGACACCGAGATTAAAAGAAATGGGTAAATTGCTCCATTAAGTATTCATTTAAGTCGCTAAGTAAGCTTGAAAACTTCAAAAACTCATCACTATCATCACAGTAACAGTTTTGCTCAGGATCTGAAAATCTTAGTGAGGGCCTATATATCCCGCGTGTGGGAATGTCGAGAATTCTTCTACATTTAGCCTGGGCCCATAATTATTCTAAGCACCGTTGCAACGGGAGTAGACGACCGGCTTTAATTGGTTAACATTTATGATAGAAGTGGCGTAAAACTAATCTAACTTAAATGTGTCGGCGAAAACGAATGTAACTACATAGTTATTATGGTCAAACCTAATAAAGGTCCATTTCGAACTGAGTCCTCACCTCATCCTCACTCTCCCATTTCACTCACGAGAACCCAATTTAATCCAGCTTGATCGCTGTTAGGTACTATTTAATATACTGCAGGCACATGCCATGCTGTAAGAACGTTTCGAACGATCGAACGAACTCGACAGAATCCGCGCTGATATTTCAATTTCGCATGCTGCAAATCTATATGCTCGACAACGTGAAACGTCACCAAATTTTTTACAGCATGCGAAATTGAAATCTCACCGTGGATTCAGCTGTCAAGTTCGTTCGATTGTTCGAAATGTTTTTACAGCATATGCCTGCTGGTCAAATCCGGTATAAGTGAAGACCATCAGCTCCAAGACTTTTTTTCTTGTAGACAGGAATACAAATTCGAGTCGTTGTTTGGGGGTGTGGTATCACTAACATTGGAGATGGTGGTACGAGTCAATGGGTACTCCAACGTCTACTTCGGCTGGGGAGGAGAGGATAACGACATGCTTTGGAGGTATTTTCCTACTGTTTGTGATATATTTACTTATTTTTTCTTCATGTGGTTTATTCAATTAAAGATTAGTACCTATATTTAAGGAAGGTTTTATTCGGATTGAACCTTTTAAGGTTGATTAATTTTATCGTATCTTCGGTTTCTTAGTGGTTAAGGACCGGCATGAATCCATTCCTAACACAAGCTATTTAGTTTACCTAACGGAAAATATTAGTATTCCTGATGTATATTAGTTAGTAGCATAAAAAAAATACCTTTACATTATACATTTCAGGCTTCGGGCAGTGGGGTATCCAATAGTAACGTATAATAAAACTGTCGGTGAATATATCGTGCTGCCACATTACCGTGCTCCCATCAATGGCTTCAGGTAAGTTGCTTTATTATAGGTACCTATTTACCCTAATAAAATAAATAGTCGAATTAAGAGCCTCCTCTTTTTTTGAAGTCGGATAAAATACAGACATTACGTGATCTGCAATGGTTTTTCCAAGCGACTATGATATGGGGTTCTTCAAGAAGGGCATTAGAAGTTTTCTTTAGGGTTGCCAGCGCGAGTGTAACGCCCCTGGTGTTGCAATCGTCCGTAGGCTATAGGGTATCCACTTTCCATCCGTGTGCTAGTCTGCCACCTAAGTGGTATAAAAAAGAAGTAGAGATTTCCTTGATCTAAATTTCGGGTTTACAACTTCTGTGGGCTCCGTGGTGACGGTGGAGCGTCCGACTGCAAAGTCTGTGATGGTGGGTTCGATTCGCGCTTAATTTCTGCAAATATGTAGGTAAGTATATCCCTCTATTCCCACTAGTTCAGTTGACTGAACTAATGGGATATCAGGGAATAATGATTACAATTATTTTACAGACATCACCTTTTAGCAACAGCTCTAGAAAGATACAAAACTGATGGTCTCTCAAACCTGGAATACGAAGTTGTCTCAAGGAACACCTACCATCTTTATACTCACATTGTGGTGGATATCAACCCTCGGAAGGAAAATATCTCGTTGTGGTACACAGCTGATGAAAGGCATTAAATTATTAAACAAATTTTTTGTGTTTTATTCTCTCTAGGAAGTTTCTCATAGCGATTTCCCTGTTGCGTCCAACCCTAGCAACCCTGACAGGATAGTCGTACATACATTCATCCGGTTTAGCGTACTACCCATGAGTGGAATGCCCTGACCGCCTGACCGAATATGTATGTGTTTCCAGACTGGTTCAGCCGCAATATGAAATTGGGGGGGGGGGGGGGGGAGACATTTAATTTAACGTACAAAATTGGGGTGAGGGGGGATTGGTAGGACCTATAATAGCCTTGGTCACTGCTGCAATAGGAGCAATAGGCTAATGGATTGATTGATTGATAGTATGTTTATCCTCATTCAATTTTACTCGTTCGTTCAATCATATCCGCCAAGCAAATACAGAGATTATCCATCCTAATATTATATAAATGCGAAAGTAGCTCTGTCTGTCTGTTACGCTTTCACGCCTAAACCACTGAACCGATTTTAAAGGAATTTAGTATAAGGGTAGATTAAACCTTGAGAAAGGACATAGGTTATGTTTGGTCACGATAACCGACATCCACGCGTATGGAGCCGCGGGCAACAGCTAGTACAAATACAAATAATCAAAACCGGAACTGTGAAATAGCACTATCGAAACATGAACAGTCATAATCTGATAGTTGTATCTCAAGAGGACACTACTGTAATAAGTAGGCAATTATTACTAAACAAGGAACACTCATTTGCATTCAACAGCTATGTCCACGCCACTCCATGCCACGACCTTGCGGACCTTGTACTTTCCACACTTAAGATACTCTGATAAAATACTGCTATAAATGTTAAGTTTCTTCATAAAGCCCTTATTGTCCCTCCGGACTCGTGGTCCCCCTGTGATGTTCCCCTGGGGGGACTACGAGTAAATCGCATTCGCTCGTGGTCCCTCCGATTCACTCTTGACCATTAATACATAAAAGGCATATGGTATGTAATTGGCTTTTTGTGCATAATATGAGAATAGTACCTACGTCTATGATGACTACTTCGCACAATTAAAACCTCATTTTATTTATCTAAAGTAAAAAAAGTAAAAAAGTAAGTATAAAAAGTAAGTAAAGTAAGTTAAGTATAAAATATTTTTATTAAAAAAATAAAAACCGACTTCATACGAATATACTATTGCACTGAAAAGTAATAAATAATCACTTTATTAATTTACTTCTGGTTACAATACAATTAATATTTTTGGTTTTTAATTTTTTATTAAACATATTTTATTTTAAAAACAAAACATATTAAATTATTTTTTGCAATATTTTTTTTTATATTACATTTTGAAGTCTAGTTATTGCAGCGGCAATGCGGTGCCGCTTCCGAGTTGTACCTACCGCTGTTCGGCATTTTAGGGACCAAAAACACGTAACAGACAAAAATTATTTTCATGCAGGGAGACGAAATTTTGCGGATGGTCGAACACAAAACACTGTCAGAAATGGAATGTGTCGTTGATAACGCAAAAAATGAGCTGGCAATGAAAATGGATAGCATGAAAAAAGAAGCATCCACGTCATTTGAACCGATGCCTAGAATCTATGAAAAATATATTACTCCATTGAAACATAAAAAACTAGATACAAAAATACCCAAATTTGAAAATGTCAAGTGTTGTTTATATAAATGTAGGAAGAATGCAATGGAGGTCAAAAAAACTGTTTTTAAATGCTTATGCGAGGTAGAAATACCGGTGCAATTTCGGACAATGCTTGTTGCTGATTATATTTATGAACAAACCAGGATTATAATATTTTGCAATGAACAAGCATTGTGCCTACTACCAAAAATAGAGGAATATTTTGTTGACTCAACCTTTAAAAGTACCCCTCGTCCATTTTATCAGCTATTATCTATTCACGGAGATATTGGAAGCACATCCGGGACATGTCATGTCGTTCCGATGTTTTATGCTCTCATGAGTGACAAAAAAGAGAGTTCATATCATGCAATATTTGATATTTTAAATACTAGGTTTAAAGAATGGAAGCCAGTTAAAATTCATATTGATTTCGAGTTTGCAACATCAAACGCTTTGAAGCAATTTTTTCCTGACCTTGTTATAAATAAATGTTATTACCACTATAACAACAGCATTTGGAGAAAATCGAAGGCACTTGGAATCAAATCAAAGCTGTACCTTCGCATAGTCGGTTTATGTGCTGTTTTACCGCTTCTACCACTGGATAAGGTCCCTGAAGGATGGTATTATATTGAGCAGCGTTGTAAAAATAAAGATGATCAAAAACTAAAATTATTTATGAAATACATGAAAAAAACATGGCTAAGAAACGATAGTTACATCAAAGAGTGGTGTGTGACTAATGAGAGACACAGAACTAATAATGTTATGGAAAATTGGCATTCCCTAGTGAATAGGTCAATCAACAAAAACTATGTTACCATTGCAAAATTATTAAGTGAACTAAAAAA
Organism: Eilema depressum; assembly: GCA_914767945.1. Classification (NCBI taxonomy): domain Eukaryota; kingdom Metazoa; phylum Arthropoda; class Insecta; order Lepidoptera; family Erebidae; genus Eilema; species Eilema depressum. Next base: position 5,138,352 of record OU612026.1, read on the forward strand.
CAATGGATCACTAAATAAAAATTGGCACTCTCAAACGGCGCGAAGGAAAATAGAAATAGATAAAGATGAAGAATTACTGGATTTACAAATGCAACTCGTACATAATGAAATCACCGTAGGACATTTTCTAGAAACAGTACGATGAATTTCGCATTTTTTAATTATACCGATTATACTATAGTTTTTAATTTTATTACCTATCTTTTTACTTTTATTGAAATAGAACTGACAAGGAGAACCACGAGTCCGGGGAGAAAAGTTTAAGAAGTCTGCCAGTAACATACCACATTACTTCTTATCCGTTAAAATTGGTCAAGAGTGAATCGGAGGGACCACGAGCGAATGCGATTTACTCGTAGTCCCCCCAGGGGAACATCACAGGGGGACCACGAGTCCGGAGGGCTTATTGTTATCACAAACGTTGGTGACAGCAAGTTAACAATGGACTTGGCAGGAAAAGTAGTTGTAGTAACTGGTGCTAGCTCTGGCATTGGAGCTGCCATTGCGATCAAATTTGCAGAACAAGGAGCCAGAGTCGTACTTGTCGCAAGAAACGAAAACAGACTGAAAGACGTTGGTGAGAAATGTCAAGTTTACGGTAATAAGCCTTTGATGATCATCGCTGATGTCTCAAAAGACACTGACCTCAAGAGAGTCATCATGATAACGATATCTCATTACGAAAGAATTGATATTTTAATAAACAACGCTGGTATTGTCGATCACGCAGCTATTTACGATGAGAAGGCTATGGAGGTATACGACCGCATTATGAACACGAACCTTCGCTCCACTGTCTATTTAACCAATCTTGCTGCTCCTCACCTCATCAAGACTAAAGGTAATATCATCAATATATCCAGTATTGCCGCTGTAGACCCCATTGGTGTTGAACATTTTGCGTACTGCACATCGAAAGCAGGAATGGACCAGTTTACAAGATGTGCCGCATTAGATTTTGGTCCAAAAGGCGTCAGAGTCAATACTGTGAATCCTGGACCAGTGCGTACTGCTATTATGGATAATACTGGTCTTAACAAAACTGAGCTAGCAGAACTCTGGGTCAGTTGGGAGAAAAAAACGACTCTTGGAAGGGTACTTGAGTCTGAGGAGGTAGGAGACTTGGTGCTGTTTTTAGCAAGCGACAAAGCTAAGGGTATTACTGGATCGTCATATATTATCGATAGCGGAGTCCTGTTAAAGAGGTATATTTGATTTGTTTAAGTTTCAAATCTATTCTTATTTTATTTAATGGCGAGGTACTTTTTGTTACGTTATTTTGTTAAAAGTTTCATAAATTACTTAATGTGTTCTAAAATATTGTAATATTGTGTAATAAATACAATATTTAAACTCGTATTGAAAGTCTTTCTCTCACGTATTTATTTTGGGTCAGAAACTTACTCCTTTTCTTCGGTCCTTATCAAATGTCATAAGATCTGCAGGAGCCAACAAAAAACGTGGGGCAGCGGCTATAGATCGAGCTATGCACGAATAAAATTCACAATGAGGGCATCCAACGAAGAACTAAACCTACCGACGTAATTGGCAGAATAAGCAAGCTGAAGTTTACCGGCGTATTACGGCCACATCTGTCAAAAGACCGATAGCCGTTAGAGCAAACGAGTCCTAGAGTGGAGACCGCGAGAAAGCAAACGGAAGGCGGGACACGCTCCAAGCAAGTTGGACTATCCCAGCCACCTAAGTATTTCGAGTAGTCAACTCGAAATACTTAGGTGGCTGGGATATACTGGATGCGGAATACGGAGCATCGGAAGCTAACTATCTATTGAGCATATTCGAAAAGGCTAATGTCCAGCAGAAGATTGCATTATGCTACAATTGACCTTAATAAACTACACGCCTGTAGGTACAGCTGACCGATGATTGCATGCACCATGAAATAACCTGGCTAATAAACCGGCAACATAGAATTTGTAATTCCAGTTCAGGTGATAAACAACATTTGCAGAGGGCTCTTAGGTTTACTGAGACTTAAAACTTGCCCTGTTAGCTCAAATAAGTTATACAACTTAGCGCAAAATAGAGCAAAACAAACATTAAATCCCCTAATCCTTGCTGGGACAGGAACAAAATGGATCCTATATTTCGGAGTACCTACGTAGTAGTTTTGTAGCTGGATTTTTCATTTTACGGGCGTTTGCCGAGGCTTTTTCAGCAAAAAAAGAACAATGAAGGTCGTATGTAGCCTCGTTGAGCCTTTACCCATATATCATTGGAATTGCTTGCAACAACACTCACTCGAAACATTCTTTGAATGAAATATTGAACACTGCGGGTTTGGCGGGAACACAATAGGTACGCATTTAATCTGTGGTCTATTGTGTTTGTTGATTTCATTTTAAATTTTACCTCGCACTTTCACTGAATTTCATTGTCTTTGTTGCCATTTACAAATTATAAATAAACTAGCGGACCCGGCGAACTTCGTACCGCCATATTTTCTGATCCCGTTCCCGCTGCATATCTGTAAATTTATCAGTGTTTCTCTACAATATTTTGCATGTATTATACATATAAACCTTCCTCTTGAATCACTCTATCTATTTACAAAAAAACCTCAAAATCCGTTGCGTAGTTTTGAAGATTTAAGCATACATAGGGACGGACAGACAGCGACAACGACTTAGTTTTATAATAAATGTAGTGATTAATTTTAATTTAAGGATAGAAGCAGCAGATGGCGGGCTGTAGCCTACGTCTACCCCGGTATTATCTATGGTCTACCCCATAGGGAAATAGGCTTGAGCATTTGTATGTATATAAATTTAAAATAGGTTCTGGAATTGGATACCATGTGCTGTGAAGTGAATGTTAATTTTCTGCACTAACTTAAAAATAAAGAAGTTCGTAGCTGACCGCAAACAGTTGCACTACCTATAGGCAGACAGGCGCCTCAGACAGGCGCGGTCGCAGCCTGAAGTATGGGGGAAGGAACTCAGTTAGGTACTTTTTTTAAGTGCGGAAATTCCTTCAGAAAATGCCTTTTTAGAAGATTTTTCAATACCTATAACATGCAAGATTTTGGGTCATGTCTTCTGTGACCTGTGACCCACCTTCGGACTGCACCACCTGCACTGGCGTAGCTATGGGTGGGCAAGGTGGTGCGGTGCACCAGGGCCCCCAGGCTCAAGGGGCCCCCCAAGCCTGAGCCTGGACTAGCAAATCTCATATTGAACTACCAAAAAGTTCTAAATTTGGAATGCGAAAAAGGGTTGTAGCTTAACTCTAATCAGTGCAACTCATTTTTTGAGAATTTTGTGCAGTATTTTGTGCAATATGAGATTTGCTAGTCCAGGTTCGGGCTTGGCCCCCCAAGCCCGAGCCTGAACTAGCAAATCTCATATTGAACTACCAAAAAGTCTTAATTTTGGAATGCGAAAATAGGTTGTAGCACAACTCTAATCAGTGCAACTCATTTGTTGGGAATTTTGTGCAGTATTGTCTCGTTGAAAGATTCGCCATCACATTTGCAGCTAGCTTGGAGGCCCCCAAGGGCCAAGCTTAATGTCTAGAGACTACAGTGTGATAATATTCTAGCAGTCATAATAAAATATTTTACTTATAGTAAATTGATTGTAACTAGTAATATTATAATAGTAATACGAGTTCCAGTACCTACTTTTTTTTTTCGCTAGATATTCGCTGGTCTTCTATTGAAGACCATTTGCGCACCCTGGGTAACGGAGACAGCAGCAGCTTGTCTCAAGATGGCATAGACGCTGTGGCCTGGCTATGGCCAACTATGAACTTTCCACGTGTAACTCTGATTAGCAACTGTCACAGTGGAAAGCAAGTAAGGGGGTGGGATGGTCCTGGGCCAGATGGAGATATCGTAGTTCTCATATTTGTGGGGGCCATCTCAAAGTTGTATATGGCCCAGGGTCTGTTGAGGTGCAATGGAATTTTCTTATTGGTCCTGCTTACACTCCGTCGCTTGCATGTAGTTTTAGTTGGTTCGATTGCGGCCTAAACACCTTCTCCGAATGATGATCATCTGCATATAGATGCATTTTCCTGATTGCATCCGTGGCCCTCATGACCTGAGAAAAATTCGCACGCATATCACCCTCCACGACATCAAGTCAGGACTTCTTGGGCCTACCCCTTTTACCTGGACCCGGCGGGGGCGCCATTGCCATGCATTTGTTACCCACGTAGCCTGGCGGTTGCCGCAAGACGTGGCCGCACCAGCGAAGGCATTTTATCCACTATATCAGTATCACGGACATGAAGGCTGCTGCGGATGCGAGAGTTCGTCACGCGATCTTTACGCGTAACGCCGCCGCATAGCATTTTCATCTCCATGACCTCCGTGGCCTAATGACCTCCCCCTTATTGTGTATTGTGTAATGTGCGTTGTGTTTTGCAATAAATGTATTTTCTTTTCTTCCTTTCTTTTCCTTCAACCTGACTGGCATTATGAGATCACACGTGACGCCAGTCATTTCTCGCCACTTGGCCCACGCGGCAGCAATGCGTGTCTTGATGTTGTAGTAGATTTCACCAGTCACATGAAGTACAGATCCCAGGTACTTAGCCTGGTCTGTGTGGTCGACCAAATTATCGCCTATGTGAACGGGTGTGGAATCTGTAGAGTTTAACGCCAAGTATTCTGTAGGCACACGAAAATAAATGGAAATTTACGTATATAAGCGCGGAAACAAGCTACATGTATATTTAGATTGTTTCCGCGTGCCTCTCTACAAGGGAAGGAGGATTGGGGTGCGAGGTCAGCAGTCACCACGCGGTGCACCCTGGGCAACGGAGACGGCAGTGCTCCTCTCTTGCGGATCTGTTGAGGGCTGGTCGGAGACTTTTCACATGTCCCACTGACTAGCAAAGGGCACAATGGAGAGCAGGCAAGGAGCGGACCGGTTACCGAGCGGAGGCGTGCGGGTTACATGTGCGGGGTGAAAGGGTGACAGGCGGCCGCCTGTCACCCTTTCACCCCCACTGGCGCCGCAGTTCGATGTTCGTCCCTCTTTTCAGAGTTCTATGGGGACACTGTGCTTCTTACACCTGAGGAGGCCATTTTAAAACCGTAGATGGCCCAGAATCAGCCGGGGTGCCAGTGATTTGCTCTCGGTAACCTTGCACCCCGGCAGCTCTGGTATCTGAAGATCCGAGACGGCGTGTGGTAATTAAGCGGTCCGAGTCCGACAAAACTACCCCCGATGGCCGACGACGGGGGTGGTATCTGAGGGGATTTCCGCACGAAAAAGAGGGAGAGAGGAGGGATTTGATCCCCAACAGCACGTTAGCGACCGGTAGGGGATATGCCTACCTCATCGTTTACTTCGGTAAGGCGACGTGCGACGCCGAAAGGAATTTTCAGAACCAAAAAAAAAATAGGGGGGCCCCCTGTTTCTTTTTGCACCGGGGCCCTTGGTCACCTAGCTACGCCACTGACCACCTGGCTTCATAATAAAATTATAAAGTAGACTAAACGCACTCATGCGTGCATATTGCTCAGGACTTACATTTTGGACTTGGACCTAAAATGTGCTCAAAATGTGCTCTATAGGCGCCGTACACGTTTCTTGCGTGTATTTTGAGGATAGCACGGGAACTGGTTGCTACTGCGTTGGATGAGCTCAAATTCACGAAGCATAGATTATTACAAAACAATCTGCGCGCTCCAGGGCCTCGTTTTTTTGCGATTTAGGTTCAATATATGTGTCTCGAAGTATACCTACAACGAGTGCAAGCGAAATGGTAGGTACCTACTATTTTAGTCTTAATTTACGCAGTTTCCCTCGCTAGTTCTTTAATTAAACGTTCCGTCTATGTTGCTCTTTTAATTTGAGCATAAACCTAGCATGCAGTAGGTAACGAGGTACAGCCTACCTACCTATCATGAAATAGACTCAAAAGCACCGAATTCGATCCTCCAATTCTGTGCTTGAAAGCTATAAGAAGAAGTACTGTAGGTAGGTACCTACTGTACAGTTTATTGCCCGTATCAAAGTGAGTTCCACTAGGTTTAGAGGAACCTGCTGCAATAATATAAAATGTAGATAATGCTGTCCAAAAAGTAGACAACGCTTAACAACATGCTCTCTTCATTCCGCAGCTTGAGTGTGCGTGGGATAAAGCTCCTTTCATACCGCACAGTGCGCACCGTTTCCGGACGCAATGTGCTTGCTTGCTAGTGTCGGCGGACGTCGACTGCGATTTCCGCCCGCCAATTAAAGAAAAGGCTAAAATCTGTTTGTATACAGTACACATAGTTATACTTACCTGTACATGTACTCAACATCATCATCATCATCATAAAGATGCATTTTCCTGATTACCTGTTACCTGTACTATACCTTCTATTTATAAATTATTATACTTAGACAATCTATATTCAGTTACGGTTGCAGATTAAATTGAAAAAATAAAAAATACCTACCGTACTTACTGAAAGTTATCAAAGCATGCAGTGAGTTAGGCAAGTGCACCTGAACGAACATAGATGTCGCTGAATGATTATCACATGATGTATTAAGTCTTAAGATTTATTAAAGTAAAACAAGTAATTTAAAAAAGGTAGTTTCTATTTGGTTTTTAAATATAAACAAGAAATTTATTTTAATTTTCAAGCTTTTCTAAATGAGATTGTTATTTTCTAATAACAAAATTCTGCTTTCAACGAAACGTTATGTGTAGTGCTACCATACAATAAAATATTTCCCTAACTTGCTGCAAATTTTTTTAAAATGGTGCACAGAAAAAAATCATTGAAAATCAACAAAAACAATATTTATTGTTTTATTACCTATCGTATAAATAAATAAATATTGAATAATTTTGGTATTCTAGATTTTGAAAATGATTTTAGAATTTATTTTGTATGATTTATTATAATACATATTTACAAATCACAATACTCTTGCTTTTTCAATAAATTATAGGACGTTTTCTAATATTTCAGAGTAGCTGATATTTATTTGGTATATTGGGGGAACAAAATGCCTTTTGTGCTGGCAACACAGACTGGGACTTGCGAAGAAATGTCAGTTGAATATTGCGGTTTGCGGTAGACGGTGACGATTCGTGTGGATTTACCGCATTCACAATATTTCAGATTTTCGCACTTTCACCCTATTTGCCTAACTTTATTGTGTAATAAGTTGCGTTTTCGTGTCGAAGTAATCCTAATACATTTCCGATTAAAATCCGAAGGTATGGTTGTCAAAATTGTGTAGGCAGTGTGTTATTTCGACAGACTTGTTTTTTTTTGTGAATTTTGTTCCTAATATTTGGCGTAAGTTGTTCGGTAAATAACATCTGGATTGAATATAAGGTAAGAATCACACTGATGACAGTGTTAAGGGCTTAAACTAGTTTGTGGAACACATTTAGTTCCGCGGTATGATCTAATTTTAGAAACCTGTTTGTGTGAATATTGTTATTATTATAGTTTTATATGCTCATATAAGTTCCAAGCTATTTGGACATCACATACTTACCGTGCGTACAATAAACATTACAATTTTTATAGCTGTTGGTATTGCATAAAACTTCTTTGCCATAGCACTAAAAGGGACCTTGGTTTTATTTAAGTACCTAGGTAGATTAAATTTGATTTAATGAGTCGTATTCTTAGCATTATTAAGCAAACGGAATCTTCGAGTAAAAAAAAATCAAAATTGGCCGAAAGATTATGTGGTCAGTGCTTATTTACTTCCTGTTTAAAAAAAACTATACCTAAACCTGTAATTTTTAATTTTTTATGGCTATGTATATCAGTTCTGAAATTACTATAATATACAGTCTTTATAAAATTTTGCAGATATTTACCTTGTTGTGAATTTTGTTTTAATTGACAATTAAATCTAAAATAATTTTAATTATTATATTACTATTATATTCTGAGCTAAGTATATGTTAGCAAATTTAGTATCTGTTCTATTTTAATCTTAGTAAGATCATAAAATTTCTTGCAATAACAAAATATTCTTACTTCAAAACTAATTATTTACATATTGCATAGCAAACTTTTAGTTCCAATTTCTAATACTATTGGTTACTTTCTTTAATTTTCTTAAAACATTATTCAAGGAGGTCAGTTTCACACATCAAATATTACAAATATTTTTTATAAAAAATCGGATTAAAAAATTATGATATTATCTTATCTATGTCTACGAAAAAAAGGCCCGTTGTTAAGCATAAAATGTAGCAAAGCCGTCTCAAATTCAGTTACATAATAGTACAATAATTCAGCACTCCGATATTGATATGACCTTCACAAGGCAAGTCCTATTGTCTCGAGGATATAGCGATTGAAGTGATTGCACTATAATTATATAATGCTGACACTTTGCGCATTAACAAAGGTTTTCATTCATTTGCACAGATCTACCAAAATCTGAGTTTTAGATATGGAATGTATGTAGGTTATGCACCTAATTCCTTTTTTAAATTTGGTAACTTTTTTTATTTGCACATAAACTTCAACATTATGCCAAGAAAAAAAGTGATTGAGGTTTTATATTAATTTTAAGTGGGTTAGGTTTGTATTTATAAAAACTTACTTTTTGTACTACTAAGGATGCTAACAAGTATCACCTTACCAAATGGAAAGTGGTCAATGGCCATGTACAATACCTGAGTTACTTGTATATACTGATGAATCTACTTGGAGAATGGGAGAGGCACAGACGGATGAATTAATGATGATTCTGCCAGCATTTCCTTCTCATTTTAAGTCTTTACTCATTTCAGCTAAAATTAATCTGTGAATGATTAAAGTAAACTGATCTTTATCTACAAGTATTAAAGCTCATTATTATAATGGTATAACTCCTTGTAGTCCAACTGGTTTAGTACTACATTCCTAGTACTTATTCGGTGACATCACCTTGAGTGATAATATAATCAAAGGTCATTCATATTCATACAAAGAATGAGGAACAATTAAGAAATTGGTATGGTATTTTACACCCGTATTCACAAACAATACTGTGAGGTCTCATAGTGTGCTCGAGCGCATAGGGCTGGTAAAATTAATTCACAAACATCACGGAGCAGTATCTAACGCAGTGCGTTCCCTCAACGAAGTATTACTTAAGTGTTATCAATGAATAAAAAGGCTTGCCAAAACGAACGCACTGAGAATTTGTCGTTCTTTGCACAGTTTTGGTGGTACGCATAGCGAAGTATTGTTTGTGAATACGGGTGTTAATATGGGGTTTTTTTTGATGACGTAACGCTCTCCGCCGTATATAATTACTCGGGAAATATTATCTTGGACCTCAAATGTGCTGTATATGCGTAATAGGTGTTTCTTGGGAGTCTTTTGAAGATAGCACGGGTGCTAGTGCGGTGAACGAGCTCAAATTTACCAAGCATAGATTATTACAAAACGATCCGCGCGCGCCAGTGCTTCGTTTGTCTCGCAATTTAGGTCCAAGATACGTATCCCGTGGTATAACCTAACTCATGAACCGTACGTCTGATTTCAGTAAAATTACACTTTTTGAGTTACACCAGTTGAAATAAGTGATTTTTGACAATCAATCAATCAATCAGTTTCGGAAATTCACAGTAATATAAACACAGTATAGTTTTTTGATCTAAAATTGAACTACTGTATTCTCCGCGCGTTTTCGCCTACGCATACATAATACACTGCCTTAAAGGTTGAGGGCCACTTTAATTACCTAGTATCGTGCAAGAATTTGGTGCAGATCGATTTGTTATTGTCTTGAGTACGTGTTTGCAACAACGACGTCTAAGTTATTTATTACATACAGACTGTATTAGAAACAAAAAACATGAAGGTCGAATTGAGAACCCCTTACCTTTTGCAGTCGGTTAAAAATGTGTTCCGGTTCCGGTAGCTAGGCGGTAATTGGGGTAGGGGTGCAGAGATTAGATAATAAGTTAACGGTCGATTATTAAGTTCGTTCTTCAATTCAATTGGGTTTTTTGAAATTCGATGTGCACATTTGAAATTAACTATCAATTTTTAACGGTAAACTGAAATACGTGCAATACTATTAGGGTCCTCTTTTTCATAGTGAAATTTCCTTCAGATATGACATGATATGACCGACCCCGCCGAAGCCGGCAGGGTCATTCGGACGATGGGGGTAAGCCGTAAGATTGCCACTGGCATATCCCGAAGTGAATCTTATCGCGAACTCCCTACCATCGAATGAGGCACCCCTAAGGGTTCGCGTACCTAGAATCTAGAACGACGACGAGACAAGGCAAGACTCATCGTTCTAGAATACGGGCATTGAACTGAAAGTATACCTTCCTCAATAGGTCGGTTTATTTAACATACCTGCATAACTACACATAGGTTACCTTTAAGTCATTAAAATTAATACTCATTTATATCGTGACTTCGTCATTCTCAAAGTTTTCTTTTTTGGTGGTGGTCATTTAAACGCGTAATTGTTGTCTTTTTCAGTGCCTTCTCTCCTCTCCCATCCAAGAGAACGAAGCGTCCAACTGCCCGGCTCCTTCTAACCTAGCCCTATCATCCTGGCTTGCATGGCTGGCTTTAAAATCAAGGCATTGTCGCTTATCGCAGTGATGTTTGCTTGCTTGATCACCTATAGCATGTATCTATATGTATTAGAACGAGTAGGCGATAGCAAAAAAAATCTATTCATGTTAGGTAGCATGTTCACTTATTAAACATATACTTTTTGCAAGTATGTAATTTATTAATTAAAAAGCTATTTTTTATTTTTGACTTTTAATTTTCTTCTGTTGATGTTTTTGTAGCAATCAATCAATCAATCAATTAGCCTATTGCAGTCCACTGCTGGACATAGGCCGTAGCAAACAGCACTAATTATCTTTTAAACTATCGCGTCGCATGTTTTACGCTACATATTGCTCGGGATATATCTTGGACCTAAAAATGTGCTCAAAATGTGCTCTACACGCGCGGTACATGTTTCTTGGGTGTCTTTTGAGGATAGCACAGGGTGCTACTGCGGTGGACGAGCTCAAATTTTCATAGATTATTATTATCGTACAAAACTACCCGCGCGAGCCAGGGCCTCGTTTATCTCTCGATTTAGGTTCAAGATACGTGTCCCCGCCTGTCGATTCGACCAGATGGTTCGGTGTAACCTGCTCAAAACGTCAGGCAATGCAAACCTATACCGTAATCGCGTTAATTCCCGTTAATATTATTGTATAATAGCACTAATGCCAGAACTGACTCATTCAATGTTACCACACGAATAATATTATTATTGACTCATAGGCAATACTATCTAATTAGCTGCGCTCCGCGGATTTTAGCTTTTACTATAGTATCCATCTGTTATAAGTGGTAATAAATTGCCTGGGTGCTTCGAAGAGAGACATTTGCCATTTCGTTATTGTAAATAAAAAAGATACAATGTTAGACAGAGACAGGTATAGCGGTTCCAAGGTCCAGTACACACGCGTTCAAACGTCCCATAAAAACAATTAACTTTATTATTGTTGAAATTTGTACTTGATGTTGGAAGTAATAAAATTTGAAGCATATTGTGTCTGTAATGCTATTCTGAAATGAACAAATTCAATGTCGAATTTCACTGAAATGAGTAAATTCACTTTGGATATCTTCTGGAAGCTCGCTATTGTTGCCATGAGTGCGCTTCTGTTCAGCCCCCCTAGACAAGTGGCAATTTGTGGCTCGGCGTATCATGGAACAGAATGACGAATGTATAGGATTTGACGTTTTTGACATTCGTTGACGCCTGTCATATACGTCAAATCCCATACATTTATTTGGCATTCTATTCTACAAAACGCCGGCCGACGAATTGCCACTTGTCTAGAGGGCAGAACAACTAGGCAATTCTCTCGAGCACAGCTGCGATGCGACTGACCTTGATAGAGATTATTATCATTGCTCGGAATGGGTGACGTCACTGGAGATCGACTAAGTAATGGCTATCTCTGTCAAGGTCAGTTGCAGGTTGCAGCGTTGTGGCACGTTGTGGTCGACGCTGTATGCTTGGAGACTTGCATAGCAACATCGGCTCCAACCGCTAGCTAGACTGAACAAAGTCAACGCCGGATAGTTTCAATATCGAGCTTCTTGGACACACCTGTATTATCTTATCCGAGTGAAAATCGACACCGAATTTCTATATGACGATACTAAACCGAAACCCATAGAATCTAACGTCGCGGCATCGGCTCTAACTAACATCCGTGTGATACCTTCAAATGATCGCAGTAAAAACGAAAAATGCGAATCAGTTGATGAGTCTGCGTGCGTTGTGCACATCAATTGGACTTACTCGTTAGAGAAGAAATACTTACTTAAAATTTCTAAACCATTTTGAAAGTTTTTTTAGAAAAGAAACAACGTCATGTCTATTGACATTAATCTTTCTTCTTCATCCGAGTGCCCACTCCGGTTGCATTAAAAACCGTCGCCTTGATGCCAGGAATCCCCTCTCCTATTCCTTCTCTCATTCACTAATCTTTTTTCCATTAACCACCTAATACTAGCTCGGCTAACTGGTGCTGGTGGCAGCTGAACGGAGTTGGAAGAAATTTGGTACAGAGTTAGGTTATAGGATAAAACGCGACGCGTCGAATTGCGACAAATAAAAAATACACCCCAGATGTTACGGTATGTAGGGCGACGTGTCGCGACAGTATGGTAATATCCACGTGGTGCGACAGTACAATATGTCGACCATCAGTGTATATTGGAAAATAGGTTTTTATACATTTGTCAAAGTATGGAGTCGTGGAACACACATCACCAGGAATAGGTTCCTAAAGGTTACATGTTTAAACGTGATTAAGTAACGAGCAATCAAACATTTCCACAAACTTTACCATATAAAATACTTGAAACCAGGATTTGGTAGCATGTCTAAAGTCTATTCTGAGTTTTTTAACCCCTTTGTGTATCTTTCTATTGCTCGCTGCGACGACGCCGCACGCTGTCCGCATTTGGACAAGTCGACATTTATGCTAATTAAATGTTCGTTATTGCTAGAGCGTTCGTAAATACTAGAATTATTTACTGTTTCTTGTCAAGAGTACTTCTTAGTTTAACTACCTACGTATTGTGAAGAACTGTTGACGCTGACGTAAACGGACTAAGAAAGAGCCTTGGAAGTTTTGCTGGACTAGAAGACAAAAAACCACGAGTAAAGTAAAGTATTTATTCAAAACCTTCAACCTTCTGTCTTTTTTTGTATACCTATCCTATAGCTACAGAATAGTAGGTACCTACCTATTGACGTAACCGAAGACACGTCAACTATTTAGACTATGTTCTAGAAAGTAATTGTATTTAAATAATTGAGAGTCCTAACGGAAGTCATGCCTGCATTCATAATTTGACCTGTTTTTTCATTATCCCAGAACTGGTATTTTAGATGTTAAAAATAAATAAAGCTAACGTACACTATTTAAAGTAATCACTCCTATCTATACGTGAATATAATGATTGAAATATTTAGCTTCCATACTTTGATATATGATTTTGAACGCGAGCGGATAGCAAAGTGCAAAGGGATGAGAGTCAAGACACGTAATGCTGTTCCGATACGCACCCTAAACGTCATAAATATAGTCCATTGAACCTGCAGTAGTACAGGAAAAATTCTGCAAAAATGAAGTACACGGTTTTCGCCCATTGTGTAGTGTAGAACAAGGGGTGCGAATCCGGTACTCCATTTCCCAAATCGGCCGTTTTGAAATCGTCTACTTAGCACGCCTACTCCAAAACTTGGCCATTTTTCAAGTTGTCAACTCTTTCGTCATCTACTTCTAAAGTCCTGTGGCCTATGTTATAAATTGTACAAAATAAATCTATCTTCAATGAGAATTCGTTCTCATAATGACGAGTAGATTGATGCAAGCTATTTCTGATGAAATACAACCATAACCTAGCCCTTACACTATAGCATTTCACAGGCTATTGTGACGCAACTCACGCAACATTATAAGAAAAAATCCACACTCTTTATCATCAATCATGTTTAAACTAGTCGTTAGAAACGTTTTAACGTCGAAAGCGAAACATTATTTGTGATTTAATTCAAACCAATCTTTAATTCAGGAAATGGAGGAGTTACAAAGTGAATTCATAGCAGAAGGCAACCTACCAGTTGCTCGAGATAGATCCTCAGATTTATAAAGTGCTTTCTGATCTACCATTCCAAGTTTGAACTCGTTATTTTTATCCTCCAACTCCATATTGATAGACCACATTGTAAATACAACAGAGAAAATTAAATAGGCAGTATAGGACATAGGGCCTATTGTCTCGTGTTGATTAGAATGGAGTGATTGCAACTCGTATTGTAATGAACGCAAGTTAAAACAAAAGGTAGATTTAATTATTTATTCATGTGTGAATGACTGCATACGTGTGTGTTGGGTTGAAAATGGTAATCTGTACTGGCAACCCTGCAGAACCGTTATTCTATAACTGTTTATGTTATTGTTTCTGGAACGTGATTTTTTTAACAATCAAAATGGCGGCGGCTAACGAATTCGTACGTGGTTATTCCTTGTTTTGTGAAACTGTTGATGCAACATTTTTCGGTAATTTTTGTATATTTTGTTATATTGTCTTTACTTGGTTAAGTCACAAACTCACAATCATTGGGTACTTATTTTCACAATTGTAAAGAATAGGAAACAAAATTAATTATAAAGAAATTAGTTTGTGCTTTTACATTTCAGTAACACTCGTTAACAGACTTTTAGCATAGATAATAGAATTCTGCGGCTATTTTGGCCTTATTTGTTCTATGTTTATATAATCAGTAGAGAAAATGATACTGTGGATAGTAGATATATTATCTTTTGAGGATGAGAATGAGAAATTCTCTCTCGAGGATATTTTTATTGGACTACATAAGTACATGCTGCAATGATTGCTACTTCGTGGCTGGTGGAAAGTGTTGAATTCTGCCAATCCTACCGTCTCTACTTAGTACTACCAGGGTACCACTATAGTTTTTATTATAAGGTACACCGTTCGTCACTAAGACATTTATTTTTCGATATGTGACGTATATATGATATCATTTCAGCGGTTCTCTATTTTTATTCCTACAATTTTATGTCATAATTTAACATTGCATAATGTTACTTGTCCTAACATTATTTACGCATAATACTCATTTGCCATAACTTTTTAATCATATTTTTTTAAATCCTATCCTACTAATATTATAAATGTGAAAGTTTGTGAGAATGGATGTGTGGATGTTTGTTACTCTTTCACGCATAAACGGCTTTGGTTGAAATTTGGTATGTATATAGGTTATACCCTGGATTAACATATATGCTATATATCAGCGATGAACGGGATTAGAATCCCACGCGGGCGGAGCCGCGGGCAACAGCTAGTTTACTATAAGCATAATATTTTATAAGCATACTGTCCCAAAGCATAATTTTTTAATTCAGAATGTTCATTTGACTAAATAAAGTTCTACATGGTTATAAAAAAAAATAACCACGAAGGCCTAATGCGGGAGCTTCGCTCCGCTCCGCTCCCGCATTAGCCTTCTAACCTAATCTATCCAAGTCGGAATCAGGGGCTTTCTCAATAAATCTATCACTGTCTGTTAAGAAATTATTATTTATTGGAATGATTATGAGTTTCGAACATTAAATAACCATTAGACAAATAAACAATATGCTTTACAACTTTATGCATATCAAAGTTATGAATAAAAACATTAGGATATACAATATTTATGCTTAATAACATAGTATACCTACTAAAAACCAATTATGGCAAACTATTATTATGACAAAGAAAATTATGCCTAACTTGTTATGACAATTTAAATTAGGACAAAAACCATTATGAGAAAAAATGGGATCCCCATTTCAGCCTCCCTAGATATGTGGCAATTCGTTGGCCGGTGTACTGTAGAATAAAACCACGAATGTATGGAATTTGACGTATATGACAGTTGTCAACTTATGTCAAAAACGTCAAATCCAATGCATTTGTCATTTTATTCTACAATATTTGGGTCAACGAATTGCCACTTGTCTTGGGAGGAGGGCAGTGCAGGTTATTATTTCCAAAGTGGTCAAAATGGTCAAAACTCTGTCACTTTGTCGTCTAGACTATTTTATTCAAATACATAATATTGTAGGTACATCTTAGTTCGAATGCCATTGAATATAAGAATGACCTTGTTTATACTTACCTATTTATCATATTTTTTGCCGGAACGATTCAAACTTTGTTTACATAACATTTAGTGCGGTTGTAAAAGAAAATTTAACCTTGTAATCGTATTATTACATTTTATCTATGAAGTGATATCATTCTCATTCTTGCGCAGGAGTTTAAAATTTGTGGCACTCTGAGTGCTGACAGAAGTAACAACATACATACAATCACGCCTTTATCCCCGGAGGGTTAGGCAGAGGTGAATTAACACCCACATTTCACCAATCATTGTATTCGGTCCCACGTAATATGGCTGAAGGCTGTGAGCCTATTACCGTATTCTAGGCACTATTGTTGACTCGAGCCATGTATCTGAGGCTGAGTCTGGGCTGTATAATCTGTCTGATGTTAAACAGCTCTATCCCTTAGTCGCCTTGTACGACACCGCATGGGAGGAGATGGGATGGCCGAAATTCTACTCTGCCGGGAACCACGCGGCATTTTAAATGTATATTTGTAAATACGTATATCCGTAATCGATGGTGTTTGTCGACACCAGTTTATGGGACAAAGTTTCCCCTTTGATCTATATTTAGGCGAGCAAGCAATGTCATGGCCGCGTCATTATTACAGTTGCGTGCTTTTAATCAAGAGGTGTGCGAGCGATAATCTTATTTATGAGGCGTTTGGGCGATACTTACCATAGATTAGTTTTATTTCCATAATTTATTTTATAACGTACTAGCTGATGCCCGTAGATATTGGCTATCGCGACCAAACATAGTCTATGTCCTTTCTCAAGGTCTACTCTACTACGCCTAAACCAAATTTCATCAATATCGGTTCAGTGATTTAGGCGTGAAAGCGTAACAGACAGACAGACAGAATTACTTTCGCATTTATAATATTAGTATGGATTTATTTGAAGCTATTCTATAATATAAAAATGAATCCCTAAAGGTGTTGCTAAGCGCAAATCGCGAGAACGGCTGAACCGATTTCGCAAATTTTTTTTTTAGAATATTCCTTGAAGTACGAGGATGGTTCTTACGGAGCGAAAAATTTATAAAATTGAATGAAATAGTCTAAAAACAACACTTTTCTATACTCCCATACAAACGATTCGTAATAATACTAAAAGTCAATTTGAACTTTAATACTATACGATAAAGTTCAAGTGTCAGTAGAGAGGTTCCGGAAAATATTTTTTTCATCCCACCACCTCGGAAAGCGTATTTTTGCTCTTCGATATCTGAGTGTAAAAGTCGTTTTTATCCTCTAGACTAGAGGATAAAGTAAATTTGAATTTAGAACATCGTGC
The DNA here is from genome assembly GCA_914767945.1 of Eilema depressum. NCBI lineage: Eukaryota > Metazoa > Arthropoda > Insecta > Lepidoptera > Erebidae > Eilema > Eilema depressum. The sequence continues at coordinate 5,155,820 of OU612026.1, forward strand.
GCACTAGGTTTGTGGTTTGTGAATCCAAAACATCATTAAACCTACTTACTTCTACAGTTCTACCTCTATGGTGCCGAATTTATCATACCACTTTTTTTTAATTTATGAAAACCTCAGACTCGGAACCTCCTTGGTGTACTTTTTTTTTAATTTGCTTTGCGCGCATCATTTTCTTTCACGTAAGGTAACTGTACCAATGCTCGACACTTTAAGGAAAAATAAAATTTCAATCTAAAAAATTTTACAAATTAATTACAGCATGGTCGTTACATTCTTTTTTAACTGTTACAGCAACAATTAGACATTAACTTTTGCCCATAAAATCTTTAAAATCTATCATACTTTTACTTTAAATTAAATTATTATGCACTTGGTCGAAAACACCAATGCTAGACATCATTGTCCCAATGGTCCAAGTATGTCAATAACTTCAATATTTATAACGTTTATACTAAAATTAGTAATAATCATAACTTATAAACAAAAAAATCACACCTATAAAAATCAGTACCCTTGGCAAAAATCTTAAGAAATAACACGACCGTGTTCACGGAGTCACATTATTTGCTGTCAACAGTCTTTCTAAATTTACTTCGGATGGTGTTGCGAATATTTGAACATATCTTATAGATACCATTAGGCATCTTTTAAGTCAATAGTCTTATAAAACAAATGGATAATTTTCTCAAAATACTGGGTTTTGTTCGAAAGTGTCTAGCATTGGTACAGTGTCGAGCATTGGTACAGTTACCTTAATATTGTTGAAAATTGTTGTTGATTTTTTTTTGCATTTCTTTATTACACATATATACAGCCTCCGTGTCCGTGGCGTAGCGGTAGTCATCGCGACTGCTACGCAGGAGGCGCGGGTTCGATCCCCGTGCAAATACTTTTGTTTGTATGAATATGGGTATTTGGTGGTCTGGTCGTGCCTCGGAGAGCACGTTAAACCGTCGGTCCCAGTTGCCATACGAACATCTATAGCACTTAGCAGTCGTTACGGGCAGTTGGAGCCCTAAAAAGTTCAACAACAACGTTTTAGCTGCAATACTTCAATATCGCCTAATGTCACCATTGGGTTATGGAGGTCAGATGGCAGTCGCTTTACGGAAAATATCGAGGTCCAGTCAAATCCGCAGTTAAAGCGGACCCCAGACTCCGAGGTGAAAGCTCGGATGCGACTGGGAATTAACGCTAGAAGAAGCATTTCATTATTTCCTCGCTGAGGTGGGATGAAAAATTACGTGTTGCACTCGAGTGCAAAGATTTTTCACCTTGTGCTCTTTTGATTCCCTCGCTAAAGCTCAAGATTCTAATTTAAGAATCACTCGCTGCGCTCGTGATTCAAATTTAGAATCTTTCGCTTGCTCGGTCATCAAAATTGAGCACGCCGTTAAAAAGCAACTTTGCACTCTTGTATAACAAATAACTATTACAGGTTCCGAAATCAACAAAAAAGTTAGTGCAATGAACTATTATAGAAAATGAAGACAATCACATCTTGAAATGCCGGCGATTATGCCACAAATAATGTTGTTGATAATAATTATGTAATGTAAATTGTAATTTTCATTGTGATTTTTTAGTGACTATTGAAATAATTTTAGGTGTCTTATAATTTTTATTTTTAAAGTGTTAAAAAAAAAAGGCGGTACGAAGTTCGCCGGGTCAGCTACTTGCTAATAAAATGTGGTTGTAACAATAATAAATGATATTTATTATTGTTACAAATAAAAACATATTCTTTTCTATTCTATTCTATTCTATTCTATTCTATATAGTAGTTATTTTTCCCGCGCATATTACACGTATAGGTGGTAATTTTTTAATTATTAAATTTTTTATTGCTAAAACATTAAAAAAGAAAACAATTTTTTCCCCCGCATATTATAACACGTAGCGCTGTTTTTTTTAATTATCCAGAATGTTTAACGTATCCCTTCAATAAAGAATGTTATTAAATTTCACCCTTTCGCCATAAATACGCATTGTTTTATGTTTTGCATATAAATACTCGTAATATTTATGATAGATAATAATCAGACTGAATAAATTGAATTCAACCCAACGCAAATAATAATAATGTATATACTTTTGAAATAAGCAAAATAATACAGTTTCAATATAAAAGTTTAAAATAATTTTAAATGGACTGTAAAATCATAAATTGCTATGATAAGAAATACACCATTGAGGAAAGAATGCATTATAGTAGAGGAGACGTGGACGATCAACCTTCACCCACCTGAAAACCAGACATATTTTTATCAAATATTGTTCACTAGCTTTTGCCCGCGGCTCCGCCCGCGTGGATGTCGGTTATTGCGACCAAACATAGCCTATGTCCTTTCTCAAGGTCTAATCTACCCCTATACCAAATTTCATCAAAATCGGTTCAGCGGTTTAGTCGTAAAAGCGAGACAGACAGACAGACAGACAGACAGACAGAGTTACTTTCGCATTTATAATATTAGTAGGGAAGTAGGGATTAACAAACATACCTATGATAACTTGTCTATCGAAAAGTGGTGTTTATGTCTAAATGATGTAGTATGTAAACGGCTTTTTGTAATTTATATATTGGTTTAGGTATTTCCGAGTCGGAGTCATTTTGTGTTCAGTACATTACATTGGTATTTTCCTTATTTATAACCTAAACACTAGATATGTAACTACATTTAGATATGTAAAGTACTATTGCGTTGTTCAAAGGTGTCTTTAGTTTATACGGGTATTGTTTATTTACACTAGTTAAATGATTGCAGTAATGTGCCTACACGCATTCAACGCCATCTAGTAAATATAAGTTGAACTTCTTCGAAAACACGAATCTTTCATCATATTGTAAAAGTCCTAAGTGAAGCAGTACCTTTGGTCCAGGCGATCGATTCCGCTAAAGCAAACCACTGTCATACCACAGATATTGCAAAAAATGGCACTAACTTTTAGACTTGATTTTTACAGACTTAAAGTCCAAAATGAAATGAATGAAAAGGGTCTCATTACACTTTTTCATTCACAAAGTATTTAATTTTAAACTTTAACGGCATTACTTTCAAATCTAAAATAAAATGGATTTTTTTGCAGTGTCCGTGGTATAACAGTTGTTTTGTTTTAGCAGAATCGAGGCCCAGATTGACATCTACCCTACATTTTCGCACAGTCAGTACTTACCTTCCTTTTTTATTAAATATTTTAATCCGGAAAAAATAAATTCGGGTAAAATGAAGGATCTGATTAATTCGACCCTTGTAAATACTGAAGTAAAACTCAGAGAAACAAGGCAAATGACCAAATTGAGACTCAAAAAGTCTGAAGTGAGGAAATCCTTACCTTACTTTTACCTCAGTTCACAGTACTAACCGTACTCATATTCGAGTCCACTTTGAGCAAGATTTTATGCATTTCTTTCTTCTTCGTTGTACTTAACCTTGGCCAACAAGATAAAATAAATACTGTTTCCTAAAAATTTCCCTTTTTTAGTGCGAATTACCCCCGCCGTTTTTGGACTTAGGTACCGTCTAAAACAGCCCGACATGTCAGGTCTTATTTACCGGGGTGTAAGGTGGCCCAATAACTCCAATAATGCAATTCCCTCGCTTCCTGGCATATCCTGTGCCATCTACGGCTTTGAGATTCCCTCTCGGGTGTGTGTGAACCACGGTCTTCCCTTTTTTTCATTTGTTGTCCGTGGTCCTACTACTTGGTCCTACTAGTAGGACCACGGACCATTCTTTTGGCCCATAGTTCTACCAGTAGGACTGTGACAAAAACAACATTATTTTGTATGGGCAATGATCCTACTAAACTGTGGTAGGACCACGAGTTTTTTTTTTATTGTCCGTAGTAATTTTGGATTCGTTCCTCCTGAGGCACCTATTCCGGAGGGACACGATTGAAAAAAATAAATACAGTACCGTTCCCAGACAAGATGTTTAACATAGTTTGACCCAACTAATATTTTCAATGTGAAAGTTTGTGAAGATGTTTGTATGTCTGTATATTACGTTGGTTTGTATATGTTTGTATGTTCGTATGTAAGTAATTATTTTTAACGGATTCTATGACATGTCGGCAACTGAAATGTTAAGATTAGTGTAATTAATATGATAAAGAAAATTGTTAAAATGGTGTAGGTATAACATTCGTGTAAAATCGACCTATTGGTAACTACGTAACTATGTAACTATTTGACGTAAAATGAAATGACAAAAGTATTAATAAGGGTTTTTTTATTAACGCAGCTTATCTAGTGCATGTAACACAGAAATTTCTGAACTTATAAGCTCCATCTGATCTCACCATCGCGGTAGTTGCGATTTTATGAGAGAAAATAAAATTCTGTAAGTTTTCTCTGTCTTATCTGGTAATAAGGCGTAGATTAGTGGAACCACTTTTGTGGTCTCGATTGAACTACCCACATCACCGAGCACTATATATAACTGAGCGAACGGCTTCGGGCAGCTCTTAAAGGTTCTGTCTAAAAAATATTCTTTTATATTTGAAACTATCTCTTTACTTTTTAATGAGCTAAATATAAGGATACGCGAACCTTCATATGCGTAATCGTTCAGTCGCGTATGGTCAAACTCGCAATCGGTCAAGTGACTGAAAAACCGTCAAAATCGTATTAGGTCAAAATTGCGATTGGTTCATATCTCAACCTGTCAAAATAGCAATTGGTCCATATCGCGAATGGTCATATTTGCATTTTTTCTAATCGCAAATAGTCAAGTTCGCAAACAGTCAAAATCGCAAACGGTCAAATTCGCAAACAGTCAAGATCGCAATCGGTCGAATATTTTACTTCACAAGTAGCTCGTAGGATAATGTATATCAATCCGTCGCCTTATATATTAAATTGGACCAATCGCGCCTTAAGGTTACTAAACTGTTACAGTCAAATACAAACAATACTGAAGATTAAAAATAAAATTAAGGTTCAATAGTATTTATTAATAATCAACACGAAAAACTTTACATAAGGTATTAAATATATATACTTATAATTTGTGGCATATATAATAACAATAACATAATATTTTACTAATAATTATTTTACATAATTATTGGTTAAAATAACCAGGTTACATATAGTCCTCATAATTGTATGTATATACATTATATTACCTATCTACTAGATTAGGGTTGCCATAAGTGTGGGGACCCAGACCGGGACATTTGAAGAAAAATTAGTAAAGGTAGAAAAATAGGAACTTTTATTACAACAACTTTTAACACTGCCATTAAACAAGCGTTAAACAAGCAGGCAGCGACCCGGGCTTCCTATGTTTTCTGAAAGGCGAAAAATTATCAGAATTAACTTCTGATAATTGTACAAAATATTTTGACGAAATCAACATTAAGTTAAACATCATCTTCATGTAGACGCTTTCTCCCGATTGCATCCCTGGCCAAGATGACCCCGGAGCTCAGGGTCCGCCTTCAGGCTCTTCCTCCTCCACTTGACACAATCTTGGGCGTCCATGGTAGTGAGACCATTTGCACGCATATCACTCTCCACGACGTCAAGCCAGGACTTCTTGGGCCTATCCCTTCTACCTGGACCCGGCGGGAGCGCCATTGTCAGGCATTTGCTACCCACGTATCCTGGCGGTTGCCGCAAGACGTGGCTGCACCAGCGAAGGCTGCGGCTCTCTTGCATTTTATCTGCGATGTCATGGACATGAAGGCAGCCGCGGCTGCAAGAGTTCCTCACGCAGCATTTTTATCTCCGTGACATGCAACTCTTACGTGCTTACGCTCTTGCTCTTACAACCATGTAAGAGGACAGGCTTAATGATCGTCTTATAGACCTGCCCCTTCAACCTGACTGGCATTTTGGGATCACCCGTGACGCCAGTCATTTCTCACCACCTGGCCCACGCGGAAGCAATGCGTGCCCTGATGTCGTAATCGATTTCACTGGTCACATGAAGTACAGATCCCAGGTACTTAAACCGAATCATCGCCTATGCGGACCGGTGTGAAATCTGTCGAGTTTAACGCTAAACTTTCTGTCATGGCTACATTTAGCTTCATACCACCGTTCTCAAGCGCTTCCTACCACACTTTCACGTGTTGCACCAATCTGTTCCTGTCCGCGTCCTTCAGCGCAATATAATCAGCATACATGAGCAACCACGGAGGCTGCTTATGTGGTTTTCTGATACGGTCCAACAAGACGTCTAATACCGAGCTGAACAAGTAAGGACTAAGGACGGATCCTTGGTGTACTCCGATGGTGATGGGGAAGCCTAAATGGGGAAGCCTGGGAGTCACCAAAAGCACTCCGAACCACGGAACCAGAATCATGATACATATCTTGGATGGTGTCAATGTAGGTCTCTGGAACTCCCTTAGCCCACAGTACCCACCAGATCACCGCGCGAGGAACACAGTCGAAGGCCTTTCTGCATGTCTAAGAATAGGCAGTGCAGGGGCGTGTTCTTCGCCCTGTATTTCCCCACCACAATCCTTAGGGAGAACACCGGATCAATGATCCCGTGCCCGGGACGAAACCCATACTGACACTCCGAGAGTGTACTCTCCTGTCGGATCCGGGAGTCGATTATCTGCTCATAGAGCTTCATGGTGTGGGATATTATCTTTATACCGCGGTTACTACCACACTCCTGCACCGATCCCTTGCCTATGAATACTGGCGTAATGAAGCTCAGTCTCCACTGGCTCAGGATCTCACGGTGAGAAGTACGCAGTTATACAGATTTTTTAGAATGCTCACACCACGAGCACCCAATGCACCCATTGCCTTCCAAGCCTCAATGGGGATTTCGTCGAGGCCGAGTCTGTACTTCTGCAGGCGTTATCGGTGGCACTTGTCCTTATGTTTCGGAAAGAGGTCTGGTGGATGCACCTCTTGCTGCTTATTCAGCATGTCGTTGGAAGTATGAGCGCCATCTGTCCTTCATCGCGTTTTTTTCGTAAAATCATTGGCCCCGGGGTCTTTATTACTCATTAACATAATTCATGTATGGAAAAATATCAGCGCTTTCGTCGTTTTATCTGCGTATTAATAGCCTAGCTACTTAGTCGAGTTTATTGTAGGTATATTACTGTTTACCAACCAAGTCCAGCTCTCTAATATAATACTAAAAATGTTTAACCGGGACAATTTGCTTATTGGCCGGGACGCCGGGACACCAGGCCTCAAACGGGGACATGTCCCGGCGTACGAGGACGTATGGCAACCCTATACTAGATCTATATCTATACTTATCATTTTTCTATGCTTTTTCATATAAAAATGTATTTTATAGTAAGCCACAGAAAAAATGCAAACCTAATTGAGAATTTAAATTAACTAAGAAAGAATATAATAAATGGCAACAATTGAATGAATTATGAAAATTTATTCAATTTTTGCCATTTATCACGTATTCGGCAATTAGTACTATTTTCATAGATAACTGGTAAGGCTACAAAAATCCTTACTAATATTATAAATGCGAAAGTAACTCTGTCTGTCTGTCTACCTTTTCACGCCTAAACCGCTGAACCGATTTTGATGAATTTTGGTATAGAGATAGACCCTGAAGGACATAGGCTACCTTTTATCCCGAATTCCGATCCACAAAGATGTTAAACTGTTGAAAGGTTTTGAAAAATTGTGGTAAAACAGATAACTTCACCCTTGAATAATACATAAAGACATACCTTTAGTATATCTACGTATAGATGAATACAAAATTCATCTACAGCCACTTGACGTTTTGCTATTTTGACGTTTTGCTATTTTGACGGTTTGCTATTTTGACGCTTTACTATTTTGGCGGTTTGCCGTTTTGACGCTTTGCTATAATGACGACTTGCTATATTGACGGTTCGCTATTTTGACTAACTGCTATTTTGACTAGTCGCGATTCTATGAATTTGACCGATTGCGAATTTGACCATACGCGACTGAACGATGCGTAATCCGCTAACACGTATGATAAGAACATTTCTGGTACTTCTACCTCTTCTAGATATTTAAAAACAGTTTTTGATACACACATAGACTTATTTCTGATGCTATATAGACAGTGTTGGCTATTCGATAGCGAAGGAATTTCCTCGACAAAATTTAGGCCCGCATCTTCTAATTCCACTATGGCTTCATTATACAGCTGTGGTATTGGTCGATCTGACTTTGCAACTGTTTGTTTTAAATTTGCGAAAGTCTTGTTAATGACATTTTTTTCAACATTTGGTCGACATTTATGCATTTTTTGTTTGTGTATAACATCATCCTACAAAAAATGGACAGAAATTAAACACGGAAGCCTGTAAAAAGAGGATCTGTGCACTGGGATTGGATTGGGGCCACACGATTTATTGGCATCTAGGTGGACGTTTTACTTATAATAATATCTAGGTAATACGAACATACGTTACCTTTATCTTGACTGTACCCGTACATTTTTCTTTTTTATAATTAGAGCACCTCCAAACTGACCCTTCTTTTTTATAACACCTCAATTTATAATATTGGTGTAAATACTCATAAGAGGTAACCAAAGAAAAAGATCTTATTACTCCTAGTTGAACTATGGGCACTGCTACTTGTCTGTAGTCCTATTGATAGAACCACGGACAAGTAAAAATGTCCGTAGTACTACCAGTAGCACTACGGGTAATGTTAGGTGCCCATGGTCCTACTGGTAGAACTAGGGGCCAAAAGAATGGTCCGTGGTCCTACTAGTAGGACCAAGTAGTAGGACCACGGACAACAAATGCCTTTTTCACTTTATTTTGAATCGATTTTAAATCATGCGTTCTGTGAAAGTACCGTTATTGAATCTGGCTCCCTGACTAAACATAAAACTACAAGGAGTGCATTCTGAAATTGTAACAGACATAGCCTTCAATCCAAATATACGAGTTAAATATCTGAAAGCTCTCTGTGGCGTTTTCTCTGGTCCGCCGGCAAGCCCTGCGAGGATTTATTCCGAAATTGTCGTCGTCGCGTCGCTTTGATACGGGTCCCTAAGCCTCACCGGATTTACGTACAAAACATAAATTACCCCTATAGTTCACCACACGCGATAATAGATGGCGCTGACCGTAAATGGAAAATACATTTTTAATTATGTTTTTGGTTTACTCCGGCACACGTAGAAGATACTAGAATTATATTATTAAGGGGGTAACGATTTTTGGATGTGAATACTTTTTACACCGTCTATTTTGTAGAAATCGAGTACCTAGCTAATGGTTGAAATGTGTAACTATACTTAGTTTGATTTGTATTTGCTCTGGAACCTAAACCACCTATTATTCTGTGCCTTAACGGGCACGTGCAATGTGCATAACAAGTTAGGTATGAAGTTTCATCGTAATCGAATCACAACGGAAATTGATATTCAACAAAAAATGAGATACGGTCGCATCTTCACGTACAACTTTATATGGAAAAAGTGCGACCGTATCTCCTTGTTGACTGCAGTTAAATATGTACCTACGGCACGCCTACGGTTAGCATGTATTGCATGAATTGGTGTATACCTACTTACATAAATCCTTTTTCGACTGTACCTAGATACAACCTATGGGCGTAATCCCCCTCCCCCCCCCCCCCCCCCCCCCCGCCTATCTGCCTCCTTGAGATAGGATTAGACGTTCTATAGGTGCAGTAAAATCATTCTTGTGTTATTTTTCACACAAATTATTTATATACATATACATATGTACCTACTTATTGTACATCGAAATTGTTTGTTTGCGATGGAGGCAAAAACTACTGCGGCCTTACCATAAACCTTAAAACAGGTCAATAATTGAACTGCTGTCATTCTGCCAACTGCAAATGTCACTTTGTAGTGTCATATAAATATATAGGATTACAAAGTGACATTTGCAGTTGGTAGAATGACAGCAGTTCAATTATTGACCTGTTTTAAGAGTTCGTGGTATGGGCCCCTGAACGGGTTTTGATGCGCCTTGCAATCGGTAGAGTAGAACCGGAGATAGGAGATCCATGCGGGCGGAGAAGCAGTAGCGACGAAGGCTGCCGCGGATGCAAAAGTTAATATAGAAGTGACAAAATATAGAACATAATAATTGAGTAAGTGTTTATGTATTCAGTCCTAAGAAAGGAATTCCAGGCATAGCTACACATAGCAATAATAAATTAGTTTCTTGTTCGTGCCCCATTTCCGTCGGATGAGGTCACACGTGGTGGACAATATTGTTATGCGAGTCGTCTGCTCGGTCGTCGGGCGACGCTCGGTGATTCATTTTGTGTACGCATTTATTAAAAAGCTTATGTGATCAGAAGAGTTTCCTGTTTAATACCAAAGACTTATACTTTACTAGCTATTGCCAGCCCCCCTAGACAAGAGGTAATTCGTTGCTCGGCATAAGATGGAATAGAATGACAAATGTATAGGATTTGACGTTTTTGACATTCGTTGACGCCTGTCATATAGGTACGTCAAATCCCATACATTTGGCATTCTATTCCATCATACGCCGAGCAACGAATTGTCACTTGTCTAGAGGGGCAGGACAACTTAGAATGCCATGTCAAGCAAAATCATTTTGTGTCAATAAAGAACTAAAATTCGAGCTCGTCTACCGCAGTAGCACCCCGTGCTATCTTCAAAAGACACCCAAGAAACGTGTATTGCGCGTATAGAGCACATTTTGAGCACATTTTAGGTCCAAGATAATATGCCCTGAGCAATAGATATTAGTAGGTATCTAAGATTTCAGCACCGCTTTAAACACAAACTAGGATGAAATATTAAAACTGAATTAGCATCAAATGACGAGAGTGCGTGACACTGACGACAGATAAACTAGTTATACAGTGTTTAAGTACCTACATTAAAAGCTAAGTAATAAACTGATTTAATGACTTTCACTCCGTATAGTCAGTCATAATTCTAACTTATTAATTAAAACCCATTTTAACCACTTACCAGTGGCTAAGAGTACCTACATAATATATTATGTGCCCAGGGTATTGATGACTGAGGGATGAAGTTCTGGCTCAAGTTTTCCTGGATTCCAGGGGATATGACCCCCTTCCCCAAATCGTAATCGCACATCAAATTAAAAAGTCTTCTAAAAAGGGATTTTCTGAAGGAATTTCCGTATTAAAAACAAAGTTGACCTCCAAAACTTCAGGCTGCCGCCGCGCATGGCCTCTTCAATCAAAAATGTTGTTATTTCCTCATTTTTCTTGGAGGGTCAGCTGTCTGAGTGTCCACCGGATTTGCCATGCGTCATTATCATAACAGAGGTATCATGGCACGGGTCGGTGTTTTGCTTACAGAGGTAAACCGATTCAATTGTGTTTTTGTCGCCGTTCTTAACGGATTATTTAGCTTCATAATATCATTGTGATAAAGAGTACCCATTGCTTACGGCCGTTCCCAATAACATAAATCTACAGATTATTATCTAATCATAAAGTAGAGATAGTTTCTTTGTCAAATCCTATTGTTATTTTGCTACTATGAATTGCGTTACCATAGAGATTGATGACGTTTTTATCCTTTCTAATGTCAAAACTGGCGATAGATAGGTTATTGGTAACGGCCGTTAGGCTAGGTACATACAAACTGTATAGACACGGTAATGGTAACGCAGCGTCAAATGAACTACTACTTATCTTTCGCGATACATTTTGTTAGGTCTACACATAATACTAGCTGATGCCCACGGCTTTGCCCGCGTGAAATTCTGATATACATACATACATACATACATACATACATACAATCACGCCTTTATCCCCGGATAGTTAGGCAGAGGTGAATTAACACCCACATTTCACCAATCATTGTATTAGGTCCCACGTAATAGGGGGTTTCCGGGCATTATTGTTGACTCGAGCCATGTATAGGCTGAGTCGTGGCTGTATACATATATCTGTCTGATGTTAAACAGCCCCATCCCTTAGTCGCCTACATGGGAGGAGATGGGGTGGCCCAAATTCTACTCTAATTTACAAGTCACACTAAACTTTGCACTATTATCTATTTCTGTGTTTATAGTGTGTTTAATTTCGTCACTGTCTATACTATACTGTGTTTAAACATGCAATTAAAATTGTTTAATTGACTAAATACGACCTAGTCTAGACTACTCAGTAAAATAGTCGTAAAAAGGCCCCTCAGTTTTAGTATGTAGTCACTTTTTAGTATTATTTTATCATAAACCCACAGTGACAATAGGAAGGTATGACGTCACACCGTGTTATATCATACCAGTCTGGGGCACTCACTGTTTTGACGTTAAATAAAGTAAAAAAGAACTGAGTGGAGTTGACAGGTACCTTGGTTCGCTAGACATACATTGAACTACGTTATGGATTATAATGAAAAGTTTATTATTTCGAAGGATGTAGGACACGACGGTAGATATTTCCGTCCCAATCGAACAGTCCGAGTGGGGAAGCATTTTGGAAGATTCAGACTAAGATAGAAGCAGGTTTTGAGACCGATTTTTATTAGGAGAATTTTCCTTCAGTATTTTAGTATGATAGTGGCAATGACGTATTATTAATAGACACGGCATGAAGGAATATCGCGGCTTTCAAAAATGGCGCAAATTATAAAGAAATTATGCTACATGATTATTAAGTAAATGAATTATATTATGTTTTATACTATAAAGTATAAACATTAATACTACGAATTTATAATTAATGACGTACCTATTTTTTGCGTAGCGCACTGTTGCGTCTCTGATTGGTGCGTAAAATCAGGACAAAATGTTTTCCTCATTTCCTGTCGCCATTGTAGAGTGCAGACAACTCATCTAACTATAATACTTCTATACTAATATTATAAAGAGGAAAATTTTTATTTTTGTATGTAACGAATAAACTCAAAAACCACTGGACCGATTTCGAAAATTCTTTCACCTCTTGAAAGCTACATTGTCAGGTACAAACGTAGGCTATAATATATCATCACGCTACTATTAGCGATGAACGGGATCAGAATGAGGATCATTCACGTTTTTAGCTGAGTATGCAGATTTATAATAATTAAAAAAACAATAAACACTGTGAAAAAATTATTTCAATCCGATCAAAAATGAGGAAGATAGAGCAATTTTAATGCAGTAATCTCAGAAACGCTCGCCGCCGCGCCAAAATACTGTGTGACGTCATCTGTTATGACAGCGCGCGCCGCCGCTATGGAGAGTATGAAGACTTAGGGCTCTTTTGGGTTAAGACTCCATAGCTGTTTTATTTCGTAACGTATAATTTTGAAATTTTGTACGGATTTTAAGTAATTTACAAAGCTTCTAATAATATAGTTTTTGTGCTATTTACTTCAATATTTTTTTAAATAAAAATAACTATATCTATACCTACTTATAATATTATGAAACTGAAGAGTTTGTTTGTTTGAACGCGCTAATCTCAGGAACCACCGGTTCGAATTGAAAAGCTCTTTTTCTGTTGAATAGTCCATTTATCGATGAAGGTTATAGGCTATATAACATCACGCTACTACAAAAGGGAGCGGAGTAGTGTTCATAAATGTCAACAAATCCGGCAGACTTCCATACATCTATGTTAACATAGTAATAAAGAGGGAAGATTTGTATTTTTGTATTCGATTAAACTCAAAAACTACTAGACCGATTTCGAAAATTCTTTTACCATTAGAAAGCTGCATTATCACTGACTAACATAGACTTTATTTTATTTTCAAACAAATTAGGAATCCTTACTAAAATTTCAATAATGAAATCCAAGATGTAAAAAAATTACTTAAAATATTTCTTACATCGCGTGCGCTGCGAAAACTATTGATGATAGAATAAGATAATGTACTGCGGAAATATATAACTTAAAAAGGTCTACATAAAAGTCCGCGATAGCATATGTCTATCTCCTAAGAAAAACCCACAGCAATCATTTTTATCTTTTAAAAATGGGGGTGTATCCCACTATTTCCATGGAAATGCAAAATGGAAAAAGTGGGACAAGCGTTTTGTACAAATTATATCCCATTATTTCCATTGGGGCAAAAAACCTCTAGTACCCGCTTATTCCACTTTTCCCCATTGACAATCCCCATTGATGGGGATAATTGAACTTTTTGTTCACTATTCCCCGTTGACGCAAAAAAAAAATAACCACGAAGGCTAAGGCGAGAGCTCCGCTCCGCTTCGCTCCCGCCTTAGCCTTCTAACCTAACCTATCCGAGTCGGGGTACTCTGAGTCGAGGTCTTAACTATAATAATGACGTTTTTTATATCATTAAACGTTAGACCAAATTATTTTCGATTAAGTACTTGTGTCAACAAATTTTACAAATTATTTGTGTCAACGGGGAATATTGAAAAATTAAAATTCTTAAGAGGCAATGGAAATAGTGGGAGACTCTGTCCCAGTATTTCCATTAATGGAAATAGTGGGATTCACCTTTAAAAATTACAAAATAATAATGTGTCATTATCGAAGCTATTTTTAAAAATACAGTATCATTCCTTATCCAATTAAATACGTTCAATATATTGTGCATTTAATGTAGATTAAAATTGCTATTCAAACTATTTGATTACAATGAAGAACTTCAGCGTTAGGTGTGATATGATGCGAGCGCTCAGGCGGGCGTTCGGCAGCCCTCTGCCAGTTTGTGTCGTCGACGACTCACCAAGCGGTAGGTGTATAGCGCGCGGCCTTGAGCGAGTGACGGAGGCCTGACGCAACGCAGTCCACTGTAGTGTATAGACTGGAACGTTTATTGTTTCGGTGGTAATAATGCCCCCATACAAATATTGTATTGTGCCAAAATGCAAGAATACAAGTGTTACTACGCCTAATAAACTGTTTTTTTATGTTCCGAGAGATGCAAAGATAAGAAAAAAATGGGTTAAAGTAATGAGAAGAGATGATAAAACTCCTCTTTCAAGCGAAATTGTTTTACATTGTTGCGAAGATCATTTTGACGTAAGTAGGTATTGTGTACCTATTACTATTACACCTATCGAGATATTCACCATGTATTGTCTGGAGCTTCCAATAAAGGTCCAACCCCACCAAACGGACGGCATCGGCCCGGATTTTACAATCTTTAAACAAAATTTAATCTTATTACCACAGTGTTTGAAGTTTATATTACCAAGTCACGCACAACAGCTTGACAGCGACGTGCGGCGGCATGACGCACGTCAAGCTGTCATGCGTGACTTGGTAATCTTGGTAATATAAACTTTAAATGCTGTGATATAAGATTTATTTTGTTTAAAGATTGTAAAATCCGTTCCGATGCCGTCCGTTTGGTGGGGTTGAACCTTAATAGTAATGTGAAAGGCCATGAAAGTTTAAATACCTATATTGCGTACCTACCTATGTCTATACATGATAACAAAATTCAGTCTAGAGATTATCCTGCAGGCGTATACTATACACATACATATATTTACATTCCCCCATACAGGTATACGAAATTTGCAAAAACGACAGTTTCAATGTTAAAAGATAATGTAATAATGAGGATGAATCACATAATGGAATATTGTATTTTTAATCAGTATACCAGGTGCGCTATACCTTTCTGAGTATCCTATTTTTTAAATAATCAAAATCCGTCAAGAAATGACGAAGCTATTAGGGATTTCTTAACGAGTACTTAAAAACGCCCGCTTACACTGCGATTTAGACGATGACGTCATCTGTTATGAACGCGTCCCGACTAGCGCAGTCGCCAGTCAGTCAGTACAAATTCTTTCGTGGATCGACTAGTTTATTTTATTGTTTTTTTTTTATTTTTTTGTACTATTTTTTATTTTTTATTTTTACTATATTTACTATTTATTGGTACTATTTTATTGGTTTTCCTTAGTACTTTATTTGTGTTTTAAGTTCTTTGGTGATTATTCAAATACAGTTTGTTTTTAAAATACTTTATAATATACGTAGTTCGTCCTAACGCTTGTACCTACTTATTTACCTACCTTATGATGTTCTGTCGAAAGTTGTACCTACTGTGTTGTCAAGCGAGTAATAAACCACGTTAGAAATGACGTGAAATACCTAACTGAAGCTAGTATAATACAGGTTCAGGAAATCTCCTCCGCCCGCGTGGATGTCGGTTATCGCGACCAAACATAGCCTATGTCCTTTCTCAAGGTCTAACCTACCTCTATACCAAATTTCATCAAAATCGGTTCAGCGGTTAAGTCGTAAAAGTGAGACAGACAGACAGACAGACAGAGTTACTTTCGCATTTATAATATTATAAAGTAGGGATGAAGTACTTAAGTAGGTATTGCCGTCATGACCACTTCAAAAGTATTTAGGAGACTTATTCGTAGTGGTGCAAGTCTGTAACTTTTAAAAATGATAGAATAGGTAGGTATATAGTATACGCCTGCAGGATAATCTCTAGACTGAATTTTGTTATCATGTATAGACATAGGTAGGTACGCAATATAGGTATTTAAACTTTCATGGCTTTCCACATTACTATTAAGGTCCAATCCCACCAAACGGACGGCATCGGAACGGATTTTACATTACAATCTTTAAACAAAATAAATCTTATATCCCAGCATTTAAAGTTTATATTATCAAGTCACGCATGACAGCTTGACGTGCGTCATGCCGCCGCACGTCGCTGTCAAGCTGTTGTGCGTGACTTGGTAATAATATAAACTTCAAACACTGTGATAATAAGATTTAATTTTGTTTAAAGATTGTAAAATCCGGGCCGATGCCGTCCGTTTGGTGGGGTTGGACCTTTATTGGAAGCTCCAAACAATACATGGTAAATATCTCGATAGTTCTAATAGTAATAGGTACACAATACCTACTTACGTCAAAATGATCTTCGCAACAATGTAAAACACTTTCGCTTGAAAGAGGAGTTTTATCATCTCTTCTCATTACTTTAACCCATTTTTTTCTTATCTTTGCATCTCTCGGAACATAAAAAAAAAACAGTTTATTAGGCGTAGTAACACTTGTATTCTTGCATTTTGGCACAATACATTATATTATTCTATCATCAATAGTTTTCGCAGCGCACGCGATGTAAGAAATATTTTAATTATTTTTTTTACATCTTGGATTTCATTATTGAAGTTTTAGTAAGGATTCCTAATTTGTTTGAAAATAAAATAAAGTCTATGTTAGTCAGTGATAATGCAGCTTTCTAATGGTAAAAGAATTTTCGAAATCGGTCTAGTAGTTTTTGAGTTTAATCGAATACAAATCTTCCCTCTTTATTACTATGTTAACATAGATGTTTGGAAGTCTGCCGGATTTGTTGACATTTATGAACACTGCTCCGCTCCCTTTTGTAGTAGCGTGATGTTATATAGCCTATAACCTTCATCGATAAATGGACTATTCAACAGAAAAAGAGCTTTTCAATTCGAACCGGTGGTTCCTGAGATTAGCGCGTTCAAACAAACAAACTCTTCAGTTTCATAATATTATAAGTAGGTATAGATATAGTTATTTTTATTAAAAAAAGTATTGAAGTAAATAGCACAAAAACTATATTATTAGAAGCTTTGTAAATTACTTAAAATCCGTACAAAATTTCAAAATTATACGTTACGAAATAAAACAGCTATGGAGTCTTAACCCAAAAGAGCCCTAAGTCTTCATACTCTCCATAGCGGCGGCGCGCGCTGTCATAACAGATGACGTCACACAGTATTTTGGCGCGGCGGCGAGCGTTTTTGAGATTACTGCATTAAAATTGCTGTATCTTCGTCATTTTTGATCGGATTGAAATAATTTTTTCACAGTGTTTATTGTTTTTTTAATCATTATAAATCTGCATACTCAGCTAAAAACGTGAATGATCCTCATTCCTATTTCTTAATAATTTTTGATTTACCTTTCTTGTTACTTCGTATTCGTAAGACTTTGTTCCACTCGTATTGCCACACTAACTGGCGCATACTATACCTACCTATTCTATCATTTTTAAAAGTTACAGACTTGCACCACTACGAATAAGTCTCCTAAATACTTTTGAAGTGGTCATGACGGCAATACCTACTTAAGTACTTCATTTTATTATAAAACTTAATACCTTTTCCTTTTCTGAACCTGTATTATACTAGCTTCAGTTATTTCACGTCATTTCTAACGTGGTTTATTACTCGCTTGACAACACAGTAGGTACAACTTTCGACAGAACATCATAAGGTAGGTAAATAAGTACAAGCGTTAGGACGAACTACGTATATTATAAAGTATTTTAAAAACAAACTGTATTTGAATAATCACCAAAGAACTTAAAACACAAATAAAGTACTAAGAAAAACCAATAAAACGCAAGCACTATTAGTCGATCCACGAAAGAATTTGTACTGACTGACTGGCGACTGCGCTAGTCGGGACGCGTTCATAACAGATGACGTCATCGTATAAATCGCAGTGTAAGCGGGCGTTTTTAAGTACTCGTTAAGAAATCCCTAATAGCTTCATCATTTCTTGACGGATTTTGATTATTTAAAAGATAGGATACTCAGAAAGGTATAGCGCACCTGGTATACTGATTAAAAATACAATATTCCATTATGTGATTCATCCTCATTCCACGCGGGCGGAGTCGCAAGTAACAGCTAGTAGTTAATAATATACCTATCACTGGATAGTGGATATTTAAAAGATAGACCTATCCTAACAATAATAATGTAAACCCACCACAAGGTACTGCGGCCCAGAGGTTTTTACCCGTCTTATCTCTCGTGTAAATAGCCAATACTGATAAAGTCGACATATCGACATGAAATAATTACTTACTGATAAAGAGCTTGTCACCCCGTTATCAGTCATTGTCCACCACTCGGATGGTGTTTACGATAACAGCTGTAATCCTAATCTAAACAGGTGTACATCTGTAATTGATAATCGGTAGCACAGTATAGTATGCAGCATATGGTATTTGCCATGTTGTCTTGTTTTGAGTGTCCGATATTTCGCCATCGCAGATACAGACAGATAGACAGACAGACGATAAAGTAATCCTATATAGGTAGAACTTTTTGTTTTGATGTAGGGATCTTTAAAAATAATTTCAGGCGGCTTCATTAACGTCCACTTCAGTTATGACTTTATGAGACTACTTTATTTGACAACATAATAACATAAATCACTGATTCATTTTGTTATCACCATTGTCGAATTTGATATTGAAATTGATGTAATTATTCTAAGGTTATTAGGTCAGTGACACAGTGAGTGCGGACAGATTATTTTAATGGCCGCTTTTACTATCACTTGCGACCATACAATTATATGACTCATTTACTTGACCATAATTTTAAACGTATTCCTAATACTGCTACTCATTACTATTACTAGCTATTGCCTGCGATTTTTTGATTCCGTTCCCGCAACAAATGGGAAGCTTTGCTGGGATAGAAAGTAATCTATGTGTGATTCAAGACTATAATCTGCATGGTACCATGCCAAATTCGAAATTTAAAATTCCCGCCTCACAGATATCGTAACATTTTTTTTTATACCACTTAACAGCTGTTAGTATTTTTTTTATAGATAGAAGTCAATGTTGTTTTATACAATGCCCAATGAAACAAGTTTTGATCCTTTGAAGTACGATGTCAAAGCTTGTTTGTCAAATATAAAAGAAAGGAGGATGAAGATTAGACGCGGGAACTAACAAAGCGCCGTCAAAGGACAAGTTTATAGCTATTATAGTCAAACGTGTAGGTACGAAAATGATGTTATAAAATCTTTTTGACATCATTTTATTCTAGTTTTATTTTGTGAGAAATTGTATAACTTGCTTAACTGGTTGCTAAAGGTTTTTTTACTGTCAACATGGTCAAGTCTAGTTCTTTTTATTAAACATTAAAACGGTGAGTTCCATGGAAACTTGTGAAATATTAATGTTTGACGCCAAACAGTTTCTTAAAGTAATGTTCGACTTAATTCTCGTATCGATTTTAGAGTTTGAATGCCTACCTTGAAACTGTACAAAAATAAAAATGAGAGTGTGTGTTTGTAATTTTAAATCAGCTTTTTCATGAATACAAATATGAATGTTTACGATTCCTACCTATATGATTCCTATAGCAAAAAAACAATTTTTTGTTACAAAATATCGTGTATCGTTTTGTCTGTCTGTCTATTTTTAACGGATAATCTCCGAAGTGAGCGGGCCGATTTTGGTGAGATTTTTATTGTAGATAGCTGATGCCGATGGCATTGGCATCTGGCCATGCCTCCCCTACTGACGATGATGATGATGACACGTTAGATAGACTTGGCTCGTTAGTTATTAACGGTCCAAAACAGTTTTTGCAAATAGACTTCGATTTCTAATAGCCATTACATTTTTGAACGGTTCGCAGTTCGCACGTCTCTTGTCGCGATTCGATCAATTTCTTGCAGCAGCAGTCAACGATATACTTTTTTCTAAATCAGCGCATGGTCATTGACCTGTGCAAAAAATACACAAGTAGTTAGGTAGTGCGCACGAGTAGACACTTAAGCACTAACTCCGTTACTGTGATTTAGTATCCGGGAGGAGTTCTATTGTCTAAGTAGAATACACTATTTGCCTATATAAAGTACTATATAAAGTTGTAGGTATGTATAATAGCAACCGTATCTCCTTGGTCGACTTTACCTTATCATAACTGGTTGTGGCGGGAGTAGGGCATACGAAACCCGAGCCAATTTTGAAAACCCGGGTTTTCGGGTTTTATCCTAATCAAAACCCGGGTTACCCGGATTTTTTTCGAGCTTTTTTCATCCGCTTTATTTTTTTTAATTGAATTACAAAGAAGCTATAAGCCATGCCCCTGACGGGTTAAGTTATTTTTAAGGGTACCAGATTTGACTAAAGTACCAGAAAAATGTGGCAAAGGCTGCTCGCGAGGTCTACTGTTCACAGAACTAACCAAAAAAAAACGATACGTTCTTATTTTAAACATCTTGGATGTTTCACCAAAAAGTAATGACGATCCGAGCTTTAAAAAAGCGCTATAGTAAACGGGGGAAACCCCTTAAAACGTTACGACGCATTATTTTTTTTCAAAACAGCTTATGTGCAATCATGTCCTTGAAGTTTCAGCTAAAAATCATCAAGTATCTTTCATAACGTGACAGCAAACTTCCCCATTTTCTCCCCCTTTTTCCCTCCTATCAAAAAAGCTCTTGACAAAAGTTGTGTTTTAAATCAAAGAACATGTGTGCCAAATTTGGTGAAAATCGGTTAAGAAATGCGCCCTCCAGATCAGAACTAACATAACCACAGACATTCTTCTTCTGGCGAGTCGACGGTATATCTTGTCATATTTTGTTTGCCCAGTATGTAGCCCCTCCGATAGCGTTGTCAGAGGCACTCATAAGTTCCTCCGGAGTGCACTTGCTTGGGCAGGCAGCACAAGTTAACAGGTGGGTCATAGTCTGTGGAGTAGCTCCGCATTCACACCGTGGATCCATCTCGTCTGAATGACCTCACCTAATACGGTTTTCCTTACTTCGACCGACCTGCGTCCGAAGTCTATTTAAGGACTTCCAAGTGGTCCAGGCAAGGTCCCGTCCGGGGGGAAGATTCTCTGATAGCGGGACGAAGATGATAGGTGGCCTCTGTGCTCCCCATAGATCAACTCTGGCTGAAAAGGGGTTCGCAGATAATAGGAGCAACGTACGCGATGAAGCTCTTGCGGCTTTTCAGCCTCTGTGTCACACCAGAATGATTATGCATGGGGTGTCGCTGACCACAGACATTAACACCGATAAAAGCAAAATCGGTCATCTTGTCGAAACGGAGACTCGCTCGCTCGGACAATTAAACAGTGTTTCCCAATTCACAAAAACAGTTTTAATATTAAAAGTCACTTCTAATGTGCTCGAAAGAAATCTCTCAATCTCTAGGACGTTATCTCTATCTATTACAATCACCACATCATCCACGTCCATTATACGTGCACCATTCAACCATCTAGTTGGTTCCGCCAATTGAACCCTGGGCGCATCAGGACTTCGTAGAGCCTCTGCATTCCACGACCGCTATATATGTGGTCGTGGAATGCAGAGGCCTTACCTTTAGAGCCTTACCTTCCTGTCGCTTAAGAAGCCTTGTAATAACTCGTCTGAAATTTGTGGGGCACTTTTCCTCCACCAGTCTTAGGCCCGGTTTCCACCAAAGCGGAAAGGAGAGAAAGGAGCTGCGAAACTGACAGGAGATGCCTAGCGGAGACGACATGTGAGCTGTGTCTTGCATAGGCCACCAATCAAATGACGCCTTCTGGTGACCGAGGCGCGGGGAACGGGGATTGCGAGCGGGGCAAAGCCAACCGCCTCAGGCCGCCCGGCTACACACTTCTCCACTCTTCCACGCCGCTGAAAAATTAGACATCTGCTTTCCTTTCAGCTTGATCCGTTTTCTCCGAAGCTGAGCGGAGAGAAGTGGAAATAACTTTATCTGGCGAGGGCTAGTTTTCAACAGCGGATAAAGTTGAGACGAGCCACCAGCATCTTCTCGTACACCTACTCCAAGACGAATGATAGACCATCGACCATGGAGACGGTGTACAAATCCTTACCTGGCTACTCAGTGCCACCACTACAGCTTTCTCCTACATCTTAGAAAAGTAGCCGTGGTGAAGGTACTGATCCAGCAGCTTCACGAAGAGCAAGCGGTTGGCCTCAATGGTGCAGATATGTGCAGTGAGGCCATCCCCTGCGGAACATTCTTGGGATTGAACTTTTGAAGGGCATCAAAGAGTTCGCTCGAGTAAGGATGCGTAATTATCTTGGTGGGAGTCATTATGATAATGACCCACCCTTTACTATAAGCGAACTCTTTGATGCCCGTCAAAACCTCCCTTCCTCCCTTGCTTATCCGACCTTTTGAGCTTTTCTCTTCTTTCGCGATGCCCCCGTCGTCTTCTCCTACCCAATCTTGTAGGTAAAAAGCAACTCGGCCGAACCCTTTGCGTCCTATACTCATAAATACTTATCAAATAATGAAAAGAAAAAAACCCGAAAAAACCCGGGTTTTGATTTAAAAAACCCGGGTTTTTTTTCGCACCGAAAACCCGGAAAACCCGGGTTTTTTCGAGTCGAGTAAACCCGGGCTCGATGCCCTAGGCGGGAGCGGCCCTGTATAGAGACCTGTTCGGAGGTTTTCCCTCTGACTGGCAGAGGGCACAGTGGAGAGTATACACCGGGCAACACCCTGCTTTTCACACCCAAGAGGGCTATTTAAAACCCGTAGATGGCCCAAGGTCAGCTCGGATGTGAGGGAAATGCCTTATTAGGCCCCTTACACTTCGGTATTTCATACCTGAGACTGAGGCGTGGGTTTTCGGTCAGGGCCCGACATAACCACTCCCGACAACCGACGGGAGTGGAACCTATCCGTGGGGATTGTCGTATAAAAAAACCTGACTGAAGCCAGCCCCATCATCCTCATAGCGATATTGCAGCTGTGTCCAAAGTTTGCCCGGAACAAGGAGACAAAAAGACAGACAATTTGTTTTTTTACCTACGATGGAATGGAGACGGTATTAGGTATGCATTTGGGGCGAAAGGATGTTTGTTTGTGGTGCAAATACCTACATGTTGCCATTTTTCTCTAAAACTCCTTATCCGATATTGATGTAGTTTTTAATTATGTGTCAGGTTTGTTTGCTGCATGTTATTAGATAGGTGTTACGGCGATAACTTATCAGGGGACCCATGCAACAAGCATTATTTGTGTCAACCCGTACGATATTGATAACAAAAAAATGACAATAATATTATTGTCATTTTTTTGTTATCAATATCGTACAAACAAGTATTTCTTAAAAAGCTGCTATTCTAACTCAATAAACACAAACACACACTTCATTTTTTTTTATTTGTGTAGATAAGATAAAATTATTATTTGCTCTCCTTTAAAGGTAGATAAATCATCCGAAATATGTTATCGTTATAGTCAATTGTATGTATTGCAATCTTTTTAAGCATGTTATCCTTATCAGATAATAGTGAAAGCACTTCAAAACGACAAGTATTATAGATATCGCCGTATCAATTTGAAATGCTAAAAAAATCGCGTGTAAAAAAACTGTTATCAGACGTTGTTTATTATCCGACTTCCTTTTAATCTATTTATATGCGAAAGTAACTCTGTCTGTCGCGTTCACGCTTAAACTACTTTATAGTTTGGGGGAGGACATATGCTATGTTTATACTGGAGATTGATGGCGCTTGGTGGAACTTGCTACACATCCATATCCAAATAAAAATAATATTATAAATGCAAAAGTAACTCTGTTTGTCTGTCTGCCTGTTACGCTTTCACGCCTAAACAACTGAGCAGATTTTAGTGAGATTTGGTATAGCGGTAGATTAGAACTTGAGAAAGAACATAGGCTATGTTTGGTCGCAATAACTGACATCCACGTGTGCGGAGCCGCGGGCAAAAGCTAGTATTGAATAAAGCACTTGTACTTTTCCACAATTATTATATTTTTTGTTGCCTAACCGGTTTCGCCTTACGGCATTCTCAAAGGTTTACAATGGTTTAAAATAATTGTGGAAAAGTACAAGTGCTTTATTCAAGACATAGGCAATGTTTGGAAATGACAACCGACATCCAATGTGGAGATGTTTAGATGTTCGTTACTCAACCACGCTCAACGGGTGAACGGATCCGACTGAAATACATTATAGCCTGATAATACATAGGCTACTTTTTATCCCGGGAATAGGTCCGGGTTGCGTGAACGGGATCAGAATTCCTCGCGAGCGTAGTGGAACTAATTGTGTACTGTTACTTATCGTGCAATGTAACTCGAGGTAAGTCGCATAATTTCATTGTGGTATTGTTAACTAGAAGGCAGAGGCGACGGGTCCCCATAACCCGATTCCTGCCGGCTAGCTCTGCCAAGGGTAGCCGTAGTAGAGATGTTTAATTGCATACAAAATTGCTATGTACTTTCTATAAGAGATACGACTTTTTTTCATCAGCTTCCCTTTAGAAAATGTTCACTACCCATAGCTGGTTTTATAAGGCGTAATTTAGGCTACTTTTAATTTAGTATAAATATTAGGGTTCACTTCACAGTTACACTGGAATGCGATCCCCGGACTCCAAGATGAAGGTCTCGGATGTGACTGCGATTAACGTAAGGATGATGATAATTAGGGTTTACCTCAAAACACCCAGATTTAGGTCCTCACGGATGAAATCGCGAGTTCAGTAAGCTTAGTTAGTTTTATACAAAACTAGCTTTCGCCCGCGGCTCCGCCCGCGTGGATGTTGCTTATCGCGACCAATTATAGCCTATGTCCTTTCCCAAGGTCTAATCTATCTCTGTACCAATTCATCATCAAAATCGGGTCATCAAAATCGGGTCAGTAGTTTAGGAGTGAAAGCGTAACAGACAGACAGATAGACAGTTACTTTCACATTTATAATATTAGTATGGTTTCCTTTCAATACAGACATCAAACTTTATTTATTACTCTACAATTTTCTGTACGATAGCACTTTTACCGTGGGTTCTGCTATGCTAATGAACATTTTAATATCAATTCAATATTGGACGTATAAAGCCAGCTCCCAGCACAATATTTAATATCGCCCCTTGCTTTCAATACAACCCTTTGCTATAGGTAAGTCGGGGCCAATGCACCGAGTATACGAATATTAACATAACAGGCGCGCAGAATTTTCGATGAGATATGCATACAATGCCTGCCTTTGCCTCATCTGAGCAACTTTTATAGGTGCATTATTAGTTTTCCTTGCACATTATAGGGAACTAGCTTTTGCCCGCGGCTCCGCCCGCGTGGATGTCGGTTATCGCGACCAAACATAGCCTATGTCCTTTCTCAAGGTCTAACCTACCTCTATACCAAATTTCATCAAAATCGGTTCAGCGGTTTAGTCGTAAAAGTGAGACAGACAAACAGACAGACAGAGTTACTTTCGCATTTATAATATTAGTAGGGATTTTCGGACGTTGTCGCGTTGGTTGCCCGAAAATCGTTTCGTATACCTACATTCTAAAAGCAGTTAATCCACTAGTGACCGGTAAGTAGTAGACGCATTTTGAGGAATCATTGTATTGGGAAGATTGGCCAGCTAGATTCAGTGTTCATGAGTGTTAGCCGTTTCCAGGGTGCCCCGAATGTTATCGTATTATGTGGGGAAACGTTACTCAGGGAGGCTCATCTCATGCACCCCAAATGTAACCGGTAATTTTAAGTAATGCTGAAATATATGCTTACAACGTGTGATTGATTGAATGTGCATCTTAAAAGCATTTAATTTATTTATTGGTCACATTTTTTTGAGTTATCCGACATCCGCGCAGACGGAGCTTTAGTTAGGTAATCTGTGGCTTTGGGCCTTTTCTTTGTAAATAATAAAAATGCATTGAATTATTCAAAATTTGAAATAGGCCACAGCTAAAAACAGAAAGAAATGATTCCTCTAAGTGATTGGTCAGTGGCATTGGATTTTGAACATAGGTATATTTTATACTAGCTGCCACTTGCGATTTTGTACACGTGTAGTTAGTTTTTTATACATCTTAGGTGGCCTGATGGAAAGTGGTTACCGTGGCGGCGTGGCCTAAGAACGTATGCAAAACCAGAGGTGTCACACTCGCACTGCCGACCCCGTAAGAACCTTCTAATCCCTTCTTGAAGAACCCCACACTGTAATCGCTTGGAAAAACCACGGCAGGGAGTTCATTCCACAGTTTAAGTGTGGGGGTTATGAAGGTCCTTATTATACTTGACTGTGTGGACTGTTTCTAGTTGCAACGTGTGGGGATGGATTCCCTGTCTGTGGTGAGAGGTGCGATCATAGAATGTAGCGTTTTACCCCCTAGGGGTGGCGTTTCGTAAAATCCGTTCTTAGCGGTTGTTTACACCCTATAAGGAAAATACCTGCCAAATTTCAACTTTGTAAGTGTTATACTTTCTGATATTTCGTGACTAATCAATGAGTAGTATTTAACTTTTATATGTATTACAGATTATCATAGGAAAAAGGTATGATTGGTGACCCAAGGTGACCGTATACGAAAACGGCAGCAGATACACATAATATATTGCGGCTTTTCAATGGTCTCCTTTATCGCAGTTTAGCAAGTAATAAGTACGCTATCTGCTGCATGCGTCGTCGGCAGTTGTCGTCTTTAACATTAAATATTAAACCAGCTCGTTGTACTTCAGCTTCCTTGAATCAAATAAGAAAGGACAATGGACAAAGTAGAATAGGTTCTGCTCTCAATGCTGTGTCAAGTTGCAAGATAGATTTTTTGTGTGACATCACATCAACAATGAAAACAGGGAAAGAACTATTTTTATTTATTACTCTTTTTATTTACTATTATTTTTCTGTTTGTATACGTAAACTGGTTTCTCCTGCCATACTTTGTGGTTTGTGATGATGCAATGCTACAAAGTTTGTATAGGATTGTATTTTATTCTATTCATGTTACTATAGGTTGCAAATAGGTGTCTTTAACTATTGTAAGGACATTCATAATTATTATCAATTAGCTGTTGCCCGCGGCTCCGCCCGTGTGGATGTCAGTTATCGCGACCAAACATAGCCTATGCACTTTCCCTCTTCCTAAAGTCCCGGGTACTAAGTATTAGTGAGGCGTGAAAAAGCATCTGACGGTCAAAGACGGTCAAGCTGAGTGCCACCATTGTAACATGGTACATGTCTATAATGGTATCACGCGAGGTGAAGTCAAATTGATGTATCCTGTACAAAAAAAGAATATTTGAACTCAATTGTGAAGTTCTCGCATTTGTTTCAACTCAATTCTGAAGTCAACACAGACGATGTCGCAGAAACAATTTGCATGTTTGTCACAATTTGAAAGTCACTGGTTTCTTAGAAAATAACTTAGAGTATACATTATAAAATGTATACTCTAAGGAAAATAATCTTTCATGTTATCTTTTCGACCTTAAACTTAGTTCATTATCGAATTCTGCTATGCAAGGACTGAGACGAGAGACAAGCTGTCCAATCAATTGCGAAGATATTCCTGCTGACTTATCAACGGAATTCCGAACAGAATTCCTTCAATATAGAGAATCGCTGGCGTTCCTTGCTCCAATAACGTTTGACTGACAGCACGCTCGTTTATTTGAATAAGCTATTGTTAATTTGCTCAAACTTGGTTTAGCATGGTGTGATTAGGTGGGAGTCACTGTATTTAACATACCAGCCAACTTTATTTGTTGTGCCTGAATTACTATGATGCAATCAATTGAAATATGGCCTCTCGGGCTAGTCACCGATTCTTATAAATCAGTAAGTCTGAAAATTAAGTTATTTTTCGCTTTTTGTGCCTCTTTTACGTTTCTTGAATTCGATTTAACTTATTTGTTAAAATTTAAATTATTCACCCTTGTTTTTTTACATACGGTCCGTCGAATGACTGCACCCTGTCAGTTGCTGAATGAATTGATTTGCGACCGAGTAAACTGTAATTTGTGCGATATTAGATTAGCGACACGTATGAACATTTTTTTGTACTAGTTTCAAACATCAGCACTTTGAATAATGTCCTTATTCGGGTACTTCCCCGTTATACAACTAGTATGAAAGGTAATCTACCTTGCTTATCTATACTCTAAGGAATCTACTTACGCCCTACTTCTCAACGTACTGAATATCTACACTATCATTTGATTATTATAAACTATTCTATACAATCCTAGGACTATAGAAATGTGTGATCCAAGTATACAGTTGTATTTACACGCTATTACAATTGTTTAACATGATGTATTTCCATTTCAATGTATGGCTTCTCACGAGCTTGTATTGACTTGTGGACTATAATTATCACGCCTAGGTACTTTGTTATGTAGATCAAGAGCATGCTAATGAATTTTACAGCGCGTGATTGATCCTTTAACCGACTTTAATAAGAGGAGAATGTTTTTAGGAGTCTAGAACGTAAAACGGGTGCTATGGCGTACATTGAAAGAGGCTTTAATATCAAACACTGGACTGCTATAGGTTAATTGATTGATCATAATCATATCCATATCCATACTTTCATACCTACTGCTGTACTTCCATGCTTCTATACTTCCATACTTAATATTATAAATGCGAAAGTGTGTCTGTCTGTCTTTTACGCTATCACACCTAAACCACTGAATTGATTTTAATGAAATTCGGTACAGAGTTAGACTAGGATTAGAACTAGGTTAGAAGTGTTAGAACTGAATAAACGAAATTGATTCTTTGATTAGACCTTGGGAAAGGACAGAGGTTATGTTCGGTCGCGATAACCGAAATCCACGCGGGCGTTTCTAATAGTCATGTGTAATTTATAGTCTGCAACATTTCCAACTCATACGGGTCTTGAATATTTTCGCCGTCGGCCATTCAGTGAAGTCGTTAAGTAACCAAATATTGGTAGTAGACCTAAATACTCTTGAATTATTGAGCGAGCTGTCCGAAAGTGTACAACATTTAGTGAATTTAAAGTATTTCGACCCTCT
Source organism: Eilema depressum (assembly GCA_914767945.1). NCBI lineage: Eukaryota > Metazoa > Arthropoda > Insecta > Lepidoptera > Erebidae > Eilema > Eilema depressum. The sequence goes on from OU612026.1 coordinate 5,185,275, forward strand.
AATTGCTCCTAATTGCTATATTTGCGCCCAGCGCGCCATTTCCGCGGCAATTTGTTATCCTTTCTACTTCGTTAAGGCATATTTCGTGGAAAGACTGCCCTACTGTTGGCGTCTTACAGGAAAACTCGTTTCACTATTGTATATATTTTCATGCTAATTTATTTTTTCAGTAAATTATATTTAAGTAGCGACGAGAGTCACGAGACAAGCCAGGTTTATACGGGTGAGATTTGATTTCATGTTCTACAAAAGTTTATTTAATTTATAATATCAAATTCATTACATACTTATTTTGATTTGTATTTACACCACATTGCACACAATCTATACTATTATATAATTGTAAAGTGATCGTGTCTGTACATTGGGGATATTTAAAAAAAAAACTTTGGTTATCTTAACCATACTGAACACGAAACTGTTTTTTTTTAAATTTCCTGTCTATTTGTGTTTGTTCGCGATTGACGCAAAAACTACTGAACGGATTTTGATGCGGTTCTTTTTGTTAGAAAGGGCTTGGTTAGACTTAAAATCTTACGTTTGTTCGATCGCAATCGGTTGAGTAGAACCGGAGATATGAGCACACGCGGGCGGAGCCGCGGGCGGAAGGCTAGTAACATAATAAGATCCGTTGTAACTAACCTATGATGCACCAAATAAAATATAATAAACTTCGCATAATATTAGTAGTAAAGATGCTTTGAATATTTTATGCTCTAAGAAACTGATGTTTACGGTATTTTAATATTTTGGCAAACATCAAAACATAAAAAAAATTTCTTACGAATGTATACATAACTTACATAATTGACCAAAGATACTTTTCCACAGAATCCGCAAGCAAACACATTGGTATATAATCTGTGACGTATTTCATTGTCTTTGGCGAGTTCTTTTTTGATAACAATGGCAGAGATAATGATGACGTCTGATTTTCTGCCGGTCAAGGTCACTCATTGTTCTTTTTTTAATCCGGTACCTACCCATTTATAACTTTAACGCACTGACAGCTCACTCTACTATATTAAATTAGGTTATTAGGTTAGATAAATCATAAGTCGAGTGTAGGGGCACCACCAAGATCTTCGGACATGCTGATTTACGGACGAGACTCTGACTTTTGGGTTTGGCTTCAGACGCCAGTCACTTTTTTAAAAGCCAAATTGAGAGCAGAGAGAAGTCTCAGGTCCTTCAAGAGGGGCGTGAAGGCCCTCAAATTAAGGGCCACCATTTTAAGGCCAATAGCATCAGAAATGGTGGTCCGTATCTTCTGGACTGCACCTCAGCTTTTTACCATCTAGCTTGGTGCAGTCAAATGACGGACTATGTATATAAAAACCTGCGATCGCCCGGGCTAAATGTTATATTTTTGGTAGATTAAAAGTGGCTAAAGTTTATGAGTGATGTGAGTTTCGCATTCACAGGCTCTTGAACCATAAGTAGGTAACACAAAAACTGTTCTTTACAAATGAAATAAACGGTAAATCTTTAAAGAAGTTCAAGTGGATGGAACCCCTCGAATTAAACTTCTGCACTTCATAAGTTGAAGTACTCCAAATGGTCGAGAGATTAAATCAAGTGGCCATACCTCTCCAACTAGAACCGGCCGGAAAAAAACTTGAGCATTCATCAACTTTTTTTTAAACTAACCGTTAACTGCGACTCCGCTCGCTTTATGCATTCCTGTGATTCTTTGCAATCTTTCCAGGTATTAAAAGTAGCTGAGTTATTCCAGATTATCTATCTCTGTACTAACTAAATTCCAAAATGCCGTGTTGGTTCCCGGTGGAGTAGAATAGGGCCATCCCATCTCTTCCTGTGGGTGTCGTAGAAGGCGACTAAGGGATAGGGCTGTTCTCCATCCGACAGTACACATACAGCCCATGACTAAAGTGCCCGTTTGACGGCTATTCCACTCCCTATTCCGTGGGTCCGAAAATCATAGTTGGTGAAATGTGGGTGGTATTACACCTCTACCTATCCCTTCTAGGATTTATAGGCGTATATGTATATATGTAACCAAATTTCAGCCACATCCGTTCAGCCGTTTGCGCGTGATTAAGTAAAAAATATACAAACATTTTACAAAATTTCATAAGGAGGTCACTGAAATCCATCTAGCCGTTTCAGCAAAATTAACAAACCTGATGAGGCGGTCAACCTGAGTGCCATCATTGTAACATGGTACGTGTCTATAATGGTGACCCTCTTTTTCCAAGACTTTGCCTTCAGCTTACCATCAGGCGAGCCGAAGTCTAATTGACGTGTCCTATTTAAAAAAAAAACCACTCACGTACAAAATACACACAATAAACTCTCACTCACTCAACCAATAATTTTGCACTTGAAATAATTTTATGGTATAAAAGAAAATACAATAACAAATTACATGGTAGTTTCGTAACTTCACATTATTTCTTGCAGTAGAAAATGGGTCACAATCACAGGTCAATGTGCCAAGCCTTTGTAATTGAATTTTATCACCATGCATTGATTGTTCAATCGCTGTACCATACCTTGATACACATCTTATCACATCGTGTGTGTGTGTGTATGTGAGTCAATTAGATCTAATTACATTGCAAATTGAACTGATAAGGTGTATTACGATTGTGTTTACTACCTACGTGCAATAGGAGGATGTTCTCGTTTCATCTAATTTTCGCGCCAGAGCGCTGTGATTATAATGAGTATAAGTGACTACCGTTGACCTGATTTATAAAAAAGAAACAAAATCAACATTGGTTAATCCGTTCGAGAACTACGATGCCACAGACAGAAACACACATCAAACTTCAGAAAAACGCCATCGGTTTTGCTTAAAAAGTAACCTTTTGGCGTCTAGCAGGGAACCGCACGACCAAACAACAGTTCTCTCCACACGTAGCTATTTCGTCAGTTAGGAAAGGAGCTTCATCCCTCGCACACTTAAACTGTGGAATGAACTCCTTGCCGTGGTTTTTCCAAGCCACTACAATATGGGGTTTTAGGGCATTAGAACAGAGGGTTCTTACGGGGTAGGCAGTGTGAGCGGAACGCCCCTGGTGTTGCACACTTCCATAGGCAACGGTAACCATTTTCTATCAGGTGGGCCGTCTGCTTGTCTGCCACCTGCTACCTAAGTGGTATGAAGAAAGAAAGAAAAATGGTTTGATTTTGTGTACTGCAGCACACAAAATAGTCAAATAAACAAGTTGATTACCTACAATAAATAAAATATTTTGACCCTGATTTTTAAATTAGCCTAACGTTGAAACAAGTCGGTGTGAGCCCATGTTTCAATTCAACGTCCAACGACACAAAATTGAGGACGTTTTGCTCTCATTAGGTTTTACTTTGCGAACACACAAATTGAGGACGTTTTGCTCTCAGTACCTACGTTTTACTTTGCGAACACACAAATTGAGGACGTTTCGTTTTACTTTGCGAACACTAGGCAAGGTTAATATGACAGCAAGAACGTTTAGCTTCGAGGACCTTCTGCTCAGACAGAACTGTATAAACCATTCACTAAAAAGCTCAAATTCAATTTTACAAAAAATATAACAAATTTTGTAGTGGCAACACTGCCCAGCGTTTCCACCTTCTTCTGTGCTGCCGCCCTTTAGATTTATCTATGATATTATAGTCTATAAATCTATGCTAGTAACAACAACAAATAACAAACAATTGCAGTGCCTTATCCCTTGAAGAAAATGGTTACAAAGTATTGTTATATACCTACCAACTATTAAATATTTAAGGCAAGGCAAACTGAGCTGTGAAGCTAACCTAACCTAACCATAATCGTCCATTCACTAGCGTTAGGTACATTCGGAACTCGGACAGCCTCACACACGAGTACTGTACTGCAATTCTGCAATATCCATCGGGTAAACGCACTCTGCGTAATTACTATCTATCGCGATAGGATGTTATCGTTTCACAGTACCGGGAGTTGTTGTGAAACACTGATACGAGTATCTCGGTCCATACAAAGTACACATGGACCTGAATTCAACATGGATCACTATTTTTTTATATAAGACACGTCAATTTGACTACAGCTCGCTTGAAGGCAAAGTCTCGGAAACAAGGGTCGCCATTATGAACACGTACCATGTTAAAATGGTGGCACTCAGGTTTACGGCCCCATCAGATGCTTTTTCACGCCCAGCTTAAAGGACCCGGGACTGTAGGAAGAGGGAAACACGTGAGCTGATAAGGAATTCCAGGTCTTATTGGTGCGCTCGTCCATGTCAGTGAGACGAACATAGGACGAACCGCATTCGATGCGATTTACAAAATTGATACCTCTCCATTCAAAATGATACATAGATAAAATAAAATGCGAATAATTATGTACTGACAAACTTTTTTTCACCCTACTCCCGTTGACATCGCCATATCTGATCGCAAATATGAAAATGAGCGTCCCAAATATATCCTTTGAGTTATTTATGTCCATACAGGGCTTCTCCAGTCTTTAATTAGTGAAAAGCCTTTTAACTTTAGGCAATTTACGTTCGGTTTGTGGGGCTTATTAGGTAAAAGGTTCATGAGTTATGAGTATGACTTATTAGTGAGGCTGTTGGTGAGAATTTTAACGTTGCTTTGCTACGGTCTAAACTTGATACTTGAATAGAAAACTTTTCTATGATCACATGTTTTATTTAAGTTTCAATGTGTGTGCTGAAGTTTGTGAAAGTTGTGTCAAGACTCGATTGAGATGAGTATTAATTAAAATAAGTTAAACTAACAAGTTATTTAGTTAGTTATTATTAAGATAATTTAAATATGTTCATCCAAAGGTTGCCTGTAAGTGATCGCTTGCAGCGATAAGGCCGCCGATTGTACAGTCAGCGTCAGAGAAAACAGACCCCCTCATGCTTTCATATCATTAACAAGGGGGGTCCCTTTTCTCTGAAGCTTACTGTACATAATTATGTAATATATCTACCGTCCGTAAATGTACTGTATTGTATTTGTGTACAAAAAATAATTATCTGTCTATCTATCTATCTAAATTGTATGTTTTTTGTTGTTTCAGGTACTTGATACTGTTTGAAGTTATCGGAGGTGAGATTGGCTGACTGAGATATATTTCTGAGGGAGAGTGTACTCGGATATAACATGCGACTAGACGATCACAAGATTCGCACACATGTCATAGCTCATGAAACAATACGTCTTTTCACAGTATTGCTCGGGACATATATTTTGGACCTGAAATGTGCTCAAAATGTGCTCTATACGCACAGTACACGTTTCTTGGGTGTCTTTTGACGATAGCACGGGGTGCTACTGCGGTGGACGAGCACAAATTCACCAAGCATAGATTATTACAAAACAATCCGCGCGCACCAGGGCCTCGCTAGTCTTGCAATTTAAGTGTCCCTTCGCCCAGCATACTCACCATGGAATCTTGATATTTCATGAATGCCAAAAAATAGTTCTGAAATAGTTTTAAATAGTTGCGAAAGGAAAAAAAATAGTTCTCTTATACTTACGAAATTACAGCCATAGTTCTATGAGTATGCTGGGCGAAGGTTTCGTCCAGCATACTCACCTCCGTTTGGGAAATCTGCGTACGCTTCAAACATAATTCATACTTCAAAAAATAGTTCATAAATAGTTCATAATGGTGTCCAAAAAGAAAAAATAGTGCTCTAATAACTCCGGAGTTATAGGCTTTGTTCACTGAGTATGCTGGGCGTAGGTTCTACGCCCAGCATACTCACCTCACTGCGCAAATACCGAACAAGCTATAGGTACAATTTATGTCTCAAAAAATAGTTCTTGAAATAGTTGTCAATATCAGTCTAATTTTCGCTTGACTTTTGACCTAGAAAACCATTAAATTTGGTTGTAAACTTCTACATACTAACGTTAAATGAGGTACAGTCGTCCACACATGTTTTTATAATATAAAAATATTAAACATTCTAATGGTGGGCGTTGTGATTGGGAATAATATTGTGGTATTATCTCACATTCAAAAACAGCTGGTAAGTATATATTTTTTAATAATAATAAAATAAATGAAACTGTAGGGTGAACTATTTGCCAAAAAAATTGTCTGGACACTAAAGTCTATTGCAGCCTGCCGAGAAGGCGACGGCCTAAGAATACATTGTCGCCTCCCCTTACATGCTTGAGGGGGTCGTAAGGGCCGGCGCCCACTGCCGGCATGGCACGGCATGGCAAAGGATTTTATTACTAATCAAGTTATTTTGAATCTTATTTCAGTGACTTTAGAATTCATTTTACTTTATTTCGTCAAACGATGCCGCGGCAGGCCGCGACGTGCCACATTCCGTTTGACTGCCTCTTTGTCGGTAGTGAAGGCGGCCGCAAAGTTGGAGGCGCGGGTTCGATTCCTGCTCAGTGCAAATATTTGTATGCATGAATATGAATATTTGCATTGGTCTGGTTTCTATCCTACTAATATTATAAACGTGAAAGTTTGTAAGTATATGAGGATGTTTGTTACTCTTTCGCGTAAAAACTACTGAATGGATGTTGATGAAACTTTACGATAATATAGCTTGTACATCAGAATAACGTATTGGCTATATTAAGCGATGAACGGGATCAGAATTTCATGCGGGCGGAGCCGCGGGCAACAGCTGCTGTATAATATGTATTTCAATACAAAAAAAAATGTATCAAGTATGTTTATAGGCTTTCTAGAACCCATAACACAAGCTAGTTAAGCTATGCTTACTTTGGGTCTGGATAGCGTTGTGTAGATTGTCGTGTAATATACACCGTGGTTAAACAACTGAACCAATTTTCATCAAACATAGCTCAAGAACACTCCCGACTAATTCGCCTTTCAAACAAAAAAAAAAACAAAATCGGTTCGGGAGCTACGATGTACACAGACATACACACAGACTCGTCGAAGTTCCGTCCGTTTTTGCATCGGGGGTTAAAAAAACAAAATGTACCTAAGTTATTAGAAAGTTTTGTATCCGACTGTACTAAAATTTAATGTATGTAGAAGTTTACAACCAAATTTAATGGTTTTCTAGGTCAAAAGTCAAGCGAAAATTAGACTGATATTGACAACTATTTCAAGAACTATTTTTTGAGACATAAATTGTACCTATAGCTCGTTCGGTATTTGCGCAGTGAGGTGAGTATGCTGGGCGTAGAACCTACGCCCAGCATACTCAGTGAACAAAGCCTATAAACTCCGGAGTTATTAGAGCACTATTTTTTCTTTTTGGACACCATTATGAACTATTTATGAACTATTTTTAACCGACTTCAAAAAAGGAGGTTCTCAATTCGTACCCTATTTTTTTTTATTTTTTTTTTATTTTTTTGTATGTTTGTTACGCGATTGTGAAGCCAATTCTAGACGGATTTTAAAAATTCTTTTTCTGTTCGTAAGTAGATTATTCCGAAGTGGTCCCATTTAAATTTCGTAAAGATCTGATGATGGGTTTCCGAGATTAGACCAAGGAACTCTTCAAAAAGTACCAGGAAATCAGCCGCGATTGCTGCAATGGCATATTATTGCAATGTTTCTGCCATTACACATCATAACATCACGCCTGAGTCCTTTGAACGGGTCCGCAGAAGTGTTCAGAACATTCAGCTATATTTCCGGTGTATATGCATTGATTTTAAAAATTCTTTTTGAATAATGCTTTAATAATTTTTTTTTAGCGTGGCCGGTTCGATCTGTAGTGCAGCGTCAGCAGCGCATGTACAGTCAGGTCACTATACATGCGATGTACAGTCAGCGTCAGAGAAAACAGACCCCCTTTCACTACGATGTCATTATCAAGGGGGGTCCCTTTTCTCTGAAGCTTACTGTACAGTCGTGAGACTGTACAAACTCACTAAAAAGAGAAAAATAAATTCTTTTTAACAAAAAAGTTTAACCGACTTCAAGAAACGAAAAAGAGGCACTGAAAAGCAAAAAATAACTTAATTTACAGACTTACTGATTTATTAGAAGTCGGTGCCAGCCAACTTTGTTTGTTGTGTCTGAACTACTATGATGCAATCAATTGAAATATGGCCTCTCTTGGGCTAGGTTATTTGAAGTATGAATTATGTTTGAAGCGTACGCAGATTCCCCAAACGGAGGTGAGTATGCTGGACGAAACCTTCGCCCAGCATACTCATAGAACTATGGCTGTAATTTCGTAAGTATAAGAGAACTATTTTTTTACTTTCGCAACTATTTAAAACTATTTCAGAACTATTTTTTGGCATTCATGAAATATCAAGATTCCATGGTGAGTATGCTGGGCGAAGGGACACCAATTTAAGGTATGATTCCGTAGCCGACCGCATACGATAACGATATACGCATGCAGCGTACTCATTTCTTGTTAAACTCCGATACGGATAAAGGGGAGAATTGAGAAGCCGCAATGAATTACGTGCATGTGCTGCGTGCGTCGGCAGTTGTCGTATGCGGTCGGCTACGGAATCTTACCTTTAAGGTGCTGATAGACTTGAGCATTCACTTGTAACAGAACATCGAGCATTCGCCGCTTTTAAATTTGTCGAACCGAACAACGAGCCGAGCCGAGCCAAATAATGCTACGAACATTTACACGATCTTTCTAGCGAACGCTCTAGTCGAAGCAAATTTATAGTCGTTTTGCAAGCATGTTCGCCAGAATGCTCGCTATAATGCTCGATAGATTGCTCTATAAAATTTTCTCGTATTTTTCTGTAATGTAACATTCGTAAGAATGCTCATTACAAGTGAATGCTCAAGTTTATCAGCACTTTTAGGTTCAAGATACATATACCAAGCTATACCTACATGAAGTGAATGTGGTGGGCCTCGTTATTTCAGTTTAAACGAACTATACTTGTACGCTAATCTATCTATTAATCGCACTTATCTGTTATCACGATTACCAGCTCTGTGTAAGTACGTAATTAATGTATTAAGTGGCTTCGTTAAGACTAATCCGATTTGTCCCAACGATATCGTGTACAATTGAACCGTTTAGCGTCACCACAGCGATTAGGGAATTACGTGGATATTTTCATCAGCCAATTGCCTAATTTTAATTTAGCCGACTTCAAAAAGAAAGAGGATGCTATATTCGCATTTTTTCTTGCTTTTTTATTTTTTATTTATTTATTTATTTATTAAACTTCATGCACGAGTACATAGGCGGACTTAATGCCACAGGCATTCTCTACCAGTCAACCAAAGGTGGTGCAGAGAAGACTCAGTAGGTGCATTATTGAGAGTACCTACAGTAAAATAATAGAGGACATAAAATATTATAAGTAAAAGATATACATAAATATATTATAATAAATATATTTCAATCAATCAATTAGCCTACTGCAGCCCACTGCTGGACTTAGGCCTCTCCCAATGTGCGCCACGTTTGCCGATCCTCCGCCTTCCGCATCCAATCCGTCTCAGCCACCTTTCGCAAGTCGTCGGTCCACCTGGCTAGTGGATGTCCCATCTTCCGTTTTCCTACGCGCGGTTTCCACTCTAGGACTCGTTTGCTCCAACGGCCATATCGGTCCTTCGGCAGATGTGGCCAGCCCACAGCCACTTCAGCTTACTTATTCTGCGAGCTATGTCGGTAACTTTGGTTCTATGTCGGATAACCTCGTTGCGAATTCTATATATATATATTTATTTATATTCATTATATTTATAGTGCACTCTTCGATATTACTTCATTTCGCCTGGTGGTAAGCTGAAAGTAAAGGCTCCAGAAAGAGGGTCACTATTACAGACACCAAAAATTTTACAATGGTGGCACTCAGCTGGACGGCCTCATCAGGTCCTTTTTCACGCCCCTCTTAAAGGACCCTTGTACTTTTTTTAAAGGAGTTCCAGTACATAACCAACAATTAATATTCCCTTTAAGCCTTCCACTCCAGCTTTGTGGCACGCTGAATTGCTTGTGTTAGAAGTGGATTCATTGGTAATGTAACGACTAGAATTCGAACCAGGGACCTCTGGATCGTAAGGTCGATTCCTTCACCTTCCGACGCTTCAGTTTTCTCAACGTTTTCGGTTTTTATCCGAGAACCATTACCGGTTGTGACCGTTATCTTACTTTTTCTTCTCCATTTATGTGAATAAATTTACAAAACATCTACTTTTTATAAAATTCACATCACTATCTTGCAACACATATTGAAATACTTCAAGACTCATCACCGTGACGTCATTAATAGTAGGAGATGTCGTAATAAAGTGATGTTCCATTTAGATCCACTTAAGTGTATTGCACCCTCACGGCGACGCTCACTTGCGTATAAAGTGCGTTGCCAGTGTAATCTCGAAGTTAATGAGCCCGGGTTTATTTCTTGACGAAGTAATTCGTACTCCGTTGAATTTAGATTGGGTACTTTTTACCCTGGAATGTTCTAGATTGTTCTAGAGAAAGTGTTTGCGAAGATTGGGATATTTAGTTTATGGACGTGTGATAGCAAGAGCGACACTGTTTGAATATTCCTGTATTCCTCTGTATTTGTGTACATACAATAAAGAGATATACCTATTATTATTATTATTATTTAGCTAATTTGTTTAAATCAATCTTTTTAGTCCCAGTCGCATCCAAAGCTTTCACCTCGGAGTCTGAGATCCGCATTACCAGTCTAACTGCGGATTTGGTTGGACTCCAATCAAAATTACGTAAGATTTTAACTCTGACCAAGGCCTTTTTAACAAAAGACCACATCAAAAATTCGGTGGTTTTCAGTCCATCGCAATCAAACAGAGAACAATTTCTGAATTCCTATTATCTTCTCCAGCTAAATTGTTATTTTTAAACTATCGCGGTGTAAACTCATCGTTCATTCATTGTCAGCACAAGTACGTAAGTTCCATAATAATAATTATAAGTCCATAATAATAAGTCCCAATATCACAAAAACGATAAGCTAAATTGCTTGTATGTATTAAGTTAGGTTAGGTCGGATCCTGTAGATAATATGTTTCAGAAGTAATATCACACCCTAAGCCCTAAGCAAAGCCCTTAAACAGTCGGTAAATATAAGACAAGGATATCTAAATTCTTGTCTTGGCTACGTTCAGTCAGAAACACGTGTTTCATTAATTAAATTAAACAATATTGTATAATGCTAGAGTTTCTCAAACTACCAACTCTACGCACCCCTAGCATTTATTCAAAACTATGGCGAAATTCTTACGATCAATTCTGTGTATGGGTCTTAAGTTTCTGGGGAATCAGAGATTCTGCAAGAAAGATAACTTTAAGCCCGCCAAGCAAATAACACGTCAGTGGCGAGGGGTCCCTATAACCCGATTCCTGCCGGCTTGCTCTGCAAAACGAAGCCGTGGTAGACATATTCATATCTATATTCTGATAAATCTTATACATAATGCATTCTCTAAAAATGAATGTATCTGAAATTGTGTATTTAAAATTGAGAGAATTTCATACAAAATTACTATGGTCGTTCTTAGATAAGTTTTCTTTTCCACTGGCTTCCCTTTAGGCATTTTCACCTTCGCCACTGTAACACGTAAAGTGCCCCGAGCACAAAAAATGTTCGTATTTGTAACGTAAACGTATCGAGAGACGGAGCATTACGATTGGCCGCCTGCCTACTGTAACCTGTGTGAAGCCTGCCAATCGCATTGCTCCATTCTCTCGATACGTTTACACGGGGTGAGCACGAACAACTATCGTAATCGTATCGTGAACGTAACGAGAGCACGGAGCATTGCGATTGGCCGCCTGCCTGAAGCCTGCCAATCGCAACGCTCCGTGCTATCGTTACGTTCACGATACGATTACGACAGTAGTTCGTGCTCACCCCACAGCTCACAGTAGGTAGGCGGCTAATTGCAATGCTACGTTCTCTCGATATCTTTACGTTAGGAATTCGAATATTTTTCGTGCTTGGGGCACATATGAGAGGAGAGCCACGCCAAGGCCAAGACATGAAGATTTATTTATTTATTTATTCTTTATTGTACACTTACATGGCATAATATTACAAATTAAAGAGAAAATTATGTACATCTAGCTTGTAAGGATATATTAAGACATTAATCTAAACTAAAATGGCGTTCCTACCGCAGAGGTACCGTACGCGCACCCCACTTTGAGAATCACTGGTTTATACACATGCTATGGTCGCGTAATAAATACCTATGCATTTAATAAACTGTTAATACAAACATATCGCAAATAAATTATTAATGTCTAACGCAGATACGAGTTTACAAAATGTTACATTATGATACAAGCACATGCTAATATTTGGTAAGCGATGTTCACTCAATTATACAATTTACAAAATTAACATGCATTGTACAAACAGGTATTTATCGGCACATTGATTTTCAATCATTATTTTACAACTAGCTCGCGGCTCCACACGCGTGGATGTAAGTTATAGTATAGTTTCATTTTTGGCTATAAGTCTGGTGCTTTTTAACCAATTGCTATCAAGACCTTTGTAATAAAAAACCGTATAACACCATCGCCAGTAAACAGACAACCAAAACATACATTTTTGATTTCAGAATCGTTCAACATACCTAACCCAAGTATTAAAAAAAATATATGTTTCCAATTGTACAGACATCACTCATTTACGATTTTATAACGGTACAGATCGCTACTACTATTAGGTACACACCCAAGTGCATAGAGTGGAATAAGCACACACATCCACAGATCAAAGACATACAAAACATAAATTGAATCTTCACATCTGTAACGAACATGATATCCCAAATCTGAGAAGTTTGCTTTAGATTGATTAGTTATTCCCCCGTTAGTTCCTTAACATCTACAGGGAATACTCTCGAGTATCGACAAAGCGTATTTGCTGATCGTAATTTATGATGGCAAATATTGAACATAACCTACATCTCAATGATAAGACGCCACGAATAAGGTTAATTTGATACTGATATGGATGATGTTATGTTTTATGAGTTATGACATATGAGTCTTATGAGTATGATAATATGTTTAAAATACTATGTTTTAACCGACTTCTAAAGAACCGACTTAAAAAAGTGTTTCGCGGCTTTCAATGCGATGCGTCGTGGAAAGCAATTAGTGTGAGATGCGTGGCTATCGCTGGTCGTCTACCGAGTGAAATGAAATCGGCAGAATTACCATGGAAAGAGACGTTCATCTTATTCTTTTTATTTGGCTCGTCCCATTATTTGGGGTCGGCTTTCCTTCTTACTCGGCGCCAGGATACTCTATTCTGGTCTTCAATATAGATCTTCAAGTCACGGTTAACAATACAGAGTCATGTGGCAAGTGGTCGACCTCAGCGCGCTTTTGTTCGAGTATGGTTAATGCTCATTGCCCCGAGTACGAAAAATATTCGAATTCGGAACGTAAACGTGTCGAGAGAACGGTGCATTGCGATTGGTCAGTTTCTCACACACACAGGGGTCACAGTTAGGCAGACGGCCAATCGCGATTCTCCGTTCTGTCGATACGTTAACGTTACGAATTCGAATATTTTTCTTGCTTGGGGCACAGTTCACAGAATGGTTGGATTCTCTTTTCCTTATATCCGTAATGTAGTTGAGAATAAATAAAATTTACAAAAAGTTACTCAACTCCCAGTTACTCACGGCGCTGCTTGTGAGCTCAGAGCTAAATTAAACCTTCAAACTCACTCAGAACTGAAATTACCTAACAAAATACATTTCTACTTGTATTAAAACGACAATATGTAGATTAGGAGTCGCAGTGCCGCGGTATTCTGAGGCAGGGGTACTATAAGACCTTTTAAGCCACGGTAAGGACATGTGCCGTGGGAGCGCGGTAATGAGATTTCTGAACGCTGCAAGCAGAAACATCCAGGTAATACAATTAAGCTGCAAATAGCTATTATCGCTCCTACGAGATATACCGCTGTTTCGGATGCTTTATGTGAGAAGTTTTATATTTATGCTGAGCTGATTTGACAAATCACATGAGCTCTTCCGGTTGCAGGTTGGGTAGTTGAGAGTTATGAATGTTGTGATCGAAAAAAAAAAGAGTAGAAAGAGTTGAGGTTGGAAACCCATTCACAGCTTTCACCTGTTTTAGGTGTATAATACATATGCCTATGTATTTTTTATATATTTATTATACACTTCATTGTACAGCATTTAAAAATACATAATGAAAATCTAACAGACTACGAAAACTGTACAATGGGCGGCCTTATCGCTTAAAGCGATATCTACCGGGCAACCTTTGGATGTTGAGCTTCATTTGTTAATCACTGTCATGGTGTTTATACATTTTATATGAGCCAAGATGATTAGTTGATTAGGTTTGCGATAAAGTGAATGTTTCGAAATAACAAGCAGTGCAATTTCGAAAAAGAAATAGGGGGATCAGTCCACTGGCGTGGCGACAACTGCGACACGATTCTACCCCATTTGTGATATTGCGACAAACTGACACCTGTCATTTGTCATTGTGATTGACAGATACGTCCACGTCGAATATGATACCACTCCTTGCATCCAAATCTCTTTCGGTACACGTATTTTGCAACTGTGTAGATGGATTCAGATTTATTTTGGATAATAAACGACTTCATAGGGTTAACATGACCCTACCAACACACGGGGCCATGTTGGTGCCTCTGGTGCAGGCTTTCCTGTCAGAGTTAGGAGTTTAGATGACAGTAACTCCTAGAAAAACAAACAATCGTAAATAATAAGCGGACATCGGGTTCCAAAGTGCTAACTTTAGAGGCCACTGGAAAATCGTTATGGGTATAATGGTCTTTACCTTATTTTTTTTTGTACTAGTAAATAAAAAAATGAATACTTAATAAGCTACAGAACCAAGTGCTTACGAAATAACCTAGTTCTTTGTTTTTTTCATCTTAATTTTGCAGAATATCCCAGACTTATTTTGTTTTTCAAATATCTCGACGATGCTTAGAAGCAAAGTACTTTTTCTGCTCCAGCACCTTTTATGAAGCTTTATTCGACCTTCCTATACGTTATAAAAAACTTAATGAAATATGAGAGCGAATACTTTGGCAACGCGAGAAGTTCTTGGGAGATTTTACGTTTGTATTTTCACTTTTTTGTACACAGTATAGATATAGAATGTACGTATATATGGTTTTATTCGGTGCTTTATTACTTGTTTTGTACCCCTAAGATGGGGGGAGGGGAGGGGGGTTATACGTATTATGTCATTGACAGTTTTTATTTTTTTGACTTTAATGATCAAAGATAAAACAGGAGTTGTAATTATGTTCTCAAACGGCGTCTTCTATCGACAAGAACAAGATTTTATAATTATGTTTATACATACATACATACGCTCATGCTTATTTCCCAACAGAGTAGGCAGAGACAACAGCCCGCCATTTGACTCTATCCTTACATACTTCACAAACTTCCTCTATTGTCATCTTTCTAATATCTTTTAATATATAAAAATCAACGCCACTTTTCGTTGTTAGTTTATAACTCAAGAACGGCTGAACCGATTTGGCTAATTTAAGTCTTGAAATGTTCGTGGATGTCCAGGAAGGTTTAAACGGCGAGAAAATAGGTGCAGCGGGAACGGGAAAAATATGGCAGAACGAAGTTCGCCGGGACAGCTAGTATTTTTATATAAGTGTTTTTTTGTGATTGTAGACCAAGGGCCGTTCTCACAAAGTTAGGACACACCTTCCTCATTCTTTAATATTTTCTCCAAAGAATCCTCCGTAGGAGAGCTGCACCTTTGATATTTCTGGTACTGTGTAAGTACATAATTAAGCAAAGAAGTGGTAATTGTAGTAATAGAATAGTAAAAGAAGATATTATTAGTTTCAGATTAGACCTTTTGGATTATCGAACGCAGATTACACTATTCAAGGAAATAAAAGTGTCCGAAATAAATGTCAGCTCATGAAAACAAACATATCTACTTAAAAGTAATCGGCTTTCCGGATCTTCAAGTCATTTCCTTCTCTATAAAACTTTAAACTCGCGAAAACACCGATTTGGCGCCAAAAACGTTGTAATTGACGTTATAAAATGGTCGCCAGACCGTCACAAACAAATCCTTTGCCATTATACCCTCTAACGGGAGTTAAAACGTAATGCCGGTGTCATTATTCTTGCCCGTAGTCTTCATTAAGGGAAATAGAATATCTTCTTTTGATTATAGTCCCTCTTCATTGAAATGACATGTTTATCGTTGAGATTATTGCTATTATTAGTAGGTGTAAGTTACACCTACTAATAATAGCAATAATCTACACCGTGTAACCCAAAGATGTATTGATTTTGAAATATGGCATTGTTTTTACCTCGACTGGCAAAAAACGTTATTGCACATGTTTTTTTAAAGCTTCTATTGCTTCATAAAATGTTGTGTCGATTTGCATTTGCACATAATTCTTAAGGAGAATAAGCTACTTCACACAAGTCTCGGAATTCGCTACACCAGACTTAAATCCCGTCACGGAAATTTTACTACCTATATAGTAATTTTACTTTTTTTTAAGGAAAAAACGATATTTTTCCGTCGGCATATATTATCATTGTTATCCAGAATTCATATAAATTATGTCCAACAGGATTATACATACATGTAAAGATAAAATAGAGCGGTATGAAAGTTAGAAAGAGTGATATTTTACCGTCGGTAGGTATTTATCATCATTGTTATCCAAAATTCACATAAATAATGTCCAAAAGGATTGTAAGTAAGTACATACATGTAAGCATAGATTGAAGCGGTATGAAAGTTATGAAACTGGCTAGAAACGCTCACCACTAGTGTCTGCACATGCTGCCTAGTGTCGCCATTGATCGTCAATGATTTGCAAAATCTCGCGTGAGGGTCATGTCATCCATAATAGGAGACTGGAGCTCTGATGCTCTTACGTTTTTGAGTTAAATTTTCTATTGACAATTTTTTTCCTATGTAGTAGGTATGTAGTTACATTTAAAAAGTCACAAAACGTTTGGTGTAAAGTCTAATAGTAGAAAAGACAGGTTCGTATTTTTTTGAAAGAATATAAAATTATATTGAGGTTTAAGGTTTAAGGTTTAAAGAATTTATTCTCAAAAAGACATAATAAGGTCACTTACATGAGAACATAACAAAAAACATAATAACTAAACATACAGTAAACGGTAACGAGAAATTTAGCATGCGTATCTACTCATTTTGCGGTTTCAGTCTCAGAGGCTTTTTTTTTTTTTTTTACTGAATAGGGTATCAATCAATTATGTAGTCTGCCAGTTGAGATTTGAAAGCGCGAAACGAGCTTACATTTTTAATTTCAGACGGAATGCTGTTATATATTTGTGCTCCTTCATAGGTAATATTCTTTTTTGCATAATTTGTCCGTATTTTTGGCAAAACAAGCAGACTAGGCCGACGAAGACTACGTTTGCTTATCATAGACTTCTTTATGAAAGTTATATTGGTGTGGATGGTTCTGTCTAAAATTTTTCTGATTAATAAACAAGTGGTGTATAAATATAGTTGTTTGATATCCATAATCTTTGTTTCTTTATACACTTTGAGGGTTGGTGTCATATATGGATAATGAAACAGTGTCTTTATAACCCTATTTTGTATTCTTTGCAGTTCTTGTAGCTTTGTCTTGCTGGTGTTGCCCCAGACCTCTATGAGATATAGTAATTGCGATTTGACAAGAGAATTGTATATAGTATAGCGCAGTTTTTTGGGTGTACAGTGACTTATATTGTGGAGTGATGCAATAAGAGCTGAAATTTTGTTTTTAATGTAGTCAATTTGTTTGTTAAAAGTGAGATAATTGTCCATTCTCAGACCAAGATATTTCTCACAAGTTTTTTCTTCTAATGGTATATTATCAATAGTTAGTGGGTTATGTTGCGGAATTATTTTATTTTTAGGTTTGAAGATAATGTAACAAGTTTTAGATATATTTACGGTTAATAGATTACATTGGAACCAATCAAACAGAGACTTCAAGTCTTCTTGGGCTTTTGAAACTACGTCGTGTATATTAGCTCCAAAGTAAAACAAACAAGTATCATCCGCATACAAAGTTAAATGGCCATGCAACCCTAGTTCTGTAATACTATTTATGTACGTTAAAAACAGCAAAGGCCCTAATATGGATCCTTGTGGGACGCCATATGTGATTGGTGAAGCATTACTTTCAGCATTACCCATCTTAACTACCTGAAATCTATTTGTGAGGTAGGATTTAAACATCTGGAGTGCATTACCTGTGATACCAACGTTTTCTAACTTTTCTAATAATAGTGTATGACTGATTGTATCAAAGGCCTTTTTTAAGTCTATAAATATCCCCAACACTATGTTTTTTTTATCTATGTTAGTTCTAATTTTTGTCACTAAGTCAATGGTAGCTGCGGTGGTGTTGTGTTTAGGTCGAAATCCGTATTGGCGTTTAGATATAAAATCAAAGGAGTCCAAGTAGTTCAATAGACGGCTATGTAATATTTTCTCCAAAATTTTCGACATGATTGGCAAAACAGAGATTGGACGATAGTTGCCGGGGTCAGTTTTAACTCCCGATTTATAAATCGGTGTTACCTTTGCAACTTTTAAGGAATCCGGAAATTCCCCGTCAACTAATAATTTGTTAAAACAATTTGCTAAACTATTTGCGATTATCTCTTGTAAGCTTTTTAAAACCTTAGTATTTATTCTATCTATACCACTACTTGATTTAGCGTCGAGATTTTTAATTATTAAAGTAATTTCCTTAGTACTACACGGAGACAATGTGGAGAGTGCATGTTTTGTAAATGTTTGTGTTTTATGGTTTGTATTTTGTGTATCATGATATTTTTTTGGTATCTTGTCTGCTAATTTAGACCCTATGGTAGAAAAATAGTTATTAAAAACCTCACAAATTTCTTCTGTGTTAGTGATTAAGGTAGAACCCACCAAAAGTTTTGAAGGAGCTGCACTTTGTTTTATTTTATTATTTGCCAAGCTATTTATAAGTGACCACATTTTTTTGGGGTTATTAGCACATTCTGTAAAAAGTTTATAATAGTAGGTAGTTTTTGTATCCTTAATTAGTTTTGCAACTTTTCTTCTCATTACTTTAAAGTTGTTTTCTAGTGTTTCATTGCCCGGATCACTTTTGTGTTGCAGCCATAAATGGTTTCGTTGACTGATTGCAGCAATTATCTCACTTGTAATCCAATCTTCTTGGGGTAGATTCAAAACTTTGGTTCTCAAATCTTTAGCTTCTTCCACGTATTGTTTCAACTTTAGTTCTAGTTTACTGTAGTTGTTTGATTCATCTTCTAGACCTCGTGATTCCACCAATGTGTATAGTTTTTTATAATCTATTCTTTCATACTCGAGACGTATTTTGGGAGCAGGTTTCATTTTATTTATTTGTAAATATATTTGTTTATGGTCTGACATGGATGTATTAATAATGGCCATTTTGTAATATTCACCTTTTAAATTTGTACTGACATGGTCTAGGATAGATTTCTTTTCGATGGAGTCTCTTGTGCAATGGGTTTTACTTACTTTATTGAGTAATTTATGTCCTGATTCACTTATTATTTGCTTGTATTTTCTTAAGGTACTATTTGCTGTCAGGAGGTCTATGTTAAAGTCGCCAAACACTATTGCCCTCCTCCGTTGCTGCAATTGTATGTCATATGCATCTAGGAAGTTTTTAACACTAGTGTCACCAGGGTAGTAAACAATACCAATGTCGAGCGCAAACTTCTCTATTTGTATCCATAGGTAATTATTTCCATCCTGGTACACTGATTCGCCAAGGCTATGGTTTAAGTCGTTATGTACATAAACTGAAACTCCTCCCCCCTTTCTGTCTGTCCTATAGTTGTAGTAGTGGGTATAGTTTTCTACCTGCAATTGTTGGGCTTGATTTTCTTTACGTATCCAAGTTTCTGTTATTAAAATGACGTGTACAGTTGATGGTATGGATTTAATTATACATTTAAGTTCGTCAAATTTTCCTTTCTTTTTTATACTGCGTGCGTTTAAATATAGGAATGATAATCGTGATTTTTCTGTCTGCAATTGCCTGTAATCAGTTACTATTTGGTGGGCTACAGTGTCAACCAAGATATTATTTTTTACTGGGGATTGGAGTTTTTTGAATTTTGTTTTATAATACTTGGTACACCGTTGATGTATTTAATTGTCAGATCATTTTCTCCAGATTTTGTACGGCGTGTCAATTCATCTCGTATAGCCATGAAATATTTTTGCTGTGCCGGTGTTTGATCAGAGAAGATTTTAATATTATTGGGTAATATGTTTTTATTTCGGAGTAGTGTCATAACTGGATTGGGGTTGTTATAGCAGACTTTAATCCTGCGCATCTTACCGGCGTCATACTTGCCAATTCGATAAATTTTTACGGGTTTTGGTATGTTCTCGCTTACGAGAGACATGATAGCAAAAACATCCGATTCATCTTTGAGGACTCTTTCCTGAGTACTAGTGGAGGTCTGTTCTGGTATTCCCAATATGATCAAATTATTTTCTCTCTTCTTACGATCTTGAACTTCGCGGATTAATTGTTCACTTAAACCTAATTGATTCGTTGTAGTGGACAATGAGCTTAATCCAGATTGCTTACAACATTCGGCTTCAAGTATTTTAATTTTGTCTTCACTACTTAATACTTTCATTTCGATGTGGTTTAGCTGGGATTGCACGTCAACGTGATCCGACACAATTTTTGTCATCGTATTTTTGATATCCTGGATCTCAGTGCTAATGCTAGCCACATTAGAAGTGATTAAAGCTTTGGTTTGTTCGTGTGACATCTTTAAGTCAGTCATTTCACTTTTGACGGCGGCGATACTGTCGTTCATTTGATTCATCATTTGTGTATTTTGACCAATATAGTTTTCTAATAAAGAGGTAATGCGTGATAAGTCGTTTCTCATCAGTTTAATCTCATCCGAGCACAAACAATCAGTCGCAGGTGGTTGTTTACGTTTGCGATACGTAACTTGTTTATCACTTAGTTCTTTACTTAGTTTCGATAAATCCGGTTGTGAGCCGGTTTTAGGGCATGAGGTCAAATTCTCCATAGAATTTGCAGCAGTGTTAGACAGAGATGATTTCTCACTCATTTTTCTGCTGTATTAGTACTCAATTTTAAGTAATCGTTGTAATGATTAATTTGTAGGTAAGTGTTCTGTTTACGTATTCACCAAGTATGTAATCAATCACACTATTTCGCTACACTCGCGCAGTAGGTAAGGT
Source organism: Eilema depressum (assembly GCA_914767945.1). NCBI lineage: Eukaryota > Metazoa > Arthropoda > Insecta > Lepidoptera > Erebidae > Eilema > Eilema depressum. The sequence goes on from OU612026.1 coordinate 5,206,463, forward strand.
ATTTATTTTTTTCTTATTATAATTTATTAGCACCGAACGCAGAGTCTCTGTGTGAGCGAGTTAAAAAATAGCAACCGCTCTCTTCCCGCGGGGCTGAGGCGTGGCGCCCCACCAGCTAGTTAGCTCACAGTGTCTATCACTTGTTTTGAAAGTCTTATATTACACAAGTCTGTTTACACCAAATTAGCTATTAATCGATTTGATATTAGTATTAGATTTGAGGAGCACTTTTTATATAATTTTCGTAAAAACAATTATACGTCCTATCTGGTCGACGGCCGTTACCGTATATCTCTGGATATAAGTATGTCTGGAGTTTACACGAATAATTCGACAGCCTGAATGGAATTTGTTTTTGATTTTGCACACTATTAGGGAGTCATCATCATCTATCATCGTCAATATCGTCATAGAGACGTAGGTATTTTCCTGATTGCTTCCGACGCCAACGTGAACTCGGAGCTCAGGGTTCGCCTTCCGGAGTGTCCTCCTCCGCTTCGCACTATCTTTGGCGTCCATGGTAGTGAGACCATTGGCACGCATGTCACCCTCCATGACGTCGAGCCAGGACTCCTTGGGCCCTTTCTACCTGAACCCGGCGGGAGCGCCATTGTCAGGCATTTGTTATGGAAATGGAACCAGTATTACAGAAGAGAGGAGCCACAGACGTACAATTGCTATTTTACACTTGTATGCTAGTATATATATTATTATTATCACCTACAAGTATTCTGCAACATTCTTAAAATGCATTGATTACCCAACAATTCCAATTATATTAAATGCGCTATTGTAAAGAATGTCATTGCAAGTTTTATTTGAATAGTTTGAGTTTGTTACATGCATTTTTTATTCATAAATTCCTTGTCTATGGTTTTACACCATATATATGCAGGACCTGACTGAAATATACACGTGTCCCTACATACGTATATAAATAATAATATTCACGGCTTTCACCGCGGCTTCTGCCTTTTTTCAATAAATGTGGGCATCAGGTAAGTACTGACCTGATACCCACTTATTATACATGTCTTACGTATTTGGTATTCATTCTTTCTCAGTCCCAAAGTATTCAAACCCAACACATCTTACTTTATGTTGAGTATGTAAAGTTTAATTTGATAAAATATAATATATCATAATATATCATGATTCACTCAAGAGACTAATAATATATAATAACCCAACTAGCAAATTAGTTATATAATCCATAACTTATAAGGAAAGAATTCTTTTAACAGTTCTATAAAAGTATTAATTTAACAAGTTTGCTTGTAATAGCATACTATAAGCATATTTTGCTAATATAACGTAATAACCTTGTTGCTTAGTCATATACACTATTATGTAACAGATTTATAAGCCCTTTATGAGCCAGTTGTCATATAAAAGTATACAGTATGGCTTTTTAGCAGTATAATATCTTAGCCGTATAGTAGCTTTACCTGCATACTTTTCATAAAATTAATAAAACTGCTATAAAACCTACTTCCTTATAATGGAATGTCTAATGCAACTTAAATCAAATACCAAAAGGCACGTTATAAAATAACTATAAGTATAATATTCCTACAAATGCACTTGTCTGGAGCTTTACATGACTAAGACACCGCCATTTAATAATGACAATTACTATAAGCGAGACGTAATCTGCTGTGTTTTAAAAATGAATTTGAACAACTTGAAAAATTTAAAGCGAAGCGGCGGTTATCGAAGAAGGGTGGTGAAAAGATGCATGGCTATGATGTTACCAAGTTTGTTGTCATCAGCCCCAAGTTTGTCCAGTGCAGAACCCAAAGATAATTCCGGTGGTTCCGTAGATTATTTTTCCTCAAATTCAGAAAATAACACTGTTCACGAAGAAAATAGTGATAGTGACTCATCTGTTGAGCACAAACACTTAGAAATGGACGAGTTCCGAAGTAATATAGGTACTTGGGCTGTGGAGAATAATATAACACATAGTGCTCTAAACCAGCTTTCTAAAATTGTGAATATACTGGTACCCTATTCATTACCATTAGATGCTCGCACACTTCTTAAAACCAATAGTGTTAAAATAAATATCATTAAAATGGACAATGGGTTTTATTGGCATAATGGACTTATAGACCAGTTAACAGTTCTTTGGTTTTCAAGAACGACATTTATATTTTGTTGCAAAATGGCTTGATTATCTTCTATTGTAGTAATTTTTGCAGTCAAGTTTTCAATCACTTGAGAAACGGACAATACTTCGGACGGAACGGACTCTTCATAACTAGAAACAACCAGTGGCTCAGAAGCCACGGACAATACCAGTGGCTCAGTAACTCCGGGCACTACCATTGGCTCAGAAGCCCCGGGCACTTCTTCGTGAGTCGCAACTACTAGGGGCTCCTGGGTGGAAGCTACTTGGGCCTCTTGATAAGTAGCGTCCGCGTCCTGAAATAAAAAAATAACAATTATTTGAAACTTTCACGTTGCATTTATAATCTATTATTCGGGTTTTCACGCGCCTTATTATTATGTGCGTATTTAAGGCAAATTATTAGGTTGAGTCCTACCGCGGCCACGGCCAGTGTAACCTATAGGCCGAAATGTCGGAGTATTTCAAAGTAATAATTTGCCTTAAATACTTAAGAACAATAATGCACGTGAAACCCGCATCATCGCGCGTCATCATCATGCAACGCGAAAGTTTCAAATACCTATAAAATAATAATACTTAGTAGATACCTATATTATAAAATAAATAATAATTAGTTTAGGTACATACGTAACCTAAACTAATTATTTATTGAAATGATTAAATTAAAATATTCATGTTAACTTACGTTTAAACATTCCCTTACTATTTCCTTAAAATTATAAGTCTTTCTTTCTAATACAATTTCTTTTTCCGTATCTGTTTCTGTCTCTGAGTGGGGACACATTTTTTCTATTTCTTCTTCGGCTCTTTTAAAGCTACTCTTTCCTCAATATGAAATGTGTGAATTGCCAAGGCCATCGCACTTCCCTCAATAACTGCTGAAAATCGTCCCGTGCTAAGAAACGATCCACATCCATAAAAACCACCATCTTAAAACTGCAATAAATAAAACTGTATCTGTAATTGAATGACCCGAATTAAGGAACCCTAAATCTTCCAACATGGTTGACGCACGCCCGTACGAAAGCTATTATAAGAGTAAAAGACTTATAGATATTTTATAAAAGGAATAGATTTGCTAAGTGTTCTTATTGTACGCAAAAATAAAATGAATTAAATAAATATAAATTATTTATTAATATAAATGGAAGAATTCAAAAGGCGCATTAAAAATTCTTCATTAACTTACCCACAATTGTCGTAAAACTTCTTCCGCACTTATCTGTTCTGTATAAATATTGACAATAGACACCGTATATAGTAACAAAAGTAAGATGTTAATTGAATTGGTTACAATCACAATATTTTTGCCATCTCCATATTTTGATATAAATTAGTTAAGTAGATAAATCCAAATATTCTTATACACATATTATGATAAACAATTAAACGAGTAATCACCCTTGTAGGCGAATTTTTTTGACAACTACAAGGGTAATCACTCTTGTAGCCAAAGTTTGTTGGTAATTACAAGGGTGATTTAATGTATACTAGCAAATTTGTAGCCATATTAAGGTTAATCAGCACACAGTATGCATTTATATGGCTTTTCTAAGTAGGATTGGTTTACTATATAATAAGTATAGGTATAACGTCTACAAGAAAGTAATTCTTATAAAAAGCGCCCAAATGCAGGCTTATTAACGATTTTATAACCTCTATAAAAGCAAAGTTTTTGGTTTTAATAACATTTATAAAGCAGTTTTTTGCTAGTTGGGAAGTCCTTGATAATGATACCAGTTTTATTTAATATTTTGCTATTTATGTACAAGATTGAAAATTACGAGGATTTCTCCCCGCCTTCATTCAAATAGATTCCTTTGAAGTCCAGATTAGGACTGTGGGTGGCGACTGGCGGATGAAAAGCATTTGCAGGTCCAATTATATGGCATAAATGAAGATGTAGTAATAAGCTCTTTTGACGAAAGAAGACGTTTTTTAGACGAGATTTTAGTTAGTTTTTTAAAAATAAATATGTCTTGAATATCTTATTTTTATCAGCCGTTGGTAACTGCGCCACAGTATAGAAATGGATATAAGAAGAAATGGAATGAAATTTTAATGGATCTATGGATATAGTTACTCGATCACACGAGAACGAACGACTGAACGAATTTAGACGGAATTTGGCACAGATTTTATAGAATTCAGATTTATTTATTCACTTAAAACTTACATAATACAATACAACAGATGTAGATTTATAGTCTGCCATAGCACATTATAAAAAATAAGCTATATTTCACACTGGTTCCGGAATCTCAAGCTTGTAAGTTTCCCGGCTAATCATAATATTTTGTACAAAAATATTGCCCACAAGTGATTCATGTTATGACCATACTTGTTAATTTATGATAGGATATAATTGATTTCCGATTCGACATAGGCGTGTGGCACATACTGTGTGACATTAAAAACTACATATTACGGTATTTCATTCATGAATCTTAAATGCACTATTCACTAATGCGTTAATCAATCATTCGAGTAATCCATTATTTTTTGTAAACTTAGTTTCATTTTGTGTTTGTTAGATAAAGATCATTATTCATTTACGTATCTAACTGAAACCTTCAAAAACAGTATTTTTGTTGACATTTCTGAATCGTTTTTGATCTGAGTAGTTGATAATTAAAAAATAATGAATAGTGAATAATATTGTCTATGTTTATTAACATTTATGCATTTGATTTCAGGTAAGTAATTATTACAAATTATAAAAGTTTGGATTTGTGTGAGTATAAAGGTTTGCTTCAACAGTAGCGGACATAAGACATGGTATGTATTTATGTATGTATGTTGGTATGTTTGTATGTATGTATTTATGTATGTATGTAGGTATGTATGTCTGTTTTTATGTATGTATGTATTTATGTATGTGGGTATGTATGTATAATGTATAAATATAATCTTCATGACGTTGTACACTAGACTTTGCCTCTCAATATACTGTAATTCCTCTGTGCACTCCCGGGTTTGCTGGAAGAGAACTCAACTTTGAGTTAAGCTCGCCTTTGTACATGACTTATCACTAAACTACTTGTATAAAATATTGTGTACAATAAAGTATTAAATAAAATAAATAAAATAAAAGGTATGATTCCGAAGCCGACTGCATACGACAACTGCCGACGCACGCAGCACATGCACGTAATTCATTGCGGCTTCTCAATGGTCCCTTTTATCCGTATCGGAGTTTAACAAGTAATGGGTACGCTGTATCTGCTGCATGCGTCTGTCGTTGTCGTATGCGGTCGGCTTCAGAATGTTGCAGGATTTATGCCGAACTTAATGAATAATATAAGAAAAAATCATATTAGCAACTAAAATACTAATACTTCGTAACTTCGCTCACTCTTTCTTCTCCTTTAGTTTTAGTTAATACAACTTTTATGAGAGCGATTGTTGCCTGAACTACCAAGTCCGAGAGGAAAACCTAGAGTTTCGACCGTCCTCGTCCGCAGGTGAAATTGCCCGGGGCCCTATATACACCGAAAAAAAATTGTATAGCTACTACATAGGTACAAGAAGTAATACCAATTATTTCTTAAAAAAACAGTTGCCACTAACTAAGCCCACGTCCTGTTCTCGGTATTTTGCTCTCAAAAAATCTCCTCAAATGTTTCCTATAAAATGTTTTGATGAAAGCGAAATGACAACGTTGAGATAGGTACTTAGTAACCTCCCACACACGTCTGTTAACTAAGTTGGGAATATGAAAAGAAATGTCTATTTATAATGGAGCTCTCAACTCAACTTTCAAACATTGTGCCCGGGAGAGGTATTAGAGAGTCGCCCACTTTCACAAACACACGCGTCCTATTTTATTAACCGACTTCAAAAAAGGAGGAGGTTCTCAATTCGGATGTTTCTATGTTTTTTTTTTTTTTTTTATGTTTGTTCGCTCATAGCTCCGCCATGCGTAGACGGATTTGCAAAATTCTTTTTTTGTTCGAAAGTAGATTATTCCGAAATGGTCCCATTTAAATTTCGTAAAAATCTGATGATGGGTTTCCGAGATTAGACCAAGGAACTCTTCAAAAAATACCAGGAAATCAGCCGCGAATGCTGCAATCGCATATTATTGCAATGTCTCTGCCATTACACATCATAACATCACGCCTGAATCCTTTGAAAGGGTATGCAGAAGTGTTCAGAATATTCAGCTATATTTCCGGTGTATAAGCGTTGATTTTTAATTTGGTTTTGGTTTACTTTTGAGGTAGATATGTATGTATGTTCACCGATTACTCAAAGACGCCTGGACCGATTTGCAAAATTATTTTTTTGTTTGATAGGTTATACTTCCCAGGTAAATTTTATCAAAATCGGTCAAGCAATTTATGAAATATCAACAAAAATCGGTTGAAGTCGGTTTTTTAAATTTTTAATTTGGTGATTATAAAATAAAAACTTGTTTGTGTAATTCTTATATTAAAACTTTTTACATGTTTTAAGCTATTGCATGGCTTCTATCGCGGGCCTTGAGCGTGGAGACCGAATCCAGAAATTCCGTAACGAAAAAAACCTAACACCCCGAAGCTCGCACGAATCGAGCCGAGCTGCTCCGAAGTAGCTCCGCTTAACGTAAGTAATTATAATTGCATAAGTTGATAAAAAATGCTATGCAATAAATAGCTTTACCGCGGCAGTCCCCGAGTGCCACACGTCTTTTTATTGTATTGCACGGGACACTTATATATCTTGAACCGAAAATGTGCAGTATACGCGCAGTAGGTACACGTTTATTGGGTGTCTTTTGAGGATAGTGCGGGATGTTACTACAGTGGACAAGCTCAAATTCACCAAGCATAGATTATTACAAAACAATCCGTGGACGCCAGGGCCTCATTGTCTCGCGATTTAGGTGTTAGATACGTGTCCCGAGGTATACTTATTTGTTTTATTTTTGATCACTGTTAAGTCCTATTGGCTTCCATCAAAAAAAAATATCTTATTTTGTTTGAGCCATTTGATTATGATCTTACTTCAGTCCAATATGCGAACACTAATAATTCAATTGATATTGTTTCCGTATTGCGTAAACATTTGATTACCTATATCGAATCCTGGCCATTACACTACCGACGTGAACCCACTCCTAGCACAAGCAATTTAGCTTAGTTGGAGGGGTTAACGGGAATATTAGTAATTTCGGTTGCTAATATTCTTCAAAAAAAAAAAAAAAAAACAAAGTATACGATAAAATAATTCAACGTTAGTTGTTATCGAATGGGTAGATCATAAAACCTTACTGCATAAGTACCTAAATCACAGAATAAATAATAGTAATAGAATAAACAATAGCCTAAAAAATGTTGATACCTAATATTTTATCTTTACATTTAAATTATTCAAGCAGTACCTACGAGTGTTTCATTTAAGTATATCAATTTTGTAACAACTGAAATCAATCCATAGTTGATTAACCACAGATAACGGTTATAGTGAATTTTATATTATTAGTTAGGAATGCTTACTTGCTTTTGTGCTGAAAAAATGAAATATTGCTTTAAAGTTGAAAAGAAACTTATTAGGTACTTCGATACTATTTACTTTTTGTGGAAATTCGAAGGATTTAACATGCAACATTGAAAAACAATTGAATGAGAAAAAAAAAACATTCTTTATTTTGGCGGGAAACTGACAACTGACAAGTGACGGCTATTTAATACACCATTTTGTTTCTCGTTCCATTCAGACATGCAAGTATACATTCAAAGCATTTCAGCTGTCAAATATTTGATGCCTATTTGCTTTTCCTTCTTTTTTGGCCACGGAGACAGTATACGTATGCCTATTGTTTTACGAGGACAGTATCATAGACAAAGTGCTTGACACATCGTTCTTTCGTTCGCGACGCTGAAACACGTCGTCGGTGTAATCTTGTACGTGTGGAGTGGAACAAAGTAGTGCAGTCAAAGGTTTATTAGGTCAGTTCTCATTTATGATGAATACCTAGTACCACTTGGTTGAAACAGTTCAACTGAGTGCTTGCTACTGTATTACTTTATAATTAGAGGTGTAACATTCACTGCAGTTCTTCGAAGACTTCGTGGTCTTCGCGGGTGGACGGATTTTTAATTGTTTTAGAACCTTACTTATTTATTTTTCTAAAATAAAAGTATGTAGTCTAAGTTTCGCCTTATAACATCAGCTATTTGCCAGCGTGTACGTATTTTATAAATTCTGTCAAAGTCAGCCCCACACCGGTCCTTACGAAAATATAATTATAGACTTAATTAAGTCAATTAATATTAGGTATAAGGCAATTAATATTCGGTAAATGACATGGCAAATGGCCAGTATAGTTGACTGTCATTTACCGATAGACATAATTATTTTTAGAAAGGATGTTTAGTCTTCGTTCCCTTAATCTTTCTCCCAACTGACTGAGGTTTTAAATCACTGTCCACTTTATAGAGCTTTTAAAAATAGAAAACCTCTTTTTCACGTTCTGAACATAAAACACGTTTCTAATGTTGCATTGAGATTGAGACTCCAGATAAATTCCTCGCAAAGTCTCTATGGTACTGAAAAATAAAAAAGTTAAGTGAGCTAGTTCGTTTGTTCTATATTTGAATTAAAAACTTAAAATGTCTGGCTAAGTAGTGGAAGTAATCACTAGAACACGTTGCTTACAGTCTGTTTTTTTTTTCATTATTTTATGATGAAACTTGAAAGCTTATGCTTAATTTGTAATGCAAATTGTTCTGAAAATGTTATTTGAAGTTGAGTGAGCATTATTGACACTGTGACACTAGAATTTCATGCTCACGTAGGTCCTTTTTGTTCGATGTCAAGCTAATTGCTAAATACCACGATTGTGTGCCCACAAAACGTTAAGCATCACTTAAAATTCTAAACGTTTAAATAATGAGTCGAGTTACAAATTAACGAAACAGTATTTGAATACGAAATTTTAGCATCACTCTCAGTTTATTTGTGTAAGTTGAGTTTCTCTAGAAAGTCTTAAGACTGCAAAGACTTGTATGTACTTATACTAGACAGCAAAACAACGATTGTAACAATTCGGGAGTGTGTATGCAGATAATTGGACATGACAGTGTCTTTTTGGCGTTTTTTTTTCATGTAATGTCATTTATAGCTATTTTCACATTGTGTTGAATGTTTACAATGAGAACTCAGGCATTTTTATGGAAGTAACTGCCACCCGACCCCCTGGCCGCCCATGATTGTTGGAAAAGGCTGACCTTTATAAGTCTAGGTACCTATAGTATTTAGGTACCTACCTCTTGCTATATTTACTTGGCAAGGCAAGTACGCCCAGACGTCATATTCAGCCGTCGAGATGGCAGCCTCAGGCGCCCGCCTGTCCGTAACTAAAAAGCTACCTATTTAATATACCGACGTCAGTATTATTCCTAAAGAGTTACGTATTTCGTCGGCTTCAATCATGCTTTGTAGGAGGCTATTCAAAAAACTTAATGATAACAAAATGGGTGGATAGGTACTTTTTGTTGCTGCTAATGACTTTTATATCTAAGTACTACTAGATGGACAGAACAAAAAATTTGCTATCTCGAAAAACCATTACTCAACCAAAAACATCGTGCGACTCTAACACCCGTATTCACAAACAATACTTCGCTATACGTACCACCAAAACTGTGCAAAGAACGACAAATTCTCAGTGCGTTCCTTTTGGCAAGCCTTTTTATTCATTGATAACACTTAAGTAATACTTCGTTGAGGGAACGCACTGCGTTAGATACTGCTCCGTGATGTTTGTGAATTAATTTTACCAGCCCTATGCGCTCGAGCACACTATGAGACCTCACAGTATCGTTTGTGAATACGGGTGTTAGTAAATGTCATGCACATGTATTGTCATTAAAAAAGCGCGCTAAGCCCATACATATCTAATAGGTAGTCTGTGGTCAATTTATTTCATCTAGTTTCTGGATCCTGTTTCAAATTCGAAATTCAAAATTAATTCCTCCCGAATGCAGGAACCGTGGCAAATTTTTTTACTACTCCACTGTCTCTCTGTCTGTCTGCTCGTCTTTCATGAGCACATGAACCGTGCTGTCGGTATCAGACGACGATAGCCAACAGCCGATAGCTGATCTGATAACACGATATCGGATCGGACAATGTGAAAGACAGATACATTTTTCATACACCCGACACCGATGTCGAATCGGATAATATGAAAACGCAATTACGAGTATAGCTAGTGGATTTTTTTTTACAGATGATGTATTTTTGTTGAGAGAAATAGGTAGGTACTGAAACTGCGCGAGTACGACTCGCACTTGACCGTTTTTTTGTTGTTATAAACACCTTGTCTAATAGTATAGGTACATAGAGTTATGGGTAACAAGTGTTTTTTTTTCATATTTCAAACCTGAAAACCTCTTCTATAGGTAAATCCTTGTGGCTATGCATTTATAAGTCTAGCTGAGCCTGAAAAATGCATACACAGCGGCACTGCAAAGCTGTAGTTCTTCACAAACAGTAGATAAGAGCCTGGAGTGGCTGGGGGTTTCAAGAGGGAGGGTATGTAAGAGGGGGAGGGTTCATTCATCAGGCATCCCATCGCTCGCGGCGTGGTCTCACAAGCTACGGTCCGAAATTCTTAGTTGTAGGTATGTGTGGTTTGTTTTGAAGTTAATTAAAATACGTCTTTAGAGATGTTTTATTTTACATACATACATAAAAATCACGCTTTTATCCCCGGAGGGTTCAGTTAGATTATATTTGGGATTAGATTATAATTATGTATTTGGGAAACTTACAAAGAGATGCAATGGGGTGGATAGAGATCAATGGGTGAATAGAAACAAAGTGGTTTTTTTAAATAATTTCTTGTACAAAATTTTCAGTATCTAACCGGATATTTGATAATTCTGTTCATTATTAGACTGAACTAGTTTCACTTGAAAGAAAATAACTACAGAATTTAGCCGACCATTTTATTTCTATTCACCCATTGAATTCTATTCACCTTATTTTACCCGGTATTGAGTCTTTGAAGCAACGTAGTAAACGTTGCGTTTCAGATTTGGCACCGATTTCAACAGAAAAGTTTTACGTGTATTTTGTTATTAGAATTAAATTATGTTTTTTTTTCAGTCAGTTAATTTTCACTTTTCAGTGTCTTTTCGGTTAGCAGTCAGTTCAAGCACAGATTAATAAATAGTTACTACGTAACAGATACATCACTCCCATACAAAAGTGAATATACCTACGCTATATTAGCCTACAAAATTTTAATAATAATACCTGCTGCTCAGAACGAGAAGAATTGTACCTTAAACCCGCACTTATAGAGTCGAGACGAGACTGTGTTGCCCGCCGTGCGGGTGACGTCATCGTAAGAATGCGCTAGGGTTATGTTATACCTATGATGATTATTGTAATAAAACGAATTAACCACATTTTTTATTAGTCAATACAATATGTTTTAGTTTTATAATATAATTATTTATATTTTTTTTCTCTTCTCGGAATTTATTACATTTTATACCTAGTCGAAAATATCTTAAACCGCGTAAATAATATAATCATAAGGAAAGCGACAGAAAATCAACGGTTTATAACATTTGTAATACGGTGCTACTATACACCCTTATTTTTTAATTACCAGAGAAACTGCAGGGGCTGATAGGGAACGTATATAATTGAACATATATGGAATAATACAAATAGCCAACCATACAAAAAAACAAAGTTATTGACATTTTTAAAATCTCAAAATACGTGCATACACGCAAAGACACCGTTTCATTTTACGTACTATGTGTGAATAGTAAATAGGTACCTATCATATCAATGAACTTTCGTCGTAAAAAAGCCGATGAGTTCCGAGAACGACCGACAATGTACCTACGTACCTACGACAGACGCGAGCGATTTTCAAGGTTAAACACTAATCAAAATCAAAATTAATGATTGATTGATGTATTACGAAACGTGCAAGACTTACCACTACAAGTAGATGCATAAACGAACCCGATTTAATAAGTTCAATTTCAAACTGAGGACTGAGGACCGTCTGAAGGGGTATTACGAGTAGGTTGATAGGTTCACTGACATACACATTTCACTTCACTACACATGTAAATTGGCCTCAGATCCGGGGTCCTCCGTCCAATTCACCTGCCTTCAAATTGCGTATTGAGGTAGTATCTTACCGCACATCCGTAAAACGGCACTCACATTTTCACCGGGTGTAAAGTAAGTAGGTACGTAACAATTAATGCACATTCGCGATTGATAATTTGGTACGCCATCTCGATAATTTATCGATTGTTTAAGGAAACGTGCGCGCATCAAGACGTCATAACCGGAACTGCATTGCTTTTATGATTTGAATTTTATTAAAACTGAAGGTCATTTGCATCAAAGAGATGCCGCCGCCGCCGGGTCGCTCGTTTCGCGGCACGTGTAGTGCGGGGTACGTGGGGGGTAGGGAATTAAAGTAGAGAAAGAGAGCGCGTATTTTATCAATGACTTCTTTGAGTGATTTTGTTTTTTGTGTTGTTTGTGTTGTGAATTAGTATTATCTACTTCATATTCTATTGAGTAAAATTTTGTACGTCGTGAACAAATATTAGGTGGTTTTAGGGATAAAATTGACATACATACTTTATTCTTTTTTTATAGCATGGATGGGTTCAGTATCGAATACCTATCACTTTGCCAAAATTTCTCTGGTAATTAAAAAATATTCGTGTATAGGCCTTACTGTACCTATAGGTATACAGTAAGGTATACCTACTGTATTTACAGTTTTCTCATAAGATTTTTTCCAATTTTAATGCATTTAGATTAATTATTTTGTTCAAATCAGTTTGTTCAACCATTGATATAAAATTACGAAATAATTTACAGTAGGTAGGTATAGCTTATAGACGCTTATTCCTATCCTAAAATGGCCTTGATTGTACTTTTGATTAAGTAAGTGAATTCAATCGGAGATATGGGAAAAAATATTCCCGCTCCTCCTACCAATCGGAGTTCCGATCGGAGGACCGGGAAAAACCCAAAATAACGGACATTACCTGCTATTCTATTACATAAGTACTAGGTAACTTCAGTATTAGAATTACCTATAAAACAACATTTATATCGACACCTCTGGGTTCAATTGGCGTATAAACCAAAACACGACTTTTCAGGAGAGCAAAAAAACGATTTTATTTACAGAAAAAAAATCATAACTTTTTTATTTTAGAAGCTACATAAAAAATTCCAAGGAGAAAGATTCTTAGAATTTGGGGATGAAAAAGGCTAAATCATTCAATCATATATATCATCTTTGGTTTGGAAGTTAGCATGGATATACGTCTTAGAAAATACCAATTTATGGTGTATACACCCCATGAAAATTGGATGAAAAACCAAATATGGATATAAGCTGTACTTATATCCATATTTAGTAAAATTAAGTTCACATTTACTGATGTAAAAGCACGTAACTGTAGTTTTTTTTTGCTGTAAAAACTATTTACTTTGCACATCAATAGAATTATAATTAATAACAACAATCTCGATACTGTTAGAATGTGGCAGAATTACATTAATATTAGTCGTACTACAGAATTGTGGTCGATATAATACGGAATTAAACTACCAGAAAAGAAATTAACTTAGTTTTATTAAATAAAACAGATAATTATGGCACACATTATCAGTCATGATCAGATTATCAAACTAAAAAAGGCAATTATTTAAATCTGTAGCTCTTCCACAGCCATCTCTCCTTAACCGCGACTTCCTCGTACAACAGATTGTCCTCAGGGTCGTTGTCTTTAATTCAGCGGCACTTGGACAGAGCCTGCGCCGTTTTGGCCGTGGAACGCGCCAACTTATAGATAAGCTTTTGCCTCTCAGACGATTCCAACTTGTTATATAGCGGTTGCAAGTGGTCTCGTTTGGCCCTGACTACCGCTCTCCTGGTGGCGCGTTTTGCATCTTTGTACGCGTCGCGGTCATCGAAAGATTTGGACGCTTGCCACTTTTTTAAGGAGGGCTTTCTTCACCCTGATCTCTCTTTCTAGACTGTGTCGTTCCACCACTAAGTGTCCCTGTCATAAATGCGTCCACCCTAAGACGTACCGAGCACCACCCTCCCCGCCTCAAGGATAGCTGCCTGATTCCTGTCCTAGCAAACCTGTACTTGTTCGTCTACAGCATCAGCGCACTTGTCACCGATGGCTGAGACGAGACTTTGGGACTTGGCTTCACCACCACCTGATTCTGCGTTGGCCACGCTCGGCACGTTTGTTTTTGGGTTTCACGCGGAGGTCCATGACAAGGAGACGGTGTTGGCTAGTGAGACTCTCTCCGGGTATTACCTTGCAGTTGGCCACCCTGTTGATGCTATGCCTCTTAGTGAGTAGGAAATCGATCTGGGTAGCGTGCTCTCCGCTCTTGCAGGTGACAAGAAGTTCGGCTTTCTTTTTGAAGAACCTGTTCACGACGGCAAGATCGGTAGCTGTACACGTTTTGAGGATGTGCTCACCCTCTGGGTTACGGCTACCGTATCCAAAACCGCCGTGGGCATGTCCAAACTCCTCACACCTGTCACCCACATGACCGTTCGTGCAGTGGTTTTACTTTAGCAGAATCGAGGGCCAGAGCCTCGATTCTGCTAAAGCAAAACCACCGTCATAACACGGAAACTGTAATAATTTTTTGAATTTTTACCACTTAATTTAAGACTTTAAAGCAATGTCTGTCTAATCTAAATTTAAATGGCCTATTGTAGAGTGAACGAAAGCGTGTAGTAAAAATATTGTCATTTAATTTTGGACTTTAAATCTATAGTAACAAAGTCTAAAATTGAATACCATTTTTTGCAATGGATATGGTTTATACGACCATATGTTATTTAAATGTTTGGATTTACGACCTCAATTTTAAATTACGTTTAAGAAATATATTTATTCCTCACGGCGTAAAATCCATTTACAATCAAGGCAGATCTTACGCCCCGGGTTGGTAAAAATCTTGGTCATAACGTCTTACTAAAAATTTAAAAAAGAAAAATTTGGCTGTTACATTAACATTTTATCTTTTTTGTGGTAGGATGATCTAAATTTTTTGGGTCGTAAAAGCATTTTTTTTGCGAATTTGAACATTTTAAATATACAGATCGATAGAGAAAAAAATTTTGAACTAAACGGTGTATATAACTCATTTTGGCCAAAATGGTTTATACGCCAATTGAACCCAGAGGTGTCGATATAATGCCTGAATCAAAAAATGTCTTAATTTACGATTTACATACTTATTACTTAGGTTCAAAGAAATAGACTTAGATATATACCCATCCACTGCACATTAATTACCTACCTACGTGGTTTCGGCATTTCGAAGCGTAAGCGCGGGAAACGTGCGGTGCAGTGTGATGCGAGCGCTCAGGCGCGCGTTCGACAGCCCTCTGCCAGTTTGTACAGTCGACTGTACGCCGAGCGGTAGGTGTTTATCGCGTGGCCTTGAGCGAGTGTCGGAAGCCTGGTTCAAGGCACCTACAGGGTCCTATCAAGGATGTTGATAGGACCCTGTAGGTACCCCATAGTAGGATCGTAAATTAAAATTGTTCACATTATGTACCATTTCACATCCATCCATAGGAAAATCTTTTGTTTAAAATCAGTACAGACTTGTTTTCCGTTACCCTTTGTGAAATAGTTATGAATATTCGGGGACATCTGATAACAACTGTCATTACTATCATATTACTGAAAATAATGTAATTTAAAACGGCCATTCACTGACCGATATGTTGTAGATATGATCTTTGCTTCAAATATAAATCAAATGTTAATTAGAGATAAATTTATGGTTATCTGCGTGGCATGGGGGAGTAGGTACGACTATATCTATTGCAGATGATCAGTAACTTCAAAAAGTATAAAAGCAACAAATTTGACCCTACGAACCTACAAAATATTCTTAGTAATGCATACCTAAGTGTATTTTTGTTGCAGAATGTCATCTATTCCACTAATATTTCGCGTTGTACAGGAAGACTTAAAATTTTTGCCTTGAGCATATTTTTCTTTTAAATAATGGTAAATATAATATGTTAAAGCAGAACCTCACTCGATATTTAAGGACAGTCCATTAGTTTCTAATTGGAGTTAAACGTAAGTGTACTAGAATTTTTTGCTTTACAGTAAAAGCCTTCCTTCTAACAAACACATACGCTTATAACAAACACAACGCTACAGCCTGTAGGTAATAGTAAACATTGTCTCATATTTTTTCCTTTTGGAAGCTCACCGGACCTGGAATACAAACTCGGCCTGCCGCAGACGAAGTTATAATTACTTTATTTTGACCTTGTGTATCAACTTTTGCTATATCTGTAGGTGCTTTATTAGCTGTACGTGTATAGATTTCAAGTAGGCTATATTAGGTAGATTCGGGATAGGGCCTGTATACAGGCAGAGGATTTTTATGTCAACAAATCCTCCAATTAAATGTTATTTAACTTCGATGCGGGTTCGGAGATAGTTTAACTTTTCATGGAACTCATCAAGTGGCCTTTCATGGATCACTGCTGCCGATTCTACTTGGATTCTAATTTCTATCATGTAAGCGTGCGTAATCCCGCGCCCGAGTATCCAATCAACGCTGTAGACGGCCTAATTTTTTTTTCTTACCAGCATGCCTATGATACTCTCAACATGCTCGACGGTAAATGCCCCCTTTTAGCTAATCCATACTAATATTATAAATGCCAAAGGAACTCGCGGAGAAGGAGTCGCGGGCAGCAGCTAGTTTGGTGATATATGCCACTCTCTTTCTAACATGCTTAGCGGTGAATGCCCTGTGAGCTCATTACGGTTTTCAAGGTTTTATAGATAAAAGATCTGCATGTTTTGCATCACAATTGAGAACAATATTTTCATTGTTAGGTTATCTAACTCCAAGGTCTTCGACATAACATGAAAATGCGTGTGAACGGGTATTATTAGCGTCATTTAATTTGCTGTTTAGCGTTACTGAAAGTATTAATTTAATTTGTTTTCCTCTATAAAAGCTTTTTTATTTATTTATTAAATTCTAGAACAAAATATTTTTTACTGAGATCTTAAAATAAATTAATAAAATATAAGTGCACTATGTCCTACCACTTACATGGCGTATAAATTTTGGGAAACGTTGAGAAAGAAGCAACGTTAATTCATATAAAAATCGGTAGGTGGCTCCAGCGTCGCCCAAGACGTATATTAAATTCGAATATCCGCGACAACCTGTCCTACTTGTTCAGTTGTTTGGCGTATTCCTTTAGAAAGGCGTTAGTTGCGAGTTCAATTCCCATACAGGGTGTTAATTTTTTTCGATATTTTATTGGAAAAATCATCAAAATTGAATTACATCCAATGTTATAATGAACCTCTGTTCGCCCATTAAAACATTACCAAAGTACCTACACTTTAATGAACACTTGTATAATAACTGCTGCATCTTGATAATGCTCGTTGATGCTGATTGTGAAACATGTGCGGACGTGACAATGGCGCTAGGTCCATAATTTCAGCTCGCCCAAAAAAATCTTACGCCTATGCCTAACGGACCTAAACAAGTTTTCATTTAAAAAACCTGTGTGAGTTTCAAAGAATTTCATTACCAAAACCGCTGGAAACTGTTAAAAATTTTGTTAGGCATTTTTCAGTGAAGCAGACATATTTCACGCTAACGTTCCAGTTCTGGCTAGTCTAATTAAGTTTTTAGTATGTTTAAGCTAACTAATGAGTTTCCGCATGGCGCATACCTTATACGGAGCACCAATGCAGGCTTTTTCTGCTAGGCCAATAATACGAGTATTAGGTAATAGGGGTTATTGGACGTAGATATGGAAAGAAATAAACAAGAAAATAACTTTTGTTCAAAGAATCAAAGAAGAATCAAAGAAATCAATTTCGTTTATTCAATTTAGGCACATTATAGAGCACATATGAACGTCAAAATATTACAATTGTGTCAAGAAGTATGTAAACAAAAAATAAAATATTAAATAAATTAAAGTAAACCATTTGAAAATGATTCTTTCGCTGGTTCAGTAGTTGTTAAATGCAATAAAGTGTTTTTTCACGGTCTGTAGGAGGAGGGAGACACGTGTGCTGGTAAATACATTCATACAACCTATGGAAACCTATTCTAGGAATAAAAAGTAGTCTATGTGTTATTTCAGACTACATAATTATTATAGGCATCAACCAATTCAACCAGATTCGTTCACCGTTGAGTGTGAGTAAGGTATGATTCCGTAGTCGTAGCATACGACAACTGCCCACACACGCAGCAGATGCACGTAATTCATTGCGGTTTCTCAATGATCCTCTTTATCCTTATCTGACTTGAACAAGTAATGGGTGCGCTGTATCTGCTGCATGCGTCTGCCGTTGTCGTATGTGGTCGGCTTCGGAATCATGCCTCAAAACATCTTCACAAACTTTCACAATCTTCTTCATCGTAGCGTTAATTCCCAGTTGCATCCGAAGCTTTCAGCTCGGAGTCTGGGGTCCGCTTTACCAGTCTTAACTACACATTTGGCTAGACCCCGATATTTTCCGTGAAGCGATTGCCATCTGACCTCCATAACCCAATGGTAACATTAGGCGATATCGAAGCTTTGCAGCTAGACCTTTCACAATATGTAGGTATAATTTTAGTAGACTTATTACTTCAATATTTTATGTTGGCATATTCTATGTTCTTCCACTTAATAATTAATCCATAATAATACCTATAGTAGGTTAATTGACGCTCTTAGTTCGAGAAGTCCTTGACTAGGACAAATGGCGTCAAATAATAAATCAATATTAACACTTCAGTAAAGCTAAAAATGATTATAACTTGTTTTGGCACAATTCTGTCTACAGATACCTAAAACAATAATACCTTATCTTACCTTACCTTATCTTACCTTTTTTTTGTTATGCATATCTACGTTAGATACGTAGATATGCATAACAAAAAAAATGTACCCATCTAACACCGACATGAATTTATTAAAAAGCTGTTATTGTAACATAACAAACACACATTTTTTTGTATAGATAAGGATATTATTATTTGAATCTCTCTGCGTTAGTAAAGTGCTTATCAAAAATTCAATGTTATGTTATTGTAGGCATAAAGCTGAAGAGTTTGTTTGTTTGTTTGAACGTGCTAATTTCAAGAACTACGGGATCGAATTGAAAAAATATTATTGTCTTGAATAGTCCGTTTATCGAGGAAGCTTATAAGCTATATATCATCACGCTACTGCGCAAGAGAGCGGAGATGTGATCCTAAATGTTGACAAATTCGGCAGTGTCCCATGAAATTTAATCAATGGCGGGCATAATGGGTTAAATACCATATGCTGTTTAGACACAGTATTTGTAACAAAATGGATTTTTTTACGCCGCGTTGAAGTGCCACTTAATGTGTCTAGCATTTTTTGTATAATAGTCTGAGTTAAAGGTGTAGGTACTTAATGCTTCGAAGAATGCCACGGGCAAAGTCGGGGCGGTCCGGCTAGTCTATCTTCTTCTTTTGATTTGTATTTTTGTATGTAACGAATAAACTCAAAAACCAGTAGACAGATTTTAAAAATTCTTTCGCCATTGGAAAGCTACATCATAATCACGCTATTATCAGATGATGAACGGGATCAGAATTCCACGCGGGCAGAGCCGCGGGCAACAGCTAGGATAAATTTAGTATGTCACAACATGACCACATGTTGCAACTTGCAGCACATCTGCTTTTTAATGTGCCGTGACGATAGTAGGCCACCTATATGATTTGACTTATATTGATGACGTCATAACATTCATTCATGGATGTTATTTTTTTCATATATCAGTAAATAGCTTCGTTATTAGTTTGAAAGTAGCACCAGGTTACTGAAAACGAATAAAATCGTTTGTCCTGGTTCGGACATGTAATGCGTAGGGATGAAAGTAATGTCGTAAGGAAGGCACTATTTATGGAAGTAGATGGCTACAAGGGGAGAGGAAGACCTAAAAGGAGATAGATGGACTGTGTGAAAGATGATATGGATAAGAAGGGAGAGAATGTTGATATGACTGCAACCCGAGATGAATGGAAAAAAATACACAGGTTGCGCCGACCCCAAATAAACTTGGGATTAGGGGAAGGGGGATCATGATGATGATGAGTATGAGTAAATAGCTTCGTTATTCTTCTAACTATATCTTCTGAACTGAAGTGGCGTTGTACCCCATGACGTTCTCAAAATACATTAACAAAACACGTGTGATATGGTTGGGGTCAAGATATAATATATCTTCTTCATCTGCAACCTAGCGTTAATCCCAGTCGCATCCGAAGCTTTCACCTCGGAGTCTGGGGTCCGCTTTACCAGTCTAACTGCGGATTTGGCTGAACTGCGATATTATCCGTGAAACCTTCACAAGCCAATGGTGACATTAGGCGATGTCGAACCATTGCAGCTAGACCATTTGTTGAACTTTTTAAGGCTCCAACTACCCGTAACGATATATAATCCTCATCCTCCTCATCCTAGCGTTTATTCCTAGTCGCATCCGAAGCTTTTCAGCTCGGAGTCTGGGGTCCGCTTTAGCAGTCTTAACTACAGATTTGGCTAGACCTCGATATTTAGCCGTATATTTGGCCGCCGTGTGGCCTCTCTAGCCACTGCTCCATGATGGGTCTTACTGCCGCTACTACGGCGCGCCCTGCGCGTGGTTGCCCAAGTTGTAGCTCCCACTCCGCCACCATGTCCCTGTGGAGCCGGGATCGCACGGTCCGTAACGATATATATATTTTACTCTATATTTATGTTTTACACGCGTCACTTTCAATCCTAATAAGTAGACCGTTACTGAACATTATCAGAAATTTCCTCTCACTTTCACAGTGAACGGACAAATACTGTCAAACCACATTATCACTAAGATGTTCTCAGCTGAACCAATAAGGCTTAGTACGCAACGGCGACGTACAATCGCGTTTGATTCCGTTCCAGTACACTTGATTACGATTCACGGTACAGTCGTCGACAACGAACTTAGTTGTAGTTGGGCTTTGTTTGGGATTGGCGTTAACTGACATGTTCAATGACAATCACTGACAATTAAGTTACGCTTGCATGAAATTATTTAACTTACATGTCGGCACATGCGACTCAGGATAGTTGGGTACGTGACTGACAAGGCAAAGCAGTTTCTTTTTATTAAACTTCAAACTGATGGAAATTATGAAATAAAAAAATTCGTTCTGCCCTATATTATTATGAATGTTAAGACTCATTTAGACGGGGAGAGTTTCTCGCATGCTTCGGCCGTCTTCGGCAGCGCGAGTGTGACGCCCCTGATGTTGCATACGTCCATAGGCCACGGTGACCGCTTCCCATCAGGTGGGCCGTGTGCTTGTCTACCAACTAAGTGGTAAGTATAAAGAAAAAAATGCTTCGTATCGTATCAAAGTGTTTACACTCAGACAAACACTAAATTCTCGCCTACGACTATATCATACGAGATTAGCAAGTAACATATCGCCTATGTAAAAATACGATTATTGCTTGGAAATTATTTTTAGATGGACAATATCAATATTTAATTGCGAGGCGATTCTCGTCTGGCGCGGACGAGCGAGCGGATGTTGAGTTTTACGAATGTTTAGATTTAGACGAAGTTACAACTCTAGAATAAGTGTACAACTTATTTAAAGACCTCGGATTGCCAAGAGCTTCAGTAAGCTCTTTACTAAATCGAATATCAAAAGCGGCATTGATAGGATCTTATCAAATTTGGATAGGTAGGGGGGGGGGGGGGCAAACACTACTGACGGTGGAGGTGAGCGCTGATGCATCACAAGATGGCCACCCTAAACCTACATCTGGGTCGCAACTCCCAGTCGCCGTCATGGTGTTCCTCTCTGTATCACGCTATGGACCCGGCGACCGCACGGTGAATCCATGGAGTGCTGAGAATCGGATCTCTTTCTATCCTTTCGATAATCGTATCTTGCAGGCGAGAAACTCTCCTCGTCTAAATGAGCCTTCACTCAGTCGCGCTCAAACGAATTACAAAACAATCCGCGCGCGACAGGGCATCGTTTGTCTCGCGACTTAAGTTCAAGATATGTGTCCCGAGGTATACAATTAGGTACTATGAGCCCAGGGGCCTTAGACAAAGTGACATTCTATTGGCGAAAACGCCAGTGGAATCGCTAATGTAGTATGAAATTGACATAAATCATTAATATAACTATTTTTTTTAATGAAATTTGAGTCTTTGTAACTCTAATTATTTAACTTATCATTATTACTATAACCACCGCAATGTCCCAAAATCCATTGTTAAAGCCTTAAAAATGGTTCGCTTCAGAGCGATTTCATCAATAGAATGTCACTTTGTCTAGGGCCCCTTGTCTGTCGATATCAGCGTGACCGCGGTGGGGGCATCACGACACGGCACCGCCCCCTGCATTATTATTATATCAGACTTTTAGCTAATCAGTAGTCGTTTCTACTTACAATGACTGCATTCAGAACTTATTGCTTTTAATTTATTAACAGTAGGGATGCGCCACGCGTTTCATGTCAGTACGGATATAGTTCTATCCGATATCCGCACTATCCGACCGTTTATAACCGTACCGAGTCTTTTTGACGATTATATAAATGTACTACCTACGTTAATCAAAATGATATCAAATGAGCAGGGATATATTGTGGCATGTGTATCGGAAACACGTCAGCGCTTACGTCATTTATTAGGATAGTAAATGAAAGATTTATCTGCTGTAAATATAATTTCATTATAGATAAAGAAATAGCTGTTGCTCGCAGCACCGCTGATGTGGGATTTAACGAACGTGTGTGGGAACGTATCTATGAGTTATTCTAGGCTATAAATTCTTTTCGGCCTGATCCGTTTGGCCGTTAGGGCCAGACTAACTAACATACACCTTCTACTATTGTTAAGAGAAATTATTTATTTATTTATTTATTTGTTTGTTTGTTTGTTTGTTTGTTTGTTTGTTTGTTTGTTTGTTTATTTATTTATTTATTATCCCTTCTGCATCCATCTTTACAAAGTACGACAACAGAGTCGGTAATCTAAGCATGCGCTAACACGACCATCTTATTATTATCATCTATAACATACAACTGATAATGTTGTGCCTGTGATTATAAATTTTAGTGCGTTTTAATACTTGTTTAGCATAAGCCAGCATTAGATTTTCATTATTATTGTACTGTTATGAAGCTGTTTTGTTTCTTAATTACGTACTTTTTGGCACATATCCTGTAACTAAGATTAAGATGTGATGAAGCAAGGTTCTTTTGTTTGTAGTAGTTTGTAGACACAAAAGGATTTTATTTATCACTTATTTTCTTTCTTTCAGAACTGTAGGGTCAATATAATAATATTTTTATTTGCTTCATTAGTAAGTTAATGATGCTGAAATTGTGTCTAATAAATAATAGTGATATTTGTTGAATTATTAAATCAACAATAATATTATAAAACCGATTACTGATGATTTTTGAAACAAAATTTAATCAATTAGCCTATTGCAGTCAACTGTTGTACAAAGACCTCTCTTAATGTGCATCATAGCACCAGGTCTTCCTAAAAGATATTAGTACATCTAATCGAAAATGTGTGATAGAAGGTAGGTTCGCGTCGATAGAGTGTCTAGGATTCGAACCCGAGACCTCTTGATCGTAAGGCTGGCAGTAACAACTATAGGTATCCAATCATCCGGATATCCGACCAGATTCAATGCTTCTAGTATCCGCCACAAAGAGCTCTGCACCTCTCTAATGTCATGGGAAGGTAACATTAGTAGATACAGCTTTAGATCGATAAAATGATCTTAATACCTACAAATGATCTTGATACCAAATTGTTTTATTGATTTAAATTGTATTATCGTCCGAACAAAAGGTGTGTACCAAATATCAGAACAATCAGTCGACAGGAAGATGGAATACCAAGGTATTAAGATTATTTTGAGTACTTTATTACATCGATCTGTTGCTGACTGTACAAAATAACGTTCCTACAATGTTGCTCTAAATAGAATCATTGATCAAAGTGCCTGTGTGGTATTGAGAACACAATTACCCTTTATTTGAGCACGTCCATGAACTTGCACACGATCAATAGCCGCTTTCATTCATAAGGAAAGGCATAGAGGAATTCTATTTTTAAATCGGAGTTATCATCTATACTTCCATACTAATATTATAAATGCGGAAGTTACTCTGTCTGTCTGTTACGCTTTCACGCCTAAACTACTGAACCGATTTCGATGAAATTTGGTACAGAGATAGATTAGACCTTGGGAAAGGATATAGGTTATGTTTGGTTGCGATAACCGACATCCACGCGGGTGGAGCTGCGGGAAAAATCTAGAAGGATATACATTCGATAAACATCTTGACTATGTAGGTACTCCAAGTAGCCTGGATGCGGAAGGCGGAAAATCGGCAGACGTGGCTAGCAGATAGGCTAATTGAGACTCCAAGTAGTGAGCAGGAAGTGTTTTGGGTGTCTTTGGGTGCCTAAGGATGAACCAATTGTACCTACCTATGTGTCATGAATAAACTAAGTTTGGTATATAACTCCAAAGATTACATAGATCTTTTATTTGTTTCAGGTACTAACTGGAATTAAACGTCATAGCTGACATCGAATGATCGGAGCCTAGACTCACATAACTCTAGGCACGTTGAGAACTTTTTGGGTGAACGAATACTTTCTAGTTCTATACTCTATGGATATACGTACCTTCTTGTTTGTGAAGTATAACTCCGCACACGTATCTTGGACCTAAATCGCAAGACAAATGAGTCTCTGGCGCCCGCGGATTGTTTTGTAATAATCTATGCTTGGTGAATTTGAGTTCGCCCACCGCAGTACCACCCCGTGCTATCCTCAAAAGACACCCAAGAAATGTGTACTGCACGTATAGAGCACATTTTGAGCACATTTTAGGTCCAAGATACGTGTCTGGAGTTTGAAATGCTTTCTTCACAAGTTATTTAGTTTTTACTTCGAGGGGTCCGTATAACTCGATTCTTACGGGCTTTCCAATTGGTCGCATGCTGTATGACAAACTAGAAGGTTTTTCAACGGCTTCCCTGTAAATTTTCACTGTTCACCACTGCTGTACCGCATGCTTTGTTTTTTTACTTAAGACCTACAGTGGAGTAATTTAAGATAAACAAAAATGTAGCCTAAAAACGAAGTCTGGAATATACAATTAAAACTTGAATTATGAAATTGTTTCACAAAACTTTTACTTACTTTATTTGCGCAGGCTTACACAGATAAATTAAGAAAGTTATGCTGTTATTCAATTTAATTAAAAAAGTAATTTATCTTACGAAGATTGACCCAAGTATAATTCCTTTTTAACCAACTTGAAAAAGGAGGCGATTCTCAATTCGCTTGGTACATTTTTGTCGTATGTTTTACGCGACTTTACGGATTTTTTTTCTCTTATTATGAGATTGTCAAGTATTTGTTGGCACGTAATTTTTGTACCTAATCATTGTCGTTAACAAAAGGCTCATTTGCTTAATTTATTTTTGTAGAATATATAGGCAGCTCGTAAGTGTAACGCACTATACCTAGGTATAGAAGCAAATAGCGGACTACAGTCTCTGCCTCCCCGGTGAGAAAAAGGCGTTACATACATAAATAGATCTTTCTCCTAATTGAAAAATAAATAGTGTACGATGGATATGAAAAGACATATATTATATCAAAGACAATGCATAAAAATTCCTAGCTAGCTTACTTCTATATCCTTTTGAATATACATAGTCATAAAAGTGATTATTTCTGACAAAATTGTTTAGTACCGTTTTACCAATCTAGGTTATTAACAAAGAATGATGCCCACTTTCCATACATCCGTTGCCCTGTCACTACATTTTTAAAATGCTATCGTATTACTGTACTGGTATCATTGATGAATAGATACTGCATCTTTAAAACCATAAAACCAATAATGGTTTAAATCTTTAGACAGAAAAATGTATATTCAAGGTATTAAAACGTGTAGGTAAAGTATTTATTTATCTGTGCTTTGACTAATGAACTGTGTGACAGTGTCAAAAAACTTAAGAGGTCCATTACACGCTCATGCAAACGTCATGCATCATGCCGTCAATCATGAATATTATTGGTCAATCGGTTATTAGACGTTATGTTATTGGTCACTCACGGCGTGATTGATGGTTAAACCATGGCAAAACCTAGCGTGTAATGGACCCCTAACAACCAATGATCGTGTTCTGACATACATTTTACTTATACGCGGGTGCGACCGGGTCTAACGCTAGGATGATGACGATCTGATATTATCAAAAGTTAATTCTTCACAGTCAAGATTAACAAGATATAGGTAATAATTTAGATTTATTTCATGTCATATGCTCATATTCAGTGATTAAATGAGCTTTCAACATACAATTTACTGTTTGCAATTTTTGTCATCATCATCATCAGCCTTGCATTCATTCTGATTACATCCACGGCCTTGCTTCAGAGTTCGGGGTCCACCTCTTCCAGTACTACCATGACGCGGCTGGACTTACATATTTTCGGTGAAGCAACTGCCATCTGACCTCCAAAACCCATTGGCGACATTAAAGTATTGTGTAGACTAGTTTTGGATTTATAGGGCTCTAACTACCCCTAACGACTGCCATTAGATGTTCGTATGATAACTGGTACTGACGGCTTAACGTGCTCTCCAAGGCACGGAGATACCATGACCCAGGTCAATGCAAGTAGACATATTCATGCATGCAAATATTAGCACTGAGCGGAAATCGAACCCGCGCCTCCTGCGTAGCATTCGAGTTCACTACCGCCATGCCACTGAGGCTGAGGGAATTTTTGCATTTTAAATATGAAAAGTCAAAAATGAATATTAATAATACAACCTTACAACATTTTATTCATTACAATTGGTATTTTTATTCGTCTATTTTTTTATTTTTATAATGTATGTGTTCTCTTATTATAATAATAATAATAATAATATAAGCCTTTATTTCGGAACTATTGACATGTATAGTTTTCGATGTAGACTAAAATTTCAGTTCAGCTGTCTGTGTCCGTTTGCCTGTTGACAAAGGCCTCCTCCAACGCCTTCCACCCCTCTCTATCTCTTGCGAGCCTAGTCCAAGTGGGGCCCGCCGTGGCCTTCACTTCGTCCTCCCACCTCTTGTACTGGCCTCCTCTATTTCTTTTTCCACCTCTTGGGTACCAGTACATAATTTCTTTGCTCCATTTATTGGTTCCTCGAATTGTGTGACCTGTCCATCTCCACTTCAGTTTTTTTATTTTGTATGATACACATTCTAGTTTTGTTTTTGCTCTAATTTGTGTGTGTTTTACTCTGTCCGATAATCTCAAGCTTAGCATGCTTCTCTCCATTGCCTTTTGACAAGATTTCAGCTTTGTACATTGTGCTTTTGTGGTGGCCCAGCTTTGGCAGCCGTAGGTTAGTATGGGCAGTATGCAGGTGTTAAAGAGTTTGGACTTCATATGTATGCTTATTTCTTTGTTCTTCATAATCTCCTTCAATGACCAGTATCTTTTCCATGCATTGCCAATTCTAGTGTCGATTTCTTTGGTTGTGAGATTGTTGAATGAAATGGTCTGGCCTAAGTAATGGTATTCTTCCACATACAATATTTGATGGTTATGTATTGTTATAGGTTCTTTTGTGCTGTTAGTCATGGCTTTTGTTTTTTGGGAGTTCATGGTTAGCCCCACCTTTTGGCTTTCCGTGTCTAGATCAGTGAGCATGCTTTGGAGTTCCTCTCTGGTGTTAGCAAAGACTATTAGGTCATCTGCAAATCTGAGATGTGTAAGATTTTCTCCATTTATGTTAAGGCCATGATCTGCCCAGTTTATTTTCCGGAAGACGTCTTCGAGCACCGCCGAGAATAGTTTGGGAGACAGTGTTCTCTTATTATAATCATCGTCAAAATAATGTTGTGTTTTGAATTGAAGGCAGGAATCTTAGAGCCCAGGGTCTGTCTTCCGACTTTTCTAAAAGGTTAGGGTCAGTCCACACGGCGCGTTGCGTTGCGTTGCGTCGACGCAGCACTGTGCTACTGCGTCGCGTCGTTTTACATACAAATAATCATAGTGTCCACACGGCGCGCTGCGTCGAGCAACGCACACACGACGGAGCTGCAGCCCCGTTGGCGAAGCGGGCGGGGGTGTACGCGTTGTGACTGTGACTGCATCGTAGTAACGCTGCGCTGCGGTGACGCAGCGCCCGTGTGGCCAGCTATGTGTCAAAATATTTGCGTTGCGTCGACGCAACGCAAACAACGCACCGTGTGGACTGGCCCTTAGGGTCTGTCTCCACTTTTCACTGTTTTGGGCATCACTGGTAATGAGATAATTGGCACGCATAACACATTCTACAACGATAGTTGAGCTAAGACTTCTTAGGTTTGCTCTGCGACCCGGCGGGGCGGTATTGCCAGACATTTTTATCATACACGTAGCCTGGGGGTTGCCGAAAAACTTGTCCAGCAATGAGGCTCTCCTGTATTTTATCTGCTATGTCATGGACAAGGATCCCACGGATGCGGACATTGCTCTCCTCTCAAATGGGGTGATATCAGATTATCAAATTGAATTTGAACGCAACAGAAAGAGGAATTACACTACACATCAGCAATAAAACAAAATCATGAAACCAAATGAAGCTGTCACTGTCATGTCCATGTCATAGTCGGTGTTTGTTTATAGCGTAGAGAGAGGACAAATACAATTATTATTTGTAATCGTAGCAGGTACCAGTAACAAAATATAACAGTGGTATACCTACTAGGTATACCTAATACGATTATTTCATATTATTTTGATATCTTATTAGGTATATATCTTATTAGGCACATAGATTATAATATCGCTCATTGTCGTATTATAATCTATGTGCGTGCGTTAATCCTAAGCCTGTTAAAGTATGAAGGAAAAGTTGGTCACTATTTCGTATTTATGTTATAGGCAATGTGTATAATCCGGCATTGTATAGAATGCCTAGGCATTCTATACATTGCCTAAAACGTTCAGGCAATTTGTATAATACGATTAATTTCATACATTGCCTAGGTATTGTATTAAATGCCAGAAGCGCATCAGGCAATGTGTTTATTGGACGGGTTGTTGTAAATTCGTCTCTTTAAAATGATATTTCATGTGCGAAAATTCGTCTCACCTTAATAAATGAGTACTGCTAGCAAACAAAGTACCTAATAGATTAACAAAGCGTCATTTATTTGCGATCCCTTAAGAAGCCCTCTATGGATTTGAAAAATGGATATTACTGCTGAAAGAAAAACTGTTCACTCCGACTTGGATAGATTAGGTTAGAAGTTAGGTTCGTGGTAATTTTTTTTTAACCATACAGATCTCTATAGGCCACGGTAACAACTCTCTTTCCATCAGGTTAGGTGGCTGACAAGCACAGGGATGATGGTAAGAGAGTGGTTGCCGTGGCCTATAGAAATTCTGTATGGTAATAAAAAAAATAACCACAAAGGCTAATGCGGGAGCTCCGCTCCGCTCCCGCATTTACCTTCTAACCTAATCTATCCAAGTCGGAATGTGCAGCTTTGCTTTCACTGCTATGTGAGAAACATTCTACGTAAAAACACGTAGGTACTTAGGCATACCTACCAATAGAACACAATACATGTCTTATCAGCACTTTCGCTGGTGGAAGTTGAAATTAGGATTAGCTCTCAAAAGATTAGTATCTATCTAACTAAATCATAGAGAAGAAAAATAGATTACATACATTACCTATGCTTCGACCGGCATTCTATACAATGCCTAGGTATTCTATACATTTCCTAGGCAAAGTGTAAAATAGTTTAAACATTGAATATCATTTCATACATTGCCTGAACGACCCCGGCATTCTATACATTTCCTAGGTATTGTATAGAATGCCTGCATTACACATTGCCTATAACATTTACATTATATTGAATAACTGGACGTAGTCGTTTGATTGAAAAGTAGTGCAAACAGCCACTATTATTTACTGCAATAGGCTCACCCCCTATTACGTGGGACCCAATACAATGATTTAGTGAAATGTGAGTGTTCATTCACCTCTGCCTAACCCTCCGAGGATAAAGGCGTGATTATGTGTGTATGTGTGTGTGTGTGACTAATATTTGTCCTACTGGGTAACAGGAAGAATAACGTAATATCTGTCAAGTCATTTGTTCATTAATACGATTATTCTAAATAGTCCCGATTGTAATATCTCTAAAGAGAATATAATCACAACGTGACAGCTAGTAGAGAATATTTTCCGTCTATGGTTTCTGCTTTAAGATGGTGAATTTCGTCTTACGCAGATTGATATATTGCTGATCATTTTAATTATCATTAAAAAACTGATATCTGATTTTCTAGCCTAACACTTTCTTTCTAAGTTTTTTTGATATAAATAGAAAAAAATATGCTATTTTATGAGCTAATTATCTAGGCAATACGGGCAAATTGCTTATTCTGATCTGACAGGTGAAAAGTGGGCATTGTTCTTTCGCAAACATCCAATAATCTTGACGAAAACATTAATTTCATAAATTCATCAATTAGGTGGCGACGTCAAGCTAGATTGCCGCCATAATTAAGGGTGACAGATGTCAAAACAAAATATAATCGATTTCATGATACGCCGACATTCTCGTCACGCTCACTAAAGGGTTCTTGAACGAAGAGACTGACAAAGTATAACAAGTGGCACTTCGACACAGCTATCTTCTTCATAAAATTAAATTAAATCATACTAATAAATCTTTTTGAATTATTCTTTGTAGAATAATGGCGATGCTAACGTTTTTAGTGAAGAATACTTGAGTTAAGTGAAAGTGCCTTTGCTGGCATAAAATAAGTATAATCTTTTGTCTATAGTACTCGTAGTATTTTGACAAGACATTTTTGATGAAAATCATTTTAACCTCCTTCAAAAAATAGTTTTTCAATACAGAGTTATAATTAACGAAACTTATATTAGACAGTTTCAGTTAAAAAAAAATCCTGTAACACTTATCTACCCATTCTGAAGCCAAAGTAAAAAAAAATCTTAAAGTTTTGTAAATATTCCCGGAAACTAAAACTGCAACCTCTAGCATAACAGTTTTTGTACCAACCTTGCAGTCTGGGTATATCTATACTTACTTATAGTGACAGCCTCCGTGGCGTAGCGGTAGTGACCGCGGCCGCTACGCAGGAGGCGCGGGTTCGATCCCCGCTCAGTGCAAATGTTTATGTTCATGAAATATGGGTATTTGCATTGGTCTGGGTGTTTCTATGTATAATATGGATGTATTTACAAAAAAAAAAAAGTATCTAATTATGTTTATCCGCATTCTAGATTCCATAACACAAGCTAGTTAAGCTATGCTTACCATGGGTCTAGATAGCGTTGTGTGGGATGATGTGAAATATTTATTTATTTATTTATTATTTATTATAGTATAAAGCTAAAGAGTTTGTTCGTTTGGTTGAACGCGCTAATCTCAAGAACTACTGGTTCGAATTGAAAAATTATTTTTGTGTTAAATAGTCCGTTTATCAATGAAGGTTATAGGCTAAATATCATCACGCTACTCCTCAAGGGAGCGGAGCACTAATCACAAATGTCAACTAATCCGACACATCCCCATACATTATTTGAAAATTATCGAGTTATACCACGGGTAAAGCCGGGACGGGTGACGACCCACTGACCTTTATCGAACATCCGACCATTGCTCCCATTATCGCCTCGCGACCCTCGCGACCCAAAAGGGGAAACTCATGACGGAGATAAATCAAACCTCCAAAATCCTTCCAAACTAGTTACCTTTGCCACCAGTATCGAGTTCCCTAATCTGTGGTATTATTACTCGATAAACGCTTGTCTATGCTTATCGATGGAGATTCGAAATTTGAATCGATGTTTAACATTGTGCGGGGGTCGTTGGTGATTAATTACGGTTTACGGTATATTCGGTGTACAAAATGGATCACACGCTGGAATTTCTCACAGGGATCATATACAAAGGGGTTAATTGATTTGAAAATTAAATAATACATCATCAGAGTTTTCATCTTGGATCACGGGAATTAGATCGACTGCCATCTGACCTGTTGTTTTTTTTTTTTTTTTTTTTTTTTTATATAGACACGTCAATTTTACTTTGACTCATTCGTTCTGCATATCTAAATCACCAACGAACCAGTGAATTAAAACATAATATATATACATTATACATACATAATATATTTACGCCTATAAATCGAACGGGTTGGCAGAGGTATATTAACGCCCACATTTTGCCAAAATGCTGGTCCCTAACTTGACGGCCTTGATATTATGCTTTTTCACGCCCCATTTGAAGGACCCGGAACTGTAGGAAGGGGGCAACACGGGCGCGGCCAGAGCAAAAATTCAAAATATGTTTGTAAAATTAAAGTAATATGTATTTACTAGCCTTCCGCCCGCGTGCATCTCGGTTAACGCGACCTTTGCTCATATCTTCGGTTCTACTCAACCGATTGCGATCAAACAAACGTAAGATTTTAAGTCTGAGTAAGCCCTTTCTAACAAAAAAAAACCGCATCAAAATCCGTACAGTAGTTTTTGCGTCCATCGCGGACAAACAGACAAACATAACCCAAGTATTTTTTTTAAATATCTTCAATGTACAGACACGACCACTTTACAATTATATAATAGTATAGTATAGAGTATAGATATATAAAAATCAATACCACTTTTCGTTATTATTTTATAACTCAAGAACCGCTGAACCGATTTGGCTAATTTTAGTCTTGAAATATTCGTGGGTGTCCAGGGAAGGTTTAAAGGATGAGAAAATAGGTGCAGCGGGAACGGGAAAAATATGGCGGTACGAAGTTCGCCGGGACAGCTAGTATGTTTACAAATTAAAATAATATTTATTAATAATGGAACTTATGAATGTCATTGCGTTCGTTGTGGTAGGATGTCGCGATAGCACGCCCTGCAGTCTCGTCCTTTGTAGGACGGTTATCAGTTGACGGATGTACTGTGCAGGATGGTTGCTCAATAATGACCCTGTCTTTGCATTTATACCTACTCAATTTTAACACGGCATAATACTAGCTAGCTGTTTCCTGCGGCTTCGCCCGCGAGGATGTCGGTTATCGTGACCAAACATAGCTAATGGCCTTCCCCAAGTTCTAATGTAATCTCTGTACCAAATTTCATCAGAATCGGTTCAGTGGTTTAGGCGTGAAAGCGTAACAGGCAGACAGACAGTACTTTCGCATTTATAATATTACAATGGATATACTTATGTATATGTTACTGTAAAAGCTCGAACTACGGTAAATCCTAAGATTTACTAGTAAACCTAAGATTTACCAACATAAGTTGGTAAATGTACGGATTTATGAAAATGGGACATTTTTTTCGGGCTTTTACCATTAGAATTTAGTAAATGCTAGGTTTTACCACTGACACTAGTAAAAGTTGGGTTTTGAAATAAAGCACTGAAGAAAACACAAACAGAAAACAAGTTAAGGTGCAATCCTTGTACCTATGTGTGGCTATAAAAAAAACCACGAAGGCTAAGGAGGCTTCTTACCAACCTATACGAGTCGGGGTGGGCAGTGTCCATTTAATTATAACCCATGCCACATTATATTTCTTAAATTGTAGGTAAATAAACTGTAAATGAGCTAACCGTTAGAAAATTAACTTATGCGAATTGATAACGTAGGTAACCCTTTCTCAACATTTACCGTGGCTTAATGTAAATCCTAAAACTTACCAAGCGAATGGTGGTAAAAGTGCGAATCGCAAAATCGTTCGGGCTATTACCATTAAGAGTTGGTAAATCGTAGGTTTTACTAGTAAATCTTAGGATTTACCGTAGTTCGAGCTTTTATAGTAACATATACATACACCTCTTTCTTTTACTTCTGGGTTACTGAATCAGGCTCCAACAGGATATTGTTCAGCCCCCGGACAGGTGCCAATTCTTTAGCCTGAAAATGATGAATAATATATGGAAATTGACGTGTATTTTTTTTTAATTAGTCAACGTAAGTATGTCATAAACGTGAAATTCCATACATTTGTCATTTATGGGTATTCTACAATACGGCGGCCACCGAATTACTACTTTTGTGAAGTATGGGGCAAGTAATGATTCAGACGATATGTCCGATTAACGAAATAACTTGGGACCGGAGAGGTAGCTTATCGGAAATGCACGTTACATTTCAATACTCTTAATACACTTCTGCCTGCCTTTTCGGGATATATGGGCGAACCTACACACTACACACAATATGAGGAATCTACTTCACAATCTTGGCACGTATTCTCTATATTTCCATACAAATCTGAAGCTGTATTCGTGGTAAATTTTCGGATCGCATCGCTCTCGAAAAAGAAGCTTTGGTTGTATTGATATTGGAAATCTACCACACAGTTACGTGTAACGCCATCTAGCGAAAATTTCTGGAACTAACTCAACAAATAACGTTTTGCAATTAGCAACATTATCTTAGGGTTAGTTTAATTCAGGCGGCAAAATATTAGGGTAGTTTTTAAGTGGTAATTAAATTTCTACCTTATTCCATTGAGACAAAGCTTAAAATAATCTTATCGAAAATGATTTAAAATTGCATTCTGTTTTCAGCCTTGTCTTAATGGCACATATAAGGTTGATATTTTATTAACACTGAAAATTGCGCGGGCATTTGGCCGCTTGGTCTATTTCTTTTCGGAATATTTGACTGATTTGATTTGGTAAATGAGAGCGAAATTCGTATGTAAATGTTATGTTCAGGAATAGGACATAATCACGGAGGACAAAGTCTTTATTTTTCAAAATAGTGCAACACTGTTACAGCTTTTTGACGTCAAATTCTCCTTAAAACTAAGTTTACCACCGCTTCCTAGGCGCTAATGGAGAAGAAACGGCGCAACAAACTCCACTGCGGCATTTTAAGAACGTCAGTTTACAAAAAAAAAGAAAGGTTTTCTTAAGACTAAAATATATGAACGTATATGACAGAATATGATTATGATAATATACGATCCGCAGGAATGTCAGAGACAGATTTCTGTGGCGCGATCCACAGGAATCAGTATCTCATACAGACAGCACCGTGGTAAATAATCCTTAAGTAAAACTACATAAAACGCATACCTACCTACTAGCACTTTGAAACGCATGACCATCTTCCATTAGCGAAATGTAAGAATATCACCGAATAACAAACTCGGTGTTAATATAAGCACGCATAGAAGGTCGACGTATCTCAAACACAAATAGAATTCTCCCCAGAGTAAAGAGTAAACTTCTCTAAAACCGGATTATCCGATCAACATCCGGCTATAATCGGACATCCGATGTAAAACCGACGCAACTTCAAACTAACAAAATTTAGAAACTTGTTTAATTAACTCGGGTACAAGATTGTTATATTCTTGGCGAAGTTAATAAGTATGTTCGTAACTCATTCTAAGTATCCTATCCTATTTCTATTAATATTATAAATGTAATACTAATAATAGTACCGCGGCTAAATAACCTCGTGTTGTGTTCCTGGCGGTGAGTAGGGTAGCCAGAGCTTACTGGAGTTTTTGTGCTGTCACTGTGAAGACCAAAGGCTTGTCCTACTTATCTGCTGCGCTAACAGCACGGCATCTCTCAGGGCCCATACCATAACCTCTTAAAACAGGTCAATAATTGAACTGCAGGCTGTCATCCTACCAACTGCAAATGTCACTTTGTAATCCAATATATTTATATGACATTACAAAGTGACATTTGCAGTTGGCAGAATGACAGCAGTTCAATTATTGACCTGTTTTAAGGTTTATGGTAAGGCCGCTGTTCTTATAGGGTCGGTAGCACGAGTGTAACTCCCCTGGTGTTGCACTCGCCCATAGGCCACGGTCAGCACTTTTCATCAGGTGGGCCGTGTGCTTTTCTGCGACTTAAGTAGTATAAAAAAAATGTGAAAGTTTGTTAAGATGTTTGGATGTTTGTTATTCAATCACACTCTAATAGCTGAACGGATCTGGCTGAACACCTACAGGGATAGATTATCTGGTCTGGAATTACTCATCCATGCTAATATATAAATGCGAAAGTAACTCTGTCTGTCTGTGTGTCTGTCTGTTACGCTTTCACGCCCAAACCACTGAACCGATTCTGATGAAATTTGGTACAGGGGTAGATTAGACCTTGAAAAGGGTCATAGGCTATGTTTGGTCACGATAACCGACACCCACGCGGGTGGCACCGCGGGAAAAGCGTGTGTGGTGACCTTGTATCGTTACGATAATATGACGAAGTGCTTTACCAGTAAGTGTAAGTCCCCCGACACGACAACGCTTATAAAACGCAAAATGTTACTAGGTAAGTATATCAAAGTTAAGGTGCTAACTGCTAACCAAAACAATTTATTTTCTACTATTTAGAGGTTTTTTTTTACCGGGGGTTTTTAAATTTTTATTCATTCATTTTCATTTCGGAATTGGTTCTCATACTTCTCATGGGTGAAAGAACGGAAATAAAATTCCACACCGGCGAAGCTGCGGGCAGGAACTAGTATACCTATTATAATCTGTTTATTTAGGCAGGTTTAGCTTAGTTTCACGTAATTCTAGACATCTTTGGAATTAATTTTAATCTCTTGATGTGGGAGTTTAATGTGGTTACATATTATTATGTTTACTTTGATATATTATACTGTGGAATTTCGTTAATATACGAGTTTGAGTTGATTATTCAAAGGAATTAGCGGCTGCCCGCGACTTCGTACTCGTGGAGTTCGTTTTACCCTCTTAGGGGCGGAGTTTCGTAAAATCTGTTCTTAGCGGATGACTTCACCCTAGAAGTAACCTACCTGCCAAATTTCAAGTTTTTAGGTGTTATAATTTCTAAGTGCATCACCAGGAGAGCCACACTTATGCTGCTTGCCTCGAAAAAACAAAGAGAATCTATGCCGTCAGGGCAGAAGGCAAGCAGACCGAGCGTTTGGTCTTCCCACAGACAGCACAAAACCTATCCAGTGAGCTCTAGCTACCCTACTCACCTAGTCTAGTTGGAGTTGTGTACCTAATATAGAGAAAGAGAATTCAACCTTAAAATTGGTGTTGAAACGCTTTTCTTCCATATGCCGTCATAATAGGTCATCATAATAGGCCTGTAACATCTATGTACCCATATATCGCAATGAATAAATGAATGAATGAATATTTTGCTATTTCCCAGAAGATTCCCAACAACTTGCCGTTTTCACATTTAATAAAAAGACACCTCGTAATAGTCCAATTTGACTTTACATTCCCTTGCCGCAATTTAAAAATTTCTGACCCATTTTGCAAATTACGAACACTAAAATAAAGACGCTTGCAACAGATTATACTCATAAAAAACGCTCATTATCTATGGAATTGACTTTTTAAAACCGCTCTGTGAAATTCCATCACTGTAATCTGTGGTAATATCGAGCAAACGATGCATGATACGTCTCATTGATCTGTATTCTCTCAAAGGTTCCCGCTATGTGCATTAGACTTTAGATATAGTTCGGGTTGATATCGTGAACCTAAAATGTGCTCAAGATGTGCTCTCTATACACGCAGTACACGTTTCTCTGGTATCTTTTGGTATCTTTTTTACAGCACGACCGCGACGTGCTACTGCGGTGGACAAGCTCAAATTCACCAAGCATAGGTTAGATATTATTACAAAATAAATTCGGTCAAGTGCGAGTCGGACTCGCCCATGAAGGGTTCCGTAGCAGCAAAGGCGAAAAACATTTTTCCACTTTGGAAGTGTCTCTCGCGCAAACTATTCAGTTTAGAAAAAAAATATGTTAGAAACATCAATAGCATTTTAAAAGACCTATCTATAGATACCCCACACGTATGGGTTGGATAAAAAAAAATTCTATAAAATTCTTAATGTGGTTCACAGAATACATCTACTTACCAAGTTTCAACAGCATAGGCCTTATAGTTACGGAGAAAATTGGCTGTGACATACGGACGGACAGACAGACAGACAGACATAACGAATCTATAAGGGTTCCGTTTTTTGCCATTTGGCTACGGAACCCTAACAATCGCGCGCCATGGCCTCGTTTGTCTCGTGATTTAAGTCCAAGATACGTGTCCCGAGGTATACGTCCCATTGATCTGTATTCTCCCAAGGTTTCCCGCTATGTGCATGAGACTTTAGCTACAGCATTGGGGAGTGTACGATCCGTCTTAGTCTGACGTCATGCATGAGATGGCCGCTGTTTGTTATCGTCAAACATGCGAAGTAATCCTTACTGTGTAGATATGTATAAACCGCAAACAACGCGAGTGCTACATGATGTAAGATATTGCTGAATAATCGGTGCCCTTTTGTTTTGTGTCTTAGTTTTTACAAGTTTTTTTTCAATGCAATGTTTGTTAAGTATGTTTGTTTATACGACTTCTATTCTGAATAACTGTTCTGTCATTTAATCAAAAGTTCCTACTATTTATTTCCAACCCAAAACGGGCTTACAAAATGTCAAAGATAAAGAGTTATTTAGCTTATGGACCGCGTGCCGCCGCGCGCCGCGCTGCTTAGAAACGTGGCCCGACCTGAGTAAACTTAGGCAAGAAACACAACTTTTTAATTGCTGTCAAAATCAAAGTTAGAAATCATTATACTGCTACTATATTGCTAGTCAAGATCGATCTACCCCCTAGACAAGTGGCAATTCGTTGCTTGGCGTATCATGGAATAGAATGACGAATGTATAGGATTTGACGTTTTTGACATTCGTTGACGCCTGTCATATACGTCAAATCCCATATATTTGGCATTCTGTTCTACAAAACGCTGGTCAACGAATTGCCATTTGTCTAGAGGGGCTGATGCTGACTGTACAATACATAGAAGACATTGTTCTCGACAGAACAACGTTCAATTCCCGTATTAGTTCAATTAAATCAAGGTCTGAAAGTCATAGCCTCATGAATCCCCACAGAATGGCTATTGTATTGCGCAAATTGGATTCACAATTTCACCAGGAATAACATCAAAACGGCAGATGTTAAATTAAAACATATAAAAGTAATCCTGGTGGGATCTCATTTCGTATTTTTTTTGGTTATATTATATTTCCGGGCGAATTTAATAAAACCTTGTATTATGCCTTAGTAAAAAAAAAAGATTCGCCTCGTTTAAAATTTCATGCAACGTTTTGTGATTTTAAGCGTAGGTACTTGTTGTATATACACTTTGTTATATTGTGTTTTTGTACAAAAATATAACATAACATAAACTCACGCCTATATCCCCGAAGGGGTAGACAGAGGTGCTAGCACCCACATTTACAAAAATATAGCTAATGTTATCGGAGAAAATTTACTAAAAATTAGGTTTATTTTTCTTCCGACTCACTTTTATTAGTTAAAATCAAATATCTATAAGTAAGCGAGATTACAAATTTGAATTAATTTTGATGCATTTATTATGCTTATTGTCGAAATCAATTTACAAAGAGAAAGGAGAATCGACCTCGGACGTCCCAACCGAGGTCGATTCTCATTTCTCTTTGTAAATTGATTTCGAGATTACATATTTTATTTCCATTTATTATTATATTTCCATTTTAATATTATAGGTAACTTTTGATCTTATTGTTGTCTCACGGGGTGTTGTAGATAGATTAATACTAACTGATGTCCGCGGGTTCGTCCGCGTTGAATACTGTTTCCGTTCCCGTGACCCATGGTTTTTTTTATAGATAAAAACCTGCCGTAAAACTTAAGGTAGGTACATAGTGAAAGAATTGCCGAATTGGTCGAGCCCTTCTGCTACCTATTATCTACTCATGTGCTTCTGCCTCCCTAGACAAATGGCGATTTGTGTGCGGCATATTGTAGAATAGAATGACGAATGTTTGACGTATATGACAGACGTCAACGTATGTCATAAATGTCAAATCCCATACATTCGTCATCATACATAAAAGGGATTATGTCAGACGATAAACTAAACTAAGAAATAGCTAGACTCAGATACGGTAATATATACAACCTACTTTCTTATATATAAGACAATAAATATGGCGCGACTCACGTACTAGACGAAAATAGATACGTCTGGATCTGGAAACTACACACCTATTTTCGTTCGATAACCAATTACTTCGTGGATTTAGCTCCGCCATGAACGTCATCGTACCTCACAAAGTAATAACAAACGTGGTATTTTGCTGCGGGTTTGTCAGGGGAGCTACCACGGAACGTACTTCCGATACTTTCGGCTCACGTGAAACACGAGTGAGTGACAAGTATTATTCGAATGAATGAATGAGTAAAATATAAATCATTTCAGGCAATTATTAAACCAAATCTATACTAATATTATAGAGCTGAAGTGTATTTGTTTGTTGTATTGAACGCGCTTATCTGAAAAACATAGATTTTTTATGTTGAATATCTCGTTTAATTAATAAAATGCGGGTATAATATATGGCTTATGGTGATGCTTATGGGGTTTCGAAGTTATTGAGTAGTTATGAACTCATTGAGTACCTAGGTAATTGGATTAATAAAAAAAAACATGTAGTACCCGGCTTTAGATATAGCATGTCTCTGTCTATGGGCACGCTTAAAAACGTTTCCGATTGCCCGAAATTTCGGTTTGTAACTTCGGAAGCACGCTTAATGATAGGGTCCCGGAATATAGACTTATTTTAATCTGTAAAACGTTCAGGCTTAGATATTTTACTTCATAAAATAAATCTCATTTCATTTTTTTCATATTTTCAAAGGTATAAAGTTCTCAGATATTTTAATCTTTTTTTAGATTTATAACTTTTCTTCTTTATCTTTATGAGGCCGTTTGCAAATTTAGGGGAATGGCGCCTATATAGAACTTACGACTTCACGTTGCTGTATATAGAGGTATGAAAGAATACTAATACAGACTGTTTTTGGTATATTACATGAATTAATTAAGTACCTACATTATAGTAAACAAATTAGGTATACAGTAGAAGTTAACCTATTTATCGAAATATACCTATACATATTATACCTACAATATAAAATGTATTTATACCTTTTCCCATTGGCTAGGCAGAGACAATTATTGTGCCAATTGGACTGTAATAGGTACATTTTCTATTAACATAATAAAATTAGTAAGTAGCTGAAAGTCAGTGTAGAACTAGCACTTTCAATTGGCCCTCTTCGGGTGTCGGGACCATACTATCCCCATCTTTCTCACATGGACCATCTAGCGTTATTATACAAGAAGTTTCTCGAAAACATCTTCCCCGTTTTCTTTTTAAATGATAACAAAATTAACCCTACACGCCCTTATCTCTACCTATTTTAAGTATTTCGTTCCGTCTCCCATCAGTCCATTTGCGACGGTCTTATGAAAATTATATTCGTTATCTAGTTGACGAGGCTGCTTCACAGGAGTTATGAAACATTATTAAAATAATTTATGTCGTGTTAACTAGGCATTGGGATTATCTTTACATGAAACGGGTTAATTTATTGTCTATGTTACATACATACAATCACGGCTTTATCCCCCGAGGGTAAGGTAGAGGTGAATTTAACATCCACATTTCACAATCATTGTGATATTTTATTTTTATTTGGTCACACGTACTAGGCGGTGAGCCTATTGCCGTATTCCGAGCACTAATTGCTGCGAGTTCCAGCCACCGGAGCAAGCCGAGTTTTAAAAAAATTATCGTTGACCATACTGTTCAAGAGATTATAGAAAAGTCCCGAGGCTGCAGTCAGCCGATGTGTATGGTATTTGTGGACTACGAGTAAGCCTGCGACACAGAACAGATAATAGTACTAGCGTACCTGCGACTCTATCCCGACCTGGGCATTTCGTAGTACTCAGATACGATACCGCCACAATTACATTTGTTCGAGGCGAAACTGCGGGCGGAAAGCTAGTTTTTTTTTATACCACTTAACACTCTCACTAGCCACCTCAGATTCGCCCTGATTCGCGCTGAGTCAAACTGAGTGCCACCATTGTAACATGTTAATATGGTACGTGTCTATAATGGTGACCCTCTTTTCCGAGACTTCGCTTTTAGCTTATTATTAGGCGAGGTAAAGTCAAATTGACGTGTCCTTATAAAAAAAATTCTGTATTCTCTTGGCTTCGTGAGCGTGAACTGTCCATAATCACAAAAAGAAATTGCAGTATAATATAATGCAGATAGTCCAAATATGATAACGGATAACTCAATCACATAAAATTACCTCTGCACACAAAGCGCTCACGTTTTCCTTCAATTTATTCAGTATGGCAATACCAACGGACTGTGGAACGGTTATTTGAGTTGGCAACTCTAAGAGCTTTGCAACTTGAAACAGACTACATATATAGTTACAGTAACTCTTTTGTGATGCTCTGTGGTTGTTTGTTCATAGTAGGATAAAATATGAAGTTGGAGAATATTGAAAACTTCCAAATATTTGGCATCTTTAGGTTTTTGAAATTTTACTATCTATACGCGCTCTATGAAGACTTAATTTATCAAGATCTTGCTAACCTGTTGACTGAAAGACGGGGCTCTAAAAACTTCAAAAACTTAATTAAAAAAAAAAAATTAACAACAACATTATATTTATCTGTCTTATATTTAAAAAATTACAAAAACTTTTTTTTTTCTAATGATTCCATTGCTCCTTTCCTGTTCTACATGGCAAAGTGAAAAAAGTTACTTTTGAAGATTTCAACTCATCCTATTTGAGTTGCGACTTGAGACAGAGCGCCCGCGTGCCACTTTTCAACAAACAGTCGTAAGATTACACAAGTTCTATCTGAGCGGTTCAGAATATAACTTGCGGTACATACCTATCTATACTCATATTATAAAGAGGTAAAGTTTATGAGGTTTTAGGGTTTGTTGCTCAACGTTGCGCAACAAAGACCCGCGTGACGCAGAACCTGACTGTTTACGCATGATCAATCGTTGAACAAACAACAAGTAGCAAGCGGCTAGCAACATTGCGCGTGTTGCGCAACGTTGCAAAATTTGTTGCACGTCATGTTGCCTAACAAGGCTTGAAAATGACTTTATCGGTAGGTAATATGAACCTCTAATATTACACACGTTATAATCATAATATTTAGTCTGTGGATCACTGTGTGAATTATTTTGTGGTGATTGTATTGATTGATTGATTAATTGAATGAATGAACGAAGCCTTACGTAGTTTTCCCATCGCGTAGCAAATCACAGTGGATTTAGTAGCTGTAGCTAATCCATCTTGTGGCTAAACCGTAGCACATCAATCGGGGTACGCTACGAACTACGCGTAGACAGTTCGTAGCAATTGTAGACTTGTTAGCGCAGTAGAAAAAGACAAGCCAAAGATGACTTTGGACTTTGCATGCTACCGGGACTATCGCTGTGATGATAACTCTAAATGTCTTTTTCAAATTAAAATTTATAACGTGCCATATTAACTATTTTATTTTGTAATAACAATACAATAACAACGTAATTAGTTTAATGGTGATAAAGGGCCCTTTTGTTCGTGATTCGAACATTTAAAACGCTCTCTGTAACGATAAAAGCGATTAATATCATGATTGATAATTAATTCGTCATGTAATTATATGGATTAATTACTAAATAAATAGTTTGGATTGGCTCGAAATCACTCCAAAGTTAAATAATTAATTATGAATACTACTTTAACCTAATCGGGGGTTACCTACCGAGACCGTAACATATTGCAAGATTAAAAACAGTAGCCAAGGCTATCTTAGGATGGGTGACCATTAAGCTTTGAGACCCTTTCGCACCTCGGAGGAGGTAATCAGAGCCTTAAATAGTTCGATATAGACTGGTCTTCACACCCTGCTTAAAAGATCCGGGATTTTTCAAAGAAGTAAACACGTGTGTTGGCCTTATCTCTAAATCCATACTAATATTATAAATGTGAAAGTAACTCTGGCAGTCGGTCGACTGTCTGTTACGCTTTCACGCTTAGGCCACCACAGAACCGATTTTGATGAAATTTGGTATAGGGGTAGATCAGGCCTTCAGAAAGGACATAGGCTATGTTTGGTCACGATAACCGAGCTAGTCTAACATA
Source organism: Eilema depressum (assembly GCA_914767945.1). NCBI lineage: Eukaryota > Metazoa > Arthropoda > Insecta > Lepidoptera > Erebidae > Eilema > Eilema depressum. The sequence goes on from OU612026.1 coordinate 5,250,762, forward strand.
ATGTGACCAAATACTGGCTTCATTCTCGTAATCAATCTATCATTTTGAGTCCGTCCGGAAAATCCATCAAGTACTATAAATCCGTTACGGTATTGCCAATACCGCTTTTGTGCACGCTCGAGTTCCAGACAAAGGAGTAAGGAATGCCAATCATTGAATCTAGACGACGGTGATATTTCCCGATTGTCCTTGTTCGCTATTACCTAATAAGCCAGATTTGTACGTCCCGTGTGTAAGAAAGAAAATTCTTTTCCTATGTCCCTGGTATCGTGGGGAATTAGATGAAAAAGTCTTTTTTTCACTATATACACACGACAATTTGACTTCGCCTCGCCTGATGGTAAGCTGAAGGCAAAGTTTCGGAAAAGAGGGTCACCATTATAGACACGTACCTACCATGTTACAATGGTGGCACTCAGCTTGACGGCCTCATCAGATGCTTTTTCACGCCCCGCTTAAAGGACCCGGGACTGTAGGAGGAGGGAGTCTGTAAATCTAAGGAATAGGTTGAGGTGTATTAACACTCGTCTCTCGGTCGTGCCTCGGCATGGCAACCGGGACCTACGTTAACGTGCTCTACGTTAAGCCGTCGGTCCCGGTTGCCATACGAACATCTATGGCAGTCGTTATGTGTAGTTGGAGCCCTAAAAAGTCCAACAACAACGGTCTAGCTGCAATGCTTCGATATCGCCTAATGTCACCATTGGGTTGTGGAGGTCAGATGGCAGTCGCTTCACGGAAAATATCGAGGTCTAACCAAATCCGCAGTTAAGAGTGGTATAGCGGACTCCGAGGTGAAAGCTTCGGATGCGACTGGGAATTAACGCTAAGAAGAAGAAGTATTAACACTCACATTTCGCTGATTATGATTTTCGGTGGCACGGGGCGGGTGGGCCTATTGCTGTCAAGCGGGCGCATTGTCATAGGTTGTATTTTTATAGTCGGAAGTGTTGGAACATCCCTATCCTTTAGTTGACTTCGACGAACGCCATGGGAAGAGTTGTGATGACCCAATTTTAGTCCACCGGGAACCAGAACAGCGTTGATGAACATATATACATAAAATCACGTGCACTGATATGTATACAGTGATAAATTTGCAAAATGCAAAAACTGCAAAAAAAAAAATGCAAAATGACAAAAATTTACATTATTGCGAAAAATCCCGATGATTACAAAGAATATATTGATAATGTGACTATTTATTTCTGAAATTTTCAGAGTGAACATTTATTAATAATTCTGTCCGTGTATACATTTCATTGCACGTGACTGTACGTACAATCACGCCTTTATCCCCGGAGGGTTAGGCAGAGGTGAATTAACACCCACATTTCACCAATCATTGTATTAGGTCCCACGTAACGGCAATAGGCCCTATGGTGAGCCTATTGCCGTTTTTTGGGCACTATTGTTGGCTCGAGCCATGTATAGGCTGAGTCTGGGCTGTATATATCTGTCTGATGTTAAACAGTCGCCTTGTACGACACCGCATGGGAGGAAATGGGGTGGCCCAAATTCTACTCTATCGGGAACCACGCAGCGTTAATAAAAAAGATGAAATAATTAATATTCTGTCTAGAATTGTTTTAACCTTAGGTCCTGATCATTGGAGAGAGAGGTGGAGAGGACCAAAGGCTTGTCCCACTTATCTTCTTTTTTTTTTTTTTTTTTTTTTTTTATATAGGACACGTCAATTTGACTTTGCCTCGCCTGATGGTAAGCTGAAGGCAAAGTCTCTGAAAAGAGGGTCACCATTACAGACATGTACCATGTTACAATGGTGGCACTCAGCTTGACGGCCTCATCAGATGCTTTTTCACGCCCCGCTTAAAGGACCCGGGACTATAGGAGGAGGGAAACACGTGAGCTGGTAAGGAATTCCAAGTCTTAATAGTGCGGCAGAAGAAGGAGTCGCCGAATCGCTTGGTTCTTGATGGAATATTTTGCACCGTATGCGGGTGGCATCTGAGTCCTGCACGTGTTGTCCTATATAGGAAAGGAGAGGGTGGGATTACTTGGAAGAGCTCATCAGAACATTCACCATGGTAGAGACGGTAAAATACCGCCAAAGATGCCACATCTCTACGCAACTGCAAAGGCTCAAGGGTGTAAGTGATCTCAGGATTCCCAATAATGCGGACCGCACGTCGCTGCAACCTGTCGAGAGCATCTAGTAAGTACTTTGCGGAGCCATCCCAGAGATGCGAGCAGTATTCCACGCAAGAGCGAATTTGTGTCTTGTAGAGAAGACACCGCTGCTCCGGCGTGAAAAAACGTCTCACTTTGTTCAGGACTCCGAGTTTACGCGATGCTGTTTTGATGATACTCTCGATGTAGTTTTTGTTGTTCAGTTTGCAGCGAACATCCATACCTAGGATATTGAGATTGTCCTGCAGTGGCAGTGGCGTGCTCTGAAGAGTTGGAAGGGGAAGGAAAGAAGACACCTTTGCTGTAAACGCGCATGCCTGCGTCTTCTTGGCATTGAACTCAACCAGGTCTTCAGAACCCCATTGAGAAACGAGGTTCAGGGTCTGGCCAAGTTCACTGACAAGAAGCTGCCTCCTTTCCGCGATATCAGACTGCTTGGCCGCAGGATGTTCGTGATAACTCCCGTGTAAGGTGCTATCGTCTGCATAGCAGTGAATGCTGCCAGTGGACAGCATGTCGTTGATATGCAGAAGAAAAAGAGTGGGTGATAAGACGGACCCCTGCGGCACGCCAGCATTTACCTGCAAGAACTCCGAAGTTCGACCATCACAGAGGACGCGAATACGGCGCCCCTGCAGGAAGCTAGCCACCCAGTCGCACAGTCTAGGAGGCAGACCAAAGGCTGGTAACTTGGAAAGAAGCGATTTGTGCCAGACCCTATCAAACGCTTTGGCGATGTCAAGACTTATAGCCAGCGACTCGCCATGCTTGTCCATAGCCTCACCCCATAGATGGGTAACGTACGCTAGAAGATCACCCGTTGACCGCTTCGGTCTAAAACCATATTGCCGGTCGTTGATTAAGGAGTGATCCTCTAGGTAACGCATGAGCTGTTTGTTGATAATGTGCTCAAGTACTTTGCACAGTACTGAGGTGACGGCTATGGGCCTATAGTTGGTAGGGTCCGAGCGATCACCCTTCTTGGGGATCGGCTGTACATTCGCCTCCCTCCAAGCCGAAGGCACTGTACCCGAGATGTACGACATCCGGTACAACCGCGCCAGCATTGGAATCTTCCGCGCTGACGACACAGAATCTCTGTGTTCTTACAGGGTCAGCAACACGAGCTAGAATCCGCTGGTGTTGCACTCGTTCATAGGCCACGGTAACTACTTTCTGTCAGGTGGGCCGTGAGCTTGTCTACTACCTAAGTGGCATAAAAATATGTTAATGTGAAGTTAATATAAACTTTGAGTTTTATACAGGTATCATAAAACTACAGACCGATTTTTTTTCTCGTGTACCGGGTTCGATTCTCGGTTCAACGAGGCACTTATTAAAAATGTATGAATGCAGTTCAAATGGTTTTTAAAATTAAAATGAAGTCTTCTTTCAGTAAAATGTCCCATCTACTATAATTAAGATACTTTCCCTCTATGTGACATTGCCGTGGGACGACCTGTATATCCTTTTTCTGGTAAAGATGTTCTATCTTTAGATCTCATACTGGTATACGAGTACATAATATTCCACTAACTAAACAAAAATACTAGTGTTGATTACGTCAGTAGGGAGATGGGTACGAACCGGCATATTCTCGATTGTCTTGGCAATTACGCAGGCCAGCATGAAAAGGAGGATATTATAAATAAGAAAACTGTGCAGATGCTATTGTTACGGAGCCTTAATTAACTAAACGTCACTGAAGGGGTAAAATGTATCACCATCTTTATCTTGCAGAAGTGTTAAAAAGAGACAGGCATAAATGTTTATTCTACTAATATTATTAACTAGCTGACCCCGCGAACTTCGTACCGCCTAACAGTTTTGATTCATTTTTTTATTTTGCTCTCCGTAAGTACCATCCTCGTACTTCAAGGAATATTCTAAAAGAAGAATTAGCGAAATCGGTTCAGCCGTTCTCAAGATTTGCGATTAGGAACACATTTAGGGATACATTTTTATATTATAGAAGATAGATGTAACAGTTTGTGCAGATGTTTGTTATTCAATCACGCTTTAACAATTAAATGGATTTGGCTGAAATGTATTACAGGGATAGAATATAGTCTGGAATAACATCGCTACTTTTAACCCGGGAATAGATTCCTAGGGTTAGGGGAATGGGATCATACTCCCACCTGGGCGAAATCACGAGTGACAGCCACTTTTCTACAAACACTATGAAGCGTCATCTACTATCGCAAAAAAAAATTAAAAACATCACCGTATCGGGTTGTAATAACATGTCAAAATTTGAGCTCAATCGATGCAGAGATTTTTGTGCTTTTAAAGCACACACAAACCAACTAAAAACATATTATAGGTTAGCAACATTTTCATATAAACTACCCTCTGTCTAACGTAATATCAATTACTCTCGCAATAATTCAATATTCAGTTAAAATCAATATCGATTATTACCGAAACTCCACATTTGAAACGAAGCCTTTTGTACGAGATTAATATTATAATTTGACTCAGGTTGCTGAAAGTAGTCGTGACTTATTAATTCGCCCTGTTGGCGAACGAAGCCATTGTAAAAGCTTGTTAATTATGAATGATCTGGCTCTGAATCAGCTACGTGGGATGAAATTACTGTTTCAGCAATGGGTTCAATAACTAGGTATTTGTTTTTGGTATTGAACTAGTTTAAATTGTGGAAATTGGAGGTAGGTGGAGCGTTATATTGAAAGAGAATGAGAGTTATAAGCGTTGATAGTTTAGTGGTTAATGAGTCGGTCTTACGATTCACAGGTCCTGGGTTTGAATCCTGACCATAACACCCTGACCCTCAATCCTGACCTTACCTTACCTAACACAAACAATTTAGCTGCAGTTTCGATTACTAGTACTCTCTTCACTATTAGAACTATCGGGATATTTACCATGTATTGTTTGGACTCCAAACTCCAAACAATACATGGTAAATATCCCGATAGTTCTAATAGTGATGTGAATGACCATGAAAGTTTAAATACCTATATAGTACTCTCTTTCTAATAAAGGAAAAAAATATTTTAGACAGACTTAAAAACTGAATGGAACCGGAGATATGATAAAAAATTGCAATGGCTGAATCAATGCGTGTGGAGTCACAGGCATTAGATAGTAAAAATTTAATATTTGCATTAGATAGTAAAAATATTGTGTCTTTGCCGCTCCAATAAATTCTTGGAATGCTTTATCAGCTTTATTTCTTTCTTCCTACAGTCCCGAGTTCTTTAAACGAGGCCTGATCATCTGATGAGGCTGTCAAACTGAGGGTCACCTTTGTAACATTGTAGGTATCTGAAATGGTGACCCTCTTTCCTGACAAGTTGAAGTCATATTGACCTGTCCTATACAAAAAAAAAACCTATCTCAATTACTTTTACACTAACAAGCTCTTGGACTAAGATATAGGCCACAGGACGACCTATAAGTTTGCCCACGTAAGAACTCTTGTCTCGGCGTTGAAAGGACCCTTGAGGCTTTCAAGAGACCTCGAAGTACGTACCAAGAGTCTATCAAATTACTAAAGGTGTACAGGGAGTGGTAATACACACCACTGGATATTTTTCTAGCAGTAAATGTAGTGATCATGTCTCTTTCTTTTTCTGGTTTTAGGATATATTTCAATGAAATAAATGGTTAAAGACATAATAATATGTATATGTATACGATACGTGCGTGGCGTCAGCGTTACCTGGCGGCTCCATCTGAAAACCAGCGTTGCACATACTGTATTTTTTTTGGTGTGTGTAGCATTCAATGCTGAGATTGCTATTTGGGTTCGCGCAATGTGTTGTACGTACTTAATCTAATGTCACAAATTGTCAATATTTATAGCAGACACATTGTGAGTAATTTAAATTAAAAAAAAATCTTTCTTTCTTGATCAAATAGTTGAGGAGCATTTTATATTTCTACCTAATGGTAACGGACGTTAACGCGATCAGGATTATGGCTACATCGTACATCGCAGAGCACTTTAAACCGGGGATCTAGGTTGCCATACCTACTAATATCTGTGGCACTGGCGAAGGGTTACAATAACCCGATTCTTGCCGGCTTCCCAATGTGTTGGATGGTGAATGACAAATTAGAGATTAGGTAAGTTTTCTGTTCTACCGCCATTTTTTTTGGAAATTTTCGCATTTCGCCACTGATCTGTAGCATTTGTTACGGGTAGTTGGAGCCCTAAATAGTCCGACAACCTTGTCATCAGAACTTCGATATCGCCAGTGGGTTGTGGAGGCAAGATGGTAGTCGTTCGTCGAAAAATATCGGAGTTCAGCTGTAGTTATGAAGGTTATAGTAAAAATAATTTTGTAGTTAAATATTCGAAGACATAAATAATTCTGGGTTTAATCAATATCGATTGGTGACAAAAGCTAAAGACAGACAGACGGACAGTAGAGGAACACTACAACTATATTTTCAATTACATAACCGAACCGATTGTGGTAAAGCGTCTGAGATTCTAAATCTCAAGCTCGGTCCTTTACATTCTATATCATCAAACGACTCTTTACACAATCGCGACAATGCTTCCCATTGAACGAACGACTGAATGAAATCCCAGCGGTGCTGAACTATTCAACACTTGCCCTCACACCACTACGTAGTTCAAACGGTTAATAACAGAATGTAAGGGCTTCTTTCCACGGTGCGAGATTCTGCGGACGAACGCGAATCAGCCCGCACCGATAACGGTGGAAAAATTGCCGTTGCGTAAAAATAGCCACTACTTTGGTACTAGTTGACATATACACCATGCATATCATATCATGCATACATTAACAATTAAAAAACAATATTGACAGTCGCTTACTCAAACGTAACGCCTATTTCCAGCGGTTTTTTGCGATGCAGTTTATTTGCTGTCTTTACAAGTTTGACATCTATTTGTAGATACCTATACCAAATAGGTGCCCGCACCTTTTTGTAATGCCATTTGTATGACAACTACCAAAAATGGCGCATTGTGGCTGGTCAAGTAGTGGTCTTATACTGGATATATTGGATACCAAAGTTTTTGTTTCGTACAGCTAATCTTGTTGTATACCTAGTAGAAGTAATTGCCCGTATTTACATGATAAAATATGCACCTTGGAAAGCCTCCTTAATACTGTATAACTCTAGTTTATTACATTCTGATTGCTAGAATTCATTTGTTTGAGGAAATATTTAACAAGATGGTTGAATAGCTTTGCTTCTACCTCCATTATGAATCGTATGAAAGGGACGAGACTCGGGTAGAAAGGGGCCGTCTGATATTGGTAGCTAGAGTACTTAAAAGTATAAAATAGTTTTACAACACACCTGCTCATAAAAGTGATATTATTTTACCGCAATTAGGCACGTAATGACACCTATTATCAAAATGTGACTTTTTCATTGCTATTATTCACAAAAGTGAGTTAATAGATTATTTTTTAAATTTTAAAGGAAGTGTCTTTAATTGTCTATGTTCTTAAAAAAGTTTTGATACAAAAAATAACGTGTTTAATATGTAGTACGAATAAATTAATACGCCTATTGTTTGGTCATTTGATGCATTTTGGTATTTAAATATAAAATTTTCACTCAAATTTAACTTTTTTTTTTCTCTAAGTACAGAAAAAAAAACAGAGTAAAAAAAGTTAAATTCACTTTTTTTTTTTAAATATGGTCGACCGCCATTGTTAAATACGCGCGCATAGGAAAACGAATTAATTTGTAGTATTGTTTATTTAGTATTTGTAGTATTATTTTATTCGCAAGTGTGTTGTAAAACGTCGTATGGCACGCGTGAGCATGATGATTACCGTCCTCGGCCCTCTTAAGACCCTCACCTGGCGGCTCGGGTCTCAATGGCGCCTCGGCGGTAATCACCAACGTTGCTCACTTGTACCATAATGTACTATTATTGAAGAAACTGGTATTACATAATTGTAAAATTTGGTGTATATTTGAATTAAATTTTGAAGTATTTATTATGCTGTCGCCCCAAAGACGGTTGTATAGAAGAATTTCGATCGGCTTCGTGCGGACTTCGGTGGCTTAGTCGTCAGAGCATTCCCTCTGTAAGGGAAAGATCGCGGGTTCGAGCCCCGCCCGAAGTCGATCCTGTTTTCTCTTTCTAAATTGATTTGGTGTATAGTCAGACAGCTGATCTAATTATAGAAGTTTGATTATGGAACAGTGGGTTGTGGAGGTCAGATGACAGTCGCTTCATGGGAAATACTTATCGAAGCTAGGCCGTTTCGTGGTTGACATGATAACCAACCTTGCGTTGGAAAATCCTCGAAGGATAATGACAAATGATTTGTCTTTTGCGCTGGTGGCACATAATCTCTCTCCCTTTTGAGCGAAGTACCTAAATTTCACGATGCCTATGAAGCAAATTGCCTAAAACGCGAAATACCTGAAACTCGAAGTACCTAAATTGCACGATGCCTAAAAACTTAATTTGCCTACAATGTACTTTGACAACAATGTTTAATGCCTAAGAATGGAAATGTCTACAATGTACTTTGACAACAATGTTTAATGCATAAGAATGGAAATGTCTTAAATGAAGATTGCCAGCACAATACAAGGTACGGTCGGCCAGATTGATTTACCACTTATGACAACACTTCTTATGTAGGTAGGTCTCGGATCATTATTAATTTCTATAGTACACATAATATATCGTCGCGTGGTTCCCGGCAGTGTAGAATTTGGGCCGCCCCATCTCCTCTCATGCGGTATCGTACAAGGCGACTAAGGGACAGGGGCTGTTTAACATCAGGCAGATAAATATACAGCCCTGACTCAGCTTTAGATACTTGACTCGAGTCAACAATAGTGCCCGGAAAATGACCACTTCAGACCCACGGTACCCCTGGCCATACCCCTGGTAGTACCGTAGGTCCCAAGGTGTGCTTTTATTTGTTATACAAAATGTATTTTTATAATTATTTTAGAATAATAAAAAACATAGTAGTTGATACCTACCTATAAATATTCCTTAAATATAAATATTCCACTACATTTTACACAGCGCTATCTAGACCCAATGTAAGCATAGCTTAACTAGCTTGTGTTATGGTATCTAGAATGTGGATAAACATACTTAGAAACATTTTTTTGTAAATGCATACATATGATACATAGGAACACCCAGACCAATGCAAACATAGATATTCATGCATACAAGTATTTGCACTGAGCGGGAATTGAACCCATCCACACCTATCTATAGTTAAAGTCATGTTTTTATGCGTATGGCCAGGGGTACCGTGGGTCTGAAATGGAATACGGCAATAGGCTCACCCCCTATTACGTGGGAAATATACAATGATTGGTGAAATGTGAGTGTTAATTCACCTCTGCCTAACCCTCCGGGGATATAAGCGTGATTGTATGACTATTATGACATTAAGACTAAAGAGTCGGAATATGTGTCATATTTTAGCAAAAAGATTTCTTGATGTAATACAATTGGACTCATGCTTTGTAGGCAATTGACTAGCACCGGCATTATACTTTGTAGACATTAAACAACATAGGCATTTTGCTTCGTAGGCATTAAAACCTTATAGACATTAAACTTTATAGGCATCCTGCGTTTTAGACATTGACTTTAGGCAATTTGCTTCATAGGCATCGTGCAATTTAGGTAATTCGCTCAAAAGGGATCTCTCTATTCTTACAGGGTCGACAGCATGAGTATGACCCCCTAGTGTTGCACACGTCCAAAGGCTACGGTTACCACTTTCCATCAGGTGGGACGTGTGCTTGTTTGCCACTTAAGTCGCTTTAAAAAAAGACAAGTAGACGATCAGTTCAGAAGTTTGCCATGGTTGCTAACCATGGCAAACTTATCTATATCCATACTAATATTATAAATGCGAAAGTAACTCTGTATGTCTGTCTGTCTGTTAAGCTTTCACGCCTAAATCACTGACCCGATTTTGATGAAATTTGGTATAGGGGTAGATTAGACCTTGAGAAAGGATTTAGGTTATGTATGGTCGCGATAACCGACATCCACGCGGGCGGAGCGGCGGGCAAAAGCTAGTAACTGAGTGCCACCATTGTAACATGGTACATGTGTGTAATGGTGACCCTCTTTTCAGAGACTTTGCCTTCAGCTTACCATCAGGCGAGGCAAAGTCAAATTGACGTGTCCTATATAAAAAAAAAAAAAAAAAAGTTATTAATCCCTACTAATATTATAAATGTGAAAGTAACTCTGTCTGTCTGTCTGTTAAGCTTTCACGCCTAAACCACTGACCCGGTTTTGATGAAATTTGGTATAGAGGTAGATTAGACCTTGAGAAAGGATTTAGGTTATGTTTGGTCGCGATAACCGACATCCACGCGGGCGGAGCCGCGGGCAAAAGCTAGTAGTTCAATAAATCGTAAAAAAACTTGTACAAAACCGTAAGCGACACCTAAAATAATAAAGAAATACTATTCCAGTAAACTACTAACAATTATACCTTTTTTTCTAATTACTACCAATATACCACACCATATTGTAAGAACACTCGTTTACAAACAGTAAAACAATATCCATTGCGTGTTATATCCAACTCTCTGTTACCATTTCCTTAACTAGAAAGCAATGTAAATCTATATTGTATACAATAGGCTTGTGTCCACTAAGAATAAATCGGGTTGATGTATGTTCCTAGCGACTATTCTTGTTATAAAGATAGCAAAAAGCATAATAGTTTGGTATATAAAATAAGGATTACTTTTATTTTTATAAAATGAATTTAGATAAATTAGACATTCAGTCACGTGACATCAAACACCAATCAGAGAGCGTGACGTCACGCCTTGCGCCCTGTGTTGACAACGTAGGTGATTTTTCGCCATGTAGGCCTAGACGAAAATTGGAAAACAGTTCTTTAAATTAATAAATTTATAACTGGAGTGAAGTCAAAACAATAGGTACCTATAAACTTAAATTATAATACATAAAATAATCTATAATACTAAGTCAAAGTAAAAAAAAAAACTAAGTTTTTAGTTATTTTTTACAGTTTTTAACTGTTAAATAACAAATTGTGATGATAACTTGAAAAAAAAAAACGTTTTATATTAATATACTGATATTTTAGCGTTTGGGCTACTTTAGGCTACTTTGGGAATGAAAAACGGCGATATTAGGCCAAGCGTGGTTGGCAACACAACACTGCTTGCGTTTGCGTTATTGTTTTTGTTTACGATACGTAGTACGTACCAGTATATATATTAATCTATGCACTACACATGAACTTGTTTGACAGTTTTGACACGGGGACACGGCGTGACGTAACAAAAGTCGCCATTACAGTTTGGAGTGTTTTTGACATAAATTCAAATCGACTTATTAAATCTCAAAATAAACCATGTAAATGATTGTTTTATATCAAAATAATATATTTTTGGGGTCATTTAGGTATAGAAGTATTGTATTAACCATTTTTTCAAATTTAGGACACAAGCCTATTCTTATAGTCGTTAATTAAACTGTATTTAAGGATAGGTGCTTAGTAACAGAACAATAAAACAGTCATTAGTACGAAGGTATATTTAAGGCGAGATCTTTATCGCAATTACAATATCATTACTCGGGACTGTCTGCTAACGATATCGTCAGTTACGTGTAAACTATTTTACTCTTTAAGGCTTATGTAATAAGAGTTACCTATAGTAGGGTGCTTGTTTTTATTAATTACAACAGTTTTTTTACGTGATAAGTACTGGATTAGTTCGTTTGCAGGTATTGTTTAAATACGTAAATGATTAATAGGTTAGACCTGTGTTGCGTGATAAAAACAGGTTCTCAGCGAATGTCAGCGGTCGCGGGTTCGATTCCCACATAACGCTCTTATTTGGATACCTGCATGAATCTATCCATTTACTTATATCTGGGTACCTATTTGTTTTCAAAAAAAAAAATTAAAATAGGTATTAGTATATTTATCCGTATTTTATTAGTATTTTATTATTTTTTAGTATTTTATGCATATTATAAGCTATATCTCTACCATTACCATTAATAAAACATACAATAATATGCATAAAATATACACGCGTCATTGAATTCCAATTAAAACCGTTTTCGAAGTAACGTCTTCCAGCAAGCAGGCAACATTACCACGTTAAACGTCAATTACAATTCTTCATGACAGAAAAAAAAACAAAAAATTTTTAGAATGTTTTCAAATTATAAAGGTATCAATCTTTTTTTTTCAGCACTAGCTTCATTTTAACGGGTACTTTCCTTTTTAAAAGGCTCGCCAAAGCTTTCAGAACATTTATCATTGAAGCCTAATGGAACTCAGCCAAAATGCAGCCTTCGTGCTAAAGTCTGAGATCGTAAAGAATCTGCGGAATATAAAAATCCCCTGTGATCAAAGGGAGCAAAAAGCTTCTAGATTTTTCTTCATTATTCTGTCTTTGGAACTACGAAAACGGTTTTTTATCACGCTAATATGTGAAAGTTATGAAGATCTTTATATGTTTGTTATTCAATCGCGCTCTAACGGCTGAACGGATTTGGCTGAAACTGGGTACAGTAATAAACCCAATTTCAGAGAAATTGTAGGAATTGGATCAGAGCGCCACACGGGCGTAGCCATAGGCAATAGCTAGTTAAACATAATCGCAATAAATTGCCTGAATCGGATATCAAATACAAGATCCTAAAATCTCCCCCAAAAATATACTCAAACGTTGACCAAGGAACCATTTCAATTACCTACCTCTAAATGAATGAAGACGACTACGTTACAATTGCAAAATTTCCCTACAGAACTTCAAAACTCCCTAAATCTAGCCATAAAACAGCAAGTTGGCAACACTGAATATATCTTTTCCTCCTTACAATGCTTGGAGCTAAACGGTTTCGACTTTAGTAGGTTCAGAAACACAAATTGTTCAAACTTTCCAACGTACAGCATAAATAGTTGAGAAGTATTTCAGGTGAAACTGGCTTATATTGGGCGGGAAGTAGCTATGTCAACTGTAGTTTTGGGATGATCCTGTTAGAGTTGATAAGATATACATTTTTATTAGGGACTTATTTAACATTGGGTTTATATTAAACATGAAAAAGCTACATGATACATGATACATGGAACACAGCTCATGACACATGGAACACGACACACGACACATGACACACGATGCACATCACCCAGCACACGGCACATGGCATCCGGCTCATGACACACGAACTTTTGTATGGACTCACTTAGTTGTGGGTATTTTTACGCAGTACTTTTGTTTTGTAAAATAAAAGTAGCCTAAGTTAACGCTTATAAAATTAGCTACCGGTCAGTACAAGTTTTATTGAAATGGGTTAGCCGTTCCAGTTATTAGCCGTCAAACACCAGAAAGAGGGTTTCTCAAAGATAGAAGCCTAGATAAATAAGAAACCTGTGTGAGTATAGGCTCCAACTTCGGGTCGGAGGCGTTATTTAAAAAAAAAACACCAGAAAGATAAACGGACAAAATGTTTTTTTTTTTGTTGTAATATACAATATCCTACATACTCATATCTATTTATTTTAAAACTGTTGTTTTAACTATGACTGTGCTAGGATTAAAATTGCTTTTCTGCATTCTCCTCGCACATAGAATTCTACATTCGCACCATACTTTATCTCTTTTCGCTTCGGAAAAAGTCGTGGGAAAATTTGGATTCGAATGGGGATAAAAATCGACAAAAACTTTACCATTCTATAGCTGTGAGTGAAGGACTATTCGTTTTGGCCAAAACGTTAAAATGCCATGCCTATATACTTTGTGACACACAATAGGTTTTATTTATGTCAAAACTAGTGACAGGCTTTGTGTTTCATGCTCAGGCTGAAATTAACTAGCTTTCAATATCTTCATGAGACTCAATAATATGTGTATGTGTGTGCATGTGCGTTGGCGTGTTCGTGTGCATGTGTGCGTGTGAGCTTGTGTCTGGACATAATTTTGGATACTTTTCAATATTCTTATTTGTGAAAATTTCTGAGGTTATTTTGAGATCGAAATAAGAAACATTTTTTAGTAACCAATGACTCCATAAATTGAGTCCATGTGTGCTTTCACATGGATTCGTCTTTTATAATAATACATAATGAATCCGTTGAATATTAGGTACGTCAATTAGAACTCACTGAAATAACCTCTAGAACCTAAATACATAATATTCTCAAAGGATAAAGTATCCTTTCTCAACAATTACTACAAATGATTTTGTTAAATTGACCTCTAGAATCCTTCAAGCGTAGAGGGTTCTTGTAGACAGTCTAGACCCTATCTACCCTTGAAGATAAATGTTAAGATGTTATTAAGTATTCAAATGAGAGGCCTACTTTACCAAATTGATTTTGAATTTGTTATTAGAATGATTAAATAAATGCTTTTAGAATTTGAATTTAACGACACAATCAATTAAAATAGGCCTGTCCTGCTTTATGTTCTGCATTGACGGTACAGAAGCTCTGTTCTCACAGGGTCGGCAGCACGAGTGTGACTCGCCTGGTGTGTTGCACACATTCATAGGCCACGGTAACCACTTTCCATAAGGCGGGCCGTGTGCTTGCCATCCAAGTTATATAAAACAAAACGTATTCACGGAAAACATCTTAACTATATATTCAGTCAAACGTTGCTAACCTATAACGTTGCTATAACGAAACCGAATCAAGTTGTATAACATGTTACTTCTATATAAACACAACAAAACATTCTCACCTTCTTAGAACAAAAAAGTAATCTGACCGAGATCTAACAGTGATTTCACTGTTTCAGTTTCACTGCTTCTGACAGCTCAGCTATTAGTTTTACACGCGACATAGGCAGTGAAGATGACAGTTTCCACGAAATATTCCAATAACGTATAACTTAAATGGAATTACTTGTTTAGGTATAAAATACCGGTACGTTACTGCCTTTGATATTAGTTTATGTAACAACACTGTTGACTGCCTCTGTGGCGTAGCGGTAGTGAACGCGGCTGCTACGCAGGAGGCGCGGGTTCGATCCCCGCTCAGTGCAAATATTTGTGTGCATGAATATGAATATTTGCATTGGTCTGGGTGTTTTCTATGTATAATATGTATGTATTTACAAAAAAAAATGTATCTAAGTATGTTTATCCGCATTCTAGAACCCATAACACAAGCTAGTTAAGCTATGCTTACCTTGGGTCTAGATGGCGTTGTGTAGAATGTCCAACAACATATACGTTATTTCGGGTAACGTTGCTGTAATTACTGTTATTGAACAGTAATTTGCAATATTTTATTTGATACTAGCCTTCCGCTCGCGGCTCTGCCCTTGTGGATGTCTGTTAACGCAACTTTTGCTCATATCTCCTCCGCGATAAATGGACTATTTAACGCAAAAAGATTTCTTCAATTCCCAGCCCCCCTAGGCATTGTCCTAAGATAAGTACGTTCAACCAAATAAACCAAACTCTTCAGCTTTATAAAATTACTAGCTGACCCAGCGAACTTCGTATCGCCATATTTTCCGCCCGCGTGGTACTGTTTCTCTACAATATTTTGCATGTATTATACATATATACCTTCCTCTTGAATCACTCTATCTATTTAAAAAACCGCTTCAAAATCCGTTGTGTAGTTTTGAAGATTTAAGCATACATAGGGACGGACAGACAGCGACAGCGACTTTGTTTTATAATATGTAGTGAAGTATAGATTTGTTTAAATGTAGACACAACACTATGTAACGTATAAAAAAAAATATTTAAAAAAAAGACTCTGTCCCCGGACTTGGAAGGTCAGACGGTGGTCCAAGCCCAAGAACAGAGTTGTGATGTGTTGTTGTTACAATGTTTTTAGATGAAGATAAAGATAAGGTTACCTGGATAGTACTCTCGTAGATACATCGACTATTATTTCAAAGGCCTCTTATGTGATTAACAGCATCTGGTTTGTTTTGGGAGTTGACAATGAAACGCTGGTATGATTTCATGCACAATTTGTATAATCCCTGAGATTTTTACAATGCGCTTAAATATAGCTTTAAGATTAAGGCTTAAAAATAAACTAACAATAGCTAGACGCGAAACGTAAGTCCGCACTTGAGACACTCGCGACACGATTACGCATGACACGTGTACAGATGAAAAACGTAACTCACGTGAACGCAGAACTGTACCCTGGCGAAAGCGTTCCTTCAGGGTACGTAATCCTCCAACGTCAGCTTGCGCGGGCGCGCCGCGTGACGTGCGCCAGCCTCTCAGCGCACACCTCGTGCTCAACGAAGAGAGAGCCTCAGTCTCCCATGGCAGAAAAGGGGTGGAGAAGAAGACCCTCGGCGTCGTCGAACCCTGCCACACGGATCCGACATGGGCGGTCCCCAGATGCCCAGCCTAAGGGGGATGGCGGTGCTTCGTCTAACACGCGGGCATCAAAATGCCGGCGCGGTTCGTGATCGACATCATCCGGCCTAGAATCTGTTGCGCTCCCCAACCTTCGGGGACGCGGGAATGAGCCGATGATTTCGGATCACTCAGTCCGAGCACAAAAAAACTGTTTGTTTTAAAATAAATTACAGAGCCATCATTTTAGTCGACTCAATGGCGGCTATCAAAACCAGAGTGTCCGTTCTTTACTCTATGTGTCCGTTCATAGAGTAAAGTAATACATCGGAAATAGAGGGCCCTCTCGTGAGTTTTTTATGTCACCCACTCAACTTCTATCAGAACAGAATCTACCGCCATCTATTAATCATATTCCGACAACTGCTGTTATTATACCATACATACCTATATTGTGCATACCTACATACATACTACATGCATTGGATATATGGATATATAACCCAAAACCGTTAGGCCTGTTCCTTTACGTTGAATTCATTAAAATTCAACGTAAAGGCCGCGCCGGTTTTAAGTTATGAATTATGACATACTAACTGACATTTTGTGTAAATGACAGCAGGTCTGTTTTACCGACTCAACATGCGGCGCCATCTATCGATCTTTGGAACCAGAGCCACAATTTATAATGACAGCTGGTCTGTTTTATCCGTTTAGTATAGGAAGAAATGGTGTAGATGTCCCTTTTAAACTACTACCACAGATAACATAATACTAAAGTACTATGTAGTGAAGTTTCCGAGGGCTGTGTCCGTTCCTCTATCATTACCACAAACAAAAAATATCAGACATGCAATCATAGACAAAGTAGAGAAACGCCCTCAGGAATCCAATACAAAAATCCACTAAAGCTAGTCTTTAATTCTAGCTGAATTTATGACATACTGATACATTTAAATCTTATAAGTATTAAATTATTAAAGACGGAAATGTTGCCGTCAGAACTCAATGGTACTTTTCGCCGCCTGCTATGAGAACGAAACGCAAGATGCAAATGACAAGCTTCCATGAATGTCACTAATGTCATTCGGTAATTGTCAGTAATTGTCATTACAGTGTAAACAAAAACATTGTTATAAATTTGTGTTTGTGTAATGTAAGTGAAATTAAAAATAGATCACTACAACTATTACCTTCAAGGACGTAAATTATTTCTCTTTTGCTATAGAATTTCTTGTACTCACAGTGAATTTACTTTCGAAGAATTTTCCAGACTACTTTTGGATGAATTAAGACAAAATTGCGACAACAGTGATAAAATAAACAGCTTCCTTTATAGTGGTCCCTTTGCGGAGATATTTGTTGAAAAGGCCGTATCTTAGTACAAGAAGGATCAGTGTTTATCTACTAGTGCTGTTATCTGATCTTAATTGTACAACAAATGTTTAATTATTGTAATTTATTATTATGTAAAAGGTATTACACCTTGCTATTAGAATATACCTACGAGTATGTCTGAATCTGATACACTTAATTCGAACATTTATTCGAATATAAACCATACCAGAATATGGAAATGGTGTAAATACGTCAATTAGTTCGAAAGCATTTTTTATTTTTTTTATTTATTTAATTCTTTATTGCACACTAAAAATTATACAATAAGAGTCATAGCAAATACATTTTGCTGTACAAAGGCGAGCTTAACTCAGTATTGAGTTTTCTCCCAGCAAACCTTTGGGAGATAGAGGAAAAAGCGCGACAAAAGGGTAAAAGACAAGTGTACAATTATAGAGGATTAATATTATAAAATTAGACTATATAGATTAATATATAGAACACAACAAGTTAAATAAAGAAAGTTAAACAAAGAACACGTCAAGAGTACTCGAAACCAGCGAACATGTATGAAAACATTAATTGAATGATGAATTTTTCTTCAGTACCTTGCTAAGTTTGAAAAAAAAATAGAGTAACGTAACAATTTAACAAAATACGTCTCAAAATAACGACGTAATACATAATATCGACTTCTAAAAGCGTGTCGTAACACAACCTTTTTCGTATCCCAACACTATTGTGGCAAAGATCGGTTAACTAATGATGCTGGCAATCCTAACATATGTTCACAGCGGCAAGCGCCAAGGCATCTCTTTGTCGGCCCCTAAAGAGCACAATACAAAAAAACGTTTCGGTACAGTAATTTCGTAAACCTTCTTTATACAGATAGGGTAATGTGTTCTGTAACGTTACAAAAACGTTTTGCAGAAATATTTTTCTGTTACCCTTTTCTTAATTGTTAGTACTATATTCATACATATACACTTAGCGTCAAAAGTAGATGATCATATCCAGATTTAAAGTAGGTATTAGTTTTTGAGCAAACTTATTTTTTTTATTTTTACATTTTATGCACAGTAAATTGTACAAAGGCGGACTTAATGCCAAAGGCATTAAGTGACAGTCTACCTTAAGGTGATGCAGAGGAACATTGCAGGATTTGTATTACTAAAGTTGCATGTATACAAAATTTTGTGTAATATGACAAATGTATGGAATTTGACGTATATGACAGTCGTCAACGTATGTCATATACGTCAAATCCCATACATCCGTCATTCTATTCTACAATACGCTGGGCAACGAATTGCCACTTGTCTAGCCCCCCCTAGACAAGTGAAAATTCCTTGGCCGGCCTGTTAAACTTTTAGGGCCCTTTGTAATAAAAAAAAATACACAGGTCAAGAGCCTAGGTGTGGAGCCTATGTATAAGGTCGAAACTTGTAAAAGCAATAATTAAGAAAAACTCATAAGTAACTTTGGCTATCGATTTTTTAATTTGTTTTTGATTGCTATTAATATGCGTATATATGATTTGTTCCAGGTAAGGAAAACCTCACAATTTACCGTATATATGGATGCTCGACTGACTTTAATTATAATTGGTAAGTGGTAAAACGAATGATAAGAAACTATATTGCGGCCATAACTGTAAACAATGACCTATAAGTACTTTCAGATACTTACGTAAAGACGAATGACGTATTATCTACTATTTTTTTATTGATTGATATAGGAATCAGCATCATTTTCATGTAGACGTATTTTCCTGATTGCATCCGTGGCCACGATGACCTCGGAGCTCAGGGTCCGCCTTCTGGCTCTTCCTCCTCCACTTCGCACGATCTTGGGCGTCCATAGTAGTGAGCTTGAGCTTGTGGTGATGGTGACGGGTGCCTTGAGCCAGGAAGAGAGGCGTGAGATAGGAATAAGAGTTCTCTTATTCCTCGGCAACTAATGACCCGAGATAGCTGAGCGGTTTTGGTCGTTTTGAGTCCGACGAAAGAGAATGCTGGAACGAGTATAGAAAAATCATTAGTTCCGCGCAATAAAATAATAAATTCGTGTCACAGCCAGATCATACTAATACAACTCAAAATTTAAGTATGTCTAAAAACTTTGTTTTTAATGGAACTATTTATTCATTAAACACAAGAAGTAAAATGCTTATTCAGTAAGTCAATTATATAGCTTCTAATAAATTTTGAAGACAAGCACAACTTGTAAAAATCTATCTAATTAAATAATCTCTAAGCCGAACACTGCTCTTTAGAATTCTCTTAGGAAGAGCTTTACAAATTTCCGTCTTCAGTTTTCTGCATCACTTTAACTTACTTAAATTAATTTCCTTTCTTAAATTATCAGGCAAGAAGCCTTGTCATATTTAGGCAGGTCAGTAATTTTTGAATTAATTAATAAAATAACGAAATATGAATTTGTTTTTGCGTCACTTGGTTAAAATATTCGAATTAAAATTACCTTAATTTTGAGTTGTCTGAGCTTTGCTTTGGTTAAATACATTGTATATTCTAAGGCGTATTACGCAGCTCCCTCTAAGGTCAGAATGTAGCTATACTAAGCATAAGAATAACTTGTAATACGATTTCTAAAATGTTCTGTTGAACCTATACATATTACATATTATTATTTTTTGTAGATGTATACCATTCACATTTTACTTAGAAACATTCAGTCCAGTACCAATAAATATATACTTACATACAAAAATATTTGTTCTGAGCGAGAATCGAGTCCGTGAACATGACAGTCTAACAAAGTTACAATTTCCTTAATTTCGAGTTAATCCAGTTTTGCTCTAGTCGTGGGACATAGTATATGTCAGTATATTATTACCCTCTTAACTCAAGCTGTCAAGGTTGGAGGGTTGAATCGTTGGCACTTATACACAGTGACCTATCGGAATAAAAATATTTCCGATAAATAGCTTTCCCATTCGTAGGCTGACAGCTGAGTGAGTTGCTTTGTCGGGTTTAAGTATAAAGGAAATTATTATTCGTTGGTAATTTTGTTTTTATAAATAACCAGCTGACCCCGCGAAGTTCGTACCGTTCATCAGTCGATTCTTATTTTTTTATTCTCCGTAAGAACCATCCTCGTACTTCAAGGAATATTCTAAAAAAAGAATTAGCGAAATCGGTTCAATTGTTCTCGAGATTTGCGCTTAGCAACACATTTAGCGATTCATTTTTATATTATAGAAGATATTTTTAGTTTATTACGGTTTATGCAATCAAACGCACCTAATTTTTCATTTCACGTCGATTAATGATTAAAATAGGTTAATGCGTAAATAAATGCATAATAATTATGATAATGCATAATTGACGCTTACGCACGCAAACAAACGCGGACTGTGGCAAAAAGACTTGGCGGTTAGTTTTTTTTATTTTTTTTTATACCACTTAAGTGGCAGACAAGCACACGGCCCACCTGATGGGAAGTTTAGTTAGTTACTGCATAGGGTTGCATGGGATCAATTAGAGCAGTTGACTGATGGCCGATAGAGCAAGCTATTCGTAGAGTGGTGATCGTAAAACTGCAAACGCAAAATGGAATTTCCCCGCCAGATAAAAAGGCGATTTAAAAAAGTAGCTGAGACAGACTGGATGTCAAAGGAGGAAGATTGGGTGCAATTTAGGGGAGGCCTGTTGTCCATTCAGTGGATTGCAATAGTATGTCTCTTAAAGATTACAAAACTTCGAAGTTACATTTTTTATTTTTTATTTATTTAAAAACATTATAACATTTACAATTGTTTTATAGGTACCAGTATTCTTCATAATTATACCTCAGGACACGTATATGGACCCGTTAATGGGTGGACACGGGTAATTCAAATTACCCATGGACCCGGTAATGGTTCGACCCACTGGGACCACGGGTAATTCAAATTACCCATGGACCCGGTATTGGTTCGACACACTGGGACCACGGGTAATTCAAATTACCCATGGACCCGGTAATGGGTGGACCCACTGGGACCACGGGTAATTCAAATTACCCATGGACCCGGTATTGGGTCGACCCACTGGGACAACGAGTAAACCACTCGTATCTTGGACTTAACTCGCGAGACAAACGAGGCCATGGCGCCCGCGTATTCCTTTGTAATGATCTATGCTTGATGAATTTGAGCTTGTGGAGGTACGAGCTGTGATGTCCCTCCAACACAAAGGGAGGATCCTCCGACCAGGCAAGGTGATCACGCCTGGCGGGCCGCGGCCCTACAATTGTGGTTGGGATGTTGTATATAGCTTTTACCAGCGCTGGAACTTCACTTTCGCGATGCAGGATTCGCAGTAACGTAGTCGTTCGGCTTGCTGTCGCTAGATGGCGCTGGGTACATGTGGTATCGCCACAAGCTCATCCACCGCAGTGCCAGTAGCACTCCGTGCTATCCTCAAAAGACGCCCAAGAAACGTGTACTGCGCGTATAGAGCACATTTTAGGTCCAAGATAGGTATATGTTCCGAGTAATACAACACACAGTATTTCGTAATTACTAGATAGACGTAACAAATCTCAGATATCCTTCATAACCTATGCCTTGAATATTTATACGTTGACGTGGCAAATATTAATAATTCACACGCACCCCTAAGCCGCGTTTAACCTAATCTACTTGGCTCAGATATGTGTATCTCAGGCCCCCTTCGCGCACCCTCGTCACTGATCATATTCTCCAATTACCATTTATAAGATACTAGCTGTTGCCCGCGGCTCCGCCCGCGTGGAATTCGGATTCCGTACAAACTTTTCTTTCGTGCTAAAATTGCCTCGGATACCATCCCCGTCAGCCATCAGGAGTGCCATGTGGAATTCGGACCCACTAAACAGCATGCCGTCGCGGGTCTTCAGTTGCTGGAGTGTAAAATTGCCTAGGGCATTTTCCGCACCCCCCGGCTGACCCTGGGCCATCTACAATTTTAAGATGGCCCTCTCAGAAGTGGGAAGCACGATGTCCCATCGAATTCCGGAAAGGGAGGAGACGGGCGTGAAGGGATGACAGGAGGCCGGACCTATAATCCTCACGTCCGCGCTAGGTGACCAGCCCTTCCCTTTCCTGCTCTCTACTGGGCCTCCTCGTAGTCAGAGGGACATGTGGGAAGCCTTTGAGCAGCCCTCTATAGAGCTGCTCCCGTTGCTGTATGTATTTGCCGTAGGCGGTAGCGCCTCCCCTGGGTGAGGGGCGTTAATGCCTCCGTTACCCAGGATGCATCACATGGAGGTTCCAATCCCGCATTCGGATCCCGTTACCGTTGCATCTTGTGTTCAGCTGACCTTCCCTGTCTTCGCTCGTGAAATACTTCGAACACCCGTGGTTGCACCCTTTTAGCCCATGCCCGTAATAATAATCAGTTTTCAAATAATGTATGGTAATTTACCGGATTTATTGACATTATAATTTCGTAATATCTTTTGAATAGAACGTCCGATTTCAATAATTCAAAAAGTAATCAACAGGTATTGAAACAATCTTAAATACCAACCAAACGATTTATTTAGATAAGAATTAATATAAAGGTATAGATTCCGTGGTCTGACTTTGATCGGCATTTTGGCTTGAATTTATATCGTCGCGCGTTACTTTCATACTGCAATGGATTCTAAAATATTCATTATAATTATACAGTGTAGCAAATCTACATTAAATGTACAATGTATCTAACGTATTTAGTCAGATATGGCTTAACACTATATTGTTAAAAATAGCTTCGAAAATAACACATATTTTTTTTAATATTTGGAAAAGATAAAAATGGTTATTGTGAGCTACCCTTATTAGATAGACATATGCTGTCGCGGACTTTTATGTAGACCTTTTTAAGTTATAGGTACATTTCTACAGTACATTATTTTGTTCTATCTTCAATAGTTTTCGCAGCGTACGCGATGTAAGGAATTTTTTAGGTCATTTTTTTACACCTTGGGTTACATTATTGAAGTTTTATCCAGGATCCCTATTTTTTTGAATATTAATTATAGCCTATGTTAGTCAGTGATAGTGCAGCTTTCTAATGGTAAAAGAATTTTTGAAATCGGTTTAGTAGTTCTTGAGTTTACTCGAATACAAAAATACAAATCTAATATTAGTAAAGAATGTATGGAAATCTGCCCGATTTATTGACATTTATGCTCACTGCTCCGCTCCCTTTAGTAGTAGCGTGATGTTATATAGCCTATGTTACTCCCAGATAGTGTAGCTTTCTATAGGTGAAAGAATTATTGAAATCGGTCCAGTAGTTTCGGAGCCTATTCGTTACAAACAAAAAAACAAACAAACAAACAAACAAACAAACAAACAAACAAACAAACAAAAAAACAAATCTTTCCTCTTTATAATATTATAGATAAGATAGTATAGATATAGATTTACGTAGGTTTAATATCTACGTTTAAGTCATAGGTCATAATCATTTCATGTGTGGTCCTGGGCCTCAGATTCTCTTAAAGCACAACCACTGTCGCACCACAGAAATTCATTTAATTTTAGCCTTTAAAGCACTGCAGTTAAAGTTTAAAATTAAATGGCTTTTTGTAGAGCTAATGAGAGAGTGTAATGAAACTTTTTTCATTTAATTTTGGACGATTTTTCATTTAATTTTGGACTTTTCGTCTGTAGCAATAAAGTCTAAAATTTATTGCCATTTTTCGCAGTATCTTGCTTGTCAGTTTGCTTTAGTAGAATCGAGGGCCTGGTAGCATCCAAAGAGAGTATATTTACAAACCTGGAGTCCGTTCTCCTACTCTTCCTCTTGACCTGGTCTCATATCAAGTGAAAAATAAGTCATAAGTACATACTTACTAAAGGCAGAGCATAGTAAGCTCTCTCTTTGAAAATTTGTGAATGATTGACTGAGCAAGCACCTCTGCATTGCGGGCAAAAGTTTCCACAAGCTTCACTTTGTATCTCCGTCTATCTATAAAAGTATTTGAATATTTACAATTATAACATCCTTAGTTATGATCCTCATAATTATGATGTTTGAAGAATCAGAAATTGAGAACCCTAGCGCATTCTACAAAGTTAATAAACATATCTTTCACAGTACAGGCTTTCCGCTTGTAGAATACATTTTATGAGAAGCAGCTATTAGACTACCCAAACTCAGTCTTGCTTAAAAACTTAATGTGCTCACTATATGTCTTCATAAGACTATCCAAACAAATTCTGCACACTACTTAAGCTCACTATCCTCATATATTTGCATTCTTCCCATCCAAGGAGGACTTATCGACGATACTCCAGTCTCCACATAATCCTGTTGATATACGATAATCTGACGGAACCCCAAGATGTCTTTGACGTCGTTTCTTATACACATTACATATCCTCCAGTTGTGATTAATGCGTCACAGGAGTTGAGGGTACCGGTAATTTGTATCGCTAACTTTCCCGATAGCTCATTCGGTAGCATTTTGTTAGTGGTGTTGGTTGAATGCGCCCCCTTTATGTGAGGGAAGTAGGACGTGCGAAGGGAAGTTTTCGAGTAACATCTGCTCGAACGAAGTAAAGAATAATTTAATATAATAATATTGTTTTGCGGTTTGTTTTTGTGTTGTTGAGTAACAAACTAGTAGGTACGTAACATTTATTGGTGATCGGTTACTATGAGTAATGAAACTCATAGGTGCTACTCAAGCGTTATCATTTGGAGAAGGGAATGTGGGGTAAAAAGGACCACGCAAAACTGCCATAAAAATTCTCTAAATAATGGAAGTAGTAGATGGTTGAGCCATACTATGGTTAAGGAGAAGTACAACTCCCTCATTTCATAAGGACGTTATCTGTCTTTCTTTTCTTTTTGAAATCTTCTGCTACCTTCCAACTTTATCCTTCTACATACCAAGGTATATCTATCAGCCTAGGGCTGATAGCCTAGGGCTGATAGATATACCTTGGTATTTAGAAGCATGTCGCAAACTTCCATAGTTCACAGTTATCGCTTGTCATCAGTCCTTGTGCCTACACCATCCCGTAAACGTCAAAAATCCATCCACTTCCAAAACATATGGAAAACGGTCGATCCACGTTATTATAAGGGTAATTTTTGGTCGACGTGAACAAATGGGTTTGCTTTGGGTTCGCCAAATCGAAGTGTGTGTAAGGTCCAAACACCCGCACCGCAATCAGTTGCATTCGCAACGCAAGACAAATAGTTTCGTTTTTGTAAAGTAATACCGAGGGTCCAGCAGAAAGGGTAAGATGATTACTGAAATTTTGTGATTAATCGTTTTCAACTTATGACCACGGAAATGATCTTTTAAACCTACGTGGGTTCGTAACGCAGAGTCGCGGTCAACAGATAGCCAATATTCATCATCATCATCCTCCTTGCGTTAATTCCGATCTCATCCGAAGCTTTCGCCTTGGTCTCCGGGGCCCGCATTTTCCAGTCTACCTGGATCGCGGCTCAACTTAAAAAAATTCCGTGAAGCTGCTACAACTGACTTCCACAACTCATTGATGATATCGAAGTATTGCATTTAGACTAGCAGTCTAGTTCATTATGGCGACATCACAGAGGTTGGCAAGTCAAAATTATAAATGGTAAAAAAACAGCGTTCCCAAAATTTGTCCCCATTTCCATAAAACAAAAGACTAGTTATCCCAAAAACCTAAAACAACTTTCGTACTAAATGCCGTAAAAATCTGTTCGTTAAACGTTTTCCCACAAGCATTTTTTGTCCTAAAACATATTTAAATTCTGGATTTAGTAATCAGATTTGTTGCCCACACTCGGGAAAATACACCCGTGGTTTTAACTTCAATATTTGCATAACCACAGAGTTGGGCATTTGGTGACCGGGCCGCCGCACTATGGAAAATATGGGTCATTTGCTGATCAAAAATCTATAACTTTTTAAATACTTGAGATTTAACTTTGTAATTTTGCATAAACATAGACCAGACCATGCTTCATAAATGAACATTAAATTCAATATGAACTAGTGCCGACTCACGGGTTTACCCGCGCTTCATTATGAAAATTGATAAAAATGGTCACAAATATTTTGCTACGGCATTTATTTAAGCATTGATTTCTTTTTAAAGGCTCCTCTCCATCTCTACAGGTAATAAAACTACACAAAATAATGTATTTTATTTATTAAACGTAATAAAAAATATAAAATATAAATTATAAATTAGAGTAGCCAAATATTATTACTTTTATTTATTTGTGGGAGGAATTATTTTGTTAATTCAAATTATAATAAAATTGCGGACTACAATAGGCTAATTGATAGACTGAAATAAAAAAAATAAAAAAAATAGTATATAATATCATATTTTTTTTGTGTTAAACAACATCGGGATCCGTGATGAGTTGATTCACTTTCAAAAGATGTAGTGTATCTTGATCCAGCTCCTTGACATTTTTTTCGTATGGTTTACGAATACTTGTTATGTATGGATCCGAAGTATATTTAGTAGCTAATCTGGAACATTTTCTCGCATGATGTAGCCTAAATTTTTTGTAGTCCTTATTGCGAGATTCCTGCGCATCTTCGGAGAGTTGTCCAATGGGTAATACAGCAAAATGATTTATGATACTCTCTCCGTGTATCAATATCTTATGTACTGATGATGGCATGTAAAACCAATTGTATTTGTTCACATATAGTCTTGCTGTTTCATAGGCATAGTTACCGAATCTTGAAGCATCAACTGTTATTCCGGATGACAAAGCTTGCAAAATTACATGAAATCTGTGTATTAGTTCTTCATCAACTCCTGTTATTTCAGCAGAGCAACTAGTATTACTAAAAAATCTTCTTGCGGTATTGCCGTCATTCGAATTACCGCTCACTTGTCGCGGTTTATCGATAATTAAACCCAACTCCTCACGAAACCGTCTTTGAACTGTAGTTTTCTTTTCTTGTTTCAATAGTTTATTCTCGTCAGTCGTTGCCGACCACTTTTGAAAAGATAGATTATATGATACATGTAAAATCAACTCCATGCATCTTATCCAGGCATGTAATGTAGATAATCCGTACTGGAAATAATTTTCGTCTTCTGGCCTCACGTAAAAATGTTGGCAAGTTAGAAACGCTTTTTCCGTTTTCAATAAAAAAGATTAATAGTTGACGTCTTGTACACGTAAAAGAACTCATTATAAAGTATATAATGATAATGTCACACAAATTATAGTAATGGACAACTTGAGTAACGCATAAATTGCAATAAACTATTACACCAGGCAGAGCTTTATATAGGCAAATCAAAATAGGGCAGTGTGCACCGCAGTGCACACTGCCCTTATTTGCCACCTTATCATATTGTGATTGTTCATATGGAACACGTGTGCAAAACGTAACCTACCGGACAATCATTTATATTACCACAAAATCGCCATGATCATATCTATTGCGGTTCCTTGATATAGCTATTTAAATACCTTATCACAATATACGTCATATCTCTATAAATAGCGCAAAGATGCACCTAATTTTACGTATGCTTCTAGGTAACTATATTCTGCATGGAATACAATAAAAATTAAAACTTCGATAAACTTCGATAACTGCGTAAAGCTTCATCGAAGTCGAAAATAAATAAAAAAATATGGTTTGTCACAAAAAGTCATGCCATAACTGAATTTTTCCCTAGAATTTATTTCTCATAATTTTATTTGAATTTCCATTAAATATCCTTTCTAGAAATGTATCACACCACATGGGTTTGTAAGCAAATTGTACTCAAAATTTAGCTTTGAATGTTGAACTTTTTGAAGTTAGAATTTACTAAGTTTCAGAATGTTGATTTCAAACGCAATTTATTGATTTATTACTCTAGTAAATGTTTTAAATCTTTGTTATTATGAAAGTACAACTTCTTAAGTAAGGACCAAAAATAAAAATATGTGAAATAGCCAACATTTGAAAAAAGTAATTTTGAGCAGCTCTTGTTCTACGATATTCCATAGTGCGCCGTGCCGGGGTTCGCTAAAAGGGAATAATTTATTCTAATGCTTGTGGTTATTCGAAGTAAATAATGCGTATGTTGATTTCATGTGGTGGAACACTCCATGGAAACTCCCCGTGTATGTGGTAATCTTCTTTTGTCGTGGATCATCACGTAATTTAAGTCGATTGCTAGGATCTCCTGGATCATCGTTGAGGATCAGCTCTTCCAATAGGGTTTCCAGTGTGATCGTAATGGAGGAGCAATTCCAGCTCTTTAATAACAAAGCCCGGTAGCCCAATTCAGGCTCCGCGTTGATGAATTCATTAGGACAGGTAAATACATACCTTATTCTACATCCGATGGCAATCCCAGTGGCATCCAAAACAGGCATTTTGGATACCAGTGACTCTTTTACTCGTTCATCTAAATTTGGTTTTGTTTTGGAGTGACTCCCAAACTCCTAACCCTATGAGGAAAGCTTGCTGCAGCCTGCTCTTGATGGAGCCTAATTCTTTAATGTGCTTTTTTAAACAGAAATACTGTGTGGGCTGACAGAAGGACCATGGGGATTTGTCGGTGAGGATTTCTGGAATAATCCCTAATTACTTATACTCCGAATAACTTAGAAATTTGACGGTGGCAGTAAGAATAATACGCTACAATGAAATACTAGGGCATATACATACATACGCTCACGCCTATTTCTCTCCGGGGTAGGTAGAGACAACAGCCCGCCATTTCACTCTATCCTTACATACTTCACGAGCTTCCTCTACTGTCATCAATCCTTTTATGCAAGCCTGCCGATTTCCAATACTTATGACCTGCCCTTTTTTCAAAATTTTATTAATCTTAGGTATATATAAAATTCTCGTGTCACAATGTTCGTTCCCGTACTCCTCCGAAACGGCTTGACCGATTCTCATGAAATTTTGTGAACATATTGAGTAGGTCTGAGAATCGGCCAACATCTATTTTTCATACTCCTAAGTGATAAGGGTGCAGCGGGAACGGGATTTGAATACCACGCGGGCCAAAAATATGGCGGTATGAAGTTCGCCGGGGCAGCTAGTTTTTTATATAATACTAGCTGACCCGGCGAACTTCGTACCGCTATAATTTTCCACCCGCGTGGTATTCTGATCCCGATTTATCATTGTTTCTCTACAATATTATGCATGTATTATACATATAAACCTTCCTCACGAATCACTCTAGCTATTAAAAAAATCCGCTTCAAAATCCGTTGCGTAGTTTTGAAGATTTAAGCATACATAGGGACGGACAGACAGTGACAGCGACTTTGTTTTATAATATGTAGTGATGATGATATTTGTGCTGCTCGAGTAATGGGGAGTACCCACGAGATTTCCACCACAAATACTTGTGTCCAATAACTTACATACATACATACATACAATCACGCCTTTATCCCTGGAGGGTTAGGCAAAGGTGAATAAACACCCACATTTCACCAATCATTATAATAGGTCCCACGTAATAGGGGGTGAGCCTATTGCCGTTTCCCGGGCACTGTTGTTGACTCGAGCCATGTATCTGAGGCTGAGTCGGGCTGTATATATCCGTCTGATGTTAAACAGCCCTATCTCTTAGTCGCCTTGTACGACACCGCATGGGAGGAGATAGGGTGGTCCAAATTCTACTCTGCCGGGAACGGGAACCAATAACTTAAGTATATTGTAACGTTGTAATGACTAAACTTTTCAAATTGGCTCCACGCCTCAATATCCAGTATACAAGTAAATATTAGTTTAGTTGCTCGCCTGTCAATGATGAGGTTTGTTTTCCTAACTAAGTATAATATTAAATTGAAGGAGGGAAATTATAAGCGGCGGGACGTGTCCGGGCTGACGGGTACAAATTGATTTATCGTGAAGATCTTACTTAAGTAGAGTTTAGATATTGAAGGGATTGAGGTAATGTACGGAACGGGGAATTACTGTTGCATATACATACTAGGTTTTACTCGCGGCTTTGCTCGCCTTGGTGTAGATTTATTCCCTTTATGTCAGTAGTACCATTGATCAGTACCATTAATGGTACTACTGAAACACTTATACGTTACTAGTACCATTGATGGTACAACTGACACACTTATATTATACGTTACTAGTATCTACCATTGATGGTACTACTGACACACTTATACGTTACTAGTACCATTGATGGTACTACTGACAATATACCTAATTACATAGTTACCGTACCATTAATACATACAATGGTGCCGATTTCAATTTATGAGTAAACGCATATTGTTTACTCTGCCTGGAAGCAGAAATATTTTATATTCACGTCTACAAATCCTCGTAGTCGTGGGCAGAGG
Source organism: Eilema depressum (assembly GCA_914767945.1). Taxonomy (NCBI): domain Eukaryota; kingdom Metazoa; phylum Arthropoda; class Insecta; order Lepidoptera; family Erebidae; genus Eilema; species Eilema depressum. The sequence continues at coordinate 5,281,830 of OU612026.1, forward strand.
TGTATAAACACCTACATTGCGTCAACTATGATTGTCGGTCCCACGTAATACCTAAGCCGGTGCCGTCATGCGGGCGCTTTGTCATAGGCTTTACCTCTGTTTACTGTAGAATTAGGAACACTATGCTTTTACGCACAATGGCCCAAAAAGGAGGCTAAGTGCGGACAAAAGATTCCCCTTTCCATTCCATTCCACTATGCCTTAGTTGCCTTTTACGACATCCATGGGCAAAGATAGGGAAGCCTCATTCTACTCCACCGGGAAGTAAATGACAGAATGGTTGGTTTGAGGCCTGAAGACCAAGTTTGGACCTCGAAGACCATTTATGGGCCACATACCTAAACCCATTTACGTTCCTGTGTAGCTTCACAGGGCCTATTTTGGGTAGATTGCTACCCAAAATGACTTAACCCCTAAAGTGAAATGTCGAGCTAAAACTATGAATATTGTGAAATTGTCATTTTTTGTTGATTATAAATGTGTAGGTATACAATCGGGTACGTATTTGAATACCTAAAATTATAATACCTAAAGTTAAATAACCTAAGTTCAAAATACCTAAAATCTAAATACCAAATGGTTTAAAATACCTAAACCACTAATACCTAAGTACTTAATACCTAAATTTGAAATACCTATTGGACTAATTACCTAATGTTTAAAATGCCTAAAGTTAAAACAACAAAGGTTGATATACCAAAATTTAATATACCAAATGGTCAAAATATCTAAAAATAATGCACCACACACCACACACAACAATATGTGGGTAGATCAGTAAAAAAATATTTTGTATTGTACGTTTACTATTTGTGTCGTCAGTTGTTAGTCATCCACAGATAATATAATTGATACGTGAAAAGTTACGGAAAATGAACATAGGCCTCTCCCATAGACTTCCAGAATGACCGATCTAAAGCAGCCCGCATACAGCGCTTTAAAAAAAGGGACACTGCCCACCCCGACTCGGATAGGTTAGGTTAGAAGGCTAAGGCGGGAGCGGAGCGGAGATGAGTGGTTATAAAAAAAAATAACCACGAAGGCTAAGGCGGGAGCTCCGCTCCGCTCCGCTCCCGCCTTAGCCTTCTAACCTAACCTATCCGAGTCGGGGTGAGCAGTGTCCCTTTTTCTTTAAGCCGTACCACATATTATTTCTTAAATTGTCGGTATTTTAATTTTCGGTATTTAGAACTTTCGATCATATAAACATTCGGGATTTTAATATTCGGCCTTCCGTTCGTAGGGCTTATGAAATTCAATAATTTCAAATTAGGCATTGTAATACGTACTCACTATAATATCAATTTGTCATTTAAAGCTTTGGGTATTTTAAAAGTAAGTCAAACAACCATTAGGTATTTAGATTTTAGGTATTTTGAACTTAGATTATGTAACTTTAGGTATTATAATTTTAGGTATTCAAATACTTAGCCATTTTAGACTTTCGGTATTTTAAATTTAGGTCAACCCACCATTAGGTATTTAGATTTTAGGTGTTTTGAACTTAGGTTATTTAACTTTAGGTATTATAATTTTAGGTATTCAAATACGTACCCATACAATCATGTAAATAAATGAATAAAATAAATACATGTAAGGTCATTCCCATTAGAACCTCGCAAACTATAGCTTAATCAGCATGTATACCTAATGCTGTTATCCATATTACTGTTTGTCTATTTAGTTCTCTTATCTCCTTGCTGAGCACGGAAGTAGATTTATTATATTTCTAACTTGCGCAATTTACTGCTAATTAACTTTGATACGGGTTTCAATGTAACTTGGGTAACTTTGTCTGGGGTTCACTGTGTCTTGCTCCGTGTTTGTCCTTAGATCATTGTTGTTAATCTTTGGATGAAGAAGACCTCTATTTACCCAATGATATATTATAAACTATAGATAATGTTGTCCACACTTAAAAATGGCGATGAAAAATGGTGACATTGGTCATCATTTTATGGACCAATCAGAATCGCGACAGTGCACTACCAAAAAAAACGTTTTTAATAATAAATTCGTAATAATAAAATATTATATTAGTATTAATAATAATATAATTCATATAAATTAAAAACATTGACGTATTTTTAGAATGTAGGTAGCTATATTTTTTTTTATATTTAGAGTTTGCGCTATTTTTGAAAGCCGCCATCTTCCTGTATGACGTGTCTATAAATATAATACGTCATTGTATTTACCCTTTTTTCCGAGATATGCCTTCAGCTTACATCAGCAGTTTATCATTTAGTTCGAAGGCTAATGCGGGAACTGAGCGCAGCGGAGCTCCCGCATTAGAAGAGATTTGTCTCACTATTTGATTAAATGACTATGCAAGTAATTAAAACGTCATCGGTCCAAGTCATTTGCCAAGCAGTTTTATTAAATGGCTGGATATTATTCAGGCCGTTAATTGAATGGCGCCGTTTAGTTATCAGCCTAGGCTAGGTTAATTGAACGGCTGATTAAACTAGTTGGCTGCGACATATACCTACATCTATACTATTATAAAATTGTAAAGTGGTCGTGTCTGTACATTGGAGATATTTAAAAAAAATACTTGGGTTATGTTATGTTAAGGATACTGAACACGAAAATATTTTTTTGAATTTCCTGTCTGTTTGTCCGCGATGGACGCAAAAACTACTGGACGGATTTTGATGCGGTTTTTTTTGTTAGAAAGGGCTTGCTCAGACTTAAAATCTTACGTTTGTTTGATTGGAATCGGTTGAGTAGAACCGAAGATATGAGCAAAGGTCGCGTTAACCGAGATGCACGCGGGCGGAGCTACGGGCGGAAGGTTAGTATATTATACATAGAAACTGAAGAAATCTTAGAATTCTACGGCAGCTATTGACCTTAGATGACCTAAAAGGACGACAAATCCTTCAGCATTTTCCTTCGGGAACAAAAGCCGTCTCAAGCACAAACCTTTCACCGGGTAAAAATGACCAAGATCCGGTCGTTTCCGTGACAAATGCGTTCAATATGCCCTCACTACGTCACGAACGCTTTCATAGAGGTAATTTGCGTGAATACCAAATTAGGTAGGTAGTTTTCAGCTTACTGAAAGTTATTGTCACCCACGCAGGACAGAAATCCTTCTCCATATTGTCACCACATATTATTTATACGTAGGTACGTATAGTCCTGTTATACTAGAAGGGGATCTCAAAGTGCCGATATGTATGAAATTTCGAAGTTCTTAAGCCACTTAAGTGGCAGACAAGCACACGGCTCACCTAATGGGAAGTGATCACCGTGGCCTATGGACGTATGCAACACCAGGGGCGTCACACTCGCGCTGCCGACCCTGAAGAAACCTTCTAATGCCCTTCTTGAAGAACCTCATATTGTAGTCGCTTGGGAAAACCACCATAGCTACGTATAGAAATCATTTGTCATATACTAGATGGTACGTGTCTGTAATGGTGTCCCTTTTTCCTAAGACTGTGCTATCAGCTTGCCAGAACGAGGTGAAGTCAATTTCACGAGTCCTACATACTCAAAAATCAGTAAATATTGATGTTCAACCCTCACCAATCAAATATTTTTATACATAAGTATATTTATAGTTCTTTACGTTCACAAGCTCCAAAGTATCAAAATGTCCATATTATCAAAATGTCTACAGTATTAAACAGTTCATAGTATCGACTCACTTCAGTTGTTCTACAAGGGGATCTCATAATGCCGATTCTGTAAGAACTTCATAAGTAGACAGAAGTCATTGATCACTTGTTATATATTCTGTACATACATTAGATTTAGCTTTATCCATACTAATACTATAGATGCAAAAGTACCTGTCTGTCTGTCTGTCTGTTACGCTTTCATACCTAAACCACAGAACCGATTTTGATGAAACAGAGATAGATTAGACCTTGGAAAAGGACATAGCCTATGTTTGTTCCCGATAACCGACATTCGTGCTAGCAGAGCCACGGGTAATAGCTAGTCACTAAAATATATCACTGCTGAATCCTCTCCAGTCCGGATTCCGTCCTGGTCACAGCACTACTACTACATAGTTATAGGTTACAGAAGATATCAGATCGTGTATGGAAAACGGTGAGCTGACAGTATTAACTCTATTAGACTTCAGCAATGCGTTTAATACCGTAGATTTCGACGTGTTACTTGGCATATTGAGCACTCTTAACATAATTATCTCCAACGGTGATTGACTGGTTTCGTAGTTACCTGTTTGGTCGCCTGCAGCGTGTTTGTATCAAATATCAAACCAACACCAATCGAAACTATATTAAACAGACCAAATAAAATATATCCCTTCCCGATAACTAACTAAACGGGAACTTTGACGTCGAAGTATACTGTTGATTTATACCCCGGTCTGACATTCAACTCGGTAGAGTTGTTTTCCAACTACGTATAAACCGGGAGTGTCTTCCGTAAGCGTTCCGACTAAATCACAATATTCAAATTAGACGCAGTGCTTTTGTGGACACATAGTGAGTTTGTGAAAATGGCGCAATAGTAGATAGTAGTATTAGGTTGTTTATATAAAGTGCAAATATTTGTATACATGAATATGACTATTTGCATTGGTCTGGTTGTGCCTCAGAGAGCACGTTAAGCCGTCGGTCCCGGTTGCCATAAAAACATCTATGGCAGTCGTTACGGGTAGTTGGGGCCCTAAAAAGTCCAAAAACAACGGTCTAGCTGCAAAGCTTCTATATTGCCTAATGTCACCATTGGGTTGTGGAGGTCAGATGGCAATCGCTTTACGGAAAATATCCAGGTCTAGCCAAATCTGTAGTTAAGACTGGTAAAGCGGACCCCAGACTGAGCTGAAAGCTTCGAATGTGACTAGGAATTAACGCTAGGATGTTTGTTACGCTTTAACGTAAAAGGTACGGAATGGATTTTAATGAAACTTTACAATAATGTAGCTTATACATCAGAATAACATATTGCTTATATATCAGCGATGAACGGGATCAAATGCCACGCGGGCGGAGCCGCGGGCAACAGCTAAAGCAAATAGACGAAGATGGTGATAATTATGAAGCAATTACATGTTCACAAACAAGTCTTGCATGGGCAGATATCTGGTACATAAGGAATGAAGTAGGAATATGAGAAGTCTCAGTGACATTGATTGATTGTAGACAACACGTGGCGGCTCCCTTCATGCCCTTGTAAGCAACGCAATTTATTAAGTAGACGAATTCGTTAGCCTTTGTTTTATAGCGTTGGCGTTGGAAAATGAAAGCCTGATTACTTCATAGAATAACATAAAATTTTCATAGTGGGAACAGTAGGGAATGGTACATTTTATATGCTTACTTTCAAATATGATGCGAGAACTCACTGGTCGCTCGCTGCACCATATTAATCACTGTTTCACCGTGGTTACGTGTTAAAACACCGAAAATCTAAATCCTGAATTACAAAACCCCGAAGTTCAAAATCCCGAATTTCAAGTACAGTAGATTTTGAATTTCGGTCTTTCGTACGTCCGTATTATGAAATTCGGAATTGTAAGCTTTGGAATTTTGTGCAACCTTCACCGTACATAATATAGGTACTCAATCTTTAAATTAGAGATACAGATATTCTTTATAAAGTGCGAGTCGGGCATTGATCTAGAAGTTTGATTTTTTCACAGCTGTAAGAGGTTGCAGACCTTTCTTTTTTAAAGTGTGGAAATCCCCACGGATAGATACCCTGCCAGAGCCAGTGGGTTGTTATATCGAACTAGAACCGACTAAAACCGCACACCGTTTTGGGTTATTGGTTGTTAACCTGAGTATTTGATATTTATTTCATCTTGATACCTTCTTGCGTTCTTGAGAAAATTATCTTGACAGAAGAACATTTCTTTTTTTAAAGACCTTTCCTAAAGGAAAAAGAACTCGTTCGGAACAAGGTTCTACCTTGCTTCATGCCAAATTACATAGTTATAACCATTGATTTATATTGTTTCTAAAGTAATACCTAAATGGAAAGTACCATACGTTTTGATTCCCTTGCATTCGATTCAATCAAGTTAAATACGTTTGCGTGTTATTTGACACCATTTTTAAGCGGGAAAGCTGATGGCTTGACAGATTACAAAATATTCCGTGTTGTACAGCAAGTATTATTTCATGCATGAACGTTGTGTGCATACAGGCATATGTTAATTGGTTGCATAAGTAATTGGACTCGACATGTTTTAATTTTTAATGTTGTTAACATTGTCGACCAATTTAATTGAGAAGGGGAACTTTTTTTCTGTGTAGCGGGGAAATGTAATATTTACACTGACTTCTATACCTACTTATATTCTAGACACTGTTGCGATTTATCGAGTATTATTTACATTCGTCTGCGGATGCTAGCGGTAGACGCCCGTGGACGTGTGGACGGGGTGATTTGCTCGTCTGTGCTAGGTATTTAACGTTAACTATCTATAACTCCGGACACGTATCTTGGACCTAAAATGTGCCCTATACGCGCAGTACACATTTCTTGGGTGTCTTTTGAGGATAGCACGGGGTGCTACTGCGGTGGACGAACTCAAGTTCACCAAGCATAGATTATTACAAAGCAATCCGCGGGCGCCAGAGCCTTGTTTGTCTTAAAATTTAGGGCCAAGATACGTGGCGGACGCGTCCACCGATGACATCTGCGGATGAATCAGTCTACGTGTAGAGCAGCCATAAGACGTATTTTGACGTTTATGATGTCTATGACAATCGTCAACATAATTATGTCGATCCGAATCTCTCTATCATTCTATTCTATTCTAGAAACGTATTACCACTTCTCTAGAGGCACAGGTGGTCTTGAAATAAACTCAAAATATTATTCAGCAACTTTTTAAATATAAGATTAAGAGAAAAAAAATCCAGAATACTCGGCGAATAATGTTCTTGAATTTATTTAAGTGTGCCTAAGTACGGTCCAGATGCTTAAATTTTGACGCGAAATCTAAAAATTATACAGGAAAGTTTCACAAACGGCACAAGTCTGGGTCTTCGAAGCTTGTAATTAAGCAGTCTCGTTTCAGAATCCTGTGAAAGTCTAGTTTCAATCTATTGCCTTCTCCCAAAAGACCTACAGCGTGAAGCGTGACTTAGGCATTAACTTAGTCCCTTTTTAGTCCTTCATTTTTATTGCAATGGATCCGTCTGGAGTAGGAATGTTTCAAGAAGTGATTTTGGAACATTTACTGTGCTAACTTTTCTTGTATATTTTTTAATATGCTGCCTTTTTTATACCTTTTTCAAAGTAAATAAGTTGACATTTAAGGCTGAACTTAAAGGAGAAAAAACTTTATCAATTTATATAGCTATCTTGGTACATTTTAGTTTGCATAAGTACTTATTAGGGATAAACTGGCCTAGACCGTATATTTAATCATTCTAATTACTCTAGTAATTATTCTAGTTACTCTTTCACAATTCTTTCTCTCTGACTGTCTCTGTGGCGTAGCGATAGTGAACGCGCAGTGCTACGCAGGAGGCGCGGGTTCGATCCCCGCTTAGTGCAAATATTTGTATGCATATTTATATGAATATTTGCATTGGTCTGGGTGTTTCTATGTATAATATGTATGTATTTACAAAAAAAAATATATCTAAGTATGTTTATCCGCATTCTAGAACCCATAAAATAAGCTAGTTAAGCAATGCTTACTTTGGGTCTAGATAGCGTTGTGTAGAATGTCCTACAATATTTATTTATTTATTATTATTCTGTGTAGAGCCCGTGGAGATACTTATTACTAAGTCGGAAGTCACAGCATTGATTCCCGCTCAGTGCAAATATGAACATTTGCTTTGCTTTGTGTTTATATGTCTATACTATATGCTATTACTATATGATGTTATGAGGAGGAAAGATTTTTATTTTTATATCCAACGAATGAACTCAAAAACTACAGGACCGAGTCAAAAATTATTTCACCATTAGTAAACTTTCTCATCATTATCATAATATCATCATCATTATTATCACATAGGCTATGTATCAACACGCTATTGACAGTGATGAACAGAATCAGAATTGCGCTCGGACGGAGCCACGAACAACAGCTAGTAGGTATAATATAAAGCTTATCTAAGTAGGTTTAACCACATTTTAGAATCCATAACATTGTGTAGATTATCGTAGAATATTTAAACACTATTCATATCTCTATTTTCTGTTTACTCGAACATAACATTTAATAAAACAGTAACAGTCACAATACAAGGCATTTTAAACCTATATTAAGAACGCGTTAATTCTCATAAACGTAATCGTACTCATAATATTATCTTGGTTCATAATATTATGTTATCTGTGGCTCAGCTCTAATTATATAACGAGTTGCCTTTGTAAGTAATCTTCGTACATTACACACGTTGTTCCTGCCGCGCAATTGAAACAAACGCCCCCAAATAAATCCACATTTCATACTGTATGTTCCTCACTTCCCGGCTGATTTACTTGTTTCCCATGGTAATGTAAGGTGGTTCAACCCTGTGATTTTATGTTTGAATGTACGCGTATACGCAACCGGGGACTGATTTATTGCTCTATACGTAAGGCTGTATACACAAATACGGAATGAGCGATTTTTGTTGTGCGGAATTTATTACGCGGGCGTCTCCCGCAGATGGTGTAAATATGTATTAAGCACATAATGTGCGTTTACTGCGCCTCGGATGGAAATTCATCCACACCACTCTATGTTGCGGATCTCTGCGTGCGATCGCCAATAATCCTAGTTATTCATAATAGTGTGACACCCTGGTGAGATTAAGAGTCCGCGATTCCATATTAGGCCTTATATAGTACAGGGGGCGACGGACTCTCGCACAGAGCGAATGTCAAGTAGGTACTGACACATTTTGGCTGGGGTGCGAGGGATATGTTCACGATAATCTCACCTCCGGCAACCAAAGACGGCGTGCGTTTTAGTCGATTCGAGTCCGACATAACCCACTCCCCACCGGCTCCGGCGGGGGAGGTATCGTCGGGATTTTTCGCACGATAAAAAAAAGGTGTTGACACATTCGTATCATTCAATCAATTCATTTATATCAGTCAAATATGATTAGGTACATTACAGGGTTCAGAGTAAGAGTTATCAATCCGCTAAGAAGCGAATTAGACGCAACTCACGTACGAAGAATAAATTCTGCACATCCGGAAATTCCGCGTTGCACTGTATTAGCCCTATTCGTAGGCGAGCAACTAACCACAAATCGTAGGATTCTGCCTCCGTAAATTGTGGGCACACGCATACTGAATTATAGGGAAAACTTGCTTAGGAATAAGTTATGCGTATTCGAATAAGAAGTCGGTGTTGTATATCTTTTCAGGAGAATTTATTTCCCGCTTTATAATTTTAGTGGCGGGAACGCTAGGGATGTCGAATATCGATACCTGTTTTGTTTATCGACATAGCGTTTTAAGAAACTTTTGACTATATTTTTCAAGCTGGGATCTAACAGTCTAGCTTAGTTTATGAAATGGTTTATGGATTGCAAATAAACATATTTTAGTTACTTTTTTGCAAATACATATATGCAACGATATACTCGGAATTATGTAAATATATAAACCCGCAACTCCTAACTTAACCGTTGCATTCAACTGTTAAATCAGGAGTCGCGGGCTTATGGTGAAGTCTACGTCAGTAGACTCCACCATAAACCTGCGGGTGGCTACTTAATATATATCTCGCAACCAACTAGCTTAATCAGCCGTTCAACTAACCGCTTAGCCTCTTAACAAAACAGCGTTCGTTTAATTAACCGCCTGAATGATATTCAGCGGTAGCTTTTATTACAACATTTAATAAACTGACTTATGCTTAGGCCATTCGTATGATAGGGCACCACCCCGAAATAAGACATACATTTAATGATAGGTTTATTGAGAAAAGCTGCGCAATCCGACTTTCATTTGACATGACATTTCTCCAACTATCATTTTCGGTCCCACGTAATAGGGGGCGAACCTATTGTCGTCATATACATAGTTACAAATTTTTGTGCCGGTCGGAGAGCACGTTAAGCCGTCGGTCCCGGTTGCCATAAGAACATCTATGGCAGACGTTATGGGTAGTTGGAGACCTAAAAAAAATGTCTAGCTGCAAAACTTCGATATCGCTTAATGTTAACATTGGATTGTGGAGGTCAGATGGGAATTGCTTCACGGAAAATATCGAGGTCTAGCCAAATCCGTAGTTAAGACTGGTAAAGCGGACCCCAGACTCCGAGCTGAAAGCTTTGGATGCGACTGGAAATTAACGCTAAGTGGAAGAAGAATAACAATTTTTTTTGCATTCTATTTGATTCGTTATGAAGGTTGTACAATAATCAATGATATAAATGACTAGTTGTGGGAAGTAGGTCGGGTAATTAGGTAGGTGGGTAGCTAGGTAGGTGGGTAGGCAGGTAGGTAATTTAGCTAAGTTATTATCCTTCATGTCACAATCAACACGTCTATTATATTAAATTAAATTGTCCTATGTCATGCAATACGTATTATCACGAATTTATTATACCACATTATTCATTTATACATATCCTCACACCTGTATATCTAGGAAGGGTAGGCTGAGGTATATTAACAGCTACCCACCTTTTTTTTTTTTTTTATACCACTTAGGTGGCAGACAAGCACACGGCCCACCTGATGGAAAGTGGTTACCGTGGCCTATGGACGTATGCAACACCAGGGGCGTCACACTCGTGCTGCCGACCCTGAAGAAACCTTCTAATGCCCTTCTTGAAAAACCCTATATTGTAGTCGCTTGGGAAAACCACCGCGGGGAGTTCATTCCACAGCTTGAGTGTGCGAGGGATGAAGTTCCTTTCATACCGCACAGTGCGCACCGTTTCCGGTCGCAATGTGTGAGGATGAACTCCCCGCCTATGACGAGAAGTCCTGATGGAAAGTGGTTATATACTCGTAGCCTATGTACGTATGTTTCACCAAGGGCGTCATACTCGGGCTGCCCACCTTGTAGGAATTCTAATGTCCTTCTTGAAGAACTCCAAATTGTAGTCGCTTGGAGAACTCACAGCAGGGAGTTCATTCCATAACTGAAGCGTGCGCGAAAATTTGGGATGGATTGCTAAACGTGTGTATAATTCCGGATGAAAGTTGCTACAGATAAAAATTATAGTTTGGAATAACAAATAGGCTACTTGTTTTACTCTGAAAATAGATTCTAAATCTGTATTCCATGCGGGCGAAGCCGCCGGCTACAGCTAGTTCTAAAAAACGTTTAAAGAACGGGAAATTCGGTCGGTCGCTGTGGATTTTAATATCCAATTCTGTGCAATATGTGTTATGGCAACACTATCTAAAAGATAAATGGCCTATAACAGTATATTAAGTTCAGTAACGTTCCATGAATGATATATTATGGTAGTTCCAATATTCGAGTTCGGATGCTGTGATAAGAAAGCATTATGTTAAAAGATTATTGGTAACATACGGGCATGTATTTATGTATTAGTTACTAGCTGACCCGGCGAACTTCGTACCGCCATGTTTTCTGATCCCCTTCCCGTTGCATATCTCTAAATTTATCAGTGTTTCTCTACAATATTATGCATGTATTATACATATAAACCTTCCTCTTGAATCACTCTACCTATTAAAGAAAACCGCTTCAAAATCCGTTGCCTAGTTTTGAAGATTTAAGCATACATAGGGACGGACAGACAGCGACAGCGACTTTGTTTTATAATATGTTGTGAAGTGATAGTGATATAAAATGATGAATTTGGCTAATATGAATGGTATCTAACCACTAATCGGTAACCACTTTCCATCAGGTGGGCCGTGTGCTTGTGTGCCACCTAAGTGGTATAAAAAATTAAAAAACTACTTCCAAATGCTTGTGTGGCGAGATTTGGGTTCTGACTATTCAAATTCATCACAACAATTCATCACAGTGTTAGTCCCGGTTGTATTCAAATCTTGTACTGTGGAGCCTACACCCTGGCAACTGATGACCCGAGACACCGTGCACGTGCTTTAGTTGGTTTGAGTCCGACATAACCGCCACCACCACGCCACATACGGAATTTCCGCAAGAAAGGAAATGATCCGTACTTCAAAAATTTTCTATTCATTTGGCTTTTGAGAGAGTGAATGCTGTCAGACTCAATTCCAAGGCAGCTCACCTCCGAGTGGGAAATCTGCGCCATAGGCTCGTCCGTTAATCAGTAGGTGTGCCAACTAGCAGGTAAGGTTGAACCCCGAAGATGTTGGTGGAGCGCCCTTCTGTTTATGGTTGAGCATGATTTCTAAACTATTTTCGTACCTAACATTGTATCACAAAAAATAACACTCTCGGTTTTTCTACTATTTACCACAGGTTTTAGGGAACCAGTGGGTTCGTACCCGTATCTACGGGTACGAAATTCATACCGACGCTAGGTACGGTATCTCGTCAGGTTCAAATCTATGGATACAATTCTAACAAAATATCTACTTAATAGACTAAATGTAGCGTTACCAAAAAGTTTTGTTATTCGGGCAAATATTTGTTCGGACGGGAGGATCCATTGCCGATAAGGGAAACGTATATTTATCAGCGAGTTTCGTAATTAAGTTACGCAATAATAACAGTCTATTATCTCTTTGTGTAACGTCAAGGATGCCTTATTACATAAATATTATTGAATCAATTTGCAAATTGTGTAAAGTTATATGATTTTTGCCCGCAGTACTCTAATTTTAAGTACGTACCTAAGGTACGTACTCTTTCATAATGGTATTATACTACTCCATTCGGTTAGGTACCTAACTAAAAGTAGACAATCTTGTAGCGACTTTTTAACCGACTTCAAAAAAGGAGGAGGTTCTCAATTCGGATGTTAAATTAAAAAGATATACTTGGCTAACTAACTAACTAGTGATTCAATTTCGGTTTTTAGTTGTTAAAATGAGTTTCTAAACAAATCTAACCCTCCAGGGATAAAGGCGTGATTGTATGTATGTACCTATGTATGTATGTATGTATGTTCTAAACAAAAAATATTAATAAACATATTTTTTTGATAAAACATTTAAATAGACATATTATGATTGTTTACGTTTAGTTACGTATATAGAGTGCGGATTTAATTTTTATTGCTTTTTAAAACACGATTTGAATTAGGTACTTTCTTTAGTGGCCTCCTTTTTACAATATTAGAACAAAACATATTAGCATCTTAATAAATGTCACCCTAAATGCGTAATATAGAACAAAAACAATCCCATAATCCCCTACAGATTTTAACTGGAACTAACAAACTTCCAAATGACTAATATCCAATGTCAAAGTTTAAAATCCACGCGAACAATAGTTGGGATCGGGTAACTTTGTCCCGAAGCGTTTTAATTCAATAAAATCCAACGCTAAATATTTTATTATCTGTGCCGGTATTTAATAGGGTTGATCTGACATTTTTAAACGAACGTTGTTTTATACAGTCATAAAATGGCTGTCGGAAGACTGAAATTATGAAAATAAATTACGCTGAGCGACAATAAATGTATAGTCCTAAACAAATACCCTTAGGAGAGTTACATTCGTAACTTTTACGGATACAAGGCAATTTAACCCGCACATAGACAGAGACAATACTGGTATAAAAAGTTAGGGGTGTCAAGCGATATTGTCTATTGTTTTTATTTATCTCCTGAAATATCATTTTAAATAAAACTTTTTCAATCAAACAGGTAACTTTATGTATTTCAATCGAATATGGTGTTGTTTATAAAAATTAAAAGCAATACACACGTTGCTTTTAATTTTTATAGCATGTGTAGGTATATTGTGTACACTGTCATGAGACAAATTTTCGTAAATGTATTCGAACGTATTTCCTCATAGGACAGATTTTATAATTGAAGGATAGGTTAGGTTACTTTAGGTTAGAGGCATTTAAAAATATTACTTCCTCTCAAAGTACCTTACTGATGGTTAAATGTTTCGAACATCTTTTTAATTTCTTTAAATTCAGCTTCACTGCAGAAAAATAGTGTACATGTTTATTAAGTTTAAAAATATAGGTATAACCCGAGACAACGGCGTGGCTAGTTCTGACGTAAATCATCTGAAACTTTTGCCTGCAAGAAAACCGCAACGCGCTTTGAAAACTGCACGACGTTGAGAAAATTATATTCTCAGTTTGAAATTTAAACAACGCTTGGTAACTTTTTTTTTATTTGTTTTATTTCACATTTAAATATTACTTAAACGCATGGTATTCCATCATTCCTTAAAACCACAACGGTTTATAGTGGATACCGCAGTGGTTTTATGTATTCTGTGACAAAAATGACGTGAAAATGTGACACTTGTGACATTTACCATTTATAAATTCCGTAAATCGGAACTACGATTAGTCGCTGTCAGAAGCATACTGATCTATTGCAATTAAAGACAATTTAGGACTATTTGATAATATTGAAGGAACGGTGGTGGCCTCATTTAGTTCACGGAAGACGTTCATTAGGCGATATTACGAGAAATAAAAAAACTGATGACCCTTTTTAAGGTTATTTATCTGAAATTCAATGACTTCTCGTGGACTGGCTGTATGGAATAAAGCTTTTGGTATCGCAAAAGACCACTACTTGCACTACCACCACGAGCAATGCATAACTTTATTTAGCTGTCAAAGATGACATTGCAAAAAGGCGCGCTATGCCTCGTTCCAAATTCGAATTTCAAAATTCCCGCCTCACCCAGGAATCATGACAATATGTTCTATAGTTCCCAGCCTTTTAAGCGGGGCGTAAAAAAACATCTGATGAGGCCGTCAAGCTGAGGGCCACCATTGTAACATGGTATGTGTCTGTAATGGTGACCTTCGATCCTAAGACTTTGCCTTCAGCTTACTACTAGGTCTGATGAAGTCGTACATACATGTCCTGTAAATCCTGTAAATCTTCTATTATATAAAATGAATCCCTAAATGTGTTGCTAAGCGCAAATTTCGAGAACGGCTGAACCGATTTCGCAAATTATTTTTTTAGAATATTCCCTGAAGTACGAGGATGGTTCTTACGGCGAGAAAATTAAAAAAATAAGTAAGTTCCGCGAACTTCGTACCGCCGAACTTACGTCAGCTAGTATAAAATATAAGTCACTTTTTATACGATCTAATAAAATCCGAATACGACATATACCCTTTGAAATTTAAAACATAAATTCAACTACCTACAGGTAGGTACATTTATAAGGTACGATTCAAGATCCTTATTTTAAAATCGCTTCAGCCAGAAATCGTGACGAGCAAGCTAAAGAGCTTTTTCTTGATTCACTTATATTATCTTCGCGACTTGTCCATTATTGGATCGACAGCGGATAAGGAGTTCTTAAATAGATTAGTTGCCTTCTCTGTTTGTTTTCTATCTACTTGTTAATAGACTTGCGAAGTTTAGAGGGTTCTGACTTAATTTACATTATACGTGTATGTGTATGGTATGGTGTTAATTCCACCCCTACTTCCATAAGTTCAAAATCTGTTTAATACACAAATTATGTACATTATGTTGTTTTGAGAGTCGATAGATGGCGTTAGGGTCAAATTAAAAGTCAATAACTACAATAACTTTAATAACATTTATACTTCAATAACAGTAGTTTTTTTTTTCGGAACTTTGAACTGTTAGACGAATAACTATAGAAAAGAAGAAAATAAACATCACACACCAAAAAAGAAAAACGAGCAAAACCAGTCATGTCAAAACGGCCATCATAGTGTGCCGCAACTATAGTGACTTCAGTAGACCCACATTTCGCCAATGACAATTTTCGGTCCCACGCAATAGGGAACGAGCCTATTGCCGTCAAGCGGGTACTTAGTCATGGGCTGTATGTTTACTGTCAGATAGAGAACATCCCTATCCCTTAATATATAAACATGCTACATCAAACATTTAATACCGATATTGAATTAATCTTGAACTTGTCCCGAAGACAAAGGACTGCGACCCATTAAATCCACTGGTTTTGGTCATAATAACTGTCTTTAAGTTTTGATTTTGAGAAGCGAAGTTACAATAGCTTATGAATATCAAATGTAAACTCACTCACACTATGTTGATAATAATATTGATATTATTTGCGGTCTAAATACACTGATACTCAAATGGGAAAGTTTGTGTGTATGTGAGTCACTATGTTTGTTACTTTGCGGTTAAACGGTTGGACCGATTTCAGTGAAATTTGAAATTGTAAATACACTCATAAATAAGGTATACCTTATTCACAAATAATATTCAATTGTCACTCTTTTCAAGTCACTCTTTTAAACATTGGAAACATTTGAAAAGGGTTGAGCCAATAGAAAATGACGCACGCACGCACGCACACACGCACGCAAAGCAGTCGCCGAATCGTTTGATTCTTGAATTCTTCTTCCTCCTAGCGTTAATTCCCAGTCGCATCCGAAGCTTTCAGCTCAGAGTCTGGGGTCCGCTTTTACCAGTCATAGCTACAGATTTGACTAGACCTCGATATTTTCCGTGAAGCGATTGCCATCTGACCTCCACGACCCAATGTTAACATTAGGCGATATCGAAGCTTTGCAGCTAGACCGTTGTTTTTGGACTTTTTAGGGCACCAACTACCCGTAACGACTGCCATAGATGTTCTTATGGCAACCGGGACCGACGGCTTAACGTGCTCTCCGAGGCACCAGGCTAATGCAAATACCCATATTTAATGCACACAAATATTTGCACTGAGCGGGAATCGAACCCGCGCCTCCTGCGTAGCAGCCGCGTTCACTACCGCTACGCCACGGAGGCTGTTCTTGAATATTCTGCACCATGTGCTGGTAACATCTAAGCCTTGCACATATAGTCCTGTATTTTATAACTAGCTGTTGCCCCCGGCTCCACTCGCGTGGAATTCTGATCCCGTTCATCGCTGATAGTAGCGTGATAATATAGGACATGTTGATACCTGATGATGTACCTTTCTAATGTCGAAAGAGTTTTTAAAATCGGTCCGTAGTTTTTGAGTTTATTGGTTACATACAAAAATATAAATTATAATAGTATAGATAGTACATATTATTATGTAGAAATGAAGAACCTATTTTCCTCTGTAAATACAAGGACAAATCGCTACTAAAACCAAATATCAACGGTGCTGTTAAAAGGGATTTAGGTATTGAGGTGGTTTACGAGCACAGCCCTGAACGGGATAACCAGGCCGACCTATAAATTCTAATCTAGGTATCACACCTGTACTATGTCTTTATATACACAGCCTTTTATTAGGAGTGTTTTCACGTCGGTAGTCTAATGGCCAGGATTCGAACCCGAGACCTTTCTTAACCACCAGCACAGAACAGATAATACGCTGCCACCAGACTGCTTATGGAATATTATATACTTATACTAGCTGACCCCGCGAACTTCGTACCGCCATGTCAATAGATGCCCGCATGAATGACATAACAACATGCTTGTACTGTCAACACTGAAAAAAGTTTCAATTTGACATAACAATCTCAATGATCCGCCATTTATTGAATTCATTTGTAACAAAAAATGTGATAAATGAAGAACCGCTCGACCGATTTTGTGCAAACTTCACATAAACCATCTACTAAATATTCCGAACAAAGCCTAAACATTTGGTTTGGATAGGTAAGCCCGTTCTCGAGTTATAAACTAACAACGAAAAGTGGCATTGATTTTTATACATGTAGATGACACAAGACTGATGCTACTTAGGAAAGAAAAGAAAAGGAAATACCTATTAATGCAAGACACAACGCACATTACACAATACACTATATATAAAAGAAAGTCGTGTTAGTTAGGTACACTATTTATAACTCAAGAACGGCTGAACTGATTTGGCTGAAAATTCGGCCACTCCGGCGCGGCTTAGAAGAACGCTTCAGCTTACCATCAGGCGAGGCGAAGTCAAATTGACATGTCCTATATTATAAAAAAAAAAAAAAAAGTGGTTCGAAGTTCGAGCTTGTGATGCGGCTGGCACTGGTGCTTGAATGAAATAGAATGGGATAACCGTCTCGCCATCTTATATATCCCTATTTCGTCAAACATATTTTAGAAAAAATAAAATAAAAACATTTACATATTGATACCCTCACGTGAGAGAGGAAGTTAACTAGATCCTACGTGAAGTTTCGTAGCTACAAACTAAATAACCACAGCAAATAACACAAAAGGTAAATAGTCCCAACCAAATCCTGACATTGTAGACGTACGGTGCAAGAACGGGATTCGGAAGTTGTTTCCTAATGGCGAAAAACGGGACCAGAATATGTAATGCCTTGGCTTTAAGGCCCCGAATCAGATCAGCATCGAAAAACCGGCATTTTCGAAACCGTTTTTCTTTTTAACTATAAAACCTACAGATCTGAAATTTACATGCCTGCATACTACAGGATATACAGAGTAACTTCTTCTTTTCATAAATTAAATAAAAAAAGAGGAAATAGTTGAAAAGAGGCTCTGAACATCACTCTACTCTTTCTTATGAAACCAAATATTTTCTACAATATGTATCCAAATAATCTAAAATTTCACATGTATGTTAAATAAGTGTATTAGTATGACGTGACCTTCTTAGTTAGTAACCGTCGCCTATAAGGTTATCTATTAAAATTAGTTTTACTGATTTTTACGGTTCAAAT
Source organism: Eilema depressum (assembly GCA_914767945.1). NCBI lineage: Eukaryota > Metazoa > Arthropoda > Insecta > Lepidoptera > Erebidae > Eilema > Eilema depressum. The sequence continues at coordinate 5,300,465 of OU612026.1, forward strand.
TTGAGCGAATGACCTTGAGCATTTGTATGGTCAAAGTCATTCGCGTATGTAATCACCTTAAGGTCTATCGTACCGTGATATTGGATTTGTGTGTACCTGTGAGGTACTGCCTTTTACCCGATTGTGTAGAATGTTTTTTTTTTTATTGAGAATGTCAATATCGGATGGATATAATTTTGAAGCAACAGCTTACAACGAACCAATTTTTCGTTCATTCAATATAAATACTCTTTGATATTTACCTATTGCATCTGTTATCTATGGTTTATTTTTGCCGCCAAAAAAAACATACACAGTCGACTTTTGTTTTTTAATAAATTTATTGCTATTGATAATTATATAATTAAATACAATATAGAAGATTGAATTAATATACTAATGTAATGATATTATAATAAGAGGATTGAATAGAATATATAAGTATTCATTGTCATGAGCATGTAAATATCGATTGTTATTTGTAATAATATGTACCTACTGGATGGAGTAGGAAATGGAGAAGAATTAATCCATTCATATAAAAGGATTCTTATTGAATAAATCCTGTCTTGAGGTGAGGATAGTGCTTCTTTTGTAGAAAACTTAATATGGCTTTAAAATACTACCATTTCAGCACCTATGTGGATACAATAACACAACTCCAAGCTCTTCTCAGCTTTCCTGGAAACATAAACCAAGAATGATGTATACGCATATTTCCCGCCTCGTCTGCCTCTGTCGAGAATTGCGGAGATTTATGTCTCGAATGCTAAATGTAGAGGTTTGCTTTATGTTGGTATAAAGTTGTTTTATACGAGAAAAGTCAAAATGCCACGTTGATAGGTGAGAAAAAAGGTATGAACAGAAATATCCGGGTCCGCTTTCCTTCATTACATGTTTTTATCTTGGCTTTTTATGTTTATTTATTAGAATTTTGTGCACAATTACGTTGAGATACTTACACCCGTATTCACAAACAATACTTCGCTATGCGTACTACAAAAACTGTGCAAAGAACGACAAATTCTCAGTGCGTTCGTTTTGGCAAGCCTTTTTATTCATAGACAACACTTAAGTAATACTTCGTTGAGGGAATGCACTGCGTTAGATACTGCTCCGTGATGTTTATGAATTAATTTTACCAGCCCTATGCGCTCGAGCACACTATGAGACCTCACAGTGTTGTTTGTGAATACGGGTGTTAATGTCACAGGCATCCTCTACTAGTCAACTAAAAGTTATGCTGAGAAATACTTAAATCAAATAATGTCTTGCTTGTTATAGGTAAGTGTTGATTCATAAACTGTTGGTGTAAACAACACTCAACGTTTGTAAAAACTAGTTAGCCCAATTAAATAAGGATTTGACATAGGAAAAATTCCTAGTAGCAATTTTCTTTCGGGATTCGTTGACGGAGGTCCCTAGTAGTCTAAATTTCGATTTGCGTGGTATTTGGTTCGTTGCGTTCTCCGCCATCTTGAATTTATGGGTACATTTTTGTTTACCGAATAAGTCGTTTAGTTTTAATTTTACACGAAAAATTGTTACTACAAAGTTAATTAAATTATCTACAATTTTGGTACTAATAATTTTTTCGTGGTAGCAGTATTTTTCGATTTATTCACCGAAAGATGGAGAATCTTTGTTTGATTTTTTTTGACATAGGATAAACTCCTAGAAGCTATTTTCTTTGGGAATTCGTTAAATAAGGTCAATGGCAGTCTACATTTTGATTTGCGTGGTATTCGGTTGATTGCATTCTCCGCCATTTTGAATTTAAGGTTACATTTTTGTTTACCACTTAAGTCGTTTAATTTTTATTTTACTCGAGAAATACTTACTGCGAAGTTGTTAAAAATTAAATCTAGTGACCTCCCTCAACGACTTCCGAAAGAAAATTGCTGCTAGGATTTTTTTCTATGTTTGCCCCTTAATTGAGCTAAATCAGTTGTACTAAGTCGCCAATAAACTATCTTACGCACCACACGCATCATTTGTTTCTTTTGAATCACTCAAGCAAAAGTGTACCTTATCTAAACCACCAGTAAGTAATAGTAGATGTTGTCATTTGCACAGGTCAAGTAGCCCTGTAAAATGTCTGATAGAACGTGCAATTAGATTATATTGCTCGAGACATATATCTTGGACCTAAAACGCGTAGTACCTACATGTTTCTTGGGTGTCTTATGAGGATAGCACAGGGTACTATTACGAGGACGAGCTCAAATTCACTAAGCATAGATTATTACAACATTCCACGTACGCCAGGGCCTCGTTTGTCTCGCGATTTAGGTCCAAGATATGTGTCCCGAGGTATATCTACAATCAAAACTGATGTGATGAATGAAAATCAAATCTCAGTAGGTGCATTATTGAAAGCTTGCCAAATAGCTTCCTCTGTGAATCAGTAAATGTACCGGATGTCAGATCTTATTGAGAACTGAGGACCCCAGACATAGGTATACGATGCACAGTATATAAAAATACATTATTCTCTCTCTCCACAGATCGTAAAACCACATGAGGTACGAGAATTTCTCAGAATTGATAGCTGCACTTGTCTTGAAAGGCGTAAAAGGAGGGTTGTTCAAAGGAAACATCTGATACATTAAAGAGAAGTGTTACTGGTCAATAGAAACCACTCTTTTATCGTAACCGAAGTGTGGAGTCTGAAGTTGTGATTCTAGTTTGATAGAATTCTACTATTTTTGTACATTTATTTGGACTGACAACATATTCGAAAAAGTAGGTGTTCTAATTTTGAAACATTTTTTTTTTGAAATTTCCATCGTCACTATATTAAGTGCGTTTATAAAAAAATAGAGAATTGATTTATGGCCCGACGACTCAGTCGATAAAGCGCTTACTATAGCTGCTACACCATACAACCATCATCATTACTGTTGTTCCTAGTTGCATCTGAGACTTTTACCTGAGCTAGAGATCCAGTTAACTACTTACTGCTTCTTCATTTGGTTTGGCGTATGTAGCTTTTAGGGGAGCGACTGCCGTGTAATCTCTCCGAGAGGATAGTCTGCGGCCGAGCATAATTCACTGCATAACACAGTCTCAACAGATTATAAATAGTTTCAAACGGAAACCTAAAATATTATACACAGAGAACAAAGGTATTTGTCGGTGTGGATTTGAGCTGGTACAGATTAAATAACGGCTGTTTCTCTCTGTGTATCTCTGCAACAGATACGAAAATACGTAACGAGGGCAACCTATTTAGATAAGGTGTTCAACTCATACTAATTTAGTTAGTTCCCTTAATGAAATTACTTCATTTGCTTGAATCATATATTTATGCCTCTATTGCTAGTACAAAATATAGAGTTGCTGGCAGTTAAACTTTTTGAATAACTGTTACACAACATTTACAAATTTTATACATACCTAGAAGCAGCAAGTAGCATAATAAGTTGACAAATACATAGAATAGATCCCATGACATGCACACATTGACAGTTTAAAGAACAATATTGGCATTAGCTTACTCACACAAAACACATTTTTCACTCCATTTTTTTGCGATGCTAAAAGTTTCTCCACCTTCTACAAAATCATTTAAGTAAACTCATCAGTATCTCGCCTAGCCACAGCTATCCGCATTCTCGATTTATACACCAAATCCCAAGCGATTCCCGTTCTGTTTGCAATCTGTATTCGATCTGATACTAGTGTATATTGCAAGTTAGGAATTCTATCTATTGTCAAGAGCTATAGACGGAATTCCAAATAGATGAGACGCATTGCGGTGGACTGCAACGATACTTCGAGATATCGAATGCAGATGGAACTTGGATATATTTTAGCGACATATCGGGATATAGGAAACAATTTATTTGAAGCACGACATCGTGAATATAATCATGTTAACGGGAATGAACGCGATTATGGTATAGGTATATTTGTGTACATACCGTATACCAGGCATACTACAACGATAGGTATTTATATGCCTATAGTTATAGTCATCACATTGATCTTGACGAGCTAAGTCCTAATTTGAATCAATCAAGACAGTTTGATTAACTCTTAATTTTGATTGTTATGTCAGTTTTTCTAGGAGCGACTGCTACCTGACCTGTCAATCCCGGGAGGAAAACCTAAGCTAGAACCTCGTCCGTTGATTAGCAGAGGTACCTACCTCTTGGTAAGCAGAGTGGGTTTGGCTCTAGTTGATAGGATCTTTCGGTTGTCTTTCAGCTCTAATGGTTGCGGGGAGATACTAAAAATTGTATTATTTCAATAAGTAATATTCGCGTAATATCACGTAAATATAAAGCTGTAAATTTCGAACGCCAAATCCCATTATATCTATCTCTTATTCAGCTTCACGCCACAAAATACAATTTACCAAAAGCATTCATTACAAACGCCTCACGCGGTATCGTCCGCTGTCGAGTGTCCACGAGAGTGGAGCCGAGAGCAAAATGTCCACACAAGTGTCCCTAGTTTCGCTAATAATGTCAGACATCTGGCAAACGTGGCACTTATTTTTCGAAGTCAGCCATTTGTATATTTTAGTACGATGAAACTGAACGAAGCGGAAATTAATTGTGGTTTATTTTCAGAAAAAATTTGTTTAAAATGTACGTGTTTTACGTAATCAGTTTGTACACAGAGTATTATGTATTTACTGGTGTTGAAACGGTTTGCAAGTGTTTGTTGTTTTTGTATGTGTTAAGAATCCACTCCAAAACTGGTTATGTGTCATGGACTGTAGTTTAATTAGTTGTTTTATAGCAAGAAAAGTATTATAATACTAGTTATTGCCTGCAGCTCCAACCGCGTGAATATCAGTTATCGCGACCAAACATACTTATGTCCGTTTCCAAGGTCTAATTTATTAACAATTTTTTTGTGAAAGCATAACTGACAGATCGAGTTACTTTCGTATTTATTATATTAAAATGGAAGTACGGATTAGTTGAAGAAACTATTTAGCGCATCAATTTTGATTAACGTCAAAATGATTCCTAATATCTATTTCCTTATTTCTGTAGGTACTGTTAATTATAGACAGTACTCCTGCACCTCTCTTCCATTCCCGATATAATCCCAAACTGCCCGAACTCGACAACAGTAATACAATTTCTGTTTTCTGTACTACATAAGTCCAGTAGTATACGCAGTATTTGATCTACTATCATCTTTCTCCATACATGACGTCAATATCACAACATATTCAGCAAATATTCGCAACAGAATCAATTTAACCGTCCCGCAAACTGTTATGGATGATAAATGCGGTGATTTTTGGTCCAAAGCAACTTCAAAGGCGAGCGCTGTGCAAACTTCGTATATTACGGGCCCTGCTCTAATGGCCGTTCTTAGACACATTATTGCTTTTGTAATATAACCGATCTTGGATGTAGGGTGGCAAACTTTGGTGTTTAGTGCAGTTTGAAACATTTAACAATTTGCAGGTTATAGATATTGTTGAGTTGTGGTATTATTTGTTTTTAATGTCTTCCTCGCGTTGTTCGGTTGCTCAAATCTATCCTAATATTATTAAGGTGAAGAAGTTGTTTGTTTGAATGCGCTTATCTTAGGAATTACTGGTTAAAATTTGAAGAATTATGGTTGATTATGACGAACCGGATAGGAGATATTGACATTGTAATTAATTGTTTAATGTATCAATGTAAGTAAATTATTACGAATTGAACGCGCAAATTGGTTGAACGCGCTAACTTCAGGAACTGCTGGATCGAAATGAAAAATTGATTTTTTATTGAATAGCCCGTTTATCGAGGGAGGTTATAAGGTTATATCATCACGCATCAAATGATATATATACTTACTATTACTACTAAGCGTCGGATGCAAGAGGAGCAACGAAATCAGCTATGGGAACCTAGAAATATATACCTACTTGTTCCGTTCGCCTGAAAATGGAAACCGAGAAATTCTTGTTCCATTTGCGTGAAAATAAGTTCACAATGTTGAACTCTGTACTTGCGATGTGCACAAAGTCATCGTTCAAAATGCAACGGCAAACACATTTCAATATTATTCGCAACCGACATCTGCATACAAATCACGCTGTACACTCACATTTATTTAGCAAATAAAATATCGCGAATACGTTATGTGCGCATAAAAATGCCGTTTTGGGTGTCAGCATCGGTACAGTAAAAAAGAAAAGTGTTATTATCGATACAATATTTAAATACGTACCTATTAAAAATAACAGCACTTAATCTATAAACGCCATAAAACATGTTTTTTATACCACTTGGTGGCAGACAAGCACACGGCCCACCTGATGGTATTACCGTGGCCTATGGACGCGTGCAATACCAGGGGCGTCACACTCGTGCTGCCGACCCTGAAGAAATCTTCTAATGCCCTTCTTGAAGTGCCCCATATTGATGTGTATGATGATTATGTACAAAAAAAAGATCATTTCGAAAAAAATTACAAATATATGAATTTTCTAATTACGTCTGTAAAAACCTCCTTGGGGTATATATAACCCTTCTTTGCCTTCGTCTAGTTCTTTGCCTAGTCGGGTAAAAAAAGGGTAGCTCAGTGGTCAGAGCAGTCCCTATAAGGGATTGGTCGCGGGTTCGAGTCCCGCCAGGGCGATTTACTTTTTTCATTCTCAATCGATTTGAAAGGTAGAGAGTTCAACCGCTACGTCAAAAGTTCAATTCCCACAGAGTGCTAGTATTTGTATGCATGAATGACATATTTACCTTGATCTGGGTGTTTCTGATGTATAATAATTAAGTTACAGTTTTGAACGTCACTATACCTTGTAACAAACTAAGTGACAAGTGTCACAACGCAACCAGATTTAAAAAAAAAAAAAACGAGTAAAACTGCAATGGGGGGATAACGTTGCTAACCACATTTTGCAACGTGAGCAGAAACAAATGACAATATTTTTTAAAATTCAAACTCCGAATTCTGTGCCCACACCTCCGTGGTTTTCTGACCACCCATGTTTTTTGTTTGTTCCACTTACTGAAGTTAAATTGACATGCTTGACCAGTGCAACCGCAACGTTATAACAATCGTAACTCAGTTAAATGAACTTTTTTGGCGTTTAATTCTGAAAAAATATCGCAACATATACTCGTATTAATGTAAAAGAAAATTGTGACGCGGGATTCTATGAAGTGAAGGCATTGCTCACGATACCTATAGGTACAACAGTTTAAACTTGGTTAAATTGTTTCTTTTTGTTTTTTTGAGCCTGTAAAATTGGAATATTCCGATTTTTTTATACTAGATACTCACGTAGCAGATAAGCACACGGCCTATCTGATGGAGATATGAATTATCTTAATATCGGAAAACAATAGAAAGAGAAAAGCAAAGCGTGTCATTAACTACAAACAAAACACTGGCAAATAACTTTATACTGTTTTACTAAACAGGACAGGATCAGCTATTTACTGTACAGAAATATAAGTAGATTTTAGTAGATATTTACTAAGAAAATTCTCTGAAACATGACTCTAATTTTTCAAAATTTTAATAACAAAATATATAATTAAACATTAAGAAAACATGGCGTCCAAATTACGGAACCTTTGCAAATGGTGGCCTAATTGATTTTCTGTAGTGAGCACAGCCCTTTGAAGACAAGGCAATTAAAAATCATTTGTGTTGTTGCCTTTCTCTCAAAAGGCTAATTTCGGAATATTTATAATTAAAAAGGCTTTGCGCAATTATACTGGACGTGGAAAAGACTTAAATGGAGTGATGCTGACGGAGCTTACTGGGCATGACTATAGTTTGTTTATACCTTTATAACGACTGCTTTGAAAGGGCTTAATATACCAAAAAGTGGTTACAGATCACGGCACACGGTAACATAATAGGTCATGTTCTGAAGACGCGAATTATAATGGAAAAACATGTTGTATCAAAAAATGTAATTTAACTAGGTAAGTAGTTATTGTAAAATTGAAATATGTAAATAATAAAGTGTTTTTTTTTGTTTACAGGTAAATAGTCTACTTAGCTGAGAGTGTTAATAAGGTAACTTGTATAATATGAGTCGGCGACAAACTCCCTGGTTTCCCAAAATTGATACCTAGAATTAAAAGTTTGCCCATTGGTCCTCTGAAAGGAGACCAGTTGATATTAATTTATTTTTAATCTACCTTTTCGTGCCCTGAAATACTGATACTGCAACGTCATGACGACAGCAATTCAAATGCAGTCAACACAACTGCAGCAATTCAATTGCGTCGCTTCCCGCAGTCCCTCTCTATCACTACAAAGTCCGCAAAGCTAACGAAACCTTATTTCATTCACCACAAAAAGGCGCCACGTCGCTTTTCCACCAACTTCACAGAACGAATACAAAGAAAAATTTAAAAACAAAACAAAAAAATGTCCGTAACTGAACATCGGCCAACTCTTTCATACACAATGGACGATTTGAATCTCAAACGACCGAAGAACTACAATTTCGACAGTGCCTGTTGGAGTAATTGCATTTTATCTATCACGAATTCGTCGTGTGGATTTAGGGTGCTTATATAAAGAAACAGCGCAAGAAAAATTAGCGTGTTCAAACAAATATTAGTATAGATAAGTTATTTTTTAAGCCAGGTGTAAGTTTTATTTAAACCGCGTGGTTCTCTTTATTGGTATAATAACCAATGTTGGAAGAGTTATGGCCAACATACCCAATGTTTGTGCACGTGTTTGTCCAAAATATATCTCGGGCGTCTTGTGGCAAATGAGTTCTGCGTTCATACGTCGATTGTATATTTTGATAGATGTTTTTCGAGATATACTTTTATGTTCCCTTGAGTGTTTCCGTATCATTTGTTCGAGTTTGATAAGTTCTAATAAATCACATCGTTATTGTAGTTCTATAAACTCACTAATAAAAAAGTGGGTTCATTTTGGTTTCGTTTTTATTATGGCGATAACAAAAAGTAAATGTAATAATAAGAAAAATGAAACGAAGTAAGTTCGTTAAGTGTTCTCTTATGATTTGTTGAAGTTTGATCAACTGTTATGAGTATTATTGGTATTGTTATGGACATTGAAAAGAAATAAGTGCCATTATTTTTACCGAATTCAGAAAGAAAAAGGTTTACAATTATTCATCGAACTACCAATCGGCAAGTAAATGTTAGATACATTTTCTTTCTCCATTTGGTTAGATAGTGATTTTTTTTTTGAAAATGTATTTGTGAAACACATTTTAAACAAATAAACTGCTACGTGAGCATTTTAATTATAAACCAAGTTTGTTAACAAAAATAGATTAATAAATTGGGTTTAAAAAACAACAGATATTACAAATATACATCAATTCAATTCAAGCTATTTAAGCTATGCTTAGTTTTTATCTAGATAACATTTTGTAGAGTGTCCTAGAATATTAATATTTTTATTTGAGTAGGATATGAAAAAGCATCTAACGAGGCAGTCAAAGCGAAGCGGCGTTAGATCTTCGTATTTTAAAATTCGATATCGAATGGGTGGTATCGAATGGTGTGCGAATAATCGAGCCAAATTATTCGATACCGCAGATATCGCCTTTTGACTTGCTAATGAACCGGTACTGTATCTGTGTATCGATTGCAATAGGAAGTAACATATTTGCATTTTTATTGTTTAGGCTAACAAAATGGAAATCGAATAGCGACTAAAGTCTGGTTACAGTTAATGAAACATTTGTTTCATTGTTATTTTGTTATTTCCAATATGCAGAACATAGAACAGAATACCGCTGGTATAATAACCTCGTGTTGTGTTTCCGGCGGTGAGTAGGGTAGCCAGAGCTCACTGGAGAGGTTTTGTGCTGTCAGTAGGAAGACCAAAGGCTTGTCCTGATTGTCTTCTTCGCTGACGGCACAAAATATCTCTCTTAAAGGGTCGGCAGCACGAGTGTGACTCCCCTGGTGTTGCAATCGTCCATAGGCCATGGTAACCACTTTCCATCAGGAGGACCGTGTGCTTATCTGCCACCTAGGTGGTAATAAAACACCAAAACTCAACAATATCTGCTGTATGTGCAACAGACGCCCGATCAGGTTGATTTATATAATTCTAGAAAAAAAAAATATCTTAGGCTTACATTTTGGAGTACGGGATCCGCTTTCTCCTTCTCTTTATCTGGTTTTTACAATTTTTGTGGGTGCGACGAACCCCAAGAAGAACACCTGGGCTTCTTACTTCAGTCTGCAGGTGTACTACCTTTGCGATAGATTTGTCTTAGTCAATCTCACCTCCGGCAACGTACGACCCACAGACGGCATGCGTTTTAGTCGGTTCAAGTCAGACATAACCTAACATCTTGGATCCTAACATCTTTATGAAGGACCAACAATAAAATGACACCAAATATATCGCGATAAAAGCAGGTATATTTTTTATTTCAAGTTATTCGTTCAATTTTACCATTCTGTTTATTCGTTTCACAAACGCTCGAATTCTATTCGAACGTTTTTTGGTGGTTTGACCCGTATGCATTCGCTTGCAATTTATTTGATTGTTTTTTTTTTTACTTTTTGTACACGGTAGCGAACAAGCATGCGGATTTTTACCTGAACGAATTTAACACCAAATATGTAACGGTGTGATTACAAAAGAAAATGTATTGAAAATAAATAGAACAGACTGTTTATAACACTTTTTAACGGATTCTATTGCGATTTATTTGTTTATTATTTACTTTTACACCCGTATTCACAAACGATACTGTGAGGTCTCATAGTGTGCTCGAGCGCATAGGGCTGGTAAAATTAATTCACAAACATCACGCAGCAGTATCTAACGCAGTGCGTTCCTCAACGAAGTTTTATTTAAGTGTTGTCTATGAATAAACAGGCTTGCCAAAACGAACGCACTGAGATATTGTCGTTCTTTGCACAGTTTTGGTGGTACGCATAGCGAAGCATTGTTTGTGAATACGGATGTTAGTCCGACGTTTCGGCTACTTTTCAGCAGCCATGGTTACAGGGTGATTGGAGATGTCAGTTGTCACATAGTTTGAAGTATAAGTTTTCTCAAAGTACCCGATCATGATGAATTTGTTGGTGTTACTATTTACGCAGAATGAGCTCACTGTGTCGTTAGCTGTGTGTTGTACTTTTCCACAGTATTTTATTTTTTAACCTGACCGGTTTCGGCTAGCGGTAATCTCAAAGGTTTACAATGCTTGACGGTTTTAAACTACTATAGAAGAAATAGTGGGAGGTAATGGGTGTGCAAGGTCCTACTGACATCTTTGAGACCCAAGCTAACCTCACTTACTAGTCGGTGCACTTGCTAAGGCCTTGTCCTACGTGAGCGCTAAGCGCGACAACGCGATGCGTTTCGTCGTCGCGAGTAAAAATCAAATGGTCGTTGTTCTTTATTGTGTCCTATGTTGCGTTGCGTGAAAACGTCATTTGAATAAATATGTCACGCATCGCATCGGACTTGTCGTTCACGTAGGACAACGGGTAAACAATAAAAGAAGCTCTGGCGCAAGTTTTTTTTGTCGGGGTTAGGAGGACAGACGGCCGTCGCTCCCGAAACAGTCAACCTAACAAATAAGAAGCTCGAGTTCCAAAGTACTTTTGGACATAACTCGGAAATAGCTACGAGGATTATGATGAGGGTATGTATGTCCTTTGTATGGCTTGAGCATTTGTATGTGTATGTATGTTAAAGTGTTTTGAAAACTTGGCAGCCGTCTACATCGCGATACACACAAAATGTAGTCATAATTCAAATAAACGAGACAACAACAAACAAAACAATTACTTATGTAAGTATTTCAACAATTATTATACACACGCAACAGAAATATTCGTAACTAAAGTGTGGCGTCAGACGGGCCGTATCGTAGCATGAAGCTACGCGTCATTGAACGTAGCAAGGCTACGCCACGTAGACGCTTCGGAATTTCGTAGCGTGTCTACGACGTGTACAGTTGGACAAACATTGTTTTTATTATGTTTGAAGTATAATAATGAGTACATATTATTATATTTAGGCTTTTGTTTTGTTGTGCGACTTTTTTTACGGAAATATTAATCAAGTAGAGTAAAACGACACGATATTTTGATAAACTTAGCTAAATGAGTTGACGGAAATATTGTAATCTAGGTTACTATAGAAGTCGCGCTTATTGTCGTCACCAATTTTTCTTAAGATTTTTTCTCTAAACATATGCATATTTTACAAAGAATTCATGCCAATGGATTTGCATTCGCATGAATTTATTCAAATATTTGCACTGAGCGCGATTCTAACCTGATTTACCAGTCGAAATTTGTACCACCAAGCTAGACAACTACAAACATATGCACGCTCCATGCTAAGTTCGGTACTTGTACTCACAGTACTCACAAGGTACTCGCTCTTGTTATTCGACCGTGTGCCTTGTTTCGGATCCTACACAGGCTTGTGAAAAGACCAAACTATAGATGTCCTGCCACGTCGGGTATAGGAACTTACTCCGTGGTCCCCACACCGGATGAGGGCCGGATCGAGAGATGTGACCCTGGGTCGGCCGGAGTGCGAGGGGTATGGCTACGACGACCTCACCTCCGGCAACTGACGGCCCACAGACGGCGTGCGTTTTAGTCGGTTCGAGTCCGACATAACCTCCTTCTCCGGCTTCGGCGGGGGAGGTATCCGTGGGGATTTTTCGCACGATAAAAAAAAAGAAAAGGTATAAGAACTTATACTGAGAATTTCTTTCCTCGGAATCTACGAGTATAATAACAATATTATAATACTGAAGAGTTTGTGTCTTTGGTGAAAAAATAAAAATAAATGTTATAGGCTACATAACATCACACAACTAGCCAAAGAAGCGGAGCAGTAATCATAAATGTCAACAAATTCAGCAGATTACCATGCATACATACATAATATACTCACGCCTGTAAATCCTTAAAGTATTAAGCAGAGGTGTATTATCACCCACATTTCGCCAATTATAATTTTCGGTCCCACGTAATAGGGGGCTACCCTATTGCCGGCAAGCGGGCACTTAGTCATTACATTCCAATACGTTATTTGAAAATGAATAAACTGCAAAATTAATTAATTGAATCTAAAAGGATGTCACAAGTGAAGCCGGGGAGGGTCGCCTAGTAAATATATAAGAGGTTTTAAATCCAATCATAAGCTTTTGAGCACAGAAAGCTGTAGAAATGTTCCTCCATTCATTTTTCGTCGGCACAAATTTTCCACTACTCTGATTTTTATAAATCCTATTTCATCTCTTCAGTGAATTCTAAGGGAAGCCGCAGAAAAAAATCAATCAGCAAAAGATAGAAAAGAAAATGAATTTATCTGTCTATTCAAATTACCAAGAAATTCAGTTATCGGGACATTGAAATATAGTCCTTATTTAAGTTGAAATAGAACTCAATTTTATTTGCAGGATATTTTCATTAAAGCGACGTAGGACTTCAATGATGTCTCTCTGTAAATATTAAAGAAGCCATTCATTGGCGAACATGTTGGTTGTACGATTCGCTCTGTCGTTTTAAGTTAAAAATAGAAAGCGAAAAAAGACTTTCTTTAGTTTTTCTGGTCGACGTTTTTTATGCTGCTATTGCGCATTGAGCGGGGATCAAACTCACGCCTCCTGCGGAGCAGCCGCGTTCACTACCGCCATGCCACAGAGACTTGTCATTATCATCATAATTATTGCGTTAGTTCCGGTCTCATCCGAGGCCTTCACATCGGAGTGCGGGATTTTTATGATGTTCTGAAGCAGCACTGAATCATATAAATGAGACCAAAAATATAATTGGTAAATGAGTAAATGGATGAAGAATGGACAAATGGATGAAGATAATTAAAATGATACATACATAGATATGATCACGCCCTTATCCCCGGAGGGTTAGGCAGAGGTGAATTAACACCCACATTTCACCAATCATTGTATTGCCGTATTTCGGGCTTTATTGTTGATTCGAGCCATCTGGGTTGAGTCTGGGCTGTATATAATCTGTCTTATATTAAACAGCCCTAGTCGCCTTGTACGACACCGCATGGGAATAGATGGGGTGGCTCAAATTCTACTCTGCCGAGAACCACGCGGATTAAAATGAGATGAGCAATACGGTATCTTTAAAAATATGCAAACCTAATCAGTTCTTGAAAAAAAAATCCATATCCTACACGGAGAATTTATAGGTTCAAATATTTTTAATGGAAAAGTGTTCGTGAATTTCAAGATATTCTGGTGGAAGTAGCCGTGATATAGCTCCTTTGACAGCCTCTATAGAAGCTGCATTTAATATTTATAGAATATCTTATATCGTCGTGCACCGAGGCAGTGGATTTATGGCCCCATAAATCTCGAGAACGAACAACATTTCTATATCGTAATGTTGTTTTTTTGTAAGCCAATTATTGACCAGAATATGACGCAGCAGATATTCATTTTATTCACACAAAACACGGGGTGAGTCGGCGATGAAAGTGGCTGAATTATGGAACTCTAAAAGATTGGATGCTGTTTTGAAAGGATCTGGGTGAAATTTTCTACAGAGTTAGATTATAGTCTGGAATAACACATAATTATGGTACTTTATTCCGTGAATAGGTTTCCATTGGTTGTGGGAACTAGAAGACTAATCGATTAAGAAAGGGATTTTTTTTTTCCCTATCGATTTGAACAGTTAGCATAATAAATGCTTCAAAATTTCATTCAACTAAAAGACTGTCTCTGTGTCCATACAAATCTGCAAATCAAAAATCAAATCAACAATCTGCTGTTATTTGACAAACGTTCCTATTTTATTTTTATTTTTTTTAAACCAGTTAGGTGGCGGATTAGGCTTTATGATGATGCCACTTCACATCACATAGCTATTTGTATTCGCTATTGGGTTTTTGTTATATTTGACAACGTACACGTAACATGCAAATACGGGTAAATACAACCATCTAGGTACTTATGGCAGCCAAATGATAAACCGACAAGCCATGTGAAGTGCCACCATAATGGTGCCACTTTACATGGCTATTTGTGTTTATTATTAGGCCTTTGTTGTATCCACACATGGCAACCTAATAAATAACAAACACAAGCACAAGCATTTGAAAGCAGAAGCCTTTGTTTCTGCCATTCTGGTATCCATACTAATATTATAAATGTGAAAGTAACTCTGTCTGTCTGTCTGTCTGTTACGCTTTCACGCCTAAACCGCTGAACCGATTTTGATGAAATTTGATACAGAGATAGATTAGACCTTGGGAAAGGACATAGGCTATGTTTGGTCGCGATAACCGACATTCACGCGAGCGGAGCCGCGGGCAAAAGCTAGTAGGCCATATTTGTCAAATGGGCCACCTTTAACAGAAATAACATTTGACATGTACGTCAAAACATTCAATCAACAAAGTACGCTTGCTATTTTTTGACAGTACGATATTTACGCTATAGCACCAACGCCTAAGAGTCTTAAATGAATCCCAAGTTTTATGAGCCATAAAAGCATAAATGCATTCTCTAAGGACCTCTAAAACTTCCCCTTATATTGTTAGCATGATTCAGTGAAGAAAGTAGCAATAAGGATGGCTAACAAACGAGAGATATGCATCTACCCTCGCTTCGTTCAATCGACGACGAGTATAATAGTATCTCTGAAATACCACAGACAGAAGTAAATAAGAATGGTGTATGTTAAGATAAGAAAAGAGTCTAGGATACAAAAATTATGACGTTTGAGCCATCTGTCTCGCTTCAACAGTGATGTGGAAGAAGAAGTCACAATCGATTTAGAAAGAGAAAAGTTATCGACCTCGGGCGGGACTCGAACCCGCGATCTTTCCCTTACAGGGGGAATGCTCTGACCACTAAGCCACCTAGACCGCACGAAAGGCTGGCCTCCTATTACGTGGGTCCGAAAATGGTAGTTCGCGAAATATGGGTGTTATTACACCGCCGCCTACCCCTTTAGGGATTTACAGGCGTGAGTATGTATATGTATGTATGAGTATGTATGTATTTATTGACAACTAGCTTTTTCCCGCAGCTCCGTCCGCGTGGATGTCGGTTATCGCGACCAAACATAGCCTATGTCCTTTCTCAAGGTCTAAACTACCCCTAGGTTTTATTTCCCCAAATTTTATTAAAATCGGTTCAGTGGTTTAGGCGTGAAAGCGTAACAGACAGACAGACAGAGTTACTTTCGCATTTATAATATTAATATGGAGTATGAATGTTCAAGAACTTTCGTTTCTATGCACAAACTCTTATTTGATGTATATATTTTCTTAAATCGGTTCCTAATATCCCCATCCATTATTATGAATGTCAATCTTAAAGAGGATGTAAGAAACATGATACTGGCTCGCCATATGGGCCACTCAGCTGCCAAACTAAATGGAAACTTGGCTAGTGACATAATATAGATGAGCTGTGTTCTAGAATAATCACATATTGTCAATGACGTATTATTAATAGAGACGTCATGTAGGAACATCGCGGCTTTAAAAAATGCCGCAAACACTTTAGTATACAAAAATATACCTAGCTACTTGCATACGAGAAGAAATAATACGTCAATATTATTAATTTATATGATTTATGAAAACGAGTTATATTAATGTATATCAATTATATTATAATTAGGTATTAGGTATCCACGATGCATTTTAATTATTATTATTATTCTTTTTTTTAAATTATAATTTGTATAATATTAGTTTTAGTCTTAAAATATTATATTAGTTTAGTTTTCATAGTGTAATATTTATATTTGTGATGTTATTAGGTATTACGAGTTTATTATTAGGTACCTAGCTGTTGCTCGCAACTCCGCCCGCGTGGAGTTCTGATCCTGTTTATATCCCGACTAGTCTATGTGTTTTTACCAGACTCATCATCATCATCATAAAGACGCATTTTCCTGATTGCATCTGTGGCCAAAATAACCTCGGAGCTCAGGGTCCGCCTGCCGGTTCTTCCTCCTCCACTTCGCATGATCTTGGGCGTCCATGGTAGTGAGACCATTTGCACGCATGTCACCCTTCATGACGTCAAGCTAGGACTTCTTGGGCCTACCCTTTCTGGAGGATGGAGATATGTTTGTTAGTTTTTCATACAATACCCGCTGCACAGATTTACATACATATATACGCCCAAGATCGTGCGAAGTGGAGGAGGAAGAGTCGGAAGCCGGACCCTGAACTCCGAGGTCATCTTGACCACGGATACAATCAGGAAAAGCGTCAACATGAAGATGATGATCGTCTCTATCCTCTCATGAACATTTTAGTACTGTAAACAGATTTCGGAATCCGTTGTACCTACCTAATAATGATACACTAATCAAACGTAAACGTGGTTGTTTATCCTTTAAGTTTCTGCTTTGGGACAATACCCGTGGGATCCGGAGGGTTAGTCGCTGGTCATAATAACATTACGCCTATATTCTAAGCGGTAAAACAGAGGTGTAATTAACGCATTATAAACATATTAGCCGTTCGGATGTGCTTCGTAAATTGTCGTGAGGGCGACAGTTTTGTTTTGTAATCTGTAGATATGTGTGTTTATTGGGGCAACATTTGTGATAATACTTTTTGCATCTTATACGTACATACTTAATAATCACGCCTTTATCCCCGAAGGGTTAGGTAGAGGTCAATAAACACCCATATCACCAATCATTGCATTAGGTCCCACGTAATAGGGGCCGTACTCCGGGCACTATGTTGACTCCAGCCATGCATCTGAGGCTGTATATCTGCCTGATGTTAAACAGCCCTATCCCTTAGTCGCCTTGTACGACATCGTATGGGAAGAAATGGAGTGGCCCAAATATTACTCTGCCGGGAACCACGCGGTTTTGTGTCTAAGCATGGTGGAGTGAGCCTATTGCCGTATTCCGGGCACTATTGTTAACTCTAGCCATGTATCTGTGGCTGAGTCTGGGCTTTATATATCTGTCTGATGTTAAACAGCCCTATCCCTTAGTCGCCTTGTACGACACCGCATGGGAGGAGATGGGGTGGACCAAATTCTGCTCTGCCGAGTACTACAATAAATACGGGTAATACGATTAAAATCAATATAAATTCATTTTTAACAAAAAAGTTTAACCGACTTCAAGAAACGAAAAAGGGGCACTGAAAAGCGAAAAATAACTTAATTTACAGACTTACTGATTTATTAGAAGTCGGTACCTAGCCCAAGAGAGGCCATATTTCAATTGATTGCATCATAGTAGTTCAGACACAACAAACAAAGTTGGCTGGCACCGACTTCTAATAAATCAGTAAGTCTGTAAATTAAGTTATTTTTCGCTTTTCAGTGCCTCTTTTTCGTTTCTTGAAGTCGGTTAAACTTTTTTGTTAAAAATGAATTTATTTTTCTCTTTTTAGTGAGTTTGTACAGTCTCACGACTGTACATCGCATGTATAGTGACCTGACTGTACATGCGCTGCTGACGCTGCAATACAGATCGAACCGGCCACGCCACAAAAAAAAAATTAAATCATTATTCAAAAAGAATTTTTAAAATCAATGCATATACCTACACCGGAAATATAGCTGAATATTCTAAACACTTCTGCGTACCCCTTCAAAGGACTCAGGCGTGATGTTATGATGTGTAATGGCAGAAACATGCAATAATATGCCATTGCAGCAATCGCGGCTGATTTCCTGGTACTTTTTGAAGAGTTCCTTGGTCTAATCTCGGAAACCCATCATCAGATCTTTACGAAATTAAAATGGGACCACTTCGGAATAATCTACTTACGAACACAAGAAGAATTTTCAAAATCCGTCTAGAATTGGCTTCACAATCGCGTAACAAACATACAAAAAAAAAAAAAAATTGGTTACGAATTGAGAACCTCCTTTTTTGAAGTCGGTTAAAAACAGTGTCGACTCACGTTGCTTCCCCCCAGAATCCTACCTATTTTCCATGGCATTAACAACTACGAGTCATGTTATGTTACCGAAAATAAATTTATTTCATTTATTTACTTAATTGCTGTATCACCATTGTGATTTTACATCAAATATATCCAATATCCTACTAATGAAGTATTTAATTAATTAATATTGAAACAGTTTCCTGAACTCTCAAATTAAATGGTGCTCGTGGATCAATCGTATCTTTTAACGTCCTATCGGTGTTAACTTTGATCCCTCCGCTTAGATATCTGCTCTATGGCTGCTTTCAATTAAATCTGTGCTTGATTGGGTGAGGATGTGACGTGTCAATGTCTCTCCTCTGTAATTAACTTCGTGTAGATTAAATGTGTGGTTTACGTATATAATATCCACATATTATTATGTAGCCGCATGGTTCTCGGCCGAGTAGAATTTAAGGTACACCAGGGTTTTAGAAACTGCTTTTGAAAGATCAAATTGTATATCTTTCTCTTTAACTATGTATTTTTTATCGAATTTTTCATACCAGAGTCGTAAATATATTCTCTCGCTGCCCGAAATCCCAGAAGTTCATAAATATAGATAAATTCTGAGATATATACGGATATATTCGTATCGGAAACCTGAAAGGAGAAACGTGTACCTATTATTAATATTGCAAATTTCAGAGGGTCGAGCTAATGGAGTGTGGTAACTGGTGAATTAGAAATATAGCATTATTAAGTTCATCCGATCTTGTGTTATTAAAAATGGTTTAATCTTGTAACTTGGATAGAAATTTTTTCAATAAAGATTGCCGGAGAAATGAGGTATGATTATATTCAGCAAAGAGGTAATGAGTGATCTCTGCAGTTATTTGTAGATAGTTTTATTGATTGGAAGAGAAAAACAAATTGATATAAAAATGATAAGTGTGGAAAGCGAATTCTTTATGTTAATATTTATTTTTATTTCAATGAGTAATATTCACACTTTCGATTTAACCAGTTCATGGGGATATACTATATAGTCATATAATTATATATTTTATTCCTTATAGTCATGAACTATCTTCTTCTAATATATAAAAATCAATGCCACTTTTCGTTGTTATTTTATAACTCAAGAACGGCTGAACCGATTTGGCTAATTTTAGTCTTGAAATATTCGTGGGTGTCCAGGGAAGGTTTAAAGGATGAGAAAATAGGTGCAGCGGGAACGGGAAAAATATGGCGGTACGAAGTTCGCCGGGACAGCTAGTTTAGTCATAAAATTGAATAGCGAAGTTGTTATGTCCTCTTTAAATACATAACATAAACATAACATAAACTCACGCCTATATCCCCGAAGGGGTAGGCAGAGGTGCTAGCACCCACATTTCGCCGTTTATGTTTAGGTCCCAATGTAATAGGTGGCGAGCCTATTGCCATTAACCGGGCACTTATAAACCTGCGATAAATACACACATAACTTCGAAAAGCATCGAAAAGTCATTGGTGTGTGCCATGGTAAAACCTGGGATCGAACCCGAGACCTCGTCTCAGCAGTCCATTACCCATACCACTAGGCTACCGCGGCTCTTTAAATACACAAATCTAAAAACTGTTTGTTCAACAATAAATGTTGTACCTTTTATTACTAAATAAGTACTGAAAGACTTCCTCCTCGTAAGTCGTAGTAAATAGTTTGCGCGGTACGGAACCCCATCTAAATAACAAATGAGCAGCTATTTACGGCCATTCAGTAATAAATAAACAGGTTTTCGAATAATTCAGCGTTTTTATGGAAGCCGAGTCGAGAATGGAAATGGATATTGGAGAGGATACGAAAATCAAAAGAATTTAGGATAACAAAAGCAAACATGAACATGCGTTGTAAAATTGGAAAAAAAAAACTTGCTGTACTGTACAAGGCTTGGTTACGTTGCATTGCCTTTTTGAGTGAAGTCCAACCTGTCTGATAGAACTATGAAGAATTAACTTTCATAAAAGTATTGAAATATTTTTTAGCATTATGTAAAAACCTAAACCCTGGATATGGCCTTTAGAATGCTTGTAAACATATTTTCACCATTGACACTCGAAAAAGGGCCCGTGATTCATCAAAAACAGTGAATAAAACGCTCTTTGTTTCACCGAGTGAATAAAAAAATTTGAATTTGGAACATGCGCGAATGTACGGATTCTAGTGAAACATACAAAGAGGTTGCACACTCTCACTATAAAAACGTACTAAAAGCCACCTAAATGTAATCACTGGCTGGATGGAATGTGGCTCAGTTTAAATTAAGAAAAAAAAATGCCGCCATCTTCTGTGTAATTTTCCTTGTAAAAGTTTATGTTTGTCTCATAATCATAAAATGACTAGTGATGAAAATTAAACTCATATTCTCGAACGCGAAAAGACTTCTGAGTCTTTTCGCGCTAAAGCGGTAGCTATTACTGATAATTTGCTGCTTCTTTTGTGTACTATCCATAACAAAATGTAATTCATAATCACAGAGTAATCGTTTTCTCGTAGTCAATGGTGAAAAGTTGAGTACCTAACACGTGAAAAAAGAATTCATCTCGGCTCTTGTATCCCTCGATCCACTCAGGTTTCTCTCTAGAACCCCTCGCTACGCTCGGGATTCTACCGGAGAAACCTTCACTCCTCTCGGGATACAACTTGGTGCCTCGAAAAGAATTCACCTTTTTTTCACTTGTTGGGTAATCTACTATTAGACACTTATTTCCTGTACATAGAATCCCCTATCAGTACTCAAACCTATAATAATCTCTGATATTATAATGATAGAACATTACCGCCACGGCACAGTAATAGCCAATTATCTGGTTATCGATGTTTTGTCTAGCTATTAAAAAAAAAACAATTTACAAATCATATCGTATTTCCCAGAAAAATATCACAACGCGAATTGACGTGGAATCTAATAAAACCAATTTGCATAATTGAGTTAGGAAAAGTTCCCGTTGACCACGGTGAAAAGTTTTATTGCAAATTACAAACATTCGAGCAGAACGACAATAAAAAAATGGACGTCGTTCCATTTCTTTTTCTCATTTCCTAATTTATAATAACATTTGTTTCGAAAAATAAAATATCGCTTTAATAGCCTACAATTTAATTTTGGCGCGAATGTATCACGCGCAGGTGTTACAAATAATGGGTAATTTATTTTAATTGTTGCAACACTGTTTATATTACTAATTAAGTTATTGAGAGTAGTAAATTTGAATTTATCGCTCGAAATATTGAAGGAAATAAAAGCTCTTCGAAATTTAAATAATTATTTCGATTTGCCAGATAATAAATAAAAGATTTTAACTTGATATTGTTGATCTTCAATGATCAACAATATCAAGTTAAAATCTTTTGTTATTAAAACTTGACTGGCTTTCGCTATTGAAAATATGTTCAACTATTTATATTAGTTTTTTTTTATTGGATTGCTCAAGACGTGGTTCGCTAGCTCGATGGTTTTTTTTTTTTTTATATAGGACACGTCAATTTGACTTTGCTTTTTTTCTTTATAACCGCGTACTCCTCACCGGCGAGATCCCGAGCCAGTGGAGGCTGAGCATCATCACGCCAGTCTTCAAAGGCAAGGGATCGGTGCAGGAGTGTGGTAGTTACCGCGGTATAAAGATAATGTCCCACACCATGAAGCTCTATGAGCGGATAATCGACTCCCGGATCCGACAGGAAAGTACACTCTCGGAGTGCCAGTACGGGTTCCGTCCCGGGCACGGGACCATGGACCCAGTGTTCGCCCTAAGGGTTGTGGCGGGGAAATACAGGGCGAAGAACACGCCCCTGCACTGCCTATTCTTAGACATGCAGAAGGCCTTCGACTGTGTTCCTCGCGAGGTGATCTGGTGGGCACTGCGGGCCAAGGGTGTCCCAGAGACTTACATTGACACCATCCGAGACATGTACTACGATTCCGGTTCCGTGGTTCGGACTGCTGTTGGCGACTCGAAAGCCTTCCCCATCACCGTCGGGGTACACCAAGGATCCGTCCTTAGTCCTTACCTGTTCAGCGTGGTATTAGATGTTTTGTCGGACAGCATTAGAAACTCACATGAGCAGCCTCCGTGGTTGCTCATGTATGCTGATGATATTGCGCTCATGGACGCGGACAGGAGCAGATTGGTGCGACGCGTGAAAGGTTGGAAAGAAGCGCTTGAGAACGGCGGTCTGAAGCTAAATGTAGCGAAGACAGAATACTTAGCGTTAAACTCCACAGATCCCACACCCGTCCGCATAGGCGATAATTTGGTCGAGCGCACGGACCAGGTTAAGTACCTGGGATCTGTACTTCATGTGACCGGTGAGATCGACCACGACGTCAAGGCACGCATTGCTGCCGCGTGGGCCAAGTGGCGAGAAATGACTGGCGTGACCTGTGATCCTAAAATGCCAGTCAGGTTGAAGGGGCAGGTCTATAAGACGATCATTAGGCCTGTTCTCTTGTATGGTTGTGAGGCGTGGCCGCTGCTCGAGCGACACAAGCAAGAGCTGCGTGTCACGGAGATGAAA
Source organism: Eilema depressum (assembly GCA_914767945.1). Taxonomy (NCBI): domain Eukaryota; kingdom Metazoa; phylum Arthropoda; class Insecta; order Lepidoptera; family Erebidae; genus Eilema; species Eilema depressum. The sequence goes on from OU612026.1 coordinate 5,323,818, forward strand.
ATGTTGCGGTGGATGTGCGGCGTTACGCGTAAAGATCGCGTACGGAACTCTCGCATCCGCGGCAGCCTCCATGTCCGTGACATCGCGGATAAAATGCAAGAGAGCCGCCTTCGCTGGTGCGGCCACGTCTTGCGGCAACCGCCAGGCTACGTGGGGAACAAATGCCTGGCAATGGTACCCCCGCCGGGTCCAGGTAAAAGGGGTAGGCCAAAGAAGTCCTGGCTTGACGTCGTGGAGGGTGATATGCGTGCAAATGGTCTCACTACCATGGACGCCCAAGATCGTGCGAAGTGGAGGAGGAAGAGCCGGAAGGCGGACCCTGAGCTTCGAGGTCATCTTGGCCACGGATGCAATCAGGAGAATACGTCTATATGCAGATGATGACGTCAATTTGACTTTGCCTCGCCTGATGGTAAGCTGAAGGCAAAGTCTCTGAAAAGAGGGTCACCATTACAGACATAGTAATCCCCCTGTTAGGGACTGGTCGTGGATTCAAGTCCTGTCTGTGCATTTTCCTTTTCCAATCCTAATCGATTTAAATAAGTAGGTATAAATTTTAATCAATAAATATTGAGTCGCTCTTAAGTCTCGTCGTAATTATAGCTGCTAAAAGACAACCAAACCGTCAGGAATACCTAGTGTAGAATGTGTACTTAGATACAAAAATAACACAAAATAAATGGCGATACCTAGTTCCTTTTAAAATAAGTTTTCCTCTAATATTTTAAAAATTCATAGAAAGAAACATAGCTACAATATCAAAACTCGGTTTTAGTTAAGTAGTTAATCCTACCAATTATCCTTTCCCGCAAAATCGTCCTTTACCCATTAACTTTTGCAAATCTATGGGCAGCTGTCAAAGTGACAGAGGAGAGTGCCATAACCAAGTGGGCGGGCATTGACAACTAGAAAGTGCCTAATTACAAACTGTCATACCCTCATTCAATGCTCGCTTTATAGGCGTTTGCTATTCAAAAAGTTTTTACACTACAATTTTGAGGATTTTACTCGGCCACACAAAAATGTAGTGTAATGTTTTCCCCATGGATAATCTAATTTAATGTCCTACTTTGATTTTCAATAGTTATTCAGATTGCTTATTAAATTTCAAATTATTTTTATATACGAACTGTACACGTGCAAAAGCAAAGTAGACCGCAAGAAATACCCTTTAGGCGGAGCAGGCCAGATTCGTTGGTAGTCAGATTCTGAATAGGTCTGTTTCTTAAGTGGCCGGATTCTGAGCAGGTCAGTTTTTTAAAACGTCAAGCAAAAGTACAGTTAAAAGCATAAATAAACCCACGTAATAATCGATATTCTCTTGCTCTTCATATATTTGCAATATTTACAATTTGGTGTAGAGCGTTTTCAGACGGCTCGATAAATTTAATTTTTAAAATCAAATCTTAAAACTTTAGCAGTTCATTTATCAAGTAGCAATTTTTCCGAGATTAAAAAAATAATAGTTAACGCTTTTTTTTATACCGCTTAGATACCGCTGTTCTGTCACAATATAATTATTACTTTCATAAGTAAATAATTTGCGTTGTTTACCATGTGGTATCAACATAATGAAGATAAGCTGAACTAAGCGATCCTAAATTACTTAACTTTACAAGCTTGATTATAATGGCGGATGAGTTATGTACGTCCCTTTAAACACTCGTGGCCTTGCGCACTGAAACTTTTGTACGACGCTCGGAGCATCACAATGTTACTGTTTTATGCTAATTTGTGTTAGGTTAATGTATCTTATTCTATACACACATTAGACACACCCTCACATGTATACATGCACACACAATAGGTACCTATGTAACTTCCATGCTTCAATTTGCAAATATCGCACTTTGCGGTATGAAAGGAACTTCATCCCTCGCACACTCAAGCTGTGGAATGAACTCCCCGCGATGGTTTTCCCAAGCGACTACAATATGGGGTTCTTCAAGAAGGGCATTAGAAGGTTTCTTCAGGGTCGGCAGCGCGAGTGTGACGCCCCTGGTGTTGCATACGTCCATAGGCCACGGTAACCACTTTCGATCAGGTGGGCCGTGTGCTTGTCTGCCACCTAAGTGGTATAAAAAAAAAAAAAAAAAAATACTCGTAGCATTTTACAAAATGAAAATTTTGCGAAAGAGATATTTTGAGATGGCGATTTTCTTTTTTTATACCACTTAGGTGGCAGACAAGCACACGGCCTACCTGATGGGAAGTGGAACCAAGGGCGTGACACTCGAGCTGCCGACCCTTTAAGAACCTTATAATGTTCTTCTTCAAGAATCCCAAATTGCAATCGCTTGGAAAAACCACGACAGGGGAGTTCATTCCACAGCTTAATCTTTCTGACAAAGAATAAATAATTTCTGATTTTATGATTAATAGACTTTTTACAAATTGTATATTTTGCTACTAGACTGCCATATTTTTATTAAAAAATAAAACACCTTAGATACAAAAGGCAACACCGGCACCATAGCTCGCACTTTGGAGCCCTAGATCTCCTCTCCTGGGTCTGAGTTATTAGAATTTACTATCGTGATCGTAGTTTCTAATAAATATGATCAGAATATAATTAATACGGAGGGTCGAATATTTACTTGATAAATTGAATTCGATCAAATAAACATAGCATTTGAATATCGAATTACGCTATTCGTGATATTGCTAAATTGAATGCTAATATTCTTAGAAATGGGGAAAGCTGTTCGAAATTTGAATTTCAATACTTCAGAGATAAAGTACGAATGGTTTAAGGATAAATCGTTTTGAAATAAGAATTGGCAAACTTTTTTTTTTATTAATCTTGAACAAACTTTCGAGTTGAAAATTTGATCAAGATTGATAGGTTATTTTCGTGTCATGGAATTTTATCGAGAATAACTTGATTATGTAGGTTTAAATTAATATGTATTAACAAATATAAGCCTTATGTATATAAGGTGTTACCTGATTTTTTAAGGGTTCCATACCTCACGAGGAAAAGAGCTTGACCAGTTTTTTACCATGACTATTGTAAGCATAATTCAGCCTGCACTAACCCATACTGAAAACCATATAAAAATATGTATCTACGAATACCACCTGCTAAAGTACAAGTAGGTACAATGTACAAAGTAATATACAAAATGTACAAAGATTAAGCATAACGTACGTTATTGTATTAACATTAATTCAAACCCGTATTCATAACGTTTCGGTGTTCTAATTCCAAATGCTACGCTTGTACAATATCCTAGAATCCCGCAGCTTACGTCACATCCTGCGTCAGCCCGCAAATGAAACTCTCCCGCGTTTATCGCCCCTTGCAGCTGATCCAGTCGGCGCCAGTTACGAGTTTCTAAAGCGAATGTTTCTGCGATATTAGTTCTGTGTTCCCTTTGTACTGAGTTCTGAATGTATTCTGAATAAACGGACCGTTTATTAGTGTTGCTAGATTGAAATAATCTTTTGTTTGTGTGCTGTTAATCATTATGAGGTTTTTATATAGTGTTGGAATTAGGTGTTTTTGGGGTGTCACAATAATATTTGCGGTTTAAATTAACGTCACCCACTGATTAATAAATGAGGCTCTAGTGCAAGCTTTCTTCTCAGGGTGGAAGTGTCAGATAGTCAGTCGTTCTCATAAAAGCTATATAAGCTAAACCAGAATGTGTAGAGGGTATAAGCACGATCCGGGTTTCGGAATTTCAGACTCGAATCTTGTCTTCAGACTCAGTATCAGATACCAGTATGTCAGTTAACACATGATACTGAAAAAAATGGCAGTCACTTCACGGAAAATATCGAGGTTCAGCTCAATCATAGTTAGTCCAGCAATCCAACCAACTGAGTTGGGAAAACTCAACTCAGTTGGTTGGATTGGCTCAGAAAAAGATACTGGCATAAAATAAATCAAAGTGACCTGTAACTCTGCTCAATTTAAAAAAAAAACAAGTCTTTCCTTTGCTCATAGATAATAGAACGAACTCTCAAGACCAAACTTAAGTCTCACTTATTTTTAAAAAGGTGGAAATGAGTAACGAACTAACAACGCCGCAACTAAGTTGTCAGCTTATTTTAAAAGCGGAAGTTTTACAGTCAAACTTAAAACTAGTTAAAGTTTGTGGAAGGTTCTCACTTTGTACAAAATAACGAAGAAATTTATTTATTCGGAATACAGACTTAAGATTACATTATTACTTAGACATCTAAACAAAAAAAAATGGAGTGTCTGTTTGTAATGTTATTTTATCAGCTTTTTAATGAATAAATTATGAATATATACGTCCGGTAATTTATTAATAATTAATAATTACCCACATTTACTGCAACATAATTATGTACCTATACACGATACCTGTAACAGTTAAACACAAGGGCATTTGTTTTTTAATTGTTTGTTTATAGGTTTGTAATGGGTAATCTCCGAGATTTCTACTATAGATAGAACGCATAACTTTAGCTACCTACTTTTAATTTAGAAAAAATAATAAGGTTCGGCGAGCAAGAATTGAACCTAGATCCGAAGCCCACGCGGATAGCTATTGCGATATTATATACTCATTTCTATTTATCCTAACACCCACATTACACCAAATTCTATTTTCGTAACTGGTTATGAAAGCAAGAAAAAAATTCCACGTTCGTAGCTGGTTATGAAAATGACAGTTACGAAAATGGACGAACCCATTATTTCACCAAAAGAAAAGGGATTTTCCTCCTAACCAGATCTAATAACCTTAGGTACCCGGCATAATTCCTCAAATTTATTCCTAATCGTATTCTGAATAAACCATCGTATATTCTATTTAAGTCAGTCCTATAAAAATCCTCTAAAACAAAGGGAAATAAGTCCCTGTTAATAATGTATATAGGGCAATTGGCTTGTCTGTCCGTCCGTCCATCTGTCCACCTCGCAGTAACGAGTTCAGTAACGCGTTGTTACCCACACGCAAAGGTTAACAGCCAATAAAGATTTCAAAACCGATATTAGAATGATATTATGAGTTATTACTGTATTATAGTTAGTGGTATGTATCTTGAAAGTGGTATTGTGAAAGTAGAAGAAGCGAAGGATGTATGCCAGGATCATAGCAAGTGGAAAACTTTGGTCTCTGCCTACCCCACTGGGAAAGAGGCGTGACTGTATGTATGTATGTATGTATGTATCTATATATATAATACAAGAATCACCGGTGCATACAAGGTGTCGTTAGAGGTCACAAACAGAACAATACGCAGACGATATCACTGCAAGAGAAGGAAAACTCGAAAAAAAACCTTGTATTAACCTGACAGTTAAGAGCCACCATTGTAGTAATATTTTTTCTGCAACGGTAACCCTCATCGTTATACTACCATTAGGTCAGGTGAAGAGATGTTGACGCGCCCTACTTAAAAAATATTCAAATCAAAGATAAGGTTAGAAGCAAGCGGCTAGTAAGGTACGAACACTGTATGAAAAGATATGATAGTAATGTTGTAAAAGTTAAAAGGTTCAATGTATGAATAGTAAGAGAGAGCTTAAGGTACACAGGTAAATCCAATAAAAGCGATATGCCAAGGAATTGTTGACAGGAAATGACAGACAAAGTCTCATTTAACCTACGATTTTCTTCCTCCGCGGTGCGATTTATAGATATCACCAAAAGCCTTCCGTAATGCCGGGGCGGCGAACCTATATATTGCTGTATTTGATTCCAATATAAAAATACGACGAAGCGTGGATCCATCACAGACGTCTGAACAACGTGATTGACGTATTCTAAACGCGAATTTTCGTTTTTACATAAAGGAAATTCACCGTGGAATTCGCTGATTTTCCGTTTAAAATCAGCTACGGTTAAGGAAACCACACTTCGCTGTATGTTCTTTGTTATGCGGCATCGCCCGTGTGACATTTTAATCCCGATCCAGCTACCCATGGGAACTATTACCGCAATAAATAGTAGCCTGTGTGTTATTCCAGGTTATTAGCTAAATCCGTTAGGTAACAAACATCTTTACAAAATTTCACATTTATAATATTAATTACTAAACTAAGATCTTTTCGCTCTAGCAGAAGCGTACTTGCATCTACCATAGTAAACAGTTAAACACCCAGTACCCACTCACAACTTAACCTCAAATATAACAGTGTGCTAAGTTCCTATGATAGGATAACCGGTAAAGTCTCAAAAGTTCCGCTTTGAACAATTTTAAATTATTTTTGCTGCCAGCGCAGATACTCTAGCCATAACTTTTAAACTTTTTATTCAAAAGAAACTGCTTCTCAAGCTGTTAGTGTTCTTATTAATTTCTCCAATTAAGTTAAATTGCTTGTGTAATGTTAGATGCGCACAGCATAATGCTGTACGTTTAAAGGTAGAACGGTTATGTTATGCGGCTAGGCCATATTCATCCAAATATTTGTCAAGTCAGCGAACAACATACATGTCATGCACTCTTTTGCGCTGATGTAGCATGTGTTACTGCTGCTACCGGCCTATTCGTGTCCTTTGATATATATCAAAAATAAGGGGACAGATACGCCATAAGTGTATTTGCTATTTACGCGTATGCGTTATGCGTGGGATAATATGTATAGACAAATGACCTCTAAATACGTCATCGTATGTAGTCAAAGCAAATATCCTACTTCCAATTAAGGTGTTAGAATTGTGATTGAGAGTCTTCGGTGCTTATTCTGGAACTTTAAGGTATGATTTCGTAGCCGACCGCATACGACAACTGCCGAGGAACGCAGCATATGCGCGTAATTCATTGCGGCTTCTCAATGGTCCCTTTTATCCGTATCGGAGTTTAACAAGTAATGGGTATGCTGTATGTGCTGCATGCGTCCGAACCTATTCCTATCATAAGCAGTTTAGTTTTACTTGAAGAATTAACGAAAATACTATTATTAAACCTAAAAAAGGTAACCTTTAAATTTGTACCTAATTATATACACGTTTGCGTTTACCCTGTGGGGTAGGCAGAATTTTATTACACCCACATATCGCCAGCTTTACATTACATCTTTAATGAGCGAGCCTATTGCCTTAAACCGAGCATTTTTCCAGACACCTTATAATTTCCCAGAATTTTATAACAACTTCAGTAATCAAACCTAGACCTATCGATAGGCCATAAATCTAATCCCGTACTTACACTACGAACCCGCACCAATTACAGTCAACGAAGCAATAAAACCGTATTCAACAACCCTTTTCATTTTACACCCGTAACTTACTACTTAAAGCGTATAAAACAATATCGTCCTTATTCCGCACACGTTGTAAACATGAAACACGATTGTGTTGAGTCGCAGACGTGACTAGCAAACTCCGTAGAAAGGTTTGAGCTCTATAATATTACGTATACTAGATTTTTGTATGCACTGCGTGGACTTACCAGGGGAAATAGTAGTTTTAACTATTAGCTGGGTCTATATTATATACTATACGTCATTCGGTTAGGTGCTTTTGACTAAACGAAAACAATCTTGGCACTGGCACGCGTGAATTCTTTGTATACTCTTTGTGTCTCTCAGTGTATACTTTTGCAGTCATCATCGACTCAATTTTGTCTATGATCCTTTGTTCCTAATAAAGATTTTTAACTTTTTTTTAACTTTTGTTTTTTAATTTAAGCTCATCCACCGCTTCAAAAGACACCGAAGAAACGTATTCTGCGCGGATAGAGCACATTTCAGGTCCAGGATTTATATAGGTGTATATTACTAAAGTAGTTTGAAGTGCAAATTATCTCAAAGTATGTTAAAATGGTACGAATGTAAAATGGTGCGAAACTGCATAAATTTTAGCGTCTTGAAGTCTTACTGAAATTTGCTTTTGCTTGGGTTTGATTTAGTGAATAACTAGATTATGCTGGCGTACATTCCTACCATATTCGTGTAAGTTTCCTACAATATATATTTTTTCTATTTTATTTAGACTGCTTTCAGAAAAAAAGGAGTTAACGCTAGCCTTTCCCTCATTGCATGCTATCCACTTTTATTGCAACTTAGATAGATAATTCTTTATTGTATACCAACAGATTTACAGTAGGGCTAGTAGGTAGCATGTATACAGTTTAATGTACAATTCATTCATTCATTCAGTCGAATCGATGGTGCTTCTACTCTCAAATTCTATTTTCCCAGTATGCTGCTACCTGAATGAATGTACAATGGGCGGCTATATCTATGGAAGCAATGTCTTCCAGGCAACCTTGACTCTAGCTTACTCTAGCACTCACTTGCTAGAGTAAGCTAGAGTATAACAAACTGAACTAAATCTCTGCATAAGAAAGCACACTTCAACAATACAGTGTTGCTTTTTCAAAACAAGAGGAAAAAATGCTTTATTTTTCTGCTATTGTGGGTCGGCCGCCCTAGGCTGCGGTAGACATTCATTGTGCGCACCGAGGAATAAGTTTATCGCTGAATATATCTAAGAAGTTTTTATTACTTTGTTTTTATTTTATATCTAACTATAATATTTTTATTCATAGTTTATGCAACAACCCCAGCAACCATAGGTAACCAATGTAATTTCCCGACTTCTAGTCCATCTCTGTACCAAATTTCACCAAGAACGGTTCAGTGGTTAAGACGTGATGACGTACTGACAGGCAGAATTACTTTCGCGCTTATAATATGTATTAGTAGGGATATACATAATGTTATCAGACTTATTTCTTATATTCCTTACTAGCTTTTGCCCGCGGCTCCGCCCGCGTGGATGTCGGTTATCGCGACCAAACATAGCCTATGTCCTTTCTCAAGGTCTAACCTACCTCTATACCAAATTTCATCAAAATCGGTTCAGCGGTTTAGTCGTAAAAGTGAGACAGACAGACAGACAGAGTTACTTTCGCATTTATAATATTAGTAGAGATTTCTTGACTATTTCATCACTATTTTCAAACATTAGGCATTAACCAACAAATTGTACCTATAGTCAACTGCAAAGAAACCTTCACTCCTCAACGATGATGGAAGAATTAAGTAATTCTCAATGTACATGCAATCAGTATCTATTCTTGTAGGTACTAATTTTTATTCAAACATGAAAAAACTTGATCCTTCCATCGCTGCATCGCTAGGGCGTGAGCTTTTTTGCAGCTTTTAAAATTTTATAATTCCTTCCATTTGTGGAATAACATAACATAACATAACATAACATAAACTCACGCCTATATTCCCCGAAGGGGTAGGCAGAGGTGCTAGCACCCACATTTCGCCGTTTATGTTTAGGTCCCAATGTAATAGGTGGCGAGCCTATTGCCATTAACCGGGCACTTATAAACCTGCGATAAATACACACATAACTTCGAAAAGCATCGAAAAGTCATTGGTGTGTGCCATGGTAAAACCTGGGATCGAACCCGAGACCTCGTCTCACCAGTCCATTACCCATACCACTAATGTGAATTTTGACTTTTATACAAATATTATCAGCCCCGGATCTTCAATTTTTTTTAGGCGGGGCAAAAACTGAAAATGCCGCCCCTACCCCTTTTTTACCCCTTGCCGTGCGTAAATTCCCTTGGATATCGGTGGGGGGACGGGGGGGGGGGGGGGTCGTCCACCCGATAGGATTTTATTTTGAGTCAACAGTATAACCCATCTTTTCCTGGGCGGCAAATCGCGCTGTGCGCGCTACCGCTCTGCCCCAGCGCGCTGGGAGCAAAGCGCTGAGCGAAAAGACTCATTCTCTGAGGGCCCGTGTCAGCACCTTCCACACCGGCTACTCCGCCAGCGTGAGCCTTGAGTCTTCGCTCGCAACACAGTGACGAGAGACGATATACAGACGTGGACTCCTATCTGAGCCGAAACAGTTGGTCCACGAAACTCCCTCTCTTGGAGATCACCTGCATCACCTGGTACAGCAGGCTCCGTCCGTGTCGCTTCTCTAGCCAGTCCTCCATGATGGGTCTTACCGCCGATAACACGGCTAGCCTGCGCTCGGTCGCCCAAGTCGTTCCTTCTACTCCACCATGATGTCCTGGTGGAGCTTTCACTACTAATATAGCAATTTGGAGACCAGACTTCGACAGAGATGAACTTATTGCAAAGCACCCAGTCGTATCCCGTATCAGATACGCCCCGACTAGGCGGCGAAGGTAGAGAGACACTTCATAATACACGAGCGCCTCCCTGAGGTAAGTCTAGGGCAAGGTGTTGAACGCATTGGCGATGTCCAAGGACACCGCTAACATTACCTCGCCCCGGGCAACCGCATCCTTCACCAGAGCCCTCATGCGCATGATGGCATCTACGGTGGAGCGCCTCTGGCTGAATCGATATTGGCCATTCGCCATCTCCGGCCATAACCTGGAGAGGTGTCCTGGAGAGGCACTTTCCTATAACTCTTTCAAAGAGTTTACGCACCTCGTCAAGCACCACTATGGGTCGATAGGCGAACGATGAGTTCACCGGGCGCCCTTTCGAACGGGGACCATTTACCTCGTCTTCCACGATTGCGGAAATTGGCTCTGCTTGCTCCGCTACAAACATGCGTTAAGAAGCTCTGTCAGTTGGGGACTTCGACGAGAGTGGGTCTCGTCCTGGAACGCCGGCAGGTCCCAGGCTTCTTGGCTCTGACTCAAGTGACCTCGAGTTGTCATCGTCTTCCACACTGGGCGCCATAGGCGACCGAGGCTCAGTAGTATGCGGTGGAACGTGTTTCGTCGGCTGCGCTGGGAACAGGGAGCCATCAACTCCTCTGAATAGCACTGGCGGAGACATCGACAAGTGGAACAGGCCGAGTCAACGGGGTCCAGGGGCGCAGCTTGCCGCTTACCATAAGGCAAGGCCGCCCCCAAGGGGGCGGCCTTTCATCTGCAAATTTTGATTTTGCCGCCCCCTGATGCTGCCGCCCGGGGCGCGTGCCCCGGCTTGCCCCCCCCTAGATCCGGCCCTGAATATTATATACTTATATCTATCCTAGACCACGAATTTGAATTGCAAATACAAATTAGTCCTCATCAATAAACCGTATTTCTGTTATAAACCGTACATATGTATCACATCGAGGTTGAAATCGTATTTTAACGATCTGTCGAAACGTACATGTTAATAATATATTTTAGTCGTGATACTCTGAGAACCGTAATGGCACCAACACCTGGTGCTTTCACCTGTACTATTCATCCAAGTATTTATTGGACGTTGAAAATATTTTTTTACGAAAAATATCGTGCAATTTCACGTGAATAGTTTCTGAATAGTTGTATGTTTGTGTATAGACACATCACACAAAATACATAGAAAAAGCTATTGCATAGCATTTTTTATCAACTTATGCAATTATCCCCCCACTCCGAGCTCGCACGAATCGAGCCGAGCTGCTCCGAAATCGGCCCATTTCGGAGCAGCTCGGCTTGATTCGTGCGAGCTCGGAGTGTCAGCTTAGGTTTTTTCGTTACGGAATTTCTGGATTCGGTCTCCACGCTCAAGGCCCGCGATAGAAGCTATGCAATAGCTTAAAAAATTGCGTGTAATCTGATGGGGGGTCCTCCCCTCCGCTATTTTTTATTCCGAGTTGGAGTGACACTTACTGAGTCTATACAGTTTGTATATTCGATGTACCTATGTTTGCTATATTCGACATTCAAATAAAAAATTAAGTTTCAAACTTAAACCCGACTACTGAAAAATCACACTTTTTTTTTATATAAGGTAAACAAGAAAATATCAAGGTGGTATGCCACATTTTTCCTAGAATATTTATTTTTGCTAGAGTAGGTAAGTATGTGGCATACGACCACAGCAATCCTTGATATTTTCTTGTTTAAAACTTTTTAGAGCGCGAGTGTTTCATTTTAACTTCATGAAAATGTGTATTTTCATGAAGTTATAGTGACGAAGAAACCACATAAATAGAACTTCGCAGCTCTGTTCGCAATTACATTAGACAATTTTAATACGGCAATGTAATCATGTTAGCTCAGAAAATCTTCAGCATGCGAGTTCACTAAGTGAGTTAGTGAAAGTCGGTTCATTTGACAACTTAGATTAATTCTTCAGGTGGCAGGAATGTATTTGGTGTTCTTCAGCCCCCTACCCCATCTCCTCCCATGCGGTGTCGTACAAGGCGACTAGGGATAGGACTGATTAACATCAGACAGATATATGCAGCCCAGACTCAGCCTCAGATGTATGGCTCGAGTCAACTATAGAGCCCGGAATACGGCAATAGGCTCACCCCCTATTAAGTGGAACCGAATACAACGGTTGGTTAAATGTGGGTGTTAATTCACCTCTGCCTGACCTTCCGGAAATAAAGGCGTGATTATAGTTATGTTATACACAAATCTAATCATTGTGTTAGACCCCGTCGCAGCCGAGGGTCTCACCATCAGATCCCATCCATCATTCACCATCATACTCGAAACTACCAAAGCCAACAAACAGAAAAACAACGAAATACACAGACGTATTACCGCTGAACATCAAAAGTAATATTCCGACAAATTGTGAACATGGGAACGAGCGAGCCACGTCATTACTGTTGGAACAAACTTCAAAGTGACGTCATACAACACACGAAATTTGAAAAAGGAAAACGGGAACGGAACCGAAAACACGAAATTTGTACGATGAAAGAGGGTAGATGAACTGTTACTCGTAAATTGGGCATTGTACAGTCAGCATCAGATCGTTCTTGATTGAGTGAATGACTGAGTGAGTGAGTTGAATGAGTGATGACTGAATGAGTGACTTGACTGAATCAAAGTGCTCAAAATGATCTTAATGCCATGGTTTTCCCTTTGTTCTGATATTTGGTACACACCTTTAGATTAGATGATAATACAATTAAAATAAATAAATAAAACAGTTTGGTATTGACATCATTAGTAGGCATTAAAACATCATTTTGAGTATTGCTCGAGACAATATCTTGGTATCATCTAACACAATAAGTCAGGGAGAATTTCAACAAATATGTCTGTTCTTCAGATAGCTTACTTAAATAGAGTATTCGTATCCCAGAGTCGACTATTTCCAATTAAAGTTTTCAAGAAATACCAAAGGGTTATTTATTCCTTTGAAGGTACCCAACCTCCTATCGAACAAGGCGCAATATAAGGAAAACAATATTAAATTAAAACAAAACTTTGATGAAAAAAGCAATCTAAATTCTTCACTCTTTACCAATAAAGGGCCACAGGAATTTATCCTTTTTTGAAGGAGATATACCTACAACTCTATAGATTAAATGAAATATTTATTGGATACTGATGACGAACATCTTACCTAAACCTTACGAAATAGAACTTTAATTTGCTAGGATCAAAGTCCAATTTCCTTTCGTTGTAAAAGTTTTAAGATGTTTCGTTTCTGAGCGTCAAAATTCTCGAATACTATGTATTTCTTTTTTTGTTACGTGATTGATGGGTACTCGTAATGTTTTAATGAGATTCTCCTTGCGTTGAAAGCGACATACCTCAGATGTTTTCAGTTAGGTATTGATTTTTACGATTCGTCTCAATACGGAGTGTCTGAAGATTTCGCACTTCATTATGTTGGTTTAGTGCCAGTAAATGTAGTGTTTGTGATACGTAAAATGTTAACTAAGTAAAGTAAACTTACATGCTTACTATGAGCGGTGAAAACGCAAGGTGAAAAATCACAAGAATTTGGAAAAGTTTAGTCCAATATCACCTACCTGTCGGTGAAGCTTTTTAATAACGAACGAGACTTTTGTGCAGTATTTCCTCTTGGGGTTGGGATGTGCGACAGCAGTTCCTCCTGGAAAAAAAAGTCGTTTAGAAATCGTGCTGTCGACTCCCGGACTATAAACCAAAAGTGATTTTAAAAATGGAATTCCTAAATATGCCACGTTTAACTTTTATCATAAAAGTGGAAGAATTTTATAAATATTAAGTAACAAAAGCTGCGCAGTTGTGAATAATGTCCGGCTAGAACTGTGTTGCCGATAACACCGTGATTAACGCAAATGGCGGCATAAAACAGACAATATGGCCATATTTATGGCATCTTTTGGTTACGCTTGGAAAAAAATATACGATAATAGCGATACTATTTTATAAGGGTATTTCGATTTTCTTAATATACTAAATGGCTCGTATTAAATCGTCTTTTCTCCTAGCTGAGACAAGGTTTTCATGTAGATAAATAATTTAGAGTTAAACGTAATAAAATCACATAAAATTTCAGACATCTCTGGGATTTCCTGTGCCCTGTAAAGTGATGCTGTTATAAAAAGTAGTTAGTTAATTAAAGGTAATTAGCCTAGATCTTTACTTTGCTAAGTAGGTACAGGAAGCTTTTCATAAAATATGAATACCTGCTTTAAATATTATTCCTAGCTTGTTGTGAGCTACAAACATGAAATAGCCATTGTTTGGTGTATTATTTCTAGTAGGTATACCTCGGGAAACGTATCTTGGACCTAAATCGCGAGACAAACGAGGTCCTGGCAGACGTGGAATGTTTTTTAATAATGTGTGTTTGATGAATTTGAGCTCGTCCACCGTAATAGCACCCCGTGATATCCTCAAAAACACCCAAGAAGCTTGTACTGCGCGTATAGAGCACATTTTGAGTTCAATTTTGGTTCAAGATATAATGCCCCGAGCAATGGTGAATGCAGTTTGTTCTTCAGAGCGTAATACGCTAATGCAGCTGTATTTTGCTGCAAACGTACTCGTAGTCAGTGTCGCCAGACAGCCAGGGGCGGATCCAGCTTTCAATTCAGGGGGGGGTCATGGTGTAGCCGAGACATAGTTTCGGGGGGGGGGGGGGGGGGGGTTGTCTAGTCTCCCAATAAAATGTCATTGAATAATGCAATGAAAATAAATGTGTATGAAATTCATGACGAAATAATGGAGGAGGAATGAGGTGAGAGGAGAAAAGTAAGATACCTTGAACGACTGTTGTTAAATACGATTCAGAACCCGGTTAAGCTGCTGGCCCCCAAGTTGAAGGACGCAGCTGGCACTCTGGTTTGAGGGGGCTGGAGGACTCCTGCAGGAGACTCTATGGCGAAAAAAGATGTCAGAGCACCTTCGGTACTAAATCCGTATCAAAAGGCGAGAAATCGAGGCTACGAAGTCCCAGCTTTACCGGGACATGGTGGACTTGAAACTACGACTTGGACATCCAAGCGCAGGGCACGCCGTGATAGCGGTGGTATTTCTTACCACCACTATCACGGTGAAATAGCTAGCTGATTGTGAATGCTAAAATGAAGCGGCTTAGGACTGCAGCGGCACCCGACCTAGGTACCTACTGGCTCGAGTGTGTGTTTTTTGTTTGTGGTCCTATGTTGCTTCACAAAATAATATAATTGTGTATATAAACGGAATGCATGGCACTCCGAACAAACCCTTCGTGGTTTTTGGTGTGTTAATCTGTATTACATATTGGTGTTTTAAATGATAATGAAGAATAAAAAATAAAAAAACTATCACCCATCATGGAGTACTGGCTAGAAAGGCTTCAATGGGGAACTCTCGTAGCGGTTGACGCAGATGATCAGCGGATATGGATGTTTCGGAAGTTAGCTGTGGCGAATTCAGAAGGAGCCAACGCCCGGGTGTCATCACTGTAATGCAAACGAGGACACGGGGCTTCATACGCGGACCGAATACCCGGCATGGGAAACGCCAAAGCGGGTCCTTGTGGCGGCCCTCGGGATGGGAGTTCTCTCGCTCAGCACTCTCTCTCGCTTGCTTACAGTGATGGCGTAAAACCGTAAGCTCCCGGCTGCCACCGCCTCCATCTGAGAGCAAGTAATGCTCGAGAAGGAGGCGGGGGAACGGGTCTGGAGAAGATTCAGTTGTTTCCCATTCCGCATAATGCACAATGCGCGAAGGACTCGGGCGACGTAGGTTACTCAACATCTCCATTATCGTATCAATATCTCCATATCGGTCCCCATTAGCACGGGCCTGGAAATGACAGGGGGAACCGCCTGACACTCTAGAAGAAGCAGACCGCGTTGGCGGCGCGATGCGCGCCTCCCCCTTTCATGATTATCGTACATATTTTCATGATTGCTTCCGAATCCGAGGTGACCTCGGAGCTCAGGGGCCGCCTTCCGTCACTTCCTCCTCCACTTCGCACGACGTTGGGCGTCCATGGTGGTGAGATGAGACCATTTGCACGTATGTCACCCTTCACGACTTCAAGCCAAGACTTCTTGGGCCTATCCTTTCCACCTGGTCCCGGTGGCTGTGCTACTGCCAGCCATTTGTTACCCACGTAGCCTGGCGGTTGCTGCAAGACGTGGCCACACCAGCGAAGGCGGCTCTCTTGCATTTTATGTGTGATGTCACGGACATGAAGGCTGCCGCGGAGCCCGCGGATCTGAGAGTTCCTCATGCGATTTTCATCTCCGTGACACGTAGCTCCTGCTTATGTCGCTCCAGCAGCGGCCACGCCTTACAGCCGTGTAAAAAGACAGGCCTAATGATCGTTTTATAGGCCCGCGAGGAGCGCAGGAGAATCGCAGACCTTGCGGCCCGCGAGGAGCGGCGGTAACTCGGGCGTCGGAGGTCGCAGAATGACCTCCGTCCCCCATGAGCGCGGACCTGGGGGTGACGGGTGGAGCCGCCTGTCACCCTAGCAGAAGCAGGCCGCGGCGGCGCGCATTGCGTGCCTCCCCGTACCTGGGAGCGAGCTGGGGACTCTATGGTCCCTTCACCGGAAGAGGACCAGATCGAGAGATATGGCCCTGGGTCGGCCGGGGTGCGAGGGATATGGCTACGACAATCTCACCTCCGGCAACTGACGGCCCACAGACGGCGTACGTTTTAGTCGGTTCGAGTCCGACATAACCTCCTCCTCCGGCTCCGGCGGGGGAGGTATCCGCGGGGATTTTTCGCACGATAAAAAAAAACGACCAGGCATATGAGCCAGCTGCGTCATCCGCAGCAGAAGATGGCCACTGGCCACAACCGCTGAGCCCGCGGCAATAGCGGTAGTAAGACCCATCCCATCCTATGGGGGAGTGGCTAGAGAGGCCACATGGCTGCCTCTCGTACCGGCTGACGCAGGTTATTACCGGGCACGGGTGCTTTGGTGACTACCTACGTCGGATCCAGAAAGGAAGGCTTCTTCCAAGTTCACAAAAAGTTTTTGTAAGCAAACAGTAACATAAATACGGGGCCTTTGAAGCTGAGCCCAAGTCAAATTGTTGCCCGAATCGAAAAATCGCTATTCTTTAACATAGCGGACAGGGTGTCAGGTCCGAAAACTATTCGAGTCCATCGGTTGATCGGCTGCGCTGCACGATAAATTGAAATTTTCAATCGTGCGAATAATATTCATACTGATGTTTGGTGCCTCATAAAACTATAATAATATTAGGTACAAAGAGACTTCTTATGCGTGGTATTTTTTAAAATTTATCAGTGACATTGGGATACTTTTTAGTAGGTGACTCGCCCAGGGGGGGGTCATGACCCCCACGACCCCCCCCCTGGATCCGCCACTGCAGACAGCCACATCTGATTTACATTTTACTGCTATTCGTAGTAGATAGAATTTAAATACTAAGGTTTCAAGAATTAGAATATTTTCATCTTGATTTTAACTACAAGTTAATTAATAGCGAAATATTTAAAAGTAAATTAATATGAAAGCATTTTAAAAAGTTATAAATCGGTAAAGAACTTCAAATGTCAAACGTCACCATATTTATTTTTGGCGCTCTTTTCAAACTTTTTTTTTATAGGACAAGGAAATTAAACTTTACAGCCGGTGAGCGGATAGAACGTGACTTATGCCATTTCAACTGGACAAAGTATTTAAACTTTGTACAGCTTCGTTAAGTTTATTTAACTGTAATAATGGGTTCGTTTCCTAATTGGAGTTTCGTCTCTCGTGATTTTTTTATTTTTACTTCTTACTTGTGTTATTCATTTGCGTAGAAATTATAGTAGATACTTATTTTTAAGGTACCGTACTTTAAAAGCAAAAAAAAAAAACCTTTATAGGATCATTTCGTTGTCCGTCTGTCTGTCAAGACCTTTTTGGGAATGTGTCGACGGATCAAGTTGAAATTTATACCAAATGCTTAAGTTTGCAGTCTCTTACAGCTATGAAAAACCCCACTTTTAGGTCAACGCAATAAAAAGATATTACCATTAATGTAACATAAGTTTGTCCCACAATTCAGTATTGTACGGAACACTCAGTGCACAAGTTCGACTCGCACTTGACCAATTTTTTTAATAGAACCGCAGCTAACCAATTTCTTTTCCGTTTCAGGTAACTACCACGCCGACAAAATGAAAAACTGGAGGAATATTCCGTAAGATTTTACCTTTTGAAATATTAATTACTTTTCACTAGGAGCGCAAAAAATAATTAAGTATTCAACGGTTGAAAGTTTTATTCTAATTACACGACAGGGCACGAAAACATTAGCATTGTAATTACGCAAATGATGACAAAAATGTTTTAACGAAACATTTTTCGAATGAATGAACGTTTTTTAAATATATGTTTACCTAAGTGCAAAGTGACTATCCGTAACCCACTTTTCAAGCAGCGAGCATGTTGGAATAATTATAAAAAGTAAGTAGAAGAAATGCGTTTACTTTAGGATATTTAGTATTAGGTTATTTAGTTTACCTGGAGGGGTTAGCTGAAATACTAGTAATCTTTTTTAACCTTCTTTTATTTAAAATTTAATAAAAGAGCAAAAGTTTTCAAATGAAACAAAACAAAACAATGTACGCTTTTTAATCTCTTTAAAAACAAAAGGTGATTTTCTTAAATTTGATATTGAATTAAGAAGGCAAGCTCCCCGCCTAATTAGGTAAATAGAACACGGAAAACGAATTCGATTAGACGTTGAACGTTGAAATCACTTCCCTTTTCCCCTTAAGAGATATTGGACTGAAAGGTTGTCGAAGGGATGGGTAGTTTTATCTATCTATCTATCTATCTATTAAATTGATTTCACCATTGCAAATTTACTGTGTAATCAGGACGTTCAATATTTGTCTTTGTTAATGTCTATGTTCACTTGTACCCTCTCCTGTGTCCCTGGTCCAATTAGAGAGAGCCCGGGAGCTAGGGCCTATGTAGTAACGCTACGTTCTAAAAACGTGTGATTTCAAATCGATTAGAAACAGAAATGTAACAAAAATGATTTGGTATTCTTTTGATCTGTCATTGTTTTGAGTCTAAATAGCACTGTGTAGTATTTTCTGACCTAAAAATTATCCTAGGCGACATTGATCTTAGAACCGTAAGCGCTCAAGTAGCTTTTCCCGGGAAATATTCCCAGAATCTAACGAATCTTATGCGAAATAATGGCACAGGACTAGTGGCAGGCGAGTTTATTACTTTAAATATTACGCTCTTTAGCCTTCACGGAGGTAGGTGCTATAAAAACTTATAGGCACTTCATTAGTACTTGGCTTCCAGAATTTTCCTTCAAAATACTTGAATATGTACTTATGTGTATTATCTTTTTTTACATCGCACAAACAATGAATCTTTTAACAAGTATTTTTATTTAAATCAATTAAAACAGTAAAAAGTGAAATGCTTAGACCGGACTAAAACTCGCGAACCCTAACCGGGGGAATACTCTGACCGCCACTGAGCTCCCAAACCACGTATTGTGCATTTCAAATTCTCCTATAGGAAAATTGTATGCATGCATGTATTGTATGCTCAAAGTTAAATGTGTTTCATTGTATTTCATCAGTTAAGGTTTATGAACTAATATAAGAGCATTAGTAGCTTAGTAGATAAGGATTGCTTATGATCGAGAGATCCCGAATTCGAATACCTACTGCCAATTACTAGGTAAGGAAGAGCGGGGCAATTACATTACGGGGATATTACGTCAAAATGGTTTTTAGCCTGCAATTTAACTCTTACTCAAAAGTGACATCTATGTACTCGTAGGAAAAAAAGAGATGTTTAATTTAAAAACTAGATGGTGTTGTTAGCGTGTATGCTGGTTGATCGACATGCATAATTGCATAGACGTCATTTTAGCTGCATACAAGTGGGTAGACGCTCCGCAAGTTTTTTTTTGTCTAAAGTAGTGTTTGTGAATTTAGCGAAGTTTGAGCAAGATAAGAACGTTTGCTACATATTATAGAGTATTTATAAACAATTACTTTTATTGTACGCTACCATGGACGCCCAAGATCGTGCGAAGTGGAGGAAGAAGAGCCGGAAGGCGGACCCTGAGCTCCGAGGTCATCTTGGCCACGGATGCAATCAGGAGAATACGTCTATATGCAGATGATGATGATTAACTCTAACGTAATAGCCCCTTGAATTAGAAATGGCGGGGAAATTCAGTCAGATTGAAAGACGTAATAACCCCGTCGTTTTTGTATGAAGTTGCAAAACAGTAGTGATGTCCATAGTGTCGATATACAGATGACGATATAATTATCGTCTCTTACTTTTTACCCGACTACGGCGACGCCAAAGGAGGGTTAAATAGAATTTGAAGATATTGTTGAATTTCTTCCACATCCTCAAATTAGGGGCAAAGATTATATATTTCCATGCAAAATTGAGATATTAGAATTGTAATGCGCCAACTGGCCCAGCGATTTGCAATAATATTTTTTTAGTTTAACTACTTACTACTTTTTGATTTTTTGATTTTTTAATAAACTTGTTTACGTACGAAAATAGATTTTTTATTTCATAAATCAATAATTAATTATACCCTTTATGTACTTCTTTGATCTTATTTATCTCAGTAGGAGTGACGTGATCGATCAGCCCATATCGATAATTATCAGCACATCCCTAAAATGATAGAAACTTGGCGGAATAACCCCACGAAAATTTAAAATTATATTTTCTCGGAACTTGACCTTATTACTGCAGTATAAAGTGCAGATTCTAATGCTCTCAGTCGTCAGTAGTGTCCAGCTCTAAGTCTTATCACAAATTATACATAGATGGCGTTTTTATTATACTTTGACGTAATAACCCGCCGCGGGGTTATTACATCAGTATTCAGTTTTCTCAACATGTTAGTTATTTTTTCAATTATGACACGCGTTTTCTGCTATACAGATATTACAGATAGAATATCAGATAATTATTTCATTAGATAGCTTTCTTAAATTTACTGTAGCTTAATTCTACACAAAATTACAGATGTGTGAAATTTTGACTTTCATTTTTGTGATGGAATAGCCCCGCCCTTCCTTACACCACCGACGTGAATATAAGCAACTAGCTGTTGCCCGAGGCTCCACCCTCGTAGATGTCGGTTATCGCGACCAAACATAGCCTGTATTCTTTCCCAAGGTCTAAGCTAATTCTGTACCAAATATCAATTGTCAGACAGACAGACAGACAGACAAACAGACAGAAAGACAGACAGACAGACAGACAGACAAACAGACAGAAAGACAGACAGACAGAGTTACATTCGCATTTACACCGTGGCCCAAAATAACGTTGACAAAATGTAAAAAAAGCAAATTTAAAAATGGAACGCGATTTGTTCTCTTTTGTTTTATTATATTATTTGCCAGTTCCTTGGCGCCAAATCTATATTGTTTTTCGGTTGAAAACTTGTTGCAATTAATTTATTTCGCAATGTCAGCGAAACGAGTGTCCATACTTACTTTGCATGAGCGTGGAAAAAGGCAGTGTGAGATAGCAAGCATTCTTGGTGTAAGCCGTCAGTTAGTTTCTGCGACAATTAGACGCTATAATGAGTTGGGCAGCATTGAAGACCGTCTTGGAAGAGGACGTAAGAGGACTGTTCGAACTTCTAGGAATAGACACATCATCAAACAAAGGTTACTACGCAATCCACAGACAAAGGTGAGAAAAATGTCACGAGACTTGGGGATTAGTCGCTGCACCGTGCAACGTATAGAGAACGTATAGAGAAGACCTCCAATTGATCCCTTATAAAATTAGAAAAGCTCAATTGCTAACAGATAAAGACAAAAAAGTTCGTCTTGAGAGGTGCAGCTTGCTTAAACAGCGTTCCGTAGCTTCAAATTGGGAACATATCGTTTTTTCTGATGAAAAATTATTTTCGATTGAGCAAGCCCACAATCACCAAAATGACAGGATCTGGTCAGCAACTCGTCCTGGAGCTACTGCGGTTGTTCCGTATCGTCAAAACGCACAAACAGTTATGGTTTGGGGAGGAATATGTTCCACTGGCTAAACTCCCTTAGTTTTCATAGATAAAGGCAATAAAATCAATCAAGAATATTACTGACAAGACATCCTCGAAACTGTGCTGCTTCCCTGGAGCCAACAACACTTCGGCAACCAACCATGGATATTCCAACAGGACTCTGCGCCAGCTCACAGGGCTTCAAGTGTTCAGCAGTGGTGCATGGCCAATTTACCAGGGTTCATTAGCTCAAAAGAATGGCCACCTTACTCGCCAGATCTTAATCCAATGGATTATAGTTTATGGTCCATCTTAGAGGCAAGGGCCTGTGCTAAGCGTCACCAAAGTGTCGACGAGCTGAAGTCCTCCCTCAAGCGGGAGTGGGACAAAATATCCGTCGAGGAATTGCGGAAAATTGTATCAAATTTCACGAAGCGTTTGTCGCTCTGTATCAGTGCTAAAGGGGGCTATTTTGAAGATAAATAGAAAATATGGTGCACAATGAGACCTAGTTACGTTTTATTAAACATAATTCTGTTTATAATTGTTATTAAATTAAAAAATGTAAAAACATTTTGTCAACGTTATTTTGGGCCACCCTGTATAATACCTATTAGTATGGATTCAACTTAGCTGAAGAAACTAGGACGTTTCAAAAAAACAACATTTTATGTTTATTATTATACGAGAGGTTTAAGAGGCAAAATGGTGTAATAATTAATAAATTAAACCACTTTTCCCGTTGACTGTACATTAAACCACTCTTTTCAGAATTAAGTCGGGAATTAACGAAATGGTTGAACACAAATATGAACTCAACGCCTAATGACGATTCACGAAGCGTAATATTTTAAGTGTGACATAATAAGTCAAATCCTTTATTTTAATTGAGAACACGCTGACTTTTGTCACTCGTTAATTAATACAAATATTAGCGCTGTTTTGGCGCCATGTTGGATTTGTTAACTTACTAATTGGGTACTGGATTTATGTGCTTGTTGCCTTGGCTGGTAACTTCCATGGATAATACGATGGTTTCTGGATGAGATGGAAATTAATTTTGAATTTCGAATTTGAAACGAGATTTTGGGGCGCCTTTTTGTAATGTCGCTTATAATTTCTTTCTATACAGCTCATTAACGAGGTAGGTACTTTTAATACCTTTAGGCGGAACACGGAAGAACATATCTTTATTATAACACCTTCCTACTTAAGTTAGACAATAAACAGTCCTAATTACTAACTAATTACAGCTGTTCTCATAGAAGTCTTTGAGTATAGAGAAAAGAACTCGATGTTTTTTTTCTTCTCTTATTGTCTTAATCCAAAAGTGTAGTTCAACAAATTTCCACATCAAAATCCAGCCTGAAAAGTTTTAACTTTGACATTGAAAAAACTTGAAAAAAAATTGAAGTTGAACACAATTTTTGCACTGATGAAGTCTTATATAAAAGACGCGTACAATTGCGACTGCCTCTGTGGCGTAGCGGTAGTGAACGCGGCTGCTACGCAGGAGGTGCGGGTTCGATCCCCGCTCAGTGCAAATGTTTATTTTCTAAGCATGAATATGAATATTTGCAAAAAAAATGTATCCAAGTGAATTCTAGAACCCACAAGCTAGTTAAGCTATGCTTACTTTGGGTCTAGATAGCGTTGTGTAGAATGTCCTAAAATATTTATTTATTTTTATTATTATTAATTAAGATGACGAATGATCATTTACTACCACTTATACCGATAATCCAGAGGAAACTAATACTTCTTGAACAAGATTTACGCACTCAGAGCTGTCACAATGAAGCATGCAATATCTATGTTCATTTAACTTCAAGGGTGTTTAAGCGACGGTTTTAACCCTTAAATGCATATTGTTGCCAAATGGCTACAAACTACTTTTTGTTATTTTTATATGAAAGTGATAGTTCTGTGTTTCCGAACGTAACTTTATGGCTCAAGCAAATACACAGACTACGTAGAAAACATATGTCACAGTCGATTTTGGCGGGAATTTGAAAGTTATTCGCCATTACGATCGATCAATTGGTCAGAGTTAGTTCGAGTGTAATACCTAACATTGTTTTTTTATTTTTTCATCTATAATCATACAGAATTGATTTGAAAAAATAAAAAATAGACTGAAATAAAGGTAAGTTATTGATATTGCTTGTTTTTACTTCTCATTTTATATCATTTGCATAAATTATTTTGATTTTTTGGTATGTTGCCGAATGTCTACACTATGCGTTTATCTATATGTTTGCAGTATACAATACAACTGTTTGCAATATTTTCTTTGGTGGTGGTTTCCAGCTTTTTATTTTGCTTTTCAGCATGGCTGGTAGAATGCATGATAAAGATATTGAAAATATACTGTCAGCATTAGAAAATGGTGATATATCGGAGGACGACAAAGACATAGGAGACGAAAAACGACCACCGGGGTGGGGTGCACTTCCGCCAGCAGAGCCCCGAACTTGATGAGCAGTCGCTCGAACTCGGCGAGGCTTCTGCTGGGGGGGCAGTACACCCCAATCACTGCAGCGCCGCCCAGCGTGACGAGCACAAACCCCTGACCCCTTCGCACGACGCCGAAGGGTGGGGCAGCTCGCTGGGCGACGATAGCCACCAAGCCGTCAACGCTGCTGGCCCAATTCGGGGCGTTGCGAACGTAATACGGCTCGGTGACTACTGCCAATGACGCTTGCCACTGCGCCATGGTTTGGGCTAGAAGGTCCTGTGCCGTGACGCAGTGGTTCACGTTGGCCTGCAGTACGGAGATGGTTTGGGCCATTATTGTTGGGCGGTGTCCATCGCCTCCTCAGGCTGCGGCTGAGTGGGGGTCGACGTGGGCTTCGCCCCACCCACCGCTCCTCCTGATTTACGAGGGGCCACCTTCCTTCTGGAGGCCGCCTTACATTCGCCGGAACCGAGCCTATGGCCGGACGCTGCCCCTTACGCCACACAGACGGGGCAACGGGGCTCCGCGGAGCAGGTGGCCGACTTGTGGCCCGCCTGCCCGCATCTGAAGCACAGCGCACTGCGGTCGACTCCCGCAGTGCACTTTGCCCTCACATGCCCCGGC
This sequence comes from Eilema depressum, assembly GCA_914767945.1. Classification (NCBI taxonomy): domain Eukaryota; kingdom Metazoa; phylum Arthropoda; class Insecta; order Lepidoptera; family Erebidae; genus Eilema; species Eilema depressum. The sequence goes on from OU612026.1 coordinate 5,348,970, forward strand.
TCCAGGCACCGGAAGCACCGCGCTGGCCTTGGCTCCAGGGCGGTCAGCCTGACCTCTGACCACCCAACTGTGATACGACGCGACGGCCGTCCATTAAATTTCTGGCCGCCTTTGCCACACTAAAGATCGTAACTGTTTCGCTACTTTCCATTCATAGATTATTTATTTTTATTATTTGATTGTTGATTATGTACCCACACCTACACTACACCTATCTACTATCTACAAGCATAGTGTTGCCAAATGGCAACATACCGTTTTTCCTCAATAAATTTCCTTATTTTCATTGCAGGATTTTTTTATTTATTTTTCCCTAAATCCATTAATAATAACCTACAACATATAATTTTTCCAAAAAAAAAAGATAAATCATGCATTTAAGGGATAAACTTGAACAGCTAACTCCATGTAGAGAGACGAGTCTATAAAACGAAGGAGATTGGTGTAGAACCGGCGTACCTAGTTATTTTACTAGGTGAAGGGTTTATAGGATGTATGTATTAGAGCGATGTTTGGGGTTATACAAATGCAGTAATGTCATCACTTTTTGTAGTTGTCTTATTAATTTTACTACGAGTATAATTACTTAGTTCAAATAAATTATTCATAAGCTATCACTCATTAAATTAAGAATAGTAAAAGAGCGGTAAAAGGTTGTTATTTATTTTTAATCGTCTACTCAACCTATAATGGTAGGTAAAAAAATTATGATGTCACAATTATTTATTTTATACAAGTTTCCATTGAAAAAACTTTTTTGGCGTTTAGTAAAAAGTAACTACATAATTTGACTAGACAGTAAAATATCCAATTTTTGTTATCTATTTAGAAATCGTTGACTTATAAGAACAAAGCATAAACTAAACGCAATTTGGTTATGAAAACGACAATTTAAATCTATTTTTTGTAACTGGTTAAGAAAGTAAGAAAAAGGTTCCACGTTCGTAACTGGTTATGAAAAATTCGTTACGAAAATGGACGAAGCCAATTAACTGATTTTGAAGCCTCTAGCCTCTCATCTTCTACGGCGCCATTTTATTATACAGCAACTAACTACCTTTTAACTAGTTCTTTGAAGCTTAAGGTAACACAGAGTACTTACAAAGGAACCAGCAGTCTACTTTTATTTTAATAGCAGACTGCTAGTAAAGTGGCGTTTCTTTTTTAATTTAATTTTTCTTTGAGGAACCTAATTAAGGCTTTTTTTTTTCATTTCTTACACGAGACTTGCTTCAAAATATCTCTCAAAGTAAACATCATGATCTAAACGTTATTCTGGATGACATGCGAGGACCCTACCTGGGAGTCTAGGATCCGCTTACTCTTTCTTTCGATTACCTAGGCTAGGCACTTGCTCCTATTAAAGCCAAACTAATTGGAAGCAAATGTCGTCTGACCTTCTAATCTTAAGAAGAAAGTCTGCGCTAGAACATCTTCTATTAAAGCAAGTGTATTTGCTAGCAGGTAAACTCGGTTAAAGCCTCCAAGATGTTGATGGGCTCCCATACAACACACAACTCCTCGCAATACTGACTATCAGGGAGGTTGGATGTTTGTCACGCAACTGCTGAAAGGTAGTATTTTATGTGATGCAAATAAATTTTGATTCCATGCGTGAAAAATAGTTTTATTTTAGGATATAATATTCGCGTGTACTTATAACAACACCAACAGTAACGCCTTTTTAGGGTTCCGTGCCTCAAGAAGAAAAATCGGAACTGTTATAGGATCATTTCGTTGTCCGTTTGTCTGTCTGTCAAGAGCCTTTTCTCGGAAATGTGTAGAGGTATCAAGTTTTAATTTATATCAAGTACTCAGGTCTGTAATGCCTTCAAGCTTTGAAAAAAATCAGACTACTAAGTCAATGCGATCAAAAGATAAACCCGTTTTTGTAGTAGGTATAAGTTCGTCCCGCAAATAATTCAGGCTTCCATCAGGTGGGCCGGGTGCTTGTCTGCCAACTAAGTGGTATAAAAAATAAAAAATAAATAAAAAACCGTTTTTTAAATATTGTGGTTTAAGGCATTTTTCTCCGTACCTAACTTGATACAGTTCTATAATATTACAAAGACATTTAAACTATTATTATTCTGAAGTACAAGAACAGTCGTCGCATATTCATCTGTCAGCTCACAGAGACACCGCTGGCTTTCTTAAAGTTTCTTCCGAAAGGACTTTTTAATGGCACTTTTTTACGCGCTCTTAAAAACACTTGTCACTTGATAAATTGCTTTTTTCTTCCACAAAAATACCTACATTGTAATATTTTTACAATTCTGAGTGATGTGAGAACAATTGATGTAAAATAGATACGCTATTACACAATAATACATGGAGCCTGGACTCCGCTTTCCACCTCTCTTGGTTTATTTTGGCTTTTAAAGGAGTGACTGCCCCCTTCCTCCCAGCACCCATCGTCTTAATCGAATCGAGTCGAGACTTTTGAAAAAGATTTTTATTAGGAAATTGCTCTTCAGGATTAACGCTAGTAACGTAGGTAGGTATGTATGTAGGTGGGTACGTATTTGAATACCTAAAATTATAATACCTAAAGTTAAATAACCTAAGTTCAAAATACCTAAAATCTAAATACCTAATGGTGGGTTGACCTAAATTTAAAATACCGAAAGTTTAAAATGGCTAAGTATTTGAATACCTAAAATTATAATAATTATAATACTTAGGTATTAAAAGTTAAATAACCTAAATTCAAAATACCTAAAATCTAAATACCTAATGGTTGTTTGACTTACTTTTAAAATACCCAAAGCTTTAAATGACAAATTGATATTATAGTGAGTACGTATTACAATGCCTAATTTGAAATTATCGAATTTCATAAGCCCTACGAACGGAAGGCCGAATATTAAAATCCCGAATGTTTATATGATCGAAAGTTCTAAGTACCGTAAATTAAAATACCGACAATTTAAGAAATAATATGTGGTACGGCTTAAAGAAAAAGAGACACTGCTCACCCCGACTCGGATAGGTTAGGTTAGAAGGCTAAGGCGGGAGCGGAGCGGAGCGGAGCTCCCGCCTTAGCCTTCGTGGTTATTTTTTTTTATAACCACTCATACAAGGATTGTCTGCTCCAATCCTGAAGTTCCAAATCCTTGTATGTGTGGTTATAAAAAAATAACCACGAAGGCTAATGCGGGAGCTCCGCTCCCGCCTTAGCCTTCTAACCTAACCTATCCGAGTCGGGGTGGGCAGTGTCCCTTTTTTTTAAAGCGCTGGATGCGGGCTGCTTTAGATCGGTCATTCTGGAAGTCTATGGGAGAGGCCTATGTTCAGCAGTAGACTGTGTGTGGCTGATTTATTTTTAGGTATTTTGACCATTTGGTATATTAAATTTTGGTATATCATCCTTTGTTGTTTAACTTTAGGCATTTTAAACATTAGGTAGGTAATTAGTCCAATAGGTATTTCAAATTTAGGTATTAAGTACTTAGGTATTAGTGGTTTAGGTATTTTAAACCATTTGGTATTTAGATTTTAGGTATTTTGAACTTAGGTAATTTAACTTTAGGTATTATAATTTTAGGTATTCAAATACGTACCCATGTAGGTATGTTTGTATGTATGTAAATATAATCTCCACGTTGCCTCTCATTCTATTGCAATTCCTCTGTGCACTCCCGGGTTTGGTAGAAGAGAACTCAACTTTGAGTTAAGCTCGCCTTTGTACATTATATACCTATGTATTGTATAATGTTAATTAGGTATATAAATAAAAAAATAAACGCTGTGACTGTGCTGATGACCGAATACCACCGAGCGAGCTGAACTCGGCAATACTGTAGTCGTGAACTCAACAAACAAGAAATAAAACAATAGGGCACAGCTAGTAAAACTATGCTTTATGCAGCGATATAGTATAAACTATAGATGCGTTGTCCGCACTCTGAAATGGCGACGAAAAATAAGGACATTGTCCTGTTTTGACGCACCAAAATCGTTTGAATTGATCGACAGTACGCTACGCAAAAATTAGTCATTATAATTTACATTGAGTCACTATACAAATTTTGTTCAATAAATTATTATAATGTCAATATCGGGTATCCGGTTCGCCCTAATCGTCCTTATAGGTATTATTATTGATATAAATAATTAAATAATTCATGTATAAATTTATAATAACGATATATATTATTCCTATATGCAAGTAAGTAGGTAGCTATTATTTATTACTACATGTTTACGCTATTTTTAACAGCCGCTACGTTCCTACATGACGTGTCTATTTATTTATTCGTTTTATATGCTTTCATTGGAGTGCCCTAAACTCAGCGTATTACCAAGTACATGGACCCTAGTCCCTATAAAGGGTAGTGTTCCAATGTGATCGATTTTAATACCGCTCATTCTACCATGCTATAAAGTCATCCACAAGAGTGGTGCCATAAAATTTATGCAGGGTTCTAGTAGTAGGTGGGAGGTTTTCATGGCGGATTTAAGGTACAACATCTTCATAAAACTAGATTGGTGTTTTGCTAATATGTTTGTACGTGTATGGAGAATTGGAGACTACAATAGTTACCTTTCTATAGTTAATAGGCTCGCGTTTGACCACTATCTCACCTGCCCTCCTTGACAAGTGGCAATTCTATAGGATTTAAGATTGCTATAGATTTTAAATGAAACAATGGCCGCCAGGTCATGCCCTTGTGTACGATCATATTGCCATTAAGCTGCTTCCATAGTCGTTAAGTTCTAGTAGTCCATTGCCGTAATGCACAATAAACTCTATGAAAGTAGCCGAGAAACTTCATGAACAATACCATATCCCGTATATTTAAAGTTTTCTATGGCTATTTCATATATTTTAGATTCTTTATAAAAGTGAATAAATTATACTTAAAGGTAAATTTAATGCACCCAGGTGAATGAGGTGATTAAGATTTACTAAAAGTAAATGTAATGCACCTAGGTGAAATAGCTCAGGTGAATTAAGTTAACGACGCCGAAACTTACCTACTGTTCAGTTTTCAATTCGTCGCTTTTTGAACACAAGTTGAGAAACATACTAATTCGATTCTCGTCGCTTTATGTGTGATAAAGCCGCACCATATATACGCAAACTTACTTATTAGGAAAGGAGACGCTCTTTCCTCCTCTCGAGGTTAGGAGGTCAGACGCTTAAACCACATCTATGCACAATTGCACAGTGTGCACCCAGCACGAAAAACATTTGTATTCGTAACGTAAATGTATCGAAAGAATGGAACATTGCGATTGGCCGCTTGCCTACTGTGAACCTGTGTGCGCGTGAAACCTGCCAACCTCAATGCTCCGCTCTCTCGATACGGGAAGAAAGCGTACGATAGCAGACCTCGCCTTTTCGATACAGTTTATATTGGTACATAGGTCCAACGCCTGAGCTTCTGAAGAATTTAAATTAAATATAGAACGGAACGCTCATTAGGGACGATCCACGTCAGCACTATAAAACTACCGATACAAACTGGCCCCATTACTGGCTTAACTATAATAATAAAATCAATGTAATAAAACGATTTAGGCTATTCGGCTGGCCGCTAAATGACTAGTTTAATTAGACGCTATAAGGACTAACGATGCGGATGTTTTCCATTACTAAATATTTTATAACCTTGGCAGTCGGTGACTCGCTAACTTACTACACTTAACTAAACTATTAAATAGTGGTATTTTTTTTTATTCTGTACTGGCAGCCTTGTTATTTCTGTGGCAAAAGATAGACCTATTTTTGAGAGCTTGTGAGCTATTTTAATCGATTTCATATTAAAGGACGAATCATAGTTTCACTTCGAATACGAAACAAGGATTCATTTTGAATGTGTTTTATGCTTCCTTTTTATACGACTTAGGGAAAAGCGCACGGTCAATCTGATGAGAAGTGGAATAACGGCCTAATGTCCTTTTTGAAGAACCCCATACACCCTCATTATGATTTAAATCAGACTAATGGGAATACCAGGATAAAAGTAAACTATACCACTGATAATGTAGCTTTTTCAGTTAAAAGCAAAATCAACATCGATCAATCAAATCGATCAAAAACAAAATCGATCTTTCAAACTATTTCATTTCAATCACAATCAAACATACAAAAACAACAGTCACGAATGCTTCCGTGAACGAACATCGACTATCAACGACAAAACTTACAAACGTCTCGAACACAGCAGACATTTAATTAAATCAGATCGTAGCTTGACGCCGAACAGTTCGGAGCAGTTTGGTAGTTGTTCACTAACTTAGTTGGGACAGTCGGAAATGTCAATAGGAACGGTTAACTGCTGCAACTGCCGTCGTGAGCAATTCAACTTCTACAGAAATGTCCGGCATAGTTCTACATGGCTTCGTCATTTACAATGTGGTATAGAGACTTTTGGTTTGGCATGTCTAAAAAATTTGTCTTAAAATAAGTCGCAATCAAGGTCATCAGATCTTCACTCATCAGTCAACAACCTATCTCTATAATATAAAAACGAATCGCTAAATGTGTTGCTAAGCGCAAATCTCGAGAACAGCAGAACCGATTTCGTCAATTCTTCTTTTAGAATATTCCTTAAAGTACTAGGATGGTTCTTACGCAGAGAAAGTTAAAAAAAAAACTAATGAATTTATTAAAACATCGACAGTTAGGTGGTACGAAGTTTGCAGGGTCAGCTAGTCAATATAAAAATGAAACACCAGCCATTGATTAATCACAAAATCTCAGAAACTGTAACACTTACAAACTTGAAATTTGGCAGGTAGGTTCCATAATATAAGGTGTAGGGATGTCTACGCTAAGAACGGATTTTACGAAAGTCCATCCCTATTGGGGTAAAACGAACTCCACGTGTACGAAGTAGCGGTTGGCCGCTAGTCTCATAATATACGAACATGGATGTATATTATAAATGCAAAAGCTTGGTTGATTGAATATTTGTCTACAGAATGGCTGAGCAGCTCGTAATTAAATTTACATACATCTATCTATCTATACCTACTATTATATAATTGTAAAGTGGTCGTGTCTGTACATTGGAGATATTTAAAAAAAAATACTTGGGTTATGTTATGTTAACGATACTGAACACGAAAATATTTTTTTTTAATTTCCTGTCTGTTTGTCTGTTTGTCCGCGATGGACGCAAAAACTACTGGACGGATTTTGATGCGGTTTTTTTTGTTAGAAAGGGCTTGCTCAGACTTAAAATCTTACGTTTGTTTGATCGTAATCGGTTGACTAGAACCGAAGATGTGAGCAAAGGTCGCGTTAACCGAGATGCACGCGGGCGGAGCCGCGGGCGGAAGGCTAGTACATAATATAATCATGCCTTTATCCCCGGAGGGTAAGGCAGAGGTGAATTAACACCCACATTTCACCTATCATTGTATTAGGTCGCACGTAATAGGGAGTGAGCCTATTGCCGTATTCCGGGCACTATTGTTGACTCGAGCTGCATCTGAGGCTGAGTCTGGGTTGTATATATATCTGTCTGATGTTAAAAAGCCCTATCCATTAGTCGCTTTGTACAACACCGCATGGGAGGAGATGGGGTGGCCCAAATTCTACTCTGCAGAAAACTACGCGGCTCTGTGTTAAATAAAATTTATTGTAATGTAATAAAACATACCTAGCCGCCCTTTTAGTTAAAACTTTACACTGTATGCTCATTACTTTCAATGTAAACTCATGTGTGTGCTAACAACTCAACTGTTCATTTAAACAAACACACGTGAAAACCATTTAATTTTATAATCCTCGGGAACGTAGCTAAAATTAAACAGCACTCAAAACATACGAAAACTCAGAACATGAAAGTAAAGTTTCATAAAAGAGAACGAAACTTAATAATTAATTTCAACGAGTTTGCACGCTAATTCGCTTTAGCGCAGAAAGTCCGCAGTGGATAGGATAGGAGACGACAGTGCCAACAGCGACAGCCAGCATATCTCGACAAATATAATGTTCATATAACTTAATATAAGACACGTTAATTTGACTTTACCTCGCTATCTGATGGTAAGCTGAAGGTAAAGCCTCGGCAAAGAGAGGCACATACCTACCATGGTTACAATAGTGGCACTCAGCTAGATGGCCTCATTAGATGCTTTTTCAAGCCCCGCTTAAATGACTCGGGACTGTAGGAAGGGAAAAACGTGGAATTCCAGGGTCTTAATGGTGCGACAAAAGAAGGAGACGCCGAAGATTTTCTTCTAAGCCACTGTGACGTGGCGGTAGGGAACGCGACTACTACGCAGGGGGCGCGAGTTCGATTCCCACTCAGTGCAAATATTTGTATGTATGAATATGTCTATTTGCATTGGTCTGAATATTTATGGAGAGCACATTAGGCCGTCGGTCCCGGTTGCCATACGAATATCTATAACAGTCGTTACGTCGTTTCAGCTTTCAGCTAGTGATGTAACTGCTGCAGTCAGCGCTTGCCAATGTTCACTAAATGAACTATTGATCAGAGCTGTTGGCAGAGGTTGATTTGCTGTACCATAGGTGATTACATTTATTTTTTAAAGTAAAGAGTCATTTTTATTACGTAAATGTTTTTAGTTTCACACAAAAGTAAGTGGTTATTTTTCTACCCTGAATCTAGATGTATCTGAGGACAGCAGCGTAGACATATCACGGTTAAGTGACACCTTTTTTCAGCGATTACATTGGTTGAAATCGACTAAATCGAGACATCTCTCGATATAGGCGATGTCCGCCATGCTGAGGCTCCAACGTGAGATAAATCGAGATTCTGGACTGACTCTCATTCTAGAATACGAGCCTAAGAGCAGGTTATAACAATGATTATTGTTTTAAAATATTACTAATCGCAATTACTAGTAAACTCCAACTAAACAAAATTGCTTATGTTAGAAGTGAAGTTACGTCATTATTGTAATGGATTCGAACTCAGGACCTCTGACTTGACAGACGAATGGTCTACCGCTACGCCATATACGCTCGCAGCCTGTGGGTTGCAGAAAATACCATCAATATTTTCATACAAGCAGAACCGTGGGCAGCAGCTAGTATACTCATAAACGGTAGCTACCAAATCTACTTTACCCAATCCCGCAAAGTTGGCCCAACATTCAGAATTGACTTTAACGCCTCCATTTTCTCTTTCCGGAGGCCATTTTATTTCTGAACAACTTGTTGAAAAAGGTCTTATAATCTAATGACCGCTTCACATGCTTAGATACACGGACCCTCCAAAAACGGACTTCCCTTATTTGATTTAAAACGTGAACTGGTTGAATAACTTCAGTTAGGTACTTAAGCACTTTGGATTCTATCAATTTGGAGAGAACGCTTTTGGTCAGAAGTTCTCAATAATTAAGCGTCCAGTATGCAATGGCTCATGATGGACTACGATAAGTCTTCAGGATTGTGTACAGGGGCTCACGACTGGACACGCAATTAGTGTACTATCGGTTTTTCACACTTCAAAGCCATCGTGGTGTGGCAGTGAGCTACCTATGCATCGAACAACTATTATGCCTGGTCCATCAATGGACATTGTGTGCGTCACGCACAATGGCCCAAAAAAGAGGCTGAGTGCGGATAAAAGTGTCCTGTTTCCATGGTAATTTAGAGACGATCAAGTGTGCCGTACACCTTGCTCTAAATATTTTATAAAACTTGGTGCATCTACTGCATTCGGGATCCTATCAATTTGATTATTATGTTTGAGCGCTGGGCACTTCGCCAACTAAAAATAAAACAAATTGGTTCAGATAATCTTTGCCAACATGACAGACTTCCGAGCCCAAGATTGTTACACTTGATAAAGCAACTGCAATAAGTTTTTTAAACCACTTAGGTGGCACACGGCCGAGGTAATTGAAAGTGGTCACCGTGGTATATGGATGTGTGCAACACCAGGGGAGTCATACTCGTGAGAGTGTTTCTGTGATTATTGCACTGACGGCAAAAGTCAAAGCAGGTCAAGCCTTTGGCCTTCCCACAGACAGCACAAAAACTCCAGTGAGCTCTAGCTACCCCACTTTTTTCTTCTCCGATTCGGTTCTATGCATACAAACAGGTAAACAACCCTCGTCTAACATATTTTGGCTTCACAAAAACTGCAAAGCACATCGGTTGTAACAAACCTACATCACGTTTCTTTAAACCCAGGCATGTAAAGATATTGAATACCTTCGATCTTGTATATTGTTCTCGAAGAGAGCTCTCAAACAGGCATAATTATCGCGAACTATGCTCTGGCATGCTGCCAACAAAACTTGCGCTGAATACTGTCCCCGTATCCTTAGGTAAACATATTGCATTAGGGTATATCCACACTGAAGCGTAACTTCAACGGCGTCTGATAGAAAGTTCGTTATTATAAGTTCTATCAACGCTACGATAATGAATTTACTTTATGATGGAGATGCAGAGAAAAGTTGGTGCAAAGATTGCAAGTTTGTTTGATAAGTATGAGGATGCAATTTCACTTTGTACGTCTTGGAGTTCGTTCACAGAAAGTTTGTATTTAAAGAAAGGCATCACAGAAATGATAAATAAAATATTCTAGGACATTTTTGTACAGCGCTATCTAGACACAAAGAAAGCATAGCTGAAAGTGTGTTATGGGATCCAGAATGCGTCCATTAATTGCCTATTGCAGTCCACTGCTGGACATAGGCCTCTCCCAATGTGTGCCACGTCTGCCGATCCTCCGCCTTTCGCATCCAGTCGCCTGTCCATTTAGTTTGATTGTCCTTTGATTGTCCACCGACAAGTCCCACCTTCCGTTTTCCTTCTTGCGGTCTCCACTTTAGGACTCGTCTACTCCAACTGCTATCAGTCCTTCGACAGATATGGCCAGCCCACTGCCACTTCAGCTTGCTTATTGTGCGAGCTATGTCGGTAATGCGTATACCTATATTTTTTTGACTCGTCGTCTCTTCGTCCTATCATCGTGGTTCCATGTCCCTACTATTCACATACATAGGTCACAAATCATGATCTATTGACTTAGAAACTATATTCAACACCTTACATATCTCTCAAACTTTACACATTACGAGTAGTTGTTATCACGAACTATGGATTATATTGCCTGTTGATAATGGCGAAGTTCTGTTCCAATAATATTTACTTGTGTTATGAATGGTTCATGTTTTCCCTGGAATATGTTTGTGTGAAGATGTTCTATTGTATTAGTTTTGAAGGTTATAAAATTTTAACATGATTAAGAACCATTACGCACTGTTGACTATTCGCCGGCGACTGACGCCTAGTTTCCAAAAGGCTGATCAACGACAAATTAACTGATCGGCTGTCAAAACTCTTGTCAAGTAGCAATTGGGTTGCTAGAATCATGGTTAAATAGTTTAATTAGATCATCGTGTCGGTTAAAATAGCTGATTAGCCAACACGATGATCAAATTATACTATTTAACCATGCTTTTAGCAACCTAATTGCTACGTACTTCAAAAAAGATTTAACAGCCGATTAGTTAATTTGACATTGATCAGCCTTTCGGAAACTGGGTGTCAGTCTCTCAGCGGTTAAAACCAGACGAGCGACCGCGCGCCGGACTAGTGCGTAGACACGTATACCTAAAACATGTAATAAAAGTAACATTCGCAATCGACCGAGTCGCCGGCGATTAGTCGACACTGCTAAATGGGCCTTAACATTGTTTCCAGTTGCATCTGCGGCCTTCACCTCAGAATCTTTGATATTGATCCTCATTTCATTTGACTTTTTCAGGTTTTATGGGAGTGGCTGCCGTGCCTCCCAACCCCGAGAGGAAGGCAGTGGCCCAAAATTGATTAGATTACAAAGTTTGTGGAGACTTACAAGTTTAATTACTTTTTTAATCAGTTTTTTTTAACCTTCTACGAAGGACGAGAATCTCATGACGTCGACATATTTTTCAGGGTTCCGTACCTACCCGGGTAGGGTAGGAATGGGACCCTATTTACTAAGACTCCACTATCCATCTATCTCTCACTAGGCTTTATCTCTTGAATTTTACAAATAGGTAATGTATTTTTGCCGCTACAACAGTAGATGCTAAAAATAGAATAGAATAAATATTTAAGGGAAGCCCCCACTCCCCTCGACTCTGACTCACATTTGGCCAGATTTTTTATATTTGGAAAGAAAAAGTCCATCATGCACTAGTGGCAGCTTCATTCACTTTTTCCGATAAAAATGTTTACTAATTACTCATCCATACTAATATAATAAATGTGAAAGTAACTCTGTCTGTCTGTCTATTACGCTTTCACACCTAAACCATTGAACTAATTTCGATGAAATTTAGTACAGAGATAGATTAGACTTTGGAAAGGACATAGGCTATGTTTAGTCGCCATAAGCGATATCCACGCGGGCGGAGTTGCGGGTAACAGCTAGTATTGAAATAAAACTACTTTTAAAGATATTTCAATGAGTCAGATGGGCGTAAGTTTTAGGCAGAAGGCAGTATCATGTATACTAATATTTAATTCCTTATTGTTTCAGGTAGCTATCTTCGGACTAATATCACACACACATACACACACCTACTAATGGGTGTCCCGTAAGCATATCAGCAGCTAAGTCAGGTAATTAAATGTTTTCCAACTGTGGTAGGGTGTCATTTGCCCGACCTTTGCCCGTTCCGGGAAGTAGAAAATTAAGTTATTGGTTTCCCGGGAATTCTCTGTAATGGACACGATTGGAAAGCTTTTACGTTTGCTATTTTTACATGTCGATAGTTCAGAAAAACGATTTTATGTAATTAAAATTGGTAACTTGGTTACTTAATATTGTTTGAAGTCTACGCGAATATCACTCATTGAAATAATAGTACATTATGGTACAAGTGAGTAAAGTTGGTTATTACCGCCGAGGCGCCATTGAGACCCGAGGACGGTAATCTTCATACTCACGCGTGGCATACGACGTTTTACAACACACTTGCGAATAAAATAATACTACAAATTAATCCGTTTTCCTATGCGCGCGCATCTAACAATGGCGATCGGCCATATTTAAAAGAATGAGGTTTGAATTTAACTTTTTTTTACTCTGTTTTTTTTTCTGTACTTAGAGAAAAAAAAAAGTTGAATTTGAGTGAAAATTTTGTTTATTATACTACAAGCATTACAAGTTGAAATTATTTATTTAAATACGAAAATGCATCAAATTACCATACAATAGGCATATTAATTTATTTGTACTATTAAACACGTTCTTTTTTGTATCAAAACATTTCAAGAACATAGAAACTTAACCTAGAAAATTTAAAAAAGAATCTATAACTCACTTGTGAATAATAGCAATGAAAAAGTCACAGTTTGATAATAGGTGTCATTGCATGCCTAATTGCGGTGAAATAATATCAATTTTATGAGCAGGTGTGTTGTAAAAATAATAACAGCATACGACACGACCGTAAGCTTTGAAAAATATTTGAAGTAGCAATACGAATGGCGAAAGATTTTCTCTTCAAAAACTGTCACGGTTTTACTGTAGTGAAAAATATTGTGTACATTTTACGAGTATAGAGGAAAATTGAAAGGATTTTTGCTAGACAAGCATTCGTGTTTCTCGACCGAGTCGTGTTTGGTTTGATCAGTGAGGTGGAAATTTATAGTGTGATATAAATGACTACTAACTTATAGAATCATAATATACTCTCTATTTTCATGTTCAGTAATCTGGATCCTATGAACATAATTTTATTAGCTTCAGCGATATCTATTTAAGCGCTTTGAAGTAGATTTACTTAACTAAATTCCTTTGTCGTATTGATTTGAGAGTTTACTACACGTGTTTCCTTCTTCCTGCCGTCCTGGGTCTTTTAAAAGGACGTGAAAAAGCATCTGATGAGACCATCCTACTTAGGGCCACCATTGTAACAATTCAATCTTATATATAAAACTCTTAGTCCTGACTGACTGACTGACTGATTGACTTAGAGACAACGTACAGCCTAAACCGCTGGTCCTAGAGACTTGAAATTTATAGAGAGTGTTTGTTTAGAAGCGTGGAGGTGTACTAAGAAACGATTTTTCGAAATTCAGACCCTAAGTGCCTAAAAAGTGCCAAAAACGTACTTTCTTATAACTCAAGAACGGCTGAACAGATTTTTATGATCTTTGGTTTTTTGAATTTGGCTTTGTCGCCGAATAGTAATTATCACAATTAAAATGTGGCAAATCCACGAAATAATGTAATATTAAAGAAAATACGAAATATTATGGCGCTAATATCGCTAGCAAATTTGTTACCATGACAACGGGTACTAAAGTGATGGTGTCAACGCTAGGTCACATTTTGATCTGTCAAATGATAATATTCATAAAACGTCACTCTCTGTCACGTATAATTAATTACAAAGAATGTGAAAAATATTAATTTATGTACTATGTAAGAGTTATGTACTGCGGTTTCTTTATTTAATTGATTGGAAATAGAAAAGAAGTTTTTGAGACTGGCTCACTTCGATGGAGTATCCAATCTTCAGTTAAGTTCCACGGACTGCGAGTGGTATTATTAGTAGAATAGCAGCGTGCGTCGCGAGGACAACATTCGGAACTACATATCAGACCCATTATTGGTAGTATTGGCATCGAGCATTAAATAATATACTAGAGCATATACTGCGTCAGCTACCAGCTACCATGATACCATAGTATTTCATCACATTGACTACACGACATGATAGCACAGCGATTATAGCTATAGATGTACCGTATAATATGAAAGAAAGCCTAAAAGTAATACAGCACGTTATCATTCAGATGAATACTAACTTATAAGCCCTCACACAGTAAGGTACGTGAATTTAAATCTATACGCAGATATAACACAAGAGGCGGCTTCATAGCTAGAAACAAAGTTACAATTTATATCAAATGGCTCGAAACGTTTTACCAAATGGGCGAAAGGGGCGAACGCCTGCCTTCTAGAAAACTTCACTTCCTTTCTTGACGAGAAGTATACTAAGTCAATAATTATTAGAGATAGCAGAACACAATTTAATAACTTCCTTTTATCAGCTTTGGGCTCTATTAGTCAAGCACAGTGCACTTCTGATTTAGATGACAAGGAATATAATACGAAATGTTTATTTTCTTACTATATTTTTAGATAATTATGAAAAACTAAACCACCACAAATGATATGTTGTTTTATTTATATTCATTTCCTCAACATTTACCAACGCATTGGAGGACGTCTACAAGACTCTGGAGTAGGTAAATCTCGCACCCACTTCGGTTCGCCGGCGACATCATCATAGTTGCGGAGTCGCTGGAACAACTGGGCGAAATGCTGCACAGCCTGAATGGAGCTCCTCGACAAGTCGGCCTTGATGTAAACTTGGATAAAACCAAGATTATGTTCAACACTCGAAGTTGTTCAAAAATATTATCTACCTAGGGCAGGTTATCCAGCTCGGTAAAAGCAACTCGGAGAAATAAATAGCCAGAAGAATCCAACAGGAGTGGGCAGCATTTGGCAAACTACGTCGGGTCTTCTCCTCCCCCCTGCCGCAATGCTTCAAAACAAACATTTTCTACCAGTGCGTCCTGCCTGTTATGACCTACGGTGGTGGCCATAGAAGGTGGGGTTAGTCCGTCCGCAGCGGGCTATAGAGCGAGCTATGCTTGGAGTATCTTTGAAGGATAGAATTCGAAACGAGGTCATCCGACATAGAATCAAAGTTACCGACATAGCTCACAGAATAAGCAAGCTAAAGTGGCAGTGGGCTGGCCACATCTGCCGAAGGACTGATGGCCGTTGACGCAGACGAGTCCTAGAGTGGAGACCGCGAGAAGGAAAACGGAAGATGGGACACCCCCTAGCCAGGTGGACCGACGCGGACGGCCTGCGAAAGGTGGCTGGGACGGACTGGATGCAGAAGGTGGAGGATCGGCAAACATGGCGTATATTGGGAGAGGCCTATGTCCAGCAGTGGACTGCAATAGGCCAATATAGGTGATTTATTGTATCCTCAGCATACTACAGTAACCTTCATACTGCTAATATCGCACTGGCGGACAGGGCTCTTAAAAGCAGGGGATATCCCAGTTCTAACAGAGCTTGCGAACCTCTTTGACTCCGTCATCCAGCGGAAGCATCTAGGACATGAACTGGAGTGCGGTGGTACTGTTCTCCAAGAAGACGAAGAAGAATTAATTATAGACCCATTACTCCTGAGTCATAATTATGTCTATACAAGTTGTTCTTGAGAGTCGTCATGAATAGTTGTGAGTTCCACCGGAGCAAGCTGGGTTTTAAAAGGGTTATAGTATTGTAGCCAATACTGTTCAGCAGATTATACAAAAGACCTGAGAGTATAATCATCCGCTATGTATCACATTTGTAGATTACGAGAAGCTTTCTGACATCATCAAGACCTGGGCAATGCCCAGGTCTTGATGATGTGGGCATTTGATGTGGGCATTTCTGGATTGTCTACGACTGTGTCGTGCTGATACGATATTTCATTGCTGAGATGTTAATTTTAGATTAGAAGACGAAGCCCAGAAGGAGATATACGTCGAAAGGTCGACAAGGGTTGGGCAGCATTGGGCAAAGTCATCGAGGTTTCTACTCCCCTGTTAAGACTCATGGGGCCGAAATGTGGGAACTGACAGTGGGGAAATACGGTGGATGATTGAGTGCTATGGCATATATTGGGTAAGGCCTAAGTCGAACAGTGGACTGTAATAGGCTAATTGATTGATTGATTCATAAGAACGAAATGTTAGATATTAGTATGTTTTTCCTACCAGTCTTTTTCTAGCCATTTACAAGCTATTGATATAAAGATACCTATTAATAATATTTTTATTTTGATGTACCTACTAATTATTCTAAAAATCTGCCACTTATTTTTATGACAAGGCCTACAGTTTTCATTTAATATTTTGAAAAACTCACTACTGAGAGAGCAAAATAAGGCGTCAAACGTTTATACAACAAGTCCGTCAGTTTAGAAAAAATACTTGATGGCAGTAGTCGACATCCACGCAGGCGGAGCTGCGGGCGAAAAGCTAGTGTATTATATATCTGTAAATTGATGCTCATTCTTAAGTTTTCAACCGCCGCGTGGTCCCCGGCAGAGTAGAATTTGGGCCCCCCATCCCCTCCCATGCGGTGTCGTACAAGGTGACTAATTGATAGGGCTGTTTAACATCAGACAGATAGTGGCGAAGGGTGAACATATTCGAAAGGGAAGCCGGTGGAAGTGTTGGAGTATAAGTGTAAACATTTCTACCACGGCTTCCATTTACAGAGCAAGCCGTCAGGAAAAATGTTGTAGGGACCCTTCGCCACTGCAGCCTAGACTCAGCCTCAGATATATGGCTTGAGTCAACAATAGTGCCCGGAATACGGCAATGAGCTCACCCCATATTACGTGGGGTCTAATACAATGATTACTGAAATGTGGGTGTTAATTCATCCCTGCCTCCAGGGATAAAGGCGTGATTGTATTAAGCTTACCATAAATTGAGGTGAAATCTTATTGACGTGCCCTACATTAAAAGAGATGTATTATATCTCACAGACAAAGCAACATTTTCTATTAATAGATGTGTATGGGTAGTGTTAATGGATCACCTTAGAACGAACCTGTCAGGCGTGATCGATTGCCCCCGGCAAAGCTCGAGTTAGTGAATCTACTCGATTTAACCCGACGACAGCTTAAACGAACTCATTCAATTAATTAATCGATAACGTTTTATTAGTATCGGTTACAGAATAGCGTGATTGGCATTTCTTCATACATTTTAAAAACGGAGGTAATATGACTTTACCTCTTCTGATGATAAGCTGAAGGCAAAGTCTCAGGTAAGGGGGTCACCATTACAGACACCTACAATGTTTAACAAAAAGTATTCGAACAGGGCTCTTCAGATACTTTTTCACGCCCCGCTTAAAGTATCCGTGACTGTAGAAGGAACTGGTGCGGCAAAGCCAGGAGGAGTCACCGAACCGATTGGTTCGTGATGTAATATTCTGCACGATATGCGAGTGACATCTAAGCCCTGCACGTGTTGTTCTGTGCAGAAAAGGTCAGAAGATCTTAGTAGGATATACACCCAATCTTAATATGTAAACTCGAGTAAATAAGTACCTACCTACAACATATCATATAATAAGACGACAAGATCTTTAATTACCCAACCCCTTTGGTTGACAGATAAATACAAAAGACAAAAATTATGGGGTGGCTTGTTAATGACACAATTAATTACTTTGGTGCCAAGATCCGTTATTTGGCCGCGACACGGGTGGTAATTAAACCAATGAAAACACCACGATTTATGGCAACACCGACACATAAATTAACCGCCCGACCTTTGTCAATGATGAAATGTTGCCAGCTCAATGGGGCTTTACCGTTTCGCTGGTTACCTTAAAATGTAAAATTGTTATAGTATGAAACGTTAACTATTACGTTTGTGGGTAGGGCGTTTATGTATTAATCTTGATGCAGTTATTAGTTAGATGGCAAAAATACACAATAATAAGTTCTCTATTATCGAGCCGCGTGGGTCTCGGCTGAGTAGAATTTGGGCTCCCTATTTCATCCCATGTGGTGTCGCACAAGACGACTAGAGATAGGGCTGCTTAACATCAGACAGATATATAATATATACAGCCCAGACTCAGCCTCAGATGCATGGCAGGAGTCAGCAATAGTGCCCGGAGCCGGCAGTAGGCTCACCCCCTATTACATGGGACCTATTGTATTAGGATTGGTGAAATATGATTGGGTGAAATGTGAGTGTTAAACCCTCCGCCAAATAAGGCGTGATTATATGTATGTATGTATGTATTTTTATGTTGAAAATGTGACCTTTGTTGTTTGCACTTTAAAACAATGAACAGTAAACAAACCTACATACCAGTCGCGTTTGGACAACACAACTCAAATATCAGATTAAACTAGATAATTCGCACAACAAACCCACTGGTGTTTGTCACTGTGATCGAACCAGCCACTGTATCATATTGGCTTTCAAATATCGTCCCATTTCACTACCTCAATCAAACACAATGGTCAATACATAGATTTAGATTACGATAGATACTGCATCTACATTTATTTAATAAATTTACTTTCTGTCTTTATTAAAGATTAGATTTATTACTATTCTGTCTTTATTAAACTATACATATATAAAAGCTAGCTGTTACATGGGGTTCGTGCGGTTTAGATGTCGGTTATTGCGAACAAATATAGTCTATATAATTTCCCAAGGTCACATCTCTATACCAATTTTCATCAAAATTAGTTCAGTGGTTTAGGCGTGACAGCATGACAATAGTTATTTGTTATACAAGAGTGCAAAGTTGCTTTTTAACCGCGTGCTCAGTTTTGATGACCGAGCAAGCGAAAGATTCTAAATTTGAATCACGAGCATAGCGAGTGATTCATAAATTAGAATCTTGAGCGTTAGCGAGGGAATCAAAAGAGCACAAGGTGTAAAATCTTTGCACTCGAGTGCAACACGTAACTTTTCATCCCACCTCAGCGAGGAAATAATGAAATGCTTCTTCTTCCTAGCGTTAATTCCCAGTCGCATCCGAAGTTCTCACCTCGGAGTTCGGGGTCCGCTTTACCAGTCTTAACTGCGGATTTGGCTGGACCTCGATATTTTTCGTAAAGCGACTGCCATGTGACCTCCACAACCGAATGGTGACATTAGGCGATATCGAAGCATTGCAGCTAGACCGTTGTTGTTGAACTTTTTATGCATACAAATATTTGCACTGAGCGGGGATCGGACCCGCGCCTCCTGCGTTGCGGCCACGTTCACTACCACTACGCCACGGAGGCTGTATAATAATTATGTGTAATAATACTAATAATAAAATTCAACAACAATGTTCAACCATAGGACGTGAAAAAAAAAATTATGCGCGCAAAGCAAATTTAAAAAAAAAAGTAGGTACACCAAGGAGGTTCCGAGTTGAGTTTTTCATAAATTAAAAAAAAGTTGTATGATAAATCGGCACCATAGAGGTAGAAGTAAATAGGTTTAATGATGTTTTGAGTTCACAAACCTAGTACACACGATGTTCTAAATTCAAATTTACTTTCCACTCTAGAGGATAAAAGCGACTTTTACACTCAGATATCGAAGAAAAAAAGTACTCTTTCCGAGATGGTGGGATGAAAACAAATAAACAGAGTTTCTTTCGTATTTATAATATAAGTATTCATAAATCGCAAAAAAAATACTTGTAATGTACTAGGTGCAGCTTAGTTAGAGCACCCGGCCAAATAGCATTTGCCGAATAGCACGTTTAGTAATGCATCAGTGCGCCAGTCGGCAAAATTCAGCATTTCCATGCTGACTATATTGAACGGTAATTTTGAATGTAGATTGAAGTAGGAGTACAGAACAGTGCGGTAAGCTTTTGCACAAATTGCCGTTTAATGACTCGTTGGGACGAACAGTTTGCGATGTCTAGCTTGTTCTAAATCTATGGTTCAATATCTGTCAGTTTCATCGTTGGAAACAACACAACAGTGCTGACACCCGATGGGCGACTATTGATTGAATATCGACAGTATATATCAATTGGCCAAAACTCTGTTACTCTATAAAATTCATTGTTTTGTGTGTGTTTGTTTGTCGCGATGGAATGGGACAAAGAGATAGCTTATATCCTGGATTAATACATTGGCAACAATGAAATAACTTCTTTTGTCTGATGCTAGACGAGCAACTTTTTACAGGGTTGCCAATATTTTTTTCAGATTATCTTGAGCATTATATCAGCACTGACTAATACTGACTGAGAAACATGCTTGCCCAGAAGGAACCAATTCACTTATTACTTCAAATTTCGAGTTGCAGTTTTTCAGAAACACAGATTTAGGCAGATAGTGCAATTCCTTGGGTATACGCACAATAAAGAGAATTTATTTCTGTAAATGTGTTTAATCGCTTATTATTTGAAATTCCCGTGCTCTAATAACACATCATCATCACAGCTTTATATCCCGATAGCATTCAGGGCCTTCACCTCTGAACCCAGGGTCCATTTTCTGACTTTTCCTCCTCCACTTTACACGATCCTGAGCATCCCTAGCAGTGACACCACCTAATAACATGTCATCATCAATTAAAGTATATAAAATTTATTTAAAACAACTGCACCGTCATTTCTTTTGAAGTAAAATTGATCGAAACATCCGCAAGTGTCAGCCCCAATTCCGCAACAGGGTTGGCACGGAACGGTATTTTATCCGCACACAGTCCGCAGCAATTACTCAGACAACAGGCGCCGATCGCGCTTAACTTAATAAATCTTCTAAACCCAACCGCCCTTTTAACCCCAGACAGTGCATAAAGATCACAAAGCGCATAAATTTATTTTCAACCCTATTTTGTATAACATAAAGACTATTTTTTATTTTACATTTGTTAGATGGTATGTAACGATATTGTAGAATAAAATTTACCTTTTTCTTTCGAGTGGCAACCCTGTGGTTAGGGTAACGGAGTTGTCAGTACATATATATTTTGACTCGTTTTTTACTTTACATGGGCGATGTTTGGGCACAATTTGCATATTATCAGCAGTCTTCTTGAGCCTTTTTGCATGAGATCAAAATGTTACGAAATAATCTTGTGTTTTCTGGGCTCATGATTGCTTTGGAATATATTATCTTACTGTACGCAGAACGCATGATAATTTAAAACTACCAAGCTGAGGAAAAGAAAAAGATCTTCCTTTGTTGAGTTTCTATGGAGGGATGAGCTTCTTAGGTATATTGTCAATCTGTCAAATAAAGCCGCCAGTTTCAGACATAATGTATTTGGCGGGAAAGTTCGCCATATTGAATCTGCTTTTATTGTTCCAAAGATCTTGATGGTGCCACAAAAAAAGCATACTATTATTATCAATGCCATAGTTATAAATAGTTAGAATAGAACGGCTAAACAGATCTGCGTATAATTTAACACAGACATAGATTATTTATACTCTGGAATAGCACGTCGCCTCTATCCCATCATTGGGATCTTTCCTCCCGAGCACGAAAAATATTCGTATTCGTAATGTAAACGTATTGAGAAAACAGAGCATTGCGATTGGCAGGGTTCACATACACACACACAGGTTCACAGTAAGGAGGCGGCCAATCGCAACGCTCCGTTTTTTCGATACGTTTGCGTTACAAATACGAATTTCGTTTACGTTAATGTGCTCGGGGCCAATGATATATTATAAACTATAGATATTATGTTATCCACACTCTAAAATGGCGACAAAAAATGATGACTTTTGGACATCATTTCATGCACCACTCAGAATCGCGACAGTGCGCCACCCAAAAAACAAACGTTTTTAATAATAAATACGTAATAATAAAATATTATTGATGTAAATAATAATTGATTCATATAAATTAATAACATTGACATTTTTGAAAGCCGCCATCTTCGTGTATGACGTATCTATAAAAATAATACATCATTGCTCGGGGCACTATTCGTGGAAATTCGACCGGCGGTATTACAAGTTAGTAGTCAATAAAAAATATCTACTTGTTTACATGAAAGAGTTAAACGTAGGTATATTGAATTAGTAACCGTGTTTCCACGTACAAACAATACAAATAGTTACTGTTTGATGGAAAACGTGAGTTTAGTACAGAATGTTTGTTTCTCAAAGACAAAGAAAGGTAAAGAAAGAAATGGTTCGTTCGACTGAAATTGTAGTTCAAACAACGTTTCGGTGAAAAGTATATAATAACAATATTATTACTTATTCTATAGGTATAGGCAATATACTCGTAGATGTGCTTTTCTTGGCACGCGTGGTTCCCGGCAGAGTGGAATTTGGGCCACCCTATAGTATCTCTTCTCATGCGGAGTCGTTCAAGGCGACTAAGGGATAGGGCTGTTTAACATCAGACAGATATATTTTACAGTCCAGACTCAGCCTATACATAGTTCGAGTCAACAATAGTGCCCGGAATACGGCAATAGGCTCATCCCCTATTACGTGGGACAATGGTTCACATTTCAGCAAATGTGGGTGTTAATTCACCTCTGCCTAGCCCTCTGGGGATAAAAGCGTGATATGTATGTATGCCGGTCTTATTGGAGATCTATAGGGGAAGCCTATGTCCAGCATTGGACTTCCTATGGCTGAAATGATGATGATGATGTATGTATGATGTTAATTTGTTCATGTAAAAGTTTGTTCTCAAAGAGATTATCCTTTTTTTATCGTGCGCAAAATCCCTAGGGATACATAGCTTAGGTAACAATGTTAATTAATGTAAAGCGGATTTTCATTCGGTCCCGATTGATATAAAATGTACGTTACAACATTTTCATTATGCATCAAATATTCACTGATAATATGCACTACGTAATTTTGAAATAGTTAATTAATATCATATCGGGAATTCAAAGCATTCTCGTTTGTAATTAATTATTAGGTATGCATATTAATATTTATCAATGCAGTAATGTTAATAGATTTATCGGTTAGGTATTTATCAGTCATGTATCTGTTTGTTTAGAATTAAAATAATATTAATTTTATATCATTTAATTATTAGATACGCGTAGTTGGCGACCTCATTAAGGCCGCGGGAACGCGCTGGATGCGAGCCGCTTCCAAGTTCCAACCGGTCCTATTGGAGATCTATAGGGGAGGCCTATGTCCAGCAGTGGACTTCCTATGGCTGAAATGATGATGATGATGACGCGTAGTTGGAGTCCACAAAAGTTCGACCAGTCTAACTGCTGAACTTCGATATCGCCATTTTTTACATATCTAGCCATTATTACATATCTAGCCATTAAATCTAAGAATTAGCCAGCTAGTTTATTAAATATTGTAACAAACGCTACGGCTGAATTTCATTCAGGCCAATGAGCAGTTTTCTAGTAGGTATTTATAGCGTTCCTAAAGACGCGCTAGATGGCGCAGCCGGCACTTTTGGTAAGAAGAGTGTGGTGTCTAGTGTTCCCTAATTTATGGAAAAAATGTTCTTCGGTTTTGTAATGAATTACTTTACATAAATATTTTGTCATTTTTTCTGATAAAGTCATGAAAAAATACTACAAACAAACCACAGAGTACATTAAAATTACCAAAAGCTATGCTAGCGCCATCTCCTGATGATTTAAAAACCAACTGATTATTATACCTACTGGAAAACTGCTCATTGAACGGCTGTGACATTATACATTATATTTATTTTACCCAATATTTAAGTAAATGGCCTCTGATACTTTCAAAATTCCTAACAAAGACCCGTCTCAAGTATTTTTGTCGTTTAATTCGTGACTGTAGGTATATCAGCTACGAAGAAAAGGATATTAAGTACCTTTCCTATACCTATATATTACATAGTATACGATAAATGCCTCTTAAGCCCTTACGTAATTGATGAACAACAACTTATCTTGGCAGACGTCTTAACGCTATCTTAGTGAGTAATTTCTCTGCTCTCCAGGATTTTCTGACGAGGTCAAGTGATCTTTCTCTTAAATGAAAATTTCCAATACTCTCGCAAACGTGATAAGAGATTCGTAAGGTATTATTACTTTGTATTTTGCTCTTAGCAATTTATCAGTTAATTAAACTTTGCGTCTGTAAGTATATCGCTGAATAGCCGGTGTAGCCAGAGATGTATTAACATACATTTTATGTACTATGTTTTGCGGTTCACTGGTTTGAACCTATTGGCATCAATTGTGTACTTCACACCCTCTTCCTACAGTCCCGGGTCCTTTAAGCGGGGCGTGAAAAAGTATCTGATGAGGCCGTCAAGCTGAGTGCCACTATTGTAACATAGTACGTGTCTATAGTGTTGACCTTCTTTTCCGAGACTTTTTCCTCAGCTTACCATCAGGCGAGGTTAAGTGAAATTGGCGTGTCTTATGTAAAAAAAACTTTAAATGGGCGTGTTTACCTCAATGGTAAAATTCTCATCCCTCAGTCGCACTGTACGACATCTACGACTGCCCTTGGAATTAAATTCGCTGGGAAACTTGCTAAGATTATAAAATGTGAAAGTTTGTGAGTATGGGAACGGCTGAATTGATCTAGTTAAAATTTAGCATAGAGATATATACGTATACATATAATCACACCTTTATCCCCAGAGGGTTTAGGCAGAGCAGAATTAACACCCACATTTCAGCAATCAGTGTCCCACGTAATAGGGGGTGAGCCTATTGCCGAATTCCAGGCACTATTGTTTACTCTAGCCATGCATTTGAGGCAGAATCTGCTGTATATGTCTGTCTGATCTTAAACAGCCCTATATCTTAGTCGCCTTGTACAATACTGTGCGCACTGTGCGGTATGAAAGGAACTTCATCCCACGCACACTCAAGCTGTGGAATGAACTCCCCGCGGTGGTTTTCCCAAGCGACTACAATATGGGGCACTTCAAGAAGGGCATTAGAAGGTTTCTTCAGGGTCCGCAGCACGAGTGTGACGCCCCTGGTGTTGCACGCGTCCATAGGCCACGGTAACTACTTTCCATCAGGTGAGCCGTGTGCTTGTCTGCCACCTAAGTGGTATAAAAAAAAACACCGTAAGGGAACAGATGGGGAGGCCCAAATTCTACTCTGCCGGGAACCACGCGGCATAAAGATAGATTATAGTCATAAGTATATACAGGGTGGAAGATTTTAACCTTACCTGGAGGGCAAGTGCTTTAAATACTGGAGATAGCGAATTTCACTCAAAAGAAACATTCCTTTATTTTTTAAAAGAAACAAAACTGCGTTCATAGATTTTTGAAAATTGGCTTGCCACATCCGGTAATCGAACCGACTAAATTACGAAAAAAATAACATCCTGTATTTTTATAGCATCAATCGATAGTGTCAATTAAGAGGATCAAATCTTTCTAAGAAACATGGTAAATTAAATGAAAGGAAGTCCATAAAATCTTAACTTGTAAATTCCATTCCGACAGGCACAGTACTTTTGGTCAAGGAGCCATCACATACCTTATCTTATATATAAAACTCTTAGTCCTGACTGACTGATTGACTTAGAGACAACGTACAGCCTAAACCGCTGGTCCTAGAGACTTGAAATTTATAGAGAGTGTTTGTTTAGAAGCGTGGAGGTGTACTAAGAAACGATTTTTCGAAATTCAGACCCTAAGTGCCTAAAAAGTGCCAAAAACGTACTTTCTTATAACTCAAGAACGGCTGAACAGATTTTTATGATCTTTGGTTTTTTGAATTTGGCTTTGTCGCCGAATAGTAATTATCACAATTAAAATGTAGCAAATCCACGAAATAATGTAATATTAAAGAAAATACGAAATATTATGGCGCTAATATCGCTAGCAAATTTGTTACCATGACAACGGGTACTAAAGTGATGGTGTCAACGCTAGGTCACATTTTGATCTGTCAAATGATAATATTCATAAAACGTCACTCTCTGTCACGTATAATTACAAAGAATGTGAAAAATATTAATTTATGTAGATACTATGTAAGAGTTATGTACTGCGGTTTCTTTATTTAATTGATTGGAAATAGAAAAGAAGTTTTTGAGACTGGCTCACTTCGATGGAGTATCCAATCTTCAGTTAAGTTCCACGGACTGCGAGTGGTATTAGGCCCTGCGCAGACGACAGACTATCCGTGACGCACTTTTTAGTCTGTGAAAATAGAACCTATGCAATTATAAGCAGTAACGCACACGACGCGCAAAAAGTCCGGCGCACAAAAAATCCGTGTAATTCGGGCAGACCGCACCGCGCGCCGCGCGCCGCTCCGCACAAAAAGTGTGTGAAAAAAATTGAACGTTTGCTTCAACGCGCGCTAACGCAGACGGCGCACACTTTAGTCGGCTGTTGCTAATGTTTAGTATGGAACTGTCCCTTCAGTAATCTTTCCGAAAGTATAGGATGTATCCAAAATTCTCTATTTCTTCTTCTTTTTCTGTACTTCATGTACAAAATAATACTTCGCGATCTCTGCACGATTTCCATAGCGTCTACGTCCCTACAGCTCTGCCGACAAAATGATTGAAGTTGTGCGTCGTGTGCGTTGAGTCTGTGAAAAATCCGCGACCGACTTTTTGCGCGCCATGCAGACTTTTTGTGCGCCGCAGACTCGATCGCACAAAAAGTGTGCCGTCTGCGCAGGGCCTATAGTAGAATAGCAGCGTGCGGCCAGCGTGCGTCGCGAGGACAACATTCGGAACTACATATCAGACCCATTATTGGTAGTATTGGCATCGAGCATTAAATAATATACTAGAGCATATACTGCGTCAGCTACCAGCTACCATGATACCATAGTATTTCATCACATTGACTACACGACATGATAGCACAGCGATTATAGCTATAGATGTACCGTATATGAAAGAAAGCCTAAAAGTAATACAGCACGTTATCATTCAGATGAATACTAACTTATAAGCCCTCACACAGTAAGGTACGTGAATTTAAATCTATACGCAGATATAACACAAGGGGCGGCTAGAAACGTTTCACCAAATAGGCGAACGCCTGCCTTCTAGAAAAGTTCACTTTCTTTCTTGACGAGAAGTATACTAAGGCAACAATTATTAGAGATGGCAGAACACCATTCAATAACTTCCACTTATCAGCTGTGGGCTCAATTAGTCAAGCACAGTGTACTTCTGATTAAGATGACAAAGAATATAATACAAAATGTTTATTTTCTTACTATTATTTTTAGATCAATAAGAAAAACTAAACCACCACAAATTATAAGTTGTTTTATTTATATTCATTTTTGACGTATCACATAGTAATTTATGTATCCTCAGCATTTACCAGCGCATTGAAGGACGTCTTCAAGACTCTAGAGTAGGTACATCTCGCACCTTCGGTTCGCTGACGACATCATCATAGTTGCGGAGTCGCTGGAACAACTGGGCGAAATGCTGCACAGCCTGAATGGTGCTTCCCGACAAGTCGGCCTCGGTGTAAACTTGGATAAAACCAAGATTAAGTTCAACGAACATGTTGTACCGAGACCGATTGCCATCGAAGGAGCGACACTCGAAGTTGTTCAAAAATATTATCTACCTGGGGCAGGTTATCCAGCTCTTGGTAAAACCAACTTCGAGAAAGAAATAGCCAGAAGAATCCAACTGGGGTGGGCAGCGTTTGGCAAACTATATCGGGTCTTCTCCTCCCCCCTGCCGCAATGCATCAAAACAAAGGTTTTTGACCAGTGCGTCCTGCCTGTTATGACCTACGGTGCCGAAATGTGGCCACTGAAGGTGGGGTTATTCCGTGACCTAAAAGTCGCGCAGCGGGCTATGGAGTGAGCTATGCTTGGAGTATCTTTAAAAGATAGAATTTGAAACGAGGTCATCCGACATAGAACCAAAGTTAAGTTACCGACATAGCTCGCAGAATAAGCAAGCCAAAGTGGCAGTGGGCTGGCCGCGTCTGCCGAAGGACTGATGGCCGTTGGAGCAGACAAGTCCTAGAGTGGAGACCGTGAGAAGGAAAACGGAAGGTGGGACACCCCTTAGCCAGGTGGACCGACGACCTGTGAAAGGCGGAAGATCGGCAAACGTGGCGCATATTAGGAAAGGCCTATGTCCAGCAGTGGACAGCAATAGGCCAATTGATGATTATTATATCCTCAGCATACAACAGCAACCCTCATAGTTATGGTATACTGATGATATCGCACTGGCGGACAGGGCTCTTTGAAGCAGGTGGAATCCCAGTTCTAACAGAGCTTGCGAACCTGTTTGATTCCGTCATCCAGCAGAACTTAACATCTAGGATATGGAACTGGAGTGCGGTGGTACTGTTCTCCAAAAAAGGCTTTAAGGCCTTGCTGAAGAATTATAGATCAATCACTCCTGAGTCATATCTCTATGTAAGTTGTTCTTGAGAGTCGTCATGAATAGTTGCGAGTTCAGTTTTAAAAGGGTTACCTATATAGTATTGTAGTTGTACTGTTCAGCAGATTATACAAAAGACCTGAGAGTATAATCAGCCGCTATGTTTGGCATTTGTGATTTACGAGAAGCCTTCTGACATTATCTAGACCTGAGCATTTCTGGATTGTCTACGACGGTGTCGTGCTGATACGATTTTTCATTGCTGTGTTTCTAATTTTAGATTAGAAGACGAAGCCCAGTAGGAGATATACGTCGAAAGGTCGACAAGGGTTGGGCAACATTGGACAAATTCGTCGAGGTTTCTACTCCCCTGTTATGACTCATGGGGCCGAATTTAATATTTTAAAAAACTCACTACTGAGAGAGTGAAAATAAGGCGTCGAAAGCTTATACAACAAGTCCATCATAGAAAAAATACTTTTGGTGGCAGTAGTCGACATCCACGCAGGCGGAGCTGCGGGCGAAAAGCTAGTCAATAATAAAGTTATCCTTTGACGCCATTTATTTATTAAAATAAGTACTAAATGCCTGAACTTTGATTCCGATTTAGAATGTAACGTTATTGGGTAACTCCTTAAAGTACTCAGGTCTCCCGGTTTAGGTCCAAGATACGTGTCTCGAGGTATACTTGGTTGGGCTTGGGAACAACCTCTGCGTGGTAGGACCGCATCGCACTCTGGGCTGAGATGGCGAGAGAATTGCCTTCGCCTTATAATACGTTAATTGAGACTTGAATTAACCTGACGGCGGCGTGCGGTTTTAGTCGGTTCTTTGACCAAAAGTACTGTGTCTGCTAGAATTGAATTTATAAATTAAGATTTTATGGACTTCCTTTCATTTAATTTACCATGTTTATTAGAGAGATTTGATCCTCATAATTGACACTATCGATTGATGTTATAAAAATACAGGATGTTATTTTTTCGTATTTTAGTCGGTTCGATTACCGGGTGTGGCAAGCAAATTTTCAAAAATCTATGAATGCAGTTTTGTTTCTTTTTAAAAATAAAGGAATGTTTCTTTTGAGTGAAATTCGCTATCACCAGTATTTAAAGCACTTGCCCTCCAGGTAAGGTTAAAATCTTCCACCCTGTATATACCACATTTATCATGGAAATGGTTCCTAAGGGTCGCAGTAGCCGTAGGCAACAGCTATAACCATAAAACTCAAATTAAAATGTTTTAGATTTCTTTTAAAACTCATAAAATAGTCCTAAATTTTCCTTATAATTATATTGTTAGCTCATTTAATGTCTTTTACACACTTTGCTCACGCCTTCGTTTTATGATTCTTGTTTATTACTTGTACTTAAATCATATATCCAATGTAACTTGCAGAGATAACACGCATTTTGATGTATTTTGAGCTGTTACAATGAGAACTTGAATGACTTTGTAATCGAAGAAAACTTAACCTAATTTCTCTAGATTACGCACATGTTTTAAGCCTTAATCAGGGCCGGTCGCAGCTTGAAGTTTTGGGGGGGTCACTTCGGAAATTCCTTAAGAAATTTAAACCCCCCTCCCCTCGCACTGGGACTTTTCAATATGACGTGCATGGTTTTGGGGGGGGGGTCATGTCCCCTGTGACCCCCTCCTCCCCTCGGACCGCGCCTGGCCTTAATACTTAATAAACGCCGGTAATCAATGGTAACTTCATCTGAAATCTATATTCATCATCATTTTATCGTTGTTCACCAAGACATTCATCTCGTGTCTTTCGGGCAGAGAGGAGAAAAAGGAAGCCTGCTAAATCAATAGAAAAAAAAATCCAGAATAGAATCCGGGATCCAAAGTTATATTCAATCTTCTGATTCAACTGAGACTATCGCTGAGATGGTAATGATTTTTTTCACTTTCTTAACTTTCATACCTCTGTTTCATACTACCCGTCTAATTCATCTACTAATTGACATCTGTCAATCTCCTAGAGAATGTAATCGTGAGTGTATGTAACAGTTATAGCCAAATAATCAAAATACATGAGCAATACAAAATTCTAGCAGCCCATTTCCACCTTGATACAATTTACTGTTCAATTCCCGCGGCTCCGCTCAGCGATCTTTCCTCTTTATTGACTCGCTTGCCAATTCTAAAACTTTTATAGCTATTATAAAACCACCATTATCGTAAAGTAGATTGTGTCGTGAAATATATCCTTTGAAAACGTTATCAAAAGACCTGGTTAGTCTAGCCATCGGAAGTATCGGCTGGGCGAGAGGTTAAGTGGGGTCGATTTTAGTCTGTAATTAATTTTGAATAGGCTAAAAGCTCGACTTGGAGTTTCCTTGAAGAATAAAATTCATAATACGTAATTGATATGTATAAGCAAGCTGAAGTGGCAGTGGGCTGACCACATCTGCCGAAGGACTGATGGCCGTTGGAGCAAACGAGTCCTAGAGTGGAGACCGCGCGAAGGTAAACGGAAGGTGGGACACCCCCTAGCTAGGTGGACTGATGACATGCGAAAGGTGGCTGGGACGGACTGGATGCGGAAGGCGGAGGATCGGCAAACGTGGCGCGTATTGGGAGAGGCCTATGTCCAGCAGTGGACTGCAGTAGGCTAATTGATTGATTGATTGAAGTGATATGTGCCCCGAGCACGAAAAATATTCGAATTCGTAACGTAAACTTATCGAAAGAACGAAGCATTGTGATTGGCAGGGTTCATACACACACAGGTTCACAGTAGGCAGGTAGCCAATCGCAATGCTCCGTTCTATCAATACCTTTACGTTTCGAATTCGTTCTCGGAGAACTGGATGAAACTTAACTATATATCTCGTGGAATAATCAGACTGCAACCGTATCTACGAAGGGACCAAGGGCCGTTTGAGTAGGCAAGTCTTAGAGATCAGATTGCGAATTGGCAAATAAAACGTGGGACAGTACCAGCCAGATGGATTAAGGACCTGAATATAGTAAACTGGATAAGAAAGGCATTAAACACAGGGTGGTATTGGATGCTGTATCTGCTACTTATTTACTCGAATAAAGGAATTGAATTAAATAGTAAACTCTTCTCATCATACTATTTATAACATTGATGGATGGCAATTGGTGGAACTTGCTACATTATATGGAATAACCACTTGTACTTTTTCAACCGGAAAGCAGCAATTTGAGTATAAATATAAAGGCTTATTTATAGGGTTATTTATTCAATACAGCCCCCTTAGACAAGTGGCAATGATACGTTGGCCGGCGTATTGTAGAATAAAATGATAAATGTATAGTATTGGGAAGTTAGGGACCACCATTTTAAGGTCAATAGCATCAGAAATGGTGATCCGTATCTTCTGAACTACACCTCAGCTTACGGACCAAATATATAGAAAAAAAATTGAATGAATGAATGAACTGACGATGGATTGAAACGTGTTTTGACGTTTATGACAGTCGTCAACGTAATGTCAATCTCATACATCGTTCAATCTTTCCTATTCTATAAACGTATGGAGACTGGTACTCTCAAGAGATTCGCAATGCGGAATGTATTCTGTGAATTTTAATGCCATGTCGAACATCATTAAGCGATCAAACAGTATGCTTTGATCTACATTGAGCTACAGCGAAACCAGTATATAAGCAATAAGTAAAAACATAAGCAAATAAATTCTCTCGCAGCGAGGAAAACATGGCTGCCCTGAAAATCTTTATCAGGGTAAATATTAACTTGTAATTTATATTCTTATGAATAACAGCTCGCTTTTGAATTACTTACAGGCGGTTTTTCTCGGGAGATGAATATTTAATTTTTGTCGCAGTGTTTACCGATTTTGTCGTACCTACTCATCTCGGTAGATTGCGCCATGTGTGACACAGCTGTTCATAGCTGCAATTTTGTTATTTGAACGTTTATTCGATCCTCGATAACTAGTGGATTTTAGTATCGTTTATGTAAGATAAAGTAGGTATCAGTAGGATATATAAATAAAAATTACATTAAATAATTAATAATTTATTATTTAAGTTCTATTAGTTCAAAAAGATTTTTTATGAAACTAATTATGTATTCTTGACTTAGATTGTCTTAAAAATAGTTATAGCTACGAGATAGCAATAGTTAAATCTTGAGAAAATGCAAACTTTTTAACTTTTGCAATTACATTTATAGCAAACTTGATATCTTTATGTGCTTTATTTGGTATTTCATTACTTATTTATATGAATGAATGAATGATTTAATAAATGAATGAACGAACGAATGAATGAATAAAGAATACATGAATGAATGAATTTATTTCTAAGAATATGTTAAATCGACGTCTTATATCTTATTACACTGGTCATATATTGGTCATAAACATGATTGTTTTTCTTTTTTATACTACTCAGGTGGCAGACAAGCACACGGCCCACCCGATCTAAAGTGTTTCCTTTTGACAATAAGTGCACTGGCGTTACTTAATTTACATTTACTTAATTATAAGCTTGAGAAGTATGTAAGGATAATCAAATGGCAGGCAGTTGTCTCTGCCTACCCCGGAGATCCGATTCTCAGCACTCCATGGATTCACCGTGCGGTCGCCGGGTCCATAGCGTGATACAGAGAGGAACACCGTGACGGCGACTGGGACTTGCGACCCAGATGTAGGTTTAGGGTGGCCACCTTGTGATGCATCAGCGCTCACCTCCACCGTCAGTAGTGTTCCCCCCCTACCTATCCAAATTTGGTAAGATCCTATCAATGCCGCTATTGATATTCGATTTAGTAAAGAGCTTACTGAAGCTCTTGGCAATCCGAGGTCTTTAAGTAAGTTGTACAGGGATTTAGCTGGAATTCCCCTTGCTCCTACTTCTACGGCGTATGCGTAGGCGTATGTATGTATGTTCATCAGCTTTATGTAGATCCATTTTCCTGATTGCATCCGTGGCTAAGATGACCTTGAAGTTCAGGGTCCGCCTTCCGGCCTCGTTCATTCGCACGATCTTGGACGTCCATGGTAGTGAGACCACTTGCACGCATGTCATCCTCCACGAGGTCAAGCCTTAACTTGTATGTATGTATGTTATAATAGTCAAATCGCTAATCCGAATGCTAATTTAACACGAGTCCATCGTGTGATGGTGTAATCCAACTGAGCGCATGCTAATCCGACCTAAATAGTCTAATTGCAGTCACCATTGCAATGCGACTAGTGTATTATCGTTGGATTTACCCACTCAAATGATGATCCGTATAAATGAATAGGAAGCAATATTTGCAAGCAAATATCCGTATTCAAAGTACTTTTATCCGATAATGGTGCGCTGTTCACATCGCAGTAAAGGTTTCTCTGCTCTGCAATATTCGTATGGCAGGCGTGACGAATCTTGAACCGTTTTATTATTAGTTTAGTATTATTCATTATCGCATTACTGGGTCGGGATTCAATATTAGAATAGAATAAATTTTAATATATTAATATGTGCTCTATACAATAACTATGCACAAATAAACTGGTTAAATAAAACAAAAAAACCATAACCCAACCACTAACTAAAGACATTACACCCGCCCCTATCTATACAAATAGGTGTGCCATCTGCCGTCTAAGTGGCATAAAAAATATGTGTCAAAATTTATTAACTCATTTATTTAGTTTCGGCCTCACCTCAGGCAGTAACCGTGACAATTTTTAAAAACAGATTGTCATACATACATTTTAAACTTACCACAGAATATTAAGAAACCATCTTGACTTCGCCAGACGGCCATATTGCATGCTGTCAACAGGATTATAACCCGAAAACGCAAACAAAAGAGCTTATCCCGCAGTGAGCTTAATGATTTTCTCTTAACCTAATTCTCTCTATGGGCCATTCCCGTTTGCCTTTCGTTTCAAGTGTGTATTTTAGATTAAGTGGCTTCGAAACGCCGAGTGTTATACTCAGACGGAATTATGTTATCGGATAGCCGTACTCCACTACTGAATTGTTATTGTATTTTTGTATCTGTGTTGTGAATCTTACAAGATTTATAGGAAGAAGAAAGACTAACTACACTCTTTGATAATATTCGCATTAACTTTCACCTATGAAACTTTGAAATAAAATTTAGTAATAGAATTTTAATGTAATATCTGCATTACCTATGTATGATTATTGTTTATAAATACATATCAATAGGTA
Organism: Eilema depressum; assembly: GCA_914767945.1. Lineage (NCBI taxonomy): Eukaryota > Metazoa > Arthropoda > Insecta > Lepidoptera > Erebidae > Eilema > Eilema depressum. The sequence goes on from OU612026.1 coordinate 5,383,946, forward strand.
TCTTCTACTGAAAGTCATTGAAAAAAAATTAACTGTGGATATGAAACAGGACACAAAAATTAGATGAACAATGAGTGAATGAATGAATTGTGAATTTGTGACACATATCTGTATACACACATAGCGCGCAGCGACAGCAACCTGAAGTAGTAGGTATAATATCGCTGATCAAGTAGTTATTTTTTTCGTTCCCTACAGCCAGTCTAGTAGTTTAGAGATTTTTTTTTTTTTTTGTAGTTAATATTATAATAACATTTTCAAGTTAACTCAATAAGTGCTTCAAAATGTATTCGTGTCATGTCATAATTACTGCCGTTGCGTCTTAGCTTTATAAATTCTCTGAATTCGCAGTGCACTCTGTCCTACATACAAAATGTACCCTCGTCAAATTTTATCGTTCTATTTTCAAATGAGGTTCGTACGTTTCGCATTATATTTTTTTTGATAAATTGAAAACTTCACAGACCATTAACCTGTGTTCGGATTATGAAATATTTGAAGTTTTTGTCTGTGGCCGTCTACACGATGACGTCACGAAATCGTAGCCAATCACGAGCCAATTTGGACAATGTCTTAGGCATTGTGCCAAAGGTTTTTAAATCTCTATTTTTGGCGTGGCCCTGTGCCCTTTAGACTATGATGATGTCGTCAGCAAAAACATTAAGATAAACGCACAACAATCCGTAGAAATAATACTGATTTTCATGTAGAGAAGTTGTAGTGTGAAGCATGGATTTAGAAAACGGAGACTCAGGAATTGATTTATATTGTTACTAATCTCATTGGATTCACACAAGTCATTCCACTATTTAGTAGTACGCACAACGTTTCGTTTGTATCATTGTAATGATCCAAGCACAAGTATTATAATGTCACTTCATATGACCTCCTTTACGACTTGGCTGCCATATTTAATAAATCTTGTAAAAAGAGGTATATTAACAAATCGGGGCAAGCTAGCTGGATCCTACGACAGCAAGTTTGATCTACTTTAAGCAACTGGCAAACTGCCCGCTTAGACGACGAGTTGAGCTACTAACAATTCATTTCTGAATCATGTCTCTTTACATAAAAGTTGTCTGAATTGCTTTTAGATTTGGCTCTTTCTACCACAATCCAATTGATAAAAAAGAAAAGTAATTTATTTAGGACAAGCAAAATAAAAATAAACAGTAACTTATTACCACCCTTAGCATTAAATCGTAATTTTTTCATTACATATAACATATAACATAACATAAACTCACGCCTTTATCCCCGAAGGGGTAAGCAGAGGTGCTAGCACCCACATTTCGCCGTTTATGTTTAGGTCCCAATGTAATAGGTGGCGAGCCTATTGCCATCAACCGGGCACTTATAAACCTGCGATAAATACACACATAACTTCGAAAAGCATCGAAAAGTCATTGGTGTGTGCCATGGTACACCTGGGATCGAACCCGAGACCTCGTCTCAGCAGTCCATTACCCATACCACTAGGCTACCGCGGCATTTTTCATTACCACACAGTCGTATTATCATTTCCCTCCAAAATATTTACCCATATAAACCAATAAAGTTGTTGATGCGCGTATTTTACCATCTGCGGTATTAGCACCCGCTAAATCTATTGCCAATAAATTGGAATGAGTTCGGTAAATAAAGCAGTGTTTTGTCGATGTGGTTCCGAATTGAACCGTGCTGATAAAGCCTTCTGGCTAGTAATTAACCAAAAGCATACATTTTAATACAGAAATATAGCCCGTAGAAATGTTTTTGCATTTAGTTCAACAGATATTATGTACATAATTAATTTTATAATTCCGATGAAGATAATGATTGTGTCAACAATAAGTAGTAAATTATTGCAAAGGTGTGGATATGTGCAATTGCATGTCGAATGAGTTTGAAGGCCGAACCGTTTGAGGATTTCACTTACCTAAATACGAAAGTTGGGTTGGCTACCTATACGACGGCGACGAAGTCTACGAGCTGTCACGTTGGTCTACACACTTTTAAATTCTCCAAACGCCCCAGCCTACTTAAAATCCTATCTCCACCTACTTGGTTCGAACCATAATAAAAATCTACGCTCTTCAAACAATCTTCTCCTTCACTGTCCCACTCACACTTCAAGCCTTGTCCACTCTTCTTTCTCTGTTCAATCTATTCTCCTCTGGAATGCGCTTCCTCTAGAAGTCAGAATGTCTCCAAATCGTTCTACATTCAGAAACCGAGTACGTCTGCTATACAAGGAACCATAGGCAGTATTTATATATGTATATATATATTATATATATGTATTTGATGTACCTATATTATATATAAATGTATTTATGTATAGATTTGTATGTGTAAGCAGTATAGAATATTTATGTATGTGTATAACTATATTATATTTTAAGTACCTATATTATTTGCTATTTTATTTAAGTAAGTATATCAATATGTGTATTGGTTGTACGTTTACTGTTTGATTTAACTGTTACAACTAAACATCAAGCACCTACCTTGACTCTCTCTGCATTGCCCTAAGGTTGACTGGTAGAGAATGCCTGTGGCATTAAGTCCGCCTTTGTACATTTTTTTATTTGTGCAAGAAGTTTAAATAAATAAATAAATAAAAACAGACCATTTCCGCTGAAGCATATACAGGGCGTCCCACGGCGATGCCACATGGAGGGCAAGTACCTTAAATCCTTAAGTTGGCGCATTTTACTTAAAGGAGACATCATTTTATTTTTAAAAAGAAACAAAACTGCATTCAAAGATTTTTAAAAATTCGCTTGCCACACCCGGTAATCGAACCGACTAAAATCCGAAAAAGTAACATCCTGTATTTTTATGGCATCAATCGATAGTGTCAATCAAAAGGATCAAATCTCTCTAAGAAACATGGTAAATTAAATGAAAGGAAGTCCTTGAAACCTAAACTTATAAATTCAATTTGGCAAAATAAAACACTTTAACTCAAAGTTCATCTATCCATCTGATACCATATTAACAATGCAATTCCATATTTAAATCACTTTTCTTTTTTTATCGTGTGGAGACCGCTGCATCAATCGATAGTGTCAATCAAAAGGATCAAATCTCTCTAAAAAACTTGGTAAATTAAATGTAAGGAAGTTCACAAAATCTTAACTTATAAATTCAATGCAAACAGACACAGCACTTTTACTCCAGGAACCATCAGATAAGGTATCTTATAAGGTCAACGCTAGAGATATCTTTGATGAAATTTATTTAGTAAAATAAGTAGGTACATACTGAATGAATGAACTTCGTTACCTGTTTAGAATGTAACTTTATTGGGTAACTGCATGAGGTTATGTAGGTAGGGTAGGTAGTAATTTTTAGGTGCTTGATTAGAAACCTGCACGCGGTGTACCCTGGGCAACGAAGATGGCGAGTGAATTGCCCTATTGGATCAACTTATAACCTGTCAATTGAGACGGCGCGGCGTGCGGTTTTAGTCGGTTTGAGTTCGAGATACCTAAATACTACTGCTGACCAGCAGCGGTCTCCACACGATAAGAAAAGAAAAGTGATTTAAATATGGAATTTAATTGTTAATATGGTATCAGATAGATGGATGAACTTTGAGTTAAAGTGTTTTATTTTGCCAAATTGAATTTATAAGTTTAGGTTTCAAGGACTTCCTTTCATTTAATTTACCAAGTTTCTTAGAGAGATTTGATCCTTTTGATTGACACTATCGATTGATGCCATAAAAATACAGGATGTTACTTTTTCGGATTTTAGTCGGTTCGATTACCGGGTGTGGCAAGCGAATTTAAAAAAATCTTTGAATGCAGTTTTGTTTCTTTTTAAAAATAAAATGATGTCTCCTTTAAGTAAAATGAGCCAACTTAAGGATTTAAGGTACTTGCCCTCCATGTGGCATCGCCGTGGGACGCCCTGTATATCTAGTGATGTTCTTAAAAGAATGCAGGTAAATAAAACATTGTTTAAACACTTAACTTCAACTTGAACTTAAACAAATATTTTTTATATTATACATTTAATTTAATCAATATTAAAATGTTACATTAGTCATCATATAAAACAAAAAAAAGCAGGCGCGTTTTTTTACATTATTAAATAAATGACAATAACAATCACTGCTATTGATGTTCTAGCGTATCTTAATAGGTCGCCATCACGGCTAAAAAAATCTTCTACTGCTTTAAATTTCTATTGTAATCGCTTGGAAAACCACAGCAAAGAGTTCATTCCACAGCTTGAGCGTATGTGCAAAACTTCGTGAGCGTTTGGACCGCGGGTGTACCGATCAGAATTCTGCTGATTGCTTACAGGATGATAGTAACTAGTGTAACTACACCCGCGGTCTAAACGTTTAGACCGCGGGTGTAGTTATTTTGTTATACAAGTTTTTATTAAAAGAGGTACACTCAATTCTATTAAAGGTACACTGAGGTACACTATAGGTACTATCATCGTGTAAGAAATCAGCAGAATTCTGATCGGTACACCCGCGGTCCAAACGCTCATCAAAACTTCCTTTCATACTGCACACCGTTCTACTGTCCGTTAACCTACATACTCACGCTTGTAAATCCCCGAAGGGGTAGGGAGAGGTGTATTAACAACCACATTTCACTAATTGTGATTTTCGGTCCCACGTAATAGGGGGCGATGAACTGCGTGTTTGCTGTCGAATGGAGAACATCCCAGTCCCTTAGTCGCCTACTACGTCATTAACCCCCTAATATAATGAAACAAGTGTAAATGTCAGGTGCTTAATTCATTTTCATAGTTTACTTATCGTTATGATAACGTTTAGGGCCGACGACGGCCTGGGGCAAATTGTTTGACAGGCTGTAATTTAATATTAAAATATGATAATGAGACATGAGTCGGGTATTTTTGGGCAGATTTTCTTTATGTAGTGTTATTATTAGAAGATTTGTTGAAACGTGAGGGTTAAACTGGATGTAGAGGTTTTGTCCGTGACTGATTAACCTTCATATAGCTGTGTCGCACTGGTGTGATGGCTGGAAAAAAAATTACTAGCTTTCACACTTCGCATAGCAGTGTGGCGGTTTATTATAGAAGGATCTATTGAAGTGTGGAGGTAAGACTGGACAGTGGACATAGAGGTTTTGTCCACGATCGACGAAACTTCACACCGCTGTGTCACACACGCTTGTCGTCGTCGTTGCGACGGTTAGTAGACTCTTCGACGTTGCCTCTCTGCCTGTCCGTATTCTACCGTCTCTACCACGCCGAGTTTTCTGAAGAGTTGCCGCCCACATACGGTGGAATCCATACTGTGTCGCGCCAAACGGTTTTTTTTTCCTCCTTCCTCTGCCGCACAATAAAGAGCGGGAATACTCTGCCCGTGCACGTGTTTCCGTTTTCCTACAGTCCCGCCTTCAAGCGGGGCATGACAAAGCATGTAGGTATACAGCCCCCCTAGACAAGTGGCAATTCGTTGCTCGGCGTATGATGGAATAGAATGACAAATGTACATTGTCTAGAGGGGCAGGTCGTCAAGTTAGGGACCACCATTTTAACTTCTGGACTGGACCTCAGCTTTTTACCATATATCGGAGTGCAGTCAATTGACAGACCAAATATGACAAAATCTTATCTTCTTCATCTTACCGATAATTCCAGTCGCATCCGAAGCTTTCACCTCAGAGTCTGGGGCCGCTTTACTAGTCTAACTGCGGATTTGGTTGAACTTCGGTCATCTATAAAAAAAATCTTATCTATATTTATGTATAACATTCAAATCTAAAAAACATTGCTTGTAATTCCGTATTCAGGAGATATGTCGGTCGTGTGTACGCCGTATATGAATACTGCATACAATCGTTGTACACCTGCGACATGCGAATAAGTCGAACTAATCCCGCTCCGCAGGTATGTCTGGCTTTAAACGCGTGTTAAATGGATTGTGGACTGTTTATGGCGATATGGCGCTCGTTCGTTTGAATTAAAATGTTATTTATGAGGATGTTATTGCTAGAATACGCTCGATAATGTGCAATTACACGACATATTGCAATTTCTAATTATTACAGAGAATGCGATACAAAATATTGTAATATGGATATTTAAACTCTAATAGCAATATAATATGGAGATTGCAATATGTCGTGTAATTACACTTATTACACACAATTACATTATTACACATTTTACTTTATTACTAAATATATAAATTAGTATTCCAGGACATTCTGTACCAAATTAGACTAGACTAAATTATTATAATAAATTGGAAGATTTTTATTTATAGCCGATGCCGTTTCCTACTATGTGGATGTTGGTTATTATGACTTTTAATCACATCTCCGGTTCTATTGAACCAATGTCGATCAAATAATAGCCAGATTTTAAATCTGACCAATTAAAAAAAATTGTTCAATAGGTATGACATAGCCCAAGCAATTTTTTTAATATCCGCTATGTCTGACAGCTACTTTACAGTTTTAAATATTTTAAAATAATAAACAGTATTCTCGCTAACCCCTCCTAAACCGCTTATACCAGGATGGGGTCACGTTTGTTGACAAACAGAGTGGGGCTCAGCCCCGCAATCTATTAATTACAAGCCCAACGACTTACCCATTACGCCACAGCCATTCAAAACACCCTGTATAATAGAGAACTAACGGTTACCATCTAAGTTTGTAAAGGCGCCTATACACGCTGGCCGAGCCAACGCCATCGTGTAGGTAGACAGTTTATTTGCCTTGCCTGCACCTCTAGTCAAGTGGTAATTCGTCGGCCGGCGTTTTGTAAAATAGAATGCCAAATGTATGGGATTTGACGTATACCTATGGCAGGCGTCAACGAATGTCAAAATCGTTAAATCCTATACGTTCGTCATTATATTCCATGATACGCCGAGTGATGACCAGGAGCGATGGCTCGGTGTCACTTGCCTAGTTGGCCGAATGAAGCCAAGCGTCAACGTGTGTAGAGGTTATTTGCGGTAACTTGTCTTCGACGCCGTCGCTCGAGATCACTCGCCTTGCTTCGGACTATTGGCGATACTTGTGCACAAATCAAAGACGCTCGTCTGCGCTCGGTCAACATGTGGGTGACTCTACAGACACTCGTCTATTGGCCGCTGGCATTGGCGGTCGGCGAACTTGGCGAACGTGTGGACATTTGCCTTGCGACTATTTGCCGACGCTAGCGTTGGCCTACACTCAGCCAACATGTATAGCCGACACGGCTACCATATTTGTGACGTCACAGTGATTATTAATTCGTTTATTAAACCCGGTGAGGCGTCCCTCGGTACCTGGGGACTTCGTGTAGGGTAATATGGCAACACTATAATGGCCGTAATGACCTGATTATTGTAAATTATAGTTTTGGTTGGGCAAATGTTGGTCCCTAGGCATATGATTAAAATGAAGTTACGTTTGTTTGCTAGGTTTCATAGTTTAAGCAAAGTAGTTTTTGACGTTTTGTACGTGGAAAATAATACTGGAAAGAGTATAAACAATTTCTGATTTCTAGTTTGATTTTAATTTGGGTATATGTAAAAATAGTGTATGAACATTTTCCCGTGAACGAAAGCAAATGGTCCATAATACCCAATTCCTGCCGGCTTGCTCTGCAAAGGGAAGCCGCAGTAGAAATATTTAAATTTATACTAGGTATATTTTCATCCCTTCTCGCGTATTCTGTCTCTGTTCTTGTAATCAATGCCTACATATTTTTCTCATAGAAAGGGGATGAAAAGTAGAGTATATGACTCGAGAGCAAATTATTTTTCCCTCGGGCGATGTACTTTGAACCCCTCGCTGCGCTCAGGTTTCTACGGTAGAATCCCCGCTACGCTCAGGATTCTATTCTAGAAACCTTCACTTCGCTCGTAGTTCACAATGGCGTCTTCGCCGTAAAAATTACAATTTGGCTCCCTTGTATACAATCACATACATTTTACATACAATCTATATTTCTACCTTTTGAAAATTTTCACTCTTCTGGTGAAGAGTGAAAATTCATGCAGCTTAACCTGCCCACTATTTGCTGAATGATCGCATCTATGTATCCATCTGGCTTGGATTTTTTATGCTAAAAATAATACCTATCCCAAAAATATAATTAAACGTGGCTACCTGTTTTATTGTTCGCGTTGGAATTACGGCCGCAGCCGAGGTTACATTCTGAATATTTAATAGTCATCAACTCCGAAAAGACCGCGGGAACAAGCTGCACCCCAATTATTCAGCATTGAAAATTTTATCTTACAACGTTGGTATTTTTAATGAATATTTATTAAAATCTTATGCTGGTTATTGCTCGGGAAATAAATCTTGGACAAAAGTGCTCTATACGCGCAGTACACGTTTCTTTGGTGTCTTTTGAGGATAGCACGGGGTGCTACTGCAGTGGACGAGCTCAAATTCACCAAATTCACCAAAATTCACCAAGTATAGATTGTACCTCCGGCAACTGACGGCCCACAGTCGGCGTGCGTTTTAGTCGGTTCGAGTCCGACATAACCTCCTCCTCCGGCTCCGGCGGGGGAGGTATCCGCGGGGATTTTTCGCACGATAAAAAAAAAAAAAAAAAAAAGTATAGATTGTACAAAACAATTCGCGCGCGCCAGGACCTCGTTTGTCGCGCGAATTAGGTCCGAGATACGTGTCTTGAGGTAAGCTTCAGTGACAACGTAAGTGAACTAATTTTTTTTTTATTAAGCTTCATGCACAAGTACATACGCGGATTATACAGCATCATCAGTAAATTAACTGTGATAAAATGTTGAAATGTATTTTGATTAATTTAACGGTAAACGAACATAGAGCTTAGAACAAGAGCATTCTTTCTTAATATTTTAGTGCAAAAGAAACCTTGTTTTCAGCGTTTATATAAGAAAGAACAACGAACAAAATGTTCTGTCACTGTTCACACTTATAGAATTTAACGTAGTAGTGATAGATTGAGCTTTTGCTCTAATGTAAATCCACCTTTATAAGAATAACAATAAACAACATTTTCGAATCTATATCATAATACAATCACTTCAATTCCCGAAATGTAATCTTATTTCAACCTGTTCCTGTAATCTTCCTTATTCCAATAAAGTATTTTCGTATTGTCATTGAACCTCCTTAATAATTCAAGCGGTAAGGGCTTAAACAGATTATGGATAGGCATTTTCATACTGGTAAAATATAATTTCAACACAGAAATCCAATTCTGTGAAATTACGTTTTTCAAACGCGTGTTTTCAAAACTTATGAAGACTAATAATTACGAATCGATTGAGTGAGTGATTGATGAGTGAAATCGGCCGATTTCGGAGCAGTAGGCACATGCTGTAAGAACATTTCGAACGATCGAACGAACTCGAAAGCTGAATCTGCAGTGATATTTCCATATCGCATGCTGTTTTGGTGATGTCACGTTGTCGAACACGTAAACATACATCACCCTCATGCTCGAGAACGTGACTACACAAAATTTACAGCAAGCAGAATGGAAATATCGCCGCGGATTGAGCTGTCGAGTTCGTTCGATCGTTCGAAATGTTCTTACAGCATGTGCCTACAGCTCGGCTCGATTCGTGCGAGCTCGGAGTGTCAGCTTAGGTTTTTTCGTTACGGAATTTCTGGATTCGGTCTCCACGGTCAAGGTCCGCGACAGAAGCTATGCAATAGCTTAAAAACTAAGTTACGTTTGAAAAGATTTTATCTATTGACACATATACACATTAAATATAATAATTTGACAGATCATACGGAAAAACAATGGGGAGAAGAGAAAATAAATCGCGAGGTTTCTGAATCGGGCCCCAGCTTAGTTACAATTCTGCTGAAAGTTACCGCACCTATTTGAAGTTGAGGAAGTCCATTGAGGTTTTATGAGTATTTTAAGAGCAAATTTCAATTTGATTGACGCGATTTTAAAAGTAAAGGGTCTCATGACAAAGTTTATTGTTTCATAACGAGCAATCAAAGGTTTTGTCTATAGACGTTTTGTCTATAGAACTTATTCAAATTTCGAATAACTGTTTTATTTTTAAATGGATAGGGAAAACGTAATCTGTCATCCATAATACTGAATTAATTCGGTTTTCCATGAAATCAATTGAAAAAAATATTTAAGTTCTTATATTATTATATTTTTGTTACTTTATTTTATCGGGTAATTAAATGATAGACATCTCGATTTATTAGTAATTTAATGATAAATAAATAAATGTATTAGTAGTAGAGCTTCTCAACAATCTTCTTATATAATAAAAATTGATGTTGCTAAACGCATAACACGCGAATCGATTCGGCTAATTTTTTTTCGTATATTCCAAAGGCTTCACGGAATGTCAAAAAAAGGTTCACTTCCACGCGGGCGAAGCCGCAGGCATCAGCTAGTATCTAATATCCTATACCTATCCAAGCTCCCTTCACTTGATACTGTTTAAGTGTCAAAATCTGTAATTTAGTTTAGTTATTAAACATAAGGTTGTTACTACCCTCGCAAACGCCCATTACTTTTTAATAGTGATCATAATAATTTCTATGGCAGTTGTAACCGCTTTCCGTGGTGCACGACGACGCGACGATCCCGGAACGCGCTTTAACCTAAATAATTAATGATAACTATCTCGTTGTCTAAGTTTGATTTCCTAAGGGATTAGGTATTTAAGATTCTTGTTGATATCAAACACGGTGTAATGTGTTACAGACATTATGTGTTACAGAAACTGTACGAAATTTTACGTAATCACTTGCGTTTAGTTTTATTGCGTGAAATTGTATGCCATGTTGTTTTTTTTTTTTTTAATTAGGAGTATAAAAATATTTTATACTAGCCCTCCGCCCGCGGCTCCGCTCGCGTGCATCTCGGTTAACGCGACCTTTGCTCATATCTTCGGTTCTACTCAACCGATTACGATCAAACAAACGTAAGATTTTAAGTCTGAGTAAGCCCTTTCTAACAAAAAAAACCGCATCAAAATCCGTTCAGTAGTTTTTGCGTCCATCGCGGACAAACAGACAAACAGACAAACAGATAAACAGATAAACAGACAAACAGATAAACAGACAAACAGACAAACAGACAGGAAATTAAAAAAATATATTTTCGTGTTCAGTATCGTTAACATAACATACCCCAAGTATTTTTTTTTAAATATCTCCAATGTACAGACACGACCACTTTACAATTATATAATAGTATAGATAGATAGTGAGTGTTGGTTGCCGGTGGAGTAGAATAGGGCCACCCCATCTCTTCCTGTGGGTGTCGTAAAAGGTGACTAAGGGATAGGGCTGTTCTCCATCCTACAGTAAACATACAGTCAAGTGCCCGCTAGACGGCAATAAGCTCGCCCCCTATCACGTGGGACCGAAAATCACAGTTGGCGAAATTTGGGTGTTAGCACACCTCTGCCTACCCCTTCGGGGATTTACAGGCGTGAGTAAATCATAAAAGGGTGTGCGAAATGTAAAACAGGCAGTTTAATTTTGAGAAGTTATAGTTTCTGTTTATTTATTTTTATCTTCTCTTTTCACCACATTTTTAAACTGCGACGCAATTTTCGTTTTCTACCGTTACTTAGTTCAAATAGGTTTTCATAAAGGTTTTCATCAAAGCCATTATTCCTAACATTTGTATTATTACGTATTTGTATCAAAAACAAAATATGTAATACTACAAGTGTTATACGAAAACAAAAGTGCTTAATCAATAATGTAAATAATATTTCATGGAAAAATATTTGATTCGATGTCCCGTCCACTTTTTTCTAATTAAAATTCCAAAGATTCCAACATGGCGGCTTGTCAAATGTGACGTTATTGTACATGCCGTTTCCTGCCGTTTTATGAAATATGGCGGTATAGGAGTGTTTGCTTGCATAGTTAGATTTAATTAAAATCCTTTGTAGTGCCTAACGTTGTAGTAATTACATTGTACGCTTTGTTGAGCTGCTTTTCGTAACGAACTAGCTATTGTCTGCAGCTCTACCCGCTTGGAATACTGAAATAGTCATTCTCAAGTTATGTACTAATGACGTAGCCTAGGGATATAGGGAATCATTTTTATTATATGCTAGCTTTATACACGCGGTTCGTCCCGTGCAGAGCTCGGTTTTCGGGACTTTTGGCCATATTTCCGGTACTTATAATGCTAAAAAATTACAATAAAAAATACCTAACATTTTAAGTTTGTCCGAAATCTTTCGAACAAAAAAATATACCGACTATTTTATTTGTGTCTTACATTTTACGCTAAACAGCTTTACTTGGGAATTATGGTAGGAGGAATGTATCTCGCACCGCACAAGACGTGGAAACCGCAACGGGTATTTAGAGTTTTCACTTTTTCTTTTTTTTATCTGACCCGAAAAAAATGTAGGCACCTCATCCGAATACCGTGCAACACGGGGAAACCGCAACGAATGTGTGGGGCATTTACCACGCAAAAACAACTTGCTGAGTGCTATACCTACTACGCCTGTGTTAGTGGGCCCACAGTGCTGCTTTGATATGACATCAAGGGCTCACTCATCGTAGGCCCGCAAGATGGCGTGCGGACTGCGAGCGCTACTAACTACTAGGTCGAACCCCATCCTATCGACCCGCAACCCCAATAAAAACCTTTGCCGTGATTTTTTATTTGTAAATAGAAAACTTTACATAATATAATACAAAAATTCATTGTAATCATAACAACGTTATAGGCACGCCTTTAGAACTAACAAACTACCCGCAACATCATCGACATAGATCTCGAAATTGGGTTAAAAAAAAAAGTTTAAAAAATGGTTAGCCATGTTTTAAAATATAGTTACTCTAGCATAGTATATTTCTTAGTAAATAGTCTGTAAAAGTATTTTAGAAGTATCAATAAACTGCACTCTTGACGCCTGAAATACAGGATTACCTAGTTCAGGCACAACTAAGATAATATCCCTAAATAAAGACCTATATAAGATACATAAATGCACAATAGTTATTTGTTATACAAGAGTGCAAAGTTGCTTTTTAACCGCGTGCTCATTTTTGATGACCGAGCAAGCGAAAGATTCTAAATTTGAATCACGAGCGTAGCGAGTGATTCACAAATTAGAATCTTGAGCGTTAGCGAGGGAATCAAAAGAGCACAAGGTGAAAAATCTTTGCACTCGAGTGCAACACGTAACTTTTCATCCCACCTCAGCGAGGAAATAATGAAATGCTTCTCCTTCCTAGCTTTAATTCCCAGTCAGCGTCCGAAGCTTTCACCTCGGAGTCCGGGGTCCGCTTTACCAGACTTAACTGCGGATTTGGCTGGACCTCGATATTTGCCGTGAAGCGACTGCCATCTGACCTCCACAACCCAATGATGACATTAGGCGATATCGAAGCATTGCAGCCAGACCGTTGTTGTTGAACTTTTTAGGGCTCCAACTACCCGTAACGACTGCCATAGATGTTCGTATGGCATCCGTGACCGACGGCTTAACGTGCTCTCCAAGGCACGACCAGACCAATGCAAATACCCATTTTCATGCATAAAAAATATTTGCACTGAGCGGGGATCGAACCCGTGCCTCCTGCGTAGCGGCCGCGTTCAATACCACTACGCCATGGAGGCTGTATAATATGTGTATTAATACTAGTAATAAAATACAACAAAATAAAAATTCAACAACAATGTCAACAATATGACGTGAAAAAAATTGATGCGCGCAAAGCAAATTTAAAAAAAAGTACACCAAGGAGGTTACGTTACGAGTCTGAGTTTTTCATGAATTAAAAAAAAGTTGTATGATAAATTCGGCACCATAGAGGTAGAAGTAAATAGGTTTAATGATGTTTTGAGTCCACAAACCTAGTACACACGATGTTCTAAATTTAAATTTACTTTACCTCTCTAGAGGATAAAAACGACTTTTACGCTCAGTTATCGAAGAGCAAAAATAGTCTTTCCGAGATGGTGGGATGAAAATATTATTATTATATTCATACCTAAAATAACTACTCATGCACAATGTTCCAACGCACGATAGATTAAGAACCCATGTAAAATACCTACTGTACAAAGATTATGAAATAAAGATTTATTATTATTATTTATTGCTATATAACCAAAATAATGTTTGGGTACACTTTGACAGTCTCTATGACGTGGCGGTGGTGAACGCGGCCACTACGGCACGGGCTCAATCTCCGCTCAGTGCAAATATGTGCATGCAGGAATATAGGTATTTGCATTACACCAATGGACGTGCCTCGGAGAGCAAGATAAGCCGTCGGTGCCGGTTGAAATACAAACATAATACATGACAGTCGTTACGGCTAGTCGGCGTCTTAAAATCTGGAATCCCAGATGCTATACTAAACCGCTCAGCTGCTTTCAACATAGGTAGGTACTCGTACCTACAAATTTTCACTTTCATAACGTCAGTAACAAAGATTTCTGAAAGCTTCACAATTAAAAGTAGATAAGTTAAATTAGATTTGAATCGGCTGCTGATAAAAACCATTACATTGTCGGCCAAAAGTTTTGAAATTCTAAATTTACTCCAAGATTAGAATCTCCCTCATTAAACTTGTAGCTTGTAGCGTCGTCGCTGAGAGAATAAGGCTGGCCACACACATCCGGAATGTTTTCTGAATTCATATCCTTAATTCAGAATTCCCGAATGCCATACAAAGTAATTATGTGCAACATAATATATCTTATATGCTGAATAAATCAGATTTATGAAATAATAATACTGACTATCGTTTTGAATTCCGGATCGAAAATTGCAGTACATGAGAATGTATCGCACGCAGGTCCATACATTGGAATAGAGTGAATTCATACACATACTGAAAATGTGTGAGGTAAGGTGACGAAATTCGAGAATATGAATTCAGATAGACATTCAGGCCCTCTAGACAAGTGGCAATTCGTTGCTCGGCGTATGATGGAATAGAATGACAAATGTATGGGATTTGACGTTTTTGACATTCGTTGACGCCTGTCATATACGTCAAATCCCATACATTTGTCATTCTATTCCATCATACGCCGAGCAACGAATTGCCACTTGTCTAGAGGGGCAGCATGTCTGTAGAGGCCAACCTAAGGGTACGAATTTTTTCACTCGCAGCCGTAGTGAAACACAAATTATTAATATACGGCTAAAGTGAACCTTGATCCTTATTTTCCAATTCTGTGATGGCGCCTGGTGCTGACTACCTTCATTTTGATGGCTAGCAGCCTTTTTTGGTGCTTGAGTTTATTTCGGATTAGGGTTAAGCTGTCAGTTACAACATACTTAGCTAAGAGCATGTTGTTGGCATATTATGCAATGTTTTTTGTTACTTTTTTAAAGTTAAAAAATGTTATGTTTGAATATTTTGAGTGACTTTTTTCACGAAACATCAAAATGTACATTCATGCGATATGTGTAAATTTCCCTGTAGTCACTAGGAGGGATAAAAATAGTGGTGGACCACGATGGAGAGATAACTATATTTTTGAATACTTATAATGTGTATTTTGTTTACAGGTAAGCTGCAAACTGGTGATTAAAACTTGTGAAAAAGTAAATGGTAAGTCAGAGTTTATAGAAAACATCGTTGAAACGTTGTAAAGCCCAAAATACAAAAGAGAAAGTGTTTGTAAAAAAAATGTCTTGTGAAAACTTTGAATAAAGAAAAAAGGAAAGTAAATTCAAAAAGTATTACGAACGTGTTTCGGAACAGACTATAAACTATTCATAATAAAGGTTGTCACACACTTACCTATCAGCTATAGAACGGATCATCGCCACCTCGATGTCTACACCCCCGACGGACATAGCCGTAGCGACTGAACATCTACGGCTCGTAGACCCGGCTACGACTTAGAGCTTAGAAATCGCTACGAAACGGCTCAATCACGAATTTAAGCGGGGATCAAAGAACTGCGAGCTGACGTCACTCAGCTTGAATACCTACTGCTATGATATTGACAGTAGTACATTTGACAGACTTTTTGGGGGATTGAGATTAGGTCGAGACTGAATTTTGAATAGCTTTTTATTAGGAAAATTGACCATCAGATTTATGTGCGTCAAGCTTAAACATTGCCATATAAGTAACCATTTAAATCAATGTTTCCATCACTTTAACGTGAACATACACGTTTTCTAAACTAATTTTCAGCTACTTATTCGTCGTAATAAAAGTAAGTAGCTATTTATTGCCTTTAACGAAAAGCGCTAGTGAGTCTAGTGACCATAATTGATTTTATGCGTTGCCTCACGTTTATTACGTAAGCTATGACCTGTACCTGGCGCGCAGCCAACTAGCTCCTGCCTTCAGTGCCAGATGTGTTAAACATTTTTTTTTAAATTGAACTGTAACACTGAATTGCGCAGTCGTTGAGTATCTGCAAATTTATGATGCCTGGTAATGAAATTATTGAAGAAAAACCACTTTTTAACGGATTCTGTCGCGATTTATTTGTTATTGTTTACTTTTAGCTCGCATCTTTGGCTACTTTTCAGCAGCGATGGTCGCGGGGTGACTAGAGATGGTAGTTGTCACATTAAAATTGACTGATTCAGTTATGTAGCAGGTTGCGAATGGGACAGACATTTTGCGAATGGGACGATATGCGACTAAACCAAATTATCAATTTCAACTGCATAAGTTGAAGAAGATGTTAATGAAACTATTATTTTCTGACCGTTTGGTCAACTCATGTCACTCGATCTTATCCAGCGGGATGAGTTGTCCTAGTGCAATTATTGAATCTATTTCTCTTTTCTATCACATTTACTTTTCACTTGTAGAGTCAGCATCAGACCAATCTTGACTAGCAATGTACTCAAAATAACCTACCTACTAATGATGCTGATACTAAACTGTTATAATATTGATTTCAATTGTATTATCGTCCGAACTAAAGGTGTGTGCCAAATAACAGAACAAATAGTCAACAAGAAGGGGGGAAAACCAAGTATTAAGATCATTTTGAATACTTTGCTAGTCAAGCTTGATCTGATGGAAATTGGAACCTTTATCCAAGTACAGTTGTGTATTTGGATAATGGTTCGTGCTTCGGAGAGCACGTTAAGCCGTCGGTCCCGGTTGCCTTAAGAACATCTATGGCAGCCGTTACGGGTAGTTGGAGCCCTAAAAAGTCCAAAAACAACTGTCTAGCTGCAAAGCTTCGATATCGCCTAATGTTACCATTGGGTCGTGGAGGTCAGATGGCAATCGCTTCACGGAAAATATCGAGGTCTAGCCAAATCCGTAGTTAAGACTGGTAAAGCGGACCCCAGACTCCGAGCTGAAAAGCTTCGAATGCGACTGGGAATTAACGCCAGGATGAAGAAGAAGTTGTGTACTTGGATAATGGTTGTTGGAAAACATAAGTGCTGTCATCGAGTCCCACTCATTAGTCGCGCTCACTTGATGATAATGACAGTGTTGCGAGCGCTGCATGCAACTGATAAGGATATCCAACGACGGAACGGGCATAATGCGTGCTCCCGGTTGAATTTGAATGGAATATCGCAATCCTTTTGGAAAATGCAGTTGAATAATACAGTGTCATGAATGTGTACATACTTACTCGTAAATATCTATTGCTAATTATTTATTTAAAACAAAATCGTAATGGCGAATCTTATAAATTGCCTTTAGTAATGTCTTCTAAAATTATTATTATAAAAAAAAATACTAATTGAATGAAATTTTAAAGCATTTATGATACGTAACAAGTCAAAAAGAAAAGAGAATCGATCTCAGGCGGGACTCGAACCCGCGATTTTTCACTTACAGTGGGAATGCTCTGGAAAAAATGTTGAAAAAATATAAGTATTTAGAATAGAATTTTCATAAGAGAAAATGTAAAAAATGTGTGCTACGATTGCTTCAAATGAACTTCTAGGTTCGATTACCGGCACTGTGTTATTAGATTTTTCTGTTAGACTCTCGGTAGCAACACGGAGTCTGGAAAGTGTCCAGTTGACCCTAATAGCCTCTCGTTCCATTACGTACAAGCTGAACACAGTGAAATGTTCCGACACGAAACAGCACAATGTTTCCAAGCTCAACAAATACTCGTATTTTCGAAGAAGAAAATGTAATAACGTATTCATGCCTCTTTATACGTTAAGTTTGATACTTTATGCGATCGTCTAGATTAGACTAAAACTAGGTGTAGTTTTAGTATTTTATTTCTAAAAATGCAATCCCGTATTGGTAAATACGGGATTGCATTTTTAGGAATAAAATACTTATTTACAATCAATGCATAATAGTGCTATTATCTGTTCTGTGGCATAATTGAATTTCAATGCAGTCACATTTCATTTTTTTATTTTAGGATTATTAGAATTGGACTTTAGGTGTTTGTAGGCAGAGTAGTCCAATTATTCCAAGTAGTTCCAATTTGTATTACACCAGTCGATATCACTATAAAAAGAAAATTTGTATGTGAGTGCAAAAAAAAAAACAGATTTAAGCTCCAAGCTCCAACTTAACTAAGAATAACGAAAGAAAAATAAGAAAATAAATAAGTGCCTACCTTCGAAGACTTTCGCCCATATACCCTTAGTTATTATTGCGTGCAAAAGTAAAAGTAAAGAAATAAATATTCATTTTTATTTAAGCAGAACTATCTAACTTGGCTGCGGAGTACAATTTATTTAATATTCACATGCCCGCCGGCAAGTTTTGTTAGAGCCGTCTTGATTAATAGCACATTGGTGAAAAAGTTAATTCTAAGAACTTGGTTCAGAAGCCCTGAAGGAATTACAAAGTTTATGAAAGAGAGATGATATTTCGATTACAAACTTAATTTTCGAAATGAAAGTCGGTAACGATACTTTGTTATTGTTCGTATTTGGCTTTTATATTGTTTATGCTATGTTTTAAGGATAGTATTTATTTTGTTACTAGCTATTGCCCGCTGCTCCGCTTACGTGAATGTCGGTTTTTGCATCCAAACTTAGAAGGAGACTTTTAAAGGCTCCAACTACCTTTAACGACTGCACAAGTTATATGTAGTGTAGTCAGTGTATTATATGTATATATGTATTGTGTTTGTATTATATATATGTATACCTATTATAATTATTTATTATATGTAAGCATTAGATAGGATTGCTGTATTATATGTATTTGTGTAGGCACATATATATGTTAATATATTTATTTGTGTATTAGGTATTAATATGTACTTATTGCATTAACATTTTAAAAGTACGCCGAACAACTACCACTCAATCCTACAACCTTAATTACCATCCAAAGG
Source organism: Eilema depressum (assembly GCA_914767945.1). NCBI lineage: Eukaryota > Metazoa > Arthropoda > Insecta > Lepidoptera > Erebidae > Eilema > Eilema depressum. The sequence goes on from OU612026.1 coordinate 5,403,155, forward strand.
TTGCCTGGCAGAAATCGCTTAAAGCGATAAGGCCGCCCATTGTACTAGTTCCATAGTTGTAGATTATAATAATTGTGTATTTTAATGGTGTACAATAAAGTGTATAATAAATAAATAAATAAAATAGATTTTCAAATAGCAACCGGGACCGACGGCTTAACGAGCTCTCCGAGGCACGACTAGACGAATACAAATACGCATATTCATGCATACAAATATTTGCACAAAGCGGGGATCAAACTCATGCCTTCTGCGTAGCGGCCGGGTTTACTACCGCAACGCCACAGAGGCTGTCAACACCCTATAAGCATTCATGGATAAAGAAAGCAAGTTAATGATCCATACTGTAGATAAAGCTACTCTCAATATACAGTACATACATAAAATTTCAGTACTTTGTGGCCTACCCTCGTTCATAAAAGATAAGCACATGAGTAAAAATACATAAAGATGCTAAATAAGTAGGCTGTTATCTCACAAACTCCCTGCGTTTACATAATCAGTGTATTAGTAGGTATGAGCTAAACCTTTTACTCCTTTGCATTAAACTTCACTATTTTTCAGACTGTAGGTATTTTTATCGCCATGAAATAATAATGACTACCTGATTGATAGAAGGGATAATCAACTCACCTTTGATAACTTAAACATCGTTCAGAGCTCTTTTTTTTTGCAATAGCACATTAGAGAAAGAATACTACATATATCTAAAATGCCAAATGTCATAGAGAAGTAGAGATTTCCATGTTGCTAGTGAAAATGTTGCGGTAAACCTGAGCTGTAGCCGTACCTTTATAAGTGAGATAGATTCAAAATAAAAAACTATATATGAATCTTCATCATTCTTAAATGTTTTGGAACGTTCGTGTTAAGTAATAGCTCAGCTATTATTTGATGCATCGTTAATCGCCTAATTTACTTGAACTTCCTGCTACTCGAAATATGTGTCAATGTAGGTGGATAGATAATTCTCTAAAGGTATAGTAAACCAAAAATAAAAATGTCTAAAACATTCATACATAATATGCACAGTGTGAAATAAATAATATATTCAACGTTCTGAATAATATTTTATATTAGCACCCAATAATGTAACAAAAACTACCAATCTATCATACTCCATGTCAACAGCCATCCTACTTTATTATCATAAAAAACCTTCGTAAGAACCTACTTCACCTTTTTAAATATTCATGGCACAGGCCTACACGGTCCATTTTCATTAGCGTCTTATAAATATGTACGGAATCTTAAACTTGAGAAAATACGAACCGAACTGAGTTTTCGAAGAAATGAACATCGTCAGGTATTTTTATTTGTTCACTTTGAATGAAGGTGTCGATGCGTGATTGATAAATAATGTACCTACATTATTTATTATATTTGATATTGGCGCCCCACCGTGGGACCTCACTAACATAAAAATAAGTAATATAGAATAGAATAGCATAAGGTATTTTTATTTGTTCACTTTGAATGAAGGTGTTGATGCGTGATTGTTTGCAGTTCCACCATAATGAAGTCACTGTGCCTTCATTCTCTAATGGCTTATATATGAGCATTTGTGTGTCAAATCATAAGCGAGAAACAGTAAACATTTATTTCGTGCCTTTGTTATTTGAACAAGGTACCTACATGATTTATTATATTTGATATTGGCGCCCCACCGTGGGACCTCACTAACGTCAAAATATATAATACAGAATGGAACATATATCCGAGAAATCTGTACCTTCGTCTAGCTAACAAAATTTCGTTCCAATAATCTAGTTTCGAAATTATTGTTACTCTAGCTTATTGGCGCCCAACATGGTACCTGCTTGGACTATAATTTAGGCCGGACAACCTCTATCCATTGTCAAGGGAAATTACCTAACCGTTGACCTGTGACATCCACTGTCTCGTGCGTCACGGCCATAAGCCTAAGACACGATATCTGATTGACTTACAGGCCTCTGTTGGTGGATTAATATATTACTATATAGATAGCTTCAGCTGCCTATACTAGATTGTTTGTATTAAGATTTCCGTCGGTGGTATGAAAATCCAATGCCGTTACTACTTATTTATTTCAATACTTTATTTCATATTAATTAACGAAGACCGTCTGCTGCATGCGTGTACACGCATGCGGCCACTGTTTCGAGCACATAATTGGTGTGAATATTGTGGAAATAATTTCGTGCATAAAAATATAAACGATTGCACGAATTAGTACGCAATGCGGACGCCCGCTTGCGTGATAAGTATAAGTCAGTGATGGCACGCTTAAACTGTAGAATGAACTTCCTGCCGTGTTTTTCAAGCGACTACAGTATGGGGTTCTTCAAGAGAGTCTTTCAAGTTCTTACGGGATCCGCAGCGTGAGTGTAACGCCCCTGGTGTTGCATATGTCCATAGGCCACGGTAACCACTTTCACTCAGGTAAGCCTTGTGCTTGTTGGCAGACAAGCACGCAAGAAGTATAAAAGAGCTGTTAATTCACTCATACCTGGTTTACTTCTTATTGTGAATGTATTCTTGTTAGAAATTAGTTAGTAGTAGAAGTACTTTTATTCCAAATGTAAATATATTGCCTGAACATAAGTGAATGCTTAAATGAAACCTTTCGGTCACAAGGTTAGACGTGGATTCAAATAACTTTTCTAGTATGTTCAGGTACGGCCAGTTACAATATAAATGGTACATCGTTGTACGATGCCTGAAGGACACCTTACTAATTGTAATTACACACGACGAAGACCCTTTCAATGATTGCTATTATTACTATTGTCCATTCTGACCTTTTTGACCCTTACAATTTGAGAGTCGATGAACTTTTCAATGCTTTTGATTTTGTTGTTTTATTTTACCGTTTGAAAATAGTTTATTTAATAGTCGATATTTGAATTAATTGGAAGGTTAATAAATAAGAGGAGGAAATAAGTAAATAACAGGTTTTGTCTCTAATTTTATACTACAAATAAATATAGATAAGTTTATCGTTATATTTTCGATTACATATCTAAACTTCTTTACTCATCTTATACGTAAAGAGGACGCCCTTTTTCGCGTGACTGATTCCAACACAAAGATTCCAATCGAAACTACCGAAGCAAAGAAATCTTCGTATCACCTCTGTCATCGAGTAACGGATTTCTTGAAGAAATTATCCGCTCTGAAAACCCTTTCAAGACCAAGATTTTCTCTACTGCGTTATTTGAAACATGCAATAGTTAGTCTACAGAAATTCGCACAAAACAGAATCATTTCTGTAGACTATATGAAATAGTCTAGGAGTATACTATATGAAATAGTCTAGGAGTAAACTATATGAAATAGTCCACAGAAATGAACCAGTGCGAATTTGAGGTGTGGAAACTGTTGGAAATGGAATTTTGATCGAGGTCGAGTGTCTCGATCTGAGGTCGGAATAAATCAAAACGGAATTCAACAGGGATTAATCTAATCTGGCCTCACAATACGCCGCGGTGTGAATTTCAGATAATTCGCTCAACTTTGAACGTACCTACTCGTCAGCTGTGAGTTCAATAGAATATTTTGAACGAAAGCTTTTTGTTAGAGCGACGAGTGATAAATTATGGGGGATATTTCAGGGGAGAGATGAGATCCGATTCTCAGCACTCCATGGATTCACCGTGCGGTCGCCGGGTCCATAGCGTGATACAGAGAGGAACACCGTGACGGCGACTGGGACTTGCGACCCAGATGTAGGTTTAGGGTGGCCACCTTGTGATGCATCAGCGCTCACCTCCACCGTCAGTAGTGTTCCCCCCCTACCTATCCAAATTTGGTAAGATCCTATCAATGCCGCTTTTGATATTCGATTTAGTAAAGAGCTTACTGAAGCTCTTGGCAATCCGAGGTCTTTAAGTAAGTTGTACAGGGATTTAGCTGGAATTCCCCTTGCTCCTACTTCTACGGCGTAGAGTTTAACCACGTAGCCGTTCTTGGTTAACTCGTTAGTCAAGTCAAAGTATTTGTTTGTCTTTATAGCGTGGTCTTTAGGTATATTAGTTTCCCACGGTACTGTGAGTTCTACAAGCACTGCACGCCTATGCGATCGTGAATAAAGGAATATGTCGGGTCTGGATGATGAGGCACAGATATCCTCAGAAATAGAGACGTCTGAGACGTATTTTTTTTTACTTTTACATTTTAGAGGTACTTATTTATGTGTTTTTCGTACTTTTTATATTTGTTTTAAACCGATTGGAAATTTGCTTAAAAATATGAGTGACGGTATGGAAGTGTTGGTAATCTAAGGGGAAATTGCACCAGTCTTATTCATCTTTTTCTACATAGCGTCAATGACTTATAAAATTATTTAAATTTTGTAGGCTCAATACTTGGCTGCAACTCTCAATTAAGAAGAAGAAGAATTGCCCCTTTGATGTTAGTTTGAAGGGTAATACAATTTAAATCAATGAAATAGTTTGGTATTAACATCATTAGTAGGTATTAAGATTATTTTGAGTACTTTGCTAGTCAAGATCGATCTGATACTGACTGTACAGGTGCACCAGTGTTAATCCGTTGACTAAAATAAGTCCTCACGTTTTACTCATCACTCCTTTTTTTAATAATCATCTAACGGATCAAATTGCGAAGGAACCCATAGCTCGAGTGATTAGAAACACGGTCGCCTGGAATAACTAGATACAACGTCAATATTGCTTGAGGGCCTAATCCACAATAAATTCCGGCCGCAGAGGGATTTGGATTACGGAAAAATCTACACTTTGATTAACTTTTTTATTCTGGTTGTGTCTTCATTCCACAGAGTATAATCTGACAGTATATATACAGCCTATATATACAGCCTAGACTCAACCCCAGGGGCGTGGATCAAGAAAGTCCGGTAAATGGTTATATGCCCGATAAGGGTTTACGGGGACCAAATACAGAGATTGATGAAATGTGGGTCTTTATTCACATTTGCTTAGTCATTCCAGGATAATAGTCGTGAATATAAATATTAAGTAGAGTAACAGGCTAGTTCGGGACTAGACAGCACTGTTAAGATTTATTCAATTCATATTTACAAGTTTCATTTGTAAGTTAAAAAACTTAATTCTTGAAACTCACATTACTTAGGTACCTTTCTGAAAAAATATAAAATATATTGGATTCAGACATACCTACGAATAAAATAAGTACGTATGTTTTATTCCTAATTTCTTAAATATGCTAAGTTATAATATAGTTTTGCTTTTATGGGTTTCTGGCGTTCCCTTATAAACTGACGTACAAGCCAGTTCTGTTTAATACTGGCTTGTAGGTCAGTTTGAATTCTGCCCATATTCCCTGAAGACCTTACTATGACCTGTACCACGAGTACCATGACTACCATCTAATTCACGAGAAAAATATAACAAGAAGTTTCTATGTCTTCGGATTCGAGTAAACATTAATCGAACAATGCCCTACTTTTATGCCCAGCCATTACAGACGAAGAAACTGCCGCTTTTGTTCCCCTATTTCCATAACATCATAATAACTCCCCATAAAACTAATGAGATGAATACGGCTCTGTCTGCCTTCATAAACAACGTAAACGTATTGTAGTGGATATTATTATGTAAAACCGCTGTATTGGTATCAAATAAACTATGTTCACTTTTCAACTAGCTTTGGGAGTGGAATCCACCATTTTGTTTAGGTATTCAGGTCAATTTCGAGAACTTTGAGTGGAGTATGACGAAATTAAAAGCTTAATATGAATAATTTATTAGTACCTAAATTAGCCATTAAGAAAACTATTGAAATAATGTAAGCAATTTTAAAAACTTTCGTTTTGTATTTCACTGCAACAAAATTGAGACAGCACACATTTAACGGGCGTGATCCTAAACTCAGTTGAAACTTGATATATTCCACACGGAAACAGCTGTGCAACGATCTCGGTGTAATATTATTTAGGTGTGAATGCCTGAGCAAATCTCTAAGGCTCTATACAAATCTATAGCTTGAAGCCTAAATACCACCTGCGTTGTTATACCTACCTCTCCAGTGTTATATCTAGCACCTACCTATACATCAATAGTGAAGAGTATAAATACACAGGTTATATTAGTTCTAATAGTGCTGAATAGCCGATCTGTGTTTACGGTTAACCGCGTAGAACATTAGGTAATCTGTGGTGGAACAAACATCTGTATTTTGTGTAGGTACGTTCCGCTAAGTCTGATGTTTAAAATTATATATCAGCTGAAAGTAATGGACACCTAAAACCTAAACTAAAGTAATTTGAAAGTCATACAACTGCTTGCATGTATGTTGTTGTATGCTTTTCCTTGACGAACTTTTGTCTGAATATAGAAAAAAACAGTTCGATTCCGTTTGACAACCGGACTACTGCTACTAAAAAGTTGCAGTAGTCCGATCAACCGGACTAGCAACCGGACTACTGAGACTAGAGGGAAAATAGTATACACACCAGGTAGGTACCTACTTTAATCATTTACAGTTCCAAATTTTCTTGCGGATATATAGAATTGATATTATGTTATAACAAGAACATATTATTATTATATAGATCATTCTAAGCATTTCTTTAAATATTTTTTCTGAACATTTCTAACCTTGCCGCATTCGCTTCCTGAAAGCCGCTGTGGATACATAGCGGCTTCCATGAATTTTAGATTAAATTATATTCTTCGTATTCTAAAGCAAAACATTTCCAACTCCTTCCTTTTTCCACCTTTAACTTTTTTGATGACAACCTTGAATGTTCCAGAAACACAATAGCAATTCGTACACGACTGTATCACACTAAACTACAAACAAAAACATACCCACGGTCTATTACAATAAAGTCTATAATGTAATTTACCTAAACAAAGCGAGATATTCATAACTGTCGCGAGTTGAAATTCCGCATCCGTGTTTGCGGATCTGGACATTAATAATCTGCATCCGATGCGGATACACGGATATACATCATTAACAAACCAGGACATCTCTATTATGTAACTTTAATGCTGAAACGGAACCCGTGTCTGATATTGTTGTGAAAAATTACGTGACAACGACGCAGCATTCTTGGTACTATAATGTTAGGAAAATAAAAGTATGTATGTCCTATATCTTTTTGGCCTGTTCATCCCTCGTGAAGTAGTGCAAAAAGTCAGTGTACGTATTTTTATATTTTTGTAAAGCTGCCGCCCGTGACATGACACGCGTGGAGTTCGTTTTACCCCCTTCTTAGGGGTGGAGTTTCGTGAAATCCGTTCTTAGTGGACATCTACACCCTATAAGGAACCTATCTGCAAATATATACCTACTAAAAACGAACGACGCAATAAGGAAATTATTAAAACCACATTTCCTCGCAAGGTGAAGTTGATTAACACACACATATTGTATTCTTTCATCTAAAGTGACGGCGAATATGTAAACAGAAACATATCATAATACTCCCCTTGATCCAGGTATCGAACTCAGCTACAAACAATCACACATAGCAAACATCCAAATAGGCAAACAGTGCAAATATATAGCTGCTAAAAACGAACGACGCAATAAGGAAATGAGGATGAATCACATAATGGAATATTGTATTTTTAATCAGTATACCAGGTGCGCTATACCTTTCTGAGTATCCTATTTTTTAAATAATCAAAATCCGCCAAGAAATGACGAAGCTATTAGGGATTTCTTAACGAGTACTTAAAAACGCCCGCTTACACTGCGATTTAGACGATGACGTCATCTGTTATGAACGCGTCCCGACTAGCGCAGTCGCCAGTCAGTCAGTACAAATTCTTTCGTGGATCGACTAGTAGTGCTTGCGTTTTATTGGTTTTTCTTAGTACTTTATTTGTGTTTTAAGTTCTTTGGTGATTATTCAAATACAGTTTGTTTTTAAAATACTTTATAATATACGTAGTTCGTCCTAACGCTTGTACTTATTTACCTACCTTATGATGTTCTGTCGAAAGTTGTACCTACTGTGTTATCAAGCGAGTAATAAGCCACGTTAGAAATGACGTGAAATAACTGAAGCTAGTATAATACAGGTTCAGAAAAGGAAAAGGTATTAAGTTTTACAATAAAATGAAGTACCTACTTAAGTAGGTATTGCCGTCATGACCACTTCAAAAGTATTTAGGAGACTTATTCGTAGTGGTGGTCTGTAACTTTTAAAAATGATAGAATAGGTAGGTAAGTATATAGTACACGCCTGCAGGATAATCTCTAGACTGAATTTTGTTATCATATATAGACATAGGTAGGTACGCAATATAGGTATTTAAACTTTCATGGCCTTTCACATTACTATTAAGGTCCAACCCCACCAAACGGACGGCATCGGAACGGATTTTACAATCTTTAAACAAAATAAATCTTATATCACAGCATTTAAAGTTTATATTACCAAGTCACGCATGACAGCTTGACGTGCGTCATGCCGCCGCACATCGCTGTCAAGCTGTTGTGCGTGACTTGGTAATATTAACTTCAAACACTGTGATAATAAGATTTAATTTTGTTTAAAGATTGTAAAATCCGGGCCGATGCCGTCCGTTTGATGGGGTTGGACCTTTAGTGGAAGCTCCAAACAATACATGGTAAATATCTCGATAGTTCTAATAGTAATAGGTACACAATAACTATTTACGTCAAAATGATCTTCGCAACAATGTAAAACACTTTTGCTTGAAAGAGGAGTTTTATCATCTCTTCTCATTACTTTAACCTATTTTTTTCTTATCTTTGCATCTCTCGGAACATAAAAAAACAGTTTATTAGGCGTAGTAATACTTGTATTCTTGCATTTTGGCACAGTACAATATTTGTATGGGGGCATTATTACCACCGAAACAATAACAAACGTTCCAGTCTATACACTACAGTGGACTGCGTTGCGTCCGAACGCCCGCCTTTTGCACATTATAAGATACGTACGCCAGACAAGAAATATTTCGTGTCTAATGAAGAGAACACCTTGCACACTGTAAGAAATTATCGACAAGAAATTTCTTACGTACACCAGAAATTTCTTACGTAGCCACAAACATTTATGTTTGTTACAAACATTTCTGTTTGTTGCAAACATGTTTTGTTTATCATTCTGTATAGAATGATAAAACATGTTTGTAACAAAAAATATATTATACATACATACATATTATTATACTTAGGGGTTTTACAGGAGTGCTGTAAATTCCCGAAGGGGTAAGCAGAGGTGTATTAACAGCACATTCCATCAAATTATTTTCGGTACCACGTAATAGGAGCGAGCCTATTGCCGTCAAGCGGGCACTTACCCAATGTTGCTTAACGTCGTAATGCAAAGAACGGTCACCCATCCAAAACCTGACCCAGCCAATATTGCTTAGAAAGAAAGAAAGAAAATTGATTTTTACTTTCTCTCAGCCAATATTGCTCCTAGCCAATAGGTATAACTTAACCTCGTAATGTAGGTACAGAACGAAGTACCTACTTAGGTAATTTCTTATTTCTTTACTTCATTCATTAGTATGTACCTAACCATAATTTGACGGAGGATACACAATCCTCACAATCATATACTTACCTAGGTAGGTACAAAATAGACAGACGACAGCGTCTTTTTTTGATTGCATATGCATACCTATCTATATCATAGACGGGAACTTTAAATCTATACAAATAAAATTGGAGTGTCTGTTTGTAATATTAAAATAACCGGTTTCTACTACATGCATATGAATGTATTGTATACGGTACACATAGGTACCAAAATATATATTTTTTAAATTTTTGTCTGTCTGTCTGTTTGTTCCGGCTAATCTCTGGAACGGCTGAACCATTTGGACGTGACTTTCTCTGGCAGATAGCTTATGTAATAAGAAGTAACTTAGGTAGGCTAAAGTTGGCACGGAATCCGAATTCCACGCGGGTGGAGCCGCGGGCAACAGCTAGTATAATAATAATAATATGACGAGACTCGAGAATCAGCGATGGGACATAATACAAAGCTTGTAGGTACCAGAATTAATGCGAAACGAAAGAAAGTTTTTAATGACCTACGTACGTACATACCTACCTATATGTCCCAAACAACTTTTGACGAGTTGTTAAAATAGGTACTTACTTGAAGATTTCATTACATCGTCAAAATACGCAATTTATAGAAGCTATATCCCCACGTGGAATGCTAGCTGTAACTCTCAGGTAGGTACCTAAGGATTTTAATACCTACCTATTTAGTTCATCGAGACGTCACCAGTTACAACTCACAACCGAAACTGCATTTAAAAATGTACTAGCAAACTGAAAGTCATTTGGCATAGAATCATAACCCTCCTTTGGCTTGACCGTAGTCGGGTAAAAATCAAAAGCCGCACCGCCGCGCCGACAGGCGCTAGCGGCACGTGTAGAGTGAGGTGCGGTATGTCGGGGGAGGGGCACAAAGGCGCCGCCGCCGCGGCAGCCGCGCCGCCGCCGCCGCAGAATGAATAGGTACCGAGTGGGCCGTTCAACAACGTCTTGCAAGTTTTTGTGTAAGGTACTTGTTACCTACTTGTAATTATTTTGAAAACTTTGCTTATATTTAAAAGTAAAAATAGCAATGTTCCAATTTTGAATATCTCTCCACAATTTTTGAGAGCCATTGTGTCTCATTTAAAAATGGATCTGCATCGAGAACATTTTCGTACGATGATTGTGCGAAAATTGGTTCAGACGCATGAAACTTTGTGTAGAGGCTGGTGGTATGACAAACTAGTATGACCACGAGGAAACGGCCTGGTGGATTTAATAAAAATATTTTATACATCGAAGTTAATTTTATAATTTCTCAAAATAAAACTTGATGTAATTGAGTTTCCCACGTACGTAAGAAATTTCTGGTCTAGATCCGCCAAAATGCGTGTGTCTTATCAGACACAAGAAAAAATTTCTTACAATGTGCACGGTCTCATATAACAACAAAGGCGACTGCATTTCTTATAAGAAATTTCTTGTCAAGCACCAGAAATTTTCTTACAATGTGCAAAGGCACTGAGCGCTCGCATCACACCGCACCGCACGTTTCCCGCTCTTACGCTTACCTAACGCTGAAGTTCTTCATTGTAATCAAATAGTTTGAATAGCAATTTTAATCTACATTAAATGCACAATATATTGAACGTATTTAATTGGATAAGGAATGATACTGTATTGTTAAAAATAGCTTCGATAATGACACATTATTATTTTGTAATTTTTAAAGGATAAAAATGATTGCTATGGGTTTTTCTTAGGAGATAGACATATGCTATCGCGGACTTTTATGTAGACCTTTTTAAGTTATATATTTCCGCAGTACATTATCTTATTCTATCATCAATAGTTTTCGCAGCGCACGCGACGTAAGAAATATTTTAAGTAATTTTTTTACATCTTGGATTTCATTATTGAAGTTTTAGTAAAGATTCCTAATTTGTTTGAAAATAAAATAAAGTCTATGTTAGTCAGTGATAATGCAGCTTTCTAATGGTAAAAGAATTTTCGAAATCGGTCTAGTAGTTTTTGAGTTTAATCGAATACAAAAATACAAATCTTCCCTCTTTATTACCATGTTAACATACTAGATGTATGGAAGTCTGCCGGATTTGTTGACATTTATGAACACTGCTCCGCTCCCTTTTGTAGTAGCGTGATGTTATATAGCCTATAACCTTCATCGATAAATGGACTATTCAACAGAAAAAGAGCTTTTCAATTCGAACCGGTGGTTCCTGAGATTAGCGCGTTCAAACAAACAAACTCTTCAGTTTCATAATATTATAAGTAGGTATAGATATAGTTATTTTTATTAAAAAAAATATTGACGTAAATAGCACAAAAACTATATTATTAGAAGCTTTGTAAATTACTTAAAATCCGTACAAAATTTCAAAATTATACGTTACGAAATAAAACAGCTATGGAGTCTTAACCCAAAAGAGCCCTAAGTCTTCATACTCTCCATAGCGGCAGCGCGCGCTGTCATAACAGATGACGTCACACAGTATTTTGGCGCGGCGGCGAGCGTTTTTGAGATTACTGCATTAAAATTGCTGTATCTTCGTCATTTTTGATCGGATTGAAATAATTTTTTCACAGTGTTTATTGTTTTTTTAATCATTATAAATCTGCGTACTCAGCTAAAAACGTGAATGATCCTCATTAATAAAACCACATTTCCTCCTAAGGTGAAGTTGATTAACACACACACATATTGTATTCTTTCATCTAACCAAGATTATACCGTATCCTGTCAATACCAAATACTACCAATAAATCTCTTCTTTTCTTTTCGTGAATACCTCCCAAACCGTGTGTCCGATGGACCCCTCACACCGAACGTCACTCACCTAATAAATTATCTTCCACAATTATTGACGGGACTATTGTTAGCTAGGGCCCCGCTTATAGGATAACGGGCCCCTTATCCCGAATTGGGCCATGCCCGATAATAAATTATAGCCCGGCATTTTATAAGGGAATTAAGAGCAAAAATGTTTACGCAATGATTTCTTTATTATTCCCTTGATAGATTTGTTTTGACGTCACTGAGTGTACCGTCTGTAATTTATTCTTATTATGTTTTTTTAAGCAAATTGATTTAAATCCCCCAGCGATTTAAATCAAAATTTGGCTGCAGTGATTTATTTTTTTAGGATTATTAAGTCTGAATACTGAGTCAGCTCAACCCTCTTTTTAAAGATAAAAAGTTTTTTTTCTTAAATTTACAGCTGTATGGTTTTTAGGGTTCCGTACCCTAAGTACTCTTCTGTCTGTCACCAGGCTGTCATTGATGATGTATGTTTGCCTTATTACTGCAAATATTTAAAACAGAATACTTAATGTTGTATAGATAATGGTTCGGACCCCACGCGGACCGAGCCGCGGACAATAGCTATTATCCAAATATGTCACAAATGTAAAAAGAAAATGTATTACCATAGTGACAAATTTTGTCATTTACTAGAGCCAGCCACTAGCGAAAATTAAGATATTTCCGTACATTAATAGCCGATCGTTAACCCAAATTACCGCTTTATGGTGCTAAACCATGACAATGATTAATGGATGTGGAGTATACTTTTTATAGTCTTTGCTAAAAACGTTTTTTTTTGTCACAAACGATTTTTAAAAGACAATGATTGTTTGTGGATTTTCCTCTACACATACCCAGGCACTTTTTTTTCTGTGGCGAGCATAAAGTAATCGCATTAGGCTCTAATCCCGCTTATTGTGCTGCCTGTGCCTAAAATGCTTTTCAGTAAAAAGATTAGTCGTGTAATAATAAAAGTAGAATTTTAAAATTTATTCTGAGTTTATGATCAAAATTTCTTCCTTGAATATTTAGGTAAGTAATTGTTTTTTTTTTGTTATAAACTTTATTTCAATATTATTTTAGTCAAACTGGGGGGCGAACTTAAGAACAGAACATCTAAAACGTATGAAACATGAAGTACATTGCACAAAAAAATCTTTCCAGCTACCTTCCCTTCTTTCATCTTTCCTATCGCAGCCATAAGATCTTCATTGGCCTGCAATGAAGATCTTTTGCTGCAAAATAATACCTATGTATTAAATTTTCACCCCGAAAATATAAGAAAGCTCAATTTAATAACGGAGAGTCTATTTATACATTTTGTTTCTTAAGCTGCCTTAAAAGTTAATAAAATTTCATAACGTACGGTGCAAAATTGTGCTAATATGTATTACGTACCTCAGTACTTACGTAATATTAACACAGTTTCGCGCCCTTTTGCATGTTGGCGCGCAAAAAATATACATATTTGAATTTCGTCCAAAAAAAAAACCGCGCGTGCAAAGTATTCATTTTTCCGGGTAACTTTGGCGTTAACAAGCTAAATTAATTAACAGAATAAAGTTCTACCGCTTGGGAATTTATTAGGTTATTCGTTGCTGAGTTGGCGTTAATTTGATTTCCCGTAGGTTGGTAGGTTCCCCTGACTTGCATCAATTATATTGTGCCCACTTGGTATTCCTTTTTTAGATTAAGAATTACCTAGATTGATGAAGAATGGAAAAAGTGAATCGCCCAAGCGGGACTCGAACCCGCGACCAGTCTCTTACAGGGGAATGCTGTGACCACTGAGCTACCGGACCCCACCAGAAGCGTTCCAAATTCTCCTATAGGTACTGCGTCTTAGGGCGATGGTGATCGACTTGATTAGTCAGCATACTAATTGCTTTAAAATTTCATTCAATTAAATAGATTGTTAAAAAACCACTTTGAACACAAAAGTAATCAACAAGTTTTTTAAAAATTATTATTAACCCTTTGATTCTTCGTAAATACATGAATCTGATTGCCCAATTTACGGAAACTGGAATATGATTTAAAATTCGAATCGCCTTCGAAACATTTATAGAACCACAAAATGTCCTCAGGCCGCAGGTGCCAAGCCATCTAACAACTGTCATTACGTATAGCTTATTGGTACCTTGTACCCTCTGCCCACGTGCCCAACTGATACGTGAGCTCAATTTATCTGTCCTCCCTATTGTTAAGACGTGTCGTTAAATAAAACTATATTGGGGCATCGAGGAAAGGCTACACGGCGCGTCCTTAACAGGCCAATTTTATTAAATACAAATGTTATTAAATGACATGATTGCTTTTATTGGAACGCCTGCTGTCTGACTTCTCAACTCCTGGCAACCCATCTCAAGCTCTGGCTTCTGACTGTGCTCAAAACAAGCCTGTTCAATAGCCCTGACCGTCATTTAGCAGGAGTACCGAATTACAGGTGAGGCTTCCGCTTGGCTCCAAAGGCCTCTGTGGTCAAGCCTATACCTACCTCGGAGTAAAGTATAATCATAAAAATGCCGCTGTAAGCTAGTTTTATTTGTTAACGGTACAAAATAGCTCTAATATTTAGGTGGTGTTCGTATTGTGAATAAAAAAATGTTATATCAAGAAGTGTGAATACGGACAATATTATCCGAAACGTCGAGCAACTAGCTGAAACATGATAGCTAGTCAATAAAAATATATTATTTAGTATTTAGGTAGTATGTAATTAACTTTCTTTTCATCTTTTTGACCTGATCAGGCTACCCGGCCGGCAAGTTCGTTGTTATTTTGTACGAACGTATGAGATTGTGTATCAAAATAAATACACATCACATCAGCCACTTTCGAATTAATTAACAAAGACCAATTGACCCCCTCAATCCCATACTCACCCCACCTTAATTAATTAATTTATGTTCGGGCTTGTTTTTACACCATCGTAAATACGACTTAATGAGATGTTTGATAAGGAAAGCGATATAAAATCGTAACCCACCTTCCCTTGTATGCCCATTACATCCCTTGGGTCATATTATGCGTTTGGTTTGGTTATGCCCATGTGTTGTACTTGTAATTAAAAAAACCGGCAGCAGCTGTGCAACTCTCTTAGCATTCAGCGTTGAGTGCAGTGCTGCGACCGACTTTGATAGAGGTTGTCATTGGTCGGACTAGGTGACGTCACTGGGAATCGACCAATGACAATCTCTTATTCAAGGTCGTTTGCTCGAAGCCGAATGCTACAAGAATTGCACAGTAGAGCGTCATTCACCAATTAGCAGGTTTCCTATGCAATGGAGGTTGACATGGGCCCCTAAAATGTTGGTATGGCCCATACATTCAGTGGCCTTACCATAAACTCTTAAAACAGGTCAATAATTATTGAACTGCTGTCATTCTACCAACTGCAAATGTCACTTTGTAATCCTATATATTTATATGACATTACATTAAATAATGAGTTCGTAAATGAACCCCAATAATGCTGATGGGGTCCACATACATTCAGATCTTAAACTAAGTTCGTGAATTCGTAACTAATATTCAAAAACAGAATTTCCTTTAAGTTTATAGCTCATAAATCTACTTGAAATATATGAGCGGAAAAAATAATTTCTCCGTTCTTATCGGCCATTTTCCTTTCTTTCGTTTCATGAGGCCGTTCAAATAGCCTGAGGTTGTCATAAAAAAGTAACTGTTTGCTATTACCGACTAGTAAATCTCATGATAAAGTATTTTTTTCTCATAAATTAAGTTTCACTCGAATATTACGAGACTGTTTGAAGTTCACGACCTTTGGCGGAAGTACCCTTGAAGGTTATTATTTATTCGATTCAAATAAATGTACATGAATATTATTAAAGCACCAAATTCAAAGCAAGTCAACTTGTTTTGATCTGGATCCTTTTTATGCAATTACCAAAAATATCTAAATTATAGATAGACAGTGTCTTATTTTGAAGTTTTTACAAAAACATATCTTTTGAGATAATTTTAAAGCAATTAGTTTGCTAAACTAAACAAATTATAATAAATTGGAAAAAGCGAAATCAATTCTCGGGCGGGACTCGAACCCGCGATCTTTCCCTTACAATTTATTATAACATATCTTTTATTCGCAGATCGATGAACAATCGACAAAGAAGATAGGTACGGTTGCACTTTTTTATATAAAGATGTATGTAAATGTGCAATCGTGTCTTCTTTGTCGACTGTACATTGATATCTAACCCTGGCATTAATTGGTACTTCGGTATACGCACTTTTTGCACAAACATTTTCAGAAGACTTCATTTCTTAGGACTTCGAGTGATTTGTCATATTCGCATCATAAATCAGTCTGCTCTGAGGCTGTATTTTGGCGTCTCATTTCTTTATTGTTTATAATTAATCGGGCAGAAACTCTTAAAAACAACATAAAAACGGCAATGCGCGTATTCTGCCGAGGGAAGCATCTTAAGTTCCATCTTAATAATATTTTCCGGCGCTAAATTCATCAGCTCTTTTGTTATCTGTTCTAATAAAGATAAAAATCTAAAAAGATACGGCTGAAAGGTAGCGGCGAGAAATAAAATAGCTGGCCGTAAACAATGGCCATGAGAAAAAACATTTATATTCGAGATTTCTGTAAAAGAAACACTTTTGAACGGAAAAAGGTCCGAGAAGAGTACGGGTATTGTTTGAAACTAGCGCACCGAAACGAGTTTGTGTGCATTTGTAATATTATAATTCAGGATGCTTTATTATGAACATTAAAAGGATTTAAGAACTTAAACGTGGGAATTTGGACCTTATTCATTTCTGTGATTAGTAGGTAACTTGTGTATTGAAACTTTTCGCCCATATATGGTTAAGTTGGTACTTATTACTTGTATTAATAGGTATTATTGTTAATTTTTCCGTGAGGCGGACACTGAGCTCTGATTTCATCTTGGCCTCGGATGCAATCAGGAAAATACGTCTCCATGATGAAGATGACTATTTATTTTTCCATGTGGATTCCTCCAGGTCAGTCAATGAAGCCACAATCAGGATATTTCGATAAATAATAAAACCACCAGCATTTTTCTCTATTGATGGAAACCTCCACTACACCGGTCATCTACGCATATCTTCTCTCTTCTTCGTTCTACACCGCATTTTGGTCCTTCGAAAGGTAAGGGTCAAGGTCAAACAAGGATACGAAGGACCAAAAAGGAGTACCCTTCTGTATTTAACGATCGAACCTTCGGTTAGACCCCACGTGCCTCTATTTATTTGCCCACGAAAATACATTTCTTCGTAATAGTGTATAAATCACGCTTCCCGGACAAGTCAACATCATTAAACCGTTAAACAAACTGACTGACATCAATATTTACTGTCCGAACTGAGTGATGTCAATAAAATATTATATATTTGTTCTATTAATGCGTAGGGTATTGTAACAATATCTATCTATATTTATTTGTTAATATTATAAAGCTGAAGAGTTTGTCTGTTTGTTTGATTGCACGCGATAATCTCAGGAAGTTCTTGCTGTGTGCTTGCTGCTTTGGTGTGTGACCTCCCTTAAGAGAGAATTATTTAAATTTGTATGTAGACGGATTCAATTAAAGGCTTGTATTAAAATGATTATACGTGAGAGTAAAAATGGTAAAATGACAATTATATTGAAGGGGTAAGGGTAAGAAGGGATCCAATAATCCAATAAAATAATTGCACTCCACGGGCATTGAACCTGTGACTTTAAATGTAGCAGTCGAATACCCTACCGCCACTCCATACGCGCGCGTTTCTATGCTAACCCTCTACATAGCTTCTAATTAAAAACGCCATATAGACCTTCAAACTACAATCTTATAAACTAAAAAAAAATGCAAAGCTTTTGAATATTTTAACCGAAAACCATTTGCATACCTACTACTCAAATTTCACACTAATTCCACAAAACTTAGTTATACAAATATCTCGTATGAGTTCGTGAATCAACTAACAGTAACTCTGAGTGCATATCTAACTTCAGAACGAGATGGGAGCTCATAGAAGTGCATCTGAACAGGCTTTTATCTCCCATCCGAGCTTAAACTTTACCCCTTTGAGAGCCAACTGTGAGTACTTGAGTTAACCGCGTACAGAACCAGTATTATATCGTACGATACAAACGCATGCAGATGTACTTATAACTACTAAATTTGCTGCACGAATTGATGTTTGGTTCATTCATCTCATTTTCGAGATTTTGTCTGTAAAGCCCTTTAACTTCTATTTAGGAAAGAAATCGCCGCACTTGACGTTTGACATTATCTTAGTTATCTATAACTGGACTGTACATACATAAACTGTATGCATACAGGGAGATAAAAAGGTGCAATGTCAATGAAGTTTGACCACGATGAAACGTATTTCAAAAAGTTTGACTACGAGGAAGCACCGACTAGATAAGTTGTTTAGAACATAATATAAATTTATTTTCATTGGTTTAATCCACTTATTCCTAGTTGAATAAAGCACCTGCGCGAATAGCATCTGGCCTAGTCTAAAAAGGGAACCTATAATTCTTTTTCGTAGGTGCTACAACGTGGAAACAAGTTCCTCGGTGTGGCTGGAATGATATTTGAATTTCGAATTTGGAACGAGACGCAGAGACTTACTTACTAAATGAATTTATGAATTTTGACACCTTTACGCACCTTTTTTGTAATATCATTTGTTTTTTTATTCCGTGCAGCCAATATGATACCTTAAATTCCTTCTATAAAAGCGTTTTGGTTTTTACCAAATAATTAAAATGCACAAGCTGTATAAGCACTAAACGCAATTACAAAAAAGACTTTAAACCAGTTCTAGGCGGAAGAATTTAATTAAAGAACTAAGAAAGTTTGCTGCAAAGTTATTTTACTGAAACTGCACAGGGTAAATTACTTGGAATTTACGTTACTACTCGTACAGCCACTTACGTACCATATCACTCAATGTCATTATCTTAGCGTTGTCCCCGGTCACATACAAGCCTTTAACCTTAAACCTTGGAGCCCCGGATACGTTTACCCTTTCTTCTCCTTTTCATTTAGTTTATTAGGTTTTTATTGGAGCGATGGCCGATACCTCTCTGTCCTATTGAGAGACGAAATAAACTGTCATCTAGAATACCTACAATCTGTCCTCAGATATAAATCGAGACTCAGGACTGAGTATCGTTCTAGAAAACTGACCTCAGGCTATTCTGTTACAAGTTGTATTTAATCAACATCTTTATCTGTCAACGCTATAAAAAACATTACGAAGAGTTATAAGAAAAGCTTCGGTTCAGTCTCGTACTGCGGTTTCCTCTATAACGTATTGTGTGAGCCCATAATGTCCCATATTGCCCCATAACATTAGAATAGGGCACCGCTTTGCATATATATATGTATGTAACCGGATATTTGATGCTTTTGATAAACTGAAATGGTTGCAGACTTGGGCAATACGGAGATATCTGTGTACTTCTTATTTAATATGAAATTTTTGCTTTCTTTTCAGGTAAAAAAACTATGCTAAGGAGAAAACCATTGAGTCTTTAAGGAATAGTAAGTAACTTATTATTTATGGGATCTATCACACCTGCGGATTGAGGGAAGAGGCTCTGATGTAGGGGCCTCTCGGAGTAGGAGGTCTCAAATCCTCGGCACAGTGAGGTCGCTCCGTGAAGCCTGTGAAGCCCCAAGTAAGCTTCTGCGCTTCTAAGCAGAGATAGTCTGGCTGCTCTAGACAACACTCTTCACGCACAATTGCCCAAAAAAGAGGCTAAATGCGGAAAAAAGTGCCCTCTTTCCTTTCCACCTGTAAATTCACCTGTAATTTCACATTTCACCAATTATGATTTTCGGCCCTACGTAATGAGGTGCGAGCCTATGGCCAACAAACGAGCTTCAAAATTCAACTTTATATGCATTTGGGATCAACTATGTGTTACTTATTGTATCAGAAATCGACAAATTAACTAAACTAACTTTTCTGGTATTATTTTGAATAGACTGGTCTGACTGACTCCCTTTCAAGGTAACTGTACCGTAATAAGTCCCAATGTATCTATTACCGTCGAGAAGTTAATAATATGAATGGATTTTCCTCCAGAATTCCTCTATTCAATTTAGGTAATTACAATTTCTGAGGGCCACGCGCGTTGTTTAAAGTGTCATTGACGAAAACATTAACGTGAAGGGTCTCTTCAAATTTCAATTAAGGCTAAAAGGAAAATGGCTGATATGATACGGGCAGGAGTACACGCTCCTGTAGGTACACTTTACTGTTTACTTCATATAGATTTTGAATATATGTAAAGGAGGTTGTATGTCGGTGGGTACAAGTCTATGGCACGCTTCTCTGCAATAGTGTATTTAAGACCCCCAAACTGTCTATTAGTTATGATAGATAACACGATCCTTCTGACTTTTTCACACAACATAGGGAAAGGGAAAAGAGTTTTTCAAGTTTTTTGTGTTACAAAGATACCCTTCATTTTTCTAAATTACATAAAATAGACTTAAATGTCATCTGTCATCTTTATTATTATTTAAAACAACTGCGAAAGACGCTTAGTGCCCCTTAATACAAAAGCCCTTCATCAGATACTAGTAGATACCCTACCAACAAGTACCTTTAATGTCGCGTTCTAAGGGTTTAATTTTAATCAGTCATTGATTAAAATAAACCCTTTATTTTAGTTCACAATTTGATCAAGGGTTGATTGTTAACCCCTTTTGAGGGTATAAGTAGGTAGGTCTAGGTATAAGGGCTCGTGGGTAACCCACTGGTAAGTCACTGAGTAGGTCAGCAGCACGGAGGACAGAAAGCACATTGCAAAGTCTAGCAGTACTAGAAGGGCCAGTCTTACGATGGGCGACCATTCTTAACAAATTCAGACTTCTTCATGCCTCGGAGAGGTCATTAACCCGTCGTCGTCTCTAATATAGGTACCTATGTGTGGCAGACGTTACGGGTAGTTTTACAACCTGGTCACTACACAAGTTCGATATGGCCAGTGGTTTGTGGTGGTCAGATGGCAGTTGCTTCACGAAAAATATCGTAGTTCAAACGCTTTTTTGTTTAAATGAAAAGCTGACCTCAACTAAGTTAGGTGATACAACGAAGAAAGAAATATAATTATTAATACTATGTTTACAAGAACATAATTGTCTCTATATCATGAGATGCGAAAGTTTGAAAATTTGTACTTATAGGAAGTGAATGAATGGTCCTTGTATCCTACTTCACCGAGAACTTTTGAAGCACTTGTTATTCAAACTTTTCCTTTCGTAAAACTAGATATTACCTGTGGCTTCGGTCCCGTAGCCTCCAGGAATAAAATTTACTTTTTTATTGGTGTGCTCGTATGAAGAAGGCCTCTTCTTCACCCGAATTCCAATAAAAGAGTCGATAGAAAAATAAATATATCCATCTATGATCTATTTTCTCTCTTTATAACGTCAATCTTGGTTGTATCCAAAGTTTGCGCTTTGAAGCCTGGGATTTGCTCTTCTGCACGTTTATTTTGACTTTTATGGAAGCAAATTGTTGGTTTGGACTAAGAAAATATCAATGGTTCTTCTGGACCATCAAAATATCGTAATAAAAAGTATGGTTTGATAAAAAAAACTCGATGAAAAAGGTCACGACATAGAATATTTGGATGGCAAACAGACTTGGAAATAATCTGTTTACTTTGCTAGGCTTATCAACAAAAAACAATGTAACAAAGTGGAGTCAACATGTTTGTGAATACACCAGAAAATAAAATGGCTACTGAATTCCTTACTGGAGTTTTCTAAGAACACTTGCTATTAACTGAATAAGTGATAAGCAATCAAAAAAGTTTTCACATTTAGGTAAATGTGGAAGGGTCCAGGAATCTGATGGGGTTTTTTATACCATTTAGATAGCAGACAAGCACACGGTCCTACTGTTGGAAAGTGGTTACCGTGGCCTATGGACGACTGCAACACCAGGGGAGTAACACTTGCGCTGCCGACCCTGTAAGAACAGAGAGTCAGCGCAAGAGACAAGCAAAACAAGCCTTTGGTCCTCCTACTGACAGCACAAAACCTCTCCTCTGGCTGGTGAGCTCTGGCTACTCTACTCACCGCCGGGAACACAACACGAGGATATTATAACCGCGGTATTCTGTAAGGCGGAGGTACTTCCGCAGTCGGACTGCTCGATTGAGACGGATATACCGTTGTGTCCTACCTCCTACAAATGTGTGTCTTTGGAATCTCATATACTTGCCCAGCGCATTAACATGTGGAGCCAGCATAACAATTCAAATTAATGAAATACCCTCATAAACCGATGGACTTATTTTTATTACTATTCACTGCAATAAAAGCTTATCTATAATATAAAAATGAATCCCTAAATGTGTTGCTAAGCGGAAATCTCGAGAACGGCTGAACCGATTTCACTAATTCTTTTTTTTAAATATTCCTTGAAGTACGAGGATGGTTCTTACGGATCGACTGTTAGGCGGTACGAAGTTCGCGGGGTCAGCTATAGAAAATAATTTGTTCAGTTCTCTAACTAAATCTAAATCCGCCCACATCTTTTTATATTCATTGCGGAATTATGCAGGGAATCTTTTCAGGGAGCCATGTTCCGGTGAGTTGCGCACCGTTTAGATTAAGACCCTGTGGGTCGCTTTGTTTGTTTTATGACACGATTTTTATAAACATAAACTTAGTGTACTAACGTCTGTGTATCCCCAAGGGGGTAGTCAGGGATTATGGGTATTTTTCTTTAGTTGTCAGTTATTGTCGGATAGAGAACAACCTCGTCTCCAAAGGTGGATTTAGACCAAACGAACATACAGCTAGAGATAGAACAAGAGAAGTCTTTTTTGATATTTTAGTTTAAATTAAACTTTATTTATCAGTGTTTATATTTTTAACAGTGATTATATAAAAAAACAATGAACGAATATTCTGTCACTGTTAGGGCTTTTTCACACGTTTAGCGTCATGCATGACACTGATTTTAAACATTGAATTGATAGATAAATTTGAGGGAGTGGATGGGGGGGAGGGGCATCCAAGTATCTAATTTTTTTCTTATAGGTACAAAAATATAAATTTTCTTATATTTATTTTGGTCTAAAAGACTGTGTTATTCCTGTTTATAGCCGTTCTACCGTGTTGTATAGCAACACTCAGATATCAACACAAATGTTAGTAAAAAGCAAGATCTTATGATGTTTTAAAACTAAGGTGATCTAAATGTGATAAATTGTCGCGCTGACTGTACAGTTAAAGGCGATATAATTAAGATATTTTATCGCTAAACAACTCTATTGTTTAGCAACCTTGGCTGCGATGGTGCAAAACAGGAAAGAAATAGGTACAATATCAGCAGTGCACAGTTTGATAAACTTTGCATCAACATACATAACAGAATTAAGTATACATATTTTTTATGTAGGTATACTCTTGTTGATAATGCTTATAACAAAGCATGAACGGATTTGCTGGAGATTTAGAACAGAATTTAAATTATAGAATAGAATGACGGATGTATGGAATTTGACGTTTATGACCTGTTGTCCTAGGTGAGCGACAAGTCCGACAGCGCGACAACGCGACGCGATGCGTGACATATTTTTCCATACATTACATGACGTTTACACGCGACGCCACGTACCTAGGACACAATAAAGAACAACGACCATTTCGTTTGTACGCGCGGCGTCAAAACGCGTCGCGTTGTCGCACTTGTCGCTCACCTAGGACAAGGCCTGACAATCGTCAACGTATGTCATTCATCATAAATACAATACATCATAATACAACGCGTGAATCTTAAACTTTAGGGCCCGGGATCCAGCTCTCCTTCTTTTCCTGCTTTTGTTCTTGATTCGGCATATCGTTGCTTTTCCTGGAACGACACAACAAATGTCTAATCTTCTTCTTCTTCGAATCAATGGCTAGATCTAGATTTTTAAATTATGTCTGCCCAAAACTTGGCTACAGCAAAAGCGTTTTCTGTTGTGCTACAAAGGTCGTTGGCAGTACAAGTGAAGGGGCATAGTGAGTAGAAGAACAATTGGGACATGGACTGGGATTGGGTGATGTTTCACTATCTGCAGCATGAGCTTAGTTAAAAACTCATTACCATCAAAACATTTCCCTCTTCCTACAGTCCCGGGTCCTTTAAACTAGGCGTGAAAAAGCATCTGATGATGAGACCGTCAAGCTGAGTACCACCATTGTAACATGGTACGTTTCTTTATCACGAGGCTTTGCCGAGACTTTGCCTTCAGCTTACCATCAGGCAATTGACATGTCCTATATAGAAAAAAACACAACTAAACAAAAAAATTTCCGAAATTTCCTTTACGACGTAAAAAAATCCTGCCAATACATTTTTTATTACTTTCACAGTAAGTAAGCAAAAGAAAATCTGAACTTTTATACGTCTGTAGCATTCCCGTCTCCTCAACGAGTGATTGCTTTCAAGATGTCACGTACTTATTAAAAGAAAGTTTCCTCTCGAGAGAAATAACTGTAACGATGATAACTTTTTCCTATTACCGAACTAACTTAAGACACTGAAACAAAAATGCAACTGTCATGTCTCCAATCCCCCTGAGCGGGTCCCTTGAGGCACTCCGTAGCTTCACGTTCCGAATGTGGAATACTGGTGGTACATAATATATAGATCATTACACAGTTGGTTGGCGATCATACAAGTCCCCAATCGAATAAAAAACGAAATTCCTTATGTATGTAGGTTCGGATTTTAGACAAACTAGGGACAATGTGACGTTTTGAAAGGTTCTTTTACGTGTGACGTATCAATTTAAATTTTACAGTAAATGAAATTTTAAATTACTGCTAGGAAAATCAAAAACCTAATTTATATTATGAGCAGTTTTGATCCAACTAATTGCGATCATAAAGAAGTTACGAATAAAAGTAGATTTTGGGGTAATTAACTTTTTTATGTACCAGAATCGTAACTACTAGAAAACAGTGATTTCTGCCTACCCCAATAAGAAAGAGGCATAGCTATATACCTTAATGGATATAAAACATAAAGACAGACATAATCTATTGGAACTTCGAACTCCTCCAATCCAAACGAAGCGATTACGGCAATATCCGTCTTGACTAATAAGTCCCCCGAGGCAGATCGCGTAGAGAGATTGATGAGTTTTGGAGATTGGAGCCGTTTAGTTTACTATCGCGTATTGGCTTTTGGGTACATTTAAAATAACCACAATTTATCCGTACATTTTTCTAAATTCATTATCTGGAACGTTCTATAAAGTTCGGCCACGTCGCAGTTAGGTACATTGAAAAAAGCAGACCCTGGTCAAGGTCTCTGATGCGACCTAGATGGATGGATGGAAGATGATGATGATTCTGGAGCATTCTACACATTGCTATCGAAGCCAGACCCACAGTAGGCATGGCTTAACTAGCTTGCCTTATGGATTCTAGAACGCGCAAAAGGGAATTTTTTTTCGTCCTTCTCAATTGAAAAGAGTCCTAACCCTATGAGTTACAAGTCTTCTGTACCTATACACTATACTGAAAACATCGAAAATACAGTGAGAACAGTAAAAACTATATTTAAAAAAACCCTCCTACATTTACTAGACTCTCGTTAAGGTGGATTTAGACCAAATGAACAAAGAGCTAGAAACATCGAAAATACACCGAGAACAATAAAAACTATGTTTGAAAAACCCTCCTGAAACGAACATAACATTGCTAGACTCTCGTAAAGGTGAATTTAGACCAAACGAACAAAGAGCTAGACCTAGAACAGATCTGATGCTGACAGCTAAAAAGAGTCCGTTTTTTGTCAAAAACAAAACATTCAAATATTTCAAGTTTCCAAACAATTTTTTCGGATACGATATTCCGGAACAAAATATATATTAAGTACAAGATTACAACTACCCGGAAGGGTCGAAAAATATCGCATGAAAGGGTTCACATCCGTTTTACAGACAAGGGTTTTTGGGACATACCGCTGCTCATATTTGAGGTATGAGCACGGGCACTAATTAATTATATTGATGATCGCTTTCTGTCGATAAGGGATAACATTGTTAACTAATTCAAACTTTATTGGGTTACTAGCTGGCCCTCGATTCTGCTAAAGCACAACCACTGTCACACTACAGAGGCTGCGAGAAAATTACATTTGATTTTAGCCTTTAAGATAATGTATTTAAAGTTTAAAATTAAATGGCTATTTGTAGAGTGAACGAAAGCGTGTAATGAAAATATTGTCATTTAATTTTGGACTTTAACTTTTTAGCTATAAGGTCTAAAACTTAATGCCAATTTTCGCAGAGACTGTGGCGCGACAGTGATTTTGCTTTAGCAGAATCGAGGGCCTGGGCCCATACCCTGAACTCTTAAAACAGGTCAATAATTGAACTGCTCTCATTCTACCAACTGCAATATCACTTTGTAATCCTATTTATTTATATGACATTACAAAGTGACATTTGCAGTTGGCAGAATGACAGCAGTTCAATTATTGACCTGTTTTAAGGTTTATGGTAAGGCCACAGGTCTGTTACCGGAGTCAAACATAGCCTACGCCCTTTTCCAAGCTTTAATCTATCTGTGTTCCAAATATAATTAGGTTATCTTCAAAAAATTACGAACTTTCATACAAACTTTCAGGGATGAAAGTTTGTATGAAAGTTCGTCATTCAAGGTGTTGGTGTACGGGAGTATTTGAACACCTTTAACCCCCTTTTTCGCGATAAAAGGTAGCCTATATCGTTTCTCAAGCTCTAGACCATTTTGTGTACTAAATTTCATCAAGATCTTTGAGACAGAGTTTCGAATCTATGATATCACAGATATGGATTTAGTAGATAACGATACGAGGCTTTATGCTAAATGTTTCTTCGCCTCGTACGTTCACACGGAAAACTAAGTACTTCTCACTTATGCCCCTCTTTCATAAGACTATCTTCAGCTTACCATCAAGCGAGTTGCAGCCATATTTACGATAAAAGAAAGACCGACTCTTAACCACTACGCTACAATGCCTTCATTAGTACAATGATACCGTAACTAAATTAGGGACGTCTGCAAGATAAAAAGGGCACCATTCATTGAAACAGTAAAAGGTAACCCCAACTGATACCTCATTACGGAAGCTCATCACGTTTTAAAATATATATTAAAAATAATACGGGCTTAATGTTTCGGAGTCCGGTTTTAATTCCGTCCCGTTTTCCGTGTGCGGTTGTGTTACGCACCGTTGGGTTAACATGTGCTATTTTCAGTGTTCCCTTCAATTAAATACGTTCAGTTTTTGTTAAATTTTCGCCAGTTGAAAAAGGCAGTTCATTTTACTGTGTTTAATCTCGCTGTGGATGTCACTTTTGGGGTCAGTGACATCACGTGGACCACGTTATCAGAACGCGTTTATTTTTTTTATACTACTTAGGTCGCAGACAAGCACACGGCCCTCCTGATGGTAAGAGGTTACCGTGGCCTATGGGCGAGAGCAACACTAGGCACCAACAGAGAGATGCTGTGCCGTCAGCGCAAAAGATAAGTAGGACAAAGCCTAGCCTTTGGTTTTCCGACTTGAGTGTTTGTATCGTACACTGTCTCACGTACACTAATAGTGGGGTACCCGCACCCGAGACCTTGCCCCCATTCACACACATTTTCTTGTTTTAATTTCTTAAAATCCACCTAAAACAAAACGTATCTATCTACACCCGTCATTGTTTAGCTCTTTTGCAGGCACACAACTTTAGGGATAGTTAACACTATAGTTAAATTAGTAACCCCTTGTTCTAAATTTAGAGCAGTGAACCCACGGATACGTTAACAACAGCTCAGCAACACCCTTTATATAATTTACCGAACCAAATGTTCCGGAAATTCTCAAGTGCTCACCTTACACAGTTGCTGAGTTCTAAGAAAAGGTATAATATACTTACTTACATATTATGTGTACCTATTACGATGCAGATACAAATATTGGTTTATATTAGGGTTGCCTCCTACTAAAATCGTTAATTTGTCTCTTTAAAATTTGTTTTAACATGGATCGATTTTTTTTAACTGGGAACCCTAATACTATTTCCAACCTTATAGCATGCCCCAAGCACGAAAAATATTCGTAACGTGAACGTATCGTGAGAAAGAAGCATTGCGATTGGCCGGCTACACATACAGACAAGTTCATAGTAGGCAGGCGGCCAATCGCAGTGCTCCGTTCTCTCGATACGTTTATGTTACGATTACGAATATTTTTATGCTCGGGGTACTGTTATCTGCAATGAAAATATCGTCAATATGGGCCGAACCAGCCAAACACCCGGAAACAAAGGCGGACATTTTTTTTTATTCTTTTTTTTTGCCGTGTTCGTTCCCGGTGGATTAGAATAGGGCCACACCATCTCTTCCTGTGGGTTTCGTGAAAGACGACTTAGGAATAGGGCTGTTCTCCATCCGACAGTAAACATACAGCCCATAACATAGTTCCCGCTAGATGGCAATAGGCTCGCCCCCGATTACGTGGAACTTAAAATCATAGTTGGCGAAATGTGGGTGTTAGTACGCCTCTGCCTACCCCTCCGGGGATTTATAGGCGTGACTATGTGTGTCTTTTTGTTTTGTTATTGGTACCGTGTATACTTTCATATGCGTTCATAAAAAAACTGTTCTATTAGCATTCTAAACATTATTCTTTTTATACGGATTTTTTTGTGCCCGCTATTTTACTTACATTAATTTTATTTATTTTTCGAATGTATCATTTTATACGCTGAAGTTGTGCCTGTCCTATAAGCGCCATTATCAACCTCAGCAATATTGAGGGGCAATGTTCCGCATAAATAAGCTTGAGTTAAAGTCTGCGAGAGACAGGTTATAAGTCATATGGGAACTAGTAAGTCCCATAATAAAAGCCGTTTGGGGTGTGAAAAGTTTATTTAAAAAATGAAGACAGACAAAATGATAATTATTTGCCGTATGCCGTGTTGGTCCCGTGTTTTTATTGGTCTACAGTTGTGTGAAATCATCATATTTCACACATCGTTGACATATAAGTTGAAAATTAACTTACGCAAATAAAATAGCTACAACCAACCAACAACTTTTAGAGTTCAGAATCCTCTGTTGTTTTACGCTTCTCTTGGCTGCGATAACAGACATTCACACGGGTGGAGCCAGAGAGTACAGCTAGTTACTATATATACCTAAATATAATACGAAATATTTAAAAACTAGGTCACCTTGGCAGGGTACCCATGATGCAGACAGCTGCATTGTCTCGCTCTTGGAAAAATAAACACAAAATATATTCATCACACCTTGTTCCTCCACACAACTATTGTATGAAGAAATAGGACCTACTATGTTCTACAGCCACGAACAACATACATACCTACAACTTGTACATTAATTATACGCTATCTTCAATAATGACCTATTGTATGACTTTCAGTGAAGAATGGAATCACGAGATGTGTAGGGAGTTTGCGGTGCGACAAAAGATATATTCAATACGAGCATAATTTATAGGCTCGCAAGTTCATTGCATTTTACATATTCACACAATTCATAAGAACATTATGAATTCACTCTGGGGTTGAGGTGAATTAAATAAGGATTGTTACACACGAGTTTCGCGAGTATATCGTGTAGTCAACGACAAAAGTTGATTACTTATTACATTATTTTTATAAATCCTGTTTACATTGGAATGCTTATGCCCATAGTTAATGCAAAAGTAGTTTTAAAAGCCCCTGAGTACGAAACTAATATATTGCTGTTCTATTTAATTTGTTAAACTACTTTTGTCGTTGACCGAGAGTACCACTGCTGGACATAGGTCTCTACCAATGGTGGGAGGCTTCGGCCTACTGTTTCCACGCTGACCACGCGGGTTGGTACAGGGTTTTATTTCGAGTTTTCCTTCTCTCGCATTGAATCGTCTGCGTATTTTTGCTTTAATCGCCTCTTACGGATTCTTTGGATGAGATGGGGTGATGATACTTGTATTCTTTTTCCACCCGGATAACTTCATTATATCCCTACTAATATTATAAATGCGAAAGTAACTCTGTCTGTCTGTCTGTCTGTCTGTCTCACTTTTACGACTAAACCGCTGAACCGATTTTGATGAAATTTGGTATAGAGGTAGGTTAGACCTTGAGAAAGGACATAGGCTATGTTTGGTCGCGATAACCGACATCCACGCGGGCGGAGCCGCGGGCAAAAGCTAGTCATTAAATAATTCTATCTAATCTGTAGGACACTCTTTAATAAAAAGACAACCCAGGTTGCAAAAACTCGTTATCTTATCAATTAATTGGCCAATATTGGTGTAGATTTGATGATACGTGCAATAATAAGTAGCATTATGTTCAGATAACATAATATTTATGTATTTAATTAAAAGTGTGTAATTAAATGTAATCTACTTGAGCGGTCCAATTAGGTAAATTTTTAGCAACAACTTGATTCAAAGAGAATGATAGGTATTAGATATTAATTTCTTAGTTTATCAACAAAATATTATTCTAGGATTTGAACCACCCTGTAGTTTATAGGTACCTTCAGTCGAAAGTTTCGGCTATTTTCTCAAAATGAATGTAGTTCTGGATTTGCTCCCCCTTTTCAACAGTCTTGACAAACTCTGCTTCTAGCAACTTCAGCTTCTAAAATGTTATCATTTTTATCTTTATTCTACGTAGTAGAAGACAACGTTCATGTCATGTCACCTATGCTGATCTACCAGAACTAATTTGTTACTATGGGTCAACCACAGATGGCGTTGTATGATTATTCAGCTTTCCTAGATTGCGGTGTTAAAACCAGTTTGGAACAATATACTTTTAGAGCATTTTGTACAGAAAGGTTTGCTTTTACTGAGCTTTTGCTTAAAATAGCTTCATGATTCAACAAATTTTATAGTGCATCCTGGACTATCAATAATAAATTCATCGCTCATCATTGTATACAATTTTTTTTTGAAAATCCGGTCGTTTTATAATGGAAGAGACTTTGAGAATTAGTTTGTACAGCTCCTGCACTCACTCCCTGAAGTGCAACCAATAAAGCAACAGAAAAAAAACGAAAAACACAGTAGACATCTAAACAAATTATTTTTTAATTAAGCAAAAAAATAGTAAATACAACAATAAAACAAAGAGTCAATCTCAAGAATCTCATTAGAAAAGCAACAAAGCAGCCAATTGAGGATTTATTTCCCAACAAAGCAATTAATACTAACTACCCAGCAACTCGTTCCAGACAGAATAACTGTTCCAATAATTTCCTTTCAGTTTCTCGAAGCTAGTTATACAGTTGATCAAAAGAGAACAATAGCTTGACATATTTAATTTTCTACCTGAAATATCGAGGACCTCGATATTGCTCGGCAAATATAAATCTTGGACCTAAAATGTGCTCTATATGCGCAGTATACGTTTCTTGGGTGACTTTCGAGCATAGCATGGGGTGCTACTGTGGTAGCAAGTTCAAATTCACCAAGCATAGATTATTACACAACAATCCGCGGGCGCCAGGGTCTTGAACTATAATGAATTCTATAATGAACATCTTCACAAATTTTCACATTTAGAACATCAACTACCGCAATAGATTTGTAGTACGCGATTTTTTTAGATTGTTTAAATGATTTTGAGTTTTTAAACATAAATGCTTAATAATGCTTGTAATAAGAAACACGGACATCTAAATTTCTGACAACATATACGGGTCCATATTGGCTCACATAAAATTTTAAATCCTATTCTTTGTCTTACTACCTATTTGTGCTCATAATAATCACTCTTCATAATTTTCTTTTTCATATATTTTTTATTCATACATTTCTATTTCTAACAACGGAGTTCATAACCGTTAGTGATCATATTTTTTTTATTCATAACTTTTTTCTTCATAACATTCAATTATCATAATTTTTGTATTAATAAAGGGTATTACCAAGAAAATATTTTAACTCATATCATTTTTCTAGAGTGACAAATTTAAATTTGTTTTTGTATTAAATATAGTTCTGCATGGTTATAAAAAAAAATAACCACGAAGGCTAATGCGGGAGCTTCGCTCCGCTCCGCTCCCGCATTAACCTTCTAACCTAATCTATCCAAGTCGGAATGAGCAGCTTTCTCAATGAATCTATTACTAACTGTCTGTTTGCCAAATAAAATGTTTAAAAATAATTAATTTGTGAAATGAAGCCTTATATAAACAATACTTTGTACAATGATATATTTATCAAGTTATTCAATATTTTTCCAATTTATTTCAATTTTCAATATTTTAATTCAATAGCTATTCAATATTAGAATAAAACACCTTTATGAACATAAAAGTTATTTATTGAAATGATTATGAGTTTCGATTATTAGTATAAACAAATATATTAAAACAAATATTAGTAACAACAAATTTATAATAAGTGATATTATGAATTTCAATGATTATATATTTCAATATTTATTTGTTAAATTTTTATGAAGAATGATCATTATGACTTTAAATGGTATGAGAAAATTTTTCGGAAATCCGATGATAGGAGTTGAAAAGTTATGTAAGAAAATACGCACCCACTTAATAATCTATACTTTTCCCTAATTCCGATAATAATATATGTAATTAATTATTAAATTCCCATTTTTGCTGCCAATTCTCTAATATGAGATTATTGCATGTCAATTTGGCTGAAATATGGTGAATCTAATGCCTAAATGTAACAACTGTGTACCCATATATCGCAATAAAATGATTTATGATTATGATTATTTTATAATTACTGTATATGTCAATATTTTTGTAGAAAAAAACTTCAAAAGTTTGTTTATAATCATTGAAAAATAGTATGTCATTCATGGTTAACTTAATTTGTTTATATTATAAGCAATGTAATTTTATAACTAAATATAACCGTACCTTGTAGTCTTTTTTGTGTAACTATTTACATATTAAAATCTTTCACGGTTTCCGCCTTCGTGCATGCTTGAATTAATATATTCATGATATCAATTAATTTATGGATATTGGCTCTTCAAGCGGGGTGTAAGCATCTCTCGAGGTCCTCAAACTTAAGACTGCTATTTAGCACTGTTAGCATCCGGTGACCTTAATTTATTAAACTTAAGTATTGCTCGGAACATATCTTGGACCGAATTGTGCTCTATACGTTAAAAAGTGTTTTTATTTCAATCCACGTAGAAATTCATAATTAATGTTTTCGGCGCCGTAGTCCACTGTGATGACGTTGAAATAATATCAATCAATCAATTAGCCTACTGCAGTCCACTGCTGGACATATGCCTCTCCCAATATACGCCACGTTTTCCGATCCTCCGCCTTCCGCATCCAGCCTGTCCCAGCCAACAGCCTCTTTTGAAATAATATACTAAGGTATAATACAAAGTGGGTTGCGGAAACATAAAAATTAATCGGCACATAAATGTCTAGACTTAACTATTAAT
Source organism: Eilema depressum (assembly GCA_914767945.1). Classification (NCBI taxonomy): domain Eukaryota; kingdom Metazoa; phylum Arthropoda; class Insecta; order Lepidoptera; family Erebidae; genus Eilema; species Eilema depressum. The sequence continues at coordinate 5,436,910 of OU612026.1, forward strand.
ACAATGTTTAATGACATCATAAATATTAATAATCTGTAGGTATATAACTAGCAGCACGTGAAGTAATAGAAAAATATTAATAGTTTTCCATTTCATGTTATAGGCAATTAAATATTAATGTTAAAATGTACGTATTATTGAAGTTTAGTATCATGTAGTGCCTGTAAATTGCATTGAAGAAAGATTTAGTTTTTTATATTAATTTGTTATGGAATATCTTAAGAAGCGTGTGTATAAAGTTCCATGAAGATCTTCGGGGCTCATGGCGGTTAAATTGAGAGAATGCTTTACAAAACCAAACCGTGTACTCTACAGGGTATTGACGGAAAACTTGTAAAGTATAGGAGGTATGAGATTTATACATAGGCTAGAGTTAGCATTTATAAAATACTAGCCTTCCGCCCACGGCTCCGCCCGCGTGCATCTCGGTTAACGCGACCTTTGCTCATATCTTCGGTTCTACTCAACCGATTGCGATCAAACAAACGTAAGTTTTTAAGTCTGAGTAAGTCCTTTCTACCAAAAAAAACGCATCAAAATCCGTCCAGTAGTTTTTGCGTCCATCGCGGACAAACAGACAAACAGACAAACAGACAGGAAATTCAAAAAAATATTTTCGTGTTCAGTATCGTTAACATAACATAACCCAAGTATTTTTTTTTAAATATCGCCAATGTACAGACCCGACCACTTTACAATTATATAATAGTATAGATAGAAGATAGACTTATGAAATTGTCAATTTCAGCGAAGTTGTTGAAATTATACTTATGTGATATTTCCTTTTGTTACAGATAAAAATGAAAGTGTTAAAAAATCGTGACGTCACACATGCTCAGTGAAGAGAATGGGACACTTCCACCGAGCTCCTTCCTTACACATCAGTGCTGCTGAGGTTAGTACTTATCTTAAATTTAAGAAAAACGACTCAGGTAGGCCCCTTTTGACTCAGGCCCTCTAAGTATTGTCTCTGTATATCCCTGGAGAAATGCGGTGTCATGGCATATAGTCAAATCATCAATCATCATTTTACTGCCGAACATGTAATATTAATGTTAAAGAAATAATATCCTAACAATTTAGCATGCAATATTAGTACAATATAAATATTAAAATTATACAGCAAATCAAAATAATAATGTCACAAAATAACCACAATAATACCTACTTGGTGAAAAAGTAGGAAAACACTCAGGATTAACAATATTTTTAACGGTTTTATCCTCTTATTGCTCATTCCGTTGTCTCTCCTGTGTAAAATAAATTAAAACATAAATTTAATTTGGCTTTTTCGGGATACAGTTTCCAAATTTTCATTTTGTCGACATCATCCCCCGGATCGGGTTCCCTCGCGCCCCGCACGAACATGCACAGAAAATTTCCAAGAACTCATTGAAATAAAACTACTTTGTAACGGATGCTATGGGGACACAAAACAGCCAGATGTTTAATATAAAAGATGGTTGGAGTGTTCCACCGTCATTCACTTTTAAATTAAAACTTGGAAAAGCCAAATGAAGCAAGACTTTTATCGACCATATTCTGTCCATCGTTTTAACGACACAATAAGCTCTTTCTGCGTAATAAACAATTCATCATGATTCGGGTACTTTAAGTACTTTAACTTACACTTCAAACTATGTGACAACTACTATCTTTAGTCACCCCGCGATCACGGACCATGGCTGCTGACTTTTCAGCAGCCATGGTCCATGGTCGCGGAGTAGCTGAAATGTAAGCCAAAAAAAATCAGGATAGAATCCTTTTAATTGAAGAATTATTTCAATGATATTCGCGTTAACTTCAGACAGTATCATTGCAAAGTACAGCCATAGAGCATTTTTGATTTAGACAAAACTACTTACTTTGGTTAATACAATTATGTAGGTATATATTATGTCGACTATCGCAACTTTTTGACATATCCGGTTCTACTCAACCAATTGCGATCACTCATACTGCAGATTCGAAGTGTAACTAAGGCCCTTCTAATAAAAATGTCACATTGAAATCCGTTTAGTACTTTTTCCACCCATCGTAATCAAGAAAAAGATCCAAAAGCTATATTTTTTGATTCAGAATCGTTTTTGCAACCACGTACTTAAAATTTGCCACACGCTCTGTACAACATTCACAGTCTATAAGCAAACGGTGTACTCTCAGGAAACACGACCCCCTCGGATCCGATTCGGACTCTCAAAATTCGGGAAAAACCTTGCCACGGTCCTCCCAAGAGACGAAAGTATGAGGTTCTACAAAGAGGGCATAAAAGGTCAACGCGTGCCATCCCTAGGGGGTTCAAGTGTTACGTAAACTGACTTAAATATTGTGAGGGTTGCGGTTCTGTTTCCTTGCTTTTACTAATAAGGTACGGATATTGAAACCTTCATGTTAATCGTATTTATCTTCTTCTTCATCCTAGCCTTAATTCCAGTCGCATCCGAAGCTTTCTCCTCAGAGTTCGGGGTCCAATTTTCGCAGTGTAACTACGGTTTTGGCCGAAACTTCGATATTTTCCACGAAGCGACTGCAATCTGACTTCCACAATCCATTGGCGATATCGAAATAGTGTAGTTAGACCAGTAGTTGTAGTATTTTGGGCTCCAACTACCTGTAACGACTGCCATGATGTCCGAGGCAAGGAAATGTCCAACTCGTTATTTATCGTGTTTATTGTAACACTAGCTGTTGCCCACGGCTCCACACGTGTGGATATCGGTTATCGCGACCAAACGTAGCCTATGTGTTATTCTGATGTATAAGCTATATTATTGTAAAGTTTCATTAAAATCCATTCAGTACGTGAAAGAGTAACAACATCCATCCATACTTACAAACTTCCACGTTTATAATATTAGTAGGATTTTAGCCATAATATGAAAAATATTGACGGCGAAATATTATATAAGAAAGTGTATTCAGGCGTATTATTATACCAATACTCCTTTCTGTGTAGAAATACACAACACATACCTATATACTGCATGCCCGAATCCATACAAATTCGCCAATCAAAAACCTTTGTCGGAAATGAATAATTCCTTCCATCATTCACGAGTTGCCGATTTTAAGCGTATCAGATTTGCCCGGGTAAATCCGGATCAAGGGAAAAAATGTCCGGACTCAGGACCCTTTTCCGGGTGTAAGTGTAGGTATGTACATTACACGTGTGGAAAAATTACGTGACATCATTCGGTGTGTACACATCACCTAACTTGTTCCGTCGGTGAGGAAATTAACTAGACAGGGATAGCGACCCTTCGATTGGATTTATAACGTGTTGTTAAGGATCTGAAATTGGATAAATAAATTGGTTTTTGTAGTTGAAAGAAGAAACACATTTATTTACGATAATTTGAAAATATTTATAAATATTATGTTCTTTGGAATAACTCGTCGCTGATATTTACAGTCGGATTCTCACTACAAAGACGGATGTCTGCCTATGGCAGGGTAGTTTGTAGTTTTATTTGTCCGGAAATTAATATTTTGAACAAGAAACAAAGTATTGCGATATATTTATTATTATTTACTTTTAGCCCTACGTTTCCCGGCCCGGCTCACAAGCATTGGCACTCGCTGACTGCTGAAAAAAAAAAAAAAAAAAAAAAATACCTTGTTTAAGATGTTATTACTGTTATTAGTCACACCACTAATTTATACCTATCTCTTATCATTCTAATCGTTTTTACAGAACACCAGAAATAGTTTGATATTAGAAAACTAGTATAGTGATACTAAAAAAAATAAAAAAAATAAAAAAATAAAAAATAAACTAAATTAATTACGGCTAAGTTATATTATTAAAATAATACATATAACTAAATAAAATATTTACATACATAATGCATCGTGAAATTCCTCCACATCGTCACCGACCGGTAACGTTCCCAGAAGGCTGGCAGCATTGCCACGTTGAATGGCAATGCTTATTCTCTGTGCAAGATAATAACCAGCCTTCTGGTCACGCTTAGCGTTGATTAGCCGCTTTGCCAAATCTAGATAATACCTATGGTGCGGTAACAACCCGCGGCTCTGCTTGCGTGAAATATTTAGTCTGCTCCCGCGATCCACAGGAACGTATTCTTAGGGTGAAATGTACTTACCCTATGCGTATGTGTTATTGTGAGAATGCTATCAACCTTTAGCAAATTTCACACAAATCTTAAATGGTTTGAATGCAGTTAGTAGGTAAAACTGCAGTGAAACTGTATACCAACCATGCAGCCCTATTGCAGTCGATTTGCAGTTGGCGTAGTAATGCAGTTCTAATGCAGATTCATGCGTCAAACTTGCACGGCTTGCCGAAAAATCGACACTGACGGTGGGATTAGTTCATGACCTTAAAGGCTATGGAGCGAGCTATGGTTGGAGTTTCTTTGAAGGATAGAAGTCGCAACGAGATCATCCGGCATAGAACCAAAGTTACCGATATGGCAACAAGCTGAAGTGGCATTGGGCTGGCCACATCTGTCGAAGGACTGATGGCCGTTGTAGTAGACGAGTCCTAGACTGCGAGAAGGAAAACGGAGGGTGGGACGCCTCTTAGCCAGGTGGACTGACGATCTAAAAAAAGGTATCTGGGACAGACTTGATGTGGAAGGCGGAGGATCAGCAGAAGTGGCGAGAGGCTTATGTCCAGCAGTGGACTACAATAAGCTAATTTGATTGATTGATTGCATCAAACTACACGTCGACTGCACAGCTAGCTTATATTCTGAACGCCCCCAAATTTTTTGGTGGTTGTAAAATTAACAAAAAAAAATCTAAGCACCATATCACTTAATCCGTACTTATGATATCAAATAGTAATTAAAAACTATTTTGATCTTGGACAGTATCTTTGATAGTTAGTCAACTATCAACTGTATCAACTGTAGTTTACCATCAACGACAAAAATTGCTTAACACTAAACTGTTTACAATACCTTTTTACTGAAATAAAACTAGTTTTTAACGGATTCCAGCACGATATATTTGTTCTTTTATATTATTTTATGTTTTTGATATTATTTACTTTTAACCTGACGTTTCGGCTACTTTGCAGCACCGATAGCGGAGGGGTGACTAAAGATGGTACTTATTTGTCATGAGAACTACCATCAATACTATCAAACATCTAAAGTTATAATCATCAAATAAAAAATTTAAAAAACGGACTTCAACTGATTTTTGTTGATATTCGTAAGCTGCTTGACCGATTTTGATAAAATTTACATGGGACAACCTGAGAAGTATAACGTATCAAACAAAAGAATAATTTTGGAAATCGTCCCAGGCGTCATTGAGTAATCGGTGAACATACATTAAAAAAAATATTCTGACGAAATGAGAACCTCCTCCTTTTTTGAAGTCGTTTAAAAAGTAAAGTTAAAAGTAGTTTTATCCAATGAGTGAGATTCGCGTAAACTTCAAACAGTATCATACCTTTTTACATTGGAATAAATGTGCCAATATGATGTAATAAGTAGGTACCTAAGTAGTTTCATAATCCGCAGATGTAACAATACATACATACAATCACGCCTCCATCCCCGGAGGCTTAGGCAGAGGTGAATTAACACCCACATTTCACCAATCGTAGTATTAAGTCCCTAGGTAAACAATACATATAGTTTCATTTTTGTTTATCATTTTATTGAAGGATTAGGAGCTCGGGTAATCAATGAATTTGTTGTTTGAACTAGAGTATGTTCAGCTACTTTTGTTAGTAGGTAACTGTACAATATAAGGATTATAAAACAACGTTTTTTTCCTCAGTCAGTGACACGACATTTATTTACCGAGTCAGACGTCGGTTTTGACCGAATCGGAAGTGATTTTGATGAATCGGCATAATTTTACATAATAAGTTGTGTTTTTTAGTGATCTAGAGTGAATTTTATTGAGTCTCATGTTTTTGAAGTGATTTGTGATTTATGTTTTTATCAATATTTAGAGACTATACTTACTATGCTAGTGAGCAAAGTGTAGGTAGCAAATTGTAGGGAATAATCAAAATATTTAATGATATATTATGTAAAGTTTACATCTACTCGAATATTACATTCTAGCCGACCCACCCCGGCTTCGCCTGTGGCATATTTTGTACCCCGTATTGTTTTTGCGAATGTTTAGCTTTTAACTTTTTCAGTCTTATTGGAGAATTTCTTGCCCTATTTTACAGGCAAGAAATTCTCCACGTCTAAATGACGCCTTAGAGCGTTTGCGAATACGATACTCGATACTATGTCATGTCAATAAAGTCGAAAATTGCTTGCACTAGGAAATGGCAAATCAGACCGATTTTATCGGATATGTCTGAAAACAGCACTGTATCGGATGTCGGCTATCGTCGTCCGACACCGATATCGGATATCGGACAAAACGCTCTTAGACGGGGAGTTTCTCGCCTGCAAGACACGATTATCGCAAGGACAGAAAAAAGTTGCTTCGTCCACGCCTGGCGAGAAAAAAATTAAAAAATGAATAAAAAATTAAAGGAGTCGATTCGCACGTTCCGTGCGAGTTCAATTCGTGCGAATCGTCCAATAACCCGAATTGCCGGGCATTTAAATATTGGTAGAGTCCGTCTAAACAGAATTCTCCAGCAATAATCATATTTCGACAAAGACGAAATGTCACTTTAAAATCTCTTATGGTGTGATCGTAGGCGAGAATTTTGTGTTTGCCTGTGTGTAAACACTTTGACACGTTAAAATGATCTTAAGATCAATGTATTGGGTATTAAAAGCAAATCAAACTGTTTTATTGATTTATATTGTATTATTGTCCATTAAAGCTATGTACCAAATATCAGAACTATAAGTCAACAAGTAGGGGGGGAATAAGATAACATAGATAAAATAAGATATTCTTTATTGTACTACACCATAAAAGTATTATAAGATATCAATTTAACAATATTTACATATAATGCACAATGGGCGGCGTTATCGCTAACAGCGATTTCTTCCAGACTACTTGTGTGTATGGATAGAAGTAAAAGAGATGATAGGGTATCGTACAATTATTACTATTTTTTGTTAAAGAAGGTATTAAGATCATATTGTGTACCTACTTTGCTTGTCAAGTTAGATCTGATGCTGACTGTACTATGTCGTCCATATCGGATATTTATTTCTCACGGTTTCCTTTGCTGATACGACTTGTTGATAATATTAGGTATTATACTATTTTTAATAATACGAGTACATTTAAATGTAACTATTGTCCTGTTTTTGATAGTTCCAAGTATAATAGGGCCAAGAGATCGGTCCGCTGCAAATCCTTCTTACTAATATTATAAATTAGCTGTTGCTCGCGGCAACACCCGCGTGGAATTCTGATCCCGTTCATCGCCGATAGTAGCGTGACACAGGTTTCTAATGGCGAAAGATTACTTTAAATCGGTCTATTAGTTTTAGAGTTTATTTGTTACACACGAAAAATACCAATCTTTCCTCTTTATAATATTAGAATAGATGTGAAAGTTTAGATGTTTGTATGTTTATAATTATTCAATCACACTCTAACGGCTGAACAGATCTGGCTGAAATTTGGTGCAGGGATAGAATGAAGCTTGGAATATTACATAGGCATTTTATCGCGGGAATAGGTTCCAATGGGTAGCGGGAACAGGATCAAACTTTCACGCAGACGGAGCGACGGACTGCGAGCATCAGCTAGTATACAACTAAAACACAAAAAAAATGAATTTCTAGATGCAGACTCTTTACGATAGCCACAACGCTTTGCGAGCATTGATTTAAATGGTTACTTATTAATATTATTTGTGAGTGATTTTTTCGCTCAATAAGCATTTTCGGTCTTTGAGCGCAGAGACACAGGCATCTATAAAGCGTTTATTTTACTTAACGTTGCAAACAGTTAATTTTTTTTTTTATATAGGTATAGGACACGTCAATTTTACTTCGCCTCGCCTGATGGCAAGCTGAAGGCAAAGTCTCTGAAAAGAGGGTCACCATTACAGACACGTATCATGTTACAAAGGTGGCACTCAGCTTGACGGCCTCATCAGATACTTTTTCACGCCCCGCTTAAAGGACCCGGGACTGTAGGAGGAGGGTTTTATATATATTTATATATTTGATAGCTGCCGTTGACTGGACAATACTCGTAGACGCGTATGAGAAGCACTATAAAATACCGGCGGATATCTGTGCCTCATCATCCAGACCCGACATATTCCTTTTTTCACGATCGCATAGGCGTGCAGTGCTTGTAGAACTCACAGTACCGTGGGAAACTAATATACCTAAAGACCACGCTATAAAGACAAACAAATACTTTGACTTGACTAACGAGCTAACCAAGAACGGCTACGTGGTTAAACTCTACGCCGTAGAAGTAGGAGCTAGGGGAATTCCAGCTAAATCCCTGTACAACTTACTTAAAGACCTCGGATTGCCAAGAGCTTCAGTAAGCTCTTTACTAAATCGAATATCAAAAGCGGCATTGATAGGATCTTACCAAATTTGGATAGGTAGGGGGGGGGAACACTACTGACGGTGGAGGTGAGCGCTGATGCATCACAAGGTGGCCACCCTAAACCTACAACTGGGTCGCAAGTCCCAGTCGCCGTCACGGTGTTCCTCTCTGTATCACGCTATGGACCCGGCGACCGCACGGTGAATCCATGGAGTGCTGAGAATCGGATCTCTTATCATGAATGAATTTGGTAGTTCCAATGTAGGAGCCAACCGTCTTACCCGTGCCCCTTGAGGTGTTGGTCGAGGCTCTTTGCTATTGGTCCCTTGACTGGACTATCGTATACCTTTGGACACAATATTTTGCACCTAAATGACTAAACACACGAGACCCTGGCGCGCGCGGATTGTTTTGTAATAATCCATGCTTTTGCACATTTTGAGCACATTTTAGGTCCAAGATTTATGTCCCGAGCAATACTATCAGCAATACACTGTTATCATAGTTTGTATAATGTAGGCGAAAAGTAGTCGCTTTTATCTGTCTACATCCGCCATTGATAGATAATAATAGTAGCTTTATAATAATATAATAATAATATATCTCTTTATTGTATAAATGTACACAAATACAGAGGAATACAGGAAAAGAAAAAAAAAAAGACGTGTGGCACTCGGGGACTGCCGCGGTAAAGCTATTGCATAGCATTTTTTATGAACTTATGCAATTATAATAAATAATTTGAATTTGAACTTGAATTTGAATTTGAATTCGAATTCGAGTTCTGAGTTCTGAGTTCTGAGTTCTGAGTTCTGAGTTCTGAGTTCTGAGTTCTGAGTTCTGAGTTCTGAGTTCTGAGTTCTGAGTTCTGAGTCTGAGTCTGAATTTGAATTTGAATTTGAAAACTAACAACTTATGCAATTATAATTACTTACGTTAAGCGGAGCTACTTCGGAGCAGCTCGGCTAGATTCGTGCGAGCTCGGAGTTGGGGGAGTTACCATTTTTCGGTACGGTATTTCTGGATTCGGTCTCCACGCTCAAGGTCCGCGATAGAAGCTATGCAATAGCTTAAAAATACAGTAAATACAATTGGCGGCCTTATCGCACAATTATTATCACTAATAGATGTGTACCATAGTGTTAGTACTATCAAGTTGCTAATAATCGATATCTCCTGTTGCTAATATAAGCTGTTGCCCACTGCTCCCTGGGCCCGGAGGTTACAAAGTAGCCTATGTCCTATTCCAAAGCAAAATCTATCCCTGTGCCAAATTTCATCACGATTCGTTCAGCCATTCTTGCGTGAAAGAAGAGACAAATATCTATAGGATCCGTACAAAGTTTCGCGTTTATAATATTAGTGTGCTAGCGGGATCAAAAGCGTGCACATAAATATAAAAAATACATAGCTAAATAATAAATACAAAATAAGTGCTCCTGACTAAGTGCCCGCTTGACTGCAATAGGCTCGCTCCCTATTGCGTGGGACCCAAAATCATAGTAGGCTCATATGGGTGTTATGTTAATACACCTACGCCTACCCCTTCGAGGATTTACAGGCGTATATGTATGTATGTATGTATTATTAGTAAATAAATATATAATAGGTACATAGGTAGCAGTGGCAAGGGGGCCCTATAACCCCAATCCTGTCAGCTTGCTCTGCAAAGGAAAGCCGTAAGGAAAATGTTTTTTAATACTGTAATAAATAAATAAATAATGCATTATTTCAAACTGAATGTATCTATCTCATTTATTTGTCTAAAATTTGAGAGTATTGTAAACAAAATTGCTATGATCGTTCTATTAGATTTTTTCCACCGGGTTTCTGCCAGAATTTTTTACACTTCGCCACTGATAGGACTACCTTTCAGTGCAATATGGAATAGATAGTACCTCTACTAAGAGGAGCATAGTACTATTGAGATTAACATATCATATTAACTATGTAGTATTTCTGTTGTAATCATTATCAATGCTAGTAGTACCTACTAACTTGTATTGTTTAGCGCTGTAGATAGTACACTGTCATGTCGGTTGATGCAATCGACAGTCCTATCGATATTTCCCGGAAGTAGATCCGTAGTAGGTACCTATCGATTGTCAACTATCAAAAGTGGCGGTTACAGTATTGTAGCCCCCACCTTTTCAAACAAGGATTTCCGCTGTCCTAAAAATCTCTTGACATTCTCTCTTTGACGAAATAGGTTCAATGGTCTACGCGTGCAAAAATAACAGACAGACAGAGTTACTCCCATAATTATAATATTACATATGGATATTGGTATTGTTAAACTAAGGTACAATGTACAATATAAATATATGCTATCTACTGCCACTAGCAATGTCTATTCTTCGCATCAGTATAAGATCATACCTCCACTTAGTGTAATATACTAGTGACGACATGGGCAAAAGGCACCTAAATGAAGATGTTTTAATAGAGAGCGAGCCGCTGATAGCTTATGATGATGACGTCACGCCGAAGAAGACCAGTGGGGGTGTCAGATTAGGTAATTATTTCATAATGATAATTCATAATGATGTCATATCGATGGGAACTGTCCTTGTGCAGTGGCTCCACGCAAACTTCTGCCGCGAAACTACGCCAAAACATGTTTTCCCAGAGATGGTCGAAGAGGTAGCTGATAGACAGTGATGTAACTAATATTGTCTTCACCCTAGCATTAATCCCAGTCGAATCCGAAACTTTCTCCTCGGAGTCTGACCTTGATCCCGCTGTTCGTATTTTCCGTGAAGCGACTGCCATCTGATCTTCACAACCCAACGGCTATATCGATTTATTGCAGTTAGACCAGTTGCTGGGCTTTTTAGGGCTCCAGCTACCCGTAATGACTGCCATAGATGTTCGTATGGCAACCGGGACTAACGCTAATGAAGATATCATTTTAAAAAGGGCCTGACAGATCCTGTACACCAGGATCTGTCGGGCCCTTTAATCTGATTGAACATATCACGTCAGGAAGAAGAAATTCATCTGATTAGGCTCACTTCCATTTTGCAGAGCGTTCTCTCTCACTCTTCTTCTGATGACGACGTGCCTTCCAAAACAAAAGCAGAGTATTTACCTATACTAGGCACAATACCGCACATTCTAGTGAGGATATCCCCTTCAAGTCGTCTCTGTTTCGCAGGGGTTAGCGTCTGCACGCAAGCATTTCATGCGTTGATGGGCGGCGGCGCGAACGCAGGCGGAGGGCGGGCAGCTCGAGCCCTGCGCCTGCTACTGCTGCTCGTGCTGGTCCTTGCAGCCGTCGAGTACCTCTTCGGCTCGATACTCGACGCTTCTCCCCTGAGGACCTACCTGTATACTCCACTGTACAACTCTACGCCACCTACCTTCAAGTAAGTTCAATTTTATTGCGTCATTTCATCCTTAGAACTTTTGCCCAACTCATTTGGGAGTCTAACCCCTTCGATATTTCTGTGAAGTAATTGTCTTCTGACCTCCACAACCTACTGCCGATAGCGAAGTTCTCCAAGTAGATCTGGTGGTCAGACTTCTTAGTCTTCAAGTGCCCCTAAAAATGATATGAATATTCGTAAAGTAATCGGGACCGACAGCTTCACTCGCTCTTCAAGTCTCAGAGAGATCTTAATGTGCTAAGAATGGTCTCCATCCTGAGCGACCTGGCTAGTGTTACTTAGCCCTGCAATGTGTACCACTTAGCCACGAGCCTTACTCAACCTAATTATAAATAATTTGTTCCATTATTCATTTCAGAAACCCCGAAAAACCGCAAACATTATTCTTGAAAGTAAATCCAACGACAAAAGACACGCAAGTAAAAAACCACTCTGTTGTAGTCTTGGACCTTCCGAACCATTTGAATATAGACAATAATACTACTTTGATAAAAAATATAACGAATATTGTGAATATGACAATACACGATCCACTTGTGAATGGGACACCCGTGTCGTTGATGATCACGAAGCTGATGGAAGGATTGAAGCGGATGCAGTCAGAAGAACCGCTGAAGAGACCTGAACCTACGTTACCGCTTTGTGATGTCACACCACCCGATTTAGGTGAGACCTTTGCCCAATTTTGTCGCTTTCTAAATCAGACAACTTAAGGCTGCCTTTCCACCGGAGACGTGCCATGCAACTATGCTACTAAGATGTGAAGCTAAGCTATGAAATACCACTATGCTATGTAGCGGAGCAAGTAAAATGTGCTATGAAACTTCATATAAATATATTCAAAATTCGAATCTATTCTCCATTCATAGCACGCATCTATCTATTTAAAAACATAGCTTAGCTGAACCCCTTTCCACCAGTGCTATGCTATGTGGACAAATGAATATGATTGGTGGATATCAAACGCATTCACAGCAACGTAGCATAGCACATCTCCAGTGTAAAGGCAGCCTAATTCTTGTCAATGACTTTTATAGTAAAACCAACAATTTCTGTGAACTGAGGGACGCCACCACTTTCCCTTCAATAATGTCAATTCGCAATATGCATTTGACAGTGATCAGCGTAGTTCCGATTTTAGCCACTTCACTGAATCGTTGTGTTTTCTAGAGTTCCGATTTAAGCCACTTCGCGAAATCGTTGCTTTTAGTATAGTTCCGATTTTAGCTAGTTCACTGAATCGTTGGTTTTACTAATTTCCAATTTTAGCCATTCCACAGATTCGTTGGTAAGTACATCTGTACTTACCATGTGTACGAATATGTATGTCCAACTGATTAATACTTTTGGATAAGCCGTTTATCAGTTACCTAAGTATACCTAGATACTTATAATTAATTCAGGGATGTCTAATAGATAAGTAACATCAATGATTGTACGCCTAATAAACAAATAATGAATGTTTACAATCTTGTAAGCTTCTGAATCTCACTTTCTTTATCTATTGTATAATATTCTATTTCATCCTCTTACTCCTATCTACCTAAAGGAACGCTTTGAATTCCTTGGCGACTCCCATTCTAGGGTCTTGAGATCGTCGGAGAATTTGAGACTGAAAATGCCAGCGCACTCCACGAGTTTCATGGATAAGTCCTATACTGTCCAAGCTGTCCGATTGTGGAATGCCTTACCCATAGCCATAAGACGTGCACAATCTCTGCCTGTCTTCAAAAAACTGGTTACAGCTTACTACTTGCAGGAACCATGACCACTATCTTTCTTCTTCTCTCTCTATATTATCTCCTTTATTCACGCTGTTTTCCTATAATGTGTATTTTAGTATATTATGTATAAGTATATTAGGTACCTAATGGTAGGTACCGTTTCATTATAAATTATATATGCAGTAAGTATGTAAATATAGATATGAATATATGTATGTATTATATAGTATGTATTATGTCTATGACTATAATATATCAGAGCATAAATAATAATGTAAATAATATAATTGTACACCGGAAACTACCAATTTATTATCTCACTCACTCCATCCCATGGTTGCCTGGTAGAGATTGCCTTGTGCGATAAGGCCGCCAATTGTATTTACTGTATTTTTTTTTCTTTTTTCTTTTCCTGTATTCCTCTGTATTTGTGTACATACAATAAAGAGATATATTATTATATTATTATTATTATTATTATTGTGCACACCAAGGAGAAAACATGTGTTATTAGATAGTGCATTGTGATTTGTGAGGATAAACAATAGGCGGCCTTATCATTGCCAATCTCTTACAGGCAACCATTGGAGAGAAAAAAAGTTCGAGGCATGTTTGGGTAGTTTATTGTACAAAGTCTGTTTTTGATACCTTACAATATAGGGTACACTTCACATAGGAGTCGGAAAGAACATAATAGGAATGATATTATCATACATTACATAATAATTCCTTTACGATTGCACTGGGTTTTTTTTGTAGGAACATAATAAGGTAAACATAGCTATTTAAACTATTATGGTCATTTATTATTACTATTAGAGCTATCGGCATATTTACCATGAATGGAACTCCAACACCACACATGGTACATATCCTGATAGCTCTATTAGTAAAATAAAGCAAACAGTTTGTTTAATATCAGTTGCTAACTGTCCTGCCCCCCTAGACAAGTGGCAATTCGTTGCTCGGCGTATGATGGAATAGAATGCCAAATGTATGGGATTTGACGTATATGACAGGCGTCAACGAATGTCAAAAACGTCAAATCCATTTTATTCAATCAATTGAATAAAATGGATTTGAATTTGATTTGATTTCAATCCATCCAAATACATTTGTCATTCTATTCCATCATACGCCGAGCAACGAACTGCCTCTTGTCTAGGGGGGCTGTTCCTTATTTGACAACAAAATACAGAGCAAGTAGGTTATTCTGCAGCCGACAGATAACATACAGCATAGCCTATAACAATGTGACCGCGCTTGATGGAATAACCTCGCCCTCTATTAGGTACTTGAGGTCGAAAATTATAGTTGGCGAAATATGGATGATAATATACCTCTGCCTACCCCTTCGGGGATTTATAGGCGGGAATGTATTTGTAATATTGATATCATCATCATCATCATCATTTCAGCCATAGGAAGTCCACTGCTGGACATAGGCCTCCCCTATAGATCTCCAATAAGACCGGTTGGAAGCGGCTCGCATCCAGCGCGTTCCCGCGGCCTTGATAAGGTCGTCTGTCCACCTTGTGGGTGGATGTCCTACGCTGCGTTTGCCGATACGTGGCCTCCACTCGAGAACTTTTCGACCCCATCGGTCATCAGTCCTCCGAGCTATGTGCCCTGCCCACAGTGCCCACTGCCATTCCAAGTTGCTGATCCTCTGGACTATGTCGGTAATCTTGGTTCTTCTACGGATCTCCTCGTTTCTGATTCGATCTCGCAGAGAGACTCCGAGCATAGCCCTCTCCATAGCTCGTTGGGCTACTTTGAGCTTACTCATAAGGCCCATAGTGAGTAAATATTGATATACCTACTCGAAACCAGCGAGTTTATATGAAATCCCCTAGTTTTTGTGATAAGTATCGGGACTTTTAGCTATTAATTTCGTATTATAACTTGCTTGTGCCGACGTTTCCTTATATGAAATGTTTTAATAATTACTTCTGCCCTTAAATATTTCATTAACTTCCTCTAACAGCTACTGGAAGTTAGCAGATAAAAAATTTGAAGGCAAAAGTAAATGGCTGGCTATTGTCTATATAGAATATCTACTCACGCTATATTATTCAAGGTACTAGTACGATTGAGGAAAATTTTATATTGCAAACTTAAATAAGGATTTTTTTAAATAATTTCCTACTTAGCGTACCAACTTTTTTTTAAAGAAAATTAGTAACCAAATTAATCCCTTCAGCTAAACTAAATTACTTTTGTTAGGAGTGGGTTCAAGTCGCGCTTCGGTAGTGTAATGGCCCGCATTCGAACCCGGAACGTAAGCCTCTAAGCTACCGACGCTTTCATTCGCTTTCACTGTCATGAACGAGTATATGACTAAAGTCTAGTCTTTTTCTAGTCTAGCCCGCTGCCATTTAAGTGGTATAAAAAAGAAGTCCCCGAATGTAAGAAGGACCTTACAGCGGGGGCACACAATGCGTTGCGTCGCCGTACCGCAGAAATTTCGGCCAATCGGCGGCCACAGAAGCGGTGCGGGGCCGCTCGTGTGGCCGCCGATTGGCCGAAATTTCTGCGGTGCGGCGACGCAACGCATCGTGTGCCCCAGCACTTACACCTCGTTTACAGGGCCCTACTTGTTACATTATTTGTCTTGGCTATTTTTAGGTCCCGTGCCTGTGAATAAAACTGATTTGGAGCTAGATTTCGTCGAGAAGAAATTCCCGGAGATCCAGAAAGGCGGTCGGTATACGCCACCAAACTGCACTGCACGACACAAAGTAGCCATTATAGTGCCATACAGGTAACTAGAACTAGTATTTTTGAGGTATGTCTTACCTTCTTCCTCCTAGCGTTAATTCCCAGTAGCATCCGAAGCTTTCACCTTGGAGTCTGGGGTCCGCTTTACCAGTCTTAACATCTGATTTGGCTAGACCTCGAGGTATTAGGACTATGAGGTATGTCATACCTACCTATCATCATATGGGCAAATGTTGAGAATATGATATACAGCGACGGAGGAATGAGATCATTTTGATCTTGGTGGGGCCAAGGACAGCATTTCCTTAGATAAGAGGGAGTAAAAGAGCGAATTCCAGGCTCCAACTTGCAAACATTGGGTGCAACCAGAATTGGCGCTCGGATGATAAAAAAACATATACCTATCTTGGACCTAAAATGGGCTCAAAATGTGCTTTATATGCGCATTGCGCAGTATACGTTTCTTAGGGATCTTTGAGGATAGCATGGGTGCTACAGCAGGGGACGAGCTCAAATTCTGTTAATTTTACTTTATTCTTAGGTCCAAGATACGTGGCCCGAGGTATACCGACAGCTGATAAGCTATTGCTATCACACAACGTGGCCGAAATCCATTATTTGTGTCAGACGGGCTTCTGATTCAAATTCTGGATACACTAATCTATAAATCAATGATTCGATTTTAAGATGTTTATTTTCTTATTTTTCAGGGATCGCCAACAGCACTTAGCAATCTTCTTGAACCACATGCACCCGTTCCTGATGAAACAGCAAATTGAATATGGCATATTCATAATTGAACAAGAAGGTACGTCTAAAATTCTTACCTCAGTATTCTCGTTGTTCAACATTAGGTCACCTATGTATTTGAACGCGTAGGGTGTATGGGCGGTTGGTTAAATTAATTTCGAACAAAAGAATTTAAAATATTTACTGTAATACCATAGTGTTGTGCCATCGTCCCTTTAATATTGTAAAATGATGGTAAATTGCCTTTGATGTGCATTTGAAACATGTTCATTTAACAGTGAAAACCGTTATTCCGATTTTAACCATTGCATGGAATCATTGTTACTTCTATATGAAGTGTCATTTGATTACACTACGGTTACCTATGCAAGCTGAGATACCCCTTTCTTTCTCTTTCTCTTTCTCTTTCTCTTTCTCTTTCTCTTTCTCTTTCTCTTTCTCTCTCTCTTTGCTCTCCTCGCTTGCGCAAATAACTAAAGTAAAAACTATTGATGTCTTCAGGTAACAAGGACTTCAACCGCGCCAAGCTGATGAACGTGGGCTTCAGCGAAAGTCGGAAGCTGGAGCCTGGTGGCTGGCAGTGTTTCATTTTCCACGACATTGACTTACTACCATTGGATACTCGCAACATGTACTCCTGTCCTAGACAGCCTCGCCACATGTCTGCGGCGATAGATAAGTTAAATAACAGGTGAGTACAGATGAAACTAAGTATATCAGCTTGTCTTACTTCCTACTAGTACCACTAATGTGGCAGACATGCACAGTGTGCATGTCTGCCACATTGCACACACACGGCCCATCTGATGAAAAATGCTTACCGTAGCTTTTGGACGTGTGCAGCACCAAGAGGAGTCACACTTGTGATGTCGACCCTGTAAGAACAGAGAGTTTCTGCGCCGTCAGTGCAGAAGATAGAGCAGAACAAGCCTTTTGTCTTCCCACTGATAGCACAAAAGCTCACTATTCTTACAGGGTTGACAGTTTCCTTCCATCAATCCATCCATTCAAATCTTTAGGATTTTAAATAAGTATCGGTGAAGCAAACTGGAAGTACCCGTACTTAATCAACTATATTATTAAGATGGAAATGAAACGAGAGTTGATTGTCGAGCACCATTAATGCCGAAGGTCAGGGTCAAGGTTAAATATCCGAATCGCGTGATTAAATTAAATTAGATTATAGTCGCGATACTACGAAAGCCTTGTCAAATGGGTCCCTAGGCGATAAAAATGTTTTTTAATGCCTATAATGGAGAAGATAACACCATAATGCCAGCACCATCTAGTACAGACAAACTAAATTAATTTTAGAACAACATACCGAGTTTACCACGGCATTCCGAAATATGGTTTGTCGATTCACGGGAAATCTAAAACACGTTTTGTTATTTTGCGTCTGACCGAATAAACGATTTACTAAGTTACGAGTGTTCGAAACTACTGTAGACCTTTTCATCACCGATCGAAAGAACGAAGGTCCGATGAACGTTTGGTCGAATCAACGATACACCTTTCATTGAGTGACCGAGAAAATCTAATCCCGAAATACTTTTGATTAATAAACGTTTGGTCGAACTAACGACTTATTCGTCAACTCGCCACTTGAAAACTCGCCATTTGGTGTCGTTATGGTGTGCTATATTTTTGTTGATTGACCGAATGCATTAAACTGTGGCCAAACATTCGAATTTTTACTATAAAACTGTTTGCCAGTGCAGTTTATGCACTTTAGTGTTGATGTGTGCTTGCTAACATAGGAACTTCGAGTGAAGGGAGTTTCATGTCTGTTTTTTCGGGTTAAAAAGTAGTCAATGTGTTATTCCAGACTATATGCTATCTCTGTACCAAATTTTATCCATATCCGTTCGGTAGTTTTTGTGTGAAAGAATAACAAACATCCATACTCTTTATAATCTGTACTAGCTGTTATTACCCTTCCCGTGGCAATATGGGAATGTAATATAGCGTGTGTTATGTGTTATTCTGACGTATAACCAATATTATTGTAAAGTTTCATTAAAATCCATTCAGTAGTTTTTACGTAAAGAAGTAATAAACATACACACTAACAAACTTTCACCTTTATAAAATTAGTGTAGATTAAAGTAATCGCTATGTAAAAAGCCCGTTTGGACATTTCAAGTCCATGAAGTTCTCAATTTTGAGAACGTAAAACAATGATATTTTTCAAACGTAGAATGACATTTTTCATTGATGGGTACCGCCCACTCCGCTCAGTGCTGTCCATAACGAGTTTTTTATACTCTCCACAGACTATTAATAAATTGGTTATGGTAAAAATAAATCGATTAAGATATTTTTTTTAATTTTATCATAAAAATGTCTAAGACAAAGTTAAAGATCGTACACCGATCTGTAAAAATCCAGTCAAGTGCAAAACGTGTGTTAATGCGCAAACACGACTCGTGTTTGCGCATTAAAGATTCCTCACGAAACTGAATTGTGGTGCGAACTAATGCTACATGACCGGCAATATGCTACATGACCGGCAATATGCTACAGTACTGGCAATATGCTACATGGCCGGCAATATACTACAAGACCGGCAATACTTTGATTGCGTTGAATTAGAAGTTTGATTTTAGGGTACTCCTCGTTGAGCGAGAATCCTGAAATGTGAGACGAAGCAAGGTCATAGAGCACAAATAAAAGGAAGCGTTTGAAAATCCGGCACGGTATGATTCGAGTTCAGCCAAGTCTCATCGACAAATATGACATTATCCCAATTTGTGACTTTGTTGTGTTTGCTGTTATCTAGGTTTTTTTATTCCTAGGCTTCAAATATCATCTTAAGTCACCCCGGGACCAGGGCTGCTAGAAAGTAGCCGACGTAGGGTTAAAAGTAAATAGTGACAGATAAATCGCGATAGAAGCCGTTAAAATAATATAAAATAAAATATATAATATAATATATATAATAAAAAAAAAAAAAATAAAAAAAAAAATAAAAAAAAAAAAAAAATAAGTGATATAAGCGTAAACTTCAGACAGTAGGTATCAAGAAAATGATTTACTAAAGATTCATTTTCATGCGATTTCTATTGGTTATTATTGAGTGAATATTATTGTAATAAAAATGTTAAATGAAAGAAAATTGACTTTTTGCAGTATTGTATTGTTTAAAAATACCTACAATATCAAAGTTTAGATTAAATTTTCTAATTAGAACTTCAAGCCAATGAACTTTACACTACAATACAATACATAATCTAATCGATCAAATACGCATACAAACTTGAATCGATTTATCTTGAGTATCGTGTACCGAGTGGTGTGGTTACATCCCTAGTTACGTCCAAATGACAAATGTCATAGTGGGCCTCTTACGTTGAGACTACTTTAGTAGGATTAATTATTATTATTGAAATAATTAGTATCAATACAAAAACAAACTTTTGATGCATATTTGGCAAACAATAAACAAAACATAACTTTTTTTAAACTAAACAAAACTTCTACATATTTAACGATAACAAAAAAAAAATTTTTTTTTCATAACAAAATAATGATAACAATTACAAAAAATAGCCAGAGCGAATTGTTTTATACTACTCATTATTGTGCTGTTTTATTTAAAAATTATGATAAGCTATATATATGATAAGCTTAAATACCTGATATACATAATATTTAATCAGTAAAATCTCCAATAAAAAAAAACACTTTAATTACAAAATAATTATTTAGTTTTAAAGTAGCAAACGTTTATTAATCAAAAGTATTTCGGGATTAGATTTTCTCGGTCACTCAATGAAAGGTGTATCGTTGATTCGACCAAACGTTCATCGGACCTTCGTTCTTTCGATCGGTGATGAAAAGGTCTACAGTAGTTTCGAACACTCGTAACTTAGTAAATCGTTTATTCGGTCAGACGCAAAATAACAAAACGTGTTTTAGATTGCCCGTGAATCGACAAACCATATTTCGGAATTCCGTGGTAAACTCCAACATACCTACTGAATCGCGCTATGAAAATTCTCTCGCAGAGTCTCTTCATCCGAGAGCCACGCCCGATTACAACCAAAGCTTGCACTTGGATCTCAGAATCCACTTTACTACAGCTATATTTGATTTAAATTGGTTGATATTTTCTACTTTGGATATATTTTTAAGGAATTTCGTTGAATTTCCAGGTTACCATACGAAGATATTTTCGGTGGAGTATCAGCTATTACCGAAGAACAGTTTATGAAGGTCAACGGTTTCTCCAACAAATATTGGGGATGGGGTGGGGAGGACGACGATATGTTCTCCAGGTAAATAAAGGCAGCTGGCCATAATCATATCTTGGACACAGTTATACATTATGTATAGAGTACGCGTATCACACGGGTCTGTTGGACCAAACGTAGGCACGGGTATGAACAGCACCTACCGAGGCAGATACTTAGCAATGGTATAGTGCATCTATAGTGACGTTATATTATGCATTACCGAAAATATAAATTTTTGGACTTATGAATTTAGTAGATACAATGTTATGATTTTTGTTTTTATTTGATTATGGATGAATTAAATTAAAACCAAAGTACAAAAATAATGGTATCATTTTGTGTATTACGTCAACAATAAATACCTACAATATACGATACGATGTAATATAATATATTGATATAAAATATAGAGTTATATATTATTTGCGAAGTCACTTTGACGGGTATTGTTTTGCTACTGATTGAGGCTGAGCCAGGATCCTCGTTACTGTTCATACTCATGCCTAGTGTATAAACTTAGTAAGGCGCGCTCTATAGCAATGTATACTCTAAGGTAAGAACCGACTAATGTTTCCTAAAATATTTTCTTTAATGATTTCAATTCTGTGTTATTTCAGATTAAAAAAAATGAATTACCATTTAGCAAGATATAAGATGTCAATAGCGCGATACGCCATGTTGGATCATAAGAAGTCAGCGCCTAATCCTCAAAGGTAACATAAAACTGCTTATATTTTTTTTTTTCCTTTTTTTTATTTATAGGTTCACTAAACTGGACGCACAACACATACCTCTAACAAGTTTAACATGCGTAATCTTAGGTGAAGGTTAGTGTTTGTCCATCTGGAAGTGAACACTGCATGCATATCTAAATGCATGCAGTGTCTCCAATTCAATTTTAATACTTACTACTTATATATTAATGGTATATTACGCAATGATTTGACGCAAAATTGGTTTTTGACATTTTTCCGTGGTTTGGACTAATTAAAAAAAAAAATATTGAAATTAAAATGATTAGAACGAAAAATTCCTTGACGTACAAATTCTAATTTATAATTACCGTGAACCGCTGGCTAGCACATTTGAGCCACCTAGCCATATAATATTTTTTGGAAATTGCGGATCCTGAGAGGATCACAGTTTAAGAATTGTAGAACTACCTACATTTTTTTTTCATTCAAAAACTAACCAACTGCTTCAAATTTTTGCTTCCAGATACCAGCTTCTGTCTCAAACGGGCAAAACATTCCAGAAGGATGGTCTGTCTACCCTCGAATACACCACAATTAAAGTGATAAGGCATCACTTATACACCTACGTGTTAGCGAATATAGACGAAAGTAGCTGATGGACATATTTCGCCAAACTGTTGTTTGGCGATGAAAGGTAACAGTGCAAAGACGCTCCAACATAAGTCATGAATCGATCGTTACCGAGTGATGTTGATCTCTTTCGCGTTAAATAACTATCAAAAGGTTCCTAGTGTTGCCATTTTTAAACAAAAAATAGTAAAAACAACAGTTCTGTGAACTAAAGGAGGGCACCACTTGTCCTTCTTATGTCAAATCTTGCTAAATTGTATTTGTTTATGATAAAACAGGATGCATTTGACAGTGACAACCGTAGTTCCGGTTTTGACTATTTCATAGAACCGTTAGTTTTACAATTTTGATTTCTAAATAAAATGAAACTTAGGTATGTCAAAATTGACAAAAGTTGCTTATTTTCATCGATACCGATATGTCATTTAAATAATAATGCTTTTAATCGCGATTAAAATAATAATATAACAGTACCGATCATTCCGTTTTTTTATTGTCTGTCTGTGCTTTTTAAATTTGACAACACTAGGAATTTGTTATATTATTATGGTAATACTATAAAATGTTTAATAGGCCTATAAACTGTTAGATTAAGATATAAATTCGTATTATTATATTTATTTGCTGTTTAATAATTATATTCTTTCGTATTAGCTCAGTTGACAAGTGAAAATGAAATACAACATATTTTTATTTTATTTATATTTAATATTCTGTAATGAAATGATATCTAAAAGATTGACGTAAGACATGATTTGATGTCCAAAAAAAATCATCGCAGTCTGAATTAGACATTTTATGAGATAAGGTAACTGTACCAATGCTCGACACTTTAAGGAAAAATAAAATTTCAATCTAAAAAATTTAACAAATTAATTACAGCATGGTCGTTACATTTTTTTTTAACTGTTACAGCAACAATTAGACATTAACTTTTGCCCATAAAATCTTTAAAATCTATCATACTTTTACTTTAAATTAAATTATTATGCACTTGGTCGAAAACACCAATGCTAGACATCATTGTCCCAATGGTCCAAGTATGTCAATAACTTCAATATTTATAACGTTTATACTAAAATTAGTAATAATCATAACTTATAAACAAAAAAATCACACCTATAAAAATCAGTACCCTTGGCAAAAATCTTAAGAAATAACACGACCGTGTTCACGGAGGCACATTATTTGCTGTCAACAGTCTTTCTAAATTTACTTCGGATGGTGTTGCGAATATTTGAACATATCTTATAGATACCATTAGGCATCTTTTAAGTCAATAGTCTTATAAAACAAATGGATAATTTTCTCAAAATACTGGGTTTTGTTCGAAAGTGTCTAGCATTGGTACAGTGTCGAGCATTGGTACAGTTACCTTACCTAACATAATTTGAAAAAAAAATACTACTATTATTATTCGGTGATGCTCCAATGAAAAATAAAAAAAAACAAACATTGTCTCTTTTTTTTAAGATTATTGAACGTTGTAAAATAAAAATGTATAAATGTTACGGATAATGTATCGTAAGTAAATGTACAGGCCATTTTATTGTAAAATCAAGTACAGAGACAATATAGTTCATACAAACATTTTGATTAGTGTAAATATTAAATACGCTAAGAGCGTTAATAATTAAAAGTACATTATTATTAATTGAATTGAATGTAATATAAAGCTTGACAGTATATAAAAGGTTTTTAAATTACAAAAGGTTGATCTGTATGGCCTAAAATATACATAATACATAAATACATGAATTTACATTTCAATTTCAATTTTATTTGAATGCAATTTTAATGTTATTTAATTGAAATTTGATTTAAAATTAAATGATTTTATTGAAATCCACAATTAAATTTATTCAATTTACATTTTAACCATTATATAAAGGCAACATTTAAGTGCTCAATTTTTTCATTTCTTATCCTCAATATGTTTACGTTTATCAACTCGACAATATTACTAAGCGCATTTATTTTCTCTCGAAGGAATGCAACTGATATAGGAAAATCGATATATGCATATCGTATATTATTTGAAACTAAATACATAATTTATGAATCATTATGAGCTCGAATATTTGCTACACTACTTGCATAATAATTAGTTTTTACTTTATTATCCATTTACCTCTCATTATTTCATAATATTAACCATAAAAAAAACTATTTTTAACCGACTACAAATAGAGAAGGTTCTCAATTCGATCGTATGTTTTTTTTTTGTATCTTTGAAACACCACTGCGTTAAGAGCACGGCAAAGCGGCTGTAGTGTCGAACAGATATAGACCATGACATCATATCTAATAACAATTTTTTCATACGGCAATCCACTCGAATAGTTCCTTTAAGCAAAGCTTAAAAAAGTAAGCAAGAACTCTTATCGGATATGATTTAATGATGCATACTATTTTCAGCCTATTCTAAATGGAATAAGTTTGATATTTATTCAACTCTCAAAACTACTTGACCAGGTTGTCGCTTGGTCTAGAATGACTTGAAGAATATTTGAAATTCGTATTTGGCAGTAATATGGAAATATTTAATTCATCCATATTTTGTGAAGAGACAATTTTATTATAACTAGGAACGTTACCGTCTTATGGGTAGTTAATTAGTTGTTACTGTTATAATTAAAATTTAATTTTTGTTAGGTTTTATTTAAAATTTAACTCGGTTAAGTAAAATCAAATTTAACTAAGTCGATTTAACTGATTAGAAATGCAATTTAACTAGTTGTCAATAGTGCCATTGAATGGAAAAACTAAGTACTGTAAAATTTTTGGAAATTATTTGTAGGTATTGCGTATGTGATTCTCAAATAGACGGATAGCTAGGGATCTTTTCGTGTACCTACTATGTTGTTAATAACTGGAGCTGACGGCAAAGGCTCTTTCCTTCAGTCTTGCGCGTAACGGCGTAACTGTAAGGTGGTCAAAGGGTATTATATACAGAGAAATGGAACACTACTTCTTATGGATAGGATATTTGTATAAGTGAAAGCAGGAGAGGTACGGACACACGTGCTGTCAGTCACATTAAGGGACACCGCACACCAAAGCAGCAAGCACAACAAATGCACCGGTACAAATTTACCTATATTTTCGCAGCAAATTCTTCCAGTGCTAAATGTTGAGAAGCATTTGCATTTTAAATATATATCAATATAGGTGCCTTTGCTGTGTACTTGCTGCTTTAGTGTATGCCCCTCCTAAGGTATAAGTGGTACCAATATCACACAGTGCGTGCGCCTAAGACCTCACGACACGACTGTTGCCGAAGACCCCCGAACTCATTATTAAATCATGTATATTAAAAATCATTACCGTAATCATTTTGAACAGGCTCTTGATGCTTTTTTGCTAATCTCAATATATTTTTTGATATTCTAATGCAAGCTTTATGCCTCAAGCTTATCAGTTGATTTTAAAATTATGTAATTCGTGTAAATTATCGTGGCTAGTAGCTGCTAAACCATGTTGTTATGTTTTATATTGGAATAAGAAGCTCTTGAACAATTTTACCTCTATGAAATCTCAATGAAATACCGATAGTTATAAGAGAAGATGTGCTAAATATTATTCCAAATTATGTATGAAGGTTTTATACTGAAATTAATATGTACTTACTTACTTTTAAACATGTAAAAAGCTTAGTTAGTTTAAGCATAAAATGTATAATTAGGAATAATTTAACTTCCTTACTATTTCTTGTATATTATGTAAGTTTATATCGATTTGATTTTTATAGCTTTTAATTTGAAATTCTTTGAAATCACAATAATGTTTAAATCGTGCGACAATAGATAAAATGTAACTGAAACATTTTAAATGTAAATAAATAAATCTTTGACCGTAAATTAAATATAGAAAAAGAACTGTGTAAATATGGGAATCGACCAATTTTTACGTGGCATATGGCATATGATATTTCAAACAGCTAAGGTTCCTTGAATGACGAAACATTGACCTAAACATGAAGTATTTGACCCCAACATAACTATATAAACTATGTTGCCTTTTTATATGTCACTAGTATAAGTAATACCGACAAAGACTTTTGTGTATATTACTAGACATCAGTTTAGAACAATACAATGTGTCACATATATACCGGGAAGGGTACTGGACCCCGATTCTGCTAAATGCGAAAAATGCCATAAAAGGCTTTATTGCTATAGGCTTAAGTTCAAAATTAAATGAAAAAAATTTCATTGCAGTTTTTCATTCACTCTACAAAATGCTGATGATTAATTTTAGACTTTAACAGCATGACAGTAATGTCTAAAATTGCATGACTTTTTGCAGTGTCTGGTATGACAGTTAGCATAATAGGAGTCCAGGGGTTGCGCGGACACAGGGACTGAGTACATTACATAGTACATTCTCAAACGGACTAAGTCTGTTTGAAAATTGCACAACTTGCACTCGATTTGCACAAATTACGGGTAATTTTTTTGTAAGATAAGAATATGAATTCGTGGTTTTATGAAAACGAATAATGGAAAATCAACTATAAGTGACCAAATTTAAAATTTAAATTTGTATTTTATATGGTGTACAATAAAGTATAAATAAATAAATAAATAAATAGTTCATTACGATCAGTCTAATAGTATACATGAAAGTTGTAAAGAAGCGTTATAATAACTCTTAATTTGCTCTGATGTTTCATTTATTTATGCCAAATACAACAAACTAGTAAAGGCAATAATTCCGTGCACTGAATGATGGCGCCACCGTCCCTTCAATATTGTCAAATCGCGCGAAATTGTCTTTGTTTACAATTCAACAATATACATTTGACAGTGACAACCGTGGTTCAGTGCCTCGAGCACAAAAAATATTCGTAACATAAACGCATCGCGAGAACGGAGCACTGTGATTGGCCGCCCGCCTACTCTAAACCTGTGTGTGTGCCAATCGTAATGCTCCGTTCTCTCAATACGTTTACGTTAAGAATACGAATATTTTTCGTACTCGGGGCACTGATTTTAGTCACTTCACGGAATCGTTGGTCTTACTACAAATTGCTTGTTTTTTTTTTAATTTTACTGTCAACGTTCACAAAATTATGTATGTAGGTAGGGTACCTTGTAATGATTGAGATTATCTTATGATTTATTTCTCATTGATATAATTTTCTCAATGTTTATTTTATTTAGTTGTAAGATAAAATGTGATACAGAATAAGATGTGATAGGTAGCCATTGCTCGAGTTTTATTAATCTTCTCTACTCTAATTTCTGGTACCACTTTTCTTCTGCATTTTATCGTGTCTTTTGAATATCTAATAATTTGAATAAGGCTTTTGGTGCATTCTTTTACTGAAAGTTTTGGGTTAATTATTTTTATTATTTTTACCAAAGTTTTGAAATGTTATTTATTATTATAATATAAAATCATTAGAATTTTTAGAGTTACTTTAACTTTGAGCAATGGCAAATCTTTAATTTGGCCTATAAATCTGACTAAGAATGAATCCTAAGTTGATATGAATATATTTTGCGTTCAAATCTATGTTATATATTGATGTATAGTAGGTATACCTGCTATTGGCTAAAATATACTAGATACGCTTAAGAATCAGTCATTGAATGTATTAAATAAATTTAAAATTATTGATAAACAAACTTAGTTAGTTTTTGAACAATACATTTCATTAGTTTAAAAACTAACTAAGTTCCCGTAAGAATCAGTAAGTAATTGACGTGATTGACAAATTAGTTGGTTTAATTAATTAATTAAATTAATGTCTACTTCCACATCAATGTTCTCATTGGTTTCTGAATCAATCACTATATGATCATGTGGAGTCAACTGTCTGTCCGCACATAATAATGGTGTTAGGAATGTGGATAAGTCTACTTCCACATCAATGTCCTCTTCGCTTGTATTGCGTCCATAGTGTTCCGCAATAGACACTTCCACATCAATGTCCATCTTCGCTTGTATTGAGTCCATAGTGTTCCGCAATAGACACTTCCACATCAGTGTCCTCTTCGCTTGTATTGAGGCCATAGTGCTCCGCAATACACACTTCCACACCAATGTCCTCTTCGCTTGTATTGAGGCCATAGTGCTCCGCAATACACACTTCTACATCAGTGTCCTCTTCGCTTGTATTGAGGCCATAGTGCTCCGCAATACACACTTCCACATCAATGTCCTCTTCGCTTGTATTGAGTCCATAGTGCTCCGCAATAGACACTTCCACATCAATGTCCTCTTCGCTTGCTGATGTATTGAGTCCATGGTGCTCCGCAATAGAGACTTCATCTTCATCACAGCTGGTTCAATGGTGATTGCAGAAGTGGAGATGAAACCAACTAATTTGTTAATACACATATCGTTTACAAGTAAAACAAGTACATTATTTTATACTTGAACTAAATTTAAAAATTATTCAATCTTCTGCCATTGTTCACAACAAGAATTAGAAGACATGTTCAATATTGCATCATTATTTTTTTTTAGGTAAGTAGTAGTTAGAAGACGGTTACCGATTTATAATTGAAAAGATTACAGGAAAGTTACCTGAAAATATAAAAGTGTTTTTATGTTAGGAATTTCTCAGTTACTGCTCAAAGACAGGCAATTTATTTGACCCCAAGCAGTCAGAAAAGAAAAACGTTTCAAAAACTAAAACGTCTTGCGAACTTTTCTTCTTCCTAAAACCTCTACTCTATTTTGTACTTCGCAACATTTCTTTTAATCTACAAGTAGGTATGTATTGAATTTAGTTCAAGTATTTTTTATCTAACTGACCATAGTAGGTAATTATGAATTAATAACAAACTGGAAGTCAAATTATGGTATCGTAATAGTATTAATAAGTAGAATTTTTATACCTAATTTTATTGATGATATACCTATGCGAAAATAGGCCTACATAATACATCACATTAACATAGAATTTTTTATATGTAGCTTAAATAAATTCTTCTCAAAATAATAAGATACTCAATGTTTTACATCTTGAGGATATTAAAAACCGATCTGAAGCTAATGAAATAGAAAAAAAAAATAGTTTTTGAAGTTATTCAATGTTGTATGGGGCTTGTTTGAAAAAAAAAACGTACTACCTACATTAAATCACAGGAATTAAAGTTAGCCTGTCAGGATATCAATGTACGAAGTTGTAGTTAATTTCAGTAGCCTATCATCATTCCTCATAGTGAGCTTAAAAGCGAGCTCCCGAAAATATCCAGAGCGAGCTCTAAGCGGGGTTCGATATCGAGTCTAAACATTAAAGAATATCACTGTATACAACCTTAATTTCTGTGACGTAATTTAGTAAGCTCCGTATTCCAGAACGATACTCAGTCCTGAATCTCGATTTATAACTAGATCTGAGGACAGATTGTATTCTAAATGATAGCTTTGTCATTGTGAGAGTCTTTTCACAGCTGAGTTTAGTTCTAGAAAACGGGCGAGTCCATATAAATAATAATCAGTTTACAAAAAGATAATTATATTAGCTTTAGTGTTCTGAATATAACGTTTGAAGATGTATAACGCGAAGCGGTTTATATATACCTAAATCATGTATGTATATTATGTACATTGGATATAGTTTTAATGTGTATAAAATTCGCTTAGCCGTCAAAAACCATAACGATTATAATCTACTACCTTTAGATAACTATAGCTTAGACCATGAGTTACTTAAAAACGTGATACATTAGTTTTCATTTGTCAAAATGGTTTTTTAATAAAGTTTTGTTTGTTTTTATAACTGGTCGTTTGATTTATTAGAACCTTATTAATTATTTAAATGGAATGGGTGGAAGTGGGATAAGTGGAATGAACTCCCTGCCGTGGGTTTTCCACTACAGTAAACCCCTACTGTTTACCCTTCAGGAATGGCATTAGACGAGCAGGAAGCATACCTTGGTCAGAGCCTTATCGCTGAAATAATACAACATAACACAGCTAAGAAAATCAAAAACTGTTCCTGCTTTTAGGTAATTTAATATCCATAATTAATAACATTATGGTCATACACTGTAGAGGCAAAAAAAAATAGACGACGAACACTTGACGAAAACAAAAAAAATACGTTCACGGTTAAGTACCTACTCAAACTTTAAACAAAAACGCGGGAAAATTTAAATAATTTTTGACATTACTTTCAAAATGGCCGCATGACGTCTTGGGAGCGGACTGCGGGGATTTTAAACACGAAAATTGGTCGGTTGCTTAATTGGAGCGATGCTCGGAGTCCGGCGGCAAGCTGCCTCGGGAGCCCCATGAGGGGTGGACTTTCTCGCCACGACGTGCGTCGTAAGTACCAAGATGGCGCTGGTGTGCAGGCAAGTGTCAAGTCCAGCCAACTTCTTTCTGTATCGAATTTGGCTCTGAAATTATTGAAAATCATTTATAAGTACCAAAAGAAACCTACGTTTGGACTTGCCTTCTGCAGTTCATAAATTGATTGAGGTAAGCCTCGCGTGGGGCGTTGTACGATGCGTTGGGCGGTGCGGCCAACACAGAACTCAAATATAATGTCGCAAACTCTCACGCCTGCGCTCAACGACCAGCCCGCCCCCTGCGTACACTCCACTGTGCCCTCTAGTCAAAGGGCCAGGTGGAAAGTCTCCGAGCAGCCCTCTATAGTTACAGAAGATAGATCGCTTGAAATTTCCGGACCACACATCCGGAAATACTGCCGGCTCTAGTTGCTAAGGGATAAAGAAGAATGCTGCTATAAATGTGTAACTCGTATTAACGAGTTTGTTTATCTATAATAATTTATCCATTCGTCAAGTTCTAATGGTCGATCCAGTGAATGGTATTTCACTGTGGTTCTATCAATGGGCCACAAGGGGTTGCTAATAGTACTTATTCGTCTTAAAAAAAAGTCCAAAATTTGTAACTTTTCTTGAGCAATTTGTTTGGAACGCACTGACTTGGCTTTTCGGTATCGGTCATGTACCTAATGGCCTATAATAAAGGCCGAAACTTGTGATCCAGTCAAATTTCACGTAGAGTGGACTGTCAGGAAAACAAATAAAACAACTCCCAAGTTCCTACTCACTTCTCAAATTCTCTCTCCTTCTCCTTTTCTTTGCTTCGTTTCGGTTTCCGAGTAGGCGTCGTCGCTCTGAACCTGTAATATTTCGGCATCTTTCAATATAAATTTTGCAAAAAATGTTAAACAGACATGCATACGCGTTGATCCCAAAATGTCATTACAATTGTGACATTGTCAATATTTTTTATGTTCACAGGGTATCTATTGGAAATGGCCATGTATGTAGGTACTATAGATTTCGACAATAACATGAGATGACTGTGCGGGAGCGATTTGCAGACCGAAAACCAAGCTATGCTCTGGCTCTAACGTCTGAGATGCCACCTAAACAAAGCCTAAGTCCTAGAGTGGAGACCGCGAGAAGATAAACGGAGGGTGGGACCTAACCAGATGGACTGACGACCTGAAAGAGGTGGCTGGGCTGGGACAAACTGGATGCAGAAAGTCGAGTATCGGGAGCAATGCACGCACATTGGGAGAGGTCTATAAGTAGGTATATGTCCACTATGCAACAGACAAATTGCCAGTCAAAAGTGAATGACTGATTTACAGTGTTATGAACTTCAATTTAACGGACATTCAAGTTCACACAACCTACAACAAAGTACCTATCATAGGTTTGGTTTTATTACTTTTTCTGTGGATGAAGAAACAGATCTATCGCTGTCAAAAATGTTATTTTTATAAAGTTTCTGTAGTGAAGATATTCTTTTTATTTGCTAATCTCTATATTTTACAAGTTTCGAAGATTTTTGGTCTAAATTAAATAATGGTGTACATATCTCTTCGAATGTTATGGCTTTGTTTACTTTTGGCGATGACTCTTAATTTCTTGGAGTATACATTTAAGACGTTCTACAACACAGATGGGAAAAGGATCTCCAAATATTACTACCCAAAAACGGAAAGGTTAACAATTAACTGATTTCCATCAATCCCTTCATCGCGTTATGGTGATTGAACACTTGTTGCAGCTACTTATATATTGTAATCATTATCCGCCGAGCCTTTTGTCAACTCAGTTCTATTTCGACGAACTTAGATATTTTCCGTGAAGTGACTGGTCATCTGACCTCCACGAAGTCCATATTATTATGGTATTCCGAAATACCGCTCACCGAATAGAACGGTTGTCTGATAACACTCTACTCCGACGGTTAGTTGAACGAAAAAATACTTGACCGATGGAACGTTTCGCCGAAAATATGATTCATCGACGGTTGGTAGTCCGAATGAATCCTTCGCCGATGGAACGGTTCGCCGAAAACACTCTTCAACGACGATTGGTTAAACGAACGAATCTTTCGCTGATAGCACTCGTCGTAGGGGAATTCTTTTGCCAAATGGATAGTTTTTCTTTCAGCTTGAAGTGTGGCAGTAGAAAAACTACACAAACCATAATTTGTTTTTCTATTGCCATAGTTCCATGTTTTATATTATCATTACCTGTATTTTTAACATGACTACTACAAGAGCTAAGGGTGTAGTCAAGCTGAAAGAAAAACTATCCATTTGGCAAAAGAATTCCCCTACGACGAGTGCTATCGGCGAAAGATTCGTTCGTTTATTCAATCGTCGTTGAAGAGTGTTTTCGGCGAACCGTTCCATCGGCGATGGATTCATTCGGACTACCAACCGTCGATGAATCATATTTTCGGCGAAACGTTCCATCGGCCAAGTATTTTTTCGTTCAACTAACCGTCGGAGTAGAGTGTTATCGGACAACCATCCTATTCGGTGAGCGGTATTTCGGAATACCATACGGACTTCGACCTCCACAACTTAATCATTCATCGGACTTTTTAGAGTTACTGAAACCGTTACGACGGTTTAATGTATAGATCTATCATCTTTGTATATTATGTAGACACTACATAAAACACTTACTTACCTAATATTAGATTATTTTCCACAGTGGTATGGAAACCCCTCGTACCCTGGTCTATTCCGAAGAGTTGTTTAAAATTATCAACTCTAATTATAATAATTTAATCAATCTTAGACGGATATTTTACAAGAATAAAACTAATGCCTTAAACAACAACGAAGAAATTGGTGAAATGCGTTATTGTCCGGAGTTACCACCAGGATTGGGTATTCTATTAATATTCTATTGATACATATTCCACTTGCGTTCAAATTTCGTGCTTTGGACCCTGTTGCCGCTTACCGTTTTACACCGAGCGAGCGAAGCAAGCATTGTGAGTCTTCGTTTTGACAAGGTCCTCGAGGAATCCGCGAGGGCGCATTTCTTAACTGAATTTCACTAAGCTTGACACACATATTCTTTGATTGAAATCACGACATTTTGTCGAGAGGTTTTTTCGAAAATGTGGTAGAAAGTTAGCTGACGCATTGTTTGTGAACGTAGTATCTTGATGATTTTTGGAGGACATGATTCCTCATAGGTTGATGTAAAAAAAGTTATGCCTCGTGAAGGTGAAATAAAGGGTTTTATGGCCTACCTAACGCCTCATATTTACTATTTAGAGTACATGGTCAATATTTAAATGCCCGGATATCTACACAAACTAAACGTACGTAACTACTCACGTTTTATGTTTTGCACATACAGCTGAAGATATTGTACCTTCCAAGGTGGCGAACGCAAGACAATTCGATGTGAAATACAGCGAGGTGAAAGTCGGTGGAATATACAAACCGACAACTTGTCGATCGCGGCAAAGTGCTGCTGTTATCGTAGCTTACAGGTATTTATAATGACCTTAATAATCCTAATATACTTATGTGGATGTGAGTTTATTTATAAGGTACTTGCGGAAGAACGGAGTATGATGTCCCTTCGATACAAAGGAAAAATTCTTCGACTGGCGGCTCGTGGTCCAAGGGATGCTGTTATAGCCATTGAATTAACCGGCTTCCAATCAAATAACTGAAGAACAACACTAGCCAACGTCAAAAAATGAAACGTTTAACTAGAAGACTGAACATCATTTAGTAATTTCAATTCAAACTAGATGCATTGGGTATTTCTCTATCTTGGTTATATATAGAGGCGGAAAACGGACCCCGGACCTGTGCCCGGACTCCGAAGTCAAAGATTCGGGTGGGACCGCGACTAACGAAACGCAAAGATGATGATGATGTCGCTGTCGTACACGTTATGGATACCTACTTAACTCGTAACTTATTATTTTGTGCGCAGAGGCTCTAAAAAATCACTCAGGACGTTTTTACTATTTCTTCACCCGTTTCTTGTAAAACAACAATTGGACTATCAAATCTTCGTGGTAAAACAAAGTAAGTGCAATTATTAAACACCTACTTACTATGCTGTAATCTAGAGATATTCATTATTTCTACAAGATGCCATTTTATTTTAGACATAAGCGCATAATGGAATGGTAAAGCCTGGCATTGGCATTGGCAAAATGGCATTTTTTGCAGTGTCAGTGGTATGATAGTGGTTTTGCTATTGATATCACAGCACAGAGGGGACATACCGCCCCGACAAACCGTGCTCTCTTTCGCACAATTTTCGCTGAATGCCAGTCCAAAGGTACCTAACATACATTTAAACTTAAACTGTGATTAATATTTCGATTATCTTCTAAGGTAACAATAGCCAACACTTCAACCGCGGAATGCTTCTGAATATTGGATACATTGTGGCTCAGAAAAATGGGAACAACAGGTGGAATTGCATTATTTTCCACGATGCGTACATTGTGCCTACCGACTCCCGCAACCTGTATAGATGCAGTTGGTACCCCAGGCAGCTGGCTGTCTTCGTTGAAAGACCTCTTCTGTATGTAACTTCATTTCTTTTGGGTATGATTTAAGCTGTCGGCAAAATAACCGGGTTTGTCGAATTTCGGTGGCAGATTTACTGCTTTGGTGACAGCCATAAGCAGTATCAAGGGACGCCGATAGGGACCCTCAAAGCAGGGCCCATAGTTTCGTGCGTCACCACAACTAATCTCACTTGATGAGATTGAAGGAGGTCTCGCAAAGACACGATCTCTGCTAACTTACTTATCTAGCCAATTGATTCACGCGGTGTCCGTGTCATAATTGATGGAGACTAATCGACATATTTGGCGACAGATCTACCATATTTAGTGGTAGACCTATTCTTTTTTGAGTACCTACGCACATTTGGTGACAATTAAAGAAAGAAATAGATTTCCCGCGGTAATAGGTAATATCCGCAGTAGCCTAGTGGTATGGGTAATGGACTGCTGAGACGAGGTCTCGGATTCGATCCCAGGTTTACCATGGTACACACCAATGGCTTTTCGATGCTTTTCGAAGTTATGTGTGTGTTTATCGCAGGTTTATAAGTGCCCGGTTGATGGCAATAGGCTCGCCACCTATTACATTGGGACCTAAACATAAACGGCGAAATGTGGGTGCTACCACCTCTGCTTACCCCTTCGGGGATAAAGGCGTGAGTTTATGTTATGTTATATTTCAAGTTTTCTTGATCCACCTTAATATAATCTCTAGGTATAAGATCTGAGAGACAGATCAAAAATGTATTTAAGAACTGCTTTAGGTTTCCTTACGTCCCAAAGTTTGGAGGAGCGGTTGCCATCACACCTGAACAGTTCGTGATAGTGAATGGATTTTCGAATAAATATTGGGGAAATGATGCAGATTTTGAGGATTTGTATAATCGGTAAGTAAAGGGACTAGGACTAGGAACTTCAGGGGTAGGATCAGGGAGAACCTTATGACTCCCGCGCCTGATCGTACTTGGTTCAGAGGCTGGCCATCGCCATCCAAAGAAGCAACGCAAACAGCGTGATGGGCACATTTGCACCTTTTACAGGTTTGGGCGCTCCTTCTTAATAAGGACGAGCGCGGATGCTTGTAATTGGTAGTAAACGTAGTTATATTCTGATTGCAATAGTTTTCAAAAGTGGCGTTGTGGTAAAGCGGTAGACTGCTAGTCAGAAGTCACGGCTTCTATTCCCGCTTAGAACAAATTTATTTGCATGCATATGGACCTACCTATATTTTCAATGGTCTCGGCGGTGTTTCTATGCGTAAGTTGTATTTACAAAATAAATTATCTTAATATATTCGCATTCTAGAACCCATAACACCGGCTAAGTAAGCCGGCCCAGGTAGCGGTGTGTCAAAAAAACTGCTCGACGAATTCGGCTATTTTTTTTTTTTGGTATGTTTCTTAGGGCAAACGGAAAGTAACTAACTTTTCCCCAAAATGTTTTGTTGGAATAAGTGGCATACGACGACGGCTATCCTTGATATATTTTTAATAGTGTTT
Source organism: Eilema depressum (assembly GCA_914767945.1). Classification (NCBI taxonomy): domain Eukaryota; kingdom Metazoa; phylum Arthropoda; class Insecta; order Lepidoptera; family Erebidae; genus Eilema; species Eilema depressum. The sequence goes on from OU612026.1 coordinate 5,473,778, forward strand.
AGAGCGTGATTTGCTGGGTTTTAGTTTTTAAACTTAATTTCTTTTTTTCTTTTCACCTTAGGCAGTTTCGATAAATATGTTCGACTTATATTTTCAGATTGTTACATGCTAACTATTTTATTGAAAATAGTTTACCCATCCTGGGAACTTACAAAACATTGGACAGTTATGGCGGTGCCGTGCGTATTAAGTAAGTTAGACAACTCCATAATAAAATAAACAACTAAAATCCGACTGCTACTAAAAAGACAAACCTAGGTACCTATTGGTATTAGGATGATAATTGGTGGTATTGAAGTACTTACCCATGCGCGGTCCGAGGGGGTGGGTCGCGGTGGACATAACTCCCCCTCCCCCCAAACCGTACACATCTAATTGAAAAGTCTTCCAAAAAGGTGTTTTCTGAAGGAATCATGATATACCTCCCCCTCCCCCCCCTCCCCCTAAATTTCAGCGACCGCACCAACCTGCACTTACCTACCTACTTTTTTAATTTTTCAGGTCAGAATATTTGCTGAGGATAAACAATAAACGTTCACCTCCATACATACAAGATGGTTTGTCGTCTTTAGCTTACAAAGTGGAGTTATTTGACGTAAAACGTATGCACACGTACATTATAGTGCACATCGATGATGCGAATGACACTGAGAACTATAGACTGTTTAGGGGAAGGATACCGATCAGATTAGCCTGAAAAATAGTGACAAAAATACGTTGCGGACTTGAGTACCTATCTTTTTGGCAGGCAGATTGGCAGTAATTTCAACTTGATATGGGTCTTCACGCGTTCATGAGAAAAAGATATTGACATAGATGTACTATAGGTATTGTGATGTGGACTTGGAGTACCTATACATTAAATACTCTAAGGATGTGGATAGCTACATCTTTACAGTTTACTTATGCTAAAAGACCTTGCTTCTTGCCAAATTGCATGATTCTTTATTCTCTAGGTCAACGAGTAGTACCTACCTAGGTACCCATTGTACCACCTAACTCAATGGCGTTCATTTACTTAATCGGATGCAAAGCGAATCCTACTAATATTATAAATGTGAAAGTTTGTGAGAATGGATGTGTGGATGTGTGGATGTTTGTTACTCTTTCACGCATAAACGGCTGTACCGATTTGGTTGAAATTTGGTATGTATATAGGTTATACCCTGGATTAACATATAGGCTACTTTTTATCAACACACCACGCGGGCGAAGCCGCGGGCGGAAGCTAGTATTAATTAAGTATTACTTGAAAAGCTCATATTGTTTAAAAATAAACAAATACTTAACTAAACAGTGGTCTTATTTCCCTTCTTCTTCTTCTTCATCCTAGCGTTAATCCGAATAGCACCTGCCAAAAATATTGATGGGTGCCCTTCGTGGACAATGTTGGGTGCTATTCGCGCAGGTGCTATTCGGACAGGTGCTCTAAGTGGACTACGTCGAAGCGAGCTACCACTTCGGAGTCTAGGGTTAGCTTTTTTTTAGTCTAACTTCGGTTTTGGCTGAACTTCTAAATTTTCCATAAAGCGACTACTATCTGACCTACACAACCCATTGGCGATATCGAAGCATTGCTGTTAGACTAGTTTTTGGACATTTTAGGGCTCCAACTACCCGTAACGACTTGTCATTGACGTTCGTATGGCAACCAGGAACGACGGCTTAACGTGCTCTCCGAGGTACGACCAGACCGATGCAAATACTCATATTCATGCATACAAATATTGGTACTGAGCGGGAATCGAACCCGCGCCTCCTGCGTAGCGGTCGCGTTCACTACCGCCACGGTCTTTTTTCCCTTTCCATATCTTGCCATATGGGTGATATGGAAAGATATTATGTAGTACACACTGTACCTATATGGCCCTACCAACACCTATGGGACCCCAAGCCCACCCCATCTGCTAGTTGGTGCACCTGCTAAACAACGACGAGGCTAATGTGCAGGCTCTCCTTCCGAAGTTGGTAAGCCAGTGACAGTCGCTCCCGTATGAGCCAATGAAACAATAAATTAAGAAACGTATTCAAAATAAATTAGAGGTGTATACAGACAATGCAAAGATATATAAAGTACTAGCTTTTGCCCGCGGCTCCGCCCGCGTGGATGTCGGTTATCGCGACCAAACATAGCCTATGTTCTTTCTCAAGGTCTAATCTACCCCTATACCAAATTTCATCAAAATCGGTTCAGTGGTTTAGGCGTGAAAGCATAACAGACAGACAGAGTTACTTTCGCATTTATAATATTAGTATGGATATGGATATGGATGGAAGTATAGATGGATATGGATGGATTATTCCCTTAAGAGACTCTGATATCTGCGCCCATGGACAAATGATAATGTTGGTCGTCGCATTGTGGAATAGAAAAACGAATGTATGGAATACATTAATTGTGTTTGAACCTTAGAGTATCTTCTTAAGGTTTGAACTTACTATAGATTAGTTTTCGGTTTGCAACCTGCTTTGAAATAGCTTTCGCAAAAAAATTAGAAGAACTTTGGTCAGGTAGGTATAATATTGTAGGTTTTATTAATTATGTTATGTATCTGTGGAAGAAGAAACAGATCTGTCTCTGTCAAAAATGTTACTTTTTATAACAGTTTATTTAGTGAAGATATTCTTTTTATTATCTTATCTCTATATTTTACAAGTTTCGTAAATTATTGGTATGAATAAGTAATGGCGTACTTGTCGCTTCGAATGTTATGGCTGTGTCTTTTTGCGGCGACGGCTCTTAACTGTTTGAACTACACGTTTATGAGGTTCTACGACACAGATGGGAAAAGAGTCTCGAAATATTACTACCCAAAAACGGAAAGGTCATCAGTTAGGTAACTGATTTCTTTCCCTTCGCCGTGATCGTTATTATTCACTTGATCCAGATATTCTTCTCATCGTCCTCTGAGCCTTTGGCCAACTCAGTTGGGCTCGACTTTTCAGTCTGCGAAGCTTCGATATTAACTGTGAAGTAACTTCTATCATATATGACCTCCTCAACTAATTATCCGATGACTCCGATGATCCGATGTCTCATTAGAACTTTAATTTCGATGTGAAATTAAAGTTCTAATGAGACCAGTCATCGGACTTTTTAAAGCACTTACTGCGATTGCCTCATTATGATCTTCCGGAACCGACAATGGCATTATGTGCTCTCCAAGGCACGAGGTAGTTATTAAACCATTCATCACTCCCTTCCCCGTACACCCAAAGTTTGCACTTTGAAATTCGGCGTCGGCTCTCCTACCCTTCATATTCTCTAATTTGGTATATTTTGGCTGTAAAGGGAACGACTGCCATCTATTTCTCTACCTCTGGAAGGAAAGCCTGCCACAAAACTTTATCACACTCACGGGGTGCGTTTCGATCATACCTTCAAAATTTTGATGAAGTATTCGACTTCTTAAACTCTCCTATTTCCTCGTGGCCAAACTAAGTAGGTATGACGCTAAACTGATTTGGCTACGAAGAATTCCATTTCTCTGTGGCTAAATTCGTTTTATATAAGCTAAGCTAGTACAGTACATACACGTGGTTGAAAACTCCAAGTCTGACTAAAAATTATCGAAGTTTTTCTAGGAAATGTTCAATGCTATAGTATAATTTATAGACACCAGGATGAAAATTTTCAAAAGGGATGCCAGTGGAAATTTTTTTTACCTCAATATGGTTTGTCACGCATTCCATTGGCTCATATTGCTCAGGACATAGGTTTATCTTGGACCTAAAATATGCTCCAAATGTGCTCTATAGGTACGCGCAGTACGTGTATTGCGCGTATAGAGGACATTTTTCTTGGATGTCTTTTGAGGATAGCACGGAGTGCTACTGCAGTGGACGAGCTCAAATTCACCAAGCATAGATTATTACAAAACTATTCACACTAGTCAGGGTCTCGCGATTTAGGTCCAAGATTAAGTGTTCCAAGGTATACCTAGTACCTGCCTACCGAGATACATAATCGCTGATGTCACTACTTTTGCCGCCTTCGCTATGTAGACTGGTAGAAGTGGAAGACACTTACCCAATATTAGATCTTTTCCACAGTGGCATGGACACCTCTAGTTCTATGGTCTCTGCAGAAGAAATGTTTAAAACCGTCAGTTATGATTATAATACTGAGGCGGCTCCAACAGTCAATGTTAGACAGATATTTTATAATCATAAGACTACCAATAATACCACAAACAACAGTGAAGTAATTGGTGAAGTGCATTATTGTCCGGAGCTACCACCAGGATTGGGTATTTCTTTTTGTTTTTAGCGTACACACAAATTTTAAAGCATTCCAATCGATTATGAAAGGAAAAACTGAAATGCTCAGACGGGATTTGAAAACCCGTGACTAGTCCCTCACAGGGGGAATGCTCTGACCACTAAGCTTGCGAGCCACGACTTGCTCATTCCAAATTCTCCTATGGGGGGTATACAATCTTGGGGTGACGATGGGAGCAATCTACCGATAGTCATACAAACTATATTATGTATCAAATAGGTTGCAAACATCTAAATCCGGATACTGATTTTCCAGTTGCATCTTTGCATCCAAACTTTGCACTTTGTGCTTGGAGGAGTAGGAGGCTTGTTGTATTTATTTAACTAGTAGGTACCTAATATGCTCTAAGTAGGCTTTCGTAGCGAAAGTACATTTAAGCACAACGCCCTTTTATCAGAATATCCTAAAAACAAAACGGCATATTAGCTTATCGGCCTATTAGCAGCATGACCTACTTAGTAGCAAATGGGCCTGATATCAAAATGACACCTTAGCTGAACGGCCTAGTGCATGGCCAAACCTTGAATGCTCGGATAACTAAGTCTGCTTGACCAATAACTTAAGTCGTTTTTATTCAAACAGAATGTAACAACTCGCTTTTTTGTTTTGTGCGCATAGGGGAAAATATTATGACTTCCAAGGTGTTGACTGCTAAACAATTCGATGCGAAATACAGCGAGGTGAAAGTCGGCGGTATATACAAGCCGTCAACTTGTCGATCCCGGCAAAGTGTCGCTGTTATCATAGCTTACAGGTATTTATAATTGCCTTATAATCCCAATGCCTACATGCGAATGTAGGTTTACCTATTTAGTAAGTTATTTGTGGAGGAACAGAGGAGGGATATCATGATATTCATGATCCTTCGAGTCAAAGTAATTCAACGACTAGACAAGGCGATCACGCCTTGCCGTTCGCGGCTCGATAGTTGAGATATATATTCTAATTAGAAAAAAATGACAAGCAACTTCAGCTTTTTCATCCCCCTATATTCGACTAAGAATGAGGCTAATATTGGCAGCCAAAATCGGCAGACGAATTTGGGAACCAAATTGTAGCAGCTTTTAAGATCCTTGTACATGTAGGTAAGAGCTAGTATACTTACTTTTTGTTATTTTGTACGCAGAGGCTGTAAAAAATCTCTCACGACATTTTTGCTATTTCTACACCCGTTTCTTATAAAACAACAATTGGACTACCAAATCTTCGTTGTAGAACAAAGTAAGTGGAATTATTCGTTATTGCTCGTGATCCGATTGATAGAAAAAAAACTAGAAGAACATACATTACATACATAAAGCATGCCTTTATACCCGGAGGGTTAGGCAGAGGTGAAATAACACCCACATTACACCAATCATTGTATTAAGTCCCACGTAATAGGGGGTCAGCCATATTCCAGGCACTATTCTTGACTCGAGCCATGAATCTCAGGCTGAGTCTGGGCTGTATATATCTGTCTAATGTTAAACAGCCCTATCCCTTAGTCACCTTGTACGACACCACATGGGAGGAGATAGGGTGGCCCAAATTCTACTCCGCCGCGAACCACGTGGCCAGACGGTTACCAGTAGGACTCAGCAATTACATAGACCACGAGCAACAAACAGAATTTTTTCTTTCTCGTATACAATATCTGTTAATGTAAAAGGCACATTTATGGTTAATATATTGATTCTCTTCTAAGGTAACACCACCCAACACTTTAACCGCGGAATGCTTCTGAACGTTGGGTTTATCGAAGCTCAGAAGCGTCGGAAGGACGGGTGGAACTGCATACTTTTCCACGAGGCGCATATTTTGCCTACCGACTCCCGCAACCTGTATAGATGCAGTTGGTACCCCAGGCAGTTGGCCGTCTTCGTTGAAAGACCTCTACTGTATGTATCTTGATTTCTTTTTACATTTCAAGATCCGACGCTCTTGATTTAAGAATTACCGCGGCCTATGCGCCAATATAAGATTTCGTTCATGTGGCAGGAATATATAATTTCGATATGGAATTACGTAAAGCTTTCCGATATACCTATACCTAAGTCTAAAGAATTTTCTTCAGAGGGACCTCCTAAATACATGGTTCCGTAAAAGGGACAGCAAAGTGAGCACGGGTCTGTGACCCCACAGCTGATTCAGATGGATCAAGCTGAAGCACCCAGCTCCTTCAAGACCAAAAATATATTCAGGATTTTATCTTTTAGGTTTCCTTACGTCCCAAAATTTGGAGGTGCTGTCGCCCTGACACCTGAACAGTATTTGAAAGTTAACGGATTTTCTAATAAATATTGGGGCAATGATGCGGATTTTGAGGATTTGTATAATAGGTAAGTAAAGGAGATCGATTTCTGATGGCAATGTCCAACAAAGGTTGCCTTCTCTGAGTGTATGGGGTCTCACCGTCTCATCACACCAAGCAAGACCAACAGGACTTTGGGTTGCAAATGTACCTCTGATTGACGAATGAGGCTTGGGGAGGTCGGCAGCAGTCACTCCCAGAAAATCAAATCAAAATAAGGAGTTACCACACTGTAAGGACCGAGGTGGAAACTGGAAACCTTGGTTGCTTCGGGAAAACACTATGAATATAATAAAAGTTGCGTTTAAGAAGGTCGCAATTGGAAAACATTGTCTTATTTCTTCACCTATAAAGTATTTCAATAAATGATCCATGTATGTTTTCAGAATGTTACATGCCAATTATTTGATTGAAAATAGTTTAGCAAATCTGGGCAGATATAAAACATTGGACAATCATAGCAGTGCCGTGCGCCTTAAGTAAGTTAGTGAATCTATAAAATTGCCTAGCAATGACAAACATATCCTGCATCACTCGCTTTAGACACATGAAAGAGCATGAAAGACTGTGTACCTACCACAACTGGTACCATCGCGTACGACTTGTAGATATAATAGGTATATTGTTCGGGACATAATAAATAATCTTGGACCTAAAATGTGTTCAAAATGTGCTCTATAGGTACGCGCAGTAGGTACATACACGTTTCTTGGGTGTCTTTTGATAATGGCATGGGGTGTTACTGCGGTGGACGAGCTCAAATTCACCATGCATAGATTATTAAAATTTACAAAACAACCCGCGCGCCCCAGGGCCTCGTTTGTCTCACGATTTAGGTCCAAGATACGTGTCCCGAGGTATACCTACAAGGAAATGTTAATACTTATCACAAGACAGTTTTGAGATGTAAAGTATTTAAGTATAATAAGTCCCCATGAAGATCCTCTGAGCCCAATTCAGTCCACCTTCAAGATGGTACCTACAACACCTTCTAATTGATGACGCCTTAGTGCAGGCTTTCTTCTCAGAATTCGAAGGTTAGGCGGCAGTCGCTCCCGTGAAAATAAAGATTTATGGATTGCTTTGTCTTCACATTCGAGTGTAGTCCGAGGACCAAAGTGTACCTAACCCTTGAATGCAACGGAGATGGGCAATGAGGTGATGAAGGACTTACCTACTTTTTTAAAATTTCAGGTCTGAATATATACCAACAGCTTCTCCTCTATACTTGCTTGATGGTTTGACGTCCTTATCTTACAAAGTGGAGTTATTTGAAACAAAACGTATGTACACGTACTTTAAAGTGCACATTGATGATGCGAATGACACTGAAAGCTACAAACTGTATGATAAACTTCTAAATCCAACACCAACGGTACAGGTACAACTAAAAGCTACAACGGTTACGACACTTACAAACAATAAATAGTTGTGATTAACAATGTCCTTTTATTTATATTTAATAGGTACCTTTTTAAATCAATACCTTTACAGCAGACCCAGCAGACATCGGGGTCAGCCGTTTAGGAGGAGGTAGGTGATAAACAGCTACAGAAGAATTATATTAAGATAAACTGGCTATTGGGACAATACACTAGGTATGCATATCGACACCTCTGGGTTCAATTGGCGTATAAACCAAAACGCGACTTTTCAGGAGAGCAAAAAAACGATTTTATTTTTAGAAAAAAAATCATAACTTTTTTATTTTAGAAGCTACATAAAAAATTCCAAGGGGAAAGATTCTTAGAATTTGGGGATGAAAAAGGCTAAATCATTCAATCATATCTATCCCCTTTGGTTTGGAAGTTAGCATGGATATACGTCTTAGAAAATATCAATTTATGGTTTATACACCCCATGAAAATTGGATAACAATTGACAGCTTACAGCTTATATCCATATTTGGTAAAATTATGTTCAAATTTACTGATGTAAAAGCATGTAGCTGTAGATTTTTTGGCTGTAAAAACTATTAATTTGCACATCAATAGAATTATAATTAAAAAAAACAATCTCGACATTGTTACAATGTGTCAGAATTACATTAGTATTACTCTTTCTACAGAATTATGGTCGATATACACGAAATTAAACTACCAGAAACAAAATTAACTTAGTTTTATGAAATAAAACAGATAATTATGTATATTATAATTATGACGTAACATTATCAGTCATGATAATGTTAAGAGCCGGAAGGCGGACCCTGAGCTTCGAGGTCATCTTGGCCACGGATGCAATCAAGAGAATACGTCTATATGCAGATGATGATGATGATTATCAGTCATGATCAGATTATCAAACTTAAAAAGGCAATTATTTAAATCTTTAGTAACTCAACAAACAGTCATCTCTCCTTCACCGCGACTTCCTCGTACAACAGATTGTCCTCAGGGTCTTTGCCTTTAATTCAGCGGCACTTGGACAGAGCCTTCGCCGTTTTGGCCCTGGAACGCGCCAACTTATAGATAAGCTTTTGCCCCTCAGACGATTCCAAGTTGTTATATAGCGGTTGCAAGTGGTCTCGATGGCTAAAAACCAATCCCACCACTATGTTAGTCCACACTCAAAGTCAGCGCTCTGCGCCCTGCGCATCATCTCCATTAACAGTTTCTCTCGGGACAAGGCAGATACTTTCTAGTCCCTGCCAGAACACCCGCTGTGATATCCTGTGTGTGCAGGAAACTCACAGGGATGCTTGCCAGAGTAGACCATACATCTCTGGACTATCCTTATCGCCGTCGACACGATAGAAGAAGAAGAAGAAGTGGTCTTGTTTGGCCCTGGCTACCACTCACCTGGTGGCGCGTTTTGCATCTTTGTACGCGTCGCAGTCTTCGGCAGATTTGGACGCTTGCCACTTTTTAAGGAGGGTTTTCTTCACCCTGATCTCTCTCTGGACTGTGTCGTTCCACCACCAAGTGTCCCTGTCATACTTGCATCCACCCTTAGACGTACCGAGAACCGCCCTCCCCGCCTCAAGGATAGCTGCCTGAATCCTGTCCCAGTAAACCTGTACTGCTTCGTCTATAACAGCACTCTTGTCACCGATGACTTTGAATGACCACCTGATTCTGCGTTGGCCACGCTTGGCGCGTTTGTCTTTGGGTTTCACGCAGAGGTCCATGACAAGGAGATGGTGTTGGCTAGTGGGACTCTCTCCGGGTATTACCTTGCAGTTGGCCACCCTGCTGATGCTGTGCCTCCTAGTGAGTAGGAAATCGAACTTTCTTAGCTAAAGCAAAACCACCGTCATAACACGGACACTGTAATTGGTTTTTGAATTTTTAACATTTAATTTTAGACTTTAAAGCAATGTCTGTAAAATTTAAAATTAAATGGCTTTTTGAAGAGTGAACGCAAGCGTGTAGTAAAAATATTGTCATTTAATTTTGGACTTTAATTGTATAGCAATAAAGTCTAAAATTGAATACCATTTTTTGCAATGGATATGGTTTATACGTCCATGTTATTTAAATGTTTGGATTTACGACGTCAATTTTAAATTACGTTTAAGAAATATATTTACTCGTCATGGCGTAAAATCCATTTACAATCAACGCAGACCTTACGCCCCGGGTTGGTAGAAATCTTGGTCTTAACGTCTTACTAAAAATTTAAAAAAGAAAAATTTGGCTGTTACAGTAATATTTTATCTTTTTTGTGGTAGGATGATCTAAAATTTTTGGGTCGTAAAAGCATTTTTTTTGCGAATTTGAACATTTTAAATATACAGATTGATAGAGAAAAAAAATCTGAATTAAACGGTGTATATAACTCATTTTGGCCAAAATGGTTTATACGCCAATTGAACCCAGAGGTGTCGATATATTAGGCTGATTCAGATTAGTTGTCATTACTTTACTCTATGTAGTTGTCCATCCATACCCATAATCGTTATCTATCAATTAGTAAATCAAGAATGTTGAGGGCGGTATGCTTAGAAGGAAAAAAGCCAGAATTATACCATAAAAATGTGAAAACTATGAATGCACCCAGAATTTTCCAACGGAATCCGAAGGTCTCGGCCTGCTTGTGCTAGAGTGACAGGTGCCTCCACCTGACAGGCTCGCGCTCATGGAGGACGGAGGTCGACCTCCGAGTCGCTTGCGCCTTTTAGTAATATCCTCATTATCCTCCTATTCCCAGACATAATCTAGCCTAGCCGTTTCAAAACGCGTTTGAGTTTTGAATAAAATGAACTTCGGATTAACGTGCACTTCATTTTTAATTACTAGTAACACTGATGTTTGACATTGACATTATGTCACATTTGACATTACAGGAGGTGTCTCAAACCCAATCTCGTTCCCTAACCCAATCTATATATTTTTAGCCAAAAAATCACTGGTCCTGCTCGCACCTGTGTGTATGGACTATGTCTATCTCTTCTGATTGATGGAATTTGATTATAATATTTTTGTGCTATATAATTTTGCCTGATGAATTGTTAAGTCATTAATTAAAATAAAAACAGGAAAGTTACCCATTTAATTCGTTGATAAGTTGATAACATGATCAGAGTATAGTTTATAAATAATCACCATGGCCTTTTTAGAGGTATGTATTAAAATATAAATGAATATTTTTACCATAGTTTTGCTGCAAGCTATTGATTTCTAATCATAACAACAATAAAATTTTTAACCTGAATGCTTCTGATATGCTTTTTGTGCGTGAAAACATATTACATAGTAATGTATTCTTGTAATTTCAGTGGCGTAAGTTCGTTTTCTTCGACACTCAGCATAACATCGACAATGGAAAGATAGCTGAATGTTTACAAGTAAGATAACTGTTCTATTTCTTCTAAAAGTCAATCAATTCGACTTATATTGAAGCTATGTAATACACCCTAATATTTTCAATTACCTGTATATGCAGCAGTGGGGAGAAATTACAACAGCAACTTTATAGATACAATGGTTGAAGTCTTGTTTATCAATCTGTCTATATTATGGCTAGTTAACGTTCAACAGGACATTTATCCCCATGGATTTCTCTAATTTTTAAGGCTCTTTCCCCAAGTCTAACTTTACACAGTTCAAGAGTAATAAATATGGCTAAGAGATCATTAAACCATTTTCAAAGGTCATTTACTGATTGCCTCCAATCTGCACATGCAACTGAGATGATTAGTGACTATGACTAATCTAATCTAATTCTATTTTGAAGAAGACCCAACAGTATGAAATCTGTCCAGTAGTCAAATCTTTCCTCTTTGTAATATTAGTATAGATATTATTGTAGGCTAATATAGGCCACTGAAACCATTGTTTAGATTCAGAAGTACTTACTTAAAACCGGTGAGCTTGTGTGAAAGGATTAATGACACAATAGAGGAAGCTGGTGAAGTGTATAAGGATAGGATCAAATGGTAGGCTGTTGTGAGTTTGTTTAGATTCATAATAGATCCGGTTTCTACTCACTAGGTGCAATAGGGTTCAGGTTTTTTTCATTCAACAGAAAACATACAGCCTATGACTCACTTGATAGCAATAGGCTCGCCTCCCTATAACGGGGGCTGAAAATCATAGTTGGGGAAACTCTGCCTACCCTTTCATCAATTTAACCATATAGAATAACTTTTGCATCATACAGTAGCAAGGGGTCCTTATAACCTTATTCCTGCTCTAACTTGCTCTGCAAAGAGAAGCTGTGGATATGGCTTTGACAATGTCACCTCCGGCAACTGATGGCCCACAGAAGGCGTGCGTTTTAGTCGGTTCGAGTCCAACATAACCTCCTCCGCTGGCCCCAGTGGGGGAGGTTGCCGTAGGGATTTTTTGCACGATAAAAAAAAAAAGTAGAATTATATTATACAAAATTATTATGGTTGTCCCCCTACAACCATAATAATTTTCACTTCTTCTTCCTCTTTGTGTTAATTCCCAGTCGCATCCGAAGCTTTCAGCTCGGAGTCTGGGGTCCGCTTTTGCCAGTCTTAACTACGGATTTGGCTAGACCTCGATATTTTCTGTGAAGCGATTGCCATCTGACCTCCACATCCCAATGGTAACATTAGGCGATATCGAAGCTTTGCAGCTAGACTGCTGTTTTTGGATTTTTGAGGGCTCCAACTACCCGTAACGACTGCCATAGATGTTCTTATGGCAACCGGGACCGACGGCTTAACGTGCTCTCCGAGGCACGACCAGACCAATGCAAATACCCATATTTCATGAACACAAATATTTGCACTGAGCGGGGATCGAACCCACGCCTCCTGCGTAGCGGCCGCGTTCACTACCGCTACGCCACGGAGGCTGTCTGTGTCTGGGAAGTATCGTTCCACTGGCTTCCATTTTCAAAATTTTCAGCTTTTACCACTGGTAATATAAAAAGACTAGCTTTTGCCCGCGGCTCCGCCCGCGTGGATGTCGGTTATCGCGACCAAACATAGCCTATGTCCTTTCTCAAGGTCTAATCTACCCCTATACCAAATTTCATCAAAATCGGTTCAGCGGTTTAGTCGTAAAAGCGAGACAGACAGACAGACAGGCAGACAGACAGACAGAGTTACTTTCGCATTTATAATATTAGTAGGGATTACAAAGTAATTTTTTTTTCAGGATACAAGTGTGAAGGTAGCAACGAGTGGCAAAGGCCATGTTGTGCTATGTGACCACACTGGCTGGGCTCACCTTATATCCCACTCATGGCAGATCACCTCCTTCAAAGCTTACGAGCTTACTGTTACATTGGCACAACAGCTCCCTCATGATCCCTATCTGGTCACCGTTGGGGTTAGTATTTTTTTTTTATATTGCAGGACATTCTACACAATACTTATCTAGACCCAAAGTAAGCATAGCTTAACTAGCTTGTGTTATGGGTTCTAGAATGCGGATAAACATACTTAGATACATTTTTTTTCGTAAATACATACATACGCCCAGCCAGACCAATGCAAATATTCATATTCACGCATGCATGTTTGTTGCACTGAGCGGGAACGAACCCGCGCCTCCTGCGCAACAGCCGCATTCATAACCACTACGCCACAGAGGCAGTTATTAATGTGTAAATATTTTTTATTGTGTAATTTCGTGAATTTCTAGACCAATAAGGTCATGTTACAAAAGGTATGTGGACTGAAGGCCTTACAAAAGGATGCTTCTTTACCGTTTGTGAATTTTGTGATACACTTTGCGATTACTTCTACTAGTGTGTGTGGTATAGATTAGCCAATTATAATTCCCTGTAACTTATATGTTCGCAAGTCTCTGGCGTGGGTAGTGCATTCAACTGCTATGCAGGAGGCTATTCTCACTCCGTGCAAATATTTGTAATGCATGAATATATCTATGTGCATTGGTCTGGGTGGTGTTGTCCCCTAGTAGTAGTTGTGTACTTATATACCTACTGACGTTATGCTTATAGAGGATTATTCTACAAATCTAGTTTTCGTTTTACTTAATAACTTATTTTATTAAAGTAGTCACCATTGTTTTGTTGACCATACTAAAAACTTAGATATCTTTAAAATTATAACGATAGGATGAATCAACGAATGAAAATTATTATATTATAGAAAACTATTGTTTCGTCCCATGGGCCGAAATTATCACAGGACGAAACAATGAAGAGTGGTGACTAGACAGATTTCCTAACAGAATAAGGCTGATTTACACCAATGAATATCCGTTTAACTGGGTTTACACTATACAGCATAAATTGAATTATACATTGTTTATAGTCATCAGTGAATTCCAACCTACTTCCATTAAAAAAAACTGGCAGGATAGTCTTTGAGACTGCCGATAGCAGTGAAAACTAAGTAGGTATTGCTTAGGACATGTATCTTGGACCTAAAACGTGCTCTATACTATACACACAGTACACGTTTTTTGGGTCATTTGAGAATAGCATGGGGTACTACAGGGGTGGTCGCGATTTAGGTTCAAGAAACGCGTCCCGGGTATAACTTGTCAATTGTATCGTAGTGGCGTCACGGGTGGAGCCTAGGCATTCGTACGTGACGTGACGCATTTGGTGACGATGACGCGAGTTCCCTGATTTTTACTCACCTAAAAAGTGCTCAATGTGCCTAAAGAAGATTTCACTTCAAAAATTGCATGTTCTATAAGACCAACTCAATTTTACAGGATGACGAAGCTGGGGTGAACCCTCTGATTAAGGTATGGGACTGGTCCCGCAGTGACAGGCATGGCAACCCGACTCTCGCACGAGTATCCCGCGCTGTACCATCGCATATGCGTCCCACACCTGCCACTGCGCTTGCTGTCCATGATAATAAGGTATAGTCATCATTATCATCATCATCATCATCACCACCATCATTATCATCATCATCCTCATCATCATCCTCATCATCATCATTATCATCATCATCACCATCATCATCATCATAATCATCATCATCATCATCATCCTCCTCCTCATCATCATCATCATTATCATCATCATCACCACCATCATCATCATCATCATCATCATCATCATCATCATCATCATCCTCATCATCATCATCATCATCATCATTATCATCATCATCATAATTTTTTATAGAGCGCATTATTATGACTCCACCTCGCCAGATAGTAAGCTATATGGGAAATTAGCTTTTGCTCGCGGCTCCGCCCGCGTGGATGTCGGTTATCGCGACCAAACATAGCCTATGTCCTTCCTCAAGGTCTAATCTACCCCTATACCAAATTTCATCAAAATCGGTTCAGCGGTTTAGTCGTAAAAGCGAGACAGACAGACAGACAGAGTTACTTTCGCATTTATAATATTAGTAGGGATCACATTGTAGATGGCCCTGAGTTTGACAGACTCATCAGAACATTAATGCTTCGCGTTAAAAATATTTACATGCCCTTGGGCCATATAAATGATGAATATGAATAAGGCAATCAACTGGCCCTGTCCATTTCCATGTCCTGTCCATTGACCAGTTCATTTATTTATTTTATTTGTTTTTTTTTTATTTTAAAGAATATTAGCAACCGAAATTACTAATATTCCCGTTAACCCCTCCAACTAAGCTAAATTGCTTGTGCTAGGAGTGGGTTCACGTCGGTAGTGTAATGGTCAGGATTCGAACCCGGGACCTCTCGATCGTAAAGCCGACTCCTTATCCACTAAGCTACCGACGACGCTTCAAATTACCAATTCATGAAACGATTGCAATGTGAATATAAAAGAAATAAGTAGTAAATGTATGATATTTTGCAGAATTTGTTAGCAGTCGGCTTTCAAGATGGATCTGTATCACTCTTCCGAGGTGAAATTGCACGACAGAGGAGCGGGAAGATGAGGACTCTGCCTGATTCCGGGACTAGCCCTATTACGGGGCTAGCGTTCAAGTAAGACCACACTATTTATTATAATACTAATAACAGCGTGGATCCCGGCCTCACCTGGGAAATAGCCTGATTGCAGTGTCATCTGCCAACAGAAATAATACGTTAAATCAGCTATGAAGTATCAAAGTTTGAACTGATGCAGATTTTTTTTAAGCCAAATCATCGGAGAGAAAGAGAGAGAGTGTGTGAGAGAACGAGAGAGAATGAGAGAGAAAGAGTTTGAGAGAATGGGAGAGAGAGAGAGAGAGTAAGAGTGCGACCAATCCCTCGGTCTCCGAATAACAAAGTACTCTGTGTTCTCCGAAGTGCAACCGGGATTGACGCTGTAATGGTGGTAATCGAACCCGCGCCTTCGTGGCGTAGCGGTATTGAACGCGGCCGCTACGCAGGAGGCGCGGGTTCGATCCCCGCTCTTTTTGAATGCATTGGTCTGGTCGTGCCTCGGAGAGCACGTTAAGCCGTCGGTCCCGGTTGCCATAAGAACATCTATGGCAGTCGTTACGGGCCGTTGGAACCCTAAAAAGTCCAAAAAGGTCTGGTCTAGCTGCAAAGTTTCGATATCACCTAATGTTACCATTGGGTTGTGGAGGTCAGATGGCAATTGCTTCACGGAAAATATCGAGGTATAGCCAAATCCGTAGTTAAGACTGGTAAAGCGGACCCCAGATTCCGAGCTGAAAGCTTCGGATGCGACTGGGAATTAACGTTAGGATGATACTAAAACATGTGCTATTCATTATAGAGGTGCGGACAAACTGTTCGTGGTGTCCCGTACGACCATCTCGGTGGTATGGCTGAGCTCGGAGCGCTGCGTCACGCTCGACGAGATGGGCGCTGCGCCCTTGTGTTGTGTGTTAGGAGACAAACATGGCCTCACTGTCGCCGATAAAGACGTGAGTCACTGTGTCTTTCGTTTTAATTTCCATACTAACAAGCAGAAATTCTGCTTTCAGAACCATCTAGTCATATAGTCTCCTGCCCCCCTAGACAAGTGGCAATTCGTTGCTCAGCGTATGATGGAATAGAATGACAAATGTATGGAATTTGACCTGTCATATGCGTCAAATCCCATACATTTGGCATTATATTCCATCATACGCCGAGCAACGAATTGCCACTTGTCTAGAGGGGCTGAGTCTCTTTGATATAATCGATACTACTGCTTTTAATGGTCGAACAGACATGCGAGCCTTTGTTTTTATAACTGGGATTCAGTAATTTCTATTGGGTAATTTTCAGCTCAGAGTCTGATAAAAGTAGGTTGACTGAGCCTTTAGCTTTGCTCCCCAAAGGAACTAAAAAAGTCGTGTAGTAATCTCCCCGCTGTGGTTTTCCCAAGCGAGTACAAATGGGGTTCTTCTAGAAGGGCATCAGAAGGTCCTTACAGGGTCGGTAACACGAGTGTGTTTGTGATGCACACGTCCATAGACCACGGTAACCACTTCCGATCAGGTGGGCCGTATGCTTGTCTGCCACAGCTATGAAAAAGATCAGTCCTACACCATGAATAAAAATGTATTTTCTTTGTATTTTCTGACTCCTAAGTCACAGGTTAACCTAGTTTGGGAGCCAGGGTTTTTTTTTTTTTTTTTTTTTTAATTTTATGCATTACCTTAACTCCACTGTATTGTGTATACCATCTAAGACATGTTTTTATAAGGAATATGGCATCAATTATTACTAAAACACCAAACAAATTCCACAGGCAATCTACTGCTACACGACCGAAGGCCGAGGACCCTGCTATGCCCTAGAAGGGGAGAAAGTCCGCCTCGACTGGTTCCGTAGCTACCTCATAATCACCACCAACGAGGTCCCATACAAATCTGCCGCTTCTACCAGCACTGCGCCCGCGCCGAAATCACACCACATCACCATACTAGACATACAAAACAAATTCATTGTATACTCAAAAAGTTTTGATGAAATCGACGCAGTTTTAACTGAATGGGGTTGCTTTTACATCCTTACGAAGAAAAAGGAAATTATATATTTGAAGGAGAAAGATTTGCAGTCGAAGTTGACGTCACTGTTTAAGAAGAATTTGTATGACGTTGCTATTAGGATAGCGAGTAGTCAGCACTACGATGTTGAAGGATTGACTGAAATCTACAAGCAGTATGGGGATCATTTGTATGGTAAGGTTAGTATTTGCATGATCGTATCTTAGTGGTTGAGGAGGAGTGAGAAGGCCGCCCCATCTCTTTTCGTGGGTGTGGTACAAATTTTAAATGCACTTCCTAGCCTTACAAAGTTCAAAGTTCTTTATTTGCTGAATATGGTACAAAAATGATGTTTATATTATAGTGTCGGATCACATATTCTGCCGGTTCTGGTGTACAAAGTTTACATATTAAATTCAATTAAATAATTAATAAATATATGCAATACAATTCAAAATAAATCATGTCAGTGTTAAAGTGTATCATTCAAAAATTCGTCAATATTGTAATAATAATATACATTTCTCAAATTCTTTTTAAACATGTCAATACTTAAATTTTTCCAACAATTAGGTATCAGACTGTGTATTACTTCTGTCGGCATTTGTTTGGGCGTCGGTATATAGCGCTGCAATTGAGTTTTAGGATTATTTTACGAATGTATGCTCGGGCGAATAAATATTTTACTTATTAGTGACTCTGATAAGTAAAATATTTATGATATCATTCCAGGGTGACATAAAAGGCGCCATAGAACAATACGTAAAGACCATAGGCTGGTTGGAGACCTCCTACGTCATTCGCAAGTACCTAGAGTCCCGGCACTTGGAGCCCTTGATACAGTACTTGGAGGAGCTTCACAAGAAAGGGGCCGCGACCGAAGACCACACGACACTACTGCTTACCTGCTATGTGAAGATAGACCAACACGACCACCAGGGGAAACTGAAGGATTTTATCAATTCCAAGGATAATGCGATTGCTTTTGATGTCGATGTTGCTATTAAGGTAAGAATAAGTTCTTTTGTAAAAGCTACTAGGAAGGTTAAGTATTAAGTCCAAACCCAAGCCAAGTTTTCGCACAAGCCAACTGATAAACCAATACACCATGCTTTGACGGATGAAGCTTTGGCTCAATAGTACATTTTGTAAGTTGACGAAAACATCCTGTGTTTTTCTTCAATACATTTCCTCTATTTCAAATTATATTGTCACTAGCTTTTGCCCGCGGCTCCGCCCGCGTGGATGTCGGTTATCGCGACCAAACATAGCCTATGTCCTTTCTCAAGGTCTAATCTACCCCTATATCAAATTTTATCAAAATCGGTTCAGTGGTTTTGACGTGAAAGCGTAACAGACAGACAGACAAACAGAGTTACTTTCACATTTATAATATTAGTATGGATATGGATATTAGTATGGATACCAATATCACAGTCTAACGAATTTCATACAATCTGTCGAAGAAGCCGCCTAGACAGAGCAATCATGCGAGGTAAGCGGAATGGCGACGGAGGGGGGGTACCGTACCGAGTAGACATACATTTTACTCGGTACTAACATGTACTCAGAATTCAGGGCTGACTCATTTGTAAATACCTTTTTTACTTAAAAAAAGTCTTTTTTCGTTTTGTTTGTTGAAATTATTCTTGATTTTCGAGATTTTCATAGTTGCTTGTTACGAATGTAGTACTATCCATTTAGCGATCAAAGATGGCTACTCGAAATTTTTAATAAAATCGATATGGGGATCGTTTGCCGGGTTTTCGTAGTTTCTAGTTACGAATATAATACCCATCTGTATACCCATATCGATTTTATTGAAAATTTCGAGTCCGCCATCTTTGATCACTAAATACATATTTATACTATTGTACAGTACTTCGTTCACAAGACGAATAACGATGATTCTGGTAATAAATTTTCCTTGCAGGTAGTCCGACAAGTCAGTATAGACGACGCGTTATCTCTGGCCGCTAACCATAAGCGTCACGATTGGTACCTCACGATGATGGTGGAAGACAAGAAGGACTTCGGCCAGGCTCTCGTCTACATCGAGGAGCTGGACTTCGAAGACGCTGACAACTACATGAAGAAGTACGGCCATAGGCTCATGCAGCATGTGCCTGAGCAGAGTACTAAGTTCTTGAAGTGTGAGTATGGGTATTAATGACTAGCTTCCGCCCGCGGCTTCGCCCGCGTGGTGTGTTGATAAAAAGTAGCCTATATGTTAATCCAGGGTATAACCTATATACATACCAAATTTCAACCAAATCGGTCCAGCCGTTTATGCGTGAAAGAGTAACAAACATCCACACATCCACACATCCATTCTCACAAACTTTCACATTTATAATACTAGCTGTTGCCCGCGGCTCCGCCCGCGTGGAATTCTGATCCCGTTCATCGCTGATATATAGCCTATATGTTAATCCAGGGTATAACCTATATACATACCAAATTTCAACCAAATCGGTCCAGCCGTTTATGCGTGAAAGAGTAACAAACATCCACACATCCACACATCCATTCTCACAAACTTTCACATTTATAATATTAGTAGGATTAGTAGGATTCGTGGTAACGGATATTCTAAGAAAAGCTTAGTTATGTGGTGATAGAATTTTAATACGTACTCATTTAGTACTCGCTTCGCCCGCGTGGAATTCTAATCTCTTTTTTGCGAACCTACTCCAGGGATAGAAATCTAGAAAAGAAACCCCGTATGGGGCCGATTGGTAAATACACGATAAGGATTCGCCGTAAATAACGAGCAGTATGGGTAATAAGTAATAACTAGACGTGCGAAGCTGAGTGGAAACGTGCAGTATGCGGTACTAAGCATAGACGTATAACGCTATTCCTTTTTCTTATCCAGAACTCTAACGCTTATAGCACATCATGGTAGACCCACACGATTGTCTAGTATACGTGCCGTCAGCTCTCCGTACAACTTTAGTCCATATCGTTGAAAACTACCAAAACTAAACTTTTTTTTCTCTCCGCAGTACTTTGCACAGACTATAAACCTCGAAGCAGGCCGTTAGTAGACGAGAGTTCTCTATCTGGTGCTATCAGACTGCCCGACCGATCCCTCCCTGACGACTACATACACATATTCCTGAGTAACTCGGAGCGGCTGATTGAGTTCCTGGAACATATGACGCAGAACGATAAGGAGTGTTCCAAGCTGGTGTACGACGCGTTGATAGAGCATTATATACATGTGTGGTGAGTGAATCTTTATAAACTAATCCATACTTAATATTATAAATGTGAAAGTAACTCTGTCTGTCTGTTACGCTTTCACGCCTAAACCACTGAACTGATGTTGATGAAATTTGATATAGGGGTAGATTAGACCTTGAGAAAGGACATAGGTTATGTTTGGTCGCGATAACCGACATCCACGCGGACGGAGCCGCAGGCAAAAGCTAGTCAATAATATAGTTTGAATTAGACGGGAAAACAAAATAGAAGTTGATAAAACGATGTACATAAAACAAATCATAATCACTTTTATGTAGTTCTAGATTGCGGTCCGCTTACTCTTTTTCTCCTTTAGATATAACATTTAAGGCTTTTTTTGAAGCGACTGCCATCTGAGCTCCAAACTTATAGAGGAAAACCTGCGCCAAATCCACATCCGTCTTCTTCTTCAGTTGAGTCGACGGCATGCCATATTTTGTTTGACCAGTGTGCAGCCATCCCGATAGCGGTCTCAGAGGCACTCATGAGTTCCTTCGATATACACGTTTTTGGGCAGGCAGCACACATTAGCAGGTGGGTCCACCTCGTCTGAAAACCTCCACCTAATCCGGTTTTCGTTATTTCGGCCCACCGCAGGTCCCAGCAGGCCCAGGCAAGGTCCCGTCCAGGGGGAAGATTCTCTGATATCAGGACAAAGGGGGTAGGTGACCTCTGTGCTCCCCATACATCAACTATGGCTAGGTCAATTAATAAGTGTACTCACTTTTACATAGCCAATCTTGGCCTTAAAGATTTTGGTGAAGCCAAAAACACCAAGAAATGAAGATACTCATAACGACATAAATTGTTTGTCCTCATCCAGGGCGAAATCTCCGGCGAATGAGAAGAAGGAGTACGAAGACAAAGCTCTCGGAGTGTTGCGAGACCCCGAGGCGCACTACGACAAAGACCAGATGCTCATCATCTGCCAGATGCTGGAGTTTCAAGCGGGAGTACTGTTCCTCTATGAGGAAAATAAACTGTAAGTAGACCTAAAAACCTCTCTTTTTCGATTTCCAAAAGAAGCAACGGTTATTACCAAAATCCTATAGTTCCTCCCGAGGAAAACACGTCGCCTTTTGTATTCATGTATTAAGTAGTAGTTATAACTCCGGACACGTATCTTGAACCTAAATCGCAAGACAAACGAGACTCTGGCGCCCATGGGTTGCTTTGTAATAATCTATGCTTGGTGAATTTGAGCTCGTCCACCGCAGTAGCACCCCGTGGTATCCTCGAAAGACACCTAAAAAACGCATAGTGCGCGTATAGAACACATTTTAGTTGCAAGATATAATTATGTCCCAAGTCATACCTTTTTTTTTTATCGTGCGAAAAATCCCCACGAATACCTTCCCCGCCGGAGCCGGAGGAGGAGGTTATGTCGGACTCGAACCGACTAAAACGCACGCCGTCTTTGGGCTGTCGGTTACCGGAGGTGAGATTATCGTAGCCATATCCCTCGCACCCGGCCGACCCAGGGCCATATCTTTCGATTTAGCCCTCTTAAATGCCCTCCAAGCATAATGCTACATACGAGTAGTTACCTACTCAATATTTGGGTGACAGATGGCGAGAGCAAGTCGCCCTTCACCTCCGTAGCGGCGACTTCGAGAGCGCCCTCGCCGTATGTCGTCGAAGAGGCGAGCTGTGTCCGCGACTGTGGCTAGATGTGCTGTGGGCGCCCGCGCCGCCGCACTGCCTGCCCGAGCTGCTCAACGTTATAGGTGCGTATGCGCAGCGGGACACGCGACAGTTTGTACGATGGATGGATGGATGTTTGTTACTCTTTCACGGAAAAACTACTGAATGGATTTTATTGAAACTTTACAATAACATAGCTTATACATCAGAATAACACATCCTACTAATATTATAAATGTCAAAGTAACTCTGTCTATCAGTGTTTTTATTACTTTATTGGAATTGTATTAGAATAGTACCTATGTTGTCATGCGGCCATATTTACACGAAATTGGAATCAGCTTAGTAAATTAATTATTGTGATTCTGCTCATAAGAGTGACCATCATAAGAATTTTATTGGAATCTATTGAGATTTTATAAAGTTACTCGTTATTAGCGGTATCGCTCAATGTGGCCTTTTTAGACCTGCAGAACCTAGTTGAGAATCACAGTTCACACTTACTTAAGTCGTCTCCTCTCTGTATCTACCCTCTAAAACACACGTGACTTCCAGCTCGCCAATATTTTAATTCGGCTTAATGTAATGTTTTTTTTTGTCTATAGCCAAAGATAAGTTGCTGTCGCCAATTCTAGTCGTCGATTGCCTGGCCAGCTCATCCAAATACACCTTAGGAGATGTTAGAAAGTAAGTATTGAATCATGATTAAAAAAAACCTTCCTAATATGATATTAAAAAAATGGTACCTAAGTATTCAACTAATAGACGTACGTAATAATGTCATACGTCTAATCTCATGAAAAAAGAAATAATTTGCGTAAAATGACAGAAACGTTGAGCGCCAAAATACATTTGACGATTGCGCATGCGTGTTGCGCCGCGACCATAGACTTTGTAGAAAATCGTAATAGAAAAAAGTTACAATATGATACAATTGGCCATAGAAGAGCTGTACCATAATGTAATTGTTTAAATTTATTTTCATATTCTGTGCGTAAAGACCATCATTAAAGATTTATTTTTAATATTTTAATGTGTACAGTCGAATTCAAAAGTGCAGTAGCAATCCTACGTAACTATAGCGTCAACATTCTAGCGCTACTTGTGACCTTTTTCTTTTAAGACAATTTACACACACATATAATTTGTTCTTCCGTAGGAATATTATCGATAATTTCGTATCACTACGTAAGCAACCCGTGGCCGAGTGGTTAAAGCATGAGGTTTGTGGAAATGCAAAGGTTGATGGTTCAAATCCTACGATCTGCAATAACACTTTTTGTGTTTCATTTATTAATTAATATCTTGTATTATTTGTTAAATTTTAGCAAATATCAACATAAAATGGAAAAAGAATGCCAACTTCATGCAAAATTACTTTATCAATATTTAAAATTATATTTTTGTCATAAATATAAAAAATCGTTATAAGCTGGAATCGAACCTGGAACCTCTTATCATTGTGAATCAATAGTATCTTGCTTAACCCACTTAGCTATCAGTAAATTTACGAAGTTGGTATATTACTGTATAAGTATCTAATGACACACATAATGTAAACACAAAACCGGGCCGGCGCGCGGCCGCATGCCACACCATTTTGAGCCTTGTTGTGATAATGCACTTATGAACTCTGACTGTACAGTGTACATTTCAATATGAGATTAGATAAAAATCTCTAAAATATCGCCGTCAATAATACAATCCTTACTCAATTACATCCAGCCATTTCTTCCCACAGATACCTAACAGACGTATTAAAATCCGAGTCAGACGTAATTTCCCGGGAACAACAGCTGTCGTCGAAGTACCGGGAAGAGAGCGAGCGCATGAAGCAACAAACCGCCGCCTTACAGAACAATCCCATCGTGTTCCAGTCTTCCCGCTGTGCCTTCCGCGCTTGCAACAAACCGCTTGAGTTACCCACTGTGCATTTCTTTTGTCAGCACTCGTTTCATCAGCAGTAAGTATATACAGGATAAAATTTAGTTATGATGATTTATTCAAACTTTGAAATTCACTGTGGAAATGAAAGAGGAATGAAAATATCATAATTTTGACGGCTGCATCCCGCACCAGGAAGCAATACATTCAGAGCCAAGGCAAACTCACTACAACAACTACAACTCGTCTGCTGATTGACAGACGAGGCCAGCCGCAGGCTTTCCTCTTGGGTTTGGGAGAGAACAGACCGTTCCTTGTACCGCTAATCAAAATTAGGGCCATTTTATTACGAGGTGGAAGCCTCAGTTGCAGCCGGGAACAACTACAACTTCCAGTGGAGATGCCGTCGTTGACCAGACGGGTGATCAGTCTTTATGTGTGGGCCATTTCACCCATTTCCCCTATATAACGACTGTCATAGATGTTCATATGACAACGGGTTAGCGTTCTCTTCGAGGCACGGAACTTCCGCCACGCCACAGAGACTGTCAACGCTAATCTTTATACTATAAGTGCGGGGGCACACGGTGCGTTGCGGCGCCGCACCGCCGAAATTTCGGCCAATCGGCGGCCATACGAGCGGCCCCGCACCGCTTCTGTGGCCGCCGATTGGCCGAAATTTCTGCGGTGCGGCGCCGCAACGCATCGTGTGCCCCCGCTGTAATATGTTTAGTGGTAGTATATAGATAAGATCAGATCATTAGGTCCAAAGTGATTTAATGATTTACTATGAGGTCGGTAGTGTCGCAATAAATAAAGCTTTCGTTGTTTTCCAGCTGCTTCGAGACGTACAGCGAGTCGGAGGCGGAGTGTCCGCTGTGCGGCGGCACGAAGCGTCGCGTCGAGGAACACACACACGCCGCAGAGGCACTACACGCGCGGCTACATCACGAACACGACCCGTGAGTACTGTACACACTAGTTCTTTTACCCTTATTTATAGGTTGCTGTGTTGGTTCCTGATTGAGTAGAATAGGGCCAGGTGTCGTAGAGGGGCTGTTCTCCATCCGACAGTAAACATACCCATAAACTAGTGCCCGCTTGACGGCAATAGGCTCACCCCCTATTATATGGGACCGAAAATTGACGATATGTGGGTGATAATTGATAATACACCTTTATCTACCCCTTAGGTTGTAGACGTGAATGTATTACAGGACTATATTTCCCAAAAACGGTAAGGAAACGAGCATAGAAATGAAGGGCCCGTGTCCAGGTACATGTGGTAGGCCTAAGAGATCCTGGCTTAACGTCATGGAGGATGACATGAGTGCATGATGCCCAAGATTGTACGAAGTGGAGGAGGAGGAGCTGGAAGGCGGACCCTGAGCTTCGAGTTCACTCGGATGCAATCAGGAAAATACGTCTCGATGATGATAATATGAGATGACTCCATGACTCCTAAACTTACCAAGCTTATCAAACTACCAAGCGTTTCACGTATTTTGCCGTTACTTCGAATTCATCATCATCTTTTTTTACAATTAATTACTAAATTTATCGTTAAATAATTATTTTTCCTGCCATGTCAAGAAGCCTTGGGCATTCAAAACCATTGCACCTTGCTACCCATTGAGAGCCCGACAGTAATCGGGTTATAGGCACCCCTCACCAATGGCACGATGTCGAATTGCCCTTAATGAAAATCATCAGAGTCACGTTGACGTAGATATTGTTGTGACAACAGCGTCACCTAACAGTTCATTGTGTTTCGTCGGTTCAGGTGGCTCAATGTAAACACGACACTGACCGCGTTTGTAAATGTCGCTTATGTCGAGCTAACCAATATATGTTAAATATCAGTGTTATAACACCGATAATACTCTTACATTAGACATACGTACATATATTCACGCTTGTAAACCCACGAAGAGGTAGGCAATACACCTAGTAACATCCATATTGCGGTAATGGAATGTAGAGCGAGCCTATTGCCGTCAAACGGGCACTTTGTCATGGCCTGTATGTTCACTATCAGATAGTGAAATATTTTATTCGATTCAGGTGAATTTGGGGCCTTTCAACTATAATCTTCAAAGCCTACCTCACTCTATACAGAACATTATGGCAATGACTGCCATATGACCTCTCAGCCCCAAGGTATAACCAGCATCAGAGCGTCCTCTGTTAATCAGCAGGTGTACCTACCAGCTAGCTAATCCAGACTCGAGTCCCGAAAGTATCAATAGGACATAAAAATGGGATAAACAAACAAAAATAGGGAATACACGTCTTGAAACGGTCAGATACCTTTATCAACATACATATAATCACGCCTTCATCCCCGGAGGTTTAGGCAGAGGTGCGTTAACATTAACATCCTCATTTCACCATTCATTATTCGTTCCACGTAATAGGAGGTGAGCCACATGCCGTATTCCGGGCATAATTGTTGACTCGTTGACTCGAGCCATGCATCTGAAGTTGAGTCTGATGTTAAAAAATAAATAAACAAAATAGGGAATACACGTCTTGAAAAGGTCAGATACCTTTATCAACATTATTATGTCTCGGTATCGATGTTACTGTTTTACAACCGTAATCTAACAACAATTATCGAACGTTCGATAACATCTTTTGTTACGATTAAAAACATTGTCATTATGTGAAAAAACAATAAAATATACCACTTAAATAAATATTAATGTTGAAACATAAAATACCAGGTTAACTTATAATATAAAAAAAAAACTAATAAAATAGAATTAATTCAAGTAATTGGCCTTCAGCTTGCCTTTGTAATACGCAGTCGCATCCATGCGCGCGCGCAGGTATGCCGTGTTATCGGCAACATTACGATTACAGGCAATAGTGAAATATAGTGAAATAAAAACATGATGTATTTGTCAATTTTGAAATCTTTAATGGAGTCGCCATTTGGATGGTGTTTTGCGACAAATGAAGACAGGTATGGGTGAGTGATGAACAGTGAACAAATATCGTATGTTATTATTACACGCTCGCGGATTTGCTTACCATATGTTGATGAAACTGTAAAACAAGTATTGCGATTTTTCTGTAGTTTTGATGTAAAAATTTGCAACATAATTTAATATTATGAAGTTAGAACTTAGGTAAACTATACTACTGCTAGTTAGGTATTTAGTCGTATAAAACGTTTTGATACTTGATATAAAACTCTTATAATAGAAGCTTAATGTTTTGTTGTCGTTGTTGTCTGACTCTGAAAGGCAAAAACTTACCCATTCTTTTCGTGTCTCTATCGGAGAATCTCCATCCTCATTTAGACTTGAAATTCAAACAATGTCTAAACTAATATACCTCTAACTATACTAACAACAAGCCAAGTGCTAGGCGATCCAAGCACACGCTATACAACTTCATAGAAAACTCAGTCTTAAGGTGCTTCTAAACGGGCAATGTTTTACTGCAATTAGTGGCTGCAACACTGTGACCCGGCAACATTGCAACTATTGCAAGCAATACTGTAAGTATTGCAGTAATGTCATATAGCCACACATGTTTTATGTTACCACATAATATGGCCGATGTTGCCGCGATGGATTGCCGGACGATCGCTAGGCTGCAATATTGCTCGGCCAGTTCTATTGTTGTTTCAGTCGCTCTCTTTGTTATTGCACAGTCTATCCTTTTCTACGCGAATTGTTAAATAATTTACTATCAAGGCTTATTTCTAGACTTAAATTATCTAAAGTTTCACGCCTATTTAAGTAAGGTCGATCCACAATCTTTTCTTTTTCTGTTTATTTTTTAATAAAACAATATAGCTGCTGCAACAAGTGTGATTTCGTCAGCCATTGTTGCCGGTTTGTGTAGCCCGTTTATGAAACTGCATCAAGAGCCATACTATTGCAGATATATTTGCAACACATTGCCCAGCCATTGATTGTTCGGCCATCAGTTGCAATGAAATATTTTTGAGATTGCCGGGCAATCAGTTGCCAATAGTGCAACTACATATTGCAGAAAAACATGGCCCGTTTAGAAGGGCATTTACAGGATGGTTCAGGATGTATTTCTTAACCAAAAAAGTAGCCCTAAATGCGACAGTTTGTGAGTGATATGCGTGTTTATTATACATACTATTATAACGATTCATCTGCGTCTTAGATAGCAGGTTAAGCCGTTGGTGCCCTAAAAAGTCCGTCAGCTTATTTCAATAGAGCCCACTAAATAGTGCGAAACAGCATATTCATAACAAAGAGTAGGTATACCTATCTATCCGCCATAACCACCCTGCGACTTAAGTTAACATGCCCCATGCCACTGAGATAAAATTTATTCAGCCAATTCTATACTCTTGAAAACACAATCCCGGCTGTCGATAGGATGGGCTATATGGCGAGCTGAACTACTATGTCAGTGGTTGGCCGCTAACCACAACTCAGGTTGAGAGGACTGCATCCCAATATAGGCGTAATAACCAAACCATATTCATAATGAGATGATAGTAACAGTCGATGTACTCTGAAGCCGGGTTTAATAAAGTATACATACATACATACATACATATATTATAATCTTTATCCCTAGGAGGGTTAGGCAGAGGTGAATTTAACACCCACATTTCAGCAATCAATGTATTCCCACTTAACTGGGAGAGCTTTTTGCCTTATTCCGAGCACTGTTGTTGACTCGAGCCATGCATCTGAGGCTGAGTTGTTTGAGGTTTACTATTAAGGTTAAGATTGCTGAGAGGCTGGTGGAAAGGTGACTCATTTGTCCGCACCTAGCCTTCTTATTGGACCATTGTGCGTGAAGAGTGCTGGCTAGAGCAGCCAGCCTAACTCCGCCCAGAAGCGCAGAAGCTTAATGGGGGCTCTGAGAGAGTAGTTTCATAAAGTTTAATAAGCTGGGTTTAGAAACTGTCTGTTCTATGTCGCATTAATATAGAAGCCGATAACGGTATCGTAGTAATTTACGAGTTTATCGCCGTAACCAGGCAATCAGTAATGTAACAAGCGTTTAAAACTGCAAACTGTAACTCTTTATCGTTACCTTGAGAACAGCAGCTAGACACCGGAAATTTTAAACAATCTAAAAAATTCACGCACAGAAACTTATTGAGAACACAGTTATACTGAAAAATAAAGCAGTCATTGTACAAGAAAAATTTAAAAATAATAAAAACCATATAATATTTTTATTCATAGACAAAATCAATGTTTTCTACATTTACATAAATACTTACACGATTGAAACTGGAAAAAAATAGTTGAACTGTTTTAATTTTTTTATAATAAGCTTCTGAAATGAAAATACATACATGGCCTGTTAAAATCATAACCCTTCCTTGACTTTTAGTCGAGTAAAAATAAAGAAAATCGGTTGACAAACGGAGAAAAAAAGGTTCCCGAAGTTTTCTTTCAGCCTAATAATATGATATCTCTATCTGCAGATTAGGATAATATTAATGTTCATTAATCTATATTAGACAATAAAATTATCTTTCTATCTTTTTAACTATGACCTACTTACAAAAACAACGATAGATTATTCACAAAACGTTAAAATTCTCTACTCGATTTGCGTAACATGAGGATAGGCATTTCCTTTGGGTCGTGTTTCTGGTCTTCAAGCATATAACCTCGAGTTAAATCGACCGCAATTGCTAAAGTTAAATATCATTCAGTAAACAACAGCGTATGTACCAAAATTGCCATTATACCTAATAGGTAATTATGACTTGGGACCAGATATCTTGGACCTAAAAGGTGCTCTCTTGGGTGTCTAATTGAGGATAGCACGGGGTGCTACTGCGGTGGACGAGCTCAAATTCACCAAGTATAGATTATTTCAGTCGAGCGATTTAGGTCAAAGTGTCCCGAGGTATAACCTCACATAAATTTTATTGTGAAGTCTGATTCCTCAACCGTTAGTGAAAATCAGTAAGTGTATATGCCGGCTGAGAAATTCGGGCCCTGTAGATCTTTGGGGTCCAAACAGAAACACGAAATCTGTAGCGATGGTTCCATATAACCCGATTCCTGAAAGCTTTCCAAAAGGTCGCTTGATGCATGACAAACTAGACGAAGTAAGTGTTTTGTCCACCAGCTTACATTTTAATAATTTTCACTCTTCCCAACTGCAAAAATGTTTAGCTACATCATACTTGCTAATGTAAGCTGGATATAACACCCTTGTTTTATCGTGCGCAAAATCCTCACGGATAAAGGCGGGTTGGTTAAATGGTTATGTCGGACTCGAACCGATCAAAACGCACGCCGTCTTTGGGTCGGAGTTGAGATTGCCCGAGACATATTTCTCGCAACCCCTCTCTTTCGAGCATCATCATCTCATCTAGCCAGATGACTTCAATCTAATACCATTTTTTATTCTTTGCAATCTGTTCCTGTCGAATATTCAGCATATAATTTGTCTTGGAGGGCAGCCAGTCCAGCAACGTGGCCCTGTATGTCATTCCTCAATCTGATCTATAGTCTCTAATAATATTTCCTCCTTTTCATCAGCTATGCGGTAGTATCCGAGTACTACGGACGCGGCCTGTTCAACAAGCTAACCGTGGTCACGGAGAGCGAGGCCGCGGAACAAACCCAGCCTACCCCGGCCCCCGCACCGGCCCCGGCTGTCATCCCACCGGCGCCTGCACCCATACAGAAGACTTACGGCCCCGGGGCTGAAGCTAAACTCAGACAGCAGGAAGGAGAGAGCAAACAAGGTAGGTTTTTGTCTTACTGGAACTTATTAGAGCTAACCTAGGACTTCTAGATCGCAAGGCTGACTCCTTAAGCCGTAAACTAAGTCAAGACTTATTATCCTCACAATACTGAGGCTGTATTTTGTTGTCAAGTCTTATTTTAATGTTTAGAGGCACCTATGTTCATTTTTTAATTGATAAAGTTCAGTGTTTTGTCATGTTGTGTATGTGTTTAATAAACTTTTTTTTCTATCTTTCTTTCTAATGTATCCGTTACACGAAGTTTTTGTAGGGTGTTAATGACTATTTAATATTCATAGGTTAGTTTTCTGTAGATAAATATTCAGTAAAATGCGGCCAACCGATAGTGATGTTCTAATTTATTTAACAATGTCATGTACTTACCTTGTAATGTTGAATGAAACTATCGGAACACACATTACACGTCTTTTTATCATGCAGCAATACATTTCGTCAGGTAATTCATTAATTGAATGAATTTTAAAGCATTTCGTATGCTAACTATATAATTCAGAGGTCTTCATTCATTGCCTGTAAGGGAAAGATAGCGGATTCGAGTCCCGCCTGAGCTTGATTTCGCTTTTTCCTATCTTATTAATTCATTAATTTTTACTAGGGGCCCGTATTCCAGAACAATTCTCAGTCCTGAATCCCGATTTATAACTAGATCTGAGGACAGATTATATTCTAAATGACAGTTCCAATGTCATTGTGAGAGTCGATTCACAACAGCGTTGTTCAGAAATACGGGCCTAAGTCTGCAGAACTGTTAATATATTTCTGATATTTTAATTTCCAGTGTTCATCGCCAACACAGCAAAGCAGATGGCACCAAAAGGCACCGCTGTAGTCCCAATGTCCGAAGGCAAAATGCGTCTACTAGAGCAGCAGCGATACAGCTCTAGTTTGGAAGCCAATCTCAATAAACTAGAACCAGTTCACAACTCCTCACCTATAGCTGCGAAGAAAAGGTTTGAAGACAACCCTAGAAGCACAGGAGTGTCACCTAAAGTCCAAAGTATCTCAACAGCTATAACTAACAGTGGTGCGAAAAATCCTTTCGAAGATGACCACTACGATGAGAGCAAAAACCCCTTTGCGGATGAAGCGACGGATCTGACAAATCCTTTCAGTGAAGATGATGATTATGATAAGAACAAAAACCCATTCTCGTAAAGTGAGTGATTGACTGATAAATATAGACGCTTTTTATTGTAATAACTAAATATTCGATAGGAAATAAGAAAATGTTGCAAAAAATTTGCTAAATTGACAGGATTAAAATGTATTTCCATCTTTGTCTTGTATTGAGTATAAAAAGAGATGGATGTAAGGTTTAGTCGTATCAAACCCGTGGGTTATAAAGTTTTTGCAACAATAGAATTGGCACCAATGGATTTTTTTCGGGGCTCTAATTGTGGCCCTGTCAAAAAATTTAATATGTTTTTATTCTTGCAATATTCAGTCGGTTGTTATTTTTTAAATTACAATATTCGTAAATATCACGAAGCATCAAATATGTATTGTTTGTAAATTAAATATTCGGATTACATTTTTTTAGTTTGAGTGATTTCATCGAAGTAATACTTTGAGCAAAATTTGTACACATACGTTCCTATTATTGTACAAGTTCAATAATTGGATATAATATAGGTACCGTTCATTATAGAAAGACCTCAATAAGAACACATTACCTAAAATATAAATATTCAGAATAACGTTATACATTTATTTATTCGGCATTTCCTTTAATTAGGTAAAACGATATTTCTTTATATACTTACGGCTGTTTTGTATGTATTTATGATAGCCACCAGAGGCTCCGGATAATACCCTCAGCAGGATTCGAGGAGTCTCAGTCGAATTCGACTGCTAACATACAAGCAGTTGATCTCACTGTGAAATGTACGGATAAATCCCCCTTTTGTTTAAAGAGGCGTACCCGGAACATGTTACGAGCCCTTGGAAGACGGGCCTGCACCTACTAGGGCGATGGGCAGTCCTACCCCTCGCCCTCAGGCCTGCTCTCATGAAGGCCGAAGATGGCTAAGCGCTATATCTCACTGTGCCTCCACTACAACGGCGAATCAAATAATATAAGGCAAATGTAATGTCGATCTCGAAAAATACACCGACTAAATACATATTTCAAGGTTATTATATAATATTTTTGGAATTAAGTTGCAAATCTGTCGATTTATTTATTCAATTTATTATATTATACATTTTTTATTATGCACAGTATGTGTAAGTCTGGCTAACGTTTTTATATTACCTACCTGTATTGGCACCTGAAAAAATGTTCCGTCGAAACCCTCGAACTGGTAACCATTTCAGAATCCATAGCATCTGGAATGTTGGCCCTCTAGGCTTAATTCTAGCTTCTTGCCATCTCTCTTATAATGGTCGGATTATAATAAAAAGTACCAGCCCTGATGGTAAACAGTTGCTTAGGTATATCTTTGATATTTTTGTAATATCGATTCTTGCGATGTGTGATGTATAAGTATCATTCTAAGTCACTAAAATTTGCAGAAACGTTGTCTGATGATAGAAAAATTAAAATGTAACCTGCTTCATATTTTATGAAACATGTAGACAGTATATCGTATTTGGCCAATCACAGATCCTTCAATATCCATGGACATGTATCTTGAACCTAAATCGAGAAAAACGAGTCCCTGGCGCGCGCAGATTGTTTTGTAATAATCTATACTTGGTGAATTTGAGCTCGTCCACCGCAGTAGCACCCCATGCTATCACCAAAAGACACCAAGGAAACGTGCACTGCGCGTATAGACCACATTTTAGGTCCGAGCAATACTTGTCGATATAACGTCAGGGGCCCTAGACAAAGTGACATTCTATTGATGGAATCGCGCTGAAGCGAACCATTTTCAAGATTTTAACAATGAATTTCGGGACATTGAGGTGATTATACTAATAATGATAAGTTAAATAATGTATTTCGAGTTACAAAGACGCAAATTTAATAAAAAAAAATAGTTATATTAATGATTTATGTCAATTTCATACTACAATTAGCGATTCCACTGGCGTTTTCGCCAATAGAATGTCACTTTGTCTAAGGCCCCAGGATATATTTCATTGAGACAAACATCGTTCCAAACATCCATTGAAGCTTAGTAAGTACTGATTATATTTAATAACCAGTATTATTTCTGAAAACCTTGAATTATATTACAAGAGAATGTATTAAACATTCACTTGTTTAAACACTAACTATTGTTATACTATACAGGATGCCGATTGATCGAATAATCCAGCTCAATCTAACAAACATAAATATTTTGTTTTTATTGAATCGTTCAAACCTATAGTTTTTGGCAGTGACAGCAGTTCCAACTGCCTTCAAGGTTCATCACGTGTTCCCCGATTGCATCCGACACCTCCTCGGTTCGCCTCGGAGCCCAAAGTCCGACTTCCGAATTTTGTTCCCTTCGCAGTCTTGGGCAGTGCGCCATGCCAATGGTCTCCCTGGCAGTGAAACCACTGGCACGTACGTCATATTTTAACCTGCTTTATACACCTAATTTACTACAACCTAAATAGTGCATATATTACCTCGATTCCGATTTATCATACGACTGTCAACACTAACCATTATAGTGAACGCACATAATTGCCTATTGATCATCAAATATCTTCAAGCAATTAGCCTACAGTCATTGTATTTCGAGGAACCGTACGTTTGTATCGGTCAGCAAACAGCATCAAAAATTAGAGGATGATTGCACAGATTTGCACAAAATAAATTATTTGAATGAAAGTTTAAAACATTTGAATAGAGCTCACTGAGTAATTTAACAGATTTATTTTTCTGTAATCTGAAATTGATCATCTACTTTTGACGCTGACGCTACGCTTATCAAAAGTAAATAGTTTGGCATCGGCACACATTCCTTGGCCGTAATAATTGTTGTTGAATTATAATTTATTATTTTTAAGTTATATTCATTATATATAACGATTATGTGATAATAAAGTTATATTAAGTTTTAATTAATTTTTTATTGAGTTACACCCGATTCATCTCAGAATGCCATTCGGTTTAAATCAATGACTTAATAGACTAGTTTTATGGAACAGAAAATGTGGTATCGCAATGACCATCAACTATCCATTAGGGGCTTTTGTCTATCCATCAGATGAATCACATCCAGCCTCCTAGACAAGTGGCAATTCTTTGGCCGGCGAATTGTAGAATTATTGATAAACCATTTAGAAGAAAAAAAATGTGTCGCAGTTCAGACCCCTAGACAAGTGGAAATTCCTTAATCGACCCGTATTGTAGAACAGAATGATGCATGTATGGGATTTGACGTAATGACAGTCAACGTATGTCATAAACGTCAAAAACGTCATATACGTCAAATCTTATACATTCTATTCTACAATACGCTGGGCAATGAATTGTCACTTGTCTAGGAGGATTGAACTGTGACGCATTTTTTATTCCAAATAATGATTTATCTAATAATTTACATAGAAAGTAAAATGCGTTTTGAGCGCTAATTTTTACACAACAATGGCGCTATTTTCGTGCTGAATATAATTTGTGACTAATAAAAGAATACAATAATAAAACAACGGACATTAATTATATTCTTCCTTTTATTATATTTTACATGATAATTGTGCATCAGACTCAAGGTCTTCATCTATTTTCAAACCCGCCAATACTAGTTATAATTTTGTACCAATTCAAAATCGTCTTCATAAGTTACTCTTATTTTTTTCCTGAAATACCACAATGTTGGATGTATAAAAACATTTCGCTGGTACTTTGTGACGGATTTTTTAAAGTATATATTTTTCTTTTAAATGCAGATTTTGTGACGATGACAATATCATAAAGAATAAATCACGATGACTTTACGAGTACAATCCACTATTTTGTCTAAGCATTGGGCGTCAACCGACCGTTGTGACACTTGTGACCGATCGATTAGGGTATGCAAAAATAGCAAAACACATCAATTACCTATTTACTAATACATATTTTTGTTGTAAAAAGATTTATATGATATCGTGTAGAAAATGCGAGTTTGGGTTACCGCCAAGTGCACTATCATTATAGAATAGAATAATCAATGTAAGGATTTGATATGTTGTTTACGATTGTCATAAACGTCAACAAATACGTATCAAT
Organism: Eilema depressum; assembly: GCA_914767945.1. NCBI lineage: Eukaryota > Metazoa > Arthropoda > Insecta > Lepidoptera > Erebidae > Eilema > Eilema depressum. The sequence goes on from OU612026.1 coordinate 5,510,302, forward strand.
CTCATACATCGACTATTCTATTCTACAATGATTGTGCCACTTGTTTAGAAGTAGGTACTGGCCAGAAAATAAGCAGATGTATAAATGTTATATTCTGATTCTGATTACATTTAGTTATAACATTTTAATACACTAAACATGTAGATAGTGTAATAAGTTATAAGTACCTAAATAATATAATACATCTGAAGAGTTTGTTCCAACACGCTAATCTTTTAAAACATTTTATTCTGTGTATTTGTAATGAAAAAATAACCCCTTTATAAGACTATCACAATAAATAAAATTTCGATCGAATTTTGTTGATTACAATACAAAAATTGGCGTATGGCGTTAGGATCAATCCTACTAAAACAAAACTCGTACTACCTACTTACGTACTCGATAAAATGGACACAAATATTTTGTTTAGTGCTACATTTCTATATATTTTCATTACAAATATTCAGAGAATTTACTAAATGGCCTCATTTAATAGTCTTATATATTTACATTATGGCCAACTTATTTTCAATTTTCTAATTTCAGTTAATTATCTACAGCATTTTTATTTTTCTTTAACGACAATCTCCATTGTTTAAAAAAATTAAAAGGTTCAGGCCGTTCTGTGTGATTTGATGACCGCGTCACCGGTTGCTCTACCTGTTCGAAACTTTTTTCTTCGAGTTTCCCAGTCTTGTGTTGAGCGAATCGCATAAGCAGTCGACGAACAGGACTATCTTTGCAGTTCGTTGATAGTCTTTCGGGACTATCCGTCGACCTGTAAGAAATATATTTGTATTCATATGGTGCATGCATTTATAAATAGAACAAACCGCATGCAATCTCATGCAATAATTATTATTTACAGGAAATATACGGAAGGGCTTATAATACAAGGTAATCAATCTTGTAGCGAATTAAAACACATTTTAAAAACAAAATTTATAAAAATAAACTAGGCTAACTAACTGACTAGCTAGTGGTTCGATTTCGGTTTTTAGTCTTTAAAATGATTTTCTACACAAAATGTTTAAATAAAACATTTTAAAAAGACACATCAAGATTGTTTACGCTTAGTTAAGTATTTAATCAAATGAAGTATAGGATAAATGGAAAATGGCAAAGTAAATGAGAATAATATATACAAAAAATAAAAAAGGCCATCAGACAGGGTAGCATTCAAATATACGTGGTTAAAGCTTAAATATAAAAAATACAATAATAAAAGTGAAGTGTAAGTAGGACTACTAACTAATGAAGTAAAAAAAGTTAAGAAAAAGGTTCCCCAAAACAATTATTGGTACCTACATCTACCTCTGAAGATGGCAATGTTGTCTGCGAGGAATATAGCTGGGTCCTTGTCATTTGGTTCACGAAGAAGGCTCGGAGTACAATTCTCTCGAGTTATAGATATATAACTACGCGTGAACTACGCTCGCCTGGTATTAGATCCGAAATGACTGGTGTTAACATCTCATATGCATCTAATACCGGCCATTCTTTTTTTAAAGTGTTTATTGTACCAAATACCATAGATTGCCAAATACTTCTTAGATGATTGCTACGAGTTGTCTAAACTTTGATTTACATCAGACGAGCGAATGGTCAATCTACCCCTTCTACGTCAAATTCTATTATTGTAAACTGTGAGAGAACATTCCTTCGTTGTTCTTTCTTGTATAAACGCTGAAAATAAGGTTTCGTTTACACTAAAATATTACCTAAGAAAGAATCTTCTTGTTCTGACTCTAGCTCTTTGTTCGTTTGGTCTAAATCCACCTTAAGGTAGATACCGCTGCTATGTTCTAAACATCTTGTCTAGTAGAATGCGGACAAGACTTTGTCATCAGGGATATCATGTGTTAACTCCGTTATATTGTGTCGAGGTTTTTTTTTAAAGATATCTGATTATCCTTACTTACGTATGAATATCCTTCGACATGACTATCCTTAGGCATGACTATGCTCGAGTAAGAGAAGACTGGTTATAATATTTATACCGTATCTATCCTAAGATGTACAGTCGACAAAGGAGATACGATCGTACTTTTTCATATAAAGTTGTATGCAAAGGTGCAACCGTATCTACTTTGTCGACTTTACACACACCCAAGGAAATAAGTATGACATGTAAAGGTGTTTGAACCTGGAAGAACATTGCCTAAAAGTGTGTGCCAAACTAAAAGCTTGGTACCAGCAGTCTCAGCATGGCTACATAGACGTCATATCTCTTCTATAGAATAAATTAAAAGATCTTAACTCTCATTACTTAAATGATTATATCTATAGCAGGGATAAAGTAAACAACGTTATGGAAATTTTCAAAGCATTTTTATTTATGACCTTTAACACTGTGTATAATATATTTTGATAGTACATTTAGAGCAATGAGTAATATTACCAATCATTACATTGTTCTTATTTTCATAAATTGAATGACAATTATAAATTATATATAGAATATATAATTTGTTACCAATATCATTCTCGCCCAACAATCAACAATCACTATCGAAATCACAACAAACGCGATGCAGCATTGACAATGCCAGCTGCATGCGACATGTCGCACGCCACATGCCACAGACCACACGCCACTCGCCACTCGTACCAAAGCGTCGAACTAACTCGCACCAACAGCACAGACCAACGATACGTACAAAATAATTAACGGAAACCGAACAAACAATTACAAAACAACAGCTAGATCTATAAAAATAGCAGTAGGTATAGCTTAAACAGTATACTCTATAAAAAAATATAATCCAGCATCAGCTGTATCTCTAATTTAAAATGTCTTGTTTCCATAGAATTACAATAATATAACAACTAAATAGAAATTAGCTAACGAAATGTCGAAGGAAATAAAAAAAGCTATAAAAATATTTTACAGCCGCCCCACTAGATACCTACCCTCCATGGTTTTATTATTCCTGCTCACTATTCATCTACTAAACACCATTTTGCTATGCAAAATACATTATCCTATTTATTTAAAAAAAGGATAAGATAATGTAAGATAATAATTACAAAAACTTTGGAATGTAAATACAAAAACAAAAATGACTAGAAAAGAAATGTATGAACACACAACATTCAACCTGAGATCTCTTTCATACTTACAGAACACACCTATTGAAGGACCTATTACAATAAATATTAATTTTGGTGAAGAAGTACTTGGACATTATCTGTTAAAGATTCATATAGTTTTAAGAGCGTCTCGAAAGTATCATAGAACACATCGTCAAATCGAATCGATACAATGAAAAATAATGTTGCAACGTTTGACGATGCGCTGTACACACGGAAACGGCGGTTACATAATAATTTAATAATCTCGACGACAATTGTAATTTCAATTTTAAGAAACGTTACCTATAACACACAGCATGTCTAAATTTTGGATAATACTTTTTGTTCTTAACACCTACGTTTATTATACGCTAAATTATTATCAGGATATTCTCTAGTGTTGTCGAATATTAGTGACTACGGTTCAGTGTGTAAGCCGGCGTGACTGGACTTTTAACAGGAGAAAGCTAGTTTTTATAATAAGTTTTCTGTAACCCATGTAAGTACCAAAGGAATTAAATATTTACAACGACTATGAAGTCTCAAGCTTACAACGCTGTTATACATATACCTATGTATGCCCGATTTTTATTGGAAAATATAGTCACCTAGAAGCAATATTATAGTGACCATTAATAGTATTCAACATTTATCGAAGAGGCAAGAGTAAACAATTGCTCGGACTAACAACAGAGTGTCGACACAAAAATAATAAAGGATCATCCATATAAAACTACAGTCACATTCATTATCTAACTACGATTATATAAATGTCGTATCTGTATAATATATGTAGAACTATGGACCGATGACAAGACATTAGGAGCGGGGGTTAATGTAACTGAGAAACACTTAGGTACTAACACTAGTGAGTAGTGAGTGAATATTCGCAGCGCGGCGACACCGCTCTCGGACACAGTGGGCCGCTACCTCTATCACATACATGTACCTACACGGTATGACTAGAACGTACGGAATGTTCCGAACGGAATAATCTGTTAATGAAATCATTCGAGACAGTCCTCCTGAGTAACATCACATTAAACCTACTTTATACATTCCATATAAAGAATTTAAAAGAAAAACATTACATAAATCAATGATAATAATAAATGAAATTACAAACTACAAAAAAGTAGCATAAAATGATTTTATAATGCATAGTCTACATTAACTACAAATATTTTTAATGTATTTACAATCAATACTAAAATGTGAAACGTTTACGTATGACGTCATACGATACTGCCTACCGCCACTTGGCCTTTTGAGCCTCAAAATATAATTTATTCTACCGTCGGGTCATACGTATATACAAGGTAAATTACATTAAGTAATTATGTATCCAACATTAGAAGAAAATTTATATAAATCAGTAATTTGTCTTTTCACAAATACATATTTTATAAATTGAATTTTACGTTATCATATCATGTAACAAAATGGAGTCTATCAAACATCGCCAATATATTTGTGCGCAATACATATTATTGTTTTATTGCACAGGGTTGAACAAAGACAAAATACAGTTCGGTATTTTATATCGATGAACCACGATAGAATTAATTATATAAGATAATATTGATGGTTATTATGTATCATTTGACTATAGAGGATTAAATCGTGGTCCAAAGATATAATTACAAGTTATACAAAATAACATTTATATGGCGTCCTACGAGATATTGAAACAGCTCGCGAGATATCCCTTCATTGTAGGAATTTTATGTTCAATACGAACTATTATATATCAATGTATCTTTACCCTTCCTGTTCTGCAGTGCACCGGTTTGGTCCCATCTCATTTTGACCCTCGCGTTAAAACTAGTCCAACCTTATGCGGTTGATCACTAAATATTTTGTAGTACGTAAAAAAAAATTAATATTACTTTGTAATATACATAAGAATTAAATTACACCAATCATATACTTGATTATAGAAATGATTTTATTTTTTATTAAAAATATTTGTGATCAACTATATTTCCACAAGCCATGGTTAGTTATTTCTTCACTCTAATAGCAAATCTGAATAGAATATATATATTTATTTACGTATGTATCGTATATCGCATTAGATGCAGCTGTTTTACAATAGATATTGCTAATTAAACAATGGATATGCTAACATAATTGATTCATTTGCCATTTTAGTATCGTATTATATTGTGGTCCCGAGTTGTATAAAGAAATATAAAAAAAATTTAAGTAAAGTGTAGATATAATATAAATCGTATAAAAAGTAGTTCTGTGACAATTTTTTATTGTTTAATAAATTCGATTATTAAATTCACGCAGGTTTTATTATTTTTCCCACTCGAGGAAAGAACCTCTTTGTAGAGTAAGAGTGGACGAGGCCGTACTGAGTACTACTTCTGTTATCTCGTGATGTTGAAGAAGATAAACTTTATTTTTCTGCTCCTCTAGACAAGTGGCAACACATTTTGTAGAATAGATATAGAATAGAATAGATTGATCAATGTATAGAATTGACATACGTTGACGACTGTCATAAATGTCATAAACGTCAAAATACGTATCAATTCCATCCGTTCATCATTCTATTCTACAATGAATTCCACTTGTCTAGGGAGGGCTGTTGCGTATGCAATATTTGTAAAAGACTTTTGATACGAAATATATCATTCTACATAACATTTGTATAACGGACCACAGTGAATACAAGTTCTAGGTTGAGCGATCTGTGACCACAGTGTCTCTATGCCCCACCAAACCAGTCACACATCTATAACAACTAACACTTGATACCAGGAACCACAGAGCATACAACCGACCACCCAAGTTTTCTGTTATTATCTTTGCATATCCTACTTTCGTTGCCATATTACGAGCACCTGCGTACAAGATGCGATTCGGACTAAAAGTATTTTTTACTTTTGTAACTATACTAACTTGACGCTAGTGTAGCCAGCCTGAATAAATATGGCAAGTTGAAATCACATACACGTTCTGACTCGAGTGTGTTGCTTGTGTCTTGTGTAAAGTGACAATTTTATTGTTACCGACTCACTAGCTGCCTTTTCAGTCCACTTAAGATCAGAACGTTCGATAGTCTTAAAATTTAGAGTCGTTTTCGAACTCTAATTCAAACGTTTTCATTCTTTTTTACTTTTTAATATCTTATAATTTTTTTTTATCTTGTCAAGTTGTTCCATTACTTTCATTTCCACCATTATAAATATCTGATATAATATCTATATATTTGGGACGAGAGCTGTATACCTAAATATGTGACTATTAAAAATCTGACCGAACGGATGCACTTTGGTGGAAACCGATGCTTGCAAACTTGTATGAAATGTAGACTGGTGGAAACGTACCAAATGTTCATATTGTATGGGCGTGGTTCCTGCGAGCGAGCCGTTTCAATACCGCAGGGCGCGCGTGTGGTGCGCTAGCGCGTTGTCCGACGCGCACTTAAAAAACGAGGATAGACTCCATAGTGAGGTCTCAGGGCGCCCCCGCGCCCGCGCCCGCGCCGCGACGCGACGAGCGCGACCTGGGAACCCACACCTTAAAGCGTGTATATTGATGTTGCTAAGCCAGCCACCCCTTGTAATCACATACTTATAGGAATTACTGGCTTAGTGCTCATTATACAAGTAAAAAAAAGATATTAGATAATGGGAGATGACGTTATGTGGGAGACTTAACACGGGAGTCGAACCCGAATCACGTGAAGGTTTGGTAGTTGGTGTCAGGACCAATTTTCCAGAAGCCTCACACGTGACATAATGTAACATTTTTGGTCGTTCATTAATTTGATTGACATTAAAATAGTCACATTATTGTGAGATTTATAAGTACTTAGTGTCAAAGGGAATATTATAGTTAGATAAGAAAAATAAATAAAAAGGTCAGAAAAAGTAAGCGGTGAAATGAGTTTGAATAAATATTTTTATTTTAAGGGTGTAGTTCGGGAATCCTGAGTTCTGATTGAGTTAGAACAAATTACTTGGCAAAATGATGTCTGATTTTACACCTGACGTTCTGCAGTTATTCCGATCAGCATAGAAACATTAGGTGAATGCAAAACGAAAGATATTTTCAAGATTGAATTTAATGAGCGACAAGGAGAACAAAATATTATAGAAGACTGAGAACACAAACCTAAACATTCTACCCAAAATAAACTGAAAAAAATAATTGAAGTTACGAATATTTTTTTAAAAAGGAATTTTTGAAGCAAAATAATATTAACATAAGAGAATTACTTGCCCTGTGGCCGTGGCTGCTGAAAAGCAACTGAGAGGTCGGAAATAATGAAAAATATGAAGAAAACAAATAATAAATCACGATATAACCGAAACAAGTAGTGTACACATAAAACCTCCAGATCGGTATCCCGAACTACATAGTAAATTTGTATTTATGTGAATTTTTCAAGTCTGCCTATTAACAAAAACCTAATTGATATTCTCTCAGATTCGTTTTTTTTTTTTTTCACTAGGCAGGTATTCGCGTGATACCTGCTTTTCAACTAATTTTATCAGCAGATCGTTCCTCAGGTATTTAAATTTAATTTATATATTGCCAAATTTCTAGCTATTCCAGTATGCGCTTTTTGATTATACAAAATGACTACATGAAAAAAAATAGGTTTTTTTGTTACCACCTTTCTATGTGCCTCATTAAGTTGTTTTTTCTTTGAATAAAATATTAAAAAGCTTGCATTATTCATACTTCTCCACACTATCAACTATCAAGTAAATCCATCAAAATTAGATATCAAAAATGCGCATCGGGAATTACTAGAAATATGTTGATATTCACTAAAAAGGGGGATGTTCGGATGACACTTGAGCAATTTTTTAAGTGGTTAAGTTGATGCATCAAATTACCAATAAAGGTAAGGCAATTGTAGCACAAAAAAAGTACGTAGGTGTACGCAATATTTTTGTCTATAGTCATTGCTATTTTTTAGGCAATGACCGCGTGGTCTGACCGCTTCTTCCGACTGGATTTTTTTTCCTTGTTGATTCGACCGGTCGGACAACGTGGAATTTTGCTTCCCATTGGTCCAACTGGTCGTACGACGCGGTATTCTCAAAAGTAGTCCAGAAAATCAGTTTAGAGGTAGGTATGTAGAAGAAATATTTAGACGGGTTCGTTTTCGTTAAATACCATGTTTTATTCGTAATACTAAAATTAGTATAGAAAAATAGTTGATAATAAAAAAAATTATCGAAAGTTTTTAACGGTTTGTGGATCGATCAATTATTATTTATCATTTTGTTAATTTGAGAAAGACTTTTGATAAAAAAGGAAAACGATTTAAAAAAATATTCCCAATTTCTGTCTAAACTTGTTTTCTATTACCTAACACTAAAAATGAATATCTTATACGATTTGGCATGTTATGAAGAAAAGGAAAATAATATAAATATGTGTAGTGATCTCACCTGATCTGTCCGGCGAGCAGAGGGTTGATGGCGTAGAGCCAGTCGTGAACTTCCTTGTCTCCCAGCGTCTGCAGCAAGTAGCCGCGCTCCTTGCTCACCACGCTGCAATAATATCATATTTTATTGTTCAGGTTTTAGGCATGCTTATAATAATATTGCAAAATGAAATTGTGCAATAAAATAGTACAATAGAAGTATATAATGGAATGGTACAGTAAAATTGTACAGTAAAAAGTGTACAATAAAATGGTACAGTAGAATTGTACAGTGAAAATTGTACAATAGAATTGTACAGTAAAATTATACAGTAAAATTGTACAGTAGGTACCTAAAATTATACAGTAAAATTGTACAGTAAACATTGTACAATAGAATAGGCTATTTGACTAATTTTCAAAAACCATTTCAAATGATTGCTTATTACAGTATAAACATATCACATTAATATTTCTGTAAAAAAACAATGCATTATGTTAAAAAATCAATGCTAAAGTTTAAATTTTCAAAAGTGCGCGAAAAACGCTAGGATATTTAAACATGGCGATGCGTGTGATTTGTGACGTCACTCTATTGTAGGTAAGTTGCTGTTATCATCGGCTCGCACAAAATTTGTATCCATTTCGAACTTAATCACAAAATATGTCCATAAAACTCGCGGTAATCAAGGAAAAAGCAAATAATAACACCGAAACAAACAATAATAGCTCATACAACTGGAGATATTTTGGTAGCAATGACGTCACCCAGAGCTCTAACCAATCACGAGCGTTTTTGTCATAGACAATAAATCAACAAAATATAACATTTTTATATTTGAAATTCTCATAAAATACACATATTTGAGAGTAAATTGTAGTGTCGTAGGTCTTTTAACGTTATTTTCTAATAGGATGGCCACAATTTGTAGTATATTTTTAATGTTGTCAAATAGCCTATTGCACAATAACATTGTACAGTGAAATTGCACAACAAAATTGTACAATAAAATTGCACATAAAATTGTACAAAAAATTATGTGTCGGTCAGTCCTCTGACCTTTACAATAGTTTGTGCAATAGACTGACTGACACATATTAAGGTGTAAACACATGTAAACACGTGTACATAGTGACGTGACAAACCTGAAGGTGTTGGGCATGCGGACCATCTGCTCCTGGTCCTCGGAGTACTCCACGTGCGCGTTGGCCAGGTTGATAAGTGCGCGTTCAATGGGGTCGCGCTCGTCGCGGTAGATGAACACGTAGGGCCGCCGCACCACCTGGGAGACAACCAATAGTTACGTACTACTGTACGGCATAGACGGGATACGTCTAGAGAGATGACTTATTCAAAAACATTGCAGAGGACCTCGTGGTTAAGTGGTAATTGATAAGGAAGAACATAATATATTATAAAGTTGACCAATACTGGTCACATAAGTCTTAATACGGAGGGTTTGTTTTAGGATAGAGGGTTAGTGTTAGGATAGAGAGTCCGTCTTAGGATGGAGGGTCAGTCTTAGGATAGGGGGTCATTAATAGGATGGAGGGTCAGTTTTAGGATGGAGAGTCAGTCTTAGAATGGATGGGCAGTCTTAGACTGGAGGGTCAGACTTAGGATGGAGGGCCAAACTTAGGATGAAGGGGTCAGTCTTAACATATTGAGACTCCTTCATGCCTCGGGAATCTAACCTCCGAAAACTGGTCTTTATTCAGAACTTCGATATCGCCAGTGAGTTGTGGAGGTTAGATAGTAGTAATATTATGGTAAATATCGAAGTTCAACCGCTTCGTAGCTAATGAAAAGTAGAATGGAAACTGGTAGCCTCCTCCTAGACTATAAAAATACAATAACAACAGCATAATTGTCCCGTCCGCTCCTGTAAATCTCATTCAACAAGCTATGTGTACACTCACCAGCCAGCGTTTCTTCCACCCGTGCGTCCCATGCTGCAGCACATTAAGATGTCCGCGCCTGGCGACCGCGGCCGACACGCGCACCTCCTCGCAGTCGGGCACGTAGAGCGCGGGCCCCAGGGCCCCCGGGTGCGGCACGGGCCCCCCGTGGGCCCCCGCCCAGCCCGACATGGACTTCTCCAGCAGCCCGCGCTCCGGGGAGCACAGCCTGCGGTTCAACGACACACTGCGTTGTGGGTAGATGGAGTTTATGGGTTATTCAACATAAATAAAAATGTGGGTGTGGGTAGGGATTGGGTTTGGGAGTGAAAATTAAAAATAGGATATAAAAATCAAGCTACTGGTATTTGAAGACTTCACTTCTAGGTAATGCTCTTTATAAAAAATATTTGCGTATGTTTCATTGCCAAATATGCAGTAAAAAATAGCCGAGAGTTTTGAATTAAATACTACTGGATAATCTCAGTATAAATAAAAATGAATACTCATTAAAAGATAATATTGTTTCCAAAGGAATAATCAGATTAAATAATAGAGAAAAAAAAATACAAAAATATTTTACCAAGCTTTGATATTCAGTAAATTGTGTTTCTTTTTTAATAAGCTTCAGATATCTAAAAATTACTCACTCGAAGCTGCTAGCACTGTGTATGGAGGATAGCAGACTGGGGGTGGAGATGTCGGCAGATACGCCCTCGTCCACAGGAGTGGCAGGCGATGCCGCTGTTTCCACCTCCTTGCCGGAAGAACCTATCCTCCCTGGAGGAGACACAACAATGATGATATTTAGTTAGTTTATAATATATCATTGGAACACAAAGGGTTAGCTGTCTGTTTAATAGCCACCCAAGTTCAAGTAATTTGATCAAACAGGCTGGTTCACACAGTTTGATCAAATTGGCATGATCTTTCAAACCCTTCCAGTCCAGAATGTCAAATTTCCAAAATGTCAAGCTGTTTCAAAATGTCAAGTTCTCAGATTGTCTTCTTGTAAACTTGTACCGGTGTCAGTGCAGTATCGAAACTGGCGAAGAATTTGTGGTGTTTCTTTAGAAATGTCTGGAGACAATGGTTTAAAAGATGTATGCTTACATAGACGGGGAAGGGGTATAGGAACCTCGCCTATACATCTGTTGATTCACAGACGACTCTCTGACGTAGGCTTTCGTGGAGTTTTTTATTCGTTGGAGTTAAGAAGTCATATGGAAGTCGCTCTCATAAAAGGTGTATAAGCCATACCAAAACCGAACTGTGAGGTGAATTCCTCATGGTAATGAGACAGGGAGGGTGGGTGAGGTTCGAGGCATACACTGACCTTGCATGAGCTTGGCGTATTTGGAGGCGAGTTCCCTCTCCCGCGGCGTCATGTCCCACGGCTCGTACACGGAGTCGTCACGGGCGCACTCCGCCGCAGCTTTAGCGGCCATGTTACACACCTCCTGCAAACAAACGCAAATTATATCATTACAGTATTTGTGTCCTGTATCTATGTATATATGTAGGAGTAATGTGAACGTTAATTCACCTCTGCTAATCCTTCGGGTATAAAGGCGTGATTGTATGTACCTATGTATGAATGTATGTATAAATTTATAACTTGTTACAAATATTTATAACATTTGCACTACGCGTTACAAGCAGATAATGCTGGTAATGTCATGATTTAGGGATGCTAATGCATCTTATTATATCTATGTATGAGTTTTTTTTTTAAACTTCACAAATGAGCACGTGTGTGTACAAGATACGGTTGCACTTTGTCATACAAAGTTGTATGTAAAGGTGCAACCGTATCTCCTTTGTAGACTATACATATGCATTGTGTGTGTGTTTGCGCGTTTGTTCGTGAGAGAGTCCGCACTGACCTTCTCAGTCTTGGAGAAGTCGTTGGGCGCCACGGTGTTCTCGTGTCCGTGCCGCAGCCTCTCGCGCAGTGCCATCAGGTGGCGCGTGCGGCCCACTTGCTCCAGACGTGTCATCTTCTCTAGTTCCCACTGTGACATAAATATGTACATAGAGTTATTTAAAAAGAAATCTTCATAAAATAAAACATTTCTAAATAGATCACAAAAACGCCAACTGAATTTGCCAATCCGGGATGGTTAGAGTAATAATAGTTAGAGTCTACCATTTCCTTTTGTTCTTTGACGTTTTATAATTTTTTTTTTAATTGTCCATGATTTCAAGTAGTCAGTAATTTCGATTAGGTCACTTTAGTCATGATTTTGCTAACAGTAAGGGAGACTACACATCTACATAATTCAATAAAGCAGCAAACTTACCTACATTTACGCAGCAAATGCTTCTGGAAATTGACATTTTTCTTAGCAATTTGTGTACGCAGCAAATACTGCTCTGGTAAGTGGCCTCATAATTGACCAAAATAAATCCACCATTTGGTGACGTAATTGGTAGTTGAATGAACTTCATGTATTAGTAGGACATGTACAATTATTGAATAAATCAAATTTTATATTCATTTTGGTGCCTTGGTTGATTCCTTAGAACTACAAGTAATTTATATTACCTTATATCGAATATTGTACGTACCTGGTGATCAAAAATAAGCGAGTCTCCTCTAGGCCTCCATCCATGTAAGTTCTCTTCCCCGCGTACATACGTGCCGCTAGTGTCGAGCACGCGGCGTTGCCTGCGTTGTACGCCGGGCTCTAATGCGCGGTGTAGGCTCAGTTCGTACACGCCGGTGATGTGGTCGGCGCGCGCGGCCCGGGAACCGAACAGGGCGCGACGGAGTGACCGGCCGGTACGAGCTTCTCGACCGACAACCACTAAGGATAGGTCTTTTGTGATGATTGCTGGGCGGCTGCAGTTCTCCACCTAGGGTAGATGATGCATGTTTGTTTTATTGAAGCTAGTTTGTATCGTTTAAGTAGTAGTAAATAGATTTCTGTACAGTTTGTCTCTAATATAATCTGTGGTTGCGCATGCGCGATCAGCACATGACTTTGGCGCTCATTTGCAGTTTTATAAGGGTAGTTTAGGAAACTGTTGCATAATGAGGGTTGTTAAAACACGAGTGTGAATTTAAAAAACGAGCTGTAGGCGAATTTCTTTATAGTACCACACGATTCGAGTGTTTTAAGACCAAATTATGTAGTTTCATACACTACTTTATCTGTGCGTAAAGACCGTCATTATAGTTTTGTTTTTATTTTTTGATGTTTACATTTCAGTATCTATGAGATGGGATAAACTACTATTGATTGATTAACCATTTTAACAAAAAAATATTTCAAATTTTCATACAAGATTTTTTTTTTAAATAGCAGCATATACTGAAATTAAAAAATAGTTTCAAATCGAAGACACAACATGACGCTATCCCAATTCTGAATAAATTTTAAAAATCAATCCATTTTTCATGTTCATTTGTTCATATAAAGTAAGATTCTCACCTCTAGATATGCGCTAAGTGTGATGTAGACCACTTCTCCGTTAGCGCTCACCCTGTTGAGGAGTGGCGAACCGTGGAGACTACTGTCCCAAGCTGCCTCAAACCTATACAATACATTTGACAATATAAAAATCATCGACTTGAAACTCATCTATCATTATAAGATTAAAATAAGTCAAAGCCCACCTGAATACAGCCCTGTCATCGAGTGATGGTCTTTCTCCGGGGAACAGACCAAGAGATAGGGCGCCATCTTCATCTCCGTCTGAAGTATCTTCGTTAGCCTCCGGGGTGTTTCGAATGCGACCTACAAAACAAGTGATAAATAGGGTGTTTATACTGGAGATTGATGGCGCTTGGTGGAACTTGGTAAACATATTGAATAAAGCACTTGTTCCAGTTCAAACCATTGTAAAACTTTGAGAATGCCGTAAGGCGAAACCGCCTACTCAACGTTTTTAACCAACGCCATCTAGCGACAGCGAGCTGAACTACTTCAAATTTATATCAGAGGAACAAGGTCATGCTGTTCCTTCACAAATAGCGTTACTCGTTTGGGTTGTTATTGGATGGGCATATACCAAATTGATTAGTAAAAAGTTGAGAAATAATTAATTAAAAGCTGTTTCATTAGATCTTAGTGTAAAATGTTCATAGTCAAATGTCACATCTTATTTTTATAAAGTCATTGTATTTTGAGTAGGTTATATAGGCGACTTACCCACAACCAGTTCTCTGACGTCGCTCCACTGCAAGTCCGACGAGGGTTCGTGCAGGATGGTGATGCGGATGCGGCGCTGGATGCCCTGGTGGAGCAGGAACAACCCTCTGCAGGGCAACTCATCGCTGTGTTCTACAACCTGTTTAACCATGGGAAATATTGATAAATACAAACTTTCACACTAATAGTAACAGTTTTGTGAGTCTGTGAGTATCATTGCGGGTTAAACATAATTATTTATTACGTAGTCGCCGCTGGGCGCCAGCTCGCAGATGTCGAACCACACGAGCAGGTCGCGCTCGGAGTGAGTGAGTGTGTGTGTGCGTGTGACGTACCGCGGGCACGTAGTCGCCACTGGGCGCCAGCTCGCAGATGTCGAACCACACGAGCAGGTCGCGCTCGGAGTGAGTGAGTGTGTGTGTGCGTGTGACGTACCGCGGGCACGTAGTCGCCGCTGGGCGCCAGCTCGCAGATGTCGAACCACACGAGCAGGTCGCGCTCGGAGTGAGTGAGTGTGTGTGTGCGTGTGACGTACCGCGGGCACGTAGTCGCCGCTGGGCGCCAGCTCGCAGATGTCGAACCACACGAGCAGGTCGCGCTCGGAGTGAGTGAGTGTGTGTGTGCGTGTGACGTACCGCGGGCACGTAGTCGCCGCTGGGCGCCAGCTCGCAGATGTCGAACCACACGAGCAGGTCGCGCTCGGAGTGAGTGAGTGTGTGTGTGCGTGTGACGTACCGCGGGCACGTAGTCGCCGCTGGGCGCCAGCTCGCAGATGTCGAACCACACGAGCAGGTCGCGCTCGGAGTGAGTGAGTGTGTGTGTGCGTGTGACGTACCGCGGGCACGTAGTCGCCGCTGGGCGCCAGCTCGCAGATGTCGAACCACACGAGCAGGTCGCGCTCGGAGTGAGTGAGTGTGTGTGTGCGTGTGACGTACCGCGGGCACGTAGTCGCCGCTGGGCGCCAGCTCGCAGATGTCGAACCACACGAGCAGGTCGCGCTCGGAGTGAGTGAGTGTGTGTGTGCGTGTGACGTACCGCGGGCACGTAGTCGCCGCTGGGCGCCAGCTCGCAGATGTCGAACCACACGAGCAGGTCGCGCTCGGAGTGAGTGAGTGTGTGTGTGCGTGTGACGTACCGCGGGCACGTAGTCGCCGCTGGGCGCCAGCTCGCAGATGTCGAACCACACGAGCAGGTCGCGCTGGGAGTGAGTGAGTGTGTGTGTGCGTGTACGTACCGCGGGCACGTAGTCGCCGCTGGGCGCCAGCTCGCAGATGTCGAACCACACGAGCAGGTCGTGCTTGGAGTGAGTGAGTGTGTGTGTGCGTGTGACGTACCGCGGGCACGTAGTCGCCGCTGGGCGCCAGCTCGCAGATGTCGAACCACACGAGCAGGTCGCGCTCGGAGTGAGTGAGTGTGTGTGTGCGTGTGACGTACCGCGGGCACGTAGTCGCCGCTGGGCGCCAGCTCGCAGATGTCGAACCACACGAGCAGGTCGTGCTTGGAGTGCAGGTGCGAGCTGCAGCAGGGCGCGGCCACGGCGGCGGCGCCCCACTTGGGGCTGCGCACGGGCGCCGAGATGGGGATGGACGGCGGCAGCATGCGGCGCGGCGGCAGGCGCGCCGGCACCACGCCCTCCTGCTTCGCGTCCTGCGCAACCGGGACGGCAATATATCTATCTACCGCCATGTATCTTGCACAATGTAAGAACGCATGATAGATTAAAAACTAGGTAAAATACTGCACAGCGTTTATGAAATATTTTTTATTGCGTTTATAATTTGATTTGCTGCGTGGAATACATTTCATTTGTATCCATTATTAATTGAAATTCGTGCAGCAGTTTGGAAAATATAGGGTTATAAAGGTAGGGTTATTAGGTTTTACTCAGTTTTACCTTATGAAGAGGATGTTGCTGATAGTGGCCGAAGACTTCGAACACTATTGGCTGTGTTTTGATGTATTCGACGAACGATTTCGTAACTGGCACTGTGATCTGTTAACATAACACAAAGAATAAACATTATTTATGTCTTCAAATACAATATTAAGCAATGTAAAGGACAGAACATTGGTTCCAGAAACGTCCATCCAAAACTTCATGGTAAGCGTTTCATGATACCAGTTGCAGTATATATGCGTTTCATGGTACCAATTGCGGGATATTATACTTTTTTTTATTTATTTGTTAACAAACAATACTCAAACACAAATAGCTATTCTTACATTTTGCACGTGATAGAATCCAAGTGGTGTATTCTTTCCTGCGTTCTTGACTGGCTCCGTTGAGAATGCGTCTTCGTTGCGATGAAGGAAACTGAAAAAAAAAATTAAATTAAATTACATATTTTTTTTATTTTTTTTTTAATATAGTACACGTCAATTTGACTTCGCTCATAGTTCGGTTGACGGCAATACGCTCGCCAACGCGATACCAAAACAGTTGTTCAAATATGGATTTTAATTCTCCGGAAGGTTACATATTAAAATCCCGAAGTTCATAATATCGATGAACGAAAAACCGAAGTTTAAAATCCCGGATGTTTAAAATCTCGAATGTTTAAAAATACCGAAAGTTTAAAATCCCAAAGATTAGATAATTTCCATTAAACCTGCAGTTTAAGTTATACAACTTACTTGAACTGACAGAACACATCAGCGTAATCAGTAGATACGCTGTGAGCCTGCAGCACCGTCACGCGGAAGGTGAACTCCTTGCCCAGGGTCAGGTGCTCCGGAAGGTCTTCCTCCTTCAGCTCAGAGGCTAAGGAACTGTCTCCACGACCGCTGTCTGCATCGCATTCACCCATTGCCAATTCTGTAACAAAATATGTAGAATTTTCTTAAATAACTGCATTCAAATTTCTTAAATATTGCGAAAGTAAAGACAAGCGGAGAAAAGAAAGGAATCAAATTCCGTGGGTGACAAATGTCTAGCAATGTCGCTTCCGCTGGGTACGGTAGGAGATCCCCACACCGGAAGAGGGTCAGATCGAAAGATATGGCCCTGGGTCGGCCGGGTTGCGAGGGATATGGCTACGACAATCTGACCTCGAGCAACCGACCCACAGACGCCGTGCGTTTTAGTCGGTTCGAGTCCGATTTTTGGCACGATAAAAAAAGGGTACGGCAGGAGAGCTAGAATCAAAAATACTGGCTAGACATCGTTAAAAATCTGTGCTGAAGGAAAAGCCAGAAAGCGAATTCAAAGTTTCGAGATGGAAGACTCGGGAGCAAGATATACAAAAGGACGGATAAAGTTTGAGAGTTAACATCGACAGGCAGAGCAGTAACTGCAGAAATAAAAATTGTAAAATGATTAAATCCACGCAAATTGTGTTGTGGGATGACACATTGTGGGAGACACTTGTGGGATGTTAAGGGTTAAATAAGAAGAAGAAGCAGGGTGACAGGAAGAGGCGTACAGTGCTTCTGACGTTGCAATCTTTTTACCTTCAATCTTGATATTAGAGTCGGGAACATCAGTGATGCGTTCTTCCAAGTTGAGCGCGTTGTTCTTGTCGACGCTGTTGATGTTGTTGATGCTGTTGATGTTGTTGACGCTGGCGATGGCCTTGACGCGTCGCGCGGGCGCCACGTCGTCGTCGAACGATATCTTCGCGGACTGCTTTACGCCCGCTGCGAATTCTGCGTTGTCTACAAAAATTTACGTATATTTGCTACAATGCTAATCTACGATAAGAAGATAAAAGATTAAGAAGTGTCTAGAAGAAGAAATATTAGAAATATTGGATGGTCGCGCTCAAAAGTAGCTTTATGTTTCATGTTACCTTAGCTCCAAAGAATATTTGAAAATTGTCATTTAATGAAGTAGGTAAATATAGTTTGTAACTTTGTCAGTGTTCAGCAACTTTTGAAGGCGACTACCCGTGACCACGATTTTCATAATACACTCACAATCGACACAATACAGTGATTAATTGTATTATTGTATGTACAAATCGCTAAACTAAAAACTTACTTTTCTCAGCATCAATCACAGCTTGCACGGCTACGCGTAAGTAGCCTTTCACGTCTCCCTTCTCATTCACGATGGCGACTTTATGAATGAGTGGGACAGGGTACAGAAGATTCGATAAATATACGAAGCTCCTGTGAATAAAGTATATTTTTATTAATATGGTAACACCATATAGAGCGTGGGCCTTTAAATAAGAGAACTTGCAGGATCAGTGTCTAATACCTGTATTTTTAATCGGGTTGCAATTTTTTTATTGAAGTGTAATCAAGCGTTTTTTTTCCTATTATTTACCATTTAATTATAATTACTTAAAACACAATGTACATAAGATTACGCTACATTAAATACGTTTCTACCTTTAAAAAAATTTTAAATTCTATGTTTTCAACATTTGATTCCACTAAATAAATGAATAATTTATCTTAAAAAATATCAATATTTTTTAAAATGTTTTAACTTATTCAATATTTCTTGTTTCGTGAGTTCAAAAATATACTCGACTACTAACCGTCCAACTAGGCGGAACCACGGGAATCTGTCATAGAACGGGTCGCCTCCAGTCACGGACTCGATGTTGTGGTCCGGCGAGGTGGGCGACAACTCCGCCTCATTGTGGTACATCTCACGCATCAGCTCCAGGCGTTGTCTGTTGATAAAACAGGATAATAAGCTTTCTGACAATTACGTTAAGGTGCCAATTTCTTTGGATGTTGTAAGTGATATGATCATAGTTACAGTAGAAAAGGTTATAGAGCAAAAGTATCTAAGAGTCTTTTAGAAAATAAGTATATTTGACTTTTTTGCACAGTATGTACTTAAACATGTATGCGTGATGATAATCTTAATAAGCTTGAAGAACAGTCCCTCTAGACAAGTGAAATACGTTTGTAGAATATAATAGAATGATCAATAGTCTATAACGTTTACGACTCAAAATACATATCAATAATGCTCATTCTATTATATTCTACAAACGAATTGCCAACGAATTTCACTTGTCTAGGAGGGCAGAGCAAAAAACTTTTCGTAAATATTCGACCTCCTTCGTTTAACAAAAAAAAGAGAACCCTTGTATTCCTTCATTTATATTATTTAATTTTGCTCAAGTAAGCAACAAGCACACATTTAGTCATATATTTGAGGAATTGCGTATAGACTTAGATACTTTTCAATAGATGTAAGATTTTAGGCATGCAATATACTGATACATAATACAGAGGCGATAGCGCGTTTAAGCTGAAATAAATATAGCTCACTGCAAATATCAGTAAATTTAAATAATTTGACAATAGAAGATGTACAATATTGATGGAACTACAGACGTATGGAGAATACATAATATGCTTGAGTTTTGAACGAACTGTAGCAGAAATATGTGTCCACATTAGCCCACTGTCCATAGATTTAAAAAAATTGGACCAGACTGGGTACTATGCTATGCAGGAGCGGCGCGGAGTAGAGTAGAAGTGTATTCGGAGTGGAATCGGAGTGAAGACGGAGTTGAGTCAAAGTGGGGACGAAGTGTTGTCGGAGTGAAGTTGAAGTGGAATCAGAGAGGAGTCGGGGTGGAGTCTGGATGGGGTCGGAGCTTTTAATTACCTTGTTATATATGTATATAATAAAACACTATGTATCACTGGGAAGAAAGTGCGATTCCCAATTCGTATGTATTGAGACCCTCCCCTGCATGTCACTCCGCAAACAGCTGTTTCACTTCGATGAAATGTACTATTTATTTTGCTTGTGTTTTAATGTATGCACACATTTCTGTTACAAATTATATAACTACATACACTCCTACTGTGGTAAGGGTGACATCTGAAAACATATTTTCCAACTGAATGTTTAAGAAATTCGAATATGTTCACAGATACTAATATCTATTTTAATTAATATTGATAAAGTCTTTTCAATGTATCAAATACATTTATCCTTATTTACGTCGAGTGTTAAAAATAAACGCGGACAAAAAATCTTATATTAATGTAGGTATTTTAAAAGAAATCTGAGTTCTCCAAAAAATTATAATTACTTAGGTACTGGATTTGGATTTTTCATCGCATTTATTTAAAATACTGAATTCAGAATTTACAATAAAATTATTTATTTTAAGAGTTAAAGAAAAACAATTAAAAAAAATTAAGTCAATTGGTAAAAAGTTAGTACAGTCAGCAAAACGAATTACAAAATTATGTCTTTTCGTGATTGTATTAACATTATATTTTCGATGCTGGCCATACCAGAATTAGATCCATATTGCGAAACATCCAAAATATAGGCGAGTACCACTTAAACTTATCGTTCAGAGTTCATACATATTAGTGATATCCTGGATTATTGCAAGCTAAAAGTGCAAGTGCATTCTGCTAAAACAAGGCATACCATGGATACTGCAAAATATCTCATTCAATTTTAGACTTTAAATTAATGCTGTTTAAATATAAAATTAAATGGCTTTTTGTAAAGTGAATGAAAAGTGATGAAACTCTTTTCATTTAATTTTGGACTTTAAAAATAAAGCAATAAAGTCTTTTTTGCAGTGCCTGAGGTATGACAGTTTGCTTTAACGGAATCGAGGGCCGGACGACTGGTGGCTGTAGCGTCAGCAGCTATGTAGGTATAGGGTATGACGGTGCTCAACACACATCTATTGGTATAGAGTGGGCACGCGTGCGTCACCTAGCGGTAGCGCCCTAAGCTCGTGTCGGTTTTCCCCAGATCTGTTAAACCCGAAACACATTCTACAGGTATTTGATTGTGCTGCTGAAATACTGTTTCATTGAGACGACTGCAAGCTTTTTTATGCAGTTTATTTGTTTTCTTTACATAATACGATAAAAAGAGATTTTAATAAAAAATTACAGTGATATAAAAATTGACGTTTTTCGAGAAGTGTTGCCACTTAATTAAATTCATATTACTATTTGAATTATCAAATATCGAAATATATTAGATATTCACCAATGTTCTTTCGATTTATTCAAAAGAAAAATTAAGGCAAGGTAACAAATTTAAACAAATTTTATTATTTAAGATTTTTAAAGTAAATATAAATAACGTGTAATTTTTAGATAATTTATTTGTAAAATATGAAAATTGAGTAGCACATTCATACACCTATTCGATGTTGGTCTCGGGTATTGCGGAGGCATCGAACAAACCTCGAGGGCAGCAGGTTGGCTAGCGAGAGACGCGTCTGCTGCGCGCAGGCCGAGATACAGTGCAGCAGATCCCCGGGCGGGCCACCTGCCGCCAACTGGGCCGCCACGGCGGGCGGCGGCGCCAGCACCAGCGGCACCGCCTCCTCGTCCTCAGGACACGCGCCCTCGTTCATGTTGTATATCTGGCGCATCAGCTCCAGCCGATGGCTACAACCAATACCGCGCTGTACCCCTCTACCCCACTCCGGACTTATTTGAGAGGATGTGCCTCTATGTTCGAACACGAGTTTTGGTATAAGACGTTTCGAATTCGGAGTATTTTTGGTGATGTATCGGTATGTTGTACGAGATAGAGTTATAACTATAATTACGTATGGAGAACGATTCTTAAGGTGTTAATAATTACACTTCTTTTTACAAGTAGGCATTTCCTCTCACTCTGTTTGAGCAAATGATCAGAATGTATTTGTTTAAATAAAAGAATGTGATGTATATTCCACCGCTTCAATGGTTTACAAAAGACAGCTGTTTATATATTTATTTCTATGGTAAAATGTTTTCTTCTCATTTGCTTTTTATTCCCATCAAATGAAGGAAACTACCCTATCAAGTTATATATAGCACGTTTATATTTAAGGAAAAATAAAAATAATAAAAGCGGCAAATTAAACAAGCTCTATTAAAATTGATAAAATATTGCAACTATACAGTTAACTTTTAGAAAAAAGTGTACTTACCACTCATATACAATTATGTACAAAATTATTATACAGATATGTAACCCTAAACTATATTCTTATTTATATTATTTTAATTATATAATATTAAGGTGTTATTACTCGACACGGCACTAGCAAAATGAAGGCAGTTTCTCAAGTTATAATTAAAAACACAAAAGAAAGAGAATAAGTTAGAGGAACAAAACAAAACGCAACATAATTAATGAAAATATCACGATAAAAACTTCACAAAAATATAAATAAATATAAAAATGAATTGAAGTCGGTAATAATAATAATGAATTACCATAATTGACTTAAATCCTGAAAACGCGTGTGTTTTTAAACTTTATTGTAACAAAACACTCATAAGAAACCAAATCAATATGTACCAATATCGTTATAATCTTATTTCGATTCGCCTACAGATTGCCTACACTTGTTCTCAAGTGATAACCAAAAATAGCCTCAATGTATACTTCTTTGTAATTTTCCCATTGTAAATAAACCTGATTCCCATTGTAAATAAATCTAATTCCCACTGTAAATAAATCTGATCCCCATTGAAAATAAATTTGACTCCCATTGTAAATAAATTTCAATCCCATTGTACATAAATCTGATTCCCATTGTAAATAAACCTGATTCCCATTGTAAATAAATCTAATTCCCACTGTAAATAAATCTGATTCCCATTGAAAATAAATTTTACTCCCATTGTAAATAAATTTCATTCCCATTGTACATAAATCTGATTCCCATTGTAAATAAATCTGATTCCTATTACGAATAAACATTTGATTCATACATAATTCTTATTCCAATTATAAAAGTATCTATTCCTAGTATCTAAATGTTAAAATTCAACCAAATCTATGACTCACCGTAACTTCTCTAGAGTCCAATAATGCGTGGCTCCATTCTTGGTGTCGGTGACTTCGACGGCGACCACAGTGGGCGCGCTGGGCCGGTACTCGTCATCGGCATCGTCGCGTGGAGCGAGCTCGGCAGGCAGGGGCGAGTATGGGGTATCGGTCAACAATGTGAATTGGAATTGAACTTTCTTGCGAAGTTCTACGGAGATGGCGTTGGCTTCCTGAGTGGGGAAGAGAGCTTTGTTAAATATAAACTGCTGGAAAAGTTATTATAGCAGCGTTTTATAGAATGCCTGCCATTTAGTGAAAACAATTGATTACCATTGAGGACGAAATTGTTACATTTATTATTATTTATTTCGGTTATTTTTGGTTCACATGACTATATTATAATCATACCCGGGGGCCAAGTGTCAAAAAAAAAATGCATGCACCAAGAATTTCCACCATTCTTACCACCATTTATACCATTCGGTTTTTTGTACAAATTTTTTTTACAAAAAACCGAATGGTTTTGAATACATTTTCATTCTATTGGCTATGGTTTCAGATTTATACCGGGCCTGTTGTACACGATTTTTTTACTATCCATACAAGAAACTGAGTCAACCTGCTTAAAAAAAGACACAATTTTTATAAAGCACTGACACTTGACCAAAAATGTATACCAATATGATTCTGACAGTTTCAGATTATCCTCTTTCTCAGTTAATCCGTTAAATGTATACAGTATATAGGTTTTTTTTTGTTATAAAGAAGAGCAACCGAAATTACTAATATGTCCGTTAATCCCTCCAACTAAGCTAAATTGCTTGTGCCACGTGTTCACGTCGGTAGTGTAATGGCCAGGATTCGAACCCGGGACCTCTCGATCGAACTGAAAATATAACAAGTCAATACCTTCAAGAATATAGCGTTGCCCCACAGGTCGTCTCGCAGTGAGGTGAACTGATGGTACTTCCACTTGCGGAAGGCCCAGGCCGCCAGGCCCACCTCGCGGGCAGACCACTCTGTCTCGAATAGCGGGTTCACTACGAAATGGAAAATTATACTTAGTTTACTATCTCGCTGAACCTTGAGGAATGTGGGATTTTTGGTTAGGAATTTTTAGTAGTACCAATATATTTGCTATGTTGTGTGTTTCTGTCTACAATTCTGGAAGTTTACGGATGTGAGTAGGAGTATATTGAAAAAAAAAATCTTGATTTTTTTTCCTGAATGACTTGATTCTTCATTATTCTCCTTATTTTTATACTCTACTCAATCAAGAGCTGTTTTTCTTGCATTTATGGCGTAGTCACAAAGTGAACAATGTTTTTGAAAAAATCTTTTTGGACTTACTGCTATCTGAATGCGAAGGCATAATTGTTTGCTGACACTGGTCAGCGAAATTTAGGACTATTATTGAGTAATACTAAAGATTTAGACTGTTATCGAATAGTCTTAAAAGTCTTAAATTTCGAAACGATGTGACGTAGTTGAGATATAGCATTTCACATGACATACAGACAGATACAATGGTACCAACTGACCGAATATATCCTCGTCGTTGTGGAAGTCTTCCGGCGTGTACGAGCTGTACATGGACATGGTGACGCTCTGCTCCTCCACCTGACGCTGTAGAGCGTCGATACGGGCCTCGTAGTTCTGTACAACCAAACAATATGTTCTTAATTGCAAGTAATAAGTATAAGTTAATGGTTATTTTGAATTCTCTAACACATTGAACATCAAAATATTGTTACAACCTATTTCAGCCCCCCCCCCCCCGACGCAAAAACGGTAGAGGCTAAAACGAGGGGTGTATGCCCATCCAGTAACACGGAAACGAGTAACACGTTACCTTGGATCATTTTGATAACATGTCGGTTTTGATGACACGACAACGCTTGAATCAAAATGTTACCAGGTATAACTTAAAGAGCTAACCTGCACACGTTTTAGAGGTATTTTTTTACCTGTGTAGGTTTTTTAACTGTGTCTCTTGAATAATTAATTTAATTTTATGGAGGTGTGAAAGCCCCTAAAACTCGACTCATTGGAGTCTTTTTTTTTAATTCACCTCGGAATCCGAGGTCCACATTTCCAGCCTACGTAGACTGGTCCCCAATTACCTATGTAATGTATATAATGTTGCGCGACAAATGTATATACCACCATACCTTGATATGTCTATACATATCAAGGTATGGTGGTATATACTCGTATGCAAAATATTAGTTTTCAGGACCGTAAAATAATGGTTTCAATGGTCTTGTAAGATAACCGTCAAACATAACTGGCAGAACAGATCTGCTATCTGTACTGCCCAAAACCAGTACTAAATACGCACCTTCCGTTGCTCTTCAAACTGCTGATCAGCGTGCTCTTTCTCTCTACGGAACTGCTCCTCTAAGGCCATGAGTCGCTTCTGCATCTCCGCCTTCAGGTCGATTCCTTGTTTCTCCAGCAACTCGCACTGGGCAAAGTCCCAATCAACGTTCTCACCATCGCTACTTGCTGCAGGGAAAAGAATTACAACGATAAAGAAGTATGGCTATTTGTACCAATGTTATGATATTAACATAACAACCCTGATAAGTGGCCGTTCTAGGGTTGATGTTGAATAGTTTATTTGGTCAGTTTAGCATCTTTTGATACATGGTCAAATTAATAATATAACCAAATATATATCCATATGTTGATATGGTTGAATTCTTCTCGATTTAGAAAGAGAAAAGAGAATCGACCTCGGGTGGGACTCGAACCCGCGATCTTTCCCCCCACCCAGTTAGTCAACATAATAAATGCTTCAAAATTTCATTCAATGGTTGAATTCATTCTGCAGACTTTTCAAGTATTTATCTTAAAGCCAAGTATCCACTAGGCAATGCTTATTGTTGCACTAAGTTGCTCAACAAAAACGTGCAATAACGTTTTTTTCACCATTGACACTCGAAAAAGGGCCCGTGATTCATCAAAAACAGTGAATAAAACGCTCTTTGTTTCACCGAGTGAATAAAAAAATTTGAATTTGGAACATGCGCGAATGTACGGATTCTAGTGAAACATACAAAGAGGTTGCACACTCTCACTATAAAAACGTACTAAAAGCCACCTAAATGTAATCACTGGCTGGATGGAATGTGGCTCAGTTTAAATTAAGAAAAAAAAATGCCGCCATTTTCTGTGTAATTTTCCTTGTAAAAGTTTATGTTTGTCTCATAATCATAAAATGACTTCATCTAGTGATGAAAATGAAACTCAATATTCTCGAACGCGAAAAGACTCCTGAGTCTTTTCGCGCTAAAGCGGTAGCTATTACTGATAATTTGCTGCTTCTTTTGTGTACTATCCATAACAAAATGTAATTCATAATCACAGAGTAATCGTTTTCTCGTAGTCAATGGTGAAAAGTTGAGTACCTAACACGTGAAAAAAGAATTCATCTCGGCTCTTGTATCCCTCGATCCACTCGCTACGCTCGAGATTCTACCGGAGAAACCTTCACTCCTCTCGGGATACAACTTGGTGCCTCGAAAAGAATTCACCTTTTTTTCACTTGTTGGGTAATCTACTATTATCCACGTATCGCAATCATCAAACAAATAATAAGCCACGCGTCTTGAGTTGCTTCCCGAACTTGTTTAGGAACACGTGTTGCGCGACAAATGTTGTGTAGTATATATTCGGCTTCATGCAACAAATACACAGTCAAACACACTTTTCTTTCTTTGCTATAAAATAGGGTTTTAATATTTGCTTACTATCAGCTCCAGCCTCTCCAGCCGTCTCTGTTCCAGGGGTTTCCTTGTTGCTGACAGGTTCCTCCCGCGGTTGTCCCGGGTGGGTGAAGCGGAACACGTGGTTCTTGCCCATGATCACTCGAGAACCGCTCTTCAAGATAATTGGTTCTTGCACCTAG
This sequence comes from Eilema depressum, assembly GCA_914767945.1. Classification (NCBI taxonomy): domain Eukaryota; kingdom Metazoa; phylum Arthropoda; class Insecta; order Lepidoptera; family Erebidae; genus Eilema; species Eilema depressum. Next base: position 5,537,451 of record OU612026.1, read on the forward strand.
ATTGTGAGTTATATTTTAGACCACGGAATATGAAATCTTTGACGGATGATAAATGCAGATCCATTTAATAAATAATAGAGGTTTGGATAGGCTAGATGTTAGTGGTTTTTTCTTTCCCCCAAAGCGTCACATGTTCTTTTATAGGATTTTTTTACTACAATACCCTCTCTGATTTTATAACTGTACATAGCGAACTCACGGGCATTGTGAACCTTATTTCTTATTATCCTACTAATGTTTTACTGATTTTTTGATATTCAATCAGACTATAACGACTGAACGGATGTGACTGAAATTTAGTACAGGGATAGATTATAGTTTGGAATAACAAACAGGCTACTTTTCAATCCGGGATTAGTAGTAGTAGGTGCAGGAATGAACCAAGATTCAACGTGGGCAGAGCTTCGAGCTGCAGCTAGATTGAAATAAGATCTGAGTCGGGACTAATCAAATCCATACTTCCATACTAATATTATAAATGCGAAAGGGCTAATTCCATACTAATATTATCACTCTGTATGTCTGTCTGTCTGTTACGCTTTCACGCCTAAACAACTGAACCGATATTGATGAGAATAGACATAGGCTATGTTTGTTCGTGATTACCGAGACCACGCGGGCTAGTAAGTAATATAAAAAATCATGAGACACTTACCTCTCGTCCATTGACGTAAATAAGCGCCTTATGATGTGGAATGAGCAAGATGACTCCATCGGCGGTCTCGAAGATGCAATGCTCGCTGAGTATGTGCGAGCCAGAGAGTTGGATGTCTTGGGGAACCTCGGCCTCAGCCGTGCCAAGACGAGTTATACCTGCAAAGATGTTACTGCTATAAAAGGCGTTTAAGGAATGATGATGAAAATATTATACAAGTGTTAGTGTGGAGATATATTTTTCTATTGGACTTCACCGGAAGCCTTGATATTCTACTAAATGGCAATATTACTGCCCCAGTTGGGGTATATCTTCAAATTCAAAAAGCTAGGAGTGCTATCACTCTAAGAAGTTTTTTCCCAGAGCGTGAAATTGGAAACTCATTGATTAAACAACATTGCTGTATTTTTTTAATGTAGGACACGTCAATTTGAGACTTCACCTAGCCTTTGTTTGAACTGAATATCCCCTATGTCCTTTAGGAATATAGTAGACATTATGGTACGGTGGACATTTTGATCCAGTGGACGACTTGATACAGTGGACATTCTGATGGAGTGGACGAGATGGCCCTAAAGGCCCTATGTTTGGAATTGGATTAGATTGGTCGCATACATTCGGAAATCCATTTCAAAAAATTGATCGGGCACATCGATTCAGAATTTATTTGTTCGAAATAAGGCTCGGTTGAGGGATGTTAGGAATTCAGCTCAAACATAAGTAGATGGAATACATTTTACTACCCACATATTTTGTACTAACCATCTTTGATGTAGTAAATAAGACACTCCGAGAGGTTCGGATCCTCGTTCAGATTGACAAGATGCGGCGTCTTCTTAGGCGAATATATTCCAACGGTAATGCCTTCCTTTACAGCGAGACCCATCTCAGCGAAGACCGCCTCACGCTGGACACGTATCTGTTCTGTACGCTTCAATTTCTCCTCCCATGTCTCGTTCAATTCTAAGAAGAAAAACATTTGTGAAAAAAAAATACACACATACGCTCACGCCTATTTCCTTCCGAAGTAGGCAGAGACAACAACCCGTCATTTAACTCTATCCTTACATACTTCACGAGCTTCTTCTATTGTCAATAATACTTTTATGCAAGCCTGCCGGTTTCGAGTATTTCTGACCTGTTTATTAATTTGGCCAGTCTGTGTACTGCGAGGTCGACCCCGACTGGTCTGGCCATTCACAAAATATGTTATTTTTTTAATGAATTTACATATATTTCCTTCTAGTGGATATTTTGTCGTAACCTTTGAATATTTAAAATTGACTTAGTGTCTCTAAATATACTATAGTAAAGGGCAATTTCAATCTATACGTACAGGCTTAAAGACTAGCAATCAATCAATCAAATAGCGTATTGCAGTCCACTGCTGGAAATAGGCCTCTCCAAAACTATACTTTTTGCAAACTTACCAGCAATCAGTTTCTCCGAGGCCTGGAGTTGGTCGACAGCCTCTTCGGCGATGGTCGTGGCTGCTCGGGACAGCTTCGGCGACAGAACTTCAGCTTCGCTCTTCTTGCGTTGCGGTGATGTTGCATTCTCCTCTGCTGTTACACCATATACATTGTAGGTTTGATAGTTCAAATCAAATCGAAAACTTGAATTGACAGAAAGAGAAAATAAGAGAGAGGAGACATTGTCTCTTATTATAGCGTTGTGATACGCTCTTCATAAAAATATATTCCAAATATAATTTGTAATAATAGATATTATTATATATATTATTATTATTTAATTAAATAGACCACTAGTATTGGTTTGAAATATTTTGTGACTAATTTGAAGTGCTAGTACAAGAAATGCACGTCATGTTGAGTGTTACAGTATTACACTTTAGTGTGTGCACATAAGGATCGATCCACATTGTGGCATGTGCACACTATCGCACTATTAAACAATGTGAAATATATAGTTAACTAGATATTAAATATTTGTAACATGTACTCTACGCATAAACAAATATATATGACACCAAAATATTATTCTATATCGACACAAATATATTGAAAACATGCAAGGCCTCTGAAGCTAGAAGCTTTTTGTAGCAGCAATACTGTCATGACCTCGGTTTGCGACCAACTTTTATACAATATTCGGTTTTGATGTGTATCTATCGCCAATCTTTATAGTATGGCCGCTAACGGACAAACCTCGGTACTATTGCGATAGTACAATCGAGTTTGAAGTCATTTAAAGGTTATATAAGAATGGTCAGGTAATCTTTTCTACATTATATTTGAATTTTAATAATAGATTGTGACATGACGGTCGAAAATAACCTTTATATTTTTAAACCTCGAATTTCTTGTGTTTTGATTACAAAATAAATAATAATAATAAGCTAGCACTCTACAAACAAACAACTGAAGATCGAACAGAAACGAATTGCTTTCCCGCCTTTTTGTTTTCTTATAGTCTATGGTTGTAAAAAGGTTTTATCGTACAGTCGATATTTAGAGACTAAAAGTAATGTTTTCATACCTATGTTCAGATAATTTCAAGATAAAAAATAAGAATTGTTTTGATTATAGAAATCAAGTTTGTGATTGTGTGCATCATTATTTAAGGAATATAATGTCATATGCCAAGCAATGGGACCAGTAATAAAACAAATTCGTCCTACATAACCATCACTTTGATATCACTAGACATTGTTGGCGCTCTGACGTTGTCTGGGTGAAAAAGTTACTGATGTGATATGCACTTCCACTCATGATTTATTAGTAAATATATAAGCTTGGATAAGTGCCCGTATTTTAGCATATAATACGATCCTGATTCCATTTAATATTGTAAATATCAAATTTAGTTGGCCTGTTTTAACGCAGCAAGAGAGTAACGGATGACCTCTTTAACAGATACTGATTTTATTTTATTTTCGGTTACTGAAATATTTTGCTTCGTTACATTAAATGGCAAGAATGAATAATACAAATAAGTAGTTGTATTTTTGGAAATTATTACCTGACCGATAGACTCGAAATGTAAGACGAAGCATGTAACAATATAATATGTAGGTAGAATTAGGTTCTTAGATAAATAGGGTTTAGGTTCAAAATCGATTGTCCTATAGCGCTTGACTGACCATTTTAGAATTATTTGTAACATTTCATATATAAAATGCTCAGTAATAACAGCACACCAATTATGTACTACATAGATACAATATCGTCTAACCATTTTCATAACAACAATATACGATAACCAACACCAATATATAGTTATAGAAGCGCAATTATATTACTATATTTATATATATTTACGGCATGACCCACACCATATTTATAGATATATTTTTGTATGTAAACGTGAAGTGATAACTAAATTTCTGTATGCCTAAAACGCCACAAGCTCTGGACAAGGGTGCAAAATAAATTGCTATATTTTTTTTTTTAATATATATAATATATATGTGTCAGGTTGCCAGACTATTGCTCAAAAAAATTGCAGCAAAAAATTACCAATATAGTATTTTTTATATTTTTCATTTCTGGCAACCCATATTCAAGATGGAGGCCAAGCGTACAAGGTGGGGTGTACAGATGCAAAATGCGCAAGCCTCTTTTATCGTTAATTACTTACTGGTAGGCTGTTCTTTCTTTTCATAAACGACTCTACCATCGGGTCCTAGTTCGTGTTGATTTTTGAAACAGAATCAAGTTTTAGTATCAGGAATACTAATAATACTTGTTCGAGCAGTTATCGTTTGTGGCGTAGTCACACTAGCGGGGTTACTTCGCTATCAAACAGTCACACAATACGTCTATCCGACCACATGACGACTAGACAGCCTAACTCAATAGACACTAGATAAGCTTTCATCTTAGCCGGCAGACAAATTGACTATAGATTTATTAAGCGGTGTATAAACTGTACAATATTTATAATATGCATGTTAAGCCTGGTATAAAGCGAGGATTGAGGACTTTTTAAACAGTTTTATAGTAATGTAGATTGTACATTACTGGCTGTAATACAAATAAGATATTCTCAAGAAAACAATTCTATCTGTACAAATCAGTTTAAATAAAAGCGTTAGTATTGGTTAAATTTAATTGCAGTTTACATAAGCGGATAGCGCGAGCAGAGTAAACGATATAGAGCATATTATGCTCTTATATTTTTTTTTACATCATATTATTGAAAATCGATTAAGATATACAAAAGAGAATCGACCTCGGGCGGGACTCGAACTCGTGATCTTTCCCTTACAGTTAGCATTTCATTCAATTTATCGTATTATTATTTTTATTGGTTAATACCTGTGTCGAGAACTAGGTATGTATTAAATGAAATTTTGAAGCATATATCGTTTCTCATTAATCGATAGGTATGTATTTATCAAAAAAAGGTCTAGCAAAATTTATGTATTGCAAAATAAAATTAGAATTCTGCAATGTCGAAAATAAATATTAACAAATAACTATTTATCCCCTCCCGAAATATACATTTTATTTAGGTAACAGCTCCAAAATCAGCATACAGTTGAAATAATTTAATAGGTGCGATTTGTCGTTTAGGTCTAGGGTTGTAGTGTATCTCAAATCAATTGTCAGAATAACGATTCAGGTAAAAAAACGATTAATCTTTTAATAATATCTAGTATAGATAACTGTACAAAATATCGAGGTCTAGCCAAATCCGTAATTAAGACTGGTAAAGCGGACCCCAGACTCTGAGTTGAAAGCTTCGGATGCGACTGGGAATTAACGCTAAGAGGAAGAAGATATCTAGTATTGATAACTGTACAGAATCCTCAATACCAATATTTAATTCAGCATGTCTCCTATCAGTCAATTTGTCTCCCGACGTTCAATAAACGCTAGGCCAGCAGTTCCTTCACCCTCGAGGCCTACCTTCTTCCACGTCGATGCCTTCAGCCTTGAGCAGCTCCCGGAGCTTGAGGATCTCTTCCTTGAGCTCGCGGATGAGCTTGGCGTTGGCATCCTCGTTGACAATCGCCTTGCACACGATCTGTTTGGCGCGGTCTGCGTATCTGTATGATAGAGGTATTGTTAGTATACATATTAATTAAATTTTGAAGTAATTAGTGCGAAAAGATAGTGAAATGAAATAGAAGCAACAATTTGTACAAGATTCCCTACATATTTTTTACACGAGGCAGCAGGCACCCTTTCTTTTTTTTAATACATACATATACTCATTTATATTTTTACCGTCGGATGAAGAACAGCTCTATCCCTTAGTCGCCTTTTACGACCCCCACAAGAAGAGATCGGGTGGGAACTCCCCACGAATACCCCACACCGGAGCCAGCGGGGTGGTTATGTCAGACTCGAACCGACCAAAACCTCACGGTCGTCTCGGGTCGTCAGTTTCCGGGGGTGTGGTAGCTTTTGGCATATATCCCTTGTAAACCCCGGCTAACTCAGAGTCATTGATGAAGACCCTCTTGGGTGAGGGACTACGGTGTCCTAATCTTTTCATTGAATAGGGGTGGGGAGGGTGGGGGCGTAGTGCGCCACCGTCTCAGCCTGCTTCAGCTAGCCTGAGGATAACAGGTGGAGCCGCATTTCACTCCCAGGGTGGAGTCAATTCAAACTCATTTCATCGACAGTCTGCAGTTATTATACGGCTGATATCCAAAAACACAACCACAACCACATTTCGCCAAATATAATTTTCGGTCCTACATGGGACCGATTGACCATAGGGGGCGATTGAGGTCAAACGGGCACTTCTTCATAGGCTGTTTGTTTATTGTCAGATGGAGAACAGTCCAATTCCTTGTTCACCTTCTACGATAACCACGGGGAGCCCTATTCGCCCCCACTAGGAATCAACACGACATAATAATCATCATCATCATCATCATTTCAGTCGTAGGAAGTCCACTACTGGACATAGGCTTCCCTTATAGAGCTCCAATAAACATAATAATACATAACTTTAAATAAAAATATATATAACCTGAGTGTACTGAGTGTCTCATCGAAGTTGATATCGGCAGGCGAAATAGCGGCTATCATGGCCGTCTTGGAGTTACCGCCGAGGTTCTCCCTCAGCAGCCACGTGAGGACCGAGTCACGGTATGGGATGAAGTCTGCTTTCTTCGACTTCTTGCTCTTAGAGGCCTGAGGAAAATGTGTTCGTTATTGATGTAAGTAGTAAAGTACAAGATATGTAAGTGGCATTGATAACTGTAAATGCTATTTTTATACTTTTTTTGAAGACTTAAGGTCCAACCCCACCAAACGGACGGCATCTGAACGGATTTTACAATCTTTAAACAAAATAAATCTTATATCACAGCATTTAAAGTTTATATTACCAAGTCACGCATGACAGCTTGACGTGCGTCATGCCGCCGCACGTCGCTGTCAAGCTGTTGTGCGTGACTTGGTAATATAAACTTCAAACACTGTGATAATAAGATTTAATTTTGTTTAAAGATTGTAAAATCCGGGCCGATGCCGTCCGTTTGGTGGGGTTGGACCCTTAAGCAATGTTATCAATTTTTTTAAGTGGGTAGGTACTTAATGGTACTAAAAGATTTAAGTTGTAGATATGAAGAATAGAAGGCAAGGCACACTAGAATTCGAAAAATTTCGTGTAAATGTTGCTAGTAGTGCAATGTTATAAGAATACCTTATTATAAAGTTTTAGGTCTGCCAGTAACAGCATTAATCCCCCTTGCCATCTAATCTCCTGTAGCTATGCATTATCACTATATTCTAGATTGCCAGTCAGCTAAATCTCGATTTACCTGAGGCAAGATTGTATGCACAGATTCCTCAGTTTTGACAGGCAGTCAGACAGATTGTCTATAGTTCTATACAATCTGTCCTCAGGTACATCGAGATTCAGATGTCGCATTCTAGAATACGGGCCTATAAAATCCTTCCTAATTTCAACGATCAGAATCAATATGAGATTTATTCCAGTGATCGTAAGGTGCTCTATCAATAATATAGATCAAGGTTCATCCAATTAAAGCCGTTGAAGCCACATCTTACCGTTGCTATCTGATGAATCTTATCTAATCTACCAGTCTTTAGAGAAGATAAAAGTGCCTAGGATAGGCAGGCTGGACTCGAACCCGCTCATGCTATGTTTAATGCTCACCCTAGGTAAGCAATCTCACTCTTACTGACTGGAAACTCTCGACCAATGTGCAAAAGTCATTATGGCAATTTAGCATGTATTGTGTTTGTTACAAGCACACATACTTTAAACACAAACTTACCGACTACAGTTATCCATACGTAGGTAACAGGTGCGTAAAACAAAACGTGTCTTATGTTAGTATATAGCTTACACTACTGTTAAATATATTTCTTATATACTTGAAATGTTCCCGTGTTAAAGATCTAGCTTACGCACAAAAATAATATAATAATGATATTCACGAAGATGAAAAATAACCCAAAAGGTGTAGGATTCGAACCTGTTTAATCCACTAGGATATGGATTCAGTCATTCAAAACACGGACTAACGAACAGTCAGGGTTACGCCATCGTTTCACATAGTTTTGAGATGGTTAACTTGCTGTGCAATTCTGTAACTAAACATACAGCATCGACCACAGCGTTGCGACAGCCTCGATAGAGATTACTATTGGTCGATCTCCGGTGACGTCACTCAATCCGACCAATGACAATCTCTATCAACGCTGTCGCAGCGCTGTGCTCTACGCTGTATATTCTAAGCATTGCACAGCTGTTTCCTTGTTAATCCACGTTTTATAACAACGAGGTATGCGTTCACCATTACATCTATATACACAGACCTTAGCAAAGTTTAAAGAGATGATTCTTAAACGTATTAATGAAACGAGCTAGCCCACACATTCAAACACATTTCTCTCACATTACTCTAGGGACCGGCGCACATTATCGGCTTCGGCAAGGGAAAGGATCTCTCGGAGTCCAACTACGCCAAAGGAAATATTTTTCTTGCTGATGCCGATAATGTGCGCCGGCCCTTACTTGCCTAGCTCTAAGACCCTTCACAAACATATACTTACAATCTCAGCGAGTGCAGATATGACTTTGCCCAGAGTGGTGAGCGATTTGTTGATGTTAGCACCCTCCTTTAGCCGCGTGCCTTTGGCGCCAGTCGAGTCAGCTCGCTCAGACCCAGCTAAATCCACTAGCGAGATTTTTGATACCTGTGATATGGAATATAATGTTTATAAATGAGATCATAAGGTGAATAGTCCACGAATCAACCTGTAATTCAAATTAGATAGATAAATAGATAATTCTTTATTGTACACCAATAGATTTACAAGTATGAGAAGTAGGTAGCATGTAGGTATATAGTTCAACTAGCCTTCTGCCCGCGGCTCCGCCCGCGTGCATCTCGGTTAACGCGACCTTTGCTCATATCTTCGGTTCTACTCAACCGATTGCGATCAAACAAACGTAAGATTTTAAGTCTGAGCAAGCCCTTTCTAACAAAAAAAACCGCATCAAAATCCGTCCAATAGCTTTTGCGTCCATCGCGGACAAACAGACAAACAGATAAACAGACAAACAGACAGGAAATTCAAAAAAAATATTTTCGTGTTTAGTATCGTTAACATTACATGACCCAATTATTTTTATTTAAATATCTCCAATGTACAGACACGACCACTTTACAATTATATAATAGTATAGAATAGATATACAATGGTCGGCCTTATCGCTGGAAGCGCTTTCTTCCAGGCAACCTTAGGTCACAAAGTAATTCTTCATCATCCTCCAAGACGTTACTATCAGACTTTGGAATCAGTTTTCAATCTAACTTCGATAGTTCCCGTGAAGCAATTGCTATTTAACCTCCACAAACTACTGACGACGCCGAAGTTCTGTAGTTAATCAAGGGCCCCGATTCTGCTAAGGTAAAACCATTATCATACCACAGAGACTGCAAAAAATAGTATTAAATTTTAGATTTTATTGCTATAGGTTCAAAGTCCAAAATTAAATGAAAAGAGTTGCATTACACTCTTTCATTCACTTTACAAAATGCCATTTCATTGTAGACTTTAATAGCATTAATTTAAAGTCCAAAATTAAATGGCATTTCTTGCAGTGTCCGTATTATTGCAGTGGTTTTGTTTCAGTCCATCGAGGACCAGGTTGTGGGTCTTTTTAGGGCTCCCACTATCCATAAATACTTCCTTAGTCGTTTGTATGGCAGCCGGGACCGACACAGAGACGGTTAGTGTGCTAATTAAAAATATCTTCTTTCATACATTCCTATCAGAACCTCCTGAATTACTTGTAAATTTCCTTACTTCTATACTATTATATAATTGTAAAGTGGTCGTGTCTGTACATTGGAGATATTTAAAAAAAAATACTTGGTTTATGTTATGTTAACGATACTGAACACGAAAATATTTTTTTTTAATTTCCTGTCTGTTTGTCTGTTTGTCCGCGATGGACGCAAAAACTACTGGACGGATTTTGATGCGGTTTTTTTTGTTAGAAAGGGCTCACTCAGACTTAAAATCTTACGTTTGTTTGATCGCAATCGGTTGAGTAGAACCGAAGATAATGAGCAAAGGTCGCGTTAACCGAGATGCACGCGGGCGGAGCCGCGGGCGGAAGGCTAGTACAATATAATAATAGTTAATAATAAATATCCTACCTTTTCAGACATGAGATTGGTGGTCTGATCATGCCTCTGCTGGGTGAAGAATATGGTGAAGACAGCGTGAGAACGGGACGAAGTCTCGTTCATGTTTGTTGCTGCTACAGTTCTGCCAACATACAAAAATACATTATGTCACTGTTTTAATGTGATGTATGTAAGGATGTATGTATGTGAGGATGTTTGTTACTCTTTCACGTAAAAACTACTGAATGAATTATAATGAAACTTTACAATAATATAGCTTATACATCAGAATAACACATAGGCTATAATATATCAGCGTTAAATGGGATCAGAATTTCGTGCGGGATCAACAGCTAGTGATAAATATAAAAAATATATATAACTATATTACCTAGCTTTGTTTCCTTCATCAATGAGGTCGTAGATGTCCTGGTATGACGTCACAGCCAGTTTGCTGAGGTCCTCGACGTAAGGTCCGAGGGCTGGATGCTCTCGGACTCGCAAGTTTCCTTTGTTCTTTGGGTTCAGTAGATCACGGACTCGCTCGCAATAGATTTCCATGTAGGATACTTCCACCTGTTACAAAAAGTTAAAATTGTCTGTTTGATGTGATTGTGTCAGTAATTTTCTAGTGTGAGAGTGAAATTGTTAATTTTGAGCCAGATAGTGACTCATTTGATATTCCTGGGAAACTTCTTGCAGTTACAGTGAAATTATAAAAGCAGAAACTGTTTTCAAATCCAAAGAAAATTCTATGTTCAGTTCTAACAACAGTGTTTTTAAAGGGAATAATAGCTCACAAAATTCAGATGCTTTTTCTGAAAAATCGCCAATATGTAATTGCGTCATTGTCCTAAGCAGGGTTCCAATATTCTTAGTGGAGGAAATGAGAGGGAAATGGGAGGATGGAACACTAGTTGGAAGAGCTTACTCGATATGGTAACTCGGTAAAATACTACCAAAGCGACAATATCTCTACATAAATGCAAAGATTCAAATGTGTTGGTAGTTAATTCATTAATTATTTTACTCTACCCGTTTTCCTCTACAAGTATTTGAGCGCCCCTAGCAACCAACTGCATTATATTATTGGTTTGTATTAAGTACCTAATAAAACGAATCTAATAAAACGAACTTAATTTCCAGAACAGCACTTAACTTCTTAATCCCTAAAGAGCTTCTTTTTAGATTTATACGACTGTTACTTCTTCTTCTTCCTCCTAGCGTTAATTCCCAGTCGCATCCGAAGCTTTCAGCTCAGAGTCTGGGGTCCGCTTAACCAGTCTTAACTACAGATTTGACTAGACCTCGATATTTTCCGTGAAGCGATTGTCATCTGACCTCCACAACCCAATGTTAACATTAGGCGATATCGAGGCTTTGCAGCTAGACCGTTGTTTTTTGGACTTTTTAGGGCACCAACTACCCGTAACGACTGCCATAGTTGTTTTTATGGCAACCGGGACCGACGGCTTAACGTGCTCTCCGAGGCACGACCAGACCAATGCAAATATCCATATTTTATGCACACAAATATTTGCACTGAGCGGGGATCGAACCCACGCCTCCTGCGTAGCGGCCGCGTTCTCTACCGCTACGCCACGGAGGCTGTCCGACTGTTACTTATTCATATAAAATGCACACTGAAACCTAGTCTAGGCCATATTATTCAGTTTAATGGCACATATCGGGTAGAACATCAAATCCCTAGACATGTCGATGCAGTGCTGCAGCTATGACTCATAAAACGCTAAGCTGGATAGAGCAGAGCGCTTTTATAGCTGGTTGAGTCATCCGCCGACGCGATTTTACGATTCAAGTTCACCACTAGGGGACGTAATATGTCGGTAGATAGTTAGGGGGTGCACGGTTACGGGTAATATAAGTGAATACGAAAGAAATATATTTTTTTATAATAGATATGCGCGGGGCATTCCTCCTTAAAATATTTGGAGAGAAATTTTCATTTTGTAAGTAGGTAACCACTTATCTAAAAGTTTACGCAAATATTAATCATAGAAATAAAACTATATTTTGCACAACGGATTATACCATGATTTATTTTGTGTTACTGTACTACTCCTTTACGATCCGAGAGATTTTCAGTTACCATAGTCACGGGGAGGCGAAGAAGTCGATCTTAGTCTCAATGGCATATGTTTACCTATGCCATCAAGACTAAGGCTAAGACTTAAAAGTGAAATCTACGTGAACGAAATAAAGAATAAGGTATGGAAGTACTATCGTCGATCAAATCAATACTGAGCACGTCAAATAGGGATCATACAAGGGCCTTATCAAAAATGACAAAAGAAAACTTACCGAATATTTCAGATCATCGCTGGTGGTAGACTTAATGCGTCTGAACAGGTCCTTGCAGATTTGTGGAATGATGCCTTCTTGGCTGTCCTCGCCGCGACCCATCATGGTATAGGACTTGCCCGCGCCCGTTTGACCGTATGCGAATATGCATATGTTGTAGCCTGTAAACAAAGATTTAAGAAACGTTAGTTCCCTGTCTAGTGGAACATTCACATAAACTGGACCTCGATTTTGCTAAAGCAAAACCGTTGTGATACTACAGACAGTGCAAAGAATGGCAATATATTTTACACTTTATTGCTATAGACTTAAAGTACAAAATTAAATGAAAAGAGTTTCATTACACTGTATTATTTACTCTACAAAAAGTCATTTCATTTTAGACTATAACGTGATTACTTTAAGTCTCTTTTTTTTGCAAAATCAAGGCCCTAATGGACGCTGAAGTCAAAGAATTCTACCGATTAACTGTTTCTATTATATATAATACTAGCGTTCCGCCCGCGGCTCCGCCCGCGTGCATCTCGGTTAACGTGACCTTTGCTCATATCTTCGGGTCTACTCAACCGATTGCGATCAAACAAACGTAAGATTTTAAGTCTGAGTAAGCCCTTTCTAACAAAAAAAACCGCATCAAAATCCGTCCAGTCGTTTTTCCGTCCATCGCGGACAAACAGACAAACAGACAGGAAATTCAAAAAAAATATTTTCGTGTTCAGTATCGTTAACATAACATAACCCAAGTATTTCTTTTTTAAATATCTCCAATGTACAGACACGACCACTTTACAATTTTATATAATAGTATAGAGTATAGATAAAGCCTTTGTTTTCGTCTCTTATAAATATTTAGCCTTCGACTTCACTACTGAATCTGATTTATCATCATCATTCTAGCGTTGAGTAGGTACTGGTTGTATCTAAGAATAAAGCCTTGGATTATATCAGTTTGGACAGATTTGATGTACCCACACGGATTATCGTCTGGCCAAGTCGTCACTTTCGCTGGCAACGGAATGTAAACTGATCCCCTTTGGAGATACGAGGAGTCTCTATAAAAATTGCTTGGTTGTCAATTTATACATATACTACATAATTATGTACATGAATTGACAATCCTGATTGTCAACAAGAAAGAGCATTACTGAGTTCTGACTCAGGTCTTTGTTTGTATTCATGTCTCATCTTCATTTCATTTATGTGATTGAACGATTGCTGTATACTTAACTCCTCTCAACTTTATTGGAGACACCCTTCGAAACAAACTGGAGAACGAAACTTAACTTCATACATTTGAAAAAGAAATCTTTTAAAATAATACCTACACAGTGGTTCAGTGCCATCACTAAAGATACGTTGTCTAGTTTATTTTATTGTTATACTTGGACGCAGTGAATGTTTTCGGCCTTCGTCACATAATGGCAGTACCGTTATCTTCAAGTTAGGATACTTTTGTCCAAGTTAAATATAAAAGTTTATTGTAATCATTTCTTGGAACCAATTGACAATGACAGCTTATTGTAAGGTCAAGGCTGTATTGTCGTGAAGTGGCATAGTTCAAAAGGCATTAGATTACAGGATGCAGCAACTAATGCACTCCCTAATGAATGTGTAACGATACTTTACAGGCAATTTGCTCCCGGTGAGGTAGCACCGGGAGCTATTTTATTGTCTGTAATGTAATGTTTACAGATTTATATCAAGTAAGGTCAAGGCTGTCATCATCATCATCATCATCATTCAGCCATAGGAAGTCCACTGCTGGACATAGGCCTCCCCTATAGATCTCCAATAAGACCGGTTGGAAGCGGCTCAAGGCTGTAAAGAGCTGTATTGTCGTGAAGTGGCGAAGTTCCAAAGGCATTAGATTACAGGATGCGGCAGATCACTAATGAATATGTAACGCTACATTACAGGTAATTATTCCCGGCGGGGGAGCTCCAGGAGCCATTTATTGCCTGTAATGTACAGTAACCGGTGAGGGAACAAATTAATGATTACAAACCACGTTTAATTTTATTTTACTCATTTGTACCTAGTATTACGTTTAAAAAAGTATAATTACTGTGATTATGATAGAATATACTCAACTATTTTGTTTGAATTACATATACTTAAAAATGAAAAATGTACAGCATTATCTTTAACTGGCATGGATCGCGCACTTACGCACATCCTTCAGAAGCCAATTATAAACATTCAGTCGCCTTCCTGAATATCAAACGCTGTACACGAAAAGATCATTCGCCAAATTAGAAATCTCAATTTGAGCCGGTAGTTATCTGCATCGCAGTGAAAGTATTCGAGGAAAGTGGTAATTACCGTCGAAAGCGTGTTGCAACATCTCCTCGCCGATGTCTTTGTACACCATGACTTGCGACGAGAACTGCGGATCACTTGGCTGTGGACAGACAAAATAAACCATTAGTGTTATCCATTATAATACTATTTACGTTATGATACGGTTTCATTTCATTCTTCGCTTTTTTGTGTTAAAAGACTATATCGAATAGCCTTATAGCCTTCCTCAAGAACGGGGCTATGGAACACAAAAACATATTCCGAAATTCCCACAGAGTATACAGCTTTAGGGATAGTATTGGAACAATTAATCTAACTATATTATTATTTAATTATATTATTTTATTATTATAATATAAACGTAAGACTGTTGCTTCCTGTACAGTTCTTTCTAGATTGTCTTCAAATACCGAGAATAAATTAGCAAGTCCCAGGGATAGGTCAAAGTGTAAGTGGAGATAAAACGAAAAAGAAATACGCAAATTACCTTTTAGAAAGATATTACGCACTAACGTTACAAGTCCTAAGGGAGTTGTATTTCAGTTCTATAATATGGACGACAAAAGAAACATAATAATATGGGTTTCTGAAAATTAGGGTTGATGATATACGATCTCATTCGTGACCTAGAAAATATAGCATCAAATTCATATTTCATCGCATAATCATGCCTTGAGATCGATTGTCTGCCTCGAGATGTAGCTTATCTGACCCACCTCTCATTCATTTCACATCCCTGCTAGCCTAAAATTTCATGATAATTGGTCGAGTATTTAACCTCGCTGATCCAATAGATGATGTATTGGTAAGGGGGGCGGTCAAAATACTCGATACCATACGCGTGCATAAAGGTTTTATGGCAGTAGAGGAACCTCGTGAAGGGTATAAGGGGATGTGCCCCAACATCACCAATATAACCGCAAGGTTATGTTCTATCGGCTTGACATTCGATAACAGAGGTAAATGGCATAGCGGATTTTAGTCACTGCCTACCCACGAGGGAAGAGTGTCAGTACCTATATGTAGGTATGTATGTATATTACAAATTGTTGAGACCAAACAAAGTAGATTATCATAATATCACTTATACGTGAGTGGGCGCTTGACGGCGAAGCGTCGCGCATTAATTTGTATAAATTACCAAAATTATTCCACATCTGCACCCCTAAGTCTCGTTCAAATTGCAAATTAGGTAAATGCTTGCTCTTTTCTCTGTTCCATTTGTCAACGGTAAGCCAAAAATCTGTTGAATATGCCTAAGGTACTTTTGTGTTTTACTTCGATTTTGGCATCGAGGAAATTCGTTTCTATCGGGCTTCGGGATGGATATGGGTAAACTGCAAAACCTCCATGAAATGATGCTTTTTAGGTAGCGCATTTAAATAAGCAACCTCGAGACAAAATTAAACCGCATAACTTGAGGTTAAGCAATACCGACATAGCTAGATATACCTAACTCCAGAACGAAATAACTTAATAACCTCATTACTAACTTTTTTGCAGTTGCCATAGAAATAATATTACAAAAACGCGCAAAAACTTAAAATTCGAATTCATTCCCGCCTCACCTCAGAACTGTGATACAATTTTTATTCTGAATAGCTTGTCCAGTATAAATAGAAGTCATTGACACAATCACGTTACGTTTTGCTCATCTCCGTGGTCCGGCACACGAAACCACCAAACCCATCACTTTGGCGGTTTCGTGTAACGTCCACACGTCCGTCCTCCTAATGAATCATTGACCTGTGAATCGAAATTGGCTATTTCGTGGTTTGAGGTCATTTGTGCACAATTACCGACCCGTGTGTATTGACACGTGAAATGGGGCTTTAACAATTATTTTGCGGTTTGTCTGGACGTTACATTTCATATTTTGACACGCTTTCATTAGCTTGACCTGCATTTTGATTCATGTATGAATGAAACAGAATTTCTTAATTCTATTCTCATCTACTTTCACATTTGCGCACATATAATATTATGAACAAATGATAAAAAAAAATGTGTGATTATGGCAATATCTTTTGTTAATATAACTGTGATTATAAATAATGCCCCTTATTACCAATGTCAGTCCTATAATAAAACCGACTATTGCACCACCCATTCCTAAAAAACTTTTATCAAATATGTTAGTTGTCGCGATAGGCATAGGAATTTCGGAGACGGGTTCATATCTTTCCTAGTTCCCCTGGGGAAGACAAAGCGCTTTTGATAGGGGGCATAGCTTCCCTTAAAAATGGAGGAACTTTTTCTCCTCCGTCCAGCCCCCCTAGATAAGTGGCAATTCGTTGACCGGTGTATTGTAGAATAGAACGATGAATGTATAGGATTTGACGTATATGACAGTCGTCAACTTATGTCATAAATGACAAAATACGTGTCATATAAGTCAAATCCCATACATTCTTTTCTTTTCATTGACTTGTCTAGAAGGGTGGACATTAGAGTTAGTTAATGTATACTCTAAGGGCTGGACGAAGAAGAAAAAGCCCCTGTATTTTTCAATAAATATAGGGTGGTCCTGTTTCCCCTGTACTTTTACCGCTTAATCCTAACCAAGAAATCAAAGTAAACCACATAAATAACCGCATATCAGTCAATAAAATTGTCCATTGAGATGGAAATTCGAAAATGGATTTAATCAGTTATTAACAAAGTGGGCGCTGCGTCAAATATGGCTGCGGTCCAAATGCGAACGAGCAATCTCGTTATATTTCATCGATGGTACATTGGCATAGGAATACATATAGCTACTGGATTAGATGCTAAAAAATTACTGATGAGTCATCGATCTAGCTTTTTAATTTGACCAGATTAGTTTTAAAAATAAGTACCTAGTACCTACTGACATGATTCAGTTTAAAATATCGTCTTTCTTTATAACCGAATGATACTGTCATAATGGCTGGCTGGACCCTTATGTCAACGCGGGCAACAGCTGGTATGTTATAAATTATATCTACTTTTTAAAATTCACGACATTCTAAGAATTCCAACCAAACCCACATACAGTTAACTATTCAAGTATCGATTGAAAATACCGCAAAGTCACACAGTACTATATGGAAAACCGAGTAAAATTGTTTTTTCCGACAGTTTCATTAAGGGACTCATAGTCGTGATATTGTGATATCAACGTTATTTATACCCGGTAAGGTCTAAACTCAAATGACACTTTAGCAGTCTTTGTCCAGACAGGACAGCTTGACAAAACAAAACAGATTTATCTTGTGTTTTTCAAACAAGACACGCGAGTCATGGGGTGGCAATTTATTTCACTTTTGATACAAAACGACTGAAGCAACATAGCTATGTGTGTGTAAATTGAACCAAGGGATATATTATCTTGGTTTAATATTATGTTATGTAATATTCTCAAGAGGAACGATGTGTGAATTACGAAAGGCACTACAAGTATGACAGGGTGGAATTAGACATGCACAAGACATATCTTCGACAATGTTAAACCTATTTCTATTTCTGGGTAGTAATGAAAACGAACCTAAGCTAACCTAATTAATAGTTATCTACGAGCAGAGGTGACAATGGTAGTCTTGTCGAAACCTACATCACATCTATTGAGGCTTTTCGAGTGCAGTCTTTAGTAGTGGCGTCTATTGTAGACCAGTCTTTGGAACAAATATCTTTCGCCTGTCAGTCTTTTACTGGAATTTAGGTGTATTTTAAAGTAGCCCCCATAGGTCGATATTTCCCAAATTTCATTATGCTTTGGTACCTACAGTTATTTTAACGTTTCTTTATCGTAACATACTACAGGCATCCTCTTAGTGCATATAGGGAAAATAAAAAATATTTCGTTGTTCACGTAATCCTATTAAAATATAATTCCTTGCCAGCTCACGTGTTTCCTTCCTCCTATAGTCCCGGGTCCTTTAAGCGGGGCGTGAAAAAGCATCTGATGAGGCCGTCAAGCTGAGTGCCACCATTGTAACATGGTACGTGTTGTGATGGTGGCCCTCTTTTCAGAGACTTTGCCTTCAGCTTACCATCAGGCGAGGCGAAGTCAAATTGACGTGTGCTATATAAAAAAAAAAATGGATGCGACATTATACCTATACCGTTGCACGTTGATTGGAACTGTGTAGTGTTCACCTTTTATAAGTGGGCACAAATCTGCATATCTAATCTGAACCTTATCTTGTATCTATTTATAGTTTTTTTTATACCACTTAGTTGGCAGACAAGTACCTATTTATAATAATGGACATCAATTTTATTCACAACTGACCCATTCCTCATGTATATTTCATTTGAAGAGTTCCACTTGTCTCTAATACGGGCACAAGCTATTCTCAAAATAACTGCTCGCATAAAAACTGTTTTAAGGCATGCGTAATTAGGGTGCTAGCACCTCTGCCTACCCCTTCAGGGATATAGGCATGTGTTTATGTTATGTTAAGTTATGTAAGCGTAATGGTAATGACATGTAAGTATTATTTTTATGTTACCACTAAATATGTAAAAATAAGGGGTTAAGAGACCGACATTGTTATATAGAGACGCATTTTAGAGTTTATGGACATTGAACATAATTAATTCTAATGTGTTAATAGTGTTCTTACCCATGATGGCTTCACATTTCTATTTTGAATTATTTATACGTTTACACCTAAATAGTAGATATACGTCCATCACTGTATGTTGTTGCCACCATCAAAATTGCTTAAGACTATTTTCCCAATCTTCAGTGGATATATTGATTTTTTATGACAGGTTTTTAGAGTTAAGATGGTCGGTAACTTGAAATGTATTAAGCTAATTACGAAGGTGACTGTACATGCAGAAACAATAAGTTATACTTACGTTGTGCGACCAATAGGAGAAGTCAAAGTTGAAGCTTTTTGCCCCATCTTTGCTTCCTGGTGGAGCTTTCGGGTTTGTTATCACTGAAACAAAAGAAAATAATGTTATTTTAAGTGCCAAAATGCCCGCTTAACGGGCTCGCTCACTATTACGTGGGATCAAAAGTTGGCGAAATATGGGTGCTAATACTGTTAATACACATTTGTCTACCTCTGTCCTTGGTCCATTTACATGTAGGTACAATTCGAAAACCACGCGATCAATTTTCTATAACTGTTCGTCTCTTCTTTATTGTTAACATTTAATCAGTCTACTACAATATCTACTCAGTTCCAACCAAATCAAATTAAAAAAATAATTCATTTCCCCGATTCTGTAAAAACTATTTAAATTATCCAATTCTATCTGCAATCTTTAGAAAATCCACTGAAAAATTACTAAAGTATGGATTTGGACATACCAAATCAAGCAAAAACATTTCTCCGGTTCTGTAAAAACCACTAACATATTCCATCTTATTACCCAACTCCGTCTACAATCTGCTACAGCCAATCCACTCAAAGAGTTCAAAAGTATGACTTTGTATAAACGCCTGTCGACTTGGCGTCGCGACGTATCGACCGGCGCTGACGCCGCCACGTCACACGACGCCTTTGTCCGTAAGGACGTGAACACATCTGCGAGAGCTTTGAATTAAGCTTCAAAGGATGAGTTAAGTAGATCTGCAGTCCTTGGGAGTTCGTTGGTGCAGTGAATAGTTTCTTTTGAAGCATGATTTTAATTTTATACTGTAGACAAGAGACAAAATTTTGAGATTGCGAATAGTTGAGAATGTCTGTTACTGCCCAGATGTCTGTCTACATCTACAAGATCAACTATGTAAGGTCTTTGACATTAAGCTGAGTTGGCAACCTATTTTTCATAGCTCTTAGCATCGTCATGTATAGATAGATGTCATGTATAAATGGTGTGTTAATAAATATGCTTTCTTTCTTTCTAATAAATCTGAATATCATAATCCTACGCTCCAATCTCTGTTGCTACAAAGCTTGAAGTCCGAAATCTGTCGTGCTACTTCTCCTTACTAAATCCATAGAAAAATCTTGGTATTTACAGAAATGTCCGATTGATTTTTTCCACGACCCACCACCCACCACGAGTTTGGCGAGTAATGTCATTATTGAAAAATGACTAAGTATAAAAATGACGACAATTGTTTTTTTGGTAGGTAATTGTTAACTAAGTCTAGAATTCTTTTTGTCGATGTATCCACACACCTGATGAAAAATGGTTACCGTGGCCTATGGTCGAGTGCAACACCAGAGGAGTCACACTCGCTCTGCCGACCCTTTAAGAACAGAGAGATTCCTTGTCCCTGAATTATTATAATACTAGCTTTTGCCCGCGGCTCCGCCCGCGTGGATGTCGGTTATCGCGACCAAACATAGCCTATGTCCTTTCTCAAGGTCTAATCTACCTCTATACCAAATTTCATCAAAATCGGTTCAGCGGTTTAGTCGTAAAAGTAGACAGACAGACAGACAGACAGAGTTACTTTCGCATTTATAATATTAGTAGGGATAATAATTGATAATATTATCTAATATGTTGTTATGACCCTGTCTCTCATTATGTGAAATTGTATATTTCCCATACGATTATCCATAAAGGTCACATCAATTCTCCAGAGCCATTTAACTAAAAGGGTCGTTCGCTCCTAAATTGGTAACAGATATAGATAAAGTAAGTTAGCTCACCCGCGGCCCACGCCTAAGTTATCTAATGCCTCCAAACTATATCTAAATAGGGTACATTCAAACTACGAGTATATAATGTCTCTTAACTTAATAGTTAGATACCATTTAGTTGAAGGAGTTAGTTGGATTGGGATAGCTTTTGTGACTCATATATCTAGTAACTGATCCGTGATATTTTGTATAGCTAACTAGCGAGACGCAATACGACAGCCTCCGTGGTGTAGCGGTAGTGATACGTGGCCGCTACGCAGGAGGCGCGGGTTCGATCCCCGCTCAGTGCAAATATTTGTGTGTACGAAATATGGGTATTTGCATTGGTCTGGTCGTGCCTCGGAGAGCATGTTAAGCCGTCGGTCCCGGTTGCCATAAGAACATCTATGGCAGTCGTTACGGGTAGGTAGAGCCCTAAAAAGTCTAAAAACAACGGTCTAGCTGCTAACCTTCGATATCACTTAATGTTAGATACCATTGGGTTGTGGAGGTCAGATGGCAATCGCTTCACGGTAAATATCGAGGTCTAGCCAAATCCGTAGTTGAGACTGGTCAAGCGGACTCCGAGCTGAAAGCTTCGGATGCGACTGGGAATTAACGCTAGGATGAAGAAGAACTAGCAAGACGCAATACGGCTTTGCCCGGCAATACATTGGTAAACAACATGAATTTGCACAAACAAACAAACAAACTAACATCCTCTCACTCCAAACGCATATACGTATAACGTCGTGGGCAAAAACGCACTTTCGATCTGACCAATATGTCTCAATAGGTAGTTTATGCGGGTAAGGAGGTTAAAGAATATCATATTAAGGTAAAATAAAAAAAAACGTTTCCCTACAAATACGTCTACAGTAAACACGAGTTATTTACAACTATTATACCAAAGAAGTCTGTCCCTTCGTGTTCACTTGTGTGATTAGCTTAGCTTACACATAACCATGCATCCCCTAACTATTCACCGACATACGTCCCCTAGAGGTAAACTTGAATCGTAAAATCGCGTCGGCGGATGACTCAACCAGTTATAAAAGCGCTCTGCTGCGTCCAGCTTAGCGTTTTACGAGTCATAGCTGCAGCACTGCATCGACATGTCTAGGGATTTGATGTTCTAGTCAACATGAGCCATTAAGCTGTCTAATGTGGGGTCGAATAAGTTTTTAGATGCCTTTTAAGTGGAGGAAACACATCCTTAAGGATTACCGCTTTAACTACCAGGTGTAAATATAACTTATATTCTAGTCTCAATCGCTGTGATTTCGTATACAATTTTGTACTGTAACGGTTATTTGTAACTTAGGAGTTAACTTAAGATTCTGTACTCCCGAATTATACTGCCGCATTTTGTTATGATTTATAATCTTTAACACATAACCGAGATGAGTACAGAATCACACTTACAGAAGTTATTATTAATAAACACAACAATAACTTATAGACTCTTCATGGCTACGTAATTTCCTGATTGGACCCGAGCTCAAGGTGACCTCGGAGCTCAGGGTCATTCCTCCTAAGGTGCAATCCTTGTATGTGTAGTTATAGAAAAAAATAACCACGAAGGCTATTGCAGGAGCGGAGCGGAACGGAGCTATCTAACCTAACCTATCCAAGTCGGGGTGGGTAGTGTTCATTTTTTATAACCCCTGCCACAGTACCACATTATATTTCTTAAATTGTAGGTAAATAAACTTAGACAAGTTAGAATTCCTTCCAAAGAATTAAGAAAGTAATTCAGGATTTACCATAAATCTGTATGCTACACAATGAAAATATCCAAACATTTGGTACTTGCTTGTAACGTATAAGCCACACACATACAATGTATCTGC
Source organism: Eilema depressum (assembly GCA_914767945.1). Lineage (NCBI taxonomy): Eukaryota > Metazoa > Arthropoda > Insecta > Lepidoptera > Erebidae > Eilema > Eilema depressum. The sequence goes on from OU612026.1 coordinate 5,560,731, forward strand.
TTTTCCCTAACGACTTGTATGAAGATAACTTTCTGCGCATATGTGTGGTGTGTGGACAGACTGCGGTTGTAGCTCCAACATTGTTGCACATACTTTGACACTGTGTCGTGCAATTGTATTGTCGGAACTCTAACGCGAGTAATCAAATAGAGAGCTGGGTTATGGCTTCTCTCGTTTTGTTGCGGATATATTTTTCAGAGCGTGAACAAAATAGTGCATTCTAGAAATTGATTGCTTTGCAACGTTTACTTGCTAAGAGAAAAATACCTCTTAAGTAAGATAAAATATATATTAATGTAAGTATATTGTTTGCCGTGTGGTTCCTGGCAGAATAGAATTTGGGCTACCCCATCTCCTCCCATACGGTGTAGTACAAGGCGACTAAGGGATAGGGCTGTTTGGCATCAGACAGATATATACCGCCCAGACTCAGCCTCAGATACATGGCTCGAGTCAACAATAGTGCCCGGAATACGGCAATAGGCTTACCCTCTATTACGTGGGACCTAATATAATGATTGGTTAAATGTGGGTGTTAATTCACCTCTGCCCAACCCTCCAGGGATAAAGGCGTGATTGTACGTATGTAAGTACATTGTAACAATATGGTCTCCATGTTACAATATCTTGTCTTTTAACATTATTTGTATTACGTCGATGCATAGATATAGTGACATAAAAATACCTATATACAAAAACGTAAGCTCCTTTGAAGTGCAATTTTCTGCCGTGCAACTAAATATAGTATACTGTATGTATGCCCTTCCCCTTGACAGTTTTCCAATGATACAGCTATATAAAGCTTTTCAATGTTCAGTCAGCCATCTTGTTGAAACACGACTTCCGCAATCGGAAGTGTTCGTCGCGTTCAACGCAACCAAGGTCGCCGTGACAGGTGACAACCTTTGTTGTACCCATCTACCTACTACCTATGCGAAAGTAACTGTGGAAACAACCACGGGAAACAACATAGTTTTGTTGTTTTAGAATAATATATCACTTGAAGTTTTAGATATTTTTTTCGCTACCTAAAGTCATCATTCCTCTGAGCCTTATCCCAACTCAGTTGGAGTCGGTTTTCGATCCAACTTCGATATTTTCCGTGAAGCAACTTCAATCAGTGCCACGAGTACGAAAAATATTCAAATTCGTAACGTAAACGTATCGAGAGAACAGAGTAATGCGATTGGCCGCCTGCCTACTGCGAACCTGGGCCCATACCATGAACTCTTAAAACAGGTCAATAATTGAACTGCTGTCATTCTACCAACTGCAAATGTCACTTTGTAATGTCATATAAATATATAGGATTACAAAGTGACATTTGCAGTTGGTAGAATGACAGCAGTTCAATTATTGACCTGTTTTAAGAGTTTATGGTAAGGCCGCTGTGTGTATGTGAAGCCTGCGAATCCCAATGCTCCGTTCTGTCGATATGTTTACGCCAGGAATTCGAATACGTTTTATGCTCAAGGCCCTGACTTCAATCGCTATCTTTTGGGCGACTTATAATATATGAAAAGGGCAGTTTAAGGAGAGATTAAAGCGAGCTAGAGGCGCGTAAGTGACATAGTTATGTACTATTGCAACATAGTCTGTATATTGTACGAGTACGATGTGCCAACATCGTACTCGTACCATTGCCTCGCCATATCTGTATAATTCATACCATAACAGTATAAGTCAAATAAGAAGGAGCCTTGATGCCAAGAACAACGTTATGATGATGATGATAGCGGGATATTGATGCCAATTCTGTTGTTACCATCTCTAAACTTAAATTTCTCTAAAATTTTCTTATTTTAGTTAAGTGATTGACACTTCTAACCGTATTCTGTTGTTATGTCAAACTAAATTTAGTGTTTGCTTAGCTAAAACAGCACTAAATTTGAATATGACGTCGCTAAAACGAGTGTTACAGCTGTTAAAAATTAAGAATGAACGATAAAGGGTCTTTTCATAAAATCTGTAAAAACTTATCTTCATAAGTCTTTAGAATGCCGACAAATGATAATTAGTACATATTATTGAATAAATAGTAAACAAACTTTAAACTGTAAGTTTAGATGGTGATTAAATAATTATGAATATGTTCGGAATAAAAGTTTAATGACAGATTAGTCTCGACTCTCACATGATAATATTAATAAGTTCTTTTTCTTTTTTATATAAGTAACCGTTGACTAATACTTTTTGCACACCAAAATGGTAAAACATGGCTCGGACATCACAATTACTTACTAACACCATATTTTGTACCCATGTTTAGCAAAATAAATGATTTGATTGATTTGATTTGATTTGAAACTGTGACATTTCTCAGTCATACCTAAGCAAATACAGTTTTTCTCGGTCCACGTACCTGGCAAGTTCGCGGGGCCAGCTAGTCCCTACTAATATTATAAATGCGAAAGTAACTCTGTCTGTCTGCCTGTCTGTCTGTCTGTCTGTCTCGCTTTTACGACTAAACCGCTGAACCGATTTTGATGAAATTTGGTATAGGGGTAGATTAGACCTTGAGAAAGAACATAGGCTATGTTTGGTCGCGATAACCGACATCCACGCGGGCGGAGCCGCGGGCAAAAGCTAGTTATTTATAAAATCCAAATCAGTCGACGATTTATAGAGCTTTAAACGTTTATAGAACATTGTTCAAATTTATTGGGCAGTATTTTAAATGACGTCTAATTTTTGTTTTAAATTTCTAATTTTAGTGCATATTTGACATTTAAAACGTACAACAGAATACCGTTTAACCAAAATGACAGTTGAGTACTTTCTCTAATTTTGGTTGTGTCATGCTAATTTTAAGTTAGTTGTGTGTTCTCAGAATACGAAACGACATTTTGACAGGACTAAACTAACTTTTAGAGATTTTTAGCTCATTTTAGTTAGTTTGTGTCACGACAGAATTAGCATCATTGTAGGTCTATAGGGCGCCTAACAGCAATCTGAGTCAATGAACCGTACAAATAATATAAGTCAAGTCATGTCATGAAACTCACTAAACTGTAAATAATTGGTTGCACCATTTCGTTTTATTACTGTAGCTCCCACAACAAATCGCGACGTTTCATTGAGCCAATGAAAAATGGCTGTAAAAGTAAATGAACCGTTTTACAATATGGGGTCAAGGTACGACTTAACAATAAGGGTATTAATGATGGGGTAGCGGTATTGAGGGAATGATGAAGGAAAGATTTTGATATGAGCATTTTTAATTCTACTAATCTATACTATTATATAATTGTAAAATGGTCGTGTCTGTACATTGGAGATATTTAAAAAAAAATACTTGGGTTATGTTATGTTAACGATACTGAACACGAAAATATTTTTTTTGAATTTCCTGTCTGTTTGTCTGTTTGTCCGCGATGGACGCAAAAACTACTGGACGGATTTTGATGCGGTTTTTTTTGTTAGAAAGGGCTTAGTCAAACTTAAAATCTTACGTTTGTTTGATCGCAATCGGTTGAGTAGAACCGAAGATATGAGCAAAGGTCGCGTTAACCGAGATGCACGCGGGCGGAGCCGCGGGCGGAAGGCTAGTATTATTATAAACGCGAAAGTTTGCAAGTATGTGAGGATGCATGTGTGGATGTTTGTTACTCTTTCACGCAAAAAGTATTGAATGGATTTTAATAAAACTTTGCAATAATATAGCTTATACATCAGAATAACACATAGGCTATATATCAGCGACGAACGAGATAATATATATACTTAGACGTGTGATCGTCTCAACGTAGATCCCGGTTGATTACATCTGATGTTTTGGCTTTCAGCTCGGATCGTAGAGTCTTGCCGACCCCGGGTGTTTTTAATGTATGGATAATCTGGTCAATGATAGAGAAACTGCCATTGACGAAAAGGGCACATTTGTCAGAGCCTCATTCGTCAGTCAGCAGATTCACAGACTAGCAAGTGAAGTTATTTTGGGCTTCAAAGGTCTTGATGGAGGAGCACCTTCATATCCTTTTGGATAATTTCTACATTTTGTTTTTGATGTATTTTGTTCATTTTGATTGACTACTGCCAACGTGCAACAATTTAAGAGAAAGCTTGAATATAATGCGGCATTTGCGCTCCAGTTTCAATGGATACGATATTTATTTAGCGTATCTATTAAATTTCTTTGCTATTTAAGTGAATAGGTACCTACTGCTGCTTAACCAGCAATCTGTTTCGGCAAAACACTGCATAATTCCGTATTTAACTGGGTGAAATTCGCAAAAATCGTACCCAGTTTTTTCTTTTTTTTTATAAATCTAACCGAAATTACTAGTATTCCCGTTAACTGTTCCAGTTAATTCTCCTGCTAAGGCCGTTAATTGAACGGCGTCGTTCAGTTAACAGGCTAGGCGGTCAATTGAACGATGTTAAATTCAGCCATTTCTCTAGCTCCTGACTCATAATAGTAATTGTTTTGTGTTAATTAAATTTACGAAATTGAACGATAATTTACGATGTAGGTAAATTTTATTATGAGAACAAAAAGATAGTATATTATGTAGTATTGAACACAAAGGAGTTAGCGGTCGGTAAGAATAAAAACAATAAACTGTTTGTAATAATCATTTTGTATTTTTCATTATAATGCTGGGAGCGAGGTCTGCGAAATAATTACTTGTTTTGTTTTTAATAGACTTTTTGAATTAAACACTCCAAAGACTCAACGTCCTTGTTGCATCTGTCAATAGCGAAGGCTGAATATTTAGCGAAAGTAGATCCCAAGAGTTTGATAGGTTGAAATATTGTAGAGCGTTTTTTTTTAGAATAGAGAGAGAGAGAGAGAGAACGGAGATAAATATGAAGTGTGGTGATAGTACACCTAGGGTCCGAGTAATAAATATGTCTATTTGCAAAATTCTGGGTTATTTTATGAAAAATATGTATGTATTTACAATTAAAATGCATCTAAAGTGAATCGACATTCTAGAAAACACACTCTTTTCTGTTTTCTTTTCAACAATTAGCTATCCGTAGCTTCAAAGGTTTTATAATTTAACAATCCAATTAATTTTACGGTGAAAGTATAATGTCTACCAGATGACAAGCGGTTACCACAGAATACGGGCGTTATTTGCAGTATGAGAGATGGTCATGCATGTCAAGTTGCATGGTATTAAGGAGAGGCGAAGACAAAAACAATTGTAATGCAAACCTCAATCTGGAAATTTTACGTCCTTTGTAAAGGGAAAATATTATTGTTATAATCAAGTTGTACTCTCTACAGGGCGTCCCACGGCGATGCCACATGGAGGGAAAGTACCTTAAATCCTTAAGTTAGCTCATTTTGTTTAAAGGAGACTTCATTTTATTTTTAAAAAGAAACAAAACTGCATTCAAAGATTTTTAAAAATTCGCTCGCCACACCCGGTAATCGAACCGACTAAAAGCCGAAAAAGTAACATCCTGTATTTTTATGGCATCAATCGATAGTGTCAATCATAAGGATCAAATCTCTCTAAGAAACATGGTAAATTAAACGAAAGGAAGTCCTTGAAATCTAAAATTATAAATTCAATTTGGCAAAATAAAACACTTTAACTCAAAGTTCATCCATCCATCTGATACCATATTAACAATAAAATTACATATTTAAACTGCTTTTCTTTTTTTATCGTGCTGACACCGCTGCTGGTCAGCAGTAGTATTTAGGTATGTCGAACTCAAACCGACTAAAACCGCACGCCATCTAAATTAACAGGTTATAAAGTTGATCCATAGGGCAATTCTCTTGCCATTTTCGTTGCACAGGGTACACCGCGTGCAGGTTTCTAATCAAATCAAAGATATCTCTAGTGTTGATACCTTGTAAGAATTTCTTACAAGGTATCAACACATCAAAGATATCTCTAGTGTTGATACCTTGTAAGAATTTCTCACAAGGTATCAACACTAGAGATATCTTTGATGAAATTTATTTAGTAAAATGAGTACTAAATGAATGAACTTTGTTACCTGTTTAGAATGTAACTTTATTGGGTAACTGCATGAGGTATGTGTAGGTAGGGTAGGTAGTTATTTTTGGGTGCTTGATTAGAAACCTGCACGCGGTGTACCCTGTGCAACGAAAATGGCAAGAGAATTGCCCTATGGATCAACTTATAACCTGTTAATTTAGACGGCGTGCGGTTTTAGTCGGTTTGAGTTCGACATAACTAAATACTACTGCTGACCAGCAGCGGTGTCAGCACGATAAAAAAAGAAAAGTAGTTTAAATATGTAATTTTATTGTTAATATGGTATCAGATGGATGGATGAACTTTGAGTTAAAGTGTTTTATTTTGCCAAATTGAATTTATAATTTTAGATTTCAAGGACTTCCTTTCGTTTAATTTACCATGTTTCTTAGAGAGATTTGATCCTTATGATTGACACTATCGATTGATGCCATAAAAATACAGAATGATACTTTTTCGGCTTTTAGTCGGTTCGATTACCGGGTGTGGCAAGCGAATTTTTAAAAATCTTTGAATGCAGTTTTGTTTCTTTTTAAAAATAAAATGAAGTCTCCTTTAAACAAAATGAGCTAACTTAAGGATTTAAGGTACTTTCCCTCCATGTGGCATCGCCGTGGGACGCCCTGTATATCTTCATCTGAGTTATGGCGTCGCCTCCCTTGTATTCTCCATTACAATTTCAAAATGAAAAAGATTCTCTTCGCAAAATGATCGCCCATTTTCCCAAATTAAGCACGAAACGTAATTAACGCAGGATAATTGCTTTAATGACCCAAGAACTAGAGCAACGCCTGCCTTTTTGTTATTTTTTTCTGTCAAAAACATTCTTAATGATTTATGAAGCTGTGGGTAATGAAACTTGAAAGCCATTTAAGAGTGGAGTGCTGGCGTTATATTCATATTTTTACTATTATCATCCTACTAATATTATAAACGCGAAAGTTTGTAAGTATGGATGGATGATCTTTCACGTAAAAACTACTGAATGGATTTTAATGAAACTTTACAATGATAATATATAATATATAATACTTAATAATAATACTAGCTTTTGCCCGCGGCTCCGCCCGCGTGGATGTCGGTTATCGCGACCAAACATAGCCTTTTTCCGATGAATTTTCAGTACTGAATTGATGCCGACTCTTGACCAATAGATGGCGCTGTGTGTCCGGAATAAATTTTATTTTTTATTTTATTTTTTGTAATAAAAACTATCCTATGTCCTTTCTCAAGTTCCAAACTATGTCTGTACCAAATTTCACACAAATCGGTTCAGTAGTTTAGGCGTGAAGCAAAGACAGACAGACAGACACACAGACAGACAGAAAGGCAGACAGACAGACAGAGTTACTTTCGCATTTATAATATTAGTTTGGATGGCTCAGTCGGGATCAGAATTCCACGCGGGCGGAACCGCGGGCAACAGCTAGTTATATTTATATTTTTACTATTTTCATAATGTAATAATGTACCTAATCGTGAATACTTCACGCCTGTAAAAATCTGAAGGGCAGACAGAGGAAAACAAATACCTTCAATTTGCCAACTACAAGAAGCGAAAGGCTGCCAGAATCGCGGCAAGTGCAAAGGTGTAGTCTTTAACAATGGTAAAAGATGGGGACCTATTCCGTAAGGCAATGTGTTATTCCAGACTCCCCTGTTCTATCTAGACCAGATCTATCCCTGCACCAAATTTCGGCACAGATCTTTTCAGCCCTTGGAGTGTAACAAACGTCCCAACATCTTCATAAATCTTTACAGTGTCTTAACTGTGAAGGTTCAATAGCAAGATTGTATTTCCAAGAGCGGCAAAAGTAGTCTTACGACGAGTTTGATGGCTGAAGTAGTGCAGTGATGTTTTTTCACTATTATTAATATTGAATAAATTTAAAAATTTAAAAACCGCCGACCCAAAAAGAGCCTATAAAAAGTAAAATAATAACTATTACATTATGGCCTACCCTAAGTATTGACCCTTTTGTCATTTGTCTCGTCGGGGGACCGCTAAGTACCTTGGTATGGTCTATACCCCCTGACGGTCAGACGGCGGCGACCGCATTAGTTCAGCCAGGCCCTCGATTCCGCTAAAGCAAAACCACTGTCATACTACAGGCACTGCAAAAATAGTATTAAACTTCAGACACTACACTTATTTATTCAATCTACAAAAAGCCATTTAATTTTAGACATTACCTTCATAACTTTAAAGTCTAAAATTAAATGAAACTTTTTTGCAGTGTCTGCGGTATGCCAGTGGTTTTGCTTTAACAGAATTGAGGCCCAAATGTTATTATCATAAACGTTTTGAAATTACGAAAACGAATTTGAATTTAATAACTGATTGATCAAAATATAAGCAATCTTATAACTTCATGGCGTAAATGTAATAAATAAATATGTTTTAAATATTTTAGGATATTCTACACAACGCTATCTAGACCTAAAGTAAGTATAACCCGCGCCACGTATCTTGGACCTAAAATGTGCTCAAAATGTGCCCTATACGCGCAGTACTCATTTCTTGGGTGTCTTTTGAGGATAGCACGGGCTGCTACTGCGGTAGACGAACTCAAATTCACCAAGCATAGACTATTACAAAGCAATCCGCGGGCGCCAGAGCCTCGTTTGTCTTACGATTTAGGTTCAAGATACGTGGCGCGGGTTATAAGCATAGCTTAGTTAGCTTGTGTTATGGGTTCTGAAATATCCACTTTATCGGTTGCATTGTCATCAGACATCTTCATAATTACAAAACATGTTAAGTAAATTAATGTCTAGCTAGTGTTCATGATACTGAACGAACGACCTTGATCAATATTCAACCTACATGTTCACTTCAGCATAAATTCTGAACAGAAGAAACTGCTTGCGTGTGTTATACCCGCTTACCATACGAATACATTGGAAGGTTTTTTTCTTGTTTTATTTCTTTATTGATTATTATTATGGCCTATAAACAATTGCACCAAATTGTAATTTGTAATCTGTGCGCGGGTATAGTTTTTGCCTGAGTCGAAAATCCAATCCAGGACACATTTACACAAACAGTCAGATGCACACGCAGCCAACGAAATAAGTATACATCTTTACACGTGAAGGTGTACATTTATTTCCTTGTCCGTGTGTACGGATCCCGACTTTTGATTTGACGTTATTAGTGTGCCTCGTGTTGTTAAGAGTAATTGTGACTTTTCTAGACATTAATAATAACAGAGAAATTTTATATGATGTAATTTCGAAATTATTTAATAATAATTACGATCTAGCCTTGATGGTAATAATTTATTTAAATAAAACTTGGTATGCAAAAAAACTTACAAGAATGTGTTTTATGGTCAATGGTGCAACACACTTTGAGCGTGTGTTATTCACTATGTAACACTAACTTCACTAAACTAACTCTAATGGCGTACTACTCTTTTATTACTTTTTATGTCCATGGTATAAAGAAGCTGGATAACCTGACATTTTCAAGAAATCTTTGTTCATTCATGTGCTTTGGTGCATTTTTTATAACCTTAAGTACAAAGTGAACTTCTAAGTTCTCACTTTCCATTTAAGTACAAATTTTAACCCAAAGTACCTAGTTTATTTTGGACTTTTTATACTATTTCAACATTACCTATTTCGTTTTGTTCGAAAACAAAGAAATATAAGCAATATCATTGACAACCAGTTAAGAAACATATAAACACAATTACAGTAGAATTTCACTATTACTTTACGATATTTGGAACAGGTAACCACCACCCTCAGAACGAAGGTTAGATGTACCCTTGCACGCGAGAGTAATACATTTTTGTCTATGCCTTAGGGAAATACCGCTCTGCTACAAGTTTACGAGTTAGACGTTTTATTCAACAACTTGAGCATCTGCGGGTTGAAGCAATATTGTAAATTTTAACGGGCAAAACATGGCCGCACGTTTCAAATGTTATTCGCGACGAACGTAACTTAATATAACTTTAATAAATGACGTTATTGCGTACATGTAATCATATACAAGACACGTACTCGATAATGGGTTTTCATAAGAAATATTTAGTCGATTAGAAGTGAAAGTGTATAAAAATATCGTCTAGACGGAGCTATTATGAGTTAATTTTGCTTTTTATAGAACTAAGCGGGAGGCAGACGAATCTCTGAGAACAAACGAACTATTTTAACGCTGTAAGCATTCATCCACTACATTCATAATATTAGGACTTGGTGATTCACTTGCTTTCAAGAAGCCTTAGCTGTTCTGAGGTACATATTTATTTTCTTTTTTCAATAAATTATTGAATAACTATTGTGTTCAAAATAATAAACTTTGGACTAGTAACACTACTAATAATTCATGAACGTTAGGTTCCTTTGCTTAAAAAAAACATCAGAAAAAAAACGCGAACAAATTACTACGCCAATTCCATACATTTCACATTTTTATCTACTCGCTCTTAATTAAAAAAAATCCTTATGTAATACTTTTTTTTAAGTTCCCTTTATGGATTGAAATTGTATTATCATCCGATCTGAAGGTGTGTGTCAAATATCAGATCAATCATTCAGAGAAAAATTTCAATTACTAGATTTGACCCACAAGAAAGCCAAACTAAATAAAACCGTTCAATAAAAACGTCCACATTCAGATATTCATCCAATCAAATCCATTGTGAAGTAAATGAAATGAAGCCACGCGAATTTAGAAGTAGGAAGCGAAACGGCAAATTTACGGGAGCCATGAAGCGTTCCATGGACAAGGTTTACGGTGTATTATGGGGTTTATGGGCCATTGGAACGCATTGCAGAGGGGATGGAACCACAATGCCAATGCGGAATGATTTTCGGATTTCGAACACCTGACCACGAAATTACAATAGTGGAACGGTAGGAAAATGGCTCTAGGTTATATTTGTTGTGCTAAAATGTTAACGAATTGAGGTGAGGTGCAAATTTTTACACATGAACCTGGTTTAGACCCGTATTCTAGAACGACACTCAGTCTTGAATCTCGATTTATCTGAGAATTGATAGACAGATTGATAGATTTGACAGATCGTCTATACAATCTGTCTTCAGATAAATCGAGATTCAGAACTAAGTACCATTCTAGAATACAGGTCCTAGAGATATGGATATAGAGATAAGTTTACAAACTAATTGTTCGATTGTACCTATCTGTACGATTTGGAAAAATCTTTCTGCATTGATAAATTTTTCGAATCTCGAAATTCAAGAAAAGTTGAGAAGTAAAAGCTGGAAAGCGGATACCGGACAGCCAGGATTCGGATGCGAACGGGACTGACGGAAATGTGGTGAAGATGTTGTTTTGGGGAAGATTACTTACAGGCCATTTAATATATATCAGTAGGTAAATCCTACTAATATTATAAACGCGAAAGTTTGTAAGTATGTGAGGATATATGTATATGAGGATGTTCGTTACTCTTTCACGTAAAAACTGCTGAATGAATTTTAATGAAACTTTACAATAATATAGCATAAACTTCAGAATAAATCAGCGTAGAACGAGATCAGAATTCCACATGGGCGGAGCCGCGGGTAACAGCTAGTATCCGAATAATTTGAAGTTCGGTGGATGAAACCGCTAATAAAATGAAAAACTGTTCATCTTAATCAGTAAAATAAAAATGGCTTTTGAAAAACCGCAGTAAACGTCGACATTGTATGGGTGGGAAAGCTTTTACAATGTCCGCACTAATGCATATTAATGGTATCTGAGTTTAGTGCTTGAGTATGACGCACGTGTGACGTCATTGCTTGCCCTTTACGAGCCAATGCTTTCACACCCCATGTAGCTGAGACGTGACAATGAACTTGAAAGGAGCTAGTGACGTTTGATTTTGAATAGAGTTAACACAACACAACGTGCCATCATCATCATCTTCTTAGGCTTTTCCCAACTCAGTGGGGTCGGCTTTCCAGTCTAACTGTGATGCGGCTGAACTTCGATATTTTTCGTGAAGTGACTGCTGTCTAACCTCCACAACCAATGAGCTATATTCAAGTTGTATAGTTAGACTTGTCAGACTTTTCAGCGTTCCAACTACCCGTAACAATAGCCATAGCCGTTCGTGTGTAGTGATGTACAAGCCTCGAGGCGTCGAGTCTTATTTCTGAAGCCTCGAGGCGGAATGGCAAGACTCAGTGAGCTCAGTGAGCGCCGAGTCCCGAACCTAGCCAAGACGCGAGTTTTATGAGCCATACCTCGAGGCTTCAAAAGAGTTCGAGGCTTCAAAAGAACTTGAACCTATCAAAAGAGCTCGACACTTCAAAAGAGCTCGAGCCTTCAAAAGAACTCGAGCCTTCAAAAGAGCTCGAGCCTTCAAAGAACTCGAGTCTTCAAAAGAGTTGTAAAACGAGCTCGCTAAAACTCAAGAACGGCTGAACCGATTTGGCTAATTTTAGTCTTGAAATATTCGTGGATGTCCAGGGAAGGTTTAAACGGTGAGGAAATAGGTGCAGCGGGAACAAGATCAAAAATTCCCCAGTCGTCGGGCGCCATACAAACGAAGCGAGCCTTGTAAATGAAACCGAGCTCTAGGCAAAGGGACTCGGACGCCTCGAGACTTGTATTCGTGTGGCTACCGGACCGACGGCTTGCTTTAACGTGCTCTCTGGTTCACGAAAATACCCTGACAAATGGAAATAGACATATTCATGCATACAAATATTTGCACTGAGCGGGAATCGATACCGAGCCTCCTGCGTAGCACTCACTACCGCCACAGAGGTAAGAACATGAAACCAGAATAATGATAATGAAATATTAAGAAACAAAGCTCACGAAGGGAAGACTTTCTTTATTAAATATGTACGTACCACGTACTAGTTTAGCACTAACGAGACGCGCAACTCGTTAGGAGTGAATATTGCACAGGAATGAAAGTTACTGGACTGTGACGACTCAATTCAGTCTCGGAGCCAAGCTGTTAATAGACTTAATTGGTGCGGGAGTCTATGATAGACGGAATTTTCATTTGAAGCCAAAAAGGTTGGTGAAATGTGTGTAGGGTCAGGTGATTTGGATATAGTGGAAAGGAAGGAATGAATATGGACTGGATAAGGTTCTGTGTGAAATAAATATTAATGTAGATAGTGATAATAGAGATGAGGTTCAATTTTTAACCCTCGACGTTGTAATATATGAGACTTACTTTCAGGTTTAAAAACTATAATAGATAATTGTTAATTTGCATTGAAATTATATAAATTAGTTTCGGTTTGACCACATATAATTTGAAACATATTAATTGAGTTTTACTATTATATGTCATACAGTCCAGTGTATCCATTTGATTTTCAATCCCAACATCAACGGTTCTTTTATTCGTTCGTTTTAATGTCATGTAGATTTCTTTAATATTTTTTTCCTCGTCAATAAGTAAAAAATATAATGTTACTAAGAGTTTTGAAATGTGCAATGTTTATTAATAAAATTGTTTAAATAATAACTAGCGAGAAATTCCCATCTGAGGGTTGATCAAAATAAAATGACCTCTATTACGTTCGTCTTAAAGCCGTATATCAAACGTAAAGGGTGGATAATAAATTTGAAACTTTCTACGTTTCAAGTACGAGCCACTTCACGTGTCACTCGGCTTCTCTCGAGAGCACCCTTGAAAATTAATATGTTATTTTTCCTAACGAAGAAACTTGATATACTTACAAACGTAGATTTATATAACAGTAACCCACCGTTTTAGGCTTTAGGCCCGTATTCCAGAACGTTACTCAGTTCTGCCCCCTAGACAAGTGGCAATTCGCTGCCCCATAGACTTAAAAGAAATGTTGGCCCGCGTATATTAGAATGATGAATGTATGGGATTTGATGTACATGAAAGTCATCAACGTATGTCGTAAACGTCAAAATACCTGTCATATACAGGGTGTCCCAAAATTCAAGGATAAGCCGGCAACAGGGGGTGGCCCTACTTATGGCTGCTCAGGAAAAAATAAGAAAAAAATATATCTCTATTTTTTTTTTAATTACTCGAACTTTTTAAAATTCCTCGAAATTCGGTACCCTTAATGTTATTTTCAACTACCAGGTCCACAATTTTGCAAATATTTTTGAACTCTTTTCTGAATTAGCAAGCTAAGAAGCATGGCTATCCATCACCACCCTGAAAAATTATAGGATATTTGTAGTTATTTTACAAAAATAAGTCAAAATATTTTTTTGTCGTCAAATTTTCATATATTTTTACTTTCGACCCACTTTATCTTATCTCGGTGAAAAAAAAAAGTATGGGTGGTGAAAGTTATGTAGTGCGTCCAGTTGTTGGACTTTTAGGGGCTCCGACTACCCGTAACAACTGTCATAGATGCTCGTATGGCCACTACGATCGACGGCCTAACGTACTTTCTCGGTCATCCATCCGAAAACCACCCTGGCTTATGTTGCTTAACCTCGTAATGTGATAACCTACTCGGTTACCACTTTGTCACAAGTCCCGTCAATGATTTTTTATTGAGGATGAATGCATTGTGTACAAAGTAAATCTGGTGATTTTCAATAAGAGCAATGTATTAAATGTGATTCTTATTTCGTATTAATCGTATTTCATTATAGTATCATACCCGAATTATACCATTTTGAAATCTTGGATAGTTGCGCCAATTTTTGAAAAAGAATGCCATAGTGGTGTTTATACTTTTTTTTTTTCACCGAGATAAGATAAAGTGGGTCGAAAGTAAAAATGTATGAAAATTTGACGACAAAAAAATATTTTGACTTATTTTTGTAAAATAACTACAAATATTCTATAATTTTTCAGGGTGTTGGTGGATAGTCATGCTTCTTAGCTTGCTAATACAGAAAAGAGTTCAGAAATATTTGCAAAATTGTGGACCTGGTAGTTGAAAATATCATTAGGGGTACCGAATTTCCAAAGATTTTAGAAAAGTTTAAATAATTAAAAAAAAAATAGAGATACAATTTTTTTTTATTTTTTCCAGAGCAGTCATAAGTAGGGCCACCCTCTGTTACCGGCTTATCCTTGAATTTTGGGACACCCTGATACGTCAAATCCCATACATTCATCATTCTATTCTACAATACGCTAACGAATTGTCACTTATCTAAGGGAGCTGAATGTCAATTAACATTAACAGATTTGAATTTGAATTGAATCCGTCCTCAGTACCTACTAGTTAAGTGTAAATCGATATTCAGGGCTCAGCTCATATCTTTCTGGAATACAGGCCTTAATGTTAGGAAACGGGTAATATGGAGGGTTATTTTATGAAGAATGTAGGCCTTGGGTTTACTTATAACAAAATTCCTACAGAATAAAAGGTTTGCCACGAATTCCTCAGCTACTACCAACATACTTGTGATATTGCTGTACCCAAAATAAATTACATAGCAGTAGGCAACATATCCTTAATAGTACCTACTCCCACTACCTAGAACTATATAGCAGTTAACTTAGCAATTAGTAAACAGAGTCGATTGATTTCTGCTGACATTGCTAACTTGTAAGGTTTCGTTCCCGACCTTCCAATAACACTGCTTGTACACTTCCCTTATTCGCATAAGGGCAACTTCTCAGAATGGCAATTTCTCATAACGGCAACTTCTCAAAAGGGCAAATTCGCATAAAGGCAGTTTTGGTACAGTTTAGCTTTTAAGTATAGTACCAAAATTCCACCAAAACCTTCTTTTGCTGTGAATAGAATCGCCAAATCTAAACTTTTTGCAGATAATCAAATTGCGTCTCAAAATTAAAATAAATATTTCAACTGATTCCAAAAACCAAAAACAGGTAATGAAAAGTATGTACTAAACGCGATATATTGAAGAACGTACACAAAACATTGATACAGATGAAAATAAAAAGATGTTTAGAAGAATATATATTTCAAAGAAACTTTAAATATCTAAGCTGTAGGTAGAAAGCAATAAAATTTATGCTATCGAGACGTAAACGTCTTCAACATCATTCAATACATTTTTAACAAAGAAATATTGAAAACCTTTTTGACTCTTTATCATTGACTGACATCAATTGTTAATAATAGAATTAGTTTAGGTATAAAATTAGAACATGTACAATACTAAATACTTTTAAAATTGAATGTACTTCTTACTTAATCCGTCTCTTACAATAAATCTGTTAAATTGAAACCTTACGAAAGATATTTAATCGTATTTAGTCCGCCCGGGCATATAACCCGCAGTTACAATCATTGGCTAACACACATTCCTTTTTGTCAAATGTTTAGCAAGATTATTACCTATCGTCTATTGTTGCTAATAACTAGGTTTAATAGACATCATTAAATGGAGTTATTATCTTATGATGATGTTCTTTTTAATGGCTTCTGCAGCAAATCATCGTAATTTTACCAATATCAAGTAAAACAGTTTATAAAATTATTAATGGCGAGGAAGAAATTTCAAGTAATTCTACCAGAGCCACGTTAGTCACGACAGCAAATTTCTTTCCATGTGTCCACCCCCCACGAGATTCAGGTCGTCAATCAGGACGTGTGGTTGGATTTTAGGGGGCTAATGAGGCAAACATATTTGACAGATGACAGATGACATATAATTTTTTTTTTTACAGAACATGATGCTTATCCTTGTTATTCTTTTTTATCTCTCCCTACTTCACCCTCTTCAATGCATACCTATCAATTCTCATTACCGTTGGCTGTTTCCATCGCTTTTATATTTGCCAGCGTTTTACCAGTTTGTGGGTAATGGAGGGCAACGGTGAAGTTTATTGCAGTATAAAAGTCAATCTTCATTATATAGGTGGCTAGAACCTTGTGGTTAATATGGTGAAATGTCTCCAAGAAAACTTAGTAGTAATTTATTAGTAGAAATGTAGATATTTGTTTTGTGCTGATGATAGTTGTTTATTAATACAGACCGTGTGTCAACCCACGGAATTTGGCGAGTTTTTATTTAGTGAGTTGACGAATGACCTGTGAAAATCATCGAATCTTCAAGTCTATATGAAACACGAACAACGACTATTCTGCGCCTATTTTTCTACTTAGGGTACAACAATGATGAAGAATTTAATCCTCTCAAAGTTGATAGTCAACAAAAAAATTGTCACGATTGAATCAGCATCAGAATCATTGAATAACATTTCATAGAAGTCAAAAGTTCTTTTATTTGAGGCATTCACATACATATTTACTGCTATCCACTTCCTATATCCATTAACATAACACTAAGGATTCTCTCTTGTTTGATTCAGATAGTTTTTCCAAAATAAACATCTGAATAGTTATTGATAATTATGATCAAAGGATATTATAGGTATAGCATATCGATTGAACAGCAAGAAGAACTTGTTGTGTCAAGTGATTATGCATTTATAATAATAAATAAACTAGAGGCCGCTCGCGACTTCGTACGCGTGGAGTTCGTTTTACCCCTTTAAAAGATTGGCTATAAGGAACTAAATATTTTGTTCACTTAGGTATGGTCAATTATACGTAACTTATAAACTGCTTTGCAGTAGTTTTTGGAGACGTTTGTCGTGGCTTACTTTAATATTTGTGTTAGACGACTTCGATTCATGTTTCAACGATACATCAAACTTTAATAATTCTAACCAAAAATAGAGAACGGATTTCGTTTTGAATAGCTTCTGTAACTCTGTTAGATATTTTCTGTTCAACGTATAAGAACTTCCTGACTTAGATTTTAATTTTCATCAAGCGCTTACCACAAGATTCGAGCTCTTAATTCAATCACACACTTGTATTATTCTGTAGTGTAACGTTTTATAACAATCCTTTATTTATTACCTTAGGCACTACCTTAACTATTCGAACATCTACTTCAGCTCATCTGTGCATTACCCTTAAATTCAAATTCTTTATTCAAAATAGTGCAACATTGATACAGCTTCTTGACGTCAAAACGTCAAAGCCTTAGACTGGTATAACTCCGGACACGTATCTTGGACCTAAATCGCAAGACAAACGAGGCTCTGGCGCCCGTGGATTACTTGGTAATATCTATGCTTGATGAATTTGAGTTCGTCCACCGCAGTAGCACCCTGTGCTATCCTCAAAAGACACCCAAAAAATGTGTACTGCGCGTATAGGGCACATTTTGAGCACATTTTAGGTCCAAGATACGTGTCCGGAGTTATAGGCAGATTATGCCTTTGAACATTAACTCCGCCTTTGTACATATTCTTGTATACATAGTCTCAAGTTAAAAAATAAATCCTTACCTGTAGTATTGCCAGACATTTCAATGATACATTTGCAGTCCCTCCCTATCTCCCTCGAGTTGAAGGGCCGCACCCGGACGGCCACCTTGACAGACGACATGGCGGCTGTGTTTTCTTCTAGCACACACAACCACTAGTGCATCGGTACGGGGCCGGATTTACAACTGTAACAAGAAAGATCATTTTAGACTAGCTTTAATCATATATAACACACACTTAATATTTAAATCTGGTGGCTGGTGGATTGTCACCTGAGTGGTATAAAAAAAAAGAAAAACTTCTCGGTAATAAATAACAATGAGCCTGATTCCATATTAACTGTTTGACCAAATGATATAACTAGTACGTTATTTCTAGAAGTTTCTGTAAAAACGGATAAAAACCTGAATTATGTAAAATCAAATGTAATTTTTTTTTATAAATTAATGACATTTTACTTATTTCTAGATATTTATGGAAAGTTATATGAATTGAAATAAAACCACTTATTAAAGTTTTTCATTTCATAAGTGAAAATCGCGTAAACTTTAGAAAACATCAAGTTATACGAACATAAAAACATAAGGTTTAAGTAATCTTCTTCTTCTTCTTCTTAATGATGTTTAAGAATCAAAAGTAAATAACATAAATATGTTAAATTCAAGTATATATTCAACTTCAATAATGTTTAAGTCACTCTGTGCAATTTGAATAAAACTAAGCGAGTAAAACTATGGATAACACAATTTATACAAGTAATCTGGTTAATTGATCATTTCTAGAATTCATATTACCAGCTTGACTTAGTTTATATCTAGATAGCGCTGTGTTACTATTCTTCTTCAAATCAAATATATTTAATCATGAAGGTCATAAACTAAAATTCACGATTAGTCTAGAATTCTTATTTCTTCATTTACATTAACAACTAGATTTGCAAGGTAAAGGCCAGCGAGAAAATATAATTTGCCAACGAAAACTCCCAACCACTCTATTGAAAAGTTTTAAATCAAATGAAAACACAGTCTTAATTGAATTCAGCTTAAACGAAGTCAAATACGAGTAGAATAGCTGTCCTACCCCGCAAATCTTAAGTTATCGACCCTACGCCTAGCGGTCGGCAAGAATATAACGCAATCTGCAATATGAAAGGAGCTGAAATCAATACTATGTTAAAAGAATCAGGTTTAGTATTAGATTTGGAAAGAATTCGGGGCTCCGATAAAATACTTTTACTCTGTGGTCGGAATGAGCACGCAATTTGAAGAAAGGCCATTGGCCTCTTTCTCAACTATAATTTGGCTATTATTCTAGCCAAACAAACCGGTATATTGTTGGGTACAGAATGACTAAGCTCTGTAAGAGGTCTTTTATCTGGGCTAAAATCTGGAACGAGCTAATAAGAGTTATAAAACTGTAGTGGCCGGATGCATTAAATAATTGTTTAGAAACTTAAAACCGAAGCGTGAAGAGAAAATATTTAAATTATTCTTTTAGTGGTTCTGTGCATTTATGTTTTTTTACTTATAAGGCAAACGTGAAATAGGATGTCGAATGCAGTTTATAAAATCATGAAAACATCATCAGAGACCATATTTTAAAATTTGTTTAATTTGTTCAAAGATAATTTATTGTGAGAGCGACTGTGTAACCTCTTAACAATGAAGGGCATCTCGGTCAGAAGGTGTATTAACTAGGATCTGGATAGGTTTGTTTGGGTTCCAAAAGATTTTGGAGGTCCCCTTCCACAACCACGTTTTATAAATCTTTTGAAAATAAAAGAGAGAAATCTCATTATTTTCCAAATTCCAACTAAGAATTCTTTAGAATCAACCAGTCCGTAAACTGCGCCCTCAATTGCGTCAGACCGCCATCGAATACCTCGTTAAACGCAAAACTAAAACACGAAGAAAAGGCAGCGAAGAGAATTCCCTTAAAACGATTGTAGATATAATGCCGGCCCATAATGAGGTTGTCACGCGGGTGGGAAATGCTAAGTTCTTAGGACCGCCGTTTTGAGTGGTAATAACAATTATCCAACATTGTGAAACTAATGGAAATGTTCCAGTAACGTCGTAGACCGAATGTCTTTTAAGCGGTTTGATTGAAGGGGTATTTTACATAGCTACCCAAATTTTGGGGTAATGTTTTCAGGGTTAGCGTATGTTTATGAGTTGTTTTCTCCATTTGTAACTTTAAATATTTAAATAGATTTTAACGGATATTGTTAGAATCCTTTAATCCCAAGTGACAGCTTAGCTAAGGTATTAACTATTTTGTTCCATTTTGACAGAAAAGACTTGTTAAAAACTTTTGTTATTATTTTGTTGTTTTTTTTTTAACAGGAGAAACATAAATTAGTCAACAAACAAACATCCTCCGGACAGGGTTGTTGATTATGCTACAAGTTAGTCTTCTAATATGGATAAGTGGATTGTCAATAAGCTGGTTAGCTTGAACTTCAAAGATATTGATGGGGCCTAAATGCCCAATATCCATAGTGGGAAAGAGTCATTACAATAATATAATTGGAGAATTCTTAGATACAGTTTTGTCATCAACTGCATATTTTAGGACTTTCTAAAACGTATTTATTGTTAGGTTTTTGAAAACAGATAAACCACTTTTCTAATGAATTCGGTGTTACAAAGAGTCAATGAATTAACCAAACAAAGCGGTAGAAATTTTAAACAAAGAATTGAAATACCCATTTCGTTCGGTAATTATACTTTTCAAGTCTGTCATTTAACGGTGCCTGCACTGAAGCCGTTCTATATTCAAACTGATTAATTAAAGAACGTAACCGTCGATGCATGCGCGTGCGATCACAGCTGATGCGTTTTTTGTCCTACTGAGCTGCAGTAACTAGGCTATTGTGGTAATGTAACTAATCTTAAGTTTTTTTTGTTTGCACACGATTTGGTAATACAGTTTTTTGTGCAAAGTTATTTGTTAAGTATCATTCGAATTTCAAGGGCACTGTTGCGTGGTTTGTTCAACACGAGCTCATAGCATGTAATGCGGACGTATTCCAACTAGAACATCATACGATATTGGTTAATTATGAACAAACGTTGAAGTAACTAAACTAAAAATGGCCGTATATATGTAGTTTAATAGAGTTTTTGACAGATTTATAGAAAATCACTTCGATTAAAACATAAATATCGACCGTTACATTTTAAGCCAAGAAAGTATTAAACTTGTTGTTGAACAATTTAGTTAAACTATCACACTCGAATAATAACAATGAAACATTCCAATACCTACTCTTTGGTGTCTTCGATATTAAATAATTAAAACTCAACACAAACAATTGCAAAACTAGATAATCAAATATTCACTTGCACAATATAACGATTTCACACAAACGTCCCGACAACAACGTTACCAATCACAGTAACCTGCGGAGTCATGACTTCGATCACTATAATCACAGTTGCTCCGGCGAGCACCGACTACAAAATGGTGAATGTTTTCCTGAAAACGATTCTCGCGTGCGGTAATTGGCCGCGGTCGAGTGCGCACAGAGCGTATCGAAAGCGTCGGCCACCACGGCCGCTGCACCAACACACTTACGTAACATCCACTGCAACCATCTTCGCCAAACCCCTAGTAGGGTCCGATATTACGCGAGATCAAAGGAGCGGCCATGAAAAAACGTGTCGCAGAGATGACTCACCGCGCTCACTAGCGCCACCTACACCCCCCGAGATCGCAGATCGGTATCCGGGAAAAGCACATCGGAAGCCTGTAACCTTGGACACTGCACTGGCCGCGGCGGCTAGGTAGGCGTGGAGTTATCCGCTACAGACTTACCCGAATCCCCGTACGATTGTGATCGATGGCGACGATCCGAATCGCGTTTTCACAACGTTTGTTTTCCCAAGAGCTGGTTGCTTGGTCAGGTAGCAGCGCCGGCCGACATGGCGCGTCGCGTGCCGTACCGCGGTGTGACTGCGGCCCGGCAGCCGTGGCGGGGAGGAGGTCGTGCCGGGCATGCGCGCAGAACGCCTCCGCGCCTTCGATCTAACACCACGCTGCGCGACACCGCCGCCGCGCACCCCACACCGCAAATAACACAATCCTCACCAACCTGACCATTTCCACTGTCCAACACCATTCAAATTGACTCTAATTGTTATTTGAAATGTTATACAAACAACGTTACTTATTTTAGCCCCTATAAAATTAAGTCATAATTAACGGTCGAGGGTCGATTTTGTAACGCGATAAAAGTACTTCGTCGCAGTCTCCGCCTCCCCGATACTCCCACGTATGAAATTGTTTGCTCAGATGCAGGGTGTCGTGAATGATGGCATTACTTTCATATACTCTAAATAAACGTATTGATTGTATTGAGGGTAAAGAGGTACCTAATTGAAAATGCAAACAAGAGGAAGGGTGAGCAGAATCTGGGATGAACGTCAGAGATCATTCTAGACACGTGCGCTTTGATTCTAGCACTCCTGATCAACTTGATGGGCGGCTCGTTCTGAATTTCAATACACTCAACTGAAATCGATGGTATTATGCAACATTGTCTACAAAAATTCTACAAGTTTATAAAATTCTCTGACAACAGACTAGATTGAGAGTTTACGTAATGTATTGCCCATAAAACTGGCACGATAATTTGGTTGATAATAAACTAATTCAAAGCATTCAACTTACAGCAGTCATAAAATTGAAATGAGGAAAATCTCGCCTAACAATGTTTATAGAAGCGTCGCAGAGCCTAAGAAGTCAGCTACAGCAGACACCATAAATCATGATGTTACCAAATCTTGGGTCAAAGGACTAGACAAACATGGAACTACGCACTTGGAGCTGAACGAGTGACGCAATTGCTCCGTATCGATTGAGACACACACCGATATCGGGATAGGACCGTCGAGATTAAACATATCAGGATACAGCTCTACTGCGGATTAAAGAGGAAAGTTGAAGCTAATTCCTCTTAATTCCAAACATTCCAAGAAAGAAATACCATAGCGACTGAATTAAAGAACTATTACATGAATACTAAATGTAAGCCACCTTATGTGAATAAGAAATGAAACAATCGTTCTTCTTCATCCTAGCGTTTGAAACTGTTCACCTCGGAGTCCAGGGTTCGCTTAATGGAACAATCCATATAACAAAATTAATACTTCCAGCAATTGACGCAACTGCATACATATGAAGAAAAATAGCTTTCGGGATCGCATTACGACATAGTGTGCCAATAAAAAATGTTTATGAAGGGATCTCGAGCCGCGGGTCACCCTTCCGAAACTTTTTTACATGTCTTATGTTATTGGTTTCATGCAATATCTTTGAGGATTTCTTCATTACGAAGTAAAGTTGACTTTTGGTTGGAGGGCTGTAAAAATGTCCAGAACAATCTAGGCGTTTCGACCGATACTGTATAAACAAATAAAGCGAATAAGACATTTTGTGGATATCATATTTTTTTAGCTTGGTAGTAAATGTGGGATGTATGGAGTTCAAAATTAACTCACAAACTTACAACAAATAAAATCACATGAAAAAAATTAATAATTTAAAAATAAGTACCTAGTAAGAATTCGATTTAGATTGGAAAATATATTTGGAAAATATTTCTTTAAGGGATTCGAAATTCTCTTATACAATTATCTTGGGGCTTGAGCCCTCTCAGTGCCTCGGAGAGTACTAAGAAATACAACAGACCCAATTAACGAAAGCAATAGCCCCAGAAAGAAAGTAAATTGATTAAATTATAGCAAAGACCGTACAAGACCGACCCTTACATGTGTGGCTCACGAATGAGGTTAACAGGAGTCTTCAATCTTAATCCAACGTTAGCTACGAGTAAAATGTAGGAGCGTGAAAGAATTAGGGCCTCTTCATACTTACGTAGACGGCAGGGAATATCGGGAATTTCCAGTCGCTCCGATGAGGCACCTTACAAGACAATCGCAGTTATAAAACTACTCTCATAGTTTGGTTTTGGTGGTGACCAGAGTTGATAACCGTCTTTCTGGAAGAGGGAAGTTGTTGCTGATATTGCAAGGATTTATGGGCAGCATTAACCTTTCATCGTGAGGTGGCCTGTGATCGATTATGTCGTTAAAAAACTTATTTGAGAATAATATTGAAGGCATGCCCCTGAATGCGCCAATTTGATTGGCACCACCTAAAATTGTGCCGAAATTATCTCATAAAACTATATGAATAAATTTTGGTGGGATTCAGAATTAATGCGTTAAATGTAATGCGTGTAATTCCTTCAATGTTATACTATTGCGGGAATGATCAAAAGGCTATTATTTTAAATAAAGTGAATAGAACAATTACTTTCATATGAGTCCTTAAACTAAGACATTGTACCTACATATTGAACAGATCAACAGATTTATTCAGAATTCAGGTCTGTGACAGCAGACTGTCTGGCATATTCTAAAATATTCAAAAAGCGTCCTAGACTCAGAGCGATTGCATGCGTGAGAACACGCTTCAATTGGTAAAAATAAGTTGAAACAAAAAGACTATTTCTTTTCTCAGGCTGCACTGACTGTCGATATCAATAAAAACTGAAAAATCTTTCCATAGTTTGGTTTATTTTAGCTTTTAATGGAACGAGTACCCTCAACCCCGAAAGCAAAGCCTTCAATCAGCAAAAGTACCAGCAAGTCAGGTTGGCTCGAGCACTGAAGATGTTTGCAGGGCCCCATACAACTTTTCTCCACCCTAGACGTAGGTCATCGTAACTCATTAACGGTATAATTTGAACTATTGAACAACTAGGCGATCACAAGTAGGTATTTGAAAGTTTTTTGTGTAAGGTAACGTGTGTTAAGACCCTAATCTGCTAAATAATAGCACTAACGCGTCGTCGAATAAAACTAGGTAATAAATCAGCCCGCCTGTGTTTTCCACTATGAATTAATTATTAACTAAGAGAGATGTTGTTTAATTCGAAGTGACTTTGTAATTTCATCAACAGCCTACGTAGGAGGTAGGAGCCGGGCTTCGTAATAAAGCTGTCGGCCCTAAACATTATTTAATATCATAATTTTAGTTTTGTTTTTAAGAAATAGTACTTTATACATGAAGTAGAAACTAGCAAAGTAGAATATAAAAGCGACCCTATTTCTGGTAAATATAAACCCTTCGAATCGGGACCTATTAGTTTGTTGTAACGAGCCACACTTTTTTTATGTAGAGCCTGAGATACTTTTAAGTACAATGACCACGCCTGATAGTGAACTGAAGGCAGTCACAGAAAAGAGTTGGTGGTGATCACCATTACAGATATGTCCCATGTTGCAATGGCGGTACTCAGCTCGACGGCCTCATCTGATGCTTTATTCCCAGTAGTCCCCTCTAGCCCTGTCCTCCGGGGTGACAGCTGGGAATTGTCTTCCCATTGGTCACCGGGGTGACAATTTGTGCAGACTTCCCATTTGTCCCCTCTAGTCAGCTTTCAAAGGGAACATTCGGCACAAATTGTCACCCCGGTGAAAAATGGGAAGACAATTCCCAGCTGTCACCCTGGGGGACAGGGCTAGAGGGAACTACTGGGAATAATCGTTTTTCCCGCCCCGCTTAAAGGACTGCAGTAATACAAATAATGCTATAATGTTGGCCTTCAGTTTCATGAGATGGTTTTTCACGCCTTAAAGTACCCGGGATTTTAGGAAGAGAACACAATTGTATAGTGCGGCAAAGTCATATCCTTTTTTTAAACCAGAATTATGATTACTTAAAGACTTATCGTTGTCAAAACCAATGATATATAAGTAGGATGATGCAGGATCGTCTCCAAAAGTTACCTCTATTTTCACCGCATTCCACAGAGACGGGTAAATACCAACTTATCGCAATTGCTTGTAAGTTATATCTCATTGCGAACGTTAGAAGCCAGTCTAATAAAATAATAGTTGAATGTAGTGGTATCACGCATCGCTGTGCGCACACCAATTCCCTTATTTTACGATATTTGACCCTTTTCTTGCCCTACGTAGGTACTCTGCACGTGCGTAGTTTTATTTATTTTTTTGCATTTAAATTTTTTAGGTAGGCATTGAATGTTTTATGTGAGGATTCTATTGGAATGGATATAATATGTGAAGGGAGGTTTGAGTTAACTATTTGTAGAAATTTGGTGTTAAAAGAAGAATTAACTTTCATATAGACTATTTAACTTAAAGGCAAAAGATTAGCATTAAATTAACGCTTCAATCAATTAATCAATTAGCCTATTGCAGTCCACTGCTGGACAAGGCCTCTCCATCCAGTCCGTCCAAGCCACCCTTCGTAGGTCGTCCGTCCACCTAGCTTGGGGGTATCCCACCTTACGTTTTCCTTCTCGCGAATTAACGCTTATGCAACTGTTAATTTGTTTTCATTAACGTAATTTTTTTAACAGCTGAGGAAGGGATGTTAATGCCCGTGTTCTGGAATGGTACTCAGTTCTGAATCTTAATTTATCTGAGGACAGATTGTATTGACAATCTGTCAATCTGTCTATACAATCTGACCTCAGATAAATCGGGATTCCGGACTGAGGGTCGTTCTAGAGTACGACCCTTAATCTCTGTGTTTTGTAGGGGGAGAAAGAAAAGTGTTATTGTTACTGTTGACTTGCGTATTTTCTACGCCATTACAAAGATATGAAAAAAAAAAACAAGTCGAGCCGTTCTTGAGTTTTGCAGTTGGCAACACACTTGAATAATTCTTTCATTAGCTATCGATCCTGCACTTTCTAGCCACTATAATTTGAAATTGTGAAACATAGTATATAGTATAGTATATCTTTATTGTGCACACCATTGAGAAAACATGTGTCATTGTGTAGTACAATTTGGGTATAAACAATAGGCGGCTCTATCACCTAGTTGCAATCTCTTACAGGCAACCATTGGATGGAGAAAAATGTTTGAGTCAATGTTCGGGTCAATGAAAACTACCTAGGTACGAGAAAAGATTCCCAAAACCATTATCCATTAAGCAGGTTGTCTACGCCAAAGTATACATAACATACACCATTACCAATGTATTACAAGATCAAATTGCCAACGTCTGATTGGATCTGCCTCGCCCTAAGGGCTTGTATTACAAATATTGATATGAAATTGAAGTACCGGCGCGCTCCCATCCCCTTCAAACCTCTATGGAATACAAGGCCATGAAAATGTACCTGCGGTCTACGTTGCCGATGGTTTTAATATTCAAAATATGTCGAAATATTAAGTTTAAATGATTGTAAATGGTATCAAAATAAATAGAGGGATTGAGGAGGGCTTTTCATGGATTATTATATTACACATAAAACTTTCAATGCTCAATTATTGAAAACTGAACGAGTTATTATAATAAGACACTACCTACTATAATAAGACCTACAGTCCCGGGTCCTTTAAGCGGGGTGTGAAAAAGCATATGATGAGGCCGTCAAGCTGAGTGCCACCATTGTAACATGGTACGTGTCTGTAATGGTGACCCTCTTTTCCGAGACTTTGCCTTCAGTTTACCATCAGGCGAGGCGAAGTCAAAT
Source organism: Eilema depressum (assembly GCA_914767945.1). NCBI lineage: Eukaryota > Metazoa > Arthropoda > Insecta > Lepidoptera > Erebidae > Eilema > Eilema depressum. The sequence goes on from OU612026.1 coordinate 5,588,411, forward strand.
CAACTTGTCTTATATAAAAAAAACAACCTATGTAATACCTATCTATCACGATGGAAGAAGAGTTTCCTTAAATAGATATCAATAAGACATAGAACTCAAAACCGGTAAAGAAGAAGCTCGAGAAGCATGTACGGAAACAGACCAATTGGCAGGATGTTATCTCTGCCTACCCCGAAGAGAAATAGACCTAATAGGATATTTTACTGTATCGCTATATAATTAGAGTACTTAAACCCAACAAAACTAGGTCTACCATCGATCACTTCGTTAAAACACTTCAAACCCATTAGGTATGTATGTCAATAACATTCGCTACCTACCGCAATATCTCATTACAAAAATTGTTTCACTAACCTTGCTTAACTGTATCCAAAACTAATATATCGCTAGTAGTGATGTCACTTCGCATGTCGAGACTCCATTATGTGAAGAGGACGATTGACCTTAGCGTCCCCTCGAAATATATCTCATACTTTAACGTAAAATAGAATTATTTTGCCATCCTTAGCAACTGTCTGCCTTTGTCCTATGTGTTCCGTTCCTTTACTTTCGTATTCTTTGATACCACTTAGGTGTCAGACAAGCACACGACCCAGCTGAGGGAAACTGATTACCATGGCCTATGGACGTATGCAAGACCAGGGGCGTTACACTCTGCTGCAGACCCTGAAGAACCCTTGTAATGCCCTTGTTGAAAAACCCCATATTTTAGTCGCTTGGAAAAACCACAGCAGGACGTTCATTCCACAGCTTGAGCTAATCTGTTCTGTGGCTTGAGTGTGCGTGGGATGAAGTTCCGTTCCTTCTCGTGTCAGAAGTCACCTCCTTAATTAAGTACTCCTTTCCTTAGCATGTCTTCTTTTACACAATCCTTTCATCTTATTTGGACTTGTCTCTGTTCTTAAAATCATTTCTATCTTGAACCTTTCTAACAGCATTACTTTCATGTCTTCTCCACTAGGACATCCTTCGCTTCTTTCTAAATAATCTTAATTGCAATTTGAACCTCTTAACCACCAAGTTTCAATTTTTAATTGTAATAATGGACTACATTTTGTAGTAGGTAATTGTACAGTCGCCCGCTTTTATTGCGTGACCAACTCTTCGTGCATTTCAAGTGAAATATATATATTTGTTAACCCATTTCAATAATACATTGCTGATAAACCAACACTCTAATAACAGAGGCACTCGATCTACAGTTTTAATCGTTGCTAATATGACTGTTGAAAAAACTGTTATTAACGGCATCATCGCGACTTATTTCGTGTCATTTTAATATTTTCTAGAGATTTATGGTCACAGGAAGCCGATGGTTCCGAAAAAGGAACTGAAACGTCGGGATCAGTGCGATTAATACAATAACACCAAATAAATCACGATAGGTACCATTAAAAATAGTGTTATTTCAACATGGGAATGAGACATTCGCGTAAACAATCAATTAGCATATCGCAGTGCACTGCTGCACATAGGCCTCTCCCAATGTTGGGAGGCTTTGGCCTACTGTTTCCACGCTGGCCAAACGGGTTGATACATGGTTTTATTTCCCTTTAGTCCATTTTCATAACTGATGTACATAACTAGTTATTAAACAGGAATTTTCCTTCACTATTTCATAACCAGTTATTAAAAAAGACTTTTTGTTCCTTTTACATAACTGTTTTACATAACCAGCTACGAAAAATGAAATTTCCTTCACTCTTTTATCTTCTCTCGTAGTGATATCGTCGCGTATTTTTTCGTCAGCCGCCTCTTATTACTCTTTGATAAGATGGGATAGTGATACTTTCTTTCTCCGCCACCACACGGATTCACGTAAACTTCCGACATATCACTTTAGTTAAAACGTTTTAATATCAACTTTGACAAAGTGCTGTCCTTATTTACTGTTTCATTTTAAGGCGTGCAATTACTTAATTGCACTTGCTTGGCCGAAATTTAATTCTGACACGCAAACTGTATGTTTGTTTGTTGAGTTGTAGACTGTTGGACTACTGATGTTATGTTAACAAGTCAATTATCGAGTCAGTAAGACTGATAAATAACATGTTGTATACAAATGAATTTTAAAAATAATAAAAAAAAAAACTTTTTGTAGCATTCATGTCATGTGCATACAGATTTTCTTATTTCGGCTGTTGACTGTTGAAAAGTTTTTATCCGAAGAAGGCGGGAGTTTATTCTGAATGTCGAATCAGGGTCTTCTCATAAAAAAGTGCAATTTCATCGCAACTGAATCAAGATGTAAAAATTGAATTTCGTAGGATACTAAAAACTGGTTATTATATACCTTGGTAGATTTGACCTACCATATAAATACTAATTAACATTTAAACACTGTTAGGGTCATTTTAAATACGGCGGAAAAAAATGGTAATGAAATATAACTTTATTCCATAACAGACAAAACTTAAAATAGTATGTAACAGCGCGCTACTCTTGTATACTGCACACTATTTGAAAACAGTCCTGTGTAAATGGAAACAGGTTCATATTTAATTAACACTTACACGACTCGAGCATCTTTCCGCCTGGCTTAACCCTTAAGCAAATAAAAGCTTGTAGTATTGCATTAAATGATTACCCCATGAGTATAAACCCACGTAGAAGTGCAAGAGCATTGACGTCATCCCAGCATGACCCAGTGTTCTCCGGGTCCATCGCCCACGTCGCAATCTATTATTAACTTCGGTTAGCAATATTTTTCCTCTCTCAAAGTGATGAAAAGTAATTTCAAAAGGATTGTACAAGCCGAGAAGATTTTAAATAAACACGTAAATTAAAAAAAAAAAAGGATGTTGTATTACAACTTAGTTTAGTTGTGGTTGAGTTTTTAAGTGCCTATTAGCTAGCTCTAAAGTTAATTTAAATTGTGGGGTCCTAAGAAGTTTATTACCGCACGGAAGGATCACAGACAAACTCCAGGATCACAGATACGACCCTAATGGTGTCTTAGGTTTAAAACGTTTACTTTTTATGTAATGTTGTTTGTTGGTGAATGTGTATGTTAGATATGTATGCTTGTATAAAATAGTTCTTATACGAAGTGCCCGGTTAATGGCAATAGGCTCGCCTCCTATTACATTGGGACCTAAACATAAACGGCGAAATGTGGGTGCTAGCACCTCTGCCTACCCCTTCGGGGATACAGGCGTGAGTTTATGTTATGTTGTCTGCTAAAAATGTTGGTGTCCTTCGTGGACTAAGCTACGTGCTATTCGTCTGAACACCCAGGCGAATAACACCTTTGTGTGCACTATTTGCGCTCGGAAAATTTCATCAAAAATACTATACCTATAATATTATTATTGATATTTTCTGAAGTTTAATAATTTTGACGGGAATAATAACATTAATAACAAATTAATCGCGATAGAAGCCGTTAAAAAGTGTATCTTTTTATTTCTATAATATTATTATTTTTAAATACTCATCGAGCCTTCCTTTCTTGGGAACATCAGTAAAACAAATTATTCTTCTTAGCACGCACTTATTGACTCACCTAATAAAGACACGTAATATTCGTACTTACGTATTCCGCGTGACGTATTCAGGATCAACGTCGTCAGGATAATATTTCAGGTGATTGATCTATGCGAGATTGACAAAGACAAAATAGGAGTGCGACCTTTCACGCTCTACGGGGAACATTCGGGATTGTGAATATGTAAGCCGTCCCAAAAATAAAGCAAGAGTACTTTGAGAATAGGCTTGTTAAATAATGTCCAGTAGATACTTTTTACATGTTGATGATTTTTTTTTTAAAGTTGAAAAATGCTCGAGCACTTTCAAGTGTTAACGAGGTTAACATTTTTCCGTCAGATCTGAATTGACCTGTGGAAGTACAAGGTGTGATGTTCCTCTAATACAAAGGGACGATCCTCCGACCAGGCAAGGTGATCACGCCTGCATGGCGGGCCGCAGCCCAACGATTGTCGTCGGGATGTTGTATATATCTTGTACCAGCGGCAGCGCTAGAACTTCACTTTCGCGATGCAGGATTCGTAGAGACGTAATAGTTCGGCATGCTGTTACTATACGGCGCTGGGTACAATTGCCACAGACCCTTAAGCAATCAGAGAATAATAGGGAAATTTGCTTGTACCATAGTTATTCATCATAGGGTTTTAACCCTAGAAAGAGAATCTTTTATAATACTACTTAGGTCACAAACAAGCAGACGGCCCACCTGATGGTAAGTGGTTGCCGTGGCCTATAGGCGAGTGCACCACCAGGGGAGTTACACTCGTGCTGCCGACCCTGTAAGAACAGTTTGTAAACTTGGTACATTTATATAAATATTGGCTGTTGCCCGCAGTCAACGCGTGAAATACTGATTCCGGTCCAGTTATCTACAGGAACCTAATCCTCATTAATGTAGTCTATGTGCTAATTCTAGCTATAAGCTATTTTGTTCTATATTCCACCCAGATTATACCTATACTCTAGTTGGTTAAACGTAAACAATCTGGATGCTTCTTTTTAAAATGGTTAAAAACTTACTTTATTAATATACTAGCTTTAGCCCGCGGCTCCGCCCGCGTGGATGTCGGTTATCGCGACCAAACATAGCCTATGTCCTTTCTCAAGGTCTAACCTACCTCTATACCAAATTTCATCAAAATCGGTTCAGCGGTTTAGTCGTAAAAGTGAGACAGACAGACAGACAGACAGACAGACAGAGTTACTTTCGCATTTATAATATTAGTAGGGATTTCTATTTAGAAACTCATTTTAAAGACTAAAAACCGAAATCAAAACACTAGATAGTTAGTTTGCCTAGTTTATTTGTTTAATAAGTGCTTTTATAAAAAGTCGCTATTTATTTTTTGTAATTTTTTTTTTTGACATTCACAACGCTATCTAGACTCAAAGTAAGCATAGCTTAACTAGCTTGTGTCATGGGTTCTAGAATGCGGATAAACATACTTAGATACATTTTTTTTTGTAAATACTTACATATTATACATAGAAAACACCCAGACCAATGCAACTACACATATTCATGCATACAAAATTTTGCACTGAGCGGGGATCGAACCCGCGCCTCCTGCGTAGCAGCAGCGTTCACTACCGCTACGCCACAGAGTTGTTTACCTTTAGTTAAGTAGGTACCTTACGACAAAACAAACGACAAAACAAAATACACTACAGCATCTTTCATCTCTCTCAACTCCCAACTGCGTTCCCTACTTTTTTAGTCAATTCTCGGCTTGTGATGTCAGGAGGAGCATAATGTCAATCACGTCCAACGCGATGGGTACAGACCACAGATATCCCACGTGATATCCGTGGTACAGACTGTATCAGCCGTAAAATGATCCACCCTATCATCGATGAAATCCTACCTGTCATCTGTCATATCTTAAATTTCTCAACAACTAGTAACGTGTTTCCAAAGACGTGGAAAGAGGCACAAATAATCCCTATTCCTAAAAAGAAAAATCCTTCCTCCTTTTCTGATTATCGCCCGATTTCCATCTTGCCCTTTCTTTCTAAAGTTCTCGAACGTCTAATTCACACTCAACTTTCCAGCTTCCTTTCTAAAAACGCACTGCTGAATCCTCTCCAGTCCGGATTCCGTCCTGGTCACAGCACTACGACTACATTGGTACATGTTACAGAAGATATCAGATCGGGTATGGAAAACGGTGAGCTGACAGTATTAACTCTATTAGACTTCAGCAATGCGTTTAATACCGTAGATTTCGACGTGTTACTTGGCATATTGAGCACTCTTAACATATCTCCAACGGTGATTGACTGGTTTCGTAGTTACCTGTTTGGTCGCCGGCAACGTGTATGTATCAAAGAGGCTATCTCCTCTTGGTGTACAACAACTGCTGGTGTCCCACAGGGCGGCGTTTTATCTCCCTTACTCTTCGCAGTTTTTATTAACTCAATCACCAATGAACTATCTTCTTCCTACCACCTGTATGCGGATGATTTGCAAATATACTCTCGGGCCCCGCTGGACAAACTGGCGGAAGCGGTCAATGCAATAAATACCTACTGACCTAACATCTATATGCAGCTGGAGTGCCTCGTACGGTTTAAAGGTTAATCCATGCAAGACACAAGTCGCTGTTGTCGGTAGTTCCAGGTTGATTGACAAAATTGACTGGTCAATCCTGCCGCAGGTAAGTTGCAACGGTATAATTGTCCCATATAGTGAAAGAGTTAGAAACCTAGGAATTATTATCGACAGTCGTTTTTCTTGGGGGCCACAACTACTAGAACTAAGGCGTAAAGTATTTGCCACGGCGGGGTCCCTTCGTAGGCTTCAAAATTTCCTACCCGTTGTCACTAAGACGGCGCTTGCACAATGTCTTCTTTTTCCTATTCTCGACTATGCTGATGTCAGCTATCTAGATCTCACTGAAGACCAACTTAATAAGCTTGAGAGACTCCAAAATCTTTGAGATCCGATTCTCAGCACTCCATGGATTCACCGTGCGGTCGCCGGGTCCATAGCGTGATACAGAGAGGAACACCGTGACGGCGACTGGGACTTGCGACCCAGATGTAGGTTTAGGGTGGCCACCTTGTGATGCATCAGCGCTCACCTCCACCGTCAGTAGTGTTCCCCCCCCTACCTATCCAAATTTGGTAAGATCCTATCAATGCCGCTTTTGATATTCGATTTAGTAAAGAGCTTACTGAAGCTCTTGGCAATCCGAGGTCTTTAAGTAAGTTGTACAGGGATTTAGCTGGAATTCCCCTTGCTCCTACTTCTACGGCGTAGAGTTTAACCACGTAGCCGTTTTTGGTTAACTCGTTAGTCAAGTCAAAGTATTTGTTTGTCTTTATAGCGTGGTCTTTAGGTATATTAGTTTCCCACGGTACTGTGAGTTCAACGAGCACTGCACGCCTATGCGATCGTGAAAAAAGGAATATATCGGGTCTGGATGATGAGGCACAGATATCCTCTGGTATTTTATAGTGCTTCTCATACGTGTCTACGAGTATTGTCCAGTCAACGGCAGTTATTAAAATTGAATATGGCTTTTGAGATGATTTCTTTGAGCAGCCTTCCTTTACAAACATAATGTCATTTCTTTGGTTTGTAGTTAATCCTTTTTTCGCTCTAGCTACCGCCAAACTTACAGCCTCACGTATGATTTCTAATACCTTATCATGTCGGCGCGAGTAATGACCCCGGTCTAATAACGTCCTACAACCCACTAGCAGGTGCCTAGCCGTACCAGTTGCTTCACCACATGAGTTACATTTATTATATATTTGGAATACGTAAATATGATCATGTTTCAGAATTTCGAAGAAAGCTCAAGTGGTTACCTATTCGCCTTCGCCGGAATGCTCATATTCTCTCCTTACTGTACAACATCTTATTTAACCCACTAACTCCTTTTTATCTAAAACAGCGCTTTGAATTCTTGCAAAACACGCACTCGAGAGTTTTGAGATCATCAGAGAATCTGAGATTGAAAATGCCGAGCCATTCCACTAACTTTGCCGACAAATCCTTTTCGGTTCAAGCCGTTCGGTTGTGGAATGCTCTGCCAGTGACTGCCAGGCAAGCTCAGTCCTTGTCTGTATTCAAAAGACTTGTCAAAGAGTACTATCTATCTCTCTGACAAAAGAAGAATAACAAAGATCCTACTGTTGCCTTTTGGTTAAATTGCTAAACATTAGCATTCTCATGTGTATATATTATATTGTGACATCTCCTGTGATATGTATGGTATGTATGTTTATGTATGTTTGCTTATATACCTAGACCTACTCAGGTAGGTAGCTATTATGTTATGTGTTTTCTTCTTCATCATTACTATTACTTTACTTTCTTTATATATATTATCAAAGTGCACCAAACTGCCCGAAAACTTTCTTTTTCCTATTTTTGTCTATCCATCCTATGGTTGCCTGTAAGAAATTGCCACCGAGCGATAAGGCCGCCAACTGTACTTACCACGAACCTGTAACATTATGTAACATTTTGAAATCCTTGGTGTACAATAAAGACGTTTTATTATTATTATTATTATTACCTAACCAAATGGATTTAGTACAACATTAAAAAGCCATTTCGGTTCAAGTGACCTACTCATACCTACGCTTTAAAAAATATTCCTTGGTATTATGATACAATTTAATTTACATAATACAAAACATTAACGAACTCGCCTTAATTTGTAAATACTGTTTTAATTAGGTACAAATGGCTTCATCGCCTCAATTACGGTCTAATTTTGTTTTTCTCTTGCGGGCTGGGGGAGCTCTAACTGAGTTTTATTAGGGTGGTAACAGACACACCAAAACCACAGCCAAAACCCTTACACAGGCAATTATACCTCGGGACACGTACCTACGTCTACCACGTTTAGATACCTATCTTGGACCCACATCGCGAGACAAACGAGGCCCTGGCGCCTGCGGATTGTTTTTAATTAATCTATTGTTGCATAATTGCATAAGTTCATAAAAAATACTATGCAATAGCTTTACCGCGGCAGTCCCCGAGTGCCACACGTCTTTTTTTATTAATCTATTTTTTTTATTAGAATTCGAGCTCGTCCACCGCAGTAGCACCCTGTGCTATCCTCAAAAGACACCCAAGACACGTGTACTACGCGTATAGAGCACATTTTAAGGGGATCCCATTTTTTGTCATAATGGTTTTTGTCCTAATTTAAATTGTCATAACACGTTAGGCATAATTTTCTTTGTCATAATAATAGTGTGCCATAATTGGTTTTTAGCATACTATGTCATTAAGCATAAATATTGTATATCCTAATGTTTTTATTCATAACTTTGATATGCATAAAGTTGTAAAGCATATTGTTTATTTGTCTAATAGTTATTTGGCAGATTTATTGAGAAAGCCCCTGATTCCGACTTGGATAGATTAGGTTAGAAGGCTAATGCGGGAGCGGAGCGGAGCGAAGCTCCCGCATTAGGCCTTCGTGGTTATTTTTTTTTATAACCATGTAGAACTTTATTTAGTCAAATGAACATTCTGGCTTAAAATAGTTATGGTTACGCGTCGTTATGCTTAAGTAAACTTATGCTTTGGGACAGTATGCTTATAAAATATTATGCTTATAGTAAATAGGAGTAAAAAAATTATGATTAAAAAGTTATGGCAAATGAGTATTATGCGTAATTAATATTAGGACAAGTAACATTATGCAATGTTAAATTATGACATAAAATTGTAGGAATAAAAATAGAGAACCCATTTTAAGCACATTTTTGGTCCAAGATATATGTCAATACTGACATCGGGTTTCGGCAAACAGCACGGATACCATCACTGTCAAATTGCATACTGTTTTATTGCAAATCAAAGACTAATGTAGTACGACTTGACATTATTGAAGGGAAAGAAGCAGACTCTTTCAATTCAAAATAATATTGGTTTTCTCGCCTCCTGTGTAGTAGCAGTTGCATTCACTACCACCACACCACAGAGGCTGTCCATTCCAGCCCCACACAGGAATCTGTTGGGTGAGCACGAACAACGATCGTAATCGTAACAACAGCACGGAGCATTGTGATTGGCCGCCTGCCTACTGTGAGCGTGTGTGCGGGTGAAGCCTGCCAATCGCAATACTCCGTGCTCCCGTTACATTTACGATACGATTACGATAGTTTTTCGTGCTCACCCCACAGTTGTTCTTGTCAGTCACTGACGTCATTGGCCTTTTAACGTATTCTTTATCAATAAAAAGATATTTTTAGCACGACACTTGCACAAGCGAAATTCTGCCCACTTGTCTCGGAGTCTTGAGTATAACTGTGTATCGCAGGTTGTTAAAATAACAATTTAATTTAGTTGAGTGCTAACATGGAGGCTGCCAAGGAAATTATGCTGGAAATTTAATTTGTGAACGACCGTGAACAATCCTTAGCTAACTTGAACTTTTAGACTAGGGAGTACAGTTTTAAATATACTCATACATACATAAATATTCACCCAGTAAATTCCTGAAGGGGTAGGCAGAGGCGTTTTTAGGGTTCCGTAGCCAAATGGCAAAAAACGGAACCCTTATAGATTCGTCATGTCTGTCCGTCTGTCTGTCTGTCTGTCCGTCCGTATATCACAGCCACTTTTCTCCGAAACTATAAGGCCTATGCTGTTGAAACTTGGTAAGAAGACGTATTCCTTGAACCGCATTAAGAATTTCACACAAAAATAAAAAAAAAGCATTAATTTTTAGGGGTCCCCATACTTAGAACTGAAACTCAAAATTTTTGTTTTCGTCAAACCCATACGTGTGGGATATATGATGTAAATTGCCATGCAAACTTCCACTAAAAATTGGTTCGAACGAGATCCAGTCAGTAGTTTTTTTTTAATACGTCATAAACCGCAATTTTCGCCTTTGCTACTACGGAACCCTTCATGGGCGGGTCCGACTCGCACTTGGCCGATTTTTAACCTACTTTGTCATATGTTTGTAATTGCTCTTTTTTCCCTGTGGAGACATCAACCCGCCATTTGCTTCTGTCAATATATTTCAATATAAAGATCGTTTATAAATTTTATAGACCTCAAACTTCTGAGAACGGTACATATTCTCCTGAGCGTCACCATTTGCGTTGATCTACACTGAATTATTCAAAATAAGCACATTTTCCTAGACGTATTTAAGAAACGACACACATTTTAGTCTCTTTATGTTCTTGTCTCCTCAGAATACGTCCCGAGCCTACCTCATGAATATTTAATGTCTAACTCGACATGTCCAAGGTATAGGGAGCTTGGAGTGTTTGTACAGACACCTTCATATGAAAGTAAATTTTTGGTGACGTCAGCTGTCTGACTGTTGTTATATCATCGACGCTTTGGCAATATTTGCGAGGTTAAGTTTATGGTTATAGATTGATGATCTGAAAAAGGTAACTAGTCCTACAGACTGGGTACGGAAGACCGGGGATCGGGTTCTTTGGCGCATATTGGGGTAGGCCTATGTCCAGTAGTGGACTAATCATAGATTAATATATATATACTAGACAGTACTGATAACTCTCAATAACTGTCTTCGCTTCGGCCATCCCTACTAATATTATAAATGCGAAAGTAACTCTGTCTGTCTGTCTGTCTGTCTGTCTGTCTGTCTCACTTTTACGACTAAACCGCTGAACCGATTTTGATGAAATTTGGTATAGAGGTAGATTAGACCTTGGGAAAGGACATAGGCTATGTTGGGTCGCGATAACCGACATTCACGCGGGCGGAGCCGCGGGCAAAAGCTAGTGAGTTATAATTTCGTTACATTTTAACAAAAATTGTATGAATAACCATCAATCAATTAGCACTTTACATTACACTTACATTTCCAAATACGTAATTTCTTTTTAAATCGTTGAAGTTTTAGTATTTTTCCTTTGTATAATCATCTTCTACCTGTCCTTATCTCAATTAGGTATTAGGATATTTAGGATTGGCGCAACATATCATTCTCTTCATTCCTCAGTCTCTTCCTTCATTCCCAAATTCTCTTTCACGCACTCCATTTCTTGGGCCTTAGAATAAAGTTGATATTAAATTAACACTTAAAAAGTACTGGAACACATTTCCATATGATCTGAATTGACCCTTAGATGGATTTATTACTTATTATTTTCTACAATGTGTTTGTTAGGCCTGTCATGATTGTGTGTTCGTTCGCACTTTTACTGTAAACATACAAACACGAACATAATCGATTAGTCTTAAAAATTACGCACTTAATTTGCTGCCCTTAATATTCCGGCGTAACTGTAATGTTCGCCGCGTGGCAAACTAGAGTGGTCGGGGTTATCGTACCATCTATACGAATCACTCTCTTAGCTCAATATTAGCGTCTTTACAGATGACCAACGTACAGTGGGAGACTCAGAAACAGAAGTAAATTAGTATCTTTTATGCAAGCTTTTACTAAGTAATTGACAAGATTGTGTGATGTGTGTACTGTACATAAATAAATAAATTAGGGCGAACAATCGGGCGTATATGAATCAATCAGATCGAGGACATTTTAAAATGCCAGGATCTTAGCAAATGGATACATATTGTCTCTACCTACTTCATTGGGAAAGAAAAGTGACTTTCCACTATGTGTATGTAGTCAAGGACTGGAACTGGCGCTGCTTGTCAAGCATACTATTTTAAGCTTTCGCCTAAATGGAATAAGGTGGATTTTTGAGTAACACTTAAAAAGCACCCGAATTTTTCTGCCTAATCTGAATTTACCCTAAATCATATTTCCTTATTTCACCATTTCTATCTAACTCAACTTTTCGATAGAACCTCATTACCTCCAAATTAGTATTTATTTTATCTTTAGCCAAAGTTGTTACATATATAATTTAACGTACATTAATAGTACAAGGCGAGGGTCTTAAGAGAGCCGAGGACGGTAATCATCATACACGCGAGTGGCATACGACTATTTTCAACACACTTGCGAATAAAATAATACTAAAAATACTACATAACACAATCAAAACACAATAGTAAAATTTTTTTCTATCACCATTCTGCCTTGTCATCTACTTACTTATTTGAATTATGATATTTTTTTTCTCTGTAAATACTCACAGAGAAAAAAATACTTTTTAGTGAAAGTTTTGTTTATTAAACACGTATTACAAGTTGAAATTATCTTTTAAAATAGGAAGTTGCATGAAATGAGCAAGCAATAGGTATATTAATTCGTTTGTACTATTGGACACGATCTTTTTGTATCGAAACTTTTTTAAGAACAAAGCAACTTAATCAATGAAATTTAAAAAAAAGAAGTCTATAACTCACTTGTGAATAATAATAATGAAAAAGTCATAGTTTTATAATAGGTGTCATTCTGTGCTTAATTGCGGTGAAATAAAAGCCTGTTTATAATCAAGTGTGTTGAAAAATAAATTATATCACTCATTCATTACTCATTTCGATAGCGGACACGGGTTACGATTCGTAACCCGTGTCCGCTATCGAAATGAGCCGCTGATGATATAAAGGGTACATTGTTCGTAACTTACGAACAATGTACCCTTTATATCATCAGCGGCTATGCTATGTGTTCACAGACAAACTGTTTAAAACAGTTTTGTGAACCATCTAGTAGTTGCAATGGTTATAATTGTATGCTTAATAAATAAATAATAATAATAAAAAAAACGTATTTGACAACATGAACGTAATAATATACTAAATAGTTTATGGGAGACATCTGGAGCACAGAGACATATTGTGTCAACTAGGATGAATTACAGCGCTTTTCTGCTATAGGTACATATAACAGTACTATTATACTATATCTTGTAATATAACTGATATGCTAAAGATGGCTGGGACAGACTGGATGCGGAAGGCGGAGGATCGGCAGAAGTGGTGCACATTGGTAGAGGCATGTCCAGCAGCAGACTGCAATAGGCTAATTATTGATAACTGAAATTGAATATTCTTTTTTGCTAAAAAAGCCGCGGTAGCCTAGTGGTATGGGTAATGGACTGCTGAGACGAGGTCTCGGGTTCGATCCCAGGTTTACCATGGCACACACCAATGCCTTTTCGATGCTTTTCGAAGTTATGTGTGTATTTATCGCAGGTTTATAAGTGCCCGGTTAATGGCAATAGGCTCGCCACCTATTACATTGGGACTTAAACATAAACGGCGAAATGTGGGTGCTAGCACCTCTGCCTACCCCTTCAGGGATAAAGGCGTGAGTTTATGTTATGTTTATGTTTTTGCTAAAGATAGCATCAATAGCTACTAAATACGGCATACCTCATATGTATATGTAGGTATATCTATTTAGATATTGAGAACGGCATACGATACCTACATCGAAATCTTGTATCGAGACACCACAATATAATATTTGGCCATATTGTACCTACCTATCGCTTAGCCGATATATCGCGTCAAATGCATACGTGTATATATCGACTATCGATCAATATAAGGCGTATTGTAGGGTTGTCTGAAGTCTGAAAACTCATCTCTCCAAGGAATGTAGTACCCATATGTTTACAAAGATCGCCTCGTCTAGTCTGTTGAACTTATAGATTGGGCATGCGCAGTTACATTTAACTAAAACAAAAGAAAGTGATGGCAAGGAGTGTTCCAAAGTTTTAATAGTGGTAAATGATAGATGGTTGACACCGGAAAATGTTTTGAGAAGCATACGGAAAAAAGGAAAATTAAAGGTTAGAAAACGGAAATACCTCTGAGTTAAAATCGAAAAAAAAAATTCGTGAGTAGAGTATCGTGGTGTATAAACGGAAACGCTCCTTCTGCTGTCCAGAGTGTTTAAGGCCAGTATTCTAGAATGCCACTCAGCTGAATCTCGATTTACCTGAGGCAAGATTGTATGCACAGATTCCACAGATTTGACAGGCTGTCAGACAGATTATACAATCTGTCCTCAGGTAAATCGAGTTTGAGTTGAGTGCCATTCTAGAATACGGGTCTATCTACCGCATTTTCTGTACGTGTGACGTCCCTACAGTCACAAACAAAATACCTTCCCTGAATCACAATAAATTATCCTCTTTGAAGTCCCGAATCTATAATACTGAATTCAGTAGTCGAAGTAGACGCTTATACCTCTACACTATCCAAGCACCCAAAAATGATAATTAAATTAACACCAAAAACCTTGTAACGCTATAAATTCAATTGAAAATGATCCATTAAGATAGTATCGCAAAAGTAATAAAAAACGATATAAAATAAAATATTGGTTACTAGAACAAACACCTAAATAATTGTAACGGTTCAGTTCAGTTCTTTGACCCGGGAGCGAATCAAATAATAGTACATTATGGTACAAGTGAGCAACGTTGGTGATTACCGCCGAGGCGCCATTGAGACCCGAGCCGCCAGGCGAGGGTCTTAAGACAGCCGAGGACGGTAATAAATAATAATAAATAATAAATATTGTACAACATTCTACACAACGCTATCTAGACCCATGGTAAGCTTAATTAGCTTGTGTTATGGAATTTAGAATGCGGATATACATACTTAGATACTTTTTTTTTTTTTTTTTTTGTAAATACATACATATTATACATAGAAACACCCAGACCAATGCAAATATTTATATTCATGCATACAAATATTTGCACTGAGCGGGGATCGAACCCGCGCCTCCTGCGTAGCAGCCGCGTTCACTACCGCTACGCCACAGAGGCAGTCAAATGGTGGTATGGTAATCATCATGCTCACACGTGCCATACGACGTTTTACAACACACTTGCGAATAAAATAATACTACAAAATACTAAATAAACAATACTACAAATTAATTCGTTTTCCTATGCGCGCGCATTTAACAATGGCGGTCGACCATATTTAAAAAAAAAAGAGGTTTGAACTTAACTTTTTTTTAATCTGTTTTTTTTTCTGTACTTAAATTTGAGCGAAAATTTTGTTTATTACACAAGTATTACAAGTTGAAATTATTTATTTAAATACGAAAATGCATCAAATGACCATACAATAGGCGTATTAATTTATTCGTACTATTAAACACGTTATTTTTTGTATCAAAACTTTTTTAAGAACATAGACAATTATAGACACTTCCTATAAAATTTAAAAAAGAATCTATAACTCACTTTTGTGAATAATAGTAATGAAAAAGTCACAGTTTTATAATAGGTGTCATTCCGTGCTTAATTGCGGTAAAATAATATCACTGTTATGAGCAGGTGTGTTGTAAAAAATATTATTAAGGGCTCAAAACCCTACAAACATCGTTCATTTTATTCCTACAGGCATATAATATTAAAGTATGAAAATCTAATAAAAAGGGCGCTTTAGGGTGACAATGTCCTCAATGTGAAAATGATGGATGCGATCAAGTTCGCTGACAGACCGAATAATAATATAAGTTTTACTGAATACCGTGCGCCATTGTGAAGGAAGAGCTAAGTTTCCCAAAGTTTAATGGTCTTTACAATAATTTTATATAGAAAAACTGTATCCTACCGTGTTTCAAAATGGTTCGGTTACGATATTTTCATAACTTTAGGTGAGTATTTTGAAATAAAACTTACTTTATTGTCAATTCGTTAAAAAAATTGTTTCGTGGTTTTCTCGATATTATTTTATTATTTAAACTGATTCCTATATTCGGTTGCTTTTCAGCAGCCATGGTCACGGAGAGACTAAAAATGGTGATTGTCTCACAGTTCGTAGCGTACTACTACAATCTACCCGAAATATGTATTACAAATTGTTAATAAATAAATAAATAAATAAATATTCTACAACATTCTACACAACGCTATCTAGACCCATGGTAAGCTTAATTAGCTTGTGTTATGGAATCTAGAATGCGGATATACATACTTAGATACTTTTTATTTTTTTGTAAATACATACTTATTATACATAGAAACACCCAGACCAATGCAAATATTTATATTCATGCATACCTACAAATATTGGCACTGAGCGGGGATCGAACCCGCGCCTCCTGCGTAGCAGCCGCGTTCACTACCGCTACGCCACAGAGGCAGTATAATAGTTTTACTTCATTGCTCAGTTATATCATAGTCTAGTATCTAGAAAAATGGTTTTCCCTTTAAAGCTTTTCTGAGAAAAAGAGAAACAAATTATAAAAAAAGCTGCTTGAGAGCCTTTCTCCCGCTCTGTGCTGTCAAGCCTGACACGGGGTAAATACTTTTCTCTTTCGCTCCAGCGCGATCAAAAGGGCACTAAGCACGTTATTATAATGGGATTTCTCCTCATCCAGGAGTTGAGCTTGGGATTTCAATGTCAGCATCGAATGGCATTAAGCGTTCGTGCTTAATTCACAATTACACCCTGAGCAGAATAATAGTAATGACGAACACTGTACAGTCAGCGGCACAAGTAAATGATGATTGCATAGATTTCAAACTTTAAAATCTGTATGAAAATTATTCATTATATTGTAAACAAAGTTTTAAAATATTTCATTAGAGCACATTAAGTAGTTAAAAAGCTTTTTCTTCACAAAATATAAAATACTTCGCTTAAAATCTAATTTTAAATTTGAAAATAATCATCTACGGTTGATAAGACCATTGACACTAAACTGGGTTTATTATTAAGACATCTAAGATGGTCAACGAGCATAGGTAGGTATACGGGTAATAGTATTAATGCGAATGTGGGATAAAAAAAAACTTAAAAAAAATAAACGAGTCCAAGAATCATAAATATATCGATATTTGGAATTACATTAACAGCAAAATTCAAAAGACAATAAACACCTAAATCGGAAAAGTCAACAACCACGACTTGAACCTACAACCGGTTCCTTTCTAGGGCGAATACTCTGATCAACTGAGCTACCTAGATAGAAGAGTTCATTAAACCTAATTGTTTTCTTAGGTACAAAAATACATCTCCAGTTTATCACCTTAATACAAATACGCCAGTCACTCAACGTCTTCCCTTTTATTTAGGGAGGATTGGGGCATTGACCACGTATCACAGAGAGTTTACGATATTGCTGATGTGTGGGGTCACTCGTGAATGATCAGCGTTAGTCAAAGTTTTCTCAAGTGTCACTACACGTGTACCCCTGGGGAATTGCGTGAAACGGATTTGTTATAATTCAAAGTCAAGTATTTTGTTTGAAGGCACGTTCTTATTAAAGTGCCGTCTTACAAGTAGATCCCATAGATAATATTAAAGAGAAACCACTTACACTAAGTTAATAATTATTATTACCTTAATTATTATTTTTTTCACTTCACTAAACTTTAGTGTATCTCTCTATCAATAGCTGACCAGTCACTGATTCAATACTTTCATACTGTGTACAGTACCTACAGTTTAGAGGCGACAAAAGAGATACGATTGCACCTTTACATACAAGTTTATATGAAAAAGTGCAACAGTTTCTGCTTTGTCGACTGCACATTCAGCTCTGTATCTACCCATCCTATACATAAATTGTACGAATCAAGCCTTCTGCTATTTAAAATCGAAAACTAAACTTGAATGGGACATAAAAAAGATAAACAACCTCGTAAACTGGGTCACGCTCACACATTGCTAGTATTCTTGTTACCACGTTCTATTAAGCTAAGTGGTTATAAACGGGGTGGCCTTATGCTATCACTGTCTTTTAATGGACTTAAAAAAAGGAGGCTCATTTCAGTATATTTTTAAGTGACCTCAAAAATTAATTAATATTATTGGTGTCCTACCGAAGGACTAATGAGCACCTAAAAAGGGGTCGAATTTACAACTTTTATGCTAGCAGGGGTCGAGTTTTAGAGGACCAATGGGTGCTGACCCAAATATTTTTTTTTTTAAGTAAATAAATATTTATATAAATACTATTGTAGCACGTTATATACATTTCACAAAATTTAATAAGGACCTGTACACACATAACATTGAGAAACATTGTCCAACGTATAGCAAACACGTGCCCCCTTAAATACTAGAGGTCATTATACACTGAAACAAACAAAAGAGATTCAAGATACTTCGAGTAGATCAAGGGAAAGAAGTTTTAGAATAAATGAAAGGTAAGCGGTAGTTTCGATCCTTTTGGATTTTATCTGAGGGTTTTTGGATCCTTTTCAAAAATATTTACTTATAGTTGCTGCCAAGCTTGTTATTTATTATATGTATATATATAAAAGAAAGTCGTGTTTGTTACAACACTTATAACTCGAGATCTGCTGAACCAATATTCATGGTTATTGATTCGTTGGATTTGTCTCCGCCCTGAATAGCATAATAAATTATTATTAGAACTATCGGGATATTTACCATGTATTGTTTGGAGTTTCCGATATTTCGGCGCTGTTGCAAGCACCATGATCACGGAGGAACTGTAGTACTGGCGGTAAACGGTGAAAAAGTTTCTAGGAGAACATATATCGATCTACCCTCTTTCGAGTTCTTTTGTGACGCGTATGGACACTACCACTGGTTTCACTCTCACTACAAACTCGAACTCGATCTCGATCACGTTCACGACACACTATGCTTACTGTATCCACTCGCGATTTTGTTTTGGCTTGCTTGGCTAGATGAAAATCTATATAATTAAAAGAAAGTCGTGTTAGTTACAACACTTATAAGTCAAGAACGGCTGAACTGATTTGGCTGAAAATTGGTTTGGAGGTAGCTTAGAACCAGGAGAAGGACATAGGATACTTTTTTTATTTTTTTATTCTTTTTTTTATTTATTTTTTCACTCAAAGGAAAATTCTGAGGTGAGGAAGTTCTCATTCCAAGGATCCCGATGATCCCAACCGACATGCCGTTTGAATTTAAACGACTTCAAATTTCAATCCGTCTTGCATTGGCCATGACCATAAACAAAATCACAAGGACAATCCTTAAAAGTTGTGGTCTGAATCTAGAAAATCCATGTCTTTCCCATGGTCAATTATATGTGGCATGTTCACATTGTTCACGGGTCTGGGACGGTGCAGCGGGAACGGGATCAGAATCTAACATGGAAGTTTGAATAGAAGGTACAGCGGGAACGGATCTGAATCTAGAAAAGCTATGTTTTTCCCATGGTCTATTATATGTGGCATGTTCACATTGTTTACGGGTCGAGGACGGTGCAGCGGGAACGGGATCAGAATCTAACATGGAAGTTTGAATAGAAGGTACAGAACGGGTCTGAATCTAGAAAAGTCACGTTTTTTCCATGGTCAATTATCTATACGTGGCATGTTCACATTGTTCACGGGTCGGGGACGGTGCAGCGGGAACGGGATCAGAATCTAACACGGAAGTTTGAATAGAAGGTACAGCGGAAACGGGTCTGAATCTAGAAAAGCCATATTTTTCCCATGGTCAATTATATGTGGCATGTTCGTGCACGGGTCGGGAATGGTGCAGCGGGAACGGAATTAGAATCTATCATGGAAATTTGAATAGAAGGTAAATATGGCGGTACGAAGTTCGCCGGGTCAGCTAGTTTTAAATATAAGTAACCTAAATAACTACATACAATTTGAAACCCGAGATCCCTCGATAGAAAGTCGACTTCATAAGCAACACTACCGTCACGAAAATTCTGGAATATGCTTAAATACTCTTACATTTGTACTTGGTTCGTTGTTTTAATTTAAAAAGCAATTTGCTATAAAATATTTATTCAAGCGTATTCTCCTGTGAGCTGCGTGTTTTGAGAGCATTTTGAGAGTTTATCAAAGTATTTTACATTCGTAATTTTAAGGGTTTTATTATGTGAACGTTAAAGAGATTTATTTCGTTCATTGCGGCATAATTCACGATTGAAATCTGAAGATAACTTTTCTCTTTCAAAATTTAAGTTTACATTTTAGAAAGGTTTTGTTTGACAATTTACAAAAATGTTGCACCCTAACTAGGTGGACTGACGACCTGAAAAAGGTAGCTGGGACAGACTGAATGCGGTAGAGGCTCGGCAGCAATGGCGTATTTTGGGGGAATAGAGTATTGCAATAAGCTAATTGAAATTGACTGTTTATACTGGAGATTGATGGCACTTGGTGGAACTTGCTACACATATTGAATAAATTGAATTTATTGTGGTTTATTGAATTAATTGTGGAAAAGTACAAATGCTTTATGCAATATGTAATTGAAATTGATTGATGTTGCTAAAAATAATTCGAATTTGAATACACCAATTCTTTAATCCATACAATGTCGTTGACTTATAAGAAACTAGCTTTTGCCCGCGGCTCCGCCCGCGTGGATGTCGGTTATCGCGACCAAACATATGACCTATGTCCTTTCTCAAGGTCTAACCTACCTCTATACCAAATTTCATCAAAATCGGTTCGGCGGTTTAGTCGTAAAAGTGAGACAGACAGACAGACAGAATTACTTTCGCATTTATAATATTAGTAGGAATGATAAACGAAACTTCCAACTAAACGTTATTTTCGTATAACTTAAACTATATTCGTGTATGTAAGAATAGAAATAGATGGCGGGCTGTTGTCTCGGCCTACCCCTGAGGGCAACACTTATTTAATAAATTGGGTGTTTCAATTTTCAACCCACTTTTTTCAACCCATAAATTGTTACATAACATTTCCGTGAACATAACATTTTTGAATTCGACAAAATCGTTCGTAGCGCATACGTGGGTTTCTACACGCGCGTGGTGCGCGGGCGAGACTCGAGACAAAGGTCATAGTATCACAGCAATCGATTCCAGCATCGGAACGAGGCCGGGATGGAATCATTTCACCGTAAATGGCAAGGAGTTTCCGATACGAACATGGATTCGTTCGAGTATTACCTTATAAATTGTTTTATTAGAGAAAGGAAAGAGACAATGTTGGAGGAATTTCTTTACATATTTGTAAAGGTGGAACATTGAATGAACTATGAGTTTAACGATGATACAGAATGGAAAATTAGGTATAGATCAATAAGAAATGTTTCTAAAGGCCCATTTTCACAACTATCAGTAATGGCTAAAATTAAATTATTTCAAACGTCCATATTTTGATTAATTTTACTTTATATATTGATGAAATGCTTTTTGATGGATCTGGCAATTGAGATATATTATTCCGTAAAATAAAGTACATTGTTGATGTATTTCATTTTTATTTCCCTCTGCAGGCAACATACAATGATTGACATCTCTTTTGTTGCAAACGTATTGTAGCAAACACGATAACTTCACGCCAGAAACTCTAAGCATGTTTACTGCTATAATAGTATTTAATACATACACCTAACATATTAATGTCAAATTCACTTAGCAATGTATACTCTAAGCAAATTCAATCCAGCCCACCTAAACAAGTGGCAATTTGTGACAAATGTATAGGATTTGACGTTTTTGACATTCGTTGACGCCTGTCATATACGTCAAATCCCATACATTTGGCATTCTATTCCATCATACGCCGAGCAACGAATTGCCACTTGTCTAGAGGGGCTGAACTTATAGCAAATACCTCTAACAGATATAATATTATTATATCTACGAAATGCGTAGCGATGATACAATCTACGCATTACGTAGACAAGTGCTACGCCATCGCATCTACGCCGGACGCAGCCCTTAGTACGTCATCATTATTCAAGATACCTTGCTTTTTTAACCTTTGAAAGTAACTCGATGAGTTTTAAAAGGCTGTGTGGGTAGCTTTTTGCACTCCAGCCAAGTATGAAACGCCTCTAGCGCGTAGCTATACATTTGTTTTGAAAAGTCTAGAATTTTCCAGTCTAGGCTGTTGCCGAGACCGTTACGATATTAAACGTCTCATTCTTCAACATTAAAGGGCACAGTTTATTAGTATTTATACGCTGTCTAGCACTAAATTAAGGTTGTGATATATGAGTTCGTTAAGGACAATAATTAAGATTGTAATTTATGTTTATTAGTCTTTCTCGCAAAATATAAACTTAAAATTTTTATGGAGCCCGTCATTTTTCATACCATTTTGGTGGCAGACAGGCACACAGCCCACTTAATGGTAAGCTGCGACCGCAGCATAGATGTGTGCACACTCGCGTTATCGACCACCTTTTAATGCTCTTCTAGTAGAACTCCTCTCTCTCTTTTCCATTCTCTTTTTCTCTCTCCCCCCTGTCTCTCTTTTTCTCTCTCATTTCTCTCTTTCTGAACCATTCATAATTACAAACAAAATATGAAATACAATAATTTGTTCTCTGCAGATAACAAAACAATATATCAATTTATTTTTGATTATTTGGCAAACAACACACATGAATATCTGTATTTCAATGGAAAAAAAAGTTTTGTTAACATTTAGTGTTAAACCACCTCTATCATTAACTGTATCTACTACTAGCTGTCCCTGCGAACTTCGTTCCGCCAACAGTCGATTCTTTAATTTTTTTAAATTTTTCTCTGCGTAAGAACCATCCTCGTACTTCAAGGAATATTCTAAAAAAAGTATTAGCGCAATCGGTTCAGCCGTTCTCAAGATTTGCGCTTAGCAACACATTTAGGGATTCATTTTTATATTTTAGATATAGGTACAGTTAACGACAGAGGTTGTTACACGTTAATTCTCATTATCATATTCATTGTACCTCTATAGATTCAGCTCACGTTACGCAACGCTCCATTGGCAAAACAGTTTTGAACTTTGACATTTGACGTTGTAGAGATTTTTCTACCCTTACTACCCTTACAGCGGTAGTGACAAAGTGTATCGCCGACAAGGGACAAAGCCCAGACCATACAATATAACGAGTTAATATTTCATAAAGGGATGTGGCAAAAAAAGGTTTTCAGTGACATATTTTATCATGTTTCTGTCCGTCACGTCACTCTTGTGATACGAGGGACTTTCAATAAGTTCTTGGTGAAGTTATGAAAACAAAGATATTTAGATTATTATTTTTTACCGTTTTTCATTGTGGTCCCCTCTTATCTAAATTAATTAATTATAACAAAAGCCTGTATAACAAAAGTCAGCATTCGCGATATCGCACATCTTATTGTCAAATAATTTACTATTCGAGTTTTGGATGGATTATCGAATAACCCTCTTGACTTTGCCGTAGTCGGGTAAAATTAGCAAAAAGCGGACGTAATTTTTAACATCTTTTTACAACTATTTATTCGATAAGCTACTATTTCACTACAAGTTCAACTGTTTTTTCCTTGGTAAATCCCTACTATCCCTATCCCTACTAATATTATAAATGCGAAAGTAACTCTGTCTGTCTGTCTGTCTGTCTCACTTTTACGACTAAACCGCTGAACCGATTTTGATGAAATTTGGTATAGAGGTAGATTAGACCTTGAGAAAGGACATAGGCTATGTTTGGTCGCGATAACCGACATCCACGCGGGCGGAGCCGCGGGCAAAAGCTAGTAAACCAATAAACAAAAACCGCACATTTGCTCGAGGACAATAAAAGTACCTCTCTAGAGGGAACAGTTTGTTCCAATTAGTAGAACAAAACAACTAAATTAAGATGTTCTTCTCGAAGTTCGTAGAACTTTTCAGGTAAACAGATACCATACAAATTACTGTTGATTTTAATTGAATTTTTCCTACCACAAGTACATGAATTACGCAAATGGGTAAATACCTCTAAAGGAAGTACCTACAGGATGCTTTTTCTAGCAGTATTTGAGTTCTTAATATATTGTTTTGTAATTTGCTAATTCCAGTTATCTCACTATGTTAGTCTATCAGATCGTTTTTAAATAAAGAACAATCTGAGATAAATATTACATACATACATATAATCACGCCTTTATCCCCGAAGGGTTAGACAGAGATGAATTAACACTCACATGTCACCAAGCATTATATTCCGTCCCACGTAATAGAAGGTAATAATAATAATAATAAGGACAGGACTATTTTAGCCAATAAGCCTGATATTGTGGTGATAGATCGATTAGAGCGCCGCGCAATAATTGTCGATATCACCATCCCGCATGACGAGAATCTCGTGAAAGCCGAAAAAGATAAACAAATAAAATATTTGGATTTGGCTCGCGAGGTTGTCGACATGTGGGCTGTGGATTCGGCGATTGTTGTTCCGATAGTCGTATCGGCTCACGGGCTGATTGCCAAGAGCCTCGACCAACATCTTAAGAGGCTCGCGTTAGATAGTTGGATCAAGGGCCTGATGCAGAAGGCGGTACTCCTCGACACGGCACGTATTGTGAGGAGGTTCCTCTCTCTGGAGCCCTAACCACCGGCAGCTTGGTCCCTGTACCCGATGCCGGTGGGCACTATTTTTTATATTTTTAAATACATGCTTTTTCTTTTAGATAAAAATGTATTTAAAAATGTAATTTATAGGTTTTAAAAAAATGAATAAAGAGAGAATAATAATAATAATAATAATAATAATATTCCTACAGCTACAAATGATAAATGCCGCAAATGTCACACACAATCTGAAACTATACAACACATAACCGGAGCATGCACTACACTCACACAAACAGATTATACACACAGACATAATCAAATAGTCAACATTATACACCAAAGCTTAGCACACAAACACAATCTCATACAAAACACTAACACACCATATTACAACTACAAGCCTGAAACAATTTTAGAAAATACCTCACACAAATTATATTACGATCGCGCCATACTTACCGATAGGACCATCCACTATAACAGACCAGATATTACATTACAAGACAAAATTAATAAAACTACTTACCTGATAGACATCGCAGTCCCGAATACCCATAATTTACAGAAGACTATTACTGAAAAAATAAACAAATATTCTGACCTGAAAGATGAAATCATAAGGATCTGGAAGCAAGATAAAGTATATATAGTGCCGATAGTAGTATCCACCACCGGAGTCATCCCTAAACACCTTCACCATAGTATCAAACTAATAGACCTTAAAGATAACATCTACATACCCATCCAAAAAGCCACTATACTGAACACATGTAGAATTGTGAGAAAGTTCTTGCAAATAGAAGACACTGAAAACACACACCCACTAACACAGGACACGCAATAACACACACACGCCTCATTTACTTGGTTCCGGCCCGTAAATGTGGTTAAGACCAACTCATTTAGTTGAGAATAAAAAATGACACTAAAATAATAATATTACTATTGTTGATTCGAGCCAAGCATCTGAGACTGAGTCTGGGCTTTAAATAACTGTCCGATGTCAAACAGCCCTATCCCTTAGTCGCTTTGTTAGTATGACACCGCATGTGAATTGATAGGGTGATCCAATTTTACTCTGCCGGAAACCACGCGGGTAGTGGAAGCGTCGGTAGCTTAGTGGTTAAGGAGTCGGCCTTACGATCGAGAGGTCCCGGGTTCGAATCCTGGCCATTACACTACCGGCGTGAACCCACTCCTAACACAAGCAATTTAGCTTAGCTGGAGGGGTTAACGGGAATATTAGTAATTTAGGTTGCTAATATTCTTTAAAAAAAAAAAAAAAAAAAAAAAATTGTACCTAATAAATATTATGTAATCTATATTTCAATATTAGTCCTTATGCCTTTAAGGCAAAACAAAAGGAATTTGCGGCACGTTTTCACCAACCTCATCCACGGAAATAAAGAGACGGATGTTGCGTAAGGTGAACGAAATCCATTTAAAACTTAATCTACCGTCAGTGTCACATGAGACGCAACGTGATCCTACGTCAGTGCCGCAATCGTTTACGGGAAAACACGGGAAATCTTGCTGTTTATAACTACCTAAAGTATCGATAACAAGCTTCCAGTCAGTCTTTTTCTTTTAGATTTTTCGATTTCAATTTTGATACGCAGAAGTGCTGTAGTTAGCCCGGGTTAATGACTTTTTTGGGCCCCAACTACCCGTAACGAATGACATAGATGTTCGTATGGCAACCGAGACCGACAACGGTTGAACATGCTCTCCAATAAATTCGAGGGTCTCAATTTGTTAAGAAAATTGACTGACTTTTTTATACCGGTTAAATGGTAGACATGCACACGGCCTACCTGATGGGAAGCGGTTACCTTACCCTATAGACGTAAACAACACCAAGAGCGTCACACTCGCGCTACCGTGGTTAGTATTAGGTACTTAACCTAATGTTATACTCGGTTAGGTACCACTTAGTCACGAGCCTAATCCCTACTTCCCTACTAATATTATAAATGCGAAAGTAACTCTGTCTGTCTGTCTGTCTGTCTGTCTGTCTGTCTGCCTGTCTGTCTGTCTGTCTGTCTCGCTTTTACGACTAAACCGCCGAACCGATTTTGATGAAATTTGGTATAGGGGTAGATTAGACCTTGAGAAAGGACATAGGCTATGTTTGGTCGCGATAACCGATATCCACGCGGGCGGAGCCGCGGGCAAAAGCTAGTTGATAATAACTAATTTGTTGTACTGAGAAAAGCAATAACTAAACTCGTGAGCTTTTTTCAAAGTAATTATAGTACGTCTACGTCACCACCCACCCACGAAGTCCCACGATCGTTGACGTATAGGAAGTTTGCGCTATAATTATGCAACTAGGCCCTACGCTTAATGAATAATGTATAGGGATCTGTGGATTATCATGAAGCAAGTCGGCTCTAATAAGGGAGATGATATTGTACACGACAGTGTGGTTGGTAATGGCGTAAGCTGTATTGTATTACATCATTTTTTATTTTTTTTATTCATTTAATTTATTTATTCATTTTCTCTCTCATTACAGCTTTTAGCATTGTATTTAAGCATTAAATACACATTGAGAGAGCTGGAGTCCGTTGTAGGTATGATACCTGTATGACAGATCTGCAGAATGTTAAGCCCTGTTTTTTACCTTTGGCCTGTAGGAGCGTTTTGTATAATTGTTTTGCTACTATAAAAACTGAGGTTAGAAAGCGGTTTCTACACTACTACTGCCAATGGCGGCGCCATTGTCCGGACGGGACTATATAGACGTTCGTATGACCCGACGGACCCGTTGGACCGACGGCTTAACGTGCTCTCCGAGGCACGGTTATACCCAGACCAACGCAAATAGACATATTCAAGCATACCTATTTATAAATATTTGCACTGAGCAAGGACCGAACCCACAACCCCAGCGTAGCAGTCGAATGCACTACCACCACGCCACAGAGGCTGTCAAACGAAGTGGTTACCTTTGAACCAATTATTTATTCATATGATTTTAGGAACCAAAGAACAGAACGCACACTCAGGCTGTGGAATGAACTCCCTGCGGTGGTTTTCCCAAGCGACTACAATATGGCGTTCTTGAAGAAGGGTATTAGAAGGTTTCTTCAGGGTCGGCAGCGCGAGTGTGACGCCCCTGGTGTTGCATTCGTTCATAGGCCACGGTGACCGCTTCCCATCAGGTGGGCCGTGTGTTTGTCTGCCAACTAAGTGGTATAAAAAAAACAGGCACTTTCACTTGCTAATTTGTGATACTTAAAATGTATTAGTGTTAAAAAAGAACCTCCTCTAAAGCCTTCACAGCAAAAGTATTTCTTACTAAGCGTATCCTAAAAGCCTAATGGCCGTCTCTAACACACTTGTTAGCTTACCGAACAAGTACCCTTAAACTAGGTTTACGATAGAGGTTAATTCCCCCCGAATTAGAGCGAACAGTGCAGAAAAAGGAGACCACACCACGGGCCAAGTGTCACAGATTAAGAGTAATGCATTCGCCACATTACGCGAGTTGAATTTGGGCCGTATTTAGGTCGTTTTTGGGCCGTATTTAGGTCGTACTCGGGCCGCAATAAAATCTCCCGCAGCACTCTGTCACGCCGACGGTTATTGGCATATAAGGACATCAAATATACGTTGAAGCACCGCCGTCTGTACAACGATGTCACATGTTGTTACATAAATATTAACGATGTGTAAATAAGGAACAAGAACTTCATTTTTTGACGTAATTGGAAATTCACGATGATGTCCCAAACAGTACAGGATGCAGATAACAGGGTTTGTAAGAAAACTAAGTTTCAGTGCTGGTTAAGCATAACAGAATTATTTTTATTTTCATGGGTTGAAATCGGAAAAAATATTCGTGGTTAGAGTTTCGTGGGTTGGAAACGGTAACGCCCAACTTCATATGTCAACTCAATTATATATACATATTTTGATAAGTTTCCACTTTGATTTTAATCTGTTTCCACATTATTATTAGCCACTGCCACTGCTAGACGCGATTCTATTGGCACTGAGTATTTTTTCCTGACTCCGCACTGTAACTAAAAAATCCAATAACATTTTTCGATATTCGATCTGAGAATTGAACCCCGAAATTGATTCATTTTGCGTTTTCAAATAAACAATAACGGTATTCAACCCTTTACAAATGAATTATACAGAAAAAGCATAAGACGTAAAGCATACTCGTAGTCTGTTCGCCGTCTAATGCTTTACGTAGACGCCATACGAACATCTATGGCAGTCGTTGGAGCCCTAAAAAGTCCAACAACTGGTCTAGCTGCAATGCTTCGATATAGCCCAATGTCGCCATTGGGTTCTGGAGGTCAAATGGACTGGACTGCCTCTGTGGCGTAGCGGTAGTGAACGCGGCTGCTACGCAGGAGGCGCGGGTTCGATCCCCGCTCAGTGCCAATATTTGTATGCATGAATATAAATATTTGCATTGGTCTGGGTGTTTCTATGTATAATATGTATGTATTTACAAAAAAAAAGTATCTAAGTATGTATATCCGCATTCTAGATTCCATAACACAAGCTAATTAAGCTTACCATGGGTCTAGATAGCGTTGTGTAGAATGTTGTAGAATATTTATTTATTTATTTATTATTTAAATGGCGGTCGCTTCACAGAAAATAGCGAAGTCCAGGCAAATCCGCAGTTCGACTGGTAATGCGGACCCCAGACTCCGAGGTGAAAGCTTTGGATGCGACTGGGATTAACGCTAGGGTGAAGAATGACTTAATTTTGCTTCGATTATATGTTTTATCTTTTTTGTATAATTCACGCCCTAAATAAACACAACACAAGAAAATAAAACTAAAACGCTCTGTACCGTACGTGGAGAGTTAATAGACTACAAGTTTCAGAATCCAATCGATCTTCTATCGCATAATAGTGGATGGGCGATCCATCAGCCGGGCTGACGGACACATCATTGGCGAAAGCCTCGAGGCAATATTAAATGAAGAGTATGTATTACAACATGTTAGGGTTTAATAATAGTGAATGGTAATTTAAAAAGGTATCATGATGGATGTTTTGATGTACTACTAAGGGCGGGTTTCAGGCGAATGGAGCTTCAAGATCCAAGCCAACCTACACATTTTTTTGTAATTTCTCCCGTACGACGAGTTACATAATTACTTACTCTAATTCAACGTTGAAGCTTCCTGTTTTCCCTTCCTTACCTGAAACAATTAAAAAGAGTATGATTAGTAAGTATAGTTGACAGTTATACCAAGTCTATGAAGTCTATGAAACCATTGTTTTAGATTCACAATCACCTACTTATGGTAATTGCTCCTAAATATGTAAAGTGAAGTATTAATTGGTTTTATATCCGTTATAGCCTGTGAAATTACTTTGAAATCATTTAACCGTTGTTCCCCAAGCCTGCTTCATTACAAAGTAAGGCGAAAAGGGTTTTAAATCACTTTTAATATGTTCCTGTATGGTACACAAAAACGGTATCAGTATTCCTTGCGGGCGAAACCACGAGCAACAGCCAGTAAGTGATAAAATAAATAATAATAACATTTGAAGCTAGCGTCCCGTTCCCTGAGGCTACATGTTCGTAGATCAAAAGTATTTAATTAGGAATTGTCGCCCGCGGCTCTGCCCTGGTGAAATACTGATCCCGTTCCCGCGAGGGAGCTAATTGTTCGTACTTGTCTTATTTATTTTATTCCGTGTATTATTTACTCTAGATAAAACTTTGTTCGTATACTACAAACAAAAATCAAAATAGTGTGTGTGTCTCTTCAGAATCAAACTTTACAGCCCTCCTAGACAAGTGACAATTCGTTGCTCGGCGTATCGTGGAATAGAATGACGAATGTATAATGTATAGGATTTGACGTTTTTGACATTCGTTGACGCCTGTCATATACGTCAAATCTTATACATTTGGGAATCTATTCTACAAAACGCCGGCTGACGAATTGCCACTTGTCTAGAGGGGCAGGTAAATGTCGATATTTTTCTTCCATATGCTTACAAAAAGATATGCTAAGGTGATTTGAGCAAGTAGAATGAATGACCCAATGATCATATGACACATCATCCACCCTCACGTAGCACGTGGGGGTGGAGAGCTGTTCAAATTGATGATGTAGGGGAAGGTGAGGTATAATGATCCCCTTAAGGGAAAAACTTAACTGTGGCTAAAGTTAGAGGCAAAATTGAAAGATTTCTATTGTTGGAGGTAGTGAATTTACTGAACTTTGTAACTGCATACTTAATTTCTATTATATGTATGCAGTTTTTTTGTATCAGAGGTTTTTGTAAAAGTTTAGAAAAGGATCATTTTATACACACCCATGTATAAAATGATGTAGGGGTAGGGGTAAAATAATCCCAGGGATCATTTTATACCATAAGTTAATAAATATCAGTGAAATAAAACATTCAGCTGTTTATTTTAATCATATGTATTGTTCATAACAATTTAAGTATGTAAGCAAGTTAGACAAAACTTTTGCAGTGTTCTAGTTTCATTAGAAATCTTTTTTTGTAATTATCTACTACTCAATCAACAAAACAAAGCATTAAACATTGCAACAAAGTTTTAAAAGGTTTGTAAAATTAACAAGATACCTATTTAAGCAATGGACAAATAACTAGTAAACAAATAAACTCTAAAAAAGTAGAACAGGTCGCCTGACTTAAGGGTTGTCGTGTCCTCACCCTCTCTTCGGACCTCTGACAGTCCCAATATCTACCAGTTTATGCGACCAAGTTCCACCTCGAGTTCGGTGAGGTGCTCGTCCAGTCGTAGTGTACCGCAGTTTTAAGCTGCCAGCAGTAGTTGGAATAGCTGTGGAATGAACTCCCTGCGGTGGTTTTCCCAAGCGACTACAATATGGGGTTCTTCAAGAAGGGCATTAGAAGATTTCTTCAAGGTCGGCAGCGCGAGTGTGACGCCCCTGGTGTTGCATACGTCCATAGGCCACGGTGACCGCTTCCCATCAGGTGGGCCGTGTGCTTGTCTGCCATCTAAGTGGTATAAAAAAAAAGTTGGTTTCGGTAGCCTCCGAAAAGCCTGAACCGGGGATTGGCATTAGCGGGACTACCGAGAACTGGGGGCCTTTTATTTTCGCGTCTGTGCATTGTGAGGGTGTTTAGCCTACTATCTCCACGCTGGCCAGAAGGGTTGTTTCCTTCTCTCAGGTCGTTTCGACCTCGGCAGAATATCGGCCAGAAGCCGCAACTCCTCCCTAAGTTTTTTTAAGCGTAGTGTAGTGTGTAGAACTGTAGACGGCATCTAATGCCTTTTGCATTTGTTCTTCAAGCCAACTCAGGCGATTAGTTTGGCGTATAATATTGTCGACATGATCTGTAAAAATAACAAATACTAATGGGGTAAAACGATTCCAGGGATCATTTTAAACACAAGAAAGGGATCATTTCGCCCCAAACACAAAATTCCAAGATATCGATCAAAACATAACTTTCAAATACCGTGTGCGGTGATCGAACACTGCTTAAATATTAGCTAACTGCTATTCATACCCGCAAGTAAAACAACATTTCAATAAATACGAACACGTAAAAAGCAATGAGAGTCCAAAAACATGCTTACCTTAGATCAGAGCCACACTTTTTGAATATTTTTTAATAAAATCACGCCAAGCGCTCGCACCGTCATGCCATTTGGAGAAGCAACTGGCAAGGATGTGGAGAACATGTTTCATGCGCATTTGGATAGATGACACTAGTTGTCACTGATTTACTGAGGGGGATCATTTGACTCTCAGGGATCGTATTACCTCACCTTCCCCTAAATACCACTTGTAAAGTGGACAGGTCAATAACACTCGGAACCTACGGGCTTGCACGACAGATTTCATAACAGTAGAGAGAGCTCTTGAAGTGTGTAAAGAAGAAGATGGTGAGCTGTCTATCTATCCTATGTATGCCTATCCTAGAGAGAAAAAGGAGTATGTATCCCTAGTATTTAAAAGCTTAGCCTACTAAGTACTCAAAAAGTTGATCTTCAAATAAGATGTCTGTACATCTTTATATTCTTAACCTCCATTACTTACCAGCTTAACAGTAATCCTATACATTGTACATGATAATCACACTCCTAACAAACGCAGATAATATCTAAACAGATAAAGTCTGACCTCACCAAGTTCAATACCATTCTCAATCGGCCTTCGGCCCCTACAAACATTACTGAAATCACAATGTAAGGTTAGCAACAAAGGTCGCTCGTGTTACCCACCCCACGGAGATTAATAGGAGTAACTAATGCTCTGTGACAAGCTGAGAGCCTGCTGACAGCTGACGTAGTTCAGTTATCAAGATGACTGGACCCTTATCAATAGGAATGATGGGTTGATTGATCGTATTAGGCCGTTATATACCCCCGTGGTAGCAAATAAGCACATCGACTATCATCTTTCATGCTAACGCTCTGGTGTTCTGATAGGCAACGGGTACCGTGGTCTAAAGGTTCAACCCCACTAAACGGACGGCATCGGAACGGATTTTAAAATCTTTAAACAAAATAAATCTTATATCACAGCATTTAAAGTTTATATTACCAAGTCACGCATGACAGCTTGACGTGCGTCATACCGCCGCACGTCGCTGTCAAGGTGTTGTGCGTGACTTGGTAATATAAACTTCAAACACTGTGATAATAAGATTTAATTTTGTTTAAAGATTGTAAAATCCGGGCCGATGCCGTCCGTTTGGTGGAGTTGGACCTTAAGAGACCTTGCAACAACAGCGGTGTCACTCGAATGTTACCAATTGTAACATACTCGTACAATGAATACATAATTTACATAGAAGCATACAAGCCAATACACATAGACATGCCTACATAGATTTGAATAAAGTAATAAAACAAAAATATTTATATGAGCATCTATTATGCATAGAATTAGAATTAAGCATTTGATTTAATATACCTACATAGAAAATGTAACTAACTACTATTGAACTCGAGGTGTGCAGGGTGAACGCACTTTCTTAGTCAGTGAGCTTCAAAATTGCAAGCAAAATTAATTCATACTCCTCCTGCGGCCTCAAATAAAAAGTCTAAGAATTCATGAATATGACACATGATACATGTTTGAGAAGTAGGGTAAGTATACCAACATCTTCCTTCTTTTTGCATCCGAGCGCCAATCCCGGTTGCATACAGACTATGCACTTTAAAGACGCTCTCCAATACTTTGAATAGGCTTCCTTTTTTGGATTTGGTATATTTTTTCGGTTTTACGAGACGAAAGCTTGCGTCAGAACCTGGTCTATTAATCAGCAGTTGTACCGGCTTGGAACTGAGAGAACCGTATTTAGGTACAAAATTGCACCGCCCTTTCTTTCAAATACATAGAGCAGAGCATGTATTCTTCACACGCTACGTGCACACGAAAAAGGCAACGTACAGCCTTACATTTTTGCTTCCGTATTCCATATATGTTTTGATACAGAAGTCGTTCAAGGTGAAACAAAACAGAGATATTACTCTGATTTTACACGGACACCAGTGAAAAATGACTGTCATAATGTTGGTAATAGTAGTAGCTTATCGAATGATCGCACTCATCACTCATTGTCAAACATTATCGTTGGGTTGCCTGCGCTGGTGAATACGCCCCATTATTACCTCGAGACCGTCAAAGTATAAATAACTTATACCTTTTATTCGGCTCAAGAAGACGTTCACCAATTTAGCGTTATATTACCTTTTTGTATGAATTATATAGATCTGTAACTGTCAATGTAAACCATTGAGAATGCCGTGAGGCGAAACCCGTCAGGTTCAATAATAAATATCGGGAAAATACAAGTGAAAATAAAAGTACAAGTGTGTTATCAATATGTGTTACAATAAATTCCAGCGAGTGCCATCAATATAAAATATAAAAAATAGAAGTATATTGAATTTATGCGAATATTGCAATTTTTCTTCTTCAATTAAACGCCAATCTCGGTTACCATCAAGTCGGGTACCCGGAAAACATCGGTAGAGTGTATTAATTTTATTAACCGTAAATATTACACGTATGTGTATGTTCGTATATCCCCGAAGGGGCACTTAGAAGGAGATAACACCTATTTATCGCCCTATGCAACCAAGTTCTATGTGACTGAAGAAGACCCTACTGTTATTAACCAACAGACACTATTTTGGTTGACTGGTAGGGAATGCCTATGGCATTAAGTCCGCCTATGTACATATTATGTGCATGAAGTTCAAATAAATAAAATAAATAAATAAATAAAATAAATTTTGAGGTTCCGTCTTTTGAGAGATTTGGTCAACCCCAATACGCCCTATATAGAGGAATTCACTCACTGCAAGGAACACAACGCTGCTTTGTGCCCAGTCTATACTCAGTTAATAAGTTAACTTGAGTCTATAAATTTTACACAAAACACTAAATAGCGCTCGAATTGGTGAACGACCTCTTAAGAGGGCGCCTTGAAGCCGCAAAAATATGATGATTCATTGTTCCGTCTCGGTCCGACTGTGGCGTGGTAACGGACGCAGATATTATAATTTTGAGTGCAACTATGATGCATGGCACCGTCGCGTCGTCGTTCATAATTTTAAACAGTGGCTAACACAGATTAGTTATCGCAAGTTGTTCATACCAGCGTTACTTCTAACTTCTAATAGGTACTGCGCCAGCTTGCTACGCCTCTCACCATTCCTACTTTAGAATACGTTCAACCTGGAGGTAGGCCACGACAGTATTTCTGTCTCAAGTGAACCGTCCGACTGGGGAAGTACCTCCACCCAACAGAATACCGCAGGTATAATAACCTCGTCTTGTGTTTCCGGCGGTAAGTAGGGTAGCCAGAGCTCACTCGAGAGGTTTTGTGCTGTCAGTAGGAAGACCAAAGACTTTTCTTGCTTGTCTTTTTCGATGACAGCACAGAATCTCTCTGTAGCATTATCCAAAGTCGTTGTTTTTCGCATAATGTGCACGGACTTTCGTTGACTTTACGTGTTCAGGTTATTTTGTTGCACTGCCTACGATGTGTTACAAATGTCGGTGAACTTTCTAATAATATAGATTTTAGCATAATGTGCACGGACTTTCGTTGACTTGTTCAGGTTATTAATAACAATCGGCAGGGGATCATATCAGGGGATCCAACCGGAATAACTCGTTTATCTTCCATCCATCATCACTCGTGCTAACGACCAAAGGGACTCTCCTGGTGTTGCACACGCCCAAAGGCCATGGTAAACTTTCTATCAGGTGAGCCGTGTGCTTATCTGCCACCATGTGGTGTAAAAAAACCTGTTGAGGAAAACTTTTTGGTCACCGAAAAATCTCTGCATGAGACCTAATTACAGGCCTACTTCGGCAAGTAATGACGTCATTAAATCTCCGACCATTGATATGAAACCTTCAATGACGTCGTGTAGTGTTAATAATTAAAGACGTGAGTGGATGAAGGGGGTAACTAACATTTTTGAGATTTTTGATTTTTTGCGTTATATGACGGTTATAGGTGTATATAAACTATATTAGATCAAAAAACTCCGCAATTTAAGCTTAGTTTCCAAAATACCAGAAGATGAAGGGCATAACTGCAACAAAAAAAGCAAAAGTTACATGGAAGAAGGAGGTATGTGCCTTAACGCCTTCTTCCATTGAAAATCGGTCTATTACACGTATTTCTTCAATGGAAGAAGGAGTTATGTGCAAGAAAATGTACTGCCACGATGCTTTATTTCATTCATGACCATGCTCTTTCATTCCTGCTCTTCTATGTGTATTACTAGACTGGCTGTGTGTAACAAAAAAATTAGTAACTTTTTTGAAAAGCACTACATGATCAGCACCAATGATCAACTTTTTGTTGCCGTTATACATGACAGTATAAAAAGGCACACTGTAGATATACAGAATGATGTCAGAATTCATTAGTTCACCTCGTTCACTTAGATGGCAGACAAGCACACGGCCCGCCTGATGGGAAATACTTACCGCGGCCTATGGACATATGCAACACCAGGGGCGTCACGTGTTGCGCGTTAAATGCGAAAGACTCTACTTTGATTTGACTCCGACTCAAAACCGACTTCACTCTGATTTCCTCCAACTTCAAACCGACTTCATTTCGACTCCCTTCGACTCCAACCTCGCTATAACATAACTCTAAACCGACTGCCGACTCCACTCCCACTCCACTCTGACTCTATTCCAACTACATAGCAACTTCACTTCGACCCCATGCCGACTTAGATCCGACTCCAAACAATGCTACTCTGATTTGAAACTAACCTCCACTCTAACCTTCAGCTCCATACCGACTTCACTCCGACTCCAATACGACTTCTTTACTCCAACTTCATACTGACTCCGCTACGACTCGATCCAACTCCAAACGCACTTCACTCCAACTTCACTCTGATACTCCGACTCCATACCGACTTCACTCCAAATCTGCACCGACTACACTCCAACTTCAAACCAACTTCACTTCGACTCCCTCCGACTCCAACTATAAACCGACTCCTGCCGACTCCACTCTGACTCTGCTCCAACTCCATAGCAAATTACTTCGACCCCATACCGACTTTAATCCGACTCGAATCGACTTCTTTACTATAACTTCAAACCGACTTTACTCCGATTTCCTCCAACTCCAAACAGACTCCACTCTGGCTGTAAACCGACTGCACTCCGGTTCCAAAGCAACTCAACTCCGGCTCCAAACTGACTCCAGTCCAACTCCAAACCGACCACCTTCTACTCCATTCCCACTCCTCCAACTCTACTCCAAAAAAACTTTACTCCCACTTTAAACCGACTCCCGCCGACTCCTCTCCAACTCTGTCCAAGACCGTGCGAGATGGAAAAGTAAAAGCCAGAAAGCGAATCACGGACTCTGAGGTGAAAGCCTCGGATGCGGCCGGGACTAATGTACAGATGATGACGAATGATTGTCATGCCTGTTCTAAAGTACAAAAAAGTCTCGAGTGTGACCAGGCTTCAACACTGAAAAAAAAAAAAAAAAAAAATATTGCAGAACATTCTACGCCATCTAGACCCAAAGTAAGCAGTAAGGCCCACAGACGGCGTGCGTTTTAGTCGGTTCGAGTCCGACATAACCTCCTCCTCCGGCTCCGGCGGGGGAGGTATCCGTGGGGATTTTTCGCACTATAAAAAAAAAACACCCAAAGTAAGCATAGCTTAACTAGCTTGTGTTATGGGTTCTAGAATGCGGATAAACATATTTGGATACATTTTTTTCATACATATTATACATAGAAATACCCAGACCAATGCAAATATTCATATTCTTGCATACAAATATTTGCACTGAGCGGGGATCGAACCCACGCCTCCTGCATAGCGGCCGCGTTCACTGCCTCTACACCACAGAGGCAGTCAAAAATTATGATTATATGTTAAAAGGTTGAGCAGTAGACATTGAGGTTGGAAGAAAATATAGCACTTGCTCACAAAATTTGTGTAAAAACGTAAGTTAGTATTAAAACATAAAATTTCTGAAACCAGAATATCAGTATTGATAACATTATTGCCCATGACAAAAAGTTGCAATAACTATGTATATATCCACTAGCCTTCCGCCCGCGGCTCCGCCCGCGTGCATCTCGGTTAACGCGACCTTTGCTCATATCTTCGGTTCTACTCAACCGATTGCGATCAAACAAACGTAAGATTTTAAGCCTAAGCAAGTCCTTTCTAACAAAAAAACCGCATCAAAATCCGTCCAGTA
This sequence comes from Eilema depressum, assembly GCA_914767945.1. NCBI lineage: Eukaryota > Metazoa > Arthropoda > Insecta > Lepidoptera > Erebidae > Eilema > Eilema depressum. Next base: position 5,626,719 of record OU612026.1, read on the forward strand.
GTTTTCGCGTCAACAGACAAACAGTCAAACAGACAGGAAATTCAAAAAAAATATTTTCGTGTTCAGTATCGTTAACATAACATAACCCAAGTATTTTTTTTTAAATATCTCCAATGTACAGACACGACTACTTTAAAATTATATAATAGTACAGATTCTAAGCAATACTAATAATAATATTATAAATACGAAAGTAAGGGCCAGGAGGGCCGTCTGCTTGTCTGCGACCTAAGTAGTATAAAAATAAAATAAAAAGAGTAACTCTGTATGTCTAATAAGCTTTCACGCCTAAACCACTTAACCGATTTTGATGAAATCTAGTACAGAGATAGATTAGACCTTAGGAAAGGACATAGCTACCAATATAGGAGGTTACCTTCTGCACTGACGGCACAGAATCTCTCTGTCCTTGCACAGAGTCTCTCTGGTGTTGCACTCGCCCACAGGCCACGGTAACCTCTTACCATCAGGAGGGCCGTGTGCTTGTCTGCGACTTAAGTAGTATAAAAAATAATAGAATACGACGGTGTATCTGTCCCAATCAAGCAGTCCGACTGAGGAAGTACCTCCGCCCTACAGAAAACCGTGGCTTAAAATTGTGTTGTTTCCGACGGTGAGTAGGGTAGCCAGAGCTCACTGGAGAGGTTGTGCTGTCAGTGGGATAACCAAAGTCCCACTTATCTCTTGCACTGACGGCACAGAATCTCTCTGTTCTTACTGGATCGGCAGCACGAGTGTGACTCCCCTGGTGTTGCACTCGCTCATAGGCTACGGTAACTGCTTACCACCAGGAGGACCCTGTGCTTATCTGTGACCTCAGTTGTATAAAAAATATCATAGGCTATGTTTAGTCGCGATAACCGACATCTATGCGGGCGGAGCCAGGAGCAATAGCTAGTTTTTTATATATTTAATGTTATATACTCCCTTCTTCCACGCTTAGTATTCATAATATCATAATAATAATAATAATAATTTATTGTCACACATTAAAATTACAATTTGAATGATTTACATAAACACTAAAGCAGGTACACAAAACCATAAAAACATACACCGCTGTCTCTCAAACTAGGCAGAAGCCTGTATCTTGAGAGACAGTACCTATAGAAAATACCCAGATCTACTTAATTGAATATAAACTAATTTTCAACTTAGATATTTACAAATTGTTAATTAATATTTCATATATTTACAAATTAATAAATTATAATTAAAATACCAACAACGGGCAAAATACAAGAGTGTGGGCAATGAATAAAAATAAATAAATAATAATGTAATAATTTAGCAGTAAAAAATTAGCCCATTTAAAGATGATACTTACAACTATTAACAAATAAGCTTCAAAGCAATGCACGTAATGCGAATTACATGCTTGGCCCGCTGTGTGTGTGTGTGTGTGTGTGTGTGTGTGTGTGTGTGTGTGTGTGTGTGTGTGTGTGTGTGCGCGTGTGTATTTATGTGTGTGTCACTCCACTAATGACTCCGTGTAGGTGTAGTCCAGTGTTAGCAGCCAATCTGCCAACTTTTGTCTACAGCCCTTCCCATTAAGCTCGTACACTTGCAAGATTTTATTTATTTTATTATATATTCTGGAGCTGATGAAAGAGAATTGTCTGTGTGCGAAGGCAGTGCCATGAAGTTGAGAATGAAATACGATGCCGCGCCGGCGCTTACCACTCTTAGTAAAAGGAGTACGATGCTTCCTTAGAACGCAACAGAGCACAAAAAGCCGTCGGACCGATAGCACCGCACAATTCAAATATAGTTTTTCGGTCGGGTACCTGAAAGGTTTGGAGAAGGCCACCTTCAGGATAGTTCTCTGGGCTATCTCTAGCTCAAGCATATTGGTTTTGTTAGCTCCACCCCAGCACACTATACAATATGTCAGAATCGACTGGCACAGTGCACAGTATACCAGCCGCAGAGTGTCAACATCGGCCGATTGCCGGAGATTTTTAAAAATGTAAATTAATTTTCTCACTCTAACAACCAGGTTTGCGATATGTAGTTGCCAGTTTAGGTGCCTGTCTATATCGATGCCAAGGTAACGAATATTATCGACTACGCAGAGATGAGGGCAGCCACAGGACCAGAAAAAGTCACCACATGAGTGGGCGCTAATTTTAATGGGGCTTTTAGGTTGGGAAGCTTGCGAGATGGAAAATGGAATAACCTTGGTCTTGTCTGCGTTTAGTGTCAACAAATTCCTAGACAGCCAGCCAGTCACCACATTCAGGCTTGTTTGTGCTAGCTGTGCCACATCACTCCATGAGTTTCCATGAACCAGCAGAACAGTGTCGTCAGCGTACACATAGACTGAGCAGTTTTTAAGGGAGAGAAGACACAGTTTGTTGATGTAAATCAAGAATAATGTTGGTCCGAGAATGCTACCCTGCGGTACACCATACTCCACCCCCACCTCAGCACTAGTAACTTCTCCTATCTTTACGCATTGGGTTCGGTCTGAGAGGTAGTCCTTAAAAAGATCCAGTGCAAGACCACGGATGCCCACATCATACATTTTATCTAAAAGCAAAGGGACAGACACCGTATCAAACGCCTTACTCATATCTAAGAAAACACCTAAACACTTTTGTTTACTATTAAGATGCTGGGTAACTCCATCTGTGAAAGCAATAACTGCATCCTCGGTAGAAAGCCCATGACGAAAACCGTATTGGTTTTCTGCAATTATACTGTTTACTTCTAAGTACTTGTTCAGGCGGTGGTTGATAAGTTTCTCCAAGATTTTAGACATTGTAGGCAAAACTGAAATAGGCCTGTAGTTACCCACACAACCCCTATCCCCTGCTTTGTGTATGGGATGAACAACGGCCTTTTTGAAGGCCCTTGGAAATACTCCGGATGAAATAGACAGGTTACAAAAATGCGCAATTGATGGTGTCAAAAAACGACGAGATACCTTAAGTACCCTACCAGAAATACCATCTATACCGACGGCGCAATCACTGCGCAAGTTACGAATAATAGTTTCGATTTCTGCCTCATCTGTTTCAAAGAGAGCAAAAGAATTTAAGAAGCTCTTGGCAGTATTATACTTGGGGGGATCTACTGATGGGTTAGGCTTTATGTTTGTAGCTAAATTTTTGCCAACATTGACAAAGTAATCGTTTACTAGGTCTATGGGGTTGTTTGTTTGGTTGTTAGGATGAAGCAATTCGCGAGGAGGGTGATGAGATTTTTTCCTATTTGCAACCTTGTTGACTACCTCCCAGGTAGCCTTTGGGTTATTTTTTGCCTTGAGGAATTCTTGTTTCTCATAGCTACATCTAACTTTGCGCAAGAGGGCATTACAGAAATTGCGATATCGATAGTAGGTCAGTTTCATAATGTGATTATCAGGCTCCTTTCTCATTTTTTTATGTAAGTTGTCCCTGTTTCTGATACATCGCAGGAGGCCAGGAGTAATCCATGGTTTGATTTTTCGATTTTTTCTCGACTCCCTGCGTGTACATGTATGTCTGTTTATAATGTTAGAGAGTATGGATGTAAGGATGTTTGTAGCTTCATTAGCACTGTCAGAAAGTAGGACGCATGAGAAATCGGTTTTTTCAATTTCTTCCTCTATTGATGGGTAATCGATTTCTGTCCTATAAGTACTAACTTGTTGTTTAGGTTTATCTAAAGTGACACTTATTATAACTGGTGTATGATCAGTTATCTGGGAGTCAATAACCAAAGTTGTTGCCAAATGATTTGTTTTAAGCATCATATGGTCAAAACATTTATGTTTCCGAGTTTGAAATAGATGTGCAGGGAGCAGACCGTGGGAGGCAGTCAAATCCAGGTATTCAGGAGAGTAGTCATCCCCATGCCTGTCATAAATATCAATATTCATGTCACCTGTGAGCAATATTTGGGAATACTTAGCAAGGGTGGGGAGTACCGCATCCAAGCCCTCCAGGAACTTGTTGATACGGGGATACGATGGGGACCTATACACGGCCACAATTGCTATACTATCGTTTATCGTACATAGCAAACAAGATGCTTCCTGGAAAGCTGGTTCAACCACTCTACAGTTAAGGCCGGATTTGGCGTAGATGACAATGCCATCATTCTGGTTTTTGTTATTGGCTGTTTGAAATGATTGGTAACCCTGCAATATGGGAATTGTTGTTGTTTTATTGAGCCAACACTCTGTCAGAACAATGATGTCACACTCAACTTGGATTTCTTCGAGGAGAACTGTGAACTCGTGAAAATTCCTATTTATGCTTCGAACGTTGAAGTGTATGATTTGCATATTGCTACTGGGGTCATCAATTAGTCCAGCGCATTCACTTGCCTGCACTTTATATGATTTGGATACGTGATATGAGTCGAGATCGGAAAATATATTGTTATGTGTATTAAGCATTATGATATATATTAATATTATATTACATTGTCAGTGGATGAAGAATGTATATACACATTTTGTCAAATAAATACATTTCCATCCACTCAGTTTTATTTTTATGCTTCCATAATAATAAATATGGACAATTACAATAATTTGACACCACAATATGATGAAATAAATAATCAGAAAACATAATATTTGCAAATGAAATGTTCAAACTTTCAAGCCGATTATCTCAATATTGAGAAATTGTTAGTTACCTCCTTCTTCCACTCACGTCTTCAATTGTAGGTTATATTACACTCGACACCTAAATTGTAGCCGGGCCCTGAGTCCTCATTAGGGGAGTTTATTTTATAACTAGCTTTAGCTGACTTTGTGCAAAGTTAACTATTATTATATCAAAATACCGCTGTGGATCAGTAGTACTACTGATTAGTACAACCGGTAGTACAAATGATACATTATTGTATCACTAGTACTACTAAAAAAAATACAAGCAGATTTCTTTGGGTTTGTTACTGCTAGGGTTGCCAACCATACTGTTTAAAACAGTATTATACTGTTTTACACCCAATTATACTGTTTACTGTTCAACAAACAAACAGTATCCAAAATACTGTTTTCAGCATCAAAATGCATAACACTACAAACATGTGCAGCAATTGATACAATTGTAATTAATTGGGCACCAATTTGCAATTATTTTATAAGTTTAGGTGTTGATGATAATCCAAAATTTATTAAATGATAAATCATAATAATAGAAAATAATACTGTTTACAGCTATCTTCTATTTACCAGCCATATATTAAATCTTTTAATTTATCCATTTTTAGGGTGGCACCTTAGAGTATCTATTACTATAGTATAGAGCAAGTCTAACACTATGGTCCATTGTGCCGAGTGTAAGCAGTTTTTTATCTGTAGTATAAAGCGCCTATAGTGATGTTTCATGTACATATTATTACCAAAATTATCGATAGTTGGTTATGTTGTGAATTTAGTGTGGCGCATGCGTGGATGAATGGATAAAATTAAAACCAAGATAAAAATATTAGTATCATTGAATGAATTACAGAAATTAAAATCCCACAAATCTAACATATCAACAGACAGAGTCGTATATAATATTACGTCGTTGCGCTTGCCAAAACCTCTATGTGTTTTTGGTCAAGTTTTCAGGAGAGACAATAAGCTGTTTTATTAAATAATTGATGAGCGTAGCAAAAAACTAAAAATGCAGTATGATGCTAAAAAATATTTTGAATGAACTGAGATATAAGTGAAAATCATAAACGGTACTGTCCATCCACAATAAATTGTTTTTCCTATTTTGATACACATATCAGAATTGTCTTCCTAGTGCCATTTCTTACAAGTGAAAAATGTACACATATCAGATTTGTTATGGAACTCAATAGGATTTATTTAGCCGATAAATACTGACTGGTGGCAAGGTACATTTGATGAAAATAACATACGATGTAAATAAATACGTACTATAAACTTGATAAGGCATACAAGTAACAAAAAAGAACAATACTGAGTTAAGCTCGCCTTTGTACATCAAAATGTATCAGTTGCTAGTCGGTGCACATGTTAAACAACGGACGAGGCTCTGGTGCCGACTTTGCTCTCGGAGTTGGGAACTAATCGCTGATCGTTCCCAGTATAGCCGATAATATGACAATCAGAAAAGAAGAGCAATTCCCGAGTTCCAAGCACATTATGGTACCAATTAGTTATACAATTTAGTCCCTCTAGTCTCAGTAGTCCGGTTGCTAGTCCGGTTGATTCGCATCCGAGCCCTTCACCTCGGAGTCCAGGATACGCTTTTCCAGTCTAATTGCGACGCGGCTAAGCTTCGATATTTTCCGTAAAGTGCCATCTGACCTCCACAATCCTTTGGTGAATCTTTGATATCGAAGTACTGCTGCTAGATCAGTTGTCGATCTTTTACTACGTCACGTGACCATAGAAGTTTGTGTGGTGAAATGTGTGTGTTAAGTGTTATATAATACACCTTGCCCTACACCTTCGTGAGCGTTCGAGGACGACTGTATCGGGAACACATATTAGGTACACAGGCAAATATCCCTCAGTCAGCGATGGAGGTAAGTCACAAACTTGTGTCTGAAATCGAGACTACTCTCACTAGAGTATCCGATTGGGGACGACTAACCCTAGTGCATTCACCGCTAAGAAAACCCCATTTATTGTAGCGCCGCCTAGCCAAATCCGTAGTTAAGACTGGCAAAAGCGGACCCCAGACTCCGAGCTGAAAGCTTTGGATGCGACTGGGAATTAACGCTAAGAGGAAGAAGAATTGTAGCGCCGCAATTTTCTAGACACACCGTTTACCATCTCTTCGAGTATAGGGATCCTCGGTGTTGGTATCTTCAGCGACGATCAACGCCGTAGTCACTTGAAAGACTAAGTCAAGCTGGTATCAAAGAAACCAGGAGTGCTCAACAGGACGAGGCAGTACATCACTGCGGGGCAAAGACTTCTTCTTTTACCGCGCCCGTTCGGCCCCACATGGAGTACTGCTGTCACGTTTTTACCTAGACCCTTTCAACTTGGCGCAAAGACGGACGCTGAGGATCGTCGACGATCCCATACTCACAGGCGGGGTGGTAGTCCCTCTCAACCTCAGAACGAACTTCCTTGCTGTGGGTGTTTTACCGCCGATGGTTTGTGTTCAGAAGAATTGTTCGACATAATGCCTAGAATTTCGTTACTTTTCATCGCCGCACCGCTCGCCATACGAGTAGACAGTGAATTCATTCTCACACATTACGACCGGAAACGGTGCGCACTGTGCGGTATGAAAGGAACTTCATCCCACGTACGCTCAAGCAGTGGAATGATCTCCCTGTTGTTTTTCCACGCGACTTCAATATGTATGGGGTTCTTCAAGAAGGTCTTTATAAGGTTTCTACAGGGTCAGCAGCACGAGTATGACGCCCCTGGTTCAAAGGCCACTAACACTAACTACTTTCTAAAAGGAGGGCTGTGTGCTAAAAGCCATCCCAGAAATACCAGCAGTATTCCACGAAGGAGCGAATTTGTGTCCTGTACAGAAGACACCGCTGCTCCGACGTGTAAAAACGTCTCACTTTGTTCAGGACTTCAACCTTACGCGAGGCTGTTTTGATGATACTCTAAGTGTAGTTTTTGTTGTTCAGTTTGCAGCGAACATCCAAACCGAGGATACTGAGATTTTCCTACTGTAGCAGTGGCGTGCTCTGAAGAGTGGAAGGAAAGAAGATATCTTTGCACTGAACTTCTTGGTCTTCTTGGCACTGAACTCGATCAGGTTCTCAGAGCCCCATTCGGAAATGTGCTTCAGGATCCGGTCGAGCTCAGTGACAAGAAGCTGCCTTTGTTCCACAATATCAGACTGCTCGGCAACAGGATGTCCATGATAACTCAAGTGTAAGGTTAGCATCTGCATAGCATAGCGTCTGCATAGCAATTAATGCTGTCAGTGGACAGCATACGTTTATATGCAGAAGAAAGAATGGATGATAAGACGGACCCCTTCGGCATGCCAGCATTTACCTGCAAGAACTCCGAAGTTCGTCCATCTCTAAAGGCGCAAATACGGCACACCTGCAGGAAGTTAGCCACTCAGTCGTACAGTTTGGGAGGACTGTGCGACTGGGTGGCCAGAGGCTGGTAGACGGGAAGGAAGGCGCCAGATTCTATAGAAAGCTTTGGTGATGTCAAGTCTAATTTGCCAGTGACCCCAAAACTGAGAACAGCAATATTATTGTACAAAATTTAGCCACCTGTCTCGTTTTATTTCCTATTATAAGATTATTTACGTTGTTACAAAGGTAGAACACCAATTTTACAACCAACAAACCGAAGAGAAACAAGCTGTCAAATTATCTATGTGCAAACCAATTCTGACAATATGAGGGTGAAAAACTTTTGATGTGGACACATAACCAATTTTGCAGGGTCAGAAGTGCACATCCATATTTTGTCAAATCTATTTCTAGAAGGAATTAACACTTGTTTGTTTTTTTTAGCCGATGCGCAATTTTTTTTTAAGGCCGTCCAGCGAATAAATTTTTTTTCGAAAAAATGCACATAACGACTTTGGCAGGCGCACTGAAGTATGGATAAGCATATAAAGTTTTGACGCACTTTGGAAGAGGCCAGTGGTTAATTGAAATATAAAGTTTTGCATAAGCATTTACCTACGTGGAGGTAAAGTTCTGGTACTGCATCGTCATTCAGTTTGCATAGCCCTTTCTTAGTTACTTATTTGAAATCAAGCTTAAAATAGATAGAACAGATGAAACTTCGAATATTCGGCTCCCAATCAGGCCTCTTTATAGCTTTTAGCTTTCACTCATGCATCTTAGTATTTTTGTAAACCTAACAAAAATAATAGTGCATAATATATAAAAGTAAAATGAGCAGATTTATTTGTTTACGCAGTAAATACTCTATACTACATAAAAGAAAATAAACCTACAATGAAATTCTATTGCAAAAAGAAAATTATCGTAACCGAAAGTGCATGTGCTACATCACTATTCATTTAAAAGAAAATATGGCCGGTGACAGCCGTCAGCTGTAACCCGCCCCGCGTTTCTCGCATCCCCCTAGGAGACCCGTATAAATTTTATGAAAACAAATAAATTAGTCATATAATACTACTCACGGGTGATATGAAATGTTATCATTCTTTTTATTTTTCTTCCGGGAATCGTTTTGAGAGCCTGGCAATGCAGAGTTCACCATTATTACCACAAAATGAAATAAACTGTTATTTGCGAAATCACTTTGGCAGATATTGTTTTGCTACTGATTGCAGTTGTCAAAAACTCTAGGCACTGTTCACACCTGTGATAGCAGTTCATACTTGCTAAGACGCGCTCTACAGGTAAGATAGATACTCTAAGGGTGGCACACACCAATGACTTTTCGATGCTTTTCGAAGTTATGTGTGTATTTATCGCAAGTTTATAAGTGCCCGGTTAATGGCAATAGGCTCGCCACCTATTACATTGGGACCTAAACATAAACGGCTAAATGTGGGTGCTAGCACCTCTGCCTACCCCTTCGGGGATATAGATGTTTACGAAACCATGCTTTCTTTTAAGACAGACAGACCTAAGGGGGCAAAATAGGTGACAAACCGTTGTATGTAAAACCGTATTTTATGAAACGGATTTTTATGATATTTGTTTTGATTCAGGGAGCCAGAATAGGATGACAGGATCAAGGGAGTTAGGATTGGATAACAGGATCTAGGGAAATCCTCAAAATGATGGCAAAACACTGTTTCTGCTGTTTTAACATAATTTAATTTCAGTATTTGCATTTAAAAATTACCTGCTCGTGATTTTAAGTTGCTGATGATAGGAACCTAAGCAAAGGATGGACGATGGATCGATTATAACTCACTAAAAAGAGAAAAATAAATTAAAAGCCTCTCGGGCTAGGCACCGCAGTTATTTTTCGCTTTTTAATGCCTCTTTTTCGTTTCTTGAAGTCGGTTAAACTTTTTTGTTAAAATTAATGTATGTAATTGTAAAATACTGTTCTATTTTCCAGAATACTGTTCAATTTTCTTCTCAGACCTAAATATACTTTTTTTCTCAATAAAAGAGTTGGCAACCCTAGTTACTGCACACATATTGAAAAAAGACGCTCAATTAGAAGTTTATATGTTTATTTATTCGTTTGTATGACACGGGGTTTCATAATATGCCACGGGCGAAGCGTGGACGGATCGGCTAGTACTTTAAATCTATAAGGACTCAAATCTAAGAGCTGTAAACTCTTCACATTAAGAGAAACTTCCAACTATTGAAAATCAATACCGTCTCGTATAACTTTGTAATTTCGCGCGCACTCGGCGGGGCTCGCTGAAGCGTGTTTACAAAAGAGTATGAACACTTGAAAGGATTTTACTCCAACAGTGTCAATATTAACTGATAGGAAAACCAAACCAAATACTTACATCTTTATTTATTTAGGCCCGATAGTAAGCAATACCTACTTGGGACTGTCGCGTCCAGATAAAAGCATCTATGTATATTGATAGTCAGATTCGCAAAATAATAGGGGTTCTACCAAGATCTTCACAGCCCTATTTTCTTACCCATTTTAGCGAGGAAGCCCGCCTGCGTCTGGACGCTTGTGATTCTTCTACCATGGACTCTTAAAACAGGTCAATAATTAACGGCTGTCATACTCCATTGTCCTATTTGTGCCTATCATAGGGGGGAGTTTGCCCATAATCGCCACGCTGGGCAGGCGTGTTGGCAATCGCATGACGTAGCTTCGCCTACGTGGCCTATGTCCAGCAGTGGACTTCCTATGGCTGAAATGATGATGATGATGATACTCCATTGTGGAGGAACATCCATGTGGGTCATTTCTCCCGAATCCCTCATAACGGTCTTCACGGCCCTCAGCAACTACGCCTGCCGTTCACCTGCCGATTGACGGTGGAGTTGATGAGAGAGAAAGCCGCATAGGCCAAAAAAAATAGTAGTGGATTCAGAGGTGAAAGCTTCAGATAAAACAGAAACAACCCTAAAATGATGATGATCATCATCATCCTAGCGTTAATCACGGTCGCATCCAAGACCTGGCCTTGGAATATGAGGTCCTCCTCCAACAAACCAACGATATCGATATGAAAGTATTGCAATTATTGGACTAGTGATCCAACAAACCATACAACATATAACAACCTAACCCGAGGTTTAACATGCTCTCCGAGGTATGGAGGGGTTTTCAGATAAATATTTGCAATGAGCGGGAATAGAACCAGCGAGCGCCTTCGGTGTAGTAGTCAAATGCACTACCATTACACCACAGAGGTCGTCCAAAATGATGATAATGACACTCTAATAACACATGCAAAAGTTTCGAGTTTCAGAATATCATTATAAACCTGTTCTTAAACTTGTCTACGAAGTTAAAATCTTTACTCAGTTGTATTGAAGAGAATTTGGGTAAAATTGCGGGTAGACCTGAACTTTTGGAACAATAAGCTTCATGTTTACGCAAACAGTTTCCATTATAATTTATGTTGAATTTGTTAATATAAATACAAGGATCTTCGTTCAGAAAACTCGCCACCAAATCTGTAATTCACCATTGTTGTGCTCGAATTCATTAGAATTTCCAAATTTAATCCCGCTGTTGCGTTCTCTGAATAGCTATTGTGGAGATTTAATAAATTTATTTTAACTAAATTTCTGCAAAAGGAGAGGTTCTGTGTTCGATAAGTATGAATGTACGTATGTTTATTTGTTAATCTGCGTTCTTATTTATTAGTTTTGGAAACAAATTTTCATTATTTCACTAGTGCAATCTACACACTTTCAAGTTTAGGTACTTTGAGGGTCTTTGGGGCCAAACCAAGATCTTCGAGACCCACGTCACTTACAAGCGGGTACACCTGAGCTTTTTCCTCACGGGGGACTGCCTTTAGTTGCTTCCATAAAAACCAATATGAACCAATAAAAAAGAAGTAGAAGAGCAGACCCAGGATTGCAGCACTTTGAAAGCAACCTGGATTGGCACTAGAAAGATGAAGAAGAAACTAATAGAATAGGCTGTCTACAAAAAACAACTACTTCATACATGCTTATCTTCATCCGGGACTCCTAACTATCTTTCCATCTAAACCATCTTGAAAGCCATCCTGTAAACAGAAACTCCACTAACCTTTTGAATGAACAGGCAATAAAATAGCCCCTGGCAACCAACACACTTGTTATCCTGGCCATTTTTACCCAATATGTACAAAGTTATCTGCCCGTGAAGTGATTTTATTTAATGTTTCCGGCAGTGAAAGGGTTATCCAGGACACTATCGTACCCCTAGCCTTTGGAGAGCATCCTTGAGCTCAGCGTTATTATACGAGACATTACAATTCATGAGATAAACATTCATTCGTGCTGTTTGTGAATGTTTTCATGATATTCTCGGGCACCTTTTCGTTTGTGATTTATGTTGATAGCATAATTCTGTTTCGAAATAATATGTAGCTCTTTAAATTTGTAAGGAAATACGTAACTAAATCAACAGTAAAGCAGTCTGTGTTATATAATGGTAAAATGTTAAAGTTAAATTGAGTAACATTAACCAATTTACCTATTAGGTACAGACAGAATTTTTGACTATGACCAAGCCAGGTTAGCTAGGTCATTGACCTTGACAGTAGGACAGTGACAGAGAGAGTATCTAGTAGCACTAGCTAGATTCTGTTTGAAGTCGACGATCAAATATCTAGACCTACAGACAGATTTTTTTCAATGGCCATTGGAAGAAGCAAAAATGCTAAACAATACAGCCACTATAATAGTTGTAAATGTGGCTTGCTTGCTTGGTAAAAATTTAGAACGCATGTTGAACGCACGCACATACCTACGCATTGAAAGCCACGCAATAAAATCGCGAGCCAGTGTAAGATAGAGAAGGCTGCATTGGCCGTGAAAGTACAAAACATATTTAAATACATAGGCACCAATATGAACAAAAAGGAGGCAAGAAAATAGCAGAATCGTTCACATCGATTGATGTGCGACGGCTCGGCGCCATTGGTCAACGCTCGTGACGTCACGAACCGTATCGACCCGACGCCTACGGACGCGCATGCGTCAAATATAGAACTCGATCGCTATTGGCCAACGGATCTGCCGTCGAATGAACGTAATGAATTAAAAGAATTCCATACAAATTACTTTTCAACGTCTAATTTTAATTGCCTCTTTTGAGTTTTTCTTTTTCTAGTGATAATATTATTTTATTCCACTTTCGTAGATACCAAAGATCTTATACCAGTATACAATGAATATATTTGTACATAATATATAAATGTAATCTTTTTTAAATATTTTAAGGGTTACCTGATGTCAGCAATTTGCCGAGAAACTGGGTAAATTTAAAATTGTCTGGAATTTCTACAAAAAAGAGAGATTTAGAGATTAAAAATAATCGCACCCACCACACTGCAAATTGCATATTTCATACCGTGCAGTTTTTTTTAAATTAGGTAAGTACTTAATAAGTTTTACTGTCTGATTTTCCAATTTGAGTCTGTAGTAATTTACCACAATGAGTCTACACGGCATCATATGATTATTAATATTTAAAACGGGTTCATAGGAATAAATCAGTGAATTATGTCATCGCACAATATTTTTTCGTAAACATGCAAACATTCGGCTAATCGGTTCGTCCCCAAGGGCAAGGCCCAGCGGTAGACGGGATGTCAGACAGACTGGAAAAATAATACATAATATGTACCTACCAGATACACCTCATAGTAACTATCATATTATGTTATACCAAACGAATTCTATATACCTTTTATATTGCATAGAGTTTCATAATTCGCTTTAACTAATATGAAGGTAAGAAACTAGCAAGAATAGTGCGAAACAATATACCTATTCATCACTGTGTGTAATTAAAAAGTACTTACTTACTAAAAAATGGCTACCTACTTACATAAATATAACAGTTAACTTACATGACAAATCATAATAAAATAATAGAAATTAATTCAAACATTTCTGTTGCGATTAAAACCATTAATTATGTATTATATTTACACTTAATGTACCTTAAGTGTACCTAAATACGAGGGTAATTTAAAAAAAACGTTGGCAATATCGGCACAAAAGGGCCGGCAAATAATATTTAAATTTTGAACATGACTACTCGTATCTTTATTATTTTTATATGAGCTGCTAAAGACCAGCTATTACCATAATCCGCAGTTATTTTGGTATTCGAAATTCAAAACGTCATCAGCAAAACCCGTCACAACACAGGTGGCCCGTAGGACAAAAGGCTCGTACAATTTAAGGGATTTAATCGAGACAATGGTATGTCCAAAAATGTTTCGCAGTATTCAAGGGTAGATCAACTCGATGGATTTGAAATGTAAATTGAAACCCGCATCGATGCGAGACTCGATTACAGTCTGATCTTTCGGAATTTTAATTACAGGATTATTCTAGACGGTAATCTATTAAGGATTAGCGTGGCAAATTCAAGAGAGTATTTTTATTGTGAATTGAAGAGTAGTTGTAGGTAAAATTACATAGTGATTCTACTGTCCTAGGTAGCTTGTCTTATTATTATTATTTTTTTCTTTTAAAAGAATATTAGCAACCGAAATTACTAATATTCCCGTAAACCCCTCCAGCTAAGCTAAATTACTTGTGTTAGGAGTGGGTTCACGTCGGTAGTGTAATGGCCAGGATTCGAACCCGGGACCACTAAGCTACCGACGCTTTGTTTCCCATTAGTGATTATTGTGTCCCATGGTAGGACACGAGACTCGATAATTCCATATTGAAGATCAACAAGCCAATAATACACATGGAAACAAAACAATGTAACGTGACGGCTTCTATTGCGATTTATTCGGTGTTGTTTTATCATTTACACTGATCCCGACGTTTCGACTGATTTTCAGCAGCCAGTCACAGATAGACAGTTCAAGATGGTGGTTCTGATAAAAATAGTTTTTAAAACAAAGATAGTCCTATTATAGTACCTACCTAGATAGATATTCTACTGAAACAGCTAAAAACTAAGGAAATATTTGCCTTGCGAATTTCAGAGAAAACCTTGTTTTAGGCCTCATCATAACGTAATATAATGTAGTACCCGCAAAAAGGGTAAAACTAAAATAGCAATATGTTGGCAACACATGTAGGGATAACACAGATCTCCTTTTAACAACTATACTTACATAAGCATATTCCAGACTTTATAGATACACAAGTAGCTATAAAGGCAAAAAGAGTAACATAGGTAACTTAAAAAGTAATTTATTTTTTTAAAGAATATTATAGTAACCGAAATTATTTATATTCCCCCTAACCTCTCCAGCAAAGCTAAATTGCTTGTGTTAGGAGTGGGTACACGTCGGTAGTGTAATGGCCAGGCTTCGAACCCGGACCTCACGATCGTAAGACCGACTCCTTAACCACTAAGCCATGGACGCTTCCAAATTTCAAAACTTGGATACTTGGACACAAGTGAAAAATAGGTGGATTCTTCGTACTTATAAGTAATCAATACCCAAACGCCGTGCCGTCAATTTGACTTCACCTCACCTGCCGCCAGCTGAAGGTAAAGTTTCAGGAAGTACTACTACATATACTATAATCTATACAAATAAAAAAATTAATTGCAATTCTGTTAGTCTCGCTAAAACTCGAGAACGGGTGAACCGATTTGAATAATTCTTTTTGATTTTTGTTCCTTATTATGTGGCCAAGGTTTGTATAAAAAAAATATGCATAGTAGGTGCAGCGGGAACGGGATCTGATTTCCACGCGGGCGGAAAATATATGGCGGTACAGGGTTCGCCGGGTCAGCTAGTGAAATATTATAATAGGTACTTATTGTTTAAGATCAAGCTCCATCAAAATCTTCAGCCCAAACTGCAAGCAAGAACACCTGCTGGACGCGTAACGAGCGTCCAGCAGGTGTAGGTCAGGGGTATACCGCCGTTTGCCCGAATTTTATTTACCCTAATATCATTAGCCATAATAGTCAACAGCCATAATATTAACAGACATAATATTCATTTGCCCTACTCTTATTTGCTATATTAATCACGTGCTAGAATCTTTGTTTCCCATAAAATCACTTACCATAACATCATTTGTCAGAATCATTGTAAGCCCTAATTATCACATGCCATAATTATCACATGCCATAATTATCACATGCCCTAACTATCACATGCCATAATTTTCACATGCCATAATTATCACATGTCATAATTATCATATGCCATAACATCAACTGCCATCGACATTGTGTAACCCCGCGTTTACATACTGCCGCTCGCATTGCTCATCGCCTTGCCGGCAATATTCACGCGAATAATGCCCTAGCATTCAAACACTCGCATCATCGCGATGTTCATCGCGTTGCCCAACACTCGCATCATCGCGATGTTCATCGCGTTGCCCCGCATACAGTATTCGCCTTGCGATGGAGATGGACGACTTTAGTTAAGTGGACACCTAACCGAATGCAGTATAGGCATTTTATTAGGCTAGGCTATCTACTTAGATACTTAGCTAGTAGGTAATCAGGCTAATTTGGTAGGTAGGTAGGTACCTACCTACCTACCTATTTTAATTTGGTAGGTAATTAGGCTAATTTGGTAGGTAGGTACCTACCTACCTACCTATTCTAGTTTGGTAGGTAGGTACCTACCTACCTACCTATTCTAGTTTGGTAGGTAGGTACCTACCTACCTACCTATTCTAGTTTGGTAGATAGGTACCTACCTGCCTATTCTAATTTGGTAGGTAGGTATCTACCTACCTACCTATTCTAATTTGGTAGGTAGGTATCTACCTACCTACCTATTCTAATTTGGTAGGTACCCTAGCTACCTGTTTGGTAGGTATACTTAGGCTAATTTGGTAGGTAGGTACCTACCTACCTACCTATTCTAATTTAGTAGGTAGAGGTACCTACCTACCTACCAAATTAAAATAGGTAGGTAGGTAAATTAGGCTAATTTGGTAAGTAGGTTACCTACCAAATTAGAATAGGTAGGTAGGTACCTACCTACCAAATTAGCCTAATTACCTACCAAATTAAAATAGGTAGGTAGGTAGGTAGTACCTACCAAATTAGCCTGATTACCTACCAAATAGGTAGGTAGGTACCTACCTATTCTAGTTTGGTAGGTAGGTACCTACCTACCTACCTATTCTAGTTTGGTAGGTAGGTACCTACCTACCTACCTACCTATTCTAATTTGGTAGGTAGGTACCTACCTACCTACCTATTCTAATTTGGTAGGTACCCTAGCTACCTGTTTGGTCGGTATACTTAGGCTAATTTGGTAGGTAGGTACCTACCTACCTACCTATTCTAATTTAGTAGGTAGAGGTACCTACCTACCTACCAAATTAAAATAGGTAGGTAGGTAATTAGGCTAATTTGGTAAGTAGGTTACCTACCAAATTAGAATAGGTAGGTAGGTAGGTACCTACCTACCAAATAAGCCTGATTACCTACCAAATAGGTTGGTAGGTAGGTACCTACCTATTCTAGTTTGGTAGGTAGGTACCTACCTACCTACCTATTCTAATTTGGTAGGTACCCTACCTACCTATTTGGTAGGTATAATTAGGCTAATTTGGTAGGTAGGTAGGTACCTACCTACCTATCTTTTATATACATATGTATTACCTATATTATTTAATTAGATCCGTAGCAAGCATTTCAATAAATTCTATTGATTTTTCGTTGGACCATTCGATTGGTTGCGTCATTGTCATGATAATAAATTCGAAGTAATCCTGTGACTGTGACACGCGCGTACACAACGAGCGCTCGATGCGAAGTGTGCGCGACGCGAGTATGTGAATGCTTCATCGCGCTAGTATTGCCGCTCCTACTCGCGCCGCCAAGCCGACACTCGCAGCAACATACGCGGCAATACTCGCGGCATGACGAATATACCATTCACACCACGTCTCTGCCCACTTCTCTCGCCACTTCCCTCGCTCTGCCGCGAGTATGTAAACGAAGCATAACAGTGACAGTGTGTAACGGTTATATCAGGTGAAACTGGATGCAATCGGGACTTTAGGGCACCCCGACTCGGATAGGTTAGGTTAGAAGGGGATGGCGGGGTCGTTTGAGCGAGCGAAGCGAGCGAATAGACCCCGCTATCCCCTTCGTGGTTATTTTTTTATAAACAACCCAGAAGTAGTTTGGTTAGGTGCCATTTGAGTTAGGTTAGAACTGTGACCATTAACCCATCCACCCATCACACCCATCGACATCGACAGCCAGAAAGAGCAAGAAGAAAATATTATGTCTAATAATCATTATGGCGTTTAAATATTATGTCTAATAATCATTATGGCGTATAAATATTATGTCTAATAATCATTATGGCGTTTAAATATTATGTCTAATAATTATTATGGCAAATAAAAATATGTAAAACAATACGTATGGCACTCGTATGTTATGGTATCTAAGTTTCGGGCAATTAAAAGTATGTCATATGTCTTTAAAACATTCGGGCAAATGAAATTCGGGTAAATGCAATTCGGGAATATGATGATTATGGCATATAATCTTCGGTTAAACAATAGACAACCGTAGGTCAGGCTGTCTTTTCGGAGTTATGATTACTCCTGACGGAAGGTTAAACAGCAGTAGTATACCCGTAAAAGCGGATAAACCCAATTTATGGATAGCGAACCAGGCAACAAATATGTGAACTCTGACCATCGTGTCACTTTGCGACCCACATGATCAAATAATTTCATTTCAGTCGGTCAGCGGCCTTCGCAAGCTAGTTGGCCAATGTCAAGAGTATGCTAGATGCTAGGTCGCATCACTTAACCCAGAACTTTAAAAAAAGTCAGGAAGTATTTCAAACATTTTGGCTTTGGATATTTCTAAGTATCTGCGATAGTTTATTCTCTATTGAATTCTATCCTAGCGTTAATCCCAGTCGCATCCGAAGCTTTCACCCCGGAGTCCGCTTTACCAGTCTACCTCCGGATTTGGCTGGACTCGATATTATACGTGAAGCATATTAGTTGAAATTATTTAAATGGAATAAACTCCACTGAAAAATAGGCCAACCTACGTATTTCAGTTCAGTTTAATAGTTAATACATAGTTTAGCTACGCCAGTGGTTCCCAAACAGTGGTCCTCGAGCATCCCACTGGTTGTCTGCAGTACTTACAGAACACTGCTATCCACAAATGCCACTGTTCACTCCTGTGGTGGTTTCTCAATCTTTCCTTAAAAATTTCAATGCAATCATAATTTCTAGTCCGCTACTGTCCACCATCTGTCCAGCACCTTTTAAAATACAGTCACTCCTCAATCACTCAGTCCCACCCACTGCTATCAATTCCAATATAAAAGAAAACAGACTACTCAAAGACGAACACAACCCCATTTAACACCTGTACATAACAGAAGTTGCAATAAATTTCCCACTCTTGTTCGACTTGTGAGCATATACACATACATACAGATATCGAACCCTCAGGAGGTCTGTACACTGGTATAAACAAGTCGGTGGATGGGTCCCGAGGAGGAACAAATTCCCGGATAACACCCATAAATCGAGCGTAACTCACATCCCGCACGTATTCCGGCCACGCACCTTGAATTACTTCAAATTTCAGACGATATTTTTTATGCCAAGCGTTATTTAACAGGGCAACGTGGAGATAGATGTGAAAGATAATAGAACTAGGGATGATATAATTTGTATGATTTAAAACTCAAAATATATTATGACAGGCAAACAGGCAAGGAAAGAGAAAAAGGCTGTTGTACACAATATATGCAAATCAGCTTTAGCGGGGAAGGTCAAGAAGAAGACCTGGTAAATTAGAAATAGGTTCACCTGCAATTGGCAATTCGTTGTCCGGCGTATTGTACATAGAATAGAATGATGAAAGTATGGGATTGACACCTATTTTGACGTTTATGACATTCGTCAACGTTTGTCAATCCCATACAGTCAAGGGGGACTGATATACGTAGGCTAAAAAGCTCGAAATACGATAATGTAAGACTAACTCGATGTGGTGGCGCGTCTTTTAAACTCCAAATTAATGAAACCGAACAAATGTAGGTACTTAGCACTTATAATTCGAATATTTCGGAAATACTTTCGGTTACAATAACAAACCATTAAGTTTGGAAATGTTTGCAAGAAAATCTGGAAACCTACGAGAATTCAATATACCTCGGCATTTACTTACCAAGTCGCTCGAGGTATTTGGTATTGTGAAATGTAGAGCTTCCGAATAATAGGGTGCGGTTTCCTAGATGACGCGATGAAAGCGCTTACCGCCGTTTGTGGCTGCACTAATACACAAAAATAGTCTTTAAAGCACAATAAAATCATAATAATCGCTTTTTATACCACTCAGGTGGCAGACTAGCACACAGCTCATCTGACAGGAAACGGTTACAGCGGCCGATGGACGTGTGCTACACCAGGAGCGTTACACATACACTGCCGACCTTGTAAGAACCTTCTTCAGCTCTTGTATAAACCTTATGCGTACACAAGATGATGGATGGTCATGATTTTTCAGTCAATAGGACTACCGAAACAGGTCATTATGACAACGATGACAAGGAAAAAGATAAATAATTTTTCTTAGATAACCTCTAGGAAGAGATAACTAGAATTCAGTCCAACAGCCTAAAGATTCCCTTCAATGAAGTTCTGCTTTATATAATCATAAGAACAATATACTTATGTTATGAAACGTGTATGATTACTATTCCCCTACCATAGATATAAATAAGACAGAGGTCTCGACACAATCAACAAATCCTCTTCGGTGTTGCATTTCTTATATTACTGTTTATGAGCCTACTGCCGTATTCATAGTGATTCTCTTATAGTACGAGAGCCCACGACCAAAACCATGTCTCATAGCAATACGGCAAAAACCCTATAAAATCGTTAGATTGTATGATTCTGAACCCGACTAGGTGTGTAGTAACGGTCGAAAGTGTAGCAACTGCGTGGGAGGCCATTTCTGCTGTGTCAAAAAAAAAAGGCAGTCGGTATTATAGCAATACGTCTGATAGTGAAAATGTACATAGATTTTATAATTGTATTACGAAAAAGTTTGTTTTCAGACATTTTGTGCGTAGCACATAGCCTGAGCGCATTTTTGAAAATGTCAACAAATTTAGCCGACCTGTATCATAGCAATACGGATAATTTTTTTTTTTAACTTTTCGTATTGCTGCCATGATTACCAAAAACCTGTTTTCAGACACTTTAAGTGTAGCATATACTCCCAAAAACGAAAATAAGTACGAAAATGTTTTTTTAAATTTACTTTCATAGATATTCAAGAATCTCCCTTGTCTATTATATGTACTTTGACAGATGACAGATGTCATTACTTATTTCTTTTGTAAAAGTTATTTTACAGAAGAGGACGTTGAAGATCTCCCGAGCGACGGCGACGTCGAGAGTGATTTCGAAGACGACGATTCCGAATCCGACAGCGATTGAATACGAGAATATTTTGTAACTTTGAATAAACCGTTTTTTTTTTTTCAACTTCATCCCAGTTTCCTTTTGTGCGATTTATTTCAGTCCTTCAACTTCAATGTTACAGTTTCGGGTAAATTCTTTGTTAATTATCATGTAATGAATTCAGCGTCGCAACGTATTCATTGGTTTGTAACAGAGAATTCAAGATGCCTCAATACGATTTTTAAATGATATCTGAGTATCGAAAAGTTGTCTGATAGAGAAGATGCTACACTTAATTTGTCTGATATAAATTTTTTGCACATGTGGACAACTTATTTTATCATGTCCAACAATTTTCAGACATATTGCTATGATACCGATCGGTAAAATTTGTTAACATTTTCAAAACGGTCTCAAAATTTAATGCGTTCACATTTCCGTCTGAAAATTGTTTTGTTCGCATCAAATAACCAAAATTTACTAATAAAAAAGATTTTCAGACGTATTGCTATGAGACATTTTTTTTGTCTCATTTTTAAATTTTTTAATTGATTTTACGGGTTTGCGCTACACCACTAACGTCTGAAAAATATGTTTCCGGTATCTCAGAACTATCATTCAACTACAGTCTGTGGAGGGAGCCAGTGCCTACCTGTTGGAAGGTTTGATGAACGCCTGCCTCGCCTCCGGGAGTTCTTGAGTTGATACCTTATTGGAGTGAGCACTACACCGCACTTTAATATTAGTTGATAATTAATGTCCCCGATATTGGTGGTTTAGATTTTTATATCGAAGAGCAGATTTTGCGTACGCGTCGCGGGCGAGTTTTTGGTAGCACTGACATAGGAAGCGGAAGTGGGAGGGAATAGTGTATTCCTATAAAATGATGCGTTCTGATTTGTGCAATAAAAATGTGAGTTTGTGAAGTAAGTGTTAGCGTATTAAATTAATAAATAAAAATAGGGATAATTCTCAATGGCGCAGCCAACTTCGGGGGGTTTAGAGGTTTCCTCTAAATTGAGATAATTAGTTAAATTAAGGAAAACTATGAGCTAAAAAAAACACTTATTTTTGAGTTATTAAAAAGTTATTGAGTAGGTAACGGGCAGAGCCGCGTTACGGGTCGTACGTAATCCCCCGAAGGAGTTTTAACCTTCGCCACACGAATTATACCATCCTTGCCCGGAAACACCTCTGTGACAACAGCTAATGTCCAAAACAAGGGATGCGAATTGTCATCCTTGATGATGACTAAGGTACCCACCACCACAGGTTTAGAAGGTGAGTTCCATTTTTCTCGCTGCTGGAGGGAAGTGAGATATTCTGCACTCCAGCGCTTCCAATAACTCTGAACTATTTTATTCAAGAGTTGATAGCGTGTAAGTCTATTGTCTGAGAGAGTCAGATCAATAGGTTCAGCGGGTAAACATTTTAGCGGAGTTACATTTAGAAAATGACTAGGCGTCAATGCGGAGGGATCAGAAGGATCCGAAGACAAGACACAAATTGGACGGCTGTTCAACAGGCCTTCAATTTGAACTAGAATGGTATTAAATTCTTCATATGTGAGTATCTGAGTTCCGATAGCTTTGAATAAATGAGTTTTTACGGATTTGACATTAGTTTCGCTCAAACCGTTGAAATGAGGTCCATAAGGTGGACTATGAAGAAATTTAATCTTATGTTGAGTGAGGTAATCATTTATATGATCTTTATAAGCTGTGGACTGTATTATGGGATAAATTTCGTTTAATTTGCGCTTAGCGCCTATAAAATTAGTACCGCCATCGCTATAGAGAACAGAGACAGGCCCTCGGCGTGAAATAAAGCGTTTGAACGCCGCGAGAAATAAGTCCGTACTTAGATCAGAAACTAATTCTAAGTGGAGCGCTTTAGTTGTGAGACAAACAAATAGGCAAATATAAGCCTTATGGCTTTTCACTCCGCGACGACGTATGTGCGTGATATAAAAGGGTCCTGCGAAATCTACAGCGGTGTGTACGAAAGATTTTACTTGAGAAACTCTAATAGCGGGAAGATCGCCCATAGGCGGAGTTGTGGCACGAGGCTTAAGTTTAAAACATGAGTTACATTGATGTACTCTTTGACGAATTAGGTTTCTAGCAGAGAGAATCCAATATTTTTGTCGCGTTAGTGCAAGCACCAAACCGGGACCGGTATGCAGGTTAGAGGTATGATAATGATCAACTAAAAGTGAAACAATCCGACCTTTAGATGATAATAATATTGGATGTTTTTTATTAAATTCCAATTGAGAATGTGTAAGCCTTCCGCCTACGCGTAGCAAACCTAATTTATCGAGAAAAGGATTGAGTTTCAAAACTAATTGAGAGGGACATAGTTTATTATTTTTAAGTGAGCTTATTTCTTGTGGAAAGTACTTAGATTGTACGTAGCGTAATGCGTAAAGTTCTGCGGACTCTATATCCTGTGTGGTTAAGGAACCATGAGTTTTAAGTATCTTCAAAAAACGAAGTACATAAGCAAGAGCATTAATGAATTTAATCCAAGATGAGCATCGTTCTGCGAGATCTTGAATAGGATGAGATGAGTCCGTCGTAGATATACTCGTATTACGTACGTGGAGAGAAGC
Organism: Eilema depressum; assembly: GCA_914767945.1. Classification (NCBI taxonomy): domain Eukaryota; kingdom Metazoa; phylum Arthropoda; class Insecta; order Lepidoptera; family Erebidae; genus Eilema; species Eilema depressum. Next base: position 5,650,732 of record OU612026.1, read on the forward strand.
GGGTTTAACTTCCTGGGAATCCGCGCTGTCATTAGGATTAATTTTGAAGATTTTGACAGGCCAGGTGTCAATAGGAGTGGCTAGCCACTGCGGGCCATGGAACCAGAGAGTCTTGCTTATTAATCCCGTTGGAGTTACGGGGCGCGATACAATGTCCGCAGGATTTTCTACACCACGAACGTGATACCAATGAGGTGCAGATAAATGTTCCTGTATTTGAGCAATACGGTTAGCTACAAAGGTATGAAATTTGTGTGCGGGAGAGTGAATCCAGGTAAGAGTTACCGTGGAATCAGAAAATGCGTATATTTGATTAATATTACAACGTTTACTAAAAACAGAGCGGACAGAGTCAATTAAATTTGCGAGTAGAACAGCTGCGCATAGTTCTAAGCGAGCGAGAGTTTTATTGGGATTCGAAACTTTAGATTTTGCGGTAAGTAGTTTTACGGAATCAGCGGTAGCGTTTTCATGTTGTTCAATTCGCACGTAGACGACCGCGCCGTAACATTGTAGGCTGGCGTCTGCGAATCCTATCAATGTTATTCTGCTAGAAGCCGTTATTCCGATGTGACGTGGAATTTTTATATCAGACAAACGCGGTAGTTCCTTATGGAATTGATTCCATTTGGAGAGAATACAGTCGGGGACTTCGTCATCCCAGTCGAGCTGTAGTTTCCAACAGTCTTGTATGAGAAGCTTCATATAAGCGATTACTGGACTAATGATACCTAGCGGGTCAAATAAGCGTGCGGTCACAGACAGAAGAGAGCGTTTGGTACAAATCGTATGACAATCGACATTTATATTGAAAGTAAAGTTATCATCGATAGGCTGCCATTGCATACCTACGATTTTTGTATCTGCGTTAGGATCGTCATCGAATTTAACAGCGAGAGAACTCTTGTGAGCATTAGGAATGCGAGATAATAATTGTCTATCATTTGATATCCATTTGACCAAATTAAAACCTCCCGACTGAAACATCGCGATCATTTCCTTGTAGGTCCTTTCAGCTATACTTACGTTATCTACTGACGAGATATAATCATCGACGAACATGTAGTTATCAGCCTCATAGGCGGCGAGCGGATATGATTCGCGACTTTCGGCGGCGAGTTGTCGTACGACGCGCATAGCTAGGTAAGGCGAACTAGATACACCAAAACAAACGGTATTAAATTGGTAGGTATCAATAGGTGAATCGGAATCGAATCTAAACAGAATGCGTTGGAACGAGTGGTGATCTCGAGTGAGTTTCACCTGAAAGTACATTTTTTCAATGTCTGCGCTTAGAGCTATTGAAAACATACGGAGATTGAGAAGTAAATGAAAAATATTATTCTGTAGGGCTGGGCCTACATACAATAAATCATTAAGCGATTTGCCAGATGTGGTTTTACTCCCAGCATCTAGAACAACGCGGGTCTTCGTCGTTTCCTTTTCAGGACGATAGACGGCGCGATGCGGCATGTAATAAACTTGAGTGTCTAGAAAGTTATTCGGAACTTTAGACAAAAAGCCTTGATCAATGTATGTTTGAATAATTGCGTTGTAATCAGCGCGTAAGCCAGAGGAATTGAGTTTATTCTCTAGACTTAAGAAGCGGCGTTTAGCCACTGAGAAGGAGTGTCCTAACTCAGAGGGCGCATGTTTGAAAGGAAGAACGACCGTATATCTACCGGTGTCATCACGTGAATAAGTGGATTGAAATATATTTTCACATGCTTCATCATCGGGACTAGCATGGACTTTATCTGGGACCTTTTCTATTTCCCAAAAGCGTTGAGTTAATTGATCAAGTGAGAGAGCGTGTGTTTGACACAAGAAAGTTTTATTAGAGTTGAGCGAGCGATGAGCATGAGTGAGTGTACCTGTCTCTTCTGGGAGAGTTGTGTGAATTCACCTTGTGTGAACCGAGTAAAAGCAGGAATAATTCGTTGCCTATCAAACAATCTATTTCACCAGGCACGTTATAATGGTCATCAGCCATAGGTAAACCTTGTAAGTGAGTTAAGTGCGTAGTATCAATTTCGACATTAGGTAAAAAGTCCGTTATTGTATCTATAACGCGAGCGCTGACGGAATAGACACAGCGAGAATCGAAGCGAGAGTACATTTTAAATTGCGTAATTCCAAAGGAATGATTTTTAAGTTGACCTATGCCTGTAATAACAGAAGGCGCGGGAGTTATTTTTAAATTTAAGCGTTCACAACACGACTTCGTAACGAAGTTACTCATTGAACCCGTGTCTAGAAATAATCGCATGTGATGCGGTTTATTATTTGCATTATAAACAATAACAGACGCAGTCGGCAATAATACAGTAGTATTATTACTCGAAATACGCGCGGGAACAGTAACTGACAACACAAAGTTGTTGTTATCCTTATTTGAATTTACGCGGGGAGCGCACTGTGGCTGTGATATCGCCGAGTCTGCATGCGGACACGAGTGTGAGTGAGACGGACAATCCGCGCGGGGCGCGGGGGGCCCAACAGCGCTGGCTGCCGGCGGCGGCGCGGGCAAGGGCGCGGGGCGCGCGCTCCACGAACCATGCGGCGATGGCGCAGTGGTTAAAGTGTCACGATTATTATTTAAATTAAAAGTGCTAGACTCGGACGAACGCGGGAAACGAGATGTATTTGGGTTGTCATAATGCAATGACGAGTGATGTTTGCGGTTACATGTAGAACACCGTTTGGACGATTTACATGCACTTAAATGATGAAAACCTAAGCAATTAATACAATAGGAATATTGACGAGCAATCTCGTTACGCGTTTTAACATCTTGTTGTAAAAATATATCACATTTGAACAACGGATGAGATTGATTAGAGTTACAAACTTTGCAAGGTTGAGATTGAGAAAGGTTGTCAGATCTGTTGGACTGAGAAGTTTGAGTAAAAAACGTTTTCTGTTTGTTTACTTGGGGTGCGGGTTTTACATATTGAGTGCGATTATTATTAACTTGAGAGCGGGAAGATGCATGTACAACTTGAAGTTTACATTGCTCGCGTAGGAACTGTTTCAAGTCCTTAAATTTAGGAATATCTAAATGTCTATGAGCCTGTTCAAACAGGTCTACCATAGACTTATCAAGCTTACTTAATGCTAAATAAGTAATTAGGAAGTCTGACAAATCCTCAATATTCAAGCGTTGCAAAGCAGCCTTGGCAGAGCAAAAGTTATCTATTAAATTTTCAGGGGATTGTCCTGGTTTTTGTTGTAACATCTGTTCTATATAAGCAGATGCTTGTACTCTAGTGTCATGGTATCTATCTAGCAGCGCTTGCCACAAGATATCATAGTTTTGAGCTGTAGCGGATATTCCAGAACAAACATTGAGAGCTTTGCCGGAGAGGCAACCAATTAAATATTGTATTTTTTCTGCCTTGGTGAGGCGAGTATTTGAATGTACCACACTACAATAATTATCGTAGAATAATAGCCATTTACTAGGAGTACCATCGAAGCCTGTGAGCTTTAACGGTGGCAACATGTTATTATAATTTTCATGTTTATGTGTATCCCTAAGCTGTTGTCTCAGAGATGTCTCCGTCTGCTTGATGTAACAGTATAACTCATCAAAAGTGTTGAGAATGCTAAAACTAGGCTTTACCTGGGGTTTTTGCTTTAATCTTTCAATAATGAGTTTATCTACAGTTTCTATATATTCTGTACGAGTATTTTCGATGGATTGAACCCTAGCGAGAAATAGTTTACTAGTTACCTCATCGGAAACCTTTAAACTGAGGTTATATATTTCCTGAACGATTTGAAAGAGGTTTTGTTGTTTGAACTCAAGAAAAGAGATCCTGACTTCATTGGACTTACTGTCACTTCCAACGACTTTGGGTTCATCCATAGTGAAAATTTAATAATTAAAAAATGGAGTGTATCAAGCGCGCGAAGGGCGGAGACAGATAGGTACCTACTTATAAGAATGTTGGCTGAGCGCGTTGCGAATGAAAAGATGTGGGTAGGTATTTTACGTACTTGTAATTTATGTTGAAATTTAGAAATATTAATGTTAAACTAATTTGTGTACCTAATCGTATGAATATAGGTATAGTAAGAGTGTTTATGAGTATTTTACTTTGAAATAAAGAGGTATTTTTGCGATATTGAACAATTAAATTTAAATGGCGGATGCGTTAGCGTGGTGAGTTTTTCGTATAAAATACGTAAATAATACGATAATGCGTGAGTAAAGAGTATGCGTGAGTGAATTTTATTGAGAGGAGAGGATAGTAAATGCGGATTGAGGAGATTAATAGGTATCCGGGACGGAGGACCAAAACTTGGAGGGAGCCAGTGCCTACCTGTTGGAAGGTTTGATGAACGCCTGCCTCGCCTCCGGGAGTTCTTGAGTTGATACCTTATTGGAGTGAGCACTACACCGCACTTTAATATTAGTTGATAATTAATGTCCCCGATATTGGTGGTTTAGATTTTTATATCGAAGAGCAGATTTTGCGTACGCGTCGCGGGCGAGTTTTTGGTAGCACTGACATAGGAAGCGGAAGTGGGAGGGAATAGTGTATTCCTATAAAATGATGCGTTCTGATTTGTGCAATAAAAATGTGAGTTTGTGAAGTAAGTGTTAGCGTATTAAATTAATAAATAAAAATAGGGATAATTCTCAATGGCGCAGCCAGTCTGCAAATCAGACATATTGCTATGATGCAGTTCGGTAAAATTCTTTGACAATTTTGAAAATTCGGTCAGATCAAACGCTACGCGGAAAATGTCTGATATTGGTTTTTTCGAGTTCAGGATAATCGTATCTATCGATTTGATGCGGTTTTGGCTGTATTGCTATGAGACAAAAAATTTGGTCGTGGGCTCTCGTACTATTATAACTAGGAAAGGGATTGTTATGGAACATCCCATAATTAATAATGTTTATTTAAATGTATTGATGAAAATGAAAAGCAGGTTTTGTAACCAATTGATTTTTGCATGAATATAACGTAATTGTCAAAGTAACTAGTCTCCCGTTTTATTTGGTCTGATCCTGTGGCCATCCATGGTTATCCACTTACTCATATATGTGAGGCAAAGTCTCGGAAAAGAGCCAGGACTGTAGGAAGAGGGAAACAGGTGTACTGACAAGGTGTACTGGTAAGGTAATTCCAGGTCTTAATAGTGCGGAAAAAGGAGTCACCGAACCGCTTGGTTCTGGATAGAATATTCTACACCGTATTTTATACGTTACAACAAGTAACTATTTAAATCAATGGTTACAACACGACACGTCAGATAAATATAAATGCGGATTTAACGAGATGGTGTAGGGATAAGTGAATAAAAGTGTTCCTCCTAGCTACTTCAACAGAAATATTATAATTTGTACTTATCTGAAATTAGAATCACCCGCCATGAGAGCTAAACAATGTTACTTATGTGATGTGCTAGATTCGATATCGCGACACAAATAACTAAATTTACTGTTGCCTTTTATCGCAAATCTAAATTATTGGTCACGTTTAGTCATTCTGACATATCTAGTTATATTCAGCTTTTTATTGTTTAGATTAGATTACAAGCCTATAAACACTATTTGTTAAGAGTTGTACCTTTTCGTACTTAGACTGGTCGATGATTGGGATAAATTATTGTAAGAAGCGATGTCTTTATTTTATTCTCCAGGTTTTGGTATAAGAAATAAATAAGTGATCCGAAAATAGCCGTATTGGTTCCCGGTAGAGTAGAATAGGGCCACCCCATCTCTTCCTGTGGGTGTCGTAAAAGACGACTAAGGGATAGGGCTGTTCTCCATCCGACAGTAAACATATAGACCATGACAAATTGCCCACTTGATGATAATAGGCTCGCCCCATATTACGTGAGAGCGAAAATCATAGTTGGCGAATTATGGGTGTTAATATACCTCTGCCTACCCCTTCGGGGATTTACATGCGTGAGTATATGTAAGTATGTATGTATGTAAATAAGAAATCAACTTTGGACGGAAGTTCATGGTTAGCACGGGGGTGAAAAGTTACCACAAGTTAAATACAAAAAATGGTTGTACAAAAAAAACTCCATAATATGAAAAATTGTATTTTTGAAAAATAAATCGAAGCAGACGTCAACCAAACTTGTTGTTGAATTTGTTCAAATCCTTTGATAACCTATCAAGGTAACCTGCCTCGATCCGTTCTAAAGGTGTATTGTTTCAATATACATAGTCCTTGCTTACTTAATAAAAATTATAGACATGAAAATACTGGAGTATGCTATGTATGCAGTATGCTATACGCTCTACTAGGTGTTAAATAAACAGAATGACGTAATTTTCTTTCGAGTTGTTCAAAATTTGTTTTTTTAGTTTTAGATTAACTAAAACTCAAATAAATTCAAATGGCTGTTCCATTTTGATAAAATTTCAGAATGACTAACATACACTCATAGCCTAATTGCATTTTCTACTATAATTTGAAATATGCATTAATTTCTTAAGTTTTAGGCAGTTTTGAAATGACACGTTTCAAAAACGTTATTTTACTGAATCGTGGTAGGAAAAGAAAAACATTCTTGTACAAAAATGTTGAGATACAGTGTTTAGGTAGAAGCTGCTTGCAACTTCTGTCAACATAAATAAGTTTACACTCTTGTATATTTTTGTCGTCCGTTTCGAAGTACCTACACTTACTTTCGAAGTCACAAAAATAGGACATACGGTTCCAGAATATTGATGTCATCTCCGAAATTCACAGCGAACCAGTACTTTTAGAATATAAAGAACAAAATAAAATAAAAAAGGCTGAAGAAGAATAAAATAATATTTTACTATTATCTAGGTATACATACATACAGGGGCGTATTTACCCTAGGGCCAAGGGGGCCATGGCCCGGGGCGGTAGGTTGCGAGGGGCGGCGGAGCCGCCCCGAGCGTCTAATTTTTTTTTTATACCACTTAGGTTGCAGACAAGCACACGGTGCGGCCCACCTGATGGAAAGTGGTTACCGTGGCCTATGGACGTATGCAACACCAGGGGCGTCACACTCGTGCTGCCGACCCTGAAGATCTGATCTGGGCGCTTCTTAAATCTTGACTCTCAAAGGCGCCCAAAGATAGACGCTCGGGGCGGTTTCGCCGCCCCTCGCAACGTGCCGCTCCGAACGTCTATCTCTGGGCGCCTTAATCTTGACTCTAAAAGGCGCCCAGAGATAGACGCTCGGAGTGGTTCCGCCGCCCCGCGCAACCTGCCGCCCCGAACGTCTATCTCTGGGCGCCTTAATCTTGACTCTAAAAGGCGCCCAGAGATAGACGCTCGGAGCGGTTCCGCCGCCCCTCGCAACCTGCCGCCCCGAACGTCTATCTCTGGGCGCCTTAATCTTGCTCTAAAAAGCGCCCAGAGATAGACGCTCGGGGCGGTTCCGCCGTCCCTCGCTACCTGCCGTCCCGAACGTCTATCTCTGGGCGCCTTAATCTTGCTCTAAAAAGCGCCCAGAGATAGACGCTCGGGGCGGTTCCGCCGCCCTCGCTACCTGCCGTCCCGAACGTCTATCTCTGGGCGGCTTAATCTTGCTCTAAAAGGTGCCCGGAGATAGACGCTCGGGGCGGCTCTGCCGCCCCTCGCAACGTGCCGCCCCGAACGTCTATCTCTGGGCGCCTTAATCTTGCTCTAAAAGGCGCCCGGAGAGAGACGCTCGGGGCGGCTCTGCCGCCCTTCGCAACGTGCCGCCCCGAACGTCTATCTCTGGGCGCCTTAATCTTGACTCTAAAAGGCGCCCAGAGATAGACGCTCGTGGCGGCACGTTGCGAGGGACGGCAGAGCCGCCCCGAGCGTCTCTCTCCGGGCGCCTTTTAGAGCAAGATTAAGCCGCCCAGAGATAGACGTTCGGGACGGCAGGTAGCGAGGGCGGCGGAACCGCCCCGAGCGTCTATCTCTGGGCGCTTTTTAGAGCAAGATTAAGGCGCCCTGAGATAGACGTTCGGGGCGGCGGAACGTCTATCTCTGGGCGCCTTAATCTTGACTCTAAAAGGCGCCCAGAGATAGACGCTCGGGGCGGTTCCGCCGCCCCTTGCAACCTGCCGATGCCACCCCGAATGTCTATATCTCTGGGCGCCTTAATCTTGACTCTAAAAGGCGCCTATTAGAGTAAATATTACGTATATATTTTTTTTTTTTTAATTTTTCGGAGCTTACTTAGTTACAATATGACTATGTCACTCATTATTTTAATTGCATTCAAATTAGAAAACCCTAAATAACATTTGCGTTCAAGTACGGTGTAACTGGGGCCAAGCAGCTTGGGCGCCGAAGACGGCAGCGCCTTTCTCTCGCAGGGAGACGCTACCGCCTACGGTTAATTCCGGCCGAGGTGGTAGCGGCGCTGTAAATGGCTACTCATAGGGTTTCCACGTATCCTTATGACTAGCAGAGAGCACAGATAAGAGCAGCTAAGGGGCGGCTGGTTCCCCTAGACCTGGGGGCGACAGGTGCGGTCACCTGTTACTCCAATATATTCAGACCGGTAACGCGGCGGTGAAACCCGTACCTTTCCGGGGTTCAATGGGGACACCGACTACCCACACCCGAAGGAGCTATCTTAAAAGGTCAGCCGGGTTGCGAGGGAAATATCTAATTGGGTAACTTTACACCCGATAGAGACGGTGTGCGGTTTTAAACAGAGACCGCATGTGGCACTTCACGAGGAATAATCACCCCTCGCAGACGGTCATAACTAGCACCAGGACTTGCGGCGAGACGTTTCCCGCTCTGACGGTTGCTTAAAATATACAACGCGTGAAGTGGCATATACATGGAGGAGCCCAGGCAGAGGTGGCATTGCAGGGGTCGGCTTCTGATCTGTATGTCTCAGGAACTCACCGAAGCAGCCGTAGCTGGGCGCATTGCGTCAGCTGGTAGGAGAAGCTACCGTGATACCTTTATCGCGTTATCGGCAGCGATGACGTGTGAGAACCCCCTTCGAGCATCACCTCATCCGAGCTAATCTTCTCCTTTTGTCGAGTCGACGACATATGTCTTATTTTGTTTGCCCAGTGTGCAACCACCCTGATGGCGTTCTCAGAGGCACCCATGAGTTCCTGCGGTGTACACGTGCTTAGGCATGCAGCACACGTTAGCGCCTACCTCACTGCAGTTCCGCATTCACACCGTGGTGCCTGGGTCCACCTCATGTGAGAAACTCCATCTAATTCGGTTTTCGTTACTTCGGCTGACCTGCATCCGAAGTCTATTTAAGGACTGCCAGGTGGTGTATGGGCAGCCTCTGTGCTCCCCACACATCAATTGGCCAGAAAGGGTTCGTAAGTAAGAGAACCAGGTATGCCCACTTCAGATCCAGTCACCAAATACGTCCAAGGACTTGGGTAACTCCAGCTGTGGCTTACTTGGTTGCTTCTGATTTCGTGCCGTCACTATCCAGTCCTAGCCGATGTTCCACAGAAGCGGCCTCAGATCCGCGCCAGCCGGAACACCCCGCCACATATCTCACTTACCAAGCCCTGTCCTACATGGGTAGATACTGGCATTCACCGATAAGTAAGCCCCGACAATGACGCGAGGATAGAGAGGCACCCCGTGCTGAAAGAGTGTAGCTCTGATGCAGCTCCGTGGCAAGATGTTAAAGACGTAGGCAACAATAGACACTGCCAGCATCAACTCGCCGTGCCACTGCTTCTTCCACCAGGGCCCTCAAGCGCGTGTTGGCATCCACGGTGCTCCCGACTATAACCAAATTTATTGTCTACCAAATTCGGCCTCACTCCTGTAAGGCGCTCGATGTGGCACTTCACGAGGAATAATTCGTTTAAAACACCTGCATGACTGCACACCTTGTCCATCAATACAATGAGCCGATAGGCGGACGGTAACTTTGCAGAAGAGGACCAGTTTTCTTGTCTTTCAAATTTTCGGAATCCGTCTCTACTTGAGGCATATGTTATAGAGCCCTTCAAAACGGGATCCGAGTGCCTTTAGAGCCTAGAGTGCTGCCAGGTCCCAAAGCGGTGCTTTTGAGCCATAAAACATCATTCTTCACAGGCTATTGCTGTACTTAAGTGATTTTTGGTTGCGATATCATCTTCTACGTAGGGCGCTTTAATGGAATGGAATGCAAATATTTCCCCTTGAAGGGATTCTGTTTGGGAGCCTGGGTTAGTGGAGAGATCGATGGAAGTCACTTCCCTCGCGCCATAAGATAGAGATCTCACGAATAGGCTTGAAAATCTCCAGCAATTTCTGACGGACCCCTATTTTGTGTCAGCCCCTTGGGCAAAGGCTAACGGTGAACGCGAACGTCACATAGGGGCAGGCGCGGTCGCAGCTTGAAGTTTGGGGGGGGGGGGTCACTTCGGAAATTCCTTAAGAAATTTAACCCCCCCCCCCCCCTCCCCTCGTACTGGGACTTTTCAATATGACGTGCATGGTTTGGGGGGGGGGGGGGATCATGTCCCCTGTGACCCCCCCCCCCTCGGACCGCGCCTGCATAGGGGGCGGCAAACCTAAGTGGCCCGGGGCGCCAAATCTTTAAATACGCCCCTGCATACATACAAACAGTCATATCACAGTCAAGGGTTGCGATTGCCTTGTACGACCTTCTACATTTAATTTGATAAATTGGCAAAAATAAAATTGCGTTCTCTAACTTTTGCTATCACAAATGTAACTTTTCATTGACCTAAGGCATATAAACTGTGTTATTCATGTGTGTAAATGCATTTATACCACACATAAAAATGTCGAAACTAACGAGTTAACTAAAATATTATTTATCAGTATGTGAATTACATTATAAAGTCCGTCTGGAGTCTTTGAGCAGAAGGCAAAATTGCCACAATTACATAAAGTGGTTGGAGACATTTCTTTAAAAACCTGCACAGAAGTCACCTTGTCTGCGATGGAGGGATGCCTAATACATATACAAATATTACTAGATAAAATTACCAGAATATAAGTAAAAATAAAATATTGAACAAATATATGCGCGCTGGATGGTCTCAATTCTAGTCCTTAACTTTAGTCGTTCTTAAGTTATAGTGGTGAGGCAGAGTGACTGTGCAATCGGTGAAGATCTGGGTGAATGGAAGACATCTTATTCTGTCACATTGAGTCTAAAAAAACGCCAGGTATACGGTAATAGGCACGTGTAGAGTGTAGACCCTAGAGAATACCGTAGCGACAGACAATATAAGTAGGATAAGTAAGTTCCTCCTACTTGGCTAAAATGAGGAGGTATTTAATTAGTTAATACACCTCGGAACTCGTGTCTTGGACCTAAATCGCGAGACAAACGAAGCCATGGCGCGCGCGGATTGTAATGATCCATACTTAGTGAATTTGAGTTCGTCCACCGCAGTAGCACCCCGTGCATACTCAAAAGACACCCAAGAAACGTGTACTGCGCGTATAGAGCACGTTTTAGGTCCAAGGTATATGTCCCGAGCAATACAAGCCTAAGGTTATGCACATAGCAATTTTAGACAGTATCCGCGAGGCGCCACCGCGGCGCCTAGGCGCTAGTTACTGCCAATCAACAGTCAATTGCCGCCCCACGCTTCAACACGCAACGGTATTTCAAAGAAAACCTTTGTCATTGCAGTTTGTAGCAATTACATTCACTCTACAGTACAAAATAAATAATACACTTTTTCATAAATGTAATGTAGATGTTTACCATCAGGCAGATAATATACAGCCCAGACTCAGCCTTAGATCCATGGGTCAAGTCAACCCACCCCATAATACGTGGGACCGAATACAATGATTGGTAAAATGTGGGTGTCAATTCCCCTCTGCCTAGCTCTCCGGGGATAAAGGAGTGATTGTATGTAAGTAGACAATTATGAAATGTATGTCAGAATCGTAGTAAGTGAAATCATTTGTTCTCTATTTATCCCATCTTTGATAATATCGTCAGAATGTGTATGAATATCCTGAACTGGAAGAATAAAGGTTACTCCAGTACTACTGCAATGAGATTGCTCCATAAAGCCAGGGGCATATTGCGCAGCAGTTGAACCAGCAACCTTGCAATTGCAAAACCAACGCCTTTGCACTTACTTACCACTACGGTAAGAAGCTACAGTTCTTCTATGTCTAACACAATTTTAAAACCGTATTCCAAAAGAATATATTACTGAAGGTAAAAGAAATAAATTACCGCGAATGCCGGCAATTCCAACTAAACCCTTTCCATAGTTAGCTGGCATTGCAAACTCTAATTACTGCGCTAGGGAATTTATTACACGATGTTATAACTTACCGGGCGCATTAGTACTCGTGGACGCTCGCTCGACAAACTATTTGGAATACTTTATAACTCTATCAGCGTCCATGGGAGAGTATTATAAAGGTAGATGAAAAAACTATTGGCTATTGGGTTGTGGAGGTTAGAAGACAGTCGTTTCACGTAAAATATCGAAGTCCAACCAAATCCACAGTTACATGCCTATTATAAGGTCGGAACACTTGGAACTAACTTATAAGCGTCGGTAGCTTAGTGGTTAAGGAGTCGGCCTTACGATCGAGAGGTCCCGGGTCCGAATCCTGGCCATTACACTACCGACGTGAACCGACTTCTAACACAAGTAATTTAGCTTAGCTGGAGGGGTTAACGGGAATATTAGTAATTTCGGTTGCTAATATTCTTTTTATAAATTTTATAAGTAAAATTAATAAAATTAATAAGTAAACTAACTGTATTGTATTGACAACATCATTGTAACAGTGCTTTCTGCAAAATATTAAATGATTTATGATTGGTAAAGCGGACCCCAGACTCCGAGTGAAAGCTTAGGATGCGACTGGGATTAACGCTAAGAAGAAGAGTGAAGAGAAGAGAAGAGAAGAACCTACCTATTCGATTGATTCATTTTATTATTGAAAGTAATAAAACTAATCTCAATTCCAATAAGTAGTGAAGTAAAAAATCTGGGTATACGGATAGATAAGACACTTTCCTGGGGCCCTCAAATACGTGAAGTCAGCCGCAAGTTGTTTTCATCAGCGGGTTCTATGCGTAGACTGCGAAACTTCCTACCAACAGCCACCAAAATTGCACTTGCAGAATCACTTCTTCTTCCACTACTTGACTATGCTGATGTCAGCTATCTTGATCTCACTGAGGAGCAACTTGATAAGCTTGAGCGCCTTCAAAATTTCTGTATTAGATTCATATTTGGTCTTCGCAAATACGATCACGTATCACAGTTTCGCAACTTGCTCAAGTGGCTCCCAATTCGACTTCGACGGAATGCTCATATACTTTCCATGCTTTACAGTATTCTTTTCAACCCCCGAACTCCTACCTACTTAAAAGAACGTTTTGTGTTCCTCAATGACACACATTCAAGATCTTTGATCATTCCACAACATTTTATGACAAGTCCTTCACTGTTCAGGCTGTACGGTTGTGGAATGCGTTGCCTTTATCCATTCGTAGTGCGCAATCCCTGGCCATTTTCAAAAAAATGTTGAAGGAGCACTATCTGGGAACCTAGTTGCATTGTCATGTGGTTTTAAGGCGGGTTATCTTTTATATTTAATATAATATGTGTATGTATGTCTATGTAAATGTTATAGAATGTGAATGTAAGTATATAATTAGGTTTATGTAAAATACTACTGAAGTATATAATGTATGTATTGTTTAGTTTAAGTTTATGACTACACAAATAACTACCCAGTTATTTTTGTTAAGATATTTTAAATATGTCCATCCAAAGGTTGCCTGTAAGAGATCGCTTGTAGCGATAAGGCCGCCATTTGTACATATCTCTTATATTGTCCCTAATGTACTGTAGTTTGTTTGTGTACAATAAAGAATTATCTTATCTTATCTTATCTTATCTCTCAAGTAGATATTATTAGGGTGCGAGAGATATGTCTCCGGCAATCTTATCTTATCTTAACAACAATCTTAGACAACCTTCGACCTATAGACGGCGTGCTTTTTAAGTCGGTTCGAGTCTGGCATAACCACCCCCGCCGACTCTTATACGTGAGGATATTGCGCACATAAAAAAGTATTATATTGTTAGTTTTTCCAAGTTTCAAATTAAAATATTCCTCATGGTTCGTTCTAAAATCACTGAAAGTTAACTAACCTAATATTTGAACTCAATCCCGAACCATTTTCTCTTTACCTTCGAAGTGGAAACTGCGCTGAATCAATCTTCCTAAGGGTATTATAAGCGAGTGGATGTAAACAGTGTGCCGAGGGGCTGCAAACTCAATAGAAATCTACCGACCCGACCCTGAAATGTTTCTTCGTATAATTATTGTGTAAAGGGCACGAAAGGTAGCACTCATAATAACGCTTGTGAAGTCCTTGAAAAGGTAATTATAGTAAATGTATTTACTCGTATTCAAATAAGGAAAAACTTCATCAGTATAGGACTTGTGATACCTACTTATGTAGGTACGGAAGAATGTTTTCTGTACTGACTTTAAGAGATGTAAAGGGCCAGCATTTCAAGTTTATACAAGCGTGTGGTACCAAAAGGGCTCTACAGAAATTACGGTTGTAGAAAAAATATTCTTTCCATAATATTCTACAAGGTATTAAAAATCTTAAGTTTATATTATTGGTTACATTAAAACTAATTTTGAGTTTCAGTTAAAAATATTTCCGATTGACAATTTTAAGTGGAACATATTCACCAATTTTACACGGGTAAAGTCGAAGATAGAAACCAGTAAATAATAGAAATAACCACTGCTTTGCAAGCAAAGGTTGTTATACATATAATTTTTGAGATTTCCCCATACAATAACAACTATTCATAAATTTAAAAAGTTGTTACTCTATTCCGGCATGAGAGGCGGTGAAGGCGCCTCCCAGACGCGACCGTGACGCAGCCATTCCCAGATTAAAAGGATAAGTTGCGTCTGGGAACCTACTGCGTTTATTTACAGACGAGGTGACTTTTCGAAACGTCTGCTGACTCTTTAGGACGGAACATCGATGACGTCAGTTGAGACAGGCGGTGACGTAGTTTAATGAACAATGTCGATTCATTTTGAAATAGGAATAAAGATATACAAAGAGATAAATGTACATATTTGATGGAAATAGACCTTTTAAGCTTTAACTGCACGTTGAACGAAGCTGTCATTTTGTGACGTTCAAAATCACGGGCATACCTATTATAATAGTAAAAATATTATATCAAGGGGTATATCTAAGTAGGTATATCTAGTATTAATTAAAGCGCTCGTGTGATGTATAACGGTTTATGCGTGTGACAAACAGAGTTAATATCGCGTTTATAATATTAGTATAGTTAGAAGACCATAAACTTAATATTATATGCTTTGACATAATTTGGCTAAAGTTATAAGAAGAATGTCAGATTTTTGCGAAGATAAATTTCCGTGTAGATAAGTTTTCATGTACCTTGTCTGAATAAAAAAGTAGGCTTACCCAAATTTTGTTTTAATGTAGGTAATCTGTGTATCTATATTATGATTTATATACTATCAATGTATGTTTACTTGTTTTTTCGAATGCAGTAAAGTAGTTCAAAGTGTCATTGGGTTGAAAAAAAAAGTGCCTGGTTGACGGTAACAAGCTCGACACCTACGCTGAGGAACTGACTGTACTATTTTTTCATGAATTTGTCCCATCGTACAGGTCAACAAGTAAGGAAGAAACTAACATATATCCCTCTATCTTTACTCTCCCTCATCGCCCATTTATCGCATAATAAGGAAATAGTATTCTCATTTATTTACGACTAGTGAAAGTGATAGACCACCGACTGCGATTGTTAAGGGGAACATCACAATGGAACATCCGGAACCATCTAACAACAATACCCACTGATTGAGGAAAATGATTGAGTCATTGCAACACAATATCCTACTATCCTACTAATATTATAAATGTGAAAGTTTGTGAGAATGGATGTGTGGATGTGTGGATGTTTGTTACTCTTTCACGCATAAACGGCTGTACCGATTTGGTTGAAATTTGGTATGTATATAGGTTATACCCTGGATTAACATATAGGCTACTTTTTATCAACACACCACGCGGGCGAAGCCGCGGGCGGAAGCTAGTAATCTCATAATTCGATATCGATTCGATATCGATACGATTCTGAATAGTACAGTCAGCGTCAGAGAAAACAGACCCCCTCATGCTTTCTTATCATTAACAAGGGGGGTCTCTTTTCTATTAACAAGGGGGGTCTCTTTTCTCTGAAGCTTACTGTACATTAAATCATTCGGACATTTTCTTAGATTAAAAAAAAGATTAGCACTCCTAATAGGAGGAGAGGAAAACCCCAAGAAGTAGCTGGCCTTACGTCGTGTATCGGAGAGATGGAATACCAATGGTTTTAAGTTCTTTTTGAGTACTTTGCTAGCCAAAATCGATTGAAGCCGACTGTACGCCAATGATCTCACTCTACTATATATCATCATCATCATTTCAGCCATAGGAAGTCCACTGCTGGACATAGGCTTTCCCTATAGATCTCCAATAGGACCGGTTGGAAGCGGCTCGCATCCAGCGCGTTCTCTACTATATACTTGATTATAATCATTTTGAATCTGATGCTGAATATCGTGATGTGGTCCACTGGCGTAGCTATGTATGGGCAAAGTGGTGCGGTGCACCAGGGCCCCCGGGCTCAGGGGGCCCCCCAAGCCCAGGAGCGCTCTCGAGCCTGAACTAGCAAATCTCATATTGAACTACCAAAAAAGTCTTACTTTTGGAATGCGAATGGGTTGTAACACAACTCTACTCAGTGCAACTCTTTTGTAGGGAATTTTGTGCAGTATTGTCTCGGTGATATATATCTTGGTTCTCATATTTGAGGGGGCCATCTCAAAGTCGTATATGGCCCATGGTCTGTCGAGGTGCGAGGGAATTATCGGAACCAAAAAAAAAAAAATAGGGGGCCCCTTTTTCTTTTTGCACCAGGGCCCTTGGCCATCTAGCTACGCCACTGATGTGGTCGTAGTAGAAAATAAAGGAAAGTTATCCCAGCCTCCAATTGGACACTCCAGGACATTAGCTATGATGATGAAGGAGTAGGTACTTATAATGGCACTCCAAATATACCAAATAGTGTTGTATATGAAGTAATATCGGCTTTCTAATAAGTCGCATGGCACATGACAAACTAGATCAAGATAATTTTTCATTTCCACCGGCTTTTCTTTTGTAAATTTTCCCCTTTTACCACTTTTACAGAAAGCATTGAAGGTAAGAAAGTATGACTAAACATCTTACTAAGATGCTCACGAAAGCGTATCCGCAGGATACTGAGAAAAGACTTTTAATGCTCTTTCAAGCATGTAATGTACGAAAATACCGTAGGATAGCTTTGGTCGTAACTTCTTCAGATATCGTCGAAACATTGTTAGAACCTTTAATGTTCTGTGGTGAAACAGCTTACACCTCGCCAACTGTCTTTAAACATGATATGACTAGATATATAAGTTTTATAACAGAATAATATAACATGAGTTTCACACTTATCTCACACATTTCTGTACATAAAAAAAAATAAAGAAAGGAAGAAAAAATAATATATATTTTTTTATACCACTTAGGTGGCAGACAAGCACACGGCCCACCTGATGGAAAGTGGTTACCGTGGCCTATGGACGTATGCAACACCAGGGGCGTCACACTCGTGCTGCCGACCCTGAAGAAACCTTCTAATGCCCTTCTTGAAGAAACCCATATTGTAGTCGCTTGGGAAAATCATCGCCGGGAGTTCATTCCACAGTATTTAAGATATTTGCAACTTAAAGTAAACACAAAAGAGAAATCTCCCCATTTCGCTATCCAAAGTAGTCCTCAAACAAGTTTTCTCCCGTATAAGATTGCTATGAAAGCCCAAAAAATCATTTTCCGCAATCGGACACGTACTTCCCAGTTACTGAAACAAGAAGGCTTAGCATCCTGAATCCTGATTGAATCAATCGATTTGTCTGCACAGGAAATCGATTTGGGAAATCCTACGAAGAACGCAATTTGCAATATCCGAACATAATAGGCTGTCATGTTTTATACAGAATTACAGAGCTAACTTCCTGTTCTTTTTACATACATATTCACGCCTTTTAATCCCGAGAAGGCAGAGGTGTTAACACCCACAATTCACACAAGTATGTTTTTCGGGCCATGTAACAGATGGTGAGCTGCTTAGTGCTTATTATCGTCGAACGTACGCACATATCTTTTTTTTTTATCGTGCGAAAATTCCTCACGGATACCTCCCCCGCCGGAGCCGGAGGAGGAGGTTATGTCGGACTCGAACCGACTAAAACGCACGCCGTCTGTGGGCCGTCGGTTGCCAGAAGTGAGATTGTCGTAGCCATATCCCTCGCACCCCGGCCGACCCAGGGCCATATCTCTCGACCTGGCCCGCATCCGGTGGGGGACTACAGAGTTCCCAACTCGCCCCCGGGTAAACGAGCACATATCAAAGAATTTCCAGATGGTTAGAGCCGCGGAGAACAGTTTTTTTTTAAATAAGTTAGCAAACGATCAAAGTAAAAAAATAGTGACTTGAAAGGGCAGGCTGTTATTTACTTACGGCCTTTGTCTTAAGTATACACTTTACATGTCTTATGTATACACTTTACAAGTAGGTATAATGTACATATTTATATTAGAACACTTACAAGACTCGCAATCCCTACTCCTACTAGTTTCACAATTCTGCGAATTAGTGTTAGAAGTTGCCCTCATTTTCTCTTCAAATTCTCTTAGCGATGGCTAAGACAAACATTAACTTCAATTGTTGTTAAGTTAACAAGGTTTATTAAGCTTGAATGCTTTATGAAGAGTAAATTACTACAAAATACTTCGAATATTTGTTTTACTCAAGGAATTCACTAAGGAATTCGTGCCGTAGAGCCTTTATAAACCTTTAATGAACACAAAACATACCCAGATAAGGAAAAGGTTGAATCTACTCGAATACTCGAAGTGTACACTGAAATTCATGCAGTCTTAAGTTGAAGTATATTATGTAGGTAAGAAGCTACTAATCATTTCAAGTTTCACCTTACTCTCTATAGCCTTGTTCCTTAGCCTTCCTAGCCTTTTCTTTGTTAGAAAGGTCTTGGTCAGACTAAAATCTTACGTTTGTTTGAATGCAATCGGTTGAGTAGTACCCAAAGAAAGAGATCCACGCAGGCGGAGCTGCGGGTGTTAGGCTAGTTTACAATATTACTAAGATTATGAGCAAAGTAAGTAATTATTTACCAAGTATGACAAGTAATTTGCAAGCACCTCATAATGGCGCAGGTGGGTATCAACATCTTGCGGCAATTTAGGTAATACGAAGCCAATTACTGTCCTGGGGCGACAAACACTAATTAATATGTCACAGTGTTCATTTATCTTCTAAGATTAAGGTCAAATCGTCTTTTGATAATAACATTCATATACTATCAAGACGAAATTAAACTTGGAGAAATTGAAATTTTCTTCCCGTCGGCTCGTAGAATAATGGTTTTAAGGCTGATTTACATCAGACGAGCCATCGGACGTCAAATTCTATTAGTGTAAACAGTATTATACATAATAGAGCATTCGTTCGTTATTCTTTCTTAATTTGTAAACGCTGAAAACAAGGTTTCGTTTACACAAAAATATTACGAAAAAATGCTCTTGTTTTAGCTCTATGTTAGTTCGGTCTATCTAAATTTACAACTTTTTTTTAAATTCAGTTGCAAGATTGGACCCAAACTTTCATACATACAAAATTGCAAGTTAAATAAAAGCTTGTAAAAGACAGAAAAAAGTAAGGGCACTTTGTCAACATATTGTGGACCAAAATAAAAAATATATTGCTATGTCGTAGTTGATAACTACAATAATTAGCATCCGCCCGTGGGCATGATTGACAAGTTAACCGCCCACTATGAAAAGCAGTTTCCACTACCCATGGTCGCTTGCTTACTATAATAGCTACCGTGAGGCTAGCTGAAAGCTAAGGTTTAGTCTAAAACTTGAGGTGAATAATAGATCTACATATACAGCACATGGGTATAGAGTATGTATTACCAATCGACGCATTCCATATTTACCAACATTTACAGATAACATAGAAAACATGTATGATAATGTGTCGCATATCTCAAAAAATGTCCTATTTAAGCAGCGGTGTACGTGCTTGTGAACCGTAGGACAATATAGGATACAGATGCCTTGACCTAGTTGTGAGAGCGAGGTCCTCATGCTGAGTCGATAGCGCGAGGTCAGACGGAAGAAAATTTTATAAACTCGCAGATTTTACTGGAAGAACATCACAAAGTTTGTATTTGTATAAAGGTGGATTTAGACCAAACGAACAGGCCTAGAGCTAGAACAAGAGCACTCTTTCTTAATATTTTAGTGTAAACGAAACCTTGATAGAAGAAGATAGATAGATAGATATAGATAATTCTCGGAGTTTACATAAGAATGAACAACGAACGAATGTACTGTCACTGTTTAATAGAATTTAACGTAGAGACTGGATAGTTTGAGCATTCGCTCGTCTGATGTAAATCAGCCTTAATTTGTGTCAGTGAAAAGCGGGCCAAGTACGAGTCGGACTTGCGCACGAAGGGTTCCGTATCGTTCTGATTTTAAGTATTTGTTGTTATATCTGTGAAAAATTTAACTGCCTAACCTCACGGTCTATGAGATACAGTCTGGTGATTAGACAACGAAGTATTAGTAATAGGGGTTCCGTTTTTACCCTTTGGGTACGGAACTCTAAAAACGAGGCTGGATAATATCAATGCCATCATTCGATAATTCTAAGACGAATGCGGGACCCTTAATAGTATCCTCAAGATCATTGCAGCCAGACTAACATAATAAATTGGTCGCAACAAATATTTATGTAAGACGAAAAATGAGACCAAAAAAATATATAAATCCATTCGTTATGTCGTGATTGAGTAACTTAACTCCGTCGATCCTTCCAAAGGTTCGCATAATAGTAGTTACTAGTTACGATTACTAGAGGTTACTAGCCCGGTGCCCTCAAAGTTCAAACTAATATATAAATCTTTCTTGACAGATCTCACTTACTAAATTCAATTTATTTACGCACTGGGGTTGCGAATTCAAGTGCTCAATAATTACTGCAGAAAACCTTTTACGTATCATAATTTATATGTATCTCTAGTTGATTTATAGTTGCCTGATATTCTATTTTTCCAAATGATATATGGGATCAAGACCTTCGGGGTTCCAGCCAACGTAACCTGCAAGTCGAGAAGTTAAGAGGTCGGACAGTAGTCGCTCCACAAAAGCTAAGGAAGAAAAGATAAATGGATCCTGGGTCCCACTTAGCAATATTAAATACAACCGGAATTGACGAGCCGATAAATATTGCTAAAGTAGAAAGAATATCTACTAATTAGTTATTTATTTAATGTGGAAAAATTAAAGGAAAAAAAATCTATAACTCGATTGCGGTGCCACCTACCGGGATCACTAAAGACTACCCGATTATCCAAAATCTTTATATAAAAGCAAAATACGACCCACTGATTAATCATGAAATCTCAGAAACTATAATACCTAGAAACTGGCAATTTGGCAGGTGGGTTCTTTATAGGGTGTAGGTATACGTCCGCTAAGAACGAATTTTACAAAACTCCACCCCTAAGGGGGTAAAATGAACTCCACGTAAACGAAGTCGCAGACGGCTGCTAGTATATTAGAACAATTTTGTGCTACACCACTCTAAGAAACAGTTAAAACAATCTATACAACTATCGAATCAATTAAGATGGAGACTTGTCTTATAGTCAAAGGGACTAGTGTTTCATATTTAATTATATTAATAACTCTAGCCATAATTTATACTCTCAAATCACCAACGTCATTAGGGCTGAAACAATGACGTCATATTCCAATATAGGCACAGTAGGTTTCGTAATAAGGCTTCGTAATAATAAAGTGACGCCCTCAGAACTATTAATTAAGCGCTCCATGCGTAAGACCACAGAATATTTATTAGTACACAATAGACGACAACGTGACATACTTTTAAATTAATTTATTTGGTTACATTACTAGTACATATTCTAGCTCCAATTATGGCTGATGCAACTTAACCCGCTAGCCGGTATAACTACCCCCTAGACAAGTGGCATTTTATAGGCCGGCGTATCATAGAATAGAATGATGAATTGATGGGGATTTGACGTATGACGACGATCGTCAACGTAATGTCATAAACGTCAAAATACATGTCATATAACGTCAAACCCTGTACATACATCATTCTATTTTACAATGCGCTGGCTAACGAATTGCCACTTGTCTAAATGGTTGATGATGGACGGACAAGGCTCCGGCGCAGGCTTTCCTCTCGGGGTTCGAAGGAAATATGCCAGTAGCTGCCATAAAAGTCATATAAACCAAACCAAAATGAGCTGAAAGTCTCAGATACAATTGAGAACAACGCTAAATAATGATGATGGTGAGATTTAGTTTTAACTACTCTAAGTAATACTTGATCGTTAAACAGTGTTATACGTTGAAATTGTATCGTCATCCGAACTAAAAGTGTGAGAGTTTACAATCAATCAGAATAAATTGGACTTAGCAACGAGCAGGGCAAACTAAATAAAACCATTCAAAAAAATATCAAACACAGACACATACGTAAGCACTCCAATCTTAGCTGAAATTTCCATCTTCTGTAGGAATACACACGAATCAAACCAAAAGCTATCGTAGTTACGAGCAGAGAATATATAATAGTGTTAGGAGCACATTAGAATACACGAATTGCCCTGTGGAAATGAGATATCAAAGTTTATCGTGGGCGCTTTGGATAGACAACAAAGTCTGTGTTTGGCGCCACTGCAGTTGCAATAACGCGCTGAGTCACCTCCTTCGAATTGATTAGAGGGTGACTCAGAGAGATAAGTCTCCCCCTTATTTATAAGTCACTGCTTTCCAAAAATAAGGTCATAATGTAACCACAAGTATATGTTTATAAAGGGTGAATTTTCAAGGGCGCGATGATGATTCAAATCCGAAACTATGAGGTAGTAATGTACTCAAAAGAGTTTCGGGTCCAATTTTGATGAACACTAGAACTGCATCATTGAATTTCTCAAAAAATCTTTATTTCTATCCAAGCACCGAGCCGTTGATTATAAAAAATGATTAAAAAAATTATGATGTCGCTAATAAGAGAAATATTCTGTTAAGTATTACATACGAGGAACTTAAGAAAGAGGCTCAAAGAGCTCATTTTTATCAAGACCATTTTTTATTAGGTTTTTAGTTTGACGCCCTCGATGGATGGTTTTTCACGCCCAGCTTGAAGGTATTGTACAAAAACTAAAACACGTGTGTTGGTAATGAATCCCCAAATGCAAATGGTTGACCACCATGTGCAACTTAAGAATACAATATTAGCAAAGAAGGTCAACTTAAATCTTTATTAGCGCGCGTCGGTAGTTGAAATGAGTCGGTCTTACGATCGAGAGGTCCCGGGTTAGAATCCCGGCCATTGCACTATCAACCCATTTCCATTGATTTTTATTGTTACTAAGCCCCATTTCTAACACAAGCATTCTAGCTTAGCTGGAGGGGATGTTCGTTATACCTAAGCTACGAGTAACTTCAGTTACTCTACTTTAAAATAAGCTCAAAGAACGCTACAAGAACAGAAATTCAGAAGCTCGTTTCAAGCTCAACTTGGATAGCGAGTATAATAGTTTCACAACTTACATAAGATGGGTATTATAATAACTGTAGAACAAAGCCTGACAAGGGGTATAAACATATTAACATAACAAACACTTGAGAGCTGTCATGACATGCGTAACATTGTGTGATTTATGTAACATTTATACCTATTAGCTGTAGCCGCGTCTTCACTCGAATAAAAGCCTTTTTCAATAGATAATATCGCTGAATTAGATACATTTATTATAACACGTGTTAGAACACGTTCCTCGTAAGGAGAAGAATTGCCAGTTCCATATCGCAAAAAATATATTGTGAGTATTTCAAAAAAACTGGGACAAAATAGTAACAAAATACTAACAAAATACTATGTGGGACCGTCGCCAACCTCATGTGAATGAAGTCTCGGCGCAGGTTTTCTTCTGGGTTGGGGAGTCAGTGGCAGTCGATCGAGCGTATATATAAAGATAAGCCAAATTATAGTAAAGAGAAAAGCGGAACCTGAACTCCAAAATGCAAGCTTGAACTGCAATCAGCATTAATTGAAATGAAAATCGCTCTGATGAAAAATAATAAAACAATAATATGGTGCTATAATATCACTATTATGTATACGAGTATTCAAGCTTATTCTAGTTCATCTTGCTTGAAAGATGCAGCACAAGGCTATCTGCTCAAGTATTTAATTTATTGCGCTAACCTTGACATAAATTCGCCTGTTCTTCCGACAAAAATGAATTTGAAGTAGGATGCTCGAGTTTACATTTAATGACTTTATCAACTTAATCACAAAACAGCTTCAAACTATTCGGAAACAAAGAAAAATTTAAGTTCTATCCTATGTTCTTTTATAAAACCGAATGTAATTAATAATTTTGTTGCAATAATCAAAAATGTATGTCAGTATATTATATAGGTTTAAAACACTGCGTTTCCATGCTGTCAAAGATGCAGACAGTCGAAAAACTTACACTTGAGGAAATTATAAGATATAAGAAAAAAATATTCAACACTGAAACCCCAGCTTAAAATTCCTGTAAAGTTACCATGTAACTCGTTTTTAACTTAAAATATAGAAACATTCATCACGTTAATGGATATTAAGAACGTAAATGGAATTTTCTGATACGCTAAAAGGATTTAGGGCTCTTTAAAATAAGGACTTTAATGATATTGCTCAGATTAAAAAGCTTTTTAAATCATTCCTTAATGTAATTCAGGAGAGGCATAGAGGACCGCCCGTTGTAGATAAAAATACTTACATCTCAAATGAGAACATTAGAGACAAAATAATTTATACATATTCATTTATCGAGAGATGTAAATGTAGCGTAGGAGGTCGGGTATTAGATTATAAGCTTCACTTACCTTAATGTAATGTGCTGCTTAAGCTGCTGTCATCTGTAACAAAAGTAAATTAGTGTAAATATTTTGGGTCGCTACCGGTCACAACCCTCCCATCGCTATGTACGCATGATTATAAAATGATAAAAAAATTTGAAATGAAAACTTCTTAAACCGCGTTGGGTATTTTCATAAAGTTTATATGTATTCGTCAAATTTTCACTTCTGTCCTGCATACTGTGCGTGTACATAAATATTGTATTAGTCATTTCAAAAAATGTTATAGTAAAAATGCCTAATACTACAGAATTGATAATTATAATCCAATACGCCGGAACAAGTTTTCATTTAAAAATCTAAAACTTATAAATGGCAGGCTGTTCTAAAATAAATCTCTGTTTACTGTAGAGATAAAGGCGTAAGCATATTTATGTGTGTTTGTAAAAAAATCTGCTTAACTACTCTGACGTAGGTCTGACGTCCACTGGCTCTTAGACTATAACATTGTAACACGTCTCAGCTGAACGTACTTGTTTTAAAGATGTAGTTAGTTGTTAAGCCCCTTCCTCAAAGACCGTGGAACGTGACCGCGGAACCAGTAAATAAATAAATGTATTTGCCGCAAACTGTATGTTACGACTCTATCGAATAGTGCAGGTATTTCTTTCACTTAGTTGCTTAGATAGCGAAGTACGCTTTTAGTACTGTTGGAATGAAAAGGAATTAAGGTGATTACATACGCGAATGACTTTGACCATACAAATGCTCAAGGTCATTCGCTCGTTTTTCAGCCGTAAAAATCAGTAAAACTAATTTTAATAGATAATTTTATAGGAGACGATTACAAACTAAGAAGGTCACGTCATGCTAATACACTCATTTAACATATATCTGAAATTTTAGACTATTTGGATACGTATTGTAGAAAATATTTGGTTTCATAAGAAAGAGTAGAGTGATGTTCAGAGCCTCTTTTCAACTATTTCCTCCTTTTTTATTGAATTTATGAAAAGGTGAAGTTACTCTGTATATCCTGTAGTATGCAGGGATGTAAATTCCAGATCTTTAGGTTTTATAGTTAAAAAGAAAAACGGTTTCGAAAATACCGATTTTTCGATGCTAATCTGATTCGGGGCCTTAATAAAAAAAGTTGTCTCTTAAAAGCCAATCTGTCGATTTTAATGACATTTTGTGAATATTTATGGTTGGCTTCGGCTCCGGCTTAAAAGCTTGGTTTGAAACTAAAAATGCTATCAGTTTTCTTCACGGAGATATTAGTACACCTTTGCCTTCCTCTTCGAAAATATAAAGGCTTGAGTACACACACACAAAAGTATCATTAATTTAAAAATCATACATAACGATTTATTTTTTTAAATCTCAATATTTATAAAAGCCTCTTTAACTAACGTTATATCTCTGTACACTTATTTCAATGAAAACCATGACTGCAAGCTCTTATATAGAGAAAAACATTTCTAACTTCGCGAAACTCTAAGTACTCGTCAAGAGCGTAGACGCCTCGTAGCACAGCTACGGTAATGTGCTACGAGAGGCTACAGCTTTTCATGGTACACATTAGTCAGAGTTAATAAAACTTTTGTTATAAAAATTCGCTTTATGTTTTGTATCTAATACTTTTAGGTAACTAAAATTAAGTTTTTACATATTTAAGGTACGAGTCCTGAATCATTATTTAACGTATACTTAAATGGATGTTTTGCCGGTCTTCGCATGGACATGCGAAGGAACCTCGTTAAATTTTCAAGAA
Organism: Eilema depressum; assembly: GCA_914767945.1. Classification (NCBI taxonomy): domain Eukaryota; kingdom Metazoa; phylum Arthropoda; class Insecta; order Lepidoptera; family Erebidae; genus Eilema; species Eilema depressum. The sequence continues at coordinate 5,677,508 of OU612026.1, forward strand.
TCGGTGTAAGTCATATAAAACTAGGTACTAGTTGTGAAACGCGGCTTCGCCCGCGTGGATGTCGGTTATCGCGACTAAACATAGCTCATGTCCATTCCCTAGCTCTAATATGTCGTAACATGCCCTCGGAGGCACGGAAGGTGACAATCTCTCATCTTTGCTAAGAATGATCATCGAACCTAAGTCTGCCCAGGCAGGCTAGCATTATTATTTAACCCTGCAATGTGCCAACCTATTTGGGTACCACTTAGTCATGTACTACAAAAACCCATTTAGACACAAGACAGCTGCATGAAAATACAAAAATAATTGTAAATTTCATTTTATAGCCTATAACAGAAAATAGCGAGTGATTTTGATAAAACAATTTATCGTGTACGCCACAAAGACATAAAAGTTTATGCCCTGTTCAGAGAATATGTGGCTAATAAAAAAGTGAACTCATAAAAAGGCACAAAGAACGTATCGGAAACGTTCAACTACTTTAGGACTTAACGATACAATACTCGATATATATGCCGAAAATTATACATTTGTATAATATGCTCTCGCCTTTTTCCCACCGGGTTAGGCAGAGAAAACAAGCACACCTTCTATCACACTTAACGAGCTCATTTTGTCATTAACAATTTTATGAAAAACCCATCAGACCAATGTGACACTACTGGTGGTGTCATTTAGGAATAATTTGTACCCTTGACACTACCGGTAGTGCCATGGGGCAAGAATTTTACCCTTGACACTACCAGTAGCGCCATTGGGTAGTGCAGCGGGGCAGTCACCAGAATTACAATGAACTTATAGGTACAAATAATAGTCATTGGTTAAAAATTTCCTTAAACAAGAGAAACATTAGCTTTTCTTTGTAACCTAAACCGATATGTGTTATTTAAACTATCCAAATCTGCTAGATCGATTTTAAGCAACTGCTATTAAAACATAATCAAATTCAACTTTATCTTTATTCACAAATAAAACACAATGCCACCAAAATTGCTCATTAAACACATTTCTACCAAAATTGATCATTAAACACAAATAGCAACAAATGAAAACCATAACATCAGTAATTATACGACCTTTTACTTAATGGAATTCAAATGTCCAAAATGCATTCTTGATGCTTGCGGCCAGAAGTCAGCCTTATCAGGTCCCGTTTCTCAACCACAGAGGCGACCTGGGGAGGGAGGGAACCCCTCGTATATTCCAATAAAGAAGGACAAGTCTCTAATAACGCGACCCGAGTAAGCTCCCAAAACGACACCTCAGACTTACCGACGAAATATTCACGCAAAACTCAACTTTGTTCGCAAGAAACGAAAGTTGAAATTACATTAAGTGATCTCCTATTCGGTAATAAATACGAAAACAGAGACTCACGTCCAGTGAAGTTTTAGGAGAAGTCTACCTACGTAGTTGGAATATTAGGTGAGGTACAAGTAATGGAAATTTGATAACACGTGTCGAAAGAAATTAGACCTACCCATCGCCGAGATGGTATCCGTCGTGAATATAAATAATTTCATTAGAGCCGAACGAGCCGACAGCTACTCTCACCACGAGTAGGTACAGTCAGCACAAAAAGTAACTGTACCTACGTATTTCAACTTAAACAAACAGCATGGTGTAGCTGAAAAATATCTAAAATTAAAAGTTTTTTTTTCTCAGGTAACTTCTATTGGTACAGGTAACTTTTAACGATTGTCCTGGTGGGGTTGTAGTAGCGAATGTGACTGCAACGATGCGCTATCGATTACCATGTCGGGTAAAAAAGTGATGTGCATTTCTGTTATGAAATTTTCACTAATTAAGCGAGGTTCAGTAAAATTCGCCCAGTTCGCTCTCGAATGCGTGGGATCAAAGAATATAGCGTATATTCAAAATATTCATAGATATCTCTATTAAGCGCTTCGGGGACTAATACAGGCGAGCATACTTACATATGAAAAAAAAATGCTTTTGTTGTGTTTTGCTAAACATCTTTGTTTTGCCGACTGTACGTAGACCTTATTTCAAAATTAGTTTACAAACTTTTGACATTATACGTCGGTTTCACGTGTTGTCTAATGATTTTATGTAGATACTAAGTAGGTAGGTAGAGGAATACCTCTTGTTGGGATCTTATAAATATACATATAAGATCCCAACAACAGCTTCGTGCCCAAGTCAATCTGTCCTGTAAACTGGTATTACACCTTCAGTTTGACGGACGAGGCTCTGGCGCAGGCGTTTGTAGGTCAGACGACAGTCACGGCCGTAAAAACTGAAAGAGCCAAACTAAAAGAAGGAAAAAGAATAAATGGTCCCCAAGGCCCGGCGGAAATAACGCTAAGATAACGATATCTAGGTAGGTAGCAGTAGCGAGGGGTCCCAATAACCCGAATCTTACCGGCTTGCTCTGCAAATAGAAGCCGTTGTAGAATTCTATACAAAAAAATGCTATGGTTGTTATATAGGGGGAAGTTTTTTCCACCAGATTCCCTTTTTAAAAAAAATACCCTTCACCACTGGTAAGTAGATAGGTAGGTACGAATATACAATGGGCATGTTTTCCTTCGGTCAACACATGCTATCAAACATAATTGAGTAAATATTAGTGTCGTAAACCCACAACTTAAGTTGATTGTATTACATGAAACATCGGATCGATAAAAACTGCGCAAATCTGAGAGAATCTTTTCGAGATGTTCACAGATTTTGGCATAGTTATGATGATACAGCTAATACGATAATTTAGCCTATCATTAATAATATTCAGACATAAGACGTCAGAATGGCTGGCCACTTTCCTTTTAATAGTCTTCCCTCTTTGGCGAGGTACCAAATATTTTATGTCAGGTATCAAATAGTACCAAATAGGTATAGTACCTATTTGGTACCATTTGATACCTATTTGAACTTGGTATTGCTCAAACTTCCAAAATCTCCCTTGGTCCAGCCATCCTGACTCTCACAATATAACCAAAGAAGAAAGTTATTAAGCCTTGGCTAGGTCAATCAATCAATCAATTAGCCTATTGCAGTCCACTGCTGGACATAGGCCTCTCCCACGTCTGCTGAGCCTTCCGCATCCAGTGTGTCCCAGACGCCTTTTTCAGGTCGTCAGTTCACCTGGCTAGGGGGCCATTGGGCTAGGTATCCCCTTCGAATTTGGTACCAATCAACCTACGAGAAAAACGATGGTGCGTATTGCTCGGGACATATATCTTGGACCTAAAATGTGCTCTATACGCACAGTATACGTTTCTTGGGTGTCTTTTGAAGATACGGGGTGCTACAGCGGTGAACGAGTTCAAATTCACCAAGCATAGATTATTACAAAGCAATCCGAGCGCCAGGACCTCGTTTGTCTCGCGATCTAGGTCCAAGATATGTGTCTCAAGGTATACCCTGTAGTAGTACAACAGAATAAAAGATTAAAATCTGATTAACAATGGCGCAAACCAAGACCTTGGATTAATAAAAGCAAAGGTTAAATTAATTAATCCCATAATCTGTGAGCAATCCGCTTAGCCCCAATATTGGACGTCGAGCAGCTATATTTTACAATAGTGAAGATAGACAACAAAGAGGAAATTCCCGGAACGCCTTTGGCCCACTTTTTTCTTCATAAATGAGGGCTTAAGGGGTTAAGGTGGCCTAAAATTAAACAATAACTCAGCTGATAACACTTTTGTACTCGATTGTGGATAACGGAGGTACAACTGACTTCAAAATACCAAGGGTTATGATTTAAGACTTGCGTGACTCGTACACATTTAAAAGTAGCGATTAACCGCGACTCCGTTTGCGAAGATTGCAACTTTAAAATTGTTCTTTATTATTTAAGGAAAACTATAATCGAGATAAAAAAATGCCATATTCTCTATTCAGGGTTCTGAATTAGGTATATGTGTGACAAATTACAGCGAAAAAAAAAATTACAAACCTAACCAAGAAGCTAGCTGCTGCTCTTGGCTCCGCCCGCGGGGAATTCTGGTTCCGTTCATCGCTGATGGTAGCGTGATGACATCGACATAAGGTAAAGTAGCCTTCTAATTTTTTTATTTTATTTAAAAGAATATAAGCAACCGAAATTACTAATATTCTTGTTAACCCCTCCAACTAAGCTAAATTGCTTGTGCTAAGAGTGAGTTCACGTCGGTAGTGTAATGGCCAGGATTCGAACCCGGGACCTCTCGATCGTAAGACCGACTTCTTAACCACTAACCTACCGACGCTTCAATGGCGAAAGACTTTGAAATAGGTTTCGTAGTTTTTGAGTTTATTCTTTACACACAAAATTACAAATCTTTCCTCTTTATAACATCAGTATAGATTTATAATATTAGTAGAATGTAAGTAATGTAACTTAAAATTTTATTATTTACATTTTGTGTATAGTTTTATCTATTTTTTTTCTATTTATAGTTTATCTACGAGTATTTATAATTTTGTTCATTTATTAATTATCTATACTTTTATGTTATCTATATTTCCGAACAGAACTATAATTTTGACAAATAGTGATGTGTGAAATTGGCGCGAACGTTAACGTGTCATGGAAGTATAACCTTTGAACTTACTAATGATCTTAGTAACGCTACAGTAAATTCAACAACGCGTAAAATTAGCAGCTCCTTATTAAGTTATGCTAGATATTTCGCTACAAATTCCATAACATTTTGACGTGCCTACAACGGCACAAGATGTTTGCATAAACACGAACACACTCAATTAAGCCGTCCGGAGGATAATTAAATTTGCATCAAGTGTCGCCTTTGTCGACAGGGCCGGCTATAATGCCGTCAATACTGGCTCTTTGTGAAAGGGAAATTAATGGAGGATTAGTGCCCATTGCATTGTGATTTATTTTGCAGTTGATGCATTTTATGTTGGGAGCATCTGCTGTATCGGCGTTTCACTAATTTGTCAAACTTTCGCATTCAATGATCCTACTAATATTACAAACGCGAAATTTTGTAAGAACGGATGTATGTATGAATGTTTGTTACGTAAAAACTACCGAATGGATTTTAATGTAACTTTATAACAATATAACTTTACTTATACATCAGAATAACACATAGGCTATATATCAGCGATGAACGGGATCAGAATTACACGCGGGCGGAGCCGCGGGCAACAGCTAGTATACAATAAAATTAGGTATTTTTTTGCCATAGATTAGCATAAATTAGACCTTGAGAAATGGTAGGCTATGTTTGGTCGCGGTAACCGACATCCAAGCGAGCGAAGCCGCGGGCAACAGCTAGTGATAAAATATATCGGCGTTTTTTAAAACACAATGAGTGTCACTTTACTAAAGTGACACTCATTGTGTAAAACTTTTTTCTTGTGATTCTAGTGACTGAGACTTTAGTCTTGATAAAGTTTCAATTATTAAAAAACTGCCCTCGCAGACATACTAAGATTCAGGTATTGAAGTATAGTCTATAAAAAACTAGTAATGAAAGCGGATCGATTGAAAGGGAAGCTGATGAGAACCGTTTCATATACAGAGCAGAATGATAAATAGACCCTGTGAAACTCACTTGACAAATTCACCCTGTATCTGAGGTCGCTTAAAATTAAAGCAGGATTTTTGAAGTGCCGTAATACGATACCGTTATAATATCGTACTTCATCCGGCCATATTTCATAGCCATTTTGCTCGACCATTCAGAAAGTAGGCATTTTACTATGGACACTGTAGCTACAGGGTGGTGTAGTCAAATTACGGAGTAACAATGAGAGGGAATAATTGCAAGAGTTCATAAACGGGTATCATTTATTAGGTCCTTCAAGAAAAGTAAATGTCATAATAACTTTTCAGTTTCCGAGGTTTACTCCCTAACTTCTTAATATTGGGGTGAAAAACTAAACCAGTTTCGTAAGAGGAAATAATATTCTTCTTTCGAAACTGGTTACGAAACATGGTTGCGTACGTGGCCGAAGCGAAAAATGTTGGTAAAAAAATTAAGATAGTAAGTAGGTACAATTAAATATAAAAAAGTTGACCGGCTTCAATAACAAAAAGAATATAAAAAATAAGTTAATTTGTAATGCGCGTAAGATTTCCGTTGAAGTCGGTATCGGAGCCAAATAAGTTCTAGTACAGCTTTGGAATTCTCTAAGCACACAGCATCGAGCACAGCGCTGCGACAGCCTTGATAGAGATGATCATTGGTCGATCTCCTGTGACGTCACCCAGTCCGACCAATGACAATTTCGATCAAGACTGTCGCAGCGCTGTGCTCGACGCTTTATGCTAAGAGAATCGTTCGTAAACTGTTCATTAGCGTAAACTGAAATGTAATCAATTTCTCAATTTTGTCGCTGAGCAATTGAATCTAATCATTAAGCAATCATGTTTCATTTTTGATCAGCAATCATGTTTCATTTTTGATCAGCAATCATGTTTCATTTTTGATCACTTTTTGAATGGGTTTGACGCAGAATGTGCACTTCGCCAAATGTGCACTGTGTATTTCGCATTTAGTGCACTTCTCATAATGTGCACTTCTCATAACAGGCACTTCGCAGAATGTGCACTTTTGGTGGATGCCTCATTTGATTCATCTTGATCTCGGTCAAGAAGAACGATCATTGGTAGAATCAACTCGAAGACTGCTTACTAAAACCGACGCCTTAACAACACGTACAAAACCATTAAATTTATTATATCGACCGAGTTTTCAAAGAGATAAGGTCCGAAACGACGTCATAAACTCTTTACAGTACAGTGATGTTTCATTCAGATGTCGCTTAAAACCTTTTGGATTTTAAGCTATCAAAAGAGTAGAAGACTATTATCTGTTCTGTGGTAGAAGTGTATTACTGAAGAAGGCAAAAAAGGCGCAATTACTAATGTCAATTTGCAGCAATCCATGCCTAATTTAGTAAAATTAGCGTAGTTGATACAAGTTCGTGAGTAAGTATAGTTACAGGGATAAACCGATTCAACCCATTCCATGCTGAATTGAATCGATTTACTTACTCGTAATGAGATTTCTAGATTGGAAGTTACAGTATTACCTATTACTTTTTTACTTGCACTATTATAGTCAATATTAAGCAACTGCCATAATTTTGGTATGTAATAAAGATAATATTATCTATCTATCTATCTATCAAACAAGAAGGTCTGTTCGCTTATGAAATTCTTGAAACCGGAAAATCTCTTGTGATTCGTGTTCCTCCAAAACTCATGTTGCCATAGGCGCACGTATTCCAGTTTCCTGAAGCGCCCCCTCAACTTTACCTCTCGTGATCGGGTAAATATTAATGGCTTGGCCTAGAAAAATAGGCTGCCCAGGGTCTTGGTTTAAGGGAATATCAAATAAAGCCGAAAGTAGCTTGGGACCACATAGCACATAAGAAAGGGCCTCTAATATTGCGAGGTAAACGACCTTTGGCGCCCGCTCCAATAGACAAAAAACAACATCCCATATTCCAATTTTAAAACGAACCATTTCAACCGTTTGAACACTCTTGCCGATGCTTTTTGAAATAGGAACTCGAAACGAAAATAAAAGAACAAAATAGTTCCTAGTTCGAACTGATATACAGTTTTGCAGAGAGAATAATTCAAACGGAAAAGAGCGCAGACGGGAGGGACAGTTTAAATACCGGGTGCACTCCGAACATACTTTACGATGCACCACCCACGTCTGCGCTCAACGGGAATCAATTAATATTAAAACTATATAATATTCGTATCTACCCGTAAGTGGCCGTAAGTACCTATAATTTTGTAATAGATTTATATTATGAAGCGAATTTGTACTTGAGCGATACATTTTATGTAGATACATACATATCGACACCTCTGGGTTCAATTGGCGTATAAACCATTTTGGCCAAAATGAGTTATATACACCGTTTAGTTCAGAATTTTTTTCTCTATCGATCTGTATATTTAAAATGTTCAAATTCGCAAAAAAAATGCTTTTACGACCCAAAAAATTTAGATCATCCTACCACAAAAAAGGTAAAATGTTAATGTAACAGCCAAATTTTTCTTTTTTAAATTTTTAGTAAGACGTTATGACCAAGATTTTTACCAACCCGGGGCGTAAGATCTGCCTTGATTGTAAATGGTTTTTACGCCGTGACGAATGAATATATTTCTTAAACGTAATTTAAAATTGAGGTCGTAAATCCAAACCTTTAAATAACATATGGACGTATAAACCATATCCATTGCAAAAAATGGTATTCAATTTTAGACTTTATTGCTATAGAATTAAAGTCCAAAATTAAATGACAATATTTTTACTACACGCTTTCGTTCACTCTACAATAGGCCATTTAATTTTAGATTTTACATACAATACATTGCTTGAAAGTCTCAAATTAAATGGTAAAAATTCAAAAAATTATTAGTGTCCGTGTTATGACGGTGGTTTTGCTTTAGCAGAATCGAGGCCCTGGTCCTCGATTCTGCTAAAGTAAAACCACTGCACGAACAGTCATGTGGGTGACAGGTGTGAGGAGTTTGGACATGCACACGGCGGTTTTGGACACGGTAGCCGTAACCCAGAGGGTGAGCACATCCTCAAAACGTGTACGGCCACCGAACTTGCCGTCGTGAACAGGTTCTTCAAAAAGAAAGCCGAACTTCTTGTCACCTGCAAGAGCGGAGAGCACGCTACCCAGATCGATTTCCTACTCACTAAGAGGCATAGTATCAGCAGGGTGGCCAACTGCAAGGTAATACCCGGAGAGAGTCTCACTAGCCAACACCGTCTCCTTGTCATGGACCTCCGCGTGAAACTCAAAGACAAACGCGCAGAGCGTGGCCAACGCAGAATCAGGTGGTGGTGAAGCCAAGTCCCAAAGTCTCGTCTCAGCTATCGGTGACAAGTGCGCTGATGCTGTAGACGAACCAGTACAGGTTTGCTGGGACAGGATTCAGGCAGCTATCCTTGAGGCGGGGAGGGCGGTGCTCGGTACGTCTAAGGGTGGACGCATCTATGACAGGGACACTTGGTGGTGGAACGACACAGTGCAGAGAGAGATCAGGGTGAAGAAAGCCCTCCTTAAAAAAGTGGCAAGCGTCCAAATCTTTCGATGACCGCGACGCGTACAAAGATGCAAAACGCGCCACCAGGAGAGCGGTAGCCAGGGCCAAACGAGACCACTTGCAACCGCTATATAACAAGTTGGAATCGTCTGAGGGGCAAAAGCTTATCTATAAGTTGGCGCGTTCCACGGCCTAAATGGCTTTATTCAAGTGCCCCTGAATTAAAGACAAAGACCCTGAGGACAATCTGTTGTACAAGGAAGTCGCGGTGAAGGAAAGATGGCTGTGGAAGAGCTACAGATTTAAATAATTGCCTTTATTAGTTTGGTAATCAGCTGATCATGACTGATAATGTGTGCCATAATTATCTGTTTTATTTAATAAAACTAAGATAATTTCGTTCCTGGTAGTTTAATTTCGTATATATCGACCACAATTCTGTAGTAAGACTAATATTAATGTAATTCTGCCACATTCTAACAGTATCGAGATTGTTTTTATTAATTATAATTCTATTGATGTGCAAAGTAAATAGTTTTTACAGCAAAAAAATCTACAGTTACGTGCTTTTACATCAGTAAATGTGAACTTAATTTTACCAAATATGGATATAAGTACAGCTTATATCCATATTTGGTTTTTCATCCAATTTTCATGGGGTGTATACACCATAAATTGGTATTTTCTAAGACGTATATCCATGCTAACTTCCAAACCAAAGAAGATAGATATGATTGAATGATTTAGCCTTCTTCATCCCCAAATTCTAAGAATCTTTCTCTTTGGAATTTTTTATGTAGCTTCTAAAATAAAAAAGTTATGATTTTTTTTCTAAAAATAAAATCGTTTTTTTGCTCTCCTGAAAAGTCGTGTTTTGGTTTATACGCCAATTGAACCCAGAGGTGTCGATAATATAAAGGTAATATTTTATAGCACAGTGCGTACAAAATGCGTAGTAATCTTAAAAGTAAAAAAGAAGGCGAAACTTTTTAATATTTTTCTAATGGCATGGCAGCATAATATACAAAAATCTTAATAAGATTTTTATAGCGTCTAATATCAAACTATTAATAATAGATCTTTAGATATCTCACAGATTTAATAAAAGCTAGCCTAAAAAATAAATCTTCTAATTACCTCATCAATGAAAATATTCGTACAGAATCACAAAAAGCATTGTCGCGCGATACGTATCGTACAATAGAATTCCCGAGAAAACTCATTAGTTTCCCACTAAAGAACTGGCAACAATACGTCCCGTTGTATTTCGAGGTTTTATTGCGCCTACACGTCATATTTATGACGTACGTTTATGACTGTTCTAGCTGTTGCCGGGACTTCGTGCCAGTGCCAACGGCAACGGCATTCCATTTTCAAAATAATATATAACTTTTTAAACCATCATATAGGTATTCTGCATTACCGTGAGCACTTCTTTTAGTTTTAGTGTAAGACACTTAACGTTTTTTTTTCATACATATACTCAACGCCTGTAAATCCCCGAAGGGGTAGTCAGAGATGTATTAACACCCACATTTCGCCAACTATGATTTTCGGTCCCACATAATAGGGGGCGAGCCTATTGGCGTCTAGAGGGCACTTTGTCTTGGATTGTATGTTTACTGTCGGATAGAGAACAGTCCTATCCCTTAGTCGCCTTCTACGACACCCACAAGAAGAGATGGGGTGGCGCTATTCTACTGCACCGGGAACCAATGAGGTATTTTTCACTTTTAGTAAATCAACCATACTGATGGTTATCAAATATTTTCTTCTCATTACTGTAAATTACAGACTTTACTAGAGAGAGTGTAGAAAAAATACTTCAGTGCATTTATACTTCTTATGTGATCCAATAAAATACCAAGTCTATTAAGTTCTGTAGTGGTTACCGGCAGAGTATAATTTGGGCCACCCCATCTGTTCCCATGCGGTGTCGCACAAGGCGACTAAGAGTCTGGAAACAATAGGGTTGTTTACCATCAGACAGATATATACAGTCCAGACTCAGCCTCAGATGCATGGCTCGAGACAACAATAGTGCCCGTAATACGGTAATAGGCTCACTCCCTATTACGTGGGACCGAATACATGATTGGTGAAATGTAGGTGTTAATTCACGTCTGCCTAACCCTCTTTGGATAAAGACGTGATATAAAATTAAAACCTGCAAAGCAAATACTTACAGTACCCAGACTAGTAGTATCTATTAATTTGATTCTAAACGACCGAATATTAATTACAATAATTACTGCACATTATTATGAAAATTTAAGGTCGCCTGCTTCAAAATTAGTATACCCTGGTGAAATCTCAAGTTTATTACCTAAATCTGTACCTCAATTATGTTTAATACCTTTAATAATAATATAATTTAAACAATGTTTTTCTGCCCATTTTATAGTCGTTTAACTTTATACTTCGATGTAGGCTGGATTATATTTCGTGTCGTCAATTAATAAACGTAAAATTTTGCCCTAATTTAAATGGTTAATGTTTATTGGGATAAAAGAGATACGAGAAACGTGAGACGATTTTTAACATGACTTTTGCAAGCCTATTTTTCTAATCATTGCAGAATACAGCTATTTGAACATCAACTATTATTTGATGTTCTTATGACTCCGCACCCCAAAAGGAAAAATGGAACTAATTTGTACGTTCTGTCTGTCAATAGCTTCTGCTCAGGAATGAATAGAGGCATAAAGTTGAAATTCATACCACGTACTATGGTCTATAACGTCTTGAAACTGTGCAAAAATCAAATTACTAAGTCAACGCAATCAAAATATATTGCGGTTTATACAGGTTAAGTTCGTCCCTGAATTCAATTTTGTACGGAACCCTCAGTACGCGAGTTCGACTCGCACTTGACCGGCCTTTTTTTAACCACAAAATAATAAAAAATATGAACTGGAATGCCTTTGTAGTCGTCTTTTTACAGTAGGTATCTCGGCAATCTATCATTTGCGGGACACAATGCCTGGCGCTTACGCCAGACAAAGTTCTGATTGCCAAAAGGGCCTAAACTGTTCAAACCGATTTATCGGCTTTATGGTATTTCGTAGCACATAATGGGAAAACTTCAGCCATTTGTGTCATAACATCCAGTGAAAAGTGCTCGCACACATAAAAATTTAAATCTTGACACCAACTTTCCCTTCAGTGTATTTATTCAATTAAAAAGTGATAGCAACATTGACAATAGCAAACAAACTATAGTGAGACGAAATACCCCTACCACGATTACTTTTTCATTTATGAGTTACTTAAAGAGTCTCTCTATTTACTACCCTGAGTAACGTGTGTAATATTTTCTTTGAGGGTTCTAGGTAGGTGCATTTGTGCTTTCTAGCAATAGCTTTCTAGAAATAAGTACCTATTACAACTTTTGAATTAAGTACTTTGTTTCATTTAGACGGCTTCGTTGTGCTTTATTAAATTCAGTAGCCTCGTATTAAGGTCGATAGCAAACTGTTCCTTTGTCTTATGATAATTTTATAATAGTAGAGTTTACACCAGAGGTGGTAAAGGCGTTACTAAGGAATAGAGCAAGCAATAGAGAGAAAAAGAGAGAAATGCGAGTAGATAAGGCAAGTCAAAGGCATTGCGAATTATATAAACATTGTGGCACATAAACAATAGATAAGTAGGGAACTGCCAGCACTTCCTCTTCTCCTCTCCAACTTACAAAAATTACAAGCTACATACTATTGTATAACTTACAATATTACCGGGGATTACACAAAGGTGCGTGAGACAAAGGGCCTCGGGGCTCAATTATTATGGATAACCCCTGCAGTTGAGTGCATTAACCGACGGCGGGATCGCGTGCGGCGCCGGACCCGATAAACCATCGTGCTGTAGGTGCTCCATGACGTTATGAAATACAGAGATAGTCTATCAGTTCTGTTGTTTAATTTCTTCGAGAAAAGAAAATAAGTTGTTAAGATAACAATATTTGATAGGATTTAAATTGTAATGTAGAGTTTTAACGTATTTAACAGAGTGTTTGGTCGAGAACCTCTCAATGTGGTAGGTACAACTTCCAAGAACCTCTCCATGTGGTACACCTCCCTGGGTAATGGCGACACTCTGAGGAGGCGCTGTCGCCTACAGTCAATTCCGGCTGAGGCGGGAACAGCCCTGCCAAAGGCTGCTCGTTGGCTATGCACGTCTGACTAGCGGTTCAGGTATGTATTCTAGAAGGTATAAGGAAAGGAGTATTATACCTCCACTAAAGAAATAGATATTTTAGCCTGTTTTGAGTCGTTACCAAGTCAATCTAGCTGCAACGCAGAAGTCATGAAGAAAAATTAAAATATAAAAATAACAAGTAATCAATCACGATATCATTCGATAAAAGTAGTTGCAATTTTTACAAAATATTTCTTATCAGTAATCAGTAATAAAATAATACACATTCAAATCCCTGTAGGTACTACACGCCATCTAGCCCACGTAGTGCCCAAAATTTACGTATCCTACATTGATTGTGTCATCGGAGTTCATCATAACTTCATCTCACGCACACTTATGCTGTGAAATGGATTCCCTGCTGTGGATTTTCCAAGCGACTACAATATGGGGTTCTTCATGAAGGGTAGGTATTAGAAGGTTCCTAAAGGGTCGGCACCACGAGTGTCACCAAATAATTATACATATCTCACATAAGTCACGGTTAGCATGTCTTCCGGTCACTGCTATTCTAACTACGTAAAAACATGCCACTATTAATTCCTTTACATGGATTACGAAGAATACCTACTAAGGCCATGGTCACCCTATTCAAATCCATGACCTATCTCTATACGTGGCACATTTCTTGCAATAACCGCCGCATGCCGTTGTCTTCGTGCAATATAATTAAACTGGTGTATACTTGTATACTATTATATGTATAATTGTAAAGTGTCGTGTATGTAGGTAAGTGTAGTGTACAGCATTGGAGATATTTAAAACAAAATACTTGGGTTACATAAGTTATGTTAGCGATACTGAAATTTTTTTTTTAATTTCCCGTCTGTTTTTCTGTTTGTTCGCGTTGTACGCTAAAAATACTGAACGGATTTTGATTCGGTTTTTTTTGTTAGAAAGGGATTGGTCAGACTTAAAATCATACGTTTGATTAATCGCAATCAGTTGAGTAGAACCGGAGATATGAGCAAAGGTCGCGTTAACCGAGATGCACGCAGGCGCAGCCAGGGGCGGAAGGCTAGTGCTATATACAGCTGGAGATACTTATACAATGTTAAATTAGAATAATTCGTGCAAGTATTGTTAAGTCATATACTTTATTTCTCTATCTAGGTATATTCTGTTTTCATATAACATCCAATATCCAATAGAATTCAAAATTGTACAAGGACCTTAGTCCTTAGTCAGTGCTAAATAATTTACAAGCCCCCAAAGTCACAATGTGTGTTTAGTACCTACCTACTTAGTTACCTACGTACCTATCACTTATGGCTCATTTACTAACTAGATCGTTGGCCGGACGTTGCATGCGCCCGCGTCGTTCGATGCCAACCTTCCAAGGCTTCGGATATTAGTAAAAAATAAAAAATCAAAGCCGTCCTTATGCGATGCAGGCGTTCCTTATGCGATCTTGCGCGTGACATTACACACTTCATTTTCACGACACGCAACTCAGATGCGGCCGCAGCCTAAAAATTTGGGGGTGGAGGGGGTCCACGTGCGGGATTTCCTTAAAAAATGCCTTTTTAGAAGACTTTTGAGGGGGGGGGTGGGGGTCATGTCCCCTGTGACACAACCACCCCCCACCCCCTTTTTAAATTTACTGGAAGATTGAAAAATTATTTACAAGAACTAAAACTTTTGCAATATTTGGAAAAAAGGTCCAGCTACATTCCCTTGCACCCTCTTGCTAGTGGTGCACACAGGTATCATTACCATAACTAACATAACTGCCTCTATATGTTAACAGGATATACCCAATAAATAACTGAGCATGAGTCACTGTGTGAAGTTCTTGTTATCCAATTAAAATATTCTGACATCCAACATGAATGACACATGCACAGATGTTTAAAATATTTATTACAAACAGATTGTACCGCACTTGTAACTGATTCTTCATTGAACAATATGTTAAGACTCGAAGCATGGTACATATTAATCACTAGCTACTCTGATCTTAACCATTGATGTATTACATACTATTACATTACTTACTTACTTCCTTATATATATACTATTACATAGATAGATATATTTCTTTACTGTACACCAATAGATTTACAGTAGAAGTAGGTATAGTAGTGTATACAGTTTAATATAATTATTATTGTAAAAGTTTTCAAACCTACCCAACCTAAAAATAATACATGTTTGAATTTTAATTAATAATTTCAGTTCAAATTCTGGCCATTAGACTACTGACCTAAGTCCACTCCTAAAACAAAAATTTAGCATTCTAATTTAATGACATTTTAAAGCAATTAGAATGCTAACTATTTAAGTTGATTTAGCCCAAAGAGCCGCCTAAGATGGATGTATAGGAAAATTTTAAATGCTCAAGACATGCTTCCCCCAAGTAAGGCACTGGTCACTGGTTTAAGTCTCGTCTGAGCATTCACTTTTTCCAATAAAAATCAATTTTGCTAGAAATTTCTTGTTCTTTTTCTTATGTTGAAATGGTGTTTACTTTATAATGATTGCATTGTTAACTTGTTACATTGTAACATTGGTTAATATGCTTTTCAATAGCATTTTTATTTTCAAACTATTTTCATGCACATTGTGTAAAAGTGCTGCTGATGGTTATTTGAAAAATTATGAAATTTCGCTAATAGCTATGTTGCTATTAGCGATATGTTTTGACCAGCAAACATTTTGACAACTGCCAGGCCACTGCATGCAAATGGTCTCACTACCCTGGACACCCAAGATCATGCGAAGTGGAGGAGGAAGAGCCGGAAGGCGGATCCTGAGCTGAGAGCTGAGACATACTTACCTGATCGCATCCAAGGCCAAGATGACCTCGGATGCAATCAGGAAAATATGTCTCCATGAAGATGATGATGATATATTTCGACCAGAGAACATTTTGTGAAGACTCACTTATTATGATAGTTAGCCTTTAAATCTTCAAGGTCCAATAACTCCTAACAGAAAGAATTTTAAAGTCAACTTATTTAAAATCAACTTTAAGATATATTTAAAATTGTATAATGACTAAATTCTTGATAAGACTGCTCAATCAAAAACCACAGAAAGTAAATTAGTTCTTAAATCAATATTTAAAATGTTAACATTTCATTTCACAGTGTATTTAAATGAGATAATAAATTATAAAAGGTATTAACAACAATCTTGATTATAGACAGAATTCTATATCAACAATAATGAATTAGTACATTATAAAGATATTAGACAGTATAAATATTCTGGCAACAATAAGAAGCCTATATATGCACTCAAGGTACTCTGAAAATCTGAAAAGACGAACTTTTCCCTTCCGTGTACTAAAAAACGAATGTAACCATCAAGTGAGTGTATAGTGTATACGCGTACCTGTCTCACAAGAGGAGAAAGTCTGCACCCACAGTTGGTAACATAAAACACTTTAATGCTCTAAGAATTTCAAGACATCAAATAAGTAGGTAACGTCTACGGCCTGAAAAATCAATAACACTGCCACGGTCTTACACGTCTATTTATTTAATCAAAAGTTACGCCTATAAAATGCATTAGGTTGACTTACCTCTTCACAAATTGATAGAGAAGATCTTCAAGAACCAATACATCGATTTTTCCACTGTAGATAATTCAAGATTGTATTTTTATTTATTTATTTATCACCACAAGTTTAACAAAGCAGTATGACAATCACCTGATTTGACAGCGCGATGACATTGCCGTCCCGTTACACGAAAGTACAGTACAGTAAGTGTAAATTTCTGTGAGGACGTTTCATTTTATGCATAAAATCATTATTTTAATATCTTTTTTTTGGGCTAACTACTGATAAATTAGGATATATATCCGCGTACTAAATTACCTAGGGAAAACTTTAATTGTTTTTGGACTGTAAGCTGATGATAACTAGATTTAACGGTGAAGCGTGGACGAAATGATAGCTTAACAGTAAGGTATCTTATTATGAAGAGAAATAGACTCAGTACAGTTTCCACATACAAAACAAGGTTAATTTGCCAAACTGGGTTTTATATAAAAACACATAACGACATAACCAGTAGTTCTATTGAACTGTCCTAGTTAAGTACTACTTCAGGATATCAGTAAAATCGTATTGCGGAGTAACGAGGTACGAAGTTTACCTTATGACAGCTTTTATGGCGTGGCGGTAGTGAACGCGGCCGCTTCGCAGGAGGCGCAGGTTCGATTCCCACTCGGTGCAAATATTTGTATGCATGAATGGGTATTTGCATTGTATTGGTCGTGCCTCGGCGAGCACGTTCAAATCCGCGTCGGTCCGGGTTGCCATACGAACATCTATTCTATGGCAGTCGTACGGGTAGTTGCGAGACCTAAAACGTCTAATACCTGGTCTAGCTGCAATGCTTCGATATCACCCAATATCGTTATTGGGTTATGGAGGTCAGATGACAGTCGCTTCACAAAAAATATCGCAGTCCCCCAAATCCATAGTTAGAATAGTAAAGCTCCCAGACCCCAGACTCCAAGGTGCAAGCTTCGGATGCAACTGGGATTAACGCTAGGATGAAGAGGAACAAAGTTTACCTTATAGCGTACTTGCAATTTAAATAATTGTATAATTATATCATCCTTGAGCGTATATGCTGGGTATAACCATTATTTTTTGTTTATACAAATAAAACGACCAATTTTTAACTTAATTTTATTATTGCATAGATCTAAGTTCATATATACGGGATTCACTGTGTGAGAACATAGTTTAAGCTTCTAAAGCTTTTCTTTATTAAAACATCTAAATGGTTTAACCATAAAGCTGAAATGCGCGTAAATGCTTTAGTTTTCTATGCTATAGCCTTAGCATATCTCTCCGAGATGTTCTGCCAGTTGGCTATGTCGAAAACGGCTTTAACGTAATCAGGTCGCACGTTCTTGTACTGCAGGTAATAGGCGTGTTCCCACACGTCAATACCGAAGAGCGGAATAAGACCTGGTAAAGAAATAATAGATTATTAGTATTGCATAACAATTTACATTATTCGCGGTTTTGCTAGACAGTCATCATGCAAGAGTAACCTAACGATTCGAAGACCTTGTTTAAATTAAGATGATTGATAGGTATAGCATTACGTTTCCTGCTATGTGGTGCAAATTTACGAAAAGCACGGCCCCAGATAAACTAGAAAAGGGTTCTCTCTGTTCTCTGAAATTATTAGCCCCTAATCTCTCATGTTTTCCTTACACTAGTCTACGGGAGATAATGCTATCAGAAATATCGCAGTTGTTCAGATTCCAAGCAACGATGGAATTATCAGAATCCTTCATCGAAACTGTGATTTGAATAAAATTATAACCAAATAGCACCTGGTAAAAAATTTGTGCATAATAATTTTTTTTAACATTGACAGCATAAAGATATCGATAGTTTAATCATTTAGGACCCAGAGTGTGAATGAGAATTCAGCACCAAGCTGGTGCCGTCTAAACTGTCCATGAAGATCTAATTTTGTACCAGCTATAAATGAAACCTATCTGATACGAAGCCTCATACGAGACTTCCAAGTTGATCTTCGAAAAATCGTGCCATTGTGTGACTTACCCGTGGTGGCTTCCAAAGGATCCTGGTTCGGGCATGTTGCAATTTGTATTCTCTTAAGTTGCTTGTTATATCCAAGCCAACCCCAGCCAGAACCCTGAATAGCCACTGAAGCAGCTGACAGTTGGTTCTTCATGTTATCCCATGAGCCAAAGTCTCTGAAAGAATAATATTTTTTAAGTATTTAGTAAACAAAACACAGCTTTGACATCAAGATGTTTAATAACTACCAAATAAAGGTGGATATTTATCTAATCAACATAAAACTTGGATTCTACAAATGATATAAGAATACACTAAGACATAATAATGACATAACATCAGATCAGGCACGATATTTGTTCAAGGGCAAGTGTATAAAACTTCGTTGGGGGAGGTCAATCGTGTTCCGGAGAGAAGATTTAGAGAAAGGTCTATGGACGATTTTGCCAATCATTACCCGGACCCTGCATCTGCGCCTGGCGCAGAGAGCACACTCAATGTTCAATAAAATGCATATTTTGTTATCATTGACCACAGGTCAATACTGATCACAGAAAGGATTTATGTTGGCAAGCAACAGGAGTACATCAAAATTAGGTACCAAGAAAATCTTCTTCAAAAATACTATTTTCGAGCAGGCGACGCTGAACTTATACGATATGGCACAGATCAATGAACAGTAGGCACATGCTGTAAGAACATTTCGAACGATCGAACGAACTCGAAAGCTGAATCCGCGGTGATATTTCAGTATCGCATGGTATTTTGGTGATGTCACGTTGTCCAGCACATAAACATCATCACACAGATGCTCGACAACGTGACGACACCAAATTTACAGCATGCAGAATGGAAATATCACCGCAGATTCAGCTGTCGAGTTCGTTCGAACGTTCGAAATGTCCTTACAGCATGTGCCTGCAGTCTGAAACGGAACACGAACGGAACCGTAATTCTCATCAGACTGTGACGTACTTAAAATCTTAGTAATGAATCAACCCAGATCCAACTAGAACCTGTCAAGAGTAAGTCCGTAATTGTTCCGCGCCTTGGCCAACAGGGTCTGATGTAGTCGCTGTGTGCTTTTACTAGATCCCACCCGGAGTACCCTCGGCAGTAGTTAAACTGGGGACCACCATGCGCACGGGGTAATGTCTGATGCGAGTATGCATGTGCTTACGCATGCGTGTGCGGGTGTGTGCGTGGTACCTATTTGTCTATTTAAATAACTTATTATTCTTTAAAATTTAAATGCCCTGATATGATTATCGTAACAATAGGTCAAAACCACAAACTGGTCAATCATGGACAGGTTATCTGCTGAATTGACGTAAAACGAGTTATTTCTAGAGTAATCAAATGTAAAATCGTTTTACTTTAAAACAACATTTCAATGAGATAACGCGGGCAATTAATGAAAGACGATAAAATGTGAAAATTGGCTATCTGCCATACCTAGATTCTTTTATACCTAAGTACTCTAAGTAGGTATATTATTTTATAGCAAAGCATATAACATAAACAAATCAGTGAGAGAAACTCATGGTGAATTGAGTTGAACTTGGGAGTCTGTAGTTAACAATCCAATACGATTCCAAAACCAAACTAAATCAATTTTTTTTTTGAAAAATGGATATTTCCAAACTGTATTAGCAATTCCACAATGTTGGGTCGATCTTGAAAATAGCCTAGGTACCATACGACATGTAAGTAGCAATCGGGAAACATTAAAGATAATACAAGCTTCACATGCAAGCAATTTATAATGAAAATTACGTCTGAATGGCTTTGCTGAGCTGGTCAGAAGGTGCGCTGCCTTTAGGCGACAGGGTCTGCCATAAGATAGCGTGGTTGATGTGACCACCGCCGTTGAACCTGAGGGCTGGGGCGAGATTGATGATTGCACTCACGTCACCTGAGGACAGAGTCAACAAGGTACAATTAATTTTAAATTTTGTTCCATAATTCTGTTCAAAAATTGGCCAAAGGGATCTCTTGTTAGGATTATTGGGAATGAGGATATCAAGTTGACTTGTGACCTAGGTTTGAAGGTATCAATTAACCGCGGGTACCATAGAGTGGGCCATTACGTCGTCTGATTCTGATAAAAAACAACTCCGCCTGACAAAAAAGCAGTGTGTGTGGTCTTCGCATCGCACACTAGCAGATAACCAGAATGTAAACAGATCGCAAGGCAGGACTGGAATGTGTGTGGTTAGATTTTTTGAAATTTTACAAATGTGGTTCAGAAATTGCGACATGAGGATAATTTCAACATTTTCCTCCTGATGATATGTGATGATTACAAGGAAAGGCAGGCACTTAGGGGACGAATTGGTTGTTTCAGCAAGGATGTGGATTGTGGATAGAGAGTGAGGAGTTAGGGAATGATTGCAGAGAATATAATAAGAACAGAAGAATTAATACCTTCATAAACAAACTCCATCAGTTGATTTATGTATTTATCATCGGTTCCCAACTCCAAATCGACTGCCATCTGTGCCCCGAGTACGAAGAATATTCAAAGTCGTAATGTGAACGTATCGAGAGAACGGAACATTGCGATTGGCCGCCTGCCTTCTGTGAACCTGTGTTGTGTGAAGCCTGCCAATCGCTATGCTCCGTTGTCGATAGGTTTACGTTACGAATTCGTTTTTTTTCGTGCTCGGGACACTGACACTGACCTCCACAACCCATAGACGATATGGAAATTCGGTAGTTAGATCAGGTTGTCGTACTTAATAAGCGTACAACTCCCGGAACGAATGCTAGACATTTGTATGACTACCGGGCCCGAAAGCTTAACGTACTCTCTGAGGCACGTCACTGCATAGTGTGTATGAATGGGTGGCTATTCCTCATGTTATGGGGAATAGTCACCCACTCTAAAGGTGAACGCAGACCTAGCTGCACTGCACGTACTGCAGTCGCCGCAGTTATCGCTTTTGTTAATGGCCTCGCACCTCTGTCCGCACCGCAGTCGTTCCCGTAGCCGCACGCATCGCACTGAATGTTGATTCACATTCCACATGTCAACAACCTCATGAGCCAGATCCAAATATTTTATTTGTTTGTCTTTTTCGGCTTTCATGAGGTTTTCGTCATGAGGAATGGTGACATCAACAATCATTGTAAGGCGCTCTAATCGATCTATCACCACTATATCAGGCTTATTGGCGACAATAGTCCTGTCAGTGATAATAGATCGATCCCAATATAATATGACACGACCACATATTATTATTAAGCTCTTTATTGCCAACCTCTTTTACATTTCAGTTTTTACAAGTTTTATTTATTAGGTACTTAATTATTAGGGGTCAGCGTGTCTCGTGACACAAAGGCCTCCTCCAGCTCCTTCCAATCCACTCTTGATTTCGTTAACCTGGGCCAAAGTGGTCCGGCGATCTTTTTGATGTCGTCCGACCATCTTTTTATCTGTTTGCCTCTTTTCCTCTTGGTATGAAATCTGGACATTCCTAATGTCTATTGCCCTTTGTTTTTCTCTTTTTGATATTCCTGGAATGCTTCTCTCCATAGCTCTTTGACAGGTTATTAGTTTCTGGCTTTGTTTTTTAGTTTTTGCCCAAGTCTGACACCCGTAATATAATATACAGGTGTTATATTTATTTTCCTTTTCATCCTGATATTGTAGTGTTTACTTTTTAAAACCTCTTTGAGTGACCAATATCTCTTCCATGCACTTGCTATTCGTCTCTCTATCTCAGAATCCATTTGGTCCTGAAATGCGATAAGTTGATTCTTTACGTATTCTATTTGCTCCTCATCCATCGTTATATTTTTTTT
Source organism: Eilema depressum (assembly GCA_914767945.1). Lineage (NCBI taxonomy): Eukaryota > Metazoa > Arthropoda > Insecta > Lepidoptera > Erebidae > Eilema > Eilema depressum. The sequence continues at coordinate 5,700,040 of OU612026.1, forward strand.
TTTCTTCGATTCTTGTAGGAATTTATAAATCGTTGAAACAAAATATTAGAAGCCCGCCGCTTCGGGGACTGCGGCGACCCCCCCGCGACTGCGGCGCCGCTAAGTGTGCGAGGTTGCATAGAACTTCATAATAAAGAATTCGGAATGCGGCGACTGCAGTGCGTGCGGTGCGGCTAGATCTGCGTTTACTTAAGGCTGACTGTGGTGTTTGGTCCTATATGCAATGGCTGAATATCATATAGAACAGACTTTTTATTACTAGAGCAATAGTGAATACAAAAACTACTTGTATCAGCTAACTATTTGTATCAGCATCAACAATAGTTTGATCAGTCTGTACTTTGACTTTTTATAACGATAGTTTATGACTTAATTGTGATGGTACACATTTTGTAAAGTTTTCATATAAAAGCAGGTGTCCGATCAAGCCACTGGCATTAATCCAGCTGTATATACTAATCGCTGCCTTTGATGCGCGGCTCGGAATGATAATTTGAATATGTGATCAACTTTTGTTGCTGTCTGTATTATAAATAGGGCTACAAAAAAATCGAATTACTGTTCCACAGCATTCTTTAACTCATTCGAAGGCGTAGTTGTCTCTGAAGTGAGGTTCTGCCATAAAATTGCATGGTTAGTGTGACCTCCAGAATTAAACTTTACAGCATTCATCAATTGTAAAATGATACTTGTTTCTGCTGCTGTTAGAGACAAAACAAAACTTTTCAGCTAAAATTACAACATTGGCAATACTACTTAATAAAATAGCCTAAAATAAACTCCAACCAAAAGAAATTGAAAGTCAATAACCTATAAATCTAAAAAATCACATAGGTGTAAAAGACCAACGGAAAATCACATAGTCTCCGTGGATCTTTCACAGATCACACAGGTATGGTATGGTATTATCAGTTTTATCTTGCACTAAGGATAAATTAACTTATTGATTATTTATATGCATCTACAACAAGCATTTCAAAATTTGCTTTTCCATGGTTTGCTGTAGACTTGTACTGTCATGAGTAATACCTGTGAAAAGAAATTTTATAACATACTAACCTTTTGATTGTGCCTGTTTCAGCTTTTCTTCGGCAGCATTCAAGTTGTTCACATAAGTAGCATGATGCTTAGTGTGATGCAGATTCATAATCTCACGGCTGATCACAGGCTCTAAGGCATTGTACTCATAGGGTAGATCCGGTAGGGTATGCTTCTGACGAGTACCCGCCGCTCTGAAAATGGGAATTTTATTCCATGTTAATGGCGACTATTTGCTATCAAGAATAATTGCTATTGCTATTTTCATCATAGCCACCGCAATACATTAATTGATAATAAGTGCGTATCGACCTAAAAAGGTGGCTGCGACAGACTCACTGTGGAAGGGGCAAGATCAGGAGTAACGACGCATATTGGGAGGGGCATAGGTCCAACTGGCCTGCAATAGGAAATTTGAAATAAGTTAAGAATACGTATGCTCACGCCTATTTCTGTTAGTGCCCTACAGATTAGGCAGAGTCAACATTGATAACAAGTAATAATGCATAATTTCCGTAATAAACGAATGAATATTTTGAATAAGAAAGGAAAAAGGATTGAATATTTACATCAGTGATCCAAATCGGCGCACAGAAAACATTTTGAGTAGATGTTGTTATGAAATGCAAAATTATATAATGAATTACAAATGCCGAAGGCCACAGCAGAAGATAAAAGTATCAAAAAGTAGACTTATGCAACAGAGAAAAAGAAATGTCTGATGCCGCATGAAACAAATATCAATATCATCTGACTTTGCTCAACTTGCTGGAAACAGTGGAAACATGCTATTTATTCATCTTGATGTTTCATTATTGCTGTCAGGTCACGTATAGTATCTCTTTCAAACGTACACGGTTTAGCTAAAGCTATCCCCTTTTAAGGTGCAGTTGACAACTCGTTTCGCTATAAATAGAGATATATTTTTACTGAAACGCGACTTCCGACAATCGACATTGACATTTCTGACAAGTTTGACAATCATGGCATGAATGCGAATAGTGTTGTGAAGGTAATACTCAATAATATATTTTAAACTCGTTAGGAATTCGTTACTAATAATAAATAGGATTGAGGCAAAGCATATAATAATACATATCCATACTAATATTAAAAATGCGAAAGTAACACTGTCTGTCTGTTTCGCTTTCACGCCTAAACCACTAAACCGATTTTGATGACATCTGATACAGATATAATTATACTTTGGGAAAGTACATAGGCTATGTTTGGCTGAGATAAGACAGTTAGCTCGCAGCGCGAGCCTCCGTCTGTCGGTTTTTGGTCGTGCGTCAAAGATGACGCACACGACCGGGTAAGCTATATTTGGACGGCAAAATGAATAGACACGCGTGTTATTCGAGTTTCAATAATGTAAATATTATCAGATTGATTCAACTTTATGAAATTCACCAGGTCTTGTGGGATAGCACACTAACTGATTATCGAAATAACGATTTACGCGCAAAATGCATGGAAGGCAATTTCAAATGAACTGAAAATTCCAATAGGTGGAACTGAAAATTCCAAAGACTGCGGCTCGCGGAGCGCTCTGGCTGGATCGACTGACTTCGCGTACAGGTTTGCAGTGGTCCGTACAGGAGCTGTACGCGTCGTATCCAATGTACGCGTGGACAGTGTTTTCCAACTACGCGTAACACAGGAATGCGTTATCCGTATGCACCTTTATATGAGTAACCATTATCCAGCGTGCTTCTTGTTGCTAATACAAAATAGAGTTCAAAAATTATTGAAAAATTGAATACCTGGTGGTTGAAAATAACAAAAAGGTACCGAATATCGATGGATTAAAAAAAACATGTAGTACTTTAAAAAAAACGGAGGTATTTTTTTATTCTCGAGTAGCCATGAGCAAAGCCAACCTCTATTACCAGCATAACTTTGAATTTTGGGACACTCTGTACCATTGATATACAAAAAGGTTTTTTGTATATCAATGCTCTGTACACATACCTAAATTTTGCACAGTTTTTGTCATCAACATCATGAAGACGTGTCCTGAGTGTCCTGAATGCATCCAAGGCCTTCACATCGTACCCCAAAATCTACATGCTGGCTATTCCTCCTCCATTTCGCACTGTCTTAGGCATTTGCTATGTGATTGAGAAAAAAAAAGATAAACGTACAATATCGGCTTTTGTTACCACTTCTTTTATATGTTTTATTTATTACAGTCTAAAGTAGTTCGAGTTCACTTCGATAAAAAATAACGATGAAATCGAGTGAACTCGTGTTGTGATTTGTTAAATTGGCACATCACTAACACCGGCCAATTTTTTTTCCGAACTTGCGATATGCCGACAGACGAGACGTCACGTAGCTCCTCGGCTTTTACATTAGTGTGTGTTTACTACTGCGTGTGTGCACGTGAGTGTTGTTGTCTTCGTGTGCATTTCGTTTAGGGATGTGACATTGAAGGAAAAGAATCGATTAAATAAAAATCGATTTTTTCTTTACTCAATATAAATCGATTTTATAAAAATCGATTTTTTTAAAATAAATAATCGATTTCTGTGAAAAAATCGATTTTTTTCCTAATTTTTAAAAATCTGCATGCTTTTCGTATTCTAATAATAAACCTACTGACATTACGAAATTATCAGATTAAAAATAAAATAAAATAATATGATTATGTAATAAAATTAATAACCAATTCAAAACTAAATCTCAAAGAAAATGTTCTTTTAAACTTTCAAGGTATTTCAATTCATTCTTCCTTTCTTTCTTCTTTCTAATATTATAAATGCGAAAGTAACTCTGTCTGTCTGTCTGTCTGTCCGACTGTCTGTCCGACTGTCTGTCTGTTACGCTTTCACGCCTAAACCACTTAACCGATTTTGATGAAATTTGGTATAGAGGTAGATTACACCTTGAGAACGGATATAGGCTATGTTTGGTCGCGATAACCGACATCCACGCGGGCGGAGCCGCAGGCAAAAGCTAGTTTCTTATAAATGTAGAAATTGATTTCCGCAAAACTATTTTTTTTTACTGGCAACACTAAAAGAAACGACGACCCACTAACCGTCCGTAACACCACTGTGTCACACTGGCACTGGTGTGACGGTTAGGGAAGAAAATTATAATCGTCACACTATTCGCTGTCATTGTTATAATGACACAGGCAGCGTGTAACTGTTAGTTGGTCGTCAAAGAAACATCAACAAAGTCAATTTTGTCTGTATCATATTTTCATTATCACAACAAACAAACAACAAACTTCTTCGTAACTCTTTTAGAAAATTATAAATTAAATAAAACTATAAACTGAACAGATAATAGTACTAGCGTAACCATAGTGTGTGTGAGTGATTCGAGAACCTAGAAGTCATATATTATACAAAGTGTTCATAAATGATACGAAAATTTCGCATTTATGAAAATCTATTTAAACGCGTAAGTTAAAAAAATCGATTTTTAAAAAATCGATTAATATTACTATAAAAATCGCTAATAAAAAATCGATTATTAGAAAAAAATAATCGATTTTTTTAAAAATCGATTATTTTTTAACATCCCTAATTTCGTTACGAGACGACGATCGTGCGGCAGTGTTGTGTGATAAAGTTGTTGTTTTCGCCGATTTAAAAATTGTGATTACATACAAAAGCCGCATTATTTTTTGACCGAAATCAAGACTAATCGTGTAGACATATAAATCTTTAATAACCGAGTGTTTTCAGTATCGTGTGGACATATCTTTCATAAGCAGTGCATTTGTTTATTTATAGACAGTCGCAATTACAGACATGTAACATTGTTCCTGTGGCGCTAAAATGTCTCATCAGAGAGATACAGCGATACATTTGGTCGCTGGAGGGTACGTATTGCTCGCCATGGGGGTCCTCGAGTGAACTAAATAGACCAATGTAAAATAAATAAATATATGTGATCTTGGTGGGTACGGTACAGCGGGTACAGGAGTATTGGCACATGTGCCCAGCCGATGTTTACGCCAGCAGTTTTACTGTGCCTACGCGTGGCATACATATATGCGAACGTATATCATAAATTTATTTGATCATACATGTCGCATCTTTTAAGTCTAGAAGTACATACCTTATAAATAATTCAAGGACATTGAACACACTGTCAGTTTTCACATCAATTTAATACATTGTAAGTGAATATAAATACAAAGGTATGACACAACTGTGTTATTTTTGTATTATGTTACTTGGTAACAAACCACCAACATCTCAAAACATTAACTATAATATTAAATTAAACATCATAGTTGGTGCAATGTGGGTTAAAATACACCTCTGCCTACTCCTTCGGGGATTTACAGGCGTGATTATAATATGTATGTATTAGACAAATGATTTTTTATATTAATAAAATTCTGAGACTACTTAATATTATCTAAATCCAAAGTAAGCATATCTCTAGTATGTGGATAAACATAATATTTATCCTTTCGTATGAAAAAATAAGATTACATTTCAATAAATTCTAATTCACAATGAACTATCTTTCTTAAGTTTTTCAATAAATTCTAATTCATGATGAACTTTCTTAAGTTAAACAAAAAAGAGATTACTTATGTATCTTTAACATAATTATTGTTTCATAGGTATAAGTATAAATATTTTTATTTAGACAGATCAATTCAATTTTAAATAATAATAATCAAATTATTAAATATTTCAAAACGGTATCAATAAATCATAATGTGATGGTGAAGTGTACAATAACATATTTCCTACCAGTTTGTAATGTATGCTGTCATTTATGTAACAATATGTGATAATTTACTGAAGGTTACAGCTGATAACTGCAAGAAACCTTGCCGCCTTTACTTTTCAGCTTTCATAATACATGACATTACTTATATTAGAAACATAAGTAATGTGAAAGCATGCTTTTATAAAAAAAAATAGTAGTCCATGAAAAATACTTTTTTTTTTTCAAGTATGTATCAGCCAGTCTTCTGACTATAAGCAAACAAGTTGTAGGATGATTTACTGGCTACCAGTGGTGAAGGGTGAAAATTTTGAAAAAGGAAGCCCATAGAAAAATCTTCCCCTATAACCATAGCAATTTTATATAAAATTCTACCACAGCTTCTCTTTGCAGAGGAAGCTGGCAGGAGTCAGATTATAGGGACTCCTTGCCACTGCTAGCTACAACTGCCAAAAAATACTAGCTAGTAAAATTATGTTGCTGAAGCTACTTGTGTTCCACCTGCTTTTTTTCTGTTTTGAAATTAGAATAATAGTTGACTTGTGAACAAGATTTGTGTGTTGTTTCCTATTGGTAATTCCACTCAAAGACACATTCTGATTGGAATTGAGGTCTGAAATCATAGATCATTCCTATTGCTTGTGTACTATAAAAATATAGACACTGATTATTGAACCATTTAAAAAAAAGGGGCTGAAAATTGTTTTTTTAGATATCATGCTCTAAATTAGAACACTGGGTTGCCATTAAACTTCAATCAAATATAAACTGCAGGATATCAAGTTGAAAATAAATAAATTGTTATTTAATGTTATCAAGCCAGTTACCCTCCAGGGTAGGCAGAGACAACAACTTGCCATCTACTTCTTTCCCTAAATACTTTACATACCTACTTCCTCTATTATCATTAAACTTTTCATGTAAGCCATCACATGTGTGGGATGCTCCTGATCTATCCTTTTTTCAATACATTATTAATGCTACAAAATAATTCTTTATATTCAAAGTTCACTGAAATTTTAAAGCATTTAGTATGCTAAATATTCAAATCGTTTAAAGATAGAAGGAAAGAAAGAGGCATTAAAGATAGAGAAGGAAATAAATTGGTTTAAGAAGAAATAGAAAGATATTCAAAGTGCTCACAAAATCTTTTAACTCCAACAGAGTGGCGGGGACAGCCGGCGCAGTGGTAACATGCCCACTTGAGGTTGTGAAAACCCGTCTTCAGTCTTCGAAGGGTGTGGGAGTATCCCCTCCATCACAACCCCCACCATCAGGCAATACTGCCAATGCCAGGAAAGTCTGCTCGAAGATTCCTAAGCATCAGGTATTTATACATTTTGACAACAAGTTTGAACATTTGCTTACTGTATTATAAGGTATACACATGGCCAAGGAGACAGTTATATACCTTTACATGTAGTTTTGTATGCAAAAGTAGTAGGTATATAATTTTACAACACACCTGCTCATAAAAGTGATATTATTTTACCGCAATTAAGCACGGAATGACACCTATTATAAAACTGTGACTTTTTCATTGCTATTATTCACAAAAGTGAGTTATAGATTCTTTTTTAAATTTTATAGGAAGTGTCTATAATTGTCTATGTTCTTAAAAAAGTTTTGATACAAAAAATAACGTGTTTAATAGTACGAATAAATTAATACGCCTATTGTATGGTCATTTGATGCATTTTCGTATTTAAATAAATAATTTCAACTTGTAATACTTGTGTAATAAACAAAATTTTCACTCAAATTTAACTTTTTTTTTCTCTAAGTACAGAAAAAAAAACAGAGTAAAAAAAAGTTAAGTTCAAACCTCATTTTTTTTAAATATGGTCGACCGCCATTGTTAAATGCGCGCGCATAGGAAAACGAATTAATTTGTAGTATTGTTTATTTAGTATTTGTAGTATTATTTTATTCGCAAGTGTGTTGTAAAACGTCGTATGGCACGTGTGAGCATGATGATTACCGTCCTCGGCTGTCTTAAGACCCTCGCCTGGCAGCTCGGGTCTCAATGGCGCCTCGGCGGTAATCACCAACGTTGCTCACTTGTACCATAATGTACTAATATCTCCTTAGCCTGTGTACATAATTAAATAAATATTAATTAAGAAAATACCTAATTGCCCAATTTGAATCATGCAATTGAAATACTCATTGCAGAATAAAATCATTTTAATCTTAGGCTTCAAATTAATTCAAGTTAATAGTATGTAATTATGATCAAAACGACTTATTAAAGTTATAAACTAAATAATTATGGATTAAATGACAATGAGGTGTGTAAGGCCTTCCTTACATAATAGCCTCGTTACTGGGAACTAAATAATAAGATAGGGATTAGATTAGTGTAAGTAGAAGCACGCCAATCTTTTTGGATGGGGGAATCCCCGAAGCATGACGAAATGTTACGACATAGTCAGACGAAATAAAATCTCACAATGTCGCCGAGTTTAGACCTGTAACTGGAACGGAGTTCTCCTGCGACGAGGAACAGCTCGCAACAGCTTCTATCCACTTTGGTGTTTTGGAGTTGAGCAAATCCTCAACCTGGCCATTTGACTGAATTTTTCCAACAAAAAACTCGCACTAGGCACTTTGGAACGGAATCCTTGGAGTAACATTTAAAAAAGAAAATATTTTTTTTGTTTTCAATCCAAATGATTGAGGACTAAATAAAATTTTCGTTTGTTATGCTTGCACTTTCTCGTCGAGGTTAGGTGAGGCGAGGTTTGACGAAGTTAGGCGAGACGCGATCGGCAATCATCTTAGAGCGGGGGCACACGATGCGTTGCGGCGCCGCACCGCAGAAATTTCGGCCAATCGGCGGCCACACAAGCGGTGCGTGGCCGCTCGTATGGCCGCCGATTGGCCGAAATTTCTGCGGTGCGGCGCCGCAACTGTGCCACCGTACTTAGTTAGGCGAGGCGCGGCGATGTGACGCGAGGGCTCCCACCACACTCTCGTGCTCGCGCTACCTCGCCTAACCTCGACGAGAATGAAGTGCAAGCATTACAATTTTTTAAATTACAACTATAAAAAAAAATATTTTCAAAAATAAAAATATACCTATCTTAATACCGAAATTTGTAAAATATCTTATTAGTTATTACTGTACATATTCAACGTCAACAGATCGTTAGCCGTAATTAAAATTTTATCTTTACAAAGTTAAAAATAACAAAGTCGAACATCGATCGTTGTCATCGTTGACCGTAAATAATATATCATTCACATATCGTTTATCGTTCTCATGTGCACGTTGATCAATACAAGATGATTAGTGATTACCGAGCATATTACAGCCCACTTTACGACCATTGCAACCTTTAATGATGTTTACTGACTAGTTTTTTTACTGTTTAGTATGCAAAGACAATAGCTTCGTTGTCATAACAAGACACTCAAGGTTATTTCATAATTGCGTTGAAATACTTGCAATTTCGTTATTCATAATATGGCATTATAAGAAAAATATCACTTCACTTAACTGTTACAGTTCTTCTCTGTGCAAACTAAGCTGAGCAAAAAGTTTCGCGAATGCGTCAATCAGTCAATTTTTTAAATAATTTCTTACGCTATTTTTTTATAAATTCAAAATGTCAATAAAATAAGATGAAAGAAAGAGAAAAGACTCACGGGTTCAAGTCCCACCTGAGTCGATTCTCTTTTTCCTATCTTAATCGATTTGAATAGATATCATACCTACATTAATTCCTCTAACATTCAAAATGCCAAATCGTCAGTCGTAGTAGTCGTTAGTAAAGTAAAAGAAGTCGGACCCTGAGAGCTAATTATACAGATGATAGTAACCGCGATAAACTTAAATTAATAATGCATTATCTCGTTTTAGAACCAATTTAAACTGGACTCATCATTATCAATCAACCCAGTGTAAAGCGTTAAACCCGGTTGCACCCAAAGCTATTATCTGTTCTGTGCCCAAAGTTTGCACTTTGGAATTCGGAGGTCAGCTTTCCAGCAAGCACAACATGCCGTAAGAACGTTTCGAACCATGGAACAGACTCGATAGCTGATTCAGTTCCTATCAGTTTTACAGCATGCGAAAATGAAATCTCGCCGCGGATTCAGTACATACTGTAAGAACATTTTGAACGATCGAATGAACTCGAAAGCTGAATCCGCGGTGATATTTCAATATCGCATGCTGTTTTGGTGATGTCACGTTGTTGAGCTCATAAACATACATCACACTCATGCTCGACAACGTGACGGCCGCGGCACCAAATTTACAGCATGCGAAATTGAAATCTCACCACGAATTCAGCTGTCAAATTCGTTCGAACGTTCGAAATGTCCTTACAGCATGTGCCTGCTGCAGGCACATGCTGGCCCATTCTGCATGCTGTAAATTTGGTGTCGTCACGTTGTCGAGCATCTGTGTGATGATGTTTATGTGCTGGACAACGTGACATCACCAAAACACCATGCGATACTGAAATATCACCGCGGATTCAGCTTTCGAGTTCGTTCGATCGTTCGAAATGTTCTTACAGCATGTGCCTACAGTTCCTAATCTCGAAAGGAAACCCTGCGCCCGATTCTCGTCTGTCGATTAGCAGGTGAAATTGTCCTGAAGGCGAATGATGTGATGGCGCATGATGTCTATAAACCTACACTTATGTCTATTTGACCTGAATGTTAACTGTACAAAATGTAATCTCACAGTATTCTTTATCGTATATTATGTAATGCTTACTGAAAATAGTTATGATAAAAAGTATGATACCTGATAAACTTTTCAGCCGTGTTCAATTTAACCATGTGATTTAAAATGTGATTAGAAAAGTTAAAATTTGGCTCCAAATGAACCCTTTATTATAGGGTTATGTTATTCTTAACAAATAAATAAGAAAATGTAAAAAGGTCCTAAACAAAATATAAAAAACAAGAATTAAACCATAACATGTAAACGTGCTGGGATGGAGGTTTTTTAATATTTTAATTATCGTTATGCCCACGTTTGTCAACTATAAGTCTAGAAAAGAAAGAAAGTAAGAAAATATTTTAAAGGTAAGCGTCCTCAAATTCACCTAGAAATAACCAATTCACGCTAGATTTAGAAGATTCTTAGCTTATAGCTTTCCGTAAAACTCAGAATTGAGGCACGAAGAGTCACTCCTAAAAGGAAATAGATACTGAATAGTGTGTTGACAGTGATTTTAGAACAAATAAATAAATGTAAATAACGAACGACAATCTTTATACCAAATAGAGTGAGTAACGACTCACAAAGATAAAGGTATCTTCGTATTCTGACATCTTTAATGCTGCAGATATTATTCAGCTAAGCCTAACAAAGGCGAATGGGCGTTTCGTCCCATATGGTGTAACACTTTTTGACCTATATCAAATGAAAGGTCTCAATGAGTGTATTATTTTTTTGTATGGACATAAATCTGTATTTCGTGCAGGGTAAAAGTTGTGGGGGTTTCAGTTACTAAGAAAGTATTTAATTTATTTTAAATAATTAGTGTTTTTATGACAAAATACTTATTTATTTATGCTATTTTTACCCGACTATGTCAAAGCCAAAGGAGGATTATGATTTTGACAGGCTATGTATGTATGTATGAACTATGTATGTATATTCACTAATTCCCTCATAGCTCTTCAACTACTAATTAGAACTGGACAAGTAAGGTATTGTTAGAAGTGTCTTGATCGTCCACTTATTATAGGCTATATAATGTGTCACTGAATTTAATGTGGCGCCCTCTAGCGGTCATAAAGTACTGTGTTAAAAAATAAAATTGAGGTAAATATACCGTGTTTGATATCAAATTAAAGGCCTTAATTAGTACATTTCAAATATGTATAAATTATTGGGATTTTTGAATGAAAGGACATCACCCATTTTAGTCCAAAATTGAAAGTGCCGGCCAAAGAAAATAAATACGATATTCCGTTAGAACTTGTCCTCGTTAGCATTTTCTATTACCACGTCAAAGTTGAGGGACCACTGCGCTTGGTTTTATTTGAATTTAAAAATCTTGGAAACATACATTTTTTATGATACGAATTATTAAAAATAAATGAAAAACTTTATTCTATATTGGAACAATAGTTAATAAAAGCAATAAAAAATAACCCCATATTGCACATCGTTGTATTTCGTCCATTTATTTAGGTCCATAATGGAAAGTGCTGGCCAAAGTACCTATACAAATATGAAATTCCGTTAGAGCTTGTCCTCGTTAGCATTTTTTACTACGGCGTCAAAGCTGAGGGACCACTGCTCTCAGTTTTATTTGAGTTCAAATATCTTGGAACCATACATTTTTATGATATGAATGATTAAAAACGAATAAAAATCATTGTTCTATATTGGAAGAATAGTCAATAAAATCAATAATAAATAAACCCCATTCTGCACACCGTTGTTTTTCACCCATTTATTTAGGTCCAAAATTGAAAGTGCCGGCCAAAGAATATGAGTATGATATTCTGTAAGAGCTTGTCCTCATTAGCATTTTTTATTATGGCGTCAAAGCTGAGGGTCCACTGCCCGACTAACGGAATGTCATATTTGTATTCTTTGGCCGTTACTTATTTTCAATTTAGCACCTAAATAAATAGACGAAAAACAACGGTGTGCAGTATGGGGTTTATTTTTTATTAGTTTTATTAACTATTCTTCCAATGTAGCACGACATTTTTTATCCATTTTCAATAGTTTGTGTCATAAAAAATGTATGTTTTCAAGATTTTCAAACTCAAATAAAACCGAAGGAAGTGGTCCCTCAACTTTGACGCCCCAATAAGAACAAGTTCTAACGAAATATCGTATTTGGCCAGCACTTTCAATTTTGGACCAAAAATGTATGCAGCGTGAATAATGTTCTTTTGAAGCATTTATTATGCTAACTATTCAAATCGATTTAGAAAGAGAAAATTAAAATATTGGTTTCTGCTTTTAATTTTTTTTGTTTCATGCTTTTTATATACCTATAATAATAGCAGGTTTTATGGAAATCGTTTCAGCGGTTGCCACCGCTGAACCGATTTCCATAAAACCTGCTGTATCGTGATGTATAAATTATGACCTTTCATTTGATACCCAATACGGGAATACAATATTTGAAAATAGATTAGATTTTGGATTGATTTTCATTCCTCATAATATATTTCAAATGGTTGAACCGATTTTTATGAAACATAGCTAAGAATACTCTCGACTAAACCATCTTTCGATCAAAAGAAACAGAATTGAATTCGGTTCAGCCGTTTGGGAGCTACGATGCTACAGACAGACTGACACACACGCACACACATACACACACACACACACACACACACTCACACGTCAAACTTATAACACCCCTCTTTTTTTGTTAAAAATATGTGATCGGTACAACCATGAACCATGTCAACCAGTAGGTGAATTAACCCTAGTTGAGTCAACCGTAGTTGTAATGTCCGTCGGCGAAATGATACAAAACCGTAGAACTATACTGCAAAGCCTAATTGCACAAAAAATATTTTTTACTTACACCCTTATAACTTTGGACCTGCACGAATTTCTGATAAAAATCTTTCATTTTTACACATAAATAGACTAAATGAACATGTTTACACTAGTCGCAACTTGTTACAAGGGTTGGGACGCAGCTCATACAAAAGTGCCCGTTCTCCTTTCACCGTACAGTGAAATTTATGTGAGGCTGATTGCTGTATGTATCCTACATGGATGAACATCTGAAAAGATGAATAGTGCATACGAGATGCTACGAGTAGCTACGGGTATAGTAGTATTTTTTTATTGACGGTCTAATCACACCAATAGAAAGGAAAAGGTATGCCCAAAAAAAGATGGATGGATTGCGTAAAAGGGGATATGGCAAAGAAGGGAATGACTGAGGAAATGCATCTTTTAAAAAATGACACACCAATGACCCTAATTCGCCTTAGCTACCGATCAATAAAGGGGCTTGTCCATTAGTCATGTGATGTTTTTTTAGCTATTTTTAACCTAGGTTTTAGCCTACAAAAATCACGTGTATTTTTGTTTTATTATTCAATGCTAGAAAATTAAGCACCATGCTCAGAATACAGGCACCATGATAGAAATCGCGCGTTATAATAAAAGATAATAATACGTGATACCCCCTATATCCCCTCCCCTGGTGATATTTCGTGATTTTTGCGACCCCATGATTAATGGCCAATGGGCCACACGTGATTAATGGTCAGCCCCAAAATTGTAAGTAGCGATATTTTTTACAACGATACCTGTGACTTCAATTTTGATGTGGACCTGTGCCTACTTCATATTATTATCTGTACCTATATTCATCTCGACAAAGATGTGCAGAGGTACCTACCTAAGTAAACAAATCAATCGAAAATTCATTTATTATCTATCCTTATCTTGAATTCTGTCCGTCAATTACGTAAAACAGTAGGTAAATATATTAATATCAAAAGGAAAGTTTTAGGTTTGTTTATTACATAGGTAGGTACTTAATGATGATAATAATACCTATTGAACTCATCATGATTATAAACTGTCATAATAAATAATACTGTATTAAAATGACGTCTGTGGGGTAGCGTTGGGGATCGTTCGATTGCTAAGTCAGAGGTCGCGGTTCGGTGCCCGCTCTTTACAAATATTGTATTGCCGTTTATTTGTATTTAAAAAAAAATGCTATTTTTTGTTTATTCCGATCACCTAAGCTTCCAAAATTAACATAAAATAATAATAAAAAATTCTCAGAAGAATACTTACAAAAAAAATGTAAAGATAGTTTATAAAATTGTTATTGTTACTGTTAATCACTTCTGAGGGCGACTGTACTTTCAAGTTATGACCGCATGTTATTGACCTCTGCGACTTCTATAAATTCTGAGCATCTGGCTTCTTATCCAGAAGTTTCAAACCTAAAGGTATGATTTCAGCCGCATACGACAACTACGCCAGTCATTTTAAGCAAAAAGGTCGGACTAATTCCGGCGGAAGGTTTCTTTGTTTTAAAATGTTCCTTGGGTTCCCCTGAACATATCTGGAAAGTTCCCCATAGATCCCATGTACGCTCCCCCCTCCCCCCCCCTCAAACGTCTCCCTAAATCCAGTTTTTTCTATTTGTCTCAGAAACGGTGAAAGCTATAAGAAAGTTGTCCAGGTACCATATAATTGCTATAAAATTACCTACCAAACGACAGTTCATTCATTTCAATGTGAGCTAAAGTCTCTGAAATATACCTGCAGAAATTTCACCAAAAAAAAAAATTGGCCCAAAATTATTCTTTGTACTAAATTTGAAGAAAAATTACTGGAGTTGTTGCAAAATGATGTAGGCACAAGTAAATCTTCATACATTAAGGAATAAAATGATGTATGATTCATTGTTATGGCAGCATTGGTTCTCGAGTAACAGCGAATAGTGTCTAAAAACAACAAAATATAATTTTATAGTACGAAGACAGTAGAAACTTTGAAGATGATGATGCCTAAGGTTCAAATTATGGCAATTAAATATCCATACATATGATCACGCCTCTATCCCTGGAGGGTTAGGCAGAGGTGAATTAACACCCACATTTCACCAAGTATAAGGTCTCGTCAGGCAATAAGTAATAGCCTATTGCCGTTTTTCGGGCACTATTGTTGACTGCAGCCATGTATCTGTGGCTGAGCCTGGGCTGTTTATATCTCTCTGGTGTTAAACATCTCTATTCTTTAGTCACCTTGTACGACACCGCATGGCAGGAGATGGAGTGGCCCAAATTCTTCTCTGCTGGGAACCACGCCGCAATTAAGTTTAAATAAACGGACTTAATAAAATCATTTCCCCTGAAATACTAAACGATTTATCCTTTCAGTAACGATGTAGCGCCACATTATAAATATAATAGGAAAAAAATATACAAAACGGTTACTCCGATTTTAATATATGAGGTGTCAAATAATACCTACTTCTTGTCATGTTTTATTATAAAAAAAATAAAAGCTTTAACTATATCAAAAACTATCTGTTTATTAAAAAAATGAATAATAACTAGTCCCAAGGGAAGCCTTCCCCGCTTCTGACAAGCTTATGAAACTGATAAGCTGTTCCTGAAAAACGAATTAACTAACCTATTCACTCTAGTCTTAAATACACCCAAGTTATAGCTATCCGGCAACACAGATTCGGGCAAGGCCGTTTGGTGCGTATAAGTTGAAATTCCATGGTGTATCAGTGGCGGGTCACCGTGCGTATGGTCGTTCGATGGTGGAAAGGGTTTGGCGGAATTAAGTTGTGCAAATCTTGTGCACACTCCATGAAGTGCATCCGATAAAAAATCGAGAGTCATGCAACTCTTAGCTGATGTTCTAGGCTCTGAAGCCTATTTTCAACTAGAGCGTCGTTATTGATGAGCCTCCAAGAGGCTTGTTTCTCTATTGACTCAAGGGATTCAAGCTGGTATTTGGCTGAACCGTCACAAAGGTGCGAGCAGTATTTTATGCACGATCGAACTTGCGCTTGGTAGAGAATGAGAAGTTGTTCCAGTGTGAAGTACTAATCTTACTTTTGATAACATTCTCAGCTTTTTAGCAGCTTCGCAGAGAAGAGACACGCCTGACTGGGTTTTGGTTGCGTTGAAGTTGACCAAGTTGGCATCTCCCCAATCGGAGGATGCCTGCAAAGGAAAGGTCAACCGCTCAACCATGGTTTCCTTAAGAGACCGGATCTCAACCATGCCAGCGTACGGCCGTCTCGTAACTCTCTACCATTGTGATGTCGTCTGCGCACTCAATGGTTCCGGGCTTGAGCAGATCGTTGATATGGAAAAGTGTGACAGAAAGTACCGACCCCTAAGGGACCCCAGCGTTTATTTGCAAATGGTCCAACGAACTACCGTCAATGATACGGAATGACCGAGTTCCCAGAAAGATTGCAATCCAGGCATACAAGACAGCCGAAGGAAGGAAGTTTGTTGAATAAGTTATCGTGCTAGACCCTGTCAAAGGCCTCTGAGATGTCGAGGGAGACCCCTAGCGCTCAATGGCCTTATTCTTAATGTGGCATATCCGTGGTCCGTTTATTTAAATTTTATAACCATAAGGTGGACTGACGACCTACGTAGGGTGGCAGGGACACTGGATGCGGAAGGCGGAGGATCGGCAAACGTGGCGCGTATTGGGGGAGGCCTATGTCCAGGCCTATGTAAGTACCGCGGTAGCCTAGTGGTATGGGTAATGGACTGCTGAGACGAGGTCACGGGTTCGATCCCAGGTTTACCATGGCACACACCAATGACTTTTCGATGATTTTCGAAGTTATGTGTGTGTTTATCGCAGGTTTATATGCCCGGTTAATGGCAATAGGCTCGCCACCTATTATATTGGGACCTAAACATAAACGGCGAAATGTGGGTGCTAGCACCTTTGCCTACCCCCTCGGGGACAAAGGCGTGAGTTTTTGTTATGTTATGTTAATCTATCTCCAGCAGTGGACTGCAATAGGCTAATTGATTGATTGAACCATAATTTGACCCTTAGGCATCATCATTTTCTTACTCAAGTTCCTACTTTCTTCACACCAGAAACTTATATTGTGGTGTTTGACACTATTCGCTGTAACTCGAGAACCAATGCTGCTATAACAATGAATTATACGTCATTTTATTTCTAAATGTATGAAGATTTACTTGTGCCTACATCATTTTGCCACAACTCCTGTAATTTTTCTTCAAATTTAGTACAAAGAATAATTTTACGCCAAATTTTTTTTTTGGTGAAATTTCTGTTGGTATATTTCAGAGACTATAGCTCACATTGAAATGAATGAACTGTCGTTTGGTAGGTAATTTTATAGCAATTATATGGTACCTGGACAACTTTCTTGTAGCTTTCACCGTTTCTGAGAAAAATAGAAAAAACTGGATTTAGGGAGACGTTTGAGGGGGGGGAGGGGGGAGCGTACATGGGATCTATGGGGAACTTTCCAGATATGTTCAGGGGGACCTAAGGAACATTTTAAAACAAAGAAACCTTCCGCCGGAATTAGTCCTAGGTTTCAAGGATTTTTTGTCTAAAATTACTGAGCTAAACTGCAGACGCATGCAGCAGATACAGTGTACCCATTACTCGTTAAACTCCGATACGGATAAAGGGGACCACTGTGAAGCCGCAATGAATTACGCGTACGCCGCGCGCCGTACGCATACGTACCGTATGATTTTTTAACACATTCAGCCTGCGTATTAAGTAGAGGACCTCGAAAAAAATACTTCCTGAGAAATTGTATTAAGTAATAAATGCTCTGAGTATTTCATAATCACCGTTATCAACGCCGCGCCGGTGGCCGGTAGTTAATTAGATTACGATAAACATAATAAATGCGCCAAATATTTATCACTGCAATATGATTAATGATTACCTATTGATTACGTATCTAGTCCTAAGATTGCGAAAATATCTAAGAATGTACTTTCAATATTATTATCCTATATTATTCGTTATTGTTATCATGTCACATGGCGTTATAGGATTCTTAAATTATCATAAAGAGCGTTTAAAGTGTGGGTGACGGCAATGTGGGCAACTTAAATAAATAACGCATTTTTTTTAATAAGTTGATATTGTAATGTAGAAATCTCACATCAGGCTTTTAACTGCTGTTCTTCGAAACATTTTTTGTTGGATCAAATGTGCATAAGAAGCACAATTAGTACCTATTCATAGTGTTGTTTGTATGATAGAACTAAGTTCAAGTTGATCGTTTTTTTTTTTTCACAAGAAACATCATAAAGTATTTTTCATTAATTTACCAGCAAATCAATAAAAAAACTCGTCTTAGCAGATAGCGAATGTAAGGCGAATAATAAGTAAAATATTTATTTTTTGTTAAAAACATCATTCATTGTTTTCGATAGTTCATAAAAAATAGAAATTCAACAACAGAACTTTCATGTGAGTCGCTTTACGGAAAATATCGGAAGCTCGGCCTCTTCGTACTTAGTTAGACTGAATTTCAACTGAGTTGAGGAAAAGGCTCGAAAGATAATGATAACGGATTTAGGATGAGCAACTCCAAATTTTCCATATTCAATATTTAAGAATACGTTGGTAAATATTTGACGCTTTTGTAAATAAGTGTTTTATTTTTCTACTAAATTTTCCAGCAGACACCAACGTTATCTACACTGTTTTGTTTAACACCAAACAATAAACAAAAATACGCGCAGTGCAAGTCAAAACACATTGCATAATTTAATTCTGCCAACGACGGACGTGAAGCTCGTTCGTAATCTATATAAGTCCAAGGTCACAGCACTCACTGTACAAACGCAGTAAGTGCGAAAGTGGAACCATATCCGCACAGAATAATGTGTATCCATATCCGTGTATTTGCGGATATATCTTTTTATGTGTCCGCAAGTCCGCACACAAATTGAAACTCTTCAGATATAGCAATTCATCTATTTATTTACAAACTAGCTGTAGCTCACAAGCCCGCCCGCGTGAAATTTTGATCACGTTCATCGCTGATTGTAGCGTGATGATATATAGCCTATGGTGGTTTGGTACCTGATACCTAATGTAGCTTCCTAATGGCGAAAGAATTTTTGAAATCGGTCCAGTAGTTTTTGAGTTTATTCGTTTCATACAAAATTACAAATCTTTACTCTTCATAATACCTATTAGTATAGATAGATGGAAACAAAAATACCAATCAAATTGAATACCTCCTTTTTTAATTCGATTAAAATTGAATTTTTTCATTTGAACTTTTTATCTACTCGTCTGATCTTGCAATTTTTGCACATGTTCGTTGTCAGGCAGGATGTATATAAATTTTATCCGTAAAAAACACTAGAGTAGTTAAAACCAGTTTGTAATAGGAAATATAAACACGGAAATTTCCGGTTTTAAAAATTAAAAAAGAAATATTCATGCGCTGTACGCTCTATAAAATCTCAACTAGCCTAATATAAGCCAGACTTTCAGACCCGTATTATAAAATAGCACTCGGTTCTAAATGTCGATTTATCTAAGGACATATTGTATATGTAGACAGAGACAGTCTGCCTTATCTATCCTTAGATAAATCTATATTCAGGATTGAGTGTCGTTCTAGAATACGGTCCTTAATCTTCTTCCCGATGTGGTTTATCAAAGGCTGGGTACCGTACTTACATTATTATAATACACTGCTGCTGCTGCTGTAACCGTCAAATTTTCCCAAATAGCAATTCTCAGAATTATGATGAAATAACAACGAGTTCTTAACCCCAAACGACATGGCTACATACTGTTGTAAATTGTGTAATATAAATGTAATACATACTTGACGATAAATAGTGTAACAGTTATATGCATAGGTATTAATATTACATTATATGCGATATATGAGACAGTTTCGAGAAGTTTGAACTTAGAAAATGCAGAGAATAAAAAATAAGCTCCTATTAATTAATTTTGCAGCTAAAGAAACCACGTTCTTCTTTAGATTTAAAACAAATAATTTTAGAGCTAAAAGAAATCGTCTTTTATCATTCATATATTATGATTTGGAAGTCAAAACGAAATGACACAGAGAGAATTCTACGCCTGCAAAAGAGTTATGCATTTTTTGCAAGTGATATGCCTCATGTGTCACATTTTGCTTATAAACTACTAAGTAATTTATGCTTATTTCTAATGTAAATTAACTATGCATTCATTCAATTCGTATTTCTTCGATTCGAATACTCAAGCATCTAAATTATTTATGTAGCACGTGTTGCTCGCTTTCATAGTGCAAAAATAGTTTATTTTGCATACCAGCTGCCCAAGCAATCCATAGCAGAACACTATAGGAAATGATGTTGTAAAAGTGTTTTTCATTAACCAGGCTTGCGGTTTCTACATTCGTTATCTGAAAATACAATACATCATCAGTATTATTTTTATTTGACTTACCAACCACCAATTTAGTGAACGTCCTCTGAATTATTCAAAAGTATGCTAATTGCTTTAGCCGGTACCGCCTACCATTTACTCAAAATGTTAATCCAACAAAAACCTATATTTATAAGAACCCATTTCTAAGTAATAAATAGGTATAACTAACCTACCAATATTCTGAATTCTAACCATGTGAATCTTATATCAGTAGGAGATAAAACGATTTAAGGGGATTTCATGTGATAAAACTCTTACTAAATAAACAAACTTGTATTATTCAGATAAGTATTACATAATTTAATGCGCATAAACGTATATTTACTTTGTTGCTATTTTCAACTTAGAACCATAATTCAGAAATTTTTATATTGCAAAAATCAAATTACGTTACTTGATTTTTGCTAAATAATAATTTGCAAACAAAATACATAATCAATCAATATTTTAGGCGCCATTTTATCCTAAGTAGCCTATATGGATTAACTGATATCCGGATTACCAAGATACAATTAGGTACTAATCTCATAAATAAATGCATATTCGAAATATCCCAATGTTCAGATGTCATGTGTTCTAAATATAGAATGTAATCAGAAGAAAATGTGGCGCGAATTACACAACCATTATCGCAGTGGAGATAATGTATCTCTGAGTATAATTGGACAAAATTACCATGTAAACACACTAACTGTCAAGTGCAGTCTATAATGAGACTTTATGAGACATAACAATGAGGTGTCTGACGTCAGATGAAGTAGGTATTATTTTATTGTAATAAAATCACTTTTTAACGGATTCTATCGCTATTTATTTGTTATTATTGGGATATATGACCGCGGCAATGGCTGCTGAAGGGTGGGTAGCCGAAACGTCGGGCTAAAAGTAAATAAAAACAAAGAAATTGCGATATAATTTGTTAAAAATTAGTTTTATTTCAATGAGTGATTATTCGTGTGAACTTCAGCCCCTCTAGACTAGTGGTAATTCGTCGGCCGGCGTTTTGTGGAATAGAATGCCAAATGTATGGGATTTGACGTATATGACAGGCGTCAACGAATGTCAAAAACGTCAAATCCACATTCGTCATTCTATTCCACGATACGCCTAGCAACGAATTGCCACTTGTCTAGGGGGCAGAAAGTATCAAGTATTATTTCAGACTGTATTGTAATATTTTCTGAAAATTCAAAATATGTATAGGACTTGAAACAGAATAACGGTGACCATTTTTATAGATATTACTGAACAAGAAAGAAGAACAAACCAAGGAGTTTACCACAGACCACAACCAAATGTATATGTAGAAAAATAACTTAAAGTCGATAATAAGTCTGACTGTGTCCTCATTCGTGCTGAGTTAGCAAGGGTGGAAGTGCCTAAGATGACTACAAAGTAAACCTATAACGAGGCACACTATGCTTTCTTTGTAGCCAAAGGCTACACGTTGCAAAAATTAAATTAACAAAAGTTGCAACTACCATTTAGCTTGTTAGCTTGTTAGTAGAGTTCTACTATTTATTGTATTTTATGATAAAATAAAACGGTTACAGCAACTATAGTGTAGGTTCTCGAACGAACTCAAATGATGGCATATCGAGGACATTCCACAAGAAAATAACTCGTTATGAGTGTTAATTGAATCCGTAAAGTGTTCAACAGCAAATAGCTACTCAACGTTTTGATATGGAATGATGCCCACATATCTTGAAATAACTGCAAAAATAAAACATTTCTGAACTCTACATTAGGTATACTCCTACGCACTGGATGGGGCTTCCTCTTATCGTATTAATATAAGAGGACTGCCCAAAGAACTACAACAGTGTAATCTTTGACCTGTTATCTTAAGAATTTGCCTCCGGCTTAAATTAAATAGGTATATTCTAATTCTAATCTTTAAAAATTACAAACAGTTCTTGAATACATTTTACACAGAAATCATTATGAAGTAAACAGTAATGTTGCATGAATGCTTACATTGATAACGAATTCAAGGCAAAAGTTTGAACTAGACGCGACATTCGTTACCCATCTGACAAAACAACTCACCTTCCCCTTCCCTTCCCCTTGAGGAAATCTGAATCATCACTCTATTTTGATCCACGGGTGTTATAAAACTAATGTAACAGTTAGCACTTCTGACTCCTGACTCATTAAATTTTGCAAAGCATTCGGTTTCAAAGGTAAACAAATTGCGCGCTTAAACGTTGATGTGTTGAATTCTTTACATGTATGTATATTATGTAATATGGCAATAGGAACGGCGACCGGTTCACGACGCCTATTCATGTTTTTAATCATATTCGCGTTACCGCTTCACAAAACAGTTCATTGAAACAAGATTCGCCGGTCCTCTTTTTGAGACCTAATATTATCTTCCAATATAAACAAAACTTCCTGAACAAAAAGGATAATAATATTCAAATAGTGTTTCTGGACGTTTTCAAGACGTCCAAATCTTCACAGAGAGTCGCAGTAGACGAAGATTCATTGAGCTTGGGCATCAGTCACAGTTGTTGTTACAACACAGCTTAAATAAAAGTATTTAATGTAGGTATGATAATAAAAGATTGTGAAAGATTATGAACCGGTTCTTTCTCGAATGATAAATTTTGCTACTACGCCGTGAAAATTCATAATATCAGAATAAGCTAGCATCACGCTAAATGTTTAAATCCTATAGTGTAGTCTGCTATTGTATCAATTGTCGACCGTTTTGATTAACCGTACTTACGTCAATTTCCTTCAGTAAATTCTAACCACATCGTTGCAATTACGAGCTATTTATATTTGATTGTTATTGCGTGCTAGTCGCTATAAACCTGTCATCCGTTGGACACGAAGCTAATGAGATGTTGATTATTTACGTATATTATCAAATTTAATATAGCAGAAATAAATCTAAATAAAATTATTGATCTTTATCGAGTAAGTGGAAGCTACCTTGAACTTAGCTGCAGTCAGCTTCATAGAATGGTGATATAACAAGTTTAGGTCCATACTTCCGTAACACGGCGGCCGGGTATAATAATATATCGGTCAAGGCGAACAATTATTATTCAGTAGTTTCAGTACTCAAATGTCCTAATACATAATATGCTAGATATACAACAGGTGTTATTATCTGATGTCGACTGCAATACTTGTTCTAAATGATAAATATACCTACTTAAAAATCAAAATACTAGAAGATTATTAGCGTTTCTGGATACCATTTGTTTTCTAAATTTCTTTAAAGATGGATTTGTCATCAATTATCAATTTCGCCAAAATATTGAATGCCAAAATGTTGTCCTTACTACAGCAATGACTACTTATTTGTAGCTATTGTAAAGAGAAATTATTGAGCTAGTAACCTGGCATTGGCACAAGTCCAATAATTGTTATGCTTCAGCTTATACCATGCCGTGTTCTACTCGCGTCCAATCATTCAACAATTGAATTCGTTGAAATTATTTGATAGATATCAAACATTTTCGTAACATCCACAACTTCCGTTACAGACTTGTTCGATTTTGCAGCTACCACCTGCTTTGGAAGAAAATTCCCTTCGCTCATTTTCAAAATATTCTACACAGCAATACACCATATTCATATTTTATCCTCAGACTTATCTGATTCTTAAATCATAGGTTCTATTTGTTGGCGTCTGCGTTTTACTGTGAACATTCTGCTATACATGTAGAAACTTCTAGAACTTCCGGAGTCGCAGTTCAGCTAGGTTCTGAAAATATGTGATGATAAAACTCAGCTATTATTATAAACAACCAGTTCATTGACGTATAACTGGTCAACGCTATCCGGTACTAATATCCACAGATCGATTCTATTAACCTACGCAACATATTTCAAGGATGTACAAAAATAGTATGATTGAGTGCAGTGACTGGTGTTTTGTACAATTAATTGCAATCATATTTTGTACAGCAAGGTTGTAAACAAGCATGCCGTACCACCGTGATAAGCATTACCGATTTATAATTTAAAATGCAAAGGCAAACTAGATTTTTTAACATAGGTTACTTAGTGGTTAGTATAATTTAGCATAGGTAACGGTTTGGCTAGATTACTTGAGTAAATACAAAATTTTCCGTTTACTATAATATTATGTTCTTCCTTCCAAAGTCTTAAAACCGCGTAAACAGGTCGAATCTAATTTTAGTTACCTATATTTATTACAAATCGATCAGTAGCACTGAAGTGGTCGAAGTTCTAGATTTCGTCGCTTGTGGCGTATCCGGATATGGAGTGAGGTTTTTCTGTCACAGGTATCTCTATCTATAGGTAGGTACTTAAATAACCCTCCTTTGAATTTGCTGTAGGTATTCTGTTCAGTAAATATTTTTGTAAAAAAAATAATGGAGATAATATAGGTATTTAAACTTTCATGGTCGTTCACATTACTATTAGTAGAACTATCGGGATATTTACCATAATGGTAAATATCCCGATAGTTCTAATAGTAATGGAGATAATATCACTAAGTAAAATCAGTAAGGGGACCAGCAGGTTCAACATCTCTGGATTGTTTCGGAGCGATATAATTTCGGTTCATAGTCTGGCACAAATCTGGCCAGTATTTGAAACCAGACCAGTGACGGGCAATTTTAGCCCTTTGGGACTGCGGGGTAGACAACGTTTATTGAAGAAAGTACCCCAAAAACAAATCGAAATTTTGGCGTTTGGTAGGCACTTGATTCTCAAAAAATGCACGGATACAGTTAACATAATACATAAATTATCGTGCTCGTTAAAACAATAGGTGTATTACGAAGCTAGCCAAGTGTAATGTTTTCGTTATTAGTTTCTAGAAATATTCAAAAATAGCCAATGAAAACTAGGTCGACTTACCAACCTTCCTAATTTGCTTTCTTTTAAAACAAATAACACATTCAAAAAGCACTATATTTTTTCTTTTACTTTGTACTTAACTTTGTACTCCGCGTGGTTGCCGGCAGAATAGAATTCAGGCCACCCCATCTCTTCCCATGCAATGTCGTACAAGGCGACTAGGGCATAGGGCTGTTTAACATCAGACAGATAATATATACAGCCCAGACTCAGCCTCAGATACATGGCTCAAGTCAACAACAGTGCTCGGAATACGCCAATAAGCTCACCCCCTATTACGTGGGACCGAAAATAATAGCGTGTGAAATATGGGTGTTAATACACTTCTGCCTACACCTTTGGGGATTTACAGGCGTGAGGCGTATTAAACGATTGTAGGTACATTTCTGCGTTACGTTTGCGTGACTCTGTAATGTTAAATTTACTGCGTAGTCCATTGTAGATTACTAGTGACCTTGTACAATGTCAAGCATTTGAAGCTAGCGATGATCAAGGTTATTCTAAAAGGAGAATTATGCATACCAAGTTGAAATTACGATATACATTTATTGGCTTACAGACTACATACTTTGCTTATACACTTTCGTTATACATAATCGCGTGGACCAATCGCGCTTAAAGGATTTTTTTCTAGCGACTGTACTGGAATCTAATACTGGAACTAGGAGTAAGGAGATATCTATGGTATGACAATAACGACGATGAGAGGATACATTGTCGGTAAATCTATAAATTATTCAATCAATCAATCAATTAGCCTATTGTAGTCCACTGCTGGACATAGGCCTCTCCCAATATGCCCACGTTTGCCGATCCTCCGCCTTCCACATCCAGTCAGTAATTATTATTATTAGGTATTCAATTTTCAATTTGCTTATCTTCGAATTCAAAAATTTTGATCATCTGTATCTATTTGTACATTTACCTAAATAATTAATATTTGGTGATGGACTGGTGATAATACAATGTGCCACTGTTATGTTTTTATTTTTATGACCATCTGATTCTCACATGTATTATGCAAATAAATAATTTGAATTTGTATGACATTGTTACTTACTATTGTTTCAAAAATTTAACATTACTAAATGTATCTTTGTCTTGCATTCAGTAGAAAAATGGATGAGGGAGGTTACATTTTACAATGACGACGATTCTTTTTACAACATCAAAATAATCTTCATAATCAAATTGCCATTTAACAATACACAGTACTTGCCATGCCCGTAAGGCATGTCGTTCAACAATAACAATACATATTTTTACTGATATTAAAAATTTACGGAACAACATACAATCAATTGTGCTCCATATCTCTGGCAGTAAAAATAAGTATTTTTTTCACTTGTCTGTTGTGACATAAATGGGGCAAAAATATTCAGTCTCACAGATTAATCACCGCCGCCACAAGGCTTCAGACATGATTACTTAGTTTGATTGATCTACGAGCTACTTACATAGATATTTTTATACACTATACACCGACATAAATAGCATATCTACTAGATCTAGCACACTACAATGTAGTCACAGTGCAGTGAACTTTGACCATAAAACTTGATATAGGTACAAGGCCCATAACATGAACTCTCAAAACAGATCAATAATTTGAACTGCTGTCATTCTACCAACTGCAAATGTCACTTTGTAATCCTATGTACTTACATGACATTAAAAAGTGACATTTTGCAGTTTGTAGAATGACAGCAGTTCAATTATTGACAATTAAAAATTAAAACAATCCGCGCGAGGTAGGGCCTCGTATGTGTCGCGATTTAGGTCCAAGATACGTGTCCCGAGGTATCCCTCCTTTTGATATTAGATCATTGGCAACTTTAGTTTAATACTAGTGAAGTCATATAGATCCATAGATATATCACTGAATGACGCCATTGGAATTGACCTAGTTTATTTGATCTTAGGCACAGAATAAATAATAGTACTACGTCTTAGGTTAATACTGGTGAAGTTATATTGATTATATAAATCCATAGATATATCACTGAATTGCGCCATGGGAATTGATCTAAAAAAGTAAAAGTATCTAAGTATGTATATCCGCATTCTAGATTTCATAACACAAGCTAATTAAGCTTACCATGGGTCTAGATAGCGTTGTGTAGAATGTTGTAGAATATTTATTTATTTATTTAAGTTGTTTTATCTTCGGCTTAATATACTAGCTATTAGCGGCTACGCCCGAGTGGAATTTTGATCCCGTTCCTGCAACCCAGGGGAAACTATCGCGACTATACATAGCCTGTCCTTTTCTAAGCTCTAATCTATCTCTGTATCAAATTTCATCAAGATTGGTTGACGGTTTAGGCGTAACAGACATTAAGTATGACTAGTAGGAGTAGGAAGTAGAACTAGTAGAATTTATTCGTACCTACTTTGACACTAATTTAATTTGAGCGTATCAATAGGTTTACCGAAGAACTTCACGTTCCTTTTTAGGTGCTTTGGTTTTAATTACGTGTAAATGAACATATTTCAGCGATTTTAATGTGCCATTTGATATGTTAAATTAAAGCTCATTATTTTCGTCTACTACGCAAAAAATGTTACTGCACTGTTTCTATTATAAATTGCAAAAGAAACATTTTTGAAAGGTTACCAGATTTTTGCAGTCACGTTCAAATGAAATTATGCAAAAATAATAATTTTGCTTTTTTTTACTTTCTGTGTACTGGACAATTTGCCCTTCGTGGACTAGGCTAGGTGCTATTCGCGCAGGTACTATTCGGACGGGTGCTCTAAATGGACTACGTCTAGAAAAGGATAAGCGGCTTTTCGTATTCCCCTGTTTTTTTTTAAATTCTGAATAACAAAAGTGATTAATATTTTTAAATCAATTCAATTAATTGACAGACATACTTATTATGAGTATGATACTGTTGGAGGTTTACACGAATTTATTATTTACAATTAGCCCGACGTTTCGGCTACTTTACAGCAGCCATGGGGGTGACCGGTCACCTGCTTAAAAAGTGCTTTTATTCCAAAGTTATACTGAATAGATATGACTGGAAACTGTTGTCCTTTTGATACTATAAATAAATCAAAATGATCTTCAGATGTCTTCTTTTAATCTTATGAAGATCAACTTCCGATCTCAGCTGCTACAGATTTAATAAAGTGATAAGTAGATAACTGAGAACAACTCAGCGACAAGTAGGTATAAGTAAACAAGTTTTCCGCATTAAGTAATACATCAATACTCGACACGGGGCTTAAACGAGTCGACAGTCGTATTTTGCGAGATTATTTTATCCGGTTGCTATTGTACCGTTATTTGTACGAACAAAAGAACGATAAACTGATATAATTTTTCGTCCACGTGCATTTATACAATTTAATTTTTACGCGGAGTTTTAATACTTTCTTAAAAACTAAAACTAGCATAACTTACGCCTTATAACATCGGCTATCTGCCAGTGAAGATGCCGTCAAAATCGGTTCTGCCGTTTCGGAGATAAGCTTGAACAAACACTGAAAGACAAATGAAAATTTTATAGAGATTACAATATTATTTTATCTGTTCGAAAAACTTTTAATTGACTTATCGGTTTCACACTAAATGTGTGACTCTGAAGCCGACAGCATACTACAACTGCAGACGCATGCAGCAGATACAGCGTACACATTACTTGTTAAACTCTTATACGGTTAAAGGGGACCATCCGGACCATTGAGAAGCCGCAGTGAATTACGCGTATAGATCTGCTGCGTGCGTAGTTGTCGTATGCGGTCACCTTCGGATCATAGCTTTAAACTATGTACATTAATTTGTCAATCATCTAGCTGATCTGATAGTGTCAGGCAGGATGTAAACATTGAACAATGGTATTCTTCAACGGTTACTAGTAAACCCCTCGAGTTAGGCCTCATTTATTTTATTCAAACAAGACCCATACTTACGTAGTAACTATTTAGTAATCTGTGCCCATACAATAAATTTGGTAAAAAACGTATTTTCAGTATTCCGGCATAGTATTTTTAGTTCCCTCATAGCTATTTGAATAACAGAATAAATTGAGATTTTCTGAGATAGCGTTAATTACATTGTAATTACATGTGTTTATTTTTTAAATTTTACCTAACTGTATTCCTAACCCTGGCAGTATGGAAACATTGACTCTAAAATCTAAGTACATGTACAAGTCCCATTGTTTCCATCACTTGTGTAAAGCGCACCTACATATTTGCTTTTCTACTATATGTTTATGTAGACTAGTAATCCGTACACATTTTATGTAGCCTCACACATGATTTAGAGCTCAAATAGAATTCTTTACACATTTGAAGTCGCCTTTTCGATATTTTAGAACGCAAATAGAATTCCTTACATATTTTGATGTCGGCTTTTAGTTCAATATTAGTTCCAACCACGCTGTGGTTCCAACGAAGTCTGAATGAAATATTTTCAACTGTATTATTAATTTGCCATTTCATTTGCTTAAACTAAAATTCCACAATCATCCGTCATCCCTGAATGCATGTAAGCTTAACACAAGCGATGGTTATCATAATTTTGGCCGTGATTAATGCAGGAGGCCAAATGGGGCTACAGAAGGACGATGGGCGCGATGTTCGCATACAGCAAGCAAGCAGATCGTATGCTGATGTCGTACAATTACCAGGTGCAGCAGTGTGCGAGGGCAGGACACGCCAGGACACCTTCCAGGATGAGCCTTATACAGTGTATCAGGTAAGACTTCGTTTTATTCAAGCGTCTGAATGTCAAGCGTCGGGATTTGATGCTTTTGCTTATTTAATTTTGTCGTGACTTGTTTGTTACCGTTTCATTCCATTTTGAGTTTGCGTGTTTTCCTAAATAAAATTTTACAGTTTAGTGTGAAGTGTTTGCTATCCGTGTGTGTTTTGTTGTTTTGGCGTCCAGCCACTCAGCCGATTGAGGCTACTGCGATGCTTAGTGTAACTCCGCCTCATTGACCTTTATTTCCAACGTTTACCAAGTTTGTCAACCGAAATTATCGCAATGATATAACGCCACTCCGAGAACATATGGAATAATCGTTATCTAGAAATGAAGATACATTAATTTCACATACCTAAATATCCAAGCACCGGTACACAGAAGAAGTTGGTATCGCTTCCAAATGGCCCGGTTATCAGACGTGTTATTAGATAAGAGCTATGATGCCCAAGTGTCACGAGAACTGAACGTGGTGCGGATTCGCGATCGCGACCCCATTGGTGCGCATTGTTAGCAGATTAGCGCCGGTTGCCAATACCGGCTGATTGTGTATCGGTTTACATTTCATATTAGTATATTACAATGTTATCTCGGTTCTACTATGTGCTAGCTCCTCCACAGAATAAACAGACTAATTAGAAGTTAAACTTTCTCGAGGTTACGATTCGACCTCAACTGGAGTCTGTATTAATAGCCGTATGTTGACATTAAAATTTTATCTCAATGGAAGAGATATCCATTTACGTCATACTTTGAGGCGATAAATTTATCGGCGCAAAGGTGAATTACTGACACGAGCTTATTTTTTCCAGGCATATAGTTCAGACTGAGGGGCCTAGAGCGTTGTTCAAAGGTCTAGGGCCGAACATTGTCGGCGTTGCACCTTCTAGAGCCATATACTTCTGCACATATTCGCAAGCTAAGGCGATATTGAACCAAAACATATCCCCGGACACTCCGATCGTGCATCTGTCAGCAGCAAGCGCTGCAGGTAATGCCCTATTTCTGTGTCATGGGACACTATTATAGCTCCGGACACGTATCTAGGACCTAAATCGCAAGACAAACGAGGCTCTGGCGCCCGCGGATTGCTTTGCAATAATCTATGCTTGGTGAATTGGAGTTCTTCCACCGCAGTAGCACCCCATGCTATCCTCAAAAGACAACCAAGAAATGTGTACTGCGCGTATAGGGCACATTTTGAGCACATTTTAGGTTCAAGATACGTGTCCGGAGTTATATTCATTTATACATACGTACCTATTACAGATTGGAATGTAGACTATAATAAACACTGTATACTAAAGCATCGTCTTTCTCTCATAACCCTGTTCATTAACGTTCATATTATGAAATAGATTGTTTAGTATGTCATACACCACTACAAGTTGCTGAAATGTTTCAGGGTTTGTGTCTTGTACCATGACCAATCCGATTTGGTTCGTTAAGACGAGATTGCAGTTGGATGGACAGAATGTGACAGCATTGGAATGTATTAAGAGGATATATGCTAAAACGGTACTTGAACTTATTTGTTTTAGATAGAGTTTAGACGAGAGAGAGAGTAAGACAGGAAATATGTCCATCATCTTAACATTAGTCCCGGTTCCATCCAAAGCTACTATTTTGGAGTCCGAAGTCCGCTGTCCAACTTTTTCCTCTGGATTTGATTTATCTTGGCTTTTATGGAAACTGTCTTCTGACCCCAAGAGGAAAGCCTGCACCAGAGCCTCCTCCGTTAATCAGGAAGTAAGTGGGGCTCCGAAGATCTTCGTGGGACTCCTAATACACCCAGTTACCCGGTTAAGGCAATTTAAGTTAGGTACTGTCAATCTTTTAAAATTTTAACCAGCCTTTTATAAAGAACTGATATTTATTTTCAGGGTATAAGGGGGTTCTACAAGGGCATAACAGCTTCATACATGGGCATCAGTGAGACTGTAGTACACTTCGTACTTTACGAAGGTGTGAAGGCGAGATTGATGGCAGCGAGGAGCGTGGATGGTATACCCAGTGATCAACGTTCTCCCAGAGATTTCCTGGAGTTCATGGCAGCTGGTGCTTTCTCGAAGACAGTTGCTTCTTGCATTGCGTATCCACATGGTAAGCATATTTTTTTAAATGTTATCGTAACGTTTACGTATCGAGAGATCGGAGAATTGCGATTGGCTGCCAGCCTACTGTGAACCAGTGTGTATGTGAAGCCTGCCAATCTCAATGCTCTGTTCTCGTGATTCATTTACGTTACGATTACGATAGTTTGTCGTGCTTGGGGTACAGGTCGATTGTTATAATATTTTCTAGAAAGTTTTGATACTCCGTGCTACTACACAAAATATTGCTGAAACTGAAGGCCCCAGTTACCGCTTTCCATCGATCGTGTGCGTGTTTACTACCTAGTTCCTTAATAGCTATTAATTCAGTACTATAAAAACTAGCGGATACCGGTTTATACATGTTTAGATTGTATAAGAAAATTCGTGTTGATAAATAACATAAATACCTAATTTCTTAATGTCATCATTACGAAAAGGAAAACACATTCTAATGAGTATCTTTGGCAAATACGCTGTTGGGTACTACATATTCAGTAATTGTAGTAATCGGTGGCTTAATATTTCTACAAGGTTTTCCTATTCTTGCACTTCGTCACATATTTCTTCATTATTATCATCATAGCTTTGTGTCCCGATTGCATCCGACATCTTCACCTCGAAGCCCAGGAGGGTCCTTCTTCCAGCGGAGGAGGAAAATCTCCACCACTTCGTAAAGTTTTGGGCATCCCTAATAGTGAGACATATTTTTCCGTCTCCTCCGTCACAATTTGAGTATACCTGTCCCTCTAGACAAGTGGCAATTCGTTGCTCGGCGTATGATGGAATAGAAAGACAAGTGTATAGGATTTGACGTTTTTGACATTCGTTGACGCCTGTCATATACGTCAAATCCCATACATTTGGCATTCTATTCCATCATACGCCGAGCAACGAATTGCCATTTGTCTAGAGGGGCAGACGTGCCAACCTACTAACAAGCCGGATAAGTGAGACTCCAGTATTCTTACAAAAGGCCCTTAGAAACAACGGATAAACATGAATAAACAGATTATGATAAGACTTTACACTAATAGGTCATTAACATACGTACGTATTAGGTTCTTTCGTGGAGTTATGTGTGTCACTTTCTTATCTGAGATTTACAAACCGTCTAGCAGATACCGATTGACGTCGGTGGACTGTTTTGTCCAATTTTCTCCTTTGTCCTATATAAAAATGTATTGCCTGATATTTATTATTCACTCTTGTCGATACTTGTGTGCTTATCTCGTCAAAATTAGTTATCTATTGTATCGTTTTGTTTGTACCGAACCAGGATGTACCCAATAGCTGAACAAAAACAAAATTCTCTATGTTGTTGACTCGTTCCCTGATCCTTAGGCACTTGCCCTAAGTAGCCAATGGGAAAGAGATCCCTGCACAAAGAACACCAATACTCCAATCTACTTATCACATAATCTTCTCTTTCTATGTGCGTCGAACCCGGTTACATGCACTTTCATCAAGAGACCCTGGTCCGATTCCTGGCTTTAAAGCGTATTGGCTATTACCGGAGTGACCTGCTAACTTCTGATACAGCAATTCCGAAAGGTCTGTTGTTTGGTAGGTGTATCGGCTAGTGCGTGGGCTGCCGCCATCTCCTTCTGCGAGCAAGTAATGCTAAAGAAGGAGGCAGCGGAGCGGGTCCGGACTTCTGCAGGAGACTTTCGGCCCACTCCCTGAGCGTAGGTCTGAGGGTTACAGTTGGAGCCGCCTATCACTCTAGTAAAGCTAAACGCGCCTACCAATACCCGGGGACTAGATGGGGACACCGTGATCAACAGGTCCGAAAGTCCGCCGGCGAGAGGCTAGCAGACGAAGTTGACTTGTAACTGCAACTTGCAGCGCATTCACCCCACATTATACGTAGCGAGTACAAATGGTCAACTTGTACTGTAACTAATACAATGCCTCTAGATGCCACGTATATTATTATATTATAAAAGGGTCTTGTGACTCAATCACGAGTTCTCAGATTGCAGTATAAATGCTTCCATCTATAGCAGAATTCTTTTTTTATGATTATACTTAACCATCATTATCTACTATATAAAAATAAGTCGGGTTTTCCTTCCTGACGCTATAACTCTAGAACGCACTAACCGATTTGGCTAATTTTAGTCTATTCGTGGGTGTCCAGGGAAGGTTTAAAGGATGAGAAAATAGGTGCAGCGGGAACGGGAATAATATGGCGGTACGAAGTTCGCCGGGACAGCTAGTACTAACTAAAAATCGAAACTAAAGACTTAAGTGCACTAACAGCAACTAGCAAAGTGAACTAAAATTCAGCCGTATCGCGGATGAACTTGAAGAGAGGGTAAGGTTCCGGATGCGACCGGGATTAATGCAAGAATGATGATAAAATCTAACTAAAGTATTCCATTTTCTTTATACACGGAAATCTTTCTCACTCCCATTTTGCTAACAGCACGATGAAACAGTGAGTTCATTGAAGTCAAACTAGTCACAAGTACATCAAAAGTTTAGTCGATTGAAATGGTTTACACGGTACACCTATTTCTGCCAACCTCTGACAAAGTGTACTCGTAATTTTGGATGAGTGGAAAGCATAAAGCGAGTTATAAAATAATGATGTCGAACGAACGAACGTGTCGCTTACAGCCGGGTTGATGGCATAGACTCACCCGTCATCCCATGGGGCTGGGGATATTCAGGGATATGGACGAACATAATAATAAAGCCTGTACCTATATTCAGTGTTGAAATCATTAACCTGATTTATATTTATGTAATGCGTAGTAAGTCATCGATCTATATTTAGATCATATTGGTATGACGAGTCTCAATTCGCCAGATAGAGTATTTGTTGTCTTTCAATCAACACAACCATACAAAATCCAATTACTCTACAATGGGTACGTCATGGATTCCACCGATCTATCACGTTGTGGATGTTTTTATGTCTTCTTAATCAATCGAAAGTAATTTGGTGTGCACTGAGTGTTTTTCCTCTTTTTAGTCATGTTAAAAGCCATAGGTCTTCTGAGCTCTCTCAACTATCCAATATGATTCATCATTGCGGATGAAAGGATGTGATTTATCTATCGCCAAAATAAAAGGGTTTGTCCGTAAAATAGTGCTCTTCGTGCATTATCGCAAGTAAACTAATCGATATTTTTTTGCGAAGAGATCTACCAGTCTGCGGATAGTAATCGATGTATTTGGCGATATATCTCCCATTTTTAATACCAAGATTCTGAGATAAAATATACATTTTGCTGGCAAAAAATATATTGCCCAAATACAAATTGGATATTGGGTTGATAGTCCGGTTAATTTACAAGTCCGAGGTTACTTATTCGCACCCAGCTGAAAGTTGGTGGGATTTTTCAAAACACCATTATAAAAATGTAATCTAAAATGTCCTCATCTTAAGTTGGTCAGCAAAACGTTATTGTACCGTCACTCCTACATTTTGGTTTTAGTATGAGTATTTACACTAACCAATGGAACCAAAGTACGAGTATTTACATTAACAAATTGCTCTGACCTTTGTCGAATCAGAGAGTAATCCAGCTATTATCACAGATAGGAATAATGTAGCAATTACTAGTGACAACAATTACCCATTATATTCCATGACAATCCGTAATCTACTTTTAATCTTCTTCCTCTTAGCGTTAATTCCCAGTCGCATCCGAAGCTTTCAGCTTGGAGTCTGGGGTCCGCTTTTGCCAGTCTTAACTACGGATTTGGCTAGACCTCGATATTTTCTGTGAAGCGATTGCCATCTGACCTCCACATCCCAATGGTAACATTAGGCGATATCGAAGCCTTGCAGCTAGACTGTTGTTTTTGGATTTTTGAGGGCTCCAACTACCCGTAACGACTGACATAGATGTTCTTATGGCAACCGGGACCGACGGCTTAACGTGCTCTCCGAGGCACGACCAGACCAATGCAAATACCCATATTTCATGAACACAAATATTTGCAGTGAGCGGGGATCGAACCCACGCCTCCTGCGTAGCGGCCGCGTTCACTACCGCTACGCCACGGAGGCTGTCAATTAATCTACTTTTAATATTTGTCCATATCTCTATCTATGACGAGAATTTTGTGTAAACAGTGATACAAAACTCGAACTTGTTTCTCGTTTCTCGATACTTATATAGAAAGTTAATTCAGCTGTTTTGTACAGATCGATAGTCAGATCCACGTCGTTAGATAGTTGGCGCTTTTCTGGCAACATCCCAAGAGACTTCCGTGAGACAGGCGATATAGCTAGTGCAAAGCTGGAAGCTCAACCACAGGCTAGTTCTGTATATTTATTCCGATTTAATTTTTAATAGGCACTTTAATGATAAAAAATGTCAAGAGAAGAGCTGATTCTTGTTGTTCAATTGCGTAGTTCCTAAATTAATGGAAAGCTTATAGTGAACATTTTACAATAGAAACCAATGTGATGGGCGAGGTTAGGCATTTTAGGAACCTTCCATAACGTGTGGATAGATTCCTTGCTTTACAGATTTCGTTTTCTTATGGATCTCAACATCAGATCTTGGCCAACCTATCTCTGGAAGCATACATTGATATTTTTAGAGAATTAACGAAAATTATTCCACTTTTTTCCAGAAGTGGCAAGAACACGTCTCAGAGAAGAAGGCGACAAGTATCGCAAATTCTGGCAGACATTACACACCGTCTTAAAGGAGGAAGGGTACCGCGGAGTTTATAGGTAAGTATCTTCGCAAACCTTTGAACGAAATTCAACAAACAAACTGCACCCAATCTAATAATAACTTCGGTATTTTTCCAGGGGCTTGGGTACACAACTTGTGCGTCAGATACCAAATACAGCAATTATGATGTCGACGTACGAGGCGGTCGTGTATCTTCTTACGACACATTTTAATAGTTCCTTCTACGAGAACACCTAGCAAACTGGTGTGGCCTATGTTAGTTGAGTTAGAGCTGCGACGTTCGTCGAACGGTAGAATCGTAGACCCAATATTTGGAAGAGTACGTTCTTGAATATTGAGTGAGAGAATCCGCCGGCAATCCATTCACCTACAAGGCAATGGATACCATATTGACCTGTTTACTCTAAGAGATAAAATTGTTTGTTAATTGGTTGATTATTCTTCCAAATGTTTCTGTTGTACAAGATAGATCGCATGAGATCAACTAGTTTTTAAACCAATGATTGGTCGGCTTTTAAGAATTAAAAATGTTATATGAATTTGTGCAATCAAGATCCAATTGATTCATAAGATAGTCCGAGGCAGGCAGATACAACAGCCCTTCATTTACTTGTGCCTATATACCCCACGAACTTTCTCGATCCGACGGTTTTAGATGTTCTTTTCAGAACATCACCAATTTGGTCAGTGTATCTTTTCGATTCTTCGATCAGAATCCCTATCAGTAACTTTTATACTAGTCCAAATTGTCATAATATTTTTGAGAACGGCTCCATCGATTTGGATTCGATTTTGTTGCGTTCGTAATGTAATATCAAGGTCTTTGATAGAATATTTTCAAAAATTTACGAGAGACGCCGGACATGAACAGCTGGTTGTTTAATAACATTGGATCTTGGTTCCACAGTGTTCGTTCAAAGTAATTTATCAACAACGCTAGTTATTAATAACGTAATTGATGGTGCAATTTTCCTGTTTTCGGTCAAATATTACGTAGTTATTTAGGATTTAGCATTCGACTGACGATATTCTCATTGATTAGCGGAAGAAATAGAACATTGCCGGTAG
Organism: Eilema depressum; assembly: GCA_914767945.1. Taxonomy (NCBI): domain Eukaryota; kingdom Metazoa; phylum Arthropoda; class Insecta; order Lepidoptera; family Erebidae; genus Eilema; species Eilema depressum. Next base: position 5,738,095 of record OU612026.1, read on the forward strand.
TAATCTGAGATTATTTGTGACCATAAAGGCTATTTTGCGTCGAAATTTATCTATATGTTGTTGACAGTCATTGTAGAAAAAAGGAGAAATCTTGTTTCGTTCCTGAAACATTTCATAAATCCATCGATCCAATCCAATCTTTACCTCGTAAGCAATGGCCAAGTCTTTCAAAAATTTAAACTAAACCTCCCAGAAACAATGCAGGAATTATTCTGAATGACATTGAGTTTCGAACGCACTCATAACGCGAGAAGACAGCAGACTTTAATTGGTTAATATAAAAGTTAAAACTGGCGTAAAACTAGACCAACTTAAATGTTTCGGCTATTACGAACACGCGTAGTACGAAGCGGTTTATCACTCAGAATAAGAGGCCAGGATTTTACTGAATTGGCCATTGCCGACCGTTGTGAAAATGGATCTTTAGAAAACCTTTTCTAAGAACTCTTATGAAATTTTCAGTTGTCAAGTCGATGTTTGTATAGAAATCGGATTTCTCCTCAAAGATTATTTTGGAGAGATGCGATGATAATTCCAAATAATCTGCCTACCATTAATCTTGAATTCATTTAGTCATTAGTTTCTAGTCTCGATAAGTGTTTGAACCATATTTACGTTAGTCGTTTCGCTCGCATCAGATCATTATTTTGTAAGATTTGCTGGTCATGAGTGGACATAATATATGCTGTATAGTGCCAAGTTTAATAAAAAAAAAGTTGTTTTGGAAACGTTGGTACTACTGCTTTATCGATATATTTTTGTAAGTCGAATGTGTCAAAACGCTTTTACAAGTAGGCAATAAGTAAGTCGAACTTCATTCGGCTGCGCATAGCGTGTCACGAAAACTTACATCCCTTTTTTTCATTGTGGAATTGTTGAGAAACAGCGAAATGTTGGTTAATAGTAGTCCTGCATCTCACTCATTACTATTAAAATTAGTAATGTGTAACAGAGATGCATATACAGAATGTCGCTTTTATCAGCTGCAATAATGGTGTAAACACGTGCGTACCCAGCTTTCTTTAAATAAGAGTGAGGCAAAAGTCAAATTGGATCGGGGTTGTTATGGTATGTTTAATAATTCTTAACTTCGGGCAGAACAGAGCAGGCTGGGGCAAGTTTCCCACTTACCCCGCTCCCCCCCTTGGGTATGTCCTGGGGGAGGTACCTCAGTCCTCATAAACATGCGACCTCATCACACCGGTACAAACAGGCATCGAACTGTTCGTGTAGCAGTCAATCATCTCTGACAATAATGGTCAGTCAATGATTTATACAGTACAATTGAATCCTCAATGTAATGAATGGGTGATTAAAATAATGTAAGGATAGGTGTTGGGTGTCATTTGCATCAATGCAGCCATGCATACTCATTACATTATTATGCTATTTGTTATAGATACGACATTCAAATACATGATTGTTTTTATTAAAAGTCAGAAGACCGATCATAAGCTATTGAAAGAAAGGGAGATGACCGTATAGGCACTCATACAATCTAGATAGGTACCTACTATTATAAAATTGATAGGATCTTACCAAATTTGGATAGGTAGGGGGGGAAACACTACTGACGGTGGAGGTGAGCGCTGATGCATCACAAGGTGGCCACAAAACCTAAACCTACATCTGGGTCGCAAGTCCCAGTCGCCGTCACGGTGTTCCTCTCTGTATCACGCTATGGACCCAGCGACCGCACGGTGAATCCATGGAGAGCTGAGAATCGGATCTCTAAGATCGGCTTGCTTCGGATTTGTACAGGACTGACAGCTTGATGGGAAAGGGATTGGGGGGGAGGTGTGGGGGTGGGGGGGGGGGGGGTTTAACTTGATGCTTTGTCAGTAGTACGTGAAATGCTAAAGCTAAAGTACTATAAAACCGAAATAAGCCTATACCTGCCGGAGTCATCATTTCGACCGTGCCAACAGAAAAACTACGTACACTATACAGTTCCTATTTATGGTAGGTAGATAGGTAGGTATGTGATAAAATCGACATTCTGTATAAACTCGGACTGAGAATCAACCGTAGTGGACTAGTCAGTCAATGTCCAATATTCCTGAATATTTCGTCCTAAAAATTGTCTTAGAAATATATTTCGACACCGAAATCAAAATTAAATCTTTGTGTCCACCCACACGAAGATTTGTTTTTTCTATTTATATTCTGTACTCTCAGCACACAAAATATTATAACGTAAGCTGTGATATAGAGCTTGTAAATATTAGTTATTGAAAGTAAATATATTGTAATACAGTCGCGCACATTATTTCCGACTACCATATTTTTTAATTGCAAGGAATGTAAAATCAAGACGGACTGCACTTGAACCTATACCATTTGTTGGCCAATTCTCGTAATCTTAAATCTTAAACCTTAACAAAACTATTAGTAATTGAACTGAAATTGAATTATGACATGACTGAAAATACATATTCTATTCTATAGGTGTACCTACACAGCAATGATATTTTACACAGTAACGCATACTCTAGGAGTAAAAAATACTCGTATTGCTATTATTTTTAGTCTAATCTCAATACAATCTCAGTTCAGTCTCATAACGATCACATAGAATTGGCCTTCAGGTGTCGCCAGACTCTCGCATATAATGGCCGATCACGTTACACAATAAAAGAGAAGAGAAGTAGACGCTTGAGCCAAAGCGATAGCTGTACTCGGTGCACTTCCTCTTGATATTATATTCCTTGTTAAATTGTATGCAGTGGTCCATTTATAGTCGTTGTTATCCCGTACAAGGCTATGCCCTTTAGGAATGTTGTAGTGATTAAAATCAGGCTGACTTCAGGGTTCAGGTTTTTCTTGTTATACGTGTTACATGAAGTTGAAGGGTTTATTTATAATACTGCTATTTTTAAACATTGTAGTTTTGTAAATCTTTATGTTTTGTTTTTATAGATACATCTAAGGTTGGCTATTCTAAAGGTATGATTCCGAAGTCAACCGCATACGACAACTGCCGACGCATGCAGCACACACAGCGTAACCATTACTTTTCAAACTCCGGAACGGATGAAGGGACATTGAGAAGTCGCAATGAATTAAGCGTATCTGCTGCGTGCGTCGGCAATTGTCGTATGCGGTCGACTACGGAATCATGCCTTTACTGAATGTTTAAAATGTGGACATTCGATGATGAAATCAGGTTTCGAATTAGTAACTAAACCTGAGTTCATCAGCAATAGGAACTGCGATTAAGGCGTACTAAATTGGTAACGCATTTACTTAACGATTTACATTGACTAAAACGTTACGAACTCAGTTTGTTGAACGGATGTCACAGTGAAACGCAGATCACACCTCTGTTGCTGGCATTCATGGGCCGTATGCTTGTATGCCGCCTTAGTGGTGTAAAAGGGGAACCCTTTTAATAAAGTTAATTTAATTGGCGATACTCTACAGGGATACTCAATAGCTACATATAGCCGGTTTTCATTTTGAGACGTTGAAGTCGAGTCTAGTCAATACCTACTAGGACGAAACTCCGTAAGCGTATTTCTTCAGAGACTGGACAATTTAGCCGTATATTTAAAATGCAATTTTCATTTTGCATAGACGCTCTCACGCTTTTCTTGTCTCATAATACGTTTTGTACCTCGGGACACATATCTTGGACTTAACACGCGAGACAATCGATGCCCTGGCGCGCGCGGATTATTTTTTAGTAGGTAAAAATTACTGTTTTTGGTGAACTTGAGCTCGTCCACCGCCGTTGCACCCCGTGCTATCCTCAAAAGACACACGTGTAGGTACTGCACGTGCAGAGCACATTTTAAGTTCAAGATATAATTATGTCCCGAGCAATAACTAAGATAAGCTAAACATCCCTGTCGAAATTCGCCAGTTACAATAATTAAAAACATAATATAAAACCTACATGAAGCATTGACAGTATATAAGAATTGTTATGAATGGATCACTCGTTCAAAATTGTATTAATTTTTATATAGATTTTTATTCGGTCTGGAAACAATTTTTTGGATTGTACCCAATCATATATTTATGGTTGTCAATAAATTTGTTAATGGATATCTAATTATATTGAAGTTAAGAAAAGTGATTTATAAATTAAGCATAATATGGTTTCCAGACAAGAGGTAGATCTTTGATGGTTATGTTAATTTAGAGGACACATTTTGGACTTTTGTCGGACTGAGTATAAAGTACTATTATTTGTTTAATAAAGAAAATATTTAAATAATTATTAGTTTCATTTAAATGTTTAGTATGTAGAATTGCATAATAACAACATTACATAGTAATAAGCGCCAGGATATTGTAAAATTGCGGGAACGGAGGAGACTCCTAGCCCGCACAGCCCGCGACGCAAAGAGAATACTATACTACGTTACCCGCGACGAGCGAAGGCGACTCCGGCGTCGGAGGTCCCAGAACGACCCCCATGAGCGTGGGCCTGCGGATGGAGCCGTCTGTCACCCTATCAGAGGCAGGCCGCGGCGGCTGCGCGCGACGAGCGCCTCTCCATACCCGGGGGCTAGAGCTAGATAGATTACTAAATTGCTGAATAACAAATAAAGGCGATAGGTAATACCAGAGACATTAGGACCAGGCAGCTTATATGAAACAGGGGTGTGAGAGATCGGCGTGCGGTTTTAGTCCCACATAATTATAACCACTATACAAAAAAGGAGCTTATAAAAATAGGAAACAATATAAGGAAAACTCATGATGACAGAAATTATGATCATGCAGGTTTAGGTGAAATTGATTACCATTTACATAAGTCACTGATTTACACAGAAAACAATGATTTTGAAATAAGATTTAGCAAACAGTCTTGATTTCTCTGCTATATCCTAATCTTATCGGAGAAGCATGGACAATTCAGCTGAATGGGTATCAAATTGCAATATCGTCGCATAATGGACGTTCAAATAAATGGACGTACAAAGAAATGGACATTCGCAATAATGGACTTTTAAATAAATAGACTTTCGCAGAAATAGTCGTACCAAACACGCTAGACGTACATAGGAACTGGACCTAAGAGACCGAAAGGCTTTGATCAAATAGATTTTAGATAAAAACAAAATATCGAATTCACTCTTTTAATTCAACATTACAAATCCATTTAAATAAATACATTAAAAATTAATTAAGGAAACATTGTGATGACTCCATGATGTGGCAGTAGATTGCTCAACCGCTAAGTCAAGAGGTTGCAGGTTCAATTTCCTCTCAGTGCTAATATTTATATGCATGAATGTATATTTGCATTGGTCTGGGTTGTTCTTTTTTGTATATTAAGTATTTACAAGTCAGGTAAAAAGGAACTGTTTATCCAAAGTTTAGAACCCATATGACATTCCCAATTTAGTTTGGGTTGAAATGGTATTGTATTGTCTTAGATTATTTATCATCCCACATCCAAACCATCTGACTAGTGAATAGGCCTCACATTTTAATCCTAATTTTTATGAGATAATAGGTTTCAAAATAGTTCTAATTGCAACGTTAGAAATTACAACCCAGACATGAGTTGAGATTGCATTAGGCATGTCACTGGGGTACCTCAGTATATTTGTCAATGGAAATAGATCCCCTTTCAATGCTACAATAGGTTCTCGCCTAAACCATACAACAGATACAACGGTGGTAAATGCCACAGCAGCTTGAAGACCTATTTGGATCGCACTTTTGAGAGCTAAACTCTTATTAATGCGAGTTTGTGAGCCAACTTTCAGCTCACTTTCCAGTTTGTTAATTCTACGTTGCAGTTTTGAATAAGCAGCAAACTCATCCTTCATAGATATAGTTTTTTGATCTGCCTTCAACCTTATTATTTCAGCCCATATTGTACGTTCTTCATTAGATGGTCTAGAGAAACATGCAGCTATCTAAAACAAACGATGTCAATATCAATGCACACATTTAAGTTAATTGCCAGTTTCATAAATAAGTAAATTTGTTAATTACGTACTGGTTTTACTAAGTGAGGAACAAAAACATTGAGTGAACACAAAATTACGAAGTAAACCAAAAGAAATCCATTTATAACCTCCAACATTGTCTAGCCTTACAAAATTACGACGTATTCAAAGGCCAAAACTGTTCCAACGTAAACTGATTTGAGATAGAATGATGGATTCATAGAATTTTATGAACTGGTTAAAAATGTTAAAATTACAAAACAAACAAATGACTTTGTAAAAATAAGTTTGGTTGGATTGTTGAAATGTCATAATGTCATCATTTTTTATTTTATCCACACTTCAATTCCATTCCATTCCACTGAGAAAATGTCAGCAAACGCAAAAAGACAATTTATTTAATGCCGTTGGTCGTTGCGCAAAGCAAATGTTCGCACAACTAATATAAATAGTCACTGAAGCGAAAAAGCTAATAGGTATATAAATAAATATAAATATAAAGTTATTGAAATGATAAAGCTCGCGGCAATGCAGAAAGCCGTTTATAATACAACTGCAAGAAAACTGAAAAGTTGCACATATTGAGTTGTGACAATTTTTGCAAATATTCTTGACTTTACTCTTCTCTTCTCTTCATCATGAATTATTAACGTAGGTACGTCGAGTAAGAATTTGTAGGTAAAATATAAAATAATAAATAGTACCTATGTAGGCAGTAGGTACCTACCTACCACTGCTCAATTAAAAAGAATGATTTTTTTTATACACACTGAGATGACTGAGAAACTGAGATACACACCGAATCACTGAAACCTTATATTATATTATTTATTATACTCTTTGCACTGAAACGATCAAACGATACGATAAACGCAGATAAACTTGCGTCCTCTTATAATACTCTTTGCTTGCGTCAATCAAACCGTTAAACGTCAACGTCAATCAAACTTCACTTTTCTTTTAGTCATTCATGTTTCATGTCATAATTTCATGTGTATTTATTCATTTTAATGAGGTTAGAGAATTGTGTTTTAGTTTTATAGTTTAGTTATTATTATAGTTATTCTGTGATTGTATGTCTTAATAGATACATACGAAACCGGTTAAAAATTACATTAATAAAATGTTAAACGTTGTGTATTTAGAAGTTTATTCAAACAATGAAGAATGCCAAAACTTTAAAGAAATAAAAGTGCCTTTGGAATCCTTAATAACATATTGTGTTTACAAATATTGTTCTCCAGAATTTGTTAAATTGAAATTAATTTCATCAAATAAAGTCCTCGATGGAGAAACACCATTTGTTTATTTGAATGATGAAAATCTTGAATTTCTAAGCAATGAAGATATACCGTGGCAAGTGGCTTCCTGTGTCTATCCAGTGGTGATGTACGATGATACAATTATAACAGGGCTGAGTGCTGTTGCTAGGCATATCTGTAAATACAAAAGTACTCCACCAAATACATATGAACATGAAGAGGGATTGCTTGGTTTTCGTAAAAGCTGCCTTCAGGCCCCAAACGAAGTGTCAATATGGACAAAATTTTGTGAAGTAGATATTATAAAAACTCTCAAAGAAATACTACAGACTTCCAGTTTGGGAGAAGTACCACAAAACTTAGTACGGTTTGAAAATCACTTGAAGAAACCAGTGAGAGTTCATAATGTCTATAAAGTGGCTAGAGAATTGAAAAAAGAGAATTTAAGCATTGAACCTACAGTTAAAAATGTTGATAATAAAGAAAATCCAAAGTCTAAACAAGATACAGAGAAGGCAAGAGTGTCAAAAACCAGAAAATGGAAATCAAACAAAAATAAAGAATTAGAAATTGACTGTTCAATAAAAATTGAAGATCTTCATATTAGTCATCAGTTTGCTGAAGGTCCCTTCTTAACCCTAGCAGATATAATCCTATTGCCTTCATTTCACTTAATAATACAATCATTTGGAAATTCTAAATTTGAATCGTTATTACCATTAACTTGTAAATGGTATAAAAATATCATATCTATTTCTGAAATTGATTTGTTACTAAAACCTTTGAGCAAATTTTGTATCAAACCATTGACTATGATGGATAATATGATCATCCCTGCAACTGAAGATGTGAGCTTATATAAATGCGACCCAAAGAGACACAACCCTAAAAAGAGATTATTTACAAAAGAGGTTGACGTAGAAAATGCTTTAAGTTCAATTACAAAAGACATGGAATTGATGGTCTGTAGTAATGATTATGATTCTGCTTTTAATTGGAGTGATATTCCAGATGGTGCTAACCCAAATGCAGGACATTTGCCAGATGAAAGAGTAATCCGAAAATCACAGCAGTTGGAAAATTTCGCTTTGGCAGTATTACGCATAGCCAAAGAGGGCAATTTGATAGTGGATTTTTGCTGTGGAAGTGGTCATTTAGGCATTTTACTTGCTCACCTGTTGCCTAAATGTACTATTTTATTGCTAGAAAATAAGGAACAGTCGTTATTAAGAGCTAGGTTAAGAGTACATGAAATGGGACTAAAGAATGTGTACTTCTTTCAATGTAATCTAGATTTTTTCATAGGAAAATTTGACATAGGGATAGGTTTGCATGCTTGTGGGATTGCTAGTGATCTGGTGCTAGACAAATGTTTGAAAGCCAATGCCAAGTTTGTACTATGTCCTTGCTGTTATGGTTCTTTACACGCTACTGACAGATTGGTATATCCAAGAAGCACCAGATATAGTGATCTGCCAATAGACCAATATTTGTGTATTGGGCATGCCGCAGACCAAACCCATGAAGAGCATCCTTTGACTGTCAGAGGGGCAAGGTGTATGGCCGTCATAGATTCTGATAGAGGTCTTTTGGCAGAAGAGTTTGGATATAAAGTGACCTTATCACGGCTAAAACCTCTTTCTTGTACACCTAAAAATAATTTACTAATAGGAGTTCCATCATAAAAATAAAAAACAATTAACAAATCATATATTATAATAATATGCTAAAAACTTTTAAAAATATAGAATTTAACTATACAATAATTTTTATTTATCCTTCCCAAATTTTTTATATAAAAAACAATATATCATCTATTCAGGTTAGTATTAACATATAACCAATTTTATAACATATCATTGGCATCCATTTGATGGTATACTTAACAATTGAAAATATTATAGCTGTGCTTCCATCCTAATTTACACGCGCGTAGACTATTGCTGTACGGCAGGGTATGTATACCTGGTAAAACAAAAAAAAAACGTTTAGTAAATTCTATCCTAGAAAGAAAGATAATTCACAATTATTTTTAATATAAAAATATACAAATTCTCTTGAAATATAGTCCATGCAAGATCCATTGGTATGTTATCACGGGCTGGTATCCGCATCTCCACGTCTTGGCGCGGTTTTTGCGTGAAGCGTGAAACAGATCACACAAGATCCATTCCAGAAAGATCAAATCATTTGTAGCTATTGTAGCTCATATTACCTGCACAGAATCAATTCTGTTGCCCCACGGGATCCCTTGCGTAGGATGCACGTCTCTATCTGGCTCCACTCGACCATGGCCGTTGTACCTCTTGCTATCCGAACTCAAGACTACCTGTGAAGAAATATGTCGCAATAAAAATTAATACTTGTGGTCTTCCTAAAATCTAATGAATTTCTACTTGGCTATTTGTGTTGGTTTTAAAAGTGTAAGGGACCCTGCTGTCCTTTAGAGCCAACAAAACCTCATCTGCAAACCGATTGATTAACAAGAGTCTGGCGGCTTTGATCAAGATTAGAATGCCAGATGGACAGTCTGACTCCTAAATACAAGAGTCTGCCTGACTGAAGTAGGAGTACCCCAAGTGGAGTACAAGGACAGTAGGGCGGACATGGACATGGAGGGTGACATGTATGCTAGTGGTCTCACTACCGTGGACGCCCAAGATCGTGCGAAGTGGAGGAGGAAGCGCCGGAAGGCGGACCCTGAGCTCCGAGGTCAGCAATCAGGAAAATGCGTCTACATGAAGATGATGAACAGTTCGTAACACAGACCTTGTAGTTGCCGGCCACGTCGACACCGACCCGGTAGTCCGTGAAGCTCTGGTAGGGGGTGGAAGTTGATCACGAACAGTTAGTAACAAACAACACAGACATTGTAGTTGCCGGCCACGTCAACGCCGACCCGGTAGTCCGTGAAGCTCTGGTAGGGGTGGAAGTTGAACACGAACAGTTAGTAACAAACAACACAGACCTTGTAGTTGCCGGCCACGTCGACGCCGACCCGGTAGTCCGTGAAGCTCTGGTAGGGGTGGAAGTTGAACACGAACAGTTAGTAACAAACAACACAGACCTTGTAGTTGCCGGCCACGTCGACGCCGACCCGGTAGTCCGTGAAGCTCTGGTAGGGGTGGAAGTTGAACACGAACAGTTAGTAACAAACAACACAGACCTTGTAGTTGCCGGCCACGTCGACGCCGACCCGGTAGTCCGTGAAGCTCTGGTAGGGGTGGAAGTTGAACACGAACAGTTAGTAACAAACAACACAGACCTTGTAGTTGCCGGCCACGTCGACGCCGACCCGGTAGTCCGTGAAGCTCTGGTAGGGGTGGAAGTTGAACACGAACAGTTAGTAACAAACAACACAGACCTTGTAGTTGCCGGCCACGTCGACGCCGACCCGGTAGTCCGTGAAGCTCTGGTAGGGGTGGAAGTTGAACACGAACAGTTAGTAACAAACAACACAGACCTTGTAGTTGCCGGCCACGTCGACGCCGACCCGGTAGTCCGTGAAGCTCTGGTAGGGGTGGAAGTTGAACACGAACAGTTAGTAACAAACAACACAGACCTTGTAGTTGCCGGCCACGTCGACGCCGACCCGGTAGTCCGTGAAGCTCTGGTAGGGGTGGAAGTTGAACACGAACAGTTAGTAACAAACAACACAGACCTTGTAGTTGCCGGCCACGTCGACGCCGACCCGATAGTACGTGAAGCTCTGGTAGGGGTGGAAGTTGAACACGAACAGTTAGTAACAAACAACACAGACCTTGTAGTTGCCGGCCACGTCGACGCCGACCCGGTAGTCCGTGAAGCTCTGGTAGGGGTGGAAGTTGAACACGAACAGTTAGTAACAAACAACACAGACCTTGTAGTTGCCGGCCACGTCGACGCCGACCCGGTAGTCCGTGAAGCTCTGGTAGGGGTGGAAGTTGAACACGAACAGTTAGTAACAAACAACACAGACCTTGTAGTTGCCGGCCACGTCGACGCCGACCCGGTAGTCCGTGAAGCTCTGGTAGGGGTGGAAGTTGAACACGAACAGTTAGTAACAAACAACACAGACCTTGTAGTTGCCGGCCACGTCGACGCCGACCCGGTAGTCCGTGAAGCTCTGGTAGGGGTGGAAGTTGAACACGAACAGCAGGCCGGCGCGCTCGAACGCGACCACCTTGTCACCCTCGTGCTTCAGAGATACGTACGCCTGGGGACAAACGCATTTAATTGCACATTTGCTCGAAATTCCAACACTATCTTTTTTCGAAATGATGTTTTAGAGTCTAAATACTATTAAACGAACAGTTCTTGTATATAAGATACCGACTTGTTGTTTAAGCCAATTCGTGTTATTCTTCAACCTGCGAATTTCTGAAGCTTTAAATATCTTTGTATTCCACAATTTCCTTTAAATATTATTTTCACATTTGGAGCGACACACTTGTGGAATGCACAAGTGAAAAGTAGTTAGTTGTGTATGTGCTTTTACTTGCATTATGTATGACTATGATTTGCAAATGTTTCATTAGTAAGTACCTAGTTTACATATCCAATTCTTATTATTAGGTATGTCCTTTATATTGGTTTAGGTACATATAGATACCTAACTATATACCTACTTACCGGATTAGCGCTCAACCATCCATATTTGTCTTCCAATTCGTTCATATCCTTATCGAAGAAGTTTAAAAACTTGTACTTGAGTAGATTGTCGTCGACGAGGTTGAACTGTCGTCGCGCGTAGTGGTACGACGAGTTGTTACCGGCGCGGGGGAAGTCCAACCACTCTGGGTGACCGAATTCGTTGCCTGCACACAGAAATTGCTTTGTCAGTAGAGTTACTATGAAACAATGCTCAAAGAACACGTTAAGCCATCGGTCCCGGTTGCCATACGAACATTTATGGCAGTCGTTACGTTAGTCGTTCTCAGAGACTTTGCATTTAGCTTACCATCAGGCGCGAGGCGAAGTCAAATTGAGGTGTCCTAATTTAAAAAAAAAGTGGTACCAACAACGCTTCGATTACCTCTACTCCAGTATGTCCAACTATCTGTTCAACCGGTATAGCCACGTCATCACTATCATCCTGATATCCGACACATATCTTGGACCTAAATCGCGAGTTAAACGAGGCCCTAGCGCGCGCGGATTAGGTACGTATTTTGTAATACTTGCTCGCCAGCTCGTCCACTGCAGTAGCACCCCGTGCTATCCTCAAAAGACACGCAAGATTCGTGTCACAGTGTAGAGCACATTTTAGGTCCAAGATACAATATCTCAAGCAATATCCGTGGAGGGTTCCTGCGAATAAAGGTATGATTCCGTAGCAGACCATACGACAACTGCTGACGCACGCAACAAGTAATGCTACGTTTACATACTCGCGGCAGAGCGAGGGAAGTGGCGAGAGAAGTGGGCAGAGACGTGGTGTGAATGGTATATTCGTCATGCCGCGAGTACTGCCGCGTCTGTTGCGCAAATACTAGCGCGATGAACTATACGAGACCGCTAGATGGCGCTAAGCTAAATAAAACACGACTTTCGTTATTGCTCCTCGAATATTTACTTTTAAAAATATTTATATCGATCTACGGAAAGTGTATAGTAGTTGAAAGTGATAGTTTTTATTAATAATCTATTTAATTAATTCGCTATGCTGTAAAAGCTTATTGCGTACACTGCTACAGCGTTGTCCTCCATACGTTTACGTCCGTCTCCGTTGCAGGGCGAATACTGTAATGCGGACCAACGCGATGATGGGAGTGTGTGAATGCTAGGGCATTAATCGCGCGAATATTTCTGGCAACACGATGAGCAATGCGAGCGGCAGTATGTAAACGCGGGGTAATGCGTATGCTGTATGTGCTGCTCGGCAGCTGTCGTATGCGGTCGGCTTCAGAATCATGCCCTAAAGGAGTCTCGTACCTATGAAGTTGAGGTAGGCCTCCCCGCCGAGCGCGTGCGTGATGAGTCGTATCATACAGTGTAGCGCGAGGCCGCGCTCGACCACGGCGCTGGGCTCGCTGAGCGTCGACATGTGCGTGTACATGGCCGCGTCCATCAGCCAGAACGCTATCGTCTTGTCGCCTACCAGCGCCTGAGGGTTCACGTAGTTAGTCATGAGTCATGGGTACGCTATCGTCTTGTCGCCTACCAGCGCCTGAGGGTTAATATATTTGTCATAAGTGAGTCATGGGTCAACTCGGACAAAATACGACTCGAGTTAACCCGAGTTGAAATTCAAGTAACTCATTTAGGTACCTAATTCAGGTTATTATTATCTTTTCGATTGGTGAGAGATGGAGTTTTAGAATTTAGATCATTAAGCAACTACATCGTAGAAAGTGGCAATAATATCCAGAAAGAACACAATGTAGTCGTAGTTTAACTAGAACTACCTACGTTTTCGTAACGCTTGGGAACGTTAAAAATTGACAGAACTTCTTTTTCGTAACACTTATGAACGTCAAAAAAAATTAAACGCGTCTGCATTTATATTAAATCTAGCGATCCGCAAGATGAGAAGAAAATCTATGGAAAAAAAAAGTGACAATAAAAACATTCAACATTTTTTTCAAATGTAGTTTTAAATGTAGTCAAAATTACCGTATTTTATTAAATAAAATATAAGTACGTATTTGTTTACCTGGTCGTGACTCTCGGCGTAAGCCACGGTGCCTTCCATCCACCGCCTGTTTGTGAGAGTATGTACAATGTGTCCTATCTTCCAGTCCTCATCACGTTCCTCCTTCAGCAGCTTGATCCACATATCTGGGATTGCCATGCCGAGACGATAATCGAAGCCGCTGCCACCTTCGCGTACTGGGCGACAAGATGCAGGCATGCCAGACACATCCTGCAAGGAATGATGTTGTGGTACTCTTATTAATGATGCAACCGACTATACAGTCCACCAGGTCCTCGAACCCGCTAGAGCAAAACCACTGTGATACCACATAAACTACAAAAAATGGCATTAAATTTTAAACTTTATTGCTATAGGCTTAATGTCCAAAATTAAATGAAAAGAGTTTCATTACACTATTTCATTCACTCTACAAAAAGTCATTCAATTTTCAGCTTTAACTGATTACTTTAAAGGCTAAAATCAAATGGAAATTTCTTGCGGTGGCAGTGGCATGATAGTGGTTTTCCTTTAGCAGAATCGAGGGTCTGATAGCAAGCGGTCACCTTAACCTATGAACGCTTGCAATTTCACTGCACCTCTCGTGTTGGGTTGGCTCTTTATTTAACTAAACTGGCGAATTATTATGATGGTGGGTTGAGGTGTGTCGAGCACTTATACCTATTAATTATTTGGATGATTGAATTGGATTAAGTAGGTACCTATGTTGTATTTAAGCTATTTTTAATCTGGGTCTGAATAGCGATGGCTATGTAATCACGTCTCAATTGTATTATTTATCAGAAGCACTTTCAGCTTAATATCTTGTAACTTGAAACTAGTTATATTATCCATATCCATACTAATCCATACTAATATTATAAATGCGAAAGTAACTGTCTGTCTGTCTGTCTGTATATTCGCTTTCACGCCTCAACCCCTGAACCGATTTAGATGAAATTTGGTACAGAGATAGATGAGACCTTGGGATACGACATAGGCTATCACGATAACCGACAACCACGCGGGCGGAGCCGCGGGCAAAAGCTAGTTATAAATATAAATTGAGTTCAATCGGTCTCACCTCAGCAATAGTAATAGCCCTGCTATCAGTGTTGTGAATGATCTCATTGGCGAGCATGAGGTACACCAGCGCTTCAGTGTCGACGCCTAATCCAAAATATTCGTCGTAATGGCCGGAGAATCCTTGGCCTATACCACGACTATGGTATAACATCGAGGTGACGCCATCGAACCTGCAAAAAAGATAATAATAAAATCATCTGACTTTCATAGGTGTTACTTTCTACATTCACAGGTGCTACAAAATAAATTTATTAAAAAATATTACCAACGAATATTTACTTAGAATAATAATGTCAATATTGTTCTTTTAACTGTCAATGTGTGCATGTCATGGGATGTATGTTCATATATTGTCAACTTATACCGAAGTAGTAGCCATTTTTTGCGCCGCGTTGAAATGACTTGCTGCGTCTAGTTTAGTCTAAGGTTATACACTTTCATTCACTACTAAGAGTGTGGATTCTAAAACCTGATAAGTATTAATTTAGTGATTTTCTTACCGGAATCCATCAAATTGATACTCTTCTTGGTACCACCTGAGATTTGACAGCAGGAATCTTAAAACTTCTGGCCTGAAAAAAAAAAACATTTTAACGATTATATTATTTACGTACATTCATCATCATTACCTTAAGCAGGGTCTTTCATACAGATATTTAAGTTTATAAACATAGTAGCTACAGGTATTAAAATATAGATCTTACTCAGAATAATTGAACAGCCTGCTGTCCCACAAGGAGTGCGTTCCCCTGGCTCCGTCGTGGAAGTAACAGGAGTTGGAGCCGTCGAACTCGTTGAGTCCGTCCGCCGTGTTCTTGGAGGCGTGGGAGTGGACCACGTCCAGTAGCACGTACAGGCCGAGCTCGTGGGCACGGTCCACTAGTTGTTTTAACTCGCAGGGTGTTCCGTAACGACTGTGAATAGTTGGAGGGTTAGAAGTTTTCATCAGTCAAAATATCTTTATTCATATCGGTCACAAAGTAACACTTGTGAACGTCAAGATTATTGGCCACGGTTCACATGTTGTTTTAGCTTGCAGGATGTTCCGTTACGAATAAATAGTTGTTAGAAGTTTTCATCAATTAAAATATCTTTATTCATATCGGTCACAAAGTAATGCTACGTTTACATACTCGCGGCAGAGCGAGGGAAGTGGCGAGAGAAGTGGGCAGAGACGTGGTGTGAATGGTATATTCGTCATGCCGCGAGTACTGCGGCGTATGTTGCGCAAATACTAGCGCGATGAACTATACGAGACCGCTAGATGGCGTTAAGCTAAATAAAACACGACTTTCGTTATTGCTCCTCGAATATTTACTTTTAAAAATATTTATATCGATCTACGGAAAGTGTATAGTATTTGAAAATGATAGTTTTTATTAATAATCTATTTAATTAATTCGCTATGCTGTAAAAGCTTATTGCGTACACTGCTACAGCGTTGTCCTCCATACGTTTACGTCCGTCTCCGTTGCAGGGCGAATACTGTAATGCGGACCAACGCGATGATGGGAGTGTGTGAATGCTAGGGCATTAATCGCGCGAATATTTCTGGCAACACGATGAGCAATGCGAGCGGCAGTATGTAAACGCGGGGTAACACGTATGAACGTCAAGATTATTGGGCACGGTCCACCTATTTTTTTAGCTCGCAAGGTGTTCCGTAACGACTGCAGATAGTTGTTAGAAGTTTTCATCAATCAAAATATCTTTATTCATATCAGTCACAAGGTAACACTTGTGAACGTCAAGTTTATTGGGCACGGTCACATGGTCCACCTACTGTTTTATACCTCGCAGGATGTTCCGTTACGACTGTAGATAGTTGTTAGAAGTTTTCATCAGTCAAAATATCTTTATTCATGTCGGTCACAAAGTAACACTTATGAACGTCAAGATTTTTGCTTCTATATTTTACTATTAGATTCGCAAGGCAATAGGTAGGTAGGTCTGTGAGAGAAAAATAGGATGTTGAAACAGATAGAAGAGAGACATCTTCTTATAAGAGCTGACTCCACTCTTAGTGACTCAAGACTCTCTTGAGTGTACATTCAAGATTCTCTTGATCTTAGTAGGTAGGTGCACTTCTTAAGAGTGGTGGTTAGGGGTATTGTTTTGCGAAGATTAACAGCCCCACTCTATTTTTTGCCCGGTTACACGTGGTGATGGTATTCTATAACGAAATCAATTAATTGAAACTTACCTGCTGGCCGCAAAGAAGCTAGTGACCTGATAGCCGAAAGACGCGTAGTAAGCATGTTCCATAATGGCCATGAGTTGTATTGCGTTGTACCCTGAAATATTACACAATAAGTGTTTACTGACTTTATTAGGTATACAACAAGATTTAAATAGCCCACCAATGTGGCCTAGGCAAACTAAACTGCATTGCAGGTGTACCGGATCTACCGATTGATGGACTCTGTTGGTTTTGAGTTTTGACCAATCATTTCCTCTCGAGGTTAGAAAGTCAGGCGGCAGTCACTCCCATAAATGCAGTAAAAGCCAAATAAGAGAAGAAGTAAACAAACTCCAGATTACGAAGTAAAATCTTTTATTTTTGAACGGAGAGATGATAATGGGAGGATCTTGATGCACGTACCTTGGTTCTTAATCCTAGGTAGAAGATTTTCGCGGAATTCGTTGTAGGTGCCGACTTTGCCCTCCGGTGTAGCGATGCCAACGTGGCACTCGTATATCCGAAGGGATTTTGGTCTGTCTACTTTCTTCTGCTTGAATTCATAAGGCTAGAAAAAAAAAGGATTTTGTTAACTTCTACTTTCGGTATTCGCCACTTGTAAATTTTATATTGTGTTCTTAACTGAACTTCTGTTAGAATTATATGGGAACTACAAGATCTAAGTCATCTTTGACTTGGATCTGCTGACTGTTCCACCTCAGTTCTGAGGTGAAACAATTAGCAAGATTTAGTAACGATCAAGAAGAAGGGATATAGATGAAATGGTCAAGCTAAGTGCAACCTTACTTAATCATATTCTGTCCTCCGTGATGCCACCATTGTAACATGGTACGTGTCTATAATGGTGACCCTCTTTTCCGAGACTTCAGCTTACCATCAGGCGAGGTGAAGTCGAATTGACGTGTCCTATATAAAAAAAGGAACGCAGATGTCGCGTGTGAATCGTCCATCATGTCTCTCGCGTCTCCATTGGAAATTATGATAGCCTTGGTCGGCGGCGCAAGTGTGTGGAATACCGTTACCTTCTTTTGCGGGCCAACGAGGTGGCGGAAAAACGAGAATGGATAGATGAGCTTAGATGGATTGTACTATCCCAGAGACCGCAAACAATCCCCTTTCAAGCTAGTTTGTGAATATGCCTGAATCGACGAAATATTACGAAGTAAAATTTCTGGGCATGCGTTGCTCCCGCTGATGGCGATCCCTCCAGGGCCAGAGTAAAAATTTGGAAAACGTGGAGCCCGCCCCAACCCCTTTCGTCCCGCTGTCAGAGAGTCTTCCCCCCCGGACATAACCTTCCCTGAATCAGGTGGAAGTCCCTAAACAGACACAAGTCGACCGAAGCAGGGAGAATCGGTCTAGGTGGGGTTACTCAGATGACCTGGGGTGTGAGTGTGGAGTAGCTCCACAGACCATGGCCCACCTGCTAACGTGTGCTGCATGCCCATCTACCTGTACACCGGAGGACCTAATGAGTGTCTCCGAGAATGCGATCAAGGTAGCAGCATACTGGGAAAACAGAATTTGAGAGTAGAACCATCGATTCGATAGAAGAAGAAGAATAGATACTTACTTGATCAGGTTTGTATATAAAATGTTGGTAAGTGAACCCTTCGAACGGTTTGACGAAGCTCGCCCAGGGGGATATCCTGTACAGGTGGTCGTTCACTATGATCTGCACCCGGCTGTCGTGCCTCAGGGCGCAGGAGCCGTCAGGGTTCGCTGGTATGTTCAGCTCCCATTTGCCGTACTCCAGTTTCTTGAATGGATGACTTTTTGTGTTCCAACCGTCTGGAATAGAAGGTGTTTACTGCAGTGTCGGAACTAAAGATCCCCCCTCATGATTATTGGGTACTAGCTGTTGCCCGCGGCTCCACCCGCGTGGTATTCTGATCCCGTTCATCGCTAGTAGGTATATGTATAGCTTATGTGTTATTCTGATGTATTCATTCAGTAATTTTTACGTAAAAGAGTAACAAACATTCACACAGACGTCCATCCCATACTTACAAACTTTCGCATTTATAATACGAGTATTATAGTTTTTTTAATTTTTGTTTAATGGATATTCCAAAAGGATATATTTTAATAGTATACATTTATTTACTTTATTATAGTAGGTACACATTTAGACTTTAGTACATATTTATTTTATACATTTAGTAGGTACCTACCCACCCATGTTACCGGCAATCTGTATAATTTAGGTATTATACAGGGCGTCCCACGGCAATGCCGCAAATGTAAAAGAAAACTTCAACATTTTCTCATTATCTCATCATCTCAACATTCGGGATTCGGGATTAGAACTCAGGCCCTGTCGCACTCAATACAAGAAAAGATCTTCTAGGTCAGCCTGAACGTTATCAAAGTGACCCAAGAATATCTACTCTAATAACAGTTGCCCTAGGGCGTGGAGATAAAGCAATCAGGGTTTAATGCAACTAGCACTAAGTAACCATTATCAGCTAGTAGTTATACGTAATTACTTACTACGTACTTAGTGTAACTATATGAAGTTACTCTGTCTCTACATACATTCATTACCTTAATTCTCATTAAAAATCATCAATTAGGGTCAAGGTCATTGGCCTATAAACCGTTCGATAAGTTATACCTACCTACCTATAAGCTACAGGAAATAGGAAACTTAAACTTTACCTGTTAAAATAAAGTGGGCGCGTTGATTATATTATAAACTAGCTTTTGCCCGCGGCTCCGCCCGCGTGGATGTCGGTTATCGCGACCAAACATAGCCTATGTCCTTTCTCAAGGTCTAACCTACCTCTATACCAAATTTCATCAAAATCGGTTCAGCGGTTTAGTCGTAAAAGTGAGACAGACAGACCGACAGACAGACAGACAGACGGACAGACAGAGTTACTTTCGCATTTATAATATTAGTAGGGATAGTCTTTGGCATTACATTGGCGGTGAGTAGGGTAGCCAGAAGTCACTGGAGAGGTTTTGTGCTGTCAGTGGGAAAACCATGGCAAGGCGTCCTTGACCTTGTCTTCTTCGTTGACGGCACAGAATCTCTGTTCTTGGTCGGCAGCACGAGTGTGACTTTCCTGGTGTTGCATTCGTCCATAGGCCACGGTAACCACTTTCCATCAGGTGGACCGTATGCTTGTCTGCAACCTCATCATTTCAGCCATAGGAAGTCCACTGCTGGACATAGGCCTCCCCTATTTATTTATTTATTTTATTTTATTCGGAAAACAAACAGTATCTTACATCTAAATTCACAACTGATTGAATAACTCTGAACCATTTAAAAGTTTTCGCATATGCATATTTAGTGCTTGTCTGTACACATAAGATTTGAATTAATTCAGTCGTTAGTACAGTCAGAGAACCGACTCAAACCACTTCCCAGAGATAAAGTGACTATAGGAGGATGGACTTGTGTTAAAGAGATCAAGTTCAGGGTGGTTTCCTAATTTATTTACATAGTCTGCCGCTCTAACCTATAGATCTCCAATAGGACCGGTTGGAAGCGGCTCGCATCCAGCGCGTTCCCGCGGCCTTAATGAGGTCGTCTGTCCACCTTGTGGGTGGACGTCCTACGCTGCGCTTGCCGATACGTGGCCTCCACTCGAGGACTTTTCGACCCCATCGGTCATCAGTCCTCCGTGCTATGTGCCCTGCCCACTGCCATTTCAACTTGCTAATCCGCTGGGCTATGTCGGTAACCTTGGTTCTTCTACGGATCTCCTCATTTCTGATTTGATCTCGCAGAGAGACTCCGAGCATAGCCCTCTCCATAGCTCGTTGGGCTACTTTGAGCTTACTCATAAGGCCCATAGTGAGGGACCAGCACGTTTCAACCTAAGTGGTATAAAAAAGAACTTACTGAATTCGCCCTGTAAGTGCAAGGAGTTAGCTGCAGGCGCCCACTCTCGCCACGTGACAGACCCATCAGAATTGTACTGCGGTCCGAAATACTTGTAGCCCTGTGTGAACCCGTTCAACCCTCCTTCCCACGACTCGATTTTATCCCAGAGGTCTTTGAAGCAGCCATACCTGAAATCAGATGTTATTTTTATGTTCTTCGTATTTGATCACTAATTTAAATCGTAGATATGCCGATTAGGAAATATTTTTGGAGTATCAAGACTTTTATTCTGTGGTAGGTAATATACGCGACTGCTAGGAGGGGCGTGTTCGATTCCCACTCAGTGCAAATATTTGTATGCATGAATATGGCTATTTGGATTGGTCTGGTCGTGCCTCGGAGAGCACGTTAAGCCGTGGGTCCCAGTTGCCATACGAACATTTATGACAGGACTTTTTAGGGCTCCAACTAACCGTAAGAGTTGGAGCCCTAAGAAGTCCAACAAAAGTCCAATAACTGCAATGCTTCGATATTGCCAATGGGTTGTGGAGGTCAGATGGCAGTCGCTTCACGGAAAATATCAAAGTTCAGCCAAATCCGCAACTAGACTGGAAAATCCGGACTCCGAGGTGTAGGCGTCTGCCGTTGGGCAACAAGAGGGACTTCAAAATATAAGATAATGGTTTCGTCATAATCAGGCATACCCTGCTGTTAGGTAGGTATATCATTCTCAGAGGTTTGATTCAGTAACGTTACGTTTTCAAATCGCCTAATTTAAATTCATTTAAAAAGAGAAGCGTAAAAAGGGTTTTTAAAATCAGACGTTTTAAAAACGCAGTTTAACTCTGTTTCGCTTTCTTTTTTAAATATTGTTATCGCAATATCGCCTCGTATTAAGTTGTGAAACACGTTGTTATGGCTACTTATCTGATATAGTTAACAATCATATTAATGTATCTACTTTTAACCATCTATAGACATATTTTGATGTAATGCTAAATTTAAGAGTACCTACCTAGTATTTTGTTTGGAGTCTGTCTGTGCCTTAGCATGGGTCTGGGTGGGCGTACCCATCTGTGTAATAGGTATTACTTAGGTAGGTAGGTACCTATTTACTAAATAAAACCTCTCTCACTCTAGAACCCATAATAATTCGAAACAGAAGCTAGTTCCAGCTGTTTACTTTAAGATGTAATTAATTATGTATAGGTACCTACATAGCGCTGTGTAGAATGTCTTAGAATAAAAGAAAACAACCAGACCGAAAAATTTAAATCATTGCTGAAGCCATACCGCTACACTAGATACCTACCACTAGTACCACTACTAAAGGATTTTGAAAGTCTCCAACAGACGTGAGTGACGGATTGATCTCACAACTGAACAAGTTTATTAAATGGAAGTACCTACCTTCTTACTATAGGTAGGTAGGTACTTATAATTACCAAGTAGGTAGGTACCTAAATATATTAGGTAGATAAGTAGGTAGGTAGGTACTCGTATCATTAATAATAACATAGGTAGGTACTTAAGAAAGTAAAGAATCAATGATAATTAGGCCGGTAGGTACTTAATGACACTAATTCGCTTAATTTTAAAGTTTTAAACATAAATAATTATAAATAGGTAATTATTTTTCTGAAAAATAAAAAAATAACTATTTAGCCGATTTTTTTATTATGTATTTACTTAAGTGATAATAAGACAATTTATAACCATTCCAATACGAAATAGGCGCGCAAAACACCACATTTCTTTAAAGTTTTAATTTGACCTTAAGTTTGACATTGAGAATGTCACAACACAATCACAATACACTTTAAGCGTATGCAGCGCTGTAGCCGTAGCGTAGCGGTATTTTATGAGCTGTTTGTATATCTACAATACGCACATTGAATAAATTATGCTATGTGTATGTTACGGTATAAAGTTTATAGTAATTTTGCTTATAGGTATAGAAATCAAATTTGCGTCTCTTATTTGTAATAAAAACAGTTCAGCTGATCTACACTGAGTCGCTTCATTGAAGCGATGTATCGCTTCATTGATAACAAGTTCGTAAACACATCTAACCTAACTTAACCTCGAAATAAACTATCTTCTCAAAACATTGTTTTGGATAGTAATTTAACTGAAACTTTTATGTAACTTGTTCTAGAAATATTAACAACTCACCTGCGACGAATTTCACGTTCATACGGCTTTAAATAACCATCTCTTTCGAATAAAGTCTCTATGTCGGGCACAGGAACTTCCATCGGATCCATTGCGGAATAGTTGCCTCCCATTATTTTTCTGTGGCCGTTGATTTGTTTAACCGGTACGATGTGCGCATGCGCCTCACAAGTCACAAGCGCGCGAAATGATATCGCTAGTTTAAATAATTACAACTGATTATAAATTATTTGTGGCAGACGGTCACTGTTTAGATAAAATGCGGGTCAATAGTGCCACAGGCCGTCGTACCTACCTACCAAACTTATTTGTTTATTTTTATTCAAGCAGGTACCTACCTACCTATTTAATTAAAAACTATAGTCGTGCTATAGTTTCCTCTCAAACTTGATTGAGGCATACTTTACTATCTACTCCTATTATTACTATTATTCTTTTAGTCTGAGTTTCTCTGAGAAGGCTTATCGATCATGCTATCAATCGTATTACACATTTTTATGTGTTCGAAGATTGTGGAACAAACTGGTAGTTTGTCTGTTATAATGAGTCTGTTTCACTTTAGAATACCTACTGTCGGAATTATAGCAGAATTAGCAGACAGTCTCTTTGGCGTTGAGGTAGTGCCATAGATTAATATATATAGGTACTAGGTATGTAGTGCATTCGAATTATACGCAGAGGGCGTAGGTTTGTTGCCCGGGGCCCGGCCCGAGTGCAAATAATATTGGTAGGTATTAATGAATAAGTCTTTTTGCACCGTCGCGCGTCAGTCCCGGTTGTCATAATACAGTGAAATAGCCCACATCGAAGGTCTGATCAGCGATCTCACTGATCAGGATCACCCGTCTAGTCAACGGCGTCCTCACTGGCAGTACCTACTTACACCTTGGGACACATATTTTGGACCTAAATCGCTAGACAAACGACGCCCTGGCGCGCGCTGATGTTTTCGTAAATTCTATGCTTAGTGAATTTGCGTTCATCCACCAAAGTAGCAGCCGTACTATCCTCAAATCAAATGGTATAGTAAGTAGTATACGTGTAGCACCCGTTGTAGTGATTGGTCCGGAATGGAATCTCCACGCATCAATCTCCGGTGCATCTTGCCTGAGCAACGGAGATGGCAGTGCCAGGGGAGACGAAAATTCCGGCTGAGGTGGATGCGACTTTGGAAAACGCTGCTCTGATTACCCTAGGGCACAGCGGGGTGATCCCGTAAGAGGGTGGCGGGGAGGGGTTTCACTCATGCAAAAAGAGTGTGGCGGCGTAACGTGCCCCAGCTATTTGGCCCAGTGTCTTATTGGTGCCTTATTTGGTAACCTTGGAGCCCGGTAATTGAGAGCCCAGATGGCGTGGGGTTTTAGTCGCTTCGAGATCAACATAACCAGCCCCGATGACCGACGGAAGTGGTATCCGTGGGGATTTCCGTACGAAAAAGATAACTACAGAAAAATACACTAAGTTTTAACCCCAGAATACAGTCGTAACATAAAATACCTATTATTAGAATGAGACACATCTATACTATTTTAGTGTTGCGTATACATAAGCATATTTAAGTAGATAAACCAGTTTGATCCTTGACTGGTTGTTTGTTAATACATTATCTAAGCTTGTCGGTGTATAAATAGATTGAATCTTTATCTAATTACGAGCTGTATACCAACCAGTCACACATTATGATAGAAAACTTAAAATAGAAATTTATAATTGGTACTTTTTTATTGTAATTTCTGATTAAATAATTCGGACAATGTGAGATTGTGAGAGCTAAAGATGTGACAGGCATTCCGATTAATATGAAGATGATGATGAGGCTATTTTCCACTGAAATACCCATCATGTCAATAATTGTCCAAGCATGATGTTGTTTTATGGGGGAAATGGGTGAATTGGCCCACAACAAAGCGCAGATTACCTATCCGGCCAACGGCATACCCTGCAGGCAGTAAGTAAGTATGATATTGTCTTGGTATCCCTGACTGAAGGCTCTCTTTAGTATTAAAGTTTGTTAGTATGTCAGGCACTGCTTCACAACCAGCTAGAAAATGTGTAAAGTTTTTTTTTTCAATTTTCAAAAGTTATCAGTAAAATTTGGTAAAAAAGTTATAGTAAAAAATTAAATGTGAGATAAAAAGTAAAGCCTTCAGATTAAGCTGCAATAAAACTGTACCATCTAGTAAGAGACTAAATCAAATACATCTTTCACAAATTACTTAACAATAAGGAACACAAAAATTTAATACAGAAATAAATAAATAATAACATAACATTTTATTATAATACTCTTATTTATCTATTACTATGCTACACACATTCAGGAAAATACTAAAATATATCTGAACCGGTTCGCTTTGCTCTGTTCACGGCTTCTTCAGGTTGTAATTTTTCCTCTTCAGAAGGTTCTAATGGGTTGCCATCAGCGTCAAGCTTGCCTTGTTTGAAGTCCATTACTATTTTCTTACTGTAAACAGCTTCAAACAGTTGCTCAGGCGTGAATTCGCTTTGGATAACATCTTCAGCCTTGTATGAAACGTAAGGCTTCAGCTCAAAACCTTTCAAGTCTGGAACGATTAGTTCTGGTATCATCTCAGGTACAGAGACAAAGCGTCCATTGACAAAATAGCCTGTATCACGAACTCCTAGCTTATCAATGTTTAATTCCCTTTTGTCGGTCATCTGCTGTTGTTTGTGTATACGAGTACCTCTCTTGTTAGCGATAACAAATTTCCTAAAATTTCGTTTTCCCTCTTTTGGAGCTGTTAGAGAAATACTTCTTTTTGCAATATGGTTAATTAAACAAGATATTTTAGACATTCTTGCTGATTATAAAAAATAAGTGACCAAATTGTTTTTTAATTTTTAGGTTACATAACTGTCAAAATGAAATTGGCATTACGCATGACATTATTGACAAATGACATAGACATTGCTATTCCACAGATAAAACTTTGTATAGTATTGTGATTGGCCGCCTCTCTACTCTGTGTTATCCCTACTAAGTACTTAATATTATAAATGTGAAAGTAACTCTGTCTGTCTGTCTCGCTTTCACGCCCAAACCACTGAACCGATTTTGATGAAATTTGGTATAGGGGTAGATTAGACCTCGAGAAAGGACATAGGCTATGTTTGGTCACGATAACCGACATCCATGCGGGCGGAGCCGCGGGCAAAAGCTAGTACTATAATAAGATAGAAAAAAGTCATTTAGCATCTTTAGCATAATATTACGTACAGTGATAATTTATAGGGATGAATGGTCTGTATTAAATAGTGTGTACATTGTGATATTTGCTTTGACTGTATTGTGTGCTGCGGGTCAAAATAAATATATTTTTCTTTCTTTTCTTTCTTTCTTATTTAGCCAATTTGGTTGGCACGTCTCGCCGCATCGGCCAAGAATAAGAGTTCAGCTAAAATCGTTTTTTTTTTCGACTTTGTAGAACGTTACTTTCTCTCAATCGCACATCGGACTGACCAGTTCCTTTATGCGCCCTCTACACCTAGACAGATGCATCTGCAGACGTCGGCAGATGCATCCGCAGATGTCCGTCAGACGTGTGGACTGTGGACACTCCGCACTCGCTCGCACCGAATCCCTTTGATCCGTGCCACGAAAACTGATAAACCGACAACAAACGGATTTGTGCCAGATGCATTTGCAGGCGTTTAATACCTGCGGCAGACGAGCAAATCACCCCCTCTACACGTCTGCGTACGCGCCGCGGAAGACATCGGCAGATGAATCAGTCCAGGTGTAGGGGGCATTATTTTAAGCTGTCAGTTTCCATCCAAATTATTTTCATTCAAGTTTCCGACTGTCAGTTATAAATATTTATGAAAGTATTGGTAGCTAGTAAAAAATAAACAAGACATCATATTCGCATTCATATAATTTATATTTAACCTATATACATAATTATCTTCATGTTATACTCACAAGACCTTCTTATTAGTCCATCCAAGACAAATAAAACGGTTTTTAGAGTGAATAATAATTTATAATAAAATTCATTGTGTTTGCGACCTTGGTACATATTCATGTTTATGATAAAATTGATAAAGTAATTTTTCTGGCATTATACTGTTATTAATTTCGTGAATCGAATATAATTTATTATTCATTTACCGACTTATTTTGTACACGACTCTACATATTATTTATAAATATAACAACTCAAAGTAAAAAATCTATAATTTATCTACATTTTGTGCTCTTATATGAACACTATAGTTTACCACAGAGCAAAACTTTTATTTTTGACCATAAATTCCATTCGACTGACTTTCGCTACTGTCAAAAATAGTTTATTGCTATTTTAACATTGGCACTATTTTATTACAGTTAGCACCTTTGCGTAGACAATACTATGTCTATTATGTTTATTGTATGAGATTAATAATGTTCTTCGTAAACAAAACAAATTGAAATACTTAAGTAGTTGATCATAAAACAAAAACGAACCAAAAACCCGAGAAAGACATAACAACACTACATTTTTATTGTCCAAGGGAATGTTAAATAACATAGTTAAGATCAGTATCACAATATTAGCAGACAACATAACGTCTCAACCACGAAATAAGACAATTCTTGCACCGAGGCGGGTCTTTTGGCTCACTTCTACATAATATTTGAACATATTGTAGCATTCTTTATAGATTGCAAGCTGCCAACTTAGGTTCAATGCCACCATTTAATCTAAGCAATGAAATAAGTAATAACATCACCTTTTTACGGATATTATCGCAATTTATTTGTTATTATTTACTTTTGGCCTGACGTTTTGGCTATTTTTCAGCAGTCATGGTCGCAGGGTGACTGAATTGCGATAGAATCCGTTAAAAAGCGGTTTTATTTAAAGTAAAACTTAAAGTATCACTTCCAAGAAGTTAAAGAGAAAGAGAAGAGAAAGTTAAGAAGTTCTTAATAGGTAGTATTGTGGTTTTGTGATTTCAATTTTGATTAAATTACAGATATTTTTGTTTTCCTTTAGTAATATTAAATATAAATTATATCAGTTACTGGGGACGGACGGTACCATCCCCTTTGAGTTGGACCCACACCAGTGCAATAAGAATTATCATCAACTAGATTATCTCACACATAAAACTTCATACATCATACCTACATATAAAATATTTTTTAAATTTTACATTACCAATATTTATATTACTTCCGAACACATGTCTTCCTAACGGTAACGACATATCTAGCGAATATTTCTCTTATAATTTTATACAATTTGAATATAAATTTCGGGTTTACAGGCCATTGTAGATGAAAAATGCTTCTTACGGGCAAAGGAAAGGGCACCACGGCGATATAAGGCCATAACATTTCATCAACCTTTAAAATAATTTTATAATAAGAAACATTTTGAGGCTGGAAACACACCACTCACCTCCACCTTGTATTTTTTTTAAGGTTTTTAAAAAAATAGACAGCAGACCGTATTTTTTACCTTGTAAAGTTATTTTGTACACCTCTAATCATTTTTTTCTCTGCAAGAAGTGAGGGTGAGTTACACCGTAAATTTGTAATAAAATCATGCGTATGCAGGCGTAGGCATTCATTTTACGTAACCTAGTTACACTTGAAAATATTCCTTGACCTGATTAAACATGTGTTATATCAGTGGTCATGTGTCGGTTGGTCTTTCGTCATGATGGTTTTGGTCAAGCTCTTCTAGAGTGTCGCTTGAGGAGTGTGTCATATCGCTCAGTTCATCAATTTGCTTCTGCTTCTTGCGAACGTTCCAGTGCAGGCACTCTGCTAGAGAATCGAACCAGTCTGAGATCTGATCTTGTGCGCATATGGACGGCACAGGGTACACGGAGGTCGTTACGTACAGACTGAATAACAAACAAAAAAGAAAAGGTAAAATTTTTGGTCATATTACTTGACTCACCGCGTATTTCACAACTCACCCTCAATCCTCATCTTATCATA
Source organism: Eilema depressum (assembly GCA_914767945.1). Classification (NCBI taxonomy): domain Eukaryota; kingdom Metazoa; phylum Arthropoda; class Insecta; order Lepidoptera; family Erebidae; genus Eilema; species Eilema depressum. The sequence goes on from OU612026.1 coordinate 5,767,137, forward strand.
TCTTATTTCGGAATAATACATTTATTCGCAAGTAATCGAGTCTGTTCATAGAATTTAACATTCGTCATGCCTCGATTTCACTATTTAAATAAATTATTTTTAAAGTCAAATCAGTTTGAGGGTGAGTAGTGGAATGCATATTCCCAATAATTAATTTGCTACAAAGCGAATGAATGAAATAATATTATGTCACAAACACATACACTTATCTTTTCATACTTTTCTAATGATATAGTGAATTATTTTTAAATTGGAAAACGCGAAATCAATACTCGGGCAGGACTCGAACCCGCGATCTTTCCCTTACAGGGGGAATGCTCTAACCACTGAGCCACCGAGCTTCGCCCAAGATTGATCCAAATTTTCCAATACATCCATCTTAAAATCAAATCTTTAATTTGGATCAATCTCGGGCGAAGCTCTTAAAATTATATCAATATCGTGAATTCATCAACTGGTTAGTTAAATATGTACATACTGAGTTGTTCAACATTTAAATCACATGCATAACTTACATAACTACTAAACATGCAAAGCAGAAGCGCAAACAAGTATATTTATGTAAGTAGATATGCGATTATATACCTTTTCCAACTAACTATAAAAACTACAATTAGATACATAAATAAGCCATATAACCTACGTTACTTTATATACAGTAAACCAACACCAAAAAATAAGAAGTGTGTTTGTATTATCACTCAAAACTCGATGTTAATGTAAAGAAGTACTCAATGTCAGTTGGCGTCGCCATACTCATGATATTATCTATTTGTACTCAATTTGAATTACTCAGGACACCGTTAAACATCATTGTCTCGAATTAAAAGCGTATGTATAACTAATATCAAATTCTACAATGTTAGATATACATACGCTCGGAATTCGGGAACAATATGGAGTCTCGATGCGTCCTAAATAATTCAAATGGCTAGTACGTCCTGTTACCTATCGCCAGGTCTGAGAGTCAACTGCGAGCGTCCGTCGAACGAGACGCTGGCCGAGCAACGCGCTTCTAGGGTGGGCATTATCTGAAACAAGCCCTCAAATCTCAATTGATTGTATTTAATGAGCAGTGACGGTGATGCTTGTGGGATTTTATAGGATTACTCAAAATTTATTTATTTTTATTTATTTAAACTTTATGCACAAATAAAATGGATGTACAAAGGCGGACTTAATGCCATGGGTATTTTCTACCAGTCAATCTTCTAGAAAATTCTGAACCTTATTAATATTTAATTTTTAAGTCTAGAAAGAGAAGCTGCGTATCTCTTATAATTCACTGTTCAACTTGCGTGCTCCTTAAAAGTAAATTATTTACTAGAAAGGACACGAAATCTCCCTCAATCTGTGGTTTAAGCCGTAGGCTCGCTATTTTGTCACGGATACTATTTACAGTGACTTAGTTAACGATTAACCTATGATTACAGTCACTTGTAAATATTCGTCAGTATAATAATTCAAATCCATCAGTATATTAGTAGACTAAAATAGAATTAGACATTTTCGATGGTTTTCTAAACATCTTGTCATAGAGCGAAAACAAAACAGCCCTAGCATATTATTTAAACAACAAAAAAAGGTCAAAGAGACAATAGAAATACAGACACGAAGTGTTAAAAGTGCTAATTACTACACTATAGAGAACAGACCTCTACCATGAGCTCTTAAAACAGGTCAATAATTAAACGACTGTCATACAACCAACTGTAACAATAACTTTGCAATCCCATATAAATATATAGGATTACAAAGTTACATTTGCAGTTGGTATTATGACTTGTTTTAGGAGTTCATGGTAGGCCATGAACATGCGATACAAAGCTTATTATAGCGAGCGTGCACAGCGGATGCGTTACTAGTACCCCTAGTGAGGTCTTAGTGTACCTATCTCCGTGATGCAACGCTTGTCGGTTCCGTCCGTCGAACGATACCCACATGGCGTTACGCGCGTCCGGTGACAGTGCGATCTAGAAATATCTTCACATTAAACTCTGCGTGAGGAATTACAAAATGTACTGCTGTGAGGAAACACACTATAAAAATACATGAAAATGAATATGACTAGAAAAATAATTCAAATGTCAGTAGCACGAAAGTCAGTAAAACAGCTAAAACTACTTGTAATGGAAAAATATACACAATAATAATATTGTTAAAGATTGCAATCGAATCTTTTCAACTCAAGTCGATTTTGAAGTTGTAATGTTCTATGTGAATTCTTGCAGTCAAATTTCACTTCAAGAAAGGCAAGTTTCATTTATAGATGAACTGTAGAGCAAAATTCTAGTATCTAGCAAAATGTGAGGAGAATTTACAGCAGCCATAGTATTTTGTTGTGTAATTGTGTCTCGTTACAGAATATTACAGGATCGCCAGGATTGGCAGACTCTGCGCACATGAGAGGCCATATCCAGCAGTGGACTGCAATAGGCTAGCTTCAAGTATCAATGGAGTTTCAGCTGCAGCGTTAACGTGTATAGATTTGTATAAAGCCCGACCAATAAAATAAAAAACCCGTACTGGGGGCGCTAAAAACATCTATGATTATGACAACACCAAGTATAGTGATACACATGTAAAATGCCAATATTTTTCAACACACTTGCTTATGAACAGGCTTTTATTTCCCCGCAATTAAGCACGGAATGACACCTAATATAAAACTGTGACTTTTTCATTGCTTCTTCTTCCTCCTAGCGTTATTCCCAGTCGCATCCGAAGCTTTCAGCTTGGAGTCTGGGGTCCGCTTTTACCAGTCATAGCTATAGATTTGGCTAGACCTCGATATTTTCCGTGAAGCGATTGCCACCTGACCTCCACGACAAAATGTTAACATTAGGCGATATCGAAGCTTTGCAGCTAGACCGTTGTTTTTGGACTTTTTAGGGCACCAACTACCCGTAACGACTGCCATAGATGTCCTTATGGCAACCGGGACCGACGGCTTAACGTGCTCTCCGAGGCACGACCAGACCAATGCAAATACCCATATTTAATGCACACAAATATTTGCACTGAGCGGGGATCGAACCCGCGCCTCCTGCGTAGCGGCCGCGTTCACTACCGCTACGCCACAGAGGCTGTCATGTTTTTCATTGCTATTATTCACAAAAGTGAGTTATAGACTTCTTTTTTTTTTATTTCATTAAGTTGCTTTGTTCTTAAGTTTCGATACAAAAAAGATCGTGTCCAATATTACAAACGAATTAATATAGAAAGAAAAGAAAAAGAAAGAACTTGTAGTACGTGTTTAATATACAAAACTTTCACTAAAATGTTTTTTTTTTTTCTCTGTTAAAAAGTTAAGTTTTTCTCTGTTAAGTTTTCTGGTTAAAATAGAAAAATAGACGCGGCGTGTTATACTGGTTACAAGGACTGGGCACAAATCACAACACAGTAGTATCCGTATAATAGTTTACTGCTTGGAATGGTAAATACAAGTTAGACATACAGTTACACCATGTATAGAACAGGGACCACGCGATATTGTTTTTCGGACTGCATAAAATTCTTGTATTTTATGCCTAACAGCACAGAGATCAAAATAATCGAGCATGATTTTCTTTTTTGCGTTAGGCTTATTTTTCTTAGGCGTAGAAAATACATTTGACGTTTGACCTTCTCTTCGTATTTTTATTACAGAAGATCGGGATATACCTAAAAATGTGAATAATAATTAGTCACAGTAAAATCAGTAGATTAGGCCAATTTCAGTTGCACGTACTCTATGATGTCCTACCCGTCATGTTGACAACAAGGTCCGTGATGTTATTTAGAGGAACAGAGTCCAATCCTTGCTACTTTTTATCCGACAAATACTTTGTTATATTATAAATTACTTTTCTTAACTGGCTTTTAATAGTTTTCGGCATATTAAGGTAACTGTACCAATGCTCGACACTTTAAGGAAAAATAAAATTTCAATCTAAAAAATTTAACAAATTAATTACAGCATGGTCGTTACATTCTTTTTTAACTGTTACAGCAACAATTAGACATTAACTTTTGCCCATAAAATCTTTAAAATCTATCATACTTTTACTTTAAATTAAATTATTATGCACTTGGTCGAAAACACCAATGCTAGACATCATTGTCCCAATGGTCCAAGTATGTCAATAACTTCAATATTTATAACGTTTATACTAAAATTAGTAATAATCATAACTTATAAACAAAAAAATCACACCTATAAAAATCAGTACCCTTGGCAAAAATCTTAAGAAATAACACGACCGTGTTCACGGAGTCACATTATTTGCTGTCAACAGTCTTTCTAAATTTACTTCGGATGGTGTTGCGAATATTTGAACATATCTTACAGATACCATTAGGCATCTTTTAAGTCAATAGTCTTATAAAACAAATGGATAATTTTCTCAAAATACTGGGTTTTGTTCGAAAGTGTCTAGCATTGGTACAGTGTCGAGCATTGGTACAGTTACCTTACTATAGTTTTGTAGTTTTGTAGCGCTCTCAAACTCAACAACACGCACAATTGACACCACACTGACAGATGACCATAATGACATTGTATAGATTGTTACCATATGAAGAAATTAGTTCCAATAGTTTACCGCAATATGGCGAGGTTTTTTATTTTACTGGTCGGGCTTTACAACAGACCTATGCCATGTTATATTATAACAAAAGTATCCTGACATCCTCTGATTGGTAGACGCTGGGAATGCCGTACTCTTGAAAAATAATGATATGTGCAAAGAACTACTCGTAGCTTTATTTTATTTGTAACAATGCTAAAAAAAGTATAAATATTTCAAGTATATTCACCTTGAGTTCCACTCCGGCTGGAACCACTATAGGTCTGAATGATAGCGAATGGGGGCAAATAGGGGTGACCATAATGGCTGGGACTGACGGGTGGATCATACTCGCGCCGGCGGCTACTGCGTACGCTGTGCTGCCAGTCGGCGTGGATACTATTAGACCTGGAGATTTAAAACGATAGTCAATAATATGATATATTAGTAATATTACTAATATTATATTGATTTTGTCACCCTACTTCCTACTAATATTATAAATGTGAAAGTTTGTGAAGATGTTTGAATGTTTGTATATTTGTTGAGCTGTTGGCTGGACGGATCTCGTTTAAATTTCGTACAGGGATAAATTATGGCTTGGAATAACATAGGCTACTATTATCCTAGGAAAAGGTTCCCATTGAAAGCGGGAACGGGTTCAAAATTCCACGCGGGCAGCAGCTAGTAGGTTTTTAAAATAATTAAATAAGTATAGATGCTCATTGCTCATTGTAAAGCACCATTTGGTTTAGTTCTCATAGTAATGCATGACTAAAACTAATTTGCCATTCACATGACAAAGTTAATTGAGCATGTAGTCATAGTACAAATAAGTAATTAAGATTTTAGTAAGTCACCTTAACTTGCATTAATCTATATTGGTGCATAAACTTCAATTGTAATTTTCATGTTTTCACGCTACGAAATTGTAAGTAAATACGTTACACCAATTATAAATACAGAAATAGTAGCTGGTTACTCTTTGTATATTGTTTACTAACTTACTTTGTTTATCGAAATATACACATTATGGAAAATAACGCTGTTTAAGTCACCATCATCGATTATCATAACCTCGGCGCTGTGTAGGCGCAAAGGATTTTTAGGTAACGAATTCCGTTCCCTTACCGTCTCCCTGAACTGAAGTGATGTGCTTCCCATCCAAAAACAGGTCAATGTTAGACAGATAAGGCGAAGGTCCACGGTCTACCACCACCTCGTTCAGCACTAAAATAGTGGTGGGTTTTTTCTTATCCTTGCCATCTTTGTCGTCGCGACTTTTGCGTAACACTACGCATTGGAGACGCGATCGTAACGTCAGAGCGGCGTGACCTGAAAAATTATAAGGAATGTGAGAGACGATAGTAAATTAGAAATTCTAATGGAGTATTGTACTCAAACATTCCACGATGTAGATAATGTAGTTGGTATTCCAAGAGCATAGTAAAATCAATTTGTTTATCTGGGTTAATTAGAATAGTAGGTACATTAAGCATCGTGTTCGCAATGTAATAGAATGGAATAAAAAGTAATGGAACATATAACTCATGATTACCATTTCCTTTTGCATGGGTTCTCAGCTATAAGAATTCAAAAATTGAATACTAAAAGCAATAGTTTAAATAAATTGAACGTAATTTACGAATTTACATGTTATTTTGCAGTGATTGGTGGAATTCGATTATAAGGTGGGTAGTGGAATTCGATTCAACGATGGGTAGTGGAATTCACGCATACACAATACACTTAATAAATCATGATCATCAAAATAGGTATTGTAAAACGTGAACACAGTTAGCTATTTTTAGCACCTAGGAAGACGACATAAAAAAGATCTAGATTAACCTACGGATGAGTAAAGGCGGCGGTGAATTATGATAGTATTCAGATCCCAGGATAACAAAATACCTTTTTGTATATGCTCGAATGTTATGTACACTATGTACAGTCTACACAAAAGATACGGTTGCACCTTTACATATAAACTTGTATGTAAAAGTGCAACCGTATGTCCTTTGTCGACTGTACCTAAGTCCTGGTATATTGTCTAGGGGTGCTTTTGTGTAAGAAGTCAGACTTACCTTCTAAGACATTCATAACTTGATCTTGGAAGTTGTTGAACTCGAACGGCGTGAGGAATCCCAACGAGCCCAAGTGGAATGCCATTACGGGAGGCACTGATTGCTGGAAAAATAATTAAACGTATGTTTATAATATAAGTCGTGTGTGAATCCATCGAGATCTTTGGGGACCAACCAATCTCATCTGCTAGATACTGTACCTGCTGACCGTCGAATGAGGCTCTCATGTAGGTGCTCATTTCGGGATTGGGATCAATAATCATCTTGGCGTTGAACCTATTGGTTGCACCCGAGAAGAAATGTGCAAACTTCTATAAGTTGTTGTCCGTCGTCGAATAAGCCAAATCTATATTTGGCTTATTCGACGACGGACAACGACTGCCGTCTGTCACCTCAACTTAGAAGAAAGCCAAAGCCTCGCCCGTTAATCAGCAGAAGTACCGGCTTGTAGCTAAGTTTGGCTTGGCAGACCTAGCGGCACGGGTGGATTTTGGAGATATTTTAAGATCGCGAGGAGCCATTGAATGATGTATGTGGAGTGACACGTATTTTGATGTTTATGACAACCGTCAACGTATGTCAATCCCATACATTGGTCAATCTATTCTATTCTACAGTCAGCATCAAAGTACTCAAAATGATATTAATGCCTTTAGTTCGGACGTTAATACAATTTAAATCAATAAAACAGTTTGATATTTACAAAATTAGTAGCTGTTAAGATCATTTTGAGTTCTTTGCTAGTCAAGATCGATCTGAAGCTGACTGTACGAACGTTTTGCCACTTTTCTAATTTAAGTCCAGGAAAAAAAGATAGGCAATACCTATAGAAAAAAAAATCGTTAATTTACCGGTACTATGGGGTGAATAGGGATCAATGGGTGAATAGGGATAAAATGGTCAGCTGAATTCTGTAGTTATTTTCTTTCATGTGAAATTATGGATATATGATAACTCTGCTCATTATTACATTGAACTAAATGTAATAATGCGCAGAGTTATCAATATTATCTGGTTAGATACTTGGAATTGGGGAGAGAAATTATTAGAAAAATCTAACGACCATTTTATCCCTATTCACCCTTTGATCCCTATTCACCGCATTTTACGGTAGTCTCACCTGGAACAAGGAGCTAGCATGTAGCAACGTCCCATCTCCTCCCAGACATATGATGAAGTCGATCTTGTCAGTCAGGTCGTCCTGGCCCGCCCTGAACGTCATGAGCCGTTCTTTGACCGACGTAAAGTCGCCGTACTCAGCCAGCAATGTATCGTCGAGCACAGCAGCTTCGACGAACACCACCATACTCTTGTCCTGGAATTATTGAGTGATTTTATAGTAACTTGACCGATGTACATTGTTACAATTAAAAGACTTTTTAACTTAACCGTTTATCATTCTTACAATTTAAAAGACTTCTTAACTTAATTGTTGTAATTAAAAGATTGAATTAATCGTCGTAGGTTCATTGAGAGAAGCAGCGCAATCCGAATTGGATACATTGGTAGAAGACTAATGCGGGAGAGGACTAGGCTAGGTAATTAATAAAACGCCATCGATCCATTATCGCCTATTTGATCAAATGGCTGAGTAGTATTCAGGCTACTAGTTGAACGACGCTGTTTAGTAAAGAGGCTAGGCTGTTTATTGAACGGCTAGTTAAGCTAGTTGGCTGCAACATAATCTCTTAAAAAATAAATATTTTTCTTCATGCGCGAGTCCGACTCGCACTTGACCGGTTTTCACATGATTATTTTTACAAGTTATGGGCTCATGCCATACCCGCAGGTAGGTACTCATGTACCTGCGGGCAAGGTTGACTATTACAAATTGTCGACTTTGCAATGTAATTAGTTACTTATTTCACAATAAAGAACACATTAAAACGAACAATCTTGTGTTGGATTTCAACTACATAGGTATTTTGTCTATAAGTACCTAAACAAAATAACAAAAAAAAATTCTATCATCCATAATCATCATTCATTTATTACCAAATCCGTTCACGTATAAATTACCTGCCTACGTCAAAAACGGGTAAATAAAATCAATATCGACGTCAAAGACACAGAATTAGATTTAAAGAATATATCAAAATGGTAGTAGAATGAAATGGCAAATTTAACTGTAGGTAGGTATGATCTTGAACTCTATCACTCGTATTCACAAACAATATTCGCTATGCGTACTACAAAAACTGTGCAAAGAACGACAAATTCTCAGTGCGTTCGTTTTGGCAAGCCTTTTTATTCATAGACAACACTTAAGTAATACTTCGTTGAGGGAACGCACTGCGTTAGATACTGCTCCGTGATGTTTGTGAATTAATTTTACCAGCCCTATGCGCTCGAGCACACTATGAGACCTCACAGTGTTGTTTGTGAATACGGGTGTATGACGTATTTTTTTTTATAGATACTTCATACAAGAAGATGGCGGCTTTCAAAAATGGCGCAAACACTAAATATAAAAAAATAAATTTGTTAATTTATAATGAACTAGCTTTTGCCCGCGACCAAACATAGCTTAATATGTCCTTTCTCAAGGTCTAATCTACCCTATACCAAATTTCATCAAAATCGGTTCAGTGGTTTAGGCGTGAAAGCGTAACAGACAGACAGACAGACAGAGTTACTTTCGCATTTAAAATATTAAGTATAAATAATAAATATTGTAGGACATTCTACACAACGCTATCTAGACCCAAAGTAAGCATAGCTTAACTAGCTTGTGTTATGGGTTCTAGAATGCGGATAAACATACTTAGATACATTTTTTTTTTGTAAATACATACATATTATACATGGAAACACCCAGACCAATGCAAATATTCATATTTCATGCACACAAATATTTGCACTGAGCGGGGATCGAACCCGCGCCTCCTGCGTAGCGGCCGCGTTCACTACCGCTACGCCACAGAGGCTTCCGGCGACTGGGACCACAATTAACTCGGATCGCGGTCCCAGTTGCCGGATTCATTTAAATTTAATATTTTTCTTCCATCGACTGGGACCACCTACAAATGTATCAAAAAAATCGATAGTTTTAGCCAAAACAGTATAGTCAAACAAAAAAAGGTTAGTTTTAATTTAAAGAAAAAACTCCTTGATTGAAAAATGTCATCTATCGTATATGTCACTCATCAACTCCTCCTAAACGGCTGGATCGATTTGAATGATTTTTTTTGTATGCAATTTGGTGGCACTCTGGATGGTATTCTAAGTTATCACCTCTGTTACTTAAAATATCATAGTGATAGTCAACATTCACTATTAGTTTAAAATTAGCGCCGTAGCTTCAAATAGGAGGTCAGGTAGCAGTCGCTTCACGGTAAGTACTAAAGTTCGATCCTAACTGAGTTGGATAAAGGCTCAGGGAATGGATTAATGGTAGGTATTAGAAACATATTCGGGCTTCCCTTAAAATAACTTAAAAGTTATGCGAAAAAATTATGCCGCAGCTCAGACCGATTTCAACACAATTTTTTTGCTAAAATCGAGGTTTCGTAAAACTGAGCTGATTGAAATATTTTTGACACCGTTTTATTAAGAAATAGCGTATCCCGGTACCTATCTGTCATTTTTTTGTGCAAAACCTTTTTCTAATTTGTCTGGTAGTAGTAGAGGCATTTTTCAGGACGAGAACATGGGTAAGAAAATCTATGGAAAAGTGACTGCTAGGAAAATCTATCTTTTTGGAATTGCAGGCAATAAACTCATGCCTAGAATAAGAAAGTATACCTAGATATTTATACATATTATACATAAATGATTTTTTTCCTGAAGAGGTGCACGAGGCAATCTTTTCCCGTAATAAGCTTCTCCTGACCGCTCGAGAACGTCTCAAAAATCTTTCTGCGCATGTGGCATTGGTGCTTTTGCGCATGTGCTTTGCCCTCCTTAAGCTGTCAAGTTCACAGTTGAGTCGATCCTCAATGTATGGCTCAACGAAAACCAATGGGTACAGGCGACTCTCCCCAACCGTCACGGGGGTATTGGGTGACGAGACGGGAGCTGATGGCGACCCTGGGTGTGAGAGCTCTCACGCTCGCCACTTTGCTCGCAGCGATGGTTCGCTGCGCGGATGCGTGGGCCGCCGGCGCCTCCTTCTGCGAGCAAGTGATGCTCGTGAAAGAGGCGGCGGAGCGGGAGCGAAGGAGAATCGCAGACCTTGCTGCCCGCGAGGAGCGAAGGAGAATCGCAAACTGCGCGGCCCGCGACGAGCGGTGGCAACTCGGGCGGCGGAGGTCGCAGAATGACCTCCGTCCCCCATGAGCGCGGGCCTGGGGGTGACGGGTGGGGCCGCCTGTCACCCTAGCGAAGGATATGGCTATGACAATCTCACCTCCGGCAACTGACGGCCCACCCACAGAAGGCGTGCGTTTTAGTCGGTTCGAGTCCGACATAACCTCCTCCTCCGGCCCCGGCGGGGGAGGTATTCGTGGGGATTTTTCGCACGATTCATTCATTCAGTCGAATCGATGGTGCTTCTACTCTCAAATTCTATTTTCCCAGTATGCTGCTACCTGAATCGCATTCTCGGAGGCACTCATTAGGTCCTCCGGAGTACAGGTAGATGGACATGCAGCACACGTCAGCAGGTGGGCCATGGTCTGTGGAGCTACTCCACACTCACACCCCAGGTCCACGTCATCTGAGTAACCCCACCTAGACCGATTCTCCCTGCTTCGGCCGACTTGTGTTCGAAGTCTATTTAGGGACTTCCACCTGATCCAGGGGAGTTCATGTCCGGGGGGAAGACTCTCCGACAGCGGGACGGAAGGGGTTGGTGGCGGGCTCCGCGATTTCCAAATTCTTACTCTGGCCCTGGTGGGATCGCCATCAGCGGGAGCAACGCATGCCCAGAAACTCTTTCGGCTTTTCAATCTTCTAGGCACGTGATAATGGCCGTGCATGGGATGTCGCTGATCCAGCTCCAGCTTGCCTCTCTCCATTGATGACGCCACGTCTCTGCGTACGCTGGGAGGTGCTATGCCAGCTAGTGGATATAGCATCCGTACCGGAGTCGGCTTGAGACAACCAGTTATTATCCGGCAGGTCTCATTTAGTGCTACATCCACCAGCCCAGCATGTACGGAACGACCCCATACGGGACAGGCATATTCACCCGCAGAATAACACAGAGCTAGCCCTGTTGTTCGCAGTACTTGCGGTGCGGCCCCCCATGTTGTGCTTGTCAGCCTTTTTAGAAGGTTGTTGCGGGCCGAGACCTTCTGTTTTAGCATCTCGCAATTTCTTCTAAAGGTGAGGGACCTATCCAGGGTAACTCCAAGATACTTAGGGTGTGAACAGTGCTCTATCCCAACACCGCGCCACTGTATCTTCAGCTCTCGCTTTGCCAACCCATTGCTTAGGTGGAACGCGCACGACTACGATTTCGAGGGGTTTGGCTTCAGACCATTACTGTCATAGTAGCGACTCAGTCAGTTTCGCACGATAAAAAAAAAGGGGTATTGGGTGAAACGCGCGCGGGATGTGGGTTTGCCGGCTATGCTGGCATCGGCACATGGGGCTGCGGACCTTGTTACTGCCATCCTCCATAATAATGGTGGCAGAGTAACCGTGCCCTTTGCAGCGGACGCCGAGACAGTGTGACTTGCCCGCAGTTCGGCGGCGTCAGGCCCTGTCACGCCTCATGTCCAGCGCGCTCGGGAGGATGGCACAGTTGGAAGGCTTAGGAGGGGCTGGTGGAGATGCCACGGGGGCCGAATCCGATCTGGCGAGGCTTCGGGCGGTGTCGCAGTCGGAATCGGGAGCATGGCTGCACGCGCTGCCTTCACCTCACCTGGGCACTATATTGGACGACTATTCTTAGCGGGTGGCAGTGGCCCTCCACCTGGGCTGCAAGGTGTGTGAACCCCATAAATGCACCTGCGGCTCCATGGTGGGCGGCGACGGTCAGCACGCACTGAGTTGTCGAAGAAGCGCGGGTAGGTTTCCGCGTCACCATGCTCTCAACGACATACTCCGGAGAGCCTTTGTATCGACTGATACCCCAACCACGTGTGCCGTACCGTCCTGTCTCCAGTAACCGCTACAAGAAAACCGGTGACATTCGCTTCGCCTCGTACCGGGGGCAGAAGCTGGCCTTTGCTATACAGCGGGGCAATGCCGCTAGCGTCATGCTTTGCCTCTGTTACGGTGACGGGCGGGGCGGGTTAGATGATTAATTTTGACATGATGTTCGAATTTAGTATTTAAGGTGACATATTACTGTAGTTTTAATTTGTTTTATTGGTGTACCTACATTAAAGAAATTACTAAAGCCGATATTTTTGAATTGATCAGATTTTGCTTTAATTATTACGTCTCTTCGTCTTTTTGTTTGACTGTACTGTTTTTGGTTTTAACTATAATTTTTTGTTCTTTTTTACGGGTGGTCCCAGTCGCCGGAAGAAAAATATTAAATTTAATAGTTATTTGTTATACAAGAGTGCAAAGTTGCTTTTTAACCGCGTGCTCAGTTTTGATGACCGAGCAAGCGAAAGATTCTAAATTTGAATCACGAGCATAGCGAGTGATTCATAAATTAGAATCTTGAGCGTTAGCGAGGGAATCAAAAGAGCACAAGGTGTAAAATCTTTGCACTCGAGTGCAACACGTAACTTTTCATCCCACCTCAGCGAGGAAATAATGAAATGCTTCTTCTTCCTAGCGTTAATTCCCAGTCGCATCCGAAGCTTTCACCTCGGAGTTCGGGGTCCGCTTTACCAGTCTTAACTGCGGATTTGGCTGGACCTCGATATTTTTCGTAAAGCGACTGCCATGTGACCTCCACAACCCAATGGTGACATTAGGCGATATCGAAGCATTGCAGCTAGACCGTTGTTGTTGAACTTTTTATGCATACAAATATTTGCACTGAGCGGGGATCGGACCCGCGCCTCCTGCGTTGCGGCCACGTTCACTACCACTACGCCACGGAGGCTGTATAATAATTATGTGTAATAATACTAATAATAAAATATCAACAAATAAAATTCAACAACAATGTTCAACCATAGGACGTGAAAAAAAAATTATGCGCGCAAAGCAAATTAAAAAAAAAGTACACCAAGGAGGTTACGAGTCTGAGTTTTTCATGAATTAAAAAAAAGTTGTATGATAAATTCGGCACCATAGAGGTAGAAGTAAATAGGTTTAATGATGTTTTGAGTCCACAAACCTAGTACACACGATGTTCTAAATTCAAATTTACTTTACCTCTCTAGAGGATAAAAACGACTTTTACGCTCAGTTATCGAAGAGCAAAAATAGTCTTTCCGAGATGGTGGGATGAAAAATAAATTTAATTGCGGTCCCAGTCGCCGGAAGCCTCACGCCACAGAGGCAGTCATAGAGTATGGAAGTATGGATTTTCTTATTACAAACCGTTTTTTTTCGGGTGGCGCACTGTCGCGATTCTAAATGGTGCATAAAATGATGACCAGTCATCATTTTTTTTTTTCACCATTTTAGAGTGTGGACAAAATATCTATAATTTACAATATACATATCATTATCTATCTATCGATAACTTTACATACTTTCACAGCATTGAACACGTTGTCTGTACATGGTCGTGTTAATAAAACATGTATACCTACGATTGTGCTACTATATTTAAATATATTAATATTTATAGTCGATCACCCCTATACTATTATGTGACAATGACCAGTACCCGAGCACGAAACGTATTCGCATTCGTAACGTAAACGTATCGACAGAACGGAGCATTGCGATTGGCCGCCTGCCTACTGTGAACCCATGTGTGTGTGTGAAACCTACCAATCGCCATGCTTCTTTTATCAATACGATTACGATAGTTTTTCGTGCTAGAGGTACCGAGCACGAAAAATATTCGCATTCGTAACGTAAACATATCGAGAGAACGGAGCATTGTGATTGGCAGGCTTCACTCACAGAGGTTCACAGGAGGCAGGAAAAACGTGTCCCTTCGCCCAGCATACTCATCATGGAATCTTAATATTTCATGAATGCCAAAAAATAGTTCTGAAATAGTTTTAAATAGTTGCGAAAGGAAAAAAATAGTTCTCTTATACTTACGAAATTACAGCCATAGTTCTATGAGTATGCTGGGCGAAGGTTTCGTCCAGCATACTCACCTCCGTTTGGGGAATCTGCGTACGCTTCAAACATAATTCATACTTCAAAAAATAGTTCATAAATAGTTCATAATGGTGTCCAAAAAGAAAAAATAGTGCTCTAATAACTCCGGAGTTATAGGCTTTGTTCACTGAGTATGCTGGGCGTAGGTTCTACGCCCAGCATACTCACCTCACTGCGCAAATACCTACTTTGGGTCTGGATAGCGTTGTGTAGATTGTCGTATAATATACACCGTGGTTAAACAACTGAACCAATTTTCATCAAACAACATAGCTAAGAACACATTATTAGAAAGTTTTGTATCCAACTGTACTAAAATCGAATGTATGTAGAAGTTTACAACCAAATTTAATGGTTTTCTAGGTCAAAATTCCAGCGAAAATTAGACTGATATTGACAACTATTTCAAGAACTATTTCAATTTCAATTCAATTTCAATTTTATTTATTTCGTTCAACACAGGTAGTACAAAGGTGTTAGATACATTGAAATATGTTCTTCCGTGTTCCGCTTAAAGGCATACGAAATTAGTTTTACATGTCAATATTTATAAGAATGTCAATATTATGTATTACATGTTAAACAAGCTTAGAATATAGGATAAGATTATTTAAAGTAAAGTAAAATTATGAATGTAAAAATGTCAAATATTATACGTTAATTTGAAATTTAATGTCAATGTAAAATTAAATTTGTCAAAAAAAGAAAACTGTAGTGTACAAAATATAAAGACTAAAGAATAGGTAAAATACATTGTCATGTCAGAATTTTACGGAATAAATATGGTATACAAATCAAAATAGCAGATGTCAAATGTTATCATTTAAAAATTCATTAATTGAGTAATAAGTTTTGTCAACTAGAAAGTTAAATAGGCTACGCTTGTATTCACTAATATTTGAGCATGTCCTAATATGTTTTGGGATTTTATTATATAATTTTGGCGCCATTGCATAAAAACTCTTATGGAGAAATGTGGTTTTAGTGCTCAATAGGCGCAGTTTGTCGGAGCGACGTTGACTATCCACGATATCAAAAAGATGCATGTTAGTCTTTACGAACACATTGACTTCATATATATACAGAGACGGTAAGGGTAAAACTCTCAGTTTTTTAAAATATGGTACACATGTATCTGTACGCTTCAGTCCACATATTGCTCTAAGGCACTTTTTCTGGGCCACAAAAATGTCATTGATGTTTGTACCGTTGCCCCAGAATACTAAACCAAATCTTAATGTGGAAGTTACGTAACCATGGTATGCAACAATTAGTGCATTCTCATTTGCTACTTTACGCAACATATATAGCGCATAGGAAAATTTATAAATTTTTGTACATACGTAATCTATGTGAGTTTTCCATGACATATCACTGTCAATGTGCAAGCCTAAAAATTTTATCGCTTTTGTCTCATTTATTTCTTGTCCATTATATTGAATTTTTATGTCATGTTTCCATTTCTCTCTGATTTGAAAATTGATATATGTGGTTTTTGTTACATTAATTTTTAGATTATTAAAATTTAACCATTCAGCAATGTCAATAATACTGTTATTTATTTTATTTTCCATCTCTTTTAAGTCTCCAGAATCAAAGATCACAGTGCTATCGTCGGCAAATAGTGACATCTGATGAACTGTAACTTTGGGAAAATCGTTTATGTAGCACAAAAAGAGCAAAGGACCCAGAACGCTTCCCTGTGGGACGCCATACGATATAGTTCTAGCTTCAGACGAATACGCTATCACGGATTTAGTTTTTATATCCATTTTGTTGACTTGTGTAATTTGACGTCTATTTTGTAGATACGATTTCAGTAAAGCATGGACGTTGCCTCTGATACCATATATATCTAGTTTGTTAAGTAAGGTTTTGTGATCGACATAGTCAAAGGCCTTAGTCATATCCATGTATAATGATACGACCGGTTGACGGTTATCCATGTTAACATGTATCCGTCTAAGAGCATTAAATATCGCCATGTTTATGGTTTTATTTTTTCTAAAACCCATTTGTTCTTGACATATTATATTGTTGTGTTCCAGATAGTTGTTTAGACTATTGTAAATGAGTTTTTCAAAAATTTTTGCAAAGACTGACGACAGTGCTATCGGTCTATAATTATTAATATCATTTTTGTCACCCTTTTTGTATAAAGGTTTAACAATACAAGTCTTTAACTTATCTGGAAAAATTCCATTAAGTATGCATTTATTAAAAATGTCACACAGGGCAGGGGCAATTATGGGCGCTACTGCTTTAACGACACAGGTGTGAATCTCATCATAGCCTGTACTATTAGTATTTTTTAGATTTTTTATAACTGTAATGATGTCGTTTGGAATAATGGGTTGCATAAAGATAGATTTAGGAGAGTTATAGCTGCATGTTTTATTATATTTGCTAACGTCATACTTTGTACTCGGTACTACCTGATCAACATAGTGGTTATTAAAACCTTCCGCCATGAGTTTCGGGTGAGTTATAGTCAGTGAACAAAGCCTATAACTCCGGAGTTATTAGAGCACTATTTTTTCTTTTTGGACACCATTATGTATGAACTATTTATGAACTATTTTTTGAAGTATGAATTATGTTTGAAGCGTACGCAGATTCCCCAAACGGAGGTGAGTATGCTGGACGAAACCTTCGCCCAGCATACTCATAGAACTATGGCTGTAATTTCGTAAGTATAAGAGAACTATTTTTTGGCATTCATGAAATATCAAGATTCCATGGTGAGTATGCTGGGCGAAGGGACACGGAAAAACTAAAAATCAATAAATTATTTAGACTATATTAAGTGTAATAGTTTCAAACTCTATAGACACAGTAAGCGGCACTACAGCGCAGAGTAAAAAAGATCTACTACTTTGGTACAAGTTGACATATACCTACATACATCACATAACATGCAAACATTGACAGTTTAAAGATATTTAATGCCGTTTTTTGCGATACATTTTGTTAGAAATAGTGTGTATACAGTATATGGTCAACGAATAATTACTATTAGTGCCCACTGTACTACATAGGAACATGATCCGGTGCCCTAGTATTCTAGAACAACTTTCGCCTCGCAAACGTGCGTAATGATTGTAATTAATAAACTGCACACGCTAGACTGCGCATGCGCACATCAACAAACAGCTGACGCGGAAGTGAATCACTTTTTAATTTTTGGGTTGTTTTTTTACACGATACTGAGTATTTACAGAACATCTCCCCGATAAATACCTGGTAATGTAAATCACGTTATTTATCTTGATGTACTATCGTAATTAAAAGTGCATTAGCACCGTAATGTTTATAATCGCTTGTCCGGTTAAACGCGTATCTATGTGTATGTAATGTTTAACGCACACATTTATACGTCACACAGTATCGATATGAGAAAATATAAATGTGTGTGATGCGAAACAAAGAAAACGTTATGCTCGCCTTTTCATACTATTATGTTCGAAGCATGCATCTATATAAAGTAATGCAAAAATTCGTTATTCTACGTAAGGCAGTGCGTAGCCTGGTCGGTAACAAGGCTGCTATGGATAGTGTTGAAATCGGATGTTGTGGGTTCGGATCTTAGTTTTTTCCACTTTTTGTTGTTTTGTTTTCATGAAATTTTAGGAACAAGTTAACAGAATTAGAAATAATTATTTACAAATAGAAAAATATTATACTTAATTTACAATAGATTATAAATAAAACAATAGTTTAAAAAAAAAAGTTTATTAAAAGAATTATCCAATGTTAATTTGTGGTTATAATAATTTCACCCAAAAAATATACTTTTATAATAAAATTAATATTGCATATTGAGGTTATAGCTTAATTATTCATTTTCTCGAAAGTTTTTTTTCGGAAAAGAGGATTGAAACTTAACCTCAACCATACAGTCTTATACTAATTACAGGCCAGCACGTCCCTTGATAGGCTCAGTAGTCTCAATAGGCTCAACTGAAATTAAATAACAAAAATATTTAAACAGAATAGCTTAGCACGGAGTAACAATATCACGAGAGCTTTCACTTTAAATTGAGCCTAACTATTTTATATAAAATATAATATATAATAACAATAACTTTTATCTCTCTTTGCACCATTAAACCCCATATATTCTCAATCGGGTTCAAATCAAGGGATCGTGCTGGCCAAGGAAATTCAGTGGCGAGGAGTACTCATAACACGATTACTGCCGGCTTGCTCTGCAAAGGGAAGTCATGGTAGAGATGCTTAAGTTTAATGCATTATTACATGTATTACACCTAAAATTCAGTACCTATCTAAAATTTGAGAGAATTTCATACAAAATTGCCATGGTTGTTCTTTGGGATTTGCCACCGGCTTCCCTTTTGAACATTTTCACCCTTCGCCACAGCAAGGAATAACTTTACGTTCACTAAACCATTCGCGAAGTATGGTGGCTCGATGAATGGGACAATTATCGTGCACAAAACTTATATCATTTTTTTATACCACTTAGGTGGGAGACAAGCACACGGCCCACCTGATAGAAAGTGATTACCGTGGCCTTTGGACGTATGCAACACCAGGGGCGTCACACTCATGCTGCCGACCCTGAAGAAACCTTCTAATGCCCTTAAACCTTCATTTATATCTGGATAGACATTTCGCACTGTGGGCAACATTATATCTTCTAACACTTCCACATAATTTGCACTATTTGCACGCGTAGATATTGGGTCTAATTCACCCGGCCCTTGCGCTCTAATCCACCCCCACATAATTTACACTTAGATTCAGTGTTCGGTACTATGTTGTTTTCACACCACCGTGATTTAAACGTTTTTTCATCAGAAAATATTGTTGATTCCCAGTTAAAGTAAATACTCTTCGTTATTCGTTTCATATTCTGCTACCATATAACGCCGCTTCAGCAGGTCCACTTCTCCTCCAACTCTGCAACTCTTCTTCCTCAAATTGTTTCACGCAACGACTCCCAGTATTTCTCTAAAAAAACAACAACCATATTACACAATTGCAACCAATGAACAAAATTGCAATACAACAATATTAATTAATTAATTAACTTACAAATAAGCCCGTCTCATTAGAAATTTGAGATATATTCAGACCATTCGAATATGGCCACAATATTAGCTTTTGCTTCAATACTTATATTTGACATATTGATTTATTAAAAAAGAAATGTAATCGCTCGAACAGTAATTAACACAAACAGTCGTAACCATAGATGATATAATATATAAATAGGGTAGTCGTAACTGACTTCACCAACCAACAACTTCACTCATAGCCAATGAATCCATTTTATTTCAAATGCACCCTCAAATAATTATTTTCTCGCTAAGTTTAAAATTCTACCTAAGAAACATTTTTATATTCGTATCAACATTTATATATCATAACTTTTAAATATAAAACACAAAAAGTTATATTAGTTCCGGTAGGTTCGAACCATCACCGACAGGTTTCATACTATTCATCAAGCCGTACATTAAACCACTCAGCTACGGGGCGGCTTACGTATGATATTGAAATTAACAATATCAATCAACGAGTGAACAATATTAATGTGTGTGTATGTGTGTGTGTGAATTATCTTCAAAGATTAAGGTCATAACTTCAAAAGTTTAGTAAGAGTACTGTACGACGTAGTGTTGACGTGTATGTGTGTGTGAATTGTCTTCAAAGAATAAGGTCATAAGTACGACTATTGTTGACGCGCTATAGTTGCGTCAGATTGGTACTGCACTTATGATCGCGATAGTACATACTAGGATAAAAATAAAGTAGAATACTGAAAGAGGAGACACACATTGGGAGTCCAGCAGTGGACTGCAATAGGCTAATTGATTGATTGATTGACTGAAAGAAAGCTTGCAATATCTAGCACGGTTAGCGCTCTGATTTGGCACATGAGGAATACAAGTTATAGTCTTGCTGCAATAGTTTTCTCATGTGCATTAGGTTTAGAATGACCAATGCATGCTCGGTATTTTCAATCGCACACGCAGTGGCTCACGTCTACATAGACTGAGCAGCTTGGCTGCTTGCTCTGAGTGGACCTGTCTATCAATTAATTACTCACATGAACAAGCCAATGGACGAGTTGTACGAATGGCACGAGGATGGTGGCGTCGTGGACTTTCTTGATGACCAGCACGGTGAGCGGTGGCTTGTACCAGGTCAACCGCTGCGACGCGGGATCCTGGATTTGCCTGGAAATGGTACATTATTGTATTAGTAACAGAGAACCCAATTTGTTCTGTTTGCGTTGGAAATTTCAGGAAGACCCAGCACACATTACTGAGGTTTGAGTAATAAATTTCTCAAGGCGGCAAAGCCTTCACACCTACTCCTATAATAAATTATATTCTTTAGTAAAATGTAGCTGCTTTTTACTTGTCCCTTTCAATAAGATCTTAATTGTTTCATCTATGAATTCTACGCCTTTACGTAGTCTAGCTCTAGCCGAATCATCGTTCAATATGGCTTGATGTCTCTTCGTCAAGAAGAATGCAATCAGTGTATAGAGTTTGAGAGGAATTCGCAATTTAACTAGCTCCAATAACTAACTACATAATAAGTTAAAACTCCATGGAACATAAGGTGAGTTGTATGCTGATAATACTCAAAACATCTACAAGGTTTATTTTGATGATTAAATCCATTAACCTTGACGAAATCAACATGTTATTGTCGGAATATCTCTATGGAAGCGGTACGTTTGCAGTTTGACTGCATTCCGACTTAAGGTAAGCTATTATGAAGTCTACAGAAAGTAACGACTACATGAAATCTAGACTAGACGAATTTGTGTTATTAAATTCCTTGGCGTCATTAAAGTCGATGGTTGACAAAATGATAATTCGTTTGGTTTTAAAGCTGCGTTTACATACTCGCGGCAGAGCGAGGGAAGTGGCGAGAGAAGTGGGCAGAGACGTGGTGTGAATGGTATATTCGTTATGCCGCGAGTACTGCCGCGTATGTTGCTGCGAATGTCGGCTTGGCGGCGCAAGTCAAAGGAGCGGCAATACTAGCGCGATGAACTATACGAGACCGCTAGATGGCGCTAATCAGTAAACACGGCTTTCGTTATTGCTCCTCGAATATTTACTTTTAAAAATAATTATATCGATCTACGGAAAGTGTATAGTAGTTGAAAGTAACAGTTTTTATTAATAATCTATTAAATTAATTCGCTATGCTGTAAAAGCATAATGCGTACACTGCTACAGCGTTGTCCTCCATACGTTTACGTCCGTCTCCATTGCAGGACGAATACTGTAATGCGGACCAACGCGATGATGCGCGCGTGTGAATGCTAGGGCATTAATTGCGCGAATATTTCCGGCAACACGATGAGCAATGCGAGCGGCAGTATGTAAACGCGGGGTAACGCGTGTATTGGACATTCATTGATTTGCAATTTAATCCATAGATACTAATATTATAAATGCGAAAGTAATTCTGTCTGTCTGTTACGCTTTCACGCCTAAATCATTGAACCGATTTCATTAAATTTAGTACAGAATGATATAGATTATACCTTGGGAAAGGATATAGGTTATGTTTGGTCGTAATAACCGACATCCACGCGGGCGGAGCCGCGGTTAACAGCTTGTAATGTAATAAAATCATTATAACATATTACTGAACTTGATTTAACAGTTATTTATTCAAAGAATAATGTTCCAATAGTCTACAATAACAATCTATCTACGCAGTGTACTCTATATATTTTGAAAACATTCACAATAAATAAGTACTCGAAACAACAGTTATTTCAAAAGCAGCTTAAGGGAATTTTTCGCAACATACTTTAGCAAGTGAATAAAAAATTCAAACATTCAACAACTGAATAAAACAGTATGTGTGATGGTGTAATTCAACGAGCTGTAACAGTGGGATAATCTGTCTCAGAGCGGAAACACACGATGCGTTGCGGCGGCGGCGCGACGCCGGAGCGGTGTCGCTGCGTCGTTTTACATAGAAATATCTGTAGCATGTCACACGATGCGCTGCGTCGCCGCACCGGACTTGCAACCACCGAGACGAGGCGGGGAGGGGTGAATGCGTTGCGACGCCGGAGCGGCACCGCTCCGGCGCGCGCCGCACCGCCGCCGCCGCGTAGTTGTTTAGGGGCTGTGCATTAATCACGTGATGTTTTTTTAGCAATTTTCTAACCCCCCTCCCCCATGGTGATACGTGGTAAGGTTTTAGACAACCCCCCCCCTTTCTAATCAAAATCACGTGTATTTTTTTATTTATTATTTAATGCTAGAAAACTAAGAATCGTGACAAAAATCACGAGTTATAAAGGTGCGTACAAATTATATAGCATAACATGTTATATAACAATGTTATATAACAATGTTATATAACAATGTTATATAACAATGTTATATAACAATGTTATATAGCAATGTTATATAACAATGTTATATATCTGTGTATTGTAACAATGTTATATAACATGTCTCAGTAATGTAGACACTGAAGTTAGTACAATGTTGCAAAGTTATAAAACAATGTTAAATAATGTGGACGTGTTATATAACACGAGTTATACAACATGTTACATGATCAAAAGTAAATACACGTGATATCTCAATATACCCCTACCT
Organism: Eilema depressum; assembly: GCA_914767945.1. Classification (NCBI taxonomy): domain Eukaryota; kingdom Metazoa; phylum Arthropoda; class Insecta; order Lepidoptera; family Erebidae; genus Eilema; species Eilema depressum. The sequence continues at coordinate 5,790,519 of OU612026.1, forward strand.
CCCCCCTGGTGATATTTCGTGATTTTTCCGAACACCCCCCCTCCCCTGTTGAGCCTCACGTGATTAATGGACAGCCCCTTATGATTTATTAACAGACTGTACAACGCAGCTGGGGCACACGCGGCGCCGCTGCGTCATAACAACGCAGCGGCGTCGCACCGCTCGTGTGCCCGCTACTGCGGCGAAATTTCTGCGGTGCGTCGCCGCAACGCATCGTGTGTTTCCGCTCTCAGAGGTGGGATAAGGGCTCAAAGTTAGTGATGGAACGTAGTCATTAATATGTTTTATGATGAGAGGTTTCGCCGCGATTGTGAGTTAATCAAAATGTTGTCAACATAAATTCCATTAAAGCTTGGCCACAATGTTCCAACGTTTTATAGATTTTACAACATCCAATGATTAAAAGTTCGTTTCATAAATTAAAAGTTCACGCAATGGCCTATGGGGCTAGCTTTCTCATCAATATCATCTTTTCATTTGCTATGATAGTGCCTTCTTCTTCATTGTAGCGTTAATCCCAGTCGCATCCGAAACTTTCACCTCGCTCGGAGTCTGGGGTCAACTTCCAGTCTAACCGCGGATTTGGTAGGACTTTGATATTTTACGTGAAGCGACTGCCATCTGACCTCCACAACCCAATAGTAATTTCTTCTACTTTCACAATAGCTTTCATACATGCTCGCCGGTAGCGAATACTTTTGCGCTGAACTTAGAATGCAATTCAACAAAATGTGTATACTCACATAACCATTGCTGAGTTCTTCATTATTCTGCCACATGGTCCAAACTGCTGTATTGGCGAGGGTGCGTTCAGGGACCTCGTCCGCCTGTAACAATAAAAAGTGACTATTAATACAAAGTAGTTTACAATATAAAACTATTTAATTGTATAATTATAACTAATAATAATTGTGTAATTATAACTAAGCGTCTCCCTACGCATATACCTATGTATTTGTCTCAGACTAAAAGAATAGTTTTAGTCTGAGGTATTTGTATTTCTTATTGGATGTTTTGTATAATATGTTTTTAACAAATAGAATGATTCTATTTAAAAAAAAAAGAGAATGAACGCAGATAGACACGAAACATGTGGTCATTAATATATCTATACATTAATTTAAATGCATTTCAATGCCTGTAATCGGGCGTGAAAAAGGATCAGTGACCGTCACCATAGCAACATTGTTGGTGTCTGTAATAGTGACCCCTCTTTGTTGACCTTGACCTTGACCTTTTGCGATGCCATTCTTTTTTATTCTAGCCAGTCTAAAGGGTCCTCTACACGTAGACTAATTCATCTGCGGACGCGTCCGCCGATGACATCTGCGGATGACTCTGTCTACGTGTAGAGGAGCCATAATATGTGCATAGAAAGCAATGACTGATTTAATTTATTTAATTTATGTGTACCTAATCTGAATATTCAAATTATAAGGTACATCTACGAGTAAGTGTACTACGTCATTCATTACTAGAAGCTTCTAGTAGTTTCTTTAGTAAATTGGATGTTGTCAGGCGCGGATCCACTAGGGTGGGCAATATGGGCATGCCCACCACCTTAATAGACCTGTGACGTCACTTTTTTATGGTTTATTGAAAAAAAAAACCAAAATGAATCATGAATCACGCGTGATTTGGAACACAGTATAGTGCAATAGACGATATACCAGCATTTGTTCACACACACTGTTACAATATCAGAAATTACACACTATTATTGCGGCTTTTTTGTACACCACCACCAAATGCGCCACGTCTGCCGATCCTCCGTCTTCCACATCCAGTCCATCCAGCACCGTAGATCATAGCAGGCAGGACGCACTGGTTGAAAACCTTTGAGGCATTGTGGTAGGGGGGAGGAGAAGACCCGACGTAGTTTGCCAAATGCTGCCCACCCCAGTTGGATCTGGCTATTTCTTTCTCGAAGTTGTTTTTACCGAGCTGGATAACCTGCCCCAGGAGATTTTTTGAACAACTCTGAGTGTCACCCCTTCGATGGAAATCGACTCGATACAACATGTTTGTTGAACATAATCATGGTGTTGTCCAAGTTTACACCCAGGCCAACTTGTAGAGAAGTTCCATTAAAGCTGTGCAGCATTTCGTTCAGTTGTTCCAGTGACTAAGCAACTATGACGAAGTCGTCGAACCGAAGATGCGAGATGTACTCACCGTGGATGTTGGTACCCCGCCAAAGTCCAATCCAGACTCTTGAAGACGTCCTCCAATGCGTTGGTGAATAGTTTGGGAGATATAACATCCACGCTGGAGGCTAATGGGTTTCGTCTTCTGATCTTGGAGCAGGATGGACATTGTGGCAGTGTCATACAAACATCTCAGCATCTCGATTTAACGTCAATCTACACGACACTGCTGCAGGGCATCCAGCACTGCCCAGGTTTCGATAGAGTCGAAGGCTTTTTCGTTGTCCACAAACGCCATACACAGCGGCTGATTGTACTCCTGCGACTTTTCTACAATCTGCAGAACAGTATAGATGTGGTCCACGGTACTATAGCCTTTTCGAAACCCGGCTTGCTCAGGTGGCTGGAACTCGTCGAGCTTATCCGCGAGGTGATTTATGACGACTCTTGAGAACAACTTGTAGACATGGCTCAGGAGTGAGAGAGTCTTATCACCTTTTTTGAAGAACAGTACCACCGCTCTGTGCTCTAGGTGTTAGCTCTTGCCGGATGATGGAATTAAAAAGACTTGCTAGCTCTTTCAGGATTGGAGCGCCACTTGTTTTCAGCACCTCAGTAGTCATTTCCATCATCACCAGGGCATCTGTTGTTCTTCAGTTGCCTGAGAGCCGCCTCTACCTCGCACTACTCGACATTTATTTTGGTATCTCCTCGCGTGAGTGGGGCTCTGTGGTCTTCGTCGCTGTGTCCCGTCGTCGGTTTACTCATCCGTGCTGCATATAGCTCAGTTGTAAGTTTCATCAGATGGGGCCTTCCCAACTGCTGAGCGAACACTTTTGACCCCCTATATCGCTCGATTGCCTCCTGGATGGAGCGAGTGTTGGAGCGTTTAAGGTCGCGTCGTATCGGCTTTTTGATTTATTGGTTTAAGGCTCTCCCATCTGACGAAGACGACTGTGTGTATGGTTGTTCAGTGTTCACGCCTCTTCCTCATAAGTTCGAGAGTCTCAGGAGAGAGCTTGGACTCTTGCTGTTTACGTTTTCCGGGTAACAACTTTCAAGACACTTCCTGCAATATTTTGACCACTATGTCGGCCTTCCCGTCAATGCCGCTAGGTTTCCAGCATTGCGAAACGATTTTGAAGTTCCAATTGGAACTTTTCGGACCCTAGAGCTACTTGGAGCGGCGTAGGTCGGTTGACCTTATCATTTGGAATCTTTCAGCCTTGATGTTGATATTTAGAGAGCATCGGATAAGTCAGTGATCGCTTCCAGTTTGAAACTTGTTGATCACAAAGACATCTCTAAATAATTATGTGCTTACTGTCCGTTATGAAAAAGTCTATCTTGTTCTTTATCGCAGAGTCCCGGCGTTGCCATGTCCTGTGTTCCTGTTGGGGGCTAGCATTGCCCCTGCGATTTCTGCACCCTACTCCATAAGGTTCGATTTTCGTCTCGCCGCGTTCAATTCAACAGTTCAATGTGAGACCAACTCCGCCCGCCCCCCCCCCCCCCCCCCCCCCACCCCCCGGGCGTATTTAACATGCTTGACATGAGTTCGCACTTTTCACACATTTTCGGGTACCTGTGCCCACTACCTAGTTCCGCGCCTGGATCCGCGCCTGGATGTTGTTACCATTACTAAACTTATAATTTACATATAATATTATGATCTTGTATGAGATTAACGCTGCGTTTGAGACAAAGGATTTTCACACGATTTTGGTTTTAGCACTTTCAAAACTAATTACTAATTAGTTTGTAAAAATAGTTTTATTTTTTAAAACTTCATGCCGTTTTGTTGAGAAGAGCAGTTTTCTGTATTAGGATTTTTACTGTACATAGTTGATGTTATAAGGCGTAAAGTAAAGTGGGTACTTTTTTATAGTATTGGGGTTCCGCGCACTAAGAATTAAGACTTAGATCGTAGTCCACGCAGACGATATTGCGGGTATAGCTCAATGATAGCTAGTTTCTTTATAAATTTCTCTGAATATCACACAGAATCTAAAGTTCAAACTATATTGTCGTAACTTAAGGTTTTAATTATGATAATAGTGTAGTAATAATGTTTATTCACTTTGCTGTGACACCAGTTTAATGTAGAATACTTAACCTGAATGAACCAACGCGTAATGCCTGGTGCTTCTTCCTGTTTCCAATACTAAATGTATGCACAGAGCACGGGTCTTCAATTTGAATATAATAAATAAATAGGTACCTAATAAATGCGCAGGTTATTTATAGCGGTAATAGTGGTAAGTACCTACTGTGGTACCTACTTCTATATCAAATAATAAACCAAATGGTGCATAAGCAAAATAAAGTACCTACTTAATACATATGTGTTCACATTCACACAAATTACAGGAACAAAAGCGTCAGTAGTTCAGCCCCCCTAGACAAGTGGCAATTCGTTGCTCGGCGTATGATGGAATAGAATGCCAAATGTATAGGATTTGACGTTTTTGACATTCGTTGAAGCCTGTCATATACGTCAAATCCCATACACTTGGCATTCTATTCCATCATACGCCGAGCAACGAATTGCCACTTGTCTAGAGGCGCTGGGGTCTGCCTCAAGATCGAGAGGTGCTAGATTCAAAGTTATGTTTGGACCACACTTCTTTTTACTTATGCCACGAAGGGGCTGCAGTAAACTATTTTACAATTGGATTATTTTTACTAACAAAACAGCAGTCTAACAACACGTTTATTACCGCATAACAATTGTAAAACAATAAATAGTATAATAAACGATTAAATAGATATGATTTCTTATACAATTAACAAAATTACTACAAAAAAAAAAAAACAAAACAATAGCAAAAGAAAACAAAACAGAAATAAAAAATACTTTCCTTAAGAATTTATGGTTATTTATCTCATCCCTCCCTCCGATGCATCCTGATTTAAGACAGTTTAAGCTTAGACGTAGATAATACCGACAAGGCAAGGGGTATAAGACGTAAGATATAAATTCAAGCAAAATTGTACTTATCGATAATATTTTATTACTTACGATTTTGTTTCATTATACTTTACGCATGTATCTTGGCTTATCTGTGAAAATCACGCCTTACATTAGATGAGGTGTACACAAACTACTGTTTGAATGTGGATCAGAATTGAAACTAGAAAAAAAACTAGTTTTTTTACCCTTTTGTTGCGCTTTTTCCTCTATCCCCCAAAGGTTTGCCGGGAGAAAACTCAATACTGAGTTATCCTCGCCTTTGTACATCAAAATTTAATTGTTATGATTCTGAATGTATTATTTTCATTGTACAATAAGAATTGAGAATTAAGAAGCTTTTAAATAAACATAAAATGTGAAATACCTGAACGCTACAAAGCTTCCATTGAGTATCCGTAAGTACGTATGTCACTGGTGAGTCAAATTAACGAACTAAACACAACAAGCAACTACTGCTGAAGATTCACACACATTTACATAGACAATATTACATATAACAGGTACACGTAATGTTACGTTTGTACGAAATTACATACAGGCGGATTACATTTGAAATTCTGTTCAGGTTTTTTTATTCGAATAATATGTAATTAAAATTAGATATTATGCTATTCTGAGCTTCAATGTTTTTATTCTATCTAATGAATATTTTTTGTTGGAAATGATTAATATTTCAAGGTTTACGTTACATCACAGTAAATTGTTTTACAAATTCATGACTTCGCCTTATAATGTAGATTGAGCATATCGGTTAATTGTATAAGTGGAAAAATATTTGGCAATAAACATGCGTAGCGTACTTCAGGGTTGGAAACGGAAATGACTTTTGTAGGGGTAGGAAACGGAGTAAACTGTAGGTAAAAAACCGTGAGTTGAAAACGGAAATGCCTAATGATTTTCCACTACGTATATCGGTCATTATAACAACGTGTTTATAAATCTTTACAGTTGCTTAGATAGAGGACGATTCAATTCTTCAAGTCAAAGTCTTTATTTACAAGCAACAAATAAGTAGTGGATACCAACATGCTGCTATCTGAATATTTTGCATTGCAACCGAGAAATTGGATATCTGCGTATAAAATTTCAAGCATTCATGAAAGAGGAGAAAGTAAGAATAGCTGCAAACAATAGATAGCCTATCGAATATTAGGTATGTTTACTTGTATAAGATATTACTGGTATGAGTTTATTATGTGTGACAACTATTGTCCATTGAAACGTCTGGATTTTGGCTTCGGAATAATTTAGAATAATGAGATCCGATTCTCAGCACTCCATGGATGCACCGTGCGGTCGCCGGGTCCATAGCGTATAACTGGACGGTCAATTTTATTATGTACAGCAATGGAATACTCCAAAGCCGTGAAAGTTAGCTTCTTATTGTTAGGGATATATTCTTGGACTTAAAATGTGCTAGCTCTAGTAAAGTTCGTGTTAAAAAGTATTACTTACATATTGTAGTGTTAGCAAAACTTGTAGGTCCGTAAACATCATCTATGCTGTCGTGGCTGACCAGCCCCCCCTAGACAAGTGGTAATTCGTTGCCCGGCGTATTGTGAAATAAAATAACGAATGTATGGGATTTGACGTTTTTGACATTCGTTGACGGTCAAATTCCATACATTCGTCATTCTATTCTACGTATTGTAGAATAGAATGACGAATGTATGGAATTGCCACTTATCTAGGGGCAGCTACCACCTAGCTATTAAGATATTCTTGCTGCAAGCGCTCTTCACCAATTATAAAAGAAACAACACCCTGTATTAACGTAACAACCATTACGCGCAAGAACCACAGAAGGTAACCTTTATTGACATTGCTAATGAGCAAAACCTGACAGTAAGGCACGAACATGATCAACACGTAAAAAATTGACAAAAACGTTTATTGTACGTTACTTTTTAGTTCGTTGTGTCTTCTGTATTATCTTGGTGGTCGTGATAAAAAAGATCTGAGGATAATCATGTATCAAGATTACGTATATCGCAATATTCCAATTACGGAATAAAAAAAAATACAAGAGGAAGTGCCCTTTAGCCTCTACCGTCAATGTAAACATTTGAGAATGCCGTAAGGCGAAATCGGTTAGGTTCAATAATAAATATCATGGAAAAGAACAAGTGTGTTATCAATGGTTTTCGCGACTTTTGGTCATAAATATATATCTAAGGGTCAACTCGGACTCGGTTGAGTAGACCCTTAGATGTGACCAAAAGTCGCAATCACAATTGGTTAATTGCGATCAGATAAAAGTAAAATATAAGACTGATCTAGAGCTTGCAAATTAAAAAGAAACCGCATCAAAATCCGTTCAGTAGCTTTTGCGTTCATCGCGACAGATAAAAAAAAATGTTTTCGGTATCGTTAACGTACCATAACCAAACCATTATATTAATATCTCAAATGTATAGACCCGACCACTTACACAATTTGACAATTATATAATAGTACCTATAGATGAGATCAAAAGTGCCATAAAACACACAATTGAAAACGAAATTGTATACTTTATTGCATAATAAATAGTGACGTAATTGGTCATAATTTTCACTATTGAACTTAGCGTAAATAATAGTTATTTTATTAATTTAACTATTGTTTCAACCTCATACATTTATAAATATTAATTAATCTGAAGATGTTTTCCAAGTTGGTCGCAATCTAAACTGAATAACTAGTGAGAAGTTTAGCTACTCAGCACCAGAGGACTCTATAATTGAATTAAATCGTATATTTTCACATTTATTACTGTTGTTGTTGTATGTTATTATTGTAAAACGATTATCGCCCTCTATCGTGCCCTAGGGTAACATCATGTATTTTCGTTAGTGTCATTGTCTCTAGGATCAACGTATTCCTTTTATCCCCATCCCGGGTTCCGCACCTCAAAGGGAAAAAAAACCTTTATGCCTATGCGAGGTGCGCCTATTTGCGCTATTCGGGGCACTATTGTTGACTCGAGCCTTGCATCTGAGGCTGAGTCTGGGCTGTAGGTATATATCTGTCTGATGTTAAACAGCACTATCCCTTAGTCGCCTTGTCAACCGCAACACCGCATGGGAAGAGATGGGGTGGTCCAAATTCTACTCTGCCGGGAACGACGTAATAGGGGCCTATTGCTGTCAAGCCGGCACTTATTCATGACTTGTATGTTTACTGTCAGGTGGAGAACAGCCCTATCCCTTAGTCCCCTTGTACGACATCCACAAGAAAAGATGGGGTGGTCGTATTCTGCTCCACCGGAATCCAACACAGCCGGATCAATATAATATAAAGATATTGTAACATTCGTATAACATCAAAGTCGAGAGATTTCAGGGCCATTATTCTGAGTGACATTGACTTCCAAATGCAGTCGAACGTGAGAAGACACTGGATTACAATATGTTCGCATAGAAGAGAGAAATTGTGTAAAAGTAGATCAACTGAAATGTGTCAGTTTTTTACGCGCATAGTTAATTATTCGTGTGGTGATGGAGAAAGAATACAAGTACCTATCACCACCCCATCGTATCCGAAGAGTGTCATAAGAGGTGACGATATCACTGCGAGAGAAGGAAATTTCGAAACGAACGCTGTATCATCCCGTCAGGTCAGCGTGGAAACAGTAGGCCAAAGCTTCCCAACATTGGGAGAGGCCTTTGTTCAGCAGTGGACTGCGATATGATAATTGATTGATTGAATAGTTTATAGCTACAAAAGAGTTTATAACTCGGAATAGACTTTAGATCATTTTGATGTTGTTATACTAATGTATCCTCTGAAATGCATAGCCAAGGATGTAATCCAGTTAATCCATAGTTATTGTAGTGATATAAACTTTGTAGACACACAACACACTAACAACCATAATAGAGATAAGATAGCAGCAGAAATAGTTGATAACGAATGTATACATTGCAAATATTTATTGTTTTCATTTACATAATATATGAGGTGTATTTTTTTTGCATTGTCATGAATTTTTGGCTATTTTCCTACTTGATATGAATCTTGTGTGTATTGTTAAAGATTTGATAGTCAAAAATCCAAGTAATTTATGGGTTCTATGTTAAAACATCAGTGTGCTGGTAATATTAGTGGATTGAAGTGGATTTGATTCTGTAGTGGTTAATAACATGGCTTGAGTCTATATCCATACATACAACTGTTAAGTGCATGTATTAGTAGTTATACTACAAACTATTATAAAGATTTCCTCTTATCATGGCTAAGGCTGTTATTTCAAAGAACATGAATTAGATGAATCACAAAAGCCTACCTCCTTCGGTCCAAAAATGCCTCCTCTGCTTTAAACAGCTCGGCTTTACCAGACTCGTGAGAGAACTGCCGCCGTAACATTATGTCAAAGTGTAAACTTCACACATACAATCACACATAAAACAATTTTATCACATAGTCATCACAAAGTCAAATATTGATACATAACATAGAAGTAGGAAATACATGTATGATAATAAAAAATATGTGTGATAATAAAAAGATGCCATTAACGGTTGGAAACATGTGTTAACTCATGTTAGCGCGAGATGGGGAAACGCGAGCGCGAAGAGGTGCGCGTGCGCACGTCGACTGGACGCGGACGTTGCGCAGGAGTCCAAGCGCAGGTTTTCATCGATCCAAGTGACAGTGGTGACCTTGGCGTGCTCATATGATTATCGTGAGTGGCTTCACGAGCCACTCAATCTGATCTTAACATTATGAACCGTTTGTTTGTCTGTTTATAAAATACTTCGCTACTGGAGATAATCTTGCATTAATTGACCTAAGTATGACGCATAGGGGAAAAGAGTTATGCATTTGAAGATAAATTGTCAATTAGTGTATAACTGTGGACACGAGTGATGGACCTAAATCGGCAAGTTCGCGCATGGTGCACTACCGGACAAAAAAATGGCTACTCTATTTTGTGTTTTAGCGTAAAACTCGAATGAGTTTTTGTGGCATTATTTGTAACCACTAAAACGTATGTACCGTAAATGTGTTAATAAATAAAAAAAAATAAAAAAATAAAAAAAAATATATTAAAAATCTTCATTTTAAATGACCTATTTAAATTATTTAGGTATTATGTAGAAATTGTTACGTAATAATATTTAACAGTTAATCGAGATAATCCCCGTCAACATGATTGTAGGCGTATTAAGTATATCATGAAACGCTATAATTTAATGGTTAGAAATTAGAATATATTTAATTGTCGACAGTGTAAAAGATGTATCTTATTCTGTCAATTTATTTATTTATTAATTATACCAATAGATAGGTACTAACCTACAGAAGACCGCGGCTTAATAACCTCGTGTTGTGTTTCCGACGGTGAGTAGGGTAGCCAGAGCTCACAGCAGAGGTTTTGTGCTGTCAGTGGGAAAACCAAAGGCTTTGTCCTACTATCTTTTCGGTTAATGGCACACAATCTCTCTGCTCTTACAGGGTCGGCAGCACGAGTGTGGCTCCCCTGGTGTTGCACTCGCCTATAGGCCACGGTAACCACTTACTACCAGGAGGGCCGTGTGCTTGTCTGCGACCTAAGTAGTACAAAAAAATAGTAACCAAAATTACTAATATTCTCATTAACCCCTCCAGCTAAGCCAAATTGCGTGTGTTAGGAGTTCACGTCGGTAGTCCCGTAGGATTTGAACCCGTCCCGAGTTTGATTCGAACACGGGACCTCTCGCTCGTAAGGCCGACTCCTTAACCACTAAGCTCCCGATGATAAAAGTAGTTTAATAAACACAAAGAGTATGCGCCTACGCTCGCGTTAAAAAAGCTAGTAGGTTTCCAAGGGTAAACAAAAACCGTATAAATCAAGATCAACATATAAATCGCAAAATAAAAAACTTATATGATATCTTAAAAAATTATATTCTTATACTAATTCGAAATAATTATTGTGGTGATAAATTCAAATTTATTTTTGCACGCAAGTGTACGGAGAAGGACGCGGGAGTTTAGCGCCCGCTGATTGGTTTAAAACGTTGGCACGCAGCTCTATGATTGGTGGATGCGTCGTATTTCCTCCGCCGTCGCACCTCTGTGCTTTCCTCAAAGGGGACCTAAAAATCGTCTACTGCGCAGGGTCCAAGACATATGTCTTCAGTTATATCCGCTGGACGAATAGCCGCGTGCTGTGATTACTTTAAGAGAAAGATGCTTCACGAGGATGTTAATTTACCTTTTAGAATGTTGTTTTTTTTAATTAGTGCTCAATAAAAATAACTGTTGCTCAGTCTGATCTTAATCCTGTTTCCACCACCCACAAGAAGGATAAAATGTAGCCTGTGTGACACATTAGCTACTTTTTATCCAGAGAATAATATATGTTCCAAAGTGTGATTTCTCTATTGTACCATTTTATCTAGATCTGTTCAGCAGTTTTGACGTAAATAATAGGCATCCCTTCACTTTTATTCCTTTCATTCCTATTCAATTCACTTTCGCATAATAATAATTGTACACGTAGTAATAGGTAAGTAAGATTACGGCCCGTATTCTAGAACGACATTCAGTCCTCAATCTCGATATATCTGAGGACAGTTTGTATAGACAGATTGACAATTCAACAGTTTGTCTATCTATACAATCTGTCCTCAGATAAATCGAAATTTTGATATGAGTAGGTAACATTCTAGAGTACGGACCCAAGATAATTTTAGCAACTGGTTGCGAAACTTAGTTTTCATGATGGAAAACGGATTACAGCTTGGCAATTGGTTGCATAATAAGAGAAAACATTCTTCTATCGTAACCAATTCCCATCAAAGGGAAAAAATTCTTCCATCGCAACTGGTTGCGACTCACAGTTACGATAGCGGCCGAAGCCAAATTAAGATAATACATACTTCATAAGTATCTCTACAGCGACTTTACTATCAACGAAGACTCAACCCAATGACTTTTCATTGGCAAATTATTTACACATTATATAAATTTGTCTATTTAGCATATTGTTTGTATCTAACAGTATGAATCAGCATTTTTAATAGGTGTGTTGTGTTCGGCATTGACCAACATACGATGTGACCATTGGCTGATCGACACTGAGGCGACACGGGCCGGCGAAAAACTAATCTGTAAAATGGTGCGTAAAATAAGTTATTATTCAAACCAAATTCTTTGTATACAGCATGAATAACATGACAATAGGCACAGTCAATAAGCAGTCTTCAACAAACGGTAGCGGACGTGGTTGCGGTCGGTATGTGTGTGCAACCAAAAGTACACAGTTTGTGAGTGGTGTGCTATACACGATAACTCCGGACTAATCTTGGACCTAAATCGCAAACGAGGCTCTGACGCCCGCGGATTGCTTTGTAATAATCTATGCTTGGTGAATTTGAGTTCGTGCACCGCAGTAGCACCCCGTGCTATCCTCAAAAGACGCCGAAGAAATGTGTACTGCGCGTATAGGGCACATTTTGAGCACATTTTAGGTCCAAGATACGTGTCCGGAGTTATACAAAACAACGCATGCATCGGCTTGAGGTGTGCTATGTTGGGTACACTTATGAACAACGGTGACCGATGTGCGAAAGCAAGGGAGTAGAATTCTTCATCTTGACAGTACGGTATATTCGATGAATACTATTCGTTCGATTGATCGATCTGCATTTTCCGATATGCTTTAAAATCATGACGCATGTAATAAGTGATACTTAAGCGAAGTACACTAGAACATACACAGTGACACTGCTAGGACCGGAACGTTTTTAGTAAGTAGGTAGGGAGAAGGTAGGTGTAGAAGTAAGTAAATTCATTTATTGCACTCATGAATTCTGGCTATGGACGGATACACACATCGTCACGAAAATGAGGGCATGCCCAGGCATGTACTTGCACGCAATGCGGTATACATGCGCTTCGCATAGTGCAGTTTACTTTTCAGAAGAAAGAATAACATGGAAGGACTAAGAAACAATAGAACGGAACAATAGAAAGACAATAGAACGGAATTTTACAGTCATTATCATTATCTTAGCGGTGATCCCAGTTCCTTCCGAAGCTTTCACCTCTGAGCCCGGGATCAGTCTTCCTCTTCCATCCATTTAATCAATTTTATTTTTTTTATTTTTTTGCTATTATGGTAGTGACCTCCTGATTTCGAGAGACTATCAACACCAAAGAAGTAAATGCCCCCCTAATGGTAGTTGTGGCTATAGTAATTTATGTATGCCAGGATCGTAGCAAGTGGAAAACTGTGGTCTCTGCCTCCCCACTGGGAAAGAGGCGTGACTGTATGAATAATGCACCACTATACACTGAAACAGAGGAGAGGGTATAGAAGAAACTCTCCGATAGTCCCACAAACCTGCACAAAACGTAGCATATTGCGTCTTAAAATCAATATTAAGTGTGGTGATATTTATTAATGAACCATTTACGTTGGAAATACGGCTCTATCACAAACAAAAAGCTAGCCAGCCATATTTATAGCGAGTTCTTGATTCCCTAGTTTTTGTACGTACCACCCAAGGTCGGTGGGCAGACGGGTAGGTAGGTGTGTTGTGTAGGGGCCGATGGTCACTATGGTTACCATCGACCGATGATCGTACAGACAGTCATCGACAGACACGCAAGAATAAGAATAGGATCAGTATTTTACGCGAGTGGAGTCGCGGACACAAGATTGTCCATACTCTAATATTATAACTGCTAAACTGTCTGTCGGTCTGTCTGTCCTTCTGTCTGTCTGTCCGTAAGCTTTCACCCCTAAACCACTGAAGCGATTTCAATAGGTAGGTACATAGATTAGACCTAGGGAAAGGACATATGCTGTTTAGTCGCGATAACCGACAACCCCGCGGGAGCCCTCGGAGCCGCGGGCAACAGCTAGTAAGTGCAATAAAGTCACATACGTAGTAGGTACCTACTTGGTCTGTGTCACACGTATTTTACGGCACTTATAGCTATTATTTTACTTTGAGACATTATAACAAGGCATTATGCTAAGTCGCACAATTTCGTACATGGCTAACAAGACATTATATGGCTCAGATAATCACTGTTTGGCCATGGCTTAATAATTTGCGCACCACTAGCATGTTAAGTACACCAAGTAATAATCGTTAAGTACAAGCCATTACTAATTGTCTCTAGGTTATAGATAAGAGGTTCTGCTTGGACTTCAAACTTTGCCATGTTAAGGGGGGCTACCATGAAACGTACTTTTTTCATAATTATTCTGTGATCAATCGACTACTAATACCTCGTTGTATGGTAAAAAGCTAGGGTGAAATCCAGAAGAAATCGGCAACCATTTCAGATGATGTCAATGCTAATATGGTGGTCCCTACTTTTGCGGTTTCGACAGAAGCTTTTTCAGGCCCCGCTTAAGTCAAAGAAGAAGAAAATATGTGTGAGGTTAGTTAGAGCATTTGCTGCCGCGGACGCGGAAGTTCCTCACATGTGATTCCATACATTTACACGTAGTTCCTGCTTGTATTACTTTAGCTTTCGCCACACTTTTGCAGCAGTAAATATACAGCTCATGACAACGTGCCCGTTTGACGGCTATGGGCTCGCCCCTTATTACGAGGGAGCGAAAATTATAGTAGGCGAAATGTGGGTGTTAGTACAGCACTGCCAACCACTTCAGGGATTTACAGACGTGAACATATGCATATAGTAATAGTTATGTATACATATTATAACTTTCTCCTATAGAAAACTTGCAAATTACAAAAGCCTAACAATGGGAAAAGTTAAGTCCATAAGCGATTGACCCGTATGCGGAATATGGTAATAATTTCCCTGACCAATAGCAACAAGGCTGTGTTATGTGCGGGTTACGAGTTAGATGTCAACACGACAACATTGACCGACATAGGCACCTCGCTTGTTACGCGCCGGTTTCATCACCAGCCAACTCTGTCATGACAAAGTAGGGGTGATGTCTTTGATGAGCCCATTCACAGTTTCTTAATTCACTTGTGTTCGTTCAAATATTGTCGACTGTGAGATCATCGCTACCTAATTTTTGTAAGAGCAATCATGTGCTGCAGCCAAAATGATGGCAATACATAGATTTTATTGAGATAAATATTGATATCCCTATCTAATCTTCCCATCGATCTATCAACATATCACAAAATATTAAAAAATGGCCTCCAACACTATTGTGTTGGAGGCCAGTTTTTAAAAAAAATTATTAATTTTTTTCAAAATTCAATTTATTCAATTTAAGTATTAGGCCTTGGGAAAGAAGAAAGCAACCTCCTGCTACTTACACTGCGTTTACATGTGGACACATATCTTGGACCTAAGTCACGAGACAAACGAGGGCCTGATGCACGCGGATTGTTTTGTAATAATTAATAATGTATGCTTGGTAAATTTGAGTTCGTCCACCACCGTAGCACCCCATGCTATCCTCAAAAGACGCGAGCACATTTCGAGCACATTTTAGGTTCCAACTTTTTTTGTGTAGGTATACTTACTACTTTTATACCTGACATAATTGTGTGACGTGAACGTGACGTGACATTATAATCGTAGCTTGGCAGGTGCAGATATTTGGAGATATGAGTGTTAATCCTTCAATGTTATAATGTATTTTTGCGTAAACAAACTTGACCTTTGTAACAAACCAGCTAAAACACAGGAAGCACCTAACTATCATCTTTTTTACGCAAACCAATTACGTTTCAATTTAATAATCATACACGAATTATACCTTTGTTTTGTTTGGTAAACAAATTAGTTCGTGTGGATGTCGGTAATCGCAACCAAACAAGTTTCGTCCAAATCGGTGTAGTGGTTTAGGCGTGAACGCGTAACAGACAGACAGACGATCCGACAGAGTTCTTTTCATACTATACATATAATCACGCCTTTATACCCGGAGGGTTAGGCAGAGGTGAATTAACACCCACATTTCACCAATCATTGTATTAGGTCCCACCTAATATAATGGTGGGGGTGAGGCTATTGCCGTATTCCGGGCACTATTGTTGACTCTAGCCATGCATGTGAGGCTGAGTGTGGGCTGTATATATCTGTCTGATGTTAACAGCCCTATCCTTTAGTCGCTTTGTACCTACGACATCGCATGGGTAGAGTTGGGATGGCCCAAATTCTACTCTGCCGGGAACCACGCGTCCGTCGGTTCTTTTCACATTTATAATATTAGTATGGACCATTGATTTAAAGTATGGACATAAACATTGTTAATTTGAACATTGGTACAGCGATAATCGTAAAATCGATTCAAAAAGAACAATTAAAACGGTTACTGAAAGCTGAAAGTATTGTAAAAATCTTTAAATGGAATCTTAGAAAGTCATATGCATAGCGAACGAAGATTAATTAGCTGATAAGCATAGCCGCATCGGCGATCCTTGATCCAAATTCCACAAACCACGATACAAATATTGCCTTTAGTTTTTAGAAAACAGACGAGAAAAATCTTTCTTGCATACAATAGGGTTCCTCCAAATTATAACCACGCATCCCTATTAGATTCTTGCATTTCGTGTTCTTCAAAACTTGCTCTTACATCAGTAAGAGCAAGTGTTAACACTCCCTTGGTGTTGCACTCATCCATAGGCCACGGTAACCACTTTCCATCAGGTGGACCGTATGCTTGTCTGCGACTTAAGTAGTAGGTACAAAAAAGTAAATAGGAAGGCAAAAGGTATTGATCGCAAAGCTCCGCATATTTTCTTGCGCACCCCCTAATCCTAATAACCTCCTAATCATAATAAACTTTGAGAATCCCTGCATTACACGATACCTATGGACGATAACCTCTATAATATTAATATGTGATTGTGTTATTATGATTTTGTTTCATGCCTGGTTATAGCATAATTTTTCAGACGTATATGGTATAGTATATTACAGTGCCCTACATATTGATAGTGATTATTAACATGATCATTATAATTATCGGTAATTGATAGGATATAACTATTACGAGTATTATACTTTCTACAAGCCTTCACTTGTAGTATAATAATAGTGGCCATGGTGTAACGAAGTACTTATTATTAATGTTGGTAAACTTGCTATATTAAATGTCATATAAGGACCTCAGGCTCTGTGGCGTAGAGCGTTCGAGTCTAGAACCCATAATACAAGTTAGATATGCTGTGCTTATTGGTCTTATTGGGGATCTATAGGGGAGGCCTGTGTCCAGCAGTGGAATTCCTATGGCTGAAATGATGATGATGATGAAGCTGTGCTTAATTTTAATAGATGTAGAATGTCCTAGAATATTGAATTGTAATTTCCAGCGTCAAATAAAATAGATTTTTCAACACACTAGCTTATAAGCAGGCTTTTATTTCACCGCAATTAAGCACGGAATGACACCTATTATAAAACTGTGACTTTTTCATTGCTATTATTCACAAAAGTGAGTTATAGACTTCTTTTTTTTTAATTTCATTGATTAAGTTGCTTTGTTCTTAAAAAAGTTTTGATACAAAAAAGATCGTGTCCAATATTACAAACGAATAAATATACCTATTGCTTGCTCATTTCATGCAACTTCGTATTTTAAAAGATAATTTCAACTTGTAGTACGTGTTTAATAAACAAAACTTTCACTAAAATGTATTTTTTTTCTGTATGAGTATTTATAGAGAAAAAAAAATCATAATTCAAATAAGTAAGTAGATGACAAGGCAGCATGGTGATAGCACCTTAGCCTGTTCCGAAAGGAATAAATAAAAATGTTAGATGCGCGCGCATTTTATGACAAGTATGACAACAAATAGATTTTTACTATTGTGTTTTGATTGTGTTATGTAGTATTTTTAGTATTATTTTATTCGCAAGTGTGTTGAAAATAATCGTATGCCACTCGCGTGTATGGTGATTACCGTCCTCGGCTCTCTTAAGACCCTCGTCTTGCGGCTCGGGTCTCACACCCGTATTCACAAACAATACTTCGCTATGCGTACTATCAAAACTGTGCAAAGAACGACAAATTCTCAGTGCGTTCGTTTTGGCAAGCCTTTTTATTCATTGATAACACTTAAGTAATACTTCGTTGAGGGAACGCACTGCGTTAGATACTGCTCCGTGATGTTTGTGAATTAATTTTACCAGCCCTATGCGCGCGAGCACACTATGAGACCTCACAGTATTGTTTGTGAATACGGGTGTCAATGTCGCCTCAGCGGTAATCACCAACTTTACACGCTTGTACCATAATGTACTATTATTGTTTAGGCGTCACTCCACAGTGATGGCGTCGACCTGCGCTAAAAGAAGACCTTGTTCTATCCTGCCTCTCTAGAAGTGGCAATTCGTTGGCCAAGAATGATGAATTGATGTATGAATGGGATTGACGCGTATATTGACGGTCATGACAGCTGTAAACGCATGTCAATCCCATACATTACGTTTTACCACTTGTCTAGAGAGGCAGATCAATAGTTAGGATCAACGCCGATTAAAGCGTTTCAATCAACAACTACTTTACAAATACAAGAAAAATAAAAGAAAAAAAATACAAGAGTCCTTGGGTTCACGCTTTTAAGTATTAATTAACAGATATCTGGACACATATTATCTCCAGCATGAGTAGTCCATGTAGCGACTATTTATCAATGTGTCTGAACTTGTAACCCCGATCAGGAGGTCGCTTTATACTACAGAGATAAAGTGATGATAATGTTATAACAACTTATTTTGATTTTATTTATGAGGCGTTTATTGCTCTCAGATAAAATGTTTGAAGATCTACAATTTATTATGTTCACGGGAATAAGTCACCAGTGTGGCATAGTGGCAGAATATACGACTGCTACGTCTGCTACGTTCAATACCTTTTTTTTTTATCGTGCGAAAAATCCCCACGGATACCTCCCCCGCCGGAGCCGGACGAGGAGGTTATGTCGGAGTCGAACCGACTAAAACGCACGCCGTCTGTGGGCCGTCGGTTGCCGCTGCGGCCTGCTTCTGCTAGGGTGACAGGTGGAGGGGGGGAGGAGGGGGGGGGGGAATACGATACCCGTTCATTGTAAATCATAAAATACGTAAGTATACTATTGATCTGTACGGGTCATTCGCCTCTTCCACATACGATGTAGCGGACCGTAGACATTTCCATTTATAATTTCAATGAATAAGATGTTACGACAAGATCGTATCATTCACAAGACACACATACCTACAAGCAATTTAGCTTAGTTGGAGGAGTTAATGAGAATACTACTAATTTCAGTAATTTTGGCCGTCAGTGTTTACATGGTGTTTACAGTCACTCTACCCAACAAACATTTTTGAAGTCGCCACAACGTGCCGAATGTAACTTTTGGTTGTATAAGCATGTCGCCAAAACGTCGTTATCACGTCGCTACGACCGAAAAAGGGCCCATTTTATACGACTTAGAGTTGTATAAGAGTCGCATAGTAGTCGTATCAATGACATATTCAGTCGTATAATGGTCGCATAGATGTAGTGAAATTCATTTTTTGCTGCATTATGGTCTACAATACCACTGTTTTACGACACTTTGTCGAATACCAGTGCAAATGACGACATTTTTATTGAATTTTGTTGTACTCATAACAGTGAAGAGTGAAAGAGACATTATAAATTAGAGTTGTCAAAACTCTACCTAGTTTAAGTTAGCCATATTCATTTAATTTCAATATGTTATATCTCGAAACGCGTGTTGAAGTGCATTAATCTATTGGGGAATTAATTTTATCGTGTAATATGCGCTAGTTTTCTTAGTATAATGCACGCGCCTTAGAAATACTTAAAATTAAACAACATTTCTCACTATATTTTTAGCGCACGTGCTAAAAGTTACTTTTATACGACTCTAAGACGCGACACAACCGTAATACGACTACAAAACGACCTTTCATTCTGTGCAGTTAATTTTATGTGCAATAATTAGCCGCCATATTAACAAAATTAGGGTTCAACGAGTAAATTTTAAATTTTATTTTAGTAGTTAAAATAATATGATGTGATTTAATGGACGTCGATAAGTTTTTAACAAAGATAGATTTTTCGAAGTTAATACATAATTATGTATTTGAGATGGCTAAGGATATCCACACACATCTCTATCACCATTTAAAATAAATAAAACCAACCAATGTTACTTGACTATTTTATTTACTTATAACTTCCATGGTGATATACGTAAAGAGCTGCGTAATTCTACATACAAACTCTAGTTACCTACCTATATAAATATAAATCAAATAGGTAAGAAACGGACCTTGAAATATCACTTGTCTCTTTTTTTCTAATATGCAAATAGACAGGGCGATTTTATAGTCATTTCGGAAGAAGAGATTTTGAGCACAGCATAAATATTGTATTTATATCCACGGAATTGCCCCAGAGGAAAATTCCGTAATTCCACTGTATTATATAGTGCAACCTTGATATAACGACCCTTAAAATAACGAATTTCTCGCTTTAACGAATTTTTCATTATCCGAAGTTTATCATTTTTGCTGGTTTCGCTTTCGCTTTCATAGTCTATTTCACTATCACTGAAACATATTTTTTCAAATATTTCATCTTATTTATCTTGTTTTGTCTCTACTACTTCAAGACAACTACATCCGCTTTCTGCGCTTTGATTTTGCAAGGAACTCTCCTGAACTCAAAATTAAATTTTGTACGGAACCACCTTCAGTTTCATTAAAAATAGAGATAAAGAATAACTGACTTGTAATGTTAAGGTACTCTACAGCTATGCGACATTCAGTCACTTAATGGTAGTCTAATAGTGTTCAAAATGACTAACGGCCGAATACTGAAACGCCACTCAAATAAAACAATCAGTTGAAGGGCTGTTAAATATAAGCATCTCTCAAATTAAAGTGGTATACACAAAGGCTACTTAAACGATTTCAACTAATTTCAAGGCATAATCAGCTAAGCAGCCGTCAAATAATTAACGTCATGGCAACATTCACGATGCCTAGTTTTAGGCAGCATTGTTTGAATATAGAATATTTATTATGCTACATATTTTATTCAAAATAATACAAAATAACAAGAGTCTTATTTGATACACAATTGCATTCATTATTATATAGGTAATGTTCCACTATTTAACATAAAAAATATCTCCAAAATGAACGTAAACAATTACGACCAAATTTTCGTAGAATGAAACGTACTAGCTTGTAAGTGACAAGTGACAATGACACTTGGGTAAAGATTGATAATTACATATTTTTAAATAAGTATTAGAATATTATTGAAAATAAGGAAACCAACGCTGGCATGATATTGAAAAAGCGCGAAGCTTGGGACTCTATTTTGTCAGCAGTACAATGCTGTAGCTGCAAGCGACTTCAGAACATGGCAACAACTCCGGCACCTCTATCTATGAGAACCTCAAACAAAGGTCTCAGAAGAATATTGCCATGGTGAATGCTCAGAATACAGAACAAACCAGAAGCCGCATTCGCTAATAGCTGCATATCCCGCACTGTGTCCAAAAACGATACTCTGTCTCGCTCTATAGTGAAACTTCCCGCTCGCGTAATGTTACTAGGCTAAGGTGCGGTTCCCAACTTTAGGGTAGTCATAAAACACTAGATAAGAGATGTAACACAAGATATTTAATATCTGTATTATACAGAGAAGTGATCAGTGTAAGTTAAAGCTATTAAATATAATATATAAATTTAATGAAACACGTTATTATTAGAACTATCGGGATATTTACCATGTATTTCGGCGCTGTTGCAAGCACCAAGTAAATATCCCGATAGTTCTAATAATAATGTGAACGACCATGAAAGTTTAAATACCTATATTAATGAAACACGGTAATAAGGTAAGTATTTTTTTAATGGTATAATGATATACAAAGTCTATAGACGCAGTGTCACTCCAATGCGGCGTAAATAATACTTAACTACTACTCTGGTACATGTTGACAATATAGGTACATACTTATATCTCCTATTTCATCCATTTCAACTTTTCTCTTCATGCATCGGTACGGAAACTAAAATTAGAAACATTTTATAGAAAAAAAAAGTACCTACCTACATTATACATAATATTGCTACTGTGCGATAAAACCACCAATTGTATATAGGTACCCACATAATAGCGTGTTTAATGATGTCTGTGGTGTACCTACATATATTATCGATTCAAAATGAATGACGATTCCGAAGTTTGTGCGTAACGATGCACGCGCCTGCGAGACTCGCAGCATATGCAGTATGTACCTACACGCAATGATTGTTGAAATTGTTGTTTGCTATTTATTATGTTAAGTTTGTTATTGTCCTTCCACAAGCAGAGAAGGGGCTATGTAGGGTATACAGCCCTACAAGCCGGACAGCCAGTAAATTGTCGCTGTTGGTACAATAAATGGTATTTCTTCAATTACTGAAGACAAACTCCTATGGTCATCTTCAGACACCATCTACAGATCCTGTATACTAAGAATACCAGAGAATTAGCTAAGACAAAACAAATGAGCTCAAACTCGATAGGTTTTTCTTGTTTAGTTTAGTATTTCTTAAGGCCATCATCAGACCAGCTCCATGGTACCATATTAATGCATTATCCCCTAAACTAACATGTATACAAAATTTCATCAAAATCGGTTGAGGATATCTGCTTCAAAATCGAGTTGCAAGATTTCTTTTCGAACAAATTAAGTAGGTACCATACCTACATCCTACATACAGTGAAAGTAGGTAATGAAAAGATTTTTATAATAATATCATTTACCGACTTGTTTGCAATGCAACAAGGAATAATGCTTGGACGAGTAAAGTGAACAGAATATTTTTGTACCTACCTGCGCATGGCACTCGTACGTACTACCGAGCCATTTAGTTTGATTTGAACCGTATTGTACAATAAAGAGACCTATCTAAGTATATATCAGTTTAAATTTCATAAAAATAGGTGGGTAAAATTTTCAATTGACATGGCAACACACAAGATGGCAGCGTCTTCGTCTAAATCAATCACAATTAAATTCAATAATTAAATAACTATGCATTTGTATACGCTACTTACAGATGAAATGTGATCCCATCCTGTTTTTTTGTAATCCTAGATGTATTTTTACATGAAGGAACAACTAAAACCGACATTTTAAAATTAAAATTGACACTGATGTAATACGTCTGACGCGCTACGTGCATACGAGTGAATGCGAGTGACAATATTCAAATCAAGCCAATTTGTCTTGATTTGTGTGTCTTCACTTTTGAGCGCGCTTGCGGTTTCTGGTTTGTTCTGTATTCTGAGGGTGAATGTAATGTCCTCAATACTACAATCTACAACGAGCTACGCATAACAAGTCGGGTATGCGCCTTGATGAAAGCAGTTGATTTTTGAATAAAAAACATGTTTTATCAAATAAAGGTTTAATTTAACGACGAATTGTCGTAGATGCCCATGGAGGCAACGCGTGTTGCCTCCATGGGCATCTACGACAGCTCTCATACGATTAGGCATAGAGTTTATCAACCGTAATATGGAATTTTGAGCGATCATCTCCCATTCCTCTTCTATGGCAGTTTTCAACTCCGGCATCGTCTGGGCAACCGGCTGACTAGCCCTAACACGTCTTTTTAGCTCTTCCCACATGTGCTCAATCGGGTTCATGTCTGGGCTTCTGGCTGACCAGTCCATAACACTGTGATGTTCCTGTTGCGATCTTGTTGCGATACAGTTCAGATTGGGCTCCTCCTGTTGAACTTGTTGTTCAACTTGAAATATAATTTATCGCTTATTACGCGTTGGTAACTGCCTGTAGCATAAAACCGTAAGGCTATGAGTATTTGGTCCACTGGCTGTATTGTCTCTTTGGAAACACGAAACCGCGCTCGAAACTCCACATCACCGTATTTTTTTAATGCATTTAGCTTCACCACATTTCGGCGACTCACTGCAGGTCTTTCATGATCAGAGAGAAGATAAACGACGATAAAGACATTATTTTAACGCTTGAATAAATACGATCACAGATTTAGGAGACCTCGCGACCACTCTCAGATGTAAGGGGCGCTCAAATCTGTTTGACAGTTCATTTTGACAGCTAATTATTTAAGTGGCATTCCAGTATACGAATTTTACACTGAGTGGCGTTTGAACGCAACTTAATTTAGGATACACTTAAGTTTAACACATGCTTAAAATTGACGTTTGAGAATACGAATTTTGTATTTAAGAGCTACTTATACATCTAAGCAGCCGTTAAATATTTGAGTGCCGTTTCAGTATTCGGCCGTAAAAGTCGTGTAAGAGTGCAATTTATCACTCTATTACGATTATCGCGTATAAGTAGTTCTTGCGACTCTAATACGATTCAGTTTGGTGTAAAAGTTGTATAGACGTTAGTAAGACGACATCATCGGTTTTACCACTGAAAGTTGTATAATGGTCATAGAAAACAGTCGCGGAGACGTTTATACGACGTCTTTATACGACTACAAGTTGTATAAGGATAAAGAGGCACTGAGTCGTATTAAAACCTAAAATGACTTCTATACGACGTTTATAGAACATTAAGTCGTGTAATTTTCACTTATACGACTAAAATGTTTGTTGGGTAGGACCTATACAGGGTGTAATCGTTAAGTGTGTCCAGGCGATTATTCCGTAACTATTACAGATATCAAAAAACTTTAAACTGATATCGAAAGTACGTTACCTAATGAGTAAAATGATATCAATAACTTTTTAAAAATCAAACGAGAGGTATCTAACATTTTGACATTAAACACTCCCATACATTTAGTATGAGATTAGTAGAAAGGTTTTAGTGTCCTTATTTTAAAAGAATATTTAGCTTAGTACTGATATTATAGGAAACTGTTTATTGACCTAACAGAGTAATAAAACTATCTTTTAATTGAATAATATTTATTTCTTAGTAAGTACAAAATTTTGTATTCAAAGCAGATGTTCGAAGTGACGTCCTTGTTGTGCGATACAATGACGAGCTTTACTTACAGCTTCTAAATGAACTTTCCTTAATATTTACGTGTATGTCGTGCAATTGCTTTAATTACTCCAATTAGAGCACTTGCACGACATACACGATTATGTAGCTCTTCTAGGCTGTGCATTCTCTCAGCGTACACTTTGTCTTTGATAAATCCCCATAGGAAGAAATCACAGGGCGTGAGATCCGGGGATCTGGCAGGCCAAGGGGCTGCACTTCCTCTTAGCGTTAATTCCCAGTCGCATCCGAAGCTTTCAGCTCGGAGTCTGGGGTCCGCTTTTGCCAGTCTTAACTACGGATTTGGCTAGACCTCGATATTTTCTGTGAAGCGATTGCCATCTGACCTCCACATCCCAATGGTAACATTAGGCGATATCGAAGCTTTGCAGCTAGACTGTTGTTTTTTTTTGGATTTTTGAGGTCTCCAACTACCCGTAACGACTGCCATAGATGTTCTTATGGCAACCGGGACCGACGGCTTAGCGTGCTCTCCGAGGCACGACCAGACCAATGCAAATACCCATATTTCATGAACACAAATATTTGCACTGAGCGGGGATCGAACCCACGCCTCCTGCGTAGCGGCCGCATTGCCGGGTTGCACTTTTATTGGCTATTAAACCATCAAATTTGAAGTGGCAAGATAATAATTAATCTACACGTGTATCTACTTGAAAATCATCATTGCCATATCATACGTAATCATAAAATATGATTAAGGTAAAATGAGTACTAGATCACTTAAAATAAGTAAACTAAAACCTTTCTACTAATCTAATACTAAATGTATGGGAGTGTTTAATGTCAAAATGTTAGATACCTCTCGTTTGATTTTTAAAAAGTTATTGATGTCATTTTACTCAATAAATAACGTACTTTCGATATCAGTTTAAAGTTTCTTGATATCTGTAATAATTACGGAATAATCGCCTGGACACACTTAACGATTACACCCTGTATACTACAGGTTTTTAAATCTTTGTTTACTTGCACCCTTGAATTGTCTGACGTTTCGACGTGGTTGCACTGTCCGTGATCACATGTTTAGATGGCTTCTACATGAAATTCTTTCAAATTAGGTAGATGAGTCATACGTTTTGTACTAAGAATAGTCTACTGTACTTTAAGCCATTCTCATGAGTTAAAAAAACAGGTATGTAAATTAGAACCATAGTATGTATCATGGTTTAACGCTAACAGTGAAACCACAAAGTCAGTTTACTTTGGGTGTAGTACAAAGACTTTCACTTTTAACCAGTGGCAAATGCGTCATCGGATCGGTATGATAAGCCCAAATATAACAATGCAAGGAATCTTAAGATTATTTTGCAAATACTAATCTTAATTCTGATCTTATTAGATTTCGTCAAGATGTCAATGTTGTCACAGATTCTCAACCTTTTGAACTCGTGCATTATTAATAAGATAATACGTGTAATGTACGTATGTATTGAATGTATGTAATGTACCTACAAAACGTAATGTTTTCGTCAGGGTTGCCAAATACATTAGAAAATATGTAGTAGTTAAATCTTTATTCTTTATTAAAAAAAAAATATACAAAGTCATATTATATTTTAATCTATTAACCCGCCTCTGACCGTACCAGGTGCAAAGGTGCCATCACGATTATTTTGACAATTATGTGAACCACTTTTGAACAAATACTTAACTGAAATAGCTGTGTTTATTATCTTTATCTGCACTTGGTATAGGACATTTTAGCGTATTTGTATTATGAACTATACGACACCCCACCAAGATACCTGGGGCAGAAGCCATATCTGCATGCCGGTACACACTTTTACCTTGTTTACATAGGCAATAAGTGTTTTGTATTGCACGCTCACGCACGAATCTTCAGTAATTTGTTTTTAGTGTCTCTACATGTTTTGTCTACACAAAAGCTCTTATCTATGTAATAAAATATAATAAAAATATATATTACATGACAGTAAAAATTAATATTTCCGGCACCTATTTGCTTTACTTTTTTAGTTTTGATTTCCATGATTTATTACGTGACTTTTTCAATCACAAATGTACTTTGTACATAACCTACTTATATAAAGTCGTCTGAATGACTAAACAATATATTTTTAATCTTGACATCGCCGCAGCAATCAGTTATTATTTTATGGAGTTTTCTAGACGTCTTAACAACATTATCTGTAGTTGATATAAATATAATTTACAGCAGATACGTTGTATACACTTTTCGGGCATATATAATATGCCATAATATAAACCTATCTATTTAATTGTTTTATTTAATTTATGTAACAAATAAAAATATTTACAAGATTAAAAAGAATTAAGATTTATGTAACAGAGTAAGAAATGTGAAATTAATGTAGGTAGGTGCTATACGTACAATACTAAAAAATAAGATAAAATTAATACACCCATTATACAAAAATGCTAAACCTAAAATGCTTCGTGAAATTCCTGAGTCTCACATGCCCTTGTGGTAAAGTTATCAGAAGACTGGCAGCATTGTCACATTGTATGGCTATGCTTATTCTTTGTCCTAAAAAGCCGGCCACGAGACACGAGACACTTCGAACATACGCTTCACAATTACCCTGAAGAGATGGCGAGCACTCGGTCCCTCCATAACCCCAACGTGCATAGTACTCAATTTCAGCGAGCGAATGAAGGCACGTATACTTTCTTAGTGATAAGTGTGATAACTTACACATGCCAATGATATAGATTGTTTATAAATTGATTTACAATTATGCACATAATATACTTTGTCTCTAGAATCAGCAGAATGAATTGACTTTTTTAAAATTTCAATGTCAAAACATAACAACATGATAACTTATATAATCTGTGGCCCTGCAGCTCGGCACAGAATAACAACAATAGCATGATTAGGAAAGCCTGCACGAGAGCACTAGAGCACTAGATAATGGACGAGGCTTTAGTGCAGGCTTTCCTCTCAGGTTTGGGACTCGGGAGATCAGATGGCAGCCACAACAATAAAACACAACAAAAGCCTCGGGTGCTTGACCGCGACCTCGCAGTCGCTAGGAGGACGATGATGAGTTCTTAACTATTGCCCGACGTTTCGGTTACCAAGCAATACCATTAAGGTATGATTCCATACGACAACTGCAGACGCACGCAGCAGATACGCGTAATTCATTGCAGCTGCTCAATGGTCTCAAGTAATGGGTACGCTGTATCTGCTGTAAGCTTAGAGTATACATATAAAAATATAGAGCGCGCCTATCACTCAGGTCTTTGGTACCGAGTGTTAGCAGATACTTTGCGATGGTATAGCGCACCTATAGTGACGTTTCATGCATTACCGAAAAAAACCAATAGATGCACTTATTAATGTAGTTTGTTGTTATGAAGTTTCTTGTTCGATTTGATGTGCATGGATAAAATTAAAGTCAAAATACAAAAAAATGGTGTAATTTTGCGGTATTTTTGCGTCATTATTACTACAAATATACGATGTTGTATAAAATTTGGATTTAACATATCGAATTAAATATTATTTGCGAAGTCATTTTGATGGGTATTGTTTTGCTACTAAAAGAGGTTGAGCCAGGAGCCTCGGTACTGTTCATACCGGTGATAGCAGTTCATACTTGTAAGGCGCGCTCTATAGCAATGTATACTCTAAGGCTGTAAGTAAGGGTCGGCAGATGACGTATGCGATCGACTTCGGAATCATACCTATATCCACCGCGATGAGAAATTTTCGACAGTACTTAGTGAGAAATCGAAGGAGTTATGCTGGAATTCTCACAACTGTCAAAAATATCTCATGCCCAACTTTCAGTTTCTATTAATTAATATAGAAAACGTACTTATAATAATTATAATTTTGAAAAAAATTGGAAACCATATCCGTTATTTTAACTAATTAATCAGAGAAATCTGGCGACACATCGTCATTTCAAATTAATGTTTTTTTAAGAGTGATGTTCTATGTGAGGTGAGGCTATTCCGTATAAGCGAAGTTCCGGGAAGGATATTGCCATAAAAGTAGTTGTTCGTCGGATTAAGACGTTTAGCGTCTGCTTTCACTTTCAACGTTTTTTTAGAGTATTTATTTATTTAATTTTCATGCAAAAGTGTGTACATTGACGGACTTAATGCCGTGCCAAACCAACACCGGCAACCACGTTCCCTTCTTCCTACAATCCCGGGTGCTTTAAGATGTAAGTATTTGAGTAGGCTCTACGTCTTAATACGTCGTAGTCCAGCGGACCCTGATCTCCCAGGGTCCATTAGTCTAGTCCCAGTCCTCGGTTACCTCCAGAAATAACTAAGATGATAATCACGTAATAGGCTCTGCCTGGCGACAAGAAGAAACCATTTCGAATAGTGGTCTAGAGGGGCAAGCAGTTTCGTAGTTTATGTCGGATCGTGTGCCTATTGGCCTCTCCTTCAAAAAACTCAAATGACGTCGTTTTATCGTCCTGTTCGCTATTTCTGATGTTTAACCAGAAAGGGCGGACAGGACAGGACCCACTGGGGGTCAATGTGCGTCAAGGCATTGAGTACGAGACACGATACAATGGAGGAACCGATCGAGGGAACAAATATATTTGTAAGTATTTGTACCTATTATATATTTCGTGGTTACCGCATACAGCTGTTATCGCAGTAACCATTTCTATTATTGCGATACTAATAGCGGTATGCGGTATAAATTAGATAAAATATATTTTTGTCGCGGTCTCGGTGGGTAAGTACAAAAACGAAACTTATTTTCTATGTGGGTACCCATACGGAAAAATTGTTACTTAGCGCGTCATTAAAAGAAATTAGTGCCCTACTGAGGTATTGCGTAACTTTTTTACGCGAGTACGACTTTAAAACAGAAAAAGAATTCTTTAGAGGGCTCATTGCTAAGTTGTAATACCGAGCAGGTTAGCACATTGCAAGGTTAAGCAATTCTCAGCAGGTCAGTCTTAGGATGAGACCCCTCCGTGACTCGAAGAGCACGTGAAGCTGTTGGACTGTTGAATCTGTTCTTACAGGGTCGGCAGCACGAGTGTGACTCCCCTGGTGTTGCACTCGTCCATAGGCCACGGTAACCACTAGGTTGGCTGCGGGCTAAGTAGTATAATAGTACATTATGGTACAAGTGAGCTATGTTGGTGATTACCGCCGAGGCGTTATTGAGGCCCGAGCCGGCAGGCGAGGGTCTTAAGAGAGCTGAGGACGGTAATCATCATGCTCACGCGTGCCATACGACGTTTTACAACACACTTGCGAATAACATAACACTACAAATACTAAATAAACAATGCCACAAATTAATTCGTTTTCCAATGTGCGCGCATCTGACAATGGCGGTCGGCCATATTTAAAAAAAAAATGAGGTTTGAATTCAACTTTTTTTTTTACTGTTTTTTTTTCTGTACTTAAAGAAAAAAAAGTTAAATTTGAGTGAAAATTTTGTTTATTAAACAAAATATCACAAGTTGAAATTATTTATTTAAATACGAAAACGCATCAAATGAACATACAATAAGCATATTAAATTTATTAGTACTATTAAACACGTTCTTTTTTGTATCGAAACTTTTTTAAGAACATAGAAACTTAACCTATTAAATTAAAAAAGAATCTATAACTCACTTGTGAATAATAGTAATGAAAAAGTCACAGTTTGATAATAGGTGTCATTCCGTGCCTATTTGCGGTGAAATAATAACACTGTTATGAGCAGGTGTGTTGTAAAAAATGTTTGTATGATAACAGGGATGTTGTTATACAAATGTCTACAGAAGTTCGATATAGCCAATGGGTTGTGGAAGTCAGATTTAATCCTTCATGGAAAATATCAAAGTTCGGCCGTTTTGTATGTAGGTAGTTAGATTGAAAGCTGACCCTGAATTGGGAAAAGGCTCGGAGAATGACATCTTTAAATTGCCTTCTATAGTCTAATAGCCTTCAGGTACAATTTTATTAGGTGTTGCAGTTGCAATCGCGAACATTTAATTACACCACTCGATAGTTAAGGATTAAAGAATCCGTTACCTCACTCAATAGGACGCGGAGTACCCATATTCACGTAAAATACACAGCCGTGTTCACGAACCACGTCACAGCCAGTTCTTTTTTTGAACCTCTATTAACAATAACTAAATATGTAACACTTATTCCTAATTCAAATTTGAAATATACAAAAAAAAAATTGTTAAGTATGTACAGTTGACAAAGGAGATACGGTTACACCTTTTACATAATATAAAGTTCTGTTGTACATAAAGGTGCAACCGTATCTGCTTTGTCGACTGCACATTATTCGTTATAGTTTTTTGTCTACGCACTATTATGTAAACGATGCACTTGCTCAAATGCTCACGTCATTGCTATGGAAAACGTGATCTTTTTATATACTAAGTTAGTAACTACCATAAAAAATACAAGTATGTTGGAATATTTTTCCGTTGACCTTTAAATTCAATACACCACGTGATTTTGCTATGGTAACTGAAACGTAAACACAGCCGTAAGTAATTAGTGAGTAATATCTAAGTGCGTTACAAATGTAATCGAATTGATTGAACTTAATAGTTGAATACACACGCAGCCACAGTAGCACCAACAATGGCAACAATTCATCATGGTCGGGTATACTTTTTTGATACTTTGAGATAACTTACACACTATGTTGAGTAATAAAAAATCGCGATAGAATCAATTAAAAAATAATTTAGGTAATGCGTAAGCATTCGCGTAGATTTCCGACAATAGGCACTGCGATAGGCAAATTTATTGATGGATTGATGCCTATGCATTGTCATCAATCCATCAATAAATTTGCCTATCGCAGTGACGCAGTCCACTGCTGGACAGTGCTGGACATAGGCCCAATGTTGGGAGTCTTTGGCCTACTGTTTCAACGCTGGCCAGACGATTTAGTACAGGGTTTTATTTCGAGATTTCCTTCTCTCTTAGAGACATCGTCTGCGTATTTTCTGTAAACATCATCATAATTATGGTAATTTTGACCATTTTCATAGTCATGCTTATTGGTTGTCAAAGGGATATACATACCTATACGCTGGTCGTCTGATAAACATCATTGTATGACCAACCAGGCCGAGCTTGCATTTTTCTTGTTTCGCGCAATAGTCGAACCAGCTTTGCGGTTCTGTATTTGAAATGAACACAAGATTTTAATATGGTTACAATCTTATGTAAATCACGATTACTGATGGTGAATCAAATTCCAATTAAAAACATAATCAATCTTAATTGGGCATCAATGATTGATGGAATGTTTGTTCCCTGACATTTTGCAATTTAACAGCCAATATATTATGTTGAAATTAAACGTTGATCCGGTAAAATAAAAGTTTGTCCACAGTGCTACAAGACTGTAGATATTATGTACAGGAGTTACAGTATATCAAGATCAACATTAGTGATCTCGGAATCGGAAAGTTATTGACGGATGACAGTTATTGGCACCTACAACGAAATTACTCAGAAGTAAGCAAATTGAAGGAGTTGGAAATGTAGTCAAACTAACTTTGGTAAATCTGGCAAGGTTCTCAGTGCAACTTAAAATCTGCAGGCCTATAAGATAGAGGCACTGCCGGCCTAGATTATAAATTAGGCACTGCATAAATCATCCGAACAGAAAATAAAGAAATTGATTCATAAAACCTTTTATTGATCACATAGGAAACCAATGCGATCAACTTCATTCATGACAGGTCGCACCCACAAAATAGCGATGCTGCTTCGGAAAAACAATGCGGATGTTACAGCATACGCAATAAAACGGACAGGTGTGTAACAGTCATACATGGCTGTGGTTTGACAGTAAATTGACGACGCAAATAGACCGGACATTCATGACTCGAGTACAACGTCGTACGAGCAAGATTGAGCTATTAGATTCATTGAGGAGCACAAAAATAGTGTAGAATATTACTTACTTCCCTCTTTGAATTAGGAACGATTGCTGTCACAGATCACACACAACAGATAACTTAAAAATAAAATGCTTTTTCTGTACCAATAAAATTACTATGAAAGCAGGATACTTCTCAGTCACAATGCAAGTGAATGGGTGAGAATGAGTAAACAGCTAGAAAAAGACTGTAGTTAATTGTATTTTTTGTGAAAGTAAAACTTGTAGACTGAAACAAAGAGTTTGCTAATACACAAATAGACATTCAGGTGGTCATGGTCTGAAGAACACGGACTAGATAGGAGTTAATAGTCGCACGAATTTCTTTTTCATTACTTTTATTGAGTCACTGTTGTCAGCGGTTTCACTGAATAAAAATTAAGATCCCAGCTTCTCACATTAATTATTTGCTGTCATCCTGTCTCTTTACAGATTTTTTTGGCTTTACGAGAAAATGCTAATGATTAAAAAATAGAAAGGAATAATTGACCAAACTTAGGTATATAAATAATCGCCCTACGCAGATTTTAGATTCATCAGTATTTCAAGTAATTTTAATGGTTTCCTCATGAATTCTATGATTAGATCTTGAACAGATTTATATGGGAGAACCCTTGAAGTAGATGTCCTTTTCTCTTTCTATTAAGAAAATGCAATCAAACAAAGTGGTGTAGTATCATTGCTTCATCTATTTACATAAAAGGAACCTTCCCCTATTATTTATCTTTGCGAAAACAGGTTCACGTTACTGTCCTACTACTGGAGCCCGGAGTATGCTTTCCTACTCTTTACGTTGATTTGATTTATTTTGATTGTCGTCACTACCGTCTGACCTCCCAACTCTGAGAGGAAATCCTGCGCTAGACACTCGTGCATCGACTTGCTGGTGCGGTTGGCTTAATCCCAGAAGATATTGGTAAAACAGTAATACCCTTTCCAAAACATGAGAGGGGAAGAGACGTCACTTGTGCTACGTGATTATGCAAGTGCACGTGATATAGGCGTGATAATAGAACAGAACCTTGACAAAATTTGGATATAAAAACGAGTGGGAAATTAGTATTTACGTCAAAACCTTGGTCGAAATTAATCACGTGTTTGTTTGTTGTCTTAGATATAGAGGTTAAAGATTTTTGTTAGACCATGTCAATTGGATATAATTTGGATATTGCTATAGTAGTGTATATAGTTTATTATAATATTATAATATAGATCTATATCCTATTCCAATTGTCTTGTGCGTGAGTACCATCTGCAAGTTGACGGCACAGAATCTCTGTTCTTAAAGGGTCGGCAGCACGAATGTGGGTCCCCTGGTGTTGCACTCATCCGTAGGTCACGGTAACTACTTTCCATTAGGTGACCCGTGTGCTTGTCTGCGATCTAAGTAGTATAAAAAACACTGGCTGATTATGGGACGATTCTCTGGAGCAAGGATTTATCAGGTTAGGACGTCACACGGCCAACGCTTCTATGAAAACGGCATATGAGCGTAGTTCTGGAATTCACACCTAAGTAATAAACTACGATCGCATCTGCAGATGCTAATAAGTTGATTAATATGACACTCGTCATAAGTATCATTAATAGCATTTTATAGATGGAGCTATTAACATAAATTGAACGTCATAACTTATGTACTATATCCCTACCAGTAGCGGCAGTTCGAAATATATCAGATGATATATCAGTAGCGAGGAGTGGTGGGGAGGTGACCATTACCAGGCAATGAACGGCTGGTCATCATCTCTAGTGGTCTAGAAGTCTTTTAACCGTCTGCGGACTCAAGTTGGCCGCTGCAGGGAAAATATGGCAAAATGGGGCTTTATCGACCGGTCGCAAGAGTCCTGCGATTGCGGGGTCCAATCCCACTCCATGTCGCATTTTATTGCCTGCTCGCTGTGCCCCTTCACTTGTTCTACCGACGACCTTTGTAGAGCAACCGAAAACGCAATTACTGTGGCTAAGTTTTGGTTCGAAGTAGCTAGAAGAAGAAGCGAGGGGTCCCTATAACCCGATCCTTGCCAGATTCCCAATGGAAGTATACCTGGTTCATGCATGACACTAACACTACGAGATCGAGACCAAACGTCAATTTTCACCCTTCGCCACTGTGATATATGGAACAGCCCCTATTTCCTACCGATTCCTAATGTGCTATGCCAAATATTGCCTTCAAAATACATGCGATAAGTTAAAAAATACATAAGAAAAGAAACTTGTCTTTTGTGTATTGCGTACTGCGTAAAGTGCAAAAGTTGTGAATATGAAACTTTGTTTACTGAAGGAAAGCAAACATTACAAGTGTGCTCTGCATTGTTTATGTATAGAATTTCCCTATTGTTATAGCAGTAGCCAGAATGCAGAAGCACGATTTACATTCATCGTGAAATATTTCTATTGCTGCTATAACAACAGTTTCTAGACAAGTTACATAGATCCTTGTCTTAATCCATACTTCCATACTAATATTATAAATGCGAAAGTAACTCTGTCTGTCTGTTACGCTTTCACGCCTAAATCACTGAACCGATTTTGATGAAATTTGGTATAGGGGTAGAGTAGACATTGAGGATGGACATAGACTATGTTTGGACGCGAAAACCGACATTCACGCGGGCGGAGCCGCGGGCGAAAGCTAGTGTCCCATAAGTTGATAAATCTTTTCTATTCTACAAATGTATGTTAACTGTCATAAACATGAAAATACGTGTTAAAACTCATACATTCATCATTCTGTTCTACAATACGCCGGTCAACGAATTGCCAAGAGACAGGCCATTTTAATGCAGAAAGTAGGTATAACAAGCATGGGCGTACCCGGCTTTCTTTAGCGGATGAGGCAAAAGTCAAATTGGATCGGGGGAGGGGGGATTTTGCCCCCCCGGATATGCCCATGATAACAAGAGATTCAGTACAGGTAAAAATGAGCCCGAAATTATTAAGTTGATGAACCTAAAATTTTTAAGTTATACATAGAATAATTATCACGTTTTGGTTGCGGTCACAAGGATATCGGTTAATTTAAACTGACTGAAACTATGAGGACGGGTTCAATTTAAGTAGCTTTTGCAAAGTGCACGACTAAACAGCTGCAGATACAGCGTACCGTGAAATAGACTTGAATGTGATGATATTGTTTATTGTTTTAATTCACTGCGGTTTCTCAATCGTGCCGTTCCCCCGTATCAAAGTTTAATGCTTTATGTCGTATGCAGTGCTGTATGCGGTTGGCTATAAACCTTAAAGTTTCGGCAAAACAATACAATATTCAGCTTGGACCTTTGGAGCCAACGTACGTCAAATATAAGATTAGATTCTTAATGAAATAGTCACTAACTGTGGGGACACGAACAGTAAAGAGGACAATAACAATGTAGGTCAAGTCAATATAATAAAAAAGTTCTAGGTGAAATTTGAAATGGATTTATACTAGATTGTCTTTGAATTGTACTTAAGGACGTAACATTGAGCGCTTTAAACAATGAAAACCGATAATTAACACAAAAGCGACAAAACTTAATTATAATAAGTCCAATTGAAAGGCGAATGGGCGTTTCGTCCCATATGGTGTAACACTTTTTGACCTATATCAAATGAAAGGTCTCAATGAGTGTATTATTTTTTTGTATGGACATAAATCTGTATTTCGTGCAGGGTAAAAGTTGTGGGGGTTTCAGTTACTAAGAAAGTATTTAATTTATTTTAAATAATTAGTGTTTTTATGACAAAATACTTATTTATTTATGCTATTTTTACCCGACTATGTTAAAGCCAAAGGAGGATTATGATTTTGACAGGCTATGTATGTATGTATGAACTATGTATGTATATTCACTAATTCCCTCATAGCTCTTCAACTACTAATTAGAACTGGACAAGTAAGGTATTGTTAGAAGTGTCTTGATCCTCCGCTTATTATAGGCTATATAATGTGTCACTGAATTTAATGTGGCGCCCTCTAGCGGTCATAAAGTACTGCGTTAAAAAATAAAATTGAGGTAAATATACCGTGTTTGATATCAAATTAAAGGCCTTAATTAGTACATTTCAAATATGTATAAATTATTGGGATTTTTGAATGAAAGGACATCACCCATTTTAGTCCAAAATTGAAAGTGCCGGCCGAAGAAAATAAATACGAGATTCCGTTAGAACTTGTCCTCGCTAGCATTTTCTATTACCAAGTCAAAGTTGAGGGACCACTGCGCTTGGTTTTATTTGAATTTAAAAATCTTGGAAACATACATTTTTTATGATACCAATTATTAAAAATAAATGAAAAACTTTATTCTATATTGGAACAATAGTTAATAAAAGCAATAAAAAATAACCCCATATTGCACATCGTTGTATTTCGTCCATTTATTTAGGTCCATAATGGAAAGTGCTGGCCAAAGTACCTATACAAATATAAAATTCCGTTAGAGCTTGTCCTCGTTAGCATTTTTTACTATGGCGTTAAAGCTGAGGGACCACTGCTCTCAGTTTTATTTGAGTTCAAATATCTTGGAACCATACATTTTTATGATATGAATGATTAAAAACGAATAAAAATCATTGTTCTATATTGGAAGAATAGTCAATAAAATCAATAATAAATAAACCCCATTCTGCACACCGTTGTTTTTCACCCATTTATTTAGGTCCAAAATTGAAAGTGCCGGCCAAAGAATACGAGTATGATATTCTGTTAGAGCTTGTCCTCATTAGCATTTTTTATTATGGCGTCAAAGCTGAGGGTCCACTGCCCGACTAACGGAATGTCATA
This sequence comes from Eilema depressum, assembly GCA_914767945.1. Classification (NCBI taxonomy): domain Eukaryota; kingdom Metazoa; phylum Arthropoda; class Insecta; order Lepidoptera; family Erebidae; genus Eilema; species Eilema depressum. The sequence goes on from OU612026.1 coordinate 5,828,233, forward strand.
TTTGTATTCTTTGGCCGCTACTTATTTTTTTATTTTTTTTATTTATTTGAACTTCATGCACATATGTAGGTACATAGGCGAACTTAATGCCATAGGCATTCTCTACCAGTCAACCTAATAGGTGGTGCAGAGAATAAAAAAGTAGGTGCATTAAGAAAGAAAATAAACCATTAGGTACTTTATACTTAGTAGATAAGCTGTAAGGTAGATATAGATACAACGCAGTAGATACTAAAAATTTTCAATTTAGCACCTAAATAAATAGACGAAAACAACGGTGTGCAGTATGGGGTTTATTTTTTATTAGTTTTATTAACTATTCTTCCAATGTAGCACGACATTTTTTATCCATTTTCAATAGTTTGTGTCATAAAAAATGTATGTTTACAAGATTTTCGAACTCAAATAAAACCGAAGGAAGTGGTCCCTCAACTTTGACGCCCCAATAAGAACAAGTTCTAACGAAATATCGTATTTGGCCAGCACTTTCAATTTTGGACCAAAAATGTATGCAGCGTGAATAATGTTCTTTTGAAGCATTTATTATGCTAACTATTCAAATCGATTTAGAAAGAGAAAATTAAAATATTGGTTTCTGCTTTTAATTTTTTTTATTTCATGCTTTTTATATACCTATAATAATAGCAGGTTTTATGGAAATTCCATCGATTTCCATAAAACCTGCTGTATCGTGATGTATAAATTATGACCTTTCATTTGATACCCAATATGGGTATATTTGAAAATAGATTAGATTTTGGATTGATTTTCATTCCTCATAATATATTTCAAATGGTTGAACTGATTTTTATGAAACATAGCTAAGAATACTCTCGACTAAACCATCTTTATATGGTATACTAAATATGTGATCGGTACAACCATGAACCATGTCAACCAGTAGGTGAATTAACCCTAGTTGAGTCAACCGTAGTTGTAATGACCGTCGGCGAAATGATACAAAACCGTAGAACTATACTGCAAAGCCTAATTGCACAAAAAATATTTTTTACTTACACCCTTATAACTTTGGACCTGCACGAATTTCTGATAAAAATCTTTCATTTTTACATATAAATAGACTAAATGAACATGTTTACACTAGTCGCAACTTGTTACAAGGGTTGGGACGCAGCTCATACAAAAGTGCCCGTTCTCCTTTAAACGAGTTTGCTGAATTAATATTGAAAATTATTCATGCGGTGCAGTTGCAGTTCCTGATTATGAAATCAAAGTGGGTAATATACATACATACATACATACATACCTACATGTCATACAATATAATCACGCCTTTATCTCCGGAGCGTTAGGTAGAGGTGAATTAACACTTCCCTAATCATTGTATTCGTTCCTTTGTAATAGGTGAGCCTGATGCCATATTCCGGGCACTTTAAAAAAAAAAATATGCCACTTTGGTCGCAGGTATGTACTATTGTTGACTCAAGCCATGCCTTGTAAGGCCAAGTCTGGGATGTATGTATATATCTGGATGATGATAAACAGCCCTATCCCTTAGTTGCCTTATACGACAGTAATAATATTATGGAAATATACAATAATGGAGGTACAGTTACTACTGATGTTGCTTCCCTTTAAAAACCTGAACGGCAAAGCAAGTTCGTAACAGGATCAACTTTTTACAACCGAGAATCTCAACTGGTGAATGAATGCAGTTTCGCATTCAACGTCGATTTTGTATCCTTGTACGATGACGTCAGAATGGACGTATGTATACAGAAGATTGGATCATTAATTTAAAAAGTGAACATTTGCATTTGGAATACGAAGGCGCGTTCTTTGGCTATGTAGGTAGTTAGTCATGGCTATTGTTCTTGCTCCCTTTTTACTGAATGTGCGATTAGCAAATGGAGTCACTTGGCATGGTGTTTTATTTATGTACTTGAGTTAAAGACTATTGCACTACCTACTTGAAATATAGAAAGAATCCCAACGTGATTTGTATTACTCTAATTACATTTAAGATACGTAGAGTAGGGAGTGTGGATGCAGACACTCTCTCTACGATTACTCGAACGGTGTGATACGTTGCTGTGATTCAACCAAACACGATCGAAATTACATTGGTATACTGGCTAAGGTTCAAAGCTAGGCTCTCCGTGGACAAAGTCATAAAAACAAAAACTGGTTAAACTAGTAGATGAATGACTAAACATGACTTACACTAATAAAAACTATCTAAGAGCACATCGAAGATATTTATGTAAGTATTCTCGCGTTGCCAAGCTGGCTGATGAAGACGCTGCTACTCTGACAACATAATGGACACTAAATGAAGCTTTGAAGACCCTATTTACTTCAGAACAAAACACTGGCTCATCACTGGCTTGGCACTGGCGTGAATCAGCAGTACTACTTGTAATGTGAAGGGTTCTAATTTGATCGAGGATTCCACTGCACTAACAGTCCTAACCTCAAATTGAAAACAAAATATTTCAGGGAATTTTCCATTTGCAGATAATAGTCCTAAATGTTGACTGATATGTAATATTGACCAAGTTACCGAAGGTTGGTGCAGCGACGCATCAACGGATATCTGGGTCGGCACGGATGTAAAGGCATAAGTACTGTGTGAAACCATAGAGCTACCGGCGTTGGTAATGTATGGAAACTTGATATAGCTCATATAAAAGAGAAAGGTATTTAAAATCAAATATTTCTCAATATCTTAATACTACATATATTTAGTGCACGTGACATTAATGCTGTACATGATATCAGTTAAACAGGTAAATGTGGGTTTCCTAACCTGGGCTCAGAGTCTAAGATTGTAAGACTAAATTAAATAGCATGAATTATGACTACGATAAAAACTGCCTAGAAATGATAGCCAATGACGAAGAGTAAGATATAAGACAAGGTCAGCATGATAATCCAGTCGATGATTTGCAAAATGGTAAGAAAAAAGTGTCTTCTGGCAAGCAAAATAGTAATAAAGGAAAAATTAACACCTCGGTAGTACACCATGTAAACGAATAGTGCTAAACTAATATCGCAATCTATTGTGCAACTGAATACGATAACAAGAGTAATAAAACAATTAGGTATAGTGAGTTAATTAAATCGCAATAAATTGCAATAATGATCGGAATACGTGAATACGATAGAGAAAAAATACGAAGCAGAAGTATTAAATATTTGTCATGGTTTCAAACATAACATTGTTTATAAAGTAAATAATGAGACTTCTACTAATTTCATTACAACAAATGCTATAATAACAAAAGTATTAAGTAGGTGTGAACCTATTCAAGCATCTATTTTAGTCGATACCTATATACATAATTTTGTCGTTGTAAGTACTGATACTGTCAATGTTGATTGAGTGAGATCAATGATTGATTGAACAAACAACAGATACAGTTTCCTAACACGACTGGAACATGTATGTGAAACGTGCAAGATATGAGAAAAAAACATTGCCGGTGTCTCTTAAGCATACACTTACGGCCAAGTACCAGACCTTCGACGTCTATGTGACCTGGGTTGGGGCTCAGGAGCATGCAGCAGTGCCTGTGGGATGAGGCTTTTCGAAGGTTTCCGTCTCGTCAGCCGGTACTCCGGCCTCTCCGCTGAACTTTTGCACAACCTCAGCGTCGTCAGCTCACTCTCCGAGCCAGACCACAACGATTCCATTGCTAGCATTGTTTCACTTAAGTTTTAGTTTAACACATCACTAAAACGAAACTGTTTAAAAAATTCTCACAAACTGGATTGCTATAATTGCAATTTGCACTGTTACTGTACAGTCAGAAAACTAATATAATTGCAAATTTACGTATATCATTAGCGGAATGAGTCCTCAAATCAGTTGCAATTCAACAGTTTATATCCACAAGTATAATGTTGCAATCAGCAATGTTTTGGTGCGGTAACCTTCTCTTGTGGTGAATCGGTGCTTAAAATTGCAAAATTTCGCGCAACTAAAGTCCGCCGAACTTCAATACGACTCAGGTAATTTGAGAGAGTTGCAAATTATGAAATATTAAAGTATACGGTAATTATATCGCGTTCTGCACGTCCGAGAGGCGCGGGCAAACGACTGGGGAACGTGTGATTGAGTATGCGCGTGGCGTTAGGGCGGCGTGGTGCGACCGACTGCCGACGAGCGGTTAGGCAGGCAAAACCCTCCCGCCAGCGACCACGACAGTACAGAATGCTTAAAATTGCAAACAAAAGGTGTCTGATCGCGTTATCGTTGAGATTGACACTGATGGCTCTAAAGAGGAGGTCATTATAACACGATGTTTTTGTATTATTCATGAAGAAAGTAAACAGTGATCCATTAATCTACTATATTTGCAGTGTTTATTTTAGTGATTGTAAACAGTCGATAACACATATCAATTTATGATTACTTTGTGTAAAATTAAATGTTTGGTACTGCTTGGGCAATTTACAACTGCTGATTACCTTATTACCCATTTCAGCACACAAAAAGGATGTAATTAATTCATTATCTAAAATTTATTTAGAACTGGCCATAGCCCGTGGCTCCACCCACGGAAAAATACTGGAATAAATTAATTCCATTCATACAGGAAAAAGTAGCATATTACGTTGCTACTACTGATTATCCTATGCTTGTGCCAAATTTCATCCAGGTTCGTTCAATCTAATTGGTTACTCTTTTACGCAAATATTTTGCAACGCAGCGCAAAAACAAAAATCCAGACTAACTTCATCCATCCCCACAAACTTTACCATAATATTAGTAGCGTAAGTAGGCAATAATGACTAAGGCCCTTATCGTAGTAACTATTTAGTAATCTGTGCCCTTATTAATAAAAAATTACGCAGGGTATATACAGCTGTTATGTCAAACTTTCCATGCAAAAATTTTACATAACGGCTGTATATACCCTGTGTATTTATTAATAAAGGCCTAATAAGATAAAAACTGGGGAACGTATGGAGGAGCAAGATATGTTGCGTCAACCCCAAATAGTTGGGACAGGGGTAATAAACAAACACAGAGGAAATTGCCTAAAATTGTAGCGGACTACTGTTACTATATTTCAGGACACCTTAGACCTAAATTGCGAGACAAAGGAGGTCCTGGCGCGCGCGGATTGTTTTTTAATAATGCTACTATGCTTAATGCATTTGAGCTTGTCCACCGCAGTAGCACCCTGTACTATCCTCAAAAGACACCCAAGAAACATGTACTGCGCGTATAGAGCACATTTTGAGCATATTTTAGGTCTAAGATATATATGTTCTGAGCAATAAGAAGCTTACATTATGGGAGACGAGCACACGTTTAATGTTTGCTCGACATAATGTAGTGATTTCCAACAACTCTACCGTGTTGCTGCTTATTGTTCGTCTGTTTGCTTTGCTATATCATTACCTGAATGGCAATTATGTGTACAACAGCACAAATCCTCGTGTAACGGTGACTGGCTGACTTATTCGTTTGTCACATGATCACGTGAAACTAAGTGACCAATGTAACCATGTTGTGCGCATTGCAGCTCAAGTTTTTTCATGATAGCAGAGATTCTTTTTTATTTTAATATAAAAAAAAAATATTTTAAAGATTTTACTTGGCGGATGAGCATAATAGGATAAATAAAGGATATTGAGACGACACCACAGAATTGGAGAGTTTCAAAAGGAGCCAAAGAAAATTAAAATTTTGATCATTACATAACTTGACATAGTTATGTTATCAAATGGTCAAACTTCTTATGCTATGAAGATACATCCAATTACTTTATAAGATCAATCAGTTGACCGAACGTTACTAATTATAATGATCAATAGAGTTACTAGACACTCATCATTGGTCCTGAAACATAATATGAATGTGAATGGTCCTGAAACATAATATAAATGTGAATTGAATCGAATGTGAATGTAAATTTAATTTATCTAGAAAGTCAGAAATATGACTTTTGAAAACAAAAAACAATATGGGTAAATCGAAAACTAATTGGTTAGTACTACGTTAGTAAAAATAGAATGAGTGCCAAATTTCTTCTACAACCGCATAAACTACTTACATCAGAGATAACAAATAGAGCTCAGCTGATTAGATGTCAGCTGTGTTTGTAAATACTTTGTGAAAAACATATTGGATTTTTTGTAAATTTAGAACAGATGTCTTTTCACCGCCTGTTGTTAGAGGAGCAGTAATTCTCACTTGTTTCATCATAATTATGTATCATTATCTTAGCGTTGATCCCGGTTACGTCTGAGCCTTGTAACTCAGAGTCCAAGGTTCTCAGGTTTGAAGAATGTGGCAAATAAAAATACATTGTGATAGCAACTGTCATATAACCTCCCAAAAAGAGCCTTCGTCGGGTACCTTCGACAGAGCATCGTCTACCGGTCTGCCCCCCTAGACGAGTGGCAATTCGTTGCTCGGCGTAAGATGGAATAGAATAACAAAATGTATAGGATTTGACGTTATTGACATTCGTTGACGTCTGTCATATATGTCAAATACAATACATTTGGCATTCTATTCCATCATACGCCAAACAACGAATTGTCACTTGTCTAGAGGAGCAGGTGCACTTGCTAGCAGACGAGGTTAGCTTGGGCGAGGCCCCTAAGATCTTAGTGAGGCTACTTTTACACCTAAAATATTCAACACCAGATCACTTCAAAAAACATACTGATTTATCTCTTCTACCTTCTCTAGTTCTAGCCAAGTATCCTTGTATTAGGTTATTGGCTAATAATTTAGAGGGCTCCATCATCGCCCTGAAATTATGAAGAGAAGTTTCTAATGACCAGAACAAGGCCAGATAACTTAGTTGGTCAGAGTATTCCCCCTAGAAAAGCATTGATCGCGAGTTCAAATTTCGTCTTGGATGATCTGTTCCGATTTAAAAAGTAAAATAATACAATGTATCTGCAGTACCTAAAGAAATAATAATACTGATACTGATTACAAAGCCATATATTTTATATGCGTCTACCAATTGTACTTAATTCGGTTCGGAAAGAACGAATTACAATAGGTAGACAATATTATTCATAATTAAGTTATCATCACACATATCAATTTTAAGTTTCGACAAGGTGTTTGACCTTCTTAAGGGGAAGTTAAAGTCAAATGTTACAAAACATTGTCAAACCCTATGTAGTTAGTTATGCAGTTGCGTTTATCAACTCTGTCCGGCTTACATAAATCTGCATAATACATGTATAATAGAAGCATTGTGTAGAATAAGGACTCTGCATCTCCACATGTGGTGCGCAGCAGTGCTGTCTGCCGTGCTGATTCCGAGTGGTGATGTGCTGTTGTGTATTCATTCATTAGCACACAGCAGTGCTGCAGCGACATTGCTGCGTAGCTCGGTATAAACTCATAGAACCCATATGGGGACTAGCAGTGCTGCGATAGTACTGCTGCTGCAGCAGCACTCCTGCGTGCTGCGGAGTTAGGAATTATACATCGAAAACTGTGCGAAGTGGATGCCGGAAAGCGGACACCTGGCTCCGAGATTAAGGCTGCTGATACAACCAAGCCAAGACTCGAAGCTGAGATGACGATGACGAATCGCGATAACCTTAATTAACTAGCAATTAAGTTTTCCGTAACCACAAATCAATTAAGGAGTCCTAAACAGGTCAATGGTTGTGCTTATCAGTCTAGGTGTCGTCATCACAAGTAGGGTAATGGGGAATAGGGCAACAGCTCGCTATTAATGATGCCAATATCGAAGACATATAAATTACGATTCGCACGAAATAAAAGGGACAGTTAATCAATGCCTAATCGAAGTTTCTTTCACTTATTGCCAGTTCGAGATTATATTGTAACGAGTTTGGAGGAGCTTTAGTAAAAACTCCTCCAAACTCGTTACAATATACTTAGGTAGTCCTAAGTAGAGCAATCATTCTTAGGCTCGCATTCTAGAAATCGCCCTAAGGTTGACTGGTAGAAAATGCCCGTGGCATTAGTCCGCCTTTGTACATTTTTTTTTGTGCAAGACGTCTAAATAAATAAATAAATAAATAAATGACACTCAGTCTTGAATAACGACCTACTTGAGGACAGATTGACAGTATGAGTCATTCACCATCTCGCGATCGTCAAATTCGCGAGCGCGCGCGAGTTGGCAAGTTTCGATTTTGAATTATTTTTGTGTCATCAACTCGCGCGTTTGTGAAAATATGACGTATTTGTGTACAGTCAGCTACAAAAACGTTGTAATAGATTAAATTAGGTACCTATTTTAAATGTACAGGATATTTTAGGCTAGCTTCACATGTAACGCGCGTTAACGGAGGTCAGTGGTTACTCGGAACATTATATCTTGCACCTAAAATGTGTCTTTTGAGGATAGTATGAGGTACTACGGAGCTAGGACCTCGTTAGTCTCGTGATTCAGGTCTAAGATACGGGTCCCGATCCCGTGGTATAAGCGCTACTGCGTTTTGCGAGAGTTTGTCAGTTTGTTTCGGCAGAGCTTAGAAAATGGACGTGGAAGAAGCTATTATTTTGTATGTTATAAAGAAATGTATATAATCTATATATTATGTTATAAATACTACGAGATAATATATTACGAGACGTCCTTCCAGAATCGGTTCAGCCACTTTGAAGACTATCCGTAGCCAACAATCCGTAGACAGATCACAACATTTAAAAAAAAAAACTATTTTGCTATAGGTAGGTATCTCGTATACATACTAATAACATAAATGCGAAAGTAACTCTGTCTATCCATCTTTTTGTGTGTTACAATTTCAGTTAAAAAGCTGTTATTTTAAAGTTACAGACATTCAATTTTCTTTATTTGCTTTTATACCTAAGCTAAATGTAAAACTTACCTCCACAATACATAAAAAACACAAAAGGCTTCCACATTTTTACTAAACGGCAATCTTAACTTAAATGCATAAAATTTTACTGCACTGTACTGGTATATATCCCACACCCCAGGTTAGGTTAGGTATTTTTTTAACGTTAATAAACAAAAACGCTTCATTTAATTTTTTTATCATTTTGCCTAAGGCAAGGGCATAATATTGAGGATTCATACTGACCGGGAAAAGTAATTAGAAATGAAATTTTATCAAATTGCCCATGTGAGAAGGGCATTATGTATACAGGCCGGTCACTATTCATAGGGACCAGATTTCTCAAGTTGCCCGTAACATATATACCTACTTTAAGGGATTCACAGTAAAAATACTCCTGAAATCGCTTTTGGGGAAGCGTGGGAAATAAATAATCGTTTTTTATAGTAATCGATTAGGTATGTTTTATTCTTGAATTATATATTACAAAACGATGCTTAAATAATAATAAAAACTGTCTAATAAAAAAAGGTTGTGGAAAATATACGATCCTTGAAAAAGATACGAAATTAGTTTGCCATAAAAAAAAGCTTACCATCCGACGGCGCAATGCCGCCCGTCTTTAGGGCACTTTACCAGTAAAAATCGATGAGGAGGAATTATTCGATACCCGAACTACTTACCCCAACTATTTATCCATTTTTTTATTCCAACAAAAATAATAGCTTTATTTAATATTTTTATAATAAATATATACATTAAAACACTATACTAATTTAAAATGAATTACAAATATCATAAGAAATATATGTAATTAAATAAAAATTGCAATAAATACTTTTTTTTATTCTTGTAAATATTTTAACTAGTTTAATATGTGAAACATTATGAAATTTATCTTAAATACAGCCTAAAGTAAAAGATAAACAAAAAAAAAATCTAATTTCATACGACGCATATTAAGATGACATAGCTACTCATAACAGATATCATAATATCGGCCGTGTCCCCCTAGTGGCGTAGTCTCACTTCGCAAGTCTATATCGAAATCTAAGATGAAAAAAAAAAACATTCGCAGCGCATCAACCAATGCAGGTAAAGACGCGAGTATACATTAGTTTCCTTTTCATGTTTTCTTTGATCCTTTTTTATCTGACTGTACTTTAGCATGCGCGCGAGATGATGACGAAAAAATAATTCGAAATCAAAAATTGCCAACTCGCGCTCGCTCGCGAATTTGACGATCGCGAGATGGTGAATGACTCGACAGATTGTCAATACAATCTGTCCTCAAATAAATCTAGATTCAGAATTGAGTACCATTCTAGAGTACCTAGTAGTATGAAGATTGTAGTTTGATTTCCCGTTTTTCTTTTAGATGTGTATTATGCAAATAAACTTCAAGCCGGGGGCGTGTTTGCGGTACAATTTAGAAACTTTTCATTTAGTATATTTCTAATGGCTATATTGCTTCGAAACGATTTTATAAAGTGGCACAATAATCTGGATCGACCCTCTACGGCTCTCGTTAAAAGGTGAAACATGTAACAAGCTCCATAATTTAAGGCCATTCCTTTTTTCTTTTGCACCGTATGTATCTAATTTAGCAGTAGGTCAAATGTCAATGTGCCAAAACCCGGGCGTTCCAGGTGGATCGTGAGTCACGTTTGAAAAGTCGAAATACTAGCCGGCTTGTCTCCAAAACGGGGTCAGGAGTTCAGGACAAACGCGTGGGTGTTCATTGTGGAGCAGTGGACTCTTGTTCCGATATTAATCTTGGTAACATTAGTCCCCGTGTCATATGATTCCCGCTTGAGATTACTTCTTTCATCCTATCAGTGACTTCCGAGTATAAACTTGTTCTCTCGTTTCATTATAGCGTAGATTATAGTTTCTTTTTTTGCAAGAAAGGATTAATAACAGTAGAGGAATCTCGTGAAGTATGTATTTAAGGATAGAGTCAAATGGCGGGCTGATGTCTCTGTCTACCCTGGGGGGAAATAGGCGTGAGTGAGCGTATGTATGTATGCTATTATAGCCCTTATGCATTTTAATAAATGCTTTTCACCATTTTCATTAAAGAGTCTAATTATCACTAGTAGTTCTGTGAACAGTGGACCTCGCGAGTAATGTTTTGTATCTGTACTTCTTATTACAAACAGCTCTTAATGTTTTACTCTAAAGCTGACATCCACCCGGGCTGAGACGCGGTCATCAGCGAGTGTAACTATAAATAGGTAAGTATTGTGGAAGAAAACAAATTGAGAATATCATACAATCTGACACTATCTATCGATCGATCCACGATGTGACTATTAAAATCACCCAAATAGGAAAACCCCAATTCAACTTGATGTATTGTATCCGAAATATGTGATTTCAAATCGATAAGACAATCAGATGTTGATTTTTAGGTAGGGTATCCCCGATAGGTACTTGGTCGAGAACCTCCACGCGGTGCATCCTGGGTAACGGAGATGGCAGCGCCTTTAGCGGAAAACAGGCAAAGGGGCGGGCGGGTTCTAGTGCGCGCAGGCTTAGGGGTGACGGGTGAGATCAGGTCTCATATCAGCAGACTGAAATAAGCCAGCGCAGCGCGACCCGCCCATATCCGGGACAAGATGGTCACAGCTCAGTTGTCACAATTAAGAAAGTCATCTCAAAGCCGTAGTTTGCCAGGGTTAGACGGGGTGCGAAGGAATTGTCTTATTGGGTCACCTTACACGCCATTAACTGAAGGCCTGAGACGATGTGAGGTTTTAATCGGTTCACGTTCTACGTAACCACCTCCGTTGGCCGTCGCTGCCGCGGGGGTAACCGTAGGTAAGTAAAAAAGTACCTACCCATATTTTAATTTCAAGATTCATAGATCGGTAATGAGAGGTAGTAGGTAGTTACATCTGCAGTTATAGGGATCGTACATAAAATAAAAATTATATAAGCATATAGAAAATATTGAAGTGCACACAGTGTGCTTTTAATTTCCTACAAGTGTTTCTGAACACCGTTTTCTAGATCGCATCGCATCGTAAATAAACTTGCATTTTCACTTTTGAATTAAATTATAATGAAATTGCAATAAAATCAACACAGGATGGTCATTAATTTACTTTGAAAGATTTTGTCTGGCCATTGTTTACTGCTGTTACGGTTGCGTCAGCTGCTGCCGTTGTTCACTTTCACACTAACAAAACAAAATAATACCAGTGTAAAGGTATGATTTCGTAGCCGACCGCATATAACTGCCGACGCACGCAGCACATACGCGTTAAGTCATTGCCGCTTCTCAATGGTTCCCTCTATTCGTATTGGAGTATAACAAGTAATGGGTAGGTACGCTGTATCTGCTGCAAGCGTCGCGTCGGCAGTTGTTGTATGCAGTCGGCGGCTTCGGAATCATACCTTAAAAATAGAATGAGCAGTTTTCCAGTAGGTATTTATAGGGTTCCTAAAGACGCGCTAGACGGCGCAGCCGGCACTTTTGGTAAGAAGAGTGTGATGTCACATCAGAATCTAGTGTTCCCTAATTTATGGAAAAAATGTTCTTCAGTTTTGTAATGATTTACTTTACTTAAATATTCTGTGATTTTTTCTGATACAATTATTTTAAATATAATATCATTATTTTAAATTACAGACAGTGAAGCGAAAAGAATTAAGCGTTTTATTATATTTTATCTATTATAATATGGGTAAATGAAATTAAACTTTGGCAACATCGCAAATTCATGAAAAAATACCACAAACAAACCACAGGGTACATTAAAATTAAGAAAATTACCAAAAGCTATGCTAGCACCATCTCCTGATGACTTAAAAACCAACTGATTATTATACCTACTGGAAAACTGCTCATCATCATCATTATCATCATTTCAGCCATAGGAAATCCACTGCTGGACATAGGCCTCCCCTATAGATCTCCAATAAGACCGCTCATTATCTGTCTATTTGTTAATTACTTTTTTATGTCTATACCTCTGAAGCGGTTGTCATAAAACTTGACAGTAAGGGTGACAGGCGACATATGGAGTAACCGGAAACAACGCTAATATTATTAATAAGGTCGGCGACTTCTGCATTTTTTTTTTGTGCAGCCGTATTAGACTGCATTAAATTATTAGATATCCTAAATAATAATAACTGTATGTGACACATCAATTTATAATACTATTATTTAACTAGCAGAATTTGCTCGCATAGAATTCTGTACCTGTTCCCGTTCGCCCATGTATAATTCTGTTCCCGTTCTCGTGACCTTTTTTTTCTTACATAAAACATTCCATAGAACTTATAGTCCAGTCATTTGGGCGAAAACCTAGAACATTACCTGGAAAGTTTTCCGGGAGTTTTGAAAATTGGCAATTTTATAGATTTTGATATGCTCTTTCCAAATTTGAACTTTGCCACCTCGTATGTTTGCCGCTCGCGCCGCCATTTTGAAAAAATGGCGCCCAAAAGCAGTTTTTTGATAATAACTCCTTTCCGGCGCATTTTACAGGAAAAACATATTACACAAAATAAAAGTAGAGAAAATTTCCTACAATTTATGTCAATCCTTTTCTTTCCTTAAATCAATAGTTTCGGCGTACGAGCGACGTAAACCATTATACATCCACACCAACGTGTAATATTTACTTTAAACTGCTCATACTGTGATTTGTAAATTATAAAAATTATACGAAGGTTATCTATAGTAATTATAGGTAACTATAGTCTGTCATGTCTCCGCAGGTATAAAGAAATGCGCCCCTTCTGTGTCAGGCCCCTTCTTTCCCTTCTAAGAAACATCTAGCCCCGGCTGAGCTCAACAGAAATATTTAGTCTGAGTCATCAGTATACGTTTATCATTTCACAGTGTCGTTTGCATTTACAGAGCCATGGCTTCTAATGAAGTAGATAGAAGGGATACCACGATAAAAAAACGCGCCGATTTCTCTACCTCATGGTGGTGTGGAAATGAGTATTTCTGCCGAAACGTGTATTGAATTACACTTTACGGCGCTCCTACACCGAAACTATTAATTTTAGGGAAAAAAAAATTATCACAAATTGTAGGAAATTTCCTCTACTTTTATTTTGTTAAATATGTTTTTCCTGTAAAATGCGTCGGAAAGGAGTAATTATCAATAAACTGCTTTTGGGTGCCATTTTTTCAAAATGGCGGCGCGAGCGGCAACCATACGAGGTGGCAAAGTTCAAATTTGGAAAGAGCATATCAAAATCTATAAAATTGCCAATTTTCAAAACTCCCGGAAAACTTTCCAGGTAAAAATACCAAATGACTGGACTATTAAGGTACATACGAAAAGAAATTAGTGGATAGTAGGTTTGTGTTTAGCAACATCCATTTTTATTTAATAGAAGATGTAGAATAATGCAATACTGCCACACCTGCTTAAAAAAAGATAGCAATAGCAAAGAACTGCTGTAAGGGTTGCTGATGATGGTTGCAAATTATTTTTTATTGGAGTCCCAGGATTCCAATCCCTACTAATATTATAAATGTGAAAGTAACTCTGTCTGTCTGTCTGTCTGTCTCGCTTTCACGCCCAAACCACTGAACCGATTTTGATGCAATTTGGTACAGGGGTAGATTAGACCTCGAGAAAGGACATAGGCTATGTTTGGTCGCGATAACCGACATCCACGCGGGCGGAGCCGCGGGCAAAAGCTAGTAAAAAATAATTTGTTTAAAATATATACCATTATGTCATAAATTTATAGAGTTCACTTCTAATTAGCAATCCTATTGAATAAGTACACTGTTTTTTTTTAAATTCAATAGGTTCGATTCTTGGCTAGGAATATTGACTTTTCTTATTTGAATTTTTACTTATTTAAATCTTATTTTCAAGTTACTCACATAGTTATAACGTAATTGATTGAAGTAATTGGTAAAAGTTATGCTTGTAATAGTGAGATTTAAAAAACCTTCATTTATGTTTTTAACCGCAAACCAAATGTTTATTTCAAATCTTATATCAAAGTTGTTTACAACATAAAAAATGGTTATTAAGATAAAGGCAATATGATATTTAGAGAGAAAAAATACTCTTTAAATAGTATTTAAAAACTTTATAAACAATATTTAATGTAATATAAAATAAATATTGTAAGTTAAACATGACTAAAAATAGGGTAAGCGTTAGTCTATAAGTTGTTCCATTGCAACATCATAAATAAAAAAAAAACAATTTTTTCTTTTTGACTGCAGGCACTAATGTTCACTTAGAGGCCTCATGCAGTATAACTAATTTTATGAACAAATATATGAAAAGCTCTCTAAAGGACTTAGGTGCACTTACTATTTTTATACCACTTAGGTGACAGTCAAGCACACAACCCACCTGATGGAAAGTGGTTACCATAGCCTATGGATGCATACTCATACTTGTGTTAAGTACTTAGCGTTAGTACCAATACTGTTAATCTTCCTATTATCAGAATTTTTGTATGCATGTAGTATAATGTTAGCTTTCTCTTTCTTATTTATCTATCAAAGTTAAATAATTATGTAAGCAGGCCTATTGTTAGTACCTAGTTTAGTTTAATATAAACATTTAGGATACCTACATACTTTATCAGAATTGTTTTTTTTATCCCTTTGAATATACATAACGTTGTTGCATTTTTTAAATACAGATCTATACATCGTTTTGAGCGGTATTTGGTCTCAAATTCGTGGTCATTACGTGTAGATAAAGATAGTTTTATCAAAACATTTGAGTAAAATATTTTCAATTTATGTTCTACATACCATTCTTCTTCTTCTGTTGCTTCAGCTTCGGCTTTTAAACTGCTAGTAGGACGAGGTTTTAGTTTTGAAAAATTATGTTTCACATCCATCTTCAATAACACAGTTTTATCTAACAATATTGTCATAACAGTTCATTTTATATATGTGTTCTCGCTAGTTTTCGTAATTTAGCGTTTAACTAGTCACAAAACGTTCTAATTGGAGCACAAAATAATATTTGAAGTAATATTATTTACTGCACAACAGTAAAATTGCAGGTTATCCTTTGAGTATAGAGGTTATCTCTGCGAAAAACTGTGTTGAGTTGTCAAAATGACATTAAACATAACAGAAGTTTAGTCATAAAGTTTAGTAGAGTTTAGTTGATATAAAACGTCATCAATATGAAATTTTCTTAAAGCTTATACATTTTAGTGTATCTACATTGTGCTTTGTTAATAAATATTTACATTGTGTAAAATAATAATTGTAGCTAAAACTTAAATATATTCAGTTTTCTCAGTACATGTTAGTAGCGCCATCTAGTTATAAAGTCCTGTACAATTTTATTATAAAATTGGTACATCAAATGAAATGAGTTTCAAAATCGACAAAAAAAAAACGAAATAATCTTTTTTTTTAAATTGGTTTTACTTTTCACTATCACACATTACGAAAAAAATATATCGGTAAAAATCATCATTTTATAGATAAATGCACCTAACTAAAGAAACGAAGGATGTAGGATGTGGCATGTGGCCGATGTGGGTCAGGTCTTGTAGGTACTTCGTGGGGTACCTTCTTCGATTACAGCCAAGTTACAGCGGCTTAGATAATAAGAAGTGATAAAAACTCACCTAAATGTATTAAGTTTGTCAGTAAGATTGGTGAGAACGGTCTTTCGAAGTGGTCCAGGTGATCCTCCTGGCGAATTTTCCCTGGACTCTGCTGCCAGTGCTCGGGCCACCACTAAATCTTGCTCGTTCATTCTGTAACAATGAAAAAGAGCAGATGATAGGTACCTAACTAACATAATTTAATTTAGGTACCTACCTACCTAATAAGACAGTTTGGGTGAATGCGCGTGATTCGATTCCAAATTCATAGCTTAGGTAAAGTAGGTATGTTCCTACCTATTTAGAAGGGTAGAATAGATCTTGTGCAGCCTATGTTTTAATTAGGCCTATATTTAACTACTTATTAGTAGGTACCTACGTTTAATAAGGGTTGAACGTTGAATGAAATGAAAAGCCACGACAAATCAATAACATGACATAAGATTGGGTGGAAATCGCCTGGCGTCAACGACACCGTGACGTAGGCTAACTTGTTGAATACGAGTAAGAATACATTAGGTAGGTAAATATATCTATATAAGCGGGGATCTGTATAGGTTTCAAAATCGTTACACAATTTCATTAGGTTACCTATAGCCTATAGTTAATACAGATTTATGAGTATGTTTACTTGACTGTGGTAGTCTGTGGTGAAGCCAAAAAAGGAAACTAATTAAGAAGCACAGAATAAATAAGTAATTTGATAACCACGGTTAATAATCGGACCAGATTTTCTTGCGTATAATGTCGAGGAGGTATGACACGACGGTATATCCATCCCAATCGAGCAATCCGACTGGGTAAGTACCTCCGCCCTACAGAAGACCGCGGCTTAATAACCTCGTGTTGTGTTTCCGACGGTGGAGAAGGGAACCAGAGTTCACTGGAGAGATTGTGTGCCGTCAGTGGGAAAGCCAAAGGCTTTGACCTACTTATCTTTTGCGCTGACGGCACAGAATCTCTCTGTTCTTACAGGGTCGACAGCACGAGTGTGACTACCCTGGTGTTGCACTTGCCCATAGGCCGCCGTAACCTCTTACCATCAGGAAGGCCGTGTGCTTGTCTGCAACCTTAGTAGTATATAAAAAAAAAGATATCCGGTACCCGGTACACCTACTGATTGACGAATAATGCTCTGGCACAGACTTTGGGGCTGAAGTCGCGACACCGAAGTTCTGTAGTTTTTAAGATTAGAATGTCTGACTTTTTAGGGCTCCAAGTAGTACCCGAAGCAAATAGATACCACAGATGCTCGTATGGCAATCGAGATCGACGGCATAACGTGCTCTCTGAGAGGGTCTCTATGCGTTAAGAATGGTCACCCATACTGAAGCTGACGTGGCTAACATTGCTTAACCTTGCAGTTTGCTAATTTACCAGGATGAAAAGGAAAGCGGCTCTCCAGGCTCCGAAGTGCAAGCTTCAAATGCAACTGGGATTAGCGCTCAGATGAAGAAAATGCTGGTATTCCTTATATTTTGCGATTGTAAGTATTGCCAAAATTATATTAAGATAACTATTGTATCCTAAGTAATAGGGGCCGAGCCTATTGCCATCAAGATGGTACTTTCAGCACGCATTTGATGGCAATAGGCGCCCCCACATATTAGATACGTGGGACTAAAAATCATAGTTAGCGAAATGTGAGTGTTAATACAACTCTGCCTACCCTTTCGGGGACTTACAGGCGTGAATGTACTGTTGTAAACTAATTTATAATTTTGAATTAAATTAATTTTATCAATTGCGATAGAGTACCTAATATGTCACAGCCAAAAACGAGTTACTTAGCGAATATGTTGTGACTCTGTTGCGGGCCAAGGCGAGCTTGTACACATATCGTGGCGTTATAATCACAAGTAATGGGTTCTCGTGCGAGTTCAATAAGTCGCATAATGAATACGTCTGTAATTAGTAATCTATACTATACTAGCGGACTGGACAGACGTTGTCCTGCATGCGTCGATATTTTTTGTCACTCAACTCCTCTTAAACGGCTGGACCGATTTGAATGTTTTTTTTTGTATGCGTTTGGTTGGCACCCTGGATGGTTTACATTCAAATTCATTCAAATTGGTCAAATACAAAAAAAAAACATTCAAATCGGTCCAGCCGTTTAGGAGGAGTTGAGTGACATAGACACGTACGTACAAAGTTCAAAACAGGATTTTACCCGCGACTAGTCCCTTACAGGAGAATGCTCTGACCACGATTTTACCCGCGACCAGTCCCTTACAGAGGAATGCTCTGACCACGATTTTACCCGCGACCAGTCCTCTACAGGGGAATGCTCTGACCACGATTTTACCCGACCAGTCCCTTACAGGAGAATGCTCTGACCACGATTTTACCCGCGACCAGTCCCTTACAGGGGAATGCTCTGAACACGATTTTACCCGCGACCAGTCCCTTACAGGAGAATGCTCTGACCACGATTTTACCCGCGACCAGTCCCTTACAGGGGAATGCTCTGAACACGATTTTACCCGCGACCTGTCCCTTACAGGGGAATACTCTGGCCACGATTTTACCGGCAACCAGTCCCTTATAGGGGAATGCTCTGTGCTCTGACCACGATTTTACCCGACCAGTCCCTTACAGGAGAATGCTCTGACCACGATTTTACCCGCGACCAGTCCCTTACAGAGGAATGCTCTGGCCACGATTTTACCCGCGACCTGTCCCTTACAGGGGAATGCTCTGCGCTCTGACCACGATTTTACCCGACCAGTCCCTTACAGGAGAATGCTCTGACCACGATTTTACCCGCTACCAATCCCTTACAGGGGAATGCTCTGACCACGATCTTACTCGCGACCAGTCCCTTACAGGAGAATGCTCTGACCACGATTTTACCCGCGACCAGTCCCTTACAGGGGAATGCTCTGAACACGATTTTACCCGCGACCAGTCCCTTACAGGGGAATGCTCTGAACACGATTTTACCCGCGACCTGTCCCTTACAGGGGAATACTCTGGCCACGATTTTACCGGCAACCAGTCCCTTATAGGGGAATGCTCTGTGCTCTGACCACGATTTTACCCGACCAGTCCCTTACAGGAGAATGCTCTGACCACGATTTTACCCGCGACCAGTCCCTTACAGAGGAATGCTCTGGCCACGATTTTACCCGCGACCTGTCCCTTACAGGGGAATGCTCTGCGCTCTGACCACGATTTTACCCGACCAGTCCCTTACAGGAGAATGCTCTGACCACGATTTTACCCGCTACCAATCCCTTACAGGGGAATGCTCTGACCACGATCTTACTCGCGACCAGTCCCTTACAGGGGAATGCTCTGACCACGATCTTACTCGCGACCAGTCCCTTACAGGGGAATGCTCTGACCACGATTTTACCCGCGACCAGTCCCTTACAGGGGAATGCTCTGAACACGATTTTACCCGCGACCTGTCCCTTACAGGGGAATAGTCTGGCCACGATTTTACCGGCAACCAGTCCCTTACAGGGGAATGCTCTGTGCTCTGACCACGATTTTACCCGACCAGTCCCTTACAGGAGAATGCTCTGACCACGATTTTACCCGAGCAGTCCCTTACAGGAGAATGCTCTGACCATGATTTTACCCGAACAGTCTCTTACAGGGGAATGCTCTGACCACGATCTTACTCGCGACCAGTCCCTTACAGAGGAATGCTCTGGCCACGATTTTACCCGCGACCTGTCCCTTACAGGGGAATGCTCTGCGCTCTGACCACGATTTTACCCGACCAGTCCCTTACAGGAGAATGCTCTGACCACGATTTTACCCGCTACCAATCCCTTACAGGGGAATGCTCTGACCACGATCTTACTCGCGACCAGTCCCTTACAGGGGAATGCTCTGACCACGATTTTACCCGCGACCAGTCCCGTACAGGGGAATGCTCTGAGCACTCGAAAGCCACAGGGCTACTTAGGTAACTATTTAAGTAATCTGTGACGATTATTCATAATACTATTCGTCTTACAACGGGTTTAGCATTTGTACAGTTTTCTAGTGTCATGTCATTGCATTCGCCTACGTAAATATGTACTTACATGAGTTACATACTCGTGTAGGCAGGCCCTTAGGTAATTACCATTCATATATGGACTTACACGAGTGAACCTGCTTGTGGACATTAATTAGGTACTGTTTATTATCTTCAACTGCCTGCGAATATCCACATTGCTGTGAAAAACAGGAGACCGATATGACTGTCAATCAACTATACAGGTTGGAATTTTTGCATCCTGGCAGGAGGAAAAGTACTCTAAAGACTGGAGACAACTAGTGAATTTTACTCAAAGGAAATATTCCTTTATTTCTAAAATCTGCATTGACAAAAGTTTGTCACACCCGGTAATCAAACAGACTGTAATCTAATAAAAAAATAACATTCTGTATTTTATGGCAAATTAAATGAAAGGAAACCCCTGAAACGTAAACTAGTTAATTAATAAATTCAATTTGATAAAATAATACCTAAGGCCATCTATAATATTTTAGCAATCAATCAATCAATCAATTAGCCTACTGCAGTCCACAGTTTCTATCTATAAACTACTTGTATTTTTTTTTTCATGTAGAACTCAGACAGACTAATTCACCCGGAATTCCATCCTGTTGTTTACAGAATCTGTAAAAAAGGACTCGTCACTTTCTGGTTCTATTACACTGCGAATGGATTCCTGAAAGATCCTCAAATTATTTATTTTCAATTCTCCAACCGAAGATAGCTGACAATCAAGATCTGCATCGTATTGTATGTATCGTGTGCCACTTCCGTGGAACAAGATACTATCAAGATTTTTTAACGTATCTATAGATTTGTATATTTTGGGATTTTGAATAGAAGTAGTCGCCTTGAACTCAGTAGTGTGCTCACAATGGATTATCCAGGCTCGTCACAAAGAGTGTGACGATTACATACTATTAATGTTATTAATAAATCGGCATTCAATAGATATTTGTTGGTTTTTTAATTGGAAATTTGCTGACACCGCGATCTCCACCTGGAGCGCGTTATTTACATAATTAATAAAACTACGAACTGGCACAGGCCAGTGCGGAATTAGTTTCGAATACGGTAACTAGTTACTTATTATTTAGAGAGAATAATAACCAACGTTAATCTTGTAACCAGTCAACAATATAACAGTTTAAGTGTCAAGTTGTGTTTTCCTCTCGTCGCCGCACTCACTAAACTAAACTAACTACTACTAGATACATTACAAGTGTATAAACTATACATCATCAGTCAATTAATAGTTCAATCTCAATTCAATCACTTTACGTTCTGTGTAGTTTATACCATGAATATGATATAACTACATACTAAGTATACGTCGACTAAGTGTAACTACTTACTGTCGTAAGTGGTTATTAAACTTAGAATAAATTGTTTTCACACTTAGCGACCAAACAGTTTTATATTGACTTTTTACTAGAACTTGTTGATGAATTGATGGGTGATATCATCATTAGAAAAATATTCAAAGGCATTCATTTACTTGTGTCCGTGAGAACTTTTTAAAGTGTAGCACATGCTTGGACGGTACAGTCTACGATTAGATAGCCATTAGGTCAAAATAATTATTTTTATTTTTATAACTCTTGCGGCGTTACCTAATTATTAATAAGATATAGTACCTACTTAACGCATATGCAAGAACCAGTACCTAGCATTTTACTTGGCACATCGCTTCGGGAAGAAGGGTGAGAGTCCTGCTACGCCTGCTACGATCGGTTTACGGACAATCCAGCTACGGTCCTGTTCGGCTACGACCTCGTAGAGCGCTCTCTCAATCAATCGTACATCAAACTGACAGTTGGTAACCTATAAAGAGTAGTTAAAACCGTTTGTGTATATAATTTTTTTAAAACAATAACTTCGTTATCAAGTGTATTAACTACACTAATAAGTTATCTAATTGTAGATGTAGTTTGTGCAATAAAAAAACCGCGTAGCAGTATTCTCACTTTATTTCCTGGTACACGTTTCGAATTAAAAGTCAGGTTTTGCTGGATTTCACCAGCTGAAATCTGGAAAAACTATACATACATCTGGAAAAACTCCAAGACGGGATTTCAACCCGCGACCAATCCCTTAGGAGGGAATGTTCTGACCAACCAAGCTACTTGGACACGTCTTGATATTTAAAATACTTCTACACATTCATCTTGTGGCGATAGTGGAGCCATCTACCGAAATTGTTACGAACCATCCGTTCGACCATACCAGAAAGAAAGAAAGAAAGAAAGAAAGAAAAATATATTTATTCTGACCCGCAGCACACAAGAATGCACCATTGTTTGAATTTAATTTATCTCAGTTCCTATCAGTTCCTATCGTTGTTTTAATTGATTTACTTTCAGCGTGAAATCCGTTTGTAGTTTATATTAGTTATCTATTATTGTTCAGCAACTTCTAATAGCAACGGTACCAATTAGAGAAATAATGAAATCACCGTGTGGACATTCAGACTATAATGAACCTGTAAATTCAATATAGATTACTGTTTATGGGCATAACTAGCAACCAAGAGTAACTTACTGAATAACGTATGGGGTAAGCAGACATGAATTAGCACCCAATTATCGCCAATTATTTTTATGATATTAGACTATTTACTTATTTACACTGATAGTTTCTCTACAGAAACATCTGAAACTACCTCTTCTCCCTGATCATATTAGGTATGTGCCATTGCGAACAAACGGAAAAACAGACAAGAATCGAAAAATAACATTTTAGGTTCCATAGGTATCGTTAATAGGTAGGTACAACGTAACAATTTTTTTTTAAATATCATCAACGTAATAGTATACCTAAAAATATCATTTGATTACAAAAAAATAATAATTGCGTAATTACATAATAGCACAGAATAGATAATAATAGTCATCAACATCCTCATAGCAATTTCCCAGTTGCGTATAAAGTTTGCACTTTGGAAGATCCGCTTATTGTTTTTGATTCAGCTTTTCCGGGAGCGACTGCCGTCTGACTGATCTCCCAACTCTGAGAGGAAAGCCTGCCCCAGAACCTCCTAGTTGGCGTGTTGGCACTACGCATCCCTCTTCCCATTTCCATCTTTTGATGGGGTGGGGACACTGTGGTTCCTAAACCTGAGGGACCCATCTTAAAACTGTAGATGGTTCAGGGTCAGCCGGGTTGCGAGGGAAGTACCTTATTGGGTAATCTACACCCCGGTAGATCAAAGTCGGCGCAAGTCCAACATACTCACCCCCCAGATGGTTGACGGGGGTGGTAGCAGTAGGGATGTCCGCACGAACAATAAATAGATAGGTAGGTCCTTGATATTTATCTGAATTTGTACATCGATATTTACTATTACTTTACAATATTATTGTTGTGTTAACTTATAAATAAGAAATTCTTTCAAGTACCTGTCTTATTTACGTTTGTCTAGTCTAGATTATAAATAGTTACCTACCTACCTTCAGTATTTTTTTAAAACGTCAACAATAAACAACAACGAGCACACACAATTTCGGGCACTTAACTTTTTAAACCACAAACATAATGTTCACTTCATTTGAATTTCGAACCATCAAACTAAAGTTCAAAAATAGAACACCACAGAGTGCAGAGGTTCAGTGAATGCGTGTGCGCCTCTATGCTATTAGTATGACAATGCGGCTCGATTATTTTTCGCTTGGGGGTCGTCGTGTCATTGCCTGAGGAGCCGAGAACAGCATCTGTCAATAAAATAAGCCACGGTCGTTATTGTAGAACCTCTCACTAGTTTCCGAACGCAGTGATCAATGGGCCAGATTACGCATTATCGAACCATGAATGGATTGGTAAGTGTAAGGTTGCATTTAATTTCAACGTGCGTGGAATATAATTTTATTAGGCTGGCCACACTGGGTCGGCAGGTGGTGGCGCGTAGGAAGGAAGTAAGGAAGGGGGATGGCTGTCAAGTGAAGAGTGTCAATGGTTGTAAAATCAGATGTTGGTTAATAATTTTATGATTATAAGTTTGAAAGTTTGTTGATGAATAATATGAAAGTTTTGATAACCACTAAGTTTAATAACCGATAAGTTTTGACAACCGAATAAGTTTTGATACCTACTGATAAGTTTTGAACCAGATAAGTTTTGATGATATCTGCTGGTTTTTAACCAGATAAGTTTTGAAGATATCGACTAATAAGTTTTGAACCTGATAAGTTTTGATGATACCTGCTGATAAGTTTTGAACCAGATAAGTTTTGATGATACCTGCTAATAAGTTTTGATGATATCTATCTACTGATGCGTTTTGAAGAGATAATTGTACCAAGCGAATAAATGAGTTTTGTTAACCTGATCTACGCTGTTTCCTTCTGAGATACCTTACATTTCAGAAGTGGGATGGAAACTTTCGAGAATGGATAAAGAAATGCAGATTCTGGCTCCATGAGGCATGAGACCGTCGTGCTCCAGTCGTAGACATTCCAGGCGCACTAGCGCTCAAAGAAGTAGCCGCAGCGGTTGCCGAGGCAGAAAGAAAAAGAGCGTGCCTTGGAGTGGGAGCGGGACAAGATAAGCCGTATTAAGCGAGACCTTCGGATAGAACGTGAGGAAGATGAACGTCGCAACCGGCGGCGTAGACAACGACGGGAGACTCCGATTGGGGAAACCAGCGGCGAGTACCGCAGCCGAAGCATGCTGCAGGGCGGTCGTGATTCGGCGTGCTTCGGTCGTCGCACAGAAAGGTTATGTAGCCGTACCCATGATATACTCGAAACTATTGACTAAGTATAGTCAGTGTGATAAGGTAGGACACAAGGCAGATGTGTGTAAACCCGAGCCATAGGGTCGTAGGGTCTAACTCAGCAACTTATGAACGTCACGTCACCTCACTACCTAGTTCGATGAAAAGCTTCTAAGGTATTACCTATACCTTTCACACACACGTACCACACGTACACCTTTTTATTATCCGACTGCGCGTCGCAAAGGAGTGGTAATGTGTTTATCAGCCTATGTATGTAATTTCCTTTGAAGCATTATACAGACTAAACGCCTGGGCCGATTTTTATGATTCACACGTCAATCGATTCCTCTTAGTTCGGCGATCGTCACTAAAGACATGACGTTAGTGAAAATTCAATATGGCATCTACTGGACCGCTGGACGCCATAAATATTGTGGAAATGAAAGTTAACAAACCATGTCAAGTAGGGTATCGTTGAATAGGAATTCAATAATCATTTTTAGTTTCCTCTCACCATTTTTCGATTCTACTTACCATTTAGCTAATACATTTCCAACATGGATGGTAACTGGAAATTTTCATGGTTTTTGTAAATCGGATTTTGTTACTCAGCCACGATAATAATCCTGCATCAATGTAACGGTTCGGCAACTGTCTCGTGTCATCACTCATCAGGTAGCCCTGTCGAGTTGTTTGTCAGTGGATGGTGTGACCGCTGCTGTGATGTTGTGTAGGATCGTAAATGATGACTTACTGGAGAAACCTCTACTTATTGGTCAAACTGTCTCTGTACAATCGCACATTGTAGTTAAGGATGTCTCGATGCGGTATGGTAAACCAGCTGTGGATATGACGGAGGCCACAATGGTTTGTGTTAGGAAACGGTTTGCTGTATTGAGAGGCCAACATGCTGTGTCAGCTGTGAATATGTCGGAGGTCACAATGGCAATGTGGTATGTTGGAACTGTCTCGATGCGGTATGGTAGACCAGCTGTGGATATGACGGAGGCCACAATGGTTTGTGTATTTGGAAACAGTTTGTTGTATTGAGAAGCTAACACGCTGTCAGCTGTGAATATGTCAGAGGTCACAATGGTATGTGGTATATTGGAACTGTATGGTATGCGGAGGTGTTTACCAGATGAAAGATGGGTTTTTATCAGTTATGTAATCATAATTGATTACACCCATGCATTGTGGCTTGCGTTCTGTCAAAAGATTTTAGTGTGTCGCAGCGGGCAGAAAGAGTACAGAACGTCGATAGGTTGATAGATTCAGATACCTGCTCATGAAGATTTACAAAAATTCGTTCAGGCAATTTGATTCCCTATAATGATAAAAGTAGGCTCCTGCGAACTGGAGTCATTAGACGTGTTTTACTTTCTTAAGAAGTTTAGAGTGTACCTTTTAGAATATCCTTTCAAATTACCTATCATTGATTGTAGTGCGTTACAGTCTTAAGTTTGTTAAGCGTGATCTCATATCTCGTATAGCTCGGTGGTCGTTGTTATTACAGGAATTTGACTGTTCTTGGAGTATAGAGCAGGCGCTAAGATGGGACACGTTGAAGCTCCGTCAAGAAACTCCATTACTGTATGAGCGATACAAAGAACTTCGAGCAGTGTCTGAAGTCAGTTATGGTCATTGGTGAGGAGAATTAGTGGCTTAAAATTAGGAGACTTGGAACTGCGTTGTGTATGCAATATCTTGAAAAATGATTTTGCAAAAGGGGCTAGAATATTTGAGACATTTGCGGTGAAGAATAAAAAGAATATTTCGCTGTGTGTGATAAGGTGATAACTTGATAAGGAATGTCTTAGATTAGTACTTCCGAAGGAAGCAAGGTGGCAGATTTGTAAGAGAAGTAACGTTGTCGTTTGATTGTGTGAGAAGTAGCCAAGGTCTTCTACATCCGATAGAAAAAGTAGAGATACCGGTTCATACCTTGCGTGCCCAATTACCATCTTGGCCTCTTTGTGAAGTCAAAGAAAGGTTATACACATCATAGCAATAGTCGACTAATTTACCAAGTACTTATTTATCAAATCGGTTAGGAACACAAACGAGGTGAATGCTATTACAATATTACAGGATATTTTTGATACGAGTACATTTAGAACACCTGATAGATTCATAACTAATCGAGGTTCTTGTTTCCTAGAGCGGGGAAAGATGCACGTGTTGAATGCGTAGCCAGCCCACGATCTAACAGTCAGGTCGAATTTCGTGATGGGACGATCCTTGATTCTCTAACCGCTCAAAATCTACACGGTGATGATAAAAATTGGGACGCTGAATTCAAATGGATCAAAGGATCTAAATGGGCCTAAATAACGCAATATAAAACACAATAAGTTCTTTTGGTGTTAGGATGAACAGTGAGTTTCACCCCTCGTTGAATGAAGTGACTAGAGAGATCTGTAAAAATTCCGACATATCATCCATCCGTTAGACTGTTAAATGTAATATCGACAAGGCTCAGGCTGCTCAAACTATGATAAAGGTAAACTTCCTGTTCGAAAGTATGAAAAGCAAAAGAAAAACAACGGTTGCAACCGATCGTAGGCAACCATAGATTCATGTGACTTCTGTAGAGCTTGATAAAGCGATAAGGACTTATTGGATAGCTAGTATGTGCCTTGTTATTAGTAAAGTGTGGTTTCCTGTATTTTTGTACTGTTTTCGTGACATTACATAGCTTCGGAATTTATTGTAATAGTTCGTGCCAAGTGTGGGGAAACAAATACGTTTGACTTACCTGACCTGAAACGTTTCAAATTGAATGCCTGGGCTATCTACTATGTTACATATGGAAAAATTCACTATATGATTAGGCTTCAACCAAATCTATAGCTATACCTATAATAATATGTAATAATAAAGCTTCATTTATTCCATGCACTGATTCATATATAAATATTATGTCTAAAGACGTCCCGGACGAGACGAGTGAGGAATTTGGATTGGCTTCGTGCGGGTCTCGGTGGCTTGGTCAGATCATTGCCCTGTAAGGGAAAGATCGTGGATTTGAGTCCGCCCGAGGTCGATTCTCTTTTCTCTTTCTTAATCAATTGTAATAGCTAGTATAATAAATGCTTCAAAATGTCTAATTAATCTATTGTAAATTCCCTTGGAGACATTTGTGTTAATTTATAACAATGCTTCTTTCCGGTTGCCGTTGGAGCAGGAAAGACGAGTCCTAGAGTGGAGACTGCGAGAAGGAAAACGAAAGGTGGAACGTCCCTAAGGCAGATGGACTGACGACCTGTTAAAGGTGACTGGGACAGACTGGATGTCGAAGACGGAGGATCGGCAGGCGTGGCGCACATTGGGAGAAGCTTATGTCCAGCAGTTGACTGCAATAGTCTAATTGATTGAATGTTTCTTTCACCGAGTGTAAGGTTCCACCAGGTGCGTGCATGAGGGCATGCACGTTGTTCAGGATGGTCGAGTGTAAGGTTGCATTTAATTTCAACGTGCGTGGAATATAATTTTATTAGGCTGGCCACACTGGGTCGGCAGGTGGTGGCGCGTAGGAAGGAAGTAAGGAAGGGGGATGGCTGTCAAGTGAAGAGTGTCAATGGTTGTAAAATCAGATGTTGGTTAATAATTTTATGATTATAAGTTTGAAAGTTTGTTGATGAATAATATGAAAGTTTTGATAACCACTAAGTTTAATAACCGATAAGTTTTGACAACCGAATAAGTTTTGATACCTACTGATAAGTTTTGAACCAGATAAGTTTTGATGATATCTGCTGGTTTTTAACCAGATAAGTTTTGAAGATATCGACTAATAAGTTTTGAACCTGATAAGTTTTGATGATACCTGCTGATAAGTTTTGAACCAGATAAGTTTTGATGATACCTGCTAATAAGTTTTGATGATATCTATCTACTGATGCGTTTTGAAGAGATAATTGTACCAAGCGAATAAATGAGTTTTGTTAACCTGATCTACGCTGTTTCCTTCTGAGATACCTTACATAAGTAAAATATTATCAATCTTTACAATCTATACTGTCATAACTCAAACGTTATTGCCGGTTTCGCTTGTGAGTTATTACGTATTGTCTTACGAAATGAATGAATACTTACGAGTTGTAAAACAACTGTTACAGACACCTGTTGTTGATTAAGGTACAGTCAGAAAAACCGGCGTAGTGCGAGTCTGACTTGCGCATGACATGAAGGGTTCTGTAACTACCATTATCCGGCCCACGTTATTTTGTATGGGAGGGAGACCCTCTTGGATATTTATTTTATTCTGATATTTTCTGAAGTTTATATATTATGCGAATATCACTTACTGAAATAAAACCACTTTTTAACGGATTCTATAGCGATTTACGTCTCGGCTACTTCTCAGCAGCCATCGTCGTCGGCTACGTCGGGCTACAAGTAAATAATAACAAATAAATCGCAATAGAATCCGTTAAAAAGTGGTTTTATTTTATTGTTTTTATTATTTACTAGCTGTTGCCCGCGGCTCCGCCCGCGTGGAATTCTGATCCCGTTCATCGCTGATATATAGCCTATATGTTAATCCAGGGTATAACCTATATGCATACCAAATTTCAACCAAATCGGTCCAGCCGTTTATGCGTGAAAGAGTAACAAACATCCACACATCCACACATCCATTCTCACAAACTTTCACATTTATGATATTAGTATTATAATATTAGTAGGATTGTTACACCGGCAACTGAAATACCTACCTACATTATCTGTGAAAATTTCAACTGTCTGGCTATCACGGCTTTCCAGAGCCTGGTGACAAACAGACAGACACTTTGGCTACGGAACCCTAAAAAAAGACGCGCGCGCCAGGGCCTCGTCTCGCGACTTAGATCCAAGATATGTAACCTAGGTGCGCGGCAGGCGCGGTCCGAGGGGGGGGGGGGGTCACAGGGGACATGACCCCCCCCCCCCCACCAAGCACGTCATATTGAAAAGTCACAGTACGAGGGGAGGGGGGGGGTTAAATTTCTTAAGGAATTTCCGAAGTGACCCCCCCCCAAACTTCAAGCTGCGACCGCGCCTGGCGCGGTGTCGTATTCTGCGGACAATAGTTGATTTCTTTGGCGACAGATTACCAATTTTGGTGGCTTATCTACCATTTGATTTGATACCTAAGATATATTTCCCAAAAAAAAGTAGTAGGTACTATTATTAAGCCACGGGTTAGACCGTGATCTCACAATTTTAATCTCATCTGACATTAAAGATAGGTGTATAATAATAGCTCTGTAAGTTATTATACGACACCTAAATGGCTAGATAAACTGACACGTCTGAAGCTGTAATTGTGTTAGTTGCTTAATAGATATTAATCTGCATACACGACTTAACCTTCATGTGCGAAGTATGACCTGGCGAACTGGTCCGCGTCACTTTCTAATAGTCTTTGCAAATTGTTTTGTTGAAATGGAGCGTTCAGAATCTTAGGTACGATTCCTAAGGTGACCGCATACGACAACTGCAGACGCACGCAGCAGATACGGGTAATTCATTGCGGCTTCTCAATGGTCCTCTTTATCCGTATTGGAGTTTAGCAAGTAATGGATGGCAAGTTGTCGTATGCGGTCAGCTTCGGAATCATACCTTAGCTTTTTTTAGCTGACCACATTTATATGGATTATAGGATTATCTTAATCCGCTTAGAGACCATTTTGTTGCTTACTATATTTGGCCGAAACAGCTTAATACTTGTTCGGACAGATATTTATGATTTTAAATAATCTTGCAAGGACTTTGTGCCTCGGAGGGCACGTTATGCTGCTGGTTTTTAAATAAGTACTACTTAGGTCAGTACAGTTTTAAATAAGTACTTACTACCGCTGTGGAACTTTCTATCAGAGACCCGATTCAGTAAAAAATTATACGTTTTTAAAACTTGCGTAATCACAATTTCGGAACATACGAAAACTTATAAAGCTATGATTCTGAAGGGTTCATAACTACTTACCATTGAATTTAAAAAAATCTTGATGCAAACCTGTTCCTTTTATATTTTTCCTTGTTATCGAATTGAAATCACGCGTTTTAAAAACGTGACATTATTTTG
Organism: Eilema depressum; assembly: GCA_914767945.1. Classification (NCBI taxonomy): domain Eukaryota; kingdom Metazoa; phylum Arthropoda; class Insecta; order Lepidoptera; family Erebidae; genus Eilema; species Eilema depressum. The sequence continues at coordinate 5,859,376 of OU612026.1, forward strand.
AAATTGGGTCCCAAGAGGAGACACTGCAGTATTATTCGTAGCACGTTACTATTCGTAGCACGGTATGAATATATCGATTAAAATCTCTATTAGGAAATCACTCAATCAATCAACATATTATAGTTACCGGCATCACGTCACAAAATGTAGGTACTCTAGTAAGTGCAGTACGAGTTTTTGAGTGACTTTTGAGGATAGATAACACGAGGTGCTACGGCGGTGGAGGAGCTCAAATCCACCAATGCCACGTGCGTCAGTGCCTCGATTGTCTTGTGACTTGGGGTCAAGATATATACCGGTAAATGTATTGATTAAAATCTATTTATGGGGAAAGACCGTAAATAAAATCCCGACAGATACTGAGAAGATCGAAACAAGTTTGATAGCAGGCGGTACCCATTTTCCATCTGCTATCAAACTTGTTACGATCTTTTCAGTATCAGTCGGGTTTTTCGTTTTGAAGAATTTATTTTATTTTATACTTTTTAGTTAACATTAGGTACTTATATATATTTTTGTAACCGTCTTCTAATTTCCTTCATTTCGATACCCTACTCGATAAGTTTGAGTGAAATAATTTTTTTGACAACATACATTTTGACGCCAAAAGTTCGCCATATAGCTTTATTCTTACATTTTATATACCTACCCAAGAACACTTCATCAATCATTGAAATCCGTGAAAGTGGTTCATGAGATATGAGGTAGATAATAAAGAATATTACAAACGTAAATACTTACATACCTACAAGATACACGCGAAAAACATAACCGTTTTTTTCAGTCGGGTAAAAATAAAACACATCTATTAATCAATCAATTACGCTATTTATTATAAAAATACATGCATACAAGAAAATTTGATATTTCTTCGATTTTGGGTCTGAATTTAAAACATTCGTCAATCCTTTTGTGTCAGTCTAATCTAATTGACTTATATAAGTAACTACATACTATACTATGGATATGTCCGGTAGTAGGACATACGAACAAACTATGCCTCAAGTACCTACTTTTCTGGTCTAAATAACTTACATTTTAATTTATGTAATAGTTATTTACTTACTGCTTCATTATTAACGTAATTAATACAAGATATTAGTTAAAAAAACTACGTAGACTTAAAAAGAGGTGCTGTAGTAATTGTTGTTTTAAGGCCATTGTTTATCAGCATTCTAGAACCCATATTACATTATGTTAGCTTAGTTTGGCGCTGTGTTGTTCTAGAATTATTATTTAAGCGCGGTGAAATCTTTCTTACTGTTTAAAGTGCTTAAAAAATCTGAAAGGTATAGTTCAGGCGGTAATCTAAGCTATATCTTTTCAGGTTTTTTTTGCATTACCTATATTTATTTCAGTACTAAATAATTTGTGCGCACTTTAAGCTTAGTATGATAATATTATCTTCATAAGGCGTGAGATTGCGAAACGGTTCCCGGCTTACATGTACAGTAAAGATACTTAGTTGGTACAATCATAATAATACGTAGGATCTTAATAGTACTATTATTATAATTAATTAAACGCAAAACATTATTTGTAATAAAGTCTAATAGAAATAAGTACTTAATGAAGAAAAAAACATGAACTTATTCAAGTATATTAAAAAAAAAACATGACCGGCACATCGATTCCTTAGTACACTTACGTAAGTTACTTTTTTAAAACTCTAATGTACTAGTCTATGACATGATTTTAAAATACGAACACAAAATGAAGAACAATGAAAATTGAATTTGATTTTCGAATAATTCCACTCGTTCAGTCTTATTTTAATAGTGTTGAAAGATTCACACAAAGTGTTTCATCATGATTATTAAATTTATTTTGTACGAATTTCATTGAGCTCAACAGATCAATTGAGTGTCAGCGACACAGCTTAAAAATAAAAAAATAAAATCAAATATTATATTTTTAAAGTTTACTTGGCTAGTTTCATACTCTATGCTTACATTCACTATGCGCACACACACGAGTCTTTCGTCATAGAGATCGCTAAACATCTCCGGAAACACCGTGGCGTGGCGTACTCCACATAGGCGTAGCTAGGGGGTATTTTGGGGAAATTTCCCCCCAAATTCGAACATTATCTACAAATCAACATTCTGTTCTGTGTGAAAAACACTTGAATAATAATGTCATTTCATGCACATTTTTGTCAATCTTCTTCCCCCACTTATAACACTTCCCATTCTTGTCCCCCCACACTAATTTTAACACCTCCCCTCCCCCAAAACTAAAACGCCCTTATTACTCCGTGTCCATGGTTTTTCACGTCCTTGGACATTGACCTTGTGGTCCCAGGGCTATCGCCCCTGTAATGCTGCTGCGGTATGCTGGGCGGCGAGGTCGCGAGCCCAGGCGTGGGGTCTAAAGCTGAGCCTCGGTGGGGTTCTGCCACAGGTTCGACGGGAGCGTGTCGTAGTGAGACGGCACTGTGACTAGCGCGTCGGCCGTGGTTCTGCTTATTGAGCAGTTCTGGAAATAATAGAAAAATATTATGTAGGCAATTTGTTTTAACCACTCCAGTACGCAGAGGGCACCATATTCTGCACAAGTACACGTAGTGTGTTTCAAATTTTGAACACGACAACGGGTGATAGTTCGTTTAGAAACTCATTAAGAGGGGAGAGGGGGGTGGGGGCAACTTTTTGAGGATGTAAACATAAGAGTAGACAGTTCTTTAGATATAACTATACCTATATTTGAACTGGAAATTCGTAAATCCAAGTTAACTTATTCTGACAAATCAAAGAAAATAAATCGATTGTACCTACATGTAGATTCGTCTAACTAAATTGTTTGTGACGTGTAGTGTAGTCTCGATGTCTTTAAGAACGAGAACGTAATGGCCTGCCAATTGCTATTTTCGACTTGACATAAACAAACTTGACATAAATTAAGTATATAATACATACACATAATATCAAAGATAATATCATCACTCAGTTTTCAGGCCCGCTAATTTAGAGAGGTGCTCCATACTCAATGCATGTAGGTAACCTATTTTTTTTGGATAAGAAGGTGTAAAGGTGTAAATCTTAGTGAAATAGCAATGTGTAATGTTAAAGTTTACCTTAGGCTGTATGCGATGGGTGTCGACGCATTCCACGGGAAGCTTGATCATCTCCACGGTGTACTTGTAGCCGTAAGACTTCAACTTCACGATGGTGTGCAGCGGAACGTTCATGTACGGGAGTTCATCTGTAACAACGATAGTTTGGTTATAGATGGCGGCTGCACGATATTCCAAAAATTGAGATGTTTGGCTAACTTTTAACTAGTTAACTAAAGTATTTAATGGGTAAAGCTAACAGTCCTGGTGCAATTTGCGTCTAATATGTTCCCCAATTTTGTATCATTCATTAATTCAAGCTAGAAAATTTAGATTTTTCATGTCAAATATTAAAACTTTTTTGAACACTAGTTATCGAAGTATTGTGTATCTACCCAAAAATGGTTTCGTTTCATTAAATTCTTTCGTTCCAAATAAGTAGACGAGGTTACAGATTGAAAGGAAATAACGATATCTAACTGAATTCAAAATAAATTATAGACCAAGGGATGAGTGGTAACTCAAATATTTTATTGAGTACGATTTCCAGACGGCTCATTGGAAGGCAATAAAGTGATTATGATTTTAAAAAACTCGTCAATGTTAAGTAAATGACGTCCTATTGAAAAATTTGGACATAGAAATATGTAAATTAATTACACATTTCTGAGTTCAGATTTTGTTAGAAAGTAATAATAAAGTAATAAATAAATAACGCCAATTTATTATCTGCTATTAAGCGTGGTGGCGGCGCGCGGCGTGAGCAACACCTCGATAGGAAAATTTGAACACGAGCTAATTGTATGTTTTGTTTAATTAGGTACTTTGGCAGTGATCGTGACTAATGATATGATAGTGATAAATCATATTACACAAGCATAATATATAATTTGGTCATATGGATAAAGATTTTGTATCGTAGCGTGGCGTGACTATTTCATCGTCTTATGCGTCTTTCCTGATGGCATCCGAGGCTAAGGTGGATTCGAAGCTCAGGGTCCGTCTACCGGCTCTTCTTCCTCCACTTCGCAAGATCTTGGGCGTCCATGGTAGTGAGATCATTGGCGATCATGTTACATGGCTTGAAACGTGGAGGTTTCAAGTCAAGACTTCTTGGGCTAGGAATATTTATTTAACTATTTATCCATACTAATATCATAAATACGAAAGAACTCTGTCTGTCTATTACGCTTTCACGCCTAAGCCGCTGAACCGATCTTGATGAAATTTGGTACATAGATAGATTAGAGCTTGGGAAAGGTCATAGGCTAAGTTTGGTCGCGATAACCGACATCCACGCGGGCGGAGCCGCGGGCAACAGCGAGTTGGTAATAAAATAAACTACTCACCAAGCTTGGAGTCCAAAAAGTATCCAAGCATACACCTCAGCACTGCCTGGTGGCCTACTACGACGACATTGTGCTCGTCTTCAAGAGCTGAGAGGGCGGGCCTCAGTCGCGTCATGATATCGATGTACGACTCCCCCCAGGGGTATCGGTAGCGGAGCTTGTCTTGGTCGCGCCACGCAAACTCCTGAGGGAAGCGCTCCTGCATCTCTTCGTAGGTTAAGCCTTCGCAGATGCCCTGGAGAAGAAGAAAAAGAAAGGTTAGAGTAGAACTGAGTTAGGTACGTCACAAAATTTACTTTATATATACGCGTTCTTTGGCTGTCTTTTGAGGATAGCATAGGATGCTACGGCGGTGCTAATCTTAAATTATATCAAACAAATACGCGTGCGCCATGGTTTCGTTTCTCTCGCAACTTGGTTTGAACTACACTCGTTGCCAGTAGTTTTTTTTTATAATAGTCACGTCACTTGGAGGTAAGCTAAAGGTAAAGTCTCAGGAATGAGGGTCAGTATAATACTACAATGGTGGCTCAGCCTCAGCTTGAAGGCCTCATCAAAATCATTTTACACGCCCCGCTTAAGATCCCGGAATTGTAGGAAGAAGCATTTGTGTTGGTAGGAATAGGATTCTAAGTCTTACTATTTATAGCCATTTTATAATCCTCTGATCGATAACTTTAACAACAAGCTCTAAATATCGAGACAATCTTGTGTCACGAAATTATCTAATCATAGCGAATATACGAACTTGAATCTATTAATAGAGAACAATAAGACGTTTCATGGCCCACTGTCGTCAATAAACTATTATTATTTCTTGCCTATATTTAAAGTGAATGTCTATTTACCTTATTGCCAGTAGTTCAATGTCAATGACTATTTTATTATAAAAGCGTGAGTCAGACAGTGATTAAATAGAATTCACTATCTTTATAAATACTATCAGTAGCTACTAGGGGTGCTTCATCAGGATTAGCAAAAATCGCTCTCTGATTCATCACGAAATCTCGGAATAACTTGCTTTTGCAGCCTTTTTCCTTTCAGTCTAACGCGTTCGGCAAAAGGGTGTAAGCTACATCGAATATTCAAAAAGAAATGATGGAAAATTACATAATAAACACTCTACTGAAACACGATTTTCGCATGAATTTCAATTGTAACCAGTTTGACCAAAAAGTTTGACTACGAGGAAACACCGGTAATTTATACCTACAAAGATCTTTCAACGGTCGATATTTTGTGTTCCTTGACCCATATTGGTTTGTTTTCGTACTGGTCTACATTATGCCAACCCTAACGCAGGGTACTTTTCCGAAGACGCTCGAGTTCGTATTATGGCGCACTGACGTAGATTTAGGTCACATACGAGTATTGGACGCAAATAGTCATAAAACAGCTGAAGCCAAGTTATTGCTCGAGTCAGCTATTTTATTATTGTAGTACTACGAAGTGCTAAATACGCGTTGTCAGCGGTTCAATTGCAATAAAGTAAATTTTCCAACGTAAACATGTTATGATGCGTTGCAAAATCTATTTGTTTACATCCGTAACCCGGCATGTGCTAAATTAGCAGAATTATTGCCTGAGTGTAGGTGTAAACGATCTATTTCGCAGCATGGTTCTTGGTTACGATTTCATGAGAATTTGCTAGTAAAAGAAAACATGTTACGTGTTGTAATGTTATTTCTAAAACTACTTATTTTTCCTCCTGGAGGTTGTAATTTAAATAATCCTTTCATAGTGGATGCTTATAACTTAGTTTAGGATTAGATTCGAAGGCATCAACCTGCCAAAACCTAAACTTTCTAACCCTAGTGGTAGGTTCTGTTCTGCATTGATGAATCGATTGAGACTAGTAATTATGTAAATTAAAAAGGTACGAGTATCTCGTAGATGAGTTCAAATAAGTTTTAAGCCGAAAACTTTGGTTTTCAATAAAAATTAAAAAGGTATATACTCGTAGATGAGTCCAAATAAGTTTTAAGCAGAAAACTTTGGTTTTCAACAAAATTACTTCTCTTGTAACAAAGAGAGAATTAATTTTGAGCCGAATAAAAATACTTCAAACAGAATTAACAGGATGACTAATGACTGCAGGTTTCTTGGATTATAAAAGGATTATTTGCGTCATAAGGACAGATAAGGTAATGCTATTAACATTAACATAAGCCTGCCACGTCATAGATACTGAAATCGTAATGTGGGTAAGCTATATTCTAGGAAACATTGCAGGAAAACCTTTGCCCTTGATGACGTTGTGGCATGCATTTTTTGATAACACGTGTAGAAAGTTTTTTTTTTTAATTTAATTAAATATTAAAATGTTAAATGCTATTAAAATTTATAGGTAAGTATAGATGTGAAAGTTTTTGAGAATTTGATGTATGAATTAGATGTTTGCTACTCTTTCATACAAAAATTTGCTGAAAGAATCGGATGAAATTTAGCGCAGCAGGGCAAGAGATTTAATGGTTCTGGCTATTGAATCTGATTGTACACCACTAGACAGTGTTACTTTGTAACCTATATTGGTTTCATTTATATTATCAGCTATTTTAAACGCGAGGGCCGTTGTAACATGAATACCGCAGTATCATTCCACTTGGAAAGCAGTCCATAACAGTGATAAAAGCTACGTATCGGCAATATTTATTTATATCAGCATGTCGGCACCGGACGTAAACAACACCTAGCGATAAAGCGTAGGAATGAAGCCTTCGGAAAAATACTAAAGACGATATTACATACATATTATGAACATAACATAATTTTATAATTATTTGAAGGTAAGATAAAGGAGCAAGCTAAAGTGGCAGTGGGCTGGCTGGCCTAATAATATACCAGAAGTACAATTCTCTACTTCCATGTGGAACTTTAACTTTTGAACTTTTTTTTTAATGAATAAGGAATATTAGTAACCGAAACTACTTATTACCTTTTTTTTAATCGTGCGAAAAATCCCCACGGATACCTCCCCCGCCGAAACCGGAGGAGGAGGTTATGTCGGACTCGAACCGACTAAAACGCACGCTGTCTGTGGGACGTCGGTTGTCGCAGGTGAGATTGGACCGAAACTATTACCAATATTCCCTCTAACTACGGGAATTTATTGTTGTTGACTACCGTTTTAGCAAGATAATATTACTTAGTTAAGATAAAAAATTCTTTCTTTCTTTCATGATTTCCGGTAGGTACATTTTGCATGGATTGGCGTCCTGTATGGATCGGAGAACTGGCTCGTAAAAGTGACGGATGAAAAACGATTGCATGTAGCAGAGATGCGAATGTTGAGATGGATGTGAGGTGTGACAAGACTGGATAAGATTAGGAATGAATATATTAGAGGAAGTTTGTAAGTAGCACCAATCACGGAGAAGCTTCGACGAAATCGTTTGTCTTGGTTCGGACATGTAATGCGTAGGGATGAAAGTAATATCGTAAGGAAGGCACTAACTATGGAAGTGGATGGCTACAAAGGGAGAGGAAGACCTAAAAAGAGGTGGATGGACTGTGTGAAAGATGATATGGTTAAGAAGGGAGTGAATGTTGAGATAACTGCAAATAGAGACGAATGGAAAAAGCACACATGTTGCGCCGAACCCAAATAAACTTGGGATAAGGGCAGGAGGCTGATGAATGATGATGGTTATGTCATGCCTATAAATCTTGATGGGGACTTATACACCACTGATTGGATTATCTACAGACGACCGACAACAGAGATCTTGCATGCTTCTCAAACAAATTATTGTATTTAGACTAAGTAGACAAAAGCATTATTTGTAAATAGACCAAAAAAAAAAAGCCCGCTGAGTTTCTTGCCGGAGTCTTCTCAGGCCAGGGCCGCGTTTCGAACCGGTGGTCCATTTGCTAAGCTAGTCTTTAGTACATAATTATATATTTTTGACGTTTTGTAAGTGCCGTTTTAATGGTCTATACAGAATAAATGATTTTTTACTTTGACTTTGACTTTGACGACAAAGGAGATACGCTTGCATTGTTACAAACGACTTTATTTGAACTCTTCTGTCTACTGTACATCAAATTTTCCATTTAGAACAAAACAGGCTTTATTAAATTACATTTGGGTAATTACCAGTAGATAGCAATCTAAAAACTAATACCTAATATTATAATCTTGTTTTGTTCGCTCGTTATCTACACCGCGGGTGTTAAGCACACCGTCATGTTATTATTTGCATAATGTAAATATTATTCGGTCGATAATAGATTTACGGGTCCGATTACCGAGCATGATGACACAACTCTTCGACTTTTTGTTGACGTTGTCATGCACGGTAGTCTCTTTGTAGTAACGACATCATTGTTTAAATCTGTATTCTAATTTATAAAAATCAATGCCACTTTTCGTTGTTGGTTTATAACTCATGAACGGCTGAACCGATTTGGCTAATTTTAGTCTTGAAATGTTCGTGGACATCCAGGCAAGGTTTAAACGGTGACAAAATAGGTGCAGCGGGAACGGGAAAAATATGGCGGTACGAAGTTCGCCGGGACAGCTAGTACTGTATGTATTTAAATTCAAGTCTGTCTATGCCACGAAGTGGTAGGTAGAGGTGTTTTGTATTTTACATTTCACTATAATTGCTTACATTTCACTATAGTTTTCTCTCTGGTTTTGCTCGTTTTCTCTTATTTTGGTGTGTGAAGTTTATTTTTTTCTGTGCCAGACTCGCCATATTTTTCTTTAGTTATTCTCCTAACAGTTCGTTGTCCAATATTAAGCGCACCAAAAAAGAGAAAACGAGCAAAACCAATCGTGTGAAAACGGTCATCATCATCATAGCGTGCCGCAATTATAGTAATTGTGTTTTTGTCGACCCCACGCGTGGTGGGAGTATGGATAGGATTTTTCACAACAACAAAGTATGTAGGCACTTATACAAAGCTAAATTTTATAGTTCAAAATCCTAATAAGATATCATCATATAGCGATGACCCCCGCATATATTCGAGACATTCACCTCGGAGCCCGGGTCTTATTATTGACTATCTGACCTCTCAACCCCGGGAGGAAAACCTGCGCTAGAGCATCGTCCGTTGATTGGCATGTGGGGGTCATTTCTTCCAGTATAAGGGGCACTAGGAACCCATACCTACTACATATATCTATACTATTATATAGGTAATTGTAAAGTGGTCGTGTCTGTACATTGGAGATATTTAAAAAAAAAACTTGGGTTAAGTTATGTTAACAATTACTGAACACGAATTTTTTTATTTTATTTCTCTGTTTGTCCGCGATGGACGCAAAAACTACTGAGCGGATTTTGATGCGGTTTCTTTTTTGTTAGAAAGGGCTTGTTCAGACTTAAAATCTTACGTTTGTTTGATCGCAATCGGTTGAGTAGAACCGGAGATATGAGCAAAGGTCGCGTCAACCGAAATGCATGCGGGCGGAAGGCTAGTCGTACAATAATTTTCACCGCGATGGTCCCAAGCGACTACAATATGGGGTTCTTCAAGAAGAGCATTATATGGTTTCTTCAGGGTCGGCAGCACGAGTGTGACGCCCCTGGTGTTGAATACGTCCATAGGCCACGGTAACCACTTTCCATCAGGTGGGCCGTGTGCTTGTCTGCCAACTAAGTGGTAAGTATAAAAAAATAATAATTTGATAGAACAACTTACAGCATCCAACTCGTTCAGCGCTCGGACAACTCTCTTCGGTGCTCTGATGTCCGAAGCAGTCTGCTTCGTGCGCCGTCTTTCAGACGTCCACACAGTCACGGGGTCCCGGCAGCCGATCGCGTTGATGTGGTTCGCCAGAGCTTCAGCGTACAGCTGCCCACGAGGAGACAGCGAAGCATCACCTCCGATACGACCGAGCACGTTGTATTCACTCTCGCCGTGCTGTAATATAAAGATTAATGGTATTAATTGACTGTGAGGCTGACTGATGTTGGGGTTTGGAGTCAAGATTTTTGGGGTAAGTAACTTCATGTGCAAGTCGGTAGATCTGTTGATGAACGGACGGGGCTCTGTCGCAGGCTTGCGTGTTGGGATTGGGACCAAACGCGGTCCGAATTTTGCAGAGAACATGGCCCCCCAAACCGGGCACGTTAAATGGAAAAGTTATCTAAAAAGACATTTTCTGAAGGAAATTTCGCACTTAAAAAAGTGAACCCCCCATAAATTTTAGGCTGAGACCGCGCCAGATTGGGACGTCAGACAACAGTCTATTCCATATAAGTATAGCCCAGGCACCGAGGTAACAGCCTCGGGTGCAACCGGGATTGGTAGGTAGGTACTCAAGTGATGTTGCTAATGAATGGTGTGATGGTAGAAAATATTGTTTTTCGACCTTTTGCTTGATATGTTCAAACACATCATAGAGCGCTAAAAATGAATTTGGAGAGTCTGGAAAATTAATTTACGTCTAATTTCTTAAAACACGGTATAACGCCGCCTGACGCATTTGGCACCGATAAGAGTTTCGCCGCATTCAAATAAATAGCTGGACTTATGATCGGTGACGTATTATAAAATATAAGCGAACATATACAAAGTATGTACCTACCTATTAAGTAGAAGTTTCATAACATGTAAATTATTAGATAAAATTGATAAATGAAGATTTCTTCCATCTATACAAATTATATTCTATACTTACATACTCTTTAATCCTATGTAGAAATGAAATCATAGAGTAATAATAAACAGTTGTGTTCCGGTATGTGCCTATTTCAGGACGGCCTATTAGTGTAGTTGAAACATAAATATCTGTCAACTGTATTTTACTTCTGCGATTAGAGTGAAATGTTGTATTTTTTTGTCTTCGTCTCTTGTATTTTCAGTAGGTACCTATTATTAATTCTCCGAGCCTTTTTGCAGCTTCTATCTTCTAATATATAAAAATCAATGCCACTTTTCGTTATTAGTTTATAACTCAAGAACGGCTGAACCGATTTGGCTAACTTTAGTCTTGAAATGTTCGTGGATGTCCAGGGAAGGTGAGAAAATAGGTGCTGCGGGAACGGGAAAAATATGGCGGTACGAAGTTCGCCGGGAAGGCTAGTATTCTATATCAATGTGTTTTTCGGTACGTTATGTTACTTTACGCTGTCAACTTACATCAAATGATCAACCTTGAATAAGTTAAGGCTTTACACAGGCTTTCTTGCTGATTCTAATGAATATGTTTCTAATTCTGACTCCAATATACGCGACCGAATTTTGGTTCGGCATTGACTTGCCAGTGGAACTGACCGTATAGAGCCGTATAGAGCCTTTATACAAATATATTTGTTTATACACTACAGGAATGGCAGTCGGAGGATATACATCTCTCAATGTATAATAAACCAATGCTTATTTGTAAATATCACGGTTTTATACATGCAAATATGTTGTTTATTTAAATGATGGATTTGAACGCGGCCTGTAATTAATTGGCAACTTCAACCTTAGAACGTCTAGCAAAACATGTTTATTCTAAGCTATCTAGAATAGTTACAATTAGTTTTCAGTCACATCAGTACGTAATCATTTGTAGGAAATAAACAATTTATAAGTAATTATTTATCAATGCAATAGAATGAAAACAAGAAAATTACGAGGAATTGATTGAGTAGAAAACATGTAGTTATTTACACAACTACAGCGAAATCCTGGATTGGAGCAGCTTTCTATAAAATAATATTTTCTTTTCTCTTTAATATTTTTAAAAGTATTGAAATGAATTGTTATTATCTACTTTTAGCCCGACGACGACGGTTCGGCTACTTTTCAGCAATGTTTTTATTTCAATGGTTTTGTTTCAATGAGTGATATTCGCGTAAACTTCAGAAAGTATCATTTTATAAGTACCTAAATTTTATGTAGTTAATTATTTAACTACATAGTAAAATTGCATGAACAAAAAAAAATTACTAAAACTACAATAGAATACAAAAAAAAATCGAAAACTACGTTAAATTGCAAAAAAAAAATATTGAAAGGCAGACAGGTATTTTCCGCTTACTAGTTCAATGTAAAATTAAAAGACACTTACCCTGGTGAAGTATAAAGTTTGTGGTAGCGCTCTCATGCCTGTCAAGTAGCCAAGGATGCCAGACTCCTTCTGTCCAGCTACCCTATGTGCTGTCACCGTCTCTCCGAAATTTTCAACCCGGACAAAGCTGATAGTCTCCAAGTTTTCGTCAATAGGTTCGTACTGCCTCATGTAATGTTCCAATTTCTTCCTCAAGTCATCAATGGCTTCTTCCTCGCTCATAGCTTTGTAATCAGCTGAGTATCGAAGGATTTCTATTATGTTCCTTTCGAGTAACTCCTGGTCTTCGCAGACACATTCGATGAATAATATCCTGAAGCCCATGTCAGAAAGGCAGTACTCTTTCAGTTCGCGACGCTGTTCTCTTGTAATGTTTGTGCCATCAAAGATCTGGAAAGACAATTACAATGGGTAATAAAAATTGGTTTAGGCTATAATAAACATCGATATCTTGACCAAAACTAAGCGTAGCATTTAATATTCAGAGTTCTAGAGTAGGTACGTCATCGTCATCGGAAAAAAGGACCAAGAATCCGCCTAAAGTTGGCTTGCTTCGGTTCTGTTTCTCTCTATCGCGCATCAGACTATCAGTTTGATACATTTATAGGGTAAGTAAAATCGTTTGTGTTTATAAAATACTAAAATTATGCCTTTGGTTTTAACTACTCTAAAAATATCACGCTTAAAAGATATATTACGCAATAGAGAAGACGCTTTATAAAATCAAAGCAAGTCTTAGCCGGACTTTGCTTCCTGCCACGTGCCGAACCCGGTAAGTACTGTCTATATATTTGTTTTTGTAAATACATTGTAATTGTAATGAGTTGACTTTATACTTGTTTACTAGAAATACTGTCTATCAAAGATTAGAAAGTCTATTCAAACGTTTCTTATCTAAAAGTAAAATTCTCGGTAATATCTAGCAATCAACAAGGGATTTTACACTTGCAGTCATTACAGGAGGTTAAAGTTGGAATTTCAGATCTAGAAAATAATGACTAACTCTAAAAACCGTCTGACTAAACTGGATAAGTCATAAATTTCTCCTACGTGTCATGAAAATGAGGAAATGGCTAACTGCGTCACTAAAATTTATAAATAATGTTGATCTAAGATTTATTGAGATTGTATCAATATCTCGCTGGCGCAATTTTCTTATTGTTTCATCATACGGTGTGGATCATAAATTATCTTATCGATGGTTTGTTAAATAAGTATACATCATAACACATAACAGTAGAAAAAAAATCTTGTTTAGGTTTTAAACATTAATCATTGATACGTAATCATACTTTACAAATTGTTCACAACAGTAATGACGACATAATTTTTATTTTTTTACTGAAGTACTATTTATAGCAATTGTGTTTTGTTTTTTCTTTACAATCAAAGAGAATGAAAAGAAAAGCGAAGAGATACTTAATACAAATCAAGATAGAGAAGTTTGTTTAAAAAAGCTTCAGAACTTGAATTTTTAAATTGTATCATAAAAAGATCCATACTTCCAGTTTCCATACTAATATTATAAATGCGGAAGTAACTCTGTCTGTTACGCTTTTACGCCTAAACCACTGAACCGATTTTGATTAAATTTGGTACAGAGATAGATTAGACCTTGGAAAAGGATATAGGCTATGTTTGGTCGTGATAACCGACATCTACGCGAGTGGTGCCGCGGGCAACAGCTAGTAGATACTTATACATTAAACAAATCTGATTCTCGATAAGATTTAGCCAATTCTGTCCTCCGTGGATTTAGCCTATTAGGCTTTTTCAAGCTTTTCCGGAATCTGATTTTTTTAAAAGAAGTGCTGGAAAGTTGTTGCACAACATATTATAGTTTTTCGTACACCAGGAAAATAACAAGCTATTTATAATTTTGTAGCGGTTACAAAACAAGAGATAGTCTCATATCGGAGAGATAGGATATTATATATCTACTTTTTTATAGAATTTCAGTCAACATTAGGTACCTAGAACAGATTTGTGGGTAGTTATCTACAGGCACCCAAAGTCTGTCTGGTTTTACTATCAATGCAAAAAAACATAACCTTGAAGAGTTGAAGTCAATTTATGCTTTCCGGGTTCCACAAAATATTTTGATTATTATTTGTATTTCCGCATTTCGTATCAGATAATAGCGAATTAATCATATCTATTGTTATCTAGTACGCATAATTTACATAATAACTATTATATCATTTGAATTATAGTATTGATAGGCCTAATGCAATTTTTTGCGTCGTTAGATATTATTGTTTAATATAGATAGATACCTACTACTCAGCAATACACACTAAACTGATATTAAATAAATAATTAGAAAACCAATGGTAAAAAAGTCATTGAACCGATGATAGAATCAGAAGATACCCCATAACATAACTAGGTACTTTAACCCCTGGATTTAACTTTGAACTGCACTTTATTATAAGAAACAAAACAGCAATCCAATTTAATATTTTACTATTTCTTCATAAACCTATTAAACAGTATCTCTATCTATCTATTGAATATCTATCTATTGAATATTTATCTATTGAATATCTATCTATTGAATATTTATCTATTGAATATTTATCTATTGAATATCTATCTATTGAATATTATATCTTTCCAGATTTCGTCGATAATTTTTTTGGTCTTTGGTCGATAATTTTAAATATCCATCACAATTATTGCTAATTTTTGTTTGTTTTTATTCTGATTTGTTTATGTGTGTATTTTTTGGTGATTGGGTATAACATTGTTATACCCAATCACCAAAATAAAAGTGATATACGACAAAAAAGAAACTTACGGCTACACTATTTCCTTCTTTTAACCAGAGCACGGCATCCTGCACAGCCTCACGAGCACTTTGCCGGCGAATCGCAGATCCCTGCGCATTATCAGCCCTGAAAATGTCGTGACTGCCATAGAGGGCCATGCGGCGACGCCTGTACTCACTGCAGTCGAACACTGAAAAGAAACACATCGATCAGAATGTCATAAAGACACTGTTTATAGAAATCCCGTACTGACAATAGCCCGGGACACGTAGGTATCTTGGACCTAAGTCCCGAGACAAACGAGGCCCTACCGCGCCCTGATTGTTTTGTAATAATCTATGCTTGGTGAATTTGAGCTCGTCCACCGCCGTAGCACCTCATGCTATCCTCAAAAGACACCCAAGAGACGCGTACTGCGCATATGCAGCAAGTTTTAAGCACATTTTAGGTTCAAGATGTAAGTCTCGTCTCGAGCAATACAACTGAAGGGTGACTGAACTGACAATTTTAAAATTAGGTCTTTTTAAAAGTATCGACCTGACATATATTTGGTGCTATAATTAGTGGAAATGGAAAGTGCCAATCGACATCGAAGGAGAGGAATTTTTTGATTCCAGATTTTTTTTAACCCCTTTCTTTTTCTTAGAAATATTTTTTGTATGTTTAATTTTATTACTTTAAGATGTAAACAATTGAAGAAAAAGGTTATGGATACTTGTTGAAAGTTCTAGAACTTTTTGCAAATCAATTAAGAAGTAGGTAATCTAAGTTCAATAAAAAAACATATCAGTTATTGCAGATGATATAAAAGCGCTGTGTCTCAAAATCAATCAGCAAATAGATCTCTCTTTTACTGTCACTCAGAACAAAACAAAATCAAATTAACTGAAATCATATGTTCTGTGCCGAAATTCGAGTTAAGTGGAATAGGTATAACTTGTCTAATCACATTCTGTCCTCCGTGAATAGTGAATATAACTAATGTTTTAAAATCTCGAAAGTGAATCACTCTTCATTGAAAGACGAAGCCGACGGGAATAAATATTTTCTGGAGTCAACTAGGTACTTAATCATATAATTTGTCGTGCATTAAGTACGCGCAACGACTATATATCATTTTATTTACAACAATTACTAATATCAATTTACTATTTATCGTTCCATTGTCCAGTCTTGTTAAAATTTAAATGCTTACTCTTCCGCCTTCTTTTGTTCGACAACATATCTACGATTAATTTCATTGTTTGTGTAAGTTATACAGACCTACCTATCAGTTAAATCATAGAAATAGTTTTGATTTAATACGTAGTAAATGTTATCACCAAGTATTTAGCGACGGAACAACGCCAGCGATTGATAAATTTTAATAATTCATCAAGATATGATAAATTTTACATTTTTTACTAAGTATAGACAATGGAATAGTAAGTAATGAACACAATAAAATGTCTAATTATGACTGTAAAGTAAAGGTCCGAAGATCTGAGGGAGTGTGGTTATTGTAAAGAGGGGAAATGGTACACAAGACAACTTAATGACGTCTTTGCAATCACAAATAATTAATCACCAAAAATACGTCATAGTCATAAAAGACTTCTTATCTCTAATCACATGTTTAAAAGTCTACAAGCCCTGACCTAGATCTAGACGTATCGTTGCGACCACGTCTTGTAATCTTGTCTCATTGCTCATGCAGCCATTCCTACCATCTTTATTATTGTTCCAATTAGATACAAACGTGCTCTTCATCCTGATAACCGATAATTACTTTGTAATCATAAAAATGGGTGTGTTTTAACGAGTATAGTTTATAATCATCATGATTTTCCTATTTTCCGTAATATTATCATGCTACTGCTTTCTTGCATTCATCCAGCTAAAAGTACAGTAAGTAGGTACATTATGTTAATAGTACAGAATCACCGAATTATATCAAAATATTGCGTCATCGGTAGAAACCAATATCCAGAGTCCAGAATCCAATATTTAGTATCAATCAGTAAATCAGGCCATTTAACTTTACTGTTGTTAAGTTCTGGACTCTTTAGAATAGACAGTTATCTACTACATAAACGAAGTATTATTACTTGTGGTGTATGTAAATCACACTTCAGAACACAGCCTAATCTAAAAGCGTCTGATACATGGATTATATTAGTCATACGATTGATAATCCTATAAACCGATGATAAAGTAGATACAGATAAAATATTACATTCCGTAATAAAAGTGAGAGTTTCTAAAAACATTGTTATACATATCTATTTAATCTAGTCCTGTGTGTATGGGTTATATGTTATTACTATTTATTTAGTAATCTGTAGTCTTGTTAACTTAGACATTCTAGGACATTCTACACAGCGCTATCTTGACTTATAAAATATGCTTGATGCTTATTTTAGTTTGCTCTGCCAATATAATAAAATCTTAGGGCGCACAACACTTATTACATCCATCATGTAGCTAATATAGCAACATATAAATTCTTCAGCTGTTTTTATACAATGAAGTAAGAAACAGACATACACTTAAATTCTAAAAATGCTACACGGCTACACCTGATATTGCTCGAAACAAATTGATTGGACCTAAAATGTGCTCTATACGCGCAGTAGGTACACGTTTCTTGGGTGTCTTTTGAGGATAGCACAGGGCGCTACTGCTGTGGACGAACTCAAATTCATTAAGCATAGATTATTAGAAAAAATCCGCGAGCGCCAGGTCCTCGTTTGTATCGCGATTTAGGTCCAAGATGCGTGTCCCCAGGCGCGGTCCGAGGCGGGGGGGTCACAGGGGACATGACCCCCCCCCCCCCCAAAACCATGCATGTCATATTGAAAAGTCCCAGTACGAGGGGAGAGGGGGGGGGGGTTAAATTTCTTAAGGAATTTCCGAAGTGACCCCCCCCCCCTCCCCCCAAACTTCAAGCTGCGACCGCGCATGCGTGTCCCGAGGTATATTAGTATTAGCTTCGCTGTTTAACTTAGTTACGCCAACTCTTTTAAAACTAACCTTTAGTGCTCTCTCCATTCCAGTTAAGATGTCTGGAGAGGCGATGTGCCAGTTGACTCTTGCCGCGCGCCGGTAGTCCCACCAGCGCGATGAGCAGAGGCGCAAACTGACTGACGCGGCTTGATCGCACTGGTGACAAAGAAAAAATAAATTGTAGGTTTGTAAGTGATTGGTCATTGCTTATACATAATGTGGTTTAAGTTTTTCTTCTGTTGCATATAAATAAATATACCAACAGTCTTCTTCTTCATCCCGGTCGCATACGAAGTTTTCACCTCGGGTCCAGGGTTCACTTTTTCTAACTACAGGTTTGGCTAAAGTACGATATTTTTCGTGAAGCGATTGCCATCTGCAGACACATGCTGTAAGAGCGTTTCGTACGTTCGGACGCTGTAAATTTGGTGACGTCACGTTGTCGAGCACTTAGACATACATCCCTGTCGACTTGTGCTCACATCATCTTTACAAAGTGCGAAATTGAAATCTCACCGCGGATTCAGCTGTCAAGTTCGTTCGATGATTCGAAATGTTCTTACAGCATGTGCCTGCTGACCTCCACATACCATTGGCGATATCGAAGTATTGTTAGACCAGTTGCGGAACTTAGACGTTGGGCTTCAACTGCCCGTTACATAAGAAATAAAAATACAAACAGTGTTTGTTGATAATGAAAACGTAAATTTATTTGAAGGTAAATTCCAAAATCAGTTTGAAATCTGGTTTTAGAATTCGCTTTCAAATAAACTTCGTCAATTCAATAACCGTAACAATGAAGCAGAATTTACCTACAGTTAAACTATAGGTGACAATGAATACAAACAAAATGTCTTCACTTCATATATCAATTTCAATTTTAAGAGACAAATAAAAAGAACGATGGCGAAAACGAATACGGGCCGCTATAGATCACTACAGAATTCTGATGCTCTCGAATCAACTTATTTTCCTTTTCACACATGTGTGATGCGGATGCTTATTGCCACGCATATAACGATAAATGTAAACGCAAAGAAGCGCCAATTTAAACGTTCATAAGTAATACTTTGTGACCTACATGAATAAAAATATTTGATTTGAATAAAGTTAAAAGTTCATCAAATTATAAACTAATTGCGTAACAAAGGAATATTTTTGACGATAATTACTTATTTTTCCTTGACGACGCGACGTGGCGGTAACGTTGCGTAATAATAACGTTATCAAAATATTGTTTTGTAGTTTCGTTTTACTATCAACGCTTATTTTATTTGCTGTGGGTGTGTCCGATTTACAGTAACGTTTGAATATATAACTGCATCTGTTTAAATAGATCCGCTTGGAATATTTACAAGCTCTCAGACACTTGTAATCAATTTACTATCTTGAACCTTAGCCGTTAGTGAGTCCGGGTCAGATGAATAATCATTATTTACGCTTGACCGTACAGTAATACAAGCTTGTGAAATATGTCACGATACTTATATTTCGTGATCGGGACACGTATCTTGGACATAAATCGCTAGGAAAACAAGGCCTTGTCGCGCGCGGTGGTTGTTGATCGTAAATCTATGCTTGGTGAATTTAAGCTCTTGCGTAGCAACCCGTGCTATCCTCAAAAGGTATCCAAGACAATTTTCTTGCGTATAGAGCACATTTTAGGTCCAAGTCTGTCATCAGAATTCTAGATTCTTCTTCATCTCCTTCATCCTAGCGTTAATTCTCGGTCGCATTCGAAGCTAGATTACTTTATAAAAATAATATTTTGAGTTAATTAATATTATGCACTAAAGCTAAATCAGCGTTGCGTAACTGGAACTGCGAAGTGGCTTTGAATAACTAATATTTTGATTAAAAAAATATTGTATTAAGAATATTTTTTGAACTTTTAAATATTCAAGAAGGAAATTAGTCTTAAATTACTAAACAAATTGTATTAATTTAAAGGTTAGCTGGGTAGTCCCAGCCATTTAGGCCTTTGTTTTGATGACTCAGTTAGTTTGGACAAGTAGGTACATAATTAAACAATTACACAGTCAAATTTCCTTTCAATGTTTTTGTTAATTTCAGTCCACATTCATCAATAACAACATTATTAGTATGCAAATGTGTTATGCATGAAGTTACTTCTGTTCTTCGAGACCGTACCTATACATTTGTTGTTTTCTAGACTCTAAGGATATTAAAACCATAGTGGCTATTGACTGAGAATGCTATTTATTGTACTAACAACTGCAGACAATCTGTAAGTATCCACATCTGATTTTATATCGTCGTATCGAGATCGATTGTTCTAGAACAATAATACAGTAAATAAAGGAAACGATAAGATTTGAAAAATACAAAAGATCAAGGTGATAGTACAAATGTCACAATAACTTTAAACCCGGCAGAGAAGTTGAAAATCTTCCTGTAAAGATAAGATATTAGTAAATAACTATGGCAAAAGATGAAAAGGAACCACTCAACATTGTAAGAAGCACGTTGAAAACAACTCGAGTCATTACACTTGAGCATTTACACAAGTGGCATTTAAAGCAGTTGTTGATACGAGTAGAATTTAATGGACCAATAAAAACACAGAACGCATGACACGCCTTTCAAACTTGCTTTCGCAAAATGACATCATTCCGAAAATGCTGCTACAATCTGTTTTATTGTTATATTTATACACGTACTTTTATAAATAAAATATTCTTTGCAAAACATGTTTTGCTGTTTTAAATTTTTATAAATATTTTTGTATCTAGTGAAGTAATTTTAGAATACATTATGAAATTATTATATAATGTTGTTTTCGTTATTTAGGTAACTTTGTAAATTGTACCTAAGTTTGTGCGATTTCGAAAACTAATTACTACTTATTTGGTATTTACGATTTTGTTGAAATGAAATCACTTATGAACGGATTCTATCGCGATTTACGTATTTGTTTCAGCCCGAGGTTCCGGCTACTTTTCAGCCGCCATGGTCGCGGGGTGACCTTGGCTGCTGAAAAGTATGAATGAGTGATATTTGCGTAAACTTCAGAAAGTATCATTTTCGATTTTAGCAAAATTTTATCCCTGAACCCCATATGAAGATGCCCAAGTACCTATAGGTACTATAATTAGGTAGGTAGGTAAGTACTTTTTTCTGAGCTATGAATGATTTAATACATAGACTGTCACACAAACTAGAAATTGTTATTTGGTTTCAATTAGTAGATAAATGGTAAGTACTTTATTGGTAAATAATATACTTAAAGTGTAAGTGTAGTGTCAGTATCAGCACTAGACATTTTTTTATTTATAGATATCTAGTAATTAATATTAAGTAGGTAGGTGTGAAGTTTCGCAAATTCTCAAATCAATGTAATATAACTTCCTTCCTAAAATTACCAAGTATGAATACATTACAATTCAACTTTCGCTCCGCAATAGTTACCAAGGTTCATGTGTACCCGTGGCGCTGCCGTGACATGTGGTCTTAACTAACACAATATGTACCACAACAGGGCTGTCAAAAATTTACCACTGACATTATCAAACATCTTTCAAGTGCAGCTTTTTCGAGCGCAAGAAAGGCCAAGCAATATTTTATCACAAAATAATAATTTCGTTGGTTGTTATTAGGATCGGTCGGTTAAGTCCGTCGAAAATGATTTACTAATTTTGCTATACTTAGAAGTAAAATAGCATAACATCGATGTCTCAGTTCAGCGATTCCTTTTTGGGTTAGGCGATTTGCGAATAACTGTTTCAAATAATCTAATCTAGTAACACATACATACACGTTTACTTTTGAAGAAAATATGGCAGTGTGTCTTGTAAATTGTCATTTTAGGTTTTCGTAATATTTTTTTTCTTTTCATTCTTTTCATTTTCATTTTCATTCTTCTTCTTATATACATGTTATACCTATCCTTATCAAAATACTAGTATTTGTATTGAATTACTAAAGCGAAAAAGTTTGTAAATTTATCAATTTTTATATCATCTCCAATACACATTGCTACAATTTTATTAAATTAGTCAATTATTATTTAAATTGTTCTACTTCTGCTAGCCCTAAACCATAAAATGAACTTTGCTCCATGGAGGAAACCATCGATCTACCAACGCGTCGCTCGACTATGTTTAGATTAACGACGGAGGTGTGTCGGTGTCGGCTATCCATTAACATTTTTATTTCCGACAGCAAACTTTTGTGTCTGAAAATGTCTTTATAAATTCTCAAGGCTTTTCTTTATAGTTACAAACAAAGGCTCAATCAACACTTTACACACAAACCAATGTGTTTGTTGTACAGTTATTACAAATTTGATTGTGTAATATACATGTTTAACTATGTGTGGAATTTTAAAAATACTTTTGAAGAAAGTATTGCGAAAAGAAGTAGGATAGATTTCTTGTCAATTTTTGGTTTCATCTGAGACTGAATTATTTTAGATTGGTAGGTACAATGGTGATGAATCTAACTTTTTATAAGTTGTTGTAAATAGTTATTTATCGTTAAAATATTTATGTATCTAGTTTCATGAATTCAGCGTTGTGAAAGTTGCAAGACTAGCCAAAATACATATCTATTTCTAATAATAAGCTAAGAAACTAAAGATTTTATGAAATTTCTTCATAATCAAGAATACTTAGCACTAAACGAATTAATTTGATTTGAAGAATTAAATTGTTGCAACTGGCACGATAAAGACTAAACGAAATTCCAAAGAACTTAAGAAATATCTTAAAACCAAGTTAAACCAAAGCAGTAACCTAAAAAGCTTGTAAAAATTCTTCAACATATTCCTTGAATAATATTTTACTGCCTCAAGTTTACGCAAATCTCACTTATTGAAATAAAACTACTTTTTAACAGATTTTATCGCGATATATTTGTTATAATTTACTTTTAGCCCGACGTTTGGCTACTTTTCACCAACAATGAAACCATCTTTATTCTTTAGTCGTGGGTTGACTAGAGAATAAAGATGGTACCTAATGTCACATTTCTTCATCAGTTTGAAGTGTAACTTTTCTCAAAGTACTAAGTCTTTTCTCGAATCACGATGAATTGTTGGGTTACTATTTACGTAGAATGATCTCACTGTGACGTTACCTAAGTCTTGCTATATTTTGCTTATTTCCTGGTTTAATTAAGTAAATGACTGAGTCCCAGGCTGGTAGTTCGCCCCAACCATTTTCTCTTTTAAATTTAACGTCCTTTAATAGTTACCTATACATACTACGTCTATATCTACTAAATAGATTAAGGGCAAATGATCGTGTTTATAAAACCTTTGCTCTCAATTATTGTTCCCTTGAAGCTCTGTCTGTCGTAAATTAGTTCTCACGACATGTTTGCATTCAATTCAATGTGGTTAATCAAGCTACATGCATGCAATTGGATACAATATACTCATTTAACTAATATGTACTTAGTACCAATCTATTTTTGTAGACTATCCGCTTGTAGTTCAACTTGTTCACTGAAATAAACTTTCAAGTTTATTTCAAAGATTCAATTATCTGTAATGGATTTCGTGGCAATTTGTTTAATGCTATTTCATAATTTAAAATGATGCCTACGTTTTGGTTGCTTTTCAGCGGCCATGACTAAAAGAGGCTAAAGATGATTATTGTTATTTGAAGTTACATATCTCGAAGTACCTACAAAGGAGTGTTGACGAAAACTTCCGACAATATCCTGATAAATCGTATCGCATGATTGATACCTAAATATAACATTATACCTAATTATGAACATATTAAAACAACAACATGGGCGGGTCTCGATGTCTGGTTAGCAACCTACGATCACCAAATTACGATGACGACAACAGCCAACGCCCTCGATGACATTTTATTAACTCTGATTATTTTTATCTTGCGACCGTTGTGTTGGGCAATGCGTCCCGCGCAATCTCGTGTGTTACAACTATTTTACGTCTGTGGTAATTATTAGATGTCAAGAACTTTTACGTCATTGATTTGATATGAATGCATTGATTATTTTGTTTATCAGATTCCTCGACCTACCATCCATAGTTTTAGTGTATTGGTGGTATTCCGTATTGGTCACACTTTAGTTTGACGTCAATGAACGAATGACATTGAAGAAGCTTGTCTAGTTTACCTTTTATCCAGATGCAAATATGTCATTCATAAACTTCACTTAAACTTTACAATCGTCTTGAATAAGTTCAGTCTTATGACGCAAATTGACAAGATCCAGTTGTTATTTTGACATGTATTTGTTCCATTCCTAATCGGATGCTATAAAGGGTTCAGTATCTACATTATCCATTTTCTACGACTTTGACGATTAAAGGTTATTAAAATAAATCAATATTACATTTGATTGAATCACGATTCACGATACTAGTGCATGATTGATGGACCGCGTCATGTTTCTCAACGTCATGCTAGGTATGTTGTTGTTGTGCCTTGCATATCACTACAGAATAGATAGGTCGGTAATCTTGGCATTGCATAGGTAGTATGAAAATAAAGTGCTCAATTAATACAAAGATAATTCCCTATCAATTCAACATTTTAAGTCTTCTGTTTTCCCGCTAATTTTTTAAAGTCAATGTCAAAAACAATTATCATTTAACTTTCTCAGAGGTTGTTCTAGAAATTGTCCCTCCTTTTTTAATCGAAAGCACCGCATTCTTTTTTTAAATTTCATAAGCACAGCAAACAAAAAAGTTTTGATAGCCGATCAACGCTGCATCAGTTACACATTGACATTTACTATATTAAACGTTACTATCTATCCGCTGGCCCTCGCTGGTATCAGTTAATTACGAAACACTGCCCCTTGTAAATAGGTACACATGTACCGCAACGTGACTCGATGTCTCTCGTCTAGGAAAACTACGCCCCAAACACGATACCTTTGCCTGCAATTGACACTGATATTGATTAATTATTGTTATTTCATTGATACCATTCATTTTTTTTAATTATTTGTGTTAGATTTTTACAGAAAATGAGGTTATATTTTACAAACGTGACCAAGGCTTCCTAAGTCAAAAACGTGTGGATCGATTTCATTAGGTACCTACCTACCTACCTTATACGTTTTGTAACCTAATTTACATCAGTACTTTTTAACTGTAGTGCTATTTTCTATTAAAGAACTTCTATGTCGAGTCTCAATCTGACGGCTGATCCTGCCACAACGTATGTCATAAACGTCAAATCCCATACATTCATCATTCTAATCTGCAATACCCCGGCCAACGAATTGTCACTAGTCTAGGGGGACAGAAAGCTCATCCTTTTGAGGCCTATGTAGACGCCTTAGTGCTGAGATAATTTTAATAATTTCTCATACTCACTCATTGAAGATTTTGTTTCAATCTCTAAAAAAATAATCTAAACCTATTCCTATTTGGTGGTATTCACTATATTTAAACGGTTTTCAGACGTTTCAAAGTGACCGTTTTACGTATTCTACAGAACCAGATTGCTCAGTTTCTGAGATCATGCCACTAAAAATAAACAAGTCATTTTTGTCTGGAGCAGTGGAGACGTTCAAATATTTTACAAAAACAAATACACAGCTTAGCATTCGTTTTGAAAAAAGGCTCGCAAAAAGTGTAAGTATCCACCTACTTGCGTGTTTCTATATGTATATGTATACATTCACTTCATCAAATCAGTCTCACCACTTCTTAAAATGCATCATCATTTCCGTAAATTGCAGCAATTTTTATTGTTAACCATGTAAAAACCTCAAGAGTTACCTTTGAAATAAAATAACACCATAATTTCTATGACTATACCATAGGGATAAAATTTATGACTACGTGGAAAACCACGTAGTCATAAAATCTACGTATTACGAAATGAAATTCTAAAGTCATTTCATTACCTATTGTCCTGTAAAATATTACTGACTCATTTTACCCATTACATACGGAATTACAACAGGAAAAATGAAAGTGATGTATGACAGTTTTGGTGGTTAGAGGCAGTTATTTTTTTTTTGTTCTATAAAATTATATATTAGTAGATTAAGATATGAAAGATAGAACAAGTGAAAAAAAGGTGAATTCTTTTCGAGGCACCAAGTTGCATCCCGAGAGGAGTGAAGGTTTCTCCGGTAGAATCCCGAGCGTAGCGAGGGGTTCTAGGTAGAAACCTGAGTGGATCGAGGGATACAAGAGCCGAGATGAATTCTTTTTTCACGTGTTAGGTACTCAACTTTTCACCATTGACTACGAGAAAACGATTACTCTGTGATTATGAATTACATTTTGTTATGGATAGTACACAAAAGAAGCAGCAAATTATCAGTAATAGCTACCGATTTAGCGCGAAAAGACTCAGGAGTCTTTTCGCGTTCAAGAATATGAGTTTCATTTTCATCACTAGATGAAGTCATTTTATGATTATGAGACAAACAAAAACCTTTACAAGGAAAATTACACAGAAAATGGGGGCATTTTTTTTTCTTAATTTAAACTGCAGGCACATGCTGTAACAAACATCTCGAATGATCGAAGTGAGCTCGATAGCTGAATCCGCGGTGATTGGTCAATTTCGTGAAATTGACCAATCACCGCGGATTCATCTATCGAGCTCACTTCGATCATTCGAGATGCAAGTTACAGCATGTGCCTACTGAGCCACATTCCATCCAGCCAGTGATTACATTTATTTAGGTGGCTTTTAGTACGTTTTCATAGCGAGAGTGTGCAACCTCTTTGCATGTTTCACTAGAATCCGTACATTCGCGCATGTTCCAAATTCAAATTTTTTTATTCACTCGGTGAAACAAAGAGCGTTTTATTCACTGTTTTTGATGAATCACGGGCCCTTTTTCGAGTGTCAATGGTGAAAAAAATATAGTGTGTCTATCATTCATTCATTTGTGACGCGGAAGAAGAACGATCGAATGACGTGTTTGCACAAAGATGTTTAACATAACAATGATACTCGTACAAACTGGTACAAGTAGATTTTAGGATTATTTTGAAAGTCAAATTATAGCAGAACAAAAAAGATCGACAATCACAGAGCGGGAGTAAGTGCGTCATAGAACGTTATTTACTTAATCGACGATACTTTGACATTGATTTGACCTTTAATAAACCCCTTTTTTCAACTACGAGTATTTATGTAACCGTTAAAACACAGAGCATATTGCTTCAACGGTAGTAAAGAAATCTAAGTTAATAAGCAATTAGTAAGCCTGAACCGTTGAGGGTTCAAACTTGAAATCTTGGCAGTTTATGATGTCTAAATCGCAAGCATTTAATGGATTTTTGAAAATTTCCGGCACGGGCCATTTGATATTTTTTATAACATAAACATAACAAACTCACGCCTGTATCCCCGAAGGGGTAGGCAGAGGTGCTAGCACCCACATTTCGCCGTTTATGTTTAGGTCCCAATGTAATAGGTGGCGAGCCTATTGCCATTAACCGGGCACTTATAAACCTTGCCGCCCAGCTGTACGGTACTGGTAGCCTCAGTTTCTCCAGACTGAAGAGATATGGAATCCCAAACCTTGCGATAAGATTCGCCGATCATAACAATTGAGAGATAGATCACTGGATACGTCTCTCCCATCAACTCCAAAACCAGATTGTATCAGACATCCGATTGGATTATTGTTATTCAAACAGATTGCCAAGAAGCGGGCTTGAAAAAGAAAAAAAAAAAAAAAATAAACCTGCGATAAATACACACATAACTTCGAAAAGCATCGAAAAGTCATTGGTGTGTGCCATGGTAAAACCTGGGATCGAACCCGAGACCTCGTCTCAGCAGTCCATTACCCATACCACTAGGCTACCGCGGTTTGATATTTTTGATATTTTTTAATATTCATAATAAGGATGTTGACTTTTTTTAAACACATACATAATAATCTCGTCTTTATCCCTGGAGGGTTAGGCAAAGGTGAATTAATACACTACCCACATTTCAACAATCATTGTATTCGGTCCCACATAATAGGGGGTGAGTCTATTGCTGTATTCCGGACACTATTGTTGACTCAAGCCATACATTTGAGGCTGAGTCTGGGCTGTATATTCTGTATGATGTTTAACAGCACTATCCCTTAGTCGCCTTACGACACCACATGGGATAAAATAATTCATAATACACGACTATTTGTGAAACAGCGAAGTTGACCGCTGTTTTGCTGATTTCACGTAAAGATCATCATTAAAATTATATTTCGTGCATGTTTCGTTTCGTGCCATATTAATCCGGTTTTCGACGTTTAATGGCGCGATGTCAGTATGACGAAATATTTGCCTGGCTTGCAATATTTTGTTGGCAGAGGCCATTAACTTGTAATACGTAAGTTCATAAGAAAAAAAAAGGCAATGGAAAGCGTCAACTTCCTTCTAAAGCCCGAAGTTTTTTTTTAATATTGTTGAAATTATTTTGTTCTTTATCACCAGAGGTTTTTCAATTTTCAATGTCAATGTTTATTGCCAATATCAAATTGCTTACAAGCGTGAAAAATTAATTTGGCAGAACATAAACATAACCAATATACGCAGCATATTCCAATCGCATTGTTAATTCTTGATGTTGCAATTATTTTATATCGTTGCATTATATAAAACTTTAATTTACTTACTGCGAAGGTTGGCGACTTACATAAATATAAAAATGTCGTTACGTATTAAAAACAATATTATTATCATTGCCAGATCATTCATACTTAAGTAGGTACCTATACGATTTCGTCAAAGTCTTTGTACTCGTTCGTAAACATTTTGTTGGAAAATTAGATAACAAGCCTAGCAACACCGCCGTTGGTGGGGAGCATAGACAATGTTAAAATGCAAGTCTTATCGTTTTTACAGATATGAAAATTAAAAGACAAAGTGTTTACCACATGAAAAACTTTTTATATTTTCTTTCCTTGTATATGCAGTAGATTCAAAACAACGTGTATTAATGTGT
Organism: Eilema depressum; assembly: GCA_914767945.1. Taxonomy (NCBI): domain Eukaryota; kingdom Metazoa; phylum Arthropoda; class Insecta; order Lepidoptera; family Erebidae; genus Eilema; species Eilema depressum. Next base: position 5,888,469 of record OU612026.1, read on the forward strand.
TTTTAACAAGAACAAAAAAAGTAAATAGGTTTATTATTTGAAAATTAAACTATGTTTAATGCATTGTATCGCGATTTAATCCGTGTTATTTCGCTATGTGTTCCGTATTCCGACATTATCAGGGTTGTATTAAGTTTTTTCAGTCTATGTTATACCTATAGTCGGCAGTCAGAACTTCCAATTACAGTGTTTAAAGTAAGTGCCTACTAACTTAAAAATACTTTGAACAACTTCATTAAAATTATTTCTGCAAAACTAATTGCTTTGTTTGTGAAGCGAATTTAGTTTCATTCAATTATGTAGTTAGTTGTGTTTATTCATTATCCTGTAGCAAGCTGAGTGGAGCCACGGAGGTGGGGCTCATACGACATCATGCGATTTGAGGTTTTATGTAATATGCTCCTCAGCGACGTTAAGACCTCTAGTGGCGATTATGGTATACGTTTATTCAGCATTATTTATAAGTTTTGTATATAACAATGATTGTGTGTGTTTACTGTGAGTTGGAACAATAACATAAAAAATCCTATTGTACTTTGACTTGTTAAAAATAAATAGAGTACCTAAAGCAACCTGCCATGGTGAAAAGAGTTGGCCTTTTAATTGAAGAACTTTATTGCACTTTTTCATTCACTCTTCAGAAAGCCATTTATTTTTAGGCTTTAACGGCATCACTTTAAAGTATAAAATTAAATGGGTTTTTTTGCAGTGTCCGTGGAATTACAGTAGTTTTGCTTTGCAGAATCGATTTATTACAATTTTTCACTTCAAGCCAAAAGTACCAACAACAGATCCAGTCAATGACAGGATGCTTCACTCTAACATATTCATTATTTGGAATCATTTAAGTACTTTTTTTTACACAATTATAAATCGAATCTGCGATTAGTTCTTTAAAGTACAAAGATACCTTCGGCATACGATAAGGGGGTAAGTCAATACTTATACTGCTAAGACCAGGTGTCATAGTAACAGTGCCAGTCACTACGACACCTGGTGTTGGGTCTTAGCTTCACTTATCTTGCCCCTTGGCAACAGATATCGACATAAGCCAAAATTGTACACGATACCAATGATAGATACTCGTACTATAATTAAATATATTGTTGAATTCTGCATATATGGTAATAATAGATTAGATAAGCATTGTAGTGCTTACAGAGATGCTTCAAGATCGTTGCCGCCTGATTTAAGGTCTCTGCATACGTAACGGGTTTTTTCACGGACGGGACGGGGACGTGAAGTTTTGGAAATATCGTTTCATACAAAATGTATGCGGCAATGCATATGTCACGGGGCCACAGACGGGACGGGACGGGAAGGGCCGCATACATTTTGCTTCACGTCCCGTCCCGTCCGTGAAAAAACCCGTTACGTATGCAGAGACCTTAACATCTGAATGCATGATATTTTACCACAGATTACCTAAGTTTTACTTTCACTCAACGAGTGAAGAGTGAACACGTTGTCTATATAATAAAAATGGATGTTGCTAAGCGCATAACTTGAGAACGGCTGGACCAACTCGACTATTTTTTTTGCTGTATGTTTCAAATGTTTCACGGAAGGTTAAAAAAAAAAAGAAACTTTCCCATAGGCCACGGGAATGGGAATAGAATTCCACGCGGGCGAAGCCGCAGGCATCAGTTATTCATAAACAAAATCAATATTCTGGGTCAAATTACACAGCTTGTATATGGATTCTAGAATGCAGGTAAACATATTTATTTCATTATTACACATAGAAGAACCCAGACTAATACAAATAACCATATTCAAGCATACAAAAATATTTGCACTGAGCATGAATCGAACCCGCGACCTTCTACGCCCTTCTACCCTAGCGTAGCAGTCCAACCCTCTACGCCCTCTACGGCTACCGCTACGACACAAAAGTCGTCAAGTCTTATCAACTTCATTAGTCGAAGAGAAGCGAATTGAAATGTCTACGCTCGCCATGTTGAGGCTGAGTTGACAGATTGTCTATATTATACAATCTATCCTCAGATAAATCAAGATTTAGAACTGAGTAACATTCTAGAATACGGGCCTAAGACTGTAAGATTACTTCCGAGCTATACCCGACCGCTTAAAAGAAGCCTATTGGAAAATGCTAGAGCTATTTTCGCAATAAATCACTGAGACATTTCACTGATGGATTTGTGTGCGCGCCAACGAGGGCACCCGGCTGTCATAGTTTTATTGGCGTGTTGAAATACCGCCTAGGATAGTAAACCGTGTGTCCTATTTTTTTAAGGTGAGAACATTGTTCTTAAACTTTCATAAAGTCAGCAGTAAAGCTAGATTTAGTCCGAGGTAGGGTTAGTCCGTGACCTAAAAGTCGCACAGCGGGCTATGGAGCGAGCTATGCTTGGAGTCTCTTTGAAGGATAGAATTTGCAACGAGGTTATCCGACATAGAACCAAAGTTACCGACATAGCTCGCAGAATAAGTAAGCTGAAGTGGCAGTGGGCTGGCCACATCTGCCGAAGGACCGATGGCCGTTGGAGCAAACGAGTCCTAGAGTGGAGACCGCGCGTAGGAAAACGGAAGGTGGGACATCCCCTAGCCAGGTGGACCGACGACCTGCGAAAGGTGGCTGGGACGGATTGGATGCGGAAGGCGGAGGATCGGCAAACGTGGCGCACATTGGGAGAGGCCTATGTCCAGCAGTGGAGTGGAGTGGCTAGATTTCGGAAATACCGTGTTCTTGGTTCTCGTTCTTTTTTTCATACGTACCACTTAGGTGGCAGACAAGCACACGGCCTACCTGACGGGAAGTGATTATCGTGACTTATGGACGTGTGCAACACCAGGGGCGTCACACTCGTGCCGCCGACCCTGTAAGAACCTTCTGATGCCCTTCTTGCAGAACCTCATATTGTAGTGGCCTTTTCTTAGCTATTCAGTTTGACATTATCTGACTTTACCACTTCATTGTATCCACAAAAGGTAAGTCATGATCAGAAAGATCAATTTCTAGTTATGACGACGTTTTGACGGCAATTTTAACTTCTAATACTTATTCTAATGTTGAATGCAGCTCAGTATTGATGTATTTCCGATTCTGAGTTGGTGTAACTATCGTAATCAGTCCTTTATCTATAGGTTTACACGTTAATCGATACATGCAATCGTCTCTTCATGACATGCCTCTCATGTATTCCTAATGGTGTGCTTTAGATCGATACAACGATAGTATATCATTGTAATGCTAATTATTATCGATCGTGTGTAGCATCCCATATCAGTCAGATACAGACAGTACAATTTACTTTCCACGCAATATATCTATGGAAAAGTTATTTAAAGATGATCAATAGTTTCTACGAAAATATTGTCATCACGGACAGTACTGTACGTACTGGCGAGGTGCCATCTAAATCCTACTATTGGCTAGCCTAATGGCCCATGAAGTTGCTAACAGTAACCGCATATTAGCAAGGTAAACGTCAATCTTTTGCCAAGACTACAGGTTACAGAATAATGATAACTTGTTCTCAACAATGCTCTGAGCATCTTAAAGCAGGTCACATTTTCCTGATGACTTCTTTTGAGAAAGCTAAAACACATTTTGATATTCTGCCAAGCCCTTAAAGGAAATAAGCTATTTATATCTGAATACTTTGCACGTTCCATATGTACCTACGTGTATAACGAATACTTGGAAAACATCTGCTAATTCAAAAGATAATATAATTTATCATTCTCTTGTGTCCTGCTTTGTGAACTGGTCGCGAACGCAAGAACGGCCTACAACAATTAACAAAAAGTAGTTAGATGGCATAAATAGTCATCCAAATAAGTTCCACGAATCATACTAGCCAAGCCTCGATATTCATATCTGAAGAAATAGAAGTATATAAAAAATGTACGTTAGGTTATCTAAGTTTGCAAATCGGTGGCGGCTAGGGCGTTCTTACCGAATGCCGTTTGTCATGTAAATAATACGAAATAAACAACTAGAATATATCGTATATTGTAAAATATTGTAACTTGATTGTTCGGAATTTTGATTGTTAATTTAACACTCCAATTTACTTTTTATTGAATATGGAATGATCTGGACCGAGTCTGTTATTTTAACAGCCATAACAGTATAATATTTAGAAATTGTTTCCTTTTATTTTTATTCATAAAACCAGCAAACGCATTCTCATTGAAGGATAATAATTCTAAAACAATCGGAATAGTAAACAGGCTTATTGTCAAGTTTAACAAAAAAAAAATAATCTCAATTAAACCGGAAAACAACTTGCTTTTGTAGTTTACGAATTAAAAGAAAAAGTGTTCCTCCTTAAAAATAAAAATGTCTAAACGATACATACAATAGAAGATATTTATATCACTATTTTGTACTTTTTAGGCCTTTGTTATCTCATTAAGATTAATCGTCCGTAACGTAAAGCCTAGGAAGAGATACTATTAGTACTTATTTATATCTTTGTCTTGTGTACCTACGACAAAGTAATGACTGCAACAAGGAAGAAATTCTAAAGAGAAAGTTTAAAGTAATTACATTTCATTCATAAGACCCTGCCTTGATAAAAACACATTTAGGTATTATTTATTTACAAGTTTATTTATGTGAACGATAGCATACTTTATGTAAATGGAAAAATTGTAAATACAACAGACACAATATAAGTAAGAATAAATATTTACCACCCGAATAAAACAGTAACGGTAATTTGATCTGTTGCACTGTAGCACAACGAATATTCAAAATACGAAAGCAATTTAAACGAGAACTGGTAAACGATAACGGATATATTGAGCACAAAAAATATCAAAGTATGTCAATAGCAGAACAAACTATAAGACAGTCAGAACTTTGGAGGTGTGTCAATGTCAATAAAAAACTTACAAAATTATGGCTTATTATGAAGGCAAGCTGTTTCAAATAAGATTAAGTAATAAGGCTTTTGGATAATCCAAGTAAAAATGCATATACTAGTAAAACAAAAGACTTTTCAAGTCCAGATTTCAGTTGAAAAAAGTTGAAAATATCCGAAGTCAAAACATGTACTCAAGGAACTTACCGGTTGCCAAAGCTCCGTGAAGCGCCTTCTCTTTGTCCTCCATCATCGCGTGGGCGGTATGAGCTCCTGGTGCCATCACAATTCTTCTCAGCGACGGTCTTCTAGCTAAAGCAACGATGTGTTTAACACGGTGGTTTTGTTGCGCTCTTCGACGACGCGTGCGCACTCTCTGAAGGCCTCCAGGCGACTGTCCGCCAACTCCAGTGGCTATCACTGAGCGAGCCTTATCAGAACCGTGGCAGTGATTGCCGAACAACCATATAATAGCTGAATAGATTTTGCAGTATATTAGCCAAAAATATAAATACCAATCGCCCTGTATGCTGAGTAACGCCATCAATAGCGACCTGAAACAAAACAAAAACACCATGTCAATTTTTGAAAGGCTTTCACATGTAGGCATTCATCAAATTATTGTATTCCACTGTTACGTTTTTCACGCATTTATGATGTTAAGTTGTTTACCTAGAGCCTTTTTTATCGTTATTAACTACCTACTTTATATTTATTTTCTCACTGACAATGAAGCAAAACTAGAAATTCTTGAGCATAATAAAATACGAATCAATGAAATCTGCCATTTCAATGCCTAAATTAAAATGAAATACATTTTTAAAGCTAGAGCTTAAGTAAATGAACAATAAACGAATAAATTTAGAAGTAGAGAGATGCTGTAAAGACTTATTGAGCAGCTACATTTTAAATATTGTCATACTTAATTGTTTTGTTTTGCTCATTAGTCGGAAAGCTGATAAAGTTTCTCACGAGAATATTTTTTTTTCTCTCGTCTACTCACAGTGCACGTGATTTAATTCTAGACTACTTTTCTAATTAGTGATTTAAAGTCGGCACTCGTTGATCTCTTTTCCTCTCTTGGTGACCAAATAACTACTTAGACAATATAGTTACTAATGTGTGTTGATAAAACGTAAATCTTTTGAAAAACTTATTTTATCAACTAATTTATTACCCTCTTCGTAATCACAAACACGCGATATACATGTGCACAAAGTTCACACAATTTTCTCATAACAGTCATAACGCCATTATTAAATTTAATCAAAGCAAAAACGTGAGACATGATAAAGTTTAGTCTATACAAGGTGTTGCCAAAATAAATTCCTTAAAATAGAATCTGTTGCGATAACACAGCGTAACGTTTTAGAAGTAGTGCCAAGAATATAGTTTTTAGGTCAAGATAACAATTAAATTAATAAATAATATAATTAATAAAGGTGATGTGATTGATGTCCTATCATAGCATAGATCCCATGGATTTACTTCTTGTGCTCTCCTATGTGGTGAGTTACTTGAGTACCTATTAGATACTAAATTCATATTCACATAATGGTTTCAAATCTGGAAGAATCTTGCAGAAACGTTGTCTCATCGTTCCTATTTACATATAGTTTTAAGAAATTGGCTCATTTGTCCTACTCTGATTCCTAAGAAAAAAAAGCAAAATTTTGTAAGCACACACTCTTCGGGCACATAATATAGTTACAAACAATCGTAACTATATAAATCAATGGTTACAAATAATTTCGAATTTTATTATTCCGAATGGGCTTTGTTCTATTTTGAATTTGAATTTTGCATATTTTCAAATTCAAAGATATATTTTAGGTCTAAAACGGTTCGCTCACACACCGGACGTTAATAATAGATATTCTGTTTAAATTAACGTACCTAATTACATATTATTAAGTATAATGATTGTTTGTGTCGCTGCTATACTTTCTACTGTAGTTTATTATTATCATATCCGGGATTATCTTCTTTATTAATGCCAGCAGATAAGCTTATCAAGAAGTCGCAAGTAAAGACTGAAGACATGACAATCGAAAAATCGAGAGATGCGTACGAATACGTCACTTGTTGTATTTTATTGTTGTTGTATTTGCATTCACGTCACTTTATAACATCTAAACCTTCGTCACTGATAATTGAAACAGCCCGATTTTTTTTATTATGATCGTGTGTGTGTGTTGGTTTGGTATAGGTCTATGATTAATCTATGTCTTAATCGAATCTGCCCTTAGACGGGTGGCAATTTGTTGCGACGGCGTATTGTAGAATTTGTAGAACAGTATTATGTATGAGTATGGGATTTGATCTAAACGACAGTCGTCAACGTATGTCATAAACGCCAAAATACATGTCGTGTCATATCCCAATATACATTCATCATTGCTACTTGTCTAAGAAGGCACAAGCCTTCTTAGACAAGTTAACCTACCAAGGTTGACGCTGCAATCATTGTTTAAGATTTTTAAGTAATATTCTGCTTAAAATTTTTAATAAAACTTATCAAGTCTATTCAAATCAAATCGATTTAAATTGGAAAAAGTTAAAGCTAAAGACGGGAACCCACGACTGATCCCTTTTGTCAGTGACCAGTTGCTATAAAATTGCATAAAATTGTTGTCTTATCTGTTTTATCTTGTCTTGTATCGTTTGTCAGGTCTGGTAAGCACTTTGTAACTAATATACTACAGTGGGTCATTGACGGCTCTACAAAGAGTACAAACAGTAATACTATACGATAAGTAGGCCCAACTATTTTTAGACATGAACAGTCTCACCGTTAACCAACCAAAACATAAGACAAGCCTAGCATACAGTTAACCCAAATTTCTGCTAGAGATAGTAACATTTTGAGCAAAATGTTGTATTACGAACATTACATTATGTAATACAACAACAATAAAGATAAACTTTACACAGACTCTCATAGATTACAGACATGGAGACAAGAAAATAAAGAGAGTAGGTACAAGTAGAGAGCTGGTATAGGCTACGATACCCGCTTACTATAAAGTCTGTGAGTCGCGTGCTTGTTTGTACAGAAAATAAAAAAGGTGTGTCGACGACCGGTCTGACCACCCTAGGCGACGGAGGGGAAAGCAACGCGGGGGGGACGGCCCCGCGCCAGAGCCGAAGCAACCGCTGATACTAACGCGCGCGCACACCCGTCTTACAAAAAATATTTAAACCTATTACCTATCTGTATTGCGAAGATTAAAAGTAATTAAACAAGAATCTGCATTTTACTTCACCAACAAAAGTGGCGACCGTGACAGGACAGCCAAAGAACGAAGAACTCCGAAGAAGAATTCGTTATTCAACGTTGTAATATCGCTGTACGACACGACGCATATCTAGCTACCTACCTACATACAAGTGGACTGGAGCTGCGAAATAAAATAAGTGTGGCGCATTACGACTGGATAACATTATTCAGGGGAGTAGCTCTGTCCTTTATCTTTCTTTCCTAAAAAATTCCCCCTTTAATTTGTGTTATGGGCGAATTCAGCTGCGAGTGCGTGAAACCTAATAATTTTGTGCGCATTAATTAGTGTTGTTACACTTTGCACGAACGCTACGGTGCTTGGCTTCTCAATCTTTTGCATATAACTGCACTGTATTTCGTCAATTAAAAATTATTGCACTTTATTCCTAAAAGCAAACTATATTTATGCCCTTATCGCTCGCTTATTTTTCCTCTTCGATTAGAAGTACCTACCTAAGCTAAAACGCAAAATAGATTTAGTAAATAACATTAAAGTAATTGTTCTCGCCGAACATTCCAGGCGGATTACGTCATCGGCAATAGGCCGTTGCAACTTGCACGGTCATTGTCGACTGCTTTCCACCGGGCGCTGCACCGTGTCGCAGTGTGTCGATTTGTCCATATTACCGGACCGAGGCGCGACACCCGTGTCTCGCCGTGTCTGCACAGCGCGCTGCTGCTTCTATTTGACTGGTTTGGTGCACATTTTACCTTGCTCATTTTATTTATTACATCTCGTAAATAGTCTTAAAAATGGTCGAAACTTCTAGTGCTGAATCAGAGGCAAAGAGATTAAAAGAGTTAATTAAATTACGGGGCACTATTAAGGGTCGTTTGACGCGGTTTAAAGATTACGTTTTAATCTTTAAGGCGTGTTCACAAGAAGAAATTACCGGCTTAAAACTTAGTGAATTAAAATTTCGTTTAGAGCGAATTGAGAACTTAATATGTGAGTTTAATGAAGTTCAGTGTCAAATTGAATTGTTGTCTTCTGTGGATGATGAAACCGAAGTGGAAAGTTTCGAAAGTACTTTCTATAGCACTTTGTCGTTAGCTCAACATCTACTTGATACATGTCTTAAAACTCAGGAGAACAAAGAAGGGAGCCTTCATTCAGCTCGCTCGACATGTTCGAATACGTGTAATCATCATAATTCAAACAATATCAAACTACCCACAATTAAACTACCCACTTTTGATGGAAATTATTTAAAATGGTTGGAATTTAGAGACACTTTTGAGTCATTAATTCACTCTAATGAATCCATATCAGACATAAACAAGTTTCATTATTTGAGATCATCCTTGGAGGGTAGTGCTGCCTTAATAATAAAATCATTAGAGTTCAGCTCAAAAAATTATTCTATTGCGTGGGATCTAGTTCGTGAACGATATAATAATAAAAAGGTTCTTATAAATAACCACTTAAAGGCGTTATTTGAAATAGAATGCTTCTCATGTGAGTCTCACAAAGCAATCCGGTTCATGATTGACCATGTGTCAAAAAACTTAAGAGCGCTTAATACTCTAGACCTGCCTACCGATAAATGGGATGTTCTCATTATATACCTAGTGTCTACTAAACTAGATGTGACTACTTTCAGTAAATGGGAGGAGCATAAAAACACATTTAAAGACTTACCTACCTTGTCGGACTTTATGCAATTTTTGCGTAACCGTGCGGATATTCTTGAGACAATGTCGATTACCAGAAGTGACAAACGCGACAATAAAGCTAATTCTTACAAAGCTACTAAAAAAATTGAATCTAAAAACAAAGATTACTCTCAAAATAAAACTTCAAAAAGTTTTGTTGCTTCTGCTAATAACAAACCTGCTATTTCTTGTCCTTTTTGTAACCAGCCGCACCGGATCATAGATTGCCCTTCCTTCAAGCAGTTGTCTCCTGAAAAAAGAGGTGTTGAAGTTACAAACCTGCAACTTTGCTCTAACTGTTTGCGTAAGGGTCACAAGTCAACCGAGTGTCGACTTTTCGGCACCTGTAAGACCTGTAAACAGAAACATAACACGTTATTGCATGTAGATATTCAGACACCTGAGACGAGCACAAGCTTAAATCATTGTAGCTACGTACCAGTGTCTCTGCCTGCTCAGTCCTCGGGTCAAGTTATTCTTGGCACCGCTTTAGTAAAGGTTGTTAATCCTGAAAATAAAAATACATACCTTGTACGCGCGCTACTCGATGCCGGTAGCCAGTCAAGCTTCATCACGTCCAGCCTGAAAGAAAAAATCGGATGCATTAGTAAGGGTACGGATACTTTATGTATATCCGGCATAAATAACTGTCAAATGCCCATATCTGATAGCTGTGACATAACAATACAATCACGTGTTAACGAATATACTACACGTCTTAAATGTTTAGTTGTTCCAAAAATTACAGGGTTATTACCTAATTCTCTAATAACTGTAAAAGAACTTAACTTACCTCATAACATTCAACTGGCGGATCCTAACTTCTTCCGTCCTTCAGAAGTTGACTTACTTTTGGGTGCAGAGTTGTTCTTCGAACTCATGTGTTCTAATCAGATTAAATTGGGATCTGAAAAACCTTTACTCCAAGAATCCAAGTTAGGTTGGGTCGTAGCAGGTCCGCTTTATACTAGTAATCCGAAAGTAAAACGAAAAGTACATTGTAACTTTACTAAAGAGATCAGTGATCAGCTGGTAAAGTTTTGGAGCCTTGAAGAAGTTCCAACCTCAAAACCAACTTTGTCAGCTGATGACGAATTTTGTGAACGCTACTTTACGGCTACTACTAAGCGCCTTGATGATGGTAGGTTCTCAGTCTTCATGCCCTTCAAAGAGTCTCCTGAGGTAGCCCTTGGTGATTCTAACCGCATGGCTGAGAAGCGTTTCTTGAGCCTGGAAAGGAAACTTAATAAAGATCCTAATTTAAAAACTGAATATTGTAAATTCCTCAACGAATATAAGCAATTAGGTCACTTAACTGAGATCAACAAACCTGAGTTCGGATATTACTTGCCCCACCATGCAGTGATTCGCGAGCAAAGCGAGAGCACGCGCTTACGTGTTGTTTTTGATGGCTCCGCGAAATCATCATCTAATCAGTCACTAAATAGTATCCAACACGTTGGTCCCGTAGTGCAGGATGAGCTGTTTAACATACTAATTCGGTACAGACAGCATAAATACGTTTTGTCTGGAGATATTCAAAAAATGTATCGACAAATCATGGTTGATGAGTCACAACGACATCTCCAGCTCATTTTATGGAGAGAGCAGGATAACATGCCGCTTAAAACGCTACAATTAAACACGGTGACCTATGGAACGGCCAGTGCGCCTTACTTAAGCACTCGTTGTTTAGTTCAGTTAGCAATGGAATGTCCTGACCCTGTTGTGTCTCAGATCATCAAGAACGACTTCTATATCGACGACCTTTTGACAGGTGCTGCAACTGAGAGTGGACTAGGTCACATAAAAAAGACAATCTCTGAAGTCCTTGAATCAGCTGGTTTTCCTATACATAAATTTAAGACAAATTGTCCACAAATATTTCAGGAAGCCACTGAGTCTGACACTCATAATTTGTCAAAGGAGTCAGGTGTATTGGGAGTCTTATGGGCCCCTAGTACAGATACCCTTAAGTTCAACATAAACATTAATAGAAGTGAAAAACAGATCACCAAGCGTGTAATATTGTCAAATACATGTAAGATTTTCGATCCGTTAGGTTTGTTAAGCCCGTGTACTATCACACTTAAAATTCTATTACAAAAACTCTGGGAACTTAACTTGGATTGGGATGTGGAGGTTCCAAACAACATAAAAAGGAAGTGGGGTAGCATCATTAAGAATTTAGATGTTTTGCTTTCACTTTCAATCCCCAGGTGCGTTCTATGCGCTGCTCCTGTCTCCACAGGCCTTCATTGCTTCGTTGATGCCTCTCAAGACGCGTATGCCGCTTGTGTGTATCTACGATCAATTGACTGTGATGGTAACGTCAGTACCCATTTGTTATGCGCAAAAACGCGAGTAGCGCCCTTGAAACCTGTAACAATTCCCAGACTTGAACTATGTGCCGCGGTTCTGGGGGCACGACTTGCAATCAAGGTTACTGAAGCTTTGCGCTGTAAAATCGACACTAAAACGTTCTGGTCAGATTCTTCTATCACGATCGGATGGATAAAGACTCAGCCGAAACTCTTAAAAGCTTTCGTATGCAACCGAATTAACGAGATCCATGAATTGACAGAGCGAGAATCGTGGAGACATGTACCGACTGACGTTAATCCAGCGGACATGGCATCCAGAGGAATCGAACCTAACACGCTTACAGAGTCTGAGTTGTGGTGGAACGGTCCTCAGTTTCTGTCAAAACCTGAATCTGAATGGCCACAACAGCAGGTTAGTCAGTCAGTTCAATTGCCTGAAGTTAAAGTCCATCACGTTCGGCAAAATACCGGCCACATTGTAAATTTTGAAAGGTTTTCAAAATTTTTACGGTTAAAACGAACATTCGCATATGTGTTCAGATTTGTTAATAATTGCAAAAAAAGTAGTAACAAACTCGTAGGTCCACTTAATGAAACTGAACTTCATCAATCTATAACGTTTCTTCTTAAAACCGCTCAGCATGAGTCCTTTGGTTCTGAGATAAATGCACTTCAAGTAAATAAATCACTTAAACCAAAGTCAGATGTACTGCAGTTATCTCCCTTTATCGATGACCAGGGACTGTTGCGAGTAGGTGGTCGCTTAAAACACGCGAGTCTTAATTATGATACAAAACATCCTATTTTGTTGAGAGCTAATCATCGTCTTACCAAAATTCTGATGTCGTATGAGCACTTAAGGTTATTCCATGCTGGTCCTCAATTACTTCTAAGCTCATTCAGAGAACAGTACTGGCCTATTGGTGGTAGAACACTTGCTAGAAAAATAGTACGACAGTGTGTAACATGTGTCAGAATGAAAGGTAAAACGATGGAACCGTTGATGGGTAACTTGCCTTCGACCAGGGTATCCCAATCGTATAGCTTTCAGGTTACGGGAACCGATTTTGCTGGCCCTTTCATGATTGCCAGCAAAAAAGGTCGCGGTAGTAGAACAACAAAATGCTATCTGTGCATCTTCATTTGTTTTTCTACTAAGGCTGTGCACCTTGAAACGGTCAGTGACCTCACAACCCAAGCTTTCATTGCATGCCTAAAAAGATTTATCGCTAGAAGAGGTAAACCTGATTACATTTGCTGTGACAACGGCAAGAACTACGTCGGGGCAAAAAATGAGCTAGGTAAAGTGTTGCAATCTGACCTAAGTAGCATCACTGATTTTACGACTAACAAGGGCATAACGTTCGTTTTTAATCCCCCCTATTCCCCTACATTTGGCGGCCTCTGGGAGGCTGGCGTTAAGAGTGCAAAATTTCACTTGAAACGGATAGCAGGGAATAGTTGTCTAACGTACGAGGAGTTGAGTACGCTCTTTACACAAATTGAAGCGATCCTCAACTCCCGTCCCCTAACTCCTTTATCACCCGACCCAAACGATTTTTCTCCTTTGACCCCAGGGCACTTCCTCATCGGGCGGCCACTGACGTCACTACCAAGCCCGCAGATGCCAGAAACCAAACAGATTCGCACGAGGTACCAGTTGGTCGAGCAACTCCGATGCAGATTCTGGGAGAGATGGAGGAAAGAATATCTGTCTGAATTACAACAAAGGACCAAATGGCGGTCCAAGCAGATAAACCTAAAAGAAGGTGATTTAGTGGTCTTCAAAGAACCCAATCTACCACCACTTCAATGGAGACTCGGTCGAGTCTACACGCTGTACCCTGGCGATGATGGGGTGGTACGAGTTGCTGATTTCCTGACTTACCGAGGCATCGAGCGGAGAGGCGTCAATAAGGTCTGCCTCCTACCAACCACTGCCGAGGAGCCTGATGACGATGATGTCTTGGAAGAAGCTGCAAGTCCTTCCAAGGGCCGGCAGGATGTCGACGACCGGTCTGACCACCCTAGGCGACGGAGGGGAAAGCAACGCGGGGGGGACGGCCCCGCGCCAGAGCCGAAGCAACCGCTGATACTAACGCGCGCGCACACCCGTCTTACAAAAAATATTTAAACCTATTACCTATCTGTATTGCGAAGATTAAAAGTAATTAAACAAGAATCTGCATTTTACTTCACCAACAAGGTGTCTACAAAAATATATTTCTACAAACGTAATATAAAAACTGCAATTTTATGCTTTTGGTATTTAGTTATTTATTATTGCCTTCGTATTTGTTTATAAGTTTTGCCTTTCTGTTTGTGAATGAATCTTACCTTCAACATCCAAGGATTGATGATTTAATTAAATATGCACGTGCGCTGGTGTGACTTTTCGCAAAACAAAACGAATTATTTTCGGTTACAGCAAAAAAATGCATTCCTATCGATATGACTGTTCGATTTCGTTAATCAATTTAATTACTATTTGATTGCTATCTGCTATCATTTATCTTAAATGTACTGTACTTTTATGCAAAGGCATAATTATCATTATTAATTTGTAATCATTAATTTTGATGATATTTTCTGAAGGTTACGCGAATATCACTCATTCGTTAAAAAAATCCGTTAAAAAGTAGTTTTATTTCATGATATCAATAAGGTGATTACAATTTCTCAGGTGATGAATACTGGTTCCAAAACTAGGCCTATATTTTGCCACGCCTAATGCCTCTATAATGGCCCCTTATGAGAGACAGTCCTTGACATATTGTTGTATTAATGTACAATGGATTGTCACTGAGCAGCAGTCGTACAGTTGCTATTGCTACACATAAAACGGGTTTAATGTAAGACAATTGATTAATCTAAATTATTAGAACTTAATAATTTTGTATTTAAATTTGCCTGAGGAGGCAATCCAAGGGACAAGATGACAACAATTACGATTTTGCAGCCATCACATCAACATACTTATTATCAGTTTTTCAAAATCAACAAACCTAAACAAAACACAAAACACTAAGATGATGTCCTCATTGTCCACGTCACTAATTACTGCACCCTGCTTTTTGAATCTTATTAATACGCAAACTGCGTCATTAGGAAATAAGTCATTTATCTCATAAGTCATTAATCGTTTATGTAGTTACCTTTAACTGCCTGTCTGCCTTTTAAATAACTTTATAAAGTTAGATTTGTGTTAATTCATTATAATTATTTATGTTGAATTATGCATTGTTTAATAACACATGATGAATTTTATTTTCCTTGTAGGTATGTGCATAGGTAGGTACGTCTTTAGCGTAGGAGGTATTACGTACGACGTCTCAAAAGTCAAAGTTATCTCTAAGATATGTGATACTTTGTTTAGTTCATTATTTTTATATTATAGATTATAGGCACTATTAGGTGTTACTATTTCAGCGGAATCTACTTACAAGACAATTCTTGAAATCTTGCTGTGATTTACATTTTCTTAGGTTTGCGTTTGAGTAAGTGAATAACCGAATCCTAAGCTGATCTCTCGATCTAAGCCCTTCCATGTCGTAATTAAGTTTCTTTTTTTAGCCTCATGGACCATTCTCGGTATGAATCGATGTCCTCTAGGAAGTATTTGTTATTTACAAAACTAATCTTTATATTACTAGTAACTATGTAAATCAATGTTTATATTACGTAACATAACAAGGTATTTACGCGACTCGATTTCCTTACATGGGAAAATCTAAAACATAGCATAGTACACAAAGGATGTATTTGTATCGTAATCGTGTGCAAATCTATTTATATTTGCACACGATTGTGTACATGTGCTCCGTGCAAGAAAGAGGAATGATCACAAATCACAATATCTGTATTTAATGGATGAAGACGTGAACGAACACAAAATGACCTTAAACTCTTTATCAGCCACACTGTCACTACGCCAGTGATAATGCAAAAGAACTCAGTGACCTGATGAATGTATTTTTTCTCTTCCCACTTTGAGTTATTATAGGGTGGTGGCACCAATTATCGGCCATGTCAACATTTTTTGACCTTTGATTGATTGTATTTTTTTGGTTTATAGCATTTGCTTTCTTGTAATGCCTTTTTTGGATAGAGGGATACTGAAACTCCATTACTACATTCGCAAAATTACCAATTCTTTGTTATTTTTTAAAATACAGAGGTTTTTTTCCGAGTATGTCGATTTCCCTTAATATCGGCCTCTAACACCCTAATTT
The DNA here is from genome assembly GCA_914767945.1 of Eilema depressum. Lineage (NCBI taxonomy): Eukaryota > Metazoa > Arthropoda > Insecta > Lepidoptera > Erebidae > Eilema > Eilema depressum. Next base: position 5,904,796 of record OU612026.1, read on the forward strand.
CTGCCGCCTGTGACCCTAATATCGTCATACCTTTTCCAACGTGAATTTAGGTCAATAAAACTAAGTAAAGTAAAAAATTATAACGTTTTATATTCCAATTCAGGTTGAAAATTTTTTTTAACGCTTATCTATCATTAATTTGTCTTTACTTTATATCTCAGACTTAAAAATTACAGTAATTGCTGTTATTATAAACTAATGATCACAATGATTAAAAAAAATTAAGAGAAATAAAGATTTCCAAAATATATTATTATAAAGGAAAAATATTATTAAATAAAGTCAACAGAAAACTTGAATTTCTTTAAAGGCTTTTCAATTTAAATGCACTAAACAGTGACGGCAAGTAAAATCTTCTTTAGCCACATCAATATAATTTCGCCCACGATGAACTGTACACTTTAAGTGGAACCATTTGGGGCATTATGTCACAGTTAATATTTTTGGCTTCATCTTCTTCGAAATCACTAATTCTATTTCACAGGCACCACAAAGAATTTTCTACTTTTCTTCTTGAGAAGGTAAATCATGAGGTCAGTTACGCTTTCCTTTAATAGGTATTCTCTTCTTCTATTCATACTGTTCTTCTTCTAACTACTAGTTTTATTTTATTTGACTGGTTTATGTTTTATATTCCATTTTCCAGATTTTTCTTTCTTGACCAACGGGAATAACCCTCTGTGTCTATTCTTCCAGGAAGTCTGTCTTGTAAAGTGATCCTGGGAATTTCATGTTGTCGAAAAGCTACTCTTCTACTTCATCCTATTATTAATTCCTAGTCGCAACCGAAGCTTGCACCGAGGCTGGACCTCGATATTTTCCGCGAAACGACTTCCATCTGTCCTCTACAACCTCAATGGTAACATCGAAGCATTGCATTACTGCCTGCTTCTTTGAACGGCATTTACTCCATCCCTTATTCTACTACGGTCATAGAAATATTAGAAACTATAGGGGTCATAAAACCTATTAGGGGTCAAAGAACCTAAAGGGCTCATAGAACCTATAGGGGTCATAGAACCTATAGGGGTCATAGAACTTATAGGGGTCATAAAACCTATGGGGGTCATAGAACCTATAAGGATCATAGAACCTATAGGGGTCATCGAACCTATAGGGGTCATAGAACCTATATGGGTCATAGAATCTATACGGTTTATGGAACCTATGGTCATATAACCATAGGTTTGAAACCTTTCTCTTTTTGTTGGGACGACATGATTATGGCATACTTGTTGACTAAAATTAAGGGTTCTCCCTTGTTTGGTATAACAACGTTTGGTCGAATATCACTTGAACTAATTTCAGTTACAATAAAGTCATTTCACATAATTATTCATTTGACCGAATATTTAATTGGTAGAATTTTATTTAGCATAATTATTTAGTTGGAATAATATCATTTCACCGAATTTTCATTTGCAATTTGTTCATTTTGCACCACGTCCCTGTTTATTATAAAGTTCAAAGGTTGTAGGACAGTAAGTACCCTGTACAAAATAAGGTGGCCGTTATTACGCATCGATTCTCTAGATATCGGCCGTAGCTGGCAAAAAAAGTTTTTAGGCGGCCGATGTTAGGATCTAGTCATCAAACAGAGCTGTTATTTCATTTTTAACCTTATTAATGTTACTGCTAATATACAAAATAGCTAAACATATAGTTTAGTGTTTTCATGCATTTCCCTAAAATCGACCAGGTGGCCGATATTGAGATTTATCCAAAATAAAGATCCCTAACCTCGACCCCGCGATTATTTCATAAAAAGTACAAATAAAATTAAAAACACACTGCCTAAACGGTACTTCGACTGTTTTTCTTTAATAAAAAATAATATAAAATACCATAGGTATATTTAATTCCTTTCAAATACTATCCCACTCAGTGCGTCGACTCCGGGATTTGACTCGGAATTGCCACCAAATCACATACGTCGGTACCTGCGCGTGCTCTATTGCCACCTGAACGTTCAAAAGTGGAGGTACCCGCACCAAAATATGGAATGGTATTCGTATGGATATAGAGTCGCTTTTTGCATAAAAACTATAATAATTTCAGGATTATTTTCATAGTTATGTTCCATTTTCTCGAAAAGGCCGATATTAGGACGTGGCCGATAAAAGGAGACTTCACCCTACTATCTCTTCATGTTATATTAGGGTGGTGGCACCAATTATCGGCCATGTCAACATTTTTTGACCTTTGATTGATTGTAATTTTTTGGTTTATAGCATTTGCTTTCTTGTAATGCCTTTTTTGGATAGAGGGATACTGAAACTCCATTACTACATTCGCAAAATTACCAATTCTTTGTTATTTTTTAAAATACAGAGGTTTTTTTCCGAGTATGTCGATTTCCCTTAATATCGGCCTCTAACACCCTAATTTCTGCCGCCTGTGACCCTAATATCGTCATACCTTTTCCAACGTGAATTTAGGTCAATAAAACTAAGTAAAGTAAAAAATTATAACGTTTTATATTCCAAATCAGGTTGAAATTTTTTTTTAACGCTTATCTATCATTAATTTGTCTTTTCTTTATATCTCAGCCTTAAAAATTACAGTAATTGCTGTTATTATAAACTAATGATCACAATGATTAAAAAAAATTAAGAGAAATAAAGATTTCCAAAATATATTATTATAAAGGAAAAATATTATTAAATAAAGTCAACAGAAAACTTGAATTTCTTTAAAGGCTTTTCAATTTAAATGCACTAAACAGTGACGGCAAGTAAAATCTTCTTTAGCCACATCAATATAATTTCGCCCACGATGAACTGTACACTTTAAGTGGAACCATTTGGGGCATTATGTCACAGTTAATATTTTTGGCTTCATCTTCTTCGAAATCACTAATTCTATTTCACAGGCACCACAAAGAATTTTCTACTTTTCTTCTTGAGAAGGTAAATCATGAGGTCAGTTACGCTGTCCTTTAATATTCTCTTCTTCTATTCATACTGTTCTTCTTCTAACTACTAGTTTTATTTTATTTGACTGGTTTATGTTTTATATTCCATTTTCCAGATTTTTCTTTCTTGACCAACGGGAATAACCCTCTGTATCTATTCTTCCAGGAAGTCTGTCTTGTAAAGTGATCCTGGGAATTTCGTGTTGTTGAAATGCTACTCTTCTTCTACTTCATCCTATTATTAATTCCTAGTCGCAACCGAAGCTTGCACCGAGGCTAGACCTCGATATTTTCCGCGAAACGACTTCCATCTGTCCTCTACAACCCCAATGGTAACATCGAAGCATTGCATTACTGCCTGCTTCTTTGAACGGCATTTACTCCATCCCTTATTCTACTACGTTCATAGAAACATTAGAAACTATAGGGGTCATAGAACCTATAGGGGTCAAAGAACCTATAGGGGTCAAAGAACCTAAAGGGGTCATAGAAACTATAGGGGTCATAGAACCTATAGGGGTCAAAGAACCTAAAGGGGTCATAGAACCTATAGGGGTCATAGAACCTATAGGGGTCATAGAACTTATAGGGGTCATAGAACCTATGGGGGTCATAGAACCTATAAGGATTATAGAACCTATAGGGGTCATAGAACCTATAGGGGTCATAGAACCTATATGGGTCATAGAATCTATACGGTTTATGGAACCTATGGTCATATAACCATAAGTTTGAAACCTTTCTCTTTTTGTTGGGACGACATGATTATGGCATACTTGTTGACTAAAATTAAGATACCTAAGTATATTTTGTTCATTTTGCACCACGTCCCTGTTTATTATAAAGTTCAAAGGTTGTAGGACAGTAAGTACCCTGTACAAAATAAGGTGGCCGTTATTACGCATCGATTCTCTAGATATCGGCCGTAGCTGGCAAAAAAAGTTTTTAGGCGGCCGATGTTAGGATCTAGTCATCAAACAGAGCTGTTATTTCATTTTTAACCTTATTAATGTTACTGCTAATATACAAAATAGCTAAACATATAGTTTAGTGTTTTCATGCATTTCCCTAAAATCGACCAGGTGGCCGATATTGAGATTTATCCAAAATAAAGATCCCCAACCTCGACCCCGCGATTATTTCATAAAAAGTACAAATAAAATTAAAAACACACTACCTAAACGGTACTTCGACTGTTTTTCTTTAATAAAAAATAGTATAAAATACCATAGGTATATTTAATTCCTTTCAAATACTATCCCACTCAGTGCGTCGACTCCGGGATTTGACTCGGAATTGCCACCAAATCACATACGTCGGTACCTGCGCGTGCTCTATTGCCACCTGAACGTTCAAAAGTGGAGGTACCCGCACCAAAATATGGAATGGTATTCGTATGGATATAGAGTCGCTTTTTGCATAAAAACTATAATAATTTCAGGATTATTTTCATAGTTATGTTCCATTTTCTCGAAAAGGCCGATATTAGGACGTGGCCGATAAAAGGAGACTTCACCCTACTTCTTTGACATCGATGAAGAAAAGTTACAGATTTCATCATTTTCTAATCCTTTTCGCAACTGAGTTGGTGTTTTTAGGGCTCCAATTACCTGTAACAACGGCCATATAATGTTCGTATGGTAACGGGGATCGACGCGACGGCTTAACGGAGAAAATTGTGGAATTCCTGGTAATTAAGGTTCACTATTGACAGCTTCGTTGACGGATTTGTGGTGTACAATAACTTCATTTGTTATAATCAGTTAGTAAAAGATCCTCATCACAATTAAGTATGATCCTCACTGCCATGTCACATCTTTTAGCGCCATCCAAATTAGGAACGTAAGGTTCAGACTATTGACACAGAACAGTTAATATAAGTATATGGTGCACCTTCCCGCAATAACGTAGGTACACGAAATGCTGTAAACTTGCTGCATTGTAAAAATACAAGGATTAAGCGAAGTAGGTAGGTATATGATACAAAAATATTGCACAATGTTACGATTGCGACCATGTTGACCTAATTATTCAAGTTTGCCGATCCCTCTGTCGATAAACGATATCAAGTTTAGTCTTATCTGTTTGAATGGCGGCAGATATCCAGTGATAGATGTTGATAAAGCATCTTGCTATATCAAAATACATCATACGAGTGTTCCAAATAACTTAATTAGATCACACGATCATCTTTATCCTCATAGTAATTTTCCAATTGAATCTAAAGTTTGCACTTTGAAGCCTAGCTTTTCTTTGATCACCCCTTCAAAGATGTAGGCGCACGATTTTCGTTTGTCACCTAATAAGCTAATCTACATCTACACTAATATTATAAAGAGGAAAGATTTGTACCTATTTTTGTATGTTTGTATTTTTGTAATGAATAGGCTCCGGAACTACTGTACCGATTTCAATAATTCTTTCACCTATAGAAAGCTACACTATCTGGGAGTAACATAGGCTATATAACATCACGCTACTACTAAAGGGAGCGGAGCAGTGAGCATAAATGTCAATAAATCGGGCAGATTTCCATACATTAAAGTTGGACCGGAATCCGAATTCCACGCGGGCGGAGCCGCGGGCAACAGCTAGTAACTGATATTTTGCAAACCTCTCGACCACTGAATATAAATCACCAAGAGTGACCTTCAAATACCTAAGGGGTAAAGTATTTTTAAGGCTACATTAAAAATTTCGCTGACATTGTAATAAAATGTTTTTGACTTATTCAATTGCGATTTATTAGGTATGCACTATTTGTTATTAACAGTAATCCCGACGTTTTGATCGCTTTTCAATAGTCATGGTCTAGCCGTGATCTAGTCAAGATCATCTTGACTACCTACTAAAAAGCTACCATGATCAAACAAGAAGTTTTATATCAATATGTAAGTTCGTGTATCTACCAACCCTTTAGTCTCAGTAGTGAAACTGTCAACAATATCATTTTGGTGATACTTTGAACAATTTGTTCCTTGATCGAGACATTGAAAGCATAGATAGGTACCAAACTGTAAGGAAAAACGCAATCAGTTTGTTGCAAAAATTCTTTCATATTGCATTGCGTTGCAACTTTTTAATTTTCAGTCACAATTTCAAGATACTTTATAAGCAGTAAGAACGACATAAAATTTTATTTATCGTAATTTTTACAATAATACCTTATTGTCATTCTATTCGAATGGTTATGATGATAATCATAATTTACATTATGTGAAACGAAATACATAGCTATGTTCTGTATTGTTTGTTCGTGGTATAATACAATTTGTATCGAGGATATGAAATTGATATCTGTTACTGTTACCATACCTTATTATAGTAGATATATATAAGTTGGTTTGTTGCATGAAACTGGATATTCGCTAGATTCGGAACGCAAAATGTAGTCTGCCCAATGACCTCACCACAATGGCTCAACCATTTTCTAGTGGTGGTCAAGACTCAACTAAATTGTATTGAGTATTAACTGAACTTGGTGTAATGATTCTGGCAATATAAATCACATGTGAATCCATTGTAATCAGCTAGCACAATAAAGCTAGTTGCGGTTGATTAAATAATTGGTGTCTTCATACTATCTTCAGAATTACTGCGAAAATATAAATGTAACGGACTTTTGAAAACATATATTTTGCACCAATGACGGTTTAAACATACCTTCCCAATTGAAATCACAAAAACCAGTTCTTTCATCTGAATAAAATGTTCGACCAAGAACATTGACATCAAACCGGTTTTTGTCTGCAGTTATAAACTTGATAATTAATTGAAATTGAAGAATTGAAGACCAAATATATTTTTAATTTTTGACTAGGCAGACTTGCCTACTTCTGAAATAGACCGGTACCAGTTACGCTTACGCCAGTACAGCTACAGAATATAGGTACCTATGAGCTATGAGCTCAAATATATGAACATAATTTGACTGAACTCTTAATGATTGTTATTTTTTCTTCAAGTTATAAGGAATTGAATTTTAAGCAATGGTCCTTGCTGATCCTACTCATGTTCTCGACGACCGATATAATATCGACTTATTGATTTTGATGTGATTTCATTCTTGTTATTGATGTCTTTTTAGTAATCTTAGTTTCTCTGAACGTCTCGCGTAGAATGAATCAGTCTGTGGGCGGTTTTCTTCTTTTAAAAAAAAATTGAAACGAAGTCAAATATTTAAAAAAAACCGCTACTGCATTTTAAATTAATTCATTATAAATTTGTCAAAAACATATCTACTTTGATAATATGATTTTGTCCGTACAATAATGACAGAATTGCTGTACCTATAATAAAAACTGGATCAAACTTGTTTATTCAATAACGTGCAAATTATGAAGATGCAAATTCAAAGAGGGGGAAAGATACAAAATTTCGCTCAGCCGCCGGTGGCAGTGGATGCAGTTTACATAACCAAATTATACTAATAGATGTGAATAGGTAAACAGTCAAGTAAAATATCAAATATATTACATAATGAGTATATTAACTATTGCTAATTTAAAATATATTTTTCATCCCACCATCTCGGAAAGACTATTTTTGCTCTTCGATAACTGAGCGTAAAAGTCGTTTTTATCCTCTAGAGAGGTAAAGTAAATTTGAATTTAGAACATCGTGTGTACTAGGTTTGTGGACTCAAAACATCATTAAACCTATTTACTTCTACCTCTATGGTGCCGAATTTATCATACAACTTTTTTTTAATTCATGAAAAACTCAGACTCGTAACCTCCTTGGTGTACTTTTTTTTTAATTTGCTTTGCGCGCATCAATTTTTTTCACGTCATATTGTTGACATTGTTGTTGAATTTTTATTTTGTTGTATTTTATTACTAGTATTAATACACATATTATACAGCCTCCATGGCGTAGTGGTATTGAACGCGGCCGCTACGCAGGAGGCACGGGTTCGATCCCCGCTCAGTGCAAATATTTTTTATGCATGAAAATGGGTATTTGCATTGGTCTGGTCGTGCCTTGGAGAGCACGTTAAGCCGTCGGTCACGGATGCCATACGAACATCTATGGCAGTCGTTACGGGTAGTTGGAGCCCTAAAAAGTTCAACAACAACGGTCTGGCTGCAATGCTTCGATATCGCCTAATGTCATCATTGGGTTGTGGAGGTCAGATGGCAGTCGCTTCACGGCAAATATCGAGGTCCAGCCAAATCCGCAGTTAAGACTGGTAAAGCGGACCCCGGACTCCGAGGTGAAAGCTTTGGATGCTGACTAGGAATTAACGCTAGGAAGGAGAAGCATTTCATTATTTCCTCGCTGAGGTGGGATGAAAAGTTACGTGTTGCACTCGAGTGCAAAGATTTTTCACCTTGTGCTCTTTTGATTCCCTCGCTAACGCTCAAGATTCTAATTTGTGAATCACTCGCTACGCTCGTGATTCAAATTTAGAATCTTTCGCTTGCTCGGTCATCAAAAATGAGCACGCGGTTAAAAAGCAACTTTGCACTCTTGTATAACAAATAACTATTGCTAATTTAGTTGTAGGGACAGAAAAAAAATCATAAGCATTTAATTGAGTATTTTCTGGATGAATATCTTTCGATTTTTTAGCACTCATTACAAGAATATACTTATTTTGGAATGTACTTCTATACTCGACGCTGTCTCCTGTTTACATCAGCACATGCATATTTCACTCTCTCTCTTACAACTGCGAAAAAGTTTGGGAACCTAAGTTATCTTTAGATTCAGTGTTCAACCTGGCAAAATTCAGCATATTCATGTAACAGAGTATCTACTCGAAGTCTCTTTAATTGTTCATCTCCACTTTTTAAATCATATTCAGGTTAGTAAAATATCAAATTGCATTTCCTAGCTAGCTCATCATCATCTGCATATAGACGTATTCTCCTGATTGCATCCGTGGCCAAGATGACCTTCCTAGCTAGCTAAACCTGTTTTTACTTTGTGTGATTCTATACGCTTATGGTGTCGTCGACAATATTTTAAATGTGTACGTAACTAAGTATATGCCTATTTCTTCGCATTGAGGTGTAGCAGAGCGTATACAAGGTTGACTACTTCAGTTTTAAAATGCAAGTATGCAATACAAACAAAGGCGCCTTGGATTACAGTGTCCTGTTTATTTATATACCAAACATTATCAAGTCATTGGTGGTTGAGGAGTCTGATAATAACTGATGTAGTTAAACACTCATTGCTGCAATTATTAACGTCCTGTGTTTTAATAGTTTCCAATTCTTTGGGTAATTTCACGATGCCTAATTTTTTGCTAATTTCGGTGGCATTTTTCAATCATAGGTTTTCCGATGAAAAATTTTTATGGAGTTCTTTTTAGAACACATCAGTATTCTAGATATTCTAAAAGAACTCCATTAAATTTTTTCATCGGAAAACCTATGATAGAAAAATGCCACCGAAATTAGCAAAAATTTAGGCATCGTGAAATTACCCCTTTAGCTGTTAGAGAAAAATAATGAAAAAGTAATTTGCTTTTGGTATCAAGATTTCAATTCCGTCAAGTTATAATTGCAATTACCTACATTGAGTTGTTACAATATCAAAATTACAATAACTGGCAATAAATTCGCAATGATTAAAAAATGTTTAATGGATTGGTTACGTTTTGTGTTTGTATGCCAGTGACAACATACCTAAGGTGATTTTGTTAAAGCATTCTGTTAGGTAATTTATGCATCGACGCATCGACGGGATGGAAATGTTGTGGAATGATTATAACGCGGTTGAGTGTTCTTAGAATGAAATATAAATAGTAAAATCGATCTCACCTGAATCATAAACTAAAGTCTTCCTTCGCAGTAGTGATCAGAGGATGTATGCCTTATAAAATGCACCAAATCGTGGCGCATAGCAGTGCGCCCGTGAATAGCGGTGAACGTTTCAATACACATTCGCAATAAGTCCCAATAAACGTCTATAAATGTCAACTTTTTAACCAAAACTCTTCCCCAACATCGCACAGGAAACGTAGCACAGTAGTTATACAGCTTCGTATCTTTATTTCTGCGTTTTAAAACGAATTCTCGACAGCTTTCTCTCGAGTCGTTTATTTCACACCAGACCTTATTTTACTCATTGTAATGATTATTTCGACACTGTACAGGTATTTCTTTATTGTTTTTACAACTACAAGAAGCACAATATAAGTGTTTTGTATAACCGCACTGTTTGATAACGTGGAGTGTTGGCGTTGCTTCTGGTTGTATCGTAGCGTATCGAAAGCAAGCAAGGCGCGATAATGAAATGGAAGGGAGTCGTGTCAGCCGGTCTACAACTGACTCGACTTCGTGTGACATCGATTCTTGTTCGAGTACGTTCGGGTGAGGCGCGCGGCGGCGCGTGGTGGGAGTGTTTTGGCATGCTGTCTGTACTTTTCTGGCTATCCCTGCTGTGGTCTCTTTCTAATATTCTATCTCAGCTGATCTGAATCACAACACAAAATGTAATGGCAATATTTTACAGGAGAGCAACGTGTTTTACCTATTTGACGCAGAGTTCTAATTTGTAGTTCTGTCTTATGGAACCAATCTGGCTATTGCAAATTATAAATGAGACTAATCCAAATTGGTATCTACTACACAGCAAAATATTCCAAATATTGGTGAAAGTATTGTTTTCGGATGTCATCGATCTGGTTTTAGATTAGAACATATCAAACTTTCTATGGCTATACCATAGTAATTTTTCAAAAACGGCAAAGACAGATTACACAAGTTGGTTTGGTTTTAGGATCGACACCAATATAAGTGATCTTTTAAATGATTTGTTACAATAGTAAGTATGAAAATAAGGATTACGTTTCTCACATTTCTGTTCCACAAGTTCCACAACCGACCGAGACGCACGAAGAAAAATATCAGGACTCAGAACACTCCCTTGTGGTACACCATATTTGTTTTGTTTTTTTTAGATACTAATATGAAAGACTAGTTTTAACTTCTTTGATTGTACTGTGTATTACATTTTAGGTAGGTATATACATTATACATTGTATCCATACTAATCCATATCCATACTCCACACTAATATTACGAGTATAAATGCGAAAGTAACTCTTGTCTATTACGCTTTCACGCTTAAACCACCGAACCGATTTTGATGAAATTTGGTACAGAGATAGATTAGACCTTGAGAAAGAACATAGGCTATGTTTGGTCGCGATAGACGACATCCACGCGGGCGGAGCCGCGGGTAACAGCTAGTAGTTTACAAAACTATTTGAATACTAAAGTATAGTTGTCAAATGAAAGATGATAATAGCGACCGAACCGAAGGCAAATACCCTTGTTTGCCAAAAGCTGTTGAATTATGTAACATCCACGTGTAACCTCTATATAAAGGTCAATAATTATAAATTTGTGTTTTGGCGAAGGACGTAGGTGTATGGCACACATTTTAATTGGTTGTCAAAACCTTGAGGACATTCAGAAATAAATTAAAATTTGCTGTATCTATTTCAAAAAACTATACGGATTTTGGATTGGGTGTAACAGTGGTAAATGTACTCAATATTCTGTAATTACCTACTATCTACTACATTTGCAGGAAGATTACTTAGTTATGTGCCTAGTGATAATGATGATGAAATTACAAGAATAATCCAGTAAGCCTTTATTGACATTCTAAAACGATTTTTTATAATTGATATAGGAAATTAAAAACAATGTCTGTCTACAGAGAGACAGAATTTAAAAAAAAAAAGCCCGGGAGTGCCGACAATAGTGAAGGCCAATATTTATAGACATTTTTTTTGTTTCTTGTATGCAGAGAGAGAGTTTGTAAATAGTTTTTTTTTTATCTACAGAAAAGTTTTCACTTCAATAAACAAGATTTTTTCTTAAGAAAATACTCAGTTCTGTTTCTATAACGAAGATAGTTTATAAACAATACTAAAACAAAAACAATTGAAGGAAACTAAATCAGCAACAAAAATGCTGAAATACGTTTGACATTTGCTTATCAATATGAATAAACAAATACGCAAATGTTACAACATAAGGATTTTCGCTGTTATGACATTTCTTACGCAATCTGCGAAACCTGTCACAATGGCGGTATAGAAATAGAAATGGAAATGTAGGCAACACTACACGATGCCATTTCTATTAGCATGCAACCTACATAGACTTAATTTATTTACCTAGATTAGGTAATTTCTGTATTTTCCTACAGATATATGTAAATCTTGAGTGTATGTATGTGTGGGGTCCCACACTTAACCTTCAAGTCGACACACCTGCTGATTGATGGATGAAACTCGGACCAGGCTTACCTAATTGTGTTTATGAGGTTAGGCGGTACCACAGATTTATCCGTGGGCGGTACGCGTTACTCCGTTCAAAGGAGGAGAAGAAATCAGAAGAGTTCAGGCTTCGAGGTGAAAGGTTCGGATGCAACTCGGTCAACTGTATTTCAGAACCAGTTGTCTACAAAGATTAATTGGTATCTCATGGCAACCAGCTGTGGTTGAAGAACATGATTACCACGTCATATCGATAGAGAGATAGATAGTTATTTTCATCATGGTAGAAGATGATCAAAAACTTCTTTGAAATAAACGCGAGCTCTGCTACCACGAGTGCTGATCTACCTGAGGCGCCAATTGACGTAGACTTATATCCTATACTAAGGCAGCTTTCAGGTGAGATTGGCTTGATAATGTTCAAGGTTACACAAAATTACCGCGCCTTGTCGACAGAGAGACATATCACCCTGGTGGAAGACGATCATAGACGTCTTTGATAAGAACACGCGCTCCGCTACCACGAGTACCATCTGCTTGAGGCGACAATTGGTAGACAACTAGACCTGTATCCTAAGGCGGCTTTCCACAAAGTTGGCTTGACCCCAAAGGTCTTGGTACACCTAATGTGTAACCTTGAACTTTGAGGGTACCACAATCAGACTTTATTTAGATTGGGCGATTAAACCATCCGTTTATGAAACATCTCAGTCTCATAACCATAGCCTGTGCCTATTCATTCAACTACGGTGCTCTTTATGTTTACATTGCTCATTATACAATCATTTTTATTCACTGCGAATACCGTAATTTTCCTAATGACAACCGTTTTGTTATGAATGTTGCTATTAAAGATTTTTAAATAACACATCGTTGTACATATTATAGTGTTGAAACAAAGGATAGTTGTGCATAGTTACACTAACATTATCATGATATATATATATATATAACAATCCCTGGTGCTTATAGGCACCCAACCGGAACAGCCGGTACCTAACCTATTCGTACTTTAGTCACTTCTACTTCATCTACTGGGTCCATGTCGCCTCGACTCTCTCCTTCTTGTTCAAAATTTTCCCTGTGTACTGCTACCTGGATGGAATTTTCGTAAGATTTCCTCCGGTGTATTTGTACATGGCCATGTACTCCATGTAGTAGCACACTTTAACAGGTGGGCTATTATCTGTAGAGTAAGTCCACATTCACATCGTAGGTCCGGTCCACCTGAGAACCCCCACCTAGACTGGTTTTCTTTGCTTTAGCTGACCTGTGTCCGAAGTCTGTTCAAGGACTTCCATCTGATCCAGGGCAGGTCATTAGCCAGGCGGTAGTTTCTCTGACTGCGGGATGAAAAGTGTCGTAAGCCCGCTACCGGTATTAACCACCGGATAGCACAGGGTGGGCCCTTAATTCAAGTTAATTCTGGCTAGGGACGGATCACAATCTCTTTAGTCACTTAAAAATGACTTTTATGTCTTGAAACTGCATTAGGTCTAGTAAAGGTAATATCTTAGTCTTAGTGACTACCTACTTAAATCCATCAACCTTAATTTGCACCTAGTATCACGATGACTTGAAGACTCTTTGTTTTAACTCTTAGTTTGACTCTTAGTTTTGCACAATCATGTAATTGCGTAAATATTGACAACTATATGTGAGAAAAAACAACCTTCTGTGCTCTCGATTGACCTTTGCTTATACCTATTAAGCAATCCAAGATCAAAACGTGTGACACCTATCGTGGAGGAGTGGGATCACCGGTCATCGGTCATGGCGGCTTAGGTGAGTTCCAGCATAATATCGACCGAGAGTCAAACCCTCAACCACCATTACCAGGGCTGTTTCGTAGAAACTTTGGTACACACACTGCCAAAGTATCAAGTAGTGCTAGCTATGATTGGCAGCGAGATTGGGTTTAAAGCCACTGTCTTCTCCTCCGCGCACTCCTACTTTGAAAAGAAGACGGTGGCTTTAAACCTACTGGTGCGCACCACAGAGACAGGAGAAAAGGAACGGTTTTAGTCGGCTCGAGTTGGACATGCCCACCTCATCGTTAACCCTGAAGGATGAAGTCTAGAGAGGTCAACAAGGGAAGCCTTATTGGATCACGTCATCGACATATTATATACAATGTTGTCACAGATTATCGTCATAATGACTACCCTGTAGCAATGAGCAGGTATTACGTATCTATGAGGTTGGTCAGGGGCCGTCTGTAGTGAAAGTATTACCGGCATATGTATGTTTTCACTTCCGTCAGCAATTCGTTACTGGCTACGTTTTTGTCAATTGAGGGAGGAATAATAAAATTGACAGCGATTAATATCAAAGTATCTGAATCATCAATCATGTATCAAATTAAAGATAGCCAGCCCTGTTTCAACGAAAATATTTGCATTGATCTGAGTGTTCTATGTATAATCCCTACTAATATTATAAATGCGAAAGTAACTCTGTCTGTCTGTCTGTCTGTCTGTCTGTCTCACTTTTACGACTAAACCGCTGAACCGATTTTGATGAAATTTGGTATAGAGGTAGGTTAGACCTTGAGAAAGGACATAGGCTATGTTTGGTCGCGATAACCGACATCCACGCGGGCGGAGCCGCGGGCAAAAGCTAGTATTATAATAAAGTATCAACAAAAAATCTAACTGCTAGTTAATCTGTTTATCGACTTTCTGGAACCTTTTTTGGGTGTAGAATGTGCGTAGAAAAAATCCTAGAATACGCGGCTGAAGCGTATTTTTTATATTTAAGTTAGGAATAACTTGTCACGTTCACATTCTTCTTGACACAAAAGGCATTTACGAGTATAAATAGGAACTGTAGCTTTATATTAAAAAAAAAATATTTCCTAATTGATTCACTTCATCCAATGCATTTATTCGATCTGTCAATTAGATAAGCGTAATTGCTTTTGGATACCTACAATAAAGTTGGTCAAGAATGGTGTGGAATCAATAAAAGAAATAATGAGTAGGTACCTAACGTTGAACTTCATCTTCAATGAAAGCTTGTACTACAAAAAAATAACAATCATGGTGCTTATATACATATTCACTGAATAGCTTTTCAGGCAAAGTACTTAAGACAATGTGGCAATTTCTACTACTTAGGTATATTCAACACAGGTATTATAACCCCCTATAAATTCTTAAAAACACGTACCTTATGTCCACGGATATCTGTGCTTATGTCAGATTCCATAATATTTCTTATGTCATCTTCTCCACCAATCTTAACAAAATTTACAAACATTGAAATACATAAATAAATCGGGTGAGATGGTCTGACGTTTTGCAATTATTGACATCTGTCAAATGATTACATATTTCGGAGGGTAGTTTAAGAAAAATAAATTTTAATAATAACAATAACTAACACTATAACCACGTTAATATATTTATTCTGTGCTATAACCTAACCTAACTATAACAACACTATACCAACACTATAGTACCTATTGTCCCTTTTTAACCTCTGTGGCGTAGCGGTAGTATCTTCGACTGCTACGCAGGCGGCGTCGATTCCTGCTCCTCAGTGCAATAAATATTGCACTGAGGAGCAGGAATATTGTATGCATGAATGTTTATTTGCCTTGGTCTGGGTGGTTCCATACCTCGGTTAAGCACATTAAGCCAATCTCATTTGTCATACGAACATCTAACATCTATGTCAGTCGTTGGCGTTGGAGCCCTAAAAAGTAAGACATTAGTCAAACTGCAATAACTACTTCGATATCGCCAATGGGTTATGGAACTCGATGGCAGTCGATTCACGGAAAAGACTAGTGGACGAGTAGTAGACTGGGAAAAGTGGACCCCGGACTCCGAGGTGAAGGAAATTTTCAGATGCGAATGATGCGATGAATGATAATGAATATTTATCCGAGAGAAGCAATAAATTACATCGACTTGGCGTGACGAGTGACGTTTCACAAATGACATCTGCCAATTGAGTTAATATTTGGCCGGGTAGTTAAACAAATAAATTGGGTGTGTGTGACTGTGGCAGATAACAATGGATTTGACATTACGTGTACAGAGATACGCAAGGTGAACGACCGCGTATTTGTGAATGTTATGTTTGTAGATAACACTATTGGTTGATGGTTGCCTAAGATAATGGTAGTGTAGTGACTTATTTTGATATATTTTATAGTTGCTATCCAGTGTGGTGCAGTCAGTTTTCTTCTACATCCTAGGGTTAATCCCAGTCGCATTCGAAGCTTTCGCCTCGGAGTCTGGAGTCCGCTTTTCCCAGCCTAACTGCGGATTTTGCCGATCTTTGATATTTTCCGTGATCGATATCTATTACTGTTAACTTTTTAGGCCTATCTACCCGTAACTACTGCCATATATTCGACTGACGGTATCTGAAGTTTGAAGATGGTGTGCGGTTTTATCGGTTCTAGTCAGACAAACCCGCTCTCGCCGGGCGGTGGGATGGTACCGAGAGAATTGCCGCTCAAAAAAAGATACTAAGCGCCTGTTAACTTGTTGCCTATTGAATTTAAGTTTAAGATCTACTATGTTGCTATTTTCATATGGTAGGTGCTAAACAAAATGTCCGGAACATCAGTCGAAGTAATAAATAAGAAGTTACAGTGCTAGATAACCACAAAGTATCACTACCTGTCAAGAGGATCCCAGGCTCCGAAGTGAAAAGCGACCGGGACTCAAGTCTCAACAGTGAAATGAAGATGAATTCTAGTGTCTACATGGGTAGCCTATTGACCCAAGCCAGGTTCACCTACAGGGCGACACACTTGCTAAGTCACGATAGACAAGGGCTCCGTAGATGTTATTTATTTTTATATGAGGTCAGTATTACAGTTTCGCATTGAGCTTGACATTGTTCATATTTCGTTTCGTGCTAAGGTTACGACCGGCAAACAACAAACGCAAGGATACACTGCTTATTTTGATGATTGAAGTAGATGTGTAGTTCATATTGAGTTGAGAATGCTGTGTATCTTTCTTGGCACTCTTTACCAGCACACATATGTTTCCTTTCCTTTTTTTAAAATCCCGGGTCCTTTAAGCGGGCGCGGGCGTGAAAAAACCTCTGTCGAGGTCGTCAAAGTAGGGACTGCCACTCTAAGGACAGCATCTGTGATGACTGTCACAATTCTTCAGGCTGATTGCAGTCAATTTGGCGGCCTTCAGATGAAAAAGTAGTACCTACGAGATGATCATTAAAATTCTAAATTAAAATGCTTTTACGTTTCGTCCGTGTCATAATCGTAGATCCCTAATATTTATGTACGTATGTATTCATTGTGTGATTGCCTGATTGCATGTGCCCATGCAAATGATCAAATCGCAATATCTTTGTTTCAAAAGCGATTAGGTACACTTAGTAGCGCATAATACATTAATCAGGATGTTATAACCTTCTAACCGATGTTTTGATTACCTACCTACCTACCTGACCTGGCACTTGATTCTGCTAAAGCACAACCACTGTCATACCACCGACACTGCAAAAGTGGCGTTAGCATAATCGAGGCCCTGGCCTTTTGGTTTCCAAAAATAAAACATAAATATGTACCTACCTACCTACCTATGTAGAAATTCAGCTTGATGACGATGTTGTTACCATGGATACCAAGAAGAATACTCCCCGTTCATTAACTATACTCAACGGATTTTAATACAGTTTTAAGCAATAGATAGAGTGATTCAAGAGGAAGGTTTATGTATACAACTAGCTGTTACCCGCGGCTCTGCCTGTGCGAATACTGATCCATGCCGGCGAAGAGTCTTAAAAAAAAGTTTGTAGGTAGAGGACTCATATTATGAGGCCGGACTCATAGTATGAGCTGAACAACTCTTCAGCTAAACGCGAAAAGTACTACTATAGGCCGACCGCTTAACTCAGGCATCGCTGCCGATTACACACGTTAATTTATTGTTACTTGATTTTAGGTTTATTTGTTCATTTGTTTCGCCGTAAGTACGAGTATACACCAAGCTAAAGCTATGACCGCTCCCGCACGCGGTTCCCGCTCTATGTTATGTTTAACTATACCTACTGAATACGAAAATATTTTTTTGAATTTCCTGTCTGTTTGTCTGTTTGTCTGTTTGTCTGTTTGTCTGTTTGTCTGTTTGTCTGTTTGTCCGCGATGGACGCAAAAACTACTGGACGGATTTTGATGCGGTTTTTTTTGTTAGAAAGGGCTTACTCAGACTTAAAATCTTACGTTTGTTTGATTGCAATCGATTGAGTAGAACCGAAGATATGAGCAAAGGTCGCGTTAACCGAGATGCACGCGGGCGGAGCCGCGGGCGGAAGGCTAGTTATTCATATACACATACATACATACGCTCACGCCTATTTCCCTTTAGGGTAGGCAGAGACAACAGCCCGCCATTTGACTCTATCCTTACGTAGTACCTACTTCACGAACTTCCTCCAGTCACAATAATCCTTTAATGCAAGCCCACCGGTTTCGAGTACCTCTGACATCTATCTTCTATCTATCTATCTATCTATCTATCTAAATATAATAATATACTTATAACTCAAAGGTGACTGACTGACTGACTGACTTAAAATGTTACGTTTGTTTGATCGCAATCGGTTGAGTAGAACCGAAGATATGAGCAAAGGTCGCGTTAACCGAGATGCACGCGGGCGGAGCCGCGGGCGGAAGGCTAGTGCCTGATATAATTATTCCTCCTTTATGAAGTTAAGAAGAATTACAGGTTTATTCAATTTCCTTTCCTTTATGTAACTGGATTATGGAAAACCCAAGAGTTTTTTTTTAAATATAAACGCATGAGGTAAAACGAAGAAAAATACTGCTCACACCCGTGCACATCGACTACAATATACCTAGCTACCTTTTGCATGTTCATAATTATTAACGTGTACTGCAGTGCAGAGCATGATGAGTTTAGATTACTTAGTATTATCTCGGATTGTACTACAATAATACATGTCGAAATCAAAACATAAATTGAATCTTTTGTCAAAAATATTTGCGGTTTTTCCAGCAGTTAATTTCATTTTCAAAAAACAGTTAGTCGCGTTGGTTAATTCCATTTTCCTTCCATTTTATTTTTGTGAATTAGAAATAAATAGCATGAAGTTTGGATTGAGTGTATTATATTTTTTGGGTATGTATTTTATACTTTTTTTTATTTTGTTTCTAAAGTGCTTGGTCTTAATAGATATTTGATGTTAGTTTTCTTAACTTCTAGAACGCAAAGAAGTCAAGAAAACTAACATTAAATATTTCTTAAGACCTAGACCGAATTAATTAAAAATATATAGGTAATTACTAAATTTCTACAAGCCACGTTTTCCTTTTAGATTTTAGATCTTATAAAAATAGAGGCTGCCTAAAATTTTGTACAAAATTTCTATAGGTATAACTTGCACGTGAGACTGGCTAAAGGTATGATTTCAAAGCCGACCGCATATGACAACTGCAGCGTACCTACTCATTACTTGTTAAACTTCGGTAGATACGTTTAGAGGGTACAGTTGATAAGCCACAATTAATTATACGTACCTAACTGCTGCGTGCGTCTGCAGTTGTCGAATGCGGTCACCTTCGGAATCATAACTTTAGCCCCGAAAATCTAGCAAAACATTTTTAGCAAATATAATTGAATTGCAGTTTTTCATGCTTATTTTGTTTTATTTTTTAGCTTTCATCATGGAAAGCAACATTGCTGCTCAGAATATTAGTTTAGAATCATGGATGAATGATCTGCCGTCTCAAGTGAAAGAAGTGCCTTTAATTTATCTGGCCATTCCAGGTAGGTGGTTCTGGTTCCACCTATATGCCTACAATCCCTGTATTACAAATTTTTAATTTACTGCTAAGGTAACAACCAAATCCACAACCTTTGCGATGGCGCGCGGTTATGTTGGGTTATAAACACTTACACACGAGGTATAAACCGCACGTTACTACAAGCAAAGGAAAAGTCGATACACAGACTGACGAATGAGACTCTGGTGCAGGCTTCCAGGCAGGAGTTGGGGGACCAGACCAGAGTAGGTACAGTCACTCCTATAAAAGCCATATACTCAAGTAAGTCAAACCAATAAAAGCGGGCGTAGTTGAAGTAAGGAAAGGGCACAAGAAACAATATATAAAGTTTAATAAATCTGTAACCAATTTCTTTGTTTGCTGCCTTGAAACATAAAAAACTAAGAAATGTGAATCTTACAAACTCTTTCTCATTTCAGGCAGCCACGATTCCATGACATACGGCATTACACCTTCCAGCAAAGTAGGACCAGATGCTTATCCGATACTCCACGGACTGTACCCATTATTCCGAGGTACGATCTTACGATGGACCATTACGCAGGCCAGTGACACTTGGCACCAGCTTCGCATTGGCATTAGGTATAAGTAACATTGAAGAATTTTTTGCCAATCGGTTACTAAAATTCTTAAAGAAAAAGGTCCAAATAAATCATAGACCCGAGTCGTGTTATTACATTGAACCAATATTCACTGGAGCTCACTGTAAAGGTTTTGTGCTGTCAGTAGTAAGATCAAAGGCTTGACCTGTTTGTCTTCTGCGCTGACGGCACATAATCTCTCTGTTCTAGGGTCGGCAGCACAAGTGTGACTCCTCTGGTGTTGCACTAGTCCATAGGCCACGGTAACCACTTTCCATCAGTTGGGCCGTGTGCTTGTCTGCGACCTAAGTGGTATCAAAAAATAAATTTAAAAAAGTAACTAAACAAAACAAAATTCTATCAGGTACTTCGATCTGAGGCTGGCTACTATGCCAAATGAAGAAAACTTCTACTTCACTCATGGTTTATATGGAGACGAAATTTCAAAAGCTCTTACTCAAGTTAAGGAGTTTGTTGACACACATCCTGGAGAGGTGAGTATCAATTATGATGATATCACATTTTATGACCCTAAATTCCCTTCATAAGCCTGATGAATGAAGGAAATTTAGGGTCAAATCTTACTTATTTTATAAAGGGTAAATTTCAGTAACGGTATGGAGACAGTAAAAGAAAGAAAGAAAGGTAATTTCTTTTACTAGTTATGATATGGTTGCGACTACTTTTTTAATCTACGAAACAGCCGAATTCTGTCGCCCGCAGTTCGGTTCGTTAAATATTGAACTTGTTCAGTTGTTCCGACCTAATTTTTACTCAAATTATTTCCTAACTATCGCATTTTGAAAGTAGGCTTTAGTAAGATTACACGGCATAAATTGCCCATACTCATCGTACTAATTCTAATAAAACAGCGGCCATGAAGAGTGACCCTGCCCACCACGCAACAAAAATTGTAACTTCAAATCAAGATTTACAGTTAATAAGTTCTCTCACTTTCCAGGTGGTCATCTTAGACTTTCAACATTTCTACGGGTTCACTGAACAACACCACGAGAGGCTGATGCAGTATCTTATTAAGCTATATGGTCCAAGACTCGTTCCACGACAAGTTAATCTCGAAGCACTCACACTCAATTCCCTCATTAGATTAAAAAAGCAGGTATGCTACAAAAGTCAACGGACATGAATATCTAAGTACATTATTTTTTTACTTTGAACTAACTATTAGCACCTTAGAGTCGCCTAAGGGTCGACCCCTTAGACGATTCTTAGATGTTAACAGTCGAGCCTTACGATCTAGAGATATTCAGGGTTAAAATCCTGTCCATAATACTGACATGTAAAACGTGAAAATTCAATCTAATAAAACGGACTGAAAAATGATGATGATTGATAAGTTTCAAGGAAACCAGGTGATACTACAAAGAGCTTGACAGCCTCTGTGAAGTGGCGGTAGTGAACGCGGCCGCTAACCTAGGAGACGCGGTCCCCGCTCAAGGCAAATATTTGTTTGTATGAATATGGGTATTTGCATTGGTCTGGTCGGAGAGCACGTTAAGCCGTCGGTCCCGGTGCCATACCTACAAATATCTAAGGCAGGTGTTACGAGTAGTTGGCGTCCTACAAAGACCAACAACTTACTGGTCTAATTGCAATGCTTCGATATCGCCAATGGGTTATGGAGGTCAGATGGCTGTCGCTTCACGGAAAATATCGAAGTTCAGCCAAATCCGCAGTTAGACTAGAAAAATCGAACCCCAGATTCCGAGGTGAAAGCTTCGGATGCGAATGGGATAAACGCTAGGATGAAAAAGACTACAAAGGGCACTCTCTCATTTCAGATAATCGTGGTCTACCGCAACAATTCCGTATACGACACCAGCGAGCTCTGGCAGCCCCAAATGTTACTGTCGCCGTGGCCCGAGCAGGACTCGGTCAAAGGCCTCGTGAGATATCTCGAGAACGTGAAGAGACAACCCAGCACAGGATTTGTGCACCAAGCTGTGCTCACTCCTTCACCATCATTCATTTTACTCAGGTATGCCATCCTCTTTGACTGCCTCTGTGGCGTAGCGGTAGTGAACGCAGCTGCTACGCAGGAGGCGCGGGTTCGATCCCCGCTCAGTGCCAATATTTGTATGCATGAATATAAATATTTGCATTGGTCTGGGTGTTTCTATGTATAATATGTATGTATTTACAAAAAAAAAAGTATCTAAGTATGTATATCCGCATTTTAGATTCCATAACACAAGCTAATTAAGCTTACCATGGGTCTAGATAGCGTTGTGTAGAATGTTGTAGAATATTTATTTTATTTATTTATTTATCTAATCATCATCATCTAATCATCATCATCATCATCATCTTCATCATCATACATACTCATAGCGATTTTCCCAGTTGCGTTCACTTGGCGAGCAAAAGTCCCGCTACCTCCGCTGGCTCCGGCGCGTGGACTGGGACTCCCGAAGGGATTTCCACATTTTAAAAAAAGAGCCCGAGGTCCCCCTCATTGTTTTTCATTGGTATGTCAGCTTTTCCAAGAGCGACTGTCGCCTGACCTCCCAATTCTGAGAGGAAAGCCTCGTCCGTTATTTAGCACGTGTACTTTCAGGCCTTGAAGATGTTAATAGGATGTGTGATGATTAAAACTTTGGTGTTATATTTCCAGATGGCCATACAGCATACGAGAGAAATGTGCGATTCCAGTTCTATTAGAAGTGTTACCGAAACTATCCGGGTTTAGACCGGGTCCGCCTTTACCCGGGGACGCGCGCGCCCCGGTCAACGTCGTCATAGGTGACTTTGTCGATATAGCCGATGCCTTATTCCCTCGCACAATCATAGACCTCAATAAGAAACTACTGCAAAATACTAGTTATGTAGATGTATAATAATAATAATCAACATAATGAAGCGTCGGTATTGAATTAAATTTTGAAGCATTTATTACGCTAACTATTCAAATCGATTTAGAAAGAGAAAAGAGAAGATCGCGGGTTCGAGTCCCACCGAGGTCGATTCTCTTTTCTCTTTCTAAACCGATTTGAGAAGCGTCGGTAGCTTAGTGGTTAAGGAGTCGGCCTTAGAAACGATCGAAAGGTCCCGGGTTCGAATTCTGGCCATTACACTACCGACGTGAACCCACTCCTAACACAAGCAATTTAGCTTAGTTGGAAGGATAAATAAGCAATCAAAGTTACTAATATTCCCTCTAGAATATTAGTAACTTTGATTGCTTATTTATCCTTTTAGAAAAAAATTAGAGTGGTTACTGGTTATCCCAGTTGCTTCCAAAAATTGCACTATGGAGCTCGAGGTCCTCGGATTTTCCTCCTTTTTTAGGATTTGAATTGCTTGGCTTTGACGAGAACAACTACTGTCTGACCCCCAACCTCTTCCATCAATCAGCAGGTGTACGAGCTTGCATAGTGCCAGTCGGCTTACCAGAAGCGCGCCCTTAGTTTTATGTTTTTAGAGATGTCATCTTCTTCACCAATGTACCTGAGCGTCTTTTGCATACTAATTTATAAAATAGATTTAAGCTGTGACTTACTTAAATATTTGTATTCATGAAAATAAATTAAGTACCTACGTATATTGTTCTTACCTACTTTATAAAAACCTCGTACCTAATCGTCTTATTTCTCACATTTTTTTTTTGTTTGTAATGGATATTATACCCTAGACTGAGGGCTAGACAGGCGCGGTCGCAGCTTGAAGTTTTGGTGGGGGTCACTTCGGAAATTCCTTAAGAAATTTTACCCCCCCTCTCCTCGTACTGGGACTTTTCAATATGACGTGCATGGTTTTGGGGGGGGGGGGGTCACGTCCCCTGTGACCCCTGTGACTAAAGGTTAATGCTACATTATTACTACATTTAAATAAAAAAATTCATAAGGAAAACCCTAGTAGGTACATACTTAGTGTTGCGAGTTGCGACTTAAGTTACTAGCTAGACTAGACTTGCGACTTAGCTATTGCTCGCAGAAGGGCCATGATAAATTAATAGGTAATCCTGAATCACCAGGCTATTCATATATTTTGATGATATAATAGAAATAATCAAATAACATACCTATTAACCTTCATAATTCGTTTACTTCTTGTGAAATTAATTATACTTATAATGCTTAGACGTGTAATTTGAAGACTTGCTTAGCTGCCAATAATAGCTGCCTTCCTGTGTATTACCTCAATACAATTATCTATCAACTTACTTATGCGAAAGCGAAGGTTGCCACACAAATGCACAAGACATTTAACACCTAGCAGTTGAGAACAAAGTAAAATAAGTCAAACTATTTGCCGACATTTCAAATTTTTACAATTTTCTATTATTTTTTTTGTGAAACTAAAAGAAAGGTTTTCCCAAGCGACTACAATATGGGGTTCATCAAGAAGGGCATTAGAAGGTTTCTTCAGGGTCGGCAGCGCGAGTGTGACGCCCCTAGTGTTACATACGTCCATAGGCCACGGTGACCACTTCCCATCAGGTGGGCCGTGTGCTTGTCTGCCAACTAAGTGGTATAAAAAAAAAAAGTTAGCTGAAGACGTAAAGTGAGGAACCCAAAGGCTTATCCTGCTTTGTTTTGTACACTGAAACTTTCTGTTCATACAGGGTCGACAGCACACGTCCATAGACCACGGTAACCACTATCCATCAGGTGGGCCGTGTGCTTGTCTGCCACCTAAGTGGTATGAAAAACGAGGATGATGATGTTGACTGTTTTCTTATTTGAATAATATCGTAGGTACGTAAGTGAGTGAAAAAATACCATTGGAATTTGAAATCATTACAGTAATTATTATAGGCATGAATTTCAGCAGGTATGTTTATCAAAAAAAATCAGATCTTGCAGCCCTCTACTTTTAAGAAATTTAGTCCTAATCATGCTTTCTCTAAATAGGTAATAGTATCTACGGCAACTACCTAATAATGCTTAATTGAGAGCACAAACCGTACTGACATAATATGAGCAACGGAAACAATGTTATCACGTAAAAGCAGGGCCGGACCGTGACTTTAGGGGGCCCTGGGCTAGTAGTACTTAGGGGCCCTCCTAATTGCTGAAATTATAGGAAGAAAAATTAAGTTTAAAACTAAAACCCGACTACAGCAAAATCACGCTCTAAAAAGTATTAAACAAGAAATTATCAGTCGGGTTTTAGTTTTAAACTTAATTTTTATTTATATTATTTTGGGGCAAGAAACACCCAATAATTTATAGATATTTGAAATGTGCTAATTGAGCCTAATTGAGTCTATTTATCTCAAGTTTATTTTTTAATGCAGTACTTTATGACCGCTAGAGGGCGCCAGATTCGATTTAGTGACATGTCATATAGCCTATAACCAGCGGACGATCAAGACGCTTCTAACGATACCTCAATTGTCCAGTTCCAATAAGTAGTTGAAGAGCTTTGAGGGAACAAACGAACATACATACATACATACATACATAGCCTGTCAAAATCATAACCCTCCTTTGGCTTCGCCGTAGTCTGGTAAAAATAAAACAATAATAATATAATATTTCAAATATTTGATTTAGTTATGATATATTATGCCTTAGTATTTGTTAAATATAACCGTGAATAATTTGACAAATTATAATGCAACCTTTCTGCACTTTCCTTTAGCAAATTCTTGAATTTGCTCCTCACAGTCTAGACTCTTGGTTAAATCCACATTTATGGATAAAAATCGATAAATGGTTAAGTCGTGACGATGACATTGTCGTTCTGTATTTATTTTCTATATATGCCATCCTGGAAAAGGAGCGCTCGGCTTCACAGCTTGTGATTGGTAAGGTTAAATATATTTTTAAGATTGTATAGCAGTTCGGGAATACGTTAATAAGCTTCTTTTTATAAATAATCGTAAGAATGTCCATGCAAGACGAGTAAAACTCTGTCGACTGAAGCAAATAAGATTTTAATTCAATGCATTCATTGAGTAAATATTCATCCATATCGTCGGGATAATAGTCAATAACTTTACGTGCGCTTTCTAAATCAATGTGTTGCATGTTTTTATCTTGTAAATCCATCAAAAATTTAATTTTTTTGCTACATGTCTCATATACTTGACTTCTTTGCGTCAAATCCATATTCAGTTTATCCAGTGCAACGTTTAGTGTGTCTATTTTAAATTTTTCTGCTCCTCATAATGCGACTTTCTCAGTAAAGCTATCGGAATACTTAGATGTAATTTGTGGGTGCGCCAAAGTTCACCTAAATTTTCAACTCCGAAAATTGGAACTCCGAAAATGTTCTTCCTAACATTTTTCATCCTAACAATCACAATTCCTAACTACTCTGTCTCTAATGTTTTAATTCCGAATCATTCAAATTCATAATTTCGGTAGCAATAAACATCTATTATACTATTTTTCTTTTCCTATATTTTGTCAACATAACCATCTTTTACACTATTATTCAAAATCATATCTTTTTTGTTTAGATTTCTTTTTATTTATTATTATAATACCGAGTGTGAATGTTATCATCATCCAAGTAGGTGCGGCGCGCAGTGTCCACTCCGCCCAGTCAGACTAGGATAGATTAGGTTAGAAGGCTAATGCGGGAGCGGAGCGGAGCGGAGCTCCCGCATTAGGCCTTCGTGGTTATTTTTTTTATAACCATCAAGAAATTGAAGTTTTGCATAGTGGTAAATGTTTCTTTCCGAGTATGAATGACAATATTATGGTAATTATGTTTAGGGATAAAAACGTTAGGATAAAAAACAGTAGGAGCTTTAATATTGTATGTTAACGATTTTATTGATAACAATTTTCGGAAACATGAGTGTTATGAACATCGACGGTAGCACTACAAATAGTATGAATAAAAACTTTAGGATGAAAAATTTTAGGAGGAGTGATCATTCGGATTACAAATCGTTAGGAAGAACAATTTCGGATAAAGAACTTTAGGTGAGTCAATATGGACGACCCGTAATTTGTCTCTTAGATAAATCACTGTAGTTCGTTTTAACTTTTGTACTTAATTTTTTCGCTTTTTCTTCATAATCCCTTAGTTTTTGATCTGATTGTTGCCTTATGCTGATAATAAACTCTTTTAAAGACACAATTAATTTAAGTCCTTCACAGATATCTAAGCCAGGGGTCTGTATTTTTGTATTAACTGAATTAAATCTTTCCAAAATTTCTTCCCAAAAAAAAATCAGAATTGCAGTTTCGAGTTTTGTCAGTTTATTAAATAAATTTCTTGCCTCTTTTCGAAAATCAGCTTTTTCTTCATCATTCTCGCTGAAACTCTCCAAAATGTTCATAATGTTATTATAATTATTTTTTAAAGCTTTAACAGCGTCGTAGTGGCAAGACCATCTAGTCTGACTTAAACTTTTTAACGTAAACTTCAGTTTTGTTTCACGATTTAACAATTGCCATCTGTGGGTTGAAGCAGAAAAGAAAACATATATTTTTTGCACTACCCCAAAAAAGTTTACGATTTCGGTTCCAACCTTCACGGATTCTTCACCAACTAGGTTAAGAGAATGCGCAGCACATGGCATATAATCCGCAGTTTTATTTTTTTGTTTTATTAATGCTTGTACACCATTTAGTGACCCGACATATTTTTTTTTTTTTTTTATTTTTATTGTCGTATGATTGTCCCCTACAGTTATCTAAAGGTAATTTATTTTTGTCCAAAAAGTCTTGTAAAATATTAAATAAATGTAAGCTAGTATGACTGCTAATTTTAATGAACGATACACATCTTTCGTACACTTTTCCCTGAAAACAGTATCGAAGTACGATAGCTAACTGATCATTATGAGATAAATCTGGGGTTGAATCCATCACAATTGCGTAGTACTTTGTATCGTCATTATTTATTTGATTTATGATCTGTTTGATTACTTGTTCTCCCATGATCTCAATTATTACTTCATACACTGTTTTCGATAAATATGATATTTCAGACTTTGGTCGCAGTTCTCGGTTCTCTATAAATGTTCTTGCAAGAATGGGTCAAACTCTGCCACTAATTCCAGAGCACCCATAAAATTACCATTATGTACAGAACCAAATATTTCCTCGGTACCTCTAAATGCCAAGCCCCTTATACTTAAAAATTTTACAACTGAAATGACCCGTTAATTTAATAAATTATAAATATATAAATTAAAGCAAATTACAAATTGTAATGTTTTATATTGATAATAAATTTTAAAAAGAAATCGCTTTATTCTATATTTTTGTCTTTAATTGCCTCAGTTGGGGGCCCCCAGAGCCACGGGGCCCTTGGCTTAAGCCCATTTGGCCATATGGTAGATCCGGCCATGCGTAAAAGTACTTTTAGTTATTTATAAACACTGTTTCTAAACGGTTTACATAGTTTCCTTTGAGTGGTCAAAGCTATGGGGAACCCAATAAATCAAGGTTAATGCTTGAATTAGAGCACCAGAGGTAAAAAACGTGAAACTCCTTTCACTCTAAGCAGTGGACATCGTAGTTACTCATGAGCGGTTTGAACATCGACCTTAGTAAAACGACAATATTACTTACTTTTTGCATTTAATAACGTGTATATTTGCTGAGCATGTTATATTGGCTTTAGTATGTTCTCGGAACGGACTACATTTACATGTCCAAGCGAAAATAATTGTTTATAACGGTTGTTTCGCTGCAACGTGCTGTCGTTTTTTGTCAATTTAGTAAGCGTCTATTACCGGTGATTATCCTGGTTCCCGCCCACGTGCTAGTTTCGGTTATACCTAGGCATAACATGAAGATTGGACTGAGTTCTTTATGTCTGCTGGGTATGTATTTACATTTTTTTTTCCTTTGTTTAGTAAACCGGTTGAGTACGCTCGGCATACTACTACTTATGTACTTTTATAATATTTCTTTTAACGATTACTAATCAACCTAATCATGTAATAGGTACTTTAATTACGTATCTAGATACGTAATTAAAGTACCAGACATAGGAACAGTTAGCATCAGATCTTGACTATCAAAGTAGGTAGGTACCTACTCAAAATGATCTTAAATGTAACTACCTTGGTTTTCCCCCTGTTGACTGATTATTCTGATAGGATTTGATATCCTTTAGTTCGGGAGACAATACAATTTTAAATCAATAAAATAGTTTGACTTGTTCTTAATACCATGATCTGATGCTGACTGTACCTGCCTATAAAGCTACCTACCTATCATTATGTGTGTTAAGTGCAAAAAATCTTATATCTATCCTAAAATGGTGAGCCCATCCATGTCAGTTTACGTGATTTGTATTTTTATAAGAACAGGTTCATTCTAAACAAGGTTACATTGAAGTCAATTTAAAAACTGAGTAGGTATGCAGGTAGGTACACACTTGTCCTCTTCAAAATTAGAACCTGTTTTAGTCTTCTAATCACTTAGGTTAAGTAGGTACGGTAAGGAGCTTTCGATTAAGAGGTCCCGGGTACGAATCCTGTGGTCAACACTACCGACGTGAATCAATTCCAGCAATTTGGTTTAGCTAGAGGGGCTATGGGAAATGTTAGTAATTTCGATTAGGTAGGCACTAACCACTAATATAATAGGTATTCTTTAAAAAATCACATAGGTTACGAATGTTTAGAGAAAAAAAAAATTGCCTTGCGATTGAAAAGTCCCGGGTTCGCATCCTGGGTAAACTGCTCGCGCGCTCCTATCACAAGAAGGTATATTTGGTAGGTACTGTTAGTACGGATCTGGTATTGTGTTCTGATTGGAGAGTTTCTCCCGACTATGGTACAGTCGTCAAAGGAAATAAGTATACTTATCTACACCTTTTCATACAACCGGTGATCTCCCTTAAAATATTTCCGTGATGGAACACCGTGTAATGTCAGTCGTTTCAATTCCGACATACTGAACTCACCGTGAGGCCCCTTGGGATATCTAGTACCTAACTTAGAGCATTGTATAAAAAAAAGTCATCATCATCTTCCTCTGAGGCTTTCCCCGACTCTGGACTCAGTAGGGTTCAATAATATCTTCCATGAAATAATAACGAGTGTACAACTTGTAAATAAACCAGTTGTCGAACTTTTGAGGGCTCCCAATCCCACATCCCACTACCCGTAATGATTGCCATGATGTTCGTATCGTACGGCAAGGTAACGACGGCAGCTGACTCCAGACTGTGATCAGAGAAGCCGCCCGCCCCCTTACCTGCTCGCCACTCACTTATCTGCTAACCAGAGGGACACATGGAGAGCTTTCGAGCAACCCTCATGGCTAAAAGTCATTCCCTTTTCGATCGGTGAATGTAGGTAGTCTTGGTATGTACCTACTTAATGACCGACAGAGAAACGTTAAAAACGGCACCAGTACATTGACACACAACTCGGAACTATTTGGATAATTTTGTTCTTGAAGAGTTGTAAAATGCTCTTGACCAGTCGCTCCCAATATAACCGAAAAACCAAGGCCTATCATATTTAAGCGGACCGCGGATTCAGAGGTGATGAATGCGATCGGGAAAAACGCAAGGATGGGTACCGTGGGTCTGAAGCGTGATCAATCTATACTCTACAAATAACTTCTCTATCTATCTAAATAAATATCTTTTTCTAAAACGAGAGCTGATAATATGCATACATGGGATAGATTTTTTTTTCTGTAAGTATTTTAGAATAAGATTATTATACGAATATCTACACTAATCTCCATATTATATTAAATAAGATATTTTATGTATTGTACGAATATCACACATAAGTAAACGAAACGTACACGTTCATAATAGATTTTTTGAACTGTCATATGTGTCATGTACGAGCACAATCTAAACGTGATTTGACGTATTATTCTTATAATTTGAAAAGGACTTTTGAACACCACTTTCCGCTTGTCTTGGTTACCATCCAGAAAAATAGTATTATAATAATCGCCTGAAAATGTTTGAAATCTGTGAAAACAAAGAGGATTAAAAAAATATAATTATGACTGAGAATCCTTGCGAAACATGTATTTTGATCCATCCACAGTAGATTGAAATAGTCTACTTTAAACGTAAGCAATTAAAACTGTACTTTGTGTTACTTTTAGTTCGATATCTAGGCAATGACCTGAATGTTATTGTTATGTGTGAACTGAGTACTGCTTTCCCAATGTAGGTAGATAGCAAACCTTTGTGTGACTTCACATACGACTGATTATTGAGACTTATCAACACACATAAATAGAACGGCTTCATTGAAAATATAAATATTTCTTTATTCTCTTCCAGCCTTCATCATGGATAATGATATTGCTGCACATACTCTTCGTTTAGAGTCGTGGATGAATGATTTGCCGCCCCAACTGAAAGAAGTGCCTTTGATTTATCTTGCCATACCAGGTATGTATGTGTTTAACAATTTGATTTTTATACTTCTGTACAATTTTTTTTAAATATAATATCTCTTATGTACTTTGTCTATGCTCAGATCCACTCCAAGACTTGCCCCATTATTTATTTAAATAATTGAGATGATAAATGCCAAAAAAAAATTATTGGCGCTTTGATTGATTCTTGTTTGATATAGTAGTTAAACCTTTTACGCAAAGGTTACAAATATTTGTATGTATGTCTGTGATGTCGGAGAAAAAAATACAAGGGTCACCACCCTATCTCCTCCAAAGGGTGTCTCCAAAGGCTCATTGATTGATGTCTATAGTATGTTCATTTATATATCTGTGCTATATATACAAGCAATACAAGCTTTGACTTTAAACAAGCCTATATTCTAATGTTATATGTCCAAAAATACTATGGCTCCTCAACATTTAAACTTCTTCATCCTAGTGTTAATCCCAGTCGCATCCGAAGCTTTCACCTCGAAGTCTGGGGTCTGCTTTACCAGTCTAACTGCAGATTTAAACTGTGTATTTCTGTATGGGAGATATGCAAACCAGATTTTGATTTGCATATACGTTGTGATAGTGATCTTGATATAATTTATACAATATGCTACTTTCATCCAGGTGTAAGAGGTATATATGACGACTATATGACGACTCTTATGACCAACAGTCATATAGGTCATGAAAACAATCCAATAAATGGGTAAATTTCCAATTAGCATATATCTTACCAAAACAAAAGAATTTTAAATTGAGGATTATTTGAATGTAAACTACAAGGGTTACATTCTTGTGAGAGAAATAAACCCTTTAAATAACAGCATTGATATGGTAACATTTTGATAAATTATATTTTAGTCTTATTGTTTTTATTTTAATATCATAGAGCAGAAAGTCAAATGTGCTGAAACTCCTGTGTAAAATCATAAAGGTCTTCTCGCACAAAATTTGTTATGCTTAACTAATGTATTAATTTCTCACAGAAACTAACTCTCTCCTGATCCTGACCGAGTTGGGCCACCGCAACTGGCTTCTGGTTAACTAGAGCTCCGCTTATCACAAAATCATTGTTATGATAAACAAATTGTGTCAGTTAGCCCTTATATTAATTCATTATATATTATGATTATTTCTGTCTTGTGATCTAGGAATTTGGTCGAGTTTGTTTTTAAAACATTTACATTGGGTGCCAGAACAACATCATTCATACACAGCAAAAAGCTAACTACTCAGCCAGTTGCAAAATAATGCCACGAAAATATTTAGCACATAGTAACAAAAGCCTAACATTACTACCATGCAAATACTACCTCAATCTGTAACAAACCGTATGAACAACCAATGCCTAGTGTGCTATAAAGAAATGCACTAACTAGAAATTTTTGTATCATCATATTTTTCAGTAATTTTCCCTCCGTATCAGAATGTCAAACTAGTAAAATGGCCATGGTTAATAGGTGTCATATTCTTGAGAGATTTTTTAATAAGTGTTATTCACATTTCAGGTAGCCATGATTCCATGACATACGGAATAACACGGTCTAGCAAAGTAGCACCAGATGCTGAACCAATACTCAATCGACTGTACCCATTATTCCGAGGTACGATCTTACGATGGACCATTACGCAGGCCAGTGACACTTGGCAACAGCTACTCATTGGCATTAGGTATCTTGAAGTAACTGTATACGCTTTTTCAACAAGCTCCCTAATTATATTAAGGATTTACCTACCTGTTCATAAATTTAAAAATTTAATTTGCCAAATACTATTGTGGAGGAACAAGGTGTGATGCTCCACTGATACAAAGGGAGGATCCTCCGACCAGGCAAGGTGATCACGCCTGGCGGGCCTCGGCCCAACGATTGTCGTTGGAATGTTGTTTAAATCTTGTACCAGAGCGCTAGAACTTCACTTTCGCGATGCAGGATTTGTAGTGAAGTAGTAGTTCGACTTGCTGACGCTAGAAGGCTCTGGGTACATGTGGTATCGACACACTATGATATATATAGTTGATGGTAAACTTGGAAATGAACTGTTTGCTCAAACAAATTATTATTGTATTTAGACTACCGCATACGACAACTGCCGACGCACGCAGCACATGCGCGTAATTCATTGCAGCTTCTCAATAGTCCCTTTTATACTTATCGGAGTTTAACTAGTAATGGGTACGCTGTATCTGCTGCATGCGTCTGTCGTTGTCGTATGCGGTCGACTTCGGAATCATACTTTAACTAAACATATAAATGTATAAGAGCAAGGTGAGTTTCTTGCCGGAGTCTCCTCAGATGAGGTCCATTTGCAAAATTTTTTTTTTGTACATTTAGTACAAAATAACTGCCTTTGTAATGGTTTAAACAGAATAAATTATTTTAGAATTTGATTATTGGCACACGCACTACTTTATATTTTTAAGTCACTACCCACTACCTACTTTTTTTGGGATCGTGTGCAAAATCCCCACGGATAATCCCCGCCCCCGCCGCGGGGAGGTTATGTCGGAGTTGAACCGACTAAAGTGCACGCCGCCGCCGTCTGTGTACCCAAGCACAGAATAAATAAATAGTATGACCTAAGTCAATTAATCTTCATACTCGTCAGAGCCAAAGTAGCCTAAATGAAAGGTTTCCTCACATTAGAATTCTTACTATATTGTTTTGTTATGCAATGTTCTCAAACCTTGATGTAACTATTGCTCCTAATATACTTATCACAATTTTATCATGTGGCACTATTTTTCAACATTTCATCACAGTTTTTGGCATACTTAAAATACTTAGTTTTTTTTGTATAATATATGCTTGAAGATTCTAGTGAGTAACGCAAATATAATTATGATTTCCAGGTACCTTGATCTGAGGCTGGCCACGATGCCAAATGAGGAAAACTTTTACTTCACTCATGGTTTATATGGAGAAGAGATCTCAAGAGCTCTTACTCAAGTTAAGGAGTTCGTTGACACACATCCTGGAGAGGTAGGATACACAAACATAGTACTCTTAAGCAATCCTTTTACTTCTAATATTCTACTTTCGCATTTCATTGTAATATTTAAAAAATATCCAACTTTTAATTTGAACTTCTCATGGCGCGCATTTTTCTTTGCATTTGTTTTTCAAAATTGCTAATGCCTCGTAATTACTAGTATGCACGTACTTATTGTGCGACACAAATTGAGACTTCAAATCGAAATAAGTTTTCTTACTTCCAGGTGGTCATATTAGACTGTCAACATTTTTACGGCTTCACTCCACACCACCACCAGATGCTGATGCGATATTTACTGAATCTCTATGGGCCGAGACTCGTGCCTCGACAACTAGATCTCAGAGCAATCACCCTCAATTCACTCAATAGATTAAGAACGCAGGTATAGATCAGAACATTGTTCATATTATCATAGTTACATTCTATCATCGCACCGCTCGCCATAGGCAGGGAATTTATTCTCACACATTGCGATTGGAACTGTGCGCACTGTGTGGTATGAAAGAAACTTCATCCTGCGCACGCTCAACCTGTAGAATGAACTCCTTGCTGTGGTTTTTCCAAGCGACTACAATATGAGGTTCTTCAAGTGTATTAGAAGGTTACTACTGGATTGGCAGCATGAGTATGACACCTCTAGAGTTGCACGCGTTCATAGGCCACGGTAACCACTTACGAACAGGTGAACTGTGTGCTTGCCTGCCACCTAAGTAATCCAGTAATAACCGACACTAAGACCTTTGTAAAGAATGCATGCGAAACAGGTGGAAGTTACGACGAACGAACGCTTTTACCATTCAATATTCGAATTCTATACTGTACATGTGTGTGCTCACTACCTGCCGATGCGAGTAGGGTCGGTTAAGTCGCATAATGTCCAATTCTCAACATGGCTCCCTCTCAGTAATTGATATTTCTCCGAAGGTTCTATTACTATAAATTCTCAAAATGCCCAATTCTCAAAACGAGCAAATTTCGATTTTCGAATTTGTAATTTTTTTCTCCACTTCAATCATACCAAGACGGCCAGTATAACTACAATTAAATAGGAACTAACAGATTGCGAATAATATGTAATATTTTAGCGAAACCATCTTAGAAGTCTTGCAGACAGAAACAACCACGAACTACATAATTATAACAAAAGCTAATGCACAACTTTCAGATAATAGTAGTATACCGTAACGAGTCCGTATACGCAACTGGGGAGTTCTGGCAACCGCAGATGTTACCCTCGCCTTGGCCAAGGCAGGAAACGGTCACCGGCCTCATCCACTTCCTCGAGAATGTGAGGAGACACCCCAGCACAGGGTTCGTCCATCAAGCCGTCCTCACGCCTACGCCTTCGTTTATTGTACTCAGGTATTGACCCCAATTCTGACGTTACCATCTCTAACTTAAATTTCTCTAAAATTTTCTTATTTTAGATAAGCGATTGACATTTCTAACCGTATTCTGTTGTTATGTCAAACTAAATTTAGTGTTTGTTAAGCACAAGACAGCACTAAATTTGAATATGACGTCGCTAAAACGAGTGTTACAACTATTAAAAAATTAAGAATGAACGATAAAGATTTTCATAAAATCTGTAAAAACTTATCTTAATAAGTCTTTAGAATGCCGACAAATGATAATTAGTGCATATTATTGATCAAATAGTAAACAAACTGTGATATTTCTCAGTCTTAACCAAGCAAATACAGTTTTTCTCGGTCCACGTACCTGGCAAGTTCGCGGGGTCCGCTAGTTATTTATAAAATCCAAATCAATCGACGATTTATAGAGCTTTATAAAGGCTTTAAGCGTATATAGAACGACAATTGGCATTATTTTAGATGATGTCTAATTTTAGTTTGACATTTCTTATTTTAGTGCATATACGTACAACAGAATCCCTCCGGAGCAGTACATTATACTCGCTCACAAGCATATTCGCAAAACATCATATTCTCGTGTTATGATATTATCGCGTCATGATATTCCTACAGTATGATAGTCGAATAACATGATAATCACAGAACATGCTATTCGCAAATAATTCAATGTACAGTCAACGACACATTTTTTTCTTGAAATGAAAATCATATTTAATTAATTACAGAAGAACTTATTTAATTAATTACATTGCAAACAAAACACAATTACGCTTAGGATAAATGAAATTATTATTCTCTAAGTAAGTAAATCGAAAAAAAATATGAAAAATTTAATCGTATCTCACTGCATTTAATCGCTTAAGGTTATAAAAGGTTGTATCTGTAGCCACCATGTAATAGTACCGGTTTATTTTTTTGACCAGTTATGAATTTTACTTCACTATTACTTTGTTTATTCGTTTTTAATTCTCACCTATTTTCAAGACAAATGCACTTTATAATTGAAAAGGATAAATAAGTAGAATAATGTAGCTGGCCAGTCAACAAAGGAGGTAAAAATCACCTACCTAACTTACCTACAAAATAAGCGATGACATTGTCATTATTCCTCATAAGAGGACATAATTTACCGTCCAGTTACTGGACTCTCTAAGAAGTTTCATAAGTACTGTAGATTTTACCATTTGTACTGGTGCATAAAGTTACCGTCCGCGTCGGCATTATTTATGGATCCTAGTGTACTTTTTCAAATATGATGTTTTTAACTAGTAGTGTTTTACGAATATGGTCTTTTACAATAATGATATTTTACGATTATCGTGTGATGAGAATATGATGTTTTGCGAATATGCTTGTGAGCGAGTATAATGTACTGCTCCGGAGGGAACAGAATACCGTTTAACCAAAAATGACAGTTGAGTACTTTCTCTAATTTTAGTTGTGTCAAGCTAATTTTAAGTTAGTTGTGTGTTCTCAGAATACGAAATTACATTTTGACAGGACTAAACTGACATTTAAGGCCAACGCAAACGAGGGATTTTTCTCCGCGGCGGAGCAAAAAGTACGCTCCGTC
Organism: Eilema depressum; assembly: GCA_914767945.1. Lineage (NCBI taxonomy): Eukaryota > Metazoa > Arthropoda > Insecta > Lepidoptera > Erebidae > Eilema > Eilema depressum. Next base: position 5,942,588 of record OU612026.1, read on the forward strand.
AATAAAAAGTCCTCTGCGGACTTACCACGTACTCAACGCACACGGTGTGCGATCATTTGCTGTCCGGAAATGTAGAGATGTGCACGCTATGGAAGCAAATATTCAGAGGATTAAATATATTGATTCCAAACTTACCATATTTAGTTTTTTCTTCATTCGATAATAAGTCCCATACAGGAGTGGAATAAACCCCTTCAGCCACTTTGGTAACTATATGGTTCATAACCAGCTACGAAACAGTAATTTTTTTTCACTGTTTTGTAACCAGTTACTAAGAAACACCCCTTCAGCCACTTTGGTAATTATATGGTTCATAACCAGCTACGAAAAAGTAATTTGTTTCACTGTTTTGTAACTAGTTACTAATAAACACTTAATAAAAAACTCTATGGCAAGTATGTATATATTTAACTAAGTATTAAAAAAAACTTACAAAAGGGGCAACAATTTCTACGCAATGACCCACAGTGATTGTCTTGCTTTTCAACTCTTCAATAGCCGAATTGATCTCTTCATCAATTTCTACATACATGCTCTGTTTTCGGGTTTTAGCCTTCCCGGTACTGCTTTTGATCTTCATTTCTTTTTCTAAAATGTCAAGCACTTTCGCGATAGACGGATTTTTAATACCCACATAGCGGTTTAAGCGAGAATTCCATCCTTCTACGTAATTTGTATTACGTATTTCTTCTTCTTGACAACACCACATTTTGATGAACTTAATGTCATGTAACCAAAAATGATTAAAATAGGAATTGAACTTTTTTACTGATTCAGTTCTTGGCGATTTTTTCATGATGTATTGATAGCCAATAGTAATATATTTAAAAGGCAAACGAGCTAGGCCCGCACATCGTGCAACATGCCGCCTCTGCACTCTCGAATTCACTCCTAATTTTTTGGCTTTATTGAAAAGGCTGCGACAAAAATGATAGAAACAGCCTTTTACTGTGGTATTTGGGAATTCTTTACGTATAGCAATAATTGCTGGTTTCTCGTAATCAAGGTAACATCTTGGTTGGACTCCATGTTGGCATTCGTGACTTGATTATAGCAAATAATATTTCGTAATCTTTTGTTTTTTATTAGGGAGAAAGGCAAAAAACAAGGGACATAGAGCGCGCCTTACAAGTATGAACTGCTATCACGGGTATGAACAGTACCGAGACTCCTGGCTCAACCTCAATCAGTAGCAAAACAATACACGTCAAAATGACTTCGCAAATAATATTTAATTCGATATGTTAAATCAAAATTTTATACAACATCGTATATTTGTAGTAATAATGACGCAAAAATACCGCAAAATGACGCCATTTTTTTGTATTTTGGCTTTAATTTTATCCATGCATATCAAATCGAACAAAAAACTTCATAACAACAAATTACATTAATAAGTGCATCTATTGATATTTTCAGTAATGCATGAAACGTTACTATAGGTGCGCTATACCATCGCAAAGTATCTGCTAACACTCGGCGCCAAAGACCTGGGTGATAGGCGCGCTCTATATTATAATGTATACTCTAAGGGTACAACTTTTTTCGTATCAACATTGTAACCATGAATACTGTATATCTGCTTGAATGGTTGGTGGACAAGCTTTAAAAGTTCCATCCAGCATATACATATGTATATATGTCAGTTTTGTTCAAAATGCTTTCGACGTCAGGCGAGCTGAATAAAAGAATTCTAATGTCGTCGTTGTAGTCAGCTAAGAGGATCTTATTAAACTTCTCGGGTACTATCACATCTTTAGGTAGTTCATAGTGTAATTTTGGAACTTGCAGTTGTTTATTTCTAGCTTTGTACAAGCCACTTTTAATATTTTCAAATTTAGGCAACTCCACATCAAGTAAATCTACACCGTCGTCCTTAAGTTGACATATTACTTCTTCAAACTGTTTTTGAATAGGATCATAATTCTCACAAACTTTTTTCTTCAGTTGTGACATCTTTTCGAGAATTTTACATCTTGCCATATTCGGCAAGCAATCTGAGCTGTGAGAATTTTCTTTAATTTTTACATTTTCAGTACTTATTTTTAGATTTCCCTTACACTTCTTGTTATAAATGCATTGCCAAAAGGTATTTCCATTAACATATGTTTTGCGTTTATGGTATTCACGGCCTTCAAATATTAATTTTGTACCTGCTCGTTTCGTAGGGAAGAATTCCATCGTCGTATCGTTAGGATTACTTAAAACAAATATTATTTATTTTAATATAATATCAATGCAGACAATACACACTTGATGTGCATTTGTTTGCAATGTCATTAGATATCTATGAATAGATAAGGCTAATATAACAGCCAGCATTTAGAAAAAAGGTTTTAGTCAATGGTTACATACAGAGAAGAAAAAGTATATTTTGATAACTGGTTATGTAAAATTACGAAAATAGAAAATATAAGTGTTTATTAGTAACTAGTTACAAAACAGTGAAACAAATTACTTTTTCGTAGCTGGTTATGAACCATATAGTTACCAAAGTGGCTGAAGTGGTGTTTCTTAGTAACTGGTTACGAAACGGTGAAAAAAAATACTGTTTCGTAGCTGGTTATGAACCATATAGTTACCAAAGTGGCTGAAGGGGAATAAACCTCTTGGCATACCTGGTTCCATAACTTTTTCTTTAAATTTCGGTCGTGCGTGATACTCTTTTTTTGACGTATCATATAAAGCAGTTATTTTTTCGACTTCATTCATTACAATATTACATTCTATTTCCTGGGTCATTATTTATCGTCGTGAATAATAATTAAATTATATATAGGAAAGAAATTCGCGCACTTGACGTTTGACATTATCTTATTTATCCTATGACTGTACATACATAAACTGCGCATACAGGGAGATAAAAAGGTGTAATGTCAATGAAGTTTGACCAAAAAGTTTACTACGAGGAAGCACCGATACATCACTATCGAGCGCACAACGCGGATTCCGTCATGTGCGTTGCATCGCACAGTCACACGTGCTCTATTTTTTTCGGGGACTCCCCCGTACTTTTGTCCGGTCCGCTCCCTGCATGTCCGCGGTAATTCGAGCGACTTTTTGTACGCGGTACTTTTAATCCTTCGTTTGCGTTACTCGATACAATTGTAAGCGATCTATTTTAGAGGACTAAAAAGGCCGCGGATAAAAATCCCTCGTTTGCGCAGGCCTTTAGAGATTTTTAGCTTATTTTAGTTAGCTTGTGACAAGACAGAATTGGGGTCATTAAGATATAAAAATATTAAAAATAAATCTTATATTTATAGTATCCGATACTTCGACATTGTCCGCGAAGTTGGCATTCCGCGAAACTGGCATTTAAGTTTGCATTCCGCGAAATTGCCAATTTGCGAGCGGTTGTCATTTAGCGAAGTTGGCATTTTGAGATGATACCGCATAACCTGCCTTGCGGAAATTTTCAGAAACATACAATGCACGGACATAAAGTCGCTAATCAAACAGACATTCACAATATTATACCTAACATAAAACTCTGCAACAATTTACTAAGCATATTACGAAATAGCTCAATAAGATTTAAATTTTCTTTGAAGGCTTTACTTAGTTGGAAGGGTACGTAGGTACTATTCCAAAGCCTAATTTTCGAGGCAAGGTGTCCCACATCGTGATTCCCACATCCAAGGGGCCATCTCAAAAACCGTAGATGGCCCAGCGCTGGAGTGCGGTGGAATTGCCTCAACAAAAGATACTATGAGTATTCCAAAATCCATTTTCAAAAAGGCTAATTTTCTAATCATTGCCCTAGTATTTATTATTTGTGCTTTGTCGTACCTACTGATTCAAATACTGTACCGTCATATTTTCAGATGGATATCCAGTCTCCGTGAAAAATGTGCGATACCAGTGCAAAAAGACGTGTTACCGAAATTATCGGAGTTCAGTCCCGGCCCGCCATTACCCGGCAGTTCTGCCGCTGGCATACGCGCCCCCGTCAATGTCGTTATCGGTGACTTTGTGGACATGAACGATGCCTTGTTCAGCCGCACCATCATTGATCTTAACATGAAACTCTTGAAAAATACTGATATTGTATACCACAATTACGGGTAAGGATAATTCTTAGACTATATACAAATTCTATAGACGCAGTGTCACTCCAACGCTACGTAAAATATTGTTACTCATTTGATACAAGAATAGTTTAGTATGAAGTGATTGTTTTTGTATGGTTTAGCTTTTTGGCAGTTTCACTTTATACACGAAAGTACCTGAGATTTTTTTTACATATTTACAAAATAGATTTAAGTTGCAATATGAAATCAATTTATAATTGCTATAATTAAGAGTACAATTTTAATATATCTGCCATTGTTATGATATTCCATTAAATCAATACATACCAATCAAGTGCCTGAAATAATACATACCATTCAAGTGCCTGAAATAAAGTTTATTTTGAAATCATTGTGTTTGAATACGAAAAACGATTGATTATGAACTTGTTTTACCAAACACGTTATTACAGAACTCATCTAACTTTATCCTTTCACACAAATCTTTGAAAGACCATTTCCTCTTTTGCTCTAAAGACACTTCATTGTTATCCAAAGTGGAGAACAACTGATCGGATAATTCATCTGATATTTCTATTACTCTACAAATCTTGTCTAAACGTTCTAAATCTTCCAAAGAGCTTGTTAAATCCTTTATATTAAGTATTTGAGATTTTCTTTCGTTGATTTGGAATGAGTTGTCAGAATCTGATTCACTAACGCTGTCCAGTTTGTCGTAAAGATCTTGTTTGACTCGAGTTCTGTCGCCGTTACTGATAGTAGTTACTGTGTTGGCGGTACTCCCGCATGGCGATAAGTTATCAGTTGCTCCTGCTTGGGCTATAACTTTTAAGCCTGCTAAAATCTTTTTGTTTAAATCTATATTTGTACGAAGGTCATCAGAATCCAATGGTGAATATTCATTATTACTTTTTAATACATTGGTTGAATCTGAGTTCATTAATACTATATTACGATTTTTCAATTTTTCATCAATTAAACGCATATCGTAATTTTTAGTGGGTAAAATCTTTGTTAGATCTTTTACACAATAGCTGTTGAGTTTCTCCTTGTTAATTACTAGTTTATCTTCTAAATTCTGTCTGTTACTTGTACCTTTCATGCTATGTGTATCTTCTTTAATTTTTATAATGTCATTTTGAACTTCATTTTCTTCATAGTTTTTGTTAGTTATAAACGGAGATAAGTTCAACTCATTAAAAATATTCTCAACTACTTTATTTGTGATTGCATATGTTAAAGATTTTATAGTCTTCACCACTAAGGGATTTATGTTAGTGTCGTCTGTAGCAGGCTTCTTATTCGATGTAATACTTGGAGCACCGTCTGTTTTCGAAATGTTTGATTTTTTATCTATACTGCTACTGCATAGGCCTTTCTGGAGTTGTTCTGATCTAGTTCTTTCTGTAGCTATGTTTCTAATACGTTCGCAAAAAATCTTATAATCATCCAGTGCAGCAATATTATTCACATTTTGTGATCCTTTGAGTTCAAAGGCTTTAGTTTTATTACAGTGATTTAAAACTATATTTTTGAAATCTCCACATTCTTTATACACCTGTTTATTCACTTTAGGTTGTATATAGTTTCTCTTACCAATGTTGAACTCGTCCTCGGGACAGGGATCAAAGGTTGATTCTACCTTCAACTCCACATTTGAATTAACTTTCATAACTTCTTTGGTCCCTAAACATTGTACATTAAATTTGCTACTGTGAGATTTTTTAAGCAAGTCTTCGGTGATGATTAACATTTTCGAGAATTCTCTTTTGACACTTTCTAAACGTTCTTGTACTTTCATACTGTCGGCTTGTTGAAAAGGGTGTTTGGGACTAAATGTTATGTAACTATGGAAGAACGAATTTCTATTTTGTCTTACAGAAGTTTTTGATGTGTCGCAGTTATCATTCCACACTTTAAATAGTTCGTTTCTCTTTTTTGTTTCACAATTTAGCAGAGTGGTAGTGGCAGTTCTAGAGCTTTGTGGAAGGAGTGGTTTTCGCAAAAGTAAGGGGCGAGGTTTTGGAACGGGCTTCGTTTTAATATGGTCATGGGAATTGCTACATAAAATCTTATCTGTAGATCCATTTATGTACTTACATTGTATAGTCATCTCTTCGTTACCTTTGAGTTTTGGTATTATAATTCGCTTTGGCAATCTAGAACGCACATACGTTGTTTTACTTAATGTATTGGATTCAACGAACTGCATTTCGGAGAAAAATATTGAGTCCACCACCCTACAAGCGTACGAGTACTCGTTTTCGTACCAACAGATAAGTTTGAAGAACGTTGGTCTTAGTTGCAAACTTGAGTCGACATCGAGAATACAAGAATGACTATCGCCTATGAAATCGGATGATACTGCATCTTCGTCGGATATCCTTATAATATTTTTAAGTCCTCTTTTACTTGCCATTTCTACAGCTTTTACGATATCTTCTATTGACGTGCTTACTTCCAATCTGTGTAATAATAATAATGAATTAAAAGTCGACTATTTCAAATGGTATGTTGCTGTTGCTTGAGAGCACCAGGTGTGTCCCCTATTACATGGGACCAAAAATCATAATTAAAGATTTAATACACTTCTGCCTACCCCTTCGGGGATTGACGTATAATATCTAAGATATTTTAACTTTCCCTGGGACTTCCGAGTGTCATTCATTACTCAGTCTGTAAGGTCACTTCATTACAGTTGATCCTAGTGTCAGGAGTTACAATTGTGGAAATGCGGGTAGAATGATTATATCGACACGTTACAAACTCAATACAAATTTAAAAGCAATGGCAAAAATAGTAAGACCATGGCATACTTAATAGTAATGTCCAGCACAGATACATTTATTATTGGAACTCTGAATGCTAGCCCGGTCATTTTGTCCTTCACTTGCGGTAAGATCTTGCCTAGCGCCTTACAGGCACCTGTAGTGGCCGGGATTATGTTCTGATTGATGCTTCTATGATCTTTCCAATGCTGGCAACAAAACGAAATATTGATTGAAGAGATAAAATTTGAGTTTTCTAAAAAATAGTGGCTTGCACGTGAAGTCGTCTTAGGCCCTAAAGGTATTTGTGAACCCCTTTAGACCCAACTATGTGAAGAGTTTAAGTATGTTTCGATACAACAGCTAGTATCAAAACAACACCAAAACACGCTATCCTACATAATACTATAAATGTGAAAGTTTGCGAACATGTTTGTTTAATGTTATTCAGTGAACTGAAATCTTGCTGTAATTTGGAACAGAAATAGATTACAGAATGGAATAACACATAGATTTTTTTTATCCCGGAAATAAGTTACCATAGGCAGCGGAACGAGATTAAAATTTCACGCAAGCAAAGCCGCGGGCTACAGCTAGTTACAATATAAAATTCTGATAATTGTGCCTATCGCAGCCCTCTGCTGGACATACTCTCCCAATGTTTTTTTTTTTACTTTACTTAGGTGGTAGACAAGCACTGTTGTGTTGGGAGGCTTTTGTCTACGGTTTCCGCGCTGGCCAGACTGGTTGGTACAGGGTTTTATTTCGTATTTTCCATCTCTCGCAGTGATATTCTCTGCGTATGGTCTGCTTATTTTTTTCCTTTAGTCGCCTATTACGACACTTTTCGAATGAGATGAGGTAATGACACTTTGTGATGATGGTATTTTTCCGTTTTCCTCTCTGATTTTTATTTCTCCTTTATTACCTTTCCTCGCAAGCAGAGGCCGTCCAGGGGCTTGAGTGAGGGTGTCATAGCATGTATACTGGTAATGAAGCCTTCCACCACACCGTAGTGGTCACTCAGCACTTTGATTATTGGAGCCAAGCAGTATAGAGTGCTTGATGCACACGATATTACCTTAGCACCTGGAAAAAAGACAATAGAGGATACTCTAAGAAGTTTCAATTATGTCAATTGAGGAGTTCGACTGGGGAAGTACCTACTTCTATAGAATATCGCGGACATAATAACCTGTTGCTGTGTTCCCGGCAGTGAGTAGAGTAGCCAGAGCTCACTGGAGAGTGCTTGTGCTGTCAGTGAGAAGACCAAAAACTTGTCTTGCTTTGTCTTCTGCACGAACACTCTGCATCCGGCAGAGAGTTTCTGAGGATACAGAAACTCTCTGCCGGATCGGCAGCACAAGTATGACTCCCCTGATGTTACACACGTTCATAGGCCACGGTAACCACTTTCTATCAGGTGAGCCGTATGCTTGTCTGCCACCTAGTCACTCCTTCTTTAATCACTCCTTGAATTAAAAAAAAAATTACAGATTCTTCTTCATCTTCATTGTAGCGTTAATCCTAGTCGAACCCAAAGCTTTCACCTTGGAGTCTGGGTTCCGCTTTACCAGTCTAACTGCGGATTTGACTGGACTTCGATATTTCGCCTGCCTCTGATCTGACCTCCACAACCCAAAGGTGAAATTAGGCGATATCGAACAACTGGTCTAGCTGCAAACTAGACCAGTTGTTGGATTAGGGTTAACGGATTCTATCGCAATTTATTTGGTATTATTTTACTATTATCACTGAGCCAGACGTATCCGTTGCTTCTCAGCAGCCATGGTCAGCAAAAGCAACCGAAAACGTCAGGTTCAGTGTACCTAATCGCGAAAGAATCCGTTAAAATAATTTTTATTTCAACAATTTGTTCACTAGAGTACCTGAGTGACACATAAAGGTTTAGGCTGAATTACCAATAAGTATGTAAGTACCGTTTGTTCATTGGTATTCATGAACCGATTCAATTCATTCAATCACATCACTAATGAAGCGGTAAACGATTCATTGTATTGCATCTATAGGTAGTTGACACTAATCCAAAAGTTGATTACGCATGTTCATTTCCGAAGCCAGAATGTTGAAAAAATTAGTGAAATATCAATTAAATACATTTTGTTTAAAGCGGCTACGTTCCTGAAGTATGACGTCACAATTCTGGTCGATACTGAAGTTTAACCTGTTCGTTTTTGTTCCTTTCCGTTTTGGCCTATGGACTTGTGCAACACCAGAAGCTACACTCGTGCTGCCGACCCTGTAGGAACTTGCTTCCCCTTACCTAATAGCTTTTTTAATTTTTACTATCTGCACCTGTCATCCTAGCAGAAGCAGGCCGCGGTGGCGGCGCGCATTGCGTGCCTCCCCATACCCGGGGGCGAGTTGGGGACTCTGTGGTCCCCACACCGGAAGAGGGCCAGATCGAGAGATATGGCCCTGGGCCGGCTGGGGTGTGAGGGATATGGCTACGACAATCTCACCTCTGGCAACTGACGGCCCACAGATGGCGTGCGTTTTAGTCGGTTCGAGTCCGACATAACCTCCTCCTCCGGCTCCGGCGGGGGAGGTATCCGTGGGGATATTTCACACGATAAAAAAAAAAACAAAAAAAAAGGTATAGCTGTCATATAATGTTACCTGTATCCAGCAAATAGTCATTCACACCTAGTATGACCATGGGGACGTCCACACTCGGAGCTGTCACTATAACCCGTCTCACTCCTGCACTTTGTAGGTGACCCTAAAAATATTAATGAGAAATTAGATTTGTTTTTCTGAATAATGAAGTTTTTTTTTATCGTCAGAAATATCTATCAAGTGTAGACAAACTGTAGACATTTTTATTTTATTTGGGCCTACTGACAGAGTCCACAATTTTAGGTGTGCAGTTCTAATTTTCTTTTTATTATTTTGTCGTCAAATTGACTGCGCCCCACCTGATGGTAAGCTGGGGTGCAGTCCAAAGACTAGTGGCAAGCACCCCGTACTATCCTCAAAAGACACTCAATAAACGTGTACTGCGCGTAAAGAGCACAGCACATTTTAGGTCCAAGATATTCAGTTCCACATTCTACCCTATTTAGCCTACCCTGACGCGCTATAAGCACCGCATACCACAGCCGCGATCCAAAGGAAGAGAGAGAGATAGCTAGGTGATATAGCTCTCAGTAGGCTTACAGTTCCGTGAAGTAGATGTTATCTGACCTCCACAACCAATTACCGATATCAAAGTTCCTTAGTTAGACTAGCTAGTCGGACCAATGTCCTGCCATATGATGCTTCCAGTTCTATAATGATGATGATGATGATAGTGGTAAGACTTAGAAGAACAAACCGATGCTTTATCTAAGCTGGTGAACATTCCAGATGCTTCGATGACGTACTGAACTCCAGCTCTGTGCCATGGCACGTCCGATGGGATTTTTTCTTGAAACACTTTGATTTTCTGATCTGTTACATAGAATAATATTACTTTCGATTTAGACAATAAACATGAAATAGTGCCCGGTTGACAGCAATAGTCCTCCGCGTCCACTATTGTACAGTCAGCATCAGAACAATCTTGACGAACAAAGTACTCAAAATGAACTTAACTTCTTTAAGATGATGAATCATTTTATCGTTAGAAAAAATGGACTTGAGCTAATTATTTTCGAAGCCGACTGTTTTAATATTCCATCGTCACAGTGTTGATCTTTATAACTGGATACCTACGTCAGTATACATATTTATGTGCCTACATTTTGCCGTTAGATTGGCTAGGCAATGTAGGTAGGTAGACTCTGTTCTAAACTGGAGTACCCGGAGTCCGGACTGGAGACGTAACCATTTTATCCTTTAGATACGGAGGGTAGGGCTATTATATTACTGTGCAGAACAATGTACATAGTATAGTAAATAGGTCATAGTATGTAAGTTATAGCAAATAAGATAGTTCTAAGTTCATAATAAACATTTTTCAACACACAGTAGGGCATTTAGTTTGTAAGCATTTTGTACTAGATTTCGTAAAATTAATTTCCTTTTCTTATTAAATTCTTATAAGATTCTTATTAGACATTGTATTAGATAGTAAATAAGCATAGTAGATTATATAAATAATCATTGTACATAGAAATAGAGGTACATGCAAAATTATTGTTAGGCCGCTGGTGGACGCATCGAGCGCGGTTAACTCGATGCGCCTATCATAGACGGCACGTGTAAGCTCCGCGGGCTATATAAACAGAGGGCCCAGATGTACCGTTACCTCAGTCGGCATACGTATTCGTAGAGAACACTACTCTACTCAATAAACTACTTTCAAGATTCTTCAAGATTATTATTTCCAATTAAAAGTATTCCTCTCTTGACGTTCTCGAACCTTCGCTGGGACTTCTCGACGGTGTGCCCCGCCTTGATCGCCGTGTCTGTTCCGCATCCGGCTTTCTCCCGACCTTGCTCAGCGCACCCACAGTATAGTTTCCGCCAGATAAAAAGTCTAGCGCTGGGTTAGGGTCGGGGCCAGTACGTTCAGTACATTTTGGTCCTTGCGAGCCGGATCAAGGAGCAGCACGGAGGAATCGTGTGGAACACCACAGGTGGAGCACCAGGGTCGTCCCGGGTTTGGCAAGGGAGCGTCAAGGGAGTGAGTCAGCAAATAGTCAGCAAGCTTGAAGAATCAAAATGCCGGTTACGAGGTCAGAAACCAGCAGAAAACCAGCAACACACGCCGTGGGTGCATCTGGACCTGAGGGGGCCGCGGAGCCGACCGCATCAGAGTTGTCCGCCTCAGACAGAACCACGACGGAAGAGACAGTGACCACCATTGAGCCACCGTCCGCTTCGGGGCCAACGCCGTGTCCCGAAGTGTTGCAACAGTTGCGGAGCCGAAAACCGCAAGCAGCATCCCGTCCAGCCACCGGTAAGAGGGGGGGAGGGAGTGTATCAGTGCGTTCGAAAGCAAGAACATTGAAGATAGCCAACGCAAAACAAGATCTACTTCAATTGAAGATAGAACTCGCAGCAGCAAGACTAGCAGCGTTAGAACAAACCGACAGTGAAGATGAAGACCTGGAAGACCAGGAACAGGTGTCTGCAGCAGCTGAAGAAAAGGTCGGTGAGTGGCTCAGCCGTCAAGAGCCACCACCACCCGCCGTCTTAGCCATCGCAGACACACCACATCAGGAGCCGAGTGGGACGACGCAAGCAGCGCTACCGCCGGTTCAACAGCAGCAACAGCAACAGAAAAACGACTACTCCGACCTAGCCGCAGCCATTTCACAGGCGGTCAGGTCGGCGCAGCGGCCGAAATTCATCGAGCTACCTAACTTCAGTGGGGCTCACCAGGAGTGGCTGCCGTTCAAGGCAGCATATAGAGAAACAGAAGATAGTTACACCGCCATAGAAAACCTCAACAGACTGCGAAGAAATCTCCGTGGAAAAGCAAGAGAAGCAGTAGAAAGTCTTCTCATCACGAATTCGCAGCCAGCCGAGATCATCCGTACACTCGAGTCAAGATTTGGGCGACCCGAAGCCATAGCAACCACAGAAATTGAAGTACTACGAAGCCTTCCGAAGTTAACAGAAAATCCGAGAGAAATCTGCGTGCACTCTACGAAGATTACAAATGCGGTCGCGATACTGAAAAACCTAGATTGCATACATTACCTTTACAACCCAGAAGTCGCAAGATCCCTGGTTGAAAAACTGACGCCGGTTTTGAAGTATCGCTACTACGACTACGCATCAACACAGCCAAGAGAGACACCAGACCTCGTGAAGTTCGAAAAATTCATGAAGAGAGAAGCCGACCTGTGCGGGCCGTACGCCCAACCAGAAAACGTAGTGCAACAACACACCGTGCAACAGAGGCGCCCCCAGCGAGTCAATACAGCAACTGAAGCCCAAACCAACAAAAAGTGCGTTATCTGCAGTGAACAGCAACACCCAACTTATAAGTGTGACAAATTCAAGAATGCAGACGTCGATGCAAGATGGGACATAGCAAAAGAAAAGGGGCTGTGCTTCAGGTGCTTGAGACATCGTGACAGACAACATACTTGCAGTGAGCGGCGGTGCGGTATCAACAATTGTAACAGGACTCACAACACCCTGTTACACTACAAAAAGAAGCCCACTGAAGAAACAGCGAACACGACTGAAGCTATCAACTCAGCGTGGACAGGTTCGAAAAAAGAAACATTTTTAAAGATCCTGCCGGTTCAACTAGCGGGGCCGACAGGGACAGTGAACACGTTCGCACTTATTGACGACGGTTCTACAGTTACTCTGCTCGACGACGCCGTGGCTAACAAGATCGGCGCGTCGGGACCTACAGATCCGCTCCGGGTGAAGACCATCAACAGTACCAGAACTACAGATCAACAGTCAAGAAGAGTCTCACTCGGCATCAGAGGAATCAACAGTACAGAAATAGAAGAGGTTCAAGCACGCACAGTCAAGAATCTCACAGTGTCATCTCAACGGGTGACTTACAAACAGTTAAGGGGTTGCGACCACCTCGAAGACATCAAGAACGACCTCACGTATGAAGAAGCAAGACCGAAGATCCTCATCGGGCAAGACAACTGGCGTCTCCTGCTCACCTCCGAAACCAGAACAAACAAGCCGAACCAACCAGTGGCATCTTACACGCCACTGGGATGGGCTCTTCACGGCAGCAACGCGAGGACTTCGGGCAGGCGTCATGAATACATCTCGCACATGTTTGAAGATGAAGCCGATCATCAACTCGACAGGATGGTCAAGCAGCACTTCAAGGTGGACAACCTACTCTCGAAACCGAAGACAGACCCAGAACAAGCTTTTCGTGTCCAACAGCAACATACAGTCCACAAGCCCGACAGAAGACACGAAACAGCGCTGTTACAGAAACAAGAACAGGTTTCACTGCCGAACAACTACGACAACTCGTTGAGAAGACTACAGATCATAAAGAAGAAGCTCGACCCTGATCCAGCCTTCAAAGAAGAATACACAGAACAGATGGACGCCCAATTATCCAGCGGGTATGCAGAGCTGGCGCCATCTAACAACACAGGTTCTCGCTCGTACAAGCCGTACGTAGCGCATCGTTTAGCAGCTATCGAAGACAGCACCACAGTGAACGAGTGGCGGTGGGTCCCGACGAAGTTAAACGTCGCGGACGACGCCACCCGAGACGTACCTACAGACTTCAGTAAGCAGCATCGATGGTATAGAGGGCCAGACTTCCTATACCTACCGGAAGAGTCATGGCCGGCAGACACATCGAAATCAGAAAAAACTGAAGACGCAGAAGAGAAGATACATCACATCAACTCACAGAAGAAAGAAAAATTGTCAGACGCGCTACCCGAGGTCTCCCGCTTCTCTAGCTGGGATAGACTCCGGTACGCTACAGCCAGAGTCCTGCTCTTCATACAGCTATGTAAGAAGAAAACAGAAAACGTGAACTATCGTCGGACTCAGAAAAACAAGATAGCAGACCCAGACTGGCGTAAGACAAACAAGAAAACAGTGAAGCCACCTCCCGCACAGCTGAGTAAGTCGGTCGCTGACCCCTACTTACCTATCACCGCCGAGCTACTACGCGCAGCTGAAGACCTACTCATGCGAGCAGCGCAACAAGACTCATTCGCCGCCGAGATAGAAGATCTGCAACAAGGAAGAGCTGTACAGAAGGAAAGTCGTCTACACCAGCTAAGTGTCATCACAGTCAACAGTGTACTACGGGTAAGAAGCCGTATACAAGCCGCCAGAGACGTCTCCGAAGACTTCAAGTCGCCAATCATAGTGGATGGCGATCACCCGACGGTCAAGCTGTGGATCAAGCACACTCACGAGAAATTGCATCACTCGGGAGTCGAAGCCACGATCAACGAGTGCAGACAACACTACTGGGTCGTACGCCTACGCCCGGTAACCCGTTCGCTACTACGACAGTGTCTGCATTGCCGCATCCGTACGCAAGTGCCGCCGTACCCGAGGACAGGTGATCTGCCGGAGTGTCGCTTAGCTCACCATAAGCGACCCTTCACACACACCGGGGTCGACTACTTCGGGCCTCTCACAGTGACAGTTGGGCGTACCAATCAGAAAAGGTACGTCGCGATCTTCACCTGCCTAACGACGCGCGCCATTCATCTAGAGATAGCAAACTCTCTCAGCACCGACTCAGCCATCTCCGCTCTACGACGGATAATGGCAAGAAGAGGATGTCCTGAAGAAATCTGGTCTGACAACGGGACCAATCTGCGAGGCGCCGACCGCGAGTTACGACAGGCGATCGACACAGCGACAGCACAGGAAGCAGCCAAGAAGAAGACTTCGTGGCGCTTCATCCCTCCCGGTGCTCCCTTCATGGGTGGAGCCTGGGAACGAATGGTGCGATCAGTGAAAACAGCACTGGCCGCCACACTGCACGAGCGACGACCCTCCGAGGAAGTCTTGGCCACCTTGCTAGCAGAGGTGGAGTATACCGTCAACAGTCGCCCACTGACGCATGTGTCAGTGACCCCGGAGGATCCCGAATCACTAACCCCCAACTACTTCCTGTTGGGCGGACCTGGTGGTGTACAGCAGCCGGGCGTCTTCGACGAAAAGGATGGCGCCTCAAAATCCAGTTGGCGAGCAGCACAGCGCCTGGCCGACCTCTTCTGGGCCAGGTAGCTCCGAGAGTACCTGCCGGAGCTTCAGCATCGACGAATGCCAGATGGACGCGAACCCACAATAGACCTACACGACTTGGTCTTGCTGGTGGATCCCAACGCGCCCCGCAACATGTGGCTGCGAGGACGAGTCATCTCTACATTCCCCGGGCCAGACGGCGTGACCAGGACCGTCGATCTCCAGACAAAAGGCGGAGTGCTGCGACGGCCTGTAAGAAAACTCATCGTGCTGCTATCCGGAGCTTCGAGTTCTGCACCGAAGGAAGTGCGACTGCGTCCCACGGGGGGAGAATGTGCAGAACAATGTACATAGTATAGTAAATAGGTCATAGTATGTAAGTTATAGCAAATAAGATAGTTCTAAGTTCATAATAAACATTTTTCAACACACAGTAGGGCATTTAGTTTGTAAGCATTTTGTACTAGATTTCGTAAAATTAATTTCCTTTTCTTATTAAATTCTTATAAGATTCTTATTAGACATTGTATTAGATAGTAAATAAGCATAGTAGATTATATAAATAATCATTGTACATAGAAATAGAGGTACATGCAAAATTATTGTTAGGCCGCTGGTGGACGCATCGAGCGCGGTTAACTCGATGCGCCTATCATAGACGGCACGTGTAAGCTCCGCGGGCTATATAAACAGAGGGCCCAGATGTACCGTTACCTCAGTCGGCATACAGTATTCGTAGAGAACACTACTCTACTCAATAAACTACTTTCAAGATTCTTCAAGATTATTATTTCCAATTAAAAGTATTCCTCTCTTGACGTTCTCGAACCTTCGCTGGGACTTCTCGACGGTGTGCCCCGCCTTGATCGCCGTGTCTGTTCCGCATCCGGCTTTCTCCCGACCTTGCTCAGCGCACCCACAGTATAGTTTCCGCCAGATAAAAAGTCTAGCGCTGGGTTAGGGTCGGGGCCAGTACGTTCAGTACAATTACCCTGCGGGGGCCTTAGACAAATTCTTCTGCGGATGCGTCCGCCGATGACAACTGCGGATGCGTCCACCGATGACAACTGCGAATGAATCTGTCTATGTGTAGAGGAGTCATTAGGAAGTCTACCGTATCTACTAAGTTGCACCAAGAATAACCGATATAGGTAGGAACTTTCCCCTTCGGCTCCGGCGGGGCAGGTATCCGTGGGGATTTTTCGCACGATAAAAAAAAAGATACCTACCAAACATTAAGCGAGCCCCAACCCTCTAAGTGTAAACTGGTCAAAAAATCTATGCATCCCAGGTAAAAAGGTACTTTAAGACTCATTTTATTGAAGTGCCCAGGGTCCCTAATAAGTTTTATCTTCATTAGGTAGTTGCCTAGTCTTAACATTAGCTATACAAAGAAATTAAACACTATGAGATAGGTAAGTAACGGCATAATTATGATAAATATTTTTTTTATTATTATTCTTTAGGTATGGTAACGGTTAACTATATAACAGAGAATTAAGTGCTGTAATTTTTTGGTACAACAGTCACTACAGTCAGGTAACTACTTAAGTAGGTACTTACGTACCCGGTGTTGCACCTGTGAACTTATGAGATGAAAGCTGATCATGAGAGATAAAGATGAAGTTAATTTTTTTAGGCCTCCTGGTGGAAAGTGATTAACCATTTAGGTGTCACACAAGCATAGGGCCTCCTGGTGGAAAGTGATTAACCATTTAGGTGGTAGATAAGCACAGGGCCTCCTGGTGGCAAATGATTATCGAGGTCGATGGACGTGTGCAACACCAGGGTACCAAACTCGAGCTGCTGACCTAGTGGAAACCTTCTAATGCCCGTCTTCAAGAATCCTATATTGTAGTAGCTTAGAAAACCCACCGCAAGGGAGATCATTTCACGTTAATCTAGGAATAGTAACCAGTAGTTATGGAATACTACCGGTTACTGTCATCTGACCTCCAAACCCCGAAGGAAAGTCCGAGATAAGGAAGTAACGCGTAACCCATAGCACGTAAGGTTGACTTGCGTCCCGAAGGTCTCCGTGGAGCCTGGAGGACGTATACGAAAGAGCATACCTAGAATGACGAAATATTATAAACCTCATAACAACTTAGTAGATGTTTTTACTAATATATCTTATTTTATACATATCTTGTTTATTATTTACCCATAGTTACTTAACTTAAGAAAACGCCTACTTTACATCACTGCGACTCCGATGACGGCAGGTCAGGTCAGGAGATAACATTGAAGTTGAAATAAAATACAGATAAGTAAATAGAAAAATAATTGAACTCAAAAGTAAGGGGTTACTTAGGTGATAGGATGAGCTGGCACCTATATTGCAAGAAAATATGATTATTATCCTACTATGTGCTAGTAACTATTTAGTAATCTGTGTATGTGCTTAACTTAATATAGTTAGGTACCTAGTGTACCTACTTATTACAAATAATGCTTCATATTTTACAAATGCGGATTGGATGGATTAGTGAATGAATAGATGAATGTTTATTGCTTAATACCTACTCGAACACGTCAGACCGACTGAACGAATCTGGAAAAAATTTGGCACAGCTATTGGTTACGGGAATGGGTTTGGTGAGAAGGGTTAATGGTCAAATCAAATCAAATGGTCATGCTGAGTCGCCGTAGCAGCAATTCTCTCTTCAGAGTCTTCAACAATGGTGGGATATGATGATCAACAGAACTCTTACCATTAATGATGATTTCATCGTCTGTGTGCGTAACATTTCCTCTGAATTTGCCATGTGTGGAGTCGAACTTTATTAAATAACAGATATACTCGATGTCGATTGCCGGATCATTGATAGCGGTCAACTGAAATAAATGCCACCAAGTTGTTGTAGATACAAAGTATGTATGGCTTAATCACATTATAAAAAGGGGTCCAAATACCTAGCGAATAAACATGCATAGATGGGTACATTTTTTTTCGTGAATACTTATCCCATAGGTACCGGAAACCGGGGACTTAGCAGTTAACCGCTACGCCACAGAGAGATATGCGGTAGATTAGATAGTGTTCGAAACTTCGAACAGAATGATCGATTCCGTGTGTCTACTAAGATTCTATATGACTAAACCCCTTTAATAGTTTCTTCCTACGTACGTAGTTTCCTTATTTATACCTTAGAATTTATACAGTATTAATAATACTATTCCATTGTTTTACCTGTATTTCCGAATTATGAAAACACGTTCTAAACGTTATTCTTCCTATCCGGCCAAAACCATTTATACCGACTCTTAAAACCATACTCGATGTGCTTGGACTATGTAATTAACCATATAGATTTTGTTTTAAATAAATATTTGGAGATAAAAATATATTTTCATTAAAAATGTGACATTTTGAATTACCCGCGTCACGTCAACTCAACAGGCAACAAGCTGAAGTTAATTGTCTCTGTTCAAAGTATAGAGAACTAGAGAACACAATCTTTATATAAAAGATCATCTCCAGCTGTTTTAATTTAAATTAAATATGACGCATATTTTATAGTAATAAACATATTTTGTTATATACAAAACAAAATATTTACTTACTTACAAAAAAGTGGTTGCATAATTTTAGATAAAAAAAAAACCACTTTGACATTCTATGGTTTTGCTGTTTTCTGTGCATATCATAGACAGACATAGAATGTTCCTCAGATTAAATAAAAGAGGTGCAGGTACAAAAGCCGAGGAAATTATAAGATACGGCACGGCGATATAGTGCTGGCCTAGAAGCAGGCAGTGTACTTTTCGCCATTACAGTAATTTAGAAAACTATAGTTTTAAACATATGTATTTATAAATAAAGTAAATAGTAATTCTAAGAAGTACCTACCTACAACACAACCATATTCTGTACGATATTTTTCATCAGTACCTATTAGAAAAATACGTATTAGATTGAATCTAGATTATACAGGTGCTGGACGGATAAAAATGTATGATCTAACGATTTCAGCTACTGCGAGTCACTACCTTTTTGTCTTTTTCCTGTTTAGAAACTTATTTCGAAGACTAAAAATCGAAATTGGACTACTACTGACTAAGTAGTAGTTCAATTTCGGTTTTTAGTCTTTAGTCAGTTAGTTGGCCTAGTTTATTTCTTTAATAAGTGTTTTCATAAGACGTCGCTAGTTTAAATATCTAACCGAATGGAGTACCTACCTATAATTAATTCGTAACGAGGTTATCCGACAAAGAACCAAAGTTACCGACATAGCTCGCAGAATAAGCAAGCTGAAGTGGCAGTGGGCTGGCCACATCTGCCGAAGGACTGATGGCCGTTGGAGCAAACGAGTCCTAGAGTGGAGACCGCGCGTAGGAAAACGGAGGGTAGGACATCCCCTAGCCAGATGGACCGACGACCTGCGAAAGGTGGCTGGGACGGACTGGATGTGGAAGGTGGAGGATCGGCAAACGTGGCGCACATTGGGGGAGGCTTATGTCCAGCAGTGGACTGCAATTAGATAGGCTAATTGATTGATTGATTGATTGACAATACCCCCTAATTATCATTCATCCTACAGACTTCTAAATAAATCTTACGCGCATTTATGTTTTGAATTAAAGCGGCTATTTACTTCGTTTCATTACTTACTTCATATTGCGCCGACCCCAAATAAACTTGGGATAAGGGCAGAAGGATGATGATTATTTTCGCTACTTTTTGTTTTTGTCCATAAAGCCCGGTTTTCACTTTGATTAGTAAAATTGTGAGTGCTTAGCTGATTAGTAAATTTGTGAGTGCTTAGTGAATTTGTGAATGCGAGTAGCGTCCAATACTGTTTAGCTGTTGTGTTTAGTATGTGTATATTGTGTATGCAAGCAACAACGATGGATGAAATATCGCGTTTGCTTCTTCTTTTTCTTCATTATCCTAGCGTTAACCCCAGTCGCACCCGAAGCTTTCATCACGGAGTCTGAGTTCCGCTTTATCAGTCTAACTGCGGATTTGGTTGGACTTCGATATTTTACGTGCAGCGACTGCCATCTGACCTCCACAACCCAATAGCTATATTGGGCGATATCGTATAGCATTGTAGCTAGACCAGTTGTTCGACTTTTTAGGCTCCAACTACTCGTATTGACTACCATCTGACCTCCACAACCCAATAGCTAGGACACGATGGTATATCCGTCCCTATAAAGCAATCCGACTGGGGAAGTACCTCCGCCTTACAGAATACGGCGGCTAAATAACCTCGTGTTGTGATCCCGGCGGTGAATAGGGTAGCCAGTGCTCACTGGAGAGGTTTTGTGCTGACAGTGGAAAAACCAAAGGCTTGTCCGATTTATCTTTTGTGCTGATGGCACAGAATCTCTCTGTTCTTACAAGGTCGCCAGAACAAGTGTAACTCCCCTGGTGTTGCACTCACCCATAGGCCACAGTAACCATTTACCATCAGGTGGGCCATGTGCTTGTCTGGGAACTAAGTAATATAAAACATTGCGATATTGGGCGATATCGAAGCATTGCTTAACGTGCTTCTCTGAGGCACAACCAGACCAATGCAAATAGGTACCCATACTCATGCATACAAATATTTGCAACGAGCGGGGATCGAACACGTGCCTCCTGCGTAGCGGCTGCGTTCACTACCACCACGCCACAGAGGCTGTCAATCGCGTTTGCATTCTATGGGAAACGGATCACTTAATCCCATCCTCTCCTTTCCTAATATAGGACAACATGTGCAGGACTTAGATACTACCCGCATACGGTGCAGAATATTCCATCAAGAACCAAGCGGTTCGGCGACTCCTGCTTCTGCCGCACCATTAAGGCCTGGAGTTCTTCACCAGTTCACGTGTTTCCCTCTTCCTACAGTCCCGCGTCCTTTAAGCGAGGCACCATTGTAACATGGTACATGTCTATAATGGCGACCCTCTTTTCCGAGGCTTTGCCTCCAGCTTACCATCAGGCGAGGTGAAGTCAAATTGACGTGTCTTATCTAAAAAAAAAACACTACGTAGACGATTTATACACGGGGCTAGCTACTATATCTACAAAGGCAACGAAACATTGCAATAATAGAATGTCAAAGGTCAAAATCCCGAAAACCAATATTTTGAGACCTTTGTACCCAACAAAACCATCCACCTGTTTAGTGGATTGTACGGGGAAAGGCTACTAAAAAAAATAGAACGTGGTTCTAATCACGCTACTCACAGTTTCACTCACACTCACACTCGCACTCGCACTCACATTTTTGTCCAAACGTGTTTTGTACTAATCACTAAGCAGCTACACTAATTACTCGCACTCACACTAATCAAAGTGTGGACGGCGCTAATCACGCTACTCGCAGTCACACTCGCACTCACACTCACAATTTTTTGTCCAAACGTGTTTATTATTAATCACTAAGCACCTGCACTAAGCACTCGTACTCCCACTAATCAGAATGTAAACCGGGCTTAATGTACTTAATTGTACCGAAAGTTATGAATGAACCTACTAAAACGTCGCTCGCGTGAGACAGCAACGTAATATTAGGCCAGCCAATATCAAACACTTAACCAGTCTATTCTTTTTATAGTCTATGGTTCATTGATCTACATGAAATTGTCTATTATTACCACCCGTTTCAGTACAGCCGCTTTCCGCCTTCTTGTCAGTGATGCCAACTTGGGGGTTTTCCCCCTAAATTTAGGGGGAAACAAGATGTCTAGGGGATTTTCTAGGGGGTAAATTTATTTAGGGGGATTTTTAGGGGTGGATTATTCAAAAATTATTGTTGTTTTTTTTAAGTGTCCGCCATTGGTGCTTTAATATTAATTTGTTTAATCATCCAAATAAGGTTTTAATAACGTGTTCACAATTATTACTTTACTTACTTACTACTAGGTACTACTATATTATATACTTACTATAATATTATAAATGCGAAAGAAACTCTGTCTGTCTGTCTGTTACGCTTTCACGCCTAAACCACTGAATCGAATTTAAATTTGGTATAGGGGTAGATTATACCTTGAGAAAGGACATAGGCTATGTTTGGTCGCGATAACCGACATCCACGCGGGTGGAGCCGCGGGTAAAAGCTAGTTTCTTAGAGATTAAATGTTAAAATTAAAGAATCACTTTTTTGCAACTACAGTTATTTATAGTACTTGAATGTATTTTTAATTTATATTAGTAATTAGTTCACAAAGCAAGTGTATACAGCCTCGTTCAGAGCTAATGTTTTTCGCAAAATTTGTCACTAAAGACACGCGCAAAAGCACCAGCAATGCCAATCATCTTAGACAAAGTACTCTTTCTCTAAAGTGCCAAATATCATAAAATATGTTGTGACAAACCAATCAAACCATATGGATTTAAATCTCGCATGTTTTGTTGTTTGCGCGTTTTTAGTGAAAATGTTGCGAAAAACATGAGCAGTAGCCGTACCTTAGGGTCTGTCCATTAATCACATGAGACTCACCTGGTCCAGAAAAAAATCACGAAATCTAACCACACGTGTATTTATTTTTTCTTATACTTAACACGCGATTTTTAGATAGATAGATAGATACACAGAGTAAGTAATATACTACGTAATAGATAATATCTACTTTATTGTACACTAATAGACGTACAGTAGAGACAAGTGGGTATCATGTAAACATATTCGATTTTTATCATGTTGCTTATTTATCTAGCATTCAAAAAATTATTAAAAAATACACATGTCGTGATCTTGGGTAAGGGATAGGCGGGGAGGGGGGGGGGGGGGGTTTGAAATTCACCACGTATTACTATGTACTATGAGTAAGGGAGGGTTAAAAAATTTAGGGGTTTTTAATCGATATTTAGGGGAATTTGAAGTTGGTTCTAGGGGGAACATTCCGTAGGAGTTGGCATCACTGCTTCTTGTCCTTCAGCTGACATTTTAAAAATCCATCTCGCGAGGTGCGTACGTGGTGTTACACTTTAAGCTTGCAACCACTTAAATTAAATCCAGTAAGTATTCAACAATTTCATGTAAATTAAATTTATGTCCTATTGTTTTGTGTGTTAAACTAAACTGAAGCATATTGAATAATAAATAGTTTTATTCTGTTTCGACCACGTAGCTGTTTCGATTGCAGAGTGTTTTTATTTAGTTAGTTATATTTAGCGAAATACGTCAATATTTAAGGTTAAAGGTAAAGCTTATAACTTAACCCTTTAACCTTTCAGCAATAAGTTACAACTTTCTTTCTTATTTACGGTTTTTCTAATGTGACCTCTATATGACCTTCATGCCGGCCGGTATATAGGCATCATCGTCACCCATTATACATTGTAGTATGTTTATATAAATGCAAGCAACATTATTTTGTTTATGCACAATATAATCGATATGATTATGTCACCAGCCATCTTTTAAGTTGCATTCAGTGACCTACTCACATTTTTACCCGATTATGCCAAAGCCAAGGGAGGGTTATAAAATTATTTTTTCTATTTTGTATTTACGAATAATCGTCTCATAAACTGCAAACTATTGAGGAATATAGGTAACCGGGTTTTTCGGGTACTTTATTTTTTTTTTTAAAGCAATATGGATTTTAAAATCTTATATTAGGTACCTACCTATACCTACAAATATTATAGGTAGACGCCTGCTAAAACTATTCTCTAATTTTTATTAAACAGGTTATAAGCAGTACTTGTATGCAACATTTTTTTACTTTTGTTCCCATAACCTGTTTACTTTTCTTTAACCTTGAGACGTAAAATAGGGGTCGGTACACTGGTGGTGATGAAATCAGTTATGTTGATATTAGTTCATATGCGGGCTCTTATAGATAATATTAGGTTCATTGTTCTATAATGATAATAATTGAAACATAAAAAATGAGGTTAATTTATTGAGGGTAAAAATAACTCGGATACTACCTTATTACACGTACCTATTTTAGGTACTCTATATGCAAAATTTTTGCTCTCAAAATCATACATACAGGTACCTACCCATAAACAGACTTTTATATCCCTTTGTACCAACTATGTTTTTCGATCTCACGTAATAGGGAACGAGCTTATTGTCGTAAATCTAGTATTTTTCATGAACTGATGTAGGTATACTATTAAAATGGACCAACGCTTATTCGTCTTGTACGAAATTCATTAGAAAATTGGGTGACACTTGTTCCCTATTTGTAGCGAATTATACGGTTCTATAAATAAATAATAATACATGCTATGAAATTTTTCTTATATTGTTTTGTAAGGTTTTGCACGTATTTTTATTTCACATATGAATGACTATAGATACCTACTTAGATTATATGTATAAAAATCATGAAAGTAGTATGTGACATGATAGCAATGAATAGTTATCAGACACGATGATTTCGAGGACTCACGTTTGTCGTTATCGGCTAATGAATAAATGAGTATAGATTGATAGAGCGATAGACTGATAGTTAGACATAGACGTGTTGCTATTGTAAATTATTTTTTATTATTGACTAGCTGTTCACTCATTTCGGTTTGTCTACTTTACAGGAATGTCGAAAATCGGTATCAACGGTTTTGGCCGCATTGGCCGTCTGGTTCTACGCGCTGCCGTCGAGAAGGGAGCTCAGGTCGTCGCCATCAACGACCCCTTCATCGGCCTTGACTACATGGTTTACCTCTTCAAATACGACTCCACACACGGTCGTTTCAAGGGCACCGTAGAAGTTCAAGATGGCTTCCTCGTAGTGAATGGAAACAAAATCTCCGTATTCTCTGAGAGAGATCCTAAAGCCATTCCATGGGGCAAAGCTGGAGCTGAATACGTCGTAGAATCTACTGGTGTATTCACAACCACTGATAAGGCATCCGCCCATTTGGAGGGTGGTGCCAAGAAGGTCATCATCTCTGCCCCTAGTGCCGACGCTCCCATGTTCGTCGTCGGAGTCAACCTTGAAGCTTACGATCCTTCTTACAAGGTCATCTCCAACGCATCCTGCACTACCAACTGCCTGGCTCCTCTTGCTAAAGTTATTCACGACAACTTTGAGATTGTTGAGGGTTTGATGACCACAGTGCATGCTACCACAGCTACTCAAAAAACAGTTGACGGACCCTCCGGCAAACTGTGGCGTGATGGACGTGGTGCACAACAGAATATCATTCCTGCCTCAACTGGCGCTGCTAAAGCCGTCGGCAAAGTAATCCCAGCACTAAATGGAAAGCTGACCGGTATGGCTTTTAGAGTTCCAGTCGCGAACGTATCCGTAGTCGACTTGACTGTACGTCTTGGTAAACCCGCCAGCTACGATGCTATCAAGCAGAAGGTTAAGGAAGCAGCCGAAGGCCCTCTGAAGGGTATTCTCGAGTACACTGAGGAGCAGGTTGTATCTTCGGACTTCATTGGTGATACACACTCGTCTATCTTTGATGCTGCCGCTGGTATCTCTCTCAATGACAACTTCGTGAAGCTCATCAGCTGGTACGACAACGAGTATGGTTACTCCAACCGCGTAATTGATCTCATCAAGTACATCCAGACCAAGGATTAGATGTTTGAATGTAGATAAGAGATTAATGTTGTTATGAATGTTAAAAGATTATGATTTGTCGAGTTTTATAATTTAAGCATAAGTCAATCTAAATTATTCAGCTACTTTGACAGTAGTGTAATTTGTATAAATTATCACATTATTTTAAATGCAGTATTGCAAAAGCATGTACTCGTAACTCTAATAAATATAATTAAAATAAACAGCTATCTTTATTTAACCGTCGGTTACCTCTTAACGGGTTACTTCTAACAACACCTTAAAAGGCCTACACACGACCCTAAAATCAGTGGCGATATCAGGACTGTGGTGGTGGAGATGAAATCGGCTACTACTCTACACACGTCCCTTGGGTGGGATAGAGAGTACAATAAGTAAAATGTATTTTATAATGAATTTTGGACAATTAATTTTTATTACGCGTATTGCCTTCAGTCCACTAAGAGCACATCATTCTAAGAATGTCTTAAGCAACTTATTTCGCTGTTTAAGGATATGAAGTCTGGGCACTCTGACATAAAAGTTGGCCATGTCTGGTTATTGGGGCGAATAAGTTCCAGAGCCTACTTAAAATGTGGGTCTACGCTAGACGAGCCGAGTCAAAATTCGTGTAGTGTGGACCGACGTACGAACCTCGAACGAGGCAGCGAGGTACGGTACCTGAGGCAGCTATCTACTGCCTCATCATCACATTTCTTTGTCTAAAACTGCAATTCCGATACAATGCTAGCATAATAGGCTCGTGCTCGACTCGTCTAGCGTAGACCCACCTTAAGATGCCCCCAAGCCTGATGAAAGAAAGAGGTCCGCTTTTCCTTTATCTATATCTTTATTCTGTACTAATATTATAAATAAGGATTTGTATTTTTGTATGTAATGTAACGAATCAACTTAAAATCTACTGTACCGATTTCGATATAAATAGAAAGCTACATCACCATAAATAGAAAGCTACATCACCATTATCACCAGGGACCAACATAAGCTATGTATCATCACGCTACTATCAGCGATGAACGGGATCAGAATTCCCGCGTTTTGCGTGATTTTTGTGAGGAATTTATCAACACCTACATTTTTCTGAAGTGTATTTTCCATGTTTTTGTATTTTTCCCTTATCTACGGGCGTTGATAAGAGAAAAAATAAACTGGTACCTGTAAATAAACTATTATTTACATTTGCCAGTTCATTTTTAATTATTTTTATTGTAAAATAACAAATTAAAAAGAAATCGTAAATAGTCATGCATTTAAGGGTTTACAATTTTATGGCAGTAAAAACCGGTAATATGTTTACGAAGTTATGTTTACTTTAATTTATACTTGGTCAGATATGTACTTCAAATATTTGGTTATTTTATTATTTCCATTATTTTTCTATTACTTATTTCTTTACTTTTAAATATTTAACAAGAAAGAAAAACCGGATATTTTCTACTTCATTGTCGATTTCTGAACGTTTCGCCTATAAGGATTTTAATGGCCGCATCAGGCAGCTGTCTGTCACTGACATTTGGTTTGCTTCGTGTAAATTTTGTGATGTACAAGTTTCGAATCCGTCTATTTATCAATGAATATGGTGCACATTAATAGATAATGGTTGTTTATGTTGCCTATATAATAACAAACTAAAGACACTGTGTAGAAGCCCCTAATATTCTCATTTTATTGCTATAATGGAGGATCTCAATTTGACAGAAACCGAAATGAGATATTTTGGTGATTTGTTTTTATGTTGTGACGAAGAATCTAATGGGAAAATACCGATTTTAAAAGCAACAGAATTATTTAGATCGTCAAACGTACATAATGACGTCTTAAAACAGGTATGCAGTCGTGTAGGTTAGACGTATAATAACTAATAAAACATTTTGTGAATGAATGATTATGAGCACTAATTATGTTACAGATCATGGATATAAGTGTAGCTCCTATTAACTGTGCGTCACTGAGCCACATGAATAGAAAACAGTTTTATTCGGCACTGAAATTAATAGCAGCACATCAATCAAGTATGGCTTTAAAACCCGAACTTCTAGCTACTGCCATGGATTTGCCTCTGCCAAGGTTTACGTGGGCCCTGAACTCCGAAGCGAGCGCTGACCTGATACAGCTGTCAAATTCACCAAATGAACAGCATCTTCCTAAGAGGGAAAGGACTTTTGGAAACCTTGGTGCTTATGAGCCTATAAGACTGTCATCAAACCTATCTGATAGTGATGTCCCACAAGTATTGTCACATGATACGACTGAAGGAATAAGTACAGATTCTGAAATTGAATCTGAAACCATGTCACAAAGATCTGGGTCCCATGGGGTAAGTGGGATTATGTCATTAGTAAAATGTTAAACTCATTTATTATCTTAATGTGATGACATTAGGCTCCGTGACAGTAGTCTGTACCTGTTTAACATTATCAAAGTTCTTTGTTTACATCTTCAATATTGTAAAATAATACAATTTACCACCTCACCTTTGAAGAATCAGATTTTTATGATTGTTCTTTAGACTAAAAAACACAATGCACAATGAATCATTTTCAATTTATACTAAATTCTATTGAACAAATTAATTATTTGCTTACATTTAGGGAAATAAGGTAGATTCAGTGTGTAATAGAAATAGCAGTAGTATGAAAAGTAGTAGTAGGTAATAAATAAATTCTAATTTGTTAAAAACAATAGTGAAGTAAATAACAAGTTTAACTACATAGTCTACTTTTATACCACTAACTTATTTTTCTTGTTTTGTAATTGAAATTAGCAAAAGCACAAATAGTAAACAAATCATAGACATTGAAATATGTTAAAACATAATGTCTGCAGAAAAAATTACCTAAAATCCCAGATTGATACTACTGCTGAATATTTAAACTAAAGGAAAACCCAGTAATTATTTCTAATTCCGAGAATGAAATTTGCACCCCATACACCCCATAAGGCAGACTCGCTATTGCTATACCATAGATGCATATATTTCTGCAAGTAAAAGTTGTTTTGATAGGAGGACTGTAAAGGTTTTCCTATTGGAATTTCCTGTTGTATTGTACTGACACATGCATAAATACCTGTATAAACTGTATAAAGTATTAAAATTTGTATCTTTGTCCTTAGTAAAACCATACCTGTAAAGTTATGTAAACAGTTTTATCAGTGGGCAAACAAGGCAAAAGGTTTTAGTACTTGTTTTCTCACAAAATTCTATTATCATCATCATGTTTGTGCTAATCCCTGTCACATCTGAGTCCATCACCTCGGAGGCCTTTAGCACTTTCGATAGATGTGCAGGTTTGCAGCTCAGGTTGGCTCAGGCTGTGATTCTGGCCTTGGAAACTATTTCAAACAGCTTGCTGGCGTTCTTTAATGAGTTGTAGTGGATCTAATGAAATGCCCACCCCCCAATCCGTGATACCATACCATATCTCAACCTTATCAATTTAATTGTTTTTAACTTAAACCATATTTCGGTCCATACCAAGCATCATCGCAGTACACCGTTATAGTTGCAACACAGCACAGCACAGTTGTCAGTAACCATGACATTATTGTTATTTAGTTCAAAAAAATATTGATACCATAATAATTATACTGTAATTTGGCATTGCTATATTATATTGGTATGATGAGGATGTCATATCTACCACCAAATAAAGGTATCAATATTTTACAGTACAATCTATGACAAAAGTTTCTTCACTAAGATACTTAGATACTTTTTTATACATTGGAGTGTGAAACTCCAATGTAAAAAAAGTATATCATACAAAATAATCTTCAGTAAGTCTAGAAGTTATTCATCATCTATACTACTATTATTTTAGCGAAGAGGCAAGACTGGGTCCCCATGGAGTACAGCCAGTGAAAGTCCCACACCAACCAATAGTGTTGCAGAGCGGGTGCATCCTGTCTGGGAACACAGTGCAACTGGACGTGGAGTGTGGCCTGCAAACACTGGAGAGGAACATACAAGACTACTTGGTAAGCGCCAAAGGCAGTCATCGATTAATTCTATTAAGAAAAATACATTTAGTGACATGGTTCTACTACTAATTGGATAAGAAAATTAAGATACGCTTGACAGCAAAGTCAAATCGCCTCGTTTATTGTCAAATTAACTACACAATTATTATCAAATAATTTGCTTTTAGTGGTTGGGTGGATGAAGAAGATAAGACATCATTTTACCGCTCCTTTTTTTCAATTAAAAGAATATTAGCACTTACTAATATTCCCCTCTACTTACTTATTTACTAAATTGCTAGGAGTAGGTTCACGTCGATAATGTAACGGCCAGGATTCGAACCTGGGATCTCTCGATCATAAGCCTGACTAAGGAGCCTGACCACTAAGTTCAAAACAATTTATTTCAACTATAAGAATGTAACATAGGTGCTTGAAGAAAGGTAGTAATCAAAGAGTAAAACAATATGGTAGAGTGGTAGATTATTATTAGATAGTAATAATAATGTGATAAAAAGATTAAAGATCCTGTTAAAAGAAAAACTTTCTAAACACCTATATTCTTGTTATTTTGAGACGATGTGGTACTATATTTTAGGCAAACATTTACGTCATACATACCTCGTTATAATAAACTCAATTGACCTTAATTACTTATTATCAGTACACTAGTGCAAATTTTTGTAACAACACGTGTTATCTCTGTGTACCTACAAGACGGTCAGAATACTTCACTTTTTTAAGTAATCAAAGAAACCTATCCATCGATTAATCTTTTTTTTTTAAATTTATATTACATATAAGTGCATTTTCCAATTAGGCTTACGTATTTGGTATTGGGATTGAGAGATTATTTGGGGACCCATTATGATTGACGGGGTTCAAGTCCAAGTCAAGCGGAAGACGGGCTTAGAGTATAACATTATGCTATAGAGCGCGCCTTACTGATCAGACTCCCTTTGGATGCATACCTACGGGATGGGTTAGGGGTTCGACCCAACACTAGTACCAAGAGCATTCGGCCGGGATGCGAGGGATATGGCTACGACAATCTCACCTCCGGCAACCGACGGCCCACAGACGGCGTGCGTTTTAGTCGATTCAAGTCCGACATAACCTCCTCCTCCGGCTCCGGCGGTCGAGGTATCCGTGGGGTAAACATGAAGAAAATAAAAAAGAAAAAAAAAAGGGTTAAGAGCATTTAAGCAGCTTTGTTGGGTATAAGAATTAAGAATACTAACAATGTGTGGGCCGATATTACTAATCATTTCTTTAATGGAAGCGACCATAAACAAAAATGCTCGTTACTGATCTAGCATTTCGTGTGCGATAAGTATCATGTACCTAATTCTCACAGGGGCGATGTAATTATGAATTCTGCGTGTAAATGGTGCTTACGTATATGGATTATTGCCAAATGCCGAACCGCCGTGTCACACTTCGTATCATTAGCGTAGTCTCCAACGCATATGAAGTAAATTACCTACCAAGGTTTTCTATAGCATTTAGGCTTCCGTCTTATTTAGTTAATATCTTCGTCTTAGGTAATTAGTAGGAGGTAGGATACGACTAGGGTTGCCAACCATACTGTTTAAAACAGTATTATACTGTTTTACACCCAATTATACTGTTTACTGTTCAACAACAAAACAGTATCCAAAATACTGTTTTCAGCATCAAAATGCATAACACTACAAAAATGTGCAGCAATTGATACAATTTTAATTAATTGGGCACCAATTAGCAATTATTTTATAAGTTTAGGTGTTGATTGTCCCATAATAATCCAAAATTTATTAATGATAAATCATAATATAGAAAATAATACAGTTCACAGCTATCTTCTATTTGCCAGCCATATATTAAATCTTTTAATTTATCCACCGTCACCGGTGGCACACACCAATGACTTTTCGATGCTTTTCGAAGTTATGTGTGTATTTATCGCAGGTTTATAAGTGCCCGGTTAATGGCAATAGGCTCGCCACCTATTACATTGGGACCTAAACATAAACGGCGAAATGTGGGTGCTAGCAACTCTGCCTACCCCTTCGGGGATTTAGGCGTGAGTTTATGTTATGTTATGTTTAATTTATCCAAAAAAAAATTTGATGGGAACCATATTAGCATTTTAGATGTTTACGAAACCATGCTTTCTTTTAAGACAGACAGACCTAAGTAAGGGGGCAAAATAGGTGACGAACCGGTGTATGTAAAACCGGATTTTTATGATCTTTGTTTTGTTGGAGAGAGAAAGTTGGTTCCCTTATTCTCAAAATATTACATTCGCAAAATATTATATTCTCAAATGATTACATTCGCTAAATATTATGTTCTCAGGGAGCCGGAATCGGATGACAGGATCAAGGGAGTCAGGATTGGATAACAGATCTAGGGAAATCCTCAAAATGGTGGCAAAACACTGTTTCTGCTATTTTAACATAATTTAATTTCAGTATTTGCATTTAAAAATTATCTGCTCGTGATTTTAAGCTGCTGATGATAGGAACCTAAGCAAAGGATGGAAGATGGATCGATTATAACTCACTAAAAAGAGAAAAATAAATTAAAAGCCTCTCGGGCTAGGCACCGCAGTTATTTTTCGCTTTTTAGTGCCACTTTTTCGTTTCTTGAAGTCGATTAAACTTTTTTGTTAAAATTAATTTATGTAATTGTGAAATACTGTTCTATTTTCTAGAATACTGTTCAATTTTCTTCTCAGACCTGAATATACTTTTTTTCTCGAAAAAAGAGTTGGCAACCCTAGATACGACGGAATTTCCGCCCCAATCGAGCCCTCCACCCTACGGAATACCGCGGTTATAATAACCTCGTATTGTGTTACCGGCAAGCCAGAGCTCACTGGAGAGATGCTGTCAGTGGGAAGACCAAAGGCTTTTCCTGTTTTGTCTTCTGCACTGACGGCACAGAATCTCTCTATTTTTACAGGGTCGGTCGGCAGCACGAGTGTGACTCCCCTGGTATTACACTCGTCCATAGGCCACGGTAACCACTTTCCGTCAGGTGCGCCTTGTGCTTGTCTGCAACCTAAGTGGTATATAAAAAAAAGTTAAAATATAATTTTTGTGAATATCCCCTGCAATTGTTTTGTTATACTTATATATAAGCTAACAGCAATTCTATATTTATTACTATCTTGCTATTTTACTGTTAGTAGTAGACTCGAACCTACGATTTCATTAAACTATAATATAATATCAAGCCCACGCTTCAATGTGTTTTTTGGCGTGGTTTCTTGTTTTTTTTTTCTGACTTGAGATGCCTTGATTGCACCAGAGCACTTCCTGAATAATAAAACTGTACTTTTTTTTTAAATGATAGGAAGCAGAATTACTTATTGTAATTTATAGAAAAAAGTAATTAGGTATGCAGTACTGCGAACGTTCTAATTGCGATATAACCCTCACTTCTCTTGTTATCGTAGATATTAATAACTACGATTAAAATGTCAATTAAAATTATTGTGAACATTTGAGTGACAATTTAATTAAGCGCCTTCGCTGCGTTAAGCGGGTGCGGGTCGCGGATGCGCGCGCAGTGCGTCCGCCTGTCCGCCTCACGCAGCGCTGCTCTTGAAATAACATGAAACAAGCATGCGAAGCGGACGTCCGCGCCGTGCGCCCGCTAAACGCAGCGAAGGTGCTAAAGGTCACACGAAGAAATAAATCGCGTGTAAAATCACTGCAGTCGTTATAATCGCACATGTTTTTTTTTTCAGGTACTGAGGAAGAGTCATCTGACCGTCATTCGTCTGAGGAGGATGGCGAAGGTGACCCTAATGACGACATCTGGGCTATCAGTGACGCGCAGGCTCGACACTACGCGGGGCAGTTCGCGCAGCTGCGGCCTGACAGGGGCATGCTCTCCGGACAGACTGCTAGGTCTGTTATGATGACTATTGATGTTGAATATTAATATATTATCCACCCAATTTAATATAGGCGTTTTTATATCAATCAATTTATTGAGCCAGGCATGTCAATAATTATTCTCTGTAAGAAAATAACTCAATTTGCCGAGATTTTGTCCTGTCCTGGATGTTGCCTGTTTTCAAGTTTTCACTTAATCTGTATGTACGTATGTAAATTCAGTTGCAAGATAGAACATCTTGTAACTGAATTTTATTGCAGTTCATTCCGATATAAATTTATAGAAAATGTTAGCATACTACTTGTTGCTTTAAAATTTCGTTTGTACAGTATCAGTCAATATTTTATTCAACGCCACTACTGACGACATATAAAATTATTCATAGGATAATGTTTGTTTTCAGGTTATTTTTTGAAAAATCTCACCTACCGGTACCTGATCTCCGAAAAATTTGGCAACTCTCCGACATTAACAAAGACGGTATGCTCACCCTCGAAGAGTTCAGCATAGCCATGCATCTGATCGTGCTGAGGCGGAAAAATATCCCAGTACCTGAAGTGCTTCCAACCTGCCTCGTACCGAAGGTTGACTCCCGATTCTCCAAACAAGCCGTCACCACCGATCTGGTCGACTTAGGATCCGACATGTTCAGCTCCGGCACCTCGGCCGACTTCAACTTCGCTCCTAAAACAGAAACCCTCGACCCTTACGAAAGTAAACCGACTAAAAAGGCAGAAGATCTTCCACCTTCACTCACTCCACCGAAAGCCGAACCGCAAGTCAATAATAAAGAATGGACGAAGTTTGTTGACTCGCCGACTTCGAGCGTATCAAGTCCAGGTCCAAAGCCTGTGAACTTCGACTTCCATAAATCAGCTGTAGAAAGAGATCCGAAGATCTTCCATCCAGTGGCAGTTCGAGTGACTCCAGACGCTAACACTTTACCAGCTCATGGGGAAGGTGACTTGCGTTCAAGTACTTCTCCTCGGAGGGACGATTTCGCGCATGCTTTCGAACTCGCGAGCCCTAAGAGGTTAAATTCTCAGCCTCCGGAACCACCTCCGAATGGTGCCAATCCAGAAATCAAGTCGATACAGCGGCCTCAGCCTCGGAAGCCAGTGAAACCTGGTGGAGTGTTACCGCCGCCTCCTGCACGAGAATCGTCTGTACACGCCGATGAGGGACCACAGTCGCTACAATATGCACCTAAAAAGGTACGAGGGTTATTTATAATATTTATCTAAAAATAATACTGTATGTCAGAGGTCCTCAAACTTTTGTCTCATACTAACAATATTGTATTTCTGTAAATACATAGTGTGTTTTTTACTGATTTCTAATTGTAGTACCTATCTAGTGTAGATCTAAACGTGAATTACGTCATATGTTTTCACAATGTAACTAGCAAACATCCCCTGTCGAGCCTTTCGTGTCGGCAAAATACTCTAATTTAGAAATGCAATTTAGGTAAATTATTTTACCATTTATTATATTGGTTGTGGAGGTCAGATAGCAGTCGCTTCAAATATCGAACTTCAGCTACATCACAGTAAGACTAGAAAGCCCCCACCACTGATTTTGTAAAAAGGCTCAAATGATGATGACTCTACCAAAGGTATACATACCGGTACTATGGGGTGAATAGGGATCAATGGGTGAATAGGTATAAAATGGTCAGCTGAATTCTATAGTTTTTTCTTTCAAGTGAAATTATGGATTAGTTCAATGTCATAATGAGCAGAGTTATCAATAGTATCTGGTTAGATACTTGGAATTCGGGAGAGAAATTATTAAAAAAATCTAACGACCATTTTATCCCTATTCACCATTTGATCCCTATTCACCCCATTTTACGGTATCCTATTTAATAACAAAATTATTTTGTATCTTTATAGGAGCCGCCACCACCGCCGCCGCCTCGCCCCTTACGAAACCACGCCCGTTCTTCCTCACTAGACCTCAACCGACTGAAGGGAGCGCCTGCCCCCCCGCCCCAGCCCCCTCCCCGCGCCTCCCCATCCAGCGCCGAAGCCCCCCGAAGGTTAGTCAACCAACGCAGCGAGGGAGAACCCGCCTTCCCACCCGACGCCTTCGCCCCCAGAGACTACGAAGCGGAAGGTTTCGGTTACAATCGCGAGGACGCCCCAAAAATGCACGGCGCCTTCGAAGTATACCGAAAACCGACGCGCGAAGCCGGCGAATCAGAACCCGACGTGAAAGCACTGCAGGAACAGAATGCGGTGTTGCATCGCGTTTGTCGCGCGTTATGTGCTGAGTTAGCTGACGTCACGCGCGATAGAGAAGCGCTCAGAGTGCGTTTGGATGCGACGCAATCGCATCCGCACCACCTCTAGTCATCCGCCGATAGCCACTCCCGACCGCGGCAGTTTCGTTTTGTGTAGACATATTTTGATGTTTCTAAAACGCGTTTACTTTAAGGCTTTTATCACAAGTGTTATAAAATGTTAATGGAAATGGAAAAAAATAATAATGGAAAATGAAATGAAAGGTGGGCTTTTTACCGGTCTTTAACGTTTTTCCAATTGCTTAGTTACGTTTACGGAGATCCTAATTGTATAGTATTATTTATTGAGACAGTTTTAAAAGAAAGGCCCTTAAACACAGTTTGCCTAATTCAAAAATTTCACAGTAATGGTTCATCAAAGTGTTTTGGGCCCCATATGGCGATGTGAATGTTAATAGAACTCCTACCTCTTCAGGGATGACAGGCTGAAAACTTGACTAAGATTACTCCTTAAAGTATACGCGCTTTACAAGAAACTAGTATGTTATATATGATTTATGTAATCTCATGAGATGTGAATCATTTATTATATAGTATTGTTATCGTCTTATTACTGGGACAAGGCTCATT
Organism: Eilema depressum; assembly: GCA_914767945.1. Lineage (NCBI taxonomy): Eukaryota > Metazoa > Arthropoda > Insecta > Lepidoptera > Erebidae > Eilema > Eilema depressum. The sequence goes on from OU612026.1 coordinate 5,979,226, forward strand.
AATCTCACGCGTACAGACAGCAACAAAAGTAGCTTAACACATTACTAAAGTAATCGCTATCTAAAAAGCCCGTTTGGACATTTCAAGTCCATGAAGTTCTCAATTTTGAGAACGTAAAACAATGATATTTTTCAAACGTAGAATGACATTTTTCATTGATGGGTACCGCCCACTCCGCTCAGTGCTGTCCATAACGAGTTTTTTATACTCTCCACAGACTATTAATAAATTGGTTATGGTAAAAATAAATCGATTAAGATATTTTTTTTAATTTTATCATAAAAATGTCTAAGACAAAGTTAAAGATCGTACACTTATCTGTAAAAATCCGGTCAAGTGCAAAACGTGTGTTAATGCGCAAACACGACTCGTGTTTGCGCATTAAAGATTCCTCACGAAACTGAATTGTGGTGCGAACTAATGCTACATGACCGGCAATATGCTACATGACCGGCAATATGCTACAGTACTGGCAATATGCTACATGGCCGGCAATATACTACAAGACCGGCAATACTTTGATTGCGTTGAATTAGAAGTTTAATTTTAGGGTACTCCTCGTTGAGCGAGAATCCTGAAATGTGAGACGAAGCAAGGTCATAGAGCACAAATAAAAGGAAGCGTTTAACATATAACATTTTAACATTTTTAACGGATTCTATCGTGATTAATTCTTTATTACTTTAACCCGAAGTTTCGGCTAACTTTCAGCAACCGTGGTCGCGGAGTGACTAAACATCAGCGACTATTTACGTAGAATGAGCTCGCGGTTTCGTTAAGTCTGACTGTTTTTTGCTGTTTTCTAGGTCTTTTTTAAATTTTAGGCTTGTAGACTTCAAGATTTGTAGGTTTAATTATGTCTAGAAGCCTGGAAGCCTAGAAACCTAGCCCTGGACCCCCAGAACTATTACCCAGTCTTCTTTAGTAATTTTGGCACAAGCTTCATTCAGCAATGTCATCATTTTCTTAGTGGAGAATGGCCGCTTTGTATTGTGGCGTGCTGCATATCCTTTCATTTGAGCCCAGATCAGCTCAATAGCATTGTACTGACAATGGTATGACGGCGTTCTTGTCACTTTATGTCCATGCTGAAGTGCCCATTCATCAATTTAATTTTTTAATTTTGCAGGTTTAATTTTTTTACCAGTTACAGCAATTCAGCTCTTAACTATTTCGTATCAGCTTCAACGCCTGATCTTTGTATCCATGCTACTAAATCGGCCTTTTTGTTTGCTTGAGTAGGTGCTTTATTTATTTGAACTGATTGGTCACGGTGCATTGTACACAATAATTTTATTATGCACTGTTCAGAGAGGTTTGCTAACAGGTTAGTAAACCACTCTGTGATATTATTTTGTACTTTTAGACTCAAATGCGAGCAAGGTATCATTCACAAAACCACCACTAGCTGACCCGACGACGTGGCAGATGATTAAGCGTCCACCTTTTCCTATTGGCACTTTCGAGCAAGAGGCCTTGGTATCATCTGTCCATGACTGCGGCACGGTATGATTCGAGTTCAGCCAAGTCTCATCGACAAATATGACATTATCCCAATTTGTGACTTTGTTGTGTTTGCTGTTATCTAGGTTTTTTTATTCCTAGGCTTCAAATATCATCTTAAGTCACCCCGGGACCAGGGCTGCTAGAAAGTAGCCGACGTAGGGTTAAAAGTAAATAGTGACAGATAAATCGCGATAGAAGCCGTTAAAAAGTGGTTTCATTTCAATAAGTGATATAAGCGTAAACTTCAGACAGTAGGTATCAAGAAAATGATTTACTAAAGATTCATTTTCATGCGATTTCTATTGGTTATTATTGAGTGAATATTATTGTAATAAAAATGTTAAATGAAAGAAAATTGACTTTTCGCAGTATTGTATTGATTAAAAATACCTACAATATCAAAGTTTAGATAAAATTTTCTAATTAGAACTTTAAGCCAATGAACTTTACACTACAATACAATACATATTCTAATCGATCAAATACGCATACAAACTTGAATCGATTTATCTTGAGTATCGTGTACCGAGTGGTGTGGTTACATCCCTAGTTACGTCCAAATGACAAATGTCATAGTGGGCCTCTTACGTTGGGACTAGTATAGTCTAACACATTTAATTAAATTCTAACTTATTAAAATTTCGCGTTCAATATACAACTACAATTTGTTTTTGCGTTCAATATAAAATGTTAACGGGCCCGTGATCACAGTCTATGTAACCTGGTTGAATCTTCAGACAATTCAAACCATGATCGTGTTAATACCCTTTAACATTATTGTATTTTTTTTAATTTAAAAGTTGCTGAACACAATGTTCAGTAACTTTTGTCGTCCAGGGAGTTTTTATTTCGCATTCTAAAGATGAAAGAGGTAGACATTTTTTTAATTTATTTCCTGTGCTTGAGATTTATGTTGTCCCAGTATTTGTTTTATCGCCCCCTCGCTGATTGCGCGCTAATATCAGACTGGCCTCGCCCTGCTAAGATCTATAACGTATATTTTTGTATCCTTTTAGTAATTTCTCGAGTAAGAGGAAAGTTTGTAAGGTGTTAAGAAATAATTCTGATGTCAGACGACTTCTAAAACTGCCCGCGCACTTGTTTCCCTCTTTCTAAGGACGTGAAAAAGTATCTAAGTAGGCCGTCAAGTTAGGGACCACCATTTTAAGGTCAATAGCATTAGAAATGGTGATCCGTATCTTCGGGATTGCATCTCGGCTTTTTACCATCTAGCCGGTTGCGTCAATGCTAACCATTTTAATAGTAATGTTTATAGGAATGTGGTAGAGTAAAATGCTTGCGAATATGCGAATTAATTAGTGAAATTGGTCTCAAGAGTCAGTTTTTATTGATTTAAAGTTACATTCCTAATTAAAACAAACATTTAATGGACAATTAGTTTCAAAAATCAAACCATTTTGAAACTGTCGGAAAATGTATCCATATTACTTTTTCGTCTTTGTCGACGAAGAAATCTTCGGAAGCGACTAGGATTAACGTTAGGATGAAAAACAAGAATATTACTGTTTCTGTTTTTTCATACTACTTAAGTGGAAGAAAAGCACACGGCCCACCTGATGGAAAGTCGTTACCGTGGCCTATGGACGTATGCAACACCAGAGGCGTGACACTCGCGCTGCCGAACCCCTAAGAACCTTCTAATGCCCTTCATGAAGAACCCCATACCTACTATAGTCGCTTGGAAAAACCACGGCATAGAGTTCATTCCAAAGTTTAACACCCGTATTCACAAACAATACTGTGAGGTCTCATAGTGTGCTCGAGCGCATAGGGCTGGTAAAATTAATTCACAAACATCACGGAGCAGTATCTAACGCACTGCGTTCCCTCAACGAAGTATTACTTAAGTGTTATCAATGAATAAAAAGGCTTGCCAAAACGAACGCACTGAGAATTTGTCGTTCTTTGCACAGTTTTGGTAGTACGCATAGCGAAGTATTGTTTGTGAATACGGGTGTAAGTGTGCGGGGGATGAAGTTCCTTTCATACCTGACTGTACGTACTGTTTCCAGTCGCAACGTTTTCTTAGTTATTTTTTAACACCATATATATTTTATATTTTAGAGGCTATATTAAAATATAATTATCATACTACGCAACGTCACAGTATTTATAATCATTGATTTCAGTAGCAGATTTGAATACTATTTGATTTCTATCTCAACTCGTATACATGTAGTTCATTATGCTATATGAAACTTTAAAGTGTATCTTCGTCAAACGTATTGCTGTTGAAACTTCTGCTTACGTACGTTTTTTTTAAGATATAATGGTTGTGGCCATATAAGCAATATTAGTTTCTTATTTATTGATTGAGAGCTAGAGCAATAAAACTTTTTCTTACAAGCATTCGTAATAATCATAATCATTATTTATTACACTACAATATCTAATTCAGAGATCGCGGTATCAAAACCCATTCTGTGCAAATATCTGTATCTATGAATATGACTATTAGCATTGGTCTGGGTATTCCTCTGTATGAATTTACAAAAATACCTAGATTCCATATTACGAACTACGCATGGCTCAGATCTAGCGCTATGTGTGTCAATGCTGCTACAACCGTCGAAGCAGATCTGTGTCTTTTAACTTTAACGGGCATATTATTATATTAGTTAGGTATAGATACCGGCATATATTTTGATCCCAAGGCACGAGAAACAAGGCTCTGACGCGCGCGGATTGGTTTGATATGATCTATGATTGGTGGATTTGAGTACCTCCGCCGCCCCACCACGTGCTATCTTCAAAAGACCCGCATACTGCGCATATAAAGTACATTTTGTGATGTGTCTGGGGTACTTATATGCCGCTAATTGTATGTATTCCTATACCACTTAACAAGGAAAAGAGACATCAAGAATCTATAATTTTACTTTTTAAATATATAAATTTCAAAATGGTTGTGCTTGTTTCCTAATTTATTAAAAATCTTCCACGTTTTTATACAGTTAATTTATATAAATAATCATTATTTAACCAAGCAATCGCATGACCACGTGAATTCCTGTATCAATACGTATTTGATTGTATTTTTCTAATGTGATTCACAATATGTAGCGTATAGAAGAAAAAGGTAGTAAACAACTTCAATTTATAGATTGTTCATAGAAAATAGATCCGTACTTTCTTCCTAAATACACACAAGACTATCATGGACTGATTAGTGATCGGGAAAAGGAAACCGCTAGGAATTGTGTGATCTATACTGCTAACATCGTGCTATTACAATAATCGCAGTATTGCATTATTGTTATGTATTATATTATATTCATTCAGTCATAAGTTTGATTATAAAACATCTGTCGGATATGCTGTTTATATATTGTAAAAAAGATATAATATCAAAATTGTAATTGAGGCCAAAAACTCGTAATTGAGTCTAAAATATTCTTAATTTTCTAAATTTCCAATACGTTTTAGAACCGTAGCATTTATGTTCGTAATCTACGTTTGTACAATAATATAATTAGTTTTAGTTCCGAAATGTATCTGAAGGGTGGCGCTAGCATCGCTTGTTTAGCATTCCTTATTATAAATTGCTTCGTCATCGTTCTAAGTGTAAAATTCTATCAGGGAGAGGGTGTATTTGTTAAAAAATTGTGAATGTTGTATTATACATTAGCTTATCGAATGTAAAAATGTCAAGTTGTAAGAGCTATTGGAGACAAGGCCTCTAGACAAATGGCAATTCGTTGACCGGCGTGTTATAGAATAGATTGATGAATGTATAAGATTGGAACGTTTCTTTTGTTGTTATTATTGTTTTTTTTTCCTTTATATATTATCAAGTAGCTGATGCCCACGGCTCCGCCCGCGTGAATGTCAGTTATCGCGACCAAACGTAGCCTGTATCCTTCGACAGGGTCTGAGCTACCCCTGTACCAAATTTCTTTAAAATCGGTTGTGGTTAGGCGTGAAGCTTAACAGACAGACTAGTTACTTTTGAATTTATAATATTAGTATGGATATGGATTTTTATATCCTAGCTAGGTGTACAATAAAGACGTATATTATTACTAGCTGTTGCCCGCGGTTCCGCCCGCGTGTAATTCTGATCCCATTCATCGCTGATATATAGCCTTGTGTTATTCTGATGTATAAGCTATATTATTTAAAGTTTCATTAAACTCCATTCAGTAGTTTTACGTGAAAGAGTAACAAACATCCTCACATACTCACGAACTTTCACACGTTTATAATATTAGTAGGATTATTATTTGGACGATCATGACAGTCATCTACGTATGTCAAACCCATACTTACTGATGAATCTATTATATTTTATTCTACAAATGTATTGCCACTTGTCTAGAGGGGAAGATGTACAAGACTAGTAGAGAATGGAGAGTACATAAAGATTGTTATATGTAAGTAGGTACACGCCTGGTGTGTCGACCGGTGCGGACAGGCTGGCAGATGTTATAAACTATCAAATTACAATATTAGCTACTGAATATGTGTTAAAATAAAACTTGTATTATAATAAGATTATTGTAAAAGTATTTATCTTTCATTTTAGTCGTAACTTTAAGGATATGGTCCTCAGATCGCAGCCTCATCGCAGTGTAAATATTTTTATTTCTCCCGCGAGAATCATCTGTCGAACGCTTTATAACCCCACTGAATTACATTTTGGTCCAATTTTTGTACTACTAATATTGTTCACCACTATACCGATTTACCTATTTATGTTTCATAAAAATTTATACAGTAATGCTTAAATACGATGTAGTAAATTATGTACAATAAATTTATTTCAAAATTTTATTTGTATTTGAATGATGGTTGTGGACTGTGGGAGCTATAGTTGAATGATTTCTTTTGAAAGTAGATTCTAAACTGTTTAAATTCTGATCAAGAGACGCAAATTAATAATTATTGAGATGTATTAATAAAAAAGGGCCTCCCCTAACATTGGGAGAGGCATATGTCCAGCAGTGGACTGCGACAGGCTGTTTGATGGATTGAATAAAAAAAAAAAAAATGTTCCTGTATATAGATAATTTATCCTAATATCTTTACTCAAAGCAAAAAAAATAGCTAAACACATTTATATAGTTCACAGAACATTTTAGCTTTGAAACTTGTGTTTAATATTTACAGAAAAACACAAAATACTACCTCTCTATATTAATTACCTCCCTATATTATTTACTGAAATATTCCAATTAAATGTAAAGGTATTTTGTAAACTTGTTAATGTTCAGTAACTTTCGTTTTTAACTGTACACCATTTTTATGTCTCTCAATTACATTGATTTACAATGTCGTCAACAGTAAACAATATTTATAGTACCTACTAATTATTATTGATATTGGGTTTTACGAGAGTATAATTTCGTAATATCTAAAAATATAATATCTAATTGAATATGCAATTTCGAAAAGGTCACAAGTCTGAAAATGCAAAATGTTCAAGAAACGAAAAAAACTAAGTATTTTCTTAAGTTGTGTAGAATTTATAAAAATTATTTTTGAGTTACAATTTGGGTTCAATTAGCTATGGAAAATTACAGAAATTTTAGATGTAAAATGTTATTTTATATACGAATTTACATATTGTATATCTATGAGATATGCCGTTTTCGAAATTGACAGTATTGAACACTTATCATTTGAAGAAAATCTCCATTATTCATTTTGCGAATCTTTTGTTTTAGGTACATAAATTAAACATAATACTTAAATCTATACTTTATGTTACAGAGAAGTAAGATTTGATTGTTTGTTTGTCTGTTTGTTTGGATGTATTTTTTGTATTGAATAGGTTCCAAAACTACTAAACCGATTTGAAAAATTCTTATGCCAATAGGAAGCCACATTATCAGTGAATAAAATAAGCTATATATCATCACGCTACTACCTAAGGGAGCGGAGCAGTAATCATAATTGTCGATAAATCCGGTAGATTCTCATATATTATTTGCAATCTATTAAATTACGGGCATATTATGTAGGTTAAATCGGTGCAATGGGGGTTCAAATTATGTCACGGGTGAAACTGGGGAGAAAGGGTCATTTAAATAAAAGATGTAGCGTGAACGGAATCAGAATTCGACGCGGGCAAAGCCGCGAGCAACAGCTAACAAAAATTACAGACTTTCTCAGAAAATCATCTTCTAGAGGCTGTCTTTCGTTTATAGTTGGGTAATCCAAATATTTCGTCATAAAAGTCTGTAAAATCTGCCAGTTTTAAGACTAATGTCAGGCCTATGCCTAAAATAATAATTCCGAAAAGGGCACATCTTCTAGAATTCAATCTAGAGATGTGACCTTTTCGAAATTATTGCTGTACACATCATGACGTAGATAATGCAATTAATATCAGAATGGAACCATTTTTGCACGTAATAGGTGCATGGAAGCAGGTAGATTACATTTACATGAAAAAACGTATTTGCCAAAATATGCGACTTGTGTCCTTTTCGAAATTGCATATTCAATTTAATCAGGTCTCATATCTAGCGCGCGGTATCAACAACTTATCAAAAAATCCATACTGTATCGAAACGCATCGCGAGTCGAAATCTACCCTCAGTGATAAGGCGCGGTAGTGATAAGAGCGCGGCGTGGACGGCCGCACGCGTGACGAGCGCCGGCCGCCGGACCCGTCGTCAGCCGGTCCCTGTCTTCTCGGACATTTCTCTCCCTTTCCCGCCGCAACTGCAGCGCATACCTGCGTACCTTTTTTTGTTGTCCTCCCCCCCACCGGGTCGCGGCCCGCAGCCGCACAACCGTCTTGAGACGCGACTCGAGGCGCACGTATATACTTCGCGCTACCGCTGCGCTCGCGCGTAAATATTCACGACTACAATGAAATCTTTCATTTGACTCGCCGGATATATCACCCGAACATGAAGTGCACTAACGTTTTTGTTTTGATTGTGACCCTAGTGGCCGGAGTAACCGCTGAGGCCTCCGTGCGGACATGTGAACCTATCAAAGTGGCTATGTGTAAGAACATTGGATACAACCAGACCGGAATGCCCAACTTGGCGCGACATACTCTGCAGACGGACGCTGATGTGACGCTGCAGACCTTTAGCCCTCTCGTTCAGTACGGCTGTTCTTCTCAGCTGCATCTATTCTTGTGTTCAGTTTATGTGCCCATGTGTACCGATAAAGTTGCGCTTCCTATAGGACCTTGCAGAGGATTATGCGAGAGCGTATACGCGAAATGTTATCCTGTCCTTTACAAATTCGGCTTCCTCTGGCCACCAGAGTTGGATTGTTCCTTATTCCCAGCTGAGAATAACCACGAACATATGTGTATGGAAGGACCCGGAGAGCGAGCTCCTCCGGTGGGCACCATCCCGTTAAATGTGGCGAATACGGGTGGAAGAGGAGCGTGTCAAAAGCTGATTAAACCAGGAAACTGGGTGTGGCTGAGAGGATCAGCACGTTGTGCGCAATACTGTGATGCCGAAGTGCTGTGGGAATCTGGACAGAGGAAAGCTGCAGAAGTATGGTTGACGACATGGGCGGCACTTAGTTTTGCATGCACTCTGGCAGCTGTAGGAGCACAGTTGGCGTGTGGAGATCGAGGAGGAGCTGGAGAAAGGGCTCTGGTGCTTGTTGCTCTGTGCCGGTGCGCCGCAGCTGCAGGTTGGGGTGTTCGCGCAGCCGCCGGTCGAGCTGCTGCTGGATGTGCCAAGGATTCTACTTCGCCGACACGTATGCTTCTGGCGCACGATGGATTAGCCAACCCCAATTGTGCTGTTGTCTTCCTTTTGCTGTACTACTTCGGCTTGGCTGCATCAGTATGGTAAGTTTTTTTTATTTAATGCATGATCTATGTATGAATTTGTCGAACTAACATATCAACCGTGAAAAGCAACACTTTTACCTGCTCTAAACAAATAAAACAAGTGATTTCCAACCAAATTGTCGACTGCGATCAGACTACACAATAAGTTTCTTAGACGTCAATTTTAACAATACGTACCTGCCCAATGTATTGTTGAGACCGGTCCCAACCGTTGGCCCAATCAATTATCATTTCTCACTTGTCGTGTTATAATGTCTCCTAATCTTTAGTATTGGCCATTGACTGCGAATGCAATGGCCAATACAACAATAGTGTTCCTCAATATACAATCTTTCAGGTAGAAATGTGGACACACGTCGGGCTTACTGTTCTTGTCTCCTCCAGAGAGGAAAAGAGCTCACACTTTTACAAAACGTGTATTGTAATACAAAATTAGAAATTATTATCATTGTTTGTAGTCGGAGCCGGGGAGCTTACACAAAGCTATTTAAACGTGAATAGAGTTAACAGAGTTCAAATTCCTCCAGGCAAGTGCTAGACGGCAATACTTATTGTTTTCTCAGTAATAAGTCACGCTTTGAAACGGTTTGAAACAAATGGAACTTGGTCTTTGTATAACTTTAGCTAATAGATGCTGCCGTTACGAAATTGCTTTAGGACAATAGTTTAGAAAACTATTATCTCCAAACGTCGACTTCGGATTAAATTAGGAGACATTTTAGTTAAGTAGGTATGTGTAGGCGCAATAACGAATAACGCACACAGGCTACTAATCGCAAAGGTGAGGTTCGCTTGGAGTAAATGCTTATGTGTGAGGTGTTTTCCCTGATGTGTTATTTCAAATGTCTCCAACAAACAATTGGCTAAAATGGATATGATATCTATATCTATATCTTACTTTTGATGTAGATAATTAGATGGGTATAGATGTACCTAGGGGCACATCGCTCAAGTTAAATGAGAATTCCATGTTTAACTTCTTAAAAGCAACTAGTATAAATCACCGTGGTTCCGTGTAGAACTATTTTCTAAAAGAACGTTAGAGGGGCATCGAGCATTGAGGCTGTAAACTAAAACGAATTGGGAAATAAAATAAACGAGGACCAATAAATCAAGTGCAGCGAAGACGGTATCGCTTGGAAGCGACGAAACATGGCTCGCTCGTTGCGTTCTTCGGAACGTACCTGCCTGCACATAAAGTTTACTTACCTTCATGACTCACTTATTTATATTACACTTAATTTCGGTTTGTGTACAAATGAAAAAAAAAAACAATTTTACCATAACCTATTTGGTAGTAGATATCATTAGTGCGTGTCGTTAATGCAGTGAGAGTGAGAAATATCTAAGTAGGTTACCCAATGATCTTTTGTTATAACAATTTGTATCCCCGACTTCGGCTGCATTGACTTAAGTCTGGGTTTCTTTCTTTTTTGCGCTTAATGCTAATTTCTTTTCTAAAATAAAAGTAGCAGTTATGACTTACATCAGCTATACCAGCCCCGGATCTTCAATTTGTTTTAGGTGGGGCAAAAACTGAAAATGCCGCCCGCGGCCGCTTTTTTGCCCAACGTAAATTCCCTTGAATGCCGGCGGGTGGGGGGGGGGGGGGGGTGTCTATCCGACAGGATTTTATTTTCAGTCAACATCTCTCGACACCCTCTCCCGGATATCGTTTGCATCAGAAGGTACGGCAGGCTCCGTCCGTGTCGCCTCTCTAGCCAGTCCTCCATGATAACACGGCTTGCCCTGCGCTCGGTCGCCCAAGTCATTCCTTCTACTATATCATGATGTCCGGATGGAGCTGGACTTTTCGAGGCTCGGGTTCCCGTCCCTGCTCCCACGTCAACTTGTCAACTTTCACCACTAATATAGCAATTTCCCAGACCAGAGAGACTTGGGAGATGCACCCTGAAGCACCTGAACCTTATTGCAAAGCACACAGTCGTATACGATGTTCCACAGGGGTCACTCCTTTGACAGGGTTACTCCTGTCAAATGAGTGACCCCAAGACCGATTTCTGTGGAGTACCGCATGACATTTGATGACGACCAAGGCCGGTCACTGTTAGATAGATGATGGCTCTCTCCGTCAAATACACCCCGACTAGGCGGCAAAGGTAGAGATGCACTTCATGGTACACGAGCGCCTCCCTGGAAGTCCTGGTAAGTCTAGGGCAAGGTGTTGAACGCATTGGAGGTGTGATGTCCAAGGACACCGCTAACATTACCTCGCCCCGGGCAAACTCATCCTTCACCAGAGCCCTCATGAGCATGGAATGGACTGGAATGGAAAGAGGACTCTTTTGTCCGCACTTAGCCTCATTTTTTGGGCCATTGTGCATGGACCTCATGAGCATGATGGCATCTACGGTGGAGCACCTCTGGCTGAAGCGATATTGGCCATTCGCCATCTCCGGCCACAACCTGGAGCGGCGTCCGATGAGGCACTTCCCTTTAACTCTTTCAAAGAGTTTGCGCACCTCGTCAAGCCCCACTATGGGTTGGTAGGCTAACGGTGAGTCCACCGGGCGCCCTTTCGAACGGGGACCATTTACCTCGTCTTCCATGATTGCGGAAATTGGCTCCGCTATAAACATGCGTTAAGAAGCTCTGTCACTTGGGGACTTGGAGATCTTCGACTAGAGTAAGGACCCACTCTCGTCCTGGAATGACGTCGGGTCCCGGGGCGGTTTTGTTACTTCTTGGCTCTGATCATTGCACCGCCAGCCCTAGTTCTACCTCAAGTGATCTCGAGTCATCGTCGTCATCCACACTGGGCGCCATAGGCGACCGAGGCTCAGTAGTCTGCGGTGGAACGTGTTTCGTCAGCTGCGCTGGGAACAGGGAGCCATCAACTCCTCTGAATAGAACTGGTGGAGACACCTAGTCAACGGGGTCCAGGGGTGCAGCTTGCCGCTTTCCATAAGGCAAGGCCGCCGCCAAGGGGGCGGCCTTTCATCTGCAAAGTTTGATTTTGCCGCCCCCTGATGCTGCCGCCCGGGGCACGTGCCCCGGCTTGCCCCCCCCCTAGATCCGGCCCTGAGCTATACCTATCTGCTTGTGAAAATCTCATCAAAATCTGCCCAGCCACTTCTGAGATAAACCGGAACAAATAGATCCTTATTAGTAGCAGATACTAATATTAGAAGTCTAACAAAAAATTCGTAAACTACCTAATAATTTTACAATTATTTCTAAGAATATCCTTCCACATTAATTATGCCACTGTGACATTTTTACTGCATAATAAATGAGTTACAGTTCTCTTCCACAAAAAATAATAATAAGACGCAGCTGTAAAACTTCACGTGGCTGTAACAAAATACACATTTCGTGGGGATACAACAGAAAAACTGAGCCTGCAGACGATAACAAATTAAATTTTATATTGATTTTGAAAATGTTTCTTGTGCCGCGTCCGTAACTTTCAATATGGCGGCAATAAAAAGATTGTAAATCTCAGGCGACAGAATCGTGCTGTAAAAGCTTGCCGACTTGCAATTTTACATAAATATTAGTTTAACAGCCCAAACGGAGCTGGAATTTAATCATATAATGGTATCCGAGTAATCTTATGTGATTACACTTAAAAGGACTGAGGATTTAGACAGAGATTTTAACAAGCATGCTCATAGTTAAAAACATAATAGAATTTTTTGCACAACAATTTACTTAAACTTTTAGTTCAAACACCTATCTAAGTATCCGCCAGAAATTTTGAGCCAAATCTGTACAGCCGTTTTTGCGTGATTGATTTTTATCAAACAAACAAATAAACAAACTCACTTTCACATTCAGAATATCAGTTATGATATTAGTAAGATAAGATAATATTTACATGATGTTGCGTAATCTTGTTGCTTGTAGTTTTAGTAGTCTTTTAATATGCTGTGTTTATTTATAAGCAATTGTAAATTTACAATATTTCGCTTTCATTTCTTGGTACAGATTACGACCACAATCCATTACTTACGTGTACCTACCTATAGGGATTGATAAAATATCAGTTACCTTCCTACAGTTCCATAGGCACGTGCGATTTTCCGAAATAAAAGTTTCAAATTCCAACAAAATTCGTTCAGCGGTCGAGATATGAAAAAAACACAGACAGACAGAGTTACTTTTGATTGAATCATAAATACGTTAACGAAGGAATAAAGGCTCCAGTTTTAGTTTTCACAATTAAAAAAGAAATGCCAACTGACAGGAAATATTCCCGCCATTCCAGAAATGCGTTTTGTTCTTGCTAACGAAACCAATGCGCTAATGAAGACATTTCTCGAAATCATAACACGTTTGAAGAATATAAAACTTGATTCTTTGAGTAGTTCTCTAATTGGCATAAGAATGCTACATTTTACATTACTGAAATTGTAAAATTCTTCTGTAGGTTATTCAGAATGTCATGCCATCTGTGATCTGTGATGAACGAAAAAATACATACCCGTTTTATTGAATTCAAATATTGAGGGCAATAGGTTGTAACCTGTGTAACCTGCAAGCCTGTTGATTAACGGACAAGCCTCTGGCGCAGGTTTTCTTTTCGGAATGGCGAGAAAAAAAAGAAACCAATACAAAAGCAGAAGAAAGCGTAAACGAACCCCAGGTTCCTGAAAACCTCAGATGCATCAGGGTTCAGGTATTAAGTAGGTACCTAATCTGATGATGAAGGCAAGAGCTGATGTACGCAAGATTATAGGCTTTAATTAAGACTAACTGTCGCTTTAATCATGTTGCTGCTTGACATTAAAAACAAACGAGTAACTTTAAATGAATTGTGGATCCGGTTTAATTTTGAAGTTTGTTATGTATGATAGTTATGTGTGCCTAGTCGATTGGGCTATGGATATAATGGCAGTATGTGTATTAATTAATTAAAGGCCGGTTAAAATATTTAGACATGTTGACATTCAAGTACCAATATTGAGCCTCTTGACTATAAAACTCGCATGTGTTGTCAAACTTACATAAAAAAGCAAAGGGCTATTAATAGGGACTTGAACATTTTAACAGGGGCTACAATACAATACGTTTATTAAACTTGCCTTTTGCCGTACCTAGTGGCATGCAGGGCCATTATTCTGTTTGGAAACGAGTTTTATTCACAGTCGTAACGTCGATGGAGATGGAAAAGAAAGAACTGACGTAAAACTAAACTTGAAATTATCGGCCGATACGAATGCGCGTGTTTACGTTGTAGTTAGTAAAAGGAGCTTAACGAATAAAATTATCAGAATTGGGTTCAAAATTAGCTCCACATGGTTTCGTGTAATATTACACACGATACCTCTCGCCTTCTGTTGACCTGCCTAGGCTTGCACACTCCCGCATGCTCAGATACACGCCGCCGTAATACTGAAATGCGAAGCAGCTGTGGCCCAGCAATGTTCTCAAATCTTCGGTACAGTGAGGGCGCTACGTGAAGCCTGTAAAACCCATAGTAAGCTTCTGCGTTTCTAAGCTGGCTGCTATAGACAGCACTCTTCACGCACAATGTCCCAAAAAGAGGCTAAGTGCGGACCAAAGAATGCTCTTTCCATTCCATGCTCAGATACATTGGCTTAGGTAACTTTGAATACAACTGTTTAGATATATCATCGTCATCTTCGTGCCAATTCCAGTTGCATCCAAAGCTTACACTGCAGAGCTCAGGGTCTGCTCTCTTTTTCCTCCTTATCTTTGATTTATCTTGCCTTTTATGAGACTCAATTTCGTCTAACCTCTAGAGAAAAAGCTTCCGCCAGCCAGAGCCTCTTCTGTCAGTCAACTCGTACAAAGGTTCGCAGGTGAGGTTACCTTGGGTCGCGAAGGTCTTGGTTTTTGGTGATGGGATTATGGGATGCTATAAAAGTTTATAATCAATATTCAAAAGCCAAAAATGTCGTCACTTCTCTACGTATGACACACCTAAATTAAAGAGGACATAATACAAGCCGTAAAGTTGTAAATCACAGTTTATAGCAGACATTATTAATTTCTTAGAAAGCCAGAATTTCGTTACGAAACTGACTCGTTATGATAATTTCCCGTTGATTTATAAGGCGGCGGTGTTCTTTGAAACTGTTTAATGTAAATCCTAGACATATTTTAGTTGGAAAATATTGATACAATAAATTTTAAAAAACTACCTCTTTTTTGCTTTTTTTGGAAGTTTGTCTAGTATTAATTAATTCTTTCAACAGAATGTTTGTGCTGCATAAATAGATGTGGCAAAACTGTATTGTACTACCTTAGATAGTGGTCCTTTAACTTGGATAGTGGTTTAGTGGTTGTAGCGGTCATCTTATCATCTGCCGGTGCTTGTTCATTTAAAATGTGCGTTATGGGTTCGGTTTCCAGGTTGGAAGAAGGCCTTGGATGCAAACAGGATCATCGACATCGATGATGTATATCAGAATTTGTCCAAACTTTAAAATAGGTTCTAAATTTTGCTTCCTTGAAATTTTCCCCAATTTAAACTAACGAAACATCTGACCAGGAGGTACCTTCATTACCCCTCATTCAACGTAATTCAATGACCTATATAATTTCTATTCTTAATTATACATTCGCAATCTTCCGTCCAGGCCTAATAATGTGCGTAACCAGTCGTCATGCTGGTTATAGCATCAATTACAAGCAGTTATCGCGTTTTATTGACACATGAAAGACGCCGGTTTAATTGTTTACGAACGTCACGGAGGCAAAGGCATCGAGCCTACGGCCTTACAGTCTCTAAACTAGCCTTATTAACATAATAACAGATCGCACAGCGCGGAACTAGTTAGTCCAACGCATATTGTGGTCGCAGCGTAATGAGAAATGTCAAATTGGTTTTGTATTCATGCGCTGGAGCCTGAGAGACCAGTAAATGCTTATGGACGTGTCGCGAGTGCCGAAGGTATATTTTAACAATAGCTCAAGAAGGTATTAAATACTACTTAATATATCAAATGAAGAAGTAAGATAGACTACTGACTTCTGTAGAAAATTCGGTGTTGTAGGAGTAGTATCTACAATCTTTAGAAACAATGACTTTCATGAAATATCTGCACTTCAAATGACAAAATCTTGTCAGAAGACCAGAATCACATGCATTGTGTTTAGTGTTTATCTTGTACCTATTAGCCAGTGAAAATACAGTATCTTTGTCATCGTCTAAAGTTGGGCCGTGCTTTATCCAAATATACCTAGTATGTATATCTAAGTCATTATTTTTGTCCACTTCCTTTCCGTCATTGCACCCGCTTCGTATCTTCTGTGTGTGTACATAACACATGTCTTCATCACCCGAATGTACCTACAGTTTTTTGTGTTTTTCTCGTTTATTTTATTTCATGAACAGATAGATACCCGAACTCGACGTACACAGTTTAATTTTATTGTGTATTGCCTCAACGTGTTGAATTCTTGTTAAACATTAGCTAAGAGCAAAACCATGCACGTCTCTAAATATTGTAATCACATACTAGTTTGCAGTCATTTCCTCAAACCTACTCATCATAATTAACTGAACCTTGAAAACGTTCATGAAAGCGCTTCGTGGACATGGCTCTCAATAAAAGCCTTTTGTTAATATATTTGCCTATAGGGTTTCTTAAAATAACAGCAATTCCATTTTCATTTGAACGAAGCTACAGACTGTGCTACAGATACCATTAGAGACGCATTTCAACTGTTGTTTCGAAAGCTATAACTGATTTTGATATTAGGTTTACTTCGTGGGTCCATGCCACTTTCCAACCATTGTATTGTTGCAAATTGCAGTGCCTAATTATGTACCATTGAGTCTACAATCCCTTAATAGGTAATGTTGACTGTAGAGTTGCATTAGAAAGTCGAGGATTACGTGGGCGATTTTCAGCAATTAGACACGTTTCTGCTAAAGTACCTTCCTACTCCATGTAAAAGTCTGCACGATGTATGTAATTATGAGTTGATATATAATTGCAGCTGTCGTTATTTTCTCTACTTACAGTCTGTTCAAAACGAACGCGTACCTATAATCTTCGGGTCGGTTCATAATTTCTTGTTTATTTAAAATTTTCTTGGCTCGGCGATGTAATCACAACATGAACGCGCCCCGCCCGCTCTCGGCCGCCATTCTCATTAATAGGGCTGCCACTCGTTATATTCATTATCGATCGATAACCCGGTTGTGATTGTTTTTGAGATAACGTGGGCATGATAGCGCAAAGAAACAATGTGTCATAAATATTGTCATTACCAAATCTTTTATTGCGGGTGAATAGATATTATATCGTTAAAATTACGTTAACCGATACCTACCTAATTCATTTGCTACTGAAACTTTTAGTTTTAAAATAATCGTATAATTGGCACAGTCAATAATTTTCAAATTTTCAATTGAATATCGATGAATAAGTCAATGAGATACAACACTACAAACTAAGATTCGATCCCACTGCGCGTCCGCATCGTAATTGGGATGCTAATCAGATGCTGAGCTGTTGCCGTCTTGCTCGTTCTTGCGGAAAAAATGCGCTCTATCCCTCTTCCGCTCCAGAAAGGATTGCGTCGTAGGCGGCGGAGTCTTCAATCATCTGGCAATAAGCGAGAGAGACGCGCTTCCCTCGGGCTTCGGCCCGCCTGATATGTAATCACCGTAGTTTGCGCTGGCAGAATAATTTTCCTTTTTAACAACCTACCAATCCAGCACAGCAACATTATAGAATGACGAGATGAATCCGACAGTTGTTTTTGTCTTAAAACTAACAATGTGCTATAATTTGCAGATTGAAGCTGGTATTAATACGAGTAGTAGTAATAATCAAAGTTTAACTAGGTCCACTTAAGCAATAAAAACTAAATTGCGTTATTGAGAAGTCTCTTGTCTTTTATAAAGGTGCTATAAATTTGGTGTTCTTTGATGGTGCCGTGTTCTAATTTAAAATTATATATTAAATTGTCGATTTAGCAGGTCTGCCTCCCTAGACAAGTGGAAATTCTTTGGCCAGCGTATTGTAGAATAGAATAACGAATTGGGATGTGACGTATATGACAGTCATCAACGAATGTCCTAAACGTTAAATCCCATACATTCGTCGAATTGCCACTTGTCTAGGGGGGCTGGAAAGTTTTATAATTGCTTGGTCAAGAGGGTCTTACCAGAAACCAAGATGCGTGCGGCAAGATGGTTTGTTGAAGCACAAAGCGGTGTTTACCCTGCTGAGATTACAAAGGAGCCGAGCAACGAGGATTCTGCATATCTGGTGCGGTGATCGGCGGGCGCAACCCAGCCGAGATCGTATCGAGCAATCCTCATTATTGGAACACGCTTTGTTGGCTACAAATAGTATACCCGGAATTGTTTGATGAAAAAAACTAAAAAGAATTTAAGAATATTTTTGTTGCGTCGACTATTTTCTATAAAGTTTTAGACCTCTTGCATGTACAAATTGTTAACTACGTAGGTAGGTACTTCCTTATTCTAAGCATTACAAGGAATTTTTAGTTTTGAGATTGTTTGAAGAATATGTTAAATTCTCCTACATTATATCAAGTAAGTACTACTGCTGCAAGATTCTTTTAAAAAATTGCGCACATTTTTTGCTTATCTTAACCACTTATGAGATTAGACTATTACTTATAATGTGCGCTGATTTTATCTTTCGCATACCTTGTTCATAAGAAGCTGTTTGCATCCTAAAACATTACTTATTTAACAAGAGAATTCTGTTATCGTAGCGTTGGAGTGCACCAACCAACAACCAAGCTTGTTAGTGGCGATTCACTGTTCAGATTATCTTCAAAACAGGTCCAACTCGGGTCCAGCGAGCCACGATATACCATACCACGATCATATCGTTCCTATTGTTCCCGGTCGCTTAACGAACACAGGCTTGAATGACTGTCACTTTCTATTTTTATGTTATACGTATGTGGGTGTTACTGGAGATCTATATAATATAAATGATCTATTTCCGAATTCATGAAAACTGTGACGGTTGCGTCAATTGCGTAGACATTGTGGCACATTTGTCAGTAATGTTGGATCCATTCAGCTATTTCGGAGAATATTTAATGCTTTTTTTTAAAGGTTTAGTGTTGTAGGAATAGAAAAGATCTTAAGCATTAAAAATGTTTTGTACAACTTTCTCAAGAAAGGCGTTCATGAGCGGAGCAAATTATTTGAAAAAGTGTTTTAGTTTTAATTTATGTGTGTGTGATGTTGATGTCTTTGGATTAGATTGCCGAATAGAAAACTTTTACTGCAAATAGGGCAATATAAAATTGAAATTAAAAAAATCTAATTCTATATTATGAAGGTAGGCTCATTTCAAAATCAAATACAACTTTTTATTGTCAACGTACTACAAACGAAGTAGACTAATAAATTTAATAGTTCTGGGCTAAGGCCAATGAACTGCGCCTAAGGCATGTCGGCTTCCCTCTTAAATAATATTCAACATTTTGCCACTATTCTATTATAGTACTCGTAGTCAGCAACACCAAGGGCTAGGTCCGTAAAAAGTATGGCGGTAACTAGCTTATTAATAGAAATTATGCCTAGATCAAAATCGGACATATTATGTTATTTAAGATTGAACGTAGGTATTCTGCCCAAGCCACTACATCCAATATTATCACAATACTTTTAATTTAAGTCAAGTGTAGGTATTCTGGGCGATTTCGTTCCTTTGGACTTAGATTTAGGTTTACATTCTCTTAATTATTTTCCTAAAAGTAGCCTAGGATAGGTACGCCTTATAATATTATCAGTTATCTACCACTTAATGTCCTTTCAAAATCAGTCCAGCTATTTCGGGGATTAGCTGGAACAAACAGAAAGGTGGGCAAAATTTTAAATCAAACGAATTGGTTTTATTGTACTCTGCACTGCAGTCATATTTAATCATTAAAAATCTGATAGATAGATGCGCTGCAGTCTGATAGTCATCTTATCTCCCAACACTTTTCACAGTTCACAAAGTTTTTAAACTCAAATCAAACATGTATGGCTACATTTTAGAACACAGGCTGGTTATAACTTATAAGTTATATTAGAACGCACGTCGGACCGGCCTATTTTTTATGAAGGTTGTACGGCAAAAGGTCAAGCTGTCGGAGTATGGTGGGTGGCCCAAAGTTTCTGTAACTTACCTGCCTTGTTGGTTTTTGATGATGGATTGCCATGTAATTAAGGCCGATTATGTCTACCCGCCTAAAGGAAACTGGGTACTTGGTTGGGATCTTAAAATTGCTGATAATTCATATAGTCGGTTATGGTAATAAGCTTATTATCGATAGCAATTGACTTTCAACCTCTGTAGCGTAGAGGTAGAGCGTTCGAAAATCGGAGAAGTACGATTCCAGATCAGTGGAAATATTTGTATGAACGAAAATGTGTCTGCTTGACGGCAATAGTTTCGCCCCCTATTATGAGGGATCGCAAATAATAGTTGACGAAAAGTGGGTGTTCATACTTCTGCTTTGGGAGCCCTTTAGAATACTTTAGAATTTTCATTTTGTCCACTGCTGGACTTAGAGCTCTCCTAATGTTATGAGGCTTTGGCCTTTGTGGCCACATGACCGGCGGGTTAGCACAGGGTTTTATATCGAGTATTCATTCTCTCGCAGCGATATCGTCTGCGTATTTTGCCGTTAGTCGCCTCTTACGACAACCTTCGGAGGAGATGGGATAATGAACTGGTGATACTTGTATTCTTTGTCCATCACCACACGGACTGTATACTCAGTAATATCTTAAGTTCTAAAGTCGTGTGTGTTCGTGTGTTGTTATATGATGTACTTAATAAGTTGTTCTCAGTGCACAGAGATACGGAAGTCCGACTCAGCACAGCTCGTAGTGAGAACAATACGATATTCAGCTTGCTCAGCGGAAATGTGATGATATTCTGATGTCACAAAGACATGGAATGTAAATCTTGCTTGGAAATTACTCGAGTTTGTTTCAATACAATGAAGTACTACAAAGTTATGACGAGATTTCAGTTGGCTATTGACGGTTTCCCGCTCTTAAATATATAACTGTAATGTATATCGTCTGTCTCTGATTCTGTATGTGCTACGTGTCTCTTTCTTTGTGTGCAAACACTAAACTCCATTAGAAGTATATTTTATACAAAATAGCTCTCGCTAAGACGATTACAATGAAGTGCTATCTTAGAATCTAGATCGGCAGAGTAGCTTGTTTTCAGTTCTAGTGTAGTTACTTTTGAACACATTAATTTAAAAAAAATGTAATCGAAATTACCAATATTCCCTCTAAACCCATCCAGCAAACCTAAATTGCTTGTGTTAAAAGTGGATTCACGTCGGTAGCGGAATGGCCAGAATTTTTGATATACCTGCGAGACCCAAAAGTCCTCCAATATTCCCAAAACGTGGTTACTGGAGAAATTCTGTGGCGTGGCGGTATTAAACGTGGCCGCTACGCAGGAGGCGCGGGTTCTATCCCCACACAGTGCAAATATTTGTATGCATGAATATGTCTATTTGCATGAGTAGGTTCACATTGGTGATTTCAATGGCCAAGATTTTTGATATACCTACCAAAAGTCCTCCAATATTCCCAAAACGTGGTTACTGGCGAGTTTCCGAGAGATGCGTGCGCGCTGTTTAGCGCCTCCTCTCCCAAACAAGAACGTCCGCGTTCGCCTTGTCTTGTACATCTTAAAAGCTTTCACGGCTCATTCCACGTTATGAACACAACACCCAAACTTACGCCCAGTTGCATTACTGTACAGATGTTAATTACTTTTAAATACACAAAGAATGGGATTCCGCTTCTAAAACAAGGGTATTACGCGATTGACTGTGTAGAGAGTAGAGTATGTTATTACATCTCAAAGAATTTTATGTTTTGTGTAAGTTTCTTAATGATGCTATTACAACATTATTTTAAAATTTAAAATGTTTATCTGCCTGGAAGAAATCGCTTCTAGCGATAAGGCCGCCCATTGTACATTGAACCGTAACATGCTAGCTACTTGTATTACTGTAGATCTATTGGTGTACAATAAAGAATTATCTATCTATCTATCTATCTAAATCACTAAGGAACTAAACAGTTTCTTTATCTAAACTCGCCCTCTGTATAATGCAGCACTGGGGACAAGTTGATTAAATGAGTGTTAATGGGTACACCTCTGCCTACCCCTACGGGTGTGTGATCTATTGCATATAAATAGATATTGCAATTATAGAAAGATCGATAGATAGAGTGTATACCTATATAAATAAATTTAAAGGATGAATCTTGAAAAATATATTGATTTGTGATAAAAATTTAAACAACATATACCTACTTATTAGAATGATTTCAGTACCTATTGTCCATGAACTGTATTTCTGTCTGTATTGTTTGCATCGATATCTCGTTAAAATATTTACAGATATTTCTTATTAATAATTAAAAAATGAAACTAAATTTATTCTCAGAAAATGCTAAGATCTTTTTTGCACAACGCTGTTCGTTTTTTCGAAAACGAAACATGAAACGCTAAGACGCTTGCCAAAATCAGGGGCTATTGTGTGGGCTCAGGAGAGCAGGTAAACTTTTTTCCGAACGTTCCGGGTAGTGGTTGCCGAAAAAAATACATAATTTATTATTGCCGGCTGTTTCTGAACTGTTGTTGCTTGGTGGACAGTTACTGAAAAAATAACAACATAAAATATCCTTTATTCGCAATTCAGTTAACAGTCCTTGACAGGTTACTGATAACAAGTAGTAGTAAAATAATAGGCGGTTGTTAACTCTACGTTGACGAAGTATTTGTGGAATCCAATAGATGTTGTACTATGTTTGTGGAATCCATACAGGGACTGATCAAGAGTTCTGACCGCCCTAGGCTAATTTTGAACACGCGCCCCCATCAAGTGTGTCTACCGTTACGGCAGGCTTCCGTCACTCGCTCAAGGCCACGCGATAAACACCTACAGCTCGGCGTACAGTCGACTGTACAGACAGACTAGCAGAGGGCTGCCGAACGCGCGCCTGAGCGCTCGCATTACACTGCACCGCACGTTTCCCGCGCTTACGCTTCGAAATGCCGAAACCACGAGTAATTAATGTGCAGTGGATGGGTACCTATATTATAATATCTAAGTCTATTTCTTTGAACATAAGTACCTAAGGAAATCGTAAATTAAGTCGTTTTTTGAGTCAGGTATTATATAAATGTTGTTTTATAGGTAATTCTAATACTGAAGTTACCCTAGTACTTACGTAATAGAATAGTAGGTAATG
Organism: Eilema depressum; assembly: GCA_914767945.1. Taxonomy (NCBI): domain Eukaryota; kingdom Metazoa; phylum Arthropoda; class Insecta; order Lepidoptera; family Erebidae; genus Eilema; species Eilema depressum. The sequence goes on from OU612026.1 coordinate 6,002,742, forward strand.
TCCGATATTTTTAGGGTAGGAATAAGCGTCTATAAGCTATACCGACTGTAAATTATTTCGTAATTTTATACCAATGGTTGAACAAACTGATTTGAACAAAATAATTAATCTAAATGTATTAAAATTGGAAAATGTCTCATGAGAAAACTGTAAATACAGTAGGTATACCTTACTGTATACCTATAGGTACAGTAAGGCCTATAAAGTAGCACCGTATTACAAATAATGTTACAATCCGTTGATTTTCTGTCGCTTTCCTTATGATTATATTATTTATTAAAATTTACTAGCTTTTGCCCGCGGCTCCGCCCGCTTGGATGTCGGTTATCGCGACCAAACATAGCCTATGTCCTTTCTCAAGGTCTAACCTACCTCTATACCAAATTTCATCAAAATCGGTTCAGCGGTTTAGTCGTAAAAGTCAGACAGACAGACAGACAGACAGACAGACAGACAGACAGACAGACAGACAGAGTTACTTTCGCATTTATAGTATTATATAATATATAATATATAATATAAGTAGGGATTGATTTTCGACTAGGTATAAAATGTAATAGATTCCGAGAAGAGAAAAAAAATTTAAATCAATATATTATAAAACTAAAACATATTGTATTGACTAATAAAAAATGTGGTTAATTCGTTTTATTACAATAATCATCATAGGTATAACCCTAGCGCATTCTTACGATGACGTCACCCGCACGGCAGGCAACACAGTCTCGACTCTATGAGTGCGGGTTTAGGGTACAATTCTTCTCGTTCTGAGCAGCAGGTATTATTATTAAAATTTTGTAGGTGAATATAGCGTAGGTATTTTCACTTTTGTATGGGAGTGATGTATCTGTTACGTAGTAACTATTTATTAATCTGTGGTTACGGTCACCTTAAAGAGTACCTAGTATAGCAGTTTTGACTTTGTTTACACGTGTAAAAATTTTAACATGGTTCATATTCATAATACTATAAAAGTTTTCAGATCGATCTGAAAGCAAAACTAATGTTGTTCTTTAATTTACTCGATGTTCAACCTAGGGGGGCAAACCATTTTTAACCGACTTCAAAAAGGAGGAGAATCTCAATTCGATGAGTTTTTTTTAGCTGACTGTACTTACATAAAGGCAAAGCACCTTTTTTCCATCATCAGACCAGCTCCAAGGGGCCATAGTAACATCAAATAATTTTCCAAGACATTACAAATAAGCCCATACCATACTGATTGAATTTATCTTGTGTACTTGAGGAGTTCCCATGGCCACTTTCTGATTCCATTTTCTGACCCTGAATACAACGATAATAGTGTTTGCCAAGAGAACACAAATGAGCCCAAACTCTATGGATTTATCCTGATTCGTTTAGGAGTTTCTTAAGTTCCCAAGTTAGTGAAGGCTGAGTAATATCCACCAGTTTTCAAAGGCAAGGGATTGGCACAGGAGTATGGCAGCTATCGCGTTTTAAAGGTAATATTTCACACCATGAAACTCAACTAGAGGATAATCGACTCCCCGATCTGACAGGAGAGTGCACTCACGGAGTGAAATACAAGGCGAAGAATACTCCTCCACATTGCTTATTTCTCGTGCGATGATCTAGTGGGCACTGCGGTCTAAAGGCGTTCCAGCGGCTTACATTGACACCATCCGAGATATATAAATAAATAAATAAAATATATACTGATATACCACGATTCCGGTTACGTGGTTCGGATCCCTGTCGGTGACATGAAAACTGGATCCATCACTGTCGTGGTACACCAAGGATCCTTCCTTAATCCTTACTTACTAATTCACTCTTCAGCATCAGGATGCTCATGTATCCTTAATGGTGATGATATCGCGCTGATGAACACGGATAGGAGCAGATTGGTGCAACGCGTGGAAGTGTGGAAGGAAGCGCTTGAGAACGGCAGTCTGAAGCTATATGTGGAGAAGATATAATACTTGGCGCTTAACTCAACGGATCTCACACTCGTCCGCATAGGCGATAACTTAGTCGAGTGCATGAACCAGGTTGATTACCTGACTTCACGTAACTGGTGAAATCGATTACGACATCAAGGCACGTTTTGCCGCCGCGTGGGTCAAGCGCAAAACGACTGTCGTCATATGCAACCCTAAAATGCTATTTATATTGAAGGGACAGGTCTATAAAACGAGGAGCTACGTGTCACGGACATGAAAATGCTGCGGTGGATGTGCCTACACGCGTAAAGATTGCGAGAGGAACTCTCGCATTCACTGCAGCTCTGCAGCCCTCATGTCTGTGACATGGCAGATAAATGGCAAGAAAGCCGCCTTCGCTAGTGCGCTCACGTTCCGTCATCTAACCAAGTACCACCGACATGTCGTGCGGAGTTCCGCAGGGATCGGTCCTGGGGCCTCTCCTGTGGAACATCGGATACGACTGGGTGCTTCGCAGTGAGCTCGTGGATGGTGCCGCCGTGACGTGCTATGCAGACGACACGCTAGTGACGGCGAGCGGGGCTACACACCGCGAAGCCACGCCACGACCGCGGTTGCCCAAGTCGTGGAGCGAATCCGGCGGCTAGGTCTCGAGGTGGCTCCGCAGAAAACCGAGGCCATGTTCTTTCATGGACCCCGGCATGGACCACTGCCGGTGGGGTCCCGCATCACAGTGGGAGTCTCTCCCATCGACATCAAGCCCCAGATGAAATATCTGGGGCTCATGCTCGACGGTCGGTGGCACTTCGGGGAGCAATTCCGCTAACTTTTTGACGCGTCTGCTGCCCAATTTGAGGGGCCCGGAGGACTCCTGCAGGAGACTCTACGCGGGTGTCGTGCGGTCCATGGCTCTATATGGGTGAACAGTATGGGCGGAAAACCTAAACGCCAGGCACGTGGACCGGCTGCGTAAACCACAGCGGAAAATGGCCTCCAGGGCCATCAGGGGGTACCCCGCACGATATCCTTTGAAGCAGCGAGTCTCCTAGCTAGATCGCCATCGTGTCGTGTATCGGTTTGGAAAGGAGGTGCGGGAGCGGGGACACGATCCTGAGCCTGAAGAAAATCGGATCGTGAGATCCCGACTCCACAAGGTGGCGGAGTGAGAGCTACAACTTGGCGACCACGCGCATGGCGCGCAGTAGTAGCGGTGGTGAGACCCATCATGACGGAGTGGCTAGGGAGGCCACACGGCGGCGTCTCGTTCTGGCTGACGCAGATTATCACCGAGCACGGGTGCTTCGGGTGGTATTTGCTTAGGATCGCGGAGAAAGAGTCAACGAGTGCCATCACTGTGACGCGAGCGAGGACTCGGCGCTGCACACGCTCACCGAGTGTACGGCGTGGGAGACGCCGAGACGGGAGCTGGTAGTTACCCTGGGAGTGAGAGTTCTCTCTGGGATGCGTGGGCTGCCGGCGCCTCCTTCTGCGAGCAAGTAACGCTTGTGAAGGAGGCGGCGGCGGAGAGGGAGCGAAGGAGAATCGCAGACCTTGCGGCCCGCGACGAGCGGCGGCAACTCGGGCGTCGGAGGTCGCAGAATGACCTCTGTCCCCCATGAGCGTGGGCCTGGGGGTGACGGGTAGAGCGGAGGGATACCCGTGGGGGTTAATCACACGATAAAAAAAAATGCGGTCATGTTTTACGAAAACCGCCAGGCTAATGGCAATGGCGCCTCCACCGGGTCCAAATAGAAGGGGTAGGCCCAAGAAGTCCTGGATTGACGTCGTGGAGGGTGAAATGCGCGTGCGAATAGTCTCACTAAGTACTATCACGCACAATACCGTGCGAAGTGGAGGAAGAAGAGCCGGTAGACAAACGAAGCGTCCGAAAAATGGTTTGCTTATTTTGAACGGACAACTTGCCTAAAAATAGGTACCATGCAACATTTCGCCAGAGGTTTATTCAAAAGTCAGCCCCGTTTATAACTCGATTAAGCAGTATTATAGTGATTAACACGAGTCATACATCTTCTGCCAGAATTCCAGAGGGGGCGGCTGCCATAGAAAGTGATTTTTTGCAAACTATTTAATTCGAGTGACTCGATTCGAGTCGGTGTTGGTTTTGTGCTCACTTTTTAATATTTCTTAAAATCAGGGACTCCCAAAATTAATCAGTTCATAGCACATTTAGTTTAATTGTCTATTTGAAATATGTAGGGTGGACTTGGTGGATGCAATGATGTTAGATGAATAGTGCATGCGAAGACACGATTTCAGCGCGCGCGCCCCCGATCCTGCGCCCCGCCCCGATTCTCGCGCCCCTCCGATTCTCGCGCCCTAGGCTACAGCCTAATTAGCCTAAGGATTAATCAGGCCCTGAATCCATAGGAAGATTTGTGTTTCAAATAGCTTGATTCACACTGGTCATGAACAGAGATCCTGTCTGCATGAACCTATCCAGGTTCATGCAGACAGGATTTAGGAGAATGCTTTTTTAGTATGGGTTACTACAGGACTACTTTTATTCATATTTCCTACAATGCTTTTTCTTTTTTACAAATAGGAGTAATCTTTGAAAAAGCACAAAACTAACCTTGCTCTGAAAATTTAACTTTTCCTGCAAGCTGAAACCAAATAGAACGTTCAGGAAGACATAAAAACTGTCGTAACTAGTAAATCATAATATCTGAAATAGCAAACGGCAGGAAGTCGAACGATACAGCTTTAGCTTCCGTTTAATAACAAACTGTTCACGCAAGGATCGTGAATCCTAAACAAACACCCATTTCCATTAAAGTCGGACAGACGGACAGGCTTAGCCGTATATATTTATTGATTTATTGATCGTAAGGAGAAATCCCGTCGGCCGTAATTTAAACGAGCATCCAAAGACCGACCGAATGTTTGAGATTGGACAGGGGAATATTTGGACATGTTTATGATAAAATAAAAATACCATATGTTATATTTACGTGTACTGTGTTATGTACGTGGCGTGTCTACGTGTCTGTATTATTTTGATTATGATTTTATTTAATTGCGTTTAATCGTTCAGATTTTTATGGTTGGACAATTTTAATAGTTGAATAAAAATAAAGATAATTGTTGTAACATCTATGTGTAGGTATATTCACACGATAATAATCTATTCGCCTTATTTGTATAAATGTGATAATCGATCAAGAATTTTAGGCAATAGCAGAAACAAAACTTTGATTGTTTTTTATATTGCTTGGGTTTTTACGCAGAGATACCTAAATATGTGAAAGTTTAAAACATTAATGTTTCTGCCTTTGAAGTCCATACAATGTTAATAGGTAGTAAAGCATAATTTTAGCTAAAGAAAACAATAAGTAATGTTCATATATCGAACTACTCAACAATGAAGTAAATATTGAAAGATTGCCTGCTTCTGTAACATATTAGACAGGAACACAGAATTGCAGCTGATGCTCTGGAAACGAAGTAGATTTTCCTTAAACTTCGCACGAATACAAAACATCACTCCTGTATTTCAAAACTAGGTTTATTCTCGAAGAATTAAAAATGTAACGTTAAATACTACTCCACGGATTTGTGATCACTCTCTATTCCCGCTAAGCAGATGCACATGCCTACTCGACGGGATACCTGCATCCACCCACTATCTATCCCTTTACTGCCATCGCCGTTCCCCTCACACATAAACCAGCCCAATTAGATAGAAAGAGATAAAAATAAAAGCTTTACAAATTATATTATTATTGTAAGTTACGATATGACTTTTCGGCGTTACAGTAGTTTTATTTTTAAAACAAATTGTGTATGTAAACGCAAACGTAGGATTTATCTGTGTTATTTTAATTCAGTGGAACGAATCTAAAATTTGCCTATTCTTTTAAAGTTATTGAGGCAACACACGAAACAGCCCAATTACTGTAAAATGCCTATTGTATTTTTAAAACTGTTATAAAAGATAAATACAGGTTACAAGCGTTGATAGAACATAATGTTGCCTTAATCAATTATCCAATTGAAGTTCACAGCTGGACATGGGCCTCTCTCAATGTAGGTATCCTCCGTCTTTCGCATTCAATTTGTCCGAGCCACCGTTTTCTTCACCGTTAACTTTCGCATAGATTGCATTATCACTAATATCAGTTGAGATAGTCACCAAACATGATAGAGCCTGGCATAAAAGAATAACCCACTTGCAGCACTTAAAGGACTTTCGGTTATACAGAAAATAGGAAATTGTTGAACTGGAATTTTCGGAGAACTTAGGTGCCAATTGTCCGACTTTTAGGGGAATTAGTCCTCTGTTGTTAAAAGAATTTTCTCTCTCCAACTTTACCATCTCCAAATTCTTTTAACGAATCCCTTCATCGTAATCTCTTCAGTCATTATCATCATCTGTCAACACATCTTCCAGTATCAATACAACAATTAAAATTTCTATAAGCTCCACAGTTAATTGGTAACGAGGATACCCCTGGTGTTACCAGCAAAAGAAAGCTTCAGTCCCCTTTTCTCATTTAAATTTCAAATACGAGTACAATACGCATAATCAAATAATATCGCAGCATCATGCATCTGCTACAAAGGATACGAACCAGTTTATATACAACGAAGTATAAGAAAAGGCTCGATTGTATGTAAAGTAGCCTCTATAAAGAGGCCATAAACTTGGTTATAACGAGATCCAGCCGCGCATACCCCGCCGCCATTTTAACATATTATACAGTTGCCCAATTCGACTTTATCTCGGCTCTTAATTTTACACTTTTATAAATCGACAAAATCAACACTTTTAAAGCGTTTTAAAATTAGCTGGATATGTTTGGGATATAATAATTACAAGTACCGTTTTCATTTCGTCTGAAAATTAACCTTTAGTGCCGTCGTCGGTTAATCATAACATTTTTGGTGTAAATTTAAATTTAAAATGTAGCTAGCATAACTTTACAGTAATCCGCTCTTTATAAGTGCCTATTACGTTACGTACGCATAACATCTTTCCATTTGTCATTAAGCGCATTTGCGCACGGAAAACTCCAGATCATTTCCGCTTTTCTCCTCTCAAAAATAAAAAGTTAAAAGGAGAATAGGAAAGATAATGCCACTCGTTATATCTAAAGTTCATAGTGGTATATTATATTGTCGATAATAGTGGCATTTGTTCAAACTCCAGCAAGGAAATGGATACTAAGATCTTGGTAACTTTTTGGGTAACTTTGTCCATTTTTTTTTTCACTTGGAAACCATTTTCAAATTTGTTTTCTGCTGTTCTAAATTTAAAGTAATATTCTTCCTGCATTCAGAGCGAGAAGTTTCAAGCTGACAATGTAATTGACTAGTTCAGCAGTTCTATTACAATGGTACGTTAAACTGAAATCGTGTGAGCGTTAAAGTCAATGTGCATGACGAATGATGATGCGAACCCTGGCGGTTTACGACTCAGATTTATTAATTTTAAACGCCTTGGTGCGTGCTCCACGTAGGTAGGGCTGTTGATCGAGATTCGATAGATCTGAACCTAACTCCGACGATAAGTACCTATTTTAATTGAAGTAATTTGAACTGTATAATAGCTACCGGTGCCGACTATTGTAGTGAGAAGTAACCAATTGCTTTGGCAATTGCCGACATGTAGAAAAAGCCTCATTTTATGTTTGATTTCGAATACTTTTTTCATTTAAATTCAATTTCAAACTGCTTTCCTGTTTACAGACGATGTTTTAACCACAAGTGGGGACGTGCCGCTCACGTAATTGCAAAAAAGTTGAAATTGACTTTAACATTACGTTAAGAATCTATTAAGTAGTTTACTGGTGGACGAGATGTAACGTGATATTTTCTGAAGTTTTCGCAAATATCACTCATTGCAATAAACCACTTTTTAACTGATTCTATCGCGATTTATTTATTATTATTTCATTTTAGCACCACGTTTCGGCCACTTTCAGCAGCCAGGTCACGAGGTGACAATAATATCTCTCAAAAAGGTCATTTCCACGTGAAATTTTACTCAGCTAGGAATAACTTGGCACCCCTGCCATACAGACACGAACCTGTTGTGCTTACCCAGCGTCCACATCTCTCCGAGATCGTCCAACGCAATTATACTTTACTACTGCCATGTAGCCGCCATTTTATTGCTTGTATGTTTGTTAGTAGTAGATTGCAATTACCTAAATATGATGGCAGATTCTTTTCGAGCTAATTTTAGACCAGAATTTTTTAATATATAGGTATAGTCCGTCAATTCATCCACCACTGGATGGTAAGAAGATGAGAAGATGGGGGTCCAAATGATGCCTAAATTCTAGATGCTGTCAATCCTAAAATAGTGATCCCAGAGTTCATGGTCTTGGTATCAAAACCTCGAAGTCGTATTATGTCAATTGAAAATATCCTTCGTCCTAGCTCACCTGACCTAACCTGAACCTGAATCCAGCAAAAAATTGGTTCACACCGCTCCTTGACGATTTGAACTTCAAGTGCGAGTTTTATCTCGGGAGAAGAGTTTCTTAGGGTCGCGACACTCCTGATGTCAGTTGGTATTAAAGAATGGGAAATAAATGTTTTTGGTACTCAAAATGCTAAAACTACCTCCAAATATGGGAAGTCTGTCGCCAATTGCAGCGATTATTTTCCCCCTAATATGACACCGCGCGTCCTAAAGAACAAGAGATTGGATAGGTATAGGTTAGAAAAGATTTTGGTGGCATGTCTAATATTTTGGTGACAAACCCTATAATTTTGGTGTCAGCTCTTGTAATTCATAACAAGGTAATCGAACTTTCCTCGTACATCAAAAGACAAATGCGGTACTACTTAACACGTATGATGTAAAAACACCTACCATAGTCTCTAGTCGATAATCATTATAATAGCACCTCCTACTTTGGAAGTGATAAAACACGTCGATAACAATCAACAGACGCGGCTAGTTTGAACTCTATTTTGCATCTCCGACGGCGGCATCATCAAAGCACTAATCATGGCCCTCCGATACTCTCGCAGAGGTAACTATCCATGCATTGTGTGGGCCGCTAAAATGTTACTTGTTGACGGTTTTAACTAGATACTATAGTCAGCGTGAAATGGACTTTGATAGCAGTTGTAGTGGGAGGCATTTGATGTTAAACTCGTTAGGCTCGTGAATAAATGAAAATTCAGTAGATTAACACATTGCAAGATAAAGTAACACAAGCCAAATCAGTCTTTTTGGTGCACTTATAACAATAAGAGCCCTCCGTGCCTCGGAGGGCACATTAAGTCATCGTTCCCGAAATTCAGCAGCTTCGGTTAAACTGGAAAGCCGACCCCAACTTAGTTGACACAGGCTCACAGAATGATGAATTCGATGTTAAAAAGGAGAAATTACAAGGGCAGCTCAATATGGTTTGCGTAATTGCTTGCACTTTTTCTGTAAAATAGTATGGGACAATCGTAAAGGTATGGTCATTGACTGACATTAAACAGATAGGTATTCAACTTATCATGTGACCATTTCTCGGCCTACTTTCTTCACTACCTTCAAACATTTGCTTAAGAATAATGTTTTGGCACCAACAATGGTAACCCCATAAATCTTGTTGCTATACACCCAAACTGAAATGCTCATCGTTACAACATAATTCATATTCTGTTTATATATCAATAATAAATTACCGATCCCAACTCATGCATTTAAAATTAAACTACAACGTCAACACTTACAAAGTTTAATTTATTTATTTAAAAATCCAATTATCAGTGGAATATAAAGCGGCATTTTACTGTCCACACTTTTTACGGTGTTATTTCGTGTATGTGCCAACGAGGCGTGTTGTAATAAAGTTGGACATGATCGACGACGCGATGCGCCCGCGCAGACGAGATCACCAACAATATTTACTGGACACTACACTTATATTTTTAATTGGACGAGATTGCGGTCTCTTTCTCCATTTATCGAACATGCCTGCGGGTGCGCGTAAATTGCACAGTAATATATCTATTACGTTATAGTTCTATGGTTGAATTTTAAGATATAATAATAAATAAATAATAAATAAATATTTTAGGACATTCCACACAACGCTATCTAGACCCAAAGTAAGCATAGTTTAACTAGCTTGTGTTATGGGTTCTAGAATGCGGATAAACATACTTAGATACATTTTTTTTTGTAAATACATACATAATATACATAGAAAACACCCAGACCAATGCAAATATTCATATTCATGCATACAAATATTTGCATTGAGCGGGGATCGAACCCGCGCCTCCTGCGTAGCAGCCGCGTTCACTACTGCTACGCCACAGAGGCAGTCAATAAGTACCTACTAAGAGACATACTTGGCAAAGGCTATATATATTTGGATGGCAGAAGAAGTAGCGACATCTTTGGGCTCTGGTTTTACGCGTAGACCTAGTTAGACGGTACCGTGTTCTGTATGAGAAAGAAAGATTATCCTGTTAATAGTTTCTCCATTATTTATCTTTGAGGAGTGGTTGGAGCACAGAAATATATTTCTGAGGTTTGGAGCACCAAAACCAGGCTTCTTGATTTTAGAGATTTCATCGTTAATTTCCAAAAAATGATGTTTAGCGACGTAACGCAATCTTCCTTAGGCATTCTTGTACTTGACTTTTTCAGTTTTAAATCATACCCTTTGTAATTCTGAAAAAGTAGTCGAAAGTTCTAAAGATAAAGAGATAAACTGACATTCATTTACAAAATATATCAACGAATATTCTGAAAATATTATTCCTACTCATTATTTTAAACCATAAATAAACTGACTTATTCGTTTTAAAAGATAAACTCAAAAGCCCTATCTCTGCAGTCAAATATTATTTATTTTACGGCCCGATGTAGGTAAGTACTTAACCCCAAACAGTAACAGACTCTTTACCCTTTTATGTGTACCGTTACACTCTTGACTCTATGTTCCTATTTCAAATTTTGAGTGACGGCTCGTTGTGCGCTTGAACATCCAACATGGCCGCCCGGTTAATCACTTTGATAAATAAACTGATAAAGGGATTTGGATCCGACTAGAATATACTCAACAGTGTTTTGAATAAAGCTGGAAGAAATATTCAACTGATGCTAGGAATATGTTTTTTGACAATATTGACGCTCAGGAGTTTGACCTCATTTTTTATTGATATGGAATGGAATGTTCATTTTGTAATAAATTGTAGTATTTTATTAGCTTCACCTGCAACGGAATATATGTAAACAAATCTTTGGAAGTCCAATTTAAGTTAATTAGATTCGATAATTAATTAGAAGTTTTAGTAATATGACGTATCCCCCCTACTGGGCGAGAAAGTGGAGGGAGAGGAGGATGGAGGGAGCTATATTGGTGCGTAATTCCTTCCTTTCTTGCCCGGAACACGGACGCTTTAAGGCAAGCTCTTTATACTGATGAAACAGCCAAAATATGGATAGTAGAATTTCGACCATGTTCGAAAGGAAGAGCCCTAGAATTGAAATCAGTTTGTTTCAACAAACGCCATATCTACATTAGTCTATTGTCCTGTCGTGTCGGCTGGTAGTCAAGTCTGTCGCTTACAATTACTGGTAGTGCAACTTGATCGAAATATCTCGAAATGCAGCTCGTTCAAAGCTAAGCACGGTAATTCCCATGAACATAATGTATCCTAAAACATGAAAGTTAGAAGATAAGACTGTATTCTAATGAAATTTTTAAGCAATTAGTAGTAACTATTTAAAACGATTTAGATTGGGTAAAGTGAATGCTCACGACGGGATTTGAACCCTCCAACCCCAAGATAGTTGTACCTATAGGAGAATTTCGAAGGCTCAAAACATGGCTCATTTAGCTCAGTGGACAGTACACCCCCCGTTGAACGTTCCCTTTTTCCAGTTTAAACAGATAAAATGAGACTTCATTTCAATGCCTAATCATTCTTGCTTGAGTGTGTTTGAGTGTGCTTGAGTAATAAACTGACAGCTGTCATGAATTTTTAAGACGTAAATTGTGGCTATAAACGCCAACATACAACAGATTAATTCTGAAACTTGTGGCATTATAAGGAGCTGTTATTTTTTGCTGGCCGCTTATAAAATTTAATTATACGTTCTTCACGATGCCTTAAAAACGTAAAAAACTTAATGATCATACTGTTTACTATGTTAATATTCAGTGTTCATTATCTCGTTGCTTCAGGGTTTGCAGACTGCTATTTTACTCGATTTTTCAAAATGAGGGGTTATGATAATGTCTGAAGCTTACACGAACTTCACTCATGGTTGCTGAAAAGTAACCGAAACGTCGGGGTAAAAGTAAATATGTAGTAACAAATATATCGCTATATATATAGAATCCGTTAAAAAGTAGTTTTATTTCAATGAGGGGTTATGCTTTATGTATGACTTTTGATAACCATTGAAATCTTCTATTCCTTAAAATTTAAATACATACTTGCTAACATTAAATAAGTACAAAAGTTACTGTTGACTTAATTAATTACATTATACGGAAGATAGTCATTAATTATTAAATGACCATTAAAAATGGTTGATTTGAAAAAGGTGCCTTCATCGAATGTTATTTGCGTTGATGTCTTTTGTACGGGATAAAAGGCTTGTTTAAAAATAGGTGACATTTAATTAAAAAAATAATTAATTGATGTCTCTAGATACTTACATATCCAGTTCGTATGTTTAATATTCTAATTATAAAATTTTAATGAGCCTTTTCTTCCATAACAGTAAATAAAAAAATATGATTAGTAATATGCCTATAATAACATGTCCCGCGATCACAGATAGGCAGTAATCTAACGATAGTATCACATAAAAACAAGTTGGTAACATACTTCATACTCTTTTATAGCCACGATTAGCCCAGCGCAACGAAAAACCAATTTAAATAAATTTCAAAAAAGGCATTTATAAGAAAACCCCGTAGTGAGCCTCCACTCCAATCTAATTTAAACTCTCCTGTTTGAATAAAAGGTTTATATCGGAAAAACGACAAAAAACCTGCACCTGAGTCATTCTTGTTAGTCAGACGAGCCACCGCAGCGCTAGTCTAATAACTACTTTGTTTGTTTATTTAAAATCACTTCTTAACCAAATAAAAATAGGTTGCATAATTCAATGTGTAATTATGGTGGTTACGACATTTTTCAGTGAGCAACTCCGTCTTGTTAGTAAGCTTATTGTTAGCGCTCCGGACTTCCGTCCTCGTCTAGCACACGTTGTTGGATGCGCGTGGGTGTTGGTGTCTCGCTCTAATCGTTATGGCAAGGTCGGCTCGTTAAAAGCTCTTAACGAGAAGCGATGGAAAAGCACGAGCCTCTCGGTGAATGTCAAAGTTATTTTTTTTTCTAATGAACAATTATCTACTGCATGAGTTGTTATGTGGTGATTTTTAAGAGTCATGCCATTATAAATCTGTGTCTATTATTGATGTATGTGGTTTATTCATTTTTGGATGAGTGGATGACTTGGCAATTTTGTAGAATCTTGCGAAAATCTCTAAATTTGGTGTGTATGTGTGTGTTGAAGTTCAATCATATTCAATAACATTTTAATTAATTTTATTAAAGGCTCTTTCATGGTGTTTAATAACATTTTGCTTTATTTTTCTTAAGACTACTAGTTGGTAACGGTATAAGGATTCTCTTCAATCCTAAATTTTTGGTAGATTATAAATATTATAATGTATTGCAATATCAAATTCATCTAGATACTTTGGTGAATAATCAGTAATCAGGTAATCACACAAAAATTATCAATAATCTATATAATTATTAATAATTTTGATCAAATTATAAACTGAAATGTTATAATTAAATCATAAAATCGTGGACAATTACTAGTCAAATATAAAAATTATAAGAAAAATATGGGACTACCAATGTCTATTGGCAGGAAATCCAACCAATTGGACCATTAATTCATGAAAAGTCCTAGTTTAATGTCAAATTACAACCGTATGAATTTCAAGAAACTTACACTTTGAGAACCTGCGCCGGAGGCTTTCGAGGTATGTTCCGCGCGTGTCCCGTTCACACCTGTAACCTGCAGATATACCCGTCCTTGTCCAGCTCGGTGCTCTCGCTCGCGTACTAACACCATCTCGTCACGGTACTCAGGATAATCGAGTGAAGAAAACACCTAACATTTATCTCCCAGTTCCGGACGCATGTAATCAATTGAAATTCTTTAGCAAGTAGAATTTGTTTTGTACGTAATGTTATTTGATAATGTTGGCACAAGAATTTCGCGTGCAGATTGTACTTTTTAACAAAAAATACAATCTATCGAGCTTAAGCGATGATTTAACGTTCAAAAAGGTTTTGCTATAACCGTGTATCCACATACCTACCTAAGATATTTTTTCCAGCAAGAAACCGGTAAAAGTATTCCACCTAGTTGAAGCCGAGCCGAAGTTAAAGCTAGTTCTATTATTATTCGTAAGCTGAAATTGTATAAGTTGCTTTGCTTTGTATAAATAGTCACACAAAAAGAATAAACGAATTTGCCGGCAATTTGGCGCATAGATAGATTACAAAATAAACAAGGATTCCTGTAAAAAAATACATACCTACATCTAATTTTAAACGTTTATAATGAGCATAAGTAATAGATAGACTATAGCTATAAGAAATTAGGCCGTTTTAACCCTTTTGACGCATAATACTCGTAGCAGATACCTTTACTCAAAACGCCTAACTCGGAAAATGTTGAAAATGCATGCTTTCATTTTTTAGTTTTGATGCGTAATAGGTACCAATCTTAAATAAATAAAAACATACATACTTGAATTGTATTTAACAAATCTGACAATGTAGGTAGAAATTAGGTTAAAAACATTTATTTTTAATGAATATCCTAAAAAGTGGAATATCGTGGTTATAACAATAAGCTTGTTTATTATAGCGGAGGCAATGCTCCTGCGCCGGTCCCAACAGTAATAAACGAAAAAAACACTTGGTATTTCTGTGGAAAACGACTCGATCGATTGCCTCGTTCGGACCTCGACCGATACTACTCGATGCCGACTTCGCATTTGTATCGATTTCACATAAGTATTATTGCCGATTTTAATACTTTTGCGTACTTATTTCGAAAAGTTAAGTTAACACTTAAACGAAGTCCGTTTTTACTATAAGTAGGTTGTATTTTGAAATTATCGACATAAAATTTTAACAAAAAGAGGGACAAAACTGTTTTTTCGATCGAAATGTATTCTTGAGAAACTGTATAATGGCGTATTACTTTACGTAGTGTTAAGAGCTCCATTCCCATTATACATAATTATACATAATACATACCTAGGTAGTGGTAAGATATACCGCACCTGACGGACTGTATAAGTAGGTGATACTTTTTCGGTTTCAGCGCCATCTAATGAAATCAACTTATAGAACTTCAGATCCTACATCGCGCAATGAAGTTCTCAAACACTGGTTACTAATTTGAAAGTAACTCTGTCTGTCTTCCTGTCTGTCTGTCTGTTACGACACGATACGTCATGCCTATGCCATTCAACCGATTCTGATGAAATTTGGTAAAAAGATAGATTAGACTTCGGGAAATATTTCCCTTCGGACTCGTGGCCCCACTCCCCATCTCCACCAGTGGGGCCACGAGGACTTTTAAGTACGGATGTCTCCACTGTAGTGGGTCAGTGGAGCTATACAGATTTACTAATACTTATGTCTCCACAAGCAACTGCTAGTTTTGTATAAAATCCTAAATGCCGCTAGGGGTCACTGAGAACAATCATTGAGCTCTAGCCGGCCAGGCGTGCCCATCTAGCCTGGTTGAAGGATCCTCCCTATATGTCGAAGGTTGGGGGAATATCTTCCCCGTGCCTCCACACAGCTAAACATGGTTAACATCTACAGATTAGGAGTGAACGTTCTCTTATGACCCGGACCCGACGGTTTGATTCTATCATTTTGTTTGTTGAGCTCAGACTGAATAACGGTCCGGCTCTTGCAAACATCTTTCAAACGCTTTCACGATTTTGTAACTGAACTCACAAATAATTTGATCGTTTTGTTATCTTGCAAGCAAAATATTATATAAAACTACAATGACATTTCATAACATAGACATGTCATATGCTTACAAATCAACGTAGAAAAATGTGCCGAACTCACACACACACATTTTTAATTCATCTACACTTTTGGTGTATTAACTTTAGAGTAATAGTTCGTGCAGTGTCTATAAACATACGATGGCATTTTCGTTATTTTTTTAAGTCACTGATGCTTCCGCTCAACGTCCGACTGGCGCCGCTCGGCACGCGTTACTAGAGGCAAACGTTCCAATTGACTCGTTTTCGGATCTTCACGATTTTCGCGCAATAACATATCTACTTCTTTTTATATAATATCTTTGTAAAACTACGTTGATTTGTAAGCATATGACATGTCTATGTTATGAAATGTCATTGCTTGCAAGACATAGGTAGTAGTACCTAAAGGCCAACATACTTATAAAAGGTTGACTTAATATTTATAACGAGTGGAAACTTACACACACAATTAATCAATTGATTGTGTGCGTAATTGCTAATTATTATTAACCTAATGCAGAACACTGCTAGATATATAACTATCCAAATTAACGAATATACATAGAATCACGCCTTTATCCCTAGAGGGTTAGGGAGAGGTAAATTAACACCCACATTACACCGAATGACACCGATGATTGTATTAGGTTCCACGTAATAAGGGGATGAGCCTTTTATCGTATTCCGGGCACTATTGTTGACCCGAACCATGCATCTAAGGCTGAATAACGAAACAATCAACACAATCAAACACAAAAGCAGCAGCCTATAGCCTGGAATCGTAGTCATAACAAAACAAAACTAAAAAGTCAGTGTAAGTACTTTTAACTAATGTGGGTAGGCTATAAATATTCCACAATAAAAAATATCTATAGGTATACTTACCGCTTGAAAAATGCTACATTCTTTAACTGTATAAGTTTGTAATTTCAAACTGTTAGAATACGAAAGCCATTATAACAATTTAGTAGATTACATCGTGTCGACAGATCGATCACTCAACTTAATCACCGTACCGAAAAACCATTCGGTCAAGATTGAGCTACGTGTACGACCGTCGCCGTCGTGAAAGGTGCGCAGGCGCAAGCAGTATAAATATTGTGGCTAACATACACTGTAGGGATTAGGCTTCGTTTTTACTGAATTGAAGACGAGTGAAATCTAAAGATGTGCAAATATAGATCAATCCTGTCGAAAATTTTATCTCAATTATCTGATTGCCCGTACAAGTACCTCCTAGTACGGGCTACGCATTTGATCCATCTGTATTAGCATGAATCTAGGTTACTTTTAGACTTCTTTTTTTAATTTCGTATATCTTAATAGTACGGGCTACACAAATAAAGAAACATTTATGTCACATCTATATTAGAATGAGTCTGCGTTACTTTTATTTTTTCTAATTTTCAAACTACAACAACTGCCTTATAGTACAGTCAACTACATAAGGTTCCTTTCATTACCTAGCTAATGTAAGTCACCATTGGTATTAGCTTATAGCACTTCCAAATTACCGACCACCTGAATTCAAAAGCTTTACCCAAAATCTCTGAAGGCGACTGTACAAATGATTTTGTGTGCGACGCGACGTGCCCACGATAATTAATGTAGTTAGTTAGACTTCTGCGTTTTTGACTTGACATTTAAATTTCATTAATTTAATATTTAATGTGGCAGAATATTTTAGACATGACTTATGCTAGAACTGAGCAATTAATGTTGCATATCTGTCATCTTGAAATTTCCTGACGTCGCGTGGCTTGAGACAAATCGATGACACACTTCAAGTCAGTCCTTCTCTTATGGGATGACGAATTCTCTAATTCTATTTGGGTTTTAGGGTTGGGACTTACATTTAAATTGTAGACTTTTCTATAGGTATCACTGAAAGCCACATCTGACGATAGACCAATGGCTATAGGACTAAGCGAGTGGTGGAGTGGAAACCTTGAATGAAAAAACCAAGGAACGTCCCAATCAGATTGACTAACGACCTGCAAAAGTTAGCTGGAATAGACATACTTGTGTGAGTCAACGGGACAGCTAGCATCATATTACTTAACATAACTTAACACGTGTATTTGCCATCAGGAGAACTGGCGTCTAATAAAGATTAAATAAATAAATAATCATTTATTTCAGACATAGGTACAGTCGACAAAAGAGATACGTTTGCACTTTTTTTATATATGTACTCGTAAAGTTGTATGTAAAAGTGCAACCAGATACGGTTGTCGACTGTACGTTAATTGTATTTAGAAGTGCACGCTAACGTTAAGTATAACAAAACTTCTAAATAAAAAAAGCCCAATGACGTCATTTCGCTGCTCTAACGCGTGAAGACGGTCTAATCCCTAATAATGTTTGAAAACTAATTTAGATTCCAATCAAAACGCTTTAACGAGACGACTGTCACTGAGCACTTAGTGTGCTTCGTAAATTCATGTTTAATAATAAGATTTTAGCTTTAATGCCCCGAATTGAATGACGGACAATTCGAGAGATGACTGCGCTAGTTTTATTGTGGACTGACGACGGAGATTTTTCAAAGAGCTTTTTGATGGCACATACGCGTTTCGTTCGGACTGTTTACGGTGTACTAAAGCGGATTACACGTGGGCTGCTCAGTTAGTACTGACAAAGGTGGGTAGTAGGAGGGACTTGTATTTATTTCGATTCGAATAGGTCATCGTCAAATGTCGTATAACTGTCATTCCTTGACATGAAGTGAAGAAAAATTCATGGAAAAAAAAATAAACTTCAAATTGGGTTGTTCCGTCTTCAAACTAATTATTAAAAAAATAACCAAATATTCACTTACATACTTTAATAATATACTTACACGAAAAATTGTATTTTGTATAACCCCGCGTTTACATACTGCCGCTCGCATTGCTCATCGCCTTGCCGGCAATATTCACGCGAATAATGCCCTAGCATTCAAACACTCGCATCATCGCGATGTTCATCGCGTTGCCCAACACTCGCATCATCGCGATGTTCATCGCGTTGCCCCGCATACAGTATTCGCCTTGCGATGGAGATGGACGACTTTAGTTAAGTTAAGTGGACACCTAACCGAATGCAGTATTTGCAGGCATTTTATTAGGCTAGGCTATCTACTTAGATACTTAGCTAGTAGGTAATCAGGCTAATTTGGTAGGTAGGTAGGTAGGTACCTACCTACCTACCTATTTTAATTTGGTAGGTAATTAGGCTAATTTGGTAGGTAGGTACCTACCTACCTACCTATTCTAGTTTGGTAGGTAGGTACCTACCTACCTACCTATTCTAATTTGGTAGGTAGGTACCTACCTACCTACCTATTCTAATTTGGTAGGTACCCTAGCTACCTGTTTGGTAGGTATACTTAGGCTAATTTGGTAGGTAGGTGCCTACCTACCTACCTATTCTAATTTGGTAGGTAGATACCTACCTACCTACCTATTCTAATTTAGTAGGTAGAGGTACCTACCTACCTACCAAATTAAAATAGGTAGGTAGGTAATTAGGCTAATTTGGTAAGTGGTAGGTACCTACCTACCAAATTAGCCTAATTACCTACCAAATTAAAATAGGTAGGTAGGTAGGTAGTACCTACCAAATTAGCCTGATTACCTACCAAATAGGTAGGTAGGTACCTACCTATTCTAGTTTGGTAGGTAGGTACCTACCTACCTACCTATTCTAATTTGGTAGGTACCCTACCTACCTATTTGGTAGGTATAATTAGACTAATTTGGTAGGTAGGTAGGTACCTACCTATATTTAATTAGATCCGTAGCAAGCATTTCAATAAATTCTATTGATTTTTCGTTGGACCATTCGATTGGTTGCGTCATTGTCATGATAATAAATTCGAAGTAATCCTGTGACTGTGACACGCGCGTACACAACGAGCGCTCGATGCGAAGTGTGCGCGACGCGAGTATGTGAATGCTTCATCGCGCTAGTATTGCCGTTCCTTCTCGCGCCGCCAAGCCGACACTCGCAGCAACATACGCGGCAGTACTCGTGGCATGACGAATATACCATTCACACCACGTCCCTGCCCACTTCTCTCGCCACTTCCCTCGCTCTGCCGCGAGTATGTAAACGAAGCATAAGATTTTAGAGCTTAGGTCATCAAATCAGTGACCTGCTGTTGTGTTAAGCTACTTCTGAGGGTGACTGTACTTGCATTTAATGAAGCTAAATAAGATTGGGGATCTAAAAAACTAAAATAAGTATACAATTTATAGCAAAACAGTTTTTACAACATTATATTAGATAAAACGGTCTATTTTTGTATTGAATACAATTTATAGAAATAGAGGATATCCTGCTGTCAACAACTTAATTTGTCAACTTTTGGCGATTTCTTTGAACTCTAAATAGCTAACTAGGCATATATCAACAAATAACATCACAAGTAATCGCCAGTTGACATTTGAAAAGCAATATTTACATCTGAACGTTTTAGATGTTGGGATCATCCAGATCTTTATGGCTTTCTATTTTGGAGAATTACACCGTGAAAATATTTAGTAGCGGAATATTTTTTCTCGTAATTTGACAGTTATGAATCTTAACTGACATCTAACATTGCACAATCTTTGAATATAGAACCATCACTTTATTATTTAAATAATTAACAAAAAAAAAATTGTATGACCAACCGTCATGCTTATGTACAAAAATAATTTCAAAAACAAGCATTAGCTACAGTCAATGACAAGAGGAACTTAACAATTTCTAATTTATTGATCATAAAGAAACCATGAAAATAATTTAAGATTGAAAAATGAAATAGTTATACATATTTAAGAAGTCAATTTAGTTGAATGGATTTTCAGTGCACAAATTCAACCAAGAGAGAGAGAGAAGAGAGCAAGAGAAAGTTACTATAGCCTATTTCTCCTCTTCAAGCTCAATGAATTCCAATAGGACCTTGCCACAAGGGATTAATGTACA
Source organism: Eilema depressum (assembly GCA_914767945.1). NCBI lineage: Eukaryota > Metazoa > Arthropoda > Insecta > Lepidoptera > Erebidae > Eilema > Eilema depressum. The sequence continues at coordinate 6,023,644 of OU612026.1, forward strand.
TTTTGTGTTTCAAACCTAAATATTGCGACCAATGACATTTCATACTTCTTTTTATATAATATCTTTGATTGCGACCTAGATTAATAAAATAATTAGGGATAGATGCGATTTTAACTCGCAATACCTAGCAAAAATAGTTCTTTCAACCCACTTCTTTATCTTAGTATATAATGCCTTTGAAAATATTGGTAGATATCTGATGTAATTAAACCAGGCTTTCCTATAAGTAGGTACATGTCAGTCATTCAAGCCTACTCAGGTAGTCAACGTTATCGATCCTCGTTCTAGCCAGTCCAGCTATCAATCTCCAATATAATTATAAAGTGAAGGCTGGCTAATGAAATAGTCTAGCGTTCTAGCCAGACCAGAATATTATTCACTGATAATTGCGAACTATAATGATCTGTAAAGCTGGAGTGTGCGGCAAACTGAGTTATATGCACAATGATTACTTTAAAAGAGGTAGATAAATATGACACTGGCGAAATTAGGTGCATTCTATTTCAACACAAGCGCGAGTGCAATAGAATATTAACTAATCAGTAAGCATGAACGTGGACAATGTATGACGTCTATCAAACGACGTGGTATACCTACTTTTGACGTCGCAATAATATTGTTCATCTTCATCATCAAACATTCCAAATTATTCTTAAATTTTATCGGCCCCATACTTGGCCACAGCCCACAGCCATAGCGTTATCTGGTCACAGTCTGGTTGGTCTGGTGCCCTGCCCCTCTAGACAAGTGGCAATTCGTTGCTCGGCGTATGATGGAATAGAATGCCAAATGTATGGGATTGTCCAAAATTAATGTCAAAAACGTCAAATCCTATACATTTTTCATTCTATTCCTGTACATGTCCTCGGTAGTACCTACAGGTGGCTCCAACACATGTTGGTTCTACCGAGGACATGTACATGGTACCGTAGGTATGAGAGCAAATGCCACATGAACTAGAATGGGGCCTACGACCTACAACAGTATTCAGATAACATTATATGTCTACTTCATTTTAGTATAAGATGATTAGTATACGCACATAAAAAGCATTAACGACACTATACTACGGAGTTGATCGAAGCACTTAGCTTCTTAGCTGGAGGGATTAGCGAGAATAGTAGTATGTGTGAGACATGACTCATGTCCTGTAATCGGACTGTGCAAAGAGCTTTTTGATACTCGCGACTTGCTGTCAGAACATGGACATGCCTCTTGAAAGGATATAATATAATATTATCTATTTAGTAGAAGTGACTTTTATAAATAGGTACTAAGCTTAGCTACATTTTAGGGACTTCCCGTTTGCCCTACCAAGTGTCCCCACTGATGGGGCTAAGTGGAATGTTAAAAATCTTCTTTGTAATCATAATGTAGACACTCACTAAAGAAACTCGATTCCTACCTAGGAAGCTTCGCAAATACTAGGTTATTTAAATGAAAAAATAGCCTTATTTTAATAGAGAAGATGATTGGAGTGTATACAGACCTACCACTAGCTCTGGACCCAGTCAATAATTCTATCATTTTAAAAACAAACCAAAAAATGGTGTCCCTGAGATAACTTTTCCCATAACAAGAGAAGTCCATAACGACACACATTAATGAACTTACTTACTATTCCTTCCAACGCTGTCGCCAATCACCATCGCTCCGTAAACCAAAGAAAATGTAAATAGATGTTGTTTGTATGCTCTGTGCCCGTTTCGTTAACCGCTCAGGGCACCATTATGTAAATAATACCCTGTCAGAGACTAGGAAACTAACAAATGAACGGTGGCCTTTGTGTTAACAAGAAAATACAATAAGAGCGTTCAAGACTTGCGATAACGCTCACTTGATGTCCTTTGAACTTTCATAGAAATGTCTTTTATCTATGAACAGTTACAGTACCTATATTTGGACTTGGCACATCGTCGGGATGAAAACTGAGAATTCCTTCTTACAATTCCGGGTTCTCTAACCGGTCGCGAAAAATATTCTGTAGATGTCTTCAAGATAAGGACTACTTACCTACCACTTTAGAATTGACAGTATTTCAAATGGTGACCCGTATCTTCTTAAGTAAGAAGAAGTCAGGGTAAATACCCTAGCTTCTGCCTATCCTGCTTAGCATCCTATCTATCCAATTGACTGCAAATTGGTAGGCTCAATATAAAAAGTTAGGATTACATCGACTTCACCGACTGCTCACGTCACGACAGTGCGGTGATTAATACTTATTGTCAAGTCGAATAAGGCTCCTGCTAACTTAGATTACATAGTATAACTTAATATAAACTATGTTTGCAATTACCTACTGATGTTGAGCTGAATCATTGAGTCATTCAAAAATAAACTTGATAGACACTCTGTAGAACAAGCTCCTTCATTATGCGTTAGCGAGTAATGACGGCCACACTCCCGTTTCTCGGGGCGTGCAAGCAATTTGCCACTGCAAAACAAACCTAATTATCCAAGAGTCATAAAAGAAGTGCTGTGTCGTTTCTCCGTAACAAGACTCACAAGACACGACTGGTTCGACGCCATGTTCCAATCAATCAATATTTATAAGGTTTGGCCGCTTCGAAAGAAGGAAATGAATATTATCGGCAGTTACATGTAACAATTACAGCTAATTGGTTTATGAGCCATTTGCATTAAATGTAATAGTTCAATCTAATATTTAGTTACTAGTTAAACGAACAGTAGTAAAATATTAGAGTTGTTTAATCTGTTTCAAAGTTCAAGATATTACACAAAGCATATTAGTGAATTAAATTGCTGTATTACACCAAAGGAAGCACCATGTAGTCCTGAAATCCCGGATCAAATATCGGTGGACTTTTAAATAGGTGATTAAATCTCAAACATTTAAGCTCATGTTTGAAAAATTCCAAGTGAGTAAGCGTATCAATCAGTCTAAACCAGCATTATATCTTTAGTACCTACCTAATATCTGGCAAGGAACATATTATTTCTTGAAACGAAGTCTGACAGACCTAACAAACCTCTAATTTTAAATGAATCTCAATGTACGTTGTCCTAAAGTTAATATTTCAGTTAAATTAATTGCACACCATTATACCCATTTTTTAAATTCCCAACACGATACACAAACTTTTCAATCATAATTTATTTTACTTTCGTACACATCAATCATGTGTGAGCTCAACACTGCTGATCGAATATCCATTCCACTTCATAACATGACCAGTATAATTAGACCTACAGGAGGTCATTAATCTTGAAGCCTGACACCCAGTTGTATAAACGAGGTAGATCTTGGTAAAGCAGACGGTTAAGGTGGTGCGTTCAACTCTCGCGTCCATATTTAGCCACCTGCTGCGAGCTCGTTCGCCATTTTGGGTGGTTAGTAAGTTCAAAGGTTCTTGTGTGCTTACAGCTAAGTTAAGTAACTGCATTTTAGCCTAAATATTTCAATAACATACTCTAGTTTAACTAATCATAGGTTTATCATGTTATTGAATACACATTCAATAACATGCTTTTTAAATATCCCGTCTAAAATAATAAATGTTTTACGTTCTAACTTGGAAGTTATACTTGATTTGGATCTTATAACCACTTTCCAACTGAATGACTCTTACATTACCTTGAAATAGAAGTTGCAATAGATTGTAGAGCAAGATTTATTTGTTAATATCAAAATGCAATTTTGTTAAAATCCTATCGTCGCTCAACTACATTTCCCTAGTTAAATATTAACTGTCATATATCACTACAGTTAGTTATCCTCATAAAGAGGCTCATAATACATTTGAATCGAATTAATATCATACACACATCACTGTCAGACTCAACAGAAATAGTGCATCCTGTTTCAGCAGGCGCTGCCATGCGCCCGCGCAGCGCCAGTGTCGAGCCGAGCGCTGGGATCGGACGGGTAATCGATTTTACGAGCTCCCGAAATAAACCGAGTCCCTTCGGCACAACATGCATCATCGAATGGTCACATTCTGCACCCAGCTTGTGTTGTTTTTTTAATTGTTAGTGCATATGTTTTCGAGGAAGCGGGCTCATTCTAAGAGCCAAACGCGCTTTTATTATTTTCTAAATCTAGGGAAGTGCGTACCTACTAATTAAACCTAGGAGTCTCGGAACTTCAACGTAGTATTTAGTTTAAGAGATACATCATTCTACATCTCAAGGCTAAGGTTATAATAATTGTTTACCTATAAGAATATCAGGTACCTATAGTGTCTCCTCGCGTCTTTGTCCCATCTAAAGTTACAAGACAAGAAAGTTACAGTTGGTTGAGAGACCATCATTATATTACTGTCGTTTTAGATTGCTTACGAATATATTAGTAATTTTGGTTACCAATATTCTTAAAAAAAATGTATAACCCGGAAATCGTCTCCTATTACAACATTTACAGTAAGGAATGACTCCTTACTTTAAGTAGAAAATCTTAATGTTATAGCAGCCGTTTGTAGCATTTCGAGAGACTATTATTGATCAAGCGGCATGGAATCAGAGAAAGTGATTCATATGGTATCGTTTACGCTTACGCATTTGAGATAGGGACGAAAGCTCGGAGCCATGGGGCATGGATGCACGGCCGCCGAGCTCGTTAACTGGCTCGTAACAATAAAACACAACACTGGCAACACCCACAGCACTATTTAGGTGAACGGACCCATTTATTGCCTTAGACGGGACGCTATTCTGCTGCTGGAATACCGTATTCTGTAATTTCAAATATCGAACTGTTTCCCTTATTTGTGTCTTAATAGTCATCGCCCACTATATAATTCCAATTGTTATAGTTGGCCGATAAAGTGAAGAAACTGTTAGCTATTCAAATGTTGATTAGATTCTTTGGGTTCTGTATTAAAAATAGTCTAGTACCTAAATGAATGCTCACAAGAGGGGTGTGGATGGAAAAGTCGGGTGCAGAAATTTTGACTTAAGAACTTTGTTCGGACTAGTTAGGAGATAAACATACTAAAAGTCCTGACCCCTCCGAGGTGAGCCCGAGGGGGGAGGGGGACAAGAAGGTCCCGTTTTTTGGTTTTTTGCTTATTTCTCGGAAACGGTGCTTTGTACGAAATTGTGTTGTACGGCATAATAAAAGCTAATTAAATTCTCTACAACTTTGTCTTTTGCACTTTGTATCTATCTCCAATCATTGCCTAAAGGTGGTCTTATCTTATCTTATTAACGCCTACATTTCGCCAGCTATGATTTTCGGTCTCACGTAATAGGAGAGGAGCCTATTACCGTCTAGCGGGCACTTTGTCATGCCATGTATGTTAACTTTAGGATAAATTCAATATTCTACTTAATACATATTTATTATTATTGTAAAAAGACTGTCAATCATGTTACATTATTTAGGTATAGGACCGCAGATCTTGGGCGGCGCGAGCGCAAGACCGATACAACGAATGTCATGTCGACTTTTACGACTGCCGACATTTGAAATAAGAATACAAATGTATGGCCACATGTGTGGCCTCGTAAAGTGGCGGTGTTGCCCCAGAAAAGTTATTATCGAATATATTAAGTGTCAGATTACGAGATGACAACTGAAATAACTTTTTGGCTGGCTTATTAAACCAACAATTCTCAGATCAAATTTCAAATATATGCTGCCGAAATATTTTATTACATATTTCAGGTAGAAACTGGCTACTAAACTAATTTTGTGCACACGGGTTTAGTTAAAAAAAATACTTAGATCTTTTTTGAAAATACCTTCTAGTAAAGTAAGTAAGGCAAGTCAGGGTTGACCTCAGAAAACTAACTTACATACACTGATCAAATTGATGATGATCATATTGAAAAAGAGCTGATCAGAAACACGAAACAAGGCAGGTTTGCATGAAAGATCTAATGACAGACTAGAGGAAGCTACTCATGAAGTGTTTAAAGACAGTAGATGGCGGGCAGTTGTATCTGCCAACCTACACGTAGGTATATTTACAGTCGACAAAGAAGATACGGTTGCACCTTTACATACAAATGTATATGAAAAAGTGCAACCGTATCTCCTTGGTCGACTCTACGTACATATTTAAAGCCCTTGTTGCTGAAGCTGAAGATGTAATAGGTATTCAGGCAGCTTAGGAAACTATTTTCCATGAGGACTATGTAACCGTACTGTTCAATGTAACCTATACGCTGGCAAAAGGAACTTTTTTGTTAGCCATAGGACTTTAACCCGGACAATTACATGAGAATTTGTAATGGCGTGCAAATATTTTAGATAGCGTTTAAAATTTATCAATGGAACGAATCCGCTAATTTTAAATTGAGCGTTTAGCAAATTTTTCGTGAGTTATCAAAACAAACATTGAAATATTGTTGTATCCAATTATTGTTTGTACATGGGAACAATATTTTTTTACTCCACGCCCTAGCGAAGATTCCATCTAACTATACCAACATTCGAATTCAAGGTAATAATAGAGTTTAGATAGAAATGTAAAAATTACATCCATATCGAATCGTGTTTCAGTCGTATAGAAGGTGATACTATAGAGATTTATTTATTTATTTATTTATTTTAAACTTTTTGCACAAATACAAAATAATTGTACAAAGGCGGACTTAATGCCCAAGGCATTTTCTACCAGTCAACCTTAGGGTGATGCAGAGATATGTCACAAGTAGGTGCACGATGTATTGTGGTGAGAGTTTGACCTAGTTTGGTACAAAAAAGTTTATGCAGAATTGGATAATAGAATATTGATAACAATAATAATATATACATTTATATAAATATATAATTATACAAATACAAATATAATAAACTACATACACTTGTATACTGATATATGCATAAATAGGTATAATATACATACATATATATGTTAAAATAAATACATACAAGCGGAAAAATCCTACGGATACAGTTTGATTTGCTTTGATTGGATTGCCAACAATACAGCCACTCATAAGCAGCTATGGGTTGCTGTAAAGCTGGTGCACTCTAATTTTGAATATGGAGCGGTTTGTTGACATCCTGACTTCCAGAGGAAGAGCATTCCATAGAAGAATAGACTGAACCAAGAAGGAAGAGTGAACAAGGCTTGAAGTGTGAGTGGGACAGTGTAAGAGTAGGTTATTAGAAGAGCGTAAATTTTTGTTATGGTTGGAGCCGAGTAAGTGGAGCTGAGACTTTAAATAAGCTGGGGCGTTAGGAGAATTTAATAATGTATATATCATAGTGACAGCTCTTAGACTGCGTCGCCGTCTTATAGGCAACCAACCCAACTCTGTACGACAAGCTGAAACGTGGTCATACTTCCTAAGATTGTAGACGAATCGAATGCAATTGTTTAGAAGTCGGTCAAGTTTATTGAGCAGATCTGCATTCAGGTCGAAATAGCACACATCACCATAGTCGAAGATAGGAAAGATTAGAGTCTGCATAAGCATTGTCTTGGTCTTAGGTGGAAGAAAGTTTTTAAGGCGGTAGATGGCCCTTAGAGTCCCAGTCACCCTCCGGCAGACATTCGCAACTTGAACCCGCCAACTCAAGGTAGAGTCTAGATGCAAGCCCAGGTTCCTAACACTAGGTGTGACAGGAATAACTTTCCCATCAAACATAATTGCTGGCATGGTCACGTCTTTCAACCTTCCTATCATATGGCTACCTAGATAATAAGCAACTACTAATTAATAACCCTTTTCCCAATTTGATTTTGGTACTAGGTAAGTAACCTTATGAAAATATGATCACACACACTTACCGACTAACTTATCCCTAAATTTAGATTTATTCTAAAACTAAAGAAAATTCAAGTATCTACTGTTCTAGTTCTAATCAAGTCTATTGCATAACTTCTTCAAATAATCCCTGAACATCCATTAAATATAGAACTTTATTGCACTATTTACATAAACATACAGTTAGACCGATAATGTAACATGTTAATAGTGTTGACGTAACGTACCGCGCATACAATAAATTGTGCATCTCATTGCCTCATCACTATACATATTCATGAGCTTTATAAAAATATGGCTCACATCTCGTTGTCAAATAAAAATATTTCTTTACGGCGTGAAACCAATCGTTGGGAGATAGCGTTATCGTTTAATGGCCACTTGAGGCACGACACGATGCCATATAAACAGAAAAATAAATAAAAATGTTCTTAAAAGCGTCCGTCTGTTCGCGCCTCGAGGTAATAGCATTTGCATTTCCTTGCATTTGTGAGGCGCGGCGGAGGCGTACACGCACATCTCTCTCGGGTACTCTCTAGAGATCCGAAGCTTTATTGACTCATAAATCGCGCCTCAAGTACTTTGTACTAATATGCTAAAAGGTTTTTGTTTTATAGCGATACTGATTGACTGTCATAACATTTACAAATTGGATTACTCCAAAACATATTAAAATTTAGATCAAGTTTGTTTTTTTTTAGGTCATACTACCACGAGTTTCTCGTGATCCCATTGCTTCATGGCTGTCGAAATAAGATACACATAATCTCACAATCAGTCTGTAAAGAAAACTATTGAGAGGTGATGTATTACGTGATTTATGTACAACTGTTACAAACCAGCGTTTCTCTTCGACCAATGTAAATGACTGATGATCATTTACTTTGGTCGAAGGCGTTTCTGCTGTTGTTGATTCGATAATACTTAATAGTCAACTTTCACAGTTTCAAGTTAACATCAGAGTTGATTGTGTGTTTCTTATGTCCCAAATTGAAGAATTATTTGGAATTATTGGACTACCCACATATTTTAAGCTGGACATTATATGTGTAGACGAAAGTTCTACTATATTAAGGAGATAGTTATTTAGCATACTGCACAACGTAAAATCTCAGAGACAGCCAAAATGTCATTTACATGGTCTTCTTCTTTTAATTAATGGCTTGTGTCATTTGTTGCAGTATAAACTGTATATTGCTTTACATGAATGGTGCACATCGAGAAGGAAATGATCATATTCTGTCCTCCGTGGTCCTGAAGAATCGCGTTCACCAAATGTACCTAATTTAGTTTTTCTGTTTGATAGAATGCTAATCAGGTTATTAGATACTTAATAATATGAACAATAATTTGATATTTGTATTCGCAGCTCCTTAGTACTAGATTAGTAAATCTAACTACCTATACTGTGTACTTACCTGTCTTATGAAAGGTATACAAGACAGAAGTACCTACACAATTGTGTACTTAATATGTTTTAATATTGAACATTTCTCACTTACTCAAGTGAACAGTTAAACATCAATAGTTCCCTTGTTTTAAAACTCCTGCATTCGAAAATACTTCAAAGAAATGAACCTAATTATCACAATGCAAATCGTACAAACATTAGTAAAATGTTAGCCAACATGTGCCGGCGGCGGAGGCCGGATCAAACACGCAAGCAAGCGAGCAAACACCGGTGTTTGGACTATCGCCACTTTCGGTTCTGTACAAATAGGGACTTGTTTGTTCAAGTGCCAGTGACACGCCACTGCGGAGTTCTTAACCAGCTTTACAGTACCCCCGAGGCCCCTTTGATTTTCACCTTTCCTAGCTATATTACGTAGCTTTAGTGGAACATAGAGGATCAAGTAAGAGTGGTGGCGGCTCAAAACAAGGCGACACCTTTCTTGGCTATAGTGAAATGGATTTACCTGTCAGATGTTTTAACGAGCTAAGTAAGGGTTGACAAAGGCTATAATTTACCTGAGACGTAGGTAGTCCAACAAGATCAGTGTTTGCTTGATCTGAGGACCCTGTAGGTACGTTGCTTTGGAAACAGGTTTTATAATAAGGATTCACTAATACAGAATCAAATTAATAGTTTGTTGTTCTACTTATATTTTAAGAAGCATTATCGAGTCTCGCTTGCACTAAAGCAACTGGAAGCTACCATAAAATATCTAGAAATGAGTCCTTTCATATCAATACAGCCTTTTTCAATCGGGATTCCTATGCCCTGTGGCTCGATTATAATGTTTTCCCATATCGTGACGCACCCACCACACGCTCATCAGGTATAAGATATAGCCGTGGAGAAGGAAATAGATTTTACTCTGTCCTCCGTGGATATAGTTTTCAATAAAAAAACTACACCCGAGATAGCTGTAGACAGCTTCATGAACAAGTTACAACAGCATCGAATTACAATGTCATCTTGATTACAACCACTTTTCGTGTATAAGACTGCCTGACAAGCCTGTCTGAGTTCGGTGTAAAGTTACATTGTTTATACTAGCATAGATCAAATTTCTTTTAAAGAAAGCTGTACACTTGAACGACGAGTGAACAGTTACTACACCAGTATAAGTTGACACATGACTACGACGCTTCTTCTAGGTCCAATTCAGTAAAATAACGTTTTTAAACGTGTGATTTTAAGACCTAAGTACGAAACTGCGAAACAGCACACATAACGCAGGCTGATGACCTAATTGAGATCCCTACAAAAATGATGAACTAACGTCAAAAAGTTCGCGCTTCGTACACTACTTAACTGGCCAATCAAAATACCTATGGACAGATTGGACTGATCATCATCAACCAATGAAGTGAGCCCGTTTGCCCGTGATTAGTTTGATATAATGTATGATTGGTTGATTGGCGTACCTCTGCCGCCGCCGTCGCGCCCCGCGCTTACTATTACCAAAGAGACCGAAAACCGCACTATAGGCAGGCAGGGTTCTTCACGTTTGACGATCAAAATAAAGCACTTGAACCCACAGCTTAGCCCGATTCCTGCGGGTTACTCTGCAAACCGACGCCGAATTCCATACAAAATTACTATGGTAGTTCTATAAGAAGTTAGATTTATTTTCACCGGCTTCCCTTTTGAAATTTTCACCCTTCGCCACTGAACCACAGATAATAACACTAAATACTAAACTTTAAAGCCTCTGCATACAACGATAAACAGGTTAAACTTCTGACACCCCTCCTTTACCGTCGGGGGTTAAAAAGTAATCTATCTCGATCTTCTTCCTCCTAGCGTTAATTCCCAGTCACATCCGAAGCTTTCAGCTCGGAGTCTGGGGTCCGCTTTTTACCAGTCATAGCTACAGATTTGGCTAGACCTCGATATTTTCCGTGAAGCGATTGCCATCTGACCTCCACGACCCAATGTTAACATCAGGCGACATCGAAGCTTTGCAGCTAGACCGCTGTTTTTTGGACTTTTTAGGGCACCAATTACCCGTAACGACTGCCATAGATGTTCTTATGGCAACCGGGACCGACGGCTTAACGTGCTCTCCGAGGCACGACCAGACCAATGCAAATACCCATATTTAATGCACACAAATATTTGCACTGAGCGGGGATCGAACCCGCGCCTCCTGCGTAGCGGCCGCGTTCACTACCGCTACGCCACGGAGGCTGTCTAATCTATCTCGATCTCAATGCGTACAAATCGTCGTCGGTGTATAGCGTATATAAAAATAATCTTGATACTTGACGGCAATTTAGCCGTTATCTTAGCGCATTTAATACCTACACCTGCCAAGAACAGCTGTTTATTATTTCGTCGTTATACCGGGCCCGCTCATTGGATGTTTAATTATCTTAATTACTTAGCAGCTATCATCGATTTACGTTATTTACACTGTGGATGCTTCCTTTTTTTAAAGCGTTGCGTTGGTAAAGGAAACTGGAAAAGCTGTTTAGTTGTTTGGTGTACGTGTACCTATCTAAATGTTTGTCAATTTCCTGTCCATTATTTTACTCCTATGTAAGTTGACACACCGACATACATCGAAGGGAATTTGAAAATTTCCCAATTTTACATAATTTTAGATAAAGTCTAGTAAGTAATCTAAAAATCTCACTTCTCAAAGATTTTTTAATAATTCTATGGAAATAGCCTAGGCAGGTCCTATGCAATAGTCGTCTATGTCTTTGTCGTCTCTTCTTTATTCCTAAAACATAATTAAGTATGCAACGGTATACCTACATTGGCGAATGCATTAATCGCATCACAATACGATTCAGAGAAGCTTCGACACCTGTGCATTCGAGGAAATATTACGACATATTGCTCAGGACATATATCTTGAGCCTAAAATTTGCTCAAAATGTGTTCTATTCACGCAGTACACGTATCTTAAGTGTTTTTTGAGGATAGCACGGGGTGCTACTGCGGTGTACGAGCTCAAATTCACCAAGCAAAGATTATTAGAAAACAAACCGCGCGCGCCAGACCCTCGTTTGTCTCATGATTAAGGTCCAAGATACGTGTCCCGAGGTATACATACTGACACTACTAAAACTGTCTCCCAGTAGCTGTAGTTCTGTATCGACACATTCGGCACGTATACTCGATCTTGATAAAGCGAGCGTGTTACACTCTCCTCGTCGGCTCAACTCATACCAGGGTATATCGCGATTAATAAAACGGTTTTGCTTTATTTTTTGCCTTCTAGAAGATAACTAAACAGGTGTTATAATAACCTCATTGACAATTACCATACATATAGCTCTGTGGGATATTTAATTCACGAGAATATGCGCAACCTACCCTGCCTACCCCACACTGGGAAAAAGGCGGGACTTTATGTAGGTATGTATGTAGTAATATGCGTAATAGATAAGATCTTTTAAGAGGAAAGATATTTGAACTCTGTTTATTTCTCTAGTCACCAAATTTTTACATGATACATTATTATAGGTGCATAAAACTTCTTATTCTTCAACCGGTCTTATTGGAGATCTATAGGGGAGGCCTATGTCCAGCAGTGGACTTCCTATGGCTGAAATGATGATGATGATGATGATGAGAACTTAACACCATGCGAGCGGCAATTGTTTCAGCGAATGTTTAGACGGAGTAACTTGCTTCTGCCCTTTTGTTAAAACGTATCTTGCAGGCGAGAAATTCTCCCCATCTAACTGCCAAGTGCCACCTTATATTGTAGTAGGTACCATAAAAGTAACAATGAAAAAGAATGTTCTTCTTCTTCTGTACACAAATCTAACAATATTTTCTGTCTTTCCCAGGTGGGTTGTCGTCGCAGGCGCATGGCGGGCCAGTGTTCTTCGGCCACCTACTCCGGCAGGCAGTTCGAGGAACGACCGGCATTCGTCACTACTGCAGCTAGCAGCTTGGGGTGTTCCAGCTGCGTTAGCTGCTGCAGTACTGGTCACTAGAGACGTAGATGCTGATGAACTTACCGGTATGTTTTATCTATATCAATACTAGTATTATACTGTGAAAGGAACTGTCTTTTTTTTATCGTGCGAAAAATCCCCACGGATACCTCCCCCGCCGGGGCCGGAGGAGGAGGTTATGTTGGACTCGAACCGACTAAAACGCACGCCTTCTGTGGGCCGTCAGTTGCCGGAGGTGAGATTGTCATAGCCATATCCCTCGCACCCCGGCCAAAGGAACTCTGTCTGTATTTCTCCTGTTGACTGTTTGTCCTGATATTTGTTACCTACACACCTTTAGTTTGGACGATAATACAATTTATGTAAATCAATAAAACAGTTTGAATTGTTATTAATAACTTGATATTGACTTACTTTGTGCTTTGGTCGTCAACATCGATCTGATACTGACTGTACATAATATGTATACCTACTCACACGTGTATAATACCCGAATTTTCACCCACTATTAAAATAAATTAATGTTTCATCAATGAAATAATTGATTGTAAATAGAAAATAACAAGCGTGGGAGTTATAAATGTGTTTGCAAATCTTAATTGTCGTTTTAATTTGATAGAAAAATGTAGTAATTATGTTATCCGATATTTATAGTCAATATTTACTCGATAAAATTGATGTACAATTTTTAGATAATAATAAAATAACTTGACCAGTCGCTGATGATGCAGAGGAATTCTTTGACGCATAGATGTAAATACATATTTTATATTAGTTTTTTTAATATTTGCAAACACATTGATAAATCCCACTTCAGTTATTTTTGAAACTGCATCAGCCATCATCAATTATTTTATAATATCTTTCTTAGTGGTTACGTATACATATAAGGACTGACACCTCATCAGCCTTCAGCCATCGACCAGTTTTTGTACTTCGACATATAAGTTCATACATAATTGACTTACAATTCATTGTGAGCGCGTTTGGTCCTTTCGTCGACTATTCACATCAATTATTCGGTAACGAATCTATTTACATATTGAATTACTAGCTTTTGCCCGTGACTTTGTCCGCGTTAAGTTCGGATTAGATTAACACCCGTATTCACAAACAATACTTCGCTATGCGTACTACCAAAACTGTGCAAAGAACGACAAATTCTCAGTGCGTTCGTTTTGGCAAGCCTTTTTATTCATAGAAAACACTTATGTGATACTTCGTTGAGGGAATGCACTGCGTTAGATACTGCTCCGTGATGTTTGTGAATTAATTTTACCAGCCCTATGCGCTCGAGCACACTATGAGACCTCACAGTATTGTTTGTGAATACGGGTGTAAGTATGTTCACTTCTGTAACTCGAACCTATGTGTTAATTCCTCGTTATGCCTATTTTCAATTATTTATATTGTGAAGAAAGTATTTAATGGTTCAGTTCGCAGCGAACATCCATTCAAAGGATGTTAAAGTTGTACTTTAGTGGTAGTGGTGTGATCTGAAGAGTAAGGAAAGGCAGGAAGAACCTTTAAACCGTTAGCTAATGAACAGGTTATGGGCTTTTCTACAAAAGGTTGAATTTTTCAGAACCCTTTCTCAGCGCTAGCCTAGGCCATAGAAAAAGTTTGTGTATTTCACAGTTCTCTGTAGTTTAGCCTCAGTATGTATTATAATTTTCACTTCAGATATTCCAGCCCTATCGCACACATCCACATCCATACTAATATTATAAATGCGAAAGTGACTCTGTCTGTCTGCCTGTTACGCTTTCACGCCTAAACCACTGAACCGATTTTGATGAAATTCGATACCGAGATAGATTAGACCCTGAGAAAGGACATAGGCTTTGTTTGGTCACGATAAAGCCGATATCCACGCGGGGGGAGCCGCGGTCAAAAGCTAGATCCGTTGTTTTTATAGCACCTCGTTTCTCCGAAACTGGGCCTACCAAGGAAGAGACCGGTTCCATAGTTAGCAGTTAATGAGTAGAGTGATTAGTGTAAGTACAATAAGTACATACAGAGATCAAGACAAATAGCCGAGTAGCTCGTCGTGACAAATACCTATGTAAAGCTGTATTATTGTTGCAGTGAAATAATTAGGTACCTACCTATATTTTCACTACCACCACCAACTAATCGGCTGTCAAATCTCTTGTCAAGTAGCAATTGGGTTGCTAGAAGCAAGGCTAAATAGTTTAATTTGATCATCGTGTCGGTTAAAATAACTGATTAACCAACACGATGATCAAATTAAACCTACTATTTAACCATGCTTTTAGCAACCCAATTGCTAGATACTTGAAAAAAAAAATGAACAGCCCATTAGTTAATTTGACATTGCTGATCATGTTTCGGAAACTGGGCGTTAATCTATCCATTTAATATCAAAATGTCTCGTTCTTAGAAACTATTAAAATACTAATTTGTTGGTAGACTGTATAAAATTTATAGAAATTTAATGTTAAAGCTTTCGTCGACTTACTTAGGTACCTACCTACTCCAAAACCGTCAATGTTTATAGTCATTACTGGTTATTTAGATATTTAATGTTATTTTCTGACATTAAGTAATAGCGCAATTTCAATCAAATGAAATGAACGGCTAATTAATATTATTAAGTACTTCCAATAACTATCCACATTAATCATTACCCGAACGTATTGAATAGACAGACCATCACTAGAAATTGTTTCGTTCATCGGTCATCTTTAACTAGCCAGGGTTTTCTAAGGATCCCATTAAATATTTTATTGACCTAATGAAAATATTTATTAGAATTGAATTTATTTTAAAACATATTTTAGTATCTGTTTAATTACTACAGGCATTTGAACGGAAAATAGAATTCTGTTTCCGCATCGCATAGGAAACATAATAACCATATTATATTTCTTCGGAGCAAGAAATAACCTAGGTACCTACCTACCTAACACTTGTTAATTAAAATGATTCTGTATGCAAAATTATTCAATCAAGATATTACCAAAAAATCTATATGGTCATCTCGCAAAGGTAATAAGCTATTGAATACCTTGCAAATAGCATAACGTGCTCTCTGACCCAATCTCTTTCAACCATTCAATTTCGTGTTCCTTTCAAAAGAATTCACTACCCTTTGTTTAAGAATCAATCAATAAATCCTAATACGCGTCCGTGTCGAAGCAACGTCATACAAATACAAGGAACGTTCTTGTTTAATAGTCCTTTCTTGTTTGATTGGCGGTGTTTTACAAAGCGATTAAATCTGGTATGAGTGCGAGGGAGCACGTTTTATACTGCATTGGTATTGAGTGGTTTGTAAGGTAGTACCGGCTCATTGTAATGTTGTCGGTTTACTAAATGAGAAATGAGAATGTGACTTGCTATGTGCCATTAGAGGAAATAGGGAGATTACTATGACTTAAAGAGCGCTCTCTACGGACTAAAAGTCACAATAATCTGCGAGCTGGTTATGCATTTTATGTATCTAATGTCCTATACCGTTTACCATGGAACAAACGACTTAAACCTTTGAACCTTAATAGTTATTTGTTATACAAGAGTGCAAAGTTGCTTTTTAACCGCGTGCTCAGTTTTGATCACCGAGCAAGCGAAAGATTCTAAATTTGAATCACGAGCATAGCGAGTGATTCATAAATTACAATCTTGAGCGTTAGCGAGGGAATCAAAAGAGCACAAGGTGAAAAATCTTTGCACTCGAGTGCAACACGTAACTTTTCATCCCACCTCAGCGAGGAAATAATGAAATGCTTCTCCTTCCTAGCGTTAATTCCCAGTCAGCATCCGAAGCTTTCACCTCGGAGTCCGGGGTCCGCTTTACCAGTCTTAACTGCGGATTTGGCTGGACCTCGATATTTGCCGTGAAGCGACTGCCATCTGACCTCCACAACCCAATGATGACATTAGGCGATATCGAAGCATTGCAGCCAGACCGTTGTTGTTGAACTTTTTAGGGCTCCAACTACCCGTAACGACTGCCATAGATGTTCGTATGGCATCCGTGACCGACGGCTTAACGTGCTCTCCAAGGCACGACCAGACCAATGCAAATACCCATTTTCATGCATAAAAAATATTTGCACTGAGCGGGGATCGAACCCGTGCCTCCTGCGTAGCGGCCGCGTTCAATACCACTACGCCATGGAGGCTGTATAATATGTGTATTAATACTAGTAATAAAATACAACAAAATAAAAATTCAACAACAATGTCAACAATATGACGTGAAAAAAATTGATGCGCGCAAAGCAAATTAAAAAAAAAGTACACCAAGGAGGTTACGAGTCTGAGTTTTTCATGAATTAAAAAAAGTTGTATGATAAATTCGGCACCATAGAGGTAGAAGTAAATAGGTTTAATGATGTTTTGAGTCCACAAACCTCCCAACAAACATTTTTGAAGTCGCCACAACGTGCCGAATGTAACTTTTGGTTGTATAAGCATGTCGCCAAAACGTCGTTATCACGTCGTTACGACCGAAAAAGGGCCCATTTTATACGACTTAGAGTTGTATAAGAGTCGCATAGTAGTCGTATCAATGACATATTCAGTCGTATAATGGTCGCATAGATGTAGTGAAATTCATTTTTTGCTGCATTATGGTCTACAATACCACTGTTTTACGACACTTTGTCGAATACCAGTGCAAATGACGACATTTTTATTGAATTTTGTTGTACTCATAACAGTGAAGAGTGAAAGAGACATTATAAATTAGAGTTGTCAAAACTCTACCTAGTTTAAGTTAGCCATATTCATTTAATTTCAATATGTTATATCTCGAAACGCGTGTTGAAGTGCATTAATCTATTGGGGAATTAATTTTATCGTGTAATATGCGCTAGTTTTCTTAGTATAATGCACGCGCCTTAGAAATACTTAAAATTAAACAACATTTCTCACTATATTTTTAGCGCACGTGCTAAAAGTTACTTTTATACGACTCTAAGATGCGACACAACCGTAATACGACTACAAAACGACCTTTCATTCTGTGCAGTTAATTTTATGTGCAATAATTAGCCGCCATATTAACAAAATTAGGGTTCAACGAGTAAATTTTAAATTTTATTTTAGTAGTAAAAATAATATGATGTGATTTAATAGACGTCGATAAGTTTGTAACCAAGATAGATTTTTCGAAGTTAATACATAATTATGTATTTGAGATGGCTATGGATATCCACACATCTCTATCACCATTTAAAATAAATAAAACCAACCAATATTACTTGACTATTTTATTTACTTATAACTTCCATGGTGATATACATAAAGAGCTGCGTAATTCTACATACAAACTCTAGTTACCTACCTATATAAATATGAATCAAATAGGTAAGAAACGGACCTTGAAATATCACTTGTCTCTTTTTTTTCTAATATGCAAATAGACAGGGCGATTTTATAGTCATTTCGGAAGAAGAGATTTTGAGCACAGTATAAATATTGTATTTATATCCACGGAATTGCCCCAGAGGAAAATTCCGTAATTCCACTGTATTATATAGTGCAACCTTGATATAACGACCCTTGAAATAACGAATTTCTCGCTTTAACGAATTTTTCATTATCCGAAGTTTATCATTTTTGCTGGTTTCGCTTTCGCTTTCATAGTCTATTTCACTATCACTGAAACATATTTTTTCAAATATTTCATCTTATTTATCTTTTTTTGTCTCTACTACTTCAAAACAATCCGCTTTCTGCGCTTTGATTTTGCAAGGAACTCTCCTGAACTCAAAATTAAATTTTGTACGGAACCACCTTCAGTTTCATTAAAAATAGAGATAAAGAATGACTGACTTGTAATGTTAAGGTACTCTACAGCTATGCGACATTCAGTCACTTAATGGTAGTATAATAGTGTTCAAAATGACTAAAAGTCGTGTAAGAGTGCAATTTATCACTCTATTACGATTATCGCGTAGAAGTAGTTCTTGCGACTCTAATACGATTCAGTTTGGTGTAAAAGTTGTATAGACGTTAGTAAGACGACATCATCGGTTTTACCACTGAAAGTTGTATAATGGTCATAGAAAACAGTCGCGGAGACGTTTATACGACGTCTTTATACGACTACAAGTTGTATAAGGATAAAGAGGCCCTGAGTCGTATTAAAACCTAAAATGACTTCTATACGATGTTTATAGAACATTAAGTCGTGTAATTTTCACTTATACGACTAAAATGTTTGTTGGGCTAGTACACACGATGTTCTAAATTCAAATTTACTTTACCTCTCTAGAGGATAAAAACGACTTTTACGCTCAGTTATCGAAGAGCAAAAATAGTCTTTCCGAGATGGTGGGATGAAAAGATCTTTTAACACCAAGTAGGATTGCTTCTTCTTCTTCATTGTAGCGTTAATCCCAGTCGCATCCGAAGCTTTCACCTCGTAGTCTGGGGTCCGCTTTCCCAGTCTAACTACGGATTTGGCTGGACTCCGATATTTAGCACGATCCACGATCCTACCTATCTATGGTTACCTAAAAATGATTACTAAAGACCGCTACTTTTTAAGTTTTCAAAAGGTGGTATTCTTTTTTTTTTATAAAAATGAGCGCAAGTGCGCCTACAAGCTAAAGATTATTTTATTAAGTATATATTATCTAAAAACACAGTAGATACATGCCATACACGCTTACATAGATTTTTTGATAATAGCGGTAACATGAAAGTATGTTACAAACAAATTACAGAAACAGTAGCTTAACTAGTCGGTTTATAAGCCAGCGGCAATCACATTTTATCAGAATCCCCTTATCACTTAAGCTAAGGACGATTAATTTGACGTAAAGCGAGTGTTTCAAAAACGCCGCAATGATAACGTAAAGGAAAAAATATAAGCTGGTACCCACTACAAAACGTGTACTTTGAGGCACTTTGTATAAAGTGTCTTACTGCGGTTTTTGCGGAGACTGCGATTGCCGACAAAGAGCCCTGAAAGCGGCGAGATTTCTAAGAACATTTTCTTCTGCTCTGTTTGAGAATAGTTACTTTGTCCTAATCTGTAGACAGAGCTGCGTGCGCAACGTTTTTTAAAAAGTTATCTATTCCTTCAAGTAGTAGCTAATGAATTATGGCAATACTTTTTTTCAAAACATGAGCATGTATTTATGAGACCATTTGGCTTTTTTAAACGAGACGTTAAGACGCGGGCTTTAGTCAGCAATAAAAAATATACTTTAATTATATCAAATAATAATAAATAACACATTATATCTTTTTATCCCCAGAATAGGTTTCTGTAGCCCGGAGTCGCGACTCATAAAAAACAGCATTTCTAGCCTGTAGCGGAATATTCATTGCGTATTTAAAACGCACAGTTTTTAAATGGAACTAGTTTTACGGCTTGTGCAGTTGAAAGAAACCATGTTCACTTATCACACTGAATTATGGGGACATATAAAAATATTTACTGCCGCTGTAAAAATGTTTCATTGGTACATGGTGCCTGCCTATAAAGAAACTTGTATATAAATCGCCTGTGCTGTCAGGAGTTATAAATTCAAGTCCAGTAAAAACTGGAAGGATTAATATCATCCATCATGCAAATAACCGTGGCGTTTCGTGCACACACACAACACATGCCTAATGTATTGAATATTAATATTAATTAAGTATTATTAATACAATATAAATATATTTTGATCGTTTACTGTTCCCAACATAAGTTGTATTGTGGTAGCTCAGCAATTATGGAGTCGGTCCCACGATCGAGAGGCCCCGGGTTCGACTCCAGGACATTACACTACCGACGTGAACCAACTCCTAAGTCCTAACACAAATAATTTAGTTTACCTGGAAAAGTTAGAGGGAACATAATAATGATTTTTTTTGTTACAATTACAATTTTCGACGCTTCCTACGACTAGAAATAGGGCACAAGCTTCTTTTTATCCCGGTAACAGAATCAGTATTCCACACCGACACAGACGAAGACAAATACTAGTTTTACCTCCTAGGTACTATATTAGGACTTGGCATTTTCTCGTTACAGTACAGTTGCTATAAAGAGATAAGATTATGACAAAAAATTCAATACGCAAGTAGATACATAGTTAGGTACTGGTTGTATTTTTATTTATTATCTTACCCATTTGATTTGGCATAAGCTATATAAATAGATATAATAAGACGCCACTTATCAGTCTTATCAATTTATAAATAACCTGA
This sequence comes from Eilema depressum, assembly GCA_914767945.1. Classification (NCBI taxonomy): domain Eukaryota; kingdom Metazoa; phylum Arthropoda; class Insecta; order Lepidoptera; family Erebidae; genus Eilema; species Eilema depressum. Next base: position 6,044,866 of record OU612026.1, read on the forward strand.
AATCTAATTAAGTACCTAATAAATACGATGGGCGGTATTATCACTTATACCGATCTCTGCCTGGTAACCTTAGGATGGATTCATAGTACCTACTATCGCCTCTACGATAATGTTTAATCCTTACTCGAAGTCATCGAATGTCGGCATCACATAGTTTCTGTTTGTTTAATATCTGTTTATCTCACTCTTAGTATATTTTAAAATCTTTTTTCTATATTATTTTTATCGCCATTATGTAAAGAGCGAGCGAAGTGCCAGGCAGAGCAATTCTCAGGCATATTGCAGTTTCAATCATGCCACGAGTATTGTGCTTTATTTTTATTATTTCCACTCCACTTCCATTATGGCGTCCAAAAGAAATGCTCGACCATTATTTGAGCCGTTAAATACGACACCTTTCCTCCTCGCGCGCTCGTATTTCAATTTTAAATCGGCCCTTTTTAGCCGCCTTATTAATGCAATCCTTTTTTTCTCACCGTATGTTTGTGTAGGTGTTCGCTTTGAGAACAGCTTTAGTAGAAATTGGAATGTTATTCACTCCTATAGAGTACACGACCGAAAGAATTTGGTTTCCGCTAAACCCTTGACACACACCAGTGTATATGGTTGATAACTTATTATTATTTTTCTCTTTATTCCAGGTACATGCTTCGTGGGTAACCAGTCCAGTAAGTCGTTACTGGCCCTGGTGATAATTCCCGAAGCAATCTGTTTGCTACTGGGCTGTGTGTTCCTGTCGTCGGGTTTCCGAGCCGTTCTCCGACGTCCTACACCGGTGCCAGCTCCTGCAGTTCTCCTTAACACGCCTCCACAGCCGCACACTGATCAAAGTCTACTGAGACTGGGTGCGTTCGCTGCTTTATATGCGGTACCATCAGCGTGTATACTTGCTACGTGGGTATACGAATACGCGTGGAGAGACGAGTGGCTCGCTGCACCAGTGCCTTCTACAGAACCTTCAACTCACCCACTGCCACCGTTTTGGGTGTTTTTATTCCGCATATTCGCAACACAGATCCTAGGTGTTATGGTTGCAGTATGGATAGCCACACCGCGGTTGAAGGCTTTATGGAGAAGGATCGCAGGGCCTAGGAAGCCAACGATAGCAAAATGTCCTTCAGGGCCTCCGCCAACTCCGCTGACGCTGCACTGTTACGCGTCGCACCCTCATACTTTGACGCGGCATCCACACAAGTATGCCACATACAGGCCTCCACAACAACATTCGTATAGAAAGCCAAGGCATTACCACTACTCAGCCGGTGAAACTATTCTCTGACAAGCGAAACCAGCTCTATGGATAAGTTTACTATACTGTACAAAGACAATTTTATAGAGGGAAGTTCCTCTGTTAATGCATTTAAGATTTGTATCTCTGCTGTATGTGTATGTACTGTAAAATATTCAGGTGCCATTAGTTTTTTAATGATGTAATAAAGATATATGATAATGCCTGTTAATGTACTGCTATTTATAATGAACATAAATACGAATAAAGTATAGAGTCAAGAATGACCTGATTGACTACCTACGGACGGTCAAGTTAATTCCTCCTAGAGGTAATTGTATAAAAGAAGATGAACTATGATGTAGTTTTGCCTTGGATCCTTCGATTTTGAAGGAAATAGTGTGTCAATAATTGCCTTACTACCTAGTATTGTTAAATTAAGTGGCGTTGTTTAATTTGTATATAATTCAATTAAGATTCTGTAAATAAATATACATATTAATTATTAGGTATATAATAATTACCGATTGGTTTGTAAATATGACTGCCTAATTTAAAGTGTTATCTTAACTACCTGGATTCCATAATAACTACACATACTTAATAATTAATAATTCTAAGTAGGTACATATTAGCTGTGAAACTTCTGAAGTGATTTAATTTTTCTGATTTTTACAAAAAAAATATACCTAATGGAGATTTATGATTTCTTTATAAATTATAAATCCACTAGCTGTGGAAGTGGACTGGCTACTTGTTAAGCTGAATGACGACATTTGACGCTATAATAGTACTGTCGTTATCTTCTGAGTCGTCTGGTCAAAACATTTTCATTTTCTGTCTCGCACGCTCATAAATAACACCATAAATATATTCTAATGATGCGCGTAATGATTCTTATGACTGGCCGACTCAGATGCCAACGGCCATACTATAGTAGGTGCCTACCCATAATATAGTTTTGACTAAACTCAGAATGCACTGATTTTTTGTCTAGGTAGGTATTATAATGACGTATATTAGCTCGTGTACCTATACATTTTCAAGATCTTACTTTGTTTTACACATAACCCCTTAATATAAAACATTGGTCAACAAGAAAACTAACTTTTGGATCATTGCTGGTGCTGATGGTTTTTAAACGTAGTCCACATTTTATAATATGGGGATATAGTTGGAACCTACTGATGCGATTTATTTAATTAAAACAGTTACATATGACAATTCTTTATCATTTACCTAGGTATAGGTAATATTTCTATTTGCGCTTTTCCTGAGTAACATATACCTACTTAACTAATTAAGTTTACACAGTGGCTCAACACAATGGTACAGTGACGGAACGGATATAATTTCAATTAGTGTTTTAAGTGAAATAAAATCTCTTTGTGAATGCATAATTACCTGACTGCGGCGTAGCCAAAAAAAGAAGGGTTATTTGTTTGATCTGTATGTATGCACCTAATTATGTCCGTCCGTCCTTATTTAATCCATAAATTCTCTTGTAATTTAATTACTAAACGCCCGAATCGATGTACCTATGACGTTGCATTGGTCTTTGGTGCAAGCAAGAGTCACTCACTGAGTATAAAAATTATAAAGAAAGATGGCGGAGTTTTGGCGCCAAAATGTTTTTTAAAAGTAGTCGTCGTCACACCCGCAGTCGGGCTTTTTAAGTTTTATAATCATTACTTGTTTTCCCTTGTGCCATTGCGATAGAATGATTTGAACAAGGTGCAGAGAGAAAACCCACCTCCTTATTGCCAAAATAATGTAAATATCGACTGAAAATATTATTGTGAATAGTACATAATTATGACTTACCTATTTATGTAAGTATTATCTAGATTTAATGATTAAATACATTAAAAAATTGTAAAATTTAATTCATGTCTTATTTTAATCCTATGCTCTTGCTATATCCTCCTCCTCATCCCAATGGTTACCCCGGTTAGGTACAAAGGGGATTGGGTAATCTAGTATGGACAGAGGCGTCCTTAATTTTTTCAGCGGCCATCAATAATTTTGATACCACTTCATTGTACTGTGTTAAACACACGTACAAATGTCATTAAGTATATTCATTGTAAGTAATATCGGAGCTGCGATATACAGGGTGCAACATTTCGACTTTACCTTGAAGGAAAGTACCCTCATACTAAAGATAGCGAATTTTACTTAAAGGAAACATTACCTTATTTTTAAAAATAAACAAAACTGCATTCAAAGACTTTTGAAAATGCCACACCCGGTAGTCGAACCGACTAATATCTTACAAAACCTTCTCTTTCATGGATTTCCTTTTATTTAATTTACCATGTTTTTAGAGATATTTGATCCTTATGATCGACCCTATCGATTGATGCAATAAAAATACAGGGTGTTATTTTTTCGAATTGTAGTCGGTTCGATTATAAGGCGTGGCAAACGATTTTTCAGCATTCCTTAAATGCAGTGCTGTTTCTTTTTTTTAAACACACTAAACTGTATTCAAAGTTTTCTGAAAATGCCACACCCGGTAGTCGAACCGACTAAAATGTTTCTAAATCTTCTATTTCATGGATTTCCTTTTATTTAATTTACCAAGTTTGTTAGAGAGATTTGATCCTTATGATCGATCCTATCGATTGATGCAATAAAAATACAGGGTGTTATTTTTTATAATTTTAGTCGGTTCGATTACAGGGTGTGGCAAGCGATTTTTCGAAATCCCTTAAATGCAGCTTTGTATTTTTTTAAATAAGAGAGTGTCTCCCTTGAATGAAATTAGCTATTTCCGGTAGTAAGAGTATGTACTTTTCCTACATATTAACATCCAAGAAGTAATTATTGTAATCAATTAGCTTATTGCAGACTACTGCTAGACATAGGCCTCTACCAATGTGCGCCATTTCAGTCCATCTGGGTAGGGGAAGGGGGGGGGGCTACTTTCCGTTTTCCTTCTCGCTAAGAATAGTACTCTAAATACTGGAGATAGCGAATTTCATTCAAAGGAAGTGTTTCCTTGTTTAAAAAAAGAAACAGAACTGCATTTAAGGAATGCCGAAAAATCGCTTGCCACACCCTGTAATCGAACCGACTAAAATTCGAAAAAATAATACCCTATATTTTTATTGCATCAATCGATAGGGTCAATCATAAGGATCAAATCTCTTTAACAAACTTGGTATATTAAATAAAAGGAAATCCATGATATAGAAGATTTAGAAAGATTTTAGTCGGTTCGACTACCGGGTGTGGCATTTTCAGATAACTTTGAATACAGTTTAGTACGTTTTTAAAAAAGAAACAGAACTGCATTTAAGGAATGCCGAAAAATCGTTTGCTCCGCCCTATAATCGAACCGACTACAATTCGAAAAAATAACACCCTGTATTTTTATTGCATCAATCGATAGGGTCGATCATAAGGATCAAATCTCTCTAACAAACTTGGTAAATTAAATAAAAGGAAATCCATGAAATAGAAGGTTTAGGAAGATTTTAGTCGGTTCGACTACCGGGTGTGGCATTTTCAGAAAACTTTGAATGCAGTTTTGTTTCTTTAAAAAAATAAGGGAATGTTTCCTTTCAGTGGAATTCGCTATCTCCAGTATTTAGAGTACTTCCATCTAAGTAAAGTTGAAAAATACCACCCTGTATAGCTATGTCCCGATATAGTTTAGAGAAGTTTGTCCATAGTAACTTTTGATCACTTTATACTGTACTTTCATATTATACCAATTTCATTGATGGCCGCTTAATTCCAACACGACGCCAACATTACCCAACCCCCTTTGCAATTTGGAAACCGAGATCTGTGCTGTGCCCGAGCAAAAAAAATATTCGCACACGTACCTAACTTAAACTGTCAACGGAGATACGCAATAGCCCTGCTGAGCCCGCACTCTGAAGGCGCCCGGTGCCTCCCCATACCCGGGGGCGAGTTGAGCGCTCTGTGGTCGCCACACCGGAAGAGGGCCAGATTAAGAGATATGGGCGATATGGCCTTGGGTTGGCCGGGGTGCGAGGGATATGTCCACGATAATCTCCCTCCGGCACACAGACGGCGTGCATTTTAGTCGGTTCGAGTCCAACATAACCCCCCCCCCCCCCGTAGCCCCCCCGGTGGCCGTGGGGATTTTTCGCGCGTTATAAAAGGCATATTATTGTGCTGGTTCCTCGCAGTCACAGCCCATTTTCTGCCCATAGTGGTTTCCTAAAGGAACTGCAATAGACCATTATTTAACAAGCGCATAAAAAGACTTACAAGATTGTCATCCTCAAAGATAGATATAGTCATCTTCATCAATCATCCCAGAAAGAAAACGGACGAAGACAAATAAGAACTCACTGCGACTCACACGTCCCGCAGGCAGGCAGGACTCGTGTAGGTACCTACACTCGATAGTTACACCGGCGCAAAGGTGACCTCACCTGTAGGTACCTACCTACAGGTGACAGGTCTTTATATAAACGTAGCATCCCTTAGTCGAGACGTAATTCAAGACTCGGGGTTTATAAATGCAGATAAGGGGTAGTAGGTAAGGCTGAGCTGAGCCGATGCCGATCGCATTCCAGTGAGTTAAAAAATAACGCCTAGTAAAAATTAAGTGCATAAATTGTTAAATAACTTCCCTGATTTATAATTTTGTTATTTCATCAGTTTTCAAGAGCTGGATTGCCAGATGATTGTTTGCAACTATAGCATTGAAAGAACTTAGTAATATGTACTTAGACTACTTAGACATTAAATAATAGTGGCACTTCGCAATTTACAGAAAGAAATATGAAGTGAAGATATACTTATGAACAGAGATGCCGGTAACGGTAACAGTGTCATGCTCATGCATGAGTTCAATTGTTTTTTCACACCTCAAATATTTTCAAGTTTTCCACCGCTCATAAAGAAGTTCGCACTCCAAAAAATCTACTGGTTTGTCTATGACATGTTAAGTAGGTACTTCATACTTGTCAATTTTGACTTTGACGTTCCGTTCTACAAATAATGGGCTGGGCGCGTTCCAGACTCCAGTCAGTTTCCAGCTCACAAGAAACAACTATAGTGATTGGTCTGATTCTGTTACACTTAGTAATTTTGTATATTTCTGTCTCTATCTATCAAGCTACAAGTAATATGTAATATTGTTTATTTGATTTTAAAGTAACCGCTCTGCTAGGCAGGCATCTGGCAGCAGCAGCATCATTTTCTTTTTGACGCTTTTCAGCTTTCGAAAAGGAACTGGATGATTGTATTGTTCTATGAAATTAACTACATTACTATTTTAAAATGTCCTCGTTTGCTCAATTCAACCGTTTGAGTAATTTCATTGTAGGAAATTATAAAACTGTTCTTCAGGGGAGGTAAGATTGTTGAGGTTATAAGCTTTTGTTTGTTTATTGGTCTTTGGGTTATTTCAAATTGTTAGTTTTAGAAAATGTTCGCTAGACAACCGGTTCCCTAATTTTTTTTTATTAGATACTGAAGTCCTTAAACAAAATCTTTCAGAACAACTTTGTTCCAACAAACACAAGTATGCAACTACACGAAAAAATCTGCGGAGGCGAGGCTTGGCTTGGAGAAGCCCAAACGGCCACTTACTCCTTATTTCAAGTTTATGACTCAAATGAGGCCAGCTCTCCTTGCTAAAAACCCTGGCATATCCTCAAAAGAGGCAATTTCTTGGACGTCTAAACATTGGCAAGAATTGGATATAGAGGTAGTGTATAATATTCTTTACAATAATAAAGTTATGTAGTTTAAAATAATAATAAATGTGCCGTCACTCTGCACATTTATTATTATTTTGAACTTACTTTGTTGTTAGATTTTTGGCAACTTACCACTGAGCTAAATGGAAAATGAATAAGACACTAACTTGTACTTGTTTCAAAATATTCATGATTGTATAGTATGCTGTCTCTATGTTCTATACATTCGGGTTGGCACAGGGCTTTACTTCAAGTTTTCCATCTCTCGGATAACTACCACTATTCATACCTTTTTGCTTTTGAATAATGATTTATTAATATATTGGAAATGTAATTCCTCTTGGGGTTGCAGAGTCAGACAGTAATCACGTGCCGTGAAAGAAGAGAAGGAAAATGACTACTAGGCTCCAAAGTGGCATCTTGGATAAAATTAGGAATGTCATACAGATAAAAAATATTATTCTATTCCTATTATTTATTTATTTCAGACAAAAAATCAAATGGCTAAAGAGTATGAAAAAGATATAGAAGACTATAAAAAGATAAAGGCTATGTACGAATCATCACTCACAGATCAGCAAAAAGAGGACATCAAAAGATTGAAAGGTGAAATGGCTGATGCTAAAGAAAAAAGAAAGTTAAGAGCTGTAAGTTGTCCATGGCTATAACAGTATGAACTTGAATAGGTTCTATTAGCTATTACTTACTCTATATACTGATCCTGTTCTAGTAATCAACAGGAACCTATTTCCAGGACAAAATGGTATATATTTTCATCTACGACAGTTCTAACATTTCGGTATGATTGGGTAAAAAGACATCTATCCATCAAAACATTTGCATTCTACTTCCTTGTGAAGATGTTTGGGGGCTGTCCATTAACCACGTGATATTTTTTTAGCAATGTTTGAACCCCCCCTCCCCCATGGTGATACGTCGTGAGGTTTTAGACTACCCCCCCCCCCCCCCCCCTCAGCCAAATTTATGTGTATTTTTTATTTAGATATTATTTAATGCTAGAAAACTAAGAATCGTGACAAAAATCACCAGTTATAAGAAGAAATAAATACACATGATATCCAATATAACCCTCCCTCCCCCCTGGTGATATTTCGTGATGCTTTTCAATTGTTATTCAATCACTCTACTTGTTCAAAGGCTCTGGTTCAAATTTGATACAGGGATATATTACAGTCTGGAATAAAACATAGCCATTTTATCCTAATAGAATCCCACCGGTTGCTAGAACAGGATGGAAATTTCTTGCAGGCAGGACTGCAGGCCAACGGCTAGATATAATAATAGAAGTAAAATTGCACAGTTGTTAAATTTCTGTAATAACAATAAAATAAATTACTTTCATTTTTATAGGAATACAAAGAGTTGGGTCGCCCAAAGAAGCCAATGTCATCATATTTCCTTTATGTTCAGTCAAGAAAAGATACCTTTAAAGGCAAAGATATGAAAACATACCAAATAGAAGCTAAAAACGACTGGGCGAAATTGTCGGGAACAGAGAAAGCAAAGTTTGAGAAACAAGCACAGGACCTAATGATTAAGTATAAGTAGGTTTTTTACCAATTTCCTAATTTTTCATTATACAGGCAGAGACTTCAAATTGTCTATTATATTAATATTAAAATTTTCTCATTAAATTGTATTCCCTATCCAATTTAAGCCTTTATTCAATGAGCAGTTTTCCAGTAGGTATAATAATCAGTTGGTTTTTAAGTCATCTGGAAATGGCGCTAGCATAGCTTTTGGTAATTTTACAAACCACAGAGTACATCTCTGTGGTTTGTTTGTTGTATTTTTTCATGAATTTGCGATGTTGCCAAAGTTTAATTTCATTTACCCATATTATAATAGATAAAATATAATAAAACGCTTAATTCTTTTCGCCTCACTGTCTGTAATTTAAAATAATTGTATCAGAAAAAATTACAGAATATTTAAGTATAGTAAATCATTACATTTTTTCCATAAATTAGGGAACACTAGATGTGACACCACACTCTTCTTACCAAAAGTGCCGGCTGCGCCATCTAGCGCGTCTTTAGGAACCCTATAAATACCTACTGGAAAACTGCTCATTGTTCAATACTGTGACTTTTCCTGTAATACCTTGTAACTTAGTATGCCCTTTTCTATACTTCTTTGGCAAAATTCATTGACCTTGAGTCATGAAAAATTATTTAGTAGAACATCCTAGTAGTCAATTTATTACAGAATATTCAATGTTATACCTCGGGACACATATCTTGGACCTAAATCGCGAGATAAATGAGGTCCTGGCTCCTGGCCCTGGTTTTGTAATAATGTATGCTTAGTGAATGAGCTTGTCCACCACAGTGAAGCACCGTGAGCTATGTCCAAAAGACACCCACGAAACGTGTACTGTACGTACAGAGCACATTTTAGGTCCAAGATATGTGTCCCGAGCAAAATCATTTGATGTTCTATCAAACGCTGACATTGACGAATTTTATTTTTATTTAATTTAATGATTTAAATTGTATTTTGCAGAAAAGAATTAGAAGCATGGGAACTTAAAATGTTATCAATGGGACGTGAAGATCTTGTACGTGCGAAACCTTTACGGGAGAAAAAACCAAGAACTGTAGCGAGAAAAGAATAGGAACTCGGGTGCTCTGACGATACAGCTAATTCTGACACTGTTAGCCATAAGAATGTAGTTGTACATACCATAGTTAAGGAATCCACTAGTCCAGAGGTAGAAAGTAAAGTTCCTGAGAGTATTACTGTTCAACCAGAGCCAAGTCGTCAGAGCACGGGTGATTTAGATAAGAGTCATGAAAAGATTAATGACAAACAAGTCAAGATAAGTCAGAATGCATCAGTACAAAATGAACAGCAACAGAGTAAGAACATATTCACAAGTTTTAAAAACTTTTTTAAGCGTTAAGTTTAGCCGTACTTACTATGTATTTTATATTTTTTTTAGTTTATTTTTTCATTGTATTATAGACTCATAAATAGAATATAGTATCATGACCAGTTTTTTTTAGTTTTGTATTACCCCATCCTTTTTTTTTTTTCATTTACAGTGTAGTTTTTGGATTTGAATGAAGTTTTATTTTTGAGTTCTCATATTTTTATACTGATCACTACTTAATTCTGCTTACTGCTTCTAAGACTTGGTAAGTACTGGTAAGATTACATAATTCCATTATTGTAGGATTATAACTACACTTAGTACGATTACCGACAAAGGTATGTTCAGTAAATAAAATAAATTCATTATTTTGATTACCTAAAATCATTCGTAAATTGTAAGGTCTCAAGCTATTTTTGTCGCTGGCTGTACAAATTGTGTGTATGGTGCTCCACCAAGATGTTCGGGGCCCAAACCTACCACATCTGCTAATTAAGGAGATTCCGACGCAGACTTTCAACGGGGTCCGATGACAGCCGCTCCCGTAAAAGTCAAATGAATAGGTAGAGTACGAATGCGGACCTCGGGATCCAAAGAGCAACCGGTACTTTGGATGCAACCGGCACTAACGCTTGTGTTAATCTATGAAAATCAATTGCCGAAATGTATGTATGTAGTTATGTAGTACAATACATACATTTCCCATTTACATTTTGTACATACATTATAGTTATGTACGCGCATAACTGCCGAACTTCATTGCGGCTTCTCAATGGTCTCCTTTATCCGTATCGTAGTTTAACAAATAATGGGTCTGCACCTAATTATTGCCAAGGACAAGGTTTGTATGGAGGAACTGCATAGATTCATAATCATACATAGTGTATGACTGCTTACCACGCTACGATATCGCCCGAGTCGACATCTTTGAAGTTGTAAGGGGATATTGATGTCCCTTTTTTATTACGAGTGTCTGATCTGAATACTCGTAAATAGAACCATTTTGTGTGCAGTAATCTGTACCTGTATCAGTGTATGGTGTAACTAAAGTCTTATCGTTGGGTGTAATCAGAGGTGGCTTGTATTGCGACCAATGAAAACACAAAACTATCGCGTGACCAATACGACAGGTTTCATTGGGTAACGAGACACGAGTCTGCCTACAGTGCCATGCTACAGGGGCTGGCTGTTTGATCTCCTCGATATTACAAGTTTGGATATTGACCTGGATATTTAGCCGCCAAATATGACTCATGACTATGACTTCGGAAATTCCTTAAGAAACTTAACCCCCCTCCCCTCGTACTGGGACTTTTCAATATGACGTGCATGGTTTTGGGGGGGGGGGGGGGGTCATGTCCCCTGCGACCCCCCCCCCCTCCCCCCGTATCGCGCCTGGTCCCTCGATGATCCTATGGAATGATCTTTCTGGAAACAATACGGGGTTTTTGGGTGGTGGGCAGCACGAGTGTGACGCCTCTGGTGTTGTATACATCCATAGGCCGAAGTAATGGCTTCCCATCAGGTGGGCCGTGTGCTTGTATATGTGATATAAAAAAATATCCTGGCCAGGACCTGCTAGAGATGGATGGACTGATCGCTTATATCACTGAGCGAAATGTAATCATCCCGCAATATTTTTGAATGCGCACGAGAATAATTCACAAAATTTGGTATGCCAGGAAGATTTTAATATATGTATAGAAGATAATATGAACGAGAAAGTATGAAAGTGTTCTACAATTCGTCATAATATAATTACTGAAAAATATCAACTTGTAATGTGTTTCCATTAGCTAATCAAACTATTTTGTTTCAGTTTATTTTCTCCGCATAATGAGGCACATTTATAACAGCTAGAGGAACGTGCAATTTAATAATAAGAAATATTGTTCATAACCATTTTTTATTTCAAAGATGTTACAAAATATAATTATAATAAATTTTCTTTTATTTTATTTATAGGTGTTTGGCCTTCGCTTACAATATGAATTAAGCTGATACATTATATTGTGGTATTACAGAACTTAGTTATATAACAACAGTACCAACATGAATGTAGACGAATTTTAAATTATTTGTATGAATGCATAACATCATATCTATGTAACAAAGCAAGTTTTATAATTAAAAGGTGGTCACATTATTTAAATATAACAAACTGCCATTGAGCAGTCTAACAGAAACTTTCTCTAAATAAACATTAAATTATATCTTAATGACAATTCTGAAATGTTCTAATCTTTAGTATTATTATACCAGCTCAACTCTAATATTGTGTTAAAAGATAGCCCCCCATTACCATTGAAATTATATAAAAATATTCAGTAATTTTTTGGGATTAGTACTAATGAAAATTATTGGGACGTTCACTAAATCTTTGTGATGATAGTCTAATGTTGGAATGTACAGGTGATCTTGGGTAGAAATTAATAACCACTTTATCTATTTTAGATAGGTACCATATTCTTATAGCTATCAAGCTGGAAGTTCAGTTATCTTTTATTTTTAATACAGTTATTCAATTTCCACCAATTATCACTAATTTTATTACTAAAAAATTAAACAGGTTAAGGCAGTGTTAACATTGAAAAAGAAAAGCTTTGAAAATATAAGAAATACATGAATACCAAAAAAATCTAACAAAGGAAGGTCACAAGTCACAGACTGCCATATCATGCATGCTATATTAATTTATATAATTCATATAAAACTTTGGTTCTCAAAGATTTTAAATATATTACATAAGAGGCCATGAAATTGATTATGCAGGCCATATTAGTTCATAAGGTCCTTGTTTATTTATCAAAATACACAATAGAGCATGAAAATAGTTAGCTAATTTGGCATTCTACTGAATATTCATTGCAATATTTGATATCCTAACAGAAATAAATACAATTTAAATGCAGAAGAGTAGTATTAAAATATATAGAAAATACATTTATACACATGATCAAAATACATTGAGCAAAAATAAATATTTTAATGACCGTAACTAAAATTTTTATTTTAATTATTGCTATATACAAAATTGATTCTAAGTTAAAAACTAAAAATGGCAATATGTGACTAAAACGCACACATGTCACAACTTCTCACTTATGTATAAAGGCACAAGCAATCAAAACTATGGAACATCATAAAGTATCTTCAACATTCAACTTTGAATTTAAACATTTTTATACACAAAGTTGAACTTTGAATTGTACTCAAATTATTCTAACCAACTATTGTAAGATATTGCTCAGTCAATGTAATGCCCTTAACCAGGGTATGAAAAAGTGTGTACTATATAATTAAATTACTTTTCAAGGTGATACAAAACGATTGAATGCAAATTGTAGTGAACAAAAATATGCAAATATCGCATGAAATCACACCTACATACTGCATAATGTCTATTATTCTTTGCACTTTATATGAAGATATGCCCTGGAGTAGCATTAGTGCATTGGAAATCTTGGAACTACTCTGTGACGGAAACCATATCAACTTTGTTATAACATAAACTATAATTGGTAGGAAAAAGTAAGTATCTTCAAATGTAATCAAAGACAAACTATACAGTAATTGCATAAAAACAGATAACAAAACAATGTCATATCTGTAATTGGTAAGCTTTTCCCACAGATGTGATGTTTGTGCCGGCTCCTGTGATAGTGGTGATGTAAAGACTGCCAAATCACCAGGTACCTCTCTATCACCTGCTGCTATTTCGTCATTTGCATTGTCATGATTGAATGTCAACAAGTCAAACGAGTCTGTTTCGGACAAAATCACCCCATTGTTTAGAGAAAAGTTATTTAAACAGACGCTCGCTGGTGTAACAGAAATCTCGTGGATTGGTTCAGGAATTACAGTCCTGATGGGAGATTCTGAAAGAGAAACAATATAAAATGTAAAGCTAATGAGATAATAAATGAGTTTACATACCACCGATAATATACTAGTACCTCTAGGATAATCATCGACGCATTTTCCTGATATAAGCTGAAGTCTGTTTTGTGAATTTTCTAATATTCTTCTCCTTCGAGCTTCTCGACGAGCAGCTACGACATCAGCCATGTTGACATTAAATTGACATTAATATGGACATTAATCAAATGACATTCGCATATAAATTGCCAGCTTCCACCAAAGAGTATAGATTAAGGTATAGATAACTGATAAGGTTGGAAGCATTTTTTTTTATTCTGTGGTTCTACCTGCACAAAAATAACATCTCGGAAATAAGATACTTTACCGATGCAAAGAGTATCCATATCCATACTAATATTATAAATGCGAAAGTAACTCTGTCTGTCTTTCTGTCTGTCTGTCTGTTACGCTTTCACGTCTAAACCACTGAACAGATTTTGATGAAATTTGGTATAGGGGTAGATTAGACCTTGAGAAAGGACATAGGCTATGTTTGGTCGCGATAACCGACATCCACGCGGGCGGAGCCGCGGGCAAAAGCTAGTTAGTAATATACTGACAACCGATGAGATGACCAAAGGCAGTGAAGATAGCCAATAACCCTGCTGATCCCCTGACCCGCTATCCCAAGATTCCCTAGCCAAACGTGTCCCCTACTAATATTGTCTGGTCATGTACCTTTTTCTTATTGGCGAGATGATAACGTGCGCACACTTATGGCAATACGCAATACAAGCACATCGAGGGTCAAGTCTCAAGACTGAAAAGCGATAGGCTGGATAGGCGCATGAGTGGCATGAGTCTTGACTATAGATGTAAAAATCCCGAATAATTCCGAATTATTCCATATTATTCGGAATTATTCCCAAATATTCTCAAATATTCCGGAATTATTCCCGCCGAACTCACCTACAAAAAATGAATTAACTGTGCTTCCACCTACCTACCTACTAAGCGAAAACTTAAGTACAGACCTATGTAGGTATTGGTATATAGGTAGGTAAAGTCCGACCAATAAAATAAAAAACCCGTACTGGGGGCGCCAAAAACATCTATGATTATGACAACACCAAGTATAGTGATACACATGTAAAATGCCAATATTTTTCAACACACTTGCTTATGAACAGGCTTTTATTTCCCCGCAATTAAGCACGGAATGACACCTAATATAAAACTGTGACTTATTGATTGCTTCTTCCTCCTAGCGTTATTCCCAGTCGCATCCGAAGCTTTCAAGCTTGGAGTCTGGGGTCCGCTTTTACCAGTCATAGCTACAGATTTGGCTAGACCTCGATATTTTCCGTGAAGCGATTGCCACCTGACCTCCACGACCCAATGTTAACATTAGGCGATATCGAAGCTTTGCAGCTAGACCGTTGTTTTTGGACTTTTTAGGGCACCAACTACCCGTAACGACTGCCATAGATGTCCTTATGGCAACCGGGACCGACGGCTTAACGTGCTCTCCGAGGCACGACCAGACCAATGCAAATACCCATATTTAATGCACACAAATATTTGCACTGAGCGGGGATCGAACCCACGCCTCCTGCGTAGCGGCCGCGTTCACTACCGCTACGCCACGGAGGCTGTCATGTTTTTCATTGCTATTATTCACAAAAGTGAGTTATAGACTTCTTTTTTTAAATTTCATTGATTAAGTTGCTTTGTTCTTAAGTTTCGATACAAAAAAGATCGTGTCCAATATTACAAACGAATTAATATACCTATTGCTTGCTCATTTCATGCAGCTTCGTATTTTAAAAGATAATTTCAACTTGTAGTACGTGTCAGATGCAGTTAATTAATAACGATATTTCTGTAGGCGTCGCTTTAGAAAAATTACGCTAATAATACTACGTTTATCAATTAAGTAATAAATGATTTAAAAAAATATATTATGATTTATTGGTCACAGGTAGGTCCATAATTTTATTTTATAATTTACTGTTAGAAACATATGGCTATGCTGGTGGACTACGGGTAAAAAAAAATCCCCGTGGCTCACCTGGGTGAACTACGAGGTGGTCCACGGGCAATAAAGGGTTTAATATACAAAACTTTCACTAAAATGTTTTTTTTTTCTCTGTTAAAAAGTTAAGTTTTTCTCTGTTAAGTTTTCTGGTTAAAATAGAAAAATTGACGCGGCGTGTTATACTGGTTACAAGGACTGGGCACAAATCACAACACAGTAGTATCCGTATAATAGTTTACTGCTTGGAATGGTAAATACAAGTTAGACATACAGTTACACCATGTATAGAACAGGGACCACGCGATATTGTTTTTCGGACTGCATAAAATTCTTGTATTTTATGCCTAACAGCACAGAGATCAAAATAATCGAGCATGATTTTCTTTTTTGCGTTAGGCTTATTTTTCTTAGGCGTAGAAAATACATTTGACGTTTGACCTTCTCTTCGTATTTTTATTACAGAAGATCGGGATATACCTAAAAATGTGAATAATAATTAGTCACAGTAAAATCAGTAGATTAGGCCAATTTCAATTGCACGTACTCTATGATGTCCTACCCGTCATGTTGACAACAAGGTCCGTGATGTTATTTAGAGGAACAGAGTCCAATCCTTCCTACTTTTTATCCGACAAATACTTTGTTATATTATAAATTACTTTTCTTAACTGGCTTTTAATAGTTTTCGGCATATTACTATAGTTTTGTAGTTTTGTAGCGCTCTCAAACTCAACAACACGCACAATTGAAACCACACTGACAGATGACCATAATGACATTGTATAGATTGTTACTATATGAAGAAATTAGTTCCAATAGTTTACCGCAATATGGCGAGGTTTTTTATTTTACTGGTCGGGCTTTAGATACCGGAATATTATATGTCTTGACCTCAGTGACGTCACAAAATGAACCTACTTATATGTATTTTTATATGCGCAGTAACACGCGTTTTTTGGATGTCTTTTGTGGATTAGGTGGATTTGAGCTTCTCCGCCACCGTGGTACCCCGTGTACCATGGTGACGGAAAAGCTCAAATCCACCAATCATAGACCATATCAGTCGATATCAAACCAATACGAGCATCTCTCGCGACTTGGAATCAAGATGTACGGTACCTACTTATTTTATTATAATATGTAGGAATATTATATAATTTGAGTACAACTTTCACACAGATACTAAAACAGCGACTGTAAGCGATTTTCGACCTTAATGACATTATCTTAATTACGTGTCTTTTTGCGCTAATAGATGACACTGATTACGAATATTTAAGAAGAAAAACTCGATTCTATGTCATGTTATTAAGGTCGAAAATTGCTTGCACTACGTTTTTTAAGGTTTTTTATCCCTAGCATCCTGAACTAGTCTGTGCTATGGAGCAAATAGCCAAATCGAACCGATTTTATCGGATATTTATATGAAAACAACATAATAATACGGTGTCGGATATCGGATGTCGGCCATCGTCGTCCGATACGGATATTGGATGGTGTGAAAACACTCTTATAGAGTTTAAAAGTGTATAAGTAGGTACTAAGGAAAACATAAGTCTTAGACTGTATTTTCTTAATTATACCGATAGGTATAAAAACACCAACTAACTGTTGCCCGCGACTTCGTCCGCGTTAAGTTCGGAATGTTGTTCATCCCCTATTTTATCCCCTTGGGGGTAGAATTAATCAAAATCCTTTCTTAGCGGATGCCTACGTCATAGTATTATTATTATAGTAGCTTAATGCATGCAAAGTCTCAACCCGATCGGTTTAAAATTGACAAAGTTTCGTACAAACTTTCATCCCCTATTTTATCCCCTTGGGGGTAGAATTAATCAAAATCCTTTCTTAGCGGATGCCTAAGTCATAACATCTACCTGCATGCCAAATTTCAGCCCGATCCGTCCAGTGGTTTGGGCTGTGCGTTAATAGATCACTATGTCAGTCAGTCAGTCAGTCACCTTTGAGTTATTTAGATATCTATAACCGTATAAAATGCGAATCATAACTGCATTTCGATTCACAAGACTAACAACAAGAGTCAAGACTCAATACCTACTACATCTATCTACATAAATATCGACCGGAATAATTCCGAATTATTCCGGGTCATTTGGTTTCACCTCATCGGAATATTTGGAATTTTATTATCCGGCCTTACATCTATAGTCTTGACTCATGCATGAGTAACATAGGTCTTTCATTCTTATTATTTATATTCTATCAATATAGTATTATTATTTTATCAATTCTATGTATTGTATAAGTATATACATTTGTGTGCGATGTATTTTGAAAGCTAAGTATGACTATTTCAGGGAAATACAATTTTATTTCATATCAATTTTTTTTTAATCTACTGAGTTTATAAACCATAGAATAAAATAGAATTGGCAACCGGAAGTTTGTGTATTGTCTGTTACAGAGTAACGCCAAGGAGTTTTGTTTGGCGCCTTTACGGGGCCGGTCGGATTTTGCTTATAAATTTTGTAATATTTTCATTAACAAACGCTAATTTCTTTAAAATATAATGGGTGACAAAGGAGACGGAGGTAATTGTACTTAAATTCAATGTTTTCCTTCGTGAAACAATTGTTATGCTGACGAATGACAGCCAGAGATTTTTTGGTTATTGAAAAGATTTGATCCAAGATCTATCTCTGTGATTTGCAGAAACCTTTGATGATGCGGTAGAGGAGAGAGTCATTAATGAAGAGTACAAGATATGGAAGAAGAATACACCATTTTTGTATGATCTGGTGATGACACACGCTCTCGAGTGGCCCTCGTTAACTGCACAGTGGCTACCAGACGTGACCCGGCCTGAGGGAAAGGATTACTCTGTGCATAGGTGAGCTTGCAAATTTCCCTTACTAGATTGACTTACGAGGTTAATTTTGTATGATAGGTATTGACACATCATCTTGAAGATGTGCCTGAGAAATGTTATACTTTTGGGGCAATGTTTTTGCTGTTGTGGCCCTAACAGTCATTGACAGTTGGGTTGTTCTTATTGGCATAGTATTTTGTTTTTGTAGTTGACCAGTATTACAAAACTTGCTGGTCCTCAAATGATAGTCATGAGTGCCATGTTAGATGAAGAAGAAGAAGTGCCATGTCACAGTGGTCCACCAGAATTGTTCTGATAGTTTCTATGTGATATGAGTATTCTTCATCCTAGTGTTATTTCATAGTCGCATCCGAAGCTTTCACCTCAGAGTCTGGGGTCCGCTGTACTAGTCTGAACTGTGGATTTGGCTAGACCTCGATATTTTCCGTGTAGCGACTGCCATCTGATCTCCACAACCCAATGTTGACATTAAGCGATATTGAAACATTGCAGCTTGACCGTTGTTGTTGGACCTTAGAGGGCTCCAACAACCCGTAACGACTGGCATAGAAGTTCGTATGGCAACCGGGACCGACGCCTTAACGTGCTTTCCGAGGCATGACCAGACCTATGCAGATACCCATATTCATGCATACAAATATTTGCATTGAGCGGGGATTGAACCCGCACCTCCTGAGTAGCGGCCGCGTTCACTACCGTTACGCCACGGAGGCTGTCAGTATCACACATCAAAACACACATTTATTGAGAATGGGAGTGAGGTATGTTTGAAAAATGTAATATTTCCACCATTCTAATAAAATTTTTATCTTCAGGTTAATTTTGGGTACACACACTTCAGATGAACAAAACCACTTACTGATTGCCAGTGTTCAGCTACCAAATGAAGATGCACAATTCGATGCTAGTCATTACGACAATGATAAAGGAGGTATGTACTGAATAAGGTTGACTTAACAGTGGGTTGCAGAGATCAGGATAATATAACAATCAGCATAGTGTAGGCCAGGGGTGGCCAACATGCCATCGTTAAAAAAAAAGTGAAATGAAGCCTAGGCATGCCATCGAATAGGTTTGGGTTTGTGATGGTGTGTCCACAGAATTGTGCTTCATGCCATTGGCTCGCCATCCCAGGTGTAGGCTGAATGATCAGGTAGGCTACTATGAATCATCGGAAACATCAGATCTTCACAAAACAAAAGATAAGATTTAGTCGTGAAGTCATTTTTGTTTTCTTACAGTCAAGTAAGTCTGTATGAAAGTGTTATTTGCCATGTTTGGATTGGATTTTTGGGATAAATGTGTTCCATGAAATCAATTACCTGAAAATTTGATCCACCAATGTGCAATCATCTTTGGCTGATTCTTTAGATAATGATGTACAATATACATGATTTTTTTCTCAGAATTTGGTGGCTTCGGTTCAGTGTCTGGTAAGATTGATATTGAGATCAAGATCAATCATGAAGGTGAAGTCAACAGAGCCCGCTACATGCCTCAGAACCCATGCGTCATTGCTACTAAAACTCCTTCCTCTGATGTGCTTGTGTTTGACTACACCAAGCATCCATCAAAACCTGAACCATCTGGAGAGTGCCACCCTGACCTCAGGTAATAAATAATAAGGATATATTTGTAATTTTTGTAATAGGTTGTATATTTTAGTCTCAAAGCCTTGATCTGTTTGCCTGGGATGTATAAAGAAACACTACCAGGTTCAAAATTAAAATAAAATGACAATTAGAATCTGAATTCTAAATCAAAAGTTCTGCATAAATCATATAAACAGCACTTACTAAACGTCAAGCAATACAAATAATTAGACCACAATGGTTGGGTCTGCAGCAAGAGTGTAACACCATTGCTGTTGCACACATACACTTTCCATCAGGTGGGCTGTGTGCTTGCGGTATTGATGATGAATGCATTGTGTACAAAGTAAATCTGGTGATTACGGTTGTATGTTTTTTTGCGAGTTTCTTAGTTTCGAGTTGATTAGAATGTCACACCTTTTTGAAATCTTGTATAGTTGCGTCAATTTTGAAAAAAGGATGCCATAGTGGTGTCCGTACTTTTTTTTTACCAAGGTGAGATAAAGTGGATCGAAAGTACAAATCTATGAAAAGATAACGAAAACTAAATATTTAGACTTATTTTTTTAAATACATAATTACAGGTATTCTGTAATTTGAATTTGCTACTTAAGTTGCTAATACAGAAAAGAGTTTAAAATATTTGAATAATTGTGGGCCTAGTTGAAAATAACAAAAGGGGTACCGATTATTGAAATATTTAAAAAAAATCAAGTAATAAAAAAAAAGTGATATGTTTTTTTCTTATTTTTTCTCAAATAGCCATAAGCAGGTCCACCCTTTGTTGCAGGCTTATCCTTAAATTTAGGACACTGTATATGCATTATCAGTCATTTCTTGGTTCCTCTCAAAAACCGTTATCAAAGTTTAGAATGTAACTGGGATTGGGACTTTATAAATAAGATTATTATAAAGGAGGATTAAGTATAGTTACCTACTATGCTGTTGAATAAAATGTTAACAGTTGGTTTTTGCTGTTACTTTGCAGACTACGTGGACATCAAAAAGAAGGTTATGGTCTTTCTTGGAACCCCAACCTCAATGGCTATCTTCTCTCTGCCAGGTAAGCACTAAATAATTACACCTTTATTTCCAAACTTTGTTCACCACTTTTCTTTTCTAAATGGTGAATAGGGATCAAAGGGTGAATAGGGATAAAATGGTCGTTAGATTTTTTTTATAATTTCTCTCCCGAATTCCAAGTATCTAACCAGATAATATTGATAACTCTGCTCATTATTACTTGAACTAATCCATAATTTCACTTGAAAGAAAATAACTACAGAATTCAGCTGACCATTTTATCCCTATTCAATTCACCCATTGATCCCTATTCACCCCATAGTACCGGTACTAAACATTTAAAACTTTTATAGCGATGACCACACAATCTGCCTGTGGGACATAAACGCGACTCCTAAAGAGGGGCGCGTGATTGAAGCTAAGTCTGTATTCACCGGACACACTGCTGTGGTGGAGGATGTGGCATGGCATCTGCTGCATGAGTCACTGTTTGGGTCGGTTGCTGATGATCAAAAGCTCATGATTTGGGATACTAGGTAAGTTCAATGTACTCTGTAACTCCATTTTTTTTACCACTTAGAGCGCTTGTAGACGTCCGTATTTTTCACCGGATAACGGACCGTGTTTCTTGTCCATTGTCCGGTGCATGTACACACATCCATTACAAATCATACACCACCGGACAATGGACAAGAAACCCGGTCCGTTATCCGGTGAAAAAAATGAACGTCTACAAGCGCTCTTAGGTAGCATACTGAGCACACGGCCCACCTTGTGGAAAGGGGGGGAAAGGCCATGACATGTGCAATACCAGGGGCGTCACACTAGCACTGCCGACTCTGTAGGAACTTTCTGATGCTCTTCTTGAAGAACCCTATATTGTATTTGCTTGGAAAAACTACAGTAGGGGCTCGAAGCTAATCGTTAACGAACACTGAGTGATATGGACATATCAGCAAGTTGCTGCTCGTCCATTATGAAATAATAATAATAATAATAAACTGTGTGTGGGAAGTTCTAATCTCTAAACCTATACTAATATCTATACTATTACTAGCTTTTGCCCGCGGCTCCGCCCGCGTGGATGTCGGTTATCGCGACCAAACATAGCCTATGTCCTTTCTCAAGGTCTAATCTACCTCTATACCAAATTTCATCAAAATCGGTTCAGCGGTTTAGTCGTAAAAGTGAGACAGACAGACAGACAGACAGACAGCACGCGGGCGGAAGGCTAGTGTATTATAAAGAGGACAGATTTGTATTTTTGTGTGTAATGAATAAACTCAGAAAGTTCTGGACGACTCGAATTCGAACGATTTTAAAAATTCTTTCGCCATTAAAGAGCTACATTATCAGGTACCAACATAGGCTATATATCATCACACTACTATCAGCAATGAACGGGATCAGAAATCTACGCGGGTGAAGCCGCGAGCAACAGCTAGTCTGTTATAAAAGTCATCGAATCATCTGGAGGCAATACACAACCCCACTATAATTATTGTCGTGATTATAACTTTTAACTCATTCATCATACATTACAACTAAAGTTATTTTGTAGATGCAACAACACATCAAAGCCGTCCCATACGGTTGACGCACATACAGCGGAGGTCAACTGCCTCAGCTTCAACCCGTATTCAGAGTTCATTTTGGCTACAGGCAGTGCTGACAAAACGGTAATTATCCTTCTATTTCATTATTCAAGGTTTGCAAAAACACAGGGTCCATTTTGATTGATATGTCGGGCTTTCCGGAAGCAACCGCCTCCTGATCTCCTTACGAGGAGAAAGCTTGCGCCATAGCTTCGTCCGCTGTTGCATCAACTAAATTTGGGGCTCAATAACATTGGCACTCTGACTAAAGCTTCATTGTGTTTTTTAATTATAAAATAAAAAATGGTTGATTAGGGTTTATTTTTATTGTAGTATACAAAGATCAAAATTAGCCCTACCAGATTTGAGACTTCAGTATCTTACTCTATTCTGAGAGGCTAAGGATCAGCACAGACCTAGCGACAGTGTGCTCGAGCAGTTTTTAAATGTTAATTCAATGTCAACAATTTGCGCAAGCGTGCTCGACTACGCACGTGACTACTCGAACATGTTCAACATTTGAATGAAATTTTGATGCATTTATTATGCTGATTGTCCAAATCGATTTACAAAGACATGTTCAACTTGTCCGAACATGCGCGCGACATCGCCGCAGCTTTACCTAAATGGAATAAGCTTCATATTTAATGAATACATAAAAATTACTCGAGCAATCTACAGCTAGATCTGTACTGGCCCTAATAGTGTAAACAATTTTTTCTACAATAGTGAATGTATCTTTGAATTTATTTCATCAAGTGTAAATAGTTACACTTGTTTGGTCATTCATTTTCTCAACGGAAAATAGAACACTACCGTCCTATCTTCTTACAGTATCTGAAATAATAATGATGTGATTATGTACTTCAAACTGGCTCTACTCTTCATATAAGCATTGCAATCCTTACGTGTTACAGGTAGCACTGTGGGATCTTCGTAATCTGAAGTTGAAGCTGCACTCGTTCGAGTCGCACAAAGACGAGATCTTCCAGGTGCAGTGGTCGCCGCATAACGAGACCATCCTCGCTAGCAGTGGCACTGACCGCAGGTAACATGTCGTTTTATGTCACGTAATAATGTAGTATATTGAATAAAACACTTGTTCAATCACCTTACCACAATTTTTTTATTTTTGAACCTAACTGGTTTCGCCTCACGTCTCTCTCAACCAGGTAAGGAGAAACCGATCAGGTTGAAAAATAAAAAAGTTGTGGAAAAGTACAAGTGCTTTATTCAATATGTGTAGCAAGTTCCTCCAAGTGCCCAGTATAATGTAGTATATTTTGAAAATAACATTTTCATAAGCGTATCATTTTTTATGCAAGTAAATAAATAGAACCATGCAACAGATTTATGGTTCGATTCCTGAGACGACATAAAATATTATTGGGACAAAAGGACTAGTGTAATTTAATATGTGAAATTGATTTCAAGTTTTATCGTATCTTGCCTAGGTTGCATGTTTGGGATCTCTCAAAGATCGGCGAGGAACAGACAGCCGAGGATGCCGAAGACGGACCTCCAGAGCTTTTGTTCATCCATGGAGGTCACACTGCCAAAATCTCCGACTTCTCATGGAATCCCAACGAACCATGGGTCATATGCTCTGTCTCCGAGGATAATATTATGCAGGTAAATGTTTTGATAAAGCATTTAGTACTATTATACTATTCTAATCGAGTAAGATAGGAAATATAAAGGCGTATTAAACATAATCAAACAATGCTAACAAAATAAACTAAACCCAATTTTTTTTCTCTTTTGATTAATACCAAACACTCAATTTACCACATTCAAATTCTTTATTTTGAAAATAGTGCCACACTGTTACAGTATTTTGACGTCAAATTCTGCTTAAAAATTTACCACCGTTTCAGGCGCTAACAATACACCTGAAAATGGAGTTCATAACTTAGCTCATTTAGCCGACGATATACAAGGTGATTTTGTAGCCGTTTCGGAGCGAAAGATTTTGGGCACAGTTTCGATAGCGAAAGCGTGGAATTATTAATTTGGCGGAAAAAAAAAACTTCTTTTTATAATGTATGGGAATAATGTAGAGGTGAAGGGCATACTGTGTGGGGGGTTGTAAAAAAAAAAAAAATTCTCGCCAAAATAATACTTCCAGACGATTTTGCTAACGAAACTGTGGCCAAAATCTTTCGCCCCGAAAGAACTATAAAATCACACAGTATAGATTAGATTACACGCTTTTACCCTGCTGTCAAAGAATCAATTTCGTTTATTCAATTCAGGCACATAAAGAGCACATATGAACGTCAAAATATTACAATTGTGTCAAGAAGTAAACAAAAAATAAATTAAATAAAATATTAAATAAATCAAAGTAAACCATTTGACAATGATTCTTTCGCTGGTTCGGTAGTTGTCGTTTAAATTGAACGTAACAGACTAGTAATGAATATGTCCTCCAGGTATGGCAAATGGCAGAGAACATCTACAACGACGAAGAGCCAGAGACGCCCGCTTCCGAGCTGGAGTCGGGCGTCAACGTCAACCATGGCTAGCCACCGCCGGACTCCACCACGCCCGACACGCGACACCTCACACTACTGTAGGACGGCCACGAGACAGACCCAATTACAGACTGAAAACTCGGACAATCACTTACATAGAACACATTTAGCTATACTCCATTCGGTTAGGTATATAAATAAAGGTATGATTCCGTAGCCGCAAACGACAACTGCCGATGAACGCAGCTGATGCACGTAATTCATTGCGGCTTCTCAATGGTAATCTTTATTCGTATCGGAGTTTGACAAGTAAAGCTGGGTCCACATTTGTAGCACCTTGACGTATCACGATCAGTCGTATCGTATCGAGTATTTATATCATGAATATGGACGCTCATTTTGTCCATATCGTATCATTTTGGCGTATTTCGTAAAAAAAAGCGTCCATACTTAGTAAATGCTGTATATCGGATACGAGGTGTATCAAGATACGCGTTTAGTGCGGATCGGGTTGTATCAGATATGGCGTGTATTGTTAACGGCTATCATCTTGTGTCCAAACTAGTGATCATGATACGCGTTGAGGCCACGCGAAGGAGATACGATACACAGAAATGCTACAAAATATGTGGACCCAGCTTAATGGGTACGCTGTATCTGTTGCATGCGTCTGTTGTTATCGTATGCGGTCGGCTTTGGAATCATATCTTAAACGTAAACAATCTTGATGTGTCTTTTTGTTATGATTAAAAAACTCAGTTTTCTGTTTAGAGACTCAAAAGAATAAAAACAGAAATTGAACCACTAGTTAGTTAGCCTAGTTTATTTGTTTAATACCGTAAAATGGGGTGAATAGGGATCAAAGGGTGAATAGGTATAAAATGGTCGTTAGATTTTTTTAATAATTTCTCTCCAGAATTCCAAGTATCTAACCAGATATTATTGATAACTCTGCTCATTATTACATTGAACTAATCCATAATTTCACTTGAAAGAAAATAACTACAGAATTCAGCTGACCATTTTATCCCTATTCACCCCATAGTACCGCTATGTGTTTTTATGAAAAGTCGTTACAAGATTGTTTACCTTTAGTTATTGTACCTAACCGAATGGAGTATAGAAGACTACGTGACACTTCAGTTTGGCTGGAACCTCTTAGAAGAAATGCTACATCCTTCCAAAGTGTTTTGTGCCGAAGTTTCGGATGTTTAATGGTTGCCTGGTACACGATGTGGATGTGCGTGATGATTCACTGTTCGACGATTGGACGTTACACCTTTTAACTTTCAGCAAGCTTCAAGTTTCAACTGTTAATATGGAGCTCTTTCATGTTTCCACTGTCGAATGTATACTTTCCCGAGTGTTGTTTTTCAAAAGAAGTGACTAATTTTGTGGAATAAAAAAGGCGTTAACTATAAACCGAAGAAAGTCGATAGATGCCATTCTTTTTTTTATGCGCGGGCAGTATTATCAAAACTGATTGGCATTTAGATTATTATATAATGTTAAATACGTAAAAAGTACCGTAGGCATAGCAATGTGAATTTAAGAACTAAATAGTTGTACTGGTTATCTGTTAAAAAAATGCAAATCCATTTTACTGATTTTAATACCTGGTACAAAAAGCAACCATGTCTGTTTTGAATTGTTAATCATGTTAAATTCGTGCATAACTAATTTATTACCAACCGATATGATAAGAGGCACTAAGTGAATAATAAAAATAGTTTGAATTTAGTATTAAGTTAATAGTATATTTAATAATTATGTGATTTGTTTCATTAATTTTAGAAGTAAATGAAGATAATAATTTGACATGCCTTACTTTACATTATATTTTATATTGAAGACATGCTGCTCGTCCAACAGAACTATAATGTAATTATAAATTTGCAAGAAATCTTGAATTGTTTGTAATTTTTATTATTTTAAAGTTTTGGCTAGATTTTCCAAGAAAACTATGAACCATATTGTTAATAAAATTCTTTCTTATGTTGAACGTGCGCCTGATTATTCTTATTTATACATATAATCACGCCTTTATCCCCGGCGGGTTAGGCAGAGGTGAATTAATACCCACATTTCACCAATCATTTTATTAGGTCCCACGTAATTATTATTCTTATGACATCATAAAATTAAATTTCATATTTAGTCAATAACCGTTCATTGGAATAGCTAATATTACGGTGCCTCTTTTCTATGGTTGTTGAACATAGGAAAACTGAAAGAGCTCCGAATACCATGTGATTTGAACCTTATTATAATGATTAGATGTATAAAATTATTGGTACGGTCAACAAGTACATACTTTGTACGATATTAGAATTTAAGAGCAAAAAAGCACTGCGGCGTTGTTGCGGTCGCTTTGTTATTAATGATAAAAAAAATTCAATATTTTTGCATAATGTGGAAATTATTTTTATGTCCATGTTTTGTACTTTATATAATGCAGTTTCATTGTTCATGTGTTAGAATTAGTCCATGGATGGGAACTTTTAAAATTTTAGGTGAAGATAGATTTGCTTTTAGTAACCCTCTCAATGACTACTATATTATATTATTATGAATAAAAAAGATCTCAATTTCAGTAACTAACCTTAGAATAGAAAGTATGTGATTGTTTGATGAAGTGACCTAAATAAAATGCATTTTGTCAGCGAAAATTTAATAATTTCTGTAATATTATTTTTATTTTTTATTTGATGGCTTGATCACATTGGGATAAGATCTCATATTGATCTCGCACACGTAAACAACAGGCACACATGAGGGCTAATATACTAAAAGTGTAAGCTAAGCAATCTGTAAAAATAGTTCGTTAAATTCCTTTTCATGGACTACTCAGAATAAGGGTCCAAAACTGATTTGTACGCACACGAATCTCACAGGAAACATTTTCAGTTCAGTATTGTTTTCTTTTTAAATATAAATACGAGATGCTTTATTTTAATTTCTTTTAAAGTGCGTACAAACCACTAAAGGTAACTTAGACGTCATCAAAACATTTACATTCATGTTCACTATAGAGACATTCGGTCGACTGTCGGATGTTAATTCCATTTTAATTTATTATTTGTTATCCGATAAGTCACATGGATGTGTTTCTGTTGTAACTGTCATTTAAACGATAATAAGAGCTTCTTTCACACTCACATTTGCATATTACAAAAATGTATTCCTAGAAATAACTTAGCACAACATTACCAGTTCTGAGAAGTAGTGTAGAGTTTTATAACTGAACTGTCAATTGCGCTATACGTAAAACCTTGATACAATGATGATATCGATAAGCCGGGTCATCGAAT
The DNA here is from genome assembly GCA_914767945.1 of Eilema depressum. NCBI lineage: Eukaryota > Metazoa > Arthropoda > Insecta > Lepidoptera > Erebidae > Eilema > Eilema depressum. The sequence goes on from OU612026.1 coordinate 6,073,428, forward strand.
TGTAGTCTTATCATATAACCTACTTATAAATAATAGCACAAAGTGAAAGACGCTCTTAGACCGGTGACGCGACTGAACGAGGGTATTCTATAATGTTAATTCAGTAATGGAATAATTTAAGCTCTGCTAATTACCTATTATAATTAAAAGTATCCTAATAATAGTACTCGTTTTTCTATTCAGTTTTGTTTGCGTGTAGACATTTAATTAATCCTAATTGAATGTACGTATCGGGAATATTGCGTGTTTATAAATAGGTTTCAGTGAATGGTCTCATCGCTCGTTTATTAGAGTAGTGTCCCGACGCGCGTGGCCGACCCCGCGTGTTGTCCCTGTAAACACCGCGCCCTGTCACGTCACGTTTATCGCGATTGTTTAGTGTGCGTCGTTCAACGCAGTGTAACCGCAACCTTCTCGCCGGAAACATGCGTGCTTGTTTATTGGTGTTGCTCCTGTTCGCGACTTCGATAGCGGGACGTGGCCGCGGTGGAGGAGGCGGCAGAAGCTATGGCGGACGCGGACACAGTTACGGCGGCGGCCACAGCTACGGTGGCGGCCATAGCTCACAGTCACACTCATATCCTCATTCCAATGGCTACTCTGGGACCGGCTCCGGCAGCGGATCACACTCTTATCCTGGCTCTACTGGCCTTTCCGGAAATTCTAGAAGTTCTAACAATCACTACTATAATCATCAGCAGCAAAAAAGTGAAGTTCACCATCACTACTACAGTCCTCCGCAGCAAATTAGCTATGGATCTTCGTACCACCCGGTGTTTCACGGATCGCCGCCTGTCTACGTTTACACGTACAGAGACTCTGACAGCAGATACAATAACTTGCTGACCGGTCTAGCTCTGTACAATCTAGGCCGTATGTCAGGAAACAGTCACTATAGTTCCTACGGTACCCACAGAGAGTATAGTGGAACTCCTGGCGAGATATGCAAGCTAGGCATAAGTAAACAAAATGGTGAGTACGAAGAAACACGCATCGAGTGTAAATTGATGTCGAGCTTTATTTGGGACTCCCCATCGGGTGGATCTACACACACATACACAGTCACAAATACGACTACTACAAGTGGCAATAGTACTGTAACAACGGTAACGGTAACGGATGCTTTGAACGCGAAAGGTCCCTCAATTGCAGTGATACCCGGCATGAATTGCTACTTGATTCGTGTATACAATTATTCTACTATGAGGAAGAAAATAGATTGTGGGCTGCTGCAGGAATACTCTAGGAGTTCTATGCGCCCTAATAGCTCGGAACGTCTGAATTCTGTGACATATCTGCCTCTAATATTATGTACTTATCTTGTTTTCGTGTCATACTAGAAGACTTGGTGATATTTGAAAATTAAAACTTCGTTGTTCTTAAAAGTGTTACGGTGAAGTGATTTTATTTAAATGGTATTTTTTGAATTAGCCAATTTTCTATAAGCCTATTGTAAAATTTTCTTCAATCTTTCATCAATACCAATTTGTTATGTATACCTATGCACATGTTTTGCTAAAAGCAAACCCTGTAACTAGACTGCTCTAGTGAACAAAAATATCGATTTAGCACAACCTACACTAACTTTTTATAACATTCATTACAATCAATCAATTAGCCTGCAGGACATAGGCCTCCCCCAATGTGCGCCACGTTTGCCGATTTGAAAATTCACAAAAAGGCACATTATTCGTATACCAATATGTGTCGAATTTCACTCCAGGAACCAAGCACAGATTAATAAATAGTTACTTTACTACCTACGTAACAGATACATCCCTCCCATACAAAAGTGAAAACACCTACGTACGCTATATTAGCCTACAAAATTTTAATAATAATACCTGATGTTCAGAACGATAAAGAATGTACCTTAAGCCCGCGGTCATAGAGTCGAGACTGTGTTGCCCGCCGTGCGAGTGACGTCATCGTAAGAATGCGCTAGGGTTATACCTATGATATATTATGTATGACGATTATTGTAATAAAACGAATGTTACGAATTAAACACATTGTAAATTAGTCAATCAAATATGTTTTAGTTTTATACAATGTTTTTTTTTCTCTTCTCGGAATTTATTACATTTTATACCTAGTCGAAAATATTCTAAATGGCGTAAATAATTTTAATAAATAATCATAAGGAAAACACAGGAGCAAAGCTCTTTGCTCCTGTGTTTTCCTTATGATTTCTGTCGAAAATCAACGGTTTTTAACATTTTGTAACTTTTGACTGCCTCTGTGGCGTAGCGGTAGTGAACGCGGCTACTACGCAGAAGGCGCGGGTTCGATCTCCGCTCAGTGCCAATATTTGTATGCATGAATATAAATATTTGCATTGGTCTGGGTGTTTCTATGTATAATATGTATGTATTTACAAAAAAAAAAAGTATCTAAGTAGGTATGTACCTATATCCGCATTCTAGATACCATAACACAAGCTAGTTAAGCTTAACATGGGTCTAGAAAGCGTTGTGTAGAATGTTGTGGAATATTTATTTATTATTTATTAATATGGTGCTACTGTACCTACTGTATTTACAGTTTTCTCATAAAAAATAATCCAATTTTAATGAATAAGGAATAATACTGTATTGCTAAAGATTTTAATGCATTTAGATTATTTTGTCCAAATTTGTTTGTTTAACCATTGGTATAAAATTACGAAATAATTCACAGTAGGTATACCTTATAGACGCTTATTCCTACGCTAAAAGTAACGGACATTACCTATTCTATTACGTAAGTACGTACTAGGTAACTACAGTATTAGAATTACCTATAAAACAACACTTTTTTAATACCTGACGCAAAAAACTCTTTAATTTACGATTTACATACTTATTACCTACTTATGTTCAGAGAAATAGACTTTTATACACCCATCCACTGCACATTAATTACGTGGTTTCGGCATTTCGAAGCGTAAGCGCGGGAAACAGCCGTCTGCCAGTTTGTGTCGTCGACGACTCACAGAGCGGTAGGTGTATAGGGTGAAGTCTCCTAGTATCGGCCACATCCTAATATCGGCCTTTTCGACAAAATGGATCATAACTATGAAAATAACCCTAAAATTATGATCGTTTTTATGCAAAAAGCGACTCTATATCCATACGAATAACATCCCATATTTTGGTGCGGGTACCTCCACATTTAAACGTTCAGGTGGCAATAGAGCACGCGCAGGTACCGACTTGTGTCGTTTGTTGGCATTTCCGAGTCAAATCCCGGAGTCGACGCACTCCGTTCATAAGTATTAGAATGGAATTAAACATACCTATGGTATTTTATATTATTTTATAATAAAGAAAAACAGTCGAAGTACCGTTTAGGTAGTGTGTTTTTAAATTTATTTGTACTTTTTATGAAATAATCGGGGGGTCGAGATTAGGGATCTTTATTTTAGACTAGCTGTTGCCCGCGGCTCCGCCCGCGTGGAATTCTGATCCCGTTCATCGCTGATATATAGCCTATTATGTTAATCCAGGGTATAACCTATATACATACCAAATTTCAACCAAATCGGTCCAGCCGTTTATGCGTGAAAGAGTAACAAACATCCACACATCCACACATCCATTCTCACAAACTTTCACATTTATAATATTAGTAGGATAAATCTCAATATCGGCCACCTGGTCGATATTGGGGAAATGCATGAAAACACTAAACTATATGTTTAGCTATTTTAAATATTAGCAGTAACATTAATGAGGTTACAAATGAAATAACAGCTCTGTTTGATGACTAGATCCTAACATCGGCCGCCTAAAAACTTTTTTTGCCAGCTACGGCCGATATCTAGAGAATCGATGCGTAATAACGGCCACTTTATTTTGTATAGGGTACTTACCTTCCTACAACCTTCGAACTTTACAATAAACAGGGACGTGGTGAAAAATGAACAAATACTTAGGTATTTTAATTTTAGTCAACAGGTAGGTATGCCATAATGATGTCCCAACAAAAAGAGAAAGGTTTTAAACCTATGGTTATATGACCATAGGTTCTATGACCCCTACAGGTTCTATGACCCCTATAGGTTCTATGACCTCTATAGGTTCTATGACCCCTATTGGTTCTATGACCCCTATAGGTTCTGTGATCCCTATGGTTTCTATGACCGTAGTAGAATAAGAGATGGAGTAAATGCCGTTCAAAGAAGCAGGCAGTAATACAATGCTTCGATGTTACCATTGGGCTTGTGGAGGATAGATGGAAGACGTTTCGCGGAAAATGTCGAGGTCTAGCCATATCCGCAGTTAAGACTGACAAAGCGGACCCCAGAATCCAAGGTGTTAGCTTCGATTGCGACTGGGAATTAATGATAGGATGAAGTAGAAGAAGAGTGGCATTTCGACAATACGAAATTTCCAGGATCACTTTACAAGACAGACTTCCTAGAAGAATAGATACAGAGAGAAAGAGAAATCTGGACAATAGAATATAAAACATAAACCAGTCAAATAAAATAAAACTAGTAGATAGAAGAAGAAGAGTATTAAAATAGAAGAAGAGAATATTAACGGACAGCGTAACTGACTTCATGAAAATTCTTTATGGTGCCTGTGAAGTAGAAAACTAATTAGTGATGTCGAAGAAGATGAAGCCAAAAATATTAAATGTGACATGTGTATAGAAATGGTTCCACTTAAAGTGTACAGTTCATCGTGGGCGAAATTATATTGATGTGGCTAAAGAAGATTTTACTTGCCGTCACTGTTTAGTGCATTTAAATTGAAAAGCCTTCAAAGAAAGTCAAGTTTTCTGTTGACTTTATTAAATTATATTTTTTTTATAATAATATATTTTGGAAATCTTCATTTGTCTTAATTTTTTTAAATCATTGTGATCATTAGATTATAATAACAGCAATTACTGTAATTTTCAAGGCTGAGATATAAAGAAAATACAAATTAATGATAGATAAGCGTTAAAAAAATAATTTGAACCTGAATTGGATATAAAACGTTATATTTTTTTACTTTACTTAGTTTTATTGACCTAAATTCCCGTTGGAAAAGGTATGACGATATTAGGGTAACAGGCGGCAGAAATTAGGGTGTTAGAGGCCGATATTAAGGGAAATCGACATACTCGGAAAAAAACATCTGTATTTTCAAAAATAACAAAGAATTGGTAATTTTACGAATGTAGTAATGGAGTTTCAGTATCCCTCTACCCAAAATAGGCATTGCAAGAAAGCAAATGCTATAAACCAAAAAAATACAATCAATCAAAGGTCAAAAAATGTTGACATGGCCGATATTTGGTGCCACCACCCTAGCGCGTGGCCTAGAGCGAGTGACGGAGGCCTGAACCAAGGCACAATTTTTGTTCTGAGCAGCTCTAGTGTTACACTGAAGTTAATTCCGTAATAATATAACCTATGTACTTAATGAAATAAACTTGGCTATGTAATTAAAAAATTTAATTATAAAAAATATGTAAAACTTAATTTATTAACATTTAATTTTTTGCAATATATTCACAAATTATACGTTGATATTTTCAGAAAAATGTTTGGGTAAGTTTTGCCAGCACTCGTAGTACTTCGCGTCCAGTTTCTGACATGTCTCTACCCCCCACTTCGTTATGGCTAAACTTAAAGATGACTCGAACATAAATGCCTGAAAAATAAGTATAATTTTACAAGACTTTTCAATTTGAATCTGGAGTGTTTTAAACAGGGTTAAATTGCCTATTGACCTAATAAATGAAATGACCTATTGAGCTAAGTGGGACGCTGCTAAATAGTCATAAAATATCACATTGTTTTTTTGCATGGTAGCCTTGAAAAGAGTTTGTATTATACATACAGTACATTGTTTTATACTTTTATTTTGCTATGATTTTATTATCACTCACTTGTTTCTTAGTATTGTATTTAGAATTTACTAAAAAAATATAGTATCCATCCCTATGTGATATTTATGTTTGCAAACTAAAGAATATTAATCGAAAATTTTGAAAGGCCGTTATATTTTACCCGACTGCGAAGGAAGGCTTTTGTATCCTGAGAACATTCTCCATGCAAAGTCGGGACTGTAAAAGTAATCTTTATGAACTAGTGCAATACCTGAGTATTAACTGCAATCTTCTGCGGAACAAGCTCGCCATAAGAAGCTCCATTGAAACACTTGTCGTCAGGGCCGTGGGGAGTCATCATAGAGTGTAGGGATGCCCCTCCAGGCAAGAATCCGCCTTCTTTTGCCTCGTACGAGCCCAATATCAGTCCCATAAACTCGCTCATACAATTTCCTAGAAGATGTAACAATCAATAAGTACTATTATAGATGCTTAATGTCACTAGAAATTTAACAAAATGTTAAAAATTTACAAAAAGAACCTTCGCTGAGGACAGGATTCGAACCTGCGCGGGTATAACCCATTGGATTTCAAGTCCAACTCCTTAACCACTCGGACACCTCAGCTATGCGGATCAAGTTCCAATTTAAAATGTATAACTTAATATGGATCATTGATTACTTTATTCACAAAGTGAGAGAAAGTATGACGTGCATCTTTGAAGTTGTGACCTTGTTCTTATAGCTACAACTGTAGTTATACTATATACTTAACTATAGTTGGTAAAATTATATAATTTTATTGTGTTGTTCAGACGTTCTGATTTTTTTCGTTTACCTTTTTACTTTTACTCTTTAAATATTTTTTTTTATAAGGCTCTAGTCAAGCTTATCCATAATAAAGATGTATACTTAATAAGATTAATAAAACATTTTTATACCTAAAAAGGGAATAATTCAGAAAGGAACGTTTAAAACTGTGTAGGTACGAAATTTACGGATTCGAACCTGCGCGGGTATAACCCAATGGATTTCATGTCCAATTCCCTTCAGCTATGAAATGTTAAACTAATTTATCGGTGTAGTAAAACGTCAGTCCATTGACGTCAGTTGGCTATTATTTGAACAAGAGACAGGTGTAGTGTAACTTATGGAGAAAGGTCATGTTGGCCTGCCCTAGAATGCTTTATTACCACTAGATAGATAGTACAATGCTTATGACCTTCACGTTGTATTTTAGGAGGGTGAACATTGACTGGCCAGTAGAGTGCAAACATGGTGACATTAAGATTAAGTACATTCTACCTACTATATATTATGACCTTATGACATTATATCAAACGAAATAACTGTAGATAACTATCTATTTTACCTACCTAAAGCCTGCCTATATTACATTTGCTTTATAGTCGTGCATGTAGGTATTGTGTTTGTATACTTACCAGAGTAAGAATTATCGATAGGTACACTTTAAAGTTTACACTTGCGTAAATATTTACTATAAACAGTTAGGTACTATGTAATACAATTAATAATATTGTTAAATTTCATCACAACACATCGTAGCTGAGGTGTCCGAGTGGTTAAGGAGTTGGACTTGAAATCCAATGGGTTATACCCGCGCAGGTTCGAATCCTGTCCTCAGCGAAGCTTCTTTTTGAGGAGTAACAAATAAAAACTTACGGTGATAGTAAGGCGGTCTGAAAGTGTGTTCCTGGACCGACCATCGCGGGGGGAAGATGACGAAGTCGGCGATAGCAACACCCGGTTTCGTTGATGGACACGTCAAAACAGTGAAGATCGATGGATCCTGGAATCATGGTAGGGTTCTTAGAAAAATAAATATTAAGTTTTATTTTTAATTACTTACCTATGTACCATTTTCAGCAGGAATAGATGTTAAAAATTAATTAATCTGTGTTGTGTCTGGCGGCACAGATAAAAATAATATTTTCGTTATATTTTTTAAAAAGGTTCTTATTTAGAATGATCGACATAAAAAATAAAAAAGATTTATCTGAAAGTTCGAAAATGACAAACTTGATCACCGTATCAGCGATTTTCAAACAAAAGAAATAACTTTGCGTTGAGTACATACATAACTTAAAGATTAATTTGTTAATTAATTTACTACCAACTTACACAGTGGTCGTACAAAACTGCATTGATAACCATAAACTTGCTCAAGTCGTATTTGTAGGGCACATAGTTGCCGTGCCAAGCGACTACGTCGAACGGAGAGTGGTCCTGCTCTGCCACGAATAGGGCACCTTGGTACTTGTTCACTATCTTGAACCCTGGAATATAAATAGCATTTTATTAAAAACATTGAATAGAAATATCCAAATTTTTAACTTTGGAATCTTGTATCGTTTTCATTGAAACAGGGTGTTGTTTTTCATTAGGTACCTTGGTCATGTTTTAGGTAGGTATAGTATGGTAAATAGTGAGCTCATCATGCTCATGGGGACGGGTATTTTCCTGTTTGTATCTGAAGCCAAGATGACCTCGGAGCTCAAAGTCCGCCTTCCGGCTCTTCTTCCTCCACTCCATAGTGAGCTTCCATATTATGTCTATTTCTAACACTTACCAGGAATATCCTCATCAAAGTAGCGTGCGACTGGTGTGAGAAAATCTCTAGGATTGGCGAGTCCGTTCGCCCCAATTGGCCCAAGATCTGGGAGCTTGAAGTGCCCGTCAAACACTTCTAGAATATATCCTCTATAAGAAAACATAGTTGAATTAGTTAGTAGCCATGAAATCTTTTTTTAACCATAGCATAACTAGATAAGTAGTAGTAGTAGGTACATAAGTAGATTAGTAGGCGCAAATGCCATAGGTGGCACTTAACTGGCACTTGTTCATCGGGATTATGCATCCCTTCTGCTTACTTAATGGGGCAGGTAATAAGAAGATACGAAAAATTTAGCCATGTGCCCCGTTTATTACGGGTAGATGGCACCGACCACTTCCAATAAATTCATTAATTATATTATAGAATGAATGAATGAATCTATGAGAAAACAGTTTATTTACCGCGTAGGTCCTTCAACGGCTACTGCAAACCTCATCCCCTGTTGGACGACTGCTATCTCGTTGGGCGCCACTTTCATTAATCCAAATTCCGTCGTTATAGTGAGGACTCCTTGTTGGGGAACTAATGATACCAAAATAAAGATCAGTTAAGTAAGTAACGTTAATTAACATCAGGATATCGTTAATTTTATTAATCATATTTTGAATTTCTTAGCATTTTTTAAATTTAATAACGACCACAGTAGAAAAAAATTAAACTCAATTAATTTAAAAAAGTGAATTTTTGATATTCACACAGTAAACCTATCAATTAGATTATCAACAATTATTACCAATGAGAAAATCTCCATCGCTGCTGTAAAACGCACTTTTGTCCATGGATGCATTGCATAAGTAGACATGGATAGCAAGGCCGTGTCGAGAGCGTGGGTCTCCAGCCCCGCAGACGGTGTGCAGGCCAGCCACGAAGTCTACTGGCTGCCCAGTTGGAATATCGAATGGTAGCCATCTCGACTGAAATACGAACGAGGCTATTAGGTATCAAATTAAGTTGGTAAGCAAGTGTATATGATATTGTCGAAACTGTACCCACCTGATTTGGATCTGGTTCCTGTTCGTCCCATTTGTGTGTGAGATATTTGGCCACGTCAAACTTTTTAAACGGTTTGTGGATAACGGAGGGTCGAATCCTAAAACGCAAACAAATAGGCACTTAATTAATTTCAAACTGAAAAATGTTATAACAATACCCAATGTCCCTAATCTCAACCGTCTTCGTTCCTGAAAGAAAAACGTTCAAGAAACGAAGTCTTTTCTGTTAGATAGGTAATTTTTATAGAATAACCGGTACCGGTTTATCTGGCATTTTGATTTTTTGTCGTTAAGTTGGTATATCATTAGATTTGCTTAAGCGAATATAGGTATAATAAGTAAGTGTAAGCTCAAACGATGATAACTCATGATTGCATTCATAATACGTGATACGATCACACGAATTATCCACAATCTGCTAGAGATCGGTCCTTTATTCTTACTAGGTATACCTACGCCATTCGGAATAATAAAAATAAAAATAAATTTATTCTTTCAAACAATTTAAATACTTACAAATATAAATATTAATTGCATAGGCGTCTACGACTAGACTAGCTGTATCATATCACCAGCTGACGTTACACATTTTAAAACTAAATAGTCTAAATACAATTTTTTTTTAATTTTGATGTCCGAAGGCGAGCTTAACTCAGTATTGAATTTCTTCCCACCAAACTTTGTAGATAGTACCTAATATAGGGTTAGTAAGTAAAATAACTAAGTAGCTAGCATGATAAAAAGATGGTCCCTATTCCATTTACCTGTATAGCCAAGACCTTTTGTTGTCATGCCTGGGTGCAGTGAACGCGGTGCCAGACACCTGCTCAGCATATAACCCGTAGGGACAACGTTGTGGGTTGTTCTGACCCTCTGGTAGAGAACCTGGTCTCCTTGGATCTTCCGACGTAAATTCAGACCCAAAACCGCAGAGGTACTGTTTCAAACAAAAAACATATTTTATTTTTTCATATCTCACTCAACCATATAGGTGAATAGGATTCTTAAACTTAAACCCTAATACACAAAATATAAATAAATATCATATATTTAAGCAAGCAGTAGCAGTTGACTGCGTAAGAATAATTTTATTTTGTGATCAATCATCATTCACTGCCGAAATCGACCTTACAAATACTTTCACAACTTACAACCAACTCCCAACCTAGAACGATAGTTTTATACGCTAATATGCGCCTCGCTTACCGATCCTTCGCCTGCCGCATCCAGTCTATCCCAGCCACCTTTTGCAGGTCGTCAGTCCATCTACAGTACCTACAGTACATACTAGGATAATATTTGCCCTAACTCCCCAACTAAACTAAAATTGCGTGTCTTAGGAGAGAATTCACGTCAATATTAAGAGCCAGGATTAGAACCTAGGACCTCGACCTCTCTTGATCGAAATGTTGACCTCTCTTTAACTACGTTTACCGACGCTTTTCTGTGAAAGCACAGATTAGATAATAATAATTGCGCATTTTGTGCTAATTACTTAGGTTTAAATCACCGATTAAAATCCTTACCTTTAGTTCCTCCATATTTGAACTTGAAACACGCCTGGTCCCAATGAACGATGAGATAGAACTATTTGCTACTTTAACGCGTAAGACATCTTTGTAAACCGGTATTGCGCGACAGCAGGCAGAATGATCTGTTTACAACGATCTCAAGAATGCTATGTAAATGTAGCCGGTTTGGTGAAGTCGATAATAAACATAGGTATAACTTACTACTGATAACCTGGTATATTAATGACGTGATTATATTTTAGGTACTCTCGCCTCATATTGTGTACCTAGGTACTTAATTCAAGGTAGGTAACTAGTATCCAGTTACCATTTTTTGTTTTTTTTTTGTTTTTATCGTTCGAAAAATTCCCACGGATACCTCCCCCGCCGGAGCCAGAGGAGGAGGTTATGTCGGACTCGAGCCGACTAAAACGCACGCCGTCTGTGGGCCGTCAGTTGCCGGAGGTGAGATTGTCGTAGCCATATCCCTCGCTCCCCGGCCGACCCAGGGCCGATCTGGCCCTCTTCCGGTGTGGGGACTATATAGTCCCCAACTCGCCCCCGGGTATGGGGACGCGCAATGCGCGTCGCCGCCGCGGCCTGTTTCTGCTAGGGTGACAGGCGGCTCCACCCGTCACCCACAGGCCCGCGCTCATGGGGGACGGAGGTCATTCTGCGACGTCCGACGCCCGAGTTACCGCTGCTCGTTGGGGGCTGCGCGGTTAGCGATTCTCCTGCGCTCCTCGCGGGCCGCAAGGTCTGCGATTCTCCTTCGCTCCTGCTCGCCGTGGTCGTATGCCACTTACTCTAACAATACTTACTCTTACAAAACAATTCATTCTAGGGAGAAGTGGCATACGACCACGGCTACTCTTGATATTTAAGATATTTTCTTATTTAATACTTTTTAGGGCGTGATTTTGCAGGTTTTAGTTTTAAACTTAATTTTCTTAATAATTAATTTTATTTTAACCTTTTTAGTTAAGATATGACATCTATATATTTTTGTAATCTCCTTTTAATTCTCCTAATTTTGATACCCTACTCGATAAATTTGAATGAAAAAAAATTTTGGCACCACATATTTTAGCATCAAAAAATCTATCGTATAGTTTTTGTTGGAATTTTATGTACTCTATGACACTCGGGAGATGAATACCTTTCATTTGAGACCTCATTCATCTAAATCCGTCAAGGGGTTAGGCCTGTAGAGGGGAACAAAGAAAACTACATACATACATAGATACATACATACATACGCGCGAAACACATTACCTTCGCTAGTGCAGTCGGGTAAAAAGACAGATCAAGATTGTTTGTTTATGTTTAGATAGTAGGTACCTAACCGAATGAAGTCTAGATTTATCTAGGCTAGAATAAGATGTCTGACGTAAAATTACGCAGTAAATAAATACCGAGGTACTTACCTACATGTTGTTAAGTACTAGGTACCTACCAACCTGTGTTTAATTCCTCCTGTATATATTAGGTATCTTCAGTAGGTAAGGTAACTCTACTAAATAATACCTAATTGACGAAATGTGGGTGTTGTGTTAATACACTTCTGCCTACCCCTTCGGGGATTTACAGGCGTGAGTATATACCTACCTATGTATGTACCTATGTATAATTTATAATGATGAAATTGGTTGAGACTGTATAGTGACCTTGCTTGACCTATTCTGAACTTTACACGGACGTAGTCGCGGGTGAATTGATATCTAGTTATATAATATACTAGCTGAACCGGCAAACTTCGTACCACCATATTTTCTGATCCCGTTCCCGCTGCATATCTCTAAATTTATCAGTGTTTCTCTACAATATTTTGCATGTAGGTATTATACATACCTATAAACCTTCCTCTTGAATCACTCTATTTATTAAAAAAAAACCGTTTCAAAATCCGTTGCGTAGTTTTGAAGATTTAAGCATACATAGGGACGGACAGACAGCGATGAATATGTAATGATGATGATATAAACAGAAAACAAGGATAATACTTATTATTGTAACTACTTAATATGTAGTTACAATAATAAGTATTATCCTTGTTTTTCTGTTTCGTGATAATATCAGTAGGTAGGTGTGGTCTTTGATACCTACCGGTTTGATATTAATACAGTACGCATGTAACTGGTTTCATTCCATGTTGTCAATTCCGTTTTATGGAAGCGAGTTGGTAAACATTGTGAATTGCATAACATATTTGTTTTTCAAAGCGACATCGATATGGGTTCTGCAAGAAGGGCATTAGAAGGTCGCCTACAAGGTCGGCAGCACCAGTTTAACGCCGTTAATGTTGCACACATCCATAGGCCACGGTAACCACTTTCCATCAGGTGCGCTGTGAGTAGGGTTGCCAACTCTTTTTTCGAGAAAAAAAGTATATTTAGGTCTGAGAAGAAAATTGAACAGTATTCTAGAAAATAGAACAGTATTTTACAATTACATAAATAAATTTCAACAAAAAAGTTTAACCGACTTCAAGAAACGAAAAAGAGGCACTAAAAAGCGAAAAATAACTGCGGTGCCTAGCCCGAGAGGCTTTTAATTTATTTTTCTCTTTTTAGTGAGTTATAATCGATCCATCGTCCATCCTTTGCTTAGGTTCCTATCATCAGCCTGCAGCTTAAAATCAGGAGCAGATGATTTTTAAATGCAAATACTGAAATTAAATTATGTTAAAACAGCAGAAACAGTGTTTTGCCACCATTTTGAGGATTTCCCTAGATCCTGTTATCCAATCCTGACTCCCGTGATCCTGTCATCTCCTGTCCTCTCCAACAAAACAAAGATCATAAAAATCCGTTTCACAAAATACGGTTTTACATACACCGGTTCGTCACCTATTTTGCCCCCTTAGGTCTGTCTGTCTTAAAAGAAAGCATGGTTTCGTAAACATCTAAAATGGTAATATGGTTCCCATCAATTTTTTTATGGATAAATTAAACATAACATAACATAACATAAACTCACGCCTTTATCCCCGAAGGGGTAGGCAGAGGTGCTAGCACCCACATTTCGCCGTTTATGTTTAGGTCCCAATGTAATAGGTGGCGAGCCTATTGCCATTAACCGGGCACTTATAAACCTGCGATAAATACACACATAACTTCGAAAAGCATCGAAAAGTCATTGGTGTGTGCCACCGGTGGATAAATTAAAAGATTTAATATACTTATGGCTGGCAAATAGAAGATAGCTGTGAACTGTATTATTTTCTATATTATGATTTATCATTAATACATTTTGGATTATCATGGGACAATCAACACCTAAACTTATAAAATAATTGCAAATTGGTGCCCAATTAATTAAAATTGTATCAATTGCTGCACATTTTTGTAGTGTTATGCATTTTGATGCTGAAAACAGTATTTTGGATACTGTTTTTTTGTTGAACAGTAAACAGTATAATTGGGTGTAAAACAGTATAATACTGTTTTAAACAGTATGGTTGGCAACCCTAGCTGTGAGCTATCTGCCACCTAAGTGCTATAAAAATAAAATTACCTACGTGCTTTCAGCGATAAAGCCGCCCATTGTACATTAAACTAAATATATAGCTTGCTACCTCCTACTTGACATACTGTACCATATTCTAGCAAATAAACTGCATATTTGAATTGAATTGAATTAAAGAATTATCTATCTATCTATCTATCTTATGTATTGTTATTTTAGTCTGAGGTATTATCATTGTCATTATGTAGCGTTTGGTCCCGATTGCATTCAAAGCTTGAACTTGGGAGCTCAGGGTTCATGTGGCCGACGCTGGAGCACGCTTGTCTAGAAGTAACCTATTCACTCTAGTCTTGAAGACACCTAAGTTATAGCTATCCGCAAACAAATCTTGAAGTTTCTGGTTTTTTCCTAATAAAGCATTTCTGAGAGCGACTGCAGTCTGACTCTTCAACCTAGAGAGAAAAGCGCCAGAGACTCGTTCGTAAATCAGCAAACGTATCGGCGAAGACCCTTCAACTTACTTAGCCGATATAGTGTTAGCAGTTGCCCATAAGTTCGCTGCTGTTGCAATAATTGCTTCTATACTTCTCAATATGATATCTCTAGGGTCACTCACTCGGTGGTACCGTTTAACTTTTAAAGACCTACGGTACCACCAGGGGTATGACCAGGGGTACCGTGGGTCTGAAGCGTTCTTCATCTTATGTCGAGTCGACGGCATATCGTGTCATACTTTGTTTGCCCAGTATGTAGCCACTCCGATTCTCAGAATTCAGCGTTCAGCGTTCTCAGAATGACATTAAGGTATGTCAGATTCAAACCGACTAAATCCGCATGGAGTTGGCAACCCCCGACGTGTTGTTGGGGGTCAAATCCCATCGCCTAAGTAGAAGGGGGAGCCTTCTACTTGGGCGATGACTAGAAAATGCAGGATTTTCGTGTCTTTACTCTTTTGAATGGACCGGTTTCTGCTACAGCGACAGGTCATTTTTATGATAAGGACAGCAAAAGACATACCTATTTATAATAAGGGTCAACATTTTCCTATCATCAATTGATGTACATGTTAAGTTGAATAAAAACTACAATTTTATAATTTTTGCAAATATTTATTATTTTGTTTATATGAACAACAATAATGTCAAGCGATTAAATTGGAATTGCCTATTTTTATTCATTTAGGATCTGGGACATTACAACGCAGTTATACTACAGTGGTTATGTGAGTGTCTGCTTAAAGGAACTTTTGAGATCTATTAACAAGTTAGTGACAGTAGAAGATCATAATAGTAACTAGCTCTTGCCTTGTAGAATACGGATCCCGTTCCCGCGATCTAAAGGAACGTATTTAAGTACCGGTTACCCACTTGCCTGCACCTCCGATAACTCAACCTGTAATAAGCTGTATCTCTTATATCTACCGTACAATCCCACGCAGACCCCGTCATTACTACCCAAGTTTTAATAAAAATATAACCTCTAGTTTTTCAGCTGAATGATATACCAAAATTGATATAGTTTAGTTGAATAAATGACGTTGTTTGCAGTCCACAGCACGTTTGAATTGGCAGAGTTGTCGGCAAAGGAATTATAAAATAGAATGTAGTGTAGAATGAAAATGAAAAGTCTAGAAAAAATAACATACGTTATCAAGGCTCCACTAAACAGACACTCACCTACAATAAAATGGAAGGTAGGTATTACAGATTACATTAGTTGATAGTTCAAATAGCGTCTACATTTTACAGCGTTAAGATAATTATTGTTCTTATTAATACTTAGTATAGCTACCACAAGGGAAGAGTTTGTGGGTGATATGATTTGTTGAAGCATAAAGGACGAAGACCCGCACTCGTAATGGGTCTACCATTATGAGTGCAGACTTATAATGGGTCCACCATTATGAGTGCAGACTTATAATGGGTCCATCATTATGAGTGCTGACTTATAATGTGTCCACCATTGTGAGTTCTAATTACATCCGTTACACTCGTAAGGCGATATAAACCCCGCGTAGTGTTGGTTTCTTGTGCCGAAAATTATCCTTTGTTAATTCATTATATAGCCTATGTATGTGCCAATTTTAATCCAAATCTGTTCAACGGTTTAGGCGCGATCGACATTAAAGATCTTCACAAAGTTTTACACATTTATACGCATAGTAGATCTACTATGCCCATGTCAAAATAATCGCATTGAAATGATTCATCCACATACGTATAAATCAAAACTGCACACAAAGACAAGTTTTTTGCGTCGGTTAGACACTTAAGAGACTATTGATTAATAGAGAACCAACACCTCTTTGAAACAATTTTCAACGAATCATATCACCCACTATCGATAATAAAACGGAAGTATTGAACAATATCCATATAAAAATAAATCAACAAAATAAACAGCTATTAACAAGTTAATATCGAACACAGAACATTCAACTTGTATTGTAGGAAATGTTATATGGAATTCAGTGCTTTTGATCATAATAACTCGACACATTTGAAATTATTGCAATTTGATACTCTAATTCTTTGTGGGATACGCTACATGAAATCGTTACGATCGATCGGTTCGAACTGAACTGATAAGTCGATGCGTGTGTACTGGACCCCGATTGTACCACAGGCACTGCAAAAAATGTCTTTTATTGTTAGAATTTACTGTAGTGCTGTAATATTAATAATAGTAGATTACCCAACAAGTGAAAAAAAGGTGAATTCTTTTCGAGGCACCAAGTTGTATCCCGAGAGGAGTGAAGGTTTCTCCGGTAGAATCCCGAGCGTAGCGAGGGGTTCTAGAGAGAAACCTGAGTGGATCGAGGGATACAAGAGCCGAGATGAATTCTTTTTTCACGTGTTAGGTTAGGTTAGTCAGCTACTCAACTTTTCACCATTGACTACGAGAAAACGATTACTCTGTGATTATGAATTACATTTTGTTATGGATAGTACACAAAAGAAGCAGCAAATTATCAGTAATAGCTACTGTTTTAGCGCGAAAAGACTCAGGAGTCTTTTCGCGTTCGAGAATATGAGTTTCATTTTCATCACTAGATGAAGTCATTTTATGATTATGAGACAAACATAAACTTTTACAAGGAAAATTACACAGAAAATGGCGGCATTTTTTTTTCTTAATTTAAACTGAGCCACATTCCATCCAGCCAGTGATTACATTTAGGTGGCTTTTAGTGCGTTTTTATAGTGAGAGTGTACAACCTTGTTTCACTAGAATCCGTACATTCGCGCATGTTCCAAATTCAAATTTTTTTATTCACTCGGTGAAACAAAGAGCGTTTTATTCACTGTTTTTGATGAATCACGGGCCCTTTTTCGAGTGTCAATGGTGAAAAATAAATTGCACCTTGTAGATTGAATGAAAAAATGTAATGAACTCTTTTTCATTTAACTTTGAACTTTAAGTCTACATACATGAATTTACAGGCATTTTTCGCAGTGTCAGTGGTATACCTCGGGACACGTATCTTGGACCTAAATCTCGAGATAAACGAAGCCCTGGTGCGCGCGGATAGTTTTATAACAATCTATGCTTGGTAAATTTGAGCTCGTCCACCGCAGTAGCACCCCGTGCTATCCTCAAAAGACACCCAAGAAACGCGTACTGCGCGTATAGACCACATTTTAGGTCCAAGATTTATCTCCCAAGCAATATCACAGTGGTTGACAATTAACAGAATCGGAATCCTGTATAGCTTTTATTACATGTATCGATACAGTGCGATCGTAACGATTCCTCGTAGCGTGTGTGCCAGACAGTGGATGTTAACATGGTGTTTTAAGGAAAAATGCTGTTCATACACAGCTATAACCTCTAGATGTTAAACTCTAAGGTAGATAATCTTTTTTTAAATAAATCTGTTTTAACGGATTCTATCTATTAGATTTTTTGGTGATATTTTTAGGGTCCGTATTTAATATTACCGTCTCCTCATCTCCCTGTAACCATGGTTGCTAATAAGCAACCGAAAATTCGGGCTAAATATAATACAAAAAACCCAGGTAGATTCCGTTAAAATAGATATCAATATGAGGTATCTTAATTTCTGACAATACCATTACTGTTAGAGCTATCGAGATATTTACCATGTATTGTTTTGAGTTTCCGATATTTCGGCGCTGTTGCAAGCACCATGATCACTGAGGAAAATCGGAAACTCAAAACGATTCATGCTCTAATAGTAATGAGAACGACATGATAGTTTAAATACCTATATTCCGACAATCTCACATTTTCTAATTAGAGAACAAATTGATACAATTCCTATTGTTCGTTCAACTTTTATATTGAAATAATACTTGCTATACACTAGAAGCTAGGAAACATTTACCTATATTATGCGTTAACAACAAACTTAATGGTAAACAACACAAATCACAGTTACGTAGCAGTAGACTGGAAATTTTCACCTAAATATTATATCGATTTATGTAAAAATAACCAATATCATAAGCGCAATCACATACACAATGAATTATAAGAAAATAGTTTATAAATAGTTTATTTGGACATTATTAAAATAACAAGCAATATCATAATAAAATAATACGAAAGGTAAATTCATTAAAATCGAGTACAAGAACTCAAAATATAAGTGCAATTACAGTGGTATTCAATTAATAATATTACGATAAAAATGTAGAGTACATAAGTACATTCAAATTTTTAACTATTATCTTTAAATTCGGGCGCGTAAACTTGACATTGCACAGATTATGGAAAATATTTGATTGTGCAACATCATTTTTTATCTATATAAATGATAATTTTTCAATATGTTATAAATTAAAGCATTTAAAAATATATTTCAATAAGATATTCAAATAAATATTGGTAGAAGATGTAAGGTCTTTTTCTTTGTATTAATTTAAATAAATAGACAATAAGGTATCAGTCTAGTGTTACCAGTTATATAGATAAAATTTACGCGTTTTTAGTCCACGATGCGCTAATCCCTACCCTAAATATACATTAATATCACACGGCCATACAGCGGCCTAATACACATATGAAATGATATACGATTGATATATTTGGTAACGAACAGAGCACTTTTTAATGTTCTAAAATAAATAATTTTGAGACCTTTATCAAAGAAATATTAAAGCTTACAAACATCTCAATCCCAACCCCGGGGCATTCTAATTTCAAACAAATCAACAATTTCGAAACATAACCGTTAATGTTAGCTTTAAAAAAGTAAAGCTAAAAAAGGTTTGTTGTAAAAAAATGCTTTTTTACACACAAAATTTGCTAAGACGTCACACGAAGCATTGTCATTCTGCAAACTTGTAAATTGTTATCCTTTGCGACGGTTAATCGAGAATTCGATAACCGAATATTTTGGGATACATTTTCGTGGATCAAGTTTCAGAATAGTTGCGATTTCAATGCGCACTCAGCCAAGCTTGCATCACCGTTACTTTTCCCCTATATAATACTTATTAGCATCAATGTGTTTATATGAAACACTAAATATTGTCTATTTAGTGTGCCTTATAAACATATAAGAAGATATACCAAAATAAATGATATACTATTTGGGAAATGTGACCAGAATAAATTATTAATAAATATAGCTTCGACATTTTTTGTAGCATCAGCGCCTTATAGTCAACTTTGGACATTTTGTATGTATAAAAAATTAAATAATTTCAATAATTAAATTTAGAACATGTACGAGTATGTTTTTAATTAGCACATACAATATAAATACATAGTATTTAAGTGAATGCTTTAACGAACCATCATTCATCATTCTTAACAAAATATTGATTGGAATATTGTAAAAACAACTACATTTCTTTTTATCAGATTTTTACTCAAAATTCTCTCGATAAGCATTCACACCCATAACAATATCTTAGTAGAGCATTGTGACATACTTAGATACTATGAAACGCATGAATATGTACTACATAACAGTAGTTTATAAAGTTATTCAATATCAATTGATTAAATAATTTATAGTGTATGATATATATGTATGGCTGAATCTTGGAAAAAGCATTACTGCTATAATACAAGAAATATCAAACATCAAAAATGTTTAATTGATCACGCTATGGAATTACGATTTATATACTACTGAGGTAGTAGAACATTGGACTCGACTTCTATTGTGATTTTTATAAAAAAAATTGAAAACTTACATGTGTAAGCATATAAAAAATCTTTTCTTAGTATGTAGGTATGAGTGGGAAACTTAGAAATATTTTTATTTTTGTTGTGTTAGATCTGTCAATTTGACTGCACCCTGCGTAATAGTAAGCAGAAGTGAAGTCCAAAAGATAATAGCAAAAAGGTGAAACTCAAAAATGTAGAAGATTTTGAGAACCCAACTATCAAAGTCTAATAATCAATTTCAGCGTACAAATAAACTTACTTCAGCACTGCTTGTTACAAGATTCAGAAGAAATTACATACGAAAAACATTCAACATGGAAGCAATATCATTTATAAGTACAATTGAAACTAAATTGTGCTCGAACTCGCCGTTCCTTGTCGCACAGAGGAAGTATGAGCTTTAATTAACCTAACTGAGTATTGAATATTCGAAGTAACTGTGATACACAATTATACATTTCCACCTATAAGCTCACTAGACTATCCTCTATGTATTTGAGAAGGCAAAAAAGCGCTTAAAGTTACAACTAAAAATTCACATTTCCTAATGTCCTTTAACTTTTTCAGCTGTGAGATTACATTGCTACTTATATTTCACACTTGATTTATATACAAACTTTATAGACACAGTATGCCACTACAACGCAGCGAAAACAATAGCTACTAGTTTGGTACAAGTTTAATTTTTTTTTATACTACTTAGGTCGCAGTCAAGCACACGGTTCACTTGATGGAAAGTGATTACCGTGGCATATGGATGAGTGCAACACCAGCACTCGTGTTGCCGACCCTGTAAGAACAGAGATTCTGTGCCGTCAGTGCAGTAGAGAAGCAGGATAAGCCTTTGGTCTTTCTACTGATAGCACAAAACCTCTCCAGAGAGCTCTGGCTACCCTACTATCTACCCATGTTATTTTATAGGGTGGAGATACTGCCCCAGTCGGACTGCTCGATTGGACATCCCATAAGATGCACACATTGACAGTTTCAAAGACAATATTGGCATTCGCTTAAGGTGAACGCACACCTAGCCGCGCCGCAGTATCCGAAGCGGTCGCATACAAAAGCGATGACTGCGGTGAGTGCGGTGCGGCTAGGTCTGCGTTCACCTTTACTCATAAATAACGCGTATTCCGAGCCGTCTTCATTTGTTAGCAATACTGTGTCTATACAGTATATAGTCAAAGATTTAACATCTTTTCACGATCTTCACTGATTCCTCACACTTGTCGATACACCCTGCACTTTATATGTGAATGTAATCCTACCGCTGCGTGTGTAAGTGTCGCTCTACTGCTGAGGCAACATGTGTGACCAGGCGGCTTCGTACTTCGTGTGTGCCGAACTGCAAGCGGATTTCGTCGCGTCCACCACGCTCAGGGGGAAAGGCTCGCTCTGAGGGACGAGAAATAAATTTATTTTTAGTAGGGGAAACATAGCTAATCTTGGCACTCCTCCAATTTATTGGCACAGCTACGTTTTATGTAAAAAAACAAGAACTCACAATCGACAACTTTATCGGCAATAAGTAAAGACTTTTCTATAGTTATTCCTTTTCAAATGGCAATGGTCTGATGCATGCCAATAGTTTAGTTTACCTATGCCAATAATATGGGCAAATGTATAAAATTGGATAAAACTGTAATTTTTTAATAATTACAAGTAATTAAATATTTGTTTACGATCAAAATAACGTGAAACAATATTCCTACTATTACTTTCTACTATTCTCTTCTCTTAAAAAGACGTATAATTGGGTGTTTTCCCCTACATGTTAAGTTTTTATAATTTAGACAAAACTAGCTCAATAGTCCGAATAAAGCCTAAACATTTGGTTTGGACAGGGGAGCCGCACATACAGGTATTTGCTCGATCTACGCGGCCAAAAGTCCCATTATCAAAAATTCAATAACTTTCATAAAAACTAGTTTCACGATCAGAATATGAACCCTGGCACAATACCCATGCTTTATCTACCTGCTACCTTACACCCCGCCTCTGTGACATCAGTCGCAATTTGACCGTTTCACTTAGTGTGCGTATTTCATGTTGGCGCTTTTCTAAACATCAAACTTTCGAAGTGTGTTTCTAAATTCTCAAGTTCTTCCTACGAATTGAAAGTGATGGATTCTGGTGGACAAGGTAAAAGACTTATAAAATGCATAAATAAAATTATGATCAATTAACGAGCTATATTTTTTTTGAAGTGATAAAAAAACCCATTTTCACACCATAACTTATTTAAAAAAAAAATCTTTGCTAGTGTTTTTGTTTATGTATCGGGTTAGATCCGGCTATAATTTTTATTGTAGGTTATTCTCTGATCCTTTACTTTGTAAATACAGTGAAAATCATCTCCGGAAACGTCCGGATAAATACAGTTTAGAGGTATTGAAGAGATTCAGCTAAATATCGTTTAAAATAGGAAATATCTTTTAGTGACTTTCTACATTGTATTTGTTTGTTTTAGGTTCAGAAGATGCATCAGGAGTAAGAGTTGTAACACGCCAACACTTATTTGATCTAATAAAGAAAGAAAATTTCCTTACTTTAGATGCCAAATTAAACTATTTAAAAGATAAACTTTTGTCATGTGAAGGTTACAATAACGACCAAATTCATGATTTGCAATCTGAATTAAAACAAAGGTGAACCAAAGCTCAAGATAAATTTATAAAATACAACCGGTCTTGGCTGGAAGGCACTTTTGGAATACCTGTTGATAAAACTTCTCAAAAAGAGCCAGAGCAAAAGGCAAAAGACTGAAGAACTACGTTCTAACTTTGAAAAGTAGACTTTTATACATGCTGCGAAAGTGGAACTGGGTAGATCTGGTAACAAAGATGCATCAATTGTCCGAAAAGATAAAGGCATTTTTGCTTACGCGACCCAGTAAAGAGGAGTCCTCCTTGACACCAATGCAGGCTTTGCAAATGTTTATAGATGCCGATTTGACACAAGGACAGTACGAGATTATGAGAAAGACCAATAAGGTTTTTTTTCCGTGTTAAAGTGCATTACAAAAAGCCAAGAAGAATCGTGTACGATAACGATTATGGCGCAGTCATAATTGAAAAGGCATTATTGTCAATAGGAGAGCTTTCCGAGATGCAGCTGTGGCTAGAAATAAACACTTCAGCTGTTACCATCAAGATTTAGCAAGAAAATGTTCGAGGACAAATTTCAATCAAGATATAATTAACCGATTCTGCTCAGTTCAGATCCTCTGCTAAGTATATACATACAACATGTATGTACTTAGCAGAGGATCTGAACTGAGCAGAACTCTGTTAAGTAGCATGCGAAATATAAAAAAAAGGAAAGCGAAAACATTTTTGCCTGAAACTTTGGCTGTTTGTGTCTGCAAAATACAATCCAATAATAGAAAATTCATCAGAAAGCGATGAATTAACTTAAAAAAGCTATATTACTATACTAGGTACTCCACTAAGGCGTTTTTTTGTAAAATATAGTATTATTAAAAAAAATAAGTATTTTTATTGTTTATTTATCTTGTTTAGATACCAATTATGCATTAAAATAATTTTGGCCGCGTAGATCGAGCAAATACCTGTATGTGAGCCGGTTCTTGAGTTATAAAATTACAACGAAAAGTGGCATTGATTTTTATATATTAGGATATTATGTTTTATCAACCGTTGCAGAATACTCAGTACAAATTATCAAGTAAAGCGTTTGAATTTTGATGAATGAAAAATATAAAGGAATATTTTAATTACAAACAAAATTTTAATACAGCAGACAGAGAGAAAGAGATAGAGAGAGGGGAAGAGAGGAGTGAGAGGGGGGAGAAAGAGGTTAGAGGAGGGGGGGGGGGGGAGAATGGATGGAAAGAGAAAACATTAATTTCATTAAGAAATAGGAATTACTTGATTCAAAAACTGATCTGAAAAGATGATTATCTTCATCGAGTTTTGACGCTTATAATGTTAAACTAAAAATAATGAAAAGTAAAAAAAAACTAATCAATTTAGTAATTACTACATAGTTATGTTAAGTAGTTACATCGTGCCCTCACTAAAACAAAACGACCACTTTATATAAACATCCCTATGTTTACTGCTCACACAGTGAATGAATTATGTGACGTAACGATAACATTACAGCATGGAAACTGATACTGTTGTAGACTTGTTATATAATGTTATGATGTACATTCGGTGATATAACCGGACATACTTTGCGATCATATCGTAATAGTTTGTTCTACATCCGACAGTATAAGCGCCGGCAAACATGTTGATCAAAAGTAAGTTCGTACAGATGTACTAACCAAAAAACCCTAAAAAAAGGCTGATTAATCAAAGACGCGAGCCCTTTGGCACGTGATTGGATTTTGATAAAATCTATGATTTGGTAATTTATAGCGCCTCTGCTGTGGCGCCCGCACATGCACCAAAAAGATCTCAAAATTGATCTCTGAGTAGCATGTTTGCCTGTCTTTATACTGAGGCTAGAATCAACCCCCGCTGTAGGTAATCAGCTCTATGTGGTATTGAACAGAGATTAATGTAAGTTTATTCGGCTCTACCTAATCCTTCTGGAATCTGGTCACGTATATGACGTATAATATGTGGTATTATGTAGGTGTTTTCGTAGTGGATGAAATATTAACATCGTCATGTCATGGGCTGTGATCCCATCTTAATCAAAGTGTGTATCAGATTATAGTCTATTCATTTTTACACTCTTTTAAATAATATTTTTTATTATAATTGAAGAATAAATAACAACAAAAAAAATCCCCGAGAACTCTGATTTCAGGCTTAGTAAAAAGCCTCTTTCTCTCTCTCTCTCTCTTAGCGAAGATTCCAACTGTATGAGATTATAGCTAAGAGAGAAAGGAAGGGGAGAGAGAGAGAGAGAGAGAGAGAGAGAGAGAGAGGAGATAGAGAGAGAGAGAGAGAGAGAGAGAGGAGATAGAGAGAGGGAGAGAGAGGTAAGTAGTGGTATAGTAATGCTGTGGCAGTGTCGTGTCGGTGTCCGCTACTCACCGTGAGTGCACAGAAGGCCTGCTCCACGGCGGCGATGAACCGCTCCAGCTCCACGCTGCTGGCCAGCACTAGCGCCAGGCCCGCGCCTCGCTCACGAGCTTCACACACGCTCCACTCCTGCGCATACAATAAATCGTATATCTTATTAACCTATAATCTACTAGCTGTCCCGGCGAACTTCGTACCGCCATATTTTTCCCGTTCCCGCTTCACCTATTTTCTCACCGTTTAAACCTTCCTTTGACATCCACGAATATTTCAAGACTAAAGTTAGCCAAATCGGTTCAGCCGTTCTTGAGTTATAAACTAACAAAGAAAAGTGGCATTGATTTTTATATATTAGAGAAGAAGAAGATAAGTACTATTTATTTTTATAATTTAATTTTTTGGGTCAATTACAAATCCTACTAATATTATAAATGTGAAAGTTTGTGAGAATGGATGTGTGGATGTGTGGATGTTTGTTACTCTTTCACGCATAAACGGCTGGACCGATTTGGTTGAAATTTGGTATGTATATAGGTTATACCCTGGATTAACATATAGGCTGCTTTTTATCAACACACCACGCGGGCGAAGCCGCGGGCAACAGCTAGTTACAAATAAAATAAACCTGTAATAGTCTTTTTTATACAACTTAGGTGGCAGATAAGCTCACGATCCACCTGATGGGGAGTGGTTACCGTGGCCTATGGACGTATGTAACACCAGGGGGACCCTATAGGAATCTTCTAATGCTCTTGTAGACGCTTGGGAAAACAACGGTAGCGAATCCATTTCACACTTTAAGCATGCGGATGATGAAGTATTGTATTGTATCCCAATCATTTATGTATCATCATTATTGTATCCCAATCAAGATTTTCGGAGCTAAGAAAACCTAGCCTGCAAGCCGGTGAACTCATTAACGTACGAGACGCTGACGCAGGCTTTCCACTCGGGCTTGGTGGGTCATACGACAGTCACCCCGTAAAAGCCAAGATAAGTCAGCTAACCAGTACGCAAATTAATTAAACTTACCAAACAACACCAATTTTCATCCGTGTCAGGAATTTTGAAAGCAGTTAAATTCTTGATGGAACCGCACGCCAGTATCTCGACGTCTGTCCTCATCTCCTCTAAATATTCTGAAACATTTAGAAAAAATTGTATGTATGAATATTGGTATTTGTATTGATCTGGGCATGTTAAGCCGTCGGTCTGGGTTGCCATACGAACATCTATGGCAGTCCTTACGGGTAGTTGGAGCCCTAAAAAGTTCTACAACTGGTATAGCTAAAATACTTCCATATCGTTCAATATAGCCATTAGGTTGTAGAGGTCATATGGCAGTCGCTTCACGGAAAATATCGAAGTCCAGCCAAATCCGCAGTTAGACTGGTAGAGCGGACCCGACTCCGAGATGAAAGCTTCGGATGCGACTGGGATTAACTAAGATGATGAAGAATTGGAAAACATTCTATAATATTTAAATTGATTTTTTTTTGTTTTGACTACCCTCCACCCTTAACCTTCTAATCACCTTTACAAATTAGAAAAAAAATATGATGCGTAGGGTATAAGTCCAAATTACCTTTGAGCAAAGCGTCTGACCCCCTATCCTTGAGGTAGGCGGACGCGCCGGTGACGAAGGCGAGGTCGAGCGTATCTCTCACGCTGATCACTTCGTGCGGTGTTACTAGTAGAGTGCACGCAGATGGCGGCCCTTTGCGGACTTTAGACTTCTTCGCACCGTCTTTTTCTTCTAGAGCCTAAAAAACATGTTAAGAGTGTATGAGACACTTATTATTATGTTTAATTAGCTGTTGTCCATGACTTCCAGACAGCCTCCGTGGCGTAGCGGTAGTGAACGCGGCCGCTACGCAGGAGGCGCGGGTTCGATCCCCGCTTAGTGCAAATATTTGTGTTCATGAACTATAGGTATTTGCATTGGTCTGGTCGTGCCTCGGAGAGCACGTTAAGCCGTCGGTACCGGTTGCCATAAGAACATCTATGGCAGTCGTTACGGGTAGTTGGAACCCTAAAAATCTAAACAAACAACGGTCTAGCTGCAAAACTTCGATATCGCCTAATGTTACCATTGGGTTGTGGAGGTCATATGGCAATCGCTTCACGGAAAATATCGAGGTCTAGCCAAATCCGTAGTTAAGACTGGTAAAGCGGACCCCAGACTCCGAGCTGAAAAGCTTCGGATGCGACTGGGAATTAACGCTAGGATGAAGAAGCTGTTGTCCGTGACTTCGTCCGCGAAAAATTCTGATCCCATTCCTCCTTTATAGATAAAAAATAGGCTATAATGAAATTTTCTTTATTAAAGCGACCTTGTCTCATTTGGTTAATAAGAATTTCGGTTAATAATAAAATGACTAATTAAAATAGGAATCAGTATCAATATTATTGTTATGCGCGACTATAGTCTATCCATGTACTAAATAAGGTTACATTAAAACGCTAAAATATTAAGAAAGCCCTTAGAATGCTCTTATTCTAGTTCTAGCTCTATTTTCGTTTGGTCTAAATCCACCTTTAGATGGTATACAAGCACACGGTCCACCTGATGGAAAGTGGTTACCGTGGCCTATGGAGGTAAGCAACACCATCCACGAAATATGTTCCCTGTACGTAGCGGGAACGGGATCTGAAATTCACGTAGACGGAGCCGCGGGAAAAATATAGTCTTGAAATGAATCTTATCAATAAGAATGAAAATATGTTTTGATCATTTTTATCAGTAACCAGTAAAGGAATAGATAAAAATGTCAAAAATATCGTTTGATGGTCAGCACTGTTTTATTTCCTTGTAAGTATTACACAATGGAAATAATCAGATTTCGATAAGTCTTTGTTATACATATATAGCCGCCGATAATCCTAGGATTTAACCCGGTTGCATACATTGCTTTGTTTATATTATAGGTAAGTAAAAAAAGCCGTATTGATTCCCAGTGCAGAATAGGGCCATCCCATCACTTCCTGTGGGTGTCGTAGAAGGCGACTAAGGGATAGGGCTGTTCTCCATCCGACAGTAAACATACAGCCCATGACAAAAGTGTCCGCCAGACAGCAATAGGCTCGGCCCCTAATTACGTAGGACCGAAAACCACCACCGCATGGGAGGAGATGGGGTGACCCAAATTCTACTCTGCCGGGAACCACGCGGATATACATATAGAGCTTCACATGCGTGAATATATGTATGTATTGCGAATCTAACCTGTGCAGCATGCAGCAGTAATGACTGCAGCCAGGATGAGGCAGTAGCATCGTCAGGTGCTGCTAGCAGTAATCTGCTATTGTCACCCAGCGCTATCTCGAAGCAATGCGGCCTCCGAGACGAGTCCAGATGTCTTCTCACTCCCACTACTGAACGTAGAGGTATGTTGTGGGGGAGCGGTGAAGTGCCGTCTGGGGAATGCGGGCCCCAATGAAGGACGCCAGCTCTGTGTATAACAAGAAAAAAGATTCAAAGTCAGAACGATTTTGACTGCAACGTCACAAAATGATCTCAATACTAAGTAAGGTATTAAGAGCAAATTCAACTGTTTTATTCATTTAAATTATATTATTACCATAATATAATTGTATTAGTACCAAATATCAGATCAAACAGTCAACAAGAAGGGGGAAAATCAAGGCATTAAGATTATTTTGAGAACTTCATTCATTTGTCAAGATTGATCTGATGCTGACTGTATTATTTTATTACATTAATTTCTGACGAGACAATTTAATCCGTGCCACAAGTCCAAATAACACTAAAAGGTACATTAGCCTTGCATTTTTGAGGATTTATAATGTTAGACAACACAAATAAGAGAAGAGGAGTATAAGAGTGAAAGGGAGTGTGTGCTTTGGATGCTAATTAATTAAAGTATATTTTGTAAGAGCCCTTGTTTTTGTTACATTATCTAAATAAAATGATATAGATAGAGAAACGGGTAGTTGGAGCCCTAAAAAGTCCAACAACTGGTCGTTCGCTTTTGGGTTATGGAGGTCAGACGGTAGTCGCCTCACGGAAAATATCGAAGTCAAGCCAAATCCGCAGTCAGAGCGGTAAATGGACTCCAGACTCCGAGGTGAAAGCTTTGGATGAAACGGGATTAACGCTAGGATGAAGAGAGTAGCGGGAGTTGGAAAACACGTCACATGGATGGTGTCAGTTGTCCGTGACGTAACGTAAATATGGTGGTAAATTGGAATACCCAAAATTGTATTTCATTGAACCACCTGATACTTCTGTAACTAACGAACGTCATGATATTTTATGGGTCTTAGGTTGTCAAGATAGCATAATGACTTAGGTCCTATGTTGTCTATGTAGACAACATAGGACCTAAGTTATTTTGATATTAGGACAATCAAAGACCTAGGCAAAATGATATCTAGTCATTTTACGATGCATTCTTTCAGCTAATTAGGCATTCTGCTATGTAGACAACATAGGACCTAAGTCATTATGCTATCTTGACAACCTAATACCCACCCTTTTATTTCAATGTATTTTCTTACCTGAGTAAGAAATAGCTGGGTTCAAATCTCCGACTCCTATCAGTCCTGCACATGAGGTAACCTTCGAGAGGCGGCGCGAACGCCCCAGGCGATTCTATCAGTCTGTCACCCGCGTCACCAGAACATACTTGGCCGTAGAATAGGATTTGTGGTATCTGAAACAGAAAGTAAGTTATTTTTACGACTCTTTCAAAGGAAAATAATGCCAAACCGCATTTCTCTTTCAACTGTATGAATACAAGCTAGTACACCTGTTGATTAACGGATAAAGCTCTGCTGGTCTAACATGAACTTTTA
Source organism: Eilema depressum (assembly GCA_914767945.1). NCBI lineage: Eukaryota > Metazoa > Arthropoda > Insecta > Lepidoptera > Erebidae > Eilema > Eilema depressum. The sequence goes on from OU612026.1 coordinate 6,103,806, forward strand.
AAACAGGTCAATAATTGAACGGCTATCATACTACCAACTGCAAATGTAACTTTGTAATCCTATATATTTATATGGGCTTGCAAAGTTATTTATGCAGTTGGTAGTATGATAGCCGTTCAATTATGAGCTGTTTTAAGAGTTCATGGTACGCCTGCTCACCTTTCTCTGACCTAGCTATGGGGGTTGAGGGGTTAGACGGCAATCAATATCTTAAAACTCAAGAGAAATCAATTCGCAAGAAAATGAGGAACGGAAGGGCGGATCACAGGCTCTAAAAATGCAACTGGAACTGAATAGCTTTTTATTTACATCTAATGTAGTAAACCATTGTATTGCTCAGGACATACAATATTTTGGACCTAAAATTGGCTCAAAATAATATGCTCTATACGCGCAGTACACGTTTTTTGGGTGTCTTTTGAGGATAGCACTGGGTGCTACGTCGGTGGACGAGCTCAAATTCACGAAGCATGGATTATTACAAAACAATCTACGCGCGCCAGAGCCTCGTTTGTCATTTAGGTCCAAGATACGTGCCCCGAAGTATAGCACTTCTAATAAAAATAACTCGTTACACGCCCTAAGTATATTTTTCGGGATAAAACGTAGGTAGCACAAGTTATCAATCCAGGATAAATGAGTATTCTAACTTCACAAGTCACTTATAAAGTTTCGCATTGATAATATAAGTAGACTTTCCTTTAAGCCCTACAACAATCAACAGGTTGTACGATTAACCTTGTTTGTACAACAACGGTTAAGGTCACTCAAGGACAGAAATGCAGAAAGATAACAGGTTTGATATTATGGCGACGTACAGTACGTACACCTAGCTATCGCGTAATAACACTAATGACTCATTAGTCGTTATTATAAATGCGAAAGCACTTAGTTCTGTTTATCTGTGTGCAACTTTGTCATGATCATGAATTCATAACTTAGCTCCTTGAATCTGAAGACTGCTACTTTTAAACCAGGGCTACGTCCGCATCCGCGATTACCTATATTCATGACTGATGTCTTGAAGTTGATGAAACCCAAATCGAAAGATCCACTGTATTCAATTTAAATTCTAAGAGACTGTTTACAAGTTCCCTCGGCAACCCTCGCCCCCACCCTCATCAAATGCTGGAAAGGGTCCGGCATTCGATGGAGAAATCGTGCTTCCCACAACCAAGTACGCCAACTTAAAACCGTAGATGGCCCAGAGTCTCCGAAGGGACTTACGCACAAAAAAAAAGAAGTTGCTGTTGTGTGTGAGACTTGCAAATGGATGGGCTGACGTCTAGCTAGATTATAAAACTTACTCTGCTCTCATGCCTTTGCCTGGCTACAGCCGCTGCAACCTCTCGACATCCAAGTGGAATCATCGCAGGTGGCCGCTGAATGCGTAATGGTGAAGTCCGCGCGCTCCATTCGAGTGACGATGCAAGTCGGGCTCCGAGTGTAGCTTCACTGGTTACGATAGAACAGGCGATGTTGCCAGCGATATCTAGGATTTGGATGTATTGTGCCTCAGGACCTACCTGTGGAATTGTACGGCTAAATTTAGAGGCATGTATGACGCACTCGTCTCCCTAGATGCTATATTTGGTGCTTTGGACATTTTTGTATGGTAGTTAAAGTAGACATGGCAGACAAATTAGAAAAGTCGTATGCACATGGTGGAGTATGGTTAGTTGATAAAAGAAAGAATACATAAATACGAATGGCATGTTTTGAAACAGGAACTAATTGGAAAAGGTATGCTGATGTTGTTTAGGCATGTAGAATGATCAATAGCTGGATGTATTATGTTGACTGAATTCAACATAATACATCGTGCTATTGTCCGCGGCATCACCCGCGTGAAATTGTGACCACATGTATCTCTTCAGCAAATGACAATGTGAGTAGATAAGCTAGTCGGGTTCGACATGACAAAAAATACACCGCTCAAATTGCCTAAATTGTTGATGTCTAGGAAAAACGGCAATACCAAAATGACACATAACTCTTCAATGATTGTGCGATTTCATGACGACAAAAGTAAGAATTTGTTTTGCTATACCAAAATGACACATATTCAGAAATGCAAAAAATGGTATTTTTTTCTAATTCATTCTTCTATTTGTGCGATTTCATGACGACAAAAGTAAGAATTTGTTTTGCTATTTACTCAGAAAGCATTCAAATACTGAATGCTATCTGAATTGCTCCACGAAATGTAAACAGGCGCAGGTATTTTAAACAACAGACGCTTGACAATAATTATCATACTTAGACGCCCTGATAATGAGGGGCATTGATGTGTAAATGCAATATGGTACAGGTCAGATGTTATTTGAACTATGAATTATCATCAACTGAATATAACAGATTTAATTGTTCGCACAATAACGTAATATGATATCATTATAATTATAATTTAATTGGCATGTAATAAGTTTCGTTCACTATAATAGATAAGTAGAGGTCAATTATTTTTAGTTCATTGGCCTGCAATATTGAGTAACCAAGGTTTTCCAAGGAATAAAGAATGCCGTAAACAACAAAATAGAACAAACTCAATGTAGGACTAAAATAAATAAAAAATAGTTGCGCAACTGGGAAAAACAGGAAAGAGCTCAACCTTTACCTAAAACGATTTTTTTAATAGAATAGATCTTTATTTGCTAGAACAAGTTTGTCTTACGACTATGTACATGATGTTTTGCCTAAATTGGGCATGCAAATTTTTCTTATTATGTAGCACTTTTATTTAGCACGATTTCCATAGTAGGATTGGGAAATGGATTTTACAGAAGGATTTAAGAGTGTAGAACTTTAAAAGTCATTACGGTTTTGGCAAATCGTAAATTGAATACAACTTACCACTATAGCGTCAAGTTCATTGTGAGGCAATCTGCACAAGATGTCGTAGGCTGTGCCGCCCGGCCGCACGCTTGCCACATACAGCGCGTAATCTGTGATGAACACCAGCAAAGGTGTCCATGAACCATCATCCATGTTGTATGGGGACTTGACTTTCATCATCTAGGAAAAATTACCAACATCACTAAATCATATATCTGTAAATTTTGATTTTGAGTGGTTAACTTTCTGACGTAATAAAAATCTTTGTGAACACGTGATGTAAATTGAACTATAGGTATTATTGGCATAATCTTTGTTGACAGCATCAGCTGCCTTAGGCGTCAGCACGCATGCAGATTGTGTATTTTTGCACGAATTTTGCACATAACAGGCGCCGGCATGCGTGCACAGCATGAGGTAGTATACGGCAAATTTATATATTTTTTTAAGACTATAAAGAAAAATTTCCATGAGAAGTTGCTAAATGAGTACCTTGAGACTACGCAACCGGTAATCAGGGTCATGTTACGGCAAACTAAATGACAAGTAGGCTAGTAAACAAACATAATTACCCGATTCAAAGTTTCATTGGGATATGAAAATATTTGCAGTCTTAGCTTTTCATTACATTCGATAGCGACGTTATCTTCGAAGCTGTCGAAGTACGAGGGCTCATCGGCCGTGAGCAGTCGCACCGACAACCTTTTGTTCTCTTTGACTTCTTTGTCAATGAGTCGAGACATTCGGTCCGCCGACAAGTGGAATGTATCCGACACCTCTTTAAACGGAATTATTATACTCGGAAAATGTTTCTCCAGTCTAAGTTTGAATTGAAAGAACTTATTGTTTTTTATTTTGAGTTCAAGGTCTTTCCTCTGACACACATTTTTCAGATATCTATTCAATAGCGCCGATTTATTTGACTGTAGTTTCTGGTTCGCTGGACTGTCGAAAAATTCATCAATGAAATCTTCGGCCCCTTTCAAGGTCGAATTATCTGTATTTGAGCAATTGTCGCTGTTCGCTTGCGCCGGTACCTCATTACATTTCGCCATGCTTGATGTCAATTTACGGCTGTATCTATTTACGTTTTGCTTTTTAGGTGAAGACAAATGTTTGGATATTCCATTTTTAAATTCTGTCTCCTCTTGAACATTTTTATTGAACTGTCTCTTGGGTGTTGAAGTTTTACTAGAAGAGTCAGTATCTGTAGTTTTATTAGGGTCCACTTTACTTGTGTTTGTGCTTGAGACTAGCTCCTTAACTGGAGTGGTCTCAGGGATGGGCACAAAAGTCTCTCTTGGTGCATCAAAGGCAGTTTGGAATGTATCATGGACATAACTGTAGGACACTCCCTTGTGTTCATAGACAGTACTTTCACAGTTCACAACATATTTAGTGAGGGGTGGTAGTTCAGCTTTAGTAGGTTTCTTATCAAGTTGGGCTTTCATGTTGAGGGTGAGTTTATGCCTCGGAGATCCTTCATTGGGAGTTCTGTCTCCTGTAACATTTGTTTTAGATGTTGCTGCAACTTCCTTGGGCTTTTCAGGCTCTAATGGATGGCCATTGAGATTAATTTCCACAAAATCATCCTCATCTTCAGCCTGGAAACCTGAGTCTAAACTTTTTGATAGTTTTTTATTCTGGTTGACATCACATGGCAATGCCTCTACAACATTATTCAGCTCTAAGCTATTTTCAGGCACACCTTTCTCTGCCATAAAATTAAAGTTGAAATTTTTGTAGAAGTTCTTCAAGGAGTCTAGGATATTATTAGCATCAAGAAGACTTAGTACCTTGCTATGCTGCTTCCTTTCCTCTACAATGTTGGTTGTAATGTAGCGTTTCTTTTTCAACACAGATTTAACTGTGTTCGGGCTTTGAGATCTGACTTCTAGAGGTTTTTTCATTCTATCTGTTGACTGATCAATGTCAGCTTCAGAGAAGTATGTTTTTCTCATAAATGCTACATGACCATTGTTTTCAAATGCATCACAGGAATAAGATTTCTGAGCCTTGTCACATTTTCTTTGCAGCAATGAGTTCTCAGTTTTATTTGAATGTGAAGATGATGACTCGCTAGAGGAAGTTTCTGAATCACAACTGAAATTAGAATCTGAGCTGTTAGAATCACATCCATATAATTTGCCACTTGGTCTGGGATCATTATTGTTGTCTTTATCATTATTTTCTTGGTTTTGTCTTTTATAATCCTGACAATACTCAAATATGCCACTTTGATCATTTTTTGAATCACCATACGTGAGAATATCAGACATAGTTTGTTGAACTACATCAGCAGCATATTTTGGTGAACGATCCCCTGAGGCACACCAAGAAAATCTGTCAGTTGCATTATTCTTTTGCCTAAACCTATCACAATATGAACTATCAGGGCCATAAGATACAAAACCTCTTTCTATGTGAATATTATCAGTTTTAGTATTGTTCAATATATCTTCATGGAATGAAACTCTTTTTTTCTGAGAGCTTGGTCCACTTTGTGACTTTTTTCTACATCTCCGTCTGTACACAATATCCTCAGATAACGATTTCTTTGGCTCACTTCTTAATGCAGGCTTTCTCTTTTCTTCAATATCTTTTTCACTTTCTAATGCTTTCAAAACTAAATCTGGCAAGTTTTCATAGGCATTTGGCTTCTTGTGCGCCTCAATTAACAGCTCAGGCACAATGTCATCAAGGGCTCCAACGTTTTGATTATCGATATCACTGCGGGTCATTATGCTGCTGGTGCTACTCTTGATCATGTCCTGAGAACACGACGGAGGCGCGTCGTATACACTATCACAAGCCAATTCCTCGGCACCTATGAGACTGTGTGACATTAGCGCTTGGCTCGTGGCCTCCGAAGCTTCACTATCTAAACATAAAACACCAGAATCACCAGGCGTATCGGCCAAACTACTCGTTGTACTAGAAATTAGGTGAGTGTTGCCTTGAAGACATAACTCCGTGGGTTTGCCCGCGCTTTCGTCCGCGTTTTCCATCTTTGCGAATTGCAAAGAGTCTTCAACAACGTTTGTTGCCGCTGTCGCAATAATAGTGTCGTCAGTTTTATGACGACGTTTGCTTTTATCGATCTCGTAGCCTTTTATTTCAATAGCCTTGTCTGTAGCCATGATGATTACTGACATTTAAACGCTGTGCATACAAATATGCACTAATGGGTTGCGTTATTATTATCTCACACTAACTATTAACAGTAATCATTTTTATTCTTATTTATAAATTTAAAGTAAAACTTGACATAACCATGACGAATACACAGCAGCCATTTTTGTAATTTTGACATTTCAATGTTTTCAAAGTTTTTTTTATGCATAGTATTGTCATCCATAATTTTATTAATCATTTCCGTTTTTTAATAACAATTCCATTAGTAAATAAAATGAGCAGTTTTCCAGTAGGTATTTATAGGGTTCCTAAAGACAAGCTAGATGGCGCAGCCGGCACTTTTGGTAACTAATTTATGGAAAAAAATGATCTTCGGTTTTGTATTGATTTACTTTACATAGATGTTTTGACATGTTTTCTGATGAAATTATTTTAAATTATAATATTATTATTTTAAATTACAGACCGACGCGAAAAGAACAACAACAAACCACAGATTACATTAAAATTACCAAAAGTTATGCTAGCGCCATCTCTTGATGAATTAAAAACCAACTGATTATTATACCTACTGGAAAACTGCTCATTGTACCCTTACGCGTAGGGATGTTAAAAAATAATCGATTTTTAAAAAAATCGATTATTTTTTTCTTATAATCGATTTTTTAAACGCGATTTTTTTAGTAATATTAATCGATTTTTAAAAAATCGATTTTTTTAGCTTACACGTTTAAATCGATTTTCGTAAATGCGAAATTTTCGTAACATTTTATGAACACTTTGTATGATATATGACTTCTCGGTTCTCGAATCACTTACACTATGGTTACGCTAGTACTATTATCTGTTCAGTTTATAGTTTTATTTAATTTATAATTTTCTAAAAGAGTTACAAAAAAGTTTGTTCATATTGTTGTGATAATGAAAATATGATACGGACAAAATTGACTTCGTTGACTTATCTTTGACGACAAACTAACAGTAAAGGTCCAACAACCCCACCAAACGGACGGCATCGGAACGGATTTTACAATCTTTAAACAAAATAAATCTTATATTACAGCATTTAAAGTTTATATTACCAAGTCACGCATGACAGCTTGACGTGTGTCATGCCGCCGCACGTCGCTGTCAAGCTGTTGTGCGTGACTTGGTAATATAAACTTCAAACACTGTGATAATAAGATTTAATTTTGTTTAAAGATTGTAAAATCCGGGCCGATGCCATCCGTTTGGTGGGGTTGAACCTTTACACCGCCGGCTGCCTGTGTCATTATAACAATGACAGCGAATAGCGTGACGATTATAATTTTCTTCCCTAACCGTCACACCAGTGCCAGTATGACACAGCGGCAGCGGTGTTACGGAGCGGTCGTCGTTTCTTTTAGTGTTGCCGGTAAAAAAAATAGTTTTGCGGAAATCAATTTCTACATTTTTATGAAATTGAAATAGTTACCTTGAAAGTTTAAAAGAACATTTTCTTTGAGATTTATTATAATTGGTTATTATTTTTATTAATCATATTATTTTATTTTATTTTTAATCTGAAAATTTCATAATGTCAGTAGGTTTATTATTAGAATACGAAAAGCATGCAGATTTTTAAAAATTAGGAAAAAAATCGATGTTTTTCAAAAAAATCGATTATTTATTTTCATAAAATCGATTTTTGGCAAATCGATTTATATTGAGTAAAGAAAAAATCGATTTTTATTTAATCGATTTTTTTCCTTCAATGTCACATCCCTACTTACGCGTTGTTAATAATTGTATGTATATAATATTGACATGACATAATACAAACAAAATACATGATACAATAAGTAAAAACATTTCTATTGGTCATTCTTACATGAATATATCTATGGACACCAAAGACAGTTTTGTTCAAAGAGTTTTGTTTTTGTTGTAATTTTTATGTAATCTGTGTAAATTGAAACAAACTGTCAAATGTTTCAAATGCGCTCTATTTGCCGACATAGGTTATATTTTCAAAACTGAGTTATTATTCGTGTTTTTATTAATGTAATTACGAAACTAATAACATGGAAACTGCGAAGCAAACGGTAATTTTGACATTACTGTGTTTATTTGTGCACAAATGTGACTGTGGCAAAATTAACACCCCAAGGGTACAGTTGCCCTGGTTTGAGAATTTAAATGTAAATTTCACCTTTGAGATCATAGAAGGCGGTTGTTATACTTGGTCAGTATTGCTAATTCAACAAACATGTTTATTTATGGCGGGTTATTTATTCAGCTTATTATGTACTTTGTTTTTATAGGAGTTTATCGCGCGATGACATCATAGATTTGGAACCTTTGTACGATGATTCGTGGGGGCACTGTTCTCGTGCGGCACGGGTCTCTGTCTCCAAAACTTGTACACCACCAGGCTCCGTGATAATACTCGCTGAAGAAGCCAGTACTGGCGAGGTAGGAGTGCTATGACATATTGGCGGGAATAATTTTACACTATCACTAAAAATATACTGGCAGACAGACACAGTATTTTTTGTTTCCACTTAATGAGGCAATATTATAGTTTCTTTATTATGTAGTGTTCTAGCATAAAGGAACTTGCACATTTGGGGCTACTTAGTGATAATGATTGTACACATTATTCAACAACACTTTTTTACTTTTATAAATATTTGCATTCATTAACACTGATTAGTATAATTATCATTACCAACACATTTAATCCATAGAAACAGACCTTTTGCTAGTATATAGTAGGTTAAAAACAATTTTAATGTACTAAACATGAAATTATGTATTTCTTTAATGCAGCCAAAATTTTATACTATTGTTTTTAATTTTGTTCTTACCAGTATATTGCATTTTATTGCTTGAGACATAATTGTCTTTGACCTAAAATGTGTTCCTTATGCACAGGACATATTTCTGGGTGGTGGACGCGGTAGGTGGATGAGTTCACCAAGCATAGATTCTCATTTGTCTTGTGATTGTACAGGATAAATTTTGCAAGTGCAATGTTGTTAAAACAATTACATGCAGTTTTTTTCTTTAAAACCATGACACACATTGTTATATTCAGTGCAGATAAATGTGAAGCCATAAAACTTAGGTCCAAATAATGGAGTCTCCACAGTACTAAAACATTGATTATCCAATCATTTAATTTTACAGTTAGTGGTAATATGCTAACCATACTTTCAGATACTTCGTGGAGATGTAGACATAGACAAAATAAGCACTTTAAAAGTGATGAGCACAACATGGAAGTTATACCTAGAGGAGGCACCAGAGGCTTTTGAGGTTGTTGCCTATGATGATCAAGGTAACTTTATTATTCACTTATATGCTTTTGAAAATGGAGCAATGGAACGTCCTTGAGGCCCAAGCCCACCTTACCTTCAAGTTGGTGCACCTGCTAAACAATGAATTAGGCTCGGAAGGTTTTCTTTTCTCAGAGATGGGTAGTCAAATGGCAGTTGCTCCTGGAAAAGCTGACATGCTAATCAAAAACAATAGGCAGTCTGGGTTGCAAAATGCAAACTTTGGACACAACTGGGAAATGATTATGAGGATGATATAATGATTCAAGAGGTATAAGTGTTAAATCAATCAATCAATCAATTAGACTATTGCAGTCCAATGTAAGATATCAGCCTTCAACTCATAAGCCTCAAGACCATTGGCCCAAATCCATTAGTTAACTGATTGCAATTTGTCAATTCATTGAATCTAGAAATCATAGTCATCCTCATATTTTTAACTGACTTCATAAAAAGGAGGTTTCAATTCATTTGAATTCCAATTCCATTCAATTGGTATTTTTTTTATACCTATTCATGATTTTACTATTATTTTTTATACATACTTAAACAAAAGGTTACTAAGCTTACCATTTAAATTTACAGGTAACAAGTTTTCCACTCTTGAAGGAGTAAGCTTTTCATGGAGCATTGAGAATCTTGGCAGCAATATAGCTGAAGATCCACTTGTCAAGTAAGTTATTTCATTCCTAACAATCGATAGTCATCACACTGTGAGGCAGCTTCAATATTTTCTGCAAAGTGACTGCCATCTGACCTCTAAAACCCATTGGCCATGTCACAAGTATTGCAATTGTGACTGCCAAAGATGTCATATGACAACTTGGACCAACAGCTTATTGTGAAATAATTAATAGAATCATTAAAAGTATCTTCTTAAACCAATGGGTTAAATTCCTTCCTAGAAGTATTGACTTTTCAAATAGATTCCTCACGTGGCCATCAAAATGCAATTGAAAAATTGAACCCAGTTTCTCACATGCCTTATTGTAAGTCTGTCTATCGATTTCTTTTACATCCAGTATCTTTGTTTGATGGCCTTACTATATTATCAGAATTTACTGCCATGAGGAGGTAGGACATGATGGTGTATCCGTCCTAATCGAGCAGTCCGTCTGGGGAAGTACCTCCGCCCTACAGAAGACCGCGGCTTAATAACCTCGTGTTGTGTTTCCGACGGTGAGTATGGTGTGCTGCCAGTGGGAAAACCAAAGGCTTTGTCCTACTTATCTTTTGCGCTGACGGCACAGAATCTCTCTGTTCTTACAGGGTCGGCAGTACGAGTGTGACTCCCCTGGTGTTGCCACGGTAACCTCTTACCATCAGGAGGGCCGTATGCTTGTCTGCGACCTAAGTAGTATAAAAAAAAGTTGTAGTAGGTAACAATAATCTTAATTGTTATTTATTCCTCAGGCTATTAAGGTGGTGTGATACAGACTACGAAGCAACGCGGGGTGTTACGGCGGTAGAGGCCCGCGGACTTCACTCCCACTCTGTATTACTTTACGGCCAGGCTATAGGCGAGTCTCGGGTCACTGTATGCCTTGAAGACATCTGCACAGATTTTAAATTACAAGTGGTGGCTAGTGTTGTACTTACGCCTGCCACTGCGATAATTGCACCTGGTGATACGCTGCGCTATAGGTAAGTTCAAAATACTGGGATAGAAAGATTGACTAATTATTACAGTATAATCTGTCATCATTGTATGATACTGTCAGATGTTACAAACTTGAGCTATCTCAAACTTGAACTAGCTCAAAGTGATCAAAGTGTATGAGTGACTGCCTCTGTGGCGTAGCGGTAGTGAACGCGGCTGCTACGCAGGAGGCGCGGGTTCGATCCCCGCTCAGTGCAAATATTTGTTTGCATGAATATATATATTTGCATTGGTCTGGGTGTTTCTATGCATAATATGTATGTATTTACAAAAAAAAAAGTATCTAAGTATGTATATCCGCATTCTAGATTCCATAACACAAGCTAATTAAGCTTACCATGGGTCTAGATAGCGTTGTGTAGAATGTTGTAGAATATTTATTTATTATTTATTATTATAAATTTGAGCAATAAATGCAATATACTGGTAAGAACAAAATTAAAAACAAAGGTAAAAATTTTCGCTGCATTAAAGAAATACATAATTTCATGTTTAGTACATTAAAATTGTTTTTAACCTACTATATACTAGCAAAAGGTCTGTTTCTATGGGTTAAATGTGTTGGTAATGATAACATGAAAATATATTTTTTGGAATTCTTGTCTGTTTGTCTGGGATGGACGTAAAAACTACTAAACGGATTTTGATGCGGTGGTTTTTATTTGTAAGATGTTAGGCAGACTTAAAATCTTACTTAAATTTAACTGCAATCGGTCAAGTAGAACCGCGGATCGGAGATCGGAGCGGTCAATAACATACAAAACCGACATACACGCGGGTGGAGCCGCGAGCGGAAGTCTAGTCAATTTTGCTTAGACCACCGTTTCGGTTGCTTTTCTGCATCTATGGTCTTTTTTACCTCTAGTTTATTTCTATCATCATCATAGTCAATAAACTTTGTATAGTATTGAAAGATCGCAATTATTACAATATTGCCGCTTTGTCACTGTCTGACATTGTTGCATTGTATTCCAGAGTCGTACGAGCAAGATCCGGTCGCCTCACTATCGAGGACATATCAGACACTCTCTACTATATGAAAGTCCCCGATTCCAGCACAGCTTTGCTAGAAGACTCGATAAGTTTAGTGCGAGCCACGAAAGTAGGCTACACAAATGTTTACCTATTATCTGGGGCTACAGAAGTTGCGTCTGCAATCCTCACAGTGGCAGAACCTCACAGCATTCGAGTGACATTAAGACCCTCAAATCTACTTATAAAGGGAGAACCTTTTATCGTATATAGTATTCTACTGGATAGAGATGGGCATGCCCTATTTGCTGGCAATGAGGTGTTAATAAGGTTGTCAGTGGAAGGGGATGCTAATGTTGATTTAATAAAGTCGACGGAAAATGGAACGCTGACAGATGCCGTTGCACAGAATGCTGGGCCTTTTACTGTAACGGCGAGGCTGCATTCTATAGCTGGGAGAACGATTTCTCGTAAGGTAAGATTAACATTAGCAGCATTATTGCATGTATTGCACACGCACATCACATACATACACGCGCACAACTAAACACATCTACGTGTTTAGAATACATCTAAAAAATCTATTAATTAGACGACATATTATATTCTCATGCCTGTTTATCTCCAGGGTGGCAGAAACAACAGCCCACCATCTGATTCTATCCTTACATACTTCAAGAGCTTCCTCTACTGTGATTAAACCTTTCAAACCTGTTCGCCTGTTTAGAGTGCTGTTTCTATTGAACTATTACCTACTTATACAGGAAATGGCTCGGGTAGATCGTCCGTCTGACCTACCATGTGGCATCCTTGATGGAAATAATATTTGGATGGATGGTTTATGAGGTTAAACTTCAAGTATGTTCATTAATCATGACTTCTCACGATACATTTATGTTACACTATAAGAGCTTACACAATACATATATTCGAATGGTATGATTCCGTACCCGACCGCATACGACAACTGCCGACGTATTGCGCTTTCCCAATGGTCCTCTTTATCCGTACAGGAGTTTAACAAGTAATGGGTGCTATATCTGCTACATACGTCTGTCGTTGTCGTATGCGGTCGGCTACGGAATTATACCTTAACGTGAAATTTGATTTGAAGGTGGAAGGACAAGTGTCGGCTGTCGCAGTGGATCCGTTGGAAATGGTACCCCCACACTTATACGTCGCTTGGACCGACACTATACAGTAAGTTTATCACTTCTGTCTTAGTACGAATTTTCGCACTGCCAAAAATACTTATCATTTGAATAGCTACTGCAGTGATCCACTTTTCTAAATAGAACAGAATCTTTCTGTTAAAAACCAGCAATCTAATTAATGTTTAATCTATTAAGATTGGGAAAATTGAATGCTCAGACGGGAGTTGAACCCTCGACCATTCCCTTACAAGGGGAATGCTCTGTCCAGTGAGCTACTAAGCCACGCCTTGAGCGTTCGAAATTCTCCTTTAAAACCATTTTCTCGTGCCTCAGAGAGCACGTTAAGCCGTCGGTCCCTGTTGCCATATCAACATCTATGGCAGTCTTTACGGGTAGTTGGGAATCCTAAAAAGTCCAACAACTAGTCTAGCTGCCATCCTTCGATATCACCCAATATAGCTATTGGGTTGTAGAGGTCAGATGGCAATCGCTTCATGTAAAATATTTAGGTAAAGCCAAATCCGCAGTTAGACTGGTAAAGCGGACCCCAGATTCTGAGGTGAAAGCTTTGGATGCGACTGGGATTAACGCTAGGATAAAGAAGAAGAACCATCTTGGGGCGACCAGATTTTTAAAATATTCTTTTTTTACAGAGAAATACAACTGCAGCATAAAGGTGGTGGTGACGAACCCGTAGTGTGGTCGGATTTAGAGAGTGAGAAGGCACAAGGTCTTCTCTCGCTCACCTCATCGGGCGTTGTCACGATACGAGGTGTTGGCGAAGTCGGCGTGAGAGTGCAGTTGAAAAATTACCCGCACATTAGAGCTGTAGGCAGGTAATATTCAACATATCCGTTTTGAATTAACACTGTTGATGATGTAAAATTCACGTAGGTACAATACAAAGGCCACCCGTTAATTCCAGTTTATGTTATACAAAACAACTAAGGAATAAGGCTGTTCTTCTGTTGTAAGTGCCCAGTTGACGGCAATTAGTGAAACCAAAAAACTTGATTGACGAAATTTGGTCAATTATCTTTGCCTACCCCTTTGGGTCAGATATGGTGTATATCATTGTGTGTAACTTTGTTCAGGACAAGTGCCTGAAGGTTTTGATACTGCTTACAAGCGAAATCGATACACCGAGTGCACTTATTTCCAGCGCGGCGCACCGCGAATCCTATTCACTTGTCGACCTGAGCTTATGCAAGGTTACACACGTACAGCTCCAATCGCTGCACATCGCCGCACACAACCTTTGTGAACAAGCTGTAGTTATGCACCGCTCGAATAAATACATACATTTTGATCATCACCATGCCCGTTTCATTCTTGTTATGTGTAACCCCGCGTTTACATACTGCCGCTCGCATTGCTCATCGTGTTGCCAGAAATATTCGCGCGATTAATGCCCTAGCATTCACACACTCCCATCATCGCGTTGGTCCGCATTACAGTATTCGCCCTGCAACGGAGACGGACGTAAACGTATGGAGGACAACGCTGTAGCAGTGTACGCATTAAGCTTTTACAGCATAGTTAATTAATTAAATAGATTATTAATAAAAACTATCACTTTCAACTACTATACACTTTCCGTAGATCGATATAAATATTTTTTAAAGTAAATATTCGAGGAACAATAACGAAAGCCGTGTTTACTGATTAGCGCCATCTAGCGGTCTCGTATAGTTCATCGCGCTAGTATTGCCGCTCCTTTGACTCGCGCCGCCAAGCCGACATTCGTAGCAACATACGCGGCAGTACTCGCGGCATGACGAATATACCATTCACACCACGTCTCTGCCCACTTCTCTCGCCACTTCCCTCGCTCTGCCGCGAGTATGTAAACGCAGCTTAAAGCACATACAAAGTATGTATTGTCGTATTTTTTTTTAATAAATCGTTGATATTATATCAATATGTTACAGAGTGTGGTCAGTCCCCGCGGAAATGGTGCAGGTATCAAGCACGGGGTACGCGCGAGTGGGTAAGCCGCATCACTTGCACATAGCGCTCACTGCCACGCACCCAGATACCGGGGAATTGTACAATTTTCACACGTAAGTATTCAGAAACGACATTCTATAGAGGAACATAAACGAGTTTAGTTCAAAATAAACTGAGTTTAGGCATTACACCCACGGTTAAACGTGAGAACCTAGTTTGGTTAAACAGATATTCACTAGTAGGTCATGTATTTATAAGGTGTGTGTTTTCAGATGTAACTGCGACTCATTCGCAGTGTCGCTGTTGGAAGGGCCCGAGCCGCATAACGTTACAGCCGCTAAATGGGTACAACCTATAGGTACGTACTAAACTTTGATTCATTCATTTTCCAGTTCAGTTCAGTTCACGACATACTCATTCATCTGTTATCGAGAAGTTTATTCCATTATACCTGGGATTTTATAGTCGTTTCGGAGTGAATGATTTTGGGCACAATTTTGATAGCGAAGTCGTCAGGAAGTATGATGAAAATAAAAATTATAATGTATGGAAATAATGTACAGGTGAACGGAGTAATGTACAGGTGAACGAAATAATGTACAGGTGAACGTAATAATGTACAGGTGAACGAAATGATGTACAGGTGAACGAAATAATGTACAGGTGAACGAAGTAATGTACAGGTGAACGAAACAATGTAGGTACAGGTGAACGGAATGATGTACAGGTGAACAGAATAATGTACAGGTGAACGGAATAATGTATGGGTGATATAAAAAAAAATTGTTTCGCCTGATAATACTTCCAAACGATTTGGCTATCAAAACTGTGTCCAAAACCTTTCGTTCCGAAACGACAATAAAATCAGCGTTTTTATCTATTACTAAAAACGCTTGTTTAACTTCGTCTCGTAGAGGGCGCATGTTGCGTGTTGGAATGTGTATGGAGCACGCGAGGCGTGTCCACACTACGCGTGTCCCGCGGTCGCGTGGGCGACACGACACGCGTGGCCGTACGCGCCGCTCCCAACATCTTGTGGCCGACACACGTGGCCGTATTGCCTTCCGCCACTCTACCGGTTAGTATTGTGTTATTTGTTTTGTTACCTTGTCTCGTAGAGGGCGCGTGCTACGTGTTACGTGGTTTCCACGATATATGGTTTCATGGATGAGGACGCAGACATGGATGCATTTACTATGACTAATGCAGTATCACGGACGAGCCTCTTTCCACGGTGCGTGGTGCGCGCAATTAGGCACGCGTCTGTAAAGTCGTGGAGCGTGGGAAGCGGTCTTTAGAGTGCGTATTTAGTTTTTAATCGTGCTCAAAAGGCTGAACGAATCTGGCAAAAAATTTATACAGGGATAGATTATAGATCGATATAAATCCCATCTGATTTACGGTAACGTGATTAAAATTCCTCGCAGGCGATACCGCGGGCAACAGCTAGCATGTTAATAACAGAAGGTGCCTGTCTGTAAGAAAATAATTCTTTATCCAGGTGCTAGCAGAAGGTGAGGCTTTGGTCGCAGTGTCGAGCGAGACCCGAGTGTCAGAACTAGTGAACCGTGACGGTCCACCTCCGCACCGTTATCCCGACGTACAACTGTTTACATTGAAGTGTAGGAGGGTATGTATTTCGTTTTATTTATAAGTATTTTAGTTTAAGACATACAATTTTCTAATATCCCTATTGGGTTTTATTACTTAAAACAAGTAAGTCCACCGCTGACCGCTGCCTCATGTGTGTGCGTATTTGACACGCCTGTTTATCGCAAATAATATTGTGAAATACATATAGCAGTATATGCATTTTTTCGTGCAAAATACATAATTATAATGCTTTATGTATTTGCATGAAAAAGTACACAGTGTAGGAGCCTGCCTACAGTGCACACGCATGACGCCGTGGACTGCTGTAGTTGCATTTCATTGGAATTTATGTTACTATATTACGATATTATACCTTGGAATACGTATCTTGGATTTGGCGCCCTTAGATTGTTTTGTAACAACCTATGCTTGGTGAATTTGAGCTCTTCCAACGCCGTAGCACCCGGTGCTATCCTCAAAAGATACCCAAGAAACGTGTACTGCGCTTATAGAGCACATTTTAGGTCCAAGATTTATGTCCCGAGCGATACCGGAATTTTGTCGCATTACAGAAGGGCGAGTCTCGGCAAGAGGTGATGTCACAGACGGACGAAGAGCACGAGTCAGTCGCACTGGAGGCGTCGTGTGCACCGCACGTGTCGCGGATCAGACTAGAACCTTCTGCGACACCTGGAAACTGTTCTGGTGGACCTAAGTATGTATTGATTCTGTGTTTGACTAGCTGTGACTGTAGACTGTGCTAGAATACCTTTCACTTCGCGTTTATGACGAAATGCGTGTGTGACGAATTGCGCGTGTGCCGAACCGCGTGTTAGACCAACGGCGTTAGTGGCGATGGTGTCAAAACGCGTATTATGTCGAACTACGTATACGACGAATCGCGTTTGTGTCATACAGCGTGTAATTCCATCTGAGCAGCAATACATATAAAACTTGTACTTTAGAATCCAGGGTTCCAGTGGTGGTGGGTGAATTTTTTTAAAAGGGAATCCTGTGGAATATATCTCCCCGCTATAGAACCATAGCAATTTTGTATGAAATTCCACCACAGCTTCTCTTAGCAGAGCAACTCAAGAGGAATCGGGTTCTAAGGAAGCCTCCCCACTGCAGGATTCACCCTTTCAACGCCTCCTTTCCATAATTTAGTTTAGTCGACTTATATGGGAACGACTGTCACCCGACCCCCCAATCTTGAAAGCCTGTACTTGAATTATATCTGTCAATCAACAGGTATAGCACAGTTTCAGAAGAGGTTGACGCCCTGAAAATCTTAATTGGGCTCACCCATAACAACACTCTCTTCTATCAACAGAATAACACTATTTTAAAATGTTACAGAGTGTGGCTCCGCCCAGGACAAGAAGTGGTCGTGAAAGTGACACTGATGGACGCTATTGGACGCGAACTGCTGGACGAGAACGGCCCGAGGATGTCGTGGGAAATTGAACCTCATCACCCAGGGTTACATTACAAAGCCACAGACAGGCTGTTGGTTGAACATCACCCAGAGTATTTGCCTGTACCAGTGCCATATAAGTATTATCAGGTGAGGACGAAGTACCCGTAGTTTTTTTTTAATGACTCATACACAGCACTCCTACTTGGTATCATGCACCATTGACGCATGAAATTTGTTGTGTATTTACCGGATTGCATCCGAAGTTTCCACCTCGCAGCCTGGGATCCACTTTCTCACTTTTTTTATGCCACTTCCCATAATAAGTTACAAAACACCTTACTAATAACTTAATTTATACTAAATTATATAACTAAATTAAAGCCGTGGGGTACCGGCAGAGTAGAATAGTACCCCCCTCTAGTACCAGGTGTCGTAGGAGCCGACTGAGGTACAGCGGAACCGACCAATGGCGGTATAACCATATCAAATCGGCGTAGCTAAAAATGGCACAGGGCGAGGATGGGCAGCAGCATCCTCGCCGCGAAGCTACGTCCTGCGATTGCCAACACGCCTGCCCAGCGTGGCGATTATGGGCAAACTCCCCCTATGACAGGCACAAATAGGACCAGGCCCCTAGTCCCCGGCAGCTCCGCTAGACCTGGCTCCGGTAGCGGCCAGGGAAACAGCGGAGCAGGGGGTGCTAAGAATCCCCGGCAGAGATCCGGCTACCACCCCAAACGACGAATGGCCCTGGTAACGCACAACGTACGCACGATGAGGACTGACGAGAGGCTTGCTGAGCTGGAAGAAGAGTTGAGTAAGTTGCGCTGGGATATTGTAGGGTTGTCTGAAGTCCGTAGAGAGGGCGAGGACACGATAACCCTGGGATCCGGCAACCTGCTCTACCACCGGGAAGGCGACCAGCAGTCGCAAGGTGGTGTCGGTTTTCTCGTTCACAGATCCCTCATTAACAACATCATTACCATCGAAAGTGTGTCGAGCAGGGTTGTATACCTAATACTCAGAATATCCAAGAGGTATTCGCTGAAGGTCATTCAGGTGTACGCACCGACCTCGAAACGCCCAGATGATGAAGTGGAGACTATGTATGAGGACGTAAGTAGGGCCATACATACGTCTAAGACCCACTTCACTGTTGTTATGGGAGATTTCAACGCAAAGTTGGGTAAGAAAAGCGATGATGAGTTGAGAGTAGGGCAATTTGGATATGGACAACGGAACCCACGGGGACAGAGGCTGGCTGCCTTTCTGGAGAAAGAGGGACTCTTCATGATGAACTCTTTCTTTCAGAAGCCGCCGCACAGGAAATGGACCTGGATGAGCCCTGATGATTCCACGAGGAATGAGATAGACTTCATCATGACCAACGAGAAACGAATATTCAGTGATGTCTCCGTGATCCACAGGGTGAAAACCGGTAGTGATCACAGAATCGTAAGAGGCACATTGGGTATTAACGTTAAACTCGAAAGGTCCCGCCTGATGAAGTCTACACTCCGACCTACTCGTGTCCAAATCCAAAACCCCGAGAACTTTCAGCTTGAGCTTTCAAGTCGCTTTGATTGCCTAGAGAACTTTGCGTCGGTGGACGAGATAAACAACAGGCTCGTAGAAACTGTCCAAACGGTGGGCTCTAAGCACTTCAGACCCCGCCGTTCAAATAGACCTCAAAAACTCTCCGATCACACCCAAAAACTCATGGCTAAACGACGCTCACTTCGACTGCAGTCTTCCGATGATGCAGAGTCATATAGGCAGCTCAACAGACAGATTTCCAAATCTCTGCGACACGACATACGTCTCTTTAATACTGAACATATTAAAGAGACAATCGAGCGGAACAAAGGCTCCAAAGTGTTCGCAAGAAATCTGTCTGTTGGGCAAAGCCAGTTGACTAAGCTGAAGAGAGAAGATGGCAGTATAGCGTCGACCAAGGCTGAGGTTTTGGAGGAGATCGAAAGGTTCTATGGACAGCTATACGCTTCGGTCGCTAATCCTGCTGGCAACATGGCGACCGACCCAAGAGCCAAGTTGACCCGACACTTCACCGAGGATATCCCGGACATCAGCCTGTACGAGATTAGAATGGCTCTGAATCAGCTTAAGAACAACAAGGCACCGGGTGACGACGGAATCACTTCAGAGCTTCTGAAAGCGGGTGGAACACCGGTACTTAAAGTCCTTCAGAGGCTTTTTAACACCGTCGTCCTCGAGGGCATAACGCCAGAAGCGTGGAACAGAGGCGTGGTGGTGCTGTTCTTTAAGAAAGGTGACAATACCTTACTGAAGAATTACAGACCCATCTCGCTTCTGAGCCATGTTTACAAGCTGTTTTCAAGGGTCATTACGAACCGTCTCGAGCGCAGGCTTGATGACTTCCAGCCTCCCGAACAAGCCGGTTTCCGTAGAGGCTACAGTACCATAGACCACATCCATACGCTGCGGCAAGTTATACAGAAGACCGAAGAGTATAATTTACCACTTTGCTTAGCGTTTGTGGACTATGAGAAAGCCTTTGATTCGGTCGAGACATGGGCTGTGCTTGAGTCTCTCCAGCGGTGCCGTATTGACTATCGGTACATCGAAGTGTTGAAGTGTTTGTATAATAACGCCACCATGTCGGTTCGAGTACAGGAACGGAGTTCGAGGGCGATCCCTTTGAAAAGAGGCGTAAGACAGGGAGACGTGATATCTCCGAAACTGTTTACGGCCACTTTGGAGAATGCCTTCAAGCTCCTGGAATGGAAAGGATTCGGCATCAATATTAATGGCGAATACATCACTCACCTCCGGTTTGCCGACGATATTGTAGTCATGGCAGAATCGATGGAAGATCTCAACACGATGCTCGAAGGCCTCAACCGAGTTTCTCAACAGGTGGGTCTTAAAGTGAACATGGACAAGACAAAGGTGATGCGCAATGCCCATGTTGTACCTACCCCGATATCTGTTGAGAGCTCGGTTCTTGAAGTTGTTGACTCGTACGTCTACCTAGGACAAGTAGTCCAGTTAGGTAGGTCCAACTTTAAGAAAGAGGTCAATCGCCGAATCCAACTCGGCTGGGCAGCGTTCGGAAAATTACGCAATGTCTTCTCGTCCGACATACCTCAGTGTCTCAAGTCGAAGGTTTTCGACCAGTGTGTGTTACCAGTGATGACTTATGGCACTGAAACGTGGTCCCTCACTATGGGCCTTATGAGTAAGCTCAAAGTAGCCCAACGAGCTATGGAGAGGGCTATGCTCGGAGTCTCTCTGCGAGATCGAATCAGAAATGAGGAGATCCGTAGAAGAACCAAGGTTACCGACATAGCCCAGCGGATTAGCAAGTTGAAATGGCAGTGGGCAGGGCACATAGCACGGAGGACTGATGACCGATGGGGTCGAAAAGTCCTCGAGTGGAGGCCACGTATCGGCAAGCGCAGCGTAGGACATCCACCCACAAGGTGGACAGACGACCTCATAAAGGCCGCGGGAACGCGCTGGATGCGAGACGCTTCCAACCGGTCCTATTGGAGATCTATAGGGGAGGCCTATGTCCAGCAGTGGACTTCCTATGGCTGAAATGATGAAAAAATGATGATGATGATGAATAACTTAATAACACGACTATTAGTATTAATCCGTTTGCATACAAGTCCATATCATTATCAATTTCTGTGGGATGGTCTAATAAATAACATATACCTCGTATCCACTAGGCAACATTTGACGTCCAACACGTGTTGCTCAACAAGTTCGGCAACGTTGCGCAGACGCAGAACGCAGTAACACGCGCCATGTTGCTAGTTGTTGATTGTTTATTATTCAACAATTGATCATGCATGGATGAACAACTTTGTTCCGCGTTGTTTCGCGACTTTTTTGAGCAACAATTTTGCCTAGTTAATACTAAACTTAAACTTATTTTTTTCTTACAGGTAGTCACAACTGACGATCTAGCTATAGGATGGAATGGAGCATTGAAAGCCAGTATTCCTGACGCAACCGCGTCTATACAAGCAAGAGTCGTTGCTGCTTTGAAATGTGATCCCCTAAAGGTAAGCCAACATTACTGTTGTGGTATATAAGCTCGTATATTCATTGAAGGGAACTGCTACTACCTATCTATAACCTACACTATTTAAGTACATTTTATAATATTGTCGTAAGTTTACCCGAAAATTCACTTTGAAATAGTAAGTGTAAGTGTAAATGTTAAACCCGAAATGCGAAACCCACCATATCCATATCGTGAAATCACTTCTAACTCAAGATTTTAACTTACTAAACAAGAATATTAACCACATTACTGAAAACAATTACTTTAAAAACACATCTTTTTAGGTGAACATAGCTTGGGAAGGAGAAACCGTCAACAACATAGCGACAATATCGGGAGGTAGTGGTCGTTACACGGTGGAGGCACCCAAAGGAGTGTCGGCGTCAGTACAGGACGGGAAACTTGCCGCTACCGTGCCTGGCCCGGGATCTTACGATCTGCTGGTTACTGATCTATGTGTGCAAGGGGAGAAACAAACTGTTGAGGTAAGTCTGTATAAAAATATTGAAATGATGAGAGAAATTCAAGGAAAATAAAGTAAATCTCAAATGTTTTGAATTTTCATTAGTATCAGGGGGGGTGTAGTCAATTTAAAGATTAAAATATTGAAAACCAATGAATTTCATAAATAGACCGAGCAGGGTATATGAATTCGGTCATAGTTCTCACATTTTGCATACTTAACTACATGTAGTGGCATTTATTGCGTTTTTATTTTTTATTTTATTTATTTATTTATTTGGTAATACAAAATAGTTCCGTTAATTGAAGCTTCTTTTTACCCGACTACGAGAAAGCCAACAAAAAAGAGGTATTGACGTATTTGATTGGTTTTATCTCTTCGATTTTGAATTCATTTTGACAAATATGTAATTATTCATCATTAATATTACATAGAATACATCCTCCCTCTTTACTATGAGAATGTTTAAATCTTTAGTCATGTAAGGATATGCAAAGTTACAGATTGATTTCCTAACTTAATCATTAACTTCCTTTCTAGGTTCACATAGAGGAGGTATTAAGCGTAGAAGTGCTAACATCCCGCGCTGTAGGCGTCAACGCATGTGTTCCTATCACAGCACTCATACAAGGAGTATCTCACCGCTATCTTTCTACTGGAAGAGCTCCGGACTTCAGGACGTCCGGCTATGTTACTATTAAAGATGGAGTCTTGTGTGGAGTGCAAGAAGGGAATGGAGCAGTTAGGGCTAGCTTTGGAGGGGTTTGGAGTCCTGAAGTTGAGGTAAGTGGCAAATTAAAAGATTTTGGGTCATGAAATAGCAGTGGCGAAGGGTTAAATTCAAAAAGGAGACCGGTGAAGTTTTTTTTACCGTGATCTAGTATGGCACGCACCATGGGATCCTATTATATTGGTCTCTATTATCGTATCTTCAAAGCCAAGCCGGCCAGAATAGTCTTATACGGACCCGTCGCTACTGTGAAATAGTTGCTCTACTAAGTTGCATCCAAAGCTTACACTTTGCAGTCTGTTATTCGCATCTCTACCTTTTTATTTAGCGTATACGGCTTTTACAGAAGTAACTGCTGTCTGACCTCCTAACTCCAAGAAGAAAGCCTGTGCCAGAGCCTTGTATTTAATCAACCAATGAGTGATGTGGGCCACCAAAAATCTTGATGGGACCCCGTTATATATTTTCGTTCATTGACTTAGTCTATTCGCGACTTATTCTTCCCGGTACAAATTGAATGCTTGCTCGAAATATGTAAATTTCAATGTGCTTTTCAGGTGTTAGTATTTCCACCATTAGAAATAGTGCCGAGTAAAGCTCGCGTGCCTCCAAGCGCTCGCTTACAACTCCGTCACAGAGGCGGACCTCCGCCGCATCTCGCCACTTTGCACTACAGAGCTGTCAATGGACTGTCACATGTCGAGGTAAAACTGCATTATTATTATCCAAGACAGGACTTGCATTTGCAACCAGTCCTTTTCAGGGGGAATATTTTGACCAGCTAATAACAATAACAATTTAATAAAACCATAAATTACACTAGTATCGTTGTCTCCTGAACTAAATTGTTAACCTGTATCTCAGGAGACAGTTCCTTCCCTTATTACATGTTATGCAATATAGTTTCTAAGCTTCCAAGACATTCTATTCATGTTTGGACAGTTATCATCTTCATGGCAACGTATTTTCCTGATGACCTCGAAGCTCAGGATCCGCCTTCCGGCTCTTCTTCTTCCACTTCTCACGATCTTGGACGTCCATGGTAATGAGACCATTTGAAAGAAAGAAAGAAAAAAAAATGCACGCATGTCACCTGTGTGTCTGGATAGTCTCTCATACATATGTCATGAGACGACGTTTCTTTTTCGTTTAAGAGCCTTGTCTGTATACTTGGACCAGAGCCTCGTTCGTCAAAGGTCTTGATGGTATCGTTGCCTTGCAATTAATTGTGTGCAGACAATCGCAATCATTCGCAATCATATATTTATGTACGCTTGTTTTAATTCATATTTATTTACCTTTAGGTATCATCATCGGGTTCTGTTCATGGCTTATCGACGGGTACGGCGCGCATCAGACTGGTGGCTTCAGACATCGCCAATGTGGAGATGGCAAGCGTGGAATCTGAAGTTGAGGTAAACTTTTTGTAGCACATAATGATTAGAGGGAAGTTAAAATGAAAAGTTAAAGTTAAATATGCAACCAGTATTATAAATTGTAACTTTTAATTTGTATTTGTTTTCACAATATTCTGTGGCTCAAATGGGGTAGATAGCTTTATGCTTTTCAGGAACAAAAACTGTACTACTTTTTACTGCATATTTCTTTATCGAACCGTACTGTGACCATTACAATAATTAAGTACTTTTCGAAACCCAATTAAGATTTTTATCATAATTAAATTCTAAATTGCACACGATTTCAACATCATCTGACTTTCCTTTATCCAATTTTTAGGCGGACATAACATATCATCAAATCACTCTTCCATACACTTTTTATAAAATTGAATTACTTGGCAGGTAATACCAATCTCGGGCATCCGCGTCCGTGCAGCAACACAAAGCCTCCTGGTGGGAGCCCCGAGCCCCGTGTGGGTGGAGGCGGGGGGCTTGAGCGCCGCGGCGCTCGGCGCTTTACAACCTGCGCCGCGCGTCACCTGGACGCTGAGGGACCCGGCTGCCGCACGACTATATACCACACACGCGGATGGTAAATCTTGCAACAATTCGGTATTTCACTGTCTAGTTTTTACTAAACGTGAAAACGATAAGTTTTGTGTAGTGAGTGTAAAAAGTGTATGCAATGAACAATTTGGATGTCATAATTTTTAATAGTCAAATAATTTACTGTTATAGGTTGGCTGGATGATTATTAAAAGATAAAATAAGAGCAGACGCAACATTACTACGCTTTTACCATTCTAAACTTAATAATCTTAGATAATTATTTTCAACTACAGGAAAGTTCCCAATTGTACAAACATTGTTTCTCTTAAAATAGGGTTTAATTAGGGAATTTTTATATACAGATATGCTGGAGAGGTCCGTTGCCGAAGGTTTATCAGTGAGAGTGGTGCCTTTAAAACCAGGAGTCATCACTATTGACGTCAGAGTACGGAATATGGGACAGGTAATTTAAGTAATTCGTTATCTACTTTAAATTGAAAGATATGTACGAATTGTGCGCCCCTTTTGATTGCGTAAAGCATAACATCCATGAATGCGAAAGTAACTTGTGTCCGTCTGTTACGCGTTCACCAACCATTGAACCAATTTTGATCAAATTTGGTGTAAAAATAGGTAAAAATAGGTAGAGGCTAAGGTGCAATCTATCCTTTCTAAAGTGTTGGTCCTTACTCTAACAGACTAACACACCCTGGATGTTTTGTTCTGGATAGGAAGTAATAATATGTCCAATATTGTAATTATTTAATTGACTTATCCAACAGGTAGCAGAAACACGATCCTGGGACAGTACAATAGAAATCCTTGGTATATCAGACGTACGCACTTCTGTTGAAGGCCTCTCCAAGGAACTGACATCAAGTGACAGACTCGCTGTGGCCGTCAGTTCAGTCATAAAACTAAAATCCTTACCCAGAGGCACTTGGAAGGCTTATGAAGATGGAGCATTTTCTTTGAATTCTGCTGGAGAATTGAATGCGATAAGACCTGGACATGGTGTAGTCGTGGCTCAGCATAAAGATGAGAGGAATAACATCTATAGAGAGACAGTAAGTATTTATTACAATTTTCTTTACGTTTTATATTGTGATCTAACTGTAATGCAGAATTATGTTTGGAAACTTTGAAGATAAGAACTGTGTTCGAGACCCCTCGTTTTCACCAAGGTTTATACGTGTATTTGACAAGTTGCAACATGTCACAGACAGTGTGAACGCAAATGTGTTTTACACTTGTATACAACATTTTGGCTATACATACAATGTGAACAAAATGTGTTTGAGACAGTCTTAATACATATATAAAACAAGTAATTGTATTTTGACAAGTCTTCTACAAGTTTTGTATCAAACAAGTTTACAACTTTTTATTGGGGAAAACGTGGGACGATGAACTACAACACTAATGACTGCCTCTGTGGCGTAGCGGTAGTGAACGCGGCCACTACGCTGGAGGTGTGGGTTCGATCCCCGCTCAGTGCAAATATTTGTGTGCACAAATATGAATATTTGCATTGGTCTGGGTGTTTCTATGTATAATATGTATGTATTTACGAAAAAAAAAACGTATCTAAGTATGTTTATCCGCATTCTAGAACCCATAACACAAGCTAGTTAAGCTATGCTTACTTTGGGTCTAGATAGCGTTGTGTAGAATGTCCTACAATATTTATTTATTTATTAATCCTGCATCACGAAAGTTAAGTTTATGAATAGCTTAATAAACAATACTCCTTCTTCATCATATCATTGTCCCGGTTACATCCGAAGCTTTCACTTCCGATCTCGGGGTCCGTTTTATACAGTCTGACTGCGTGTTTGGTTGAACTTCGATATTTTCCGTGAAGCAACTGCCATCTGACCTCCACGATATACACATTGAATGTTAATCTTGCAGGCTATCCACGTAGAGATCGCTGTACCGTTATACTGTACTGCGGAGCCTGCGGGTGAATCGTACGAGAGCGCCGTGCGCCTTGTCATGAGGAATAGCGTGGGACGCGCGTTACTCGCGCCACACGCTAATGTGACGGCGTTAGCGCCTCTCGCCGCATTGTCACGACGGGCTAGCGACAGGTAATACATCCATTATATCTCGGATACGTATCGTGGACCTCAATCGCGAGACAAACGAGGCCTTGGCGCCCGCGGATTGTCTTGTAATAATCTATGCTTTGTGAATTTGAGCTCGTTCACGCCAGTAGCACCCCGTGCTATCCTCAAAAGACACCCAATATACGTGTACTGCGCGTATAGAGCACATTTTAGGTCCAAGATATATGTCCGGAGCAATATTATAAGATATCATTTCAGATCATCGTTCTGTCGCTGTCTGTACATTTTATCCTACTCATCTCATTCTCTAAACTTTTTCACAACTAAGTAGGGACTAACTACAAAACCGCCGAACCGAAAGTTCTGTAGTTAGACACACTTCCTTCTATCCTACTATCAGGGAGTAAGGGGCCTCACCGAGGCTGGCAAGGCCAAGCCGTCACCTACAAATAGGTACACCTGGTGCTTGAGGCTCTAGTGTAGGTATTCTTCTCAGGGTTGGGAATTTAGACGGCTGTCAAAAAAAGGAGTAAGCAGAACAGAGCCGCGGATGCAAGTAGGAAAAATGCAAAAAAATAATTATCATAAATATTCACCATACAAACAATCACGCCTTTATCCCCGGAGGGTTAGGCAGAGGTGAATTAACACACACATTTCACCAATCATTATATTAGATCCCACGTACATAATAGGGGGTGAGCCTATTGCTGTATTCCGGGCACTATTGTTGAATCGAACCATGTATCTGAGGCTGAGCATCATATTATTGTATTAAAAATCTAGTAAGTGATAATTCTAATTCATTTACAGTGCTTTAGGAATGGACCTGCTTATATCCGGGTTAGATGCTGCTGGCACGTTCATGACCTTCCAAGGGTCAGTGAGTGGAGTTACCGTCAAGGATGAAGTCTGGGTGACCGGCTCAGATCTGCGAGCGGATAGGGTGACTGGTGAGTACAATTAATTATTATGTATTTCTTCGTAAACTTTTTTCCAAGTTTTTTTCAGAAAACATATCATCTAAACCTATTTGTAAGCAATCGAATTAAGCCTAGCTAGTTAGATTGTGATAACCGATGCTAAATGAACTGTATGAACCTTCCAGTTAACAGTTTTCAATATACAAAGTAAAAACTGAAAAAAGGCGTCTTTCCCTCCTCCCCCACCGCCATCTCGCGTCCCACTTTCAGGGACTTTATTAAGTTCATCTGGGCACCTTAATGCCGGCCACACACTTTCATGTATACTTGCGCAAGTCTAGACTAAAGGTCCAACCCCACCAAACGGACGGCATCGGCCATGACAGCTTGACTTGCGTCATGCCGCTGCACGTCGCTGTCAAGCGGTTGTGCGTGACTTGGTAATATAAACTTCAAACACTGTGATAATAAGATTTAATTTTGTTTAAAGATTGTAAAATCCGTTCCGATGCCGTCCGTTTCGTTCATTCACATTTTGGTGGTACCGAAAATTACAGATGGCGAAATATAAATACACCTTTGTCTATACCTTCGGGGATTTATAGGCGTATGAATATGTCTATTTGCATTGGTCTGGTCGTGCCTCGGGGAGCACGTTCAGTCGTCGGCCCCGGTTGTCATACGAATACACATATATGGCAGTCGTTAATTAGGGGAAATGGGTGAAATGACAGAAGGATTGATCACCCGCCCGATCAACGGCGTCCCCACTGGAAGCAATAGTCAAAACTACACGAATTATTTGGTCTGATTTGTTTAAGTTACATACATACATACATACAATAACGCCTTTATTCTTGGAGGGTTAGGCAGATGTGAATAGGGTAGTGTCCTGGGTCATCAGATCCTTACCAATACTGCTTAGTATCTTAGTTTTTTCTCAAAAAATATGCATAGTAAACTAAGATATTGCCCAACTAAACTGAAACTATGACTTTTCATTATTTTCAATTTCCAAAATAGGTCAAAATATAAACAATCGAATTAAGTCACAATTTAAAACTTTTTAGATTCCTTATTAAATTTCAAATCGATCTTATTATGCATTGTACACGTGTAAACGCAACGTGGACCGAGATAAATGCGATATTCTCTTGCACTCCATACATTTTACACTACGACTAACACGCGGTGACGTCACCACGTGCGACGATTTTGTATGGAGCGTTTTCGGGCGGCTCGAGGAATTGTATTTTCAAAATCAAATTTCTTTAAAACTATTTGTCGTAAGAATATTTCACTTTAGCAGTTAATTATATTATTGCAAAATGTACAGATTACGATAATAAAAAAAAAATAGGACACAAGCCTATTAACACCCACATTTCACCAATCAATAAATTAGGTCCCACGTAATAGGGGTGAGGGTTTGTTTAAGTTTCCTGGGCTAAATTTACTTTTTTTCCTTCCGTAGTGTCGGGTGGTTGGGCCGTATGCCTCGACGGAGTGGGCTGGCGTGCTCCGGCCGGCGTGGCAGTGTTCGGCGGCAGCGGCGCGTCGCTAGCGTTGTTACTGCGGGACGCGCCCGCTACACACGTACTGAGGCTCGACCGGCAACACACTGTGTACACCCTGTACCAGATACCTTTGGACAAGGTATGGTTGTTCCTTATAGTAGTTTGACCCTCCAACCCCGGGAGGACAGCTGTACTGACTTGCAGTACTTAAAGCAATCTTGATGACGCCTCGTACGCTCAGGTCGTGTACAGGTACGCCGTTAATCAAACGTGCAATCCTGTTAATATTATGAACGCGAAAGTTTGTATGTTAATATGTATGTGAGGATATTTGTTACTCTTTCACGTAAAAACTACTGAATGGATTTTATTGAAACTTTACAATAAAATAGCATAAACATCAGAATCACACATAGGCTATATATCAGCGATAAACAGGATCAGAATTCCACGCGGGCGGACCCGCGGGTAACAGCTAGTTTGTTATAAAACCTCTAGATTGTCATACTTTGAACATTATTGTTATCAAGAAAAGTCTTCAGATACCAGAGTAGCAGATGGCCCTGTTTTAATAATTTGTGATTACGCTTAGAATTAATAACCTAGTCTAAAATCAAAAAGCACTGCCGGTATTTATTATTTCCCTTCTAACAATCTTCCCAATTCTTTTCAGATGGAATTCCTGCCCGGTGAATGGCCGTCTGCCCTAGTCCCACTGTCATTCACTGCGGGCGGCCTAACATCAGGCCCGCTGATCTGCACCGACGAACAACGTTACGCACTAGAGGGCGCCGCTATCGATTTACCTTACACCTGTAGAACTAAGGCACCGCATATCGCTGAGCCTGTACTGGATATTGTTAACGGTAAGAGAAAATAACTTATAAGCGAAGTTCCCGTGAAATTCGGTTACCTCATTGAAGTAAGGCTAAAGAGTCGATGTATAAAATGTTAACAAACTCGATGGAGACAGTCCTACATTATTTTATACTAGCACCATCTTGCGGTTTCACCCACATAAGTCCTGATTCCGTGAGAATATCAGAGTAAAAAGTAGCCTATGTTACTCAGGGATAACGCAGCTTTCTAACGGTGATAGAATAGGCTATTTGACAACATTAAAAATATACTACAAATTATGGTCATCCTATTAGAAAATAACGTTAAAAGACCTACGAGACTACAATTTACTCTCAAATATGTGTATTTTATGAGAATTGCAAATATAAAAATGTTATATTTTGTTGATTTATTGTCTATGGCAAAAACGCTCGTGATTGGTCAGAGCTCTGGGTGACGTCATTTCTACAAAATATCTCCAGTTGTATGTTGTTTCGGTGTTATTATTTGCTTTTTCCTTGATTATCGCGAGTTTTATGGACATATTTTGTGATTAAGTTCGAAATGGATACAAATTTTCTGCGAGCTGATGATAACAGCAACTTACAGTGACGTCACAACTCACACGCATCGCCATGTTTAATTAATATAGCGTTTTTCGCGCACTATTGTAAATCTAAACTTTAACATTGATTTTTAAACATAATGCATTGTTTTTTACAGAAATATTAATGTGATATGTTTATACTGTAATAAGCAATCATATAAAGTGGTTTTTGAACATTAGTCAAATAGCCTATTGATTGATTGATTGATATTATTAGTATAGAAGTATTGATTAATATGGATGAAAATGTTCGCATTATTTAACACCTCTCATTGGCTGGATTTTAAAACATGTACTTTAATGTTTTTTTTTACTTCAGGTCAAATGGGCTGCAAGGTAATACCCGCAAGTTTAATAATCGAAGCGTTGGAAGTAGAACTATGTGCGGAGTGGACGGTGTACCGAGCGTGCACGAAAGTGCTTCTATTGCCGCAGATACGAGTGTCGAACACTCAAGTGTCTCTGCTTACCCCGCCTGCAGTGTTCACGGTCAGCGGTCACCCGCACGCGCTCAAACTCGTACGCTTTGTGCCTTCAGCAGGACTGAAGTTAGACGCTACTACTGATAATGGTAAGTTTTTTTATATCATCATCATCATCATCATTATTACCGAAGATTTTTGGCTTTGTAGTCCAAGGTCTGCTTATTATTTTACCTACATCAGACTCTTGTTCATCATTTAGTAGGTGCACCGAAGCAGGTGAGGTTGGATGGGACCCCAAAGGTGGCAGTAGGACCCTGTACTATGTTTGTAAATATATCTTAATAGTATAATAATACACCTATCAGTGGGCGAAGCCGATTTCTGCCGCCTATCCAATAGTGCATGTCAAACTACATCGAGGTAAATCGTGTTTTCACCGGCTTATCTTAAAATTTCCACCCTACGCCATCTTTTGTTCTAGATGATTGCCGGTATTTATGTCCATATGGAATATGAATTGTAGTTGCCAGATCAGAGATCCATACATCATACACCACATTATTACAGACATAAAATTTAAAACAAAATTGTCCTTAGTTTACCTATCATCATCATCACTATCACTACATATTATAAAACAAAGTCGCTGTCGCTGTCTGTCCGTCCCTATATATGCTTAAATCTTCAAAACTACGCAACGGATTTTGAAGCGGTTTTTTTTTAATAGATAGAGTGATTCAAGAGGAAGGTTTATGTGTATTATACATGCATATTATTGTAGAGAAACACTGATAAATCGGGATCAGAATACCACGCGGGCGGAAAATATGTTGTACAAGTTCGCCGGGTCAGCTAGTTTAATATATAAAAAGCAATGCCATTTTTCGTTGTTAGTTTATAACTCAAGAACGGCTGAACCGATTTGGCTAATTTTAGTCTTGAAATATTCGTGGGTGTCCAGGGAAGGTTTAAGGGATGAGAAAATAGGTGCAGCGGGAACGGGAAAAATATGGCGGTACGAAGTTCGCCGGGACAGCTAGTAGATTATAATTTAAAAGAAATTCTCGTCACCAGGTTCAATACGAGTGATAGTAAGCAACGAAGCCGACACGTGCGGTCACGGCTGGGTGCTGGTGCAGTCCAAGCTGACGTCACAGGAGTTGCGCGTCGACGTGCAGAGGGAGTGCGACGCGGCGTGCGGCACGCTGCTCGGCGCCTTGTTGTCGTTGCTGCGCCCGTACCTGTCTAGTATCGCTACTGCTGTCGGCGTACTTGCTGCGTACCTCTACAGTGAGTACCAGACCATTAGATGTGCAATTCTCTAGCACAACGTTGCTATAGATTGTCATTGGTCGATTTTCAGTGACGTCATCCAGTCCGACCAATGACAATTTCTATCAAGTTTATCGCAATGTCGTGCTCGACACTGTCTTTTATATCATCAAAATGTTGTAATTGTAACTCCATAACTAGACATAGTTATGCAAAACAAGTATCAATTAGCTACCATGAAGGGAGATATACAATTTCCTATGCGATTCTTTCAGCTAGAGGGTATCTCTTACTCTAATAGGTCAAGATTTACTTTATGCAAATATGTATAGTTTCATGTGTACTATGTTGGGTTCTAAAAACTTTAAGATAATAAAAAAACTAACATAAAGTTACTTCGAATATATTTAAGGACGTGTCGCGCATGAGTACGTAGTGCAAATTGTATGGATTCTTGCACAATAATTTTGAGCAAATTATCTGCACAAAATTAGCTCAGTATTATTTGCCCGAAACATGCATCCGTGACCGAATGAAACGGTTGGACCCAATGAAATATCACATGCCGTCGTAGGGCTCGATTGCGGGCTAAATGCCGTCCATGGTACCGATTCTCCGAAGCTAATGTAGTATTATGAAATTGTAATTAATGCTTTTTTAAGCAGAAACCATTGACCTATAAATTCCAATAAACAATCTATCTCTTCCAGTCCAATCAAGACAAACCCGCAAAGCATCAATCCGTATGCCAACGGAGCCGGTCCAAACAGTTCTACCCCCAGATTCCCCGCCTCTGATGAACCGCTCCCGTACTTGGTCTCGGAGCCCTTACGCGTCGAGTGGACCTGCCGGCCCAGTATACGGAGACACTAGCATGTTACCGGACCAGAGCTTCACGGCCAATGGGACTAGGAACAACGTGTTCCTATAGTAGCTTGGGTTTCACCGTATCGGTGAATGGTTAAACGTAGACTGATTATGTCAAATCTTAGACCATATAAACTTTATAGACACAGTAAGTAACATTACAACGCGGCGTGAAATAGATCTATAAGTACATATACTCACTCCTGTAAATGCCCCAATGGGTAGACAGAGGCGTATTAACACCCATATTTCGCATTTCGCCCAGTTCGGGAACTTGAAAAAATCTAGTACTTTGGTGTTGACCGGGTTGGGGGACCTAAAATTTGCTCAAATGTGCACTATACGCGCAGTGCACGTATCTTGGAAGTCTTAGGATAGCACGGGATACTACTGAGGTGGACTAGTTGAAATTCACCAAGAATAGATATTATTACAAAACACGTTCTCGCGATTGAGGTCCAAAATACGTGTGCCGAGGTATACAATTATACATAATACATATATGCATCCCATAACATGTACACATTAACAGTTTAAAAAACAATATTGACTTTAGTTTCCTCACACATAACGCGTTTATCACGCCGTTTTTTGCTATGCATTTTGTTAGTAAAACTGTGTCTATACTGTATATGGTCAAAGTGTCAAACAATATTTTTGTAATACCACTAAAGACGTATTGTGAATTCACTTTAAGATCTATGAACGTTCTCAGTGTTAAAGCCCTGTGAGACTGTTTTTATAAAGGTAAGTATTAACTGGTTAAGTTTTTTATTAAAGGTTGCAAATAGTTCATAAGTTTTGTATGTATAGCTTTAACAAATTGTAACAACGATGTGCGTATTATTTTTATAAACCTATGGGTGCTTACATAGAGAAACAGGTTACCGGTACGGGCGAGCCGGTGCGGGTATACTATATTCGTCGTTTGTCAAAAAAATCGCAAAGTTATCGCGTCCATAATGTAAGTAATCTATGATATGAAAATAAACCGCTGAATGTGTTGCTAAGCGCAACAAATTTCGCTAATTCTTATTGTTTAATTATTTTTTAGAATATACCTTGAAGTACGAGGATGGTTCTTATGGAAAGAAAAATTTTAAAAATTGTCTGAAAAATGTCTAAAAACAACACTTTTCTATACTCCCATACAAACGATTCGTAATAATACTTAAAAGTAAATTTGAACTTTAATACGATACTTACCACAAAGTTCAAGTGCTAGTGGATTGGTTCGGAAGGCAAAACAATTGAGTGACATCAGTATCGTATGAATATTGACAAGTTAAGCGATACGAAGTTCGCGGGGTCAGCTAGTTAAAAATAAAAACGTCTTCATTGTACACCATCGATATCGATATAACAATATAACAAAGATATCTAAGCAAGTAAGTAAAGTATAGATGGCGGCCTTATCGCTCTGCGGCAATTTCTTACAGGCAACCAACATGTTATTATAGTTAAAAATATGGGCGCGAATGCGTTGCGATTTTCTCTGACATATACCATATGGATACGACATATGTGCAAATACTGAAACCGCGAAGCATCCTGGTCCGTAGGAATAGAACCAAATTAAATTTAAACTTAAATTCCCTGATTTATAAAATCCGAAATTTTCTAACAAAATAATTATTAAAATAAATGTAGAAAATGCAACCACTTGTATAAGTCATTAAATAGTTTCATCCATTGCTTTAAAGTCATTGACTGTGTCATAAGTCATTAATAAATACGCACACACCTTCACACACACACACAACAACTTAACACACACACACAACAAATAGGCATAGTAAGTAACTTACTTGAACAGCTAAGCGGCAACATGCGATTCTACAGAGTGCTCAAAGTTGTTCAAATTCTATAAAATTAAAACTCTAATTTCTGCCCTTAATACTGGACCAATTTTGTTCAAACTTTTCCTGCTTGAAGCTTAGGGGGTACCAAGTACATGGTTTCAATTATTGCCTATATGTCGTATCCATATTGTATGTTGTGTTAGAAAGGAAACGACGAACTATCATAATTTTTGTTGCTATGGAAACTTGTCGGTGCAGGTGGCCGCTACCGGTAACCTGTGTCTCTATCGGCCGTTCCCAATAACATATCTACAGATAAAGGTAAAGGTAGAGATAGTTCTTTTGTCAAATCCTATTGTTATTTTGCTACTATGAAATGTGTTACCATAGAGATTGATGACGTTTTTATCCTTTCTAATGTCAAAACTGGCGATAGATAGGTTATTGGGAACGGCTGTATGCAAGCAACCTATCATTGTATTACATACTTTGTCAGCGTGGACAAGTCCAGAAATCTTAAATGAAGAGGGCGCTAGTCATTATCAAAATAATTGACCGTTTTGAATTTAAATTAATAATATTAAACGCAGGAGGCGCTGGTTAAAATGGTTGTTTTACTAAACAGAGGTTTTGAATTAGGTATATCACTCTTTAAAACATTACTATCTAATAGCAGATACTGCGTGTAAATGGTCTCAGTTACCATAGACGCCCAAGATCGTGCAAAGTGTAGGAAGAAGAGCTGGAAGGCGGACGTTGAGCTCCGAAGTCACCTTGGCCTCGGATGCAATCACTAAAATACGTTCCATGAAGAAGATGACGAGCGGACACTCATACGTTAGTTCCTATTTCTGATGTCTAACGTGGCTAAACTAGTCTTACGTCCCTCTTAAGGCGTATTTATTTATCTATCATCCGGCTGAGCTCGTATTGAACGAGTATCGCGCGCTCACTGTGGTACACGTTTATATAAGTGGATGTAGGCACTAGGCACCTATGTGAACTTTTCTACCACGCCTACTTTACCTCAAATATATAAAATGTAAAAGAAAGTCGAAAATCGTGTTAGTTTATACCCTTTAAAACTCGAGAACCGCTGGACCGATTTTGATGATTTTTATTTTGTTGGGTTCGTTTTGACATTGCTGTCGACTTGTGCTCGACAACGACAACGTGACGTCACTAAATTTACAGCATGCGAAATTGAAATCTCACCGCGGATTCAACTGTCGAATCTGTTCGGTCGTTCGAAACATTCTTACAGCATGTGCCTGCTGAGCTCAATAGCGACTACTGCTGACATAGGACATGGATATATAGTTTTATTATTCATATAATTATTTTTGTTACAGTATTCATTTAAGCATTAGGTAATTTGTCTGATATACTAACGAAATGCTTTACTTACATTAAAAATGTGACATTTGAAATAAATTTTGTATTATTAACATTTCGAGGGTGGGTTCATCTTAACAGTCTGAGATTATTCTTACGTGCATTTGTTCCGTGAATGAATTCCTATAAATTTTTACTGATAGATGATTTCCCAAACACGGTTGATCTTTATTCTACCGTTCAATGCGTTATGTCTAACAAAGTATAAATATAAACTATTTTTTCTACAAAAATCGTTAAAAAATGCACGTAGAAATAATATCTTAAATGAGGAGGTTTAATATTAAATAAGTTATACGTTGATTATTATTAATAGGTACAGGTTTCTATCAATATGCAAATCTTCTATAGTTTCAGTCTTATTTTCTTGATTTTATTTTTGTTATCATTCCAAATAGCCTCGGATGAGTCGGTCTGCAGCCCTATTTATTCATTATATTCAATTGTTGGCTGTGTACGCTCGATCAATCGTCAAACAAACAAGCCGCGCGTCATGTTGCGCGTCTGCTCGCAACATCGCACGTGTTGCGCAACGTTGCTAAACTTGATGAGCGTCACGTGTTGCGCGTCAAATGTACGCCGCTTTATCATAAGTGATAATAAAGCTCCGCACTATGTGTGTTAAAGGCTCATAATTTATTAGTTAAATGAAGCTTTGTAATATAAGACATAGAAATGTAAATACAATTGTAAATAAGATCTCAAAGGAACTAGTTTTATTTTTAAGTTGTATTTTCATTTCGTTAGTGACGTATTGTAAATGCAAACATGTTTATGACATGAAACAAGTCATTGTTTTAGAATTTAGTTGAAATAAAATGTGTTTGTAAGCCTGTACTTGGTATGGGGGTTCATAATGTGATGTGTGAAATAAAATATTTTTTTAAATTGATTTTTTACTTTTTTATTTAAACCTTTTTTTCATATATTATATTTTTTTACATAAATAATAGCAGTTCTCATACAGCCAAGTTGTCTTTATATTAGGGGCTGTCCATAAATCACGTGATGTTTTTAGCTTTTTTAACCCCCTCCTCCATGGTGATACGTGGTGAACTTTTAGACTACCCTTCCCCCCTGCCCAAAATCACGTGTATTTTTTTGGTGCTATTTATTAAAAAAACAGAATATTCACGTTTTATATATTACTTACTTAATTCTAGAAAATTGAGCACGTAATTTCGGTTACTAATATTCTTATTTAAAAAAAATATTTCCTGATTTTTTCGAACCCCCCACTCCCCGTGTTGAGTCTTACGTGATTAATGGACAGCCTCTAAAGAAGTCACACAGTGTCATGAAACTTGTTATCAAACATTTTCTATACTAATCCATACTTCCATACTTATACTTACTTAATATTATAAATGCGAAAGTAACTCTGTCCGTCTGTCTGTCTGTCGGTACAACATCTACCTACTATTTATCAATCAAATTGATTGTTTGATACCTAATAGTACATGTAACACGTAAAAAAAAACATCCACGGAGGACAGAATAACAGATCAATGTGAATATACAAATAATTATATTCATGCATAAAAATATTTGCATTGGACGAGAACCGAACCCGCAACCTGACCTAACAGTCGAGCGGCCTGTACATTATAAAGTTCGTTGAATATTGATAACATAATCGGTGTGTACAAATCTAGATTTGTATAGGTACAGACTCATTATCTGATTCAATTCATTATGCATTATATAGGACTTAATTGTAAGATTACGTCATTCTAAGCTGAACAATGACAAATCATATTATCTAAAATATCTGTACACGTGTACGAAAAATAAACCGACTCTTTTATGACGTAAATAGTAGCGAAAATCGACCTTGTTTGTTAAGGTTTGATTCCGAGCCGACCGCACACGATAGCTGAGACACTTACAGTACAGCGGCGCGGCGTACCCATTACTTGTTAAACTCCGATTCCGATAAAGGGGACCATTGAGAAGCCGCAATGGATTACGCGTGTCTGCTCTGCAGTTGTCGTACGCGTACGCCGCCGGACACTTTCGGAATCATACCTTTACACGTGTCGGTAACGTACACACGTATACTTATAGTAGAAGAATATAATTGAGTTAGCCTTCGTGACACAAGTAGGTACACAACAGAAGATCGACTTGAATTCATACAACCTATTTAACAATGAGGTTCTCTCGCCGCGCGCCGGTCGGTGTATCATGGATTATGGCGCTTTGCCCTTTGGCGACTTAAGTGTCGGTAATTGCACTTTTTGTATGACCTTCCTCCCCCTAAATTGGTAAGGAGCTGTGCATTTTGTTCGATACTTCATTTAAAAATGTAAGGTCAAAAGCTTTCTAGTTTACTGAAAATTGTGGATAGTTAAGTAGCCATTTTTAATCTACCTAGACCTAACAGTACCCCTAGCACGAAAAACTATTGTAATCGTATCGTAAACGTAACGAGAGCACGGCACGGAGTATTGCGATAGGCAGGCTTCACTCGCACACTTAACGATAAATTGTTCGTGCTCACCCCCTCACAGGTACCAGGTACCTGTATTTTTTTTCAAAAACAAGTAAATAACTCTTTTCGAATATATACAATTGCACGGGCAGCTTTGAGCCCCGAGTGACTTCAGCAGTCCAGCTCCAGCCAGACACGAACACCTAAGTAGTGGTACCTACTTCAGTAACTAAGAATAAACCATTTCTAATAGGTAGTCGAGGAACGTAACTAGAATCAGAAAAATGCCAAAGTTATCCTTCTGCATCTTTTTATTTTGTGCTAAGAAGCTCCTTCCAGGTACATCCAGATCCCTATTGATTGCCCTATTTTTAATTACCTACCTGCCTATAACTACATGAGAGCATCATCATAAACATAATTTGGTATAGTTTCCCCCATTTCATAAGTACTACCTACACGTTTTGGTTAGTGTTGCCAATAAATAGAGTAGAACATCTGTAACAGGGAAAAATATGTAAATGAAGTAATGATTATGGGAGTTAATGTTTTAAGGTAACAGATTAACCTGAGTTTAATTTTGATAATTTATTTTATGATGAAGTGTATAAAGTGACTTCTATGTATACTAACAGAGAAGCTGTTTTGAATAAAATTTGTGTGATGGTTCCTTAAGTGAGGTGCGAATGGGGGAGGTGTACGGGACGCAGAGATTAAATGAGTTAATTAATTAGAGTAAGCGGACTCTGACCTCTGAGGGGAAAGCCTCGGATGGAACCGGGAACAATGCTGACTGAGTCCTTAGAAAATATTATGTTATGAGACTCGTTCGTCAGTTAGCCTTTATTAGTGTGGAGTGAGGGATCAATATAAGAATGTATCTAAATGTCTAATTTGTCTTAAATCGTTACAATACTGGTCTGAGGACAGCTAAAGTTTTATGCTCGAGGGTCGACGAGTCATTGTTATGGGCATAAAATTTGGAAAGCCTATCTGGGTCTATATGAGACCCGTAATGGTGAAAGCGGCGCCGCCTCGCACAATACATCGAATTCTGTTCCAGCTTAATAACTTAGTAGTGATACCTAGGTGTAAGGTGACCTAATAAGGCTATTG
The DNA here is from genome assembly GCA_914767945.1 of Eilema depressum. NCBI lineage: Eukaryota > Metazoa > Arthropoda > Insecta > Lepidoptera > Erebidae > Eilema > Eilema depressum. Next base: position 6,144,299 of record OU612026.1, read on the forward strand.
CCTCACAACATCATGTCGTAGGTATACGTCTTCATTAAATAGAAAACAGAACTAAATCGTAAGTCATTTATTTCTTACAAATTACCTGTCTACTTATGATGAAACATATTACAACTATAATATATTATGTTAAGATAAGAAAGTAGGTACAGAAACTACAAAAAGTATGAATGTTAATAACGGTTATAGGTGCAGGATAAATCTGTATCCTCGAGTAACAGTCACAAACAAATGGCTTGAACTATTTCTATGAAACATTTTGGATATATTTGATAGATCTAATAATATGATAAAATCCAGTATAATATCTAGGTCACTGGTGGTCAGGGTCCCTACTTCACACGGGCATATATTCGTAAAATAAAGAAAACTAATGACTTGAGCGGCGGCTGTCTGTCTGTTATGCTTTCCGGCCTAAACCACTGAACCGTTATTAATGAAATTTGGTACAGAGAGAGATTAGAGCTTGGAAAAGGCCATCTACGCGGGTGGCGCTGCAGGCAACAGCTAGTATTAAATAAAAAATCTTACCTTATAATACCTCGAATATCTAAGAACGATAATCTTAGGTACGGTATTGGTGTACTTAATTATTTCAAAATATCGCACTTTTGAATTATTTGTACTACTAGAATGTCTTCTATTTGATCTAATAGCTATATGGCTTTGTATCATTACTTAAATCATTGTTATTTAAATATTACTAAAGTAATTTAATTTAATGAAGTACTCTGTGGTTTAATGTTAGTACAGGCGCAATAGATACCAAGTACCTAACTAGCTACGATAAATTTATTTCTCGGATACCCTCACTTTAATGAGTAATCTGTAAAGTACCTACTTGTTTTGGTAAGTAGGTATATCTAAAGTGAATCTGCTGCTTCGCCTAGCATTTCTAGAAGATCTTCTTGAGGAGATTTTGGAATATCAGCAATAAAAGTGAGGTCAGTGTTTTTTATTTTAACACTAGTATCAATAGTTTCATATTGAATATCCCTTGCTATTTCCAGAACCTTTTTCTTAGAATTTTTATCCCCAAGTTCAATTGGCAGTTTCAGTTCAATTTTACTTTTTGAGTGAGCATTTTCAATTGTTGCTAAAAGACAGTTTATTTCATTTGTATCTGCACATCTATTTTCATAATCTTCAATCGGATTCTTTTTATTATCATATTTATAAATATTTTCACCCAGGTTATTTAAAACATTTGTACTAATTGTAGATGGCAAGCTAAACGTGCCATCTTTCTTTTGTAAACCTAATCTCAGCAACACAGATATTTTTGTATGGTATTCTGAAAACCATAGAATTAATGTATTGTTCAGACATTTATAATCGTCGTCTGTAAATTTATTTGATAACTGCTCAAATCTTCTCATTGCTTGGTCAATTATACATTTGGGGAAAAACTGATGCATTAACATGGCAACACATCTTAAATGTCTGCGAGTGATATCAAAAATATTTTGATTTGTTGCCGCAGATAGTTGCCATTTGAAGATCATTGTCATAAGATCCCATAATTTGTTCATGGAGTAGTCATCCAGTTTCATTATAGAAGTAGAAGATATATCTCCAAGTAATTGTTTTATTACTGTGTGTGTAGCTACCGGCTGCGGCAGGAACAGTTCATCCAGGAGTTTGGGATGGAGTAATACTGTCACCACATCGGTGAGTACTGTAATATACAAAAACACATCATAAAGAAGTGTTACATTATTCATAGAATTCTGATTAAATAAAACTAACCTCTTTCAGATTTTTCTACTGTTATACTTTGAGCTTTTAGCCTTTGCTCAATCACGAAAACCATCTCACAGCCTAAATTGACGACTATAAAGGGTGTTGCGAAGTGTGACATCGTTATTAAACACTTATTTCACTCAGAATCTGAAGTAATCAATAACTATGACAAATAACCAGCCCTGTGAATCTTGCACCAAGGTTTTCTCTCAGAAAACTGTAGATGATTTTTACACCCAAACACTTGAGAAATTAACCTCCCAAGGAAAAATAAAGGAAACTTCCTCACATCTGATGACTGTAGCAACCAACTATGAAAGAGTGCTATATGTATATAATATTCTGAAGGAGCTGAATATACTTCCACAGTTGCTAGTTGGTGCAAAGGATGACACTGTATCAGTATTTTACCGTTACCAGGGCAACGAGTATTTCAAACACAGACAATATTATGAAGCATGGCAATCTTATAATCTCTCTTTACTATATGCTGTTACCTCATCAGAAAATTACATTTTAGCTGTTTCTAATAGATCAGCGGTATTTTTTGGAATGGAAAAATATATTGAATGCTTAGAAGATATAAAATTTGTACTCGACAGAATATTTCCAGAAAAGATAAAGCAAAAACTTTTGGAAAGGAGAACACAGTGTTTAGCTAGGGTAGCTACCCAAGAGGCCGCAAATAAAATAAAGGCAGAGAATGAGCTAAAAATAGAGGAGATATTAAAACTCAAAAGCCAAAGGGATAAAAAGTATGTGTGCGCAAGTTCAAAGCTGAAAGTTGTTTATACTGAGGAACTGGGTAGACATGTGATTGCAAATGAGGATATTGCTGTTGGGGAGGTACTAGCTGAGGAATACCCATACTTAACAGTACTCCTTCAACCCGAGTACTTATTTTGTTGTGCTTATTGCCTGCGCCGCAATATGAATCTCTATCCATGTTCATCCTGTATTTACACACTGTACTGCTCTGCGGAATGCCGTGAGACTGCTAGGAAGAAATATCATGTGATAGAATGTGGCTTATTGCCTACTTTATTAAAAATGGGGTTCTCAAAGATGGATATGTTAGCTTTGAGAGCTTTAATTAGATCAAGAACTAATGAAAGTGGTTGGATAGCATTGTTTAAATTGGTAGAGCAAGCTGTATCAAGTATTGATACAGAGGAATGGGGATGTGTTAAAGTGGGCAGTTCATGGATTTACGATTCCAGGAATTATAACACCATCCATACATTGTCTTCAAATATTGAGAAGAGAACCCTTTCTGATATATTCCGAAAGAGTATGTGTGCTGCATTTTTGACACACCTTTTAACTATACTGCATTTCCTAAGCTCTTCCGATGAAGCAATAATGGGGAATATTCTTAGATATGTTAGTGGAACGCTGTTACTGCATATTATGACAAGCCCGACAAATATGCATAGCATCAGTACAACTATGGCAGATGCTGAAGGTAAATTTGTTGAGGAATATCAAATTGCTAGCGGTGCATATGGATTTCTGAGTTTGCTGAATCATTCATGCGCCCCAAATGTTGTGCGCTACACCAAGTTGGGTACAGCTCGGATGTCTCTTATTGCTGTTAGACCCATCAAGAAGGGGATGCAAGTTTATGATAACTATGGGTAAGTAGTCTGTCTGTTGTTTTTTTTTTTTTTAAATGTTTTGTTCTATTTATATTTCTAACAAAGGACACTGGCCACGTTGTATGGAACTTCGGCTCAGGCGTAGACATTTTTTTATTGAAATAAAAATACTGCTATTTAGTAGCTGACACTATGTAGAAACTGATAACATAAATAGTTTAGTACCCAGACTTACTTATAAAAAGAAAAAAAGAACTCGGGTTTCATTCGAATATTTTTATTTAATTTTCTTCATCACTATCATACATCACTAAAATATTGTCCAGGAACCTAGCTGGCGGAGTGACAGATTCATACCTTGCCCAACTTAAGTACCAGATTACAGACATAATATGAGAGCAACAACCTACTGTCCTTCGGCCAACAATGCAGTTACAACAATATTCTTTTATTGCAGTTAAATCCTGGATATCATTGTCATATAAAATATAAATAAAATATGTTTTCCTACTTATATGCCTGCTTTGTATTTTGGCTCTTAATAACGTGCAGTTGCCGGATGAAGGAAAACTTGGCAGGAGGTTACTGGCTCTGTCCGCACAAACTTCAACCGTATAAGAACCATCATTTCTTATATGTTCTCCATAATATGATCTTGCCTGTTTTAATTGGTATGTTCCACAGGCTAGCAATATAAGTTCATTGTATTCTAATCTTGGAAACAATAGATTATTATCCATACTGACCTGAATGTCAGAGAATTGTGTTCGTCTCCTATTTAAATTATTTAATATGACATAATCAGCCAACATATTCTCTGTATTTAATTTATCTAAAACTCTATTTAGAATCAAGTTTGCATCAGGTCTATCTGATATTCTAGCGTGGAACTTATTTATCAAGGCAGCAGCTATTCTAAAATCTGAAATAGCGTGTGTTGAAGCAGTGTTAAAAAATTCACTTCGAAATAATTTGTATGACATTTTAAATATTCCATTCACTGCTTCAACTACCCACCTGCAAATAGTCACTGTACGTGATTTATTAGCTGCTGCTGTTGTTAATTGCGTTTGTCCTTGTTGCAGACACAAAGGAACATGTACACTGTATTGGCATTCTTGTAATAATGGAACACAATCTCTGAAACCCCTATCCAAAATGAAAACATCTCCAGGTTGGAAATATCTACGTAAAGTAGTGGTATCATTTTTAAATTCATTTGACAATATAGTTGCATCTGAAGTTGTTGCTGGATAGGGGCCTAAAACATCTATAATATAACCATCAGAACATACCATTAAAAAAGGCTTCATCAGATTTCTATATTTGTGCAATGAATATGTGTCTTTCTGGTACTTGTAATTGGAACTCTTTTGTAGGTATAAATATGTACCATCCATTATAATTATGGGTTTCCTCTCTTCCCCTCCAAAGAGTCCATTAGGGATCATGAGATTTCTGTCTGATATTTGGCTGCGAGTAATGTGTTCAATTCCTACATTCCTAGGCACGAAGTCCTGCAGTAGTATTTCGCGTACTTTATTAATGTATCTGCCCAAAGTGGTCCGAGGTACATTCAGCAACATAGACAGTCGTTCATTGGAATCTCCAGTTCTTATTTTAATAAGAAATGCTGCAAGAGCTAAAGAGTTATTCGGCAGACTATCAATATTGGGTACATCTGCTTTTAAGAGCTGAAACTGTTCTTTGGTTACTCCAGTCCAGTAATAAACCGTGTCATCAGTCATTTCCTCTATTTTTCTAAAATCTAAATGATGTTTTCTTTCTTTAACAAAGGAAGCAAAGTCTTGTATGTGTCTTGCTGTAAAATAATGCAAGGACTGAACATCATCTTCAAGTATATGAAAGTGGTCATTTCGTAGATGGAACTGGCAAATTCTACATTGTTGTGGTATATAATAATTATACACTTCAAATATATGCACTCTGAGCCACTTGGGAATCATTAGCCTCTCTTCTGCGTTACAGCCAGGGAAAAAGCAACGTGCTTGGGTATCAGCGGCCCTTCTATAATCCGGTAAATGGATTGTTCCTTCTGGATTCTGTTCTTCCTGTTCATCTCTTCGCTCCATATTTTGTGTAACTTGCCTATTAGCCCTTTGCCAACAAGGATGACAAATTCTGTCAGATACTCTTAACTCACGTGGGTTAATCCAATCTACAATAACATTTCTTATGTCTCTCTCCCGATCTGAGTCTATGTTTAAACTATGTGTTCTTATTCTCATAAGAGAAGTTGAGCAACTAACACATATTTGTCTCTGATGTCCTGAACTTGACGCTCCTTGATTTGAAATTGAGACATTTGGAGAGTTCAGTAATGCCACAGTCCAACAAGAGTGGCATATCTGGCTGTGGGTGTCAATCTGTTAACAATAAATAAACTATATTATTAAGGGCAATAATACATACATACATACTACATACTAATAATATCTAATATTAAATAATACATACATATCTACATACATACATAATATACAATCTCGCCTTTATCCCCATAATAATGAATACATAATACATAATTATATACAGTCCCGCCTTTATCTCCCGAAGGTTAGGCAGAGGTGTATTTACACCCACATTTCACCAATCATTGTGTTAGGTCCCACGTAATAGAGGGCGAGCCTATTGGATAATTATTATAACGTAAAATATCGAACATGCAAAATACTTACAACTTGTGGTGCAATCCATTGGAGAATTACATGTCGCACTTCATCTAAGTTCAATATATGTCTTCTCCTGTGCGTCACATCAGCACCACAATTAATACAATGTAAAAGTTCCATATCAACAGTTGAATTCGGGTTATCCATGTCCAAGCGTGAGTCTTCATGTAAAGCGGGTACAATATCCAAAGAATTGCTAGGGTCAACGTTTAAAGCAGATACAGGGTCCGAGTGCAAGCCGAGGTCGTCGTTAGAGTTATCACAATCCATTTTGAATCAGAATTATTCAAATAATAACAATAACTGATAGCAGCCGTACACATCAAGCGAATGATATGACAGTGGTCGATGTCGATGTTGCTAGCGTTAAAAAATAAAACACCCATGCGCTTTATAACTTTTCAATATAATTTATTTTTTAAATATATTTTCGTCTTAAATAAAAAATAGTAAATGAAAAATAATCATTACTTATATGTGTTATAGACTTTGAAAATATCTTCTGTATTATATTTTAATTTAATAATCAGTGATTTAAGATTACTTTTTCCACTGATTTTTTATATTTGCAACATTAACCACCTTTTTGATAATGAATTGTGTGAATTGTACAGAACTTAATCATAATAAATATTCTCAAATACGTTTTCAAAATGGGTTCGTTTGATACTACAATATTGTGCCTAATATTATTTCATAATAAAAGAAGACTATAACCATTTACATTCTGCTGCGAAACAGCTGTCTAAGGGATAGCCGACTTTGGTCGTCCTCCTTTAGGGCTCCCATTTTGCTGAATTGAATTAAAAGTATTATTGCAAATGCATGGGAAGGCAGCAGATCTCAGGAAATCATGATTTGGGGAGGGGGGTTAATCCCTTCTAGACACCTACTACTTTAAGAACGGGAGCACACGATGCGTTGCGGCGCCGCACCGCAGAAATTTCCGGGGCCGCTCGTATGGCCGATTGGCCGAAATTTCTGCGGTGCGGCGCGCAACGCACCGTGTGCACCCGCACTAACTGTACTGTCCTGTACTGTTTTAGAACATCTTAGCACGTGTAACGACATTGATCAGAAGAACATTAGAGGAGTTAGAAGTATAATAAGTCCACTTCCTTAGCAAATCATCATCATCATCTTTAGACGTGTTAGACCTCGCCGCACCCGAGGCTCTCATCTCAGTTCACTTTGTTTTCCGGTTTTTGCTTTCCCATTTCGCATGCATGCCATTTCCTACGACTGCCCAGCTCTTCTTCCAGGGCCCAGACCCTTGGTAAAGCGAGACACTATTAAATACAACAAAAGCCCTATGAAAGAGTGAGCTGCCTGCTGTAAAACTTGAGAGTGCTATTTCATAAATATATGTCATATAAATTTATTTGATACAAATTATGTCGAAATTATTTACAGATATCACCATGCCGTCCAAGACCGCAAGGAGCGGCAGTCCAACCTTAAGTTCCAATATAAATTCACCTGCACATGTGAAGCTTGTGTTGACGATTGGGCTATGCATGCCAAATTATCACCAGGGGAAGGTATTCCAGCAGCTATTCTAAAGAAGAAAGAAGAGTGCTTGACACCTGTGGCAATCGACAAGCTTATGACAGCAGACCTGGACACAGCTTTCAAATGTTACCAGCCTTTATGTGAGCTCGTTGAAGCTTTAGATGGTTTCGCTCCTTGCAAGGAACTAGCCGAATGCCAGGAGTCTTTGAAACAATGTCTGTCTATATTCCACGGTGTTGTACCATATGATCAAAGTAAAATGTTGAAGTGGACAGCGTTCCCTCCCTGTACGCACACTGCGGACTCAACAGTTTAAGTTCCTTTTTAATTTTGCACCATAATCATCAATATTTTCGATTAGTGTCGCAACATGTAATTGGACCTAGACACTGATGCTATAGTCGTTTTGATGTGTCATATATTTTTTTGCCATCCATTCAGTATCAATGTGTGCTATAGATATGTATTTAGTCATTTATATTGTAAGAAAACTGCTATTACCTAGTAATAGAAATGTTACAAAATCTGTTAATCAAAAGCCATCCCAATATGAAATATAATTTCATAAATGGTGATTGCCATACTCGCATGTCGTGTGTGATATTTGCTATTGTTGTTTTTTATATTGTTTTGTTTGCATTAGATTTTTTAACTATTTTTTATAAGTAGATTTTAGTTCTCAAACTTCTTATAGCATCATGAAACTAATTATCACAAAACCATTGTTCTCAATTGATTACAACGAGAACTATGGATCCGTTCATGATTTTCTGATCTATCAAAGTATTCTAGAGTTACTATTACATTGACAGTATGCTGTCAAAATTTACTTTTAACTTTCAAAATTATTCAAAGTACTTTTGACCACAGGCTCTCGTAGTAATTTTGACTGAAAGTGATTTTGACGACAAGATTGGAGTCCAATTTATTTACTTTCGCACCAAACCAGTTTTAATTTTTGGACTACCTAAGAACTTTATACCTACTGTCCTTATTTCTATACTTACGATATGCGCGTAGAAATCGTAGATAAGTAAATAAGACTGATATACATATATTGGCGATTGCACTTTTAACAGTTTTGTAGAATTATTCTTAATATGAAATCATGCGATGCGTGCAGCGAATCCCTTAAATAAATAACCAGTTACATTTCTAGCATACCTTTTAACCAGTCTAAACAACAATCATTAAATGTAACTTCAAGTTGCAGGCAGCTAATTAAAATCAAACTAAAATCTAAAACATATTATGTTTGTTGTTGAATTATGTTTAAAACACCTATGAAACAGCTTTTGCGTGTGTAATAAAATTTGGATAACATATCAAAATTCTAGCCCAAACATCTGGGTTAGTCTGGATTCCTCCTATTCTCGATTCCCTCTGAAAATTTCGGTTTTAAAATAGCGTTTCATCACGCTATCAGCAAACAAAAATTTTCAGGGGAATCGAGAATGGGGGGAATACAGACCAAAAAATCTAATATCGTATTGGGCAGGCGTCCCACGATGAACACCATCATTGCCTAGAGTAAGCTTATTTTATGCTTATTATTCATGAAGTTAATGATTTTTTCTATTGATACCAACCATTGTCAAGTCACTAGTGAACCCACTGTCATACAAACTAAGTTTGTACCAGAAGTGGGTCTTAATTTTGGTGCTATTTTTTATAATCCTATAATTAAGATGAGCAAGCTCAGCAGTTACAAAGATCCGTGTGATTATATTTTCTTGTTGAAAACAATGGTTTGTGATAATTTTATGTTAACACGTTTGTAATTTTTATGGGATAGTTTTTTTATATTTTTATAAGTGTTATTTTGTGCCAGTATATTTTTTAATATTTCAATCGGAAGAAAATCCAAGTCATAGTTTAAATTGAAAATTCTAAACTATGACTTGCGTCGGTTACTGTCATGATTTAATTAATAAAAAAAATTCTGATACAGAATATATTGAGAGTTCTCTTGCGAATTGAGGGATTGTGGGTTGCGACATTCTAGAACCTATATTGTAAGCTATACTGAGTTTGGGTCTATATAGTGCTGTATAGCACCAATGTGCTAGAATGTAAGGATAAGACTCCAAATATTGACCCCGGGGGTCTAAGTTCCAAGTATGTATAACGTATTAACTTTGCAAAGAAACCGACTGCTGTAGGAATGTAAGGTTTTCTTAGAATAGTTACTACCAAGTCAGTACAGATTATCGGCGCAGGATTACGCCTTCAATATTGTAATAAGATAAAAAAATCAACACCAGCTTTTAAAAAACTACTACACTAACAAATAATCATGTAACATGCCAATGACGAAGGATAAAAATTTGCAAAGGAACCTGGTGGAAAAAAAAATCTTGCCTCGATCATGTCATGCACCCCATTGGGAAGCCCGCAGGAATCGGGTTATAGGGACCCCTAGCCACTGAAACATGCGAAAGTACTAGATTCAGTATACTTAAAAGTTACGTTTTTATAATGTTAACGAACCACACTATTATTTTGTTAATAACGCTACGAAAACGGAGGTACGTTTTGTTTTGATAGATCATAACGGCATACTACTCGTACATTTTTCTTTAACGAAATTAAATCTCGGGTTTTGTAAACATAACTCAATCAGGCCCTAGCTATTTGTTTAGCCGCATGTACAGTCAACAAGGGAAATACGGTTGCCCCATTACATACAACTTTATATGTAAAGGTATCTTCTTTGCAGACTATACACTATTTCCAATACTACTGTGTTTATCCATTAAGTTATACAATGCGTATATTTGTCTCTTTCTTTTTATACATGCGAAAATAAGACAAAGAAGATCTATCAGTTCAACTTACATGTTTCTATTAATAGATAATAATAAGGGATTATTATTGCAGTATATTTAGTGCATGCCATGTAATCAGATTGTTAGAAAGACATTATTACAGTGATGGTAGTTCAACTGAAATATTTAGTACAGGATATATTGCCTGACGTCACTGTGTAACTTATAATACTTGTATGTTGATGTTATATAAGTAGGTATAATATATTCGTGTTAGTTTAAGTAGAAAGAAATGTGATTAAACGATTTGAAAGAGGCAGAAGTAGGATGTCCGGCATACAAATTGACAATGTGCTAGTATGGTGAAGGGCAAAAATTTTCGTGGAAAAAGACTTGCCTCGATCTAGTTTGTCATGCACCTTGCTACCCATTGGCAAGCCGGCAGGAATCGTGTTATAGGGACCCCTTCGCCACTGCAATGTACTCTAGCTGCGCACAAATAAATTGTTTAGGTCTCTTCGGTGATTGTGCAGGTGCACCAGTTAACCAATCATAGATTAAGTAAACCAGTCATGGACTGAGAGTTTATGCCATTGGTTGATAAGTCCATGTATGGTTCTTTTGGTTGGTCCGTGTGCGAATTTCACGATGTTTGCCGGCACTTATATTGCGAGATAAGTCTTGATACTGTAAGATTGATGTTAGTAAGTTTATTTAATCGTATAGTATGTTTACAAGAAGGCCAAGTTATTAATAGAATTGAAAAAGGGAAAGCATTAAACATGACTTAGTAGCATAGCCTTATAAACAATAGCTGTAGAACCAATAGCTATGTAACCAATAGCCGTAGAACCAATATCCGTAGAACCAATAGCCGTAAACTCAAAAGCCGTAGAACCAATAGCCGTAGAACCAATAGCCATAGAACCAATAGCCGTAAAACCAATAGCTGTAGAACCAATAGCCATGTAACCAATAGCCGTAGAACCAATAGCTGTAGAACTAATAACCATATAACCAATAGCCGTAGAACCAATAGCCTAATAGGCTGGCATTGGATATAATCATTATCGTAAGTGAGCGAATGAAATCATGTCAAAATTACATGCAAAAACTTCTAGCGCATTCATAGCTTTTGGTATTGTCCTCATACAAACTTCACTGGTGATATAGGAACCAGTAAAATAGAGGCTACTCGGGTCTGTATCCCTTGCAGCAACCTCAGCATGACGGCATAGACTTATCTTTGATCGATCAAGTACGATAAAGAGCTGGAATGCTCTGCCCGTGCACGTGTTTCCTACTTCATACAGTCCCGGGTTCTTCAAGCGGGGCGTGAAAAAGCATCAATGAAGTTAGGGACCACCATTTTTAATACCCATCAGAAATCGTGTGCCGTATTTTCTGGACTGCACCTTATCTTTTTACCATCTAGCGGGGTGCATTCAATTGACGGAACATTATTATATAAAAACAAAAGTCTAAAGAGATTGTCTGTCTGCATCATGACGTTTTGGTCACGTGACACCATTCTTTAGCGATTTCATTAGTCGAAGAGAAATAGAAACTATCGCCATGCTGAGGCTGTTAATGTTGCCACCATTACAAATATACGAGCCCTCCCCTTTGGAGATGCGCCACCTTTTGACCCGTTAGACGGATGACACAATGTCCTGCCCACCACCAAAAGGCGAACTAGGTGACTGGGTGATCCTTAAAAATCGGGCATGACTATGATGCATGACTTTTAAGCTTCTAGGTAAAGTACTAATTATACATATGTGCAAGTATAACTAAATCTCTTTGTGCCAAATTTACATATAGATAAGTATATAACATATAATGGTATACTAAATTAAAATCATATATAATAGTAGGAAGATAAATAGTGTTCATTACAATCCCCCCCTCAATCTAATTAGTTTGGTGCCATGTTCATCTATCTATAGGATGGGATTATACTCAAATAATGCGTTTATAATGTGCAATCATAATCTGCTGTGTAATCAATATTTTTGATATAAATAACTTATTATAACTGTGTAACATTCAATAATGATAATTTTATTTTATGTTTATAAATGTGAATCAACAGATAAATATATGTATATATCCGTTAATACTGTATGTATTGTCTGTTTGGTCGAAGCACCTCTCTGAATTCGATTGAGTATGGTATTTGTATGTAGTAGATATGTGCATTATATATAATTGCCTATGTAATTGCCATTAGAACCTATGTATTTTGTAATTCAATTTAAGCATTTTGTATCAACTATATCTCGGGACACGTATCTTGGACCTAAAATGCCAGACAAACGAGGCCTAGGCGCGCGCTGATTGTTGTGGAATAATCTATGCTTGGTGAATTTGAGCTCGTCCATCGCAGTGGCAAATCGCTATCCTCAAATGGTACCCAAGAAACGTGTACTGCGCGAATAGAGCACATTTTTAGGTCCAAGACAAAGATAAATATATAAAAAGAGGTAGATACGTTATTGCGCGAAAATCGTGAAGATCCGAAAACGAGTCAATTGGAACATTTGCTTCTAGTACCGCGTGCCGAGCGGCGCCGGTCGGACGTTGAGCGGAAGCATCAGTGACTTAAAAAAATAACGAAAATGCCATCGTATGTTTATAGACACTGCACGAACTATTACTCTAAAGTTAATACAGTAGAGAAGTGTAGATGAATTAAAAATGTGTGTGTGTGAGTTCGGCACATTTTTCTACGTTGATTTGTAAGCATATGACATGTCTATGTTATGAAATGTCATTGGTCCAAGATATATGTTCGGAGCCCCTAAATATAAGAATATTAAAAAAATGCATACACCAAATATATCGATGTAGGTCTCTATTAGAACTTAAGATTTGTATGTTAAAAACTAGTCGTTTAGATCTGTTCACTCGATTAATATTGTAAAACTAGGGTAGGGTTATAGAAATACCGATTAGTTTTTGATCATTCTATGCCCCAAATTATTGTATCCAATCGGAGGCGGTTCATAAATATGTTTCCCGTATCAACAATCAGCATGGTAATTTACTAATAGTTTTGTGGATTATTTGTAACCTGATGTCTAGCTTCGCATTTGGCAGCATATTAAATTAGTAGTCTGCCACTTAGGAAGTATTATAAGTAAATTAGGTTGCACCATTGGAGCTAGTTCTGAGTTTGAGTATAACTATGTTTTGTAGTACTCGGAATACAGGACTATTTCCTAGGGAAAAGTTTTCTATAACGACATTTCGGTCCACTTTGACAAGTGGCAATTAGTTCATAGAATGATGACCAATGTATAGGATTGACATTTATTTTGACGTTTATAAAAGTTGTAAACGTATGTAAATCCCATATGGCCCTGCGCAGACGACAGACTATCCGTGACGCACTTTTTAGTCTGTGAAAATAGAACCTATGCAATTATAAGCAGAAACGCACACGACGCGCAAAAAGTCCGGCGCACAAAAAATCCGTGTAATTCGGGCAGACCGCACCGCGCCGCGCCGCGGCGCGCCGCTCCGCACAAAAAGTGTGTGAAAAAAATTGAACGTTTGCTTCAACGCGCGCTAACGCAGACGGCGCACACTTTAGTCGGCTGTTGCTAATGTTTAGTATGGAACTGTCCCTTCAGTAATCTTTCCGAAAGTATAGGATGTACCCAAAATTCTCTATTTCTTCTTCTTTTTCTGTACTTCATGTACAAAATAATACTTCGCGATCTCTGCACGATTTCCATAGCGTCTACGTCCCTACAGCTCTGCCGACAAAATGATTGAAGTTGTGCGTCGTGTGCGTTGAGTCTGTGAAAAATCGGCGACCGACTTTTTGCGCGCCATGCAGACTTTTTGTGCGCCGCAGACTCGATCGCACAAAAAGTGTGCCGTCTGCGCAGGGCCTATATTGATCATTCTATTCTACAAACGAATTGCCACTTTTCAAAGGGGCTGTTGTCCCTTTGGCCCTCATCATCACTAACGGTAGAGGTAAATCTACAAACGGTGCCATCTTAATAGCATCATTCTTTGCAGTTTTCAATATACCTTCGCTCAAATTGATCAGAAGTCTCAACTAGCTTTGCAGGATATAAGTACCCCCTCCGATAGCAATTATAAAGACATGTTAAATGTAGACAGGGTGATATCTTTGCAGCTGTTACTTTAGTTACTTTTTCGTTGGTTTGAAAGTAAATGCTTTGACTGGAAAGTCTGAAGCATCACGAGGCTATATGTAAACACATTATTGATTTTTTAAGGGATGTGCTATGCTCATAGGTTTAAGTTTAACTTTTAGACACATTTTGTTATACCTTCCTTTATTAATTTATGATGTTTATTCAATTACTCATATTTGATTAGGGATTACCCTTTTTCAAATTTATTAAGGCTGCTGGCGAATTCAAGGATTCTGTATTGATTTCCTCAACTACATAATATGTACTTATGTAAATTCAAAATTGTTTAACTACCGTCAAATTTATTATGTAAGGTAGGCGAAGTAATGTGAATGAGTATGAGCTGAAAGATATTATTATAATTTAAGCTTAACTAGAGGATCTAAGATCCTACTCATTGTGATGCCCCAGAAAGAGATGAACTTATAAAAAATTATGTTGTTAGTCAGTAAAATTGGTTAACGTGTATGTTGTAGGAACTACAACTCATAAACGTGTGTTACTTAACTAATAAATATGTGTGGTAAAAAATATAAGACATTGTTTTTATTCAGACACTGATGGTACAATCCTACCTCGATCAAAGGTATTCTTCCTCAATCGATTCCTCAATCAATAATTGTACGATACCCTATCATCTCTTTTGCTTCTATCCATCCAAAGGTTGCCTGGAAGAAATCGCTGTTAGCGATAAGGCCGCCCATTGTGCATTATATATTAATCTTGTTAAATTGATATCTTGTAATAGGTGGTGTACAATAAAGAATATATTATCTTATCAAGTCGTATGCAATGTTTGCATTTAGGACTCCAAGGTTCGCTCTTCTGCTCCTCCTTTTATATCGGCATTATCTCCTATTTTCCTCACCTGTGCACCTGCTGCTTATATAAAGAACTAGCTGTTGCCCGCGGCTCCGCCCGCGTGGATGTCGTTTATCGCGTGGTGTTATAAATTTTAGTGCAGAGAGTTGCGCGTTAAACGCTGATTAGAGGAGCTTTATTTTTTAGAGGAGGTAGGAAACGACGGTATATCCGTCCCAATCGCATTTTCTACATTTATTTTAATAATTATTTTGTTAGAAAATATCGGATTTTATAAATCAGGGAATTTAAGTTTAAATTTAATTTGGTTCTATTCCTACGGACCAGGATGCTTCGCGGTTTCAGTATTTGCACATATGTCGTATCCATATCGTATAAAAAAAAGATTAGACACTGTACTCACCTCTCTATTCGGCTCCTACTTGACTCTGTACTCCACGTCGTAGGTACGAGAACTCCACTCTGTATTCGCGTCTCTACTCGATGCCACTACTCGACTTCACTAATTACAGTACGACTCACGACAATAGTATTGGGATGGGGTACTTCAAGAAGGGCGAGTGTGACGCCTCTGGAGTTGCATACGTCCATAGGCCACAGTAACCACTTTCCATCAGGTGGGCCTGGTGCTTGTTTGCCACTTGAGTGGTATATAAGAATGTTCCTACCTGGATATCTACTCGACTCTCTATTGTAGTCCCCATTCCTTTGCCCTTCTCGCACTACCTGTACCTTTCCTGTCTACTCAACTATAATAGGTAGGTACTTCGTCTTCGCCAAGCTCTAATCTGTCTTTGCGTGAAAAACGATTAACGGATCCTAAGACTGTACCAAAATTTATATCACAATTGACAAATAAGAAATTAAAAAAAGCAATACTAAATACCGGTTCGCATATATTGGTAGTTTGAAACCAAACGATAGCTTGAATTTAAACGCGAGAACGCCATCTAGTTATCATTCTGTAACTAAATCTTAAAAATTCAAATTTTAATTTCATGATTAAAAACGTATTAGTTTACACAATTGTGTATGTAAAAATAAAGTCTATTAATTGACATTCTTGCTCGGATGTAATAAGCTATAAAAATTGACCAATAATAGTAAAAAGCGCCATCTGTCTATCGGGCCATTTTCCGTTTATTATCATAATTGTTCACAACTTCGGTTCTACTCAACCGATTCCGATCAAACAAACGTAAGATTTTAAGTCTGAGCAAGCCCTTTCTAACAAAAAAACTGCATCAAAATCCGTCCAGTAGTTTTTGCGTCCATCGCGGACAAACAGACAAACAGACAAACAGACAGGAAATGAAAAAAAAAAATTTTCGTATTCAGTATCGCAAATATAACATAACCCAAGTATTTTTTTTTAAATATCACCAATGTACAGATACGACCACTTTACAATTTTATAATAGTATAGATAGATATATTTTAATAATTTCAATACATACAATTATGTACTTACCTATTTTTTTTTTTTTTTTTTTTTTGCATGAGAAAAACGCTTTTTTAAAACCTACCTTTTTTCGTAAGAATCGAGAACCGGGGAAATAGTGATTAGCAATTTTGCTCTTTTAACTTTGTGCGCTTTTACCATTTTGCTCCTTTAACATTTTGCTCTATTACCATTTTGCGAGTGTTACCATTTTGCGCTTTGAACGTTATGCACCCAAAGGCACGAATGAAAGATGTGTACAAAGAAATACTGATGGAATTAGAGTGGCATAGGATTGGGATTGCAGTAGATTAAGATTTTCGTTTGTGAAAAGTCAGCCAGATCAAAAAAAAACTATTGTACCTAAGGAAGATTTGTCAGCGTTTGACCATCCATCCTCACCTATGATAGATATGGCATTTCTTTTCGTTAATGTAGCAATTCCGGTACTTCGAATAAAATGTGGTAGACTATTGAACTGACGTCGAATCGGCGAATTCAGATCCCGTTCCCGCTGCACCTTCTATTCAAATTTCGACGTGTATTTTTGATCTCGAATATAGGTACATTTGGGAGGTTTCATTTTTATTTTTATTAAAAGCCTCCATTACCTACATTACCATACCACAGATATAATTCCGGAAACGGACTTATATCGCAAGACAAACGAGGCACTGGCGATCGCGGATTGCTTTGTAATACCTAATCTATACTTGGTGCTATCCCCAAAAGAGAACCAAGAAATGTGTAGGTACTGAGCGCACATTTTGTGCACATTTTAGGTCCAAGATACATTTCTGGAGTTATAACACAATAGACTACTAAACCATAATAAAATTACCCTATCCTTTACCATACTTACATGGGTGCTGTTGGGGTGTCATCTTGGAGATGATTGGGTACTCTAGAATCCATAGAAATAAATGTGTTTTTCATTTAGAGTTTAGGTACAAAACACTTTTATTTTGATTGAAGCAAAGTCATAGAATTGATACTAGTTCCTACTGACAGCAAAACACGCCAGGCCCAAAGTAAGCCATGGCTAGGTATACTTAATAATTGATTCTAATTGGCTTTTATAAATACCTACATATATACAATAGCTGTCCCAGCGAATTTCGTATCGCCATATTTTTCCCGTTCCCGCTGCACCTATTTTCTCAACTTTTAAACCTTCCCTGGACACCCACGAATATTTCAAGACTAAAATTAGCCAAATCGGTTCAGCCGTTTTTGAGTTATAAAATAACAACGAAAAGTGGCATTGATTTTTATATATATAGATAAACGCTCAGGCGAATGCAAATAAGTATAGGTACCTACTTATTCATGCATACAAATACATAATTTGAATTGCGAGCGGATGTAGCGTGATTGAACGATCTATCACTATTGACTGCTTCTGTCGCATAGCGGTAGTGAACGCGGCCGCTACGCAGGAGGCGCGGGTTCGATCCCGCTCAGTGTAAATATTTGTATGCATGAATATGAATATTTGCATTGGTTTGGGTGTATCTATGTATAATAACTAATAAGTATGTATTACTATTTACTAAAAAAATGTATCTAAGTATGTTTATCCGCATTCTAGAACCCATAATACAAGCTAAATAAGCTATGCTTACATTGTGTCTAGGTAGCGTTGTGTAGAATGTCCTACAATGTCAACACAACTTGTATATCTTTAATTTACGAAAGGTGTATAGAAACTCGAATGTATAGATTCAGGTACGGGATTAGAAGCAAGTTTCTCTTCCTACGAGTATCTTACTTTTTCATACTTATGTATTTAAGCATTTTATATTCCGGCTTAGGTATTACTCAAAGTCTGAAATATTTGAGAGATTTTTCTTATATACCTATCAGTTACGTTTATACCTAGGTCCTCGCTGAAAGCTAAAGTTAACGTTTCAAGAATGGGTAAGGGTAAAATTAAAGAATATGTATTTACAAAATATTTATTTCACAACTCAGGAATGAGGTTATACCTATCTTAAAAACTTAAGTTAGTAAAAATATTTGTACGCTAACCATAAATTAAATAAAGCTATTAAAACGGGTATCGATGATGACCATTTTGTAGATGCGGAATTAGTATTTATTTGATCAGTATCGTTTGAAAGTAGTGTAATTCTTCCTTCAACTTCGGGATAAATTGGACTATGCCTAGTGATATAATACTGAGTACTTGTAATTTCATTATAATCTAAAGTCTCCATCGGTAAACCTTTGAACATCTTGAATCCATCGCCTCCCATAGCGACAAAACCAGGCATTAAAACTTTATAAATTTCTTTGTCTGTAATTTTTGAATAACTCGGAACGTCGCATGCCCAACATCTGGCTTCAACGTTCACTAGTCTAGACCCCACAGGTTTATTAGTATTATACGTAACTTTAAGACCTGAAAAGTGTAAAAATGCTCCCGCCATCTCTATACTATTAAAGTGATTAACAGAGTACTCAATCATTTCTCTAAGGACGGAACCATTCATTGCTACAGTGACTAACGTACCACCGAAAGGCAGGATTGCGAGTAATTCGCCCTTAGTTATATTAGCAGGTTTTGTTGTATGTGCCAGTGATGCTCTTATACCACCTGATTGAATAATAGCAATCGGTGCATCTGTCCAATGTCCACCAGTGTAGTTTACAGCGTATCGGAATATCATAGCATCAGTGATTAAGTTGCCAAGATTACATTCATTAAAAAAACAATGAGTACTATCCAAAAAAACAGATGTATATCCTATAACTTCTTCAGTTATATTATGTAAATCTTCTCGATATTTATTGACCATTTCCAAGATATCTGGATCCTGTGGTATTGTCTTATCTAACAAAATAGGAGCTCCGTCAACACTGATTAGATCGCCATTGGAATCAAATAATACGCGAATGTTTCCCATGTATTTAGTGAAAGCATAGGCTTGAACAACTGGAACACTTTTACCGGAGGCTTGTACCGCGTACGTAGGATAAGGCCCTTGTGGTTCTTCTGAATCTGGGCTAGTTCCATTCCACAGAAAAGAATGTGAATGTCCACCAATAACTAAATCCACACCTTCCACTTTTTTTGCTATTTCCAAATCCTTAAGGTACCCAGAATGTCCTAAAGCGATAATAATTCTTATACCTTCATCTTTTAACCTGCTTACTTCTTTTCTTATAGCTTCGATTTCATCAATATACTCGACATCATTCGGTACTGCTATTTCCTTTGTTTCAGGTGTTAAGTAGCCAACTACACCAATTTTTTTTCCAGCGACTTCGAGTACAACTGATTTCTTAAGATTGGTCAGGTTGGCTAGCTCTGGCACTTTATTCAATACAAGATTTGAGGTCAACATTGGAAATGATAGGTTGTTAATGAAGGGTACTAGCCCGGTGACTCCATTGTCGAACTCGTGATTCCCGAGAGACTGTAACAAACAATGTAATGTGATAAGTAATTGGATTCATCCTGATCTCACTGAGCGCTGCCAGGGGGAGGTGTTAGTGGAGCTACTACGGACTTGGGAGTTTGTTGAATTCGTACCCGCATTATTTTGAGGACTGTTGATGTGATAATTTAAACTAGGAAGGACTCATTCATGTTGAATTTACGCGTGGCTTGTCAAAAAAATATTTGACCTACAGTAGACTACTAGTACTTTCCGAGTGAGATACATCCCCAGTTTTCTGGTGGCAAAGGACACCTTGGTTCCCACATCTCAGGAGGAGCCATCTCCAAACCGAAGATGGCTGTGGGTCAGAGGGGTACGAGGAAAATGCCTTGTGGGCCACTTTACACCCCTTGTCACTCTGTCTGTCTTGTAATAACGCGCGATTGCATTCCATCATTCTTTTTTTGAAAACTCCTATCCTAATGTAGTTTGTGTCCTGGCTCCGAAGGGAAAGTCTCGGGTGCAACCAGGAACAATCCTACGACGATGATGTCAATGTAGTCTGTGTTAATGTGTAAATAGGTGAGATGCCTGCTAACAACTGACAAGGCTCTGGCGCAGGCTTTCCTCTCAGTGTTCAGATGGTAGTCGTTCCCAAGAACACATATCCGCCAATCAAACACAGTAAGCGGACCTTAGGCTCCGAAGGTCAAACTTTAACCGCGACTGGGCAAATGCTTTGAGAATGTGTAAATAAGGTCGGTATTTATAACTCAAAGAGTAAATTCAACGCACATATAAATTCTCTTTACTGAAACTACCTGCGTACAAAACTGTACCTAGGTAGGTATATAGAGTTTTGTAGCGCAACAGCATTCAATAACCGTGATTACTTTGTTCGGACAAATTTTGTACGGTGCGGCGCTCCATTGCAGTTTTATTGATTGGCGCGAGCATTACTGTCCTATGTGCTCGTATGTGTATGTAGATACTGGGCTTATGTGCTGTCTGATAACGATTTTTGCTAGGCCATAGTTACATTGATTGGCTCTCGCGTACGTTTTATGTAGGTACGTTTATAGTGTGTGAGGATTTGTAAATGTTTTGTTTTTGTGTGTATGGTACGTTGTATGGCATCTATTAGGTACTTATGGATTGTTGGAATGTAAGGGAGAGGTGCTAAGGTAACCTTCTCTAGGGGCTGATGTTAATGTTCACAGGGCATGGTTGCTTCAGCGAGTTCCTGCATAGTCCGGGTCCCGGGAGTCAATGTCTGAATGCGGTTCCACCCCTGCCGGAAGTGTTTTGTGGACACCTCATCCAATAGTCGAGTACCTAGGGTAAATAAAGTGACGGTGTGACCTCGTCACAGTCGTCGGAATGTGATGTCTTGCTCTATAGAGCTTGTTGCTGGCCATGGTAAGCAGAGAGAAAGAGTAAAGAGAGAGGAGAGAGAGAACGTTGAATACCGCCGTTGCCAAAGTAGCGGCAGAAAAGAAAAATGGGAGAGGACTGTCTCTTTCTTATGCCGTAGAAAATCTACCAGATGTCGGAGAATCCAAAACGATCTTCAGTCTTCTGGGGACGACGAAGATGATTCGGTCGAGTTATTGCCTTAGGCCAGTTTATTAGGCTCAATTTAATGGTGCGTTGTGCTTCCGTGTATCTCCATAAGGGTCGAATTCTGCACGCACCTGGTTCAATCCACATACAAACCCTGTTGAAGCCCGAGGGGGTACTCGTACGTTAAAAAAAAGGTACTGGCTTGTTTTTTTTAGATGAGTTGACACTTTATTTCGAGATTCAATCTTATTTGATACTTACCTCGATGAAAGGCATTAAAAATAAATAGAATATGAAGAAAACAACAATAACAATACAATAATTTTAACTATAAATTATGAACTAGTGCTTAAAGGTAAGGAAGCAGATAGAAAAAGAAAATAAAAACAAATGGATAAATATTAAAACTAGAAACAGGATAAAACTTTTAATAAATTAACTTCATAAATTTTAATTTCAGAAGCTACATCCTGCATTTTAATCAGTGATGAACTTATAACTGGTTACAATGGTTACTGGATGTGGAAACACAATAAAAACTATTTTAATATAAATTTGTAATTTTGAAATTCATTTTTAATTATCTGCGAATTGATTAAAAGGCAGGTTTTTAAAAATAAACAGTAACTGTGATCGTAAAGTAATGCTCGGTTTTTGATTGGCACATCAGAAACAAAAGGGTTTGCAGGGCATTCGCTTCGGCACATCGATCGGACTGACAATTTGGAACTTTTATAGAGTTAAGTAGGTACTGTTCGTGTTTATAAAATATTGAAACTACTTATAACTTCTGATTTAACTGCTCTATGAATATATCAAGCTGTAGATATGCGTTACAAAACGAATGTAATGCAAGTGGGTCTTTTTCTCGACGTGCCTATTCAAAAACGAATACGAATAAAAAAGACTAAAATCCATTGATTTCTATCTATAGGTAGACTATTCTGAACAAGACGTCGGAACATCCAGGAAAAGTCTACTGGTTTTACTTAATACGATTACAAATAATGAAAGCATCTAGAATATCTCATTCTAACATACCTACCTAATAGAGTCTTGGATTTAATCCCAAAAAATGCAATAATTAGTACACTAGAAATAAAATTATACCTTATGTACATACCTAAGGTATATTTTTCACAGTAATATGTAAGTTTGAGAAGTCGCCATGTTATAACGGTTCTCACCTGCGTTCCACAGCACATTTCGCTATATAAAAAACATTCGACAAATATGCATTACAATAAGAAAATAACGATATACCTAGGTATGTTATAATGTATTAACGTGACACATAGTGGGAACGCTCTTAAATAAGTACAAAGCGTTAATATGTACATAGAATAGAACATAATATCACTTTATTTTAAAAAGTTAAGTACCTACATCAAATTATAGGACCCAGAAAAAGTTCCGGAAAAAGACCGGAAGCTTTTTTTCCGGGTGCGAAAGGGGGGTGCAGCTATATCTGGTGTTTGGCAGGTCATGATAGGTCTAAAGGCTACTAATACTGTCTAACTACTTTTCTGCATTCAAATAATATCACTAATATCAGCAATGCAATTCTGTAAGTGCACAACGACAAGCACAACGTTGCGACTACCTTGATAGAGGTTGTCATTGGTCGGACTGAGTGACGTCACTGGAGATCGACCAATGACAATCTATATCAAGGCTATTGCAACGTTGTGCTCTTCGTTGTGCGCTTACAGAATTGCGTTGCAGAGGCTTGTTCAACTTTACTATACATTACGTTATACGTTGAATATAATTGAGCATGAATCGCAATAGCATAATAAATAATATACAAACTGTTTCAATTTCAAATTCATGAACAAAATGTCTAGTTTTGTTAACACAATCTTAATAATATGAAAAATAAAGTACCTATTGCCTAACGACAGCATTGACTTACTGTTCTGTTTTGGAAACAATTTTTACATGACGGCTGTATTGCTGATAAACTGTCATAGGATAAAGACAATCAAATCTATACTAAAATTACGTTACGTTTACCACAGGGTATAAAAAGAATTATTACTATGAGTCATGGTATTTTACATCCAATATGATGATGTTTGGCCTTTGCCACGGTGCTACACAAATAACTACCCAGTTATTTTTGTTAAAATATTTTAAATATGTCCATCCAAAGGTTGCCTGTAAGAGATCGCTTGTAGCGATAAGGCCGCCATTTGTACATATCTCTTATATTGTCCCTAATGTACTGTAGTTTGTTTGTGTACAATAAAGAATTATCTTATCTTATCTTATCCTATGTTAATGGATACAAACGTAAAAACAAGCTGACCATGACAACATCTCCTTAATCAGCTATAACTCAGCAATAGTTTTTTCCAAAACGAAGATCAGGAACAGGAAATCTTCAAGTATTTCGCTAAAGCAGAGAGGAGTTGGATGACGTTTTGTTCTGGTGGTAAAAGAACAAACACTGATCAAATTGATGTCTTGAAAAACCTCCCGTAACCAAAAAGCTGTATGAAAGGACTGAGAAGAATTAGAAGAAACTTGTGAGCAATATCACATAGAAGAAACAGCACAAGCGAAGGGTAGACAATTAATGGCATTGCTTAATCCGAAGAAAGAAATTTATTGCTTCATGTATGTAGTCGTGAGATTTTTGATAATAATGTTTTAAGACGTGACGGGTCAACCGTGACGGGTCAACCGCTGTCTAGTTAGTAAAGTCACAAGAGTACGACCCATCATCTGTACGCAATATGGATAGAATGAATAAAGAGAAAAATAGAGATTATTGTGAGACACATCACTAAGACCTTAGCGAGAAGAACTCGACATATTAGGAGGAGTTAGGAGTAAGATAGAAGTTGATACCTCTTCACCGATTAGTTCGTTATCTTGAGAAGAGTCGGTTAGTTAATTTGTACTTCTATCTCCAATAACAAGCTACAATAAGCTTTGTGTTGGAGAAAAACTTTACAATACATTTGATAAACCTCTCCAAATGAACCACATAGAAATAGCTTGAATGGTTTTTATCCTGAGTTAACTAATGATCAGAAAAAAGAAAAACAAAAAACAATATACACAGAGACTCCCGTGAAAAGAGGAGAAAAATCTGTTGTTTTAGAAAAAGGTTAATTTACATCAAAGCATTTATATAAAATATCTGACAGCTTAGCAGATTAGATTAGCATAGCTGGATATGGAGTTTACACCCATTTTCTTATACTGTAATGCTCAGAATAGACTCACAAGAATTACAACTCCTTTCTTTCTATACAGACCTTATTGAAAGCTTTTTTTACAATATTATTATTGACTTAAAATCAATGTTAAAGTTTGCTGAGTAAAAAATAATTAGTGCGAGCAATTCAAAAATGAGGAATGAAAATATCTTTGGATTTATAATAGAAGATTGATTAGTTCTGCACTAGTTATGTTTGTTGTTGCAACACCGTGACAAGATTCGTTTAGATATTTATTCATTAAATAATTTCAATAAATAGATCAAATACTGTCATGATATTTACACCTATACATTATACATACATTATCGGTTTGAATCTTTATATCTAATTAAGATTTCTCATTGATTTATCAAAAACCTAAATAAATAGAATCTTGAACCACGGTAAAAGTATAACGGCGAAATAAAATTTAAGATTGTTCTCTATGATAATACCTCTCGAAGGTTTAGAACTTTCACCACTATCAACTTTATCTTCGTTCAATATTTTAATGCGACCATCTAGTTGGTATTCTATGGGGCTATATTTTTTAACATAGTACAATACAGAGTCCAACTCATTAAAAGCAAGTGTTTCTCTAGGAAGACCTTTGAACATGGCATAACCATCACCACCTTCTGCTATGAATGAAGGCATCATCATTTTGTATTCATAATTATCTTTTATATCCAGTTTTATGTCTTTACTACAATTTGTACAAACAGCTTTGGCATTAACAACTCTTGAACCAACAGGCCGTGATAAATCATAGGCTACTTCCATACCAGAAAATTGCTGAAATTGACCTGTACTGTCGATGGTTCTCCAAGTTGATACGGAATGTTCCAAGCTTTGTTTTAGTATCTTACCGGTCATTGTAACTATACTTAATGTATCAGAAAATGGTAACACGTTAATCCAATCGCCTCTTGTCAATACAAAAGGCATTCCAGGGTGCAATATTGACGAACGTATACGTCCTCCTTGTATCAATACTATAGTCACATCTTGGTATTGATGGTGGAAATTTTCTCTAGTGTAGTTCATTATAGCATCCGTGATCAAATCGCCTAGGTTACATTCCCTAAGTCGGCATTTTCCATCTAAGAAAACTGAAGACTGCCCAACGACTTCGTTATTTATCCGGTTGACGTCGTTACGGTATTTATTTATAGTCTGCAGCAGTTCCGGATCTCTTGGTATATCTTGATTCAGTAATATAGGAATACCATCACATTTTATTATTTCTCCTGCGGCGTCGAAAATTAAATGCAATTTACCCATGTATTTAGTATAAGCATAAGCTTGAACAACTCTCACTATTCTGCCATTCGGTTGTCGAATTTCTTTAGGATATGGACCTTCAGGTATTTCAGGTTTTTCTGAAGTACTATTGCTATTCCAAAGGAAAGTATTTGAGTGTCCGCCTATGACTAAATCTAGATCTTCCACTTCTCTGGCAATAATCGTATCTTTAACATAACCTGAATGACCTAGCGCTATTAGAATGGTTACGTTGTCCTTTTTCAATTTTTCTACTTCTCTTCTTAAAGCTACAACCTCATCTTCATATTCAACATCATTCACTGGTGCTAGGTATTTGGTTTCTGGCGTTAAATATCCAATAATACCTATTTTAACATTGTTTTTCTCTATTGTTATGGATTTATATAAGTTTTTCACGTTCTGTAGCGCCGGTACTTTGTCTAAAAGGAGGTTGGCTGCTAACACTGGCGTACTGAGATTTCTAATGAACGGCACGACGCCATCCACTGCTTCGTCAAATTCATGGTTGCCGAGACACTGAAAAATAAAACCTCAAATGTTATAGCTAATTGGTAAAATTATAAATTAAGTATAAATGGTCATCATGGCATACCCTTTTCTGGTAGAGACCCATATGAAGCTGTCTAGTCACTTGCCAGGGCGTATTTACTTGTTAGTAAATAGAAAGCGTTGCTAAAATGAAAATTTCGGCTTTGGAATAGTTTTTTTCAGATCGCTAAAGTAACAAACAAGTATGAACGCTTGGAGATCGAAAATAAAATTAAAGTTTACTTTCGGCACTTTCACAGACAGCAAACTGCTACTTAAGCTCGATATTAAATAAGAATTAGTCCTTCACCTGTTAGGTCAAGCCGTTTTCACTGGGACAAGTAAGACTGTACCACTTACCGCCAAAAAGAAGTAAGGGCAAATGTAAGACAAGCATAAGATAAGATGTTAAATGTTAAAAATTGTTCAAAAGGTAGGAGGAAAAAGAAAAGTGTAAAAAGGTATTTTCGATAGAAATTTAAATAAAACAGAAAAGTGCATAAAATTTAATTTACAACTTGGGAATAAGATTGATAAAGTAACAGCACAAAAATCACACAGTAGCTATCTCATTCAATGCAGCTTAAACATAACCTCAAAAATGGCAAATAATTCATAATTAATAAAAAAGGTATTAAAAATGGTATCATTCACAACCTTGTTATTGATGAAATTGTACTTACAGGTACATAAATTATCTTAAATAATAATTATGATTTTCCCTCAAATACATTACTTACTATATTAAATAATACTGAATACGACACGTATTATTTCGTTATAGCTAAATAACACTTAATTAATATAGATTATGTCTATTATATATCATTAAATTAAACCTAGTCTCAGAATATGTAAAATAGTTCTGAAGTAACATAATACTGATATAAAATTAAATAGGATACGTACTTCACGCAAAAACCGCGCCTTTACGTGGATTTGCGGATACCAGCCCGCGATACTATACCATACCTACTTATTAATTTCTGCTGGTAAATTGATTATAATAATAATAATTTTCGATCGGTAAGTTATAAATCTTTCAGGTACAGGAAATTCAAACTCGAATCAAATGCTTCAATACATTTTCTTTTTGCGTCAATCGAGGCTGTCAAATAGGTCCATCATTTTAGAACAGACACTACAATGGCCTGACAACTGGCCTCGCCGTTACATTATTAGATTTACTGTTAGGTGGTTGCAGTTTTTGTGTAGTAAAATTTACGGATCAAAATACAAAAAAAAAAAAAATTGTAACTGGTACTTATGCAGATAGTTAGTATTATCTTTATCACTTAGTATAATTTAAGCTAAGTATTACATTTAAGCTAGTATAATTATAAAAATTATGAACTCATCTATTATAAAGTATGTATTGTATGTATGTAAACCTAAATGTTACCTTCTAAGAAATAATTGCGGGAATACGAGTACAACTGATTGTTTATATTGAATTTATAATACTAGTGAGAGTATGTTTGTGATGAATACGGTTTTACGAAATTCCAGAAAACTTAGGCTTCAATCTACTTAACAATACAATAATATTTACTAAAGTAAGGGAAATATAATTTATAATAGCAAAGAGCAAATAAATATTATAAATACAGGAAGACACAATTTTGGATAAACTCCAGAATTAAATTGTAACTGTTCAAGGTGGGTGATAACGGTTCGTCCTTCAACAGACGGGTATACAGTACCTCGGGTCCCTATGTATTCTATTGTTGATTCTAGTTCATCGTAAGGCAATGCCTTCGGGGGCATACCTTCGAACATGGCATAACCATCACCTCCCATTGACAAAAATGCAGGCATTATAATGTTATACGTTTCTGTTTTATTTAAAATAGAAAATTGAGGGTTAAGACATTCACCGCAACGTATGGAAACTTTAAGAACTCTGAAACCTGGAGGTTTTCTGAAATCGTATTCCACTTTCATTCCAGACATTTGCAGAAATGGCCCTGGGGGACGTTTAGGGTTGTATCCTGCTACAGCATGTTCTAACATCTTCATAACATTACGGCCGCTAATACTTAGTTTTACAAGGTTCCCGTCAAATGGCATTACTCGCAAGAGATCTCCCTTTGTGATATTTGAAGGTAAAGCTATAGGAGCTATTGACGCTCTTATACCACCACCTTGAATAATAGCAACTGGCGCATCAGTCCAACCTTTTCCTTTGTAATCTTTAGCATACTTTTCTACCATCGCATCAGTTATCAAGTTCCCTATATTACATTCTCTCAAGCGACAAGATGTGCCATCTAATATCACTGACGTGATCCCTGTAATAACTTCAGTTAAATTTCTTATATCTGAACGGTAACGATTCACTATTTCCAACACTGCCAGATCTTGGTTAATCGAACTATCTAAAAGAATAGGGTTTCCATCGGCGTGAATGACTTCACCTTCTGAATCAAAAACAAGATGTAGTTTTCCAAGATATTTGGTGTAGGCATAAGCTTGAACCGCAGGTACTAATCTACCAGACTTTTGCTTGACAAAAGTTGGATAAGGTCCTTCGGGTTGTTCTACATCGGGACTGGTACCGTTCCATAAAAATGTATTTGTATGCCCACCTATGACTAAATCTATGTCATCCACCTCTTTGGCTATCTCTAAATCTTTAGTAAAGCCAGAATGACCAAGAGCTATGAGTATATTGACGCCTTGTTTTTTAAGTTTAGCAGCTTCTTTCTTAACTGCTGCCACTTCTTCAATGTATTTGACATCATTCCTTATGGCTAAGAATTGAGTGTCTGGTGTGAGGTATCCTATAACACCAACTCGTGTGCCATTAATGTCGAATACCACAGAATCCATCAGGTTACGTTCGACCAGTAACTCTGGTACTAATGCGAGGTTCAGATTTGCAGCTAAAACTGGGCATGTAAGAGCCTCGATAAACGGTGTAAGTCCAGACACTCCGTTGTCAAATTCGTGGTTTCCCAAAGACTGCAACAAAAAGTAATACATTCGTCATACGTTTTATTGTTAAAGGCATTCATAATATACATGCAAAGAGTTATAAATTTGTACTTGAAGTATCATGTACAGATTAAACATTATAAGTAATTTTTATGAATATTTTGTTATATAACCTTTAACAAGTTGTATTAGTACATGCACCAAATACAGTACATAACATAAATGTTAGTAAACATGCTAATGCTAAATTCAACCTGGATAATCACATAATAATGGTTGTCAAGTAGTTTCAAGTAATGCGGTAGACGATTATAAGTGTAACCATGCAATAAATAAAAGAAAATTATGCTTTATTGTTAAGCTATGTTTCATGCACATCCCACAATCAAAACCAAATTGCCCGCTGGTTTAAATACTTACTTATTATAATTTCTGTGACTTTTATGTGTTTGTAAAATACCGTGTTTGATTTTAGCACCTTCCAAACTTAATTTGCTAGTTCAGTTTTTTAGATATACCTATTACTAGTAAAGTAATATAAGAATTTAATTGTAGTAACTGGGTAGTATTTCATTATGAAAATGCACGATACTCTTCGTTCATCTAACTCTTTGTGATCTCAGTCCCGTGGATTTCACGTGCATGCTAATTGATATTTTGTGGCTGAAAATGATTGTTTCTATATATAATTATTGTTTTACTTATTGTTAGTATAGTAGCTTCGATTTAGTACCCAATATCCAATGCCATTTACGTATATTTTTCGTCAAGATAGATTTAAATTGTTTTTTGTTAAAGTTTACCTATCAACGATATTTTGTATTAGACGTTGTTAGTTTAATTTTGTTCACAAGGTGGTTTTAGAATTAAGTATTTTAGATAGTACAGTAAACTTCAGATAAAAGGGACCCCCCTTGTTAATGATATTAAAGCATGAGTGTCTGTTTTCTCTGACGCTGACTGTACACAAAAAAGAAATCAAAAATCTTCTTCCGTTTCATTTTGTGCATATATAAATGTAGGTAGGAACTCAATAGATACTAAATAAAATACTAATCGCATTATACGAGTATAAAGTTTATTATAGAAAGTGCAAATATACTTAAAAACTAATAAAAGGAACTATTTATTACAATAATACTGTAAAGAGATTAATAGAGAGCACCATATATACCACAACCAAAAATTCCAAATAATGTTTCAGCTTACAGTATAATACATAACAATATGAGTATATGATAACTGAATGTATAGCCACAGGTATAGCTACCACAGTTAGGAAAAGAATATACTAAAACCTAGTGGGCTTCCACCGTCTCTATTTGCATGCAGGATAATGAACACTAAAGAGATTCATAGAAGATGTACCAGGTGCCAGGGAGAGTAAAATATAGATATGAAGTGGCTAAGTTATAATCGGCAAATGGCAACCCCACGTGACGCAATACCGTGTAGCTTCACTTGGTATAATCCCAGTCAGAGGATTTCCATGTCAAAAATGTCTGTTAAGAAGCTTTATAACTTAAGCATGTACCCTATCCTAAATTAGGATTATACACCCAATTAACCGGAGAGGTCAAGACTGTCTTTTCATTGTGCTAAAGCGAATTTTCCCAAAAGATATCTATATTATTATTTTAATTAGGTATAATTATGATTTTAGATAAGATCATGTTCATTTGTTTTCTTGAGTATTCAATATTTCAGCATTATTACAAGCGCCATGATCATGGATCTACTTGATATCTATAATAATAAAGAAGAATAACTAGCATAGAAAATACATAATTATGTATAATGAATGGGACATAGGACGTCCAAATAATTTCAGTCTCGTACTTAAATAAACTCATACCGAGATTGTTTGTCACGATATCAACAGCAAATTACGTAAGAAGGTAAGTAATATTGATAACAATGAGTAGTATAATCTTCTCTATAACATAACTAAACCCTAAATTACAAAACTGTTCAGATTGTGATTCTTTTGATCTTTAGTGTAAATCCTATAATAACACTGGCTTTAATAACTCATAATTTAACTTCTTTTATATTCGATATTATGAGTTCAATTGTCTTTTATCTTATTTACATTGCTAATAGTAATCCGTCCTTCTACTGAAGATTTTATAGGACTGTGTTGGGAAATGTATTCCGCAGTAGACTCTAGTATATTAAAACCTACTGCAGTTGTATTTGTGTCATGAAAAACTGTGTAGCCATCACCTCCATTTGCTAAAAACGTTGGAACCAGTAATGTGTACATTTTTGCCTCATTTAAATCCAAATATTCAGGTTTCAAGCATTCACCACATCGTAGATATACTTTCTTGACTCTTTCTCCTGGTGGTTGTTCTAGGTCATATTCTACTTTTATTCCTGACATTTGAAGGAAAGTTCCTGGTGGATCGAAAGTTTCGTAATTCAATACAGAATTTTCCAACATCTTCTTTACATTACTACCATTTATTGTTACTCTTCCTATGTATCCATCGAAAGGCATTATTGTGATAAGATCTCCTTGTGTTATATTAGCTGGCAAATTGGTGCTCATAACTGCTACTGCTATTCTTATAGCTCCACTATTGATTACAGCGATGGGAGTGTCAGACCAACCTGTTCCCTTATATTCTGCAGTATACTTTTGGATTATTCCATCTGTTATTATATTACCCATATTGCATTCTCTTAAACGGCATGATTGACCATCTAAATTCACTGAAGTGGTGCCAATGATACGCTCAGTTACTTTCATTACATTTTCGCGATATTGAGTCACAATTTTCAATACATCAGGGTCTTGCGGAATTGAATGATCTAAAAGAATAGGATTTCCATCAGTGTGTACAACTTCCCCATTAGAATCGAACACTATATGTAACTTGCCCATATATTTTGTATGTGCGTACGCATGTATCACAGGAACTAATCTGCCAAACTGTTGTTCAACTATTACTGGATACGGACCTTGAGGGTTTTCAACGTCAGGACTATTACCATTCCACAAAAACGTATTCGAATGCCCTCCTATAACCAAATCAATATCTTTTACTTTCTTGGCTATTTCCAAATCTTTAGAAAAACCAGAGTGTCCAAGACCGATGAATATCTTAACACCTTGATCTTTTAGTTTTGCTATTTCATTGGTAACTGCAGTTACTTCGTCAACATACTCAACGTCGTTTTGTATAGCGGTATTTTTGGTTTCGGATGTGAGATACCCAACCACACCGATTTTGGTGCTATTTATGTCAAATACAACTGAGTTTACTAAGTTACTTTCTGCTTTTAACTCTGGTACTTTAGATAGATCTAGATTAGTGGCTAGGACGGGACAGTTTAAGTTCTTTATAAATGGTGTTAGTCCAGAAATGCCGATATCGAACTCGTGGTTTCCAAGGGACTGAAACAAAAAATATGGACAGACACTTACAACAATGTATTATCGTCCTAGTTCTTCAATGTAGGTATTAGATTAAAGATATTCATTCCATTCACAATATTTTATGACTACATGCTCATCATAAGCATATCAAAATGTAAATTAACAATTGACTTAAACATACATGACGAATATCCGACAGGACGGAATCCCGCCACTAGTCCTTCGATTCATGACTTGCATGCATACTCGGTATATAATTTATTAACTCCTGTAAATTTGTCAAAAAGATCGTGTTATAGACAATGCATACTTTTAGACTGTAACAATAATAAAATGGGGTGATCATGCTTCGTAAAATACTTACAGTCCTGTCGGTTTCTTGGTTAGTTTTATTGTTTTTAAGAAGGTTTTATCGTTTCATACAATTCTTAACCACAACCTTATATTGACTGCACAGACGAGTAAGCTCTGTTGCAAAAAAACTTGCGTCTTATATTTTAGCTTAAACCATAAAATAGTGGACTACACTTGAGAGGTGGTGTAATAAGAAACGGTATCCTATACTATTATTACTATTAAATTATTATAGTATTATCAAATTGTGTCATAATAGTACTTCTATGACAAGTGACAACTTATTTATTGATAAGAAAGGTGTGCTGCACTACCAAGAGATGTGTGACCAACAATGGTTGCTAAAATGCAATGAAAATATCCAAAGTGGTTCAATAACAAGTTCTGGTAAAATAATAAAAAGTAATTTAATATTAAAAGGTAAGTAGCTTGAAATAATACATTTATTGATTTTTGGTGCGATTTGTCCCATCATTTTAAGACTTTGTAGAGGAATTTTCCTTTCGAACCTCGCACAATTTTTAGGTTGTATAGTTGGAGCCTGTTGGCGTTTGACTTTGATATATTCGACAATCTTCAAAACTCGTCTTGGTATAAA
The DNA here is from genome assembly GCA_914767945.1 of Eilema depressum. Lineage (NCBI taxonomy): Eukaryota > Metazoa > Arthropoda > Insecta > Lepidoptera > Erebidae > Eilema > Eilema depressum. The sequence continues at coordinate 6,178,304 of OU612026.1, forward strand.
AAAAAACCACTTTGGAATACAGCCCCTCGAGCCCAATGATAACATAGGCATAAACAGCCCGTGTCGCGTAGTGAAGAACTGTCTCATTTTACACCAATAGCTTTTTGTTATCTTTATTACTGTAATACCAAAAATGGATAAAAATCTTCACACCAAGGAACCAAATGTCTATAGAATGCGAAAGGTGTATGAACTTGTACATAAGATGACGTTTTCCTAGCGGTAAATGCACGTTTTAACAGGGTAATGTTTTACTAATATTCTTCCCCTAGCGACAACAGTTTCAAATTCTCGATTTCAGATACCTAAAAGCTGCTAGGCTCGTTACTTTTTTACATTTCGGTGATGCCGGCATTTATGCACATGCAACTGCAATTTACTACAGACGATTATTGATGTCTGGACAAAAAACTGGCAATTTATTTACAAAGTTTCTTGGGATGTCTTTAAAATACTTCGATGCTTAAGAATTTTGTAAAGAAATATTTCACTACATTAATTATTTAGGTCATGTATTTAGATATAACGTAGGTATAGCATCATAGATAAACAATATTAGCCTAATGCCACCTGGCCCAGATAGAATACATCTAAATATTGCAACATTATGTGATGGTAGTAGATAAGCTCTATCATCGTTTAGGTATTTGATATAAAGGTGAATATTCAGCAAATAGGATTTTTTCTCTCTAACCGAAATTTATATCTCATACTACCGTTAAGTTTCTGGAGCATTGGCAGGCATATGTGACGAATCAAACTCACGATTCGGAAAGGAGTTCACAAGTTGCACAAAAATTATGTAGAGGAAATTGAATTTAACATTGAAGATTACATCTTGCGATTTTTTGATTTGTAAAAGTGCTATTAAAGGCAAAATATTTTTTTGTGAAATAATGAAATTTGCGTCTATAATAAAATAAAGTTATTATTTATTGTCTGTTACCATAACCACTAAAATTAATTGTACATATTCATAAAAATTGATATAACAGTAAATAGAAGCAAAGAAGAGTTTATGGCTATGGTAGTACCAGATCCTCTTCCAATAATACGTGCAGCTACTTCTGGGTACACAGGACTCCTCATTCTGATATATTCAGATGTACAAGTAACCTCATCCATCCAGAGGTTCTGCTTCAGCAGTCCAACAAGCATTTCATATCCATGTTCACCATTCGACAATGCTATTGGCATGAGAACTTTGTAGTCCTGAGCATCATCAATGGCAGAGTAATCTGGTATGGCACAACTCGAACACCGAACTACTGCGCTTATCAATTTTGAACCAGGAGGGGCATCATAATCAAACTCAGCACGGATACCAGAAAACTGCAAATATCGTCCGCTGGGTGTCTTCCGGTTGTAATCGGACACAGAGTGTTCTAAAACTTGCTTCAGGACTTCCCCTTTCATGGTGACAGTAACCAAGTTACTTTCTAAAGGCAGAGCTAATAATACATCGCCTTGTGTAACAGCAGCAGGACGATTAGCTGGCGCAATTGATTTTCCAAAAGCACCACTATGTATGATAGTGATGGGAGCGTCCGTCCAAGATACACCATTATAATTTATAGCGTAAAAGTAGTTAATTGCATCAGCGACTAAATTACCAAAATTACATTCTTCTAGTAAACATGATTCAGAATCGAGCACAACATAGGTCTCTCCAAGTACTTCCTGGGATCTTGAAGTGAGTTCAGTATCATATTTTTTGATGACATCAAGCGATGGTAAATCTTGAGGTACAGACGAATCGAGAAGAATACGATTGTTAATATAATTGGTAATTTCCCCGTCAGCATCAAAAGTAACTTTAACGCTGCCGAGATATTTATCGTATGCTGTTGAAAATATTATTGGTACAGTTCTTCCAGATTCCTGTTCTACAAGTAAAGTGTCTTGTGCACTAGGAACTGTGTTACCATCCCAATAGAATGTATTTTTATTACCAGCTATAACCATGTCAAGACCGGGCACTTCTTTGGCAATTTCTTTATCTTTGGAAAGAGTAGAATGTCCTAAGGCAATTATGATATTGATATTTAGAGCTTGAAGTTTTTCTACTTCTTCTGTGAGGGCTAAGATTTCATCAATGTACTCTACGTTTCCAATGCTATCTAACATGCCACTTTCAGGTGTTAAATAACCCACGACTCCAACTTTAATATCGTTAACGGTGAAAATGATTGACTTTTGCAAATTCGCAGTATTTTCAGCGGATTTTATTATCACGTTGGTGGCTAGAATGGGAGTGTTGATGTTGTCTAGGAATGACGTGTTTTCATCTCGATTGACCTCGTTATTACCAAGCGACTGAAACGAAAAAAAACAAATTGATAAGTATTAAAGTCAAATATATTGGATTTGAAGGTGATGGTATAAAGCTGAGTCTACTCTAGGTGAAAAAATAATTGTTATTATTATAAATTATAAATATAATATCTAAACTAATATAAATATAATTATATTTGTTAGTCAAATAAAAAAAAGGAACTATCTCTGATTGTTTTGTTGGGAAACGCATTTAATATAGAAACTTTTAATGCGTGGTCAACGCAGAAATATAGAGAGATTGTTGATTCCCTTGCTCTTTATTTCTACAGGTAGCTTCTAAGTATCTCATAATTTAGTCATAAACATACACAACTGTTGATTGATGGCACTTGGTGGAACTTGTTGTTACACATATTGATAACACACTTGTACTTTTCCACGATATTTATTATTGACCTAACCGGTTGCGCCTTACAGCATTCTCAAAGGTTTACATTGACGGTTACGGCACAACGGAATGCCGTAAGGTGAAACCGGCTATGTGTTTTATCAATATGTGTATACACAACATAATAGTTGAAATAAAGTACATGAATATTATGAATAAGGTAGGCACAAATATCAAGGAAGTAAAGCTAATTTTATGATATTCCCATCACCATTGTAAGTGCCAACACCATGATAGATACACGTAACAGTCATAAACTGTACATTATCTTCGGAGTTATAATATTATGGCGTTTGTAATCTATGTTTAATCTTTTGATTTATATTTCGGGTGACTAAATTAGCACGTATTTCAAACTTCATCAGCTACTGTAAGAATTTTTCCACTAGTCCAGTGCAGTCACTTCCCACCAGACCAGTCCTTTAGGTCGTCACTCAGTCAAAACTTCAGGATATTAATTATGTATAAACCCTCCTGGATAAAAAATGAAATATGATGTCTTTGTAGTTTGTAAGTCAATCCATAGGTTGCTTCAACAAGTTTGCGTTTGCAGTTTTAAATACTTAAGTATTATACCTACATTAATTTCTACCGTAGGTAGGTACATGCACAAAATTTATAGATTAGATTAGAATAGTTTATTAGTGGTATTAGTGCAATCTAATATTGTGTCATTAGTAGTGTTAGTTAAGTAATCTCTTTTAAAATAATACTTTTGGTTGAAGATACTTACACTCTCGATCTTGTCTGAACATTGTTGATTGTTATTTCCTCTTTAACTTCCCTTTTGATATCCTTTTTTTTCAGTTAGCTCGTACTTCATAAAAACATCTTATAACACCTTTTATATGTAGGAAAACTTGCCTTCTATTTAAATGCGGGAAAAAAATAAGAATATTTGTTCCTATATCGTGTTCCTATGTATTTGCACATATTTTATTTGCTAAGACGTTTACAGAATGTATGATATCAAATTTAGATAAAATACGAATAATATAATTAAAGATTACCACGGTAGTTAAAGATAAAGAAACATTTGTTTGTGTTTAAGGAAACGTCCAAGGTGACTGAATATTGTTCTCATGTAATTCGTTTTTACGCTGTATTAGAGAATCTTTATTTTTTTTTAACGAGTTTATTGCCTATTTCAGAGTCGGGTGATCAGCATCCCGATGCTGCTAACGCAAAACCTACTGTCATACCAAAGACACTGCAAAAAATGCCATTTCGTGCCGTGGCAGTGGTATGACAGTTGTTTTGCGTTAGCAGAATCATCGTCCAGCCCTTCTGTGTATGCCATTTCACCTATTTCCACTATATAACGACTGCCATAATAGATCTTCGTATAACAACCGGGCCCCTGCTTTGTGAGGCACGGCAATCTTAGGCATAAACCTATCGAATCGACAAAGACCAGATTAACTGTCATGGTGCCGGGGAATGGAAACTCTGACAGACCTGCGCTGTTCAGCAGATATTTACATCATGGAGTGAGGATGGATGTTGCTTCCCCTTATGATGCGATGCGATAGACTTTATAGAGAGAGTTATTAGAGTGTATAGCTTTCTTTTTCATCCAAGACACAAGACGCCTTAACTCCTCATGGTAAGCCTTCTGCACCTAAGTAGTCCTGTTTCTTTCGTAACTTATAAACATCTGCACGGAGCGCCTTTCAATAAATTTCCATTACAAACTACTACTATTACGCTACAAAACTAATAACAAACTAAACTCCAATGACCTTCATGAATACCACAACTGACCACAAGTACCTTTAACAATTTTGTTGATTCAACACGTACAAAAGATGATAATTTAAGCTGGCCGGTGAAGATACATCACAACACGAATAGACGGACAAAAAACGTAACGGAACAAAAAGAGGTTTTAAATAAAGAGGCTTTTTGTAAACTCACAACAGCATCTGGTTGGAGTGCGTTGATGAACTCCGCTGCTATTTTCCATTTATAGATGGTGAACCAAGCCGTGCCTGTGTACGTGTCCCCGGCGTTGAGGTACAAAACTGGAGGGCCTTCGCCGGTTTGGGCTGCTCTTCTCGCTTCTTTTACTCTGAAATCATTGATAAATTACTAGTTATTTTACGAAAGATTATCTGTATGTATTATCATAGTCTAAGCGTAGAATCCCGGTTACATCTGAGGTTTTTATCACGGACCCCGGGTTTTTCTGTAGTCTGTATGTGTCTTTATAGTTATAATTGAATTGTTTACAGAGTCGTCTGTCATCATTCCATAATGAAATCGAAGATTCTGGTAAGTGATGCAGCAAAATAATGTTATGATCATGGCATAATGTTAATAGAATAGAATACAGTAATGCATCCCAAAGTAAATAAACGACGTTTTATTTTTTTCCACCAACGTAATACATAGCGTTATTTGATATCTAGTCACGCCGCGACCATGGCTGCTGAAAAGTAGCCGAAACGTCGGGCTAAAAGTAAATAATAACAAATAAATCGCGATAGAATCCGTTAAAAAGTGGTTTTAATTTCAATGAGTGTTATTTATTATTAGAAGTTTAAACGCAGTTTCTTTATTGTTCGTCTTGTCACTTTTTAGAGTTATTCGTAATTTATTAACTGGTTTATGAGCTATATTAAAGCATTTAACATATTACGAATAAGTCTTACGAGTAGATATACAATGCAATCATCAATCTCGAATTCCATCATATTATTTTTACTTTAATCATTATCTACTACGTAAAGAATATTTTTATAGTTTCACCTTAAGAAGTAATAGGTATTAACACTCGGGAGCCCCTTGTTTCGCAGACAGAAATTTCATAGAATTTCGTTTCCCAGAAAATGTTTTACATAATATTTGGTACTTATATTTTTATTTCGAATATTATTGTTTCAAAGACAAATTACCAGAATGAAACATATTTCACAGAAAAACAATTTAATGAATTTTTATTTACATTTTTTTTTAATAAACTTATCAAACAGTAATTAATATTCTTATTCTTTAAAAAATATTTTTTAAAGAATATTAAACCACCACCATAATCGAAAATAATTTGGTCTAACGTTTAATAATTTAGAACACGTCATTATAGTTTCACCCCGACTCAGAGTACCCCGACTTTGATAGGTTAAGTTAGAAGGCTAAGGCTTCGTAGTTATTTTATTTTAAAACCACCCAGAAATAGGAGCCCCGCGGAGCGGGGCTCCTTCCAATTATCTTAGCGCAAATAAGTTTTGTATCTTTTGAGTGGTATGTCAAACGATTTTATATTTAATGTATGTTATGATAATAAAGAATATTTGATTTGTTATTCTATGATATGATCATTCTAACATTAAACTTTATGTGAAACAAAAATGAATGATTTTAAAATCTTCAAAGTAAGTATTCTGTGTATTGATTATTCTATGAAACGAAAATATGGGAATTTTTTTATGTGAAACGAAATTCTATAAAACAATTGGCTATAAAACAACGCACATCCATTAACACTCATTTATAATCACCTATTTACAGGGATTTCCTTTCATTTAATTTACCATGTTTGTTAGAGAGATTTGATCCTTATAATTAAAACTATCGATTGATGCTTTAAAAATACACTTTGACAAATGTGCGTTATACATGTGGTATTGTAGGTAGATACTGAGGTGGGCAGTTGCTTTACGAAAAATATCGAAATTCAGCCGCTTCCGAGTTAGACTGGAAAGCGGGCCCAACTGAATTTTGGGAAAAAGCTCAGAGGATGATGATCATTTATTTGTTATTTTTAATGTGTTTCTCTAAAAAATAATCATAGCCCGAATTACCTACTTCAAATTATGAAGGAATAATCTAGGGCTATCCCTACTAATATTATAAATGCGAAAGTAACTCTGTCTGTCTGTCTGTCTGTCTCACTTTTACGACTAAACCGCTGAACCGATTTTGATGAAATTTGGTATAGAGGTAGATTAGACCTTGAGAAAGGACATAGGCTATGTTTGGTCGCGATAACCGACATCCACGCGGGCGGAGCCGCGGGCAAAAGCTATGAAAAGCCTAGGTACATCAACTTTTGAAAGTAGTAAACTCGGCCATGGATCAGATATTTTAGGTTCAAGTTGCTCCCTAAGCCTCTATGCTTGGTGAATTTGAGTTCGTCCACCGTAGCAGCACTCCGTGCTATCCTCAAATGATACCAAAGAGACGTGGAGTGCGCGTATAGAGCACATTTTGAGCATATTTTAGGTACAAGATATAATTATGTTCCGAGCAATACAATTTTAGCCAGTCTAGTATATGCGTAGAGGTCATTGGCTGTTCCAAGTTTTCTGGAAAACATTGTTAAGGCCCCGAATCAGGTCAGCATCGAAAAATTGGTATTTTCGAAACCGTTTTTCATATTAACTATAAAACTTACAGATCTGGAATTCACATGCCTGCATACTACATAAATTAAATAAAAAAGGAGAAAATAGTTAAAAAGAACCTCCGAAAATCTCTCTATTCTTTCTTATGAAACCAAATATTATCTACAATATGTATCCGAATAATCTAAAATTTCACATATATGTTAAATAAGTGTATTAGCATGACGTGATCTTCTCAGTTAGTAATCTTCGCCTATAAAATTATCTATTAAAATCTTCTGTCTAATTATCTATTAAGGTCTTACTGATTTTTACGGTTCAAATATGAGCGAATGACCTTGAGTATTTGTATGGTCAAAGTCATTCGCGTATGTAATCACCTTAAGCATAAGTTTTGTACTATGTAACATTGCTGTATCAACATTTCTATAGTTATTTTATAGTATACGATAACGACGTTGTTGAATACCCACTGTACAAATAGTATATTTATTCTATACCTATAAAATAAGTCAACATTATATTGTTAATCAGTATAAAACATCATTTTGTTGACACTCATCATGTCAACGTCATTTGACTATCTCTGGCATTTCTATGGAACAAATAGACCTTCGTTCAAATGTGTTACACTGATGCCAAAGTATAATATTTATACTCATAAAAAGTAGGCGTTGATAGGTGTTCTAGATTGGTTCTAGGTGTAGGTTAAGTGGTAGCGGTGAGACTGCTAGTCAGAGGTCGCGGGTTCGATGCTCGCTCAGTGCAAATGTTCATGACATAGTGTAGATTTCCGTCGTTTTAGATTTTTCAGTGACTGCTTCTTGAGATAGGTACAGGTTTGTCTGGTTCAAGAAGTAAAACAAATATAATAGTAGGTACAGTTTCTTCTTGTAACTATCCCCAATCTATTCTACCCACTTTTTATCGCCATTTATGAGTAAATAAATTAATTTTTATTATATAAAAAATAATACATATTGCATTGTTCAGGTGTTTCTATGCATGTAAAAAATATATATTTACATAAGGTTAACTATGCATACCTTGGGTAGCGTAGAATATTGTTAAATAAAAGAAAAACTGCATACTTACCTAAATACCATTAATTTTCTATATCAAATAAATATTTTCTATACTTATCAAATTAATGACGAAAGGTACCTACGATACTATATTATTATCTAATAATGGATATTATTGATTAAATAATACAAACTATTAACTTACACATGAGCAACTCTTGGGAAACCGCCGTAGCACTTCCCAGCCTCTCTGTCCGCCGTGGTGCAAGCCCCGCTGAGCTGGGAAGTCTGTTCAAACCTCGCGTGCATATCATTGTTGTGGAGGATGAGAAGCTCGAAGTTCTCTCCTGGAGGTTTTACCACGCTGCCGGAGGTGAGCACCGCTGCAGTCAGCACGAATGCTAGCAGGAGGTTCTGGAAAGAGAAAAAAGAGCTGTATGAGAATGCGTCAAGCGTCGGTAGCTTAGTGGGAAGATGGCCTTACGGTCGAGAGTTCCCGGGTTCGAATCACTGGGTGAACTCACTCCTAGTACAAGCAATTTAGCTTAGCTGGAGGGGTTAAAGGGAATATTAGTAATTTTGTTGCTAATAATTTACAAATAATTAATACAATAAAAAGAAAATGGATCATCACTATTATTGTTATAGCGAGGTCCACCTATTATTTTTGATTTATGTCGGCCTATACGGGAGCGATAGTAGCCTAACTCATAGCTCATTTCTTTAATGCCCCGAGTACGAAAAACTATCGTATCGTAACTTAAACGTATCGAGAGCACGGGGTATTACGATTGGCTGCCTGCCTACTGTGAACTAGCGTCATAAAGCATCATAAAGATGCAATGAGCAGTTTTCCAGTAGGTATAATAATCAGTTGGTTTTTAAGTCATCAGGAGATGGCGCTAGCATAGCTTTTGGTAATTTAATGTACTCTATGGTTCGTTTGTGGTATTTTTTCATGGATTTGCGATGTTGCCAAAGTTTAATTTCATTTACCCATATTATAATAGATAAAATATAATAAAACGCTTAATTCTTTTCGCGTCACTGTCTGTAATTTAAAACAATAATATTATATTTCAATAATTGTATCAGAAAAAATGACAGAATATTTAAGTAAAGTAAATCATTACAAAACCGAAGAACATTTTTTCCATAAATTAGGGAACACTAGATGTGACACCACACTCTTCTTACCAAAAGTGCCGGCTGCGCCATCTAGAGCGTCTTTAGGAACCCTATAAATACCTACTGGAAAACTGCTCATTATTAACACAGAATCATTTTGCAAGATTTGTAAACAAAAAAGTACTTAGGTACCTATCTACCTTTTAATTCATTAACCACTTTACCTCAATACAAACGTTTTTGCCTAACAACTTCAGAAAACTGCACGATTGTTAGCAAGAATAGAGTGACGTCAATGATATGAATGAATGTTTCCATTTTAATATTCATATTTTTCAATATCCATACTCCATACTAATATTATGATTGTGAAAGTAATTTCTGTCTTTCTATCTGTCTGACTGTCACGCCTAAACCACTGAACCAATTTTGATGAAATTTGGTACAGAGGTAGATTAAGGAACAGAAAGGACATAGGCTATATTTGGTCGCGATTACCGATATCCACGCGAGTTGGGGACTCTGTGGTCCCCACACCGGAAGAGGAACAGATCGGGAAATATGACCCAGGGTCGACCGGAGTGCGAGGGATATGTCTACGATAATCTCACCTCCGGCAACCGACGGCCCACAGACGGCGTGTGTTTAAGTCGGTACGAGTCCGACATAACCTCCTCCTCCGGCTTCGGCGGCGGATGGGGATTTTTCGCACAATAAATTCAGTGTCGGAATTACATAATTGCTGAAAATCTATGAAAATTTTACTGCCAGTAGTTTTTTTTCGCCCTTACCGTTCCATAATAAAGTCAGATATTTTTACAACCCGCGAAATTGTTAAGGTCTCCCGTAGCAGCATATTTTCTGAATTACTTTTTTACTACCTGTATTTTTTCTTTTTAAGTAATATTCATGACGACTCGTGCATCATACATACATTTACAAGGTTAGTGTATGTGTATAAATTATACGCTACCGTGTCATATTAAATTTTACTTTTAACATTGTATTTACATAATTTGCACAGAAGTTTGAAGTAGAAAATACATATGTATTGTATATTATTACATTTCATAGAAAAGCACTGACCCATTTCAAATCGAATGCATGTCAAAGTCAAAGTCAAAGTCTTTATTTCTCAAAATAGTGCAACATTGTCACAGCTTTTTGACGTCAAAAACTCCTAAGCGCTAATGGAGAAGAAACGGCGGCGCAACAACATGCCATGTCTGCCTACCTATTATATTTTTAGCACATAGGTATGCAAACATAGGTAGGTGGGTAACTAATGAATCAATCAATTAACTGTTGAAATGTCTCCCAATGTTGGGAGGCTTTAGCCTACTATTTCCCCGTTGGCCAGACCGGTTGATACTGGGTTTTATTTCGAGTTTTCCTTCTCTCGCAGTGGTATCGCATGCGTGTTTTTCCGTTAGCCGCCTCTTACGACACCGGTCCTTTCGGATGAGATGGTAGGTAACTAAAACTTTTATCCCTACTAATATTATAAATGTGAAAGTAACTCTGTCTGTCTGTCTCGCTTTCACGCCCAAACCACTGAACCGATTTTGATGAAATTTGGTATAGGGGTAGATTAGACCTCGAGAAAGGACATAGGCTATGTTTGGTCGCGATAACCGACATCCACGCGGGCGGAGCCGCGGGCAAAAGCTAGTATTTTCATAACTAAGTTAGTAGTGATCACGATTCCATCTGAGGCTTTCACCTCGGAGCCAGGAGTCCTACTTTTTCCCCGTTTTCGTCTCTTGAGATACACGCTAGCCTATTCCACAGGCAAACAAAACAACGTAAGAAAGCGACTTAAGAGAAGAGATCACGCCTTTATCTCCGGAGGGTTAGGCAGAGGTGAATTAACACCCGCATTTCGCATTATGTTCATTTCTTTAACACCAATCGTTGTATTCGGTCCCACGTGAAGGTGGGTGAATCTATTGCCATATTCCGGGCAATATTGTTGACTCGAGTCATCTTAGGCTGAGTTTGGGCTGTATACATCTGTCTGTTATTAAATAGCCCTATCCCTTAGTCGTTGTACGACACCGCATGGGAAGAGATGTGGTGGCTCAAATTCTGCCGGGAACCATGCATTACCTCCAATTAGATCTAAGAGCCCGATAAATGTTTACTTGATCTGAAATCCACATTCAAAATAATAAAAAATATTTAATCAGTATCAAAATTTTTAATAGGGTATCACTACTCTTATTACGTGGCGATGCATACCACCTGAACGCGATTTCGAGTGGCTATCAATCGTTTCAATTGACAGATATTAATTATGTTGTCTGATCGGGTTTTACTTCATATTCCCTATAGGTTGGTACGATAGGTATTCAAGGATGCATTGCATACGCACATATCAAAAACAATAATGACATGAGAGGGTAGTATGTACCTAGGTACTTTTCCGGCCCCAGGATCATCAAATTCAGGTTTGGAAAAGCTTAGTTCTGCCTCGAACTTTTAATCGAACCTCGAAATTAACTATGCACAGCTTTTTCGCTATAGACAGGTTTGGTGGATTGGCGGATGAGAATGATGAGGTAGTTGTAATTCCCATGTAAGTCCTGGACCTAAAATGTGCCCAAAATGTGCCCTATACGCACAGTACACATTCTTGGGTGTCTTTTGAGGATAGCACGGAGTGCTACTGCGATGGACGAACTCAAATTCACCAAGCATAGATTAATAAAAGGCAATCCGCGGGCGCCACGCCAGAGCCTCGTTTGTCTTGCGATTTAGGTCCAAGATACGTGTCCGGGGTTATACTCTTTACGTTAGTCATCCAATAAAATGTTGATGTTGACGCTGACGTCAACATCAACATTTTATTGGATGACTAGCTTAAACTAAAATTTCACGCGCCAACTTTAATTACAAACTGATTTACCGATTAATTAGTCTGAATCAAAATTATCTTTCCATTTTCATCCAATCACTGCACCAAACTAGAGTAGTCTGTTTTAAGCGAAAAATCAATACAAAGGGATATGCGTATGTAGGTAAACAGACAGCAGCATCATATAAATAAAATCCTCGGTCGGAATAAATAAAATTCTCGGTCGCTAATTAAAACATTCAACCGGAAAATTAATTATTCCTGTTGAAATGATGCGCTCATATTTCGATAGTTTATTTGGGGCAAAAATATGATATTATCGACCTTATAAACAATGCAGAACATGTAGCAAATGATTTCATATTATTTTGTTATTGTGTACGTTTTATAAATTCCAATTTTAAATCAACTCGATAAGGCATATAATCACAGGTTATGATGGTGACCCTCATTTCTGAGATTTTACCTTTAGCTTATCATCAGGCGAGCTGTGACTTTTATAAAAAAACTATTCTGTGGCTTAAAAAGTCTGATGACGCTTCTTTTGATAAGATCGTAAGTGAAAGAAAATTTATCTAGGTATCAAAAGAAATCTGCAGGTAGTCCGCCCGAAGTTGTGCAGAAGAAAAAGGCAATAATGTAGAGATTTTCACCTTTTGTGCTTTTGGTGATCGTGCTGGTGGCCGTAGCCCTACTACATTGCCGTGGGACTACGGGGAAAAAAATCCCATGGCTCCACCAGTGTGGGTCGAACTGGTAAGTCCATGGGTAAAAGCTGACTTTGTAAAGTTACAATTATTGGAAGGCACCTAATGCATGGCACTGAAAAATTTTAGGCATTTAATTTTAAAGTTATATATAGATACAAATCCTTAGTTTATTGTAGCTCGCCTTGTGACAATATTAATAAACAAACTGTAGTTGCTAGAAGTGCCTACGTAACCAGCGCCAATTTTGCAATATCCTGTAGTCTATGAAGACTGAAATGATCTGCTTCCTGTAGTTAACTATCGCAGTAAGACAAACCAAGTATCTGATTGGAGCCAACGAAGTATCTAAGCTCAAAGTCGACATTAATGTTTTATCGAAATCGGTTAAAGTATCAGCATATTTTGGAGTAAGTATCTACTATGTTTGTGACGCAAGGTATCATAACAGTTTTAGATTAGTCAATATCAATTTCTCATTAGTAACCGACGAATCTTGTGTAGTATAGACTGGGAACTACAAAATGGCATATCACTTTAGAGATAGACCAACGATCTGGTTTCTATCACTCATTAAGTTCTTGCAAGATTAAAGATAAAAAAGAAATGTAAAATGTAAAAAAGTACCTACATGAATTTCTGATGGAACAAATTAGTATGCATACGTTAAGAAACTGAATCAATCATTATAACACAGCCCACTACTGTGCATACTGTGCATAGGTCTCTCTCAATAAAAAAGAAGAAAGAAAGAAAGAAAGAAAATACATTTATTGCATATTCTAATTCTGCATGCATATTCTAAAATTGTGTATATAATATTATGTAATGTGCGTTATATTTTGCAATAAATGTATTTTCTTTCTTCTTTCTTTCAATAAGTATATGCCATTGCTCCCGATCCGCCGTCTTCCGCATTCAGGTTCTTAGGCCATCTGGTTGTGGGGCATCCCACTTACCATTTGCCTTCTCGTGGTGTCCAGTTTATGACTCGTTTGCTCCAAATGCCACCGGTCCTTTGACTCATGTGATGACATGTGGCCACCCAGTACCACTTAAGCTTGTTTATTCGGCGAATTAAGTCGGCAATTTTAGGTCTCTTTCGGATAACGTTACTGTGAAATGTATCCTTCAATCCACTTTTTTCATCAAAGATTATAGAGTACTGAGTGTTGATAAGTGAATCCGATTAAACTTGAATAAAGGAACGTAAATTCAATTTCCATCTGAGTAACTTTGATCCCAAACCACCCGCCATTGTTTTGTGGCAAGCTTTTGATATCTACAATATTTTTCGAGCATGGAAAACGAATAAGGTATTTATGATCAATGCTATACAACAAAATTCTTTGTTTTCTTTAAAGTTTATCAATTAATATATCTAGGAGAGATATTTGCTTACAGAATTTCATCGCACAAAGTGAAAACTGATCATTTTCTTGCTTGTAACACAGGGTCGGCAATACGAGTGTGACTCGCCTTTTATAAGAAAGAACCAAAATACCCACATAAAGCTCTTTTAATTTCTCTAATTACTTACAGTTTATTAGAATGAAATTTTGAAGCATTTATTATGCTAACTATTCAAATCGATTTAGAAAGAGTAAAGAGAATCGACCTCGGGCGGGACTCGAACCCGCGATCTTTCTCTTACAGGGGTATGCTCTGACCACTAAGCCACCGAGACCGCACGAAGCCAATCCAAATTCCTCTATAGATACTTCCGTCTTTGGGGCGACGACGGTCTCTTTTAAAATCGATTTAAATACTTACAGATTTTCTGTTTTCGTTGTTGAAGTTTTAACTGTCAATATTATGTCTAATACATGATTCAATAAATAAAATTACTTGCAAAAAACACTCAAAGTGGATGTATGAATAAAAGCTTACAAAAATACCATTCATTATGAAACGATGCGAGGTGGCGAGACCATCAAACATGTTTCACAAAAACTTCGTGGATCTGCGTTCAATGAACTGCCGAATAATCGATACTCCAGCCCATAGTTAATTGTGAAGGATGCCATCATGCTCTCTACCTGAGTTTCGGGGAACTTTTGTATTCAGTAAAAAAACTAATTGACTTTCGAAAGTATTGGACGAAATAAAACTTCAAGGTTTGTTATCTATTGAGTAGGTACTTGTTTAGATTAACTAACTAAATACTTATATGTATAGGTATATGTACATTCATGTAATCATGCCTTTATCCCTGGAGGGTTAGGCAGAGATACGGCCTAGGTACGAGTGATATGTCTACGACAATCTCACCTCCGGCAACTGTCGGCCCACAGACGGCAAGTCGGTTTGAGTCCAACCTAACCCGGCTCTGGCGGGGGAGGTATCCGTGGGGACTTTTCGCACGATAAAAATAAGGTAGAGGTGAATTAACACCCACGTTTCACCAATCATTGTACATATTCGGTTCATACTCGTATCAATATCTTAGGTACAATCAAGTGTTGATTATAACAATATAAGATTAAAAAGTAATCTATACAATAAAAATGAATTTAGCAGGCATCACGCGTGAACGGCTAGATTGATTCGCTACTTAATTATTTCTTTGTCGTGTTTGTCCTTGTCAGGTTCTAATGAACGGAAATTCCCGGGATTTTTGCCCTCCTTACTGGGTAGAGGTAGAGGTATAAAACTAAATATGTTGTGTTCTCACTGTCGATGAAAGCACTGCGAAATGCTTCATTAAAAAATAAAATGAAGTACCGCCATGCGATGTCGAAACAGACGTCGATGCAGAAATAGGTACTATTATCAATTTGTGACTGTACTTCTCAGTGAATATTAGGTACTGCCATTTAAAATTTCTGCACTGCTATAGTATTATTTTTAATGTTATTTTAGTATCCATCATGTATAATGTGGAAAGTCTCCACATTATACATTACCTATATGACGGATACATAGCACGTTTAGAGGGTTTATGGATCCCCATCAAGATCTTCTAGGTCAAAGCCAACCTTACCTGCTGGCCTGTACCTACAAGTGATGAATCACTGACAAGACTCAGTCGACGACTTTCGTTCCGGGTTTGGAGGGTAAGACGGCAGACGCTTGTAAATTAGTCAGTAGGTACTGTAGTTACTGACTAATTAGTAGCGAGTAGTGTACTGCTCGTGAGCTGCCGCTGCCTCCTTCTGCGAGCAAGTAATGCTCGTGAAGAAGATGGCAGAGCGGGAACGGAGGAGACTCGCCAATGGCGACGAGCGGAGGCAACTCGGGCGTCGGAGGTCGTAGAATGACCTCCGTCCCCTATGAGCGCTGGCCTGGGAGTGATGGGTGGAGCCACCTGTCACCCTAGCAGACGCAGGAAGCGGCGGTGGCGCGGCGCGCGCCTCCCCATTCCCCGGGGGCCAGGTGGGGACCCCATAACCGAAGAGGTTCAGCTAGAAAGGGGATAGTCCTGGGTCGGCCGGAGTGCGAGGGAAGTGTCTCAGACAATTTTACCTTCTTCGGTAACAAACGACCCACAGACACTATCCGTGGAGATACGCACGATAAAAAAAAGGAACTACACTATTATTTTATTTATTTATTTATTTATGTGTTTATTATGGAGGCACTCTGTGACTACACCTTTTTCAGTCTCATCGCTCTCATTTATAAACACGCAGCTATCTAACCAAAGCAATTAGAAATGCTTCAAAACCATTTGAGTAAATATTGAAACTGACGAGCTACTACGATTATCTGTAAAAACCATGCCCTATCATGGATTAAGGATCGTCCTACAGCTAACACACAAAACAATGATAGCATATTAGTCAACAGTCATAATATTGTTTCAGTTGTGTTTCTGACTTGACTCAGATGAACCTGCTGCATTTAATGAGTATGTAGCAAGAATTATAAAGGTGCTCCTTCACCGCGAGCATTGACCTACCCCCTAGACAAGTAGCTAATTCGATGGCTGGCGTATTTTATGACGAATGTATGGGATTTAACGTTTATGACATAGGTTGTCAAATCTCATACATTCGTCATTCTATTCTACAATTCGCCAGCCAACGCTGAAATCTAAGTATTCAAATTCGATATTGAGGTATTCGATATTGATACGTTACAATACAACACTGGCTCCCTGACGACCATTATTCGCTTGTAACATTGATGTTTGGTATCAAAATTCATGGACATAATGCACTGTGATGATCGGTTTTCCTACTCATTGATGGAATTCTCGAATTGTACAATTACAGATCGATTAAGAAAGAGAAAAGAGAATCGATTTCAAGCGGGACTCGAACCCGCAATCGATTATCAAAATCAATGTTGTACAATTATTACAGGTTGCGTTCTGTAATGCTCGGTAACCCCAGCGATGTTTCCTAATTTTGGCAATGCTATATTACAAGCGAATGCTCTCAGTGAGGAAGTACCTTAAAAGGTAGTCCATGTCGACGTAATTACATCTATTCTCTTGGTTTAATGAACATCGCTAGTCTATTCCTGGCGCGTGTTTACGGTTTGCAGTTTTGCGTCATAGGATTTCATTAGCAAAGAAATTAGTGGCACTTAAATGTGTGATTATGATCTTAGTTTATATACTTTCCGCTGAGATTAAGACTAATTAGTTTTTAAATTTAGATGGTTAGAGGATACGGATCAAAGTGAGTGGCAGTGGGCTGGCTACATCTGCCGAAAGATCGGTGACCGTTTGGAGCAAACAGACCGCGAGATAGCAAACTGAAACTGAAGGCACGGAGGAACGGGAGCTATGACCCCTACTGGGAGAGGCCTATGTCCAGCAGTGGACTGCAATAGTCTAATTGATTCATTTACGAAGATCTTCGGGACCCAAACCAACCTCATCAGAGACTTTCCTTTGAGGGTTGGGGGCCAGACGGTGGTCCCTCCCCTATAAACTAAATCAATTATGTAGAGGAGGAAAGGTAAGAGAGCGGACCTCTGGCTGCAAATTGCAGCTGGACTATCAAATGTAAAAAGATTTTTTTTAATTCGCACGGATAGTTTCATAGATTAGTGTGTTCAAACAAACAAACTCTGCAGCCTCATTATTGGTATTTATAAAGTGGATAAAGCTCGTAAAAGTACCTACGCAAACGAAATGAATCATTAAATGAAGTGTCAGCGGCGTTTGCAGAGCTCGTTTGCATTAAAAATATTTTAATTGAAAATTTCGCCGTAGCACCGCAGGCATCGATATACACTTGCACTCGATTAATTATCGAGTATAATTGATTGATTGTCACGCAAATAGTACATTATTTCTGTCTATTTGTTCTATAAAGTAAGTGATAGGTGTCTGTCAGTATTTTTCATAACAAATGTGCTGACAAAAATGTGGTGTTCATCAAAGCCGGTTTTTAAAATGTAGTAAAGTTCCCGGTGTGTAGGTAAAGAAGATGTCGGTTATAGCGACCAAATTTCCCTTTTTCAAGGACTAATTTACCCTTGTACCAAATTTTATCAAAATCGGTTCATTGGTTTCGGTGTAAGGATTTACATGACAGGATGATACTTTGGCACTTATAATATTACTATGGATATGGATTACGAGCTCTACATCCGCGCCGTCTGTTCGTTCTTACCCCACTTTTGAAGTTACCCCATGGCACTATTTAACTTATATCAACAGTAGCACGATACGTACTTTATCTTGGTAGTATATTAACATAGATTAAATATTCAAACCACCTATCGATGAAAATCATATTGGGATATAGATTAAAGCAGTAAAATAAATTATCATAATGTATTGGTAATAATGATATCGATAACGCTGATAACGTAAGGCCGCTTTCAATATAATCGCACCTACCTGTTCGCAAATTGAAATATTCATTATAATGCATACAAATATTTGCACTGAGTGGCTATCGAACCAGCGACATCCGACGTAACAGTCAAACGCTCTACCCACAAAAATATATTAGCTTACTCGGTACTGTTAAGACTTAAGACTGACTTGTAATTACATCATAAAAATACCATGAAAATGCACTATAGTGCTATTTCCAACTTTAGAATAAGAATAGAGAAGATATTAGAAAAATAAAGACTTTTCTTATCTCTCACGGGAATTTATTTACAGTGAAAAAGTCGCCCCGCGTGACAGGTGAGCACTGCTTATCGTGGGTCGGCCGAAGCAAAGAATGCCGGGCTAGGTGGGGGTTCTCAGGTGGGGCAGACCTGAGATGTGAATGCGGAGTTACACCACAGACAATGGCCCACCTGCTGACGTGTGCTACATGCCCACACACATGTACACCGGAGGACCTCATGTGAGCCTCCGAGAGCGCTATCCAGGTAGCAGCACACTGGGAGACACCATTTGAGAGTATAGGCGCCATCGCCACGATAGAAGAAGACTGCTTATCGTTCCATCCTAATATATTTCTATAGCTCTACTGCTACGCCAAGTCCCAACTATTTAGGTAATTTGTTACAAAGGTCATCAATTTTTTGACAGAAAAACTGTTGCAGTAAAATTCGAACCAAATTAAATTGTGTCGGCTCGTACGCAATACGCATACGTGTGTTTGCGGTACGGTTGGTTCCTCCGTCCAGGCTGATCATCGAGAACCTCTGTCAGTCGTGAACTTTTTTGTCATCAGATGGATAATAACAGTGTGATACGAAAAAGAAATAACAACGAATAATTTAATGATTTGGTTGTAATTGTTTCAATAAATAATAGCTCATCCACAATAAATAATTATGTACGGGCTTGGTAAATTCTCATTTGTCATTTTCTCGATATAATATGTAACGAAATTACTACATAGAAAAATTGGTTCAAAATCGTAGTTCATATTACCAGATAATTTCTTTTGTCCTAATCATTTTTCTGGGTAGGTACTTTTTATAGTAACTTTTTTTTTTCAATCGTTGGATAAATGATAAATAATTTTGCTCACAATTTCGCTCCCGTTAATGTAGAGTTTGTGAATCAGTTTAGAATGTCTATCTAAAGGGAACAATCTTTTCAATGATTCTGTAACCCTTTACCTACATGGTGTTGCCCTATTCCCGTGTCCCATCCCTGAACAGCAACTTTTTCTTCTAAACCGCTTATCGAGTCGGTGACTGCCCCGTGGCACTACCCAATGGCACTACTGGTTGTGTCAAGGGTAAAATTCTTGCCCCATGGCACTACCGGTAGTGTAAAGGGGAAAAATATTCCCCGTGACACTACCAGTAGTGTCAAATAAGTCGTATAGGTACCTACAGTCCGCGACAGAACGATCATTAGTAATGATTCATTACTGCAGTCCCAAAATGATCATAATACCAAGGTAGGTATTAAGATAATTAAGAGCAAATCAAACTGTTTAATTGATTTAATAGTACATTATGGTACAAGTGAGCAAAGTTGGTGATTACCGCCGAGGCGCCCTTGAGACCCGAGCCGCTAGGCGAGGGTCTTAAGAGAGCCGAGGACGGTAATCATCATACTCACGCGTGCCATTTTTTTTTTTATATAGGACACGTCAATTTGACTTCGCCTCGCCTGATGGTAAGCTGAAGGCAAAGTCCCTGAAAAGAGCGTCACCATTACAGACACGTATCATGTTACAATGGTGGCACTCAGCTTGACGGCCTCATCAGATGCTTTTTCACGCCCCGCTTAAAGGACCCGGGACTGTAGGAGGAGGGAAATACGACGTTTTACAACACACTTGCGAATAAAATAATACTACAAATACTAAATAAACAATACTACAAATTAATTCGTTTTCCTAAGTGCGCGCATCTAACAATGGCGGTCGGCCATATTAAAAAACAAATGAGGTTTGAATTTTTTTACTTTTTTTACTGTTTTTTTTCTGTACTTAGAGAAAAAAAAAGTTAAATTTGAGTGAAAATTTTGTTTATCAAACAAGTAAGTATTACAAGTTGAAATTATTTATTTAAATACGAAAATGCATCAAATGAACATACAATAGGCATATTAATTTATTCGTACTATTAAACACGTTCTTTTTTGTATCGAAACTTTTTTAAGAACATAGAAACTTAACCTATAAAATTTAAAAAAGATTCTATAACTCACTTGTGAATAATAACAATGAAAAAGTCACAGTTTGATAATAGGTGTTATTACGTGCCTATTTGCGGTGAAATAATAGCACTTTTATGAGCAGGTGTGTTGTAAATTGTATTATTGTTCGAACTAAAGCTGTGTACCAAATATCAGAACAATCAATCAACAGGAGGTGGCACAACAAAGGCATCAAATCATTTTGAGTATTTTGTTCGACAAGATCGATCTGATGCTGACTGTACCTATAATTTTTTTTTAAAGATGAGCTGCAAAGATTGACAAGATGCAAAGACTCAGTCTGTCTAGGCTAAGTTAAATCTTCTAGCCAGTCAGACTTTTGTCCTAACAGTTAGATCGTTAAGGTATAATTCCGAAGTTGACCGCATACGACAACTACAGACGCACGCAGCATATAAGCGTAATTCATTGCGGCTTCTCAATGGTCCCCTTTATCCGTATCGGAGTTTGGCAAGTAATGGGTGCGCTCTATCTGCTGCATGCGTCGGCAGTTGTCGTATGCGGTCGGCTTCGGAATAACCGCAGCTTTAACAATTTAATTAGTACTTAAACAAAATACATCATCTTTTTAGTTTACCAGTTATTACCTTCCTAAAAACGAAAAGTTCTTCTTATATTTAATTTTGTGGTCCCAAACTTTTCGGTGGTACCCAAAAACTACACATTTTTTAGGATTTTAGAAGCAACTACTTACAAGATAAACAGTTACCATCAGAAATAGAATGGTTTAATTTCTTAGTAACAATGAGTATGCGTAGGAAAATGTAAGTATTAAAGTTACTGACAGATGGCGCTTTTCATCTTTTTAGCCATGTTAAAAGGGGTGCGGACAATTTTTTTTCTCATAATTTCACATATTATCTGTTGAAGTGAAATATACATACTGTAAGATATTTAGGTATCAGCACTGTCTAGGGTTCACTTTAGGCGGATCACAATAAAACACATTCATCCAGTAACACGTATAATCAAAGACCAAGCAAGCGGCTGTTCGGCCTACCTTACAATTCCGTCTTAACTACCTACATATTACAACTAATAAAAATGACCCATACATCACACCTCCACCCTTATTTAACAAATTAAATCTAACAAAACCAAATTATATAAACGTACACACTAAAAAAAACATTTACTTAAATAAACTTAATCAAATTCTAAGTTAAGCCCAAAACGTTTCACCGGTTTCCTAACTCTTTTTGCGCGGGCCCCAGGCGAGGCGTCAGCACTGACTTCGCCCTGAACTACCGGCTCTTGCGTACGTTCCTCTGGCGCCTCAGTGACTATCACTGACGATCCAGAAGTTACCAGTTGGTCAGACGAGCCCGGCCCCTCGACATCGATCTGGCTTTGCTCGGTTTGTAACCGAACAGGGGGCGACACGGAATCATCCTTACATTCTGTAGCTCCGGGTAAAGTGGTCTCCGGCTCCAAAGATGGCACACCGTAACTACAGCGTTTTTTCCTTAACTGATCGACATGCCTTTTAACAGATGGACCACCCTCTTTACCAATTACGTAGTTTCGTGAACCCACCTTATGTTCTACTAGACCTCCAAACCACTTCCCCCCTGCATAATCTCGAGCCCAGACCTTATCACCAATGTTAAAATCTCGCAATATTCCTCCTGCACTACCAATTTGTTTCTGTTGTACTTCATTTACCCTGGAATCTATCACCCTATTGCCTATCACTCCTTAACAAATCAAGTCTGGTTCGTAAATTCCTACGTAACAACAGCATAGCCGGTGATACACCAGTCGTACTGTGCACCACGTTCCTGTACATCATGAGGTAACTCTGTAACGCTGCGTCTAGGTCACAGTTATCGCGTATTGATTTCTTAATAGCCCGTTTACACAGTTTAACAGCGCCCTCTGCCGCCCCGTTCGATGCTGGATGGTACACTGGACTAAAGGTAACTTTAATTCCATTTTTAGTCATAAAATCTGCATACTCCCTACTCGAAAAAGGCGGTCCATTATCGGATACTATTTCTTTCGGTAGTCCGAAACGGGCAAATGTTTCACGTAAAGCTTTTATCACCGCACCAGCCGTGGTCCGCTGCATATCGAATGCCTCTATCCATTTAGAAGTCGAATCGATAAGGACTAAAAATGTTTTACCGTGCATCGGTCCCAAGAAATCGACGTGCAGCCGCGACCAGGGCTCCGTGAGGTGGGGCCAGGGCTGCGGCGGCGCGCGCGGCGGCGCGCTGCTTTCGCGCGCACACGTGTCACAGTGCCGGCACGCGCTTTCGATGTCGGCATCTATGCCCGGCCACCACATGATACTGCGGGCAATACTTTTCATCTTAACGATGCCTAAGTGCCCTGTGTGTAATTCTTTTAACAAATCAGCTCGTAAAGCTTCCGGTATAACTAATCGATAGCCCCATACTATGCAATCCCTATCTAAATATAACTCATTTCTGCGAACGAAATATGGTTTTAAATTTTCATCATTGCACTCATTCGGCCATCCTGACTGCAAGAAAAGAAATACTTTTTTTAAAATATTATCCTTATTAACGTGATTCTGAACTGTATTCCTAGTTATTGGTAAGAAATTCTGAATAAAATTTAGGTAGGTGACCTCTGTTTGTGCACGCTGACCGTCATTTTTTTCTACCGCAGGCAACCGCGACAGGG
Organism: Eilema depressum; assembly: GCA_914767945.1. Taxonomy (NCBI): domain Eukaryota; kingdom Metazoa; phylum Arthropoda; class Insecta; order Lepidoptera; family Erebidae; genus Eilema; species Eilema depressum. Next base: position 6,201,788 of record OU612026.1, read on the forward strand.
CGTCGGCGGCATTATTTTCACTGCGCACGTACTCGATACTATAGTGATACCCGGCTAATATGACCGCCCACCGTTGCATTCGACTCGCGGCCATCACGGGAATACCCGTCTTATCACCAAAAATTGTTACCAATGGTTTATGGTCTGTTCTCAAAATAAATTTCCTACCATATAAGTACTGGTGAAATTTTCTAACACCGTATATAATCGCCAGTGCTTCTCTTTCGATTTGTGAATAGGACTTCTCAGCTACGTTCAGAACACGGGAAGCGTACGCGATCGGCCTCTCCTCTCCCCCGGGCATCAGGTGGGAGATGACTGCACCGACGCCCACCCCACTGGCGTCTGTCGTCAGGACCAGTGGTAAGTCGGGCGAGTAATGTGCCAAGATTTCACTGGACACCAACACACGTTTAACTTTGTTAAATGCCTGCGTACAATGTTCACTCCACTCAAATTTAACATCTTTCTTTAACAACGTATATAGGGGTGCCAAAAGTGTACTTAGATTAGGAACAAATTTGGCATAGTACATCACTAAGCCTAGAAACGACCTTAATTCTGTCACATTCGTCGGTGTCGGCGCCTTATTTATTGCTTTAATTTTTTCCGGACAAGTATGGATACCTTGCTTACTGATAATGAATCCTAAGTATGATACCGACTCGGCAAAGAAGGTGCACTTCTCTTTCTTTATTTTCAGTCCATATTTTTTTAACCTACCGAATACTTCATGTAATGTTGCTAAATGCGAGCTGTCATCAACCCCAGTTACAATCAGGTCATCCAAAAATACCCCTACCCGCGGCATATCAGCAAATAGTTGCTCTAGTTTCCTTTGGAAAATGCCTGGACTCGAGGCCAGACCGTAGATGAGCCTATTGTACATGAAAAGACCTCTATGTGTATTTATAACAGTACATTTCTTTGACTCGTCAAGCTCAAATTGGGCGTACGCTTGAGACAAGTCGAGCTTCGTGAATTTCTTTCCCCCGTGCAATTTGGTAAGCAAATCTTCAACTTTTGGCAAAGGGTAATGGTCCACCTCCAGGCATTTATTTAAAGTTAACTTAAAATCCGCGCATACCCGTATTGTGCCATCTTTTTTCATGACCGGCACGATCGGCGTGGCCCAGTCCGACGTGGTCACCGGCGTGATGATTCCGTCCCGCACCATCTGGTCGAGCGCGCGCTCCACCGGCTCGCGCAGCGCGTAGGCGAGGGGCCGCGCGCGCATGAACACCGGCCGCGCTCCCTCCCGCAGGTGGAAGCCCACTGTCCCACCGGTGAAACGTCCGAGGCCGTCCGCGAATACATCACAATATCTGGAACTGAATTTATCGATATTGAAAGAACTTTCATAGCTATTTACTTTAAGACAATCAAAAACTGGTATTTTAATTTCTAAATGGTTAAGCCATGATCTCCCTAATAAATTAGTCTTTGCATTGTCAATAACATACAAATTTAATTGTTTACACGTAGATTTATACTTGACCGTCGGAGTAATTTTTCCTATCGGTTTAATACTTTCTCCGGTATAATATCGTAAAATCAGGTTGCTTTCTAGTAGCTTACAATGTCCAAAAAATTTTTCATAACAATCTAGACTTATGCATGAAATAGCGCTCCCCGTATCTATTTCCATATTTAACATAACACCTTCAATGCAAATATCTATTGTATACGGTCTAACACTTTGACAGTCACTAATGCGTAAGGAATAGTTATTTACCTCGTCACTGTTTACATCATCGTTGCTTCCATACCCTCTTTTTTCTTCCAAAAAATGCACTGGGGCTCTCCGTAGTTGTGGACACATCTTCTTTAAATGTCCCGCCCGATTGCAGACTCGACACACATACAACCTGAACTTGCACGTGTCCGCTGGGTGATTGCCGCCACAGACCGCGCACTCGGGACTGCCACCGCCATGTTGTTCCTTTCTGTAGACACCGCGCGCCCCGCCTGCGCTGCTCCCGCCAGCTGAGGCGCCGCGGTGTGCGCGGAAGCTGTGCCCGCGCGCCGTGCCGCCGGTGCCGCGCGCCGTGCCGCCGGCGCCGCCGGCGCCGCGCGCCAACCCGGCCGGCCGCGAGCCTCCGCTCGAACCGCTAACCGCCACCCGATGCACCGACTCTGCAATGTTGCTGGGCTTACTATCTGCGTTCTGGTTCCTGACACAACCTTCAACCAAAGCCGCGTTCGTTTCGGCCGCCTCCATCGACACTGCCAGCTTGTATGCCTTGTCGAAAGATATCGTGTCCTCTTCTGTGAATATTTTTTCTCTAATATTGTCGTTAGCTATACCACACACGAACTGGTCTCGTAAGTTTTCTTTTAAACTGTCCGCCGCCGTAAACCCACAATCTTTGCTTAACTTTTTTAGTTCTTTCACGTAGCACGCTAAACTTTCACCAGTCCTTTGTATACGTTGTCTAAATTTGAACCGTTCTGCAAGCATACTAGGCTTTGGATTCAAATGACCTTTAACGACCGTCACTAACTCGGTATACGTTTTCGAGGCGGGTTTCGCCGGCGTACACAGGCTAACCATAAGTTCATAAGCGTCATTGCCTACAACAGTTATTAACGTAGCCACTTTTAACTCGGGTTTCACTTCATTGGCAATAAAATATTGTTCTAAACGGTCGATGTAATTCTCCCAACTGTCCTTGTCGAGGTCAAACGGCCCGATCTTGCCCACAGCCATTTTAATTATATTTTTCCGTGCTTTTACGTAAAATAACACTTAGGTATACACACGCGCGTAATTCGCTCGTCGCCACTGTAAGATATTTAGGTATCAGCACTGTCTAGGGTTCACTTTAGGCGGATCACAATAAAACACATTCATCCAGTAACACGTATAATCAAAGACCAAGCAAGCGGCTGTTCGGCCTACCTTACAATTCCGTCTTAACTACCTACATATTACAACTAATAAAAATGACCCATACATCACACATACGTACATACATACATACATACATATAATCACGTCTTTATCCCCGCAGGGTTAGACAGAGCTGAATTAAAATTAATAAAAGTGAAATATTCTTATGACAAATCGTATGAGCAGGAGAATAAAAATGTGTTAAATTAAAAAGATTATTTAAATAGTCCAGACTCTACTTATGATAATATTCTCTTTCATTAACCTATTAAGTTTTAAGTTTCTTAGCTATATTTTTAACAATAAGATAGTAGATTGGATAGTAGGTTCTTCATTCTTTATTTTGATGTATATGCCAGAAGAATGTTTGGGTAAGTACCTAATACATATTAATGTCATAATTTTCATGACTAACTGGCGAAAATATGAAAATTTATAGCTAGCTACTTCTACGCGGATATTAGCCACTTTATAATTTTATGCGAAATGTGTCTTTAAAAACTAATAGCATATCTACCTATCTACCTACTATGAAAGTTCCGCAGTCCGAGAACCGCAGTTCTTAAAGAATAGAAGAAAATTAACAATATTCTTTTGTTCCAACGACGGTAATTTCGTGGAACAATTCAAAAAATGACACAATACTATGTATGTGTCCTAACGAAAAAAAATGCCGTATTTAGCGTTGTGTAGTGCCTAAGTATTTAGCGTAACTTCGGCATTTCTTAGTTTAAGTAACATTTCTGTGCGACTAACGATAGCTTGAATTTAAATCGCTAAGTGACATCTATCGGCAGCAAGGGTCATACAGTTTCATAAAGTTGTAAGATAGATGACGCTTTCACAGATTTATTTTTTTATGTAGGAGAAAGATAGGAGATATATTACACAGGTCAACAAATTAAAAAAAAAATTTTGGTGCCGAGGTCTCGTTAGTGGTTTTGTATTAGGTATACTTACATTGGTAATACAAAAAATATTTTTACTGCTTTTTTCGTACGTGTAGTTTTTTGTCTATACTCTGTTTTTTAAATTTGCTATAATCAGTACTTTCGGGAACATGATTTCACGTCTTATTAGTATCTTTCTACAAGTAAATCGATTTTGATATCATGTCTTTAACGCGAAGAAGTTGTCTCAATGATCCAAATGTGTTTTGTTACATTTGTGAAGAATAAACAGCCAAAAAGTTCAGGAAATCTAAAACAGATTCTGTAAAAAGTGCTTATTTTTCGTATTTTAAGTCGCAAATTGTAGACGAAAACAGCCCGTGGATACCTCAAATTGTTTGCAAAATATTCTATGAACGCTTGAGACAGTGGGTCAATGGTAGAAGAAGCCGTTTGAGGTTCGAAGTGTCTATGCGATGGAGAAAACAAAAAAAGCGCTTCGATGACTGTTACTTCTGTTGTGTCGATTTGCGTGGTGTTAATGTTAAAAAAATGATTTATCCAGACACAATCGGCTAGAAAACCTTTACCACATTCAGAGGAAGCTCCTGTTCTAATATTATGTTCTACCCGTGAATCATCATTTTGTAGAAATCCATAGTAAAATGTCTACCGATAGTGATATCGAAGAAATAGCGTCTGCAGAGCAAAAACCTTTTACCCAAGTAGAATTAAACGATTTAATGAGAGATCTTGAACTACTTAAAGGATCTGCAGAGGTGTTGGCTTCCAGATTAAGAAAATAACTTGTTGGTGACAGGTACCAAAGTGGCTTTCTATCGTACAAGAGAGCAAGACATGCTACCATTTTTTAATTCGGAAAATGACCTTGTTTTTTGTTCGGATGTGCAAGGCCTTTTCAAAATGGGTCTTTCAGAATACGAACCAAATGAACGGCGTCTCTTTATGGATAGCTCTAAAATAAGCCTTAAGTGTGTTCTTTTACACAATGGTAACCAATGTGGTTCAGTTTCGCTGCTCATTCAACCAAATTAACGGAAGAATATAAGAATATTGCACTTATTCTAGCATAGAAAAGATAAAAGCGGGTATTTTTGATGACCTGCAGATAAGAATGTCGATAAAAGATACTGATTCCTCAAATTGAATGACCAGTTTGGAACTTCTCCTGTGGAATTTTTTTACAGAAGTTACTAAAAACTTTCTTGAAAATCACAAGTCAAGTAACTACTCTGAAATTGTTAAAAACATGCTGGAGAATTTCAAAAACTTAGGATGTAACATGTCCATCAAAGTGCATGATCTACAGTCACCTGGACCAGTTTCCAGAGAATCTTGGTTCCTATAGCGAGGAACAAGGGGAACGGTTTCCCCAGGACCTAAAATCTATGGATGAGACGTAGGTACCAAGGCCGATGGAACCAGCATATGATGACTGACTAGTGCTGGGGAATGCAACGTTATTTTCCTGCTACACCTCATTCAAGAAAATCACGCCACAGAATGTTTTTATGCACAATAAGACTTTAATAAATGTTGTTTTTAGAGGAAATTTATTTTTTCTGTTCAATTAAAAATCTAGAAAACCACACGTAGAAAATCAATATTCTTGCTATTAATGTAATTAGTATAAGGTCCTAAATTAAAAAAAGTGTTACAGCTTCTTGGCACCAAAACCACTGTTGACCAGTGTTATCAATTTGACTTCACCTCGCTTGAAGAAACCTTTCTGGAAAGAAGGTCATTATTACAGACAAATACCATGTGGCAATGGTGGCACTTAGCTTGACTGCCTCATCAGATGCTTTTTCACGCTTCGCTTATAGGACCCAGGACTGTAGAAAGAACTACCTACCTGAGCTGGTAAGGAATTCCAGGTCTTAATGGTGCGGCAAAGGAAAGAGTTACCGAACCGCGTTTCCTGATGGAATATTCTGCACCGTATGCGGGTGACAATCTAAGCCCTGCGCGTGTTGTCCTGTGTAAGAAAGGAGAGGGTGGGACTAATTGGAAGAGCTCCTCAGAACATTCACCATGGTAGAGGCCATAAATTACTGCCAAGGACGTAACATTTCTACGCATCTGCAAAGGCTCGAGGGTGTGACCTCAGGATTCTCAATAATGCGGATCGCACGTCGCTGCATCCTTTTGAGAGCCTCCAGTAAGTACTACCAGTGGCCATTATCTCCAGTGGCCAACTTGGAAGTCTTTAAACCGCCTGCGGACTCAAGTTGGCCGCTGCAGGGAAAATATGGCAAAGTGGGGCTTTACCGAACGGTCGCAAGACTCCTGCGATTGCGGGGTCCAATCCCAGTGCATGTCGCACTACCGACGACCTTTGTAGAGCAACTGAAGACGCTATTGCTGAGGCCAAGTTTTGGGCCGACAAAATTTAAAAATCCAGATCTAGTCATTGACTCGAAAAAGAAGTAAGTAGTTTGCGGAGCCATTCCAAGGATGCGAGTGTCTTTCAAATACCTTACCCAATGTAAATTAGAAAGTTTGTAATATCTGAAGTGTAAACTGTCGTGGCATGTGATATTGGTTAAACGACGTAAAGTCGTAGCAAAGACGATGACTCGTAGTTCTTTATGAGAAAAGGTGAAAAGGTGTGAGTTGAGTTTTCACACAATCCCGGGTCCTGACGGGGCCTTCCTCCAAAAGCGGGAGCGTGAAATAACTCTGGTGAAGCAGTCAAGCTGAAGGCATTATTGGTATAACGTTGACCCCTATTCCTTAGATTTCACTTTTAGCTTTAGCACCAGGTGAGGTTAAGTACTGTTGACGTGCTCTACATAAATATACAACTATACGTAGGTACATACTGTCACATCTCTTTTTCATCGTGCCAGGTAGAGACCACATGTTTCAACTTGCTACGATCCTAACATGTACATTTAGCTTTTTTCAATACATGTTCGCCGTTTGCGGTATGACTTGATCGATATACCTACATATATAACACCAGACACGTATCTTGGACCTAAATCGCAAGACAAACGAGGCTTTGGCACCCGCGGATTGCTTTGTAATAATCTATACTTGGTGAATTTGACTTCGTCCACCACAGTAACACCCCGTGCTCTCCTCGAAAGACATCCAAGAAATGTGTACTGCGCGTATAGGGCACATTTTGAGCACATTTTAGGTCCAAGATACGTGTCCCGAGGTATACCTAGGTCAAGCCTTGCCGGATATTGAAAATGCGCATTAAAATTTTTAAGTTCAACCTATCACAATATTGATCAGCGATTGTATCCTCCTGTAACACCTGCTGAATTTATAATGAGCCATAAAATTATATTCAAAAGGAATATTTTCGATTAACCATGCGATAGCAAATCGGTTTTGCACAAACAAACCCCCGTCTATTGTTAAGTTTCCGTTTATCGGTGTGTCGGACTCGCGACGACTTTGGAATATGATTTGGAAAATTTTGAGGGTTTTTAGTGTAGTTTCTGCGCTTAACTGGGAATATCAATACTAATTTCTGAATCTAGGTATGATTATTTATCTGCCATTTGATTCCGTCCTTACAGTTCACGATCATTCACCACTAGAAAAGTGACAATTCGTTGGCCAGCGTAAGCGTATTGTAGAATAGAATGACGAATGAATGGGATTTGACGTATATGACAGCTGTCAACGTTTGTCCTAAACGTCAATATCTTTCTTTCCGGCCGGCCATATCTTTTATGCATGCAAGTTTCGAGAGCATTTTTTCTACAGTGCATTTTTGAATGTGATGTTGCCTTTATATGTCCGGAGTCCGAAATAATGTCCATGGCATAAAAATATTAAGGAAGGGATTAATAGCTTCTCAGTCACGGTAGTACGGTTTGTCAATGATATTTTTTATAACTACAATACTAATAAAACCATATTTCTAGATAAAACTAATCTAAAAATATTGTTTCCATATCACTTGTAAATCACTATTTGAAGCAATTACGTATAAGCAAATGAAGTCACCCTGTATATGTGGTATGTTGTTTTAACTATGATAAGACACGATTATCATATAGGTACATAAATATCAATGTAGTGATAATCTGATATCAGTTGCAAAATCGAAGAGATAAATATTTAGAAATGTACTAAGATTATTTATTTGTCTAATAGTGACTATACAGTCACTATCGTATCTTGATGAGGTAGGCATACCTATATTTCACCAGGTATATTTTAAGGTCTCACGTACCTAATAAGGAACCTTCCTGGTCCCTTATTAGGTACGTGATTACAGCAAAACTGAGTATCAGTTTGGTTTAAGCCGAAACGGAAATCGGACTAACTGATTTTCGTTTCCACAAGTTTACAGTAGTGCAAACTACGAGTGAATAAATCTTATAGGAGAAAAGGTCCTATAAGGTCCTTTTCACATGCACCCAGTCACGGTACGGTCGCCGTGCTGTGTAAAGTAGTAATGTATGAGCTACAAACGGCACGGTCGCCGTGCCGTGACCATGTGCATGTGAAAAGGGCCTAAGGGTTCCGCATTTTCTCTCTTATGGTACCTACTTCAGAAAATTTTCTCGATGTGCATTGGATATTCCAGAACTCAGGCGTCGATATACGAGTACCTATGTAACATGCTGCTGCAACAATGAAGGTCTTATTATTTGAGAACGTTCAAAGCGAGCGTCTCCAATCTCCGTCCGTGTTGCGAACGGCGGCAGCGGCGGCGGCGGCGGTGCGGCGGCGTGTATTTAATTTCCTATTTTGGATCGCTTGGATTGGTATTTCCTATCTTTATCTGCCCCCCCCCCCCCCCCTAGACAAGTGACAATTCCTTGGCCGGCGTATCGTAGAAGAATGCATGGGATTGGCACGTATTTTGACGTTCATGGCTATTATGGTAATCGTCAACCCCTTAAATTGATCAATTTATAATATTCTATGTATAAACGTATTGCCTAGGTGTGGTGATGTAGGCATTAGGCAACCTGTCTACCCATTGTATTTAACTATTCCATATTATTCCATATATAAAGATTTATTTATGACCATGACAGAAGTTATTTTTTAATTTTGTGCTATACAAAACGTCTGAACAGTCTATTCATAAATTTATAAAATACTAGCTTTTGCCCGCGGCTCCGCCCGCGTGTATGTCGGTTATCGCTACCAAACATAGCCTATGCCCTTTCCCAAGGTCGAATCTATATCTGTACCAAATTTTATCAAAATCGGTTCAGTGGTTTACGCGTGAAAGCGTAACAGATAGACAGACAGACAGATAGACAGAGTTACTTTCACATTCATAATACTAGTATGGATAGGGATATGGATTATTTAGCTTATAGAATTAGATTAAGTACTATTGATAAGGATAAAATACATTAATTGTTATCATATTATAGGTCCTCGGGTTTATTCACGCATTAGTGTAAAGTCTTATAGGTATTACGTATACTCTTGATGTCTTAATTGATTTTGTATGTAGACACTTCGAATCGAATATAATGAAATCACGCTACTACTTAAGGGAGCGGAGTAATAATCTCAAATCAGGCAAATTCTCATGCATTACTTGAAAATTAATAAATTGCGGTTATATATCGCTACAGGCAGGGTTTCAAACACCCGTAGTATGGGCGAAGCCGAGTGGGTCCGCTAGTATATAGTATTAGTGTAGTGAATAATGAAAGGGATTGACAGGCATGCTCAAGTACAATGTGCCTGTTAATGACATGGTTCTAATTACCCACTAATAGCGATCTCTGGGACGTTAAGATAATGTCCTAATTCAGGGTTGTACAATTTGTACATACCTACAGCTATTGTCTTCCTGTCAAGACAGCCTCCGTGGCGTAGCGGTAGTGAACGCGGCCGCTACGCAGGAGGCGCGGGTTCGATCCCCGCTCAGTGCAAATATTTGTGTGAATGAAATATGAGTATTTGTATTGGTCTGGTCGTGCCTCGGAGAGCACGTTAAGCCGTCGGTCCCGGTTGCCACGAGAACATCTATGCCAGTCGTTACGGGTAGTTTGAGCCCTCAAAAATCCAAAAACAACGGTCTAACTGCAAAACTTCGATATCGCCTAATGTTAACATTGGGTTGTGGAGGTTAGATGACAATCGCTTCACGGAAAATATCGAGGTCTAGCCAAATCCGTGGTTAAGACTGGTAAAAGCGGACCCCAGACTCCGAGCTGAAAGCTTCGGATGCGACTGGGAAGAAGATTGTCTTCCTGTATGTAGCGTATACACTATACATACGGCAAAGGAGATAAGTATCTACACACATACACATGTAATGACAGAAGAAAACTGCGACAGACGGCCTAAGTGATAAGTAAACATTTGTCTGGTAAGTACGTATATGTAGCCAGCGTCCTAAAAGTAAAAGTAAAGTGATGATGATGGCACAGGTTACAAAATTAAAAATATGACTGCAAATTATTCGATGTATGTACCTACCTACTTCCAATCAATGTTATAAAATATTTCAATAGAGTCCAAATAAGTGATCAGAAATCTGCCCCTCTAGACAAGTGGCAATTCGTTGCTCGGCGTATGATGGAATAGAATGACAAATGTATAGAGGATTTGACGTTTTTGACATTCGTTGACGCCTGTCATATACCTACGTCAAATCCCATACATTTGGCATTCTATTCCATCATACGCCGAGCAACGAATTGCCACTGGTCTAGAGGGGCTGAATCTGAAAATCATCGTTAATTGTCGACGGCGCCGTCGTTATAAGGTAGTCGCTCACAGGAAAGCCGTATAAGCTAAACCAAGAGGAGGAGGTAAGTCTCGAACTCTGAAGTGAAAACCTCAGATGCAACTGGGAACCACCCTTAGTTGATGATTATGATGGTGAGAAATGCACCAACTGGGTGTCCAGTTCAGCATAGCAATTTAGCGCGAGAGAATACGAGTACAACCTGTATCTAGGCAGTCTACCACGTGGACTCAGACTCTTGAATTCATTCTATTGTTTAGGTACTCTTTAAGTAATTATAAGGAACTAATCGAGTATTATTCGATTACACGATATGGTTTCACGATTCGGTTCCAGTCAAGGCTCTCCAATCTCCATATCAAGCAAAGCACGTGAATCTCTATAAATTTAGAATTACGGCAAACCATAGAAAAATATACTTTCAGACATATACGAGTAAAATACTTGTCACGTGTGGACATTGAACCCATTATGTTATAGAAATAGCAATTTATAAACTATTTCATTATTTACAGTATCAGAAGATTATACAAAAGTACTCGTAGGCTTCAAACCAAACTATTCTCGCCATTGATATAAATAATTCTCGCACATAATTTACCTGCAAACATTATGCAATCATCGCATAATGTTATGACGTCGATTTTACAATCACCGCATAATGTTCTGACGATTTTAATAATTTTGTAAAACGTACTGAACTATATGATCACAATTCACAATGGGTGTTTTAAATAATAGCACAAACTATTACCTATAAATAGAAATGTTATTAAATCTATGCCTGTATATTTAGACTAGCGTAACCTATTACATACACATGGTTTATAGGTTTTAGTAATACCTTTTCTTGTATGACATGTTAAACATACTAAATTATAAAGCGTAATTTAGGTAAAAGTACCTAAGTACTTTTATTTTAGGAAAAATGATGAAGTCCCTTACAAAAAATCCTTTTATCTAGTTTTTTCCACGCGGACGAATTCGTCATAGCTAGTAGGTATGACATAAAATGTTACACGTTCACGTACATCAGCTAGAACGATAAATACATAACTACAAAGATAGAAATAATAATTATTATAATAAGTGTCAGGTCAGTAAAACAATGGGTAATTACAGATTTCATAAATAAGTTTTTGCTTGTGTGCAAGACAGGTTTTAGGTGCTTTAATGTTTTTGCATCAGAAGTCAGTCACCATTATTATGGGTGATTATTAACCTTGTGGTTGTGAAAAATATACACAATTTCAAAATGACGATTACTTAACTGAAAATTGTTAAATATTTTATGAATTTTAGCAGGTACCTACATTTTTTTTATGCCACTTAGATGGCAGACAAGCGCTTGATTTGCAAGACTTGAATAGAGGGACCTTCTACGGCAAGAGGTTTTGAATCAAGCATAGATTCCCTGTAGTACAGCTAAGTATAGGTGCGTTTCTCTAAAATATAACAGGGTAATTTCAACTTGCCTAATTTTTTGCTAATTTCGGTAGTATTTTTCAATCATAGGTTTTCCGATGAAAAAAATTAATGGAGTTCTTTTAGAAAACATCAGTTTTGTGTATGTGTTCTAAAAGAACTCCATTAAATTTTTTCATCGCCTAATTCACATCACATCAGTATTGTGTATGTGTTCTAAAAGAACTCCATTAATTTTTTTCATCGGAAAATCTATGATTGAAAAATACCACCGAAATTAGGCAAGTTGAAATTACCCAACAGGAGTCGTCCAGCCCCCCTAGACAAGTGGCAATTCGTTGCTCGGCGTATGATGGAATAGAATGACAAATGTATAGGATTTGACGTTCTTGACATTCGTTGACGCCTGTCATTTATGTCAAATCCCATACATTTGGCATTCTATTCTACAAAACGCCGCGCGCCGGCCGACGAATTGCCACTTGTCTAGAAGGGCTGTTATATTTTAGCGAAACGCACCTATCGGTACACTTGTAGAGATTGTTAAACTTTTTCTTTGTTCCTGGGCTTATGATATCTTTCTCAAACTACCTACTGTTTTATTTTCTCTTTCTACTCAAACACAACACACGAATGATACCTCTGATGTACGGTAACCACTTACCATGAAATGAGCTCAAGATAGTTTTAGGTATCTCTATAAAATCCCCATGAAACATTGCTAAGTTAGTGCGATGACCGACTTAAGTACTATGTAGTCAAAATTGTCGTGTGATTGTGATAAGAGACGTGCAATTTCTTTTCATACTGCTTAGGTCACAGGTAAGCACACGGCCCGCCTGATGGAAAGTGGAAAGTTAGTATAAAAAAAAACGTGGGACCGAAAATCATTGTTGTCGAAATGTGGGTGAGAATGCACTTCTAGGCGGGGATTTACAGGCATGAATATAAATTATTATGTACCTATGTAATTAAACCTGCTCGCGTACACTGTGATGTGTACTAGGTATATAACTTCACAATTACGGTAATGGAACTCTGAGCTAAAATTGATTTAACAATTCATTTACGAGGATACAATGAACCGTCCGGTATCGAATAACGCTCTTGCGATTCGCAGAAAAGAAGTGTTTTGTACAGTACACCGAGAATTCATAGCAATATCAGGTTATTTCTTTTTATATTTGCTCGCGAGGTTTTATTCTGTAAGCTACTTACAGTACAATGATATGAAAGGAAATTTTATAATGAAACTGAACATCAATTTATTCGATATTAAGTTCATTATTAGTTATTCTATAAACTTCTATTACCTTTTATTAGCAGGCTTATTAACTTCTATTGGTAGGCTTCACCTAAAAGGCCATGATCGAGTAAATCGATCTTGATATTAAGTCCCGTTTTTCTTTTTCTAATGAGATTCAATACTGCAAATGATTGAATACTTACATGGTTTCATTTTCATGTCCAAGCGGCACAGTTAGCAATAGATCGATCTTGACTGACAAGTATTCAAAATGATCTTAATATCTACTAATTTTGTATCCTACTAATATATTTAAACATCTACTAATGATGTTAATACCAAAATTTTTTATAGGACGTAGAACACGACGGTATTTCCGTCCCAATGGAGCAGTCCACGTGGTGTCCACCTCTATCTTAAAGAATACTGCGGGTAAAATAACCTTGTGTTGTGTTTCCGGTGGTGATTAGGGTAGCCAGAGCTCACTGGAGAGGTTTTGTACTTTCAGTTGGAAGCCAAAGGCTTGTCATGCTTCTCTTCTTCGCTGACTCTCTCTATTCTTAAAGAGTCAGCAGCACGAGGGTCATTCCTCTGGTGTTGCACTCGTCCATATGCCACGGTAACCACTTTACATCCGTCGGAGGTGGTCTTAGTCAGGCTTCCGAATATGCCTACACGGAAAATTCTCCTTTCGAGCCAAATCGAGGTCTTACTTGGCTTGTTTTAAAGTGCCTCCTATTACATTGTCCAACAGTTTTTTTGTAATTTGGTTTGAAATATCATACAATAATGGGCGTAACGACGTTTTGTATGTAAGCCATTTGTCGGCGTCGCGCTATCTCGCTAATACCTTGGCAACTTGACAATATCGGTGTAACAAATCAAGCATTAGGCGTGTGTTACATGAAGCAGTGTCAGGAACAATTTGAACGAATCTTTTGTTGACTGACAGATGTGAACATAGTTTCCTCGTCAGATGCTGAGTGGCTGACACTACAAAGCATTTTGCATTTTGTGTATTTCTGTCAGAGACCGTGTCTGGTGCTTCCCAAGCTTTAAGAGCTCTTTGTCCTGGCAAGAATATCTTCCTTTGTAAGCTTCGTTAAGTAAAGCATATTGGAAACCTCAAAATTAAGAAACATAACCAAAGTGAGGATTGGATTTGAAAACAAGGACACATGTAGAGAAACCAAATAGAAAAATTGTCAATCATTAACTAAGTCTTAATTAAGTTTTTATACTTTTACTGTGCATAAAGTAAAATAAATAAAAAAATAAACAGTAACAGTTATTTTATTCTAGGTCACTTTTTAGCAGAGCCATGGGTCCAAGTACAACAGTTTATTGTAGGTACCGGTGGAACACTTTGTGTGACCTACGGGGAAAAGTTCCCATGGAACATCTAGGTGATCCACTAGGTAATCCAGGGGGAATGCCACTAAGTACACTTAGTTGCCCCAGAACCGTGGTACATTGTTTTCTAATCCTAGAAGTCAATGATCAACAAACTACAAATTAGGTACTTTTTATTAACGTAGACCGTTTACCTACATTTTGATAATACAAACTTTGAACCGATATTACGGACCGGGATACAAAATGTGCTGTAGATGTGTCGTTCCAATTTAAAATCAATTTCAACTTCCAACCTGCATTAGACCGGTCTTAGGAAATACGGGGTGACAAGTGGAGTGCTGTAACTGGGTCAGTCGGTGAGCTCGGCAAGATGCATCGATCTAGGAGCGAACGAACGTACGGTCGGTTCTTATGCGGGGCTAATGATGTAGGTATCTAATGGTTGGACTAAATAGAGGGATCAATGTCTTGCTTGTTTTGCCTAAAAAGGATTTTTTTTTAAGTTAACGCGTTTGACCACTACTTTACCTGTTGGTGACGATGCGGTGGACGGTGGAGCACGCTTGCCCAGAATCAAGCTATTCATTGTTGTCTTAAAGACTCCCAAGTTGTAGCTTGCTAGCTATCCGGCAACACAGATCCTGGCAAGGCATTACACTCCTTGGAATTTAATTTGTTAGGTATTAATGGAAGGCTGATAAAGCGGACCCCAGATTCCGAGGTGAAAGCTTCGGATGCGACTGGGAATTAACGCTAGGATAAAGAAGGTATTAATGGAAGACTCCACCGGACTCCGATATGAAGGCCTCGGTTGCTACCGGGACTAATAAAAAGATGATGATGAGGTATTAATGGAAGATGGAAGGTGGAAGTCTGGTTTGGCGAGAAAATATTGGCGGGACGACATCGATTTTGCAGGATGTAGCCTATGTAGCCGGCCTATGACCAATAGTGGGATAAAATGGGCTGAATAAAACACAAAATAAGTATTTACGACACTGCTGACCAATTATTATCTTAAGCGTTGTTTCCGATTACCAAGGCCCGGTGTCTACTCACTTTTTTTCTTCCTTTTGGTTTTGTCATAGGGCTTTTAGGGTTTTGGTTTGTTCTACAAATAATTTAGTCGATTAAGATAGGAAAAATCAGCTCAGGCGGGACTCGAACCCGAGATCTTTCCTTTACTGGGGGAATTCTCTGAAATTTTCCTATACACCACACCTATATTGTAAGGTACCGAAACTGACCTTGTACACCTACTACCCAAAAATAGACTCATACTCTTATCTCCATCCAATGGTTGCCTGTAAGAGATTGCCACGAGGTGATAAGGCCGCCTATTGTTTATACCCAAATGTATAACCTAATGACACATGTTTTTCTCCTTGGTGTGCACAATAAAGATATTATACTTTACTTTACTTTTACATCCGTCTTGGGACCGGCGTTTTACCTTAATATAGCTAGACTAAATGCTTTAAAATTCCATTCAATATTATATGCATTATCATGTCAAATCTCATGCCACTTAAAAGTAGTAATATTTCAATGCTATTACCTACCTATTGTTTGTGTTCTACATAAATATATTGTTGCAATCCCCATCTATCTACCTATCTAAAGCCGAGATACAGGTTCCCGCCTAGTTCGGCTGCAGATGCTCTCAATAATATTGTAAATGCACCAAACATTATATTTTGAACACATGTATACTTAAGTTCTACTACTGTATTTATAATGTAATGGATTTTGTGAAATAAATAAAATAATAAATTATTATAGTCAATATAAGAAAATATTAAACAGTTTCCTCTTAAGCTAGCATAGATAGTAAAATTACATGAAAACATAATAAATGACGACTTCGGTAGCAACCACTATTATCTATTCTGTAAATAGCTATTTTGTATAGACACGTTTTTGCTATTCGTCACGTGTAGAATTGGTTTTTTGCTAGTTAAAACATTGCTACTTTAAACAATACCCTGACTCTTTGTTAATAAGCGTATTTTATGAATTTGCTTCTTACAGTTCTTACTTAAGCAAAAATTACTTACTACCTAAGCTATTTTTGCCACGTGTTGTTTTGCAATTTGGCTATAAGGAAAACATTTAGACAACAATCATACTAGCGTGGTCAACAACAACAATCATACATCCTAGGAAGGTTGACCAATCTTTACAATTCACATATTGATACCAAACCGAGCCATTGTGCCTTGGAGAGCACGTTTAACCGACGTCGCTTCCAGTTGCCATCTTGGTGCGGCCCCAGACACTTGTATGTTGTAAATGTACATACATGTACTCAAAGTTGGATTGAAAATTGTTTGAGTCATAGCATCTAGGCACCTTTATTTACATATTACTTTTTACATTATGTACCTATCATGTGATTGGTTGCGTGAGTTCCAGGTAGGTCATAAGTATAGTCATTATATTTTTATCACAATAGACAGACTTTTAATAGGTATCTGCTTATTTAACATCATGATGTTATGTATGTTATGATTTGAACCATGGTATTAGTAATTACACGGTTTATCGTAAAATTGAATTTTTGTTTTATAGCAGTAGGTATTCAAGGTTTTAACCTCCTTTTAACATTGTTACTGTCTATAATTAAGACTCCCTTTCCTGAAACTTTACCTTCAGCTTTCCATCAGGCCAAGGAAAATTAACGTGTCCTATATAAAAAAAGCCGAGAGGTTAGCCCGCGTCAGAACCTCGTTCGTGAATTATCAGGTGTACCAAATTACAGGTGGCTCGAAGGACTCCCACATATCCTCTAATGAAACTACATTTTGTCTTACCTACTATATTTATAGAATGAAGTGATGAATTTCAGCAAAGCGTTTTGGTGTTTGAGTTTCGAAGGGCATCATATACCTAGTTATTTGAGCTACAAGTTTGTTTGTTTGAACTTGCTTATCTCGGCAACTGCCAGTGAGATTTACAGAATATTAAGTACTTACTAGATATGGTAAAGCGAACCCCAGACTCCGAGGTGAAAGCTTGGGATGCGGCTGGGATTTGCGCTAGGATGAAGACGAAGAATGTACTAGGTATTTAATAACAAACTACGACCTTTAGTAGAAACTGAGAAGAAAGAAAATAATAATTCTCTCGTTCTCGTTAATTTTCTAATAATTTAAGATAAGAAAGAGCGAAATCTGCTCAGCCCCCCTAGACAAGTGGCAATTCGTTGCTCAGCGTGTGATGGAATAGAATGACAAATGTATAGTTGACGTTTTTGACATTCGTTCGGTTGACGCCTGTCATATACGTCAAATCCCATACATTTGGCATTCTATTCCATCATACGCCGAGCAACGAATTGCCACTTGTCTAGAGGGGCAGGTGGGACTCGAAACCGCGATCTTTCCCTTACAGAGGACCTCTGACCACTGAGCATCCCCCCTCGCTTTTTTCTATTTTGAACGATTTGAATAGTTTGCATACTAATTGATTAAAATTTTCATTCAATTCATTTTCCAAGGTTGAATGCGACATGTTTTTTGCTTGCCAGTTGAATGAGGAAAAAATGTAAACCGGTAGAAAATTATCAGTTGAAAGCGGAAGGACCCAATAAAATTAAAAGGTCGGCGAAATTGCAGAAGATAGCTAAATACTTGATGTTATGGAAAGTGATCAAGGAAAGACTTTACGAACGTTTTGGAATGAACTGCACTTTTAAGAACTTTTTCATACCAAGAAATAATAGGAAAGGTGTAACAGCCTCCGTGGCGTGGCGGTAGTGAACGCGGCCGCTACGCAGCAGGCGCGGGTTCGATCCCTGCTCAGTGCAAATATTTGTGTTCATGAAAATATGGGTATATTTGCATTGGTCTGTTCGTGCCTCGGAGAGCACGTTAAGCCGTCGGTCCCGGTTGCCATAAGAACATTTATGACAGTCGTTACGGGTAGTTGGAGGCCTAAAAAGTCCAAAAAAAACAACGATCTAGCTGCAAAGCTTCGATATCGCCTAATGTTAACATTGGGTTGTGTTGTGAAGGTCAGATGATGGAAAATATCGAGGTCTGGCCAAATCCGTAGTTAAGACTGGTAAAGCGGACCCCAGACTCTGAGCTGAAAAGCTTCGGATGCGACTGGGAATTAACGCTAGGATGAAGAAGAATAGGAAAGGTGTAGTAGCAGAGAATAAATAATAATTGGTAATAGATACCTTCTGATGACGTCAATGAGCTATATTTAAGTGCGACAAAAGTAAGGTCGATAAAGGTACGCTCGGCGACAAAAGCTATTGAATAAAATAAAATTATAATTGATAATATATGTGGAATAGTTACGTTAGTAAATAACTGATCTATTAGTAAGATATTGATATTATATAAACACGATAGAATATATTAGCGTTCTGAATTTTTATTTCTATTTTCCATAAGTCTGTCTATAATTTTTGTAATCCTCAAATAACAGGTTAATATATTTTATTGAATATTTTATTAAAAGTTTTAGGGCCTGAGCTCAAAACTTTCAATATTTTTTTAACAAGTAAAAATATTTTTACTAAAATAAATATGTACCTATTTACAATAAAATAATTTACGCATTATGTAATGTGCAATTTATGATGTGTTGTTTAGTCACTTTTTATTGCTGAAAGGGTAAGTATACCTATTTACAGTTAAATAATTTGCACATTATGTAGCTAATGTGCAACTTATAATATGTTGTTTAGTTAGGTACTTTTCATTGCTGAAAAGATTAGCATACCTCATGCTTTTTGAAAATTCCATGCTATATTTAAAGACAATTTGAAAGTTGTTTTTCAAATTTCAAGTTCACGACTCAACTCTTTATTACTGTGTTTTTTAAGGAAAAACAATACAACAAAGCAAGGATAATCTTTACGAATAAATAATAATTGAAATTTTCTATAACAAGAAATCTGATTATTCGTAGGTAGTTGTTAGTGCAGGTAAATAGTCTCACTTATGTCCGAGACATTACTGAGGAGTGGCTTTGACATCCTTTATCCGGTTGCTAGGCAACGGCTGTGGTAACTAGGAGACGAAATTGTGGAGAAGGGAAGTGGGAGGCGGGAGGTTCCTCCCGTTGCTTGTTGCGAACCTATGTTGATATAATCCGAGTTATTTTGTAATAAGTTTATAACTTGCGACTTTAAGAATACTAAGTGTATATTATGGGGTAGTATGGTGACTAAGGCGTTGGACTTGCGATTGAGAAGGCAAAGGTTCGAGCGTCAGCCATTAGGTACAGCGACCGTCAGATCGATCTTGACTAGCAACGTTCTCAAAATGATCATAATACCTTGCTATTCCCCCCTGCCTGTTGACTGATTGTTCTGATATTTGGTACACAATTTTAGTTCGGACGATAATACAATTTAAATCAATAAAATAGTTCGGTATTAACATCTTTGCTAGTCAATATCGATCTGATACTCAAACACCCCTTGATATCTCTCATCTATACTAACCACTGAGCCTGTCAACCTGTCGGCCAATCAACCACGATTGCTGTAACCTGGTCGAAACGTAGGGCAAATCAAAGGTATGTATGTAGTCAATGTACAGTACTGTACAGTCAAAAAAGGAGATATGGTTGCACTTTTTATGTTGTATCTCTTTTGTCGACTGTACTTACCTATACTATGATCGCGTAGTTCCCGTTAACATTATTGTATATCGCTCATTCTTTTCAAGAAACTAAGAATCTAAAAGAATACATGAGAAAAGTGTAATAAATGTATTTGAAACTGCATCACTATTAATATTACTTTAAAAATTGTATCTAATGTTAACCTGAGGCGACAATGTTCTTATGTTAATAAACATTTCTTGTACTTATCGCATTCTAAGTGAACTACTTACAAATAACTTGTGCAAATACCTTACAATGAGTACTTAATAGATAGTCATTCGATTTACAGACATGTTTGTAGGAAAATGTGATAGTGATAGTTAGAAAAACATTATATTATGTTTTGAAAATGCTTTCTTGTTTTGAAATTGTAATTTTTTCAAAGAGTTTCTATAAAGGACAACACGTGCAGGACTTAGATGCCACCCGTTTACGGTGCAGAATATTCCATAAAGAACTAAACGGTTCGGCGACTCTTTCTTCTGCTGCACCATTAAGACCTGCCCCCCTAGACAAGTGGCAATTCGGTGCTCGGCATTATGATGGACTGACAATCATAGTCGGCGAAATATGGGTGGTAATATAGGTACCTCTGCCTACCCCTTTAGGAAGTTACAAACGTGAATAGGTATATGTATGTATGTATGTACAAGCAGTAGTATTTTTGAATTATTGTGTTACTATTGCATTACCTATTACATTGATATAAGTTTTGATGGGGTCATGGAGTAGATTTGACGAGTTAGTACTTTTCACAGATTTGACGAATTGAAATAAATCCGTTTGACGAGTCGAAACAATTATCAGACTCGACCAAACATACCCTAAATCGAAATATAATTTGTAAATGTAAAAACACTGGTCTCAAGATCACCCAACTTAATTTGGTAAACAGCCGAAAACTGAAGCATCCCGTCAGTATTCAATGAATAAATTGGAGAGGCTTTCAAAGCAGAAAAATCCGACTCGAAGTTTCTCAAATTTATTTTATTAATTTGATTTCCGCTACTCTGGACTTAGAGAAAATAAATAAGGACGCTCAAATATTTTCATTAAGTCTGGCAGTTATTTTTGTCTTTTATATAAATTACCTAGTATTTTTTGATATATCGTTTTATGGCAATATACAGGAACCGAGAACAAAAATCTAAGTGTTATCCAGATTATCTAAGTCGTTTTTGCGTGAAAGAGTAACAGGGATCCATCTATATCCATCTATCCAACCATCCTCACAAACATTCACAGTTAAGTGTAATATTAATAGCATTAGATTCTGAAGCTGACCGCATACAACAACTGCAGAGTGCAGACACACACAGCAGATATACCTTCTTGAATATGATAATTTACGAAAATTAGTCACGCAATCCGCTCATTTATCTATAACAATACATTTAGATTTCTTACTCATACATTACTTGTTAAACTTCGACACGGATAAATGGCACCATTGAGAAGCAGCAATGAATTAAAACAATAAACAAAATTATCATATTCAAGTCTATTTCACGGTACCCTCCGCGTCTGCAATTGTCGTATGCGGTCGCGCGGTGACCGCACACGACAACTGCAGACGCACGCAGCAGATACGCGTAATTGATTGCGGCTTCTCAATGGTCCCATTTATCCGTATCAGAATTTAACAAGTAATGTGTACGTTGTATCTGTTGCATGCGTCGGCAGGTTGTCGTATGCGGTCCTTTCTTTAGCAGTCGGGTAAAATAGTACATTATGGTACAAGTGAGCAAAGGTCTTAAGAGAGCCGAGGACGGTAATCATCATGCTCACACGTGGCATACGACGTTTTACAACACACTTGCGAATAAAATAACACTACAAATAAACAATACTACAAATGAATTCGTTTTCCTATGCGCGCGTATCTAACAATGGCGATCGGCCATTACAAGTTGAAATTATTTATTTAAATACGAAAATACATCAAATGACCATACAATGGGCATATTAATTTATTCGTACTATTAATCACGTTCTTTTTTGTATCAAAACTTTTTTAAGAACATAGACAATAATAGACACTTCCTATAAAATTTAAAAAAGAATCTATAACTCACTTTTGTGAATAATAGCAATGAAAAAGTCACAGTTTGATAATAGGTGTCATTACGTGCCTAATTGCGGTAAAATAATAGCACTTTTATGAGCAGGTGTGTTGTAAAAGAATTTTCCTCATACATATATACCTACCTTCTACTTTACAATACAAGACGACAAAACAAGACTATCGCCGTAGTGCCCCGTGACCATGGCTATTGAAACGCAACTGAACCGTCGATAACAGTGTAAATAATAAAATAACGCATAAAAAATCGCGATAAAATCCATTATAGGTAAATAGTTTTATTTTCATACGTAATATTCACGTAATCTTTCGACCATATCACATTATTATAATCCATACTTAATATAGTAACTATGTATTTCTGTCTGTGTGTCTATCTGTCTGTCCGTTACGTTTTCACGCCTAAACCACTGGGTTCAGTGGTTTAGGCGTGAAAGCGTAATTAATCTATCTATGTACCAAATTTTATCAAGATCGGTTGATTTTTTGGTACAGAGATAGATTAGAACTTAGGAAAGGACATAGGCTATGTTTGGTCGCGATAACCGACATCCACGCGAGCGGAGCCGCGGGCAAATACTAGTATAAAATATTTACAAGGACTTACAAGTTACTTTAGTAACAATATAAATCAATACTAGTAACAGTCAAATAATGTACGCAATTTTCTTTTCATTTTATTTTAAGGTAAGTAATATTTTCCCCGCTGTGTATTACCTATAGGCGAATTTCTCGGAAAATACTAAGTACGAGTATGTTACCTTTTACTAAATCCCTACAGAGAGGTTTTCGTCATACGTTTTCTCATATTGTGTTACTTGGAAATATATATTCGAGATATATGAGTAAACTGAAGATATTTTTAGAAAATGTATTGAAGCTGTATAACTTGGTGTGTTCAATTTCGTTGGATTTATTTGAGATCTATTAGGTTTATTTCAATTTAGTAAATGTTTTGAAATGAAAATTGACGGATTCCATCGTGATTTATTTGGTGTTAAATGAAAGCAACGGCAACGTCGTGATTTGTATAAGTTATAAAATAACATCAAATTGATTAAAAAAAAGAATATTTACAACCGAAATTACTAATATTCCCTCTAAACCCTCCAGCTATGCTAAATTGCTTGTGTTGGGAGTGGGTTAACGTCGATAGTGTAATGGCCAGGATTCGAACCGGGGACCTCTCGCTAGTAAGGCCGATTCCTTAATCACTAAGCCAACGACGCTTCAAAATGCGATGAATATGTTAATTTACGTTTCGTTTTCAAGATAAACCATTTACACGATTCGATCTAAGACCGACCAAACATCTGAGAGGACCTTTTCAAAATCAGTAGTAGATGTCGCGAGTAAAAAACGAGTTACATTGATTGAACTCACCCTGTATATGTAAATAAATAAATACTCTGGAAAAAACTTCACAGCACTATCTAGGCCTAAACTAAGCATAGCTTTTAATATGGGTTCGAGAATGCGGATAAACATACTTAACCTCTGTTTTAGCTTATTTTTTCTCTACAGCGCAGCGTAGCAAAGATAATGTACAATGCGGCCTTATCGTTATGTAGGTAAAAGCAATCTCGTCCGGACGACCTTAAGATGGATAAAAATATTTTTATTATTTTATTATCTTTGCGGCATTGCAATAACTGTTTTATAATTAAAAATGTATTTTGGGTGTATGAGGCCTATCAAGATTTATGGGCTCAATGCAACCTTACCTGTGTACCTGACGGTACCTACTGATTGCCAGCGAGGCCGGAGTGTAAGTTTTCTTGGGATCAGATCAGACACTCCCGTAATAGTCAAAATAAAGCCAAACGTGAATAGAGGGAGTAGTACACAACTACTCCCCCTATTCACGTTTGGCTTTCCTGGTCTGGAACTGGTCTGGAACTGGTCCTGTGGTTCAAAGTGCAGCTGTGCGATTCTCTTAGCATTCAGGCGTCGAGCGCAGCACTGCGACTGCCCTTGATAGAGATTGTCATTGGTCGATTTCCAGTGACGTCATCCAGTCCGACCAATGACAATCTCATCAATTTAGAGCCAGTCAAAAACGCAACGGTGACGCAACGCGCCGTGTGGACCGGCTCTTACACCCGTATTCACAAACAATACTTCGCTATGCGTACCACTAAAACTACAAAGAAAACGACAAATTCTCAGTGCGTTCGTTTTGGCAAGCCTTTTTATTCATTGATAACACTTAAGTACCTAATACTTCGTTGAGGGAACGCACTGCGTTAGATAAGTACTGCTCCGTGATGTTTGTGAATTAATTTTACCAGCCCTATGCGCTCGAGCACACTATGAGACCGCACAGTATCGTTTGTGAATACGGGTGTTAGGCCGCAAGACGCAACGCTGCGCTCGACGCTGAATGGTTAACGAATTCTACAGCAGGCTTTAGTTAGATCATTACAGATGGCGTTAGGATGATGAAGAAGAATTACAATTGCTTTTAGAATGGATTTTTCAAGATGTGCTCTTTAAAGCAATTTTTTGTATAGGACACTATGCATTGTTACCTTGGAAAAAAATGTATTCAATAATTTATAATCTCAATCGGTGAAATCGTTCAAGAGTTGCACAATGCACGTGTTCTTTGTCACGCGTTGGCAACGCACGTGTGATGTTTCGGACAAAGGTATCACTTGAGTGTTTTGGTAAGGCGGCGGTTTACTAAAAACTAGATTCATGAATATAATAATTATGTATAGAATATAATATATCTTTGACGTGTAAATATATTTTTCATGTCTTTGAAATGCAAATACGCATTTTTGTATAGATGAAATATTAATGAGAACAGAAAAAGCTATGTCCAGGTGATTTGAAAAGAACGTGCATACCTAATTACCTACGTGTTACCAAAATGCAGGCATCACCCATTATTGCGGCGGGAGTACTTTAATTCATAAAAAAATCTACCCTATAATATAAAGTCATAATATACTTTGGCACAACTTTCAAAGACATAATATAATGTTAACTTTAAAATTAAGGCAGTGGCTCCACTTTCCTGCATTGCCGCCTTAACCTTCTAACTTAATCTATCCAAATCGGCCATATCAAACAATATTCGGTCACAGCATTTATAAAATTTTACTGGCCTTACTACTTTTACATACCCTGAAACAGAGAATTACCTACCCGTTTCAGGGTAGAAAAACTATATTGGTGAGAATTTAAATTTTACCCATACTTTGATAAATACTTACCTACTTACTACATAACATACACTATCCAGCTAATCTAATAATGGAGTCAGGACGTGAACAAAAATATATTATGGAAACTGAAATACAGGCACCGAAATTCTGAATTGAACAAATATCATTTCAATAAGCATCAAAATGAAATCGTGAAATGAAATCAAAATACGTACGAACAAACATCAGAGAA
The DNA here is from genome assembly GCA_914767945.1 of Eilema depressum. Classification (NCBI taxonomy): domain Eukaryota; kingdom Metazoa; phylum Arthropoda; class Insecta; order Lepidoptera; family Erebidae; genus Eilema; species Eilema depressum. Next base: position 6,227,432 of record OU612026.1, read on the forward strand.
CTGTTGAATTCCACGTACGGCAGGTGAAGCGCTTAGCCTGGCTTAATGTCACCACTCATTCTAGTCGTATTTCAGTACTTACCGCGTACCCGTACCTATGCTTAAGGGAAATAATAGCCGGCCACACGTGACATTTTCAGAAATTGCATAATACGGTATTGCTTTCATGGAGATAGCGCTGTTGAACTTTTTGGAAGATAAATGAATTAGTGAGAATGGAATTGAATGATTGGGTGTATTCTATTTTAACTTTTGTGTTCCGGTGAGTAATAGGTTTTTATCACTAATTTTTAAACTTTCGCGTTCGATGATATACAATATCAAGGATACAAGGAGGAATAAGAAGGAAAGAAGGATACAATAAGGAGGAGCATTTTATAAGTCAAGCGATGTAATATATGACACAATGCAATTAATTTCTAGATTTAGGAGATTATCTACCTTTCATAAATAATGAAATTTAGTATTTGACCCAGAATCAGTCTATATTCATATCGAATCTGTTCAAATATCTTCATTAATTTTCACTAATGAACATCAGAATTAGTGCTACAAAATTTACATTTCCAGGTTTCAGAACGCAATAACTAGTTAGACCCTGTGTTTTTGTTACCAACAATATTCTGATAATGAAAACTCACAGCATAAATTTTTTAAATCAACATAATATTCAATTATTTTTTCGTTATTATTCCATGAGCTGCCGTTTCTCATCAGCCCCCTAGACAAGTACCCTACCGATTCGTTTCGTGGGCCGGCGTATGGTAGAATAGAATGACAAATGTATGGGATTTGACGTTTATGAAATACGTTGGGGCGGGCTAGAAAACCTCCGCGTGGTGCACCCTGGGCAACGGAAGTGGCAACTCCTCCCTAAAAACTTTGGGGAGGAGTTGCGGCTTCTGGCCGATATTCTGCCGAGGTCGAAACGACCTGAGAGAAGGAAAACTCGAGATAAACCCTTTGCCAACCCGTCTGGCCAGCGTGGCAATAGTAGGCTATAAACCCCTCATAAATGCACAGACGCCCAATTAAAAGGCCCCCAGTTCCCGGTGGTCCCGCTATTCCCAGCCATGGTAGCGGTTCGGGTAACGGCGGGGCGGGGGGTGCTAAGAATCTCCGGGTTACGAACGGCTACCGTAAACAACAAATACTGCTGGCAGCCTACAACTGCAGTACACTGCGGCTGGAGGAGCACCTCACCGAACTCCAGGTGGAACTGGGTCGCATAAACTGGCACATATTGGGGCTGTCAGAGGTCCGAAGAGAGGGTGAGGACACGACAACCCTTGAGTCAGGCGACCTGTTCTACTTCAGAGAAGGTGATGTGCGCTCCCAGGGAGGCGTCGGCTTTCTTGTAAAAAAGGACCTCATCAGCAGCGTTATTGAAGTCGGCAGTGTGTCGAACCGGGTAGCGTACCTTACCATAAAAATCACGAACAGTCATTCGCTGAAGGTGATACAGGTATATGCGCCGACCTCGTCCCACCCCGACGAAACCGCCGAGGCCGTATATGAGGACATTGCCAAGGCAATGAATCATATCGCCAAGGCCACCTACAACGTTGTTATGGGGGACTTCAATGCCAAAGTGGGAGTACAAGAACGCGGTGAGACGAAAATCGGACCTTATGGAGTGGGGTGCAGAAATCGCAGGGGGCAAATGCTAGTCAGCTTCCTCGAGTCACAGGGGCTCTTCTTAATGAATAGCTTCTTTAAGAAAAAACCCCACAGGAAGTGGACTTGGCAACGCCGGGACTCTGCGATAAGGAACGAGATTGACTTTTTCATAACGGACAGTAAGCACATATTTAGAGATGTCTCTGTGATCAACAAGTTTAAAACTGGAAGCGATCATCGACTTATCCGAGGCTCTCTAAATATCAACATCAAGGCTGAAAGGTTCCGAATGATAAGGTCAACCCTCCGACCTACGCCGCTCCAAGTAGCTCTAGGGTCCGAAAAGTTCCAATTGGAACTTCAAAATCGTTTCGCAATGCTGGAAACCCCTAGGGGCATTGACGAGAAGGCCGACATAGTGGTCAAAACATTGCAGGAAGTGTCTCGAAAGTTGTTTCCCGGAAAACGCAAACAGCAAGAGTCCAAGCTCTCTCCTGAGACTCTCGAACTTATGAGAAAGAGGCGTGAACAACCATCCACACAGTCGTCTTCGTCGGATGGGAGAGCCTTAAACCAACAAATCAAAAAGCTGATACGACGCGACCTCCGACGCTCCAACACACGCGCCATTCAGGAGGCAATTGAGCGTAATAGGGGGTCGAAAGTGTTCGCTCAGCAGTTGGGGAGGCCCCATCTGACGAAACTTAAAACTGAGGATGGCATAACGATAACCTCAAAGTTCGAGATACTCGAAGAGATCGAGAAATTCTATGGACAGCTATATGCATCACGGAAGAGTAAACCGACGGGACACAGCGATGAAGATCACAGAGCCCCACTCACGCGCCACTACACCGAGGATTTGCCAGATGTCGAGCAGTGCGAGGTAGGGGCGGCTCTCAGGCAACTGAAGAACAACAGGTGCCCTGGTGATGACGGAATTACTACTGAGCTGCTGAAAGCAGGTGGCGCTCCAATCCTGAAAGAGCTAGCAAGTCTCTTTAGTTCCGTCATCCAGCAAGGGCTAACACCTAGGGCATGGAGCGGGAGTGCGGTGGTACTGTTCTTCAAAAAAGGCGATAAGACCTTGCTGAAGAATTATAGGCCCATCTCACTCCTGAGTCATGTCTACAAGCTGTTCTCGAGAGTCGTCACAAATCGCCTCGCGGCTAAGCTCGACGAGTTCCAGCCACCTGAGCAAGCCGGGTTTCGAAAAGGCTATAGTACCGTGGACCACATCCATACTGTTCGGCAGATTGTAGAAAAGACGCAGGAGTACAACCAGCCGCTGTGTATGGCGTTTGTGGACTACGAAAAAGCCTTCGACTCTATCGAAACCTGGGCTGTGCTGGATGCCCTGCAGCGGTGCCGTGTCGATTGGCGATACATCGAGGTGCTGAGATGCTTGTATGACACTGCCACAATGTCCGTCCAGCTCCAAGACCAGAAGACGAAACCCATTAGCCTCCAGCGTGGAGTGAGACAGGGAGATGTTATATCTCCCAAACTATTCACCAACGCATTGGAGGACGTCTTCAAGACTCTGGATTGGACTGGGCGGGGCATCAACATCAACGGTGAGTACATCTCGCACCTTCGATTCGCTGACGACATCGTCATAGTTGCGGAGTCGCTGGAACAACTGGACGAAATGCTGCACAGCCTGAATGGAGCTTCTCGACACGTCGGCCTCGGTGTAAACTTGGATAAAACCAAGATTATGACCAACGAACATGTTGTACCGAGACCGATTGCCATCGAAGGGGCGACACTCGAAGTTGTTCAAAAATATATCTACCTGGGGCAAGTTATCCAGCTCGGTAAAAACAACTTCGAGAAAGAAATAGCCAGAAGAATCCAACTAGGGTGGGCAGCATTTGGCAAATTGCGCCGGGTCTTCTCCTCCCCTCTGCCGCAATGCCTCAAAACAAAGGTTTTCGACCAGTGCGTCCTGCCTGTTATGACCTACGGTGCCGAAACGTGGCCACTGACGGTGGGGTTAGTCCGTGACCTAAAAGTCGCGCAGCGGGCTATGGAGCGAGCTATGCTTGGAGTTTCTTTGAAGGATAGAATTCGTAACGAGGTTATCCGACAAAGAACCAAAGTTACCGACATAGCTCGCAGAATAAGCAAGCTGAAGTGGCAGTGGGCTGGCCACATCTGCCGAAGGACTGATGGCCGTTGGAGCAAACGAGTCCTAGAGTGGAGACCGCGCGTAGGAAAACGGAGGGTAGGACATCCCCTAGCCAGATGGACCGACGACCTGCGAAGGGTGGCTGGGACGGACTGGATGCGGAAGGCGGAGGATCGGCAAACGTGGCGCACATTGGGGGAGGCCTATGTCCAGCAGTGGACTGCAATAGGCTAATTGATTGAAATACGTTGACGATTGTCATATACGTCAAAACCCAAAACCTACATTTGTCATTGCAAACTAATTGCCATTTGTCTAGAGAGGCTAACATGATTGCCTTTTCCACTTATTGCTTGCACTTACGTGGTGGTTTTTTACGACTAGTGCCTTCCTACAATTTATCTCTTACATTTCTTACATTTTTAACGCCGGCATTAAAATCAAATTCGACCTCCAATTTCTCAAATTATTTTAGAGTTGAGTAGGTATCAACGGTACGTATCGTCTGACAATTTCGGAACAACGACAGACGGTATGGCAGCCGAGGTAAATTTATCTCGTTTAATTGAGATATGATCCTATTTACGGACACAGTTAATTTACTCTGTAGACCGTTTTTTCATGCATTATCTTTTATTTCTGGCATGGGGATTCGCGACAGGCGTTTGATTGAGTCGAGTTGATAAAGTCCGTCAGATTTGGTTAATTTTGGGTTTGGGTTGGGACCTTTGGTCTCGTCTGCCGATTAGCGGCCTACCATAAAATCTTAAAACAGGTCAATGGCTGTCATACTGTTAACTGCAAAATGTAACTTTGTATTGGTGGAGCCCCTGGGTTAGTGGACACATTTTAAATTGTAAATTTTGTATTCTTCTTGTATTAATCTTGTATTTTTAGAAATTTCGTCTCTTAGGGGGCGCAATAGGAAATTTCCTCTTGTAAATCCGCGACGGGTCACTGCACTGGTATAGTACCTACTTATATCGTCGTAAAGTTATAGGTACAATGAGTCCTAAAATTTAGTTAGGTACATACGTTTCGCCTTTGTTGGTATTTCATTTTCATTAGGTCGTAAGTGTATATACCTAATAGTCCGGTTACATTCATAAGTTTTATCATAAATCCTGCTGTAAAACATTGTTTCCTAGATATTCAGAATTGTTATAACTATATCCATTCACATATAGCATTTACATATTACAAAGTTATGACAACAACTGGTAGATTCTTGACACATACTTTGTACTATGTAAACGCAATACATATTATGAACCTATTTCGACAAAACAGCTGAAAATGTGACGGTTTGTTGCTGAAGATTTTTTTTTCAATAAAATTGTACAATGAAATTTCCAGAAAAACCTTGAATAACTTACTAGAGCGACCTTTTTTTATCATTATCCTCACGGATGACCCTCCACCGGAGCTAGCGGGGGTGGTTGTCGGACTGGGACTCGAACCGACTTATGCTCCGAACTTACATTCAGTAATTACTCAATAGTTTTACTCCAAAACGAGTAAAAACACACGCCGTTTGTGGTTCGTAGGTTACCGGTGTGGTGAGATTGGCTGAGACTTATCTCTCACACATCAGTACAACCTACTATAGAGCGATGGAACCATCCCTTTCTCTAGTAGTACTATTATTTATTCTGTGCCTTTGTGTAAATTTATGCGTCGTTCTCATACAAAGCAATTTTTACGAGATTATCGCACGTTCACACGTTTTCATCTACGTACTCGTCCGTTTAAATAGTTGAGCGGCAAAAATTACACCTTATTAATTTTTATTTTGTTTTTCATCATTTTTAATCATCCACCACAAATAGTTAATCAATTGACAATAATAACACCCGTATTCACAAACAATACTTCGCTATGCGTACTACCAAAACTGTGCAAAGAACAACAAATTCTCAGTGCGTTCGTTCTGGCAAGCCTTTTTATTCATTTATAACACTTGAGTAATACTTCGTTGAGGGAACGCACTGCGTTAGATACTGCTCCGTGATGTTTGTGAATTAATTTTACCAGCCCTATGCGCTCGAGCACACTATGAGACCTCACAGTATTGTTTGTGAATACGGATGTGAGTGTGCCGTCATTAATGTTTATTTTATCAAAGTTTTTAAAGAATTGCCCATTTTGATGTTTAATAAAAAGATCTGCCCCCTAGACAAGTGGCAATTCGTTGGCGGGCGTATTCGAGAATAGAATGACGAATGTATGGGATTTGACGTATATGACATACGTTGAAGACTGTCATATACGTCAAATCCCATCCTTCATTCTATTCTACCATACCAACGAAATGTCACTTGTCTAGGGGAGCTGATTTGACTGAATAATTCACTAAAGGTGGCATAAAAATACAAAAGACACAAAATAAATACCTATCTATAAAATACCTGTGTAAACTGGCGTGACCTTTCTTCACAGTACTATTTTTTACATAACTACCCAATTTTACAAACTCGCGATCAACGTTCGTGGGACACAATCGCACAACAAAAATGTTTGCATCGACGAGCTATGATTCGCTATGATTTGTTTTTTGCCTAATTGTTGTAGAATAAAAAAAAAAACACGATGATCACAACGTTGATTCGTGCATTGATCGCATCGCTGATTACGCTGATGATCGCCAAATCGCACAATAAGAGGAAGATATCGTCTTATTGTTGTTTGTCCTTACATTCAATAATTTTTTCTCTTTTCAAGTATTTTTTTCTCTGACAGATAAATAATATTGAACAGATAATGTGTAGCTAATCATAGTAATTATTGGCGTAGTTGAAAATTATCTCAGACATGATTACGTCCTGTGTACTTTAATTCTAGATAAGACTTTATTCGTGATAAATTAAAAAACATCATCCGTTTGGCTGGTGACCCTTTTATCCGGATGAGTTTATAATGACAATTTCCTTATTCTTGATCCTGCCCTTATCGCGTGTATGTGAAAATTTCTAATAATAAAGTAATCCATATCCATACTTCCATACTAATATTATAAATGCGAAAGTAACTCTGTCTGTCTGTCTGTCTGTTACGCTTTCACGACTAAACCACTGCACCGATTGTGATGAAATTTGGTATACGGGGAGATTAGACCTTGAGGAAGGACATAGGCTTTGTTTGATCGCGATAACCGACATCCACGCGGGCGGAGCCGCGGGCAAAAGCTAGTGATATATAAATATTTAAAATTAGGTCAACATTATTTATTGATTCTTACATATCCTTAAATTTATAGTCATTTGGTTATCTGGAAAGATTTCCGGGAGTTTTGAAAATTGGTAAGTTTATAAATTTTGATGTGCTCTCTTTCTGTTTGATCAAAATCTATAAAATTACTAATTTTCAAAACTCCCGAAAAACTTTCCTGGTATAACTGTTCTACTAAATGACTGTACACTGTTAGCATAAAATCCAAATTTCCAGACTCCTTTTTTCGGCTTATCGTCTGTCCTACCAATAGTAGATAATGAAACTTAAAATATACTTGGAATATGAAGAAGGATTACTAGATGTATGATGAATATAGAATGATGAAAATATTTGAAAGAATAAATAAAGTCACAGGCACGAAGCCGGCTAAAGAGATATGGAGACATTTTGTTCTCAATATCTATGGTATTTGTTCCTGAATAGAAAAAAATATTTCTTCAAAATGTAATGGTGCTGTTTTTTGTATGTCGCAGAATTTACAAGCTATCTATACAATCACACGGTTAGAAAAGTATACGTATTGAATACATGGCATCCATTAATTAAGGCATAAGTAAAAATTACACTAGTAAGAGGAATATAGACCTTGCGTCTACGAGGGAAAAATTGCAAAATTGTATGTACTTGAAGGGTGGGCAAGTGTTAAACCCAACAATAAAATATTAATAGAAAAATGAGCAGCTACTTGCAAACAATCCGCGTTCTAATAAGACGTTATTAAAATAATCTCTATTGTTAATAGTTTAGTTCAAAACAGACGTTATTCCAAAGGATGTATAAGTTGAGACAGTTCACATCGCAGTTCAGCTGCAAGGATGTACGATTATAAATAAGACTAGCTTTTGCCCGCGGCTCCGCCCGCGTGGATGTCGGTTATCGCGACCAAACATAGCCTATGTCCTTTCTCAAGGTCTAATCTACCCCTATACCAAATTTCATCAAAATCGGTTCAGCGGTTTAGTCGTAAAAGCGAGACAGACAGACAGACAGACAGACAGACAGACAGACAGACAGAGTTACTTTCGCATTTATAATATTAGTAGGGATATGTAGTTTATTTTGATCAAAATAGAGTCTATAAAATTAAACAAAATAGGTACAATGCAATAATGCAATACTTCATGATAAGGTTGCTCATTTAGAGTACTTGGAGATAAAACGGCCTAAATAAAAATTATCACTTACGAGAAGCCTTGAGTAGATTTCATGATCATTATCATATTCTTGCCAATTTGTTTTTTAACTCAATGTTGTTTGTTTTTAATCAAAATGTAATTGTAAATGACGCATGTAAGTGTAATTATTTTCGCGTGCGTTTGCAAATATCACTTGTTTATTAGACTTGTGAAATCCACAATTGACATTACATGCACAGTGTAATTGACATTACACTGTGCATGTAATAAAAACACAGGTAAGAATTTCGTAAATTAAAATGTTCATTATTCAGTATAATGTGTATCTTCAAAAGTTCATAGGTCTAGAGTACTCAAGTGTTACTGCTTGATTTCATTGATGGACAATAAGCTGAATTTAAAATGTGTTAGCACGTTTTACTAAATGAATTTCGTCCAAGCCAAATCAAAAGAAGCAGACAGATTAAACGAGCCCCAGACTTCGAGGTGCAAGCCTCGGCGGCAATCGGGAACAACGTTGATAATGATGACATGATGCATTTTATTGAGTAAAATGTAAAAGCTTATTTTAGCTAAACGGATTTAGACTAATCAAATCTATCCCTCCGAATCAGAAATATCCTTAGTTACAAATTAAATTTACCGTTTCATACAAAACAAAATAACCATTGCCGATAAGTATTCATCTCACAGTAAACATTTTTCGTCTAATATTTTTACAACGCGTAAATTGCCGAACGCACCAAATATTGCGGTTAAATTAGATGTAACAGTAATGCATGTCTATTTAAATGCAATTGCACGCAATGTTAAACACTGATCACTCACCATGGTTAAAACACGCGGTCGTGACACTCGTAGCACGTTTTTTTTTTCGAACAACAAGATTGCGGGACTAGCGTGCGAAGCGAACGTCTCGCACGGCGATTACAGCGCGACTGCAAGGAGCATGTATTCTTTATGAACGGATACATGCGCACGCGCAATTCATTGATAATGATTGTAATGATAATGTGATAACGTTTAATATTGATCAGTGCTTCAGAAGCTGGGAGGAGAGCAATTTGTATATTTTTTTGGTTTCAATTGACGTGCATATTGAATAGATAAATTTTGTTATACGATTGCGAAGTAGTAATCTACATTATGGTTAAAAAATATTCTAATTCATTTTTCATTTGATTAAAAAAATGTAATGATATCTCATTTTTAATTAACAGAGAGATGCTGGCCTGCTGAAAGATTTTTCAAATAAGATGATTAGAGGTATTAAGAAGGGCACAAAAAATCAGGCAATTAGGCAACAGGTAGGTTTGTGTGTGAACTGTTTTGTAATACGCGAAAAGTTATGCCAATTTTTAGTGTAAAGTGTCAAATTCGTATCAAGTAAGAATTCTATAGGGTGAAATAAATGCCAAAATTTAAACGTTGTGCCACATTACACACGTCTCCATAAAAAATGTCGAAGAAGCGAGAGATGCCTTAAATTTATAGTAGGTACCTACTAAAGAATACTGAGAAACCATCGCATCGGCATAACAAAAGTAAAATGGTTATCCAGCTATTGATCCACTCATTCATGGTTATTACTAAAGGACGTTAGTAGCAGGGTGTCAAAGAGGAGCGTAAATATTTCGTGGAATATGTCCTGCGCCCGGAGTCAAAGTAAAGGATCTACCTGTTTGGTGCCACCCTGGTAGGTATACACTGTTGATTTCGTTGAACAAAAGACCGACCGGTGACGCAAAATACCCAATAATTTAAATTTATAAAAAAGAGATTTGAAATGGAAATTTTAACGGCAATAATAACAGTGCAAAGCATGATATTTATTTCTATTGTCTTAATTATTACAAAACAAGAATTAACACTTAATGGAGTTTAAAAACGAGTAATACCCCAGTGTTTTATAATACGAGTATTACCCGTAGAAAACCTAGTGAATCACCTAGGTGTTCCACAGGAACTTTTTCATAACGGTACGCAGCAAAACATGGCATGTTTTTTCTATTTTCTTGATTAATCAAAAACAAGAATTAGAATTTAAAAACGCACCAGAAACACCCTCGTGGAAACGGAAACTTTTTCGAACCCGTGGTTTGCCTAGGTGTTCCAAGGGAACTATCTTGGAGCTGTCCTAATAGTTCACCAAGTTGTTCTATGGTAACTCTGTCGGCACATACATTTTTCATTCTCTGAGCTGTTTGCTCATTTACTAGTATGCCTGTTTATTAAAACGCAATGTCACTGGTTGTTTATGATCAAACCACTGTAAATAAACTAATAAAATGCACGCAACCATTGCCTATTTTACTGCGGCTTATCGAAGCTGAGGTTTTTCATCTTTTTCGTGTGATACGACCGGAGATTTCGGTCACTAAAATACTTTGGCAACGAGGGAACGGAGCTGGGGGATACTACCATCTCCAGTAATATTATTTTCATATTTCGTTACTTTCATATTGTGAGTTTAACTGTATTATCAGCAATCATCAGGATACTAGTTTTATAAGTTCAAATCACGGATATCTGAGGATTAAACAATACCTCTTGCTATATGGTCCGCGAATTCCGTGATGGATATACATATTGAAATTGTTTTAATTTGTACACGAAATCTGTGCAAGTTTGATTCAAAGTATGAAAGTTACAGTGAGATTGAAATAATATTATTTCAAGATATATTATGGTAGTAGGCCACCAGGGAAGTGATAAAGTTAGTAGATTAGCCCCGTAGATTTATCATGAATACGTCGGGATGAAATCGTAGCAAATGTTTGGTATTCATTTGTTTCTTTTTCAACGTCTGCACATGTTTCATCGGCGTTTGAATGGCCAGTTACGTAATGGAATTGCTTTACTTTTTTCTTTATTTTGCTGTTGTAGCTCTTGCACCCTGAACTTTTTTAGGGTTCTTGGATTTCCTTTGATGTGGGTTTCTCTCTAGTTTGTCTATTGTTACTTTTAAATGCATCATTGTCTTGTATCTCTGTGGATCTTTATAATGTTTTGAAAACTCTTCACAAGGACACTGTCTTACAGTCTTTTTTATTTCATACTAATTTATAACCTACCACAGCTACTAATGCGAAGCGATCACGATCATTCACTTATTAACCTGATGACGTCACTGGAAAACCAATTACTTTTGATGTTGGATGTTGTGAGCTCAATCATTGTACTTAACGCTTTATTAGTCTCGTAGTAATTAATGATTTGAATCTGTCGGTACCTTGTAACACAAAAACATCTACCGGCTGTTAAGCGATGCATAGACTATGGCGCGAAGCGGATTGTAAATTTTATCCTAACGATAGACAATAAGTTAATAGATAGTAGAATAATAAATTCTGTTTTCTTAAAGAGCATACAGGAATGATACCGAAGCCAACAGCGTACGATAACTGCAGACGTACGCTGCAGATACAGCGTACCCATTATTTGTTAAACTCCGATCATGAACAAAGACTTCATAAACATGTGAATGTCGAGGCTATTCAGCTCCTTGACACCACGGACATAGTAAGGAGATTGAAAAGGACTAAGCCTTTTGAATTAGCAGTAATTGCTACCTTTTAAGAACACAAGAACTAAGTGTCTTTCCGTCATAATAGAGACAATAAGAAAAGTGCCAATGGACACATTCTTTAGTATAAATTTACTAGGAAATTAAGTTAAATTTAAATTACTTATTAGCCTCAAGGCTAGATTGTAATTGTTATGAGGTAACCATGAAACAACCATACAACATAATGAAAAAAAAAAAAAAGACGTGTGGCACTCGGGGACTGCCGCGGTAAAGCTATTGCATAGCATTTTACAACTTATGCAATTATAATTACTCACGTTAAGCGGAGCTACTTCGGAGCAGCTCGGCTCGATTCGTGCGAGCTCGGAGTGGGGGTGTTAGATTTTTTTCGTTACGGAATTTCTGGGTTCGGTCTCCACGCTCAAGGCCAGCGATAGAAGCTATGCAATAGCTTAAGAAAAAAACGGATAAAGGGCACCATTTGATTGAGAAGCCGCAATGAACTACGCGTATCTGCTGCGTGAGTCTGCAGTTGTCGTAGCCGGAATCATACCCTGATAACGATTGCATTCATATTTTTGTTTACTTTTTCTAATACTTAGTACTTAAATGGCTCTTCTGAAAAGAAACAAAGGGAAACTTTAAGAAAACTTACTGACTATTTTAGTAGTTCACATGAATTGAGCTGCAGGCAATAAGCTAGTGCCTAATATTTTTTTTTTTTTTTTTTTTTAATTATAAATTGGTTTTGTTGGTGTAGCTTCTTTAAGAATTTGGTTCAGCTTCGTTGGTTTCATAATATTCCAGAGCATACAAAAAATTCTATTGAGATTCACGAACCTTGTGAAGTATGAGGTTCGAATTAAAAAAGATTCAGAACTGTCATTCATCCGTTCAACTCGACATTTTTTTACAGTTTTTTACGAGATGTTTTTACTACCTAATATAATTTTCAATCTCATAGCCAATAGCTGTAACAATATGAATGTCATTCATTAACATCGACTTAAATACAATAAGACTTTTAACCCTGATCACGTTAATATATTTATCTTTGGTAATTCAGCGTTTCATTAAGACACAATACCTAACTTTTTTATTTGTAGACAATCTAACCGAAGACACAAAGTTATAGTGATCATTGTTATTGTCAAACAGTGTAGTTCAGATCTTAATTGGTACAATTCAATAAATAAAACCTCAATGCAATTTTGCAGCACCTATGATGCTAACTTCTCCTATAAATTAAATAGGCGTCATCGGTATCGGCCTATGATGTATTTTAGGAGAATTTGGAACCTGGATATTTTCAGGATCAATCCAGGATGTTTCCCCTAAAGAGCTTAAAAGCATTCGACTGCAACGGCAGCGGTCGCGAGTACGAATAGCACGCTGTGCAAGTAGTATAATGACTATTATCTATTTGCATTATAGTCTAAAGAATGGATCGTACAAAATACGCATTTTATTATAATTATTTATTATTATTAATTAACAAAAAAATACCACATGCAACTTAAATAATCTGGAGCTGCAATATGCGCAGGAATAATTTGGAGATGTAAGGTGTTACCTGAGTACAATAATGAAGATTTACAGAGTTTTCTGAAACAATGCTCCCATGATTAGCGAGAAGATTAAATAATCGAATAAGGAAAGCAAGCTACCTCATACTAACCATAATTATTACTTACCTACACTTAGGGTCTGGATAGCGTTGTGCAGTATGTCGTAGAATATTATTTCACGGCATCACGTGGAGTCCCAGTATTCCCACGTGACTCCGCTTCAGAGTAATAGAGCAGTTGGATACCCACGTTAGCATTAAGTCACGTGTCACTGGAGGCTTATTGGCGTCCTTGAAATAGAAATTAATGCTTTCATGTATCTTGTGATTAGTTGTGATCTATCTGCTCTTGCTCAATCAAGTTCAAAGAGCTAGCTGATTGGATCTGGGTGAAATTTAGAACAGGAATAGACTTTTTCTTCCATACATTTATATATAAGTATATCCCACTAGCTGTCCCGGCGAACTTCGTACCGCCATATTTTTCCCGTTCCCGCTGCACCTATAAACCTTCCCTGGACACCCACGAATATTTCAAGACTAAAATGAGCCAAATCGGTTCAGCCGTTCTTGAGTTATAGCGTCAGGAAGGAAAACCCGACTTATTTTTATATAGTAGATATAAATCTATAGACAAAGGAATAGATATAATCTATTCCTTCTGGAATCATTATATTTTAGGCTACTTATACACATTTCTTCCATAGATAAAATCTAGGAATTCTTTACCAGCATACGTGTTTCCTTCTTCTTACAGTCCCGAGTATAGGCATGTTTTGTAAAAAAAAGAAATATAAATGTATTGTAACTTAATGTTTAAAAGTTAATATTATATTAGACAGATATTTAAAGATTGCGTGAAAAAGCAGAGCGTGAAAAAGCATCTGAGGCCGTCAAGCTAAGGGCCCCCATTGTTAATGTCTGTAATGGTGACCCTCTGCCTGAAACTTTGCCTTCAGCTTGTAAGGCGAAGTCATATTGATAAATGCTATACCTATGGGTTGTCGAAACATAATCAGAATTTTTGTGTAGGCGGAGCTGTGGGCGACAGTTACTAGAATATAATTTCGTAAAAAATTCAACTTTAGCTCGACCTATTCTGAATTAAACTTATCTCAACGACCTAAACAGATGTATAAAGAGTTCATTTCATATTTACTTTGTTACATTTTGGGAAACAAGGCGAGGCTCTTCACGTGTAGATTTATTAAGGACCTTGGTTATTTAGTAACCGTGTCTGATAAATTAATCAGTAACTCAGTGTCTTAGACTAGAATAATGTTAAATCTGATCGATCAGAGCACTTTTGGCGGGATTCCCCGACCATACATATTATCTGCCTGGCTTTAATTTAAATAAGTACAGTCAACGACAGAATTTGAATAACACTAAAATATTTACATACATTTTTTTAAAATAGAATACCATATATCAATAAATTGATTTTTTAGTACTTTTTTAATCCCTAAAGCATGTTTGTTTTGTTCCTTATTTTATGAAATATATAAGAGCTTAGTACCTATAACAATAACTTAGAATTTATTAGGTTATTTGCCATTGACTGAAAGTATGCAGGTATACCTAATACGTAGTTAATTAAAAAGTATTCAGTTGTTGTTGGTTGTAGGCGATGATCTTGACCATTCATGCAATTCTAACCTCAATAATCAATATCAATGAATTCGGCCTTCTACGTGGTTCAAAGCTAAAAAGGTAAATGGTTTAGTTTGTACGAAATTATCGACAATAGAAATTAATACAAACTGTTGAAACGACTACGCCCGGGTGGAATTATGATCCCGTTCCCACGACTGACTGATTCATCAACGCAGAGCCTAAATAGCTGGACTTGAAATTGAAATTTTCTTGAAATTTTAGCAGGTGATGCATTTTATAGTGTATCTAAGCATCCAGCATCCACTAAGAAAGGTTTTTAGAAATTTCAAGGGTAAGGAAAATTGTTTTGAAATAAAAAGCATGAAATTTCATATAACTGCTAATAGTCCGAAACAAAAGTACCTACCTATACCTTATATAGCTGTTTTTTAGAATTTCACTACTAAGAGGATAAAATAGGCGAGAGGACAAAGCCGGGACCTGGGCTGCTAGCTAATAAATAAGGACACATTTTTTACTTTTCAGCTTTATTCAAATTGATTAAGATAGGAAAATCCCACCTGGGGCCCGATTCACTAACGCCACGTTTCGTACACGCGTGACTTCCATTTCGATAACGTAAAACGTGGTATTCAGTAAGATCTGTCGAAGTAAAACTTGGCAGAACAATCAATAATTATAGTTATTTTTTTGGTCTGGCATGCTTGTCATAATAAGTCATATAATATACTTACGTTTTCTTCTTTACCGAAAACCCACAAAGAAATATATAGTTTTACTCATCGAAATGGTACGTTACGTTTTATAAATCACAAACGCACAAAAACTTAAACATTAAGTTAGTGAATCGGGCCTTTGAGCATGATTTCATTTTTCCTTAATCAATTTGAATTCATTACACTACAAAATACAACCTAACTACATCATACAATGTATCGAGAAACCATGTAGAAGTGGTCTGTCGCAAATTCAATTCTCTCAAACAATTACACTATAAAGTAACTATTTCCCATTCGAAACAGATACAACTATGCATTCAAAGCTTGTTCTGAATTCTGTGGAACAACGAAATTGGCTATATACCTATACCTCGGGCCACGTATCTTGGACCTAAATCGCGAGACAAATCAGAAACTGGCGCGCGCGAGATTGTTTTATAATAAACTAGCTGTTGCCCGCGGCTCCGCCCGCGTGGAATTCTGATCGCGTTCATCGCTGATATACCTATATAGCCTATTATGTTAATCCAGGGTATAACCTATATACATACCAAATTTCAACCAAATCGGTCCAGCCGTTTATGCGTGAAAGAGTAACAAACATCCACACATCCACACATCCACACATCCACACATCCATTCTCACAAACTTTCACATTTATAATATTAGTAGGACTAGCTGTTGCCCGCGGCTCCACCCGCGTGGAATTCTGATCCCGTTAATAGCTGATATATAGCCTATATGTTAATCCAGGGTATAACCTATATACAATACCAAATTTCAACCAAATCGGTCCAGCCGTTTATGCGTGAAAGAGTAACAAACATCCACACATCCACACATCCATTCTCACAAACTTTCACATTTATAATATTAGTAGGAAGGATTAGCTGTCCCGGCGAACTTCGTACCGCTATATTTTTCCCGTTCCAGCTGCACCTATTTTCTCATCCTTTAAACCTTACCTGGACACCCACGAATATTTCAAGACTAAAATTAGCCAAATCGGTTCAGCCGTTCTTGAGTTATAAAATAACAACGAAAAGTGGCTTTGATTTTTATATATTAGATAAGTAATAATCCATTCCAGTAAGCCTATATAAGGTGGGCCGTGTGCTTGTCTGCCACCTAAGTGGTATAAAATAATAAAAATAATAATCTATGCTTGGGGAATTTGAGCTCGTCCACCTCAGTAGCAACCGTGCTAACCTCAAAAGACACCCAAGAAACGTGTACTGCGCGTATAGAGCACATTTTGAGTATATTTTAGGTCCAAGGTATATGTCCCGAGCAATACCTAATGAGAAACTCTGCAATAGTTTCTTGTTGAATTGTCATTCGAGTGAGTTTGCTTCCACTGCAGACTCTACTCGATGAAATTGCTTAGTTTGAAGTTGAAGAGGAAGGATCCCGACGGCGTCCACGCATACGGCGACGTTTGTCCTGAATCTAAAGTTTTCCTAGCTTGGATAGAAGTTTATGTGGAGTAGGTATATTTGGGTACTCTATTATTTACTCTTTAGGAGTCGCTTCAGCGAAAATATCGAAGTTTAGCCGTTTTTTAGCTAAATGAAGCCAATTATTGAGCTGCCCCTCTAGACAAGTGGCAAATCGTTGCTCGGCGTATGATGGAATAGAATGCCAAATGTATGGGATTTGACGTGTATGACAGGCGTCAACGAATGTCAAAAACGTCAAATCCTATACATTCGTCATTCTATTCCATCATACGCCGAGCAACGAATTGCCACTTGTCTAGGGGGGCTGGGATAAAGTTCGAAGGATGATGTAGAGATCGTGAAGTCATTCTCGTGAGCCTTTTTTCCAGTTTAACTGTGATGTGTATAATCTACGATATTTTCCGTGAAGTTCCATCTCTTCTTCACCACCAATTGGCGATATCAATGTTCTGTAGTTAGACTAGTCGGAATTTTTAGAGCATCCAACTACCATAGATGTTCGTATGGCCACCGAAAACGGTGTCTTAACGTGCTCTCGGAGGCACGGCGAGGTCATGAGGTATTGACCAAAATATAGTAATTACCGTTTTCAGAATCTACGAGTCCTAGATTTGTCTAGCATTATTTGGACAGCTGTCGACTAATTAAATTAGCTCAACTAATGAACCCTGAAAGTCTGTTCACTTGGTAAGTGCGTCCGGAAGATATTTATATCACATCGGTGTCAATTCTGCTGCAACCATTGAAACTAATTTTAGCTCTCAAGACTATTATGGATTTAAAAAAATGATGTCTGCTTAAGTAAAGAAGAAGTATAATTTGACGCTGTCTATGTTTCGATGTAATTTTCACCAATTTTTCTCTCGGGGTTGGGAGTTCAGACAGCAGTTGCAAGAGAAAGAGTGGGAGAAATACACGCTTTCCCGGTTCCGAAATACAAGCTTTTGGAGGATGCAACCGAGATCAACGCTGTGATAATGATGATGAGTTGGTACCAAATCGTTTTGCTACTTATGTCGAACATCTTTATAACCAATTGAGATAATTTTAAAGCAATTAGCGCCGTAAGATGGATGTATTGGAAAAATTGGATCAGTCTCGGGCGAAGCTCGGTGGCTCAGTGGTCAGAGCGTTCCCCCTGTAAGGGAAAGATCGCGGGTTCGAGTCCCGCCCGAGAATTGATTTCGGTTTTTCCAATTTATTATAATCTTTATAACCATGTAAGTTTACAAGAGATAGCTGTATCTACTCTTGGTTTTGAATTATGTGATTAAAATTGAAACCACCATATTTCATTGCTTTGGACTGATTTAAACCTAGTCGTAGTTTTTAAATCCACAAAATTGTCTAAGTCCACAACTTGCAACCACAGATCTAGTTTTAAACAAACTTAATTTTCTAATTCGAAAGGGTTAATTGGTTTTATAAACCAGTCTATTTACGTATGACAGAATCGGTGCCATTGTCTGCAACACTTTTGTCCCGCTGTCGTAGACGTGTTACTATTTCAGGCGTGTCACTCTTTAACATCCGGGTGAACGCTCGACTAGATCGCAAAAAAGCTAAATATTGTCCTCGCTGTACGTTTTGTGTTACTAGGTATATAATTGAAGAAGACGTTCGTTGAAAGATTCGCTTTGGTCAACGTTGTTGTACAATGATTTTGGTTACCTATCTGGTTGTTTGTTTGTACGTCATGAACGCAAAAACTACTGAGCGGATGATACTGTTTGAAGTTTACGCGAATATTTATGAAATAAAACTACTTTTTAACGGATTCTATCGCGATGTATTTGGTATTATTTACTTTTAATCCGACATTTCGGCTACTTTTGAGCAGCCATGGTCCACGACAATGAATGTGGGAGAATACAGGACGAATTTTGATGCGGTTTTTTTGTTTAAAAGGTCTTCTTCAGACTTAAAATCTTACGTTTGTTTAATCGGAACTGATTGAGTAGAATCGGAGATATGCCCACGCCCAGAAGTCGCGATAACTGACGATCATGCGGGTGGAGCAGCGGAAGGATAGTCCGTTTTAAGCTGAGGAGAAGTAACTAGTAACTATGTGTTCTACACGCTAATGTCACATGTCTGGAACAACTATCATCTTTATTCGGCTTGAGTGTTGAATATTCGTAATCTAAATACGCGCGTTCGCACATAAGTTGCTGTTGCAAGAGAAGGAAGACCTAAGAGCAGATGGACGGTTTTGTCAAAAATTATAGTAAAAGTAAGGTGGTGTAACTACAAAACTTCGATATCGACAGTGCGTTGTGGAAGTCAGATGACTGCCTTCTGACTTCCACAACGCCCTGGCGATATCGAAGTTTCACGGAAAATATAGAACTTCGACCGCTTCGTAGTTAGACTGAGAGCCGAACCCAGCTGCGTTGGGAAAACGCTCAGAGTGTTTTATAGTGAAAGTAAGGGGATAAGAGTTGATATGGCTAGGTACTCGTATATTGGCTATTCAGTACCTTCTTTTTTTCGTGCAGAAATCCACGAATGAAAAGGGTTACCTCCAGCCTGTCCCTTGATGAACCAGCCCGCCCCTGGCCTGCCCTCTACTGTGCTTATCTTCTAGCCAGAAGGACAGCCTCCGAGCAGCCCTCTATAGGGCTACCTCTGCTTCAGCCGGAATTTGCCGTAGGCCGTTGTCCTAGGTGCACAGCGTGGGGAACGCCCACGCGGTGCACCTAGGACAACGGCCTGCCTGCCAGCCGCTGCCATTTCGGTGTGATTTGAGCCGAAGACGGCGGGTTAATAACCTCGTGTTGTGTTTCCGACGGTGAGTAGGGTAGCCAGAGCTTGTGAGCATCTGGCTCCAGTGGGAGAGGTTTTGTGCTGTCACATGTTACATGAATTTCGGAATCTTAGAGTTTATAGCTTCCGTTTGATATAAAATAATGAAGGTAACGGGAAAACGCCTAACAAAATTAAATAGCAAAATATGTCAGAGCTGTGTAGCGTTTATTTTAGTAGGCGCTCGCAAATAAACCATCCAGTGTTTTAGTAGCACAGTTCTCGATTTGTTGGAATATTTTATAGAATTTATCGATTATTCTTCACCAGTAATAACTAAATCCCAGTTTTATTCCAGTTCATTACCTACAAGTTACAAATAATTTCATCTTATAATAGTCTTATTCTAGTAATTAAAACTTCAGTCTTCCACAGAACGTATTTCACTTTAACAGAACAGTAATGAAACAAATGTTTATAATACTAACTGCAAGAAACGACTTTGCAATTCACTCGTACGTTCCTCTTGAGAGAGATTTATCTCCTTTTTGCAGTTCCCACATCATTCCACTGGAGCTGTATTTCCTTCACATACAGTTTTTCTTTTGATTAAAAATACTACAGTGTTTCTTTCATACAGTTGTACTTAAAATAACGCTTTAGTATCTTTAATGAAATTCTTGAAACAGTTAAACTCCTTTAGTCCGTTCATTTTAGATGAAGATACTACAGCAGGTTTTTAGAGTTTTGGCAACTGGCAACACCCCCTTAGCAATTAGGTGGATAATTTTTCTGAACTCTCCTAATTCAAAATAATCTTTCTAAACAATAGTTTTGTGAGAGTGGAGAATGAATTGTGAGAAACTAGAAAGATAATAATTGTACAATACCACGTAAAAAGCTTATCTTAGGTGTAAAGAATAAATTTAAAAAAAAATAATAATTTTGCTCTGTAGTTGACCGTAATCAAATTATGCCTTATGTCTTTCTAGCTGTTGCCCGCGGCTCCACCCGCGTGTATGTCGGTTATCGCAACTAAACATGGAATATGTCCTATCTCACGGTTTACTTTATCTCTGTAGGTACCAAATTTATACATGACACACTTATTTTTGCAAGTATCCTAATATATGAGTATAAAATGACCTTATCACTGGTAACAAAATAAACTGTTTATAATAATTGCAATGGCAAATGACATTTTACGCATACCTAGTCATAGTAGGTTCTAAAGAATTAACCTATGTTATAGGTTTTAGAGTATATATATATTAATCTATGGGTTTTATTATTATGTTATCTGTGGTACAGATAGGTTGTATGCGACTGAAAGTTGAATCAAAAACAATATTATTTTACAATTTGCATGCCATTTTACCTACATCTGCGCGACTTATCGTATTCTCATTTCCTGTTACATTTGCAAAACATTTCACTCTGAATACAGGTGGCATTCTGGAATATTCCGTCGAACTTTCAGGCGCAGGGCAAACTGTTGATGACGTCATAGCAGTAGGGAACTTTACTCCGCTTCCACTGTCGGTCGCCGCTTTCAAACTTTCTCTATTAGAAATTTTAGGGATTGTTTGATGAGATGAGGTAAGCGGTTTCAGGTTTTTTGTTGAGCAATAGTGGCTGCTAAATACTATTTAGTAGTACCCACTAATAAGTCAGTTTTACCGTTGTTCCCAGGTATGTGTACTTTAGAAACAAATAGTGACAATATACCTAGTGACTGCGGCTTCACCCGTGTGGAATTCTATTCCCGTTTCCGTTCTTCTTCGGTATTTTTCCGTATTTGCTCATTCTTTGAATATTCCTATTTCCTGGACTATGACAAACATTTAAAAACCAAAATCAGCTAAATCAGCCCAGCCCTTCTTGAGTTTTAGCGTAGTAACTATTTAGTAATCTGTGGTTTTAGTGACAAACGAACATAATTGATCTAAATATAAGTATACGTATACCTAACTATAGAAGATTTCAAACGTATTGATGTAAATACATGTACCTACCTATTTCGTATAATATCATGCATTTTAAATATTGCAGCTTATTGACAAAAACCGCTACATTCAATTTTTAGCCCTCGCAAGGCTCATCGGATATTTCGGCTGACAAAGTATTCATGACAAAGAATTAATAAAATTATTTCATGACAAAGTATGCAGTATGCATTGTTACTAAGCGCATATAACTAGGTAGGTATGTCAACGGATATGCGCAACGTGTCACATTTTGTGGCACCCCAAGCCGGCGCTGACCTGTATAAAAGGATTATTGGTGATAAAGTTAATTAAGCAGGTAAAACTGGAAGCAAAATGTAGGTCAATCTATGTTACCAAAAATTTGGTTGCGCATTGCCAATTAATCGACCATTAACTACCTATAGATACGTGGAAATTTCTGTTGTACCGACGCGATGATACTACAATAACATTACATACATACATACAAGATACGCGAGAAAATCATTACCCTTTTTAGCAGTCGGGTAAAAAGGCATTCTATGATTTTACAAACACCTGTCATATACCGGCTAGACTCACATACCTGCACTCATAAAAGTTGTATTCAATTTTCCAAGGTACTGCTCTGGCCGGGTGCTTCATTGCCGAGCGTAGTCCTGGGGGTGACAGGTACGGCCGCCTGTCACCTCTTTATCCTCGTTAATGCAGCGATGCGATGCGGGCCAGCCTTTCCCGGAATTCGATGGGGACACCGTGCTTTTCATACCTGAGGTCGGCACCTTAAAACCGTAGATGGCTCAAATTTAGCGTGGGTGCGAGAGAAATGCCTTTTTGAGTAATCTTTACACCCTGATAATTGAGACCCGAGATAGCGTGCGATGTTAGTCGGTCCGGGTGACGGGGTGGAATCCGTGGGAAAATCTGCACAAAAAAGTAATGTTCCGGTTAAGTGCTAAGATTAAAAGAAAAGTCTACAGGAGTTAGGAAGCAGGGGCAGTCCAAACCACTGCAGTACTTTTGTCTCTGCTTACTCCAAAGGAAAGACAGCATGAGGGTATAATATATTAACACATTGTACCTAACGAGCATAATAATGTAGATTATGTGTCCCATGTCGGGCTGTCACTTAGGGAGACATGTGCAGACAGTTATAACGACTGCAGCGCGCACGCCGCCCACGGCCCCCATATGTATCGATCGCGTTTCATATTTCCATTTTCTAGTTCAAGGTAATTTTCCTCAGATACATACAATCACGCCCCCATCCCCGGAGGGATAGGCAGAGGTGAATTAACACCCACATTTCATCGATCATTGTATTAGATCCCATGTAATAGGGGGTGAGCCTATTGCTATCTTCCGGGCACTATTGTTGACTCGAGCCATGTATAGGCTGAGTCTGAACTGCTGTGCAATTCACTAAGCAAGCACAACGATGCGACAACGATGCGAGTCGCAACGATGTGCGCGATAGACACTGTCATTGGTCGATTTCCAATGACGTGATACAATCTGACCAATGACAATCTACGTTGCGCCTCGCATCGTTGTCGCATCGTTGTGCTCGCTTAGTGAATTGCAGTGCTGCATATATCTGTCTGACGTTAAATAGCCCTATCCCTTGGTCGCCTTGTACGACACCGCATGGGAGGAGACCTCGGATAAACCTTGATTATATTTATTCGGTGTGTACCGTAGACATTCCTTAACAGGTATATTCGCTTGACGGAGCTTGACGGTAGGTATTAGTTGCTTGTCCTAGATAGAACTGGTTAGACGGAAGTATGGTTGGTATGGCCCTGTACCTATTAGGTAGCGGTTTACTCCCGTATAGGTACCGATGATATGACTTATGACATGACCTCTTTTTAATATAACTTAGGTGGCAGACAAGCACAGGGAAGCACACTAATGCAAAGTGGTATAAAAAACATATAAAACCGATAAATTATTTACCATATATTGTGACAGCCTCCGTGGCATAGCGGTAGTGAACGCGGCCGCTACGCAGGAGGCGTGGGTTCGATCCCCGCTCAGTGCAAATATTTGTGTGCATTAAATATGGGTATTTGCATTGGTCTGGTCGTGCCTCGGATAGCACGTTAAGCCGCCGGCCCGGTTGCCATAAGAACATCTATAGCAGTCGTTACGGGTAGTTGGTGCCCTAAAAAGTCCAAAAACAACGGTCTAGCTGCGAAGCTTCGATATCGCCTAATGTTAACATTGGGTCGTGGAGGTCAGATGGCAATCGCTTTACGGAAATATCGAGGTCTAGCCAAATCTGTAGCTATGACTGGTAAAAGCGGACCCCAGACTCCGAGCTGAAAGCTTCGGATGCGACTGGGAATTAACGCTAGGAGGAAGATTGTATTGAGTGAAACAGTGTTGTAATGAGTGCAAGGTAAATATCCCCATAACTCTAATAGTAATACATTATGAACAACCATGAAAGTTTAAATAAGTTAGTAACTTATTAACATTGTATTCCGCTTTTGTTCTCTTGTACACAAAACATAAATTAATGTATCTTCTCACGTACTTAAATATGTAACACATAATCAATTTAACGTCATTATAATGAAGAACTAAAATAGTACATATATCTTTTGTGAGTAGCGAGCAGTTTTTCGTCAACATGTATATTCGACGACAAAGATGTATACATTAAATAAATAAAAGAAAAAATAAAATAAAATATCTTTTATTTCGAACACGTTGATTAAAATATCTACAAACCTCTTTATAGGGGTGGGAGGTTAGGTTAGACGGTGGAAAAGTTCATACATAAAAAAAAAAAATCTATTTTATCCCCTCGGACTCCAAGTGTAAACTGCGGCCGCAACTGGGAATCATTATGAGGATGATGATGATGATTATACTAATAAAATGATTTAGTATAAGTAATCCGTGTAGTGACGGTGTAAGAATAGGTGCAAGTATTACCACCCCATCTCATCAGAAGTGTGTCGTGTCGTAAGAGGCGAGTAACAGAAAAATACGCACACGATATCAATGCGAGAGAAGGAAAACTCGAAATGCACCCTGTACCAACCCCGGCCAGTGTGGAAACAGTATGCGTATGTCCAACAGTGGACTGCGATAAGCTAATTGATGATCGATGGAGGTATTCAAGAGCTAAAATTGATCTATAGACTTCCGTCGTTGACTGTACTCAGAAGCCTACTAAATGACGCAAGCGGCGCGTGTCATGTGATACCGTAAAATAAACTACAAATTGTTTGTAGGAGTTTCTTATCAACGCTGTTAGAACAAATATTACTAAACTAGATAATAATTACAACCAGGTGTCAGTCATAAAACAAGAATCTATTGATTTAATTATACAGTTGCCTCTTTCTAGACTAGAGAAAACTTCATAGTTAACAGAGATGATGATGATGATTCGTCCGATTCTACCCAATACTGCTTAATATTTTAGTTTTTGCTGAAAAAATATGCCTTGGAAAATAAAATATTGACAACTAAAACTGAAACTATGAGTTTTTATTATTTTAGTTCAAATGACAATATGGGGTTCTTCAAGAAGGGCATTAGAAGGTTTCTTCAGGGTCGGCAGCGCGAGTGTGACGCCCCTGGTGTTGCATACGTCCATAGGCCACGGTAACCACGTTCCATCAGGTGGGCCGTGTGCTTGTCTGCCACCTAAGTGGTATAAAAAAAAAAATTACTTCATGTGAACTACATTCGCGTAAATGCAACGCGGACCATAAAATGCGATATTGCCTTGCGCTCTATGTATTTGCACTACATTCTATGCATTTTGTAACGATTTTGTATAGAGCGGCGCGAGCGTTTTCGGGCGGTTCTAGAAATAAGATTTTCAAAATCAAATACTTTTAAAAGTATTTGTTGCAGTAATTTTTTTTTGCAGTTCATTAAATTATTTGTAAACTGGTCATTTTAGAAGAACAAAAAAATATATGTCATCCCCTATTGTTTGCCCATAATTAACTACTGTATGTAATTTATCAAACTTTGAACTTATTTTTATCCATTCGCTTTCGGGTATTAAGCAAATACGGGCCGACATACGATCAAAATCCTATGTAAAGACAAAGTTGTGTACCTACTTATTGATTGTGGATTGGAATTTGGTAATTGCAAAAAAATTACGGCATCTTTCTACGGTTTCTTTTGTTCGATTGTGAATATAATATTTGATGAATTTGCTGTTAGATACTTGAAAATGAGGTAACTGCTAGCTATTTTTTCGGACACGTCAATATGACTTCATCTCGCCTGATGGGAAGCTGTAGTATCAGAAAAGGGGCATTGATATAAATATTTACACGAAAGGCATCACCATTACTAGACGGCCTCATCTTTTTTTCATGGGTATTTTTTTTTTTTTTTAGACTTTAAGTATTGGATAATTAAACAGAAATAGATATACCAATAAATAGACATTCATCATTCTCTGAGACTTTTGCCAACTTAGTTAGGGTCGACTTCCCAGTCTGACAGCCACTATCAGGGGAAGGCGCAAAACGGTCCATTCTCAAATCGTCCCATTTCGCATTTTTTTTTATTCAAGGTTAAAGGAAAATATATTGGACAATGGGAACGACTAATTTTGTTTAACTAATATGCGAATATTATGCAAGTAACGATTCACGAAAAACCCATTTTTATAGCAACTGGCCGTTTCGAGAAAGGGACGTTACCATCCTAAACCCACTATTATCTGACCTCCACAATCAATTGGCGATATTGAAATTCTGTAGTTAAACTTTTGAGGACTAATAAACAGACTTTATTAATATTAAGAAATTTATTATACTTCTAAAAATAGTTAGGTATTGTTATTAAAGTTCGTAATAAAATATACTTATGTATACTTACCTCGCCACAGCCCTTGAACTCAAACACGTCCACTGCATACAATATTCAATCAATGACCTCTATACATTGGTGTTGGTGTGGATACAGGGCCCTACTAACACCTTTGGGACCCAAACCAACCTCTCCTGCTAGATAGTGCACTTGATGAAGAAGGGACGAAGCTCAGTCTTAGCCTTTCCTTTCGGGGTTGGATGGTTAGACGGCAATCGCTCTCGGCAAACCCTACCTACCATTCATCAACTATAAGCAGACCAGTGCAAAATTTAAACAGAACTTTAAGCGGACCAATGCAAAATTTGAACGAAACTAGGAAATTGCTATGACGATGATGATGAATACTATAATATTACTATAGCACGGTTCGCAGCTTTATTTAGCACCCACATCCCAATATGTGTCCAATCATCATGTACGGGAGTTTAATTTACCGTAACCTTTTCAGGATCATCAAATAAGGTTGTGCGTTGTGGGGTACCTAAAACAAATACCCCACCATGTAGGGGATTGATGAAAAAAAAATTTTTTGAGTTTCAGTTATAAGTATAGGGGACCCCCAAAAATTTAATGCTTTTTTTTCTATTTTTGTATAAAATTCTTAATGCTATTCACAGAATACTTCTACTTACCAAGTTTCAACAGCATAGGTCTTATAGTTTCGGAGAAAAGTGGCTGTGACATACGGACGGACAGACAGACGGACAGACAGACAGACAGACGGACGGACAGATATGACGAATCTATAAGGTTTCCGTTTTTTGCTATTTGGCTACGGAACCCTAAAAAGAGGTAAAATATATCACAGCGAGCGCACGTGACTGTGGCTGAGTTGTATCGGTAATGAGACTTCACTTTGTTCGTGTTTATTTTCGTATATACTCGTACGTGCTGAGTGACCCATGGAAGGCTTAACTGGAAAAAATGAACGCAGTTTCACTAATTAAAAACCTACAAAATTCAATGTTTAAAAAATTGTTTTAAGAAGTAGGGGAGGTGGTATCTGTCGTCTATTTAACCGAGTCGAGGGACATGGGTTCTGGGTTCTGGCCCTCGATTCTGTTAAAGCAAAACCACTGTTATACCACAGACGTTGCAAAAAATAGCATTCAATTTTAAACTTTTTGCTATAGACTTCAAGTTTAAAATAAAAAAGAAGAGTTTCGTCATTGACATTTGACATTCGTCAAATCCCATACATTTTGCATTCTATTTCATCATTCGCCGAGCAACGAATTGCCACTTGTCTAGAGGGGCAGAAATGTTTCAAAAGATTGTTCACATTGATCACGTGTACTGTACAAACCATCACGTGGACTGATGGACTGCCACGGGGTCGATACCTTTCGTTCCCAATATTACGATTTGAAATATATCGACGATTATTTTTCCTGACAAAAAAAAAAGAAAGAGACCATTTTCTTTCAATTTATAAAACAATCGCACTTCAAATCGATAGGACAACTAAAAGTATCTTTCATCAACTTAGCCTGCATTAATTTTTGATCCCGTTCCCGCTACCGATAGGAACATAGGGATGAAATAGCCAATGTGTTATTCCAGACTATAATCTATCCCTGTATCAAAATTTCAGCCAGACCCGTTGAGCCGTTAAAATGTGATTGACTAACTAACATGAAAACATCCAAAATGTTCACAAAGTTCACATTTATAGTAGGACACTGTTTGTTAATAAAAAAAAAGCAAGTAAAGAGGTAAAAACGGGATGCTCTATTTGCTGCTTATTGTTTAGTACCTAGCCATCTCAAAGAGCTTTAAAACCCATTACTTCGATGAACGGATTCAATTCAATCATAAATTGTGAACTAAGGACTCGTTTACATTGGCAAGCGGTGAGGTTTGCGGTGGCAAAGTTTCATTGCAATCGAATGAACGAGATAGAGATGTTGTAGGTACCTACACCTACAACATCTCTATCTGTCAATAAACAAAGTTACAATAATCCGGTCAATTTAAACATTTGAGAGTTTCATAATTCGCAACCAGCTCAAAGTTGGTAGGATATTGTTCAAAACACCATCTTAAAGAAAATCTAAAAATTTCTCATTGATCAGATTATACGTGGAATTATTTCTATTCAAGGTTTGATTTGACCGGTGTTATAGACAATTGCATGACCTTTAACTTTGTCTCAAACATTTTTATGATAAAATTTACCGTTTTACTAAAAATCACGAAAGACCCGCTTATAAGACCCTTGACTTTGAATTTAAAAAAATTCAGGTATCGGATCGATGAAGACTTGTTTAGAAATCTAAAAAGTTCTCATCGATATTAGCCAGATTAAGTCCTGATGAAATTATGATGGTGTTTTGTTTTGAACAATTCTATTAATTTCATTTTTCCTTTCCACCTTTTACACCATGCACGGTGGCCAACAAAAAGCCTTTCAAAGGTAGTACTAAATCGAATCGAAATCGATAAGAACTCGAAAATTCGTCTGAATGCTATAAAAAGTCTAGTCCCGTCTATCTCTCCTCGATCCTAACTCGCAACGTTTCCAGTTTAACTTTATAAAGTCGGAACAGTGACGAGAACAGTTATTTAATTTTAAAATGTGGTGCGAATATTGCTTTGAATTTAATCTGAGGCGAGAATCAGTTGTCGATTATTAATTTTCGTTGTTCGCGTTCATGTAACGGTACCTATTATTGTAAGTAAATAAATACCTAGTAGCTATCTTAATTTCTTTTTAATTTTAGAATAATTATAGGATTATCTTTTTGAAATTTAATCCTTATATTTCTTTGTTAATCCTTGGGATGTCAAGCGGCAGTCGCGTCTAGCCAACATTCCGATCAAAAATCAAACCTATGCAAATTGCCATGAGGATGGTAAATTATAATAACAGCATTTTCATTCGCTAAAGTAATTGCATTCCTTCCACCAACAGCAACTCCTTCCGCGACTTCCGTTTCCTGTTCGAAACGTTTAAAAATAAAATCCATTAAAGTTTCGATCGGGTCAAATTGTAGTCTTAAATGTAGCTTTAAACCTTGCTGTGGAGGTCGTATAATTTTCCATTCTAAGTAGTTCTTTTGTACAGTGTACAAGAAATGTAACGGACTGATGTATTGTGTGTCACCAGTCAGCTACTCAACATTAATATGCACAAATTTTTTTCTTTTCGTATATGGACATATCGATGGCCCCATCGAATAAACGTGCAATGGTTCATGGGAGTAATAGGCAGGTAATGGCTTTTTTTAAATGTTCTAAATGGATACAGTTTTTCATATTCAGAGCGCTTCTTATTAAGTAGTCCCACCCTCTCTTATACAGGACAACACGTGCAGGACTTAGATGTCACCTGTACATCCATCAAGTACCAATCGGTTCGGTGACTCCTTCTTTTGCCGCACCATTAAGAGCTGGAATTCCTTACCTTTAGCTTACCATCAGGCAAGGTGAAGTTAAATTGACGTGTCATAAAAAAAACAATAAATTTACAAGACTAGACGTTTCTAAATATTTGGCATAGATCGTTACAATAAGTCAACGACTGCTTTTCATAGCCGTTACTTGAAATTATTTGGTGGGGTGTGCTTGCTTTAACGAGCGAGTAAACAACAATTCACCCTATAATATCCTATCAACCAATTCTCGATCGAACTAGTAAACTACAATTCACCCTTTATTATCCTATCGACCGATTCTCGGTCGAGCAAGTATACTACACTTCACCCTGTAATGTCCAATCGATCAATTCTCGATTGAGCAAGTAAACTACACTTCACCCTAAAAAATCGAAGCAAGTATTTATTATAGTTGCGGTTTACTATAAAATTAATACTAAATGTAAGTTAAGGTTAAAGTTAAAAAATAAACTAATAGTTAATACTAAATGTCATGGATAGATTCTGGATCGAGAAATCGATTTTTATTTACCTGAATTATTATTTTTGTATTGTGCTTGTTTGATCTTTAAAAAATTCTCTTTTCTCTATCCCTGGAATAGGTACCAAGAGTTGCGGGAACGGGAGCAGCATTTCACATGAGTGGAGCCATGGACAATAGCTAGTATCACATAAGTAAAGAATTGGAACACAACACATCTGCTCAGCGGATTAAATTTTTTGAATAATAAAATACCAAGGAGCTGAATCGCTATCGTGTTGAGTTCGTCAGGAAGGATTACCATAAAGACAGATATTGAGACGTGTAATCCATTTATCAACTTCCTTGCCTCTGTGGCGTAGCGGTAGTGAACGCGGCTGCTACGCAGGAGGCGCGGGTTCGATCCCCGCTCAGTGCCTATATTTGTATGCATGAATATAAATATTTGCAGTGGTCTGGGTGTTTCTATGTATAATATGATGAACTTACAAAAAAAAGTATCTCAGTATGTATATCCACATTCTAGATTCCATAACACAAGCTAATTAAGCTTACCATGGGTCTAGATAGCGTTGTGTAGAATGTTGTAGAATCACTACATATTATAAAAAAAGTCGCTGTCGCTGTCTGTCCGTCCTTCGGTTCGCTCCTTCAGTTGGTTTGTTCATGTAAATCATGTACAATTGAATTCGAGTTAAGTGCAACTCGGGTGAGTAACTCGAGTTATATCAGCCTTGACAAGGAAGCTATCATGGCGTACTGTTATACAATACAATGCAATGGTATTAGCTTATCTTGAAAATTATAATATGGTTGGTATTAATATTTTATATCTTTATTTCTATCATAAAAACTGTACGAAGATCACTGAAGTTATGTTACTATTTGAATACTTATGTGAATTACTTGCTGGAAAAACTACACCATAATCCATATTCATATCCATACTTCCATCTCCATTTATTTATATTATGAATGCGAAAGTAACTCCGTCTGCCTGTCTGTCTGTCTATCTGTCTATCTGTCTTTCTGTCTGTCTGTCTGTCTGTCTGTCTGTCTGTCTGTCTGTCTGTCTGTCTGTCTGTCTGTCTGTCTTTCTGTCTTTCTGTCTTTCTGTCTGTCTGTCTGTCCTGTCTGTCTGTCTGTCTGTATGTCTGTCTGTCTGTCTGTCTGTCTGTCTGGCTGTCTGTCTATCCCCCTGTTTGTCTGTCTGTCTTTCTGTCTGTCTGTGTGTTACGCTTTCACGCCTAAATCGCTGAAGCGATTTTGATGTAATTTGGTATAGGGGTAGTTTAGACCTTGAGAAAGGACATAACCTATGTTTGGTCACGATAACCGACATCCACGCGGGCGGAGCCGCGGGTAAAAGCTAGTACAATATAAATGAATCTAATATTTTCTGACTACCTTTTTGTATTAAGTATAGTGCTTATAGAAACTTATCAGATGTATTCAAAATTTGTACTTCAAACCTAATTGTTTTTGATTTGTATGTCCAATTTTCAAGGAGCGACTGCCGTCTTACCTCCTGATCCAGAAAGGAAAGCATACGCCAGAGCTTGCTCCATAGTTTAATAAGTGCACAGACTTGCAGGTTAGGTCGGTTGGCTTGACCTCAAGGACCCTTAACACCCTCAATCGACCAATAATACCTACATTTATATACAAAAACCTTTTGTACGCGTGACTATCATTGGTATTATTAACCGGCTGACCTGTTTCCTTAATTGGACAGGAAAATAGTACTTTATTATGTTGTTATTCGCCAATTCCGATTATCTTACTCGGAATTTATTGCTGGAATCGTTGAAATGGGACTTCGCTTGTATTGATGCCAATCAGATGTAATCAAGAACCTACTTACCTTTTTTTTTATCGCGCGTACAATCCTCATGGATACCCCCGCCGGAGCCGGTGGGGGAGGTTATGTCGGACTCGAAACGACGCCGTCTGTGGACCGACGGCGACGGTTGCCAGAGGTCAGATTATCTTAGACATATCCCTTGCACCACGGAATCAAGAACCTACCTAACAATTTTTTGAAGTGAAAATTTCACGCGCATTGGTAATTTAAATAAATTAAAATCTTCATTTTCTACTTTTCTGATATCGAAACTACTTACAGTTTTTTACTTATTCATTTTCTTATCTTTCATTCTTGTCACTCCAGGTACACATTCACTTTTAAAATATAATATAAGTAAGTAATCAAAGAGATAACAACAAAGTAAATAAAGTGATATAACAAAATTATTTTTATTTCATATTTACAAATAACAGCCTAAGTGACTTTGGGATAGGTTTACAAACTTATTTGATTTTTATTTACATATGCATTTCAATTATTAATATAATACTATTCAAATATTCTGACAATTACACTGCTTTTTAACAGTGCAATTTATTTTTAGACTTTTCCGTCAACGTCTTTAGTACTGGATAATACTCTGTGCTCGTACTATCAAGTTATTATATTTAGAACTGCACTTGTTTGAACACATTGAATTGTCTCCAAATAAGTACAATACGAAATCACTATTATATAGTGACTATTATTTTGACTAAGCATAATTTCAATTGTTCTAAAATTAAAATGAATTTCTCACATAGCTTAAAATAATTAATACATATTTCTAATCATCTGTATATACATAATACATTCATATATTTTATGTATTCTCTCAAAGAAAACTATGAAAAGTGCAATTAAAAAGTAAGTACATGTACTTTATATGGATTGAAACCCAATCCTGTATCGTACCGCATAACCAGTTATAGTAGGCCAATCACGGATATCTGTGTAGCTGATGAACACATTGTTGAGTAAATACTTTAGAATTTTTGTGATGCACTGTGCTTCAACACAGACTGTGTTGAAGCACAGTGCATCAATGCAGACTTCATCGAAAAACAAACAGGCTTATAACAAAATTGACAAAATGTGTAAAAGCCTTCAAAACATCTTACAATAAACAGTTTAGGAACATGTTGAAAAATATTGTAACAATACTGAAATTATACAATAATTTATTTACATTTTTTACAGTCGTTTACATTCGTAATATTTTAAACACCTGTCTGGAAGTACCTAAATACATTATAAGACGTCATTGTCAATAACATGTTTCTTAAGTGTACATAATGGCATGGTACATTAATAACTATTTTACCTTCCTCGTTATAATTATTAATTGCGTTTACATTGATCAGTATCCACAAATTACATGTTTCAGAATTTATTAATAACTTAGTTGAAAGTTTTAATTTAGGATTTACAAAGAAAATCAAAAGCAAAACCAGGTACGTTTTGTAGTCGCTCTATCCGGATCATAAATTAGGGTTGTGTTGCGGTTGAATTGATACACAACTTCAAAACAGTCTGCCTAACAGCAAACACAACGTACTCACGCTGTTATTCTAACTGGACGGAAATTTAGAATTTTGAAGACTTGCATCATGTTAATGTTAAACTAAACAAAACTGAATAGGATACACTTACACTTATTTATTAGGTACCTGATCTTCAGATTTGACTGTATACAAGTTATCTAAAGCAAGATTCACACTGAAATTCATTGAGGATCATTGAGGATACCAATATCATAAATATTTGAGAAATTTGAGAAACCTTTAATTGCAAAATAAGCCTTATCAATAGGATAAGTAATACAAAGAGAATATTTTTTACTTATAAATAATAGTCCACCAGAGGTGTTCAACGGTAATGTATTAAAAAAGATGGTGTCACTGTCCATCGATGGTGCTCAAAGGGAACAATTTAAAAGCTTGTATCACTGTCTCATAAAGGTGAACAGTGAGATTTAAAAAATAGTATCACTGTCCACCAATGGGAGACAAGTTGGTGGGGGACATCGTATATTATCGAAGTCAAATAATTTTTGATTTAAATACATTAGAGAATATATATTTTATACAAACCGAGATTTGCTATTCATTTGTAAACTTTGAATTTACTTTTTTACATTCCAATACAATGAAAATTATTTTAGCGAGAATTAACGCGATCATGGTACAAGTAAGTATATAGGTTAAAGGAAACCTGATCGTGTTATTTCCGATAAAATAATATAATCGTATGTTCAATTAACTATAGAATTATGCGCATACATTGATGATATTATTAGTTTGTAACTGAG
The DNA here is from genome assembly GCA_914767945.1 of Eilema depressum. NCBI lineage: Eukaryota > Metazoa > Arthropoda > Insecta > Lepidoptera > Erebidae > Eilema > Eilema depressum. The sequence goes on from OU612026.1 coordinate 6,262,033, forward strand.
TTAACTACACGACATACAACTAGGCAACGCGACGCGAACAGTCTAATATGACACTTATGACATTAGTGCGCTCAAGAGGCAATTTCATATTCCGAACTCCTTTCTAGTCTTGACTTACCCCGCGTTTACATACTGCCGCTCGCATTGCTCATCGCCTTGCCGGCAATATTCACGCGAATAATGCCCTAGCATTCAAACACTCGCATCATCGTCGCGATGTTCATCGCGTTGCCCAACACTCGCATCATCGCGATGTTCATCGCGTTGCCCCGCATACAGTATTCGCCTTGCGATGGAGATGGACGACTTTAGTTAAGTGGACACCTAACCGAATACAGTATAGGCATTTTATTAGGCTAGGCTATCTACTTAGATACTTAGCTAGTAGGTAATCAGGCTAATTTGGTAGGTAGGTAGGTACCTACCAAATTAGCCTAATTACCTACCAAATTAAAATAGGTAGGTAGGCTAATTTGGTAGGTAGGTACCTACCTACCTACCTATTCTAATTTAGTAGGTAGAGGTACCTACCTACCTACCAAATTAAAATAGGTAGGTAGGTAAATTAGGCTAATTTGGTAAGTAGGTTACCTACCAAATTAGAATAGGTAGGTAGGTAGGTACCTACCTACCAAATTAGCCTAATTACCTACCAAATTAAAATAGGTAGTTAGGTAGGTAGTACCTACCAAATTAGCCTGATTACCTACCAAATAGGTAGGTAGGTAGGTACCTACCTACCTACCTATTCTAGTTTGGTAGGTAGGTACCTACCTACCTACCTATTCTAATTTGGTAGGTAGGTACCTACCTACCTACCTATTCTAATTTGGTAGGTACCCTAGCTACCTGTTTGGTCAGTATACTTAGGCTAATTTGGTAGGTAGGTACCTACCTACCTACCTATTCTAATTTAGTAGGTAGAGGTACCTACCTACCTACCAAATTAAAATAGGTAGGTAGGTAATTAGGCTAATTTGGTAAGTAGGTTACCTACCAAATTAGAATAGGTAGGTAGGTAGGTACCTACCTACCAAATTAGCCTAATTACCTACCAAATTAAAAAAGGTAGGTAGGTAGGTAGTACCTACCAAATTAGCCTGATTACCTACCAAATAGGTTGGTAGGTAGGTACCTACCTATTCTAGTTTGGTAGGTAGGTACCTACCTACCTACCTATTCTAATTTGGTAGGTACCCTACCTACCTATTTGGTAGGTATAATTAGGCTAATTTGGTAGGTAGGTAGGTACCTACCTACCTACCTATTTTAATTTGGTAGGTAATCAGGCTAATTTGGTAGGTACTACCTACCTACCTACCTATTTTAATTTGGTAGGTAGGTAGGTACCTACCTACCTACCTATTCTAGTTTGGTAGGTAGGTACCTACCTACCTATCTTTTATATACATATGTATTACCTATATTATTTAATTAGATCCGTAACAAGCATTTCAATAAATTCTATTGATTTTTCGTTGGACCATTCGATTGGTTGCGTCATTGTCATGATAATAAATTCGAAGTAATCCTGTGACTGTGACACGCGCGTACACAACGAGCGCTCGATGCGAAGTGTGCGCGACGCGAGTATGTGAATGCTTCATCGCGCTAGTATTGCCGCTCCTTCTCGCGCTGCCAAGCCGACACTCGCAGCAACATACGCGGCACTACTCGCGGCATGACGAATATACCATTCACACCACGTCCCTGCCCACTTCTCTCGCCACTTCCCTCGCTCTGCCGCGAGTATGTAAACGAAGCATCTGACAGGTCTGACATTTTGCAACATTAGACCCGTCTGCTGCCGCACGTGATACTGCTGCTTCTATGGAGTATGTAAGTATCTTGTAGTTTATTAACTTGTTGCCTGGCCGAGATTTTAGTACCTTCTTGGAATATTTTATCTAAATTTCACTACAGCTATGTTCCTACTCGTAGTATGTCTTGTTGTCTATCTATATGTACACTCTTCTGTTTTGCTATCATAATTAAGGTCACAATATTTACGTGAACTAATCTTAAAACCTTATCTAGTTTGTTAACTAAAACAATGTTTGTGATCCATTTTTTTTGTATTCGAAACAATTTATTTTTCTTAAAATTATATGGCATCTTTATGCTCACAACGCACTTTAGTCCGCACTGGCATAATACGTACACTTCCATCTTCAACTTTCAGCCAGTGTCCCAGCAAGTTTTCCAGCTGTAGTCACAGTGCTATACAAATGGAAAAACAGGTATAGGAGTAAACTGACACAGAGAATGAAAAACACTATGCAGAAACACACAACGCATTCTGACAGGTAGATTTTTATTCTATCTGTGCGGCTTATGCGATGCCCTGTAACGTCCACACTTGAATAAGTCCACATTGGTCCGCTTCACTAACCTGCAAAAGAAATTGTGAATTAATTCCCGTTATTATCATATTGGACATTATTGAATGGATGTCACCTGCATTGCTATTGATTATTCAGTGGACGAGCATTGTCCTGCTTTAGTACGACCCACGTAATGGATATTAAATTTTGCAATTTTATTGTTTGCTTCGTAATTTTATTTTCATTTCAACTGCTATGTGAGAGAGAAATACGTGTTTTACGCAACGTATTTCGAAGGCGAATCCTTTGGAAAGTTGTTAAAATTATGTATATTTTATCAGTTTGTTACATTTTTATGATCATGTTTCGAATAAATAGTTACATAAGTATGTCAGAGAGCATAATGTCATCAATAACAATACTGGTTTCGAATAGTTTTATAAGTAGGATGTCGAGAACATAAATTCGTCAATAATAACATAATTTATCAGTCCTATCAGTTACAGAACTTGTACTTCCGGGCAAGAACCAACTCAAGTTTTAATGATATGATGACTTTTCGAGATAATGCTGAAACACACCTGTGTGTTGGAAAACGCGATTTTGCTACTCTTTTCCTTTCAATACGAGTATACCTCCAAATTTTCACTCTTTTAATCGGAAAATGCCCGGTTGACAGAAAGTTCCCTATTACTGTTCCCTATTAGCGCCTGGGCATATAATACTAGTGTATGTATGTAAGCCATACATATATAATGTGATAATAATAAAATTATTAATTGAATTTCGGCGTACGATCTTTGTGCCCGTTAATCGAATGTGTTGCATTTCCGGGAACCGGGAATAATTTTCTGATACAATAGTTGTTTAAATTGCTATCTATTTGCCGAAAACTATTATCCATATTTTGATGGAGAAAGAATACAAGTATCACCACTTCATCTCATCCAAAGGGTGTCCTAAGAGCAGAGTAACGGAATAAAAATACGCAGATAATATCACTGTGAGCGAAGAAAAGTATGAAATAAAACCCTGTACCAACCCGTCTGGCCAGCGTGGAAACAGTAAGCCAAAGCCTCCCAACATTGGGAGATGCCTATGTCCAGCAGTGGACTGCGATAGGCTAATTGATTGAATGTCGATAACTGTATCGTGAAGTTTAACTCGCTTCTGGGTCGGTCCTCTTCCCATAGGTAGGGCACAGTATGATTATAAATTTCTTTTGACTTTACCAAGCTAGTCTGGTGATGAAGCCATGATCTGAATAGTTGATAACTTCTACGGTTATTCGCAGGAAGCTTTCGAATTAGAGCTTGTTTGTTTGTTTTTGAATTTTTCCCAAATAACATTTGACTACGAGTTAAAAAAAAGGTTTTAGGGACTAAAGTAATATTTTTATTTCGTCACATCAATTTACGCTAGAACTCATCTCGCCACCCACCTCCCACATTGTTGGAGCTGTATTTTCAAAACCAGAATAATTTATTATCAAAATAGGTATATGAAATGTTATTGACGAATTTTAAATAGGTATAGTTTCCATATATCATATATCGCAAATTTAAATGAGCCGTTCAACAAAATTGGATAATTTCCTTTGATCAAACCCACCATTGTTCATGTAACAAAATTGCACGAAAACCGAGTTCATAATAGCCGTACAGTAAATGAGTTATTAATTTTGTAATTTCACGGAAATTAAAGTGGAATGCATGACATGGCCGACGAGGTCATTGAACTTTAAAGTAACGGTCACTGGTTTGTAATTAAAAAAATATCAATATTTTTCTGTTTAGAATTAATCTTAAAGATTAAAAACCGAAATTGAAATACTTGTAAGTCAGTTAGTTAGCCTAGTTTATTTGTTTAATACCTATGTGTTTTCATAGAAAGCAGCTATAAGATTGTTTACCTTTAGTTTACTCGTAGTACCTACCTAATTAAATGGAGTAGTTTGAAACCATCTTTGAAGGATGATGTATGTAGGTGTGTATAGTAGTATATTATCTGCACATACCTACCACAAAGTTACGAGGTTCATTCTCCTACTCTTTACTATAGTTTATCTTGACTTTGAGGGTGCGAATACTTTAATAATATTGCAGTTTATGTCCCTTCATTGTAAGACAATCGTGAGTAATAAACATAATATACAAAAGTATCTAAATAAGTTTGAGATAAACGTATCGGCACTATTATCTTAATTTAATAAAGAACAATGTTTCTTTGTCGATTTGTCCTCTACCGGATCCTCATAATTACCATTAAATTAATTCAACTGATTGCAATGCTAGCTACTTTGTATACTTGTATGCTTCTGTCCGTTTTCTTTTATGTTCTAAAATCTATTTTTAACCGACTTCAAAAAAGGAGGTTCTCAATTCGTACCAAATTTTTTTTTTTTTGTATGTTTGTTACGCGATTGTGAAGCCAATTCCTGACGGATTTTGAAAATTCTTTTTGTGTTCGTAAGTAGATTATTCCGAAGTGGTCCCATTTAAATTTCGTAAAGATCTGATAATGGGTTTCCGAGATTAGACCAAGGAACTCTTCAAAAAGTACTAGGAAATCAGCCGCGATTGCTGCAATGGCATATTATTGCAATGTTTCTACCATTACACATCATAACATCACGCCTGAGTCCTTTGAAGGGGTACGCAGAAGTGTTCAGAATATTCAGCTATATTTCCGGTGTATATGCATTGATTTTAAAAATTCTTTTTGAATAATGATTTAATATTTTTTTTTTATGTAGCGTGGCCGGTTCGATCTGTATTGCAGCGTCAGCAGCGCATGTACAGTCAGGTCACTATACATGCGATGTACAGTCGTGAGACTGTACAAACTCACTAAAAAGAGAAAAATAAATTCATTTTTAACAAAAAAGTTTAACCGACTTCAAGAAACGAAAAAGAGGCACTGAAAAGCGAAAAATAACTTAATTTACAGACTTACTGATTTATTAGAAGTCGGTGCCAGCCAAATTTGTTTGTTTTGTCTGAACTACTATTGAGGCAATCAATTGAAATATGGCCTCTCTTGGGCTAGGTACCGACTTCTAATAAATCAGTAAGTCTGTAAATTAAGTTATTTTTCGCTTTTCAGTGCCTCTTTCGTTTCTTGAAGTCGGTTAAACTTTTTTTGTTAAAAATGAATTTATTTTAACAATATTAGTAACCTTGAGGTTGCCTTGGGCCCCAAAGGTTAACAAGGCCCTGTAAACCAAGTACCCAAAAGGAAAATTCTCATTCTTTACTATTAGAGCTATCGGGATATTGACGATGTATTGTTTGAAGTTTCCGATATTTCGGCGTTATTGCAAGCATCATGATCACATCACGAAGGAACTGATGGTGCTTGCAACAGCCGAAACATCGGAAACTAAAAAGAATAATGGTAATTTTTCCGATAGCTCTAATAGTAATGTGAGTAACCATGATAGTTTAAATACTCATCCTTATTATTCATTGCTATTTGATTTTTAACTGCAATTCAATGGTACGACTCGAATGTTTTTAATTCTACATACCTATTTCAACATGTTCTATTAAGTCATGTACAAATACTTGTTCTCATGTATTTTTGAGAATAGACTCAGTACGGAAACCGTTAACACCACCGTACAGCGGACCCCACAAAGTAATAGAAAGGTCCCCAAAAATATTCAAAATCTATTTTCGAGAGTATTGATGATGATTCAATTTTAAAACTTAAAGTTGGTATATCCACAATATTCAATGATATCATGATAACTATTACATACATGATACGTAACATATATGTATTAATGTAAACAACTGTTAAGTTGGTAGACCTATTTTTTTAAATAAAAAGAAATAAAGATATGAAAGCTGGGACACACGATAAAGATACGATCCAGAACAAAATGTGTATATCAACCAAAATATTAATCTAATTATCGAAAAATATGAAAAATATTGAGACATGGTCTTATACATTCTGAACAGTGGGTTGATAACCCTGACCCTGGCATCCGTTTGGTTTTAGAACAGAACTAATAATAAGAGGTTTTATTTTTATTACTTCTGTGTTTAGCTCCAATTTTGGGATTGCACTAAAATTCATCAACTTCTCATATACTTGTATCTTTCCTTCTTCTTTGTTCCTCATTTTCCGGTTGTATTTTATTTATTTATTTATTTTATACTTTATTGTACGCCAAATTACAATATTTTTATACAGACATTAAGAAGACAGGATAAGTACAAAGGGCGGCCTTATTGCTATACGCAATCTCTTCCAGGCAACCTTTGGATGGAAATGTACGTTGGTTGGAGTATTTGGTAGCTGTTGGCGTTTAATCAAATAGTTACATCACATACATACTTACATAAATACCCATATAAATACACAATAATCTACTTGAATATTATATTCATAACTAAAAATACACATACTTAAAAATACTTAATTATACTTAAAAAATACATACATACATACACAGATACGATGAAAAGATACTTATAAGATAATTATTCTATGCTACACGTGACACATTGGACAAGTAGTGTTCCTTGACCATTCCTTTAAACTTCACCAATATCTGAGCTCGTCTCATTTCCACTGGCAGTTCATTCCACAGGCGAACAGCTGTAACTGAAAAAGAGTTATCGAAGAAGCTCGTAGAATGCCTTGGGTTGAACAGGATGTTGTATAGCAGGGAGAGGATATGCAAGTTCCGACGCAACCTAATGGGTAACCACTGTAGCTGAGTACGGAACTGTGATACATGATCAAACTTGCGTAGACCATATATAAATCTTATACATAGGTTTTGAAGACGTTCAAGTTTGTCAAGCTGGTTCTCCGTCAGATCCAAGTAGCTGACATCCGCATAGTCCAAAATAGGTAGGAGCAGGGAATTTGCAAGCGCAATTTTTGTGGTGATCGGTAGCAAATGTTTTAACCTTCTAATTGATCCCGCCGAAGCAAATACTTTTCTGCTCACCTCCTGCAGCTGCGGGCCCCAAGACAGGTGGGAATCGATTACTATACCTACCCAAATTTTTTACCTGATTGCTTAAGGGAATCATAGTGCCATCAAAGAAAACCGAGGGAACATGTGTCAGGTCTATGTCTGTTCTAGAGCTGTCAACCACAACCACCTGTGTTTTCACTGGGTTAACATTGAGCCCATAGGATCTGCTCCACGAACTTATGTGACGTAGGTCATTATTGATCCGATCAATCGCTTCATTCAATAAAGCTCTGGGTGCCTGCGTGTAGATTTGCAGATCATCTGCATGAAGGTGGTAAGAAGAACGAAGTTCATTAGAGATAGAATTAATAAAAATCGAGAAGAGTAAAGGAGAAAGAACGCCGCCCTGGGGCACACCGACACTGGTATTACACCAGCCCGAAAAATCATCTTCGATGCGTATACGCTGCCGACGGCCACACAGGTAACTACGAAACCAATCTATCACCGTTGGAGATACGTTAAGAGAGCGGAGTACATGTAGTAGAATATCAAAGTCCACCATATTGAAAGCGTTACTGAAATCTAGTAAACAGAGAACAGTTTGCTTCCCACTTTCCATACCGGACCTGATGTCATCTGTGATATTCACCAAGGCTGTAACTGTGCTATGACCAGAACGGAAACCGGACTGATAGGTATTGAGGAGGTTATTTTTGGATATAAACGCACTTAATTGGTTATTGACGAGACGTTCGAGAACTTTAGATAGGAATGGCAATATGGATATAGGGCGGTAATCGGTCAGTAACAAAGGTTTGGATTTCTTCGGTAAAGGAGTAATCAAGGCATCTTTCCATGATGATGGAAAACTACCAGTCGGGCCCCATAGGGGCCCCATTAAGGGGCTCTACAACACACCCATCCGAACGCACTAAAATTATTATTTTGTGGGATAATTTTGGTGCCATTCGAATAGATGCTATGCAAATTAGTGCGATATACCTATATTGATCATCATATTATATTTTATTTTTACAATTTAACAATAGTGTGCTTTATTTAAGTATGGTAGTGAATGTTGGGTTTTGAAGAAGAAGTATGAAAGTAAATTGAATGCTGTGGAAATGAGAAGCCTGAGAAGTATAGCTGGGGTGAAGATGACGGATCGAGTGAGGAACACCGTGATAAGGGAACGTTGTGGTATGGTTGAAGATATAGTGACTAAGATAGAGAAAGGGATGCTTAGATGGTTCGGACACGTGGAGAGGATGGACGAAAGAAGACTGACGAAACAGATTTATGAAGCGAGGGTTAATGGGCAACCCGGTAGAGGTCGACCTAGACATACGTATGTCAGACAGATTGAAGACATATTAAAGAAGGGACATGTCAAGAGTACCCGATACCGGCGAGCATGTATGAAAACAATAATTATGAAAGTAGAAGAAGCGAAAGATGTATGCCAGGATCGTAGCAAGTGGAAAACTGTGGTCTCTGCCTACCCCACTGGGAAAGAGGCGTGACTGTATGTATGTATGTATGTATGTATGTATGTATGTATGTATGTATGTATGTATGTAATGTATAGTACTAGTTTAACAATATCAATGAGACATTAATATGTTAATACTAGCTGTTGCCCGCGGCTCCGCCCGCGTGGAATTCTGATCCCGTTCATCGCTGATATATAGCCTATATGTTAATCCAGGGTATAACCTATATACATTATACCAAATTTCAACCAAATCGGTCCAGCCGTTTATGCGTGAAAGAGTAACAAACATCCACACATCCATTCTCACAAACTTTCACATTTATAATATTAGTAGGATGTGCTAAAAATAACTATATAGAGAATAATCTACAATAGTCTCACGTAAGAATATTTTAAAATGTGTCATTGTATTGTGTGATTCATGTTAATGTGTATTCACACGTCAAACAAGTGGTTCTGGCAGGTGGTTTGTGCAGATAGAACAAAATTACTATTAAAATAAAACCCGACTACTGCAAAATCATGCTCTAAAAAGTATTAAACAAGAAAATATCAAGAATAACCGTGGTCGTATGCCACTCTACCAAAACAATACATTCTAGGGAAAACTGGCATACGACCACGGCTATTCTTGATATTTTCTTGTTTAATACTTTTTAGAGCGTGATTTTGCAGTAGTCGGGTTTTAGTTTTAAACTTGATTTTTATTTATATTCTTTTGGGGCAAGCAACACCCATAATTTATACATATTTGAAATGTGCTAATTGAGCCCTTTAATTTGATACCAAACATGGTCTATTTATCTCAAGTTTATTTTTCAATGCAATACTTTATGTCCGCTAGAGGGCGCCATATTAGATTTAGTGACACGTCATATAGCCTATAACCAGCGGACGATCAAGACTCTTCCAACGATACCTCAATTGTCCAGTTCTAATAAGTAGTTGAAGAGCTATTAGTGAACAAACGAAAATACATACATACATACATACATACGTACATAGCCTGTCAAAATCATAACCCTCCTTTGGCTTCGCCGTGGTCGGGTAATTAGTAATTTTACCCACAGGATTATTTTGCCTATAAGAAAGTTTGGAGGTAGAAAATTTATATGGAAAGTACTTCAGTTTTAGAATTTCAATAAATTCAATATCCACGCTTTTTAAGGTTTCCATTTCCTTTTTGGTGGCCCTGTACGGTTACATCTCAGAATTTACCCTGTAAATTTTCCTCACCAATGACTTCAACAGATTTGGTTGTACGGCTGAGACTATGGTTGTGATGATGATGATGATGGCGTTTTGAAAATAGAATAGGTACTACCACCTTAATGATCGTTTTATATAAAAAGTTTAGTCACCCAAATCTCTTCATTCTTTATACAATAACGAGATTTTAAATGTACTTAATAAATTAACAAACATAAACACATTTTGATGTACAAAGGCGAGCTTAACTCAGTATTGAGTTTTCTCCTAGCAAACCTTTGTGACTATTTAGTAATCTGTGTTTGGGGTACTTATAGATGAAAAAGCGAAACAAATCTCCCTAGTCAGTCATGGTGGAAGAAGCTCTTGTTTCTTTTTTTTACACCACTCGGGTGGCAGATATTCTCACGGCCCACTTACATAGTGGTTACCGTGATTACCGTGACCTATGGACGCGCGCAACACCAAGATGGTCACACTCGTGCTGCCGATCCCGTAAGAACACAGAGTTTCTGTGCCGTCAGTGCAGACGACAAGCCTTTAGTCTTCCCACTGACAGCACCAAAACTTTTCAGTGATCTCTGGAGACATTCATGTCATGACTCTTTTAGACAATTGTTTAAAAATTAAAAATATATTAGTTTTGTGAAGTTTGTATTTATAGAAGCAAATGGAGGACTATTGTCTCCGCTGTGAAAAGGCGTACTTAGGTAAGTATTATGGATAATGTGTAAAGACATCGTGATTGACGGTCTTTAGAAATGTTCGAATTCAAATTCAAATTCTTTATTCGCGTTAGTTCGCGTAGTGCAATTGTTTTTGTCAACGCGTCATACGTCATCCCGCCATACCTTTGTGTTTACAATTCGATCGTTTACATATTTCATGAGGTACACCAAACAATTATTGGATGAAGTTGTAATTACATTTCAAATGCTATTAAAAGACGCCTGGGCCACGATTCTGCTATTATGTGCCATAGTAAAGCCACTATCATTCCACTGCCACTGTAAAAACATTGCATTGGCCTGCCATTGCCATGAGCCATTGCACTTTACAGGTTGTTAGACTAAAGATTCGATTTGCATTATAAAAATAAGTTTAGATTTGCATTATGAAAAGGCCTAAGAGTAAGCTTCTTTTATTTGGAAAACCTAGCAAGTCTTAGCATATTTATAAAGGCAAAAAAAAGACGATAAAAATATTAAGTAGATATAGTTTGTCTTGTGTCGCATGTTTTTGATATGAAACACAATTAAATTGTTACTACAGCTGTTTTAATTTAAATACGCGTAATACATAATTAACTTAGAGTATACATTATAAATAATGTATACTCTAAGATAATTAATCATCATCCTTCCTCCTGCAACATGTTGTGTGATTTTCCATTCATCTCTAGTTGCAGTCATCTCAACATTTACTCCCTTCTTAACCATATCATCTTTCACACAGTCCATCCACCTCCTTTTAGGTAATAATACATTAATATTATTAATAGAATTAAAATTTCTAGGTACATTTTACTCACATTTATGGTATCCAAATCACTGCACTGTTAAGCACGAATATTATTTATAACAATTCTGTTTATATCCTACATCCATGCACAATTTTATTCACTTGTTTATATATCTCACTATATTTTGCGTTTATTTATCAATACGGCATGCGCATGCGACTATCGTCTGTCTCAGTTTATAAACGTTTGCCTTCAACACACTGTGCGACCATTGATTGTCGTGTACAGTCGCCAACTAAGGTACACCACCTTATCAAAACATCTCACGCAAATATCGTCCTTACTTCAAGGTCGCAATGCCTTAAACAGACTGTATACAAATTGTTGAAAATATTCTTTGTAGTAATTTTTACATGGTAATATGGAACATTGTTAGATAATTCACCGCGTGGTTCCCGGCAGAGTAGAATTTGGGCCACCCCATCTTCTCCCATATAGTGTCGTACTTACAAGGCGACTAAGGGATAGGGCGGCTGTACAGCCCAGACTCAGCTTCAGATACATGGCTCGACTCAACAATAGTTTCCAGAACACGGCTATAGACTCATCCCCTATTAACTGGGACCTAATGGTGAAATGTGGGTGTTCATTCACCTATGCCTAACCCTCCGGGGATAAAGGCGTGATTTCATGTATGTATGTTACATAATTTTTCTAAATTCAAGCTGCTATAAACCGTATGCAAAGATATTAACAGTTGAAATAGCGCAATAACAGTACGGTCGGCATGTCAATGTTGATTATGAGTACGATAACATCATTTACTCAGTCTTCATTGTTTTATTACAATAATGATAGTTATAATAATAATTTTATGAAAGGAGTCAATAGCCCCGAGAACATATTCGCTAACTGACGAGATAGCGGAGCTATTTTCTTTGTAATCATGAATGTGATGAAATGAAATAGGTAATCATTAATGATAACGTATTATAACGTACGTATGTTAACGTACGACAGCCTCCGTGGCGTAGCGGTAGTGAACGCGGCCGCTACGCAGGAGGCGCGGGTTCGATCCCCGCTCAGTGCAAATATTTGTGTGAATGAAATATGAGTATTTGCATTGGTCTGGTCGTGCCTCGGAGAGCACGTTAAGCCGTCGGTCTCGGTTGCCATGAGAACATCTATGGCAGTCGTTACGGGTAGTTGGAGCCCTCAAAAATCCAAAAACAACGGTCTAACTGCAAAACTTCGATATCGCCTAATGTTAACATTGGGTTGTGGAGGTCAGATGACAATCGCTTCACGGAAAATATCGAGGTCTAGCCAAATCCGTGGTTAAGACTGGTAAAAGCGGACCCCAGACTCCGAGCTGAAAGCTTCGGATGCGACTGGGAATTAACGCTAAGAGGAAGTAACGTATTATGAAAAAGACTGATGGGTATCTAGGACCCTAACCAGACCTCTTGGTGCATACCTCTGAGGTTGTGTTAACAAGGGGGTCTTGGGCCCACGTAGATGAGGCTTCATACAACAGTACTAATTGATGAGGAAGAATCACCTTCTTTCTTAGTAGGTATTGACTTTTATACTATTAGTGAGGTTTCTGGAGGTTTCACTATATTTTTCCTCTCCTTCTTCTGTCGAGTCGATGGCATATCGTGTCATATTTTGTTTGTCCAGTTACTCCGATAGCGTTTTCAGAGACAATCATCAGTTCCTTCGGAATATACGTGCTTGGGCAGGCAGTACACGTTAGCAGGTGGGTCATAGTCTGCGACGTAGCTCCGCCTTCACACCGTGGGCCCACCTCATCTGAAAGACCCCGTCTAATCCAGTTTTCGTTACTTCGACCGACCTGCGTCCGAAATCTATTTAAGGACTTCGAGGCAAGGTCCCGTCCGTCCTCTGCAGTTGGCCTATACCGCTGCGGCAGCCACTTTTCATCAGGTGGTCTCTATCAAATACCTATGTTATGTTGCCGACAATCTGTATAATGCAGGCATTCTATACAATGCCTAGGAAATGTATTGCTATTAGGTATATAGAATGCCTGTTGTTCCACAGGCAATGTGTGAAATAAATAGATCTTGGTCCATATTTTCGAATGGGCTTACGGAAATTCTATTTTTGAATGGTCATAAAAAGAAATAACCTATTCTATCCAAGTCAAATTGCGCGGTGTAGACACTGCACCCTGACCTGGATAGATATGGGTTAGAAGGCTAAGGCGGAAAGAGAGCTCCCGCATTGAACTTCGTGGTTGTTTTTTTTGAACCACCATTTAGGTGTTTTGATTACATTTCATACATTGCCGGCTGCGCATTCTGTACTCTATACATTGCCTAAGCATTGTATAGAATACCGGAATATACACTTACCAGTAACACCTTTTTATATATAACGACGTAGTGACTGGATATAATATAGTTTAAAATTAGAATATAGATATCGTTACACTGTTACTGAGTCATAAAACAAATCATTATCAATTATTTAAAAAGGTTAATGAACCTTATCTGTTTTAAAAAAATATATAAATAATTTTACTGTACGTAAGTAATACTCGTACTCGTACCTAATTTAGGTTAATTTATAATAACTAGAATCACAGAACAATATTTTTTGTTCCGTGACTAGAACGCATGAACTTAATAAGGTGTGAACGTTAGTTCAGTTTATTATTCTATATTCTATGGTTGCTTAGTTAAATTAGATAAAAAGTAAATAACATCCGTATTCACAAACAATACTGTGAGGTCTCATAGTGTGCTCGAGCGCATAGGGCTGGTAAAATTAATTCACAAACATCACGGAGCAGTATCTAACGCAGTGCGTTCCCTCAACGAAGTATTACTTAAGTGTTATCAATGAATAAAAAGGCTTACCAAAACGAACGCACTGAGAATTTGTCGTTTTTTGCACAGTTTTGGTAGTACGCATAGCGAAGTATTGTTTGTGAATACGGGTGTAAAAGTCTAATGTCTACTCCCGTGTTACTTATATTACAATTAGAATTAAACAAAGGCAGGTTAATCAGTAGAGACAAAGTGAAATCTTCCAATACCATGAAGAATTTAATGCCTTACGAAATGTAAAGTTTTACGACATAATTGCTATTATATTAGCATTGTAATTACGCTAATATGTACTATTATAATTAAGGAACCACTTTAGTGAATGTTTACTTAGGGACTAGTTACATAATTTGAGTCTTTATTGGTCTAAAGATTACAAGTGTATATACCTAATACGTATGCATTTTACCGACAATTTGTATAATTCAGGTATTCTATACATGTATATGTAGAATGTCTGCTGCTCCACCGGCAATGTGTAAAATAAATAGATCTTGGTCTATATAATATTTGCGGATGGATTTTCGGAATTTTTAGTTCTGGATTGTTATAATTTTTTTTATAACCACCATTTATGTTTTTGATAACATTTCATACATTACCGGCTGCGAACTCGATATTCTATACATTAATCTAGGCGTTGTATATAATACCGGATTGGTTTTGCTATATAATTGATAGAATATATTTTCGGTAACATAAATACCTACTAAACAACAAAATCCTTATAACTCCATAGGTACCTGTAGGTACGTACTTTGAGAGTATCTCATTACATAGTAAATTAGAATTCTCCAAGGGCCTTTTTTTTTTCGGACGATCTCCGTTTAGTTGTAAGCCTCCCAAAGAACCGGGCACAAAAAGAACTATACTTAAAAAAAAAATGAAAATAAAATTTTCTATACATTGCTAATTTCGCACAAAATGTGAATTACCCAAGACCTAAACTAGATCTAATCCTAATATCCTTATCGCTAAGGAGCTTAACATAAATCGGCTTTGAATATTACAGACTCAATTCTTGGTAACATTCAAATTTACGAAAGAGAAAATCAGAGTAAACTAAAGACTAAATGGAATCTAAGAAACCTATAAAGTTTAGGATCAAGTAATTACGAGAACTTTGTGAACTTCGAAGAGAAAATGAAGAAACGGCGCAAAGCGACTCCGTGAGATATCGATCGGGTATTCGTAGTATCCAGTTACAGTTAAGACATCTTCAGCCCCTCTAAACAAGAGGCTATGTTTGTTGAATAGAATACCTAGACTAGATTGAACAATGTATAGGATTGACAATTGACATAAGTTGCCGACTGTCATAAACCTCAACGTCAAATTCCAATTACATTCATCGTTCTATTCTAAAATACGCCGGCTAACGAGGTATAATGCATGTATGGGATTTAACGTACATGACAGTTGTCAATGCGTACGTCAAAAAACGTGTTATATGCAATGATGTATTATTTTTATAAGTACGTCATATTCATACACGAAGATGGCGGCTTTCAAAAATGGCGCAAACACAACATATTAGCTACTTCTAAAAATACGTCAATGTTATTAATTTATAAATGAATTACATTATTATTTATATTAATAATATTTTATTATTACGTATTTATTATTAAAAACGGTTTTTTAGGGTGGCGCACTGTCGCGATTCTGATTGGTGCATAAAATGATGACCGAAAGTCATCATTTTTTTGTCGCCATTTTAGAGTGTGGACAACATAATATATCTATAGTTTATAATATATCATTGGTTATATGCGTCAAATTCCATACGTACATCTTCTAATATACAGGGCGTCCCACGGCGATGCCACATGGAGGGCAAGTACCTTAAATCCTTAAGTTAGCTCATTTTACTTAAAGGAGACATCATTTTGTTTTTAAAAAGAAACAAAACTGCATTCAAAGATTTTTAAAAATTCGCTTGCCACACCCGGTAATCGAACCGACTAAAATCCGAAAAAGTAACAACCTGTATTTTATGGCATCAATCGATAGTGTCAATCATAAGGATCAAATCTCTCTAAGAAACATGGTAAATTAAATGAAAGGAAGTCCTTGAAACCTAAAATTATAAATTCAATTTGGCAAAATAAAACACTTTAACTCAAAGTTCATCCATCCATCTGGTACCATATTAACAATAAAATTGCATATTTAAATTACTTTTCTTTTTTTATCGTGCGGAGACCGCTGCTGGTCAGCAGTAGTTTTTAGGTATGTCGAACTAAAACCGACTAAAACCGCACGCCGTCTCAATTAACAGGTTCATGGTGATCCAATAAGGTAACTCTCTCGCCATCTTCGTTGCCCAGGATACACCGCGTGCAGGTTTCTAATCTAGCACTAAAAAATAACTACCTACCCTACCTACATACCTCATGCAGTTACCCAATAAAGTTACATTCTAAACAGGTAACAAAGTTTATTCATTTAGTACTCATTTTACTCAATAAATTTCATCAAAGATATCTCTAGTGTTGATACCTTATAAGATACCGTATCTGATGGTTCCTTAAATAAAAATGCTGTGTCTGTTCGCATTGAATTTATAAGTTAAGATTTTGTGAACTTCCTTTCATTTAATTTACCATGTTTCTTAGAGAGATTTGATTCTTATGATTGACACTATCGATTGATACCATAAAAATCCTGTATTTTTATAGTATCAATCGATAGTGAATCGGTTTTAGTCGGTTTGAGTTTGACATACCTAAAAACTACTGCTGACCAGCAGCGGTCTCCGCACGATAAAAAAAGAAAAGTAATTTAAATATGGAATTTTATTGTTAATATGGTACCAGATGGATGGATGAACTTTGAGTTAAAGTGTTTTATTTTGCCAAATTGAATTTATAATTTTAGGTTTCAAGGACTTCCTTTCATTTAATTTACCATGTTTCTTAGAGAGATTTGATCCTTTTGATTGACACTATCGATTGATGCCATAAAAATACAGGATGTTACTTTTTCGGATTTTTGTCGGTTCGATTACCGGTTGTGGCAAGCGAATTTTAAAAAATCTATGAATGCAGTTTTGTTTCTTTTTAAAAATAAAATGATGTCTCCTTTAAGGAAAATGAGCTAACTTAAGGATTTAAGGTACTTTCCCTCCATGTGGTATCGCCGTGGGACGCCCTGTATAAAAATCAATGCCACTATTCGTTGTTATTTTATAACTCAAGAACGGCTGAACCGATTTGGCTAATTTTAGTCTTGAAATATTCGTGGGTGTCCAGGGAAGGTTTGAAGGATGAGAAAATAGGTGCAGCGGGCACGGGAAAAATATGGCGGTACAAAGTTCGCCGGGACAGCTAGTCGTTTATAGAATAGACGCTCTATTCCACTTTAATCCACTAAACAAATCCATTCATTACGCCGACCAACGAATTGTTACTGGTCTAGGGGGCTGTTCATGTTTAGATATAACCCGGGACCCCGGGTTATAGGTATGTGTATTGTCTTTTTCGGTTAAAGATGTATGCTTATCTCCTTGGCCGTGTGTACGAAGAAGATAAAAGAAACGATAAAACCATGCAATTTTTATTATCGGTTAAGCGACAGAGTATTTTCAGCGAGAGATAATAGAATAATTAGTAATCGCGGCAGTAGAGACGCGTGCGCAGTCATCCATTCGCATACAAAGTAAGCAAAAAAGTATGTCACTCAACTAATTCAAGTGTAGATAAGGTTTAGTATTTCACTAGCTTATCATCGACTTTATTCACGTAGACTTAATAAAAAAAGTAACTTAGTGGTTAGAGAGTCGGCCTTGCATTTGAAAGGTCCCGGGTTCGACTCCTGGCCATTACACTACCGACGTGAACCCATCCCTAACACAAGAAAATATTAGAATATTAGTACTTTCGGTTACTAATAATCTTTTTAAACAAAAAAAAAATTATAATACATACTTGAAAAAAGTAAGCCTAAGGTATGCTTTCTAATATTAACTATTTAGCTATTTGTAGCAATTTTTTTTTACAAAATCGGCACTGTAACTTTGGCAATTAGGTACCTGGAACAAACTGACAGACATAAAAACATATTTAAAGTCCTAACTCTCGGTATAGTCCAGTCATTTGGTATTTTTACCTGGAAAGTTTTCCGGGAGTTTTGAAAATTGGCAATTTTATAGATTTTGATATGCTCTTTCCAAATTTGAACTTTGCCACCTCGTATGTTTGCCGCTCGCGCCGCCATTTTGAAAAAATGGCGCCCAAAAGCAGTTTTTTGATAATTACTCCTTTCCGACGCATTTTACAGGAAAAACATATTTAACAAAATAAAAGTAGAGGAAATTTCCTACAATTTGTGATAATTTTTTTTCCCTAAAATTAATAGTTTCGGTGTAGGAGCACCGTAAAGTGTAATTCAATACATGTTTCGGCAGAAATACTCATTTCCACACCACCATGAGGTAGAGAAATCGGCGCGTTTTTTTATCGTGGTATCCCTTCTATCTACTTCATTAGAAGCCATGGCTCTGTAAATGCAAACGACACTGTGAAATGATAAACGTATACTGATGACTCAGACTAAATATTTCTGTTGAGCTCAGCCGGGGCTAGATGTTTCTTAGAAGGGAAAGAAGGGGCCTGACACAGAAGGGGCACATTTCTTTATACCTGCGGAGACATGACAGACTATAGTTACCTATAATTACTATAGATAACCTTCGTATAATTTTTATAATTTACAAATCACAGTATGAGCAGTTTAAAGTAAATATTACACGTTGGTGTGGATGTATAATGGTTTACGGCGCTCGTACGCCGAAACTATTGATTTTAGGAAAGAAAAGGTTTGACATAAATTGTAGGACATTTTCTCTACTTTTATTTTGTGTAATATGTTTTTCCTGTAAAATGCGCCGGAAAGGAGTTATTTTCTAAAAACTGCTTTTGGGTGCCATTTTTTCAAAATGGCGGTGCGAGCGGCAAACATACGAGGTGGCAAAGTTCAAATTTGGAAAGAGCATATCAAAATCTATAAAACTGCCAATTTTCAAAACTCCCGGAAAACTTTCCAGGTAATGTTCTAGGTTTTCGCCCAAATGACTGGACTAGTAATGCATCGATGAAAAAAAATTATAGTAACTTTAGTCAAGGATACAAATTAATACATAAAGTGAGTGTTGGCCATATAACTCTTAATAATAATACGTCTTATTGTTTAGAGTTCTATGGTATAAGAACTTATTGAAAGACCTTTCTAAAATCATAAATAATAATTTAAGAATTACATAAATAGTGAACGCCGTACTTCGGACCTGTCTGTCACCCTTTCATCTATCCCTATTATATCTGAGCATATAGGAATAGATGAAAGGGTGACCACGTTCCACGTACCCAACGCAACGCCACGACAATCAATTTTATTGTTTGGAACATTTCTATAGGAGTGTAAATCTCTTCGTCAGTTTGCTGACCACGTGTCTGTGTTACAGTCGGTATTCATTTAGTATGCACACTTCGTGCCATGAGCACCAACGAATACTCATGGCACGAAGTGTGAATGTATGGTTGTCGTACTAGCATTATACCAGAGATGGAACGATTACTACCATAGAACTATTATAAACTTCCCCCAAAACTGAGCTATCAAATGCTGCATGTAATGTTGTCACTCTTTCTTGAAACGTCTGCAACACCAGAGAAGTCACACTCGTGCTGCCGACTCTGTAAGAACAGAGAGTTTTGTGCTGTCAGTAGAAGACTTGTCCGGCTGTGCCTTCTGCACTGACGGCACAGAGACTCTCGGTTCTTACACGGTCGGCAGCACGAGTGTGAGTCCTCCGATGTTGCACACGTCCATGGGCCACAGTAGTCACTTTCCTTCAGGTGGGCTTTGTCAGCCCCGGATCTTCAATTTTTTTTAGGCGGGGCAAAAACTGAAAATGCCGCCCCCGCCCAGTTTTTTGCCGTGCATAAATTCCCTTGGATACCGGCAGGGGGGGGGGGGGGGAGGGGTGTTTATCTGACAGGATTTTATTATGAGTCATAAGTATAACCCTGGGCGGCTCACTCTGCCCCAGCGCGCTGGGTGCAAAGCGCTGAGCGAAAGGACCCCTTCTCCGAGGGCCCGTGTCAGCGCCTTCCACGTCGGGCACCCCACCAGCGTGAGCCCTGAGTCCTCGCTTGCATCACAGCACAGTGACGAGAGACGATATACAGACGTGGACTCCTTTCTGATCTGACACAGGTGGTCCACGAAACTCCCTCTCCCGGAGATCATCTGCATCAGCCGGTACGGCAGGCTCTGTCCGTGTCGCCACTTTAGCCAGTCCTCCATGATGGGTCTTACCGCCGATAACATGGCTTGCCCTGCGCTCTGTCGCCCAAGTCTTTCCTTCTACTCCACCATGATGTCCTGGTGGAGCTGGATTTCTCGAGGTTCGGGTTCCTGTCCCTGCTCCAACGTCAACTTTTACCACTAATATAGCATTTTGAAGACCAGACTTCGGAGATGCACCCTGAAGCCTTACACCTTATTGCGAACCGAACTTAGTACGAAGCACCCAGTCCTATCCGATGTTCCACAGGAGTTGACAGGAGTGACCCCAAAACTGATCTCTGCGGAATACCGCATGACATTTGATGACGACCAAGGCCGGTCACTGTTAGGTAGATAATGGCTCTCTCCGTCAGATACGCCCCGACTATATAAGCGGCGAAGGTAGAGATGCACTTCATGATACACGAGCGCTTCCCTAAGGGAAGTCTAGGGCAAGGTGTTGAACGCATTGGCGATGTCCAAGGACACTGCTAACATTACCTCGCCCCGGGCAACCGCATCCTTCACCAGAGTCCTCATGCGCATGATGGCATCTAAGGTGGAGCGCCTCTGGCTGAAGCGATATTGGCCTTTCAACATCTCCGGCCACAACCTGGAGAGGTGTCCGATGAGGCACTTCCCTATAACTCTTTCAAAGAGTTTGTGCACCTTGTCAAGTACCACTATGGGTCGGTAGGCGAACGGTGAGTCCATCGGGCGCCCTTTCGAACTGGGACCATTTACTTACCTCGTCTTCCATGATCGGAAATCGGAAATTGGAGCTCTGTCAGTTGAGGACTTGGAGATCTACGACTAGAGCAAGGACCCACTCTCGTCCTGGAATGCCGTTGGGTCCCGGGGCGGTTTTGTTACTTCTTGGCTCTGAGCATTGTACCGCCAGCTCTAGTTCTACCCATGTGACCTCGAATCGTCGTCATCCCCACTGGGTGCCACAGGCGACCGAGGCTCAGTAGTCTGCGGTGGAACGTGTTACGTCGGCTGCGCTGGGAACAGGGAGCCATCAACTCCACTGAATAGCACTGGTGGAGACACCGAGTCAACGGGGTCCAGGGGCGCAGATTGCCGCTTACTATAAGGCAAGGCCGCCCCCAAGGGGGCGGCCTTTCATCTGCAAAATGTAATTTTGCCGCCCTCTGATGCTGCCGCTCGGGGCACGTGCCCCGGCTTGCCCCCCCCCTAGATCCGGCCCTGGGCTTTGTGCTTGTCTGCCACCTAAGGCGCAACACAAACAGGAGACGATACGGCGCAGATACGGCGCAGATGCGATATCTGCGCAAACAGCATGGAAATAGTATGGCTCGGATTATTATTTCATTAGATGCTATTTAGGGAAAATAATACTTTATGGCACATCCGTTTATTTTTTTTTCGAATAGGTTCCTAGAGTACCACGTGATATCTGCGCAAACGCCACGCTGTTTGCGCAGATATCGTGTCTGCGCCGTATCGTCTCCTGTTTGCGTTGGGCCTAAGTTTACCTTCAGTTTACCGTCCAGCGAGGTTTAGTTTATCATTATATTGACATGTCCTTTTTCAATTAAGTAACCGCGAAGACTACTTGCTAGGTAATCTGTATCTGACAATATACTACGTGATGGTTACCTGGTACTATTTCAGGTAATACCTTGATACAACCTTGATTTCAATGATTTCGTATTTTTTGTCTAGAATACAAATGGACCATATTTTGCATTTCCTGTATTGTATGTTGATGTTGCCAATGTACTATACAAATACCTACTGACAACTAGTGAGGTGATATTCAAGGATTTTTTGGTTGCTGTCCTGTTCCGTTATTTAAGGCGTTAGTCATTATATATCTACCCGCGTGGATGTCGGTTTTCGCGACCAAACATAGCCTATGTCCTTTCTCGAGGTCTAAACTACTCCTATACCAAATTTCATCAAAATCGGTTCAGTGGTTTAGGCGTGAAAGCTTAACAGACAGACAAATAGACAGACAGAGTTACTTTCGCATTTATAATATTAAGTATGGATGTTGTATACCAGTATACGTATACCCAATGCATACGTATACTTGCAGTTAAATTGGTAACTTATTGTAGTGTAGTGGAAACAGGTAAATTATTGTAGACTAGCTGTTGTCCTCAATCCATGGGAATCTAGTCCAGGGTCAATACTAGGCTATACTCTATCCCTGTATCAAATTTTGGAGAAATTCGCTGAACTATTTGTCCATGATTGAGAAGTAAACATCCAAACAGCTTCACAAATGTGAAAACCGCGATCTTGAGAAAGTGTATACCTAATTCCCGGATGAAGGCTCTTCGTGCGAACTATGATTTATTATTTGTAAATGTCACAATAGGTACACAGATCTATTGATTTTTTATATTATAGCTTCCTCGTCAGTACAGATGGCCATCAAAATCCGGTCAATCTCAGTGATATCATTATAATCGGAAAATGTATGATTACGTTCAAATCACTGATATAGAACGCTACAGTGAACTGCATGTTTGTTTGTGAAAACTAGCATGAAAAACTCAGCATTGAAGCATTTGTCAATGGCAGAAATAGCTTCACTCGTCTTGTTTACAAAACGCCCGCATTTTTACAGGGAAAATCCAGTATCGTTTGAATCCTTATACCAGATTGCCATAGATAAAAAATAGTTATTTGTTATACAAGAGTGCAAAGTTGCTTTTTAACCGCGTGCTCAGTTTTGATGACCGAGCAAGCGAAAGATTCTAAATTTGAATCACGAGCATAGCGAGTGATTCATAAATTAGAATCTTGAGCGTTAGCGAGGGAATCAAAAGAGCACAAGGTGTAAAATCTTTGCACTCGAGTGCAACACGTAACTTTTCATCCCACCTCAGCGAGGAAATAATGAAATGCTTCTTCTTCCTAGCGTTAATTCCCAGTCGCATCCGAAGCTTTCACCTCGGAGTTCGGGGTCCGCTTTACCAGTCTTAACTGCGGATTTGGCTGGACCTCGATATTTTCCGTAAAGCGACTGCCATGTGACCTCCACAACCCAATGGTGACATTAGGCGATATCGAAGCATTGCAGCTAGACCGTTGTTGTTGAACATTTTATGCATACAAATATTTGCACTGAGCGGGGATCGGACCCGCGCGGCGCCTCCTGCGTTGCGGCCACGTTCACTACCACTACGCCACGGAGGCTGTATAATAATTATGTGTAATAATACCTACTAATAATAAAATATCAACAAATAAAATTCAACAACAATGTTCAACCATAGGACGTGAAAAAAAATTATGCGCGCAAAGCAAATTTAAAAAAAAAAGTAGGTACACCAAGGAGGTTCCGAGTTGAGTTTTTCATAAATTAAAAAAAAGTTGTATGATAAATCGGCACCATAGAGGTAGAAGTAAATAGGTTTAATGATTTTTTGAGTCCACAAACCTAGTACACACGATGTTCTAAATTCAAATTTACTTTACCTCTCTAGAGGATAAAAACGACTTTTACGCTCAGTTATCGAAGAGCAAAAATAGTCTTTCCGAGATGGTGGGATGAAAAAATCATTAAATAGCGCCAATCGCTTTCCTAAAAGCCACATGATCTAAAACAAGGTGTGTTGCGTAGCCAGAGCTCACTGGAGAGGTTTTGTTCTGTAAGTGGGAAAACAAAGAAACAAAGGCATGTCCTGCTTGTCTTCTGCACTGACGGCACAGAATCTCCCTGTTCTTACAGGGTTGGTAGCACGATTGTGACTCTTCTGGTGTTGCACTCGTCCATAGCCTACGGTAACCACTTTCCATCAGGTGGGCCATTTGCTTGTATGCGACTCAAATGGTACAAAAAGAACAAATCCTTTCCATCTTGCTCGGAATATGAGCAAGCGAACCCCGGGTTCCGATGTGCCAGAGCAACGCTAAGATCTGATGATGTTTATCTTCCAGATTGACTAATGGCATAGTACTCGGTACCCGGTACTTCTTATTCTTCATCCTAGCGTTAATTCCAGTCACATCTGAAACTCTCACCTGGGCGTATGGACTTTGATATTTTCTGTAAAACGCCTGCCATCTGACCTCCATAACCCAATGACGATATTGAGCGATATCGAAGCATTCCAGGTAGAGCAACTCGGTACCCGGTACTATGCCATCGTTTTTATCATGTCACTATACTCACTGTTAACTTTTTAGTCATATTTTAAGGACATTTAGGTAGATAATTAGATAAAGTTTCAAGCATTATCTTTGTGACATTGTTAGGTCTGCACAAAATATTTGTCGTGTTGAGGGAACTTTTTTTCAGGTAAACATGTTGATCATTTTGTCTACAGAGATTAGAATGTTAAATATGAACTAAACTACTAACATTTGTCATGTGTATATATTGTCATTGTGTTCATTAAGGGGATGTCATACTAGCGAATCAGATTTTAACTTTTTCGGACGGTAGAGGAATAAATGCATATGCGACGTGCGTCTTGAGGGCCGCTTCCACGTCCCTCCAGTCGTATCGCGTTCGCCTTCGCGATATGTTATCTTCACCATGTTTGTGTTAATCTGGGGGCACGGCAGTGCCCCCGCCAAGTCGAGCAAAAAAGAGCGGCACTTCCGTAACACTATTTTCTCGAAGCACTTCAGCCCATTTCCGACCCCCTAGAACTTCGTTGTGGATAAACCTAGAAGCCTGAATCTTCGGTTACTAAGTAGGCACTATAAAAACACTTTATATTTCAAATTTAATTCAATTTGAACCAGTAGTTTAAGAATTATAACTAGTCAAAGTTTGCAAATTTTGCGAATTTTGTCACTCACTGACTGACCGATCATCAAAACTCTAAGGCACTTCTAGCAGACGTAGAAGCCTCAAATTTAGAAGATAAGTAGTGTTTAGTGTACAACTTAAGGGAAAATTAAAATATTCTTCAATTTCAGCAATTTCACCAACTGCATAAATAACTTTGTAATCTCATATAAATATATGGGATTACAAAGTTACATTTGCAGTGAACGTTTCAGTGTACATGAATCCATCCATACTAATATCAGTCTAACGTAGGGTTGCCATACGTCCCCGTACGCCGGGACATGTCCCCGTTTGAGGCCTGGTGTCCCGGCGTCCCGGCCAATAAGCAAATTGTCCCGGTTAAACATTTTTAGTATTAAATTAGAGAGCTGGACTTGGTTGGTAAACAGTAATATACCTACAATAAACGCGACTAAGTAGCTAGGCTATTAATACGTAAATAGAATGACGAAAGCGCTGATATTTTTCCATACATGAATATGTTAATGAGTAATAAAGACCCCGGGGCCAATAATTTTACGAGAAAAACGCGATGAAGGACAGATGGCGCTCATACTTCCAACGACATGCTGAATAAGCAGCAAGAGGTGCATCCACCAGACCGCTTTCCGAAACAAGGACTAGTGCCACCGATAACGCCTGCAGAAGTACAGACTCGGCCTCGACGAAATCCCCATCGAGGCTTGGAAGGCAATAGGTGCATTGGGTGCTCGTGGTGTGAGCATTCTAACAAATCTGTATAACCGCGTACTTCTCACCGTGAGATCCTAAGCCAGTGGAGACTGAGCTTCATTACGCCAATATTCAAAGGCAAGGGATCGGTGCAGGAGTGTAGTATTAACCACGGTATAAAGATAATGTCCCACACCATGAAGCTCTATGAGCAGATAATCGACTACCGGATCCGACAGGAGAGTACACTCTCGGAGTGTCAGTATGGGTTTCGTCCCGGGCACGGGATCATTGATCAGGTGTTCTCCCTAAGGATTGTGGTGGGGAAATACAGGGCGAAGAACACGTCCCTGCACTGCCTATTCTTAGACATGCAGAAGGCCTTCGACTGTGTTCCTCGCGCGGTGATCTGGTGGGTACTGTGGGCTAAGGGAGTTCCAGAGACCTACATTGACACCATCCAAGATATTTATCATGATTCTGATTCCGTGGTTCGAAGTGCTTTTGGTGACTCAAAAGCCTTCCCCATCACCATCGGAGTACACCAAGGATCCGTCCTTAGTCCTTACTTGTTCAGCTCGGTATTAGACGTCTTGTTGGACAGTATCAGAAAACCACATAAGCAGCCTCCGTGGTTGCTCATGTATGCTGATGATATTGCGCTGAAGGACGCGGGCAGGAGCAGATTGGTGCAACACGTGAAAGTGTAGAAGGAAGCGCTTGAGAACGGTGGTATGAAGCTAAATGTAGCGATGACAGAAAGTTTAGCGTTAAACTCGACAGATTTCACACCGGTCCGCATAGGCGATGATTCGGTTTACGTACCTGGGATCTGTACTTCATGTAACCAGTGAAATCGACTACGACATCAGGGCACGCATTGCTTCCGCGTGGGCCAGGTGGTGAGAAATGACTGGCGTCACGGGTGATCCCAAAATGCCAGTCAGGTTGAAGGGGCAGGTCTATAAGACGATCATTAAGCCTGTCGTCTTACATGGTTGTGAGAGCAAGAGCGTAAGCACGTAAGAGCTGCATGTCACGGAGATAAAAATGCTGCGTGAGGAACTCTTGCAGCCGTGGCAGCCTTCATGTCCATGACATCGCAGATAAAATGCAAGAGAGCCGCCTTCGCTGGTGCGGCCACGTCTTGCGGCAACCGCCAGGATACGTGGGTAGCAAATGCCTGACAATGGCGCCCCCGCCGGGTCCAGGTAGAAGGGATAGGCCCAAGAAGTCCTGGAGAGTGCTTGACGTCGTGGAGAGTGATATGCGTGCAAATGGTCTCACTACCATGGACGCCCAAGATCGTGTCAAGTGGAGGAGGAAGAGCCGGAAGGCGGACCCTGATTTCCGGGGTCATCTTGGCCAGGGATGCAATCGGGAGAAAGCGTCTACATGAAGATGATGTTTAACTTAATGTTGATTTCGTCAAAATATTTTGTACAATTATCAGAAGTTAATTCTGATAATTTTTCGCCTTTCAGAAAACATAGGAAGCCCGGGTCGCTGCCCGCTTGTTTAACGCTCGTTTAATGGCAGTGCTAAAAGTTGTTGTAATAAAAGTTCCTATTTTTCTACCTTTACTAATTTTTCTTCAAATGTCCCGGTCTGGGTCCCCACACTTATGGCAACCCTATATTACATGGATCTCACAACTTGGCATTTTTTTACAAGTATTGTTTTTGATGGGATTCTATATAATCCGTAAAAGATTGGTAGTGAAGTGTTATAGCCTCCATTGCAGTCTTCAGTCATTTACACGCCTTGGTAAGTATTAGTGTTATAGATCTACAGTTATGCCTTCAGATACTAGTATACTATCGGCCGTTCCCAATAACATAATTATCTACAGATAAAGGTACGAATATCGGTAGATTACTCCCACCATCGCCGTGATGGATGTATTGCAAAAATTGGGTCACTCTCGGGCGAAGCTCGGTGGCTCAGTGGTCAGAGCTCAGTTCCCCCTGTAAGGGAAAGATCGCGGGTTCGAGTCCTGCCTTTTTTTTTTTTTTTTTTTTTTTTTTATCGTGCGCAAAATCCCCACGGATACCTCCCCCACCGTAGCCGGAGGAGGAGGTTATGTCGGACTCGAACCGACTAAAACGCACGCCGTCTGTGGGCCGTCAGTTGCCGGAGGTGAGATTGTCGTAGCCATATCCCTCGCACCCCGGCCGACCCAGGACCATATCTCTCGATCTGGCCCTCTTCCGGTGAGGGGACCACAGAGTCCCCAACCCGCCCCCGGGTATGGGGAGGCACGCAATGCGTGCCGCCGCCGCGGCCTGCTTCTGCTAGGGTGACAGGCGGCTCTACCCGTCACCCCCAGGCCCGCGCTCATGGGGGACGGAGGTCATTCTGCGACCTCCGACGCCCGAGTTGCCGCTGCTCGTTGCGGGCCGCGCGGTTTGCGATTCTCCTTCGCTCCTCGCGCTCCCGCTCCGCCGCCTCCTTCACGAGCATTACTTGCTCGCAGAAGGAGTCGCCGGCGGCCCACGAATCTGCGCAGCGAACCATCGCTGCGAGCAAAGTGGCGAGCGTGAGAACTCTCACTCCTAGGGTCGCCACCAGCTCCCGTCTCGGCGTCTCCCACGCCGGACACTCGGTGAGCGTGTGCAGCGCTGAGTCCTCGCTCGCGTCGCAGTGATGGCACTCGGACGTTGGCTCTTTCTTCGCGGTCCGATGCAGATGCAAACACCCATGATTGGTGATGATCTGCGTCAGCCAGAACGAGAGGCCGCCGTGTGGCCTCTCTAGCCACTCCCCCATGATGGGTCTTACCGCCGCTACTACGGCGTGCCCTGCGCGTGGTTGCCCAAGTTGTAGCTCCCACTCCGCCACCATGTCCCTGTGGAGCCGGGATCTCACGGCCCGAATTTCTTCAGGCCCAGGATCGTGTCCCCGCTCCTGCGCCGCCTTTCGGAAGCGGTATAGCGCCGAAAGGGATCTCGCTTCCAGGATCCACGGTAGCGATCCGGCGAGGAGACTCGCCGCTTCAAAGGATATCGTGCGGTACCCCCTGATGGTCCTGATGGCCATTTTCCGCTGCGGTTTACGCAGCAGGTCCACGTACTTGGCTCTCAGGTTGTCCGCCCATACGGGGCACCCATATAGTGCCATGGACCGCACGATACCCGCGTAGAGTCTCCTGCAGGAGTCCTCCGAGCCCCTCAAATTGGGCAGCAGACGCGTCAAAGCGTTAGCTGTGTGCACCAATTTGGGGACCAGGCTTCGGAAATGCTCCCCGAAGTCCCATCGACCGTCGAGCACGAGCCCCAGATATTTCATCTGGGGCTTGATGCCGATGAGAGTGCCTCCCACTGTGATGCTGGATCCCGCTGGTGGTCCGCGCCGAGGTCCATGAAAGAACATGGCCTTGGTTTTCTGCGGAGACACCTCGAGACCCAACCGCCGGATCCGTTCCACGACTTGGGCAATCGCGGTCGTGGCCTTCAGGGTTGCTTCGCGATGTGTAGCCCCGCTCGCCATTACTAGCGTGTCGTCCGCATAACACGTCACGGCGGCACCATCCACGAGCTCACCGCGAAGCACCCAGTCGTATCCGATGTTCCGCAGGAGCGGCCCCAGGACCGATCCCTGCGGAACACCGCACGACATCTCTCGCCGACCGACACCGGTCGCACCTGGGTAGATGACAGCTCTCTTCGTCAGGTACGCCCCGACTATGCGGCGGAGGTAGAGAGGCACATCATGGTACATGAGAGCCTCCATAATGCGGTTCGAGTCCTGCCTGAGAATTGATTTCGCTTTTTCCAATTTATTATAATTTGTTTAGTCTAGCAAACTAATTGCTTTAAAATTATCTCAAAGGTTCCTTTGTCAAATCCTATTGTTATTTTGCTATTATGAATTGCGTTACCATAGAGATTGATGGCGTTTTTATCCTTTCTAATGTCAAAACTGGCGATAGATAGGTTATTGGGAACGACCGTAAATTAGCTGTTTTGCTTTGGTAGGTTACTGGTGTTCGGTCGATTTCAAATATTTAACATAACAGTTTAAAAATAAATAAAACCCAACTGATACTGAAAAGATAGGGCCAAATTTGATAGCAGGTGGTATCAATTAATTTTCGGTTTATGATTTGCAAATGGGTACCGCTTGCTATCAAACCTTTTTTTATTATTAATAATTTATTTTATTTTATACTACTTAGTTATATGTACATTTGTAACATTTTGTTTTCGTCTTTCAATTGCCTTTATTTTGATACTCTACTCGATAAGTTTGAGTGAAAATATATTTTTGGCAACATAATATAATTATACTTAGGCGCCAAAAGTTCACGTTCAAGAACGCTTGGACGAAGAATACTTTTAATTTAAGACTTCCGTGAAGTGATTTAGACGATATGAGGTAATAAAGAATATTGCAAACATACATACTTAAAAGATACGCGCGAAAAACATTACCTTTCTTGACACTCAATCAAAAATCTTTAAAAATGTGTCGGAATGTGCGCGGTCAAGCGTGTTCGAACCAGGTATAACTACATATCTACAGAGGCGTATCGCACGCACACACACTATTTATAACCATATTTCACTATCTTGTGTAATCGTAACCCTTGTGTGTGTTACACTGTG
Organism: Eilema depressum; assembly: GCA_914767945.1. NCBI lineage: Eukaryota > Metazoa > Arthropoda > Insecta > Lepidoptera > Erebidae > Eilema > Eilema depressum. Next base: position 6,292,673 of record OU612026.1, read on the forward strand.
TACTCAACTTACAGTCACGCTAGAACGCTACGGCTCCGACAATCTTGATAGAGTTCCCACACTCAATACTTGTAAAACTGCTCCCTTTTTTTAAAAGAAGCTACATTATTATAAAAAGCCGGTCCGCCATGTTCTCGTTTTTAGTGACAGTAGCGAAAGCTCCCAAAGTGTTTAAGGACAGAAGCAGATAGTGGGCTGCCACGGATATCTGTGTGGGCTGCTATCTCTGCCTACCCAGATGGAGCAAGGTGAGTGTATGTATGTATTTACGTTTCACACCTGCCCCCTAGATAAGTGGCAATTCGTTGGCCGGTGTATTGTAGAATAGAATGATGAATATAAGGTTAAACCGCACTGGGTGACGCTTCACGGCAGCGGAGCGCGGAGCGACGCGACACGTAGCGACAAAATATTCTTTGGAAGAAATTGTATGAGGCAAACCGCACTATGCGGCAGCGACGCGACACTTCACTTCAAAGTTGACCAACGTGTCGCGTCGCTCCGCTGCCGTGAAGCATCGCCCAGTGCGTTTTAACTTAAACGAATATATAAATATGACAGTCGTCAACGTACAGTCAGAGTTCATAAGTGCATTTGTACAACAAGGCTCAAAATGGCGTGGCGTGCGGCCGCGCGCCGGCCCGTTTTGTGTTTACATATGTGTGTGTGTCTGTGTCATTAGATACTAATACAGTAATTTACCAACTTAGTAAATTAACTGATAGCTAAGTGGGTTAAGCAAGATACTATAGATGCACAATGATAAGAGGTTCCAGGTTCGATTCCAGCTTATAACGATTTTTTATATTTATGACAAAAATATAATTTTAAATATTGATAAAGTAATTTTGCATGAAGTTGGCATTCTTTTTACATTTTATGTTGATATTTGCTAAAATTTAACATATAATACAATGATATTAATTTATAAATGAAACACAAAAAGTGTTATTGCAAGATCGTAGAATTTGAACCATCAACCTTTGCATTTCCACAAACCTCATGCTTTAACCACTCGGCCACGGGTTGCTTACGTAGTGACAACGAAATTATCGATAATATTCCTACGGAAGAACAATTTATGTGTGTGTGTGAATGAGCAGTTTTCTAGTAGGTATTTATAGCGTTCCTAAAGACGCGCTAGATGGCGCAGCCGGCACTTTTGGTAAGAAGCGTGCGGTGTCACATCTAGTGTTCCCTAATTTATGGAAAAAATGTTCTTCGGTTTTGTAATGATTTACTTTACATAAATATTTTGTAATTTTTTCTGATAAAATTATTTTAAATTTAATTTAAATTACAGACAGTGACGCGAAAAGAATTAAGCGTTTTATTATATTTTATCTATTATAATATGGGTAAAAATTATTTTAAAAATATTTTATCTATTATAATATGGGTATAATATGGGTAAAAACCAACTGATTATTATACCTACTATAAAACTGCTCATTGTCTTAAAAGAAAAAGGTCACAAGTAGCGCTAGAATGTTGACGCTATAGTTACGTAGGATTCCTACTGCACTTTTGAATTCGACTGTACCTATGTCATATACGTCAAATCCCATACATTCGTCATTCGTCACGCCAGACAATGAATTGCTACTTGTCTAGGGGGGCTAGTTTTCGTGTATGGCATCGCCTTAATATACACAACAGTAATGTAAACTCGTTAAGGACAGATAACAATAAGATTTTAACCTTGACACGTGATGTTTGTTACTAAGAAAGAATTTACTTGAATATGCTCGAGAAAATTAACAACAAAGCATGTTTTTCATGCTAACCATGTGGCAAATGTGACGCTTTACATGCAAATAAAACAGCGAACAGTTAAAAGTTACATAGTAACATTGTTAGTTAATTAAATATACTTTTTAATGTGAAGGGGGCTTTATAATTACTTAGCAGTTGGATTTGTGAGAGTGTACAGGCCCCGTATACCATCACCTTTGAGTCTCAAGTCCAGGTTCCGCCGCAGCCTGAAAGCGAGGCGGGGGGGGGGGGGGGGCCGTTAGCCTTTTAAAAGACTTTTTAATTTCCCTGCTCATGTCAACCTTAGGTATTTGCAAACAGGTGCACTTTTTAATTATGGAATATGACTGTAGGAGGAGGAGGATGATGATGGTATCGTTATAACCTTGACCTCCTAAATAACCTTATCGAATGTATTCTAAGTACAAAAATGCGAAACCGAAAACTTAATCGATAACAATGCGTAGGTAATGAAATTACGACTTTCAATCTAAATTGATAAGGTCCAATCTAGTTTGCACCAAAATCTATCAAAAAATTAGTATTCGCTACGTGTAGTCCAATCGTCGCCGTATCACTAGCGACATCTCTTAAAAATCCATCGACCCATTAACGGTTGTCAACGGATGATTGTGATTTATGATTGTTTACTCAATATGAAAGTATGAAAAAGGTTTTTGAAAATTGAGTGGTGAGCATTTTATTTTATTACAATTTTTTTATACTACTTAGGTCGCAGACTAGCACACGGCCCTCCTGATGGAAAGTGGTTACAGTGGCCTATGGACGAGTGCAACACCAGGGTAGTCACACTCATTTTGCCAACGTTGTAAGAACAGAGAGATTCTGTGCCGTCAGTGCAGAAGCCAAGCAGGACAACTTCCCAAGTAAAAGTAAGAGGTTACCGCCTATGGGCTGAGGTTTGACCACTTGGTGTGACAAGAAGTGATATTGTATGGTATTGTCGTCAATGATGGAGCATGCATATCTTCAATCTAGACTTGAAGAGTCCACGTTGTTCCAGTAGGCGAGAACAGATCAGAGACTCTAAGTGCAATCTTTGGCTCTACCCGACCTAACGCTGTGATTTTCGTAAACCGATGGCATTTTCCTGTGAAAATGTGACGAGAGAAAGATTCAACAAATAATATTTTAAAACATTCTACAAAACGCTATCTAGTGACGGTAAGCATAGCTTAACTAGTTTGTGTTATGGACTCTAGAATGCGGATTAACATACTAGATACAATTTTTTGTAAATGTGCGTGTAAAATTGACACTGACGACCCCTGCAGACATCTTGGTCAAGTCCTAAGATAGAAGGTGGCGCCATAGACATAGCATCCGTCCACTTCATCCAAGTACTCCCATTAGCCGGTTTGCCCCGCAGCAGTCAACCTGGAACTTTAATCTATTAAGGTATTCCAGGCCGTGATGATGTTGAATTGTTAGGTAGGGTCCACGTCGTCAGTGTAATGTCTTTGAGATGAATTTGAAGTAGAGGATTTTCTGAACAATGGTCAATAATTATCATGACCTGAAATAGTTAGTAGATATGACTTAACTTCAACATGCATACCATCGATAGGTTCCGGTTCGAATCGTCACGTCTAACATAAACAATTTGGCTTAGCTGGAGGGGATCACGGGGATCCCTGCTCGGCCATTTCGGTTACTAACATTATTAAAAAAAAAACATGTTCAAGGTTGCCTGGAAGAAATCGCTTCCAGCGATAAGGCCGCCCATTATGCATTAAACTGTATACATGCTACCTACTTGTCTATACTGTAAATCTATTGGTGTACAATAAAGTATTATCTATCTATCTATCTACCACGTTCGCCCTATAAAGTTGTTCGAATTAGACACACATTCAAATGTTAAAACAAACTAACCAAAGAAAGAAGAACACAAAAGAGAAACAATGTTTACAATTTACGAATCGCACACAAAGAACTTCTAAAACTGTAAACCGTACTGTGAAACTCGTAACTAACATTGTTATTGATTTTTAAAGTTGAAGTCCGCTTTATAACAGTACAGATCGGATCTCGCTGGCTCGCCACATGTCGGGGTAAATCATAAAAATAGGGCCAGCCGGGTAGCAGATGCACCCCTATATTATACCAACAAGCATAAATAACCTGTACGGTAACAAGTTAAGGTATATATTTCGCTGACTGGCAAGGTTCCAACGATTGAAAAAAAAAAAGTGGTCTTGAAGGGCTCCGACGGTCGACGGTCTTTCCCCGGCATTTTGTCGACAGTTCGTGTACGATTGAAAGCTCCGTATAGTGTGTGTGTGTATTTTTTAGTAATTTCAAAGGTGTAATCGTAAGGTTTGCGTAAGAAATCGCCGAGGGGCGCCGGGTGTAAGGTGCTTGTTTTTTCTTCCTGCAGTCCTTAACAAGTGAGTCATTCATAACATGTGGTTGTTTTTTTCGCCGAATTCGTATGGTAGCGACAGCTGACGTTATATTTTGCTTAACGACAAAGCATGTATTTGGCTGAGTTTTTAGGTTATAGTTCCTATTTTGCCATGCGGTAGTTTCAGTTTTTGTCGAACAGAATATTTATAATTTCTAGCATTTCAGTTCATTAATTTTGGAAATACACGTTTACCTACCAGTAAAACTGTATTTTCTGATTTATTTATCTGAATGTAGATTTAAGTTATTATATTTATTAGATTTGGTTCTTTTGCTTGTACGAAATCAAAATTAGGTTTCTAAAAGTATAAAACCAGATATATCTGCTAGTAAAAAGCGTGTAAAAATGATCCAATCGTTTCCAAAAATAGCCAACTCAAACAGTTTATTGTGCGTGTGTTATGTTTAGATACCTAAATAAATAAAACGTTGAAAGCTCTACGTTTATGACTTAGACTAAGATACTCTTACTTTGTGGAGTTGTTAGTATCTGATGTAATGTAAGATTTTGTATAAAAAAGAGAAGATACCATAATATAACTTCTAAGAAATAGTATCTGCTATCTATAATGTAGGTAGGTAGTGGAATTTCAATATGCTTCACACACAAAGAGAATTAAGCTTTGTATTTCCTTTGTTTGGACATCCAGTTATTGGAATTTTAGTTCCAAGTCCACCTTTATTATCTCATATCCTCATTTTCCAAGTTAATTTCAGCTAAAATTTACCATTTCACCAATTGCTACTTTAGTATTGTTGGTTTAAAGTCGAAATTCAAAATAAACGCATATGTTACGAAAGTATAAACATGAAATTTCAAAGTTCCCTTATTAACGGTTGTATGCGCTCTGTTATGAACGAAAAATTATCTGTAACACAAAACTGAGCGAACGGGTAAAAGTTTTTTAGAGTTCATTTAATTAAACGTAATTTTATCCGAGCCATTACTGATCTCGTTCCCGTGACCTACAAGAAGTATGAGTATTTCCAGGTTAAAGAGTCTTCTTCTCCTTCAAAACGAAAATGAATCCTGATTATATCCAAAGGTTGCACTTTTACAACTCGGGTTTGCTCTCCGATATCTCTCTCAATATTTACGGGAGGGACTGCCATGTGACTGCTCAATCCGAGCCTGCAACAGTGGGCGTGGTTTGAGAGGTCGCGGGTCCGATTCTTGCTCAGTGCAAATAATTGTATTCATGAATAAAAATACGTAGGTATATTTGCATTATACATAACACAACATAACCTCCTCCTCCGGCTCCGGCGGGGGAGGTATCCGTGGGGATTTTCCGCACGATAAAAAAAATATACCTATTTGCATCAGTCGGGGTATGTCCAAGTATGTTTGTCCGCATTTTACAACTTACATTACAACCCAGGAAAGCAATTTTTATTTTAGGTCGACATAAAACTGCGTAGAATGTCCTAGAATATTATTATTTATAATGACAAAATAAAAATATGGATAATGCCTAGAGTGGTGTAAGTGACTTCCTTACTCACACACGCTCCGTGGAATACTGTCAGTTCCATTTCCACATGTGTGACAACTAAGTACGAGTACATAGCGCCCTGCCTGACAGGAGTGACAGTCGAGTTTCCGTAATGGTGACATTTGTAGCAAAACTTAAGTACACTGTTGGTCGATATTCTATCGTATTTTGAAGAAAATATAAGCTTATTGGTGGAGGAAAAGCTCAAACTAAGTTCCTTTTACATATATATAGTCACGCCTTTATTCCCGGAGGGTTAGACAGAGATGAATTAACACCCACATTTCACCAATAATTGTATTAGGTCCCAGTCCCACGTAATAGGGGGTGAGCCTATTGCCGTATTCCGGGCACTATTGTTGCCTCGAGCCATGCATCTTAGGCTGAGTCTGGGCTGTAAGTATATATCTGTCTGAATTACAGGCCTATCCGTTAGTCGCCTTGTACGATACCGCATGGGAAGAGATGGGGTGGCCCAAATATCTCTGCCGGGAACCACGCGGCTAAGACTCCTCTTCATTATTTATTCTGTGGTTTTACCTTAATTTTTCAACTGATAGGTACACAATACATGTCATTAATACTCATCATTTTAGAACAAATTAATCAAATAACCCACCCCTTCAGTGCAACTCTCACTCCCGGTGCAATGGAGCTTTACCTAATGGGGATTGAATAGTACCCCTGAAACTACCAGTGGTGTCATTCGACTGGCCCGCGGCGCCCATCAAATTAATATTCGACCCATTACTGCAAAACGTTAAAATCAAGATGTAATGTAATTTGAACCTACCTACGCCTGTTAGTCTACAGCTAAAGTCTGTAATTGTGCCTATCGTCGCAATCCAATTAATTAGAATCCTGCCATGGATGAAGTGCTATCTATGTAGGCGGTAGATCTTAGCGTGCAATGCAGACTGCCTCTGTGGCGTAGCGGTAGTGAACGCGGCTGCTACGCAGGAGGCGCGGGTTCGATCCCCGCTCAGTGCCAATATTTGTATGCATGAATATAAATATTTGCATTGGTCTGGGTGTTTCTATGTATAATAAGTATGTATTTACAAAAAAAAAGTATCTAAGTATGTATATCCGCATTCTAGATTCCATAACACAAGCTAATTAAGCTTACCATGGGTCTAGATAGCGTTGTGTAGAATGTTGTAGAATATTTAATTTAATATTTAAATATGGCGACTATCTATCTACACTAATAATATAAAGAGGTTTTTTTGTTAGTATCTATACATGTAGGGGGTAATTTCTGGAACTACTAATTTTTACTTACTTACGCCCAGTTTCCGAAAGGCCGATCAATGTCAAATTAACTAATCGGCTGGTAAATTTTTTTTCAAGTAGCAACTGGGTTGCTAAAAGCATGGTTAAATAATAGTATGGTGAACCACGTTTATAAATTATAAGTCGCATCGACAAAATTCGCCTGCGCAGAAGAGAGCAAGCTAATGCCGATTAACTAAATTGCCAACGCTGTTGAAACACCGACTTTATTGCGTTACGTTATGATTGAAAATGTAATAAATCCAGAGAGTAGTGCTATCTCGCTCACTGTAGGTGTACACTTGCTAGCAAATAAAACGTACTTACCAATGTTTTTATTTTTCATTTTTATTATAATGAAACATTTTTTACAAAATACCGGTTTATAAAATAGATATCTTAAAATATTAAAATAATAATTACCAAGCTAATTAATAACGAAATGTTTATTATGATCAAAACATTAATAAACAAATTGATCCTGTGAGGGTTTCGTTGCTCCTTTTGAGGTACGGACTAAAAATAGAAAATCAATTGTTTTAAGACGATTAGTTCTAACTTCGCCGACGGTGGCTCCACCATTTGATTTAACGTGATATCTACTGAATCGAAGCTTTTTCCTTGAATTCTTCTTCATCCTAGTGTTAATTCCCAGTCGCATCCGCAGCTTTCACCTCGGCGTCTGGGGTCCGCTTTTACCAGTCTTAAGTGCGGATTTGGCTAGACCTCGATATTTTCCGTGAAGCAACTGCCATCTGACCTTCACAACCCAATGGTAACATTAGGCGATATCGAAGCATTGCAGCTAGACCGTTGTTGTTGGACTTTTTAGAGCTCTAATTACCCGTAACGACGGCCATAGATGTTCGTACGGTAACCGGACCGACGGCTTGACGTGCTCTCCCAGGCACGACATTTTTTTGAATTGACGAACATTTTTTTCGTCACAGCGAATTGGAGCCGCCCGCCCGGGGTAGTACTTCCATCGTACAGAATTCATCACTACCATGAACATCTGAAGATGATGACGAATCGCCAGTGTTAATGATGAATTGGTCCATTCGATCGTCAATTAATTCCTCAATCGTGAGGAACTCGTTTTCGCACTTAATAGCATGATCAACCACACGACGCCAGATTTCAACATCAATGGAAGAATTAATGCACATTAAATACCATTTCCCTAATTTGGCCTTATAAAGGTTCTTTTAAGTAAAGACACAATATGTAAAAATATTCACTTTTTTGTCTCCAAGTGTACGGTGCGGCGAAGAGACGAACATCGAACATGGCGCGCAGGCGGCAACCAATAACAAAGGGCCATTTTTGACGCGTCTTTAAGGAGCGTTGTGATTAGATAAGATTTTTTCGCGCGTTTCGAATATGAGACTTCTGCGCAGGTATATAAGCGTGGTACTACTTGTAATCAGCTATTTTCACCGACACGATGATCAAATTAAACTATTTAACCATGATCCTAGCTACTCAATTGCTACTTGACAAGAGATTTGACAGCCGATTAGTTGATTTGACGTTGATCAGCCTTTCGAAAACTGGGCGTTTATCTATTATACCTACAATTTTTTATCTATTAATACCTACTTGCGGACGAATTCACACACGGAAACCTGTCTAAGTACCTAAGTAAATAAAACTGACCAGTTTTTTTTATTTGTTTGAACAACCCAGTTCGTCTCAAAAATATTTTTTACCTTTTTGTCCCATTTATTGTGTTACCTGCGCTGCTTTGTTAAATGCCATTCGGAATGATTCCATATAGCTAGGGAAGACAGAAGAGATAATAAAACAAACCAAAATATTTACTTGTGGACCTGCTTTCTGATATTCTTTTGAACCTGATATTTAAATCAATTTTGATAGTGCGTTCCAACCATCTTGTCTATTAACTTACATTTCGAACTAGGTATGTGACAATTACCATCTTTACTACCTCCGCGACCATGGCTGCTGAAAAGGAAGCGTATCGTTGGGATAAATAAAAATAATAAATAATAAAACGCAATAGAATTCGTTAAAAAATGTTTTTATTTCAATGAGTGATTCTACAGTAACGGACATTTGAAATATTGACACTTAGTTCCTGAATTATGTGCCCATGTCGAAATTTAAATCCATGACATTTCATTCACAAGTCGACGCCTTAACCACTAGACTATTATCTCGCATGCTTATTGGAACACTGACTGAGTACACTGACCCACTAGTATGTAGGTGATAATTATAAATATAAATACAGGCTTCTTTTAGCGCCATCTACCATCTACCGTTTGAAATACGTCGAAATCATGCGTTGTTGTCGTTGTCGCGCCAGCGATATATCTGTCTTTTTCACTTTTGTACGATCTCTCATTCTACCTAGGTCAGATAGCGACTCTTACTTACCAGTTTGTGCTTGTGCCACACTCTTGTGTGGTGAGGATAATATTGTGATTTAATGAAACGAATGAGTGAGTTGAGAGTGTTTACTATAAAATTCGAAGGTAAGTTTTATCAAATTTTATAATCTTATATCGACCAATTAAAACTTAGGTTAGTTTACTACTTATTTCCAAACAATATTATGTGACACATTCTGTTTTTGTTGCCAGTTTTTTTTTTTAAGTTATTATATTTTTCTAGACCCATTAGATATAATTTAAGTCAGTTTGCTATTAAAAGCTATTCATCAGTAAGGGTAACACTTTGTAACATTCAGGTATAAGTTTGTTTACTACTAAAGGTGAATGCAGACCTAGCCGCACCGCACGCACTGCATTCGCCGCATTCCGAATTCTTTATAAAGTAGATATGTATACAGGGCGTCCCACGGCGATGCCACATGGAGGGAAAGTACCTTAAATCCTTAAGTTACCTCATTTTGTTAGGAGACATCATTTTATTTTTAAAAAGAAACAAAACTGCATTCAAAGATTTTTAAAAATTCGCTTGCCACACCCGGTAATCGAACCGACTAAAATCCGAAAAAGTAACATCCTGTATTTTTATGGCATCAATCGATAGTGTCAATCATAAGGATCAAATCTCTCTAAAGAACATGGTAAATTAAACGAAAGGGAGTCCTTGAAACCTAAAATTATAAATTCAATTTGGCAAAATAAAACACTTTAACTCAAAGTTCATCCATCCATCTGATACCATATTAACAATAAAATACCATATTAAAAAAAAAAGGTTATAAGTTGATCCAATAGGGCAATTCCCTCGCCTTTTTCGTTGCCCAGGGTATACCGCGTGCAAGTTTCTAATCAAGCATCCAAACATAACTACCTAGGTACTCTACCTACCCTACCTACATACCTCATGCAGTTGCCCAATAAAGTTACATTTTAAAGAGGTAACAAAGTTCATTCATTTAGTACTCATTTTACTAAATAAATTTCATCAAAGATATCTCTAGTGTTGATAGGTACCTTATAAGAAAGTGTTTTATTTTACCAAATTGAATTTAAAATTTTAGGTTTCAAGGACTTCCTTTCATTTAATTTACCATGTTTCTTAGACAGATTTGATCCTCATGATTGACACCATCGATTGATGCCATAAAAATACAGAATGTTTCTTTTTTGGATTTTAGTCGGTTCGATTACCGGGTGTGGTAAGCGAATTTTTAAAAATCTTTGAATGCAGTTTTGTTTCTTTTTAAAAATAAAATGATGTCTTTTTTAAGTAAAATGAGCTAACTTAAGGATTTAAGGTACTTTCCCTCCATGTGGCATCGCCGTGGGACGCCCTGTATATTATTATGAAGTTCTATGCAACCTCGCACACCTAACCGCGCCGCAGTCGCCGCAGTACCCGAGGCAATCGAATTCCCCAAGCCGCGGCTGATGACGTCACCAACGTCGTCCCGCGCCCATCGGGCGCTGCGACCAGCGGGCTACTAACTTGCGTTTCTACGACTTATAAGTACAAGAATCGATGATTCTGTTTTAATTACGTTGGTTCAACAATTTTTTTTCCCAAGGTTTTCCCAAGCGACTACAATATGGGGTTCTTCAAGAAGGGCATTAGAAGGTTTCTTCAGGGTCGGCAGCGTGAGTGTGATGCCCCTGGTGTTGCATACGTCCATAGGCCACGGTGACCGCTTCCCATCAGGTGGGCCGTGTGCTTGTCTGCCACCTAAGTGGTATAAAAAAAAACAATGAGCTTTTCACGCGCACTTATGATTTAAATTAGAAACTGAATGAAAGAAATTCAGTGCGATGCGTGCGGCGACGGGGACGACTGTGGTGCGGACAGATTCTGATGTGCGAGGCCATTAACAAAAGCGATGACTGCGGCGACTGCAGTGCGTACGGTGCAGCTAGGTCTGCAATCACGTTAAAAGGTATTGTTACTTAGGAGTCACAATGATAGATGAGTCTTTGTTCGAGAAAATATGAATGTAATAATTATACATATTTTTTTTAATTGCCCGTAGATACATAATATTATATCATCATCATCATCATTTCAGCCATAGGAAGTCCACTGTTGGACATAGGCTTCCCCTGTAAATATGCAATAAGACCGACTGATGACCAATTGGGTCGAAAAGTTCTCGAGTGGAGGCCACGTATCGGCAAGCGCAGCGTAGGACGTACGTAGGACGTTACGTAGTAACTATTTATTAAGACGACCTCATCAAGGCCGCGGGAACGCGCTGGATGCGACCCGCTTCCAACATATTATATATTGCGTCATTATTGGTCTAAATACTGTGTATTTTTTTTATTTGTGCAAGAGGCTTATTACTAGATACTACTTACTTTTTTAGGTTAATATTGTCATCCAATAGATCAAAAAAGATGATGGACTTGTTCAGGCACGAAACGGTAAGTTAGACGGTAAACTATTTGAAGTAGCTTTAAAAAATTAGGTTTGTATATTTCTTATTTATTTTATTAATGTTATTTTTCTGTTATAGACGTTTGCTGATATAACAAACAAGCCCGATATCGACTTTACTCAAACGTACAAGAATATTTTGATAATTTCGAATCTCCTTCAGACATATTATGGCTCTGGGGCTGTACCAGTAAGAGCAATCGCCATATCATCCAACATGGACGTCGCCGTCGTAGACCAAGTAGCAAATATGCAGAAGCTCACAAAAACAGACTTCATCACCATGTGAATGTTAAGGCTATCCAACTCCTTGACATTAGTAATATTAATTATTAATTACTAATATAGTAAGAAGACTGAAACGGACGAAACCGTTCGAGTTAGGGTAGTGTTTTAGTGACAAATAAATAAATGTAGTGATAAGTGCTGCTTACAAAGAACACATGAACAAAGTGTCTTTGACTTAATAAATACTAATTGAGTGTTAATAGACGCATTCTTAGAATCATGTATACGTAGTAATTTAGGTGTAATGTGTTTACTAATTAGCCAATAAGGCTAGATTGTAATAAAAATAAAGTATTAATATTCGGTACTTTATTAGAGAAAAAAAACCTTCAGACAGCAATGAAAATCACCTTTATAACAGTGGTCCACGATTATGCTGATGAAAAACATTCGAAATCAGAAAGTAGCGATGTCGATTTAAGTAATCAAGATTCAACATACAAAGTTGCGTATAAAAAGCAAAGGCAAATATATCGAACTCGATCTCAATCATTTGGGAGGTCCTCATCTTCTTCGTCCTCATCGTCTTCAGGATCTCAAGCGATAGTTCTGATACTTCTGATATAGACTCAAACCAATTAGAGCAAATAAATTTGAACCTACAACAACAGAAGTTTTGCTAAATGAAGAAATCCGAGAAGACAACACTACAAGAAAAAAACAAGAAAGGAAGAAATCATAAACGTAATAAAGAATGCTGGAAACAGAATAAAGCTAAAATACTGAGAAACGCAATATTTTAGCAAGAAAAATAAAGAAATCAAACCTCGTTCCGTTCGACCACCTTGTGGTGATAAAATATAGGCATAAATGCTGTGAAAAGATAACTGTTGATCAAAGGCAAACAATTTTTAATATGTACTAAAATCTCGGCGATGTTGATGCTCAAAGATCATTTATTACGTCTTGTATGACCAATATAACTCCAAGATATAAATACACAAGTGCTCGTAATCCGAGAAATAGCAATCAAGCATTTCATTTCTTAGTAGAAGGCCAATCGGGTACGAGTCTGTGAAATATTTTTCATGAAAACTTTGGATATTCTTGATCGTGTTATACTTACCTACAGTAAAAAGCAAAATAGTTGAGAATGGAGTTCTAGCTAAAGATCAAAGAGGGCTGCACAACAGCCATTTATGGGTGGATGAGCAACTTATAAAAAGCATCAAGCAGTTCATTGACTCAATTCCCCGATTGGAATCTAATAACATCCGGGAGTATTCTACACGCGAAAAACATTTGCTGATCTTTTCAGAGAGTTTAAAGAAAATCCAAATAAAAATAACAAACCACCTGGTAGATATTGCACTTTTTATAAAGTATTTACACAAAATTATAATACATACATCATTTTTTCGCCCCAGAAAAGACCAATGTGATTTTTGTATACAATACAAGAACTCGATGCCTGAACAAAAAGTATTACTCAATAAATCGTACAATGCACATTTAGAAGAAAAATCATTGAGCCGCCAAGAAAAATATTATGATGATCGCTGTAAAATAGATGATAAAAATAAAGTTCTTGTTTTCGATCTGCAAGCTGTTCTTCAATCTCCTAGTGGAGATACCTCAGGATTTTATTACAAATCTAAGTTAAACAGTTACAATTTCACAATTACGAATTTAAAAAACTTCACTTTTTTAATCCAAAAAAATCCAAAAAAAATACCTATAAAAAAAAATAAACCCAATAAATAAACAATACAAAACAATAAATAAAAGAATAAAAAAATATATAATTAAACAAACCAAACAAATAAAAACATAAAAAAGAGCTTCTCAAAAACTATTACTAAACACGATCAGCAGAGTCATCAAATGACAATGGGTGTAATTTAATTCTTTACTCTGACAATAAAATTGTGTCGGTGTAAATAAAAATAAATTTATAGTAGCACTCTATCTGTATGCAGTCACTGATCTGAATATTATTTCTATCACTCATAAATTTTTAATTAAAGGCCATACACAAAACGAGGGTACATTCATAATCTCATAGAAATGGAGATCACAAAAAATCTAGAATCCGGTCCGATATTTTTCTCTCACCTATGTAGTAATAATACCCTTATTTCGAATTAGTCCGCTGTGACGAACAATTACTTAAAAAAAATCTGTGGCATTATTAATATTTTATTTTAACTAATTAGTAGTAAATGTAACCGTTAAATAGAAAATAATAATAATATTGTGATCTAGCACCTTTCATCTGCCACTTATCGAGGAGAATGGTGTCCAAACAGAGGCGTTCAACTTTACGACAGGTATTTAAATGATCTTTTCCTATTATTTATTATTTTGGATTGGTATTTGGGTGTGATATTTGTTGTTTTGTGTATAACCCCGCGTTTACATACTGCCGATCGCATTGCTCATCGTGTTGCAGGAAATATTCGCGCGATTAATGCCCTAGCATTCACACACTCCCATCATCGCGTTGGTCCGCATTACAGTATTCGCCCTGCAACGGAGACGGACGTAAACGTATGGAGGACAACGCTGTAGCAGTGTACGCATTATGCTTTTACAGCATAGCGAATTATTTAAATAGATTATTAATAAAAACTATCACTTTCAACTACTATACACTTTCCGTAGATCGATATAAATATTTTTAAAAGTAAATATTCAAGGAGCAATAACGAAAGTCGTGTTTACTGAGATTAGCGCCATCTAGCGATCTCGTATAGTTCATCGCGCTAGTATTGCCGCTAGTATTCGCAGTAACACACGCGGCAGTACTCGTGGCATGACGAATATACCATTCACACTACGTCTCTGCCCACTTCTCTCGCCACTTCCCTCGCTCTGCCGCGAGTATGTAAACGAAGCATAACGTATACGTACACTGATAAAACGATTAATTTTTTACTGTTTATTTACATGAAATTCTAGTGAATGACAGCCTCCGTGGCGTAGCGGTAGTGAACGCGGCCGCTACGCAGGAGGCGCGGGTTCGATCCCCGCTCAGTGCAAATATTTGTGTGCATGAAATATGAGTATTTGCATTGGTCTGGTCGTGCCTCGGAGAGCACGTTAAGCCGTCGGTCCCGGTTGCCATAAGAACATCTATGGCAATCGTTACGGGTAGTTGCAGCCCTAAAAAATTCCAAAAACAACGGTCTAACTGCAGAGCTTCGATATCGCCTAATGTTAACATTGGGTTGTGGAGGTCAGATGACAATCGCTTCACGGAAAATATCGAGTTAAGACTGGTAAAAGCGGACCCCAGACTCCGAGCTGAAAGCTTCGGATGTGACTGGGAATTAACGCTAAGAGGAAGATTTACATGAAATACATTTAAGAACTAGTTGTCCGCCATACCGGACTGTGCCGAAATGCCACTAAGGCCTCCCCCGCATTAGAAGTGCGCCTTCCTCGGGCGTGTGAGCGACGTGAGAGCCGCGTGCGCCGCGTGCGCGCCGCGGGTGCGCTGCGTGAGCGTCGCACGTTGCCGCCGTGTAACCTGTGTGTAGAAAGTGCGATGTGCGCTCCGCCGCGTGCACTCTTCACACACGCCGCAGGCCAGCAAAACGCGACCCTCACGCAGCGCGCTCGCGGCGTGCACGCGGCGCTCGCGTCGCTCACGCGCCCGAGAAACGCGCACGCCTAATATGGGGTTAGCCTAAAGCACAAATAGTTATTTGTTATACAAGAGTGCAAAGTTGCATTTTAACCGCGTGCTCAGTTTTGATGACCGAGCAAGTGAAAGATTCCAAATTTATTTTATTGTGTCTTAATGAAACGCTGAATATTACCAAAGATAAATATATTAACGTGATCAGGGTTAAAAGTCTGATCGTATTTAAGTCGATGTTAATGAATGACATTTATATTGTTACAGCAGTATGAGATTGAAAATTATATTAGGTAGAAAAAACATCTCGTAAAAAACTGTAAAAAAATGTCGAATTGAACGGATGAATGACAGTTCTGAATGTTTTTTAATCCGAACCTCATACTTCACAAGGTTCGTGAATATCAATAGATTTTTTTGTATGCACTGGAATATTATGAAACCAACGAAGCCGAACCAAATTCTTGAAGGAGTTACACCAACAATAGTTATTTGTTATACAAGAGTGCAAAGTTGCTTTTTAACCGCGTGCTTAGTTTTGATGACCGAGCAAGCGAAAGATTCTAAATTTGAATCACGAGCGTAGCGAGTGATTCACAAATTAGAATCTTGAGCTTTAGCGAGGGAATCAAAAGAGCACAAGGTGAAAAATCTTTGCACTCGAGTGCAACACGTAACTTTTCATCCCACCTCAGCGAGGAAATAATGAAATGCTTCTTCTTCATACTAGCGTTAATTCCCAGTCGCATCCGAGCTTTCACCTCGGAGTCTGGGGTCCGCTTTAGGTACCAGACTTAACTGCGGATTTGACTGGACCTCGATATTTTCCGTAAAGCGACTACCATCTGACCTCCATTATTGCAGCTAGAACGTTGTTGTTGAATTTTTTAGGGCTCCAACTGCCCCTAACGACTGCTATAGATGTTCGTATGGCAACCGAGACCGACGGTTTAATGTGCTCTCCGAGGCACGACCAGACTACCAAATACCCATATTCATGGAAACAAATATTTGCACTGAGCGGGGATCGAACCCGCGCCTCCTGCTTAGCGGTCGCGAGACTACCGCTACGCTACGGACACGGAGGCTGTATATGTATTGTGTAATAATGAAATGCAAAAAAAAAATTAACAACAATTTTCAACAATATGACGTGAAAGAAAATGATGCGCGCAAAGTAAATTAAAAAAAAAGTACCTACACCAAGGAGGTACACCGAGTCTGAGGTTTTCATAAATAAAAAAAAAAGTGGTTTGATAAATTCGGCACCATAGAGGTATAAGTAAGTAGGTTTAATGATGTTTTGAATTCACAAACCTAGTGCACACGATGTTCTAAATTTAAATTTATTTTATCCTCTAGAGGATAAAAACGACTTTTAAGCCGGCTTTTGACTACGAAATATAATATAATATACAGGGTGGAAGATTTTAACCTTACCTGGAGGGAAAGTTCTCTAAATACTGGAGATAGCGAATTTCACTCAAAGGAAACATTCCTTTATTTTTAAAAAGAAATAAAACTGCATTCATATTTTTTTAAAATTTCGCTTGTCACACCCGGTAATCGAACCAACTAAAATTCGAAAAAATAACATCCTGTATTTTTATGACATCAATCAATAGTGTAAATTATAAGGATCAAATCTGTCTAACAAACATGGTTAATTAAATGAAAGGAAATCCCTGAAAACTATTTTTTTAAATTCAATTTAACAAAATAAAGAACTTAACTCAAGGATCCATCAGATATCATATCAACAATACAATTCCATATTTAAATTACTTGTCCCTCTTCTTCATATGAATACCCCCACTGGCCAGCAGGGGTATTTATGTCGGACTCGAACCGACTAAAACCGCACGCCGCCGTCAGGTTAATTCAAGCCTCAATTAACGTATTATAAGGCGAAACAATAAGGCAATTCTCTCGCCATCTCCGTTGCCCAGGGTGCGATGCGGTGTACCACGAAGTGCTTTCCAAGCCCAACCTATACCTCGAGACACGTATCTTGGACCTAAATCGACATAATAGTAGCGTCGCCGTCGGTAGCTTAGTGGTTAAGGAGTTGGCCTTACGATCGAGAGGTCCCGGGTTCGAATCCTGACCATTACACTACAGACGTGAACCCACTCTTAGTACAAGCAATTTAGCTTACTTGGGGGGTTAACAGGAATATTAGTAATTACGGTTACTAATATTCTTTTTAAAAAAAAATCGGGAGACTTGACTACCTCATGCAGTCACACAATAACGTATATATAGCCCAAAATTTAACCTTTTTTTTCTATTTTTGTGTAAAATTCTTAATGCGGTTCACAGAATACATCTACTTACTGAGTTTCAACAGCATAGGCCTTATAGTTTCGAAGAAAAGTGGCTGTGAGATACGGATGGACAGACAGACAGACGGACGGACAGACATGACGAATCTATAAGGGTTCCGTTTTTTTGCCATTTGGCTACGGAACCCTAAAAAAGAAGGTTCCTGATTTCAATTATGTTTACCTTAGAAGTATTATTTTGTTTTATAGAGATTTAATTGCATACTTACATAATTGTTTTATGATTAGATACTGATTATTTGATAGCGACTTTTTCTTTTGTGAGCTAGCTTTGAGTTTTGCTATAGCGACAATTTTCGCCTTGATTTTTATGTTGATTTATATACCGTGTAAAGGAGACTGATCCGTTAAATTTGTTATTTTTAACTACTATCTATGACGGGTCCTGCAATAAAAGACTCATGATTATAATTCTGTCTTTTAATTAATTAAAAAGCGCCATCATTTGCTTCATTCACTCTCTGCTGATTTGAATAAAGTGACCCAATCTCAAAATATGTTTTATACAGTAAACATATACTTACAGACTAAATACTGAATTGATCATTATAAGTAACAAATTATTTAAAATAATACAGATTTAAAACATAATGGTACACTTGCATTTTAAGATATTTTTTTACCTTTTTATAGAAAACTAACATAACTGTGTATGTACATGTACATTTTATAATATTTTTTGAAAATAGGTAGAAATTGTTTCCAAATTTTTTACTTCAATCTTATAAATTGTTAATCATAATTTCAAAGTACAAGTAGTTAATAATTTTATTCGTTAACAAGTAAGATAAGTTCTCATTGCAAGATCTTCTTTTGCGATTTCCCAAAAATCGTATTTTTTTAGTTAAGTCAGTTTTCCAATAAGCACGCGATATGATGAAACGTATTCAGCAAGCAAGCAAATTTATGTAATATGTAGTTTATTATGTAGCTTACCTATCAGTTCATTCTCTAACAGCTATCGTCATTAATTTCAGAATGATACCGGACCTGGAGAGCTACGCAGCTAAAGGGCAGGTTCTCAAAACGCCTAAGATGTCGGCAAAGGAATATCACAAAGCACTTCTGTCTATGCTGCTGTATAGAGGAACCCACCTCAATGGATCTATTACCGAAGAACAAATTAGAGTACTCCGTGAATACGCTTACAAAGGCAGTGATCTAAGATATAGTTCGCCAATGAATAGAGAAATAGATTAATGCAATGCGTTTCGTAGTATAGATTTATAAATCAGTCAGTATTCGATAGTATTTGGTTCTAGTATAATTTAAATTAAGGAAACAATTATTTATTTATTTCTTTAATAAGTATATTAGATACAATCTTTTACTGTTAACAAAGTCTCTACGTATACTAAAATGTACAAAAAACCTCTTTATTACTACTGAATTCATAATTATATGTGGATGAAATTTCCTCTGAGGAAGGAAGAGACAACAGTCTACCATCTCGTCGATTTAGATTGAAACAAGAGAACGTCAGACGGGACTTGTACCTGTGACGTGAAAGAAAAGCCTACGATCTGCCTGTATTTACACTTCCAAAATAGTCGAAACAGGCGGGCTTGCGTAAAAGGTTTATTGATATAGAAATAAGTTCGCGAGGTATGTAATACCTCGCGAACTTATTCACAGAAGCACATAATTATGTGAAATATTCCAAAGATAAATAAAAATATAATTATTAGTCATAATCACTATATTCTTAGTCAATTTATCCAAATAATATAGTTATAAGATGTTTATCAAATTTATTTTACTGTAGTCATTTTATTTTTTGTTTAATATAAGTGCAATTTAGAGATCTGAATGTACACCAAATACTTAACTTAGTTTTAATTGAAGGAGTTTGTGTAGCGTATTATTGAAAAAGTGCCGTATAGATCTACGAGTAGTATAACTGTAATTTATTATAATAATGCAAAAATACCGAATCAGATTTGATTAAGAAACTGTGTAGGTTGGTACTCAGACGATCTTGTATCTTATCTTTTAAATTTTTTTCAATCCCAAAATGATTTTTTGGGTTTGCAAAGACGAGTTTACTCAGGATCTCTTTGACAACATTGGTGCAGCTGTGTGCGATATGAAGTTTAGGTAACTTCGTAGTTTTTACATCAAATCTATATTTCTCGAGATTGCCCATTTGATTCCTTAGTTTTAGGAATAAAGTTTTTGCATTATTTGGTAATAATGCAAAATCATTGAAAAACTTAAGCATTTTTGTTACATACTGCATCGTAAGTTAGAATATTACCGACTACTCTACCTAAGTTTCCGTTGAGACTGACAAGCCCGACGTCCAAAGAGTCGTCAAAGAAGACAATTTCGTAAGATTCCTTTGGTTTATAATATACTTTACACAACTTGACGAGGGCATTTTTTAGGGATTCTAATTTACTCTTAATTTTCTTTGGACTGATGCTTATAGTCAAATCTACATTGCCAAAAGTAATTGAAGCTTTTAGCGACCGTAAATATTTTGTTGCGGCCACCTATTCGTCTATTGCGAGCCGTGACATACGAGTTCTAATTTCTCGTAACTGCTCTTTGTCGCTAGAGGGACGCTGAATTGGGAATTCTATTTTACTGTTTTCATTCCATGCTATATGAGTTACAATCAGACGAGTCAATGTCGCCGCTGATGGGTCAGACAGGAAGGACGATATTAATTCTTCCACGGATGTCGGAGGACCCTGTCATGTGACTTTGTTATGTCTTATCATCGGATATTTCCCAAGTATTTCTTAGTTTCGGGAATAAAATTTTGCATTATTTGGTAATGATGCAAAACTTTAGCATTTTTGTCTCTGCATCGTAAGTTAGAATATTACCGACGGGAGCCGTCGGTAATATTCTTAGTTTTTAGGAATTCTAATTTCCCTACTCTCAATTTTCTTCGGACTGCCGCTTACAATCAAATCTACATTGCCAAAAGTAATTGGAACTTTAACTTTTAGCGACCGTATCATTGCAAAACTTAAATATTTTTGTTTCTGCATCGTAAGTTAGAATATTACTGAACGCTTCGCCTAAGCCTAACTAGCTGAGGCTAGCAAGTCCACCATCCATAAAGTCGTCAAGAGTGACAATTTTGTAAGGTTCCTTTGATTCATATACTTTACACAACTTAACGACGGCAGTTTTTAGGAATTCTAATTTACTCTCAATTTTCTTCGGACTGCCGCTCACAGTCAAATCTTCATTGCCAAAAGTAATTGGAACTTTAACTTTTAGCGACCGTAAGTATTTTGCTGCGACAGCACAGGCTACAAACATTGCTTCGTCAATCGCGATCCGTGATATACGAGTACTAATTTCTCGTAACTGGTCTATGTCGATAAGAGGACGCTGAATTAGGATATAAAACTTTTTTGTTTTCATTCCATGCTATTTGAGTTACAATCAGACGAGTCAATGTCGCCGCTGATGGGTCAGACAGGAAGGACGATATTAATTCTTCCACGGATGTCGGAGGACCCTGTCATGTGACTCTGTTATGTCTTATCCTTGGATATTTCCCAAGGATTTCTTAGTTTTGGGAATATATTTTTTGCATTATTTGGTAATAATGCAAAATCATTGCAAAACTTAAGTATTTTTGTTTCTGCATCGTAAGTTAGAATATTACTGAACGCTTCGCCTAAGCCTAGCTAGCTGAGGCTAGCAAGTCCACCGTCCATAAAGTCGTCAAGAGTGACAATTTTGTAAGGTTCCTTTGATTCATATACTTTACACAACTTAACGACGGCAGTTTTTAGGAATTCTAATTTACTCTTAATTTTCTTCGGACTGCCGCTCACAGTCAAATCTACATTGCCAAAAGTAATTGGAACTTTAACTTTTAGCGACCGTTAGTATTTTGCTGCGACAGCACTGGCTACAAACATTGCTTCGTCAATCGCGAGCCGTGATATACGAGTACTAATTTCTCGTAACTGGTCTGTGTCGATAAGAAGACGCTGAATTAGGATATAAAACTTTTCTGTTTTCATCCCATGCTATTTGAGTTACAATCAGACGAGTCAATGTCGCCGCTGATGGGTCAGACAGGAAGGACGATATTAAATCTTCCACGGATGTCAGAGGACCCTGTCATGTGACTTTGCTATGTCTTATCCTCGGATATTTCCCAAGTATTTCTTAGTTTCGGGAATAAAATTTTGCATTATTTGGTAATGATGCAAAATTTTAGCATTTTTGTCTCTGCATCGTAAGTTAGAATATAGGAATTCTAATTTCCCTACTCTCAATTTTCTTCGGACTGCCGCTTACAGTTAAATCTACATTGCCAAAAGTAATTGGAACTTTAACTTTTAGCGACCGTAACTATTTTGCTGCGACAGCACTGGCTACAAACATTGCTTCGTCAATCGCGAGCTGTGATATACTAGTACTAATTTCTCGTAACTGGCCCTCGATTCTGCTAAAGCACAACCACTGTCACACCACAGAGACTGCAAAAAATGGCATTAAATTTTAGACCTTATTTCTATAACTTATAGTCACAATATTAAATGATAAGAGTTTCATTACACTATTTCATTCACTCTACAAAAAGCCATTTAATTTTAAACTTTAAGGGCATTAGTTTAAAGACTAAAATCAAATGGAATTTTCTCACAGTCTCTGTGGTGCGACAATGATTGTGCTTTAGTAGAATTGAGGCCCTGGTCTGTGTCGATAAGAGGACGCTAAATTAGGATATAAAACTTTTTTGTTTTCATTCCATGCTATTTGAGTTACAATCAGCCGAGTCAATGTCGCCGCTGATGGGTCAGACAGGAAGGACGATATTAATTCTTCCACGGATGTCGGAGGACCCTGTCATGTGACTCTGTTATGTCTTATCCTTGGTTATTTCCCAAGGATTTCTTAGTTTTGGGAATATATTTTTTGCATCATTTGATAATTATGCAAAATCATTGCAAAACTTAAGTATTTTTGTTTCTGCATCGTAAGTTAGAATATTACTGAACCGTTCGCCTAAGCCTCCGTTGAGGCTGGCAAGTCCGCCATCCATAAAGTCGTCAAGAGTGACAATTTTGTAAGGATTCTTTGATTCATATACTTTACACAACTCAACGAGGGCAGTTTTTAGGAATTCTAATTTACTCACAATTTTCTTCGGACTGCCGCTCACAGTCAAATCTACATTGCCAAAAGTAATTGGAACTTTAACTTTTAGCGACCGTAAGTATTTTGCTGCGACAGCCCTGGCTACAAACATTGCTTCGTCAATCGCGAGCCGTGACATACGAGTACTAATTTCTCGTAACTGGTCTGTGTCGATAAGGGGACGCTAAATTAGGATATAAAACTTTTCTGTTTTCATTCCATGCTATTTGAGTTACAATCAGACGAGTCAATGTCTCCGCTGATGGGTCAGACAGGAAGGACGATATTAATTCTTCCATGGATGTCAGAGGACCCTGTCATGTTGTGACTCT
This sequence comes from Eilema depressum, assembly GCA_914767945.1. NCBI lineage: Eukaryota > Metazoa > Arthropoda > Insecta > Lepidoptera > Erebidae > Eilema > Eilema depressum. The sequence goes on from OU612026.1 coordinate 6,316,143, forward strand.
GTTATGTCTTATTCTTGGATATTTCCCAAGGATTTCTTAGTTTTGGGAATAATTTTTTTGCATCATTTGATAATAATGCAAAATCATTGCAAAACTTAAGTATTTTTGTTTCTGCATCGTAAGTTAGAATATTACTGAACGCTTCGCCTAAGCCTCCGTTGAGGCTAGCAAGTCCGCCATCCATAAAGTCGTCAAGAGTGACAATTTTGTAAGGATCCTTTGATTCATAATTATACTTTACACAACTCAACGAGGGCAGTTTTTAGGAATTATAATTTACTCTCAATTTTCTTCGGACTGCCGCTCACAGTCAAATCTACATTGCCAAAAGTAATTGGAACTTTAACTTTTAGCGACCGTAAGTATTTTTCTGCGACAGCCCTGGCTACAAACATTGCTTCGTCAATCGCGAGCCGTGACATACGAGTACTAATTTCTCGTAACTGGTCTGTGTCGATAAGGGGACGCTAAATTAGGATATAAAACTTTTCTGTTTTCATTCCATGCTATTTGAGTTACAATCAGACGAGTCAATGTCTCCGCTGATGGGTCAGACAGGAAGGACGATATTAATTCTTCCACGGATGTCGGAGGACCCTGTCATGTGACTCTGTTATGTCTTATTCTTGAATATTTCCCAAGGATTTCTTAGTTTTGGGAATAAATTTTTTGCATCATTTGATAATAATGCAAAATCATTGCAGAACTTAAGTATTTTTGTTTCTGCATCGTAAGTTAGAATATTACTGAACGCTTCGCCTAAGCCTCCGTTGAGGCTAGCAAGTCCGCCATCCATAAAGTCGTCAAGAGTGACAATTTTGTAAGGATCCTTTGATTCATATACTTTACACAACTCAACGAGGGCAGTTTTTAGGAATTCTAATTTACTCTCAATTTTCTTCGGACTGCCGCTCACAGTCAAATCTACATTGCCAAAAGTAATTGGAACTTTAACTTTTAGCGACCGTAAGTATTTTGCTGCGACAGCCCTGGCTACAAACATTGCTTCGTCAATCGCGAGCCGTGACATACGAGTACTAATTTCTCGTAACTGGTCTGTGTCGTTATGGGGACGCTAAATTAGGATATAAAACTTTTCTGTTTTCATTCCATGCTATTTGAGTTACAATCAGACGAGTCAATGTCTCCGCTGATGGGTCAGACAGGAAGGACGATATTAATTCTTCCACGGATGTCGGAGGACCCTGTCATGTGACTCTGTTATGTCTTATTCTTGGATATTTCCCAAGGATTTCTTAGTTTTGGGAATAAATTTTTTGCATCATTTGATAATAATGCAAAATCATTGCAAAACTTAAGTATTTTTGTTTCTGCATCGTAAGTTAGAATATTACTGAACGCTTCGCCTAAGCCTCCGTTGAGGCTAGCAAGTCCGCCATCCATAAAGTCGTCAAGAGTGACAATTTTGTAAGGATCCTTTGATTCATATACTTTACACAACTCAACGAGGGCAGTTTTTAGGAATTATAATTTACTCTCAATTTTCTTCGGACTGCCGCTCACAGTCAAATCTACATTGCCAAAAGTAATTGGAACTTTAACTTTTAGCGACCGTAAGTATTTTTCTGCGACAGCCCTGGCTACAAACATTGCTTCGTCAATCGCGAGCCGAGACATACGAGTACTAATTTCTCGTAACTGGTCTGTGTCGATAAGGGGACGCTAAATTAGGATATAAAACTTTTCTGTTTTCATTCCATGCTATTTGAGTTACAATCAGACGAGTCAATGTCTCCGCTGATGGGTCAGACAGGAAGGACGATATTAATTCTTCCACGGATGTCGGAGGACCCTGTCATGTGACTCTGTTATGTCTTATTCTTGAATATTTCCCAAGGATTTCTTAGTTTTGGGAATAAATTTTTTGCATCATTTGATAATAATGCAAAATCATTGCAGAACTTAAGTATTTTTGTTTCTGCATCGTAAGTTAGAATATTACTGAACGCTTCGCCTAAGCCTCCGTTGAGGCTAGCAAGTCCGCCATCCATAAAGTCGTCAAGAGTGACAATTTTGTAAGGTTCCTTTGATTCATATACTTTACACAACTTAACGACGGCAGTTTTTAGGAATTCTAATTTACTCTCAATTTTCTTCGGACTGCCGCTCACAGTCAAATCTACATTGCCAAAAGTAATTGGAACTTTAACTTTTAGCGACCGTAAGTATTTTGCTGCGACAGCCCTGGCTACAAACATTGCTTCGTCAATCGCGAGCCGTGATATACGAGTACTAATTTCTCGTAACTGGTCTGTGTCGATAAGGGGACGCTGAATTAGGATATAAAACTTTTTTGTTTTCATTCCATGCTATTTGAGTTACAATCAGAGGAGACAATGTCGCCGCTGATGGGCCAGACAGGAAGGTCGATATTAATTCTTTCACTGATTTCGGAGGACCCTGTCATGTGACTCTATTATGTCTTATCCTCGGATATTTCCCAAGTATTTCTTAGTTTTAGGAATGAAGTTTTTGCATTATTTGGTAATGACAATTTTGTAAGGTTCCTTTGGTTCATATACTTTACACAACTTACCAAAGGCAGTTTTTAGGAAATATAATTTACTCTCAATTTTCTTCGGACTTGCCGCTTACAGTCATATCTACATTAAATTTCTTGTAAAGTAACTGCTCTGTGTTGTCAGGGGGATGCTGAATTGGGAATTCTAATTTTTCTGTTTTCATTTCATACTATATGAGTAACGATCAGGGGAGATAATGTCGCTGCTGTCTGACTCATCAGCAGCGACGGACAGCGGAAAGACGATATTAATTCTTCCACTGATGTCGGCGGTCCCGATCCCAAGTATTTCTTTGAATAAATGATTTCTAAACAAAGCAAAATGTTTGTCGTCGGTATCAAAGAAACCATTTTGAAATGTCAAAGTACACCTTTTCAAATCAGGTTTACGGTCGTCAGTTTGTATCTCGGTGACATCCACTATTCTCTGCTTTAGGAAAACCGATTTCTTGGCATCAACATTTAGGAACGTAACAAAGCGCTCAGCTAGTGGCGAAGGGTGAACATTTTGAAAGGGAGGCCAATGGAAAAGCACTCACTGTCGTGTGTTGTGGGGGTTTGGCGGTGGAAATATGAACACTTGGAGTTATCTATATTATTTATTATAACATTATAAATGCTAACACACGAGTGCGTCTCAAGGCGCGCAGCAGAGAGAGAGAAGAGGGCGAGTGTTGCCATACACTAAAAATATACATACTACTATTTACGACACTCCTCCTCTTTTATTTAACACTTACAACTTTACAAATCTAAAATTTCTCGGGGCTTAGGAACTCTAGAACTACGTCTTACAATGACTGGTGGAGGTTCAGTGTTATTTTCAGGTGATTCAACATTATTAGAATTATTAATTTCAGGCAATTGTATATTATCACAAATATTATTAGTTACATTATCTAACAATGTTTCACCATCATTAATCCGAACTTTAGTTTTAGGTTCATTAAACATATGATCACTAACATTTGAGTCTTTCATTTTCCTGATAGGTAACATCTGTGTTACATTTCTAGTTAACAAACCTTTATCAGTGTTTACCTTGTACATTACATTACCTACAGGCTCTACAACTTTCCCCTCCAACCATTTTTCACCACCATCATACATAGAAATTTGAACTGTATCACCAGGCATGAACCTTTTAGTTTCTTTAAATGGTAATTGTTGTTTTGGAACTATAACAGAAGTTTTAACTAAAGATAACCGGGTACGTAACTGTCTTCCAAACATTAATTCACATGGCGTCTTGCCTGTTGATACATGTGGTGCTGTCCTATAACTTAACAACCATGATAACAATTTCTGATCGGTATCATCATTTTCAAACTTACCAGCTAACAATGCTTTCTTAAAAGTTTGAACTGTCCTCTCAGCTTGCCCATTGCTTGCTGGGTGATATGGTGCTGAACAAATATGTCTAACATATTATTTATTCAAAAAAACCTAAATTCTTCCGATATCCACTGTGGACCATTATCGGTTACAAACTGTTCAGGCAATCCAAATCTAGCAAATATACTTCTTAAACATTTAACGGTTACTGTAGTTGTAGTTTTATTCATACGGGCTACTTCAGGCCATTTAGAATGAGCATCCATAACAATTAACCACATTGAACCTAGAAATGGACCTGCAAAGTCAGCATGAACTCTTTGCCATGGCTTGGTAGGCCATTCCCAACTATGTAATGGTTTCATTTCAGGTTTATTTCTAACTAACATATACAACCTTTACAATTCTGAGTGACAGATTCTATATCAATGTAAATATTAGGCCACCAAAAGTAACTTTTAGCAAGGGCTTTCATCTTCAATGAACCCAGGTGTCCTACATGTAACTCATCTAATAATTGTTGCCTTAACTTGTTAGGAATTACAGCTCTATTTCTCCATGTTATGATACCATTTACAATATACAATTCTAATTCTCTTCCTTTATAAGGTAATATGTCTTTATCAACTTTTTAGGCCATCCACTCTCAATATAACTATAAACCTTACATAAAGTAGAATCATTTTTAGTAGCATTTACAATAACATCCTGAGTGACGGGGAATATCTAATAAAACACTATTAATCATTGGTTGATTTTCCTCCGAGTCCACTTTATCAGAATTTGACAATTGAATAGGTAATCTTGATGGAAAATCTGCACTTGCATTATGGTTAGAACTTCTATACTCAATTATATAATTATAGTTACACAATATCAACGCCCATCTAGTCATCCTGTCTGCATAAATATTACCTAGCGATTTATTAGGATGAAACAAAGATATCAGTGGCTTGTGATCAGTTACTAATGTGAACTTGTTTGCGACTGGGACTGGGACTGGGACTGGGACTGGGACTGGGACTGGGACTGGGACTGGGACTGGGACTGGGACTGGGACTGGGACTGGGACTGGGACTGGGACTGGGACTGGGACTGGGACTGGGACTGGGACTGGGACTGGGACTGGGACTGGGACTGGGACTGGGACTGGGACTGGGACTGGGACTGGGACTGGGACTGGGACTGGGACTGGGACTGGGACTGGGACTGGGACTGGGACTGGGACTGGGACTGGGACTGGGACTGGGACTGGGACTGGGACTGGGACTGGGACTGGGACTGGGACTGGGACTGGGACTGGGACTGGGACTGGGACTGGGACTGGGACTGGGACTGGGACTGGGACTGGGACTGGGACTGGGACTGGGACTGGGACTGGGACTGGGACTGGGACTGGGACTGGGACTGGGACTGGGACTGGGACTGGGACTGGGACTGGGACTGGGACTGGGACTGGGACTGGGACTGGGACTGGGACTGGGACTGGGACTGGGACTGGGACTGGGACTGGGACTGGGACTGGGACTGGGACTGGGACTGGGACTGGGACTGGGACTGGGACTGGGACTGGGACTGGGACTGGGACTGGGACTGGGACTGGGACTGGGACTGGGACTGGGACTGGGACTGGGACTGGGACTGGGACTGGGACTGGGACTGGGACTGGGACTGGGACTGGGACTGGGACTGGGACTGGGACTGGGACTGGGACTGGGACTGGGACTGGGACTGGGACTGGGACTGGGACTGGGACTGGGACTGGGACTGGGACTGGGACTGGGACTGGGACTGGGACTGGGACTGGGACTGGGACTGGGACTGGGACTGGGACTGGGACTGGGACTGGGACTGGGACTGGGACTGGGACTGGGACTGGGACTGGGACTGGGACTGGGACTGGGACTGGGACTGGGACTGGGACTGGGACTGGGACTGGGACTGGGACTGGGACTGGGACTGGGACTGGGACTGGGACTGGGACTGGGACTGGGACTGGGACTGGGACTGGGACTGGGACTGGGACTGGGACTGGGACTGGGACTGGGACTGGGACTGGGACTGGGACTGGGACTGGGACTGGGACTGGGACTGGGACTGGGACTGGGACCGGGACTGGGACCGGGACCGGGACCGGGACCGGGACCGGGACCGGGACCGGGACCGGGACCGGGACCGGGACCGGGACCGGGACCGGGACCGGGACCGGGACCGGGACCGGGACCGGGACCGGGACCGGGACCGGGACCGGGACCGGGACCGGGACCGGGACCGGGACCGGGACCGGGACCGGGACCGGGACCGGGACCGGGACCGGGACCGGGACCGGGACCGGGACCGGGACCGGGACCGGGACCGGGACCGGGACCGGGACTGGGTCCGGTCCCGGTCCCGGTAATAAGCTTTTATGTTTTAAATGTAATAAATTGACTTGGCAATCGCACTAAACAATCTTATTTAATGTAATTATTGTGATGTGCTATACATTGTGTTTTCATGCGATGGCCAAGTCAATTTATTATATTCGAAACATAAAAACTTATTACGTAATAACTTAGAACAGATGGTATCTGAAGTAGGGACTGAATAAATTAACCGACTTGGTATTACATGGATCTCACAACTTTTTGCGGTAGAAGAACCGAGGGCGGCGAGGCTTGGCATTTTTTTACAAGTATTGTTTTTGATGGGTCCTTTTTACATAACTGATATAATACATGCAACTTTTCTGCAGCATTTGGCATAAACTTATTATAAAAGTTTACAGTACCTAAGAAACTTCTAAGTTGTTTGACATCTTTAGGTTGTGGTGCATTTAATATAGCCTTAATATGCTCTGGGGTTTTATGAAGAGTAGTTCTGTGTTTCGTCCTATAGGGGTTCGTCCCAATAGGACGAATCACAGAAATTAAAAATAATTAAAGATTATAATAATTAAAGATTTCCTTCAGTGATTCGTCCCATTGTTTTTTTTTTCTTCATTTTATACAAAATTTGTATGAAGTAACGTCAGCAAGGAAAATGCTTAAAATAATAAAATACCTTCCCCTCAAATCCAATGGGTTATACCCGCGCAGGTTCAAATCCTGTCCTCAGCGCCAATGTCGTGTTGTGTAGACGTCAAATCCCGTACATTCGTCATTCTATTCTATAATACGCCGGCTAACGAATTGCCGCTTGTCTGCAGGTAATATTGTGGTCAAATGTAATAGTAATAATGAATGAATGTCCTGTTGCCGTCAAGCGGGCACTTAGTCATGGGCTGTATGTCTTCTGTCGGATGAAGAAGAGCCTTAACCTTCAGTCGCCTTCTACGACACCCACGGGAAGGCATGGAGTGGCTCTCTACTTCACCGGGAACCAATATGGCTTATGTAAGTATGTTTATTTTCATTTCGTTTCTCTTAAAAGAATCTCACTCATTCCTATTTTCCACCATTATCGGAGTTAACGAACTAACACTTACACCTATTGCAATATTAAACCAGTAAGCTCCTTTTACCAAGATTTATGCACTAGAACCAGTCTGGAGCGAATTCAATTCAAATTATCATTCATTCCAGCAAATATTTCACAGTTACTTTGTTGTAAGGCTTCTCCGAATCAATACATGAGCAAAACACTCACTGGAGACTGTCGGAGCATTTTACCGTAATAGATTGATCGACGAGAGTTGTCTGACCCATGTTAGTTAAGTATAATAGCGATCTTTTTACTTTATTCCTGAGGTTTCGGCGCAGAACAGATAATGTTTCGGCATACAAAATAAGTAAGTATTTAATTAATGGTCAGTATGGAGTTAAAAATTGGTAATTAAGGGGCAAAAACAGTTTTTCGCGTGTAAAAAGAAAACTTATGGTTGTATAAAAAATATTCCTTCTATAAATGTGTGTTGTTACAATACACATCGAAATACCTCTTTGGACCTCAATCATTTTTGTACAGTCAGCACAGATCGGTCTTGACTAGCAAAGTCCTCAAATTTATCTAAATACCTTGGTATAGCACCTTGGCGGTACCGACTGTAGATAAAGTCAGCATTGCTAAGTTACTATAAGAAAGCAGGTAGGTACCTTCTTACATTATTTTTCAAAAAGCTTCATTGCTCATACTAGGGAGAAGAAATTGATTTAACTATCCCATCGACATTATAAATTTTACGTCTCAATCTTATTGAACGGATTACTTTTAAACATAGACAGTCCTCCTCAGAAACCACTTCAATTAGTAAGCAAAATTCTAATTGTTCCGCAAGTATAGCAAAAACAAAGCTTAATATTTCCGCCGGGCTTAATCTCGAGTTTCTAGATAACTATTGACTTTTTGCCCCTGGATATCGGAAATTTCCCAGAAAATATTTACGTTGGGATTGACGCGAAGTTCTGTAGAGTACCTACCTGTATTATAAATGATGTTATGATTTCTTAGAAGGTACACAATAGACTAAATTTGTATTCTTAGAAATTCATTTAAATTGATATTGCTTTGTCGTGGATATTTTATGTTTCATGGAAAAACTGCGGGAAAATTTTATTCAAATAACTTGTTTATAGTTTAGATGAAACAGAGATTCTTTCAATTCATTTAAAATCGCTCAAGCAGTACAGATCTGAAATTAGATTCGAACTTTATAGCTTCTAAGGACCACAAAACACTTGCATTTACATAAAAAAAGAAAGCATCGGTCTGACAGACTGGGGAATACCCCCCACCGCACTGGGCCCATACCATGAACTCTTAAAACAGGTCAATAATTGAACTGCTGTCATTCTACCAACTGAAAATGTCACTTTGTAATCTTATATGTTTATATGACATTACAAAATGACATTTGCAGTTGGCAGAATGACAGCAGTTCAATTATTGACCTGTTTTAAGGTTTATGGTAAGGCCGCTGGTCTTTGCGACCGACGATATATGGATAATGTAGATATATATAATACGCAAGCGCCTATATATTTTCATATATAAGTGATTACATATTACGTAAATGCTATCTACGTAATATCTACAACCAGGAAACGGTGGTAGTGTGATTGTTGGAATGGGTAGGGAGGCAGAAAGCAATGCCGTAGCAGGTTCACTAAAGACGGGAGACGGGACTATCCGGTAGCAGACGCACAGACAAGCAACGATGCATCGATGCGATAACGTGCGGTTAATCGATATAAGCACGATGTTGAGACGTACAGATTGTAAATATAGTACGGCCTTTGTAATTACAGTCTTACATCTAACAATCGATATCACTAATTCCGATTTGGATTACAAATACTTAATCTAGCCTTGCGGGAATGAAACAATATCAACACGGAATGAATCGCTTATCAGGGTTAAAAATTGATGCTAACGTTAGATTAAAATGATTACATATTATTATCTAATATATAAAATTCTCGTGTCACAGTTTTCGTTGCCATACTCCTCCGAAACGGCTTGACCGATTTTGATGAAATTTTTTGTGCTTATCCGGTATCTATGAGAATCGGCCAACATCAATCTTCATACCCCTAAGTGATAAGGGTGCAGCGGGAACGGGATTTGAATACCACGCGGGTCGAAAATATGGCGGTACGAAGTTCGCCGGGGCAGCTAGTATTTTATATAATGCTTACTGGGACTTATCGCGATTTTATTATGAAACTTTCTTTCGTCGGCGTGATGCGTTGCCGCATCCGTGGTCACTACTTGACTGACACATATTAGGTACGAGTATATTTAGTTAATTAATGTCATAATTTTCGTACAGTTACTTATAGTGTTTATTTGATGTCATTTCATTATTTTATATTTTTTTGATGCAAGTCAGCTACACTTTCTAGCGGGCGCTGATTTTCCTCTCTGGGTTGGGGGGTTAGAGGGTAGTGGCTCCGTAAACGCCAAAATAGGCAATCAAGAGTAGGCAAGTTGACCTCAGGCTACAAAATATAAGTATTTTTTGCTACCGGGATGAATGATGTGATGACGAATATAAATAAATTGATGGTATTAAGTTTGTGAATACTCTGCGGCTTAGCTTATTTTCATGTTAAGTTTATTATTCAAAAGGTTTTAGAGCGAATAGTAAATCTGTAATTAGAATGTGGTAATCTACTGTATTCAACAATGTGATTGAGTCGCTACTAAATAATTAGATAGGTACTTATTCATAGGGATTTGTATCCTTGGATTTTTATTTTTTTATTTTATTTATTAGGGACAAAAAGTAATGCGTTACAGTAAATTCTTAAAAACTAGGTATAAAAATAAAAACGCACAACCCACACTATTGTCCACGAAGTTATAATTATTAACATCGGCTACTCTCTCTATTAATATTATATAATTAAATAAATATAAATAAATATTGTAGGACTACACAACGCTAACTAGACCCAAAGTAAGCATAGCTTAACTAGCTTGTGTTATGGGTTCTAGAATGCGGCTAAACATACTTAGATACATTTTCTTTGTAAATACATACATATTATACTATATTTCATATTCATGCATACAAATATTTGCATTAAGCGGGGATCGGCTCCTACGCAGGAGGCGCCTGCGTAGGAGCCGCGTTCACTACCACTACGCCACAGAGGCAGTCATTATAAGGCTGAAGATTTTGTTGGTTGAACACGCTAATCTCAGGAAAGGTTTGAATTCAAAAAATATTTTTGGGTTGAATAGCTCGTTTATCGAGGAAGGTTATAGGCTAAATAATCATCACGCTACTACTCAAGGGAGCGGAGCAGTAACCATAAATGTCAACAAACAAGGCAAATTACCATAAATTATTAGAAAATTACGTTTAAATTCCCATACATTAGATATTATACGGGGTTTCGAAGTATGCTACGGGCGAAACCGGGTCAGGTCGTCTAGTTAGTCATATTTGTGTCCTTGGATTGACATCGGCTACTATAATTTGTATAAAGCTTTTAGAGTCTGAAAGCCGTGCTCTAATTTTAGGTTCGTTTCGCTGTAATCGAAATGTCATGTTCGGATATAGTTACACCTATCTCAAATATTGTTTGTCGTGTCAATTAGCTTCTGTTGGATTTAGGCAAAGCAAATATATTCTCTTGGAATCTTCTATTTATAAACTGTTTCCATTTCTATTGTAATTACAGGGATTTGATAGCTATTTGGTAGGTGAATTGCTTGGATCAATAGCGCCCGAAATGGACTACAATACTCGCTGAGGTATTACTCGTAAACTAAACCGATATATTTTTTCATCTTTTTATTTTGTTTTGAAGAAAACTTATCCTGGACGATATTATGTTTTCGAGACTTGATCATAATGAGGGGATGATAGTGTATAATGGAGCCTGGAGGTGAATCGGGCCCACTAAGGCCTTTGGAGACCAAGACAACCGTCTTTGTAAGTTTATAAGTTGATGTACTGCTGCTGATTCACGAATGAGGCTTTAGTACAGGCTTTTATGACAACAGATGACATTCGATCCTATAAAGTCAAAATGAACTCAATAATCGAGTTATAGGAGTGAAGATTTTGGGCTCCAAGGTACAAGCTTTGGATACAACTGGGATTGACATTATGAAGATGAAGATCAAATAAATATTGACTACAAATTTCCAACTAAAACAAAATATTTTGTTCCATCCCTTGCTAATAAAATTCATATCTGAATATTCATACATAAATATGACACAGTGTAAAGAAATAAACGTGCCTTAATTAGTATGTAACCGAGGAAATTTGAATAAGGCTGTAATACACTGGAGAAAAATATATAATATGCCTGGCATTCACGTTGCTCAGCTGCTTTCCAAGAAGATATTCATTAAGTCAGCGCTCAGCTTTATGACCTTATGTTGTAGCATTTCATTATAACATTTTTAATGACTGTTGAGTTTAATGTGCTCTACCCAACATCATTTCAGCGTTAATCCAGATTGCATCCAAAGCTTGTACTTACAGTCGTCCACAGAAGTTGATGAACACTAACCAATTGTATTCTATCTATACTATTATATAATTGTAAAGTGGTCGTATCTGTACATTGGAGATATTTAAAAAAAAATACTTGGGTTATGTTATGTAAATTATATACGAAAATAGTTTTTTTTTAATTTCCTGTATGTTTGTCTGTTTGTCCGCGATGGATGCAAAAACTACTGGACGGATTTAGATGCGTTTTTTTTTGTTAGAAAGGGCTTGCTCAGACTTAAAATCTTACGTTTGTTTGATCGGAATCGGTTGTGTAGAACCGAAGATATGAGCAAAGGTCGCGTTAACCGAGATGCACGCGGGCGGAGCCGCGGGCGGAAGGCTAGTATTCTATAAATAATGTGTAATTTTACTATTTTACAAATCTAACTTTTATTTTTATTTTATAAGATAAGTTTTAGAGCTATTGAGGACGTCGCGTCGGTCTATTGTGCTTAGAAACTCGAGGTACGCTCTACATAATCTTTTCTCATGTGGTTTAGCTTAACTTAGCAGTCGTTACAGGTAGTTGGGGTTCTAAAAAGATCAATAACTGGACTAACTACATTTTTTTGATATCGTCAATGGGTTTTAGAGGTCTGATGGCAGCCGCTATATCAAAGTTCAGTCAAACCCACTGTTTAAAGTAGAAAAAAAGCGGACCTCGGACTTCAGGGTGAAAGCTTCGGATACGACCATGATTAACGCTAGGATGATGAAGAAGAAGGTAAGTATTTGATTGCACAGTCACGTGCAATGAAATGTAGGTATACATGGACAGAATTTTGAATAAATGTTCACTCTGAAAATTTCAGAAATAAATAGTCATATCCATACTAAATATTATAAATGCGAAAGTAACTCTGTCTCTCTGTCTGTCTGTTACGCTTTCACGCCTAAACCACTGAACCGATTTTGATGAAATTTGGTAAAGGACATAGGCTATGTTTAGTCGCGATAACCGACATCCACGCGTGTGGAACCGCGGGTAAAAGCTAGTTATCAATATATTCTTCGTAATCGTCGGGATTTCTCGCCATAATGTACATTTTTGTCAAAAATATGATAACAAATAGCTTTCAGACAGTCTTGCAAATATATCACTGTATACATATCGGTGCACGTGACTGTACTTAATTATGCTGCCCCCTAGACATTTATTTGCTTTTGGACTTTGACTTTTGTGACTCTTTACGTTGACGACTGTCATATAATGTCAAATCCCATATGTCATTCTATTCTACAATACGCCGGCTAACGAATTGCCACCTTAGAGTATACATTATAAATATAGAGCGCGCCTATCACTTAGGTCTTTGGCGCCGAGTGTTAGTAGATACTTTGCGATGGTATAGCGCACCTATAGTGACGTTTTATGCATTATCGAAAATATCAATACATGCACTTATTAATGTAGATTGTTGTTATGAAGTTTTTTGTTCGATTTGATATGCATGGATGAAATTAAAGCCAAAATACAAGAAAATGGCGCCATTTTGCGGTATTTTTGCGTCATTATTACTACAAATATACGATGTTGTATAAAATTTTGATTTAACATATCGAATTAAATATCACTTGCGAAGTCATTTTGATGGGTATTGTTTTGCTACTGATTGAGGTTGAGCCAGGAGCCTCGGTACTGTTCATACCCGTGATAGCAGTTCATACTTGTAAGGCGCGCTCTATAGCAATGTATACTCTAAGATTGCCACTTATCTAGAAGGGCTGAATAGCTAGTCTAGTATTAAGTAAGTGTACATAGAACTCATTATCTACCACTTACGCTGAATTCCGTAACTATTATTAACTCTAACTAAGTGTAATCAGTGGGTACTTAATTGCAAACATATACAATCATGGCATCGTATTATAGGCTTTGTAGCTGCCCTTTGTCTCGATCTAATTAATTGATAGTCTATGATCGATACCGCAACGGTGGCATGAGTCTGTTAACGCGTTATCTATATTCTCTAAGGCGTGAATTAAATAGAAAAGGTATAAGGCGTAAGGTATAATCAAAGCGAAAAGTGCGTGTGTGCGTTTTTTTTATAATATAGGTTGGCCATGTCAATTTGACTTCGCCTCGCGGTAAGATGAAGGCATAGTCTCGAAATAGAGGATCTCCATTATAGACACGTACTATGTTACAATGGTGGCACTCGGCTTGACGGTCTCTTCAGATGCTTTCTCACGCCCCGCTTAAAGGATCCGGGACTGTAGGAAGAGGGAAACACGGTAAGGAATTCCAGGTCATAATGGTTTGTGTAAGTGTGTGTGTGAGGTGTATGCCCACATCAAGATATTCGGGGCTCAAGCCAAAGTTGCAGCTGTTGAATGACGGATGAAGGTCTGGCGGAGGATTTCTTCTCGGGGTTGAAGAGTCAGACGGCAGGCGCTTTAATAAAGGCTGCATAAAGAAATTTTACGTAGGAAAAGGAGTAAGCGAACCCCATTGAGTGTACTTAGTCACTTTACTTTTTAAACATAACCTGTATAATATAGACTACATACACCTACATTCTATCATCGCATTTCTCGCCATAGGCGGGGAATTCATCCTCACACATTGCGACCGGAAACGGTGCGCACTGTGCGTTATGAAAGGAACTTCATCCCTCGCACACTCAAGCTGTGGAATGAACTCCCCGCGATGGTTTTCCCAAGCGACTACAAAATGGGGTTCTTCAAGAAGGGTATTAGAAGGTTTCTTCAGGGTCGGCAGCACGAGTGTGACGCCCCTGGTGTTGCATACGTCCATAGGCCACGGTAACCACTTTCCATCGGGTGGGCCATGTGCTTGTCTGCCACCTAAGTGGTATAAAAAAATAAATAAACATACCTACTTATGCCTTTTTACTTCTGTGGCTAAAACAAGAGCCTGCGATTTGCTATGCTTCTCATACACTTCATGAGCTCCCTGCATCATCAATTTTCCATCAAACTGTTCATGCAAGGCCTTTAAGTTCGCGTGTTTCCGCCTACCCTTAATCGAAGACACCACCATGTCGACCGCCGCTAGCCTGCCCAATTAGATTTGGCATATATGAATACTTGATTCTTCATTCGGCTAGAAGGTAGTATTGGATATGCCCAAACAACCTCAGTTTTTCTTTTTTCAATTGGATATTAAGTATCCCATTAAAAATAAAAATGGGAAATGAGAGCAATAGTTTTTGAGTTATTAGGGGGTCAAAAGCGCCTTCAAAGGCATCCCATAAGTATTTGGGGTCGGCGCAACATATGTGCTTTTCCATTCATCTCTGGTTGCAGTCATCTCAACATTTACTCCCTTCCTACCCATATCACCTTTCACACAGTTCATCCATCTCCTATTAGGTCTTCCTCTTCCCCTGAAGCCGTACACTTCCATAGATAATTCCTTCTTTACGATAATTTCATCTCTATGCATTATATATCCGAACTAGGACAGACGATTACCTCACAGATTTTCTTTGATAGCACTGTTTTGAAAACTTCCTTTAATGAACTCATTCCTAATGTTATCATTTCTTTTCACATCACACATCCGTCTCAAAATAACGTTAATATTACGTTAACAACTTTATTAAAATACCCAAATAAAATTAAAATAACGTTAATAACCAACATTACTACTCGTAGAGGGTTCTAGTAGCAGTTAAGTTGAATTAAACTTAGTAAATACACATTTACCTGAATACCAACCAAAACTACCTGTACACTAACTCTCAGCAACTGTAAGGAAATCCAGAGGATGAGTAGTTTTCACTAATTACTAACAGATTAGGGGTCCCTATGACCCGATTCCCACCGGCTGGTCTATGTCCCACCATTATCCTACATGCAAGACGTTGAGCTATAGAAAATCAATGTTTAGTGTTAGTGCTTAGTATACCTGTATAGTGAAGATGGCAAAAGCAGACTACGGTGCGTGACAAACTGTTTCGAGGTAAAAAAATCTACATGCTTTCCTTTTGAATATTTTCACCTTTCGCCACTGGCATATCCCTACATAGGTAGATAAGGTATGTGTTATAGCTCGTATTGTATACATGGTAACACTATCCCATCACTAATGAGTCGTCTCGATTGACGTCAGAAAGGTTCCTTTGTTCGTACAACCCTTTTCTTATACAAATGGGAATGCACGATAACCCTGTTGTTGTTGCCTACGCTCGAATGTTAACTGCTTACCATTAGTAACCTATATTGTAATTATTTATATGCTCCTTGAGTAAAGTATTAGAAAGTAGAAAGAAATTGTCCTTACAAAATTGCATGTTTTTGCTACTATGTATCCTATGTTTGGTGTGCAAGTGCAATAATCTTATCTTATCTACTACAAGTTACATAGCATACAATACACTTAGCGTTTGAAAGATCTTGACTGCAAAGTCTCAAAATGGTCTTAATACCGAGGTATTAACAGCAAATCAAACTGTTTTATTGATTTACTTTGTACCTATTTATTGTCCGAATAATAGAACAATACCAGAACAATAATTCAACATAAAAAGTCATCATCAAAAGTCAATCATCTTGAGTACTTACTTTGTTCGTCAAGATAGATCTGATACTGTAACTCTTTCAGAGAATTTCGAAATTATTATAAAGAAATCGCATTGAATCTAAATTGCGATTCTCTTTGTGCTAACTTAACAAATCAAATGAGGTAGCGAATTCAAACCTACCAGCTACCGAGTGCAATGCGTTACTGATGCATCACAGCAGAATATTGAAAGACAAAATAAAAAATAAAAATTACATCTACGCAATCAAGATGTTTCGTTTAAACTACAAACTCCCTCTTGTATTATATTGCAACGATAATACAATAGGAGAATGTTCGCAAAGCGGGACTCGGGAGCTATCCCGGAGGATTACACTGTATCTCATAAATTGAATGAACAAACAACTATTTTATAGACTACAAGCTTTTGATTTGCAAAAGGGTTTTCTATTTTTTTTTGTAGAAGTAAAAACTGACTGAAAAACGAAAAGATTATTCTTTGTTCTCAATTTGAAAAGGTACTAAGTAATATAAATTAGTATTATTGAAGAATAAAGAAAAAATCACTTATCAGAATCAAACAAAATAATAAAATCATTATTATTAGATATAACGATAACACGAAAAATATTTATCAATCATTATCATGAGATAAAACAAAGAGGTCAAGAAAAAGTCAACACATTTTTTAATTGGACGACTTTATTTCATCGTTAATACATCAATAGAGTAATTTGCTTAACAAAGATAATAAATTTTTGACTAGAAATTATGACTAGACTCCCTGACGGGTCACTTGTTGCTTAAAAAGTCCAGTCCTTACATAATGGTACCAGAGCCTTTACAGAAAGGATGAAACAACACCGAATAGGAAACGTTACGGATTCACGGGTTCAAAACAAACACTGGGTGAAGTGGTCCGAAACGAAGAGCAGGTGCGGAGACAGTTAGTTTCTTGTGTTGGTGGGCTCTGGCCCCAGCAACCCTCAGGCGGTCCCCATCTCGTCGATGCCTTGCAGAAGGCGCGAGCGCAGGCGAGCGAACACCGGATGCATCACCGGTATACCACGGTTGTACAAGAAGCGCAGAGTCTCCTGAGCGCACACCAGGAATCCCAGCTGTTCGGGATCCATATCCACGGGCACGGAGTCCAGCAGAGGATCATCATTTTCGTCGGTATACGGACGATAGTCGCATTCATCTTCCTCATCCGAAGCACGAGGCTTGTTGTTGTCCATCTCCAAAGAACAAATACGTCCGAACAGACGTTTCAGCGCCTGCCTCTTCTCAGCATTTTCCGAATCGTTCAACAGAGGTTCGCTACGCGATCGCTTGCGGATACGTTGACGTTTTCCGCGGCGTTCACCGTTGTCGTCACGCTTGCGTTTCGATGTCATTATCGGTTTACCCGCCGGCATCGGGATGCAAACTGCGAATGGGCTCTGCACTGGGAATTGAAGGGCCCCGCGATTACACCGGCGAGTGCTGTCTTTGTCTAGCTCCGGGCTCACGGGTGCGTTAAAGCGGGATAGCAACGCCAGCTGCAGCGAGAACAGCTGGTCGAGCAGATGCAGGGCGCGGGGCACGCACGCTTTGTTTGATAAAGTTTATTCGGGGAAATAAAACTGTTAGCCGCGATTGCGCGGGCTGCGGGGGTGGGGTGAGCGCGCGGGGAGACTGGACCAGCCCGGCTGGCAGCTGCGACGCATCTGCCGCGCTCACCTGAGCCACTGCTACATGCCCCGTCTCAAGGTGCCGACGTTGTGTAATTAAGCTCCAGATCGCCTCCCTCGTAAACAAAACAATGGATACGTCTAACACCCATAATCAATGTTCTCTAAGCCTATATTGTATGATATTCGCGTTAGTTCGGAATAGTTACTGTTCTGTAATATCTTGACTCACCTGTTGGTCAAATAAACAAGGGTTTAGGAATATAATTAAAATCAATAATGTTTCTATACTTGATTGGAAGTATTGATTACAATTGAACTCGAAGTTTTTACGTAACAGGTATACAATAGTAATGCAACAAAGAAAAAAAAACAGTTCATTATTGACAATATACAACCTGCGAGGGATATTAATAACAGGACTCTATCCAAACAAAAACGTTGAAATATGGCCGTGACGCAGCTTTATGCACCTGAAAAATGAAGCGCTCATCGTTTTACGGACAGTTCATACGAATGTAAATACATAGCCATCTATGTAAAATGCAAAAATCAATACTGAGGCTTATGTACTACCGGGAAACGAGCTGACGTTCACGTCCTATATAACTGACGTAGTACAGCTTCCTATGTAGTTGTGCGTACATATTGCAAATAGACTCTATGTACCTACTGACGGCGTATGAGATTCCCGATAATCCGCTTCAAAGTCGCTGCCTGTTCCGTCGTCTCAAAATAAAGGCGAGTTTCCATTGTGTGTGCCTGCAACTTGCAAGATGCACTGGCAACTTACACAATAGAAACTTGAGTGGATGCCAACTGTGTGCACTTGCACATGCCGAGCTTGCTTGAACATGCTCGCCGGGTGTCGCTTCCAAACTATTGTAGGTAAACTGTTCTTGAAACACACTACCTATAATCCGTTTTTGACTACAAGTAGAACACAAGTGGACTAAGCATAACAAAGGAAATGTTATTTGCGAAGGTGCACGCTCTCTTATGTTTTATTGGAAAATGCAAGGAGGAAATTGAATGACTTGTTGCGCTACCGGCGTCTTTTGCTATACCTAAGGTTAAAATACTTTGAGAAATTTAATGTCACATTTTCAATTTACCATCATTATTTATTAGTATTTTAACTTTCTACTGGTATTGATAATTTTGGAGTTATTGTTCAGACCCCCGTCCCCCATGAGCGCGGGCCTGGGCGTGACGGGTGGAGCCGCCTGTCACCCTAGCAGAAGCAAGCCACGGCGGCTGCGTGCATTGCACACCTCCCCATACCCGGGGGTGAGTTGTGGACTCCGTGATCCCCAAACCGGAAGAGGGCCAGATCGAGAGATATGGGCCTAGGTCGGCCGGCGTGCGAGGGATATTTTTACGATAATCTCACCTCCGGCAACCGACAGCCCACAGACGGCGTGCGTTTTAGTCGGTTCGAGTCCGACATAACCTCCTTCACCAGCTCCGGCGGGGGAGGTATCCATGGGGATTTATCGCACGATAAAAAAATATTTATAAAAAAATATAAACATATCGGGGGATGATTTCATAAGACTAAACACTTTCTTCCTGTCTTTACCCAGGTACCTACACATTCTGAACGTCTAAGAATATTGTAGAAATACTCCTTATACTATCAAAAATATTTGTTAATTTGTTCGGTTGCAACGATGCCAGCTTAAAACTTTTACCGTGTACATTTGCAAGAGTCATTAAAAGTTTACCAGAAAATATCATGCAGTGCAACGTTCACGTTCCGCTATTGAAACGAAATCGAGGAAGTTCTATTTGAGATTTTGTATTTAAATCCTTTTGCAGTTAAAGTATCTAATGTACTTACCAACAGTTTCTTGTTTCAAGTTCGTGGAAAATAAGTTTAAGTTTTCCAGCATTTATTTTAGGAGTATAGAAATAAGAGAGAGGTGAAAATTTTACGTACCAACTTGAAGAGATCAAAGTACTTAGTACTTAATGTTGGATAGAAAGGTTAGCACCTATCCTGGTTGGACACGAAAAAGTTTCATAAAATTAATAGCATAATCAAGTTAGTCCAATATACTATGCAATTATATCTTCGCGCAAATGCAAGCAAGTACCTACAAGTGAGGCAACATAAATAGCTGATATTATTACAAAATCCTGATGGAGTAACGCACATAATATTTCATTAGGCACTAATTTTAACTGTATGGCTACTAAACAATAATCACTGAACTCACAAATATATCAGTTATCACTTTATGAGCCTCAAGAGTTTTTCACGAGATGTTTTTCAATGGCCGCGAGATTCTTGTCATTATGTGGTATGGTTATATCGACAAGCATTGTGGAGCGCCCTAACCGTGTAATCATAACATAACTAAATTAGTAGCATTGTTATAAGTCTTGTCAATGGAGATAGGTCGATCCCGGTGCAACGGGACACGATCATTATCGAGAACTGGGGCATATTCCTGTAACTCGATTCCTCAGGAAGATCCTGACCATTTGATTGTCTAAGCACTCTATACATGCTAACACTAGAATATTGTTTTAGTCCTATAATCACATTCGCGTAAGGGATTTATTTATATCATCATCAATATATCGGGATAATGATATTCCGAGGTCGACGCCGACCGAGTTGTCCTCTTGCATTTACATAATTACATTATATACTTCATGTCTCATTTGTGCTACGTGGGTAAACTCCAGAATTTTATCTAATAACTATATTCTATTTCTGGAAATAACCTATTAACATGTAGGACTATTCCAATCGGCTTCTTATCTAAAAATTGAGAAAAAAGTGGATTCTTCGCTTGACAGGCAAAGAACTATAGGTACATACGACCATTTTGAGTTAAATAAGGCATTGGCATTTTTTTGGAACAAATTGAAATTGCTTATGATTTATTGTCAACGTTTTTAGACATAATTATATGCGAGTAGATCATAACAGTAGTATGGACTATTGTTTAAAAGTTACAAATATGTTGTATGAAAACTACGAGTATCTTTAAGTAGATATACAAAGGCATACCAGTTATTTACGAGGTATACATAGATAAGAACAATGGGCTATCTGAAATTGATATTAGGCATGTTACAGTGCAACCAACCTTATCTTTGGTTGTGTATGTATCGTGATTACACTGACATATCTTGCGGTAATGGACGTTTCTCATCTCAGAAACAACTATGTTCCGTACCGTTTCACGTACACAACTCACGTTGCAATACCTGTGCCGAGCAAAGCGTAAATCACGCCGAGACATATCCTGCAACAAATATCTGTAGGGCAAGCAAATATTTGTCTTGCTGAAATTGTAGCTCCGTCTGGTGTTACGTCTCTGACCTGTGCGTTGGTGCGATGAATTGCATCTTCACCAGCTTCACACGTTTCGTATAATTGAGTAAATATGTAACTTCTCGTTTACTTCAGTAAATATAGTATCTTTCCTTCGATCAGTCATTTTATTTGGTACAAACCAATAAAATTTAGACCACGTTTGCAGATAATAACTAACTTTATCTAAAAGTAGGTATGTCTCTACATATTATTAAGTTAGTTAAGTATCTATGTTATTTAAAACATTCTTTATTCTATTCCATAAATAAGATTATAATGTTTTTCGTACATACATTTTAATTATTACGCACTAGGTGGTACAGTCTATCACAAAATTTAACCAAGTGGTTGCCACCGTGCACTCTTGCGAAAAATCCAAAATGGTAACCATTTTCTTCTTATACTTTTTATACAGGCAGTTTTCACTTCCGTCGGCACTACCGGAGTGTAACATTTTTTTACTAGACACTGCCTTGATTGGTTTACATTTTTCTAGAATTTAATAATGTTAAGTTCGCGCGCAATGAGCTTAAGAATTTAATTACAGGGAACCTTAGAATGTAAGCAGCTTATCTATATGTACCTACAGTAAGCGAAACGCTGTCCTACTCATAAAGCACAAGTTTCAAATTCGCTTGCAGAGATAATGAATGGATTTTGAACCTGGAGTTGTAGGGTATCCAACGTAGTCAATTTCAAAGAAATATTCTACCTTTGAGAAGAACATTTTAGAATTTATAAATAATTGTCCATCCGAAGGCTTTTTGATTACAGTATTTTTTTCTCTGGCGGTTAACAAGCACACAGTAGGTATATTCAATGATAATGCTACCGGTTAAACGCTTACATTACCAAAACTGCAGTAGATATCGTCAAATCAAAGTAGGAAGGAAAGGAAGTAGTGTTAATTTCACTATGATTGGATTGGTAGACGGGTGGCAATATCCCAGTTGGGCGGTCGCAAATTCGAACAATTTCCTGAATTGGTGATCTCAATTTGTACCGGTCCGGATCGCTGACTCCGTATCATAGTTACGACAAATAAATATTAGGGCAACGATAACGTCGACCATCATTCAGTGGTGCGACAGTATATCAGCTTGATGTAGCTATGATGTCTTTGAGACGGTTGCACTTTTTCGTATAAAATTGTTGGTATGTGCGACCGTATCTTCTTTGTCGACTGTACCTACTTACGCATTGATTTATATACTTACGTTAGTGTGATTGATTGTTTTTCTACAAACGATGCTGTTGGTGTGAGATACTCAAAACTTGAAAATGGTACACATTTGGTTTATATTAGATTGACAAAATTTAAACTTGGATGACAGAAATTGTAGATAAAGATGTAAATTACTTACCCGTTACCTATTTGTTATTTCTTTTCGAATTTATTTCTGTTTCCTTAAGAATATAGGTCATCAAAGGAGATACGATTGCAATTTTTATACCTATAGGTAAAATTGTATGTAAAGGTACGACCATCATAACTCTTTTGTTGACTATACCTACCCACTTATCTAGCAGATTTTTATGTTTACATGAGTATGTAAAAATCCTCAATGTCCTAATATTTTCTCCAGAAACATAGTCACAGTATCGAGGACACACCGATCACAAGGCATTCCTGACATAATCGCGACGCAGACGATGCATCAATCTGTGTAAGATTACTTACGTGACTGCAATGATCCGCCATTCTGCATGTTTCATGTGCTGGATTCAATCATTTGAAATCACGCTCATGTTCATCGACATCAAAGAAAGGCTTCCTTACTTTGTAAAGTGGGGCCTTAACCATTGCATAAAGAGGACAAATTCATGTACTTTTGAGGAGAATTATCTTTTAATACTACTTTACTCAGGCCTCACTTTTACAATGTACCTAACTCTACAGCTGTTGTAAAAGGCTTCCTTTCAATTTTACGCTGACTTGAGTATGTGAGGTCAGATTCGCTCCAATAAAAATCGTACCTTTAAGCAAAATCAAAAGAAGAAGTAAATGGACTCCAGGCTCAAAAGTGAATGGCTCGGATGATGAAGATGAAGTTCGTAAACGTGTATTTGTGGCTTTTGTTTCTGTTTTCATAGGGTTTCCCCCTTCAGGGACGGCAGTTCCTTAAGCCTTTTCTTCAACTCCGAATGTAGTTTGATTTGGATATCTATTTATTTATTTCGTTTGGAAGTCCGCACACGTATACCTACTTACCACTCCCGTTGAAAATGTATGGTGGTTATTATCGTACAGGTTCCGGACCACGCACCTCAGTAGAGGAAGTTCGTCCCTCTATCCAGTTTTGTACAGTTCATTAATGAGTGGCAAAACAATCAGTGCGCGAGCCCGACTCGCACTTGACCGTTTTTTTTTGGTTGGCATGGCACATTGAGTTCACATGACTCACATTCGTTAAGCCTAGTTACGCCATCTATCGGCGTTCACTGTAAACACTTTGGAAGGCCAACTCAGCACGACGATAATTTTATGATTTTCATATTTAAATTTCCTGCATAAAAGGCTCATTAATTAAAGTTTAAGTTCTAAGTTCTATTAAAACCTATAAAGTTAATGAACAAATGTAGCTAGAACGAAAAATATTGAAAACCCTGCCATCTATTCGACGTTGCAAGATTGCCACGTTAGTTCACGTATTAAGGCAAAGATGGCAGCACATTTTTTAAAATAATGTTCTCAATGTAATTATTGGTAAATACCACGGAGGACAGAATAATTATGATTATCATTTCCTTCTCCATGGTAAATACTTATTATTTGATAAGAAAAAGAGAAACAGGTGGCACTCGAACCCGCGATCTTCCTCTTACAGGGGAATGCTATGACCACTGACACTATCTTAAAAGATTTGAATAATACTTAAATGCTTTAAAATTTAATTAATAAATTATTATTTGGTGAATTTTGTTTTATTCGTTCGTACCGTACTAGATTCATAAGTGCTTCCCATAATGCAATGCGACAAAGCTTTCGCCTACTTACGGTTCCGATGGAAGACGCTCCAGTAAAAGCCAAGAGAAGCCGCCTCAGGAGATAGCGTAAAAGACAGAATTAATAAAGAACAGGTTTTGGATACAACCGGGATATGATGACGATGACGAAATACAATTATTGTGTTCCAATCTAAGTATGTACTACCTACCTATGTAATAATGATTAGGTACTAAATTCTATTTTCATAAAATGTGCACAATATTCTATCAAGAAAAAAGCGCACCATTAATACCTGGAATTCCTTACCAGTCCACGTGTTTTCCTCTTCATAAAGTCCCGGGTCCTTTAAGCACGCGGCGCCGGCGGCGTGAAAAAACATCTGATAAGTCCATCAAGCTGAGTGCCACCATTGCAACATGGTAAGTGTACAGACATCATCATCCGAGACTCTTTTCCGAGACCTTGCCTTCAACTTATCATCAGGTGAGGTGAAGTCGAATACTTCTGGTAGGTAGGTACAGAAATGGTTCACCCTTGTCAAATGATACATTTATCAAGTATAATTTTGACAAATTTTCATTTGACAAACAATGTCAAATGAAAATTCGTCATTTGTTTTTTGTCAAATGATATCCACAGAAATACCTAGACCAATTTTTTCCATTGAGCGGGAATTGAATTAGAGACCTTTAACTTACCAGTCGAAGATCCGGTTCATTTTATTGGTAGTGACAACATCTACATCTCTAGAAGTACCTACTCTTCACTTCGAGAATCAATGATTACCGACCTCTGATTGAGAGTTCACAAACAGAAGGAAGGTCAAGCACTATTGACCTTTCTACCTACTACTTACGTTGTATACATAATTATGGAACAGAGACGTAATAAGTATTATTATGAAAATCAAACGCATAATTTTATATAAGCCCCTTACCGTTTGTTAAATGATGGTTATGTATGATACGGCTGTGGCGTGACGGTAGTGGAATCAACTGCTACTCAGGGGGCGTGGGTTCGTTTCCCGCTCAGTGAAACGCACGCTAAAGCTTCGGTTCAATTGTCATACGAACATCTAGGTATGGCAGCCCTATAAAGTCTCGCAATTGGTCTAACTGTAAAATTTCGATATCGCCAATGAGTTCGTTGTGGAGGTCATAATATGGCAGTCCCTTCACAGAAGATATCGAAATTCAGCCATGTCGCATTTAGTCTGGAAAATGTGAACCCCGGTCTTCGAGGTAAAGGGCTTAGTTGGCAGACAATAACACTGCCCACCCGATGGAAAGTGGTTACCATGCCTGTGAACATGTGCAACACCAGGGTTGTCACCTTTCAAACTTTCAAATCGATAGAATACTCGTACTTATTTTACAAATCAACTTTAAACATCGTTTTATTTTTTTTTAATAAATGTTCAGATCGTCATTTAACTACATCCCGCTAGAATCCGCTAGATGGTTAAAAGCTGCACTGAAGTTCAGAGGTCTGGATGCCTTAGGTTCTGCCTACTTTGACGGCCTAGACTAGACAGAGATACTTTTTCACATCCCACCTCTTTAGGTGGGATGTGAAAAGATGTGACTCTTCAGTCAGGGATAGTAGGAATAAGAAAGCGTAACTAAAGTTTTTATCGAGCGACAAAGAATTAAGCGATAAAGCATTATAGTGTGTATGTATAATGTTTGTATTATTATTGTGTACCAATAAGAGCATTAAATATCATTAGGTATAAGTAAATAATTCATCTTCTGCCTGTATGTACCTCAAGTGACTGATAGATAACGCCTTTGGCAATTTTACGTGCATAGTTAAAATTAAAATAATAAAATAAAAAATGGATTTATCTACTTCATGAACTTTACTCGAACCGGATTTTGCTAATTTACTTATATTCGCAAAAATATTTATTAGATTAGCGCACAAATTTGACTACCTAATTCGTATTGATCAGCTTATTATTATAATAATATAACTTCGATATTGTGACTATAATAATATCAAAGCCTTGCTTTCTAAGCAATGGCAAGGTCACACAAGCTCTGGTCAACATCCGCGTTATTTGTATTCGCTATTCTAATATACACTTGGCGAATACAATCGCAGCTTCATTTGGAATTTTTTATAACTAGCAGATACCCGGGACTTTGCACGTTCAGAATTCAGTCCCCGTTCCTACCACCTATGGTAACGTATTTCAGGGATAATTTAAAATTTAAGTCTATCCTTGTACAAAATATCAGCAAGATCCGTTCAGCCGTTTGATAGTGATTGAATAACGAACATTCAAACATCTAAATATCCGAACATCTTCACAAACTTTCATTTCCATTGTACACAAACGTTCATAATGATTTTCTAGCGTAATATTTCATTAATTTGCCTTCATACATTCCTGTCAGATGTAATTTCTTCTGTCATTCCCTTCTTAGTCATATCCTCTTTTACGCAGTCCAACCATCTTCTCTTAGGCCTAACCTCAGCTTCTAACACCCTTAAAATTCATACTTTGAACCTTTTTTACAACATTAATTTCACGTTTACAATATTACTTTTACTTTCACGTTTATAATATTATTAGGATTTACATAATAGCACTGAATATTTTTATTGGAATAATCCACCCTGGATTATTCCAATGAGAAATGACCTCGGAAGCCTCGGATGATGTGACCGCGAATGCAATCGGACACAATGTCTTTTGATGAGTTCAATAACAAATGATCTACCCTAACACCTATGGAGCCCAAACCAATCTTACTTGCTCTCGGTGCAGTTACAGGGTGACTAATAAAAATGTGAAAAATATTGTGTATTGTACAATAATAAAAAACAACTATTCATATAATAAAAATCAATTTAATCCACATCTACACACATATCACCAATTCTAGCACTACCTGTTGGGCACGATTCTCCATCGAACACTACACCAGGACCCGTTTCATTAAAATCCGTTTCATTATTGGTTTCGTTAGTATTCATTTCAAGCTGAACCAAAGCTTCTGGCAACCAGTCCAAAAAGTTATCTCCGAAATGGCTGTCAAAGAGTGCACAGTTGCAATCACTTTTATTGTAAGCAGGAATTATAGGCACATACGTTGATTTAGGAATCACTTTGACGCGCTTTACGCGTACACGGATTTTTGCATCTATGGCTACACAATACACAGTTATTAAGAAAATGAGTGACATAGAGACCTTCATTTTGGCCCGCGATATGGAACTGACTGATAAAATAGATGATACAGTAGGCGTTGCTAGAAATACAAATGTTGTCGGTCAAGGTTCTATAAAAACTAGTTAAGAAGAGTGGTTCATAAGCCGTCATGCTTGTGCACGAAATGTTATTATCTTACTCCATATGCTTGCACTCGCTGATCTATTCATCGTAATTTTATGCACGATTTCGCTATTCGAAAATCTGTTTAACTAACCTGAGTTTTGCACGTGATGCAGACGATGCATCGATCTGTGAAAGATTACTTCCTTTCTACAATAATTTGTCATTCCAATCGTTTCAAGTTTTGGGTTTTAATTTTCTGATACCACGTCTATTTTCATTGATAGCGCGCCTTCTATGGCACTGGAGAGTGCTAGACATCTCCTGTTAGTTTGCGACTACTTATTTTGCACACTTCACTGCCTTGCTTATGAAGGGGTGGGAATCCATACTCTATCACTACGAGAAATGACCATTATAAGGGTCCGCAGCATAAGGGTGCCCGCTCTACTTCGAGGATACGAATTATACAAAAAAATGTTCATAAATTTTTGCTGACTAGCCAGGACTAGCAGAGGACCTTAAGGTACATAAGTAATGAAACTATGATTAATTGTTGTATCTTTACAGTACTAATAAATTATCTAGTCTGTGCTTATACATTCTCAAAGAGGCAGTAACACAAACAATATTTCAGATTTTCAGATTGAACAATTGAAGTGTCAGGCCCTCATTTTACCCTCAAAACACGCAGTCGTCTTTTATTTTCACGACAGGTGACTACTTAATTATTGTGCATTGTACAAAAAAAAAACAACTATTCATACAATAAAAATCTATTTAATCCACATCTACACACATACCAGCAATTCTAGCACTACCTGTTGGGCATGAATCTCCATCCAATGCTGCACCAGGTCCCGTTTCATCTGAATCCGTACCATTATTGGTTCCATTTGTATTCATTTCAAGCTGAACCAAAGCTTCTGGCAGCCAATCTAAAAATCCATCTCCAAAATGGTTATCAAAGAGCGCACAGTTACAATCACCTATATCGTTAGCAGGTATAGGCACATATGATGATCTAGGAGTCACTTTTACATGCGATAAACGTACACTGGCTTTGACAACTGTGGTTATAGAACACACAGTTAAAAAGAAAAATAATAATAAAGAGACCTTCATTATGGACCACGGTATGGAATTGACTGACAAAGCAAATGCAATAGGCGTTGCTAGTAATACAAATTATACAGCCAAGGTTACCTATTAAAAACCTGTTAAGGTGACTGTCCCTTATGCCGTCATACTTGTGACGAAATATTTGTTACTCAATATTATGACTTTATGCGCTCTTGCGGATTTGTTTCCGATTGCTTAGGCAGAATTTTATCTGCGAAAATCCTTCCTACATTAATGGATGGATTTTCAATGGAATTCATTGAGTCTGAAATCCACCATAGCCTGTTAATTCTAGTGCTGCTTGTATACCAAAGACTTTAGTCAGGTAGGCATTGCTCACAAGCGCAAAATTGAGCTGTCCCTAAATACAATCATAATTATGGAGATAATGACTTCACTACTGCATTTAAAAGTTTGAACTTATTTGAGTTTATACAAAGTTTGACGCATTTAACATTAAATTTTCTGTTCTCATACAGACCCAAGACATCATACAACCATATTCAATATCATACTTGTTCAGTATTAAGCGTACACAATCAAAAATTCAAAGTAAATTTTATAAAGGTAACGAACTTATAAACTTTTTTTATGAAGAGTGTCTCAGGAAAAATATGTACTCATCGAGTTTTCTTCGTTGGAATAATGTAAATTCAATTTCTACCTATTTCGCGTCGTGAAAGTCACGCTCACAAAATTTGCTTACGGGAAGCTAGCCTGCTGCTGCATTTCTTTTGTCGCCTGAAATAAAACATTTTGATTTATGCCTCGATCGGAGGTCTGTAATTGTTATTGCTTTCGCTTAGTCACGTAACAAACTTAGTTTGAATTTTGATTAGTCACGCATCGCAAGAGATTAACTGAGACGTTTAAAATAACTTAAAAACTTTAAAAATATTGTAAAAATTGCAAAAGTTCGTTAAAAATAAAAGAACAGCATTCATAAAACTCAATTTGGCAAGTAAAAAATAGTATCTATTTGGTTTATGTATGTACTTGATTTTATCTACTATTTAATTACCTTGTTAAAATGATGAAATAAATACACATTTAGCAGCTGTCTACTAAATGTGTATTTTAACTCAAGCCCTAAACCAAACTGAAAGATTTTTTTTATTAAAGAAAAAAAAAACTACTTAAATGTTTACTTGAACCATTGCTTAATGTTGGTTAATTATTAAGTACCTTCGAGCCATAAAGCACTTGCATGTACCTATTCCTGCGGCTTCATGCGGCCAGCCGCAAGTGCGTTGTGTTCCTTAGATTGTATGTAGGTTATATTTTTCCTTCCTTCAGCCAAATGACATCTATTTCTGAACAAAAGCCTTTGTTCACAGAAGCTTTGTTCCTCAGGTTCACCTAAATATTCAATGCCTGTGATGGTGCGTGAGTCGCTCAGTTCCTTCTACCTAAATAGCGGAGAGCGTGATGACTGGTTCCTATAATAAGTCATACCTGCGTGCCATTTGTGCGACTGGTGAACTTTGATACCGTGGTCTTACTAATTACATAAAGAAAGAATTATCGAGAACAAAATAACTGTATACGAAATTATATCTATCTCTCCTATTGGTAAATGATGATGTGGTTGACAAAGAGGCACGCTTGGCTAGAAACAACCTATTCACAATAGACTTGAACTCATTGGTTATGGATCGAGTAGGGTATCAAAATGAAGAGAATCAAAACGCATACCTCGGACAACAAAGGCGTATATACACATACGCGTTTTTTTTTTTATTTCACCAATCGATGTAAAATACTTCGACACATGTCCTATATTTTTTTCGTAATTTTCCTTACAAAAGCCATAAAAATGTGTTAAAAAAATACAAAAGCTACTTCCTTAAGAAATATCATAATTAGCTAGCAAAAAAAACGTAAATATAGTTGCTCGATGCATAATTTATTTAAACCATTAACAATATGTACGTAATCGCAATCCAGTCTTTATTGCTCCAGTCAAATTAAAAGATGTGCACTCGTAAGTTACTTACTCCTTTATTGCACGGTATATTTTCGAATAACTTTTTCGTAACTTCACTTAAGCGTCACTGTTAAACTTATTCTGAATCGTATGTGTACTCAATCCTTAATAATTTTATAGATTATTTCACAAGTAGTCACTTACTGCTTCCTGCAGGATACCTTCCTTACCATTAACAATTCTTAACCATACTTACAGAAAAATGTGAATGTTATAGTTCAAACGTAAGTATGTTTACGTATGCATAGACAGCGAGTCCAGGTCATAATTTCGAAATAATCTGGCCGACCGTCAAAATTCCAAACGCTCATTTCGCCGTTGATGAATTCAACGAATGGTTGTATGGCCGACTGTTAAAACTCCGAATGGTCATTTCGCCGGTGATCAGTTTTACGAATGATTGTATGATCGACTGTTAAAACTTCGAATGCTCATTACGCCGATGATGAATTTTATGATTATTTTATTATTTATTATTAAAACCTGGCAAACCAATATCAAAATAATGTGGAATTTGCACATAAATTGCGTCACCTAGAAGCACTTGCATTCCTCGAACCAACAGAGTTTCCTGCAGCCTACAATATGCTTATGGAAAAGGTTTTTCCAGAGCAAGCATCAGAACTCATGTCATGGTTTTCTAAATACTATGTACAAGGATCAGTGAGTAAAGTCAGTTCAACAGATTTAAAATTAGTACTTACAAACAAACCACCCGTTTTCCACCCCAAAATGTGGACTGTTTATGAAAGCCGTCTGTATTCAGTTCCACAAACCCCAAACGCCTTGGAAACCTGGCATGAACGATGGTCTACGTTATTAAATCGAAAAAAAAAGGAATCTACGAGTATATAAAACGATAGAAGAGTTTCGAAAGAAACAAATACACACCAGGACTGTGATTGAACAGATTTCTTCCTCACAAGTTATACCAAAAAGAAGACGGATCCAGTATCAAATGCATAAAGAACGATTAGACCGACACCTCACTCGTAAAAGTGATATGGATCTTCTTGATTTTCTAAGCCCTCATCTGCCATATTAGTAAACGGTAATGCAATATTTTTATGTCTACCGTAAGAAAAGATAAAAAAATTGGTTATGTTCTGTTCAGTTGATTAGTCTTATTATACTACACACTGAGTAGCTATTAAAGATTTATTTTTATTAAACAAGGGAAATGAAAAAAGAAAGAAAAACTTTTTTAATATGTAATTAAATAAAAAATAAAGATTTTTCTTGATTTTCTAAGGATTTATTTGTAGAATTAACAAACCTAACCACATCCCTCCAAACCAATTATCATATAATATTTTACCACAAATAATCATAAAATTTATTATCGGCGTAATGAGCATTCGAAGTTTCAACAGTCGATCATACAATCATTCGTAAAACTGACCATCGGCGAAATGACCATTCGGAATCTTATCAGTCGATCATACAACCATTCGTAAAACTGACCATCGGCGAAATGACCATTCGGAGTTTTAACAGTTGGCCATACAACCATTCGTTGAATTCATCATCGATCGGCGAAATGAGCGTTCTGAATTTTGACGGTCGGCCAGATTATTTCGAAATTATGACCTGGACTCTAATAATATGGCAGATGTGGGCCAATCCACTCAGAAAATCAAATAAAACTCAAAAAAAACTCAGAAAATCCATATCAATTTTACGAGGGAGGTGTCGGTCTAATCGTTCTTTATGTATTTGATACTGGATCCGTCTTCTTTTTGGTATAAGTTGTGAGGAAAAAAACAGTTCAATCACAGTCCTGGTGTGTATTTGTTCCTTTCGAAACTATTCTATCGTTTTATATAGATTCCATTTTTTTTTTCGATTTAATAACGTAGACCATCGTTCATGCCAGGTTTCCAAGGCGTTTGGGGTTTGTGGAACTGAATACAGACGGCTTTCATAAACAGTCCACATTTTGGGGTGGAAAACGGGTGGTTTGTTTGTAAGTACTAATTTTAAATCTGTTGAACTGACTTTACTCACTGATCCTTGTACATAGTATTTAGAAAACCATGACATGAGTTCTGATGCTTGCTCTGGAAAAACCTTTTTCATAAGCATATTGTAGTCTGCAGGAATCGCTGTTGGTTCGAGGAATGCAAGTGCTTCTAGGTGGCGCAATTTATGTGCAAATTCCACATTATTTTGATATTGGTTTGCCAGGTTTTAATAATAAATAATAAAATAATCATAAAATTCATCATAGGCGTAATGAGCATTCGAATTTTTAACAGTCGATCATACAATCATTCGTAAAACTGATCATCGGTGAAATGACCATTCGGAGTTTTAACAGTCGGCCATACAACCTTTCGTTGAATTCATCATCGGCGAAATGAGCGTTCGGAATTTTGACGGTCGGCCAGATTATTTCGAAATTATGACCTGGACTCACCAAAGTTTTAAAGACCGTTGCGTGCCATTCTGATTTTATTATTGTTTAAATATAGCTATGGTTGTGAAAATATTATATTAAGAATTAATATTTTTCGTTTTGGAACTTTCATAGATGTAAGAAATTGCTATAGTTAGCAAAATAAGTACAAAATAAAGAATTATTAAAAAAAATACATAATCTCGTTTTATTCCTGCAATTAATCACCAAACTCTTTTTGATATATTGTACAGTAGTTGTAAAATCATAACAAATTAGATACCCACAATTCTCAAATTAAAATGTAAAGTTATTTTTTGTTATTAGGAAAATATAAGAAAATATGTATTACTCTGTAAAATATTTCTTCGTGCAATAAATAAGTGTGTCACATACAATATAAAATCTAAATAAATGATCACTGCAATATACACTTACATAAACTTACTCATTATTTATTTTCAAAAATAAACGTGCTATAAGTACTTAAAACTAAAAGCTCCGAGGTTGTATCACGAGGAAAAACTAGCAATAAAAGCGTTTGTATACATAAGATCCATGTTTTGTTTATACCTGAACAGCAAAAAAGGCGTATGTTTATTTACCAACAGTTACTTAAGGAAAACCCTAATACAATAAATAGGTAATTGTTAATTTTCCCTGTACTATGAAAACAGTAAATATATCTATAATTTCAGTAAATAAATATTAAAGAGCTCATTTAGAGGCTTCTTATGATATATGATACAAAGTACTATCATTATTAGTTCAGGCAATATTTCAGAAACAAACTGTTTTTTGGCTCTCCTGTAAAGTTGGTGTTTTCCAGATACGCCTTTGTTGTCCGAGGTATGCGAAAAGTAGATTACAAAAATATATAGATGTCATATCTTAACTAAAAAGTTTTAAATAAAATTAATTATTAAAAAATAAAAAAACCCGACTGCTGTCTAAACGATAGATCGTTTAGACAGTAGTCGGTTTTTTTTATTTTTATCTATCAAGCTTTTTTAGAAACAAGCTTGATAGCAGGCGGTACCCATTGAATTTCTTTCGGTTTAAGATTGGCAAATGGGTACCGCCTGCTATCAAGCTTGTTTAGACCTTTTAGACAGTAGTCGGGTTTTTTATTTTTTAATAATTAATTTTATTAAATGCTTGTATGGGATTGTCGCATTATCTTCTATAATAATATAAAAATGAATCAGTGAATATGTTGCTAAGCGCAAATCTCGAGAACAGCTGACCCGATTTCGCTAATTCTTTTTTTAGAATATTCCTTGAAGTACGAGGATGGTTCTTACGAAGAGAAAAAAAAAAAAAATTGTCTGAAAGGCGGTACGAAGTTCGCGGGGTCAGCTAGATTACAATAAAAATTAGATATCTATCAGTAATTTCAATTGTTTTTTTTTTACTTATTACAAATATACTTCAATAAATACGAAGGTGTTATTCTTAAGCAATGTGCGTTTAAAATAATACAGAGAACCCTAAAATTAACAAGCAAAGTATTTTATTCTCAGTCGAGTGGAAACAATTTTCGTTCGATTGTGAATATATGTAATTATATTATGTAAATGAAAATTGTGTGACTGAATTTGCTTACAAAATGAGGATACTTACCTTTATTTATAATCTACTAAAACTGTACTAAATTATTATCTACATAATTGTCAAGTAGCCAGCCAAGCCTTTGTCATGTAAATAACCGGCCTCGGGTCGTGTCTGATGCGAAGGAGCCCAGAACACTGGCCGCATTTCCGCTCTGGATTGCAATGACTAGCCTTTGCACCAGGTACGTTCCGGAGCGAGAGTCGTTAGTTTTTTATCTTATTCGTCGACCCATATCCGCCACCAATTTCTTTGCTTCTATGCCCCAACTGCCCATGGTCTCGACCGCCATATATTGCGGCTGGAAGGCGTACTTCGCGAGGTTTTGTAACTAAGCCGCAAGTGATGTAACTAAAAATAAAGTTCTAATCTAAGACATTTGGTTGTGTTTTTAAAAGTAATACATTTAGTTTATCTGAGTGTATCGATGTAGCTAACATTCTACACAATAGCACCCCACCAATCTCCCTGATAACTACGAACCAAGGACTTCAAAAGATAGTCATGAATATGCACAGCCTTCAATTTAGTACCTCTGAACATGCAAGGGTGAAATTGTACTATTATGTGCCTCCTGCCTCCATATTTGTTACATCCAATGTAGAAGGTAATAGAACGCAATTTGGGAAGGCAGGATTATAACTTTGGTTTGCAAATGGCTTGAATACCTATATTTCACCTGAGTTTTGTTTCGCGAAATGGTGTAATTGCAAATGTATTGTTTCTATCTTTATATTTTCTTGATGCAGCGTTCCGTGTAGGTATGTCAACGTTTAGTTTCGTGCGTTTTGGTATGTTGTTATGAGCTTTAGGTACATTTATTATTCGAATCAAATATTTAATTTATTTAGGATCCAATGTTTTATGTCTATAGAGCTAGTTTTAACTTTTTTGTTATTATTGTTTATAAGCTCGCGATTGACCACTGTGACGGTAAGTAATAATATGGTCAATTGGTTAATGATGGAACATGCTAAAATTGATGTCAACAATAAAATTAATTCTCTCCTAATCATTTCTGATGCTGGTTATAAGACAGATTGGGGCAAATTTCTTATTGGGGCTTTTTGAATATCATTTTCGGTGTAGCGTAGGTTACTACAGATCCTACATCTGTTAAAGCAGTCGGGGGCATGATCCACGGGGCGAGCGGAGCCTTAAGCCAAATATGAGAATTACAGGAGTGAGAATGTGGGTAGGATTCTTAATAAATTTTCATATGTTAATAATGAGATTGTCGATAATCTCAAAAAGTTGAACACTCTCTAGTACTTATACCCTTAGGTAGAATTTGGCACACGTTTGCGGTTTATGTCATCAATATGTATAAGGTTGGAAGATCGACCCATATCCATTCGTCTGTGAACTTGGATAAGATCAATGAATTGACACCCGTTTTAATTACGGTTTAAATACTTTGTTAACAAATTGTGAACTGGAATTTTATAATTCTTACAGACCACATGATTTGCTGTTGATATGCAAATACCGACTCACCCCCACATGGGATCGAAAACCATAGTTGGTGAAATGTGGGTGCTAATACACCTCTGCTTACCCCTTCGAGGATTTACAGGCGTGAGTATATATGTATGAATATGTTTAATATCAGTTTCTTCGTCTCATAATAACGTATTTTGTATGATGTCAGCTAAATACTGTCAATATAATCATGGAACTTTTTGTAAACTTTCAAAGTAATTTATCTTACCTTCCAATTTATTATTATTATATTGAAAAGATCCTTTACCTTAATCCAGATTAAAAGTATAAGTAAATTTGGTTCACGCTTACGATCGAATGACCAAAGTTCTCTAGTAGGTACTTTGGGAAAATATTGGAAATTCCTTTTATAATAATTTCGTAATGAGTTCGTTTTGTCAAATCTTATTTCAATCACCGAGAGGAAAATGAAAAGTTTGTAATAAAATCTCATTTGGCCGTCCGCGTCAGTGTGATTTCATCTATGAAAATAAGATTATTAGGTTCAAGTATTTTTAGAGAACAGCTGCTAATTACAGCTCAGTGAACTACGAGTAGGTACAATTTATGTCACAGTGGCAGTGACACAGTCTGTAGGTAATCTGGAAGCTATTGGATAATAAGTGGGTGTAAGAAACCAAATCATCATCAAATAATTTTTACAACACACTCGTTCATAAAATTACTATTATTTCACGGCAATTAGGCACGTAATGACACCTATTATCAAACTTTGACCGTCCTCGGCTCTCTTATGACCCTCGCCTGACGGCTCGGGTCTCAATGGCGCCTCAACGGTAATCACCACCTTTACTCACTTGTACCATAATGTACTATTACTCATGGAACACAGTATCCCAGTAACAGCAACGTAAGTTAATGTTGTTTGGTTCATTCTAGATGCATAAATTATTGTTTTTTGCAATGCAGTCTTCATAATTATTGTATTTCTTTCTTTCCTTCTGTGTTTCTTACTTCATTTATTTTTTCTGCCCTTCTTGCGTTCCGTCTTTTATCATAGAATATTGATATATCAGGAAATTAATACTTCACTTATTCACGAAGATACATTGATTTACATACTTATCTACACAAAAAAGCGACTTTTAACATTAATAATTTCAAAACCTTTACTGAAATCGATGCCGTATTCCCGTAGTTAAAAGCCGCATTAATAAGAACTGGGGAAGTGAAATTACTGAAGCGATTATCATGCCGGTTGCACATTCTATCAGCGGATCCGTTGAGCAGTAAATACAAACTCAACACGGAATAGCTTTCCTTCTGTAATGGTTCGACGTGAAAGTATTATAATGATATATTTTGGAGCCCTCGAGCCTTTGCAGATGCGTAGAAATGTGGCGTTCTTGGCGGTATTTTACCGTCTCTACCATGGTGAATGTTTTGATGAGCTCTTCCAATTAATCCCACCCTCTCCTTTCCTACATAGGACAACACGTGCAGGACTTAAACCCGTATACGGTGCAGAATATTCCATCAAGAACCAAGCGGTTCGGCGACTCTTTCTTCTGCCGCACCATTAAGACCTGGAATTCCTTACCAGTTCACGTGATTCCCTCTTCCTACAGCACCGGGTCCTTTCAACGGGGCGGGAAAAAGCATTGCATGAGGTCATCAAGCTGAGCGCCACCATTGTAACTTGGTACACACGTGTCTATAATGGTAACCGTCTTTTTCTAAGACTTTGCCTTCAGCTTACTATCAGGCAAGGCGAAGTCAAATTGACGTGTCCTATATAAAAAAAAAATGGAAATTTTAAAGCTGAAAATAGAAAAAAAATTGAAAATATGGAGATTTCAAACTAGGAATAACAAGAAGATATAGGATTATAACCAACTTGGGTCTTAGGGACCTCACAAGTATGTTTAGTTTAGACAGCCTCCGTGGCGTAGCGGTAGTGAACGCGGCCGCTACGCAGGAGGCGCGGGTTCGATCCCCACTCAGTGCAAATATTTGTGTGCATTAAATATGGGTATTTGCAT
The DNA here is from genome assembly GCA_914767945.1 of Eilema depressum. NCBI lineage: Eukaryota > Metazoa > Arthropoda > Insecta > Lepidoptera > Erebidae > Eilema > Eilema depressum. The sequence continues at coordinate 6,354,288 of OU612026.1, forward strand.
TGGTCTGGTCGTGCCTCAGAGAGCACGTTAAGCCGTCGGTCCCGGTTGCCACAAGAACATCTATGGCAGTCGTTACGGGTACATAGTTGGTGCCCTAAAAAGTCCAAAAAACAACGGTCTAGCTGCAAAGCTTCGATATCGCCTAATGTTAACATTGGGTCGTGGAGGTCAGATGGCAATCGCTTCACGGAAAATATCGAGGTCTAGCCAAATCTGTAGCTATGACTGGTAAAAGCGGACCCCAGACTCCGAGCTGAAAGCTTCGGATGCGACTGGGAATTAACGCTAGGAGGAAGAAGAAGAAGTATGTTTAGTTTGAAGCTTCCTGAACTTTACCATAATAAAAGTAATACAATAAATGCTAAAGCTTTTACATTCGTTGGTTTGCAATTTTGGATCGCCATTTGTATAGCGGCTTTTGGCGGCTATTGGCAACTACCAGACTGGCTATTGGTATTTTGGCATAATCTGGCTGTCATCAAATGAGAGAGCGATTATGGTGCTTGGCTTGGCTATGGTAGGCTGTCCGTTGGCTGACATCTTCACAGAAATCCAAAGATCTCAAAAAGCTTCGATTTCTTTAATATTCAACCGTCACACTGCTGCATTGCTATGCAAATAGTGTGACGGTTAGCAATTATTTTTCCTAACCGTCACACCAGTGTGACACAGCGGTGTGACGGTTAGTCGGTCGTCTCAAAATGCATAAACATGCTTTTGGTTTTGTTAAATATAAGCAGGTTATGTTGAAACCAACCAGTACAGTTGCTTACTGAAAGAAAAATGAAGTACTTTGCAGACCGTAAAATATTGCTATCAACCTTGGTTCTGTACAAAAAACACAAATTGTTCTATCTAGCTGCGTCACCGTTGCGTCGTCCGGACAGAGATAAATAAAGGTTGTCGGGGTGCGAAGGGACAAGCTGAATGTGGTCAATATCGTTATGTAAGAAAATTAAGGTACAGCTCTAGTATTAATCAAACCAAAGTAGAGTAGAGATGACGTTGTAAAATATTGGGTAAGCGGCTTTTTGGGTCTTACCTTTGTTAGCTAGTAGCTTTTTTCTGTGACCTTGTTTGTGAGAGTTTAGGTTATCACTAATATGTACGGACAAGCGTACCCTATGGTTTATAGCCGTGTCCAAATTCAAATTCTTAATTCCTCAAAATTGTACAACACTGTTACGGCTTTTTGACGTCAAATTCTGCTTAAAACTAGGTTTAGAACTTAGGCTTGCTCATCTTCAAGTTTCATTAGGTACCATAGTGAGTTGTAAAAAGTGACATTATAAAGAGACTGAATTGCTTATGCAATCGTAATATTAGTATAGATTTTGATGTTTCCGAGATACCAGGAAAAATGAATAATGAATGCTATAGTATTTAAGAAAGTAGAAAGAAAGAAAAGAGATGAAGAACTTTATTATATAGGCTTTCTAGTTACAACTTGTCCTACGAATAGAAAATATTAAAAATAATCTGAAAATGCAAACGTTTTTGATGACAATTCAAATCATTCAAATCCCAATCACATCACATCACAATCACAAAAATGTATTCCAATCAAAAAAAGACAAAGACAAATCAATTAATTTTAGACTCCGAGTACCTTGACAGCGTTTGTCCACCGCCACCGTCACCGGGACGGCACCGAGAACGAGATTATTTCGCTATCGGCGGCCGGGATGACGGCGCTCGGTTGACGGGCATGCGGTGGACACATGGCCATAGTAAATGTATGTATCGCTAAATCGGCGCCGTCATCTCGTTCTCGGTGACGTCCCGGTGACGGCGGCGGTGGACAAACGGCCTTAGCCTATCGGCATTAATGTCTTACTTTCGGATTTTATCAGAAAATGTGTCGAAAACTGATTGCACGAGTATAAAATAGCTAAAAACTTTTTGACCTTTCATATACTTATTTATACCTAGGTATGTTTATTTAAATCACAACTATTGATTCACAAATCAATGAAGTATTTTGTTAAAAGTACTATAGATACGATTACTTGGGTTTTATAAAGTTTCAATGCAAATTCGTCATTGATTTATTTTATTACGTGATTTTAATTTGAATGTCGCATTGTTAGTCATCAGTAGTTATTAACCAATGTCAAATAATTTACAATGTGCTAAGCGGTAACGATGCATGGCAACTAATCAACAACATGCCTTTTCATCGACTTTTTGCTGGATATCGGACCAGCAAAAACCGCACCAAAGTACCTATTCTAATACGTAATGTTACTTAAGACGAATGGGAACCATTTTCACGAAATTAAGATTGGATGTAATGGACACAAATAGTTTCTATCTCAGCCTTCCTAATTTATAATTTGCACGTAATTTTCAACAACAAAAGGGGGTTGGGTAATGTTGGCGTCGTGTCGGAATTGAGCGGCCATCAATGAAATTGGTATAATATGAAAGTACAGTATAAAGTGATCAAAAGTTACTATGGACAAACTTCTCTAAACTATATCGGGACTTAGCTATACAGGGTGGTATTTTTCAACTTTACTTAGATGGAAGTACTCTAAATACTGAAGATAGCGAATTCCACTGAAAAGAAACATTCCCTTATTTTTAAAAAGAATCAAAACTGCATTCATAGTTTTCTGAAAATGCCACACCCGGTAGTCGAACCGACTAAAATCTTCCTATAACCTTCTATTTCATAGATTTCCTATTACTTAATTTACCAAGTTTGTTAGAGAGATTTGAACCTTATGATCGACCCTATAGATTGATGTAATAAAAATACAGGGTGTTATTTTTTCGAATTGTAGTCGGTTCGATTATAAGGCGTGGTAAACGAGTTTTCAGCATTCCTTAAATGCAGTTCTGTTTCTTTTTTAAAAACATACTAAACTGTATGCAAAGTTTTCTGAAAATGCCACACCCGGTAGTCGAACCGGGTACGAGTACCTACTCTTACTACCGGAGATAGTTAATTTCATTCAAAGGAAACACTCTCTTATTTAAAAAAGAATACAAAGCTGCATTTAAGGAATTTCGAAAGATCGCTTGCCACGCCCTGTAATCGAACCGACTAAAATTCTTAAAAATAACTCCCTATATTTTTATTGCATCAATCGATAGGGTTGATCATAAGGATCTAATCTCTCTAACAAACTTGGTGAATTAAATGTAAGGAAATCCCTGAAATAGAAGGTTTTGTAAAATATTAGTCGGTTCGACTACCGGGTGTGGCATTTTCAAAAGTCTTTGAATGCAGTTTTGTTTCTTTTAAAAAATAAGGTAAAGTTTCCTTTAAGTAAAATTCGCTATCTTTAGTATGAGGGTACTTTCCTTCAAGGTAAAGTCGAAATGTTCCACCCTGTATATCGCAGCTCCGATATTACTTACAATGAAAATAATGACATTTGTACGTGTGTTTAACACAGTACAATGAAGTGGTATCAAAATTAATTATGGCCGCTGAAAAAATTAAGAACGCCACTGTCCATACTAGATTACCCAATCCCCTTTATGACAATATTATGTTGATTCTAGTTACGGTGGTATTCCAAAGAAATATTTGAGAAAAACACCCTCTGCTATACGTAGTACCTACAAAATTGAATATTACGTATAAGTGAATTTTCCCCAACGCTTCGAGTTTGGTGCCACCTGCAGAAAGGTGCCTAAAGTTAGATGTCAGTATCAAGCCTAAGCCAAGATATAGTGTGACAGGTGTAGACCTCTTCTTCCTCCTAGCGTTAATTCCCAGTCGCATCCGAAGCTTTCAGCTCGGAGTCTGGGGTCCGCTTTTACCAGTCATAGCTACAGATTTGGCTAGACCTCGATATTTTCCGTGAAGCGATTGCCATCTGACCTCCACGACCCAATGTTAACATTAGGCGATATCGAAGCTTTGCAGCTAGACCGTTGTTTTTTTTGGACTTTTTAGGGCACCAACTACCCGTAACGACTGCCATAGATGTTCTTATGGCAACCGGGACCGACGGCTTAACGTGCTCTCCGAGGCACGACCAGACCAATGCAAATACCCATATTTAATGCACACAAATATTTGCACTGAGCGGGGATCGAACCCGCGCCTCCTGCGTAGCGGCCGCGTTCACTACCGCTACGCCACGGAGGCTGAGGAGTAGACCTATATAATATTAATCTGAAACTTTTTTCTAAAGTATGGAATTTCCTATGAATACCCTCCTATTATGTCAGACTCGAACTGACTAAAACCGCACACTGCCTTGAGTCATTAGTTATCGAGGTTGCTTTTGGCATAGGAATCCCTCACATAAAATAAGTAAAAAGGTACTGCTGCAATGTGAAAGTAATTCAATATCATTTATTAACCCGTATTTGATGTTAGATCAGCTTCATATTCAAACAGAAAATTTCCAATATACAATAAACAATACGTTCTACATATTACTAGCTTTCTCTTTGGCTTCGCACGCATGGGAAACTTTTTTTATTCCTACGGGAACTAGATCTTCTCTGATCCGTTTCTATTAGCCACGGCATTGTCCCAAACATATTTCGAAGCTAGAAAAACTATTGTCTTTTTTACCTTGGGATAGTGTAACTTTTAGCCAGGTAAAAAATGGCTGAAATTTGGTAGAGGGATAAATTATAGCCTGAAATAACATATAAGCTATTTTTTATCCCTCAAATAGGTTTTCATGGGTTGCGATAATGAGATCAGAAATCCACGCAGGTGTTGTCGTTAAAATATGAGATCTAGCTAAAAATATGAGATTTCTATATTAAGAAACTTGTAGGAAGAAACCTCTATGAACTTTTTATATTCCACTTCAACATCGTCAGACTCCTTAAAACTTGAAATGACGCAATAATCGCCTATTTAACATCGATGTTTAAGAGCCTCGAGCATTTTTTAACAAAGTATCAAACTATTCTCAGTCTTAACGCTGTAGATTTATAGTTGCATATACCGTGGGGTGTCAACTAATGGATCGACTCCGTGATTGTACACTCAACGATCCTTTTTCTCTTGGGAGACAAAGGAACTTTTCTATAGAGTCTCTGTCAGCACATAATAAGGTACAAATTTTTGCGTCACACCCGAACATAATTAAGAAGATGTTTGAATGACTAAGCTCATTCAGTGGCTCAATGGACTCTTCTATGCGACGACCTATATTTTGGGCCTTTTTAAGTAGTGTGTGAATAATAGCGTGTTTTGTGAAAAGTCTTATATAGCTTGATAAAATGTTTTCGATCGAGTTTTGTATTGTTAGATCTAGTATTAAGTTATGAATCATCATCATCATCATTTTAGCCATAGGCAGTCCACTGCTGGACATAGGCCTCCCCATAGATCTCCAATAAGACCGGTTGGAAGCGGCTCGCATCCTGCGCGTATAAAAGGTGAATAAGCTAATCGTCGTTTCATATGACGCAGGATTATAGGAAGAGGTTATTATGTTTTAAAATCATAGATTTCTAAAGTATCTAACTATTGTAACCATTAAGACCTGGAATTCCTTACCAGCTCACATGTTTCCCTCTTTCTGCAGTCCCGGATCCTTTAAGCGAAGCGTGAAAAAGCACCTGATGAGACCGTCAAGCTGAGTGCCACTATTGTAACATGGTACGTGTCTATAAAGGTGATCCGGTTTTCTGAGACTTTACCTTCAGCTTACCATCAGGCGAGGCAATTTGACTATTGACGTGTCCTGTATAAAAAAAACTACTATTTGTAAGTACAAATGTTTGGATGGTTACGCAGAAGAATGGAAGGATGGATGAATGAATGGTTGAATAGAACGATGGATGTATATTTGTTAATCAATCACGCCAAAAAAATTGGAATAGATTCCTGTGGGTTTGGCGGAGCGGGCTCACATTTCCACATGGGTGGAGCGCGGCCACGGGCATCAACCAGTTCTTACTAATTTTAAACTTATGTATTAACGTAATTCTGTGTTCATAAACTTATATTGTAAGAAAATGTGTTGAATTATTCCTAAAATTAATTATATCATTCTTTCTATCTGCTCATAAAATCTGAATCTATAAATTCACAACTAAGTTTCTTGCTATTTATAAAATGTAGATAGTTAATGATATTCAGGTTTCATAACAAGAACGAGCTTCCTACCGACCGGTCTCTCCATTAAAGATATTAGCGAATATGTTAACAAACCGCCGACTTAATGAAGATGCGACTTTGACTTGCAGATGGTTGACTGGAGAAGTGTCTCCTTGTTACATAAAACTGCAGGTAAAATGAAAGTACTTGTTAACGACTGTGTTCCGTGGACAGCCTCCGTGGCGTAGCGGTAGTGAACGCGGCTGCTACGCAGGAGGCGCGGGTTCGATCCCCGCTCAGTGCAAATATTTATGTGCATGAAATATGGGTATTTGCATTGGTCTGGTCGTGCCTCGGAGAGCACGTTAAGCCGTTGGTTCCGGTTGCCATAAAAACATCTATGGCAGTCGTTACGGGTAGTTGGAGCTCTAGAAACTCCAAAAACAACGGTCTAGCTGCAAAGCTTCGATATCGCCTAATGTTACCATTGGGTTGTGGGGGTCAGATGGCAATCGCTTCACGGAATATATCGAGGTCTAGCCAAATCCGTAGTTAAGACTGGTAAAGCGGACCCCAGACTCCGAGCTGAAAGCTTCTGATGCGACTGGGAATTAACGCTAGGAGGAAGAAGAAGAACGACTGTATTCCTGGTAGAATGGATTGGATGGTTGCTTTAATTCTCAATAACTGTTGCCCCCCACTTCACCCACGTGATATTTTGATCCCGGTGTCCCTATCCGTGGAATAAAAAGTAGCCTGTTTGTTATTGGTGATGATGACGATTCATTTTTTTTTTATATAGGACACGTCAATTTGACTTCGCCTTGCCTGATGGTAAGCTGAGGGCAAAGTCTTGGAAAGAGGGTCACTATTAAAGACACGTAGGTACCATGCTACAATGGTGGCACTCAGCTTGTCACGTCACGTGTTGTCCTAAATAGGAAAGGAGAGGGTGGGATTAATTGAAAGAGCTCCTCAGAACATTCACCATAGTAGAGACGGTAAAATACCGCCAAGGACGCCACATCTCTACGCATCTGCAGAGGCTCGAGGGTGTTGGTGACTTCAGGATTCCCAATAATGAGTACTCACTTATAGGTAGACTAATGATGTTGTAGGATAACCATTCATTTTGCTTAACATAGATGAAAATAAAGTGTAATCCAATGATTTAAGCTGAAATTCTATGGGATTTTAGATATCCTATAAATATTTTAACCTACTTCACCGCAAAGAAATTCTGACGACCAAATCCTAACGTAGAAAATGTTTTGCCCAACCAAAATGCAACTTGTTAATGACATTAAAACAAACATAAATTTTGCTAAATTACTTTTAAAACTGCTACAGGCGAAGACTTTCAAACTTCTTGCTGAATTATGCCACTCGTCTTGGCTCTTAATCACGGTACATGATAGCTTTAGGCGGCTTTCAGTAATGAACTCGGTTAGAAAAATGCTGAAGGCGGTAGTGGGTTTGTCTAGTCACTATGGCTTTTGAGGTGGTATTATGGGCTTATTAGATATACCTCGGGACACATATCTTGGACCTAAATCGCGAGACAAACGAGGCTTTGGCGCCGGCAGTTCTTTTGTAATAATTCATTCTTGGTGAATTTGAGCTCGTCCACCGCAGTAGCACTCCGTATATTAACAGTAGCAAATATGTTTTAATTATTATCTATACTCTTCATCACTCACATATTAATCTCATAAAATTATAATCATCTTATATTAGCTATATGGCATTCGAGCGGTAGCATACGAGGTTTTAGGTTCGGCGTCCGGAGTCCACTCAATTTTCCTTCTCTTTGTAGTTTGGCTTATAAGACTTTATGGGAGCGACTCCATCTCCCATCAATCTAACCTCCTCAGTCTATTAGTGAGAAAACTGGGGTTGCAGGAGAGTTCGACTTGGCCTCAATCTATAATATAAAAATGAATCCCTAAATGTGTTGCTAAGCGCAAATCTCGTGAACGGCTGAACCGATTTCGCTAATTCTTTTTTTTGAATAGTCCTTGAAGTACGAGGATTGTTCTTACGGAGAGAAAAATTTAAAAAAAAGGAGAATCGACTGTAGGCGGTACGAAGTTCGCGGGGTCAGCTAGTTCTTAATATAATTATGAAACCAATCTCATGCATAAATACTATAAAGTTACGTCAAAGACACAGTCCCGCTTTTGAAATTAACAATATTAGTCGATATTGACAAACACAGTTGACAGAGAAAACACCACCTATCGTGTATGGCGTATTTTAGGTGAAATTAAAATCTAGAGTTTGAAAAAATAATCTGATCTGATAAAAGTTTGCCAGAAGCAATATATATGAGAAACTCACTATAACAAATTCTCCTCGAAACACCAACAACTTCACGAAGAAAATTTAAAAGTTTCTATACATTATTTTCCTCATCTTACATCCCTATTTATTGCCAGTTCGTTAAGCTGTTCAGCCAGTATTTCAAGTTGGTTTCATTTCTTATTGCTACTTCTTGAACTAGTTCGGACTTTTAAATGTAGTTTTACTAATTTGTTTTTAATTTATCGCATGCTGTTTTGAAGACTACAGTTTCTGTGCTATAGCTTTGTAGTCTATAAAAAGCTATGCGATAGAATCCGATAGTAAACAACAAACAGCCCATGACTAAAGTGTTCGCTTGACGCCAATAGGCTCGCCCCCTGTTACGAGGGATCGAAGATTATAGTTGGCGAAATGTGAGTGATAAAACACCTCTGCCTACCCCTCCGGGGATTAACAGGCTTGAGTATGTATATGTATGTAATACCTATTATTGAATGAGTGATTTCCCACTCCCACAGTCATCTCTTGATTTGGCCAGTCAAGACAAGCCAAATCAAGAGATAGAGTTAATGGAGAGCGAAGCCCGGGTTTCATAGTACAAGCTTTGAATATAATGATGACGGTGAGGCTCTGACTTCGAAACGATAATAACGATGTATATAAAAGATAATATAACAATATTTTGTTTCAGCAATATCCTTGAAATAGATACTTACATGGCTGCTTGGTATGTAACCCCGCGTTTACATACTGCCGCTCGCATTGCACATCGTGTTGCCGGAAATATTCGCGCGATTAATGCCCTAGCATTCACACACGCGCATCATCGCGTTGGTCCGCATTACAGTATTCGCCCTGCAACGGAGACGGCGTAAACGTATGGAGGACAACGCTGTAGCAGTGTACGCATTATGCTTTTACAGCATAGCGAATTAATTAAATAGATTATTAATAAAAACTATCACTTTCAACTACTATACACTTTCCGTAGATCGATATAAATATTTTTAAAAGTAAATATTCGAGGAGCAATAACGAAAGTCGTATTTACTGATTAGCGCCATCTAGCGGTCTCGTATAGTTCATCGCGCTAGTATTGCCGCTCCTTTGACTCGCGCCGCCAAACCGACATTCGCAGCAACATACGCGGCAGTACTCGCGGCATGACGAATATACCATTCACACCACGTCTCTGCCCACTTCTCTCGCCACTTCCCTCGCTCTGCCGCGAGTATGTAAACGCAGCTTAAAAGACACGCGTGGGGCTGCCTACCTAACCGTCTGTCTCTTTTGTACTACGTATTTTGATAATACAAGTACCATAATTGAAATTAAGGATAACATCTACCTACCATGCTTGAAGGAGATTTATTATTTTAATATGCCGATAGTTATATCGATTTATGGGCAAATTGCAAAAATCATCGAAAAACAGAACTAGCGTTGGGCAGCTGAGCTTGATACAGATGGCACTTCTCAATATGACCCGTGTAGTCTGGTGGAGCCCTCATCATCAGTAACTTGAAACTTTGTGTCCGATGGCAGTGAAGCACTATTTGAAATATTATACACATTTTTCTGTTATATACAAAAAATGAGACGAATAAAGTGCTTAAGAGGCTTTTCCAAATCCGTTTGTATGAGGATAAAATACGGTATACTATTACGTGTGCAGTGTGAAAACTGACGTAATCGATCAAATAATTTAGAAGTTATAGGACAACAAACAGACGCGACAAGGATTTTGTTGCAGAACTGTTATATTATCACCAGTTTTCGTTTTCATAGTAACTTATAAAGATTTATACGTTTTTAAATATAAATATGAGCCTTTGATCATGACAAGACATTATATTCATTAGTCATGACATGACTAACTACTCGTACCTATTGATTTTAAAACTCAAATGACGGACAAATTAATAGACAGTTTGCGATTAATTCATTCTTATGTGATTAATGTAGTACTGTGAGCTTTATGCAAATTGCAAAATTGTCTTTTACAAGGCTCACAGATCAACTTATAATGAAATATAATGTAATTGAAATAATTTCTGAAGAACGTTTCTCAGAAGATCTCACGACGTAGTAGTTATTATTCTCTTTGTACTGTGATGCGATTCGACAAGGGAATTGTTTGGTACTGAATGGAACCAATAATGGAATACGAACACTTTATTTGATTGAAGAGTCCTTGGTAGTTGATTGAATCACAATTGGTTTCACATTTAATCTTATTGCGGGTGTTAAGTGACAAGGATTTGAAAAGTAGCAATCGTGATTATTCTTAGGTGCGGTTGAACAATAGTACTGCTGCTAACTAGTAGCATAAAACCAGAGTTTGTGAAACCTCCAAGATCATCAATTAACCTTGAAAATGTGCCATATACTCGTACTTATTTAACTTTGTGCTCAAAACTGCTCACTGCACTAATATGTATCTAGAAAAACCGATATAGAATCCGTAATGATGATTTGGGGTTTGGGAGCATTGTCGGTCTGTCTGTAAGTTATTACTATCCAAATATGGTTTGTATTGAATCAGGCGGTAGTTATTTTTATTGTAACTCCTAGTCGTCACAAGATCTATCAAAGAAGGCAGACAACATTCAACACCGGTGCACGTCATACGTCAACCGGTGCATTGTGGCGTAAACAATACTATTGTAAAAGAAAGAGGATTTTTAAAAGGTGGTAGTTAGCTTTTGCTTATAAAATATTAAAGCTTGTGATGTGCCCAACCTTTATTATATTTTTCAAACTACTTTCACAATACAATGCACAAATTCCATGTTACGATGTAGTTGTAATATTTTAACGCATCAACTCTCAAGAAAATTCAAGAAAATGTTTTTCTCTTCTCAATTCTTATTTATTTAGAAATACCTATCTGTTATTTTTGCTATAGTTACAGCAAATAGCAAGCAAAGCATGTCTGATAATTTTAAACAAGCCGATGCTCATTCAAGTTATCATCAAGCATTTAAGTATTGATTTGTTTAATTAATAAAAGTTATAAGTAGGTGCTTTGCAATTTTAGAATCGATAAATTTGTAATAAGAAAGGTCCGTCCCTTTATCGTTGAATATGAGATGCCATCATTAATTTAAAGGTGCCAAACTTTCAAGCTTTGATGGAAAAGTAGGTAGGTAGTAAAATTTTGTAAAAGGCTTTCTTATTTTCCCTTAGTCACTTAGTTGTGCTTGTTTTTATTCCAATAAGTATCCAAAAAGTGCCAATTTAATTTAACTTGTCCATTGATTCGCATTTTTACTAAGTAGGATATTCACACCGCTGACTCTTACTTTCACAGTACACAAACAGCCAGGCAATTATGGAAATAATCACAGTAAAATGTAGCAAACGAAATAAAATTAATTAAAAATTTTTTCTAAGGACAAATTTTAAGGTAAAATTTTTCCTAGTCAAAGCAAATAAGAAAATAATTACTGAAACGAATCTAAAGGAAATCGCAACATAATAGTAAACATTTAAGTCTCTGTGTTCATAAACTTTTGATCTTTCTAATATTTTCAGGACTCTTTTTGTCGACTGATTTTTCTTTGCCGCATTATAAAGTCTTGGAATTATTTAAAACCGCACGTATTCCCTTCTTCCTACAGTCCCGGGCCCTTTAAGCGAAGCCTGAAAAAGCATCTGCTGTGGTCGTCAGGAACCATTGTAACATCATAGGTGTCTGTACTGGTGACTCTCTTTCCTGAAACTTTGCCTTCAGCATACTTTCAGGCGAGGTGAAATCAAATTGACGTGCCCTCTAATTAAAAAAAATTGAGGTTCCTATATTTTTTTGAAGAAAGGAGACACGAGTGAGAGCGTGATAAGCAGCAGACGGACTATCTGTTCGAAGTCTATTGATAAAAGTGTTTTGGTTCAGACTATACAGGCTCTTTTTTTATTCACCTTAGCATTAAAATTTATATAAATTGACTCATCCCATGAATACAGGTACCCAAGGGACACAAACGCGCGGAAGTGGAAATTCGGGTCAGACCCGGTGCTCCTTAATTAAAATTGGCTATTATTGTAGGGGTATTCTAATTTACAGGCGAATATTTAATTTCCTGCTAAATTGAAAGACCTGAAATGTAATTAGTAACTAATTAAAATCTAGAGTTATCAGGTTTTGTTCTCAGTGTCCAATCCATTTCGAAAGGGTACGTTGGCCAAAATAAATATATCTTTTTATTTGCGCTCGTGTTCTTCTGTGTGAAATAAAAATTAAACAGTTGTTTTTCTTTTTAATATCTTTATTGTAATTTTTATTTTGTACGTAACTCAGACCTAAAAAGGCAGATGGAACAGGCTAGGTGTGGAAGGCGTAGAATCCGAGCAATGGTATCAAAACAAAGAATTTTTCAATATTTGAATTGGGTGATTTCAATATATCACCCAGTTACGAAAATGGACGAAGCCATTTTTTTGCGTATGAGTTGAATATATCCACCATATAGTGATGTAAACAACTGTGACAGTCATTATGAAGAAAGCTACCATCTTCAACAATCTGTTGTAAGTCAGCCAAGCATCAGATAATTCAAAATAAGGCTTATACACAACAAGTAGACTGTAAGGTGATGTGTAATTGCGCACTGTTGGGACTTGCGACTCATCCTTCCGGTGCGTCCTGTCTGCACGAATATCTGAACTGAATATTCTGAATATCATATTATGTTCGTACATCTTTATAATTATAAGTATATGTTCGTACATATATCAAGGCATGTTTGATTTTGTATTATTATTATCTTACATTCCATGACTTACACTTTTGAAATACCAGCAAAATTAAAACGCCGCGTGGTTCCCGGCAGATTAGAATTTGGGCCACCCCGTGTCTTCCCATGCGGTGTCGTACAAAGCGACTAAGGGATAGGACTGTTTAACATCAGACAGACTCAGCCTCAGATACGGGGCTCGAGACAACAATAGTGCCAGAAATACGGCAATAGGCGGATATCACGAATTTATTCCGCTAAAGAAACGCTATTCTCCGCTGTGCGACTATTCATTTGTGGACTAGCCCACCGTTGAAAAAAAAAACCACTTTTTAATGGATTCTACCACGATTTCTTTGTTATTTTTACATTCAGCCCGGCTTTTTGGCTAGTTTTCAGCAGCAGACATCATCATGTAGAACAGTAGGTACGGACTGCAAATAACCTCACCGTACTAACGTTATTATTAGGTATTAGGTACCTACTAGTGCGTAATAGTTCCAATAATACTTACAAAATATCTGTTTTAAATATTACAAAGTTGTTGTCGTTCCTTTCTTCGTAGTATCTCTTAAAATACTTATGAGCCATGTATATATTTATAAGTAGAAGCCTCCTAATATCAAAGAGCTTTACAAACAACAAACCAATCCAAAGAATATATTTGAAAGAAAGTATATATCTCAAACGAAAACCAGTAATTTTCTCCCCCATTACACTTGGCTGCATACTCTCGAACAGCCATTATGGGTGTTAATGTAGGCTGAATAACCAAAGGGCGTATAGATAACATTGACCCTTTGGAGAACCGATTTCGGTGTGAAAAGTTGAAATGTTTGGGTGTCTGTTGAGGGTTCACGGCTCTATTGTGGTGTTATTGACGTTTGATATCAGCTTTGAAGTATAATAAATATATTTTCAGGTTGGAGTATATTGGTTTTTTGAGGAGGATTAGACGAGGTGAAGTGTTCAAAGTAGGTAGGTACTCCAGTAGTGGATCAACTATCGTGAAGGTATAATACTTTCTCTAATGTTTGTTAACCTATTTATGTGAAAAGCTGGCTTTTGTTATCTTGTGTTTATGATATTATTTATTTTACATTTGTGTTGTATTTTGTGTGTACGCCCCTGTACTTTACTGAGTCTAGAAAAACGAGACTTTTGAAGCCTTGGATGTCACCGGGCCTTCTCAAGTGCATCAAAAACCGTGATAGACTTCACATAAAAACAAAAAAAGACCCTCAAAATCTGATACTCAAAACAACATATATTCGTTACCGTAACTTCTGCAAAAACCTATTACGAAAATTAAAAATCACCTACAACAAAGCTCAGATTGAAAAAGCCGGTAACGATCCTAAGGAGGTTTGGAAAGTGATTAAAGACTTAACACATACACAACGAATTAAAACTAGTCCTAGAGAGCTTCTTACAATATCTAACACCCCGATATCAGCTACAAATGTCGTAAATCGCTTTTTCGTAAACGTGGGCAGGGATCTGGCCGAAAAGATCAAGATGTCCACCACTTGCTTTGAGAGCGATAATCTTTATTCTCCATCTCCACCATCCACCATGTTATGTAGTCCGGTTAATTCATTGGTGCTCCTGGAGGTGAGCGAAACTGAGATTGAAGCGGTTATATCACAGCTACGTACTAATTCTGCAACAGGGTGGGACGGAATTCCGACTCAAATCCTAAAACATTGCCATCGAGTCTTATCACCCTCAATAGCGCACATTTGTAACCTAGCCATGAATGGTGGTGTTTTCCCAGACGTTCTCAAGAGATCAATAGTCCATCCAATCCATAAGAGTGGGGACAGAGATTGCGTTAACAATTATCGCCCAATATCGGTGCTACCGGCAATATCCAAGGTCTTGGAAAAAGTACTGAACCGTGCATTAAAGGCGTTTATGGACAAGTATCATATACTCGCACCAAATCAATATGGATTTCGCGCAGGTATTTCTACCGAAGATGCAGTATTTGATCTCACAAATGAAATTGTGGAAAATTTGGATAGCAGACAAAAATGCCTATGCATATTTCTAGACCTATCGAAGGCATTTGATACAGTCTCTGTACCCATTTTACTGGACAAGCTACATAAGCTAGGTATACGTGGCATTGCACATGAACTATTTAAGGATTATCTAACAAATAGGAAGCAAAGAGTAAAAATAGAGGACTACATTAGTGATGAGGAAATCATGAGCTACGGTGTTCCGCAGGGGAGTATACTGGGCCCTACCCTCTTCCAGCTATACATAAACGACCTATGTACACTAAAATTACCATACAGTAAAATTTTTACTTATGCTGACGACACAGCGATCCTTGTGAATGGACCAACCTGGCAAATTGTAAGGGACAGAGCCGAGCACTCGCTGAGCAAAGTCCTGAACTGGCTGACAAAAAACCTCCTAACACTAAATGTTGGTAAAACACAATACGTTGCCTTCTCAATAAGCAAACTTACTGACGCCCCTGACAACTTCTCCCTCAAAGCTCACCAGTGCACTGACCATCTAAATTGCACTTGCCCGGAAATCACGCGAAGTAGTCATGTCAAGTATCTGGGGGTGCATATAGACAATCGATTGAGATGGGACAAGCAGTTGGAACTGGTAACAACCAGAGTGCGACGACTTATACATATATTTAAATCTTTAAGAGATACCTTGCAAATGGATAAAATGAAAACTGTATATCTAGCGCTTTGCCAGTCTGTAATTCAATATTGCATCACAGTGTGGGGAGTAGCTGGAAAGTCTCGTCTCATAGCCTTGGAAAGGGCACAAAGAGCTGTTCTAAAAGTGATGACAAAAAAGCCTTACAGGTATCCAACTGTCAAACTGTACTCTGAGTGCGAGGTGCTCACAGTTCGTCAGCTGTTTGTCCTAAATACCCTACTTAGGAAACATCGACACTTGCCTCTATCCAACTCAAAAAGACGAACTGTCTCGTCTGTTTACACCCCCATTACTCGCCGAACCTCCTTTGCTCGAGCTCAAGCTCTTAGCCTAAGTATAAAATTGTACAACAACATACACAAAAAGCTAAAAATAGTGGGACTCACCAGACGTGAGGTTAAAAAGAGGTTAATTCCTTGGCTACAGAAACTTGACCATAAAGACACCGAAGATCTACTTGAATATGTTGAGTAAGGCTAAAGTTTAAACGAACCAAATTTAATACATATTATAATCATATTTATATATGAAGGTAAATACCTATAGATAAACACACAAGTGATCAAGGCCCCAGGCATAAACACAAACAAGCACACACAAACTCATAAATACTCTCTGTCTCTCTTTCTCTCTCTTCACACAAACATAAATACACACAAAGAAAAAGAAACACCCGTATCCACACACACACAAATACACACACAGACACACATACTCATGAAAACATAAAGAAAAAGATAAAAAAAATGTAACAGGAATCATATTTGTAGCTATAATTAACTGATCAAACTAGAGCAGTTCTATGAAAACTAACTCGACTGAATCAACTGTATTCCAATATACGGGCTATTACAGTCTAGTTTGGAGTTCAGTGCGTCAGTATCTTCCTGAGATTCAAACACTGCTATTGTTTTATTGTACGAGTAAATTTTGTATCTCAATCTGTCAATCTGGAATGTCAAATAAAAGATTTTTATTTATTTTTTATTTTACTTTCTTCTGGATTTTTTTTCTAATATGTAGTTAATATGAAAGTAATAACGTGGCCAGCCCCTCTGATATCAGGTTGACTGACCATTTCTAAGTTCTTATACCTAGTAATAACTACGTTGTTAATGTAAAGATTTACGACCTTGTCTTAACTTTAACTTTAAGAAATTCCTATGAATGTTACTAATAAATAAAATCAGCCAAGTGCGAGTCGGACTCGCCCATGAAGGGTTCCGTAGTAGCAAAGGTGAAAATTGCGGTTTATGACGTATTAAAAAAAAACTACTGACTGGATCTCGTTCGAATCAATTTTTAGTGGTAGTTTGCATGGCAATTTACATCATATATTTTTTTTTAGATTTATCATTTTCTTATTTTAGAAGTTAGAGGGGGGGGGGGGGGGGGGGGACACACATTTTTCCTCTTTGGAAGTGTCTCTCGCGCAAACTATTCAGTTTAGAAAAAAATGATGTTAGAAACCTCAATAATATTTTTAAAGACCTATCCATAGATACACCACACGTATGGGTTTGATGAAAAAAAAATTTTTGAGTTTCAGTTCTAAGTATGGGGACCCCCAAAATTTTATGCATTTTTTTTTATTTTTGTGTAAAATTCTTAATGCGGTTTACAGAATACATCTCCTTACCAAGTTTCAACAGCATAGGCCTTATAGTTTCGGAGAAAAGTGGCTGTGACATACGGACGGACAGACAGACAGACAGACAGACGGACGGACAGACATGACGAATCTATAAGGGTTCCGTTTTTTGCCATTTGGCTACGGAACCCTAAAAAGCCTGCACACAAAAAAGCCTGCACATAAATAATATTATTAACCCTAAAATTGTTTTTGCAGGCGCTTAGTAACTTGTTTCTTGATATCCATAGTTAAGTAGGTAAAATGTATTGATGGAACTTGAATTAAAGGTAAAGTATTATTATTGCTAACAATCATCATCATAGGTTTAAAAATGGCATCATGATAATGGTTCACATTCAAAAGCGTAATAACGCAAAAAATGTATATATTGCCACTACCTATACCACTACACAATTTAGCAATATAAGAAGAAAGTATCAGTCAAATATTTAACGACCCTTATTAAAATGAAGAGAGAATTTTCCTTCAAAGAAATAAGCTGGCAATCACCATTAACTGCAATGAATTGATAATTTTATTCATACAAAATATTATACCAGAAGAAATAAACAGGTTGAAAATAAATGGCGTTCAATTGACAAAAGCACATTTTCGAGGGTGACAGACAGGCGGAAATTACAACTAAATATAGGGGGCGGAAGCAAGGACGCGGAATCAATGGGGCTCCTAAAGGAGTTGATGCGAATAAGGGCTAAGGATTGGATAAAAAAACGTAAGTACCAAGTGCGCTGCTTCAGATATAAATTGAAGAGAATTCTAACTCGAGGGTCTCAAATTTGGGTATAAATAAGGTCGAAGGCTGTTTCTTGTATAGATTCACTGTTGTGAGTGTTGATAGGTACAACTCAAGTTCACTGTAGCGAATGTTGAAACAAGCGCTCATTACAATAGCAGTTTGGAATCCTGGTCTAGATTTATTTTGCTGTACCGTTGATTTAGATCGCAGCTCATCCTGACCTCTAGAGAAAGCGCGTTTACAGCCTGAACAAAGAATGAGGAGCCTTTAGAAGCCAGTTGTATGAAAAGGACATAAGAGGAGACGGTTGTTTGAAAAAGAAGATTTCTAGCATTGTTGGAGGTAGTTTCCGTAGTAGTTTGATTTAGATGAAATGAATTTTATATCTAACTGTGGATGGCAAATATAATTATATCATGAAAATTTGTTACGGTTGCTCTTACTGTTCAAATTGAACGGCAAAATCGATATGCGTATGTGATATAAACTGTACAATTTATACACTAAGTATCTCAAGCACACACAATTAAAAAAAAACACTTTTTCACCGAATATAAGCGATATATTTGGTATTAATTACATAGCCCGAGGTCTCAGCTACTTTTCAGCAGTCATGATCGCAGGATGTAGCACCGTGATATTCGTGTAAACTTCCGGCAGTATCACACACGATTTATCGGGTCAGTTTGAACAATTACTCGTAGCGCGTGTGCCACCTCCCATAAGGTTTTAGAAAAATCTAGTTGATTTGTGTGTATATTATAAAGGAAGCACAGTTACCAAAAGTGATACAACATTCTACTAATGCTTTTTTCCCCCAAAAATGGCAAAGATCCAAAGTCGTTAGTCCTCTGAAGGCTTTTGGTAGAGATTTGAATGAATTTTATTCTAGTGGTATAAAAGGAAATAGCATTAGCATGATGTGAGTGAGTGAAGAAATGTGAAGTCATTATCCAACCAATGGCCAATGGCCAACCCCAGTAGTTTCCAAAGCTTGCACCTCGGAGCCTGGGGTCCTCCTTTTTATACTTCTCGATTCCATGATGTTTTTTTTTTATATAGGACACGTCAATTTGACTTCGCCTCGCCTGATGGTAAGCTGAAGGCAAAGTCTCTGAAAAGAGGGTCACCATTACAGACACGTATCATGTCACAATGGTGGTTCTCAGCTTGACGGCCTCATCAGATGCTTTTTCACGCCCCGCTTAAAAGACCCGGGACTGTAGGAGGAGGGAATGTGATTTATTTAGTTTATTCTGATACGACAATCTGCGCTAGAGCCTCCTCTTAATAGATTTGTGTATATACCTATTCCAATCGTCTTGTAAATGAAGGTATATTCCCTTGAACATTCCACCCAGTATTGCAGTTGGTACCCAGTCACAGAAGTGCAGCTGATAACAAAGTCTCGTAGCAATTAGCAACTTTGTAATTTGATTAAAGTCGTAAAACTTTGAGAACAGTTCAAGTTTAGTGTATTAAAGTTTAGTGTAGTAAGTACCACAATTTGCTTCTAATTTTTTGAAATTCAAAATACGCAATGTATAAATATTGTGTTTTAAAAAACGTACCTATTAGTAACTGAATTCTTTATTTTAATCAAACCTTTTCATTACTCAATGTAATATAACTCACCAATTAAACCGCAGTTTTCATTTGTATTGATTTTTTTTACCATTCCATGATATTTATCCAGGGTGAAAATGACCCTACCTTAGTACTTAAATACTAGAGATAATACCTAGATGGTGTGATGGTGAAAAATCAAAGCAAAAACGTAAACATAAGAAATATTATTCTCGATATTCTGAAATAACTTGAAAAATGCTTTTTATAGGGATTGTGGGAATCACATTCTCAAAGGATGTTAAGTTAAATCGAGCACGAAAACTACAACCCAACGTTATTGCGGCTATACGTACGCTTTTACTGTGATTTAATATAGATGTAAGAACGTTTTCACATTATCCGATCCGATATCGGTGTCGGACGACGATAGCCAACAGCCGATAGCTGACAACACAGCAGTGTCGGCTCCGATATTCGATATCGGGCCGGACAATGTGAAAGATACCTACATGTTTCACACATTTTACTTCCTCCGATATCAGATTGGCGCCCGACACCTATATTGGATCGGATAATGTGAAAACGCTCTTAGTGTGGATATATTATGTATGTAAGACTTCAAACTGAAAACATGTCACGTTTTAGTGCCTTTCAATGTTTTAGAGTTAATACGTTGAATGATTTATATGTTTAAATGTTAGATAAATCGAAATGCTACCAGTTTGAATGATAAATATGATAGTGAATCTTGAGTTAAGTGAGCACTTATAAATACGCCGACTGCATAATTATTTCATAATTTGGTAGAATGATGAATGAAACCTTATTATAATAATGTAACTATGTTTAGATTATGATTAAATTTAAAGTTAGCTAAGTAGTAAAGATTAACTACTATTGAAAACATGCTGAATATTATGAATTCCATAAATGAAGGTCATTAAAGTCATAAGAATTACGTAGAGATTTTTTTTATTGGATAATTTCACCTTGCCTGATGGTAAGCTGAAGGTAAGTAAAGTCTTATGAAACAGGGTTACCATTACAGACACCAACAATATTACAATGGTGGATCTCATCAGATACTTTTTCACGCCCCGCTTAATGGACCTGGAATGAGCAGTTTTCCAGTAGGTATTTATAGGGTTCCTAAAGACGCGCTAGATGGCGCAGCCGGCACTTTTGGTAAGAAGAGTGTGGTGTCACATCTAGTGTTCCCTAATTTATGGAAAAAATGTTCTTCGGTTTTGTAATGATTTACTTTACTTAAATATTCTGTCATTTTTTCTGATACAATTATTTTAAATATAATATTATTATTTTAAATTACAGACCAAAGACATTTCATAACATAGACATGTCATATGCTTACAAATCAACGTAGAAAAATGTGCCGAACTCACACACACACATTTTTAATTCATCTACACTTCCCTACATAACCAATGGATTGAAAAGAGAGGACATGAAAAATACAATATAAAAGAAGAAGACAGCTATTGTTTGTCACTTGGACTTTAATGATAACAATGTACCAATCACAGTGCGGTTGCTAGTCGGTGACATAGGCTAACAAAATTATTGAAAAAGAAGGTACAGAGCTCTCTGAATTGAGGTTACTGCCTAATTTTGTTTAGACAAAGATGTTTGTTTAACTTTGTTAATGTATTATGAAAAAGCTAGGTAGGTATAATTTTTAAATTTCATTATTTTGTTGCTGTCAGTAGTACAATTTTAACAAGTACCTAAGTAGGTACTTGCCAGTAAAGTGAATTTTGAGATAATTGCGTAATTTTGTTTAGACAAAGATGTTTGTTTGTCATTGTTATTGTATCTTCTAATATATAAAATTCTTCTGTCACGGGGTGCGTAATCGAACTCCTCCGAAACGGCTCGACCGATTTTGATGAAATTTTTTGTGCTTATCCGGTATCTATGAGAATCGGCCAACATCTATTTTTCATCCCTCTAAGTGATAAGGGTGCAGCGGGAACGGGATTTGAATACCACGCGGGCCGAAAATATAGCGGTACGAAGTTCGCCGGGGCAGCTAGTTAAGTATAAAAAAGCTAGGTATGTTTATTCTATTTCATTATTTTGTTGCTGCCAATAGTATAAATTTTAACAAGTAGGTACTTACCTAAGTAGATACTTGCCAGTGAAGTGAAGTTCGCACTTATTAACTTACTTGAACCACATAGTAATAGTATTAGTAGGTAGGCAATTATAAAAAACAACAAATTAAAATTGGGAGGTAGTATGTAGTGAGTTTAATGCCTACGATATTCTCATCTGTACTTTAATCTATGTTCGGATCACACACGTCCTTGTCGCTCACGCACCAAATTATATCATACTGTCTCTTTTTAACAATTTTAACTTGAATATTATGAAAGTCAGAAATTTGGTCTTTATCAGTCGAAATAATGTATTATTTCCATGTGATATGAAATCCCTTTTGATGTATTAACTTAAGAGTAATAGTTCGTGCAGTGTCTATAAACATACGATGGCATTTTCGTTATTTTTATAAGTCACTGATGCTTCCGCTCAACGTCCGGCCGGCGCCGCTCGGCACGCGGTACTAGAGGCAAACGTTCCAATTGACTCGTTTTCGAATCTTCACGATTTTCGCGCAATAACGAATCTACTTCTTTTTATATATAATATCTTTGTTACAGACAGTGACGCGAAAAGAATTAAGCGTTTTATTATATTTTATCTATTATAATATGGGTAAATGAAATTAAACTTCATGGCAACATCGCAAATTCATGAAAAAATACCACAAACAAACCACAGAGTACATTAAAATTACCAAAAGCTATGCTAGCGCCATCTCCAAATGACTTAAAAATCAACTGATTATTATACCTACTGGAAAACTGCTCATTGTAGGAAGAAGGAAACACGTGTACTGGTAAAGAATTACAAGACTTAGAGAATTATAATTACGAGACAGCAAAGAATAGCTATATATATATATTTTCCAACAAAAAATATTGTTAGTACAGTCAGCATTAGATCGATCTTGATGAACAAAGTAGGTACTCAAAATAATCTTAATGCCTTGGTTTTGACTGATTGTTCTGATATTTGGTACACGTCTATAATTCGGACAACAATTTAAATTAATAAAACAGTTTCTTTTGCACTTAATATCTTGGTATTAAGATCATTTTGAGACTTTCCAGTCAAGATAGATCTGCTGCTGACTGTACCTACCTACCTAATCTGTCTACTTTCTTAATGCGCCACTTGTAGAAAGACGTAACTTCCAATGTTTGTTTTCTTCCACAAACACTAAAATTCATTTACATCTCGGAAATTACTAAAATGCTATTCAGTTATGGTAAGTGTCAAGACAGCTTCATTATTTATGAATATTACTGCATTTCACATTTCTCTTTACATAAGTACTGCAGAGTTCGAAGGTCAGCATCCCCAATATGATGTGCTTATAGCAATTGTGTCATGGATTGCGATCCAGAAGAAGAGGGAAGGAGTTAATTGGGGTGTATACTGTATAGCTTCATCTTTAACACGTCTTGGTAGGCCCACAGCATATTAGTATCAGCTCAGCTTGCGTTAAATACCTTTTTTTCAGCCGGTGGGGGTTATATCGGACTAGAACTGACTAAACTACTCTAAAACCCTAATTATAATTTTCTTAAATTGAATTTTATTTAAGCCCCTTTGACATTATTGACTTGTTACAACTGTAAAATAGTTTTTTATTGCCTACCACTTGCAATTTAAATATTTTGAGTGGGTATCTTTTTACCTCGCTCAAAGAATTGGCGACTATAATATGGCTCTTTAAGAAGGGCATTAGAAGGTTTCTTCAGGGTCGGCAGCACGAGTGTGATACCCCTGGTGCTGCATACGTCCATAGGCCACGGTAACCACTTTCCATCACGTGGGCCGTGTGCTGGTCTGCCACCTAAGTGGTATAAAAAAAAATTGGCATCGGTATACGCAAATCGAAACTTAGACTACCAGGGACTTCCCTCAAGAAATTCAGAAAGAAAATTGCTACTAGGAATTATTTCTAGGTTTGCCCCTTAATTGAGCTAAATGGGTTGTACTAAATAGGATAGCTGACTTATATCAAATTGTATTAAATAAATTAATAACAAGGGTCTTATTCTAGTAGTGATAATGTCACTTAAATAAAGTTTGACTGAATAATATACCTACCTACTATAGCAGAACATAAACATAGAAAGCTAACGAACCACAAACTACGACAGCTGTCTTTTATTTCTTCGGTAACAGATTCATCAATCATGCATGTTGTTACTTTTCACTTCACCGCTGTAAAAGTTTTGTTTGTGTCTTATTTGCTGTACGAAAATGTTTTTTTTTTTGGGTCAGTTACGTGTAATGACTTTTTTTTTTTATACCACTTAGTTGGCAGACAAGCACACGGCCCACCTGATGGGAAGCGGTCACCGTGGCCTATGGACGCATGCAACACCAGGGGCGTGACTTTATTGAAATACATTCTACTATTGCTTCCCTTCATTATTGAGTGACACAAAAAAAATGTGGCACTCCGGGAGCACTCCCGGAGTGCAACAGAAGTAAAAACTTTGCCAATATTATATAGATACTTATATAAGTATAGAGATGAGTTTCGGATATTCAGTACGTGTACGGGTAACTCAGTTGTTCAGAGAATTTACCCTGAAACGGACGGGTTCAAAATCCGTCCTGGATGTTAACTTTTACTGATCTAGATTGAATAATATAACAGGTACAATAATTGTTATGTCTAAGTCAATTTTGTATTCTTGAGTTCACAGCGAATCTTTACAATACGGACTAAAATTGAATTACATAATTATGATATAAAAATAAGAATAAAATAACAATAATAAACACAGGCTTTATAGTCCGCGGACATAAATTAAGATATTTTTATTTAGATACAGAAAGATAAAAGAAAAAGTTAGCATACCTACTAATTGCCTCATAATTTTAAGGTAAAAAATTACTAAGCTCAAAGGAAAATTCTCAAAGAAAAGTATACAAAGGAGAAATATAGAAAGTTAGGAATCAGTTTCCTTCAAAATACGTAATCGAGCGGTGTAACTAAGTTAATATAAAGAACGGTAAGTTTTCTTGAAAACTTGTGTGTACTGCGTGGTGAAAGGTGACTGTAGTCGAGTGTACTCGTGTATAAACAAAATGTACTTGCACATTGTGATCTACGGCCTGCTTCTGAACTTTACGCTTTGTGAAGCGCTTTTTCTCTGGAAAGGTGAGTATTTCAAGTGGAAAAATAATTCGATTAAACTTCGTTAAGTCTTTTAGAGTTTGGAATTAGGGTCGTTTTAATTTTTAGTTCACAAAGTGGAACAAGCAAATACAACTTCAAAATTTATCAAAATATCTTCTAGCTTCGGGTCTCATCTCTTTCCGTGTCTAGTTCAGTTGTCTGTTTATATAGTACTAACTATGCTTGTGAGTACGTCCACGTGGACTTAGATCTGACTTTTATTTTTTTTACCCGAAACGTCTATACGTTTTCTAAAAGAAATACCTCATAACATCAACTATCTGCTCGTGAAAATCTCGTCAACAACGGCCCAGCCACCTAAGAAATTAGGTGAAACAAAAAGATAGAGATAATTTTAGTATGCGTGCATTATGAGTTGTATGTTAATGTTACCAATAGGTCTTTTGATTTTGTTTCTTTTCTTTTGTGTGGAAAAGTAGCTCCACCTTTTATAAATTTCTGGAAGTTAAGGGCATTAATTTTGTTAGTAAATATAAATGATGAGAATATTGGCCTTATTTATGTAAAATTACTGTAAATTTTTTGTCCTATTTCCAAAATTTGCTGGCAGCATTGCCTCGTTGAATGGCAATGTTTATTCAAAATTTTAGTTTACCACTTAATTCAAAGGATCTACTAATACCCATACAAACATAAATACATGGTATGGTAGTATTTTGTGTTATGTTAAAAGAATCTGAACAGCGAAGAATGCAATATCTATTGCAAACATACCTACCCTTGAGTAAATCACATTATAATCAAATACTTGACTATTTTTTTTTTTTTTATCATGACATGCAATTATAATGAAATCACTTTTTATGTAATGCACTCGCTAATACTCGCGGCTTCGTCCTTATGGATGTCACTTATTGTTTATAATCATATCTCCGGTATTATTGTAAACAGTACGGCGGTTTTTAATCAGACAAATACCTTTCCAATAAAATAAACCGCATATAAATAAATTCATTCAGTACCTTGGTACTTTTCGCCCATAGCGAAAAAATGCAACAAAAACCAATTTTGGGTCAAAATAATTCAACTATTTTTAGGTCTCCAACGTACGGACCATAAACTTATTTACAATTTTACAATAGGATATCTAGATAAATAGATGTCGTAATGCAAAATATACGACAATAAAAAATAAAATGGTAATTTTATGGTAATACGATTTACTCAAGACCGTGTTTGATATAGATAGTGCATTCTTCGTAAGGAGGGCAGAGTCGCTGTAAAAATGTGATAACGCTTTACATTTTGAAATGTCACTCGACCGTGTATTAAGTCCGCTCTACACATTAGCGAACGCAGTGGCGAACGCGTTGGCCAACATCTATGCCTCGAGCACGAAAAACCTGTGTGTGTGAGAAGCCGGCCAATCGCAATGCTCAAATTTTCTCGATAACATTATCGCGATCGTGTAGAACGGGGGTTTGTGTTTCTTGATGTGTGGTTGGTGTGTTGGCCAACGCGTTCGCCACTGTGTTCGCCAACGTGTAGAGCAGACATTAAATGACCGAGAAATAAATTAATTGAGAGGTTTTAATTCACATATTTTATTTACCTTGACTTTGAATAACATATGCACCTTGAAAAAAATATTAGGACAATATGGTACCTACTATTACTTATAGTAAAATAATAAAGTATAGAATATTTTTTATGACTTTTGTCATAATAATTCATGGATGCACCCTGTGTACACTTGATATTTGTTGTATAACTAATAAATAAAATCCGTTAAACATATTTTCATTTAAATGAAAAATATATTGTTATATGGGATTTTGTCGTTAATCGTACTTGAATCTCCACTTTCATAACAAGTTATATTAACACCAATGGACAAATATATTTCGGCATTTGTTCCATTTCAGAAAAGGCGATGTTCCTGTGCTCCAAGGTATGCCCAGCATATTGTTCCAACCGACGGCGACGACGTGATGTGGGTAAGATTGTATTTGTTATGATGTAATGTGACCTGTCGTATTAAATTTGTATTACATTGTATAATATCGGTTTATTTGATATAGTGAAAATATTGATTTATAAAAGGGAGGCTCGGATTTCGTGGTTCACTTATTTGTAACTATGATAATGGTTACAAACAAATTATGATGTGTTATCATATTGATCAAATTTTGGCCGTCAAAAGTGATATATTGTGAAATGTGATACTTTTCAAGGCTGGGGTTAATAACTATTTAATAACTGGAACTGGAAATTTGTAGTAATTAGTATGCTAATTTAATGCAATATTTATTTTGATGATGGCCATTGACCTTGCTTGTCAGCATGGTTGTAGTCAGAGTAAGAGAACTATTAGACAGCAGAAAGTTTCAGCAGTCAATTAAATTCATATGTTATGGGTGATAATTAATTACCATTATTATAATTAGCTGACATTGTAAATTTTTTTACTCGCAACCTGACATTTTTAATTTGGGACTGATATGTCCTACTAACTAGATAAACTAAATGAATTATATGGAAATCTGACATACTACATTTAGAAATTTAATAAACTGCCTGATATGGGTTTATATGCGTGTACCTAATATTCTTATAAATAAATGAGTTATGAGTTCGTATTCCATTTCAGGTCCATCGTTTTTAGGTTACGGTAAAGATGAAACGCCCCCATATTGGCCAGACGAGTCGTCCGACTATATACCAATACCAATACCGCAATCAAGACCACAACATCACTACCACTGGGTGTATAAGCCGACTGAAGATCCAAAACCTTATACGACGATACCACCACCTACCACAACCACCAAAGACCCAACTTTCATTTGTGTTTTGTGTGATACGAAGTGTGGGGTGACCACACCAAAGCCGCAGAAAGGGTGGGAGTATGGGTCCTGGGCTCCGAAACAAGAGAAAGAGTGGGCGTACGGAACCGGACCTTGGGCTTCAAAGTTCAAATTTTGAATGCAGAATGCACCATCATCATCCTCATAGCTATTTCTCAGTTGCGACCAAATTTGGGTTGTTCCGTTTTCATACCAGAAAACTCATACCGGTTCGAAATTTATTAAGGCGTCATTTAGACGGGGAGAGTTCCTCGCCTACAAAATACGATTATCAAGAGGACAGATAAAAGTTGCTTCGCCTAAACATTCGCAGAAACAATTGCCTACGCGTCGCCTGGCGAGAATTACCTCGCATTTGACATTTGGTAGCGTCCGATACACGAATTATGTCACTTGCGAATCTCGTATGATATAATCGTAGACGAGAATTTAGTGTTTGCCTGTCTGTAAACACTTTGATACTATAATGGTATGGCGATTGTTACTAGTGATAGTCGCGTACGATTTTTCTAATTGAAACGTGTGAGAACTCTCCCTAAAAGAGCCTAAACTCATACTGATTTTTAAGTATTTTCATTTCTAATTCATACCAATGTATATCCCAGGGTCCATTTATTATTTTTGATTGGTATCTCGGCTTTTCTTAGTGGGACTGCCTTCTGACCTATCAACCCTGAGAGAAAAGTCTTAAGCAGAGTTTCGTCTGTTGTGTAGCCGGTGAGATTGGCTGGGCCCCGAACATATTGGTAAGACCCTCTACACAGGCTACACCCAAGTACAAACTTTGAATGCAACCGAGACTAACGCATGATGATGATGGTATTGTAATATTTGAAGTTTAATGCTTCTAGGCATTTTTCAGTAATGTAAATTTTTAAGGGTCTTTGAATCTGTATCTGATATAAAACTTTTGTTCAATCTTTTTACTTTCCTGGTGTTGTTGGCCAGAAAATTATAAAGATGATATTATCATGTAAATAACAAGAGCTAAGTACTTTTATATCTTTGTTTTTGTAAAAGATATATTAATACTACACTCTCCTTATGTGTGCCATAACCGAACCACTGCCTGGACAATCAACTCACGGTATAAATTCAATGAAATTCGTTTTAGTCTTTGAATTTTATAAATTTTCTTTTGAATGTTTTTTTACGCTTGTGTTCACCGATCAAAGTCTTGTCTTGTTATCTATCTCTGTTACTTTCATGTTAATTATGATTTTTACTGAGAACCTTTAATCTGAAACAGCGCCTTGTTCCATAATTGTCTCATATATTTCTGAAATTAGCCAATATCTCTTTAAAGTACCACCAATAAAAATAAAGTAATGAAATATAATTTTGTATAACGCTTAAAACCTAAGCTATTCTACGATGGATGATCTTATCACAATTTGCGATCTACCAAATTTAAAGAAAATGATAATTTAGATAATTTTCATGTCAAATTACTGATTATGAGTCAAAATCTAATTAATATTTAAGACCTATTTGTACACAACACTTAAGGCAGATAATGTGATTATGAATGATTATTATGAGTATGAGTATAAGATGCAATACATAATATACATATACTTTCGTAAATACTTTTTGACTTTATAATTTTGAACCTGAATCTTGAGAGTTCTTGCACAATCGATGCAGCTGTATCGATTCAAATCTGAAGGTCTTCAGAGTCTAAGACAACCTCTCCTGCAAGCCGGTACACCTGTTGATGGACAGAAAAAGCTCTGGAGCAGGCTTTCCTCTTGTAATTGGAGATCAGAAGAAGACTAGATATACCAGTCCATAAGGAAAAGAGAAGTAGGAGTGCGGACCATGGGCTCCAAAGTGCAAGGTATGTATGCAAATTTGAGAACCACAAAATTAATAAACAGTACTGTTAGTTCTTTGGTAAGTAACGAGTTTAGGTGAACTCGACCTCAATTATCATTTTCACTGGTGAAATTCGAGCTAAGTGCGGGTCAATGTGGGCCTTTTGAATTAAAAATAGAGAGTACGTGAGAGGGCTTCATGTAATTCATTTTATTATGAGGTAGAAAAATGAATGTTGAGTTGGCTAACCCGAAGCTTACATTTTCGCGTTAATTAGATTCTTAATTAATGAAGTCTGATGTTTTATTTCGGTAAATAACTGTATAACTGTTTGTTCAGGATGTTATTATTTCCATTGCTTATTTAAGTGCTGCATGGTTTTAGTGCATAATTATTATGTTGAAGTGTAGAAGTCCGTGGAAAATTTGAAAGTAAAATTGTATGTAGTGACGCAATCTACTACGTAAGTAATATACTGGTAATCACCAATGTATTAACTGCGAATAAATGCATTATTTCATTCTCTACTTCTCACTGTAAGTTGTACTTTTTAGTTTTGATAACAATGGTTAGTTCATTCATTCTGCTTAATTAGATTTAGGTGTTCAAAAATTGTATATCCTAAGCTGTCCACGGAAATTCTGCAGCCAACTGTACCGGTGGCGAGAAGTCCCTGTAACTACAACCTTGCCGGCTTGCTTTACAAAGGAAAGCCGTGATAGAGATGATTTTGTGCTGTAATCAGAACGCCTAGAACTATATACAAAATGACTATGGCCGTTCTATAAGACGTAAGATCATTTTTCATCGGTTTCCTTTTTAAAAAAATTCGCCCTGCGCCCCTGCACTGTACAGAATATATAATAACTAGCTACTGCCTGCGACTCTGTTAGCGTGGAAACCGTAGGCCTCAAAGTGTAGACTTTGGATGCAATAGTGACTAACGTTGTGATAATGGTAATAATCGTATCAGGACATTTGCTATTCATGAGGCTTAAGTATAGTCATAACTTGCAGTGCAATAATTTATTCAAATGTTAGCAGATTACGTAATCATGTAAACTCTCTCTAACCAGTGATACGAGTTCAACAGGAACTTGTGTTTTATAATATTTTTGCAACTTCTGGGGTATCTAGATGTGACTTAAGATTCCTTGAAACCAGTCCTAATGCAATGGTTTATCGAGTTGCATGTTATGAAATTAGATGGTGGTATTTTTAGTAGATACTAGTAGACCTGCGGCTCTGACTATGTAGGATTCTGATAACGTTCCTGCTGCACCTATGGGACCTATTACAGGGATTAAAGTCTATCTGTTATGCTGTATGCTTTTAGTTTAAAAAAAACAGGACTTGATACTATTTGAAATTTACGCGAATATCACTCATTGAAATAAACCACTTTTTAACCCGACGCGCGACGTTTCGGCTACTTGCCCCGGCCGAAAAAAAGGGAGCAGCCTACAGACAGTCCTATTTTTTTCCCATCATGTACTCTCTCCGCCATCTTCATGAAAAATAGCAATATTTAAATTACAAAATTGTTAACCTGCCCTGTGAATGCTTGCTGCCAATGATTTCAACCCAGGTTAACGGCCAGCACGTAGATTTGTTTACTTATTACTATAGTGGTATAGAAAATCATGGACAGAAATAAATTCAATTTCCATTATATTTTATGAGAGCATAAGAAAGGAGTTTCTTTGTATAATTTTTCGATAGTTCGAAAAGCATCCAATCATTTTTTATTTGTATTTGCTCAAGATAAATTTGAAGTAAAATTTTCGAATAACATTTTGGCGTGTGAAATATATTGTGACTCTGTTTTTCTTTTTGACTTATTTTTATTTTGATGGAAGGCTTAGCCATAAGTTTCATTTCGTGTTTTACATACTGTTATTCAACTTGATTTGTTTTTGTTTACTGACAATAGTTAGTTCATATTTACGTCGACGGTTTTCCCATTTATTGTTATTGATCATGAATGATGATTGCCTATTTTAGACCAACAATAATGTTAAAGGGAATTAACGTGATCATGGTGTAGGTATATTATACTTACATACCTTTGAATTGCCTGATGTTTCAACCAGGGTAGGCCAGGTTACCGGAACACGAGAATTTAAAAAATAATAGGTGTTTGAAAAGTTTTGTATACTTAGGTCATCAACATCTTCATGGAGACGCATTTCCCCGATTGCATCCGTGACCAAGATGACCTCGGAGTTCAGGGTCGGCCTTCCGGCTCTTCCTCCTCTACTTCGCACAATCTTGGGCGTCCATGCTAGTGAGACTATATGTATAGGTACCTAGTTCTATTTTGAATATCTATGAATATATGAGTGAATGTTAGTGTTTATGTTGCACTCGATTTGGTATATTTATAGTAGCTTAAGTTCGTCTGCAAGGTTATACCTAGTGATTGACCTTTTGGGATAGGTATACAGGCTTGAGTAAGTATAAATATTGAATACACTTCTTACACACTGTTCTACACTATTCTATTAGGTATTTAATCTAACCGTAAAATAGATGTAGGTATATAAGTATAGGATTGGCAGGCTTCACATATACACAGGTTCACAGCCTGCAGGCAGGCAACCAATCACAATGCTCCGTTCTCTTGGTATGTTCACGTGACGATTACGATAGTTTTTCGTGCTGGGGTGAGCACGAACTACTATCGTAATCGTATCGTGAACGTAACGATAGCACGAAGCATTGCGATTGGCAGGCTACAGGCAGGCGGCCAATCGCAATGCTCCGTGCTCTCGTTACGTTCACGATACGATTACGATAGTTGTTCGTGCTCACCCCACTCCGTGCTCTCGTTACGTTCACGATACGATTACGATAGTTGTTCGTGCTCACCCCACTCCGTGCTCTCGTTACGTTCACGATACGATTACGATAGTTGTTCGTGCTCACCCCACTCCGTGCTCTCGTTACGTTCACGATACGATTACGATAGTTGTTCGTACTCACCCCACGGGGCACGATAGGATGTTGTAAGAGGCGATCAACGGAAAAAATACATAGAAGATATCACGTCAAGAAGAGGAAAACTCGAAATTAAAAACCCTGTACCAAACCGTCTGGTCAGCATGGAAACAGTAGGCCAAAGCCTCCCATCATTGAGGCAGGCCTATTTCCAGTAGAGGACTGCGATATGATAATTGATTGGCTGACATTGCCAAGTACCTATCTTACTTCTCATTTTTTATATCTACGATGTTTCGATGGGAGGCATCTACCTACTTACTATCTGTAAACTAGGTATTGATCTATAAAATAACCTGTTTGATGTACTTGATTCTTGTTTACTAACTACAAAAACGTGATCATAAAAAATCATGATGCAAATAGGAAACTTCAATTCAAATGAAACCTCATTTTTCCTCATTCCCTTAAGGCAAGTTTGTACGGCACGTTTTTTCGACAAAATAAATTGGCGACCAACACAATTTCATCTTTCATCGGATGCCCTCGGGTTTATGATGTCAAACCTACAATGTTGTTAAATAGTCTTTTGTGTAATATTTATTTACACTCTGCTTATTAATTTTCTAAAAATAAATCACTCTTACAGAGTCTTACTTCTATAAGAATTGCCCGAATAAGAACCTAACTTTTTATTTGCAGTCGGCTAAAAAG
Organism: Eilema depressum; assembly: GCA_914767945.1. Classification (NCBI taxonomy): domain Eukaryota; kingdom Metazoa; phylum Arthropoda; class Insecta; order Lepidoptera; family Erebidae; genus Eilema; species Eilema depressum. The sequence continues at coordinate 6,387,596 of OU612026.1, forward strand.
ACTAAAGTCCGTATTCTAGAACGACACTCAGTCCTGAATCTCGATTTATCTGAGTTAAGTAACCTCATGGCGGACATCGGCAAATGTATTAATTTTCTAAAAATAAATCATTCTTACTTCTATAGTGACAGATAAACATAATTACCTAATAAGAATCTTCCGAATATGAACCTAACTTTTATTTGCAGTCGGCTAAAAAGACTGAAGTCCGTATCTCGATTTATCTGAGGACAGCAGCCTCACCGGTCACCGGTCAGGTGTCACCGGCAAAATCGAGACATCTAAACCAAAAATCGCTGAAAAAAGTTGTCACGTGACCAAAACGTTTTGATGTAGACATGTCTCATCATTCCACTTCATTGCTCGAAAAGAAGCGAAGAGATAACAATAATTATGCCTGCGCTCATTGATATAAATTGTTACTAATGTCATAGTCTACGCCGCCATGCTAAGACTGATTTGACAGATTGTATATTTAGATAAATCAAGATTCAGGACTTAGAGAATATTCTAGAATACGGGCCTAAGTTCAAAAATAAACAAGAATGTTTTTTTTTTTTACTGTGACCCTTTGATGCGGAATTGAAAACGGAAATAAAAATCTTCTGTACTTTTTGTTTATTCGCAACTTTTCAGTTGAGTTAAGGATCATTATTTTGTACCTGTTGACGAATTCCGATAGCTTTCGAGTTTTTTGTTTACCCTGCTCGAAGTTAAAGGACTTACTGAGAGAATACTTTTATGCAAGTAGGTAAATAACGCCACAACCTTTGATAGGCACTTTAGATTGGCATTGGATAACATTTTAAGTGCTCTTTTAATTGCGACATAGTTCTTAATACTTGTCTATAGGATCGCCTTGCTTGGCCAGTGTTGAGGGTAAAATAGTTTTATCTCACAGGTCAATTGTGCCTATTCTTCCTTAAGATTTCACTTCACTGGAGCAACGATGAGGTGGGTATGTCGGGCTCAAACCGCGTATAATCACATAGTATATCGTCAGGCAATTCGGTGTGCGCTAGGAAGAATAATCCGAAGATCCCGATTCCGATAAGGCAACCCCTAGTTGTTGGGTACCAAAATCCTCCCTCCCCTATAAAGAAGCGCGTGCAAAAACATACTTAATCTCAAAATAAAATAATTATAATGCAAACGATGAATGTCCAGTCAAAACAAAAAAATAACAACATCATGTTTTTATATAAACCAAGAACAACCTGACCTATACATAAAAATACATTACTTGGAAAATTGTGAACCACATGATCTCACGTGGATTATATTAACCTTATCACCCAAAGGTTACCTTTATAGAGGCCATCAATTTTAATCTAAAGCAAGTTATGTTGACTTTTATAGGACCACAGATGCTAGCTTCATTAGGACCCGGCTAACATCTCTACGGCACGGCACTTCATTCGTTCATTTTTGATATTAGCAAAGAAGTTCACCTCATTAATTAAAATCTTCCAAATGCATGGGAAAACTAATTTTTATTTGTATTGACAACCCTAAATTTGACATAGTTTGTAATTTTTATAATACGTTTCGTAATCTTATTTCAAGAAATGTAAATATAGAAAAAATAAAATTAAGCGTGAAATGTAGTTCCGTTTGTTCTTTGATATTTGAGGCTGAAAAACGCACTCTTTCATCATATATTTAATACGTTTGTTGTCTCACTGTCACTTCTTGGTTGACGTATCATCAGTCTTTGAAAGACGCGATTCGAAACATAGGACCGTGATCCTATGTTGTGTTGGGGCAGATTTTCACGTCAATTGCGTATCTAGTTACTAATCAGAATCGCGACAATGCGCCACCCACAAAAAATATGTTTTTAATAATGAATTCGTAATTTTATGAAATATTATTAATATATCACTGAAATATTAAAGTAAAATGTTGTAATATAAATAATAATATAATTCATGTAAATTAATAACATTGACGTATTTTTAGTAAGACACTATAATATGTCATTGCGCGCTCGCCAACTGAGAAATTTCGATTGAGAATCGCCCCCTGCAGCACACCGTCCACGGCGCCGTAGCACGGCGCCGTGAATTTCGACGGCGCGGTGCCGTGCCGTGGAGTTGTGGCCGGGGCCTTAGGCACTAGTAGTGATTCTGTGGTTGTTGCTTACCTGTACTTACTGGTATTTAAATTATACTTGCCAATCTCCTCGGAAGATAAGACTTATAGTAATGTGCATCAGGAGTAAATGTATTTATTTAGAGATGAGTTTTATTTAAGACTAGCTGACCCGGCGAACTTCGTACCGCCATATTTTTCCCGTTCCCGCTGCACCTATTTTCTCATCCTATAAATCTTCCCTGGACACCCACGAATATTTCAAGACTAAAATTAGCAAAATCGGTTCAGCCGTTCTTGAGTTATAAAATAACAACGAAAAGTGGCATTGATTTTTATATAGGTATTAGAAGAAGAGAAGAGAAGATGAAGAAGAAGAAGATGACTACCTAACTACAAATGTAGTAAGTGCAGTTAATCAAGTAGTTCGACTGGGGAAGTACCTCCGCCTTACAGAATACCAAAGGTATAATAACCTCATGTTATGTTGCCGGCGGTGAGTAGGGTAGCCAGAGCTCATTGAAATTAATTCAAAATATGAATTTGACTGTAAAAATCATCGATTTCTTCTAACAGTTGCATCTTCGAGCGAAATGAAATTGGAATGAAGGAAAATGTAATGCTGGATATAAATTCCATAATAAGCCCCTCTAGACAAGTGGCAAGTGACGGCGTATTGTAGAATAGAATGACGAATCTATGGGATTTGATGTATATGACAGTCGTCAACGCATGTCACAAACGTCAAATCCCATACATTAGTTTTTTTTATACCACTTAGTTGGCAGACAAGCACACGGCCCACCTGATGGGAAGCGGTCACCGTGGCCTATGGCAGCTGCAGCAAGCTGATTCATATTTATTGTGACTACTATTATTTTACTTCGATTCTTCATTTATTTTCATGACAAAAGTGACGAGCGATAGCAATTACTTGAAAAACTTGCCAAAAACAAAATAAGAACTAGCTCACAACAAATAGTTAAGAAACTTGAACTCGAAGAAGAAATAAAAAAATACTGTTTAAAGAAAAATGTTTTAGTACGAATCCCAACATTGTCAAGTTTTCAAAGAATATTCCAGCAACTTTTTTTAACGTAGCAATGATGTACAAACTTGGAGATTTTCTTTGCAGTTTTTTGTGAGGCTTATTTCAACGATATTCCTAAAGGGCAAACAACACTTGTGTTTACTACCATTACTTGAGCTATAAGACATTACATTTTTTTTTCACAGATACTAAGTCGACAAGAAGTACCTTTTTTGGGAGCAAATCCCCACGGATGTCACCACCGTCGGTCATCGGGGTGGTTATTTTGGACTCGGACCAGCAAAACAGCATGTCATTTTTTAATTACTGGGGTTACCCAATAAGGCATTTTTCTCGCTCCCCGGCTGACCTTGAGCCATCTACGGTTTTAGGACGATCCCCTCAAATGTGGGAAACACTATATCCCTAAAAATCTTGGAAAAAGAGGAAGGGAGCATTGCATTGCCGTACCGGCTAGGTTTTTAGGGTTACAGGCCGCCGCACCTGTCGCAAAACGTCTTAATAGATAGATGTACATCTAGTAATTTATTTATAATTTACATTAACAGTACAGAGATATTTCATAGACAAAGACGAGCGTATCTCCAAAGTTGAGTTCTCTTCCAGCAAACCCGGGAGTGCACAGAGGAAATAAAAAAGATTGAGAGGCAAACTCTTATATAGTAATTCTATGGATTACTTTATTTCTTTCAAAGTAACCCTAAAAAGGTCGTCATAAGTCCTAAAATCACAAGAGGATCCCTTAACACTGTGCCACTGCCGCAGTCTATTTTCGATAGACGCAGCAGCATTAAGTACTTATCCGATTCTAAAACAAATATTCAGTTGGTGGATTGTGATTCGAATTGCGTAGAATGTATAAAGTAAATATTTGGTAATCTGTCCCTAAGCTAACTACGTTGGATTGTCGTCACGTAATTCGCGTTAACGTGCAATGTCGCGTAAGCTTCCCGTTACCAAGGATCACAGGGGATTTAGGTTTACCTGTATCACTATGGGACGTGACGTCATCTGTGGAAAAACTATCGCATTTCACCTAATCTATAGTCTTTTCGAAATGAAATTGCAAAAAAAGTATCAAACGCTATCAAATTTCTACTTATTTGACTAGAGTTGAGTGACACGAATCTACCATAGGTACCAGAGGCGAGGGTGCCACTGATAGGTACAGTGTGTTATGTCCATCGGATCACTAAAACCCAGGAAAGGCTTGATGAATAATATAAAGGGATTCAAAGAATATTTAAAGCATTTTGTATGCCTACTATTCAAATCGCTGTATTCGCTTTTTTCTTTCATAATCGATTTGAACATAAAGGGAATGGATGCCAACATTTCTTAACGTCAAAAAGTCATTCACCGGACTTAACTCTTATTTCCGCAAATTTTCAACTAGCCTGTTTCACACACGGATATAAATTTTATTTTAATGCTTGGATCAAAGATTAAAGCCTCTGCAGTCGACTCTTTCTTCAATAGCGGGTCAATTTTACCATCAGGGAGTTACCATAAAACTTATATCCGAAATATCGGGACCGTATGATTTTGCATTTTACTTTGTCTTTGACATTTATTTCAGTAGGTAGCGCTTGGGCTGAAAAAGTTTCACGTGCGGTCATCTGGGGTTCATCCACTTTCGTAACTGATTTTTGATAATCAGCTACGAATGTAGAATTATTTTCTTGGTTTCATAACCAGTTACGAAAAAAAATTGTCAGCCCCGATTGCGCGATAAGTGCGTTTCATAGTTTCTATTCCTCGAATCTTTGGTAGGTACGCAACTTCGGATGGACATTTCATAGTAGACCTACAGGTTTAAAAATTTTACTTCTGGTTTTACAGTTAAGTTTTAGAGATGCTCGTTAAAATTTATCGGCGAAACCATTAAAAACTCATATAAATTCCATAAAATAACTTGGCACATTCATCTCATGATCTTAAAATATGGTCATAAGTAACAGCAATTTGAGAAGTAATATATGAAAATCCTACTAATATTATAAACGCGAAAGATTGTAAGTATGGTTGTCTTGTCGCCTTTGTACATGAAATATCTCTGTATTCTATAATGTAAATTTGAGTGTACAATAAAGAATAAAATAAAATAAATAAAATGTTTGTTACCTTCTCTTTCACGTAAAAGCTACTGAATGGATTTTAATGAAACTTTACAATAATATAGCTTATAAATACATCAGAATAACACAAAGGCTACGTTTGGTCGCGATAACCGACATCCACGCGGGTGGAGCTTCGTGAAACAGCTAGTATTCAATAATCCTATTTACATTTGTTTATCCAAGCGTTAGCCCAGTCGCATCCGAAGTGTTCACCTCGAAGTCTGGGGTTCACTTTACCAGTTCAACAGCGGATTTGGCTGGACTTGACGATATTTTACATGAAGCGACTGCCATCTGACCTCCACAATCCAATAGCGTTGGGCGATATCGAAGTAATAATAATAATAATAATAATAATATATTCTTTATTGTACACCATAAACAATATTTACAAAAAAAGAGTTAAAAAGAGAGTTGCAGCTAGACCTGTTGTTGAACTTTTTAGGGCTCCAACTAACCGTAACGACCGGGACCGAACGGCGGCGGTGCTCTCCGAGGCACGACCAGACCAATGATAATACTCATATTCATGCATACAAATATTTGCATTGAGCGAGGATCGTGGTGCGAAAAACTAGTTCAATATTATAATAATATTAAGTTAGGGACCTATTAAAATCGCTCATATAAAACCTATCCGTGATATCGCAAATAAAAATTTGTAATTGTACATCTAGCATTCCATACCCTTGTATACTAAAGGTATGATTCTGTAGACGACCGCATACAACAACTGCCGACGCGCGCAGCACATGTGCGTAATTCATTGCGGCTTAACAATAGTCCCCATTATCCGTATCGGAGTTTAACAAGTAATGGGTACGCTGTATCTGCGACACGCATCTGTTATCGTATGGGGTCGGCTTCGGAATCATACTTTAACAATAAAATTGAAACACAAATTCTTCCCAAAAACAAACAATTCATTTCCTACCCAGAAGCAGGCTGTCGGATATCACGATATTCAAATTTTATTACGGTGGGAAATCATTTATTCCGACCAATGGATTGCCATTATCCTTTTATAAAATGGCCATTTTTGTTGGATTTACTACAATTTGCGTGTATATGACGGTAATTCCTGTATCGTATTTACACCGTAATTTATGGTTGTATGTATCATTAAATGTTATTTAAATCATAGTAGTTTTAACCTATTTCAGCTTTTTCATTAAACTGAGCGAAATAAAATGACGAGTAGCCTTTGAATCATCTAAATGATACGAAGAATAAAGAAACGAAGAACAACGAAACGAAGAACAATGAAACGAAGAACAACGAAACGAAGAACAGTGAAAAACAGAACAACAAAACGAAAAACAACGGAAGTGATTTCCCAGCTGCTTCCGAAGTTTGCACTTTCAGTCAACCGTGGTATTTTATAATCAAGAGGCCCACGTTTGACACCAATCAATAGAATTCTACGATCTCTAGGACTAGGATGAGGTCGATAACGAAGCACGATTGCCTGAATTTCAATAGAATTGTATATATTTAGAACGATTTTGATAAGATCCCTAGTAAGATACCGGATTCAGAAGTACAACAAATACGATAAGAAACGTAACTATTTAATATTTACTAATCCAGGTCACGCTGTCCCCCACAATAATGTGTTCTACACATCAAATCTATCAATTTGTAATACCCTCTTCAGCAAGCCTGTTTATACTATGCTTCAGCATTGAGTTATGCCAGTCACACCACGACCCAACTAATGACCCGCAAACACTGCGGTCGCTAACAAATACTTAGTATTGTGGACATTATTTGGAACACAAATAGTGGAATGTCGTTTAGACGGTGAAGGGTTTCTTGTAGTTCTGTCATAAGTTATTGTTACTGGGCAAGATAGTTTGATCCAAATAATATTGGATTACAATGTTTAGCTACTGTTATACCTACTATCAAATTACTAGGTATTTTCCTATCATATTCTTTATCTTTGGTGCAAAATATACTATCAAAAACTAAGTCATGTGTTGACTCTTTTCGTAACTGCACCATAAAGTCTTGAAATTCTTTACCAGCACAAAATGTTCTTCTTCCTACAGTCTCGGGTCCTTTAAGCGGGCCGTGAAAATAGTCACTGCAGGTAGCTAATAATAGTAATCTTGGGCATCTCTGCCCCTCTAGACAAGTGGCAATTCGTTGCTCGGCGTATGATGGAATAGTATGCCAAATGTATGGGATTTGACGTATATGACAGGCGTCAACGAATGTCAAAAACGTCAAATCCTATACATTTGTCATTCTATTCCATCATACGCTGAGCAACGAATTGCCACTTGTCTATGGGGGCTGGTAGTCATCTCTTCCACGACGTCAGCCAGCAGATCTTGGGTCGGCCCCTCCTACTGTGAACTAGTGCAAGCAGCATGGCCACGTGTCTGCACCAGTGAAGGCGACTCTTCTGCATTTTATATAAGATGTCACGGCAATTAAGGTTGCCGCGGTATGAACGCCTATAATCTTATTTAATTGTCTTTTTTTACCAAGTTCTGCGAACAGCAAAATATCTAGAAATTAGCTTTGTTTTTTTTTGTGAAGATAAAGAACGTTTAAAATAATTACCAATAAGTACTTTTAACAAGCTTCTTATCAGTCAGCAAATAATATATAAGTATAGCGCCGCACGCAAGTAATCGTAGGTGTTCTGGAGCTAAATCACGATGAAGTTTGCTATTTCAAGTTTGCTTGTAGTGTTCCTTATATTGGCAGTGAATTCAGGTGAGTTCAGATTTAGTTAACTCTAACTTCGAGGAAATATTCCTAGCATGAAGTAACTTGAATCCGAATTAGATTAGTTATACTTGACCGCAATAGGGATAATGACTATTTCTTTGTTATCTAATCTCGAAAAAGGATCAGTACATAATAATAATGAACTGCTAAAGTGAAATTGTATATATATAAATAAGTAGTAAAAATATGCTTTTGAAAATTAAATTTTTCGAACCGCCTGAAAACGCTCTATGCAAAATTGTGACGTCAAGCTCTTGTATCACGTAGTGCAATTGCATGGACCACAAGAGAATATCGGATTTATCTTGCTCAGCGCTGCATTTACACGTTATAGTTCGTAATAAAAGTCATTTGAAATGTAATAAGGAATCTAAAAAGTCATAAATTTGGAATCAATTGCTTATGTTTTAACCTACTTTGGAACTAAAATAATAAAAAGTCGTAGCTATCTACAGTTTAGTTGGCAATATTTTATTTTGTTAGGCATATTTTGTCAGCAAAGACTAAGATAAATATATTGTATTGGGTGGAATCGGACGACTTTGTCACCATCCCTATTCTTTTCACTCGTGAAATCCGAGCTAAATACGTTCACACCGAAAACAAACATCATTATATATTTCAAAATAAACGTTTAAACGTGAATAACAAAAGTAAACAGTCACCGATATTTGATATCCCATTGATTCAATTTGTTTCCATTTATTCCAATCCGTTGATCCCGATGCTCAACATTAAACAAAGTGGGGCAACCATTGTCATAGAATATGTCAGAAGAAGTGCTTTGCAAATAATCGTAAGTATATAAATAATCTTGATATATCGGGTGTCCCGTAAGTGGTGTAATAATTGGAACGGAGTGATAGAAGGATTGTATCGAAACATTAATATTGTCCTCAGCCTTACAAGTTTGTTCGTTTAGCCTGTCAATTTGTAGCTTACTGCCGTTCCCAATAACATACCGATAGTTAATGGTAAAGGTAGTTCCTTTGTCAAATCCTATTGTTATTGTGCTACTATTAATTGCGTTACCATAGAGATTGATGACGTTTTTATCCTTTCTAATGTCAAAACTGGCGATAGATAGGTTATTGGGAACGGCCGTTAGAACCATGGATTTGTATTGCCTCTAACAGAGGGCTGTAAGAAGAAAGAGTTTCTGTGCCGTCAGCGCAGAAAGCAAAGCAGGACAGCCCCCCTAGACAAAAGGCAATTCGTTGCTCGGCGTATGATGCCAAATGTATGGGATTTGCCGTATGTGACAGGCGTCAACGAATGTCAAAAACGTCAAATCCTATACATTTGTCATTCTATTCCATCATACGCCGACCAACGAATTGCCACTTGTCTAGAGGGGCAGGATAGCCTTTTGGTCTTCCCACTGACAGCACAAAAACTCTCCAGCGAGTCATTCTGTTATTAAAATATTGTTTCTATACAGTATATGATAGCTGATAGCCTAACAATTATCAATATTTTACTACTAAAGAATTAATGTGCTTTTAAACTTGCTGCAAAAGCTAACCATCGTTACCCGCATTAAAACGTCTGGCTTCTTTCTATAGACGTATTTATTTCAAAACTTATACATTAAAATATTGTTCTTCAAGTATTTAAATGTACCTAACAGCGTGCCTTTAGAAATAAAGTATAAAGTCACTCTTGGAGTAAATTTTAAATAATGGAGATAAATAATCTCTTTCACCTGGCTGTTAGTGGTTACATACCCTTCATAAATAACAGAGGTATAACGCACGTGTTGTTAGCAGCAGAGGGAAATGCGAGAAGAGAAAAAGGAGATGAAAGAGCGGGGTCTTGCTATTAAAGAGCTCCTTGTGTAAATATGTAACAAGGACCGTCTTGTCAACTTTATAAAAGGTTTAGGCTAAAATATCGTAGAAATTGTGGAATACTTGCGTTGAGTGTTTCTAATTCCATAAAGAGTGCGAGGCGAGTAGTAGGGCGAGTGTGGCGCTCCTGTTGTTGCATACGTCCATAGGTCACGGTAACTACTTCCATCAGGTGGGCTATGTGCTGGTCTGCCACCTAAATTGCATATTAAAAAAACTTTAAAAACTACATGAATTAAACTTACTAATATGTGAGTAAACTGGTATAAACCCGTAATCACTGTAATCAGACATGGCAGGTGAAAGAGGATTACCCATAGGTATTTTAACGCAAGCTACTAAAAATATAGAGAAAAATAAGAGGTATTGTTTATACTTAGAGCCTTAGTTTAGTACACAAGCCTCTACATTAGGATTCCGTGTCGCAACGTCCTATCTCCTTCAATTTTATTGCGCCATTCATCACAATAATACGTAAGAGTGTGCGTGAATGCGGTCCACTGTATAATATAGAATGATATCTGGCGCTTTCTTTAAAGCTCTGGATTACCAGAATATATTTTCTGTAACAGCATTATTTTATTTTTGTAACCATTTCAAAATAGTAAATTTTGAAGATAATCTGGGCACTCTTGGTATGTAATTTTGAAGTAAATAATATAGTCACATCAAATTTAAAAGATCTATTTGCGAAGGGTAAGTGAACTCTAGGTTAGGCACTGCATTAAAGTATATATTTCAGTAGATCCATGCTTTCAAAATTGGATCTATTGAGAGAAAACTATCTCACCAGATCCATTATGGATCTAGTCAATGGATCTACTGAGATATATCGTATTTTTTTACGATGATACAGGTACAGATTATAGTCTGGAATAACACATAGGCTTTTAAGTTTCCATGGGCTGCAGAAAGCAGGAATTGAATCAAAATTCTAGTAATAGCCATTTATACTGAAACTTGGCGAGTTATAACCTCCAAAAGAAAATATATGATGCATAGAAAGTATTACGTTTTTCCATATGGCCCAGCAAAATTTACATAACCTTTTTAAATTACGTGTCAGTTAATTTAATTGAAAACCTAACTTGTTTATGTATGTTTGAAAAAAAAAGCTGGTATTCCGAAATTAAACTTTCACTAATAGTAAGCCCACGACCAAAATTTTTGTCTCATAACAATACAGCCAAAACCGCATCAAATCGATAGATACGATTATCTTGAACTCGAAAAAACCAATATCAGACATTTACCGCGTAGCGTTTGATCTGACCGAATTTTCAAAATTGTCAAAGAATTTTACCGAACTGCATCATAGCAATATGTCTGATTTGCAGACTGTAGTTGAATGATAGTTCTGAGATACCGGAAACATATTTTTCAGACGTTAGTGGTGTAGCGCAAACCTGTAAAATCACTTAAAAAAATTAAAAATGAGACAAAAAAAATGTCTCATAGCAATACGTCTGAAAATCTTTTTTATTAGTAAATTTTGGTTATTTGATGCGAACAAAACAATTTTCAGACGGAAATGTGAACGCATTAAAATTTGAGACCGTTTTGAAAATGTTAACAAATTTTACCGATCGGTATCATAGCAATATGTCTGAAAATTGTTGGACATGATAAAATAAGTTGTCCACATGTGCAAAAAATTTATATCAGACAAATTAAGTGTAGCATCTTCTCTATCAGACAACTTTTCGGTACTCAGATATCATCTAAAAATCGTATTGAGGCATCTTGAATTCTCTGTTACAAACCAATGAATACGTTGCGACCCTGAATTCATTACATGATAATTAACAAAGAATTTACCCGAAACCGTAACATTGAAGTTGAAGGACTGAAATAAGTCGCACAAAAGGAAACTGGGATGAAGTTGAAAAAAAAACACTGCTACACTTAAAGTGTCTGAAAACAGGTTTTTGGTAATCATGGCAGCAATACGAAAAGTTAAAAAAAAAAATATCCGTATTGCTATGATACAGGTCGGCTAAATTTGTTGACATTTTCAAAAATGCGCTCAGGCTATGTGCTACGCAAAAAATGTCTGAAAACAAACTTTTTCGTAATACAATTATAAAATCTATGTACATTTTCACTATCAGACGTATTGCTATAATACCGACTGCCTTTTTTTTTGACATAGCAGAAATGGCCTCCCACGCAGTTGCTACACTTTTGACCGTTACTACACACCTAGTCGGGTTCAGAATCATACAATCTAACGATTTTATAGGGTTTTTGCCGTATTGCTATGAGACATGGTTTTGGTCGTGGGCTCTCGTACTATAAGCTTAAATGTTACAATAATATAGGTACATAATATTTCATTTTGAGAGACAAAGTCAACTGTAATGCAAAGGGCAAAATGTGTAATAGTACATTATGGTACAAGTGAGCAACGTTGGTGATTACCGCCGAGGCGCCATTGAGACCCGAGCCGCCCGGCGAGGGTCTTAAGACAGCCGAGGACGGTAATCATCATGCTCACACGTGCCATACGACGTTTTACAACACACTTGCGAATAAAATAATACTACAAATACTAAATAAAACAATACTACAAATTAATTCGTTTTCCTATGCGCGCGCATTTAACAATGGCGGTCGACCATATTTAAAAAAAAAAAGAGGTTTGAACTTAACTTTTTTTTACTCTGTTTTTTTTCTGTACTTAGAGAAAAAAAAAAGTTAAATTTGAGTGAAAATTTTGTTTATTATACAAATATTACAAGTTGAAATTATTTATTTAAATACGAAAATGCATCAAATGACCATACAATAGGCGTATTAATTTATTCGTACTATTAAACACGTTATTTTTTGTATCAAAACTTTTTTAAGAACATAGACAATTATAGACACTTCCTATAAAATTTAAAAAAGAATCTATAACTCACTTGTGAATAATAGCAATGGAAAAGTCACAGTTTGATAATAGGTGTCATTCCGTGCCTATTTGCGGTGATATAATAGCACTGTTATGAGCAGGTGTGTTGTAAAGGAATATTAACATACGCCTACAATCAATCCTACGCGATATTCATGTAAATGTCAGACCAAACAAGGTGCTCAATTTTATTCAACAATAAAAAAATACAAGATAATATGCATAATGCATTCTGAATTTATCTGAAAAATATTGTTGAGTTAGAACAACGACGATGATGAAGATGATTCTTAGTTTTTACTCTTCAGGTGATATTTTAGATCTCGGAGAGCACGTTAAGCCGTCGGTCTCGGTTGCCATACGAAAATCTATGGCAGTCGTTATATGTAGTTGGAACCCTTATAAAGTCCGGTTAGTCTACCTTGGAACTTTGATATTGCCAATTGGTAGTGCAGGTCAGATGGCAGTCACTTCACTGAAAATATCGAAGTTCAGCCGTATTACAGTTAGACTGGAAAGCTTCAGAAAAGGAACAGGGTCAGAGAAAAATACGTTTTAGATCTTATTTTATTAAAACACTAGCTTACCCGGCGAACTTCGTAGCGCCATATTTTCCGCCCGCGTGGTAGTCTGATCCCGATTTATCAGTGTTTCTCTACAATATTATGCATGTATTATACATATAAACCTTCTTCTTGAATCACTCTATCTATTAAAAAAACCGCTTCAAAATCCGTTGCGTAGTTTTGAAGATTTAAGCATACATGGGGACGGACAGACAGCGACAGCGACTTTGTTTTATAATATGTAGTGATGTACAGATTGTTCCTGACGTTCTAATAAATTGTCACACTGCAGGACGCGGTTTTACGTAAATCATTTAACATATATTGTTGTGTAGGAATATGTAGGAAACAGTGAATCAAACATAATGATGTGGTAGGTAGTGTTTGTATCATGAACTTTCACTTGGTTTGTTTAAGCTGTAGAACGAATTTCCTATTTGATCAACAAAAGTACTACAAGCGAAATCAAATAAAGTGAGGAAATATGCCGCACTAGACATGTGGCCTTCGCTGGTCTTCGTTTGAATAGAATTTTCAATATATGGGATTGATTGAAATAAAACCACTTTTTAACGGATTCTATCGCGATTATCTGTTACCATCTACTTTTAGGCTGACATTTCGGCCACTTTTCAGCAGCCATGTTCGCGGGAGGGATGGTAGTTGCTTACTTTGGGTCTAGATAGCGTTGTGTAGAATGTCCTACAATATTAAAAAAAAAAACAAAAAAAAAATAAAAAAAAAAAGAGATGTGGTGCCCCAAATTCTACTCTACAGGGAACTACGCGGCGTTTTTTAATTCGCCGTATTAACTGTTCCTTAAGTTATAGGTAACGTTTTATAGCACAGCAGTGCGTGAAGAAGTAACTGATGTTAATGGCCGTATAAATTTAAAAAAAAGTGTAGGTAAGTAACTTGTGATTTGTATCGTTGCTGACGTCAGCGTGACCGGAGGTGACGGTTTTTACTTACAAAATTTTCGATGAAAACTGCACAACACATTCAAAAAGTTAAAATATCAGGCTCCTGATTACCCAGTGAAGTCATTAAAAGCAAAACATAAACATGAGAAAATCTGAACGAAGTGTTCACAAAAGAATTTCGAAGACGTCGACTTCTGAGGGACATTATGACCGCTAATTAACTAACTTTTCAGGAAACGGATACATTTACGCTGACACTTACTGAAAGTAACAGCTGTGATAAGATAAAAGTGACCAATATTCTCTTAAAGGTGGAACCATAGTTATACTGTTGTGTGTTATTTTGTTATGCGGCTAGGCTGTTTTCACCGAAATATTTGTCACTTCGTGCTGATGTGTCAAACTTGCCAAATATTTATTTACCTATTTATTTATTTTTATAATTTAGAATTATTTTTATATTTTTATTTATTTATTTATGTTTTACCCTGATACTAGTTGTTTATTCGTATTCGTTGCTAAGTTGTCAAGAAACTGCAAAATAAAAAAATAAATAGATACGTGTTTTTGCTATTTGCGCGTGCGAATGAAATAAATATAAACGAATGAACACGTCATATTTCATCGTGGGCGGCCAAATAAGGCAAATGATAATAATAAAGAAGTGTAGCCGCCTTAAAAGAAAATATCAGAAAAGACTTCGTTCTTAAAAATAAAACCCCAATTTCGGTATAAGATATTGTTGAATTTAATCATCGCTTGTACTTACTGCGGCTGTGATCTGATTACTTCCACAATATTGCTCCCAGTTATGAATAGAATTATCCGTCCTTTGTGTCTTTTGTGTATTGGAATAAAGGGTTTAACGCACACCGACTCAACTCACTGCGTACAGTAGAGTAGCTCCCGCAAACATATTTTTTATCGAATCTCTCAAAATTATAAAAAAAAAATTATGCAACGATGTATTTAAAAAAATCTTTGTCTTTAAAAAAGTGTTTTATAGCATGTGGTGTAAATCTTCTTTTCATCCCACCATCTCGGAAAGAGTATTTTTTCTCTTCGATAACTGAGCGTAAAAGTCGTTTTTATCCTCTAGAGGATAAAGTAAATTTGAATTTAGAACATCGTGTATACTAGGTTTGTGAACTCAAAACATCATGAAACCTACTTACTTCTACCTCTATGGTGCGCAATTTATCATGCAACTTTTTTTTAATTTATGAAAAACTCAGACTCGGAACCTCCTTGGTGTACATTTTTTTTAAAATTTGCTTTGCGCGCATCAATTTTTTTCACGTCATATTGTTGAACATTGTTGTTGAATTTTTATTTTTTTGTATTTTTATTATTAGTATTATTACACATATTATACAGCCTCCGTGGCGTAGTGGTAGTGAACGCGGCCGCTACGCAGGAGGCACGGGTTCGATCCCCGCTCAGTGCAAATATTATTTATGCATGAAAATGGATATTTGCATTGGTCTGGTCGTGCCTTGGAGAACACGTTAAGCCGTCGGTCACGGATGCCATACGAACATCTACGGCAGTCGTTACGGGTAGTTGAAGCCCTAAAAAGTTCAATAACAACGGTCTAGCTGCAATGCTTCGATATCGCCTAATGTCACCATTGGGTTGTGGAGGTCAGATGGCAGTCGCTTCACGGCAAATATCGAGGTCCAGCCAAATCCGCAGTTAAGACTGGTAAAACGGACCCCGGACTCTGAGGTGAAAGCTTCGGATGCGACTGGGAATTAACGCTAGGAAGGAGAAGCATTTCATTATTTCCTCGCTGAGGTGGGATGAAAAGTTACGTGTTGCACTCGAGTGCAAAGATTTTTCACCTTGTGCTCTTTTGATTCCCTCGCTAACGCTCAAGATTCTAATTTGTGAATCACTCGCTACGCTCGTGATTCAAATTTAGAATCTTTCGCTTGCTCGGTCATCAAAACTGAGCACGCGGTTAAAAAGCAACTTTGCACTCTTGTATAACAAATAACTATTATAGTGGTGTAAACCTTCTATAAAGCACTATTTTAGTGCCACATACAGTACACATTGACGATTTTGCAAAGCTATGTAAGAGGAAGTGGTCCGAGCGCAGCCTCAAAACTGTAACTATACCTACTGTATCTTCTTACATTAAACCAATAAAGGTGTAGAGATTTGAGTAGATTATAGTAAATTACGGAATAGATTTTAGGGATATAAATATACTAAATCGTACACTATCAAATTGATAATTTTTTTACGTGACTGCAGCAGGAAAATAAGTAGTTATTCTGACTTAATAACTGGAAAAAAATGATAATTTGATAACCAATATTGTAGCCTTTGTAGCCATCATAGTCTGCTATAAAGTGTACTCTATTTTTAGCGCAGTGCTTAAATTACTGCCTTTCGACTCAATTCATCCCTTGTAAGTATCATAAGGAAAATTTCAAACATGCCACACATCTACCGGTGCGTGGTCTCCAAACAAGTATTCGATATCTACTAGAGTCAAAAGTCTCTTGGCTGAGAGGTTTGGCTAAGGTTACCCTTTACCACTTATTCTGAAAACTATTTTTATCATCATAGAATATTCTCTTGAGAAAAAAATATATTTCAAAGAGATTCCAAGGAAAGACTTAAGAAATAAAACCACATAAGTAAAGTAGGTACAAGTAATAACAACTGAATAAAATATATACAATTATTTTTAATGATTCGGTCGCATATACTTCAGTATCTGAAAAGGAAAATAATGTTGTATTTACAACTTTTTATTTAACTTGCAATCAAATCTTGCTACTCGATTTTGAAGTAGATATACTCAATCGATTTTGATGATACACGATTAGTTTTTCAATATGAACTTCTGAAATAGAAATGTTTAACAATTACAGCTAGTCATCATCGAAGACATAAAGCTAGTAATGTTGAAGTTGAAGAAAATCCTGTTGATGGCGAAGACAATGACGGAAATGTAGAAGATGGTGGAGATATCACATGGCCTGCGCCAGTAGATGTACAGAATTTTGAAGTACCGGACATATTTAAGGAAGGTGTTGCGACTGATGATGCAGAGGTTAGTAAATCTACATTCTACTACACCGATATTAATACCGACTCTACCAATTCGAGGACTAATACCGACTGAAATGGAGGAGAAAACGGAGAGAAAGCTGACCCCGGAACGGAACATACGCTGACAAGACGCTGACATTATTACAATGACAGTAGTAATATTATAAATAAAATCGGCCAAGTGCGAGTCGGACTCGCCCATGAAGGGTTCCGTAGCAGCAAAGGCGAAAATTGCGGTTTATGACGTATTAAAAAAAAACTACTGACTGGATCTCGTTCGAACCAATTTTTAGTGGTAGTTTTCATGGCAATTTACATCATATATTTTTTTTAGATTTATCATTCTCTTAGTTTAGAAGTTAGAGGGGGGGGGGGGGGGGGGGGACGACGACACACATTTTTCCACTTTGGAAGTGTCTCTCGCGCAAACTATTCAGTTTAGAAAAAATATATGTTAGAAACCTCAATAGCATTTTTAAAGACCTATCTATAGATACTCCACACGTATGGGTTTGATGAAGAAAAAAAAAATGACTTTCAGTTCTAAGTATGGGGACCCCCAAAATTTAATGCTTTTTTTTTATTTTTGTGTGAAATTCTTAATGCTGTTCACAGAATACATCTTCTTACCAAGTTTCAACAGCATAGGCCTTATAGTTTCGGAGAAAAGTGGCTGTGACATACGGACGGACAGACAGACAGACGGACAGACATGACGAATCTATAAGGGTTCCGTTTTTTGCCATTTGACTACGAAACCCTAAAAAGAACTGTGATTAAAATTCTCAATTATTTTATAATAATCTGCTAAAATTACAACAGAATATATATACCTACTTATTTTAGAATATTTATATATATTTTAAATACCTAACGTCCCTTCTATAACTATCATTATATTCGTAAAAGCTGCGCTCTGTTGGAGGCGTATTCACCATTCTCAATGCTGTTGTACTGTCTCTCTGACAGAGGTCTGACATAGAATGTGTGACACAAATATTAAACGCATTTTCATATGGGTACTTCATTTAACATTAAATTCTCAAATTTTATATTCATTTGCATTAAAATTACGCCTCCAATTCTAAAAATAAACAGAAGCAGTTCGGTTTATCTTACTTTTATGTTTTGTTTTGTAGGGCAAGTTAATGGCTCAATATATTAGTACAATATAGTAAGCTGAACGTTAAGTCTCAGGGAAGAGGCTCACCATTACAGCGTTGTCAATTGCGTATTTTCTCAAAGTTTTTGTTACTATAGTTCGGATTTTATTTTCAGGTCGCACCTAAAAAACGACATGGCAATTTTAGGCAACGGTCCCATCCTCTTTAGAAGACGCCGAAGATAAGAAAACTATTATTCAAGAAATTTAGTGCCGGTTCCCATTCTATGTAAAATAACTCAGTACACAGTGTCTCATGTAACCATTTTTGTGATAATTTAATGATATTCTTTTCAATGATCTATCATCTTTTTCTTTACCTGAGTACAATCATAGTCACATCCAAAATTCCAAAGGTACGCTCTCTGGCTGGTCCTTTAGATTTGGTGAATGCGGCTTTTATGCTAGCAACTACCATCTTCTTCCTCCTAGCGTTAATTCCCAGTCGCATCCGAAGCTTTCAGCTCGGAGTCTGGGGTCCGCTTTTACCAGTCTTAACCACGGATTTGGCTAGACCTCGACATTTTCCGTGAAGCGATTGTCATCTGACCTCCACAACCCAATGTTAACATTAGGCGATATCGAAGTTTTGCAGTTAGACCGTTGTTTTTGGATTTTTGAGGGCTCCAACTACCCGTAACGACTGCCATAGATGTTCTCATGGCAACCGGGACCGACGGCTTAACGTGCTCTCCGACGCACGACCAGACCAATGCAAATACTCATATTTCATTCACACAAATATTTGCACTGAGCGGGGATCGAACCCGCGCCTCCTGCGTAGCGGCCGCGTTCACTACCGCTACGCCACGAAGACTGTCAATCTTCAAGATTGACAGCCTCCATGGCGGGAGTCGAGATGCTAGCAACTACCATCTAACCTACAAATAGAGATAGAGAGATTTGATAAGAATTTTTACTACGCAATTTTTGGAGCCCAATTACACCAGTTGGCTTTCATTGAATATACTGCTGCTGCCGGCTACAAAAATTTTGAACTTTTTAACACCTTTACTTTTTACATATTCATTAAATTAAAGTACCTACTTAAAAATCAGCTATTTTCAAAATAAAAATGGGGATCTAAGTAGGGATGTAGGGATAGAGTAATTAATATTTTGGTGAAATAACAGTTAAACATACAATCATATTCACGCCTATATTCTCGCTGTTGTAGGCAGAGGCTGGCCATAACTTATCCTGTTAATGACTAAGTGTTAAAAAATAATTCACGAGTGAAACTCAAAAAACACTGTTTAAAATATAACTTTAAATGACATCAATACGACAGTTCCTATTTGAAGTTAAAATTGGCTTGGATCTTGATCTAAATCCAAATGACATAGAAACATGTTAACAGGAAAAGTTTTTAAGAAAAATATAAGAAATACGTAATACAATTTTGGGGTATAAATGATCCCGCCAAGCGCTACTTAAATGGAGCACTAAGCTGTATTTTGAAGGGGCAATTTGGGTATCCAGATAATTTGTTTATGTTGTTGTATTTATTATCCCGGATTTATTTGATACTCGTCTTTTGTACAGAAGCTTTAATACTATAAGTAGCCATTATAGTCTTCCTTATAGAAATTTCCCAGTTGCGTTTAAATTTCTAAAGTCGTTTTTTTATGTCGGCTTCTCCGGAAGTGACTGCCGTGTGATCTTGGCCGTTTTTAGGGTTCCGTAGCCAAATAGCAAAAAACGGAACCCTTATAGATTCGTCATGTCTGTCCGTCCGTCTGTCTGTCTGTCTGTCCGTCCGTATGTCACAGCCACTTTTCTCCGAAACTATAAGGCCTATGCTGTTGAAACTTGGTAAGTAGATGTATTCTGTGAACCGCATTAAGAATTTCATACAAAAAATACTTAGAACTGAAACTCAAAAAACATTTTTTTCATCAAACCCATTCGTGTGCGGTATCTATAGATAGTTTTTTAATAATGCTATTGAGGTTTCTAACATATTTTTTTTCTAACTGAATAGTTTGCGCGAGAGACACCTCCAAAGTGGAAAAATGTGTGGTGTCCCCCCCCCCCCTCTAACTTCTAAAATAAGAGAATGATAAATTTAAAAAAAATATATGATGTACATTGCTATGTAAACTTCCACTTAAAATTGGTTTGAACGAGATCCAGTAAGTAGTTTTTTTTAATACGTCCTAAACCGCAATTTTCGCCTTTGCTGCTACGGAACCCTTCATGGGCGAGTCCGACTGGAATTCTAGGACTCAATAGTGCGGCAGAGGAAGGAGTCGCCGATCCCCTTGGTTCTTGGTTGTTTAGCAAGTGCATCAACTTGTAGGACGGTGAGATTAGTATTGGTCTCAAAGGTGTGATTAGGGCACTGCGCCACAGATTACCTAAACCTGTACACCTGATACTATGTTGTAGTCGTTTATGAATAAATTATGTAGGTACCTAGGCTATCAGGAACCGTGTTGGGTTCAAAGGGAGAATAACATGGTAACATAATTTTGGTTATCACAAAAAATGTAACCGATCCAAACCAGAGTGAACTCTGCAGAAAATCTAACTGTAAGTTATATGTTTCGTTTATAATTTAACCTGATTTTGCTGGATAAAATATAATTGTAACAAATTCATTAAAATATTTGTAAATTACAGTCATTATACCTTTGCTAGTTGTAATTGACCACCTTTGGGAGTACCTATAGCAAATTGCTTCACCGCGCTAACCACTTAATAATACCCGTGGTCACCTCTGTTTCGTAAGTCCCAAGTTTAATGTTTTGTATAATCATGTCTAAGCTCTTTTAAACAGGGATAGTTAGCGTATACTGACGATTTTGCGCCCTGGCTAAATGTGAAGGTCATTAAAACTTCAATTAAAATTTCCTAGTTCTTCACTACATATTATAAAACGAAGTCGCTGTCGCTGTCTGTCCGTCCCTATGTATGTATGCTTAAATCTTCAAAACTACGCAACGGATTATGATTCAAGAGGAAGGTTTATATGTATTATACATGCATATTATTGTAGAGAAACACTGATAAATTGGGATCAGAATACCACGCGGGCGGAAAATATGGCGGTACGAAGTTCGCCGGGTCAGCTAGTTCATTTATATAGTAGATACCTCTTAGAGTGTGATTTTTGTCATTGATAGGTAGAAATTCTCTTTCCTGAGACTTTGCCTTCAGCTTACCATCAGGCGAGGTGAAGTAAAAAAAACGTTTCCTATATAAAAAAGAAAACGAAAATATATTAGATAATAAAAGTATATTACGTAGCTAATTACTTTTCTCTGCCATAACTCTTCATAACAGATTTTTCAAAACTACTACATACATAAGTTTAGGCGCGATTGGTCCAATTCGCGATTGGTCCAATGTTCAAAATTATGTCCTATTCGCGTTTGGTCCTATTCGCGTTTGGTCCAATTCGCATTTGGTCCAATTCGCATTTGGTCCAATTCGCGGTTGGTCCAATTCGCGGTTGGTCCCCACACGACACTGCCCACCCCGACTCGGATAGGTTAGGTTAGAAGGCTAAGGCGGGAGCGGAGCGGAGCGGAGCTCCCGCATTAGCCTTCGTGGTTATTTTTTTTTTAACCACACAAATAGAAATACAACACGTACATAAAAAAATGTTATTTTGTTTAATTTTGAATTTACATAACAGTGGACCAATCGAGAATTGGACTAAACGCGAATTGGACCAATTGCGAATTGGACCAAACGCGAATTGGACCAATTTCGAATTGGACCAAACGCGAATTAGACCAATCGCGAATAAGGTGAATTGGACCAATCGCGAATTGGACCAATCGCGCCTAAAGGCATACATATCTACCATATTTAAATTGTATAGGACACAAATTAAATAGTAAATTTCTTTTTAATTGTTAGGTATAATATCCCCTTTATTCCCACTAGTTCAGTTGTCTAGTTCAGTTGACTGAACTAATGGGATTATTTTTCTCACTTGTTCAGTTAATTGAACTAATGATATTTTTTTATGATATTATACGATAGTTGGGGTTCGACTCATATTGACCTGGTTGTAAAAGACCTACTTTGCATACCCATCACTAAACAAACTCACATTGTATTAATGGACATCTTCCTAATTAATTTTTAAATGAGCTTTCATGGTCACGTCAGATACCTAATATTATGAAGTGATATCTACGTTTCAACTGTTAGTTCATGATAATACTCAGAATAAAAAATAACATAGACGGAACGCATAGAACTAGCGTGTGAAGCCGCATAAATAAACATCTATAAAATGAAAATAATGTTTTACACAGTTTACATGCATAGGTACCTACTTAAAAAGAAAATACAGAACTCTCATAGAATCACATTATGATTCTTCCGTTTTTTCGTCATGACCCCTTTTCTCTAAATTAAAAGAATATTTTATTAAAACCTTATATAAATACGCAATACCTACGTGTCAAAAATATTTTATTGGATAAATAAAACGAATATCATTGCTATTTGTATAACATTTTGAAGAGTAAATGTTAAATGTATTTCGGTTCGGGTCAAATAAATGGCAAACGATCGCGTAATTTATCTAAGATATAGAACGTGTAGTGGGTTAAAAGGAAAATAGCCAACAGGCATTTTGCTTTTGTGAAAGGCAATGGTGCGAATTTGTACCAAAACACATTTAATAGATACACTCTATTTTGGAAACAAACATTAATCATTTCTGATTTTGGCATCATCATCGCGAGTATACCTACATACATATGTATGTAACATTAAAAACGGATTTATTAAAGCTAGGGAGTAGTACCACCTGAGGGTGACGGGTGGAGGCACCTGTCACCCTAGCAGAAGCAGGCCGCGGCGGCGCGCATTGCGTGCCTACCCATACCCGGGGGCGAGTTGGGGACTCTTTGGTTCCCACACTGGAAGAAGGCAAGATCGAGAGATATGGCCCTAGGTCGGCCGGGGTGCGAGGTATATGGCTACGTCAATCTCACCTCCGGCAACCGACGGCCCACAGACGGCCTGCGTTTTAGTCGGTTCGAGTCCGACATAACCTCCTCCTCCGGTTCCGGCGGGGGAGGTATCCGTGGGGATTTTCGCACGATAAAAAAAAAGGTAGTAGTACCTAAACACAAAATTATAAATTGAATGAAATTTTGAAGCTTTTATTATGCTAACTATTCAAATCGATTAAGAAAGAGAAAAGAGAATCGACCTCTGCCGGGACTCAAACCCGCAATCTTTCCCTTACAGGGGGAATGCTCTGACGGCTAAGCCACCGAGACCCGTACGAAGTCGATCCAAATTCTTCTATACATCCTTCTTAAGGGCGACGGTTGGAGCCAGCCACCCCCGCACCCTGGCTGCCCCTGGGCCATTCGTGATTTTGAGACAGCCCCCTCGGGTGTGGGAAGCATGGTTTTCACATCCCATCCCAAAATAAATAACCCTATTCAATGAATTATACTCGAAGCTACCCCTTCCACTATCTAAAACAATAGTTCAAATTATTCTTCAAAGTAGTATTTTTTTCCTCAACGCTCATAAATAAAATAGGCAATATTTTCCTTTTCATTATAATAACTTATCCTTCCTTCGTTACTGAGCCTGCTACACGTATAGAATCTAATGCATATTTAACGACTTGTCAAAGGAATTTCACGATACATCGAAGCGAAGCATGGTGTCAATAAAATGACCGTGATGATCACGAGCTCAGCTATCAGTTCATTGGTGTGTAAGCATAAGGGCGGTGTAGTGGGATAATTGACTTATTTTGCGTCATCTAAAATGTTTTTACAACCTATTGGCGAAAGTGTTGCTTGAAAGAGGCGTACATCGTTGTATGTCACGGCAAATACAGTCATTAATTTAGTAATGAATCAAGTCTACTACGAGTATATCGGAAACCACTCCAATATTTTGAACACAAATTTGTCATCATCATCATCATCATCATTCTCATAGAGACGTAATTTCCTGTTTGCACCCGAGGCCAAGCTGAACTCGGAGCTCAGGGTCCGCCTTCTGACTTTTACTCTTCCACTTCGCACGATCTTTGGCGTCCATGGTAGTGAGACTATTGGCACGCATGTCGCCCTTCACGACTTCAAGCCAGGACTTCTTGGGCCGACCCCTTCTGCCTGGACCTGGCGGGGCGCCGGCACAGAATAAGTTATAGTACTACGGAGACGCCGGTGCCAGACAAAATTTGTATTTATCTGTAAATTCATTTCCGTTTTTACGTTTTTAATACTTTTGAGTTTACCTATATAGGTAATTAAAAGAAAATGGTATTTTAAAAATATATACGGACAGGATGGACATAGATTAGTCCGCTCCATGGAAATAGAGTCACTTTAGGTAGCGCAAATTGGTCCGTAGGCTGTGCGTTGCACCGTGAAAATCAATTGGAAGTACGGTGCGTGGATACACGCAATGGCTTTATATGCATGGTAAAATCTGTAAAACCGAGTGTGGAGCCGCCCTTAGTTTATTAAAAAAATAAAATGACTGCGATGCCTAAATTATTAACTATTTGGTACAAATTTTTATTTCAAAGTATAAAATATTTTATAACTCATTTCAACGAACACAATAAATAAAATGAAAAATGGAGACAAAATGTACAGGTTCTATTAAATTATGTTACAATTTTGTTTCTTTTGTTATGTTTTGCGTCAACGTTTATAAGTTTTTTATCATTCTTATGAAAATGTCTCGAAATCTAACCTGCCAATGCCTCAATGAATAATCGAGACTAAAATTTAACACAACTAGTTTCTAACTTAACCCTTTCTGTTCCTAATTTCCCGGGAAAATGTTTACCGGTCAGTGTTACGTCGACACCTCGCAGATCATCAATTTTATTTAGTGTATTGATTACACTTGTCCTAACACCCACTGAAGTTTCGCCCATTAATCAAACCTCAAAGTTGAGGTGAAACAGTTCGAAACGAAAATAACAGTTTATTTTAAAAGCATTATACAATTTTACTGACGATTTCCAGATTTTAGTATGCTGTTTCCTGTGGGTACCTTATGGGGGGAAAGTCGTGAGTATATTTAGTCTACTGCTGTTATTAAAACTTTAATTTCGGTTTTAACTGCTCTAAAATGATATCAAGTTGAATACAACATGTTATGCTATAGATAGAGAGAATGCTTAACAAAACCGATGAAGCTGAGATCGGCTTCTTCTGTGTGTCTGTGAGAGCCACTCACTGTCTTTCCAATTAGCGAAATCTAAAGCTGGATCCTGTATATGTATAAATTTATTGACGTTAACTATTCATGCAAGAGTAACAATGTCCTTTTTTCAATTTCCCTTTTTTTCGTCCACTTACTTGATGGCAATGAGCGAATTGAAGATCTGATTATGCAAGTAGGTATTCTATCCATCCGTCCTCGACACATCAAGTCTATAAGTATTCAATGGGCTATTCTAGATTACGTAAATAACGTAATCAATCTAAATACAATTTGTATTAGTATTTGATTTGAATGAGGACAGATTGAGTTAGTATTTGAATGGAGCAAAATGCCGCGTGTAAAGGTAAGCTATATTTACTGAGAGCCTATATAGATTTTTCGTGATATTGGCAGATGTTACAATTAAATCTATTAAACGACCGGACCGGACGACCAGAAGTGAACACCGTGGGTGTCGACAGGTTTCGAGTTGCCTAATTAATAAAAAAATACGCTTAAGGGACAAATCACCCAAAAAAATAAAGCGCTAAAAAGCTTCGTCAAATATTTTAAAGTGACCAGGGGTATTTTTTGTTGTCTTTGTCCCTTTCGCAAGCTAACCATTTGTATCAGCCTGTTGTCAGCTGTCCTTTATTAGTGTAATCGCATCAATGTTCTTGCTGTTTTGTTTAGTACTCGTCAATTTTACTGTTGTTTGTAATACTTTACTACTTTTATACCACCGCGTGGTTGCCGGTAGAGTAAAATTTGGGCCACCCTATCTCTTCCCATGTGGTGTCGTACAAGGCGACTCAGAGATAGGGCTTTTTAACATCAGAAAAATACGTCTATACAGCTTCGACTGATGCTCAGATGCATGGCTTGAGTCAACTGCAATGGTGCCCGGAAAACGGCAGCTCACCCCCTATTACGTGGGACCGAATACAGTAATTGGTGAAATGTGGGTGTTATTTACCTCTACCTAAAATTAGCTTAGTGGTTAAGGAGTCGGCCTTACGATCGAGAGGTCCCGGGTTCGAATCCTGGCCATTACACTACCGACGTGAATCCACTCCTAATACAAGCAATTTAGCTTAGTTGGAGGGGTTAACGGGAATATTAGTAATATCGGTTGCTAATATTCTTTAAAAAAAAAAAAAAAAAAGCGTAATTATATATGTATGTATGTATGTAAATACTGGTAAGTATAACATATAATAATATCTATATACTTTAATATTATAAAGGTAAAGAGTTTTTTTGTTTGGTTGAACGCGCTAATCTCAGGAACTACTACATCGAATTATAGTGTTACAGTTCGATGGATTAGGGCAGGAGTTCGGATTGAAGTGGGTGAGCGATGAACCTGAATTAAACTTCCAAAAAACTTACAAATCAATTATAATTTGATCAGTCGCTAAAAAATAAGAGTAAATAAAGATATAAAAATATGCCTAGGTATAATAAATTTTCAAATCTTAGATAGCTAAAAGTAAAAGTGAATGAATAAAACGTAAGTGACCAATTAATGTTTCTTACGTACAGCCAGTTTAGTATAATAAAGAAAATTCTTTGATTCAAGTCAGTTACAACTAAAATCGTTTAGGCATCATCTGCTGGAGCAGCAGTTGTTGTAGTAGTTGTACTAGCAGTAGTAGAAGTTGTAGGAGCAGTGGTTGTTGTTGTAGGTGCTGTGGTTGTAGCTGCTGTAGTTGTTGGAGCTGTTGTTGTTGATGGAGGTAAGAAGCATGATAGGTTGAATCCCGTGCAGAGGAGACACACTGTCTGTGAAAGTAAAATATATGGATATTAAGATTACTTAATTAGATGTACATTAATAAACTGAGGAAAAAGAATAAAATATGTAAGGGTGTTAATTAAAAAAAAATCTCCCAAATATAGTATCGAGACGTTACAATGTGCAGACGTAACAAACATTCACAAGTATTGTTACATTTTTCGGTTATAAATTAATAAATAAAAAGAATAATAATACCTGTCATTTATTATTTACAAAACGTACCTACATGGAAAAATATGTATAATATCTGTGAATTATTTCAATTTCTTCTTTTTATTCCTAAGAAAGTATACTATACCATAATATAAATCTTTATTAAAATACTAACCTTAAGGCTGCGACGTTGGTGAAAATTCTTACAAAACTCAATCAAGTTGGTGAAAATTGGAACTGGAATCCTGAGAACTAACAATAATAAGAATAATGTCAAGAAAGCAGAAATTCACAATTCCAATTACAAATATTCCAAATATTATTTATAGGAAACTGTAATGAGTATATTATCTTAATATTTCAGATAATGTATAAAAATATAATAGCAGACAAAGTTCATTTAAGATAGTCTCACAATAGCTAAGACGGGCCCACACACCAAAGCAGTTAGTAAATGCACAAGAGCAGCTTTACCATTCTTAGCAATTGGTTCTTGATTTGACATCTCTTGTCAAGAAGCATTATTCTTACCAATTTGCTATGTGCGCAACATTTATGCTGCTTTGGTGTGGGGTCCCCTTTTTTATCGTACAATACCCCCCATCGGAGCCGGTGGAGGAGGTACATTGTGGGCCGAGTAGACGATTGAAAAATAAATTAAAATATTTTGGGGCAACTCGACACCAAGTGGCGAGTTTTCAAGTGGCGAGTTGACGAATAAGTCGGTTATATCGGACTTGAACCGACTAGGGTGCGGCCACACGGAGCGGTGCGGCGCGGCGGGCCGTCTGTGGGCCGTTGGTTGCCGGAGGTGAGGTAATCGTAAACATATCCCTCGCACCCCGGCCGACCCAGGGCGATAACTCTCGATCTGGCCCTCGTGTGGGGCTCCCTTACATTTTCCAATAATAAAACAAATAGGGATGATGACTAGTCACAGTCTGTGTTGCGTTTACTCGTATACGCCTGTAGCACATCTCCGCCGCGAAACCGCGTATAGCGGAACCGCGGTTGTTTCGCCATGTTCTGTCAGTTGTACGAGGAGCGAAACTCTAGCGAAACGGCATGTTCTAATGCATAGATTTACCTATCTTCTATCTCTTTCGCCGCGCAGTTTCGCTTATGCCGTTCACACCTCCGCGCTTCGTCCGCTATTTTGTCAGTGTTGTCACGTGACAATTTTACGTAACACGTAAATTGCAGGGCCGCATTAGGGGTCTTTTAAATTCCAAATGAATCAAGATCAGTAAAAAAGTTTTACTTTGATTATTTTTTCGCCGTCTACAGTTTTTTGTACAGGATGGTATTACCTACATCTAGGTACACTAATATTCTAAAGAGGAAAGTCCTTTTCTTGTTTTTTTTTTGTTTGTTGTTGACTGATTTCAATAATGGGAGTAACATAGGCTAGCAAATAAAGACCCGCGACGGCATGCGTTTTTAGTGGTTCAGAGTTCAGTTCAGTTCGACAATCACTCCTGACCATATCCGAGGGAACTTTAGCACGAAAAAAAAGTGGGAACGGAATCCGAATTCCACGCGGGCGGAGCCGCGGGCAACTGCTAGTATTATACATAGCTGCTGCCCACGGCTCCACACACGTCGAATTCTGATCACGCTCCTACTTTTTTTCGGTAGTCCCTTCAAATACCACTCCGGTCGGCCATCGCACCTACTCAAAACCGCACGCCTCCTATTACGCACTCCCCGACTGATTCTAGACCATAATTTAAGAGCCCTCAGGTGTGAAAAGCACGGTGTCCCCATTGTACTCCGAAAAGGAAGGATATGAATGTCACACCACTTTACCAGCGGGGTGAAGCGGTGACAGGTGGCTGAATCTGAACCCTCGGTCTGCACTCGGCGACCAGTCCACCAATAATGTCAAATGTGTTATGCCTAATGAATGAATTTCGGAGTATCAAGTTTCTGCCAGATGGAGGGAACCTCTCCACAGGGCCACATCCGTCGCTACATCTTCTTTTCTCTTTATTATATTTGTATACATATTATTATTTATAACTTACTGATTAGACGTTTAGTAAAAATTAATTAATTTGACTTGACAGCCAAATACCGCCATATACGGCCCGCCTATCTCGCACTCCCCGACTGATTCTAGGCCATAATTTAAGAGCCCTCAGGTGTGAAAAGCACGGTGTCCCCATTGTACTCCGGAAAGGAAGGATATGAATGTCACACCACTTCGCCAGCGGGTTGAAGCGGTGACAGGTGGCTGAATCTGAACCCTCGGTCTGCACTCGGCGACCAGTCCAGCAATAACGTCAAATGTGTCCTTTGCACGACTTATATGTCCAATTATGAAAAATGACAATCACTCTTTAATTGTCCAACCATAGAAATTGTCCAATCATAATATAAATAATAATTTAACTAGACAGCCAATTACCCAATTTCGGCCCTGTTGATTTTGAAAGTTCTTGACGCACGGTATCAAGTTCGCGCATGCGAAAAAGACGTTATCATGTTGAACGGAGCAATCAGAAGTCAGGTAGTTGGCGCATGCGTTCTACACGGACCAGTTAGATTCGGGTACGCGCTCCATATTAGATAACAAGTGTCAAGTTCCGCTCATGTTTCGCTGCTCCAGCTACACTTGAACACAGCGAAACTCAACTAGCAGTTCCGCTGTCCGCCGCGAAACGGCGGAGATGTGCTACGGGCGTTATAGTTAAAAAGTCATTTTTGAAATTTAATTTTAGTTAAATATATAAATTTTGACTCAATTTGATTGTTTATATTTTGACTTACTTTGCGAATTAAAATAATAAAAAGTTATAGTTTCAGTTTATTTGTAAATATTTTATTTGGCAAGGCATATTTTTTCAGTAAAAACTAAGATATTCAGTAAAAGAATTGGAGGTCTGTCATCATTCCTATTCATCGGATATCTAAAAAGTTGGTTTTTGTTTTTACCTGCATTTTCAGTGCCAAACTCCAATTTATCATATTTTTCAGATCCTAAAAAATAAGGTCAGGAGTTAGTCAATAATATAACATGTAAAGTGTGAAGCGGGGGCATAAAAGGAAAACATAACCGTAGATGAGTCAATAAATTTTAAGAGAATCTCCAAATTTTTTATATTATACTAATAATGGCAAGCCGAGTCATATCAACGGCAGTAAAGATCAAAAGATAACAGAATTTGTAAGAAAATCTTATTATAAATATATTAAATACAGAATTTTATTTTTTGAAATTGTGAAATTTGCAACCATGTAGAAACAATACGAGTTCTCAAAATGACTATAAAAGTATATTAGACAAAATTAAGCATAGCTTCTAACATGAATTCTGAATGTAAAATAATCATAGATACTTTTAAATCAACATAATACTTATCTTTGTAAATACATTCATTATTATAACAACAACCAAAGTAAGTGGGAATTGAACCCCTAACCTCTGATAAAGTAGCCGTCAATTGAATAACGGTAAGAACATTCAGAGACAATAAATACATAGATATTTACAAAAATCACGATAACACAAAGGGAACATAGCGATTTTAAATATAATTGGATTGATCATTTGAAATGAAATTGTTTCATTCAACAGTAAGGCACAAAAAGAGCTATAAACTGAAATTGTGTCGATATTGAAACACTTCTCTTTTAAAAAATAATATTTCTTTTGAAGACAGTTAGTAATTACAAATGCAAACAATTGTGAAATGTACTCATAAAATTATTGATCTGAAAGTAATGAAATATGACGTAAAAATAAAAGACTAACCTCCAATACTTTCAATTGGAACACAATACGATATTGAACAATACATAATACTGAGCAAACAAAACGAAGTCAGGAATAATAAGGACGCCATGACTGAATCTACTCGAGTCGACTTGAATAATGACAAAAATCTGTACAAGTTTGCTTTAAAAATAATAATAACACGGCGGAACACTGTCCGTTGGGAATACTATGGATATTCCGATATTACAATACTTGATTGAATTTTCTCTTCATAAGCAAATTTAATTTGTTAGTGAAGTTTTAGTTACCAGCATATACGAAAATTTGGAGATGAAATGTAAAAAAAAGTCTCAATATTACTTTCTGGCCGACCTCTATACTGCAGCGGTGTCAGAAGTCGCGGTTTCCATTCCCACTTAGTGTTATTGGTCGGGGTGTTTCTACATTTGAATAAGTAGGTATGTATTTATTTTATAAAAGGTTAACTTTGGTGTAAGCAGGCCTAGTCAGCCTAATCATCTATTTATAAATCTCAATGGCTTTCGCCCAAAACTTTGTCCAATATACAATAAGATCTCCAGGTAAGCAGTTCCACAGCTTCTTGCAGTAACTGACAGTACAGCGAGGGGGCTGTATTGTCTGGGGAGACTAGTGGCAATTCGTCGACGTA
The DNA here is from genome assembly GCA_914767945.1 of Eilema depressum. Taxonomy (NCBI): domain Eukaryota; kingdom Metazoa; phylum Arthropoda; class Insecta; order Lepidoptera; family Erebidae; genus Eilema; species Eilema depressum. The sequence goes on from OU612026.1 coordinate 6,419,575, forward strand.
TTGTAGACTAGAATCCCAAGGAATTGCCACTTGTCTGGAGGCCAAGACCACCAGAAGCTGTACTATCAGTTACTTAATAAACTTGTGTTTCGTAGTAACTCGAGGCCAATTTGTTAATAATACTGAAAAAGAAAACAAGATAACATTATATTCGGGAACCTTTACTGTAATATAAACCTGAAAGTAATTTGTTAGGAATGAATAATGGAACCTTTTTATCTAAAGGTTTCTCGGGTCAGAAATAACACAAAGTTTTTGTGTGTTATTTGACTTTGCATTAATACAGTGTTATGTCTCATCATGTATTCGTTATCGTTATTGTGTATAACCCGCGCCACGTATCTTGGACCTAAAATGTGCTCAAAACATGCCCTATACGCGCAGTACACATTTCTTGGGTGTCTTTTGAGGATAGCACGGGGTGCTACTGCGGTAGACGAACTCAAATTCACCGAGCATAGACTATTACAAAGCAATCCGCGGTCGCCAGAGCTTCGTCTGTCTTACGATTTAGGTCCAAGATACGTGGCGCGGGTTATATAAAATATAGTGTCACTCGCTATGGCCCGTGGCTCTGTTCGCGTGGAGTTCTGATTCCGTTCCTGATACCCTTGGAATGGAAACTTATTCCAGAGATAAAGTATTGTATTACTTCAGAATAGATTTATTATATGCCAACCATACAATCAAATCCGTTCAGCACTTTGAGAACATCTAAACGTCTTCACTAACCTTCATATTTATAATGTTAGTCAGCGGCGAAGAGTGTTTTTTTTAACAGGGAAGCCAATAGGAAAAACGTCTTACCTTTTATAGTACGACTATAGTCATTTTGTACGGAGTTCTAGGTATTCTGAATATTTCTGATGTATATTATTAATTAAAGTATACATTTAAACATCTCTACCACGGCAACTAAGCCAGACTACCACTGCAAGTCGGCAGGAGTCGGATTAAAAGGACTCTTCGCTACTAATGTTAGTAAAAAGTAGGAGAAAACTGGACCTTGATTCAATTCAACTCATTCGTTCTAACCTACTAAATATAAGACGGTTGTCCTTTCTTTAAAAAATATACCTACTAACTCTAATAATAGATACTCTCTATACGTACTAATGTTAAGTAACCCATCTTATCTGAAGGTACACGTTCAGTGGTTATCTTTTCAGGTTAATACATAGGACAGGCGTGCCATAAAATTGATGGATAATTTTACATATTTTGACGTACCAGAGCTTTCGTCTCATATATTTTGTTCAGTATGAAGGCTTTTGGTATGCTGGTGAGTTTTAGACTAACGATTTGAGGCGGTGGAACAACGAAGATTATTGCACATGTACAACAGGTTGTCACGCACTTGTGTGATTATTTGTTTTTTATTTTACTGTTGGCTTAAAATTGTGCATAAAATACTTCAACTGGTAATGTTGGTTTCTTATTTTGTACGGAAACAAGTGAGTAGTATTAACATAGTTGAGAAAAAAGGATACTATAGGACAGATGATTTATCTTAAAGACAAAAATGTCTGGCTTGAGCATGGTGCCCCTCCTAAAATTATTTTTACTGTACATTAACTTAGGTCAATTATTTTAGTATAGGTTTTTTATATATTATTATATACTTGACACGAAATAAATGTACATTCGTCCATAATTATTTAGTCTTAAGAAATCACTTTTTGTAATCACTTCTTGAAAATGCCGCAGTGGAGCTAGTTGCGTCGGTTCTTCTCCACTAGCGCCTAGGAAGCATTTGACGTCAAAAAGCTGCAATAACGTAACACAATTTTGAGAATTAAAGAATTTTGAAATCGTTTTTCATTATTCTGTACTTGTATCTCGTAAATATAGTATTTTCAACTTGGTTGTTCCGTTGCTTTTTTTAGCGAGAAAAGTGAGTACCTATATATTAACGAGGTTTTCATAGGTAGGAAGGACTTTTCATCCTGCAATTAATTTATCAAAAAGGATGCTACAGTATAATAAATTATACTTAAGTTTCCTTATTTTCGAATATTTGACCCACCTCTGAACTCTGTAACTTTAAAAATTTGTGCTTCTATTTTATTGGGCGTAGGGTAAAGTCGGGATAGATGCCCCACTTTTTGAAAAAGGCTCGTAATTATAAAACTATTAATTGTTTAAGACTAATTTCTATGAATTTTACTAGTTCAATCATTCCTCTTGAATTATTAATTGTTTTCTTTTACCTATCAATTACAGATTTTGAAAAATTAAGCTTTTTGTAGACCCTTAATTTTTAGGATAGATGCCTCACTGTATGGATAGTTGCCCCACCGCCGTGGAAATACTAAGAAGGATAGATGCCCTTTACATTGCTTAAACGAAAAATAACACCAAATTTTAGTACCATTTCATATTTTACCTTTATAGAGTTCTGTAAAAAGGGAATAAATAACGAGAATACTGTTATTAAGAAGTAATCAACTAAAATATTAATTTATTGTTTACTTTTAAATCATAAAAATAAACATATAAAAATGAAGGCCTCCAAACTGTAAGTTACACATTGGTAAAGTATTTTCTCCATTATGTACTATGAATGCAAGTGTTAAATTATTTTTAATCTTTTGTCCAACTTATGCGGCGGGATAGTTGGCCTTTCCCATAGAGCGCACTAAGGGCAACTATCCGCAAAAGTAATTGGGGCAACTATCCTTTTTGATACGGATAGTTGCCTTTTTTAATTTCTAAATAAATAAAAACTATTCGAGAACAAAACGTATTAAATAGTGTAATATAAACTCTAATGCATGCAAAGAAACAAAAAATTTTCTGATTCCTCAATCAGTTATAAAAATATTCAATAGAAAAGACTTAGCAATATAAATGTTTCGACCATCGAGGTATGGCCGCGGGACATTTTCGCTCACACAGAAAAAACGTATACATCTGCACTGATAATTTTTATGACACTACAGTCTACATGAGGTGCTCTTACATTTATAGTAAAGTATTAAAGTCACTAACGACCCTAACATATAGAATTTAAAACTGGGGCAACTATCCAACTGGGGCATCTATCCCGAGTTTACCCTATTTGTTAAGCATAAATACACTCACACCCGTCTCAAGGGTACCTAAACAAAACCACTTATGCCTCACAATAAACACACAATATAACCACTTAGAGCTTGATTATATAATAGTTATTCTAGTAAAGAAATGACTGGAAAATATTTCAAATATTTTTTTGTAATAAATCATCTCACTTATTATTGAAATAACTTTTTGATTTCAACAATTGACAATGAAACATAATCATCTTGACAAGAAAAATATAAATTGTTCCAAGAATTCAAAACTATTTGACGCTGGTATAAGGGTAAAAGAATATACACACGTACAGACATAAAGTTAATTATTTTATCTATATACAAATTATTGGAAGTCTAGTTTCTAGAATCAATTCAAACAGCTTTTCAAAAGCTAGCGAAATCTTCAAGGAAATGAGCTTAGGCATTGAATAGGCAGCAACTAAACAGGATCTTTATACTCGTAATATTATTAAGTTCAAAGTGAAATTGCCCTACCTAACGTACTCATGTTTAAACTATTCAATGATTTATTCAGTTCAACAGTAAAATGTCTACTAAATCGAAAAAGGGTTGAGACGTAAATAATCTAAACCACTTCAGCTTTAAACGACTTATTCTACATTGAAATGTTTGTGATGCAAAATAGATTCTATACAATAAAATCACCTTTAGTTTGGTAAGTAAGTACTTAGCCCTTTTCACCCTAACTGCCTTGAAATGCCTCGGTTGATGTTGGTTCAGACGGGTTGAGACCCTAAATAAATTTGATTTTATTCGAAAGTCCGATGAAGAGAAGTGTTGGGTCCCCGTGGAGTAGACAATCCCATTTCTTCCTGTGGGTGTAAAAGGCGACTAAGGGATAGGGCTGTACTCCATCCGATAGTAAACATATAGCCCATGCATAAGTGCCCGCTTGACGACAATAGGCTCGCCCCCTATTACGTGGGACCGAAAATTATAGTTGGTTAATCGGTCTCATATTCCTAAGTAAAGTAAGCTATAGATCAAACAGAAGTATTGTTAATGGAATAAAGTATTACGATGACTGTATTATCATGTAAATCTAATACTTTTCTGCTATCGCTAATACTTTTCTTAGGAGCATAATATTCCTAAGTAAAGTAAGCTATAGGTCAAAAGGAGTAAGTACAATATTGAAACGGTTACCGATTGGCATAATATACAGTATTAAAGAAGTTAATATGATGCAATAAACTTAAAAATATTGCGAGATGGCATTTTTATGTTTACGAGAGTTAACGTGAAAACGATAGCTCTTTATAAGTCGTTGCGTCTACCAGCGTCGTGTACGGATATGAAATAAATGAACTCTGAATTGGGGTGATGATTTTTTCTACTTAGTCAGTAGTAATCTGAATTTTAGGTATGAAGTCCTGGGGTATCAAATGAAAACGCAAACTGGAAACTTGCGTCACTGCGAAACTTCTTCTTTCGTGTCAATGATCCTCTTTTTCCCTGCTCTAAATAATTCCTGAATTTTGCCATCTCGACCACGCTGTGAGTGACTTTGTTTAGGTCATCTTCAGTGCAGGCGGTAGGACAAAAGGGACACGAAACCAAATGCGCCATGGACTGCACGGGGGCTCCGCAGTCACATGCGATTAAGCTCGGGTCTCGCATTCCCCGCATAGATTTTGTCTCGACCGAAACTTAACCTAAACTGGCGTCACGTGTCGAGAGATGTCGTAGTTTACTATACTAGCTGCTGCTACTACTCTAAGGCCCGTACCTATTCTAAAAAATGGTACTCAATTCTGAATCTTGTTTAACTAAAGACAGATTGTATAGACAATATGTGAAATCTGTTAACCTGTCTGTTCAATCTGTCCTCGAATACGGGCCTAAGTTTAATTAGATTTACTATGGGGATCTGGTATACGTATACGTAACGTAATATGAGCGGTGAATTATCAATAAATAATAACTATGAATGCTGGAAGCACCGGCTTTTACGGAGTGTAATAAAAAAACGTTTCATTTCATAGTATTATTGACACTTCACCGCATTTTGCTCTCCCAATATAGTCTGCGCTCTTTCAATTCAATGTTATTACATTTCGCCAGACGGATAAATAATTTTGTAGCGTAATCCTACCAGATATTTGTCACTGTCTCACTAGAAGTAAGTCTAGCAGCAGTGTGATAAAATATTACTCAGGATTAGTGACCAAAGAATGCAGAGTCCACCGAGCTGCTTCATAATAAACGAGTATAATGCTACCGTACAGTGACAAGGAAAATGCATTGGGAGTTTATATCCGTAAGACATTAATTAAGTACGGTATTTTATTATCTCACAAAGGGTAATTAAAATTACGATTTACATGGGATGGCCATCGTAATGCGTTATTCCATTAACATTATTAACGGGAGTGTGATAGTGTAAAAGTTCTAACAGTTCAATGGTACGTCTTGATGTCTTCAGAAATGAGTCCCTTGCCAGATTTTTTTCGAACCACTACATAGAGAATTGAAAACTAAGGGCTTTCGTGAAATGTAAAATGTGATGAGTCTATTCAAATGTTACTGGACTTGTTGTAACTGTACTTCAGGTACACATCACAACATTATATGATAATAATAAGTAAAAGGAAACATGAGGTATGTACTTTAAAATTACCATTATTATTGCGCTCCAGGACATACCTAGTCAACTCACGATGCCGAGGGGAACTGAGGCAGATCACTAAACTTAAAATGAGTAGGTACAAAGTTTTCAATTATTAAGTGTAAAAACAGTAAAAACAGTAAAATAGTACGAAGTCATGTATCAATAAGGCATTGTGTTTTCTTCGTCCGTCTAGCTGTGGGTTACAGTTTCAAAATCTAAACTATTATATAATTTTAAAGTGGTCGTGTCTGTACATTGGAGATATTTAAAAAAAATACTTGGGCTAAATAATTTCCCGTCTGTTTGTCTGTTTGTCTGTTTGTCTGTTTGTCTGTTTGTCTGTTTGTCCGCGATGGACGCAAAAACTACTGGACGGATTATGATGCGGTTTTTTTTGTTAGAAAGGGCTTACTTAGACTTAAAATCTTACGTTTGTTTGATCGCAATCGGTTGTGTAGAACCGAAGATATGAACAAAGGTCGCGTTAACCTAGATGCATGTGGGCGGAGCCGCGGGCGGAAGGCTAGTTGTTAATATCTGTAATGGTGAACTCATATTGACGTATTCCATATAAAATTCATGTAATCAGCTTTATAATGTTTTTTCACGGAACTTACACCCACTTACACCACACACCAATGCACACAAGTTGCTCGATTTATCATTTTACTAATCACACGCATCACGCGCTGCCTCTGTTATGACTTAACCTTTATACGTCAGGGTCAACAGTAATAAATAAAAACGTCAGCCATGACACTCTGCAAGTCCTTTAGAAGGTTAAATTAACTTGGAATAAACAAGGAATTCAATAAGAGGCAAATTAAAGGAGTTCGAAGTATAATAAATTCGGGCAAATTTTGTAGATGCAGGCGAAAAATTGATAAAAATGAGAGGTGGGATCGCGTAGTCAAAATATTGAGACGCTCTAAGACATATAGACTAGAATATAAATAAATAAATATTGCAGGACACTCTACACTACACAGCGCTATCTAGCTAGACCCAAAGTAAGCATAACTTAATTAGCTTGTGTTATGAATTCTAGAATATGGAACATGCTTGCATACAATTTTTTGTAAATACATACATAGAAACACCAAGAGCAGTGTAAATATTCATATTCATGCATACAAATATTTACACTTAGCGGGAATAGAAACTGCGCCCCTTGCGTAGCAGTCGAACGTTCTACCGCTACGCCACAGAGGCTGTCTAAATATATTGCTTAGTATATAGCAGGGGGACAGCTAGGTATAGAAAATATTGAAGGAGAAGAGGAGAGGAGATGAGATGAGAGGAGAGGAGATGAGAGGAGTTACGAAATTAACAGAATAATATTTGCTCTTCTCGATCCATTTTTAAGTAATCCTTCTGCCGAGGCGAGAGTAATCTATAGACACAGAGAACACAGTATATTAACGAAAGACTTTCATCATTGTCTTTTGATTTTTATATCGGTTTTGATGTACTACTAGACTAGTAGTAAATTAATGTTTATAACCGCTACGAATTTCTGAAATTATCGCCGCTTAAAGCTAAGTGGTCATGAAAAATTGTGACGCAATAACAGTTAAACACTATAAAACAAGTCTGGCGAGTGAAAGAGAAAATAAGGTTCATAACATAGGTTTTGGTTTATAGTCAAATTTTGACGTGATAATTGCAGCGTTGGATTTATCGGTCAGATCAGAAGGTCAATTCTCTTAATAAAAAGATGTTCAGAGTTCAGTCTTGATCTACAATAATGTTAACGGGAATTAACGCGATCATCGTATAGGTACATACGTACCTTTGATTTGCCTGACGTTTCTACCAGGATAGATCTGCAGGCAGGCTGTACCTAGTCACAGGCTGACTAGCTCAGTGGTGCACGCCCACCATCATCGAGTCCGTGATGTATCTCGGTATTTTTGATATTTTCTTTTCGCCCTGCATCAGCACATACAATACTCACAGTCACAGAGTCCCTATTGGTGTCTATCCGACATCGCAGAAACGCTACGCATCGTATCTCTGGATTCCATATTGCAGCAAATTTAAACCCATCTTCCCGATTCAAATTTTCATGCTTCTTGTTTCCTTCACCTTCACGTACAGCTTTTGAATAAAAGTGACATTCGGTGGAGATTAGTCTCGTTCTGTCAAAAATGGTATATTCGTAATTAAATTGTCCAGAAAAAATATTGAAACCTTGGTAATTTTTAACATACCTACCTATTAGATCGGGGCAAAATTAATGAATAAATTTTTATTACGAGAGTTAACCCTTTTTATTAAATCGTGATCGTTATTGCCATTTGGGAGATTGAGAGTAGATTTAGACTGAATTTTGATTTTTTTTTATAATATTATAATTCCATAAAGCCAATTCTCCTAGCCTTTTGGAATTAATGTAACATTTTCCTGAATCAGTTGTTTGAACTGAAGTACGAATAAGTTCGAGAATGTATGCAATCCTATATTTTGGATAAAGTTACGCCACTTTGCCTCTGAGATAGGTAACACAAGATCTTATCTCATCTCATCACAATTTCGTTTCTTATGACTGAAACGTTGCAAGTGGAAAATATGTTCAACATCGTTCGTTGCGGATTGCACTTGTGGAAACTATGTCATTCAAAATTAAGCCCATAAATAATAAATAATTTTAATTCATTCCAAATCAAATCTCAGAAACATTAAATGAAGCCTTAACTTAAGTAATTATATCAGTACAAAACGAAGATAGAAATAAATTAGTCATCCATTTCAGCTTGCTCCAGAAAAAAGAAAAACCTCTCTCAAATGTCTTTTTAAACAGACAGAAACATACTGCTACTTAACTTGGCTTACACTTATAAAATCACTGGAAATTGCTAATCAAATAATCTCATTTCAAGTGTAGTCGGATTAATGCTGTCATGTAAATCCTCTTTGGCCTGCGCTCGGAGTACCCACTTGTACATTCATTACCTCGATGTTCGATAAGCACATTGGTAGCGGCTCGATATGAGCCATAATCATTAGCAATACTATGTGTCATAGCACTCATAGCAATAGGAATTACTAAATGAAGTTTTCAGTCGAAATTAAAAAAAAAAAATTGTGTGATTATTTTATGTGATTGATTCAAACTTGTAAACGGCTAATATTAAATGAGTATGATAAATTTTAACTCGTATAAGCACGTTTGTGCATCACTGTTTTAACAGTAAAGGTCCGAATCAACTACATCAAAATAGTCTTAAAGTATTTCATACCGTTCAGTAAATCTATTCTTCCATTCACGTATTTATTGACCTGTTTTAAGAGTTCATGGTATGGGCCCTGTTCAAATAATGTCAAATGTCAATTATTTCAATGTATAATATTCACGTGAATTTCCTGCAGTAGGTATCTTTTAGAATTCTGTTTCTTTTCAAGTAATTTACATCTTTAAGAATATTTGTATCTCTGCTGATATAATAAGCAATTGAAAACTTTGACTTTCTCATCAAAGTTAGAAATCTAATATAAAGCAATCTATAAAAATGTGAACATAAAAACATGATCTTCCTGATATTACAAATGCGAAGTTTGTGAAGATTCCGTGAAATGGCGAAATTAACGGTTGTTACTGTCAAATGCACACTATTTATTTTATTGCAAATCAAAGTGATGCCGGATTTGACATTAGGGATTATGAGTAACTATATTTTATTATTACTTTTTTATCGTGTGAAAAATCCCCACGGATACCTCCCCCGCCGTAGCCGGTGGAGGAGGTTATATTGGACTTGAACCGATTAAAACGCACTTCGTCTGTGGGCCGCCGTCGTTTACCGGTGAGTGAGATTATCGTAGACATATTTTCACATTATTATCCTTGGCACCCCGGCCACCCCAGGGCCATAACTCTCGATCTGGCCCTCTTCTGGTGTGGGGACCACGGGGTCCCCAATTCACCCCCGGGTACGGGGAGGCGCACCATGTGCGCCGCCGCCGTGGCCTGCTTCTACTAAGGTGACAGGTCGCTCCATCCGTCTCCCCGAGGCCTGCGCTAATGGGGGACGGAGGTCATTCTGCGACCTCCGACGCCCGAGTTGCCTCCGCTCGTCGCGGGCCGCGCGGTTTGCGATTCTCCTTCGCTCCCACTCCGCCGCCGTCTCCTTCACGAGCATTACTTACTCGCAAGAGGCGCCGGCAGCCCACGCATCTATATTTTATTATTACTGGATGACTTGATTGTCGAAAACATTTTTTAATTATGTATGTTATCAGTAGTATCTTGGCATGTTTTTCAGACTTCAAGAACAAACAAAACGTGGAAAGAATAACAAAAATATTTTTAAAAGATGTCCGGTTTCAATATTTGTTCAGGAACTTTGAAGACGTGGCACTGGCAGTGAATACTTATTATAGACTTAATGGAGGTTATTTTTCTTGAAGAAGGCAAACACTAGAAGATTTCATTCTGTAGAAAACATTTGTGGTAAATATTTGACTTTGGAAAACTTTGCCTTTGGAAAATTTGTTCATATCATTATGTCAGTGTGCTGTAGGGTAATCAAGAAGCATATTGACTGAAGTATTCGAAGACTTTAGGGTGCTTTCACTTTGCCCCACCAATACTAGTAGGAACGAATGTACCGAGAATTCATACGGGCATAGTTTGCCCCACTAAAATTAATTAGAGGGGCATTTAAGACATAATATGTTTTTTAATGCTTCACTTTGCTCCACTAGTGAAAACGATAGCACCCAGACTTTGGAACCAATATGGCACCACCGAGATCTAAGGGGTAACCTCATTTACCAGCTGGTACACTTGTTCAGTGGATAAAGCTCTGGAGCAAGCTTTCCAGCTTACCAAATTATCGAAGGCTATTGATCCATCGGTGAACTACCAATTGGTTTAATAATTCTTTGATTTGGCGCTGCGCAAATGGGCTTCACAAAAAAATATTTCGAAAATGAGTATAAATCCTGTATAGGAAGTATTGGATCCTATAAGTATTGAAGTCACCTGCAATTTCTATCAAAATACGTAATAATATCCATACACTCACAGACGCTTCATAATTATATCTAAATGTGTCATGTCGGTAATGTTATGATGGTGGCCATTATTTATTACGTGGGCATGCATGGTATCGATAAGTTTCACTTCAATAAAACTCTGTAAACTGAAATGACTGTTTTTATTCCTAAATGCACAGTTATCCATACTAAAATTATAAATGCGAAAGTATCTCTATCTGTCTGTTATGCGTTCACGTCTAAACTACTGAATCGATTTTCATGAAATTTGGTTTAGGGGTAGATTAGACCTTGAGAAAGGACACAGGCTATGTTTGATCGCGATAACCGACATCCATGCGGGCGAAACCGCAGGCAAAGGCTAGTTGTTAATATGTTATTATAGACTTCTATGTATTTTAGTAGACAAGCTGAAGCTTAGTGGTCAGAGCGTTCCCCCTGTAAGGGAAAAATCGCGGGTTCGAGTCCCGTCCGAGGTCGATTCTTTTTCCCTTTCTTAATCGATTAAAACAATTGATATCACAAGAGGCTAATAATCGATCTTGAGCTCTTCCCCGTTTCCGTCTTCGTTGTCAATACAAAAAATCATTGTGCAAGTTAGCTGATGCCCTACTCCTCCCGCCTAGCCTAGCCTATGATATACACGAATATTGTGGTAAAATGATAAAATAAATTTCAAAATTGGTTCAGTAGATCCAGAGATTACCTACCCCCTAACAACCTCACAAAATCACAAACTTTACCTTTATAGTATGAATCTAGAATAATTTAGATTATAATAAATACTGAACTAAATTATTATGAAAATTATAGCCTAATTATAAACTGGCTTAACTATACTTACCTAATAATATTATGCAATGACTTTATTAGAGAACCATTTTTTCTCACGTTAGGTCTCTTCGTCAAGCCAATGGCAATCTACAGTGGTATTAGATGTGTCCAACCCAAAATTCGGTGACTTAGAAAGGTCTTTAATTTGACACGTTGATACACAGTGCTTACCGAGAACTACCTACTGTCCTTCAAAAAATGTGCAAAAAAAATAAAAGTTCTTTATTTAAAATTAGCGGTTACTTTTCACGGTGTTTCAATACACTGAGCCATCTTTAATCTAATCAATAGATAAATATTGAGCATTTATTTTTACTCTCAAGGTAAAGTAATAAAATACAGTTGCCATAACATTTTAACATGAAATGAGAGTGTTATTTATGAGATTACGATTCTTAAAACCCCAAACCACTGTGTATTTTTCTATACACTCAAATTGACTTAAAACTTACGTAAAAGTGCTCTTCACCGTAATAAATTGGATAATTCAGAAATAGCTTTTAGCCGCTGAAATTCGCCGTGTAAGATTAAGCCAATAAATGGCTAAATCTATTGTTTCCTTATGGAGAGTGTAAACAAAAAACTTATTGAGAGATTTTATGTGTTAACGCATTATGGACCCATACAACTTTACAAACAAACTTTACAAAATTATTATTTATCCGCCTTCCCGGAATAGTAGAATATGGGCCACCCCATCTTCTCCCATGCGGTTTCGTGCGACTAAGGGATAGGGGCTGTTTAACATCAGACAAATATATACAGCCCAGACTTAGACTCAGATGCATGACTCGAGTCAACAATAGTGCGCGAAATACGGTAATCATCCACTATCACGTGGGATCTAATACAATGATTGGCAAAATGTCGGTGTTAATTCACTTCTGTCTAACCTTCCGGGGATAAAAGCGTGATTATATGTGTACATACGAGTATGTATACTTTACAAGTGAAGTTATTATTCACAAAGCGTGAATATATCTGTACATACGAGTATGTATACTTTACAAGTGAAGTTATTATTCACAACAAATGTATGAAATCAAAGAACAAATCGTTTTCGTGCAATCATCCCGGAATTACCGCACTCAGTTAGGTAGGTGTACTTAGGTTTTCGTAATGTTCACCTGAAATGTGTAACCGCCGCTCCACACGCATATGAGCTCTAAATCACCTTTAATAATAAGCTTTATGAAATTTGCTTAGCGGAAATTCCATATATTCGTGCGTAATATGTATTGTCTATCATATACTTAGGTATATTTATCGAATTTTAGCGTAATACCTAGCTAATTATAATAAACATTCATGTCTGTGTTTACATCTGGTTACATGGACACGGACGCATAATATACTGTAAACGTACTGTAAATGTACTGTAAACGTACTGTAAACGTACTGTAAACGTACTTTCAACGTACTGTAAACGTACTTTAAACGTACTTTAAACGCATTGTAAACGTACTGTAAACGTACTGAAAACGTATTGTGAATGCACTGGAAACGTAATGTAAACGTACTGAAAACGTATTGTGAATGTACTGGAAACGTACTGTAAACGTACTGTAAACGTAGGTACTTTAAACGTACTGTACACTTACTATAAACGTACTGAAAACGTACTGTGAATGTATTGTAAACGTACTATGAATGTACTGCAAACGTACTGTAAACGTACTGTTAATGTGTCTGCACTATCACACCCCAATCCATAGTAGAAGTACGTAGTCCGCACAAACGCCGCATTTTTCCGTGAAATCATGGGTCGTGAAAAGGCGGCGTTATATATTTAGAGTTCCTTTCCTATAGGACATCACGTGCAGGGCTTAGATGTCACCCGCATACGGCATATGGTGCATAATATTCCATCAAAAACAAGCGGTTCGGTGATTCTTTCTTTGCCGCAACATTGAGACCTGGAATTCCTTAGCTCACGTGTTTATTTCAGTCACACAGTCCCGGGACCTTTATGGGGGTTTGGAAAATTATCTGGTGAGGCCGTCAAGCTGAGCACCACCATTGTAACATGGTAGGTACGCGTCTGTAATGGCGATTAGGTAGGTACCTACCGAATCATCGTTGAATTCTGCATATAATTTAAATTTTCGATGTTCTTTATTGAAGTAAATCATCAACGAATAAACTATGCCTCAAAGTAAAAATGTTTTATGTGCGTAAACAATCAAAGTAGATACTCAAAATTTATGAACTTTTTTGTTATCCGAATAAGATAATAAAATGCACTAAAAATTAGAATAATAAACTCAAGTTAAATTATTTCCTATAAACCATCTCAACGAATTAGAACTGTATAAATCATGTACAATTTTACTCAAAGATCGACTCGTTTATAATAGAACCGAGTAGTAAATTTACATTGTATCGATATTAATAGTCGATTTATTTACCGAACCATTAATAAATTGCTTACGTTTACTATAACGTTATTCACGTTCCGTGTGAAGACGTAAGCAAAACGTGGTCGTAAATATCTTTCTTTATTGCCTGCTTCATAATTTTGTTAGGAACTAAATTATCTTTAGTAGTTCTAGCACTAAATTTATGAGAATCTGGACGAGAAATATATGTAATTTCTTTGTGTAAGATGATTCAATGTTGAGAAAAGAAGATGCGTATACTCGTAATTGAAAGCTCTTTTGATTAGATTTGTTTTTCAATAAATTGTTTCATAAGAATATAAAAACTTTTTTTTTTTTATAAAAACACACATTATACTAATAAACCAGGCTAACTGACTGACTAACTAGTGGTTAGATTTCAGTTTGTATTCTTTAAAATGATTTTTAAACAAGAGTACCTATATTAATAATTCGTATTTTTTTATACTGATGGAAAGTGGTTACTGTGGCCTATGGACGTGTGCCAGGGGGCCCTTCTTGAAGAACCCCATATTGTAGTTGCTTGAAAAAACCATCGTATGTCATAATTTTAGTAACAATTTGTTTACAAAACTCACCGTCGAAAAATTCCAAATTGGAATCTAAATTATACCAAAGTGTTTATTTATTTTAACGTAAACCACCATTACCAGAGTTGAAAAGTATCTTCAATGAAATATTTATAAGTCTATCAATATTTACTGGGCACCGAAAACCAGGTATCATTTTGTTGTGTGACCAAACATAGTCATCCTTTCCCAAAGTCTAATCTGTATGTATGTATGTATGTATCAAATTTTGTAAATTACTAAAGCACTAATCCGAATAAATAAAAATACATAATAATAATCCGCCTATAGGCGTGAAAGTATAACAGACAGAGAGACAGACAGAGTTATTTTTGCATTTATAATATTAGTATAGATATGAATAAAATTTTATTCGTTTCAGAAAAGTTAAAACGACCTTGTTATATCTGCATAAATCGATTTGTCAGTGAAAATACAATTCAGATTTTACTGTCGGCAAACCATTTTTATGTGAAATACTCGAATCTGCCATATTCATAGATTTTATCGGTAGATTTCACGCGGATATCTTGGGGATTCAATCATAGGGGTTTATTTTTCACACAGCATGTAGAAAATATGTGAGGAAACATGTGTCCTATAAACGAAGATGTATTTAAGTATCAATAAAATATCAAGCCCGCCGTGTTTGTTCCCGGTGTAGTAGAATTCGTAAAAGGCGACTAAGGGATAGGGCTGTTCTCCTTCCGACAGTAAACATACAGCATGACCCCTAGACGGCAATAGGCTCGCCCCCTATCATCGTTGACGAAATGTGGGTGTAAACACTCCTCTGACTACCCCGTCGGGAATTGACAGATGTCAGTAAATGTATGTAGACAGCCTCCGTGGCGTAGCGGTAGTGAACGCGGCCGCTACGCAGGAGGCGCGGGTTCGATCCCCGCTCAGTGCAAATATTTGTGTGAATTAAATATGAATATTTGCATTGGTCTGGTCGTGCCTCGGAGAGCACTTTAAGCCGTCGGTCCCGGTTGCCATGAGAACATCTATGGCAGTCGTTACGGGTAGTTGGAGCCCTCAAAAATCCAAAAAAAAACAACGGTCTAACTGCAAAACTTCGATATCGCCTAATGTTAACATTGAGTTGTGGAGGTCAGATGACAATCGCTTCACGGAAAATATCGAGGTCTAGTCAAATCCGTGGTTACGACTGGTAAAAAGCGGACCCCAGACTCCGAGCTGAAAGCTTCGGATGCGACTGGGAATTAACGCTAAGAGGAAGAAGTAAATGTATGTAGGTATATTATGTAATAATATCAAGGAATCCGTTTTGAAAAGTTAGTTAAAAATTTACACTAAAAAAATTTAAACTCCACGAAATTCTACACAGCGCTATCTTCGAAGGTTTCTAAGGTGTAGCAATAGAGCATTTGACAGCTACGCAGGGGTGCGAGTCCGATTCCCGCTCAGTGAAAATATTTGTATGCATGAATATGTATATTTGCATTGGTCTGTCTCGGTGTTTCTATGTATAATAAGTATGAATTTATAAAATATGTATTTAAATATATTTATCGTCATTCGAGATCCCATAACCCCGTCTAAAGTAAGCCTAGATTAACCTAGGCTTACTTTAGGTCTATATAGCGTTGTGTAGAAGGTCGTAGAGTTTTATTATCTAGACCCAAAGTAAGCTTTATTAGCTTGTTATCATGGAATGTAAATGTGGATAAACAGATATATTTTTGTAACTAAATACATAATATTATACACAGAAATACTAATAAAAAACTAGATTTACAATATCCGAAAGAAACTGCATAAAATTTTTACTTGTCGTGTCAGCTGTTACTACGCGACGAAGAACTAATCAGGCGGTATGGTACTAAAATACAAAAGGTGCATTCACAGAGAAAAGCACTTGCGTTCATCTTCAGTTTTTTACTATAGAATTCTCTTCGAACCATGCGCATTAGTCCCATTTCATCCCGACTACGAGTTGCTAACTCCAGTCCATTCAGTGAGACTCGCTCGTGTGGCCGCCTCTATACTGAGGCGTCAGAATGTTCACAACTTCTAACGTCGAATGTCTTCACTACTTTTCGGAATACTGCCATAACATTTTCTTTCGTTTCACGAATTCGATTAATTGCGTTATCAAAATATAAGTTTATTTATAAAATAGTGATGTGCTTGGGTGTTGAGTGAGTGTAAAAAAATAAAAAAAGAGAAAACTTTTATCACTTTCATTAGTGAAAGAAAATGACAGTAATGCTATTTATTTATGTCTTTGATCTCATAAACTAATATTTACCGAAATCAGGTACTTTAAATTCTATATTGGTAGAAGTGTGGCAAGTTTGTTTGTATTAGATGATTTATGATGCGGACGACACGAAAAAGCGAGAGGCAACGGTTCGGAAAATTTTAATGCTCCGTAATTGACGTGTCTTTTGGTAAGTAACAGATGGAAATGATTTTCAATTTCATTGTTATAATTAGACAAGGTTGCTTCACTTAAGTCACAATGAAAGTTTTGCGGCGACTTTCTTACTTCCGACAGGTAATTTTAGTCAGATAAAACCATTTATGAAACTTTTCATAACGGTATTATATTAGATTTATAGATAGAACTGTAGGTTGAACTGTATATATTCGAAAAGGTATTCAAATTAAGTAACGTGTGTTGATGTGTTGAAGAGGGGAGTGTGAATAATTGATTGAAAAGCTGTGCATTAAATATTGATACAAAAATGCTTGCTTAAAGGGAATTCAAAATCATGCAATAGATACAAATGGAAAAATATGGTTTTATACAAAAAATGTTCTTTGATTTAATAATCTGACTCTCGGTGATTTCATCGTTATTTAATTTGACGATAAAATAGTAAATTACATTCCTTATGGCTGACGTCGTTTTTTTAATATTTGCGATATCTATGTCACGAATATGTGAAATAGTCTAGGTGTAATACTCGTACAACCAGATTTTACATTACTACGACAATCATTTAAGATGGAGTAAGTTGATTTCATATCACTTTCATTTGTTTTGCATTCGTGACGTCATTTTAAATAGTGTGAATTAAAGTAGACATTTTTAAAATCGTGTCTAGATACACGAGTATCACGTAGTTAAATATGTGGTAACTTGTGAAAATGCTCTCTATCTATAGGTATGTAATATTTCAGAAATCTAATAAAATCACACATTGTTCATTAATAATTTTTATATCCTTAATACCTTCGACATAGTAGGTACTGCAAATACACGCAAATATTATTATCTGAAATATGCAGATTTTTTCATAAAAAATATTTATGAATGTCACATATTAAATTAATAAAGGCGTATGTCAGGATCAAAGTACGTGGAAAATGTGGTCTTTGTCTACTTCAATGGGTATAAGATATGATTTTTTGTATGTACCTATACTTAATATGAAATTCATATTTTATTCCACTGAATTTAGATTATAAAATTTATAAAAAGAAAACGTACACATTGAACGTGTTTATCACTCTTAGCATTATTCAGTACAAATACTTACTCAAGAAAATTATTAGAACTTTACTCCCTTAAATTCTAAAAAATTTAATGATATTTTGAAGCATTTATTATGCTGATTGTTCAAATCGATTTACAAAGAGAAAAGAGAATCGACTTCGGGCTGGATCTTTGTAAATCGATTTGACTTCTGAAAAACTTTTCTTTATTCCAAGCATCCACGCTTGCAACATAGAAAGGAGTAACTGCTAAAATACCTACTTTACAGTCCCGGCGGTATAGCCTCTGAGGCAAATCAGTCAATCGAGATAAGCCTTTTGATTGTTTTTTATACCACTCAGGTGGCAGACAAGCACACAGCCTATCTGATGGAAAGTGGTTACCATGGCCTATGGACGTGTGCAACACCAGGGGAGCCACAGTCTGCGAACCCTGAAAGAACAAAGAGTTTCTGTGCCGTCAGCGCAGAAGACAAAGCAGAACAAGTCTTTTGTCTTCCCACTGACAGCACAAAAACTCTTCAGTGAGCTCTGGCTACCCTACTCACCACTGGGAACCCAACACGAGATTATTATGGCCGCAGTATTCTGTAGGGTGGCGGCACTTCCCCAGTCGAACTGCTCAATTGGGACGGGAATACTGTCGTATCCTACCTCTGTCCATTATTATTACCTACATTATGTACGACTTTACAAGAAAACTTGTGAATAGCCCTCTAAACGGATGATATATGAACAGAGAAAATATTTAAATCGCCAAATAGCTATCGCGATTATAGTAATTCTTGCTATAATCGCACGATTAGTATGTCAACATCACATAACAGAGCAGATCAACATAATCTTATGTAGTTGAGAGTTGAATTATTCGTTTTTTTTGGGTATAGAAAGAAAACAAACTTCAGGTGAAGGTTTATATTTGTTTGTACAAACGCTATTAATACACACGAATATTTCTAGCCAGATATAAATGCATACAGTCAATGAATATTGAAATAAACTATGTGTAACGAATTCTATCGCGATTTATTTAGTGTTGTTTCGTTATTTAGTTGAATAACAACTGAAATATGGAACTTCTTTATGGGTTCAGTGCAAATAATGAAAAACGAAGAAAAAAGTTTTCGACAAAGTCAATGAATTATAAATTATTAAGGGGGTGCTTTTAGAAGATTTTTTAGATGAATTCGTCAATCAGCAGTTATACCGTCTTTAAATGTATGATTCCGAAGCCGACCACATACGACAACTGCCGACGCACGCAGCAGGTGTGCGTAATTCATTGCGGCTTCTCAATGGTCCTCTTTATCCGAATCGAAGTATAACAAGTAATGGGTGCGCTGTATCTGCTGCATGCGTCTGTCGCTGTCGTAAGCGGTCGGCTTCGGGATCATACCTTAAGTGAGATTGAGCCTCAAACGATCTTGGTAAGACAAGCTACATACACGCGCTCCACTAAGCGTGTTTGTTATCCATAGTCCTGGTTAATTTTTAATACCTGCAGTAGATTATGGTACTACAGTGAAAATATCTACACCAATTACTACTAGAACTATTAATGGTACTTCTGGGACAATATTGTCCCACTAGTACCATGAATGGTAGTAGTGGGACAAAGATTCCTAGTAGTATCATTAATGGTACTAGTGGGACAAAAATATTCCCAGTAGTACCATTAATGGCACTAGTGGGACAAAGATTCCCAGTAGTACCATTAATGGTACCAATCAATGGTTCAGTTGGGAAAGAGGGGACTGAATACGATGTACAAATACCTAAAGCAAATTAGATAGCAGGTAATTTTCTGTAGATAGAAACTCTTTCTCTAAACGGTGGCTCCAATTTGAACTGGAAATGCTGCTATTTACTTGCAATGAGCGCACGCTCCTAATTGTGGTAAGTTCTTACTATGCACTTGCAGTAAAGAAGTTATCACCTGCAAAAAAGGTGAGAAGAGTGTTTTAAATTAAATAAGTCTCCCGCAGTCCACTGCGAGACATATGTCTCTCCCAATGTCGGGAGGCTTTGGTCTATTTATTTCCCCGCTGACCTAACGGGTTGCTACAGGATTTTATTTGTAGTTTTCCTTCTCGCAGTGATATCGTCTGCGTATTTTTCTGTTAGTCGCCTTTTAAGACCTTTTGAATGAGATGGGTAAATTACATGGAAAAATGGAAATAAACATAGATAAGAGTGTCTCATTTACCGTGCGAAATGTAGCATACTGCAGTCTTCCTCGATCTAGTCGGTCCATTATAGCTGATACATATATTCCTGAAGGTATAGGTGTATTGTTTAATGATCAGCGCACAACGAGGCAGTCATTCGGTTTAATATGTGAAATTGTGTTCAGCTTCCGTAATCGCAGCGAGATAATAGAACCTATATATTATGATACGCGTGCAGAAAATTGATAATCCCAATCGGTGCTATATCGAACCACTTGCTCTAAACAATGCTTAATTTTTATTTAGAAAGTGTATAGTCGTATCTGATAATATAATCGTAACAGACATGTCACCAAATACTTCTGCGCAGTTAAAACCCCAATAAATTCCATACGCTACAAGTCGCCAATAATATTTGATTAACGAGTAAGTCCATAACTTTTAAACGCATAACTAACCAAAAATATCTAAACAATTTTACAGTGTGAAACATGGTACATTTTATTTAGAAGGACTTCTTTTGAAAATGAAAAAAATAAAGCTTTTTCTTATAAATAAACCCAAGAAGATTTTTGCCGTTTTTCTATTTTGGACCAGCTAAAGTGTTGTTCCATCGTAGATCATCATCAAAATAAGCCTATTGCGATCTCTCCCGTAGCACCCGATTTTCCGCCTTATCCAATCTATTCCTACCACCAAAATATGATATTACCTGTAGTATAAATAAGCTTGAAAATGAGTTCGTACGACTATGCTTTTCAAGCACATTACTGTATATAGACTAAGTAAGAATAAATAATGCGTGCTTTTTGGTCTATTTAAGACCAAAAACGTCCACTGAGTTTCATGCCGGAGTCTTCTCAGGGCCGGGGCCGCATTTCGAACTGATGTCTTCCATTTGCTTCAATCAATCAATCAATCAATCAATTAGCCCATTGCAGTCCACTACTGGACATAGGCCTCTCCCAATATGTGCTACGTTTGCCGATCCTCCTCCATTTGCTTACCTAGTTTTTAATATTTTTTAATTTTGATGTTTCGTAAGTTTTACTCGTTTAGGTATGCAGAATAAATGATTTTTGACTTTGCGTATAACATGGGTGACTTCCTCGTGGTACACCCAGAGGAAGACCCAATTGACGTTGGTTCATCCACCATCGTGATTGATTCAATTACCGATCCTAAATACACTACTAAAGGTGTCCTACAAAAGTCATCGTTCGCTTACGGTGACGTCACGCTGTAGCTTCACAATGCTTTTTATAGAAGAAATATAATTATACGGTCTCTTTCACTTTCAACTATAGCCATGTTATATTTATGAAGTAGGTACCTATTGTGATACAGTGGTGACGCTTTTAGTCACCGCCGATTCTAGGAAATCGTAGCCTAAGCGCACTGAATATTTTTATCCGTAGGTAGGAAAAAAACGTGAGTCTTTGAGTACGGTACGGTACGGCAGGCAACTACTAAAATTGGACTAATAGTCTTTACGCATACCAATTTATTGAACCATTTAGGTGACAGACAAGCACACGGTCCACCTGATGGAAAGTGGTGAGGAGTCACACTCGTGCTGCCAGCCCTTTACTACTAATCTGTCGACGCATGTTTGTATTAGAAACGGATAGAATACATCGTTTTAAACCTTTTCTAAATTTCTGGGCTAGTGAAAGTTAAGCTAAGCTTATATAGTTTTGGCTACCTTCCTTTGGACAATCGATTAACGCAGTGTTAGATATTACCAACGTAATATTATTTTCACCTAAATGTTAATAACATAATATACCCTAACTATTGTTAGCATAACCATTTAGGATATAAGGCTTAATATTATAAACCTATTACAGTATCCGCGCGTACGTAGAATAAACATGTTCGCGGCTTAGTGTTGGCCAAGAGACTACACCCGCCGCTACCTAAACTAATGTTATAGTGTATGGTGTAATTATATTGTTGATTTAATCCCATACTGAAACTGAAACCTAAACATTAAAAATTAAAACCAAACTAAATAAATTAAAAAAACACATTATGATACAACTCTTCTATGGGCAACTGTATCATAATGTAACTTTTTTTCCGTTGCAATACAACTTCAGCTGATTTTTTTCTACATAGTCTGTGGACGCGCCGCACCGCAACACGCACACGATCATTATGGCGCTCAACGATTCTGTCATTTTACGCAAATTGCAAACTATTATTACTACACAAACCCTATCTGGGTTTACAGGATAAATTTATTAAATTTATGTAAACAATTGTAATAATAATTATTAAATAAATAAATAAAATAAATAAATAAAATAATTTCATGAAATTAGATAAAGTAGGGTATGCAGACAATTTGGTCTTAAAACACTCGTGTGAAAATTTTGCCTAAGGCCCGTTTTTTTTTAAATAAAATTCACACTGACGTTTTAAGAACTCTTATTATACAACAGTTTCATAAACTACAAACATAACACGATATGTTATGCAGTTAGCAGTCAAAACTCTTAATCAGTCACTTTTAACTAAAAAAAGGTGTGATTTAAGTTGTCACCAAAATAATAGGGTTTGTCAGCTAAATAGTAGATCTACCACCAAAAAATAGTCGAGTGACGTTGATGGGGCCCGTTTTCTTCGTGCATTATTATAAAAGTAACCTAACTCGAAGAGACCTCAGCCCATTTCTTCTAATCTATATCTATCCGTCTTAGGATACGGGGTGTCATATTCTGCGAAAGAAGATCGTCGGCAGATCTACAATTTTGATGACAGATTTTAAATTTTGTGTACGAATATTTATGAGAAAAATACCAACCGAACCGAAGAACTTCCTCTTTTTTTAGTCGGTTAAAAACATAAAATTTGCTGATAAAAAATATAATAAAATTTATAACCCATAAAAATACAGTTGACCGCGACGACAGATCAAGCTCTGAGGCAACACCCCGCTCCGATATGGATAGTTTAGGTTAGAAGGGGAGGTATACCATGGCCATGTTCTAATGTTCGTTGCGTTAGATGTAAACTATAGAGAAACGGAATACGTCGAAGGTGATGAAACGTATGGGCTATGTTAGGTATAGGACGTAATTAAAATTATATCGAAGAGGTGATACGATGTGCCATTATACAGGCTAACCTTGTTACGCTTGCGTATCTTTGTCTTCAGAAAGCGAAGATTGATAAATAAAATTCTAGAAGTAAGCTCAGCGCTATCTAGATCCGAAGTATGCGGATAAATATATTAAGAAATATATTTTTTGTACATAACATACGAAACTGCGGTTGATAATTAATAAAATTATTTTATAGTGTAAACACAGAGAAACCATGAGCAAAAACCAGCACTTTTACAATAGTTAGAAAGTAGGAACAATCTGAATAAAAACCAATCGCTTTTTTTCTTTTCATTGTGCAACAGTTTTATGCACTCGGCCTAGTTAGGTACGGCAAATGTTGAGTGCTATAATAGAAATGCGTACCTAGGAACAACTTTTGTGTATATACATACCTAGTTTATATTACCTTCCACTAAAAGCTGGAAGTAAAACATACACAATTTTATTAATAATATCAAGGTTATTCGTTGGAAGTTTGCATGTCTTTGCATTACTCTAAATTTAACTTTGCTGATGCTTTATGAAGCTTTATGAAGGTTCTCAGATTTTATTAATTTCAAAATTAGATTAATATCTGGGGATCGATTCGATGTTCTTCTTTTAATACATGCATACATACATTTAATCACGCCTTTATCCCCTGAGTGTTAGGCAGAGGTGAATTAACACCCACATTTTATCAATCATTGTATTCCGTCCCACGTAATAGGGGGTGCACCTATTGCCGTATTCCGGGTACTATTGTTGACTCGAACCAAGCATCTGTGGCTGAGCCTGGGCTGTATATTTCTGTCTGTAGTTAAAAGCCCCATCCCTTAACACGTCTGCTGCGGCAGTAACTTTTCAATACTTTCCATTCCGTCGGTACAAGGCCTATACACCTGGTAATAAAACTTCCATTGTGGCGGCACAAGGTTTATAGACCCTGTAAAATCATTGGATTCTAGTTTTAATAATACATCTTAGATGTCTATTCATCTCTTTCCTACACCGAACCAAGTTAAAGTTAGGCCTTCCGCACGACAAGGCAGTCTATACTTTGTCGTACAAAGAAGAACAGGGGATGGCCTGGCCAAATAGGTATAGTTTTCCTACAGCTCGAATTTTCTACCGCACGATACTCTGTCTGCTTATAATATGCAGACAGAGTATCGAGCGCACTTTGAAGATATTCAGGATCGGCAGCACAAGTTTGAAGCCACTAGTGTTGCACACGTCTATATAGGCCACGGCAACTACTTTCTATCAGGTGGGCTGTGTGCATCTCTGCCACCTAAATGGTATAAAAATATATAGGTATATCTAAAATCGGAGATGGGACAGTGTTAAAGAAATGGCAGAGAAGTGAATTTCATCGCAATATTATTTTTTATTTTTTTTATTTGAAGTGAACGTTTGTGAAGATGTCTGGATGTTTATTACTCATCATCATCATCTGCATATAGACGTATTCTCCTGATTGCATCCGTGGCCAAGATGACCTCGGAGCTCAGGGCCCGCCTTCCGGCTCTTCCTTCTCCACTTCGCACGATCTTGGGCGTCCATGGTAGTGAGACCATTAGCACGCATATCACCCTCCACGACGTCAAGCCAGGACTTCTTTGGCCTAGCCCTTTTACCTGGACCCGGCGGGGGTACCATTGCCAGGCATTTGTTCCCCACGTAGCCTGGCGGTTGCCGCAAGACGTGGCCGCACCAGCGAAGGCGGCTCTCTATTTATTACTCAATTGCACTCAAATAGTTGAACGAATCTGCCTGAAATTTGGTAAAGGTATATCAAATTAGTCTGGTTTAACGCATAGGCTACTTTTATTCCTTGAATAGTTTTTTATTCTATAGGTTGCGGTAATGGCTTCAGAATTTTAAGAGCGGAGCCCCGAACAGTAGCACCCACACAACTCACACGAATAAACTTAATAACTTAATATATTAGATTATATCCTACTAGCTTTTGCCCGCGGCTCCGCCCGCGTGGATGTCGGTTATCGCGACCAAACATAGCCTATGTCCTTTCTCAAGGTCTAATGTACCCCTATACCAAATTTCATCAAAATCGGTTCAGCGGTTTAGTCGTAAAAGCGAGACAGACAGACAGACAGACAGACAGACAGACAGATAGACAGAGTTACTTTCGCATTTATAATATTAGTAGGGATTAGTCGAACGCGAAAGTAATATCTTCTCAGAAAAACTTCTGGAAACCTATTCGATTATATTAAACAGATTATATTTCAAAACCTTTGAAAAGAAAACATGATAAAGAAACCTCTCTGAAGAAACTTACACGTATCAATGGTAGATCAAACTTTTAAAAGTTTTACGGATAAACAACGGCACCCTTAGACCAATCTTCAAAGGAAAAAAGAGAAAGAAGTATTTTGAAGTTTCACAGATTTATTTGTGTGATGGAAAACCTGGCACGTCTTTTGAAAAGTGATTACGAGGGTAATCTTGGATGAAGTAGGAGGAAAGTAATAAAATGTTGTAATACTCATCTATGTGAATACCCCCGTGGGAGTTACTTAATAGCTTTTGCAAGTTATCATATTATCATTCAGTTACGACGATGTTAGAGCTCTTTGCGAGGGGCGTAGGTTTCACTTAATTTTCTTTCCTTTTTTATCTGTAGGCACAGCTAAGGATGGTTCTTTATTACCAAAGTAGGAGTATCTTATAAATTGCTAGATTGACAATTTAAAGTATCATAAGGTTCGCTTAAAAACCCAAATATCCTTTTTTTTTTATCGTGCGCAAAATCCCCACGGATACCTCCCCCACCGTAGCCGGAGGAGGAGGTTATGTCGGACTCGAACCGACTAAAACGCACGCCGTCTGTGGGCCGTCAGTTGCCGGAGGTGAGATTGTCGTAGCCATATCCCTCGCACCCCGGCCGACCCAGGACCATATCTCTCGATCTGGCCCTCTTCCGGTGAGGGGACCACAGAGTCCCCAACCCGCCCCCGGGTATGGGGAGGCACGCAATGCGTGCCGCCGCCGCGGCCTGCTTCTGCTAGGGTGACAGGCGGCTCTACCCGTCACCCCCAGGCCCGCGCTCATGGGGGACGGAGGTCATTCTGCGACCTCCGACGCCCGAGTTGCCGCTGCTCGTTGCGGGCCGCGCGGTTTGCGATTCTCCTTCACTCCTCGCGCCCCCGCTCCGCTGCCTCCTTCACGAGCATTACTTGCTCGCAGAAGGAGTCGCCGGTGGCCCACGAATCTGCGCAGCGAACCATCGCTGCGAGCAAAGTGGCGAGCGTGAGAACTCTCACTCCTAGGGTCGCCACCAGCTCCCGTCTCGACATCTCCCACGCCAGACACTCGGTGAGCGTGTGCAGCGCCGAGTCCTCGCTCGCGTCGCAGTGATGGCACTCGGACGTTGGCTCTTTCTGCGCGATCCGATGCAGATACCGCCCAAAACACCCATGATTGGTGATGATCTGCGTCAGCCAGAACGAGAGGCCGCCGTGTGGCCTCTCTAGCCACTCCCCCATGATGAGTCTTACCGCCGCTACTACGGCGTGCCCTAAACCCAAATATCCTTATTTCGATGTTTAAAAAAAATTCTAAATCGGTTTAAAAAAAAAGTCAATATGGCGGATTTTCGTAGCTCTGTAAGTCGTTACTACATAATAATATTAATAATGTTTCGTTTGATAAATAATATTAAAGAAGTATAATGTCTGTTTTGAAGCGTGTCAAACTGTGTTGTTTACTCTATAGGCATGATGTAAATAAGTAGTAATAAAGGATATTACAAAAAATATTTACGTAAAAATTACGTAAAGTACATTAATATTTGAGTACTTCTTTAGTGTAAGAACTAACATAATAACATTTCTCTTATAATATGGCTAACTTCCGTTTTGTAAGTTCGAAATCCGATCCATTGGTGCCCTTGGGAGTTCACCGGATAAAACTGGTCAGCGTTCACTTAAGGGTCAAAATATGAATGTTACCACTCACGGCACTCACATGTAGGAAGGTTCTTATAATTTATAAATAGTGTGTCCACAAGGAGTTACGCTGGTCCCATGAAAAAATAATAACTTGCCCATATGTTATTTCCTTAAAAAATTAATGACTCCTATGGGACGGAACATAACTATGAGGGCCTAAAAATTGTAGTTTATTTTTTAACTCGAAAAATACTATCATGGTTGTGGTGCGACATGGGTCTATCATGCACAGGCCCGTGGAGAATTTTAATCTAAAATGGATCAGAATGACTTGCTTGACTTGCGCATTTACAGCTGATATAACACCAATATTTTATAATCTGAACATAAATGCAATCAAATGGAGAAACATAGAATTTTTTAAAAGAATCGTGGAAAGGACTTGCACTTAAATAGGTGCATATCACCAAAGTATAAATGGAAAGAATAATCATTTCCTTCTCCATGGTGCATATTAAACAGACGGGTCCTACCACTAGAGTATAGACCGCGAGAAGGAAAACGTAAGATGGACACCCATCACCAAGCCAGGTGGACTGTTGACCTACGAAAGGTGGCTAGGACGGACTGGATGCGGAAGGCGGAGGATCGGCAAACGTGGCACATATTGGGAAAGGCCTATGTCCAGCAGTGGACTGCAATAGGCTAATTGATTGATTGATTGATTATTATGAATTATAATTTATATTGAGAAAAGGTTGTGGAGGTCAGATGGCAGTCTTTTCACGGAAAATATCGACCGTAGAAAACTTCGGCGTTTTCTAGTCTAGGAAACTAGACTAGAAAACTGACCCCAACTGAGAAAAGGCCCAGAGAATGAATGATGATGGTATGAAAAGTTTTATTGGAAAAAATAAAATAAAAAGTGAGACTATAAGCTTAGAGCTACCTAAGCTTACAGTCTTAGACTTAGCTTACTTCGATGTAGTACCTAGTTGAATATCAGGCCCTTTCAATATAATAATTTTGAAGATATTTTTATACATAACTCTCAGGTTGTTTCATAATATAACTCACATTTGATCAAATTCATAATAGGTAGGTATTCAAGATTTGAACTTATTACAATATCTACCAGTCCAGTTCCATTATTTTTCTTATGGCTAATTATTGCTAAAACCAAGTGCAATACTTATCAATTCGAACCTTAGAAACCCTGTCGATCATAAGACTAATTCCTTACTAAGCAATCGGCACTTGTTTGTGTTAGAAGCGGATATAAGATATCGTTTAATACCCTTTCTAACTACCCGGGGTAATTTGCCTCCTAAATACGTCTTTAATAGTGAAAGTTTGATCTTAAGCATATAGGTTTGGCTACCATACTTCGGACAATCGATTAACGCAGGCCAGTGTTAGATTTATGGATGCTCAAGGTAGTTTGTCTTGCCCTAAGTAATAAAAGGCAGCTGGTGGAGGAGGCCCACTAACTACGAGTAACAATGTATGGTCACTTCTATTACATTACAAGCTGCGCTGAGGATTGTGAACTATTAGGTATACGATTTTATAATAAGTTGCCTGAATCGGTCCTTGGTATGCCTGAAAACCAATTTAAAAATCATGTAAAGACCACCCTATGCAAAAAAGCATACTATAGGACAGACGATTATATTAAAGACAAAAATGTATGGCTTGAGCATGGTGCAGGCCCCTCCTTAAGAAACCCTTTTATTTTTTGTAAACTGACGTCCTTAAAATGCCGCAGTGGAGTTTGTTGCGCCGTTTCTTCTCCATTAGCGCTTAGGAAGCGGTGGTAAACTTAGTTTTAAGGAGCTTTTGACGTCAAAAAGCTGTAACTGTGTTGCACTATTTTGAGAAATAAAGACTTTGACTTTGATTCAATAAATCTGTTACATTTGTTTATTGATATTATGGTTTGTATGCCTCTATATACAATTCTGTGTGATTTTACCTCAGAATCTTATTTATATTACAATGATATAACACATAGATTTTAGACAGCCTCTGTAGTGTGACGGTATTGAACGCGGCCGCTACAATGGAGGCGCGGGTTCGATCCCGTGAAGTGCAAATATTTGTATGAAAATAGATATTTGCATTGGTTCGGCTTGGCGCTAGTCCCCGTTCCAAGTGAGGTTCTCCCACGGAGTCCAGGGTTCGTCTTCCGATTTCTTCAGTTCTCACTATGTTGGGTATCTATGTTAGCGAAATTATTTTTACACAAGTAGGTAGGTACATACATTACATTACAAAAAGGGTTATTTTAATATTTAAAAACAACCTTTTGTTTATATAGATTTAGTGTCTATACAGATTATACTAAATTTTTATTATGCAGATTATACCAAACAGCAGGCAATCTAGAGATTCTAGAGTAATAGCATTTTTATACTATGGTAATAGGCAATAATAAAAGGGAAAAATATAATGCTGCTTTTTAATTTATGTGCAAATAAAAATAAACTAGCACGCTGTTTTAACATACTATATTTTGCTTTCATTAATTACAGTTACGAAAGCTATACTCAGGGAAAACCATCGTGTGGAAAAGAAAATAATATATGTTTTTTGCTGTGATACGTTCATTATACCATACCTACCTACTATACCTATTATTTGTAGTTGTAATAACTTCTAATGAAAACATATTTTATTATTATATTTCATGTCCGAAGTACATAATGTATAAATAATTTAAAAAGCGGTACTAAAAACCCTATTACAGAAAATAGTAATTAGTAATTATCATATCAGCCCGGTAGTTTACGTGAGATACTTAATCCGAATGGCACTTTCACAATTTCATGGGTTTTAATGTAATATTTTTGCTTCTTCCCTAGCTTACTTAGAACCTAATTTTAATTTAGGATAACAAATAGACAGAAAGACACATAGTTAAGAATTTAAAAAAAACTTAATATGGGGACACTTTCCATCATCTTAGGTAGGTAGGTACTTATTCAAAAACTGGCATTAAATATTTTGCATAGAGACGTTATATTTTTAATTATTTACGAGAGTTACATATAAAACAGTAAGTACATGAAATATTTCAGCATATCAACATCTATTATTTCACTGAAATGGATGTTAAGTTAACTGTAATACCCATTTACAGTAATAGGATTGTTATTAGTTCCTCAATTGTCATATGGCGATATTACATTGATGTGATCTTTTTTGGGTTGTCTGACAAAGTAGATGTAATTTGTTCATCGTGTTTTCGTATTATTACTGTCACCGATGAGGTGTATCAAAAATGATGGGGTTAGTCACTATTAGGTAAAGTTACAATAATAATACCAAGATTCTCATTCCATGCTTGTTCTAGGAAATGTTTTAATCAATCCTCAATTTACAATATTTTCTAGGAAAAGCATTGAGCGAGAATCTTCGTAGGTATATACATATTTTACATTATGCATTTACTCACATTATAAATTTTATTATTTGTATAAAAAATTTTGTCTAAATTTTTTTTTATACCACTTAGTTGGCAGACAAGCACACGGCCCACCTGATGGGAAGTGGTCACCGTGGCCTATGGACGTATGCAACACCAGGGGCGTCACACAGACCCTGAAGAAACCTTCTAATGCCCTTCTTGAAGAACCCCATATTGAAGTCGCTTGGGAAAACCACCGCAGGGAATTCATTCCACAGCTTGAGTGTGCGTGGGATTAGGTAATACCTAACTTAAACTGCATTACAAAGAAATTAACAAAGTAATGAACTGTAGATACCTATGTAATATTTTATTATTGCCAAATTACCAAGTGCGGTCAGTACTTGGTAATTTACCACCCACTGAGTGTTTGACAAAGTGTTTCTATCGGTTTGGAATCAACTGAAACCGCATGGCGTCTAGACTTATTGCCAGAATAAAAATACTTTTCACAGAATATTTCTCATGTCGTTGGAACGCTCCCGTGCCTATAAATCAGAGCTACGGTCTTGTCTAGACTATCATTTAAAGACGTTAATTAGTATTTATATGGTAGTCCAGACACGATCATAAGTCAACCGTACGCCGTATGTCGACTTCCTTCGCCTCCTGAAAAGATCCTACAACACACACTACGAGTAAATAAATCAATTATGCGGTTTACCTACTTTCACAGTCGTGTACAGTCGGCAAAGATATAAGTAGGTATACCTCCTTACATACAACTGTACCTACTTCAATTTCAATTAGTCATTTCTCCTTCCCTATATAGAACAACACGTGCAGGGTATAGATATCATCTGCGAACGGTGCAAACAATTCCTTCAATAACCCAGCATTTCAATGTCTTTTTTCTATACCGTACCATGAAGTTTTGGAATTCTTTGGCAGCACATAATATGTTACCTTTATCCTACAGGTAGCGGATTCTTTAAGCGGGTGTGAAAAAGCATTTGATGAGGTCGTGAAATTGAGGGCTCTTTCCTGAACTTTGTCATATATCTAAGTCATATTGAAGTGTACTATAGAAAAGATGAAATTATGAAAATGTGTATTACTTATCGCCTTTGACAACTGTACTGTACATTGTCTTATGACAGTGCTGCAACATTATACATAGTAAACAATCTTAGTTTTAATAGGCCGGAAACGGAACAACCCAATCATTTTTATTGAAAGTATGTCTACTAGGATGGTACAAGTACAAGATATAAGATGGTCGTTCCTAAAATCGCAATAAATAGTCGATTTGGATCATTTTTGCCACTAGCGAAGAGCTTAAAATACCTACTCGTTTATTTATTTAGATTTGTTTATCTTTCATTTACCGTAGAAACTTTATAACGGGGATTTTTTGAGATAGTAACTAAAAGTATTTGTTGATGTTATCTAAGTATATTATTTTTAACATGATTTACTATATGTTTATGCGTATTAAATGTATGTATTATGTAAGAATATACTCGCTTACTGTATATGAATTGTCTAACTCATAATATTTGTGAAATGTTATTATACGCACTGCTGTGAGACTTTTATCTCTGGTTTTTGGTAAATTACTATATTTTGTTTGCATTTATACCTCGCCCAATATTTGTGGACATTTCTTGCAAACAAAACTAGTCTTGGCAATTAACGAACTGAAAAAAAAAAGAACTTATCCAATTTCGTGTAGTCGTTTGGAAGTATGCGTGTAAATAGACATACATTTAAAACACGCAATAATCGGAAAAATCTCGACATGTCTTTCAAATTCAAATCGGAATTTGATTGCGCCGCCATCGCCTGTCACTCGCATGACTGACGCTGGACAATAAACTATATAGAAGTAGTCTAGGAAACTACATACGATTGATGGATTGATACTCTGAGTGATAACCTCGCCACACTTGATGGACACGGCAATGATTTATCGAAGCAAACATAGTTCTGAAACAACGCTATTGATAGTACATATTAAGTACGTTATGGGCTGACGGTGCGGGGTGTTCGTTTGTTTTATTTTGGCTATATTGAGTAAATATTGTGATCGGATAATAATTTTGCAGACCGTAGACGATAATATTTTTGTAATAATATTTTCTGACGAACGGTATATTAGTATATTACAGTATAATTGTGCCATTCGAACGATATAACGTTAATTTGACTTGTCGAAGTCTGGGATAAATTAGTTCGGACAGTAATTTTGTCCGTATTCACACTTTTGATAGTATTACTTTTTTTCTGAAAATTCAGACTCAAAAACACTGTTTTGTATAGTCACAAAAATACTCACAGGCGTTAATGTATCAAAACAAGTAGGTACTTAGTAGAAAGTACCTCATTGCAAAGCACTCAATACGCAAGTAATTCAACTACGATCTTCTAGGGAAGAGAAAGTACATTTTAGTACCTACAATACGAAAAACTCTTTGAAGAGACTACATGAAACTTGCCAGTAATACGCAACATAGGAATTCCTTTATCAAGAGTAAAAAGTATGTTAACATTAAATAAGTGGAAGCACATTGACTACATACTTTTTTATAGTGTGGAATACTCCCATCGGAGCAGGCGAGGGTGGCTATGTCGGACACAAACTGACTAAAACCGCATGCCGTTTTGGGTCATAAATTGCCGAGATTGAGATTGCCTATGGCGTTATACCTCATGCGCATTGACCACATATTGCCATTATGATGATTAATAAGATCTTAATGTACCCCTTAAATCACTTTTTCACCTACATTATATTTGTCCCACCATCTCAAAATAGCCTGTGAATATTACAGAGCTTCTGTAAGTTTAAACTTGTAGATTATTTTCAACCAGGGCGTACTTCAAATTTGGCCTTAATTGGATATAGAAGGAATTCTCTTCTCACTTTGATTCTATACCCTGATTAATGATAGGTATGTGC
The DNA here is from genome assembly GCA_914767945.1 of Eilema depressum. Taxonomy (NCBI): domain Eukaryota; kingdom Metazoa; phylum Arthropoda; class Insecta; order Lepidoptera; family Erebidae; genus Eilema; species Eilema depressum. Next base: position 6,453,085 of record OU612026.1, read on the forward strand.
GTATAAGTTATTGTACTGGCGATTATTACTTAATAACTTTCTGTTTGGACGAAGTCGTGATCAGATTTTTTTTTTAAAAAGATAGTCTATAGTCAGCATCACTATATCAACCAAAGAAAGTGAACTGCTGCACATTTCATCTCTAAAACATCTCCATAATAAGTGACTTCGCTCCATCAAAGACCAAAACGTAAATTTTATAACAAAGCATAAAGTTTTAGTTAATTTATAACTAAGAGGAATATTGCGAACAATGTTAAACAAAATGGAAGTTCAAAAAGGAATGCAGCACCGGTCGAATGACCTACCACAATGAAATACCTTTATCTTTTCTATTAAAAGTTAGAAGAGGAACAAAACAGGAGCAAGAAAATCGGGAATTCACGGTATGTTTCACTTTTAGGTTAAAGCTAATAGGTATCGAACGGAGCTCAATTGAGTTTTAGTTTATGGAATTTTTAGTTCAAAATACTATATATATTTTATATTTACACGCTATTTATTATTCAAATGTGTGATACATTATTATAACTGTATTGATGCAAATTTTACATTCTTCATCTATTAATGTAAAATTTGCATCAATGGTGTGCACCTTAATTAATTACGCTTTTTTTTTAACTATTTTACGCCAAGTTTACTATGAATTTTCAATTAGATATTCTAACCCTTGAACGGCAAATTTCTTGTAAAATTACCTACATGCGATTTGTAAATATTCCATTTGATCGCATTTCAAATTACAGTATCAACTATAAAATCTAGCAGAATGCAGATTCGGATTTTTCAAAATTTCTGTACAATTTTATACACCATCATTTTTCAACATACCTATATAATGTTGTATATTAAGAACTTTGTTTTAAGAATAATATATCGTATACGACATTTAAGATTGCTATCAGGTTATAACTAAATTTTAACTAAAAAAAAAAAAAATTCTCAGAATAATTTTACAAATACAAAATATAAATACAAACAACTACATTTTTTATTACGAGAATTGACCATCTAGTCGTTTAACTGACACTAACTGTAATCCAACTAACAAATCCTTTGACAAATCAAAGACTACAAAACTACTAGTCGGTAAACTGGTCACTAACTGATAGGCAAACTGAAATTGGCATAGTTTTGTTTCTACCTCAGTGTGAAGTAGTAACAGTAATTGCTGTAAATACCTCGAATTCATTCGGTCACTTTGATATTAGTTGGTTTCAGAATAGAGACAGATACCTATACCTATATGGGGGAGACATTATGTATGAAAGCATTATGTATTATGTTTATTTTTTAGTATTTGTCAAATTTAGTTAGGTTTGCGGTGGTAGAATCGTGGAGCGAAGAGTTTATTTGGCAGTTCCTGAGTTAGATTGACAATTTTAAACCAATACTAGCTGTTGTTACCTACTGTTGTGACCAAACATAGCCTATGTGTTATTCTCATGTAGGAGCTGTATTATTGTAAGTTTCATTAAAATCTATTCAGTAGTTTTTACGTGAAAGAGTAACAAACATCCATCCATACTTACAATCTTTCGCTATAAACGCGAATATTAAATAGGATAATGTCTTTTATTTCAACCAACATTGATAACGTGAACAGATTTTAAGTGAATTTATTACTAACTAGCTGTTGCCCGCGGCTCTGCCCGCGTGGATGTCGGTTATCGCGACCAAAAATAGCCATGTCCTTTCTCAGGATCTAATCTACCCCTATACCAAATTTCATCAAAATCGGTTCAGTGGTTTAGGCGTGAAAGCGTAACAGACAGACAGACAGAGTTACTTTCACATTTATAATATTAGTATGGAGTATGGATATGGATAAATACCTATTATGACAAGAGAAACTGAAGTGAACTCACTACAAATACCTTACTTCGCACTTAAATTCTTTACAATTTATAATACTAAGGTTATGTTTGTTCACGCCATACATACTATTTCAATTTTATATCGCTGGTATCACTATCTTCTACCAATCAAATCATTGAAATATGACGCGATAAACGCTCGCTATTGGTTGAATATTGTACCTTACCCCCTATCCTCGACCTATGAAAAAGCTCAACTTTTAATACACTTGCCATATTGGTTTTCAACGATACGCATATTTTATTTAAAATCCTAAAATATAATTACAAAAACTAGTTCAGCACAATTTCAAGTACCGACTGTCATAATCCGGTACATTTGGTCCTTCGAGCCGGATTCTAGAATCAGCATCCTGTGGAACTCGTATACTCCATCATCATACCTGCTGCTGCCGAACTAGTCCGAAAACGCATAAACCTGAAGCAAAGGCAACTGGAGGCTAAGCGCATATTGGACGCGAGCTGGATTGGCTCTTCATCGCAAATTAAATTCATACGCAATCTGGTGAGGCCAACCATCCTCTCTCTCCTAAACACCTCCTTGTTCTCTTTGTGATACCTGTGCCTAACCTGATTTCAGTGAGATTTGCCGTATTGGAGTCTGTACCACCTAAATCACCTATTCGCGACGGTTAAACGTGGTTCAAATCTTCCAACTGTAAGTACTTATTCCTTTTCTCACTAACTACCAAAATGGCGACAGAAAGTGTTAATTTACCGCCCGTTACATTAAATATAGACAGAGCTTCAAGTAAATCGCGTGAAAAATCTCCTTATCTTGAATCCGATCCTACGTTACTTCGTGACCTAGTCAAAAAACGTGGCATCATTAAGGGTAGACTTACCAAGTTTTCAAAATATTTAAATACGTTGGGAACTAGTGATATTTCTTCTCGAGATCGCATAGACTTAAAATTACGCATAAAAGGTGCCACTAGTCTATATAACGAATTTAATGCGATTCAAAGTGAAATCGAAGAATTTGTTTCCGAAAGTGAGATATCTACCCAATTAGATTGCAGAGAATCATTCGAAACCTCATATTACAGCACTTTAGCCCACGCAGAATCCATGCTGACTGATGATGAGGTTACTGAGGGTTCCAATAAACACTGCTGTACCGAACCATCGCAGTCGGTTAAGCTTCCTACTATTTCTTTACCTACCTTTGACGGATCGTATGATCACTGGCTGGAGTTTAGAGACACATTCTTATCTTTAGTGCATAATTCTAAACGTATTAGTAACATCCAAAAGTTTCATTACTTGAAGTCGTCTTTAAAAGCTAACGCCGAGTTAGTCATTAATTTTATAGAATTTTCCTCGGATAATTACCAAGTCGCATGGGATTTATTGTTAAATAGATATAACAATCATAGACTTTTAGTACACAATCATGTTCAAGCCTTGTTTAGTATTAACGCATTGGCAAAAGAGTCATCAGCTGACATTAGGAAGCTTATTGACGTAATATTAAAAAACTTACGCGCATTAAAGTTACTCGGCGAGCCCACCGACTCGTGGGACACGCTTGTCAATTATATAATTGTCTCAAAGTTAGATAGGACCACCGAACGCGTATGGGAGACGCATAAGTGCACACTGAATTCGAACGAAAACAATTCTAAACACATTATTAAGGTTGATGAATTGATTGGCTTCCTGAAAGACAGAGCGGATATGTTGGAAACATTGCAATTGTCACATAATAAACCACAAAAACAAAATGAAAATAAAAAACATAATTCACATAACACGTCACACTGCAATGTTTCTACACAAAAATCCACCGATAGCCGCTCGTCTCGCTACAAAGGGACGTGTTTTAAATGTAACGCCAACCATCCACTTTATTCTTGTCAGAAATTTATTGATAGTGATTTGAATTCAAAGTTAAACTTAATTCGCGAGCACAAACTGTGTGGGAATTGTTTGCGTTCGGGTCACACTCTCGATAGATGCAAGTTTGGTCCATGTCGAAAATGTAATGGCAAACATAATTCATTAATTCACAATGATAACGGTGATAGTTTAATTGCATTGCATTCCAATATTAAGACTGACAGCCAAGCGGTTAGTGCCGCCGTGAGCGCAACGATAGCACCGGCCGACCCCGCCACCTCAACCACCGCGGAGTCGCTCCCTATTCACGTAAACAAGGCACACATGCATAACAATTATAAAAACACACACTCGGTCTCGGTTTTACTATCAACAGCAGTTGTCGAAGTGCCTGACGTACACGGTGTTTACCATCAGGCGCACGCGCTGCTTTATAGTGGGAGTCAGCGGTGCTTTATAACCAAATCTTTCTGTGATTTAATTAGTGTTCCCATGATGAATTCTACTTACGAAATTAAAGGTGTAGGCGATTCGGTGATACAATGTTCGGAAACTTGTAACATCGAAATTAAATCGCGAATCGATAATACGTTCAAAACACGCATCACTTGTTTTGTATTATCGCAAATAACGTCTATGATGCCGGCCGTTCGGTGTCCAATAAACGCACAATTCTTAATTCCAAATAATGTAAGTCTCGCGGATCCATTATTTTTGGAATTAAAAAATATAGATATTTTGATAGGCGCAGATAGGTTTTGGGACTTGTTACTAGAAGGCAGAATGAGACTGCCTAACGGTCCCTACCTACAAAATACTAGGCTAGGCTGGATTATCTCCGGCTTAGTTAATAATAATACGCAAAATGAGAGGCGCGTTCATTGTAACTTTAGTAGTTCCTTAGATTCGCAACTGCGCTTGTTTTGGGAGGTCGAAGAGCTTCCTAAGGTCAGGGATACGCGGACTCAGGAGGAGATTGCGTGTGAAGAACATTTTCTTCGTTCTACAACCCGCAATGGCGAAGGAAGGTTCTGTGTACGCATTCCTTTTAAGGAGTCACCTGATTGTTTAGGCGAATCGTATACGCAAGCTGAACGACGCTTTCTCGCACTAGAGAAACGTTTACAACGTTCTCCTGATTATAAATTGTTATACACGCAATTTATGCAGGAATACCTGGACTTAGGCCATATGAGTCTAGCAGATAGTTATAAAAGTCCATCCTATTTCATGCCGCATCACGGCGTATTTAAGGAGCATAGCTCAACGACTAAGCTGCGCGTGGTCTTCGACGCCAGCGCGTCATCATCTTCCGGCAAGTCTCTCAATGATTTGCAACTAGTTGGGCCTCCTATACAAGGTGACTTAATATCTATTCTTCTCCGCTTTAGGCAGCACCTGTTTGTTGCGTGCGCTGACGTGGAAAAAATGTTTCGTAATTGTTTGGTAGCAGAGGATCAGCGTCAGCTTCAAATGATTTTATGGCGTGATGATCCATCGAAACCCTTGAGGAGCTATCAATTAAATACCATTACATATGGTACCGCGTCGGCACCTTTCCTTAGTGTGAGATGTTTAAAACAGTTAGGAATTGAGTCTTCCAACCCCGAGGTTCAACGTGCTATCTTGGAGGATATGTATGTGGACGATTTATTGACGGGACATGACAATAAATCAATATTAATGCAACTATGTACGAATATAAAAAATACGCTACAGTCTGGTTGTTTTTCACTTCGAAAGTGGGTTTATAATTTTCCATACACTAACGAAGGGTTAGCCAACCATTTAATAGAAATTAAATCCAATGAGAATATCAGCTCTAAAACGTTAGGCTTAGGTTGGAACAATGTTAACGACATATTTTATTTTAACACACAATTTCAAAATGAGAATAAACCAGTCACTAAAAGGTTTATTTTGTCTAATATCTCTTTTCTTCATAGTGGTCATCATCACTAACCACCTATTAATTCGCTAGTTTTATAGTATAGTGACATCTATTGGTTTTGATTTGTATTCATATTTACGAAATTATCGTGTAACATTTGAACAGCGCCAATTGTCAGTGCTTTGACGAGTAAACGTAGAATTAAAATTTAAAACGAAAGTTGGTGAAATTTGAATTCTTAGTTCTGCAAGTACAATATTTCATTGGTAAGTTATTATTTACAAATATGATCAATTTATATGCTCAAATTGTTGATATATGATTAATTATGCATAATAAGTATAAATATAACAAATAAACAGAATATTATCTTGACAATCACACCTTATTTGAAGTGGTTAGCAGCAATAACCACCGTACGTAAAGGCATATTTTTTCAGTACAAGTAGTATATTATATTTTGTACATATATAAAGATATATGTACAATATAAAGATTTTAGACGTAGGGTTTATCAAGATATGTTGGCACCTTCATATGTAAGGAATAAAACACTGAATGAGAAAGAGGTCTAGAACCAATTTCTTCATCACCGAGTTTGGCGTCTATAAAAAAACATAAGCCTGATGTCATCAGCCGGTTCGAGGAACTTCCAGGCGTTGCAGCAGGTGCAGCACAAAAAAAAAGAACCCGTGCGAACAATTTGGAGTTGCAAAATATGCAAAGTTCCCTTATGCTACCGAGATGACCGAGAGGGCAAATCTTGCTTTGAGGATCACCACAAACAATAATTTATTTTCTGAATAGATACATTATTACTTTGTTATTTCTTAATGTATTTTAGTATAGTAATCAAGCATTTTTGTCCAAAACCTGTAAAAGTGATTTTTATAATACATTATTTTTCTACTATATTTAACTATTTTCTTCACAGTGGTCACCCACAGTAACCACCCCATATCTGACCCCCCCATCAACCCACATACAAAAAACCGAGAAATCTAACTAAAACTAACCATAAGAAATGAAGAATACCCAAAAATATTAGTTTTACTCTGGAAATAAAATTTTGTGCCGTAAAGAGATATTTCACAAATTTTCGATCCACTTGGTTTGTTAAGCCCTACGATTATTATTGCAAAGGTGTTGTTACAACAATTATGGCTTCTTAAAATAGGTTGGGATGACACAGTGCCGTCTAATGTCGCGCGAACGTGGAACCGGTTTGTTATCTCATTACAAGCGCTCAACACAATAAAGGTTCCTCGCCATGTTATAGGTAGCCAACCTATGTATATAGAATTGCATGTTTTTAGTGATGCATCGCAGACAGCGTACGGCGCTTGCATTTATGTGCGCACTATACATATAGATACTACGATTACCTCAAGATTGTTGTTTTCTAAGGCTCGCGTCGCGCCACTGAAACCATTGAGTATTCCGAGACTTGAACTTTGCGGTGCCTTGTTAGGGGCTAGAATACTCGACAAGATCCGCAGTTCTTTACGTTGTGAGTTCAGAAACATAGTGTTCTGGACCGACTCAACAATTGTGTTAGGGTGGTTGCGCATGTCTTCAAATAAACTTAAAACGTTTGTCCAAAACAGGACGGTGGAGATTCATGAGCTCACACAAGATGTTGTTTGGCGACACGTGAGTAGCAAGGATAATCCTGCTGACCTCGCTTCGCGTGGTTCTTGCTTGGAGGAGCTGTCATCATCCAAGTTATGGTCGGATGGTCCTGACTTTTTGCGAAGTCCTACTTTCTCGTTAGACAATTTTCAGTATAATGTCATAGAAACAGATGTGGAATTACCTGAGGTTAAATCAACTATTTGTTCTTTCGTGACTCACGATACAGGTGATATAAGTCCTTTTCCGTTCCATCGTTTTTCACAATTTAAGCGTATGAAGCGTGCCGTCGCATATATGTTACGTTTCATACACAATATTCGCGATAAAGATAATAAACGGTTTGGGGTTCTTAGTGTTGAGGAGTTGAGTGAGTCACAGATAGTTTTAACTCGGTGGTGCCAAATGGAAACCTATTCTAATGAGTATAAACTTCTAACTAATAGCGCACAAATTAAAGGCAAAAATAATTTGAAACGGTTAAATTTATTTTTAGACAATAATAGAATTATTCGCGTTGGTGGTCGGTTAGGTAACTCAAATGAGTTTGATTATGATAAAGTGCATCCCATTCTTTTATCTAGTAAACATTATTTTACTGTATTGTTGTTCCGTCACGAGCATTTACAGCTCCTTCATGCGGGACCCCAGGCATTGCTTTGTCATATACGCGAAACCTGGTGGCCTTTAGGTGGCAGGAGTCTATCTAGGCGTATAGTGAACGCTTGTGTTACGTGTACACGATACAAAGGTAAAATTTTAACTCCGCAAATGGGAAATTTACCAAGGGAAAGGATAACTCCCAGTTTTCCATTTATTGAATGTGGAGTGGACTACTGCGGGCCAGTCCTCGTACTAAACCGTAGAGGTAGGGGAGCTAAATTATCGAAAGCGTACATTTGTTTGTTTATTTGCTTTGTGACGCGAGCAATACATTTGGAACTCGTCAGTGATCTCACTAGCGAAGCATATTTGTTAGCACTTAATCGCTTTATTTCTCGGCGTGGTAAGCCTAGGACAATATATTCTGACAACGGTCGCAACTTTGTGGGGTTGATGAATGATTTCTCTGATTTTTTACGTAAATGTAATTCGGATATTAAAGATTACGTCATTAGTCAACAAATTGACTTTAAATTCATTCCGCCTTATTCGCCTCATTTTGGTGGTTTGTGGGAAGCAGGCATAAAGTCTTGCAAGTTTCATCTTCGGAGAGTGGTAGGCAATGCGCACCTCACCTTTGAGGAGTTCGGCACATTGCTATCACAAATAGAAGCAGTCCTTAATTCCCGACCACTTTCTCCTCTTTCTTCGGATCCCCGAGACCTTTCTCCTCTTACTCCCGCTCATTTTTTGGTTGGTCGACCACTGACTGCGCCAGCTGGTCACGACTTCAACAACATCCCGGAGCATAGGTTGAAGAGGCATCAAAGGGTGGAGCAAATTCGCCAGCATTTTTGGACCCGTTGGTCCAAAGAGTATGTTTCTGAGTTGCAGGTGCGAACGAAGTGGACAGAGAAAAAGACGGAGTTAAAGGATAACTCACTTGTCCTTATTAAGGACAACAACCTTCCGCCTTTAAAATGGTCCATGGGTCGAGTAATTAGAAGCATCCCAGGCACGGACGGTATTTCAAGGGTAGCAGACATCATGACTGCGTCAGGCGTTACGCGACGGGCCTATACGAAGATCTGTCCTCTCTTTGATGATGACCACGATGAGGAGTAAAGCTGTTGCCGACTTACATATTGAAAGCGACTGCTTTCAAGGCCGCGGGCATGTTCACGCCATACATACTATTTCAATTTTATATCGCTGGTATCACTATCTTCTACCAATCAAATCATTGAAATATGACGCGATAAACGCTCGCTATTGGTTGAATATTGTACCTTACCCCCTATCCTCGACCTATGTAAAAGCTCAACTTTTAATACACTTGCCATATTGGTTTTCAACGATACGCATATTTTATTTAAAATCCTAAAATATAATTACAAAAACTAGTTCAGCACAATTTCAAGTACCGACTGTCATAATCCGGTACAATGTTGCTAAAAGACTCACATGTTATTCAGTTCGAGGACTTTCCCACGAGGATAAGAAATTCTAATTGATTTTTAAATTTGGTGTAGGAGAGCGAAGCTTCGTGCAACTACTTACAAAGAATAAAATCTCTTTAAAATTTTCTTCCATCTCATTCACCCTTCGGGGTGTCGTAAGAGGTGACTAACGGTAAATTAGGCAGACGTTATCACTGCAAGAGAAGGAAAATCTGACTTATTCCTAGTTCGGCCCACAGAGTTTCGTCCCACATAAAAAATTCCTGGTTCGTCCCAAACAATATGCCTCCTTCGTCCCAAAATAAAATATAAATTATTATATGCCTGCTTCGTCCCATTTTCAATTCCTTGTACGGCCCAAATTTTTTTTGTATAGGCCAAACTTGCTTTTTTGTACAATCAGCCAAAAAATATTACCTGTGTTATTAATAGTAGGACGGTACTTTTTCAAAGTTAAAGGTAGATTATAGAGAGTTCATGAAACGTAGCGCATGTGTACAAGTAGCCGAATTTATAAATTCATCATTGTGTCACTAAACGCTTAGCCTAGTGTTTTAAGTTAAAGGTTTAGGAATATGTTTAAAGGCTAAAATTTCAATTTTTTTTATCTATTGCATAGCTTCTATCGCGGGCCTTGAGCCTGGAGACCGAATCCAGAAATTCCGTAACGAAAAAACCTAAGCTGACACTCCGAGCTCGCACGAATCAAGCCGTAGGCACATGCTGTAACTTGCATCTCGAATGATCGAAGTGAGCTCGATAGCTGAATCCGCGGTGATTTGTCAATTTCGCGAAATTGACCAATCACCGCGGATTCAGCTATCGAGCTCACTTCGATCATTCGAGATGTTTGTTACAGCATGTGCCTGCTGCTCCGAAATCGGCCGATTTCGGAGCAGCTCGGCTTGATTCGTGCGAGCTCGGAGTGGGGGGATAATTGCATATTTTGATGAAAAATGCTATGCAATAGCTTTACCGCGGCAATCCCCGAGTGCCACACGTCTTTTTTTTTTTACAATCGTTACCTTATTTTCTAAAAAAATTAAATAGCAAGTCATAATAGTTCTGCAGATTACAAACGGATTTAATTTAAAATAAACTTACTTATACTATAAAATAGAAAAGCCGGAAATGGGTTAAAGGCCAGGAGATTAGAAATAGAGCGGGATGCCTACAAAAAGAATCAGTCTTATTTGAAGACTTTAATAATGTTTTCACAATCTTTTTCAATTACTTCTGAGTGTACTTTGTGACGGCTGCGAGGGTTATTCAAACATCGTTATTGCTCGTTCTATTTCTTTGAGCATCTATAGTACTAACTACAAGTACTACAACCTCCAATTTAATACTGGCCATTTTATCATCTGAACGCAACAGCTTTTGTGTTCTTTATTCAAAAACAATGTCGGTAGAAAGTGATTTCAGCAAATTAGATCAAAACTTATTTTTTTCAATAAGTAGGTAGGTACGCTGTCAATTGTGGTGTATTAAAATCACCACTGAAAATTACTTTTAAAACTTTACCTTCTTTGAACACTGTAAATACCAATATCATGAAGCCAAAACGTCATGGCAGTGAAGCTAAGTACGGAATTTGTTTAAACTTAGATATTAGGTTATCTTACAGTACAACCCAATATTGATTCATCATTGTCATTCAATATGTTTTAATAAATGACCTAAAAATAACCTTGCTTATTACCCTTGGCAGACATTGGCCAGAATGCCTACATCTACTGAGAGTTTAAAAGTTTAACGTCACCAAGGCAGTTGAAACAAACACTGCGACCTTATTATCACCTTTCTCAACGACACAATCCGGAGAGCGTTAGTATCGGCGGACGTCCCATGCATGCTGGAGTCGCCTGGTCTTAGTAGGTCTGAAGGCAAGAGACCGAACGGTATGACGTTGGTGCCGTGGAAGAATGGCAGGTGCTTGCTGTGGGACGTCACGTGCGTCAGCACTGTCGCTCCAAGCCACCTGGGTCGTACGGTCCGGTATCCGGCCGCTGCCGTGGAGTATGCAGCCGCTGGGAAATGGCTAAAATACGAGGCGTTACAGGCCCGGTACCTGTTCGTTCCTTTCGCGGTACTTTGGGCTGCTGGAGCGCAGACGCTAAGCGTTTTGTGAAGGACATCGGCGCAGGTTGAGGGAGAAGTCAGGAGACTCCCGCGCCGGGTCATATCTAGTGCAAAGGCTGGCCATTGCCATCCGAAGGGGCAACGCGGCCAGCGTCTTGGGTACCTTTGCACCGGGTACAGGCTTGAGCGCATCGTAGGATAGGGATAGGGTCATTTTTTACCCGACGGCCAAGAAGGGCTTTTTTTAGTAATTTAAGGATGAAACTTTGTACAGTGTCTTAATGTATATTTAAATCCTAACTAAAATTAAATTAATTTAAATCACCTTTCTCACCACGACAACTATATAAGAAGTAATTACATGTAAATACTCAAACTCATTCATTAAAGTACCTTAGGAGTCCTTTAGGTACAAGGTTTAGGTCTTTAGGTTTTTACTTAGAAGATTTTCTCAAAGAAAAGGAACAGTGGTATTTCACCCTTGTTTGAACAACATTGCAAAGGGTAGTAGACATAATTAAAAAGTACGTTAATCAAGAATTTAATTAAGTTTTATAGTAAAAAATAAATATAATTGCTAAGTCTTTGTTGATATTAGGGTATTCGTTTTTTAAGTAGATACTTATTAGATAGTTTTTATGACTCTTTGTATCACAACTCCATACCTTTCACATAGCAATCCAGGTATTAAATATAAGCTCTGACCATTATCTAATATATAAAATTCTTCTGTCACGGGGTGCGTAATCGAACTCCTCCGAAACGGCTTGACCGATTTTGATGAAATTTTTTGTGCTTATCCGGTATCTATGAGAATCGGCCAACATCTATTTTTCATCCCCCTAAGTGATAAGGGTGCAGCGGGAACGGGATTTGAATACCACGCGGGCCGAAAATATGGCGGTACGAAGTTCGCCGGGGCAGCTAGTAGTGATTTAAAAAATTCATTAGAAAATTTTACTAAAATTTTAAAGTTGTAAAGTGCGTACGATTTTTTGCACTAGTCTCAGACATTTAAGCCCATGTTCTAGAACAGGGATGGTGAACCAAATGGCACGCCAAAGATGGCACGCGGCACAATTTTTTGGGCGCGCCTCTCCACGAAGTAGCAGGCATAGTACGCGGATTGCGCCCAAGCCATATCTTAGACGCTAGAGGTGGACTACGCCATATCTTAGACGCTAGAGGTGGACTATGCCATATCATCATCATCCTCCTTAACATACCCTTAGCGATAGCCCCAGCGTGCCTCTCGCCACCGTACACCAATATGTCAAACTTATTTGATGGCACGTCTAGTGCTTCATTTTACTTTTTTTAGAATGATGGCACGTTGATGCATAGGTATAAGCCACCCCTGTTCTAGAACGATACTTACTCCTAAATCTCGACCTTCAATGTATCATCTAACGTGATCTTCTTCTTCTATCGTGGCGATGGCGCCTCGACTCTCAGATAGTGTTCTCCCTTTTTTTTTATTGTGCGAAAAATCGCCACGGATACCTCCCCCGCCGGAACCGGAGGAGGAGGTTATGTCGGACTCGAACCGACTAAAACGCATGCCGTCTGTGGGCCGTCAGTTGCCGGAGGTGAGATTTTCGTAGCCATATCCCTCGCACCCCGGCCAGATAGTGTTCTCCCAGTGTGTTGCTACATGGATAGCGCTCTCAGAGGCGCAAATGAGGCGCACTCAGCACTCCGAGCTCGAAAAACTATCGTAATCATAACATAAATGTGTCGAGAGAAGAGAACACTGCGATTGGCCGGCTACCTTCTGTAAACTTGTGCATGAGCGAAGACTGCCAATCGCAATTCTCCGTTCTCACGACACGTTTGTTTGTGCTCAGAAGAACTGTTTGACACGATGCCTACAGGTACATTTTATCATCGCACCTCTCGCCACAGGCAGGGAATTCATCCTCACACATTGCGTCCCGTCCGGAAACGGTGCGCACTGTGCGGTATGAAAGGCAATTCATCCAACGCACACTCAAGCTGTAGAATGAACTCTCTGCGGTGGTTTTCCCAAGCAACTTCAATATGGGGTTCTTCAAGAAGGGCATTTGAAGGTTTCTTCAGGGTCGGCAGCGCGAGTGTGATGCCCCTGGTGTTGCATACGTCCATAGGCAACGTTGACCACTTCCCATCAGGTGGGCCGTGTGCTTGTCTGCCACCTAAGTGGTATAAAAAAAATACAAAAACCTACCAAGAACCTACGTTACGAGTTTTACGTGCTAGGGATCTAACGTAGTAAAGTACGTTTAGTTGACTGTACTACAAGTTTGCAATAAGTCCTACCAAAAGTAATTATATGAGATTACGTTTGCTATCGAGATCTGTGATGGCTACTACGATAAAAATAAAAGCATTAGAGTGAAACGTCCACATTTTATTACTAGAATTCTATTAGTTTTATGACAATCTAGACTCAAGCTTATCGGAGTCTCACTCTCACATCAGTAGGTAATTGAAATGAATTGTTTATAACAAAATAAATATAACATTCTAAACTTAAAAAAATTATCGTTAAATGGGGTAGAGGGCATTCAAAATGCACCGCTATCCCTCTTTTTCTATTTTTGTATGAAATTCTTAATGTGGTTCACAGAATACATCTTCTTACCAAGTTTCAACAGCATAGGTCTCATAGTTTCGGAGAAAAGTGGCTGTGACATACGGACGGACAGACATGACGAATCTATAAGGGTTCCGTTTTTTGCCATTTAGCTACGGAACCCTAAAAATGGCATTACTGTGTTGTGATTTATAAGGCTTCAGCTTTATTAATCTTTATTTATTATATAACTAAGGTCATAATATTGAACCCATCACTGATTAGTTTCAGAAGACTTTTCAATCCGTTGATCTATCGCAAAATCATAATCAATATTATATGTAATACGTAGAACTACGTTATGTGTATTCAACTCTTCGATGTAATGTATGCCGTTTACTAACTAACTGCTCCATATCACAAATAGTATGTAGGTAGATAACTTCTGAGAATGTGTAAATGGAACTTAATTAATTGCTATATTTATGTAAAGCAGTTAGCTCCTTGTTTTAGTTACAAACGATAACAAGTTCCAATTTGCATCTTCATCTTCAACGGATATTTATGACAGGACAGAAAATCAACTCTGGCGATAAATTCTTTACTACTTTTTTATAGGCTGTGCGTAATAATTATAACCTAAAATAAAAATGTTCACCAGTATTCACGTCTCGGTGAATATGAGACTTGATATAAAATCGAGTGCTGAGAAAATGAACTGCTCGGATATTTTTTCTTGTATATCGTTAATTCTTTTTTTACTACCAAATGAATAATAAGGCTTTAACTTGATGGCATAAACTAGAACTTTTCAGCGAGGGGTCCACACGCGTGAGGGATATGCCAGAGTCAATCTCATCCTCGGCAACTCTGATTGTGATGATTTTTAATCGTAATTTTAAGTTATATTTTTGTTATTACATATTAAGGTTTGTCCAAGTAGAAAGTCGATTAGTTCAATTATTCTGTGATGATTTTAAACACTTGAAACAAATAAACCAAATATTTTTTACATTAACAACTGTTTTTCTATTGACTGTACTTGCCTGTAAAAAAACCCCTTCGGCCGTCTACGAAACCAGAGCTACGTAACTAGTTACTAACTAAACATGATCAGACCGGAATGACACAGTTTACGGTGGATCCATCGGGAATTAAAACATAATAAAAATCGGCAGGGGATCATATCAGGGGATCCAACCGGAATAACTCAACAAAACAGTGTGTGGTTTTATTCAATTCGAGTTCGGCATATCCCCTGTCTTGGAAGGGGGAGGGTGGGTATCGTGAGGATTTTCTGTACTATAAAAAAAAATACTGTTTACCTACTCTTACACTTAATTTGGCTTATCTTGCATAACCTAATCCTAAGAGGAACCCTGCTGAGTCAGAGTCTATCTGTACAGTACCTGTATGCATTTGACAGAGACAAACTGTAGTTCTTTCTTCATTCGATCGTACTTTCGCCTTTTCTATACATGTCAAAGTTGATTTAGTGCGAATTGACAACATTGAAGGGACGATGGTATACCATCCTTCATTTCACGGAGTTTTTTCGACTAACCTCAAATTTGCTAGTTCTTGAACTCAAGATCGATATCAGTATTGAGAGCGTTTTATTAATACGGAGCTTAGAGATCTTTCGGTCATTACGATGTAATAAAATACTACAGGCCATTAAGTAATTGAACATTGCAATAAAAAAATATCGGTCAAGTACATAAATACGAGTACATACCACTGTTCTGTATTTAAATACTATTTGTACTCTGATGTGTGACTCATGGTGATGTAAGCAGTCAGGAATGACGTAAAATCTTTAGTGGGTTTATAAATGTGACAGTTTTTGTTGGTTTTTCCTTCCTTGTTGAGCACATGAGAGTAACTAACTGGCCAGCGCAGCGCAGCGTAATTATTAAATAGTCTAGAACCGTCGAATCCGATGAAAATGGCATGGGTGACTTTTATCACAAAAATGTATTTTTACTGTAAGCGGAATGTGGGAATATTTTTTTTTATAAAATATGCTTTTTATACCACTAAGGTGGCAGTTATGCGTACTGCCCCCTGATGGTAACTGGTTACCGTGGCTTATGGACATGTGTAACATTAGGGCAGTCACACTCTTGCTGTCGACCCTGTGAGAACAGAGAGTCACTGTGCTGTTAGTGCAGAAGACATAGCAGGACAAGCCTATGATCTTCCCACTGACAGCACAAAAGCTCTCCAGTGAGCTCTGGCTACGAACACGAGGTTATCTTGGCAGGGATATTCTGAAGGACATTGTTTTGATTTTTCATATTTTATGCATTTTTATTCCATACACTTATCCTTTTTCATTCCCCCTATTTATCCTTTTTTTATTCAAATTTCAATAGGTAGCTATTACTATAATAATTTCTGGTAGAAAAATGTGTGCTTCTTCGCATACTATGTGATCATTATAGTGGTTAAGCATAATTAAAGCCGCCGCTATCAAAGTTAAAAGCATTAATTTGAACTGTTTGCTTTCAAATTTTAGTAAATTTGAAAGCAAACAGTCAAATTAATGCTTGCTTAAATTCCTTTAACTAAGTTACATAAATATTCGTCTAACAACCTTCTACGCTTATTTGTTTTGTTGCTTTTATAAATATTTTGGTAACAACCTATTTTACACTAGTAAAACGGGAACGGGTGGAAACGACACTAACCCTAAATAAGGTAGCAAATGAATACACGCTATAAAATACGAGTACCATCGTGTAGGTCATAAGTAAATAAGACACAATAGTATCAGAAATTTCTTATTCGATTATAACAGATCATCATTATGACGGGTATAGTAATAATAATCCATGTGGTAAATAGTATCACCAGCCCATTTTATCCGAAGGGTGTCGTATGAGCTCGTTACTGTGGTAAGAGGCGACTAACGGAAAAATACACAAGTGATATCACTGCGAGAGAAGGAAAACTCGAAATAAAACCCTGTACCAACCCGTCTGGCCAGCATGGAAACAGTAGGCCGAAGCCTCCCAGCATTGGAAGGGGCCTATGTCCAGCAGAGGACTGCGATAGGCTAATTAATTGAGTAATAATCTATCGAACTAATGACTTGCGGTTCTCGAGCAACCCAAGCAAACGTAAAGAAACATTGTATTATTTTAGTGGGTTTTAGCGTGACGTATCTACCACAGAACTATTAATAACTTCACCGATAAAATCATCTTCGGCCGGTACTTTCGTACTAGAAAAATCACGATGAAAAAACATGACACGTCAAAAATATTTTCAAAATTTTTTGCGTTCACAAATCCACAAGTTGTTAGTATATTCCTACACAATTCTTAAAAATGCTGACCAAGCTCTATATCTATCATTTATTATTTCCCTGTGGAGTAGAATAGGACCACCCCATCTGTTCCTGTGGGTGTCGTAAAGGGCGACTAAGGGATAGGGCTGTTCTCCATCCGACAGTAAACATACAGCCCATGACAAAGTGCCTGCTAGACGGCAATAGGCTCGCCCTCTATTACGTGGGTCCGAAAATCATAGTTAGCGAAATGTGGGTGACAAGCTAATACACCTCTGCCTACCCCTTCGGAGATTTACAGACGTGAGTATATATGTATATTGGCATATATTTTTCTTATCGTCCCTGGGCTTTGTGATTTCAGTAGAACATCAAACATATCAGTAAGATGCATTTCCTTTGAGTAATGAAAGTGAGAGATAAATGTTTGCTTGACTTTGAGTGCAGCGTTAACTCGCTATGTGACTTCCCATCTTCCCAGGTTGTATATTTGTATAATCTTTCTTATATTCGTATTGTAGTTTAATGGAATATCAAAGAGCTTAGAGCTAATATCAAACACATGCTCAACACTTTCAAGTCAGTGACCTGTGATTTGATATCTGTTCACCTATTAATCTGTTTTAGAGCAGTTAGTGGTCTAAATTTATTGTGTATAAACTAGTAATGTGTATGTGTTATAAAGTCACCAACTCATAAGTTATACAAGGTGTACCCACAATACCCTTGACCTTTTTTTTTCATTTGTCAAAATTCTTGACCAAACATTTGATTCTTTCCTCCTATATTTCTGAAAAAGAGACCTTTATATGTGCCATCAAAAAGCATTTCTCAATGACGTCAAACTTAAGAATACTATTTCAGCATTACCGCCTATTAGAATATCTGATAAAAGAATAAACCACAGATAAACTTTTAAAGAATTGTCAGGTTCATTTGATATAGGTTTAATACCCTTCTGAATGATCTATTGACAAACTAAGGCCCCAGCTACGTGACGTGGCAAGAAATAGGCGTTTTTATTATTGGCGATGTCAATGCAGTGGGTGTCGTGTGCCTAATGGACAAATATTGAAACCGTAGGAGCTGTTTTGTCCACGTATATGGCTAATGCATTGCTACGTCAAAATACACAAGGCTTTTATCTACTTAGTTTATTGTTAGCCAATAAAAATAATATATTATTGCATTATACGATCGGACTGGTTTGACATTTTACGAAGTGTCAGGTAGGAATGATAGCTATGCTTGGGGTGTTCAGTATCTTCCTGAAAGCCACTGTAGGTATATGCGATATGAAAGTGAATACAAAAGAGAGATGGGAGAGGTGAAGAGGTAGTTATTAGGTACCCAGTATCACTACTTTACCTTACTTACAGGTCTAGTAGAGTCTAGTATCTATAAGTAAGGTCAGGTAGTGATACTGTCTAAAGCTCACTCGAATGTCACTCATTGAAATAAAAATCACTTTATAACGGGTACCTATATATTTTAGCCATCGTGATATATTTTAGCCATCGTGATATATTTTAGCCATCGTGATATATTTTAGCCATGTACCCCGCGACTATGGCTGCTGAAAGATAACCGAAACGTCGGACTAAATGTGAAAAATACCAAATAGGTAAATGACGATAGAACCCGTTAAAAAGTGGTTTTATTTCAATACTAGCCTTTCGCCCGCGGCTCCGCCCGCGTGGATATCTTATCTTCGGTTCTACTCAAACGATTACAATCAAACAAACGTAAGATTTTAAGTCTGAACAAGACCTTTCTAACAAAAAAAAAACTGCATCTAAATCCATCCAGTAGTTTTTGCGTCCATCGCGGACAAACATTTTCAATTTACAATTATATAATAGTACTAGCCTTCCGCCCGCGGCTCCGCCCGCGTGCATCTCGGTTAACGCGACTTTTGGTCATATCTTCGGTTCTACTCAACCGATTGCGATCAAACAAACGTAAGATTTTAAGTCTGAGCAAGCCCTTTCTAACAAAAAAAACCGCATCAAAATCCGTCCAGTAGTTTTTGCGTCCATCGCGGACAAACAGACAAACAGATAAACAGACAAACAGACAAACAGACAGGAAATTAAAAAAAAAATATTTTCGTGTTCAATATCGTTAACATAACATACCCCAAGTATTTTTTTTTTAAATATCTCCAATGTACAGACACGACCACTTTACAATTATATAATAGTATAGATAGATAGATAGATAGACAGAAGGTAAGTTAGTTGATCTCACAGACCATACATCGAACAAATTGATGGTGTATTGAAAAAAGGACAGATGAAAAGCACTCGAAGCCGGCGAGCCTACATGAAAGGTTTAACGACAGTAGAGAAAGCTCGTGAAGTGGGTTAGGATTCCTTTTTGAACAGCCCAAAAAGCCGATTCACCAACTTTTGTGATTATAATATTAAGTACACTGTATTTTTATGGTACTCTACTAGTATTTTTGTGTCTGTGGGAAGACTTTTTCTCTTTTTTTATTTGTAAAAAAATATTAGATTTTCATCACAAAATATTTAATTTCACTTAATGTACAATAAGAAAACGTTCAATCATGGTGATGGATTTATTGTGTATCATTTTTTCTATACAATTTCAATGAAATTAAACTTTATGTTACCTATGAAAGATTTGATAAAATAAGAACACAATTAAATTCTATTTTCAAAATTATATATTAGCTTGCTTGTTGGAATTCGTTGCGTTTTAAAATAAATAGTCAACGGTACATACTTCCCGTGTATTTAAATTTATCATGAAAATAATATTACAGCTGATGTCATGTAGATATTCGTAATTCAAATTATTATAGTCAGTGTTTTGACAGATATTGACTATAATAATTGAAGAGATGGGAGTTGTCATTTTTAATAGTAGGTATTAATATGAAATACCTACACGTGTATTGGAGTTTTTTTTTTATACTACATAAGTGGCAGATAAGCCCATGGCCCACCTGATGGAAAGTGGTTACCGTGGCCTATGATAATATATTAACGTTAGCCGCCTCTTAATATTAATAGTATAAAATAATAATTATGTAGTACAAAACTGCTACTAGATTAGTAGACTTATAGGTTAATTTTGAAGTCGGTCTAAAATAGTATTCTTCTTCCTCCTAGCGTTAATTCCCAGTCGCATCCGAAGCTTTTTTCAGCTCGGAGTCTGGGGTCCGTTTTACCAGTGTTAAGTACAGATTTTGCTAGACCTCGATATTTTCCGTGAAGCGATTGCCATCTGACATCCACAACCCAATGGTAACATTAGGTATATCGAAGCTTTGCAGCTACACCGTTGTTTTTGGAATTTTTAGGGCTCCAACTACCCGTAACGACTGCCATAGATGTTTTTATGGCAACCGGGACCGACGTCTTAACGTGCTCTCCGAGGCACGACCAGACCAATGCACATACCCATATTTCATGAACACAAATATTTGCACTGAGCGGGGATTGAACCCGCGCCTCCTGCGTAGCGGCCGCGTTCACTACCGCTACGCCACGGAGGCTGTCCGGTCTAAAATAGTATCTAACCCGTAATAAACCCAAATCTCTAGTTTCAATCACACATATCACTATGACATACAGGCTGATCTAATCTTATTCCCATTATAAACCACTGGAGAGAATAACGACATAACAGATTCACAAACGTAATCTGCGGCTCAATTCACCAAACAACTCTCGAAGATCTTCGAAGTCTACCTATATTGAAGTTTAATCATCTACTATGTAGTTAATAACGTATGTCTGATTTATGTCGAAGTTAGCCGACAATCAGGCGATATATTGAATCTATTTGGTAGATTTATCATTGTCTTACTGCGGTTGAAACATGTCACTACGACATGTTTCAGACAGTTGTAGGATGTATTGTGTGTGTTCCTATAATCGACCTAATCGTAATTCATGATCAATTTTAAGTTTTATATAATCATGAATTGTATCAGATTCGTTTTGATAACAATACGATACAATAAAATTAATTTCAAAACTCATTTCAATGTATTGTGCGGGTTAGTTACATTTCCCTTCAGAATTTTTGGTTTTATCACGCGATTAGGTATCAAAAAAAAATCGGGGGAATCGCGACTAAACCGTGCGTAAACTTCCGATAGTATAAAAAAATAATCTTGCAAACAAATATAAATTCTCTTTATTATTACATCTACCTACATGATAAACAAGTTTTATATACAAAGAGCAATTTTACAAACAGTAAGTTTTATTGTCCCTATTTGTAAGAGTCATATCCTCCCGCCTTGACGGCGAAGCTAGTGTTTATCAGAAAAATTATTCAGTACTTGTATCGTAATAAAATAGGACTGTTTTCTATTTAGATAAAACGAAACATAACATTTTCTTGTACTTATATCTGCTATAAGTATACGAATCACGGCTATACCTTTTATTACAAGTAAACCTATTAAATCAAATTTGTCAGGGAGAAGTACCTATTTTTTTACGTGCGTTCCAATTGAAGGTTAATGCATTCAGAAGCTCAAAATATATTGAAATTTGTATTTGATGTCAATATATTTTGAGCTTCTGAATGCATTAAACTTTAGCAAAAGTTATCAAACTGTTCTAAATTTTCACCATTCAAAAGCTACCCAAAAGTTACAACCGGTCAATGGTTGTCCCTCAGTCGTAACTTTCAGGCTTCCATACTTCCTAACCTAATTGAAATAAAAGCTGACATATTAAAAATGACAAAATATGGTCAATTTGCAAATATAGAAATTTCAAATGGTCCCTCAATGGGAACGCACGTCTTTTTAATACAAATTAACAACATACTGTATAACTGATATTCTCAAATTTGTTTTAATGTTTTACCCAACACTACTAAGTAATCTGTTGTTACATAGCACTATTATCGAATGAATAATTGAGTAGTTACAAAGGCATATTTGAAACTATTCAATACAAAAATTGAAATGTTTGTGATGCTTATAATGGCAGTTCATTATTTACCTCATCGATTGCTTGACACTAGTAATAGACATTTAAGCCGTGTGGTGAAGGTTTTAGAGCTTTTGTTTTCTCAGCTTGTCATTGTACTAACATAGCACAAATACCAATGTCTCGGTCATTTTTAGTCATTTCTTCATATCCGAAACTAATATACTCTTGGCTTTTACGAGAGCAACTGCTGCCTGATCCTTCGTCCTCGGGAGGGAAGCCTTTCCAGAACCTCACCCATTAGTCAAAAAGTGTGCAGGGTCCCATGTAAGGTTGGCTTAGGCCCCCTTTCCGCCGACGAGAGCGTTCTTAGTGTTTCTGATTTCAGATTCACTCACTAAGTCGCGGCGTATGGTACACGGTAGGTTTGTTTTAGTGCGAGCCCCATCAAAAGAGGGGATCCTAAATGCCTAGAGCCATAAATTCATTAAGTATAGCGTATTTTGAGACATTGATAGTCCAAATGCCCCCTGTAATATTCGGCCAAATTTACGGTACCGCAATATAAATGTATTGTTTCTCTGTTCCGTTCGACCAATGTATTTGCGGAAACCATTATGGGTTTACAGGAGGAAATATATAATCCAATCACGTTGGACCCAATCTCCGCCAATAACGTACGTGACTCGTTAAATACTGTCATTAATAATTGTACTTTTTTGTTGCAGGGTAAGCTGCGTGAAATATGGAAGGATATTGAAAACGAAAAGGTAGGGGAAAAGAGCTCTTTAGAACGATATGGCTGTTTAATTCCTGACAGATTATACAAAATGAAATTGATCATTTTCCGTTGTGTCTAAAAAGTTATACTGGTTGAACTTATGTGGGTGTTCATACATCTGTGCCTAGAGTAGGTAGACGTGTATGATTTGGAGATTTATTGGCGTGAAGTTACTTCTATTCTTCGCACTGTTTTAGGCATTTATGATATTGAGACCATTGGCACGCTTGTCCTTACCCGTAACTCCTCACATCCACCGCATTATATTTATTTCCGTGTCCTTTCTCCGTCTCCCTGGGTCGCTCCAACAGAGGCCACGCAATATATTCATAACCCTGTGACAACGCAGGCCTAATTTCCTTTATACAAGTTGGTATAACTATTATGGCCCTTTGATAGTCATTTCAAAAATAGAAAAAAAAAATTTTACTTTTAATTCTTTTTTCGTAACTGGTTATGAAACCAAAACAAACTCACGTTCGTAGCTGGTTATGAAAAATCAATAATTATGAAAATGGACGAAGTCATAAAAAATACACAGGGTGTAGCTATTATGTAAAATAAATGTGGTAATGGAATTTTTTTTGACATACTGTACTTATAGGTACGTACCCTGTGTATTTTTTTACTAACAAGGGCCTACACTTAATACAATTATTTTGATTATTACCGTAAAGAACAAAGAAATTGATTGAATTAGATTTGAATTTTCATGACTATACCATACGTTGATTGACGTAGTGATAATCACCTGAATACTTTATAGCTGGTACACGCAACACTTGCATTAGATACATGACATTTAATTTCTTGAAAAGTAGAACTCATTTATTAATAAACTTATAGGATGACACATTTAGGTATTCCAATTATTTATTTTTATTTTATTTTATTTATTATGAACAACACACTTAGTAACAACAATTCAATCAATCAATCAATTAGCCTACTGCAGCAGTCCACTGCTGGTCGTCGGTCCACCTGGCTAGGGGATGTCCCACCTTCCGTTTTCCTACGCGCGGTCTCCACTCTAGGACTCGTTTGCTCCAACGGCCATCGGTCCTTCGGCAGATGTGGCCAGCCCACTGCCACTTCAGCTTACTTATTCTGGGAGCTATGTCGGTAACTTTGGTTCTATGTCGGATAACCTCGTTGCGAATTCTATCCTTCAAAGAGACTCGCTGCGTGACTTTTAGGTCACGGACTAACCCTACCGTCACACTGTGTTTTATAAAGCCCATTTTTCGGACGTCACGTTTTTATGGTAAAATCTAATAGATATTATCATTTAAATGTTATATGTTGAATCGCCGTTTAGATATCATGTCTAGTTTTTGCAAAAAAAAAATTCCAAAGTTGGCAATATTTTTGACTCGAAATTTAGAAAAAAATAAATTCTAGTTAAAGTATGTACAATTCGTGAAAATAATTTTTCGTGAATCTAGCACCGCATATTTTAAAGTTAAATTGAACAACGTAACCCTGTCAGATCCAGATTTATACCTGATTTTAGGTTTTTCGTTTTTCCGAATTTTCTCAAAAGTTCCACGGTATTGGTGCGCGTTATCTATACCAAAATAAAGCTCTTCAGTTCTTCTATATACCACTTGAATTTCACAAACCAATTCCATGGAACTTAGAAGCTAAAGATTTTTAAAGATTCACCCGGATTTTTCTTCATTTAGGACGATACACACTCATAAAATATTTTTTAACCGTATTTGATTTCGATACAAAATAATAGTGGTTTTATGGGAAACAGCACTGAAACTAGCTGTTTTAGTATTATATCACAGAAAAACAAAATACTCGATCGAAATGGTAATTTTTCAAGAATTTTATCAATGTATTAACAGACATTCACCCGCGGCTCCGCCCGCGTGAATGTCGGTTATCGCGGCTTTTGCTCGTATTTCCGGTTCTACTGAACCTATTACGATCAGAAAAACGTAAGATTTTAAGTCTGACCAAGACCTTTCTTAAGATTTATTTTTCTGTTCAGTATGGTTGATATAACATAGCCCAAGTTTTCTTTTATAAACATCTTTCTCTTTTAAAATGTATAGACACGACCACTTTACAATTATATAATAATAGAGATATTTTAGTACGTAAAAGTGTAATAAGCCGAGAGTACAGTCAACGCTAAAAGTCAATGAACGTGTAGAAACTTCCACAATTCGTTTACACTATACTCATCAAAAGTGGTTATACGCCGCCGGCCACTTAACACGGTGATCATCGTAAAGTTACAAATGTCGGTGAACGCCGAAAAATCAGAATCACTGAACAAGGAAGTATTACAAAATAGGTGAACTTACAAATGTAGATTTTACACTACGCGTACGAAATTTTGTTGAGTTTATACGTTTATGTTATTTTGTTGCGACATTCATCACGATATGTTACAAAAGCCGGTAAACTTTTTAAAAATGTAGATTCTCGCATAATGTGCACGGACTTTCGCTGACTTTACGTGTTCATGTTATTTTGTTGCACTGCTTAAGAAAGATTTGTTACAAAAGTCGGTGAACTTTCTAATAATATAGATTTTGGCATAATGTGCACGAACTTTGGTTGACTTTATGTGTTCAGGTACCTGACCCAAACTCAGTGGAAGAAGATACTAATGAAAATACTGAAGACAAAGAAAGTTTTGACACACGAACATGTTGTACTTATTAACGAAGATATTTTGCGAAGTGAAGGTGAACTAAAACATAATGCAATATCTTATAGTTATGTCATGTCAATAACTTAGTGGTTAATCAGTCGGGTGTGCGATGATCTAGTGGTCCTGGCTCTAAAACTTCGTTATCACCTTTAACCTCACCTGTTGTTAGAAACCTCAGTGTACGCATCGCGAGGTTGAACCCGGCTAAGCTGCCCATTCTCCTATTTCTCACATACTTGGTGCGTCATTCGTTCCGTACTCATTTGTTCTACGTGCCCAAACCATCTTAAACCCTGTTCTATCTACATTATAACATGCTCTCACAGGCCACACCATTCTCGAATCTCTATATTTCTTTTTCTATCTACCAGCCTTCCCCACAATATTCTGCAATTACCGCATCTCCATTGTGTGTATGGATTTTTCGAACCCTGATTGACCACTCATGAAGGTATATAGTACACTATTCGCATGATTTTCCACAGTCGCTCTCCTTTCAATGTCTCCAGCGTATTTCCCATCCCTTGTAAACAGATGTGTGGCAAACTGGGTTCCTACTCAAGTATACAAACTCAGGACACTGGTTCCACCTTATACCTTCAATCAATACTTTGTATTCAGCCATCATCTCTCCATCTCTTGGTTCCTCTCAAAAACGATTACTTTCGTCTTACTCGTATTTATTTTCATACGCTTTAATACGGCCTAATTAATGCAGTTACCTATTTTCTGACACGAAGACAATAACAGTGCTCGGAATAAGGCAATACTCACATTATATTGCGTGAGATCGAATACAAATGTTTAAAGATATTTTTTAAGTATTTACACATTGGTCTTCACCACTACTACTTTCGGAGGAAAGCCATGAAAGTACGTATGTATCTTATATTTACGGAATTACTATAGTACCTAAATTCATCACCATAGTACCTAAATTAACCGTTTTGTGAATCATAACTGTTAAAAATCTATACTTCTATACTATACTATAATTACTATAATATTATAAAGAGGAAAGATTTGTTTTTTTGTTTGTTTGTTTGTTTGTTTTTTTTGTTTGTTACGAATAGGCTCCGAAACTACTGGACCGATTTCAATAATTCTTTCACCTATAGAAAGCTACACTATCTGGGAGTAACATAGGCTATATAACATCACGCTACTACTAAAGGGAGCGGAGCAGTGAGCATAAATGTCAATAAATCGGGCAGATTTCCATACATTCTTTACTAATATTAGATTTGTATTTTTGTATTCGAGTAAACTCAAGAACTACTGAACCGATTTTAAAAATTCTTTTACCATTAGAAAGCTGCACTATCACTGACTAACATAGGCTATAATTAATTTTCAAAAAAATAGGGATCCTGGATAAAACTTCAATAATGTAACCCAAGGTGTAAAAAAATGACCTAAAAAATTCCTTACATCGCGTACGCTGCGAAAACTATTGAAGATAGAACAAAATAATGTACGGTAGAAATGTATAACTTAAAAAGGTCTACATAAAAATCCGCGACAGCATATGTCTATCTAATAAGGGTAGCTCACAATAACCATTTTTATCTTTTACAAATTATAAAAAAAATATGTGTCATTTTCGAAGCTATTTTTAACAATATAGTGTTAAGCCTTATCTGACTAAATACGTTAGATACATTGTACATTTAATGTAGATCAAAATTGCCCTTTACACTGTATAATTATAATGAATATTTTAAAATCTATTGCAGTATGAAAGTAACGCGCGACGATATAAATTCAAGCCGAAATGCCGATCAAAGTCAGACCACGGAATCTATACCTTTATATTAATTCTTATCTAAATAAATCGTTTGGTATTTAAGATTGTTTCAATACCTGTTGATTACTTTTTGAATTATTGAAATCGGACGTTCTATTCAAAAGATATTACGAAATTATAATGTCAATAAATCCGGTAAATTACCATACATTATTTGAAAACTAATTATTATTACGGGCATGGGCTAAAAGGGTGCAACCACGGGTGTTCGAAGTATTTCACGAGCGAAGACAGGGAAGGTCAGCTGAACACAAGATGCAACGGTAACGGGATCCGAATGCGGGATTGGAACCTCCATGTGACGCATCCTGGGTAACGGAGGCATTAACGCCCCTCACCCAGGGGAGGCGCTACCGCCTACGGCAAATACATACAGCAACGGGAACAGCTCTATAGAGGGCTGCTCAAAGGCTTCCCACATGTCCCTCTGACTACGAGGAGGCCCAGTAGAGAGCAGGAAAGGGAAGGGCTGGTCACCGAGCGCGGACGTGAGGATTATAGGTCCGGCCTGCTGTCATCCCTTCACGCCCGTCTCCTCCCTTTCCGGAAATCGATGGGACATCGTGCTTCCCACTTCTGAGAGGGCCATCTTAAAATTGTAGATGGCCCAGGGTCAGCCGGGGGGTGCGGAAAATGTCCTAGGCAATTTTACACTCCAGCAACTGAAGACCCGCGACGGCATGCTGTTTAGTGGGTCCGAATTCCACATGGCACTCCTGATGGCTGACGGGGATGGTATCCGAGGCAATTTGAGCACGAAAGAAAAGTTTGTACGGAATCCGAATTCCACGCGGGCGGAGCCGCGGGCAACAGCTAGTATAATATAAATTCAGCTATATTACATCCGGTTAGAGTGTGTGATGACCTTAACAAAAATAGTTAATTTGATTTATCTCCTGAGTTCCATGGAATTGGTGTGTGAAATTTACGTGGTGTGTAGGGGGTATAATGATGATAATTATAGTATAATTAACTTTCACCAATACGGTGGAACTTTTGAGAAAAATAAAAAAAACTGAAAATCTTAAAATGCGCATAAATCTATATCTACTGAAGCTACGACTTTTATTTAAGTCCCTAGAAGCAATTTAGGAAGTACTTTCAATAAGCTGAACTTAACTATAAAGCATCATGGCTAGTTTAGGAGTAATATCAATTTTTATTTATATCCGGGTCAAAAAATGGTCATTTTCAAAAAAAATATTACTCAGAGACTAGATCTGCTGGAGAAATGGGGATAAAAAATCTTGCATTATAATCATAATGTCTATAAGTTTTCTGAATAAAAACGCGACGTCCGAAAAATGGGCTTTATAAAACACAGTGCGTCAGTGGCCACGTTTCGGCACCGTAGGTCATAACAGGCAGGACGCACTGGTCGAAAACCTTTGTTTTGAGGCATTGCGGCAGGGGGGAGGAGAAGACCCGACGCAATTTGCCAAATGCTGCCCACCCCAGTTGGATCCTTCTGGCTATTTCTTTCTCGAAGTTGTTTTTACCGAGCTGGATGGAACAACAATTAGTCACTGCATATATTATGAGAAATGTTGTCATAAATTACCTTGTACCTAAATAATTGTTCATTGTACACTGATAAAAGCAATTGTTCAAAGTTACACATGCGAAAATAACTTAGCGGATGATTTTTCTCAGACTAGGTAGGTCAGACGATCGGAAGTCGTTCCGATGAACGCCGTATAGGAAGAAGTTGAATGCCTCGGATGTAACTGAGAAGATGATGATGATGTGGTACATATAGTGATTTTGTATTGTATACAATATATTATTTGTAGATTACTCATAGTAGTTTAGTAAGTTTACTCATAATTAAATGTATACTTTTCTCTACTACGAATTTCTCAAGAGAGCGGAGCAGTAATCATAATGCCAACAAATCCGCAGATGAACATCATCATCATCATCATCATCATCATCATCATCATCATTTCAGCCATAGGGTCCACTGCTGGACATAGGCCATAACATTATGATATTTAAGAAATTGCGGGTAAGTATATGGTTACGGAGTTGCGAAATGTGTCACGGGCGAAACCGGGCGGGTCAGCTAGTAACTACGAGTATTAAATACACGTTATAATTACACAACACTTCTCTAAAATTAATAGGCTTACATCATTGTTTACCTTATAATGGAAGCCGGATGAGTATAATTAATAATAACAAGTGTCAACTCATCTATAGGTAAGTAGGTACTTTAAAATGTAAACGGTATGTACCTATACACCATTCGCTTAGGTACTTTACTAAAGGTAAACAATCTTTTGGCAACTTTTTATAAAAACACGCATTAAACAAACAAACTAGGCTAATTAACTAACTAGTTGTTCGATTTAGGTTTTTAATCTTAAAAATGAGTTTCTGAACACTAAAATATCAATAAATTTGAGTGTAAAAAACCACACAGAACTAGAAATAAATAAAATCGGCCAAGTGCGAGTGGGACTCGCCCATGGAGGGTTCCGTAGTAGCAAAGGCGAAAATTGCGGCTTATGACGTATTAAAAAAAAAACTACTGACTGGACTGGATCTCGTTCGAACCAATTTTTAGTGGACGTTTGCATGGCAATTTACATCACATATTTTTTTTAGATTTATCATTCTCTTATTTTAGAAGTTAGAGGGGGGGGGGAGGGGGACACATTTTTCCACTTTGGAAGTGTCTCTCGCGCAAACTATTCAGTTTAGAGAAAAAATATGTTAGAAACCTCAATAGCATTTTTAAAGACCTATCTATAGATAACCCACACGTATGGGTCTGATGCAAAAAAAAAAATTTGAGTTTCAGTTCTAAGTATGGGGACATTGGGGACCCTCAAAATTTAATGCTTTTTTTATTTTTGTGTGAAATTCTTAATGCGGTTCACAGAATACATCTTCTTACCAAGTTTCAACAGCATAGGCCTTATCCTAGTTTCGGAGAAAAGTGGCTGTGACATACGGACGAACAGACAGACAGACGGACAGACAGACATGATGAATCTATAAGGGTTCCGTTTTTTGCCATTTGGCTACGGAACCCTAAAAAGACACACATCAAAATTGTTTACGTTTGGATTTTTTTAATGAATATTAGAACCGAAAGTACTAATATTACTCCCTCTTACTTACCCCTCCAGCTAAGCTAAATTGCTTGTTTTAGGAGTGGGTTCACGTCGGTAGTGTAATGACCAGGAATCGAACCCGGGACCTCTCGATCGTAAGGCCGACTGTTCCCAATAACATATCTACTGATAAAGGTAAAGGTAGAGATAGTTCTTATGTCATATCCTATTGTTATTTTCCTACTATGAATTGCGTTACCATAGAGATTGATGAAGTTTTTATCCTTTCTAATGTCAAAACTATCGATGGATAGGTTATTGGCAACGGCCGTTAACCACTAAGCTACAGTAAGTTAAATAGTAAATTAAGTAGCTAAGTAGGTACCTTACCAAATATACTACCACAGTTATTACGTCGTCACGTAGGTAATTAGGGCTCGTTTTAACTCGTGCGGTCTGCTATTCCTAAAATAGCTTTGCTATTCGAAATTCAAATAGATATGAAGTACCTACCTAACATCGCCTAAAATGAGGTTACGTATCCGCCACTTGCCAAATATTGGAAATCAGGTTCAATGATATATATGTCGTAATTTGTGGTTATGTGATGACGTAAGGGGAATAAACTGTTGTTTTAGTTATGGTTAACCTTCATATGACCTTCGAGAAAATTACATCTAAATATATTATAAGGCACTATATTTTTTACGTGGGTAATTCAAAGTATTAAATTATTCTTTCAAATTTGACCTGCTACCTGCTATCCTACTTCTACTCTCATCCTAGCGTTAATTCCCAGTCGCATCCGAAGATTTTTCAGCTCGGAGTCTGGGGTCCGCTTTACCGTCTTAACTACAGATTTGGCTAGACTTCGATATTTTTTCGTGAAGCGATTGCCATCTGACCTCCACAGCCCAATGATAACATTAGGCGATATCGAAGCTTTGCAGCTAGACCGTTGTTTTTTTTGGATTTTTTAGGGCTCCAACTACCCGTAACGACTGTCATAGATGTTCTTATGGCAACCGGGACCGACGGCTTAACGTGCTCTCCGAGGCACGACCAGACCAATGCAAATACCCATATTTCATGAACACAAATATTTGCACTGAGCGGGGATCGAACCCGCGTCTCCTGCGTAGCGGCCGCGTTCACTACCGCTACGCCACGGAGGCTATCTATCTATCTATCCTACTTCTACTATAAATGTGAAAGTTTGCGAAGATGTTTGTATGTTTGAATGTTTATTACTCAATCTCGCTCAAATAGCTTAACGAATCTGGTTGAAAAGTACATGGATAGAGATTATAGTCTGGAATAACACATAGGCATCTTTTAATATCGGGAATAGATTATCATGTGTCGGAACGGAACGGAATCAAAATCCTACGAGGGTTACAGCTAGTGTTGTTCTTAATATGAAATTATCCTTCCTACTAATATTATAAATGTGAAAGTTTGTGAGAATGGATGTGTGGATGTTTGTTACTCTTTCACGCATAAACGGCTGGACCGATTTGGTTGAAATTTGGTATGTATATAGGTTATACCCTGGAATAACATATAGGCTATATATTAGCGTCGAATGGGATCAGATTCCACGCAAGCGGAGCCGCGGGCAACAGCTAGTCTTGAATAATAAAAATATCACATAAATCGTTAGCAATGAGTACAGGGACTAAATTACCCGTGTTGAATAGAATAGAATAGAATAGACATAGAATAGAGAATCCCCGTGTTTAGGGTTCCTCACAAAATATGCCGTACTAGAACTGCCTTCTGCATCAGTCATCATAAAGTTAAAGGTATCACCATATCTTTCAATGTTCTTCTTCAAAGATAGTGAATGTGATGGATTTCTTACGGAGTAGTTGAGTGATTTATGGTACGGATATAAACGACCAATACACAGATGAATAATAGTTTCAAAACTCAGGGACGTAAGCTGATGGCTCCATGCCAATTCTTAGGGCTTGGACATAATCATGTGTACGGTATTGCGGTAACTCACTCGTAGTACATACGCATACAGATATTTTTTATCGCGTGAAAAATCCCCACGGATACCTCCCCCCACGGAGCCGCTGGAGGAGGTTATGTCGGACTCGAACCAACTAAAACGCACGCCGTCTGTGGGCCGTCGGTTGCCGGAGGTGAGATTGTCGTAGCCATATCCTTCGCACCCCGCTTACTAGCTCTACCTACCATGATTTTGTGTGTAGGAATTTGATGACACAAAATTGTCACTAACTCCGACCGGGTAGGTACCACCATGCACTTTGCGAAAAGCCCTTAAATAGTAATCCAATTTCGGTTGGATTGCGTTCAGGGTTCAGCAGGTGCATAGCCGGGCAGAGGTGATCGTGGTCGCAGCACTAGTGGGACCAGTGGGTCTTGGCGGAGTCTAGTGGGGATGGCGCGGGGCGACACGCCGGGCAGGGAGACCCGTAGAAACGGTGGTGCCGCTGGCCGCCCGCGGCATAGTACAGGGGCCCAACTGGGGCTAACCACCCCGGGAGGCTGCCTCACCAGGCCGCGCATAATCCCGATATGGCTCGTCGTGCCGGTTGGTGACCGGATGCGGGAGCCCGGCGACCATATTCGGGGGGGTACGGGGGCCCTTCCGTTCGGCGTGTCGGCTCTCGCCATGCCTCACATTAATAGACGAAACCAATATCCCGCGCTTTGTCATGCGGTGCTGCGACGACAATCACCTCTTTTTCACGCCCTCTCCTTTCCTTTACATCATGGCAGCGCAAAATAAAAAACATGGATGCACAGCGGCGCTATTCCCTCCCGCAAGCTCGCTTTTTGAGGTGGAGTCCACTAACATCTGTGGGCTCCATACAAACCTCAACGCCGTCCACCAACACCTCGAGACGGCGAAACCAGCCATGCTTTTTCTGACGGAGACGCAAATACGCCGCCCCGACGACACGTCGTACTTACTTTACCCCGGCTATGTAATTGAGGAAAATTTCCATGCAAAGGCCGGGGTGTGCGTGTTTGTTAGGGCGGATGTTTGTTGTCGCCGTCTGCGCTGCCTAGAGGACCCATCCTTTTCCACCCTATGGGTACACGTAGACCATGGCTCTACGAGTCAAATCTATGTGTGCCTCTACCGTTCCCATACAGGAGATACCGAGACAACTCGACTCTTTGAATATCTGAGTCAGGCAGCAGATGATGCGCAGGAGCGGTTTCCGAACGCAGAACTGGTATTTTTGGGGGATTTTAACGCCCACCACGAGATCTGGTTGGGCTCCGCCAAAACTGACCATGCGGGAAGAGCCGCTCACGCATTCGCTCTGGCGCATGGCCTGACACAATTGGTACACGAGGCCACTAGGATACCAAGAAGGTCGGGCCTAGCACACTCTCTTCTGGACCTTCTGCTGACGAGTCACCCAGACCAGTACAATGTTTCGGTGCGTGCCGCCTTAGGCAACTCCGACCATTGCCTGGTCTGTTCCAAGGTGCCAATCATAGCGCCCCCACGACCCGAGCAGGGGAAGCGGCGTCTCTGGCACTACTCGTCAGCGGACTGGGATGGGATGCGTGAGTATTATGCGTCCATCCCGTGGGTTGCACGCTGCTTTGAAAGTAAGAACCCCTCGGATAGTGCTACTGCTGTCGCCGGTGAGATCAGTCTAGGTATGGAATACTATATACCATACACTGATGTCACCGGTGTCCGCGGAGCGCGCCCTTGGTTCGGCCGCGAGTGCGCGGAGGCTGTTGATCAAAAACAGTCTGCGTACCGCGCCTGGGTAAGGGCGCGCGCCACGCGCGATCCCAACGTGGGCCACTTCAAGGCGGCGTACAATAAAGCCACAAAGGTCTGCAGGAGGGCTTACGTCAGGGCGGATGCCCAGCGCATAGCGCGGCTTGGTCAAGAGCTAGTGGCGCATCCCACGGGCAGCCGTGGCTACTGGCGACTGGCCAAAGCCGTGCAAGCCAACTTCTGCCAGCCTTCGCTGCCCCCGTTGCGCAACCCTGATGGATCCCTGGCCCATGAGCCGCAAGAGAAAGCAAATTTGCTGGTCAATCTCTTTGCGGCCAACTCCCGAATCGATGATTGCGGTAAGCAGGCACTGACAATGCCCACCTGTGACCACGCAATGCCTGAGATCCGTATCAGGCAGCGCGATGTCCGTGCTGTGCTGCAGTCACTCGATGTCCGGAAAGCCAGCGGACCGGACGGTATTCCAGCGGTGGTTCTTCAAAAATGTGCAGCGGAGTTGTCTCCAGTGCTGACGCGGTTGTACCGGATGTCATACATCTCGGGTACAGTGCCATCGGCTTGGAAGGAGGCGAATGTGCAGCCAATCCCCAAGAAGGGGGATCGCTCGGACCCAGGCAACTATCGGCCCATAGCCGTCACCTCAGTGCTGTGCAAAGTGCTAGAGCACATAATTAACAAACAGCTCATGCGTCACCTAGAGGATCATTCCTTAATCAATGACCGGCAATACGGATTCAGACCGAAGCGGTCAACGGGTGATCTTCTGGCGTACATTACCCATCTTTGGGGTGAGGCTATGGACAAGCATGGCGAGTCACTGGCAATTAGTCTTGACATCGCCAAAGCTTTCGATAGAGTCTGGCACAAGTCGCTTCTTTCCAAGTTACCAGCCTTTGGTCTGCCTTCCGGACTGTGCGACTGGGTGGCTAGCTTCCTGCAGGGGCGCCGTATTCGCGTCCTCTGTGATGGTCGAACTTCGGAGTTCCTGCAGGTAAATGCTGGCGTGCCGCAGGGGTCCGTCTTATCACCCACTCTCTTTCTTCTGCATATCAACGACATGCTGTCCACTGGCAGCATTCATTGCTATGCAGACGATAGCACCTTACACGGGAGTTATCACGGACATCCTGCGGCCAAGCAGTCTGATATCGCGGAAAGGAGGCAGCTTCTCGTCAGTGAACTTGACCGGATCCTGAGCCTCGTTTCACAATGGGGCTCTGAAAACCTGGTTGAGTTCAATGCCAAGAAGACGCAGGCATGCGCGTTTACAGCAAAGGTATCTTCTTTCCTTCCCCTTCCAACTCTTCAGAGCACGCCACTGCCACTACAGGACAATCTCAATATCCTGGGTATGGATGTTCGCTGCAAACTGAACAACAAAAACTACATCGAGAGTATCATCAAAACAGCCTCACGTAAACTCGGAGTCCTGAACAAAGTGAGACGTTTTTTCACGCCGGAGCAGCGGTGTCTTCTCTACAAGACACAAATTCGCTCTTGCGTGGAATACTGCTCGCATCTCTGGGATGGCTCCGCAAAGTACTTACTAGATGCTCTCGACAGGTTGCAGCGACGTGCGGTCCGCATTATTGGGAATCCTGAGGTCACTAACACCCTCGAGCCTTTGCAGTTGCGTAGAGATGTGGCATCTTTGGCGGTTTTTTACCGTCTCTACCATGGTGAATGTTCTGATGAGCTCTTCCAAGTAATCCCACCCTCTCCTTTCCTATATAGGACAACACGTGCAGGACTTAGATGCCACCCGCATACGGTGCAGAATATTCCATCAAGAACCAAGCGATTCGGCGACTCCTTCCTCTGCCGCACTATTAAGACTTGGAATTCCTTGCCAGCTCACGTGTTTCCTTCCTCCTATAGTCCCGGGTCCTTTAAGCGGGGCGTGAAAAAGCATCTGATGAGGCCGTCAAGCTGAGTGCCACCATTGTAACATGGTACGTGTTGTAATGGTGGCCCTCTTTTCAGAGACTTTGCCTTCAGCTTACCATCAGGCGAGGCGAAGTCAAATTGACGTGTCCTATATAAAAAAAAAAAAAAAAAAAGAAATCTAAATTATTTGTAACATAAATGCAAAAAAAAACAACAACTGACTGAATAGTTTACCAAGATCTCCGAGACTCTAGCAATCCTTACTTGCCAGGTGCCGGGGTGCCGGCACTTCGCCGAATATCAGACGAGGTTCTGTTCCACGCTTTCCTTTTGAGGTATTGGGCTCAAATGAGGCGTCGGTAACCGTGAAGTTGTCACGAAGTCTTTCAATTAATGGTATTTCCCCATTTCAAGCAACAGTTTTACGAAAAATGACCAACGCAACTAAAAATGTGGCCTATTTCCCAGTTGTACTACCGTCTAGTATTACCAGTAGTAGATAGGTAGGTACTACTGGGAATTGTTTGCACTTCAATAATGGTTAAAAGGCAATCGGAATTACGTTAGGATAAAGATAATGAGTGCTACATAATTTTCAATACAGGTACCTACACTGGTACACACGGCTTTACCACGTATGAAATATAAATCTGTTCGAAAAAGTACTTTATCTTTAAAATTGGCAGCCGCTTCCCCACACACCTATTACATAAACCCTGAATGAATTTAGTTTTCGTGATCACTTTACTACATAACATTTGATTGATGTTGTGTAGTAATATAGATAGATGTAGGTAGTTACGTTTATCTATCGAGCTTTTTTTGGAAGGAAGCGATATTAGCGAAAGTTTTCTAGTCAAGAAGACTTCTTGTATAACAAAAGTGGTGACGCCGCCTCTTCTATAATTGTTGATATTGCAACTGGTGCGCAATGTGCGGCATGAAAGGAACTTCATCCCACGTACGCTCAAGCTGTGGAATGAAGTCCCTGCGGTGGTTTTCCCAAGCGACTAAAATATGGGGTTCTTCAAGAAGGGCATTAGAAGGTTTCTTCAGGGTCGGCAGGATGAGTGTAACGTCCCCATACGTCCATAGGCCACGTTTAAAAATGTAGAATCATTAATATTCATAAATGTTACATAACGACCAATTAGGTAAAGGTATTCTGAATTATATTCTTGATTTCTGATATCCCGTATGATACGATTTCATAAAAACCTCGCCTTTGAAAATATATAAAAATAAATCACCAAGTGACATTGACGAAACGGCAATCAAAAAGGTATCAATACAACTTATTTGTGAGCCAATATACCAATAAATATTCGATATTTAAATTGGACACCATCTGGTTCAAGTATCGAGTACCCAATTGACGCAAAACGTTTTAATTCATGGATATGAATATCTAGGTTGATATGGTTAAGCGTTTTTATTGATTTGAAAAAAGTCTTCAATACTTCATACTCGATATTGAGCTTATCCTACTTCAATTA
The DNA here is from genome assembly GCA_914767945.1 of Eilema depressum. NCBI lineage: Eukaryota > Metazoa > Arthropoda > Insecta > Lepidoptera > Erebidae > Eilema > Eilema depressum. The sequence continues at coordinate 6,490,695 of OU612026.1, forward strand.
ATTATCCATTATGAGTATGTGTACCTACTAATATCATAAAGATGAAGAGTTTTTTTTTGTTTGCTCTAATCTCAGGAACTAGAATTCAAAAATTATTTCTGTGTCGAATAGTCCGTCTCGATCGTGGAAGGTAGGTACAAATATCATCACGCTACTACTCAAGGTAGCGGAGCAGTGATCATAAATGTCAAGAAATTCGACAGATTTCCATATAGCAGGGGTAATAGGGGGATTCAAAATATGCAGCGGGTGAAGCCGAGTGGGTTGGCCAGTATGTTATGAAATGTATTTCAGATTAATTTTGTGGTCCGTACCTACTTACATTTATATTATTTTTATAGTAGGTACTCATCTTTTAAGGTCTTATAGGTAGGTGACCACTCCGTATGACAATACTTACCTACATATTCTCTATCTAGTGCACTATAGAAAAGGCAAATATTGCTTACATGTCGAATTGAGAATTCCCCTTTTTAAGTCGATAATAATTAAGGTATATACCAAATACACCTACGATATGTCTTCATTTAAGGTCAGACGACCTACGTCAATCTTTATCAATAAGATTGAATGAAGCTGTATAAATTCAATAGCCTCTTGGTATTAATAGCCCAAGTTTAAAATGTATGATTGAAAAGAAGACATAAAACTGCCAGCATATAATACGAGATAGATATTGAAGATCAGTAATGGATGAGTTCTTTTTCAGTTGTGATTCTTGTATTTACGAGTACTAAAATAAAATTATTTTTAAACTATCGCGGTGTAAACTCATAGTCTTTGTTATATGGGGAAATTTCGCGATTAACTATTATTAGCCTATAGTTCCACAATATGACATAAAATTATTTTTAACTGATTCTATCGTGATTTGTTTGGTTTTCTTATAATACTTACACTACTTGCACTGATCTTATCCTGACATTTTGGTTGCTTAGGTTATAATTATAGAGAGAAAGGGAGATTTATTTATTTTAAATTGAGGTTATATGATTTTATTAACAGATATCGAATTAGGTTAATTATTAATTTCTTCAAAATCTTAGACACAAGTTAAACTTGTAAAGAATAATAATAAGACATCCCTTGCCTGAACAAGTGTCGATGATTACACTCATACGTAAAGGGTAATTTAGTTCGCCCGTAAAATATATATCATCAGTCTTTTTTATTCCATTTTCTACTTACTAACTGTCTAAACATTCATTCCTCATTCTTAACCACAAAATATCATCCTCTAAAGGCGGCCACCCACTAACAGTTTATCGAACTACAACCGGATGATATCGGTCTGTCAGTTCATCGCAATAGCCCACACACAGTTTCGTATACGATTTTAGACTGACGGATAAGTAATAGGTATGTGTGTGGCCGCTTGACGATTCCGGTCAGCAAAGGCCGGACAGTCTATGGCCGTCGGCATTTTATACGCAACTAGCTTTTCGCCCGCAGCTCCGCCTGCGTGGATATCGACTACCATCACCAATAGTATTTTTTTCTAAACTGACGGACTTGTTGTATAAATATAAGTATCCCGATAGTTCTAATAGTAATTGTTGTATAAACTTTCGACACCTTATTTCGCTCTCTCAGTAGTGTTTTTTTTTTTTCAAAATATTAAATGAAAACTGTAAGAAACATCGGCTTTGTCTTACAAAAAAGTGGTAGATTTTTAGAATATTACAACAAAATAAGAATACTATTAGTATCTTTATACCAATAGCTAGTAAATGGCTAGAAAAAGACTGGTAAGAAAAAATTACTATTGCCTAACATTTCGTTCTTATCAATCAATAGCCTATTTCAGTCCACTGTTGGACTTAGGCCTCACCCAAAGTATGCCATAGCACTCGATCCTGCACCGTATGTTGGGGACATATGCTGTCAGTTTGCACATTTGGGCCCCATGAGTCATAACAGGGGAGTAGAAACCTCGACGAATTTTCCCAATGTTGCCCAACCCTTGTCGACCCTTCGACGTACCTATATCTCTTTCTGGGTTTCGTCTTCTAATCTAAAATTACCATCTCAGCAATGAAAATATCGTATCAGCACGACACTGTCGTAGACAATCCAGAAATGCCCAGGTCTAGATTATGTCAGAAGGCTTCTCGTAATCTACAAATGCCATACATAGCGGCTGATTATACTCTCAGGTCTTTTGTATAATCTGCTCAACAGTATTGGCTGCAACACTATAACCCTTTTAAAACCCGGCTTGCTCCAGTGGCTGGAATTCACAACTATTCAAGACGATTCTCAAGAACAAAACTTCTATAGAGATATGACTCAGGAGTCTTATAATTCTTCAGCAAGACCTTATAGCCTTTTTTGGAGAACAGTACCACCGCACTACAGTTCCATGTTAAGTTCTGCTGGATGACGGAATCAAAGAGGTTCGTAAGCTCTTTTAGAACTGAGATTCCACCTGCTTTTAAGAGCCCTGTCAACCAGTGCGATATCATCAGTATACCATAACTATGAAGGTTGCTGTTGTATGCTAAGGATACAAAAAATCATCAATTGGCCTATTGCAGTCAACTGCTGGACATAGGCCTCTCCTAATATGCGCCACGTTTGCCGATCCTCCGCCTTCCGCATCCAGTACGTCCCAGCCACCTTTCGCAGATCGTCGGTCCAGCTGGCTAGGAGGTGTCCCACCTTCCGTATTCCTTCTCACGGTATCCACTCTAGGACTCGTCTGATCAGTCCTTCGGCAGATGTGGCCAGCCCACTGCCACTTTAGCTCGCTTATTCTGCAACCCTACGGCCAGATTGGAAACGAAGGTTTGGAAACCGGTTTCCATAGCAGAATTATTTTTCTTTTAACGAACCTGGTTTCCAAGAAAGAATAATAATTCTGTTTTCGAAACTAATTTCCAAAACAGAAAGTTGGATCTTCGTTAGCTATGTCGTTAACTTTGGTTCTATGTCGGATGACCTCGTTTCGAATTCTATCCTTCAAAGAAACTCCAAGCATAGCTCGCTACATAGCCCGCTGCACGACTTTTAGGTCACGGACTACCCCACCTTCAGTGGCCACGTTTCGTCACCGTAGGTCATAGGTAACATAACAGGCAGGACGCACTGGTCGAAAACCTTTGTTTTGAGGCATTGCGGCAGGGGGGAGGAGAAGACCCGACGTAGTTTGCCAAATGCTACCCACCCCAGTTGAATTCTTCTGGCTATTTCTTTCTCGAAGTTGGTTTTACCGAGCTGGATAACCTGCCCCAGGTAGATAATATTTTTGAACAACTTCGAGTGTCGCTCCTTCGATGGCAATCGGTCTCAGTACAACATGTTCGTTGAACATAATCTTGGTTTTATCCAAGTTTACACCGAGGCTGACTTGTCGAGAAGCTCCATTCAGGCTGTGCAGCATTTCGCCCCGTTGTTCTAGCGACTCCGCAACTATGATGATGTCATCGGCGAACCGAAGGTGCGAGATGTAACTACTCCAGCGTCTTGAAGACGTCCTCCAATGCGTTGATAAATGCTGAGGATACATAAATTACTATGTGTACGTCAAAAATGAATACAAATAAAACAACATACTTGAAATTTGTGGTGGTTTAATTTTTTTATAATTATCTAAAAATAATATTAAGAAAATAAACATTTTGTATTATATTCTTTGTCATCTTAATCAGAAGTGCTCTGTGCTTGAGTAATTGAGCCCACAGCTGATAAGTGGAAGTTATTGAATTGTGTTCTGCCATCTCTATTATTGTTGCCTTAGTATACTTCTCATCAAGAAAGAAAGTGGAGTTTTCTAGAAGCCAGGCGTTCGTCTATTTGGTGAAACGTTTCTAGCCATTGATATAAATTGTTATTTTGTTTCTAGCTATGAAGCCGCCCCTTGTGTTATATCGGCGGCGTCAATAGATTTAAATTCACATACCTTACTGTTTGAGAGCTTGTAAATGAGGATTGATCTGGATGATAATGTGCTGTATTACTTTTAGGCTTTCTTTTATATACAGGTATATTCTTTTACATAGCTCTAGATAGCTATCATCGCTGCTATCATATGTTTTTTTTTCTATTTCCAATCAATTAAATAAAGAAACTGCAGTACATAACTCTTACACAATATTTTTCACATTCTTGCATATTATACGTGACAGAGAGTGACATTTTTATAAATATTATCATTTGACAGATCAAAATGTGACTTAGCGTTGACACCATCACTTTAGTTCCGTTGTCATGGTAACAATTTTGCTAGCGATATTAGCGCCATAATATTTCGTATTTTCTTTAATATTACATTATTTCGTGAATTTGCCACATTTTAATTGTGATAATTGCTCTTCGGCGACAAAGCCAAATTCAATAAACCAAAGATCATGAAAATCTGTTCAGCCATTCTTGAGTTATAAGAAAGTACGTTTTTGGCACTTTTTAGGCACTTAGGGTCTGAATTTCGAAAAATCGTTTCTTAGTACACCTCCACACATCAAAACATACACTCTCTATAAATTTCAAGTCTCTAGGACCAGCGGTTTAGGCTGTGCGTTGTCTCTAAGTCAATCAGTCAGTCAGTCAGTCAGTCAGGACTAAGAGTTTTATATATAAGATAACATCAGACTAAAAGAATAAAATAATGTTTTTATGTTAGTCTGAGGTAATAAAATTATGATGACATTGATGACATAAGGACTGCAGGCCGCCCGGACAGACGAAAAACTACAGGCGGACTGTAAGTGGATGGCCGCCTTAACATACGGGTACGTTCTGTTATTACGCTGATCCTCACAAAGTAGTTCATCAATTTTATCCTGGATATTTCATTATCAATTACTTATCATTCCTTGTTCCAACAAAGAACGTGGGATTCTTTATGCGCGGCCTGAAACATCTTGCGAGCCCATCAAGGTAAAGACAATCTGTCTAACTAATCTGTATCGTCTCCTTCATCCTTCGTCCTAGCGTTAATTCCAGTCGCATCCGAAGCATTCACCTCGAAGTCTGAGGTCCGCTTTACCAGTCTAACTATGGATTTGGCTGAAATTCCATATTTTTCATGGAGTACCTAACTACCATCTAACCTTCACATGTATCACTTATTTTCAGATAATCTTCCACAAATGCGAATAGCATAACTGCTATTTTTATTACCGTTATAATATCTTTGGATGATATACAACGAGGACAAGATTCAGTTTGACAGCTAGCGCCATTTGTCATCATTTATCACACATTGCTTAATTGCGCTTATCGCTTCCACGTTCGATTTTCTCGGTTGATTTTAAATTTAATAATTAAAATTTAAAATGAAAATATCCGACTATGTTACATTGTATCCGCAAAATTGCTAGCAATGAACTATATTTAAAAATGTGAAAGTTTGGGTGGATGGATTACATCAAGACGACTGAATGGTAACTTTTAACCTAGCTGTATACCAAACAATGTACCATCAGTTTCAAGTTCAATGACTTAGCAATTTTCTAAAGCTGAAAATGTTTACACAGCTATAAACCACAAAGCAAACAATTTATAACAACATTACGAATATGTATCGTAAACAATTATATAAGTTGCCTCAAACTCGACCGTGAGCTACAAACAATTTGCTGTAAGAAATTTTCACCATAATACAAATTTATTAAACGCAAAGTAAGGTATTTTCGCACCGGTGCTAATCTCAGCATGTTGGGCTACTTTCTTGTTGTAAAATTAATAAGAGAACTAAGCTTACAAGCTTGTTAAGATCAAAAGATGTAAAAGGGAATTAAGTTTTACTACAACGATGTAAAAGAAAATTAAGTTTGTACTTACTTTTAAGAACATTAAATCAAAACCATTCATTTGTTTAGACACGTTGAGAAAGATTATGATAGTTTGTATTCATTTCAACCTTTATATTTTATTTCTCACTATTAATTTATTATTTACGTAGGTACAGTGTGTACCTACAGTGAATTCAGTGGAATTTATGTTAGCTTGTTATAGTTTATATCATTAATTGTAATAAATAACCGTCAGAGAGGCAAATTGAACACTCACTTATTTAAACAGGGACGGATTATACTACCTAAACCTGGGATGATTAAGATGATTATTTAAAAAGAGATCCTTTTCCTCAGCGCTGAAAAATTAACACTGTTGAACAGATTGTCAGGAGGCGTACCAACGAAAATCCTTTAATAGATTTTATAAAATCTATTAGGTATAGGATTTTCGTCGGTATTTAATATAGATGAAGCTATAGCTGTAGCTTCATCTATAAGTAAGTCGTCTATTTTAGAAGAAGTTTTCTTCCAATAATTCTGTTGTGTAGTCAACATAACTCAATGTTCACATATTATTTTCTACCTGTACATTTTACCATAATCCAATCTACTGCTATACACACTTTGCTCGTTGAAAACTGAAAACACAAAATTACTGTCGCTGAAACAAACCTAGTTCAAAGAGCTGTGAAAGTCGTTGGAAGCGACAACTCCGAATGCAACGTAATGAAGTGTTTCTGCAGATTTTTGGCACCAAACTCCTATGTGTGAGCGTTTTGTGAACAGAATTAACTTTGACAGATATTTTTCTCACATTAGAGCAAAACTAAAATACATTTGAAGACAAACAATAGATTACCATTTCCAAAATAAATCTAATTTTAATCTCCCATAGTTCACTTACGATGAAGAAAGTCTAACAACAGTGAGTTTGTTTTTTTGTAATTATATTATGTTCTAGCTGCCCGCGGCTCCGCTCACAGACTACAGATACAAAATTAATACAGATTTTTGGTATAACTTGTACTCAACTAAATAAGGTCATAATCACGCAGTTTATTTATTAATTTGTGATGGTTCAAAAATCGTGAAGTTATGAGTCATGCTTTAGCATTATATTCTATTAAATGAGGCTGTCTTCTAGATATTAAAAGCATAAAATTTTTCATTGTCTGCGTAAACATAGATTTATTTAATAATATACTTCATTGCAATCTATCGATCGCAATCCAGCATAATATCACTATTAGTGTCAATTTATATTATCCTTTCGGCTGTTTTTGAAACCGAGACTAGAAAATAAATGCGGGTAAAGAATAATAATGTAATTCTTCTTTTGAAACTAAAACCCAAAAAAAAAGTAAACAATTTCTGTAATCAAACCATATTTCGAAGAAACGTACAGGAAAATAAAAGGCCCCTATTTATGAAATGAGTTTACAAACCGAAGTCTTTTTTATTTTTGACAACCAATTTTAAAAAAAGAGTTACATAACTTTTCTGGTAAGTGGATCCCAACTTTAGTTTCAAAAATGACCAGATCAACTCGATATACCTATAAGCTAGTGTAGCTAAAACTACCTACCTCTAATCGATTGTACTGAAGCCAATACCGGTATTGATAACCCCATGGAGAGGCATACTTATCCCTATAAATATTTGTTGCTGGCATTCGTATTTATATATTTTAATATCTTTCACGTTGCGTGATACAATACGAACGAACCTCTTTAATCTAAGAGTCGTAATTTCAAGACTAATAAAGGCTATCTATCAAACTACGCCTAATTTTAGCACGAAGATGATGAATACCCAAAATTAAGCACATCAAACATTTTAATGTTATTTATGTTCACTAACTAAATTAAATGACTATAAGGGACTACGATTCAATTAAACTACTAAGAGAAGATTATTATTATACGTGAAGTACGTAAGTACTTTAACGACTTAAATGATCCATAAATTCAATCCAACATAATATTTCATAGGATAATGTCTTCCTCGATATTTTATGAAGAGGTTGCGGAAAATTTCCAATTTAGAGAAATGTCAGTAAATATTCCATATTCTAATGCTTTTCCGCATTTAGTTTTCCTATATTTTCATAAATTATTTCATCGGAACATTGAATTGTTAGTTACTATCCGGAACGGTTTTTCAGATTTGGGATCACTATATTGAATATAGAAAAGCGAAGAGCGATATTCTTCTTTCGGTGGTCATTTTATTATTGTGGTAGATTTTGATGGGAAAGTATAAATTGTAGAATATCGGTCAATAAAAGTTCTAAAAGCCCTCATAAGAAACTCTCTTCACTTATCTTATATTTATGTTTGATGATAAACTATGAAACACCATTGGTAATACCAAAAGAAAGCTTACTGTAATGGCCTATCATTATAACATACTACTTGGACGTCTTTATTATTTTAGCAAATAGAAGTTTGTCAGGGTGACACAAACATACTTGTTTATATAAAGCTATTTGTATCATGCTACATAAAAATAGTCGATACTATTGCATACCCCCGAAATACAATATTTACCGTCAGAACGGAAGGACTTGGAGACAAATAGGTACGGATAGAAACAGCCGGAAGGCAGCGAGAACAATACAAGACAATAAGTCAGACTTTTATCCAATATTCTTACATCATATTAAAATTCGAATAAAGCTTAAAATGCTTCGAAAAATGAAGCAGAAAGCACTGAGGTGTGTCTACACTAGACGAGCCGAGCACGAGCAGAGCTCGAACCTATGCTAGCATTATATCGGAATTGCATTTTTAGATAAAGAAATGTGATGATGAGGCAGTAGATATTGCTGCCTCAGGGTTTGTACGTCGGTCCACACTACACGAATTTTGACTCGCCTCGTGCTCCGCTCGTCTAGCGTAGACCCACCTATAGATATAAAGTATTAGTTTCTCTTATGGTGGTACTTTACATGGATACCTACCTATTTATATTTTTGTATATTATGAGATATTTGACAAACAATTACCATTTGTGTGGACGGTGTATTTGACAAAGCATTCGCCTTATTGCCAATTTGACAAATATAATCAATACCAAATACGTATAATTGTCAAGTTATTTAGTTATGTTTAATTCTTAACAACCAGTAGGTACTTAGTACCTACCTTTTAACAGTAGGTATACAAAATATACCACTTTATTGTGAAGTTAATTGTATTTACGAGTATTATCTGCATGTACGTCAAATTTTTGCCAAATTCAACAAACGCCCAATAGCAAATACGAATAGCCATATGAAGTGCAATGTCAGTAAAATATTAAATAAGCACAGGCTTTCCTTTTAAGGTTAGGGGTCAGAAGGCTATCGCTTGGACAATTTGTATTTAGTAAATGCCCATAAATATGACATTTATTATAACTCCATTATATTGTGGTTTTTGTAGTGCTATTTTAGTAATGTGGGTTTCTACATATTTGATTACTGGGAACTGATGAGTAAATGAGTACTCGGGAATAAATAATAAGGCAAATAATATTAGCTATCTAGATTTTTATTATTTTCAGTGAGTAAGAGTAAATGAACGCGGTAGTTAGTACTATTTTTATATTCAATAAATTGTGGGTTGATAAGAACTTTACAATGTTTCTACAGGACTTATAAAATGAGGAAACCCTCTAATCGCCGTGTTTCACCATCTAAACTTAAATATGAAGTCGGACAGGGTTTATTTTCTTTATAGGTACCTTAGTAGGTACTTTCATAAAATCAAACATCTGTGACCTTATTTACTCCATAGTGTGACAATTATTTAATCCGATAGTTTTAAAGATAAACTTGAATTTATTACTTCATTATAGTCAATCGTTTATTTAAAATTTCAGTCTGTGATGACTGATGAGTCTGATGACTGATGACACTTTCAATTTACATTAGGTACAGTAGGTATGCGTTGTAAATAGATTAATTATAGTAGTTTATGAAACTGGGTTCTTAAAATACGATTGTGAGTTAAAATAACGAGCCTACAAGGCGAGTTATTTTATAGCATACACGAGTGTTTTAAGCCCAAATTATGTGCAGTTTCATACACTACTTTATCTAATAATTTGTAAAATAATTTGTTTGTAGATACATCATACAAGATGGCAGGCTCTCAAAAATGGCACAAACAAAAAATTATATTATTATATAAAGTAATAATATTTTATTATTAGGTACGAATTTATTATTAAAAAAGGATAATACGTCATTTGGCTAAAATCCATTTATTGATGGCGCGCGCATGCGCAATTGCAATTTGCGCCGCGACCACAGATTATCTAGAGACAAACTGCATAGAAATCTATTTAATCAAGCTGCAACTGTATCGTAATGGAAAAAAAGTTATATTATGATACAGGTCTCCATAGAAGAGCAGTGTCATAATGTAATTTTTTAAATTGATTTTGACACTCTGTGCGTAAAGAGTGTCATTAAAGTACTGTTTTTAAATTTTTTAATGTTTACATTTCAGTATGAGAGTAGATAAAATTATTTAAAACATCAGTTCTGAGGCAAAACATTTGTTTATGTTCATACTGCCACTCTAGAATAAATAATAACATGTTTTAATCTATTTATGTGATATAATCTATGGTTGATGAATTTGAGCTCCTCCACCGCCGCGCGGCGTAGCTCGTCCATTGTAAGGTAGGTACATATTCTGTCCTCCGTGGTAAGGTATGATTCCGTCGCCGACCGCATACGACAACTGCCGACGTACGCAACACATGCACGTAATTCATTGCGGCTTTTCAATGGTTCCTTTTATCCGTATCGGAGTTTAACAAGTACCTAATGGGTACGCTGTATGTGCTGCATCTGCATGCTGTAGTATTGATAAATTTCATTAACAACACACCTGCTCATAAAATTGCTATTATTTCATCGAAAATAGGCACGTAATGACTCCTATTATCAAACTGTGACTTTTTCATTGCTATTATTAACAAGTGAGTTATAGATTCTTTTTTTAAATTTTATAGGTAAAGTTTCTATGTTCTTAAAAAAGTTTCGATACAAAATAAAACGTGTTTAATAGTACGAATAAATTAATATGCCCATTGTTTGTTCATTTGATGCATTTTCGTATTTAAATAAATAATTTCAACTTGTAATACTTGTTTGATAAACAAAATTTTCACTCAAATTTAACTTTTTTTTTTCTCTAAGTACAGAAAAAAAAACATTAAAAAAAGTTAAATTCAAACCTCATTTTTTTTTTTAAATATGGCCGACCGCCATTGTTAGATGCGCGCACATAGGAAAACGAATTAATTTGTAGTATTGTTTATTTAGTATTTGTAGTAATATTTTATTCGCAAGTGTGTTGTAAAACGTCGTATGGCACGCGTGAGTATGATGATTACCGTCCGCGGCTCTCTTAAGACCCTCGCCTAGCGGCTCGGGTCTCAATGGCGCCTCGGCGGTAATCACCAACATTGCTCACTTGTACCATAATGTACTATACTCTAATTAACTAAATCATAGTTCACAGTAAGTATATACGTACATTATTTGTACAGAATTTATCCTGGTTTGGGTTATTACATACAATTATTATAGTAGACATAGGTACATATAGGTATGAAAATAATTAAATTATAGCTATACATAATTTATTTTAAAATACGATTTCACAGTTTTTAATACCTATACATTATACTGGGTGGCGCAAAAGTAAAGACCCTATTTGGTTCGGCTATAACATTTTTTCTAAATTAGAAAACTAGATTTAGGTTTTTTTAAATGTATATTTGTACCATTAAATTTCGTACCATTAGGATTTAAAGATGATGTCTTTTAAATGGTGACCTCCAGAGTTGATACACATTTGAGCCCTATTTATGACATTTTGCATAACTTGCCGTAACACTTCCTGCGATATGTTCGTTATTTCTTGACGAATGTTTTCTTTTAGAGCTGCGAGAGTCTGTGGCTTGTTCACATACACCCGAGATTTCAAAAAACCCCAAAGAAAGAAGTCTGGACTGGTCAGATCGGGTGATCTTGCAGGCCAAGGCAAATCGCCAAAACGAGAGATAACTCGGCCTGGAAAAGCGTCCCTCACTAAGTCCATAGTGTCGCGCGCTGTGTGTGCCGTAGCGCCGTCTTGTTGAAACCAGATGTGCTCCAGCCCCAATTCGTCCAAACTGGGTATCAAAAACTCACGTAACATGGTTCTGTAGCGTTCTCCAGTGACAGTTATCGCATTGCCTCCAGCGTCTTAGAAAAAATAGGGTCCGATCACTCTGTCAACACAGATGCCACACCATACAGTAACTTTTAGTGGGTGTAGAGGTGTTTCTTGAATAATGCGCGGATTATCAGTGCCCCAGAACCGAGTATTCTGCTTATTGACATGCCCTGAGAGATGGAAATGCGCTTCGTCACTCATGACCAATTTTGAAGGAAAATCATCCTCTTCAAGGTTGAGGTTTATGACGCGCTGGCAGTAATCTAGACGAGCTCGGTGGTCAGCAGGCAGCAGCTGATGAGTCATTTGAGTTTTATACGGGAACATCTTTAAGTCTTTCACCAAAATACGCTGCAGGGTCCGTCTGGAAATGCCCAATTGCGTGGCACGTCGCCTCGTTGATGTTTCTGGACACTCTTCCACATCTTCGCGCACAGTATCGATATTTTCAGCTGAACGGCCTGTTCTTGGTCTCCCAGACTTAGGTCTATCCAATGTTGAGCCAGTTGCTTCAAGGCGTGTGGCAAAGCGTCGAATTGTGCGACCAATCGGTGCCGGACGGTGGGGAAATCGTCGACGAAATTCACGTTGTGTTCTTATCACTGATGAATTATTCCGTAAGAACATTGACACAATTATTCCACGTTCTTGGGGAGGAAAACGGTCCATGTTTATTTTCAGTGTATTTTACATTTGTTCACTACACAATTTTCAACAACAGAATGACAGAAAATGTCATATAAAAAAAATAAAGGTATTTTCTTTAGTGCCAGTACTTTTGCGCCACCCAGTAGAAGAGGCTTACGGAAAGCAAACATTAACAAATTAGGAAAATTTTACAAAACTTTAACAACTATAAGGTGTAATAAAAACTCTCAAAACTTTGTGAGATTACTTGGATTATCAAAAAATATGTGTAGAAAAAAAATAAAAAATATTGAGTGACCCAATTTTCTAAAATTCAGTTGCAAAGATTGCAAAAATTGATATCAATGTCTATGCTAATCGTACTACATCGATATGTCCAGCATATTGGTTTACAGAGAGCAGTTGATGTTTCGAGAGACACGACTCGAAAATCTCAGAATTTTCCAATTGCGACTCCGTGATATTGTTAGCATACAAACATCATGAGGGTAATATTAAATAATAAGTGAAAAATTAACATAATATCATTTTTTGTTAGGTACACTATACTAGGTATAAACCTATTATGCACTGGTGGAGCTGCGGATAACAGCTGGCTATAAAGAAAAATTATATTAGTCAGCAGAATTATTAATTTTTAACGGTGACAATATTATTGCTTCAGTTACGGCTAGAAACTAAAGATAATCTAAATGAAAAAATAACTAAAACATTATTGTTAAATTACAAAATTCTAATAAATAATGATATTGACATTAGAGTAATTTCAACTGAGCGATGTAGTGTGAAAAATTGGCGAGAGATGTTTTTTTACAATCCTATTATAAAAAAAACATTCGCCAAATGTACCTATGCAAAAAATATTTGAAATTTTGCTATCGAAACTGTATACAAATTCTTTTTATCTGAAATGACTGAAATCAGGGCGTAGTAACTATTTAGTAATCTGTGATCAGGGTGTATATGTAATATATTATGCACTTAGAATGACCTAAAGTAGTTTATGACTTACCAGCGCTTTAACACGTAGGTATTGAGAGACCGAGACCGTGTCACTATCGGCTGTTATCTAAGAACACACACACCGTTCTGGAGTTTCCTGACCAAATATGAATTTCATTTTAATTATAGACGTATCATTACATAGTAATGTGCTAATGGATGATACTTTAACATTAATAGATTCAGTCAGTTGAAATTTTATCACTGAATCTTTAACAAATAGTTAAGTTTGTTCATCTCGACTCGCGGCATCTTGAGGTGTATTAACTTTTATTAGACGTGTGTTGAAACAAGCTTCTTGTGATACCTATTTAAGACAATTGACTTTCATAGATTTTACCATCTTCAACAATGATAATTTCGTGACAATTATAACGTAAATGAATGAAAATAATGAAAATATCGTTCTAATGTGAATCTCGTAATTTCGCATTGATATAACTTGCTTTGTCCTCTTCGTTTGACTTAGACAAGAGTATCAAATATTCCGTATCTTGATCCATGACTGCACTACCAGATCCACCTTTATCCCAATTTTCTTTAGGAACAGAATCGTATACGCGTAAGTTTTCAATATAAACATCATTTAAATCTGTGTCTTTACATCTAACTGGATTCGGTAAAGTGTCATATACTTCTTGCTCATCTTGTGTGGCATAGGTTTCTAATTCTGTTACAACATCTACAACAGTTTTTTCTTTCAGTTTCGGGTCGATTATCACTTTACTTTCGGATTGAATTTTTGTTAAATTTTCATACAAAGTATTATCAGTATCTTCGTTAGCGATTGCCTCCAAATCGTTTAAGCTCATGGAAGTCCTTTTAAAAACAGGTTCTTTTTTATCAAACTTTGATTTTTGGATTGTTGAAGTATCTAGTTCGTTTAAGGTTGCTGAACTGTATTTATGCCTTTCGAAAATAGAGTCTTTTTCATCACCTCTTGTTTTTTGACTTGCTAATGCATCTAACTCCCGTAAGGATGCTGAACCACGTTCGTGCCTTCTGGTTGATAAAACTTGCTTGATTAATGCATCCATTTGTGCTTTTTGCATAGTAGGCATTATTGGCACCATAGGCTTTTTAAAGTAACATGGAGGTTTCTTTTCATCTCTGGGTTCTGCACTTGTAGGTGTTACTGGTTCATCGAATCCACTAATTTCTATTATAGCACTATTTACAGAAAGTGTGCTTCCATTACTTTTACGTGTATCATTAAAAGTATTACTATAATTACATGCTTTTACTCCTTGTCCAGATTCTTGTCTTACATAGGAAACGATTTTTGGGATGCTTATTCCTATTATTTTTCTGTTAGTCTTGATCATGTATATAACTATTGACAGGCATACTATAGCTATGAACATAAATAGTATAGTAAATCCCATGAGATAAACTGCATATCTATCTAGTAGTACCTTATTATCAGGAGCTGAAAAAAAAATTATACATTACCTAGACATAATAATAAAATTATAGAATCCAGTGTGTTAACAAAAGTTATAAAAATAGAAAAGTGATAAGTATAGAGCAGTGAAAAAACATACACCAGTGTGCTGATTAGAGTTATTTTCTGTTTATTTGTTACTATGTTCGCGCTTCTCAGTTTTCACAAGTAGACAGGAATTAATTTGAAATAGAATACAGGGGTGTTTTGTATTAAAAGCGTAGGTATATTAATAAAAAATGTTAGCGGGCGTTAAATTTCACACTCCAAATCGCTTTGGTTAATTTAATATTACACAACTCAATATTTTTTGTTTGAATCTTTATAATATAAATTAGGTAGTTTATTATGATTTGAATTGATACAAAGTATATATCTGCGTGAACACATAAATTTAGACAATGTCTAAACCTAATAACACTAAATAATTTGCAATATTAGACCAAAACAAAAAACAAAACAATATAATTTCTTAAGTACTTACTTTTGCACTTTTCGCAACACACATTAGTGAAGGCACATATAAATAACACATAGAACAGCAGCTTCATTGTGAACATTATTCTGTTCGTACTGACATAACACTGACACTAATAAACTTAGTGATGAGTTCATGTGAGGAAAATCATTTTATTGACAACGATCACTCTGAAAACAAAGCAAATTATAAATATTAATAAACGTTTACAAAGTTATATTGTGATTATTATAAGAAACGTTAAACATTCTACTTACAAGTAATTTTCATTCTTGATAGGAAAGAAATTCTTGATACTCGATGATCATAAATAGGATAAAAAACCAAGTGAAACCATATTGCCTGATTGATAAAGTTGAACAAACACTGTAGCGTTAACACATATTTTTGTTTACAAAAAAATGTGAAAAGATTACTAACTAGGACTACACAAAGGAAATGAATAGTACACAGTTAACTTGTAATGTACATGACAACGATTAAAACATACTGTGCGGTCAAATATGGCGCAAACATAAACCAATATTTCAATATTATCCTCAAATTGTTCACTATATAGAGTGAATCAGGCACAGTAGACTGAATTATTATGTATTATACTTGTATTGCTCTTTATTCCATAAAATATTTTATAATATTTTACGAAATATTTTTCACGAAATTCCACCCCTAAGGGGGTAAAACGGGGGTTCGAAGTCTGTATGAAAATTCAATACCTAACTCCATGCATACGAAGTCGTGGGCGGCAGCTAGTTCCTATATTATACATTTCATATTCATTTATACACTAACAGTCCCATACAAAAGCTTGCATCCGTAGTAGCCAACTTTTGTGTCGTCAGTGTTTAGTGTTGTGCTATGGAAATGTGCACGGAACGAACGAGAGAACTATTTCTCTGACCCGACCGGCGGCGCTGCGCCAGCGCGTTTTGCTAATTGTAAATTTTATGTTCTGCTCTATATCGCTGTTATATCCTCTCTATTCTACTACTTGCACCTTCTATGTTATCTTTATCTGACTTCTGTGTTGTGTATACTTTGTGCTTACGGACTATTATACCTCCTTTTAAATTTATACGGAATGCCGATCGTAAGTACCTATCTTTATCTCAAAACTCGGACTATACTCTAGCTAATTGCATAGTGAAAGGCCACTATAAATCAATAAGATACTCGTATCAAAATGTATCAACGCATAATTACAGAGATCCGTTGTACGACATTGTTCGCCCTAATATAAATAGATTCAAGACTATCTTCGCCTAAAACATCACTTGCCTTACATCATTTGCGAGATGCTTAATGGCCTGTTAGTAATCGAGGTTAATAGTACTCATCTCTATGAAATGTGGGATTCGTTATCTTCAATGGTAATTAATTGTAAGTCTACGCATACTCTTTAACAAACCTATCTAACAGCTGCAAGCATTGGCTTCGTACCAGTGCAATTGCAGCACTTTGCATGTTGACTTTCCAAGAATTTTCTTCAATGCTATGAATGTTTACAAAATTGTGAAGGAAAAAAAAGAAACAAAAGTGGAGTGCGTCAACGTCATACTGTATTTCTTTTTTATTAATCAAAGAATACTAGTGCAACTCTAAATCTGTCGAAATATCTCTCATTATCATAAAATTCAAGTGGTAGTAGGTACTAGTTATAGGTATTATTGTCTCATAATTGTTTGTAAGACTAGTAAAAATCTTATCATTCTTCAATATTATTCTTCGAAAACGTCGAAACAATGCTTTCTGTAAAAAATATTGTTGCTACTTTGAGCAAAAACACAAAAATACCGTCCGCGTAAATGTAACAACTACAAAACACGATTTGTTAATGCATTTCATTATTCAGATTGTTTCATTGCGGTGAGCGCCATTGTTGATGAAAATGGATTTAAGTGTTTGTTTATTTTAGGTAATTTTAATGCATTTTGTATGAGTAGTTTTAGAGTAAACTAGTTATTGTTCGTAATGATCAATTTTATTACAACACATTCTTGCAAGTACATTTCTTAATAATAACTTAGAACTTATTTGGAATTTATATAGGTATTTTATACTATTTTTACTCGGAAATTAGACTCGGATAAGTCGCAAGTGGCATTAATTGGGACGAGATTCACGTTGTTATGGAACCTAATTATGCTTTAATTTATTACGTAGTATGTTGACTCTTAAACGGTGAACATCTAGGAGTATTATAGGGTAATAAATACCCGCATAGATTGTATCAGTGGCGCTAGGCAACAAGAGTTGCAACAACTGCATTAGCATAAATACGTAAATTTGTAGTAGCTCTGTGCACGATCTAAATTATTATTATTATATCATAAGTATCATTATATTGTCTCTATACCAGTGAGAAAACTGTATAGTTTACCATAACTCAAGTGGTTTGAAATCTATCTAATTTTGTAGTTAACACTACAATTTTTACTATACCTAAATAGTATAGATAGTTAAGCATCGGTAGTAAGCGGTGATGG
Organism: Eilema depressum; assembly: GCA_914767945.1. NCBI lineage: Eukaryota > Metazoa > Arthropoda > Insecta > Lepidoptera > Erebidae > Eilema > Eilema depressum. Next base: position 6,508,709 of record OU612026.1, read on the forward strand.
CGGTGATTAGACCCCAGACTCCGAGGGGAAAAGCTTCGGATGCGACTAGAATTAACGCTAGGATGAAGAAGAAAAGTTAAGGATCGGTAGCTTATTGCTTAAGGAGTTGGCCTTGCGATTGCGAGGTCTTGGGTTCGATAATTACTGGTCATCGCATTACCTATGTGAACCCATTTCTAACAAAAGCAATTTAGCTTAGCTGGGGAGATTGAAAGAATATTAGTACTAATTGCTTTTAAAAACTAATTGATTAAAAGCTGAGTGCCACCATTGTAACATGGTACGTGTTGTAATGGTGGCCCTCTTTTCAGAGACTTTGCCTTCAGCTTACTATCAGGCGAGGCGAAGTCAAATTGACGTGTCCTATGTTAAAAAAAAAAAAAAAAAAATTCGGTTACTAAAATTCTTCTATGCTGTGCAAAAAAGTATTTGAGAACAATTAGTCAAAAATTCAAGCTATTCAGGCCAAAATCTGGCTCGGGCGTCTGTCTCGTTTATCATGGAAGTTAGTCAAGTGGAGATGCATATATTTACCACAGCCTCGGAACTACACGTCTGGAAACTCCTCAAATGAATCCCCCAAATGTCTAGAACACTATTGGAATTCAGAAAATACTAACTTAAACCTATCATCGTTTAGACTTTAGACGACAAATTAACTTGGAAATTAACTGGGTTAATTAACTGGGTTGGGTCCACTATGCTACTCAAATAAAACTTGTAATTAGATTGAATGAACATGTTTTTGAATAGACTACAAAAAGCCCGCTGAGTTTCTTGCCGGAGTCTTCTCAGTTCCCCTAGACAAGTGGCAATTCATTGGTCAGCGTATTGTAGAATAGAATGAGGAATGTATGGGATTTGACGTATATGACAGATATCAACGTATGTTTTATACGTTAAATCCCATACATTCATCATTTTATTCTACAATACGCCAGTCAGTAAATTGCCACTTATCTAGGGGCATTGGACGAGTTCCGCATTGGGAATCAGTAGTGTATTTGCTAAACATTTTGTTAGTCTAGTTCTTAGAGCCCCCGCAAACTGAAAACTTTCTATCGGCCGATAGTTCAATAGGGCCGTTATTCTGTATTATGAACATTTTATGAAAGTGCGCACACTGTATTGGCCGACAAATAAGTTGGATGGGCGATCGTCGGCGAGCAAACACAACCAACCCGACAGTTTAGTTGGGCGAGTGCGCACACTCAGCACAATCCGATCTTAACTACCGGCAGATCAAAAAGTCTGCAGTTTGCGACAGCAATAAGAATATTTTATTTAGTTCTCTCTTAATGGTCTAAGCAAAATATATACATTTTGAGTTGAGTCATCCGTGTTAAAACAATTTAAGTTTTGCAGAAATTTAACAGACCCCTTGTCATAGCAGTTCCATTTCACGTTTAACAAATAGGTCTAATATGAAATTATAATGTCGTTCACAGAAACATTAAATTGAATTTATATACCCAACGAATATTATTGTTTAATGGGGTATATAAGAAATATTGTTAGGTTTGAAATACGACAGGAAAACTCCATTTTGACGGCAGTAGTTACAAGTAGTGAGAAGTAGACTGGATTGGAATATGTTGTGTTTAATTTTCAGTTATGAAAAAAATAAAAAAACAGTGTTGGGAATGAGAGAAGCTAGTATGCTATACAGTAACCCTGTAACCTAGGTATATTGTCACACTACCAAATAATCGAGTGCAAAAAGCATCAGCCTAATTAAATAGGTATGTTAACTTTCCTACATATAAACTTAATCATCAATAGTTAATTTACGCGTATTAGTACTGAATACGTATCTTAGGATACGTATTTGTAGACCCTCGACATAACTGGTAGGGCCTCTGAGAACGTTATCGTCGCAGCGGCTGCACACTGAGCAAACAAAATACGACACGATGCCGTCGACTCGACTAAAGAAGACTGACCCAGTGGCACATTATACCCTTAGCTTACCAATTATTGGGTTACAGGGGTTGAAAATCTGGGTCCGTCAGACCCTACCAGGCACACCGTGTAACTTTTTGTTGTAAAACGTTGAATTATAACTTGCGTCGTAACTCGCAACATATTATAACATTAACTATGAGTAGGATACATGACTGCAAGTCTCTTTGTTTTGGGAACCTCAGGCCTACCCTTCTGCGTAGTACTTAAAGTACTTACAAGTAAATTAGGGTATGTATCCTACAGTTATTTAAGCTAGGGATTACTGTGGCAATTACACTTGTGAATTTGTACGACAATGAGAGGCCCTTAAATGTACAATTAAACTGTAAATACAATTACTTTAGGTAATTTAAGCCTTTGTCTACAGTAATTTGAGTGTTAGCGCTTAATTGGGTTGTGAGGATGAGTGTAACATGTAGGTACATCAGATTGGGATGTAAAATTTTTGATGTGTACCATAATATTGCATCGAGATTATCACTGGAGAGGTTTTGTGCTGTCAGTAGGAAGAGCAAGGGCTTGTCCTGCTTGTCTTCTGCGCTGACGGCACAGAACCTCTCTATTCTTACATTCTTACGAGTGTGACACCCCTGGTGATGCACTCGTCCATAGGCTACGGTAACCATTTTCCATCACGTGGATCGTGAACTTGTTTGCGACCTAAGTGGTATAAAAAAGACTGATATCTATGATTATTTTAAACGATTGATGATGATGATGTTCTCTCGATTGTATCGGAGGTTTTTTATCTTTTTGCTCATGGTCTACTTACTCTTTCTCCTCTCTTTGTTTAAGTTTATATGGCTTTTATGAGAGCGACTTCTTCTTATTTTTTATCAGGGTCTCCTCCATCAATCTTTAGGCGTACCATTCAGCATTTTTATCATATTATTACCGGATGTACCACGATTTACCTAATTTACGATTTGCCATTACCAGCGAAACCATTTCTTCTAAACAACGCAATAAATCGCAATAAATTAATAGATTAGTAATAGATGAATAGACAAAATGAATATGGACGGCAAGCTTTGTGGGATTTAGCGAAGACAACTAAACGAATGGTCGTATGATAAAGGAGGTCAATAAACTTAGTTTTATTAACCACTAACTTTTACCACACGTACAGTCAGTAAAAAAAGTTGCTGAGCACTAAAAACTTTTGAATATTGTCAAATGCTTTTATTTACGGAAATGCAGTTATACAAGTTTACGAGATTTATGTGTAGTACATAATCTTTAAATACTTTGATGATGGACTCCCGTAAAAACAACATCATAGCAAGGAGGAGTAGAAGAGCTGACCATGGGCTCTAAACTGTAGATTGGATGCAACCAGGATTAGTATTTGAACAAAGAAGAAATTGTGAAGGAATGTGGTGTGATGTTCCTCCGAACTCCTCCGGAACCCTCTGAACAGATGATCATGCCTCGTGAGCCACGGTCCCACAAGTGTTGTTAAAAGTTCAGGGCCCATACCATGAACTCTTAAAACAGGTCAATAATTGAACTGCTGTCATCCTACCAACTGCAAATGTCACTTTGTAATCCAATATATTTATATGGAATTTCAAAGTGACATTTGCAGTTGGCAGAATGACAGCAGTTCAATTATTGACCTGTTTTAAGGTTTATGGTAAGGCCGCAGATTGACCCACACTAGTTACACGTGGCATAGAAAATTGGGGTTTGTTAAGCTGCTTTAGGTGCTGACTGTACCAAAGACTTGGTATCGAATTTCCTTGTCGTTATCTCTTGTTTTATGTGAAAAGGCAAAAATTCTTGTCAGCTCGTTAAAAGTGAAAGATATCTTCATACACATATAATTTTATGTGTTTATATCAAAATATGAAATAGGTGGTTGGGGTATTCTTAAAGTTTCTCTCTGCTAACTTTTGTATTAAGTCGTCATAGTTTACAATGAAACGATTGAACGATGAAATGAACGATTTGATGAAAGTTTAATTTTAATAAATAAATAAGTAAATTCCTCTATTGCCCAATGATTACCAGTTGTATACCAATGTATAATAAAGAATAAAAAACGGTTTTTGCAGATGACTTACACCCGTATTCACAAACGATACTGTGAGGTCTCATAGTGTGCTCGAGCGCATAGGGCTGGTAAAATTAATTCACAAACATCACGGAGCAGTATCTAACGCAGTGCGTTCCCTCAACGAAGTATTACTTAAGTGTTATCAATGAATAAAAAGGCTTGCCAAAACGAACGCACTGAGAATTTGTCGTTCTTTGCACAGTTTTGGTGGTACGCATAGCGAAGTATTGTTTGTGAATACGGGTGTAAGCCTAGTTCTTTTATAACCATTGGTGCATCACGGCCTCTATAGTGTTACAGTAGTGCATTATTTGGATTGATACGTTAGTGCAAATATTTGCATGTAATCCAACATACCAATATTTGCAAATAGATAATTATACAAATAGACATTTGCATTGGTCTGTGAGTTTCTATGTATAATTATGTATGTATCTATTTGCAAAAAATGTATTGTATAAGTAAGCAGAGAACAGATAATGCTGTACTGCACTTACGTAATTTAAATTCCACCTTACTTACTTACCTTACTTACCATCAGGCGAGGTGAAGTAAAATTTACGTGTCCTATATAAAAACAATCCTTTTCTAGAAATCATATTATACAAGTTATGCTAATTTTGGGTAAATATTGGTAAAACGGATCTGGATGATGTAACCTATAGGTTTTTTCTATCCGAAGTATAAGTATTAGGATAAGTACAAGGATAAGTATTTCACGTGGGCAGCACTGCGCACTTCAGCTAGAGCCATAGGTTTCTACATGTGAAAAAAGGATTTAGCAATAATAACGTGTACAGGAAAGAACAAAGATCACAATATAAAATAGGTTAGATAGATATTTCCTGTTATTCGTTTCCTGTTTCAACACTAACATTGCTTATAAATAGAAAATAACATTTACGAGCCGGAAAGGTTCAATAATGATCTCGTTTATTTATTTCATGGTTGATATAAGCCTTTAGTTACACATGAATATATGTTACAAGTCTTATGGATCTGTTGGAGCCCTAAAAAGTACGACAGCTTGGTCTAACTACAGAACTTTGATGTCGTCAGTAGGTTGCGGAGACAAAATGACACTCGCTTAATGGAAAATTTCGTAGTTCTGTTGTTTCAGACGGGTGGGTCTTAGGTTGTCAAGATAGCATAATGACTTAGGTCCTATGTTGCCTACATAGCAGAATGTCTAATTAGCTGAAAGACTGCATCGCAATATGACTAGATATCATTTTGCCTAGGTCTTTGATTGTCCTAATATCAAAATAAGTTGATCGCAAAATGACTACTAAGGTATATTGACCACTTCATTCATCACCTGTACATTCGCGTGCAGTATGCCTTAGTAGGCAAATATGCCTATTTTAACTTGCTTTTTGCAACTGCAGTTTTCTAGTTTGCAAAGTAGATATACATTTTAGTAAAACTCTAAGGAGATTTTATATTTTAGAAAAGTGCATAGATACGTATTGGAATGAGGAATGATAATGACTACTGGAGTAAGCATGCTGGAGTAAGTTATCATCATAATATGAGTTAATAGTAAGTGTATTCGATATAGTTTTTGGACATAATATTATGTATAAAACAATTTTTTTAAAGAAGTGAGAGTTTGAGTTAATATCTTTTTAATAAATAACTTAATGTAGTTTCATTTGAGTGTACATAACATAAACTAGTCAATATGCGATCAAGTAATTTTGCGATCAAGTTATTTTGATATTAGGACAATCAAAGACCTAGGCAAATTGATATCTAGTCGTTTTGCGATGCAGTCTTTCAGCTAATTAGGCATTCTGATATGTAGACAACATAGGACCTAAGTCATTATTCTATCTTGACAACCTAAGACCCACCCTTTCAGACATATATAGCCTCGATACTGCTAAAGCACAACCATTATCGCACCACAGAGACAGCGAGAAAATTCCATTTGATTTTAGCCTTTAGAGTAATGCATTTAAGTTTAAAATTAAATGGCTTTTTGTAGAGTGAATGAAAGAGTGTAATGAACTATTTTCATTTAATTTTGTGACTGTCTGTCTATAGAAATAAGGTCTAAAATGCAATGCCATTTTTTGCAGTCTCTGTGGTGTGACAGTGGTTGTGCTTTAGCAGAATCGAGGGCCTGAACTAAGTTAAATAAGCTGCTTGACTAAGGGAAATTTGCACTGTGGAAAGCTAAATAATTCTTTTTAAAACCGGCGGGCTTGCTTGAAAGGTTAATGTCAGTAGAGGAAGCTTGTGAAGTATGTAAGGATAGAGTCAAATGGTGGGCTGTTGTCTCTGCCTACTCTGGAGCGTGCGAGGGATGAAGATAGAAGATATGCTTATATTAGAATTAGGTACTGCTATGCAGGATGTCAAATCTAATATATAAAAATCAATGCCACTTTTCGTTGTCCCTACTTAATATTATAAATGCGAAAGTAACTCTGTCTGTCTGTCTGTCTGTCTCGCTTTTACGACTAAACCGCTAAACCGATTTTGATGAAATTTGGTATAGGGGTAGATTAGACCTTGAGAAAGGACATAGGCTATGTTTGGTCGCGATAACCGACAACACGCGGGCGGAGCCGCGGGCAAAAGCTAGTTATTTTATAACTCAAGAACGGCTGATCCGGTTTGGCTAATTTTAGTCTTGAAATATTCGTGGGTGTCCAGGGAAGGTTTAAAGGATGAGAAAATAGATGCAGCGGGAACGGGAAAAATATGGCGGTACGAAGTTCGCTAGGAAAGCTAGTAAAAAATAAAAATCAGTGACACTACAGGAGTACAGACAGAAGTAAAAACTGAACTCCGAACCCACGAAACTCTACCCACGAATATTTTTTCCGATCTGAACCCAGAGGTCTTTCCAGATTCTATCCACGAAAATATTGTAGATACTTTTATACTAAGGTATCACATGTGAATTGTCACAATTTGTCGCTTAACGAGTATCGGTATCGCAAGTTCAATATTATTGTTTCCAACTTCAAAAGAGATCTCGAATAATTCCCAAAAGGTCTAAAAAGGTTTCAATTAAAAAATATCTACAAATTTAGTGGAGCTGGACGGTATGATTCTATTGGGAGTGAGAGTTCTCACGCTCGCCACTTTGCTCGCAGCGATGGTTCACTGCGCGGATGCGTGGGCCGCCGGTGCCTCCTTCTGTGAGCAAATAATGCTCGTGAAATGGGCGGCGGAGCGGAAGCGAAGGAGAATCGCAGACGTTGCGGCCCGCGAGGAGCGCAGGAGAATCGCTAAGCGCGCAGCCCGCAACGGCGGCGCGCATTGCGTGCCTCCCCATACCCGGGGGCGAGTTGGGGACTCCGTGGTCCCCACACCGAAAGAGGGCCAGATCGAGAGATATGGCCCTGGGTCAGCCGGGGTGCGAGGGATATGGCTACGACAATCTCACCTCCGGCAACTGACGGCCCACAGACGGCGTGCGTTTTAGTCGGTTCGAGTCCGACATAACCTTCTCCTCCGGCTCTGGCGGGGGAGGTATCCGTGGGGATTTTTCGCACGATAAAAAAAAAAAGGTATGATTCTATTGTATCGTAACTGCTAAGGCTTAATCAAATAGTAACAACGCCAAAAAAGTATTTTTACATACATTATATTTCATAAATAAAGCAACGGTCTAATAATTATTCTGAATTCATGACGTATGTACCCTATGTCAAAGTATTAGTGCCCACAATCCTCATATCTGCCCCCGACAGCCTGTTTCGGATCTGTCCACTCGCCCATGACCCCCCTTATCTACTGCCGACAACAATGGGTAATGTTTTTGACATTTATATAGATGAATAAATTTGTTAAGGTACAAGGTACTGAATAGGCATTGTGGGCGGTGACGGTTTTGTCAGGTTAAAATTATTGTGAAGGGTTATATAAATATTTTTTCCGCTCCGTGCGTTGGAGAGCACGGTCGGTCGCGGTTGTCATATGAACGTCTATAGCAGTCTTTTCGAATAGACAGATTCCAAAAAAGTCGGATAACTGAGAACTTCGATATCGCCCGTGGGTTGTGGTTGTCCAATGGCAGTTATTTCTCGGAAAATATTTCAGCCACTTCGAGTTGAGAAAAGACTCGGAGGATGATTTATTCTGCGAGATGATAGTCTGCCTGCTTATTCAGCTTGATCAACTTACTGTAATGAAAAAGCGTGATGGTATCAGCCGTTACCAGTTTTCTCTAATTATTTCCACTATGTTCATGATCGTCTTGGCATTGTTTCCGTTTGCACACAAGACTTTCAGCTTGTAGCTAGACTCCTTCCTTGGTCTTATTCCTTCGCCTCCCTTTGTTTTGGTTTCTGCGATTTCTATGTAAGCGACGCGTAGGCCTACGAGTCGGCCTCCGCGTTACCTACTCCAGATTCTCGTCCATCGGTCAGCAGGCTGGTGTATCAGTCTACGGCTGATATCTTGACTCCATTATAATAATTATCCATCTAGAACCCGTTATTCTCCTCTATTAACCAACTAGCTGACCTGGCGAACTTTGTACGGCCATATTTTATTCCACCCGCGGGGAATTCAGATCCTTTATCCATATTTTCTCACCGTTTAAACCTTTCCTGGACATCCACGAATACTTCAAGACTAAAATTAGCCAAATCGGTTCAGCCGTTCTCGAATTTTAGCGAGACTAACAGAATTGCAATTCATTTTTATTTACATAGATTGTTGATTAAAATCCTCTAAAGTAAGTAAGTACTATTTCAATTATGTTATAACTACTTCTTTTCCGAACAGAATAATGCCTTTGAAAGAGGGGTCACCTAATAATGCCATGTCTGCGTACCGCGTACATAGTTGGTACTACAGAACTTTTATTAGATCTATTCATTCATTGTAATCTATATTGAGAAAGAAGATTAAAGATATATATTATGATAGGGACCAATTTTCGATTTCTAGTTCAGAACTATCTATCATGTACACAATAATTGCTCACAATTATAATACTCACTGTTTTCCCTTTTTATAGTATGTTTTATTTACTTTATATATGTATCTGTTTGTATGTAATAGTTGTATATGTTTATAATATTTTACGTAAAGCTGTATATTTATTTTATTTTACTTGATCTGTACTTTTCTCTCTCTCTTTTTATTTTTAATACACCTTGTATCTAGTTTATTTACTAACTACACCATAACTTTTGTTTTTATCACATTACTGTCCATCCCAAGGTTGCCTGGAAGAAATCGCTTCCAGCGATAAGGCCGCCCATTGTACATTGAACTGTAACATGCTACCTACTTGTACTACTGTAAATCTATTGGTGTACAATAAAGAATTATCTCTCTCTCTCTCTCTCTATTTCCCAAAATATTACAATACAAATTACATCTTTTTGATGTCAACCTCGTATGTAATGATGAAAGTTATATCAATCAATCAAATCAAATTAACCTACTGCAGTCCACTGCTGGACATAGGCCTCTCCCAATATGCGCCACGTTTGCCGATCCTCCGCCTTCCGCATCCAGTCCGTCCCAGCCACCCTATAAAGGTATATACCTACTTAAAATTATTATAAACGGCAAACTTCTTGACAATGAGAGTATACCTCGGAATTCGTATCTTGGACCTAAATCGCTACACAAACGAGGCCCTGACGCGCGGATTGTTTTGTAATAATCTATACTTGGTGAATTCCAAGATAAATATGTCCCGAGCAACTGTCAAGAAGTTCTATCTATACCTGCAACTTTCAGCCAGACAGGTTCAGCAGTTTGAGTGTTATCAAGTAACAAACATTCAAACAATTTTCACTAACTATCGCATTCATATCATTCGATTTATTTTGTCTTATTGACATAGCCCGATATTTTAAGCTACTTTTAGCCATTCAATTAATCATATTGAATAAACTTTAGACAGTATCATATTAAGCAGGAAGGATTGAAAAATTGCAAGTCAGCATTTTTAACGATATTGAAAATTAATACGAGGAATATTTTCTATTCAACGTCGTATGAAAAACGACGACAACCAGCCACCAGTCGCTCGCGTAATTGACACTTGTGTCTCGAATATTAAGCCTTAATGTCGGTTTTATGTCAACGATACAAGGAAAGTAGGGCGGGGTTGGGGTTTATATCGCAAAACCCCTCATATCTTGTCAATTATGATGATAAGAAATGCTTATCATGTAGTATTTAAGACATGATTCATGTATGCTTTTATAAATTACCGTTAATCTATTTTTTTATATCACTTAGGTGGCAGGCAAGCACTCGGCCCACCTGATGGAAAGTGGTTACCGTGGCCTATGGACGCGTGCAACACCAGGGGCGTCACACTCGTGCTGCCGACCCTATTTGAACATTGGAGTCATTGCCTTTGTGATGAGACAGTAGAGGGTTCATTTGCCGTTCATTATAAAATTTCGTACGCATGAATATGACTATTGACATTGGTTTGGGTACATCTACGTATAATAATATATGTTGGTATCTTAGAATACGTAGAAAGTAAGAAATAAAACATACTTAGATGCAAAGAACATGACGTAATGAAATAAGTTTACCCACAGGCTGGAAAGATTAGTTAAGCTAGGCTTACATCGGGTAGATGGCGTTATAGTGAGTCGTAAAAGGTTATCGCGCAATTTCCGAAAAGCTGATCAATGTCAAATTAACTAATCGGCTGTTAAATCTCTTGTCAAGTAGCAATTGGGTTGCTAGAAGCATGGTTAAATAGTTTAATTTGATCATCGTGTCAGTTAACATAGATTGTCATTTCATGAGATTTAAAATTCTCCGAATGTTTTGTCAACAATGACAGTTCGTAATATTTTTTCTTCCGTTTTGGAACCGGCCTATTGCCAGTTTTGACTGATAAGAATGAACTAATGAACAAAAATGAGCAGTGTGGCCACAATTACCAACAAACCGTATGTCAAACCATAGTACATTTTGACTCCGATCGACGTTTCCGAAACTTAAATTGATTTGACATCCATGTTTATTAACAGCAGTGTTAGTTGATCAATGAATTATAATACAAGAAATAAAGATAAACTTGCAGTGCCAATACTCAGGCTTCATAAGGTTGGTAATTCGTTTGTAGGCAATTGTATAAAAATATTTTACAACACACCTGCTCATAAAAGTGATATTATTTTACCGCAATTAAGCACGGAATGACACCTATTTAATTATAAAACTGTGACTTTTTCATTGCTATTATTCACAAAAGTGAGTTATAGATTCTTTTTTAAATTTTATAGGAAGTGTCTATAATTGTCTATGTTCTTAAAAAAGTTTTGATACAAAAAATAACGTGTTTAATAGTACGAATAAATTAATACGCCTATTGTATGGTCATTTGATGCATTTTCGTATTTAAATAAATAATTTCAACTTGTAATGCTTGTGTAATAAACAAAATTTTCACTCAAATTTAACTTTTTTTTTTCTCTAAGTACAGAAAAAAAAAACAGAGTAAAAAAAAGTTAAGTTCAAACCTCATTTTTTTTTAAATATGGTCGACCGCCATTGTTAAATGCGCGCGCATAGGAAAATGAATTAATTTGTAGTATTGTTTATTTAGTATTTGTAGTATTATTTTATTCGCAAGTGTGTTGTAAAACGTCGTATGGCACGTGTGAGCATGATGATTACCGTCCTCGGCTGTCTTAAGACCCTCGCCTGGCGGCTCGGGTCTCAATGGCGCCTCGGCGGTAATCACCAACGTTGCTCACTTGTACCATAATGTACTATAATAAAATTCCTCAGGATTTGGTTGACATGCCTCTTAATAAGTTTAAAATTAAAATAAAAAATTGTTTAATGGAAAAAGGATACTATAAAGTAGATGAATATCTTAATGATAAAAATGCATGGTCATCCTAATCACTGATTGCTCGCACATTATAAATTGTATAAAAACTATATTTAAAAAATAAAATAAAAAGGATAATTGAGTTCTCTGAGTTTCTTGCTGGTATCTTCTCAGTAGAACCAACTACCGAACCAGCGAAAGAATCATTTTCAAATGATTTATTGATTTACTTTATTTTATCTTGACATGATATTGTAATATTTTGACGTTCATATGTGCTCTTTATGTGCCTAAATTGAATAAATGAAATTGATTCTTTGATTCTTTGATTCTTTGATTCTTTGATTCTTTGAATGATTTGACAGGCCTTTCAAAAACCGGCTGTAAAATATTGTATACCTATAACAAAGAAACTGTATCTAAATATTATATTTTATCTAAATTCTGAGCTCCATAATAAAATTTAGTTAATAGTTTAACTAATTAGCTTGGGTAGATAGCATTATAATGAGCCGTAAATGGTTAAATTTTTAAATGCGAAATCGGTAAATCAAAATAGAATAAATATAATTAATTTTATTGAAGATATTCAGTATATCTTGTCAAAGATAAATTCGACTAAAATATATAGTTTTTAGAATCGGTAAGTATCTAGTTCACAACTAGCTTTTGCTTCAGTTTCTTATATTATTTTCTTATCTAATACAATATCGCACTCCGAGCACTTCGTCTTCTCTCTACTCTAATCCTTTTATTCACTTCAAGATCAGAACTGACGACTGGCTCACGTACATCGGCTTAAATAATATACGAAAAAGATACTAGAAATGCTTACTTCTAAGACGTATACAACAAATAGTTCGTAGAAACATTGATAAGTATGTTTGTTTTAAATTGGAAAAAGCGAAATCAAGCTCAGGCAGGACACCGAGCTTCGGCCGAGATTGATCGTACGAGTATCGGTAGATTGCTCCCACCATCGCCCTAAGATGTATGTATTGGCAAATTTGGATCAATCTCGGGCGAAGCTCGGTGGCTCAGTGGTCAGAGCATTCCCCCTGTAAGGGAAAGATCGTGGGTTCGAGTCCTGCCTGAGCTTGATTTCGCTTTTTCCAATTTAAAACAATTTGTTTTAGCATACTAAATGCTTTAAAATTATTTCAATTGATATGTTTGATATTAGTATTTGTAATGTCAGATAGGTATACTTATGTATATCTAAATTATTATCATCTCAGCGTTGTGTCCTTATAGTATACATTAACTAAAGCGGCGGTAAAACCGTATAGTAGGCACGAATATTATTCAAACCGAGGCTCCTGGATCAACCTCAATCAGTAGCTAAACAATACCCGTCAAAGTGTCTTCGCAAATTATATTTAATTCGATATTTTATATCAGTATTTTATATTACATCGTATATTTGTATTATTTATTGTTTTCGTAATACATCACGTCACTATAGGTGCACTTAAACCATCGCTAAGCATCTGCCTCGGTACTGTTCATACCCGTGCCTATGCTCGGCACAACGGACCCGAGTGATTGTGTCCCAATCAAATTTGAGGCTTTCATTGTCGGAGCCTGGGCTCCACTTTCTAACTTTTCCTCCTCCACTTTGCATGATATTGATTGGCAGTCAAACCGTTGGCATTGTCGTATTCTTTGACGTCAAGACAGCCCTTCATGGAGATCCATGAAGGGCTGTCTTGACGTCAAAGAATTACAGTGATATCCCTTATTATGTGGACTCTGGATGCCGCCTCCACCTACCCAAGGTATACATAATAAGGGATATCACTGTAATGTTTTGACGCCAGATTGCAGCACTATTGGAAACAGTTAATTGACTGGTCGTTCACCTAAAATCGCCAACATTTTTGCCAATTTCAATAATTGACAAGTGACAAGATAACTTTTCTAAGTTTACTGTATGTGCCAGTGGCGCTCTCTGAGCATACCTTCCAATTCCTTTAATCCATTTCTTCATTTTCCCTATCTTTATAACTTTACAATAATGCATTATATTATACAGAAAACAATGGTTAACAATCCTGCACCATGCTAATTAACAATTCTCAGAAGTGTACATTCATTGCTTGACGAATTAATTAACGTTGCTAACACGACCGGTCTAATGAAAACGCTACAGCAATATACGAGTACAAGGCAACACTGTAACAATATGCAACGCGTAGAGTTTAAATTACAGATATACATCGCTGATATAGTACCTTTAGCTATTGGCTAATTACGTCATATTATAAAATTAGGTACATTTTTAAGGCAGCGTGGTTGCCGACAGAGTAGAATTTGGGCCACCCTATCTCTTCCCATGCAGTGTCGTACAAGGCGACTAAGGGTCCATACTCAGCCTAGCGGCGGTAAGACCCATCATGGGGGAGTGGCTAGAGAGGCCACACGGCGGCCTCTCGTTCTGGCTGACGCAGATAATCACCAATCATGGGTGTTTCGGGCGGTATCTGCATCGGATCGCGCAGAAAGAGCCAACGTCCGAGTGCCATCACTGCGACGCGAGCGAGGACTCGGCGCTGCACACGCTCACCGAGTGTCCGGCGTGGGAGACGCCGAGACGGGAGCTGGTGGCGACCTTGGGAGTGAGAGTTCTCACGCTCGCTACTTTGCTCGCAGCGATGGTTCGCTGCGCGGATGCGTGGGCCGCCGGCGCCTCCTTCTGCGAGCAAATAATGCTCGTGAAATGGGAGGCGGAGCGGGAGCGAAGGAGAATCGCAGAACATGCGGCCCGCGAAGAGCGTAGGAGAATCGCTAACCGCGCGGCCCGTAACGAGCGACGGCAACTCGGGCGTCGGAGGTCGCAGAACGACCTCCGTCCCCCATGAGCGCGGGCCTGGGGGTGACGGGTGGAGCCGCCTGTCACCCTAGCAGAAGCAGGCCACGGTGGCGGTGCGCATTGCGTGCCTCCCCATACCCGGGGGCGAGTTGGGGACTCTACGGTCCCCACATCGGGAGAGGGCCAGATCGAGAGATATGGCCCTGGGTCGGCCGGGGTGCGAGGGATATGGCTACAACAATCTCACCTCCGGCAACTGACGGCCCACAGCCGGCGTGCGTTTTAGTCGGTTCGAGTCCGACATAATCTCCTCCTCCGGCTCCGGCGGGGGAGGTATCCGCGGGGATTTTTCGCACGATAAAAAAAAAAAAGGGTCCATACTCAGCCCAGATGCATGGCTCGAATAGCCGTGGCCGTATACCACTCTAACAAAACACTACATTCTAGGGAAAAGTGGCATACGACCACGGCTATTCTTGATATTTTCTTGTTTAATACTTTTTAGAGTGTGATTTTGCAGCAGGTAGTCGGGTTTTAGTTTTAAACTTACTAAATAAATCTGTTCAAATAATCTTATCTTAGGTACATAGTGGTTAAACTCTACGCCGTAGAAGTAGGAGCAAGGAGAATTCCAGCTAAATCCCTGTACAACTTACTTAAAGACCTCGGATTACCAAGAGCTTCAGTAAGCTCTTTACTAAATCGAATATCCAAAGCGGCATTGATAGGATCTTACCAAATTTGGATAGGTAGGGGGGGAACACTACTGACGGTGGAGGTGAGCGCTGATGCATCACAAGGTGACCACCCTAAACCTACATCTGGGTCGCAAGTCCCAGTCGCCATCACGGTGTTCCTCTCTGTATCACGCTATGGACCCGGCGACCGCACGGTGAATCCATGGAGTGCTGAAAATCGGATCTCTTATCTTATAATATATAAAAGAAAGTCGTATTAGTTACACTATTTATAACTCAAGAACGGCTGAACTTATTTGACTGAAAATTGGTGGGGAGGTAGCTTAGAACCAGGAGAAGGGCATAGGATACTTTATAGCACATTCTCGTGGGACGTGACATAAACCCCACATGTATGTACGCGCATAACCTCCCAATGACTGCACCAAATTGGATAATTCTTGTTTTGTATTCGTTGTGTGGCTAAGGTTTGAATAATGCAGCGGGAACGGGATCAGAATCTAACACGGAAATTTGAATAGAAGGTACAGCGGTAACGGGATCTGAATACCACGCGGGCGGAAAACATGGCGGTACGAAGTTCGCCGGGTCAGCTAGTATACTATAAGATTCAGTAACTGGTGATTCATCTTATATTGAAAAATATGTAAATATTTATTAGATAGCCTTTGCTTATACTTCACACGTCAAAGCGAGCTCAGCATCGCGCTGTAACGAGATAAAATTTTATAAACTAGATTTTAATAATGTATTCTGTACTAGTTTCAGATTTATTAATAAGTTCTCCATGATATCCGTCAGGTTAAAAGTGGAATTTGTTCTCTTAACCCTATAGAACTATTATGAAAATTGTATATCTTTTGGTTTTAATAAATGCAGATAAATATATTGCATATAAATGCAAATAATAACATAAGCATAAGACCTACGTCTTGTAATTTATTTCAAATTCTATCCACTATAACACGAAGCATAAAAAGCCTTTTCTTATTCAATAAATACCATATGTACGTGAAATCCTTGAGATAAAAAATACAGAATACTTTCTACAAATTTCCACACGCCGCGCCGGCCTTTGAATCGTCTTTGATTGCGCTTGATTTTCGACGGATATCGAATTGTTGTGGAAATCGAGTTCCCAAATTAGCAAAGGAAATTTCGGTCAATTAGAACGCGCTGGAATCTTCATTCATTTGTTTGTTACAGTTTCATTTCGTGCATCTTCATCCTAGCGTTAATCCCAGTCGCATCCGAAGCTTTTACCTTGGAGTCTGGGTCCGCTTTACCAGTCTAACTGCGGATTTGGCTGGAGTTCGATATTTTCCGTGATGCAACTGCCACTTCGACAACCCAATGGCCACATTGGTCGATAGTCGATATCGAAGCATTGCAGGATTACAGCTAGTTGTTGGACTTTTTAAGGCTCCAACTACTCATACAGACTGCCATAGATGTTTTTATGGCAACCGGGACTGTCGGCTTAACGGGCTCTCCGAGACACGATAAGAGACCAATACAAATACCCATATTCATGCTTAAAAATATCTGCATTGAGCGGGGATCGTACCCGTGCCTCCTGCGTAGCGGCCGCGTTCAATACCGTCACGCCACAGACACTGTCGAGTGTTTCATTTCGTGCATATACATGTGTAAATATAAAACCAGCACCATAAAGATTTGGAATGCTTCAACAGTATAACATCTTTACTTCTTTTTACAGTCCAGGTCCTTCTGATGAGGCCGTCAAGCTGAGGATAATCATAATGGTGACCCTCATTCTTGAGACTGACTACCTCTAACATCAAGCGAAAATTGATGTAACCTTTTATAAATTAGCTTTTATAAATAAGCTGATACCCGCAGCGTGGATCCCGTTATCTGTAGTGTGTAGGAGGATCACGTAATGTAAAAGTTCATGCATTTCTTGAAAAGTCACGCGATGTTAAGAAAATGCATGATCTTTCGAAAAATATATCCGAGCTTGTCATGTTTGTATATTGTAATGAAACACGCCAATGTGTAATGCCTTCAAGACATTTATTTACATTTTTATCAAAGCATACGTTATCTACGTTGAAAACTTAGGTATCTACGTTACCTAGATTATCTACATTGGGAATCTACGTTGACTAAATATATATTATGTATAGGTATTTAGGTAACTCGTATAAATGTAAGTAGTTACATATCGTAACTAGTCAAGCGATTATAGTTGATATTCGATACCCTTTATCGTATAGGTACGGTTTATTCCACCCCACAGGTCTATAACGCTACGGATTCAAACTAAACCCTATCGGCTCGCACCCCTTATAAAAGGTTTTAACCACCAAAATATCAATAAAAGGAAGGAAAAGTATATTTTCATGTAAAAAGCTATTACTTACAGTTTATTACTTCTTGTGATGTAGAGTAGTTTCTTATAAGTCAATATTCACTCAAGCAATTCCGTTTTCAATGATCAGTACGAGTAACTATATATAAAAAGAAATGCCCGATCAAAGAAATCATAGCACAAAAAATGAATGCGAATATTATTTTATTCGCTCGCCTTCGCTAAGAATTCTTTAGGCAAACTAAGGATCGGCAAAGCCTCTCAAAAACTATGTTATATTTACATGATTAGCTGAGCTTACAAGAGTTTTGTTTATCTTATAATCTACACTAGATACTTTCAAAATATATATCTTTTAATATAGTACTTTTGTCCTGGTTTGGATATGTAATGTGTAGGGATGAAAGTAATGTTGTAAGAAAGGCATTGACTATGGAAATGAACGGCTACAAGCGGAGAGGAAGAGGAGATGGAAGGACTGTGTAAAGGTTAGGTATATCGCTAGGAAGGGAATGAATGGAAAAAGCACACTTGTTATGCCGACCCTAATTAAATTTGGAATAAGAGCAGGAGGATGTAGATAGTAGGTATACTAAATTTCAATTGGATTCATCATCACATTAGCCTTGTTCCCATCTGAGGCTTTCAGCGCGTGTTACGGAGTCTTTTTCTCCTTTTGATTTGAATGAGAATGAGTAATCGCCTTATCAGCGATGCGTTGGTTTAATTCATCCAATGAATCCCTATTCCTACAACTCGTACCAGTTATGCTTCCTGCTAATAAACAAGTACATATCCCCATTGACCCCTCTGCCTATTAATACTGATAACACTAGGTCACCCAAGCATTGTTGACTTATTTACATTCCCAAGATGTTCTGGCGACACTGTCCACGAACAATCAAACTTTACTAAACAAATTCCATTTAACTGCAGGTCTCTGTGGATTACCTCAGGCCTGGCACTAAATTCGAGCCAAGTTCCAAGTAGTCTACAAGATATATAGACTAGCTAATAATTTAATACGATTCCCTGAAATGCCTACGTGTACGTATTTCACCGATAAATTGTCGTTCGAACTTATCGGTTTCGCATCCACGTCGAAGGCAATACAAGTTTGAATTTCAAAAATATATGTATATCGAGTGGGAGTGTGCATGTGCCAGCTATATCGAAGCTCGAACCACGAAGTTTGATAGGCTTATTATATTTTTGCAATTGCCATCCATTGAAGAGACATGTAGGGTGTTGAGTGTTTAACATGATTAAAGGCTCAGTCCACATTGAATTGAACACAATTAGTTAGGTATGTAAATTGGGCTCAGAAAAAGTTAAACAGACCTTTACCAATTTTGTAGGTATATCATGGAAAGTGAAATTTGAAAGTCAATAATTTTCATTAAAATTTAAAATGGCATATGGCAGTCGAAAATATTGAAGTTCAGTCGCTTCATAGTTAGATTGGAAAAGTAAAGCCTAGAGTCTTCAAGGTTAGGAGGGCATCGAATGTGACCGGGACTAATGCAAAGATAATGACTGTTGGAAATTAAATAGTACCTTGAAGAGTGTATAATGAATCTCTTTTTTCTCAAACAGATTTGCATGCGCAAAATTATACATACATACTTACAGTCTCGCTTATAACCCCGGAGTGTTAGGCAGAGGTGAATGAACACCCACATTTCACTAATCATTGTTATAAGTCCCACGTAATAGGGGGTGAGCCTATTGCCGTTTTTCGGGCACTATTGTTGGTTCGAGCCATGTATGTACCTATAGGCTGAGTCAGGACTGTATGTACCTATATTATATCTGTCTGATGTTAAACAGCCCCATCCCTTAGTCGCCCTGTACGACACCGCATGGGAGGAGATTCTACTCTGCCGGGAACCACTCGGCGGCGCAAAAATATTTATAGTAAATTGAATTTGTTTAGTCGGTATGGTATAGACCACAGTATAACGAGGTCGGTGACTCAATTTAAATGTACAATGTAAGTTTGTCTAGACTTGTAACATTGTGTACTAAGTATTTTTAGCTTAATGAAATTTTTAATTTACACGCTTTCACTACGATGCAGTCTGGATAATTTACATGCAATTCTACTAAACACTGCTTGAGGTTGATGAATTTCAATTACTGAATTTGAATTGAATTTCTTTCGTTTTTGTTTAGTTCTCAGTAGCTTCTTTACTGGCTCCATTGCTGTCCTGAAATATTAATAAATTGCCGATGCTCGCGGCTTTGCCCGCGTGATATTTTGATCCCGTTGAAGTAACAGACATCCAAATAATGTACACAATCATTACATTTTCACAAACTTTCACATCAATAGTAGTAGGGTGGGATACTAGCGGTCCGAATCCCGGCTTCGCCTCATTAATACATTCATAAAAATCGATTATCCGATTGCAGTGCCATCTATCGGCGCAAAAAGTGATAAAAAAGGTTTCAATCGTGTCAAAAAGCTCAATCGATGCAGAACTTTTGAGTTTTAGAAGCACACACAGAATAACTTAACATTTTTATTTATTTATTAAAGACTATCTACTTTGTTCTGCTTCACTACACTAAATTCAAACTAATATTTAGGATAATACTGCCAAATAATCGCTCATAGACCGAAATAAATCAAATTACAAAATACATTAAACTTTGAGTAGGTACGAGAATCCTGAAAGCACATACTATCCTAGTGGTCAGTGGGCAATCTATTTTGTTAGATCCAAAGTGCTTCCCTTACACAAAGTTTAAGCTTTCTGGGTCAAATATCACATAGTCTGAAGGACGTGAGATTTATATACCAAATATAAAAGATGTGGGTACACAAGCGAAATGAAGCCTTGAAAGTTTAGAAGGGTTGTGTCAATAATATGATTACACAAAACAGACGCAATAAAATAGAAGTAATGTACTTACTTTTTATTTTGTGTGTGTAAATTCCCGTTTTATGGTAACGTCGGAGTTGAACGGGTTAAGGCCATAATATGGTTTTACGGTTCCTAACCTACTGCAACTGTGTAAGGTGAACAGGTAAATGGGAAATTTAGTGTTGTAGTTTGTGACAGGTTAGGTGGAAAAGCTTAAGGAAACTGTTGTTGGAAACATTATTGATTAATGTTATACATATACTCACGTCTGCAAATCCCCAAAGGCGTAGGCACAGGTGTAATAACACCCACATTTCGTCAACTATGATTTTCGGTCACACGATATATACACATCCTGGTCCAGCCAGGTTTTTTTTTTTTTTTTAAAGAATATTAGCAACCGAAATTACTAATATTCCCGTTAACCCCTCCAACTAAGCTAAATTGCTTGTATTAGTAGTGGGTTCACGTCAGTAGTGTAATGGCCAGGATTCGAACCCGGACCCTCTCGATCGTAAGGCCGACTCCTTAACCACTAAGCTACAGCCGCCTTTTCTAATATAAATGCCTCTCCTTGTCCACAGACCACCACGATGTATTTGGTTGATGGGAATGTCACAGCGACGCCATACCCAGCTGACGACAACTCGACAGATAGCGACTACACACCGTACGAGGACCGGTTGGAGACGTACCTCGTACCGGTTCTGTTCGCTATCATCTTCATAGTAGGCGTACTGGGGAATGGGACCCTGGTCATCGTGTATGTCAGACACAGGGGCATGCGGAATGCGCCAAACACGTAAGTTGACTTTTTTATAAAATACCTATACAGACAGAACTATAAATTATTGTTTTTACAGGCAATCAACTAGACAAACATGTGTTAATCAGAATACAATTTCTGTCGCTTTTTGCATAAAAAGTGTAGAGGAGTATCTAAGATAATGAGTTGTCAATTTGTCATTGTCAAAATTAACAATCAATCTTATTTAATCTTACTGTTAATACTGTCACTGAAAGAGAAATTTACCATGTGCCATAACTAGATAACTTAGCCTAGAAATAGTCCTAATATTCAGTTACTCATTGAAATAAAAACACTTTATAAACAATTCTCTTGCAATTTATTTGATAATATTTACATTTAGCCCCGACGATAGTCACCCCGAGGCCATGACTGGCTAAATGTTAAGTTAACAATACCAAATAAATCGCGATAGAATTCGTTAAAAGTGTTTTTATTTCAATAAGTGTGATATTCGCGCAAACTTCCGACC
This sequence comes from Eilema depressum, assembly GCA_914767945.1. Taxonomy (NCBI): domain Eukaryota; kingdom Metazoa; phylum Arthropoda; class Insecta; order Lepidoptera; family Erebidae; genus Eilema; species Eilema depressum. The sequence goes on from OU612026.1 coordinate 6,530,517, forward strand.
GTATCATTAATTTGCTGATTTAACGGACAACTAAACCATACTTATTGAAAACAAAACACAATAAGACAGAAGCAAAATACCTATAATATTACGTAATAGTTCCACTTACATAACTTTACTCTCTCCACAAAATTTTACCGACGCGGTTGACCATGTTTTACGTATTACAATCTGCTGTCAAAAACAAAGCACATTTACGACCATAGATTATTTTCTCTAACAGTCTCTAACAAGCCACAACTGTCATAAGATGTCTTAAACAGATATTTATTTCGCAAAAGGTTTTCTGTTTTTCTACAACAAGTAAAATCTTTTTCTGAAAGCACTTAGGAATATTCGGACCTAATAAAAAGTATTTTTATTTATTTCTTTCTTTAGATATTGCTTGGGTAATGTAATAATATCTTGGCCTTAAAATGTGCTTTATACGCTCAGTACACGTTTCTTGGGTGTCTTTTGAGGATAGTTAAGAGTGCTATTACGGCGGACGAGCTCGAATTCACCAAAACATGGTTATTACAAAACAATCCGAGTGTCCTAGGGCCTCGTTTTTGTCTCGTAATTTAGGTCCAAGACGTGTCTCGAGGTATACCTACATACAGTAAATAAGGGTATGGCCACCAGGATCCCCTAACCTAATCCCCCAAGGTAATGAACTCATCGGTTCACCAGAATCCCTTAACCAATGCAAAAACGTTCTTACAACTATTGTAGTAATAAAATAATAGAGAAATTCAACTTAAGTTTTCTATAAAGAGTTACTGCGTGGACATTGATGCATAAAATAACATAACAGAAACTCACGCCTATATCCCCGAAAGGGTAGGCAGAGGTGCTAGCACCCACATTTCGCCGTTTATGTTTAGGTCCCAATATAATAGGTGGCGAGCCTATTGCCATTAACCGGGCACTTATAAACTTGCGATAAATACACACATAGCTTCGAAAAGCATCGAATAGTCATTGGTGTGTGCCATGGTAAAACCTGGGATCGAACCCGAGACCTCGTCTCAGCAGTCCATTACTCATACCACTAGGCTACCGCGGACATTGATGCGAGATCACCTAAACCCCAAAGTGGACAACACGGTAAGCCTGTAAGCCCTATGAGGTGCTATAAGCCATCGTGTTTTGAGCCACAATTCGGAGGTAGAGCGATGAAGTTATATAAAGTGTATAGTTATATATAGCTCCATTCCTCTTCCCTTGGATTGCAGTCCAAAACATGATCACTTAAACCATGTCACGATAAATCCTGATACAATATGAAACAGTAGGTCCTAATGTCATGGGACGGTGGCTGAATGGATTTAAACAATATTGTTACACGTTATTATACAATTTCAATAAACACTTAACTTAAACTTTTAAGAGAAAGCAACAGACACTCCTTAATCTCGGCAAGTTTTCTTTAGAATGTTTTAACATGGAACGTAAAATTTGCCCACTTAAAACAACCTACATTGCCGAGTGCTGAAAGTTTAGAGTGTCTGTTCAGGCAACTTTGCCATATTCCGTCCTTATGTGCCGAAATTACGTGATTTATGTCCATATTATTAAAATTATTAGACATAACTTTTACTTGAACCATTTAAACTGTGAACAATGATGAATATTGTTATTCTCCTTTGATTTTATCTGAAGACAAGTTTTTATTTGAACTGTTTGATTGCGTTTATGTATCAAATAATTTTATCATCCTAGCGTTAAGGTGATTACATACGCGAATGACTTTGACCATACCAAATGCTCAAAGCCATTCGCTCATATTTGAACCGTAAAAATCAGTAAAACCAATTTTAATAGATAATTTTATAGGTAACGATTACTAAGAAGATCACGTCATGCTAATACACGTATTTAACATAATTATGTGAAATTTTAGATTATTTGGATACATATTGTAGATAATATTTGGTTTCATAAGAAAGAGTAGAGTGATTTTCGGAACCTCTTTTTAACTATTTCCTCCTTTTTTATTTAATTTATGAAAAGAAGAAGTTATTCTCTATATCCCGTATATGCAGGCATGTGAATTCCAGATCTGTAGGTTTTATAGTTAATAAGAAAAACTGTTTCGAAAATACCTATTTTTCGATGATGACCTGATTCCCAGTCTCATTCAGAATTTTCACCTCAGAGTCTGGGGCAGACCCGAGACTCCAGGACTACCTCAATTTTATTAGACTTCTCCAGTCTAACTACGGTTTTTGACTGAACTTCGATAGTTTCCGTGAAGCGACTGTTAATAAACCTCCATAACCCTATGACAATATCGAAGCATTGGAGTTAGACCAGTTGTTCGACTTTTTAGGACTCCAACTACCCGTAACGACTGCCATAGAATAATGTTCATATGGGTAACCTGGCCCGACGGCTTAACGTACTCTCTGAGGCACGACCAGACCAATGCAAATATCCATATTCATGCATATTTTCACTGAGCGGGGATTGAACTCGCGCCTCGTGCGTAGCGATCGCGTTCACACAGAGGCTGCCATCCATACTAAACTAATGATAATCTAAACTAAGTAAGTCAAACAATGTTACGACTGAAACTCTTATCTGATTTTAATTAAACTAGACAATAGGGCCGTCTGGGATCTGTTCAAGGACATATTTAAACTACCTTTACCTACCTATGTCGTTTGCATCCACGATAACCAACGCCCAAGACGGTATTAAAACTAGAGTCTATAAAAGACTACCTATACTTACTCAACTCATACAGGTTGCCTGGAAGAAATCGCTTTCAGCGATAAGGCCGCCCATTGTGCATAAAGTTTGCGCTTGGTTTATTTTCAATAATATAATACAGTTTAAATCAATAAAACAGTTTAATTTGCTCTTAATACCTTGGTATTAAGATTATTTTGACACTTTGCAGTCAAGATCGTTTTGACGCTGACTGTACCGTTTCTACAGTTTTAGTTACTTCACAATTGGAAAATATTGTTCAGGCATCATGCTCAAAAATAACTCGTTTGTCCCCAGGTACATATTTTCGCTAGCACTAGCAGATCTTCTAGTCATCCTGATATGTGTGCCGTTTGTATCGACCATCTACACGCTCGAATCCTGGCCGTGGGGCGAGCTTATCTGCCGGATATCCGAAGCCGGGAAAGACGTATCCATCGGAGTATCCGTCTTCACCTTGACTGCCCTCTCGGCGGAACGATACTGCGCTATTGTAAACCCTTTTAGAAGACTCCAGGTAAGAAAATTGTATTTTTATTCTAGTTTACAATGTAGGTACAGTCAACAAAAGGTACTTAAGTATATACCTTTTCATACAACTTATGTAATATTTTTTATACTTACATAGTACATAATTTACAATCGGCAAAGGAAATTCGGAAACTATTTGAAAATCGTGTCACCGGTTTGGTCGGCCGTACTTTCGTAAGACATAACTTTGTTTATTTTATTTGTGGTCCTGAAATACTACTTTTTATTAGGGGGATCTGGAATCGCGATGTCGGTCCCGAAAGACTCCCGGTGCGGTAGATATTAAACTAATAAGTGACGGGTTTCCGATGCAGACTTTTTTTTTTAAGTGGAATTCTTAATTTTTTTCTAATTCACTTGAAGTGATAGAGTATTATATACCGTCCACTTGACGGTAGCCAGCCCAATAGCAACATTTGTGGTTGTGCTCGCTTTGCAAAGAGGACATATTTTAAGGACACTATGAGCATCATAAACAGTTCTATTCAACACTCTTTATTTCTTCAGAAGTATGAAATTCAGTATCGAATTTATGCCTGAGCCGGAACCCAGGCCGCTAGTTCCTTATAACGTCAACTTTAGATGGATGTCTAACTTTAAATTTTATTTACAGCTTCGCAAGTTGCCGCTCGTCTGCGCCACCTTTATTTGGGCTGCGGCACTTATCTTCGCAGCGCCAGCGGCTGTGTTCTCCAACACCGTTACTTTACATCTCAAGCACAACGTCACTATTGTATACTGCACGCCGTTCCCGAAGGACTGGGATAGCTATCCAAAGTAATTTGAACCTTATTTTCTAAAAGTCTAGATTCAATTTCTTTTGCAGTGATTTGTTACAACTGAAGGTGACATGAAGATTTAAATGTGTATATAACGTGGATTTAGACCAAATGAACATAGAGCTAGAGTTAGAACGATAGCATTCTTTTTTAATATTTCAGTGTAAATAATACCTTATTTTCAGTGTTTACATAAAGGTGCGTACAGATCATGTAACATGTTGTATAACTTGTGTTATATAACACGTCCACATTATCTAACATTGTTTTATAACTTTGCAACATTGTACTAACTTCAGTATCTACATTACTGAAACATGTTATATAACATTGTTATATTATAACATGTTATGCTATATAATTTGTACGCACCTTAAGAAAGAACAACGAACGAATGTTCTGTCACTGTTTACACTAGAATTTGATGTAGAGGTGATAGAATGAGCATTCGCTCGTCTGATGTAAATAAACCTTTATATGATAAATAGTACAGTATATTACCTATCATTATTCTCATAGCGATTTTCTAGTTTCATTCGAGTTTGCATTTTGGAGCCCATTGACATGTCTGCTATTCCGGGAGCAATTACCACTTGACATTCCAATCCTGGGCAGAAAAACCTGCGCCAGATCATCGTCCTTTGTTTAGCAGATCATCTAACACTTAGAGCTCCTAATAAAAATATTTGAGCACCTTTTTCCTCCAATAAATATGCTAACAAAATTGCAATCCATGGTCGGCAATATAATAAAATAAGAATCCAATCTTCAAGGCTTTCTCTAAAAAAATGTTTCATTACAAACAGTTTCAGTAGAAATTTACATGTAAGCAAACAAACTTGTGTTTAGAAATTCTCCTCTTCCAAAATAGTTTATCTAGTGTTAGCGTTTAGGAGACGGTTATTTTATTCTAACTATAAATTAGGTCGCGATTCATCATAATCATCTTAGTGTTGTTTCTGGATCCACATACTTTTCAATTATTTTATTTTTATTGTTCACTTACATAGCATTTATACAAATTAGTGAGATTTTATGTACAAATGCGTTAACTCAAGGATGAGTTTTCCTCCAGCAACTTCTTCTTCTTTTACCATGCATTATACATCATTCTCTGAGCCTATTCCCAACTCAGTTCGGGTCGGGCTGTTCGATCTAACTGTGATGCAGCTGAACTGCGATATTTATCGTGAAGCGACTGCAGCCTGCACAACTAATTGGCGATATCGTATAGTTAGACTAATCGGACTTTTGAGGGCACCAACTACCCGTAACGACTATGTTGCTCTCTGAGCATTACAATACATTACTATGTTAATATTAAAAAGAAATGTCAGAAAACTTTCGCCAATCCATCTTCAAGCTTATTACCCTTGCTTTGATTGCCTTTATCATAATCTTTAGATCTAAAAGCCAGCAGAACTTTCATATTAAAATAGCATTCTACCATACTGGTCTGACAGAGTTGATCGATGTTGATATTGACTGATCCTTTTCCAACATAATAATAGTTAGCGAGTTGGCTTTACGCCGTAATTATATTCATGTACAGTCGACAAAGGAAATATGGTTGCACCTTTATAACTTTATATAAAAAAGTGCAACCGCATCTCCTTTTTCGAATGTACAAAGTTATCATCATCATCATCTTCATGTAGACGTATCCTCCTGATTGCATCTGTGACCACACACTGTACAAAGTGTACAAGAATATAATTACGGCGTAAAGAGTTTTTTGACTAGTGTAAGTAAAGCTTATCAATGTGTTATTCCAGACTATAATCTATACATGTTCCGAATTTGAGCCAAATCCGTTTATACTTTTGATTATGTAACAAACACACAAAGCTTTCGCTCTCAAGATTTACCCAGATCGAATGCATTCGCATTACATTGCCGCATCAATGTGTTTTCGCACAATGAGCGTTTTTGGTCTCCAAGCGTAACATGTTGTGTGAGTTTAGAATGAAATGATGCACACATAAACGTAGAAGACTAATACGTACCTACGTCTATAGCGATAACGCACACATGCACAGGCCCGGGAGCGAAATTGATTTGTTGAGTGTACATGAAATCGAATATAACGTGCTAGCGTATTTTTCAACTGAAGCAATTGTTTAGGTAACCGCATATTTCCATATGATTAAATAGAGGGTCACAAAGAAACATCACACGACCCCGGTTTTTGTACATGTCGGATTCAATGTAAAGAAATCTACATCTGATCTCTCACGCGGATCTGACCGGAACCCAACCCATTGACCACGGGATCGTCCTAAATAAATCTAGTTGAATTTTAAGCTTATGACATTCATTCTTGTATATTGGGACTGTTTTACTTAAGTACAAGTCTATTATAGGATAATAATGATGATATGTCTTTCTATCGATGTGTTAGAAGTTTAATTAGGGATTCATTTTCACCCAGGGAGGGTAATAGGTTACGCGCATATCTCTATGTAGGTATATAGGTATGTATGAATGTAGTTTTCTTTGTTCCTCTCTATAAGCCTTACGGTTGGACAGATTTCGAAGAATGAGGTCTTAAATGAAATAAAGTCATAATAATATGCTACATAAAATGCGAATAAACGTTGGATTTTTGGTACTGAAATGCGTGTTGCCAATTTTTTTTCTTTCAAAATGAATGGCTACCGCCTGCTATCAAACTTGTTTCAATCTTTTAAACAGCAGTCGGGTTTTTATTTTTTAATAATTTATTTTATCTGTGCATGCCCTGTCGTTTCTAACTCTATGTAGAGTTACTACAGTTATTACTGCTACATTATTCAAATATTTTTGGTCTCTAGTAAAGTGTAATTTAGCATTTCACATCCATTACACCGCGTGATGGGCACTCAAGACGTATTTTATGCTAACGTTAATGCCCTCTGATGTAAAAAACTCCAAGTGCTTAGCTCCTATATACAACAAGAAAAAAGTAAGAAAGTATCAAACTTTTTTTGGAACTGTGACTGTGTGTGTAAGTTACTGTTTCGGTTCAAAGAATTGTGCGAACATAATAAGCATTTCTTTGGTTCTAGTTTGTTTTCTATTACTAAGATTTACCATCTTAAGGATAAGGGTGCTTTTATTGAGAAACAGGTTACCGGTAGGTACCAGCTACTTGTCCCGACAAGTTGCCATAGCAACAAAAACAATGATAGTTTGTCGTTTACGTTCTAACATCAATTATGAGAAAAACAATCACAATGCATTCGCATCCATGTTTAAAAACATGGGGGCGAATGAAACCACAAAGTATTCATGAAAAGGGTGGCTATATAGGATAGACGGAATGCGGAGGATCGAGAGCAAAGGCGTACATTGCAGTAGACTGTTGAAGGCTAACTGATTGATTGATTGATGGGACGATGGCGCCATCAGGGTATTGTTGGTTTGACTATATATGATTATCTCTGATTAATCAATTAAACACGTTATTAATCAAAAAGGTACTGCATATATAACAACATATAATCATATAACATACATATAATCACGCCTTTATCCCTGGAGGGTTAGGCAGAGGTGAGTTAATACACACATTTCATCAATCACTGTACCTATTAGGTCTCACGTAATAGAGGGTGAGCCTAGTTTAGTAAACAAAACAAATTATAGTTAAATTCGATAAATATTCATGTTTATTGAACTCATCCGTTGTGTACCGTGGCCGTGTTGGTTCCCCGAGGAATAAAATAGGTCTACTCCTTCTCTTCCTGTGAGTGTTGTAGTGATTAAGGAATCTTTTTTCCATCCGACAGTAAACATACAGTCCATGCTCAATAAGTACCCGCTTGACGGCAATAGACTCGCCCCCTATTACGTGGGACCGTAAATCATACTTACGAATTTTGAGTGATGATAATAAACCTCTGCATTCGCCTTTGGGAATTTACAAGCGTGGGTATATGTATGTATCATCCGTTAAAGTTCTATTAAATACATTATTACGGTATTTATTCAACAGAAAAGTTTCTAAACCCTTCTGACGTTCACGCATCAATTGCTTCCAGTCTTTAATAAAGTTTGACACGTGCTGACGTGCCTAAACAGTGTGATGGTTCCAGAATAATATTAATATCGTGTGGTGAGACTTAGTTACACAATCAACTTGGTTAGAATAGCTTACTGGTGTTGAATTTTGTATGAAATGTTAATCAATGTAGTCTTAGCGATCTGACTGAATTGATAGGTTTATGTATTAAGGTCAGGTTGCGAGGTTTATTAATTAGTTTTTATATACTAATGAGGTAGGAATAACAGCGTAACTGGGGGTAAGTGGTTACTGTAGTTACCAAACTTGCGCACTGTCATCGGTAGAAGGAATAGGGTAAGAAAAAAGAAAATAAGAAAAATAAAAGAGAAAAAACAACGGTTGCAACAACTTTTACAAACTTGAAAAAAATAGAAAAGAAGAAAAGCATGCTTCAGCCAGAAACCGAATAAAAAAAAACAAAAATTTCATTACAGAATATAAATGTCTTAACATTGGATAAATTTTAATAAACAATAAGGAATAGGATCTGTTTGACCACTATTTATCAGCGAGGCGTCGAAAGCCGTCGGTCCTGGTTGCCATATAAACATCTGGCAGTCGTTACAACTAGTTGGAGCCCTAAAAAGTCCAATAAATGGTCTAACTGCAATTTTCCGATATCGGCAATGGGTTGCGGAGGTCATATGGCAGTCCCTTTACGGAAAATATCAAAGTTCACCCAAACCCGCAGTTAGACTGAAAAAGCAGGCCCCGGACTCCGAGGTGAAAACTTTGAATGTGTCAGACAAGCACACGGCCCATCTGATGGAAAGTGGTTACCGTGACCTATGGATGTGTGCAACACCAGGGGCGTCACACTCGTGCTGCCGACCCTGAAGAAACTTTAATTAACGTTTCATTTACGTTAGGATGAAGAAGAAGATTACTTATCATCGAGATGAAAGCTGAAAATAAGCTCAATATACTACTAATTGACTGATATGAGCAGCGAACTATCTCACACATTGCGACCGGAAACGGTGCGCACTGTGCGGTATGAAAGGAACTTCATCCCTCGCACACTCAAGCTGTGGAATGAACTCCCCGCGATGGTTTTCCCAAGCGACTACAATATGGGGTTCTTCAAGAAGGGCATTAGAAGGTTTCTTCAGGGTCGGCAGCACGAGTGTGACGCCCCTGGTGTTGCATACGTCTATAGGCCACGGTAACCACTTTCATCAGGTGGGCCGTGTGCTTGTCTGCCACCTAAGTGGTATAAAAAAATAAAAATAAAGACTAACAAATTCTATTTGTTTCAGATGGATGACCCTAGCAAAAGCATTAGTGTACTACGGCCTACCGCTTCTGGTGATCGCTTTTTTTTACTCGCTTATGGCGCAGCGCTTGCTAGCCAGCACTAGAGAGCTGCCAGGTGCGCTGCACGCGGGACAAGGAGAAGCGCAAGCGCAGGCCAGGAAATCTGTCGCTTGTATGGTACTTGTCTTCGTTATAGGTAAGTGGAATTGAGATCTACAAGTGTCTAGGTATAGCTTCTTTTTGTTTTTATTTCTAAAGTTATTTCATAAAGTGCATATGTCGCCCTTACAGGGGATCTATCTATAGTTGGATAATATAACTATTTCTTAGTCGTCCGAAGTTCAATCCCGTTTGCATTTTAGCGGCTGAGATTCATTCTTCTACGGCTCCTTTCTTTAATTTGGTTGAGTTGTAATTGAGCGACTTTCATGTGACTCCCAAACCCAATGAGGAAAGTGACTCTGACTTAGCACGTGTGGGGTGGCAATGTGTAAGGTTGCCCCCTTTTTCGCGGGGTGAAATACAATTACGATGAATACGTGGAGTGCGTATCGATCCAACTCGTCTATCCGAAGCAATCCCTAAGGAACAATATGGGCACACTACAACACTTAGGTACACGGGTAAAGAGAAGTCACTTACCGCGCGCTGCTCCTCTGGTGATTTGTTGGTGGCCACCAACTGGTCCAGGTGTCGGGATGCTTGTAACACTTGCACTATAATATAATATGCTCGTGATGCGGTGAGCTGCTCAGACCTCTGAGTAGTAGGGATGTCGAAGCGAGACTGGTGCGGTCGAGAGGTTGCGCGCGCGGCACTGCCAATCTCTCTTTCTCGAAATACCCGCATACCATGTCGTCGCAAGTACCCTCATATTCCATAAGTTTCGCTCGGACAAACTATCGGATCGATAAGCACCCGCCACAACAACGTGAATAGGTTTGTAGGTGAGGTTGATTTGGAGATCAAAGATTTCGATGCAACTCGATATCGATCGATATACTTGCATAATTAGCTACACATTATCTATGATCTGATTGTATCCAGGTTCCACTTTAGAAACCGCAATCCGCGAAATTTGAGGAAACTATGAACTATAGAGCTACTTAAGAATCACCGACCGCTCTCTGTCTTGGCATACTTTTCACTGAATCAATCAAATTCCCAGACCAAAATTTTGTATAATTGCTTTATGAAACTTTACAATAAAGAAAGACAAAATTAATATTTCTCACATACAGTAACACAAAATAGATATTAATATAATTACCGACATTTAGCTTGACCCCAATTCGCGAGAGAAACGAGAGACTCTCAAACTGAATTTCGACAAATCCTTCTACGACAAGATTTTGCTTTGACAGCATGAAACTCCGATACGACTCAATGGCATTGGTGCGTGCGGATTAGTATGATATAAGATTATTAGTGGAGACCGCGAGAAGGAAAACGGAAGGCGGGATACCCCCTAGCCAGGTGGACCGACGACTTGCGAAAGGTGGGACAGACTGAATGCGGAAGGCGGAGGATCGGCAAACGTGGCGCATATTGGGAGAGGCCTATATCCAGCTGCAGTGGACTTGCAATAGGCTAATTGATTGATTGATTGATTAAATTGGTGGATTTGAGCTCTTTCGCTGCTGTAGCACGCTGTGCTATCCTCAAAAGATATCCACAAAACGCGTACTGCACATATAGAGTGCATTTTGTGACATAATTGGCGACAAGATATGTACCTACCTACTGGTCTCTACTGACGTAGGCACATACATCATAGGTGGGAAATAAAGTATAGTAACCTTCAGTTTGTGCGATAGTCGAGTGATATACCCATCTAATGTATTAAGCGGAGCGAGAAAAGGTCTGGGGTTAAAAGATGTGAACTGATGTACTGGCTCAACGCGTCGTATCTGACCTTTTTGCGGATGATAAATATCGGGCGATATCCGTAATAAGTAGAGTATTTTGTCTTCGGAATCTTGGTAACTGTTTTTGTAGTTCTAATCTTGTAAATTGGTCATGTCTTTATATTTCTTTGAACACAATTTTTTTATTCTTGTCTGTCTATTTGTTCGAGATGAAAAGTTTTCGTAAAAAATAAAATCCTACGTTTGTTTGATCGCGATTGATTTAGCAGAACCTAAGAGAGAGATACTTATAACTAAAAATCGTAAAAACTTCATCACGCGGTCTAAACTCATATTTTTATATTATTTAAAAAGTTATGTTAGTAGATACAATATTGATCAGTTTAATAACCAATTTCAATATAAAGAAAGATTTAAAATAATCGGCTAAAGTACCTTATTAAGGATTTCAATAATAAATTAATAATTCCCAAATGAGGGTATTGTAAGTGATTTTGTTTACTTAAAAAGGCACAAATGGCTTTTGCAACGGAATTGTAGGACTAAATATATTATTATCTTATTATATGTTATTATATATTATTATTATTATTATATTATATTATATGGAGACGGCCGGTCCATGGGGCCTCGAGGCCAAGAAGTTCGTGGCCGACTTGGGGTGCCGTATGCGGAGGGAGGGGCGTGATCCGCGCTCGGGCCAATACCTGCAGCAGAGTATCTCCCTAGCCATACAGAGGGGCAACGCTGCCAGCCTGATGGGTACGTTTGGGCGGGGGGACGTGGTTTCGACGTGATCCTCCGGATCCAGAATTTGTGTCGTGCATTTGTGTTTTTATATTATTATATATATTAATTAAAAATTAAATAGAATATTCTTAAAAAAAAGTGATTAGAAACCAATTGGATTATATATTTAGTTTTGAAATAATAACGAGTATTATCTTAAAAAAAAAAAAATAAAAAAAAAAAAAAAATAAAAAAAAAATAATATAAGTGAAAGTAACAATGCAGTTTACCTAAATAAAGACCAATTATTATCTATTCTCTGGTTGAGTTCAACATAAGCCACTGGTTATTAAATTTTATTATTCCAATAAAAGCTCATGTAAAATTTCAAAGAGCCTTACCATTACAGTCGGATTAAGTTCCCTTCCATTAGTAGTTCCGTTTAATATTCACCGCGGTCAATGTATAATGTAAAAGTTCAAATGAGCTAATTAAAACTTTTCAAATTCGCTTCGTGCAGTTTTATTTTTATTTCCTACTAACGGTTCGTACCCGGGGTCACCCAAGTGATTTTCCGTGGATTTTTCCATATAAACCTGTCAATTTTCTATAATCACTGCTTCCTGACTTGAAACATCCAGACTTGAACTTGTATTTATAAGAATATTCGGGTAAATTGGGATCTTAGATCATATAGGTACTGAATAGATACAGCCTACTAACAAAATGCATTTAAAAAAACGGCGTGAAAAACCCGTTTTGAGTGAGTAAGCTAATGTCAATTTGTTCTTTAAACTGTCCAAGCGTGCATGTCATGGGATGTATGTATGTATGTACCTATATGGCAACTTATATAGCAGTAGTATGTTTTTTTATGCCACGTTGAAATGACACTTGATGTAAGTGGTAAGGTAAGGTTAGGATATTGGTCATGAAATGTGATTATATACAAACGCATAAGTTTGGGCAAATGGGGTGATGTTATGCGACTTCTTGTTCTTTCGTGTCATTGATCGTCTTTTTCACTGCCATAAATTATTCGAGACTGAAATTCTGCAATCTCGACCGCACTGAATGTATCAGAATAAAATTTCCGTATTGGTAGGTAATAGTTTGGAATAGCATATAAGCACTTCATGCAAGAACTAGAGTCCTAACAGTCCTGAGAACGGGATTAATAATTCAGTATAATCAGTACAGGTAGATAACGTCTAGATTTGAACCAATTACTATTCAATGAATTGTTTAAAATCTAGACTGTGTTTACTAATCACTGTAGTTAAAGTTCAAAGTCGACTAACATGTTAATCGATTCAAAACTTGCAGTAATATAAACTCTAAATTTTCTATTTACGGCACGAAACTTTGTGTACGTTCTAAATTTGAATTTACATAGTAAGTGGGGCCAAACTTGCTACAAAGTTTAAGCGGTTTTGCGTTCATCAAGGCACGACACATATATTATGTAACGTAACTTGCATAGTTTGTAACCTTACTTGCATTACTTACATAGGTCTGAGTGTCTGACAAGCATGCATAGTGTCACAATGAGTGATCTTATACCAGTGTTCTTCTTTTTAACCGACTTCAAAAAAGGAGGTTCTCAATTCGTACGCAATTCCTTTTTTTTTTCTTTTGTATGTTTGTTACGCGATTGTGAAGCCAATTCTAGACGGATTTTGAAAATGATTTTTCTGTTCGTAAGTAGATTATTCCGACCACCCATTTAAATTTCGTAAAGATCTGATGATGGGTTTCCGAGATTAGACCAAGGAACTCTTCAAAAAGTACCAGGAAATCAGCCGCGATTGCTGCAATGGCATATTATTGCAATGTTTCTGCCATTACACATCATAACATCACACCTGAGTCCTTTGAAGGGGTACGCAGAAGTGTTCAGAATATTCAGCTATATTTCCGGTGTATATGCATTGATTTTAAAAATTATTTTTGAATAATGCTCTAATATTTTTTTATTTAGCGTGGCCGGTTCGATCTGTAGTGTAGCGTCAGCAGCGTATGTACAGTCAGGTCACTATACATGCGATGTACAGTCGTGAGACTGTACAAACTCACTAAAAAGAGGAAAATAAATTCATTTTTAACAAAAAAGTTTAACCGACTTCAAGAAACGGAAAAGAGGCACTGAAAAGCGAAAAATAACTTAATTTACAGACTTACTGATTTATTAGAAGTCGGTGCCAGCCAACTTTGTTTGTTGTGTCTGAACTACATTACTATGATGCAATCAATTGAAATATGGCCTCCCTTGGGCTAGGCACCGATTTCTAATAAATCAGTAAGTCTGTAAATTAAGTTATTTTTCGCTTTTCAGTGCCTCTTTTCCGTTTCTTGAAGTCGGTAAAACTTTTTTGTTAAAAATGAATTTATTATAAATGGAATCTGCAGCAGAATCGATGCAATTTCACTATATCAAGTAAAATATAAAATATCAACGATTTTTTTTCTCATTTACGGTACAGTCAATATCAAATCGATCTTGACTAACAAACTGCTTATAATGCTCATATCAGTCTTAAGAAACCACATTTTGTAAACTGACGTCTTAAAAATGCCGCAGTGGAGATTGTTGCGCCGTTTCTTCTCCACTAGCGCCTAGGAAGCGGTGGTAAACTTAGTTTCAAGCAGAATTTGACGTCAAAAAGCTGTTACAGTGTTGCACTATTTTGAAATATAAAGAATTTGAATTTGAATGATTTTAATACCTTGATATTTCCCCCCTTCCTGTTGACTGATTGTTCTGATATTTGGTAAACACCTTTTAATTCGAATGATAATACAATTTAAATCAATAAAACGGTTTGGTATTAACAGTATTATTAGAGAGTAGAGATTTGGATAATTTTGAGTACTTTGCTAGTCAAGATCGATTTGATGCTGACTGTACTACTGGAGAACCAAACGAATCTCACCTGCAAGTCGATGCACCTGCTATAAACGAGCGACTGCCGTCTGATTTACAACCTATAAGAAAGCTATGGGTTGGAAATTAGACGGCAGTCGCTCACAGCAGCTGCAGTTGTCAGCGGTTCGCGTGAAATTATAATTCCGTTCCTAAAACCCATTAATCTTTCAGGTAGATTTGTTCAGTCGTTTGAGCGTGATTGAGTTCCACACTTAGACATTAATTATAAATATTGGTAGAATTTACAACACAATTATAACGACACAAAAGCTTGACAAAAACTAATTGCGAAAATCTTATAACTAAATATCTCAGGACTAACTTTTGAATCGTTTTCTCTAAATGCATTTGTGGAAATACGTGTTAAGTAATAAATTGTATTTACAAACTTACCAATTTAATTATGTAAGTTAAATTTCATTCCAATACATTAATGCCAGAGCTACTTAATTAACACAAAATCGTCGATTTGCATAGTCGGGAAAGGAGATAAGTATACATCTTTTTATATAAAGATTTTTTATACCACTTAAGTAGCAGATAAGCACTTGACTCACCTGATGGGAAATGGTTACCGTGGCCTAATGGTCGTCTGTTACACTCGTGTGTAACAAACACCAGGTTGGATGAAATGTCCTATGTAGGTATGTATGAATTGATGTGTGAAAAGGTGTATACTTAAGTACCTCCTTTGTCAATTGTGTCTCATTTGCCGAGATATTTTATGTATTAGTTTAGGTATGTCAAAGCGGAACGAAACTTTATTGTTATCTGATATTTTAACTTACTCACACTTACACTCAAATATTTTTCTAATTTCCTATTACTTGCGCTTAATGCATTATGCGTGCGGATAGACGAATTAACCCTCCACATTTCGTCACACGCGGTCGAATAAGGCAAATAACACAAGTGACACAACCGAACGTAGAAGAATTATTCCTTAAAATGAAAACGTTCTTTCCATACCTACTTTTGATTTAATAGTTTGCATTAAAAATATGTAATTTTCAGTATTCTTCGTCTGCTTCTTGCCGTACCACGCCTTCGAGATGTGGTTCCATCTCTCGCCAACCGCTCAGGCCGACTACAACGATTGGACACACGCTCTCAGGATAGTTGGTTTCTGCCTCAGGTACGTGATTTATTCTAACACAATTTTTACATCATCATAATAAAGACGTTGTGTCCCAATTGCATCCACAGCCTTCACCTTGGTACCAAGAGCCCGTCTGCCCGCTGTTCGGCCTCTTCTAACATAATTTTGTAGGTATATCTCTATAAATAAAAATGAATCCCTATTTCCTTTGGTCACGCCATCACGCGTGAACGGATGGACCGATTTCGCAAATTCTTTTTTTAGAACATTCCTTAAAGTACGGGGATGGTTCAAGTACGGGGATGGTTCTTACGGAGAGAAAAATTGAAAAAAAATAAAAATTGACTGTTAGGCGGTACGAAGTTCGCGGGGGCTAGATACATCTAAAAGATTCAAATGTAAGATTTAACTGAGTGTGGTGAAACTTCATATACAGGGCGTCCCACGGCGATGCCACATGGAGGGCAAGTACCTTAAATCCTTAAGTTGGCTCATTTTACTTAAAGGAGACATCATTTTATTTTTAAAAAGAAACAAAACTGCATTCAAAGATTTTTAAAAATTCGCTTGCCACACCCGGTAATCGAACCGACTAAAATCCGAAAAAGTAACATCCTGTATTTTTATGGCATCAATCGATAGTGTCAATCAAAAGGATCAAATCTCTCTAAGAAACTTGGTAAATTAAATGAAAGGAAGTCCTTGAAACCTAAACTTATAAATTCAATTTGGCAAAATAAAACACTTTAACTCAAAGTTCATCCATCTATCTGATACCCTATTAACAATGAAATTCCATATTTATATTACTTTTCTTTTTTTATCGTGTGGAGACCGCTGCTGGTCAGCAGTAGTATTTAGGTATCTCGAACTCAAACCAACTAAAACCGCACGCCGCGCCGTCTCAATTGACAGGTTATAAGTTGATCCAATAGGGCAATTCACTCGCCATCTTCGTTGCCCAGGGTGTACCCTGTACCGCGTACCGGTGTACCGCGTGCAGGTTTCTAATCAAGCACCTAAAAATTACTACCTGCCCTACCTACATAACCTCATGCAGTTACCCAATAAAGTTACATTCTAAACAGGTAACGAAGTTCATTCATTCAGTATGTACCTACTTATTTTACTAAATAAATTTCTTCAAAGATATCTCTAGTGTTGACCTTATAAGATACCTCATCTGATGGTTCCTGGAGTAAAAGTGCTGTGTCTGTTTGCAATGAATTTATAAATTAAGATTTTGTGAACTTCCTTTCATTTAATTTACCATGTTTTTTAGAGAGATTTGATCCTTTTGATTGACATTATCGATTGACGCAGCAGTCTCCACACGATAAAAAAAGAAAAGTGATTGAAATATGGAATTTCATTGTTAATATGGTATCAGATGGATGGATGAACTTTGAGTTAAGGTGATTACATACGCGAATGACTTTGACCATACAAATGCTCAAGGTCATTCGCTCGTTTTTCAGCCGTAAAAATCAGTAAAACTAATTTTAATAGATGATTTTATAGGGGACGATTATAAACTAAGAAGGTCACGTCATGCTAATACACTCATTTAAAATACATCTGAAATTTTAGATTATTTGGATACATATTGTAGAAAATATTTGGTTTCATAAGAAAGAGTAGAGTGATGTTTAGAGCCTCTTTTCAATTATTTCCTCCTTTTTTATTGAATTTATGAAAAGGTGAAGTTACTCTGTATATCCTGTAGTATGCAGGGATGTAAATTCCAGATCATTAGGTTTTATAGTTAAAAAGAAAAACGGTTTCGAAAATACCGATTTTTCGATGCTAATCTGATTCGGGGCCTTAAAGTGTTTTATTTTGCCAAATTGAATTTATAAGTTTAGGTTTCAAGGACTTCCTTTCATTTAATTTACCAAGTTTCTTAGAGAGATTTGATCCTTTTGATTGACACTATCGATTGATGCCATAAAAATACAGGATGTTACTTTTTCGGATTTTAGTCGGTTCGATTACCGGGTGTGGCAAGCGAATTTTTAAAAATCTTTGAATGCAGTTTTGTTTCTTTTTAAAAATAAAATGATGTCTCCTTTAAGTAAAATGCGCCAACTTAAGGATTTAAGGTACTTGCCCTCCATGTGGCATCGCCGTGGGACGCCCTGTATATCTGTTCTGATTTTAATAATCCTAAAATACACAATATTTCGTGCTCATTCTATGGGTTAGTTCTCCTTCCCCCTTTCCCCTCGCAAATTTTAATAGCGTTTTATCATGTAAAATTAAGGTGGTACCGTCAATGAGAAAAGTGTTACTTACGATTTTATTTATTTTTTATTGCTCAACTTCAAATTCTTGCTTTTGGCACCGCTATATTGCTACGATTCTGCCAGTGTCAATGGAAAGAAGTCTCGATTTTATTGCACACTGTCACTTAGATTATTCTCCAAATTTTTTTTATTAATTGCCAAATTTTATTTAATTTGACAAAGGATCAAAAGAGATAAAATTCTGTTAATTTTGACGTATTTATCTATATTTGAACTTTTACTTTACTGGTCTTTTACTGGATCGGACAATTAATTGTAGTGATTTTTAATCTGGTTCAGTGAGTTTTCTAACAGAAGAATTTACGAATTCGACGTCTCTTAAAAATAAAATACCTACGACAATTTTTAATTAACATTTTAACCATTTCCATTTACCGTTTTAAACGAGTTAAACCGTTTGATCATTTAGATGCTGAGCTGTAAATTGACAATTAACAAGGTTACCAAATTTTAGCGAAACGAGTTTTATTGAAGTTAATGAAGTAACTTGGTGATAAAATTAAAATGACCTTCAATAACGATAAAAATTTGAAGTCATTTTTAAATTCACGCCGGGTAAAAACGATAAAGGCAACTGTGTATTTACGCCTCCACCTATCCATTTGGAGATATAGAGGTGGATTCACCAGTAAAGTCTATTAACTTAGAATTATGCTATAAACTCTTTATTCTGTTCCGTCTTGCACCAAATGGTTTGAGGCCTTTCCTTTCTCTGCCGCATGATAAAGAGCTGGAATCCTCTGCCCGTGCACCCGCCCCTCTTCGTACAGTCCCGGGTTCTTCAACCAGGGCGTGTAAAAGCATCTATACCATAATTATATAGGCCAATAGTATCAGAAAGGGTGGTATATCTACTGGACTGCACCTCAGCTTTTCACTATCTAACGTGTGTAGTCAATTGACAAACCAAATAAAATAAAAAAGACTGTAACTAGTGGATTCCTATTCGTATCAGTATTATATGTACCTATTGGGTATATAGAGATAGAACATACCCTTGCCCTGCTCCTTTTAAATAAATGTTAGTTTTGTCTTACAATGAATACAGTTCTGTCGCTACCTTTATCTGTGTGTGAGTGTATGTATATTTAGTATGTAAATCACGTTATATACGATGTAGATAGACACCAAGATCTTGTGTACATTACAATTACAATATTCAAAAAGTAATAAGCCATTATTTTCACAGCTTCCTGAACTCTTGCGTGAACCCAGTGGCTCTTTACTGCGTGAGTGGAGTATTCAGGCAGCATTTCAACCGTTACTTGTGCTGCCGTCGAGGTACTTTGCATCCCACTTGCAGTTCCAGGCTTTCTAGAACTGCGGTCTGCGAGACCTCGTTTAGAAGCACACATCGGCATCGGTGTAACAGGTTGGGTTATACAGGATTTTAGTACACAGTAGTAAATATAGATGGTCTTTGTGCATTAAAAGAACCACCCCGCCATGCATGCTAAGAGAAATTGTTACGAGTGCTAATATTTAAGGGTCGCCACACACGAGCCACAACCACAAAACGCCACCACTGGCTTATTTCATGTAGTTTTCACACATTTTATATGGATTCACCGCACCGCACACGATTGACGCCAGTGGCCGACACACGCTACAAATCGTCGCTACTCACTTCTAGTGGCCCGCATCAGCCACTAAACGCCGACACAAAATACCGCCACACGCCACTCACTCGATTCCCCACCGTAAACCTTCATCATCAGAGTTTATTATGTTTATGATACTGCGTGCACGGGATAAAAAAGTTGCTGCTTCCGACTGCATGTGTCAACCACCGGCTACAGCTGGCTGGCTGTCGCGCGCTTCAGCCACTTTGTGGCCGCTTCTAGGTCCTTGTGGCGGCGTTTGTGGCTTACGCGTGGGGCCAGTGTGCGGCGACCCTAAGTTGCACTGATAACTGGTGCACGTGTGCTTGAAAAAGACCTCGGATTGCCAAGAGCTTCAGTAAACTCTTTATTAAATCGAATATCCAAAGCGGCATTGATAGGATCCTACCAAAGGACAACATTCACTCTCCATACAAATCTGGGCTAGTTTTGAAAGTGCCGGCCAAAGGAAAAAAATACGATATTCCGTTAGAACTCGTTCTTACTAACATTTTTTATTATGGCGTCAAAGTTGAGAGACCACTTCCAACGGTTTTATTAGAGTTTAAAAATCTTAAAATATACACTTTTTATGATACGAACTATTGAAAATAAATGAAAAATATTGCTATACATTGGAAGAATAGTTAATAAAAGCAATAAAAATAAACCCTGTACTTTATATTGTTGTTTTTCGTCCATTTATTGAGATCCAAAGTTGAAAGTGCCGGTCAGAGAAAACAAATATGATATTCCGCTAGAGCTTGTCCTTATTAGCACTTTTTATTACTATGTCAAAGCTGAGAGACCACTGCCCTCAGTTTTATTGGTGTTCAAAAATCTTAGAAACATATAATTTTTATGATATTATATATTGAAAATGAATGAAAAATATTGTTCTATATTGGAAGAATAGTTGTTTAACGCAATAAAAAATAAATCCCATACTGCATATCGCTGTTTTTCGTTAGTTAGGTCCAAAAATTGAAAGTGAAGCCAAAGAAAAATAATATGATATTCCGTTAGAGCTTGTCTTCATTGACATTTTTACTATAGCATCATAGCTGAGGGAATACTGCTCTCGGTTTTATTTGAGTTCAAAAATCTCGGAAACGTATATTTTAAATAAAATAAATAATTGAAAAGGAATAATAAATTATGTTGTATTATATTGGAAGAATAGTTGATAAAAGCAATAAAGCAATAAAAATAAGCAATTAAAAATAAAATACACGAGCAATAACACTGTTTCATTGCACTCAACCCTGTTTGTTTTATCTATGATAATGTATATATAATGTTGACGAACCTGGACATGACGTGATTGCTATCGTCCACGAATCTACCTTATGGCATTGCCATTAGTGCCTTGTAACTGTGGAATATGATCAACACATTTACTTAGTTCAATAATTGGAAATGCACCTTTAACCAATATAAATCAATATTTCTCATTCATTTTCAATAATACGTTTAAAAAAATGTATTATATCCAAGATTTTTGAACTCAAAAAAAAAAACCAAGGGAAGTTGTCCTTCAGCTTTGACACCATAATAAAAATGCAAACGCGTACAAGCTCTAGCGGAATATCACATTTGTTTTCTTTGACTGGCACTTTCAATTTTTAACCTAGATAAATGGATGAAAAACAACGATATGTAATATGCGGTTTATTTTTTATTACTTATATGAACTACTCTTCCAATATAGAACAATATTTTTCATTCATTTTCAATATATAATATCATAAAAATTATATGTTTCTAAGATTTTTGAACACCAATAAAACTGAGGGCAGTGGTCTCTCAGCTTTGACATAGTAATAAAAAGTGCTAATAAGGACAAGCTCTAGCGGAATATCATATTTGTTTTCTCTGACCGGCACTTTCAACTTTGGATCTCAATAAATGGACGAAAAACAACAATATAAAGTACAGGGTTTATTTTTATTGCTTTTATTAACTATTCTTCCAATGTATAACAATATTTTTCATTTATTTTGAATAGTTCGTATCATAAAAAGTGTATATTTTTAAGATTTTTAAACTCTAATAAAACCATTGGAAGTGGTCCCTCAACTTCGACGCACTAATAAAAAATGTTAGTAAGAACAAGCTCTAACCGAATATTGTATTTTTTTTCTTTGGCCGGCAAAATAAAAATTAGCCCAATCTGAATGATGTCCTTTGGATAGTTAGGAGGGGGGGGGACACTACTGACGGTAGAGGTGAGCTTTTGAGTGAACAGTTTTAAGCATCAGTGCCGTTTCTACTTATAAAATAAGTATGAGTATTAATAAATAAATATTGTTACATTAATAAAATAAAATTGTAATTTATCAAAGTGGTAGTTGATTAATATACCGATGGCCTAATTTTGATATTGATAACAGCTAACTGAGTGATAAATGATAATGCATTTTTATTAAAAATAAATTATTAACTACATAGGTACAGTGTAACCATTGAGCTTATTTTTTTATTGTTAGCTAGATTTGAGCACCAACATGTTCCATTGCCAAAAAATATTGTGTGTAGACCAATCACAACATACAGATTAGAAAAAATTAAAGAAAACATTAACAATAAAATACCTCTTCTGGAGTTGAACCGCGATGAAAGCCCGAATAATCTTTACAGAGATTTGTTCGGAGTAATAAACTACGAATTTAATAACATTTTCACAAAAAAAACAATAAACGTAAATCAACTCAAAATTAAATTTAGTGATTGGGCTACACCTGGAATCCATAAAAGTAGAAAGAAACTGTATGAATTATACGAGATAAAGGCATCTACAAATGAGCCACAAATAATTGAACAAATTAAAAGGTATTCAAAGCTGTTCAAGAGAGTCTGTTCAATAGCCAAATCTAATTATATTCGGGCTAAAATAGAAAAATCTGATAATAAAATAAAGGCAACATGGAACATTATTAACAAAGAAACCTGTAAGACAGGGTCACGTGATCGATCCTTCGAGTTGGAAGTGGATGGTGAGCACATTAATACTGATGCTGCAGTGGCCAATGCATTCGAATCTTTTTTCACAAATGTTGCAACTACAACTACAAGTAAATTAAATTCTTCAAAAAATGCAGCTGCTTCTCTTCTTAAATCTAGTGTTGATAAATGTAGTGTTAACTTTAATTTTCAGTATATTGACTCTGAAACCATTTTTAAAACTTTTAAGCAACTGAATATAAAAAAGACAGGATCTTTGGGGCATTTCAACCAATATAATAAAACCAATAATGCCCGCTATTGCGCCTTATCTTGCATTCATATTCAATAAATGTATAGATGAAAACCAGTTTCCTACTCTTATGAAGTACAGTAAAATCATTCCGTTATTCAAAGCAGGGGAAAAAAGTGATCCATCCAATTTTCGACCCATCTCTATACTCCCAGCCCTTAGTAAAATTTTTGAAAAAATAATTTTTAATCCACTGCTTTCACATTTTACATTTAATAAATTACTTCATGAGAAACAGTTTGGGTTCACTAAAGGCAGAAACACGACGGATGCAGGAGTTGCACTCGTCAAACATATATTTGATGCATGGGAGAAGAAGCAGGATGCCATTGGTATTTTTTGTGATTTATCAAAAGCTTTTGATTGTGTTGATCATGAGACTTTGTTATTGAAATTAGGTTATTATGGTGTTTCTAATGGCTCACTTAGCTTAATAAAGTCTTACCTCAATGGCAGAGTACAAAAAGTCAACATTAATGGCACCGACTCTTCTGGCGCCCCTTTAGTCATGGGAGTACCCCAGGGCTCGATATTAGGACCCCTTTTATTCTTGATATATGTAAATGATCTTCCTTACTTCACTAAAAATCTTTGTGAAATAGTATTGTTTGCAGATGACACATCATTAATTTTTAAAACTGATAGACAAAAAGTAGTACTTGACGATGTGAATAATACCCTTTCCGAAATATTGCATTGGTTCACAAGTAACAACTTGTTACTCAATGCAAAAAAAAACAAAATGTGTAAAGTTTACTATGCCCAATGTAAGACAGATAGATACTCATATTGTAATGAACAATGAATCAATTTAAGTAGTTAATACCACAGTTTTTCTGGGAATAACTCTAGATAGTAAACTGCAATGGGGTTCTCATATCACAGCCTTGGCAGGAAAACTTAGCTCAGCTGCCTATGCGGTTAGAAAGATAAGGTCACTAACTGATGAGGAAATGGCACGATTAGTTTATTTTAGCTACTTTCATAGCGTTATGTCATTATGGTCTGTTGCTGTGGGGCTCAGCTGCCGATATTGAGACTGTTTTCATATTACAGAAACGCGCGATACGAGCAATCTACGGCCTCAGACCCCGTGACTCGCTGAGAGAAACATTTAAAGAAATTAATATATTAACGGTTGCTTGTCAATATATTTACGATAATATTTTATACATACGGAAGAACTTAAATCTTTTAAAAAAAAAACTCGGACACACATGATTATAATACGAGAAATAAAGATAAACTAGCAGTGCCAATACTCAGGCTTCATAAGGTTGGTAATTCATTTGTAGGCAACAGTATAAAAATATTCAATAAAATTCCTCAGGATTTGGTTGACATGCCACTTAATATTTTTAAAATAAACGTGAAAAAAAGTCTAATGGAAAAAGCTTATTATAAAGTAGAAGAATATCTTAATGATAAAAATGCATGGTCAACCTAATCACTTTCTTGCCCGCACATTGTAAATTGTATAAAAACCGTATTAAAAAATAAATAAATAAATAAAAAGGATAATTGAGTTCTCTGAGTTTCTTGCTGGTATCTTCTCAGTAGAACCAACTACCGAACCAGCGAAAGAATCATTTTCAAATGGTTTACTTTAATTTATTTAATATTTTATTTTTTGTTCACATACTTCTTGACACAATTGTAATATTTTGACGTTCATATGTGCTCTATATGTGCCTAAATTGAATAAACGAAATTGATTCTTTGATTCTTTGATATTATGTCCATATCATTTATTTTAGAAAATGAAGATAGTAAATATAATACTTTCAATATACAATTTTCAACTTACCTCTCCATTTTAATACAATTTGGGCATGTAAACAAGCTATTAAACTACTTAAACTATCATTTTCATTTCAAGCTTTCATTTCATAATGAGAAATAAAAAGTACCTATTTTCAAAATCAGTTAACAAATGATGCAGATATCGACGGAAATACATATCGATGAATTCTACTTTTACGTTGAATATATAACCTTATTTTTGAAGTCGGTTAAAAAAATAACACAAAAACTGAACGAGAAAAGGGATACAAAAACAAAACAGCCAATATGTTTCTTTTCACAAAATCTTCGAAACAACGTTCATTATGAGAACAAATGGCTAAGGAAAACGACGTACGAAGATTACTGAAGTAATCTTAAGGGTCGCCGTACACGGGCCACACGCGTCAGCCACAAACGCCGTGCCGCTACAAGAAGCTTGAAGCGGTCACAAAAGTGGCTGAAGCGCGCGACAGCCACTTGTGGCCGGTGGTTGACACTTCTTGCGGTCGGAAGCCGCTACTTTTTTTAACCCGTGCGCGCAGTGTCATAATAGACTCTGATGTTTTAGGGTTAGGGTGGGGAATCGCGTGAGTGATCTGTGGTGGTAATTTGTGACGGCGACGACACAAAAAGCGAGCAGCGACGATTTTAACGTGTAGCGGCCACCGGCGTCAACCGTGTGCGGCGAGTCCATATAAAATGTATGAAAACTAAAGGAAATAATGCCAGTGGCGGCGTCTTGTGGTTGTGGCCGGTGGCCCGTATGCGGGAGCCCTTAAATTCACCTTTCTCACACGTACCCTAATATATTCAAACGGCGTACTACAAGCAAATTGTTATAAGATAAGATAAGATAAGCTCGAGTTAATGGTTCTTTGTGTTACATTTAGCTATTCACCTACGCTTGCTGCGTATTCCACACGAATAGGTACCTACTTCCACTAATTTGATTGCAACTTGGAAACTATCAGAAATTGCAAATGCGGTAATAGTTTTAGCGATATAAATAAGACGCTGGTACAGGAAGATTTATGTAACTTAGTTTGGGGAACGTTTGCGTCTCTGCTATTTCTCTGGAATACGATACGAGAGTAAATATTATTTTATTCGTTTTATATCATCACTACATATTATAAATCAAAGTCGGTGTCGCTGTCTGTCCGTCCCTATGTATGTTTAAATCTTCAAAACTACGAAACGGATTTTGCAGCGGTTTTTAATAGATAGAGTGATTCAAGAGGAAGGTTTATATGTATAATACATGCATAATATTGTAGAGAAACACTGATAAATCGGGATCAGAATACCACACGGGCGGAAAACATAGCGGTACGAAGTTCGCCGGGTCAGCTAGTTATGTATAAAAATATATATTACGTTATCGAATTTCCATATATCACCATATTGATGTTAATATAATTTATATTTATCTTATGAAGAATAATAGGTACATCAGCGAAGTTGAAATTAAGATTTTTCAGAATTTAGAATACCGATATAATCAAAGTAGCTCCTTAATTATAATTACAATGAACCAATGAGTCCCTAATATTATTATGCCAAAGTAAAATTGGTAAAATCTTCACGGATTCGAGCGTCGTTAGACAGATAAAATTTACTAGTTTTTAGTTTTCAACGAATATGTAATCTTCCTCCATATATACAAATACTGGAACTCTTCTACGTTTAACATATCTCTACCTTACATCTCACTACCATATTGTAAGACGGGGACCATCGTGGCATTATGAACCAAGCCCATCTTCTTTGTTGCCGATTGTCTGCTCACAAAGGCATATAGCACATAGTTCAGTAACTCTTATTTGGAATTATTTCATTGTATTTCGAACATTGTTCAATCTGTAATCGAGTCTAATCAAAAGTTTTATACAAAAGCCAGATTTGCTCAACCAAATGATACCTAAGCAAAGCATTCCATCACATAAATGTGATTGATTCTTTCTATTACTTTTTGAAGAACACAAATACTTCGTGTACGAAATAAATACTGACATTCGTTTCATCAAGTTCTAAACAACCTTCTGAGAAACTTTTAAGTGTCTACCCAGTAATGGCGTAATATTAAGTACATTAAGTTAATGTACATTACTGCCACGAAAATGTTGAATGTTATCAGTGAAACAATTTCTATTTCATTGCCTACTCATCTCTTTGTTGCTTTGCCTTAAATATCTCACTATTTTTTAGGTTGGTTAAGAACACAAATTGTTGTAAAATATATACCTAGACCTACCTACTTACATAAAATGAATATTTTATTTACAATACTACACAGAACTATCCAGATCCTTATGTTATGGTTCTAGAATGCGGATAAACCAACATATTTAGATTTTCTTTTTTTGTAAATACGTAGGTTGTTATACATAGAAACACCTAGCCTAGATCAATGCTTATGTAAATCAATAATTATATTTAACTAGCTGTCCCGGCGAACTTCATACCGCCATATTTTTCCCATTCTCGCTGCACCTATTTTCTCATCCTTTAAATTAAAAGTTTAAACCTTCGCTGGACACCCACGAATATTTCAAGACTAAAATTTGCCAAATCGGTTCTTGAGTTATAAAATAACAACGAAAAGTGGCATAAAATAAGATAATACATATTACAGTGGGACTCTATCCCGCGACCTTTAACTTCGCAGTCCGACGCTCTACCGCTACGCCACAGAGATCTACAGTTAAATTGTTACTAAATTATGTAGATAAATGATAGATGTATAAAACCCTGCCTGGGATAGCAATAAATAATCTGATCTGTACTAATAAATATTACTAATACTTACAATGTTGTTCTAGCCTTTGTCTTTATTGAGAGATGGTCTATTTATTGCCTGTTTGGCTCGTCTAATTTATGGAAGGTTAAGTTAAGATCAATGTGCGGTAGATAGGTAATTACTGAGAGCTTAAATTACTCTAATCAGGTATTCAGTAGATCTAAGCATGTATTTAGATGGTGATTATTTTTATGATAATTATAGGACTTAATTTACCCATGTGTAATGAATGAGTAAGAATGATAAAATTAGATATATTTCGCCGTTACTAGAGCTTACATCGTCAGACGTTAGTATTAGGTATATAAGTGAGCACTAAGTTGATTAATTTTTCGTATCAATACCAGAGAAAAGAAGAAATATAAATAAACTAAAGAGTAGGTAAATGTAGTTGGACCGCCCCCCGCTGCGCAGATTTTTCCTGTGAGCGATAGAACAAAGGGAATTTTAAACTGTCAACGAACATGAAGGTTACAAAGGCCATGCCATCAGTACTCACTGGGAATGGAGCGGCCGTCGTTAACACAACGTCAGTGTTTCTGTTTATATCAGCGTCGAATCGATGCCTCAAAGAGCGATGTGGTAGGTAGAATAGAGTCCATTCCCACGCGTCGTCGTAGCTGCATGATGAGATATGTGATGTGACGTCTAGATATAATAATAATAACATAACATAACATAAACTCACGCCTGTATCCCCGAAGGGGTAGGCAGAGGTGCTAGCACCCACATTTCACCGTTTATGTTTAGGTCCCAATGTAATAGGTGGCGAGCCTATTGCCATTAACCGGGCACTTATAAACCTGCGATAAATACACACATAACTTCGAAAAGCATCGAAAAGTCATTGGTGTGTGCCATGGTAAAACCTGGGATCGAACCCGAGACCTCGTCTCAGCAGTCCATTACCCATACCACTAGGCTACCGCGGCTTTTTTAATATACAATAAAACTTTATTATATTTATAATAATAATAAAGTTTTATTGTTTTTGTTTTTTATCTTTATTGTATCTTGCTCAAAATGTGCGCAGGGGGAGGTCTTTTGAGGATAGTAAGGGGTGCTACTGCGGTGGACGAGCTGAAATTCACCAAGCACAGATTATTACAAAACAATCCGCGGGCGTCAGGGCCTCGTTTGTCTCGCGATTTAGGTCCAAGATACGTGTCCCGAGGTATACTAGAAAAAAAAATACAATTAGGTACTGTCTTAAACTATGCAATCTTTAGTGTTGCAATAGATCCTATTACTGGTTCCCAAATTAAGGATGCGCTTGTAATTTGGGAGACTGACCACTAATTTGACCACTGGAACCACGGGTAATTCAAATTACCCATGGACCCGGTAATGGTTCGACCCACTGGGACCACGGATAATCCAAATTACCCATGGACCCGGTAATGGTTCGACCCACACTGGGACCACGGGTGATTCAAATTACCCATGGACCCGGTAATGGGTCGACCCACTGGGACCACGGGTAAACACTGCATATGTCAGTCAAATCATAAATGACATTATAGACACATAAATAAACAACCTATATAATTATATTTAGCAACAATTCACTTAAAATATATATAAATAGATAGGTATGTGTAACATTCAGATGTTAGAATCACCCAACTAAATGAACTATTTTGCATGAACAGCTACTAACTGTTCATTGGGGATTTACTGAAGATTTAGAATGCCACAAAACATTAACATCGCGTCCAAAAAGGTCACGTACTTATTTATTGTTATATATCTCCACAGTGGAACTTTGTCGGTCTGGTAGGACTATGATATATAAATCATAAACTACAATGCATGGGACAGCCATAAAAGTAAATTATTGTCTATTGTCAGCTCAGGATTGTATTGTGGTGAATGTAGAAAACCTGTGGAATTTCAGAGATCGTGTAAAAGTCATGTGTATATAATTTAGCTTAATATAAATAAAATACAAAACTTTTTTTGCTGATTGCTGAGCTAAAACAGAAAAATAGAAAATATTTTTACATGTAACTCCAAAATAATTGCTATAAGTACTTAAAAACACCAAAAATATTTTTTTCTAGTTGTTGCCCACGGCCCAAGTGGATGTCGGTTATTGCAACCACACATTGCCTATGTCCATTCCCAAAGTCTAATCTACCCCTGTACCAAATTTTATAAAAATCCATTCAGTGGTTTGGGCGTGAAAGCGTAACAGACAAACAGACGGACAGCTCTACCCTACTCACTGCCGAGAACATAATACGGGGTTATTATAACTGCGGTATTCTGTAGGCCGGAGGTACTGCCCCAGATGGACTGCTCGATTGGGACGGAAATACCGTCATGTCCTACCTCCTCCATAAGGGTTGTTGTAAATTCGTCTCAGTGAATATTCGTCTCAGTTGAAAATAGTTGTAAACTCGCCTCAGTCCATTTAAAAATGATATTTCATGTGCGAAAATTCGTCTCACCTTAAAAAGTACTGTCAGCAAGATAAGTGTTTGTTGCAAGCATATGTGTGTATGTTTGTACTTAGGCTGACAAGCACAGGGCCCTACCTGATGGGAAGAGAGTGGTTAACGTGGCCTATAGAAGTTCTGTATGGTTATTAAAAAAATAACCACGAAGCCTTCTAACCTAATCAATCCAAGTTGGAATGAGCAGCTTTCTCAAGCTTTACGTTGATCTAGAGAGAGAGAGAGTAGAGATAGAAGAGTGGTAATCTATTACTTTGTTTGCTAACAGTACTTATTTATCAAGGTGAGACGAATTTTCGCAAGAAAAATATTATTTTAAATGGACTGAGACGAGTTGACTATTTTACAACAACCCCTCCATAATACTATCAATACGAGAATACAGTATACGTTATAATATTAAGTTCTTTAAGGCCATTGAGCGAGTTGTGGTCTTCTTTACTTCTAAGTTAAATTATATTGAAGACCCAGTTATCGTAGCTCTAAAGGGCTCTTAACATAATTAAGTGTTTATGCGAAAACTCCCAGGACTAGATCACTAGGGCGGCTGAATATGGATTAGCTAAAGTTAGTTAATGGCTGTATAACAGCCTACATTAGGTACTTTCACTCGATGCCGCAAAAGGAAACTTTACCTTCAAAGTACTTACGGCTACATTTTGCATAAACCCTGGATAACGGACCCGAACTACTGTTTTCAGCGTAATCTATATATGTTTACTACGATTCATTATCCCAGACCCTATGCACCAAATCTATACCTACTAAGATCCTATCCTAAGTCTAACCGTTAATCTAAGGCTAAATGCTCTTCGTATATTCTTTACTTTACCTTTAGTTATCTAGCTATTGCCAGGGAATCCGCCTGCATGCAACTATTCCCAGTATAAAATTAGATAATTAATATATCTCGATACCTCCCACGTAAGTTGTTGTAACCAACAAAATTGCTATTTTGTGTTTTTCATGTAAAAGTGTCTAATTTTATGTATAGTATCCTGTAACAATTAGATCAAATCCAAAAATCTATTAATTTCGGTAGTTTTCAGAAGTATAACATCGTATGTTCCGAACTATCCCGGCGTATATTGTGGTATTTATTACTTGCAATAGTTTACGGCGGGCGGTGTGAGTCTGACGAGCGCGCTCACCCCGCGTATGTGTGACATAAAACATACTACGCTGGAACTCGCTGTAGGTTGCATGTCACGCGCGTATTTTTTGTGTTGATTTGATATTTATTACGTAATACTACTAGCACATATTTTTCGTATTTCAAATATTGCTTATATTATAAAATGTGGTATTGATTACATACAACAATATACGTTGCTGAATTTACACGTATTTTGTTGTAAGTAATACATACAACATTTTACTTCGGAATTAGTTATACTGAAGCACATGGCAAGATGACTTACAATGTTTTACGTGGTAAAATTAACAATTTTATGGTTACTAAGTAACACATACAACAATCTACTTCGCTTATCACTGACATTGTGTAAGTTGTAAGTAACATTTGCGGTTATTAAAAATCTATAGAAATAAATAAAATTAAAGTGTCTGTTTGTAACGTCAAAATAACAAGTGAATAAACATTTTGAACCCAAAAAAAAATCAACAACAAGTCTTCTTCATCTTTTTCATCAATCTTCTTCTTCGATCATCAATCATCATCATCTTATTCAAAATAACAAGTTTTTACTAAATGGGTATTCATGTAAATCAGGTACCATTAACAATAACTTAATTTAAATGTCTTTGGTCTGTCTGTCTGTCTGTTCCGCTAATCTCCTCCCTCCTCTCGAAGGTGACGGAGCGTATCATTAATACATAGCTCCTGGGGTACTTTGAACTGTATGATCTACTGAGTAACCGACAGTACGGCTTCCGCCACCGTCGCTTAACAGGTGTATCTTATCTTAACCTTCTTGTGTATCTCACAAACCGTTGCGCGCAAGCTATCGAGACTTGAGGTGAAGCACTGTCGGTTAGTCTCGATATCGGAAAGGCCTTTGATCGGGTCTAGCACAGAGGTCTTCTTGCAAAGCTCTTATGGACCAAGGGATTATGGGAATGGATTGCCAGCTTTTTGTCCAACAGAAGTATCCAAGCCGTCGTTGATAGCAGTTGCTCGGACCGCATGGACATAAAACGCCGATGTCCCACAAAGTTCCGTGTTGTCTCGACCCTGTTACTGCTGCATATCAATGACATGCTGTCGGATGACTCCATTCATCACTATGCGGACGACAGTACCGGAGACGCTTGTTACACGGACCGTGCAAATATCCCTCAGTCCGAGATGGAGGAAAGCCGCGAACAACTTGTGTCTGAAATCGAGACTACGTTATCTAGAGTATCCGATTGGGACAGACTAAATTTAGTCCAATTCAACCCCTCTAAGACACAAGTATGTGTATTCACCGTTAACAAAATCCCATATATTGTAGCACTGCAATTCCTGGGCACACTGCTTACTATTTCCTTGCGTATTGGGATCCTTAATATCAATATCTCCAGCGACGTCCAATACCGTAGTCAATTGGAAGACAAAGTGAAGCTGGCATCAAAGAAGCTTGGAGTGCTCAACAGGGTGAATACTTAACTGTGGGGTAACGACTCCGCCTACATAACGCACAGGTTCGGCCCCACTTGGAGTACTGCAATCACCGTTTTGTCGGAGCGCCTACGTGCCAGCTTGAAGTGGTCAAACCCCTTCGACTCGGTACAAAGACGAGCATTGAGGCTCGTTGACCATCCCATACTCGCAGGTCATGTGGAACCTTTCAGTCTCAGAAGAGACTTTGCCTCACTGTGTGTTCTACCGCCTATACAATGGTTTGTGCTCAAATGAACTATTTAACATGATACCAACAGCTACATTCTATCATCGCATCTCTCGCCACAAGCAGGGAATTCATCGTCACACATTGCGTCCGGAAACAGTGCGCACTGTGCGGTATGAAAGGAACTACATCCCTTGCACACTCAATCTGTGGAATGAACTCCCTGCGGTGGTTTTCCCAAGCGACTACAATTGATTGATAAATTGATAGCTGCCGTTGACTGGACAATACTTGTAGACTACACCTATGAGAAGCACTATAAAAGGAGGATGTCTGTACCTCGTCATCCAGACCCGACATATTCCTTTTTTCACGATCGCATAGGCGAGCATTGCTTGTAGAACTCACAGTACCGTGGAAAACTAACATACCTAAAGACCACGCTATACAGACGAACAAATACTTCGACCTGACTAACGAGTTAACCAAAAATGGCTACGTGATTAAACTCTACGCCGTAGAAGTAGGACCAAGACGAATTCAAGCTAAATCCCTGTACAACTTAAAGACCTCGGATTGCCAAGAGCTTCAGTAAGCTCTTTACTAAATCGAATATCCAAAGCGGCATTGATAAGATCTTACCAAATTTGGATAGGTAGGGGGTACACTACTGACGGTGGAGGTGAGCGCTGATGTATCACAAAATGGCCACCCTAAACCTACATCTGGGTCGCAAGTCCCAATCGCCGTCACGGTTTGCTCTGTATCACGGGTCCATAAGGACACGGCGACCGCACGGTGAGTCCATGGAGTACTGAGAATCGGATCTCTGGGTCTCTTCAAGAATGGGCATTAGAAGGTTTCTTCAGGGTCGGCAGTGCGAATGTGACGCCGCTGGTGTTGCATACGTCCATAGGCCACGGTAACCACTTCCCATCACGTGGGCCGTGTGCTTGTCTGCCACCTAAGTGGTAAAAATAAAACATACCACACTTTTTTTCTCTTGCATTTCGGCGTAAATTGTTGTATCTGGAACATACAACTAAATGCGTCTCATGTGTTCCGGTGTACATTATTGTAAGTGACTGATACAACAATTTGTAAAGGTCATATACCGCGGTAAAATGTTGTAACAACAAAATCTCTAAAACTTTTGGTATTTTTGAATAATACCGTGAGGTAAACGCTAAAGTATTATTAACTGAAGTTACATGTTGAATTTTATAAAGATTAGTTGAAAACTGCGGTTTTTATTGCCAATAGTACCTTTGAAACGCTCTCCTGTAAAATCACAGTTTTGAAGTTACAACAGTTTACGTAGGAGGTATCGATCTATATGCTCGATTTAATTAAATTTCGTTCAACCGTTTAAGGAGTGACAAAGTAAACACCATCCATCTACATTTTCGCATTTTTAATAATAATAAGATTAAAATTACAAGTATCTTC
This sequence comes from Eilema depressum, assembly GCA_914767945.1. NCBI lineage: Eukaryota > Metazoa > Arthropoda > Insecta > Lepidoptera > Erebidae > Eilema > Eilema depressum. The sequence continues at coordinate 6,564,896 of OU612026.1, forward strand.
TGGGCTGTGGTCTCTGCCTGCTCCTCACGGAGGAATTAATTCTCAAGAATATAAATACTTATACTAACATGTATTTAATAGGTATGCCTACGTATAACTTTACTTAATATACCTACCTACGTAAAACACGTCCTATTTCACTTGAAACTCGGATTTACATGCTTTTATAATCCATAGTATTAAATCGAACACCATAGTTTGTATTAAACTATCTTTAAATACAAGGCATTAATTAACTAACAGTAGGTAAATACGACTAAACAACAAGGGCTCAAGACAAACAATATTCTCTTAACATCAATAGCTACCGTACTTATCAATTAATAGCTGGCATACTCTTCATAACAATAGCCTATTACAGCAGTATTGTGAAGATAATGTTTACTTGAGGATTTCTTATTTAACATATATAATAACAGACTATAGCTTTGTTTGAATGAAATTTTGAAGCATTTATTATGCTGACTATTCAAATTGATTTAGAAAGAGGAAAAAGAATCGACCTCGGGCGGGACTCGAAACCACGATCTTTCTCTTGCAGGGGGAATGCTCTGACCACTAAGTCACCGAGGCCGCACGAAGCCAATCCAAATTCTTCTATACTTCCGTCTTTGGGTCGCCCCAAGTTCGAGTCCCGCCCGACTATCTTTTCTCTTTCTAAATCGATTCGTATAGATTTGTTGTTAAGGGGTAACCGGAGTTGGGCAAAGGCTCGGATGATGATGATTAATATTAATGTAAATTGTCATGTATTCGACAAATTCAAACTACTAAATTATAGTAATTCGCTACCATTTTGATTCAAATACCTACTTACATTTGAAGATATAGGATGTATCTTTTGGAAGCGAAAGAGGCATCCTATATTTTATTATCTAATATTTTATTATAGCCCAATTTTGACTTATACGATATGGATACGACATATGTGCAAATACTGAAACCGCGAAGCATCCTGGTCCGTAGGAATAGAACCAAATTAAATTTAAACTTAAATTCCCTGATTTATAAAATTCGAAATTTTCTAACAAAATAATTATTAAAATAAATGTAGAAAATGCAACCACTTGTATAAGTCATTAAATAGTTTCATCCATTGCTTTAAAGTCATTGACTGTGTCATAAGTCATTAATAAATACGCACACACCTTCACACACACACACACAACAACTTCACACACACACACAACAATAGGCATAGTAGGTAACTTACTTGAACAGCTAAGCGGCAACATGCGATTCTACAGAGTGCTCAAAGTTGTTCAAATTCTATAAAATTAAAACTCTAGTTTCTGCCCTTAATACTGGACCAATTTTGTTCAAACTTTTCCTGCTTGAAGCTTAGGGGGTACCAAGTATATGGTTTCAATTATTGCCTATATGTCGTATCCATATTGTATGATGTTCAAAGTCTATAAGTATTCTATGGTTATGTTAGGTTACGAACAAAATATAACCAACCGTGACCCTAGTAAACAATGACGTGTATATCCTAGCATCGCCAAATTTATCAAAAAATCTACCACCTATATAATATTCATATAACTTCAACGATGATAGTTTGGCAACTTTTACAGGAACCCGACAGAGAGCGTGGTAATATCAAACTACGATTACGGAAGTACTAAGAAGAAGAGCAACATCATATCCAGAAATAGCACTGACGGCGTCACCATCATGACTATCCGGGACAGTAATGACTTCCTGACTGGAGACATCAACGACAAGTGCATAAATAGATAGGAGTGGAACCGTTTTCGTAACAGACAATGATCAGACTTGATGTTAGGGATCGTTAATTTTTAAATCAGGTCTATGATTGATTTTCCGCATATAATTCCAAAACGTGAAGTGATTAAAATTTTTAGTGTCATTAGATTTGATGTGTATATGGCTGTTCATAGATTTATTGATAATATATATTGTAAGGGAAAGCATATAGAAATGTGGACCTGCATATTTTTGTATTATAGAAAGATATGTGTAATGTATGTTAGATAAATGATGGCAACTTGATGTTATTTATCTACTACAACTTTAAATATGTATATTATTAAGCTCTCTGGCTATTAATAAAATAATATAACTGTTTAAAAGAAATTCTTTGTATCAGCAGTCTTAATTTTTTGTTCCAATAATACGTAGCATCTATTTCATTGTAAATATTGTTTAAAATTATTTCATTGTATACAAGCTTGTATACTCTAAGTATACAAGTGATCAAATTGTAAAAAAGACTGATGTGATTTAGTGTTCACATCAGTCATTTTCCAATGTGTCTAAAACAGCATTTAATCCTTTTTCAAATTTCGCTTCGTAAACGACTGTTCAAAACAATCAATCAACAGAAATCAAGCAAAAATAGATGTAATATAACATTTAGGTACACTTTTACCTAACTACCAAGGTACGAGTATGTCGCAAGACTGCTGAAAGAGTCCAGCATTTCATCAATAATTTTATCAATCTAGTCAATCAACAGTCAACGTCAAAAGTATACTCAACATTATGTATAAGTAATTGGAATAGAATAGAATAAATATTCTCACCACATATTTGGATACAATATTTTATCAATCAATCAATTAGCCTATTTCAGTCCACTGCTGGACATAGGAGTTTCCCAATATGCGCTACGTTCACCGTACGTTACGTTTTACGTAGCGGTGGGACCACGGGTAATAGGGGGCACTATCACTAGTTTCACTCTCACTACAAACTCGCACTAGGTATATCCACTCGTGATTTTGTTTTTGCTTGGCTTGTTCCTGATTGTTTTTGCAAAGCAGAAACACTGAAACCCATCCTTACGATTGAAATTTCTGTACTTTTTTATTTCAATCGCTTCCCTGACAAATTTTAGTACCTATATAGAGGCGTTCTGTCGAGAGCATCTGGGGGTTATGTAACTAAAAGTTTCAAAATTTTGACGATTACAAGATTTTGAAATCGAATTATCTACTCAGAAAATAAATCTTCACAATCATCATCTACTTTTGAGGTTGGCTGTACCTATTAAATTATATTAGTTAGGTATTATTACTCTGTGGGATATAATTTATTTGCTAATAATTGAGACTAACAAGAGATTAATACATTGATTAATATAATCGGATACTGAATTGAGAAATGGAAGTGAATGCCTATACACTAACGCACAGTGTATACTTCAATTAGGTACTCAATTCTGAAACCACCAATTCTTAACTCCATTTTCATGATTTATGTAAAAAATATATTGTACCTAGCTACATTCAAAGATTCAGTCAATGAATCAATCAATTAGACTATTGCAGTCCACTGCTGGACATAAGTAGGCCTCTCCCAATGTGCGCCACGTCCGCCGATCCTCCGCATTCAAAGATTAAAAGACCATTATTTTATTCACCACCTAAAAATTATATTTAAATACTATTAAGGATAATTTCTGTAAGATATAGGTATTTTAAGTAAAAGTAAATAATATAATATAGTAAAGCTTTATATTATAAGATACGATATATTCCAAATATTTGTACCAATTAAACGAGATAAGAATAATTTATTAAGATGTTATCAAATAATTATGTTAGTATTAAATCAATGTAATATTTTTTGTGTAATAAATAGATGACTAAATTATTTTTGTTTCATTATTACCGTTCACATAAGTAAAACCGCATCTGAGGGGTTAATTTGATTTGCTAAAGTGATAGGTTTTTTAACATTACGTTATTCCTAACACCCTGTAGAAATTCATAATGAAGAATTTCAGAAATTTATAACAAACTGCGAATAACCCAAACATTTTGAAATTACAAAACAGCTTTGACGAGTCATTAATATTAAGAGTGCCTCGGAGGGTACGTTAAGCCGTTGGTCACGGTTGCCATTCGAAAATCTATGGCAGTAGTTACGGGTAGTTGGAGCCCTATAAAAAGTTCGACAACTGGAACTTCTCTTGTCTCGCTGCAATGCTTCGATATCGCCCAATATAGGTTGTTGAGGTCAGATGGCAGACGCTCTACGGAGAATATCGAAGTCCAGCCAAATCCGCAGTTAGACTAGTAAAGCGGACCCCAGGCTCCAAGGTGAAAGCTTCGAAAGAAGAATTAATTAAGAAATAAATAGGATCTCTGACAAGATAATGTAGTACTAATTGTATAATTTAAATAAACAATCGAAAATAACATTTAACTACAGAAAACTTTACATAGGTACACGAATACATATTATAATTTTCTACTTAGAGAGATAAAAAAGCGCCTGCAAAAATTGTAATAACAAAGTTACCCACGAAACGGAAAATACTCAAAACCGATTCAAGTGTGGCGACTGGTGACTATGATACAACAAAAATAAGAACGAGCTCGACACATGCAAGCAAAACAAACTCAGGTTTGCGTAACAGTACACCTATTTGAAGAACTTTTTTTTTTCTTTTTTTTTATACCACTTAGGTGGCAGACAAGCACACGGCCTACCTGATGGAAAGTGGTTACCGTAGCCTATGGACGTATGCAACACCAGGGGCGTCACACTCGTGCTGCCGACCCTGAAGAAACCTTCTAATGCCCTTCTTGAAGAACCCCATATTGTAGTCGCTTGGGAAAACCATCGCGGGGAGTTCATTCCACAGCTTGAGTGTGCGAGGGATGAAGTTCCTTTCATACCGCACAGTGCGCACCATTTCCGGTCGCAATGTGTGAGGATGAATTCCCCGCCTATGACGAGAAGTGCGATGATAGAATGTAGCTGTGGGCATCATGTCAAACAATTCATCTGAGCATTGTATAGGCGGTAAAACACACACAGTGAAGCAAAGTCTCTCCTGAGACTGAGCTGAGAGGTTCCACATCGCCTGTGAGTATGGGATTGCCGACGAGCCTCAACGCCCGTCTTTGTACCGAGTCGAAAGGGTCAAGCTGGCACGCAGGCGCTCCGGCAAAAAGGTGACAGCAGTACTCCATGTGGGGCCGAACCTGTGCCTTATAAAGGCTCTGTATAATTATAGGTATAATGCCCACGGCTACATTCTATCATCGCACCTCTCCCCACAGACAGGGAATCTATCCCCACACAGTACGACTGGAAACAGTAGGCACAGTCAGGTATGAAAGGTACTTCATCCCCCGCACGCTTAAATAATAATAAAATAATATATTTATTTATTCTCTTCCACAAAGGTATTAAAATACATTTGAGCACTTCGTATTATGTAACATTTCAATCCTTTGTGGGAGACTGGTATCTGAACTAGGAAACCCTGTCACACAGATTACCAGGCCCCCTACAAGTTAAGTGTGTATTATACTTAAATTAGCGCAAAATAACATAATGATTCAGTGCAAAGAGAAAATACAAAGAAAAACAAAAAATCCAATTAGAACTAGGCACAAATTAGGTGGGGTGTGTGTGTCTATGTGTGTGTGTGTGTGTGAATAAACTGTGGGATGAACTCCCTGCCGTGGTTTTTCCAAGCGACTACAGTATGGGGTTCTTCAAGATGGGCATTAGAAGTTCTTACGGGGTCAACACCGCGGGTGTGACGCCACTGGTGTTGTATAAGTCCATAGGCTACGGTAACCACTTTCTATTAGGTGGGCCGTGTGCTTGTCTGCTGCCTGAGTATAAAAAAAGCTAAGTACTTACGTATACACCTAAAATAAGTACCTACCTCACCAGTGAAACATAAATAAACCTAATGAATAAATTTAGCTCCTGTACGAAAATTATATTTGTGACTAACGCTGATATATTGCTATTTACGTAGACATTGCGACTTCTTTGGGTCAACGTAGGGCATGTAGGTATCACTTTCTCTATACGTGTATATAAAAATACATTAAATAAACATATGAATATTTACATATAGATTGATCATGTTCACAGGTTCACTAGCCTAGCAATCAGAATTGCGTAGTTAGGTACTTTTATCTAGTTACCTACTTGGTCTGCTTGAAACAGTTTATTGAACAGCGATAACATAGCGGTAGAAATGAACAGTAAATTGTAACAGTGCTGTAATGTGAAAATGAAGTCAATATAATATGTTTTTTTTTTGCCGTTCCAATATGGCAAGTATGTAGGTAAATCTATCTGTTCTTGTACCATCTACAGCACGAGTGTACGATGAGCAGAAGCACCTAGGTAAGTGACGTAAAAAAAACAGAAAAAATAAACAAAAGGAAGAGCAGATTGCGAGATTTAGATGCACGTACGGAGATAGGTGTATTCAAACAGACAAATTCTTCAACTTTATACCAGTAAGGTGGCAGACAAGCACATGACCCACCTGATGGAAAGTGGTTACCGTGGCCTACCACCAACACCAGGGGAGTCAGACTCGTACTGCCGTGTTTAGGTTTTCATTAGAGTGACTGCCTTCTTAGCTTCCAACCCCGAGAGTAAAGCCTACGCTAAAGCCTTGTCCGTCCATCAGCAGGAACACTAGCTCGCAGGTGAGTTCAAAGTGGGCCTCTAAGATTGGGCCCCATATACATCCGTCTGACAATTTATAATGTAAAATGTAATTTATGTACGTCCATAGGCCACGGTGACCGCTTCCCATTAGGTGGGCCGTGTGCTTGTCTGCCAACTAAGTGGTATAAAAAAAATGTATTAGGTATCTTACATTTGAGACACCGTGGTTACCACCCAAGGGGCCCCTCTCGAAACTGAATATGCCCTGAGTCAGCCGGGGTGCGAAGGCCTTATGAAGAAATGGCCATGTTTTTCTGCAATATATGGCTGCACTATTGGCAACTAATTGCCCGGCAACATCAAAAATATATCATTGCAACTGATGGCCGAACAATCAATGGCTGTGCAATGTGTTGCAAATATATCTGCAATAGTATGGCTCTTGCTTGATGCAGAATCATAAACGGACTACACAAACCGGCAACAATGGCTGACGAAATCACACTTGTTGCAGCAGCTTATATTGTTTTATTAAAAAATAAACAGAAAAAGAAGAGATTGTGGATTCAACCTAACTTAAATAGGCGTGAAACTTCAGATAATTTAAGTCTAGAAATAAGCCTTGATAGTAAATTATCTAACAATTCGCGTAGAAAAGGATAGACTGTGTCATAACAAGGAGAGCAACTGAAACAATAGAACTGGTCGAGCAATATTGCAGTAAAATCGACCGCCTAGCGATCGTCCGGCAACCCATTGCGGCAATATCGGCAACACAAAACATGTTTGGCTATATTTCTGTGACATTACTGCAATACTGGCCGGTATTGCTGCAATAGTTGAAATGTTGCCGGGCCACAGTGCTGCAGCCACTAATTGCAGTAAAACATTGCCCGTTTAGAAGCACCTTTAGTCTACCACATTTTACACAGCGCTGATTATAGATACAAAGTAAGCATAGCAAAACTAACTTGTGTTATGGCATTTAGACTGCAGAAAAACATACTTAGATACCTTACCCGAGACATCGTGCTGTTTTAGTCGGTTCGAGTTCGACACAACCACCCTCGGCGGTCGGTGACGTAAAAAGGTACGTCACATCTCTCATTAGTGACACAATTCATATAATTTTAAAAGTATTTAAGGGCCCACGCAAAATCACTTAAGCATGTTGGTTTCATTTTAGACCAAAAGTGGGCATAATACGCTGTGAATTTTAATGTGACAGTCACAATTACTCGAACCTCAGCTTACACGAAGGGCCCGAATGTAATTAATGTCTCTTAACGCAGACCGCATCATAATTAATATAATTAAATTTTAGGGTGAAAGCGTAGGTACTTCTGTCTGAATATCATCTCGGTCGTGCATGTAAATAGTAGTAATTAATACTAACTCCCGGAAAACTGTCTATTAGTATCTCCTGTAAAAAAAGTAAATTCATCAAAAGATCGCACTCGATGAGATCTGATAGTCAGGTACTTATAGCCAGAAAATCGAAATGAGGGAACTTGTTCACCTACGTATCGTTTTCTATCGTTCCAGAAGGATAATAAAGTTTAGTACCTAGACCAATTTAAAATATTACCACAGATTACAATAATATTGTTCCTAATATTGCTACAAAAGCTCTATCGTGTACCTGTACAGCAACAGATCGATTTTGGCTAGCAAAGTACTCAACATGATCTTAATACCTATGATTGTTCTGATATTTGGTACACACCTTTATTTTGCACGATAATACAAGTAATAAAATATAACACTGTTTGAATTGATACCTCGGACTTCAAGATCAAGATCAATCTGATGGTGACTGTAGGTACCTAGTGTTGTTTCCTGCTAGGTAAAATATTTGCTAGAAATTCAAGTCTCATGTGCACATACAAAGACACACAAAATGAACTTTTCTTCCTTATTTGTGAAAATTTTCAATGGCAGTATTTTTGAGGAAATTCTGCTATTACGAATTTGAGGAATCAATAGGGAACGTGCAAAAATAAAATTTACATACTGAAACAACCCCAAAACTGCCTCTGTGGCGTAGCGGTACTGAACGCGGCCGCTATGCAGGAGGCGCGGGTTCGATCCCCGCTCAGTGCAAATATTTGTATACATGAATATGGATATTTGCATTGGTCTAGGTGTTTCTACGTATAATATGTATATATTTACGAAAAACATGTACCTAAGTATAACTAGTTAAGCTATGCTTACTTTGGGTTTAGATAGCGTTGTGTAGAATGTCCTACAATATTTATTTATTTTATTATCATAGGCCAAACGGAGCGGACTATTGCTGAACGAGTCAAAGAACGCATCGCAGCTGTAAAAAAGCTGTAAAAAAGGCAACAATCACTGGATTGAATTCCACCATACGCAAGTCCTCTCCACCGAAAGTCACTTTTATTCCAGAGCTTTAGGTAACTACGTGAAGCGATTGAATTCGAGAAGCACAAAAATTTCAATCGGAGATGGTATTTAAATTATCTGCAACATGGAATCGTTTCTTCCTTACTTGTAAAAAAATTAAATAGCAGTATTTTCTTGGGGATAAACTGCTATTGCTAATTTGAGGATAAATAATACTATTATTATTTATCCTCAAATTTGCGATAGCAGTGTGTTCCCTGTGCAACGTTCAAAGATAAGATTTACTTAAGTACTGAAACTAGCTCAAGGAAGTTCAGAAAATTATGCTAAATGTAAATAATAATATATTATAATCAGTAATTCCGAGATGCGTCAGCAAAGTTCGTATTACTGAGCACAACAAATTGATATCGCCAGGAAACATTTAATTTGCTGAGTAATGCATCTGGAATATTCAGAATGATTTATAAATAGGTACTACTGAGTTAGAATAAATAAACTGCAACAGTAAGTTATATTTTAATGACTTTAGAAGGGTAATCAATAGGTATAGTACCTACGTTAGAGCAAGGAGATCGTGATAATCAACTAACCTTGGCAGCAGTGAGAAGGGAAGATACTGATACTATTAATACCAACACAAGCGGATCTAGATCCTATCCTGTCCACATTTAAAAATAATCATCAAAACAACGTCACCTACCGACTCGAAACTTGACTTTTTCGGCAGTAACTGCCCTCTAAACCCCCAAACACGATCAGCAGGTGTCCCAGGTAGCTCGTGAGATTGTTTTAGGTCCTACGGATTGCTAAGCCATTAGGTCTCAAACGCCGAAAATCAGCAGCGCAAGTGTTTTGTCAATAGTTAATAGAAACTACTTTTTTTTCATCCTAGCATTAATTCAAGTCGCATCCAAAGCTTTCACCTCAAAGTCTGGGGTTCGTTTTACCAGTCTAACTGCGGTTTTGATTGGACTTCGATATTTAAAAACTATTAGAAACTATACATGTTATCATTAAAATATCATTATCCTAAGCCCGATTTGACATTTTTCATACATTTAATTGAACTTAATTTATTAATGAATGGATGCATATGAAAAAAAAAAAACTCGTTGCATACAAAGTTCGATTTCAAAAGATACCTATCTATTAATTGTTAGTGTCGGTAATCCATCACAGTTTTATCTAGATTAATGATGTAGTTTCATGAACTGATAGTCAACTCACATTATAAGATTAACTATGTAAACTTATGTACCTATCTACGTACTCACCAAAAAACTTATGTTAACAACCAAGAATGCCAATTATGAAAGAAAATGAACAGATGAAAATTATTTTAAAAATGGTGTTTTTATGAGAGCGATTCAGTGAAATAATATTTAGAAATTCTGAATAAGAGCATAGGTTAGAATAAAGCGCCCATTTGGCAGCAGTAGTTAAATCACATCTTTCCAGATGAATGTATGGAATTGGACGTTTGACAGTCTCAACGTAACATGTAAACGTCAAAATTCGTGTCATATTACGTTAAATCTCATATCTTCATCATCCTATTCTACAATACAACGGCCAACGATCTTTCACTTGTCTAGGGGACTGACGTGAAACCGAAAACTTTACCTTGCCTAAAATATTAAATTACCTTCGCTGAGATACCCTTCTATCTACCCTTTTATCTATTTTCATGGTTTTGTAGACGTGAATTTACAATTACAATCGCAGTCTTATTCTGTATGCAGTACCTACCTAAGTTGCAGAAAATTTTCCAATGTCAGCAGATTTGCTCTCCATCGACATGATTACATAGGTACCGTAAACAAGCTAATCTGCAATATTCAGAACACGATAGTCACGGTAATAGTGGTGTAAAGGCTCGTTTAGACGGGGAGAGTTCGTCGCACGTTTCGGTCCGAAAAATCGTACGTGACTATCGCTGGCAATAATCGCCATACCATTAGCGCATCAAAGTGTTTACACACAGGAAAACACTATATTTTCGCCTAAGACTATGTCATACGAGACTAGTATGTGACGTAATCGCCTATGTTTGACATACGATTATTGCTTGAATTTTTTTATTTTTTTATATAGGACACGTCAATTTGACTTCGCCTCGCCTGATGGTAAGCTGAAGGCAAAGTCTCTGAAAAGAGGGTCACCATTAAAGACATGTACCATGTTACAATGGTGGCACTCAGCTTGACGGCCTCATCAGATGCTTTTTCTTTTCTTTATCTTTTCTGTTAAAGCATCGTTTACACGAGGAGCGTTCCTCGCCCACAAGTTTTTTCTGTCCTTTCAATAATCGTATCATGGGGGCGAGTAACTCTCCTCGTGTAAACGATGCTTTACGCAATAAGTCACGTTTTGTGGTCAACTCGTTAGATGCGAATGCGTTCACCGCATGCAATGCCCGTTCAATATCACTGTGTCGTTGGATTTATCTGTCTGACGCAATGATATTATTATAAACTCTAGACGCTTTGTCCGCACTTTAAAATGGTGACAAAAATATTGGTCATCATTTTTATGCACCAAGCAGCAAAAGTCTTTAACAATAAATTAGTAATAATAATTATTATTCTGATTGTTATAAATGATAATATTCAAATACTCTAATCTTATTTTAATAATATTTTACAAATATTAAAATCCACACATAACAGACTTATAAGAAAATAAAGAAAAAAAAAACAAAAACAATAACAAAGTAATAATAATATAACTAATCTATAAAAATATTCTAAAATGCGCTCAGGCCTGTACCAGGTGCAAAGGTGCCCATCACGCTGGCAGCGTTGCCCCTTTGGATGGCAATGGCCAGCCTTTGCACCAAATCTGCATCAAATACTTGATTTTTTTTTCATTTTGTAATTTTTTTTGTACACTATATTGATTTGACATTTAATGGACAGCCTCCGTGGCGTAGCGGTAGTGAACGCGGCCGCTACGCAGGAGGCGCGGGTTCGATCCCCGCTCAGTGCAAATATTTGTGTGCATTAAATATGGGTATTTGCATTGGTCTGGTCGTGTCTCGGAGAGCACGTTAAGCCGTCGGTCCCGGTTGCAATAAGAACATCTATGGCAGTCGTTACGGGTAGTTGGTGCCCTAAAAAGTCCAAAAACAACGGTCTAGCTGCAAAGCTTTGATATCGCCTAATGTTAACATTGGGTCGTGGAGGTCAGATGGCAATCGCTTCACGGAAAATATCGAGGTCTAGCCAAATCTGTAGCTATGACTGGTAAAAGCGGACCCCAGACTCCGAGCTGAAAGCTTCGGATGCGACTGGGAATTAACGCTAGGAGTAAGATAAGAATTGATTTGACATTTAATGATAATAAATTTAATGATAACGTAATTCATATAAATTAATAATATTGACGTACTAGCCTTCCGCCCGCGGCTCCGCCCGCGTGCATCTCGGTTAACGCGATCTTTGCTCCTATCTTCGGTTCTACTCAACCGATTGCGATCAAACAAACGTAAGATTTTAAGTCTGAGTAAGCCCTTTCTAACAAAAAAAAAACCGCATCAAAATCCGTCCAGTAGTTTTTGCGTCCATCGCGGACAAACAGATAAACAGACAAACAGACAAACCGACAAACAGACAAACAGACAGGAAATTAAAAAAAAATATTGTCGTGTTCAGTATCGTTAACATAACATAACCCAAGTATTTTTTTTGAATATCTCCAATGTACAGACACGACCACCTTACAATTATATAATAATAGTATAGATTATTAGTAAATAGCTACAATTTGTATTTACTTTGTGTTTGCGTCATTTTTGAAATCCGCCATGTGCCTGTATGACGTATCTTATACGTCATTGGTCTTCTGAATCACCAGAGAACGAGCGGTAATCAATAAATCCAATAGATTAGAGCATTCCATAAATCATTAGTAGACGTTTTTTACGAGTTCTAGGAATTTAAATGGGGATAAAATTGATCCACGACAATGGAACTCAGGACTTCTTAGAACCTACGAATATTTTGTGGGTGGATCTCACAATCTCGGGAATTCGGTGTTAAAAAGGTAGATCAAGACGAGAGGGAACAGGCATACAACATGACAGTCAGAAAACAATTGAATAACATTCCTAACAGCTGTCTTACTTCTTCTGAGTTTTTCTCATTGATATCATTGTTACGAAATTTCCTGATTTGGGTGTGTTAAGGTCTCTGCATACGTAAAGGGTTTTTTCACGGACGGGACGGGACGTAAAGCAAAATGTATGCGGCCCGTCCCGTCCCGTCCCGTCTGTGGCCCCGTGACATATGCATTGCCGCATACATTTTGTATGAAACGATATTTCCAAAACTTCACATCCCGTCCCGTCCGTGGAAAAAACCCGTTGTATGCAGAGACCTTTAAACGTAAGTATGTTTAGGTATACTATAGAGATTAAATAACTACAATTACTTATTAAACTTACTGTATAAATATATAAATTTACGACACCTCAATTTCGTATCCATACGAAACTTCAACTTCACATTGCTAATGAATAACTAAATCACTTTATTGTTTTAAATCTTCGAAAGATTCTAGAGATCTTTTGGATCATTTTTAATCGTTAAGTTAAACGACAAATTAATTCTATTTATTTTTATATTCTAAACAAGCAAAATTTCTTTAAGTTAGGTATATAAATCTAACTGAAATAATATCATTATCGTCTCTGAAAACTCTTCTTAAACTTTTAAAAGACAGACCTTAAAGATTTCCTTACACTTACCTAATTTAATAACAACTTTAAAACGATTAAATATAACGTTTTGATAGCTTGTCCAGACTCTATATAACTTCCATAACGACAAAAGTTGTATGATTTGAGGCCCAATTTACAGTTAAAGGCCTGTATAATTGGGGATTAAACGAACTTACCTGTAAGTGAAGTTCTATCCTAGTTATACGAGTGCTTCGTCCGAAGAGATTAGCATAATAGACTAATGTAGTAACGCAGTTAGTAGCCGCCATCCACACTATTTTGAGATTTTTTATTTTTTATTTTGTGGGTAACCCGATGTTTCATATAGACGCACACCCTATCTAAGCTCATTCGGTTTAGTGTAGAGCCGTTCGTATTGACATATTTTACGAGTAAATTGGGTAATCGTATTTAGACAAACGATTGGGTGGGAGGGATGCTAATCTCTTCGGACGAAGCACTCGTATAACTAGGATAGAACTTCACTTACAGGTAAGTTCGTTTAATCCCCAATTATACTTCGTGCTTCGTCCTCGAGATTAGCATAATAGACTAATGTAGATATTTAGAACCAACATTCGTAAAATATGATGTATTTAAATTTGAAACCCGTTCTGTTGATATTGCTACTGTATTGTAACGATGACAAAGCAAAAGTAGGTATTCCTTTCGAATTATCCTTTCAATGAATGATTGAGAATTTTTCGTTCATTAAATATATCATCAGGGGCCATGATCAAATGGCCCACTTTTAACTTTACTAAATGTATGAGGGCCGAGGTTAATCATTTGGTTTTCTCATATGTGCATAATTGACATTATGTGAGCCGTTGATGCGAAGTCAGTTTAAACCCTGGAAGGACTCAATCCCCCAGGATGTTTAGATATCGTTTGCGCAGACACAGGTTCACTCATAAGTACTCATAACTAATAAAACGATCGTCAGAGTACCTACTCTAAATATGCGCGATGCGCGACCCATATCGAGATAGCAAGGAGTCTTTGCGGGTCGGAACTCTGGTCATTGAAAATATACAACAGCGTTTGTGTTATTTGTTCCCTTTAGATACCTAAATTAAGTATGTTATGTTTTATTAAGTTCTGACGGGTATCTATTTGTTACTTAATTTTTTAATTTTTGTACCTACTCTGAACAGATAATAAGCTGCAAAGCGTAATAATGTTTGTTTACTATATAGGTTTCTCATAACAATTACTTTTATACCTTAAGGCAAACTCAAGGTATGTAGCCGTATCCGTTATTTAACTTCAACTTAATTTGTTAATACCTATATAGGTATGTAGTTAAAAATGTGTCTAATATTAGATATCATTTTTCTAGGCAACAGAGAAATCTGGGTTAAGGATTAGATTGATCCTTAACCCACAGAAGAAATATTATAATAGAAGGAATATTTCAACACAAGAAATATTTGAACTTACACTGTTTCATAATTTTGATAACTTTGCTCTGTAACATGTGAAAAATTGTATATAGAACAAATCTATACCTATTTGGTATGAGAGTAACTCATAGTGGAGTCTATAGTTCTGTATAGCCCTTAGAAGGGGGGTAACTTATGAGAATTTGGTTTATAAGAAATGCTGTTGTTTATGCTAGGAACGTAATTTAATTTAATCCTGTAAAAGGAAAGCATTCATAAAGTTTAACTCTGAAATAGTTAAAATATGCATAGGTACTGCGTTTGCGTTATATATATTCTATAATATATATCTTATTACAAACCGTAAGTATTTTTACAAAAAACAATTGTTAAGTTAAACAGAAAAGGTTACGAGACATTTGAACCTTGTAGACTATAATTATTGTCTGTAGACTTGATGTATTATGCAAACGCATTTATCTTTGTATGTTCACACAAGAAAGGTTGCGTGAAAAGTTTAACGACAGCAGAAGAGCCCGCAAAGCGCGTGGAAGCAGATAGCGGGTCCCTGTGTCCGCCCCGGAGGGAAAACATGAATATTTCTTAGTATCTTCTATGTCTAGATGTCTAGTAACATTATTCAAATGTAATGTAATGTATTATTCAAATACAGGATATCTCCCATAAGCTGATTAATATAAAGTAAGACGTTGACGGGAAATCTGAGAATTTAGACAATCTTTAGCAAATATTTGCGTTAAGACCATTAAACGCTACCATTATTGCCAGCAATTTTAGGTAGGTATATTTTAAATTCATCAATACTGCATGAACTAGCTCGTTAGCTCACTGATTGCTGCCTATTACCTGTACCCCACCCCGTAGTTGAGATGTCTGAAAAGTTAAGTACAGGCCACTATAATCATCTATCTATAATCTTATAGGTACGATAGTGATGATGATGGATCCTATAGGGCATAGGCTATGTATTGAATTGAACGACCCTCACCGGTGAGTAGGTATTTTGTTTGTTACAAAATCATTACAAGCTCACGCGTGCACGCACCTATGGTCAGTTCTACAAATATACTATTGAAGATAGGTATATTTATTTTATATTGTCAACATGTATTCACATAATTAGTTTAAGTTAAAACTAACTTGTTATTTTGTATTTGTTATGTATTCGTTAAATCGATCTTTTTATACAATTTAGGTGGCAGATAAGCACACGGCCCACCTGATGTGATGTGAAGTAAATCCATTCACATCTTTCTTAGCAACACTACGACTGGTTTCATAACCTTAGTTAATACAGGTTAATACATAAGTTGTGTACTGCAAAGGGTAGGTAAATGCAATAAATTGATATAATATATCTTACATTGGAGTCGTAAAGTGAGTTGCGCTTGTTTAGAATGTACCTATTATAGGCATCCTTCTTTAGTTCTACCTTATATTGGTAAGTTATATTATTTTAAAATCATGTCTTCCAATATAAGAATTTGTTTCAACATTTATTTTATTTATAAAAGGATTTAAGTAGGTACTTAATATACGTATATACGTATTCATGCCTGTAAGTCCCGAAGGGATAGGCAAAGTTGTATTATCACTAAGGTACATTTCGTCAACTATGATTTTCGGTCCCACGTGATAGTGGGTGAACCCATCGCCACCAATCGAGCACTTGTCATGGGCTATATGGGCAATTTCAAAATTCAAAGTTATCTTTTATTGAATTTTTAAATTACTTATACTATCAGCCTTAACACTATCATTATAGGATGTTGTATACCTAATGCGATAGTATGGGTATTTATTACAACTGTATATATATACAAAAAATATAACATGCAATGTTATATTATTTAAGTTGGTATGATGAAAACATACTTGATGAAAATTTGACTCTGCAAGATTTCGAAACAGCATCTTTATAACGAATTGCTCACTTGCCTTAGCAAAAGAAACAATACATGATGTGTACTGTGCCCGTTCACTTCCGGACATGGTGCTCTCTTCTGAATATGCCATTTAGAAGAGAGTTTTATAAAATGGTGTTTTATAACCCTCCATATTATGAGAGGATTACCAGATCGTCACTCACTGGTTTAACCACTGGCCTCTGCCTGTCTAGTCTAGTCTAGTTGCAGATTTTTCCTTAATAAATTAAGGATAGCAGTGCCACGCTGCTACACGCATAGCTGCTGGGGATTGTGCAACTTTTTCAATAAGCAATTGAGTGAAGTTTGATGCTGTCTGTCTTATCCTTAATGGCCCCCGCAGCCTACGAATCGGACTCGGATGCTTCCAGTTGAAATCTTTTGAATAAAGCCTTCCATTTTTAATTAACGCTTCGTTGCTGATATTTTCATACCATTTTTGGTATATTTTCTTGACACATTTGAGAATGCCGGCTTAAAACTAACATTTAACCTGGCATAGATCATAGCTCTCAGGTATGCAAAAAACAGGACATTCAGTCCCTTGATTAATACTTTTAGCACGCACAGTTCGCAGTCTTACTTGAAGTATTCGAATATCCGAGTGAAGGATATAAGTAGACAGGGACAGTTCCTAGTTATAGAAATAACACGTACTGTTCACAAATCATGGATTTAAACACTGTTCAACAGTCCCAAACTGTACTGTTCGAAGTGTCAGAATAATTTTATATTAGTAGGTAAGAGACAGTCCCCAGTTATAGAAATAACACGTACTGTCCGCAAACCCTGGATTAAACACTGTACAATAGTTATAAACTGTAGTGTTAACTGTAGTGTTCGAAATTTCAGAATATTTGTATATTAGTAGGTAAGAGACAGTCCCTAGTTATAGTAATAACACGTACTGTCCGCAAACCCTGGATTAAACACTGTACAACAGTTATAAACTGTAGTGTTAACTGTAGTGTTCGAAATTTCAGAATATTTGTATATTAGTAGGTAAGAGACAGTCCCTAGTTATATAAATAACACGTACTGTCCGCAAACCCTGAATTTAAACACTATACTACAGTCCCAAGCTGTGGTGTCCGAAGTGTCAGAATATTTGTATATTAGAAGGTAAGAGACAGTCCCTAGTTATAGAAATAACATGTTCTGTCCGCAAACCCTGAATTTAAGCACTATACAACAGTCTCAAACTGTAGTGTTCGAAGTGTCAGAATATTTGTATGTTAGTAGGTAAGAGACAGTCCCTAGTTATAGAAATAACATGTACTGTCCGCAAACCTCGAATTTAAACACTATACAACAGTCCCAAACTGTAGTGTTCGAAGAGTCAGAATATTTGTATATTAGTAGGTAAGAGACAGTCCCTAGTTATCGAAATAACCGTACAGTCCACAAACCATGGATTTAACCACTGTATAACAGTCATAGACTGTATTTTTTGCAATGTTAGAATATTTTTATATTAGTGGGTAGGTAAAAGATATGTATAGAAATAGCGCGTATTGTCTGCACATCTGTTCGAAGTGTCGGAATAATGCTTCAGTAAGAGATGCTTTTTAATAAAATTATCTATTCGTAAACCATGTTACTCAAACACCATTCAAGTTTTATTAATATAATATCATAAATGATATAACCAGAAATGCCCACCTGCAGTGCTATAAGATAATAATTATTTTTATTATAATATATCTATCTCTACCATTGTACAGTCTCACGCCTGTACATCGCATGTTTATTGGTCTGGCTGTACATCCATTCCATGTATTATATACTGCATTTCTTTTCTAGTTTCCACAACTATGACAACTACAACAAACTCCATTACAGGACTCGATGTGTACAACCATAGATATAAATCAGCATCTTAAAGTGAGGAAGTAAGGGATAGCCCAAGTTAATAAAATTAACACGTAGGTAGGTACTACCGGCAAACTATGTTATTAACACTCAACAGTAACATATTATAAAAGATTTCATCCTTCTTTCTTTCTATGGTAGGAAAAAAGATAGCATTAGCGATATGGAAATTTAATATGAATTCAATTCATTTATTTGCATACAAATTGTTTGCTGACCCTTGGCTCGAAGGTCACCTTGCCTCAGATGCAAACAGGAAAATACGTCTCCATGAGGATGATGATGATGTGCATATAAGTATAATGTCAATCTATAATTTGTGATATTGCTATCGACCTGGGGTACCATCACCTCTTATAAGTATATTTCCATTTCACTCTACCCACATAGTGTGAATCGAATTCGGACCGTTGTCGACGGTCGATATTTGTGTAAGGCAAATGTAAAATCTATTTAAGCAAATAAATATATCCACTTCAGTAAAATATACTGTTTGACCCAGTTTTACCATAATATACTAGTATATATTAAAATAATACTTCTAGAGATGGTCCCTAGGTATTGTTTTACACTGTAATACCTTTTATCTACAAAATCATAAAATGTTTTTCTCAGTTAGTGGTAACGTTTGTGGAAGATTATTATACTATACCACTATACGCATGTCATCTATAGGTTGAAATCAGTAATTATATTTATTATTTTCATACCCTTAGAAAAAGAAATAATAAGTAGGCGGTCGACGCGCAAAAAAGTTGGTCACTGATTTATAACCTTTTTTGAAATATTGTAACATAGGCATACCTTATATACAATAATGTTAACGGGAATTAACGCGATCATGGTATTGTATATCATGGAACGCGAGAGTTTAAAAGTTAGGATAGGCATACCTTGTTTATCCAGATCCTCTCGATGCCGACAATCTGAAGTTATAACTCACCCGAGGAACAGCCGGTGACGATGAAGGCAAGCACCATCACACTTCTTAACAATTTCCTAATTTTTCTTTCTATACGATCACTATTATTAGCCTTAACGTGTAGGCATATTAAAGTATTAAAAGTTCGCTATTTTTGGCGAACGAGATGTGGACGGCGAGACACTAAAAATGCGAATGAGCTTAGATAGGGTGTGCGTCTATATGAAACATCGGGTTACCCACAAAATAAAAAATAAAAAATCTCAAAATAGTGTGGATGGCGGCTACTAACTGCGTTACTACATTAGTCTATTATGCTAATCTCGAGGACGAAGCACGAAGTATAATCGCTTTTACACTTTATAAACATTTCTAAAGAACCTAGATACAAACTTTTGAACTTTCATATTCCATATATCCCTACTAATATTATAAATGTGAAAGTAACTCTGTCTGTCTGTCTGTCTGTCTGTCTGTCTGTCTGTCTCGCTTTCACGCCTAAACCACTGAACCGATTTTAATGAAATTTGGTATAGGGGTAGATTAGACCTTGAGAAAGGACATAGGCTATGTTTGGTCACGATAACCGACATCCACGCGGGCGGAGCCGCGGGCAAAAGCTAGTATACCTATAAAATAATGTTGACAGGAAATAACATAGTCCTGTGACCACGGCTGGTGTAACCTGGTTGAAACTTCAGACAAATCAAAGGTGTATATGTATGTATATAATTATCTATGTCGCAGCCAACTAGCCGTCGTTCAATTAACTACCTAGGCTGACAACGGCCTGAATGATATTCAGGTACCTACTCAATTAAATCGCTAGGCAAATTACTTGGATCGATGAAGTTTAATAACTTGCCTAGACATTTAATCAAACAGCTAGGCAAAACTATTTTTTCTGTATTGTTATAAAAAAAAATAACCACGAAGGCTAAAGTGGAAGCTCCACCTCCGCATTAGTCTTCTTACCCAAGCAAGCTACCTATCTAAGTTGGTAATAACTTGCCTAGACATTTAATCAAACAGCTAGGCAAAACTATTTTTTCTGTATTGTTATAAAAAAAAATAACCACTCAGCTGTGCTTGCTGTTTTATTTCTGGGTGGTGCTCTATCGTGCGAATGGCCTAAGCATTTGCCAGCCAGTTTGTTAAATGTTTAATAGGTACCATGATTGCGCATCCGCGGCAGCCTCCATGTCCGTGACATCGCGGATAAAATACAAGAGAGCCGCCTTCGCTGGTGCGGCCACGTCTTGCGGCAACCGCCAGGCTACGTGGGGAACAAATGCCTGGCAATGGTACCCCCGCCGGGTCCAGGTAAAAGGGGTAGGCCAAAGAAGTCCTGGCTTGACGTCGTGGAGGGTGATATGTGTGTTAATGGTCTCACTACCATGGACGCCCAAGATCGTGCGAAGTGGAGAAGGAAGAGCCGGAAGGCGGACCCTGAGCTTCGAGGTCATCTTGGCCACGGATGCAATCAGGAGAATACGTCTATATGCAGATGATGAGGTACCATGATTGCGTTAATTCCTGTTGAACGTTATTGTATAACTCAAATACATACTGCAATTAAACTTATGGTAGCATTTACTAGAAATCCAGAGAGCATTTAACTACAAGGACTCCCTTGAGGTGTCTGACGTACAGAGTCAGGCTACTAATTTCATAATAGTATCTAGATATGTACAGTGGGCTGCAGGCTGAAGTCCATATAAAAAATAAAACTAAATTTGTATAAAGTAACGTCACAGTCCAACTAATAAGTATCTAATAAATACACTGGTAACCACTAACGTCTCCACTGCAGATAAATACGTTTTTTTAGTTAGAAGCGAAACGAATACAACTTAAGCGTGACGCGAACCCGCGATCTTTCCCTACATGGAGAATTCTCTGACCACTGAGCCATCAATCCTCGCCCAAAGCTCATCTAATTTTTTCTGTACATCCATCTTAAGGCGACAGTGGGAGTAAATAAATGCATTTCTTTCTCTTCTTCTTACTGTGTGTAATAGCTTTTTTTAACCGACTTCAAAAAAGGAGGAGGTTCTCAATTCGGATGTTTATTGAGTATTGTTATCAGAAGTAAAGTCATCCCTAATTCATTCTGTTATAATACACTTAGGAGCTCGAAGAAATATAGATATTAAACTGTCCAGGAGGTTATGTAGCCCACTGTACCTATCCTTAAAACCTAAATCTGATATTCGAGGAATTATTATAACCACACTTGGTTACCAGGAAACATATAATTTCAAGCGCAGTAATATTAACACTGCAGTATGTTTTATGATCAGATTTACGATGAATCGACACAGATGCGTATAATGTTAACTGTGGCCATGGCGTAACAAGGTATAGCGCACGATCGTGACATCTGATGACTATCAAATAAAAAATTGAGGAAACTTCTACACATCTGATATCTTTTCTACTAAAAATATTGTTATCCTGGACGTTCAAACAAAGTACTTACCTTCATTTTAAGGTAAGTTGAGTTGCGTATTTATCTAAATATATATATAACTCAAAGGTGACTGACTGACTGACTGACATAGTGATCTATCAACGCACAGCCCAAACCACTGGACGGATCAAGCTGAAATTTGGCATGCAGGTAGATGTTATGACGTAGGCAGCCGCAAAGAAAGGATTTTGATTAATTCTACCCCCAAGGGGATAAAATAGGGGATGAAAGTTTGTATGAAACTTTGTCAACTTTAAACCGATCGGGCTGAGACTTTGCATGCTTAAAGCTAGTATGACGTAGGCATCCCCTAAGAAAGGATTTTGAGATGCAGGCTATATAAACACTAAGCGATAACCGACTTCCACGCGGGCGAAGCCGTGGGTAGCAGCTAGTTTTCTAATAAAAAGGTAAGAAAAAATAGTTAGAATTACTATTACATAATTGGATTGACGATAGAGAGGTCCCGACTTCATATCCTTCGACATTACCGACATGAATCCTCTTCTAACACAAGCAATTTGGCTTAGCTGGAGGGCTTAGCGAAAATACTAGGAATTTCAGTTACCTACTAGTAGTCTCTAAAATCCCGGTTACATTCAAAGATTGAATTGCGGTACAGTCAGCATTATAACAATCGCAGCTTCGCAGCTGTTAAAATCCGCAAAAATGTCTCAACAATAAGAATTCAAATTTATTTCAGCAAACAATGTGTCATTTTTATTGAAGCAGCTAAAGTGCCAAAAGTAACTCAGTCACTAAAAATTATTTAAGCATTCTGTTATTCAATTTGTTCTTCACATCCAATAATTCAAATATCGCCGCATCCGATGTAGCAATATATCTACGCAGTCATGGTGTTCAAAATTATGTCAACATTTTGGCCGACTGTACCTACCCGGAATTGTTCCTCTCCTCATCTTTTCCATAAGATGATTTAGCACTGTGAACACCTCTACCGCCTGCGCTAGTACCTCATCCATCAATTAGCTTCTCTTCTTGGCTTGAACCCCGAAGGTTTTAGTATAGTATAATTCACGCGGTCGGCGCCACGAGCCACAACTAGTATTCCCATATTTATGGCTATGAATGATATCACTAGGGTCTTTGGCCACAAAACCACTAATGGACAGACACATTAGTGATTGGTAAGCGTCTGATAACCAGGCAATGACTTGCATGTGAATTCGATGACTCAACTTGCAGTCATTGTTTTTATTGTACGGGTTTTTCCAGATATTGCACTACAACAATGCAATTATTGTTTCATCATATTTTATTGACATAGTTTATACTTTATTGATGTGAAAATTTCTCTAGGTGTGAGGCTGCCTTTTCATAGAAACTTTTGGGTGAACAGAAATCAAGGAACTCGCATCATCGTCACGCTGACGTCAGAATGGGTAACGATACTACAATATAGTTTTAGTTTTTTTTTTATATTTTTCTTTTCCTCTTAGCGTTAATTCCCAGTCGCATCCGAAGGTTTCCGCTCGAGGGATGTTTTTAAATTATAAAAGGTCAGAGTAACTATTTGACAAATTGTGATAATTCACATGTGACACCTCTTTGAAGCGATCAATTTCTTTGTTTGTGCCTACGAATAATGTGTTTGAGCACTGTTTTGTAAAGTAAATACTATACGTGTGGTGACGGATAAAGAATACAATTATCACCACCCTGTCTCATCCGAAGGGTAGGTATTGTGTAATGGACGCTCTGAAGCGTCTGCTGCCCAATTTGAGGGGCCCGGAGGACTCCTGCAGGAGACTCTACGCGGGTATCGTGCGGTCCATGGCTCTATATGGGTGCCCCGTATGGGCGGACAACCTGCGAGCCAAGTACGTGGACCTGCTGCGTAAACCGCAGCGGATAATGGCCATCAGGGCCATCAGGGGGTACCGCACGATATCCTTTGAAGCAGCGAGTCTCCTCGCTACCGTGGATCCTGGAAGCGAGATCCCTTTCGGCGCTATACCGCTCCCGAAAGGCGGCGCGGGAGCGGGGACACGATCCTGAGCCTGAAGAAATTCGGGCCGTGAGATCCCGGCTCCACAGGGACATGGTGGCGGAGTGGGAGCTACAACTTGGGCAACCACGCGCAGGGCGCGCCTTAGTAGCGGCGGTAAGACCCATCATGGGGGAGTGGCTAGAGAGGCCACATGGCGGCCTCTCGTTCTGGCTGACGCAGATTATCACCGAGCATGGATGCTTCGGGCGGTATCTGCATCGGACCGCGAAGAAAGAGCCAACGTCCGAGTGCCATCACTGCGACGCGAGCGAGGATTCGGCGCTACACACGCTCACCGAGTGTTCGGCGTGGGAGACGCCGAGACGGGAGCTAGTGGCGACCCTGAGAGTGAGAGTCCTCACGCTCGCCACTTTGCTCGCAGCGATGGTTCGCTGCGCGGATGCGTGGGCTGCCGGCGCCTCCTTCTGCGAGCAAGTAATGCTCGTGAAGGAGGCGGCGGAGCGGGAGCGAAGGAGAATCGCAGACCTTGCGGCCCGCGAGGAGCGAAGGAGCATCGCAAACCGCGTGGCCCGCGAAGAGCGGCGGCAACTCGGGCGTCGGAGGTCGCAGAATGACCTCCGTCCCCCATGAGCGCGGGCCTGGGGGTGACGGGTGGAGCCGCCTGTCACCCTAGCAGAAGCAGGCCGCGGCGGCAGCGCGCATTGCGTGCCTCCCCACACCCGGGGGCGAGTTGGGGACTCTGTGGTCCCTACACCGGAAGAGGGCCAGATCGAGAGATATGGCCCTGGGTCGGCCGGGGTGCGAGGGATATGGCTACGACAATCTCACCTCCGGCAACTGACGACCCACAGATGGCGTGCGTTTTAGCCGGTTCGAGTCCGACATAACCTCCTCCCCCGGTTCCGGTGGGGGAGGTATCCGTGGGGATTTTTCGCACGATAAAAAAAAAAAAAATAAAGGTATTGTGTAATGGAAAAATACTCGGACGATATCACCGTGAGAAAAGGCAAATTCGAAATAAAACCCTGTACCAACCCGTCAGACCAGTGTGGCAACAGTACTTAGGTCAAAGCCTTCCAACATTGAGAGAAGCCTATGTCCAGTAGTGGCTGGGATAGGCTCATTGATTGATTGAAATACTTCTTCGACTTTTTTCAATTTTATCAGACATCTCCAAAGTACCACCCCGTATGTTTTATAAATAATTCCATTTAGAGGTATATTTTATATTAACTTCTTGAATTATTTTGTTGGGTGTATAGATCCCCACCACAATCTACAAGGCTTAGCCAACCTATCTGCTAGCCAGTACAGTAAACCTACGTAACGATATCTTTTATTATCATCGAGTAGATACGAAAAGTGTGGTTAAAATTTAAAACATATTCGTATAATATAATAATGTTAAATGATGCATACAAAACTGTACTTTGAGGAAAATTAAGTTATTCCCCATGTAAAGAGATCTTGGATATTTTATCGTTCCAGTATAATACATGATACTCATATATGTATAATGATGTGACGTACAGACTACACCTACACCTACACCAGACGTATACCTATTTTATAACCTCACAAGATGTTATCTAGTGTCGTAGGTTTGATCCCCGTACAGTATAATTAAAACTGTAATCATCATCCTCCTGATGCGTTTTTAGGACCCCACAAAGATCTATTGGGTCCAAATTAACCTTACCTGCAAGATGATACACCTGCTGATTGATAAACGCGACTCTGGTGCAGGTTTTCCTCCTGGGTTTGGGGTTAGACGGCAGTCGTTCATTTCAATAGAAGGCCATATTTATGTAAGTTATGTCAATAGGAGGAGAAGGAAGTAAGCGGACTCCAAGTTCCGGGGTGAAAGTGTCAGATACAAACTCAGATTATGTGACTTGGGAATGTATCAATGAGAACTTTTATTTTCTTGATAATTTTATGTTGATATGGTCATTTCTTTTTAAATAGGATACGTCAATTTGTCTTCGCCTCGCCTGATGGTAAGCTGCAAAGTCTCGGAAGTCATTTATATAAACTATTATTGATTTGTGTTTTATTAGAGTTTTCTATTTGCTATTTCAAGTAACAATCACTACCATAGTGAATCATCATTATGTTGCGGAGAATTTTATCACTATCGAACTCAAATTACCGACACCGAGACTCAGATTACTCAGAACAATTTATCAATGAATTGGACAATAACTGTCCAGTGTTTTCACATGTTCCAATTGACAATGTGATCTATTCAACCTTTGGAACGTCCATCCGTGCAGTCATAATTGATATTTCAAATTCTAGGAAAAGAATCTCGCACCATAACGAAACATACAGAAATTTCCGTCGTAGGTTATTATTGAGATCATTTTAGTAGAATCGAAACAAAGTCCAACCTTAGTATAAGAATAATGCCTAGTAATTAGGCGTGCCACTTTAGGAATACTAATTAGTAAGTAAGCAGGTAAAAATTAGAAAAAACAAAATATTATTTGTATTGAACATCGTAATAGCTAATAATAAGTAGTAGGTATGGCGCATTGGAAGAGGCATTGTGTTCAACAGTAGACTGTAACTAATAGGCTTAAAATTAAATAAATACCTACATGAAGTATAAGTACATGTCATACATCTTGACACATATCTATGTAAACGCACAAAATTGTGTTGTTTCTAAACCACAAGTTTTACAATTTCAGTTCTAAAATCTATTCTTAAATAACTAATTTCAACAAAAGCTATTTGTCATTAAGCCACTTAAATACATTTTTTGAGTCATTTATCATTTTACAACTTAAATAATGACACTTCTAATAAACTGAAAGATGTATTTACTGAGTCAGAAGTCCCATGAAATATTATGTAGATAACGCTATATTTGCATCATATTTTGCGTGACTTCTAAATAAATTTACAACGAAATACTATGTCTGCTCAGAGCAGGAGCTTTGAGGATAAATACATGCTAAAATTGTTATGACCGGAGTCGAACTTACTGGAATTATAAAATACTTCGAACATCAGGCCTACTGCTGAGAAATACTATAAATATAACTATAAATTCCAACAAAATCATACAGCTGCAACTGAGAATTAAAAACCTTGAAAAAATATACCCATGGTTTGCAAAGCTTCAGGAAATATTACAATAACTTGGAAACTGTTCACGACTGGCATGATTCCAAACTGGTTGACTTGGTTTACGATGTATTATAAAAATTGTTGCTACCCCTATAAATTTCTATACAACTTTATTTAACAGTCAGCCAACTGAAGCTCATTATTTGGGTTTCATTTTAAAATCCTACTAAATATAGTTAAAATCTCGCTGCAGACTCGGTCATAAATCATAATCGGCCTAGGGATATGCGCTAGTTGACCGACGACGGCATCTGTGGTTCAGTGGTAGAATGCTCACATATTTACAATAAAACACGTTTATAAGGTTTTATACTACTGTAAGAGAGCGAAACACTCGAATGATTTATGACCGAGTCTGCAGCGAGATTTTAACTATACTATAGTATTGTAATGTCCAGTTTATAATTGAGTTTTATCAACGCCTACTTAGGGCATCTGCGTCCTAATTTTTTTACGTGCGCCGGAGCCAGCGGGGGTGGATATGTCGGATTCGAACCGACTAAAACAGCACGGACGAAGTAGCCTCTGGAATATCCCTTACTCACCGGCTGACCTAGGGTGTGCTGACTACGATGTCACCATCTTTCCTCAGAAAGAAGGGGGAGGGGCGCGCATCGCACTGAGTATGCGAGGATCCTGCGAAGATAGCCTACACCAGAGCCTCGTCTGTTGAACAACGGGCAGATCCACAGACTTGCCGATGAGGATGACATGAGCCCCATATAAGTTTTAGAATAGATATATCTTTCATCATCATCATCATCAATTTTGTCTAAACTTTTTCCAGTTCATCTAGGAGATTTAAAAAAATTCCGTAAGAATTGATAAAAGGTCCGTTTTCATATTGTTCAAAGTACCTTTTTGATTCAATCAACATTCCTAATTGGGTAGATACATACCTATATAATTACCTTTGACTTAATACATACAGGTATAATTTGATGTAGGAATCCCCAAATTACTTATATATTTTGGTAGATAAGTTATATTATAATCTAATATAACGTTATTATAATAATTATATAGGTACCTACACCTACATCTTTCATCAAAGTCGATATGAACTTTTGCGGGTTCACAGGAGATTACTAATGACTCTACTATTAATATAAGATAGAGACTTATGGCTGTTATTACCTCTATGAAACATTTATGACTTGTCTTGTACTTCAAATCTTGACTAAGGCCGTAGGTAAATTACGTTTTTTACAAAGTGTGTTTCTAAAACTTACGAAAAGTTTTTAAAATCTAATTCATAACGAATCAACCTTTAAGTGATTCTGAAAACACAACCTCACGAAAACCTAGTACGGAATGCAAATTATTTGTTTTTATTTTTCTTTCCACACACATACATCTCACGTCTTTATTCCCGGAGGGTTAGGCAGAGGTGAATTCACACCCACACTTCACCAATAATTTTGTATTAGGTTCCACGTAATAGGGGGGTGAGCCTATTGCCGTATTCTGGATTCTGGCCACTGACTCGATTCATGCATCTGAGGCAGAGCCTGGGCTGAAGGTATATATTTGTCTGAGGTTAATGTCTTTCTAATCGAATCAAAATCACGCGTTTTGAAAACGTGGTGACGCCTAACTGTGCATCAGCCTAAAAAATGTATAACGAATTTTAGAAAAATCGTTCCCATGATGCAATTTTGTGAGATTTATTAGGTATGGCAAAGTATGATGTAAAACAACGTTGGAAAACCCAGATCTGTAATTAAACAGCTTTATGTGTGACGGTGAATGACACTAATGGCGCACCTACACTGGTGTTATTGTTCACTACGCTCACTGACGTAGTGTTGTTATGAGACTTACCAAATATTACATGATATTTTAGTTTCTCAATCCCAATTTCACTCTGATGACAATTTGTGGGGTGATAGGCACCTCATATACTAATTGCAAACGTAGAACTACTGTATTTGAATAAGTTAGACTATGAGCAGTTGTGCCTACGATTGATCTTTTTTTATACCACTTAGGTCGCAGACAAGCACACGGCCCACCTAATGGAAAGTGGTTACCGTGGCCTATGGACGAGTACAACACTAAGGGAGTCACACTCGTGCTGTCAACCCTGTAACAACAGAGATTTTGTGCCGAAGATAAGTAGGACAAGCCACTGGTCTTCCCACTGACAGCACAAAACCTCTCCAGTAATTAGGATGCTGCCTTTGTACTATACTGAGTACTCTACTCACTGTACTACTGATGCTAGTATCTTACACATAAAATATGGTACCACTATGATTTGCGAATATACTATGTAGGTATGATCAAACCAACCTCAGCTGTATCCTATCCTACTTCCTACTAATAAGTATTTTATATATGAAAGTTTATGAAGATGTTTGGATGTTTGTATGTTTAGTCAATCACGCTTTATCAGTTGAACGGATTTGGCTGAAATTTGGTATACGCATAGTTTGTAATACTAGCAATGGTTTCGGAAACGGGATCAAAATTATACACGAGCGGAGCCGCGGTTAGTTACTAGCTAGTAAAATATAAACACTAAGTTTAAAACTAAATGTTCTCAGTGAACTTTGCTCATCAATTAGACTTCGGTCTTCTAATTACTCCTAAAATAAACTCCTGTATAAAAACCTCAATAGCTTTAATTGTCATTTTTCTCGTAATAAAATTGTCTTAAATGGTATTTCCAATGACTGACGTAGTAAGACTGACTATTGATCAGGCTTGCATCGAACGACCCCAACATACTGACTATGTATTGCAACACTAGCTGCCACTCTGTCTTCTTTTTTCTTCCTTTCCATGAATGGTTAATATTGGTTAAGGAGCAATTACCGTTTGATCATACATATCTGAGAGGAAAGATCACGCCAGAGCAATTCGTCAATCAACCGGTTTGCAGAGTTGCAGATATTAGTGGCGCTCCATATACCCTAAAGGTCCAACCCCACCAAACGGACAGCATCGGCCCGGATTTTACAATCTTTAAACAAAATTAAATCTTATTATCACAGTGTTTGAAGTTTATATTACCAAGTCACGCACAACAGCTTGACAGCGACGTGCAGCGGCATGACGCACGTCAAGCTGTCATGCGTGACTTGGTAATACAAACTTTAAATGCTGTGATATAAGATTTATTTTGTTTAAAGATTGTAAAATCCGTTCCGATGCCGTCCGTTTGGTGGGGTTGGACCTTAACTGAATATATCCCGTAGTTCCCGGTGGAGTAGAGAATGGCCAGCTCATCTCTTCCCGTGGATATCATAGACGATGACTAAGAGATTGGGCACTGTTCTCTATCCGATAGTAACCATACAGGCCATGAAAAATTACGTATGGCGGAAAATCATAGTGTTAGTAGAAATACATAAAAGGCAGACATGTAGTCTGCCTTTTATGTATTTCTGCACAAAACACGTCTAACGTCAAATTCAAATTCATTTTTTTGCAGAAATTTGGTCGTACACGATATTATGTACCTACATAAGATTATTTCAGTTCAGCACATCTACAATTCAATAGCATGCAAATATTTACTTCGGCTCTATTTATTACTTAACATTTGCATGCATAGGTATTTAAAAAAAAAAAGGAAATACACTCTGAACTAAAATTATAAAGATTAGATTAAAATAAACAACTTTATGCATCAGTCTCTGCACTTACGCTGTACACTCAAGCGTGTCACTTTTTACGAGAACCAGAAGGTTTAATTGGTGATAAAAATATGGCCAAAATTCAATTCAAATCTAATCTAGATTTCACAAGCATTATTTAGAAGGTATTCTCGTGATAAAGTGTTCAACATCTTACATTGAATGTAATATGATTATATCGAAACGTAATCGAAAATTGAAAATAGTTGACTAGACTTTATATGGGTTGACTTTTTTATGCGCTCGTCCTGTGAAAGAACCGACATTGTATTCAAATTAGGTTCAAAACATACCAGTGTCTGATTGTATTTTTTACGAATAGAACACCTACCTTAGTCCATTCATCACTTAATCTCAATTCAATCACCATTCGTATGTACTGTGCTGGTTTAACATTATAAGAATTGGCATTCCTAACACAAATAAAATCTCAATATCATTCATACCTATAAGTAAATATTATGTATGAGTTAGCTACTTTGTAAAATAGACCCTCATTGCAGGGATGGACCCAAAAAGTGTCGGCTAGACGCCTTAAAAGGGGACTTGCATGGCAATGGTCCCATTGCCAGAAATACCCTAAACCGTGCAAATTGGAGGAAGAAAAGCTGGAAATCGAACCCTAGGCTCCGAGTTGCAGCCGAGCAATCGGGACACACCGCTATTATGATGATGACGACTGTAGGTATCTTTTTTTTTATCATGCGAAAATTCCCCACGGATACCTCCCCCACCGGAGCCGGTGGAGGAGGTTATGTCGGACTCGAACCGACTAAAACGCACGCCGTCTGTGGGCCGTCGCCGTCAGTTGCCTGAGATGAGATTGTCGTAGCCATATCCCTCGCACCCCGGCCGACGACTGTAGGTATCAGCTTGATGTTATGCACTTAAATCCGATTACATATTATGATATAATCAAATGTATTTCAAACACAATGATGGATCTGATATAATCCTTTCGTTATAAATATTTTTTTATTTCCATTATGATGTTCACTGACCTTTGAATTAACCTTCAAAAAACCCATCCATGTCTGCTGAACTGGTTTTGCACATGGCTCGTCATAGTTTGGTATATCATAAAAAATATAGAATCAACTATCTGCAATAACATGTGGGTTTTGACTGGAGGATTGTATAACGGCTATTATTGCGAGCTAACATAAACATTTCAAAGTATCAAGTATCAATTGATTTTTATATTTATATACTTATACTTGTATGTCACTAGCCCGTGCCCGTTAGACGGCAATAGGCACGTGCACGGGCTTGCTATGATTTTCGCTCTAACGTTATAGGGTAGTACGGTCAATAAAGTAGTTGTAGAGTGCGTGAGCGGGAACCTAAACGATTTCTTCAGAAACTTATTCAGACTACTTAGAGAGAAAACATACTAAAAGTCCTGACGTCTAGGTGTCGAGCCGGAGGGGGGAGAGGGGGGCAAAGGCATCAATTTTGGGTTATTTGTTAATAAATCAAAAACGGTGCGTTGTAGCGAAAAATGTTCTAAGATGGAATGAAAGCTTATAAAATTCTCTATAACTTTGATCTTACATACTTTTCCATACTCCTTCCCGTTTTTGAGCTACACGCTCTGGAAAAGTGAAAATTAAGGAATTAATTTTAATTAAAAATATTATCGCACGGTGGGTATTTGTTTGTGCTGTACACTTGACTCTGAATATCTTGCCGTAAAATTTCCGCAGCTTTAGCAAGAATTCTCAGCTTTTCCTCTACTTCGTTTTTTTGCCTATTTCCGTACCAAAATGGGTAGGCCAAAGAAGTCCAGGGCTTGACGTCGTGGAGGGTGACATGCGTGCAAATGCTCTCACTACCATGGACGCCCAAGATCGTGCGAAGTGGAGGAGGAAGAGCCGGAAGGCGGACCCTGAGTTTCGAGGTCATCTCGGCCACGGATGCAATCAGGAGAATACATCTATATCCGCATGATGATGATTTCGTACCATGCCTGATTGATAATATTGTACCTAATGTCTCTAAAACACACCACCGGCGCGGCGTTTTGAAACGGTTGACCCCTGGTGTGATCAGTATTCGATCCCCATATTTATTTTCCAACTCGGCCTTGATAGTTCGCCACTGGGGTTTGGTACCTGTTACAACACCGAGTATTAGAGTGAGAAAACTGAGTATCAATGCTTCCCTCCATATAAGCAAAAATTTCTTCCATAGCCTCTACGACATGGGTATCTCTAGGGATCTTAGCTTTCTGGAGTTTTGGGTTAAGTACTGACAGACTTCACAAATGAATAATAGCAGTCTTTGTGATATTTTGCTCCTTGAGCAACAAGATCGTTAGTGCAGGACAAACGACAAAGAAACGAAGTTCTTCTCCCCATGTATCATTTCTCAAAGAACATAAATATGCATACTACTAGCATTAATAAGACCCAGTATTCCCTTTTCTTTCCCCTCAGAGACATTGTTACTTCATTTAACCACATCTTCATTAGGTACATACAGGACACTTATTAGTAGTTACTCATATTAGATAGTGTTACTAATAACAGTGTATATGTTAAAAATATTTTGTGGCTGCTGCCCTGCGTTACCGGGTAGGCTACCGTGCCAAACAAAATACGAGTAAAATTACGAAAACTAATAATAACATAAGCCCGAAGGCATGTATATGATGTTAATGGGAGTTTTAGCCAGTAAGGACGCGTTATCTACAGTGAGTATTAGGTACACGAAAAACAATCTTTATGATTGTTTTTCTCACCTCAACTCAGTTATCCGCTGTTATAAAAAACGCAATTTCTTACTGTAACCGCCTTCACCACGTGGAAAAAATAAATTTTAAGATAATTTTTCACATCAGTTAATGGTCATCACGCTGAATAACTTTAATTATCACTTTTCCAGAGCGTGTAGTTCAAAAACGGGTAGGAGTATGGAAAAGTATGGAAGATCAAAGTTATAGAGAATTTTATAAGCTTTCATTCCATCTTAGAACATTTTTCGCTACAACGCACCGTTTTTGATTTATTAACAAATAACCCAAAATTGAGACCTTTGCCCCCCTCTCCCCCCTCCGGCTCGACACCTAGACGTCAGGACTTTTAGTATGTTTTCTCTCTAAGTAATCTAAATAAGTTTTTGAAGAAATCGCTTAGGTTCCCGCTCACGCACTCTATACCTCCTTTGAGCCATTCGTTGACCGTACTAGGGGGCCTATTACGCGAGAGCGTAAAGCATAGTTCGATCGTAATGTGGGTGTTAAGTGTTAATACACATCTGCCTACCCCTTCAGGGATATAGGCGTGAGTACTTGTTTGTCACTGTATGAATATATTGAGCCGTAGGATTTAGGACTTGAATTTTGCCAGCTGCTTTCGGTTTTAAAGTAGTACCAGGTTCCTTATCCTGACTCTAAGCTGTTACTGTGAAATTTTGAACAGAAATACCCCGTAATACTTTTTAGCTCAACTCGATGCGGGCATCGAACATCATGCACGCACCAGTTAGTGCTATTTCATGAGTCATTAAGTCAGTCTTTATCAGTTTCACATCATTTTATCCTTATAAATATAATCGTGACAGATTGAGATCGTTACTCACAAACAAGTTTAGTTAGTCACAAATAAGCGATAGCCTAGTGGTATGGGTAATGCACTGCTGAGACGAGGTCTCGGGTTCGATCCCAGGTTTTACCATAGCCCACACCAATGACTTTTCGATTCTTTTCGAAGTTACGTGTGTATTTATCACAGGTTTATTAGTGCCCGGTTAATGGCAATAGGCTCGCCACCTGTTACATTGGGACCTAAACATAAACGGCGAAATGTGGGTGCTAGCACCTCTGCCTACCCCTTCGGGGATATAGGCGTGAGTTTATGTTAGTTACTAGTTAGTTATTTCTTGGTAAGAAAAAGAACATTCAAATAGAACCTAGGCATTACTGACCATGCATTATACCTACAGTATTTATACAACAGTAGCAATGTTCAAAGTAGAGACTAGCCGACAGACAATTTTCTTCTAATAAAATTCTATTCAAAACTCAGTCTTAACCTGTCGAAATCAAATGAAATGTCAAAAATTCATGACACGATTTTCAAGTATTGTTTTTTTATGTAATTATGTAAATACTAGCTTTTGTCCGCGGCTCCGCCCGCGTGGATGTCAGTTATCGCAACCAAACATAGCCTATGTCCTTTCCCAAGGTCTAATCTATCTCCGTACCAAATTTCATCAAAATCGGTTCAGTGGTTTATGCGTGAAAGCGTAACAGACAGACAGACAGACATACAGACAGACACAGACAGACAGACAGAATTACTTTCGCATTTATAATATTAGTATAATAATAATAATAAGCCTTTATTTAATTCCTTAATAAACAAAAATAGATAAGTATACAAAGATGATATAAAATGAGATAAATTATTTACAGTTATAAATTTGAATTTAAATAATAACAATCAATAATTTAGAATAAATAATTAATTTAATTTATTAAGGACCTCTCAACGAGTATAGGCCTCCTCCATTTGTTTCCAGGTCACTCTATCCTTAGCCTTTTCCACCCAGTCTGGGCCAGCCACCTTGATTATTTCGTCTAGCCACCGCGTCTTAGGTCTACCTCTAGGTCGTTTCTTCAGTGGTCCTGGCCAGGTTATTATTTTTTTAATCCACTTGTCATCATTCATGCGAGCGACGTGACCAGCCCATCTCCATTTCAATCTTTTGCAGTGTGTGAGAGCATCGTTGACTTTGGTGGTGTGTCTAATATCTATATTTCTTGTTTTATCTATCCTTCTCAAGCTCAGCATGCTACGTTCCATTGATCTTTGGCAAGTATTTATTTTGTTAATAGCGCAGTTTTTGAACAGCCATGTTTGAGAGCCATAAGATAGACATGGTAGTATGCATGTATCCAGTACTGTTTTTTTTGAGTTTTATAGGGAGATTTGATTTTAAAACTTCTTTGTTGCTCCAGAATTTATTCCATGACATCGTTATTCGTCTATTTATTTCATCAAGGTTTCGCGATTTTTTAAACGATATTTGTTTGCCCAAGTATATATAATCTTGTACATATTCCAGTGTGCTATTATTGTTGACCTTTATAGGTGTTTCTATGCTATTAGTCATCAATTTAGTTTTTGTGGTGTTCAGCTCTAGGCCGATGTCATGACTTACTGTGTTTAATTCATTGATCATACCTTCCAATTGTGTTGATGATTCTGAAAAAATTACTATGTCATCGGCGAAACGAAGATTACTAAGAAAATCACCATTGATGTTTATACCCCTTTTCTCCCAGTTTAACTTCTTCATAATGCTCTCTAACACAGTTATGAATATCTTCGGTGAGAGGGGGTCTCCCTGTCTCACGCCCCTACCAATACTTATTTCAGAGCCCTTAGTTTCCATCCTTACCCTACTGACACTTTTACCATATATGTCTTTTATAAGATCTATAGCTTCCGTTGGTACTTCGCAATCTTCTAAAGCTTTCCACATGCTGTTATGGGAAATAGAGTCGAACGCTTTAGCATAATCAATAAAAGCAAGGTAGAGCGGCTTTTTTCGTTCTTTATATTTCTCTATAATTAAATCTACTGCATGGATATGTTCTGTAGTTGAAAAGTTTTTTCTAAAACCGGCTTGTTCTGGTGGTTGGTATTTTTCAGTGTATGTAGTGAGGCGGTTTTCGAGACAAGAAGCAAAAAGCTTGTAAATAATTGGTTGTAGGCTGATAGGTCTGTAGTTGGCTATATCGGCAGGGTTACCTTTTTTATATAGTAAGATAATGTCTGACTTACCCCATTCCGCCGGTATTTTCCTGCTATCGAGAATAATAAATAATATTAGTATGGATTTGTAATTTATTGGTTAAATTCGCTCGGCCTAATTTAGCCTTCTAACCTCACCAATCCGAGTCGGGGTGAGCAGTGTCCCTTTTTCTTTAAGCCGTACCACATATTATTTCTTAAATTGTCGGTATTTTAATTTTCGGTATTTAGAACTTTCGATCATATAAACATTCGGGATTTTAATATTCGGCCTTCCGTTCGTAGGGCTTATGAAATTCGATAATTTCAAATTAGGCATTGTAATACGTACTCACTATAATCTCAATTTGTCATTTAAAGCTTTGGGTATTTTAAATGTAAGTCAAACAACCATTAGGTATTTAGATTTTAGGTATTTTGAACTTAGGTTATTTAACTTTAGGTATTATAATTTTAGGTATTCATAAATACTTAGCCATTTTAAACTTTCGGTATTTTAAATTTAGGTCAACCCACCATTAGGTATTTAGATTTTAGGTATTTTGAACTTAGGTTATTTAACTTTAGGTATTATAATTTTAGGTATTCAAATACGTACCCTATTGAAACACATCGCTCATAATATGGTGAAATGCAATATCCCATTATATTTTGGCAAGGTGAAGATGGCTATGATTTCTCAATCAAGATGATAAATCCCATTACAGGTATTGGAATATTGGTTTAAGAGATGATTGAGATATTACGTCATCTACTATATCACCTTCCACTTTTGTTATTCAACTGTCATCATTATAATAAAAAAAATATTTACAGGTTCTGAAATCAACAAAAAAGTTAGTGCAATGAACTCTTATAGAAAATGAAGACAATCACATCTTGAAATGCCGGCGATTATGCCACAAATATGTTGTTGATATGTATGTAAATTGTAATTTTCATTGTGATTTTTAGCGACTATTAAAATAATTTTAGGTGTCTTATAATTTTTATTTTTAAAGTATTAAAAAAAATTACAAATCGACTGTTAGGCGGTACGAAGTTCGCCGGGTCAGCTAGTAATGTATAGACATGTGTACACAAAAACAACACAGAGATTTATGTATATAGGTAAGTCAAAAAGAAAAAAATTGAATTTTAATTAGTTAATTTCTATGAATTTGGCATACGATAATATAATTGGCTTTTCGTTGAATTCGTTACCTTTTTTCACATTTGGGAGTTTGAGATTAGATCGAGACTGAATTTTGAACAACTTTTTGTTAGTTGAATTGGCCTTCAGATTAAATACATCATAAAATTGAAATATGCATAAAAACCTTAAAAGTTAGTAAGCCTAAGTTATTTTTACGAAGTTTTTAAATACTTTTTATACCAAAAAATTACGGCCACTAAAAGGTTTTAGGGGAAGAGCCATTATAAAATGATTACGCGTTCCTGTAATTTTTTACACGCTTTATTATCCGGTCCGAAACAACTAAAAAACAAACTTTACAGTTAGTTTTTTACAATTTAGTTTCTAGTTTCTGTCAGCGCTAAATTCACACGGTATAAATTTATGAATAGGCAGGAAGTAGCAGTGACATACATTAAATTTATTTTTAGCCTCTATAAATACAGTACAGTTAGCATAAAAACACTTTATTTCAGGTAAGTAAACCACAGACGCGTCGTTCTGAGTATTGGAGGTGTGTTCCTCCAAATATTACTTGCATTTTTCCATATATCATTGCGTCATTATTCTCAAATTTGAAAGAACCAGCTGACTCGCCCGATCTTATACAAAAGCAACTCATAATGTATGTACGAGTTAATCGATGCAGGTCTTGCTTATCTGGTCATTGACGGACTCGGCGAACTACTTTATGACGTCAAAATGATGTCTCGCATCGGTATAATCGAGTTCCCCGCTTCGCTCGGAATTGTGGTTTTTACGTAAGCTTATAAATGTGTTAGAAGTGTTCAAAGTAAATATTATGATTATTGTTATAACGAAATATATGTTATCGCTGTTTATGAATGAATTACATAGGCAAACCCGCATGAACCCGCTATACATATAACGACCCAGATTATAAGGAGAGCAAGTACGAGTTGCAGCATCAGCGCCCCGTGCAGCGAGCAGCCTCGTGCATTCGCCTCGTGCCGCACCGTCAGCAGATTTAAGAATCGATTGCATCAATACGCGAACTGATTTTACATCTTTAATTAAAATAAATATAACTCACTTCTGTTCTAGCATCGAACGTAGTCGTTAGTATAGTTAAGAATGTAGTTCTCATATCGAACTCATTCGCTTAGGTTAGTAAGGTGTAATGTAGTTCTAATATCGAGTACATTCACCTTTAGGCTAGTACGGTGTAATGTATTTCTAACATCGAGTACATTCACCACCTTTAGGTTAGTTAGATTTAATTAAATAAGTATAATAAATCTCGTTTAAGTGATTCTAGTTTCCTTCTTGTACCCTCTGGCTGCGGAAAACGTAATTGGCGCAGTCGGTAGGATATTCGAGGCAGTGCGCGGCGCGGCATAGGTTTCCAAAAATCGTTAACCTGGTGAGTGCTGACTCCGATAGTCGCTGTCGGTATCCTAATACCTCATCGAATATCCAGAATCTACGTGAAGCCGCAGGGGAGGTTATCCAAACATTGATAGCACAGGAAGGATCCGGAATATAGTATAAAAAAAGAAAAAAAACTAGTTATATAAAACGAATTTAATTTACTACCTACGAGAGCTGCAGCCATCAAAAGAAGGGAGAATAACCAGCTATCGATACGCAAGAAGAATTGTATTTGTAAGTACTTGAAACTTTTCTAAACTGTTGCTTCCTTGTCTTTCCCTTACCAGTTTTACCTAGTATATCAAAATTTTTAATGACCAGTCTAATGTAAAGTTTTTTATCTATAAATTCCATAACCATCTCGACGATTAAATAGGATTAGATCAGTAAGATGGCGCTCAAATAGACCTTAAAGATAATTATTTAATTACTGACTGTACTAGAATCCCTATTCACCTGTACCAATGTAAATTACCCAAGTTTCAGGAAACAATTCCTGCTAACTCTACATCATAGTTAACATATTAAAACTAATTTACAGCTCTGAACAGATTTTAGATCTAGACTTGAGAGAATACTACTTTATAATAAAACCCGGTTACTATTATACAGGAAAAAGAATAGTTATTATTCAAATGACCAATAATCTCTCCCACCAAGTTCGATTTATACAGAATAACTATAGTTCCCAACAAACTAGAATATACTTTGATCCCTCCTTATCCCTTCCTAGCAACATATGGTAAAAGCTTTTGAGTACATAGAGGCTGAATGCCCGAAGTTGAACCAGTATCATCTCTGCGAGGAAGAGATGAATTATCCAATGGGAGAACTTCTCGACTGTATCCAGGGAATCATCTCTAATCAGCCCTCTAATAACTCATGCGCTCCAGTCAAGATCACTACATACTAGTCAAGATAAAATTATAACCCAGCCTCCGCTGCAACTGGAAAATTCCTCTGGAACAATTTATCACACAACTATACCACTCTATATTATAACTGGCACAATCATAGTTATCTCAAGCATCATAGTTCGCCGGTTCTGGAGAAAGAAACAACAAAATTCAACAGAAAAGAATCCCAGCGTCCAACAAAATGAGACACATGAAGAACCTGGAAAACCGACTATACCAGCAATATTTTCACTGAAAGTTGGAAAATAATTGCTTTTCTGAGGGTGGAGGAATTACATAGGCAAACCCGCATGAACCCGCTATACATATAACGACCCAGATTATAAGGAGAGCAAGTACGAGTTGCAGCATCAGCGCCCCGTGCAGCGAGCAGCCTCGTGCATTCGCCTCGTGCCGCACCGTCAGCAGATTTAAGAATCGATTGCATCAATACGCGAACTGATTTTACATCTTTAATTAAAATAAATATAACTCACTTCTGTTCTAGCATCGAACGTAGTCGTTAGTATAGTTAAGAATGTAGTTCTCATATCGAACTCATTCGCTTAGGTTAGTAAGGTGTAATGTAGTTCTAATATCGAGTACATTCACCTTTAGGCTAGTACGGTGTAATGTATTTCTAACATCGAGTACATTCACCACCTTTAGGTTAGTTAGATTTAATTAAATAAGTATAATAAATCTCGTTTAAGTGATTCTAGTTTCCTTCTTGTACCCTCTGGCTGCGGAAAACTTAATGTTTACTGCAGTATTGTTATTTTGTTAAGCTTTATAATTATTAGAGAAAAAGTTTTTTAACAAATAGGAATGAAAAACATTGTCGATAGGATGTATTTAGTTCGAATTTTAATCTACAGTTTAAAAAGAAAATATGTTTATCATACCAGCATTTCAAACAACTTTCTATAAATAAGAAATAATATTTACTATTTTGTTGTAAACATATAAAAAAAAACACTTTATTTGGCATTTAAACATTGATTCAATTATATAAAATATTTAATTTAATTTAATCTTCGATTAACTATAAATAAGTGGAAAATCGTACCCATGTTTTTAAAAAAATTGTCCTTATTTACATTTTTAAAGAAAGTGGCGTGTCTAAGAATACTGAGCTCTACATTAACGTGCAGCGACGATTCATATTTAAACTCTGTTTCTGTTGTACGAAGACACAGTCACACAGTGTGTGTTGAGCATTACGAACGTAATAATATTCAATTTATTTGCAAGTTACTTCATACTTCGAAGTCTATATTAAGTAAATGGTAAATACTTTGCATTATTTACAGTTCACTTTTATTAAAATTAGTTCAATAGAAATATTCGACTTAGAAAATGAAAAATTAAAAACCATCAGTTTATTTTTCATGAAAGCTACTTATGGTGATAATGAAAAAGTTTATATGGAACACTTACAATTTATTTTGCTTGTACTTTAAACATAAACTACCAGAAGTTACAAATTAAATTTTAAATTATTAACTTGAATTTGAAAAAAATATTTTTCATGAAAATAACTTATCTTGATAATTTAATTAATTTATACGAAACAATAAACATTTACTTTGCTTGAACTTCAAAAACCAACTGATAGACAGTTTGTTTTTGAAGTTGCAAATTAATTTCTAAAAATTTTGTCTTGAATCTGAAAATAAAATCAAGTGACTAATTTTTTTTTTCTCCTACAGATAATGGCTATCAACAAGATGATCTTAGCACTCACCATCTTAATGGTCGTCGTGAACGCCCAAAGACCATCCTTCGCAGGATCGAGACCAATCGGATACCCAGCACTAGAAGCGGAACCAGATGCCCTGGCCAATAGATTCGGTGAAGATGAGGACCAACCCATTGAAGCCAAAGGCGACAGGAACCTCATAAATCGATTGAACCAACTGCCAGTCGATAACAGGCCTTTTTGGTACCTGAACTGGAGACAATATGAAGACTTAAGACGCAACCCCCAGAATTGGCCGCAGAAACCTAACAATTTCATTGATCCCATATAAATTAAAAATGAAAAGGTTATTATTAAATGACGAAAGCATGAGGAAAGGGATAAAGAATTTTATTTTGGAACTCGAATGTCGATTTTTGAAGAAAATGTGTAGTTTGAATTTGGTGTGCTTCAAAAGTCCATCGATCAAATCTGTGATTCTAAATTCAAAACAGTTTGACTACCTATGTGTAGTGAAATTTCGAAAGTGTAAGAGTATTTACATATTTTAGTTTTAAAATATTTTTATAAACTTTTCAGTAAAGTTGCATGGACTTTCAAATATGTTAAATTACAAGTCAGTGCAATTTTCTGATGAAATGTGCATTTAATATTCTATCAAAACATTTTTGTAAGTGACTTGTAGAA
This sequence comes from Eilema depressum, assembly GCA_914767945.1. Lineage (NCBI taxonomy): Eukaryota > Metazoa > Arthropoda > Insecta > Lepidoptera > Erebidae > Eilema > Eilema depressum. The sequence goes on from OU612026.1 coordinate 6,607,359, forward strand.
GTCAAAGCATGAATGTAAAAATTAATGAAAAAACTAATTCTAGCATAAAAATCTTACTAAAAAGATTTTTATGTTAGCTAGACCCCGTAATTAGGAGGTCTGCTTAAAAATTATAGCTTACAATTTTATTATATACCTACAAGAGCACTTGTTATTTGCATTCGTAATCTTGTGCACACATTTCTTTTTTTTTGTTACTTAGTAACAGTGTTATATTTTTTATAATCATGAAATATATTATATTTCTCGTTTAAAAAAAACTTTATTTTTATTTTTAATAAGTAGGTACTGCTAACATCCCTGTTGTAGAGTTTTAACATTTTTTATACGGTGTAAATACTGAATTAGAAGCGCTTTAGAGCGAGTGTTACCCGTAGAATAGCTTGTATATCACCTGTGTATTCCACAGGGACTTTGTTTGTTATATCCGTATGTCACCTGGGTTTTACTCGGTAATTTTGTCGGACCCGTAGATCAGCTGGGTTAAATTTTGAATTGATAAAATTAGATGTTTCAAGCGTTTCTAGGCTGAGGTAACCTCTTGCGATCAAGTGGATCATAAACTTTAAAATAAAACAGTAAAATGAGTTTCTAAAACCATAGTCTAGGTACCTACCTATTCCTTTTTTGTTAAAACATTTTAACAAAAGCACCTACACCTACTAAAAAATAGACTAGTCATTGGGTGATCGAAGTTTGAAATGTATTCTTAATTAGCAAAAAAATAAAAAAGCAGTTAGCATATCGAAACATACGCACATAAGTATATTCTATGTTACAATCATATTATGTCTATAATTATTATAGACATATTCAAACTACACATGCAGTTTTTTTTTCTTTTTTCAATTTATTTCAATTACTCTTTCATACAATATTGGAACGTTTCTAATTTACCTACTTGTATTAGAAGTGGGAAGTGGGTTTATTTCGATGTAAAAAATACAATGAGATAGGTACATTTTAAACAAATGGCAAATTTATCCTTTTTAGTTTGATACACTCAATGGCATACTGCGTTATGATCGCCTATTGTATTTCCAACCAATGTATGTATATCTATCAGTTATTTGTACCATTTATTGGATGTATAACAGTAACGAAGAATCTATCTTCTAACTACCCATTTTACACGTGCAATTGTCTGCTGTCTGCTGCTTTATGAATCAAATTTGGCTACGCCTGCATACCCTTCAAATAAGAACAAGATTAAATCTATTGAAGTAAAGCGGGTTCAACGTCAACCTTGGAAAGTGGATATCAAATTACACTTAACTTTTACAATACAAACTATACACGATCACGATTTTATTTGCACACATAATGGAACCAGACAATAGTTTGGGATTGTGGAGAAACCCAAATCAAGATAAGTTTATGGTTCTAGCGCAAATCGAATCCACTATCAATAAATATACCAGACGATTGCTGTTATCCGAATTAACAAAGTTTTCGCATATACTCGAATAGATCTAGTACAATATGTAGACATTAAATTAAATAAATGATTAAAAAAGAAAATGCAAAATTAAATGACAGTGATGATTATGCTCGTAATAGCCCTATGACGCTGTGACTCACTGCGTCAAAGGGCTTAGACCACTTTTAATTTCTAGTACGTACTTGCTTTTACACAAGGGGACTTTCCAACGCTGCGAACTTCCAACGAAAGATTTCCACATTCCTTACGTTGAATGTTGGACTAAAGATGGTGGTTGTGACACATTTGAAACTATGAAATGATCACCATCTTTAGTCTCCCCGTGACCATAGCTGCTGGAAAGCTACCGAAACGTCGAGCTTAGCGTAAATAATATAATAACACTATATCAATCATGATTAAAAAAGAAACCGAAATCGGTCCCTGATCCCTCCTCGTATATAAATATACGAGATATCAGAGGCCTACCACTTCGAGGATTTACAGGCATGAGTATAATATACGTATGTATGTGTAAATTTTGGATATACACTGGAACACTACAGACATCCAAATACATACACTCATACCTACATTTAATTACACAACAGTTCAGCAGTTGCAGTGCACCTCATCTTGTCATCTGCAAATATTACGATTTGGTGCTGAGGAAATTCTAGTTTACAATGGAACAGGATAGGTTTCCTAATTATGAATTCTATATTGTACACTGAATATAGTTTATGAACAAAAGGGTACTAAACAAGTGTACAATTGCTGAGATAAATAAATAGAATACAGAAGTAAGTTTGATAGTAGATATGAGTTAAATTTTTGAATCAAGCTAAGTTTTCTTGGGTTTTTCTGTTAGGAGATTCTCAATAGTAGTTGAGAGAGAGAATAAGTTACTACTATTGAGAATCACCATCAAGAATCAAATCCCTACTAATATTATAAATGTGAAAGTAACTCTGTCTGTCTGTCTGTCTGTCTGTCTGTCTCGCTTTCACGCCCAAACCACTGAACCGATTTTGATGAAATTTGGTAGGTATAGGGGTAGATTAGACCTCGAGAAAGGACATAGGCTATGTTTGATCGCGATAACCGACATCCATGCGGGCGGAGCCGCGGGCAAAACCTAGTCTAATATAATCGAAACAGTACAGTTCTGTTGACAGCCTGCAATAGGTTCACCCTCTTTCATGGATGAAAAGTGAATTCAATAATCACTATTGATCCTTTGTATTTAGTGCGGTGGTTTTCCCAAGCGACTACAGTATGGAGTTCTTCAAGAAGGGCATTAGAAGGTTTCTTCAGGGTCGGCAGCGCGAGTGTGACGCCCCTGGTGTTGCATACGTCCATAGGCCACGGTGACCGCTTCCCATCAGGTGGGCCGTGTGCTTGTCTGCCAATTCAGTGTTATAAAAAAAAAGATATATTATGTACAATCGTGAGTATTAAATATAACATAATTGTCTACACCATTGCATCTTGGCAATGTAGTACTGTTTTTTATTTCCCTTGTAATCTTCCTTACCTTTGAATTAAGTAACCTTCGATCCATATATATATTCATTTATTGACGATGCGTCTTGCAACAACATAATACATCATACTTTAGTATTGAATAAACATTATGGACAGGAAATAATGTTATTATGACTTTTGACGTGACACTTATATTATAGAGCGTGGGGATATCATGGGTAAAGATAAACGTGTCAAAGTGTCATAATAATCTTTATACATAAATACATAATCTACATTTTATTAATGTTTCTTTGTATGTACTTATGTCTTCTACGCATTTCTTTTCTATTTATCCAATTGTAATGGAACATCGACCAATCGTTGTGTTTGCCGTTGTTATCGATATCGTTGTTAGTGCGTCACTGAATTAAACAGTCGTTCGAGAGAATTGCGTTTAACTTTCAAACTTATGTATTCGATAGATATATTATCATAATGAGTCAGGCATTGTTATAGGACCTATCAAGAAATGGACTAAAGTAACCTGTCCTACAATGTCGGTACACTTGCTGATTTACAGACGAGCCTCTGGTTCAAACTTTCCTCCCGGAGTTAAGGAGATCACGTGTAGCTCGCAAAAAATAAGCCTATATACCTATGACTTAAAATAATTATTAGCAATTAATTACATTTTATTATATTTAATTATGTATGTTCACAAATTATACATGCAAGTAATAAAAAATAGCAACCCAAGGCCGTTCTAGTAACAAATCATAAACGAGACAGCGAGATTAATTTATGAGTGGTCAACAGATGTTGTGATAGATTCTGCAACCGTTTTTACTGGTCTCAAGTTAATGTTTTCGAGACATAATAGTTTTCTGTTTTCGCTACTCAAGATGTAGGTACATACATTTTCATGGCTTTGATATTATGGCTAGCTGACGTAAGAGATACAAAATTGAAGGAATACTTGTCCGAAATACATTCTAATTTTCGTCATCCGAGGGTCAATCGTTGTTGTATCCAAATGAGTCCAGGATACGCTCTGCTCTTCTATTCTTTGTTCTTTTTGATTTTCACAGAAGTTTCATCCGACTGACGAAACCTACATAAGTGACTGACATTAAAGATTTCGGTGGGCCCCATATACATGCCACTCACCGAATATAGGCATGACTGGGCGTGTAAGAAATCGAGATCTACATACATACCTACATAGATCTACATATTGAACAAGATACTAAACTTGTACAATAAATACTAGATGAAAGATAAGTTTAAATTTATCTAAATCTAAAATTGGATGTCTCTCAACACATCTTTTAAATAAGCCGAATAACCTCCTACTTAATTAAAAAGAAATATAAAGACATTTGAATAAATATACAATAATTGCACTGTTACGTGAAGTGGCGTCAGCGTCATCAAGCAATTAAAGGCATAAAGACCTTGAAATATTTTACTATCGCATGGAAGTAGATCCTTTACGATTAATCAAGCTACAACTAATCCGATGGGTAGTTCGATGCCTCTAGAAACAGTAGTCCGGTTGATCGGACTACTGCAACTCTTCAATTGCATTAGTTCGGTTGTCAAAAAGCATCTAACTATTGCTACTTTTCTATAGCAGTAGTTCGGTGGGTACTTCGATTGATGCCTCTAGTAGCAGTAGTCTGGTTGGTAGTCCTGTTGATCGGACTACTGCAACTCTTCCGTTGAATTAGTTCGGTTGTCAAAAAGCATCGAACTATTGCACTTTTCTATAGCATTATTATATAGTTATATATTTTATATAGTTAAGGCCGCGGGAACGCGCTGGATGCGAGCCGCTTCCAACCGGTCCTATTGGAGATCTATAGGGGAGGCCTATGTCCAGCAGTGGACTTCCTATGGCTGAAATGATGATGATGATAGCATTATTTCGATAGGTAGTCGGATTGATCGGACTGCTACTCTTCAGTTGCATTAGTTCGGTTGTCCAAAAAGCGTCGAACTTTTGCTACTTTTCCGTAGCAGTAGTTCGGTTGGTAGTCCTGTTGATCGGACTACTGCAACTCTTCAGTTGCATTACTTCGGTTGTCAAAAAGCATCGAACTATTGCTACTTTTCTGTAACAGTTTACTGTGGCATTTTTCATCTTTATATTCTTATCCTTGCATATCTTCAATATTATAATAACATAATATTATTCACTAGTGAAGAAAATATTTAGTGGTTAACTTGCGAGGCAAGTTTGGAGTCAGTAACTTACCCTGTGTGAAGCAGCCTTAAAGCATAAAAAACATCATCAATTTGATACCTTTTTTTACAATCTTCAATGATTTTTTTATTGTTAGTTGAATTATTTCGATTACGTTTTTTATTGAAAATTGGACAGTAGTAGGTAGTTATATTACTACCACTGCGTATGATTATGTAAAGGTAGTACAACATCCTGTGTAACTTATAACTGAATATCATGTTTGTTAATAAATAATTTGTTATTCATTTTCTCTCTAGCAAAAAGACACTTTTAGAATAATGGGTTTATTGCTCCAAATATGATCTAAATATAAGTTTAGCGCCATAAATATACTCATAAAGTTTAAGATTTAAGATGACTTTGCTCATTCATTGACTCCCACTTAAAGGAATCAAGCGAATGTGCAAAAATATTTTACAAAAAATATGCTAATCTGGACATTAAAAGACTTTTTTATAGTGCGGCAGTCCTTTCAGATACTCCCCCGCACCTGCTGAACCCTTGAGTCTTGGGTCTTCAGTTGCCGGAGGTGAGATAGCCATTGGCATATCTCTCACACCCTGGCCGACCCAAGGTCATCTCTGGTTTCGAGATGACTCCCTTGGATGTGGGAACCACGTTGTCTTCATCTTGCCCCAGGATAGGGAAGGCGCGCCACCGCACCGCCTTAGCCTGCTCCTGCTAGGGTGACAGGTGTCTCCACGTGTCAGTCCTTGGTCCACGCTTATGGGGGATGGGACATTAACAGACCTGGTAAACTAGTCTAATTTGATGTCAACTAATCGGTCTCAAATGAAGGAATTTTTCACCTATTAGCTGAAGGCTGAAGATCTTTAGAATATTCGATGTCTGTTATTCAATCACATTCTTACGGATAGATTATAATGAGGAATCCATTTTATCTCTGGAATAGGTTCCCATGAGTTGCGGGAGCGGGACCACATGAGTGAAGTCGCGGGTTTCAGCTAGTTATACATAAAAATAAGATAACACAAAATACAAAAAATACTTTTAAATGGTAACGGCGATGTTTTAATACAATTTCCACAAAATCTAATAAATTTCTTGCTTGCAAATATTTGAAATTATCAGTCATCTTTGCCAACATTTTTTGTCGAGTCAATTATTATAAATTAAGTTTTTATCTTCGCAGTTTTTTGACTGTTTTTGTTCCATAGGCTAAGTATATTATTATAATAACTAAGTTACCATCAGGGAAGAGGGAAAGAGAGCAACAAAAAATAACAATTCACCATTTCCCAGGGTCTCGTACATTGTTAGAGTCGAGGCGATATCAGGATTAGGTGGGCAAGAAATTGTAAATTGTATAATTATTATGACTTAGCTTCAATTAACTTGTTTTATCTAATCAATTTCAATGATGATGCATTCGGCATTATTTGGAATGACCTGCTATGTAGGGAAATATAAGAATAACATCTATCTGATTTTGGAACTGTTTAATATCGGCTACTGCTAACTAAATAATTATATAAGCCCTTGATTCTGCTGTGTGGTATTTCGGTGGTTTTGTTCTACAAAACTACTAAAATACCACAGACATAGCAAGAAATGATTTTAAATTTTAGGCTTCATTGTAAATTAAAAGAGTTTCATTTAATTACACTCTTTCATTCATTCTGCAAAAAGTCATTTAATTACAGACTTTAAATGCATTACTTTATAGTCTAAAATTAAATGGATTTTTTTTGCAGTATCCGTGGTTTTGCTTTGGCAGTATCGAGGCCCAGTGCTTTTTTCATGACATCAAAATATGAACCGGTGAATTGTCAAAAGATTTAAATTCAAAAACCTCCACGAAATATTGGGTTTAGTATCCTGATGCAGAACCATCTAACTATATGTAGTCACAAAGATAAGATTGTGGTTTCGTGGTTTTTAACTACGTAAATGAAAAATCCTAAAAAGATAATTCTTCATTTGTAACTTTTTGAACGTAATCTTGTAAGATTCAATCAAATGTGTTTTTCATTTTTATGTTTTACAAAACCAGTTCTTTTGCATTTTGTTCTTATATAAAGGTTCTTTCAAATTAACTTATGCAGAAATAATAACATTTAGCGACATAAGATTTATACTTAATGCCTAGTATGCCTGCGATGGTAATTATTTAATCATATTTTATTGGATGCTTTTTTTTTTTCAGAGTCCTTGACTTTATCAACCATTCAAGATGGCAATTATTTTATTTTTAGAATAAAGAATTTTATAATTCATTCAAGACGGCAATTATTTTATTTTTAGAATAAAGAATTTTATAATTCATTCAATTTTATATCTTCCTTATCTATTTTGGTAATATTTTTGACATTTTTAATATCCTGTTAAACTTGATTATAGTTGCGGCACACTATGATGGCTCGTTTTCCCTTATTGGACAACGAACTGTTAGATAGATAACTAAAGAAAAATATGGCGAGACTGGCACAAAAGAAAATAAACTTCACACATCAAAAAAGAGAAAACGAGCAAAACCAGTCGTGTCAAAAAGGCCATCATAGCGTGCCTCAACTAAGTATAATCAAATTTGTTATTGCTGAGACGACCTATATTATATGTCGGCCTTACGATCGAGAGGTCCCAGGTTCGAATCCTGGCCATTACACTACCGACGTGAACCCACTCCTAACACAAGCAATTTAGCTTAGCTGGAGGGGTTAACGGGAATATTAGTAATTTCGGTTGCTAATATTCGTTTAAAAAAAAAAAAAAAATCGTTGGTCGTGAAAGTTCCGATATACTCTTGCAAAGTTCTACTGCCAACAAATTTACAACAATTACAACAACTACAAGTGAATCTATTACGAGTAGCTTCTTCATCCAAGCGCCAATCCCAATTGCACTCAAAGTGTGCCTGCGCCGTAACCCAGAAAGAAAAAACTGCACAAAAGTAGGTGTAACGGCTAACAGGCGATTTTTTTATACTACTTAGGCAGCAGATAAGCACACGGCCCTCCTGATGGTAAGAGGTTACCGTGGCCTATGGGCGATTGCAACACCATGCGAGTCAGACTCGTGCTGTCGACCCTGTAAGAACAGTGAGATTCTGTACCGTAAGCGCTAAAGAAAAGTAGGTCAAAGCCTTTGGTTTTCCCACTGACAGTACAAATTCTCTCCAGTGAGCTCTGGCTACTCTACTCACCGTCGGAAACACAACACGAGGTTATTAAGCCGCGGTCTTCTGTAGGGCGGAGGTACATCCCCAGTCAGACTGCTCGATTGGGACGGATCTACCGTCGTGTCCTACCTCCTCCTTAAATTCCCTTGAGAAAACCCCGTACTCATTTTTACCATTAATACATTTTTCCCTTTCGAATTAATTACATCATATAATAAATTTTACCTGAAAGAAAACAAAATATCCACAATAAATTAATATAACGTTAGCCTTACGTAATTTTCTCGGGAAAAACCCATTACTATAGGTAAAGACTGCTAGGAAAGCGTAACACGTGGAATGACTTGCTACTTGGACTTATGTCATCACAACATCGTCACAATATCATCACAATAAACGTTACAAGACATCCAGCGAGGAAGACCTGCCACTCCCCTCCATTCTCAGTAGAAATGTAGGTAAAACGAATAAATGAATGAATCATTAAGGATCTTGCTAAGCTCGTTATTGATTGTCTGTAGTCTTTTTTTTTTTTTTTTATCGTGCGAAAAATCCCCACGGATACCTCCCCCGCCGGAGTCGGAGGAGGAGGTTATGTCGGACTCGAACCGACTAAAACGCACGCCTTCTGTGGGCCGTCAGTTGCCGGAGGTGAGATTGTCATAGCCATATCCCTCGCACCCCGGCCGACCCAGGGCCATATCTCTCGATATGGCCCTCTTCCGGTGTGGGGACCACGGAGTCCCCAACTCGCCCCCGGGTATGGGGGGGCACGCAATGCGTGCCACCGCCGTGGCCTGCTTCTGCTAGGGTGACAGGCGACCCCACCCGTCACCCCCAGGCCCGCGCTCATGGGGGGCGGAGGTCATTCTGCGACCTCCGACGCCCGAGTTGCCGCCGCTCGTCGCGGGCCGCGCGGTCTGCGATTCTCCTTCGCTCCTCGCGGGCCGCAAGGGCTGCGATTCTCCTTCGCTCGCGCTCCGCCGCCCACTTCACGAGCATCACTTGCTCGCAGAAGGAGGCGCCGGCGGCCCACGCATCCGCGCAGCGAACCATCGCTGCGAGCAAGGTGGCGAGCGTGAGAGCTCTCACTCCCAGGGTCGCCACCAGCTCCCGTCTCGGCGTCTCCCACGCCGGACACTCAGTGAGCGTGTGCAGCGCCGAGTCCTCGCCCGCGCCGCAGTGATGGCACTCGGACGTTGGCTCTTTCTTCGCGGTCCGATGCAGATACCGTCCGAAGCATCCATGATCGGTGATGATCTGCGTCAGCCAGAACGAGAGGCCGCCGTGTGGCCTCTCTAGCCACTCCCCCATGATGGGTCTTACCGCCGCTACTACGGCGCGCCCTGCGCGTGGTTGCCCAAGTTGTAGCTCCCACTCCGCCACCATGTTCCTGTGGAGCCGGGATCTCACGGCCCGAATTTCTTCAGGCTCAGGATCGTGTCCCCGCTCCCGCGCCGCCTTTCGGAAGCGGTATAGCGCCGAAAGGGATCTCGCTTCCAGGATCCACGGTAGCGATCCGGCGAGGAGACTCGCTGCTTCAAAGGATATCGTGCGGTACCCCCTGATGGCCCTGATGGCCACAATCCGCTGCGGTCTACGCAGCAGGTCCACGTGCCTGGCTCGCAGGTTGTCTGCCCATACGGGGCTCCCATATAGAGCCATGGACCGCACGACACCCGCGTAGAGTCTCCTGCAGGAGTCCTCCGGGCCCCTCAAATTGGGCAGCAGACGCTTCAGAGCGTTAGCTGTTAGCACCAATTTGGGGACCAGACTTCGGAAATGTTCCCCGAAGTCCCACCGACCGTCGAGTACGAGCCCCAGATATTTCATCTGGGGCTTGATGTCGATGAGAGTGTCTCCCACTGTGATGCTGGATCCCGCTGGTGGTCCGCGCCGAGGTCCATGGAAGAACATTGCCTTGGTTTTCTGCGGATCCACCTCGAGACCCAGCCGCCGGATTCTTTCCACAACTTGGGCAACCGCGGTCGTGGCCTTCCGGGTCGCTTCGCAGTGTAGCCCCGCTTGCCGTCACTAGCGTGTCGTCCGCATAGCACGTAACGGCGGCACCATCCACGAACTCACTGCGAAGCACCCAGTCGTATCCGATGTTCCACAGGAGCGGCCCCAGGACCGATCCCTGCGGAACACCGCACGACATCTCTCTCCGACCGACACCGATCGCACTTGGGTAGATGACGGCTCTCTCCGTCAGGTAAGCCCCGACTATGCGGCGGAGGTATAGAGGCACCTCGTGGTACACGAGCGCCTCCATAATGCAACTCCAGGGCAAGGTGTTGAAAGCGTTGGAGATGTCCAAAGCCACCGCCAACATCACCTCGCCCCGAGCGACTGCGTCCTCCGCCAGAGTCCTCACGCGCATGATTGCATCCACGGTGGAGCGCCCACGGCGGAAGCCATATTGGGCATCCGCCAGATCCGGCCCTTCTCTAGAGAGGTGCTCGACGAGGCGCTTCGCTATAACTCTTTCAAAGAGTTTGCCCACCTCATCGAGCAACACTATGGGCCGGTAGCCGGACGGTGAGTCCACCGGGCGCCCCTCCTTCCGAATGAGGACCAGTTTTCCCGTCTTCCACGTCTTTGGAAACTGGCCCCGCTCCAAACATGCGCTGAGGAACCCTCTGAATCGAGGCTCGAGAGCGTCTTCCCCTAGAGCTAGGACCCACGCTCGGCCTGGAATGCCGTCGGGTCCCGGGGCGGTGTTCTTCTTGGCGCTAAGCCTTCGCACCGCCAGCTCTAGTTCTACCCAAGTGACTTCGGGCACGTCGTCGTCAACCACACTGGGCGCCAAAGTCGACCGAGGTGGCGGAGTCATGCGCGGTGGAACATGTTCCGCCCGCGACGGGAACAAAGATTCGACCACTCCTCCGAGCAGAGCCGGCTGAAGAGTCTGGGTCAGCGGCGGGGCTCGGGGGCGCAGCTTTCCTCTTACCATAAGGTAAGGCCGCCCCCATGGGTCCCTCTCCAGCGTCTCCATCAGCTCTTGAAAAGCCGCGGCTTTGGCCCGCTTAATCTCCGCTCGGAGGGCATTTCTGGCCTCTCTGTATCCCTCATGAAGCTCCGCCAATCGGGGCTCCGTATCTGCGGGTCGGCTACGCCTCCTACGGAATCTGGTCCACTGGCGGTGCGCGATCACGCAGGCTTGTCGCAGCCTCGCGATCTCCGCAGACCACCAGTAGACCTGACGCCTCGGACGATAGGGCGGAGCCCTAGGCATACCCGCATCGCAGACGCGTGTCATGGCCTCCCGAAACCACGCCGCCTCATCGTCGATATCAACAGGCCTGTCCGGCGCAATGGCCCAGGCCTGTACGATGGCAGCCTCCAGGAGGTCCTCCCGATTCAGTCGCTTAAGCACCCAGCGCGGCTCGCGTGGGGCCGGTATGACCGGCGCATCGCCCGCGGGGCGAGAGACATCAAACCGAACATATCGGTGATCCGAAAGTGTCTCCACCCCGACAACGACTCGCCAGTGCCGCACACGGTGTGACAGCGAAGCGCCCGCGAACGTAAGGTCCACGATCGAGCTGCGCCCCGCGGCCACGAACGTGGCTTCGGCCCCGCGATTCTGGAGAACTAGACCGAGTGTAGCGGCCCAGTTCTCCAGTGCCCTGCCCCGCGGGTTCGTGCGCTGGGAACCCCAGGTCATTGACCAGGCGTTAAAGTCCCCGAGCACAAGAACCTGGCGAGGGTAACAGGCATTGACGACTTCGGCCAGCCGATCCAGCGATTGCTGGTATTGGCTTATATATCGGTGTCGACTCGGCGTGAGGTAGACGGCCACGACCGCTATCTCCCCCACAAGTGCCGCCACGCAGCCATGCCCCCTTGCAATGACGGCAAGGGGGGGGCCGCCTGCGGCGGCGTTATGCACCAGTGCCGCCGACCCATCCAGGTCGATCACCCAGGCAGGCCCGGGAGGCCGGTGAGTGTATGGATCGGCGACAGCGGCGACATTTATGGACCACTGTGCCATGCTCTGGAGCAGAAGTGCCTGAGCGTCGACACCGTGGCCCACGTTCGCCTGCAGGATGCGGAGCTGGGGATCCATTATGGAACCATCTCCGCATCCCGCCGCGAACTTGAAGCGGAACGCCCGCCTCGCGGCTTCGGCTCCCCTCCGGTGCAGGCCTTGCTGCCAACCCTATGGTCGGCTGGCTTGCCCTCCGCCGCACACCTGAAACAGTGCAGCGGAGCTTCGCAACTACCGGCCATATGACCGGGTTGGCCACAACGGAAGCAACGGTCTCCGACCGTTATCTCCGCCGTGCACTGCACTCCCACGTGGCCGACCGACAGGCACCTGAAGCACCGAGCCGGTCGAGCCTGCAGGAGCCGTACCTGCACCCTTATAACGCCTCTTACCGCGAGGTACCGCTGGTCGGCAGCCTTTTGGGCTGCTGCGATGGGACAGCCGACAACTGCTGCCCCCTGTCCACGGCGGCCGAAGCGAATGGCTCCGACCTTCACTGTGTCCAGGGGACAGCCCCCGGCCTCCGCCACGGTGAGTCTGATATCCTCAACCGTGATGGAGTCGTCCAGGCCCGAGATGCGCAGTTCTGCGCACTTGTTGGGCCTAGACACCCGGACGTCGGCTGCGTCCAGCGTCTCCCTTATCTTTGCCGCTATGGCGTCGGCCTGGGGACCGCTGGAAGCGCCGTGGACCTCGATTAGGCGGGCACCCGTTCGCGTGTGTTTCACCGTGACGGGTACCGACATGTTGAGGGCCTTCATGTCGATAAGGCCCGTTGCCTGCGTCACGACCTGGGAGTACTGCACACCCCTCTCCAACGCCTCTGCCGACATCGTGAGGACGATGGCCGTTGAACGAGGGACGCGCAGCCTCCTCGGCGCTCCTTTCGCAGCAGCCTCAGCCTTCTTGGCCTTTTTGGCTGCCTTCCTTTTGGCGTTCCGCTTCTTTTTTTTGTCTCCAGCAACCTCCCAGCCACCCTCCGGTGAGGAGCTGCTGGAGGCAACCGGAGTCGATCCCTGGGCTGGGCCTGGGGTCTTGGCTGGGGCCGAGGCGGGGACCAGAGACGTCCTCCCCTTGCCCTTCCCTTTTCCCTTGCCCTTGGCCCGGGCGCCTTGCACAGCCTGAGGGTTCCCAGCTCCCACAGCGAGAGTGGCCGGAGCGGCAGACGCAGTGGAAGAATGACGTGCCGATACCGGCCGGGTCACTATCGCTGCCGGACTGACAGGACCCCTCCCAACTGCATCGGCGTACCCGGTTGGCGGCGCCAGAGACGGGCGGCGGAAGGAGTCCATCATGGACTCCAAACAACGCCGTGTGTGCTCCTCATGCGCTACCTGCCGGGCCTCCTGCGCCTTCTGCCGCTTTTCCACAGCGGCAATGGCCACCAAGCAGGCCGCCAGTGGGTCCACTGGCCGGTTCGTCTGCAGCACCGGCGACTCCGGTCGGACCGGACGCGTCGGCGATGCCAACCGCGGCCGCGACAATGCTCCCGACCGCGCCGGCGACAGCGACCGTACCGGAGACCCCGACCGTGCCGGCAACGCCTGCCCCGAAGACGATAACGGCCGTTCCGGTGACATCGCCTGCTGCCGCTGCACGGACCGCGTCACTCGTGGCATGTCCGCTACGATTTTACGCAGTTCCGCCACTTCGGCCGTCACCTTACGAAACTCGGCCTGTCGCCGGGCCTCCTGCTTCTTTGCGTTGGCACGGTCCTGACGTGACTCAGCCAGCTCCACCAAGAGGGATTCGGCCCACTCGGCGAGACGCCACACGGTATCTAGGACCCGCTCGTCCTCCGGCTTTGTGGACCCCGATGGGCTCATCGTCTTTGCGTGGAGGGCTGCCATCGCCTCCCTCGTGATGATGTGGGTCCACTGATCCGGGACTGCCGCCGAGGGGGAGGGTCTCGGCGGCGCCACCACATCTTCCGGAGCTGAGGCTCTGGGGGTAGCCCCCTTGTCACCCCCTGAAATTTGGCGGCCTATCGCTACCAACTTGGACGGAGGGGGACGCAGCAGCTCATCTCCATCATAGCAGCTGCTGGAGGACGAGTCGGTCAGGGTAAATTCCAAGTCCGACTCGCTCCTTGGAGAAGGAGAATGCTTCTTCTTTCTCTTCCTCTTCCGGGCAGACTTCCGGGTCTGCAGACCCACCGGGCTGTTCGCCCTGCTTCTCTCGGTCGCGGTGTCGAATTGCTCCGACACCGCGATATGGGACGCGACCTCCGCGTCGTGATGCTGCGCGACCTTCACGCAGTCTATTTCGCTTGGTTGGGGGGGGTTTGTAATATTTATATCCATATTAAATCCCACGAGTATGAGTCGATATAAAGACACTTCCCGGGTGACGCTCATTCCAGGAAGCGGGGTAAATACTGTGGAGTTCCCCAGGTGTCCACAGGTTTTGACGACTTCGCTGTCGGGTTTTACAGACTTTTCCTTGTCGCGGGCCGGCCAATTAAGGCAAGCCCCACGTTCTCCTAGATCACGACTTCCCGAGTGTGGCTAGCACTCAGGTCGTTGTCGATCACTCGGAGGCTACGTGACGCAGGAGGGCAGCCAACCCCCCCAACACCGACGGTGGCACGAGTGCCTGTCAGCCCCTGCGCGAGCAGTGGGCCGACCCGTCCCTCGATCCCGATGGATCACTACGTCTCTCCCCTGTCCCCTCTGAGAGCAGAGGGATACTGGGAGCGACAAAACCACCTGATCCCACCTCGCGGACCTAGCAGGTCCGCCGTACCACGACCCCCCTCATGGGGTCAGCTAGCCCTGAAAAGGGCTGTTTTTGTGGCCCTGAAAAGGGCCTGGAGGACACCTCGCGGCTCCCTCCTCGCGGGCCTAGCAGGCCCGCCATCCCACGACCCCCTCGTGCAATGGGGTCAGCTAGCCCTGAAAAGGGCTGGGTTGTCGGGTTATTAGTCGAGCGGCTAACAGAGCTCCTTCCCCTAGGAGTCGGAGTCCATTAACCGTCGTCCAGGGTGCACCAGCCACCCCGCTTCCACTTCCCAGGACCGTGGTCCAAAGGGTGAAGAAACGAGGAGGCCCTCGTGGAGGTTACCCGACCTGGCACCCCATTGTCTGTAGTCTGTGACGTCATTATAACAGTCTCGTCTCGAGTAATCTCACGCTACCTACTGCGTTTATAGAGTAGGGTTTTTACGTGATGAAGGTGTAAATATGATGCATAGATATTTCTTTAGTTTCAATTAACGAAACACTTTTGTTTTCTAGTAACTTTTAGTTTACCTACAGAATATTAACCTGGAGTTGTGTTTCGGCGGTGAGTAGGGTAGCCCGAGTTCACTGGAGAGTTTTTGTGCTGACAGTGGGAAGACCAGAGGCTTGTCCTGCTTTGGTTTCTGCGCTGACGGCACAGAAACTCTGTTCTTACAGGGTCGGCTGCACTAGTGTGGCTAGTGTTACCCACGTCCATAGGCAACGGTAACCAATTTCCATCAGCTGGGCCATATGCTTGTCTGCCACCTGAGTCGTATAAAAAAACGGTTTTTGGAGGGCAGTTTAGGTATCTGGGAAACTGAACGTGTCTGTGGACTTTATTGCCTTCCAATTTGAGGCAGACAGAGTTACAACTTACACAGTCTAAGACATTGATAACTTTATCAATCTAAATTCTTAAATCCACATTTCAGTCCCCTAAGCCCACAGGATTGAGTTTGAGATACGGATTTGGGTTTACTTTATTTCGCATGAGTGAACGGTAGGTACTTGGGTTTACTGGTAACAAATATTTCCATGGAAGAAATTCTAAGTACCTACTCAAGCTAGGAAGAATAATTATTATCAATAAGTCCACAATAATTATGCTACGTTATATGTAATCATTTTGAGTGGGTTTCGTAATTTATTGAAATACGAGTAGTATGTATGAAAATTGATAAAATTTTATGGAAAGTATGATTTTGTTTGCGTTTTTACGTATCTTTTCATTCGCCTACACTTTATCATAATATTATCACATTTTCATAAAAATTGTGTCTTATGGTTCTTCTATCCCCCAAAACAGTGAAACAATTTTGTTGCTTATCTAGCAATAAATAGATATTATATGGCAGTGTTTGTACCCAAGTTATATACACCTCAGATAAACAGCATTCTTTTCCTACAAGTCGCAAAGGTATCGTCAATTCAATAAATTGCACTCGAAATTGGAGTTCGGAAACTTGTCTCACTTTGTTGCGAATACGGCCCCTCAGCAATTTGTGCTACAAGAAATTCTACTTTGAAACTGAAAATACTAGCTTCAGTTCAAATGCTTTTGTAAATAATATATTATTGTTAATATTTGTAGGTCTCGCGGTGTGATTTTAAGATATAACTGAAGTACAAACAACCTTTATAACGCGAAGTAATTTATATAAATGTATACAACCATTATTATACTGCTAATAGTCGTTTTGAAACATCTCTATCGTCAAACGATGAATTAAAGTTCTAAAAATCCAGCTATAAAATGGAATTGTACTTTCAATGTAATCATAAGTATAATATAGTTTCCCAACCTTAAACGGAAAACCCGCTCCAGAGCCTCATTTGTCAATCTGTAGGATTGCAAGTGAGGTTGGCTTGCTCTGATTTTTGATCAATTGAAAAATATCAAAATCCTCGACGTGTATTATTCTCGATCCTCCTAGCGTTAATGCCCAGTCGCATCCGAAGCTTTTTTTTTTTTTTTTTTCAAATCGGAGTCTGGGGTCCGCTTTGCCAGTCTTAACTACGGATTTGGCTAGACCTCGATATTTTTCCTGTGAAGCGATTGCCATCTGACCTCCACGACCCAATGGTAACATTGGGTATATCGAAGCTTTGTAGCTAGACCGTTGTTTTTTGGAATTTTTAGGACTCCAACTACCCGTAACGACTGCCATAGATGTTCTTATGGCAACCGGGACCGACGGCTTAACTTGCTCTCTGAAACACGACCAGACCAATGCAAATATCCATATTTCATGAACACAAATATTTGCACTGAGCGGGGATCGAACCCGCGCCTCCTGCGTAGCGGCCGCGTTCACTACCGCTACGCCACGGAGGCTGTCAAATGTCTTCTCGATGTCTTCCATTATTTAAAAAACTAAAAGGATAAAAACAAGATGATGTAGCAGTAAAGTTGAATATATGATGAAAATCCTGTATTCTAAAAATAAAATAGCTACATATTGCTGTTATCCATTATGAGTCTGAAGATAAAAAAAGAGCCAAGCAAAGTCAAGGATTAAAAAAAGCATCCAATAAAATGTAAATTAAATAATATAACTAGAAGAGCTATTTAAACCAAACTTGTCCACCCCTGTACAAATCATAAACGTAAGAGAGGTACGGTGGCCAAATGATAAAAATATAAATAGAAATACCAACACGTAAAAGAGCTAGTTATCTAAATAAATTTTCCAATAAGTTTTATACATTTTTATCACTCACTTTGCATAAATTACCTGTATTAATATAATAATAAATTAATGAATCGTTTGACAGGATGACAGCCGCTAAATTAATTCGCGTGGAATGACCACAAGTGACCATTTTTTTTTGTTGCGTACAGCCGTTTATAGTACCTACCTTTACATAGAAAAAAATGTTTACCCGATGAAAATTTTTTGTTGAAACACAGATGAAACGATGAAAACGACTATTAATTAAGTAACCCGATGAAAACCGAAACGGCTAGATAATGAAAGAATTAAGGGAAAAGAAAATAAAAGGAACGAAAAAATTATGCATACACTCCTTTTCCAAGTAAATTTTAATTTTACCAAATTTCACTCAAGTCATTTAAAATTTTAACAGCCGTGATTAAATATATAAAGCCAATGGACAATAATTTTACTATCTTGATTTGTTCTTAACTAATCACAAAGAACAAATCTCATTAAATTTAAAAACCGAGGACAAACTTTTATGAGTGACCTTATCAGTTTTATAACAAAACTCCTATAAATCCAGCTTGTTATCTCTTACCTGATATCATCATACTCAATTAAATCATTCTTCGAATTTTTATCAGTCTTCGAAATTTGAATGTTTAAGGTCGTCGCTCCTCTGTCATCCCGGCCAGTACTGCCTCATCGAGTTGATGCAAAGAGAATCGTGCGACTTAGTAAATGAGTGAGTAAGTAAAAGAGTCAGCTCCATTGGTGAAGTGAGGATTGAATTGCCTGCAAAGAGTTTGAATTAGGCCTGCTCAGCTCATTAAAATTTTACATGAATAGTCAATGTTATTTTTATTTTTTTTAATTTAGATATTAGATAACATTATTTATTCATTTTCATAACGCAATTAATATTCTATAGTATCAGAATTCTAGGCGGGTGGAACCGTTGGCAACAGTTGTATTATTTGAATCCGTCATCGCACAAGGAAAAGCTGTCATTATACCTATTTGAAATATTATCGCAGCAATTCTTTTAGAAAACTGTCCAGGCACATTATTCTTGAACAGTTTATACAGTTTTCGTTGCTCAGATTCCTTATTCGACAAATTCAAATTTAGCTTCGACATTTGTATTTCCTTTAAAATGTCTTCGGTTTAAACTAAGATTGAGTGACACAATGATACTCGTAGCTGAGAAAGCTCTTTTAAAGGACTTAAGACAGACTTAGAAATTCTGACAACCCAAAGTGAATGACGAGCTCAACTGTGCTGAATCTGTCAAACGATTTTATTAAAAACATTGAAATTTTAAGGGTAAGTATTTTAGGATTTTCCAGTGTAAATGAACTCTCTCAGTCTATAGTAAGTTCAACCCGCTCAATGGAAATCATACCAGTATGCTGTATTTCATATTTGGAAGAGAGCCGGAGGCCTGACATATAGCTTAGACCGTTGAGCATGGATATGACTGACAAAAAAGTTCATGAGGTGACTCTGATTGAATACTTCTTTATTTGAAAGCATTATAATACAGGTACAGTCAATGACAAAAGGTGTTTAACGGGTTCTAATTTATAGCCTATCTATAAGTGAGATGAGTGAGATATAATAAGTTTAGCATCTGATAGAGTAATCAATTTTCTAGCGCACTGCAAGTAGAATTTAGAATCCGTATCTACAATAAACGTAGGGAACATAATATTTTGTGCTTGGTAATCACAATTACGTAGTCCGTTTTTTTGAATAATAACATAATTATCATGTTCATTTCTTATACCCGTTTCTATATTCAATTATATGCATAAAAAGTCTATGTATCGTTGCAACAATGGATAGCTAGGTACACATCCGTCTGTCTGTACCAGGAAACGTCGAACAGACATTTTCAATAATGGAGTTAATTTGGACCTGATCACGAAATACAAACAATATTTTTAGTACGCCATTGACCCGAAATATTCAACAATGTTTCTGCTGATAACATTCGCGGAAAACTTTAAAATAGAACAGATAACACATAATCATTATACAACTTCTTAACAAATAAATAAACCCACAGACGGCGTGCGCTTTTTTTTATATTGGCTTCTTGCTTAGCATTTAGCCATTATCAAGTAGTTTATAATAATCTTATTTTAATGGGTGGATGGATGGATGGATGGATGATGATGATGATGGTGAGTTGATGATGATGACGATGATGATGATGGCTGCCTCAGTAAAGTGGTGGAAACTTTACTTAAAATCCACCATTTTTACACTCGAACTCAGACTAATTTTGGAAAATAAAATAACACCGCGACCGTTCATTCTCGTTTTGGCGGCAAAACCCCCCACGGCGTGCGTTTCAGTCGGTGCGAGTCTGACATAACAACGGGGGGGGGGGGGGGCGTTGGGTGTTTTCCGTACCCAAGATTAAAACAAGGGGGAAGGATGAGACTGACCCAGGATTCTATTTTTACATGGTTTAAGGACAGCGACTGCCGTCTGACTTCTAAATCCTAAGAGAGACTGGAATGACAAAGATGCCGGAATGAAAGCGAGATCAAAATTTATAAATAGAATAAAAATAGTTAATAAATTGAAAACTGCGAGGGTTTCTCGGATGTAGAAGTCTAGAATAACAAACCTGTGAGTATAGGCTCCGACTTTGAGTTGGAGGCGTCAGATTAAAAAAAATCCTAAGGGGAAAATCTGCACCAGAGCATTGTCTATTAATCAGCAAGTATACCGACTTGTAAGTGATGCTAGTTTTGGCCTTAAAGATCTTAGTAGGGTCCCATAGACTCATTAGTAAATAAAGTATATAATGAAAAATCTATTATGCCCTTGTATCTCTATAAAATATTTTTTTAATCCTCTGTGTGTTAAACAACTAACAAGATGAGTTGATTTTTTTTTGTATGCTAGTGGTTTATTTTAGATATTGAAAACCTGAGAAGTCATGTCGTAACCTTGAACCAATTCTGTTTCAAGGACTCGAAAAATTGTAGACTACTTTAGTAAGTCTGCAAATTCTCAACTTCTTGAAACATCTCAGCCAGTTTATCTTGTTAGCGCTTATCGATTGGATTTCAATGGCCAGATGACTTTTAAAACTTTTAAGATTTGAAAAGCAAACAAAAGAGAGTTAACCCTTAGCACAAAACAGATAAAAGTTCAAACCCTTAACTGAGTTTCGAGATTTGTATAAATTCGAACCCCGTTTTTCAGTGGAGTGTTCTTTTCAAAGATGCTACTTCAAGAATTTATTCGACTATTCTTAATACCGATTGAGAATCAACTAGATCAGAATTTTTCACATTAATCATCATAATGGCGGCTAGATGGTCAGTTTTCTTAAACACATTCATCTTTTGGACTAACTTACAGTTTTTATAGGTGCAAATAACAGACCCAAGGTGGGGGGCGTCTTGACCATGTTGACCCAAGACGGCGGTTCTTAGTAGGCGTTCGAGGCGATACCCACCATCTATCTCTTCCTTCCTCACCACCAGCTATAAAAAGGTACAAGAAACAGAACAGTGTAACAGAACGATGGTAACAATTTCTTAATTTATCATTATCAATAGGTATATAAAACACAATGCCACTTTTCGTTGTAATTTTATAACTCAAGAACAGGCTCACTTATCCAAACCAAATGTTCAGGGCTTTGTTCGGACTATTTAGTAGATGATTTATGTGAAGTTTGCACAAAATCAATCAAGCGGTTCTTCATTTATCACATTTTTTGTAACACTGTTAGGCGGTACGAAGTAGGTACGCGGGGTCAACTAGTCTGATATATATTTCAATGTGTAGTGTAGTGGGTGTGACTGCGGGGCACAGCAAGCTAGTAATATGGAAGTCTAATTATTACAATCTAACTATTATTACAAGCTAGAATTATGTACAACAAATAAAAGACGTTGTATTAATTATTAATCAAAGTTGTTGAAGTAGGTATCTTACAATTTACGTTGAAGGAAAATATTGTTGGAATAACCCACAAACTCATTGTCAATACATTCTTATTGTCGGACATATGTTGAGAAACGTAGTGACGAATGTTTTAAAACGTATTAGTCACTTTTATGAATACACCTTTTGTATACTGAAAAAGTAGAACATAAAGATCCTCCCATCTTTTCCTGTGGGTGTTTCCCACTGCTGGAAGACTGTACTAGCTGTTGCCCACGGCTTTGCCGGTTGAAATACAGATCCCGTTCCTGCGACCCACAGGGGATAAAAGGTAGCCTATGCTTTATAATGTAGTTTGTTGCGTTATATTCCAGTCCATGTCAAATTTGCTCTCTTGCTCGCTGTGCTTCGTCACTTGTACTACCGACGAGCTTTGTAGAGCAACTGAAGATGCTATTGCTGTGGCCAAGTTTTAGGCGGACAAAATTTTAAAATCCAGATCTAGCTATTGACTCGAAGAAGAAGATAAAGTTGCGTTATACCGCCAAGCGCCAACTCGGATCAGAAATATTATTCGATATAGCCCTTTATTGTTTCTGTAGCCAAGCAGGTATAGGTAATCTGTCTCTCTCGTAGAGAATATTGAATTCAACATAAGTGAAGTTCCTTAAAGTTTCTATGAGCTCTGTGTGAAGTTTAATTCAAATCCGTTCGGTAATTCTTGCCTGAAAGAGTAACAAACATTCATACATCCACATAATTGCACCAACTATTTATAATATTGGTAGGATAATTGTCTTGTGTGAAGTTTAATTCAAATCCGTTCGGTAATTCTTGCCTGAAAGAGTAACAAACATTCATACATCCACACATGCAACCATTTATAATATTGGTAGGATAAAATTAAATTTCTTAAAAGAATCTTGTCATTCCATAAATTTAATTTCAGTTCCCAATCCTCTTTGACTTAATAAGATCGTCTTTATAACTACTACAGTACTTGGAATTCGTAGAAAGGAAATTACAAACACAGTCGGGGAGAAATTTCTAACAAGTAGAGAATTTATCTACATAACTGTGTAATATATTTGTCTTCTCTGATTGTTATTGTAGGTTGCTTTAACCTCTCACTTTTGAATTTACATCCAAAAGATAAACGATATTATAAATTCAATCTCTGATAACAAGTTCGTTCGCTGTTCAAATTCAGTTACGTTCTACTTATAGATATTATACTGTTACGAATGACTGTATTTATGTGTTAAGAAACACATTGTGAGAACCATAAATAAAATATTTTTCTTTTTTCTTTCTTGCTTCCTTTCTTTCTTTCTTTCTATATCTAGTTCTAGACATTATTACATACACATATAATCACGTCTTTATTCCCGGAGGGTAAGAGAGGTGGATTAACAGTATTAACACCCACATTTAATTGATCATTGTATTCGGTCCCATTTAATAGGGGGTGAGCCTATTTCCGCATTCCGGGCACTATTGTTGACTCGAGCCATGCATCTGAGGCTGTGTCTGGGCTGTATATATCTGTCTGATGTTAATAAAAATAAATAATAAAAAATCTTTTATTTGACATTCCAGATTGACAGATTGAGATACAAAATTTACTCGTACAATAAAACAATAGCAGTGTTTGAATCTCAGGAAGATACTGACGCACTGAACTCCAAACTAGACTGTAATAGCCCGTATATTGGAATACAGTTGATTCAGTCGAGTTAGTTTTCATAGAACTGCTCTAGTTTGATCAGTTAATTATAGCTACAAATATGATTCCTGTTACATTTTTTTTATCTTTTTCTTTATGTTTTCATGAGTATGTGTGTCTGTGTGTGTATTTGTGTGTGTGTGGATACGGGTGTTTCTTTTTCTTTGTGTGTATTTATGTTTGTGTGAAGAGAGAGAAAGAGAGACAGAGAGTATTTATGAGTTTGTGTGTGCTTGTTTGTGTTTATGCCTGGGGCCTTGATCACTTGTGTGTTTATCTATAGGTATTTACCTTCATATATAAATATGATTATAATATGTATTAAATTTGGTTCGTTTAAACTTTAGCCTTACTCAACATATTCAAGTAGATCTTCGGTGTCTTTATGGTCAAGTTTCTGTAGCCAAGGAATTAACCTCTTTTTAACCTCACGTCTGGTGAGTCCCACTATTTTTAGCTTTTTGTGTATGTTGTTGTACAATTTTATACTTAGGCTAAGAGCTTGAGCTCGTGCAAAGGAGGTTCGGCGAGTAATGGGGGTGTAAACAGACGAGACAGTTCGTCTTTTTGAGTTGGATAGAGGCAAGTGTCGATGTTTCCTAAGTAGGGTATTTAGGACAAACAGCTGACGAACTGTGAGCACCTCGCACTCAGAGTACAGTTTGACAGTTGGATACCTGTAAGGCTTTTTTGTCATCACTTTTAGAACAGCTCTTTGTGCCCTTTCCAAGGCTATGAGACGAGACTTTCCAGCTACTCCCCACACTGTGATGCAATATTGAATTACAGACTGGCAAAGCGCTAGATATACAGTTTTCATTTTATCCATTTGCAAGGTATCTCTTAAAGATTTAAATATATGTATAAGTCGTCGCACTCTGGTTGTTACCAGTTCCAACTGCTTGTCCCATCTCAATCGATTGTCTATATGCACCCCCAGATACTTGACATGACTACTTCGCGTGATTTCCGGGCAAGTGCAATTTAGATGGTCAGTGCACTGGTGAGCTTTGAGGGAGAAGTTGTCAGGGGCGTCAGTAAGTTTGCTTATTGAGAAGGCAACGTATTGTGTTTTACCAACATTTAGTGTTAGGAGGTTTTTTGTCAGCCAGTTCAGGACTTTGCTCAGCGAGTGCTCGGCTCTGTCCCTTACAATTTGCCAGGTTGGTCCATTCACAAGGATCGCTGTGTCGTCAGCATAAGTAAAAATTTTACTGTATGGTAATTTTAGTGTACATAGGTCGTTTATGTATAGCTGGAAGAGGGTAGGGCCCAGTATACTCCCCTGCGGAACACCGTAGCTCATGATTTCCTCATCACTAATGTAGTCCTCTATTTTTACTCTTTGCTTCCTATTTGTTAGATAATCCTTAAATAGTTCATGTGCAATGCCACGTATACCTAGCTTATGTAGCTTGTCCAGTAAAATGGGTACAGAGACTGTATCAAATGCCTTCGATAGGTCTAGAAATATGCATAGGCATTTTTGTCTGCTATCCAAATTTTCCACAATTTCATTTGTGAGATCAAATACTGCATCTTCGGTAGAAATACCTGCGCGAAATCCATATTGATTTGGTGCGAGTATATGATACTTGTCCATAAACGCCTTTAATGCACGGTTCAGTACTTTTTCCAAGACCTTGGATATTGCCGGTAGCACCGATATTGGGCGATAATTGTTAACGCAATCTCTGTCCCCACTCTTATGGATTGGATGGACTATTGATCTCTTGAGAATGTCTGGGAAAACACCACCATTCATGGCTAGGTTACAAATGTGCGCTATTGAGGGTGATAAGACTCGATGGCAATGTTTTAGGATTTGAGTCGGAATTCCGTCCCACCCTGTTGCAGAATTAGTACGTAGCTGTGATATAACCGCTTCAATCTCAGTTTCGCTCACCTCCAGGAGCACCAATGAATTAACCGGACCACATAACATGGTGGATGGTGGAGATGAAGAATAAAGATTATCGCTCTCAAAGCAAGTGGTGGACATCTTGATCTTTTCGGCCAGATCCCTGCCCACGTTTACGAAAAAGCGATTTACGACATTTGTAGCTGATATCGGGGTGTTAGATATTGTAAGAAGCTCTCTAGGACTAGTTTTAATTCGTTGTGTATGTGTTAAGTCTTTAATCACTTTCCAAACCTCTTTAGGATCGTTACCGGCTTTTTCAATCTGAGCTTTGTTGTAGGTGATTTTTAATTTTCGTAATAGGTTTTTGCAGAAGTTACGGTAACGAATATATGTTGTTTTGAGTATCAGATTTTGAGGGTCTTTTTTTGTTTTTATGTGAAGTCTATCACGGTTTTTGATGCACTTGAGAAGGCCCGGTGACATCCAAGGCTTCAAAAGTCTCGTTTTTCTAGACTCAGGTATGGTTTTTGTATGTTTAGTTATGACATCGGACAATAGAGACACAAATAGATTTGTCGCATGGTTTGCATCAGTAGCCTCAAGAATATTGGTGTACTCTAAATTTTGAAGATCTTTTATTATTTTTTCGTAGTCCGTAGAAGTTCTAGTACTAGTCTGCTTGCCAGTAGGTATGGTTTCGTCCAAACTGACAGCAATTGGTTTATGATCTGTGATGTGGGACTCCAATACCAACGTCACCGATGGCGAATCAGAATTTGCGAAGACATGGTCCAAGCACGTTTTATTTTGTCTTGTAAGCAACCTGTGTGTCGGAAAGTAACCATGGGAAGCGTTAAAGGTTTCGTAATCCTCACACAAGTCATCCGTGCTGTTGGGACCTATGTCTATATTTATATCCCCGACCAGGACCCTAGTATGAGTTTTAATTTTATTATATACGTTAGTCAGGCTACTTATAAAATTATTGAAATTATCTATGTCGGATAGAGAAGGAGATCGGTACACGGCTACGATGCTGACACCACCTATTTCACAAATTAGGCAGGTACCATCTTTAAAAGGAGGTTCATAAACTCTACAACATAGTTGTGACTTGGTATAAATCACTACACCATCGTTTTGGTTAAGGTTGTTGTCAGTACAGTGTACCGTATAACCGTCTAGGATGGGCAGAGCACCTGTCTTTTTGAGCCAACATTCGGTCAGGACTATAACGGCAAAATTAGCACCTGTATCTGAGAGCAGTGTACAGAGTTCATCGAAATTTCTATTTATACTACGAACATTCATGTGAAATAAATTAAAATTATAAGTTAAATATTTTTGAACGTCCTCTGGGTTACATATATAGGAGATGGTCACATCCAGTTCATCTAGCTCAGTGTTAATATTGTGTATATTAGCCATTTGAGAAAGAGTAAGTTGCACAGAAGACCGTCCAAGTCCCAGTCCTGTCAACTATGCTGTAAAACAGCTCTATCCCTTAATCACCTTGTACGACACGGCATGAGATGGGGTGGCCCAAATTCTACTCTGCCGGTAACCACGCGGCTTTCTAGAGATTATTATGACACCCTAAAGGATATACGTTCCATTATTTTTCTTTCTATATCGCGTAGTTGACTGTTTCTTAGAGTATTTTTTTTGTATGTAGATGTACAGTCGGCAAATGAGAGACGTATACATAGAAATTTATATGAAAAAATGTATTCTTATCTCCTTTGTCCTCGGTAGTACAGATAATTACGGTAAACATTTTACAAGAAAATGCTAGTTTTGAACTAAAAAGTAGGTACCCATTTTATTTTTTCTCAGTTGACAGACGTAGCTACCGCTAGGCTGGTGTACTTTAGTTATTTTCATAGCTTGATGTCCTATGGAATACTACTTTGGGGAAATGCGGCAGATTTAGAGACTATCTTTATATTACAAAAAAGGGCAGTACGTGCCATTTATTGTTTAGGTAAGAGAGATTCTCTTAGGGAACGATTTAAGGACATTAATATTTTAACTGTAGCTTCCCAATATACATTTGAAAACATACTATATGTCAGGAAAAATATTACTAAATTTACAAAAGTAAGTGACATTACAGACAGAAATCTGCGCAATAAAAATAAACTGCTCCTTCCATGCTATCGGCTAAGCAAAGTATAATAATAATAATAATAATAATAATTTATTGTCACGCATTAAAATTACAATTTGAATGATTTACATAAACACTAAAGCAGGTACACAAAACCATAAAAACATACACCGCTGTCTCTCAAACTAGGCAGAAGCCTGTATCTTGAGAGACAGTACCTATAGAAAATACCCAGATCTACTTAATTGAATATAAACTAATTTTCAACTTAGATATTTACAAATTGTTAATTAATATTTCATATATTTACAAATTAATAAATTATAATTAAAATACCAACAACGGGCAAAATACAAGAGTGTGGGCAATGAATAAAAATAAATAAATAATAATGTAATAATTTAGCAGTAAAAAATTAGCCCATTTAAAGATGATACTTACAACTATTAACAAATAAGCTTCAAAGCAATGCACGTAATGCGAATTACATGCTTGGCCCGCTGTGTGTGTGTGTGTGTGTGTGTGTGTGTGTGTGTGTGCGCGTGTGTATTTATGTGTGTGTCACTCCACTAATGACTCCGTGTAGGTGTAGTCCAGTGTTAGCAGCCAATCTGCCAACTTTTGTCTACAGCCCTTCCCATTAAGCTCGTACACTTGCAAGATTTTATTTATTTTATTATATATTCTGGAGCTGATGAAAGAGAATTGTCTGTGTGCGAAGGCAGTGCCATGAAGTTGAGAATGAAATACGATGCCGCGCCGGCGCTTACCACTCTTAGTAAAAGGAGTACGATGCTTCCTTAGAACGCAACAGAGCACAAAAAGCCGTCGGACCGATAGCACCGCACAATCCAAATATAGTTTTTCGGTCGGGTACCTGAAAGGTTTGGAGAAGGCCACCTTCAGGATAGTTCTCTGGGCTATCTCTAGCTCAAGCATATTGGTTTTGTTAGCTCCACCCCAGCACACTATACAATATGTCAGAATCGACTGGCACAGTGCACAGTATACCAGCCGCAGAGTGTCAACATCGGCCGATTGCCGGAGATTTTTAAAAATGTAAATTAATTTTCTCACTCTAACAACCAGGTTTGCGATATGTAGTTGCCAGTTTAGGTGCCTGTCTATATCGATGCCAAGGTAACGAATATTATCGACTACGCAGAGATGAGGGCAGCCACAGGACCAGAAAAAGTCACCACATGAGTGGGCGCTAATTTTAATGGGGCTTTTAGGTTGGGAAGCTTGCGAGATGGAAAATGGAATAACCTTGGTCTTGTCTGCGTTTAGTGTCAACAAATTCCTAGACAGCCAGCCAGTCACCACATTCAGGCTTGTTTGTGCTAGCTGTGCCACATCACTCCATGAGTTTCCATGAACCAGCAGAACAGTGTCGTCAGCGTACACATAGACTGAGCAGTTTTTAAGGGAGAGAAGACACAGTTTGTTGATGTAAATCAAGAATAATGTTGGTCCGAGAATGCTACCCTGCGGTACACCATACTCCACCCCCACCTCAGCACTAGTAACTTCTCCTATCTTTACGCATTGGGTTCGGTCTGAGAGGTAGTCCTTAAAAAGATCCAGTGCAAGACCACGGATGCCCACACCATACATTTTATCTAAAAGCAAAGGGACAGACACCGTATCAAACGCCTTACTCATATCTAAGAAAACACCTAAACACTTTTGTTTACTATTAAGATGCTGGGTAACTCCATCTGTGAAAGCAATAACTGCATCCTCGGTAGAAAGCCCATGACGAAAACCGTATTGGTTTTCTGCAATTATACTGTTTACTTCTAAGTACTTGTTCAGGCGGTGGTTGATAAGTTTCTCCAAGATTTTAGACATTGTAGGCAAAACTGAAATAGGCCTGTAGTTACCCACACAACCCCTATCCCCTGCTTTGTGTATGGGATGAACAACGGCCTTTTTGAAGGCCCTTGGAAATACTCCGGATGAAATAGACAGGTTACAAATATGCGCAATTGATGGTGTCAAAAAACGACGAGATACCTTAAGTACCCTACCAGAAATACCATCTATACCGACGGCGCAATCACTGCGCAAGTTACGAATAATAGTTTCGATTTCTGCCTCATCTGTTTCAAAGAGAGCAAAAGAATTTAAGAAGCTCTTGGCAGTATTATACTTGGGGGGATCTACTGATGGGTTAGGCTTTATGTTTGTAGCTAAATTTTTGCCAACATTGACAAAGTAATCGTTTACTAGGTCTATGGGGTTGTTTGTTTGGTTGTTAGGATGAAGCAATTCGCGAGGAGGGTGATGAGATTTTTTCCTATTTGCAACCTTGTTGACTACCTCCCAGGTAGCCTTTGGGTTATTTTTTGCCTTGTGGAATTCTTGTTTCTCATAGCTACATCTAACTTTGCGCAAGAGGGCATTACAGAAATTGCGATATCGATAGTAGGTCAGTTTCATAATGTGATTATCAGGCTCCTTTCTCATTTTTTTATGTAAGTTGTCCCTGTTTCTGATACATCGCAGGAGGCCAGGAGTAATCCATGGTTTGATTTTTCGATTTTTTCTCGACTCCCTGCGTGTACATGTATGTCTGTTTATAATGTTAGAGAGTATGGATGTAAGGATGTTTGTAGCTTCATTAGCACTGTCAGAAAGTAGGACGCATGAGAAATCGGTTTTTTCAATTTCTTCCTCTATTGATGGGTAATCGATTTCTGTCCTATAAGTACTAACTTGTTGTTTAGGTTTATCTAAAGTGACACTTATTATAACTGGTGTATGATCAGTTATCTGGGAGTCAATAACCAAAGTTGTTGCCAAATGATTTGTTTTAAGCATCATATGGTCAAAACATTTATGTTTCCGAGTTTGAAATAGATGTGCAGGGAGCAGACCGTAGGAGGCAGTCAAATCCAGGTATTCAGGAGAGTAGTCATCCCCATGCCTGTCATAAATATCAATATTCATGTCACCTGTGAGCAATATTTGGGAATACTTAGCAAGGGTGGGGAGTACCGCATCCAAGCCCTCCAGGAACTTGTTGATACGGGGATACGATGGGGACCTATACACGGCCACAATTGCTATACTATCATTTATCGTACATAGCAAACAAGATGCTTCCTGGAAAGCTGGTTCAACCACTCTACAGTTAAGGCCGGATTTGGCGTAGATGACAATGCCATCATTCTGGTTTTTGTTATTGGCTGTTTGAAATGATTGGTAACCCTGCAATATGGGAATTGTTGTTGTTTTATTGAGCCAACACTCTGTCAGAACAATGATGTCACACTCAACTTGGATTTCTTCGAGGAGAACTGTGAACTCGTGAAAATTCCTATTTATGCTTCGAACGTTGAAGTGTATGATTTGCATATTGCTACTGGGGTCATCAATTAGTCCAGCGCATTCACTTGCCTGCACTTTATATGATTTGGATACGTGATATGAGTCGAGATCGGAAAATATATTGTTATGTGTATTAAGCATTATGATATATATTAAATGTCAGTGCACCATCATAGCAGAACATCACAGCCCGTCGTAGCCTGGGGTTATGGTTCAGGGTTTTTACCCTGTACAATATCACAAGAATCCCATCCTCAATAAGTCCACTTATTGTGGCAAACGTAGTGGTTATAGAGTATGTTGTGTATTGTATGTAAATGTATTGTATGTGAGTGAATTGTATGTAAGTGTATTGTATGTGAGTGAATTGTATGTAAGTGTATTGTAGTATTATGTATGAGTGAAGTTTATGAATTTCATGGCGCGGGTCAAGGTTATCAATCTCAATTAATTCTCCACAGGGGCTCATGGTCTCATAAACCTCTGAAGAGAATCCACACGGTAGAGATACAAAAGTTATCAGTATAAACAATGAGTGAGGGCTACCAAAAGACGGCAACAAAAGGTAACCAATGACTAAACTACGTACTAGTCATACACTGGACTTCTTAGATAGTTCTGTAAGGTCGGCTTCCATGTTTACAAGTATGACAGGGTCTCCCTCCTTCTTCCGCATTAAGATTCTGCCATTTGAAATCCAGCAGTATGCATATTGATAC
The DNA here is from genome assembly GCA_914767945.1 of Eilema depressum. Lineage (NCBI taxonomy): Eukaryota > Metazoa > Arthropoda > Insecta > Lepidoptera > Erebidae > Eilema > Eilema depressum. The sequence goes on from OU612026.1 coordinate 6,638,683, forward strand.
GTTTTTGCATGTTCTCTTGCTAGGTAAAAGAGACGTCTTTTCTTGGCTGACAGACTTTCGGAGACAAATACTGGCCTTGATGGTCCCTTGATTTCGATGTCCGTAGTCGATAGGCTGTTTCCTCGCCTTTTGAGTGTTTTGTAGGCCTGTATAAAGTTGTCTCTTGCAATCACCGTTGTTAGATCTACAACCACGGTTCCGCTACTAGGTCCAGTTTTAGCTTTCACCCTGAAAACGTCTCGAATTTCAGATTTATGTAGTGTCGTCCGCAGAGTCTTGCTGGTTTTTAGCACAGTATCGCAGAGAGACGTTCTGTCTTCATCTTTTTCGAAGGGTAAGTTGCGAATTTCGATGCTGGTGGACTTGTTTGCGTTTTCGAGACTTTCTATTTTGTTTTCCAGGTCCTGTATAATAGCCATTTTTTGTCTATTTGAGGACTCCAGCCCTTTAACTTTCTCCACAATCCCATCGTATGATTCCGACATAAAATCTACGGCCTTGCGCATCTCTATGCATCTCTCTTTAATGTCGTTCACGGAGCTTAGAAGCATGGCATATTTTTTATCCTGTTTTTCAGTGAAATCGGATAGTATCCTTTTTATTTCACATGTTATTTGATTTACATCGTCACATTGCTCAAAACTCCGCTTGAATCTCTTTGATAAATGTGTTGTATGCTGTTCCTGTGTTGGAGACGCCATTGGATTGGGCTCGGGGTCATGGAGCATTTCAGTTGTTTCATTAGATGGCGTCCGTTTTGTTGACATTCTGTATAAATCACAGGTAGTAGGCACACAAAAACAATTCAGAGAAGTAGATTTTTACTTATTTTATGATTATTCGAGTGGGTTCCGGTTTGAAACAAAAATTACCAAACAATTCGTATTTTTGTACCCTTGCAACACCAGAAACGTTTAGTTGCTGGCCGAGACCAAAAGGTATGTATTCAAAACAGATAGTTTTGTCTTGACAGTGCTTGTCAATCTTGACACATAATGAATTTGACGGTAGTCTCAGCTGATTTGTATTTTTGTTGGGTAATTAGATCAATTTATGCAGTAGGTAATTAATCAATTTGTGTATGTGTTTGTGCGATTTTGAATTATTCAAACGTTAGGTGTTTACCTTGATTCTGGTTTATTTGTTGAATTTGCTGGATTTGTCGTCAATAGGTGGTCTTATCACATCACTTCAAGGTTTGTGTACACACTTCTATCTTTAGGTTAGGTGAGGGTGTAGAATTAACATGGAAATTAATTTAAAATTGATCGGAGCACAAAAACACGTCCATTTGCAACTTCCCACTTTGACAGTTTTTTCAAAGTTAGTGATTCTTTTAAAGGGGAAGGTATACGATTTTATAATAAGTTGCCTGAATCGGTCCTTGGTATGCCTGAAAACCAATTTAAAAATCATGTAAAGACCACCCTATGCAAAAAAGCATACTATAGGACAGACGATTATATTAAAGACAAAAATGTATGGCTTGAGCATGGTGCAGGCCCCTCTTGAAGTTGTCTTATTTTTATTTTATATAAGGTTTTATTTTTATTTTTTATATACCTACTTGACGCGAGACAAATGTACATACGTTCATATTTAGTCTTAAGAAACCCTTTTATTTTTTGTAAACTGACGTCCTTAAAATGCCGCAGTGGAGTTTGTTGCGCCGTTTCTTCTCCATTAGCGCTTAGGAAGCGGTGGTAAACTTAGTTTTGAGGAGTTTTTGACGTCAAAAAGCTGTAACAGTGTTGCACTATTTTGAGAAATAAAGACTTTGACTTTGACTTCTCCAAACTCAACTACTTATCTTTACACCAAATTTTCAGTGTCTAGGAGCGAAAAAGCAGAAAAAGTGGCCTATGGATTTAATTATGAATCTTTAATACTCAGTGCATTAAAGAATCTTACAAAAGCTTTAACAATGAACATAATAGCTATGGCAGTAGTACAATGGGCAATTTTATCGCTTAGAGCGATTTCTACCAGGCACTTTTTCGTAAGGCATACCTACGTAAGCTTTTCATGTCCATTATTATCTATCTATTGAATATCATGATAGGAATTTTGTCAATAGAAATAGGATGTTTACGATAACAATTGTGGATAAAGAATGAAAGGCAATCATATTTCACCAAGTCTGTTGGCAGGGTGGGAGGGATTTGACTCATATTATTAGCAAGCGATGCTTTGTGAATATACTGAAATAAAATTGTCTTGTATAATTTCTTCAACACCAATCCTGGGCGTCGATTCTGCTAAAGCAAAACTACTGTCACACTACGGACATTGTAAAAAATGCCATTTCATTTTAGATATTATAGCAATGCGGTTAAAGTCTAAAATTAAATGGCTTTTTGTAGAATGAGTGAAAAAGTGTAATGAAACTCTCATTTACTTTTGAACTTCAAGTGTATTGTATTAAAGTGTTAAATTAAAGCCATTTTCTGCAGTGTCTGAGGTATGACAATGGTTTTGCGTTAGCAGTATCGACGGTCTGGATGCATCAAAAGTTTGCATGTGCCCGGTATGCGCTCTCCTACTAGGTACTCTTTCCGTAATTTGGGTGGTTATTTCTATTATAAACACGACTGCCGTTTGACACCTAAATCCATGAGAAGCATTCTTGCAGTAGAGGCCTCTGAGGCCCCAAGCTCCTTCGTACCACTGCTTACACCTGCAAACTTTGTATAAACATGGTTTAAACACTGAAATTATATAATTTGCGATGTATAACTTAAATAATTAAAATGTAAACTGCTCCTAACATATTTTTTACTTAACTAAGACAATGAAACTCATAATAAATTTTCCCACGGCAAGTCCTTATACACGTGGCTTCTAAAGTGAGAAATATTTAGCATCACAGTACAACGTTGTTGGTGTGGTAATTATTGTTAGTCAATGTTATTTTATAACATACACTTTTGTTTTTTGTGCTAAATCTCTAAATTCAGTTATATTAAACTACTAGCTGTCCCGGCGAACTTCATACCGCCATATTTTTCTCGTTCCCGCTGCACTTATTTTCTCATCCTTTAAACCTTCCCTGGACACCCACGAATATTTCAAGACTAAAATTAGCCAAATCGGTTCAACCGTTCTTGAGTTATAAAATAACAACGAAAAGTGGCATTGATTTTTATATATTAGAATAACAAACTATGCCAAACTCCTCTATGTAATCTTCGCAAATATTATAAGGAACCTTATTAACTTCAGTAACTTCCTATTGAAACCTGGCTGGAAGGCATCCAAGGTAACTTTATCGTACTTAAATGCTACGTTTTGGGTCAGTTTTTCATGTGGGCCGCAAGTTTCGGATGAACTTTTCGTGGAAGCGATTTTCAGGCTATTTTCTAAATTATGAATATCGATGATTCATTATAACAGGATTATACAAGTTTACCCACCCGGATTCGCCTGTAGTAGCAATTTACTAATTTTAATAATGTAAGGGAATATGGGAATCTGACGGATTTGCTGACATTTGTGATTACTGCTCCGCTACCTTAAGAAGTAGCGTGAACATGTTGGCCTAAAACCTTCCTCGATATACGGGCTATTCAACACAAAAATATTTTTTCAATTCGATCGATCGATTAGTATTTCCTGAGATTAGCGCGTTCAATCAGACATACTCTTCAGCCTTATAATATGAAAAATAATATTAGTCTATTCACAAAATAATTAAACAAAGACAGCTGTATTATAAAAACAGAATAATTTTGCAATTAGTAACCACAAGACGCCATTTTGTGGTTAAGTTTCCCCATTAATTATAGGTAAGTACTTTTTATGCCAGAAAAAAATGTGTTCTTTTTTTAGGTAATTAATTAGTAAAGTCATATTGTGTAAATGTGATCAAATAGTAATAATTTATGTTTTAGGATAATCTTCTAACTATATTTCAAATGATGGTAATATTTTTTATGCTCAAGCTATCTTTATCTTAATGATTTTTTGTCGGGTTTATCTGTCTGAATCATTCAATCATCATGTTTTGGTCTTCACAAATGACTTAATTACCTTGTGGCGATACCACATGTACACAGCGCCATCTAGCAACAGCAAGCCGAACTACTACGTCACTACGAATCCTGAATCGCGAAAGTGAAGTTCCAGCGCTGGTACAAGCTATATACAACATCCCAACGACAATCATTGGGCCGCGGCCCGCCAGGCGTGATCACCTTGCCTGGTCGGAGGATCCTCCCTTTGGTTGGAGGAACATTACCTCCACAACCTGTTCAATTTTAATATAATGGTTATTTTTATACAACTTTTATACACGACATAATTATACCTACGGATCTGTGCAATTTGCTATACCTAGTGTAATTTGCGCCTAACTCTTTATCATCCATATTCCTTTCTATCTAAAAATAAATTGAAGGACGAGACTCTGCCGCAGTATTTCCCCTCAGGATGGGGAGATCGGACGGCAACCGCTTATAAGAGTCGTAAAACTAAATCGAAAGGAGGTGAATTGAGAGAGAGTAAGTGGTTCCCAGACACCGAAATGAGAGCATCCGGAAACAAAACTAGGATGATGATTAAGTATATTGTTTACGATAATATCATTATTTTGATGTTTATTATGTTGAACGCTTGTTGAACGCTTGTTGAACGCTTGTTGAACGCTTGTTGAACGCTTGTTGAACGCTTGTTGAACGCTTGTTGAACGCTTGTTGAACGCTTGTTGAACGTAACGTTTAGGGTTAAAGTAACGTTTTTTTGGTAATATTAAATACAATCTCAAGTTGACTTATAAAATTATCTTATTAAGGCTCTTTTCTCACTGCTTTCAAAAAAGCGAGCAGCGTTTGCAATATCTATGAAAAACTACCAGTTAATCCCTACTTCCCTACTAATATTATAAATGTGAAAGTAACTCTGTCTGTCTGTCTGTCTGTCTGTCACGCTTTCACGCCCAAACCACTAAACCGATTTCGATGAAATTTGGTATAGGGGTAGATTAGACCTTGAGAAAGGACATAGGCTATGTTTGGTCGCGATAACCGACATCCACGCGGGCGGAGCCGCGGGCAAAAGCTAGTACAACGATAAAATTAACAATATAATGATGCTTTCAACATCATTACTTACAAATTACACACCAGAGTATCATAATAATATGCTAAGTTAAGATTATTCTCTATTATTCTCACACGTCCGACTGATAGAAAATGGTTACCGTGGCCTACGGGCGAGTACAATACCAGGGGAGTCACACTCCTTCTGCCGACTCGACCCTGTAAGAACCGTGCCGAGAATTCTGTGCCGTCAACGCAGAAGATAAGTAGTATAAGCCTTTGGTCTTCCCACTGACAGCACATTTTCACATTAATGCGAGATTCTTGTAAAGCAATGTGTAGTTTCTGAAGTATGCGCTCGAAAAATGCATAGAAATCACAAAATAATGGAAGAAGTACCAATGGAAGTGTATGATGCCTTCACTTACTTACTTACTAGCTTCTATACTTACTGTTCAGACCAATTGAATGAAAACTCAGACCAAGTTATACTTTTGTTCAATCGCTTCTCGCTGTCATTGTTACAATATACCTTTAAATCTATACATTGCCTCGAATTACGCACGAATTATGTAAACAAGAGCTGGATTACTAGTTCAAATTGAGTTGTAATTTTACCAGATTCAATTGACATTACATTATAGCGTCAAACACTAATTGCGTGTGTAATTTTACAATTAGTTTAACGATAATTAATGGTATTACAGTATGTATTTAATTTGTTTTGATCCTGGTAATCAGAAACGCGCAAGTTTATAAACATCGATTTGTTTTGTATTTGATAGTATTTAAGTATGTAGCCTACACTTGTGCAAACTTTAAAAGATAACCCTAAAGTGATGATTCATTGACATTTACGTGGTAACGTCCGATTTGAAGATATTATACACCTTTGTAAAAATTGATTATGAGTCCTTGAAGACAAGCATTACATACCCTCGAAATAATACAACTTCTAACAATTATACAATTAAGTACGTAGAACATAAGACTTATATCGCACTTTGAAATTGCGACACTAGTCTTCTATAAAATAATACTAATCTTATTACCCCTCTGCAATATTATTTTAACCATTTTCTTTGCTGACGTTACTTCATACAAATTTAATATAAAAAAAATGAATGGGACGAATCACTGAAGGAAAACTTTAATTATTTTTAATTTCTGTGATTCGTCCTATTGGGCCGAACCCCTGTAGGACGAAACACAGAACTAGTCAAACTATTGTCACATATGACAATATTTTCACGATGTTTAGTATACCTAACCTCAACTTCAATCGCTGCTCACTAAACTTCTAACAACTATACAATTAAGTACGTAGAACATTACGAGATAAACCATTGTCACGTATGACAATATTTTCACGATGTTTAGTATAGCTCAACTTCAATCGCTGCTTTCTAAACTGGTCCATTCCTAAGTGTAGTAAGGATTTTTTCAAAAAATAATTCAATATTACAGTGATCGACCTGGGAATTTATCTCGGATCCCATACATAATATCATTCCCATTCACTGTCCCTGCTCCACCGGGATAGTAATATTTTATCTGATACTATTCAAAATTTTGAAAGCTTGAAATCTAATAGTGGATTCTGACAGAATTGTTTCCATTTGCTTTATTACCACTTTACTATCAAATTGAATCAGTACCATTAAAATATAGTATGAAGCTTAAGCTATTAATATAATAATGTGAACGCATTCAATAGTGCTAAATGTTCAAACGTTCACTTTAACTGAGGTAAGTAATCAAATTTCAAGCGATATTGTATCGAAATTGCAAGCTCTTAATACAATATTGAGTAACAAGTCCCCTACTATAATCTCTATGGCAGTATTATTATGTATCTAATACTATTAATACCAATACCTACTATCACGGAAACCACCCTAATGATTTAGACGAAATTTATATTTGAATACTATCCATTATTGATCTCATTTTAGAGTTTGTTTGCCATGATTTTTGATTTTAAAAATGCCAACATCTGGCAGTGCCAATAATAGAATAACTTTCCCTGAAAACTCTAAAAGAAAATTAAAAAAAAAGAAACAAACTAACAACGCTTGATTCTGTCTCTTTCTTTCAATGGCATGATGCTAGAATAGGGTTGCCATAAGTGTGGGGACGCAGACCGGGACATTTGAAGAAAAACTAGTGAAGGTAGAAAAATAGGCACTTTTATTACAACAGTGGGTAACTTTAAAGGTTTAAAACAACTTTAAACACTGCTATTCAATGCCAGCGGGCAGCGACCCCAGTCGGGCTTTCTTTCGTTGGGGCTTTTCGCTACGAAGGCGAAAAGTTAATTCTGATAATTTTACAAAATATTTTGACGAAATCAACATTAACTTATACTTGTACGGAAAAATGTCGTTCTATCCACGTATGAATAGCCTAGCTAGTTAGTCGCGTTTATTGTATTACTGTTCACCAATACGACCTGATACGACACGACCTCCGACGCTCCAACGCCCGCACCATCCAGGAGGCAATCGAGCGCAATAGGGGGTCTAAAGTGTTCGCTCAGCAGTTGGGGAGGCCCCATCTGACGAAACTCAAATTGAGGAAGGCAAAACGATTGTCTCAAAGAACGAGATACTCGAAGAGATCGAGAAATTCTATGGACAGCTGCTGTATGCATCACGGATGAGTAAACCGACGGGACACAGCCATGAAGACCACAGAGCCCCACTTACGCGCTATTACACCGAGAAGATACCAGATGTCTAACAGTACGAGGAAGAGGCGGCTCTCAGGCAACTGAAGAATAACAGGTGCTCTGGTGATGACGAAATTACGACTGAGCGCCATCTGCTTTCAGGAAAGCATCTGGCGCTCCAATCCTGAAAGATCTAGCGAGTTTAATTCCATCATCCAGCAAGGGCCAACACTTAGGGCATGGAGTGGGAGTGCGATGGTACTGTTCTTCAAAAAGGGTGATAAGACCTTACTGAAGAACTACAGGCCCATCTCACTCCTGCTGTGCAATTCACTAAGCAAGTACAACGATGCGAGTCGCAACGTTGTGATCGATAGAGATTGTCATTGGCCGATCTCCAGTGAAGTGACCCAATGCATCCAATGACAATCTCTATCGAGCACATCGTTGCGACTCGCATCGCTATGCTCGCTTAGTGAATTGCAGTGCTGAGCCATGTCTACAAGCCATTCTCGAGAGTCGTCACAAATCGCCTCGCGGGTAAGCTCGACGAGTTTCAGCCACCTGAGCAAGCCGGATTTCGAAAAGGCTATAGCACCGTGGACCACATCCATACTGTTTGGCAGATTGTAGAAAAGACGCCAGATTACAAGCAGCCGCTGTGTATGGCATTTGTGGACTACGAAAAATCCTTCGACTCTATCGATACCTGGGCAGTGTTGGATGCTCTGCAGCGATGTTGTGTCGATTGGATCGAAGTGCAGAAATGCTTATGACACTGCCACAATGTCTGTCCAGCTCCAAGACCAGAAAACGAAACCCATTAGCCTCCAGCGTGGAGAAATACGCATACTATACGCGTTGGAGGACGTCTTCAAGACTCTGGATTGGATAGACCAGAATTATCAACATCAATGGTGAGTACATCTCGCATCTTCGGTTCGCCGACGACATTGTCATAGTTGCGGAGTCACTGGAGCAAATGAGCGAAATGCTGCACAGCCTGAATGGAGCTTCTCAACAAGTCGGCCTCGGTGTAACGTCGGGTCTTCTTCTTGCCTTTACCGCAATGCCTCAAAACAAATTTTTCGCCAGTACGTCCTGCCTGTTTTGGCTTACGGTGCCGAAACGTGGCCATTGAAGGTAGGGTTAGTCCACGACCTAAAAGTTGCGCAACGGGCTATGGAGCGAGCTTTCTTTGAAGGATAGAATTCGTAACGAGGTCATCCGACATAGAGCCAAAGCTACCGACATAGCTCGCAAAATAATCAAGCTGAAGTAGCAGTGGGCTGGCCACATCTGTCAAAGGACTGATGACCGTTGGAGCAGACGAGTCCTAGAGTGGAGAGCGCGAGAAGGAAAACGGAAAGGGAGACATCCCCTAGCCAGGCGGACTGTCGACCTGCGACGGTGGCTAATTGATTGATTGTTTACCAAGTTCAGCCCTCAAATATAAAACTATATTTTTTAAACCGGGACAATTTGCTTATCGGCCGGGACGCCGGGACACTAGGCTTCAAACGGGGACATGTCCCGGCGTACGGGGACGTATGGCAACCCTATGCTAGAATAGTATTGCTAGACATTCCCAAAAGCACTCTGCTCTTACAAAATAAGTAATTACTTAAACAAACAAAGTAATTACTTAAAATTACATAATGTACTCGTAATGTGCGTTATCAATTCAATGTTACGAAGAACACAACTGTTTTGATAGACCGAGATCTTATATAAATATTCTATGACCATTTAAAGAAAAAATCACGTTTCAACAATAAAAAAAAATAGTTTAGTCATTAAAAAATAAAAATAAACATTAAAATAAATTACAATGTAATCAAAGTACTAATACTTTGATCTGTTTTCCGAGAAAAACTTTGTCTGAACAAAGTAGGCCAAATCTACGAACACAAATAAAATACAAGTTGGAATAAAAATAAATCCTTCGTTTGACAGCTTATATTGTCAGCCGTACTTCTTAAATAAAGAAATACTTAGAGCAAAAACTTAGATATCCTTGACTGTTTATAACATTATGATGCTAATTCTGTACCTAATAAAATCTTAATTGTGTGTGTTATTTTGGTTTTAATATGAATGAATACTATTGCATAAACATTTTGTAACACCACGAACAGTGGAATGAACATCGCAAACGAGCACACGGCCCACCTGATGGAAAGTGGTAACTGTGGCCTATGGACGAGTGCAACACCAGGGTAGTCTCTTACTAGTCCTCCCGACCTTTTAAGAACAGAGAGATTCTATGCCGTCAGCGAAGCAAACAAACAGGACAGGCATCGGTCTTCCCACTGACAGCACAAATCCTCTCCAGTGAGCTCTGACTACCCTACTAACCGCCGGAAACATAACACGAGGCTATTATACCCGCAGTATTCTGTAGAGTGGAGGTACTACCGTAGTCGGACTGCTCAATTGGGACGGATAAACCGTCGTCTAAAGAAAGAGGAGGAGATACCTCCTCTTTCTTCTACTGTACATATTCATAAAGTCTTATAAAAACATAAAAAGGCAATAAAATGGACTGTACAGTTGATAAAGTACTAGGTAGGTACTTAGCTTGGTCTTGTGTAGCCTCTTTCCACAAGACAAAGCTAGACCCAAACCACGCACTTAAATCATAAACCGCCATTGTGACTAAACTATCTGTCAGCAAAAGGCCCAACGTTTATCTTTGTAGCATAATACGGGTCATAGCCTTGCTGATACTCAAAGTAGCATCCTTCAAAAGATAAGGTGTAAACTCATTACAATAACGTAGGAATATACAATGTAATTTTAGTAGGAGTTTCTCACGTTTCGATAGTATTTAGAAAACCTAAGTGGTTGTTGATCTATAACGGTAATACATAGTTGCTTAATTTAGCAAGAGAAAAAATACACACACACAAAAACAGATATTAGGAATAACAAAGGAAAATACAATTGTTAAACGTATACGGTTATTTCAGGGATCGCCGCATTATCAAACTATGTAATTAGAATTTCTTTACAATACTTTTTTTTTTTTTAAGTTAAGTATAATAAATGAGCAATCATCATAATCATTGTCAGGTCGTTTCCCAGTTGCATCCGAGCTTACATCTCAGAGCCCCGGTCCTCTTGTGTTGTGCAAGGTTGGTGGGTTCTGAACTCTGTGGTGCCAGTTAGATACTTATTCTAAGTTTAAAAAACTCTCCGTTGCAACACCGGGTTTTGTTTACCTGTCATGACTAAATAATAAATTATGCTAATTATTATTTATACTCATTATGACTCCTGCAAAATAAATCAAAGCAATATTTTCTAACATCAAGTAAAATAATTAATTTATTACCTGCGCAGCATCTTCGCAGTACAGGAACCAATTTCTCGGAAACGTGAACTTCGCGATTGCCCAACCATTTCAAACTTCGCTCCCATTTTCAGTCTTCGTTTCCCTTAAAACTTTTAAAGCAAAGCCCTTCGATCCATTAAATGCTGTAACCTAATATAAAGGTTGTTATGCATTATGCATGGGCTGTGAAAATATACAAAGAGCTACTAACATAATATTATATTGTACATTCTAATGACAAAGAAAATAGTTTTTTTTTTACTACTTAGGTCGCAGACAATCACACGGCCCACCATGATGATGGAAAGTGGGTACCGTGCCATATGGACTAGCAACACCAGGGGAGTCATACTCGTGCTGCCAACCCTGTAAGAACAGAGAGATTATGTGCCAGCACAGAAGACAAGCAGGTCAAGCCTTTGGTCTTCCCACAGACAGCACAAAACTTGTCCAGTGATCTCTGGCTACTCTACTCACCACCCGAAACACAACACGAGGTTAGTCGGACTGCTCAATTAGGGCGGAAATACCGTCGTGTCCGGTCGTGTACGCGGGAGTACATATTTATTTATTTATTTTTTATTTATTTATATTTGGGAGACCAACAGCTAATATCTAACAAAATACACATTTATGATAGGTGACAAACAGCCAATTATAGGTCTCCACGAATAGAGGTAGTACAATATAAAATGTCAGTGAGCACAGTATGACAGTTGCATATATGAAAAAGTACAAGTTGAAATTCTGTTATTCAGTCGAATGTACTAGATAAGCACCTAACTTATTTCACCAATAGAAATGGTTTTGCAAGAGAAGTTAGAGAAGAAATCGAGACTGAGCACCCGTCTCACAGGTTCTACTTTTGAATTAAAAATATCAAATTTAACCCTAGAACCGTACCCTGGGGTACAATCAATAAAAATTTTCGAAAATAGTTTATAACTTTTTTATTGTTATACGGTTTGTGTTGCGCGTCCTTGTATTTACGTGAGGTGGAGGGACGCACCGATTCCTTAGTCGGCCGACGGTCTTGCTGGTGATTGGACGCGATACGCTGCTTTTGGGGTACACCAGTACCCCTGGGATCAACCCCTCTCCAAATAAGTATTGGAGATATATGGAAAAAAAAGGGAGATACCAGCGGTAAACCCTTCTAGTTTAAAAACTGGCAGGTGTTTTTTCTGTCCGAGGTCCAAAGACCACAAATCACACACACAATGTGTGAAATGCAAAACATATAGGTGTGTTGAACATAAGAACAAAATATGCCAAAATTGTTTGTAGTTCCTTATTATTTTGATATGATTATGATTAATATGTCTTAAATTATTGTGTTAACCCTTATGTAAGTTAATTTCATAATAAAAGCTTATTGATATTCCAAAAAACTGTTATTATTAATGGGGTTACCCAGTACCCCATGGTACCGTTAGTGTATGTCCAAGATGGGTACGGTTCTAGGGACTGCTTGAAACGATCATTTAAGCTGCTGCTCGCTCGCCGTAGAAATGAATTCTGTCTGTAGTTAGTGGTTGCTAATGGGAGGTGGATAGGTGTATAGTGTCTGGAGACTTTGACAGGTACAGTAAAGCCTATTTTGGATAATATCTATGTACATATCTATGTACAATTATAATTATCATTCTGCTGTTTTTGTATTTAGTAATATTATAATCAATCACAATTGTAATCAAATTCATAATCTCAATGTGCACGTAACTAAATCTACTAAATCAAGTCAAAGAAATAAATAATAGGTATAAGAGTAGGTATAAATCAATCTTGTAGCAATTTGTGAAATTACTAGAATTCAAATGTAATTTAACTACACTAGAAATTATTTCTACACAAAAACAAGTCTGCCATAATGAATTGAATGCTTCTAAAGATTAAATTGAACAAGATGTATAATCTGAAATCCAAATTAAGAAATATTTTATTTCAACGTTTATTTAGGGTTGTATAAAATTATTAAAATGAAAATGAATTGTAAAAGTTCAATTATAATTTTTAATCTCAAATCTTTTATTACCTATCTTAGGAATATCAGTATCGTTTAAACTTATTTAGTGGTTTATAGTTAGCCTGTTACCCCAGAAGGGTTAGAAATTTATTTATTTATTTATACATCTTACACTAACCTTACAGATGAGTCCAATTCGCCAGTGTAGTACCAAAATCAAATTATAAAAACAATTTACAGAAATACTTGAAAAAGAAAAAAGAAAAACCAAGTCAGATATATTATAACAAAAAGTCACTACCAGTCATAGATTGTCAAACCAAACCACATTAAAGGTAACATGACACACATAATCAATTTAATTAATTAATGGAATAAAGTCACAAATCAAAAAGGTCAAATAATGTCAAACAAACTACAGTAGGTACAGTCAGCATAACATATAGTCAACTTAATGAATTAATGGAATATAAAATAATAATCAAATAATATACAGCGCACAATACAATTAATTAACACCTAACACCTTAACACCTAATTTTGGTGATTAAATAATATGTAGTAAGTATGGGTATAGTAATGTTTCACCTGAATCTAACCTTGCAATAAAATTTTGTAATTCTAGACTTAGACAAAGTTTTCAAACATTTACGTATTTCCCTCTTTTTACAGTCCCTGGTCCTTTAGGTATACATTAAATACTCTAAGCCCGGGTCCTTTATGCGGGGCGTGAAAGAGCACCAGATAAGGCCCGATCTGTGGCTGAGAGCTATGATTGTTTGTATAACATTATAAAATGGTGACCGTACTTTCTGAGACTTTGCCTTCAGCTTACCATCAGGCGAGATTAAGTCAAATTTACGTATCCTATTAAAAAACACTTTTCAATTGTATTTCTTACCATATATTTTTTTTGGAAAAATTACGTGAAACTTTTAAAAAAACATCATCTATTCAATGTTACCTCAGTATTCGACAACCCTAAGTTTTCATTAACAAATCACATGATTTTTTTAACGAGTAATTACACCTGTTGGGTCGTTAGCAGGGTTTAGGTTACGCTACGGCACGTTCGTGCGTCACACTCTTAATTTAAAAAGTGTTTAGTCTGTTTTTATTCATGACGTGCTCAGATTTCATCACACATACCGGGGAGGAAATGGAGTTGTTTACCTTTTCTGAACCTGAGTTTAAATAAAATAACAAGAGGCGTGGTAGGAGGGGTAGACCCGAGAAATACTAAGTATGATAAATGCATACCAATGGTCTCACTTTTAGGGACACCGAAGATAAAACAAAGGGAACCACCGAAACCCAAGATTTAAGGTCAAAACCTACAAAATAAAAAGAGGTTCAAGTTTATTGCAGAACTAGCTTATGCCCACAGCTCGACCCGCTTAAGGATGTCGGTAATCGTTTATTTTTGGTCATTACATTATCTGCCTCTGGTTCACTTAAATAATTGCAATCAAACATACGGTAGATTTAAAGTCTGATTGTCAAGACCTTCCTTACAAAAAATGCATCAAAATCTGTTCATTGGTTTTCGTATCCACCGCGCACAAACATACAAAAATTTAACTAAATTGGGTTTCGACTATAATTTTTATAACGTCAATTTAGATATTTTAATTGTATAGGTACTGCTACTACCTAATGCCAGATAGAAGCTAAATCTCATTGAGAAATAGGAGCCTCTTTAACGGTACCACAGAATAGGCAAATAGTGTTGTTATGTACAGCACTTAATATAACCGCAATATCGAGGGTATAGTGCTCAAACCCAATAAGTATGAAATTTTAACTTTCGAGTTATTCAATGTTAAAGGTTCAAAGACAAATATACCCATGATTTTCACATAATATCGTCACAATAAGTATTTGTGGTAAAAGTATATTTAGTTAACTTATTACTATAACAATTTTAAACTGTCCTTTGTTCATCATTCTTAAATTAATAGAAAATTAGATACATGAGGTAGTGACTTATTGGGTTTTACCCCAAAGAGAGAGATAAAATTAAACATTAAATTGTATTTAATTTCTTAGGATTAATTAAGTTAAATTATTGAAAAAATAAATAAAAATCACTCTGTCACTTTTGCGGGCTGGTTGTTTGGTATAATATTATGTTTTCATATTTTTTCACACTGGGACAGGCTGTTGATCCAAAACAATCTGCGTACCGCGCTTGCGTAAGGGCGCGCGCCTCGTACTATCCCAACATGAGTCACTTTAAGGTGGAGTACAACAGAGCCACAAATGTCTGCAAGAGGGCTTAATATGTCAGAGCGCACAGCATGGTTTGGTCAAGTGCTAATGGCGCATCCCATGGGCAGCCATGGCTACTGGCGACTGGCCAAAGCTGTGCAAGCCAACTTCTGTCAGCCTTCCCTGCGTAGCACGATGTCCGTAAAGTACTGCAATCACTCGATATCTAGAAAATCCGCGGGCCGGGTCTTATTCCAGCGATGGTTCTTCTAAAACGTGCAACGGAGTTGTCTCCAATGCTTACGCGGCTGTACCGACTCTCCTTAATCTCGGATACAGTGTCATCGGCTTGGAAAGAAGTGAATGTACAGTACAGCCGATTCCCATGAAGCGGGATCGCCCATACCCAGCCAACTATCGTCCCATAGCCGTCACCTCAAGGCTGTGCAAGGTATTCGAGCACATCATCAACATACAGCTCATGCGGCACGGATGATGCGTAAAGGATCAATTCTTAATTAATGACAGGAAATACATTTTTAGGCCGAAGTGGTTAACAGGTGATCTTCTGGCGTACGTTACCCATCTTTAGGGTGAGGCTTTGGACAAGCATGACGAGTCACTGGCAATTTCGATAGAACCTAGCTCAAATCGTTTCTTTCCAAGCTACCAACCTTTGGTCTGCCTGCTAGACTGTGCGCCTGGGTTGCTAGCTTCCTACAGGAGCACCGTATTCGCGTCCTTTGTGATGGACACATTTTGGAGTTTTTGCAGGTAAATGCTGGCGTACCGCAGGGGTCCGCCACTTACTTTATCACCCACTCTCTTTCTTCTGCATGTCAACGACATGCTGTCCATCAGCAGCATTCATTGCTATGCAGACGATAGCACCTTACACGGGAATTATCACGAACATCCTGCGGTAAAGCAGTCCGATATCGCGGAAAAAAGGCAGCTTATCGCCACTGAGCATGCCGGGGTCATGAACCACATTTCCCAATGGGGCTCTGAGAATGAGACGCAGAAATAAGACGCAGACATGAGCGTTTACAGCAATGGTATCTTCTTTCCTTCCCCTTCCCGCTCTTCAGAACACGCCTCTGCTACTGCAGGAAAATCTCCTATGTAATGTAATATCCTCGGTATGGATGTTCTCTGCAAACTAAAGAACAAAAACTACATTGAAAGTATCATCAAAACAGCCTCGCGTAAACTCGGAGTCCTGAACAAAGTGAGACGTTTTTTCACACCGGAGTAGCGGTGTCTTCTGTACAAGACACAAGTGCGCTCCTGCGCGAAATACTGCTCGCATCTCTGAGATAGCAGTCTTAGGTACTAGACGCGACGTGCGTTCCGCATTATTGAGAATCCTGAGGTCATGAAAACCTTCGACGATGTGCAGATGCGCAGAGATGTTGCATCCTTGGCAGTGTTAACTGTCTCTACCATGGTGAATGTTCTGATGAGCTCTTCCAATTAGTACCACCCTCTCCTTTCCTACACAGGACAACACATGCAGGACTTAAATATCACCCGCATACGGTGCAGAATATTCCATAAAGAACCAAGCGGTTCGGCGACTCCTTCTCTTGTCCATTAACCTGGAATTCCTTACCAGTACACGTGTTTCCCGCTTTCTATAGTCCCTGTCCCTTGTCCCGTGCATCATCAAAGCATCTGATGAGGCCGTCAAGCTGAGTGCATGGTACGTGTCTATAATGGTGACCCTCGTTTCCGAGACTTTCTCTTCAGCTTACCATCAAGCGAGGTGAAGTCAAATTGACGTGTGCTATATAAAAAAAGAGTTCACCACTAGTCGCAATCCACCCAAATTACGCGTGCGGTGTGAGTGGCATGAGTGAAGTTGTATGTATTTATTTTGATTTATTGGGTTATTCCTCAAACAATATTGGAAGAATCTTAAGTGAGTAAATCTATTTAACTATACAGTTCTGTTTTTGTTTTTGAAATTATCGAACAATGAAATCCGATAAATTAGTTCGTTTTATTTCAGATTTTATTTTTGGTAACTTTCTTAAATATTAAAGTAAAGGTAAGACCCGTTAAATGGAAATAATGGTTTCGGCCTCTTCTTTTTATTTTGTTTAATAATCATAATGGATAAAGGTAAAACCAGATAAATAGAAATATTGGTTTTCACCATGCATGTTATAAAGCGATTTAGTGAAACTTTTTATAGACTAAATGAAAATAAATACATTTATTTGGTTTAAGCGTGACATAAAAATATTTTTTCTCCCAATAAATCTACTTAGTGTGTTCTAGTTTACAGTTTTGAAAAAAAATACCTTGGTTTATTGGGTTATTACACCAAGTAACTTGAGTTCTACCGCGAATTCCGCTTATTGGATAATACCATTAGAAAGAGCGTAAAAAATCGATTAAGATGGACCAAAAAAGTCAATTTTCGATTTTTGCCTACTTATTGGGTTTTAACACTGGACCCTCGATATGTATTGTATTATCAACATTAGCCTTGTGCCGATATCTTTAATCCTTACGGAAGCCCCTATTCGGTACAACGACACATTTAACCTTTTTATCTTCACAGCAGCAAGGCAACGTTCTCACATTAACCAGAACAATTTCCTCTCGTAAATTAGGTATTTAGAAACATAAAGAAACCTTTGATGTATCTCGTGTGCATCGTTACTTAACTTTCGGAGTTAATTTCGTTCGAGAACTTTCTACCCTTCGGCGGAACCGTAATGAACGGTTGAAGTAAGAGTCAATTATTAATGATATAGTTCAATTTGTAATGCGTGATGTCATGGTATTATATTTGTTTTGTGCCAATTGATGTTACTTATATTATTACAATAGGATTTAACATAGAAGTAATTCCTATTATAGTAGCAATTTTCTTTCGGAATTCGTTGAGGGAGTTCACTGACAGTCTAAATTTCTATTTGCGTGGTATTCGGTTCGTTGCGTTTTACGCCATCTTGAAATTAAGGGTACATTTTTGTTTACAGAATAAGTCATTTAGTTTTAATTTTATACGAAAAATTGTCAGTACAAAGTGGTTTAAAATTAAATTTTCTACAATTTTGGTACACAACTTTTTCCTAAGATCGATATTTTTCAATTTCTACCCCAAAAGGTGGTGTGGGAATCTTTGTTTGATTTTTTTTAACATAGAAAATTGCTACTAGGAATTTTTTCTAGGTGTGCCCCTTAATTCAGCTAACTTTCTTGTACCTACTATTATGGGGTGTATGAGGCCTCATCAGGGGTTAAACCAATACCTCCCGTTTATTGACAGACAGATGCTGTCGTAGGTTTTCCTTTCAGGGCCAACACTGGGCCAAAGGTCTGACCTCCAAAGGTCAGACAGTTATCACTCTAATCTAATTTAAAGAAGAATCCTTCTTCTTCTTCAAATTAGAGCAAGTTGACCCATAAGTCTGAAGTGAAGGCTACAAATGCAACGAGGAACAACCCTAAGATGATGGTGATCAATGTGTAATATTTGAAGTTCTTATTTTACTAATGGTGTCATTTACTTCTGTGAATTTATCATGTAAATTTTCAAAAGAACAAAAGCTTGTAAAGAATTGTCACAAAGATAAGTATTTACTATTCTTCATATCTACAACTACCTACATAATATCTATTAGGTACTAATCACAGTTATCACCATAACAAAGCAATGAATATTTTGGTCAAAAAGCAGTTAAACAGGCTTCCGCAATAATAACATAACTAAACTTGCCTAGTACAATAACACAACTTGAACATTTAGCATTTTAATAGTTTTACATGAAAAAGAAAGAACTTTATGTAGATTTGTTAAAAAAAGACATAACCCTCCTTGGCTTTGCGTTGGCTGTGCATTCTCAGTCAAGTTTAAATCGCTACATATTATAAAACAAAGTCGCTGTCGTTGTCTGTCCGTCCCTATGTATGCTTAAATCTTTAAAACTACGCAACAGATTTTGAAGCGGTTTTTTTAATAGATAGAGTGATTCAAGAGGAAGGTTTATATGTATAATACATGCATAATATTGTCGATAAACACTGATAAATTTAGAGATATGCAGCGGGAACGGGATCAGAATACCACGCGGGTGGAAAATATGGCGGTACGAAGTTCGCCGGGTCAGCTAGTAACATAATACAGTTAACAACCATACTGCTTTATAACATTTAAATTGAAAAGACCGGCCTTGAACTCGAAAAAAAAAACAAAATACATTTGAAATGCAATCTTGAAAGCGATTAAATAAATCTTTTGGCGCCAAAATCGTCCGTTTTTTTTTACTGATTTGCTCGGATCAGGTAAAGGTAAAGGATACTTACCTACAACAATTTATTATAAAACTAATTATTCATTCCGCATTCATAATATTCATTCAGTTTCGTACGAGTATATTATCTACTTATTTTTTATAAGTAAGTACGTAAGCTTACACAAGATCTTGAATGTGATATTGAAATTGACTGTGAATTATGAAATATCTATACTTATAATATAAAGATGATTGACTTGTATTTTCCCTGCGGACCCACCATACCACCGTCCATTTGTATGTAACGAATAGGTAAACTCAAAAAACAATTTGGTTAGCATTTGTTGACCGTCAGAGAATTGCTAACAGTTGAAATACAGGTGCTTCCATCGCTCAGTATATAATTATTTAAGTCCATTCTACACTGCGCTATATAGATCCAAAGTAAGTACCTACCAGATCACTAACTCTATTTATACTATGTCACTAACTTGTGTTCTCTATAAACCAACATAATTATGCTAAATTTAAAGAAAGAGTGCAAAATGGTCCCCAGAATCCATCCGGGATTAAAGCTGTGATGATGATACCGATAGGTACTTGAACTAACTATTGGTATCATAAAGTTTGTGTTTTAAATGTAATTTAGCAGTTCTCTAACATCTGCTACAACACGTGAATCAGAATGGCAGATGTAATGTACACAGCAGTGTGCTAACAGTTAGACGAGATTGGTTTGCTCCACAAATATCCCTACCTACCTACACCTTAATTACGCGCTAGTCGACTAGTACCTACCCCATTACATACTAGTCCTACTACCCTACTTAATATTGTAGAATCCTACTATATCCTATCCTATCCTACTAATCCTACTAATATTATAAATGTGAAAGTTTGTGAGAATGGATGTGTGGATGTTTGTTACTCTTTCACGCATAAACGGCTGGACCGATTTGGTTGAAATTTGGTATGTATATAGGTTATACCCTGGATTAACATATAGGCTACTTTTTATCAACACACCACGCGGGCGAAGCCGCGGGCGGAAGCTAGTAGAATGATAAATGTATGGGATTTATCGTATGTTGAAGACTGTCAGTCTTCAACATATGTCCTATACGTGAAAAAACTTGTCTTATGCCTTGTCCTAGGTGAGCGACAAGCGCGACAACACGGCAACGCGACGCGATGCGTGGGTTATTCCCAGTAGCCCCCACTGTCGACGCCACCACTGGTGACCAATGGGATTTTGACATATTCTTCCATACTTCACATGACGTTTTCACGCGACGTAACGTAGGACACAATAAAGAAAAACGACCATTTGATTTTTACGTGCGACGTCGAAACGCATCGTGTTGTCGCACTTGTACGTGAGCGACAAGGACAAGGCCTTACTCGTATAACCCGCGCCACGTATCTTGGACCTAAATCGTAAGACATACGAGAATCTGGCGCCCGCGGATTGCTTTGTAATAATAGTCTATGCTTGGTGAATTTGAGTTCGTCTACCGCAGTAGCATCCCGGGCTATCCTCAAAAGACACCCAAGAAAATGTGTATTGTGCGTATAGGGCACGTTTTGAACACATTTTAGGTCCAAGATACGTGGCGCGGGTTATACCTACGTCAAAACCCATAAATTCGTCATTCTATTCTGCAATATGACGGCCACTTGTCTAGGGGGCTGACGTGCACATTCTAGAGCTTTATTAGTTAATTCGACTATTAAATGTATGGCTTCAAAGAACAATACAACATAGATCAAAACCTACATATTTCTCATTACGAATGGTAGAGTTTTCCCAACTTACAAGACTACGCCATTTACTTACCTTTGAACTGTTAAGTAAATATGTACCCGCTTTAAAGTTGAGCAGACAGTTCAAAGAATACATTAAACATTCGTAGAGTTCCAAAGAAATTGAAGAAAGCGATAATATTTACTGAAAAAAGTTACTAAGATTTACTAAAATAATTACTTTTTTTACGCTTATTACCTACTACTAAGTATAACAAAATTATTATAAACGTAAGCAAAATGAATTGATTGAATGCACTGGCGACTGGCCATTTATGTAAATTGAGCAATTATTCTGTCAGAAGTTTACACGAAAATCACTTATTGAAATAAAACCACTTTTTAAAGGATTCTATTTAGTTAGTATTGTTTACATTTAGCCCGACGTTTCGGATACTTTTCAGTCGGAGCGCGACCATGGCATGGCTGCTGAAAATTAGCCGAAACGTCGGCCTGGATGTAAATAATACAAGACAGGTTAACACTAAGAAAAAAGACAGAGTATGGTAGCTAGAGCTCAATGGAGAGGTTCTGCGTTCTGTTCGGCGTATCATGGAATAGAATGACAAATGTATAGAATTTTACGTTTTTGACATTCGTTGACGCCTGTCATATACGTCAAATCCCATACATTTAGCATTCTATTCTACAAAACGCCGGCCGACGAATTGCCACTTGTCTAGAGGGCCTGTGCTGTCAGTGGGATGACCGAAGGCTTGTCCTACTTGTCTTCTTCGCTGACGGCACAGAATCTCCCTGTTCATAATGGATCGGCGGCACGAGTGTGACTCCGCCTGGTATTGCAGTCGTTCATAGGGCACGGTACTTACTTCAGGTGGGCCGTGTGCTTGTCTGCAACCTAAGTTACCTAAGTGGTATAAAAAAGACAGGTGTCCAAAAAAACTACCAAAAAGACATTGAGTAAATCGTCAAAGAAAATTCACTAGTGAAATCCAACCTAACTCACGCAATAAGTCAGCTGCCTTTCCAGGGAGTATTACATTTGTCTTCATAACGGGATATGGTTTCATGGTATAAATAAATCCCGTCAACGTAACGTTTCACCGTTGTCAAGCTAACCCTCCATTTAATCATAGTAACAGGACTACGGTATCGTTGACCTAAATTGGTTGTATTGTTACTCGTAACGTATTGTTATACTCTATATCCTATACAAATAAGGCAGGACGTGCTTGTAGATGTTAATCACTGGGCTACATAAAAAATATGCGATGCAATTTATTTACATGTCATAAAATTTACAAATGTTCCTAGAAAAAACTGTTATATACCAAGGTAACAATAATATAGGTACTGTGCAGCTTTGTCGAGATACTAGAGCGGGCAGATTGCTTTGTATACCCAAAAAATCCGCCCGCGCCCGTACCTCGTTTTTCGATCCATGATTGGTCGATTTGAGCTCCTTCGCTGCAGTTTTTTTTTTTTTTTTTTTTTTAACGCTATCTAGACCCAAAGTAAGCATAGTTTAACTAGCTTGTGTTATGGGTTCTAGAATGCGGATAAACATACTTAGATACATTTTTTTTTGTAAATACATACATATTATACATAGAAACACCCAGACCAATGCAAATATTCATATTCATGCACACAAATATTTGCACTGAGCGGGGATCGAACCCGCGCCTCCTGCGTAGCAGCCGCGTTCACTACCGCTACGCCACAGAGGCAGTCAAAAAGTGCAGTGGCACCAACAACACGACAGATATCCTCAAAAGACATCCAAAAAATGCGTAATGCACATAAAGGGTACCTTTATTTTGTGATGTGATATGCCGGTAACTATAATGGGGCAAAGTTTGTCGATGTGCATTTTGGGCAACGAAACTGGTAACGCTCATGTATACGTAGGTATGCTTTATAGCAGCTGGAAATTTTTAAAATTTCGTTCACATAGGATGTTTTCTACAGAATTTCAGAGCTAAAGTGTTGAAGATACAAATAATCCCAGCTGTTCTCAGCAGACAGTAGGAGTTCAACCAAGGCATCTTTTACAATAAACACGTCCCATATTGTATCTCACTCACGAAGATTTCGCACGTGTACCCAACCAAATGGCTGGTACAGAATACATTTTATTGTTATTCTTTTTCACAAGAACATTTATCAGGCTGTCAATGATTTATGGTTCAATAATACAACTATCAATATTCTACTCATCCCTTTCAAGAGAAACATCGTGATGCCATTTGTATTTGCGCAAATCGATTGGCCGTTCTCATTGGACCATAATTTCCAATTCAGATCACAGGTTTATTATTCATGTCTATCCTTCCAATATACCATTATAATTACTGTATTACTAGACAATTTTAGTCAATTTCTGCAGTGTCACTCGGTGATACAAGCATCAATTTCGGTTGCATCTAATGCATCTCGGAGCCAAGAGTTCGCTTTCCTGCTTAGCGTTTCTCTATTTCGACTAGGTCCCTTTTTTTTTATTTACTTTCGTCCCTGTCTATGTATGTACGAGTATGTGTTTATCCCGGTCTAGAAAGCGCATTTCTGCATCGATTTTCACCAAACTTCTGTTCTTTGATTTACAAAACAACTCAGGTATATCGATAGCTTTTTGGTAGGTGGGAAAATGGGAGGGACAAGGGAGCAGTTTCTTGTCGTGATATTTATGAACGGAATTGGATGGAAGGGTACCAGAGAAGTACGGCAAAGGGTGCTCGCGAAGTTACTCTTCACAGAACTACTAAAAGCAGTTTGGTTTTGCTTTTACAGGAGCGATCGCCGTCTGAGCCCTCAACACCAGGAAGAAAACCTGCACCAGAACTTTATCGTGAGGTGAACCAGGTGAACCTGACGATAAAAGTCTTGGTAGGTACATCGAGACTTTTAACGTTAGGTCAGGTCAACAAATTGAACAGTAATTTTGTAACTGTTACTTTTATCTGTTACTGTTACTGTAAAACTGATAACTGTTAAATTTTAGTTTTATGAGTAGTAAATTTTACAACTAGAATCCTTAAATGTTGAAGTAAAGTGCATACACAAACTACATCGTTTTAGTGAAAGTTTACACATGTAATAGAGGAAGTCCAGTAATCTGTTTGATTTTCGCTTTACACCGAAACCTAATATTTGTTCCAATAACATTCTATAGGGATCTTCAGTATTAGCGATTTACTGAAGCAAATATAGTGCTGAACAGCGTTATAGCTATTATCTATTCTGTGGTTATAGTATTTACATTGAGAGTCATTCTTTTCAATACTTGAAGTGAAAGAATTAGTAGGTACAGTTTCACCGAAAAGTTAGTTGAATTTGTGAACAAAAAGCGAACAAAATCCTCGGCAACTCTTTTTTTTACCAAATTTTTTACCAGCACACGTGTTTCCTACTTCCTACAGTCCCGCGTCCTATAAGCGGGTCGTGAAAAAGCATCTGACGAGACCGTCAAACTGAAGGCCACCATTGTAACATTGTAGACGTCTGTGATGGTTACCTTTCTGAGACTAGCCTTCAGCTTACCATCAGGCGAGGTGAAGTCATGTTGACGTGTCCTATAATAAAAGTCTTTTAAATGAATTGTTTGACATGATGCTCACAGCTACATTCTATCATCGCACTTCTCGCCATAGGCGGGGAATTCATCCTCACACATTGCGACCGGAAACGGTGCGCACTGTGCAGTATGAAAGGAACTTCATCCCTCGCACACTCAAGCTGTGGAATGAGCTCCCTGCTATGGTTTTCCCAAGTGTCTACAATATGAGATTCTTCAAGAAAGGCATTAGAAGGTTTGTTCAGGGTCGGCAGCATGAGTGTGACGCTCTTGGTGTTGCATACGTCCATAGGCCACGGTAACCACTTTCCATCAGGTGCGCCGTGTGTTTGTCTGCCACCTAGGAAGTGGTATAAAAAAAATCGGTTAAAACGAGCTACATTATCTAAATTATTATAACTTAAACTCACATCATTCCAACAATAATAGACTGTTTCTCACGGTGTCGCGATCCATCTTAATTCATTTAATCGCAACGTCACAATTCACACGGGAGGGATGATTTTGTACTCACTTTGTATAATAGAAGCCTTTCATCATTTCATTTCAGTGTATTAGACCTTTATCTCCAGTCTCGAATTGATGTTCTATATAGTCGACACAAGAATAATGTATTACGCGATACGCACAATACATTTATGGCAATTATATTCGCGCAGTGCGAATATAAACGCCTTGGCAAAGTGTTCAACTACATGACATACGTACTTATTATTATAAATACATATCACGCCAAAATCACTGAATCGATTTTGATGAAATTTGGAACAGAGATATACTAAATCTTGGGAAAAGACATCCCTTCCCTACTAATATTATAAATGCGAAAGTAATTCTGTCTGTCTGTCTGTTACGCTTTCACGCCTAAACCACTGAACCGATTTTGATGAAATTTGGTATAGGGGTAGATAAGACCTTGAGAAAGGACATAGGCTATGTTTGGTCGCAATAACCGACATCCACGCGGGCGGAGCCGCAGGCAAAAGCTAGTAGGCTATATTCATGTAATGCCGTGATAACCGACATTCACACCAGTGAGAAGTATACTTACGCCAAGGCCTTGTCGCAATGCAGGTAAGGTTCGGTTGGTGGAACTGTACCTATATATCTCACATACAAATACAAATTATTGAATGAATTTTAAAGCATTTAATATGCTAACTATACAAATTAAAATACATTCGTCTTGGGGCGACGACGGTGGGAGCGATAGTGATTCATTGATACTAATATTCGTACCTACGAACTATCGGAATCAATGAATGATGTTACAATCATTTTTAAACATTGATTTTTGATAGCTCTACCCAAACAATTGAATGAATTTTAAAGTATTTAGCATGCTAACTATTCAAATTGATTAAGATAGGAAAAAGCTAAATCAAGCTCAAGCAGGACTCGAACCCGCGACCTTTTCCTTACAGGGGAATGTTCTGAGTACTGAGCCATCGAGCTTCACCCGAGGTTGATCCAAATTCTCCTATACATTCGTCTTGGGGCGACGAATGGGGCTCAGTGGTCAGAGCAGTCCCCTGTAAGGGAAAGATCGCGGGTTCGAGTCCCGCTTGAGCTTTATTTGAGCTAAGGTTGCCTGGAAGAACTCGCTTCTAGCGATAAGGCCGCTCATTGTACATTGAACCGTAACATGCTACCTACTTGTATTACTGTAAATTTATTGGTGTACAATAAAGAATTATCTATCTATCTACCTATCTAAATCATACCCATATAAAACAAACCGCTTACATTAACTACACAACATAATTACAAATGCTATCGTTCCGAAAATTTATAGGTGTGAAACTTGTCCGAATAATCCTTTGAAACATTGAAACTATCTAAGTACCCTAATAACTTAGTTGGGGTAATTTAAGTTATGTTAAATGGTGAATATGTTTTGTTTAACTTAACACTAGTTAATCTGTTTGGGATGTTATTTTGCAAGTGATAGTCCACTAGTGGGGAAATAAAAGCATGTTTTTATGCAGGTATTAAACAGTCAAATGATCCTCAATCAATTAGCCTACTGCAGTCCACTGCTGGACATAGGCCTCTCCCAATGTGCGCCACGTTTGCCGATCCTCCGCCTTCCGCATCCAGTCCGTCCCAGCCACCTTTCGCAGGTCGTCGGTCCATCTGGCCCTAGCCATCATAAACGGAGGGTGGGACATCCCCTAGGATGTCCCACCCTCCGTTTTCCTACGCGCGGTCTCCACTCTAGGACTCGTTTGTTCCAACGGCCATCAGTCCTTCGGCAGATGTGGCCAGCCCACTGCCACTTCAGCTTACTTATTTTGCGAGCTATGTCGGTAACTTTGGTTCTATGTCGGATAATCTCTTTGCGAATTCTATCCTTCAAAGAAACTCCAAGCATAGCTCGCTCCATAGCCCGCTGCGCGACTTTTAGGTCACGGACTAATCCCACCGTCAGTGGCCACGTTTCGGCACCGTAGGTCATAACAGGCAGGACGCACAAATAATATTGAAAAATGAATGATCCTATAAAAGCTTAAATTTTGTAGGCAGGAATAGTTACTCTCCTTTTCATTTTGATTTATTTATCTTGACTTTTACAGGAACTACTGACGTTTAACCCCTCAAAACTTTGGGAAAGCCTGCGCTAGAGCCTCTTCCATCGATATACTGATTAGAAGGGAGGTTTCTTGGGCCTTGGATCTTGCATGGATGGATTTGATAACTTAAATAGGTACCTGCAGTTATACAATCAGCATTCGCTAGAGATAATAATAGAAATATTAAATGCGCAGGCGTTCAAATATATAAAATACTAGCTGTCCCGGCGAACTTCGTACCGCCATATTTTTCCCGTTCCCGCTGCACCTATTTTCTCATCTTTTAAACCTTCCCTGGACACCCACGAATATTTCAAGACTAAAATTAGCCAAATCGGTTCAGCCGTTCTTGAGTTATAAAATAACAACGAAAAGTGACATTGATTTTTATATATTAGAAGATATGAAACACTACATAAGTATATACATGCCACTGCAGTATACAGTTTGGAAATGTTCCGAAGCATATTATATTTTTAATTAGTGAAATGTTGAAGAGGGCTTCCAATTTGGACAGTGTTTCAATAATCCAAAATTATACCTATTTAAAAATCAAAATTATTGTTATATTAATCTCGTGGATTTATTAATTGGAGAACTAATAATGGTTGCTGGCGTAAAAACTTTTTATGTTGTGTACAGTGGACGACAGAAATGGGAAAGCCTCACCTGAGAACCTGGATATTTAAGGTTCTTCCAGGTGGATTAACTATTTTGTTAAACTGATTTGACCACGAGGCAAAAAAATTTTTATTAGTCAAACTTCTTGGATTGAGTCCTCGTGATCCAACTATTTTAAGTGATTCGACCACGAAGAAAAAAATTCCTGTTAGACAAACTTCTTGGTTATACGAGTAGAACTCTTTATATGACATAGATACCTACTTATCTAATATTCTTTTCCGTACTGATTCAATTTTAATTTCAATTCTTTAGAGTCAAAATTGGTCCTTTAATAATCAAAGGGGCCTCTATCAACATTCAGATTTACTTATGTTAAAACAGTTATTTAATTAAATAATATACTTACCTACTTTAAAATTTACATTTCTTAATGAGAGAACTATGTATATTCTGAGAATGTATATGATGTTCATAGAATATATGTAATAACAGTATTGCAGTACAGTAGATGTGACTAAATATAAGAAATGAAAATGGGACTGCGAACGACCAAATATTGATAATAAAAAAAATTAAAGACTGAATAAACTAAATTTTAATTACTATTAGAACTATCGGGATATTTACCATGTATTGTTTGGAGTTCCCGATATTTCGGCGCTGTTGCAAGCACTAAAAACTTTTTCACCGTTTACCGTCAGTAGGTACTTAGGTTCCTCCGTGATCATGGTGCTTGCAACAGCGCCGAAATATCGGAAACTCCAAACAATACCTACATGGTAAATATCCCGATAGTTCTAATAGTAATGTGAACGACCATGAAAGTTTAAATACCTATAAATTTTAATTATTCAACTTTTTACAAGAAAGAAATGTGATTGTAAGAACTAAATATTTAGTTAACATTTTAAAAACTTGAGTATTTACTGCCTCATATAATACAAGAGATGACATAAGCAACAAATTGCAAAGTATTGGTACTGAGGTGCCACGGCCAAGGAAATTGATTACAGCCATTAAGGGCGCGTTCTCAAATTATATTTAAGTGACTACAACATGTATTTTAAAATGAACATACCTACTTTTATGGCATACATTTGTTACAAAACGTCCCAGAATACGATAGAATGAAGAATATTCTTTACTATTGTAATAATTATGTAAAGTCTAACAGTAGTGAGCCCAATCAAAATCCTTAGTCCACCGCAATCATGTGGGTGAAAAAGAAACTACTAATGCATGCTGGTCAATTGACGGACAATATACGAGTATAAATAAACTAAATTAAAAAAAAAATAGTCAATATAACAAAAAACTGAGAACACGTCCTTAACTTACATAATTTTCTTTAAAAAACAAATTTGTACAATGACTGTTCGAATGTCAAGATTCTTCTCTCGTACTCTAGTTACATTTTCCGCTAAATTTCAGTCCTACTAAGGCTAACATTACCCGTCGAAGTAATCTTGATTAATGTTCGCAATGTATCAAATATAAATTTCAGTGTATCATAGTTTTTGGCTTTCTAGCAAATTGGCTGACTTTGTTCAAGGCTTAATATCTCCCAGGGACATAGATAGCAAATTGTATTTACATATACAATGTCAAACTTTGTGAGCGAACCCTGTTTGCACATTTTCATAGCAAATTGACAATTCTTGACACGAGTATTATAACAACGAGGAAAACTCTAAAATTTATCCATGCGTTTATTTTTCTGGAGAAAGATATGCTCAATCGCGATAATAATATTAACCGTAGCAGCAATTTGGGTTGTGTATTACAACTTTGTCCCTTTTGGTTGGCCAACGGTTAGAATTGTCACCCCTGAAAAAGTTTGTGCCTGCCGTAAAACTACCTTTGGCCCTTTTTGTAAAGCCGTCATTGGCCTACTAACACGTTAGTTACAACGTAGGAATTTTGGGAAATACCCGGCATGTGTAGGTTTATATTACAGATATCGTCATTAACCCTTTTCCTGGCTGTCCAGCTAAACAGCTGCCCTTTTTGTAGCTGTAGTGTAGTACTGTCATTTTCCTTTTGGATCTCAGCAGACTGGATATTTGTTACGTAAAAACAACTTCACAAGCTTTCATATTTTATAATATTTAAATAGGATTTTAGATCCTATAGTTCATTACTAATATTATAATAGCAAATGATCATATTGTGTTTCTTGAAATGAAACTATAAAACAATGGAAATGAACTTGTACTTATTATTCCGTCGAATTTTCATAAGTTAGGTACAAGAGAACTTAAATTCAGTAACGCGATTTTGAATATTACATTACCTTCACGTTAACTAGATTTTGTAAGCTTTTCAAGCAAAAATAAACGGTGTAAGCTTTAGAATTTCGAAATTAAATTCGCTATAGTAGAAATGTCATAAGTTTTATATTTCTCCTAACCCTCAACTAAGAGAAACGGTGACTTTTAAGCACTGAGAAGAAGAAAATCTTTACAAAAAAGTATAAATTACATCTGAATATCAATTGGAAGTATTGGTGACTGCTCAAGACTGCTAGGAAGAGAGCCTGTATACAAATCACTTCGTTGGCTTAATGGCGATATTAGCCTGTCACTTAAGCGCCACATAAGGTCCAACCCCACCAAACGGACGGCATCGGCCCGGATTTTACAATCTTTAAACAAAATTAAACCTTATTATCACAGTGTTTGAAGTTTATATTACCAAGTCACGCACAACAGGCACTGCAATTCACTAAGCGAGCACAACGATGCGACAACGATGCGAGGCGCAACGTAGATTGTCATTGGTCAGATTGTATCACGTCATTGGAAATCGACCAATGACAGTATCTATCGCGCACATCGTTGCGACTCGCATCGTTGTCGCATCGTTGTGCTTGTTAGTGAATTCACTAAGCGAGCACAACGATGCGACAACGATGCGAGGCGCAACGTAGATTGTCATTGGTCAGATTGTATCACGTCATTGGAAATCGACCAATGACAGTGTCTATCGCGCACATCGTTGCGACTCGCATCGTTGTCGCATCGTTTTGCTTGTGCTTGTTAGTGAATTGCACAGCGACAGCGACGTGCGGCGGCATGAACCACGTCAAGCTGTCATGCGTGACTTGGTAATATAAACTTTAAATGCTGTTATATAAGATTTATTTTGTTTAAAGATTGTAAAATCCGTTCCGATGCCGTCCGTTTGGTGGGGTTGGTTGGTCCGCGTTAATCATGAAATACTTCTAAACAAACTATATACATACGGTGTGAGAGGAAACGTGCATGAACTTGTTAAATCCTACCTTAGCAATAGAAAACAACTCACAGAAATTAAGAGGGTATCTGTAAGCAGTAAAACTGAGGAAACACATAGTTCTAATATAAGAAATGTAATTTCAGGCATTCCCCAAGGTAGTATACTAGGTCCTCTTTTATTTCTTATTTATATTAATGACATGCCCACAATAACGACATATAAAATGACATTATTCGCTGACGATAGCACAGTACTTTATACTGGTAGTAATTTAGACATTTTAGAATATAATATAAATACATCTTTGACATTAATAATAGAATGGCTTAATGAAAATGACTTAAATATTAACATAGACAAAACAAATTTGATGTTCTTCAAACAACGGAACACATCGAAAAACAATCTCAATATATCTTGCCAAAATACAAAAATCGAAGAGATCGATGTTACAAAATTCTTGGGTCTATACATCGACAGTAAATTGAACTGGAAATCGCATTGTGAATATATGTGCAAAAGATTATACCAATTTTCATATGCACTTTATAGATTACGTAAAGTCAGCAATCAGTCCACTTTACTAACGGCTTACCATGGTTATGTGGGGTCTATTTTGCGATACGGAGTTATTTTTTGGGGAAGTTCAACATTTAGGGAACATGTCTTTGTTGCCCAGAAACGTTGTATCAGAAGTATATGCAACCTAAAACAGACAGATTCATGTGTACCTCATTTTAAGGAATTAAACATTTTAACATTACCTTCCCTCTATATATATGAGGTTGCCATATTTATAAAAAGTAATATAGAATTGTTTGAATTTCGGACTAGGGCCCGAAATTGTGATAAATTGTCCATAGTAGCCAGTAGAACAGAATTGTTACATAACAGTGTATTCTGCCTGGGTCCACGTATATATAATAAGATCCCACCTATGATAAAAAATATAACCGAAATTGACAATTTTAAAAGAAGACTTCGCGTACTTTTAATAGGAAAATGTTACTATACAATTAAAGAATTTCTGGAGGATAATTCAATACAGGAATAATATAATTATGTTGACTACTAAATAAATGTAATGCATGATCATTTTTAATTCTGTTACAATCAAAATATAGTTAAATAATAATGATTAGATAATTTACTACACAATCTAAATTAGTTTGACATTTGTGACTAGTTATATAATATTGTATGCCCACATGGCGAATCATAGCTGGCCTAATTACCTTGTGAACATCTTATGTACCTATGGTTGACAATAAATAATTTTGAATTTTGAAAAAAAAAAAAAAAAATAACTTGCGTGTGTTTCTAGAAAGTGAGTGTATAAAAATTAGATATATGGACACGTCAAAAACCAATTTCCACACGCATGAACATTTTTCCTCGTCGAAAAAACCATCAATTTTCGTGTTCACTCTCTGAAATACTAACATATTGGGTGTGAAATGGAAGCGTGATTGAATATTTCGATTTATATTGTTCTTTTGACATAAGTAATTGAATATACTTTTGTTTCTACTCCGAATGTGTGTGAGAATATTATTTCTACTATGAAATAATAATTTTGATGGCAAAAAGTTCCATAGATTTGAATCGTTCAGGATCTTTGAACGCGCGGAGTATTTACTGCATAATAATATCTCCAGCCTACATCTACCTTTCTTCCTTGTCATCAAATAAATGAATAGGCGAACTTTTAATTTCATGTAAACAATTTACTTTGAATTTCACAATATAATAGGTACCTACTAAATATTTTTCCAATACCAATTTGCCAGTATTTGTTCATTAACTCGATCGTAACGTAAGATCATTAATTGCAAAGATATTAATCCTTTTTGTTCAAATTAAATTTGTAATTGGATACGTTATCCAATTACCATTAGGTACTTATTCAGCCGCTAACCTATCACTGTAGAGATGGCAAACCTATGGGACACATAAATAAATAAGTGGGGTTGCTTCAAGAACCCGGTTTATTTATTAATGCTTATTTATGGTTTACATATAATAAATTTAACGTCATTTATTTATGTATTTCTTTCTATATCATATAAAATGTCTAACTAGATCTTGGGGTTGCTCTTAAAGCAAACCCACATGTTTATTTTAGTACTTTATCCTAAACAATAAAAGTGGAACAGGATCGTTCGAGCCACTAAAGCTTGTCTATTGTCATGTTCCTTGCGGTAAACAGTGTTCCTTTTTAACCCCCGACAAAAAAGAGGGGTGTTATAAGTTTGACGTGTGTATGGGTGTGTGTGTGTGTGTGTGTGTCAGGCTGTCTGTGGCATCCTAGCTCCCAAACGACTGAATCGATTTTGATTCTGTTTCTTTTGTTTGAAAGATGGTTTAGTCGAAAGTGTTCTTAGCTATGTTTCATAAAAATCGGTTCAGCCATTTGAAATATATGAGGAGTGGAAGTGGCAATACAAAATCTAATATTTTCAAATATACCCGTGTTGGGTATCAAATGAAAGGTCATAATTTATGCATCACGATACAGCAGGAAATCGATTAAGCAGTTATCTATAAAAAGCATGAAATAAAAAAATAAAAAAAAAATTAATAAAAAAATTTGTCATTTGTCTCATCGGGGGACCGCTAAGAACCTTGGTATTCTCCCCGATGGTCAGACGGCGGTTCCCCGATGAGACAAATGACAAAAGGGTCCATACTTAGGGTAGGTCATAAAGTAATAGTTATTATTTTACTTTTTATAGGATATTTTTGGGTCGGGGGTTTTTTAAATTTTTAATTTATTGTTATCATCAAAGATATTTTTGTGAACAGTGAACTAAATCTTCGTACAAAATGAATTTATATGCGCTATAGTTACTTCTACAATGTCTTAGTCGAAAAAAGCGAAGTCGAATGAAACTGTAGAAAACTCGAGACTATACCTTGTTACTACCTATTTTTCTCAGTACGTAGATTCTAAAGTAAAAGGTATTTAATGTTAACAACAAAGTATAACTCAAGCAAGATACGAAATAATGACGAAGTTTTTCGATTAAACTCAATAGAACTGTAAAAGTCACTTCAAGTATCTCAGAAGTTTTGAAATAGCTAGGCACGATATAAGAACGATACTCAGAATATTAACAGTACTTAGTATGTTATTGTTGTATTGATAACTGATAAAGTGATAACTAAAATCGAATATCATAATGCTTTTAGTGTGAAGATGTTTTGATAAAATAAAGTTACTTAATAAACGAAGACCTTTACGTTTTTGCACTCTGTACTTAGAAACTTGACCCCAGTCTCTAAAGTTCCCTGTTTGGAACTTTACGACTTAACTGTTTTCTGAAATATTCATGTGATGGTTTTCAGACTATACAAAAGACTGAAACAGTGACATTTCTTATCGAAATGAGTGTTCAGGGCATACCCTAGCAAATACCGTTAAATAAATCGAAAAAGAAAAAGGTTTATCATCTCTATTTCAAGATTTTACTATCGTAGTTCATTCTGTAGTATCCTTACTAATGCAAATCAATAACGTTGAAGTTTTCAGTTTTTTTTTGTACAGCTCAAAATTAAATCATCGCGAAAGTAGTTTTTTTTAATTTATTTATATACAAAATATAATACAAATATTGTTACACAATGACACGCCCTAAACCACTGATTTGATCCTCATATTAATTGACAATATCGATTGATGCTATTAAAATACAGGCTGTTATTTTTTCGGATTTTAGTCGGTTTGATTACCGGGCATGGCAAACGAATTTTCGAAAATTTATAAATATAGTTTTGTTTTTTTTTTTTTTTTAAATAAAGGAATGTTTCCTTTGAGTGAAATTAGCTATCTCCAGTATTTAAAGTACTTTCCCTCCAGGTAAGGTTAAAATCTTCCACCCTGTATATAAACTACTTAGCTAATTGTTCGCGGCTCTGCTCGAGTGAAATTCCGATAACATATCTTTTCTTTATTTATTTTTTTCAAAACAAATCTTGTTCTGAAAATTATTCATTAGTGTCTAGATAAATAATATAATAATAATTACCTATTGATGTTGATTACGATTGCGTGCAGCTTGAGAGGTATTTTTTTCTTATTTTTAGCTGATTTCTTGACAAGGAGAAGGTTTTCAATACGGAAGTTTATTTTTTTATGTTTGTATACGCATATACGAGTAGCAATGGAAAGGTTGGTATTAATACTGTGTGGCGTAGCGGTAGTGAACGCGGCCGCTTTGCAGGAGGTGTGGGTGCGATCCTCGTTCCCCGTCATCATCATCATCATCATCTTCATGTAGACGCAATTTCCTGATTGCATCCGTGGCCAAGATGACCTCGGAGCTCAGGGTCCGCCTTCCGGCTCTTCCTCCTCCACTTCGCACGATTTTGGGCGTCCATAGTAGTGAGACCATTTCCCCGTGACCTGCTCCCCGTGTTTCTATGTATAATATCTTGTGTATGTATTTACGAAAAAAAATGTATCTAAGTATGATTATCAGCATTCAAGAACCCATAACACACGTTACGTTATGCTTACTTCGGGTCTTGATAAGATAGTGTTGAATAAAAAAATATATTGGAAGAGCTTATTGGAACATTTGCCATGGTGGACGCGGTAAAATATTTCCTACCACAGACAAGACGCAATGTCTCCTCAAATTAGCAAACGTTTGAGGATTTTGGTAGTTTAGGGAAGTGATAAAATGTATTAGCCACGTTACAAGCCAATTAAATCTTTGAGTTTGTACTAGTAATATATTCCTCTATTCCAAACCACAATACCGAAATTTTCTGCCATTAAAGTTCTCAAGTGGTTTATTGTAAATTGATTTCCTCCACGCCTTAGTTTCTATTATCTACGCCAATAATACGTGTTAGTGAAATTCTATTTGTAGGTAACATTTAATTACAGTTTTGACAATATACCTATGCCACTTAAAAATGAAATACAGTGAAACTTGTAGAACTGAAGTTTTAACTTATTAGTTACTTTAACTTAGTTACACTAAGTTAAGTAACTAATATCTGCTTGATGTAACTGGGTTATTAAAATTTCACCCTACCTACCTACATTTAAAGTCTATTATATATTGTAATCTGAGATCTGACTAATGTAAACGTAGGGTACGATGGAGCTGGCATTTATTTAGGCCAAAAGCTCCTAAATAAATGTGAATTAAAAAAAAAATGCTACATCTAACTGAAATTGTCTACGCCAATAATACGTGTAGTGAAATCATTCGTTTTTGGCTATTATGACACTTGAAAATTAAAAATATGACACTTAAAAATACAACCTACGACCTATTTTTTTAATCACATATTGTGGCTTTGTATTTACTCAATTTTCCAAAATTATAGTCATGTTAAAATGAATGTTTCCTTATTTACCTCTGTAAATTTTAAGTTTAAGTTGATCGATGATCAATTGAGATATTCCACGTGATTCAAACCAATTAATTTATTTAGTACGTTTTTACAACCAATAGAAACTGCGTTTCTACTTTATTTTTTCATAAAAGTCAGAGTGTGAAATCAATTCACGTCAAACGGCGAAAACTACTCTCCTACGATAATATACGTTTAGTAAGAAAATATCCCAAGGACCTAAATAATAAGTGTACACGGATGTCTGCCAACCCCTTCGAGAAAGAAATATAGGCATAACACTCTTTGTGTTATTTTAGGAGTGATATGAAAACATGTCACCTTTGGGATGTAAAAGTGCTTTTAAGGGTCCTTTGGGTGAATAATATTATCTATTACTATGGTTCAACCCGTTATTCTTACCCTTGGTAATAGTGAAATCAAACAGACTGCGTATACAAGGCTTTACGTTCATTATATTATTAGTGATACGTTACGATAGAAAACGATTCTTAATTATTTAAGTAGCTATGTATGACGCAATCAACTAGCTTAATCAGCCGTTCAATTGAAAATTAGGATTTGACACAGGAATAATTCCTAGTAGCAATTTTCTTTCGGAATTCATAGAGGGAGGTTACTGGCAGTCTAAATTTCGATTTGCGTGGTATTCGGTTCGTTGCATAAGTTGCGTTCTCCGCCATCTTGAATTTAAGGGTACATTTTTGTTTATTAAATAAGTCGTTTATTTTTAATTTTACACGATAAATTATTACTAAAAAGTTGTTTAGAATTAAATTTTCTACAATTTTGCTGTTCATATTTTTTTCCTAGGTTCGATACTTTTTGATTTATACCCCAAAAAGTGGTAAATCTTTATTTGACTTTTTTTGACTTAAGAAAAATGCCTAGTAGCAATTTTCTTTCGAAATTCATTAAGGGAGGTTACTAGCAGTCTACATTTGGTTTTGCGTGGTATTCGGTTTGTTGCGTTATCGGCCATCTTGAATTTAATGGTAAATTGTTGTTTACCGAGTAAGTCGTCTAGTTTTATTTTTACACGAAAAATAGTTACTACAAAGTTGTTAAGAATTAAATTTAATTGGCTGACATGTATACTTACACTAGTGATGCAATACAAACACTCTTCACTGTTGCAGTGTTAAAAAATCCTAACAAACTAAATAATATTTGAAAAAAGAGGATCTGATTGTAAGCAAACTATTTTCGTTTTAAATTTTGGTCTGCGATTTGGGTTCAAATAAAAATCGATAATAAAAATGAGACTGTCCGTCATTATTTTTTAATAATCATGATAGTCTCTGTAGTCATCGAAGCCTGTGATGACAACTTGCGTCCTGAATATGTTCTTCATTAGATGTCTTTGGCAAAAATCCAATGCGACTTCGACATATCCTGCAATTTTATTATTAAATTATTTGTTTATTTTCCTTCTTACTAATACTATTTTGCGGGGACTGTACACACAGCTTGCAGTGGTGAAGGGTATAAAAATTGGAAATGGAAGCCGGTGGAAAATACAAATAGTTTATCATCTCTGTGCAAAGGGAAGCCAGCAGGAATCGGGTTATAGGGACCCTCTCATTATTTCAAGCTTGTTTGGTTTGAAAAAATGACAGTAATTGTAAGATAAGATGGGAGAACGACTACAAAAATGTTTATAATTTTTGCAGAGTTTCGGCGAGGTGTAGTCAAATTGACGTGTCCTATATTAAAAAAAGTTCTAGAGGAAGAATTAATTTTAGGTTTCACCATCTGTACACGCTTGTATCTAGTCTATAATGTCCTACTGGCGAAGTCCTACCTTCATGTTAAAATATTCCTTTGTAGATGTCATGAAATATGGCACAAACCTACCTAGTGCCAAAAAATATAGCTCCAATATTCTCAAATTTTGTAAAAAAATTCTTTTCAAATAACTTTACTTATGGATACCAAACAATGGCTAAGAATGGTTTTAATTTGATTTCAGTTTTTTTTTAATAGGACACATCAATTTAACCTCGCCTCGCCTGATTGTAAGCTGACGGCAAAGTCTCGGAAAAGGTCACCATTATAGATAGAAGTTGAGAAAAACTTTCAAAATAAATAAATAGATAGTTAGAATATTACCGTGGTCCTCATCACCCCTGCAATTAACCATATCTAATTGACATCCGTTATTGAACGCCCTGTAGCTGTATGACCGTATTTGGGACGCTCCACATACAGGACGATAGTGCGTTGGACAGAACACGGGACAAGATTCGCCGTACATTCGTCGACTGTTTTTGTATTGATTCTTTATACAAAAATGTATGTCTGTTTCGAAGTAACCTGATGACAGAAAAGTGTTGTTATACCTAAAATTTAACGATTATTAATAGTTACTTAATTGTATTATACCTATTTAAATTTATTGGAACATACAAGATGAAAATGTTATTGAATGTAGTATAGGGATTAATTTTCAGTTGTCAAATAATCTCTTCTTCTTCATCTTAGCGTTAAACGCAGTCGCATCCGAAACTTTCACCTTAGAGTATGGGGTCCATCTTGCTTGCATATGTGGTGTGGCGCTTCGGCCGTCTAGGAAACCGGAGTTTCGTAACTGGTTTCCTTGAAGGCTTTTTTAATACGTCTACGTAACTGGTTTCCATGAAGTATTTTTTCATACTTCTACGTAACTGGTTCCCATGAAGGATTTATTTATACGTCTATATAACTGGTCACTTATTATTAAGAAAGACGTCATATTATACCTATCAGATTAGGACAACCAATAACTTGGAAGGTTGGCATAGCATAATTAATAGGTTCATCGGAAAGAAAAATATATCAGTAGCCAATCTACTGGAGCTATTAATTAAGGAAACCAAAGTCAGCAATATTTTTAAAACTAACTGTAAAAAAGTAAACGCTAGAGATTGATACTGAAATTGATAATGCTATAAAGGATTTGCAAAACGGCCAAATTACTGTGGGCCCCTGCATTGAAGTTATTTCACCGTATGCATTTTTATTTTGATATTTTTTAGTTTTTATTTTATATTTCAAATGTTTTATTTAAAACTAGCTAACCCCGCGAACTTCGTACCGACTAACAGTCGATTCTTTAATTATTGTTTTTTTTTTTAATTTTTCTGTGTAAGAACCATCCTCGTACTTTAAGGAATATTCTAAAAAAAGAATTAGCAAAATCGGTTCAGCTGTTCTCGAGATTTGCGCTTAGCAACACATTCAGCAATTCATTTTTATATTATAGATATACTTATAAAATTGTACAACTATTTTTTTTACAATTTTTTACAATTTTTTTTTAATTCAATTTAATATTCACTACTTCTCTCAGGCAGTATAGAATGACAACAAAAACTACCTACCCATTTTTTTTTCGCTTTCTTCTTTCTTAGTTACGTAGGCGGCTTATGAGACATTGGATAAGTACTTCTTCGAAACCAGTTACGTAGAAGTATGAAAAAATACTTCATGGAAACCAGTTACGTAGACGTATTAAAAAAGCCTTCAAGGAAACCGGTTACGAAACTCCGGTTTCCTAGACGGCCGAAGCGATATTGACACGTGTTTATACAAATAAATGGTTTTGATTTGATTTGATTTGACGCGATAGACTAACTGCGGATTTGGCCGAACTTAGATATCTCTCGTGAAGCGACTGCCATCTGACCTTCACGAATCGAACCATTGCAGCTAGACCAGTTTTCGGACTTTTTAGGGCAACTACTACCCGTAACGGTTGCCATAGATGTTCCTATACCAAAGGCTTTGACCTACTTATCTTTTGCGCTGCCGGCACAGAATCTAACTGTTCTTACAGGGTCGACAGCGCGAGTGTGACTCCCCTGGTGTTGCGCTCGCCCATAGGCCACGGTAACCTCTTACCATCAGGAGGGCCTTGTGCTTGTCTGCGACCTAAGTAGTATAAATATAAATGTGATATTTTAGGGTGATTAATGTGAGAATACACACTCAAAGAGGGCCACTCCAAAGAGATGGTCCTGGGTCGGCAGGGAAGCGAGAGATATGTCTCAGCAAAAAAAAAAAAGAATGATAATACACATTAATGCACCTGAAAGGCCAGTTCATATTTTAAGTCACTACTAACACGAAACTAGGGCATCAACCTGTAGCTCAGCTATTGTCACAAAATACGTACCTAGGTACATTTTCGTCAACAATGAGTACCGGACTACATTCAGGCGAAATAATGTTGGCTATTTTTTACCCTACTACATTGAGGTCAAATGTAAGCTGGTACCTTTTTATATGGATTTATGCATGTCGTAACTCCATACTGTATTGGATTACCTAGGCAAGGTAAGGGTCTTATTTAAGGTTTTATTTAGCTGTAGACCGGTGAAACATTAGAGATTGAAATTTGATGAAGTAAAAATGTAGTAAGTAAAGCAGATAAGTAGATTAATAGGAATTTTATTATGTTAGGTCAGAATACAACATAGGGCAAAATAAGAATATGTAGTTTAGAAAACTAAAAGAATAGACTGACAGACTGTTTATATTGGAAATTGATGGCACCTGGTGGAATTATTGAATTGCTACACATATTGAATAAAACACTTTCCACTTTTTTTATTATGCAACCTAAACGATTTCGTCTCACGGTATTCTCAAAGGTTTAACCTTAACTGAAAGAATACTTATTAGAAAGATAGAGAAATATAATTTATTTTCATTTTATAATATGTATATTTCAATCAATCAATTAACCTATAGCAGGCCACTGCTGGACATAGGCCTCTAGTGTGCGTCATAGTTCCCGGCACTCCGTCTTGCGCATTCAGTCTATCTCACCTACCTCTGTCAGGTTATCTATGTGTAAATTTAGACTTACTTCAATACAATTATGATGAAATAACCATGTCTATTTTCTAATGATACACTCACTTAGATCCTGGAGATGTTAGATTTCAACATCATTTATCAATAGTTCATTAATGGAGTTATACATATAAATACAGTATTCCCACACAGAAAGAAAATGGACTAATCAAATAAATTTTACATGCTCTCGAAGGTACGCATGAAGGTGCGAGTAACATTCTTGGCCCATACCATGAACTCTTAAAACAGGTCAATAATTGAACTGCTGTCATTCTACCAACTGCAAATGTCACTTTGTAACCCTTTATATCCTTTCATAGCATAATTTGCTAGTAACAAAATTTATATGACATTACTAAGTGATATTTGTGGTTGATAGATTGACAGCAGTTCAATTATTGACCTGTTTTAAGAGTTCAAGGCAGCTTTATCTGTTAACTGACGGTTCAATTTGCGCCATTGCCCCAAAGTTATGAGGCCCTTTGTTAGAACTCCTTTCTCACCCAAATGTCGAGACTTGCCAATTAACTTCATATATAACAATTATGTGGGTTACACTATAAATATTACTTAGCGTACTAATAGGATATAATATAACATATGTGCCCTTGTCTCTGGACTCCATTATAGGGATGTTAAAAAATAATCGATTTTTAAAAAAAAATCGATTATTTTTTTCTTATAATCGATTTTTTAAACGCGATTTTTTTAATAATATTAATCGATTTTTAAAAAATCGATTTTTTTAGCTTACACGTTTAAATCGATTTTCGTAAATGCGAAATTTTCGTAACATTTTATGAGCACTTTGTATGATATATGACTTCTCGGTTCTCGAATCACTCACACTATGGTTACGTTAGTACTATTATCTGTTCAGTTTATAGTTTTATTTAATTTATAATTTTCTAAAAGAGTTACAAAAAAGTTTGTTCATATTGTTGTGATAATGAAAATATGATACGGACAAAATTGACTTCGTTGACTTATCTTTGACGACAAACTAACAGTAAAGGTCCAACCCCACCAAACGGACGGCATCGGAACGGATTTTACAATCTTTAAACAAAATAAATCTTATATCACAGCATTTAAAGTTTATATTACCAAGTCACGCATGACAGCTTGACGTGCGTCATGCCGCCGAACGTCGCTGTCAAGCTGTTGTGCGTGACTTGGTAATATAAACTTCAAACACTGTGATAATAAGATTTAATTTTGTTTAAAGATTGTAAAATCCGGGCCGATGCCATCCGTTTGGTGGGGTTGGACCTTTACACCGCTGCCTGTGTCATTATAACAATGACAGCGAATAGTGTGACGATTATAATTTTCTTCCCTAACCGTCACACCAGTGCCAGTATGACACAGCGGCAGCGGTGTTACGGAGCGGTCGTCGTTTCTTTTAGTGTTGCCAGTAAAAAAAATAGTTTTGCGGAAATCAATTTCTACATTTTTATGAAATTGAAATAGTTACCTTGAAAGTTTAAAAGAACATTTTCTTTGAGATTTAGTTATAATTGGTTATTATTTTTATTAATCATATTATTTTATTTTATTTTTAATCTGATAATTTCGTAATGTCAGTAGGTTTATTATTAGAATACGAAAAGCATGCACATTTTTAAAAATTAGGAAAAAAATCGATTTTTTCAAAAAAATCGATTACTTATTTTCATAAAATCGATTTTTGACAAATCGATTTATATTGAGTAAAGAAAAGATCGATTTTTATTTAATCGATTTTTTTCCTTCAATGTCACATCCCTACTCCATTATTTTATTGGATTAGATTGTGAACGGCTTTTGCGAATTAGTTTTGAATTGTTTTATATTCATGTGGAGTTCGTAGACCCAAGGGCGTTAACGGAATACGAATTCATTTTAATCTTGCTCCATATGACTGCGACAGTAGTAATTTCAATAAATCAGATAGTATAACAAGACTATCTGACATAAAGAAAGAAAATATTAAGGTTTATTTTAAGCTGAGTTATAATCTACAAATGCAGCATTATAGCAATTCTGTCAGTAAATATTTTTTATTTATTTTTTTTTATTTATTCAGGTACACAAAACACATTACAATCATATAAAAATAATAAGATTAAAATACAGTTCCGTTCTGGATTGTAACATAACTACATGTGTACACAGTTAAAACAATATTTAAATACAGTAAAACCTCTTCATCAAACAAATTGGAAAGAGTATAATAATGACGTGTTATTATCACTTACAAGGCCGAACTGTTATGGAGGATGTCTTTCAGAATTTTAACAAATCTGTTATGATTGGAATCAAATATGTCTAGGTGTTTGTTCTGCTTTGCCAACTCGTTATATTGGCGCGCCA
Source organism: Eilema depressum (assembly GCA_914767945.1). NCBI lineage: Eukaryota > Metazoa > Arthropoda > Insecta > Lepidoptera > Erebidae > Eilema > Eilema depressum. The sequence goes on from OU612026.1 coordinate 6,682,496, forward strand.
TCCTTGTTAAAGGGTTAAAGAAAGATATGTTATTCTTATAAACCTGGAGGGAAAATAGATTTGTCTCTTTAGACCTACGGGCGCTAAACTTTATATTAAAAGTGAGTTGAGAAATTAATCCTGGCGAATCTATGAGATAGTGTATAATCTTGTACAAATAAAGCAGATCAAAATATGTGCGTCGGGTTTCCAATTGTTGTGCGTTGAATTTGCTGAGTCTACCCTGGTAATCAATATTCGACCGCCCAGGGTCCTGACGATAGCTTAGAATTCTAAGTGCTTTCTTCTGTATACGCTCAATTTCGTCCACATGTACCCTGTAGTTTGGCGACCATACAGGACTGCCATATTCTAAGATACTTCTCACCAGAGCATAGTACAGGTACAAACCACCAAGAGGCCTTCTGAATTCTTTGGTAGATCGCAAGACAAACCCTAGAAGTTGATTGGCTTTAGAGATGATGCAACTATAATGAGCACGAAATGAGAGCTTGTCATCAAATATAACACCGAGATCCCTGGCAACCACCGACCGATTCTCGACCGAAATACTGACAGATAGCATGGCAATTCCTGATAAATTTATTTTGAGTCAATAACAATCTGACTGATATTAAGTCAACCTATAGTTGAATCGAACTTAGCTATACCTATCTACATAATCATAATACTATTTGCATTGCTTCTTATCTTTATAGATGACTAGCTTTTGCCCGCGTCTCCGCCCGCGTGGATGTCGGTTATCGCGACCAAACATAGCCTATGTCCTTTCTCAAGGTCTAATCTACCCTTATACCAAATTTCATCAAAATCGGTTCAGCGGTTTAGTCGTAAAAGCGAGACAGACAGACAGACAGACAGAGTTACTTTCGCATTTATAATATTAGTAGGGATGTTCTCAGCATGTAAAAAAAACCTGGCAAGTCTTAAATCGAAAAATGATGTAGGCTTAGAAGATAGGTAATATTTTATGATATAAAACTAGTTTTCTTCAACAAGCATTATTAAATTAATACTTACCGATGTTATGACACTTGCCATACGCAACCAGGGTACACTTATTGGCAAACAATTTATGTTCCTTAGCTTCAGCATCAAATCCGCACGCCATCTTGTCATCTTCTGAAGAACATTCTATATTACATGGCTCAGTATTATTCTTATTGCCGCCCTTACGTGTTTTGTCATCGACCTCGCAAAACACTGTGCAAAAAATTGCTGAAACAGATTGAGGTAATCATGAAAATGTCCCAGGTGCCATACAGCCTGATGAGGCCGTCAAGGTAAGTGCCACCATTGTAACATGGTACGTGTCTAAAATAGTAACTCTCTTTTCCGAGACTTTGCCTTCATAATGAAAGTCAAACTTTTGAGTGCCGTAATCAACTACTACATGATTTCCATAACGACTATTAGTTCCGTGAACAGTAGACCTCACTAGCTTTGCGACATTTTTCTAATAACCTTATCTGGTAAAAAAAAATCAAAAAGCCCTGAATGTTGCATCAAAAACATAATGATGACACGTTCTTAAAAAAATGCTATAGCAAACTTCCCCCCCTTTCTCAATTTGTTATTTTTTAACAAAGTGCACCTAATCATACCTTTGATGTTTCAGTCATCAGCAAAAAAATCAATTAATCATCAAGACCCGTTCATAAGGCGACAGCAAGCTTACCCCCCTTTTTCCTCTATTTTCCCTCCTATCAAAAAAGCTCTCCACAAAATTTGTGTTTTAAATCAAAGAACATGTATGCCAAGTTTGGTAAAAATCGGTTAAGAAATACGTCTTCTAGTTATATTAAGTAGTTAATTAGTAAAGTTAGTTATATTACAGATCCATTACTATTCTCAGGTAATAGTAGCCTTAAAAATAATATACTTATAGAAGAAACAGTAGCCTAGATAGTGACTCAACATAATTTAGTTTTAAATGAAAAAGCGCAAGATTGATTGTCCAACATTATTTACTTTAGCCACGTCGTTGTGTAGACTATAACGCATAAAGTCGTGATGAACATACAAAGAGAACAGAAAAAACTTCCAGTATTCATTGTTTTGGTTTATTTTTCCCTAGTCTTGTTTTGTTTCCCCCTAGTTAGTCCCTTGGTAAAGGAATAAGTTAATGCTATAAAATTTGGACTCACACTTATTTAGAGGTCTAAAATTAACTAATGAAGAAAGTGCAGTCTAGAAAAGAATTATTATAATATTCAAATTTGAAATCATTACTCACTTGGTAACAGAAAAAATACATTCAGTATAATGTATGTCATGTTCTAGCGCGTATCACCAAAAAGAAATCCATCGTAACGACTCAAGCAATGCAGTCATGGTATAAGTGATTTATGACAAAATTTCAATTAAGATAAAACACTAACTTCCTATATTCCTTTAGACGATAAAAACATTCACAGATGAAAGCGTATACGAAAATAATTTGTACAAAATTCTTTAGAGAATTTTCAAGTGGGTTGAAGTATATTTAATGAGCTCCTGAAAATGAAACTCAAAGTCTTAACAAGTTTAGATGTTGATGGAGATGAGATTGCGCCGTCACTAGATGAGATAAGATTATCAAAGTAATATTTTTATTGTTCTTTTTGTCCTAACCTAACTGGTATATTAACGGAGAGCATCTTCTTCTAGGTCTTCTTCCAGGTATGAATGAACTCTACACACATTTCATCAGCAGCATAGTCGTTACCGTGATAGTTTCTGCTACATTAAAAACTTTTACTTTGGAATATTATAGCCAATATATTCATAACGTAACCTAATCATCATGGTTACAGACCGGTAAGTATAAAATTTCAACTAACAGCCGGTTTCTGAAAAGCCTGTCAAATCATTGATCAACTAACACTGCTGTTAATTTAACATAGTCGTCAAATCAATTTGAGTTTCTGAAACGTTGATCAGGCCAAAAGTTCATTCTTATCAGTCAAAACTGCCAATATGCCGGTTCCAAAACGGATGAAAAAATGTTACGGATTGTTGACAAAATATTCGGAGAATTTCTAATCTCGTGAAATGACATAGACTAGACAGCTATGTTAACTGACACGATGATCAAATTAAACTATTTAACCATGCTTCTAGCAACCCAATTACTACTTGACAAGAGATTTAATAGCCGATTAATTAATTTAACGTTGATCAGCCTTACGGAAACTGGGCGAATGTCTTTCAAACTACAAATCAATCTATACATTTCATACAATAATAATAATACGTGACGTGAAACGGAACAAAGCAACCTGCTAACTGTCCCCAAACATTCTTGGCACAAGAAACTTTGGCTGAACAGACAACACAGCTAAAGAGGAATTCCTTGTCATCGTGTGTTCGAGACCTTCCTTAGTCGAAGAAAATTATCTCATACTTATTTAGTATCGTCTGGAATATTTTATAGGGTATCCAGTGGGTATTTGTGGAAGCAAAGATACATATAACCCGAAGGTTAATAAATTATTCACGCGTGTAATTGCTGCGAGAAAAGCAATTTGAAAAGAAGGGGTTCGTTTTACCCAGTTAGGGTCGAAGGATCAACACTTTATTTACTGAAGACTGTTTTTTTTGGGTTCTGTTATTTATTTTTGGATAGGGCGTGTGTTGGTTTGATTCCTGATATATACTGCTGATTGGACATTTTATTTTTAGAAATGCAAAAAGCGGTGTAGATATTTTTTTTGTATAGCAGCCAGTTGTTCGGTTTCACATGGGTGATCAAAGAATATTTGTTTTAAGTTGTTGTGAGTTATAGGTACTTACCTAAAAGAGACGTTAGGTAATAAAGTGAGATAAAAATTAATAAAGGAGACGGGGACTTCTGGGCCAAAATTGTAATGAGTTGAGATATGACTTAAAAAAAGCGGTATTTTTTTCTATTTCAAAATATTAAAAAACCAGCTCAATTGAAAATCTTGAAGACGAGAAATCTTAAAACTAAATTTATTTCACTAGCAAAATAAAATATCGATTACTAAAAATTATTTAAAAAATATTGCGTATTAAAACACTTGCATCACAATTTGATATTATATCAATCAGAGTGAACAAAACTTAATCATAATAATAATAATAACCATTTAAAATACCAAATAATAGTGTAATAAAAATAAATTCTGAATCGATTTCCGTTAATCGATTAATTATTTCTTGTGTTTGTCAACTGTATTTTTAAGCTGTGACAGCTGACAGCTCCATTTTCTGTCAATCAGGCCCACGAATGTATGGAAGAGTATCCGTCTCCTTTTTGTCTCTCCTCTCGTCAGCTGTTTCTTACATTTTGGTGAGTAGGTAGGTGTTGAAGTAACCAACATGAATTTTGGGGTTTTGTAACGGTTTTCAGATGCCTTCACCGGATGCAACCGATCCGTCGAGACGATTTGGAAAACAAACATGGTTTTTTAATTAAATCTAGTAATCAAAAATACACTTACTATTCCATTAACCAATTAATTAAGGCGAGGTTGTAGTGAGACGAGTAGGTATTTTACGTCACTTCAAACCCTGCAGCACATGCGCAATCGACGCAGCCCACGAATATAAAAGTATCATGTTCATAACATTGCTTTTGAATCTTGTAAAACTACTGTGTTTAATAAAGAATAATTCGGAACGGACTAAGATTCGGACTAGGCGCCATACTAGTAACTTATATTCAGCTCAAAAATACCTATCCAGCGATGTGACACACATAGCTATTGAAGGTAGGATCAGGTTTCATACAAAAACTGGCATTATCCAAACATACAAATAAATATTGTTATTCCCATGCATGTGGGAGATTTAAATTAATGAGGAGAACTTCTTTACTAAATTTAAACAAATATATGGGATATACTTTAGACAATAACAATATGTATAATTTAAATAACGGGCCTGTCCAGATCGGATGGCAAGAGGCCGGACGGCTTAACTCTCGTGCCGTGGAGGGGGGTAAATGCTTGGTTTGGGACGCGACCTGCGTCAGTACTGTGGCTGCGAGTCACCTGGGCCGCACGGCTCTTTCCCCTGCGGCTGCGGCCGAAGATGCAGCTAGCAAAAAGCACCAGAAGTATGCAGCCCTCGAACCGCAATATATTGTGGTACCAGTCGCGGTCGAGACCATGGGCAGTTGGGGCATAGAAGCCAAAAAAAATGTTGTAGATAAAGGCCGAAGAATTAGGGAGAAAACTGGTGACTCTCGCTCTGGCTCGTACCTGGTGCAAAGGTTGACTATTGCGATCCAGCGTGGAAACGCGGCCAGTGTTCTGGGCTCCTTTGCACCAGATACGACCCGGGCGGGTTATTAGGCTAACAATGGTTCTGTTAGCTGGTTGACAATTTTAAATTTGTGTAGTTAATATATCAATTAGCCTATTGCAGTCCACTGCTGAACATAGGCCTCTCCCAACATGCGCCACGTCTGCCGATCCTCCGCCTTCCACATCCAGTCCGTCCCAGCCACCCTTCACAGATCGTCAGTCCACCTGGCCTGGGGGTGTCCCACCTTTCGCTTTCCTTCTCCACTCCACTCTAGGACCCGTCTGCTCCAGCGGCCATCAGTCCTTCGACAGATGTGGCCAGCCTACTGCCATTTCAGCCTGCTGATTCTGCGAGCTATGTCGGTAACCTTAGTTCTATGTCGGATGATCTCGTTGCGAATTTTATCCTTCAAAAAAACTCCAAGCATAGCTCGCTCCATAGCCCGCTGCACAACCTTCAGGTCGTGGACTAACCCCACCTTCAGTGGCTACATTTCGGCACTGTAAGTCATATAATAACAGGTAGGATGCACTGGTCGAAAACCTTGTTTTGAGGCATTGCGGTAGGGGTGCGGAGAAAACCCGACGTAGTTAATATAATATAATTTCAAATTTTATAAAACGCTAATTAAGTGTGCATAAATAGTTTGAAATCTGGAAAAGACAGTCCTGAAATACTGGCTGTAAATATCTATTATAGGTCCAAAAATAATTTAAATAATACTATTTATTTTCGGTATCGGAATATCCAAGACGCGCAGTGGCGTGCACTTTTAATCAGTTCGAGTATATAAGCGGTAGGTTTATGTCCATTCATGGGTATCCGCGAGGATTCCCGCACGATAAAGAAAGAACAGATTTATACTTTGGATGAAATATAGGCTACATTTTATCCCTGTATAGGGAACCTATCTAGTTAGTTAGTTCTCTCTAGCTAGTTTTTATAATGATTATCGCATAGGGATTAAAAAGACCGATGGCAAGCTACTTTCGACCTTAATGGCATTGCTTAATAAATACGTTTTTTAACATCTATAAATGACGCTGATCAACAATATGAAAAATAAACTGGATTCTAGTTGCCGTCAATAAGGTCGAAAAGGGCTTGCACATATTTTTGGAGGCTCTGGGTTATGGTCAATGTAAAAAATAGGCGCAAGCCATTTTCGACCTTATCGACGGCAATTAGTACCCAACTTTTTTTTCATATTTGTGATCAGCGGCATCTATAGTTGTTAAAAAACATATTTTTTAAGAAATGTCGTTAAGGTCGGAAGTAGCTTGCATTCGGTTTTATTAATCTCTTTGCGATAATAATTATAAAAACTAGTAAAAGGACCCTTTTAATTGGTAGACGAGCACATGGTCCATACGATGGGAAGTGGTTACCGAGGCCTATAAATGTATGTAACGCCCTCTTAGTTTGAAATAGTACATTAATTTAGGTATCCCGAAATAGATTCTTGGGGTAGCGGGAACAGGATCTCTATTATTTCATTAAAGTAGAGCCATGGCCAATGTCTAGTTATAATATTTATTAGTTATAATATATAATATTTACATAAAAATAGAAATAATAGTAAAATCCGTTACAATTCGTTTGTCTAAGTAATTTAAGTTCAAATTGTAATTTATTTTTTATTCTTATTCACATTATATGGTATAGCTTCATTTTCTTTTTTACATCTAGGTTTTTATTTTATCAGAAAAAGAATTAATCGTGATAGATTATGTATTTCAGATGTAATTTATTATTCATTATCGTATAGGGGAAATTGTAAAACACCACACTGAATTTTTCTCTGAAATATTAATATTATCAAACCATTTACAAACTGGGACATCATTCGTGAAACTCGCGACTAGTGTGAAACTTGTGAAAGGGATAAATATATTATTAAGTTTAAGTTTACGGGATAAATAAATTATTAGTTTAGAATTTTTACGTCCTTTCATGCTTCGTCGTCTACTCGTTGAGTCGTTTCTAAGGTTTCCAGTTTTTTTGTATCAACTATTTATGTTTTTTGATAACATTTCATACATTGTCTAGGCATTGTATAGAATACCGGCCGAAGTTAACCTACTTCTATTTTTTATACTATGATCGATATTGTATGTATACGTAATGACGTGCGGGGTGCGGCGCGAGGGGGGTTCGCCGAAAAAACCAGCACACGTCCAACCTCGAACGCGCCTCAGCGGCGACTGGCTCTCATACAACAGTGTTTTACATTACTACTAGCGTCACCTAGCGTGCAGCACATCATTTACAAGCCCTTTAATGCTTATTATATGAAACAGATGGCACTGATGCGCAAAAATGTTATAATTAATAATAAGTAATAAAATTTATGTTTCTATTTTTTTTATTTAACTTAATTTTTACGGATAATACATAGGTACCTATCCCATGGATTAGGTATCGAATATCCTCTTAAATTTTAGTTATGGTATGAAGTACCCACAAATTAACCATAAATTTAGTAAACCTGCCCATAAAGCTACAAACCTCCCTGATGATATCGCTTCTTACGTAAATACCATTGATATAAAAAAACCCAAGATACACAGTCTCGAACTAAAGTCACACTTGAATCTGTCTTCAATCACACTTGAGTAGTTATAGTTATGTTATAAACATATTTTTTTGCAAATTCAACCTTACGCACATAATATAAAACTCTTTTTACAAAGCAGTGTACAAAAAGCAATAAAAATTTTACGACCGAAGTCTGCCGGTAGGACAAGGCATGGAATGGAGACTTCACATGTTTATACTTTTTATTTTTATACTACGTTTACTTAGTATTTTAATAATTTATAAAAATATGTTCTCAACATATAATTATACTTTTATCTCAGTGTATATATATTTTTGAGTGGAACATGTATTTATCAATAAAACAAATGTTTATTTAAAAAAATATTTATTTGTATGTATTTAGTTGAAGTCTAGTTAGTCTAGAAGTTTAGTTTACTCGTCCAAAAAATGTTTTGAACAAACTACGCTTGATCTATTTGGCTTAAAAAAATCTTCACGCCTTTGCTGACTGACTATTGATTTCCACTCTTCACATCGCATTGGGTCACGAGGAAAATTAAAATATTAAAATTAGAAATCATATAGGAGGTATTTAGTTGGTACCAGGAGGTATATAGTTGGTACCTACAAAAATCAAAAGTCCTAAGTAATCGAAATATACAGAAAATTAAAAAAAAATAGTCAATATGACTTCCTCTTCAATTTTTGAAAGTCGATTCGAAACTATGTTATATTGTATGATATAAAAACATTAGTTACAAATGACACTCAAATAAAGTCAAAACATGAACAAACATAATATTCTTATTCATAAAAAAAAAATAGTTCAATATTAAAAAATCGACTCCATTGAAAACGAACAGGGTCATTTGTATTATGCGACTAATTTAAAGGACGTTGTAATGCGTTGTTTTTACACTGATATGCACCTATTGAAATGTGCTGTACGATATTGGACCGTTAAGTGAAGATTTTAGATAAAATAAATCAAAATCACATAATACGTCCTATATTTAGTCATGAAAACCAGAAAAGCAAATCAATAAACTATTTTACTTACCGAAAATAAGATATTCCAACCTTTTTTAAAGTTCTAGACGTATTATTTTTGTAATTTTTCACAGAACACTTTGGCATTTTTGTCGTGCGTACATGAACACGGGCGATGCGAGACTATTTCAAAAGAGCGCTAAATTTGGAGTTTAGCGCTCATTTTATGCGGACGGTTTTGATATCCTGACTGTGTATCTTGGGGTTTTTTATATCAATGGTAAATACGTATTCTCTTTGACATGACCATAGAGTAAAGTAATACATCAGAAAATGACAGTTGATGAAATTTTTAATGAATTCGACGGATTTTTCATTTTAAAACTTTGTGCAGCTAATTATTTTGATTTTCGATATCTCGGGGACTGTGGATTGCATTGAACTTGTTGATACCTTCTATTTACGTTTGACCCCGGCTTTTCTCTATTGGACTTGTGATTTCTACTTTCGTTTGACCCGGCTTTTCTTGGATTTGTGTCTTCTACGTTCTTGTGACCTGGCATTTACTTGGACTTTGTAATTTGTGCTTATAATGGCAAATGCATCTGTTAAGCGTTGTTATTGTGAAGTGTATGTGTGTGTGTTCTTATTTTTTCATATTATATGAAACGATTATAGAAAAAATAAAAAATGTACTCATCGATTATATTTTGGTAGTTTTATTTTTCAATCATAATATTTTATTATAACAAATAAATAATATATATAATATATATAGGTAAAGCTGTATTAAGCCGCCATCTAGTGCGCCACTATAGTAACTATATACGCCACCTGGTGTGCAGCGGTAACAAAATATGACTATTTGTCTCTCACTCTATTGTAGAGTGACTTATCTATACCCTATTTATATATTTCATCTATGGGCGACTGACTGATGGCCGCGACAGCTCGAATACAGCAATTTTGATGATTTTTGCGGTTTATAGAAAAAAATAATACCTGCTTGATAAAATATAATTTTATCATTCGCTAGATATTTTTATGCTCTATTTTTTAATACAAACTTCGGCATGATTTGATAATGGCGTCTTAGTGAGAAACGTCTTTGAAATAGAGATTTGGAGCGTTTTAGACCCATGTTTGACGCTAATTTCTATCGAGCCAATTATCATGAATCGTGTTTCTATTTTTATATGACCCTTGAGGGTTTAGTCTATTTTATGAATATGCTTTTTATTTGACGCAATTTGCTATATTACTTGATATCCAGACATTTAAAAATGTTAAAAACTACTGCAACCCGGCCTTAACATGGTGGTGCGGGGTGCGGTGCTGAGTATCCGCGCGCTTAGATCTAAAAACCAAGTAGAGCTATTTTAAAGTTTCCAAGTAAAATGCTTTATATTTACTAGTATTCTTGTTTATTCCTCTAACTTAATTGAAATACTTGTGTTGGGGAATGTTCAGCGTCGGTAATGTTTACAACATTTGTCGGGCTTAAGATGCAATTTATTGCTTTGCAAGCTCGATTCTAATAAAATGCTGTTTTTAAAGGACGATGTACATACATTGTGTTTGTTTTCATAAAATATAAGAGGTGCATCCCATGAATAGTACATCTCGGTTCCTATGATTGGTGAAATCCACCTAACACAGCAAACAATCATACGGTCGATGTCTTGAAAGCGGTAATTGTGGCCCTAGCACTTACCATACCGAAGCTGTCACTTGCAACCTGCGACTTGAGAGAAATAGTAAAACAAGAAATATAGGGTACTAGCTTTTGCCCGCGGCTCCGCCCGCGTGGATGTTGGTTATCGCAACCAAACATAGCCTATGTCCTTTCTCAAGGTCAAATCTACCCCTATACACTGGCGTAGCTATGGGTGGGCAAGGTGGTGCGGTGCACCAGGGCCCCCAGGCTCAGGGGCCCCCCTAAGCCCGACCCTGAAATAGCAAATCTCATAGTGAACTACCAAAAAAGTCTTAATTTTGGAATGCGAAAATGGGTTGTAGCACAACTCTAATCAGTGCAACTCATTTGTTGGGAATTTTGTGCAATATTGTCTCGTTGAAAGATTTGCCATCACATTTGCAGCTAGCTTGGAAGCCCCCTGAGCCCTCAGGAGGCCCCTAAGCTTAATGTCTAGAGACAAGAGAGTGATATTATTCTAGCAGTCATAATAAAATATTTTACTTATAGTAAATTGTAACTAGTAATATTCTAATAGTAATACGAGTTCCAGTACCTACTTTTTTTTTGCTAGATAATCGCTGGTCTTCTATTGAAGACCATTTGTGCACCCTGGGTAACGGAGACAGCAGCAGCCTGTCTCAAGATGGCATAGACGCTGCGGCCTATGGCCAACTATGAACTTTCCACGTGTAACTCTGATTAGCAACTGTCGCAGTGGAAAGCAAGTAAGGGGGTGGGATGGTTCTGGGCCAGATGAAGATATCGTGGTTCCCATATTTGAGGGGGCCATCTCAAAGTCGTATATGGCCCAGGGTCTGTCGAGGTGCAATGGAATATTCTTATTGGTCCCGCTAACACTCCGGCGCTTGAGAACCGAGATTACATGCAGTTTTAGTTGGTTCGATTCCGGCCTAAACACCTTCACCGAATATGTCGATTCGATATAAACACGAAATCATCATCATTTGCATATAGACGCATTTTCCTGATTGCATCCGTGGCCAAGATGACCTCGGAGCTCAGGGTCCGCCTTCCGGCTCTTCCTCCTCCACTTCGCACGATCTTGGGCGTCCATGACAGTGAGAAAAATTCGCACGCATGTTACCCTCCACGACATCAAGTCAGGACTTCTTGGGCCTACCCCTTTTACCTGGACCGGCGGGGGCGCCATTGCCAGGCATTTGTCACCCACGTAGCCTGGCGGTTGCCGCAAGACGTGGCCGCACCAGCGAAGGCGGCTCTCTTGCATTCGCCAGTCATTTCTCGCCACTTGGCCCACGCGGCAGCAATGCGTGCCTTGAAGTTGTAGTGGATTTCACCAGTCACATGAAGTACGGATCCCAGGTACTTAGCCTGATCCGTGTGGTCGACCAAATTATCGCCTATGTGAACGGGTGTGGTGTGGGATCTGTAGAGTTTAACGCTAAGTATTCTGTAGGTACACGAAAATAAATGGAAATTTACGTATGCGCGGAAACAAGCTAGATGTATATCTAGATTGTTTCCGCGCACCTCTCTACAAGGGAAGGAGGTTTGGGGTGCGGGGTCCGCAGTCACCACGTGGTGCACCCTGGGCAACTGGAGACTTTTCACATATCCCACTGACTAGCAAAGGGCACAATGGAGAGCAGGCACGGAGCGGACCGGTTACCGAGCGCAGGCGTGGGGGTTACATGCACGGCCGCCTGTCACCCTTTCACCCCCACTGGCGCTCTTTTCAGAGTTCTATGAGGACACCGTACTTTTCACACCCGAGGAGGTCATTTTAAAACCGTAGATGGCCCAGAATCAGCCGGGGTGCCAGTGATATGCTCTCGGTAACCTTACACCCCGGCAGCTCTGTATCTGAAGATCCGAGACGGCGTGTGGTATTAAGCGGTCCGAGTCCGACATAACTACTAGAGGAGGGATTTAATCCCCAACAGCACGTTAGCGACCGGTAGGGGATATGCCTGCCTCGTCGTTTACTTCAGTAAGGTGACGTGCGACGCCCGAAGGAAATTTCGGAACCAAAAAAAATAGGGGGCCCCCTGTTTCTTTTTGCACCGGGGCCCTTGGTCTCCTAGCTACGCCACTGCCCCTATACCAAATTTCATCAAAATCGGTTCAGTGTTTTATGCGTGAAAGCGTAACAGACAGACAGACAGACAGAGTTACTTTCGCATTTATAATATTAGTATGGAGTATGGATATGGATATTATGTTATATGGAATTTCATCAAGGTCTCCGAGCTTTACCTGTTTGAGTGAGAAAATCGGTTCTATGGGTTTTAATAAGATTAATTTCCCAATAGCCAGCCAGTAATAATATCTAATGTGTAATGTATTATGATGACCTCCGACCGATTTCGGATATAGCGACCACTTATGCAAATGGCTAATATAGCCAATCATGGCGGTGAACCTACGTGAGCATAGTGCACGGAAGCACCCCACGCACGTTATTGTGGCAACGGCAGCAGGCTGTCGGGCCATCAGCTCGTCGCGCCTGGTGTCGAGGTCCGCCTTCGGCTGCTTCTCGAACTCGCCCACTAAGCCTGCGCCATTCAGAGCGTATTATTATGTATAACAGATATATTTATACACTAGCCTTCCACCCGCGGCCCCGCCCGCATGCATCTCGGTTAACGGGACCTTTGCTCATATCTTCGGTTCTACTCAACCGATTGCGATAAAACAAACGTAAGATTGTAAGTCTGACCAAGCCCTTCCTAACAAAAAAAAACCGCATCAAAATCCGTCCAGTAGTTTTTGCGTCCATCGCGAACAAACAGACAAACAGACAGGAAATTCAAAAAAAATATTTTCGTGTTCAGTATCGTTAACATAACATAACCCAAGTTTTTTTTTTCAATATCTCCAATGTACAGACACGAGCACTTTACAATTATACGGGCGTCCCACGGCGATGCCACATGGAGGGCAAGTACCTTAAATCCTTAAGTTGGCTCATTTTACTTAAAGGAGACATCATTTTATTTTTTAAAAGAAACAAAACTGCATTCACAGATTTTTAAAAATTCGCTTGCCACACCCGGTAATCGAACCGACTAAAATCCGAAAAAGTAACATCCTGTATTTTTATGGCATCAATCGATAGTGTCAATCAAAAGGATCAAATCTCTCTAAGAAACTTTGTAAATTAAATGAAAGGAAGTCCTTGAAACCTAAACTAATAAATTCAATTTGGCAAAATAAAACACTTTAAAGTAGTCTCAACGTAAGAGGCCCACTATGACATTTGTCATTTGGACGTAACTAGGGATGTAACCACACCACTCGGTACACGATACTCAAGATAAATCGATTCAAGTTTGTATGCGTATTTGATCGATTAGAATATGTATTGTATTGTAGTGTAAAGTTCATTGGCTTAAAGTTCTAATTAGAAAATTTAATCTAAACTTTGATATTGTAGGTATTTTTAAACAATACAATACTGCGAAAAGTCAATTTTCTTTCATTTAACATTTTTATTACAATAATATTCACTCAATAATAACCAATAGAAATCGCATGAAAATGAATCTTTAGTAAATCATTTTCTTGATACCTACTGTCTGAAGTTTACGCTTATATCACTTATTGAAATGAAACCACTTTTTAACGGCTTCTATCGCGATTTATCTGTCACTATTTACTTTTAACCCTACGTCGGCTACTTTCTAGCAGCCCTGGTCCCGGGGTGACTTAAGATGATATTTGAAGCCTAGGAATAAAAAAACCTAGATAACAGCAAACACAACAAAGTCACAAATTGGGATAATGTCATATTTGTCGATGAGACTTGGCTGAACTCGAATCATACCGTGCCGCAGTCATGGACAGATGATACCAAGGCCTCTTGCTCAAAAGTGCCAATAGCAAAAGGTGGACGCTTAATCATCTGCCACGTCGTCGGGTCAGCTAGTGGTGGTTTTGTGAATGATACCTTGCTCGCATTTGAGTCTAAAAGTACAAAATAATATCACAGAGTGGTTTACTAACCTGTTAGCAAACCTCTCTGAACAGTGCATAATAAAATTATTGTGTACAATGCACCGTGACCACTCAGTTCAAATAAATAAAGCACCTACTCAAGCAAACAAAAAGGCCGATTTAGTAGCATGCATACAAAGATCAGGCGTTGAAGCTGATACGAAATAGTTAAGAGCTGAATTGCTGTAACTGGTAAAAAAATTAAACCTGCAAAATTAAAAAATTAAATTGATGAATGGGCACTTCAGCATGGACATAAAGTGACAAGAACGCCGTCATACCATTGTCAGTACAATGCTATTGAGCTGATCTGGGCTCAAATGAAAGGATATGCAGCACGCCACAATACAAAGCGGCCATTCTCCACTAAGAAAATGATGACATTGCTGAATGAAGCTTGTGCCAAAATTACTAAAGAAGACTGGGTAATAGTTCTGGGGGTCCAGGGCTAGGTTTCTAGGCTTCCAGGCTTCTAGACATAATTAAACCTACAAATCTTGAAGTCTACAAGCCTAAAATTTTAAAAAAGACCTAGAAAACAGCAAAAAACAGTCAGACTTAACGAAACCGCGAGCTCATTCTACGTAAATAGTCGCTGATGTTTAGTCACTCCGCGACCACGGTTGCTGAAAGTTATCCGAAACTTCGGGTTAAAGTAATAAAGAATTAATCGCGATAGAATCCGTTAAAAATGTTAAAATGTTAAATGTTAAATGTTAAACGCTTCCTTTTATTTGTGCTCTATGACCTTGCTTCGTCTCACATTTCAGGATTCTCGCTCAACGAGGAGTACCCTAAAATCAAACTTCTAATTCAACGCAATCAAAGTATTGCCGGTCTTGTAGTATATTGCCGGCCATATAGCATATTGCCAGTACTGTAGCATATTGCCGGTCATGTAGCATATTGCCGGTCATGTAGCATTAGTTCGCACCACAATTCAGTTTCGTGAGGAATCTTTAATGCGCAAACACGAGTCGTGTTTGCGCATTAACACACGTTTTGCACTTGACCGGATTTTTACAGATAAGTGTACGATCTTTAACTTTGTCTTAGACATTTTTATGATAAAATTAAAAAAAATATCTTAATCGATTTATTTTTACCATAACCAATTTATTAATAGTCTGTGGAGAGTATAAAATACTCGTTATGGACAGCACTGAGCGGAGTGGGCGGTACCCATAAATGAAAAATGTCATTCTACGTTTGAAAAATATCATTGTTTTACGTTCTCAAAATTGAGAACTTCATGGACTTGAAATGTCCAAACGGGCTTTTTAGTTAGCGATTACTTTAACTCAAAGTTCATTCATCTATCTGATACCATATTAACAATGAAATTCCATATTTAAATCACTTTTCTTTTTTTATCGTGTGGAGACCGCTGCTGGTCAGCAGTAGTATTTAGGTATCTCGAACTCAAACCGACTAAAACCGCACGCCGCGCCGTCTCAATTGACAGGTTATAAGTTGATCCAATAGGGCAATTCACTCGCCATCTTCGTTGCCCAGGGTACACCGCGTGCAGGTTTCTAATCAAGCACCTAAAAATTACTACCTACCCTACCTACATAACCTCATGCAGTTACCCAATAAAGTTACATTCTAAACAGGTAACGAAGTTCATTCATTCAGTATGTACCTACTTATTTTACTAAATAAATTTCATCAATGATATCTCTAGTGTTGACCTTATAAGATACCTTATCTGATGGTACCTGGAGTAAAAGTGCTGTGTCTGTTTGCATTGAATTTATAAGTTAAGATTTTGTGAACTTCCTTTCATTTAATTTACCATGTTTTTTAGAGAGATTTGATCCTTTTGATTGATACTATCGATTGATGCAGCGGTCTCCAAACGTTAAAAAAAGAAAAGTGATTTAAATATGGAATTTCATTGTTAATATGGTATCAGATAGATGAATGAACTTTGAGTTAAAGTGTTTTATTTTGCCAAATTGAATTTATAAGTTTAGGTTTCAAGGACTTCCTTTCATTTAATTTACCAAGTTTCTTAGAGAGATTTGATCCTTTTGATTGACACTATCGATTGATGCCATAAAAATACAGGATGTTACTTTTTCGGATTTTATTCGGTTCGATTACCGGGTGTGGCAAGCGAATTTTTAAAAATCTTTGAATGCAGTTTTGTTTCTTTTTAAAAATAAAATGATGTCTCCTTTAAGTAAAATGAGCCAACTTAAGGATTTAAGGTACTTGCCCTCCATGTGGCATCGCCGTGGGACGCCCTGTATAATAGTATAGATTTAGATTTATTCTTCTTCCTCCTAGCGTTAATTCCCAGTCGCATCCGAAGCTTTCAGCTCGGAGTCTGGGGTCCGGTTTACCAGTCTTACATACATACATAGAATCTTTTCGCCTTTATCCCCGAAGGGTTAGGCAGAAGTGAATTAACTTATTATCAGTCTTAACTACGGATTTGGCTAGTTAGACCTCAATCTTTTTCGTGAAGTGATTGCCATCCGACCTCCACAACCCAATGTTAACATTAGGCGATATCGAAGCTTTGCAGCTAGACCGTTGTTTTTGGACTTTTTAGGGCTCCAACTACCCGCAACGACTGCCATAGATGTTCTTAAGGCAACCGGGTCCGACGGCTTCACCTGCTCTCCGAGACACGACCAGACCAATGCAAATACTCATATTTCATGCACACAAATATTTGCACTGAGCGGGGATCGAACCCGCGCCTCCCGTGTAGCGGCCGCGTTCACTACCGCTACGCCACAGAGACTGTATATCTATACATTTGTTGTAATTTTATTCGTAGATACGTATTAGAAGCCCTATTCTACACCCCTAAAGAAAAAAAAAAGTTTTATAATACAGAATAGAGTAAAAGCTTTGTAATATAATACTCAGCACAGTAATAATAGCGTTTTAACATTATAAATTAAACAATTTAGATTAAATTTATTATTAAGATTGAAAAGCAGTGACCGACCTTTCAACCTACTCGTAAGACTGATTGTCCCATTGTGAGAAACCGAATTATATAAAGTGTATTAAATTTAAATGATTGCTTTTTTTATATTCACGTAGCCTACGTCGTAGGGCTTTTGTACTTTATAAAGTAGTATGAACACTGATCTCTACTAACAGATAATAGAGATTAGTGACTATGAACTATTATCTGTGTGGTGACAGAGTAAGAATTTAAGTATCATCACTCCATCCCATGCGAAGGGTCGCGCCATAAGGGGCTTAAAAAAACACAGACGATATCAGTGGGAGAGAGAAAACTCAAAATAAAATTCAAATGATAGGCCAGAGCCTGCCAACATTGGGAGATGCCTATGTTCAGCAGTGAACAGCGATAGGCTAATTAATTGCAATAAAAATTTAATCTTGATGAATTCGCAGAATTCCCAAATACTTTAAAAATAAAAAATAAAAATAAAGCGTCGGTAGCTTAGTGGTTAAGGAGTCGTCCTTACGATCGAGAGGTCCCGGGTTCGAATCCTGGCCATAACACTACCGACGTGAGGCCACTCCTAGTACAAGCAATTTAGCTTAGTTGTAGTTAGCTCAGTTGCTAATATTCCTTAAAAAAAAATAAAAATTAAAATAAATTAAAGAACTAAGTAGTTCTTATTCTAGTCGACTAGTTTGTACAACTGGGAATTAATCCCGTTCGCAATCATTGCTCAATGAATAATATCATTCTGATGCCATTAGCTTAATTGACATCATAAAATATAATGACAAATAAATAATATCATATTGACTAATGTGGAAAACCTTATTTATCACAAGATTTTTTCTTAGTCATTGACGACCTCTGAGGCGTAGAAAAAAATAAAAAAATATAGTAATAATTGACGACTTCGCATTCTAGAATCCATAAACAAGTTGAGATAAAATATGCCACCGTTGGATTTACATGGCATTGTACAGAATGCCCTAAAATATTTTAGGGCATTCTTTGTTATTTAATTAAATTCTATTGTAAATCACAAAATTATGCCAAAATCTGTAAATTTAAACTTTGATTTTATCTCGTTTGGCTTATTTAATAACTTTTTTGTTAATTCTGGAAACAGAACTACGAGTACAACTAAAATAGGATTATCAATCTCAGTCAATAAAATGACAAGTGCAACAGTCACTGATACAAAAAAGAGAGACCCGATGTTGGCAATCAATAGACTAGATTTTAGTCATTCTTCATTGAACAAAGTTCTTTAAGTTCTTTAAGTTCTTTTCTTTTTCTTTATTGTATATGTCATTTTACTGACTGAAATTAATAATCATAGTTTAGTACATAAATTCATTTTAAAGTCAACATAACATTTTAGACATTTTATTTCAGTGAAAATATAATACAGAATCGATTCTATTGTATAAACCAAAATATTTGGAAGAACGCACAAAGAATGTGATTCATTTTCATTTGGTCGTCCAATAGTGGAATCTAGTTTATCTAATACGCCGAAGGAACGTTTTATTAGAAATCGAATTTTCTTTTTTAGGAATCCCCAATCTCAGGTCAGTTTATTATTTTGCCTCTTGTTTTCGTTCGGGCTCAACAAACAAAAGATATTGCTTTCTGAGTGAATCACTTCCGGAAGTTGAGGCCTTTTTAATTATCACTATATTGTATGTTATTGAATTCATGACCACAAACGTTGTCTTTAGTACTCTGTTGTTTCTTTGTATTTAACTCTTTGGTTATATAATATGAATTTACTTCGTTGTCTACTGAGCCAACAGTGAAAGCAACCCGCGGGTTCAGTTGACTACTGCCAGTAATTTTATTGGTTGAATTGACCCACTATTCAAAAACTGAGCTCGTGAGTACAGTTGTTTACTGGCAATTTAGCCCACATTTTGAATGACTCAATTGTCCAAAAAGGTTATACCAGGCTCCATGATGACAACCGCACAGGTAGATAAAATATAAAACCTTTAGCGTACTCTATTTAAGGTCCAAACCACATGACATTATTTACCCTGCGTGCTATAATAGGATTTTAATTGTGACGCATATTTACGGAACCCTTTTTTTCACATACCACAGCCAGCAAACAATGGACTTTATGATGCTAAAACCCTTTCATTCTTAAATCAAACCAAATCCGGATTATTTCCCTCTAACTCACATAAAATATTCACCATAAAAATCATTTATTATTCTAATAACAAGTGTAGGCTACCTGAGGGGCGCTGGGTTAAAAAATTTCTTCGTTGCAGCAAATACGGTAACACGTTCTCGTTTTTAAATCCTCTCCTTTCTTATCAAGAACCACATGTACAGGTTGTACACTTTGTACAGGGTTGAGGTATCACGGTTATATGATGCAACCAAACCCATATGGTTCGGTAACTCTTCATGTTATATCTTATATCTGTCTTGGGTGCAATGCGGGTCCACCAAGAGCAAGCCTTCGGGGTTGGGGGATCAGACTGCAGTCGCCTAATGTGAAGTCTTTTTATTTTTTTTATTTGTTCCTTTCGGAACAGGCTATCACCATACTCCCTTGTCATCAGTTATTATTATAATCTTATTTGGATGATGATGAGGATGATGATGATGATGGTGAGTTGATAATGATGATGACGATGATGTTGATTGCTGCCTCAGTAAAGCGGTGGCAACTTTACTAAAGGCTTTTACGAAGATTTGGAACCAACACGAGAAGTCACAATTCACTGTTATATTTCACTTTCCTACTCGTGTGCGCGTTTTCTAAGACGTTATTTATGTCTAAAAATCCACCATTTTTACACATAAAACTCGAACTCACACTAATTTTAGAAAATAAAGTAATACCGCGATGCGTCCTTCTTCGCGGAAGCGCCAAAACTCCCTTGTGAAGTGTGCGTAATAGTATTACTATTAGTAGATTCAAAAGAAAACACATACGACAAGCGTACGTGTTTGCGTCTTCGTACGGTTTCGTATTGTTGATTTAGTTAAGTAATTATTTACTTTTCTTCTAATGAATAGGTATACCTACTGATTTGCTAATGATACAAGTACGTACGTGCGTAAAAGCTTTACCAAGTAGTATAATTAATTACTGACACTGACAAAAATATCGGGTCACTTGCTACCTACTCTACTTGCATTAGTTACGGGTAGCTGAAGTCCTAAAAATTTCGACAACTAGTTTAGCTATATAACTTTGATATCGCCAATGAGTTGTTGAGATCAGAGGACAGTCGAATCCATTGATACATATTGTTACTAAAGTAACTAAAAGATCGTAACATGGAAAATATTGAAGGTCAGCCGCGTCGCAGTTAAACTGGAAAATACCAACCCTTGACTCCGGGACTAAGATTATATTTTATAGCTTGCTAACAAAACACGTTTGAAGTGACCAAACGTAATTTTTGCATATACCTTTGCACTAAAGTTTACCCGACTACGGCAAAGTCAAGGGAGGGTTATGATTTTGACAATTTTGACAGATAGTTCAGATACTCTAGGCCGTTTTCACATGCACACGGTTGCCGTCTAAACTTTTCGCCTAAAACAATGCGTTCTAAAGTAAAGTGGCATACGACCACGGCTATCCTAGATATTTTCTTGTGTAATGCTTTTTAGAGCGTGATTTTTCAGTAGTATTTTTTTAGTTTTTAGCTAGTATCTAAATACAGCCTCAACTGGGCACCACGCGTCGTCTTTGACTACAGAGATTGAATGCCTTATCCTGGCCTCATCTTGGCCACGGATGCAATCAGGAGAATACGTCTATATGCAGATGATGATGATGATGATTGAATGCCTTACATGCTAAGCTACTTTCAATGTTCATATAGAAGCCAATGTCCAGCAATGGATTGTAATGTATGTGTGTAGTTATAACTCCTGACTCGTATCTTGGACCTAAAATGTGCTCAAAATGTGCCCTATACGTGCAGTACACATTTCTTGGGTGTCTTTTGAGGATAGCACGGGGTGCTACTGCGGTGGACGAACTCAAATTCACTAAGCATAGGTATATTATTACAAAGCAATCCGCGGGCGCCAGAGCCTCGTTTTCTTGCGATTTAGGTCCCAGATACGTGTCCGGAGTTTATGTCACGATAAATTTGTGAAAATATGAATCATAGTTTTTGCCTAATTTGTTTTCTATAATGAACTAATGACACAATTACATTATTAGATCATTACTTGCCCGGTTTTTTTCATGAACCATATGAAAATTATTTGAATAGCGCAATAGGTAATCACTTTCGCCTCATATGTTTAATTAATTAACCTGATAATGTTTTTTTTTTTTAAGATCATTATAACAAATACGGAGTTTACTTGGCGATGAGTGAAAAAAGGGAAGCCGGCGGAAAAAAACCTTTCGTCGTCAGTCTAAGCAACCCATTGGGAACCCTGCAAAAATCGAGTTATAGGGACCCCTCGATACTACTACTTTGTTAATTTGGCGAAAGATACTTGGCATCCAATCTATAGGCATCATGTACAGTCAACGACAAAGGTGGTTTATAAATAAAATATTAACAAGTCTTTTTAGGTTGTAACACAGTATCAATATTAATAATTGGAGCTTTAGAGTCCTCAGAGGGCAAAGTTAATAGGTTCCAATGTTCCACGTTTTGTTTATTATTTTATGAAAGGATCCATAAATTTGAATTTGTTAAGCCTTTTATGCTATACTTCAATATTTCGGAGTATCATCCATCGCAGAACGTTGCGGTTTTCATATGTGTTGGCTTTTAAAATGACCTAATATAAGTTATACATCTATACTATAAGTGTAAAGTGAACGCAAAAACTACTGAACGGATTTTGATGCGGGTTTTTTGTTAGAAAAGTCTTGGTCAGATTTAAAATCTTACATTGTGTGCAATCAAACAGAATGATTGCAATCGGTTGAGTAGAACCGGAGATAAGAGATCCACGTGGGCGGAGCCGCGGGCGGAAGGCTAGTTATAAATATAATACGCACATATTCTTTCCTCCGTGATAATACGTCATTGCAGTGTACCCATTACTTGTTAAACTCAGATACGGAGAACAGTGATAAACCGAAATGAATTACGCATATCTGCTGTATATTTTAAAACTAAAATTAATAAAATTAATCAATTGATTGTGTTCATGAAATAAGTTTTGTAATTTCAGCTATTGACCTTTTCACTGAATTGTTATGTGCATAACGTAGATTGATTTCTTGTGGAGAATTGCCCATGAAATAAATTGTTGGCATGAAATTTTCCCGAACTACTTCTGTTGCTCCAAATGAAGTCATTTTGAAAGCAGTTGTCGTATTGTTGAATATTGTAGGACATTCTACACAACGCTATCTAGGCCCAAAGTAAGTATAGCTTAACTAGCTTGTGTTATGGGTTCCAGAATGCGGATAAACATACTTAGATACATTTTTTTTTGTAAATACATACATATTAGGTATACATAGAAACACCCAGACCAATGCAAATATTCATATTTATTGCACACAAATATTTGCATTTTATATTGTTTAAAGAGTGTATGGAATCTGTTCCTATTCCTAAAACCAATGTGTACAATGGCTCTGGAGGTGGAAGCAATAGTAGCAATTTCACCTTTTCATTAGAGTAAGAGCGGAAACACACGATGCGTTGCGGCGGCGGCGCGACGCCGGAGCGGTGTCGCTGCGTCGTTTTACATAGAAATATCTGTAGCATGTCACACGATGCGCTGCGTCGCCGCGCCGGACTTGCAACCACCGAGACGAGGCGGGGAGGGGTGAATGCGTTGCGACGCCGGAGCGGCACCGCTCCGGCGCGCGCCGCACCGCCGCCTCGTAGTTGTTTATGATTTATAGACCGGGCGCTAGAGGTATGAGTATGCAAAATGTGAGTACCGAATTTCGCCAACGGATTTAAGTGAAGAAAAGGTCCAAGAATGATAATGTGGATCTTGCCGGTCTATTTTCTGGTTCATTTTTTTTACCCCCTCTTGTCTTATTCGTAAAGGAAATGTATTGAGTAGGTACATGATATAAAATCATTTTAATGAATATTTCCGTTATAGTTTATAGTTTGTTCTAATGGTAAAAGTGAGGATGGATTCTTAAATAGGTACTTAATAAAAAAAAAACGAAAATAAAAGTAATATTTAAAAAAAAAAAAGTTATTCGAACAACCAGCGAATTCAAGCATAAATTTTCTTAAAGTAGGTAAAAAATACTTATTTTTAATTTTGACATTTGTTATTGATGCATTTACATAATGAAATAGGTACAAACCAATTCAGATTTATTGCAATTACAAGACCTTGTGCGACAATTTACAGTTCATTTGCATGGGGGGAATTAATAACTCTGAGAGACGGCTTGTATAGTCATTTTGTCGTGGACGTAAGTCACTGTTGAGCTTTTCGTAAAAGTGTACTTTTATATATGCCTAGGTAGGTACCTACCTATATTTTGTAGCATTAATGATACTAATGTTGTCAGCAAAATGTTATTATATTTAATCATCGATATATATTATATTAGCTTTTGCCCGCGGCTCCGCCCGCGTGGATGTCGGTTATCGCGACCAAACATAGCCTATGTCCTTTCTCAAGGTCTAATCTACCCCTATACTAAATTTCATCAAAATCGGTTCAGTGGTTAAGGCGTGAAAGCGTGACTGACAGACAGACACTTACTTTCGCATTTATAATATTAGTATGGAAATATGGATTCAGGGTTGGCAGTCGGCAGCACGAGTGTGATGCCCCTGGTGTTGGGCACGTCCATAGGCCACGGTGACCACTTCCCATCAGGTGGGCCATGTGCTTGTTTGCCACCTAAGTACCTAGTATAAAATAAAAATGGATACAAAAACACGACTTAATAAAGCAACTTCTTTACGTCAATAGATGTAGAAACACACTAAACGCATACGCGCGCTATGCTTACTTTGAGGGCGCAGAGGGGATGTGAAGGGAGCGGGAAGGGACCATCACACCCGGCGGCAAGATTTCTTTGTCATTATTTAGAGGATCAGGTATAAGAATCCGGTCATAGTTGCCGTCACTCGGATTTTGCATACTCAACTACCTCTAGCGCTTGCACTATTATTAACCGACATTACAACGCAGCTAGGGCGCACGCGGCGCCGCTGCGTCATAACAACGCAGCGGCGTCGCACCGCTCGTGTGCCCGCTACTGCGGCGAAATTTCTGCGGTGCGTCGCCGAAACGCATCGTGTGTTTCCGCTCTAACGCTTCATTTTTGTATTTCAATGCCTGACAATATTGGCATACTGAGTTCATAGGTCTAATAGCAACACAGTTGTAGGCACTGTAATCAACTGACATATTATTATCGTAACAGAAAGCAGCTCTAATCAAACTTCCACCATTACTAATTGAATGTCGTGCTTCACGGGTCTGTCTTAACCGAATTCTGTCAACTTCATTGCGATCTTCATGTTCCTTGGCAGTACGATTAGATTGATAAAATTAATTTGATTCGTTGCATTTCGGGTTCTTCTGCCTGCGGGAGTATAAATGAGTCACAAACACGTAACACTTTTTTAATTTTATAGAAATTTGTAGCTTTTAGACGCACAGCAAAGAGACGTTTACATTTCAAGTGACATTACGAAAGCACTGCAAAAAGTGGTGGCAGCAGTATTAGATGATCACAGAAGGCGCCTGCTGGTGCTTTCTGTAACCTTCAAACGCTGCTGCCACCACTTTCACCAGTGCTATCAAATTGCAGCAGTGATTTTTCATACACAGAATTTGATGATCTTTGAGATGAGCCAGGTTTTTTCTGGTACCCAATCTTATCGTATTAGATAGAACCGATCTTTTCGGTTTTGAAAATGGATTTTTGCTATCAACACCAGGTTTATAGCTTTGCAACATATCCATTTCGTGTTCGCCAATTACAGGTGCGACTAATGATATACATCTCATTCAGGAATCTGATCAGACCAGAGTTAGTGACGTCAGTTCTCATACTAATACTACGTCACTCAATTGTTTTGCTTTTCCGGAACCTCTCTACTGACACTTGAACTTTATCGTATGCTATTAAAGTTCAAATTGACTTTTAGTATTATTACGAATCGTTTGTACTATCGCTGCAACGTCATTCGAAACTACGTAAGGGACCCGTATAGAAAAGTGTTGTTTTTAGACTATTTCATGCATTTTTAAAATTTTTAACTTCAAGGAATATTCTAAAAAAAGAGTTAGCGAAATCTGTTCAGCCGTTCTCGAGATTTGCGCTTAGCAACACATTTAGGGATTCATTTTTATATTATAGATTATAGACTAGCTGACCCGGTGAACTTTGTACCGCCATATTTTTTTCCGCCCACGTGGAATTCAGTTCCTTTTTTCCATATTTTCTCACCGTTTAAACCTTGTTCAAAGTTCATGTTAGACGAAATAGCGAGTTCGCAGTTAATTAAGAATATAACTTTAAAAAAAAGGGACAGCTATACTCCATTCGGTTAGTTACTCTAAACATAAACAATCTTGATGTGTCTAATTAATATGTTTTGATTAAAAACTTAGTTTAAAAATATATTTCTGTTTAGAAACTTATTTTGAAGACTAACAACCGAAACCTAACCACTAGTTAGTCAGTTAGCTAGTTTATTTGTTTAATATGTGTTATTATAAGAAGTCGCCACAAGATTGTTTAGGTACCTACCTTTAGTTATGTACCCACCTAACCGAAGCCATACTTCCATATTAATATTATAAATGCGAAAGTATCTCTGTCTGTCTGTCTGTCTGTCTGTTACGCTTTCACGCCTAAACCGCTGAACCGATTTTGATGAAATTTGGTATAGGGGTAGTTTAGACCTTGAGAAAGGACATAGGCTATGTTTGGTCACGATAACCGACATCCACGCGGGCGGAGCCGCGGGCAAAAGCTAGTGTAGTATAAATGCGTTATTTTCTCTAACATTAATCTTCCTCTCCTTAAGTACCTACTCAGTGTTCAGCGTGTTCCAAAAACCCATTTGTCTGAATTATGAGCGTATACATCTTGTAGGATTAACGTCTATCAATGTAAAGGATTTGTCACTTAACCGCCCCGGCGCGTACACTGGAAGCCAATCAGGCCCTGAATTGTGGGGGAAATACTTATAATCCATACTAATATTATAAATGCGAAAGTAACTCTGTATGTCTGTCTGTCTGTTACGCTTTCAAGCCTAAACCGCTGAATCGATTTTGATGAAATTTGGTATAGGAAGGACATAGGCTCTGTTTGGTCAAGATAACCGACATCCACGCGTACAGAGCCGCGGGCAACAGCTAGTTTGAAATAATTAGGATTAAAAACTGAACAGATTTAAAAAGTGACACTCTGAGAGTTGCAACAAAAATGTAAAGTTGACCAATATAAATGTAAATAGGACACGGTTACTGTTACCGACACCTTTATTAAGTACAAAGTGTCGGTAACGGTTACAATGTTCCGAGTTTAATTGTTATTCCTTATCTCAAATAATGCCCTACGCGTCTAAAAAGTTAAACGAATTTAACACCCACATTTCACCAATCATTGCAATTTGGTTGGTCCCACATAATATTTACATTATTTAAATATTTATATGCGTGAATATAGGTACCTATTTAGGTTACGGCACGTTATGCCGTCGGTCCCGGTATGGCAGTCGTTACAGATAGTTCGAGCCCTAAAACGTTCAACAATTGAGCTAACTGCAATGCTTCGATATCGCCAATGGGTTTTATAAGTCAGATGGCAGTCGCTTCGCGGAAAATATCGAAGTTCAGCCCAATGCCCAGTAAGACTGGAACTGGAATCCGAGGTGAAAGCATCGGATGCGACTGGGATTAACGCTAGGATGATGAAGAAGAAGAAGATTTAAATGTTTTTTTTATATTTTTATTTAATTCTTTATTGCACACTAAAAATTATACAAAGAGTATACATTTTGATGTACAAAGGCGAGCTTAACTCAGTATTGATTTGTTTAGTGGATTAAAGTGGAATAGAGCTTTTCTCCCAGCAAACCTTTGGGGGATAGTGGAAAAAGCGCGACAAAAGGGTAAAAGACAAGTGTACAATTATAGAGGATTAATATATAGAACACAAGTACATATACATTACATACAGTAGACATATCACATAAATACATATAATATACATAAATATATATATATACATATAAATACATACATATACCTACATAAATACATTTGTAATATGAAAAATAAATACCATACATTCATCTAGTTCAGTGGTTCTCAAACTTTTTAAATGACGGAACCCTTTTGGGAAGCAAAATACTTGATGGAACCCTACAATAAAACAATTATTTTTATAAGTGTATTCTTTATTAATCAGCATAATAAAAGTACAATGTATCAGTTACTAATTATTATTTACTTCACCACTTGGTAAGGACAATAATAGAAAACATTAAAAAAGAAAAAATCTAACTAGTGGGAGGTATGAAACTGTTTTTTATTTTTCATCAATTGCTTGATATCAGGTTTGATGGAAGAAAGTTGGAGTCTCATATCAGCTTCGGCGTCCAGTCTATTGCGATATTTTGTTTTCGTGGCTGCGTAGGTAGAGAATCCTGTTTCGCACAAATATGTAGTTGGGAACGGGAGAAGAATATCCAGAGCCATTTGGCCAAGCATTGCATATTCATCTTGGATTCTGCACCAAAAATCATTAAGAGGCGTCGTTTTGAACAATGACTCCATACTTGTGTCTGATGACATTTCTAAAAGAGATTCATATATCTCATTTGACATGTTTTCAGGCTTTTCCAAGTTGGGTAAAAAAGGATTATGAATCCAGGAGTTCACTTTAATTTTTGTATTGTGTTCTTCGGGAAAATACTTTTCAAAAGATGCGCGCATCGAACTGAGATATTGGACCAATTCTTCAAACACATTATCTTCAAACATTTCTGAGTCGTTTTCGCTAACAAACTCACTGAGTAATGTAAAACTTTCTATTTCTTTCTTACCAATGCAAATGATCCAAAAATCTAATTTTCTTTTAAAAGCAGTTATTTTATTATAGGCCTGAAACACTGTTGTCTGTTTACCTTGCAACGATAAATTTAATTCGTTAAGTTTTTGAAAGATATCCGCCATAAAAGACAATCGGAACAACCAAGTTTTATCATACAAACGGTCCTTCAAATTAAAAGAAGTATCTGCTGAAAGAAACATTTGTAACTCGGCTCTAAGTTCAAATAGCCTTGTTAAAGTTTTTCCCCGAGACAGCCATCGCACTTCTGTATGGAGCAGCAGTGTTTTATGTTTGCTGCCATAATTTTCACACAATAATGAGAACAATCGGGATTGTAGTGGTCGTGATTTGATAAAATTAATTATTTTTACCGCTTCATCCATAACTAATTTTAGATTAGACGGCATTTGCTTCATCGCAAGTGCTTGTCTATGCAGAATACAATGACTGGAACTACAATTAGGCGCTTTATTTTTCATTCGTGACACTGCTCCTGCTGTTATACCTGTCATCGCCTTGGCCCCATCTGTACAAATGTCAATGCAATTGTTCCAACTGAGATTATGTTCTTCAAAAAATATATTTATTTTATTAAAAATTTCTTCCCCGGTAGTGTTTGTAAGCAGCGATGAACACATAAGCATGTCTTCTTCAAAAGAACTTTTATATGGATATCTCACAATAACCAGCAGGATAGCCAAACCAGCGACATCAGTCGACTCGTCCATTTGCAAAGCGAATCGTGTATTTTGTAGACGTGTAACTAGTTCTTGTTTGACGTAGCTTGCCAGATCATGGATTCGTCGTGAAACAGTATCGTTTGATAGCGGAACAGTAGAAAGATGCTTTGCAGATTTTTCATCAAGCATACATTTTGTTATGTCTAATACACATGGTTTTATTAATTTCTCAGCGATAGTGTGCGCTTCACCTGCTTGTGCAATGCGATAGCTAACTAAATATGATGCCTCCGTGGCCTTTTCGTTGGTAGTTTGTGTTACATGCATCATATTTTTTTGACTTTCTAATAACTGATCTTTTTTGCGAACAAAAAATTCTTTATTCTTGTTTTAGTCTCGGGGTGTACGGTTTCTAAATGTCGACGCAATTTGGCAGGTGCCATGGAACTATTAGGAAGCAGTTTACTACAGAGCATGCAGAGAGGTGAGCCGTTGGAATCAACAAATCCGAAACTGATATAAGATTCATCATACTTCCTTTTTTTCGTCTTTGAAACCGTCGAGCTTGACGTCGTGGCACTCGTGGCATCATCTTCTGGATCGGTGATTGCTAAATTCTCCGCGCGCATTGCTTTTGAACATTCAGCGTCATTAGAAGATGTTGTTGGAACACGTTTAACACCTTTAAGCCAACGTTCCATTCTTCTTTATTTATAATGTTACAAGTCAGGATAGTGGGGTTTAAATAATGCACAATCGTTACTGCGTATAAGAGACTAAATTTAGAACCTACAGGGAAAAAATGTATAAAACTGAGACAACAGAATACAGCAGGCAGTAAAACAATGAACACTAGTTTCTCGCTAGCGAGCTTGTAAGTAGGTAGTAACTTATCGCTCCGAACGCTAATCATCAACTGACGACGCCAACGCGCGATCGCCGCTTTTATACTTAGTCCTAGACTCGATCTCAAATATTCTCGAAAATACTCGAGTCGGCACCTTTGATAAACAAAAAGCAAAAATAAAAACAGAAATTTAAAAATAGCGTTGTAAATAATATCGACTTTATCCTTTGAAGTTAGAGACGAAAGTCGCTTGTTGACAACTATAGCGTCTAATTCAGAGGCGGCTTTTATCAAAGAGACTGAGCGCTTACAAGTATACTACCCGCTCGTTTTAAGTTTGCCGCTGGCGATAGGTATGAGTGTATGACGTTCGAAATTTTTTATTTAATTGTAACAATAAAAATTGTGTACGTTAGATATTTGGGTAAAACTATGACACATTATAAGTTTTGTTGTCACGTGGGGTACGCGCATTCCACAGACCGGCAAACTTAGAGCGAACGCGTTGTACAAGTATAAAATTGTTGAGACCAAACTTATGAGATATTGTACCAGCTAATGTAACACAAGCTTATACAAATACAAATAAATAAATAAATAACATTCATAGCGTTTTGTCTCCGCGCGGCCGCGGAGTCCGCACAGCCGCGGAGCGACCAGAGAGAGGTGTTTTGATTTTTTTATTTCTAAATTCTTGCGGAACCCCGACAGAGGTATCACGGAACCCTAGGGTTCCGCGGAACACACTTAGAGTATAGCTGATCTAGTTTGAGAGAGGAACAGTTCTTTCACTTTGTTCTTAAAAACGTTCAGAGAGGTGCTATCGCGTACCGAGTGAGGCAGCGAATTCCACAACCTTACTGCGCGAACAGTAAATGAGCCATCGTAACAGCTGGAGCAGTGAAGAGGAGTTCGAAGAAGAAGAGAGGAGGAAGTGCGACAGGGTTTACTCCTAGGGACGAGGTAATCGAAGCGCTCTCGTAAGTAAGCAGGCGACTCAGGATTGAAGAGAATCGAGTATAGAAGAGAGAGAATATGGGAGTCTCGACGCTGACGAATAGGTAACCACCTCAACCTTGCCCGAAATTCGGAAACATGATCATACTTCCGGAGACCAAAGATGAAGCGGATACCCAAATTTTGCAGTCTTTCTAGTTTATTAAGATGTTCCTCTTTTGCATCAAGATAACAGACATCAGCGTAGTCTAAAAGTGGGAGCAGAAGAGATTGCGCAAGAGTAACTTTTGTCTGCTGGAGACGTTTGAGGGACTGAAACGAGCAGTAAACCTTTTTGCTAATATCTGCAATATGGACATCCCAGACCAGATTTGAGTCTATATGTACACCTAAATTTTTTGCATGTTTAGAAAAAGCTATGGGAGTCGCATCATATAAAACTTGTGGGAGCAAGTTCATTGGAAAACCTATGAAAACGCATACAACTAAGGTATTAGTTTCCAGTTTTATGAAAGGCTTCCCATTATTAGCTTTTTAACTACCAGTATTGAAACAGGAAATAAAATTTAATCCGTTTTTATTTTTCAGTTATCTTTATAATCGAGCATAAACACGATATTGCAATTCCTTCCCATAAATTCATATCATGACTTTTACCTGTAATGAATAATCGTTTTAAGGCTGACTCAATGTACTGCTTTTTATTATTTCCGAGTACCGAAAGATAGGTTATTTCTCACTGAACATATTCTCGAACAATAATTATGTATTTAAACCTCAGACTAAATTTAAACATTCATATAAAAATCTCCATCCGACAGTAAACAATGAAAAAGTGGGTATTACTTACATAGTAACTATTTATTAATTTGTGGTATTACGTGGGACCGAAAATCATGGTTGGCGCAATGTGGGTGTTATTACACCTCTGGCTACCCCTTCGGGGATATTACAGGCGTGAGTTTATGTATGTACTAGCTTTTGCCCGCGGCTCCGCCCGCGTGGATGTCGTTTATCGCGTGGTGTTGTAAATAGTGCTGAAAGTTGAGCGTTGAACGCTGATTAGACATTGTACTCGCCTCTAAATTCGACTCAAGGATGTACACGACGGTATATCCGTCCGAATCGAGCAGTCCAACTGGGGAAGTATCTCCGCCCTACAGAAGGCCGTGGCTTAATAACCTCGTGTTGTGTTTCCGACGGTGAGTAGGGTAGCCAGAACTCACTGCAGAGGAGCTTGCGCTTTCTTCTTCCTCTTAGCGTTAATTCCCAGTCGCATCCGAAGCTTTTTCAGCTCGGAGTCTGGGGTCCGCTTTATCAGTCTTAACTACGAATTTGGCTAGACCTCGATATTTTCCGTGAAGCGATTGTCATCTGACCTCCACAACCCAATGTTAACATTAGGCGATATCGAAGCTTTGCAGTTAGACCGTTGTTTTTGGATTTTTGAGGGCTCCAACTACCCATAACGACTGCCATAGATGTTCTTATGGCAACCGGGACCGACGGCTTAACGTGCTCTCCGAGGCACGACCAGACCAATGCAAATACCCATATTTCATGAACACAAATATTTGCACTGAGCGGGGATCGAACCCTTGCCTCCTGCGTAGCGGCCGCGTTCACTACCGCTACGCCACGGAGGCTGTCCGGAGCTTGCGCTTTGTGCTGTGGGAAAACCAAAGGCTTTGTCCGACTTATCTTTTGCGCTGACGGCACAGATTCTCTAAGCTCTTACAGGGTAGGTAGGCAGCACGAGTGTGACGTACCTGGTGTTGCACTCACCCATAGACCACGATAACCACTTACCATCAGGAGGGCCGTATGCTTGTTTGCGACCTCATTACTACAGTACGACTCATGACTATAGTATGGGGTACTTCAAGAAGGGCGAGTGTGACGCCCCTGGTATTGCATACGTTCATAGGGCACAGTAACCACTTTCCATCAGGTGGGCCGTGTGCTTGTCTGTCACCTAAGTGGTATAAAAAAAATGTTCTACCTGCATACTATCTACTCGACTCTCTACTCCCAATACCTTTGCCCTTCCCCTACCCTCTTCCCTACTCCTTCGCTTCCCTGTTGTATCTCTTGTCTACTCCACTATATCCTTCACCTGTTCACCAAGCTCTAAGTAATCTGTCTGTCTGCTGTCTTTGTGCGGAAAACGATTTTGTAACTGTTCTTAAGACAGTACCGACATCTATTTCATACCTGACAAAATTAGAAAATTGAAAAATGATTTAAAATGCTTATATACGTCCAGTTGGAACGAAACCATAGTAAGTTCAAAACCGCGTTAACGCCATCTAGTTACGCAGGTGGAAATAAATTCATTGACAAAAAAATAATAATTTCATGATTAAAATCGCATTTGTTTACACAACTGTAAATGTAAATTAAAGTCTATTTATTTACATACTTGCTCGGATGTAATAAGATATAAAATTTCATCCATAAGAATAAAAAAGCGCCATCTATATTTCCGCTCATATGCCGTATAATATCAATATTGTTCACAACTCCGGTTCTACTCAACCGATTGCGATCAAACAAACGTAAGATTTTAAGTCTGACCAAGCCCTATCTAACAAAAAAAACCGCATCAAAATCCGTTCAGTAGTTTTTGCGTCCATCGCGGACAAACAGACAAACAGACAAACAGACAAACAGACAAACAGACAGGAAATGAAAAAAATATATTTTCGTGTTCAGTATCGTTAATATAACATAACCCAAGTATTTTTTTTTAAATATCTCCAATGTACAGACACGACCACTTTACAATTATATAATAGTAAATATAGATGTATGATACGGTCAGTGTAATAAATCCGGTTTGTATTATTATTTTACCGGTTGATATTATCAATTGGTTAATGTAATTAATATTGAGGATAAAAAATTTTGATGGATAAAAAAAAAATAACCACGATCTCCGCTCCGCTCTCGCATTAGCTTTCTAGCCTAATCTATCCAAGTCTGATTGGGCGGAGTGGACACTGCGCGCCGCACCTACTTGGATGTCCACTACGCCCAATCAGACTTGGATAGATTAGGTTAGAAGGCTAACGCATTAGCCTTCATGGTTTTCTTTTTTTATAAGCATTAATAAATTTTATCCTCAAAGGAATTATTAATACAAACCTTGATGATTAATTTATCACTTAAACCGCATTTGTTGTTTGGTATTAATAATAACCGATGGTTATTAATAATTACCTATTCATGACCGTAACATGTTTAAAAAACTGTTCAACAGCTGTTCTCGAGATTTGCGCTTAGCAACACATTCAGGATTCATTTTTATATTATAGAGAAGATGTGAGGGTGGTTGAAGAACCTTCTACCTCACGGACTCGATGATGGAAGGCGTGCACCGCTGCCCCAGTCAGCTGGTGATCACAGTTGATGTAAACCAGTCGAAACGTTAGGCAATTGAAAGGATACAAAAATCTATACAAACCTAGGTACTATGATCGAGTTAATTCCCGTTAACATTGTGGAATAAAACTATTTTTATAAATTTATTTTGTGACTATCTGTTGCCCGCGGCTCCGCCTGCGTGGTATTCTGATCCCGTTCATCGCTGATATACGAGTATAGCATATGTGTTATTCTGATGTAAAGCTCCTATTATTGTAAAGCCTTATTAAAATCCAATCAGTAGTTTTTACGTGAAAGAGCATACACCCTCACATAGTATCGTTTATTGATCTACATTGATACATAAAGAATAGATATAAACATTACAGTATATTACAACACAGAAGACAAACACAGAAGACCTATATCTCATATCGCACTTTGAAATTGCGACACCAGTCTTCTTTAAAATAACACTAATCTTAATACCTCTCTGCAATATTATTTTAAGAATTTTCCTTGCTGACGTTACTTCATACAAATTTTGCATAAAATGAAGAAAAAAAATCAATACCTAGGACGAATCACTGAAGGTAAACTTTAATTATATTTCATTTCTGTGATTCGTCCTATTGGGCCGAACCCCTATAGGACGAAACACTGAACTAGTCATACTTACGACTAAACTTCGATTATTAATTATTTACATCGATCCCGACGTTTCGGTGCTTTTTCTGCAGCCATGGTTTGAAACTAATATAGTGGTTGTCTACCTACTTGCAATCTATGCTAACCATTAATATTATAATACTGAAGAGTTTGTAGTTTGAATCGATTTTGATGGGATTTTCATTGGCAGCTAACTGATGTTATACGAACCAGCTAGAGCCTAAAATAAATATATAATAGGTACAGAACATAGTTTGAACATTGTTTATTATTTTTATTGTAATTATTAATAACATTTACCTATCCGTTGAAATAGTAGAACTATTTCAAATGATGAGATTTTCCACTTTAACTAGAACTCATTTAGGTAGGCTAAATGAGTTCCAGTTACTGGAAAACTTCATACAAAGCCATTCGTTACGCACTATGACATTCATTATGATGCATAACTGAGGTAGCTAGCTGTCCCATTCGCACTTATATAATATAGTCATTCGCTGTCCCTTTCGTTGCAAGTTCAAAACAATTAGTTTAATTATATATAGTACGAGAGTCAACTTTGTATTCATAAGTGAATTTACGCTAGTGAAGTGCACATCTAAAAATATATATAAAAAATATTTTCATACTTATTTTTTCAAACTAATACTTTACTAAAATTGCTCAGTATTTGTGTTTTCATATTGTCTTTTAAACTAAATTTGTAAGTACTACTGTTATAATTTCAATACTTTTTAAACATTTTTTCCTTAATATCATTTTTTTTATTATAAGTTAAAGTTCTGACGTAATAATATTCATAATTTATTTATTCAAATTAAAGGGACTAATTTTTCACAAAAAATATTACTTATAATTTTTTTATCAACATAGAAAACCAATATTGATGATATTTTTATCGTCATCATCCCACAACTGATCGTGATTGCATCCATAGCTTGCACTTTCAACCACAGAATCCGCTTTATTACCCCTTTTTTATCTTGGCTTTTACCAAAACAACTACCTGATCTTCCAACCCTGAGAGGAAAGCCTATGCTAGAGCTTCATCTCTTTTGACAGACGAGGCTGCTATACACCTACTTATTCCAGCAAGTGTACAGACTCCCAGGTGAGATTAGCTTGGACTCGAAGACCTCAATGAGACTTTTTTTTTTTTTTATCGTGCTAAAAATCCCCACGGATACCTCCCCCGCCGGGGTCGGAGGAGGAGGTTATGTCGGACTCGAACCGACTAAAACGCACGCCTTCTGTGGGCTGTCAGTTGCCGGAGGTGAGATTGTCATAGCCATATCCCTCGCACCCCGGCCGACCCAGGGCCATATCTCTCGATCTGGCCCTCTTCCGGTGTGGGGACCACGGAGTCCCCAACTCGCCCCCGGGTATGGGGGGGGAGGTGGGGGGGGCACCCAAGACCTCAATGAGACTCATTACGCCTCTCACCATCATAATTCCGGTCGCATCCGAAGCTTTCACCTCGAAGTCCGGAGTCCACCTTTTCCAGTATATCTGCGTCGTGACTGCACATTGCACCTCGACCAATTACACCTGTATTTCTACCATTTATATCCTAACACACTTCTTCTTCATCCTAGCGTTAATCCCAGTCGCATCCGAAGCTTTCACCTTGAAGCCAGTGGTCCGCATTTACCAGTCTAACTGCGTCGTGGTTGAAATATGCACCTCGACCAATTACACCTCTATTTCTACCGTTTTTCACAATCTATAGTACTTAATTTATCTATTTCAGAACTCCACAATGAAAGCCTTCATTGTAATGTCCGTGGTAATCATTGGCTGCCTCACACAACGCCCGCCATATTCCGGCTCGCGACCTATCGGATACCCTGTGATTGAAACAACCACCACTGCAAATGGATTAGGAGACAGGTAAATATCTGTTTACAACATAAAACTGTCATTATCATCATTGAAGTACTAACCCCAGTTGTGTTTAAAGATTATGCTTTGGAGCTCAAGGACTGCTCTGCTACTCCTCCTGTCCTTATAGGTTGATTTCTATTCTTACGGAGCCTGGATCAGAGCCTGTTTCGTAAAGATTCATACATAAAGTAGGTTCATTCTTCAGGTCACTAACTCATGAGGGGATCTTTTATAAACAGTATTCAAACAATAACCCTAATGGTTTCGGTATACCCCGTAACTCCCCCCATAACTCATTTGGTATGGATGGTACCTATGTCATATTAGTCACGCCGACCAAGTGATAAAAAATATAATGTCTTATTACTATTATTTAATGTTAATATATCATTTCAGCCATAGGAAGTCCACTGCTGGACATAGGCCTCCCCTATAGATCTCCAATAAGACCGATTAGAAGCGGCTCCTCGCATCCATGTTATTATAAAATATGACCTTCATAAATCCATGTGATGTTTTCTATTTTTGCTGAGCAATTATGTTGATTTTCCAATGAAACTAAGCTACTGAAGCAAATTGCTGAGAAGTTAACTTAACGTCTCAGCAATTTGAAAAACTGAAATACCTTTAAACTGAAGCACCTTTTACTTATTTTCTTTCAGATTTGGAGATGACACTGGAACAACCCAAAGGCTACCATTAGAAGCCCGAGGTGATGTGGCATTGGTGAACAGAATAAGCAAGTTGCCTAAAGAACACCAACCTTTTTGGTTCCTAAATTGGGAAGCTTTGGAGGAGGAACGGAAACACCCACACAGTTATGAACAAAGGCCTAACCATTTTATTGACAACGTAGTGTTCAGAAATTAATAAACGCCGTAAACTATACTAAAACATTTTATTACAGATTCATAAAAAGAATGGTAAGAATTAATGTAAGCCCTACATTAATTCTATAATATACCTACTACCTAATTTAGACTACAGAACCAAATAAAAATATCACTTAGTAGGTGATGGCAATAAATTGTGATAGCAGAATTCACTAATTCACTGCCTATCTTTGCCTCCTACAGAATACAGAGTTATATAGACAAGGAGAAGCTGTTTAGAGGATTACAACCATTACAACCTTCTATAATTATACACATAACCCGGTACTTTTAAAAACCAAATAATTGTACCATTCCGTCCAATTGAAACGTCAATTTGTATCGAATCTTTTTATGACAAATATCATTATTACAATACTGATATGAATAATGTACGAAGTAAGTAAGA
This sequence comes from Eilema depressum, assembly GCA_914767945.1. NCBI lineage: Eukaryota > Metazoa > Arthropoda > Insecta > Lepidoptera > Erebidae > Eilema > Eilema depressum. The sequence goes on from OU612026.1 coordinate 6,720,590, forward strand.
ATCTAAATGTCATTAGTATTTACTAGCTAATGTAAGCGTAGTTAAACAGGTTTAGTTGGAAATTAATAGGCCTTAGTTGAATAATAATTATTATAACCGCATTACAATATAGACATAATAAAGACTATTGTAATGTTATTATAATTGAATGAAATCAGTTTAAGGTCTGATTTTATATTAATTATACACTCTTGTTAAGTGATATATTTGTTCTTAATAAATATTCGGACATTCATTTTCTAAATAGAGTGCATGTAAATGTGAAATGTAAATGTAATCTTCAAATGTTACGTTCTACATCAAGTAGAACATAAAAGATTTTTGAAAACTTGAAGAATATTTCTTCTATTGTTATTATTTTTCAAGACCTTATAAATTATTTTCATCAAAATATAAATGGGTTGGTGTCAAACTTAACTACATACGATCCTTCATGAGTCGTACGAACGTGAGTAAATAGATATTGGTGTGCTTAGTATAACGGAACATTTTTATGTTGTTATAGGTGATAGGAATAGTCCGCGACAAAAAATATTTTTCTATTCTTACAAAAAAAAATTGTACAAAGTAATTTATGTAAATAACTGAAATAAAATTTAACAGAACAACTAATAACAATAATTAAATTAGGTAGCTAAAGTAGTAAAGTAGCTAATAACAATAATTAAAGTAGATACCTATTTCATAATGTCTGTCTGTCTGTCTGTTACGCTTTGACACCTAAACCACTGAAATCTGCTGGGAATGAACAAGGTGAAACTGGAGCAAAAGAAAAAACGATGATATTGTGACTTAACAGAAAAAAAAAGATGTCCTTTCCCCTAAATGCAAAAAAAAATATCTGTCGCGAACACCAAAAAGAAGTCACTTAGTGTAGGTACCTACCATTCCTGGACCCAAAGATATTTCTTTTAATTTTTCATGTTAATATTAGGTATAAAGCATTTTTCATGATAATTATATCTCAAAGAGAAGTTATGCCCTATTAAAAAAAGACTGATATTTTTTGTTACTTTTTCTAAGAGGTTTAGAACTTACTTCCTCTTAGCGTTAATTCCCAGTCGCATCCGAAGCTTTCAGCTCGGAGTCTGGGGTCCGCTTTTTACCAGTCTTAACCACGGATTTGACTAGACCTCGATATTTTCCGTGAGGTTTAGAACATTGTGTTAAATTTTCGTAAAATGAATAATTTTCAAAATGTTTTGACTTTAATTTCTTCTATTAGGTGTAAAGTAGTATGGTCCTGATTAAAAAGCTTTACAAGCCACAAACAGACCTTACTATTTTGTAGTTTATCGTTTGTATGACTCCCAACATGATTATCTTTCTAGGGTTAATGTTCTTCAAAGAAAGCGAGAAATACAACTAAAACATGTTTAGCGAGATATTAGATGGTATTATATCGACCTCCGAGATTTAGTTCATAAAGCCGCCTTTCCACGGACCGCCATTTCACACAAAACGCGAGCCCTAGCTCGTCTGTGACAGTTCTCTAGCTCTTTTGTCATAGTATTTTTCATGGACACATATTATCTTGAAACTTAAACGTGCTCTGTACGCGCAGTACACGTTCATTTGGTGTCTTTTGAGGGATGCTACTGCGGTGGACAAGCTCAAATTCACCAATCATAGATTATTACAAAACAATCCACGCGCAGCAGGACCTCATTTGTCTCACGATTTAGGTCCAAGATTATTGTCTCAAGTTATACGTGCACCCGTGTCCGTGAAACCTCACAGCGTGGAAAGCCGATGTAATACTAGAATAAATTATTTAAGGCTTTTCTGTTTTTTTTATTGACAAAAAAATACTATGCGGTGATTTTAATATCAATGCCCTGCCTAAAATATTTAAGTACCCTGAACTTATGCAAATGAGTAACACGTTTTTATACAATTTGATTGTATACTAAGTATGTTACTTGAAATTATTCACACGAGGTCCTTGATTTTGCTCTATCATTTGATAGGTTTGAAGTAACTAAAACATAGTCATTTATTTAAATTACATTTATATTACGATGAGTACGGGCACTATGTTCCGTTATAAGTGGTCAGTCAGACCCGGGAGAGGAACCACTGGCAATTCATAAAGGCGTGTCCACATTAAGGCGCCGAATCAGATCAGCATCGAAAAATCGGTATTTTCGGAACCGTTTTTCTTTTTAACTATAAAACCTACAGATCTGGAATTTACATGCCTGCATACTACAGGATATACAGAGTAACTTCTCCTTTTCATAAATTAAATAAAAAAGGAGGAAATATTTGAAAAGAGGCTCTGAACACCACTCTACTCTTTCTTATGAAACCAAATATCTTCTACAATATGTATCCAAATAATCTAAAATTTCACATGTATGTTAAATAAGTGTCGTGTGTGTCGTGTGTAAGACGTCACCTTCTTAGTTAATAACCGTCGCCTATAAAGTTATCCATTAAAATTAGTTTTACTGATTTTTACGGTTCAAATATTATGAGCGAAGACCTTGAGCATTTGTATGGTCAAAGTCATTCGCGTATGTAATCACCTTCATAATATATTTTGAAATGAAAATGTTTGGCAGAAAATTATATTTACTAGAGTGAAAGCGTTGAGATGCGGATCAGGGGATGAGTGGAGCCTAAAATATATTTTGAGGAACGAGTGGGCACAGGGTATTTTTTTTTTAAATCGACGGGCTCGTTGGTTTCCCTAGAGTAACCTAAAAAGTTTAATGCTTTTCATTATTTTGACCGGTTTTATAACGATAGGATAACTATAATATCAGGACAATAAAATGACAAAAAAATATTGATTTAAGACGCAAAAAGCACTATGATTGTTTTAAAAAACTAATGAATTGCACACCGAGGGTTCCATACAAAACTAAATTGAGGGACGAACTTTAGTTATTAATTTCGATAACTTAGAACATATTGATACGTTCCAACCCTGCGTGTTAGGTATGAATTTCAATTTGATACCTGTAGGCTAGGGTTGCCATAAGTGTGGGGACCCAGACGGGGACATTTGAAGAAAAATTAGTAAAGGTAGAAAAATAGGAACTTTTATTACAACAACTTTTAACACTGCCATTAAAAAAGCGTTAAACAAGCGGGCAGCGCCCCGGGCTTCCTATGTTTTCTGAAAGGCGAAAAATTATCAGAATTAACTTCTGATAATTGTACAAAATGTTTTGACAAAATCAACATTAAGTTAAACATCATCTTCATGTAGACGCTTTCTCCCGATTGCATCCCTGGCCAAGATGACCCCGGAGCTCAGGGTCCGCCTTCCGGCTCTTCCTCCTCCACTTGACACGATCTTGGGCGTCCATGGTAGTGAGATCATTTGCACGCATATCACTCTCCATGACGTCAAGCCAGGACTTCTTGGGCCTATCCCTTCTACCTGGACCCGGTGGGGGCGCCATTGTCAGGCATTTGCTACCCACGTATCCTGGCGGTTGCCGCAAGACGTGGCCGCACCAGCAAAGGCGGCTCTCTCTAGCATTATTTTTATCTGCAATGTCATGGACATGAAGGCTGCCGCGGCTGCAAGAGTTCCTCACGCAGCATTTTTATCTCCGTGACATGCAGCTCTTACGTGCTTACGCTCTTGCTCTCACAACCATGTAAGAGGACAGGCTTAATGATCGTCTTATAGACCTGCTCCTTCAACCTGACTGGCATTTTGGGATCACCCGTGACGCCAGTCATTTCTCACCACCTGGCCCACGCGGAAGCAATGCGTGCCCTGATGTCGTAGTCGATTTCACTGGTCACATGAAGTACAGATCCCAGGTACTTAAACCGAATCATCGCCTATGCGGACCGATGTGAAATCTGTCGAGTTTAACGCTAAACTTTCTGTCATCGCTACATTTAGCTTCATACCACCGTTCTCAAGCGCTTCCTTCCACACTTTCACATGTTGCACCAATCTGCTCCTGTCCGCGTCCTTCAGCGCAATATCATCAGCATACATGAGCAACCACGGAGGCTGCTTATGTGGTTTTCTGATAATGTCCAACAAGACCTCTAATACCGAGTTGAACAAGTAAGGACTAAGGACGGATCCTTGGTGTACTCCGATGGTGATGGGGAAGGCTTTTGAGTCACCAAAAGCACTCCGAACCACGGAACCAGAATCATGATACATATCTTGGAAGGTGTCAATGTAGGTCTCTGGAACTCCCTTAGCCCACAGTACCCACCAGATCACCGCGCGAGGAACACAGTCGAAGGCCTTCTGCATGTCTAAGAATAGGCAGTGCAGGGGCGTGTTCTTCGCCCTGTATTTCCCCACCACAATCCTTAGGGAGAACACCGGATCAATGATCCCGTGCCCGGGACGAAACCCATACTGACACTCCGAGAGTGTTCTCTCCTGTCGGATCCAGGAGTCGATTATCTGCTCATAGAGCTTCATGGTGTGGGACATTATCTTTATACCGCGGTTACTACCACACTCCTGCACCGATCCCTTGCCTTTGAATACTGGCGTAATGAAGCTCAGTCTCCACTGGCTCAGGATCTCACGGTGAGAAGTACGCGGTTATACAGATTTGTTAGAATGCTCACACCACGAGCACCCAATGCACCCATTGCCTTACAAGTCTCGATGGGGATTTCGTCGAGGCCGAGTCTGTACTTCTGCAGGCGTTATCGGTGGCACTAGTCCTTGTCCTTGTTGGAAAGAGGTCTGGTGGATGCACCTCTTGCTGCTTATTCAGCATGTCGTTGGAAGTATGAGCGCCATCTGTCCTTCATCGCGTTTTTCTCGTAAAATCATTAGCCCCGGGGTCTTTATTACTCATTAACATATTCATGTATGGAAAAATATCAGCGCTTTCGTCGTTCTATCTACGTATTAATAGCCTAGCTACATAGTCGCGTTTATTGTAGGTATATTACTGATTACCAACCAAGTCCAGCTCTCTAATATAATACTAAAAATGTTAAACCGGGACAATTTGCTTATTGGCCGGGACGCCGGGACACCAGGCCTCAAACGGGGACATGTCCCGGCGTACGGGGACGTATGGCAACCCTACTGTAGGCACATGCTGTAAGAACATTTCGAACAATCGAACGAACTCGAAAGCTGAATCAGCGGTGATATTTCAATATCGCATGCTGTTTTGTGATGTCACGTTGTCGAGCACATAAACATACATCTCACTCATGTTCGACAACGTGACGACACCAAATTTATAGTAAGTACGCAGAATGGAAATACATATCACCGCGGATTCAGCTGTCGAATTCGTTCGATCATTCGAAATATTCTTACAGCATGTGCCTGCTGCACGCAATCCTATGAAAAGGCCTTGACAGACAGACAACAGACAGTGAAGACAGACAGGCCTTGATGGAGTACGTAATAGTGATCCTATAAGGATTCCGTTTTTTTCCTTTGAGGTGCGGAACCCTCAAAACAAAATTTAAATTCCAAATCCAATATTGACTACCTGTATTAAAATAGTCCCCAAAATATGATAGGTATAATGTTAGTCCATTAATCAAACAAGAACACGTTTCGGAAATAGTCGTCCAATAAAATTCATAACAAGTGTTTTGCTTCACTAAGTTCTTATTTATTTTTATTTTCTTTTATTCTTTATTGCACAAATAAGATGTACAAAGGCGGACTTAATGCCATGGGCATTTTCTACCAGTCAACCTTAGGGTGATGCAGAGTATTGTTAAGGTAGGTGCTTGAAAATATTGAGAGATGTTGATCTAGTACGATATAAATATTAGGTGTCATATAAACGATAAACATATTAATACATAATTATATAAATATGTATATATATAAATAAGTTAGCAAAGAATATACCTACTTATAATAATATATAATAGACATAAACATACATACAAACATACATTAAATAAATAATAATATAAATAAATATTCCACAACATTCTACACAACGCTTTCTAGACCCATGGTAAGCTTAATTAGCTTGTGTTATGGAATCTAGAATGCGGATATACATACTTAGATACTTTTTTTTTTTTTGTAAATACATACATATTATACATAGAAACACCCAGACCAATGCAAATATTTATATTCATGCATACAAATATTGGCACTGAGCGGGGATCGAACCCGCGCCTCCTGCGTAGCAGCCGCGTTCACTACCGCTACGCCACACAAATACACATATACATACGGGAATGGGAAAAATCTTATGAGTGTTATTCCGCCTATGGTTCGTTGTAGAGCTGCCGTACTCTGTTTCTGAATATAGAGCGATTTGGAGACATCCTGACTTCTAGGGGAAGGGCGTTCCAAAGGAGAATGGATTGAACAGAGAACGAGGAGTGGACGAGGTTTGAAGTGTGAGTGGGACAGTGGAGAAGAAGATTGTTAGTGGAGCGTAGATTTTTATCATGATTAGAACCGAGTAGATGGAGATGGGATTTTAAGTAGGTAGGGGCGTTGGGAGAATTTAAAAGTCTTTTGTTCTTAATAAAATAAATATATTTGCTTATAAGAGCTACTGCCATTTGACTTGTCCAGACAGGATAGTCGGCTTCAGAACCTCATTCGTATCGTAATCAGAGTAAGTAGATGAGTTTTTCTGTACCCAACCTAACTCAACCCAACAGGGATTGCTAGTTAGGTTGAGTACAGAAAAACTAGGTGGTAGGCATATGTTAAGGATTATATTATTAGTAACCAAATTAGTAGTGCGTATTGCCATTTAAAATTACCCTTCAATTCACTAAATGTTTACATTTTAGAAATGGGTTCACGTCGGCAGTACACTTTCGGTCTCACACACCGTGCTCAGGAACATGTGTTACACTATTTGGTGCGCGTATAGTAACGTTAAATGACTTCATATATCACTGTTTTCATAATAGTTAACTAAAATTAATTAAACCCGCTTATTGGGGAAAATCAGAATGAAGTTCACTAGACTTTGCGTCATACGAGGTGGACCGGTTACATGGGATGTTATGGTCAATGTTATGCGTCACTGGTCGTTCTATACAACTGATGCGGGAAGAGGCCAGCGTTATATAATACGAGTTTGGCCTTTTTGGTCAGAAGATCGTCTATTATTGTACAGTGAACATCTAGATAAAAATTTAATACTAGTTTTATAAATGTTAATTTAATAGTTTGATTTTGTGTCTCTATTATACTGGTTTTTATTAAATTCGTAAGTATAGTGTTTTATTTATGATATTTAATATTAACTTATTTTATAGTAGAAAGGTTAAAAAAGTGATTTATGTATGTACATATTTGGGTATTTTTGGGGCCCCAGCCAACCTAATCTACAAGCCGCTACCAGAATGTATCGCTAAGGCTCTGGCATAGGCTTTTATCTGGGAGTTAGGAAGTCAGGTGGTAGTCGTTCCCATAAAAGCCAAATCAAGGGAAAGAGTAGGTGAGCGGCTCCAAACTCTAAAGGAGAACATTCACTCTCCATACATATCTGGGCTAATTTTGAAAGTGCCGGCCAAAGAAAAGAAATACGATATTCCGTTAGAGCTTGTTCTTACTAGCATTTTTAATATTGCGTCAAAGTTGAAAGACCACTTCCAACGGTTTTATTTGAGTTTAAAAATCTTAAAAATATACACTTTTTAAGATACCAACTATTAAAAATAAATGAAAAATATTGTTCTACATTGGAAGAATAGTCAAAAAAAGCAATATAAAATAAACCCTATACTGCATATTGTTGTTTTTCGTCCATTTATTTAGATCCAAAATTGAAAGTGCCGGTCAAAGAAAACAAATATGATATTCCGCTAGAGCTTGCCCTCATTAGCACTTTTTATTATGTCGTCAAAGCTGAGAGACCACTGCCCTCGGTTTTATTGGCGTTCAAAAATCTTAGAAACATATAATTTTTATGATACGATATATTGAAAATGAATGAAAAATATTGTTCTATATTGGAAGAATAGTTATTAAACGCAATAACAAATAAACCCCATACTGCATATCGCTGTTTTTCGTTAGTTTATTTAGGTCTAAAATTGAAAGTGCCGGCCAAAAAAAAAATGATATTCCGTTAGCGCTTGTCCTTATCAATTGGCATTTTTATTATGGCGTCATAGCTGAGGGAACACTGCTCTCGGTTTTATTCGAGTTCAAAAACCTTGGAAACGCACATTTTCAATAAAATAGATAATTGAAAAGGAATGATAAATGTCGTATTATATTGGAAGAATAGTTGATAAAAGCAATAAATAATAAAGCAATAAAAATAAGCATATAAAAATAAAATACACGAGCAATAATACTGTTTCATTGCACTTCACTCTGCTTGTTTTGTCTATGATGTATAATGTTGACGAACCTGGACATGACGTGACTGCTATGCTATCGTCCACGAATCATCCTTGGCATTGCCATTAGTGCCTTGTGACTGTGGAATATGATCAACTCATATACTAAGTTCAATTGGAAATGCACCTTTAACCAATATAAATCAATATTTCCCATTCATTTTCAATAATTCGTATAAAAAATGTATATATCCAATATTTTTGAACTCAAATAAAACCGAGGGAAGTTGTCCTTCAGCTTTGACGCCATAATAAAAAGTGCTAATGAAGACAGCTCCAGCGGAATATCATATTTGTTTTCTTTGACCGGCACTTTCAATTTTTTAACTAAATAAAATAGTCATACTGTATACTAAATATTTAACCCTAAATAAAATCTCAAGGAATCGATTTAGAACTTTGGTGTAGTAATAAAAAATGCTTACAATGTTGTGTTCTATCAAAATCAAGCACTTTTTTTTAGTGGCCGGCAAAATAAAAATTAGCCCAATCTGAATGATCGCCTTTACGGGGGCTTATAAACCTTAACTTTACTTCACGATCATAAAAAAGGGTTCGATACCATTTTGTCTTAATTATGTGACTTGTTAAAAAATCTCTATCTATACTGATATTATAAAGCTGAAGAGTTAGTTTGTTTGGTTGAACGCGTTTATCTCAGGAACTACTGGTTCGAATTGAAAAAATATTTTTGTGTTGAATAGTCCGTTTATCGGGGCAGGTTACAAGCTATATATCATTACGCTAATACTTAAGGGAGCGAAGCAGTAAGCATAAATGTCGAAAAATCCGGCAGATTGTCATACATAATTTGAAAAAGTTTTGAATTAGGTACAATTGCCCTGAGCGAAGCCGAGTTGGGTCAGCTGGTAACATAAACATAACACCAATCGAACTTACTTCATCTATTTCAGAACTTCAAAATGAAAATCATTGCAGTATTGTCAATTGTGATCGTTGGTTGTCTCGCTCAGCGCTCACCATATGCCGGCAGGCCTGTCGGATACCCTTCCATTCCAATTAGTCCTGTAAGCCCAGTACCAGTGAATGCAGCAGCAACAAATACAGCACCAGTAAATTTTGTCGCAGCAAGTTCAAATGGAGTAGTAGCTGACAGGTAAATATTTATACAGGGTGGAAACATTAAGTGTGTCCAGACGGTTATACATACATACACATACCTACATACAATCACGCCTTTATCTCCGGAGGGTTAAGCAGAGGTGAACAAACACCCACATTTCACCAATCATTGTACATATTAGGTCCCACGTAATAGGAGGTGAGCCTATTGCCGTTTTTTTCGAGCACTATTGTTGACTCGAGCCATCTACCTATAGACTGAGTCTGGACTGTATATATCTGTCTGATGATAAACAGATTATTTTGTCAATATTCAAGACTAGCTTTTGCCCGCGGCTCCGCCCGCGTGGATGTCGGTTATCGCGACCAAACATAGCCTATGTCCTTTCTCAAGGTCTAATCTACCCCTATACCAAATTTCATCAAAATCGGTTCAGCGGTTTAGTCGTAAAAGCGAGACAGACAGACAGACAGGCAGACAGACAGACAGAGTTACTTTCGCATTTATAATATTAGTAGGATGTTACTGTAGCCAGAGCTCACTGGAGAGGTTTTGTGCTGTCAGTGGGAATACCAAAGGCTTGTCCTGATTGTCTTCTTCGCTGATGGCACAGTAGGCAGTACGAACGTGACTCCACGTTCCATCAGGTGGAATCCGGTATCGCTCAATCCACAAAATGACAGAGAAAAATAAAGAATTAGTAATATCTACTACTTTGGTATAAGTTTGACATAATACTATACATCCCATAACATGCATACATATTGACATTTATGTCTATCCTACTAATATTATAAACGCGAAAGTTTGTAAGTATGGATGGATGGATAGATGGATGTTTGTTACTCTTTCACGTAAAAACTACTGAATGGATTTTAATTTAAATTTTATTTTATTTGAATTATCCATTATTATGTTGAATTTTTTATTTTTTTTTATTATACAGGGCGTCCCACGGCGATGCCACATGGAGGGAAAGTACCTTAAATCCTTAAGTTAGCTCATTTTGTTTAAAGGAGACATCATTTTATTTTTAAAAAGAAACAAAACTGCATTTAAAAAAAATTAAAAATTCACTTAGCACACCCGGTAATCGAACCGACTAAAATCCGAAAAAGTAACATCCTGTATTTTTATGGCATCAATCGATAGTGTCAATCATAAGGATCAAATCTCTCTAAGAAACATGGTAAATTAAACATAAGGAAGTCCTTGAAACCTGAAATTATAAATGCAATTTGGCAAAATAAAACACTAACTCAAAAGTTCATCCATCTATCTGATTATTTAACAATAAAATTCCATATTTAAATTACTTTTATTTTTTTATCGTGCTGAGACCGCTGCTGGTCAGCAGTAGTATTTAGGTATGTCGAACTCAAACCGACTAAAACCGCACGCCGTCTAAATTAACAGGTTATAAGTTGATCCAATAGGGCAATTCTCTCGCCACTTTCGTTGCCCAGGGTACACCGCGTGCAGGTTTCTAATCAAGCACCCAAAAATAACTACCTACCCTACCTACCCTACCTACATACCTCATCCAGTTACCCAATAAAGTCACATTCTAAACAGGTAACAAAGTTCATTCATTTAGTACTCATTTTACTAAATAAATTTCATCAAAGATATCTCTAGTGTTGATACCTTATAAGAAAGTGTTTTATTTTACCAAATTGTATTTATAATTTTAGGTTTTAAGGACTTCCTTTCATTTAATTTACCATGTTTCTTAGAGAGATTTGATCCTTATGATTGACACTATCCATTGATGCCATAAAAATACAGGGTGTTACTTTTTCGGATTTTAGTCGGTTCGATTACCGGGTGTGGCAAGCGAATTTTTTAAAATCTATGAATGCAGTTTTGTTTCTTTTTAAAAATAAAATGACGTCTCCTTTAAGTAAAATCAGCTAACTTGAGGATTTAAGGTACTTTCCCTCCATGTGGCATCGCCGTGGGACGCCCTGTATATAAGGTACTTTATTATACACTAGCCTTCCGCCCGCGTGCATCTTGGTTAACGCGACCTTTGCTCATATCTTCGGCTCTACTCAACCGATTGCGATCAAACAAACGTAAGATTTTAAGTCTGAGCAAGCCCTTTCTAACAAAAAAAATCGCATCAAAATCCGTCCAATAGTTTTTGCGTCCATCGCGGACAAACAGACAAACAGACAGGAAATTCAAAAAAAATGTTTTCGTGTTCAGTATCGTTAACATAACATAACCCAAGTATTTTTTTAAATATCTCCAATGTACAGACACGACCACTTTACAATTAGGTAGATATATAATAGTATATAAGTATTACAAGTTGAAATATATCTTATAATGAATCTGAATCATTAAGAAAACTAAACTAATATATTTTGAAACTAAAACTAATACATAATATACAAAAATGTTGCATAAATATATTATTTTAGATGTCAATTGAAATATGTTATTATCAGTCAATTTTTTTAATACAATTTATTCAGATTCGCTGATGAACCTGCTTCCACTGTCTCTACGGTTCCCAGTGTTCCTACAACAACCATGAGACTACCCATTGAAGCTCTGGGCGACGCAGGACTGGTGCAGAGGTTGAGCAAGCTGCCTGTAGACCACCAACCATTTTGGCTGATCAACTGGCAAGCTTTGGAGGCCCTAAGGAAGAATCCTCAAAGTTATCAACATAGTCCTAACTTCTTTATTGATTAATTTTTATTTTATTTATACCAGTCAACCTTAAAGTGATGTGGAGATTTTTTGAGGTAGGTGCTGCAAGTTTACTGTTTGAAGAATAAGATGGAAAAAATAATTATGTTTATCAGAGTATGTATTTTTCTCAAAATTTTGTGCATTAAGAACATTCAAGTGACTTTGTGAAGACCAGTGGCAGTACTATTATTTTTTCTAATTCTGTGCAGTGCTTTTATATTGTTCAGAACAATTTAAAAATAAATACAAATGTTTATATGGCGATAATTTTGACTCCGTAACTGAATTCATAATATACATTAAAAAAATCGAGTAGTAAGTACGTACCTAATTTTATTATTTCTGACTCTCGCTACATGAAGCGCTATCTATTAGGTTTTTATTTAACTATTTATATTATGAAATCAACCAACCTATTCTACCAAGTTGCAAGCTGTGTCAAATCACAGATTAATAAATAGTTACTACGTAAGTCAAATGCAGGTAAAAGCAAAATTTCATCTATATTATTATGTATACCTAATACCTAATAATCCATAAATTAATTTGAATGATGTCATTGGTTATTATCATAACCAAAACTGTTAATAACAACAAAAAAGTTATACTTATCCTTAAATGACTAAAATTTTATTTGTGTTGATGATTATTTATAATAAACAAATTCGAAAAAAAATACAGGTTATTGTTACGTAGTGTCGTAGCAGTGAATTATATTAGGTACTTAAACTAAACGTGAACAGGTTTAGTAGGAAATTTAAATGTGCTCAAAATTGATGTACATAATTATTATAGTTCATACCTACTTTTGATTTCGAGATCCGCTTTTTTTATTGATATGTTTTTTATTTTATTTTGTCCTGGTTCGGACATGTAATGCGTAGGAATGAAATTAATGTCGTAAGGAAGGCATTAACTATGGATGTGGATGGCTACAAGGGGAGAGTAAGACCTAAAAGGTGGTGGATGGACTGTGTGAAAGATGATACCTATGGTTAAGAAGGGAGTGAATGTTGAGATGACTGCAACTAGAGATGAATGGAAAAAGCATACATGTTACGACGACCCCAAATAAACTTGGGATAAGGGCAGGAGGATGATGATGTCGACTTCTTCGGGAGCGACTGTCGTCTGACCTCCCAACCCACGATCGTAGTTTGTGTAAATTTTAGCTTGTCTTCACAAGCTCGTCGACTTCGTGATTCTATGACGCAAAACTATATACATACAATCCACTAGTAGACAGCATTAGGGTAAAATTGATACAACGGCAACGGGACTATTAAGCCGTTTAGATCAACAATCTGTCATAATAATGTGGCAAAAAGCTTATTGCTAATTACTTTTTGAAAGGCGTTACATCGTTAACAGCAACATCCCCGCCCGTGTCCTGGGCGGTGTGAGATCCTTCCTTAGACGCGTCACCTTCGGGATCTCCTGTTCCATTCTCTAGTCCGCGGTTAAGTTGTTGGAGTACGATTATAATTGTATACCTACCTTAAACATTGCTTTCTACTTGTCCTACTGTGGGTCTATTGGTGTACAATAAAGAATTATCTATATAATTATCTAATATTTCTTTCGTTTGCGTTGTTGCCTTTGTCACATTGTGTTAAATATTACCTTCACTCGTACAATTTTTTGTGCCACTTAGGTGGCAGATAAGCACAGGCCCACCTGATGGGAAGCGATTACCGTGGCCTATGGACGTGTGCAACACCAGAGGTGACTCCGTGCTGTCCTTGTGAGAACCTTCTGATGCCCTTCTTGAAGAATCTCATATTGTATTCGCTTTGGAAAAGTCACAAACAGTAGGATAGTCAGTCATCATCATCATTAGGTATCTTTAGTAGTTCCGGTCGCTTAAAACCGTTCCTATACCTACAACAAAACTTCTACAATCAATCAATCAATCAATCAATCAATCAGCCTATTGCAGTCCACTGCTGGACATAAGCCTCTCCCAGTATGCACCACGTTTGCACCACGCATCCAGTCCGTCCCAGCCACCCTTCGCAGATCGTCAGTCTATCTGGCTAGGGGGTGTCCCACCTTCCGTTTTCCTTCTCGCGGTCTCCACTCTAGGACCCGTCTGCTTCAACGGCCATCAGTCCTTCGACAGATGTGGCCAGCCCACCGCCACTTCAGCGTGCTTATTCTGCGGGCTATGTCGGTAACTTTGGTTCTATTTCGGATGACCTCGTTGCGAATTCTATCCTTCAAAGAAACATCTACTTACAAGTGAGCATTAATTTAACAACTTTCTAGAACATAGTATTATTATTAGTTAGTTATTCCGGTTGGATACCCCGTATTTGATACCCTGGGGATCAGTTTATTTTTATAATATTTTCTATTCCGCTTCGATCCACCGTGTAGGGTATCACAAATAAATTTAAATATTATATTCCGGTTGGATACCGCAGTTATCTATTAACATATTTTTGGAACAGTCAGCAACAAAACATATTGTTGTAAATGAATCTATATTGTATAAAATTTTAAATAAATAAATAGCAAGCTTACTGCTTGCTATTTATTTATTTAGCATTTTTTAAGCAGTCCTAAAAAATTCAAACTCAAGCATTGCGTACATACCTACCAGAAAACCGTAATCTAATAAAATAGTCCTTTCCACCCCACATTAACGACGAAATAATTAAGTCACAGTCATTACGACCCCTCTTGTTTAGATGGTGCTAATGATTTAATAAATTATACCTTTAATTCACGTAATGGTCGTTCAAAATTTATTCCCAGCAAAATGGCCACAAGTTAAAGTATTCTTAATTGTTAAACAGCACAGAATTCGTGTAAAATAATTGTTACCACGCAAACAGTTGTTGCACGAAGTGATTACAGGACCGTGGACATAGCTTTGTCGTGAAAATGTTCTTTCATGCTGTGTGCCAGTGTGCTCACCAAAAAGGTACAGTCGACATTCACGAAGGCAGGGCATATCCCTGTCTTCGTGAATGTCGACGTAGGCAACCTTACAACCGCATCTGAAGACCCAAGATGGGGTACGATTTTAGTCGGTTCGGGTCTGGAATAAGGTACAATCTAGTATCTGCAAAAGTCAAGTCGCATGAAAAGGTGTATTCCCTTTAAGTTTGTCGACAGTTACTTTACAGGATCCGGCTTTTGATTTGGCATGTCGGGAAGAAGATTAAGAGTTCGGTTAGGATCGGCATGATTTGGTTTTGTAGAGTGTTCCCTCTGTCTATCATGTCAGTCTTTTTTGGAAGGTTTAAAATTATGTATACGCCAGCTAGAGCGACACATCAGAATTTAGAACGGGCGCCAAGAGTCGATTCGATCGAAAATTTTGACGATCGGATTTTGACTACTAATATTATGTCAAATTTTTGCAGGTACTTAGGTATATATTTTTGCGGTGGCCATACAAACAAGAAGAAAAATACTAACTATTCAATATTATTAAAGTTTATGCTCAACATCAGCTTAAAATTATTTTCTTAAAAAGTATAAGTTGTCTACTGTCTTTATGTTAGTTAGTCTACTGACTAAACGGTATGAAATGCTGTTTCATTTTCTAACTACACTAAATTCGTAACTAAATGCGTAGGTACTATAAGTACACAATTATTATCATTATCAAAGACATACCTACATTCATTTATAATGCATAAATATTCATTATTACAAATTAATTAGCTGCCAAAATAAATGAAATAGTAGCACTGATGGCTCCAAACAGAAATTAAGAGTTCGTTATCATCGAATCACAAACTCATAATTATGTTATGATGACACTCGATACAATTGATATAATTGAATTTTCATTTCAAAATGAATGATTAATGTGTTTGTTGATTCAATTTTATGTATTATTAATTGTTAATTAATCACTTCATTTTATGTATCATATGCCTAGGTATGAAATGTGTTGAAGTAAAATCGACCACGCCTACGCATTAAGTCGTAACGCCATTTTTTCACAAATTGAGATTTTGGTGCCATCAGAACAATATTATATCATGCTATTTTTCCATGAAGACAGAATTTTAAAAAACTCAATAAGTAAGGAGATTTTCGATCGATAATAGTTGTAACTTTTAAACACAACCGCGCATATAGTCGCATCGCAAGTTACAATCTAATGCGCTGATAAATCGATTGCTCACGGGTTAAACTCAACAGAGTACCGACGTCGTATGACACGAGGGTCCAACGCATAATGTCGCAACATCCATGTTACTACTCTATGCGACAGTCTATCAGTATGTTTTGTGGTTAGTTACGACTTTAAACAATTCAAAAATATTACACTAGGGGTCGTAACTTATACTTACGACCATACGCACTGTTGTAATTTAAAATTATACAAACGTATATAGGCGTAACACAAAGTTAAGATTGTATGCTTGGTTACATAGTAAAAATACTGCTATTTGTTTTTTAATAATTCACATAAATACTATTAAAATTTAACTTTTTCGTATATATTTTTCAATTTATTTCAATTATCATTATTTCCCTATGTTTTCGAAGTATAGGTGGCAGTTGAAGTTGAGTTTCAGATATTTGATCATGAACCAATGTAAGGAGAGCCAGTAAATAGTTCACTACAGTTTAGTTTGTTTGTCTAGCTTTAGTTTAAGCAATAATTTAGTTTGTTTGTCTTATAACAGTGAATCAACATAATTAATGCAAAAAGATTAAATTAAAATATTTGAAAAGTTTAAGAAAAGAGAATTTGAGTAAAAATGAAGCGAGTAGAGATGCATAGATTTTAAAACGACAATGTTCAATTTCTGGGCTACGATTCTTCTAAAAGTTAAATTATTAGGGTAAGTATAAAAAGTAAGACGGACTAATAGCAAAAGGATATAGATATGTATATGAAAATGTATACCATTACAACTCAGGTATAGTTCTAGGTAATGCAATTACATTTTTAATCGTACCTTTTACTTAATATACCAGTACCTGACTTAGATGTACCAATGAAGGTGTTCATCTTCAAAACGATATTACTTTACACGCTTTCAATACGGAAGAGAATAGTTCATACATTATTAAAAAATGGTACATAATAGGTGACCTGTATCTCTGGATTAGTGTGAGTGAACGAGACCTATTTTGATAAGTGATGAAACCAAATAGTGAGATGGAAGGTATACTAAAAGTCACTGTTCCTGGTTAAGTAATATTATTATGAGCGCAAAAATTTCACAATTTTATCTATAGATTTATGATGATGACATTTCCAAAATCAAACAGAAACTGACAATGTATTTACTTTTCATACTTATCTTATTATTGCAAGAAAGTATGATACGTTGCTTAACTATTTCAAAAGGTATTGTGAGTTTCAGAACTTTGAGATCAATTTTATGTTGATTCTTGTCTTAATTACACAAGCTACATTTATTTTAATGATTTAATAAGTAGTTAATTGTCAACGTTAATCAGGGCCATTAGTTCTGTCCTTCTACATGGTTAAGAAACATAGCCGCTGCTGGTGTGATATAACCAGGAGGTGCGTATCACGGAGATAAAAATGCTGCGTTGGTGCACGGAGTCACGCATAAAGATCGCGGGAGGTACTCCTGCATCCGCGGCAGCCTTCCTAACGCTAGTCTTTTTTGCTGGTACGATCACATTTGCGACTACCGCCAAGGAACGGGTGAACCAAATATATCTGGCCATGGTACCCCCGCCGGGTCTTGGTAAGAGGAGAAGACCCAAAATGAGCTAGCTAGATATCGTCGGGGGTGAGGCATAGCCGTGCGTAGTGAAGAAGTAAGTTTATTTCTCAAAGTATATTAAAGTATTTACTATGATGTAAGTATTAATACCTTCCAGCTTATTGATTATGTTGTCATGGTTTCCATCTAGTTATCTTTCATAATGCATCTACTTTGATAATCTCTGCACGACCTATAAGGTTGATTGGTAGAGAATGCCTATGGGATTAGGTCCGCCTATGTAAATGTGTGCATGAATAAATAAAATAAAAAATAGAATAGTGCAATACCATTACATCTTTTTGACGTCAATTAAACACCTAAACGCAAGTACGGTAACCCAGTAAATTAGCCCGCGCGCACGTTTGTATGTATGATTCGGTCGACAGTGAAATTACACTAGATTCATCTGAATAATTTTGTTACACACCTATTTTGATTGCTCTTAGGTAACTTTTAAAATAGTTTATGCAAATAACTTACTATTTTTCTATACTTTTAACAATTAGTTTACTAAGGCTAATATAGTATTATAATCCATATATTTAAATTTCATGATTTGTTCCAAGTCGTGTCCAAAATATTAGAGCTATCGACACTCTTCTAATGTAACTCACAATATGTATTTTTTTATTTGCGTTTGGTTTTTTAAACCAAACGCAAATAAAAATTTACATATGTGAGTTGAAAGGAAGTTGATCTCATATCATAATTATTACTTTATTAACATTTATTATTCTTTATTTTTCAAGCAAATTGTCAAAGAGAAGTGCCGTTAATTTCATGTTATGTATCAATAAAAACATATATTACAGAGATGTTTAAAGAGAGCAAGCATTGTGTAAGTTTGAATTTATGTAAGCTGATTTGAACAAGCATTTTTTCAGTTTTTGTTTTGTAACATGATCTGATACGACTGTCTTCCTTAGACGTATTCGGATATGCCACGTAAAACAATACCCCGCATACCGTCTTATCTAAAACATACGACCTTATTCGTGTTGTCTAAGTGGGTCTGAACAGTGGCATATGGTTGTAACAATAACATACGACCTTTGTGCCACTAGTATAAGGTCGTAATTCACTAAATAAGGCTATATTTACGTAAATATGGCTTTTATTAAATTCATACTTCGGCATAATATTACTACACTAATTACTCATCACATTACACAAAAACATAGGCAAAAACGATTTCAAAAAGCAAATTAAACAAGAAAGTTTCTTAAAACGGCTCTCCTGAAAAATCTGCTTTTTAGCGTTTCGACCTTATGCGTAGGTGTGGTCGAAATAAATGTTATTCTGTTGCTGAAAAATATAAATGTAGATACAATGATTTGTAGGACCCTATACCAATGTCTTTGGGGATCTTCCGAGCACCTGCGAAATGAGGCTCTGGCGCAAGTTTCCCTCTCGTGTTTGGGGAGGTCAGCCGGCATTCACTCTTAAAAAAGTCGACATACCAATAAAAAAGCATCGGTCCCCGGGTTACACAGTATAAACTTTTGTGACCGATTTGTTTTAGAATAACGTGATAGGTCTTAGTGTACATTGTGTAAATACTTAGATTTACTAATATTTTCTCTTTTAAAATTATTTAGCGCTGCATATTTGACTCTGATGGTTAGACGACTAATGTGCTTAAGAGTGCGTATAAAGCTAGAAAAAAATCAGATTTCACCCGCACCCCTCACACGTCCCGCTCTCGCCTGTCGTCGCTCCGGCAAGTCCGCCACCTATTTTGTGTGGCAGCGACCCGCCATTCTTGTACGAAGGCGCACAGTATACCCAAAATAATCAGATAAAATTGTCAAAATACGAGTTGCATCATTAACAATCTACTAATACTTTGAAAACACAATAAATTTATAATTTTTAGTGATAGATAAAATGTAAAGGTAAGTAAAATAATCATACTGGCTTAAAATATAGTGGTGGTTCATCAAAAATTGAATGCATATTTTTTGAAATCGTCAAATTATATTCATATAAAGACATTTTTAATACGATAGAAAATAATCCTATTAGTATTTTTTGGTATAAGGAATATTGACGATTTGGGAAAAACAATGCTTTTGGTTTTTGTTTATCATCACATCTAGCGATGTGCCTCTATATGTGATATTTATATAAACCCAGATTTTTTTTTTGCGAATTCAATTACTTTAATACTAATCCTGAGTCGGGTCACCCAACTATACTTCAAACTGAAACATTACTTTTGTTAGAAGCAAATAAAATGGAGAGGTAAGTAATAAAATAAAATTTTAATACATTTTCACTGTGTTGTTAGTTTTAATTTGTTTTTTTTTAGATAAAAATAAATCTCCCTAAGTGCTGTAACGATTCGCTGAATAATTTTACAGGTAGTGCAGAAATAATATAAAAAAGTAAGTTATAGAAATATTTATTTCAATAATAATTAAAAATTCTTACTTATATTATATACTATCAATTTTGTTATAGGTGGATAAGAATTGCTTTTGGATGAAATTTTGAAGATTTACAATGAGAAAAAAAAATCGACTTCGGGTGGATTCGAACCCGCGATCTTTCCCTTACAGGGGGAATACTCTGACCGCTAAGCCACCGAAGCCCGCACGAAGCCGACTCAAATTCCTCTATACTTTCTGTCTTTGGGGAGACGGTGGAGCCATCTACCGATACTCATACGAGCTATCGGAACCGATGAATGATTTTACAAATTTTTTAAACATTGATTTTTGATGACTCCGCCCAAACAATTGAATGAAATTTCAAAATTGAATGAAATTTTGAAGCATTCATTTATTATGCTGATTGCTCAAATCGATTTACAAAGAGAAAAGATAATCGACTTCGGGCGAGAATTGCTTGGTTTACATTATTTATTATGGTTATTTTGTTTTTCAGATACCATCTCTGACTTATAGATACTTCTTAAAAACAAACAATATTATGTTATATGTAGAAAACGGAATGGAACGAGATGAACGCTGACGAGCGAAAAGGATATAAGATAAAATTTATATAAAAGATTGGCAATAAACTTGCGAAGTTTTATTTCATGTACAGTTAGCAAAACAGATAAGTATGCAGGTAAAGCTTTTTTTCTAAAATACTGCAGTATACTTTTATAACATACAGTATTTTCTGGAAATAATCAATCCTTATAGAACGACCCAGGATACATCTGTTTTGCTGATTACACTATACAAAAAATACAAGCTTCTTTGGTTTTTTCTTTTTATCTGTCTTTGGCCAATTATACATAAATGTGGTTCAATATTACTGACGAACATTGTGTATAATATATGGTTGCCCTATTTTATCATTATACGTACGTATAAGAAGCTAGGGCTGCCTGAGAGTAATGATCCCTGACATATTGAATCAAGGCTGGCTAAAATGTACCGCTCATACCGCTTTCGTGCAAAATTTCCATCACAATAATTTGGATCTAGTTCTCTCAAAACTTCAACTTTCTCTAAAGGTTTAATGGAAGATCTGTAAAAATAATTGCAAATTAATGACAAATCAATCACATAAGCATTGCATTGCTATTTTAATCTACTTGTAGATAATTTGATATAAATGCTAAATTGACAAAAAAGGGACTTGAATGCCAGAGACGCGGACATTGGCGTTCCAGCGCTCTTACTCTGAGCTATTCTTCCACGGGCGGTCTTCCGCGTTCCGTGTGGTCAATTTTGGATACTTACCATGCTGTTTGAGTTTGTGAACATTTGGTACTAATGTGAATGACCATGTTAATCTCAAATCATATCATTCTACTTGTACATGTTCATATTAAGTTGCATATTTTACTGAAATGTTTTCTGAATGTGAGAAAAAACAATTGCAATAAACTAACAAAGTTGATGAAAGTCTTTTACGCGATTCGACCGGATCGGATTCATCAGCTTGTGTGATATTACGAGCTGAAGCAACTCTGAAATGCATTAAAATTTATAAAATTGAAAAATGTATAAATACTTTCGCAATATATAATTATATTAGTGCTATAAAAATAACATTACATACAATAAACGGTTCTCTATTTTTATTCCTACAATTTTATGTCATAATTTAACATTGCATAATGTTACTTGTCCTAACATTATATACGCATAATACTCATTTACCATAACTTTTTAATTATAATTTTTTTAATCCTATTTACTATAAGCATAATATTTTATAAGCATACTGTCTCAAAGCATAAGTTTACTTAAGCATAACGACGCGTAACCATAACTATTTTAAGCATACAAATTATATTGACTAAATAAAGTTCTACATGGTTATAAAAAAAATAACCACGAAGGCCTAATGCGGGAGCTTCGCTCCGCTCCGCTCCCGCATTAGCCTTCTAACCTAATCTATCCAAGTCGGAATCAGGGGCTTTCTCAATAAATCTATCACTGTCTGTTAAGAAATTATTATTTCTTTTTGATCATTATGCCAAATAACTATTAGACAAATAAACAATATGCTTTACAACTTTATGCATATCAAAGTTATGAATAAAAACATTAGGATATACAATATTTATAATAATATACGTTTATTTCAGAATTTCTTCCATCGATTTATTTATTTATGCTTATGATGCTGATGCTTATATGCTGATTTATTTATGCTTAATAACATAGTATGCTAAAAACCAAGTATGGTACACTATTATTATGACAAAGAAAATTATGCCTAACTTGTTATGACAATTTAAATTAGGACAAAAACCATTATGAGAAAAAATGGGATCCCACAATAAACACGCGAGTGGTCAAAAACATCTATTTGATTTGCATATACTATACCCGAGCCGACATTACTCCAGAGTTACCTAGCAACGGTGGATATTTAGTAACAAACTAAAGAAAGTAAAATAATATAGATATACGTACCTTCGAAAATTAGCCATAAGTTGAATTCTTAGTTTCTTATGTTCTCTTTTAGAGTGTTTCTTTTATATTTTTTTATTTGGCTCATTTTCAATGAACTTTCTTGACACGGAAAACAGAAATACAGTCCTCCCGTCTCAACGGGGCGAGCCCGACTAGTTGATGAAACAACAGATGGCCGACACCTCGCGTCAGGTGCGATACAAAGAGAGCTTTAAGCGCGGAATAAGAACATCGTAAGCGACAAATTAGTTTTTTTTTAATTACTCGTAAAATCCACATAATTTTTTCAAAGTGAATGTTGAGTCACTTGGTTATATAATTTTACACTTTGTATTCAAATATTGACTCAGTTGTATGCATAATATTGGAAATAAATTGATTTTAGTAGTAAATTAGGCACAACTTTGTGATTTTATTCTATCGATAAAATATTAATATTTTATGTTTTCACCATGACCAGTCCCTTTCACATATAACGTATTTTCTATTAAAAAAACCCAGCTTATTTGTGGCTTACTTTCGGGTACAAAAATCAAAATCTACGATCGGTAATTTAGCTTTATACCCCCTCTTAAGCACTGAAGTAAATAAGATTTAATATATTATTATTTAATATATTAGCACGGAGGACTGATGACCGATGGGGTCGAAAAGTCCTCGAGTGGAGGCCACGTATCGGCAAGCGCAGCGTAGGACATCCACCCACAAGGTAGACAGACGACCTCATTAAGGCCGCGGGAACGCGCTGGATGCGAGCCGCTTCCAACCGGTCCTATTGGAGATCTATGTCCAGCAGTGGACTTCCTATGGCTGAAATGATGATGATGATATTATTATTATCGAAATGGATGAATTTTATTCAAATAATTAGTAGATATCACAAAATGCAAATTTATGATTTTTGCAATGAAATTCAATGTTTCAAATCAAACAAAACGAATAAATACATCCCAATTTCCCAATACAAGTTAATTAAGGTCGCTATTTATATTAAACACGATATTCTGTGGAACTAGACCATTATTATTTAGTGTCAATATAAACGGTGCAATTAATAATTTGTTACTCGTTCGTGAGAAATTGCTGTTTCAAAGGGATTACAATTTTGAACTCGGTTGACAAGCTTGCTTTAAATCAATTCACACATGACGACAATTTTAGGAATCTTCATAAGTTACTGCGTACGAAAATACACGATAATGAAACACCGTCCCACACAATGCAACTCGCATTGGTTAGATTGGAAGGATTCAGGTAACTACCGTCCTACAGAAGTAATTCAGTCTTCTGTCATCTATTAAAATTAACAGGTGGGCAGGCGGTGAGTAGGGTAGCCAGAACTCACTGGAGAGGTTTTGTGCTGTCCGTGGAGAGACCAAAAGTTTGACCTGCTTGTCTTCTGCACTGACGGTACAGAATCTCTCTATTCTTACAGGGTCGGCAGCACGAGTATGACTCCCCTGGTGTTGCACTCGTCCATAGGCCACGGTAACTAGTTTTCATCAGGTGGGCCATGTGCTTGTTTGCGACCTAAATGGTATTAAAATGTGATTATTGAGTAAAGAAAGGGCACAGACAGTTTATTAGTCAAAGCAAGTCACTGACAGTCTGACAGTCTGAAAGTCAATCGAGCCTCGTCCGCCAATCAACGGATTTGCCAACTTGCTGATGGTAAGATACAGAAATAAAAACCAGTCAAAATTGAACAAGTCGTATTTGTTTGACTAGGGTGCACTGTTACCGCTGATGAAATATTTACTGCACAGATGTTTGCCTTTCTAGTTTACCAGCCTAGTGTCCTTGTACGGTATCATTCACTCATGTAAAATGTCGTACAGAAATATGCGGGACGAATAAAAAATAAAAAAGTATTCTCGGCAAACGAGCTCCCGAAGGTCATACTCCTGCATTGCTTCCGCTTTTTGCTCTCCAGAGTTAACTATAGCTATTATACATAAAAAAGCAGGCTACAACGCATACAACACCAAATATATAAACGCAGGAGGCGCGGGTTCAATCCCCGCTCTGTGCAATTTGTATGTATGAATATTATGAGTATTTGCATTGGTCTGGTCGTGCCTCGGAGAGCACGTTAAGTCTTCGATCCTGGGGCCCTAGACAAAGTGACATTCTATTGATGGAATCGCTCTGAAGCGAACGATTTTTAAGGCCATTATATTTTTAATGCCATAGGAATATTTAATCTAGTCGTTACGGGTAGTTGGAGTCCTAAAAAGTCCAACAACTGGTCTAGCTGCAATGCTTTGATATCGCCCAATATCGCTATTGGGTGGTGGAGGTTAGATGGCAGTTGCCCCACTTGAAATATCGAAGTCCAGTCAAATCCGCAACTGGTGAAGCGGATCCCAGACTGAAGTGAAAGCTTCGGATGCGATTGGGATTAACGCTAGGTTTAAAAAGAAGAAACTAACTGATTCCATCTTATACACTGTGCACCGATATAACATTTGCCACATTTGCGACCTAAGTGGTGTAAAAAAACCAAGCCATGTCCATTTTTGCTGGATTCTGGTAAAGAAATTGCCAGTAGCAAGCAAGGAAGAGCAGATGGGAATGGCAATCTGCTCTTTCTATAGACCACGTGCCACTGCTCCCATATAGGTACGACCCAATATAAACTCGCCCCCCATTGCACTGTGGGGGTAAGTTTATTCCCAATAATACAATAAATTGGTCATGTTTTGAGTGTCAAATTTTCTTTAATGTCTTTTTTCGACGGTGCATCGATAGTCAGCTGAAAACAAATAAATAATGAAACGTGTGTACTTTATTCGTAATAAAGATATCATTTTCATACAACATTTAGAACTAAAAAGCTAAGTTAGTACTTATTGTTACTCAATTTTCGATTTCTGTTCTTTTAACTACCTAGGTACCTAACTAGTCTATTAAGTCACATTTTAGCAAATGTTCTCATTAACTTCTACAACTATTAAAATATTATAAAGGTTCAGGATTCGGATTCCCTATCATATCTGACGCTTTAGGTAGGTATTACGCTAGAATACTACTTTTATCACGGCATATAAAAGACAGTGCCCCACCAGCTCTCCTGTGATTGCCACAATGCTGCAAAGACGTTCAACATAATTTTCAACGAGATAGGCTACTGTGTTCTCTTTTGAAAATTATAACCAATCATATCACTGTTATGTACGAGTATGACATGTTTTGTCATTGGTGGAACTTTGACTAATTTTGATGCTAACGGGGTCGAGGTATTCCTACTGATTTTTATATTCCGCGACTTATGTAAATAGAACATCTTTAAGCCCTAGTATTTTCGTTGAACCCACTAGGCCTCTGTGGGTAAGCTACGGGATTATTCAGATAATTCGCAACATGGTCCCTATTTACGAAGTAAAACGGTTGCTTATCCAGTGGCAGTGCACTCAACCGATTGGCGTAGTCCCTCTGACCATTTAGTTGTGCTGGAATCGTGTCTTCTCCAAAACGGTCTTCTAAACCTGAAGATACACTAGATGGATATCCAATTGGGTGAACTCCAGCGAAAGATGGGCGCTGGCAGAAGCATGGCACTGCAGCCAGAATGAGAACCATTGCTATTGGAGACATGGTGACCTAAAACAAAAGAATATTCTATAAATAACACAAGCTGCACAGTAACATTACGTCTTGAAATTCCTTACTAGTACATAATTATATGTTTCCCTCTTCCTACAGTCCCGGGTCCTTCAAGCGGGGCTTGAAAAAGAATCTGTTGAGGCTGTCAAGCTGAGTGCCACCATTGTAATATGGTATGTGTCTCGGTGTTTACAATGGTAACCATCTTTTTCGAGACTTTGCCTTCAGATTACCATCAGGCGAGGTGAAATCAGAAATAAAAGTAGTTTGATTATATGAGACCCCATCTAAATCTTGGAGGCACAAAACAACATCACCTGCAAGATGGCTTCGTCTCGGGATTTAGGTCCCGAGGTAGGTATACTGAAGGTAGTAAAAGAAAGTAAGTAGGTACAAGGTACAAATCAATGGATCGTGTGGTACCTGACAAACTAGACTGAAGTAATTTCTTTTTTCCAGTGGCTTCTCACATAAAAAATTTCAGCCTTCGCCACTGGAAAGTAGCACGGCATGCATTGAGCCATGGGTCAAGGGTATGATTAGTAGTAGGACCACTTGAAGTAAGAACAAAGAAAGGCTTGCAGTCGACAATGAATAACTTCAGGCATTGAACCTACATAATATAATAATCCCTGTGATGAATGAACACTGACTAAGTATATATGCTCAAATACACCCTTTGATCTTATAGTGCATATTTTGTTGATCAACTGGCTTATAAGCTCAAAAAGTAATAAGCAATTTATGCTAATGAGAATAACAAAGACTTGTCTGGCTTATTGGTTTTGATTTAAAAAAGAAAAGTTGTAAAGTTTTAAACCTAAAAAGTTAGCGAAAGATTTTAAACCCAGTCTTATTTTAGGCAATCATTTAAATTCAGGGTACAAAAATATAAGAAAGTATAAAATATAATATACGATTCCGGATAAGGTGAATTAAAAATATATATTAATCATAAAGATATAAAAATAATTAAATTAAATTCATAGATTCAATTTAATTATTATCCTTTTTATCGCTGGATGCGAGCCGCTTCCAACCGGTCTTATTGGAGATCTATAGGGGAGGCCTATGACTGAAATGATGATGATGATGATGATGATAATTATCCTGTTTATTGTGTAATTATTTAATTATATGCCTGTAAATCCCCGAAGGGATAGGCAGGAGGTGTTAATAACACCTACATTTCGCCAACTAAGTATGTTTTTTGCTTTCACGTAATAGGGGGTGAGCCTATAGCGCACTTTGCCATGGGCTGTATGTTTATTTTCTAATGAAGAAGAGCCCTATCCCTTAGTCGCCTTTTATGACACCCACAGGTCCTTTCCACTCTACCAGGAACCAATACGGCTTTATTTGCTTATTAACCCATTATGGACTAGCGATCCCGTACGGTACCACTTTTTCGCGCGTTTTGTTTTGTCATCCTGAACCAACGGATGATGCGATAGATACACTTAAATTGGTGCAATCGAAGCGAGAAAGTGTGCGCTATTATTAGATGACCGGTGTTTGACAGTTATTGTCTTCATTTGAGTGTAATTGATTGCAGAAGTGGATGTGTCAATTTTTTTTCCCAAAAATGGATAAGCTTTTCAAGTAAGTACCTATATTTCTTTACTTTTGTAGTTATGCGATCATTTTATTATGATTATATATTCTATAAGAGTGCTTCGATTGTGTGAATCAGTTACATTATGCCAGTTCAAAAAAATGGCGGTAATATGGTTTACTAAAGTTGCTGGTACCATATGGTACCGCTAGTCGCTTACCGTGGCTTTCGAATTTTTCACTTTTTTGGAAGTTAGTGTCGTAAAAGGGTATAATGTTGTAGTTATATTTTTATAACATCATTATAAATACGTAACAATAAACATAATGTGAATGTTTTCCAAAGTAAATTATTTTTTGTTGTTATTTAGCTGCAATTCGAGTATACACAAAACTATTTTGCTGCTATTTTAGAAGATTATAAAGAGCTTGAGTTTCACCAGATCTACATAGCAGCTTCAGAGCCCGCCGTGCGCTTAGACGAGGATTCAGAAGATGAATACACTGGTGCATTCAGCAACAATCTGAGTGGTTGGCAGCTCAGCGCGCCTTGTTGGTATTGTTAGCGAAAAGTACATGAAAAAGACCTCGTCGTGAATGTCGACCACGTAATGTATATTCACCTGAAATTCAGCCTCGAAACAAGATCTCAGATCAAAATACTTCTGGGGGCGAGGACGTGGTCGTATTAGTTCACGTGTTACTGGACGTGGAGCAGTTCTAGGGCTAAGTCATCAAGCTCCAGTTGCTCCGGTGATGATACAGATAGATCGGTTGATGAACCTGCCCGAAAAACGCAAGACTACCAGCGCGTACCTGAGTGAAAGGAGGTCTATCAAAGGAGTTACCTGCATTTTCTGAAGGAAATGTGAAAAGTGCGCTTTAGAAAATTGCTCATCGCGAAGAAGATAGCATTGCGTGAAGTGCGATGTAGGGCTATGTGCTGCCTGTAACTATCAATTCCATACTATGTTATTGTAAAAATATAATAAATAACACATTTTTTACCTTATACTGTGTATTTTATTTTCATTCTTGCAGAATATACCTAATAGTTTACCAATAAATGCCAATGTTAAAATTAGAATGTTGCTACGGTAAGAGACTAGCGATCCCATATGGTACCAGCATATTCCGTGTGAACTAAGCCTTAGATCAAATTTTAAATGCTTGTATCATGTTAATTAGGCCCTAATCAAAAACATACTAAGAGAAAAAAAAAATCGGGGACCTCAAAAAAACTCAGTCCATAATGGGTTAATAATGTCAGATCTATAGGTGTGAGTTTAAAATTATGATGATAATTTGAGTTTTGTCATTATAAAAATTAATGACAAAACCCTTAAGGAGATCATCAAGAGACTTACTGTAAATATTTTAGATCTAAATTGATGACGCTTGGTGGCTGAAACACATGACTATCCTCTGCCTTATGTACTTATGATAAGGGCCTAACCCTTACAAAAATTAATACATTTGATTTTTACTTACTGTTATGTACTTATTTTGCAGTTATATAAAAACTTTATTAACACTGCGTACACAAGTAATTTTAGTTATAAACTGCACTATTGCACTACATAAAGTATTCACAAAACAAGTGAAGTGCACAGTTATCAAAACAGGTATGTTTGCGAGCATACACTGCCAACAATTTATAGTACGACAGTTCATGTGCATATTGTGCATATATACATACTTATTTATAGGTGTTACTGTATACATACATACAATCACGCCTTTATCCCCGGAGGTTTAGGCAGAGGTGAATTAACACCCACATTTCACCAATCATTGTATTAGGTCCCACGTAATAGTGGGTGAGCCTATTGCAATTTTCCGGGCACTATTGTTGACTCGAGTCATGTATGGCTGAGTCTGGACTGTATATATCTGTCTGATGTTAAACAGCCCTATCCCTTAGTCGCCTTGTACGACACCGCATGGGGGGAAATGGGGTGGGCCAAATTCTACTCTGCCGGGAACCCCACGCGGCTAACTACAGAACTTCAATATCGCTAGTGGGTTATGAAAATCAAAATGATAGTCGCTAGTATTATTTCAATACAGAATATTAAATTCCTTTCCTTATTATTAAAGCAGCGTATATTCCTATTCATTCCCATTCCTATAATTTTAAATTCTATCTTACGTGCATGGTTTAATCTCCTTGTGAAATGCGCGGGGAATATTAAGATGCGACGAGGAATCGTTGAGCGGAACGCTACCAATAATATTCGAAATTGAAATATTGGAATAACTGAGATAAATATTTTGCAGTTTAATATCTGTTGACTTTTTTTTTCAAGTGTAACACAGCCGCTGGAATATATTCCAGCCCCCCTAGACAAGAGGAAATTCGTTGCTCGGCGTATGATGGAATATAATGATACATGTATAGGATTTGACGTTTTTGACATTCGTTGACGCCTGTCATATACTCACACGTTGCGACTGGAAACGCACAGTCACGTATGAAAGGAACTTCATCGTGGGTTTCCCAAGCAACTACAATATGGGGTTCTTCAAGGAGGGCATTAGAAGGTTCTTACAGGATCGGTAGCGCGAGTGTTTACACATCCTTGGTGTTGTAAACTTCCATAGGCCACGGTAGTCGGTAATCGCTTCCTATCAGGTGGGCCGTGTGCTTGTCTGCCACTCATTTCGTATAAAAAAAAGAAAGTTAACTGAAGTTACTTCATTTGCATAATAAATGTGTTTTCTGTTTGAACTCAATAATTTAAATAAATCTTTTCTTGATTTAATTATCAAATTAATAGGCATTTGAGTTGAGGCACTATTCCTGAGCAATGACCTTACAAACATACGATTTACAAACACAAAATGTAGTCAACCGCAAAAAAACTATTTGAGAACCCCCACAAATAGTTGACCCAGTTGCGTGTCTAGCATTTCAGAATAAATGTAAAAGTAAATGAAGTGAAATCCATTTTGTTACCTTCCTCGATTTTCTTGATCGACCGATTTAGTAAGGTGAGCCAAGCTACAGAATACATAAAAGAACAAAATACAGAGCAGTGGCGTAGGGTGAATATTTTCAAAAGGAAACCCAGTGGAAAAAAGCTTTCCTTGATCTAGTTTGACATGCACCATACAAGCCCATTGGGAAGCCGACATAAATCGGGTTATAGGGACCCCTCGCCGCTTATACAGAAATCAAAATGAAAATCATTTATTGCCTACAGAGGTATCATTGATCGTCCGTTCAGGCTACGTATCTTTTTGACGTTAAATTCTCCTTAAAACTAAGTTTACCACCGCTTCCTAGGTACTAATGGAGAAGAAAGGGCCAACAAACTCCACTGCGGCATTTTTAGGACGTCAGTCCAAAAATATTAGCACAGTAAGATAGGATAGGATACCACATAGTACCTTCATTGTGCATAACTAAGCCATCAGCCTAGATTTTCTACTGATTATTATCAAATGACACACATGCATAAATGACATAGCAGATTGTTATTGTTACGACAATAGGGGTGTAATGATTCATTTTGTATTTAATTTGTAATATTAATTCCGAAGCAGACCGCATAATATGATAACGACAGACGCATTCAGTGATTAGATACCGATTTTTTTCGGTTTTTCAAAATTGATTTTTGGTATCACCACCATGTTTTTAGCTTTGCAGCATAGCGATTTCGTGTTCTCAAATTGAAGGCGCGTCTAATGATGTTCTCTCATTCGGGAATTTGATCAGACCAGAGTTAATGTTATCAGCTCTCATACTAATACCTTTAGTCATCACCATTTTCCTTTTCCTAGTACATGAGTCAATGTTGGTCAGAAGTTTAATGTGTGGGTGTTGATAAAATACAAATCATGAATAAAAAAAACTACATACATACATACATACATACACGCGTAACATATTAGGTACCCTTGCTGATGCAGTCGGGAAAAAAAATAGAAGTACTAGGTACTTTATCAATATTTTAATATATGACAGTCTTAGGTATGCTAGCTTGAAATCTAGTGTTAATTCATTACCAAATAAATACTTAGGTAACAGTTTTAAGGTATTATGTACTTTACAAACTAAAATAAAGAAGACCGAAATATAAAGTTTAATAGAATATTTTAAGTATATAAGTTTAGTTTTATTGTTGTAAATTACACAATTCTGGTTAAAGAATTTTTTCAAAGAAAATTTCACAATATTGGTTAAAGAGGGATCGAAATAATATGTCACGGGCGAAGCCTGGGAAGGCCAACTAGTAAGTTATAAAATCACATTAGTATCTGTCCGTTCATCCGGTCATCTATAACACGCAATTTTCGGAGGTCGTTAATCATAGACGATTGATTAGCTGTCAGTCCGTATTTAATCGAACCCAAACTGATCGACGTCAATCTCAATTTGGTACTCCTTCCAACTCACTTACTTAGATACCGTCCGTGGTTTGCTTCATGACTAGAATAGTAGAATGTAGAATGATCGTCATCTTCTTCATCCTAGCGTTAATTCCCAGTCGTATCCGAAGCTTTCACCTCGGAGTCTGGGGTCCGCTTTACCAGCCTTAACTTGGCGGATTCGGCTGAACCTTGATATTTTCTGTGAACCGGCTGCCATCTGACCTCCACAACCCCAATGGTGACATTAAACGATATCGAAGCATTGCAACTAGCTAGACCGTTGTTGTTGAACTTTTTAGGACTCCAACTACCCGTAACGACTGCTATTGATGTTCATATGGCAACCGGGACCGACAGCTTAACGTGCTCTCCGAGGTACGACCAGACCAATGTAAATACCCATATTCATGCATATAAATATTTGCACTGAGCGGGGTTCGAACCCGCGCGCCTTCTGCGTGGCGGCCGCGTTCACTACCGCTACGCCACCGAGGCTGCCGTGGAATAATCGTTATCCCCTGAGCCTTTTCCTAACTCAGTTAGGATCAACTTATAGCCAAAGGTCCACAACGCACTTACAGGTATCCACATTTCCCAGGGGCGAGTTGGGGACTCTGTGGTCCCCACACCGGAAGAGGGCCGGATCGAAAGATATGACCCTGGGTCGGCCGGAATGCGAGGGATATGTCTACGACTACCTCACCTCCGGCAACCAACAGCCCACAGATGTCGTGCATTTTAGTCAGTTCAAGTCCGACACAACCTCCTCCACCGGCTGCGGCGGAGGGGTATCCGTGAGGATTTTTAGCACGATACAAAAATAAAAAAAGGTTCCGCATGTCTACTTTGGTATAAAAATGTACCGCATGCTGGAGTCACGCAGACAGCCCTCTGTCCGTTTGTCTCTAACTACGAAACTGTTTAACTTTGAATATTCTCCGTGAAGCAACTGCTATCTGACCTCTACAACCCACTGGTGGTATCGAAATTTTATAGTTAGGCACGTAATCGGATAAGTAAAGACTGCCATACATGTTCGAATGGCAAGTGGGATTTATAACGTTTAGAATCATGATTACTTTAATCCTTACTTACTTAGAAGGCGACTAAGGGATAGTGCTGTTCTAGGCTGTTCTCCATCCGAAAGTAGGTGACTAATTGCCCGCTTGACGGTTGACGGCAATATGCTCGCCCCTATTACGTGGGGCCGAAAATCTGTTGGCGAAATGTGGGTTAATACACCTCCGCTTCGGGGATTTACAGGCGTGAGTATATGTAGGTAAGTATGTTAAAAAATTTAAGAAAATTAAAAAAAAAATGTTTTACTGCATTTAGACGTTTATCAAAACGAGTCCATGATTTATGTGCGGGTAAGGTCATTGACTTAAACATAGGCTAGTGCAAATAGTACTATTATTATTTATTCTGTGCTAGTGCCTCGAATTTGTTAAACTGGACTGGATGCTTTATGCGTTGCCTAGATACCTTCTACACAAAACTTCGAATCTTCGTATTTCCGTTGTAATTTTAGAATATAATAATAGTTTTACAATTAAAGAAATATCGTAATGTACACAATGCTGAACAAATCGTTAACCAAATCAAAAATGTATCTGCATTCTACAATTCATAATTAGATACAAGCTAGTTTAGCTCTCTTTGGATGTAGAAAGTTATTTAAACCTAGTAGAATCCTCTTTTATTATTAAAAATATAAATATTAAACGCCACCCGTATTTTGCATTGTATTTGTTGAATGTATTGAAATTGTATTGGGAGGCGCGATCGAACTTCCACGCTTTGTCGCTCCCTCGCGGATTGCTATTATAATAATTGCAGGCGCGGATAGCTACCGCTTATAAGGTTGCAAGCGACAACATATTTTCAAAGGGAAAAGGTCACAAAAAAATGATACACAATTTACAGCATGGTAATTTTCCTTGTCGTTTGCACCCCATTGCTATTTAGTAGAATATATGCAGCATACAACAACAAAAGAGCTTATAGAGCTTATATAGCCGGTCTGTATGAAATAGCTTGCAGGATTAGGTACTTACCACATCCTCACTTTACGTTTTGGTTTTACATACATATTGTTACATAGATAGACAGGTATCTAATTGCTAATAAAAAACCAACAGGCGCTATCTGCAACCTTCAAACGCACTGCTGCCACCACTTTCACCAGTGCTTTCGAATTGCAGTAGTGGTTTTTCATACACAGAATTTGATGATCTTTCAGATGAGCCAGATTTTTTCTGGTAATCTTATCATATTAGATACCAATTTTTTTCGGTTTTTCAAAATGGATTTTTGGTATCACCACCAAGTTTTTAGTTTTGCAGCATAGCCATTTCGCGTTCTCCAATTAAAGGCGCGTCTAATGATGTACCTACATCTCATTCATGAATATGATGGTACCAGAGTTAGTGACGTCAGCTCTCATACTATAATATGCACCGAGTTATAAAAAGATAAAAAGTAACTATCAACTATGAAAATAAAGATAGGTACAACACATAATCTGTTAGTAGTTAAGTAATAATTACTAAGGAAGGATATTTAAACCTAACTAAATGCTGTGTAAGTGGGCTTTATATTTAAAATGATGTAGAATCATAGCACCTCTGCCTACCCCTTCGGGGATATAGTCGTGAGTTTATATTATGATATGTTAGAATAGAATAGAATAGAATAGAATAGAATAGAAATAAACTTTATTGTACACCATACAAAAGAAAAGTATACATAAAATAAATGGCAAACATAATTAGGTAATGTACAAATGGCTTAGAATCATAGTCATAGTGATTTGATGTCTGTTTCTATACTTCTTGTATAAAATCAAATAATAATTCTATTGTATCTTGTATCCTATTATAATCAAGCTATGATAAGTCAACATACCTACCTACTTATAGAATGAATAACCTACTATTCTATTCTGCATTCGGTTCTAAATACACAAAATCCTTTCTACAACATAAGAAGAAGCTTTCTCTCGTTATGGATATAAACGATCAAATGGGGGCTTAATATGTATTATTACGGCACTTAATAAATAAAATAGGTACTTTCATGTGAAGGCGAATGTAATGCGTCGTTTATTTATTACCACATTTTGAATCCATTAAGGCAACTCGCTACATATTATATCTAAGTATATTACATTTTCACGACTAAATTTCGATAATCTGCCACGCAATTTTCCTCTAAAAAAATATCATACAATTTTGCAAGGAAATATTGTGTTTTATTTATGTTTTATGAAAATTGCGATGGCTACTAATAATCGTCATCATTGCTAACTTTACTGCATTAACATCATTGTTAATTTTAGATAACTTTCATTCATTATTATTGTGTTATGATTGTGCTATGTACTGTGACATCAACAATAACAACAAAAAAAAAACGAAAAGAGAATCTGAATTTGTTCACAGACACTTCGACTAGGTTCGATTCCCGGATAAGTATGAGAGTTTAAGGGAAAGTTTGAATGTCATTATTATTAAATCTAAAATCGAAGCCATGGTTCCTATGAACAAATCTTGCTTTCTCTCATAGTGTCTGACTTCTCCCTACTGACCCATTTGGATTGATCACCCTGTATATTGTGACATAACCTCCCCTGCTAGCTTCCGGCTGGGTAGGTTTTTATGCACGATAAAATAGGCAACCACTGTTGTCAAAAAAAAAAAAAACAAAGAACTAAATGAGGTTAAATTATACTTGTGTTTAAATCATCTTATCTTAGGTTACCCAAATGGGGCTGTAATTATTCAGTTTCATTATATTAACATATTATACGTTTATTATCTCTAATTGAAAGGTTTTTTTTAAACTCAACCGTATTCAAATATTATAAAAGTGTTGGAATAATTAACACGCTTGTGTTGGCTCTACTTGTTACTAAGATTGTAAGAAACGATGTAATCGAATTGGAACTCGATATTATCAACCTAGAAGTAATTCGATTTGATTGAATTGTATCGATTTGAAATTCAGGAAATGTTTTATTCGGATGGATATTATTCGCATTAATTTGACATCAGATTGATGCTGATCAGATTGATTGAACCTGTAGTTAAATTACGAATGACTAGATTGTGCCCACGACTCAGCTCATCAAAAATCTTATTCCTAGGTTAAAAAGTAGTCTACTTTCTACGCTACAATCAATCTTTGTGTCTAATGGTATTCAGATCCATTGTCACAAACTTTCTAATATTATTTATGAGGTAGGATAATGATAAAGATAATGAAGGTACATTTTTTCTCTGGTGGTAATTATTTGTATTTTTTATTCAAAACTAAATGAGGCCCACTCTGCATCCTTGTAACCGTGCAAGTAAGCAATATTTAGTACTAGCTTCCGCCCGCGGCTTCGCCCGCGTGGTGTGTTGATAAAAAGCAGCCTATATGTTAATCCAGGGTATAACCTATATACATACCAAATTTCAACCAAATCGGTCCAGCCGTTTATGCGTGAAAGAGTAACAAACATCCACACATCCACACATCCATTCTCACAAACTTTCACATTTATAATATTAGTAGGATTACAATCAAAACACTTTCTCCTTTTTTGAAATTAGCCAAGGAGTAAAACGGTTTTCATTGAGCAAACTTCGTAATTATTTAACAACCAAAGGAAATCAGTTTCTAACCTTAAAGTGGTTGCTTTGTTACCCCTGTCTCTCAATGACAATATTTAATCTCTTAAAATTACAAAGTCCGATATCTTCGCCAATTTCAAACAAAGGTCTTCAAAATTACCATTGTTCGTTATCACAACACCAGAAAATGTAAGAATAACAAATTCTGATCAGGTAGTTTATTTTAAACAGATTAATCGCATCCTCTTCAATTATCTAAATTAATCCCCAATCCCCAAATGTTCGTAGATCTGACCTTTGGAGGGTTTTCAGTCCCAATATTTGATTTATTTGATACCAAAATACAGGGTTTAGTCCTAATACAATATTTACTATTTACAAACGGTAGAATTTCAGAAGAAAATCAACATTTTTCAAAGTAATAAAAGAAATTGACATGATTACTTTTGTAACACTAAAATCTATTCCGTGCGGATTTAGTTTCCATTAAACTATTGTGATTCTATCTATTTTCATTGAAGGACAAAGTTCTCGTCTTGCTAGCACTGTGACGGATTGTCATTCAAGCCATCTCAATTTTGTTCTTTAATTTATTTCTCACATTTCCAAAGAATCTTGCTGATCAAAAAATAATTCATGTATTTATTTTTGTGACCATCAGAGGACGAATTTAACATTTCCAATCTAACATCGGAGGAATTAAAAAGTACCTATACCTAAAATATGTATCTGTCTAAAATATAAATGTATGAAATACTCCGATATCGGGCCGGGCAACATGCAATATCGAAGCGTTGGCGGCTATCGGCTGTCGACGATCGGCTGTTGGCTATGTCGGTATTGTCGGATATCGTCGTCCGTATGCACAGTTTGTAAAATTATTAAAATTCACGTAATAATCTATTTTTTTCTTTTTTACTCCAAATTAATTGCGATAGCATCCGTTAAAAGTGGTTTTATTTTATTTCAATTAATAATAACTTGACAGAGCGGTACATATTCGCTCCCTTTGCGGTCGAGACGATGGGTAGTTTGGGTGCAGACGGACGCCAAGAATGTAGTAAGTGGATTGGGGCGCAAGTTGAGGAACAAGAATGGTGACTCTCGCTCCATCCCGTACCTGGGGCAAAGGTTGACCAGCATTGCTATTCAGCGGGGCAATGCCGCCAGCGTGATGGGCACCTTTGCACCTGGTACGGTGAGGGACGGGTTAATAGATTAAAATGGAATGTGACTTTTTATACATTTTTATATTATTTTTTATTAACTAGATGAATAAGTACCAACTATTATCTTAAATGGTTTATAGAGTCTATTAATAATATAATAAAATAATAGTAAAAAATACGTTAAATAAATCAATGATGAAATCTTCTATAGTAAAAAGATTCCCCCATTGGTAGGTATTATTACATTATAATAGAATTTTTTCATCAATCAATACTATATTGCGAGTTATTTATTTTATACTAGCTTTTGCAAGCGGCTCCGCCCACGTGGATGTCGGTTATCGCGATCTAACATAGCCTATGTCCTAGCCAACCTACCCTATACCAAATTTCTTCAAAATCGGTTCAGTGGTTTAGGCGTGAAAGCGTTACAGACAGACAGACAGAGTTACTCTCGAATTTATAATATTAGTATGGATAATATCTAATATGGAAAGTATCAAGGCCAAAATTTTAATATTCTTACCGCACTCGTACAGACAGGCAGTCTATTGTGAAAACTAATAATATTCTATCTGAAGCTGAGATGAATAGAGCGTTGGAAAATCATGAATTTGTATCGTACCAACCGCGAGTTATTATGGCGAGATTTTTCCTTATAAAGGAAAACTTTATTACATAATCCTGCGAGGGGAAATTATTTACTGTGAGAGGAATATACTAACCCTAAGGCACTATTAAAAACCACTTACTAGAACGAATTAGAATGAAATAGAATGTAAAGCGCTGCCATCCAAGATCATTTAATGCTACTAGACAATTACGATAATAATTTTACAATAATGTTAATAGGATTTTTTTTTTTTATATAAGACACGTCAATTTGACTTCGCCTCGCCTGATGGTAAGCTGAAGGCAAAGTCTCTGAAAAGAGGGTGACCATTACAGACACGTATCATGTTACAATGGTGGCACTCAGCTTGCCGGCCTCATCAGATGCTTTTTCACGCCCCGCTTAAAGGACCCTTTACCTTTACTATACTATTTGGTCGCAGACAAGCACACGATCCACTTGATGGAAAGTACAACACCAGGAGAGTCATGCTCGTGCTGCTGAGCCTTTAAGAAAAGAAAGGCTCTGTGCCGTCAGCGGAGAAGACATGCAGGACAAGCCTTTGGTCTTTGCACTGGCAGCACAAAATCTCTCCAGTGAGCTCTGGCTACCCTACTCACCACTGGAAACATAACACGAGGTTATTATACCCGCAGTATTTTGCAGGGTGGAGGTACTTCCCCAGTCGGACTGCTCGATTGGTACGGAAATACCTCCTCAAAATATAATATGGTATACCTATGGCATGACCATTTTATATGTACATCATGGAACGCGAGAGTTTATAAGTTAGTACGGTTACCGTAAAATTGAAATGGAATTGTCACTTGCTACGGTTCACCCCACGATAATTCACCTTACAGGATTTTTTTGTACCTATGTTTTGCGACGAACCTATTGTCCCCCGTCCCTCGTAATAAACACATATTATTTTCTATTACCAGATCTAATATTTTTTTGAAATCATTCAGAAAACGTTGTGCACTTAAGATGATAATAATAGTTGAAAATAAAATATTTTTTATTAATATTATAAAATGGTTCAATCTTACAAAACAACCAGGTATCCAAATGCACCACTATAAAAAAAAACAGAATATCACAACATCTACCATAATTATCATTTTATACCTAAGAAAGTGTGACTAGGGTATATTAATGCGTTCACACTTCTGATTTAAGTTAAATTATGCGAAACCATGCACGCAGAATAGATATTACAGTACCTACTGCCATACAAGCAACGATGGATGGTATTATACTCTAATGAACAAATAACATTTTTATAACAATTTTCTTATAGTCTACAGTAAAACAAAATTATTGTGCAGTGGTGTGAGAAAGTAGTGATAACCGACATCCATGTGTGGGTTAATCTATTCGGCCCGAATTTTTTTGTCTTATAAAAAAAATGCTTTTCTAAAACCGAAATTTTTTCGCGTCGAATCGCGTCTAACCATTAGTCGAAATTAATCGAAACGTGCAGGATTATACAAAATTCTCTTTGATTGGAGTGGATTCCTGGACTGCAACTCCCTGCTCCAGTGCAGATAATCCACCTCACACATCCGCTTTGCCCTTTAGGTATGCAGAAGGGTACCTACTACATCAATTATCTCACAGAATAGATTTGTATTTGAAATGTACACTGATAATAACGACAAGATCAAAGAGAATTTTGTAACAATAATCCTGCACGTTTCGATTTGGTAGCACCTTGGGAAATACGTTTCAACAGAAAATATTTTTATATAAGCACGTATCTTTTGTTAACATTTTGCGATATGATGTCACGTGATTTTGAATATTATATGTCATGTTATTTCTTATTCGGTCACATGTTTCTACATTATCTGAAATAATGTATCAAGTTAAACATCAAATTAATGTGTCTGCATTTAAAATCTGGTGGTGGTAAAAAGTTAGTATAATACTAACTTTCGCAGTACATAATATACAATAATGTTAACGGGAATTAACGGGATTTTTCAAGGCTATTCAGGATATTTAAAGAATTTTGATAAAATCAAAAGCACGTAGGTACAGTTCATAAACTCATGTTTTGTAATCGTTGGCTTCCAGGGTTTGCTAGTCGAGCTATCGAGCTTAAACTTTTTAGCGAGATTATATTATCCTCAAAATATTTTTAAAATGGTCAAAATAACTACGCATGATCTCACAATGTTCAAATTTTAGAAAACGCGGCGGGAATAAAAGCAATAGGTCCCTGACGGTTTAATAATAACTGTGAAAGATACAAAAGGAAAGAGGGGTAACGAGAATCCCATTATCCAGGGGCTCCATGGCAAAACCCGACCCTGCCCATGTTAATAAAGACCGAATGAAAAAACTTTCCGATCAAACCCTAACGTGCTTTATAAGAAACTTCCATTCGGTGAATAAGTCTCATGAATAATACAAGCTACTTAGAAAGGAGTCAGGTGATAACGTATTTATTTAACCTGATGAATTTCTGTTTGTGGAAGAAATGTGAATTTATCTTAAATAGCACTCCGAAATCACTCCACTCCTACATTTGGCAAAATAAGCATATTAATATGATGTTTTTTTAGAGATGAAAAATAGAGAGTAGTAGTGAGAGTAGTGTAGGTACGTATAGGCACAGAATAAATAAATATTTATTCTGTGCTATAGGGGCCCCGTCAAGGCCTTTGGGAATTTCGATTTTACCCTTAGATTTATTCATAATCTAAAATTTACCTTAGCTTTAGTTAGCGGGTTCCAAAGTGCAAACATTGGATCCTAGATATGGTGGATCCAACGAGGATTGGTGTTCGGATGATAAATAATATATTAATTATAGGTAGTAGGACCAGGGACTCTATTTAATTTCTGGGGATTGGGACTGGGATGGTCTTCCGGGGTGGAACACCAAGTGAATTCAGTTCGGTTCCGACATAGCCACCCCCACCCACCTTTAGCCCCGATGAAGTTGAATGATGATGACGATGAAGATGAAGCAGACAGAAATAGAGACGATTTTTTAAAGTGACGTGTACATTTTCAATCACGATAGTGTCATATTGTTATGCTAAAATATAACAAAGCTGAATGTCCAACACTATATCAAACTACAAACTTTTTGTTCGGGAATGCAATTGTATTTTTTTTTTGTGAATTATGTGCTAAAAATAAATCGCAATAACAATTTTAGATCGTTGCGATAACGTGAAACGTTATTTCGATCTCTATCGCGGATAAATATCAACATATTTCTCTTGTATACAACAAGCTATGCGAATTTATAATTGGATCTTTTTATTTCATAGCGTAGGTATATATTATTTCTTTTATCTCTTTTTAGTTTCCTATTTATATAAAATATCACTAGTTCAGTCTGTTGTCAAGTTCAGTGGACTGTACTAACGTGTGGCACCAGATGTAAAAGCTTGTATTATTTTCAACTGAACAAGTGAGAAAAAACAATATCATTAGTTCAGTCAACTGAACTAGACAACTAAACTGGTGGGAACAGAGGTTTTAATGATTCCCAGTACATAGTGGCCAGTGATGGAACATGTTCGGCAATGCGCAAATAAAGGCCATCATCGCGTAGGGTGCATAGTTCATTGTTGTGAGAATAAACCGATAATATCCCGATGGTGTGGATGGCCAACCTTGCGCCACCGAGCAATCATGGCCTTTTATACGTAATAGGCTTGCCGTGGCCCATCATGGCATTGTGAACTGGAGGCTTCACGTTTGGGGAGCTAAATCCTTTATTTTATTTCTGTGTAATAAAAGTACCGTACCAATCGAAATGATGGGGTTCGATTGGTGCGACAAAGGAAAGAGGTGATGTACCGAACTACCTATATGTTTGCAAAGTATTAAAATTATTAAGTTGAAATATTACCACTATTTGCTTTTTTTTTAATCCAACATCTAATATCACCTCATAATACGTGGGACCGAATACAATGTTTGGTGAAATGCCGGTGTTAATTCACCTCTGTCTAACCCTCCGGGAATAAAAGCGTGATTATCTATCTATCTATAGATTTCTACAAAACTGAACGCTTCCATGATATCTACATAAGACCAAAGCATAAAACACCGCATGACGAAAAGGTCTGTGCATACGTAACGGGTTTTTTCACGGACGGGACGGGACGTGAAGTTTTGGAAATATCGTTTCATACAAAATGTATGCGGCAATGCATATGTCACGGGGCCACGGACGGGACGGGCCGCATACATTTTGCTTCACGTCCCGTCCCGTCCGTGAAAAAACCCGTTACGTATGCAGAGCCCTTAAAATGCTTTGTGAGTGAGTTGTTTGCGATCTCAATATTCTATCTTTTATGTTATCTGAAATAAAGAATGTATTATTTGTTCGCATAATAAACAATTGTGCCCGAAAAAAAAGAAATAAAAGTATCTTGTTTTTATGATAAGCTATAAAACGAGTGGGTATTTCGTATACCGCCAAAAGGCTAAATAATTTTTGTGATGTCATAAATTACCAAACACTTGAGTGAGATAACACAAGCAGATGGAATAAGAGACATTTATGTTTTTCCTTGTCGTACATTCTTCCAATGATATACCTATTTGTTAAGGAATGTACAAAAAGGGACGCATTTTAGTAATATTTTTATTAAATTTCGAAAAGTGGTTCAGTAATTTGGGTCTATCTGAAGTCTTGGTCTTGTCATGTATGTATTTGAGTTCAAGTTACGCTTGACCCTTCACCACTCGTGTTGATGGCTAAGTTTAACATATTATTGTTTTTTCAGCCTATTTACAAACGGCAACAGAGATAAACTTATATACAGCTTTACATACAACTCTATGTGAAAATGTGTACACATATTTCCTTGTGTAACTCGCTTTGCTGTGTGTGTGTGCCAGCTCTTTCTAGCTGTTCTGCCTGACTGCAA
Source organism: Eilema depressum (assembly GCA_914767945.1). NCBI lineage: Eukaryota > Metazoa > Arthropoda > Insecta > Lepidoptera > Erebidae > Eilema > Eilema depressum. The sequence goes on from OU612026.1 coordinate 6,764,132, forward strand.
TAAGACACAAAGACCAAGAAAAAGTTACAAATTCTTGAAACTCACAAGGAATTTAATCAGAAGAACTCGCTAGCGTCAAATTCGCAAATTTTCGATTTTAAATTATTTTATTGTTGTCGACTGGCTTGATTGCAAAAACCTTACGAATTTCTGTACAGTCAGTTACAAAAACGGTGTAAAAGGATGTAAAAAAATGACGATATGACGATGTAATAATACTGTTTCCATTACCAACCATGTATTTTCAGTTTCATACGAGGCTCATATTCTTGAGAGCTTTCACTACTAATGACAGAATAGACCATCCTCCTACGCCATAATCAACACCAAGCCAGACTACTTTATGACCAAAAGAATCCAAAAATCCTCATCTCACTAATGTCGTTACTCCAGCTGCCCCTTAATATATGAAACAAAAGCCTCAGGTTGTATTATTAAAATATTTCCGTGCCCTTCGAGTCATAAAATGGACTTTACACGTTGTGGCGAAAATTACGATGAACCTTTTGTTTATGTACTTCGAAGAATGTTTATGTTAGGTAGGACGATGTACTCTTTATATTTAGATCGAGTGAGCATGGAAAAATGCGGGATTGTCGTAAAGAGCAAAAGGGCAGGGGAGGGTGAGTAAATAAAACGACCTTCAATAATAAAATATTGCTCAAAACTATCATTACCTATCGTAAAACGGTATGAATAGAAATCAATAGGTGAATAGAAATAAAATGGTCGTTAGATTTTTTATCTACAAGATATTTAATAATTTTCTTCATTATTACATTGAACTATAAAATTTTCACTTGAAAGAAATAACTGTGGACACGAGTGATGGACCTAAATCGGCAAGTTCGCGCATGGTGCACTACCGGACAAAAAAATGGCTAGTACTCTATTTTGTGTTTTAGCGTTTCTGACATTTATCGCCCGAACTATTAAAAATCTTCATTATAATTACCTATTTAAATTATTTAGGTATTATGTAGAAATTGTTACGTAATAATATTTAACAGTTAATCGAGTTAATCCCCGTCAACATGATTGTAGGCGTATTATATCATGAAACGCTATAATTTAATGGTTAGAAATTAGAATATATTTAATTGTCAACAGTATAAAAAATGTATCTTATTCTGTCAATTTATTTATTTATTAACTATACCAATAGATAGGTACTAACCTACAGAATTAATAACCTCGTGTTGTGTTTCCGACGGTGAGTAGGGTAGCCAGAGCTCACAGGAGAGGTTTTGTGCTGTCAGTGGGAAAACCAAAGGCTTTGTTCTACTATCTTTTCGGTTAATGGCACACAATCTCTCTGTTCTTACAGGGTCGGCAGCACGAGTGTGGCTCCCCTGGTGTTGCACTCGCCTATAGGCCACGGTAACCACTTACCACCAGGAGGGCCGTGTGCTGGTCTGCGACCTAAGTAGTATAAAAAAAATAGTACCTAACTAAAATTACTAATGTTCTCATTAACCCCTCACCCCTCCAGCTAAGCCAAATTGCGTGTGTTAGGAGTTCACGTCAGCAGTCCCGTAGGATTTGAACCCGTCCCGAGTTTGATTCGAACACGGGACCTCTCGCTCGTAAGGCCGACTCCTTAACCACTAAGCTCCCGATGATAAAAATAGTTTAATAACCACAAAGAGTATGTGCCTACGCTCGTGTTAAAAAAGCTAGTAGGTTTCCTAGGGTAAAAAAAAACCGTATAAATCAAGATCAACATATAAATCGCAAAATAAAAAACTTATGATATCTTAAAAAATTATATTGTAAGTATATACTAATTCGAAATAATTATTGTGGTGATAAATTCAAATTTATTTTTGCACGCAAGTGTACGGAGAAGGACGCGGGAGTTTAGCGCCCGCTGATTGGTTTAAAACGTTGGCACGCAGCTCTATGATTGGTGGATGCGTCGTATTTCCTCCGCCGTCGCACCCCCGTGCTTTCCTCAAAGGGGACCTAAAAATCGTCTACTGCGCAGGGTCCAAGACATATGTCTTCAGTATACATTGCTGTGTGCGCAGTGCGACACTACTTTCTTTAAGCTCATGTTTTTGTAAGGATTTCATGCATGTCTGTGCAGAATAAAAACATTTTCTTTCTTTCTTTCAGAATTTAGCTGACCATTTTATTTCTAATCACCCATTAATCTATATTTACTCCGTTTTTCGCGGTATCGAGACATATTCTATCTATCCTAATATTACAATGCTGAAGAGTTTGATTGTTTGGTTAAACGCGCTAATCTCAGAACTTAGTGGTACGAATTGAAAAAATCTTTTCATGTTGTAATAGTGGGTGTGCGTTGTTTTATAGCTAATTGTTTTATAGAATTTCGTTTCACATAAAATTTATCTCATATTTTCGTTTCATAGAATAATCAATACACAGAATACTTACTTTGAAGATTTTTAAATCATTGATTTTTGTTTCCCATAAAGTTTAATGTTAGAATAATCATATCATAGAATAACAAATCAAATATTCTTTATTATCATAACTTACATTAAATACAAAATCGTTTGACATATCACTCAAAAGATATAAAACTTATTTGCGCTAAGATAATTCGACGGAGCCCCGCTCCGCGGGGCTCCTATTTCTGGGGTGGTTTTAAAAAAAATAACCACGAAGGCCTAAGGCGGGAGCTCCGCTCCGCTTCGCTCCCGCCTTAGCCTTCTAACCTAACCTATCCAAGTCGGGGTACTCTGAGTCGGGGTGTAAACTATAATGACGTGTTCTAATTTATTAAACGTTAGACCAATTTTTTTTCGATTATGGTGGTGGTTTAATATTCCTTAAAAAATAATTCTACTGTTTGATAAGTTTATTAAACAAAAAAATGTAAATAAAAATTCATTAAATTGTTTTTCTGTGAAATATGTTTCATTCTGGTAAATTGTCTTTGAAACAATAATATTCGAAATAAAAATATAAGTACCAAATATTATGTGAAACATTTTCTGTGAAACGAAATTCTATGAAATTTCTGTCTGCGAAACAAGGGGCTCCCTGTAATAGTCCGTTTATCGAGGAAAATTATACTAATAATATAGTATAATATCATCATGTTACTATTCAAGGTAGCGAGAGCAGTAACCATAAAGGTCAACAAATCCGGCAGATCATTAAACTTTAATTGAAAATTAATAAACTGCGGATATTTATGGCCTAAAGAGTGTGACGAGGTCTAAGAATGCCACAAGCGAAGCCAGGGTGAATCGACTAGTGTTGTTATATGCAATTTTTGAAGACAGACATATATATCTTTCAAAGAAGCATCTAGAAACCAAACAATTAAATAACTACATAATTAACAACCGCCTTTTCCCTGTTTAATTTTAAAACGAACGAAACTTTACTTAATTATATTGTGAATACGGAATCTCGTATTTGTGTTACAAACTCAAACATACCTAATGTTAAATATTCGCAAGTACAATGTTAAATAAGCTTTCGCTTAAAACAGTTTTGGTTTACAAATTATATTATGATATTTTACTTAGCCCTTTTTTGTATTTGTTCTCTTTTCTGCCACAGTATTGCTCGGGACATTATCTTGGACCTAAAATGTGCTAAAATGTGCTCTAAGTATAGTATACGTTTATAGAGTGTCCTTTGAGGATAGCACAGGGTGTTACGGCGGTGGACGAGCTCAAATTCACCAAACATCTATACTCTATACTATTATATAATTGGGTTATGTTATGTTAACGATACTGAACACGAAAATATTTTTTTTTAATTTCCTGTCTGTCTGTTTGTCCGCGATGGACGCAAAAACTACTGGACGGATTTTGATGCGGTTTTTTTTGTTAGAAAGGGCTTACTCAGACTTAAAATCTTACGTTTGTTTGATCGCAATCGGTTGAGTAGAACCGAAGATATGAGCAAAGGTCGCGTTAACCGAGATGCACGCGGGCGGAAGGCTAGTTTATTATAAAACAATCCACGCGCGCTAGGCCCTCGTTAGTCTCGTGCGTGATTTAGGTCCAATATACCTACGTGACCCAAGGTATACTCAGCTTTTGATTTGGTACAGTCAACGAGAAAAGTAGCTTAACAAGTTCTAATATACTACACACTGCTGTGACAAAAATCTGTGGCGTAGCGGTAGAACGTTCCACTGCTGTTACGTAGGGGCACGGGTTCGGTGCCCGCTCAGTGCGCGCCTACCTACGTCCTACGTAGCAGCCGCGTTCACTACCGCTACGCCACAGAGGCATCGAACATAATTTTATTATAATCGTGTGTATGTACTATTACATATTCTGCGATCCTGTGATCCCAACACCTACACTGTCAATGGTTATTCTGTGGTTGAGTTATCTTAATAACTCAACCACAGAATAAATAATAGTACTCAACCTACACTCACATATCAAAAGGGGAATCTGCATAAAAAGGTAATCATAAATTATTATGATTTTATTTAAAACCATTATAGAGTAATGCAATTTATTCAGAAGTTCTAAAGTTTGGTTCACTTGTTCAGTAACAACAGCTTTCTTACAAGTTTTGAATCACAATAATATTAAATTTGTTTCAAAGCTGTAACTTTACAAATACAAAATCTTTATTATCAGAGATAATTTGAATGAGATCCTTAGAAATAATTTGATAAAACTACTCGTATGTAGGCAAGATAATTATTAGAATGATCAAAATGATTCTTAAAAGGATGAAAATAGTGTAAAACACGTTCTTGGTTGTCTGTAATGGACGTAATATGTCTCTTAAAACTACGAAATAAGTTTTGAAAGAAATTCAGTACAAACTTAATTTAACTTCTGCTCGGCAAGCGTCTCAGGAAGACAATTATAACGACGCAAGCTGCCTGCAGTTTTCTGGCGATAAGGATTTTCATAGCATTTTCTTGTTAAGTACAAAATGCTTTTAGTGTCTTCTTCATCGCGTAGCGTAACCTCAGACCCTGGGGTCCGCTTCACCAGTCCGACTGCGGATTTGGTTTAACTTCGATATTTTCCGTGAAGCGACTGTCATCTGACCTACACAACCCAATAGTGACATTGAGCGATATGGAAGCATTACAGCTAGACTAGTTGTTGAACTTTTTAGGACTCCAACTACCCCTAACGACTGCCACAGATGTTCGTATGGCAACCGGGACCGACGACAACGTGCTCTCCGAGGCACGACTAGACCAATTCTAATACCCAAATTCATGCATATAAATATTTGCATTGAGCAGGGATCAAACCCACGCCTTCCGCGTAGCGGCTGCGTTCACACCCACCACGCCACTTATTTTAGTATATTTTAGTCTAATTTTTGACCTTTTTTTTTCTGCTGAGTGAAGAAAGAGCGCTCTACTGCTACGTTGCAACCGAATATACTGAGGTTCAGTTTCCGCTCAGTGCAAATATATTTATATGAAAAAAAAAATGTACCTATGCATTGGTCTGGGTGTTTCTATGTACAATGAATATGTATTGATAAAAGAAATGAACCCGGGCTCCCATGTGAGTCTCCGATGCAACTAGGAACATCGCTAAGGTGATAATGATGATAATAGAGAGTGAAGAACGATGCCCAATATACCTATATGTAGATAGGTACCTATCTAGGGATCTAGATAGATGAGGTACCTATCTGTAGATTATATTATTCTTTTACCGTAACAAAAGAATAGCCCCTGCAATATGTACTACGAGTATATAACATTATGTACAGAAATACTCCGCAAAAGATGTACTGTTTAAAGAATGAAAGGGGCTTTGTAAATATGATCCGGAACAGGTGCTCTGTTCCCGGTAATATTTACAAAGCTTCATGTTATACTACACCTCTGCATTTCCTTTCATACATTATTATACATGCATGGTCTGTATATATAGTCTAAGCATGTATGTATATCTACAGGTTTAAAAATAGTTATTTCAGTTATTTCAGTCATGGATAGGCAGGACTTGATTTCTTTATGGAATTAAATTGTATAAATAATAATGTCATAAGTTAGGAAAACACGTCCTCTGCCATAACAACAAAAATGCAACTCGGCAAAAGTCTTAGTCAGACTTACGCCCGTATTCACAAACAATACTGTGAGGTCTCATAGTGTGCTCGAGCGCATAGGGCTGGTAAAATTAATTCACAAACATCACGGAGCAGTATCTAACGCAGTGCGTTCCCTCGACGAAGTATTACTTGAGTGTTATCAATAAATAAAAAGGCTTGCCAAAACGAACGCACTGAGAATTTGTTGTTCTTTGCACAGTTTTGGTTCTACGCATAGCGAAGTATTGTTTGTGAATACGGGTGTTAAAGTCTTACGTTTGTTTATCGCAATCGTTTGAGTAGTGAAAGAGATACTCATGAGCCAAAGTCACGTTAACCAACAAACTCGCAGGCAGAGCCGCGGGCGGAAGACAAGTTAAAAAAAAGAAATATTACATTGAAAACTTTCAGTGACACTGCACCAATGAAACATTATCCTTGTGTCAACTTTATTTCTACACAAAGTCTATGTAGTACAAGTTTAGTAGTGTCTAAGTTAGGTACAATATCTTTATAACATTACTAATAACTTTTTCATTCAATTTCATGTTTGAGCCAGAGCTGAAACTTGAAACTGTGTACCTACGTTTTATTTTAAAGTAATAAATGCGATCTCTTCATAACAGTTATGAAGGAACAAACGAGTCATCGTTGTGCTGCGTGCAGTGAATAATAAGGAGTAAACTTGTTATAAAAAGAAATAATTAATTTCATGAAAAGTAATATTAAGATAACACGTAAATATCTTAATTTTATTGTGAAATAAATGATTTTTTTTCTGAAGTTTACACGAATATCACTCATTGAAATAAACGTCGGACTAAAAATAATAGGTGACAAATAAATCGCGATAGAATCCGTTAAAAAGTGGTTTTATTTCAATTGTGAAATAACTTTTTCATCCCACCATCTCGGAAAGAGTACTTTTTTTCTTCGATATCTGAGTGTAAAAGTCGCTTTTATCTTCTAGAGTGGTAAAGTAAATTTGAATTTAGAACATCGTGTGTACTAGGTTTGTGAACTCAAAACATCATTAAACCTATTTACTTCTACCTCTATGGTGCCGATTTATCATACAACTTTTTTTTAATTTATGAAAAACTCAACTCGGAACCTCCTTGGTGTACCTACTTTTTTTTTTAAATTTGCTTTGCGCGCATAATTTTTTTTTCACGTCCTAGGGTTGAACATTGTTGTTGAATTTTATTTGTTGATATTTTATCATTAGTATTATTACACATAATTATTATACAGCCTCCGTGGCGTAGTGGTAGTGAACGTGGCCGCAACGCAGGAGGCGCGGTTCCGATCCCCGCTCAGTGCAAATATTTGTATGCATAAAAAGTTCAACAACAACGGTCTAGCTGCAATGCTTCGATATCGCCTAATGTCACCATTGGGTTGTGGAGGTCACATGGCAGTCGCTTTACGGAAAATATCGAGGTCCAGCCAAATCCGCAGTTAAGACTGGTAAAGCGGACCCTGAACTCCGAGGTGAAAGCTTCGGATGCGACTGGGAATTAACGCTAGGAAGAAGAAGCATTTCATTATTTCCTCGCTGAGGTGGGATGAAAAGTTACGTGTTGCACTCGAGTGCAAAGATTTTACACCTTGTGCTCTTTTGATTCCCTCGCTAACGCTCAAGATTCTAATTTATGAATCACTCGCTATGCTCGTGATTCAAATTTAGAATCTTTCGCTTGCTCGGTCATCAAAACTGAGCACGCGGTTAAAAAGCAACTTTGCACTCTTGTATAACAAATAACTATTGCACTTACGCCATTGTATGTTTGTAGGTTACGTATATCCTTCGTGATGTTAAATTACAGACGTGAAAAAAGCATATCATCTACTATATCAAACAAATACAACTCTATACTAAAAGAGTTGTATTTGATATTATATTATGCTTTTTTTAAGTTACCAATTTCCTTTGCATTCCTACTTACAAAAAATATTACAATTACCTACCTATAACTTACCTACCTAACCTGAAAAAAAAAACTGTTGTTAGGTACTTAATTGCACTGCATAACTTATAATTTGACTACAGCTGTTGTTTAGGAGTGTCAAATTGAGTGTAGTGTACGGGTTTCAATTCTAAAATTAGTGAATCTCGAATAAATATTATAGTGGTCAAATCGTGGTTTATGTAGGGTGGAATTCTACGCCATCGCCATCTAGTTAGTCAGGTTGAAATCAATTTAATTCCACCACATGGCGCTAGAGGTAACTATGAATATAAAGTTAACACTGAATTATTAAAGTGTTATATTGCAGGATTATCAAAGAGGATTCTCTGTCGATTACGAATTCGAACTCGAGGCACAGATAAAGTAGATACGCTATTTACTTTTGATTGTTTTACATACATACATACAATCACGCCTTTATCCCCGGAGGGTTAGGCAGAGGTGAATTAACACCCACATTCCACCACATTGTATTAGGTTTGATTGTTTTAATAGAGATTTAAGTTACATGTACCTACATCGCAAAAATAAAATCCTAAACAACGCGACGTCCCTTTATTTGTAGACAATTAGGAAAGAACCGTGTTCTCACTGCGGTGTATTTGTTACTCTCGTAATAAATCCGAGTCTAAATGATTTTGTCACGAAAACTGTGTCCAAGACTTGGACAAAAGTGTTCGGGTAATATTTCGTCCCTTGTATTATTTTACCGAATCTACAATCAACGAGAAAAATACTACATACATTGAATGCAAGGAATTGGTGTTATTCTGAAAATAATTTATTATTGTTAGTTTTTTCTGTAATTAATCGATATTATAGAATACTAGCTGTTGCCCAAGGTTCTAACCGCGTGGATGGCGGTTATGGTGACCGAACATAGCCTATGTCCATTCCCAAGATCTAATCTACCTCTGAACGAAATTTCATCAAAATCGGTTCAGTGGTTTAGGCGTGAAAGCGTAACAGGCGGACAGAGTTACTTTCGCATTTATAATATTAGTATGGAGTTTGGATTCGGGTCGACCTCGCTACATTACACAGCCCTAATTGGTAAAGTATTGAAAAAAGGACAGGTCAAAGCTCTCAAAACCGGCGGGGTTAAAGGTTTAATCATAGTAGAGGAAGCTCGTGACGTAGGTAGAATAGAAGTATGTGGCAGGCTGTTGTCTCTGCCTACCCCGGGGCGAAAAAGGCGTGAGCATATGTATGTATGTCCAATAGGTATAGAATATTACCACGGAGGACAGAAAATGATTAGTAAATATTATCTTACATCATTTCCTTCATTCATTCATTCTTTCCTTCATTTTCCTTCTATCATTTCCTTCTCCATGAATATTACCTATAAGAAAAGTGAAGAAACGTAATTATCATAATAACTTCAAAATGATTCATCAATAAAATAATGTTACCTGTCAACCTTCATCTTTAAAATTACTTATATTGCACCCAAAATAAAACGAATAAAATGTGCCGAACCATTAATAACAATACCTTTTGTGCTGGAAACAAAAAATGGGGGCTATTCTTGAATCAATTTATTTAAATCATTCGTCTATGGTTAGTGGAACTGTCAGGGAACCAAAATGTTGCTAAGGGTTTCTTCACAATATAATTATTAAACTGGTAGGCCGGTAAGAATACTTGATATTTTGAACAGCAAACATACTCGTAGTAAAAACTCTGCAGTGGCAATTCGTTAGCCGGTGTAGAACAGAATGACGAATATATGGGATTGCATACATATAGACATATCGCCTATGTCAAAATACGATTATTGCTTGAAAATTCTGTTTAGTCGGACACTAAAATTCAATTGCGAGGCAATTCTCGCGAGGCGTGGACTAGCGAGCGGCAATTGTTTCTGCGAATGTCTAGACAAAGCAACTTTTTTCTATCCTTTCGATAAACCGTATCTTGCAGGCAAGAAACTCTTCCTGTCTAAATGACGCACTATTCCACGTGATTTTATCTCCCATCCCAATACATCTTAGTAATAGTTCTGTGAATATACTATTTTAGTACAAATAAACACGGTGTTATGAAAACCTCCTTACAACAGACATTATGCAGATAAATTGCCTTAAAGTACAACTAATAAAGGGCTTAATGGAAAATAATGTTCCGTAAAGTTACTTTTAAATTACATTTGTAACCCTCATTTGTTATCCACTGATCATAATATATAATGTTCGCAACAATATAATAGGAAAGTTAATGATTTATGCCAACAATGGACAACTTAATCTTATTAAATGAAAACTGTGACAAGCAGAAAATACTATACCGACTAAAGCTGAATTTCATCAGTGAAAATAGACTGAGCCTCAGATGCATGGCTTGAGTCAACAATAGGGCCTGGAATGCGGTAATAGGCTCACTAGCTATTACGTTTGACCGAATACAATGATTGGTGAAATATGGGTGTTACTTTACCCTGACTAAGCCTAACCCTGTAACCCTGTGTAAAGGCGTGAATATTATGTTTGAAAAAGAGTTCACCTAAAGTGAGTGTTCAAGATTTACTCAAACAATTTCGTTGTGATAAATGTGACACTGACAATCAGTGTTGCGGTGTTACTCGTTGGGACAAAAATTGTAGCATCCAGTAACACCTGTAAGTCTTGTAACTCGTTGGGAATTTTATTCCCAACCAGTAACAGTGTTACTCGTTTGGGTGTTACTGGATATACCTGAAACGCAGATTAATAATTCACCTTGGTCGTGGTTGTTACTACCTTTTACCATGTGTTGATATTTATAAGAACACTTGGTAAATATCCTGATAACACTTATAAGTGACAATGATAGTATGAATACTAATTTTATAACTAGTTATTATAGTTAGCAAGTTAGCAAATATAGTTGGTTGGCGCTCCATTCGCAGTCAAGCAAAAAAAGTACAAGATGTCCATAACAAAGAAACATAAGTCACGTGATTCAAATACGACTCCCGTAATCATAATAATTTACGTGTAAAAAATTAGGGTAGAGCTATAGGTAATCCATACTAATATTATAATGCGAAAGTAACTTTGTCTATCTGTTCGCTTTCACGCCTAAACTATTGAACCGATTTTGATGAAATTTGGTATATAGGTAGCTCAGAATACAGAACAAACCAGAAGCCGCATTCGCTAATAGCTGCATATCCCGCACTGTGTCCAAAAACGATACTCTGTCTCGCTCTATAGTGAAACTTCCCGCTCGCGTAATGTTGCTAGGCTAAGGTACGGTTCCCAACTTTAGGGTAGTCATAAAACACTAGATAAGAGATATAACACTAGATATTTAATATCTGTATTATACAGAGATGTGATCAGTGTAAGTTAAAGCTATTAAATATATATAAATTTAATGAAACACGGTAATAAGGTAAGTATTTTTTTAATGGTATAATGATTTATACAAAGTCTATAGACGCAGTGTCACTCCAATGCGGCGTAAATAATACCTAGCTACTACTCTGGTACATGTTGACAATATAGGTACATACCTACTCATATCCTATTTCATCCATTTCAACTTTTCTCTTCATGCATCGGTAAGGAAACTAAAATTAGAAACATTTTACAGAAAAAAAATAAGTACCTACCTACATTATACATAATATTGCTACTGTGCGATAAAACCACCAATTGTATATAGGTACCCACATAATAGCGTGTTTAATGATGTCTGTGGTGTACCTACATATCGATTCAAAATGAATGACGATTCCGAAGTTTGTGCGTAACGATGCACGCGCCTGCGAGACTCGCAGCATATGCAGTATGTACCTACTCGCAGTGATTGTTGAAATTGTTGTTTGCTATTTATTATGTTAAGTTTGTTATTGTCCTTCCACAAGCAGAGAAGGGGCTATGTAGGGTATACAGCCCTTCAAGCCGGACAGCCAGTAAATTGTCGCTGTTGGTACAATAAATGGTATTTCTTCAAATACTGAAGACAAACTCCTATGGTCATCTTCCGACACCATCTACAGATCCTGTATACTAAGAATACCAGAGAATTAGCCAAGACAAAACAAATGAGCTCAAACTCGATAGGTTTTTCTTGTTTGGTTTAGTATTTCTTAAGGCCATCTTCTGACTTTATCATCAGACCAGCTCCATGGTACCATATTAATGCATTATCCCCTAAATGTTAGTTGCAAAATTTCATCAAAATCGGTTGAGGATATCTGCTTCAAAGTCGAGTTGCAAGATTACTTTTCGAACAAATTAAGTAGGTAACATACCTACATCCTACATACAGTGAAAGTAGGTAATGAAAAGATTTTTATAATAATATCATTTACCGGGGAACACCCAACAATTCCGAAATATTTAATTCCGAATTTCAATATTCCGATTTTCAAAATTCCGAATATTATAATTCCTAAGAAACAAAACTCCGAGTATTCAAAAACACGATAGTTATTTATCCGAAAGTTATAAATACGAATGTTCATTCTTCCGAATTTCATTATTACGAATAATTAAAAATCCGTAGTATTATTGGCCCGAAAAACGTTATTCCGAATTTCAAATTTCCGAAAATTCATTGCTCAAATTGAAAATTTGTATCAAAAATAGGTAAAAGTTAAAATTGATTTGACATGTTGCGCATTTAGAGTTAATTTTTTATAATAATAAATTAATTTTCTCGCCAATTATTACGTATAAAAATTAAGCCAAACCCGACTTGCCGTGGTCCTACTGCCGTGGTACTTGTTTGCCCTACACTAGAGTGTTATTTAAAAACCGGAGGCGCGGAGGGAGGGCAGTCCTCGCCCGCAGTAACGAAGCTCAGGCGCCCGGGCGAGCTGGAGCGGCTGAGGCTGGTCGCCGGAGGCGACCAGCAAGCCGAAGCTGCGGAAGCGAGCATGGGTGCCCGAACTTTGTTACGCAAGGGCGGAAGGACTGCACATCCCGTAGCGCCGGAGAAGAGCGAACCTAATGCATGCCTGCATGCTTGCCTTAATGCATGCTTGCCTGAATGCATGCTTGCCTGCATGCATGCTTGCCTGCATGCATGCTTGCCTGCATGCATGCTTGCCTGCATGCATGCTTGCCTGCATGCATGCTTGTTACTGAAAGTTGTATGGCAACGTATATTTTGTAATCATTAGCATAAGTAAATTAAAATAATAGTTCAATAATTCTATTTCCTGTTTATCTCGTGTACCCCGAAAATAGCAACTATCATACTTACCTCATGCAGGTTTACAAGGCGCTTGATTGTCGGGTTTGTATTGTTTCGGAGTTTTGATAATCGGAATTCGTATTTATGATATTTCGGATTATTAATAATTCGGAATTGTAATGGTTCGGTATCATCAAATTCGGAATTTTAATATTCGCAGTTATAACCGTTAGGAATTTTGAAATTCGGGTTTTCAATAAATAGGATTTATGATACATCGGATATCTGACTTTCGGAATTTTGAATGATTCGGAATTATGAAATTCGGAATTTTGAAATTCGTGATTGTAACTTTCGGAGTAAGGCTTTTCGTACTTATGTAGTGTACCCCATTTACCGACTTGTTTGCAATGCAACAAGGAATACCTAATGCTTGGACGAGTAAAGTGAACAGAATATTTTTGTACCTACCTGCGCATGGCACTCGTACGTACTACCGAGCCATTTAGTTTGATTTGAACCGTATTGTACAATAAAGAGACCTATCTAAGTATATATCTGTTTAAATTTCATAAAAATAGGTGGGTAAAATTTTCAATTGACATGGCAACACACAAGATGGCAGCGTCTTCGTCTAAATCAATCACAATTAAATTCAATAATTAAATAACTATGCATTTGTATACGCTAATTACAGATGAAATGTGATCCCATCCTGTTTTTTTTGTAATCCTAGATGTATTTTTGCATGAAGGAACAACTAAAACCGACATTTTAAAATTAAAATTGACACTGATGTAATACGTCTGACGCGCTACGTGCATACGAGTGAATGCGAGTGACAATATTCAAACCAAGACGATTTGTCTTGGTTTGTGTGTCTTCACTTTTGAGCGCGCTTGCGGTTTCTGGTTTGTTCTGTATTCTGAGATAGGTAGATTAGATCTTGAGAAAGGACATAGGCTATGTTTTGTCGCGATAACCGACATCCACGCGGGCGGAGCCATACATTCATGTCAACCATATTCTCGTTACACAATTTTCATAGAAATCATAATCATTTTTAACATTCGAGAGATTCATATTAAATCGGGACTGAATTTTGAACAGGTTTAAATTACTAGAATATGCTTTTAGCACGTGACATGGTATCTCGTAGATTATAAATTATAGCTACAACCGCTACAACAATCCATTTTTCAAGGTGTGGAAATTGACCTTTCAAATTCAAAAGAACAACGACGTAACCGGTGAAAAAAAAAATACCTTCACTTTTCTTTTATCATAACTAAATTTGACCCTTTTTCCTTTCAACATTTTCCTTATTTTCAGTCATTATTCCAAAACATCGAAGCTTCCAACCGTTCAAACGTGTATAAAAAGACTTTTTACTCTCATTTTACCTTTATGAGGTGTATCTGTTTTCTTTATATTACTTTGTTTGGTACAGACACAAAGAGACATTGAAATTGCTTTAATTCTAAATATATTATAAAAATAAAATTAGCAAAAATAATACCCAACAGTACACCCTGCCCTACATTTCATATATAATTATTTTATAGAGTGAATATTCAAGGCGAAATTGGTTTTGCATGATTTTGAATATCTATACCAAAAAGCTGAAGTGTTAGTTTTCTTGGTTGCACACGCTTCTCTCAGAAACAACCAGTTCGAATTGATTTCTTTGTGTTGAAACGTCAATTTATGGACAAAGCTTATAGCCTATCATCACGCTACTACTCGAGAGAGCGGAGCAGTGATCATAAACGTCAACAAAGCCGGCAGATTGCATACGTCCATAGGCCACGGTAACCACTTTCCATCAGGTGGGCCGTGTGCTCGTCTGTTTTGGTATAAAAAAAAAAGATTTTCATATATAATTTGAAGATTAAAATAATAAAATACGGGCTCAAAGGGAGTGATACGGGCTTTCAAAATATGCCACGGGTGAAGCCGGGCGGGTCAGCTAGTAGTACAGTATATTCATGTTACAGTGGTCGAAGGGAAGGGATCTAATATCACTCTTGCTCTCGTCTGTCTACCTCATTTGTCGTGACAAATGCTTGCGTGCGATTGTGAGGTCTCGGCTCGATTTCCGGGTCAGAGAGGGTATCTTGTGTATTTCTTAGAGGAATTTCTCAGTTGCATGGAATCGTAAACATGGTCGTTGGACAGTATAATAAAACTCGCCCCATATTACGTGAGACTCACACAGGTTAAGGATATAGTGCAATAGAGGCTATACTGCACTATTACCTCAATATCTTAGAATACCATTGATTTTACTGTTTAAACTGTTTAGTGTTTTATGTGTACCTACTGTTTAATGAAATATAAGATGAAATGGAATTTAACAATATGTTGAATTGCAGTTGGGTGGGACATCCCTTAGCCAGGTGGACCGACGACCTGCGAAAGGTGGCTGGGACGGACTGGATGCGGAAGGCGGAGGATCGACAAACGTGGCGCACATTGGGAGCGGCTTATGTCCAGCAGTGTGAACTACAGTAGTTATTAGGGTTAATTGATTGATTGTAATTATAATTTTAATTTATGACAATTCTTATTTAGTTATTGATATCGATATTTGTTTACAATTACATTTCTTTCTTTCTTTCTTCGTTTTCAAAATTAAAATAAAAGTTTTTATCTTCAACGTAAAAAAATACTCTGTCTTACTATGAAAGGTGAATAGATTTGGAGGTAATTTGGAAAGCTTATTTGTTGATATAATCTTTAGCAGATTTAAATAATATGCTGAAGTACCTGTGTATGCATTGCGGAAAAAAATATTTTTAGGACTTAATTACAAAAGAGGTAATGATTTGGTGGGCGGCTTTATTATGGCACTTAAATCGCACTATAATGACCTTTAGGGTACTCATTAAGGAAAATGTTATTAATATGCAAGTCTTCTAAAAGTATTTAATACCTATTACACTCTGATACTATAATATCTAAAGCTTAACAGGGGAAGTTTACGAACTATCATCAAAGTTGCATAATTAGCTTGTTAAGACTTGCTCGTTTGTAATCGAGAACTTTATAGCTTTTAGTGCTATGAAGCGTGTACTAGGAAATAACTGATTTACAAGACGTTCTTCGATTTTTTTTTTTTTTTTTTCTACCCACGGTAGCCTAGTGGTGTGGGTAATGGACTGCTGAGACGAGGTCTCGGGTTCGATCCCAGGTTTACCGTGGCGCACACCAATGATACATTGGGATATATACACAAACGGCGAAATGTGGGTGCTAGCACCTCTGCCTACCCCTTCGGGGATATAGGCGTGAGTTTATGTTATGTTATGGTTTTTTTTCTTAAATGTGTTTTACAGAATACCGTGGCCACAATAACCTCGTGTTATGTTCCCAGAGATGAATAGGGTAGCCAGAGCTCACTGGAGACTTTTTGTGCTATCAGTGAGAATACCAAATGCTAGTCCTAATTTGTCTTTTGCACTGATGGCACAGAAACTCTGTTCTTATAGGATCGGCAGCACGAGAGTCACTCGCCTGATGTTACACATGTCCATAGGCCAAGGTAACCGCTTTCTATTAGGTGGGCCGTGGGCTTGTCTGCCACCTGTGGTATAAAAAACCCAACTAAATACCCATAAATGGAAATATATATGGGTCTAGGATACCACCGTGACATGTGACATGCTTTTCCAATTAACTATCTTGGACGGGCCCGTAATGAGTCGAAAACCCGTCACAAATCATAGGACCGGAATTCGCTTAGGGAAATTAAGCAAGGATATTAATCTTCGGAATGTCCAAAGATGTCAAACTGAAATAAATGAGTGACAGTCCTGCTGAATATTAAGCTTGGACTTCTAGAAGCGTTGTATGACAAGCTGGATTAATGACAAAAAATAAAGTAGTGACAGTGACAAAATAATAATGGCGGCTGAAAAACAATGGAAGCATTAGGGACTGTGTACAGTCACTATCAGATCGATCTTGATGAACAAAGTAGATACTCAGAATGATCTTGATATTGCCCCCTTCCTGTTGATATTTGGTACACACCTTTCGACGATAATACAATTTCAGTCTAGATCCATTTTGGTTCCAGTGAGACTTTTTTTTCTCCTTAGAACCTAATATATGGAGTTGTTGGTTCTACTGGGAACTATAATAAGTAGCTGGATCCATTAATGGTTCTACCAAGAATGATCATTCCACTTGGAACCATAGTCTAGATCCATTTTGGTTCCAATGAGACTTTTTTTTTCTCCTTAGAACCAAATATGGAGTTGTCGGTTATCAATAAAACAGTTTGACTTGCTCGTGATACCTTGGTATTGAGATTATTTTGAGACTGATATGACTGACTGTACACAATAAATCGCTCAAGAATTCGTTAAAATTCCTTTTATTGCAAACTTTATTACATTTTAACCGCGGTAGCCTAGTGGTATGGGTAATGGACGGGTTCGATCCCAGGTATTACCATGGCACACACCAATGACTTTTCTATACTTTTCGAAGTTATGTGTGTATTTATCGCAGGTTTACAAGTGCCCGGTTAATGGCAATAGGCTCGCCACCTATTACATTGGGACCTAAACATAAACGGCGAAATGTGGGTGCTAGCACCTCTGCCTACCCCTTCGGGGATATAGGCGTGAGTTTATGTTATGTTATGATGTTTATTCTTCCAAATCATAATATGCCAAGTACAAGTACCTAAGACACTTTATTGATATTGTTTCGTAAGCTAACTCCGCAGGCTGACACAAACTATAAAATAACAAAAAATACAGCCTGTTATACTATGCAAGAGTTTGGTTTGCGTGATCACAGATAATCTTTTTTACAATTTTGTATTCTACTTCCTACTAATATTATTAGGTAATAGCTGTTGCTCTCAGCTCCTACCACGTGAAATACTGATCCCGTTCCTGACTGATAGTAGGTATAGTGAGGAAATTATATAGCCTATGTTGGTACCTGATGATATAGTTTTCTAATGGCGAAAGAAGTTTTGAAACCGGTCCAGTAGTTTTTGAGTTTATTCGTGACATACAAAAATGTGTATTTTAATATAAGAGGATTGTAATCCTCTTTAAAATACTAGTAGGTATAGGTGTGAAAATTAAGATGTTTGAATGTTTATTATTCAATCATAGCGGCTGAACGGATATGGCTGAAATTTGGTTTCAGGAATAGATTATATTCCGGAATAACACTTAGGCTACTTTTTATACCGGTAATAGGATCCCATAGGAAGCGGGAACGGAATATAAATCTGCACAACCTGCGGGTTCCAGGTAATTTGAAATAAAGCGTTGGTATGGCTCTAATCGTAATTTGTAAAATGACCCCTAAAAGCTTCGGGCATTCGAGCTCACCGGCATCCGTTCTTCTTGAATTATTAAAAACTAATTATCTAAGATTGCTGCTACGTTGATTTTAGGTAATTATTATTCATGCCGGTTTCAGTTCCGTTTAAAGGTTTTCCCGTTTCCGGTTCACAAAGTATACCTATGCCATGTATTTATACACTGTAAATTTTGTTAAATAGGATTGTCATTTCTATCAACGAAAAAATCAGACCCCAATAAAAAATTAAAATCATTAAATTCTTAAAAGATGCAACAACCCAAGATCCCAATAAATATAGTCATTAAATTCTAAGCTACAACAACCAGCCTTTCATGTAAGAAACTTCGCTTCTCAGATTAATTTCCCTTTTTTGGGCAAGACAAATGTAACTCAGTCATGTATTGTATAACAACCGCAACGATCATGTGGGGTACACTCCATTGTAAAATATTCTCCGATCACTATGCTACCAAGTCACGCCTTGAGTGCTTTAAAATCTCCTAGGCAACCATCTTGGGGGGAATCTTTTCTCTTTTTTCTATCCTAATTTATTTGAATAGTTAGCAAACTAATTGCTTTAAAATTTCATTTAAAAATGCTCTCCTATAAATTGACCACCAGAATCAGCAGCTCACTTAGTGTGAGTCTCCAAAGTCATCCTTATACTAACTTCATAACACCTATCCCCATAACCTATCACTGTAACCCTCCCGTAATCATCATCATCCTCCTGCCCTTATCCCAAGTTTATTTGGGGTCGGCGCAACATGTGTGCCTTTTCCATTCATCCCTATTTGCAGTCATCTCAGCATTCACTCCCTTCTTAACCATATCATCATTCACACAATTCATCCACCTTCTCTTAGGTCTTCCTCTCCCCATGCAGCCATCCACTTCCATAGCTAATGCCTTCCTAACGACATTGTTTTCATCCCTACGCATTACATGTCCGAACCAGGACAAACGATTTCCTCGTAGCTTCTCCGTGATTAGTGCTACTTTCAAACTTCCTCTAATATATTCATTCCTAATCTTATCCATTCTTGTCACACCACACCCACCAACCCACCCGTAATCAATATGGCATTTTAAAATTTGTACATACTAACCAATTATTTCTGTGTTTATATCTTATCTGTTTATCTCTTTTATAGGCACCTCCTAGAATTTAACATTCGTATGCATTAATTTATTTCCATATAGAACTGAAACAACACGTTAAACTTCACCCTGAAGTCACTGCCTTCAGGTTGAATTTGTTCAAATATTTCGCAACTAATATTTAGTATGCATAAAAGGCTACTAAAACGACTATTCGACATAAAAATACGTTACATGCGATCAGATAAACTTATATCGGGGTTCATGAATAACAAAATGTGCCCTTGAACCGTTTATATTGTTAGGGCTAACCATTGTGAGGTCCGGTCAGTCGCCGCCCAAAGCGAAGGTTAGATTTGCCGTAATTTACAGCCGGAGGTAGTATAAACAATCGAGGGAGAAAGTTACCTTGAGTAGGTAATCTTAATATATTTAAAAAACCACTTGTCACTGTGACTGTACAGGCTTTTCAAAAAATACTGCTCAAACAATTTAACCCTTAAATTCGTACTGTTGCACAATCGCAACATGCCAATTATTCTAAATTTTCTGTATCTTGAAATGACAATGTCTGAACTCACCAACATGAAATTCATAGACAAACATATTTTTAAAAGTTTTTGACAACTAATTGTCAAATAACATGAAAATATAAAAATTGGCGGGTATTTTCGTATACTTGACTGCAACAACGCAATTGAAAAAATATAATTTGTGATTTGTGTTGTCTTTTCGCATTTTTCTAAGGTAAGTAATTTGTTTTTGTGGTAAATGAAAGATAATATAATAAGTAAGCGTAAAATATGTTGTTTTATACTTCTTTGACGCACATATTTTTTTTAGAATGTCTTGTGTTTTTTTTTATATGTATATGTAGGACACATGAATAGGACTTCACCTCGCTTCGCTGAAGGGAAAAGTCTCAAGAAAGTGGGTCTCCATTACAGACCCCTACGATGTTACAATGGTGGCCCTTAGCTTACCGGTCTCATCCAATGCTTTTCCACGTCCCGCTTAAAGGACCCGGGAATAAGGATGTAAGTTTGGTTCAAGCTTGCAAGATAGAATAGTATTGGACCCAATAAATGGTGTTGTAGTCAAGATCTCTGCCTCTGAGAAGACAGTGTCTGCCCGAGTTCAATAGTTAACAAGCTTTAAAGCTAATTCATTGTATTTAGCATCATCTTTGAAGTATTTTTACAAAGAAATGTACTGGGATAACAAACAAATTGGGAGGATAATTGAAAAAGGTATCCGATGACATTGGCACGTGTAGTCATGTTTTTGTAGGTGCCTTATTAGTGTAATGTTTCACTGGCAATGAGTTTTAAAACGACATTCAGGGATTCATCGAAATAAACAGATGATAAGAACTCATGGTACCCTCATATTTGACTTCTGCTGGGAACCAGTGCCGTGAAGCGCCAAACTGCTGAGAGGTTTTAGTGAAGCAAATTTTTTTTCTTGATTTGCTTACTATTTATTAGTTACTTTTATTACCTACTTACATGAATTTCATGTAGAACTAACCACTGTCCACGACTACACCCACGTGAATGTCGATGTCGCGAATTTTTATATCATATTTTGTCATTTATCCGGTTCTAGTCAACCAATTGGGAAGAAAAAAAACTAAGACTTTTTTTTCCAAGACCTTTCAACTTTCAACCAAAAAAGTCCTAAAATCTTACTTTTGTTTGATTGCAATTGGTTGAGCAGAACCGGAGATACGGCCAAAAGTCGCGATTACTGCGTATTATTTTCCATCTCCTAAACCTCTTAACCAATCAGGCTCAAGCTAGCAAGGTTTCCTTGAAACAATATCAAGGACAAGGACATAAGGCCCATTGTTATCGCAAGAACCCCATTATTTCCAACTTACTACGACATTACTTTCGCATGAAACTTCAACCACTTGAAATATTTTAATCAATAGCTATATATACCAATCAAGCTGTCAGACCTCAAGGTCGATTTGACCATAGCTGTGGCATTTTAGTATTAAAACGGCAACGTAATGGGTGATAATAATAGCCCTTGCCGTACGATTTGATTGTAGGGAGAAATGGTTGGCACTTACATGGTTATTGGAAAATTTCCAAGCGAAATTGGTTTGAAATGGTCTGTTTTATGGATTTTAGTATTCCTAGAACATAATCGCGTTAAATTTACTGCATAATTGAAACCGTTTTTTGTGTTTATAAAGCGAGAGGTCAGCAAATGGCCCGTATTAGGTACCTATATAGACGTTTATTTATATCTCTAAGGCCCATATTCCAGAAAATGTTCAGTTGGTGATATTACTGGGACAATAGTATAAAAATAATGATTAGATTTCATTGCAATAAACAGCTGCTTTCAACATAGTAATGTAATAATGGATACCCATTCATAATAATACTTGCAGATTTTATAGTTATTCTTGAACGAACGATTTTGGGAACAGTTTCGATAGCAAAATTAACTAGAAGTATTCATTTTGATAAAGCCTATAAATTATTCCGTTCACCTGTATATTTTTCCATTTTTTTTAAAATTAATATCTACTGAGTACCAGACTATTTGGTTATCGAAACTGTGCCCAAAATCTTTCGCACAAAAACGTAAAGTACAAAAACTAACGTACGAAAAGAATTAGTTACTATGTTAAAACGATACCATATTAAATCTACGCCGTGCAAGCAAGTTTTGTATACATGTAGGCTCACGTGACCGCACGTAGTAAAATTGAACAATATTGAAAGCACGCCCTTCTATGTACCATGTGCGTGTTAGTAGGTTCACCATGTTCCGGGAATTAGTAGGTACAATTATAAATTACAACATCTGCAAAACTTTTTGTGAGGAAATAACCATGTTGTTGTGTATGCACGCAGCTCTACCCGTGCGCCTAATGAAATAGTATCTTTAAGTATTCTGAAATTTTCAAATAATTTGTGCGATATTCTCTTCATTAAGAAGTTGTTACAAAGTGTTCACTCTCAAGCATTCATTTTTTCCTATACAGCTGCTGCTGCTTCTATAGTGTCTTGTCTGCGATTCAGACGTGAAGGAAAGTAGTTACCGCGACCTATGGACGAGTGCATCACCAGGGGAGTCACATTTGTGCTGATTGTCAAGATTGTGTGCCGCCCGCGCAGAAGTCAAGCAGGACAAGTCTTTGATCTTCCCACTGACAGCACAAAACCCCCTCAGTGAGGTCTAACTACCATATTCACCGACAGAAAAACAATACGAGGTTTTTATAACCGCGGAATTCTGTAGGGCCGAGGTACTTCCCCAGTGGGACTGCTCGATTGGAACGAAAATACCGTCGTGTCTTACCTAAAACACTCGTCATCCTCACAGTACAGCAAGCGCCAGAACCTCATCCATTGTTTAACTGGAGCAGCAACTTCAAGGTGAGGTTGGTTTGGGCCTGAAGGATGTTAGTAGGACCCTACAGACCTTAACTAGCTACACCATACTAATTAAAATTTAGCCTAGTGTAATATTAGTGGACTGTTAAATTGAACCTTAAGAGAGATGTCATTAATCTTTTAGTGACTTGTATAAATGAAGCCAGCAACAATTAATCATTATACGGAGTTTAAAACGTAACCTTCTTTTTGATGGACATGATTACCTAAATGACCTTTATAACAAAAAACCCTCTGTGTGTAGAATAGAATTATATCTATTGGTTTCTTATTACCACATAGAGTGCAAATATTTCAAGTAACTCTCAATGGAAGTTAGCACAAGCGTAGATACTGATGACTTCTATAAATAGAATATTCACACAACATGTTTTTGCAACTGAGCTCATCGCAAATCCTGGTTGCACTCAAAGCTTGCACTTTGAGGCCCTGGGTCCCATTCAAGACCAGTCCCTTCCTTGAACGGTTAAACTTAACTTTTATGTAAGCTACTTTTTTCTGACCCCGACCCTCTTCACAAGGAAAACCTGTAACAGAGACTTAATCAGCAGGAGTACAGGCATATTGGTGAGGGTTGCTTGAGCTCCCAAGAACTTATTGGGCATACATACATACTAGAAACTATTATTATATTATTTTACATAAAAACAAGGTACTTACCTACACAATGTCGTCTTTCTTGCATATCTGATGGCCTCACTTTACCTTATACATTAAAATAACTTGTATGTTAATGTGCCAAATCTGAATGTATGTTCCAAAAACAGTTCAAGTTTCGGGTTCATTATATTTCATAAATATATTATCAGAAATGGAATGTCCGATCTATTCGACTTAGTTGGCAACTGTAGCCTTATGTGGGACAAGATTGCGATCTATGCAAATTCTTGTTTGGATGCAAATCTGGTACAGTCACTTTTACAATATCGGACAATAAATTTTTATGTTAATTTGATTATTGAATTAGACTTGTTATTATACTTGTTGCGATAACCGATATACGCGCGGACGGAGCCGTGGACAACAGCTAGCATGAAATATAACGTCCAAGATGTCAGTTCAATGAATGATAATATTATGCTCGTAACATAATTTCATTTGGAACCAGAAGCCCCGCGTAGAATTTAATTTGCGAATATTATGAAAAGCCGACGCCTAATTTGATCAAATGAAATGCTCGGCCCTTTCAAAGGGCAAGTATTGTAACCTAATCTATAGAGATTAGGTTACGTTATGTGTGTATTAATATAAAATCTTATGTATATGTATAGGTTATTGCTAATATATTTTTGCCAATTCATATAACTAGCCTATCCCCACGTGGATGTCGGTTATAGCGACTTTTGGTCATATCTCTTCTTCTACTTAACCGATTGCGATCAGACTTATAAGGGCCTACCACCGAAGTGGTATAAAAAAAAGTCTGTCCAAAATATTTCAAAGAAAAAAATATATTCGTGGCGAGAAATAAAATTACCTAGTAAGCAGTGTTCCAGAGAGTCACTTGCTGAAATATACATAACTTAAAAAAATTGAGCAGTATATTTTATACCAGAATCATTCTTTTGTAAGAATGACTCACTCAAATGTCTAAACTGCTTCTGTGAAAGTAGCTACGTAAAGCTTAGGCTTAGACAGTCAGTTCCGAGAACTAAAGTTAGATCAATATCGCTCGTGCCTGCGACAAGTTTGACATTTACATTTACTTGAAGCTAAGGAACAAAGCTCACTAACACTGTTTACAATGCAATATATATTTTATTTTTTATATTTATACGGCCATTGTGGACTTGATGCGGAAAGTGAAAGATTTGACGGAGGTAGGATACGACGGTATTCCGTCCCAACTGAGCACTCCGACTGGGGAAGTACCTCGGCCCCATAAAACCGCGGTTATAATAACCTCATGTTGTGTACCCGATGGTGAGTAGATAGCCAGAGCTCACTGGAGAGTTTTTGTGCTTTCATTGGGAACACCAATGCTTGTTCATGCTTTATCTTCTGCGCTGACCTCTCAAAACTCTCTGCTCTTACAGGGTCGGTAGCACGAGTGTGTGTAGACGTCCACCGGCCACGGTAACCACTTTCCATCAGGTGGGCCGTGTTTGTCTGCCACCTGAATGATATAAAAGAAATCTGGAGCAACAGCACACATTAGGAGAGGATTATGTCCAGCAGTGGGCTGCGAGAGGCTAATTGATTGATTGATAAAACGCCATCAATATCCCCTCAGTCCTCATGTTGATGGCCCCGATAAATGATTTTCCACGACACCCTTAAGCGACCTTGAATTGTAAGAAGATGGAAATAAGTGTATCCTTCATACTCGATATTACAAATATGAAAGTTTGTGAAGATGTTTGATACTTTATCTTGCTCAAGCGGCTGAATGAATTTGGATTAAATTTGGTACAGGGATAGGCTACTTTTTATCCCTGGAATAAGTTCCCATGAGTTGCGGAAACG
The DNA here is from genome assembly GCA_914767945.1 of Eilema depressum. Taxonomy (NCBI): domain Eukaryota; kingdom Metazoa; phylum Arthropoda; class Insecta; order Lepidoptera; family Erebidae; genus Eilema; species Eilema depressum. Next base: position 6,789,579 of record OU612026.1, read on the forward strand.
GATTGAATTTCATGGGGGTGAGACCACGGGCATCAGTTAGTTAGGAAACAATCTCATTCCCAAGTATCTATAGCACGGTGTGTTGTTTTGTTGAATTGATGTATTGCTTTTTTTTTTCAGGCACACAGATTGATTGCTGATATGTATTACGCGTGGCTCGACACGCACTTGACCGATAATAATAGTACCTACCTACGCATTCTACTATTAAGCCTTTTCTCAACTCAGTCAACTCAGTTGGGTACGTCTTTCCAGTCTAACTGTGATGCGGCTGAACTTCGAAATTTGACAATATCGAAATTATGCAGTTAGACTGAAAAGTACCTACATATTACTGAAAATTAAATCCTCATTGGCAGAATAACACCCTCTTTCATGAAAGAACGAATGGAGCCTCCTTTGAGCGGGTACTAAATAAAATTTTAATTATACTTAAAGATTTTCAACACTACTAAGGTCGCAAACAAAGTCATAACCCGCCATTAGTTAAGTGTTTATCAGTGCTAATCACGCGAACGGACAATCAACTCTACCCCTTTCCTCGTCGAGCTCAGCCAACACTATTTACAGGCAGGGACAACACTAACTTATGTAGTTTTATTTAGTTGTGATTTTTTGGTAGATTGTAGGCACTTCCTGAAACGGGTGGCACGTAGTTATATTAAGTATAAATATTCTACAACATTCTACACAACGCTTTCTAGACCCATGGAAGCTTAATTAGCTTGTGTTATGAAATCTAGAATGCGGATATACGTACTTAGGTACTTTTTTGTTGTAAATACATACATATTATACATAGAAACACCCAGACCAATACAAATATTGCTATTCTATTCTATTCTATTCTATGGGTACACTACATAAATACGAAAAGTCTTATTCCGAAAGTTACAATCACGAATTTCAAAATTCCGAATTTCATAATTCCGAATCATTCAAAATTCCGAAAGTCAGATATCCGATGTATCATAAATCCTATTTATTGAAAACCCGAATTTCAAAATTCCTAACGATTATAACTACGAATATTAAAATTCCGAATTTGAAGATACCGAACCATTACAATTCCGAATTATTAATAATCCAAAATATCATAAATACGAATTCCGATTATCAAAACTCCGAAACAACACAAACCCGACAATCAAGCGCCTTGTAAACCTGCATTAGGTAAGTAGGATAGTTGCTATTTTAGGGGTACACGAGATAAACAGGAAATAGAATTATTGAACTATTATTTTAATTTATTTATGCTAATGATTACAAAATACACGTTGCCATACAACTTTCAGTAACAAGCATGCATGCAGGCAAGCATGCAGGCAAGCATGCAGGCAAGCATGCATGCAGGCAAGCATGCAGGCAAGCATGCATGCAGGCAAGCATGCATACAGGAAAGCATGCAGGCAAGCATGTATGCAGGCAAGCATGCAGGCAAGCATGCAGGCAAGCATGCATGCAGGCAAGCATGCAGGCAAGCATGCATGCAGGCAAGCATGCAGGCATGCATTAGTTTCGCTCTTCTCCGGCGCTACGGGATGTGCAGTCCTTCCGCCCTTGCGTAACAAAGTTCGGGCACCCATGCTCGCTTCCGCAGCTTCGGCTTGCTGGTCGCCACCGGCGACCAGCCTCAGCCGCTCCAGCTCGCCCGGGCGCCTGAGCTTCGTTACTGCGGGCGAGGACTGCCCTCCCTCCGCGCCTCCGGTTTTTAAATAACACTCTAGTGTAGGGCAAACAAGTACCACGGCAGTAGGACCACGGCAAGTCGGGTTTGGCTTAATTTTTACACGTAATAATTGGCGAGAAAATTAATTTATTATTATAAAAAAACAACTCTAAAATGCGCAACATGTCAAATCAATTTTAACTTTTACCTATTTTTAATACAAATTTTCTATTTGAGCAATGAATTTTCGGAAATTTGAAATTCGGAATAACGTTTTTCGGGCCAATAATACTACGGATTTTTAATTATTCGTAAAAATGAAATTCGGAAGAATGAACATTCGTATTTATAACTTTCGGATAAATAACTATCGTGTTTTTGAATACTCGGAGTTTTGTTTCTTAGGAATTATAATATTCGGAATTTTGAAAATCGGAATATTGAAATTCGGAATTAAGTATTTCGGAATTGTTGGGTGTTCCCCTATTCTATTCGTGCATACAAATATTGGCACTGAGCGGGGATATTATAGTCTTAATAAAGTAGCTGCCCAATTTTTTTACATTCTCTCCTCCTAGCGTTATTCCCAGTCGCATCCGAAGCTTTCAGCTCGGAGTCTGGGGTCCGCTTTTACCAGTCATAGCTACAGATTTGGCTAGACCTCGATATTTTCCGTGAAGCGATTGCCATCTGACCTCCACGACTCAATGTTAACATTAGGCGATATCGAAGCTTTGCAGCTAGACCGTTGTTTTTGAACTTTTTAGGGCACCAACTACCCGTAACGACTGCCATAGATGTTCTTATGGCAACCGGGACCGACGGCTTAACGTGCTCTCCGAGGCACGACCAGACCAATGCAAATACCCATATTTAATGCACACAAATATTTGCACAGAGCGGGGATCGAACCCGCGCCTCCTGCGTAGCGGCCGCGTTCACTACCGCTACGCCACGGAGGCAATTTTTTACATTATCGTAACTTAATTTTACAGTATGTAGGAGGTCAGATAGCAGTCGCTTCACGGAAAATATCGAGGTCTAGCCAAATCTGCAGTTAAGACTGGTAAAGCGGACCCAAGACTCCGAGACGAAAGCATCGGATGCTACTGGGAATTAACGCTAAGAAAAGAAGTAGGTATATACGGCAGGAAATAAACACCCTCACATATAAAAATGCTGAAAAATGTGAGGGACATGTAAAAATGCTCAAATGAAACCGGCGAGCATGTTCGAAAATCATTGTGAAAGTAGAAGAAGCGACAGGTTCATGCCAGGATCGTAGCAGGTGGAAAACTGTGGTCTCTACCTACCCCACTGGGAAAGATTATGTATTTAAATGCAAGTAAAAATGTACACAAATTTCAAAAATCCTAGAAATTGATTAGTCAATGCATGGTGTACCTATAAAGCTATAGGTACTTTAGAGACAACCAAACCACTTTCGAGTTGCATTCTTTTTTTAGATTTTATTTTCAGTTCATGTTCAGCTCTGTTAAATCCAGCGCTTTTCTTCGCAAGTGACATCCTTTTGAAGAGAAGCCCAAATTACTCTACGAAAATTTCTATAATACGTAGCTCATGAATGATTTAGGTATAAAATATATTAAATGGGTAATTAACCCTTAGGTAATTATACAAAATAAATAAATTTATTATGTATTATATTTGTTAAATAGTTAACACTCAAATGAAACTACTTAGAATAATTTTAAATTAACATTGTGGGTCACGCAATTAGTTACATTTTCCTTTATTATACTCGTATATATATGTTGATCTATTTGCAAAAGAACAAAAAAACAACGCAAGAAGAAAACGATAAAAATATATCGATCGATATAACAGTCGCAATGACCTAGTTGGAGAGATGAGGCAAAGCTTCGGCACGGCAGCCGAATGCAATGACTCCTATCGCTGTCACGCGAACCACCGTCGTAAGCTTAGCACCAGCTATTTGTATAGAAAACGAATGTTTAGACACGGCAATAAATTAATATCCTACTAATATTATAAAATGTGAAAGTTAGTAAATTTTTAGACGTTTGTTACCTAATCAGTCACGTGTAAACTGTGGCACAGATTTTTTTGACACATAGACTTTTCCGGTTGGTGGTTACCTATCAATTCGCCTACTGTCATTTTAAATGATGGTTACGTGTGTATTACCTACGGTCGACTCAACTACGGTTGATTCACATAAGTTTAAAAGAGTCATTCACCATCTCGCGATCGTCAAATTCGCGAGCGCGCGCGAGTTGGCAACTTTTGATTTCGAATTATTTTTTCGTCTTCATCTCGCGCGCATGCTAAAGTATAGTCAGATAAAAAAGGATTAAAGAAAACATGAAACAGAAAACTAACGTATACTCGCGTCTTTACCTGCATTGGTTGATGCGCTGCGAATGTTTTTTTTTTTCATCTTAGATTTCGATATAGACTTGCGAAGTGAGACTAGGCCACTAGTGGGACATGGCCGATATTATGATATCTGTTATGAGTAGCTATGTTATCTTAATATGCGTCGTATGAAATTAGTTTTTTTTTTCGCTTATCTTTTACTTTAGGCTGTATTTAAGATAAATTTCATAATGTTTCACATATTACACTAGTTAAAATATTTACAAGAATAAAAAAAAGTATTTATTGTAATTATTATTTTAGTACATAATTTTTTTATGATATTTGTAATGAGTGTAGTGTTTTATTGTATATATTTATTGTAAAAAATTTAAATAAAACTATTATTTTTATTGGAATAAAAAATGGATAAATAGTTGGGGTAAGTAGTTCGGGTATCGAATAATTCCTCCTCATCGATTTTTACTGGTAAAGTGCCCAAAAAACGGGTGGCATTGCGCCGTCGGATGGTAAGGTTTTTTTATGCCAAACTAATTTCTTATCTTTTTCAAAGATCGTATATTTTCCACAACCTTTTTTTTCTCAGACAGTTATTATTATTTAAGCATCGTGTTGTAAAATATATTTCAAGAATAATACCTAATCGATTACTATAAAAAACGATTATTTATTTCCCACGCTTCCCCAATAGTGATTTCAGGAGTATTTTTACTGTGCATTCCTTAAAGTAGGTATATATGTTACGGGCAACTTGAGAAATCTGGTCCCTATGAATAGTGACCGGCATGTATTCGATAGGGACATCGTGCTTCCCACTTCTGAGAGGGCCATCTTAAAATTGTAGATGACCCAGGGTCCGTCAGGGAGCGCGCAATATGCCCTAGGCAATCTTACGTTCCAGCAACTGAAGACCCGCGACGGCATACTGTTTTAGTGGGTCCGAATTCGACATGACACTCCTGATGGCCGACGGGGGTGGTATCCGACGCAATTTTAGCACAAAATAAAGTTGAAACGGAATCCGAATTCCACGCGGGCGGAGCCGCGGGCAGCAGCTAGTATAAGTAATAAAACCAAAAAAGGTATTTTATTATTGTTTACTATTTTGATTATATTTGAGAAGCATCTCGTCAGTAAGCTTGACCGAATTCTGAACCACATTTCTCAATGGGGCTCTGAAAACCTGGTATTGAAACCAAGAAGACGCAGGTATGTGCGTTTACAGCAAAGGCTCTCCTTTCCTTCTCCTTTTGCTAATTCCCCTTACATTATTGATGACTACGTTGTTGATTTGATTTTTGTTTTATTTACTTAGCATTCGACAATACACATAATAAGTAACAGACGAAATTCTTGAGTCATTGTAATATTGTTGATTCGCTGAATATTGTTAGTTATTATTAGAAAAATAAGCATTTTGCCGTGTTGTTTTAAATTATATACCTATATCTCTCTCAAAAACTGTGTTTTCTTTTACTTCAAATTCAAGTCGTATAAATCTATATTGAGATGGCCAAATTTTGTGCATTTTCAAATAATTAATGTACGTGAACGCATGCTTAGGTTTTCTATTTTTCTATACATTTCTTTATAACATAATGACAAAATAATAGCTTCTTCCACGTCCATTATCTAAGCTCTGCCGAAACAAACTGACAAACTCTCGCAAAACGCGGTAGCGCTTATACCTCGGGATCAGGATCCGTATCTTAGACCTGAATCACGAGACTAACGAGGTCCTGACTCCCGCCATAGCACCCTATGCTATCCTCAAAAGACACATTTTAGGTGCAAGATATAATATCCCGAGTAACCACTGACCTCCGTTAACGCACGTTACATGTGAAGCTAGCCTAAAATATCTTATACATTTAAAATAGGTACCTAATTTAATCTATTACAACGTTTTTGTAGCTAACTGTACACAAATACGTCATATTTTCACAAACGCGCGAGTTGATGACACAAAAATAATTCAAAATCGAAAATTGCCAACTCGCGCGCGCTCGCGAATTTGACGATCGCGAGATGATGAATGACTCGTTTAAAACGCATACTGGACGACTCGAATACTGGTTCATTCACGTTTGGTTGCACTATGAAACAATTTTATTCATTGTAATGATTGTTTAAAATATTGGTTATTTCAACTACTGGACGACTCACCTACCGTTCATGTATACCTATACAATGTACCACCACCTGTAGCCACCTGGCTATAAAAAAAATAACCAGGCTAATACGGGAGCTCCGATTCCGCCTTACCCTTCTAACCTAATCTATCCAAGTCAAATTACGCAAGGTGGACACTGCGCGTCTCGACATGGCTAGATATAAATTAGAAGGTTAAGGCAGGAGCGGAGTTCCGCCATTAGACTTCGTGGTTATTTTTTTTTTATAGCTACCGATATTTGAACCGTAGCCTTAGGTGAATCGTCATGAACCGTGAAATTGTAGTTGAATTTATTTTTGCAGTTCCAAAATTCACTGCCGAGACATCTTATGAATTAAAGTGTTATACAGGTAATTAGCTCAATATCTATTATAATCAGTTTATTGTATCAAATTGTATTATAACAGCAGTGATCCTTTAATAGCAAACCGTACAATACAATAGGTAGTGTACGTGTATCAATTATAAGGTTCAGCGACATCGTGAAACCACCGTTTCTCATCACAAGTTGTGACCACAATCTAACGAGATTAGAGTGGCGCATCGCCTTTGAGGTTGACCATTGCCGCCGCCCCTACGAGTACAGCCGATATGATTGCATTTTTACATTTAACTTTACATGAAAAAAGTGTATACCTACTTAATAAGAATAGGTACACTTTTTCATAAAAAAAATTATACATACACCTTTACATGCAACTTACAATAACATATCTAACTAGGTATAATCGTAGTAAGTATAATAAAATTATGTACTCGTACCAATACTCCATTTGATTAGATACCTTAACAAACTATAAACAGACTCGTAGCGACTTTTAATAAAAAACATAATGAACTAGGGTAACTTACTGACTAATTAGTCGTTAAATATCAGTTTATAGAATAGTACCTACATTATGGTACGAGTGAGCAAAGTTGGTGATTACCGCCGAGGCGCTATTGAGACCCGAGCCGTCAGGCGAGGGTCTTAAGAGAGCCGAGGACGGTAATCATCATGCTCACACGTGGCATACGACGTTTTACAACACACTTGCGAATAAAATAACACTACAAATACTAAATAAACAATACTACAAATGAATTCGTTTTCCTATGCGCGCGCATCTAACAATGGCGATCGGCCATATTTAAAAGAATGAGGTTTGACCAATGATATTTTCATAACATAGATATGTCATATGCTTACAAATCAACGTAGAAATAGCAATAACACATCTATTTACATTTAATACCATTGGGTTTGACTTTAACTTTTTTTACTGTTTTTTTTTTCTGTACTTAGAGAAAAAAAAATGTTAAATTTGAGTGATAATTTTGTTTATTATACAATTATTACAAGTTGAAATTATTTATTTAAATACGAAAATGCATCAAATGACCATACAATGGGCATATTAATTTATTCGTACTATGAAACACGTTCTTTTTTGTATCAAAACTTTTTTAAGAACATAGACAATTATAAACACTTCCTATAAAATTTAAAAAAGCATCTATAACTCACTTTTGTGAATAATAGCAATGAAAAAGTCACAGTTTGATAATAGGTGTCATTACGTGCCTAATTGCGGTAAAATAATAGCACTTTTATGAGCAAGTGTGTTGTAAAAATATTAACTTAATATTAATAACATTAATAATAACATTATAATACTTACATATATATTTATTAAGTATACTATTATATAATTGTATGTGAAAGTGCAACCGTAAGTATACGTATTCTTTGTCGACTGAAGTTACATACACTGTCACATAAGCTGTTAGGCAAGGGATGTCACAAAATTGAAGAAAGGAAATACTAGTACCACTATCTTTACTAGTAACTATAGTAGGTACTATTTACGTTCTTCAATTTTGTATACCTTGGGACACAATCACTTATTATCAAGGATCAACATCCCACACAAAGGTTAAACAATCTAGTCATTAGTTGTTGTTTTATGGTTCAAGAATAGAAAAGGGTTTTTTTTTAAGGCGGAGGATTGGGTGATATACCGCATATTAGGAGAGGCCTATGCCCAACAGTAGACTGCAGTAGATTGCAATTGATTGGTTGATCGATTGAAGTAGACTAGCAATCTACGACTCCGTACGGAATTAATTACGACTTGTGAATGGAAGTCTCGAAAAAAGTATAGTCGACTCATGTCATTTTTTAATTAAATAGGTTATTTTCCGTTTATTCCCCTAGGGAAATAATTTTCTCTAACACTACGAAATCTCAAAAGCTACGTTATTTGGTTTCGCCAGTAAAATCCAATACTTAAATCCAAAGTCGTAAATAGTATTTTGAACGATTTTAACGTAGTATTTTAAAAGTGTAAATAACTTCTTTGGGTACTAAACCAAAATTGAGTAGTAACTGTAAGTGTAGTAAAGTAACTTTTTACAAAGCGTAGGTATATACCGAGCGATCGTACCTAAGTCCAGCTTTGATTTCCAAATAAAGTAAAGAATCATTAGGTTTTCTGTAAGGAAAAATTACACCAGCCTACCTAGAAAAGTAGTGTTTAAAAAAAAATACGTTAATAACAGACGTCAACGGATGTCAATCCCATATCTATTGTATTCTATTTTGTAAACGTATTGCCACTTGTCTGGAGGGTCTAATTGTTAAGCTAGGCTAGTAGGTTCACCTTTGTTTGACAAAAAACGTATGACAAAACATCATTTGACAAACAACGTTTGAAAAACTAATCATTTGACAAACTTTCATTTCGCAAACATATTACTTTAAAAATAATCATCGGACATAATACACGTTTCGCAAATGTATTTCTTAGAAAACATTTCGATTGCTAAAATTTTATTAAAAAAAATTTCATTTGACTAAATAAAGTTCTGCATGGTTATAAAAAAAAAATAACCACAAATTCTAACATAATCTATCCAAGTCGGAATGAGAAGCTTTCTCAATAATCTATCACTAACTGTCGGTTTGTCAACAGACAAAATAATCAATTTGTGAAATGATGTTTTAAATATTTTGTCTAATGAGTAGTTTATTAAACAATAGTTTGTCAATAGATACATTTATCAAGTATAATTTTGTCAAACGTTGTTTGTCAAATGAAAATTTGACATTTGTTTTTTGTCAAATGATAGATAGGACACCAGTCAAATGATAGTATCCACTTCCTATCAACTGTCAAACTGACTACTCAAACACAAAATGGCGGTCAACTACCCGCTTCAAAATATAAATAATACAATTAGGTATTTTACATAACCAAATAAAGGTATACTTCGTTTGATTGGGTACCTAACTAAAGCTAAACAATCTTGTATCGACTTTTTACAAGAAAACACGTATTAAATAAATAAATTGGCTTACGAACTCACAAACTAGTGGTTCAATTTCGTTTTTTTTTTTTGGCTTTTAATGAATTTCTAAACAGAATGTTATTAATAAACTGAGTTTTTAATCACACATATTATAAAGCTACCAATATATCAAGATTGTTCACGTTTAGTTGATTGTATGTACGATGTCATTTTAACTTGATATATCTAATTAAATTTTAAACAAACACGATAACAATAAATAAATGATTGATAAATTAATTAGCTTACGCGATTGTAGGTATGGGTAATTATATCATAAGTGGTAATATTATTCGCCACTTCTAAAACAAACAAAGGCCACAAAAGCAATTCCTTGGTCGCTATAACGACGAACAACCCCACTGTTTACGAGTCGAAGTCTGCACGAGAAACAGTAACGCACCACCTTCGTCCGAACACGAACACCCCCGATACACTCCGAATTCTGTACGACCAGCACTAAATCAACCGGTTCTAGCTCAATTTATAACTTCTACTTAAGCCGTTTCGGACGCGACCAAAATAGTTTAAAATGGACGCTCTTGAACATTCATCTCATTTTTAAAAGTGATTCTAAATTTAAGTGATGTGTTCCAAGTTTCTATAAAATAAGTTGACAGAAATATAATAAAAATGATCCATTTTTTTCTGTTGTTACTACAATTGACAATAGTTTTCGCAGCAAGAGAACCGCGCCAAATAATATTAGCGAACCAAGGGACTATTGCAGGAATGTATATTACGAGATTCCGAACGAAAAGGATAGCGGCTTATGTAGGCATACCTTATGCTCAACCTCCAATTGATTATAGAAGGTTTATGCCGCCTGAATATTTAGATTTGCCCCAATGGGACGGTGTGAAGAATGCCACAATATACGCTCCGGACTGTATGCAAGCTGTCCCAAAGAAGGAGGATGTGAGGTATCCTATAAAGAAACATGATGATTTGTTTAATAAGTTACTGGAATCGCAGATGGAAGAAAAAAGAAAACAGGAATTTTCCGAGGATTGCCTGTTTTTGAACGTATATGTGCCGGATGGTAAGTTTATAATTATAAATTAAATGCAAGTTATTGTAAATATTATGTTACAATAACTTGCATTTAAAGTAATAGTAATTACTAAAGTTAGGTATGAGTATAGGTAAATTTAATATTTTAAGTCTAAATAGGCAATAGTAGGTTTAAACTAGCAGACCTGGCATCCATTAAACGTTAATTTTCCATATTAAAATAAGGGTTAGTGGTAGAAGGGTAAGCCTTTTAATGTCAAATCATGAAAAGGGAAAATTAAAAATTTTATTCAAAAAATAAAAATAGAAACTTGGGGTGATATTATAAGTAATAAAGGGGCCCCCTATATCACTAAAAATAGCCGACAACCTATTCTGAGACCTACCAATTATTATTCGCCTCCGCTTATATCATAAACACAAAAAAAAATTATAGAACAGGTCTAGCCATATCGGAAAACGTTAGTTACAAGATTTTTTACGAGAATTTTATATAACCTAATGTGTTACTGGCAATGTATATAAACCGGTATTCTATATAATACCTAGGCAATGTATAGAATACTGAGTGCGCAGTCAGTAATGTGTGAATTGTTATCAAAAAACATAAATGGTGGTTATAAAAAAATAACCTCGAAGGCTAATGCGGGAGCTCCTTCTAAAGCTAAACTATATCTCCAATTTATATAAGTCAAGGCGCGCATTGTTTTTGGTAATCACCTCACCAATCACCACCAATCAAAAATCTCGACTTATATAGTTCGAGATATAGTTTGGAAGGAGCTCCCACATTAGCCTTGGAGGTTATTTTTTTATAACTATCGAGAAATAGAAATTCCGCAAAGCCATCCAAATATAAACTAAGTTTAAATCTGTTTATTTTACACATTGCCGGTGGAGCAGCAGGCATTCTGTATTATAGCATACATTGCCTAGGCATTCTGTAGAGCACCTAAATTATATAGATTGCTGGTAACATAAATATAAGGATAATATCAACCTCATTATGGTTACATAAATGCATATCGAAAGGAAACCCAAATTTCCAAAACAGGACTTTTAATTTCAATATTTCAGAACGAAGTTAATCTATGCGTGGACCATAGATTAACTTCGTTCTGACAGTTGAAATTAAAATGTCCTAATTTTTATTTATTATTGTGTGAAGTGTTTTTTGTTAAGATTTATTTTAGACTAACAGCTCGTCCCGGTTTTGCACGGGAATATTTAATATTTTACCCCTTTAGAGGAGTAATTTCCAAATGTCCTTCCTTAGAGAATACTTACCTATAGATTATCTGTTCTGTGCATGTAGCAAAACCATAATTCCCATGAACTGAAGGGGACCGCCACTTTCCCGTCAAAAATGTCAAATCGTGCTAGATTGTCTTTGATTTGCAATTATACAGTATGTATCTGACAGTGACAACCATAGCTCATATTTTCGCCATTTCAGGAAATCGTTTGTTTTATTGTACATTGCACAATATTTAAGACATAAACTGTCAACATTTCAAGTTTGTAGCCCCAGCGATTTCGAAATCAATGTCAGCTCCGTGACACCACCCAATGATACCACTGGTAGTGTCAAGGATGTCTCTAGTAAATAGGTACGAAGTAATAATTAGTACTACTTTCACCTAGTACATTTTAATAATTTTTGCAATGAATTTTCAAAGCTCGACACATTGAAAATCATTTAAACATTACTTACTATTTTTTATTAGATACATAATGACAACCCAACTATTCGCCCAGTTTTTACGTGGGCGTGATGTTACCTACATCTATCATCCATAACCCAACTATTCGTACAATGATTGATGCATAAAAAATAAATACAAATTATTGTCTAAATTAATGCCTAATCTATATTACCTAGGTACAGGCGCGGATCCAGACGCGGAACTAGGTTGTGGGCACAGGTACCTGAAGATCGGTCAAGTGCGAGTCGTAGTGCGAACTCATGTCAAGCATGTTAAATACGCCCGGGGGAGGGGGGGGGGGGGGGTCTTTGGCGGTGTTGGTCTCACATTGATTTGTTGAATTGAACGCGGTGAGACGGAAATCGAACCTTATGGAGTGGGGTGCAGAAATCGCAGGGGCAAATGCTAGTCAGCTTCCTCGAGTAGCTTTCATTAATAGTTCCTTTAAGAAAAACCCCAACAGGAAGTGGACTTGGTAACGCCGGGACTCTGCGATAAGGAACGAGACAGACTTTTTCATAATGGACAGTAGTTACGCACATATTTAGAGATGTCTTTGTGATCAACAATTTTCAAACTGGAAGCGATCACCAACTTATCCGATGCTCTCTAAATATCAACATAAAGGCTGAAAGATTCCGAATGATATATAGCTCTAGGGTCCGAAAAGTTCCAACTGGAACTTCAAAATCGTTTCGCAATGCTGGAAACCTAGCGGCATTGACGAGAAGGCCGACATAGTGGTCAAAACATTGCAGGAAGTGTCTCGAAAATTGTTTCCCGGAAAACGCAAACAGCAAGAGTCCAGGCTCTCTCCTGAGACTTCCGAACTTTAAATCAAAAAGCCGATACGACGCGATCTTGAACGCTCCAACACTCGCTTCATCCAGGAGACAATCGAGCTATATAGGGGGGTCAAAAGTGTTCGCTCAGCAGTTGGGAAGGCCCCATCTGACGAAACTTACTTACTGAGCTATACGCAGCACGGATGAGTAAACCGACGGGACACAGCGACGAAGACCTGTGCAGAGACACACCTGGACAGAGCCCCACTCACGCGCCATTACACCGAGGAGATACCAGATGTCGAATAGTCGGCTCTCAGGCAACTGAAGAACAACAGATGCCCTGGTGATGACGGAAATTACTACTGAGGTGCTGAAAGCAGGTGGCGCAACAATCCTGAAAGAGCTAGCGAGTCTCTTTAATTCCATCATCCGGCAAGAGCTAACACCTAGGGCACAGAGCGGGAGTGCGGTGGTACTGTTCTTCAAAAAAGGTGATAAGACTCTCTCACTCCCGAGCTATGTCTATAAGTTGTTCTCAAGAGTCGTCACAAATCACCTCGCGGATAAGCTCGACGAGTTCCAGCCACCTGAGCAAGCCGGGTTTCGAAAAGGCTATAGTACCGTGGACTACATCTATACTGTTCGGCAGATTGTAGAAAAGACGCAGGAGTACAATCAGCCGCTGTGTAGGTATGGCGTTTGTGGACAACGAAAAAGCCTTCGACTCAATCGAAACCTGGGCAGTGCTGAATGCCCTGCAGCAGTGTCGTGTAGATTGGCGATACATCGAGATGCTGAGATGTTTGTATGACACTGCCCCAATGTCCATCTTACTCCAAGACCAGAAGACGAAACCCATTAGCCTCCAGCGTGGAGTGAGACACGTAGATGTTATATCTCCCAAACTATTCACCAACGTATTGGAGGACGTCTTCAAGACTCTGGATTGGACTTTGGCGGGGTACCAACATCCACGGTGAGTACATCTCGCATCTTCGGTTCGACGACGACATCGTCATAGTTGCTTAGTCGCTGGAACAACTGGGCGAAATGCTGCACAGCTTGAATGGAGCTTCTCGACAAGTTGGCCTGGGTGTAAACTTGGACAACACCATGATGCCACCCCATCTCTTCCCGTGAGTGTCGTAGATATGTGCGTGCGGGCGCTGCTATATGCGTCGGGGAGGTGCTATGTGCGTGGGGGCGCTGCTATGTGCGTCGGAGAGGTGCTATGTGCGTCGGAGAGGTACTATGTGCGTCGGAGAGGTGCTATGTGCGTCGTGGCGCTGCTATGTGCGTCGGAGAGGTGCTATGTGCGTCGTGGCCCTGCTATGTGCGTCGGAGAGGTTGTATGTGCGTCGGAGAGGTGCTATGTGCGTCGGAGAGGTGCTATGTGCGTCGGAGAGGTGCTATGTGCGTCGAGGCGCTGCTATGTGCGTCGGAGAGGTGATATGTGCGTCGTGGCGCTGCTATGTGCGTCGGAGAGGTTCTATGTGCGGCGGAGAGGTGCTATGTGCGTCCGAGAGGTGCTATGTGCGTCGAGGCGCTGCTATGTGCGTCGGAGAGATGCTATATGCGTCGGAGAGGTGCTATGTGCGTCGGAGAGTTGCTATGTGCGTCGGAGAGGTGGTATGTCCGTCGAGGCGCTGCTATATGCGTCGGAGAGGTGCGATGTGCGTCGTGGCGCTGCTATGTGCGTCGGAGAGGTTCTATGTGCGTCGGAGAGGTACTATGTGCGTCGGAGAGGTGCTATGTGCGTCGGAGAGGTGCTATTTGCTTCGGAGAGGTACTAAGTGCGTCGGAGAGGCGCTATGTGCATCGAGGCGCTGCTATGTGCGTCGGAGAGGTGGTATGTGCGTGGGGCGCTGCTATGTGTGTCGGAGAGGTGCTATGTGCGTCGGAGAGGTGCAATGTGCGTCGAGGCGCTTCTATGTGCGTCGGAGAGGTGCTATGTGCGTGGGAGCGCTGCTATATGCGTCGGAGAGGTGCTATGTGCGTCGAGGCGCTGCTATGTGCGTCGGAGAGGTGCTATGTGCGTCGAGGCGCTTCTATGTTCGTCGGAGAGCTGCTATGTGCGTAGGAGAGGTGCTATGTGCGTCGGAAAGGTGCTATTTGTGTCGAGGCGCTGCTCTGCGCGTCGGAGAGGTGCTACGTGGGTCGAGGAGCTGCTCTGTGCGTCGGAGAGGTGCTATGTGCGTCGAGGTGCTGCTATGTGCGTCGGAGATGTGCTATGTGCATCGGAGAGGTGTTATGTGCGTCGGAGAGGTGCTATGTGCGTCGGAGAGGTGGCCACGTGGCCTGGTGCAGTAATATCCAGGTACAGTACCCGGCCACGTGGCCTGATGCAGTAATATCCAGGTACAGTACCGACGGAGAGGTGCTATGTGCGTCGAGGTGCTGCTATTTGCGTCGAGTAGGTGCTATCTGCGTCGAGGTGCTGCTATGTGCGTCGAGGCGCTGCTATGTGCGTCGGAGAGGTGCTATGTGCGTAACAGCATAGGTCTTATAGTTTCGGAGAAAAGTGGCTGTGACATACGGACGGACAGACAGACGGACGGACAGACATGACGAATCTATAAGGGTTCCGTTTTTGCCATTTGGCTACGGAACCCTAAAAAACGACTGTTTATACTGGAGATTGATGGCACTTGGTGGAATTTGCTACACATATTGAATAAAGCACTTGTACTTTTCCACAATCATATAATTGTGAATTTCACATTAATATAATTGTTATAATTGTGGAAAAGTACAAGTGATTTATTCAATATAAATAAAATACGTGTCGGAGGAATTAAATTTTGTGTTTGTAATCGTAAGTTATATGTTTAACTTTTGTTTCTTTAAACTTTCTCATGAACCTTTCTGTTGTTTTCTTGATTGTACCTAGCCTTTCGCAATAATGACATTTTCACATTTTGGACGTTTTACTAGTAAGTCGTTTTGTCACTCTAGACATTCTCATTTTATAGACATTTAAACATGTGGACCTTCTGCAAACAATGACATTTTTCCCTTATGGACCTTCTGATTCGGAGGGGAATGTACTTACACTTCAGACCTATGCTCCTTAAAAAGGCGTACAAAAAAGCCGCAATAATTTCTGATATTGTAACAGTATGAACAAATGCTGGTATATCGTCTATTGCACTATACGCTGTGTTCCAAATCACGCGTGATTCATGATTCATTTGTTTGGTTTTTTTTCAATAAACCATAAAAAAGTGACTTCACAGGTCTATTAAGATGGTGGGCATGCCCATATTGCCCACCCTAGTGGATCCGCGCCTGCCTAGGTACTCATATAAATATTAGTGATAAGAAAAAGAACGTATTAGGCACATAGGAATGACCCCTAGGGGTCATTCGTATTTATTCGTTATCACGTCACTCTCAAAATAAACAAGATAAACAGTTTTATTTAAACTTTTTCCTGTTGATTCGGTCGGTCGGTCCGACTGATCGGATGGTGCGGGTTTTTTCCTGTTGATAGGAATTTACGTCTTATCGGTTGACGCCGCGCCGATTAAATTTTTCCTATTGGTCCGGCTGATCAGACAGCGTGGATTTTTCTTCCTGTTGGTTCGGCTGATCGGACGATACAGAGATTTTTTTACTTATTTTAGGATACCTATTGAATCAAAATACTTGCCATAATACAAAGTGCTATAATTGAATGAAAAAATAAGTTTAATTTCTATATTTCTATAGCTATATACTGGGTGGCGCAAAAGTACTGGCACTAAAGAAAATACCTTTATTTTTTTTATATGACATTTTCTGTCATTCTGTTGTTGAAAATTGTGTAGTGAACAAATGTAAAATACACTGAAAATAAACATGGACCGTTTTACTCCCCAAGAACGTGGAATAATTGTGTCAATGTTCTTACGGAATAATTCATCAGTGATAAGAACACAACGTGAATTTCGTCGACGATTTCCCCACCGTCCGGCACCGATTGGTCGCACAATTCGACGCTTTGCCACACGCCTTGAAGCAACTGGCTCAACATTGGATAGACCTAAGTCTGGGAGACCAAGAACAGGCCGTTCAGCTGAAAATATCGATGCTGTGCGCGAAGATGTGGAAGAGTGTCCAGAAACATCAACGAGGCGACGTGCCACGCAATTGGGCATTTCCAGACGGACCCTGCAGCGTATTTTGGTGAAAGACTTAAAGATGTTCCCGTATAAAACTCAAATGACTCATCAGCTGCTGCCTGCTGACCACCGAGCTCGTCTAGATTACTGCCAGCGCGTCATAAACCTCAACCTTGAAGAGGATGATTTTCCTTCAAAATTGGTTATGAGTGACGAAGCGCATTTCCATCTCTCAGGGCATGTCAATAAGCAGAATACTCGGTTCTGGGGCACTGATAATCCGCGCATTATTCAAGAAACACCTCTACACCCACTAAAAGTTACTGTATGGTGTGGCATCTGTGTTGACAGAGTGATCGGACCCTATTTTTTCGAAGACGCTGGAGGCAATGCGATAACTGTCACTGGAGAACGCTACAGAACCATGTTACGTGAGTTTTTGATACCCAGTTTGGACGAATTGGGGCTGGAGCACATCTGGTTTCAACAAGACGGCGCTACGGCACACACAGCGCGCGACACTATGGACTTAGTGAGGGACGCTTTTCCAGGCCGAGTTATCTCTCGTTTTGGCGATTTGCCTTGGCCTGCAAGATCACCCGATCTGACCAGTCCAGACTTCTTTCTTTGGGGTTTTTTGAAATCTCGGGTGTATGTGAACAAGCCACAGACTCTCGCAGCTCTAAAAGAAAACATTCGTCAAGAAATAACGAACATATCGCAGGAAGTGTTACGGCAAGTTATGCAAAATGTCATAAATAGGGCTCAAATGTGTATCAACTCTGGAGGTCACCATTTAAAAGACATCATCTTTAAATCCTAATGGTACGAAATTTAATGGTACAAATATACATTTAAAAAAACCTAAATCTAGTTTTCTAATTTAGAAAAAATGTTATAGCCGAACCAAATAGGGTCTTTACTTTTGCGCCACCCGGTATAATTGTCAAACAAAACATTCTGTTTATGCAATTTATATCTACCTATTGCTATAATATAAATCTATATAAATACAAAATCTCTTTTATGTGTTGGCTGGAGGACAAAGATACATGAATACCGACTATAAAATTAATTGAATAGAGGACGAGACTTAAGTGAAAAGGCGAAATAATATATCTTCATAATATAAAATTTCAATAAATTATGCTATAAAAAATCTATAAGTTACCAAAAATATAATTATTCCAAAAGATATTTCAGTTGCCTGAACGCAAAATTTAGGGTGGTGCGAAGGTGAAATATTACCACTATATTTCATGAGGTGCTGACACCGCCACAATTTAATAGTCCATGATAAACTCGGACTCTAAGACAGTTGAGGAAAAATGGTGGCTATACACCTTTCGGCCAATCAGCAGCGTCAAGTAAAATTGACTATAAATTGAACAAAATTGTACTTGACGAATTCAATTCTTTCATGTTCCTAGTGATTTCCTGGTTGCGATTGTTATGTGTGCGGACAAGTGGAACGCCAGGCAGTTGAATACGCACTGATGAATAATTGATGTACCTAATGACTATGCAGCTACAATAACTATATACTGATAGATACTTACTTATACATAGCTTTTAACTAGGTACAATACATACAACAGCGACCGAGGTCCGTTCAATATTTTAGTTTAATTTAATTACTTTTACGAGAGCGACCCAAGAAGAAAGTTAGCTCCTTAGTCGCGTCCGTTGCATAGCAGGAGCACCGATTAGTAGGTGAGGTTAATTTGGGCGTCGAAGGTCCTGGTAAAGTCCTGTACACCCAAGATCCTTTAAGCTTGTACTTTACTTTACTTTTGCGCCACCCAGTACTAACAGCTTGGTTCATGCAAACCTATCAATAGGCAGCATAGTGTACGACCACTATTTTATTGTTGCTGTGCAATTCTGTAAGCATACAGCGTCGAACACAGTGCTGCGACAGTTTTGATAGAGCGTGTCATTGGTCGATCTCCTGTGACGTCACCTAGTTCGACCAATGACTAACTCAATCAAGGTTGTCGCAGCGCTGTGCTTACAAAACAGCTACACTGACTTACAGGTGAACTGGAATTTAAGCTTTATCCCAAAGGATATCTGCATTACATTTTTTAACGGGATGACTCCAATAAATATTTTATACCTACCATTAGTTGGGACATTTTTGGAATTCATATCGTAAATCGACTGTCGCAGGTATTCGTACCGTTCAAGACTAATGGCTTTACGTGATCTCTGGAACACAGACATGTGACCTCTTATAACGTTCTTTATGAAGCTTTAAATTTTAGCGTTATTTATAAACACAGATCAATCATTTCATGCGTTTATCGTTTAAATACAGGTAAAAAGCTGCAAATAAACGATTTGTTATTATCGAAAGTCCTCCATGAGTTCCCCCTATTTGGGACAAAATAGGGACACCATAGTCCCACACCCGAGGGGGTTAAGGTGGCTAGAGGAAATCTCACCCTAGGCAACCAATGACCCAAGACGGTCTGCGGTTTAAGTCGGTTCGAGTCTCTCCCCTCCCCTCCGCTAGCTTCAGTGGGGTTTAGGGGGAAATTTTCGTGGGGAATTCCACACTTAAAAAAATATACCATACATTCAATACCTACCAATGCCCATGATTTCAAGGTTTATTTAGGCATTTACTTTCAGGTTCACACAATAGTAATACTGAAATATATTCAAATAACATAAGTAAGTAGGTACACGATATACCCCGATCTAACAAAACGTCGGCGTACGACCCCCTTACATCGAAATACCACAAACTTAACGAAAAGAAAGCATAAATAGTCCTTCATTAACCCAGTTTGGGATCCGCGGCTGCCCTACGATCTGATAAGGCATTGGTTCTGAGTCACGTGGCGGTAATCGACTTGGCAACCCACATGTTTCTAGGTTTTCTTTTACGACAATACTAAATTGGCTTTACTTCTATTATGTTTTGTATGCATTTGATAGGCCTCTGTGACGAAGAGTCTAAATATTGCGATTCTAATCAGTTACTTCCTTACTTCTATAAAACACTTTTTATTACCTGACTCGCGCCTTTTGGGACTGGGTAATAAGTACCCTTTTTCATTTTGGAGTGGACCTCGAACTTCGAGGACTTAAAGGAATGCGACTGGGGCTAGTATGAAGATGATGATGTTGATGACGTAGTAAAGCATAATGTGCATCCTCAGAGTTGAAACATCGGTCAGATCACTATTTGAGTATATTCTAAATTTTGAATGGACTGTGACGAGTTTAATAAGATTTTGATTGTGTCCAATTTTAGTAGTGACGAATTTACAACAACCCTTTTAAATTTACAACAACCCTTTTAAACTAGGTTTAAGTTTAGTTTTATATAATAATGACCATTGTTCTCCATTAAGCCAGAAAACATTGAAAGTTAGCTTGTGAACATGCAGTTATGTACCTATGTCACTTGGACCTAAGTATTTCAATTCTTATAAAAATGTCAACATTCTGAGTAGCTTATTAACTACAAAGCACCTTGAGTTGTTTAATGGCAGTTAATTGTTTGTAAAGGTTTTTACTTTACTCATGACTTTTAATATATGTTTGAATTCAATCTTACTACTACTAAGATCAGATGAGGGGTAAACTTAGGTTTAGGACTAGGTTTTACTTAATCACGCCAGAAAAACTGTACGGATCTAGATGAAAAACACACAAATAGACTATATATAATCTAGAATAGGCCTTTCTGTTAGGTTATTCGCTCCTTTTTATCAGTTATTTCAATAAAAGCACAGAAAAAGTGAAATTTTATTGGATTGGAAATACGCAATATTTATCTTAAACACAATACTTATCATTAATTTATAATGGTTCTAAAAAAATAGAATTTATTGAGTTCAATCACCTAACTTTTGTACCAATTATAATAATTCTCTCCCATTTAAAAGATATGAATGGTTGGATTGAAACAAAAGTGTTTGTCTCAAATCAAAATCGTCTTACAAATTATAAATGTCCTTTGAAAATCTTTTCAGGTTGAAAAAGTCTTCAATTTATGGACATTTTCGTTTCAATCACCCCGTCGATAAAAAATGGAGGCTTTTAAGAATAATTTTAATTAATTGTTCTGCAACCATTAGAAGATTTTTTTTAATTAAGAGATTTAAAAAAAGAATCATTATCGTTGTATCGTCAAGAGTGGTAGAATGCAAATAATGGATAGGGCTGTTCTCCATCTAACAATAAACATTACAGTACATGAATAAGTGCCCGCTTGACGACAATAGGCTCGCCCCCAATTACGTGGGACAGAAAATCATAGTTGGCGAAATGTGGGTGTAATTGATAATACACCTCTGCCTACCCCTTTGGGAATTTACAGGCGATTATAGGATTGAATTTTATACAGATTACTAGCTGACCCGGCGAACTTCGTACCGCCATATTTTCCACCCGCGTGGTATTCTGATTCCGATTTATCAGTGTTTCTCTACAATATAATGCATGTATTATACATATAAACATTCCTCTTGAATCACTCTATCTATTAAAAAAAACCGCTTCAATCAAAGTCCGTTGCGTAGTTTTGGAGATTTAAGCATACATAGGGACGGACAGACAGCGACAGCGACTTTGTTTTATAATATGTAGTGATGATGATAGTGAAGTGATGTATGTATGTAATCAATATCACAGAGTTAGTCCCGGTTGCATTGAAAACTTGTACTTTGGAACCCAGGGGCCCCTCTCTCGTTCTTAGGATTTTGTTTTCTTGACTTTTCCGGAAGCAACTATCGAATGACCTTCCAATCCCGATAGGAAAGCCTCATCCGTCAATCGACAAGCGTACCGGCTTGCAGATGAGGTTGACCTATAAGTCTTGATTTCCTCATACCTACACCCTTCGTAGGTTTTCAAATATCTTCTATAATATAAAAATGAATCCCTATGTGTTGCTAAGCGCAAATCTCGAGAACGGCTGAACCGATTTCGCTAACTCTTTTTTTAGAATATTCCTTGAAGTACGGGGATGGTTCTTACGGAGAGAAAAAAAGAAAAAGAATCGACTGTTAGCCAGTACGAATTTCGCGGGGTCAGCTAGTAAATAATGAAAACAAACCTCTAAAAGAATGCATTAAAATGATACATAGAGCAGTAGCAGCAGCTAAGTACTGGAGTATATTTTAACGCAGAATGAAGTTCATTACTAGATTGGTTCGTAGTCTGACTAAGAGGTTAGCTTGGAAAGTTTCGCGGTTCTCAGAGTTTCATCACTTTCATCAAGTAATCTTGTTAGGTGTTAATCAGTTTGGTCGGTGGATATTTCATTTTAGGTAACGAAAAGTTTGTTCATATTTATTATTATTAACAAGTTTAGAGGAATTTTCGTGATGAAAATTACAAAAATCTTTCTCCATAAAAAAGAATATACCTAGAGGTCCGAGCCGACCGCAGACCGCAGCAGCATATACAACTTTGATATGGGTAAACGGCACCATTGAGAAACTGCAGTGAATTATAATAAATAAATATTATGACATTCAAATCTATTTCACGGTACGCTGTATCTGCTGCATGCTGTATGCTGCTGCGATCTGCAGTAAATTACTTACAAGTTATTTTCTTTAGTTTGCTTTAGAATGATTAGCTTGACAAGTAACATAAATTTTCCTGGAAGGCTCCTCCTTTCCTGGGGGTGATAGGTGAAGCCACTTGTGACTCTAGCAGAAGAAATTGCAAAGAAACACTCGCGAAACAAATTTACTTTGTCTCACATCTCAATATTTTTAGCGATAACATATAGTTTACCTAAATACAGGTCCATAATCACTCTGGGCAACTAACGACCCGAGACGGATTTGGCTCGAGTTCGACATAATAGGGGGGAGCTCTCCTTAATTCCTCGAAAAACACTTCAAAATCTGTATGGTTACTTAGACTAACTGCATAATCGTTTCTACTATATGAGACTAACAATGATTGGTTGACGTTACGTCAGTTCGCAAACGGCTCCATTGCAAGAGGCCTTGATTGGCTGCGCACGGGGATAGGACGGGGAATCGTCAAAAGTGTTCAAATAAGGGAAATAAAATAAATTAAAAAAGAAACAGAAACAGGTCGGTAGAAAATGCATTGAGTTGCTAAACATCGACAGTTAACAAAATGCAGGATACTTTACTAATCTTCAGTTTGAATGTCGAAGGAATAGTTGAATTTATTAGTTACCCAAGGAAGAGAAATCAAGCTTTTATGTAGGATGTATTAAGTATTTCCTCAAAGAGATGGCTCTGTTCCAAAGCTGAAACTGAGATCTGTGTTCCACCATTGTTTATTACAAGACCTTTATCTGTTATGTTATCTTACCATTCCAAGTGCGAAAGTTTGTATTAATGGCTGGATAACGAATAAATAAATACACTAGGACATTCTACGTAACCCTTTCTAGACCCAAACTGAGTATATTTTGACTAGGTACTTAGCTTTTATTGGTTTCTAAATGGTTATTCCGCAATAAACATAATATTTACGACGACTAACTCCTGAAGCGATATTTTAAGACCCAAGTTTAATCATTTTTGGTATTTGGTACCATGTAATACAGCGAGCCTAATGCCGTCAAGCGGCACTTTGTTATAGGCAGTGTGTTTACTGTCGCATAGAGATCAGTCCTATCCCTTAGTCGTGTTCTACGACACACACGAATAGATAGATATATAGATAATTCTTTATTGTACACCAATAGAATAGAGATGGAGTGGCCCTATACTACTTCACCAGGAACCAATTTTTCAAACAAAGTTTCATGTTACTATAGAGATCCGATTCTAAACACTCCATGGATTCACCGTGCGGTCGCCGGGTCCATAGCGTGATACAGAGAGGAACACCGTGACGGCGACTGGGACTTGCGACCCAGATGTAGGTTTAGGGTGGCCACCTTGTGATGCATCAGCGCTCACCTCCACCGTCAGTAGTGTTCCCTCCCCTACCTATCCAAATTTGGTAAGATCCTATCAATGCCGCTTTTGATATTCGATTTAGTAAAGAGCTTACTGAAGCTCTTGGCAATCCGAGGTCTTTAAGTAAGTTGTACAGGGATTAAGCTGGAATTCCGCTTGCTCCTACTTCTACGGCGTAGAGTTTAACCACGTAGCCGTTTTTGGTTAACTCGTTAGTCAAGTAAAGGTATTTGTTTGTCTTTATAGCGTGGTCTTTAGGTATAATAGTTTCCCACGGTACTGTGAGTTCTACAAGCACTGCACGCCTATGCGATCGTGAAAAAAGGAATATGTTGGGTCTATAGTCGGTTTTATAGTGGTTCTCATACGGTGTCTACGAGTATAGTCCAGTCAACGGCAGCTATTAAAATTGAATATGGCTTTTGAGATGGTTGAATTATAATAGTTTTCTCCGTAATGTGACTAGAGTGCTAAGGTAACTATGTATTTTATTTATAAGATATGAGTATGAATGATTGCTATCCGGAATAATAAATTTCAATATACTCGTAGGTACATGTTTTATAACCCAAACGTGGACCGCAAAGCAAAGTTTTATAACAGTAAATAAAAACGTTTTTAGAGTGCGCATCCATTCGTAATCCTTTTATAGCTTTTACTCTATCACTCTAATTTTATTTAGTGCTCGTGTATTGCAATCTTTCATGAAAAAGTTGAGTGCATTAAATATTCTGCAGTCTGCACATTTATTTTATTTTTTGGGATTTAGGTAACACTATATAACACCCGATTTTTTCAAATATCTTCGGTTCTACTCAACCGATTGCGATCAAACAAATGTAAAATTTTCTAAACAGAAACTATTAGTCTATTTTTTTCCTAAAAAAAATAGACAAATAAAACTAAAGCTAAATTTTTTTGGAGATTTATTTGTCTATTTGTTTGTTTCTATTTGTTTAGTATCTTTAATTTATTAATGTAACCCAAGTATTTTTTTAGTTAAGTACCTCCTTTTCATTCTGAAAACATATTCCTGTAGGGCTGCCAACGTGATTACTATTCAAGGCAGGTGGCGCCACGTGCAACAGCTAATCTATACAACTTTATTAGTTATACACTAAGATAGAGCTTTACAAACTTACATTACTTAAGTAACATCGCCATTTATAGTCAGTAAACAAAAGTTCGGAACTAAACCCATTTGAGTGGTATAACCCGCGCCACGTATCTTGGACCTAAAATGTGCTCAAAATGTGCCCTATACGCGCAGTACACATTTCTTGAGTGTCTTTTGAGGATAGCACGGGATGCTACTGCGGTAGACGAAATCAAATTAACCAAGAATAGACTATTACAAAACAATCCGCGGGCGCCAGAGCCTCGTATGTCTTACGATTTAGGTCCAAGATACATGACGCGGGTTATAATACTGATCGTAGTGCCTATATTAATGCGCCATTTCTGATACCAATACCTAACATTAATGGTATACATTTATCCGAAGTTTTAACTTCCTTTTTTTCGTCACAATCTTCACTTTAGATTCCGAGATTCATTTCGGAGACCTCGGTCCGCATGCCGACCGGTGCGTATGTCATCTTTTACGATGCGAAGTCAGCGCGTCTAGGGTCTACCCCTCCTACCAGGATACCAGACATTTTGTTATCTAACACGTAGTCAGGCGATCGCTGCGTAACGTGGCTATACCAACAAAGGCGAGTGTATTTCCTGTCCCTACATAAAGATTTCATTTCTAAATGTTGAAACTAGACGGCATAGAATTTGATAGTTATGTAACTTTACTTAGTAGGAGAGAACTCACCGGTATTATGGAAAGACTCACTGACTTTTCATTCATTCTTCTTCCTCCTAGCGTTAATTCCCAGTCGCATCCGAAGCTTTCAGCTCAGAGTCTGGGGTCCGCTTTACCAGTCTTAACTACGGATTTGGCTAGACCTCGATATTTTCCGTGAAGCGATTGTCATCTGACCTCCACAACCCAATGTTAACATTAGGCGATATCGAAGTTTTGCAGTTAGACCGTTGTTTTTGGATTTTTGAGGGCTCCAACTACCCGTAACGACTGCCATAGATGTTCTTATGGCAACCGGGACCGACGCCTTAACGTGCTCTCCGAGGCACGACCAGACCAATGCAAATACTCATATTTCATTCACACAAATATTTGCACTGAGCGGGGATCGAACCCGCGCCTCCTGCGTACCGGCCGCGTTCACTACCGCTACGCCACGGAGGCTGTCTAAACCGACTTTTCATTCATAAGCCGCATTTATGTTATGATACGAGTAAGTTATATTCTCTCGATCCTTATTCGATATGGATCAAGAAAGATCAACATAAACCTCTAAAAGTTTTTTATGAATACTATGGCGAGTATCCATAATCGATGCCAATAAAGAATGAAGGCCAAGACTGGGTAAGAGGGAAAAAAAGTATTGAAAAAGTGTAAGTATTAAATTTAGTACTTAGCAATTAAATTGTAAAAGATAAAGCTGTAAAACTAAATAAAGAACATGAGTAAGACGTTTCTATAAACTCGAATTTGAGCCTTTTGTCAGTTGACAACTGAGTTCAGCTATCTGTGAAACGACTGCCATGACCTCTAGAAGTCCACAATTCGCTGACGATATCGAAGATTTGTAGCAGCTTGTCAAACTTTGTAGCTCCCACTACATATTGAAGGCTACAGAAGATGTCTGTATGGCAAAGAACCGACGGTTTAATGTGCTCTCTGTGGCACGGAGTGATCTCAATGTGTTAATAATGTCACCCATCCTAAGACAGACCTGGCTAGTATTGCTAGTTCATGTTGGGTTAGATAGCATATTCTCCTTATAGGAGAGCACGAGTGTGACGCCCCTGGTGTTGCATACGTCCATAGGCCACGGTAACCACTTTTCCATCAGGTTGCTTGTCTGCCACCTAAGTGGTATAAAACAAAATGGTGATTGGTCGGATGTGCATGTCTCGGCTTTTCCCCACTCTTCTTACCTGGAATCGATAGATATAGTATTGCTTATGCTTAACCTTACATTATAAGGTATTTCCTAAAGTCAACTGTCTTCATTGGGAAATTTGAAGGTTGAATATTCATATTTAGGTACGTGAAAAATATAACCTGTTCTTAGGCGTCGCGAAATCGAGTAAAAAATGGACGCCGTCTGTCACAACCTAAACGTGGCGCGTATCACCGGATGTTAGCCTGTGATACATATTCGTTGTCAAGTTCCTACAAAATATTCTTACCGTCGCGCGTTGCGTCGAGACTGCTTGCCAATAAAATACATGTTCTAACATTTTATTGAAATTTTAAAGCAATTATCTAGTAGGTATGCTAACTATTCAAATCAAATCAATTCAAATCGATTAAGATTCGAGAAATCCATTGTAATTGATCCCTGGCGTGGTCTTTCTAACCAACTATAGTATGGCGAAGAAGGGCATTAGAGGGTTCTTACGGGGTTATTTAATAGTGCGAATGTGATGCCCCTGGTGTGTTGCATACGTCCATAGGCCACAGTAACCATGGTAACCACGGTGTTTGTCTGCCAAACGCTCAGACGAGACTTGAACTCGCGACTAGTCCCCTACTGGAAGAATGTTAAAACCAACTGAGCTACATGAGCAAGCAATACTAGCCAGGGTAGTCTAAGGATGGGTGACGATTATTAGCACATCTAGACTAGGTACTCCGTGCGACCATGTCGCCCCAAGATAGTTGCATAGGAGAATGAAATGAAATGTTGAAATGCTCAAGACGTGGCTTGATAGCTCCGTGGTTAAAGCATTCCTCTTTTAAGGGACTGGTCCCGGGTTCAAGTCCCGTCTGAGTATTTATTTTTTTCCAATTTTAATCGAACTTTCCTGACAGATGCCCACGGCTCGCAACCCATGAAAACCTATTCCAGAAATAACAAGTACCTATGTGTCTGTTTATTCAAACTTTAATCTATCCTGCTATTCTAAACTATAATGTGCTGAGTTCGATTGAGTAATAACTATTTTCACAATTTTCACATTTTTCACATTTCTGATTATTATCATATTTGTGAAGATGTTTGTGGAAGGAAATATGGAGCACGACCAAGACGTTTGGGACTCAAGTCAACC
Organism: Eilema depressum; assembly: GCA_914767945.1. Classification (NCBI taxonomy): domain Eukaryota; kingdom Metazoa; phylum Arthropoda; class Insecta; order Lepidoptera; family Erebidae; genus Eilema; species Eilema depressum. The sequence continues at coordinate 6,817,768 of OU612026.1, forward strand.
TCCTCTGCTAGCTTTCTATCGCTGAATTTTCTCAAATATACCAATTTATTTTCCATTTCACCCTTATTGCCTACAGACCTGCTAAAATTTACTAGAGCGCAATTTTTTAATTATGTGTTATATCACGTTAGTTAACGTTAGAGCTCACAGCATTAAACTTTACAGTATTAAGATCTCTCGTAGGTATACCTGAAGCCAAACGAATAGCCTCAGGTACTTATACCGTAAGTCGATAACATGGGTCTAAAATCCCTAAAATATTGTCATCATGCGAAGCCTTTTTCACTTAACCTTGTATATTGCGTTAAAAAGGGTCGATCACATTTCTAGATCAAATTTTAGTTCCAGGGTAGCAGAGAAATAAATTCAGTTTATCTTTTCTATCACTAGAAAGTAAATAACGGATTACTTGCATTTACATTACAGTTTACCTAATGTAATGTATTTGTAGAATCGTATGAGGACAATTTTATTTTGTGGCATGGGGGTTAAGCGTTCGGCTGCCTACGTCGTAGGCCGTGGGTGTTATTTTCGTGCGTAATGCAAATATTCGTATCCATAAAATATACATTTTGTTTGTTAGCATTGGTCTGGATTATAGAGCTTACAAAAAATACATCTCACTATGTTTAGCCCCTTTTACAAGCTGGTTACAGTATGATAGTATCTGAAGTTTACGCGAATATCCATAATTGAATCCATACTAATATTATAAATGCGAAAGTAACAACAACAATGCCCAGTAAAAAATAATAACAAGTACCTAAATCGATATGGAATCCGTTAAAAAGTGGTTTTATTTCAATAGAGAATGTTAGCTTAAATTAAAAAAACCAAAGAAAAAAACAGTTACAATTCAACGAAAGACTACAAAAAAATCTGTCGAAGTAGTGGTCATTCGAGGATGTGTCTTGTCTAAGTACCTATTGTCTGTCGAATTAATCGTCTGTCGAAGTAGTGGTAATTCGAAGGTCTGTGTGTGTTGTCTAATAATTTTCTGTCGAAGCAATGACTTGTCGATCTATGTATTTTCGAAGTTCGCTACATGTCGAAGTATTGTACTGTCTAAATTCAATCCGTAACTCAGTTACGATATGCTTATTTTGGGTATAGATATCACCATGGTAGGTTATACATAGTGTTTCAAAGGTTTGTTTATTATTTTATGAATGGTTTTAAAGCTAAAGGGATCTGTAAATTGGAATATAGTAAGCACTTTTGTCGGTAACTGAATTTCCTTGAAAATAATAATTATGTATTTCGATCGTGATTTCCTGTCGTGTTTTGCTCGAAAACTGAACTTTTATAAGTCCGCAGTAAAACTTTTATTTATGTAATATACTTTTGGCTATCAGTTTTAATAAAATGAAATGCCACCAAAAGCGGCAAAGAAAAGGATTTTTTGAAGGACAAGAACAAAAATTTGTGGTAGGTATAATAACGTTTACAGTAAGGTGGCATAATAATAATAAAATTAACAGTACCAGTAGTAGTTACGCCTATTAATGGCCTATTTATCATAGCCTGATAGGCAGCGGACTGCTTATATGTAGGCATAAAATTACCAGTCTGCATTTATTGCTTGCCTTTTATTTAGCAATAATTCGTCCTAAATGAGAACCTCCGGCAAGAAACTCACAGGTGTTATTATATTTTATTTAGAAACTTAACCCAATTAAACAAATTTTTAGATTAAAAGTAGCCTAGTAGAACAAACAGTACATTTCCAAGCTTGTGCTTTCAAGCTATGCCAGCATGCATCACATTGCTGAAATAGCACCACAATAAATTGGCACTTGCCACCATTACATCGTTCAACAAAATCAGTACTTTCAGCACTCCATGAGGTTCAAGTAATTCTGGTTGTCATCACATGCAATGGAAAGCAAGCCATGGAGTTATTTAACTAACTCAATATTTAAATTCCGGTGTATAAATTCACGTGACTTGGAGCACTTAAATTTTTATTCATAATGCTTATAATATCTACAATAAAATCAAAAGTAAGTAATTTTAGTTTTTCGTGCATACTAAGTACACATTCACTATTATTATGTAGATTGTTAGACTAGCTTTGGAACAAAAGAATACTATCGATTTTACTATAAGAGCACTGCCTTGTCAGCCTTCTGCCTTCTTGCAGTGTACTACAATATAGATGTGGAACCTCTTAGCTTTTTGAGGGACATGAATTGAAAAATTGAATTGTTTGAAAATCAACATTCTATCATCGCACCGCTCGCCATAGGCAGGGAATTCATCCTCACACATTACGACCGGAAACGGTGCGCACTGTGGGTTATGAACTACAAGTACGAATTGAAAAATTCTTTTTGGGTTGAATAGTTCGTTTATCGAGCAAGGTTTTAGGCTATATTACATCCGACTACTGCTTCAGAGAGAGGAGCAGTAATCATAGTAGGTACTTATATCATGTATGTATGTCAACAAATCCAGCAAATTCCCTAAATATATTTGAAAATCAATCAATCGCTTCGAAGTATGCCACGGGCTAGTGCCGGCTAGTAAATATATAAATACAAGGCACACATCAAAAATTAAACTAATTTACAACTCCTCGAATGATGTAGGAAAACATATCAAAACAGTGATCACTTTTCCACAAATTAAATATTGATCCAACTCCAAGGCACAGGGGTAGTTTGTGGGAAAAGCCATGTGCTAGAGTTAATAACACTCCTTAGAAACTTGAATCTATAGATATATTTGATTGTTCTATAAACTGCTTTGAATTTACGAAAGTTATTTTTAACACAAACATAATATCGAGTGTTTCTTTATGAAACTTAAAATGTATCCTACTTATAAATGCGAAAGACTGTGAAGATGTTTGTTTGTTTGGTATTCAATAACGCTCTAACGACTGGACGGATCTGACTGAAATTTAGTACAAGGATTTGAAGGATTGGTTACTTTTTATCATGGGAATACGTTCCCATGGATTGTGGGCATGGGATCAAAATCGACGTGGACGAAGCCGCGGACAGCAGCTAGTATTCAATATTATTATTTGATACATACTTAATACATTAACTGAGATGAGAGCTCTTTGTATTTCACAATTCAATCAAAATTCATTCAATAAAACAAAATATCCTACCTATATCATTTTATTTATCGACGATTGAAGGAAAAAATGTTAGCATCTACAAAGCATCTATTCCCTCAACACAATCGATGTGTTTCGTAAGTTTATCTGAAGTATTGAAGAATGTATCCTTTCTACGTTCTTTGAAAGCTTCAGAGCTCGTCCCTATTCGTCAAATAGAGTGCGACAATTTGGAATGATATCAAATATGGAATATGCTTTTACTGAAATAAAAAAAATCATTTATTAAGTCATAATTCAATGTAAAATTTACAATATATTAACAAAATAAATATGTCACCTTAATCTATACTCTATACTAATATTATAAAGAGGAAAGATTTGTTTGTTTGTTTGTTTGTTTGTTTGTTTGTTTTTTTGTTTGTAACGAATAGGCTCCGAAACTACTGGACCGATTTCAATAATTCTTTCACCTATAGAAAGTTACACTATCTGGGAGTAACATAGGCTATATAACATCACGCTACTACTAAAGGGAGCGGAGCAGTGAGCATAAATGTCAATAAATCGGGCAGATTTCCATACATTCTTTACTAATATTAGATTTGTATTTTTGTATTCGAGTAAACTCAAGAACTACTGAACCGATTTCAAAAATTCTTTTACCATTAGAAAGCTGCACTATCACTGACTAACATAGGTTACAATTAATTTTCAAAAAAATAGGGATCCTGGATAAAACTTCAATAATGTAACCCAAGGTGTAAAAAAAATGACCTAAAAAATTCCTTACATCGCGTACGCTACGAAAACTATTGAAGATAGAACAAAATAATGTACTGTAGAAATGTATTATTGTTATTGTTTAACCGAAGATTATATGCCATAATCATCATATTCCCGAATTTCATTTACCCGAATTTCATTTTCCCGAATGTTTTGTTTGACCTAAAAGACATATGACATACTTTTAATTGCCCGAAACTTAGATACCATAACATACGAGTGCCATACGTATTGTTTTACATATTTTTATTTGCCATAATAATTATTAGACATAATATTTGAACGCCATAATGATTATTAGACATAATATTTATACGCCATAATGATTATTAGACATAATATTTAAACGCCATAATGATTATTAGACATAATATTTTCTTCTTGCTCTTTCTGGCTGTCGATGTCGATGAGTGTGATGGGTGGATGGGTTAATGGTCACAGTTCTAACCTAACTCAAATGGCACCTAACCAAACTACTTCTGGGTGGTTTATAAAAAAATAACCACGAAGGGGATAGCGGGGTCTATTCGCTCGCTTCGCTCGCTCAAACGACCCCGCCATCCCCTTCTAACCTAACCTATCCGAGTCGGGGTGCCCTAAAGTCCCGATTGCATCCAGTTTCACCTGATTTAACCGTTACACACTGTCACTGTTACACAATGTCGATGGCAGTTGATGTTATGGCATATGATAATTATGACATGTGATAATTATGGCATGTGAAAATTATGGCATGTGATAGTTAGGGCATGTGATAATTATGGCATGTGATAATTATGGCATGTGATAATTAGGGCTTACAATGATTCTGACAAATGATGTTATGGTAAGTGATTTTATGGGAAACAAAGATTCTACCACGTGATTAATATAGCAAATAAGAGTAGGGCAAATGAATATTATGTCTGTTAATATTATGGCTGTTGACTATTATGGCTAATGATATTAGGGTAAATAAAATTCGGGCAAACGGCGGTATACCCTTAAAAAGGTCTACATAAAAGTCCGCGACAGCATAATATGTCTATCTAATAAGGGTAGCTCACAATAACCATTTTTATCTTTTACAAATTATAAAAAAAATATGTGTCATTTTCGAAGCTATTTTGAACAATATAGTGTTAAGCCTTATCTGACTAAATACATTAGATACATTGTACATTTAATGTAGATCAAAATTGCCCTTTACACTGTATAATTATAATGAATATTTTAGAATCTATTGCAGTATGAAAGTAACGCGCGACGATATAAATTCAAGCCGAAATGCCGATCAAAGTCAGACCACGGAATCTATACCTTTATATTAATTCTTATCTAAATAAATCGTTTGGTATTTAAGATTGTTTCAATACCTGTTGATTACTTTTTGAATTATTGAAATCGGACGTTCTATTCAAAAGATATTACGAAATTATAATGTCAATAAATCCGGTAAATTACCATACATTATTTGAAAACTAATTATTATTACGGGCATGGGCTAAAAGGGTGCAACCACGGGTGTTCGAAGTATTTCACGAGCGAAGACAGGGAAGGTCAGCTGAACACAAGATGCAACGGTAACGGGATCCGAATGCGGGATTGGAACCTCCATGTGATGCATCCTGGGTAACGGAGGCATTAACGCCCCTCACCCAGGGGAGGCGCTACCGCCTACGGCAAATACATACAGCAACGGGAGCAGCTCTATAGAGGGCTGCTCAAAGGCTTCCCACATGTCCCTCTGACTACGAGGAGGCCCAGTAGAGAGCAGGAAAGGGAAGGGCTGGTCACCGAGCGTGGACGTGAGGATTATAGGTCCGGCCTCCTGTCATCCCTTCACGCCCGTCTCCTCCCTTTCCGGAATTCGATGGGACATCGTGCTTCCCACTTCTGAGAGGGCCATCTTAAAATTGTAGATGGCCCAGGGTCAGCCGGGGGGTGCGGAAAATGCCCTAGGCAATTTTACACTCCAGCAACTGAAGACCCGCGACGGCATGCTGTTTAGTGGGTCCGAATTCCACATGGCACGCCTGATGGCTGACGGGGATGGTATCCGAGGCAATTTTAGCACGAAAGAAAAGTTTGTACGGAATCCGAATTCCACGCGGGCGGAGCCGCGGGCAACAGCTAGTACTAAATAAAATAGATCAATCAAATAACCCGCCCCTGATCGCGCCCGGTGCAAAGGTGCCCATCACACTTGCCGCATTTCCACGTTGGATTGCGACGGCCATCCTCTGCACCAGGAACGACCCGGAGCGAGAGTCACTCGTGGCCTCTATGAGCTTTTGCCCAATCGCCCTTATAAGGCTTTTGGCCTCTTTGCCCCAGCTCCCCAAAGTCTCCAAAGTTTACTGAAATTTAAATTTAAAAAAATTATAAGTTCGTAAACCACAATACAATATTACTGGTAGTTCTGTGCACCGAGCACAATACAATAATACTAATAGCCTGCGAGCACCATGTTTTTCATAACCACTATCCGTGATGTATCAGTCAAAAATCATCAAAATTCGTTCATAAATAAAACGATCATACACTTCCGAGTGCCAAGTTTGGTGAAAATCGGTTAAGTAATGCAAGCTCTAGACGAGAACTGACAAACACACAGGCATAGATACAAACGAAAGCAAAATCAGACACCTTGTCGAAACGGAGTCTTTTGAATAATACTTCTGGCGCCCTTTTTAATCATAGGTAAGATAAATGGTGTCAGAAAAAAACAATCAACTCTGAATAAAATTATACTCGTATTTTTAACAAAACAATTTCACACGCTCCAAATTAATACAAATAAATTGCAGAGATTTACAGTTACTGATTAAATTATGAGAAACCTAAATGACAAGTTGCCTTTCGTCTGCGTAAAATTATCCCCAATTCGTATAAATGTGTAAGCATTTGTTACATGTTTATGAGCAAGTCTGACGTAGGTAATGAGTAATTAGGGATTCCGTTGTAATATTTTGTTACAAACAAAAGTTCTTTGTAATAATTCTGCGCGCGGGTTACAAAATTACAAATGACTGGCTATACTACCTCCGTCACTGAGCCCCGTAGGAGGGGTGTAGAAGTTACTGGCTTGACGTTGTAGAAGCTGACATGCATGCCAATGATCTCTCTGCCAAGAATGCCCGAGACCATGTGCTGTAATCATCATCACCCTCTTAGCAATTTACCGGTTTCTTCCAAAGTCTACATTTTAGATGAAAATTTTGCAGTTTTAGTTGTGTTCTAAATTTAAATTTCATTTATTTTTGTTTGAAGTTTTTTTCGTGATAATACTTACAAAGTTTTAATTAGCTTCTCGGAGATTTTTACGTACGAGTATTATGCTCAATAAGTGATTAAAACAAAATGAAAAACTAACTGATGATTTTCTGAGTCGTTATAATGACATTACAGACATTACATGACAGAATTAATTTGAAACAGACTTAGTATTCATGTAATATGATTATAATATGACGCTCATCATTAGTATAGTTAGATAAATTTACTCGTTCCACTATTAGGTAAGCAAAACCCTATTTCTAACTCTTCCAATGTCGTTAACGTCATGAATTGTATCAAAAAGCCTTCTCCATACTTTCCATCCAACAAAATGGGTACATAAAAGTGATTGAACTTTTTGACGATAACAAACTCCCTTATTGAGAGTTTCACAATATTTCAAAGGTTCTACGAACTTAATAGGTACCTTTGATACTTAGTTCTTGTGACCGGTCAAAGAAAATTTTAATGAGCTAAGCTTAAGACTTGAAGTAGGAATTATGTTTAATTTTCTTTCTTATTATAAACAAGACCTTGAGTATGGCAGAAGTATTTCAGAAAGCAAGTAGGTAGGTACCTACTTTTGAAAAGTTCTTCCGGTATTTCCATAATAAAATTTGAGTTTAGCCTGCAAAAAATGTGTGATTAAAGTACTCAAGGTGTTTTTCTATTGTTAATGTATCTGGAGGTAACTGCCGACTAAATTTACATAGAATCCTGAGAGGAAAACTTGCAACTGAGGTTGGCTTCCTAAACATCACTTTTTGTCATTGACCACTTTAAAATTTTGTCGAATTTAAAATTGTACGAACCAAAGTCAAAGACAAAGTCGAAAATCATTTATTCTGTATAGACCATAAAAAAGGGCACTTACAAAACGACCAAAACCCATATTATACTTATTTTGGGACTGGAACTTCTTCCTCTTAGCGTTAATTCCCAGTCACATCCGAAGCTTTCAGCTCGGAGTCTGGGGTCCGCTTTTACCAGGCTTAACCACGGATTTGGCTAGACCTCGATATTTTCCGTGAAGCGATTGTCATCTGACCTCCACAACCCAATGTTAACATTAGGCGATATCGAAGCTTTGCAGTTAGACCGTTGTTTTTGGATTTTTGAGGGCTCCAACTACTGTCTGCCATAGATGTTCTCATGGCAACCGGGACCGACGGCTTAACGTGCTCTCCGAGGCACGACCAGACCAATGCAAATACTCATATTTAATTCACACAAATATTTGCACTGAGCGGGGATCGAACCCGCGCCTCCTGCGTTGCGGCCGCGTTCACTACCGCTACGCCACGGAGGCTGACTAGATATACTGCAATAATAGTGCAGTGTATTATATGCACGTTTTCGTGAATTTTCCCAACTACTTAAACTTGTCCCTAGCTATGCTATTTTTCCGTATCACAGGATACATTATGAGCAAACGGTTCGACGCATATTCTAATCGTTTTATGGCTCTTTTTATCTCAATGGAAGATTTGTAGCTTCACCTTCACGATTCCGGGAATAAATTACAGTTTATGACTTGGAAAAGACTATCAGTAGAAGTTTCTAAGAGATTCAAAGTATGAATTTTTACCGGTACTATCTACCTAAGGGCTTTTCGATTTGTAAAGGTTAATAGTAGTGTTAATAGTTAATATCGCTCCTGGGATGAGTGTCAATATTCGTCCAGACACTCCCTGTGATATCTACTGGCGACTGAAAAATGCAGAGCGAAGCTATACCCTAGAATACTCATACTCGTAGATAGATTTATATTGTAGGTGCTTTCCTGAGTAGGTGGTTAGGAAATTAATTTTCAAATCATAACTTTGAAGTGTCTCTAAAGTCCTCGGTCTCGGCTATCAAGAACACCTGTGGCAATCGATATGATGAGTCTTTACCATTGGGTATGATTGCGTAGAATATCGTAACGCATCCCACAATATTAGTAGATCCTTAGTTAATTAGAATAAGAGAATTGTGAAGATAATATATTTTAAGACAAAACTATGAGATACTAGCTATAAATAGCCTTAAAATATACCTGTTACAATGATTACGTTCATGCCTCACCTTTCCTTTAGCTTACCATCAAGCGAGGTGAACTCATATCGGCCCTACTGCAAAAAAAATCCATACATACAACCAAACTTTCGTAGTAGACGATACGGTATATCACCATGTATGTATATGTATGTGCTATGTAGGAGGTATAGGATTATGACGAGATCCCTCTGTATTATTAATAGACGGTAGGGGTCGCTCCGACCGCTTAAAATATTAATTATGTATGTCGACTTTAGTTCAGATTTTTACATTACGTTTTATTTCACAAAAAATCTTTTAACAATCTTGTAATACTTATAATGGTCAGTGTATCGGTTTTCGAATGAAATGCAAACACATTTTTTTGTGCCGAAGGGAACTAACTAAATTATATTTTTATAAAAACGAATTGCTCTCAAAATAAAGGTCGTCTCGTCGTTTAAGGTTCTTTCGTCCTATGCCAACACAGGTTTAAGGTTTAATTGAAGTTTAGAACAAAATTGACATGAAAAGTGAATTCGTGTGATTCTTTCAAACCACGTGTTGAGAATATGAAACTGCTAGACCGCTAGAAATAGAAAAATCGCTTTCTGTACTAGGTACCTACTAAGCTAGTAAACAAATTACATGCCTTTGAAATAGTATTGCTTATTCTGAGACCGGGTTTGAAACATAGACCACACTACAAAGAAACCTAGAAGAAAAAGAAGAAGGAATTCTGGTAGGAAATGCCTATGGCATTACGTCCGCCTTTGTTCAATCATTTTGTATTTGCGCAAAAAGTTTAAATAAACAACTAAAGAACCCTGATAAAATTAGCGAACAGAGTTTGGCGAAAAGTGATGCGTTGACGGTCCTAATTATGGGATGAATCAATTTCCTTATGGGATTCAAAAACTTGGTTGATTTGCATAACATACAGACTACTTCTTCGAGGGTAGTAGATTTTTTTGGGGCCTCATTAAATGTCCGCAGGCTTTTCGCTCTGGGCTGAGAGGTGTGAAAGCAATATCTCCCATAAAAGCCGAATAAGGTCGAATCAAAAGCAAGAGAAGGAGTAAACAAACCTCGCGCTCAGAGATAAAAGCCTCGGATGTAATCGGGTACAGTACGATTAAAATCAGTTGAACATTCGGTCAACCTCGGTAATTGTCGTGAATCCCTCGTCTCTTACATAGAGTTATCAATTTACAGATATGACCTTTAATTATATTACCCGTTGTCATAATGAATACAATACAAGCACGATATGAGCAACAAAACTTCCTTTGTAGCTCAAAACTAACACAAAAATATTGAAATATAAGAAAAATAATTGATTTATTTGACGTTATGATACATTTATGATTATGAACGCTAATTTCATTCGTGAACATATTCGATTCTATCAATTTTTTTTTTTTTTTTTTTTTATACCACTTAGGTGGCAGACAAGCACACGGCCCACCTGATGGAAAGTGGTTACCGTGGCCTATGGACGTATGCAATACCAGGGGCGTCACACTCGCGCTGCCGACCCTGAAGAAACCTTCTAATGCCCTTCTTGAAGAACCCCATATTGTAGTCGCTTGGGAAAACCATCGCGGGGAGTTCATTCCACAGCTTGAGTGTGCGAGGGATGAAGTTCCTTTCATACCGCACAGTGCGCACCGTTTCCGGTCGCAATGTGTGAGGATGAACTCCCCGCCTATGACGAATTTTATCAAAATTAACTTACAGTAGTTATGTATCATGTCTTCAACAAATTTAAAGCGTGGTAAAATAATTGTTGCTCAGTCTCGTGAAATTGTAAATAATTTATGTAACTATTTTAATAAAGAATATAATTTATTTAAAAAAGAAGAAAATTTACTTTCTACTTATTTAACTGCTGCCGGTCTTTTTTTATTTAATGTATATAAGTATAGCTATACTTGTATACATTAAATAAAAAATATCGCGTACATTACCGCGATTTCTAATATCTTCAAATTCATTAATTATTGAAGCTTCAATAAATAATGAATTTTCAAATTCATGTCGCTTCTCTATAATTTTCTTAGGTCTGTGGTTAGTAATGTCATCTTGGCAGATGGTATACATTGCGTTTAGGATACTTCAAATTGAATGCTACTTAAAAGAAATCGCGGTAATGTATGTCGTGTCATTTCCGTCTCCGAATTTAGGCGATTATACCCGATAAAAGCCGAATGTTCAACTGATTTTAATTGTACTGTACAAAGTTAAAATGATGATGATTGAAGGTTTGAATAAATTAGATATGAAATGTCCGAGTTACTCAAATGGTCAGCATCCACTGTAAGGTACTGATCGTGGGTTCAAGTCCTGTTTTAGATATTAAGTTGTACTGATCTAAATCTATAAGAAAAGTAAACATACTAACTCATATTAAAAGAATAACAGACGGAACGTATAAAACTAGCAACTGAAGCTGCCTAAAGTCATACTAAAGTAATGCGAGCGAGATGGTATGTGTATGTCTACCTATGGCGTGTGGCAACACTACGGCTAAAATCTGATCGTATTTCGTCCCGTATTTATTTCTGATGAGGCCGTCAAGCTGAGTGCCACCATTGTAACACGGTACGTGTCTATAAATGATGACCCTCTTTTCAGAGACTTTGCATTCAGCTTACCATCAGGCGAGGCGAAGTCAAATTGACGTGTCCTATATAAAAAAAAAAACATTCTGTCTATGTAATTAATTTACTCTCCTTAACGTTTGCATTTGCAAATTCCCGATTTAATAACTTGCCCTAACACCTTTTCAACCTCAATACCAATAATAAATAACATATTATGCCCTCGTCATTACAGTTTGTAAGTAGGCGACTTAATGCAAGTTTGCCGTGCCAATCCATCGGTCATAAGAACCCCCTTTGACCTAACCTTAATCTGAGACTTGACCCCAATAGCGGCGCAAAATGTCTATGCATAGTTGTTTGTAGATTAGTTTATGAACTCATATGTAATCGGTAATTAAAATGGGTCAAACTATGCAGACGTTAGGGGCAAACATTTTAACCTAGTAAAGTTCTGCTCTGATGAAAATTTTAAGTATATCGTCATATAATTCGAGTTAGTGCATCCTACTAATCTTAATTAACTATATATTTATTTAGGATCTCTGCCTTTTCGCCGAAAATTGTTAGGCCGATTATCACTTGCCAACTAAGTCCTACACGTGTTGTCCCGTCACGTGTCATCTAAGATGTCACTCTTTTACATTCCAGCAAGAACCAAGCGGTTTGGTTTCTTTGCCGTATCATAGTCCTGAAATTTTTCATCAGCATACGTGTTTCTTCCTACAGTCCCGCGTTCTTTAAGCGGGGCGTAAAGAAACACAACTATTCTTTTGAATTACCCACCTTACCATCAGACCGATTGCAGTCAATTTGACGACCTAAATATTAAAAAAAAAACTGTGTGAAAATGTTTATTATTTATTTTAATACGAATTAATAGAAAGTGGGATGTAAAGCGTATTTTAATTTTTATAACATGCTGCATTTTACATACTTAGAATAAAGTTTTAAAAATTGTTCCCAGATTTCAAGGTAGAAGGGTACCCGGTTCTCGTGTTCTTCCACGGCGGTGACTTCCAACGAGGCAGCCCGAACAACCTCAATCCCTTCCACCTGGTACTCAAGCAGAAGGTAATTTTCATACTTTTTTTTACTTTTTCATAGTTTCATGGAGTCATATGAATTGAGGACACAATCTGCATAACTTTTTTATTTCGAAGCCCTGAACCATATAAACTACAAAGCAGTTACATCGTAGCCTACTCGATTACAATCAATGATACCTAAACTGACCACCGGCCAGCCAGATCCTGGCTGGCATTTTGGAGAAAATAAAATTTCCTTGAAAATACCCTACTTAAAAAGAGTACGATTATAGATGTGTTGGAACAGGTGGTATCCCCCATGATACCGCCTGTTCCAACACATGAATTGAGTAACTGTCACTCAGTTCACCTACTTAAACTAATCCAGAAAGTGAGATACCCCAACCCTGCTGATTTTTGGTCGAAAGTAACTATGCCTACTCTAAAAATTCTAGCCCAACCCCAACTTTTACATAATCTAATGGTAAAGTTGTCCTAATGTTATTGAGTCTTAAGTTGAAGGCCTTGAGTTGCAAACTGCCCTTATTTACTGGAATTATGCTATTCAAGGATTTCAAACATTTTCTTTTTTCATTATTGTTTGCAGAAGTTACTGAACTGTATCAAGGCCAGCCCCAATAATTTCTTAATAAGAAGAGTTTCTTGGTACTTTAGAAATTCGTTTTACCTTTCCGGTGTATCAATTTAAAGTTAAATCAGAAACATAAAGTCATGTTTGCCCGCATTACCGACGAAATAGGCGTAACTTACGTCCATATTTTGTCTGCTACATTTTGTGGTCAAGTATGAAAAATATACTAATATACATTTTTTTATTTTACAGGTAATATTCGTATCCGTCGCTTACCGCTTAAATATATTCGGATTCTTCTCAACACTGGATACCGAAGCACCCGGAAACTTCGGTCTTCTAGACCAAGTAGCTGCGTTAAACTGGGTGAAAAATAATATTGCAAACTTTGGTGGAGATCCCGACAATGTGTGTATTTTTGGCCATGATGCTGGAGCAATCAGTGTTACATTACACTTGATATCGACATATTCATCTGGACTCTTTGCAAAAGCTATAGCAATGAGTGGAAATGGCCTTTCACCTGAAACAGTCAGTATAGCAAGAAAGGAAAGCGTTACCGTTGATAAAGTGCAGACTGAATTTGGCTGCTTCCGAAGACCAACTTTTAAACTACTAGATTGCCTTAGAAGAGTACCAGATCAAGCACTTTTAGACTTAGGAGCACCGTTGGGTGACTGGAAACCGATTGTTGATGGCGGTTTCAGTAATGTGACCAGTCCATTCTTACCGGATTTTCCAAGCAAATTGTTCAACGACGACGTTTTTTCTCCAGTACCCTTATTAGCAGGTTATACTAGCATGGAAGATGGACTCTTATTACAAAAGGATGATAGCGGCGATACTGGTATTAGTCAAAGGGAGTTTGATTCAATGAGAGAAGAAATAATTCTTGCAGATATTACAGTAGATAATAGTTCATGCTTCACGAACCAGCATCATATACAAGATGCTGTTGAATTTTTCTATAAGCCTATACCTCCGACGTCAAATGAAACTGTTTTGAGGAAGCTCTTTGTTGATTTTTACACCGATAAAGTACACGGAGCTACAACGTATCAATTAGCTAAACATATTAGTGCACATGCCCCCGTTTATCTCTATAGGTTTGACCTCAAACCTTTCTCAGATATAGTTAATGAAGGTCTTCCAGAATGGATAGGAGTTCCGCACAATTTCGATTTAGTATTCGTTTTTGGCATGCCGTTTTTAGCCCTTCCTGAAGATTTAAACAAATGGGACCTAAGAGACAAGAGTATCTCAGAAATCATAATGAGGATGTGGTCGAATTTCGCATGGTATTCGAATCCTACAAACTCAGGGGTTATAATAGATTGGCAACCTTTTGAAGCTGAGAAACCCGGGTATTTGATAATTGATAGGCAAAATTTTACAATGAGCAATCCGACGACTGTTAATTACAAAGCTTTTGAATTTTGGACAAACTTTTACCCTAAAGTTGTCGAAATTGGTACAAAGTGTTGCAAAGAGATACCTGAAGATAACGGTGCAAATTCTATGGTCACAGGTAGGATTATAAACAGTGTAATTATTTTATATTCTCTTTTAGTTCTTATTTCATAACGAAAACCGCAATAATTGTAAAGCCACGGTTATTTTTGTATAGTCTATTGAGAAATGTATTTTTAAGTAAGTCAATATTTCTTTAGTACCAAATAAAATATTTACCTTCCAAAGAAATATTCATGCAAATAAAATTCTTCAAAATATGTTGTTGTTATTTTATTTGATGCTAGTCCAAGGACGCCAGGTCATGCTCGTAGCTTAATATTTATGAAATAACTAAATTCAGATCATAAAAACTGAAGGTCAGTGAAACACGAACCACGAAATGTGATGCTGTCGATTCTCGAAGTAAGTGTGGAAGATCAATCTACCGATCAAAATATCGATAACTAACTATACGATATTCATTTTCAGCCGTTCACAAAATATATCTTCTATCTATATAATAATAAAATTATATTATGACTGAACCATTTCACTTTTTGCTGGACGGCGCCACGCCTAGGAAGGTAATATTATGTTTATTAGCCAATGTAGGGTAAAACCGGGATAGATGCCCCAGTGGGATAGTTGCCCCAGTGGGATAGTTGCCCCAGTTTTAAATTCTATATGTTAGGGTTGAGCTGCACTGATAATAATTTTTATAACACTACAGTCTACATGAGGACCTCTTACAATAAATTATAGTAAAGTGTTAACGTCATTAACGACCTTAGGGTCGTTAATGACGTCAAATTAATGTTAGCATATAGAATTTAAAACTGGGGCATCTATCCCGGTTTTACCCTATGCTCTTATGTGGTGTGAGTAAAATAAGGACCTTTCAATCTCGTCGCTGTGCAGACCTAGGACATCATATACGTGTGCCAACAAAATTCAGCATGCCTACGAGGTAGGTATATGCCTAATCATGAATGCTGATGATTCGGGCTAGCAATAATTAATTAAGTCTCTATTTTTATATTGTGATTTTGCCAAGCATAGATTATTACAAAACAATCAGCGCTGGCCAGGGTCTCGTTTGTCTCGCGACTTAGGTCCAAGATGTCCTGAGGTATATATATGGATGTTTATTACTCTTAGAGTTGAAAACCCATCCCACCACTCTGATAGTCGACACCCAAAGTCAGCTCTGCGCATCATCTCCATAAACAGCTTCTCTAGGGACAAGGCAGATACTTTCTAGTCTCTCCCAGAACACCCGCTGTGATATTCTGTCATCATCTTCTTGTACACGTATCCTCCTGATTGCATCCGTGGCCACAATGACCTAGGAGCTCAGGGTCCGCCTTCCGGCTCTTCCTCCTCCACTTCGCACGATCTTGGGCGTCCATAGTAGTGAGACCATTTGCACGCATATCACCCTCCACGACGTCCAGCCAGGACTTCTTGGGCCTACCCCTTCTACCTGGACCTGACGCTGTGATATTCTGTGTGTGCAGGAAACTCACAGAGATGCTTGCCAGAGCAGACCATACATCCCTGGACTATCACTTATCGCCGTCGACACGATAGAAGAAGAAGAGTTGAAATAAATTATAGTTAATATTAGTAATATTGGCTTGACTTGACTCTTCATCCTGAAAATATGTTCATGTCTTTTCATTACCGCAACCGCGACCAACAGCCAAGTTTCATAATTTAAATCAATGTCTAAACCGTCTAACTCAAAAGTAAAATAAAATTTTATTGGAAAAAATATATCGCGGAGTTAGAATGCTAACATAACCTATTTTCTAAGCAGTCGTTTTCGTGTTTAGCAGTCATTACTCACAAAACTTACGAACCAACGTTCAAACGTCACCGTTGCGATAAAGAATGAAACAACGTTCGGCAAAATATTCATGCACTTTAGTCTAGTATTGTGGGACAGCCTTTAATATACCTATTGTTTTTATTATTCTACATGCATACACATACATACACAATACATAAATATAGGTACATACACATACATACAATCACGCCTTTGCACCTGGAGGGTTAGACAGAGGTGAATTAACACCTACATTTCACCTATCATTGTATTAGGTGCCACGTATAGGGGGTGAGCCTAATATTTAGTCGCAAGGTACGACACCGTATGGGAAGAGATGGGGTGGCCAAAATGGCCGAGAACCACGCAACTTTTTTTGCCATCGACTCAAATTATGCAAAGTTTGGCATTATGTGTTCTAGGATACAGATAAACTTACTTGCATTTTTGTAAATCTATACTAATATTATAAATACGAAAGTAACTCTGTATGTCAAATGAAATATGGTAGACTAGCTGTTGCCCGCGGCTTCGCCCGTGTGGATGTCGGTTATCGCGATCAAACATAGCCTATGTCCTTTCTCAAGGTATAATCTACCCCTATACCAAATTTCATCAAAATCTGTTAAGTGGTTTAGGCGTGAAAGTGTAACAGACAGACAGACAGACAGACAGAGTTACTTTCACATTTATAATAATTATTAGTATGGATATAGACCTTGGGAAAGGACATACCTAGGCTATGTTTGGTCGCGATAACCGACATTCACGCGGGCAGAGCCACGGGCAACATCTAGTAAATAAATTAACTAGGTAAGGTATACATGAAAAGTTGGTAACTTCCAGAATAATGCAAATATACTTATGTAATCATGCATATACCTAATATCTAACTTGTACTGCCCCCCTAGACAAGTGGCAATTCGTTGCTCGGCGTATCATGGAATAGAATGACGAATGTATAGGATTTGACGTTTTTGACATTCGTTGACGCCTGTCATATACGTCAAATCTCATACATTTGGCATTCTATTCTACAAAACGCCGGCCGACAAATTGCCACTTATCTAGAGGGGCTGAGCGAGAATCGCTTCACCACTGCGGACTGCGGTCAAGAAATACGAGTAGGTAGGTATGTAATCACTATAAATTTCAGAAAACACTGGGTTGTTCTGACCACAACATTACAATACCAACCTTTGGATCAGTGACGAATTAGTGACTTGTAATTCACTCAGTACCTTTTTGTTTACGTGATATTCAATTTCTATGATGTACTTTAAGAATGAACCTTGAGGCTGACCACAATTTGTCACCACTGCACTGGCACGGGCTCGATTGACTAGACGACGACGCCCGAGACTCCACCCGCGTTGATGTCGGTTATCGTATATTTTTGGTCACATCCAAATCAAACAGGAGCTAAAACAGTCTGTTTTTATACAGTAAAAAGTATTTCATCATCATCATTTCAGCCATAGGAAGTCCACTGCTGGACATAGGCCTCCCCTATAGATCTCCAGTAGGACCGGTTGGAAGCGGCTCGCATCCAGCGCGTTCGTTAAAAAGTATCTATTTACTACACAAAAAAGTATTTAAAGCGTTTTAAAAAGTTAAATAATATTTTCAGTTAATTTACAATTGTATTATAGGTACCTATTGTTCCACCCGTGTGGACTTTGTAACCCGTTCCCGCAACCCTTATGTTTTTATATCTATAAACCTTCCTATCTATCTAGGTATAGCTGAAAACTGCGTTAAAACCTGTCAAGTAGTACGAGGAGAACAGCTAGTTTTATTATAGAGGACAACTAACATTACCAGTCATATAACATAAATCAAATTTAGAACCGTTACAATCGATTATCAAAAAAAGAACATACATTTATATTTAAATAAATAAATTATTAACTGGACTTGGACCCGTTTTGTAATAATCTATGCTTGGTGAATTTGCGCTCGTCCACAGTCGTAGCACCCCGTGCTATCCTCAAAAAAAAACCCAAGAAACGTGTACTGCGCGTATAAAGAACTATGAGTACATTTTAGGCTCAGACTAAAAGAATAGTTTTAGGTTCAAGATATACCTAATTATATTCCCTCCTGATTAGAAGGTCTAAGTAGCTGAATGACCAACATCGCGAAACGTCTAAGGAGCATTAAGTTTATCTAGCACAAAGTCCATGTAGCAAAACGTCCAACTATTAGACGTCCGAGGTACTATACTAGGTTTTATACTAGGTACTTAGGTCGCCGACAAGCACACGGCTATGTACGAGTGCAACACCAGGGGAGTCACACTCATCCTGTCGACCCCATGTAAGACCAGAGAGATTCTGTGCCATCAGCGCGCAAAAGATAAGTAGGTCAAAGCCTTTGGTTTTCCCACTGACAGCACAAAATCCCTCCAGTGAGCTCTGGCTACCCTACCTACTCACCGTCGGAAGTTAATATTCAATACATACATTATAATCACGCCTTTATCAGGTTAGGCAGAGGTGAATTAACACCCACATTTCACCAATCATTGTATTCGGTACCACGTTAAGGGGGTGGGTCTAATTGCCGTATTCCGGGCACTATAATATTGTTGACTCGAGCCATGCATCTGAGGCTGAGTCTGGGCTGTATCAGTGGCGGATCCAGGGGGGGGGGGGTCATGGGGGTCATGACCCCCCCCCCCCCCTGGGCTGGTCAACTAAGTACCAATTTTCCTAACCTCAACATAAATTTTATTAAATAACACGCATAAACTGACTATGTAACTACTGGTATTATAAATATGAGGCACCAAACATGGGAATGAATATTTTTGCACGATTGCAAGTTTCAATTTGTCGCGCAGTGCAGTCATTACTCGATGGGGGCTCGATGAGGTCTCGCACCCCACACACTGTCCGCTATGTTAGAGAAATAACCACGAAGATAAGCCAGGCCGGCAGTCAGAGCTGAGAGCAGAGCAGAGGTTCTTTTTTCTTTTTCAAAAAACTCAAAACTTGGCTCACAGCGTCCACCTTCACATAAACGCTATACTTCTGAGAACTTGGACCTCTACGACGTCAACGTAGTACTTTTTGGGTCTATCCCTTCCTACTGGGTCCTAGCGAGATATTTGTCACAAAACATCGTTGTGTCAGCAAATACGTCTCTTCTGCGTTTTGGTCTGCGATGTGACGGACAAGAATGGTTACGCTTTCGATTTCGCTATTGTGTAAGACGGGGAAACTGAACCTCATTTGAACACTGGACTCGCCGTTTGCCTACCAACCCATTGTGTTGCTTGATAAGGTGTGCAACTGTGCAATCTCTTTGAAAGAGCTATAGCGGAGCGCCCCGTAGAGCACCTCTCCAGAGTGGGGCTGGACCTGACGAATGGAGCCCCTATGGCTTCTGCCAGAGGCGGTCCACCGTGGATGCGCCACCATGCGCGTGAGGGTTCTAGCGAAGGCGGTTGCCCGGCGGTTGCTGTCGAGGTGATGTTTGTGGTGTCCTTGGTCCAACGCGTTCATCACCTTGTTCTGGAGTTTCATTAGGGAGGCGATGACGGACCCGTCATTTACCCAACATGACCGGTCGGTTGCTCCTGTGGAACGGATACGACTGGGTGCTTCGCAATGAGCTATCTCGTAATAGGGTACCGCCGTCATGTATTACGCGGATGATATGACCGCAATTTTTCGAGACGCGGATTGGAGCCGGCGGCTGGGTCTCGAGGTGGCTCTGTATAAAACCGAGGCTCTGTTCTTCCATGGGCCTTGGAACGTGCTACCCGAGTTATTTAGCTTGGAATGGAACTTCGGGGAGGATCTCCGAAGTCTGGTCCCCAAATTGAAGCTCACAGCTGCCGTTCTGGTGGTGCCTAATCTGTGCGGAGACTCTGAAGGCCAATAATGGGTAGATACTGCTGATGGCCAATAGGGTTTTGAGGAACCCCTCAAAACCCTATTGGCCATCAACCTGGCATCAACCGTCAACGTGCCTAACCAGGCACGATATCCTTCGAGGCGGCGGCGTGTGCCCTTGCTGGAACCTCACCATAGGTCATGGAGGCGAGAGCCCTTTCATTGCTATCTGCTAAAGCAGTGTAAGGGATCTCACGAAAGGAGCAAGGCAACGAAGACAGAAACCCGAACCTCGAGAAATCGTGGCCGTGAAGTTTCAGCTCCACCAGGACATCATGGTAGACTGGAAGAAATGATATAGGCAACCTAGGCGTGGGGCACGTCGTGGTAGCGGTGGTGAGACCCATCGTGGAGAACTGCCTAGAGAGGCGACAAGGGGGCCCTCGTACTGTCTAACACAAGTGATCTCCGCGAGAGGGTGTTTCGGGGACCACCTGTTACGAAGCAGGAAGAAGCTACCGTCTTGAGTTACATCACCGTGAGTGTGACGCTAACAAGAACAGGGTTGCACACGCTAGTGTGGTGTGGAAGGCACCGAGTGGTAGGTCCTCGGCGTAGGAGTCCTCTCACTCAGCGTCTAGCTCACAGCCATAGCGCAGGGCGCGAGAGCGTAAGCTGCCACCGCGCCGTCTGCGCAAAATGTGTGAGGAGTTGGCAGAGTAGGCCCGGGAGACTCTGGTGTCTTCCTATTTCAGAACCGCAGAGCTCGTGAGGCGCGGAAGTAAATCAGACGTCGCTCAACGACCTTCATCCTTCATGAGCGCATCGCGCGCTACCACATTTTCGTGTCGTAGTTGTAGTCTGTACGTGCCCGACATAACCGTGGGGGGAAGGGATGGGATAGGTTATCCGAAAGTATTGTCGCAAAACAATTTCATTGTATCGTTTTCTTCACCCGTCCAAACACCCCCCCCCCCCCCCCCCCCTCCCCCGACACTAAACCACCTTGTTACGACATGACCCCCCCCTGACTTGAATGCTGGATCCGCCCCTGGGCTGTATACCAAGTATCCCGAAAAATATAATTTCCAAAAGTATAATCTAAGTAAAACGCACCTAGCGCCTAGCGAAAAGGTAATACTACCAAGTGGCAGGCCTTTGGCAATTTGTTCAACGTAATGTAGGCTGTATGTGGGGTAAACCAGCTCACCTAGCAGGATTTTTGGCTTAGTTAGCTGCGAATAGGCTTCCAATTAAGTCAGATAGTTAACTAAGCCATGCCTAATCAACGGCTACTGCTTAAAGCGCCTTCATAGGTCGAGGCAGGTCTGAAATCAGTGCGTCGAGCGCCTAATTAGGTCAATATGTTTTAGGCAAGTAGGTAGTATAATTCAGTGTGAGGATATCACTGTCCATATACGCATATATGTTTGGCATTCATACCTCACTCAAATATTCACAAACGATTACCAACCAAAAGGTTAGTCACTTAAGGAAAAGTTGAACTTATCATAACATGCATCGGAAATTCACTTTTACATCTGATATTAAATATTATGCATTTGCATTATTTAAAGAAAACGACTAGGTATTTATTTATTTATTTAAAACTTTATGCACATGAGAATTGTTCAAAGCCTGACTTAATGCCAAGGCATCATCTACCAGTCAAACTTCAGGGTGATGCAGAGATACATAGAACCTAGCCTAGAGGTAGGGTTGGGTCTTACGTGAAATCAAGCATAAACATCAAAGGATTCCTATTATAACAATACGAAGAAAATAAAAAATAAAACCTAAGTGGTATAAAAAAAATATATTTTAAGTAGTCTCAATCTCAATACATAAAAATATAGGCTACTTAAGTACCCACTTATTCGGTCATTACCTAATATTAGATTACCTACTTACGTTTTTTTTTTTAATAAAAGTTAATTGCATTGTGTTACATTAAGGTAACTGTACCAATGCTCGACACTGTACCAATGCTAGACACTTTCGAACAAAACCCAGTATTTTGAGAAAATTATCCATTTGTTTTATAAGACTATTGACTTAAAAGATGCCTAATGGTATCTATAAGATATGTTCAAATATTCGCAACACCATCCGAAGTAAATTTAGAAAGACTGTTGACAGCAAATAATGTGACTCCGTGAACACGGTCGTGTTATTTCTTAAGATTTTTGCCAAGGGTATTGATTTTTATAGGTGTGATTTTTTTGTTTATAAGTTATGATTATTACTAATTTTAGTATAAACGTTATAAATATTGAAGTTATTGACATACTTGGACCATTGGGACAATGATGTCTAGCATTGGTGTTTTCGACCAAGTGCATAATAATTTAATTTAAAGTAAAAGTATGATAGATTTTAAAGATTTTATGGGCAAAAGTTAATGTCTAATTGTTGCTGTAACAGTTAAAAAAGAATGTAACGACCATGCTGTAATTAATTTGTTAAATTTTTTAGATTGAAATTTTATTTTTCCTTAAAGTGTCGAGCATTGGTACAGTTACCTTAAGTACTTACATTCATTAGACATCCTTTTTTTTTTCATAAAAGATAACTGGCCACTACCATAAAATGACAAAGAAGTAAAAAAAAGCTCACGAAGCTCTCTGCCTACTTATAATATTACTTTGTTACCGACAAACTTGAAAAAAGTATGTCTAACGTACGGTATTATTAAATAAAATCATCAAAAACGTAGGTATACCTAATTAAAATATTTTATTAAAACTAACAATACTAAACCGGTGTGTGAGAATTGAATCAGACTTGGAACGTGGACGCTCAACTTCTTATGAGCCAAGTTTTCCTCTTTGATTATTTTTTTATAAATGGCATCAAAACCAGTCCGTTTTGCTTCTTTGCACTGAGTGGTTGTTCGAAGTAAATATGTTGGTGAGTACAATTGTTTATGTTTTAAGTTCATTGAAATCAAATAATCAGAATAAATTGTTATTTGTAAACACGATTTATCATTACAAGTTTATAGGTAGGTACCTAATCATTATACTTTAACATAGTTATTATTTATCAGTCGTGTGTGTTATGTGAATAACAAAATATTCATACATTATCTACTATAGATTTATTTAGATACCTACTTACGAAATGTGTATATTATTTACTATCAAATGTAAGTACGAATCACCTTACAAATGTGTAGATAATATTTAACAACGTTAGAAAAATTGGATGAGGTATATGTGTGTTTACCTCAGACTAAACTTTTAGTCTGAGGTGTTTACATAATACATAATATATTATGTGTCTTTAAGGAAAAACCTAATGAGTTGGTATTCATTTACATTGAGGCAAAGAACCTTCGGTTTTTCTAATGTTTCCAATACCTTTTGTATCGTGCGATACCACCCCCGCCAGCCATCTTGGGTGGTTATCTGGGACTCGAACCGATTAAAACCGCACGCCGTCTCGGGTCTCAATTACCGGGGTATTACACAATAGGGCATTTCCCTCGCATCCCGGCTGACCCTGGGTCATCTACCTACCCTTTTTCCAATACCTACTAGGAATATTTACGAAGTAGGTAGGTTAGGTTAGGTAGCAACGTCTGAATTATTAGAACAAAAAAATAATGTCATAGCTTTAAGAGGGGTCTACCTATTCTATACGTCAGATCGGGACATGCTCATGCACAGATTATTTTATGAGACATACATTGGAAAGTGCATGTCTTTGCAAGGAAACTGTTTTTATTTTAATGAGTAGTAAGATAAGTGAGACTGAATTCACTTAAATTAGTGAGTTCAGTGACTGCGAACGGGAGAAAAACATCTGTGTTGGGGTACCTACCACGTGATACACTGTTCTTGATAATATTGAGATAACGTAATCTACTTAACTCATTTAATTTACTTACTTAAGTTCATTAGTCTGAGCTTGTGTCGAGAAACTTGTGAAGTTTAAGAACATAACCAAAGATAGGAAAATTGTGTCAGGAAGCAAAACTGAACCCTGAGTCAGCCGCAGCAATTTCACCCTCAGCAATTGATGAACCAAGAGTGCGTGCGGTTTTAATCGGTTTGAGTCTGACATAAAAACGAAGTGGGGTATCTGAGAGGATTTCAGCACTAAAAAAAATTAAACATCCAAATTAAGAACCTCCTCCTTTTTTAGGAGTCGGTTAAAAAATAAAGCAAAACTGCTACTAAAGAACAAAATGCCTTTTTTTACCACTTAGGTGGCAGACATGCACACGGCCCACCTGATGGAAAGTGGTTACCTAGGCCTATGGGCGAGTGCAGCACCAGGGGAGTCACACTCGTGCTGCCGACCCTGTAAGATAAGTAGGACAAAGCCTTTGGTTTTCCCACTGACAGCACAAAACCTCTCCAGTGAGCTCTGGCTACCCTACTCACCGTCAGAAACACTTTATATTTTTATAAAATTCCAGAAAACACTGTCAACCTTAGTTGTGTTGACGTCAGCAATGGTGGCGGGTCAACGACCTTCCTTCGCTGGCTCTCGACCCATCGGTTACCCCGCCTTGCCAAACAGAACAACCACGCCAGTGCCAGATGGCCTCGGAGATCGGTATGTTGATATAAAAAATATATTTTGGACACATTTCACAGCGCCCCCATCTAGAATTAAAACGAGCATGTCATATTATATGGATTCTAGAAGTAGATAAACATAATGTATCTACTTAAATACTTTTTGCAAAAGTGAAATAAATTGCATAGACCAAGATACAATTGTTTATGCATTGGGGACTCCGTGGTCCCCACACCGGAAGAGGGCCAGATCGAGAGACATGGCCCTGGGTCGGCCGGGGTGCGAGGGATATGGCTATGACAATCTCACCTCCGGCAACTGACGGCCCACAGAAGGCGTGCGTTTTAGTCAGTTCGAGTCCAACATAACCTCCTCCTCCGAAGGGGGAGGTATCCGTGGGGATATTTCGCACGATAAAAAAAAAGATACATGTTTATGCATACAAATACTTGCATTGAGCGGGAATCGAGCCTGCAACCTCTGATATAACCGTAACGAGTCATTGGAAAATTTAAGATGGGAGGTCAGGCAGCAGTTGCTCGTGTTAAAGCCCAGTACTGGGCAAAACAAGTGGCAATTAGGATAGATGTAGAATAGAGTAGAATAGAATGATGAATGTATGGGATTTGACGTATATGACAGGCGTCAACGTACTATGTCATACATAAGTCAAAGGTCTTTTAGCTAAAAATTAGCCTGACTAAACGAAATGAATGACTACATTAATATACTGACTATAGTACAAGGTTATTCTTGCATTAAAATATTACATAAATATGCAACACTTTAATGAGCGATTTGCTACTCATACATCACTATCATCATCACTTCATCATCATCATCACTACATATTATAAAACAAAGTCACTGTCTGTCCGTCCCTATGTATGCTTAGGTAAATCTTCAAAACTACGCAACGGATTATGAAGCGGGTTTTTTCAATAGATAGAGTGATTCAAGAGGAAGGTTCATGTGTATGTATAATATCTACATGCATAATATCGTAGAGAAACACTGATAAATTTAGAGATATGCAGCGGGAACGGGATCAGAAAATATGGCGGTACGAAGTTCGCCGGGTCAGGTAGTAGTTATGATAAGATGATGGGAAACGATATACTCTTTAGATAGATAAAACTGATATAATTATATGTATTATGCAACAAAAGGGTCTAAAACTATGAATGACAGATGAGAACGCGCGGAATGACCGAATGCGATGCGGATGACCGAATGCGAACTATAAATAAAACTACTGAACGAGTACAGAAACAGAAAAAGACCAATAAGTATTATGACTGATATGTTAGCCTAGAGCGATGATAACCGAATTAGTTCAAGTTCGGTTCCAGGTCGTGTACCTTGACTTTACAGAGGCCATATTCGTGTTGGCGCATAATATTATCACATTTTTACTGTCTATCAGTGTCTGTTAGTGACTGTATTCATTTATCATGTTTAATTATTATATAGATACCTACGTAGATATTTGCTGTTATTGACATATTAAACGTATCTACCTATATTCTTGTCTTGGTTATCCTCTTATTTTTTACTACATATGTATATACCTACAGGGCGTCCTACGGCGATGCCACATGGAGGGAAAGTACCTTAAATCCTTAAGTTAGCTCATTTTACTTAAAGGAGACATCATTTTATTTTTTTAAAGAAACAAGTCTGCATTCAAAGATTTTTTTAAATTCGCTTACCACACCAAGAAATCGAACCGACTAAAAGCCGAAAAAGTAACATCCTGTATTTTTATGGCATCAATCGATAGTGTCAATCATAGGGATCAAATCTCTCTAAGAAACATGGTAAATTAAATGAAAGGAAATCCTTGAAACCAAAAATTATAAATTCAATTTGGTAAAATAAAACTCTTTCTTATAAGGTAATGTCGTTCAACCCTACCTATCAACACTAGAGATATCTTTGATGAAATTTATTTAGTAAAATGAGTACTAAATGAATGAACTTCGTTACCTGTTTAGAATGTAACTTTATTTGGCAACTGCATGAGGTATGTAGGTAGGGTAGGTAGAGTAGGTAGTTATTTTTGGGTGCTTGATTAGAAACCTGCACGCGGTGTACCCTGGGCAACGAAAATGGCGAGAGAATTGCCCTATTGGATCAACTTATAACCTGTTTATTGAGACGGCGTGCGGTTTTAGTCGGTTTGAGTTCGACATACCTAAATACTACACTGCTGACCAGCAGCGGTCTCAGCACGATAAAAAAAGAAAAGTAATTTAAATATGGAATTTTATTGTTAATATGGTATCAGATAACTTTGAGTTAAAGTGTTTTATTTTGCCAAATTGAATTTATAATTTTAGGTTTCAAGGACTCCCTTTCGTTTAACTTACCATGTTATTTAAAGAGATTTGATCCTTATGATTGACACTATCGATTGATGCCATAAAAATACAGGATGTTACTTTTTCGGATTTTAGTCGGTTCGATTACCGGGTGTGGCAAGCGAATTTTTGAAAATCTTTGAATGCAGTTTTGTTTCTTTTTAAAAATAAAATGATGTCTCCTTTAAACAAAATGAGCTAACTTAAGGATTTAAGGTACTTTCCCTCCATGTGGCATCGCCGTGGGACGCCCTGTATACAGTCTTGCCTCGTTTGCCATGATTAGTGGCATAGAACACATGTTTCTACAGTTTCTACTCCTACTAGAATCCTGCCCCTTTAGTCAAATGACAATTCGCTGGCCGTTGCGCGGCGTATTGTAAAATAGAACGATGAATGTATGGAATTGACACGCATTTTGACGATTATGACGTTTATGACAGTCGCCAACGTATGTCAATCCCATACATTGATCGATCTAATTTTTTTTTTCTCTTCTGGCGATTACGCAGTAATATATTATATTATATTCTACAAACGTACCTATTACCACTGTCACTTTTACTATTGTCTTGTCATAATGACTTTCATACATGCTCACCGGCAACATTCTCCTATGTGTCCGAAATATTTTTAATACCTATGTAAGCACTAGGTACTTAGTTGAGAATGAATGAAAGGAACCTGACTACAGTCTACAGTTATAAGGCCATATTGCAACCAGATGTTTAGTTAGGTATACCTAACGGTACCTACTCGCTACGTGAGTCGTATCTGGGACAGCAGCCTTTCAAATTATGTATCTAAGTTTTAGGTTCTAGCAGTTATATTTTGACCGTCATAACCTCATCAAAAATATTGAATAAATGTTTGGTTTGAAATTATAATAAAATGTCATAAATGCATAATTATTACCTACCTACTTAAGATTAGTTAAGATATATGGTTATATTGGGCAAAACCTGACTAATTTATTGCCCGAATATTGAAAATATAGATACATATTCGGAACATTAGAGGCAAGAGTTCGTAGAATAATAGGCAAGCCCGCAAGTAAGTAGGTGGGTATTCATATAAAAGAAACTGCCTTTGTGGCGTAGCGGTAGTGACGCGGCCGCTACGCAGGAGACGCGCGTTCGATCCTCGCTCAGTGCATATATTTTTAGGCATGGATATGTTTATTTGCATTGGTCTGGGTGTTTCTATGTATAATATATAAGTATTTACGAAAAAAATGTATCTAAGTAAGTTATTATTGTTACGATAAGTTAAATATGTCCATCCAAAGGTTGCCTGTAAGAGACCGCTTGCAGCGATAAGGCCGCCGATTGTACATATGTGATATATTATACTGTCCGTAAATGTACTGTAATATATTTGTGTACAATAAAGAATTATCTATCTATCTATCTATCTATCTTTATCCGCATTCTAGAACCCATAACACAAGTTACTTAAACTATGCCTTACTTTGGTTCTAGATAGCGATGTGTAGAATGTCCTACAATATAACTTAGTTATCTTTTCTTAATCATAACAATTTATTGTACTAAGTACTCTACTTGACTTAAGGTTGTATTAGGGCACCTATCAAGGTCTGGGCCAAAGCCGGTCATCTGCGAGCCTGTGCTGATTAAAAAGTGAACCTCTGGCGCAAGCTTTCCTCCCAAAGTTCGAAGGTTTGACGGCAGTCGCAAAATATTTGAGGTCTGAGGAATCTAAAGCCTCAATACAACCGGGAACATTGGATAATGTGCCTTTCATTGCTGTTTGTTAGGCAATTAAACCTGTAGGTAACATTTACACCACTCGAGATGCCCTGCACACGTTTTTGACAAATCCTTTAGGTACCTACCTACTATCTACAAATAACATTTTTTTTTTGCAGTTTTGGTGAAGTTACTACCCAAAGGCTGCCCCTCGAAGCAAACGGAGACAGGGACCTGGTAGATAGATTGAGTAAACTGCCGATAGACAAGCAACCTTTCTGGTTCATTAATTGGCAAGCTCTTGAGGAACACAGGAAGAATCCTCAATCATACCCACAAAGGCCCAGTGGTTTCTTAGATCCTGTAATACCAAGCGGTCAATCCACACAATTTAGTCAAGGATCTGGATTTACTGGAAATAACCAGCAAGGATTTCCAAATAATAATCAAGGATTTATAAATAACCAGCAAGGATTTCCAAATAATAATCAAGGATTTGTAAATAATAACCAAGGATTTGCAAATAACCAGCAAGGATTTCCAAATAATAATCAAGGATTTGCAAATAATCAAGGATTTCCAAATAATAATAATCAAGGATTTGCAAATAATCAAGGGTTTCCAAATAATAATAATCAAGGATTTGCAAATAATCAAGGATTTCCTAATAATAATAATCAAGGATTTGCAAATAATAATAATCAAGGATTTGTAAATAACAATAATCAGGAATTTGCAAACAGTCAAGGAATTGGAAATAATCAAGGATTTACAAATAATAATAATCAAGGATTTACAAATAATAATAATCAAGGATTTACAAATAATAATAATCAAGGATTTACAAATAATAATAATCAAGGATTTACAAATAATAATAATCAAGGATTTGCAAATGGTCAAGGATTTGCAGATAATCAAGGATCTAATAATAACCAAATATTGTTTAACGATCAAGGATTTAATGCAGCCCAGGGCATTTCAAATACTAACCAACTCAACGACCCTGTCCCAAGCCAAGTTCCAGCCCCTAAACCTCAAAACCAACAAACCCAGGAATTCGTAGGCACTAATCAAAGTCATCAAATACCAAATTCTGCACTTCCAAGTCAAGTGGCGCATCAGCATCATGGTTTCAATAATCAGGGTATTCCAGGACCAAATCCAGCACTACCGTTTCCAAACCAGGCATTTCCAAATCAAGGCCAAGGACCATTAATCCCGGGTTTCGGAATCAATAATCTGGCTGTTCCGATACCAGCTAAAGGAAGTACGAGCAACACAGTTTCTAAAAAAGTAGTAGTTACAAACTCAAATCCCGATGTAGATTCTAGATTTTCAAGTGTCAGTACTGTAACTTCAAACGCTTCTAACAATAGTTATGGAGATGCTAATAGTTACCATTATAATTATAAATGGAATAATACATACCAACAAATGCATCATTTCACATACAATTATACCACGAAGCCAGTCCGATACCAGTATTACGTGACGGAAAACCCAGGACCCCAAGCATGATGATAATTATTATTATTAATTAGGGTAATAAAACATTGTAATTAATTTAATAAAACATTTTATTGACTTTTTTAAATAAATAAAACTTAATTACTAAGCGTAATCTTACAACTAAAACCTCATTAGAGTGAATTTGATTAAAAATAATAGTAAAATGCAATCAACTGTGATGAGATTTTATTTAACACAGAAACCTTCATTTTTTTACTGAAAAAAATAAATTGTACCATAAATTGTAATAAATGTAGGATGGTACATAATTCTACTCACTGAGATTTTCTAATGTCATAGTACATGATGTGTTCTAGATTAATTTCATCAAGAATTTTTTCCAAATTTAAGAAAACATCTTCCAGGCTTATCAAAAATCGATCTGATAAAGCCGTTTTCCTCCTACTATACTGTATTAAGGAAGATATATAGACACTGGTGAGTATATTCAATCTGTCTATCATATACAGGACATATTTTTGAAACTGGGAAGATTGTGAAAAAATCTTATATTCAGCAAAAATTTTGATGTAAGTACCAAAACTTTTTTTTTTGTTATTGGCACAAAAAGAATTCCCACTGCCCCGTCTCAAAAATATACCTAATAGACAAAATGCACTACAAAGCTAAGTAAAGCACAGCCTTGTTAATCAATATGCAAAATTATCTTGAATATATCTGAAGTAGCCGTCACATCACATCTTGAGAAAATTTGCAATTAGTTTGATAAATTAGCAACAAAATTATCAACCATGACTTCATCGAAGTTCCTATGAATCTAATAGTACAGTCGCCCTCAGAATTAGCATAACACATATCAAGTTACTGAACCCCTTTTAACCCAAAACCGTTAAAAAAATAAAAAAACAAAATATGAAAATACAAAATACTCATGTAAAATTCGTTTGATTTTTAAGTGTTTAGTTGCTTCTGATAGCGACTGTACAATATGAAGAAATGTTGTTCAGGAGCAATACCTGCACCGTACATGATATTATTATCATGTACGGTGTAGATATCACTCCAGGAGCCCGATTCTGCAAATTGTCAACTAATGTCATGCCACAGACACTGCAAAAAATGCCATTTAATTTTAGAGTTTACTGTTATACTGACAAAGTCTAAAATCAAATGGACTAATGGTAATGAACTATTTTTCTTTCTTTCCTTTTTTTTTCTAGTAGGACAGTGTCAGTAGTATGACAGTGGTAGTGAGATCCGATTCTCAGCACCCCATGGATTCGCCGTGCGGTCGCCGGGTCCATAGCCTGATACAGAGAGGAACACCGTGACGGCGACTGGGACTTGCGACCCAGATGTAGGTTTAGGGTGGCCACCTTGTGTATAACAGTGGTAGACAATTAGCAGAATCGGGGTCCAGTTATGTGGATATGAATTCGAACAGAAACTCCCGTTACCTACCAACACTAATCGTTCAATTTATTGCAGCAGTCAAGTAAGTTCTGCAAATAAGTCGTTAATTAGGATAATAATTTGATATATTCAAATTAATTGACTTAGGGACTTATTAAAACGGCTATTTATGTATGTAAATTAATTCGAAAAAACCCAAAATCAAATGTTATTACTGGTGATATCATTTACAAAACTTGATACCAGACTATAAATTCTGACGATTAATATTTTGAGAGAACAAACTGGTTTGTCCTGTTATTATTTAATATTATTATAACTTCCATATGTTTGTATTGAATTTATGTTTGGACTTCCTCGAAATACATAAAGTCACATTCTATGTATACAACACTGGCTGTTTGGAACTAAAAATTTGTGAATGGTCAACCGACTTTTCACCACGAGCAAAATGTCATTCCACGAATGGTCAACTGACTTATCACCACGCGCAACTTGTATGTATACAGCACTGGCTGTTTGAAACTAAAAATTTGGTTCCATGAATGGTCAACCGACTTTTCACCACGAGCAAAATGTCATTCCACGAATGGTCAACTGACTTTTCACCACGCGCAACTTTTATAGATGTCATAAAGATGTGTGTCAAAATTAATCCACATCTAGTTTGCGTCCGGTAACCGGGAATGGGTGTGCCAATTTCCGCCTCACCGTCGATCCGGGACTAAATTTTTGTTCTCAACAGCTTGTTTTATATACATAGATGAAGTGATTGAAGCCATATTTATTCTCTGATATCACATAGTTTACAGTTTGATTTGACTCCGCATTCTACAACTTACAAAAAATTATAAAAAGTACTGCATTGGCTCTTCATAAGTGGTGTTTAGACCATATTCCTCTACCATTTACGACACATTCAGACTTCATATTACATAATATTGCATTGTAGATACAATAATCTAATTCTACAATTTATAGGAATATACATAACATTATGTAAATGATAAATGAGTCTCTCGACTTAAATGCCTTGTCCAGTACATGTTGAATGGCTGGACTAGATTCATACAAAATTCACAATATAAATTATTATTAGGTTATGTATAACATCGCTCCACACATGGATATGTGACCCGATTCAGTAGCCATGTTTTCAAAACATGTGATTTCAACTCGAAAGGAAAATAAAAGTCATGGTAGGTATATTAAAAAAAAGACCTTGGTGTATTAAAAAAACTTTGGTAAACCGAATGATCGGTTAAAACAAAACCTACCTTTTTGTGACGTTATTAAACTTTCAGAATCACTCAGTTGGATTCGTATTCAATTAGAATTTGAAAATGTAAAAGTTTTCGTATGTTTTGTAATCACACGTTTTAAAAACGAACTAAATCAATCCACCGCTGCGCTGGGAATACCATTGTAACTTGTTTTTCCTTATATTTAAGAAACAATATCATACATTCAGATAGACATAAATATTATATCTGGTAAGAATTCCATTCTAATATTGTCCATTACGTTGTCATCACATTGTAACGTACAGACAAAAAGGTTGCAATTAAACATCAGAAAATAATTTAAAATTTCCCCACAGGATTCTGGGGAAAAAACTTTTAGGGAGTATTAAACAAGAGGTTTGACAATCGGGTAAAGTTGTAAAAAATATACCATTTGGTACACACTCACTTTAAACATGAGCAATACTCATAAGTACAATAATCACAAAAACATCCACTCAATAAGTGTTACAAAAACCGTTAAACAGCTTTAGTTTAACACTGTAATGTTACAAAAATAACTGTACATATATTAGCAAATTATGATACATAATTTGGTAATACTATTTTATTTATCTGTCGAAAACTTCAATAGTACACACATAATAAAAAAAACAACGAAATCATTGGTTCTGATGCTAAGGTGGGTGCAGATATGCGGGATAAAGGCAATATTTACGGCACTGCTACACATTTTCAATACACCATTATAATAATTCTTGTATAGGATATAAAAAACACGATTATCGCCATATTAAGGCACAAATATCGTAAGGCACTTACTTATTGCCCGTTGTATGGCAAGACGCAATCCTTGAAAAGCGATATAATAAAAAAATATAAATGACATTAGTGATTTAGTGCTCATACGCAAGGCTCCCAAAAAAAAAAAAAAAAAAGTCACAGTGACTAAATACACTTGACCAAAAACTAAAAAAATATTTAAAATATTAAGGTCCAGCCCTATATTTTGTGTAAACCAAAAAAAATATATTCAAAAACATGAGAACTGGCAGTGGCAATCACAATCATTTTATAGCCATTCATTTCGCATATCTGTACCCATCTTTATTATTATACATATGTTTATTACCGGGCAATAACTAAGGCGGTGCATAAGGCGAGTAGGGTTGTCCAACTAAATGATATAGTCCAAGAGCCTTTGGTGACTGATGGTAGCCTTATACTCTTGTGATGGCAGGACTTCTCGGCAGTCTCGTTGTTCGTAATCTCGGTGTAATCTGGGAAGCTTTGGATTTGTATCGGCTGGAACAAGATGAGTAAGTATGAATACATTTGAATAATTTTTGTATTTCTCATGCCTAATACGTTTTGACTAAAATTTTAAGGCTACCAAAACTAAAACGCGAAGTTAGCGAACCCCGGGGTTTACCTTGTAAAAGCCCCGGATGCAACCAGCCCCCCTAGACAAGTGGCAATTCGTTGCTCGGCGTATCATGGAATAGAATGACAAATGTATAGGATTTGACGTTTTTGACATTCGTTGACGCCTGTCATATACGTCAAATCCCATACATTTGGCATTCTATTCCATCATACGCCGAGCAACGAATTGCCACTTGTCTAGAGGGGCAGGAACAACAACAGACTCCAAGATGATGAAGATAAAAGGTAAAAAGTATTACCTTGATGATATCATCATCATCATCATCATTTACCACGAAATTGTTTTGATATCGCAATAGTATCGAAATATCTGATATTATTCGAACAGTGTATCCCAAGAACTCTAAAAGCTATGTTAGAGACAATATACGCGAGCCGCGCAAAAGGCGTTTATGCGTCTTTGGTGGTAAGTATGGGACACGATGAGGGGAGGTGCGCCAATCCACCAATTACAGATTATAATTAAACTAATCACGGGCTGAAAGGGCCTCATATCATTGGGTGATTAGTCCTTTCATTAGTTTTTTGGTTAAATAACCAACCAGGGCGTCGATTCTAATAAAACAAAACTATTGTCAAACCACCGAGACTGTAAAAAATGGCAATAAATTTTAGACTTTATTGCTAGAGACTCAAAGTCCAAAATTAAATGAAAAAAGTTTCATTACACTCTCTCATTCGCTCTACAAAAAGCCATTCAATTTTAACCTTTAACAACATTGCTTTAAAGGCTAAGATCAAATGGCATTTTCTCGCAGTCACTGTGGTGTAACAGTGGTTGTGCTTTAGCAGAATCGAGGCCCAGGGGCCCTAGACAAAGTGACATCCCTCTGTCCCAACTGTACCATTAATGGTACTACTGGGAATGTTTGTCCCACTAGTACCATTAATGGTACTACTGGGAATATTTCTATTGATGGAATCGCTCTGAAGCGAACCATTTTTAAGGTTTTAACAATGGATTTCGGGACATTGCGGTGGTTACAGTAATAATGATAAGTTAAATAATGTATTTCGAGTTACAAAGACTTAAATTTCATAAGAAAAATATAGTTATATTAATAATTTATGTCAATTTCATACTACAATTAGCGATTCCACTGGCGCTTTCGCCAATAGAATGTCACTTTGTCTAAGGCCCCAGGTTGTTCACCAAGTTCGCCGATAACTATAAGAAGCAGTCTTTCAAGAAGTACAATAATACGCACCACTCCCCAGGTGTCGTCTCTCTTCTTGCAGAAGGTCATGTGCATGCCTCTGTACAGCGTCTTCTCGATCTGTTCGGTGAGCAGCGGCTCGCCCCACGGCATCTCGTTCAGATGCGCCATGAACGACTTGTTGCGGAACTCCGGCGGCTCCCAGATTACTAGCTCCTCTGGAAAACAACAATATTCTTTACAACACACCTGCTCATAAAAGTGCTATTATTTCACCGCAATTAGGCACGTAATGACACCTATTATCAAACTGTGACTTTTTCATTGCTATTATTCACAAAACTGAGTTATAGATTCTATTTTAAATTTTATAGGTTAAGTTTCTATGTTCTTAAAAAGGTTCGATACAAAAAAGAACGTGTTTAATAGTACGAATAAATTAATACGCCTATTGTATGATCATTTGATGCATTTTCGTATTTAAATAAATAATTTCAACTTGTAATACTTGTATAATAAACAAAATTTTCACTCAAATTTAACTTTTTTTCTCTCTAAGTACAGAAAAAAAACAGTAAAAAAAGTTAAAGTGAAACCCAATGATATTAAATATAAATAGATGTGTAATTGCTATTTCTACGTTGATTTGTAAGCATATGACATATTATCTATGTTATGAAAATATCATTGGTCAAACCTCATTCTTATAAATATGGCCGATCGCCATTCATTTGTAGTATTGTTTATTTAGTATTTGTAGTGTTATTTTATTTGCAAGTGTGTTGTAAAACGTCGTATGCCACGTGTGAGCATGATGATAACCGTCCTCGGCTCTCATAAGACCCTCGCCTGAATAGCGCCTCGGCGGTAATCACCAACTTTGCTCACTTGTACCATAATGTACTATTATCGTACACATCCTTAAATAAAATGACTCCACAACAGACCTAGAATTGTGCTCTATACGCGCAGTAGGTACACGTTTCTTGGTTATCATTTGAGGATAGGGCGGTGTGCTACTGGGGTGAACGAGCTCAAGCAGAGGTTATTGCAAAACAATCTGCGGGCGCGATTTAGGTCTAAGATACGTGTCTTAAGGTATACGCGCATAAAATTAGATATTTATTTTTTTATTGTGTTTGATTATTGTCAGGGCAGGGATAGTGTAGTTTGGTAACAGTGTAGTTTGGAAACCAATAAAAACTAAGCACAATATTTTTTTTTTAAAGAATATTAGCAACCGAAATTACTAATATTCCCTTTAACCCCTCCAACTAAGCTACATTGCTTGTACTAATAAACAGAACGTGTAGCGGGAACGGGATTTGGATTCCGCACAGGCGGAGCCGCGGGCAAAGTAACAAAAATAACGTACTCATAAGCCCAACGCCCTGGTCGTCACCTTGCATGCCTTGCTCAGGGTTGTCGCTGTGCTCGCTGGCGTGCTCCAACAACGGCTGCAGAGGAATGTTCTCGAAGCTTCTGTAATATCGAAGAAATATATTTTAGTTAATATTTTTTTTTAAACTGACGGCCAATTCTTGAAATAAAAATCCATTCAAAATTCAATGTCACATCAGGCATTGTGATGGTTTTTAATATTTGGGATTGAGACTGAATTGAGGTTGAATTTTGAATATAATTTTATTACGTGACAGGCTTATTTGAAAGAAAGAAAGAAAGAAAGAAAATATTTTATTTATGGTTCAACCATTCGGATATTAAAAAGAAAACATTTATTGACCTCTGAACGAGTTTTTTTTTTGCAATCATTCTAGCCTGGTATTTCTAGTACCTAGTACTATTTAGTACTCCTGAACCCAAGAGTATAGAGTGTACCAGAACCTTATCCATTGTTTAGCCGGAAAATAATTTTGGCCTGAACTTTGGCCTTGAACAGCTCTGAAAACTACCCTGTTAAAAAAAGGTTAGGTTTAAATTACTAGTGTGATGCTACGTACCCTGAAGACAAGAAGATATTCTCCACTTGCGTGAAGTTCAGGCCGTAAAATTCTTTGACTCCGAACGTTTCAAAAAACTCTTTTACAGGAGTCATTGAGTAGCAGCCGGCGAGCTCCGTCCGTGGATAGTACAATATGAAAGACAGGCACATCTCCTGAAAAATTGAATTAATTAGTACATTTAATACCATATTATTATTTAATCCTAAAAGTAAGATTCCGTAGCCGACCGCATACGACAACTGCCGACGCACGCAGCAATTGCGCGTAATTCATTGCGGCTTCTCAATGGGCCGCTTTATCCGTATCAGAGTTTAGCAAGTAATGGGTACGCTGTATCTGCTGCGTGCGTATGTCGTTGTCGTAATGCGGTCGGCTTCGGAATCATACCTTTATAGTGTTATAGTGGCTGCGACTTCGCTGTTTGGTATTCTGATCTAATAACCCAGGGAAATCTGTTCCAGAGATTAAAAAAAAAATAGCTTATGTGTTCAGTTATAATCCAGTCCAGTCCGGTAGGGTAGCCAGAGCTCGCTGGAGAGGTTTCGTGCTGTCAGTGGGAAAACCAAAAGCTTTGTCCTATTTATCTTTTGCGCTGCGGCACAGAATATCTCTGTTCTTACAGGGTCGGCAGCACGTGTGTGACTCCCCTGGTGTTGCACTCGCCCATAGGCCACGGTAACCTCTTACCATCAGGAGAGCCGTGTGCTTGTCTGCGACCTAAGTAGTATAAAAAAAACCAGGTTATAAATCTGTGCAAAGCCAAATCACTTACACTTAAAGCCAAATCACTTACACTTTATCAGCCTTTTAACCCAAAAACAGCTTAAAGGATGGGAATGAAGTTTGGTATGGAGACGTGATGAGATTGCAGCTATTTCAATAATTCATCTTAGTGCGATGAATCATCTTTGTGAAATTTATTAGTTTTGTGAGTTTTTTTTTATTTCTTTTTTTTTTTCATTAGTAAGAAGTGTGTATTGTACCTGCTTAGCGGAATAGCCTCCCAATATAGGTTTATCTCTTGAGGTACTGTCATATGTACATTCTGTGATCAGCGTGTCTCCTCTCATGAATTTCCTGCCACGGGGAACGATACGGGATTGTTGATAATGTGAATCGTAGAAATTCTCCTGAAAATAAATATGAAGTTTATTACAGAGCCATCTATTAAATTTGTTACTAACTATTAAGTACCACAGTAATCTAATTATTTAGTGCTGCCATCTGTTTCAAAGTATTAGTACTTAGATTAATGTAAACGAAGTATTTTATGATGAACCCAAGTAGTTATTGTCAAAAACGCTAGATGGCAGTAAAAAAGCACGTGCAGAAATAGTTTTAAAAAGGATTCATAGATGGCAGTGATTTATTCAACAGAATTATTTTACCTCAGATATCCTGGGAAGTTCCTGTGTGCCTCTGACATGTTTCAATGAAATCTTCCTTGCAGTACCGTGTGCGTGAAGTAAAACCGAGACAATGTTTACTCCTTCTTCGGGTAAAGTCTGTTGATAAAATATAATGACAATAATTATTATGTAAGAAATTATTTTCAAATAGTTCGTTCATGGATATGGGTTAACCACAAAGGTCCTCACCAGCATACACTTGCTGGGTTCCCTCCTCTGCTCAAAGTTGTAGGAAAGACAGCCTAAGCTCTCGGAAAAACTGATATACATACCAATCAAAAACAAAACAACTAATTTCGGGAGGCAAAGTTATAACGTAACTTTTTTTTTTAACGAGCGCAAAATCCCCACAGACGAAGCCGGCGGGGGTGGTTATATCGGACTTGAACCGACTAAAACGCACGCCGTCTGAAGGCCACGGCAAACGTACTGGGAAATCAGACGGATGATGATGATGATCATAGTAGTGTGCGTATACTAACTTCGTTGGTACACTCCGGACTACAGATGCCGACGGTCCTGTACTGGCGTTGTTTTGGAGGGATCACGTGTAGTGCGGATACTCCGATGCCCGCGCCGAATAACGCCCCCTCGTGCTTACGTAATGCCGGTGTGTAGTGGATTCGGATACCGGAACTGTCTAGTACTGATGGACAAACAATACTTCGATTAGTATGTCTCACTGCCGTAGGACCAGAGCCCGTACCATGAACCCTTCAAACGGTCAATAATTGAGCAGTTGTCGTATTACTAACTGCATAACTAATTTTGTAATTCTATATAAATATATAGGATTACAAAGTTACATTTACAGTTGGTAATATGACAACCGTTCAATTTTATTGACCTGCTTTAAGATTTCCAGGTAGGCCTGTAGGTTGCCGGCTTTTACTTCTTAACTTAGAAGTTAAGAAGTAAAAGCCAGCAAGCGTACTCCAGACCTCGAAGTGAATGCGAGCGGGAATAACGCGAAATCAAACAAATCAAAAATTTGTACTACACTGGAATCGGACCCGCGACCTTTGATTTAGCAGTCAGTCAGTCAGGGTCGACTGCTTGGCGACGAACTACGAATAATTATATTCTGAAGAAGTCAAACTGATATTTACCATTATGAAGTTCCTGATTATCATAATGAACTTCAAGCATGTAGTACGAGACTCCCCCGCTCTCGCCCAGAGGTATGCCGACGTTCTCGGGGAGGAATTCACCTGAAATTATTTACACAATTAATTAACTTCTAAGACAATTACAAGTTTCTGAGGTTAATTAGATACGGTACTTGGTGGTAATGGTTCTGGCGTCGACTTGCAATCAAAAGTTTGTTGATTTGTACCCCAACAACACAATACCTACCTACTTCACATTTTAATAGGTACTACATTCTGTATTTTAACAAAAATGTTATAAATTGGAGGCGGTATTCACAAGATTATAATTATCTAAGGCCAAGTAAAAATACTTGGAAATTAGTATTCTTAGTAAGTTTTTTTTTTGTAAACCACTTAGTTGGCAGACCAGCACACGGCCTACCTGATGGAAAATGGTTGGCCTGTGGCCTTATGCAACTCCAGAGGTGTTACACTCGTTACACTGAAGAAACCTTCTAATGCCCTTCGTGAAGAACCCCATATTGTAGTAATTCTGAATATACTATGGGGAAATGTAAACTAGGTATTTATGGGGCTCCGTTAAAATTAAAACCCATGGGCTAAACTATCATCATCTGCAAGTCGGTGCATCTGCTGAGTGACGAACGATGTTCTAGTGAAGTTCCTTTCAGAGTTAGTTGGTAAGACGCTGTCACAAGTCACAGGAATAAAACCAAAAGGAGAAGGAAATAACACTAAGATGATGAAAACGATACAAATATTTAGTCAAATGTTTGTCTCACCTTGGGAGCCAATCGCCCACGCAGCTATCGGCGTAGCGCAAGTAGCCCAAGCACTTGGCCTATTAGGTCCAAAGTATCCCTCGCCTTCCGTCCAAGTATTCCACAAATGTTTGTCGTCGTCCTCAGCACATTCGTACAGCACCATGTGATGTACTGGCGATTGGCTGTTGGGCACCTGTACTGGGACATCGTTCCTTATAGGTCGGCTGTCGATCAAAGGCTCGTATCCCACGATATGATGTCTCTTGGGAAGATCGGGAACTTTAAAAATCTTGCACCAGAATAGGGTTGCCATTACTTGTGGGATGGTCAGCTGAAAATATGAAAATATATATGAAAAGGAGATTTTTTAATTTTTTGTCGACTTAAATTAAATTAATTTGAGTTATGCCATGCCCGATGCTTTCTTATGCAGCTCCTAAGTATGTCTTGAATCATTAAATCAATCATTAAATTCTAGTATTCCCGTCAACTCCTCTAGTTAAGGCAAATTGCTTATGTTAGAAGTGTAATGGACACCATTCGAACCCGGGACCTCTCGATCGGAAGGTCGATTCTAACCACTAAGCTGCCGACGCTTCTGAGGAGTTAGAAGATACATAACAAGAAGAGATTTTGCATACTTACATTACTCAGTCGAACATCCCAATGCTTAAGCGGTATGTCAGGTTTGGAGACAGGCTGAAGAAGTCGTAATGGTCTGTGTCCACTTTTCACATGCTTCGGCAACTGTCCGTCAGAACCAACAGGTCCTAACGACCAAAGGATTTGAGTTGTGTCATCCTGTAATTCAGAGGTCTGTGTTAAGAGATGAATTGGTCACACATTACTAAAAATACATGGTTGTACTCCAGACACCAGCATCACCGTAATAAATTGTCTTATTGGTTGAAGAATATCTAGTTAGATGGCTGCTTTGCTAAGGAAAACAGCCATTCAGCTAATAGCTATTGTATAGGCAAAGTAAGCGCACTAATTTCTTTAAAATTTCATTAAAATAATTCTTTAAAAATCTATTTTAACAGGAAATTGGCGAATGCAACTATGCATCTATCGAGATGAACAGAAAATTAAATGTAGTGATCACTTACTCCAATAATAAAATCTTGTATATCACAAGTGTCAAGCTGTCTTCTGAATTCCACAGTAGTGTGTGTCTCATTCTGGTAGCCAGATATGAGCTCGTAGTTTTGTACATCGTCTGCGACTGCTTTGTCTTCCAACTCAGGTCCGTGGCAATCCTGTAACCAAGGAAAGATATTTGAGAACATTTACCATTAAAACTTGGAAACCAGCACGTGTTTTCTTCTTCTTACAGCCTCGGGTCCTTTAAGCGGGGCGTGAAAAAACTTCTGAAGAGGCCGTCAAGAGGCCGTCATGCTAAAGGCCACCATTGTAATGGAGATCGTCTTTCCTGAGACATCACCTTCAGCTTACTATCGCGCAAGATGAAGACATATTGGCGTGTCCAATTACAAGCCTTCATCATTCAACTCAAGTACTATTTATTGGTTATGAATGAAATCTGAATGACATAGGCCACTATTCCAAAAGCGGTCGACTCTATTGGGTCCTCTACACGTAGACAGATTCATCTGCGGATGTTAGCAGCGAACCTGTCCACCGACACGGCGACGTGTGAACGGGGTGATTTTCTCTTCCATGGTATTTAACGTTAAATATCTAACTAACTTGTCAGAAATCTTTCACCCTAACTTGACCTTCGCACTAGTCCCGATCGCATCCGAGGTCGTAATCAATTGTATGAATTATATCTACGTGATAATACGTCCTTGTGACCGCTCTAAGGGCATCTAACAAAAAATAAATCACTGTTCTTCATCAGCCTAATGAGTCCCTGCCGTATTAATCAGTCTCTCTGACGTCCTGTCTCCTTGACACTTGAAAAGGCTGGGATAATGATTGTACCGGTACTTTTTCTCACGCTACCTCACAAAGATTTTTGCAACTAACACTACCTAACTCAATCTCAACAGTTCGTAGCAATTATGCCTTATGAGGAGTTGATTGGACGTATCCAGTTTAATAATCCTTATAAGATAGTGTAATTAATTATTAATAAAAATATATTTTAATACCGTTTGAACAGATTGTGTTTAAAAATAGACGACATTAATTGTTCAAAAAACCAGTGAATATTTTACTGGCAATTAAAATTAATTAATTTCGTTTCATTTTATACAACACTATTTTCCAACATTAAAACTGTAACTTATATTATAAACGTGTTTGTAAGCCGAAGACTAGATACCTACGTATTTATAAAAAAATCGTTAATCATAATATCTTTTTACAGACCTCACCTTTTAACATCTGCATAGTTAAGATTTTTTTTTCAAGTTTTTGCATTAATTTTTGGACAAGCAAAGCTTTGAGAATATTTTTTGTACATGAATAGTGTTATTCCCTCTTAATAATATTATAGTTTAGAGCTTAGCTTAGAGTATATTAATCTCTAAGGTTTACAGACTAGAAAATTTTAATTTTAATTTTGAATTATAATTGGTACAGCAATTTGCCCGATTGAAATTGTAAGTTCGGTCTTGGGTTTTCGCTGTACGTTGTAGGTACTCTCTACTAGTTTAATAATGTTTTTATTTGGC
The DNA here is from genome assembly GCA_914767945.1 of Eilema depressum. NCBI lineage: Eukaryota > Metazoa > Arthropoda > Insecta > Lepidoptera > Erebidae > Eilema > Eilema depressum. Next base: position 6,861,475 of record OU612026.1, read on the forward strand.
TTCAGAGCCAAATATAAACAAAGCCAGAGCATAATGTAAAAGTTCTCATATTCATTCATGCAGGTAATACTCGTAAACGCAAAGTTATATAACTTAATTTCTTAAAGTTTATTATCCTGGAGTACAAGAGCAGGTGAAGATGCCTGCAATGAATGCAAATTAAATAGATTGCACTATAATAAGTAAGTACACTCACAAACACCTTGCGCACACACAACATGTTCTTTAAAAAAAATCGTTCGTTATGACACTTATGACAGTTATATCATTCTGAATTTAAATAATGGCATCAAAAGGTCGTTTACAGGCCTAATAAAGGATGCTAAGCTGATGCAGCTCATGCAGCTCATCTCCATAAAATTATTCTTAGCACATCCTTTGTCATCTTCGATTGAACCAGCTGTAAAACTTAAGTATAGTATTATGAATAACTTTTTTCTTGAGCAGATGTTGTGTGCACGTGCCTCGCCTTATGTTCGAGCACCTGGTGCCATTTGCAATTGTAGGGGGCGATCCTATATACCAAATGCCAGAAATACTTATTCTACGTAAAAAAAGGTTTAGCGTGACCTTTGATGTTTGAGCGCGTGCGTGGTAATATGTGGTTAAGTTTTATTGGAGTTGTGTTTTTTTTTGGTAGTTTGTCAGAAGAAATGGCAAATGGCAACTTAATTGATTAACTTAACTGTTGGCAGATGCTGTTAATTTGACAAAATTTCATTATTAAATTATGACCAATTTTATTTTATTGTGACATACGGTTTATTGGGTAGAAACGTAGCTATCTTTAAACTAGAATATTTCAATTAAACCAAAGATAATAAGCTAAAGTAGGCAGGTATACCTATATTAAGTACCTACGCCATGGGGGCATGTAATTGCGCCTATGCAGTATTTATTATTAGGTAAGTAGAGCGTTTATCGTTTAGAGCAGGTTACATCGCCTTAGGTTAAAAATAAACACACACCTTGTGACATACAAGCATTCTATGCAACGTACAAGTCTTGAGATGAGACAGAGAAAAGTTCTAGTTCAGGTAGGTATCCATATATTATAATCTCAGGCATAATCACAAAACAGCCTATGTACAAGAAATGGAAATAGGCCTTACTTAGTAGAAATCTATTAAAGTGCCTGTTAGCTCACTTACTGCCTAATGGCTCTCAGGATGTTTCGTGTAAAGGCGAAACACACGTAGAAGTTTCACTTCTTGCAGCGGAAACTTGCAAATTACCTAACAGTTTAGTTTAGAGGTACAGTCGCCCTCAAAAGTTGCTGAAGACCAACATTGTAAACGATAGTTTTGTAGTCCTCGGAAAAATCATTTTTTGCTTATGAAAAATTTTAGAGCTAATACCGAAGGATGATGGCGACTGAACAGTGTGCTTCCATTCGGATAATATGTGGTGTACAATGTACATAGATGCCACCTCTGGTAGGCAATCTTATCTTTTACTTAGGTACTTACCTACTGTGTGAAGTGTGAAGAGTGTGGTTTGTTATGATAAATATTATTAAGGGTCAGTTATTCACGGTCAAACCAAGTTTGCATAATATGATGTGATAAATATTATGAAATAAATTTTTAAATTCTGTACATTTTTGTTTAGTCCTAAAACCAAAGATAACCAAGTTAATAACTAAAATAGATTATAATTTGGGTACAAATTTTCTTTCAATTAAATCAACTATTCAGTCCAAATAAAGACAAGCTAGGAAGAAAATAGATAAACATTAGGGAACTAATTTTCTTTGCCAAATTAAATACCTATTTAATCCAACCAAAATGGGATCACCTTTTGAGCGAAGTACCTAAATTTCACGATGCCTATGAAGCAAATTGCCTAAAACGCGAAATACCTGAAACTCGAAGTACCTATATTGCACGATGCCTAAAAACTTAATTTGCCTACAATGTACTTTGACAACAATGTTTAATGCCTAAGAATGGAAATGTCTACAATGTACTTTGACAACAATGTTTAATGCATAAAGAATGGAAATGTCTTAAATGAAGATTGCCAGCACAATACAAGGTATAACCCGCGCCACGTATCTTGGACCTAAACCGTAAAACATACGAGGCTCTGGCGCCCGCGGATTGCTTGGTAATAGTCGATGATTGGGGAATTTGAGTTCGTCCACCGCAGTAGCACCCCGTGCTATCCACAAAAGACACCCAAGAAATGTGTACTGCGCGTATAGGGCACATTTTGAGCACATTTTAGGTCCAAGATACGTGGCGCGGGTTATACGGTCGGCCAGATTGATTTACCACTTATGACAACACTTCTTATGTAGGTAGGTCTCGGATCATTATTAATTTCTATAGTACACATAATATAGGGTTACTAGCATAATGTTTTTTTCGCGTAATGACAATTCAGTTAGGTTGACATGAAAGCATGTTACCTAGATAGCTGAAAGACAATTCAGCTATATCGTCGCGTGGTTCCCGGCAGTGTAGAATTTGGGCCACACCATCTCCTCTCATGCGGTATCGTACAGGTACAAGGCGACTAAAGGACAGGGCTGTCTAACATCAGGCAGTTAAATATACAGCCCTGACTCAGCTTTAGACACTTGACTCGAGTCAACAATAGTGCCCGGAAAATGGCAACTTCAGACCCACGGTACCCCTGGCCGTACCCCTGGTAGTACCGTAGGTCCCAAGGTGTGCTTTTATTTGTTATACAAAATGTATTTTTATAATTTTAGAATAATAAAAAATATAGTAGTTGATACCTACCTATAAATATTTCTTAAATATAAATATTCCACTACATTTTACACAGCGCTATCTAGACCCAATCTAAGCATAGCTTAACTAGCTTGTGTTATGGTATCTAGAATGTGGATAAACATACTTAGAAACTTTTTTTTGTAAATGCATACATATGATACATAGGAACACCCAGACCAATGCAAATATAGATATTCATGCATACAAGTATTTGCACTGAGCGGGAATTGAACCCATCCATACCTATCTATAGTTAAAGTCATGTTTTTATGGGTATGGCCAGGGGTACCGTGGCCGTGGGTCTGAAATGGAATACGGCAATAGGCTCACCCCCTATTACGTGGGACCTAATACATTGATTGGTAAAATGTGGGTGTTAATTCACCTCTGTCTAACCCTCCGAGGATATAAGCGTGATTGTATGACTATTATGACATTAAGACTAAAGAGTCGGAATATGTGTCATATTTTCGCAAAAAGATTTCTTGATGTAATAAAATTGGACTCATGCTTTTGTAGGCAATTGACTAGCACCGGCATTATACTTTGTAGACATTAAACAACATAGGCATTTTGCTTCGTAGGCATTAAAACCTTATAGACATTAAACTTTATAGGCATCCTGCGTTTTAGACATTGACTTTAGGCAATTTGCTTCATAGGCATCGTGCAATTTAGGTAATTCGCTCAAAAGGGTTCCTTTTTAACAAAACATTTAAAACATTCCAAAATGTCAAACAGCATTAGTCTAAAATTATCATCTTTAAAACAAATTGTAAAACAAAGAATCTTGTTTAATTGGCAAAAATAAAACGCAAAAGAAGTTAAGTTAGAGGTCACATACCACAAGCGCAAAGTTGCCAACTAAAAAAAAGTAAAATAGGTAGCTCTCACTATCCTATTTTACACCAGGCAGTGAATGTTCAGATCAAAACAGGATTTTGCATGGATTCGACGATTCGAGTCAGCCAGCGTGCATTCCCACGGTGGATTGTTAAAATACGTATGGTACTTGTTTAATTGTGCAGAATTTTATTACACGGCTTTGTCGCTTATGCTTACACGGGTCAATTCCGGGAAGTGCGACATAAAGATACCTAGGGCCTTACCACCACCTCTTATAAGAGAAATTATTACAATTTTACTTTACTTTCATACCCTGATTGGGAACTCGGACCGTTGTCGCCTATAAGTATATAATTTGTGTACCTACTGTATCTTGTAAAACAAGTGTAAATTGTAACAAATTTTACAAATAAATATATCCACTACGGTACGAGATGCTTTTTGACCTATTTTAGCGATATAACACTCATATCCTGAGTATCCTAACGTACGCAGACGGTCCGAATCACACTATGAAAACAAAGTAAGATTGAAGTAAGGCCCCTTATTGACTGGCACTAGTGAAATTGATACGGCTGAGATGCTTGAGTTGTTTTGAAATCGTGCAAACTTTGATGTAATTGTTTTTACAAATAAAGTTAGGAATACTATTGCGTAGGAAACTGTAAGACAGGGATAACAAAGTCACCTGCATACTCGTATATTTTTAACAACAATAAGTAAGTATGCGACCTTTCTCATTCAAAACGTGTTTACTATGGGTAACTCCCGTCTCTAAAGTTGACTCATACGGAAAAGTGCAGCTGCTGTTTGAATACAGAGCGCTGTAAACACTAACTTGCAATATTTAGTGCAGGTTATTCTTCTCAGCTCTTTCCAGCACCGAGTGGGCCAGTTGGATTTGAAGCACTTCCCCTACTTTCCCTCCATTCTTTTCAGCACTGCGTTCTGTTCACCATCCATACACGTCTGGTGTTGCAAGCATTCATAGATCATGATAATCGCTGACAAATGCGTTTCTCCAAACTTTGTAGAATATAAATATGAATAAATAGCTATATGTAATTAAGTTACTGGTCCGCTTTTGTAAGCAGCAGCGTTGACATGACATATAAAACATTCTATGAATCATTGCAAAATCCAGATCACGCCACAAAACAGTACTGAATCAACAGTTCTAGTCTAGTGTTCGCAAAGACACATAATGTCACGTCACAACGCAGTTACCTGTACAGAAAATTAAATGAGCAAAGAAAATGATAGCAGACTATCAAGCGGGTCGGCATTACGCAATAAAGTGCCATTCTATTGTAAGATTTTATTCCAAGTTCAAACGGAAGCATTAAAATTCTTTCTACGTTCACACAAAAGAATAAAGTTTTGAGAATCGAGCTGATGTTGGCTTGGCCCATGAGAATCGAAACACAATAGGAGCATCGCAGGGCTGCCAACTATCTGAATGTAAGTCTCAATCATTCACTGGGGGGACAGCTGTCGCGAGTTTAATGACACACCTTTTTCGGCATTCTATCGAATGGAGTACAAAAATAATAGTGTAATAAAGCTATTTCTTGGAGTCGGAAAGAGGTATTTTTCACATGGCTTTGCAAAATTACTTTTATGTTGGTAGATTGATTGATGGACATTGGCGGCTAAGAGATACGATTGAAAAGTTGGCGGTTAGTACTTCCTTTTAAGCTTAAAACTCAACTAAAACTAGCATTTATCTAAATTGGAAGGGTTAACGTATACAGGGTGTCCCACGGCGATGCCACATGGAGGGGAAGTACCTTAAATCCTTAAGTTAGCTCATTTTACTTAAAGGAGACATCATTTTATTTTTAAAAAGAAACAAAACTGCATTCAAAGATTTTTTAAATTCGCTTGCCTAACCCGGTAATCGAACCGACTAAAATCCAAAAAAGTGACATCCTGTATTTTTATGGCATCAATCGATAGTGTCAATCAAAAGGAACTTATCTCTCTAAGAAACATGGTAAATTAAATGAAAGGAAGTCCTTGAAACCTAAACTTATAAATTCAATTTGGCAAAATAAAACACTTTAACTCAAAGTTCATCCATCCATCTGATACCATAATTATCAATAAAATTCCATATTTAAATTACTTTTCTTTTTTTATCGTGTGGAGACCGCTGCTGGTCAGCACTAGTATTTAGGTATGTCGAACTCAAACCGACTAAAACCGCTCGAGGTGTCAATTAACAGATAATAAGTTGATCCAATAGGGCAATTCTCTCGCCATCTTCGTTGCCCAGGGTACACCGCGTGCAGGTTTCTAATCAAGCACACAAAAATTATTATTTATTTTTTTTTTTTTTTTTTTTTTTTTTATTTATTTGAACTTCATGCACATATGTACATAGGCGGACTTAATGCCATAGGCATTCTCTACCAGTCAACCTAATAGGTGGTGCAGAGAATAAAAAGTAGGTGCATTAAGAAAGAAAATAAACCATTAGGTACTTTATACTTAGTAGATAAGCTGTAAGGTAGATATAGATACAACGCAGTAGATACTAATATACGCATACTTATATATAAATATGTAATAGGTAACTAATAATATATACAATATATACATGGAAATATACCTACATAAATATATGAATCCTACCTACATACCTACCCCATGCGGTTAGCCAATAAAGTTACATTCTAAACAGGTAACAAAGTTCATTCATTTAGTATTCATTTTACTAAATAAATTGCATCAAAGAAGTTTTCTAGTGTTGAAAAGGTATCTGATGGTTCCTTGAGAAAAATTGCTGTTTTTGTTTGCATTGAATTTATAAGTTAAGATTTTGTGGATTTCCTTTCATTTAATTTACCATGTTTTTTAGAGAGATTTGCTCCTTTTGATTGACACTATCTATTGATGCCATAAAAATACAGGATGTTACTTTTTCGGATTTTAGTCGGTTCGATTACCGGGTAAGGCAAGTGACTTTTTAAAATTCTTTGAATGCAGTTTTGTTTCTTTTTAAAAATAAAATGATGTCTCCTTTAAGTAAAATGAGCTAACTTAAGGATTTAAGGTACTTCCCATCCATGTGGCATCGCCGTGGGACGCCCCGTATACCACCCACCAACCTCCACCAACATCTTCGGGGCCCTAATCAATCTAGATTACCAAATCGGGAAACCTGCTGATAGCCAGACATGGCCACATGGCTCTGCTGCAGGCTTTCGGCTCTCGTAGATGGCAAGTTGGATGGCACTAAAAGGCAAATTTTGGTTGCACCTAGAATCGGCATTATGATAACGGTAACAACTTACAATCAGGTCATATGCTTGTTAGCGACCATGTTAATACAAAAAGTTAGCACCATTAATTCTCCATGAAGATAAAACTGTCTCGGAACCTACTCGTTCATCGATTTAATCAGGAATAGATTGGAGAAGTTGGGAATAGTGTTTGGTTTGTCAACAGCCTGTTGCCAAATATTGACTTACTAAGCAATACCGTCACAGATGGAACCTATCAGAATAGCCTCCATTGTGGGCATTTCTCTCTAGACCTTTTTTTCGGGATAATTAAAAACAAAAAGGTAAAATTGCTTTTAGGATGAAATCACATTCAATCCTCAAAATAATCATTTGGATCAAATTATAGACGCCTATGACGAATAAAAAGGTTACAAATAATAAATATCTATAATATACGTTATGTTACAAAGCCTATTGTATTTCTCTACAACTAAACTTGAGCATCAATCAACCAGGATTTATCTGAACATGAAAACTGTCCGAGTTTCACCCGCAGGCTTTTTTTAATACCCCACTCGGACGCCCCGGCTGCCCTGGAAACTAGGACAATTCAGGTCAAACCTAAACGGATGGCAGCTCTACTTGTAGATAGGTAGCATACTAAATGATCCGCTTTGATTATACGATTACCTAACTATTTCGTAGGCGTGGAGTTCGTTTTACCACCTCAGGGGTGGAGCTTCGTAAAAATCCGTTCTTAGCAGATGTCTACTACCCTTTAAGAAACCTACCTGCCCAAGTTTGTAGTTGGTATAGTTTCTGAGATTTCATGATTAATCAGAGAGTAATACTTAATTCGTTAATTAGAATGCGCCTATGCAAATTTCCAATAAAGTTATCAATCACTGGTGTTCTCTCGTACAACGATCGTTTGCTATTTGGCAGGTAGGTATTTGTTTATCAAATTATTTTTGGTAGGTTAAGCAGCAGTGCAGGGTCGTGCTTCAATTTTTTGTGACAAATTACATTTGCTATATCAATTGGTTTACTCGTAATTAGCTGTGCTTGTGCACGCAAATAATAATTTTAGCAATGTGGGCCAAATACGGTACTGTAGTAAAATGATATTTTTTTTGTTATTTCATCGAGCATACTTATTCATATTACAACAGTACATTACAACTACATTCTACAACTCAACATGAGTGCAGTAGAATCTTAAATTAACACCAGAAACGGAAAAAAGGAAGCAATGTGCCGGTATTTAACCGGTTACATTTACCGTAACCGTTATCGCAATTCAACCCTTTCCAATTATACCGTCATTTAATATGGAATTTTATTTCTGTACCAAAAAGAGGGAATCAGTTCGATTTCAAGAACATAGCCGATATTGTCGCATTGCGGCGAACGCTTCTGTACCGTTATTTCACCGGTTAAGTACTGAAAATATATTGATACTCATACTAAATTGACATCATAATATTGGAACCGAAAATACATTATTTGATAATGATAATGTGAAATATCACCTAAGTTACATTGAGATATCAAATATTTTTGACACTCAGATGTACGTAAAGCGGGTAAAACTGTGGAGCACCACTATTTATGTATTAATGAAACCTAAGAAATTGCTGATGTAGAAATCTCTATAAATGCATAGGTACACAATATTTCTAAACTATACACCATGATATATGATCGTTTTAAAATAACTGCTGCTGCAGTTCTTTATTTAGAGTAACCTTATACCCCAATGCAGATCGATTTTTATGTTATTTTTAAACAAAAATATACATAATTCGTGGGTAAAATATGGCCGCAACTATTGTCTTATAATATTATGCATGTATTACTAAGTTTGTTCTACGTTCTACCTATTTCAGTTGTCTCTCTTACTATACACAGAGATTACAAATGACAACCTTAAATAATTGCCGACACCAATCCACAAATCTCATTGTAAATCGACACGACAATCGAATATCGACTTTCTATATAAGCAATAAGAGTTAAATAGTCCATCAATGAGCTAACTACCTGATCGGAATGCGATTTTGGCGTGTCGTTTTGCGCAACACGATAGAATTGCATCTGTGTATGACTGGTTCCGATAGGAATCTTTGTGGGAAGAATTTAGCTAGTATAAAATTACAGGTAAATGTTTTGATATTGTGTAGGTTTCTTTTTGTGGTAATGCCGCTCATTGTAGCGGTGAGGTGGTAGGCATATGGGGTGTACGCATGAACGGCTTTTGAATTGTTGATAATATCTGGAAGATTACCTAACAAACCCAGAACTGGATCTCACTGGAATTTTTACACAATTTCCTCAATACAAGCGGAACACGCATAATTTATATTATGCAATTGCTGTTATAACATAATGGCAATCATTTTTGCCGCACTTGCAACTGCAATTCAATAAAATAAAGAAGATGGGTATGAAGGTAAAAGGGTATTCTTAACCGTGCGACAAAGAAATGAAGTCCCAAACCCTTTGATTTGAGACAGTATTTTCATCTCCAGTTCAGCATGTGCGTTGTTCTGGATAGGAAAGGAGACGAGGGATCAGTTGAAAGGCTCATCAGAACACTCGCTGACTGCTTCACTTCCTGTTTTTTTACTGACGCAAAACCACAGCTCGAAATATTTATCTTACTGACTAATAATATAATTCCATAATCAATAACCATAACAGGCAGTTCGCCTATCATAAAATATTTAAGTACAAAGTTCGCTTAAGAATAGAATATCATTGTTTTTGCAAGTTGGACAAGTTAAAAGCGTAATTTATTTCCAGCTGTGTAAAGGCGCCTCCTCATTAGGTTACGTCATTTCTTTGAAAGATGTACAGTAATTTTCAACAAGTATGAAGCACTCGTAAAACTTTCGCCGCCAGTACTTCAGTTCTCCTGGAATCAGGGCGCTTGCAACAGTGCCGAAATATCGGATACTCCAATCAACAGTGTCGAAGGGTGAAATTTTGCCTTACCTCATAAAACGTCCAGTGATTTTGTATCAAGGCGTTCTGATTTCAGACACTGAATTTCATATAGGTACTGAATTTCAGTTACTAAATTTGAGATTCAGAATTTCACAATATCCGGTATGCTACCAAATATAGCGTGAAAGATTATGAAAATGTGTGTATGTTTGTTATTCAAAATGGCTGAATGCATCTGGCTGAATTTGGATACAGGGATAGATTTATAGTCTGGAATAACACATAGAGCCGTAGGCAGCAGATAGATTTTTTTTAAATAGGACATGTCAATTTAACTTCACCTCATCTGATGGTGAGCTGAAGGCAAAGTCTCGGAAAAGAGGGTCACCATTAGGACACGTACCATGTTATAATGGTGGCACTCAGTTTGACGGTCTCATCAGATTCTTTTTTTACGCCCCGCTTATTTTTTCTTTTTGCGATATTACGAATTTGAGATGCATGATAAAAAGGCGACCTAATCTTTAAACACAAGACACTGCTAGATAGTTGCAAATTATTCGTCTTATTTGAACCTAGCACAGTACACTTAGTTCAGTATGCTCTCGTACCATAACTGCAGGTGTGCGGTTACACCTTGCGCTGTTCCCATATATGTATTACGTTTAAAAATGTAATGTCGTACTCGTAAGTCGTAAAGTGAAGATTAGGTGTTTCAAGAATAAAATTAAAAATATCATAAGAATGTGGATTCAAATTTTGAAACCGTTGGATTATTTCCGGTAATCAAATCAAAATGTTGTTTATTATTCTATTAAATTACAAGAATGCACCCGATCACACATTTGAGTTCTCACACATATTCTCATTAGAATTCAATTGATTACTGAGTATATGGCTTTATTTGATTTCAATTCCTATAATTTTATCTCTTTCTCCTATCCCATCCTGTTCTACGAATCCTGGCCTACAAATGTATCAATACAATATTATTCTCTGAATAAACCGAGTAATCTTACCTAATAAGAACGCATTCTTCTGTCTTATACCTATTAATTTAGTAGATAGGTACAAACTTGCTTTATTTATTTTCCTTTCATTAACGTAAGGCATAATAATTAGATATTAAGAACTATCATGTTTATAGTAGAAAATAGACCAAATCTTCGAAGTTTCGTTTCGAGGATTCTTATCACAGCACTATCCAATGTATATATAAATATGAAATTCATATTTACAATATGGATAGTGCTGTGATAATGTCTCTTTCTTTGTTTGTCCATTATTCGTGCCCATACCATTCATCCGATTGCGAGAAAACTGGTACTTACGTTGTTGTGTTGTAAGCACACCTGGGACGGTTTCTGACTCCAAAAATATAATGGACCTTTAAAAAAAAGGCGAATGTCGGGCATTATCTGATAATAAATGAAACATTATTATAAAAAACGTTTTACCAGCGAATTTAAAACTATTATCTTTACACAAACAAAATTCAAAATGGAAAATTGCTAACTCGCGGTCGCGAATTTTACGCTAACGAGATGGTGAATGACTCATCTTTCTCATCATCCATTTCATAAATGCCTACAGAATCTTCAGTGGACTTCCTATGGCTTAAATGATGATGAAATGTAATTATTACTGCATAATATGTTAAAACAGTCATCGATCCCCTTAAACTTACGCAAAGCAGACATACTCGCTACTACACCGGGTAGTAACTATTTAGTAATCTGTGACCGGGTCTTTTATCTATAACAAATCTCCCGTCACACAATTTCCCATCTTTAATTTTACCTTTATCTCCATAACTACCACAATTTCCGTAACTCCAGTATTTCTAATCATCAGTACGGTAATAAGACCTCATCTACATATTATTCCACTACAGTTAAACACGTTACGTCACTTCGTTTGGTTATCCAGTTCAACTTCCTTTACAGGTGTCAACGAATCATTACTAATCCCAAATTAAAATACACTCAAAATTGTAAACGAACACTTCTTAGTCCAAAAACGACTAATTAATTACTCAATGTTTATGTTTGTTTACAAAATCGACTCTAAACGTTAATTCCTTTTGAATCTTTAATCGCAGCCATTTAGGAGCATCACGGTTAAATACAGATTAAATTGAGATTAAGTTAAGCTTTCATTGCGCATGTGTACGTTACGGGACAATTTTGTAGGGTTTATTTTCGATTTAGTTCTCTCTAATACTGTTTAGCGGTTTGGTTTGGGTTAGAGATTTTTAAATAGGCACGTATTTACATATAGGTGCTTTTAACTACCAGAGTACTTTTAGAGAGGATGAAGGGGGAGTAGGTAAAGTTACAGTTTCACCTCACTGGCCTGGAGTGTTAACAGTAATATAGTAGCAAACTTCACAAACATTCGGGCACTTAGGAATTAGTTTTAGGTATAACTTTGTTAGACCTTCACTGTTCGGTGTATACCTACCTACATAAAGCCGGTTCTACACTCGCATGACTTTTGCAAGTTCACGCTTCGCTTCGCTGGCATTCCCAAATCTGTACGCGACAGAAGATTCGGGTTGTGTTCACCTACCTACATAGTTTTTTTGACGAATCGCAAAGCATCCAATTTATGAATGAGTGTAGTGACTTCACGTTGTACCTACTCAATGAAAGACTGACGTTTGGTAAATTTCCACTATGATAATTATTTCTACACGCCTCTGAAATTTTCAAATAAGAGGAGAAGAAAGAAGATAGGTGTGCACCAAACTCCGATATAGCAATTTATTTGACCACTCGGACGCTGCCGGTTCACTCTCGCTTTACATTCATTAAATATTGTCGCTGATAAACACTTTATTGTGTTCCTGAATCACTGTTTAAAATCTTTACAAATATTTTATGAGATCCTTAACGCTTCTATCAACAATTAATGAAGTGGAAAGAGATACTACAAGCATTTTCAAATTGTATTGTTTCATTAACATCAAAATTATCTTGCAAACCTATTTTTACTTGACTAGTTTTCACACTTAGTTGCACCCGCATTTTAGCAACAACTCGTCGAGAGTCGAGACTCGGTGGGTGTACCGGAAAGGAAAAATTAAAAACTTAGGTACACATTCTGTTCTGCCCCGGTGGGCGAGATAGTAATCTCTTCAGATTTTTACCTAAAAAGCTAAAATATTACCACGTATCTTTATACCCTTTAGTTAGAATCTTTAACTTTTTTTACTATAAGTGTTGTCTGTTCAAGTTATGTACAATATGGAAAAAAGGAACGTCAAATTATAACAACTAACAAAAAAAAGCATGCTGGAATAGTACCAAACACATTTATACTGCCTTCAACTTCATCAAGAATTGAATTGAACTTCCACATTGAACATTGAGCAACAACACATTGAGCCATAATAGTACATCTATCTATAATAATATCTATCAATAGTAGGTACATCTATCAGTATCTATGATTCTCAGTTTTCTGCTACTTTGATACAAGCAACTCAGGAACAACGTCTCCCCTACTACAATCCACAATGCATTATGCAACGGAAGGTCCCCGACAGTTGATGGCAGACACACACGACGGACGACAACCTTAATGGTACATTGTCCGGAATACTTTTGAGAAATGGAACACGTTTGTGGGGGATTCGAGAGATTGTTATATTATTTGGCGCGATCGTGAAGGTTCATGTTCATGGGTACTGAACTATCTGTAAGTAGCTATTGTATGTTCATGATATACGATACGATAAATATACAAATAGTTGAGTTATTCTTGCTTAATTATCCCGAAAAATGTTTTGGTTCTAAATTATCGTTTTTATAAACAATATAAACCAATGAATCAGGTGTAATTTAGACTAAGAGCGGAAACACACGATGCGTTGCGGCAGCGGCGCGACGCCGGAGCGGTGTCGCTGCGTCGTTTTACATAGAAATATCTGTAGCATGTCACACGATGCGCTGCGTCGCCGCACCGGACTTGGAACCACCGAGACGAGGCGGGGAGGGGTGAATGCGTTGCGACGCCGGAGCGCCGCCGCTCCGGCGCGCGCCGCACCGCCGCCGCCGCGTAGTTGTTTAGGGGCTGTCTATTAATCACGTGATGTTATTTAGCAATTTTCTAACCCCCCTCCCCCATGGTGATACGTGGTAAGGTTTTAGACAACCCCCCCCCCCCCCCCCTCTAGCCAAAATCACGTGTATTTTTTTATTTATTATTTAATGCTAGAAAACTAAGAATCGTGACAAAAATCACGAGTTATAAAGGTGCGTACAAATGATATAGCATAACATGTTATATAACATTGTTATATAACAATTGTTATGTAATCATGTTATATAACAATTGTTACGTAACAATGTTATATAATAATGTTATATAACAACGTTATATAACAATGTTATATAACAACGCTATATAACAACGTTATATAACAATGTTATATAACAATGGTATATAACAATGTTATATAACAATGTTATATGACATGTTTCAGTAATGTAGACACTGAAGTTAGTACAATGTTGCAAAGTTATAAAACAATGTTAAATAATGTGAACGTGTTATATAACACAAGTTATACAACATGTTACATGATCAAAAATAAATACACGTGATATCTCAATATACCCCTACCTCCCCCCTGGTGATATTTCGTGATTTTTCCGATTTGTTGAGCCTCACGTGATTAATGGACAGCCCCTTATGATTTATTAACAGACTGTACAACGCAGCTGGGGCGCACGCGGCGCCGCTGCGTCATAACAACGCAGCGGCGTCGCACCGCTCGTGTGCCCGCTACTGCGGCGAAATTTCTGCGGTGCGTCGCCGCAACGCATCGTGTGTTTCCGCTCTAACGCAAATAGTTTGCTAGATCGCAACGTACATTTTATATATTACTAGCTAAAACCCGCGGCTTTGCCCGCTTGAAAGTGATCCTGTATATCATGCACACCGATCTCGGACTATTTATTCCGGGACCAGGTTCCCGAGTTATAATTTAACTTTGTGCTAAATTTCAACTGGTCCTTTCAGACGTTCTAGCGTGACGGAGTAATAATCATCCATCTCACCATCGAGTAGTCAGTAATGAGACGATATTTTTATTACTATACTCATCAGAAAATAATAAGACCATAATTGACACACGAACTCACACATACTCATTTAGAAGTATCACAATTAGTGTTATTTCATGTCCCTTTACACATTCAATTCTGGTCACACACAAATATATGTGTGATATCTACATAAATATTCAGTGTTTTAAGGTGTAACTGGTATCATTTAGAATGCTGAATCAGTGAGAGAATTTTAAGTAACTCGACCGAATCACACGTGACGTGGTTGACGAATGTCAGAGAAGTGTTTAGTGTTAACTTTGGGTACCCCCTACAGTTCCAAGAAAACACATGTATTGTTTATACTTCAGGACATATATCTTGGATTTAAAATATGCTCAAAATGTGCTCTGTACGCGTTTTTTGGGTGTTATTTAAAGTTAGCACGGGGTGCTACTACTGCGGTGGATAAACTAGCCCACGGTTCCTTCTGTGGGAAATACTGATTTCGATCCTATGACAATGCCTTCTTCATTCTAGCGTTAATTCCCAGTCGCATCCGAAGCTTTTCAGCTCGGAGTCTGGGGTCCGCTTTACCAGTCTTAACTACAGATTTGGCTAGACAATGCCTATGCTATGCTATTACAAACTACCTATAATCTATCTCTGCCACATTTCATCCGGATCCATATCCATCCATACATCCTATCGCATTTCTAACGCCGCGTTGATATGATTAGTAAGATAGGAAGTATCTAGTTAAGTACCCACAGAAAGAATATATAAACTAACAATATTGGCTATAGTCGAAATTAATTCCGTTGCTTATGTAGTATTAAAATAGATGATCTGTTTGTTTGACCCCTACTAACCGTCTAGATGTCACATATTTTTGTAGCAACGCAATGTCTGGATTGCTCTGGATTCTGGGAGTATATTTTACCATCAAACACTGTCTGTAGTGACATGTAGTGAGATAGACATTCCCTAACATACTGTCTTCGTTTGTAATCCCGATCGCGAATCTTTTCAACACGCTAGTAATAATTTATTCAGTTTTGTATTTGAATTATTTTTATGGTTCCACATAATCAAACATTATTCAAATTATGTCAACGAAAAATTAAGCTATGAAACTTGGCTATAAGTTGGCTACATTTAAACGTTCTTCTTGGTTATTCTAAATTCAAACACTTAACGACAAAGAAGAATTAAAGAATAAAAACTTTGCCTACATTCAAATTAGGAGAATAAAAAAGAATTCAAGCTCAGTGAAGGGAGGCAGAGCATAATGTAATTTCGGTTTGAATTTGACTCCGCGTGACTAGGGAATTAGGTATATATGTACCTACTTTCATTTTAAAAATCGCAGTTCAACAATATTACACGTTTTATTTTTGTTGCTGAATGTGTTCGCCAGAGCTCCTTGAAATGTAGGATAAGTTGACAACGTGTGAGCTACTTACATCTCTCGTTGGAAGTGTTTAGGAATCGGTAATCGTATATTTGTAGGGTAACCGGATGAGAATCAGAATTTTTCTTTTTCATTTTTTTTTACGTACAGTAACCGCTAAGAAGTACCTACTCATATGTACCTGACATAGGCTGTAGGATACTTGTTCGCTACCTAATAAGTATAAAAAAAAAGTTCCATAGCCAGAAAGCCAGAAGACGTTGCTACATCGACAGTTAATTTATACGCGTTTAGTTATTTTAATGCTAAAACGCGAATATGAATTACAAAACGATACGCCAAAGCACAGAATAAATAATAGTACTACGAAGCCACAAAATAGGAACTACAAAGCCACAAATCTTCGCGTTCAAATCAGATAAGATTGTGTTTCAATAGTCAGTGAATAATGATGATATATTATATTATTATGTCATTGTGTGTGACATTATTATTATCGCTTTACCTACTAAATATTAATAATATTATAAAATATTTTAATTTGGCGTACAATAAAGTATAAAATAAATAAATAATTTATAGGTTTCAACAGAATACGTCGTACTCATAACACTTCGAATTTGATCGCCTTTTATTGCTAAACCATAAAATCGACCCAACACGAATAATAAATAAAAGAAAAGTCGACTGAAATAACGAATTCCATGAATAATTTTTGTCATGAATTAATCACAAAAAGCATGTACCTATAAAATCACAGCCGAAAAAAGACAACTTCATAATTTTTCTTTTTCAGAATTCATGAATTATTCAAAATTCGAATAGCAACCCTAGTCAGCTACAATGTCCGTAGCTATAGAACAAAGCCTTTTATTAAAGAAGATAGCAATAAATCTAATTTGTATGACGAATAGTATTAAAGGAATTTCGGTAACCCATTAATATCGGCTAGTGATGGGCAATGATTACACCCGGAGGGTTCTAAAGGAATTAAATCGATCGTCTGGTATAATCACCTGCAGGGTTGTCGTATTAGAGATTAGTTACGCTTCCTACTTACATTTAATTTGAATAAGGGCAGGGGTGTGATTAAGTAGTTTGTTACAAATTAATGACTGTCGAAGTCTTAAAACATGTGATTCATTATTTCTATTTCTATTCTATTGTGTAATAGTAATTTGGTAACAGTTATGGGTAACTTCCACTTATACCTATTTATGGTGAAATTCCTGTAGCCTAAAATGTTTTTGGTAACATAACATGTGATCTAAGATTTTTTACCATTAAAAAGTTGCTTATTTTAGATTCAATTTATTATTTACCTATGTTTTAGAGCTTTTAATTATTTTTGTTGTTAATCTGTTAATACTAATTCTAAGTTTATTCAAGTTCAAAATACTGGTACTTAAACCAAACGTACTGAAATTGCTAAGCCGCTGGAATTACGATCGAGATGTTTACTATTTCCAAGAACTCAAGTTCATAACGTACTAGTAATGATAAATATGTACTTTAAAACCACCCATTCGCAACAACAGCTAATCTTGAAAACTTAAGTGGTATACAGTTTATACCACTTAAGTTCGGACGAGTCGTTAATACTGCAAAATAAACTGATTCACTCGCAAGCAGTGTTTGATTCAATTACAGCTAATTTTGGATTTCGAATTACAGCTTTAAATTTTTAAGGTTCGAATGGGCTCGAGATAAATAAACTTTTATTGAAATTGATTAAATGAGTAGGTCACTTGGGTGACTTTGTACTGGATTAATCTTCTTAAAGTATTGGTGAAGGTGAAGTTGCATTTACTGTAAGGCTAAATTTAATGCAATGCGAAGGAGAAGACGGAGTGTATTAGATTGATCTTGACTAGCAAAGTACTCAAAATGATCTTAATACCTTGATATTCCGCCTCTTCCTGTTGATTGATTATTCTGATATCTGGTGCACACTTTTAGTTCGGTAATAAAGAAATATTATATTTAAACTTAATATTTTGATAAGAATTTGACGTGGATAATTTTTTCCTCAAAATAAATTGGTCAGGTTGATTTAATCCGGTCATCCATCAACCATCATCATCATCATCATCATTAATAATCATCATATAACAGGGATGTCTCTTGACCCTGAAGTACTGATACTACATTGAACGTATTGGTGGTTCATTATAGACAATTGCAAACAAAAGCTCAAAATATGGTTAAACATTCACACCCAATTACTAAATATTTAACATAACTTACTATCTTATCTCACTGCCAGTGAAACAAAGTAAACGCAAGACTAATGCATATGACGATACCATTGAAACAATGCCCGGGCCAATTATACACTTCCCTTTGTCGTTCTGGAATATTAATATTGTGATAAGCTTCAATAATAATAATTAATTGCTTTTGGTTTTCGATTTTCAAACATGAAATGGAGCAGACACTTGGGTAAAACTACGTATCTGCACTTAAAGCCAGTGATCTTCATCTACCAGTTCAGGAAATAAAGGCTCATACTCGTATGAACCGAATGACTCACTGTACGTGACTGTACTTTGTTTATAACAGGTAATCCGTGATACGTGCGACAGGATCCTTGTGTACTTACATTTACGCACGAAATCGATTTAGTATGGGATTCCCGAAATTACGATAACTGACGCTCGTTCTACAGAATACTAATTTGGTGAATTTTTTATTGGTAACTTTACATTTTACAAACGCTAAATGGTAGTCAAAGAGGTTCATAACTAGCTGTTACCCGTGGTTGCGCTCGTTGTACATCGAACTGGTTTCTGCGGCATTTAGAACCTATTCCTGAAATGAATCCATCAAGGGTTAAGGCAGTGTTTTCGATAAAAAATTTAGAGCGTATTGACTTTTTTGACACTTCGAACAACTTTTATTATATTCCAACCAATATACCTAAACCTCAATCATGAACCACTCTACCTATTGGTATAAACCGCATAACAATCCGTTTAGTAGTGTTTGAGTTATTCGTTAACAGACGGATGGACTTTTATAACGTGTAGTGTAATTCGCCTTGAATTATAAAATGGCTAATATATTAAATTGTTTATAGGCAAGTAAGAACTTGCTCAATATTCAGTGTTGTTCCTATTCGAGCCGTGTGATCGCAGCATTCCTTTGCGTAACACATAAAGTACGTACACTTATGTACGTAAAGTTACGAATGTGTATGACAAACGTAATTTAAATCCGTGGAATTATGTTCAGCAAAACGGCAATAATTATCTTGTAGTTGTAGTGGTCTGTTTCTTACACTTGCATGTATAACTGTACTAGCTGTTGCCCACGGTTCTACCCGCGTGGAATACTAATCGCGGGTCCATATTCTTTAAGAAAATTTCCAGGATTTAAAAGCTTGCGTTAATAGCAAGAGCCGATTTTCATCCAGATTTGTTCAGCCGTTTTGGAGCGATCAAGAATATCGGATGCTAACTCTCAGTTTATTCCGTCTTGATTGCGGTTCCTATCATAGCGAATTTCGCTATAAATGTAAGTACTTGTTGAAAGTGCTAAGTGCGCAACACTGCTTGAACTGTAAAAATAATGGTTTCGAGGTATTATTTTCCAGCCTTCCTCATGCCATCAACAATGACGTCATTGTCTTGTAGTATGTACGTCACACAATAGCCATAAAACAACAATGCGTTACATTTATGTATTTAATACAGATACTCCATATAAATGGTCCCGACTGTGTACACAATGGCCAAGAGGTAGGGTTTGTACTTTATAAAGAACAATAGGCCTTATTACTAGACGCATGTGTGTTTAATTGCTATTTAAGCATAATATGCGATATAAAATGTTCAATGCTTGTGTTATTAAGGCAGTATTGTCACAAGGGTCACAACAGATTCCAGATTATGATGAGTGAACACTCACCATTTGCCATAAAGGAACCTTTATGGCGAGAATAGTAGTTCATACAACACACTGCATCCACAACAACATACATAATACATACCTATTATTAAATCCATCTATAGGTATATATAAAAGCGAAATACAACTCACTGATTAATCACGAAATCTCAGAAACTATACACTTACAAACTATTTGGCAGGTAGGTTCCTTATAGGGTGTAGAGTAGACATCCACTAAGAACGGATTTCACGAAACTCCACCTAAGGGAGTAAAACAAACTCAATCACTCAAATATGATATTGCATTGTGAATCTCGCCTTTCATCACATGAATTCTTTTCCAATATTATAGTTTAACCTACATATAACCTACATTAATTTCGGTTGGTTTAATCCAGCTAAACGAGGCAAATCCAGTTAAACAAAAGCTTTCTATTTAAAACATTTTCATTACGAATGTTTTCATCGAATTAGGAATCACTTATGTCGCAAAACCGTCAGTGTCAGACTGTCATGGTTCGGTTGTTAGGACGTTGACACGCCTATCAAAAACCGCAAACCATTGTCTCTACAGAAAAAAGCTTCTATATTACCTTTTGCGAGCAACACGTTCTTTTCAGACCAGTTTTTTAGTGGTTTAATGAGTTTTTGAAGCACATAGCCATAATTTATTTAGGTATGTAAACTTTTAGCATAGAACCACAAAGCCTTTTTTCTTAGATTTGGCAGGAAAATGGATATTCGCCTAACCTGACTGTGTGGGGCACACTAAAATAAGCTGCTGTCAATGGTTCACATAGTGCGAAAACGATTCTGGAAAAGTACTTAATAGGTTCTCGCAACTTTTACTAGTAGTCAAAATTAAAATAGCCTTCGTCGAAATGAGGGTATTTAACGTAAAAACTATATACACAAACGTGAGTAGATATATCAATCATAGTGACTTTAAGACATAATAATATTACTAGAACTACGTGTAACTCAGCAAGCACTCAAGTCGAATGCCTATTTAAATTCAGACAAGCACGCACCTATTTCTACAATGCTGAAGTTGCAGGTCATAAACTTCGTAGACATGTAAATTTAATCTGTGTCTAATATTTGTAGATTACATTAACGTGTATAATGAAAGATAAACTACAAATTCAATTAGAAGGCAGATTGTAATGATAACGAACAAATTAAAACTGAATTTTAAATAAGTAAACGCACGTGTAATTTAGAATTCGCTCGAGGTTAGATCCCCTCGACACGTGCAAAAGTTGATTGTGCGAATAGAGCAGTTACCAGGTTATCACCTCGCAATTGAAGTGTACTGAAAATTTAATATCTAAATTAAGACTAAATGAAACATCAAATTCAATTTTATGGGAGATAGTAACTGTCATGAACCAGTTAACATTTCAACCAATGATTGTTGTTAAAATCCTTGTTTCCAGCATAAGAACCCGTTTAAAAAAGACGGCTCTTGGCATCATTCTATTTATTTTAAGTTCAGCAATAATTATTTACCAAAATGTACTTTTGTTAGGAGTAGTTAAGCAAATTACTTTAGTTTTTGAATACCGGTATTATTTTCTTACGCGAACTTGATACTTACAAACACCGGAAGAACTACAGTTATAAGTATAATTTATTTTACATTATTATGCTTTTACATACCTCAATTATTATTTGAGGTACGTGTAAGATATTTTACTTATAAATTGGACAGGTAGCGTAGGTAGTAATTAACGAGCAACGAACCTTGCACACTTGGCGATGACACTATTGCTTGATTAGTCATTCAAGTGCTGCGATCTACGACTAATAAGCCAGCTCAGATTCTAATAGAAAACACGGTCAATTACCTGTATCAAACACGTCATTTGATTCCGCAGTTCATCTCAGACACACAGTATTGAATACACTCGGAAGTTGTGAGTTCATCATGTGAAGAAATGGTGATAAACGAATGCTAAAATACAATAATTTACACAATAAATTATCAGGTGTTTTTAGACAGATATTCATAATTCTACACGATACCTAAAATAGTCATCTTTGGTTTGCGGATTAAGCTATCTTTGGTAATTATGATATATTACCCATAATCTCTTTCATAAATAATTATTTTATTTATAATTTATTAATATTTTGCTGTGGGTTATTTTTTATCCACATTGCTGAGAAACGTGTGCAAAATTCTAATTATGTTACGATATACACTTACCCAGAAGGACACATACACATATCATCTAGTCATATAAAATACCTCTTATAAATTTGAATCTTAATTACGTCACACCACTTACAAAATTAAAATCATTTATTTTAACGACATTTGAATGTTTAGTCAGTTTGTAACTATTAACTAATCTGTAGTCACGGTCACAGTAGTATAATGTAAACGGCCCCTTATTAATTTAGTTAATTGTGAAGATTGTGTTACTTATATCGAGATAGTGTAATTAAAACCACCGTGAGATATTTTCATTAATGAAATAAATGCTTTTATATTCTGAGTTCAACTCAGTTTTATCAAAACACGACGTAATTGGCCATCACTAACGGGTTCATGGTCTATAAAAAAGTTCTGAGATATTACTTTATTAGTTTTGAATGTATGTAGTTACTTTTACGAGTAGGTATATCTTACTACATATCAGGCTTCAGTATTTGAATATTTGTAAATCGAATTAGATAAAATGTCGGAAAGCCAAAGACATCTAACATACGAGGTTTTATCACGAAAAGCGATATCTTCCAGACAACCTTTAAATGGCCTTTGCCTTCGCGTATAGATTACAACCCAACATGGGTAAATTAATTTAGTAGAATTGTTTATTTTTTGCTTCAGTAATAAAAATTAAGGTCAGCATTAAAGTCACAGTCTGAGACCCATTAAGCTCTTTTTATCAAATTTCATTAAATTATAATCGTAACTTATTCACGAACAAACAAGTTACAATCTCAAATCCCGACCACCCCACATCGTGAGAAAAACAACAGCTGTTAATAATCTTGATAAACTCACCAAAATCTGCGCGTTGCCATTCCTGTCGTCAACCCAAGCGACTACCAAATCCGCTCCTCTCATATTCTTCGCTGAATTGAAACCCAAACCAACGTAACCATGAGTTCTCGCCTCTAATCTAAACGTTATACTTGAATCTGTATTCACCCATCGCAGAATCACATCGCCGTTCGGATCTAATCTCTCAGAATGAGCCCATGTTAAACTCGATTCGTATGATTTCGAGTCGAATACTTCTCTCCGGTGCCTCACTCTGTATTGATCGACTATTCGACTAGTTTTAACTGTTTTCGATTGTGCTTGTAATAAGGACATAGCTTGCCCGTTCTGTGAAGGATTCGGCGGTAAGTCATTTTGACCAGGAGGTTTATACCTCGGGATTTTGGCATCACAGAGTAAAATGGCGCTTAAAGCTAAGACTACTTCAATGTGCATTTTGTTTAGTGTCGTTAGAGCATCACTTTGCAAAATCTGAAACAAAAGAAAACTTTCATTAGTTAAGTATATTATTAAACTTTCATACGTTATAATTATGTCAAACTGAACCAGTAATGTACCTAATCCGGAAATTAACGATCGACAACAGTTGGGCTGGCAAGTTCAACGAAGCAGTACAGTTGTAACCATTACAGTGTTAATCAATTAAAAAATCACACAAAATTAAAGCGAATCGTTACAAAAAATATGTCGTAACAAGGGTGCAGTCACCAAACAGGTTCGATTTCCGGTGAATACCATTGACATCACAAAAACAGGCCGTAAGGATAACAGCGTGGTAATAACTCGTTCCGGTTTTAAGTCATCGCGAACCCATAGTACGAACCTCATTACCATACTAGTCACACTTTGGCGCCAGAATGAGTCAATAGTCGCGTAAAAGCGATTTAATAACCAAATTGCCCTATCAGACGTTATTAAAAAACACTCAGAAATTTGCTTTTTTTTTAAGTTTTTGCAGCGATCTAGATTTGATCGGTATAATCGGACTATTTAAAACTTTAACAAGAAATCGATTTTCCGGTTTTAATACGATTTGGTTGCACGCTCCGGAATTAGTGAAGCGTCCACTTATTGTGCTAATAAGCGTAATTCGATTCGAAGCCGGTGTTGCATTTGCTCGATAATGAAGGATAAAATGGATAAAGCCCGGTGTTGGGTAAGAATTTTATTTGTTTATAACATTGAACTGTGGCCCCATAACTTTCAAACCCACCACATATTGCGAGATATGTGAGTTATCAAATTTCATAATGAGTAGTTTCCTCATCCTCACGTTGTTTCGGGTTGTATTCGAGCCATTCACTTTGGAACGCAGGATCCGCCTACTTTTTATTCTTCTTTCGAATTGGCTTGCCTTGAATTTTATGGGAGCCACTGCATTCAACCTTCCAACCCCAAGAGGAAAACTTGTTAATCAGGAGTACCAGCTTGCAGTTGAGGTTGGCTAGGGTTTTGAAGATCTTGGCGATTCTTTTTATCAGGAGTATGATGATGACGTCGTTTGATGACGTAATACAATATGGATAGAGCAGGTACCTATGTATATACATATAGTCTCTCTAGAATTAATAACGTATTTAGAAAACTTATTCTAATATGCGTCGAACAAAAAGAACTTTTATATTAAAATCGGAACAAAAATGTAAAGGATTCGCTCGCTGGAATTGTGCTCACTTCGGCGCCGCCGCTAGAGATATGCAATTAAATGGATGCTTCGGTTCTGAAAGGACATTATTCATACTCAAAGGACAAAGCTATTTTAATATATAATTTTATTATATTTATATTGTGAAAGTTAAATGCATTATGGATAAATAGATCTAAATAAACGGTAGAGCCTACTTGCAATTTGCAGAGGTAAGTTATAACATTTTTCACAAACATTTTTCTTATGATGCGAATTCTTACTTTATTCAGGTATATACTTAGATGGGCCTATGTTCAGCAGTGGACAGCAATAGGCTAATTGATTGATATAGATAGACAGCCATTTAAAAACCTTCTTATTCTAACATCGTTATTTGGTAGAGTGAAAGAAATATTAATTTATATTTAAAGAAAGGTGGTACATACCTATTAGAGGTTTTAAGAAGTTTCCAAAAGGTACTTGGCATAGTTTTGTGTCTAAAAACAATAACAAAGTTGAATTCTTATAACATTTGATAAAACTCTCTACCTCACTTTAGTATCTAGTTAATAACCTCACTAGTCACCACTTCATTTGTGAAAACAAAAAAAAAACACGGATATACTAATTCACATGCAAATCTTCTGAGATAAGCTAATAAATACATATATTAACGATAGCGCCTCCAAGCATGTTCGTATACATATCATACATAGGTAGGTATATATTATGTAGATTTAATATTTTAGGCAATAAATTTATTGCACGTGGAATCAGTAGGTTAGATATCTATATTTAGAATACAATTCAATATCGAGGAGGGTTAAAACATTTGAAAACTTAGTACTTAATTCACTTGCTACAGTCGTAACTATCCAGGATATGAGTCTCTTCTTTAAATACCTAATAATAATAGACTATTACCGCACTACGGAATCGGTGTGTTTGTGTAGTGGGAGTTTTGCGAATATTATAAGTTATTGTGAGGACTCATAATAACTATCTCTGAATCATACAAAAGAATCATAATGACCTAACACTACTGACGAAGTGACACTAAACAAAGAACTAAATATTGTTCCACGAAACGAGAGACAAGACAAGAGGAGAGACTAGAGGAGACGAGAGCCTATTTGCTGACGATAAATTACATAATTGTCAAGGTCTATTCGTATGTATTGATAACTAATACCACGTGTACAATAATACAACCAAAACAAAAACTAAATTCTTTAGATGTGCACGCACCTTAAATAGCTATTTTTACATCATTACGTAATGCTTTGGCATCAAGTTTAACATATTAAGCATCTAGTCAATGTTTATGAATGTATTACGATTAATTATGAAACATATTTTGTTATTTCGAATCACGTAGCGCATGTGATGTGCCTACTTTAATAAGTGAGAGATGGTAAAAGCGTACTGTCTCGCTAGAAC
Organism: Eilema depressum; assembly: GCA_914767945.1. NCBI lineage: Eukaryota > Metazoa > Arthropoda > Insecta > Lepidoptera > Erebidae > Eilema > Eilema depressum. Next base: position 6,887,686 of record OU612026.1, read on the forward strand.
ATTAAGTAGAGGGGTAATAAATGGTCCACATAAATGCAAAGTTTAATTTGCAAACTGATTGAAAAACGCGGACGCGTAAAGGAAGGTGATACTTACGGATAATACAACGTGAGGCAATTGCAAATTAAAAGCAACTGCAAATTGGGAATTTAAAACAGCTCATAACAGGCACAACGTTTTGTATGATGTACAAATGATCTGTTCAATAAATAAGGTAGAGTACGGAAAGCATCTTACAAAAAACGCCATCGTGAGAAATTCACTATGCAGAAAAACCCGGATATAACATCTGCTCTGCATGATGTCAAATATTTCACATTGCATACATTATTTTGACTATTTATGTGAATTAATTATATAGGTAACTAATATTAGTTATTACTTTACTCAAAATAAATTAAAAAACAAGAGAACTAAACTTAAAATATTCTTAACACTGCCCTTAAAACAGCGGGTTCGCTGCCGAGACATGCATTTTTGAAGAATATGAATAGATAACCATCATTCATGAATCAAATCAAATATAGGTTGGTTACACCTGCTCTCAGACATTTGCAAAGGGAACTTAATTACTTTCTGATGCTTAGATACTGCAAAAACGTGACTTTTTAAGTCCACGAACTTTTCGATCAAACGAATATCCCAAATAGCAACCTTGACACATTATCCTTGGCATATATAATTTCACCCAGATTATGTACCCGATAATAAGAACTTTGGACAAGGTCTACATTGTTTAAGACCGCCCATTCCTCGAGACAAAATAGTTTAGACTTAGAGGGTCTAAAGTCAAAACAAAGGTCAAATTATGTCTAAAACCTCTCAAATTATTTAGAACAGCGGTGCCTTTAAGGCTTGTAAGGGAGTTATTATGATAGCTGTGTAGACAAGGTGGTAATGCAATAAAATAAAATACAATGAGAAATGACTGACGTACGGTAATAAAATAACGCACAGAGCTCTATATACTTTTTGGGGCGGAACCAAAATTGACATTCTTATAAAGAATTATTTAGAAAATTTCACAAATTAATCTCAAGAGAATATGGGAATATTTTTTAGTATAGATGTAATTTTGACTTTTCTATATAATATAGGTATGGTTAAGATTAATTTACGTAGGTCACCCTAAGGACTTATAAGGAGTGCACGGATAAAATTTAAAAGCAATAAAGATAAAAGAGTAATTCGTAATTACGATGAAGTGTAATAAAACGACTGGTGCAAAATTTTCTTTACTATGACATTGAACGCATTCGAAATATTCAAGTCGCGGTCAATGAACTCAAGATTTGTGAGCTGCGACGCTTTTTATGATATTATCTGAACTGAACCAAGCCATTGAACAAGAATAATTGGTGTACGTAAATGTAATGATGAATGAGGTCCAATAAAAGTTACAAATACATTTTGATACTAAGCTCATTAAGTAACGGAAGTAATAACTAAGACAGCTCATTTCTTGCACTAAAACTTTTAACCACAACCAGATCTAGCAGACCTTCGTCTAGTTTTCTTCACCATTTAAATACACAAATTCGTTCAACCACCAATAAATGGGCCTTACCACAATTACCAAGATCTAGTATACCCCCTATAAAAATCAAATTTTCTATTTCACACAATACCAACTAAAAAACAGAACGGAAAGGTAACGAGCTACAAAAACTACCAATTGCGGTGTTGGAGCAAAACGAGCTAACAAATCATTATCCACTTATTGGGAGGAAGTCAAAACCACTCTGTCCATAGTTGTTATAATAAATGGGGCGATGTCTTCGATGGCAACAATTTAAATAAGAAACCGCAATAAGCAAGAACATGGCTTCGTACGTTTGATTTGAAGAATTTGACTACTGAACGTGCATCCTGTTTTAGTAAGAAAAATTATAGACCATGTCTTTGCTAGAATGTCCAATGTTTCCTCTGGTTGTTTATTCTGGTCTAGCAATAATAGTTACCTATTTCCATATTTCTCTACCCTTTATAACTCTATGCTAATAAAAATTTAAGTGTGTCTGTCTAAAATCCTAATCATCACTAACAATAATATGTTGTTATTATGCATAATATAGTTGTTATAAATAATGTTTAGTTTATATTATTGCATACTATGCTTTTTCTCTCTTTTATCAGGGAATTTCTTTTATGAGTATGGTCTGCGAATTCAGTTTTTATATTGCATATCCTGTGAGGGTAACCTCAGTTATTAAAGACATGCCAATATAGCACGGGAATATTTTTGTGCAACCGGTTTCGGTCACCAAAAGCTTTTTATTCGTATTTATGAGCAAAACTGTTATTGAATAAGTTTGGAATACCATGTAGATGCAACAGTGTGAAACCAATGATCACTTTTTCTACATACATAGAATCTAAAGGAATTATTTATTCGGTAAAGTTATAAAAACATACTATACTTATGACATTCTAAAACAAATATGTTCAATGAAGCGTAAAGATGCTTTTTACCTTTGAAAAAGACTTATCGCAGAATTCACAGATGACTGGTTTGAAATACGAATTCAAAATGGGAAAAAAATCTCATCCTACACAGTCAACGAGAACGGAATAAAGGCCGAGTTAATCCTGAGAAACTACATGGTTCACATAATGTGGATGATAGAAAAAGTTCCTCTATAATGTATCAAAAGGTCTGCAGTTTTATAACGAACGAAGTTGGTGTAGCGAGTAGTACAATGAGGTACTTAGTTACACTTTCACAAGACCAGAAATATATTGTTTTGAGTTCGCACAAAATATATGTTGATGAGAAGACAGATTCAAATAACACTTAAAATTAATATAACAAATCCGGAATGAAAACTTTTCATATTAGGTATCGATCACAAACGTTGTAGATTCCAAGTTTTACACAAGTTATTTATTTATTATTTTATTTATTTATTTCTTATCTCACAAGAAAACATAATGTACATAATTAATTCTTGACAATGCATTTAGAAAACCACTGAGGTTTATATCAAATGCAATACTGAGTGACTGAATACACAAGTAACAATGTATTTCTGATTCATAATTAAAATCTTTAGATCTAAATTATAGTGCTAATTAAAGTAAAGTAAGTAAAAACGTCTTTATTGTACACCATAGATATAACAATATAACATAGAGAACTGAGGTATGTGGTAAGTACAGATGGCGGCCTTATCACTCTGCGGCAATCTCTTACAGGCAACCATAGGATGGATAGAAATAAAAGGAGAAGAATGTTTTCGGGTAGTTTGGTGTACATAGAGAATATATAAATAGAATAAAACAGTAATAATTAAAGAGAAAACACAAACATTAATAGCTACCTGAGTAGGTATAGGTATATATACAGATAAATATAAATACTATAAATATCACAGAAGATGTCGTATTATATTAATACACACTTAGATATATTAACCAGAAAGGTAAAAATCTTGTTGTTCCACATATTAACAGAGAGATAGGTAGTGGTCCTTGACTAGCCTTTTGAACACAGGCAGGGACTGAGCACGCTTGGCAGTTACTGGCAGAGCATTCCACAACCGAGCGGCTTGTACCGAAAAGGATTTGTCGGCAAAATTAGTGAAATGGCTTGGCATTTTTAGTCTCAGATTCTCTGATGATCTCAAAACCCTCGAGTGAGTGTTGTGCAGAAATTCAAAACGCTGTTTAAGATAAGAAGGAGTTAGTGGATTAAATAGGATGTTGTACAGTAAGGAGAGAATATGAGCATTCCGGCGAAGGCGTATAGGTAACCACTTGAGCTTTCTTCGAAATTCAGAAACATGATCATATTTGCGTAATCCAAATATGAATCGTATACAAAGATTTTGGAGTCTCTCAAGCTAATTAATTTCCTTGGGAGCTAGATAGTAATTTTTCTTTAGGATTTATAATATGAAGCCTAAGCAAAAGATCCCGTTCTCGGGAAGGCACAGTTCAACCACGTGTTATCTTGATCTACCTGTAATTTCTTAACTTAGACAGTTTAGACACGTCTCTTTGATTAGCAACACAATACGTCATCTGGCCTAAGCACAAACATACCACAAAATTCTGGTTGAAAAATATTTTTAGCACTTCCTGGCATTAATGTAAATTAAGAATAGTCGAAGTTGCAATCATAAGTATGCCATTCTATTCGATGTCTATAATAGCAATTGCCACTACACCAGTTTTACAACATCCGCCAACCAAAATTGACTGGAAGTAAAACTGCAATGGATAGTTCCGTGGTCCTGTAATATAATGCAGATATCCAATTAATCGTTTATTAGCCATTTTAACTTCCTCAGGTTATTGTGGCGGTCATATAAAACTTAGTGGTAAGACGAGTTTTTGGGAACCGGTACTAAGTAGTTTCATTCACGAAATAAACGCCATAAGATCGTGAATGAAATAACGATGTCGTTTCGAAAAGTGCGGATATTACCAGTTTTGGATTTTAACGCCTTATCAAAATGCTTTGCGAAATATTTATCGATTGTGTGAGGTTGATTTATTGATTTCGAGATCATTATATATATTTGTATAATTTTTTTAATATACAAAAATTAAAAGTAATAATTGCTACCCCATAAATTTATTTAGTCCTAATATCCCAGGCGGTAAAGAATGCACATCGAGTGCATTAGAGAAAAAGAAGGAAGATAATGGGGTGGTTTTGATTTCATAGTGTCGTCTCTAGCACTCAAAACGTTACATGATATTTTGTTATAAGTAAATATTGTAAGATCTATAAACTCAATTATCAATATTCATAATCTTGTTAAGTTATTGAACAGAATGCCTGCGTAATTTAATTCAATACTGCTGTGTTATGTAACTGTCGAAGGAATGCAAACATAAGTTTATCCCCCGGATTAAATCACAATTGGACAAATAGAGCATCGAATCATAGATTATTCCACTGGGTTTAATCAATATTGGGAATGCAAATGGCTAACAGATTGCGCAGTGCAATTCTACTACCTGCAGTTTAGTGCAGGTTGACTTTGCGGGTTGCCCACAAATAATTCAGCCACGAGGTATGTGGTTTATATGAAACAAGTTCCAATTAAGTTATGTACTTACATAAATTCTTGAGCTTAATGAAAGTGTACCACTGACTAAAGTTATTTTTACTAATACCTACCTAATATTAGGATAAACCAAATGTAATTATAAAAATGTGGTTACACTTTTAACAATTCGGTCAGAACCAATGAGGATAAACGTCTACTTGCATTCACTCGATATGACGTGTTTTTTTTAAATATAGGACACGTCAATTTGACTTCGCCTGGCCTGATGGTAAGCTGAAGGCAAAGTCTCGAAAAAGAGGGTCTCCATTATAGATACGTACCATGTTACAATGGTTTTTAGGTATATGGAGCCCAAACCAATCTTTTAAAACACAAACTTTGGATGAAATCGCTACTGGCTCTCGGATGAAGAAGATAAAGTATTTTGAAACTAAACTGTAATAAGAACGGAACAGTCTTGCGCCTTTTCCAAGAGAAGTGACTCTCTAATAATAAAATTGTCCTGTTACGTACGTCTTTGTAAACACAAAACTTTAAATGAATGTTTCTTTCAAATCCTACTTTCATTGAAGACTCGTTTCTTTTATTGAATAAATAAGCAGTTTCTTCTCAAAGGGTAGCTACCCTTTTGAGTACTGTTCATTTATTCAGTATATATTTTACTTGCAGTTGATTCAGCGGAGAGAGCTTTGGTCAGCTGAAAGTAAAATATACTATTTTTCTTCTAAGAAGATAAGACATACACTGAACATAAAATGGACGAGTTTATAGAGGTTTTATTAAGACTCTTATCAGCAATGTTTTGTTTTGTAGTTTGATCCTCTAGAATAAGATTTTTTTATTAGGATAGCGTGGTTTTGTTATAATACTATTGTCATAAAAAACAACATAATGAATAGAATGTCTTACAATATTTATATTTTGATATTAGGAGTAGGGTAGACACTAGGTAGGTACTGAATGATACCTATGTAAGTATTCATATAAAATTATAAATACTGGCTTTAAAAATGTGGCTATACAATGTGGGAATATTACAATAGGTATAGGCAACATAACAATAGTAGGTATAAGCAAATTAAATTTTAAAAGCGGGAAATGTAAAATATTTGCTAATTAATTACATTTATATGTAAATTAGTTCAGGATTGGTATAATAATATACCTAGAAAAGAAAATAAATACTGCCAGAATTATCATCTGACAATTAATAATAAATAATCTAATAAGTTGGTAGATTATAATAACAAGAAGTTAAGGTGCGTTCCCACAACAACTTCAGAATCTAAAAAAAAAATAGTGAATTTAACCGGTTTTTTTTTAAGAATTACTTACACAGTTTAATAATTGAACTAAAATGTGATGTTGCCAAATAATCAGCATAAACAAGCGTAAGCAATGCAATTCTATGACATGAATTTAAATTTTTACGAAACGAATTAGAGGCACGACCGCAACTCAAAGTTTTCGTTGCTAACTACGGTGTTTTTCCTAATATAATTCAACATAGTGTACCTACAAATTACTCTAGTTCGCATGTCCTTGTGTGGTACACTAATTAATGTTCACAAGTGGACAAAGACTAACCTTTCGCGTAATACTAGCACGCAAAGGGTATAAAAAGTGTAGGTCTGTTTGTTTCATACTAAGTTAGTACAGTCAGCATCAGATCTATTTCGACTAGCAAAGTAATCAACATGATCTTAATACCTTGGTTCCCCCTTCCTGCTGACTGATTATTTTGATATTTCTTACACACCTTTAGTTCGGACGATAATACAATTTAAATTAATGAAACAGTTTGGTATTAACATCATTAGCAGGTAAGTATTAAGATAATTTTGAGTACCACTTTTCTCGTACCTGTTTATTTTTTAAGAATTCACCTTCACAAAAAAGCGCGTGAATCCATCATGTCGACGGTATAGTACATTGGATATATCGGAACTAAGCCGATTAGAAACCACACCGTTTTCCTTCACGGTGATATATGACCCTGCAGATTACCGTTGCAGATTAGTTTTCCCCCGGTCCTCCCAGACTGATCGATGGATGGTCTCTTCTATGTTGGTTGGGGGATTCTACCCCCTTTTAATTCGGAGGCGGTCGAATAATGTATAACGTATCACTGTTTATAAGATTCGTAGAGAACTCAAACCTCTGCCTGGTACTTGAATCTATGTACAATCTGAGAAATGAGGTTAAAGTTAAACCTAATTTGGTCAAATCTTCTGGTTAAGCAAGGTACCAGTTATTGAATGAACTTTAACCTTTGTCCACAGTTATGTATGACACAGACAACAGACAGCTTCATACTTTTTTCTATCAATATAAAAGGTAAAATTATGAAATGAAGTTGTTAATGTTAATGACAGAGATAATAAACTTTCTCGTATGTAAAATGTACACACAAACAATAGAAAATTACAATAGTTCAATATCGACAAAGTTAAAAAGTTCTAAGCGCCATCGATTTTAATAGAGCTTGATATAACCACTTTTACCGTTTTCCTGTGCATAGTCTCGACATAAGAAGTTCTTCCTGTAAAACTTCGATGTCGCTTAAGTTTTTACTTTCAAGCATCGATATGTTTTTTAACGATTCGACTCTCGTGAATGATTTTTACGGTCAATCTTTCAATCAAAGCATTGTTCGGTAAATTCTTTTTTACTCTCTATAACTGTACGAGCTGTAGCAAAACAACTTTGTATGCTGAATCTAAGCACAAAACACACTACGTTATGTTAAACCGTGCGTATCTCTTGCATTTTTATGCAAACAACAAGCGGTCAAGTTAATTACTATAGAGGTAATGTTTTTACTCTTGTTAGGTGTACGGTATACCTGCTGATTAACGGATGAGACTAATGGTCAGCCAGCAGTTACTCCCGTAAATACCAAGGTAGGCGAATCAAGATAAAAAATTAAGGTATGATTCCGAAGCCGCCCGCATAACGACAAACGTACGTACCCATTACTTGTTAAATTCCGATACGGATAAAGGGGAATTGAGATGCCGCAATGAATTACGTATATCTGCTGCCTGCGTCTGCAGTTCTCGTATGCGGTTACCTTCGGAATCATACCTTAAGAGAGCGCTTCCTGGGTTCTAAAGTAAAAGTTTTATTTAGATCTAGAACAGTAAAAATTGCGGATTTTTTAAAATAAACATTAAGAAAACCATTTCGATTAAAACATCCATCCCCTTAGCAGAAAGCTTAGAAAGGAGCAGAATGAAAGAGTGAGAAGAATGAGAGCGGGACAGACAGATAGTGTGAAAGCAATAGAATGAATTGAACCCTAAAAGGGATTTTTATTGCACGAATTTGAGCACTGATGAATCCCAGCGAGCAATAAGGCTTCGACTTCGGGTCAAAGGCGACAGGAAATAATGGGACTAACGTTATAACGGTGACTTTTCTAAAATGCTTCTTGTATTCGTATTGACCAGTGTAGCGGCCGACAAATATTCTAACAATGTAATTTAATTGACAATCTGACAGCTTGACAGCAAATGTGCAACAATACCTGCAAAGAATGATGATTACACGTTCCTATTGAAAACTGTAAGAAGAGTTGGCAAGATAAATGTATACAATACACAACCATTTACCTATTCAGCAAAACATGTGTTCGTTCCCATGTGAATATTTATTTATAGCCTTTACCGGTGACATAACTTCTTCCTCCTAGCGTTAATGCCCAGTCGCATCCGAAGCTTTCAGCTCAGAGTCTGGGGTCCGCTTTACCAGTCATAGCTACATATTTGGCTAGACCGGTGACATAACATGAAGAAGAAATCCAATTTCTGAGAATTTGTGAAGTCAGCTAAGTCAAAATACAGCTTAACTTTCATGCTGAGTGGTATTAACCTCATAGTGGAAGAGTCGACGAAATGGAGCAATCGCAAACAACGTATATGAGAAATGGATAAGTATATAAAAAAGTACCATCTACTGCAACTAGCACACCACTAGCGTTTTAATCTGAACTGTTTAGATCAAAATAACTTACAGTTACTTCAATTAATTTCTCAATCTTACTCGCATTGAAGTTAAATTATATTAATCAATCACTAGATAGTAATTCTTCGATTAAATGTAACCGATAAATACCTATTATATAGTCAGATAACAGCTCTATAAAGATATTTAAGTCAAAAATAAAGCATTTAGATAACATTTTTCCCAAACACCAAAGTCATTGCTTTAAGTCTTTTGACGTTTTTGATGCAAAAGCATTGTTCTTTGGTAATGTCGGTTACTTAATTGCCAACCTAACGGGTTATACAAGTTTCAATGAATAATTATATTCAAGTTCACAGGCTTTGCACTAACAATTGTTATTACATGTGACATATTACGTCATCATAATAAGCGTTGTTAATGTATTTATGAATGGCGTTGGTTAGAAGACAATGTATTTTTAAATATAAACGTTAAATGAGGTTTACGAACATCTTTAGAAGCTAAAATACAATTTTATCATGCTTAGCATCAGTTAATATTGTGGTGCATAATAGGTACCTATCTCATTCTTGTTTCTGCACAATAAAACGGATAGATGCGTCAATGTGAAGTTCATCGAGATTTTTAATCTAGCTGATCAGAAGGAACTACGAAGAAAGTATAACATCAAGAAATCATCAAGAAACAGACTCCATTGAGGAAGTCCACAAATAAGTACAAATATTTTAAAGATTCAGAAATGATTGTGCAGATCAACATACAAATTAATACACTTGCTCAACTAACAACGATTCCAAACAACCCAATGGAATACAAAAATCAATGAGGCGATAAAAAAGTAACCTATAAAAATATAGAACAAGTTTCTCACCCTCATAATATTTACGTTCATAATACAAAGAAAACAAACGAGGCCTTATGATAACACCGATCTTTTTGTTAGAAAAGATGGTGTGACGCCTCTCTCAAACATTGTCCGCAGAAACCAACATTAACCACAGCATCATAAAGTATATGAGAATAGTTGACACGATAATACGGGCTAATATGTATTATCATCTCAACTATTACAAGTCGCCGTTTTAACTTATAGTGAATAAGACTTAAGAGACTGAAGAGGAAAAACTTGACATACGAAAAAACAGATAAATCGTCACGCAACTGATATAATTACCAAGAACAGATAAATTCATTTACTTAATCTTTCCGAGAAAATTGTCAAACGGTCTGTAAAAGTAAATAAGATAATGTGCATGTGATAACTTCTGACCAAAGATTCGTTAAATGTTGTGGATGTAGTAAGTATATTCACGCCTGTAAATCCCTGAAGGGCCTCTCTCAATACCCACACTATATGTATGTACATGGAACCGAAAATCATAGCTTCCCCAGCTAGCCAGCAGCTGGTAATAGGGCGATAGCCTATTGCCGTCAAGCGTGCACTGTGTCATAGACTATATATTTACTATCGGATGGAGAACAACCCAATACCATAATCACCTTTTACGACACCCACGGCCCACGGGATGAAATGGGGTACCTAGGCCCTTTTCGAATCCACCGGGAACCAACACATCAAATTCCTACAAGATGAAGATTCTTACAAGAAATAATAATATCACCCTGAAAATATAATTAGGTTTGTATAACGATGAGATTTTGCTACACTCCAGAAATTCGAAACGTGGAAAGCTCCACTAGTACACGCGGCTTACATCTAGGTAAACCTATATAACGAACATATGTAGTGCGGAATGAAGGTAGCTTCAGTTTACCATTATGTGATTTTCACTGTTTTCATTATTTATGTACTGTGGTTCTAGTTGCGAACGATGTAGAGTAGATTATCAGGTACTGTGGTTGATATTCGATGCGATGAGGAAGCTCCATAATAGGTTTGTCTTTTACCGAAGCTTTACAAGGACGTGATTCTATGGAATAGGTTCTAGTTTACTTGATGTGTTGATTATTTAAATTAAATTGTGGGAAATAGTTTCATTTGTATGTACCTACCTATCTTTTATGGTGCCTACCTATGTTAAAATTACCGAATTGGTGAAAGAGTTTGTCATGTATGGTGTTTCTATTAACAATAATGAAAATGTGGAAGTTTGTTCGTTATTCAATTACGCAAAAACAGTTCGAACGATTTTCCTAAATTTGGCATCGTAGCCTGGAGAGATTTAGGATTCTTTTTAATCCAGTAAATAGCTTTCTGTATAAACAAAATTAATTTAGCTGTTTAGGAAGTCGTGGATAACAGCTAATATTTATTGGTCGGTTCACAGGTTTAATCTTTTTAAAATCTCGGCTTACAAGCTACATACTCGTAGTAACATAATGATAAGGACTAAGTTATCCCTTATCATTATGTTACTACGAGTATGTAGTTATAAGTTATTGACAGCTAGGGTTGCCAACTCTTTTTTCGAGAAAAAAAAGTATATTTAGGTCTGAGAAGAAAATTGAACAGTATTCTAGAAAATAGAACAGTATTTTACAATTACTTAAATTATTTTAACAAAAAAGTTTAACCGACTTCAAGAAACGAAAAAGAGGCACTAAAAAGCGAAAAATAACTGCGGTGCCTAGCCTAGCCCGAGAGGCTTTTAATTTATTTTTCTCTTTTTAGTGAGTTATAATCGATCCATCGTCCATCCTTTGCTTAGGTTCCTATCATCAGCAGCTTAAAATCACGAGCAGATAATTTTTAAATGCAAATACTGAAATTAAATTATGTTAAAACAGCAGAAACAGTGTTTTGCCATCATTTTGAGGATTTCCCTAGATCCTGTTATCCAATCCTGACTCCCTTGATCCTGTCATCCTATTCTGGCTCCCTGAATCAAAACAAAGATCATAAAAATCCGTTTGACAAAATACGGTTTTACATACAACGGTTCGTTACCTATTTTGCCCCCTTAGGTCTGTCTTAAAAGAAAGCATGGTTATAAAAATCTAAAATGGTAATATGGTTCCCATCAATTTTTTTATGGATAAATTAAACATAACATAACATAAACCCACGCCTATATCCCCGAAGGGGTAGGCAGAGGTGCTAGCACCCACATTTAGTCGTTTATGTTTAGGTCCCAATGTAATAGGTGGCGAGCCTATTGCCATTAACCGGGCACTTATAAACTTGCGATAAATACACACATAACTTCGAAAAGCATCGAAAAGTCATTGGTGTGTGCCACCGGTGGATTAATTAAAAGATTTAATATAACTATGGCTGGCAAATAGAAGATAGCTGTGAACTGTATTATTTTCTATATTATGATTTATCATTAATAAATTTTGGATTAACATGGGACAATCAACACCTAAACTTATAAAATAATTGCAAATTAGTGCCCAATTAATTAAAATTGTATCAATTGCTGCACATTTTTGTAGTGTTATGCGTTTTGATGCTGAAAACAGTATTTTGGATACTGTTTATTTGTTGAACAGTAAACAGTATAATTGGGTGTAAAACAGTATAATACTGTTTAAAACAGTATGGTTGGCAACCCTATTGACAGCCTCCGTGGCGTAGCGGTAGTGAACGCGGCCGCTACGCAGGAGGCGCGGGTTCGATCCCCGCTCAGTGCAAATATTTGTGTGAATGAAATATGAGTATTTGCATTGGTCTGGTCGTGCCTCGGAGAGCACGTTAAGCCGTCGGTCCCGGTTGCCATGAGAACATCTATGGCAATCGTTACGGGTAGTTGGAGCCCTCAAAAATCCAAAAACAACGGTCTAACTGCTAAAACTTCGATATCGCCTAATGTTAACATTGGGTTGTGGAGGTCAGATGACAATCGCTTCACGGAAAATATCGAGGTCTAGTCAAATTCGTGGTTAAGACTGGTAAAAAGCGGACCCCAGACTCCGAGCTAAAAGCTTCGGATGCGACTGGGAATTAACTAAGAGGAAGTAAGAAGTAAGTTATCCCGTGAACTAATCTAAGTTTTGTGTAATAAATTAGTTTAACACGGAAGTGCACAGCGCAGTTACTAAACTTTACATTCATACATCTAGATATTCTAAATTGTGACCACTGACACGAGAAGACGAAGAACTGAGTTCCTCGTCTTATTTTCGTTAATCTGAATAGCATTAGTCTAACTAATTTGGTTGCATGAGCTATAAAAGAAAATTTACTACGATAGGTAGTAGCGAGCGGACGGTAGGGTAAGTATAAGGGACCATTACCGGGTCAAAATGTACGTCCAATTTGACCCGGTAGATATATATAATAGATAATCGATAAACAATGAACATTAAATATAAAGGATAGCCTTGTATAGATGGTTACGGCCTCAATTCCGAAGTAATTGCTGCAGTAAATTTGCACTTATTTAAGATAGAAATTGAATTAGAAATCATTAAGTAGATACTGGAGCATAAACGACACCCGTGATCCCGTTCCCTGAAACCTAAACAAACCTACTTCAATACAAGTAGTCTATATGCTATTAACTTTGAAGTTTTCGCGTTACATGATATACAATAGTGTTAACGAGAATTAACTCGCATAGGTATATTATACTCGTACATACCTTTTAATTGCCTGACGTTTCGACCAGGTTACACTAGCTGTGATCATAGGCAAAGACTGTGAGTCAGCCTGTGACCACAGGCACTAATTATCCGGCGACTAACAAACAGTGCGTAATGGCTCTAAAAGGTAGGGAATATACGTGATCAAATAGTATTAATGTGAATATCAGGATTATCCACATTTACGAGATGTCACCCGTAAATAAATATCCAATCAATTTACGCTTAGCAATATATCCCTCGGGAGCATTCTAAGCCCTGTAGATGAATGTTGCGTTGGTTTAAATGGAACGTTCTAGGCAAAAGCGAGTCACCATGTATTCGGTAGGGTTTTAAGGTAAGACTTGTCTAAGGATGTGTGCCTATCACGGCTTAAGAATACGAAAGTTGTTTAATAATAATTGTGTAGTTTTAGCATGTTGCGCATTTAAAAAAAAAAAACATTAACACTTTCATACGATCTCATGATGCCGCGACTTTATTTTATCATTTTTAAATTGAAGAAATAAATAGGTTACTGTAAATTATAATATAAGATAATGGCCTGAGAGAAAACTGATTATCATATCAAAAACGTGATGAAAATCGATAAAGCCGTGAGAGAAAACTGAAAAATAGTCACACCGTTAGTTTCAAATACAATCAATATCAATAACGAAAGATAAAAAATACGCTCTCACGGACATGATAAACGGAGCTAATTTGTAATTCGAGCTGCAGATTTATTTAATAGTCAAAACCGATTGTAAATTTGTAACGGTTATGAGTTAACTCGTAAACTTCTATTTGATAGGACTGTGTGATATTATGGATGATTGTTTGCTTTTTCCCGCGATTAGAATAAATATTCAGGGGCAAAGAATGGCCAGACAGACGCCGTAATTAATGAAGGTCGAACTAATTATGAAAGTATTTGGGGCCTGTTTTAGGTCCCAAATACGGTAACCCAACGTCAGATAATAAATTTAGGAATACAAGTTATGAAAAATTTAGTAGTTCTTCAACGAGCGAGAAGTTCTGACATTGTTTTAAAAGAAAGAACATTCTGCGCTAAAGTAACACGAATGTTAAGAAACAACTCACAGAGGAAAACAAACGGTTCCACACAAAGAGAAATGATATCTTCATTCGCATGCCACTGCTAATTTACTTAACAAAATATTTCACAAGAAACTAGATTGCCATTTATGGCTGAATAAGCTTTTTGCATTTGAAGTTTGTTAAACTTAAGAAACAAAATCGATCTAGCATAAACATCGAACTTAAAGCTGAGGTGCGGAAAGTTAAGATACTAAAGAATGCGGGAGCATGTAATTGAGGGGTTTATGCATAAGACAATTTTCAAAACTTCAAAATCTCAAAAGTTTCTATAAAACTACAACTCAGTTTATTGAAATTCTTGGGAACTGAATAAGAAACTGTATATTACAAGATGGGAATGAAAGTTAAGTACAATACAATTTCTTACATAAGAACTGGCCAGGATGACTCAAAAAAAGGTTTGGTACCTGTATACTGTTTATGCCATGATATGTTTCTATGGTTTCTGCACGTGTGTTAGGGTAAAAATCAGTGCATATGACTGCATGAGTAGTTTAGCTACCCTAAAAAACATGAAGCTGTAGTAATGCGTACTTTTAACATGATACGTTTAGTACGCCAACTTGTTATTCTTTTATTTTGAAATTAGATACTCCGTATAATATCGTTCCCTGTCAAGACAATACCGTCGGGACGCTTTTTCTATTGAGCTATCCGTGACCCGTCCTTGTTCATGAAATATCCGTAGGGGGGCGTAGGTGTACTATGTCTTAGTGTTTTCAATTTCAGTTTACTTAGCAAAACGTCTTTTAATTCAGAGATAGATAGTTTGACCTATTTACGTGACATTATTATTCTACCCACAAGTCAAACTTTATAACAGCTTCTAACAAAAGCTATTTGTTATTGTAATTTGAAGTTCACCAAGCTAAACTATTAATGCTCAAGATTTAGTTGTGAATTGTGAAGTAACTGAATCCCAAATTAGGTAATATAAACTTGAAACTTGTTATATTGTTCAAATCTGCGAATTTCATGATAGTAATAAGTTTATTTCTACTTTAAGTGACAACAATATTTCTTGGTTTATTTTACTATCGTTATTTCACGTTGCAAGCCAGCAACATGCAAATAGTTGCAAATAGCGAATATGCCCATGAATGAGATAGAATAAGAAACGACTGAACTGAATCAATGAAAAATAAAACTACCGGTGTTTAAAGTTTGTGGGTAACCATTTTTACCGCCTCTGCTGGCTCATGCGTGTTATGTATGCGGGCACCCGTGTCGTGCAAATAGTTTTTTTTATCAGTTATGTGCAAGTTATCTGCACGACATTAGCTCTATTCTTTGCACGAAACAGGGTGCGTGCGTGCATTTAGCGAGTCTGCAGTTAAAAATATAAGAACAAGTCCAGTGATTGTAAACCATATAGAATAATTTAATATTAAGTGAGGGCGTGGTAGATAAGGGGTACAAATAGTAAGGTATTTGTTTTAATTAAGAGTTTTAAACCAGTTCGTATACCTAAATCAAATTAAGAACTACTTAGTGTCGTAGAGAATGGAATAGCTTACATGCAATTATAATAATATTCAGTTCGTTTTCCTTATGTATTAACACATAACACTGGACAAGATGTAGAGATAAAGATTTAAAGCTCATCTAATTTTTCTGAGTGTCTAAAACCGTGTTCGTTTTGCATTACAAAAACGTTGTCTAAGGGTCATCTATTTAATCAAAACTGACGAAATACAATAAGTCAAACAAAACGCGCGTTGGGTTTTTATATTCCGAACCTCCATCACCTCTGAAGGTAATGGGGGCCTTGACTCTTATGTTTATTTTAAAACGAACCTACTCCCTCTGATGGATTAGATAGTAGTGTGCTAAATATTTATGCTTCTAAACACTTTGTTGAAGTGCTACATACCAGATTTGAAATTTTGATTTAATGGCAGATATAAATATATTAACAGACAAGAAGGGTTTATATATATCTACAGGCAGATTCCATTTACTGTGAAGTACATAACAGAAAATTTATGAGGCGATCCTGTAACGAGATGCTGTGAAAACTTCGAAGTATGTATTTCCTGAAAACACTCGTCAGTCTTGCTACTTCCGGCAATATTCAGCCGAGGCGAGAGTGACTCATGTTTTTTTTGGTTTCTCCACGTTCCTATCCTTTTGACTAGTACAGCGTACAATTTCAAAGAGCGGTGAACATGGTCTCACACAAATCTTCTTGCAGTCAAGGTTACGGAATATCACAAATTGCAGGGAACATTAGCTATTCGGGGTAATGAGGAAGGAAACCTAAAAGGAGAGATGAATCTTCCTTATAGATGAATCCTTCCGTGTGGAATCGGTCTGACTGAAACTACAGTTCGACTAACTCATAACACTTTGAACGATTGGAATGAATTGCACATCACCTTATTTACGGGATCTTTCTTTTGAGATAAACATAATCTCTCTAAAAAGTCGGGATTGCAAGTAAAAGTCCTCAGAAACTGTTGGGGCAGGTGCATACACTGAACCACGGTAACTGATCTCTCGACTACATGTCGAAGACACTGTTAGTTGGCACCCGTACAAAAGTTAGCAATGTACCAATGAATGCTTTACAATATTTCTCAAACCAAATCCTGAAGGTAGAGCATAATAAATGTAGAACCCAGAAAGTAGTTAACAGTACCTACTAGCTTAATTTTATTTAGCTGATAGCAACTTGGATTACTAAAGTTCCTGTAGAAGCGGAATATTAATGATTAACAACGGAGTCAATTGTTATGGTGGGACGTTACCTGCCGACCAAGAAACAAAAGTTGAATAGCTCACAGGTGCTGTTATAATACACTAGATTAATTAAGCTCGTGGGAAAACTACATACAATAGAATTTGCAGTAGATTAGCCTTCATATCCATTATGTTAAGACTTGAAGGTTGATGATTAATTCTCACTTGATTTTATTTTTAATTACTAGTAAGTGTTATAATTTTTAGAAATTACTTCATATGAAAGAAATGAATGGCATAAAAGCTACACCCACAATACCCACACCTGCCTTTTAGATCTAAAATAGATTAATGTATTCAAACGTATTAAAAATTTTATCTGCTTTTTAAAGGTACTTTTATCCTAATTACGGTGAATGAATCTCACGTATTTCGACGGTTTCAAATTCAAATTGTACTTCAATAGAGTTTAATTTTAAATCAAAACGCAGAGCCCCACCGGTTGGACCAAATCTTCTAAAGTCGTTACGAGTACTCGTAACAACGGGAGCAACGCCCCAAACACCTGCTCCATCACGATCTGGCATTCCCGACAAAAGAGACAAAGTTGGTGATTGCGAACTGTTTTGTAAAGCGGAAACTTCAGAATAATAAAAAGTATAACAGCATTTATTTACCGCGAAAAATGCAAATTACAGTCTAATAATTTCATACTTTCACTTTCATCATCAATACAAAAAATTATAGGAACTATTAGAACTTAAGATATTTATCATTTCTTGTAATATCAATCAAAATCTGTCTGTTTATAAAATATTATGACCATAAAGTGCAAAAAAAGAAGGTCAAATGGAATAAATACAGACGATCAAACACGACGACGCGCCAGCACAAATCCATTAAACCATATCCATATAAAAAACATTTGCACTAGCACGCCCAAGACTGTTTCGAAAGAAACCACGGACCGTGAACATTCCACCGGCGACTGAGCATGAGCGAGCTGGAACAGACAAAAACATCAACGCCATACTTCTATCTCAGTAATAGGAATTTAAAACATGAGAGATTACAGAGAGAAAAAGCTGTAAAAAGATGATGATTTTAGGTTGAACAAAAAGCCCTTAAAATCGTGAACAATAGAAGCGACTTTTCATTTTGATTGAAAAAGACTGGAAGCATGGAAATGTTAAGTCAGTAAAAATAAAGTTACAGTTAAGTATTTTTACATTACACATACTTTCAATCATATAAAAAGTTCCTTCAACACCGTTTACAGTTACACTAAACGACAGGTCTCTCAAAAGATACATGCAACTGAACTAGATAAAATTACCACTTAAATTAAATATTAAGAGTCAGGAACGTAGGTGTTGGAACAAAAAAATGTTATTCCGAATGCGAAATAGATTAATTTGCAGAGCGCCGGTCACGAGTACAAGTTGTCGAAGCCGATGACACTTGTAAAAAGAATTTTATTGATCGATTTTACGAAATAAATAGTCCGTGCGTGCCATAGCTGCGCAGGCGCAAGCTTCTAATCCCTCTCTTCGTTCACGCAGACACCGTTAACGCTCGACACGGAGGTTCCGTAGCAAAATGGCCACAATGATTCCGTAATTAATACTATTCGGAGCACGCCACTCTTCCAAGACGGCCTTGTTTTCGATTCGGCTTGCTACGCTATCGTAAATCGTTTATCGCATCACAGAAATTACTCCAAGGGTTAATGGACAGGTGAGATTCAAAGCTGTACAGATTCTTCGGATATTTCTGAATAAGAATAGAAGTCAAACTGATTGTTTTACTTAACGAGATATTTATTTATAAACATTGTAAGTTAATGAACCTTCGAGATTGTAATGGAATGAAGAGAACCATGCTAAATATAGATGAAATTAGTGAACGCGGCAGAATTGTTATTATCTAAAACAGACTGAAGTCTAAACAAAACCAAAGTCAGAATTCAGACCATACATCCAATTCCAATGATCAAGGTAAGACTGTCCATCATAGATGAAACATTAATGATTTTAAGTCCGACAGGCAAAAAAGTCATTACTTTTTGCTACGTAGAAGCTTTTACATATCCGAAACGAAATAGAACTAATTATATGTCTATGTATCAGCAACATATATAGTATATGGCCGTAAATATTTTGCCACGATCATAAAACTGGATTATCTTCTAGTCTACATAAAGATATTGTAATAGGAAGTGCAGAATACTTATCCATCTATGTTAGTGAAGTGGGTGTCATAACATCAGTTATTTTATTATCTTGAAGCAGTTACTTTTTATTTTTATGAATCGATGACTGGTTTTTATTTGACTCATGCGAGATTCATCTTACTGCCAGGTTTCACGTCCTTTCTTTTTTTGTTCGCACAGCTAATGCAAATGCCGACTGCTCATACAAAGTTAATGATATAGCTTAATAATTCAATGCTCTTAGCAACACTGCCGAGGTTATAATAATATATAAGGAGTCTAACTGTATTTCAATAGTTATGTTGCTAGAAGCACAAAATTGAAACATTAAAAATAGTCTGTGTGATTTGGATCGGCCTTACTTCGTAGACCTGTCCTTATTGATCAGTAGATAATAAGGTAGCGATAGGTAGCGATCTATCATTACGAACGTGTCTTCTGTCAATTTTGTAGCTGCCGACAGATGATTTTCTCAACAGTACTTAATTGGTAATTTTCTTAAGTTATGAATCTAATTAACCTCCCGTCTGTAGGTTCATTAAGGGACTAATGATTATCGTACAAACGCTGCGTTTGACATTTTACAAATTTATAATCTTAAATTATTCTGCCTTATTGTTGTCAATATGAATTTGTACCTATGGGATACACATCGACGTATGAAAACGTGAGAAGTTAAAAACTTCATGCGGAAGATAGCAATTAATTAAATGTGTGAAGCATGGAAATTGATATGGGTAACGGATCTCGTTATGAAAAACATCTATCGATAGAAATCTTGTGATCGGCGGAGTATCGATAATCTCTGTTCTTTTGTTACTGTGATAAACATTCACATAAGTCATGCCGCAAAATAAGATGACACGCTTTCTATTGTGGGTAATCTAGTCTAGTACTCCAACCAGCACAGCACTATAACGATTTCTTCATTTAAGTACTTTTTTTGCATGAGATATATTACTGCTTTCCAAGTGTTATTATGTATTACTGTTTTACTATGCAAATTAAGTTTTAAAAACCATGTAGATATTTTATCTCACTACACTATTGATATAATCGTCGTCGTCATCGATTCTGTTTCTATTGACTGTCAAATTGTAATTGGTACTATGTAATTGTTATTTATTTTGGGTGTCATATGACATTATCAATTTTGATTGAAGCTACAAAATAACAATAATAAAAATAAGGATCTTGTTTATGAAACCCAAAATAAATTAAAAATAACTCAGTTACGAAGGATACACGATACTCTAAAGTAATCAACTAAATACGAAACTTGAACAGAGGATCTAAGTTTCATTTTCCCACGGCAAGGAACTTTAACCGTTGCAGTACATTGTAAGGGAAACGATCCATTCATTGCAACTCTTACAACGCTTCTATAATATCAGTAAGCAATATTCAGCCTTAACACAAGTCCCATAAGACATCAATTCATTTGTTTTCTTTGAAGGCAGTTACGTCTATGTTTGAAGAAAAATCATACGGGAACGGACGTTGAAAAAAAGGGGCACGACGGGAACACACCTGTCTGTGGTGTTGCCAGTTTTTGATGAGAACCATTCAATGGCGGCCATGGATACAATGGATTCGTATTTTGAATCGGGACAACTTTTTTAGAAGCGAGAATCGCGACTGTCGCGAATTATTTTAATCGCTTATATGCATTGCATATTGCGTTGTATGGATGTTTCCCGTTTTACTGATAGTATCAAATTCATTTTATTCCGTCATTAAATAGTGCAGTTATTCAAGAGCTACTTTTATTGAATCTTTTTACTTGTACGGACGATGATTCAGACAAACCCTAATAGGAAGATAATAGCATACGCTCCAAAATCGTATAAAGTAATAGCGCTTGTTAAAGCTATGCTCTTGTTTGCAATTGTGTAGTGTAGGAAAAACATCACTGTTATAATATAGTATGAAGAACAGTTATACAATTTCAAATATTGATGTATTATGTATCTAGGTAGGTATTAGATCTTCGTCAGAAAAGACAACTTCCAAAGCAAAATTTTCATTAGAACGGGTTCATAAGCTAAGTAAAAATTTCGCATGAATGGAGGACTTTGTTCCCCGGGGTTCGCTCTTCTTTGCGTAATTTGGTTTTAAATTTTGTCGTCTGATTCGTCTACTCATAGAGGAAAGCCTGCGCCAGATCCTCGTCCATTAATCCGCAGGTAGCATCATTATATCCAATGAGCACCACATTAGGTAGAAACAGTATTTCGATAGTATTCTGTGGTATTTTCCGTATTTTATTGGTCGCGAGAGTAAGTGTGAGATAAGAACACAATCATTTTGTTCAATAATGCCAAGTGATCATAATATAGAGATAGATAACTACTTTATACTTTTAATCTTAAACACAATACAACAAAGTTACATCATTACTCGCCCGGTGACAGATCAGTCAACAAACTCGGAACTCCTGCGCACCATTCATTCGCCCACGGCCGCGTTCCATTACATTCTAAGATGTTTCGAGGCATTGTAAAGAATGTTTAGCTTAAAGACGATTATAGATCTGTGAACGCAGTCCTGACTCCAAAGTGCAAGCTTTGGATGCTACCAGGACTAACCGACGAAATAGATTGAGTTCTTAGCATTGTATACTTAAACCTAGGGGGAGCAGCGAGACAACCCCGCCAAAAGTATTTTTTTAACTTACTGGGGTTCGTCTCAATTTATGGACGATATAAAAATGTATGAGTTGAAAAATTATGTTGATTTGACCTCATCTAAATCAATATCGACCACTCAAAAATCATTTCAACACAACTAAAAAACACAAAAATAAATTCTATTGTAGTTTTTTCTAAATCAGTCATGCATAATCAAAATATGATGAGAACAATACAGCTGTATTGAACAATGAACATCCTAATCACGCACATTATGTTAGGATATACATTGATGATTTGAGAACAGGGATATTATCATAAATATTACATTGCATTACCATAAAGCATACCAAGTTTGTTAGAGAAATAAAATCAGGAGTCTTCTGTTCTGTTCCTCTTCTTTGAATTTGATAATCCTAGCGATTCAAAAACTATAGCTAGGACATAAGTGTTCTTCTATAGTGCAGTAGAGTCAAAAGTGTCAGGTGTCATTTGTAAACTTGGTTATTTTGAAGATGATACCGTGAATAACTTATCATGCTTACAAGTATTCATTAGGCTTTCAATATGTTAGTCGTGTCCTGTGTCATAAACTAACAAACAAACGCACAAAAGCATGTATACTTGCATTGGAAACATCAAAAGAATCCAAATTACCTTTAACGAGACACCTGCTAACAACAAAATGATTGTTTTTTTTATTAGATACTCCAGTAACCTGTGCTCAGAACAGTATAAGAATAAAATACTCGATTGTGTATACTTTTCCACCTTTTCTAGATTGTAGAATTAGATACTGCTGATTGGAATATGAATTCATTATTGTACATTTATTATAGTTATACTGTGAGTATGTAATTGTTTTAATGAATTACTGAACATACAGAAACCTTTCAAAATTTATAGGGTTTAACCTCCAATTATACAATATAAAAATTAACCATGATCCTAATTTTAATAGTAAGTCGCGATCTTAGATGAAGAAAGTCGTGTTTAAAACAAAACAGATATCCAAAAATAAAGTTCCTACCACCCACGCCACGCGCCCACTAAACAAGTTTAGAAAATCAATCATCAAGTAGCGTTTATTTACTAAATTAAACAGATCAAAACTTAAGCGTAACTTCAATATATTGTAACGCGTATATCCATCATTGCTTCACGAAGAATTATTACACATTTCATTACTCAGTACAAAAGAAATAAAAAATTGTTGGAGCGATTTGAGGCAGTTTTTTTACCTTGTCAGTTGGAAGCCGGTGTACGAGTCCATCATTAAATGAAATCTCAGTAATCATTCATCATCAACGGTGATTTGACCAGCGGTTAACCCGCCAGAAGGCAGCTCCCAAAGTAGTCATTGAGACAAAAAAAGGCTTCAAATTCTGATGCCTTTAATAACGACCTAAGTTTTGTTTGAATATTGATTATGTTTGAAAATTTTCTTCTGAGAAAGTAAGGTTATGAAAACTTTAGTTGTTTTAAAAGTAATATGAATTATTACGTTCTTGAGAAGTCCACTAAAACTGTAATAGTCTAACAGGCCTGTACTGTACGGTTGGTTAGACTTTAGCCTTTGTGTTGTTGAGCAGGAATGGAATTCCGTCTGTTGACACCGTTCCGTTTTGTATTTTCTTAGTTTGACACAACTCTTTCTTTTATGAATGTATCAGTTTGCTCCGAACCAATTCATCATAGCTTTTGTTGCCTTATAGCCAACCATTATTTTAACTTATTACGTCCACTATTTGCATGCAAACGAGCCTAGATCATTTACATAACAAATCGCCTCATTATTTCGAAAATTGTACTCTTCAGATAATATTTCCGCAAACGATTTTCGGCACGCAAAGGCCTTTGGCAGGAAAAAAGATAAAAATGAGTAAACGGTAGCCGGCATAAGAACATGAATCGCTTTTTGTTTCCTCTAAAACATAAGAGAAGTATTTATAAAACACATATGTATGTACGAAAGGATATCCGTCCATTCCGTAAGGGGTCATTAAGCGTAAGCAATCCATATTTTTTGCTGGTATAGCTTTATGAACATAAAACTGTTTACTTGATCGTTAAATTATCAGGTTTCGAAAGGCTAGGATGTGAGGATTAAGAAAATTATAGTGCGATCACCCGTATTATTTTTTGTTAACGGATGTATACTTCGGCTACTATGTACCTACAATTTCTTTTTTAATTAAATACCACTTAGAAACTAGTATTCTGGTTAACTCCTCCAAATAAACGAAATGGTTGTGTTAGAGAAGGTGCTTATAGAATGGAATGAATGTGGAATCTGAAATCTACATTTGCGATGTCAGAGCCATTGATGTGAAAGGGATGTCTATCGCTATATAAGGAACAAAGTCCTTGGTAACTCGACAAATTTATTGCCAAGCAAACATTACCCTTAAGGTTTTAACATTCAATTAACATAATATAAAGAGCTGAGATTAAACAGTAAAATACAAGTTCGGAAGTATCGAAACTTGGTGCCATAATAAATGGTGCTTGTTGTAAGGTTTTTTAATTAGTAAAGGGCTTGGAGAAACCAAGGTCAACAGAGGGGCTTGTGGATAGGTTGGACCACGCGGTAGTGCCACATCCGGGAACACAGATGTAGATAACGGTAACCGCATGTTATCTGGTGGGTTTGAGCCGCTGCTCTTATTCCACTTTACCTTTCAAACAATTCATTGACTTTCTCTTCTTCTGGTTCTTCTTCTTGGTACTCTAAAAGACCCTCGAAACAATGTGCTTGCCACCTCAGCATTATAGGAACTGCGCCATGGTAAGCAGTAATGGTAGGTAACGAACTTCTATATTACCTCAAATCTAAAATGGCAGACTGTAGTAAGTAAATATTCTTATGAACCCTCTTATGAGCCCTTTTTGAAAATCAACGGTTGGCAGCCCTACAGGCAGGTGAGAAAATAAATTTAAATTATGTACATATGTTTGAAAAGTCGTTGGTAAAAGCTTGAGCATTTGCGCATGCCTGAGTTACTACAGTAGATTTCCTCTGTGCTTACACATATCTGTAGGGTTGGCACTTGGAAAAAACGTACAAATAAACAAAACAATTCACATTTAATTTTGGCAATGCTAGAATGATTCCTTTGGAACTGCGAGACGCAAATTTTATACCAACGTATGGTCGGATACCATACGGATGGTCGCGAATGAATTATACGTCACGGTACGAGGTACGAGCGAGCAAAGAAAATTTTTCGTCATTATGCGTGCCATAATGACGAAAAATTTTCTGACACGCTCGATATACCTATGCAGTAAAAATCAACCCTCGCCAATCCCACATGTTTGTGTATGATCTGTTGCTCTGTACCGGGTATAAGAGAGTACGGCCCCGTGGTATGAAAATGAAATTATATACAGGCTCAATGACATTTTTTCTAATTTTACATCATGTTAACGACTGCCGAGCGAGCAGCAAGGCTACAAAAGCGTCACTACAAATATGGAAGCAAATGGACGGAAATAGATATACACTAAAAGTTAACTCTATTGGGGGTGAGGATGGTGAAGAACCAGGCTGGATTTTCATTAAGTTCAACGGATGTTTACTGGTCAAATCCAGCCTTACACATTCATAAGCAATATTAGATTTGTCAATAACAAAATATGTATACTTATTACAGCAAATTACCCGTGTTACGTTGATATATCAAGGCAAATTAAGTTGTCCAATAACAGAATCATTTTCCGAACCATTTCACCATTTGTGACGCAAACAACTTCAAGGTCTATTGTTACGAAGAAAGTTGTATTTATTTACTTTGTTTTTCTCACCGAGGCGAGGCTTAGTAACGCTACCATCTTGAACTACAATGTCAAACGGGTGATACTAATGACACAACAGAATGAAGTGACTTTTCTATGAAATTTTTGAGGAAATTTTATAAAAAGTTAGAACGTTAATTTTTTGCTTCGAGGTTCAATTTATTTGTGTCCAAATCACGCTTACGTTTTATCGAAAAAATTGTTTGGACATCACAAATGGAACCTGCATCAGTGTTTAGGTTCTTAAGTACCGTTGTTTGACTGCCAGTTCACCTATTCAGTTCCGATCGAGTAAGCTGTGATTTTAAACTTTTAGTCTGAGTTTTAAATCTTTGTCACTTGACAGTTGAGTAAATTCTATTTTTACTTGGATATTTAATATAACATTGTTCTATTAAACTCGCACTTTGCACATGCACTCGGTTATTAGAGGTCTACGCGATGTTCTAGGCTGGACAACCACATGACTTTAGAGTTTCGTAAGACATAACATTTATTTAGAACGAGTTTTGTACACCTGTCCATTCTGACAGCAAGAAAATTCAAAATCCTAAAACAAACATCACAAATTAGTGGCACTGGTCGGTAAAATGAATCAGAATCGTAAAGATAACCCGACCTGTTAATCAGTGACTTCCTCGGTAAAAGATTAAACACGTACAAAACAAGTAATTGGTTCGAAATACTTATATGAAACTGGTAACATTATAGAAACCAGATTCTTGGCTGTCAACGACTTCTGGTTTTCGATCAACGTAAACGTATGTGGTAATATTTCTATAAGTTTATGAGAACGCAAATACAAAATGTTAGTCAGTATACTCAGTAGGTACGGGAAATGAAACACTAATGGACTGTTGTAAAAAATTCGGAGGCGGATGCTGAGAAGTCTACTACAATTTATATTTACATAATTTTCGCTTTAATTAATTTAGGAGACAATAATAGGCCAATAAATACTAGAGCATAATCTGATCGACCGAACCGAGTCCAATTTTACTCATTTTAGGAGTGGACACAGAAGACTTTTTAGCATATAGCTATCTACGAATACCTACTTGATTGACTGAAAGCAGTCATTGTGGTTTATTTATGCGTTGGTACTTCTTACGAAGATGCTTTTTGAAGAATTCCATACGCATTCAACAAAATTTTAATCCACAATTTGAACATCCATGAATTATTTATCGTAAGCGCACGTCTTGCGCACATACAATCAATGGAATACAATAAGAATAGCGAAATTTTTCGTAAGACAGTTTGCGAACCTCGGAAAGTCAGCAATCTTTAGTCATCATTGGCTCTAGCTTCTAAATAACAGTAATAATGTACTCCATGAGAACTTGAAATTGTGACTGACATTGAGCAGATATTGCTGCGCCGCCGTAAAGTACTGCTTCATCCTATACATAAGTAGGTCCCTACACCTATCTTTAACCTGCCAGCGTAACCGTACTAAAACATGCCAGTGTATCTTGTAAGTAGTAGCTCTTCACAAACGTGCTGTCATCTGCAAACCCAATTGTAGCTTCAGCTAGTCGTTTGTGTATGGCAGCAGTAACTCGAAGGAACTAATTAAGTTCCTGTAGGAAATTTGCGATTCTGAGATTGCCTCTTAGTTGAAGTGCAATAGAGTTTGTTACATTCAAACAAAATTGTATTTACAAGATCCTTATTCCTAGAAGCTTCAAACAGGAGGTAAAAAGCATATCTATCAACAATTAACTACCCATCACATCAATATTCATGATACGACACATTGCGTGAATAACATAATTAATAATAATCACTCTTAATTAAAACATCATATCAAATGGTCGATCATTGAAATGTTCACACGCTTTTACTCTACGCGTCTTCACAGTTTTGTCAACGATTAATTAGCTTTATAATCTTGCATACAATCAAGCAGAGGACAAATAGAGTCAAGTTCACGATGTGCTCTGTTCCAACAGGTCACGACATGTCAGAACAAGATGTTATGAAATAAACATCTGTATGACTCATTGTCAGACACTTACATTCATTACATCAAAATTTATGAATTGCGGTCGGTGTGAACGAAGGCCGGCAGTCGGCAACTCGGCATCTGGTTAGAATGCTCACACATCGATGGATAGGCGTTCACACGGTGACTGGAGCTCATAAAGCAGGGCTTACCTAACAAAACTGTAGGTAACATGGTGTAAATAATACCAAATAATCGTGATAGAATCTATTAAAAAATAGCTATTGTCTCTGCTTATCACGGAGCGGAAAAGGCGTATAAAATAGGAGTCTAGTTAATCCATCAAAAAAGAACTCGTTTTGCTTTTATCGATTTTCTGTTGACGCATTAATGATTAGAGGCTTTCTTTGAAACAATTTAATTTATAAAAACAACTTCCTGTCAGAGAATAAGAGCAATATAAGACATCAATAAAATAATATAGATAGATTAAAAAAGGAGCAAAAAAAAACGAGACAAGAAACTCCATAATGAAATCATTACTCATTGGTCAGGTTACTCAGGTTATTACCCTGGCTATAAAATACATAGCTAGTAATCTAATTTTTACTGGTGAGTAAAGATATTAGGTATAAATTTCACAAATCTTGGTACAATGGGTATAGAAGTAGATTTTACCTGCTAAAATTTTTTATGAGTAAAGATGAATAGTAATTCAACCCTAAAACAATACAAACCTTAAAAGTGTAATAATTTTAATGAAGAATAAAATTTCCCTCAGGAGCAATCTTTTCAAATCCAAATTTCTGCGAGATTTATCTCCTTAAAGTTGGCAATTAGAGCTCCGTTCGCTTTAATTTCGACCTCAAGGAGTTAACTTCCTTAAATATCCCGAGTTGATTACCATTTGAAATTCACCACGCTAAAAAGCTACATAATGCTACACTCTACTTTTAAAAGCAGTATTGGTGTAAGATACCAAGAGTAAAATATAACTGCGAAAGTGCGAACTAAAAAAGTCATCAGCAGCTTATTAAAATTCTGAACAAAACGGCAAACTTATTATAATAACGTGACTTAATTTGCAAACTTAATTATCGAACTTATCCGCCCCGTATAATCCAAAATACTTTTCGAAACTTATGTGTGGTTCGGTCTAATCTCGGTGTCAGCATTTACTGCGACCCAAAATGATTCGGAAAAGTCTGCCCTCTAATTTCTGGTATTAACGTCTGGATTTCCTAAGCTTTCAATTTAGGAGATCATGATTAACAAAGGCCGGGATACACGTTTCTAACCTTTGTAGAGTTCATTAGTAGTTCTATGTTTTCAATCGTTGTATTATCTCAAGATATTTCTCAATTTGAAAGTTATTGAAGCAAAGGCATTCCTCTTTACTTTAACAGAAACAATGTTGTCATTATAAGACTGCAAACATTTCATTATTATCTTAAATGTCGCGTCAGCATCGACATCTTTTGAGTTAGCTAAGAGTCTTACGATTACGACTGTTTTAAGGACAAGGGCTTCAAACTACAGCTATCAAATTCCTTCAGTTGTGTAATTTCAAGATTCCTTTCCTTAAAGTGTCTGTGTTCATTATTCGATACTGAACGTTAAGCGTTTTAATAGCTATGTTCTCTCCTCAAATGGCGTACCCAAGCTTTATTTTGTCTTCGGCAACATTTTCACAAGTTGGTGAAACAATAGCATCAGGTTTACGAGTCATGATAATAAAACCTTACCTATGTTGTAAGTAGTTTCACGTCTATTTTATAGTCGGCTTTGTCTTCGAGTGTCTTATATAAAACTAAAATGATACTTTTATACATACTGTATAACAATTTATAGCAATGCATACCGTACTATTAATGTGTGTCTCGATTGCCGCCATTATAGATAGATAGATAATTCTTTATTGTAACCAATAGATTTATAGTAGTACAAGTAGGTAGCATGTTCTTTTTTCTTTCTTCTACCTCTTTACCTTCTTTCTTTCTTTACCTCTACCATATAAGAGTGATAGCAGTCATAAAGATTTAGATACAGTATTACAAATCTATCCATATCAATACTATCGTCACGAAGGTTCTGCTTGTCTTCTACAAAAACCGATGCCACATGAATATGACAGTTACCAAAATATGTACTTATGAGAATTTCTACTTCTCATTATTCAAAATGAATTGAACTGAAACTTGACTCGCCGAACTTCGTATACCTTGACCTCGAAAATAACTTTGAATGAATTGAAGCCAAAACTGGTCCATTCATAAGTTGTGCGTAGTAAAGGGTCAGTTTCATCCTTGTTATCATTAACACCTCGCCACTCCCACGTTACCAAACACGGTATGGGAAATATCTTGTTTGAGATCCTTCGTTTGTACCTAGTATGTAGTATTTGAGTTTCGAATCGGTACTTCATATTCAGGTCTTTTAGGTCGTTTATGGCATAGGGTAGTTCACATTGACCTGTAACATTGTTAGTATTGTTGTATTGTATTATTAAATTTAAGTACTTTAAAATTTACAATTACTTTCACAAAATCTTAGTGTTTTAGATACATTTACTACTTTAATCCATTCTAATTTTAATGGGTATTGAGCAATCAAAGTGGGTAAAACGGACATTCTTTAACAGAATGAAATCTGAATCAGAATACCTAATACCTACTCTTTAAACAGGACAACTGCGCTAATTTTAATAAGGATGACGAATGGCATATAAAAAGCAAAGGCAGTTAGTAGGTAACGATTAACGATTGTATCTACTAATTTACTTATTTTATTGTAATTGGATATCAATTCCATAAAAACAAGATACCCTTGTCTAACCAAGTGTGCGTAATACAAAAGGAAGGTAAAAAATATTCTCCAGAGCAAAATCAATATTTATCACAACTATCGGAATCTGGGCGCTAATTGTTAAGAAATTCCAAGAGCTTTTTTACGCTTTCTTACGTTAATTGCTTAGTCCTGATGTTTAAACACATTACTTAAGTAGACACTAAACTATAATACAAGTACTCATGAAATAAAGATAAAACTGGTCTTATTTGCCTTAATTAGATATGTTAAGAGTGGCAAAGATAAAACAAGGATGATTTAATTTGTATCAATTTGGGCTTATTGATTGCTAATATGTATATGTAAAAAGATTCAGTATAAATTTTATTACATGATAATTCATTTTTTTATACATAACAACCTGACAACCACTGACAACACTCGCGCATTGCCCATTTTAGGCGCGGGCCAGACAGAAGAGACGTAAGACGCGAACGGGACGCAAACCTTTTCTTACGTTTCTTCTGTCTGGCCCGCGCCTTAGAAATATGCGAATATTATAATATTAATAAAATGATTAAACTATTCAACGTATTTAGTACTTATTTAGTTTGAAGTGGCTTATGGCGAAATACCAATAGAAATATGTAATTCGTCTACTTATCACTTAAAACGTAACCTTCACGGTGCTGATTTAAAACTAACTTTATTTTAACTTAACTCTTTACTTAACTTAATTTAACTTAACATCGTCTTTGTATTAAAATTGTGGTTTATTGAAATTATTTAACAAATTTTATTTGTGGCGTAGTGCATACAATATGTAGGGCATCGAGCCCGGGTTTACTCGACTCGAAAAAACCCGGGTATTCCGGGTTTTCGGTGCGAAAAAAAAACCCGGGTTTTTTAAATCAAAACCCGGGTTTTTTCGGGTTTTTTTCTTTTCATTATTTGATAAGTAATTATGAGTATAGGACGCAAAGGGTTCGGCCGAGTTGCTTTTTACCTACAAGATTGGGTAGGAGAAGACGACGGGGACATCGCGAAAGAAGAGAAAAGCTCAAAAGGTCGGATGAGCATGGGAGGAAGGGAGGTTTTGAAGGGCATCAAAGAGTTCACTTATAGTAAACGGTGGGTCATTATCATAATGACTCCCATCAAGATAATTATGCATCCTTACTCGAGCGAACTCTTTGATGCCCTTCAAAAGTTCAATCCCAAGAATGCTCCGCAGGGGATGGCCTCACTGCACATATCTGCACCATTGAGGCCTACCGCTTGCTCTTCGTGAAGCTGCTGGATCAGTACCTTCACCACGGCTACTTTTCTAAGATGTAGGAGAAAGCTGTAGTGGTGGCACTGAGTAGCCAGGTAAGGATTTGTACACCGTCTCCATGGTCGATGGTCTATCGTTCGTCTTGAAGTAGGTGTACGAGAAGATGCTGGTGGCTCGTCTCAACTTTATCCGCTGTTGAAAACTAGCCCTCGCCAGATAAAATTATTTCCACTTCTCTCGATCGGAGAAAACGGATCAAGCTGAAAGGAAAGCAGATGTCTAATTTTACAGCGGCGCGGAAGAGTGGAGAAGTGTGTAGCCGGGCGGCCTGTGGCGGTTGGCTTTGCCCCGCTCGCAATCCCCGTTCCCCGCGCCTCGGTCACCAGAAGGCGTCATTTGATTGTTGGCCTATGTAAGACACAGCTCACATGTCGTCTCCGCTACGCATCTCCTTTCCGCTTTGGTGAAAATCACCTGTCAGTTTCGCAGCTCCTTTCTCTCCTTTCCGCTTTGGTGGAAACCGGGCCTGAGACTGGTGGAGGAAAAGTGCCCTACAAATTTCAGACGAGTTATTACAAGGCTTCCTAAGCGACAGGAAGGTAAGGCTCTGAAGGTAAGGCCTCTGCATTCTACGACCACATATAGCGGTCATGGAATGCAGAGGCTCTACGGAGTCCTGATGCGCCCAGGGTTCAATTGGCGGAACCAACTAGATGGTGGAATGGTGCACGTATAATGGACGTGGATGATGTGGTGATTGTAATAGATAGAGATAGCGTCCTGGAGATTGAGAGATTTCTTTCGAGCACATTAGAAGTGACTTTTAATATTAAAACTGTTTTTGTGAATTGGGAAGCACTGTTTAATTGTCCGAGCGAGCGAGTCTCCGTTTCGACAAGATGACCGATTTTGCTTTTATCGGTGTTAATGTCTGTGGTCAGCGACACCCCATGCATAATCATTCTGGTGTGACACAGAGGCTGAAAAGCCGCAAGAGCTTCATCGCGTACGTTGCTCCTATTATCTGCGAACCCTCTTCAGCCAGAGTTGATCTATGGGGAGCACAGAGGCCACCTATCATCTTCGTCCCGCTATCAGAGAATCTTCCCCCCGGACGGGACCTTGCCTGGACCACTTGGAAGTCCTTAAATAGACTTCGGACGCAGGTCGGTCGAAGTAAGGAAAACCGTATTAGGTGAGGTCATTCAGACGAGATGGATCCACGATGTGAATGCGGAGCTACTCCACAGACTATGACCCACCTGTTAACTTGTGCTGCCTGCCCAAGCACGTGCACTCCGGAGGAACTTATGTGGCTACATACTGGGCAAACAAAATATGACAAGATATGCCGTCGACTCGACAGAAGAAGAATGTCTGTGGTTATGTTAGTTCCGATCTGGAGGGCGCATTTCTTAACCGATTTTCACCAAATTTGGCACACATATTCTTTGATTTAAAACACAACTTTTGTCAAGAGTTTTTTTTTTGATAGGAGGGAAAAAAGGGGAAAAATGGGGGAAGTTTGCTGTCACGTTATGAAAGATACTTGATGATTTTTAGCTGAAACTTCAAGGACATGATTGCACATAAGCTGTTGCGAAAAAAAATAATGCGTCGTAACGTTATAGGGGGTTCCCCCCGTTTACTATAGCGCGGTTTTTTAAAGCTCGGATCGTCATTACTTTTTGGTGAAACATCCAAGATGTTTAAAATAAGAACGTATCGTTTTTTTTTGGCTCGCGAGCAGCCTTTGCCACATTTTTCTGGTACCTTAGTCAAATCTGGTACCCTTAAAAAGAACTTAACCCGTCAGGGGCATAGCTTATAGCTTCTTTGTAATTCAAATAAAAAAAATAAAGAGGATGAAAAAGCTCGAAAAAAACCCGGGTAACCCGGGTTTTGATTAGGTCAGGATAAAACCCGAAAACCCGGGTTTTCAAAATTGGCTCGGGTTTCGTATGCCCTAAATATGAATCATACTGAAAACAAAACCGCAACACAACTTGCATCGCCAGACAGTTTTAATTTCAAAGATTTCATTGCAATATTCTTGAAATATGCATAAAAAAGAAACACTGGAACTAAAAATACAGTCATAAAAAACCGTGAAAGCGCCGAATATTGTTTAATGTACGAATATGTTTGGTTTCAATACAAAACCACTTTAATTTTGATTGATATGATGACTCAAGCTAATAAAATTAATGTTTCCGACCAACCTACTTGCTAGTTACTAGTTGGGTGAAATTCTGTGCAAAAATAAACTGTATTCATTTGTAATTAGACAAGATTTTACTTTGAAAACCTTCTTTGAAAGGCTATTTTAAGAATCTTAAATTGAATTTTAGTTAGTCTTAACAGCGGAAACGTGCACCGGTCGACAAGCAAGTGGGCCAACCCTTGCGTTCGCGCATCTGACCGCTATGTTAGGGTTAATCGAAAATGAACCTGTTTATTATTTTTTACAGAGCGTATTTGGTTCGGTTATTTGTAACAAAATAATTCAGTTATGAAAATAAACAAAGATTAAATTATTTAGTTAAGGAACTGGTTTCACTTGCTTAGTAGACTGTTCTTTATTTACTAGTTATGTAAAGAGCATCAAATTGTTTATACTTAAAAGTGTTTCGTTTCGCTAAAATAATAAAGGCAATGGTGGTAGAACTGGTATGTACTTATGTAAATGATGTCTGTTTGGAAAAATATTTAGGGAAGGTCGAGGATGTGAATATGGTGCGTAAATACACAAATCTGCTTGTACTCGCTACCTATTAGATATTTTTACACGATTTTGTGCAAAATATCTACACTAAATTAGCTCAGTATTCGCACACATGCACGACGCAGCGTATCCTAACAGAATGCGCCGAGTGCATATGTTAATATGCATATGAAAAATACTTGACAATACAAACCTCAGAATTAAGATTTATGCTCTTGAACAGGATACACGGTTAAGTGATTCAGAGATCATTGATAATATATATAATACCTAGGTAGGTACATTACCGCACGTACATATCGGAATCTATTTATAAGTTATTATTATGCAGTAAGTGATGTCACAGAATTATTGAGACGGGTTACGAAATATTGTGTAAATTACAAACAAGATAAAATTGAAATAATTTTAAAGCATTTAGTATCGCTTTTTCCAATTTAAAATAATAAGATAAAATTGATAATTTGATGACCATTGTGAAATTGCGTAAAATGTTTATCTGCTAACTCAAAAGTCGAGGGTTCCACTCCCCAAATGAGATAGGTATGTATGAATATGAATATTTGCATCGGTCTGGGTATTTGTTGTATATTATTGTCAAATCAACGAATACTACGGAATATACTGAAGTAAAATAACAGTATCCTACAACATTGTAACCACTAAGTAGGTAGGTAACATGTTAATTACGGTGCAGAATATTCCATCAAGAACCAAGCGATTCGGCGACTCCTTCTTCTGCCGCACTATTAAGACTTGGAATTCCTTGCCAGCTCACGTGTTTCCTTCCTTCTATAGTCCCGGGTCCTTTAAGCGGGGCGTGAAAAAGCATCTGATGAGTCCGTCAAGCTGAGTGCCACCATTGTAACATGGTACGTGTTGTAATGGTGGCCCTCTTTTCAGAGACTTTGCCTTCAGCTTACCATCAGGCGAGGCGAAGTCAAATTGACGTGTCCTATATAAAAAAAAAAATGTAAATAAGAGGGCATTGCCCTGCATGAATTCATCTGTGACGTGCACTGTTTAGCCTTGGAATTAAGCATTGGAAGATCCATGTAAAAATATCAACCCTACATTTTGCCTTTTTGCAAGTCCACCGTTTT
Source organism: Eilema depressum (assembly GCA_914767945.1). Classification (NCBI taxonomy): domain Eukaryota; kingdom Metazoa; phylum Arthropoda; class Insecta; order Lepidoptera; family Erebidae; genus Eilema; species Eilema depressum. The sequence continues at coordinate 6,923,486 of OU612026.1, forward strand.
AGCCCGAAAGTCCTCCGGAAGACTTTCGGGCTAAACAACAGCCAAACTCACTGGTAAGCAGGAACATCTGCTGAATCACGGACGAAGCACTGACGCAATTTTATCTGGTGGTTAATAGCATGTGCGCAGTCCATGGCGCACTTGGTTTCGTGTCCCTTATGTCCTACCTCCTGCACTAAAGACGACCTAAACAAAGCCACTGACAGCGCAGTCGAGATGGCAGAATATTATTCTCGGATAATTTAATGCAGCGAAAAAGAGGATCATTGAGACGAAAGAAGAATAAGATCTGGTGGTTAGGAGGTCTGTCCGTAATCGCTCCCATAAAAATTGTTATAAGTCAAATAAAAAGAAGAGGAAAGAGCAGATCCCGGGCCACGAAGTGAAAGCCTCGGATGCAAGCGGAAACAACGCTAAGATCATAACGAATTAATATTCGTAGCAATAACCTCTAACAGTAAGTTCGTACGCAATAATAATTTGCAATGCGAAACGATTCCAAAAAAAGTAACCAGCTCACAAACACATGCACAAAATTTAGAACATCAATCACATATGTATGCGCAGTCATGTAAATTTCATGTCTAACCCACACATCACAAAACATAAAGATAAACTTCCATACTGATTGCCGTCGATTTATTTCAACGGTCGACAGTCAAGCCCGCATTACTAAGGACATTCGCATACGACGATACAAGTAATTTATACCTGGGGGCATATACCTTGAACCTGAAATGTGCTCGAAATGCGCTCTTCACAGTACCTTTGTGTTTTCTTTGTGTATTTTGAGGATGGCACAGGGTGCTCGGCGGTTGACGAGCTCAAATTCATCAATCACAGGTATGTACACGTATTTTGGACCTAAATGGCGAGACAAACGAGACCTTGGGGCACGCGCGGATCTTGTAATAATTAATTAATTAATCAATTAATTAATATTGTAGGACATTCTACACATCACTATCTAGACCTAAAATAAGCAAAGCTTAACCAGCTTGTGTCATGGATTCTAGAATGCGGGTAAACATACTTAGATACATTTACAATACTTAATCTATGCTTAGAGAACTTAAGCTCGTCCATCGCAGTAGCTCCCTGTTCTATCCTCAAAAGACATTCAAGAAACGCGTGAACTGCACGTTAGAGCACATTTTGAGCACTTTTTAGGTTCAAGATATACCTATGTCCCGAGCGAAATAAAAAAATCCGATCCTTTCTTTCGCGATTTAGGTTCAAGATATGTACCGCGAGGTATACCTACATACTCATGAACTGAACTGTACAACATGAATGATTTCTGTTTACTAAGTCCTTTGATCCAGCCCGTCGCGTCGCCAGGAAACTGTTTTGCTTTGCTAAGTACGAAATAAAATAATGTGCGAGTTTCGTTGAAATGTACGTACTAGGTACCTAGGCAACATATTTGCAAGAAATGAGTACCTACTGAGTTTGTTCCGTTTGTTTAGTTTAGAACGAGGGATAGCAAGTTTGAGTTGTAGTAAGTATAGTAAGTACCTAAATTAAGGATAAATCTTTGACAATGCATCAACTCTTTACTAATCTATAAGAGAACCTCTGGTCAGTGTAAGCTACCAAAGGTAGGTACCTAGTTCATACATAATTATCATACCTAGATGAAATCCGTTTTTTACTCTACCTATTAAAGAAAACTTAAGCCACTGTTAGCTGGTATGGTATCCATTAGTTTCTAAATCTAGGTTACCTATAGGTACCCGGTGGAGTAGAATACGGCCACCCTATCTCTTCCTGTGGATGTCGTAAAAGGCGACTAAGGGATAGGGCTCAATCCAACAGTACACAATACAGCCCATGACAAAGTACCCGCTAGACGGCAATAGGTTCATCCCCTATTATGTGGGACCAAAAATCGTAGTTGGCGAAATGTGGTTGTTAATACGCCACTGCCTACCCCTTCGGAGATTTACAGGCTTGAATATAATTATGTATGTATGAATATAACACCCGTATTCACAAACAATACTTCGCTATGCGTACCACCAAAACTGTGCAAAGAACGACAAATTCTCAGTGCGTTCGTTTTGGCAAGCCTTTTTATTCATTGATAACACTTAAGTAATACTTCGTTGAGGGAACGCACTGCGTTAGATACTGCTCCGTGATGTTTGTGAATTAATTTAACCAGCCCTATGCGCTCGAGCACACTATGAGACCTCACAGTATCGTTTGTGAATACGGGTGTATGCCTCCTGATTTTCTAGATAGGTGTGTAAAACTAAAAAATACTCGTACGTTATTGAGAGACGCAGGGTCGAGGCCGAAGCTCGCGGAGTCAACGCCACGACGTTATTAGCTCCATAATTAATGTTAATAATGAGACAAGTCCTATTTTAGCACCAGTGTTGATTTCATTGGTATAAACAGACAATTTTATTCGTAGGCAGTGTCCTCGATTATTAGCATGAAATGCTATAAATAATGTGATAATATATAATTTATTAATGACCAGTCATTGAATACTACAGGTAATAATAAAAGCTTAGAAAGCGTATTTGACATTATGTATTCACGTCAAACTTATATTGTAAAATTTTACTAATACATTTTTACAATTAATTACTATCACAAAAAACTTTATTTTTAGCTTACCGAATCAGGATAAATTTTGGGAGATTTTGGCAACATGCATTATTTTATTTATCGTAGTTCTCTCCATAGCTATTTATTTTACTAGACCATGATGCATATTAATCTCTTATAAGTTATAATATCTCCTACTTACTTTTGGCAATATCTCACGAATTGCCTGTACTAAAGTTATAATAGGGTCACGACCTTATTATGACGAGTCGTTGCAATGACTCATAAAAGGGTAATAATATAGTAATTATCGGAGTAAAATGGTGCATGGCTTTCGTAATAAAATTAGGACTAAAAGCATAAAATGGACAAGACGAGCAAATTCGAGATAAAACAATTCCAAGTTAGTTATACCAGCCGGGGTTTCAGTGGAAATTGAGTTCATTAATTCATTTTGTACTCAATAAAATGATTCATTAGGTTAGATAAATTTGACTATATTTGCTGAAGAATCTAATAAATTGTTCTTAGAACGTGTTGAGATAAAATATTGCAAAAAAATCTTGAACTCAGCTCGCTCACAATCGTATTCAGTCCAAAATAAATCCTTACGTCTTCAAACTAATTTGGCTAGACATGTTGATACCCCACACATGTCAATGCTGAGTTTATAGCTATAAAACGTTCACGTGCCTTGAATCGACAAATTCGAAGGTAAGGCGTAGATAAGAAATGCCCGACTATATTTCCATAGGGGCGGTGTAATATTTAATGTCAAACACTTACTACTTATGGTAGTACCTTCGTACAAATGTATTGTTGATGGATCGTTATGTTGGAGCAAACGAGTCCTAGAGTGGAGACTGCGAAAAGGCAAACGGAAAGTGGGAAGACCCCTAGCCAGATGAACAGACGACTTGAAAAACGTGGATGGGAGCAATAGCGCACATTGGGGGAGGCCTATGTCCAGCAGTGAAGTCCAATAGGCGAATTGATCGTTAGATGTATACGGATTTAGAGAACAAACGTTGATTCACCTGTTCCTGTTAATTGGTGGACCTACCTAGTTATGATAGACCTAAGCTGTGAAATTAAAAAGAGTGAATTTTGAATTGGGTACTATAAACATCATATCAACTGGCGTCTCAAGATAGATCCCAGGTCACGCACCTCTGGCTTTTCTAAGTTCATACGCGTGATTAAATTTAATTATTACTGCTTCATCGGCGAAGCAAAATATAATATCTTTATACATATCTGCCAATAAACCGCTCTAGATCCATAATTACACTTTAGCATTTACCTGCGATTAGTCTAATTCGCGATTAATGAGCAGTTTTCTAGTAGGTATTTTTAGGGTTCCTAAAGCCGAGCTAGATGGCGCAGCCGGCACTTTTGGTAAGAACAGTGTGGTGTCACATCTAGTGTTCCCTAATTTATGGAAAAAATGTTCTTCGGTTTTGTAATGATTCACTTCACATAAATAATTTGTAATTTTTTCTGATACAATTATTTGAAATATAATATTATTATTTTAAATTACAGACAGTGACGCGAAAAGAATTAAGCGTTTTATAATATTTTATCTATTATAATATGGGTAAATGAAATTAAACTTTGGCAATATCGCAAATGTCATGAAAAAATACTACAAACAAACCACAGAGTACATTAAAATTACCAAAAGCTATGCTAGCGCCATCTCCTGATGATATAAAAACCAACTGATTATTATACCTACTGGAAAACTGCTCATTGAATAGTGAAAAACGTGCCCCAATTCTAGCGATTCTTCCAACTCGCGTTTATCCAATGGCAAATGGCATACATTTTGTTATACTAAAACATAAAAAATAGGTACTAAAGTGAACTACTGTGAAAAATAAAACTAACTCAAAGGTGTTATATCTATTTTGACATAATGCAATAAAATATAGTAAAGGAAGGAGAGCATACCGTGTAATTAATAAGCATGGTCACCGTAGCATACAGGAAGTCGCTGTTTAGCTTATCTGGGTGGCACGCCGAGTATCCGAGCCTCGTTTACCTGGCCCACGTTTGTTAGTTAAACTTTAATTGCCGTATTTTATGGTCACACTTTTTTTTTAAATATTAGTACCAACGTAACTATTAAATACTTATATTAAAATTAATTTTGGATTAAGTAGAATCGGGAGGCCTATGTCCAGCAGTGGACTTCGTATGGCTGAAATGATGATGATGATGAAGTAGAATCGGAGCTAATGTACTAAGAATTATTATGATTATATTTTAAAATTATAAATATAAAAGAAGATTAATTGTATTCGCTTTTAACATTAGTTAATTTTTCTACTACCTAGAGTGGTCACATCTCTCTCTACGTATCCTAAACGTACATTCAACCTGTTATAAAACACTACCTGTCTACTGTAATTCAACAGACACTCATACACTTATTTTACCAGTACATATTTCTATCTATACTCGTATATACTCTTTAAGTATGTTCAGTGTATACTACACAAATAAATAGTGAACATTTCAGCTGGTGCTCTATCTTTGGCACCGGTTCAATAAACCAATACGATTTCAGTAATGAGCCCAGATAGAATAAATACCTACTTTACCTAGCATTAGGGCTACCAGTGATTGTTCAAATAAGACGAGTGCCTATATAATATTTGACTGAAGTATTTTGTGTTTAGTGTACCTCATTCGGGTTTAAAAAGGCCACATTGAGCGATTTCACTAAAAACGAGTAACTTTATGAATTCACAGTAAATCTCAACAGATTCCTAAATTCGTATAATGGTCACTCATATGAGCAGAATGAAAATAATTCATTTACTAAGCAGATTCCAATTTCGTGTAAATATCACCACATGAAAACATAATTATCCTACCTAATAAGATTCCAATAAGGTGGTCTTTTTAGACCAGCTGGTGACGTCATTAGGTTTAAACTGCCTTTTACGACTGCCTCTGTGGCGTAGCGGTAGTGAACGCGGCTGCTACGCAGGAGGCGCGGGTTCGATCCCCGCTCAGTGCAAATATTTGTAATATTTGTATGCATGAATGTGAATATTTGCATTGGTCTGGGTGTTTTCTATGTATAATATGTATGTATTTACAAAAAAAAATGTATCTATGTATGTTTATCCGCATTCTAGAACCCATAACACAAGCTAGTTAAACTATGCTTACTTTGGGTCTAGATAGCGTTGTGTAGATTGTCGTACAATATTTATTTATTATGTATTTAAAAAGGTTATGGAGACTATAAAAGACAGGTATTGTTTTTTTTTTATATTTATAATTAAGTTAATTCAGCGTGCATAAAATATTATAACCTTCACGGTTAGGGTGCTTTAATTGTATGTTTACTGACCTTTTCTAATAAAAAATGTATCGCTAACATACGATATTAGAATACAGCAAAGCGTTAATGTACAAAGGGTGAATATTTAAAGGATAATGTAAATTTTACGACATAAATGAGTAATTATATTATAGCAAAGTCATAGGTTCAGGCAGGAACGTCGTTTAAAGGTCGACGTTGTTCCATGCGAGTGCAAACTTGCGAACGCTATTTTTGAGGAAATAATACTGAACTTTCGTGCAGAAAATTTGCATAAAATCGTGTAAAAATGCGGGCGCATGCGTGAGACGCACGACTCACGAGACAGCGGAGTGATTAAACAACTAGGTATACCATTTACGCACCATACGATTTCCGTCTCCCTAATGCTAATGCATCATTTTCATAGCGTTGAAACACGCAATGTACTGAATCAGCCCACCTAACCAGAAATAAGATGATTCGCAGACAGGTGAATCACGATCACCTACCTATGACTATTGGTAAAATGTTTTTGTACGGAAGTGTTTGATGTTATTTAGTTATAATAACACGATTCCTTTAATTTTTTATGTCGGGTATTCCTTTATGACTTCTTGGCGCCTAATGGTAAGCTGGTAAGATGCAGTCTCAGGAATTCACCATTATAGATGTCAATAATGCTGAACCTTGAGCGGATGCGGGATTGAAGGTTTTCAGTTTTTTATTTAAGATTGATGTATAAGTTTTTTCCTGTAACGACTACCATTTAACCTACGAACCCTGAGACGAAAGCCTACACCGACTTGCAGGTGAGGTTGACTTGTGCGCTTGTGCCTCAAGGGTGCTGGATGTTGGCAGGACGCTGCTCATTTGAATGAATTTATAGGATTTACACTTATTTTGACGTTTATGGTGACGTTTTAGACAGTATGTCAAACCCATACATTGTTCAATCTACATATTAAAGTGACAATAAGTTTGTAGAATAATGATAAATGTATTGCCACTTTTCTAGAGAAGCTGTACACCCGAGTGCTAGTAATTTAACTCATCAAATAGTACATTGAATTAATCACCATATTTAGAAATAAGAATACTATTGTTTGATTAATAATTGATTTTAAAATCTGAACTAAACGTTTTGAATGAATTTAAAGGCACGTTTAAATACCAACTTAAGTAACACCAGTAGCGTTACATAAGTTTATTAGCATATATTAACATGTCTGCCTACTCAAAGATTACCCAGCTATTAGTTATATGACATCAATGTGAATCAATCACGATTGCAAGGATCATTTTTCTACGTCATTGTATCGTTTTTGTAGAATTAAGTAATGCTCAGTATAGTCCGAGAGCTAACAGCTAACACTAACTTTTGGGTAGGTATTTGAAACAAACTGGAAACTTAACACATACCTGTCCTTATTATACACATTACACACGACCTGGCTAGCACCGCAACCCTTCTAGACAAGTGGCAATTCGTCGGCCGGGCGTTTTGTAGAATAGAATGCCAAATGTATGGGATTTGACGTATATGACAGGCGTCAACGAATGTCAAGAACGTCAAATCCTATACATTTGTCATTCTATTCCATGATACGCCGAGCAACGAATTGCCACTTGTCTAGGGGGGCAGACCTCGCTGGTGAGGTGTGCGACAAGTTTTCAGCTTACCTCAAATACTTGAAAAAATTGTAGCCAGCTCTCCTACTAATAGTAGGATTAGGCTCTGCTTTTTTAGCGTGAATAAACCGATCCTGCTTGACCAGGGAGGTCATCATCATTAACTTTTGCGTTGTTCCTGGGTGCATTTGAGGCTTTCACCTCAGAAACTAGGGTCATCACCCCTTTTCCATGTTTTGGTTTAGCTTATCCGGCTTTTATGGGAGCGACTGCCGTCTGATATCCTACTCTGAGAGGAAAACCTGCAGAGAAGTCGTCCGTCAATCTGCAGGTGTACTAGTTAGCAGGAGAGGTTGGCTATTGTCATATTTGACCAGAGAAGAATCAACGTCTATTTGTAACGGGTAATCTCCGAAGTGGCTGGGCAGATTTTGACCGATTAGCTGATGTTATAAGGCACAACTTAGGCTTCTTATGTCTTACCACAGAATAAGTAATAGTACTACGTCTTACGAAAAGTATTAGGGTTCCGCGCAAAAAATTAAAACCCAGATCAAAGGCCATGCGAGGGAAGTCTTCTGGGGCACAGCCATGGCACAGCTGTCTATAAATAAAATTCTGTGGAAAGTGAGTTTAACTAAATAAAGCAGTCTAAATTGAAACGCGTTCATATTCATAGGTGAAAACTATCTACGTAGCTGCAGTTTGCTACGTTTCACATCGTTTGTGAGAGTACCGGGGTCCAACTTTCCTACATTTCCTTTTTCTCATTTCCTTTCATTATAAAACAATGCATTTTAACGTCTAATGCTGAGTCTAAGTACCTACATGAACGATGACGAACGAACGTAAACGAGTGGGATACGACTGTCAAACGTGCCGTTTTGATGAGGCATTCCATTTTCTTGCTTCCACCATCGAACTAAATATTTTTTGATCAAAGGTTTGAAGCCACTGCTTGATTTGATTTGCGTTTATCCGTTCGTTTGGTGTGTACTCGGCATTAGCTGTAGTGTAGTACCTATTTATGATTACCTATGTTACTAGCTATGCCTGTGACTCTGTCCGTGTGGCCGTTGATTCCGCATCTAAAGTAAAGCTCTCATTTGGGGGTGTGTGTGGCCCGTTCTTTCACTCCTGCCTCGGTTTGTTTTATTTTGGCTTTTAAGGGAAAAATTGCTATCTGACACCCCCAGTGGGTGCTAGCACCTCTGCCTACCCCTTCGGGGATATAGGCGTGAGTTTATGTATGTATGTTATGTATGACTCCCCCAGAGCCTCGTATCTCCATCAGCCGGTGTACTTACCGACTTGCAAGTGAGACTGACTCACTTAAATAATATGTACCTATGTTAGATAGGTTCATTGAATATGCCTAAAGCCAGTTACCTCTTGCAAGTACCTACTTAGTAGTCGGGACAACCGGAACAATGAGAGTTCATCATACCATATTAATTAGGTACGGACTGTCATTCATAAAGCAACGCATTTTTTCTAGACTAGACTACGTATACCTACACGAGCAGTGGAATTTTAACCCTTCATGCCTATTGTTTACACTGCAGAGTAAATAGTTGGGTGTATGGGGCCCCCATCATTCTTACGAGTTCAACACCTCACTTGCGATGGGGTACCAGCAGGTGTTTACCGCTGAATGACGTTGGGAGGGTCTAGCGCAAGCATTTCCCTCGGGATTGGGCGGTCATCTGACCCCAAAATCCCCAAATCCAAGACAAGCTTATTGTAACTTCTTTAAGATATATAAATTGAATAGGTAAGAAGTATTGTAATCTATCACAGGTCACAAGTATGGATTATCAAATTTCCTAACGAAGTATTTAATGTATTAATTAGGCAATGAGTAATTGACATGACATAACCTTAATTACATTTACGTATGTTGTAGGTATGTCTACCAGCACAGGTTGGAAATGTCTTTGACCTTAGTTTAAAATCCTAATACGGACAAAACAATACGTAAGTACTTCATTATCATCACAAATAAATACTTCAAAGATCTTTATCAACGGTAAGAATTTATATTAGTAATTCCTACTGGATAAAATCAGCGCCGGTTGCCGGCTGCCGGCTCCAAACAGGCATGCGAAAAAATACAAAAAAGAATAAGTACTCACTCGCAAATTCGTTGCACAATATAAAAATTTCACAACAAAATGTCACTAATAATGTAATTATAAAATATGTACGCGTTTGGCACAATTAGAATTTCACTTGTTTATTTACGTTTGTTCGAAATTTTGACAATAGTTCGAAGTTTCAACGCATGCGCAGTACACACCCACCTTCGGCTGCCGGCGCAAACTGACTGACCGAACAAAAACCGAACGTTTGCGAGACGGCAAATAGGGGAAAGAATATAAGTATTGAATGAATGCGTAAGCGAGAGAGCAGTATTGTCTCAGTCTGTGGACAAGACAAGAGAAAGAATCTTGAAGATACGACGACGGGATAACAAATTGCATAGATTCAAGATTCAATAGATTAGTTTGTAGAGTAGGTATGTACCTAGGTATTGGGGTTGTTATTGTATGAAAGAAAGTTCAGATTAATTTAATTTTTCCATGTTGGATGCTTACATCTATACAAATAAATAAAATTAGTGATTGTTTGTGGTTTGTAACAATTGTAACGTTAAAATAACAGTTTATAATGAATGCATAATAATTATGTATAATAATAATTATATTAATAGTTATCTACATAACTGAAACCTACCTAAGTACATAGTACCTATTAGTATTATGTATTACTTACCTACACGATATGTAAGTACCTATCTAGGCGCAATTTTTTAAGTTGTTGTAAATGTCTGTCTTTCTTTTGTTTGTCTTTCTGTCTACTTGTTTTTACGAAACGGCTGGGCCGATTTTGATAGGATTTTTCTATAGATATACTTAGCTGATATTTTAAGGCGAAGGTGAATTTATATCAGAAAAACTATTAGAGTTCCGCGCAAAAAAAAATCAAACCAAGATCGCGGTCCATACCTACTAACGAAGTCGCTGGGGCAGCTTACAAAATAAATAAGCAGCACCATGATGTGAAACTTGTGTTTCACTCTCATCATCCACTTTGGTCCAAAATCAAGAACAAAGAAAATGCAATGACTTGCTGACGGGGGTGGACTCGAACCAACTAAAACTGCACGCCTCCATCGCGGGTTTTAATAATAGGCAGTTGAGGGCTTGATGGTGTGAGGTGACTTAGGAGTTAGGTGGGTCAAGTCAAAAGACAATAAAATTGCGTCGCACCTGGGCTCGGCGGTAGGTACCTAGGCTTATCCAAAATTACTAGGTAGGTATGTACCTATTTTATAAATAGGTAGGCATAAATTTCAATATGCATGCAAGCAAATTGAAGCTTTTAAGCTACAAAGAAAAGCACAAAGCATTGACAATTTACAAGCGGCCAGTCTCAGACTTAACACAAAGTCTTGGCACTCATACCCCTTACAAAATTTAATAGCATTTTCAACCTTATCCCCTCCAAATAACTCCTAAAATCGCATTTCACTTGCCGTCATGTGTTCTTGCAAAAGTGTGAGGGTAGCTCTTTTATTTTTTAAACAGGATATCCTGACTAGGGTGTCCTGGCGTCCGTTTCCGAGCATACGGTTCATTAAGGAGTGACGGTTCTATAAAAAACGCCAGTAGCACGTGTAACCAGACAAGTGAGGTTATAAAAAAAACAGCTGTGTGCTTGTGTATGATTATGACGGTATGTCTTGCTGAGTAGAGCGACGTTCTTTTCAAAGTTTAGAGTAGTCTTTTGTGATGGTACTTTATTACGCTTTAAAAAAAAACGGGTAATAATAAATCTATTGTTCTTTGAGATTCTATTTTTAAAAGTTCTTACACTTTAACACATCCTCGTGTTTATGCGACTGTAACTAATTTATTGACATCAGGATGTTATAATGTTTTTAAAAGTTTGCTAAGTCGAAGGTAAAAGAATCTGCGTTAGGAACTTAAAATTAAAAATTTATTTACTTAGTTATTTTGTATCTTTATATTATTTTATATTTTTTACGTCTTTCATTAAAATTTTGTGTAATTAAAGTTATAAGTACATAAGTATTTTACTTACAGTTATTCTCATAAAGAAGTAACACAATAAATAAATCTCTAGTACCTACTAAACTTTAATGGTCTAATAAAACCAAAGATATTATATAAAAAGAAGTAAGTATATAATGTTATTGCGCGAAAATCGTGAAGATCCGAAAACGAGTCAATTGGAACGTTTGCATCAGTGACTTAATAAAATAACGAAAATGCTATCGTATGTTTATAGACACTGCACGAACTATTACTCTAAAGTTAATACACCAAAAGTGTAGATGTATTAAAAATGTGTGTGTTTGAGTTCGGCACATTTTTCTACGTTGATTTGTAAGCATATGACATGTCTGTGTTATGAAATGTCATTGAATAAAACACAATTTTAATATACATATACAAGCAATCAGTCATTATTTATTAACATCAGCTTCAAAACCGTTTACATTCAAAGATTTTGCACCTTGGACGCCAGAGTGTGCTCACTCCTCCATTATTACATTGGGAACTTAAGTATATGGGACTTATAATTTTATTATGGGAACTGCTAACGTCTAACCAGTTTTTAAGTGAGTATTTCTAAGTGACAAAACTGACAAAGCACACAGAATTTCTCTTTACTCACAAACTAATTGCCACTTAGAAAATGGCTTCTATCTCTCAAGTGGGTAAACAAAGCCTTTCTACACCTACTTGAAAGGTATCGCAAAAAAAGGTTTGGGTTTGGATCCGTTCCGTCTACTTGAGACACATTATTGGTGTCCTAATGGGACTTGTCTATTTATTTGTAGATCTGTAACTACTAAGTACCTATGATGTAAGTACTGATTACCTTCGATGTTTTTAATTTTGTTTATTGTTTTCCATTTTATTTATTTGCTAATTAAATAAAACAGGTAGGTACAGTACAGTAAGTATTATGTATATGTATTATGTTGTCAAAGGTTACAGCATACGTGAATACCTATTCACGTATACTGATTAATGATGGGGCTCTGGCACAGGCTTTAGTTTCAGGGTTGAGGAGGCAGACGGTAGTCGCTCCCGTCAAAGCCAAGATGTGGAAAGGATGAGTGAGTATGAGAGCTGAGCTTACTACTATGGATCCCCCTGGTTCGCTTTGGGTGCAACCGGGATTGGTGCTCGGATAAAGAAGAAAGTATATCTACTACTGACTAGCTAGAAATATGGGAAACATACAATTTGTGAGGTAAATAAAACATATAGGAACAAAGGAGAAAACGGTGCATTGTGTATCGTGGAATAAAATTTCTTTATAGAGTATGTGAAAGTGAAAGTATCAATAAGTACCTAGTTTGTAAAAAAAAGAAAAATTAACAAACATAGGTACAGTAAAATGTGGTGTGTGGGCAAAATTTTAGTGGTAAAATACACCCTGTTGATGTGAGCCCACTACCCAACCGACATCTTTTGTATTACAAAGATAGCTAGAATTGCTAGACTAGAAAGTATACGACTCTTCGACTCTACCAATGATAAACCATTACCTACCGCGGTTTATAAACGCTTTCTAGACGCGTAGTGCGTTGCCACTTGCTGAAAACAGGGAGCACAGAAAAGCGCGGAGGACACATAATAGGAAATAATTAACAACATAGCTCTTATGAGCTACAAGATGAATCGGCGCGATCGCATGCTTCTAAAAAGGTACCTATTTTCTGAAGAAATTTCCGCACTTAAAAAAAGTAAATTTCAGGCTGCGCCACACCTGCGCGATCGCATAGCAAAATTGCGGCGATACATCCGATTTTACTTCTATTGCTATGCCGCTAGATATTATTGAGGTGCAAACAACGGCGATTGCTCCATAAGATATTTTATCACAATATTATATTGACTGTCTATACGCGCCCGTACCAACGATCCAACTATGTATTAGGTAATCTGTGCCCGTACGTCTAATAGGTCGGACATTTCCGGATTCTCCTTCGCTTCATATTTCTGATTCGTCCATCCTTTCTAAGTCAACGGATACGTGGAATTATATGAATATTATCATATTAAGTATAGTGGCATTCCAATAAGCTGTTTAATTACTTGTTACATCATTGCTTCTGTGGCATACCAATACTGTCTTTTTGCTGCATCTGCCTCCGGTTTCAACACTAAAAGTGTGTTCTAGTGCTGCGTGAGCGTGTCGCAACCGGAGGCAGGTGCTTCGAGACTTTCTCAGTGGTTTAGATTATAGTAAAGTTTCCAAAAATTTTAAAACTTTGATTTCTTCAACTAGACAAGGAGGAGTTTAGATCAAAATTTGTGTCACAGTTCGGGGGTGGGAATATTATGGCAAGGGTGTATTGATAAAATAGACAGATTTACATAAATATGCAGAAAGCTCTTAAAACGATAAAACATACTTTTTAATCGCTTGCAGAATTTACAGGTAAAATTTATAAGCAACATCTATCCTGCCATAGCTAAAATAAAGTTAAGAGAGAAGAGTAGTGTTATGAGGGCGGATCTTAGGCTCCAAAGTGTTAGCTTGGGATACAACTACTAGAACCAACACTATGACGATGATGATATTCTTAATAGTATCTAGGTACTTAACCTACCAATAACTTTCATCATATCTTGTGAATAGCTGAAGATTTATTTAAGTAGAGAAACGTGTCGTAAACTTGTGAAAATTTGCCCTTTAATCAAAATAATCGGCAAAGTTTGCCGCCATTATGAGTTCCGTGAGCTGGTATAAAAGTTCAACTCATGGATACAAATGGTTACATTAACTCATTACTGCCATCAACGTTGACCTGTAGTGTGAGTAAATGACCTTTTCAAGGTCAACTGAATTGTTGTGCCTATAGTTTTGTATCGTGAATTGTTTTAATTAAATAGACAATTAGCTCACAGGTGAATGGCACTTAATACTGTGTAATGGCTGCTAGGCAACGCTAATGACTTATAATTAATATTTTAATTTACAATTGTGTTTTTTTTTATAAATATTCAAGTTCAATCTTCAGCACTTCAACATGGTAACTAGGTAAGCTGAATACCGTCCTAGCCAGAGTTTCTTCGTTACATTATGAGTTAGCCAACAAATAGTTGTAGATTATATCAGTCTATTTATCTATTTGTGTAGATTGCAGACATCTAGGGTTAGGTATGCTAAATTAAAGATTCTGAATGTAATAATTAATGCTGTTAATTAATCCAAAAGCTCTAGGCTTCACTGTAATCTTTTTAGAAACAGTACCTACATGAGGGCCGAAGGTATCTTCTTGCATTAGCTATATCTTGAAGAAATCTGTTATTCAGTCCTGGTAAGATTTTTGTACGAAACTACCCAAATAATGAATAGTTTGGTCGAGCATACCATTGACTTGCATACGGTTAAAAAATATTAAGTTAAGAGCCATCACTGTATTGTGTGATTGATAATTTCACACAATACAGTAGGTACAATTCTTTAAATAGGTAGGTAGGTATGTACAGGAAATTTTTCATTATAAATTCTCATAGTCCTTTTTGCTGATTAAAAAGTAATTGAGATCCAGAATCGTTTTTATCTCTTCACGAAGTGCAGTGGGCACATTATGATCCCGACATGATCCCGATTGTAAGTAGGTACCATAGGTACCTACCTACCTACCTACACGCATCACGATTAATTCACATTACTTACAATGAAAAAAAAATATATTGCGCTATGTTACTTATTGTACTATTGTAAAAGGTTTGCCTACCTGAGGATCGCCATCTTGGTTTTGCACTCTTCATTCACAAAATTATTTGATGGAAGGTAAGGCAGTTACTTCTTGGAAGCCACATTATACGTAAAAAGCGATCGCTTATTCGATTGAAAAAAAATCTCCTTTGCGCAAAATATGTATATGAACAAACTATTGATATATCTACTTAAATAAAATAATGTTTATTTATTATCTGCATTATAGAACACTGTGTTTAGCTTGGTTCTAGGCACAGCTTGTTTGTCCTAGAATATTATTATGTAAATATTAAACTCGATTGTAATTAAAAATATTCCCAAAATTCTCTAATTAATGTTAATCACATAGGTAGGTAAGTAATAATAATAAGACAAACTAATATTAATCTAGAATACCTAAAGTCATTTTGAAAATGAAAAAGTGAGTAAATATATAGCTTTACTTTTATAAGTCAGAATGAATAGACACAATAGCGGTAGCCGGTAAGGTAAGTCTGAACAAACAAATGGTTCAAAGATGAATCGCCCCAGAGTTTCATAGACCTCGCAGACAGATCGACGACGTCACTAACCACGTGTGTATGTCGATACCTCCTACGTAAACTGTTGTAACTTCTAAACTGTGATTTTACAGGAGAGCGTTTCAAAGGTACTATTGGCAATAAAAACCGCAGTTTTCAACTAATCTTTATAAAATTCAATATGTGACTTCAGTTAATGATACTTTAGCGTTTACCTCATGGTATTATTAAAAAATACCAAAGGTTTTAGAGATTTTGCTGTTACAACACTTTACCGCGGTATATGACCTTTACAAATTGTTGTATCAGTCACTTACAATTATGTACACCGGAACATATGAGTCGCATTTAGTCGTATGTACCAGATACAACAATTTACGCCGAAAAGCAAGAGAAAAAAGGTGTGGTATGTTTTATTTTTACCACTTAGGTGGCAGACAAGTACACGGCCCACCTGATGGGAAGTGGTCACCGTGGCCTATGGACGTATGCAACACCAGAGGCGTCACATTCTAGCTGCCGACCCTGAAAAAACCTTCTAATGCCCATTCTTGAAGAGCCCCAGAGATCCGATTCTCAGCACTCCATGGATTCACCGTGCGGTCGCCGGGTCCTTATGGACCCGTGATACAGAGCACACCGTGACGGCGACTGGGACTTGCGACCCAGATGTAGGTTAAGGGTGGCCATTTTATGATGCATCAGCGCTCACCTCCACCGTCAGTAGTGTACCCCCCTACCTATCCAAATTTGGTAAGATCTTATCAATGCCGCTTTGGACATTCGATTTAGTAAAGAGCTTACTGAAGCTCTTGGCAATCCGAGGTCTTTAAGTTGTACAGGGATTTAGCTTGAAATCGTCTTGGTCCTACTTCTACGGCGTAGAGTTTAATCACGTAGCCATTTTTGGTTAACTCGTTAGTCAGGTCAAAGTATTTGTTCGTCTTTATAGCGTGGTCTTTAGGTATGTTAGTTTTCCACGGTACTGTGCGTTCTACAAGCACTGCTCGCCTATGCGATCGTGAAAAAAGGAATATATCGGCTTTGGATGACGAGGTACAGACATCCTCCTTTTATAGTGCTTCTCATAAGTGTAGTCTACAAGTATTGTCCAGTCAACGGCAGCTATCAATTTATCAAGCAATTGTAGTCGCTTGGGAAAACCACCGCAGGGAGTTCATTCCACAGGTTGAGTGTGCGAGGGATGAAGTTCCTTTCATACCGCACAGTTCGTACTGTTTCCGGACGTTGTGTGTGACGATGATTTCCCTGCCTGTGGCGAGATGCGATGATAGAATGTAGCTGTGGGTATCATGTCAAATAGTTCATCTGAGCACAAACCATTGTAGGTATATTCGGTAGAACACACACAGTGAGGCAAAGTCACTTCTGAGACTGAGACGTTCCACATGACCTGCGAGTATGGGATGGTCAACGAGCCTCAATAGTCGTCTTTGTACCGAGTCGAAGGGGTTGACCACTTCAAGTTTCAAGCTGGCACGTAGTCGCTTCGACAAAATGGTGATTGCAGTACTCCAAGTGGGGCCGAACCTGTGCCTTATGTAGGCGGAGTCGTTGCCCGACAGTTAGGTATTCACCCTGTTGATCACTCCAAGCTTCTTTGATGCTAGCTTCACCTTGTCTTCCAATTGACTTCGGTATTGGACGTCACTGGAGATATTGATATCAAGGATCCCAATACTCAAGGAAAGGGTAAGCAGTGTGCCCAGGAATTGCGATGCTACAATAAATGGGATTTTCTTAACGGTGAATACACATACTTGTGTCTTAGAGGGGTTGAAATGTACTAAATTCAGTCTGCCCCAATCGGGTACTCTAGATAACGTAGTCTCGATTTCAGACACAAGTTGTTCGCGGCTTTCCTCCATCTCGGACTGAGGGATATTTGCACGGTCCGTGTAACAAGCGTCTCCGGTACTGTCGTCCGCATAGCGATGAATGGAGTCATCCGACAGCATGTCATTGATATGCAGCAGTAACAAGGTCGAGACAAAACGGAACTTTGTGGGACACCAGCGTTTTATGTCCATGCGGTCCGAGCAACTGCATTCAACGACGGCTTGGATACTTTTGTTGGACAAAAAGCTGGCAATCCATTCGCATAATTCCTTGGGGAGTCCATAAGAGCTTTGCAAGAAGACGTCTGCCAGACCCGATCAAAGGCCTTTCCGATATCGAGACTAACCGCCAGTGCCTCACCTCGAGTCTCGATGGCTTGCGCGCAACGGTTTGTGAGATACACAGGAAGGTTAAGATAAGATACACCGGTTAAGCTACGGTGGCGGAAGCCGTACTGTCGGTTGCGCAGTACATCATACAGTTCAAAGTACCCCAGAAGCTATTTATTAATGATACGCTCCGTCACCTTCGAGAGGAGGGAGGAGATTAGCGGAACAGACAGACAGACCGACCAAAGACATTTAAATTATGTTCTTGTTAATGGTACCTGATATACATTCACACCCATTTAGTAAAAACTTGTTATTTTGAATATGATGATGATGATTGATGATCGAAGAAGAAGATTTGATGAAAAAGATGAAGAAGATAAGATGATAAGATGATTAAGTTAGCATAATAAATGCTTCAAAATTTCATTCAACTTCTTATTTTTTTTATTTTTTTTAGGTTCAAATGTTTATTCGCTTGTTATTTTGACATTACAAACAGACACTTCAATTTTCTTTATTTCTATAGATTTTTGATCACATCTATAAACCGCAAATGTTACTTACAACTTACACAATGTCAGTGATAAGCGAAGTAGATTGTTGTATGTGTTACTTAGTAACCATAAAATAGTTAATTTGACCACGTAAATCATTGTAAGTCATCTTGCCATGTACTTTAGTATAACTAATTCCGAAGTAAAATGTTGTATGTATTACTTAACACAAAATACTTGTAAATTCAGGAACGTATATTGTTGTATGTAATCAATACCACATTTTAAATAACCAATATTTTAAATACGGAAAATATGTGCTAGTACTATTACGTAATAAATATCAAATCAACACATAAAATACGCGTGTGACATGCAACCTACAGCGAGTTCCAACGTAGTCTGTTTTATGTCACACATACGCGGGATGAGCGCGCTCGTCAGACTCACACCGCCCGCCGTAAACTATTGCAAGTAATAAATACCACAATATACACCGGGATACTTCGGAACTTACGATGTTATACTTCTGAAAACTACCGAAATTAATAGATTTTTGGATTTGATCTAATTGTTACAGGATACTATACATAAAATTAGACACTTTTACGTGAAAAACACAAAATGGCAATTTTGTGGGTTACAACAACTTACGTGGGAGGTATCGATGTGTACCATCACAATCTCACTCAACCATGAAAAATCTATAGGTTAGCCTGCTATATTAACTAAATGAATATTTAACTAACGCTGGGCAGATTTGAACTTTCTATACTTATACGTGAAAGTCTCTATATCTCTTAGTAGGACCTGCTGTAAAGTTTACATAATACCTAAATAAAGTTGCAGGTCCTGCAGTAGGTAGGTAGTCTACAACCTTACACCGTCGTCGCGTAACGTTATAATTCATAGTACTCGTATATATTATCATCATAAAGCTACTAGCTGTTGCCCGCGGTTCCACCCGCGTGGATGTCGGCCATCGCGACCAAACATAGCCTATGTCCTTTCCCAAGGTCTAATCTATCTCTGCACCAAATTTCATAAAAATTGGTTCAGTGGTTTAGGCGTGAAAACGAAACAGACAGAGTTACATTCGCATATCTTGTAATATTAGTATGGATATGGATCTAAGTCACGGGAAACTTCACACTTAACTGGTGTAGTAATACTCAACATCCAACTCATAAACCAAAAAAGTTTATGAGTCGTAAACACTCGTAACCCTAAACAAAAAAATAGTGCTGAAACAATCCAATGAGCAGTTTTCTAGTAGGTATTTTTAGGGTTCCTAAAGACGCGCTAGATGGCGCAGCCGGCACTTTTGGTAAGAAGAGTGTGGTGTCCCATCTAATGTTCCCTAATTTATGGAAAAAATGTTCTTCGGTTTTGTAATCACTTTACATAAATAATCACTTTACGTAAATCACTTTACATAAATAATTTGTAATTTTTTCTGATACAATTATTTTAAATATAATATTATTATTTTAAATTACAGAGTGACGCGAAAAGAATTAAGCGTTTTATTATATTTTATCTATTATAATATGGGTAAATCAAATTAAACTTTGGCAACATCGCAAATGTCATGACAAAATACTACAAACAAACCACAGAGTACATTAAAATTACCAAAAGCTATGCTAGCGCCATCTCCTGATGATATAAAAACCAACTGATTATTATACCTACTGGAAAACTGCTTATTGCACGGACCCCTAAGCGGGCAAGTTTGAATCGCAGTCGCCAGTTTTAATTGCTGTTTACGGTACACAGTAACAGCAGCTGACGACACTGGCTGGCTGGCTGCATGGACGCAGCTGCCACAGTAACGATTTGGCGCGGTAACGTTATAAATAGGCTTAGTTTCCGAAACAAAGGGTTTGTTTCGGAATATTTTGAGTACCTACGTAATAAGTAGTTAAAGAGTTTGTTCTTCCATATCTCTGCCTAAAAAACTAGGTAAGAGGCGTTATATTTTATGTAGAGATGGCTGGAGTTTATGGCAATGATCTTCTAGGAATTGATATTGCAATGCCAAAGGTGAAGGCGGAAATAGTAGATTACCCAACAAGTGAAAAAAAGATGAATTCTTTTCGAGGCACAGAGTTGTATCCCGAGAGGAGCGAGGCTTTCTGCGGTAGAATCCCGAGCGTAGCGAGGGATTCTAGATAGAAAGCTGAGCGTATCGAGGGATACAAGAGCCGAGATGAATTCTTTTTTCACGTGTTAGGTACTCAACTTTTCACCATTGACTACGAGAAAACGATTACTCTGTGATTATGAATTACATTTTGGTATGGATAGTACACAAAAGAAGCAGCAAATTATCAGTAATAGCTACTGCTTTAGCGCGAAAAGACTCAGGAGTCTTTTCGCGTTCGAGAATATGAGTTTCATTGAAGTCATTTTATGATTATGAGACAAACATAAACTTTTACAAGGAAAATTACACAGAAAATGGCGGCATTCTTTTTTCTTAATTTAAACTGAGCCGCATTCCATCCAGCCAGTGATTACATTTAGGTGGCTTTTAGTACGTTTTTATAGTGAGAGTGTGCAACCTCTTTGCATGTTTCACTAGAATCCGTACATTCGCGCATGTTCCAAATTCAAATTTTTTTATTCACTCGGTGAAACAAAGAGCGTTTTATTCACTGTTTTTGATGAATCACGGGCCCTTTTTCGAGTGTCAATGGTGAAAAGTATATAAATACGCCTCTATTCCTGTGTGGTGTGTCTATGATTCCTATAGAGGGAGCCTACCGGGCATTCAAATATCAAAGTTTTAAAATTAGTTTTCCCAGTAGTGCAGTGGTGGTATCTAGCTTTACAAGTAGAACCAAAACGTTAATTTAAGTTATATCTACGTATCCGATCAATAATAATCCTGACTACTATTAAATTTTTACTTTTAAACAATACCTTTTACTAAACATACCTACATAGTAGGTATATTTATGTGACATCACCTAGTAAGAAAAATAAAAAGGGTCAAGAGAAACCCATAAAAGTCGCGCAACCCTTTGCTGTGATGCTGAGCTGTGACGAAACGAACACTAAACCTAAACTAATATTAGGTTTAGGTTATATTCCAAAGAAAAGAAAAAGTAACGCAATTTATGTCTCTGAGGTCACTAACACCCTCGAGCCTTTGCAGTTGCGTAGAGATGTGGCATCTTTGGCGGTTTTTTACCGTCTCTACCATGGTGAATGTTCTGATGAGCTCTTCCAAGTAATCCCACCCTCTCCTTTCCTATATAGGACAACACGTGCAGGACTTAGATGCCACCCGCATACGGTGCAGAATATTCCATCAAGAACCAAGCGATTCGGCGACTCCTTCTTCTGCCGCACTATTAAGACTTGGAATTCCTTGCCAGCTCACGTGTCTCCTTCCTCCTATAGTCCCGGGTCCTTTAAGCGGGGCGTGAAAAAGCATCTGATGAGGCCGTCAAGCTGAGTGCCACCATTGTAACATGGTACGTGTTGTAATGGTGGCCCTCTTTTCAGAGACTTTGCCTTCAGCTTACCATCAGGCGAGGCGAAGTCAAATTGACGTGTCCTATATAAAAAAAAAAAAAAAATGTGTCTGCATCTGTGCTTCTGAACACTACACATTCATATAACTAGATTCTAGTGTCAATAATTCATTTGTTGTTCAGGTTGGTTCCACTTGAATGGTGTTTCCTGTTCGTCCTATTATTCTGTCCACAGTTAATGGCACGACTAGGAACACCTATACCTTCTGGTCCCATTGTTTTGAAATAATCCTTCCTGTATTTACTCGCCACACCGTATCACACAAACTTATCAAAATTAACATTCTCTTCAAGTTTTATGACGTTTACAAATTATGACTTTATTCTAAGCGTAACAATACCCTACCTATTACAAAATATTGTACAGGTTAATATGACTGTTAGATATTCTGCGGTTTTCCGCACGTGCGGTTAACTCCATTCATATAATTTGTTATTTCCATGTAACAAAGTGAGCGAGATTTCTGTCTTGACGTGCACGTAGACATAGTCATGCCACGTCATGCAGAGTTCTCTGCATGTAAAACTTAATGAATTAGGAGACACATGATGAATTAACAGAACACTTAGGAGAGAGATTTCGCTTCTATAAGTGATTTCTAGTGTTGCATGGTTCGAAAAGGTATAGGCATAACCTGGAACCATTTTTAAGTTACTGTATCTAATGATAAATTTATAAAAGGAAGACTGAAGGAAACATCATTCTTCTGTCGAATCGATAGCGCTTTCTATTCTGTGCTTCTACTCTCAAACTATATTTTCCCAGAGTGCTCCTACCTGCATCGCGTTCTCAAAGGTACACATAAGGTCCTTCGGTGTACAAATAGATGCAGCACACGTTAGCAGGTGGGCCATGGTCTGTGAAACAGCTCCACACTCACACCCCAGGCTCTATTTATACTATGCCCCAGGTCCGCGTTATCTGAGAAACCCCACCTATACCGATTCTTTCTGCTTCGGCCGATCTGTGTTCAAAGTCGATTTAGAGACTTTCAGCTATTTACTTACACTTATTTTTAATTTTCACTTATTGACTATATATAAGATAGTCTAGTTATCATATAATGATGTTCGTAGAAAATCCACATGAAAGAAGTTAAGTATCTAACGTTTTTGGTAAGTACAACAATATTTATTCGGTATGAAAGGAATGAAAGGTAAAGTAAATATCAAGCGGCTTGGCTCATTCATCAAATCATCACACGTTCGGAGTTTCAGACCTAAAAAAACATTGAATCATACGTTCAAAGGTATATTCGACAAATAGTTCAAATGTATGGTCAACATACTCTAAAAAGGTTCACCAAGTCAAAGGGGTCATATTGTGTGAATAACAATTTCACTAGAAATCGAGATTTGCCTATAGGCCAGTGCAGATATAATATAAAAACGCCAGAATAGAAAAAAATAGCATCGGTATGAGATAGGAAATTGAAGGAAATATGGAGGAAAACATTGAATAAATAATTAACAGTGAATTCGACGCACGAGGAAGAAACAGTTACCCTGTTTCAATTCAAAAGTGCAGAAAATTTTTTCACTATAACGAAGTAATATTGAAAAATGGTTCAATATTTTTGCTACCCAGTGTAATAGTTTACCACCTTTCTGTCACATAAGTAGTGATAACCCATCTGTTTTAGCTTCATCACAGTCCAATAAAAACCTCGTAGATATCAACGAAAGACTCGTAAGCGAATATCGTACCGCCAACCAATACGTACTCTAACAAACAAAGGTTGACAAAAACTACTCCATTCAGTAGAAAAAGTTATTCATTCCAAGTGTTACGTGCTATTGTGTGAAACAAAACGCTAAAATGGTTATTTATGAGCCTCTTACTGTCTATTATATATTTGTAGTACACGATTTTGACCGAAACCTTGACGGTCCTTTTTCTTGCAGTTATAAGTGGTGTGGCTTTCAAAAGAGATGTTATGTTATTGTTTTCGGGGTTAGCTTCCTGTCTTTCTGTTTTATCCTTTTTGTTTATGATCGGGTTAGATAGTACTACTACACTTTTACGTTATTTCATACTGACTTCTTTTACTTTTTATTTACGCAATGTCCCATATTCTTAACCTAAGGTACCTCCACCTTAGGTTAAGAATATGGTACATTGCGTAAATATTATGTAACTTCATAATACATATTTTATTTAGCTTTTATTCTAGGTACTGCAACACCAGCACCACCTAATGGTTGACTGGTAGAGAATGCCTATGGTATTATGTCCGCCTGTGTGCATGAAGTTCTAATATAATTAATAGCAATCATATCAATGGTAGGTATTTATATTATCTTGGACGACGCGGCAACGTATTGATCTTGAACTTTGAACTGCAAGCAATATTAAATTCAAATAAGTGAATTTTCAATTCTCTGAGAGCATTTTCTACTATATTTTCATTGGAGCTAGTTACGCAGATGTCCAACAAAACCATGAAAAAATCCAATTTCTATACCCATTCAAGTTTTAAAATCTGGCACAACATAGGTACATTTTCTCACTGCTGACATTTTCCACAAGGTTTGCTTTCTAAACCCATTGTGCACCTACCGACACAGTCCTCAGCAAATTGGCTCTGACTAAATTGGAAAATTCTTCACATTGCTACTGACATTTTTACGATAGAAATACAGTGACAAATTCTTTTAGGTTTTTTTCTATTTGTAGTAAATCCATTGTTTAAAAAAATACTCAAATAAGTATTAATTTTCAAGAAGCGTGGATGAAACTGTTTATTCGGCAAACAGAACAGTAGTGAAGTATGTAGGCACATACAGTCGGCAAAGGAGATAAGTATACACCTTCACGTATTGCTTGGGACTTAAATATCTTGAAATTAAATCTCTATATGTGCAGTACACGTTTCTTGAGTGTCTTTTGAGGATAGCACGGGGCGCTACTGCGGTGGACGCGGTAAAATTAAAGCACAGTTTATTACAAAACAACCCGCGCGCACCAGAGCCTCGTTTGTTCCAAGAAACGCGTCCCAAGGTATATATCAATATATCAATTAGCCTACTGCAGCCCACTGCTGGACATAGGCCTCTCCCAATACGCGCCACGTTTGCCGATTCTCTGGCTTCCACATCCAGTCCGTCCCAGCCACCTTTCGCCGGTCATCAGTCCATCTAGCTAGGAGGGTGTCCCACCTTCCGTTTACCTTCGCGCGGTCTCCACTCTAGGACTCGTTTGCTCCAACGGCCATCAGTCCTTCGGCAGATGTGGCCAGCCCATTACCATTTCAGCTTGCTTATTCTGGAGCTATACAAGGTATACATAGTACCTATAGGAAGTTCGTGAAGAGTGAAGACAGAAGCAGATGGTGAACCATTATTTCTGCTTATCCCGGATCCCCACATACATTATCATTTCAGTCTCTCTATAGAGTTATGTTGAAACTCTTGTAATTTAAACGTAATGTTGCTTATATGTTCCAGTTCGAGGTCCTTAAAGGGTCATTCCGTTGGCAATAAAATGACAATTAGAAACTCAATTTGCACACATTATCGTTTAGCGTACAGTTTCATGACTCACTGCAATTAACCCCTGCGAGTGATTCATGCCATCAGAATACCTAAAACTGGAATAGTCATTTTATTGTGATGAGTAAGTACAATCTATATCTCTCCTACTAAGTCTAGCTTACTAATATCACAGTAGAATGAATTAAAGTGTTCATTAAGGACATCTTTAATCTATCCATAGATCATGTTTTTCGTATCTAACATTTTCACTAAAATCAGGCAACAAAACATATAGAGATCATCTCTATAGTTTTCCACAATATTATTTTTTTTGTATTTGGCACTTTAAAGAAATAAAACTTAATCTAAGGTTCTTGTTGTTAAATGTTTGACATCTTAGAGTAAGTACTATTTCTAAAGTGCCAGTGTAAGTCTCTATAAATATGTTGTGTTGCATATTTTCAGAGAAAATGTTCCGAAAAACATGAGCTGTAGACGGTGCTAACATTATAAGTAAATGTGTAGGGTGTGCATTTTTTCGCATAACGTTTTAAGTTCTATTATCGGAAGTCCGAAAACGTTTCACATATCATTTATGACTCTTAACTTTTTAAACGAAGAGATTTAATGTGTAGGCATGTCGCCACTCGCCATGCTGAGGCTGCTGACATAAGTTTCGTGGATTGCAGTAAAGGGAAATTCCACGCAGGTGGAGCTACAGGTAACAGCTACTAAAATAAATTATAAACCAATGTTTTGTAATTTATCCCAAGCCTTCGAACATAAAAGATTCAGTAGCAGTTTTTTGGTGATGCTCATATTATTACCTAATTCTCAGTTTCGTATTTAATGTTTAGACACTTTTCAGTCTAGTCTTATGATCTAGACTTTGTTTAAGTAAACGGTGCAGTTCAGCTTTGATCAAAACGTCTTTTAGTTATAACAGTGTTCTATCTTTCGATAGAATAAACACAACCCAATATTTTCATATTATTGTGTAAAATCCAGTCATGTTGTTATTCAATCGGACTACTAAACTGTGTTATACACAAACATTTTGGCGAACGAGGTCGTAGTCTAGTCCTCGATTTAAGAAATCAATTACATTTTATATTTCGTCAGGTGCATGGGATGGGAACATCACCCTAGCAGAAGCAGGCCGCGGCGGCGGCACGCATTGCGTGCCTCCCCATACCCGGGGGCGGGTTGGGGACTCTTGTGGTCCCCTCACCGAAAGAGGGCCAGATCGAGAGATATGGTCCTGGGCCGGCCGGGGTGCGAGGGGTATGGCTACGACAATCTCACCTCCGGCAACTGACGGCCCACAGACGGCGTGCGTTTTAGTCGGTTCGAGTCCGACATAACCTCCTCCTCCAGCTACGGTGGGGGAGGTATCCGTGGGGATTTTGCGCACGATAAAAAAAAAAAAAAGGGATGGGAACATCAAGATTTTCAGCGCCATGCCGGTATGTAAGCCGGTAGTTCTCTAAGCGTTTCAGCGTCGAGCACAACGTTGCGACAACCTTGATCGAGATTGCCATTGGTCGATTTCCAGTGACGTCACCCTGTCTGACCAATGACAATCTCGATTAAGGTTGTAGCAACGTTGTGCTCGTCGCTGAACGCTTAAAGAACTGCAAAGCTGATTGGCAGACGGCTCTGGCAAAGGTTCTCTTGAGGTTAGCTTACGATTCCAATGGATTTCTATATTATTTTTGAATGACAATGCGTTTCTTCGATATTGTCAATCTAAATAGGTTTGAGAGACTATCTTCCAGAATGATTATCTAAACTTATGATTCTATTCTTTCATCTAATGCCCGATATCGTTCCTATACAGTCTGTTGTTCCAGATTATGCTCGTGTTCGATTAAACGTATTTTATCTAAATAGTGCACTACACCTTGTGCATTATAATGTGCATAACGAGTTTCTTTGTGCACGTGGACAATACACAAAGACATCCGGTACTCCGCGGGGCAGTTCCGCAGTATTCTTGCTTGAATGACAAGGCGCTCTTTAAAAAATTGGGTGACTCCTTTTTGCTTGCATTCAAGTTCCTTTTTCCCTTCCGATTTTAATATTAGACAGAAATCAGGATAAATGCTCGCTTTTGACATCATGGTGTGGGTAAATGGTGTTATATTGAAATTTAAGAAGACACACGATGTAGAAGCAATGTAGCAATGATGTTCAAAAGAAATGAGTTACCTACTCTCATACTGGGTTATTCGGTGCAACTGAACGTAGTGGCCGTTGTTATAACATCATGTATGTACCCTGAAGTACACATAAAGCATATATGATATGATAATAGACAGGGATAGGTAGGTACCTACTTATCTATTAGGTAGGTATAGTGAGATGTACCTATTTGAAGTGCAAAATTCACGACAGTCTTCTGAGAAGTCTCCTGCAGCAGTTACCACAATACATGGTTACAACACGCTAGTGCCAAGTGCGGTATCTAATCTTTTTGTAGGTATCTAAACAAATATCTGTCCAGTATACCTACCTTCAAATCTAACACTTTTACGTGAGGATGTAGGTCACGTACAGGTGGTCTAGGTTAAGGACATTCACGTGAACCATGCTTACTTAAATACTTGTTCTGTTATTTTAACTCATCATCATCTGCATATAGACGTATTCTCCTGATTGCATCCGTGGCCAAGAAGATGACCTCGAAGCTCAGGGTCCGCCTTCTGGCTCTTCCTTCTCCACTTCGCACGATCTTGGGCGTCCATGGTAGTGAGACCATTAGCACGCATATCACCCTCCACGACGTCAAGCCAGGATTTCTTTGGCCTACCCCTTTTGCCTGGACCCGGCAGGGGTACCATTGCCAGGCATTTGTTCCCTACGTAGCCTGGCGGTTGCCGCAAGACGTGGCCGCACTCTTGCATTTTATCCGCGTTTTGTTGTATTGTTCTGTTATTTAAATTGTTCGGTATTTAAACAAAAAATACACTTGTTAGTTTGTTACATCCTCAATATCCAAACATGTCAAAACCACTGAAAACATTTTGCTCTAAAAAAATTAAAAGGCGCTCAGGTAAAATAAAACTTAATACACCGAAATGATTTACAAAACAAAGTACTAAGTAATTAATATTTCAATAATTATAAGTACTTATTGGAATTAATATTTCGAAGGGTACTTCGAAATAGGTAGGTAAGGTAGGTAGGTAGGTATACCTATTTGAATTCAAACGAAATACCTACTATAAATTGATTATAAAATAATGTTAACGGCAATGAAAGTGATCATCGCTCAAGGTCTTCTAAAAAGTAGCCCTGTAATTTCCTAGCACAAGAAAACATCTACATGACTACTACTACAGTATAATAATAATAATAATAATAATCATTTATTTCTTAGAATATGGTACATACAGGTGTTTTTAAAGCTATTAGTCTCACATATTCTACCGTAATTCGGTGTAGAAATATTAAATAACATGAATGAAAACTAATAATAATAATAATATGTCAGATCTTAAATACAAAAATAATTAAAAAATACAATAAGTTGTCACAGTCAGTTATCTAATAGCTCTTCTGATGTCACATTATAAGGTTACAATTTTTTTTTTTTTTTTTTACTTCAATTTGTCAACAATTTCTGTATTTACTTACGTCCTAAAACTTAAAGTCAAGAAACTCATTGACTGAATAAAAACATTGTTCTAGTAATACCTAGTTCGAATAACTGTATTTTAAATTTTGTAAAAGTTAAAGCTCTGACTTCACGTGGCAGTTTGTTATAAATTCTTATTGCCATACAATACACATTCCTTGAATAGAGGTCTAATCTCTGTTGTGGAACTAGTAGCTTATTTGGATCCCTACTATTTTGTTTTTGTAATGCTTTGTCATGTAAAGGAAACAAGCAGGGATATCTTCTAACAAACATACACAGTTCAAATATATAAAGGCATGGCATATATGACAAGTTGCCGATAGCGGTATCGTCAATGAACTTCATTAAGTCAGAGGATCGGATGAATGCGCAGCTTTCTGCTCGGATCTGATCACGCAGTTGCGTCGGTAACGTTTTTTGAATACCAATGACACTAGACACGCCGCAAGGGAAAATCAATAGTGCTTTCATTGAATCGTATTTTCTGTTTATTTATTTGCTGATTTATATTCTGTCCTCCGTGGTCTAACTGAACGAGTCATCGTTCTTCATTCTTCACAAAAGGCTTTAGAGGGTTTCACTGGGTTGACGGATGGGTTTATTCCTTAAGCAGGTACTGTAACCCATAAACGCTCGTATTGTCAAGTGCTTCAGTGACAATTTATTAACATGACCAAGCAAGCATGACCTTTTTATGCGTTAGTACCTTTTAAATTGGTTTAGCAACGTGATTGTTGACGGTTTTTCATGTACCGCTATATCTAATTTGTCAGGCGTTTTTAAAATAAACGCAATCGCGGCAATAACGCATCATGTCTCGAAATTACATTCGGTTATTGTGTATTATCTATTATGCTAATAATAAAACCAGCTACCATGCAATCTTTCCATCAGGTGGGCCGTGTGCTTGTCTGCCACTAAAGTGGTACCTATATAAAAAAGTTACCTACTCTTTTAACAGTATTTCATTCCTCAAGATAAAAATACAATCAGATTTAGGTAGGTACCTACTGATTTATTTGAATATCTATCAGTTTTTAGTATTTGATATATTGACTCATAAATTAAGGAATCATTCTTGTCTCGTGTTCTTAACAAACCACAAAACGGATGCAGTTCATGTTCACAAACTTTAGAATAATCCTATAAATTGAACAAATATTCATCCAACGTGAGGTACAAATCCATACATCCACTTGACACAGAGCGTTGGCAAACGTTATCATTTTCCCGCTGCACCATTTTGTTGCATTGCACGTACGGCAATTCGTACGCAAACCGGGTGCGGCTCGCCTACGTGAACTGGGGCATTATTCTGCTTGGAAACGAGATTTAATCACAGTCCTAACGTGATTAGCCGATTGATTTTAATTGGATAACATACGAAACATATCTACTAAACCAATTTAAATACGCAAGCTCATACGAACGTGCGTGTCCATAGGTAGGTACAAGTGCATATTGTCCCCTGCATATTTCGATATTTCGGGAAAAGAGAAGATTAACGCATAAGACAAAGAAAAGTCTTTAGGAGCAGCGATCTCTGGTCGAAACGCAGTGTACCTACTGCTACTTAGTTGCTCTTAAGCGCCATTCGTTTGTTGGTTTGGTACTTTCCCTGTCTAACCAGCCACATATTAAAAACCCTCTTCAACCTATAAATTGTTTACTTAATATGCTCCAAATATAACCACTGCGAAAGTTATTGAATCACACCAATAAAGCTAAAACGGCTCGTATAATAATTTCGGTTCTTGCTCGATAAATGAATACATTCCCACAGGAACCTATTCGCGAGATATCGTTGTCAACAAGACGTCTAAGGGAACATTGTAGGCAAATATTATGAACAATCTAGCAATGCTCAAGTTGTTTAGTTTTTCTGCTATGGGACTCGAAGTGAAAAGTGTACGAATCCCCCCCACTTGCTTGCTATTCCAGATTGCAAACTGACAATTGATTTAAATGTTACTTAAAAACTGACTATCTCTTTACCAGACTGTACCAATTTTAGCCAGATCCATTCAGCCGTTCTGTCCCTCTAGACAAGCGGCAATTCGTTGCTCGGCGTTTGATGGAATAGAATGCCAAATGTATGGGATTTGACGTATATGACAGGCGTCAACGAATGTCAAAAACGTCAAATCCTATACATTTGTCATTCTATTCCATGATACGCCGAGCAACGAATTGCCACTTTGTAGGGGGGCTGATGTGATTAAGCAAACCAACATTCAGGTATAGATTCAAACTTTTACATTCATAATAATAGTAGTGAGATACCTAGTGGAATTCGTTTGCTCAATCATATACTGTCCTCCGTGGTTTGCTCAAAATGTACCTACCTGCAAATAAAGTGCCCAATACACTGGACAGTTTATTCTCAAAGGACTACATGACAAATGACTGTAGTATTAGATGCTGACATTATGTACAAAGCCTTGGGATTTATGAGGCTTAGAGGCATTGAAACACTTCGTGCTGTAATTGTGACATAGCTTTGGTGAGGAATATGCTATTGTCTGCACCCAGAGGGGTAGGGCGCTTGCCCCACCCTGCTCTGTTCTGCCCGAAGGTAAGAAGGTTATGAAGATTTTCGGAGCTCCGAGCCAACCTCTCCGGCTAGCCGACATAACTGCTGATTGACGGACTATATAAGCTGTGATTAGCTCTAATGCAGCAGTTACTTCAATAAAAGTCAAGATAAACCAAGTTAGGAGTAAGAATAGGACAGAGAACCGTGAACTCCAAAGCACAAGCTATGTATGCAACCGGGACTAACGTTATGGTGGGCCGCGGCGGCGGCGCGCATTGCGTGCCTCCCCATACCCGGGAGCGAGTTGGGGACTCTATGGTCCCCACACCGGAAGAGGGCCAGTTCGAGAGATATGGCCCTGGGTCGGCCGGGGTGCGAGGGATATGGCTACGACAATCTCACCTCCGGCAACTGACGGTCCACAGACGGCGTGCGTTTTAGTCGGCTCGAGTCCGACATAACCTCCTGATCCGGCTCCGACTCCGGTACGATAAAAAAAAGGGACTATCGTTATGTCGATACCTAAACTAAATTATAAAACTGCATATTCCGTTTCATATTCTTAATATATATAAATCTCGTGTCACAATGTTTGTCCTCAATGGACTCCTAAACCACTTAACCGATTATAATAAAATTCGCACACCATGTACAGTTCGATCCAACTTGAGAGATAGGATAGTTTAAATCTCAAATTATAGTCGCAATTTTAATTTATCGCGATAACCAACATCCACGCGGGCGGAGCCGCGGGCAAAGGCTAGTAAGCCTATATAATTAATTAAGCTCACTATTTATTAGAAGGATCATATCTGTCAGTTGTTGACATGTTTAATTTTATGTCTCAAACAATTACACACGTTACCTCACATTACAAAGCCTCTCTTTATGAAGAGTCAAATTAATAATGTTGAAAAGTTTTCAAGTAATTTTGAAGTTTGCACAAAGTGACTTTAGGCGGTGCTCCTAGAAACTTCCAAAGTTTGTTTACACGACAAACGAACGATTCTATTTTATATTAAAGTTGATTGTGATGGGGACAAACTGATTTGGTAGATTGTTGATTAAACCACAATAGAGTTCACAGAGTTCTGATATGAATTCAGTGAAATGTGTAATTGCGTTTTTGATTGTGGATATTTGAGTTGAATTGCTATATCGTAAAATATGCAGGTCAAAATATGAAAATTATTCGTCCTCTATTGCAATGTTCCTAGTGTAAAACATGTTATAACATAAGGAATTAAAGACTAATGTAGGTAATACACCTCTGCTGAACTCCTTTTCACCCATTTCTCAATAAAAAAGTTATGAAAATGGGCGAGAACAGGCCCTTATTTCTAGTTTTTACTCATTGTAAACACCTTGGAAAAAAAAACGAAAAATTCGCGATGTGCACTATAATTATTATGGAACAACACACGACAGCCACCGTAGCATGGCGGTACTGAACGCGACCGCTACGCAGGAGGCGCTCACTGCAAATATTTGTATGCATGAATATAGGTATTTGCAGTACAGTTGCTTCACGGAAAATATCGAAGTTCAGCCAAACCCGCAGTTAGACTGGAAAAATGAACCTCAAACCTCGAGGTGAAAGCTTCGAATGCGACTGGGATTAACGCTAGGACGAAGAAGAAGAGGCCACACATCCATAGGCCACGATAACCACTTCCCATTAGGTG
The DNA here is from genome assembly GCA_914767945.1 of Eilema depressum. NCBI lineage: Eukaryota > Metazoa > Arthropoda > Insecta > Lepidoptera > Erebidae > Eilema > Eilema depressum. The sequence goes on from OU612026.1 coordinate 6,956,862, forward strand.
GTCTTATCTGCCACCTAAGTGGTATAAAAGAACTTAGTTAACCAACGGCGAAGGCTAAATAATTTAATTTTACAAAATGTAAGGGTTAAGAAAAATGTACAGTCAACAAAGGAAATACGATTGCACCTTTAAATACAACTTTATATGAAAACTAGCTTTTGCCCGCGGCTCCGCCCGCGTGGATGTCGGTTATCGCGACCAAACATAGCCTATGTCTCAAGGTCTAATCTACCCCTATACCAAATTTCATCAAAATCGGTTCAGCGGTTTAGTCGCAAAAGCGAGACAGACAGACAGACAGACAGACAGAAAGGCAGCCAGACAGACAGACAGACAGAGTTACTTTCGCATTTATAATATTAGTAGGGATGTATGACCATATCTCCTTTGTCGACTGTACCTATAACTCGGGACACGTATCTTGGACCTAAATCGCAAGACAAACGAGGCCCTGGCGCCCGCAGATTGTTTTGTAATAATCTATGCTTGGTGAATTTGAGCTCGTCCACCGCAGTAGCACCCCGTGCTATAACCCGCGCCACGTATCTTGGACCTAAAATGTGCTCAAAATGTGCCCTATACGTGCAGTACACATTTCTTTGGTGTCTTTTGAGTATAGCACGGGATGCTACTGCGGTAGACGAACTCAAATTCACCAAGCAAAGACTATTACAAAGCAATCCGCGGGCGCCAGAGCCTCGTATGTCTTACGATTTAGGTCCAAGATACGTGGCGCAGGTTATACCCTCAAAAGATACCCAAGAAACGTGTGCTGCGCGTATTGAGCACATTTAAGGTCCAATCCCCAGCAATACATGGGATGTGTAAGTGTCAGCTCTCAGGACTTATAGAAGTATTCCACAACTCGGTAGAAGTCCACTCATAACGTGATTGATTTTGTCTATAAATCCAACTGCTAATTGCTGTCTGTCGTTGGCCACCCCTCAAGGTACAGAGCATTTCTTGGCGTTCTGCCAGCCCTCCTATATTAAATGACTAAACGTGTTCGTCCTCACCTGCAAAGTTAAGAAGTAGTACAAATCGAACCAAGTGGGTGCCTGAATGTGGAACCGAATTTGGTAGATTGTAGAGATTGTATAATTCTGTTTATTGTGTACACCTGCGACCAGGCCCTCGATTCTGCTAAAGCACAACCATTGTCACACCACAGAGACTGCAAAAAAAGCACTAAATTTTAGACCTTATATATGCTTACAGTCAAAAAATTTAATGAAAAGAGTTGCATTACCTACACTCTTTCATTCACTCTGCAAAAAGCCATTTAATTTTAAACTTTAACCGCATTACTTTAAAGGCTAAAGTCAAATGGAATTTTCTCGCAGTCTCTGTGGTGTGACAGTGGTTATGCTTTAGCAGAATCGAGGCCCAGGACTAATGCAAGGATGATGGTGAATATGGAGTTGCCTTTGCATCGGTATGATCTTCATTTCGATATACCTATTCGATATATTTATTCGATAGGTATATCGATATTTCATAACACATTCCGAGTAAGCTACCACCATAGCTCTATAACTTTACATATATAGACCGCTGGTACACAACAACAACAACATGTACCTAGGACGAAATTGATAATATAGGGTGCTTCCAAAAGGGCATTAGAAAGTTTCTACGGGGTCGGCAAGTGTGGCAACCACTTTCCATCAGGTGAAACCTATACTTGTCTACTACCTAAGTGGTATAAAAACTATAGTAGGAATCGTGATTTGAAATTTATGATCGTTTGCAAATTTGTTAGTACTCGTATATTCACTAACTTCTGAGGGCGATTGTATACAATGGGCGGTTTTATCGGAAACAGCAATCTCTTCATGGCTACCTTTGAATTGAGAGGGTAACCATCACGTAACGTAATAGGCAACGGACACAATGCCGTCAATTGGCACATTTTTATAGGCGGTAAAGTCGCATGGAGAACTGTAGCTGCTTTGAGCTGTATATTTGGTTTATTTTTTTAGGAAGAATTGTTTTGTTATTACTAGAAAAAGAATGGCTACATAATACACGCCTCCCTCACGCAATTTTTGTTTTTTCTCTACTAATATAAACCACTTAGTAATAATAGAAGAAATAACTGACTTCATAATGTCGAATAACACTTCTTAACTTAAACTTTAAAACGTTGTAATTATGCTATGTAAATCATTATTGATGTATTTATATAATCGCTCTACATATCCATGCTATCAAGATTTACACACGTAGCGATAATTGTCATAAATTACGCACAAGTGACATCACAAGGCTGAGTGTTCAGATCTTACAGTGTCGACTATAATATAGGTAGGTAAGTGTTCGCATTTCACACTTTCATTGAACCTTACGCAAAGAAACATAGGTTAGCAAAAAGCAGGAGTCAATTTAACGAGTCTGCTAAAAGTAAACAGGTGACTACGTCTAAAAATACTGACCTTATAATATAATAAAGATATGCTTTCTTCCGTACTAGTATTGGGAATATCAACTGCTTTTCCATGTGTTTATAGTATGTGATTTAATTATTGACACGTTACATTTGATAGAAACATCTCACGTCTATTGTCGAAGTAAAATCTTGTCGTAGAAGGATTTGTCGGAATTCAGTTTGGAAGTCCTAATCTACTTTGTTTGTTCAATCTAATTTTCAATTACATAATTTTTTCCATTGCGTCACCAAAGCCTTCAACGCTTTTGGAAGCTAACAGTCCATGAATATTTTTATTAGTTCTGGGAAAGTGTAAATGATTTTTCCTATTTCAGTTTCAGCTGTTCAATTTCTAAATAAAGGTGATTAAAATTTCTATCTTTCACTGTGTTTCTAAAAACAAATTTAATTGAGGTGCACCCTTCTAAAGGTTAAGCGAACGCTACAAACACGAAAAGCTTACCTCGTCACAGCCGATCGACATCCATTTTTAACTTACGCACCCCTTTGAAGTACTAATTAACCTTAGCAAAAATGTTCACGGCACATGATTACGCAATTAATTTGCTATTTTTGTTTTTGTTCACCAAAGAGGACCGGGGCAGATATCGCCCGGGACTGTAGTCATAGCAACGGGGGGCGCTGACGGCGCGCGCCGCGTCTCAGCGGCAGAAGTGACCTCGCCATTGCCGTGTTCGCCGCGTCGCGTCTTTTTCGCGAAACGGGAATATACCGTGCGTGATGATATATCCCATTGCCGACTAACCTGCGTCGCTGTGCAACCTTTACATCGAAAGTAGTGCAACGTGTGCAAAGTGTGTGAGTGTGTGTGAAATGCAATAGTTGGCGTGCAATGTCACGGGGTGGTGGGTCGTTTCTGTGACCGGGGTAACTGCACGGGAGGGGCGCTTTTCACGCTTGATCATGCCGTTCGAATTGAGATCAGGTAAGCTTTTCAGTAATTTTGAAGTGCATTTGACGGTTTATTGCGCACGTATTTGATGTTTGGCGTACACGTGTTTATGTTTTCAGCAAACTTTACGTTCAGAATTTCGTTTTTGCAGAGCAGTTAATGAGAATTTATTGCTAAAAGTGGCACAGCAACCCAAAGCCTGCATTCCCAATTATTTTGAGTAAGTATTATAAAGTTTATATCAAATTTTGTTTAACGATACTACAGTTATAGATTTTTTATTGCAGGGTGACACACAGATGTAGTATATACCTATATAAACAATTATAGATAGATAATGACTCATATTAGTCATATTAGGTACCTACATATACCTACTTGTTTACGTTTTTCTGTTAAATAAGTAGGCGTACGTCTTTTACTCTGTAATTAATCTAATATTTGTCAAGCAAATACTCTTAACAACGTTAATCCCTATTCAACTGTTTGCTTTAGAGCCATTATGGATTGTTTACTTAACAACAACGAAGCGGGTAGAACAAAAACAATTACTATTAAAATGTGACTGAATTTACAAATTTTTCTTCCTTTAATAAGGCTTGGTGGAACTTGTACAAAGATTAACCTCGCTATGTAGGTCAGTTTATTGTGTACATCTGCTTCTCCTAAATGCTTCTCATTAGGAGCACACGCTAGGGTAGACAAAAGCGATTTATCAACTAAACAAGAATAATCTAATTTGTAACTTCAACAGAATCCATTATGAATAAAGTTATATAATTCTCTGCGGTATTGCAACCTTTAACTCATCCACTACAGAAATTATTCCAAGGGTCCCAAGAGATTCTTGGGGATTCGCATCCACTTGTCTTTTTTGTATTCCACATGGGTTTATTGCAGGATTTGAAGATTGATCCGCAACCTTTTTGTCAAAATAAATGTCTTTTTGTGAAACCAGCATGATGAGCTGAAAAAACTCCGTGTAAGTAATGTTCTTGGTGTTTCTAGACTACGTTGACTGTTTGACATGAGGTTTTTATTTTGCCGTGTCAGTGGTAAATATTCACGAGGATAATATATGAATCTAATCGTTGGATGTGTGGGTTTTCAATTGTCAGTAAAGCTAATTTTGGATAGAGTCGACTGTCAACTGATGTATGTCAATGGTAATTCCGATCGATAGACAGATGGATGAATGATAGATACTTATGACACTTAAAACTCAATACATTGAGAATGTTCAGATGTCAAGATGAGTTTTTGGCGTATTGGTGATATTGTTGAAAATGAACCTTACTGGTTCGTATGAGGGTTCACCCACATTTTAACACGCCCTACACCTGCCAATCATAATGTTTTACTGTTTTGTAGGTAGCGATATACATCTTTTAAATCTATCCAGAGGGATTTTACACGATTGAAATGTATTTGACATTGGGAAATATCCATTCTGGTAGTCAGAGCTATAGTTAAATGTTTTATTTTCCTAATAGGTACAGGTCATGAAAATCGAGACAGGATTTGGTTGGTTCCTTATTTTTTTCCTTGGAAAAGTCCTGATGGCTATTGTTGGTAGCTTAAGGGAGGTTCAAGGATTCGATTGTGCGAATAAAGGTCTGTTTACTTTGACAAATACGAGCTGTGCGGCGGGCGGACTGAGAACACGCATCGACAATCAATTTATCCTCGTACCCACAAATCTATATATTTTTATGTGGGCAACACATTCAGACGATTTGACTGTTTTTTTCTGTTTTGTGATGAGATGACGATGTATACTAATGGATTTATATAATGATCCTGACTACCTATGTATTTACTTTTATATTGCTATCGAGCAAATAAAGATCAATGCCCCGAGTACAAAAAATATTCGAATTGGTAGTGTAAACGTATTGTGAAAACGGAGCATTGCTATTGGTCGCCTGCCTACTGGGAACCTGTCTGTATGTGATGCCTGCCAATTGCAATGCTCCATTCTCTCAAAACATTTACGTTACGAATTTGAATAATGTTCGTGCTCGGGGCACTACCTGTGTGTACTACTAACTACTGTGGAATATGTGTATAAGTAAGCAGATAATAATAATATGGTGATATACATAACACTAGGCTATTCTTCTTCTAAGTCCACCATTTCTGAAGATGATTCGAAATGCTGGTTAAAAATTCCTAAAGCACCAAGTAGCAAAATGTCGAATTGTTTCAGAGCCAGCTACTCTTATGCAGAATATTTTACCTCTGGCAATAAGACGTGATTGCTTCTTTGGCCATTTCTGCTACGAATCGATTCCTTTGCCGTTGCCGTAGCTATTTCATTCGCCCGATAGTTTCATTTATTCTCTTTGGTCTTTAAAAAGTAATTGCTGCTGCAAGTTGCAGATTCTAGATAGGTAATAGTGTTTCGATGTAGGTACACTGTTACTGTGTTTTTTACAGTTTCTAAAATACAAGTTGTTTTATTATCGGTAATGTTACATACATACATATTATTGATACATGAAAATCCCCGAAGGGGTAAGGTAGAGGTGTATTAGCACCCACATTTCGCCAACTGTTATTTTCGGTCCAACGTAAAAGGGGGCGAGCCCATTGCCGTCAAGCGGGCAGCTAGTCATGGGCTTTGAGCTCGCTTTGTCATTTTTTGAAGACATTATTATGCCTTCAAAAAATTATAAAGTTGTAAAAGATTACGTAAAAAGATTAAGTATTATAGCTATGTTTAGCCTATGTATTGTGTGTAGTGACTTGACAGATACCTACATACAAGAAAATCCAATCAAATATATGGATGCCTTCGTCGCATTCGATGTCATTGCAGTGTTTTCTGGTTCACACACACGTAAATAGATATTCGCCTTGCTCCCGCGGGTGTCGTGAACTGTGGCAGGTCCTACGTTCCATTGTGGAAAGGTATTTATATAGATAGTGAAATATTGAACATGTATTAAAGTCAACCCTTAAGTGGTAAACGTAGTGAACGAGTACCGTGAGAGATATTCATAATAGTTACTGAAGATAAACGGTTGAAGGGATCGCCCGACTGTGACAGCGCTTTATCAAAGGCGTCCCCTGTCCTGTCTCGTCAGATGAAAGTTGTCGTATTGCTCGGGTCATATATCTTGGACCTAAAATATGCTCAAAATGTGCTCTATACACGCAGTATACGTTTCTAGGGTGTCTTTTAAGGATAGCACGCGGTGCTACTGCAGTGATGATGGCTAAGTAACGGATGATTATCAGTCCTGTTCCTCCTGTCTACCTACTACTACTCTGACTCTATCATCAGATCAGCTGGATCAGGCAAACTTATTATGCTTCATCGTCCGGCTAACACAAGGACCTTACAGACTTTATAACATAGAAATTGTAATTTTTTATAAGGTAAACGACAATTAAGTGCCTAGTTGCCTAGTGTTCTTACAAAGTGCACAAAATGTAGCATACTGCAAGTTAAACGTCAATATTGAGTAATATAGTAGCTCTGCCCAGCTCAAGCCAGTTCATTCGTGCCGGGAGAAGCACGGCCCGACCGGGCACATAACTTTTACTGTCCGACAGTCAAGCGCGCATGGTGCAATAAAAGCTTCGCTTTAAAACATTATTGCTTAACTGCGGATGACTGGAAAAGGAATGGCTTTTGGAAAATCAATCCCTAGATAAGGTATTTTGTTGTATTCCATTGTGTTTTTAATAGTATTATAACATACCTACCCAAAACTTAACAAAGAACTATTAGATTGCTTTGGTAGCGAAGTTTACGTGAATATCACTCATTGGTAAAAAAGATGATTGCATCAGATCTTTGTATCCGAGGTCAAAGTAAACTCGGAGCTCAGGGACACTCCAATTTGCAAGAGCGTTCATAGTAGTGAGACCATTGGCACGTATGTCACCCTGCACGACATCAAGCGAGAACTTCTCCTCTTCGCCTCTCCTATCGGGACCCGGTGGGGACCTCATTGCCAGGCATTTGTTACCCACGTTTTCCGTAACCCCGCGTTTACACGCTGCCCATCGCATTGCTCATTGTGTTGCCGGAAATATTCCCACGAATAATGCCCTAGCATTCACACGTAACCTACGCATCATCGTGTTGGTCCGCATTACAGTATTCGTCGCCCTGCAACGGAGACGGACGTAAACGTATGGAGAACAACGCTCTGTAGCAGTGTACGCATTATGCTTTTACAGCATAGCGAATTGATTAAATAGATTAATAATAAAAACTATCACTTTCAACTACTATACACTTTCCGTAGATCGATATAAATATTTTTAAAAGTAAATATTCGAGGAGCAATAACGATAGCCGTGTTTACTGATTAGCGCCATCTAGCGGTCTCGTATAGTTCATCGCGCTAGTATTGCCGCTCCTTTGACTCGCGCCGCCAAGCCGACATTCGCAGCAACATACGCGGCAGTACTCGCGGCATGACGAATATACCATTCACACCACGTCTCTGCCCACTTCTCTCGCCACTTCCCTCGCTCTGCCGCGAGTATGTAAACGCAGCTTAAAACGTAACTGCACTGGATTATGCGACTCTCTTGCATTTTACCTGCGATGTCGCGTGCCACTGGTTTAGCGCACATCCTGTCTATCAGAAATACAACATTAAACTAAATAGGATAGGTTAACAACAGGTTTTTTTAAATGCTGGATGTGCTGCCTGACTTTCGCACTGACGTGCATCGCGCTGGAATACATTCGACAATGTGTGAATCGATGTGAAATACTTTCGCACCGGCGTGCTTCGCGGTGGAAAACATTCGAAATTATGGGTATCGATGTTGCGCACTTCCGCACTACCGTGAGTCGCGTTTCGGTACTTTACAGTTCATCGCTATTTTGAACTTCGAAATTCAGTATGACTCAAATTAAAGGAAAGTCACTGTCAATGTTTTTTCTCTACATATACAATTCTGTTTGCACATTCTAAATTCATTCGTTTGAATTCAAACAGCTTCGTTTCAAGGGGTATTCGTTAACGTCACCCTTTTTCCTGCGCAAATGCGCAGCCAGAGTAAGTAATCCCTTGATATCTCTAAAGGTTGTTATAAGGATTGGCAGCGTGCGCGTGATAATAACTCTGGTTTTCCGAGCTACATAAGCTTCACCGTAAGCTTCAGTCTACATTTTCTTTGTTAGGTTTAGTCCAACGAACAACAAATAACGCTGTTTAATTTTAACTGCCTGGTTGCACAAAGCGCGATCTTTACATACACACACGAATACTCACGTCTTTGGTGGAGGCAGGAATAAAACTCCACCATCTGCTTTCGAATTCACCTACTTTACGAACTTCCCCCACAACTGTCATTAAACCTTTCATGACTTCCTCATTTACCATAAAACAAACTAAGTGATAACGTTAAGCGTGAGTTTACCTCTAAACCCTATCAATCCCAAACACCTCACATTACGACACTACTAATTTATTTGCCTAAAAGTTTCAACATGTTTATGCACTTAGATCCTGTTCTGTTAAGCATTATAACAAGCAATAACTGAATTGTTAGTTCTGAATAGATGTGCGACCCCATGAATATTGTAGTAGGGTTTGTGTTTGAAGCCTTTATAGACAAATACACGCTCATCAGATATTCTCATTCGGGTACGTAGATATTACTTACTATCAGGAATTATGTATTGTGTATAATGTATCTGATACAATGTTTTGAATGTCATAGCTGTTACGTGATGTTTATTCGATTTATGCGAAGCGGTAAAACGTGGCGGATTAATAAATTATGAGAAGAATTATGAACAAAATTCAGATGAGGTCGTGTCGGCTTGGTCCTGAGGGTCTTGATGGGGCCCGATACACCTAGTAGTTACGTATTTCACAGATTGTCTAGCTAAATAACGAGTTTTCATAGTGCCCCTTAATGTAGGGATGCCTTTTTTAGAAAAAAAAAAAAACGAAACTGTTACTCTTGTCGTATACGCGACCTTGTCCATACCTTATCACATTTACGACAAGTTACGCCCTTAGAAGGCTTAGAGAGCACTTATGCGTGACTTAAGCGTGGTTTTACGTGGGTGTTTCGACGGTCACGAATTATGTTCAGTGAACTGGATAGTCAGTATACTATTAGTATAGTAATACACTCATACAGCAAACAACTTATCAAGCCATTGAATGTATTTGTCTTCAAATTTTGAAACGCATAGGTTGCTGCGTAGAAAAGGTTGCTTGGAAGAAATCGCTTCCAGCGATAAGGCCGCCTATTGTACATTGAACTGTAACATGCTACCTACTTTACTACAACTGTAAATCTATTGGTGTACAATAAAGAATTATCTATCTATCTATCTATCTATCTATGTCACTGAAATTGGGCTGAAAATCTTGCGGGGTAGGCATACCAGCTTGCTTGGTATACGTACTATATTATATGTATAGGATAACCTTCCCCAGTTGATACAGTGCTTCGCACATCAATCTTCTTAACCTAATTGTATTCTCTCTAGTATTGAGGTCAGCCTGTTGTTTAACCAGACGATCTGAAATAAACTGAACGCTTGTAAATTACACTAATATTATACCTATAAATGTCAATGTTTGTGGAGATGTTTGGATGTTTGTTACTGAATCACGCTTTAACGGCTGAACGAATCTGGTTGAAATTTGGTACAGGGATAGAATATAGTCTGGCATAACACATAGGCTACATTATATCCCGCGAATAAGTTCTCATGGGTTGCAGGAACAAGATCAAAATACCACATTCTCAGATAAATGTAATATAATAAACCAATTTATCGGTTTTACCTATCCGGATGCCATTATATCATTACGGTCAAAAAACAGTAAATTGATTAATGAAGTAACATCCCAAAACAATTCGATTATCACCGTCAATTGAATTGTCCGAATTTACCGAAAACATAATGAGATTTTTTCAGTAATTAACGAAATCTTTCACGTAATGGTGGCTTGGTAGCGAGCTTGGAAAATTTCCAATAAAATTTACCCTCCCTTGCAGTTAAGACTGGAAGAGTAGGTACTACTGATATTTGTTGATGATGCTCATGTTATCTTTTGATTTACTTATCCAATATCACGCTGCAACTCCTTTGCTAAGAGCCCTTATACAGGAATGTAGTATAGTATAAATGTATTATAATTCTAACTATAATTATTTAATTTTGAAGACTGTCAATTTTAAAATTTATTTAAATTTTGGGGGGCTATGCTACATTGGTTGGGTGGAGAGGGTGGACATTTACCAACATGGCTTGTTGAAAAAGTTCAAGTTCAATACCACGCATATCTCCTAGGTTAGTAAACCTCTTGATGTGCTTTATGAGTAACAGAATTAGGTTGAATTTTCTTTTTATTTGTAAAATTAGTTACGATTAATGTTCCGAGAAGTTGGAAGTGACGCATGTTTTGGGTCAATCTGTTTTGACGCGCATCCCTTGGATTAGCTGAGGAAGCAAAAACAACTTCAGAACCAGTTCAATGTCTAGTTAGGAATACTTTTAGGGCAGTGAACTTAATTTAGCTCCGACCTTTTTACCATTAAACACGAAACGGTAAAGAACCCATATCTTTCATCCAATTAATACTATAGGGAAAGTTATATGCTCGTCTCCCATCTGCTTCTCAAGGTAAGTAAGTAAGTACAATTTGAATTGTAAGTACATGCTATACAGTACCGCATTAGATGAGATTAGCATCCAATTCCAGAACTGAATAGTAAATAGCTTTTAACACAATGTAACACGACGCATCTGGATTATTCCATTGTCGTACTATTGACTTAACACTGAAAAGCTACTTTAATACCATTGACAATTTAAATTCAATCTGTTCCGGTAAATCTCGACACAATTACAACCTAAGAACTTAAGTCTTAGCACCAAAATTAGGTACCAGCAATTGACCTAACCACTTATCTTAATTGAACCTTCGTGGATTTTGCTTAAGAGTATAATAAAATGAATTCTGCGAGGTTGTATCTCCCGTTATCGTCGCCACAGTGATAAAAGGAAACTTCTATTGTTATGAGACAAACGTTTCGCTTTGAGGTTACCGGCCACCACTATTGGTAAATGCAACCACAAGAATCACTTTCTGTTGATAGTGTGACACTGAGGGAGATACGAGTACGTCGTTGTGTTGCCAGTTGTATCTGTGCTTCCAAATATGTATACATATATACATATAGTCACGCCTGTAAATCCCTGAAGGGGTAGGCAGAGGTGCATTATCATTACTATTAGAGCTTTGGGATATTTTCTATGTATTGTTTGGAATATCCGATATGTCGGTTTTGTTGCAAGCACCATGATCACGCTCTAATAGTTTTTAGAGCTCTTGGAGAAGAGAATGTAGTTTTTGGAGAGAAGGAGGGGGAGTTCTAATAGTAATGTGAAAAGACTATGAGAATTTAAATACCTATAGAGGTGTATTATCACCCACATTTTGCCAAATATGATTTTCGGTCCCAAGTAATACGGGGTGAGCTTATTGCCGTCAAGCGGGTACTTATTCATGGGCAGTATGTTTACTATCAAATGGAGAACAGCTCTAACCCTTAGTCGCCCTCTACGACACCTACAGAAAGAGATGGGGGTGACCCTATTCAGCTCCACCGGGAACCAAAACAATATACACTGGCAGGATATATGTATAGTTGTAGCAGCCATTTGGTTAAACTAGCAAAATTATTGTATTGGTATTTTGTGCCCGTACAAATTCATACTAATATTATAAATGCGAAAGTAACTCTGTCGGTCTGTCTGTCTGTCTGTCTGTTACGCTTTTACGCCTAAACCACTGAACCGATTTTGATGAAATTTGGTACAGGGGTAGATTAGACCTTGAAAAAGGGCATAGGCTATGTTTGGTCGCGATAACCGACATCCACTCGGGCGGAGCCGCGGGCATAAGCTAGTAAAGAATACGCCACCACACGTTTTTAGCCTAGGCACAAAATGTAAAGGACACATTCAATGCACAACCATAACATGTCAGTGTAAAATATGTCCCTACAAATGTCTTCTAAAAAGCGGCATATTAACTCTACGCAGCAGAAAGCTTTGAGATATGTATCACGGTTGTAATGGTTGTTTCCAAGCGATACGTCAGAATTATGCCACTGGCACCCAAGTGGAGCTTATGTAATGGTGACGTCATAAATGTTCATATTTTTGTACTAAGTAAAATTACTGTTTTGTTTTGACAATAATAATGTGATTCTTCAAAGCCTTTTGTATGAGAATTTTGGTGATTGCTGTTGAAATATTTAAATGCATGCCAGATAGAAAACTTCACTCTTACAATATTTGGGTTTTAGTTGTAGTTTGATCTTTTGTAGAAGAAAACTCAAAAAATATTGAGTTAAGTTCATCTTTGTAGGTACATGGGTACCTTTGTGGGTAATATTGAAAAAAAAAAAGGTTTAAGTGTAATATGCCGCTTTAAATAATATAAATATCTATCAATCTATACCTACTAATGTAACCAATAAAATCAAAAACTACTGGACCGATTTCAACAATTATTTTGCCATTAAAAAGGTACATTATCATGTAGTATGTGGGCTATATATCATAACATATGTAGACATACGTAGGCTATATATCATCACACTACTATCAACTATGAACGGGATCAAAATTCCATGCGGGCGGAGCCGCGAGCAACAGCTAGTTTCAGTTAAATTTCATTGGGTCTTTAATCCCACGTAACTAAAATTTGCTTAACAAAATTATTTTATATCACTTTTATCTTAGAGGGCTTCAATAAAATTGGCGTTACATCAGTCTATCACATTATATAATCTGACAGCTTCCAAAAACTCCAGCGCGTACAAAGTAATTCACATATTTCGGAACGTTGTCCATGAAAATTGTTCAGAAAGAATGCTTTCACCGTCGCGTGTCAAAATTCCTTAAAAAATGCCGCTAGACCATAATATTCCTGTCGTCACACCAAACATCGCCCGTTAGGGCACACCGCCTTTTCCCAATAGATGGGAAAAATAAATTGGAAGATTCGATATTATATCAAATCTCCCCCGAAATGGAACCTTTAGGTAGTGATCTATCGGAGCCCAGCCCTATTGACGTAAAGTAATGGCGTATTAGAGACATATTTTTGCAGTGGTTTATTTTTAGGTTGATAATCCCAATGGGACATAGGGGAACTTATGTAAACTTACGTGCTATTTGTGGTGTTCTTCTGACGTATTTTATTATACGTATACAAATACTGATTACGTCCCAGAATTCACAGTCACACACCAGCAAGTCTACGAAGGGGTAGCCAGAGGTGTATCAGTTATGATTTTCGGTCCCAAGTAGGTAGGTAATAGGAGGCGAGCCTATTACCGTCAAACAGGCACTTTATCATGTCGAATGGAGGACAGCCATATTCCTTATTCACTTTCTACGACACCTACTGGAAGAGATGGGGTAGTCCTCCTCCACATGTAAATATCGCAATAATTGCCTTTGAAATAATTCATCTTATGTAATATATACGAGGTTAATATATCGGGAATTTTCCTCCTGAACTGAATTGACTCTTAACAGGTTAATTGGATGCCTAGGTCGTTCATTAAGCGCCAGCATCATCCAGTCATCCACTGCAACGCCATCTTCAAAAGACGCTCTTTGGAATAACAATCGGAGGTAAGATACTTATATCTTACCTCCGATTGTTACTCCAAAGATACTTTTTTCGGTCAGTAGTGCTAAAACAACAGAAGTATTGTTCACAACTTTTTTTATCGAAAATCTTAAAATCCTTTGAGAAAGGAGCTTTTGCTATTAGTTGACGATACCTTTGATGTATAAAAGAACCATACTTATATTTGGAAATAAAGAAAAAGAATTTTTCATATCTAAATTCATCGTTATTTTTTTCAGTTGTCCTTTTTTCTACTTTGTATAAATATTTCAGAAGGTACGAAACAATTGAACGATATTAATAAACCTCTGTTCTCTTGTTAAAGGTTAAAGTTAGTTGACTTTATTTTAAATATAGACATTTGAAATTCATTTAACGAAACGTAAATTCAGTCGTCTGGGTTTAAATAAATTAGAAGATTTACTTTTCAAGTAAAAGTAAATATTTAAAGAGATTTGTAAACTAAGACATCTATTTGGGAGCCAACGAGCTTAATTAAATTAAATAAATGAACATTGATTGGAGATCAAAAATAAATACAAACATTCTATTGTGTTTAGTATTCACTAGTTGTTTACTAAATTCTCAATAAGTTTATTAAATTAAACTAATTAATAAATTCTCTAGAGAATTTATTAATTAGTTTAGAAATACTAAAAAGCATCTTTACATTTTCATTAAATATTCATTTAGTAGCGGACTGAGCAACTCTAATAGTTGTTATAATAGAACGAAGGTCTTAGTTTAATAAGAACTTATTTTAATTTCTATCTTAATTATTCTTTACAGAATCGTGAAAAATATAGTTATTTTCTCTCAAAGGTATTTTATATAGTCAAATTAATAGTTTCATTAATACAGAAATTATTTCATTTAAATCTACCTAGGTAAAACTTTCTTCGTTACATTGGCGCCCAACATGGGTCTGCTATTACTATAAAAATTTAAACCTACTCAAAACTATTTTTCGTAACAGTTATCTAATACAACTTTTAGGACAAGGTTATAAAAAATTGTATATTCAAATAGTAGTAGTGCTAGTTTTATTAAACCAGTATGTTAAATGAGAAAAAAAATTGCTTCAACGAAATAATATAAAGAGTACATAATGCTTCAAGCAGTCCAATAAAAATTCAATATATTCGGAGCGCGTAGACGTAACATCAAAATTTAGTCTGCGAAAACTACACTCTATTTTTCTGAAGGCAACTTCAACTTATGTGGTGACATAAACAACATAATCTTGTGTTTATTTTTTATTCTTTGACAGAAAACAATATTTCGTTACACATCAAATAAACCTAGAGAGATAGGGCTGTTCTCCATCCGAAAGCAAACATACAGCCCATGACTTAGTGGCCGCTTGACGGCAATACACCCTATTACGTGGGGCCGAAAATTATAGTTGGCGAAATGTGGGTATTGATTGGTTGACGGCTTTACCTACCCCTTCGGGGATTTACAGGCGTGATTATACGTATGTATGTGTGTATGTATGTATCAAATAAACCTTCAGTCTCACAACATCTACTCACTCTGTTGAGAGTCAACTACTCGAACATATGTATAGTGAGTTTGTGGTTTCTTGTTGACTTGTACTACACTACTTGTTATGTGGTTTTGGAAATTTCTCCTGAAACTCTGTACCCAATTAAACTTGTGCTTACTGTAGTACTTTCACTTTACTTCAGCGCTAGTTGTTTCTTATCACCACAAAATTAAATATTTGAACCTTTATTAATTTGAACTTTATATAATGGTAAGTGGATGTCATAAGACGTTCAAATATAAATAAATATATTCATATTTGCGACATTAAACGTATTAAACGATTATTGAGTGAGAGAATTTCATTGAGTGAATACAGTCATCAATACATTTAGTAAGTTCGAATTTCAATTAATTTCAAAATATACATATAAGCTCAAATTAATATTTTATGAGAAGTACCGTCAGTTTGAACCCGGTCTAATTACCTCAGCTTTAGTCCCGATGAGGTGGTACCCGAAAGTGTCTCTGCCCCTGAAAAACAAGGGCGAGACAGTCTCCGATTAAATTGATATCAACCTTTTGGGAAACCTAGTTTATCAGATTATCGGTTTTTAAACTAATGATATATAAATATATTTTTTATTTTTTTTTGTTTTCTTTTTTAAAAAGAATATTAGCAACCGAAATTACTAATATTCCCGTTAACCCCTCCAACTAAGCTAAATTGCTTGTGCTAGGAGTGGGTTCACGTCAGTAGTGTAATGGCCAGGATTCGAACCCGGGACCTCTCGATCGTAAGGCCGACTCCTAAACCACTAAGCTACCGACGCTTCAATATATATATACCTATATAATATAAATTATTATAATATAAATATATATATAATTTTATTTTCGCTATGTGTTAAGCTAACTTCATAGCAAAAATAAGAATCAATTTCTATAATTTGGTACAATATCCTATCCTACCCGGGGGTGAGTTGGGGACCCCGTGGTCCCCACACCGGATGAGGGCCAAATCGAGAGATATGGCCCTGGGTCGGCCGGGGTGCGAGGGATATGGCTACGACAATCTCACCTCCGGCAACCGACGGCCCACAGTCGGCGTGCGTTTTAGTCGCTTCGAGTCCGACATAACCTCCTCCTCCGGTTCCGGCGGGGCAGGTATCCTTGGGGATTTTGCGCACGATAAAAAAAAAGGTTTATCCTATCCAACCAATAGGTACTATATTATTGCCGAAAACGAGTCAAGATTATGTCATTGAGATACGTATACGTATAAGTAACAAAGTATTATTCGTCGAAGCAGTAAACAATCCACTTAATTACCAACCTAGAATAACTACAGAGCAATAAACTAACGCAAGTACGCAGTAAATACGAATTCTACCTTCCTTCCTCATTCCTAGTTACTTTTAAGGCACACCTTGCGTATAGTTACAAAAGGTGTGGCTTAAATGCCTACAATGCAAAAAATACCTATGTAAAAAAAGAAATTGCATCTCGAATTCTCCACTTCACATCATGGCTAAATTGCATAATTACGTAGTCGCAAAATGCCTACTTTTTCAAAATATTTACAGTTAGCTGTTAGGTACACAACTATTTATACAAATTACCTACAATACACATAAGGAAATTTTATCTTCTCTGTCTCTCTCTTATTCTATCTACGGGAAATGAATTACAATAGTAACCTTTTTTTCTTTTTTTTAACGTGCGAAAAATCCCCACGGATACCTCCCCCGCCGGAGCCGAAGGAAGAGGTTATGTCGGACTCGAACCGACTAAAACGCACGCCGTCTGTGGGCCGTCGGTTGCCGGAGGTGAGGTTGTCGTAGCCATATCCCTCGCACCCCGGCCGACCCAGGGCCAAATCTCTCGATCTGGCCCTCATCCGGTGTGGGGACCACAGAGTCCCCAACTCGCCCCGGGTAAATTACAATAGTAACCAAAACCACAGAATAAATATAATATATTTTGTGCCAAAACTGAATGTTGATAAGGTAGTCGACAGTTATGTTCTTTGTAGGCTTTTTATTATTCAACAATTTTTTTTTTCAATTGCCTCTCTCACCAAGAGAAATATAATTTATTGGAGTGAAAACTGCGTTGGGCATTTCTCATAAAACATTTTTTGAGATAGGAAAAACACATTGGTCTCAAAAATCCATGCAGGCGAAGCTGCGAGCAACGGCTAGTTGGTAATAAAATCTTCAGCCTCATATCCCTGCTCACCAGTTTTTATGCCGGTCTAAAAACATAGACTAGAACTTGAAGGTGAACTCTTATTTGTTTCGCTGTCTCTCATCTTAGGAAGGTTTTATTTGCAGCCTTTATACGTTTTTTATATTGCTCTGGGGTGAATACTGATTCGGGTGCTAATACTGGATACTGATTGAGTTACTTGTCGTAGGAATATGAGGCTATCCCAGGCGAATGTGAATAGGGTAAATTTCGTTTCAGAATTTTATTTTGGCTCCTTTTATTTATTTTAGAATTTAGATACTTTATTTAGATCGAATTGAATTATATAAAAATCAATGTGTTTTGCTCGTATTTTATGTTTTGTGCCGTTTATCGGATTGTGTTAAAACTATGTCAAGTTGTAGCGGTAGTTGGTAAAAGAGGTGTTTATGGATAAAAACTCATTGTATTACACAAAATTATAACTAACTAGCTGTCCCGGCAAACTTCGTACCGCCATATTTTTCCCGTTCCCGCTGCACCTATTTTCTCATCCTTTAAACCTTTCCTGGACACCCACGAATATTTCAAGACTAAAATTAGCCAAATCGGTTCAGCCGTTCTTGAGTTATAAACTAACAACGAAAAGTGGCATTGATTTTTAGGGTTCCGTAGCCAAATGGTAAAAACCGGAACCCTTATAGATTCGTCATGTCTGTCCGTCCGTCTGTCTGTCTGTCTGTCCGTCCGTATGTCACAGCCACTTTTCTCCGAAACTATAAGGCCTATGCTGTTGAAACTTGGTAAATAGATGTATTCTGTGAACCGCATTAAGAATTTTCCACAAAAATAGAAAAAAGTATTAAGTTTTAGGGGTCCCCATACTTAGAACTGAAACTCAAAAAATTTTTTTTCATCAAACCCATACGTGTGGGATATTTATAGATAGGTCTTTTAAAATGCTATTGAGGTTTCTAACATATTTTTTTTCTAAACTGAATAGTTTGCGCGAGAGACAATAAATAGTCCCCCCCCTCTAGCTTCTAAAATAAGAGAATGATAAATCTAAAAAAAATATATGATGTACATTGCCATGCAAACTACCAACGAAAATTGGTTTGAACGAGATCCATTCAGTAGTTTTTTTTAATACGTCATAAATCGCAATTTTCGCCTTTGCTGCTACGGAACCCTTCATGGGCGAGTCCGACTCGCACTTGACCGAATTTATTATATATTAGATTTAATAAATAGTCGCTCTTTTAATGTAGGACGCTAAAGAAAGCTTCAAATAAATGTTTCCAAAAGGCAATTTCCAATTACTTTTTATTTTAAAATTCTTTTCAGCGTTTTTAAAGCTAATAAGCTTTGGATACCAATTACTTTGAGACATGTGCTCGGTGAGATTGCGCGACAAAATTTGCAAGTCACAGCCGTAAATCTCGAGTGTGTGTCATCACAGAGGTACTTGTGTACGTGACCTACTAAATTCTGTCGGGCTATAATATGTTGAATCTTTAAAAATCGTTCATTTTTTTTGGGAGAGTATGATCCAAAGAGGTGATCCGTGTGGTGACGGAAAAAGAATACAAGTATCACCACCCCATCTCATCCGAAGGGTCTCCTAGGGGGCGACTAACGGAAAAATTCGCAGACGATATCACTGCGAAAGAAGGAAAACTCGAAATAAAATCCTGTACCAACCGGGCTGGCCAGCGTGTAAACAGTAGGGCGAAGTGTAGACTTTGGGACAGGCCATTGTCCAGCAGTAGACTGCGATGGGCTTATTGATTGACCCAAAGAGCAGAAACCCACTTTAAAATGTTCAATCACATTTTTGGTTTAATTCAAAGCAATATCCTGCTTGCAATAATTGAGTCATAATTTTATCTGTGTCAGTAGGTAGGTATATACCCAAATAAACTTTTTATTTAAATAAGTATCTACCAGAGAGTTATTTCTTTGACGGAGTTTTCTAAGAAAACAAGCTCTTTATAGTAAGAATCATAATAAAATATTACGCAATGTAAATTTTGAAAATAAATCTATTATTTTATTAAAAAGAAAACGCTTACAAAGTAGCACCAAGTGCTCTCAGTCGTAACAAACTCAACGAAATGCGAACACTTGATTGCTCACTTCTGTTTTCATTTCATTTACCGATCAGATTGGAGTTTGCGCACATTTTAAATGAAAAGTAAATATACAATATTTTTCCTTTGTACTTATACTCTTACATTTTGAGAAAATACACGAACTAAATCCTGTCACAATAAAATTGGGCAGGGTTGTAATTCCTACATCACATCTGTGTTACCTTTACTAATTAACATACAGCCCATGAAAAAGTGCCCGTTTGGCGGCAATATTTTTTCACAATTTCTATTAAAAAGAGGAATATTATTAATTGCACATCAAATAAATAATCACATATATCAATATATTTTCATCATTTATACATTTACTTTTATCTTCATAATGCGATACAAATAAATTTATTTAAGTACAAAAATTATAAATGTTTATCAAAAATACTAACTGCACAGCAAATTGTATCGGATAATATTTTCGCGTTCAGTAAAAATACTGATTGTACATCTAATTAAGTTCAGAATGATCACCACCCACCCCGAAATGGATAGGTTAGGTTAGAAGACTTAAGGCGGGAGCGAAGCGAAGCAGAGCTCCCGCCTTATGTCTTCGTGGTTATTGTTTTTTATAAGCAAGTAAGTAGTTTGTTGGTGCTCAATCAGTATTTTTAATGTGAATTTGGATTATTTTGTCGTACAAAATGTACTCTTTTTGATGTACGTTTAAATACCATCCATTTGTATCTAAAATAAATTGTAGTGTGTTTTCTAATACTTTGAGTTTAGTATTCTGCTGTGCAATCAGTAATTTTGATGGAAATTTGGATTATTATTTCATAAAAAAAGTATTTTATTTGATTTGCGTTTAAATACCACCCTTAAAAAGATAAAATCGAATCTGAAGGGGATGAGTTTGCGTTCAGCAAATACAGTTTTGAAATATTGGAGTGAAAGCTTAACGTTGTATGAAGAAGATAATAGGACAAAGCTCTACAGCTAACCTAACCAAATTGAAAAGCACATTGGCTCAAAATATACAAATGCTTTCTACTGAATATGTTGTGATACCGAAAATAGCGCAAAGCCTTAGAGTATACATAGAGTATATATTAATGTATACTCTAAGCGCAAACCCCATTCGCATTTAACCGAATTTCCAATTTATTTATTCCTCGAACCGAAACTGTCTTAATCGGGTCAGGTTATAATGAGATTTTATCCTAAATTTATTACCACGGCTATTACTATGCATAAAATCGATTAACATCCGGCATATTGCGAATGAACAGGCAGTGGAGGGTTTTATTGTTCGTAAGTGCGTTGAGCGTGATATGTAGGCAAACGAGCGGGGCCAATCGAGAGACTGGCCAAGGCTATGCCTGTCGTTATGACGTCATACCTTTTGGTCATAATATCCACCATAAATATCTAGTTGGAAATCAGAGTACTCGCCTTAGGTTGACTTTCGTTCATATCTCGTGTGAAGTGGATATTAAATATAATGAAGGTATTAAAAGTACACGTTTTGTGTTAATTTTTGAAATGAAAACTTCCTTTATTGGCGCGTTGTGCAGCTTTCATAGAAAAGTTTGTTCGTAAAAAAATTTGGGTGAGCAAAAATCATGGGATTCGCATTGTCACGTCCGGCCCGGTCCAGTCCAGTCTCTCTAATACAATTCAAAAGTTAATTAGTTTTTAAAATTCCATACGGTTACCTATTTGACAAATTGCGACAATTCATTGTGCACTTTTTTGTGAAGTTAATACTTGTTATACCTACATAGTGTTTTCAAATTGGTCGGAACTCCTAGAGAACTAAATTTTTTTTTACACTAGTACTGTATCCATCACCTCCATCTGCACTTGACGGTAGTTATCAGCATCAGAAGTGTAATTTTCGCTTTGCCACCTGCAAGAGGGAATGAGTCGAAAATGAGGCTGAAGGATCCGCGCGCGCCTATTTATAGGGGAAGCAAGCTTGTTCCCCAAAATAACGTGAAGGAAAAATCCCACTGTAGAGCTTTTCTTTATTTCTACTAGATAGCGGTTTAGCATATTATAGTTTTCTATAACATTCAATTCAACGCCATGATGGGTGAATTACTATTATCAAAGGTTTATTTATCACTCAATCATGCAAAATTGGCACATGACTACGAAAAACTATCTTGGGTGACTGACCGTGACGTTTGGGAAAGAAAAGGAAGGAAATGGATTTCAACTATAAAATGTAATTTTCATACAAACGAGGTTACCAGAAAAAATACTATGGAGTAAATAGGAAGGATAGTATTGATAAGTACCTACGTTTGTTCGATAAACATGAGTTCATTGTAATCGGAAGTTCAAAGATTAGCCTGTGATGGTCAGCGTCTATTTCCCTTTAGGTCAAATAGAACGAGTACTCCAGTGTTGGCTCCCATACTAGACGAGTTCGAATGACAGAGATAGCAAGTGAATCTTCATTCCACATCTTAATCGCTCCATTACACCACTTAGCTTAGTTAGAAGTAGACGTAGTTGGTAGCAAAGCTTCGACCTCGCTTATCGCTAAATGGTCCGGCACAACTCTTGTTGGAAGGCAGCCTGAATATGCGTATGGATTTTTTTCTTTAAATTGTATGCTATCTGTATATTGTACGAGTATCCTTGTATTTTTCCTGTGACGTATGATAGAGGTAAAAAGTGAAATATATACTGTTAAATTAATATAACATTAAAAAAAATTCAGTACAAAAAGTAAGAACTTCACAATAAAATGCTAAATATGCTTATTGAAGTTTTCACTTCAAAGTGGAAAACATGTGAATTATCAGAATTTGTCTAATAGGTAGGTACTACTGGACGAACAAGTCCAACTTACACCGCTTGGGTGGCAAACAAACACACGGCCGACATGATAGAAAGTGATTACCGTGGCCTGAGGATGTGTACAACACCAGGGTCACACTCCTGCTGCTGATCCTGTAAGAACAAAAAGTTTATGTGCCGTCAGTACAGAAGACCAGAACAAGCCTTTGGTCTTGCACTGACAGCACTAAAACTCTCCAGTGAGCTCTGGCTACTCTACTCACCGCCGGGAACATAACACAAGCTTATTATCGCCACGGTATTATGTAAGGCAGTGGTAATTCCCTAGTCGGACTGCTCAATTGAGACGAAATAACATCGTGTCCTACCTCTGTGAATACCGAATTTCGATAATAGTTCAGTTGATTAAACTTTAGTGAATTCGACACATTCATTGCTAAATAAAGACAGCGTGTCTAACAAATATAGATATAGTAGCAAAGGTAAACCTTTCGCCCATGTTTCCATTTAATCGCATCGGCTGCGGCTCGTCATTGTGGCGACATAGAAAGGCAGCGTGACGATGTAATCATGGTGAGATAAAATGTGAATCCAAGCGAAAGGAGATTGGTTACCCGCATTTTTACAGACGACTCTGATTCACGCACACACACAATCTTCTTCTTCTTTTTCTTCTAAATAATATAACTCAAAGGTGACTGACTGACTGACTGACTGAAATAGTGATCTATCAACGCACAGCCCAAACCACTGGACGGATCGGGCTGAAATTTGGCATGCAGGTAGATGTTATGACGTAGGCATACGCTAAGAAAGGATTTTGATTAATTCTACCCCCAAGGGGATAAAATAGGGGATGAAAGTTTGTATGAAACTTTGTCAATTTTAAACCGATCGGGCTGAGACTTTGCGTGCATAAAGCTACTATGACGTAGGCATCCCCTAAGAAAGGATTTTGAGATGCAGGCTATATAAACACTAAGCGATAACCGACATCCACGCGGGTGAAGCCGCGGGCAACAGCTAGTTTTTTATATTTTTCTGAATTTAATAATGTAGGACCTATAAAACTATACAATGAACGTACGAATAAGGTTGTATTCCTCAGGACTTTTGGCCTCTATGTTGAAGTGAAGAGTGCTTGAGGTCTAAAGTTCAATTCCCGAGTAGGACACAAAAGTGTTGCTCACTTCATATGGGACTTCATCACACATAATAAATGGGAACTGAAAATAACTGCTAAAATGTGTTTGCCTCCAGTTTCACGAAATTACACAGAACGAATAAATATTTGAATTTCATTATCCCATAAAACAATGGTCACACTACAGAACAAACAAATAAAGATCGTATTTTACTTTTTAAACATGCAGTTTCCTGGTTATTGTACATCGCAGCTGTGTACTCATCCTATAAATAATCCAAAGAATGCTTTTATTAAACTGTAGGACTGAAATGTATAGGATTTGACGTATATGACGGGCGTCAACGAATGTCAAAAACGTCAAATCCTATACATTTGTCATTCTATTCCATCATACGCCGAGCAACGAATTGCCACTTGTTTAGGGGGGCTGGTCAAAACCTATGTGGGTGTTTTATCCAAGTGACTATGATAACAAAGGTCAATCCATTATTTAAGAGTTCAAGAAAGAAACTTACTTTTAAATTCACAGCAGTAGGTAAGTATGCGCCTATTTTGATAATGGTGCTCGTGAACCCATTTTCGTGACTTTAGTGGTGTTATAAAGATAGAAAGTAGTCGTGGACATCATTTCAGAGAATTCCTTACACAACACAAACTAAATATAAAAAGGCGAAGTGTACTAGGGATAGGTTAGGATCGATACCGCTTTCAAGAGTGGGATCGTCGATAATCCTTAAAGTTCGTCTTTGTACAGAGCCAAAAGGTTCTAGTTGATATTCAGATGGTTCAGAGTAAAAGCTTTAATCTATGTGAGGTCAAACTTGGTGTAACGAAATTCTAGACAAGGTATTAGCACAGAACAGATACTATTATCTGTTCTGTGCTAATACCTACCTTGTCTAGAACCTCATCACCTTCATCACCACAAATACCTATGTATTTGTTAATGAAGGTGATGAGGGTGTTTTAATACTGATGATCACCTTGTGATGAAAAGTGGACCTTCTATGACAGTCACAATTATCTTGCGTACACTTGTGCTGCCTACCCTGAAAGAAAAGATAGATTATGTGCCGTTAGCTCAGAAGACAAGCAGGCCAAGCCTTTGGTCTTACCACTAACAGCACAAAACCGCCCCAGTGAGTCCTGGCTCTTACTCACCGCCGGGAACACAGCACGAGATTATTATAGCCGCGGTATTCTATAAGGCGGAGGTACTTCCCCAGTCGGACTACTCGATTGGGACGGAAATTTCGTAGTGTCCTCCAAATATTTCGACCTGTTAAAAATAAATAAGAAGTACTTCATACAGCTTGGGCCCAGTGAAATCTAAAAATCAACCATTTGAGTGTTTCAAAATAT
This sequence comes from Eilema depressum, assembly GCA_914767945.1. Lineage (NCBI taxonomy): Eukaryota > Metazoa > Arthropoda > Insecta > Lepidoptera > Erebidae > Eilema > Eilema depressum. The sequence goes on from OU612026.1 coordinate 6,981,940, forward strand.
AAGTTACATATAAGTAATTGCCTGCTTGGCAGCGTTCCAACTTGATGTATCCGACAGCAAGGTTATTGCCGTTCTAGGTCGACATCGAGTCTGGGGTATGTAGCCAATATATCAAATGGTCCGAATGATGTGTTTTAGAATATTGTGTTGAAGTAGAATTTAAAATAATTGACATCACCTCGGGTACGACGGGGACTAGCAAGGAGGGATTTTGTAGCGAGATGCCTACTATCGGCGATGATGAGTATGATGACTTAAAACAAATGATATAATAATATCATGATCCTTATTTGTTTGTGGATGGTATACCTCCCCGCTGGACGCTATCGAAGGACGTCACGACCCCCACGACGAGGGCGAAAATCAGACCTCGATCATTTGTGTATGCTGGGTATGTGGATGAGGCCTGTACAAAAGTCAAAAGTATACAAGCTTTTCCATTTCGAACACATGTGAGTAGGTTTTTTTTTTTATCTAGGACATGTCAATTTTACTGCACCTCATCTAATGGTAAGTCTAATTTATTGGATTTACGGTTTTTGTACAGTAGGTTGTACATTTTGACCAAGATAATTTTGAATATTTTGCTAGTCAAGATCGAACTGATGCTGACTGTACCCAACTATCATTTTCTGAATATGTTATGTGGTTTAAGCTTGTGTCAAACATAATATAGATCAAGGTTACTCCTCTTGATAATCGACCATTTATCAAGATAATTGTTATGATTTCCTAGATTAGTTACGTATAAGTGAACACAGCGTAGTTGTTCGATTTTCTAGCTATACCTACCTACTTTTGTCAATCTAGATAAGGCCTCAAAGATCTTAGTTGAGCCCCATACTCCCCTAGAAAACTGTAATACTTGATGGGTAATAATGACACAGCAGAAACGAGACAAAAATATAAAATTTTCTATTACAATAGTTAGGTACGAAGCACGCCAATTTCATTTTGTTCCTTAAAAACTACGTCTAAAGTTTTTCCAACTACAGGTAGAAAACGCAACGTTTTTGTATCGAAATTAGAAACTTACAAGCTCACCTTTCTTCCTTCCTTTAGATTAACGAAGTGTTGAGTAGTACAGTTTGTTCTCTCATTTTTCTGGAACACCTATTTATTACGTCATTAACTCCAGAATGTTGGGTTTAGCTTTTATTTTGACCTTACTTAGCTAACTCGAGGGTTCATTAACAGGCTTGAATTATTAATTGACGTTTTTGAAACTAATAACATGAAAAAGAAGTTCACGGGTTGCTTAAAGGATTGATTTGTATTGATTCCGAAGGTGACCGCATACGTCGACTGCCGACGCACGCACCAGATACGCGTAATTCATTGCGGCTTCTCAATGGTCACCTTTATCCGTATCGGAGTTTAACAAGTAATGGGTGCGCTGTATCTGCTGCATGCGTCTGTCGCTGTCGTTTGCGATCGATTTATCGAAGTCTACAAGCGTTTGTAGACATCGATAATCGCTGATATCGTTCATAGTATGATGTGTGGTGTTGTAAACGTGTCTGAACACCCAAATCTATGATAAACATTTATCCATGAGCCGGGCCGGCCCAATATCGAATACATTAATGGAAAGATTAACCTAATTATATGAAAATGGGTGAAATTATACTTCCAATCATGAGGAACCGATTTCTAACACAAGCCATGTTGATTAGCTGAAGAAGTAGGCTTGTATACCTCGGGACACGTATCTTGGACCTAAATAGCGAGAGAAACAAGGCCCTGGCGCGCGCGGATTGTTTTATCTTCTTCCTCCTAGCGTTAATTCCCAGTCGCATCCGAAGCTTTCAGCTCGGAGTCTGGGGTCCGCTTTTACCAGTCATAGCTACAGATTTGGCTAGACCTCGATATTTTCCGTGAAGCGATTGCCATCTGACCTCCACGACCCAATGTTAACATTAGGCGATATCGAAGCTTTGCAGCTAGACCGTTGTTTTTGGACTTTTTAGGGCACCAACTACCCGTAACGACTGCCATAGATGTTCTTATGGCAACCGGGACCGACGGCTTAACGTGCTCTCCGAGGCACGACCAGACCAATGCAAATACCCATATTTAATGCACACAAATATTTGCACTGAGCGGGGATCGAACCCGCGCCTCCTGCGTAGCGGCCGCGTTCACTACCGCTACGCCACGGAGGCTGTCAATTGGCGCGCGGATTGTTTTACCTATGCTTGGTGAATTTCAGCTCGTTAACCGCCGTAGCAGTTAGCACCCTATGATATCCCCAAAAGACACCTCAAAGCGTGTACTGCGCGTATAGAGCATATTTAGGACACATTTTAGGTTCTAGATATATGTCCTATCCTGAGTAAGTTGGAGTGTGCTCCACGTTCTTCTTCATCTTAGTGTTAATCCCAGTCGCATTCAAGGCTTTCATCTCGAAGTCTTGGGTCTGCTTTGCCAGTCTAACTGCAGATTTGGCTGGACTTCGATATTTTACGTGAATGCTGCCGTATGACCTCCAGAACTCAATAGCAATATTGGGTGATACCGGAGCTTTGCAGCTAGACCAGTTGTTGGACTTTTTATAGGGCTCCAACTACCCGAAACGCCTGCCATAGATGGTCATATGGCAACCAGGACTGGCAGCTTAATGTATTATTCGAGGCACGACCAGACCAATGCAAATACCCATATTCATGCATACAAATGTTTGCACTGGGGATCAAACCAAAGAGAGACGAATGAAAGAAAGAAAAAAAGATGGCTTGTGCGAGTAAGCTAATGTTAATATTGTCTTTAAACTGACAACGTGTGCATGTTATTAGATGTATAGTATATTTAAAAGTAATAGCTATTTTTTACGCCTTGTTGTAGTGGCCATTACTGTATCTATAGAGTTTATATAGATACGTATAGTTTAAGGTACAGTAATATAACGAGGCTCAAAGGCACACTTCGTCGCAAAAATTATTAGACTGATGACTTTTGTGAAGGACGGAGACGAAGTGATTGTTATTGAGACTGAAATCATAAATGTTATGAACGTAACACTTACAATGTAGAAGTGATGTAATTTACTAGTATTACTATTTTGTTGTTTTGGTCTGAATATTTGTAATTTTCTATATTTGGCACCTACGTAATATCGAGACCTAAGCATAACATAACTAGCTTGTATTACTGGTTCTATAACGCGGGTATATTTCTTTTAGTAAACACATATACACTTATTACACACGTAGATAAAATAAATTTCAATGAGCGAGAGTCGAACCTGCGACGCTAAGCAGTGGAACACTTTACCGGTACCTAATACACATAGTATTACAACAAGAAGTATCTTCTGTTTTTGTCTCACATCATACCTACTTCATCTTGTCTCTTGAATTTTTGAAGCATTTAGTGCCTATGCTAAGAATTTTTTTAAGATCTTTTCTCTTTACCTTGTTACGTCATAATCATGACGATCTCATTGCTGTGTCTCACTTGCATCCGAGGTCTCCACCTCAGCACCCTGGGTCCTCTTTTTGGATTTTTCTCTTGCAATTTTACACGGCCGTGGGCTTCTACAACAAGTAGATTATTTATTTAAATGATCTGTAAAATGTTTTTATTTTGCACAGAAAATCAACATCCACGAGCATTACGAAAAGCGTATGTACACAAGTTCAGTAAAACGCTTAATCCACTTTACAAAATTAAGTAGGTATGACATTTTTCCTTTAAAGCTGAGCTCATACCTTTTTAATAAGAGAATATTTGCCAATCGTAAAACATTTGCTGCTGCTTCGTTTTATTAAACGAAATTAAAATTAGCGTTATTCTTTGTAATTATAATCTTTTCTTTATGCAATTTACTAATATTTAGAAAGTAAAAACGAAAAATTAGCAATTTGCATATTAAGTAAGAATATAGCCTTTGTCCACTACTACGATAGCAAACAAAGACACGAAATCGATTATCGTGACCAAACATAGCCTATTTCCGCTAAGCTCTATACCTCTGGATCGATTTCATCAAAGTCGGATCAGTGATTTAGGTGAAAAAGTATAACAGACCGACTGTAGAAGCAGAAACTAATATTATTAGATCAATCAATCAATCAATTAGCCTACTGCAGTCCACTGCTGGACATAGGCCTCCCCCAATGTGCGCCACGTTTGCCGGTCCTCCGCCTTCCGCATCCAGTCCGTCCCAGCCACCTTTCGCAGGTCGTCGGTCCATCTGGCTAGGGGATGTCCTACCCTCCGTTTTCCTACGCACGGTCTCCACTCTAGGACTCGTTTGCTCCAACGGCCATCAGTCCTTCGGCAGATGTGGCCAGCCCACTGCCACTTCAGCTTGCTTATTCTGCGAGCTATGTCGGTAACTTTGGTTCTTTGTCGGATAACCTCGTTACGAATTCTATCCTTCAAAGAAACTCCAAGCATAGCTCGCTTCATAGCCCGCTGCGCGACTTTTAGGTCACGGACTAACCACACCGTCAGTGGCCACGTTTATTAGAATGGATTATTATTTCTAAGAATTTATTCGGGCACACATTGATGGTTGGTTGATGACCATTATGGCTGTACAACAAAATTTCTTTATAGTAACAAAATGATTTCTTTATTTTTTTCTAACCTTTTCTAATATTTAACGGATATTATACTGGTATTGAATTGAATCCGGCACAAAGCCGGAAGTTTAAGTAGTTATGTTTGGGATAAGCTTGGATCAAATGGCGCTTGTTTTGATTCATATGTTAGGTACCTGAGCGATTCTTTTTTCACGGTCAATTTTCCTCCTATTTGGTTGAACTTGGAAAAGACAACTAAATCTTTAAAAAATTGGATCAAATCAAAAATAGCCCGACAAAATCATAACCCTCCTTTGGCTTTCCCGTAGTCGAGTAAAAATTGTAATGTGCGCTATTTAAATGTCTACTTATCACTTGCTTATAAGACGATGACTCTTTAATTTCTTCTGAATTTCACTTTGCCTTTGAAAATTAAAGACTGATAAATTGTCTCATCATTCATATCTTGTCCTAAATTTAGTTAAATACCTCTAGGGACTGCTATAGGTACGTTCACAGCATCATTTTGGAACCTTTAATCTTTTCTTCTACAGTTTTTACATCACGAAGATTTTTCAAGAATTTCTACAACAGGCAATGTTTTGTCCCCAACACTCAATGGCTATAAATCTTTTAGACAAACAATTTGTCAGAGCGCAGTTCTTGTAGTAGACGCCATGACTCTTGAGAATTTTTGGGTTTATGTGTTTAACTCTATTTCATCTCTGAAATGTGGAAGTCAGAGATATTTGTAACTTTGTTCCTTTGATTATCTGATAATCAAAGCTTTGTTCATTTGACTGCCTCTGTGGCGTAGCCGTAGTGAACGCGGCTGCTACGCAGGAGGCGCGGGTTCGATCCCCGCTCAGTGCCAATATTTGTACGCATAAATATAAATATTTGCATTAGTCTGGGTGTCCCTATGTATAATATGTATGTATTTACAAAAAAAAAGTATCTAAGTATGTATATCAGCACTCTAGATTCCATAACACAAGCTAATTAAGCTTACCATGGGTCTAGATAGCATTGTGTAGAATGTTGTAGAATATTTATTTATTATTTATTTATTTGTATTACAAACCTTGCATTTGATTTGAAGTTTTATATTGCATGGTATGCGGGTTATATGTCATACATTGATGAAGAAAGACAAATTACGTAATGAATTCAATATACTACGAGTTACCAGGGAAAAAATACGGATCATTGAAATCTTTTCTGAATATAAAGATACACCAGATATTTTATGAACGAAATAACCCTTATCCCTTATACGTTTTTAGCACATTTTTTGTTGGAAATACAGACTTATAACAGAGTAGGTATGCTTTTGTTTTTCATGTTCATACAAAGTCCTCGAGTGGAGGCCACGTATCGGCAAGCGCAGCGTAGGACGTCCACCCACAAGGTGGACAGACGACCTCATTAAGGCCGCGGGAACGCGCTGGATGCGAGCCGCTTCCAACCGGTCCTATTGGAGATCTATAGGGGAGGCCTATGTCCAGCAGTGGACTTCCTATGGCTGAAATGATGATGACAAATTTTGATAGCAGCCTTCCATCTTTTACTCTTACCTTTTCTTTTCCAATAGCTCCTACAGACGCGAATAACATTTCTTCATACTGCAGAGTTTTAAGGCCATCGTAACTGTATCCATATTTACTAATTTAAGGAATCAAAATTACACAGTCGACGTAATATTTACCTAAAAGATTAACCCGCTTCTCACCGTATTATTTTTTTAAACTAATTTATTGCTAAATTACTTACACAATAATGTATCGACGTGTAGCATAAATAGTTTCGAGAATTTCAAGCTACATTTACCGAAGGCTATACATATCCTGCGTCGTCACTATGCGCCGATGTTCGAACCCATTAGCCACGCGGTCGGCCATTTATTAAAGTACGGCAGGAGCGCCATGATTAAGGATTTTTCCGTGTAAATGAACTCGCTTGACTTGCATTAGGCCTGACGTGTTTCATGCGTGTAGAGTAGTATAAAAAGTCACTGAATATATACTGTGAGGGAATTCTTTAGAGAATGTGGAGGTTGTTGATGAGGGTTGTGGTGAAGACTGCATATTAAAAAAGGTAGAAATTTTGTAGCTGGTATTAATCTAGTGGAGTGAGAAGACAAAAAATAGGGTTCTATTTTTTGTTCTTGAACAAAAACTTGCTCAGAACTTCTAAATTGTCTTGCAAGAAAAACGATGTGGTCGAGTTAGGTATCAATTTTAAGTAATGACAATGAATAGTCTATGAAATTTTATTAGGCATTGCAAAGTGCCTGTAATTCCACTGCGGAATCTCTACCAAACCAGTGAACTGGATATAGTTATCGCTGAAAGTACATAGAAAAATCGTAGAAGGAGGTATTTCCTAGATCAAAAAGTAGCAATTTGACAGAATTAGCAAATAAAAAACTTTAAAAAGTCCTTCACTACTTCTAATTTGACAGAATGATGTTTCTATATTAGCATGGATCTCTTTGGGGTTGCATACGTCCATAGGCACGGTAACCACTTTCCGTCAGGTGGGCTGTGTGCTTGTTGCCCACCTAAGTAGTATAAAAACATCAATTGCCTTATAGAGCGTACAAAAATATGTACCAACATAAACTGAGAAGCTGTTGATTTTCTCTATGTACGACTTCGGTCCATATTGCCGTCAACCAAGCACTTTATCTAAATTCTGTACTACTACTAAAGTTTTTTGACAAAATATCCAACACCACCTTTTGCCTTACCCAACTCAAGATATATATTCATATTTTTGCAAACGGAATTTCTCAAGGGAAAAAGGGAGTAAAACTTCTGTAGCATTCGATAACCATGTGAACGAAGCAAGTTGCGTGAGGTCAGATCAAAATATTTTCAGTTTTATCCAAGTAAGGAAATTGCGTGCGTACTTCTTGTTGTATATTTCTTACTTATTTCTTTCTTTCTTTCTAGTATCATAGTAGTAGTGAGTTTGTTTCGTGCATGCTTCTTGAAAGGAAATTAGTCTATTCACCCTCGCTTCACAAAGGAGATGGATACTCTTCCATACATTCGTGGGCCTGATTGACAGAAAATGGAGCTGTCAGCTGTCACAGCTTAAAAATACAGTTGTAAATTTAGTTTTAAGATTTCTCGTCTTCAAGATTTTCAATTGAGCTGGTTTTTTAATATGTTGAAATAGAAAAACATACCGCTTTTTTTAAGTCATATCTCAACTCATTACAATTTTGGCCCAGAAGTCCCCGTCTCCTTTCTTTCATCAATCTTCTTTCATCCATACTCTTCACGAGTCTTTCTCTATTTTGTCACTATATCTTCTACGATACCACAAAGTTCCCTAATTAGTTTCGATTCGTTTAGAAATTTATAGCGTTGTCCTTTTTTGTATCACTTTACTAGTAGATAGCAGCATTATGCCCGGCAAAGTAGAATTTGGGCCACCCCATCTTTTTTCATGTGGTGATGTACTAAGTGACCAAGGGATAGGGCTGTTTAATATCAGGCAGATAATATATACAACCCAGACTCAGCCTCAGATGTATGGCTTGAGTCAACAATAGTGCTCGAAATACGGCAATAGGTTCACCCCTATTACATGGGATCGAACACAATGATTAGTAAAATGTGGATGTTAATTCATCTTTGCTTAACCAGGGATAAAGGCGTGATTATATGATGTATGTATGTAATATGAACTAGTAGAAAAAGTGATTAAACACAGCCTGTTCTTTCCGTATGCCATGTTGATATGCTAAGAATCACAAATGATAGGGATCATATAATTATGCAGACCCAACATGAGTATAATAAGCGTGCCTCCGCATTTTGTCCCGAGGTTGTAGGTACGTAATGAGCTTTTGTTTCACGAAAATACCAACCTAAATACATTTTAAATTTTCGACATGTGACTGTTATCGTTACAGTCAATGGTGTTTTTAATATACATGCATATGCTCCACATGTTTCTATCCTTACATACTTCCGCTTCCTCTAGTGTCATTAAGCTTTTCATACAAGTTCCGCTGGATCAATATAAGTTTTGAAATGCTAAATATATTTCAGTTTGATTACGTAATTGATTTATACGTTCTGCCCCCTATGAAGAATGTAAAGGTGCGTACAGATCATGTACCATGTTGTATAACTTGTGTTATATAACACGTCCACATTATCTAACATTGTTTTATAACTTTGCAGCATTGTATTATCTTCAGTGTCTACATTACTGAAACATGTTATATAACATTGTTATATAACATGTTATGCTATATAATTTGTACGCACCTTAAGGAATTTGACAGTTGTCGACGCATGTCATAAACGTCAAATCCCATATATTGGTCATTCTTGCTTGTCTTGCCGCTTGTCTACGGGGTGCTGAACTTGAATTTAGAACGCAATTCAGTTATTTATTATATACACACAACAAACACATACCCACACATACGTTCATGATTTTTTGCCTCCGGGGTAGGCAGTAACAACAGCCCTCTATCTACTTCTATACTTACACACAAGCTTCCTCTACTGTTTACTGTATATTAATCCGTTGATGGGTATAACTAGTTAGGATTCAAATTTTATTTTTCTAATTCTAATTCTATTTTCAAATTGATTCACTGCGAAAACACGTCTTATAACAATACGAGTATAACACTTGATTTGCAGCCTTATCCTTATGTAACATTATTTCGACTCTCTTACAACAGACACTTAATAAGTATCTACTTACTTACCTACCCTTAAGTTTTATCCCCTGTATACTTAGTCCCTTTTTATATCCTATATAAGTGTACCGTCACGTTAAACTGCGCCAAGTCAACAATTTAAGTAGACTTTTCCTCAATATATAAAATGAGCGAAAAGGAAATGTATTTTCTTTTCTCGATTAAACTACGGATAAGGAAAATTAAAAGGGACAGAAGGATTGACAGGTTTCAGTGAAATACGTTAGATATCCGATGGTCGGATATATTCGGACACTTTACAACGCCCCTGATATACGAGTATGGCATGGTGTGGCAAGTTTTGGACAGTTGACGTAGATACGAGACGGGGGAACTGACTGGTTGAAAGATAAAATATATTATGGGGAAATCATGTATAATTCATGATGGAATGTATTTGATGTGTTATGAAATTGTATATGAGTTGTGATAATTATTTAGGTAGTTAGTAATGTTATTTGCCTGTTTCCGTCTACACAGTCTCTAATCCTAGCGTTAATTCCCAGTCGCATCCGAAGCTTTTCAGCTCGGAGTCTGGGGTCCGCTTTACCAGTGTTAACTACAGATTTGGCTAGACCTCAATATTTTTTCGTGAAGCGATTGCCATCTGACTACCACAGCCCAATGATTACATTAGGCGATATCGAAGCTTTGCAACTAGACCGTCGTTTTTGGATTTTTTTAGGGCTCCAACTACGACTAACGACTGCCATAGATGTTCTTATGGCAACCGGGACCGACGGCTTAACGTGCTCTCCGAGGCATGACCAGACCAATGCAAATACCTATATTACATGAACACAAATATTTGCACTGAGCAGGGATCGAACCCGCGCCTCCTGAGTAGCGGCCGCGTTCACTACCGCTACGCCACGGAGGCTGTCAAAGTCTGTTTCCGTCTACACAGTGTTATGCAGTATCTTTTTTAAAGGAATACATATTGCTTTAGCAGTTATAAATTTTGAAGGACACTATGGGAACCCACTAAAATTTTCAGGGCTCACGCCAATTTCACCTGTAAACGGGTATATAAACCTCAGGTGGCAATTGCACTGGTAAAAACTAATCCAACTAAATTATGGAAGGGAGAAGTATAAATGCGGATCACGGACTCCAAAGTGTATACAAGCCTGAATGCAACCGGAATTGGCGCTATGATAAAATGACATTATTGAAATAACGTGCATACTTTATATTACACTAGCTGTTGCCCGCGGCTCCGCCCGCGTGGAATTCGGACTCCGTACAAACTTTTCTTTCGTACTAAAATTGCCTCGGATACCATCCCCGTTAGCCATCAGGAGTGCCATGTGGAATTCGGACCCACTAAACAGCATGCCGTCGCGGGTCTTCAGTTGCTGGAGTGTAAAATTGCCTAGGGCATTTTCCGCACCCCCCGGCTGACCCTGGGCCATCTACAATTTTAAGATGGCCCTCTCAGAAGTGGAAAGCACGATGTCCCATCGAATTCCGGAAAGGGAGGAGACGGGCGTGAAGGGATGACAGGAGGCCGGACCTATAATCCTCACGTCTGCGCTCGGTGACCAGCCCTTCCCTTTCCTGCTCTCTACTAGGCCTCCTCGTAGTCAGAGGGACATGTGGGAAGCCTTTGAGCAGCCCTCTATAGAGCTGCTCCCGTTGCTGTATGTATTTGCCGTAGGTAGGTGGGTGAGGGGCGTTAATGCCTCCGTTACCCAGGATGCATCACATGGAGGTTCCAATCCCGCATTCGGATCCCGTTACCGTTGCATCTTGTGTTCAGCTGACCTTCCCTGTCTTCGCTCATGAAATACTTCGAACACCCGTGGTTGCACCCTTTTAGCCCATGCCCGTAATAATAATTAGTTTTCAAATAATGTATGGTAATTTACCGGATTTATTGACATTATAATTTCGTAATGTCTTTTGAATAGAACGTCCGATTTCAATAATTCAAAAAGTAATCAACAGGTATTGAAACAATCTTAAATACCAAACGAATTATTTAGATAAGAATTAATATAAAGGTATAGATTCCGTGGTCTGACTTTGATCGGCATTTCGGCTTGAATTTATATCGTCGCGCGTTACTTTCATACTGCAATAGATTATACAGTGTAAAGGGCAATTTTGATCTACATTAAATGTACAATGTATCTAACGTATTTAGTCAGATAAGGCTTAACACTATATTGTTAAAAATAGCTTCGAAAAAGACACATATTTTTTTTATAATTTGTAAAAGATAAAAATGGTTATTGTAAGCTACCCTTATTAGATAGACATATGCTGTCGCGGATTTTTATGTAGACCTTTTTAAGTTATACATTTCTACAGTACATTATTTTGTTCTATCTTCAATAGTTTTCGCAGCGTACGCGATGTAAGGAATTTTTTAGGTCATTTTTTTTACACCTTGGGTTACATTATTGAAGTTTTATCCAGGATCCCTATTTTTTGAAAATTAATTATAGCCTATGTTAGTCAGTGATAGTGCAGCTTTCTAATGGTAAAAGAATTTTTGAAATCGGTTCAGTAGTTCTTGAGTTTACTCGAATACAAAAATACAAATCTAATATTAGTAAAGAATGAATGGAAATCTGCCCGATTTACATTTATGCTCACTGCTCCGCTCCCTTTAGTAGTAGCGTGATGTTATATAACCTATGTTACTCCCAGATAGTGTAGCTTTCTATAAGTGAAAGAATTATTGAAATCGGTCCAGTAGTTTCGGAGCCTATTCGTTACAAACAAAAAAACAAACAAACAAACAAACAAAAAAACAAATCTTTCCTCTTTATATTATTATTATTATTATTATTATTATATTATATTATTATTAGTATATTAGTATAGATATACATAATTTTGACGAAATAAGGAAAATTTAGTGTCACATGTATTAATGAATACAATGAAAGATAGAGAGACAAAAATCGCTTGTTTATTTTAGCATCTATTTAGAAACGCGGTAATTTAACTCGTGAAAGAGTCGTTTGATGCTAAATTGAAACTTCATATGATCCCCACAAAGCGGTACCCACATGTACAATACAAAACAATACAACAACAGAATACAATCCAACCACACAACCTCAAATACACAGGCACACAAACCTAGCTGGTATTACTAGGTACTAGTTTCTCGTAAGCCCACCAATTAGGTTCACTTGACACTCTATTAGAAGCACTGAAGTTGGCGTCGGCGTAACAAGATAAGGTAGCTCGTAGGTCTGTCTGCATTCTATTAGCCAAATTCGATATACTGATAAATTCAAGTTGTTTTACTTTGCACAATGCAGATAAGATTACAAAATATGATTCTGGGGTTTAAGGAATCTGTATATTAAAGTGAAATACCACTTACTGATTAATCACGAAATCTCAGAAACTTTCATCGTCATCATCATCTGCATATAGACGTATTTTCCTGATTGCATTCGTGGCCAAGATGACCTCGAAGCTCAGGGTCCGCCTTCCGGCTCTTCCTCCTCCACTTCGCACGATCTTGGGCGTCCATGGTAGTGAGACTATTCGCACGCTAAATCTCAGAAACTATAACATCTACAAACTTGCTAAGAACGGATTTTACGAAACTCCACCCCTAAGGAGGTAAAACGAACTCCACGAGTAAAAAGTCGCTGGTGGTCAATAGCATCTTTTAAATCCCTAAGGCCAGTGTACAGCTATAAAATGTCTACCAAAACTGTTCAAGAAAGTGCTTAAAGGGTAATATGGACAATTATGAATTATAAGTGTTGACTTTTTTAACAACTGCGAAGGGTAGACAGAGGTTAACATTTCATAATTATGTACAGTGGGCTATAACAGAAGTCTGTATACAATTGGAAACTAAATTGTATGAAGTGACGCCACGCGCCATCGCCATCTAGTAAGTAATACACTGGTGAACACCAATATATTGACTGTAAATAAATGTATTTTTTCATCTCCGTGACACGCAGCTCTTGCTTGTGTCGCTAGAGCAGCGGCCACGCCTCACAACCATACAAGAGAACAGGCCTAATGATCGTCTTATAGACCTGCCCCTTCAACCTGACTGGCATTTTAGCATCACAGGTGACGCCAGTCATATCTATAGTCTACTGTACGAGTGTAATTGCTAGTCAAACTTTCAACATACATATATGCAACAAGGATCTTATATTCAAGATCCGAAATCTGTTCAGTGACGTGTTCAACATTAGCAAGGTTTGATACCCATAAACCCGCCCATGTACTTTGAAGCACCTGTGTCAGTTATTGATTTATCTGGATTTAAACTTTGAAACTGCCTGATTTAAGATGTATGTACATATTATGTAAGCCTATAATGAGACACGTCTTCACATTTTCGGGCAGAATTCTCCACAGATATGTTTCAGCAGGGTTGATTATGTGGGAATCAAACCAATAACCTCAGACTTGAGTCATCGATCACAACGCTGCAGTATCAATGCAGATGTAATTAGATCATCCAGTTATTTTACTTTCCAGTGCATTTTTTTGCAAAATATCCGGAGCGCGTAATACTCCCCTTCTTTATTAGCAAGGCATTCATTTCATTATTGACCGCAAGTTGGCGCCGCAGTGGCGCTGACATCGCTGCATAAAGAATCTCTGGGTATAAAAGAAAAATATTAGATTATCAAATTAACTTATTTTGTATGATAATAGTACATTATGGTACAAGCGTGTAATCACCATACACGCGAGTGGCATACGATTCTTTTCAACACACTTGCGAATAAAATAATATTAAAAATACTACATAACACAATCAAAACACAATTGTAAAAATCTATTTGTTGTCATACTTGTCATAAATATGCGCGCGCACCTAACATTTTTTTTATTTGTTCCTTTCGGAACAGGCTAAGGTGCTATCACTATGCTGCCTTGTCATCTACTTACTTATTGGAATTAAGGTAACTGTACCAATGCTCGACACTTTAAGGAAAAATAAAATTTCAATCTAAAAAATTTAACAAATTAATTACAGCATGGTCGTTACATTCTTTTTTAACTGTTACAGCAACAATTAGACATTAACTTTTGCCCATAAAATCTTTAAAATCTATCATACTTTTACTTTAAATTAAATTATTATGCACTTGGTCGAAAACACCAATGCTAGACATCATTGTCCCAATGGTCCAAGTATGTCAATAACTTCAATATTTATAACGTTTATACTAAAATTAGTAATAATCATAACTTATAAACAAAAAAATCACACCTATAAAAATCAGTACCCTTGGCAAAAATCTTAAGAAATAACACGATCGTGTTCACGGAGTCACATTATTTGCTGTCAACAGTCTTTCTAAATTTACTTCGGATGGTGTTGCGAATATTTGAACATATCTTATAGATACCATTAGGCATCTTTTAAGTCAATAGTCTTATAAAACAAATGGATAATTTTCTCAAAATACTGGGTTTTGTTCGAAAGTGTCTAGCATTGGTACAGTGTCGAGCATTGGTACAGTTACCTTATGATTTTTTTTCTCTGTAAATACTCACAGAGAAAAAAAAAACATTTTAGTGAAAGTTTTGTTTATTAAACACGTAATACAAGTTGAAATTGTCTTTTAAAATACGAAGTTGCATGAAATGAGCAAGCAATAGGTATATTAATTCGTTTGTAATATATTGGACACGATTTTTTTTGTATCAAAACTTTTTTAAGAACAAAGCAACTTAATCAATGAAATTAAAAAAAAGAAGTCTATAACTCACTTTTGTGAATAATAGCAATGAAAAAGTCACAGTTTTATAATAGGTGTCATTCCGTGCTTAATTACGGTGAAATAAAAGCCTGTTTATAAGCAAGTGTGTTGAAAAATATATTGTAGTATATAAACACCAATGTATAACTTATAAGATTTATTTAGTGAAATTTTATAACATTTGCATGTTAACTATGCTAACTATTCAAATCGATTAAGATAGGCAAAAGGGAATCAGCTCAGGCGGGACTCGAACCCGAGAACTTTCCCTTACAGAGGAATGCTGTGACCCCTGAGCATAGTATAAATAGAACCCTGAAATGTCTGAGCTGATTCGCTTTTTTCTAACATCGATTAAATGATTATATCGTAAGGGTGATAATAACTCTAATTTTTCTCACGTTTATATTTTTTTACACTGCACTAACTATAACCAAAACCACCAAACCCCACCAAACCAAAACCCTCGAGCCTTTGCAATTGCGTAGAGATGTGGCATCTTTGGCGGTATTTTACCGTCTCTATCACGGTGAATGTTCTGATGAGCTCTTCCAATTAATCCTACCCTCTCCTTTCCTATATAGGACAACACGTGCAGGGCTTAGATGCCACCCGCATACGGTGCAGAATATTCCATCGAGAACCAAGCGGTTCGGCGACTCCTTCTTCTGCCGCACCGTTAAGACTTGGAATTCCTTACCAGTTCACGTGTTTCCCTCCTCCTACAGTCCCGGGTCCTTTAAGCGGGGCGTGAAAAAGCATCTGATGAGGCCGTCAAGCTGAGTGCCACCATTGTAACATGATACGTGTCTGTAATGGTGACCCTCTTTTCAGAGACTTTGCCTTCAGCTTACCATCAGGCGAGGCGAAGTCAAATTGACGTGTCCTATATAAAAAAAAAACACATCAGCCAGTTTATGATAATAGGAGGATTTGCAAATATAACAGAACTATTCCATTGATATATACTTAGTTTGATTTATATTTGCAAATAATAATCTTCTGGCATTAGCACAGCGACAGGTCGACATTTTGCGTGGCCAAAATACTGGGCTTTTTGCTTCACAAAGAATTAATATTTCCATTCAACGTGGCAATGCCGTCCGCCCTCTGGGAACGTTAGCAATCGGTGACGCTGCCAAGGAATTTTATACCATATGATGATATGAATACAATTACTTTTTATTTGGCACACCTTTGTTTCATTTTACGTTTAGAAAATTAGAAATTTGCTTTCTAGATACGTTTTTAATATTTCGCTGCTATATGTTTTTAGAAATGAAAATTCAATTTAAGTTTTAAATATTTTCTATTAATTTGAAACCAGCGTACCAAACTGAATGGATTTTAATGAAACTTTATAATAATATAGCTTATACATCAGAATAGCACATAGGCTACGTTTGGTCGCGATAACCAACATCCACGCGGGCGGAGCCGCGGGCAACAGCTAGTCTGTAATAAGTAGGTACATTGAGCAATATTATTAGGGTTTTCAAAGGATGCCTAGTCGACCTTACCCGCCTACATTATTAATCTTATATACCGAAATGTCATTCAAGCCGAAAGGAAAATTGATTTCGGATCAAAAGACGCACAATACAAACTAATTTGAAAACTTAACTAATTTATCTGGAATAGTTAGGCTCTGATTCAAATGACAGTCACGGCCATAATTGGTACCGGACTACGATTCAACTCAATCGACTTTAATTGGAACCTACAGAGCGGCAAAAGTAAACAAGGCCGGCAAATGTCAACACAAAAGTTATAGGGAACTGTAGCATCGACGCCTCTGACAAAGGCAAAAGATTCTTTTGTATTGCGCACATAGGGCGGCCATTAATGGAATGTGTTTTCAGTAAAGTTTATAGCTAGCTGTTGCCCGCGGCTCTATCCGTGTGGATGTCAATTATCGCGACCAAATAAATAGCCTACCTACGTCCTTTCTCAACGTATAATTGAACAAATTTCATCAAAATCGATTCAATGGTTTAAGTGTGAAAGCGTAACAGACAGACAGAATTACTTTAACCCCGCGTTTACATACTGCCGCTCGCATTGCTCATCGTGTTGCCAGAAATATTCGCGCGATTAATGCCCTAGCATTTACACACTCCAATCATCGCGTTGGTCCGCATTACAGTATTCGCCCTGCAACGGAGACGGACGTAAACGTATGGAGGACAACGCTGTAGCAGTGTACGCAATAAGCTTTTACAGCATAGCGAATTAATTAAATAGATTATTAATAAAAACTATCACTTTCAACTACTATACACTTTCCGTAGATCGATATAAATATTTTTAAAAGTAAATATTCGAGGAGCAATAACGAAAGTCGTGTTTTATTTAGCTTAGCGCCATCTAGCGGTCTCGTATAGTTCATCGCGCTAGTATTTGCGCAACATACGCGGCAGTACTCGCGGCATGACGAATATACCATTCACACCACGTCTCTGCCCACTTCTCTCGCCACTTCCCTCGCTCTGCCGCGAGTATGTAAACGTAGCATAATATTTAGGTGTGGTGGTGTATGTGTATACTAACCTTATCTTTACTATATTGATAGTAATATTATAAATAAAACACAATACTGTTCTGTAATACAGTTACTGTTGTCCATATCATTCTAAGGTCCGCATTTTAAAACAATGTTTAGTCATGAATCGCTGACTAACTAGTTTTATGTACAAATTGTTTTCTAGAACTAAAGTCGAGATTTTAAGAACATGAAATGACGTTGAATGAAATTGTTATATCACATCAGATGGTAAAGAGAAAAGCCCTTTTTTACACCAAATATCACTAATTTATATATTTTTTAATGGTTGACTTTCCTTTGTAGTCAGTATTGTCTCGGTATCTCTATGAAGGCATCGACAGTAGTCTGCAAGCGTATCTAAAGCACTTTGATATCGCTCAAACAAGTGTCGCGAGAGCCATTAGGGTAAGATTTTCCCGAATAGACCCACAGACGGCCCACAGATGGCGTGAGTTTTAGTCGGTTCATGTCCTCCTTGCACTGAGCTGGGATCGAACCCGCGCCTCCTGTATAGCGGCCGCGTTCACTACCGCCTCACTACACAGAAGCTATGTATGTTATGACGCACGTGAACTTGGCATCTCATTTGCTAGCATCTTACAAAAAATCGACAGTTCTAATGGCATTGATTTCAGTACTGAAATCGCATTAAAAAAAACTTACAACTAACTTCACAAACATTTTCCAACATCTCATCGAAAAACCTCACATACAATGGCATCCCATATATGTAGTTATAAAGTTCTCGATAAGTTTTAAATATAGTTCCATCGATTTTAGTAACGAATTCGCATTTTTTTTAAACTAAGATGCTAACTTCACAAATATATTCCAGCATCTCACATCTCACCAATTTTCAAAAAAAATAAAACTGTGTGGACGTTGCTATCAACAAGTTTAGCATGCAGAACTCTTTAGCTATCTAAAGAGTTCTGCATGCTAAACTTGTTCTGCTCTACTGGTTAAATCTAATAAAAATGGCTAATAGTAGCCGACAAACGACACAAGATTGAGATGCCAAGGTCTAAATGAATGTTCTGTGTAATACTACTCTTTTCTACTATTTTCTTGTGTTTTATTTAATTTATGAGATATTTATAAGAAGAAGTTACTCTGTATATCCTGTAGTGTATCCAGGTATATGGATATGGTATATGGGAGGTGTATGGGGGCTCACCTAGATCTTGAGCCCCAAGCCAACCTCACCTGCAAGCTGGTGCACCTGCTGAACAACGGACGAGGCTCTGGCGCTGGCTTTCCCCTCGGGGTTGGGGGGTCGGACGGCAGTCGCCCCTGGAAAAGCCAAAATTGCCAAATTTAAAATAAATGGCTCGAAAAGAAAGAAGGAATCGCAATGAGGGTAGGGCGCCGCCGCAAAACGGCGCGCATGAGGGTCGCCCGCCTCGTGTCGCAAGTGGGCAAGGGCTACCGTGCCTGAGCCGGGCACGGCTAAAGATGTTAGGCCAACTTTGTGATTCCCGGAAACTCCGCTTCGCAACGTGGAACATCGGCACGTTGACCGGTCGCACGAGGGAGTTGGCTGACGTACTCTGCAGGCGGAGAGTGGCCGTGGCGTTCCTGCAGGAGACTCGGTGGGGTGGCGATAGCACCATGCACATTGGGGAGGGCTACCAGCTGATGTACACAGGTGCACCTGACGGGCAGGCCGGGGTGGGCGTGGTGCTCTCCCGGGCGTTGCAGGATGACATCTTGGAGGTGAAGAGCTATAGCGCCCGACTTATGGTTGTGAGGGTGCTTATCGATGGGATTATAACCCACCTGATAAGTGCTTACGCTCCACAGGCTGGGCGTGGCGAAGCCGAAAAGATCTTGTTCTGGGACCAACTCGGGGGAGTGCTTCGTGACGTCCCGCTGTCGCAGGAGATTGTCTTGGGCGGTGACCTGAACGGTCACGTGGGTGACGGATGTGAGGAGTTTGGGCGTGTCCACGGCGGTTTTGGATACGGTAGTCGCAACCCAGAGGGTGAGCACATCCTTAGAACGTGTGCGACTGCCGACCTGGCCATCGTGAACACGTACTTCAAAAAGAAATCCGAACATCTTGTCACCTACAAGAGCGGGGGGCGCTTAACCCAGGTTGATTTCCTGCTCACTAGGAGGCACAGCATCAGCAGGGTGGCCAACTGCAAGGTTATACCCGGGGAGAGTCTCACTAGCCAACACCGTCTCCTTGTCATGGACCTCCGCGTGAAACCCAAAGACAAACGTGCCGAGCGTGCCCAACGCAAAATCAGGTGGTGGCTGCTTGATGAAGCTAAGTCCCAAAGTTTCGTCTCAGCCATCGGTGACAAGTGCGCCGATGCTGTAGACGAACCAGTACAGGTTTCTTGGGACAGGATTCGGGCAGCTATTCTTGAGGCGGGGAGGGTGGTGCTCGGCATGTCTAACGGTGGACGCAAGTGTGACAAGGACACCTGGTGGTGGAACGACACAGTCCAGAGAGAGATCAGGGTGAAGAAAGCCCTCTTTAAAAAGTGGCAAGCGTCCAAATCTTCCGACGACCGCGATGCGTACAAAGATGCAAAACGCGCCACCAGGAGAGCCGTAGCCAGGGCCAAACGAGACCACTTGCAACCTCTATATACCAAGTTGGAATCGTCTGAGGGGCAAAAGCTCATATATAAGTTGGCGCGCTCCAGGGCCAAAGCGGCGCAGGGTCTATCCAAGTGCCGCTGCATTAAAGACCCTGGGGGCAATTTGTTGTACGAGAAAGTCGCGGTGAAGGAGAGATGGCGCTCATACTTCCACGAGCTGCTGAATAAGCAGCATAAAGAGGTGCAGCCACCAGACCTCCCTCCGAATCAAGGACTAGTGCCACCGATAACGCCTGTGGAAGTCCAGACTGCCATTCGCCGCATGAAGAACCGGAAAGCTGTCGGACCCGACGAAGTCCCCATCGAGGCTTGGAAGGCAATGGGCGCCCGTGGTGTGGGCATTCTAGCAAATCTTTATAACCGCGTACTCCTCACCGGCGAGATCCCGAGCCAGTGGAGGCTGAGCATCATCACGCCAGTCTTCAAAGGCAAGGGATCGGTGCAGGAGTGTGGTAGTTACCGCGGTATAAAGATAATGTCCCACACCATGAAGCTCTATGAGCGGATAATCGACTCCCGGATCCGACAGGAAAGTACACTCTCGGAGTGCCAGTACGGGTTCCGTCCCGGGCACGGGACCATGGACCCAGTGTTCGCCCTAAGGGTTGTGGCGGGGAAATACAGGGCGAAGAACACGCCCCTGCACTGCCTATTCTTAGACATGCAGAAGGCCTTCGACTGTGTTCCTCGCGACGTGATCTGGTGGGCACTGCGGGCCAAGGGTGTCCCAGAGACTTACATTGACACCATCCGAGACATGTACTACGATTCCGGTTCCGTGGTTCGGACTGCTGTTGGCGACTCGAAAGCCTTCCCCATCACCGTCGGGGTACACCAAGGATCCGTCCTTAGTCCTTACCTGTTCAGCGTGGTATTAGATGTTTTGTCGGACAGCATTAGAAACTCACATGAGCAGCCTCCGTGGTTGCTCATGTATGCTGATGATATTGCGCTCATGGACGCGGACAGGAGCAGATTGGTGCGACGCGTGAAAGGATGGAAAGAAGCGCTTGAGAACGGCGGTCTGAAGCTAAATGTAGCGAAGACAGAATACTTAGCGTTAAACTCCACAGATCCCACACCCGTCCGCATAGGCGATGATTTGGTCGAGCGCACGGACCAGGTTAAGTACCTGGGATCTGTACTTCATGTGACCGGTGAGATCGACCACGACGTCAAGGCACGCATTGCTGCCGCGTGGGCCAAGTGGCGAGAAATGACTGGCGTGACCTGTGATCCTAAAATGCCAGTCAGGTTGAAGGGGCAGGTCTATAAGACGATCATTAGGCCTGTTCTCTTGTATGGTTGTGAGGCGTGGCCGCTGCTCGAGCGACACAAGCAAGAGCTGCGTGTCACGGAGATGAAAATGTTGCGGTGGATGTGCGGCGTTACGCGTAAAGATCGCGTACGGAACTCTCGCATCCGCGGCAGCCTCCATGTCCGTGACATCGCGGATAAAATGCAAGAGAGCCGCCTTCGCTGGTGCGGCCACGTCTTGCGGCAACCGCCAGGCTACGTGGGGAACAAATGCCTGGCAATGGTACCCCCGCCGGGTCCAGGTAAAAGGGGTAGGCCAAAGAAGTCCTGGCTTGACGTCGTGGAGGGTGATATGCGTGCAAATGGTCTCACTACCATGGACGCCCAAGATCGTGCGAAGTGGAGGAGGAAGAGCCGGAAGGCGGACCCTGAGCTTCGAGGTCATCTTGGCCACGGATGCAATCAGGAGAATACGTCTATATGCAGATGATGATGATCCAGGTATATGAATTCCAGATCTGTAGGTTTCATAGTTAATAAGAAAAACGGTTTCGAAAATACCGATTTTACGATGCTGATCTGATTCGGGGCTTTAAGATAGGTCTCGGTCGGATAGTCTATATATCAAAATAAAAGGGCATACATGACTCTGAACACTTCCTTTTCAATGCTCAATAATTCTCTTCAGGTCCCAAAACTAGTTTACGCCCCACTTCACGATAGTCACGTTCGCGACCAACTTTCCTCGGTTGTCCCATAATAATGAAGGGTCACATTGACCTTCCCGGCTACTTGATTTTATTTTTACTCGCTCCCCATCCATAATATGATATTACTTCAAGTCGTTAACTTTTATATTGCGTGCCATAGTTTTATGGGAGATACTGGGGCTTATATTCCTTATAATCGCTGGATTCTTCTCATAAGTACGTTCTGAATAGTTGTTTTTCTCTGTGTTGTTGTTTTGAAAGGTATTCTTCAAGAATGGTTCTGCTGGTCATACTTTCATATAGTCTCTCTGGTATATCTCGGTACTGGAGGGCAGACAGAAGTGTATTAACCTACCAACGCTACCGAATGGTTTGAGGCCTACTTCCTTTGCCGTACGTCCCAGGTCTTTCAAACGGGGTGACAGTCAATTGACGGGCCAAATATAAAAAAAAACCTTTTTAATCAAGTTTATCTATCTGTATGTAGTAACGAATTATACCTAAGTAGCAAAATGAAGGAAGTCTAAAGGAAAGTCCCTTACACTGTATAGACCCATACCTAGCTTATTATTACGTGTGAAGATAAGTATAGCATCTACGTGTCATGTGACAGAAGTAGCTCGCCTACTTTAAAAGTTCTATAAGCTGTACCCACTCTAATAATATTTCGTGGTTTCATTTGAAGATATAAATTAACAGGTAGTCCCTTGACCTACAAGGCAACACTCGCACGCTTTTAAAAGTTATTTCTAATTAGAATAAATCGATTTCTTTTTTAAAAATAATCGATTAAAGTAGGTATCGACTCGTCTACCCTACACTATCCTAGACGGTGACAGCTCATTCTTTTTCCGTGCGAGGCAACGAGTGCACGCGCTTCTACTTTGTATCGCTTTTCTTTGTTCCAATTTTAAAAAGAACGGTGTTTTGTTTAAATTCACGATGCGATGATATTATATTAAGAAGATG
Source organism: Eilema depressum (assembly GCA_914767945.1). Lineage (NCBI taxonomy): Eukaryota > Metazoa > Arthropoda > Insecta > Lepidoptera > Erebidae > Eilema > Eilema depressum. The sequence goes on from OU612026.1 coordinate 7,005,008, forward strand.
GAAAAATTACGGGATAAACACCGTCACAAACGGCGTTGAGAAGATTCATTCTCATGTTCGGATGACGGTACGGTACCCCACAAAGTTAGTACTTAACTATTTACCTTTTCCCGTACAAGTACTGGTCAAAGTGACAGTCTTGATGCTGGTAATTTGCCATAGATTCTCATTTGAACGCGGCAAACAGCAACCTGCCATAGATTCCATAAGCGAACGAGGCGTTACAAATATACCGACGTAAATTGGTAATAGATTCAAACTTAATTTACCTTCTACCGTACAAAAACTGGTCAAAGTGACAGTCTTGATGCCGGTAATTTGCCATAGATTCTCATTTGAACGCGGCAAATAGCAACCCGCCATAGATTCCATAAGCGAACGAGGCGTTACAAATATACTTATATTGGTAATAGATTCAAACTTAGAACTATTACATTTCGACGTACCTCCTACTTACATAACTATGTAATAGTTGAGTTACGCTTATTCATTTTTCGATTAGGAGACGAAACGGCGTTGTGGGATTTAACACAACCCATAGAAACTGAGCCGCAACCTGGTCTGGGGCCGGAAGACATAGTCGTAATTCTCGACCCCCATGGGTCTCAGCCTGACATCTTGCTGGAGTCTGTTCCGACTCAACAGGATGATCTGAATTCGACACCACCGGCACCACCGCCAGCGGCGCTTCCTGAACCTCCATTGGATCCAGAGATCCTGTGCGCTCTTGGTGAGGCAACTGATGAAGGTCCTGTATGTGGCCCGGAAATCCATAACAACTTAACTCAATTATTATGGACACCATTACTCAAAAAGGGAATGGTTAAAGACATGAGAGACAAAATGTTAAAACAGTATCTCATACCCAGTAATTGTACGTTACCTCAAGCGCCAAAATTAAAAGTTGAGACATCTCAACAACAATTGGGTGCATGTATTACAGCTATTAGCAAGGCGATGACGTCATTAATAACAAGATCGAAGCGATTAAAACACTAAGTGAGGGCTGTCGCATTTTATGTGATTTACATAATTCAGAAACCCAGGCTCGGATAAAAATGGTTATACCCGGGATAGCGAAGCCTTTTCTCAATGTCATACAGGACAGCGAGATGAGACGTTGTTCGGTTCCACCTTACCGGATAAAATAAAGACGTCTAAAACTATTTAAAAACAGGGTCTACAGATAAAGACGACTGAGCCATTGCCAGTGAAATCTAATACCAATGCCCAATCCCAAAACACAATGTCTGCGCGCCATCAGTTCCAGGGAAACTGGGCCGGACCTTCTCGTTATCCAACGAACAGGGGGGGGGGCGAGGAGGTCAGAGGCGATTCCCCACGGCAGCACGCCGATCAGCAGCGGCGACGGCGACATCGATGTCAGTAACCAAGGCGAACCAGAATCGCTCACGCGCCCCTACGCCAGTAACACAGGTACATGCAGATAGGGTACAACAGTTCTATAATTGTTGGACCCACATTACTAATAATACTAGTATTCTTAATTGGACCATGAAGGGAATATCTATTCCATTTATATGTGAACCGTTTCAATCTTGTATGCCCTCGAATTACGTGGTCATTGAGTGAACAGCGTGACATGTCACTAGCTATCGAGAATGAACTGAACTAGGTGCTAAATCACAGGTTGAGCCCAGTTCAGATCAGTTTATTTCCAGTACATTTTTAGCTCCTAAGTCCAACGGTGGTAAAAGATTTATTTTTAATTTAAAATCTTTAAATCGTTTCATACCTAAAACCCATTTTAAAATGGAAGACAGTGTAGAACTGCCTGTAAGTAAGTACAATCAAACTGGTACTTGGCGACCGTAGATATGAGAGAAGCATACCTACTTATTCCCATTGCTAAACAATTTCGTAAATACCTCCGATTCCATTATACCGCGCAAAACTCATACAAAATAATAACTTACGAGTTTAACGCATTGCCCTATGGGCTCGCCATAACTCCAAGGTGTCTCACTAAGATTGTCAGAGAGGTTGTACGTAATTGCGGGTTTCTGTCTGTATCGCATTTAGACGATTTGCTTTGTTTAAGGAGCAGTTACGAAGAAGGTCTTTGTAACGTAAAGGAAACGGTAGCATTACTAGAATGTTTGGGATTAGTACCTAATATATTACAAAAAAAAAAAAAAAAGTAATTTGCAACCTCAAAAATCTTGCAAATTTTTTGGATTCATTTATGACACCATTGATATGACCTTATCGTTAGGTACCTGTAGACAACCGCAACAAGATAGCCTGTTTAGTACAAAAGTATTCCAATCTACCCACAGTTTCAATTAGAAATTTCTCCCAATTGGTAGGATACTCGTAGCAGCGTGCCCGGCGCGGGCGGTGCGCTACGGTTGGTTGTATACAAAGATATAAGAAAGAACGAAATATTTATGTCTACAACAACACGGTACATTTGACGTAAAAGTAAAACTTCCTTTAACATCCTAAGTGATTTGAACTGGTGGTCTCAAAATATTTACAAAGTAAATAATCCACTAAAGACCCAAAGCTACGCGCTGGAAATTTACACTGACGCGTCACACACCGGCTGGGGTGCATTTAGTAATGAGGTAAGAGTTAATGGTGCTTGGAAAGAAAGTGAAATCAGTTTTCATATAAATTATTTGGAACTGTTAGCCGTATTCTTCGCCCATAAATGTTTTGCTCGGGACCAAACTGACTGTGCTATCCTGCTTCGTGTAGATAACACTACCGCTATAAGCTATAGGCACGGTAATACTATCCATACAGTATTGTAACTCGGCCGTATTTTAGAGATAAGTGCCTAGAGCCGCGCGGTACGTACACATGCGGTAGGGTTGCCCACCCACAGCAATTTGATTACAACTGCCGACTTTAACTTTCTATCAAGTACTTATATATTATATAAGATAGTTTTGTGGTTATAAATATGTACCTATTATTTTTTTAATTAAACAAATCAAATACTTTGTGAATAGAATAGTTTATTAACGTTTCTATTAGGTAGGTTTATAAGGTCATAGGTGACGCACACATATCCCGAGGTTTTAAAGACAAGTGTAGGTACCTACCTACTGTATCATGATCTTCCCATCTACCTATACTCCATTCGGTTAAGTACCTACTTAACAAAACGTAAACAACATTGATAGCCCTAAAACGGCCAACAACGACCGTCTAGCTGCAATGCTTCGATATCGCCTAATGTCACCATTGGGTTGTGGAGGTCAGATGACAGTGTCTTCACGGAAAATATAGAGGTCCAGCCGAATCCGCAGTTAAGACTGGTGAAGCGACTTCGACGGTGAAAATGCGACTGGGAATTAACGCTAGGATGAAGAAGACTATTCTGTTTAGACTAAGAGACTGAAATCCGAAATCGAACTAGGTAGGTACTAGTTAGTCAGTTAAGTTAGTTAGCCTAGTTTTTTTGTTTAATGTTTAATACCATATACTATGTGATTTTATAAAAAGTGGCTACAATATATTGTTTACCTTTGGTTAAGTACCTAACCGAATGGAGTATAGGTAGTTTACTTGTGTCAAACACTTTACTCAATTTATTTATTAATCCAGGCCTTTTATTCGGGAAGAGAAAAATAATTCCATCAAAGACACAAATTACGTAGGTACCTACCCACTAGTACATAAGTAAAATCATTTTATACCTATCTATAATATTTATATTATATTTATTATATTCACACCTCAGAATATGGAATAAACCGTTTATTCCGTATTCTGATATACCTATAATAAATATATTATGATTCTAGTAAAGAAAATTGCGCAATAACTGTTTAAAAACGACATCGTCGCTGCGGGACATTCCTGGCCGGTTCCGACCGGTTGCTTGCCGAGCGCATGCCGAGATCGAGACGCGTAGGTATAGGACGCGTTTCGTCCGTTTATATGAAGACAAGTTACTGTATGTATATTTATTCTGTGCTATAGGTATAAACCGCATGGGCGGTATTCAATTCCCACACTTAAGTGCACTTTCTCGTGATATTTGGCAATGGTGCGAGATGCGAAGGCTGTGGTTATTCACTTCGTATATAAACACTAAAGATAACGTCGAGGCTGACGAAGAGTCACGCAGGGTGAACCCCGACGTCGAATGGAAATTATCACAACCTGCATTTAAATATATTGTAGAATGGTTAGGTCAACCAGAGATTGATTTATTCACCTCTCGAATCAGTGCCAAGTGTCATGAATATGTGACATGGAAACGGGACCCAGATGCGATAGCCGTCGACGCATTTACAATAAGTTGGCTCCCAAAATTCTTTTATGCTTTCCCACCATTTTCTCTGTTATTAAATTGCATACAAAAATTATACAGGATAAAGCTACCGGTATCTTGGTTTTCCCAATGTGGCCTGCAAAGACTTGGTATCCTATGTTAATGGATCTATTAGTTGGAGAAATTATTGTCTTAGAACCGCACCCAAAACTATAATTGTCGCATTTCAGACAACAACACCCCCTCCACCAGACGCTTTCCCTGGGAGCAGCGCTGCTCTCAGGCTCGCGTTTTCCCGCCGCGGTACGCCGCCAGCCGCCCTGCGCTTGATGCTCGGCTCACCATCAGCAAGTACACTAAAGCAATACAGCGTTTGTAACAAGCTGTGGTGGCAGTACTGTAAGGATGTGTTCGAGAGTTCCATCCCTCACATAGTTACCTTTCTAACTGAACAGTATGATAAAGGTGCGTCTTACGGCACGATTAACAGCCATCGTTCAGCTTTATCCTTGCTCATAGGAAATACCTTAGCTTCAGACGAGCGCGTTAAACGCCTCCTAAAAGGGATATTTAAACTGAGACCATCTTTGCCTAAATACTCAATTACATGGGATCCTCAAATAGGGCTGGGCCATATTTCGGAATGGGTCCCACATACTCAGCTAAATTTAGAAAAATTAACTAAAAAACTTGTTGTTTTGCTGGGTTTGTGCATTGCACATAGAGTACAAAACTTTTTCCTGCATTAAAATAAGTAATATTGAAATTAATTCAAACGGTATCGAAATCAGAGTAACGGATATTATTAAAACCTCTGAAATAAGACGGGACCAGCCGGTTTTGTATCTACCATATTTTCTAGAAAACCCTTCCATTTGGCCAGCCACAACGCTAGTCGACTACATGTCTGCAACAAAAGCTTTAAGGCCTGCAGACATAGATCACCTCCTAATTACTGTGAAGCGTACCCACAAGAACGCGACAGCATAGACTATAAGCAGGTGGATCAAACAGACGTTATATGCAAGCGGCATTGACGTGTCAGTTTACGGCGCACACAACGCTCGCCATGCTGCCACGTCAACGGCACGCGCGGCTGGGTTATATCTTGATCTAATCCGAAAAACTGCCGGCTGGACCGCGTCCTCCCAGGCCTTTGCTAAGTTTTATAATCGGCCTATTGTAGAAAAATCTAATTTTGCAGAATCCGTTTGCTTACACAATATTGTGATTAATGATTAAGAAAACCTATCAAAATAGCTACGAATCAAGGGATTACAACGTATTTGTTTGTTGAATCATCCAATATAAGAAATTTATGATTTATATTATCTCGTGTTTCATGTAGCCAAAAGGCATAAAACAATTGTAAAAATATCACATTCTCCGAACATCTACCTGTTAATTTATATCGAAAATGAAACCACGAAATATTATATATGATCAAACGAACTTCTTAAGTGAAGTTCGATCGATATAATATGAGTGGTTTCATTTGAAGATATAAATACCCAACCCACCCAAAACCCAGTTCATTTTTACAATAACACGAGAGGACTCGATCTCAAGTCGCAACTCTAAAATAATGAGCTGTCACCGTCTAGGATAGTGTAGGGTAGACGAGTCGATACCTACTTTAATCGATTATTTTTAAAAAAGAAATCGATTTATTCTAATTAGAAATAACTTTTAAAAGCGTGCGAGTGTTGCCTTGTAGGTCAAGGGACTACCTGTTAATTTATATCTTCAAATGAAACCACTCATATTATATCGATCGAACTTCACTTAAGAAGTTCGTTTGATCATATAAAATACATGTGAAAGGGATAGGAGGGTGCATTCTATTCTTAGTAAAAGTCCAATGCCATGACCATAAGGCTTTCGTAGGCTCTTTCACACACGCGGTGCAAAAAGGTTTTCTATTTTTAGTCGACTTCACACCCATCTGAATTTAAAGTTATATTTTAATACTGAGCTTGTTTTATTAAAATATGATTCTTGGAATTTTCTTGGAGTATTGTATTTCTGATTTATTTATATGTAGTGTCACTGTTTAAACCGGATTGGAAATAAGACTACAAAAGTACAGTTTGAGGAATAAAATCTCAAACTTGAGTATTTGTAAATTTACAATGAGCTCAAAATGAAAGAGTAAAGCTACATATATAACCAGATATACACGTTAGTAGGTATATATCAAGTATACTGATGTGCATTTCCATTTATAAGAATCCAGAAATAAGTCTCTAGGAGGTTACAAGCAATTTCCAGCGAACGTTCCGCTTGATTAATTAATTTCTGCAGACGTTTTCAACTGTTTTCTTGTTTTGTTTCAGACAGCTAAATTTAGAATTTCAACGTAATGTCTTTGCAGCGCTGTAGTTGCGAATTTGTAAGATGGAATATTTTGTGCCAAAAATAGGAACGTTCTTTCAAGTATCTGCTTCAAAAAGTTTCTAGACGTTTAGGTTGTGAAAGTGTATGATTTATATGATCATTTTCTATTGCTTTATTCGTTTTTGTGCTCGGATTTTTGTGAAATATTTTGATATAGTCGTTGTTAAGTGCACTTACCGAAAATTGCATTTTGTGGTTAAAAGTAAAGTCGATGACGTTGCTCGTTCGTTGTACATCTTTTTGTAGCAGACAAGCACATTTATTTAATAACATTTTAGATGATGTTTTTTTGTGTTTTCGGCCACATGGCAATAAATATTTTTCATTTATATTTCTAACATTAGGGTAATAGAGAGTAGTCATAAGTAAAAAAAAAAACAATAATATTATATATTATAAATTCGATAGTAGCTCCGTCTGTCTGTTAAGCTTTCACGCCTAAACCACTGAACCGATTTTGATACAATTTGGTACAGAGATACATTAAACGTTGGGAAAGGATATAGGCCAAGTTACCCATTGATAACCGACATCCACGCGGACGGAGCCGCGTGCAACAGCAAGTACTTCATAAATAATCGTTATTCAGTCCTGACATTTTGTAAAACGTCAGTGTAAATTTTTAGCATATTTAACTACTTAACATTAAATTAGCAATCTTGAAGGCAGCAAAGTCGGTTGTCTACTATCGCAAAACAAGTTAAGTAAGTATAAAACAAAATAAGTTTGGTTGCAGACCACGTTTCGCAATAACATAATTTAGCACGTAAATATTTTAAGTTTTCTTAGATAGACTAAGCGCTTTGAGGATTATTCTTATTATTGTCACACACATGAGAAAATATTGTGTAGTTACATGTATTATTATTAGTATTAGAGAAAGTAGGTATGTTGGTTTTAGTTAACTCGTATGCGTATGTGTGTGTACGTAATTTCAACACCTAATGAACTTGTTAATAAAAGCGAATGTAACTAATAAGGAAAATGTGTCACGTGTGGCTGCGACAGTAATACCGCAATACTTATAATATTTTAGCGACATAAAACAGTAGGAATTCTCGTAATATTTCAAAGGAAATTGCAAGAACGTTATCCTACTAATATTATAAACGCGAAAGTTTGTGAGTATGTGAGGATGTTTGTTACTCTTTCACGTAAAAACTACTGAATGGATTTTAATGAAACTTTACAATAATATAGCTCATACATCAAATCAACACATAGGCTATATATCAGCGATGAAAAGGATGAGAACTCCACAAGGGCGGAGCCGCGGGCAAAAGCTAGTTATGTCATAGTGGCAGAATACAGTCACCCGTAAAAAGAAGAACACATATTATGAAAACCCCAAAACTAAATAAACAAACAACAAAGTAAAGTTTCATTTTACCTTCCTCTACCGAAACAGTTAACAAAAAAAGTTAACAAGAAAGATGGCTGACAATTCAATTGACATCACAGACCAAAGGCGCCAAATACGAAAATAACGATGCCAAGCCGACCAAAACAACTTCGTTTCCGTTAATTTAACTTCTATCTGTTTTCTGTAGTCAATTGAGCATTACGATTGCGGTCTTTAATATTGTTTACAGTTTAAGATTTCGTTGACGAATTGTTTAAATAGATTTTTAATGAATGGTAATTTTAGAAAACTATTAAGACGAAAACATGCTCTTTGGTATTATTTAAACAGTTTGCTTGCTACTTAAACGCATGTTTACGATTATTTATTACTTTTTTACTTTAGGTCTAGCCAAATCCGTAGTTAAGACCGGTAAAGCGGACCCCAGACTCCGATGCTAAAAAGCTTTGGATGCGACTGAGAATAAACGCTAAGATGAAGAAGAATTACTTTTTTACTTTGGAACTAATCCCGTTAGCCTTCAAATTTTCCACTTTGTGGTTTGGAGTCCACTTCCCTACGCCACCTAATCATTTTTGTTTGGTGTATTGCCTAACATGAAGGTGACTGTCACCCACCCAACCTCAGTTATATAATTTATTTTAAATACAGGAAAGTACCCAATTACTTCCGCTGTAGATAAATTGGTAAAAACAGATTTAAACAAATAGGCTAATGTAATCCGCGCTTCCAATTAGAACCTGCCAGTGTGGTAAATTTCTACCCTCTTCTGAATATTACTTTTCCGTACAAGTACGTTGCATTTGACTACACACGGCGTATTTCTTAGCTTGATTAAGAATTTCAAGTCTCATGTTAACAAAACAAAGAATTGAGTAATTTCAACAATAATTTACACTGAACACTTTAAACTTTGTCAGTAAAATTTAATTGTGTGGGTGTGAACACAAAGAAAACGGTTCGGTAAATTGTGTCAATTTTAACATAATTTTACGGTCCCCACTAATTAGGAACATGGCCAAGTTTGCAAACATTATATTGGGGAACTAATTTGTCGCCTACGATAGCGCGATGACGCGAGACTTGTAATTTGATTATAGAGGCCCCTCTGGCAGCTTGTCACACCGAACAGTAATTTTACTGTTTAATTAAGTTTCCTAAACAAGAGTGAGCACCGCATTAATATTGGAAATTTCGTTTTTTAGTCGAAATTTGAGGTTCAACCTTTGTTTCTCGCTGAGGTCTCTGTACTTTGTCGTCTAGACGCCTTGTATCAGTCTGTAGTGTGATAACCTTAATACGGATTTTGTTGTTTTGGTTAATAGTAAGTTAGGGTTGTGTTGGGAATGGCTTTTTGTAGAAAATAAACTTCAGCTCGTATTTATTGTCGTTTCGTGTTGTTGTTATTGTGTACGAGTAAGGTTTTACTGGCATTATAACAAAGTAAGAATATTTTTCTGACGATACTTCACTATATTTACAAACGGAGTAGACTTTTCACAACTATATTAAACGTTACTGGTTTTTGAGTTTGCTTTTTCGTTCTTTTAGTTACAAAATAGAAATATTTTTTAAATTATCGAGTATGATGAAATTCATTTTTACAAAAACACATCAATACTTAGGTATGTGTAATAATAAAGTATTTTGATTGATTTTATATGACACGGTTTTTTATATTAGCAACCGACATTATTATTACTCCTGCTAACCCCTCCTGCTGAGCTAAATTGCTGGTACGAGTAGGTTCACGTCAGTAGCGTAATAACCAGGATTCGAACCCAGGACCCTTCGATGGTAAGGCCGTCTTCTTTTTCAACTTCAGAGTTAAGTAAATAAAAAATAATGACTCAAACAACCAAGTATATAAGAGTATTATGGTCTGAACTAAGCACATCTCAATTTACCGGTTTTTAAACATTTCTTTTATTACGCCAAAGGGCCGTTTTTTCACATAATTAATACCCTGAAGCTTAACATTTCAATCTGTCTGGAATTTGAAACTTAGTTTAGCCCTGCCTAATTTTCTTCGTAGTTACTTATATTATTGTCGTTATACATTCCGTGGCGAGCATTTTGGATTGAGTCTTTTTAGGGTTCCGTACCTAAAAATTAAAAATTTAACCCTTATAGGATCACTACGTTGTCCGTCTGTCTGTCAAGACCTTTTTCTCCGGAATGCGTGAAGATATGAAACTGAAATTCATACCGTACTCAGGTCAGGTCTGTAACGTCATGAAACGGCAAAAATCTAAATATATTGCTGTTTATGTAGCATATATAAGTAAATTCCACCATTCATTTTGTACGGAACAACCCGCACTTGCCCGGCATTTTTTTACATGTATGTTTAATAGTAGGTTCCTAACACCTATAGTTCGGTGTAACGACCACCTACTGGTATAGTTAGTTTATTGTTTGAAGTGTCGACAACAGCTACAGACATTCCAGTAAACCGTTCCCGATTAGAATGCATGACAGAGCTCACAATTGTCGAAATTCTGCGTTAATAGGAACGTAAAGCGTCGCTCAATCAGCACAGGAAATTATTTGTGAAACGTTGTTACGTTCCGGCATACGCTTCCGTCATGATTTGATTTGATATTTCTTCATTCTTTGTGCCTATATTTGAGTTTGTTGTTTGTGATGTGAAGGAATACCGCTTGTGCAGAGGGTAGAACAAAGGCTTCATCACAATCGTCACAAATACATAGATATATGAGTGTCATATAAATGTTAATAATGTGGTACGTGTAACTATTTATAAGTTTAAACGCATGATTCCAAAGTTTAAATGCATACGACAACTGCAACGCACGCAGCAGATACGCGTATTTCATTGCGGCTTCTCAATGGTCTCTCTTTGTCCGTACCGGAGTTTGACAAGTAATAGTTACGGTGTGTGCTGCATGCGTCGGCAGTTGTCGTATGCGGTCGGCTTCGAGATTATAGCTTTATACCTATGTCCATGAAATGTAATGTAATTTCTAAAGTATTGATATTTTTAATAATTATTGCCAGCTGATTTTAGTGGGTATTCACAGAACTTATAAAAGTCTTTATCATCATCTCAGTATTGTTCTTTAGATATTATTATATCTTTAAGTATTGACAATATACAATATATATTAACGCATGAGCAGATGAGTGCTCCGTTTATAAAGTTCCTCTTCATCTCTAAACTATCTCATTCATACTTGAAGTTATTGTTAGAATAGAGTTGTATGAAACTATACAACATGGTTTAACCATTTATAATATTAGCCACATTTTATGACGTCATCATCAGCTCTCCTGACTAATGGCGGAGTCAGTTTCGCAATTTTTTCTTATTCTTGAGCCGAACAAAAGAATTGTTGGATGCTTATTCTTCGTTCACAAACATGTTTTTGAGCAAAACTTTTTCTACAAGTGCATTGTTTACCCTCAATCTTGGCCATCATTAAAAGTTGGAAAATTGTTAAAATATTGTCATTTTTTCTTTACTAATGACGTAACACTGAGTTTTTCCCGATGAAGTTTCAACCCTATGCTATGAAAAGACGTTTTTGGCTTTATGCCATTTTCATCTAGTTTTTTCTACATGAAAGACTTCCTTTTCATGCATGTATTGATACGGTGATACGATTTTGTATACAACGGTGCCTATTTGAAATTAGTTTTAAACGGTTTAGGTTAACACCCACATTTCACCAATCAATAAATTAGGTCCCACGTAATAGGGGGTGAGCCTATTGCCGCATCCCGGGCACCATTGTTGACTCGAGCCATGTATCTGAGGCTGAGTCTGGGCAGTATATGTCTGTCTGATGTAAGACAGCCTTATCCCTTAGTCGCCTTGTACGATACCGCATGGGAGGAGATGGGGTGGTCCAAATTCTACTCTGCCGGGAACCACGCGGCGACAGGACAGGCGTTAGGTGACAGGATTTGGAGATAAAATCACATAATAGATTATTATGTTAGACTAGACTAACGGAGTTTAGATATTCTGGAGTTAGACTAGATATTCTACTTGTTATAAGGAAATAACAAGTTTGTACATGGCCCATTTTACTGGCCATGAGCGATAACACGAGAAAGTTAAACAACACATCACTTAAGTTAATAAGCTTCCAAAAAAAGCAAAAAACATAAAGAATCTATTCAGAATTCAACAAATATAACAAACAACACTGTTTATCTCCGCAGTCTTTCACATATCCCATCGTTTTTACGACGGAAGCTGGAAGCAATCCCGCGAAATCTACCAATGAAATACAAAAAAAGATGGAATAAAATAATAAAGATAATATGGCGAAAGTATTCGTACGTAGGCTGTATCGCGAATCATCTGAAGGAATCATTTTCCTTTTGTAAGTGTTGAATCGGTTTCAAATCCGCGATGAAAAGAATACCGATATGATATATCTGAGGCTTACACAAACAATATGCGATGACTGCACAATATATTTGGAAATTCTTCCGAGTTTTCCTGTCGGTTGTCGGGCTTTTGAACTCAATTGTTCGATTTCAGTTTCAAACAGACATTTGGGAATGAATTGGACTAAAAACGTACAAAAGAACTCTCCTATACAATTCCAGGAATCTGTTCTCATGGGTTTCGGGAATGGGACCTGATGTCCACGAGAGTGGGACCTCGGGCAAGAGCTATACTTAAATAACTGTGTCTAAAAGTATGCCTCACAAAACAATATTATTATTGAATAACGTACATAGTTTGATATTAAAAATACGAAAGTGGAACACTTAGAAGTAACTTTCATAAAGTTTCAACTTTCATTAATTATTGGCCAAAACCGTCTTGATTTCCCCAGTCGGTTGCTAAGCTAAAAGTGCCGTAACAAAACAACGTCCCTACTGCTATATATCTTACGGTCTTAAGGAACAACCGCAAAGGGAGATAAAAAAATAAATGGGCTATTTACACTTGTGCATGCTATTTTATTTAAAAGCCGCCCTGAATTTTGTAGCAGGGAGACAATAACTTAGAATCTGTTTTATATATAATGTGGTGACATCGCATACATTCAGCGAAATCACTTCTAAGGATGTACTGATTCTTTGTCTGGCAAAGAAAGGTTTTTCACACTGATTTATATAGATATATGTAACATCTTAATGACAGAAATCTGTACTATAACACTATAAATCTATACTCAGTCTATATTAGATTAGAATGAAAAAACTTTAATTGCGCGATGTGTCTGAAGGATGTATTTGTTTGAGCACGCTAGTCTCTGTAATTAGGTACTTATTTAATTTGATTAACGACAATTTTTTTGTATTTGATAGCCAGTTTCAGTTCGGTAATATTAATCTTCAATATAGGTATTTAAACTATTCACATTACTATTAGAGCTATAGGGATATTTAGCTCGCAACAGCGCCGAAATATTGGCAACTTCAAACAATACATAGTAAATATTCCGATAGCTCAGTGAAATTAATTTTCAGCTATCCACTTCCCAAAATTGATAATGACACACAGCAACTCTGCTTGCATTTTTTAAACTAATTAATTTACTGTTACTAAATATTTATAGCATGAAGTCCCAAAATAACCATCTTCAAAGGAAATAAAACATGTTCTACCGTATAATATCAACATAACTTCCATTGGAAATCAATAGGTATAAAGTTTATGAAACTTGCATGTATTGAGTTGATGCAGTGAACACTGCAATACGAGCTACAGCGCAGTCATATTTATCAGATTCCTCTTCAGTTATCTGCCTACATCTCGAAGTAGATAATGCCAGTAGCGCATACGAGCAAGCTGTGGTGCTGAGTGTTACACACTCACATGCGTACATACCTACACACACATGACAGCAGTGAATGGTACCTTTGGTACTTTGGTTTGAAGATAACTTACTCTTTTGTACTGTATCTTAATGCTTTGGTATTAAGTTGAGTACTTTGCCAGTCAAAATCGATCTGATACTGACTGTACCATTTTCTCTGCTTCGTACAAAGATTTAATTAGGCCAATGTCATTTTTATATGCCCAGCTTTAAACCAGGGTGAACACGGAGCTCAGGGGCCATGTTCCGGCTCTCCCTCCTCCACTTCGCAAGATCTTGGATGTCCTTGTGTAGTGAGACCATTAGTGACCACGCATATCACCCTCCAAGCCATTTTGCAGTATTGTTAGACAATAAGATCACCATCGTATTACAATAGATTTCCAATAATTATTTACAGTTATTAAGAGTTAGAACATTATTACTTTTCGTAATGATCAAAATTCTCTTTATGTTGTGTTGTTTGTGAAAGAATTCGATTCGATCTAGAGAGCAATCGCTGCATTGCGGTATGATATACGGATATTGAAAACACGTACAATACATACCTAAAGTTCACGTAGAAACTTATCTATAGGCATTGATATAAATTGTTACTTATGTCTATAGTTCATGCTTTATTCGCCAACTATTACAATCTAAACGTTAAATAATAATTGAAGCAGCTTCACTTTAGAGAAAGAAAGTGATATAATATTAATGTTTATCTGAGAGGATAAAATATGAGAAACGAGGTGACTAAAGATGGTAGTTGTCACATAGTTTGAAGTTTAAGTTATCTGAAATTACCGGAATCATCCCGATACCCGATAGAATCCGTTGAAAAGTATTTTTATTTTGATGAGTGAAGTTCGTGTAAACTTCAGGAAGTATGAAAAAAACCTGATTAAGAACTGGACTCATTCATCATTATCATCGTCGCGTTAGCCTCGGTCACATGCGAAGCCTACACGCGGAGTCCGGGATCCTTTTTCCAGCTTTTACTTTTCCACTTCACACGTACTTCGGCATCCATTGTAGTGAGAACCCACGTATTATGGATAGGCATGTATCGCGCAAACGTACTGAATAGGACTTGGTTCAACATGTCTGTGCCAATACTGCCAATAGTAGAGTAGTAATTGTGATATTTTTCTGTGTAAAATATTTTTTACTCGTGAAAGTTATTCCATTATGGTCGTGGAAATATTGTAAATGCTGCATGCGTTCACAGGTGCGTTGAAAGGCTCGTGCTCACGGTTTATACTCCTGAATGCGCTTTTATGGTTTCTCGGCGCATGTTTTTAATTGCCATCTTTCAAGCAACAGTTAATGTATCTATAACGAATATCTTTCGAAAGTAAAAAACATAATTATACATCGCTGATAATCCAGTTAAAAATTACAATTTGAATAAATTTAGTGATTTACGTATAAGGCATATAAAATTCATCAAAATGGGTCTAGCCATTTCGAAGTTATAAACGAACTTAAACATAAACCTCCCTTTATAGTCTATACCACAGTCAAGCAATAACTACAGAGGTGAGACGCTTTACCTAAACTATTTCATGTCATGTGGAAATGTAAGCACCCAAAAAAATAAATCATCTCGTTCACTGTTATAGGTGTAAGTGAAGGGATAATAAATTATAGGCCCATTCAGTATCTCCGGCGGGGGTTTAGTCCCTTCCGTCCCGGTAGTGGTTTTAAAAAATAATGCTGTACTAATACGACAAAGATTACCTACAAGTTTTAGTTGCTTTATGAGGTACTAGCTTTTGCCCGCGGCTCCGCCCGCGTGGATGTCGGTTATCGCGACCAAACATAGCCTATGTCCTTTCTCAAGGTCTAATCTACCCCTATACCAAATTTCATCAAAATCGGTTCAGCGGTTTAGTCGTAAAAGCGAGACAGACAGACAGACAGACAGAGTTACTTTCGCATTTATAATATTAGTAGGGATTGTATTTGATTTGTATTTGGTTACAATAAAAATAGAATAATGTTTTGAATTAGTTCATTTTGTTTTATTATTATGATGATTTTCAAGAAATTAACTATGTCTGCTATACCTGCATGAAATACTGTTCTCATCTCAGGGATGACTCCCCACAATGCCTGTTAGCCGTTCTCGACAGATTGCTGTGACGTGTAAGTTTGTATCATTGGTAATCCTGAGGTTACTAACACTTTGGAACCTCTGCAGTAGAAACGTTGCCTCTCTGGCCTCTACCGCTTCTATCACGACGAGTGTTCTGAAGAGCTATTTCAAATGATCCCACCCTCAACCTTCCTATCCAGAACAACTCGTGCTGACCTGCGGTGTCACCCACATACTGTGGAATCTATTCTGTATTGTACCAAACGGTTTGAGGCCTCCTTCCTCTGCCTCACGATAAAGAGCTGGAATTTTCTGCCTGCACACGCGTTTCCCTCTTCCTACAGTCTCGGGTCCTTCAAGCGGGGCGTGAAAAGCGGGGCGTGAAAAGCGGGGCTGCACCTCATCTTTTTACCATCTAGCGGCGTGCAGTCAATTGACGAACAAAATAAAAAAAAAACACTCATTTAAAAATATCACTTACATTACAATTAGAATTTTGTTAAAATTAGAAACGATGTTCACGGTCTTAATAATTTTTTTTTAGTTTTATTGACACTAAATCGTAGTCGAAAAAAAAGATCGTGATGAATTAAGAATTTTAGAATTTCATTCTGATAATATGTGAAATACGCTGGAAAGTAGCACCTTACGTTTATAAAGTTGCAAAAAGACACTCACATGTGTTTTTATGAACATCAGCCATCACATTCCTCTAAGTAGAAAGAAGCGTAGCGCAAGCGCTCGTAGAACGTCACGTAGCACCTCTCCGAGTGTCTACGAACTTTCCTCGTTTCCTTAATTAAAACACTTTTCTTGAGTCATTAAACTTCTGAAGAACAATATATTATCAACTTTTTTAAAAAGCGTATTACGTCACGGAACAGAATGGTCGAGTGAACGTACACGCGGCGTCTGGGGTGGTCAGTCGACCAGACGTAATGACGTCATTAACTTCACACCCCAGGGACGAAGAAACAGATTGTATCTGTATTTTTGACTTAACAAGGTGGGAGGTTGTCTGTATAATTTTGTGTGCTCATAATATTAATTGGTAGTAATATAATATCGTAATTAGTTGCTTTATATGTACTTAGGCATAACCTTTGAAAGGTTAGGCAGATGAGTGTTACGCCCACACCATTATATTACTACTAACCACATATATTTCTGTTCCAATATAATATGACCGAGCTAATTTTCTTGCTTCTTTTTATAGCCCAATACCCTGTCGGCAAGTCAAGTGAAGTTATGATGTTATGATTTTCTTTTTGTTAAAAATATCTCTATAATTAAAAATATGTAGTGCACAACTTGCACGTTGTACCAAAACATATGTACTAACATAACGCCACAATATTCTTAAGCTTGCACTTTGACACCGGGGGCCCGTTTTCCCACACCCCCTTTCCATAATTATCTATAATTAAAAATATATATATATATATTATATATATATATATATATAATAAATATATATATTAAGTATAATATGCAATGTTTTATTACACATTAACTCTTAATGTAGACATTATTAGCAGTAAAGTAGTTATATTTGATCTTATTTGTAAAACTAGTAATAATACAATGTACAGCCCTTCTGATAAATAAATAAATTATTATTATTATTATTATATAATTCCCTACCTTGTGCTTTTACTCACACTTCAAATGTAAATACGATTCGGCTGCTACTATCTGCACACTGTACCGCTATGTTAGGAATCCTATTCTGTGAAATAGATAAGATACATAGCTCACCTTTCATAATATAAAATCTATAGGTACACGTGTGCACGAGATGGTTCAAAGAAATATGCGAAGACTATTTATACATCTGAACCAGCAACCTATGGGAATTTAGTCCAGGGATAAAAAGCCTGTGGATTATTCTTCTTCCTCCTAGCGTTAATTCCCAGTCGCATCCGAAGCTTTCAGCCCGGAGTCTGGGGTCCGCTTTTACCAGTCTAACCACGGATTTGGCTAGACCTCGATATTTTCCGTGAAGCGATTGTCATCTGACCTCCACAACCCAATGTTAACATTAGGCGATATCGAAGCTTTGCAGTTAGACCGTTGTTTTTGGATTTTTGAGGGCTCCAACTACCCGTAACCGACTGCCATAGATGTTCTCATGGCAACGGGGACCGACGGCTTAACGTGCTCTCCGAGGCACGACCAGACCAATGCAAATACTCATATTTCATTCACACAAATATTTGCACTGAGCGGGGATCGAACCCGCGCCTCCTGCGTAGCGGCCGCGTTCACTACCGCTACGCCACGGAGGCTGTGGATTATATCAGACCATAATCTTTCCCTGTACCAATTTCAGTCATCCGTTCCCCCGTTTGATCCAAATTTACACATACAATAAATACTCGTACATATTATCAGACTTTTATCCCCGGAAGTTTATGCAGAGGTGAACTAACACCCACATTTCACCAATCATTGTATTCCTTCCCACGTAATAGGGGGTGAGCCTATTGCTGTGTTCCGGGCACTATTGTTAACACGAGCCATGCATCTGAGGCTGTGTCTGGGCTGTATAAATCTATTGGTAAAATATTATTGGGTAAACTTTGTATGTAACAGGGATTGCCTGGTTACATACAAAATTTAACCACCATTACGTCTATAAGTACGATGGTTACATTTTGGAGTGGTGGAGTGACATGAAATAGCTATCTATTGAGCTATGAGTATAACGATTATTATGCGTTCACAGCATTAAATATTACCATTATCTTCAGAGTGTGTTCAATATCCCCTAGGTGGGTATATTTTGGGTGGAGGGCCATCCCAACATAATGGTTATGTACATGGTTCCTTATTATGGCGATTGTTTTTTCCGCACACGACCGATATGTTATTAAGGGCAGTACAATTTTATAGGTGTTCCAAATAACTTAATTAACTGTTACGGCATTGGACACAGTATGGGGATATTTGTGATTCGTTTTGGGGCATAATATTTGCGTGGGTGTGTTTGTGTGTGTGTGTTAGCATATAAGGTAGCTACTAGCTGTTGTTTGCGGCTCCATCCGCGTGGAATTCTGATCCCGTTAATCGCTGATAGTAGCGTCATGATATAGCCTAACCTGGTAATGTAGCTTTTTAATGGTGAAAGAATTTTTGAAATCGGTCCAGTAGTTTTTGAGTTTATTTGTTACATACAAAAATACAAATCTTCCCTCTTTATAATGTTAGTATAGATACAAATCGTTTTCGAAGCGCAACATGTGCTCACTGTTATTTTTTTTTTTTTTATAGGACACGTCAATTTGACTTCGCCTTGCCTTGCTTGATTTGCCTGAGGGCAAAGTCTTCGAAAGAGGGTCACCATTATAGACACGTACCATGCTACACATTCGGTAAACGTTGGGGTTATCATTTGAATGGGTGACTGCTAAATGCTATTTTATCTGAGCGCTTTCCCGTGTTTCAGAGGGCACGTTAAAAGTCAATCCCGCCTGTCAATAGCCGTTAGGTCAAGACGGAGGCCTATAAGGGTGACCTGAACAACTCTGTCAGTGGTTAACCACAACTCAGGCTGGTAGGTCAGATGGCAGTCGCTTCAGATATAGTCTAAAAAAGCCGTACATCATATTTGAGCGGACCTCGGACTCCAAGAGTGCGACTGAGACTAAGCAATGATTTATATAGTTACTAAAACGCAAGGATGATCTTGTTCACGAATCAAACAATCAATCTATCAATTAGCCTATTGCAGTCCACTGCTAGACATAGGCCTCTCGCAATATGCGCTGCACGTCTGCCGATCGTCCGTCTTCCGCATCCAATCTGTCCCAGCCACATATATCAGGTATTTTATTATTCTATGAAGCGGGTTTGTCTGTGTTCGTCTCCTTAATAAGGGTGTGATTAATATAAATGTAATTACTTTGGTTTTCATAAAGCTTATCACGCTATTGTTACGCTAGGGTACTTCGGAAACCAATTACTTATGTATGGGTCCAATCACTCTCTAGTGATTGGCACCTTTATAATATCGTGAGCGACAAGCTGTTTGGAAACCTAAGTAATTGAACTCGGTGTGAATTTATTACTAGGACAGCCTTCGTGGTGTAGCGGTTAGTGAACGCGGCCGCTACGCAGGAGGCGCGGGTTCGATCCCCGCTCAGTGCTAATATTTGTGTGCATGAAATATGAGTATTTGCATTGGTCTGGTCGTGCCTCGGAGAGCACGTTAAGCCGTCGAACATCTATGGCAGTCGTTACTGGCAGTTGGAGCCCTAAAAATCTAAAAACAAAGGTCTAACTGCAGAGCTTCGATATCGCCTAATGTTAACATTGGGTTGTGGAGGTCAGATGGCAATCACTTCACGGAAAATATCGATGTCTAGCTAAATCCGTAGTTAAGACTGGTAAAGCGGACCCCAGACTCCGAGCTGAAAGCTTCGGATGCGACTGGGAATTAACGCTAAGAGGAAGAAGGAGATGAATTTATTACTTTACTATTTAGTATACAGTGTGGAGTTTTTCGACTGTACTTGGAGGGAAAGTACTCTTTATACTTGAGATAGCGAATTTCACTCAAAGGAAATATTCGACTACTTATAAAATGAAATAAAATTGCATTCAAAGATTTTCGAAAAATCGTAAATGTATAGCAATAAATATGAGAAGTCTTTCAAGTTATATAAAACATGAAGCAATATATTTTTCGTTGAAAGTTACCACATATATCGTTTTGAGGCTGACTGTACAAGATTAACGGCGATAGTTTTCCGTTCGATACCTTTCCTCTTGGGTCACAACCGTTTTCTGTATAAAATATAGCATAGGAGTGTTTATGTACAAAATATGAATAAAACAAAAAGTTATAACAATTCTATTGCATATGCTCACCCTTTTTCATTGTAATATTTCACTACATCGAAGGAAAATTTTCTTTGTCTGTATTTTTTGATACTTGAACGTATATTTCATTTTATATCATAACACCAGGAAGTAAATATTGATGCGAAAGCGTTAAATTTTTATCCTGACTATTATTTATCTATAATCTGTAAATGCAGTTCTAATACCCGTATTCTAGAACCACACTCAGTCGTGATTTTTATTTATCTGAAGATACCAGCGTCAATATGGCGGACATTGGCAAAATCGAAACATCTCTTTGACCAATGAAATCGCTGAAAAAGGTGTCACGTGACCGAAACGTCATGAGGTAGACATATCTCATCAACTTTATTGGTCGAAGTGAAGCGAAGAGATAATAAAATATGTCTACACCAATGGTGGTGGTTAGCATGGGCTAAGGCTGAATTAACAGATTGTGTTCATAACCTGTCCTCAGAGAAACCAATATACAGGAAGGAGTACCTACATACCATTCTAGAATACGGGCCTAAATATTTTAAAAAGTTATGGATAGTCTCCTGGGAACATTTTGCTGTAAGTATAACGGTTTAGATATGTACTGTCCCACCTCAAAAATACACCCTGTAGTTGTATAATACTGTCAAGTGAGTGAGAACTATTTACCCCAAGTTAATATCCGGGAATATTGCTCTAATCTTTCACTTTGACACAAATAGCTTCAACAACAGATTGGTGACAAATAAATTGTATTTTACGACATACCGACCCAAAATTATGAGATAGGTATTGCGACTAACACGAAGCAATTGTCATCAATCCAGGATTAAGTTGGTATCGGGTGAGGGTTCGTGATGGCTGAATTATCTTATGAGTGTCTTCACAAAATTGATAGAACACGAAATTCGGTTTTCGTTTGTCTCAGTCATTTATACCTCAATACGCTACGCTGGCTTCGTCCATTTTTGTAACTGTCATTGTGATAACCAGCTACGAACATGGAATTTTTTTCTAGCTTTCATAACCATTTACGAAAATAGAATTAAATTGTCGTTTTCATAACCAACTGTCATAACCAGTTACGAAAGAAGATGTTTTTTTTTCTATTTTTGTAACTGGTTATCAAACAGTACTATTATCTGTTCTGTGACCTCAGTCTGATAGATATTGGGCGTAGGTGTACGTGTGTCATAAATAAATATGTGTGCGTGCGTTCGTGCATGCGTGTGTATGTGTGTCCTATACACATACAGGTTTACATTGACAGTTGTAATGTTTAAGAATCGGAATGTTCATAACTGTCAATGTAAACCTTTGAGAATGTCCGTGGAACCGGCCAGGTTTAATAATGAATATCGTGAAAAAGTACAAGTGTGTTATGTGTAAGAATTAGTTCCACTAAGTGCCATCAATCTACAATATAAATATTACAATACTAGTTGTTGCCTGCGACTCCGCCCGCATGGATGATGGCTATCGCGACCAAACCTACGTGCTTTCTCAAGGTCTAATCTACTCGTATACCAAATTTCATCAAAATCGGTTCAGTGGTTTAGGCGTGAAAGCATTACAGGCAGACAGATAGACGGACAGACAGACAGACATAGTTACTTTCGCATTTATAATATAAGTATGGATACAATTTGTTGGTACTACTATTTCAAAACGCTGACTTTACAGTAACATCTGTTCCTATAAAAAAGATAATAAACATTCAAACAGACACACTTTACTTACATTTTACACAGAGTGAAGCCTGGCAAACATTTTAATGTGCTCAATTTTCGCTGTTGACAGCCAAGCTGTCTTTTTGCGACGAATATTTAACATGAAAGTGAATCTGCTAATTCCCAAGAGGCCTTTATTGAAATTATTAGCATGCCGAAGTGTGCTCTGCCGGAATATTTTATGCCCGCTATTTAAAAGCTCCAAGGTTTTTAAAGTCTAGATTTTCTATTTTGATAACGGCAGTAGACATTTTATGAAAATAAGGTTGTGGTTGCCTTTGGTTACTTTCAAAATGTTCTACGTTCAGTAATAGTGGTGACTTGAATATTAAGGTTATTGTTACTCAAAACATTGTTGTGGTGTGAAGTAGAAAATAAGGAATTTTTGATGAACCTGATGATTGAATCTTTGAAGGAGTTAATATGCAAAAATTACCTTTGCATATTAACTGCTTGAGCCTGGCGTTGTCAAAAAATGAATTTTTGTTATAATTAATGTTTCAATACTAATTCACTGTATTTATTGTTGCAGGTAATGAAATCAAGACAGAGGTCAAGAACATAGGTAAAAAACACGATTCCTTAATATTAGGAAGTACTCCGAAGCAATGAATAAAATTAAATAACTACATATACACTCAAGTACTGTACACTAGTAAGTAGGTAGCAAAAATTATAACAATAGGAGGTCAAGAACATAGGTAAAAAACACAATTTCTTAATATTAGGAAGTGAAGCAATGAATAAAATAACTGTACCCGATGCCGGTGGGGCACTATTTTTTATATTTTTAAATATATTAACTTTTATAATTAAGTGCCCGGTTAATGGCAATAGGCTCGCCACCTATTACATTGGGACCTAAACATAAACGGCGAAATGTGGGTGCAAGCACCTCTGCCTACCCCTTCGGGGATACAGGCGTGAGTTTTTTTTTTTTTTTTTTTTTTTATACCACTTAGGTGGCAGACAAGCACACGGCCCACCTGATGGAAAGTGGTTACCGTGGCCTATGGACGTATGCAACACCAGGGGCGTCACACTCGCGCTGCCGACCCTGAAGAAACCTTCTAATGCCCTTCTTGAAGAACCCCATATTGTAGTCGCTTGGGAAAACCATCGCGGGGAGTTCATTCCACAGCTTGAGTGTGCGAGGGATGAAGTTCCTTTCATACCGCACAGTGCGCACCGTTTCCGGTCGCAATGTGTGAGGATGAACTCCCCGCCTATGACGAGAAGTGCGATGATAGAATGTAGCTGTGGGCATCATGTCAAACAATTCATCTGAGCACAAACCATTGTATAGGCGGTAAAACACACACAGTGAAGCAAAGTCTCTCCTGAGACTGAGTGGTTCCACATCGCCTGTGAGTATGGGATTGCCGACAAGCCTCAACGCCCGTCTTTGTACCGAGTCGAAAGGGTCAAGCTGGCACGCAGGCGCTCCGGCGAGTTTATGTTATGTTATGTATATAAACTTTTTTATGGGTGTATTTAAAAATGTAATTTATATGATTTTTTAATGAATAAAGAGAAATAAGGATAATAGGGATTATTATTATTATATTTTCCCTAATTGACAATCAGTTTACGAATGAGAAACACGCAAATTGAAATACAAATAACATATTCCAGACACGACTTCAGGTATAATTTCACCTGCATTTATGACAGCGTAGCGCGTAGCTGCTACGTTGTTGTAGCTGTGTTGTAGCTGCGTGCTACGGCTCACTGATCAGCGGTAATTAATAACAGTGCACGGTGTAAATTGTCGGGGCAATTTGTCGTAAAGTTAAATTTATCTTGTCATATATTTTATAGTTAGCGAGAATACTGAGAAATGAAAAATACGTGATATTGTCGGAACTTTACGCGAATATTGCGTATTAAAATATAACTATTTTAATGAACTTTGTCGTGATTTATTTTGTTTAATCACACCAGTCATTTTACGTAATCATGACTTATAGAATACAAAATACAGATATAATTCCTTGAAAGTTGTTTTATTTTAATTAATTATTTTATTTTATCCGCTAATAACATGAAATAATTATAATATATGATATAATTAATAAATCAATGTGTTTAATATGTTGTTCGATTGCGTATTGTTAACCAGCATATAAACCACATAATAAACCAGCATTGTGTAATTTGTAAAAAAAAATCACGATTAAAATCAATATTTAAAGGATCACCATACTTATATTGACTTTCTAATTCCTGGTCAAAGTGAAATAAGGTGCTAATTAAATAAGGATTTATATTCGACTTCCTCAATATTCTTTTCTCGAAACCCTATTCTTTATTTTCCACAGAATTGTTGCTTCAATCTGCTTTGTTTACACAGTTGCCAATTTTCAAGAACATAAAAAATAATTACGTTCTTGTTGACGAATAATAAAAGTAAACTGAAACACTGTGCCGACGCAATTTCGAGAAATAGCCGTTCCTTTCTTTTGTACGCACATAAGTGGCCCTTCGTTGCCTATTACATTTTCTTTTTCGAGTAAATTCCCAAAACAAATTTTCGAAAAACGAAATGAATTGAAATTTGAATTTGAAGATATTTTTACATGTTACCACAATAGATGCAATCAAATGAATATATGGGGTAAACAAAAAGTGTCGTTCTTTAACGATTTAAGTAAATATATAAAAAATAACCGCGATTAAGTTAATGTTTATGAATAATCATAGTGAAAGCACAAGTCAGAAGTCAGATGACTTGTGCTTTCACCGTTTCCTGATGTTATTTGATTTTATCCCCTATGTTCAAGGTATACAAATATTACCTGTCAATACCAGCAAATAGAATAAGAAATAAGGCAGATTATTTGACAAGCAGCCTTGAGGAGTACTTGCGAAATGATTCTCGTTTGAAAAAGAAGTCTTTACAAAAATCTCTCCCTAATATTGCTCTTTTTATGTCTGGAAGTATGTCAAGCGTATGACACAGTAAGATGCTTTGATGCGCCGCAATTCATAACACATAACTTGTTTGTAATAAGCCTATCTTTTTTGATTGCCAATTCCTATTTAAGCTTGGCAACAAGTAGATAAATAACTGACTGGGGTCTAGGATGGCCCCAACAATATCTTGCCAGCCCATTCCAACCAAACCTGCTAACCGGTTGATTAACTAAAATGATTAAAGTTCCAACGTACAATCTTTGAATGTAACCGAGACTAACATTGTGGTAAAGATGATGAAGACAATCAAGTGATTGTTTTCATCATGGACTGACTGAGTAGTCAGTCAGTCCATCTGGCTAAGGGAAGTCCGACTTTCCGTTTACCTTTTGAT
Source organism: Eilema depressum (assembly GCA_914767945.1). NCBI lineage: Eukaryota > Metazoa > Arthropoda > Insecta > Lepidoptera > Erebidae > Eilema > Eilema depressum. Next base: position 7,030,792 of record OU612026.1, read on the forward strand.
GATGAAGAAAACTATCAACATACAGCGTAAAAAACTGGGTCTAGTAACTCAACATGTATTAATTTTATATTGATTTAGTCCGTCAATTGACTATACCGCGCTAGATGGTAACAAGCTGAGGTGCAGTCCAGAAGATATGGACCACCATTTCAGATGCAATTTACCTTAAAAGGGTGGTCCCTAGGTTGACGGCCTTGATAGATGCCTCTTCACACCCCGCTTGATGTAATATTCGAGTCGTAGAAATGAACCAATTAGGTCGCTTCCCAACAGCTATGGTTCCTGGGAGAACAAGATTATTAGTAATTTCATATCTTGAAGTGCCTAGTTATCTTGAAGTGTCATAACTTTGGTAATTTGTAATACCCCAAAAAGTCCTAAACCTAAATGAGCTTTACTTTTTACCAGTTCCAGGCGTAAAATAATAGTAATATACGTATTTATTGTACACCAAAGATATAACAATACAATGATAAACTTCATGTGGTACGTACAGATGGCGGCCTCATCTATGTAGTAATTTCTTACAGGCAATCATGTAGATAGGCAGGTATGTACCAGAATGTACCTATAACATGACCGCGTTGATTCCCGTTAACATTATTGTATATCATTATTTGTCTGTCAATTGTCAGAAAAGAGTGACGTTGTGCCCTCTTGTAACCGGATAATCGGCTTTTTTCAACTGCACGACCTACTTTCCGGGTGGTGGCCGGACGTACAGTTATAATAATGACCGGGTAACAAGAATAACAACCTATTAAAAATACAACTGAGTAATGACTTTGTACTTCAGTGATTATGAAGAGTATCACTATAGCAATAGCTGTTTGTATACTGAATTTAGACCCTTTTTTTATTAAAAAGAATATTAGTAATCGAAATTACTAATATTCCCGCTAACACAAGGAACAGGAATTGAACCCGGGACCTTGCAACCCTAAAGCTAACTCCTTAACCTCTAAGCTAGCGACACTTCTGAGCGCCTTCTGGTAACCGGTAGGTACATTTATACTGAGGGACAAATGGAGATTGATTTTGTTAGTCAGGTGGCAATTTCTCTTATAAAATCTCTTTAAGCTAAACCAAAATCAGGAGAAGTCACGTATCCAGGGCCTCGATTCTGCTAAAGGACTACCACTGTCACACCACAGAGACTGCGAGAAAATTCCATTTGATTTTAGCCTTAAAAGTAGTGCGGTTAAAGTTTAAAATTAAATGACTTTGTGTAGAGTGAACGATAGCGTGTAATGAAAATATTGTCATTTAATTTTGGACTTTAATTTTATGGCAATAATCTAAAATTTTATGCCAATTTTTGCAGAAACTGTGGCACGACAGTGGTTTTGCTTTAGCAGAATCCAGGGCCATTTTTGATATTTTAAAGACATCCCTGTTGTTGCATACGTCCATAGGCTACGGTAACCACTTCCTATCAGGTGGGCCGTGCGCTTGTCTGCCACCTAAGTGGCATAAAAAAATAAAGATAAATAAAAGACAGTTCTTATAATGTTACATTACCCAATACCCATAAAAGGCAAACTCAGCAATAAATTCAAGACAAGAAATCAAAAATTTAAGCTCAGTTTATTGCAGTCAAACGCACATAAAGTTTGAGAGGTAAGCAACACCCTAAGTATATAAATAAGGCCCGGTTTGGGAGCCCGAAACTGCCCAAATATCAACTCGTCTGCAAATTCTGAAATATCGGTTTGACCTAGATTAAATGCCAATATCTAGAATTTATGTTTTATTTATTTAGGAAGTGAGGGCTTTTATTGTTTACGACCATTACAATATGCTTAGAACTTCGTATTTTGAGCTATAGTTAGTTAAAATACCTTATCAAAGTACCTATTTACATATTGATTTAAGACTTGTTATTCTTCCTATAAATGTTAATCGGAAAATCAATATCCTTAGGACTTGAAACCATGACCAGACATTTATAATGTTGATTGATGGCACTTGGTAAAACTCGTTGTTACATAATATATGTATATTCATATTGATAACACACTTGTACTTTTCCACGATATTTATTATTGAACCCAACCGGTTTCGCCTCACGGCATTCTCAAAGGTGTACTTTAATTGACAGATATGATCACTCATAAGTGGTTCAGTTGAATAATAAATATCGTGGAAAAGTACACGAGTGTTATCATACATGTTAGAGTACTAATGAAAAATAATAATATTAAGAAGAATGGTCTGAATTGCAATATGACATAGTTATGACGAAATATCACATTAAAACAATGCATGAGTATTCTAACTGTATAATATACTAATCGTATCGGAATCGTGTCGTCTTATCTAAAGGTATCATCAATTTATGGAATATTGTAAACGATATAAATAAACGTCTGTCGCTTTTAGCTGGCAGATGTTTTTGGGACAATAGGTGTTACGGGTTGAGTGTTGTAAGCTAGGTTAATTGAGCAGGCTTACAATGCTGAACGTAAATGGAATAGGATGATGATACATTGTCTATTTGCAATCATCGTAAAGGATTTATTATATGTGTTAGGAAAAGTGATGATATATTCTATAGTGTTGTACGTATAAAATATCGAGGGTTTTTATTATTTTAAACAGATAAAGTATACCACAGGTAAAAATGAACCCAAACTACTATATAAAAAAAACTATATAAAAAAAAGTATTTTTTTTATGATCAAGCTTCGATTGTTGGGAAGTCTGATTAAATAAAAAACTTTTAAGCTTAAGCTAGCTATTACCCGTGACTCCGCCCGCACGGATGTCCTTTCCCAAAGTCTAATTTATCTCTGTACCAAATTTCATTAAAATTGGTTAAGTGGTTTAGGCGTGAAAGCGTTACAAACAGACAAACAGACAGAAAGGTGGACAGACAGAGTTACTTTCGCATTTATAATATTATTGTGGATGAAATAAATATTTGAGTCATGGGTATGAACAGAGAGCTAAGTTTTCAGTGAAGTATTTTATCTTCTTTCATACTGTGAAGGAAAATGTGTGGAAGCTAACCAACCAGTTACATAACAAGTACAGAATTTTAAGTTTGACTAACTTTGCCTACAAGCTTTTCCGCAGACAGCCTATGCGGCAAATATCAGATGGGGTTTGAGTGCTAAGAGCTAAATAAATGAAAATAATAAAAATAAATAAATCTTTTGTCTCTTTTACACGTTAGCCATGTAGTGTATGAGAAAAGAGGGAGCTTTCACTAGGCTCCTATGGTGCGAGAGTTGGGTGAATCTATTGTGAAGTAACGGTAGGGTACAGCGTCCCTTGTCTCCTTTGTTCGTATAGTCTGTTGATAAGTTCAACAACATCGGTCGCCCAAGATAATACTAAAATTGGACACAATAGAATTTTCCTCGAATAATCATAAAATAAGTCAAATGAATATGATATATTTAACTATTGTTACAGAATAGATAATAGTATTAACGTTATTGTATCTTTGGAGCTAAGAATCTATTGGATGCTGTTATTTGTGTAGATACAAGGTAGATATTCGATTTCGTTTCATTACCAGGTTTGTTTAACATTTATTCGATAGAGAGATGAAGTAATCAATATATATTATATCGACAATACAGACTTTAGTAGGTCTTCTGTCAAGTTACTCTATGCCAATAACTTCAACTTCAACTTCTTCTTAATGGCGTCTGCAGCAAATCGCCGTCAGTTTGCCAATGTCAAGTAAATTATAAATGTTTATAAAATTATTAAAGGCGAAACGCCAATGTCAAGTTTTCAAGATATTTTCTACCAGAGCCACGTTAGCCACGGCAGTAACTTTGTTTCCGTGTGTCCACCCCCCACGAGATTCAGATGGTCGATCAGGACGTGTGGTTGGATTTTAGGGGGCTCTATGTCAATAAAGACAGATACAATCAAAGTGATTAGAAGGAGCTTTTTTTATTGACAGTGATGCGACTTGTGCGCTGCCATTTCAGTTCTTTGTGTTAGATTCTTTAGTCGAATTCAGTTTTTGACTGAAAACGAATTTTCTATTACAATTTTGATCCTGCTAAACTTACACCATTTATTATATGAGAGGAAATAAATAATTTAAACTTAAAAAACTTTCTTGTAGGTCTACAGTAGTTAAAGGATATTCAGTTTTACGAGTAATGCGATGTGTGTCGAAGATCGTCAATTTTGTGAGTCTTTTAAAATTTATGATATGAACTGTGACATGAAGGTGATAGTAGGGATAAAAGTTACGTTCTCTAGAAGCGTACAAGGAATTATTTATACATATATACATATATTCACACCTTTGTCCCCGGAGGGTTAGGTAGAGGTGCAATAACATCCAGATTTAGTCTTGACGCAGAACGTCACTTTCGTAAAATGTCATCGTGAAAAATTTAGTCACTTTAGCACAATGTCACATTCGCAAAAGATTTTCATCAATCATTGTATAAGATTCCACGTAATAGAGGATGAGCCTATTGCCGCATTGCCCGACTATTGTTGACTCGAGCCATCCATCTGAGGCTGAGTCTGGTCTGAATATAACAGCTTTACCCCTTAGTCACCTTGTATGACACCGTATGGGAAGAGATGGGGTGGCCCAATTTCTACAGTATTATTTATATGGTTAGGTGAAGTTAATAATCTATTCCGAAAGATATTCAGCCCTGATACTGTTGAACTCGCAAGTTTACGCGAACCGCACATTATAATAAAACTATTTAACGTATCGGTCAACTATTTAGATAATCTATGGTATCGATTTAACGTATCACGATATTTATACTTACATACATACATACATACAATCACGCCTTTATCCCCGGAGAGTTATGCAGAGGTGAATTAACACCCACATTTCACCAATCATTGTATTAGGTCCTACGTAATAGGGGGTGAGCCTATTGCCGTTTTCAGGGCACCATTGTTTACTCGAGCCATGTATAGGCTGAGTCTGGACTGTCTATATATCTGTCTAATGTTAAACAGCCCTATCCCTTAGTCGCCTTGTACGACACCGCATGGGAGGAGATGGGGTGGCCCAAATTCTACTCTGCCGGGAACCACGCGGCGGCGGCGGGAACACGATATTAATAATCCCTTAAAAATTAATAAAAAAAAATAATTTCAATGAATACCCAGCCAGCTACAGGAATATTTTTCATATTTATACAGGTTATAATGAAAGACAGAAAAAGGGTTCACTCACAAACAATTTGGCCGCTTCAACTGTGTACGAGCAAAACGTAAAAAATGTTATTACAATTTTAACTGCGTATTTTATTTTATGATGCGCTCAGTGCTGTTCTGGTTTTTGTGGCTTTAAGATAGGCTGAACTGTGTTTGTGGTGATATTTTCACACAAATATAGATTTTGGGCTAACCGCGGTGGAGTTAAATTTTAAATGCCTTTTCAGTGAATAATAAGTGACACATGAGCGAAAGTAAAAAATGTTGATATAATATAGGTAAGTGTACATAATTTGTTATAGATAAATACCAATAGATTTTTTTTTTTTTTGTGTGTCCAAAGTGGCACCAAGAAATTTTACTGCATCTATCAGAACAATCTTTTTTCCCCCCAACACTACTTCCAATTTGTCATTATAACGAGATGTAGTTCTAAATAATATGACATTCGTCTTATTTGTGTTAACTGTCAATCCATTCGCGACAAACCACTCATTCATGGTATCAAAATGATATAGATATATAGAGATAACACGGATGTGACCGGCATGATGATAATAAGTACCGATAGAGTTCGTGATTACCCAATGACACTAATAGTGGTATCAAAGGTGATATATATCCTCATGAAACCACCGATAGTGTCAAGGGTATAAATTTATGCCTCATGACGTGTTGAAGGAGCCTTACCCTGACCTTTAGTGCCAAGGCAATCTTACTTGTAAGCCGGTGCACCTGCTGTTTGACTGACGTAGCTCTTGTGCAAGTTTCCCTTCCAAGTTTGAGTTGTTAGACGGTTAAAAAATATGTGCGTATGAAATAACATCGTTCTTTATCTCATGTACAACTTAATAAATGTTGTACAACATGTTAGGAGATGGTAATAACAGTAAACATAACGATGCACTGTAAAACATGTAAAGTGAATGGAATTTAAGGCCTCTTGAAGGATCTTGAAATGTACTCATAAATACGCATCTTCCTTATTGGGCTACAGCACCTTAAAAAGACATATCTGCGCTCTTTTCCCTACGACAATAAATTCAGTGTACGATGACGTCAACACTTGGAACTCATAAAATTCACTTGAGCCATAAAAGTTCTTGCAGCAGTTTTCTTCGCAATAAATACTGTACAAGAAAACGATGTATTTTGAAAAATGTGAGGCTATAGAACGCAGCCAAATATTTAGATATTTATTGAACACTATTAAATTGAAAAACTACTAAATATAAATACCCACTTCTTCGTCCTAGCATTAATCCCAGTTGTATCCGAAGCTTACATCTCGGAGTCTGAGGTCCGCTTTGTCCAGTCTAACTGCGGATCTAAACCGATCTTATCCGTGAAGCGACTGCCATCAGACCTTCACAACCCATTAGCGATATCGAAGCATCGCAGTCTTTTTAGGGCTCCAACTACCCATAATGACTGCCATAAATGTTCAGATGGCAACCGGGACCTGCTTAACGTGCTCTCCGAGGCAACAACTCTACATAAATACCCATCAACCTATAATGTTATGAATGTGAACATTTCTGAAGCTGTTTAGATGTTTGTTAGACAACCACGCTGAAACGGCTGATTGGATCTATCTAAAATTTGATAGTGGTATAGATTGTAGTCTGGAATAAATACATAGGAATAACCTCATGCTGTGTTCCTCGCGTTTTTTTTTTTTTTTTTTTTTTTTATAATCCTAGCACCTCCCCTATATTTGAGGAGTCCTTATCTACTTTTCTCAGTCATACCAGTTCTCGCGTATATGCTTCTCGCACTTTTATTCTTCATACTTTGTCTTTCTTTCACTCATCTCTTTCACCCGACTACAGGCTGGGATTGCCTGCTATTCCTGCTAATCTACTATATTTATTTATTTTTATTTCTTATTTCTGACACAGGGGTTAATAATTCTTCTTTGTTACTTCTTTAATTCTACATCGTTCTACACACTTTTCTTTCTTATTCTAATTCATGTAATTTTATCTTATTTCTACTTATTCTACTAATCTATTTATTCTTATATTAGCATTACTTTTACTTATTCACAACCTTATTCTACTAACATTACTTACATACTATTCTTTTATTCTTAATTTAATACTATGGTGTACAGTGATAACATGCAAGTTATCCTGTCATCATATTACTTATGTTCTATTTCTATTATTTACTATCTTAACTATTTTAATGCAGTATTCTAAAAACTTTTCTCTTTCCTTACTGACCATGATTTTGCTAATATTATCTGTACTAATTTTTTCTTCTATTTTTAGGCTGTGCACGACGTCGTACCTCATTCTGCTGAAAATAGGACACTCAGTTATTATGTGGGGAACAGTTTCCTCCACATCCGGGTCGCAAGCACACGATGGGCTCTCCTTGCACTTGAATCGCGCCAAGTACTTGGAGAACCCACCGTGCCCTGTTAGTAGTTGCGTCTGATAGAAGTCTGCTCCGATTTTCCCTACAATTCTGTGCGCGTCCAGAGCACTTGGGAAGAAGAGCCTTGTTATTGAGGCGGTCTCTCCGGACACGTACCTCCGATTCCATTCATCAACCGAGTCCGAACGGATTGTTCGCTTGATGAAGGAAATCGGATAAAGATCGTAATCCGGCGCCCTCCTCAATCCCAAGGCTGCCTCTTTTGCCAGCTGGTCGGCCCTCTCGTTCCCCTCCAACCCCGCGTGTGCTTTAATCCAGTATAAATGCACAGATTTATTCTGGTGGACTATGGATCTTATGTTCCTTCTGGTTTCAACTGCTAAGGGGTGGAGGCAACCGGGATTCGCGACCGTCTGGAGTGCCGCGGTCGAGTCGCTGTAAATGCCGAAGCTACTGGCCCTATGCTTTACAATTTCCCTAGTCGCTTCGCATATGGCCAGAAGTTCCGCCTGGTAGACCGTGCAGTAAGATGACAGACTAAGCTTGCGGGCACGGGTTTCGGCCCCGTCATTCCATATGGATAACGCGGCCCCCACCCTGCCCTCAATCTTGCTGCCATCGGTGTATATTTCTATATTATTGCCGCGCGTAGCGTCTACTTGGTCAATGGTCTCCAGGCTTTGGAACTCCAGGCGCATATGGTCCGCGGGGTGCGGGTTTTTTATGGCCGAAGCCATCCGCTCAACCTCCCCCCCGCTCAGTTCCGGAAGAGGCTCCCCCCTCTTGACCCTGTATAGTAACGCTGATTCGCGTACGCGAAGATCAAGAGGGAGTATCCCCGCCAGAAGCAACGCTGAGTGGAGGGAGACCGTTCGGTATGACTTGCATATTTTTTGCGCAAAGCTACGTTGTATAAAATGTAAACGCTTTTGAACGCCCAGCTTCTCGACCGCAGGTGCCCATGCGCTGGCCCCGAACAGAACCATAGGTTCCACCGTCGCCGTGTAAATGGTGTGTATGATTTCCGGATGGAGTCCCCAGCTTGCCTTTGCCGCCCTAATCAGCTGTTTGTACACTTTTGTTACTTTCTCGCAAACATTTGTAATGTGGGAATTAAAAGTTAGGCCACTGTCGATAGTAAGACCAAGTATTTTGACCTCACCATCCATCTGAATGTGAACCCTACCCATGCTCAGACGTGGGGTGTCGTATTTTAGTTTTCGCGTAATGAGCATGGCTTTAGTTTTATGCGGGGCAAACTTTAACTTGTTTCTGGCACCCCACGTCCGGACATGTTCGAGTGCCGAGTTCGCCTTCACCTCAATCTCAGTGGCCGTATCGCCCGAGAAAACTAAGACGACGTCGTCCGCAAAAGCCTGGATGTAATCCCCCCTATGGACCAAGCTTTTAAGTAGGGGATCCAGGAGAAGGTTCCAAAGAATTGGCCCGCCAATAGAGCCCTGAACGCAACCCTTTCTTGTTCTTTTGCTATACTCCTTACCCGCATACCTCACCCGAACACTTCGGTCGTCCAGATAATTGTTAATCGTTCTTCTAAGACCCTCCGGGCATTCTTCCTCCACTAACCGCATCTTGATGGCTGGCCACCAGGCGCTGTCAAAGGCGCCCTCTATATCCAATGACACCAGTGTGACCATTTTCCGATCGTCCAGATGAGATCTTATGTGTTGGACAAGGGTGTAGAGGGCGTCCTCGCAACTCCGCTGCGGCATGAATCCGTACTGGTGCTCAGAAATACGTGGATGAAGATGATGCCTTAGTCTTGCCATTACCATCTTCTCCAGTATTTTTTCCAGTACTGGTAGGAGTCCGATGGGTCTGTAAGACTTTGGAAGAACGTAGCTATCTTTACCGGGTTTTCGTAGAGCTACAACGGTTGCCTTTTTCCACGCCACTGGAAAGCAGTGCAGCTCGAGGCATTTATTTGCAATGGTAAGGAACAGCGATGGCTCGTTTTTGATGGCGTGGCTACAAATGTCGGCAGTAAGCCCATCGGCACCTGGAGCTTTCTTAGGATTAAAGGACTTGACTGCCATTTCGAGCTCGAAGAGTGTGAACGGGGGGTCCCGCCGCTCCGCGCAGGGCCCCTCGTCCACCCTCCTCGCACTCTCCCTAACGCGTGTCTGCTCTTCCGTGTCCTCCTCTTCCAAGTCCTCTGGGTAGAACACTTCCGCCAACAGTTTCGCCGAGTGTTCGGCGTCGAGTGCCACGCCATTCAGCTCCAGGGGTACGTCCTCGACTCTCTTCGCGGTTCTGCCAATTACTCTGTAGATCCCCTCCCACATCCCCTCCCTATCCTGTTTGTTACAAAACTCCTTCCAACTTCTGATCTGAGCTTTCTTGGCCTCCGTCTCATACTTTTCCTTCGACTCCAGGTACTCACCCACGACCATTTCCCTCCGAACAGGTGCCGCGCACCTGACCCGGTTCCTCCTGGTTTTAACCTCCCTTTTTAATTGAGCAAGTTCCTCGGACCACCACGGGATCCCTAGCTTCTGTTTGGTGCTTTTACGGGGCATAGAGGAGGAGCAGGCGTCCGCAATAATGCAAGTAAATGCGCTTACTGCTTCTTCCAGCTCCCCTCTACTCCCGATCCTGGTTATATTTTCGACTGTCAGGCTCTTCTCATTTTTCAGTTGCGTCATTTTGTTACTGAACATTTCCCAGTTTGCCTTTTTGGTGTTAAAACGCCTCGTCGTTCTCTTGACGTCAGTGCCCCGCGCTTTTTTAAGCCGAATTTCAAAGCCGATCCCGTTGTGGTCCGAGCTTGTGAGGTGCTCCACCACTCTCCAGTTCTCCACCAGGGTCAGCACATTATTAGTGCAGAGGGTGACATCCACATGGCTGCGGAAAGGTCTACCACCTCTGACCGTATCAAAGGTTGGGGTGTCACCCACGTTGAGCACCTGGAGTCCCAGTTCATCGATTATGCCCATGAAGTGCTCTCCTCGGGCGTTCACAGACGCACTTCCCCACCACGTATTCCAGGCATTGGCATCACCTCCCATAATAATTTTTCTCAGTCCAGGTTGCTCAGCTATGGCCTTCAATTTCTGGGTGTAAGGGCCCAGAGGTTTGTCCGGCTTGAAGTAGTAGGAAACCAAGGTGATTTCCCACGCCACGGTCGAGAGCCCCACCACCACGATATTGTCTGTTGTTAGTCTTGGATATTGGACGACATCTATGCTACTATCGAAGACGGCAATTGCTGCTTTGATGAAGCCCTCAGTGCCCTCACCCACGGCATTACTGTGGAAAATTCTCACGCCTGGGTAGTTCCTAATACTTCGACCCGTCCCAACGTATGGCTCCTGGATAAGGGCTGCTGTTGTTTTCCTTTTGGAGGCCTCTAACATTAGTTCATCTGTTGCCAACTTCTTCTTCATAAGGTTTGCCTGGAGTACGCGGTATGCCCGGGCCCCCGTATCCACCTTAGCAATACGCTACCGTGGACCGGGCCATGGCCTCCCATCGTCTGCGGACGGGACATTCGTCGCTGAAGGCATTGTGCTCAGTTCGCGTCATCTTAGCCCTTTCACAGTTCCTGCATTTTGGGGTGACGTTTACCACCCACTGTTCACACTTTGCCTTCAGGTGCGGGCCCCCACAGTGGCTGCATGCGTCCGCTTCCTCTGTGCAGTACTTCCTGACGTGGCCATACGCCAAACACCTGGAGCACTGGACCAGAGGGGACTGGTCAAACACTCTTACCCTCTGCAGATCTACGTGCAACGCTCCCATTTCTGTCGCCCGCTTCCAAATCTTGGAAGATACAGCCAGCACGATGTGGCAAGTGTGGGGGTTCCTCGCGTTCTTGCGATATTTAACCTGTACCCGATCATCATCCTTGCCGAGACCGTCAAAAACCTCCCGATTCTGCCTCCGGAGTGCCCCGAGTACCTCCTCATCTGAATTGACACTCAAGACATCCTTCAACACTATCAGCGGGTCCTTGTTTTTAACGTCCTCGACAATCAGGTGCCCGGATACAAGCCTCTCCCTCACTTTGTCCCTGTCCGATGCTGTTGGACACACGCGTTAAGTAGGGTAGCCAGAGCTCATTGGGGAGATTTTGTGCTGTCAGTGGGAAGACCAAGGGTTTTTCCTGCTTTGTCTTCTGCGCTGACGGCACAGAAACTCTCTATTCTTACAGGGTCGGCAGCACAAGTGTGACTCCCCTGGTGGTGGACACGTCCCTATGCCATGGTAACCACTTTTCATCAGATGGACCGTGTTCTTGTCTGCCACCTAAGTAGTATAAAATATAGGCTAATTGTATTCCTGATGTAGGTTCCTATGGGTTACAGGAAGGGGATCAAACTTCCACGCGGGCAATAGCCAGTAAACTAGGTACTTACTTTTTTTTTATCGTGCGAAAAATCCCCACGGATACCTCACCCGCCGGAACCGGAGGAGGAGGGTTATGTCGGACTCGAATCGACTTAAATGCACGCCGTCTGTGGTTGTCGATTGGAGGTGAGGTTGTCGTAGCCATATCCCTCGCACCCTAGCCGACCCAGGGCCATATCTCTCGATCTGGCCCTCATCCGGTGTGGGGACTACGGAGTCCCCATCTCGCCCCCGGGTATGGAGAAGCACGCAGTGTAAACTACCTAGTTTACACTGCGTGCCTCTCCATACCCTATCAGCTATTAATTTCAATATAAGTACCTACTTATATTGAAATTAATAGCTGACGTACTCTCCAAAACTTAATCTATTATGAATACAATCCATTTGATTACTTTGTATTCATAATAGACTAGGTTTTGGTGAACATAAAGGGAATCTATTATTTCTATTTATGAGTACTTGTTTACACAAGACGACCTCTGTGGCGTAGAGGTCGTGACTGCTAAGTCAAAGTTCGTGGTTTTGATTGTCACTCAATATTTTATTACACAAATATTATATTTGTATTTGCATTGGTCGAGGTGTTATGTTTATTCATATTTTAAGACCCAACCCCATGTAGGATGAACAGCCTCTGTGGCGTGACGGTATAGTGAACACGTCGAGTTCAGTGCAAATATCTGTATGCATGAATATGGTATTTGTATTGGTCTGGTCGTGTCCCAGAGAGCACTTTAAGCCGTCGGTCCCGGTTGCCATACGAACATCAGGTATGGCAGTCGTTACGGGTTGTTGGAGCCCTAAATAGTTCAACAACTGGTCTAATTGCAGTACATCGATATCGCCATTGGGTTGTGGAGGTCAGATGGCACTCGATGCACAGAAAATATCGAAGATCAGCAAAAACTTGCAGTTGGACTGGAAAAAGCGGACCCCAGACTCCGAGGTGTAAGCTTCGACTGCGACTAAGATTAAACCTAGCGGATGAAGAATATGAGGTAAAGTAAGGTCTGCATAAATTACTTTGCAGACATTGGTGTGGGTGGCACTTATCAGAGTGTATAAATGTACTATAATATACAATTAATGTATTTAAAGCATAACTATTTAATGACCCAATGAATAAATAAAGCCGTTCCGTTCCATTGTAATGCATATCGCTTATCCGATATCACTTGCAACTGATATTACTTTGTTTATGTCACCTAGATTCATAATGGGATATTTATTGAGCAGCAATATTATCGAATAATTTAATATTGTGAAACCCAGATGCGTTGCAGACGGGTTAAAGTGTTATAGGTATTTGCTGTAAAGCTGGACTAACATTAAATAAGTGCTGTAAATATTTTGGGTATAATTATAATTCTTATGCAAAAGTTCAAACTTAAGAGTGGTTTAGCTTTAAGATCTAATTTTGAAATGAATACATACTTAACTTGTTAATATATTTTATATAGGGAAGGAATATTTAAGTTTTTATCAAACACAAAACATATCCTCAAGTTATAATAATTATAATTATATCTGAGCACAGATTTTTTTTATTAAAGCTGTTATAAGCATTGGAACGTATAGTTGTCTATTGGTAAGACTAGGGTCCAAAGCTTATTAAGGAGATCCTTTTTCATGAAGTAGTATATTTCCATGTATTTTCAACAACGCTATTCGCACTTTATTTAATTAAATAGAATGCTATTAAATTTTTACGTTTACAAATTGAAAGAGTTTAACTTTTATTGCTTTAAGAATGTAAAGACATTAAAAAGTTAGAGGTAAAAGTTCACGAAAACAGTTTTTATGGTATTTTATCGAAAATTAGTTGAAGAGGAAAATTTAATATGCTTCACGTGAAAAGTTACTCGGCGATGTTATAAGATGACTTTTCTTTTGGAGGTTTATATGTAGAAAGAGTGACAGCAATTACCGTAATACGCATACAAAAGGATATTTATGTAAAAAGGCGAGCTTAAAGGAGGGTTGTTGGGTGTTCTTCCACAAAACTTTAAAATGATAGAGGAAGGGGAGAGGAGAGGAGAAAGGAGAGCAGAGGTTCTATACATTCAAAAAATGTACAACATATTGCTATGTCAAATATCAATTCAGCCCCTCTAGACAAGTGGCAATTCGTTGCTCGGCGTATGATGGAATAGAATGACAAATGTATAGAATTTGACGTTTTGGACATTCGTTGACGCCTGTCATATACGTCAAATCCCATACATTCGGCTTTCTATTCCATCATACGCCGAGCAACGAATTGCCACTTGTCTAGAGGGGCAAGCCAGCCACTGTGGCGTAGCGGTAGTGAACGCGGCTGCTACGCAGGGGGCGCGGTTTCGATCCCCGCTCTGTGTAAATATTTGTATGCATGAATATGGGTATTTGCATCGGTCTGGTTGTGCATCGGAGAGCACGTTAAGCCGCCGGTCCCGGTTGCCATACGAATATCTATGGAAGTCGTTACAAATAGTTGGAGCCCTCTAAAGTCCAACAACAACGGTCTAGCTGCAATGCTTTGATATCGCCTAATGACACCAGTGGGTTGTGGAGGTCAGAATTAAGACTGGTGAAGTGGACCCCAGTCTCCGAGGTGAAAGCTTCGGATGCGACTGGGAATTAACGCTAGGATGAAGAATAAATATCAATTAATATTAAGTAGCTAAGCTCCAATATAATTAATCAATAGTAGTAATTACTTATTTTATTTTACCTTGCCTCAGAGAGCACGTTAAGCCATCGGTCCCGTGCCCGTACATCCGTACAAGCATCTATGGCATTCGTTACGGGTGGTTGAACCCCTAAAAAGATCAATAACTGTAGTACTCCGATATCGACGAAGGGTTGTAGTGGCCTGATGGCAGTTGCTTCATAGAACGTATCGAAGATCAGCCAAACCCGCAGTTACTCTGGAAAAACGCACCCCAGACTCCTAGGTGAAAGCTTAAGATGCGACTGGGATTAATGCTGGGATCAAGAAGAAGTAGGAGCAGCAAATTATTTTATTTCAATGAAGGGATAAGTCAACAAAATATTACACTGTCCGCTGTCCTAATGAGTACCAAGACCTAAACGCTGTCGTTTAAAAACATAGCTTTACTTTTATTGTAGTGCTAACAAAAATGTTATTATGTATTGAGTTCGTACAGTTTATTCCCAAAATGCCAGAGTACGTAACTTTTGCAACCCTTCTTTACCTGTTATGTGTTTGTGTAGTACTTTTGCCTCGCTTCCGTTAAAGTTTCACGTGACGAGCAATAAAACCTGAGATTGTTTTAAATAATTTCAACTTTTATTGTATCAAGATATTCAGATTGACTCTTGTAAGTCTAATATGTCTACATTAAAAGTTTGTATGTTTTGTTTAGAACAATTTTTTGCGCCATTGTGTACTGTGGGCTATATTTTTTGGGATAAAAAATATGTGTATCTTGTAATATATCAATCAGTCTTCTTTGCCGTTCTTTTTATCGACTCGTTTAATCTAAAGCATGTCTTAACCCTGATGGTTTTAAAATGATAAGAAGAATACTCAAGATGTAAGTTCCATTTCGTTAACGAAGATTACGGGTTGAGCCTTTTGACATAAAATATAAACTGACACTTTTACTTGACTTTGTGCTAACAGAAGAATTCAATAATAATAATTTACTTGACCAATAGTCAGTCATAGCGCCTTCATTTTATGTATAAGGTCGTGAGTTTGATACTCAGATTGTACAAATTAATAGTATATCTACCCTATCTCAAGAATTTTCGAATTCGGGACAACTTTCGTGGGATCAATACGGAACAACCCTATATCTCTACCAACTAACAAGGACGTAATAAATTCTGGAATAATGAATTATATTTAAGTTATAAAAACATTTGAAAAAACATAACGATGATTTAAAATAAATGCTTCTACATAAATTTCGGAGCACATCATAAATGAAAATATACAATGTTCTAATTTACATAATAAAGGATATTTATGTATTCACGACCTACATAAATAAACTACATTGCTATTTGCCGTAACAAGTTCCAAAAAACTTTGATGTGTGCACGGAAAGTACTTTGGCTCTATCGGGACTTGATAGTTCGCGTGAAGTCCGCTAGATGTCTGGTTACAACCACGTGTCGAGGGACGAGACTCCTAATTAGATTTCGGGCGGGATACAACCGAGGCATAAGTTGGATTTAGGCAAAAGTATCTGTTGCTTGTACATACATATACTCACGCCTGTAAATCCCTGAAAGGGTAGACAGAGGTGTATTAGCATCCACATTTCGCCAACTATGATTTTCAGTCCCAGCCTATTGCCGTCTAGCGGACACTTTGTCATTGGCTGTAGGTATGTTTACTGTCGGATGGAGAACAGCCCTGTCCCTTTGTCGCCTTTTACGACACCCACAGCAAGAGATGGAGTGGCCCCATTCTACTCCACCGGGAACTAAAACGGCTCCACGAGTTTTTTGTATAATTTATATTTTGCTTTGTTATTTAGTTTGGGAACTGAACATAATTGTATTACATAACATAAACTCACGCATATATCCCCGAAGGGGTAAGCAGAGGTGCTAGCACCCACATTTCGCCGTTTATGTTTAGGTCCCAATGTAATAGGTGGCGAGCCTATTGCCATTAACCGGCCACTTATAAACCTGCGATAAATCCACACATAACTTCGAAAAGCATCGAAAAATCATTGGTGTGTGCCATGGTAAACCTGGGATCGAACCCGAGACCTAGTCTCAGCATTCCATTACCCATACCACTAGGCTACCGCGGTTATTTAATTTTAGAGTACGCACGGTCAGAATAAATTAACAGTTACATTAATCAAAACGGTTTAAGTCCTTCCTACTTCCTACCGGTAGGATAGCCTACTAATATTGTAAATGTGAATGTTTGAGAAGATGTTTGAATGTTTAATTTAATCAGGCTCTAACGGTTAGCCGGACCTGGCTGCAATCACAGTGATAGATTTATGTTATTTGAGAGTTACACATAGGCTACTTTTATCCCTGAAATAGGTTCCCATGGGTTACGGGAGTGGGACCAGAGTTTCACACGAAGCCGCAGGCATCAGCTAGTAGGTACATTATTAAAAGTTAACTTAACTTTTAAGTGACATTCTTTCTTCACCTTCTTCTTTTGTGTTATGTACGTATCCATAAAAAAATATTAATCCAGTTGTGGCTTCCAGCTATCTTGAGGTTTGAAATCACTGGTTTTAAAAACTTAATTGTATTGAATCGGGCCCCAGGTGATTAAACTTGTTTACGTAAACAAATATTAAACACCTTTCAACACAACAAGACCCCCGAGCATTGCTTATTTTACCGGAAAGCAATCGCATTATTGCCAGCAGTGAGACGTCCTTTGACCGCCTAGTTGACCCATTTAACACTGCCCTCTATTGCTTGGAACTGTGGGAACTAACGCATAAATCTACATAATAATAAATATTCAAATACCGATCGAGTTGAGAACCTCTTCCTTTTTCGAAGTCGGTTAAAAATTAGAATAACATCCATCTTAAAACTGTGAAGACAGTGCACTAAAATTATAGGAAGTGTTAAAATGGCATGCAATATTCCCGATTTTTTCCTCTACGGCAAGTACAGTCAGCAATGAAAGTAGCTCAACGGATCAGCTTACTGATCACCTTAGCTCTAAAAGCTTCTCTAAAATAAATAACAAAACGTGCAATATAGGTAGGTATGTGTGTAACTTTTTGTGATACATAAATTAATTATTATTTATTAGGGTTGTGCCTCGGAGAGCACGTTAAGCCGTCGGTCCCGGTTGCCATAAGAACATCTATGGCAGTCGTTACAGGTAGTTGGAGCCCTAAAAATCCAAAAACAACGATCTAGCTGCAAAGCTACGATATCGCCTAATGTTAACATTGGGTTGTGGAGGTCAGATGACAATCGCTTCACGGAAAATATCGAGATCTAGCCAAATCCGTAGTTAAGACTGGTAAAGCGGACCCCAGACGCTGAGCTGAAAGCTTCGGATGCGACTGGGAATTAACGCTATGAGGAAGAAATTAATTATTATTTATTAACTGAAGATGAAGATTAATTGATGTAACTATTATGTCCAATTACTTATCAATACATCTATTGAAATTACAGAACGAAGGGCTTAATAAACTTTACAGTTCGATTATTGAAACTAGTTGCCAAGCAATACCGAATTGATATCAGAAGTATTTTCTTCTATATCCTAGCGTTAAATACCAGCTATTACCCGTGGTCCCACCGGAACGTCCCACTGGTGGGTCCACGGGGAATTTTTTTTACCCGTAGTCCCACCGCACTGAAGAAAATTCAAATTTATTCAATCGGCGAATTCCAGTGGTACCACGGGTAATCGAATTCGGTAGACCCACTGAACTAGAGATGTGCCAAAAAGTGAAAGAAAAAATGAAATGAAATGAAATAATGTAATCATGTACCTAGGTCACAAAATGACACATTTAATTGAGTTAGGAGGCACCTCGCCCCAAGATTCACATACATTATTTGTGCGATGTCTTTTTCACGAAAACACTAAGAAATTTACATAGAAAGAAAGAAAGAAAGAAAGAAAAGAAATTTATTAAACCTCACACACACACACCAACATGTAGCAAATGTTACTACACACAAATGAAACTTACAATAAAAAATAAATAAATCAATGTAGGTACAGTACGTTTAAAACCAGTTGAACATTCGATCAACCTCGGTAATTGTCGTGAATCCCTCGTCTCTTACATAGAGTAATCAATTTACAGATATGACCTTTAATTATATTACCGATTATGATTATGAACGCTAATTTCATTCGTGAACATATTCGATTCTATCAAATTATTATTATATTATTATTAAATTTTATCAAAATTAACTTACAGTAGTTATGCATCATGGCTTCAACAAATTTAAAGCGTGGTAAAATAATTATTGCTCAGTCTCGTGAAATTGTAAATAATGTTTGTAACTATTTTAATAAAGAATATACCTAATTTATTTAAAAAAGAAGAAAATTTACTTTCTACTTTTTAATTGATAAATTATCAACAAAAATCGGTAGAAGTCGGTTTCTTAAATTTTGAATTTGGTGATTATTATAAATTATTATTAATCCGATGTAATATCGTACTGTTACTTATGTACATCAAACAGTAAAATATTGACTTGTATCTGTTACGGCTAAAGGTAGGTGTGAACATAAACTTAAGATTAGCCGGCTGAACTTAGGTTTATATACGAGAAGCAGCTAAAGTTCGATAACATGTTAGTTTGCGTCGGGATATTCCATGTTTAGCGGGTTAATGTGCACATTAACCGAAACGAAACGGCTAAAAATGTATTCGTTCTACCTTTCAGTTCAAATGATTGATTAGGCAACGCCTGCTGCCGGTCTATATTTAATTGCGTATGGCTTTGCGAGACTTCAATTTCTTGATGGTCATAAAAAAAATAACCACGAAGGCCTAATCTATCCAAGTCTGATTGAGCGGAGTGCACACTTTGATGTTTGCACTATTGGCGGCATAGAAAACCTGAAATGAGAGTGATTATTCCTTTCCCATTTCCTTCTACATTTTTAGCCAAGGGCCTGCGGTTAGACTTAAGTTTAGCCGGCTAAAGATAGAAGAAACTAACATTAACACCTCGTCGAAGATAAATCTAACTTTAGTCGGCTAATCTTAAGTTTATGTTCACACCTACCTTTAGCCGTAACATATCTATGTATTTTTTTATTTAATGTATACAAGTGTAGCTATACTTGTACACATTAAATAAAAAATATCGCGTACATTACCGCGATTTCTTATATCTTCAAATTCATTAATTATTGAAGCTTCAATAAATAATGAATTTTCAAATTCATGTCGCTTCTCTATAATTTTCTTAGGTCTGTGGTTAGTAATGTCATCTTGGCAGATGGTATACATTGCGTTTAGGATACTTCAAATTGAATGCTACATAAAAGAAATCGCGGTAATGTATGTCGTGTCATTTCCGTCTCCGAATTTAGGCGATTATACCCGAAAAAAGCCGAATGTTCAACTAATTTTAATTGTACTGTTACAAAAACATCATCACATAGGTATAATAGGTATATACGCGCAGCCGCCGCCGCCGCGTCGCCGCAGTGACTCACTACTCAGTAGGCATCGACCTACAGGACAGCACGTGCGCGTTATTAGAATGCCCCCTTGATAGCCATTGTTTCTTAACATAACGTAAAAATTTATTAATTTTATCACCATTTGTGCTACTATATTCTTTCTGTATATATTCCCAGCCGCTTAACTTCGGACTTCGGACTTCGGACTTCGAGTCCAAGTCCGAGTCCTAGTCCGAGTCCGAGTCTGAATTTGAATTTGAATTTGAAAACTAACAACTTATGCAATTATAATTATTACGTTAAGCGAAGCTACTTCGGAGCAGCTCGGCTCTTTTCGTGCGAGCTCGGAGGTGTTACCATTTTTCGTTACGGAATTTCTGGATTCGGTCTCCACGCTCAAGGCCCGCGATAAAAGCTATGCAATAGCTTAAAATCAATTTATGTCATAAATAGATAACTTACATCATTTATAGTAATTGAACCGCTACATTTCTCACTGCGTTTCTTACTGCATGTCCAAATAGATGTAGGTGTTTTTTTATATTCTTTGTGTTTATAATATTGTTTACGATTATATAGCATTACGAAACCATTTTTTCTTTTAATGATATTAATTTCGTCACCCATATTATTTCTTTTAAAATATCTACACCAAATTAAATGATGAAAACATAATTAGAAATGAACCTACGAGTCAAAGTGACACAGAGGAAAATAACAGGAAAATGCAAAGAGGCAAGTATGTTAATATTAAACTCTTTGCGGCACATCTCTACAGCAGTGGGTCTATGGGTAATTATTTTTCCCCATAGTACCACCACAAGGCAGTGGGACTACGGGTAAAAAAAATTCCCCGTGGACCCACCAGTGGGACGTTCCGGTGGGACCACGGGTAATAGGGGACCAGTCGCATCCGAAGCTTTCACCTCGGAGTCTGGGGTCCGCTTAACCAGTCTTAACTGCGGATTTGGCTGATCCTCGATATTTTCCGTGAAGCGACTGCCATCTGATCTCCACAACCCAATGGTAACATTATCGAATCGATATCGAAGCATTGCAGCTCGTAGTTGTTGGACATTTTAGGGCTCCAACTACCCGTAACGACTGGCACATGGCAACCGAAACGGACTGCTTAACGTGCTCTCCGAGGCACAACCAGACTGATGCAAACACCCATATTCATGCACACAAATATTTGCACTGAGCGGGGATCAAAACCGCGTCTCCTGCGTAGCGGCCGCTTTCACTACCGCTACGCCACAGAGGCTCACAAAATCTGTGATATCAAAAGTATTTTTATAATATATAGCTGTTGCCCGCGGCTCCGCCCGCGTGGAATTCGGATTCCGTACAAACTTTTCTTTCGTGCTAAAATTGCCTCGGATACCATACCTGTCAGCCATCAGGAGTGCCATGTGGAATTCGGACCCACTAAACAGCATGCCGTCGCGGGTCTTCAGTTGCTGGAGTGTAAAATTGCCTAGGGCATTTTCCGCACCCCCCGGCTGACCCTGGGCCATCTACAATTTTAAGATGGCCCTCTCAGAAGTGGGAAGCACGATGTCCCATCGAATTCCGGAAAGGGAGGAGACGGGCGTGAAGGGATGACAGGAGGCCGGACCTATAATCCTCACGTCCGCGCTCGGTGACCAGCCCTTCTCTTTCCTGCTCTCTACTGGGCCTCCTCGTAGTCAGAGGGACATGTGGGAAGCCTTTGAGCAGCCCTCTATAGAGCTGCTCCCGTTGCTGTATGTATTTGCCGTAGGCGGTAGCGCCTCCCCTGGGTGAGGGGCGTTAATGCCTCCGTTACCCAGGATGCATCACATGGAGGTTCCAATCCCGCATTCGGATCCCGTTACCGTTGCATCTTGTGTTCAGCTGACCTTCCCTGTCTTCGCTCGTGAAATACTTCGAACACCCGTGGTTGCACCCTTTTAGCCCATGCCCGTAATAATAATTAGTTTTCAAATAATGTATGGTAATTTACCGGATTTATTGACATTATAATTTCGTAATATCTTTTGAATAGAACGTCCGATTTCAATAATTCAAAAAGTAATCAACAGGTATTAAAACAATCTTAAATACCAAACGATTTATTTAGATAAGAATTAATATGAAGGTATAGATTCCGTGGTCTGACTTTGATCGGCATTTCGGCTTGAATTTATATCGTCGCGCGTTACTTTCATACTGCAATAGATTCTAAAATATTCATTATAATTATACAGTGTAAAGGGCAATTTTGATCTACATTAAATGTACAATGTATCTAACGTATTTAGTCAGATAAGGCTTAACACTATATTGTTAAAAATAGCTTCGAAAATGACACATATTTTTTTTATAATTTGTAAAAGATAAAAATGGTTATTGTGAGCTACCCTTATTAGATAGACATATGCTGTCGCGGACTTTTATGTAGACCTTTTTAAGTTATACATTTCTACAGTACATTATTTTGTTCTATCTTCAATAGTTTTCGCAGCGTACGCGATGTAAGGAATTTTTTAGGTCATTTTTTTTACAACTTGGGTTACATTATTGAAGTTTTATCCAGGATCCCTATTTTTTTGAAAATTAATTATAGCCTATGTTAGTCAGTGATAGTGCAGCTTTCTAATGGTAAAAGAATTTTTGAAATCAGTTCAGTAGTTCTTGAGTTTTCTCGAATACAAAAATACAAATCTAATATTAGTAAAGAATGTATGGAAATCTGCCCCATTTATTGACATTTATGCTCACTGCTCCGCTCCCTTTAGTAGTAGCGTGATGTTATATAGCCTATGTTACTCCCAGATAGTGTAGCTTTCTATAGGTGAAAGAATTATTGAAATCGGTCCAGTAGTTTCGGAGCCTATTCGTTACAAACAAAAAAACAAACAAACAAACAAATCTTTCCTCTTTATAATATTAGTATAGATATAGATAATCAGTACACACATCAATAATAATATTGAACTGATATGACAAGCGAAAAAATAAATTGGGTGATGATATACCTACCACAACTTTGCCACAGTATAAATTATGTGGTAGTACATTCACAATGTTATAATGTTTTGAATAACTTATAACTGTTTCTACGTGTGCTGTATGTAAACATTATGCTTCGTTAAAATGTGTTACACTGTAATTTGAATTTTAATATGCTTTAAATGGTTGAGCGGTACGTTGAATGTATACTTCTAAATGTTTAAAAAAAATAGTTTTAAAAGTATATACTATTTATAAATTTTGATTGATGGCATTTGGTGGAACTTATTTACACATATTGATAACACGATTGTACTTTTCCACAATATTTACTGTTGAACCTGACCGGTTTTTAGGGTTCCGTAGCCAAATGGCAAAAAACGGAACCCTTATAGATTCGTCATGTCTATCCGTCCGTCTGTCTGTCTGTCCGTCCGTATGTCACAGCCACTTTCTCCAAAACTATAAGGCCTATGCTGTTGAAACTTGGTAAGAAGATGTATTCTGTGAAGCGCATTAAGAATTTCACACAAAAATAAAAAAAATGCATAAAATTTTGGGGTCCCCATACTTAGAACTGAAACTCAAAATTTTTTTTTTCATCAAACCCATACGTGGGTTATCTATAGATCTGTAAAAATGCTATTGAGGTTTCTAACTTAATTTTTTTCTAAACTGAATAGTTTGCGCGAGAGACACTTCCAAAGTGGAAAAATGTGTGTCCCCCCCCTCCCCCCTCTCTACCACTAAAAATTGGTTCGAACGAGATCCAGTCAGTAGTTTTTTTTTTAATACGTCATAAACCGTAATTTTCGCCTTTGCTACTACGGAACCCTTCATGGGCTAGTCCGACTCGCACTTGGCCGATTTTATTTTATATAGAACACGCCAATTTGATTTCACCTCGCCTGATGGTAAGCTGAAGGCAAAGTTTCGAAAAGAGGGTCACCATTATAGAAACGTACCAGGTTACAATGGTGGCACTCAGCTTGACGGCCACGTCAGATGCTTTTTCTCGACCCGCTTTAAGGACCCGGGACTGTAGGAAGAGGGAAACACGTGGACTGGTAAAAAATTGCAGGACTTAATGGTGTGGCAGAGGAAGGAGTCGCCAAACCGTTTGTCATACTGTCACATTGACAGTGAAATATAGTTATATCGTAGTTAACAATTAGAATGTTCTTAAAGGCGGCCACCCACTAGCAGTTTATCGAACGACTACCGGATGATATCGGTCTGTCAGTTCATCGCAATAGCCCACACACTTACAGTTTTGTATACGATTTTGGACTGACAGCTAATATGTGTGTGGCCGCTTGACGATTTCGGTCAGCAAAGACAGTTAAAGGCCGGACAGTCTATGGCCGTCGGCATTTTATATGTAACTAGCTGTTGCCCGCGGCTCCGCCCGCGTGGAATTCGGATTCCGGTCCAACTTTAATATATGGAAATCTGCCCGATTTATTGACATTTATGCTCACTGCTCCGCTCCCTTTAGTAGTAGCGTGATGTTATATAGCCTATGTTACTCCCAGATAGTGTAGCTTTCTATAGGTGAAAGAATTATTGAAATCGGTACAGTAGTTCCGGAGCCTATTCATTACAAACATACAAACATACAAAAATAGGTACAAATCTTTCCTCTTTATAATATTAGTGTAGATGTAGATGTAGATTTATAATATTAGTATAGATAATATCAGACTAAAAGAATAAAATAATATTATTATTTTAGTCAGAGGTAATAAAATTATGATGACATTGATGACATAAGGACTGCAGGCCGCCGGACAGACGAAAAACTGCAGGCGGACTGTAAGTGGGTGGCCGCCTTAACTGTCAATCAAACCTTTGAGAATGCCGTAATGCCCAACCGGTCAGGTTCAATAATGAATATCGTGGAAAAGTACAAGTGTGTTATCAATATGTGTCAAAGTATATACCTATATTACAAACGTAAAACCGTCACCAAAATGATTAATCTGTGAACCAATACCATTTGTAATTAATGTGAATTCACCGTACAATTTGTTGATTACGTTTCAAATTCACACGAAATTTATATCACTGTGATTACCAACCAACACTTATACATACAGTTTCAAATATGTCGGTACTTTGACATTTCGTTTGATCTCATGTGGGTCAGTTACTGGAATCCGGGAAAATTAGAGAGCCCAACGAAAATTGGGGCTAAGCGCTGAATTACTAGAGGTAGATAGAATAAGAACTTAATGGTGTTCCAGGAAGGTAAAGCTGTTAACATGGACGTGTTCAATTAGTGACAGACGATCTTAATAGTGGAGTTTATTTCAGCTATATGGGAGCTATTTTAGTAATCATTAATATTCGAAGGCACGATGTTATTTAGACGCAAAGTAAGCATAGCTTAAGTCAAGTTAAGGGTTACAATGCGAATAAACATAAACAAGTTAGATGCCTTTTTTCATAAATACAAATTACTGACGGCAAAGAATCTTTCTGTTCGGCAGCACGAGTGAGACTCCCTAGTGTTGCACTCGCCTATAGGCCACGGTAACCACACTCCATCAGGTGGACGTGTGCTTGTCTGCGACCTAAGTGGTATAAAAAATAGAGATCCGATTCTCAGCACTCCATGGATTCACCGTGCGGTCGCCGGGTCCATAGCGTGATACAGAGAGAAACACCGTGACGACGACTGGGACTTGCGACCCAGATGTAGGTTTAGGGTGGCCACCTTGTGATGCATCAGTGCTCACCTCCACCGTCAGTAGTGTTCCCCCCCCCCTACCTATCCAAATTTGGTAAGATCCTATCAATGCCGCTTTTGATATTCGATTTAATAAAGAGCTTACTGAAGCTCTTGGCAATCCGAGGTCTTTAAGTAAGTTATTATATTCGCGCATACGATACTATACATAGTATACATGGAATCGAACTCGCGTTCTCTCACTTAGCAGTCGAACGCTCTACGGCTACGCTACAGAGATACGCACAATGAACGATAAATAAATATTGAAACTATAGAACTTAGAAGTATGAGTGAATTCTCCACTGCACATTATCATAGACGCTACGCTTGACCGCTTTTTCCTTTTTATCTTTCTGCTTCATATTCTCACACCAAAGGCTGTAACGGCTTTAGATCAAAGTATCTGAAGACAATTTATGGCTGACCGGCGAAGAAGATTGCTTTGCAGTGTCTCGTAACACCATCTATTCTTTGTGAGAAGTGAGAATGAATTTAGTAAGTGGATAATTTTATAAGTGGCCTCGTGGAAATAGACTTTTTCTTAAAATTGTTAAGCATGTGTGTCAGTAATTACTGCTACACAACTGTAGGTAGTTCTACTAAAATATTGAAGTCACATTATCAATCATCTAGTGACATTTCTCTATTATATCTATAACTAGCTTCCGCCCGCGGCTTCGCCCGCGTGGTGTGTTGATAAAAAGTAGCCTATATGTTAATCCAGGGTATAACCTATATACATACCAAATTTCAACCAAATCGGTCCAGCCGTTTATGCGTGAAAGAGTAACAAACATCCACACATCCACACATCCATTCTCACAAACTTTCACATTTATAATATTAGTAGGATAGTTAAGCCAATGTGCTGTATTTCCAAAGTTAGTTGCCATCTCAATTTATTTTGCTACAACATCAATTTTATTAACAATTTTGAGTTTCACATAATTTATGAGGTTTCAGCAGCCAAAAGAAAACAAACGTTATACAGAAAATTAAATACAAAGAAATTACTTGAAACTTAATGATTTTTCCAATATTTTTGCTTTGTTGTCATCAAGGAATAAAACCAAGCATTTTTGTATTCAATTGTATCTGTATAAAGGATTAGAAAAACTCCAATTTATTCATTTCGGGGAATCTACAAGTACAGTTCATTGTATTGTTAATGTTCTATTCTTTTCAATTTTCGAAGGGAACAATAATTTACGAGTACAAACGGGTGGTTGGTTCAAAATGAAAAACGACTAATTACGTAAAGCCCAAACACAAGTGGGCGTTTTCGAGTCACTAATTATAGGCAGTGAATAATGAAACTCATTTCATTACCAGTTTGTAAGTGAATGTACCTCACTGGCTTTTGAGAAAATGTGTACTTCAGCTATTATGGACCAGCAAATCGATCACATCTCTTTGAAAAGCGGTTTTGAATAAAAAGGAAACACGGAATGAGGAAACTAAGAACAGGTATATTTACACTACCCTAAAACCTACAAAACTACTATGGAAGATATGAGTACACAACAATGACGGGAAAATATGGACTGGTGAAAATTGCATGTTTATGTGGCATATTACAGGTACAAACTTTAAAATTAAATTTTAAACAGCTGAGTATTATATAATTTCTTTGGATTTTCAGCATATTCTATGCGATAATGGAACAAGAAATATATTATGTGCTTCTTCGACACCTCCTAAGGTGACCTATAATTTATTCTCAGCTGACAATTGCAGGTACACTCTTGTGTCCTGATCCTGAGTGTAGCAATAAAATGTCTACAGTACACTATAAAAGCACGGTAATACCCACCTTCGCAGTAATATATAATCTTATTACCATCAACACACAGGTGCTATGAAGTTGAATATCCTACAGGCACCTAAATGAAAGCTACGTGTCTACCCTAAACAATAAACTATAGGTGTATAGTCAACCTGGGAATTGGCGGTGACAACTAGTAACTTGTGAGGTCAACTGTTGACTTTATGAGAAAATAACATACGCTTCAGGAATCCCCGGGCTGCTATAACTCATTACTGAAACAAATATATTGGACACGTGGATAACATAAAGTTCGGTAAGCGTTTTTATACTTACCATTTAGGTGGCAGGCAACTACACGATCCGTCCGATGGGAAGTGGTTACTATGGTATAGACGTGTATAACTTCAGGAGCATCACACTCGTGTTGTCGATCTTGTAAGAGCCTTGTAATACCCATCTTAAAGAACGCCATATTGTAGTCGCTTGGCAAAACCATAGCAGTGTCTGTTAAGATAGAGACTTGTTATCAACCGCTACGCCACGGAGGCTGTCTAAAAATAAATACTCCCACTATTTAAAAAAAAAGAATATCAATTTCGCTTCAACCACTCACTTAAATTTATACAAGCTATAACGAAGCACGTTTGCTCAAAAATGCCTATCATTTGCAACTTCAACACATTCAGACTAAAAATATTTCAATGCCTAGATTTGACCCAACAAGCAGACCAAACTACAGAATACCGTTTAAAAAAATGAACACACCGGTTCCGGTTTCACAGGTGCGATAAACGAAAAGTCCCTTCAAAGTTTTGTTCTTATATTTACCTTGTCCTAAGTGTATTGCTTTCAAAACTTTTCTGTTGATTAGATTTCCAACTACAGCGGAACTGCAATAAAGGGCACTCCTCGCTAAGTCTGACTAAGAAGGGGAACACCGGCACTTTAGGGTAGTAACGTGTTTGTAAGTATTCGAGCAAGTTTACAGGTCGTAAATCCGAGGCCTCGAGCAATCGCTACAATAAGTCTTGCGCTTCAGTTGTCTTGTCACGACTAGCTGATTTTTATAGCTTGGGGCTTAGTTGAATAAAATACGAGTATATCGATGTTACTATCTGTCGTTTTGCTTGTGTTAAACTACAGGCAGTCTGAAACAACAGATTCTTTACTAAGAATCGACAATTTGACAATTCGAACCCTCACCTACGAGACGACCAAATGATTTTTTATATCACTTAGGCGGCAGATAAGCACACGGCCCACCTGATGGGAAGTCGTTACCTTGGCCTATGGACGTATGTAACACCAGGGGCGTTACGATTGTGCTGCCGACCCTGTAGAAATCTTCTAATGCTCTTCTTGAAGCACCACATATTGTAGTTGTTTGGGAAAACCACCACAGGGAGTTCATCCCACAGCTTGAGTGTGCGTGGGATGAAGTTCCTATCATACCGCGCAGTGCGCACTATTTCCGGTCACAGTGTGTGAGGATGAATTTCCTGCCTATGGCGAGCGGTGCGATGATAGCATATAGCTGTGATTCATTTATCTTTCTATTAGATTTTTGTCTTTTTTTATAAGTTTAAAATATCGACTTATATTTTCCGCCTCGTAATCTAGCACATCTCAGCTAGACTTTACTGTTTGATAGTGGTACTATGCATCTTCAAACCGCACAGGCTTCTCACATAGCTAATAAAATATATTCAACTGTAAAGATCGATATATTTTATTACAGCAAAATGTGTACAGACTTATACCTACCTCTCTCGGGTTATAGACGAGAGAATGTGAATATTAAAGAGGCAAACACTCGTTTACAATTCAAATAGGTTTATCAATGTCGAAGACATCTAGAGGTCTTTGACCTTTTCAGAAGTATTCCAGAAATGGTTGGCCTCGGTTATATAATTTTCAAGGTATTTTCCTTCGGCTGGAGGAAATCATTGAAATGTAAGCAATTGATACCAGCGGCTCTTTCGAACAACTGTTACAGATGGTGCGAATAGTCAACTTTCTGAAATATTCCGAGGACTAATGTCTCTCAATACTGGTAATGGATATATTTCTTTTATGTTAATTCACGTTGAGCATGAAAGATGAAAACGTTTGATGTTTTTGGAAATTTTAAAGCGTGATATCTATTCAAATCGACTAGGATAGAAAAAAGCGAATCTAGCACACAGGCGGGGTTCCGGTAATTCGTACGAGTTTCGCTAGATTGCTCCCATTGTCGCCCCAAGACGGATATATGAAAATTTGGATCAGCCTCGGGCGGGGCCTTGTGGCTCAGTGGCTAGAGCATTCCACTTGTAAGGGAAAAGTCGTGGGTTCGAGTCCCGTCTGAGCTAGATTCCCTTTTTTCTATCTTAATCGGGACACAAAGATAGTTAAGAGGAGTATTAGCAATAGCAAGTAGGTCATGATTGCTTACCAGGGGCCGTAGACAAAGTAACATTCTATTGGGGAAAACGCCAGTGGAATCGCTAATTGTAGTACGAGATTGACGTAAATCATTAATATAAATCCCATCAAAAACAATACTTGTAAAAAAATGCCAAGCCTCGCCGCCCTCGGTTCTTCTACCGCAAAAAGTTGTGGGATCCATGTAATACCAAGTCGGTTAATTTATTCAGTCCCTACTTCAAATACCTTCTGTCCTAAGTTATTACGTAATAAGTTTTTATGTTTTAAATGTAATAAATTGACTTGGCAATCGCACTAAACAATCTTATTTAATGTAATTATTGTGATGTGCTATACATTGTGCTTTCATGCGATGGCCAAGTCAATTTATTATATTCAAAACATAAAAACTTATTACGTAATAACTTAGGACAGAAGGTATTTGAAGTAGGGACTGAATAAATTAACCGACTTGGTATTACATGGATCTCACAACTTTTTGCGGTAGAAGAACCGAGGGCGGCGAGTCTTGGCATTTTTTTACAAGTATTGTTTTTGATGGGATTTCAGTTCTTTTTGTAGATTACCTTTCCGGTTTCTCCCCCTCCAACTCCAACTCCCACTCCCACTCCCACTCCCACTCCCACTCCCACTCCCACTCCCACTCCCACTCCCACTCCCACTCCCACTCCCACTCCCACTCCCACTCCCACTCCCACTCCCACTCCCACTCCCACTCCCACTCCCACTCCCACTCCCACTCCCACTCCCACTCCCACTCCCACTCCCACTCCCACTCCCACTCCCACTCCCACTCCCACTCCCACTCCCACTCCCACTCCCACTCCCACTCCCACTCCCACTCCCACTCCCACTCCCACTCCCACTCCCACTCCCACTCCCACTCCCACTCCCACTCCCACTCCCACTCCCACTCCCACTCCCACTCCCACTCCCACTCCCACTCCCACTCCCACTCCCACTCCCACTCCCACTCCCACTCCCACTCCCACTCCCACTCCCACTCCCACTCCCACTCCCACTCCCACTCTCACTCCCACTCCCACTCCCACTCCATTACAAAGTTATTTATGCAGTTGGTGAAATTGCTGAAATTGAAGAATATTTTAATTTTCCCTTGAGTTGTACACTAAACACTACTTATCTTCTAAATTTGAGGCTTCTACGTCTGCTAGAAGTGCCTTAGAGTTTTGATGATCGGTCAGTCAGTGAGTGACAAAATTTGCAAACTTTGACTAGTTATAATTCTTAAACTACTGGTTCAAATTGAATGAAATTTGATATATAAAGTGTTTTTACAGTGCCTACTTAGTAACCGAAGATTCAGGCTTCTAGGTTTATCCACAACGAAGTTCTAGGGGGTCGAAAATGGCCTGAAGTGCTTCGAGGAAATAGTGTTACGGCCGTGCCGCTCTTTTTTGCTCGACTTGGCGGGGGCACTGCCGTGCCTCCAGATATATTTTTTGTATGAAAGGCGGGGATTTCTGGGCCAAAATGTAATGAGTTGAGATATGGTTAAAAAAAAGCGGTATATTTTTCTATTTCAAAATATAAAAAAACCGTCTCAATTGATAATCTGGAAGACGAGAACTCTTATAACTAAGTTTATTCCACTAATAAAATAAAATAGGTATCGATTACTATGAACGATTTAAACATGATTGTCTATAAAAACACTTGCATCGCAGTATTATTTCAATCAGAATGAACAAATAGAATAATAATAATATTATTAACCATTTAAAATCATAATAAAAATGTAGGTAATAAAAATAAATTATGAATCGATTTTCGTTAATCGATTAATTATTTCTCATGTGTATCAACTGTACTTTTTATCGGTGCTATGATAGCTGACAACTCCCTGACTTTCAGTCAATCCGTTTATTTATTCAATCTTCAAAATCAATTAATTATCGAGATAAAATATATATAATTGTTTATAAAATAATGTACAAAAGTGTACCATATCAGTGTGCTGTTTGAGTTTATTGGTTTAAATCAAATCACAGTTCAAAAACGTTCATGGCTTGCATAACCTCACTTATTTAATCTCTTAAAACTCTGCTCTTAGATCACCAAAATCTGCAGAATTTTCAGGGATGGTTTAATAATATGTAAGCTCTTGATTGAGACCACTCTCATCTTTTTACATCTTGGCCCAAGTATGTATGAAAGCATATCCATCTCCTTTGTGTCTTTGTAACTCAAAATACATTATTTAACTTATCATTATTACTATGACCACCGCAATGTCCCGAAATCCATGGTTAAAACCTTAAAAATGGTTCGCTTCAGCGCGATTCTATCAATAGAATGTCACTTTGTCTAGGGCCCCTGTAATTACATTTATGAACAGTTTGGAAAGTCCGTGTATAATGTTGTAGGAACTTATATACATTTGCCTGTCCGTACTCGTAACTCTACGAAAAGATTAAATTCAAGCATTTGTTTCTAAATGTTTGAATATAAACCTAAGTACAAATTTATAAGCCGTTTAACTTTGGCATAAATAAGTTTTTAGATGAAATGTTGTTGAAACTCGTATAAACTGGCCGTAAATGGGACGTCTCGAATGACCTAAAATGACCGACTAGAGTACTGTAGGTCAACACAAAGGCAGCCGCTATCGACATTCCTAACAAGGCTATAAACTTCATTAGACCCCAGATTAATAGATTGGCAGTGATTTGTGCGATGAAATGTGTTTAATTGTTTAACTTTTGGACCATTAAAACAAAAATCTACAATGGAAAACTTATTCAATAAGGGAGGCGAAATCTAATTCTGATAGTATTATAAATAAATAAGAATTTTCATAAGAAGCTTACTGTGAAAATCGTTACAAAGATTTAAGGTATGATTTCGTTGCTAACCACAGACCGCAGTAGCAGAGACAGCGTACCGTGATAGTGCCGTTTACCCGTATCGAAGTATAACAAGAAATGTATGCGAAGAGACGACACTGTATCTGCTGCATGTGTCTGATGCTGCGGTCTGCGGTCTGCGGTTTGAGGTCTTTTCTATCGAAAGTTAATCCCTTAACTACTATTTTACAATTTAGTCTATATAACACTGACAATAAATACAATTTTCCTTTAATTTATTAGATAATATATATTCTAACAAACTGTTTCGTGTACCTAGAATCTAAAGATTAGATTCTCGAAGAAAAACGTCTGGGCGTGGTCTAAAGATAACTGAATAAATTAATGATAAGCTCCGTAAATCATTCAGTACTTTTGCATCGGATTTGCAATGACAAATGTATAGAATTTGACGTTTTTGACATTCGTTGACGCCTGTCATATACGTCAAATTCCATACATTTGGCATTCAATTCCATCATACGCCGAGCAACGAATTGCCACTTGTCTAGAGGGGCTGCTCAGCTACTGAATGTCTTGTGGATGCGGTACAAGTCGACTAAGGAATGTAGGTTAATGGCATCACACTCCTGCTTTATCTTTTGCCCCAGTTGACCTATAACTGGTACGTTACGCTGAACGTAATTCTCACATAAGAGATACGGTCTAACGAGAAAACATTTTGCGCTGCACATAAAAGCATAGTTACGAGTATATGCTGCATTTATTACGTTGCTTTTACGACTTTGCTTATTAGTTTGCGATTTTAATTAGCAATTAAGTTATAAAGAAACGCAATAAATAATTCATTGTTTTTTTTAATACGAACATCTGCAGCTGAAGGATTGCAGTATATAATATATTCTAAAGTTGCAGCTGGAGGTTACTACCGAAATACTACTGGAGATGTTGGTAATGTTTTCTGTGCATTGGAGATATTTAAAAAGTCTTCTTCATCTTAGCGTTAATTCCCAGTCGCATCCAAAGCTTTCGCCTCAGATTCTGGGGTCCGCTATACCAGTCTTAACTGCGGATTTGGCTGGACTTCGAAATTTCCGTGAAGCGACTGCCATGTGACCTCCACAACCCAAAGGTGATATAAGGCGATATCGAAGCTATATGGACTTTGAGGGTTTCAACTACCCGTAACGTGACTGCCATAGATGTTCGTATGACTACCTGGACCGACGGCTTAAAGTGCTCTCCGAGGCACGACCAGAGATATTTAAAAAATGTAGGGTAAAAAAGCCAGACCTTTTTTTTTTAATTCTTTTCTGTTTGTTTTTTTATTATTATATATATTAGAAAGGCCTTAGTCACATTATATGTTTGATTGCAATTGATTGAGTAAAACCAAAAACGATAACCAACAGACTTGTTAAATGTAATTAAAAGTTACATTAATGCCTTTAAATATTACATTAACGCAAAAATACAAAGACGTAACACACACAACTTCGTTACGTCCCCTTTGTGACTTGAGGCTCACTCGTTACGTGAAATTAAATTATATCCGCACGAGCCAAATAAATCTTAAGCACTGACTCCTTCATAACGTAGCCAAAATTAAATTACATAAGAAATGTCGTTAAGTCGGAATTTGTGAATATGACTTTAAAAGACATTTTCCTTAGGCCTGTTATACAAGAGAATTCTTAATTCTGTTATTTTAATTCTTTGTACTTGTAAGATTTTTATATTTTTTTAGTAACCTTTATTATTTGTAATAGTTATTTTGTAGAATAAGTTTAGTATACTTTGAATTGACTGATGTTCGCGGTATTTTAGATCATTTTACTTCTAATTTCTCTGTCGATTATCGACTGATAGATTTTCTCCTAAGTCCATATGGTAAAAAGAGCAAAACATCCGCTTTGATTTTAAATGTTTTACATCCTATTTCTGAATTATCTTTCATATTTGTGGTAGTTTCGCTTTGGTGGCGGAGGAGCTTTCAAAAAAGTAATTTTCATTAATTGAACTTGAATTGAAAGATTTTTTTAAAATCGAAGACTTATCTTCTGGTAGCCAAACAATTATTTTTGCCATATGTAATGTAATACTATTCAGTCAAATCACCTACGTCTCTAATCTATAAATATAAAAGCGTACTACCACTCACTATTTAATCACGAAATCTCAGAAACTATAATACCTACAGACTTGAAATTTGGCAGGTTTTACAAAACTCAAAATTCCTCCAACAACAAATTGACTCCAACGCTGCAATTACCCTACACATATTTCTTTCATAGCAATTTGGAATATACGTACATTTTACGATCCTCTTAATCTTCGACATTAACTTTATTATATACTACAAAATGATCTTATGTCGTTGCAAACATTAAATGTTATAAGTACTTTCATAAAGATTTTTAGCTCTATGTCTGTCAATATCGCTATTGGGTTGTGGAGATCAGATGGCAGTCGCTTCTCGGAAAATATTGAAGTCCAACCAAATCCGCAGTTAGACTAGTAAAGCGAACCCCAGACTCCAAGTCGGAAGCTTCGGATGCGA
The DNA here is from genome assembly GCA_914767945.1 of Eilema depressum. Classification (NCBI taxonomy): domain Eukaryota; kingdom Metazoa; phylum Arthropoda; class Insecta; order Lepidoptera; family Erebidae; genus Eilema; species Eilema depressum. The sequence continues at coordinate 7,066,126 of OU612026.1, forward strand.
CTAGGATTAACGCTAGGATGAGGAGAGGAATCTGTGAATAGATATTAACCTTTGTAGTTTTAGAAACATAATAAATACATTAGAAGCAGCACAGTTTCAGCTCTATGAGCTGTTGGTTTACTGCATTCATTCATGATAGCTTTATTATTATTATCAAAACTTGAGTCCATAATTTTTATTGCTATCAACCAGTAGTATATTTATTTATTTATTTATTTACTCTTTATGCACGAATAAGTGTACAAAGGCGGACTAAATGCCATGGGCATTTTCTACCAATCAACCTTAGGGTGACGCAGAGATTTGTCAAGGTAGGTGCTCGAAGTATCAATCTAGTGGTGTTAAGAGCGGGTAAACATACTATAAACAATAAACATAATATATGTATACTTAAATAAGTTAGTAAGGATATATACCTACAGTGTATTATTACATAATTATATATACACATACATACCTATCATATACATACACAAATATTTTACACTTTATTTACATATACTACATAAATATATACATTATACTGTAAATTTTGGTATTTAAACTTTCATGGTCGTTCTTATTAGTTCTAATAGTAATATATAGTTCTAATAGTAATACTGTAAATTTACAGGGCTTTATGTGTAAACTTAGATATCTCTAAGATTAGCAACCAATCATAATAAATCTTTTCCAACGATTCGATTGCAAATATTCAAACAATAAATTATCCTGGTCAGGCGATAAATAACGAGAAGAAAAAGTTACTGTCCTAAAATATTGCAGACTCGTTTTACCGCCTGTCAATAGCAGATGGCTTTTGAATAGAATAAGGGCTCAATTCTATAGGACCGAAAACTCGCGCATGTATGCGCGTGGCATATGATAATGTGATGTGGAATATGAATTGAATGATATAGGTATTTTTCTAATTGATCGGAGTTCTGATCAGAAGATAAGGAAACAACTAATAGTATCTATCGTTTTTTACAGCTTAAAAATGAAGTTATCTTTGGTCTATCAAGTGAACATGCACTACAGAGTCAATCAATCAATTAACCTATTGCAATACACTGCTGGACATATACCTCTCCCAATATGTCCCACGATGTCTGCCGATGTCATATTATCTAGGAGACTATTACCTACACCACGCCACCTAGATATAAACTGAGGACAACTTGTAATAATGGGTTCTGGAATGCAATTAAACATAAGATTATAATACAGAGTCTCATTATAATACATAGTCAAAAGATTATAATGCAAACTCCTGCAAGTGTCTCCTGACAAAATACTGAAACTAGAAATAAAATGAATTAGTTTTAATAACCTATAGTTTTCAATTATTTCATTTATTTCAGTCAAAGCCTATGTCCAAGGATATTTTAGAGACTTCCCAGGTAAACGTTATAAAATAACCAATAACCAGAAAATAACATCGACGAAACAATTGGTTTTGAGTTGAGGGTTTACACTAAACGGATTGTAAAGGTAACTGACCCGCGCCTACAAAAATTGGATAAAATTCACGGAATATTTTTTCCATGTTCCCTACCGTGGGATCAATCCTGGCCCGCAATTATTTTAAAAGGATACGGGGAGATTAAAAACAATGTCTCCAATTTATGTTATTAGTCTTCTATTTTTAATAAATTCCACTAAGTGATGCAATAGAGTGGTATTCGATTTACACATGCAAGTATTAATGAATAAATTTATCACCATTTTAATAATTATTATTATCGTATCGTATGTTGAAAACCCAAAATTATATTATAGTTCTTAGAACCCAATTACACTAGTAGCTAATGCAAAAATAAATATAGAAAAGAAAATGTACTTATTATACGTTTATCTTAGTTCTAGAATCCGTTTTACAATATTTACAATATAGTTAAGGGTGAATTTCCCGGGGCCAGAAATTGCGTGGCATCGATGAAATCGGTACTAAAAATCATTTTTACAATAGTCTAACATTTTTTTCTGGTTAGGCGATATAGTGATCTATGTGGAGCACTAAATATTTTATTAAATAGGATTATAGATTCGCCAAAAAAAAAATTTAAACCTCGAAATTTTCCATTGCCGTGTTTGTCCACACATCACCTATTGTGTTGTGATACCTCATTGATAAAAATCTATTGGTTTTTTTAATTAAAACCTAGTTTTATTTGATACGTGAATAGTTAAAGTATTGTTACGAAATACATTTATTCAAATATTTAGACAATACAACGAATGGTTAATATAAGTTCATTTGTCCTAGAGTTACCTTTAATCGCCATGTTCTAAACATATTTTAGAATATCGTTTTATCTAACGACTTGTATCCTCCCTCATATCCGCTAAACGTTGCATATTGGTGCCGCCTAAGTGCTCGACATGGAAGGACGTACACACGTACCTGCGTTTTGGCACCATAAATAAAAGTATATCATTTTTATGTTACTGGACATTTTTTCTTTCATTACTGTGGATAGGTATAACTGTCTATTCCAATAAGTTTATCCTCTTGATTATACATTCAATAGAACGAAATTTATCTTGTTTATTTTAGTGAAGTGTTTATTACTTCGAATAATTAATAGATTTTTTCTTATATTATATTTTTGGCTCGTTTTTCACCACCGTGCTTTCATTTCCATGGTTTCCGTGGTCAAAATTTGCTATGGTAATGAAGAAAAAAATGCGGCAATGAAAAAAAATCATTGCCATGCCTTGTAAAACAATTTAGTCTCATTGCCATGACCAGATGTTTCATTTCCGTAACTTATGTTCTCATCGCCATAGCATATTGACAAAAGTATATCATATTAATTTGTTAATTTCCCATTTCTTTTTCGTGTAAAAGAATTGGCGTCATTTTGGAATTGAGCAGCCATGAATGAAAATGGTATAATATGAAAGTACCTGCAGTTTACCAGGTTTCTTAGAGAGATTCGAGTCTTATAATTAATCCTATCGATTAAAGCAATAAAAATATTGGCTGTTATTTTTTCCGATTTTAGTCGGTTCAATTACAGGATGTGGCAAGCGATTTTTCAGCATTCGTTAAACGCAGTTTTTTTTTTCTTTTTAAAAATGAGGAAATGTTTCTTCTGAATGAAATTAGCTATCTTCAGTATTTAGAGTACTTTCCCTCCACATCTCCAATGCAAACGCGGTATCGTTTATCTAATACTAGCTGACCCAGTGAACTTCGTACCGCCATATTTTCTGATCCCGTTCCCGCTGCATATCTCTAAATTTATCAATATTTCTCTACAATATTATGCATGTATTATGCATATAAATCTTCCTCTTGAATTACTCTATCTATAAAAAAAACCATTGCAGAAAGGGTCAGAGAACATATCGCGGCTGTGAAAAACCGTCAGCACAATAAATCGGCAGTAGCAGAACATCTTGAGTCGGGGGCCAATCACTGGATTGAGTTTCATCAGCCTAGAGTCCTCTCCACTGATCGCCACTATTATCCACGGATTGTGCGTGAAGCTATTGAAATCAAAAAATATAAAAATTTCAATAGGGAAGATGGATTCAGGCTGTCTGGGACGTGGAATCCAGTGATTAAATTACTCAAACCCAAAAACACAGTGCCATTAAAAACTGACGTAGTGAGTGTTGTGTGTCGCCAGCCTTACCATTCACAAATAAGTAGTGGAGGGTAGGCACACAAATTAATCCCGCGCACCTCTCGACGCTCGCAGACCAGTCAAGTCGTGACCACGAGTGCTGCAACGCACCCGAAACGTCGGCACAAGTAAGTTCCAAATAATAATTAATCGCGATAAGTCCCGAAACATAAAAACTATGATTCTAAATTCGTTGCGTAATTTTGAAGATTTAAGCATACACAGGGACAGACAGACAGCCATCGATGGGGTTACACTCGAAGTTGTTCAAGAAAAAATCTGCCTGGGATAAGTTATCCAGCTTGGTAAAAACAACTCCTAGAAAAAACTAGCCAGGATCCACCTAGGTTGGGCAGCAGCAAAGGAAACACTCTCTTAATCTTAAAAAATACACTGCGTTTAAGGATTTCCAAAAAAATCGCTTACCACACCCGGTAATCGAACCTAATAAAATCCGGATGAAGCTATATTTTAATTGCATCAATCGATAGGGTCAATCTTAGGGATCAAATATCTCTAACAAACTTGGTAAAATAAGTAAAAGGAAACCCATAAAAGAGAAGGTATAGGAAGATTTTAGGCGGTTTGATCATCAGGTGTGTTATTTTTAGAAATCTTTGAATGCAGGTTTGTTTCCCTTTAAAAATAAGGTTATGTTTAATTTAAGTAAAATTCGCTATCTCTAGTAAGAGGGTACTTTCCCTCCAGGTAAAGTCGAAATGTTCCACCCTGTATATCGCAGCTCCGATATTACTTACAATAAAAATAACGACACTCATACGCGTGTTTAACACAGTGCCACTGAAAAAATAAATGACGCCAATGTCCATACACAATTGCCTAATCCCCTTTGTATTTTTATTGTATGTAAGTATAATTTCTCATGTAAGTAGGTACATAAAATATTATGTTTTATATTATGTATTTTCATTTCCATGGTTGATTTTTCATTCCCTTGGTATATTTATTTCATGCCCGTGGATGCTTGTTTCATTGCCGCGCACGCATGTGTCATCGCCGTGGCGCGTAATTTTTGATCTTGTATATCTCGTTAGCTTTTTTATTTATCTGCTAGATATTAAGCAAGAATACATATAGTATCAAAACCTATAATAAACGCGATTTGTTTTAACTACAAAACTTAAGGTAAAAAAAATCCACGGAATGAAGATTTTATTGGACCTGTTGAAATTCACCCTAAAGCTATGCTTACTTTGGGTCTAGATCGACCTGTCTCGTTAGTCGTAGATATACGATATATTATTAGTACCATATTAAGGACTTATCCCACCTACCTACCTGTACATTAGGATCAACAGCAGTGATTAATGAAAACACTTGACATGTCTCGAAAAAGTTATCCTGTTATAAAACCCGCATTGAATTTAATTAGAAGTTGATAGAGTAGAAAAAATATTAAAGATTTAAAGTAGTTTTCGTATTTCCTGAATTTTAAGATGAAAACTTACGCTATTAAAGGCTAGCACTTTTTCTGTCTCCAATGTCATAATAATAGCCTTATATTTCGCTGTATTCAACTACCAACAATTATCCCAAGAATAAATTTTTATTATTATTCGGTATTATGGTACGAACAACATGGTCTGACCTACCTAATAGCCTCCACATCTATCTATCTACACTATTATATAATTGTAAAGAGGTCATGTCTGGCTCTGGAGACAGATACGAATTTTTTAAATTATCTCCAAGATATTAAAAAAAATACTTAGGTTAAATACTGAACATACATACATTTAATTTCGAATTCTTGTCTGTTAGTTCGTGATGGACGCAAAAACTACAGAACGGATTTTGACGCGATTTTTTTTTTTGCTAGAAAGGTCTTAGTCAGACTGAAAATCTTACGTTTGATTGATCGCATTCCGAGTAAAATCGGAGATATGGCGTAAAAACGCGAAAACCGACATCCACTCAGGCGGAGCCACGAGCCGGAGGCTAGTAAATAATAAAAAAGTAGTGCTTAACAGTTAAATATCCTAACCATTACAAGCAAACAAGGCGTAGTACTATTAAAATAATAATAATATGCAAATAAAAGACACATAAATTAAATGTAACTCATTATACATCTACCTTAAGTTTCAAGAAAACTCATTTAAAATCGTTTTGCAACTTGAAAATATTTAACGGAACTCAAGTGTTGTAACCGTTCCATTCATTGAAGGTCCTCTTCCACTCGAGAGTCATTAAAATGGTCCCGTTTTTTGGAGGGCTCTTTACCTCACTCCCTCCGCGGCTCTGGCTCCTACGCGAATATTTCTTAACAGCTGGGCCTCAAAGTTTTACTCAATGTTTATTCTTATTATGAAGTACTCGTTATTTTCAGCCAGACTTATTGAATATTTTCTTTACAAGATTTTTAGATTCAGGGGTTTTTATTCCTGATAGAACCAAGATAGAATATGTTACTTCCATCTCAAAATGGGAAAGAGATTCACGCCGCGGACATCTAGACTATTCGCTCAAACAACGCTGATGTCGAGAAAACTTTGTAATTTTATTAATATTACCTAAACCCTGTAAATTTCACTCTTTGCCTTTTGATATGCGTACGTTGATGTGAATGTGATGTTAAACACTTTTGACTACTGCACACAAAGTATACTCGTAGTTTGGATTTTCAGATTTTCTCCTCTTACATGCAAACTTGTTTGATGTGTTGTCAACCTGAGCCTCAATAATTTAAGATACTCGTAATATCTTCTTTATTTTTGTTTGAAGTCCGTTGAGTCATTGAATTTGACCTATCAAGGCACAAAGAATACACTACAGACGTATACTTAACTATTTTTTTTTACATTAATATGCCTATAGGTAAAATAGTGACTCTTGAGTAACACGATGTTTATCAATTTGTTATAAGATGTAAGATGATCACCAAGAACGTACTCGACCCTTTTGAAGGACTGTTCCAATAAAGTACTACCTACTTTACTTACGCCATATTAAAACTGGATACTCAGTCAGCAAGAATTTTTATCTATATTTTCACGAAAGCTTCAAGTTTCTTTCAACATTACCTAATACTACAATGACTACAATCGTCTCAAAATTATTGGTATTAAAAATTTTTGAGTACTTTTAGTCAAGGTCGATCTGATAATTGATATTTTGTGTATTATGAAGTATTAATATAATTATTACAAAGCATGAAAACTATCGATCCATTATTGTAAGATACTTATACTATCAAATCTTGTTTGAAAAAACTAAACGAGCATACACACTTTAAGTTATTCAGATATAGTTAAGTTAAAATAAAAAGCTCGCCACATAATGGGTTGGCATCACTGTGAGAAGCGGTAATGACGCTTTTAAGGCGGCTTGTACGTGACTGTGAATTACACTAAAGCATATTTTTATCGACTTTTATAATCCACGGTGAGGGTAGTGCTACACTTAAGTGAGATTCTTTGGTATATATTGTGAAGAGTATTGTGAATTGTATACTACTCGAAGCTCCGACTTTATAACAATGAATATAAAGCATTGAAGGGTGACCATTTTGAAAAAGCATAGACGATGATGATAAACACTAAATTACTTAGTTCAGTTTGTGTATAGGGTCCCATCCAGACATTTGAGGGCCAAACCAACTTTACCTGAAAACCGGTATTCCTGATGGATACTAGACAAGGTTCTGATCTATCCCTCTCGGAATTGGGGGGTCAGACAGCAATCACTTCCGTGAAATTAAATTTTCATTTAGTAATTTTGGACCTACTTATATAGACAGCTGTTTTTCAAATTACATTACTCTGAATTCGGAATAAACATCAAAAATACAAAATGTACGTACACCACTGATGTTTGCAAAATAGTTTAAAAGGGTCCACTTATTCTTGAAAAGTCTACATAATTTCTAGCCGTTTTTTTACGACAGTCAACTTAGTACGTGTCTGAAGGCCGCTGTATAAAGAGTACTTTGAATAAATATTTTTCTTCTTGCTACTTTACTGTGAACTGTGGATTTCTTTAAAATGGAATAGGAGAGAAAATAAAACAGGAGTGCGTCATTTTGAAGATTTGCATTGTGCTTGTCTGTGTATTACTAAAGTTTCACCATAAATTATCGCATTTTTTATGCCATTTAGCATAAAAATTGCGATAATTTATGGTGAAAATTTGAATCGAAAAAAATAATACTTTTACGTAATTGCATCAGTGATACAAATAAAAACACGTGAAGCAAAATTAGTTCAGTTTTGCAGTAGTTTGTATCTTGCATCGAAATAAAAGTGCAATTATTTTGCTCAATTCTCATTTCTATTATCACTAACTCCATTACAAAAGAAAAGTAAAATAAATCATAATCGAATCTAAACCTTCTTCAGCTTTTTAGCTTCACCGAACATGATTTGATAGATTTCTTTGGTAATAAGATCTCTTCATTCAAAGATTGATACATTTTTCATTCGGAATTGATTTCATCTCAATTGAATTATAACTGTGAGTTGAACAAGTCTTTTGTCAAATTGTTGAGTGAAGGAAAGGAAAGAAAGGATATTTTTCCATTCGAAGAATTTGCTTTTGTGAAAATAACGAGTTATAGAAACAGCTAACTTCGGGGTTTGATAGTATATAAAGCTGGGTCCACATTTGTATCATTTGCCCGATCCGATCACCGTATCCGTATCGGTGACGCGTATCATGATCACAATGTAGGTATATATCAGTGATACGCGTATCAACACCTGTCCACATATGCGATTATGATACGCGTCGTCGGATCGGGCAAATGATACAAATGTGGACCCAGCTTAAGAAGGCTGGTCACAGTGCGCTTATTCAGCGTGAATAGTAACACCAAGAATTCATTATGCATACTTTGAGATAACTTACATTTCAAACTATGATTGTGATCCCTACCATCTTTAGCCTTTAGTAGCCCCGTGACTATGGTTTCTGAAAAGTAACCGAAACGTCGGGCTAAATGTAAATAGAACCAAATAAGTCGCGACAAAATCTGTTAAATAGTAGTTAAATTTCAATAAATGTAATTGAGCTTAGAAGAAGAAATGCCATTGAAATTGTCGTTTTCCCAAGCAACAATGTTTGACCTTCATGAATATGAATGAATGAATTAGCAATCGACTGCTTGACATAGGCTTCTCCCAATGTTGGGAAGCTTTGGCCTACTATTTCCACGCTGGGCAGACGGGTTGTTACAGGGTTTTATTATGAGTTTTCCTATTCTCGCAGTGATATCGCCCGGGTATTGTACCGATAGTCGCCTAATACGACACCCTTCGGAAGAGATGGGGTAGTGATATTTTTTGTAGTCTTTCTCCGTCACCACACGGAATTCATGTATATATAATACGATAAGCAATGATATAATGGTAGTCTTTATTTTGATCGCCCCGATAGATACTTTCTTCGCTTTGCTTAATGGACCCGGAATTTCGTTAGTCGGAAACAGTGTTCAATGAATTGAGTTCCTCTATCTAACATGTTTCCACAAAACTTTAGGATTTAAAGCGAAGGAACGTTGTTAGTCGTCGATGTTCAGCATGCTTAACTAATCCATGCTTTCTTTTGAGAGAATTTAGTTTTACGAATTCCCAAAGCAGTCACAGAATGAATCATCTCACAATAACATATATATACCGTTGTCTACTATAGACCTTGACGAAAAGGAATTTGATGACTTTGGTAGCGTAGTAGTAGAAAATATGACTGCCATTCATGAGGCAATCAATGAGGGGTTCAATTTCCGGGTCAAGCGTTAGATGTCAATGCACTTCTTTGACGAGAAAATTGAAATATAAAAGTAGCGAGTTGTTCAGCTAAATTAAAAATCTGATATTTCACAATGAAAATGAATTCCTAACCCAGATTCATTTAAGCTTTCACACGGTTAAACACCTTTCACGTTGCAGTGATGCGATTCAAATTTTCATTCGGGGAAATTCTCACGGTGAAATGTTGAAAATATAACGGGTATTTTCAGAAAGCTTGTGTAATATTTCGTAGTCACACACAGATAGAAGCAATTTATGTAGCCAATGTATCATGCCAAAGATCCGCCTCCGGTATTGTCATGAAATATGATGGAGCGAAGAAGAGAGGGATCTAATACATAATTTTACGCAGATTGTTATCATTAAATATTAATGAAAAGCTTCTTTCTTTCAATTTATTTTCTACTAGCTTTTGCCCGCGGCTCCGCCCGCGTGGATGTCGGTTATCGCCACCAAATATAGCCTATGTCCTTTCTCAAGGTCTAATCTACCCCTATACCAAATTTCATCAAAATCGGTTCAGTGGTTTGGGCGTGAAAGCGAGACAGACAGACAGACAGAGTTACTTTCACATTTATAATATTAGTAGGGATTCTACCTGTATTAAATACTGACGTAGTTCTCGCGACTCATAGGAACCTATTTCCGGGATAATCATAGTCTTTGTCCTTTTCCAAGCTATTGCTATGCCATGGTTCATTCAGATCAATACAGCCGTTCTGGCGTTATTGAGTAATGAACATCCATCCAATAGTCGAAATTTTGCATTTATAAATAACAGTAAGGCTAGGTTGTAACTTCATTTTAATACAATTTTAAGCATATACTTTCATTACAGCAATAGATAAATAGGTATGTAAATTATCTTGTTCTTCATACTAGCGTTAATCTCAGTCGCATCCGAAGTTTTTACTTCGTAGTCTGGGGTCCACTTTATCAGTCTAATGTGCGGATTTGGCTTCGATATTTTCTGTAAAGACTCAATGGGAAGTTATCATGTATTTGCAAGTGACCTTCCAAAACTTCTTAGGTCATTTTGATAAAAAACGTGGGCTATTAGTGTCTTATCTTTATTTTACTACACGCTGTGATATTGGCTCATAATAAGTCGTAGAATTGCCTGTACGACAACATTCTCTCATCAAAGATCCTTACTTTGCTCTTAAAACGCGAGATACAGCTATTAATTTATATTAACTGAACCGAATGAACTTGTTATAATCTGTGTACACAATGAACTTCGAAAGGAAAATAGCGTTTTTAGAATTAATTGATAAACTTTTGGATATTAACTGTAACAATTATACAAAGTTCGGGCATACATTTACTGTAACAATATACATTTCAAGATAATAATATTATAAGAACCACCAGTGGCGAGGGGTCCCTTTAAACCGATTCCTGCTGGCTTACTCTGAAAAAAGGAAGCCGTGGTAGAGATGTTTAAATCTATACTATGATCCTTGTCTAAGGGGTACGTTTTTTTTCGACAGAATTCCCTTTTGGAAATATTCACCCCTTCGCCACCATTTTCGTCCATGATTGCTGAATAGGAAAGATATGAATACAAAAATAGCAATGAATTAGTCATAATATGTACAATTCTAGAGAATTCAATTTACTTCTATTGGGGTCCTGACTTAAGTCCGGTAATACATTCGTAAAAAATCCTATTATTCAATCGTGGCGCCATCTACCGGCGCGAACTGTTTGAGCTTTTAAATCATACACAAATCAACGTAACATTTTTATAATAGATACTAACGGCGGAGTTTCGTAAAATTCGTTCTTAGTGGATATCTACACCCTTTAGGGAAATCTATCTGCCAAATTTCAAGTTTGTAGGTGTTCATAGTTTCTGAGATTTCGTGATAATAAAATTCAGTGAGTGATATTTCACTATTATAATCATAGATTTCCTTCAATATGCGTACTATAATATTAATTTAACATTCACTGAAAGAAAGGAAGGGCATAGCAACGTAACGTAATCTAAAGTTAGAGAATGTAAAATGATATAGCTTTGGTACAATAACTTCAACATACACCATTCAGGTGAAACGTTAGGAAATCAAAGGGATTTAAATTTCAAAGGGATTGGATATCTATATTAGTTTAATGTTCACAAGTTACGAAATTAATCCGATTGCTTCATCTATATGTCGAAGAGTGTTTCTAAAATTAATATTTCGTGTATTTATCTTATACCATGTTATGTAAATGAGATTTGGAATATGTGTTAAACGGATTATGTTAGTGCCTCTGAAGGGAGTAAATTAAATGAAGGGATGATTTCATAATGGAAACGTTATAAGGTTCGTTTATAATAATAAATATCTTATCCTTTACATTGATCATTGTAGAATAAAATTGGTACTATAATAATTTCCACCAGCCACCTCAGGTCATTGTTCTCTGTCTGCTGCCGCGGAAGACGCTAGTTCGAAAAAAAAAAAGTTTAAAACTAAAACCCGACTACTGTAAAATCACGTCCTAAAAAGTATTAAACAAGAAAAGATCAAGAATATCCGTGTTCGTATGCCACTTTTCCCTAGAATGTATTGTTTTGTTAGAGTAGGTAAGTGGCATACGACCACGGCTATTCTTGATCTTCTCTTGTTTAATACTTTAGTCATTTGTGTCGTCGGGGGACCGCCGTCTGACCGTCAGGGGGAATAGGGCATACCAAGGTACTAAACGGTCCCCCGACAAAAGGGTCAATACAGGGTAGGTCATAATGTAATAGTTATTATTTTACTTTTCATAGGTTCTTTTTGGGTCGGGGGTTTTTTTATATTTTTAATTTATTCTGTGAAGCGACTGACCTCCACAACCCAATGGTAATATTAGGCGATATCGAAGCATTGCAGCTAGACCGTTGTTGTTGATTTTTTTAGGGCTCCAACTACCCGTAACGACTGACATAGATGTTTGTACCTATGGCAACTGGGATCGACGACTTAACGTGTTCTCCGAGGCACAAACAAACCAATGCAAATTTATACCCATATTCATGTATACAAATATTTACACTGAGCGGAGATCGAAACCCGTGCCTCCTGCGTAGCGACCGCGTTCATTACCGCTACGCCACAGAGGCTGTCGATTAATTGAAATAAATATTCCGCAGTAAATAGAGAAAATATGATAAAAAAGAAGGCTTAATTAAACTACATCCCCGTGTAAATATGAACACATTCGGTATACAAACACAACTTCGTTACCTCATTACATACCGCAGCTCTCAGAAATAACACGGAAAATGAATTCACCCAACAAAAATATTCCATGAATGTGCTGATTCTTATGACGAGAACTCACGTTCCTACGAATGAGTTGTACGGTATTCCAGCGCATCTCAACCCTTTGAGAGCAAAGCGTTCAGTTTGGTAACATGTTTCATAATTAAAATTTATGTACGTCATAAAATAATATTATAAAGGTACGTAAGAAGGTGTAAAGAGCCCTACTAACATCCTTGAGGCACCGGCAACCTCACCGGCAAGTTAGTGCACTTGTTAAACAATGGAAGAGGTTCTAGCGCAGACTTTCCTTTAAGAGTTAGGAGGTTAGATTGCAGTCTTTTCTAGAAAAGTTGATATACCAATCAAAAACAATAAGTGGACTCCGGGCTCCAAAGAGCATGATTTGGACGCGCCTGGGAAAGTGATGAGCGAGTTTAGATTTCAGGGATTTCCTTTCATTTAATTTATCATATTTGATAGAGAGATTTGATAGAGATAGAGAGATATTATTTACATTATCAATTGGTACCATAAAAATACAGACTGTTATTTTTCGGATTTTAGGCGGTTTGATTACCGGAAGTAGCAAGTGGGTTTTTGAAAATCTTTGAATGCAGCTCTATTTCTTTTTGAACATAAGGAAATGTTTCTTTTGAGTTAAATTAGCTATCTCAAGTTTTTAAAGTACTTTCCCTCGGCGAGCATGTATGAAAGCAATTATGAACGTAGAAGAAGCGAAAGACGTATGCCAGGATCGTGCCAGGTGCAAAACTGGACTCTGCCTACCCCACTGGGAAAGAGGTGTGACTGTATGTATGTATAATTGTATATAATATGTATGTAAGGTCGAAATCTTCCAACCTGTATATCACCATATGTATATGATGTTGAGAAACGCTGAACCAGACTAGTCCGGTGGAGTTCGAAACCGTCGCTAATGTTCGACATTTCACTTCAATAGTAGTGTGACGTCACTCATTGATCTGTCTGGCGAAAGTTAAGAGGGTACTCTCTTGACGAAGACCTGTGACTCTTTGATGTAGACACTTCTTTTTCAAGATCGAAGTGGTAAAAGTGAATTGATATAATGGAATGATAAAACAGTAACGCACGATTTGAGGGTTTTATTGAATTTTATTCAAACCTGTTTAATTAATTCTTTTTAATGAACATTCCTCGAAAATCAATATGTATTCTGTTATTTGACAAGTAATAGACCACGGTAACCACTTACCATCAGGTGGGCCGTGTTCTTGTCTGCGACGTAAGTACCTAGTATAAAAAAGTGACTATGTAACTAAGTACTAATAAAAAAGGAAAGACCAAGGCCCCCGTGTTGGCGTCTATTTTACTTTTTTTAACCGACTTCAAAAAAGGAGGTTCTCAATTCGTACCTTTTCTTTTTGTATGTTTGTTACGCGATTGTACTGTACATCGCATGTGCGATGTACAGTCGTGAGACTGTACATAAATTTATCTTAACAAAAAAGTTTAACGGACTTCAAGAAACGAAAAAGAGGCACTGAAAAGCGAAAAATATCTTAGTTTAAAGACTTACTGATTTATTAGAAGTCAGTGCCAGCCAACTTTGTTTGTTATAGAAACGTATTAATAAACAAACAGTATATTATAAACTTCACTCAAGAGCTATGAGTCATTAAAATGTTAATCGAAATCAGTCATGCGTGCAATTCGTGAAAATGTTTGCGAAAACTTTTAATTGATTATTGTGTTGTGAATCATACCCAAAGGGTGTTGTTTGAATAAAATGAGAGAAAACTGTTGATAAGGTATGTAGAGGTCATATTGTAATGTTAGCAAAGGTTACCTGACCAAAGCATAGTTTCTATATACCTATACTTTTTTATCATGAGCAAAATTTGTTTTTTATCTATGCCACTTAGGTGGCAGACAAGCACACGGCCCACCTGATGGAAAGTGGTTACCGTGGCCTATGGACGTATGCAACACCAGGGGCGTCACACTCGTGCTGCCGACCCTGAAGAAACCTTCTAATGCCCTTCTTGAAGACACCCATATTGAAGTCGCTTGGGAAAACCATCGCGCGAAATCCTTACAGATAAGCTTGCCGGAGGTGAGAAGACAGACCAACCCAGGGCCATTACTTTCGAACTGGTTGTCTGTCTGTCTTCGGGTGTGGGCCTCTTCCACACCGTGCCCTCGGTGTGCGTGTGCAGCCCCAAGTCCTCGCTCGCGTCACAGTGATGATACTTCGAGCAAGAGCCCCAAATATTTAAATATTTCATAGTCCCCGAAGTACCCATGCCCGGTGATAACCTGCGTCAGCCGGTACGAGAGGATGTCGTGTGGCCTCTCTAGCCTCTCCCTCTTGTCTTACCGCTGCTATTACGGCGTGCCCTGATAAGTACGTATACTAAATATGTTTACTTATTCTAATTTTTTTAAAATAAATTTGGCACATTATAAAATTTGAGTTCGAGATTTGTAGCAAAATTCTATAAAAAACACGGTAATGATTCCAAAACCCGAAAGATAGCAATCATTAACTTCAAAAAGCATTAATTGCTTCATTTATATATTGAGGCGTTGGAATGTTTTTTGTTTATACGAATCCTCGTAGAGGTTGCCGATTTTGCCGACGGTTTTATTGTAGAAAAATATCATAACCTTTAATAATTTAATCAATAATTCAGCGCAGTTTTACTATCGTAACGATGTTTCATAGGGCCACCTATTATGCCGTACTATAAATAGATATTGTCATCACTGTTCACTTTACATAACCGAAATCCTTTGAATATTTACTCGATTAGAAAATCATTGGAGTGGACAATTCTAAAATCCATTTTACAAATGAGGGTGACATGTTTGTGCGTGTATAGGGAATAGCCAGATGGCCCCTTTTATATATCTATTTGCCTGACATAGGTAACCGCAATTCCACCTCGTTAACTGCATTAAGAATCTAATTCTACATGGGTTAGCTAATTTGACATTTATTTGACATTTGGAGTTAAATTATTTATGAAACTGACAGTAAACACAAAGCTAATGAGCGGGGTCAAACGTTGTAAATAAATAGTCCAGGGAATTCTAGTTTCAAATCTGTGCCAGATCTAACCTGTTTTTGAGAAAGCTGTCATTGAATTTTGCTGAATTATTTTCTATATAACTACATTTTATATTAGTTACCTGCTTGCAGTACCTGGTTAGATTTAGCTTATTTTATACGTGATGGAGCCATCCGTGTGGTGACGAAGAAAAAATACAAGTAACGCCATTCCATTTCATCCAAAGGGTGTCGTAAGAGGTCACTAACGAAAAAATACGCAGATCCGTATGTCCAGCAGACTATGTCCAGCAGTGGACTGCGATAGGCTAATTGATTGATACGTGAGGGACTGGCGTTTTGCCTACTACAAATTCGGTAGAGGGTTACTTGGAAGCTGTCTCGTGTCCTCTGGGACCTCCTTAGCAGAGGGCACAGTGGGTGAAAAGTCTGTGATAGAGTCTCATACCTTAATCGTGAGTTTGTCATAAGGATAAGCTGCGGTTTCAAAAACGACACACTCAGTATTGCATTTTTGATAGGAAATGGGATTTGGTTTCGAAACGGGGTTTCGTACGTGGCCGAAGCGTATATTAGCGCACTAGGGATAAATGAGTGATATATTTCTATGATATGAGTCTTTTACATAAATATGAAAAGTTCACTACCTAGTATACTTTCACAGATACACATTACAAATCCCATATCACAGAAACTTCGTACATGAGTATCTATATTGTATGTTTGTGTATGTTTTCTGCGAAATGTAGATTATATTATACATTCCTGTCTTCATTCCAGACGTCATATTTGGAGCGTGTGTTTGTTTGGCAAGGAATTGTTATGTAAATTAGTAACGCTGCACACTGACAGATACCTTATTGTTCTCTGAATGAGGTTACAATACCTACAATTTCGAATAGCCTGAAATAAACGGGTAAAATACCCAACCCGAACAATGAGTACCATTCACAGTGAGTTTGTGTTGAAAGTTTATTTTAAAAATAAAGCTTTAAATAGTTTCATTTCACATTCTCTTAGGTAAAGTTATAAGTATAGAAGTGAGGCAATATCAAGCACTTTTAATACATAATTTAACCTATAAATTACAAATATTTACTTAATTACATAAAAAAACAACACTTAATATACCTATATACAAAGCTGCAGGTTCAAGCGTCAAAGAATTCCTCCCCATCGATGTCAACTGGGAGGGTGGCCAGAAGGCTGGCGGCATTGCCACGTTGAATGGCAATACCAATCCTTTGTGCAAGGAATAAACCAGCGCTCACGGGTAGCGTCTATTAAGCGTTTTGATATGTCTTTATATAATAGACGGGCACTTGGACCCCATGATCCCAGCGTCTCGACCCCAAACGGCTCAAATATGTAATTACCACTTAAATTACTATATTTGCGCCGTTTAAGGGTCTCTGTCGAAGCAGCGGCAGCGCAGGCGCAGTTTTTGTACAATACAATATCCATTTCAAATATGCTCACGCCTTTTTCTACCGGGGAAGGTAATAGACAGAAGCTTGTTTCTATCCTTACCTACTTCACGAGCTACCTTTATCCATACTAATATTATAAATGCGAAAGTAACTCTGTCTGTCTGTCTGTTACGCTTTCATGCCTAAATCACTGAACCGATTTTGATGAAATTTGGCACAGGGGTAGTTTACCTTTTAGGACCTTAAGAAAGGACATAGGCTATGTTTGGTCGCAATAACCGACATCCACGCGGGCGGAGCCGCGGGCAAAAGCTAGTTTCTTAAAAAGAATACTAGTGATCGAAATTACTAGTATTCCCGTTAACGCCTCCAGCTAAGCTAAATTGCTTGTGTTAGGAGTGGGTTCACGTCGGTAGTGTAATGGCTGGGATTCGAAACCGGGATCTCTTGAATGTAAGGCCGACTCCTTAAGGCCCTGAATCAGATCAGCATCGAAAAATCGGTATTTCCGGAACCGTTTTTCTTATTAACTATAAAACCTACAGATCTGGATTTTACATGCCTGCATACTACAGGATATACAGAATAACTTCTTCTTTTCATAAATTAAGAAAAAAGGAGGAAATAGTTGAAAAAAGGCTCTGAACATCACTCTACTCTTTCTTATGAAACCAAATATTTTCTACAATATGTATCCAAATAATCTTAAATTCCACATGTATGTTAAATAAGTGTATTAGCATGACGTGATCTTCTTAGTCAGTAACCTTTGCCTATCTTCTTCCTCCTAGCGTTAATTCCCAGTCGCATCCGAAAGTCGGTCCGCTTTTACCAGTCATAGCTATAGATTTGGCTAGACCTCGATATTTTCCGTGAAGCGATTGCCATCTGACCTCCACGATCCAATGTTAACATTAGGCGATATCGAAGCTTTGCAGCTAGACCGTTAGGGCACCAACTACCCGTAACGACTGTCATAGCTGATGTTCTTATGGCAACCGGGACCGACGGCTTAACGTGCTCTCCGAGGCACGACCAGACCAATGCAAATACCCATATTTAAAGCACACAAATATTTGCACTGAGCGGGGATCGAACCCGCGCCTCCAGCGTAGCGGCCGCGTTCACTACCGCTACGCCACGGAGGCTGTCGAACCTTTGCCTATAAAGTTATCTTTTAAAATTAGTTTTACTGCTTTTTACGGTTCAAATATGAGCGAATGACCTTGAGCATTTGTATGGTGAAAGTCATTCGCGTATGTAATCACCTCAACCACTAAGCTACAACGCTTCAATACGCTAACATTGTGTATAAACCTTTCATACAAACCAGACGGTTTCGAGTGCTTCTGAACTGCACTTTTTAAATTCATTATCATTATATCACGTGGCTCACCCCCTATTACGTGGGACCTAATACAATGATTGGTGAAATGTGGGTGTTAATTCAGGTGAATTAACACCCACATTTCACCAATCATCACCTTTATTCCTGGAGGGTTAGGCAGAGGTCTGCCTAACCCTCCAGGAATAAAGGCGTGATTGCATGTATGTATGTATGTATGTATGTATATCACGTGTCAAATAAATCCAGTGATGTTGTTGACACTTGTAAAGGCAGTGTCCAAGCTTTTGGCCACCAAGTTATTTAAAGACTGTGTCCAATGGTGAATAAAAAAATATTACAATTTTAATTTGAGGTTAACATTAGATTCAGAATTGGAGATTAGAGATTTTCCGGAATAACGAGTATCTGAATTTACAATAGGACGGAAGGCCACGCGCCTGAATAAAGAAATTACAATAAAAACGCCGCTTTGTTGCGGAAGCTGACAGTTGATATTTTTCATAAATAAAGAATATACCTACATAAAGGCACGTTCTTATTTATCGTGACGACAGATAGTTGGTGCAGTTTAAGGACCACAAATATTTACCTGAAAAATGCTTGTAGTTTTTACTGTGACGATAGATTATTGAGAAAATGAGAACAGCTAGTATGAAAGTTGTAAAATGATAGTAAATAGTGACTATTTACTATCATTTTACAACTTTCACTATGACTATGATATATAGTGGCCAAGATAAAAGTGTCATATATATCATAAATACATAGTGCCTAGTTCAACAGTATTTTTTTTAAGACACAATGACGACCAACATTTTGTTGCTAGCTAACAGCTAGACACGATAGAAAGCCTGAAGTCAAATTAATGTCTTGTTAATAAACTGACAGATAATAACACGGTTAGGTACTTTAGGAACTTAAAGAGAAATAGTGAGAATGTTTTTCATTGAATAATTTTATATTGAGTATTCAACATTAAAATACTCCTACTAGCGTCATTTTAATGAACAGCTTCGTTAAATATGCAGCCATTCACGAAATTCATGGTTCGATATAATAAAATTCCGGTGCAGCTGTGCAATTCACTAAGCAAGCACAACGATGCGAGAACGATGCGAGTCGCAACGATGTGCGCGATAGACACTGTCATTGGTCGATTTCCAAAGACGTGATACAATCTGACCAATAACAATCTACGTTGCGCCTCGCATCGTTGTCGCATCGTTGTGCTCGCTTAGTGAATTGCAGTGCTGAGCGCTAAATGTGATTAATACTTCATTTTACACATATTGAGAAATTGAGAATTTTCTATCAAATCCATCCTATATTTTCACAACGACGCTTTTTATTTGATGATATTAACTATCGGTTTCTAAACTATCTTAACTTTCAAACAATATACATACAACGAAACACTAAATTTCATTAGCGTTAGCATGTACGAACATACGATTTCAATAGATTAGGATTATATCGTAACCGAGCAGTACTCATAATGTTTCACACTCTACCGCCTCAATTTACCACAATGTGTTCCTTATTAACTGCCTACTGTGTCATGATCTGTTTAGACCCTCTAATCCAACCCACAGCCACTAAATCCTAGAGGTAACTATAATATTGTATCGCATATTAACTTGCCTTATCTCTTCGTTCACACGTGAGAGGTGAGCAGTAACTTTACACGTTATACCTATATTATACATAACTTAAGCTTTTTAGCGCTACAAAAGTGGTAAATATGCTCTGTAAAGCATCTGTGTATTGGATGCATCAATAACGAGTGTTAGGTAAAATTTTGTACTTCATTTTTCGTACTTACGAAAAAAAAAAGATTTTTCAAAATCCGTCTAGAATTGGATTCACAATCGCGTAACAAACATACACAAAAAAAAAATGCGTACGAATTGAGAACCTCCTTTTTTGAAGTCGGTTAATAATATACTTAATGGTGCAGGATCGACCGACGTGACGCACCTTGGGAGAGGTTATGTCTAGCAGTGGTCTGCAATAGGCTAATTGATTGATTGCTTGAATGATAATGGTAGACAAGATTATCAGAAATAGGTGTTGGTAGGTATTGAAATACCTCTTGGTGAACCTCTAAAGGCGACTCATCTCTATCGATATGATAGGTCCAATGATGGAAACAAAGTATGTACCTACTCGACTCTTCATAAATCGTGCCCTAGGCTGGGATAGGTTAATTCCTTCAACTAAGTTAAATTGCTTATATACTGAAGTAGACGCCCGTTGTATGCTAGATAAAGTTCGAACCTGCAACTTTACGATTGAAATTCTTTAAACATAAAGCTATTCTTTTTACCAGCTTCATCACGTTATAGAAATATACTCGTAACATCACCTATTTTTATAACTATAATGCTAGGCTAGCTAACATAACTAGGGCTATATATCCCGGTACCAAAAATAACAGTGCAGCAAGGCTTTTAGAACCCAAAATTGTGCGACGTCACTCATAAATTCTGACCCACGCTCCACCCTCGTGACGTCATAATCACCGCTAGTCACCTTGTTTCATTAGGACCATTACAAGAGCAGATTAAAAGCTTTATGACACGTAGCGGCTGTCGTGCATTGAGCCATGTGTCTCGGTACAAGGATAGTTGGAATACTAATGACTCGGTCGGAGTTGATCAGAAATTAATGGTGCCTACCTACCTACTGTAATTTATCTCCAGCTTCCGTGGTATGACGGTAGTGAACGCAACCGTTACGCAAGAGGCGTGGGTTCGATTCCCGCTTAGTGCAAATATTTGTATGCATGAATATGGTTGTGCCACGGAGAGCACGTTAAGCCGTCGTCGGACCAGGTTGAAGGAACATCTATGGCAGTTTTTTTTATATATTGGAGATTGATGGCACTTGGTGGAACTTACTACACATATTACATACAAAGTTTACAATGGTTTAATTTAAGCTATATTGTAAACCTTTGAGAATGCCGTAAGGCGAAACCGAAATTGTGGAACAGTAAACGTGCTTTATTCAATACTAGCTTTTGCCCGCGGCTCCGCCCGCGTGTATGTCGGTTATTGCAAACATAGCCTATGTCCTTTCTCAAGGTCTAATCTACCCCTATACCAACAATATCGGTTCAGTGCTTTAGGCGTGAAAGCGTAATAGACAGACAGACAGACAGACAGATAGGCAGACAGACAGACAGACAGACAGAGTTGCTTTCGCATTTATAATATTAGTATGGATTTATGGCAGTTTTTATTGGAGCTCTAAATATCCAACAACTGGTCTATCTGCAATGCTTCGATATCGCCAGTTGGTTTTGTAGATCTGATGGCAGTCGCTTCGCGGAAAATATAGTAGTTCAGCCAAAGGAGGATGGGCGTTTTGGGCCCACTTACAATATTGTCCAATCGAAATGAATTTACCATCGTTGGATAGCTCTTATCAAGAGTATAAAAAACGACTATCACAGCTAACCTGTATCTATTGTCCGTTTTGTAATATACTCCTCAGAAGTTACTTCGAAATAGAATTAAAAAAAAAAAAATATCTGGCTTGACCGATTTTGATGATGATACTATTCTTATTAACTCTAAGTGTACGTAAGCAGATAAGCATTAAGTTGGCACCGGTTTTGTGAAATTATGTGCTTGATTTTTTTTTATACCACTTAAGTGACAGACAAGCGATTTTCACTTGGCATTACTACTATGCATTTATAATATTAGTGTGAATAATAATAAGAAGAAGAAGGGCTTTAGAAGGTTTCTTCAGGGTTGTGTGACGCCCCTGGTGCTGCATACGTCCATAGGCCACGGTAACCACTTTCCATCTGGTGGGCCGCGTGCTTGTCTGCCACCTAAGTGGTATAAAATAAAACAAGAAATAAAGTGTATATTCACTTTTTTCTCGAAAATCTTACTCATTGTAATTATATTATATTTATAACATGCCATAATCGAGACCAATAATAATAGAAGTGTATGCAGGATGCTACAAAAAAACAAAAAATACTGCTTTCGGACAGTAAATCGGGGCTAGCGCCATAGTTATTCGTAATCCACACAAAAATACCTTTCCAATGGTTTATCATTTATTCCGATTGGAGGGTGGGACCAAGTTCCATACATTTGTGCCCATCATCCTTTGCAGTAAGACTGGGAAAAGCGGACCCCAGACTCCGAGCTGAAAGCTTCGGATGCGATTGGGATTAACGCTAGGATGAAGAAGAAGACTGTAATTTGTAAGGGTCTATGTTACATATGGACGCAATTTCGTAATGTAATGTATTCGTAATACTATTTTCATGAATTTAGATACATCTTTTTTATAATTAAGTACAAATATTTACATAAATTCATTACTAGTATAAAAACAATATCTGTATACCTACATACAAAGCTGCAGGTATAGGCGTCAAAAAATTCCTCCCCATCGACGTCAACTGGGAGGGTGGCCAGAAGGCTGGCCGCATTGCCACGTTGAATGGCAATGCCAATCCTTTGTGCAAGGAATGAACCAGCCCTTCTTTCTTCATCATATTAATGATTGTACTAAAGAAAAAGTATGTATGAAAGATCTTCAGAGCCGAAACCGGCCTCATCAAATCATCAGTCGATTGCTTTGACCCCATTAAAATTCATTGAACAATTATGGTAAGAAGCGGTAAGAGGCTTCGTCTATTAACTCTGTTTATTTATTTAATTAATTGAGGTATGAAGGACTTACAGTCCCTATTTGTAATATAAATTATATTCTCAAACAAGCCAGATAAATTCATCTAGTGCCAAAATAAACTTAGCATAACATTAGTTTGTGATATCTGAGTTCGAGAATGCACATAAACATACCTACCTAAATACGATTTTTGTTGGAAAAACACATTCATAGAAACACCTAGACCTATATTATAAATATTTGAACTGCGTAAAGTCTGACTTAGTAGTGTAACACTACCGCTACAGTACACAGATTGTCATTACAATTGTTGATTAAAAACGTTTGTGGGGCAGCCCCACTAGAGTCCTGTGTAGGCCAATCTTTAAAAAGCTCAAATTATTTACCCTCACATCCATTTACATTCACGTATTTGTGAAATAGCACCCATATTTTTTCGAAAAAGTATGTGAGAATAGAAAGTTTATTTCTAGAGACCCAAGTAAACTCTTGTTACCCATGATGTCGACAAGTTTATATAAAAATAATAGCTTTTGTATGTGTCTCCAAGTTTTTAATAAAATACCAAAAGACTTAAGAGAGTTACCTCTAGCACGCTTTTCATATTCCTTAAAAAAATGGCTAATTGATAGATGTTTTTACACAATTAAAGAATTTATGACATACAGAAAATAAATGGAAATAACTGATCCAAATAAATTGACCAAAGTGACCATTGAAACTAGTTAGTAGGTATTAGGCTAAGGTATTAGGTATAATTATTATAAAATTATTCTGTTTGACATTTCTAATTGTTTTGTATTGTTAATAAAGTCTATAGATTAATGCAATTCAATAATAATCTAGTAATAATTGATAATTTTAGTATTCTACTGATTTGTGATAATTATAACCATCAAAAACAATACTTGTAAAAAAATGCCAAGCCTCGCCGCCCTCGGTTCTTCTACCGCAAAAAGTTGTGAGATCCATGTAATACCAAGTCGGTTAATTTATTCAATCCCTACTTCAGATACCTTCTGTCCTAAGTTATTACGTAATAAGCTTTTATTTTTTATATGTAATAAATTGACTTGGCAATCGCACTAAACAATCTTATTTAATGTAATTATTGTGATGTGCATTGTGTTTTCATGCGATGGCCAAGTCAATTTATTATATTCAAAACATAAAAACTTATTACGTAATAACTTAGGACAGAAGGTATCTGAAGTAGGGATTGAATAAATTAACCGACTTGGTATTACATGGATCTCACAACTTTTTGCGGTAGAAGAACCGAGGGCGGCGAGGCTTGGCATTTTTTTACAAGTATTGTTTTTGATGGGATTTTAGTTACTTTTGTAGATTACCTTTTCGGTTTCTCCCACTCCCACTCCCACTCCCACTCCCAATCCAACTCCCACTCCCACTTCTTCACTTTTCGTCATCATCAAGTATAATCAGATACTAGTTTAGGCGTGAAAGCGTAATACTAACAAATAACAGACGCTCAGATACTTAGTTACTTTCGCATTTATTATAATACTTCGTTAGACTGATATTAGTATGAATGGATTCATGTACACTGAAACGTTCACTGCAAATGTAACTTTGTAATCCCATATATTTATATGAGATTACAAAGTTATTTATGCAGTTGGTGAAATTGCTGAAATTGAAGAATATTTTAATTTTCCCTTGAGTTGTACACTAAACACTACTCATCTTCTAAATTTGAGGGTTCTACGTCTGCTAGAAGTGCCTTAGAGTTTTGATGATCGGTCAGTCAGTGAGTGACAAAATTTGCAAAATTTGCAAACTTTGACTAGTTATAATTCTTAAGCTACTGGTTCAAATTGAATGAAATTTGAAATATAAAGTGTTTTTACAGTGCCTACTTAGTAACCGAAGATTCAGGCTTCTAGGTTTATCCACAACGAAGTTCTAGGGGGTCGAAAATGGCCTGAAGTGCTTCGAGAAAATAGTGTTACGGCCGTGCCGCTCTTTTTTGCTCGACTTGGCGGGGGCACTGCCGTGCCCCCAGATAATAGATAATTTGTAATACGTGTATTATCTCTAAAAAATTTGCATGCTGTAGACTGCGGCTAGACATGCTGTGCTTATACATACTGTAAGACCTATGTAACCATGTTTAAAGGCAAATAAATTATTCTTATTCTTATTCTTATGCAAAAAAAAACGTCTGAAGCCACATCGACGTTTCGTTATCATTTCGACCCTTTAGCTTTCCAACAATTCCAACCATCGATAGAATACTAACTCTAAATACATTATAGCCAATATAATATGCCAATATTCTCGCCTCGGCTACGGTTATGCCTACGACTGCTACGCATGTTTGCTACGTAGTGGCTACGCGCGTAGCATACTCATTTATTGTTATAACTGGATAGAGGGGAATAACCTTTTTGTCGTGATATCACAATAGGAACGACAATAGGATAATGAAACTAACTTTGACAGATTTTGTTAATTAATAAAGTTTTATTAAGTTTGTTGATTCTATTTATTCATGTACAAAGTTTTTTGTACAGTGAACTGGAATACGGTATCGTAACTTACACTTGTCTAGGAATACAGACTTTGAACTGCTTTGAACTATGTCAGTATTGCGAAACTGTATTTTGAAACTCGAACGAGAGCAGGACAACACTACACGGGAGAAAGGGAGAGAGAAACTATAACTGCGTTACCCCAGTTCAGAACACCAATTTGGTGCTGAAGGCATTCCTGGGCAGTAGTTATATAATTTTAGGCATACCTTCTTGAAAAGGCGTTGAGTATTCCGCACCCTTTGCCCTACAAAAGTTGAAAGGTTGCTGTCATTAATTGTATGAGAAAATTGTTCCCTGCTTCTAAATTTTGACCTACAAAAGTTACTTGACATTTATTACGGAAGAATTTTTTTGTCTAAACTTAAATATAATTACACTGTACATACTTGTGTTATATAGTTTTTGTGTGGCCATGGAACAAGCGATAAGCGGATAAGAACTGTAGTATTGCATTGGTAGATTAAAGTAGAAAGTTATGCCCTTTCATAAATAACAGACAAGTGATGGTCAGTTGTCCAAGATATGACAAATACTGTCCAAGAGGGTTATTCCCAGTTGCCCCCACTGTCGACGCCACCACTGGTGACAAATGGGATTAAGATATGATAAATAATGGTGGTCATGGTGGTCAGTAATAAATATGAGCTAACAAACATAAGCGTCGGTAGCTTTGTGCTAAGGAGTCGGACTTACGATCGAGATTGCCAGGGTTCGAATCTTGGTCATTACATTACCGACGTGAACCCACTCCTAACACTAGCAGTTTACCTTAGCTGGAGGGATTATATACATACAGATATTAGTAATTTCGGTTGCTAATATTCTTCTAAAAAAGTTGATAGGTAATTAAAAAAGAGTTGTATTTAACGCGGCCATAAATTAATCCAAAAAGCAGGTAGTAAAAATAATAGGTTGGCAGCTATAGTGAAGAATCATTTTATTCAATTTATGGGTGTCAAAATTACTGAATGTGGCGTACAAAAAAACTAAGTGAGCCACTATTTCTGGATGGTTATAAAAAAAAATAACCACGAAGGCTAAAGCGGGAGCTCCGCTCCCGCGTTAGCCTTCTAACCTAACCTATCCAAGTTGGGGCGCGCTATACTCGAATCCTCATAACTTCACAATTTAGCAACACACGGGTCACTCAGTATTTTAGTCGCCCACTCAGTATTTTAGTCACTCACTCAGGATTTAAAGTAACTCATTATCAGTCGTCCATTTATTATTTTTGTCGCACGGTTTATTATATCCCATTAAAAAATCCAAAAACTCAACTGCAAGAAAGTTAACTTAACAATGCTTTTAAAAGATCGAAACAAGTTTGATAGCGGACAGTAATTAGCCATATAAATAAAGAAGGTCCTTTTAATTTCATTCAATACTGAATCATTTGGGGGAATATCAGTCTTAGGTAGTAACCTAAGACTGATATCCCCCCAAATAGCAGCAATAGTAAACACGTTTTTGTTTTTCTCTCTGGTACAAAACAAAAAAAATAAAAAAGGAAAATAAAATTAGTACTGGAATTTTTTCCTCGTTAAAACCGAAATTAATTACTGTATATTTATTACTCGGAGTAATAAGCCAAGAGGTAGGTAGACCTCCTAGTACAGAAATTTAAATAAAAGTGGTACATTCCAACCGGTTGCTCGGTAGCAAGCTGTTTGTTTTGTAGAATTAAAATGAGGCTAAATTATGGCTGAATTTACACTTTTCGGTTTCGAAATTCTAATATTCGGAATAAGGTTTTCCTCGTTGGTAAACTTAATGATAGCACAGAAAATGTTGTAGGCTTCTGATTACAGGACTAATTTATACATTTTTAATTAGGTACTATTGCTATTCGTGGTTTAGACACTTGGTTGTATACAGTCAACGACCAATAGCTTAGGAAATTCATATGTATTAACGATTATAGCTTAGAGCCAAAATCAACTCTCTTAAAATTATGAACAAACAAAAATATTTATAATGATCTCAGAGTTTAGAAGTCAGACGACAAACACTTTTGGTAAGTGTTGGGACGGAAATACTGTCGTGTCCTGCCTCCAGACCGGGAGGTAAACGCCCCCGATGTATAAGTTGATGATGATGATTTATTCTAATCACGAAAGAATTGTGACAATACCGCTCTAATAATTACGATAAAACTTCTTAATTCTTTAATTTTAGGTTCCTTACTATTATAACCAATACAGGTCTTAATAGTCACCTGTAACTAGGACACAATTACGCATTGCGGTATTGACCACAAGTATACTGGATGTGAGCGGAAGCTGTGTGTACCGGATACCGAAGCTATTGATAAACCTGTTACTAATGTACTAGGTATTCACTCAGACCCAAATATAATTTACAGTTCTAGCAAGCATGAAGAAAATGTTGAAATTTTATGGTGGCTTTTTGGTTTTGTTCAAAGTTTTTGGTAGTAATAATCGTTAAATACACTTATCAAGACTGTACTTGCTTATTTGTTGTGAATTAATAGTAAATTAATAGTTAACAATATAAATTTTATTAAACCATACGAAGATAGTAAATGAAACAAAATTTCTAAAAGTTTCCTAGGTGAAGTTTTCGTCACCAAAATCGTCATCATTCTTCACAAATCCATACCACTCCCGTTAATGACTTTACGAGTCAAAATTAACACAAAAATTTTAATGATCAGATTCAGAGAACTTGAGGCACCGTTAACTCTGGGGAGGTGTAAAAAAAAAATAGACGCTACTTCAATAATTTTAGTTACAGTATTTGATATGTATCTCTCTCTAGATTTATATTGTATTGATCCTGGCTTTGAAAGTCACATTGCTGATAGTGTATTCGGAGTCGGTCCCTGAGTCTAAACATAAACACTGTATGTACATCGTCCCGTTCAATATAAACATGAACGAACGAAAGCCGATACTGTTTGCCAAACATAAATAACGATGGCGTTTGATGCACTGTGCACATAATTATATCACCGAAATTGTATTATTTTGCTCAAAATTGGAAGGTAAATTTGTAGTAATTTATACTCGCATCGTAATAGCATATTCATTTGGGATAATGAATTTTCAACAAGCTCATTTTATATTTTATCCTACTAAAATTATATTGTGTAGTTTGTGAAACTGTTCATAATTAAATCTGGATATTTATTACTCAATAACGCGTATATCCATTGAACAGATAACTAAACGCTCTAGTTTTCTTCTGGAATAACTTTAAAAGTGGAAAATTCATTGCAAAAGCACTGAATTTTCCATATTGAAAGTTATTCCAGATAGACAGAGACTAATTAATTTGTCCGCCTGTTGCGAACATTGCGATCTTAGAAGGTAGCCACGGGCATCTTGAACTTTTCTTCGAAACAAAAACCATTATATCTTTGTAATCACTACATATTATAAAACAAAGTCGCTGTCGCTGTCTGTCCGTCCCTATGTATGCTTAAATCTTCAAAAGTACGCAACGGAATTTGAAGCGTTTTTTTTAATAGATAGAGTGATTTAAGAGGAAGGTTTATGTGTATAATACATGCATAATATTGTAGAGAAACACTGATAAATTTAGAGATAATACCACGCGGTACGAAGTTCGCCGGGTCAGCTAGTGTTTCTATAAAATATATTAAATATTCAATAGCTGACTAAGATAAAATGTAAAACGGAAATTATGAAGCGATTTGATAATTAAAATATAGGTACAGTACAAAAAGTCACAAAACAAACCGCGAACAATATTCCATAGAAAGTTTCAACAAAAGAGTCATTTACGGTACCTATTGTAAAAATAACGCTCAATTTATAAACAAGTACACTTTTGCTTTGAAAACTTATAGTCGATTTAATAAAAGCCGTTTTGATTTCATTTTGTTGACTCTAATGCAACTGCTATTGACAGGCACCTGAACAGAGTTTGTTGTGTATTAAGTGAGCTCAGAAATATAACAGAACAGTATTTGTTATTTTTGTTGAATATTATGAACTGCAATGCTTTGATATCGCCAATGGGATGCGGAGATCAGATGGCAGTCGCTTCTCGGAAAATTTTGATCTTCCGCAGATAGACTGCAAATAGCGGACCCCGGACTCCGAGATGAAAGCTTAGGATGCGACTGAAATTAACGTTGGGATGAAGAAGATAATGAATTAGAGGGTGTTGAGGGCCTTATCAACATCTTTAAGACTTAAGCCAATCGCATCAGTCGGTTCACTTGCCAAACGGATAAGGCTCTAATGCAGGTTTTGGTCAAGGATGTTTCCTCTGTGGTTTGGCAATCAGACCACGTGCTCCCGAAAAAGTAAATATATTATTTAAAAAAAAAAATAAGCAAACCTTGACCTCTAAAAAACGATTTTTGACACAACTTGAAAGTATATTATATATAGGTATATATTTTATGTAATTGTATAGTAATTATGTTCTTTCCGACTCCTATGTAAAGTGTACCTATATGGTAACAAAACAGACTTTGTACACCATACTAAAGTAAAGTAAAGTAAAGTATATCTTTATTGTGCACACCAAGGAGAAAACATGTGTCATTAGGTGGTACATTTGGGTATAAACAATAGGCGGCCTTATCACCTAGTGGCAATCTCTTACAGGCAACCATTGGATGGAGAAGAGAGTCTGAGTTCTAATTTTGGGTAGTATGGTCTACCCGAACAAAGACTCGAACTCTTTTCTCCATCCAAAGGTTGCCTGTAAGAGATTGCCACTAGGTGATAAGGCCGCCTATTTATATACCTAGAATGTACTACCTAATGATACTTGTATTCTAAAC
Source organism: Eilema depressum (assembly GCA_914767945.1). Taxonomy (NCBI): domain Eukaryota; kingdom Metazoa; phylum Arthropoda; class Insecta; order Lepidoptera; family Erebidae; genus Eilema; species Eilema depressum. The sequence continues at coordinate 7,096,586 of OU612026.1, forward strand.
AGAAAAAAAATTGTGAGGATGATGATGACTATAAAACTGTCGTAAATGCTAAACTCTTTGAGCATAATATCGTTGATTTACAAAGAAAACAACGTACCTAAGTGAAGATTACGTTAAAGCCAAATCCAATATCGGCATAGCCCACGCACTTGATTACTTTTCATTTTTTCACATAAATTGATAAGAGTGCCAAAACTTCAATACGAGATATTAGACTTACGACACGGAGATTTGGAATTTTCTGAAGGATAGTATTTTATCTATTCAGGATTCTTTTAAATTTTATGTTAAACTAGCTGTCCCGGCAAACTTCGTATCGCCATATTTTTTCAGCCCGCGTGAATTTTTGATCCCGTTCCCGCTGCACCTATTTTCTCACCCTTTAAACCTTCCATGGGCATCCACGAATATTTTAAGACTAAAATTAGCCAAATCGGTTCAGCCGTTCTTGAGTTATAAACTAACAACGAAAAGTGGCATTGATTTTTATATAAGTATATAGATATATCTTTTTCTACCACTCTACGATACTCTAAACTACGCCATCTAGACTTATGGTGAGCATAGCTTAACTAGCTGGTGTTATGAAATCTAAAATACAGATAAAAATATATAGATACTTTTTTTTTTCTAAATACCTAGGTACATAATCATACATAGAAACACCCCCACTGGTGCAAATATTTGTATCCATGAATATGTATTCATGGATACAAATATTTGCACTGAGCGGGAATCGAACCCGCGCCCCCTGCGTAGCAGTCGAACGGTCTACCGCTACGCCACAGAGGCCATCATAATAGTTAGTTCAAGAGAACTAAACAAATATCATGATACACTTCAGAAAAAAATAAGGGACAAAATAATACAGGTGGACTTTTTAAGCTCAAAAATAAAATAAAACCGGTACAGTCCTTTGCATCCATTATCTCCAAATTATTGTAACGACAAAGTGAATACGAAATGGCAACTTCCTATTTATTTTACATCGTATGAAAGGATTTATTCACAGTCGGATTGGCCATTTGAGTGCCTTCTGTGATATCCGGGCTTAACGATATAATACGCCCGGGTCACCTACGACGTGGAAACGTCGAATTTTGATACCTCTATCGCAGTTTTATTGAACTTTGTATGGTTGGTTAGACGGTAGTTGAATATTCGTTGGGAATATATAAGTATATGGAACATGGATCTTATGTTACGTAGTCCATTTTCTCGATCTAGGTGAAAGGTGAAGTCTGTCAGAGTTTAGATTAAAATAGGTCTGTCTATTCCTGTCACACTTTAAAATCATAACAAAGTAAAAAACACACTGTGTATTGCACCATTCACATTTTCACGTTCACAGGTTTTAACATGACAAAACAATAATACAGTTTATTTTTTGTTTCAGGTAAAAATACAACTGGCTGAAAAAAATGGGATTGTATGAATAGCCTGATGAATTTTTAATTGGTAATCGTTATTTTCATAAAATAATAGCAGTTTTCGATAGAAATCGTCTAGGCGATCTGGAGTTACACGTTTATTTTGTGGAATTGGCATTTGTTTATGTATTTTTAATATAGAAGTCTTCTTCATCAGTAGAAAGGGCGATGAGGAGTAGAAAAAATAGAAAAGTGAACCCCAAGCTCAGAGCAGAAAGCCGGATGTAATCAGAATCCTCGTTAATTTGATGATAAAACCTCATTAGAGACAATTGCAAGCCTTTCGTTCTGTGAGTTCTTCGAGCACAATATAAAATGATTTTAATATCATCCTTCGCTAGTTCTTATTGGCAGCCTTTTATATCTCACAAAATGTACAACAAAACAGCATTCATTATGTCGTAACAAAAGATATTGCATTCTATTTTCATTCTGTCTCCAGTTTGAATATAATCAGACGTCGTTGTTGTCTCCATATTCTCGCTATTTAAAATTGTTCCACAATGTTATAATGTACGCCATCAAAAGCAAAACTTGTAAAAAAAATCAAGTCAAGTCTCGCAACTCAGTTCTTCTACCGTAAAAAGTTGTGAGATCTATGTATTTAATTTATTCAGTTCCTACTTTAGGGACCTTCTGTCTTCTTATCTATTATAATTAGCTAACCTAATATCATCTTATAGTGACCATATCAATATGAAAAATCTTTTGTGTTTTATTTAAATATGTATATAATTAATTGACGTGGCTACTTTTGAATTCTTGAATGATATTTATTGAAATGCAACACAAGAAACGTGGTAGACTAATTAATATCAACAAATAAACACAGCCCGCCTGTTTACTTTTAATGAGATAAGGGGCGAAACTTCTAGATAATTTATTTTGTTCCCCTTCTGAATGAAAAAACAAGGAAGACGGGAAACTTGTAATTTATTCCCTGACCTTTTGGGTCGCGATTGCTTTCGTTACTACCAACATGTGTTAAGAAATAACATGGAACTATTTAGGTACTACAAAAATAGTGAAAGTAGAATTTTCTCAGCTTCCTGTTTTTAGGAGCTAGTGTGGTTTGATAGGCATTACTTTCGTTTTTCGGAAGCTGGACAGTTTTATAACTACACTACTAAATTACATTATTCGAATGCTTTTGTCTAGTTTACTACCATTTACGATGTTCATGTTGAGTTAGGTAAAACTTGTTCAACTTTCTACTAGTTTTATTACAAACCGGTGCCTAAGATAAGAAATCTAGCTTTTGATTAAATTGACTAGGTACTTCTAAAATCTATTACTATAAAAAAATTGTTTTGTATTTAAAATAAGTTCAATATTCAAATAGATATTAATTGCACATAATAACTAATACTAAGGTATGAAAAGTAGGGAGAAAAATTGCAGTCAAAGGTAATGTGTATTCCCTTCAGTAGAAAATAATTCGTTTATTCTTTATTCCTTGCGCGTCCTAAAGTAGTTGCACCAATCGCTGGAGACTACTAAGTAGCAATTCATGAGAACTGATCAGGTAATTTAAAATGGGTGTTAGCTAGCAACACTTGTGCAATGAAAATGTTCTATCGTCGTCTGAGAAATGATCGAAAGTACCGTCTAATGACCGATTAGTTGGAAAAATGTGAAAGAAAGTTTTTTATTCTGCACAGACATGCACGAAAACCATAGAAAAAAAAACCATGAGCTTAACTGAAGTGGTTACCTACTGTCGCACACTGTCATGCAAAACAACGGTCTTTGATGTGCACTTTTTTCTTTAGACTCTCTTCAGACTTTTTGATTTTACTTAACCTACTATCAGGCTTTATGGCCAGTAGCCTTATGGCCAGTAGGTGCCAGTAGCCTTATGGCCAGTAGCCATGAGTTGACAACAAAATTTGACAACTTCGTTACCCTATCGAACTGCGTACGCGAATCTGATTGGTCTGTGTAGAACGCATGCGCGAATTCCCTGACTTCTGATTGCTCCGTTTAAAATATCAACGTGATTTCGCATGCGCGATCCTTCGCCACCGTGTGTAGATTTCGAATCGTATCCTGTCAAAATCCAGGGCCGTATTGGGTATTTCGCTGTCAAGTCAAAATAATTATTTTTTACTAAACGTCAAAACAGTAAGTTATAAACAAAATAAGTAATAAACAATTATGGTCTGTCCTTACTGGTCCGTGCCATGCCAGAGCCGACTGAGCAGAGCTGCCCCGTCAGGGCCTTTCTATTTACTCACGTCACTAACGTGGTTACAGAAAATATGTACTTACTTTGTTTTAAATATGATATTTTTATTCATTTTGTGAAGTGGTGCGACATTCATATCCTTCCTTTCCGGAGTACAATGGATACTCCGGACAGTACCTTTTCACACTTGAGGGCATCTTAAATTATGGCCCAGGATCAGTCGGGGAGTGCGAGATATGCGGCGTGCGGCTTTGAGTAAGTGCGATGGCCGAACGGAGTGGTATCTGAGGGGACTGCCGAAAAAAATTTGGAACGGGATCAGAATTCGACGTGGGTGGAGCCGCGGGCAGCAGCTATGTATAATATAATACCATTTTGTACAAAAAACTGTAGTTATAGGCAGGCTTTTTTACTGGTCTTGATTCATCGGAATTTGCAAGATCCCTAATGCGGCCCTGCAATTTACGTGTTACGTAGACGTTGGCACGTGTCGTGTACAACTCATGGTAGAGCTACTGGACACATTATAGAAAAAAAAGGTGACAAAAACTGTATTAAAATAATAAATGTGACTCGATTCATTATAAGGTTCTAAAGTGATCAAAAAAGGGATGATACATTATAAATTACCATCAAACCGGATTTATCATACTCACCCATTATCTAAACTAAATGACTATTGTTAGTTTAGGTCGCAAAGTCGATAAATGGACAAAGTTTTGATATGTACCTCTTATTATCAAAGCCCTAATCCTATCGGCATGAAGTTACTGAGCCTAAAGATTAGTGGATTAACCTACGAAGGCTTCTAATAAAATGAAGGCTTCTGATTAGTTACGAAAATTGGCAAAGCTTTCGATATTTGGACGTAACCTGATTATGATTAATCCACTCTCAAAGAGATTCGATTTCAAACGATAATGAAATGATATATCGGATCGAAATACATTTTCGTCGTTTGAGACTGAATTATCGGCAATAAGTGAAGTTGTCTCAATATTTTTTTATGTTTGTTTACTCAATATGACAGCCTCTGTGGCGTAGCGGTAGTGAACGCGGCCGCTACGCAAAAGGCGCGGGTTCGATCTCCGCTCGGTGCATAGTATATTTGTATGCCTGAATATGATTTTATGGCGGTTGTTACGGGTAGTTGGAGCCCTAATAAAAGTGCAATATCTAGTCTAGCTGCAACGCTTCGATATCACCCAATGTCGCGATTGAGTTGTGGAGGTCATATGGCAGTCGCTTCACGGAAAATATCGAAGTCCAGCTAAATCCGCAGTTAGACTGGTAATGTGGGCCTCAGACTCCGCCGTGAAAGTTTCGAATGCAACTGGGATTAACGCCAGGATGAAGAAGACTCACTATTATGACTATACCCTGCCTGACTGTTACAACCTTGGGTTATATTGAAATAGTAAACACCACCATTCTAAACATTGCAGATAAAGTCTTAACTTAACTGAAAGTCTTATAAAAACTTAAGCTAAATTTTCAGACTCTCAATATATTGGCGGTAGAGGACTAATTTTGATGCCTTAAGAGGGACAGAGAAAGGAAATGTAAACCACGTTACGGGTTTACTGTCATTAGAAAGAGTTAAACATTTTCGTGTCATTAACTACCACCACAGAACAGACAACTTTGTTCTGAGAGTACCACAAAGACATTAGTGTAAACACAAATAATATACGTAAGACGAGAATGAAGAACAGAGGGTAAGTGACTTCTTAGGCTTTTAATTTTTAAATAATATTTTACCTCATTGCAGCCACAATAATTGTATTAAAAGAGCATTATAATTTATAACAGGATTACAATGCTTTCACGGGCTTTTCGTAGACTGCTGTTGCTATTTTTGCAAGTTTGACTTCTTAAAATATCAGCAAAATAACTTGCAAAAGAGGAATACGAAAAAATACCTTTCCTTAAAAAGGGACGTGAGGTCTCCAGTATTCTCACAAATCGTACAAAATATAGCGTACCGCTACATAACGTCGATATCAGGTGCGAGGGTGGTACTTTCCCGGCCAGTCCAGGCTATTCAGCCGTTCAGATTTCTGAATTCCTCTGATTTCTGATTCCTGAATTCCTCATACAATACATAGGCGACCTTTTGAAGGTACATAATGATAAACTGTTAAATTTTTGTTTGAGAATAAGACAATCTTTCTTCCGCCCTATCTATTTTGAGTGGTAAACACCTCTACTACTGAAAGTTAAGTCACTTACAACTCGATTTTATTCCGGACGTCAATCGTCCGGAATAAAATCGAGTTTTCTGTATAAGTACAGTAAGCTTCAGAGAAAAGGGACCCCTCTTGTCAATGATATGAAAGCATGAGGGGGTCTGTTTTCTCTGACGCTGACTGTACCTACTTAGTATTTGTGTAAGTATTATACAGAGTTAATGTCGTGCACATTGGAAGTCTGTCAAGAATTTAATATTTTAAATAATTATTTTAATTTTATACAATCCTCGCCACCATTTTCGTTTTCTTCACCCACCAGCGAAGTTTCCACAAGCCCTGAATTTAGCATTGAATACTCTTCTCCAGCGATATTCGTCATTATTCCTGTCGTTGAATTCGTCATTATCTTCGATTGTGATCATCCTGCAATTTCTACAAGTACCTACCTATCTTAAAAAATATCACCACCACTAAAAAGAAAACCAAGCCCCCTTTTCTACTTAAATTGCTTATAAATAAATAAATAATAAATAATAAATATTGTAGGACATTCTACACAACGCTATCTAGACCCAAAGTAAGCATAGCTTAACTAGCTTGTGTTATGGGTTCTAGAATGCGGATAAACATAGTTAGATACATTTTTTTTTTGTAAATACATACATATTATACATAGAAACACCCAGACCAATGCAAATATTCATATTCATGCACACAAATATTTGCACTGAGCGGGGATCGAACCCGCGCCTCCTGCGTAGCGGCCGCGTTCACTACCGCTACGCCACAGAGAGGCAGTCAACTTTTACATTTTTTGCGAGCGGCCCTTAAATTTCCCCAAAAATATCTAGGGACATGCCATTTTGAATCGAATGACACCTTTATCATAATTTTACATACATACATACATACATAACAATCACGCCTTTATCCCCGAAGGGTTAGGCAGAGGTGTACACCCACATTTCACCAATCATTGTATTAGGTCCCACGTGATAGAGGGTGAGCCTATTGCCGTATTCCGGGTACTATTGTTGACTCGAACGAACCATTTATCTGAAGCTGGGTCTGGACTATATATATCTGTCTGATGTTAAACAACCCTAACCTCATCCAATCCAATCCACATCATAATTTTCAAGAACACGGAAAAGCTTTGACATAAAAAGTAGTTATTAACTAGTCTATATGTAATTTTATTATGCATTAATAAGTATAATAATTCCGCATATATTATTATAAATTATATCGTTGCCGAAGCCCTTATGCTGCCCACGCAGCATAATTATTCTACATAAAATTACATCTCATTATACTGTACAAATATCATTTATGTGTACAATAAAGAACAAAATAAAAATAAATATTTTCCAGTAAAAATGATTTTATGGTGTATTCTATCGAATAATCTTATAGAGAACGAAACTTTCATACAAGTCATAATATTTCCATTAACAATAAGAACGAGCCTATTGTCTATAGCATTAAAAACATATTTACATAAATCAATATTTTTACATTAATTATACTTTCATTTTGGAACGATTAATGTGAGACAAAATCGAGTTGTAAGTGACTTTATTGACTGTGGCACTAGTAGTAAAGAAGGCGACCATAAAGTAGAGGTTACATCGTTTTGAATGCTCATAAACTTCAACCTTCCTACAGATTGTGTAAGAGTCTGTCATTATACATATTATATGGAAACCCATGTAAACCTATTTTCTAGTCAAGAAAGTAGTAGGTATAATTATGTGTTATACCAGACTATATTCTACCCCTGTACCTACCAAATTATAGCTAGATCCGTTCAGACGTTTGTGCACAATTGAGTATAAATATTTAAACAATTGAAACAAACAAAGAAACAGTAATAATATAACATCAATTCACACAGGTTGCTGAACTACGCAGACTCACACGCGCTTACAATTACTTATTCATAAAATATTTCTTGTATGTGATACCTTTATGATAATAAGGGTATCTGTACTCACAAGGGTGTCTCACATGTCGGTTGACCGACCAACCAAATATTATTCTGTTCAGTTTTCAGTTACTATAATAGGCTTAGAACGGTATAGAAAATGTGCTACGATGCATTGATGTTTTTATAATCATACAAGGCAATTATGTCTCTATAATAAATAATAAGACGTGAAAATTTTGTTAAATTAAATTATGTGAAAGTAAGTGAATTAGTTATAATTACACGACTTTACCATATTTATTGACTCAAGTTTAATTTGAATGAATATCGATTTTTTTAAAGAATATTTCTTTTTAAGAATAGACTACCAAACCATACCGACGGAAGTGACATTAGTCTGCATTAAAAGTGTTTCATAAAAAGTGCTCTATGCGCGTAAATAATTTCTCACTTCAAGGAAGTGTCACAATGTGAATAATATTTTTTCAAATAGCTTGCCATATAGAATTCAAAAACTATACCTTCATAATAATATCTTTGTGACAGACGTAACGTATAAATGAAAACGAGTTCTATGAATTTCAATTCACCCAAATGTTTTTTATGATAACTGCCCGAGGTCCTAAACAAGGATTCATTTGAAAAAAAAAAAAAAAATGTTTTAATCCCAAAGCAATCAACTAGCAGTAAAGCCGCAGATAGTTTTTTTTTTTAATAAGTATAAAACAATTATTGGAGCAGTTATCAATCAAAAATTACTTATTCTTAAACGTAAAATCGGTCTCATTGGAATAGACAACGTTAAGCAGAATCCATTTATAACGTAACTTGTTATAACAAACTTCTTCGCTTCTGTTCTTACATAGTATGAGACCCTTCCCAGGAGGATTTATCTTGTGCGGAGGCATATCCCGAACATTGTAACTACATTCTACAGAGTTTGTAAAGGTTTCTTACACTACGCAATTTATTGCCTTCAATAACAAGGGGAATCTTGTAGTGGTCTTACAAGTACCTTGTCGATCAGACTCAACTTAATATCCCTTATACCTACTATCAGAACAGTTTTGAATAGAAAATAGCATTAAGGTATGCTAGCACAGTAGTTTTACTTTTTCCATTTTTAATTTTGATATGCAGAGTTTTTGTTTGTGCTAAAGACATCTTAGACCCGTATTCCACAACAACTCTCAATTGCGAATTGACTCTTACAATGATATATTATTAGAACTGTCATGTCTAGAATGCAATGTGTCCTCTAATCTGGTTATAAATCGAGATTCAGGATTAAGTATCGCTCTTGAATATCGGCCTTAGTCTTTTTGTCGGATGTATCTGAGCTGAGGCTTTTAGATCAAAGCACAGTGTCCGCTTACTCTTTCTTTTTGTTTGACTTATACGGTTCCATGGGAGCGACTAACGTTTGCCCACACAAACCGTGAGGGTAACCTGCGCTAAAGCCTCGTCCATCAATTTGCAGGCGTTCTGGCTGGCAGGTAAGGATGGCTTGGCGTCAACGAAATTTTAACATTTTATTTTCATTGCATTTCAACTTAAATTGTGGATCTAGTATGTACTAGAAAAGTTATCTAACTAATTAGCAACACTAGTGCTAGTATATTGCATGCATGACTCGAGCCAACAAACTATTGCCCGGGCACTGACCCGGAATACGGCAGTAGGCACACCCCCTATTACGTGGGACCATCGTGAGATCGAATACAATTATTGGTAAAATGTTTATTCACCTCTGCCTAACCCTCTGGGGATAAAGGCGTGATAATACGTTCACTAGCATTTCTTCAATTAATTTATATATTTTACAAATAATTATGAAACTGTTGTGTGCACGCCATTACCAATAACCCAAGTATTTAACCCATTAATTTCCTGAATACATAATTTTGCACAAGCAACCTGCCAAGTACAGTTCTCGCCATAAACTTGATAACTTGCCTAAGGCGTGGCACCTGAACGATGATTTAATATGGATATTATTTACTCGTCAAATGTTTAACTGTAAGCTTACTCATACTTTAGGAGCTGACTGTTTGAGTTTGCTTTTGTTAATTTTAGATTACCCGAGCTGCATGCACAATGAGGTTTATCGTTGGGAATACTAAAGTAGGGAACGTGTGCAAGCTTGAATTAAGACTTCTACTGAGTAATCTGTATAGGATTTTTAATAAGTGAGAGGATTGTATGCATTCATTATATTATTTTCATAGTGCATAATGAATGATCGAGATCGAGGGTATTCCTCGATGAGGTATTCCAGAGAGGATTCCACGAGAGTCGTCTCTTTGTGTAATTTAGTATCTTAGGTTCGCGGTTCGTCTAGTCCTACATAATCGTCCCAGTGGCTGCGGCGGGTATCCTTGAGGATTTCCACACAACACACACACACGCCTTTATCTCCGGAGGGTTGAGGTGAATGAACACCCACATTTCAGCAATCATTGTATTCCGTCCCACGTAATTGGAGGTGAGGATATTGCCGCATTCCGGGCACTATTATTAACTCGAGCCATGCATCTGAGGCTGAGTCGGGGCTGCTTCCTTCAACAACAGCCTTCCACACAAAAAGCAACTAAACGAAAAATAACACAAAATCACTAAAATCTAAAAGTTTTCTTATCGTAGCTAAACATTTAAATAAAACTCTTAAAGACTATAAAAAGAAAATGAAGTTTTCCTTGAGGAAAAAAAATGAATAAGTCGTTTTGAAAGCTCACAATGATAAATTAATGAAATCCAACTTACTTACCAAGTTTGCGGAGCCGCTTACTAAAGACTAAGTAATTATTAGATTAAAACAGACCCACCGTCAGGCGACCTCCATCTTTGTTCTCACTTTTGATTCAAGTTCTTCAAAATTCATAAAGCTTGAATTGTATCCGCTGGTTTGCGGGCAAAGTACTTCGAACAACGGTAACGCTTTACTAGTCTTAAGTACAGATTTGGCTAGACCTCGATATTTTTACGTGAAGCGATTGCCATCTGACCTCCACAGCCCAATGATAACATTAGCCGATATCGAAGCTTTGCAGCTAGACCGTTGTTTTTCGATTTTTTAGGGCTCCACCTACCCGTAACGACTACCATAGATGTTCTTATGGCAACCGGGACCGACGGCTTAACGTGCTCTCCGAGGCACGACCAGACCAATGCAAATACCCATATTTCATGAACACAAATATTTGCACTGAGCGGGGATCGAACCCGCGCCTCCTGCGTAGCGGCCGCGTTCACTACCGCTACGCCACGGAGGCTGTCGAGTTGGAGATTATTCGGAACAAATAGACCATAGTCCGACTTCCATTAGCGAATGCTACATTATTCGTATGGCAACTATGTCTGACGCCACAATGTACACTCTCCGAGGTGCACAGTGTGTTCTCTGTGCGCTCAACAGGTCTAATGGTCGCCCCACTACGCTAACTACGAATACTTTACAATTTATTTGGTGGAAATTAACATATGTTAGGTATAGGTATAACCTCCTCCTCCGACCCCGGCGGGGGAGGTATCCGTGGGGATTTTTCGCACGATAAAAAAAAAAAAAAAAAAAAAAGGTATAGGTAATTACGTAAGTTTGAAATGTCTGAAGTTTCAAGAGGTAGTCTCACTGGTCGTGGTCACGGTATGATTGTGTGTGAAAGTAGGTCCTGATCGTGTTACCTAATACTTGCGAGGATCCAAATTATTATAAAGTTGTAAATTAGTTGTATCTGTACATCGGGGATTAAGAAAAACTTGGGTTTTATTAAATTAACGATGCCGAGTCATGGAATTTCCGTTTGAATTTGGTTTTTATTAGAAAAGTCATGATAAGATTTAAAATTGGGCATATTAATATGATTGATGGTTGAGTAAAATCGAAGATATGCCTCGGGCATCAGCTGCTACTGTATAAATACAAACAGTTTTGATTCTACAATACCACAGAGCAGAATGATAATAATACTCCTACTAAACCTTTTCATATCCAACACAACACAAGTACATCTAGCGCCATCTCCCGAAAATAGAATGAACTTCTTGTATCAGTTTGTGCCTAGCGTTCAACTCTTTCTTCATCATTTATCCAGAATTCAAAGTTAAATTCTTGTTATAAAGGTATATTAATCTTGTGATAACTTACCAACAAGCTTCCATTTTTCATCAAAACTTAGTGGAAAAAATATAATATCTGATAATAATACTGCATTATCATGATGAACATGGCAAAAGTTTCTTAGAGCTTTATTATTCCGACGATGAAGAACAATGCTGAAGTTGAGAGAATTAGATAAAAATGTCTGAGTGGATATTATGGCTCTGGGATCCGCGAAGGGTAAAACCTTGAGTGAAATTTATTTTAATTTTTTTCTTGTGTTAAAAACGTATAGCAAAGACTTTCATTGGTATTATAATATAATCGTTGAAGCCTCTGCCGTTTACCGAATACTTTATTAATGATTTGACGGAATGGTGAACGCAGAAAACTTAAAACACAAGTACCTATCACCACCCTATCTCATCCCAAGGTCAATCTCATCATAAGAGGCGACTAACGGCAAGATATGCCGATGTTGATGTCCATCATTAACGTCAAAAATATGTGTCAATCCCATACATCTATCATTTTATTCTACAACCCATATCTAGAGGGGCCAGTGTACATCCAGCATCAGATCGATTTTGACTAGTAAAGTATTCAAAATAATCTTAAAATCTATAAATTTTGTCAATATCAAATTGTTTTATTGATTTAAATTGTATTATCGTCCGAACTAAAGGTAGGTATGTAGGTACCAAATATCAGAATAATCAGTCAACAGGAAGGTGGGGAAAACAAGGCATTGAGATCATTTTGAGTGTTTTGCTAGTTAAGATCAATCTGATGCTGACTGTACGGTTACCAGTGTACCTGCTTGCGTATTAAAATTTTTAACCTTTGTACAAAGAGGTGGATTTGACATTCACGGTCGCTTGCTCTATTAATTATGTAGATTCTTGACCTTTTCATTTGCCGAACTTTTTCTAGAATTTTAGAGAAAACAGAATAAATATAATAATAAACCTCAAAATTTATTTACAATTTTGTTACAACATTGATTGTTTTGAAAGTGATTTAATAGGTAGCATTAATAAAATTATACATACTACGCACAGACTACTACGAATACTGAATGGACTTTTTTTGTTAAAATTTGACATGGCCTTATATCATAAAGAAGACGTAGCTGCAGGTGGTAGTTAGTATTGTATAGTTAAATAAAATGATATTTATTAATACTCCTATCATTATATTTAATAAGAATATATTATGTAAACATATTTTTTTGTCCCTTATCCTTCATATATTTAATTTAACTTCAATATAAAAATTTAATTGTCAGTATCTTGTACCACACACTAAACAGGCATGGAGGCATGTCTGAGAATAATTCCTGTACATCAACCCTCGTCATTAAAACTTAGATAGTTATGTCACAAGCTGACTTAATATATCATTAAGTACGAATTTTGGTAGGTATTATAATATATAGCGCGGTGTTTTTATAATATTGACGTCTCTCAGGAATAAAATTATAATTGCGAAAATGAGGTTATACCTACAGTATGATCAAATAACTTATTTTACTATACCTAACTAATGTTTGCTGACTTTTTGATAGATAGAATTTTCTATCTGTGTTAGAATGTGAAAAATTCTAATTAGTTGTTACATAAAATATACACTAACATAAATAATTTGACTATACTATGTAGTTTGATCGTAACCGCTGTATTTGCTGTATCTACTTCAGATAAATTTTGGGATCCCTAGACACTTTTATATATCGACACCTCTGGGTTCAATTGGCGTATAAACCATTTTGGCCAAAATGAGTTATATACACCGTTTACTTCAGAATTTTTTTCTCTATCGATCTGTATATTTAAAATGTTCAAATTCGCAAAAAAAATGCTTTTACGACCCAAAAAATTTAGATCATCCTACCACAAAAAAGACAAAATGTTAATGTAACAGCCAAATTTTTCTTTTTTAAATTTTTAGTAAGACGTTATGACCAAGATTTTTACCAACCCGGGGCGTAAGATCTGCCTTGATTGTAAATGGTTTTTACGCCGTGACGAATAAATATATTTCTTAAACGTAATTTAAAATTGAGGTCGTAAATCCAAAAATTTAAATAACATATGGACGTATAAACCATATCCATTGCAAAAAATGGTATTCAATTTTAGACTTTATTGCTATAGAATTAAAGTCCAAAATTAAATGACAATATTTTTACTACACGCTTTCGTTCACTATACAATAGGTCATTTAATTTTAGATTTTACAAACATTGCTTTAAAGTCTTAAATTAAATGGTAAAAATTCAAAAAATTATTACAGTGTCCGTGTTATGACGGTGGTTTTGCTTTAGCAGAATCAAGGCCCTGGCCCTCGATTCTGCTAAAGTAAGTCTGCACGAACAGTCATGTGGGTGACAAGTGTAAGGAGTTTGGACATGCCCACGGCGGTTTTGCACACGGTAGCCGTAACCCAGAGGGTGAGCACATCCTCAAAACGTGTACGGCCACCGAACTTGCCGTCGTGAACAGGTTCTTCAAAAAGAAAGCCGAACTTCTTGTCACCTGCAAGAGCGGAGAGCACGCTAGCCAGATCGATTTCCTACTCACTAAAAGGCATAGCATCAGCAGGGTGGCCAACTGCAAGGTAATACCCGGAGAGAGTCTCACTAGCCAACACCGTCTCCTTTTCATGGACCTCCGCGTGAAACTCAAAGACAAACGCGCCGAGCGCGGCCAACGCAGAATCAGGTGGTAGTGAAGCCAAGTCCCAAAGTCTCGTCTTGGCTATCGGTGACAAGTGCGCTGATGCTGTAGACGAACCAGTACAGGTTTGCTGGGACAGGATTCAGGCAGCTATCCTTGAGGCGGGGAGGGCGGTGCTCGGTACGTCTAAGGGTGGACGCATCTATGACAGGGACACTTGGTGGTGGAACGACACAGTGCAGAGAGAGATCAGGGTGAAGAAAGCCCTCCTTAAAAAAGTGGCAAGCGTCCAAATCTTCCGATGACCGCGACGCGTACAAAGATGCAAAACGCGCCACCAGGACAACGGTAGCCAGGGCCAAACGAGACCACTTGCAACCGCTATATAACAAGTTGGAATCGTCTGAGGGGCAAAAGCTTATCTATAAGTGGGCGCGTTCCACGGTCAAAATGGCGCAGGCTCTGTTCAAGTGCCGCTGATTAAAGACAAAGACCCTGAGGACAATCTGTTGTACGAGGAAGTCGCGGTGAAGGAGAGATGGCTGTGAAAGAGCTACAGATTTAAATAATTGCCTTTATTAGTTTGGTAATCTGATCATGACTGATAATGTGTGCCATAATTATCTGTTTTATTTAATAAAACTAAGTTAATTTCGTTTCTGGTAGTTTAATTTCGTATATATCGACCACAATTCTGTAGTAAGACTAATATTAATGAAATTCTGCCACATTCTAACAGTATCGAGATTGTTTTTATTAATTATAATTCTATTGATGTGCAAAGTAAATAGTTTTTACAGCAAAAAAATCTACAGTTACGTGCTTTTACATTAGTAAATGTGAACTTAATTTTACCAAATATGGATTTAGGTATAGCTTATATCC
Organism: Eilema depressum; assembly: GCA_914767945.1. Classification (NCBI taxonomy): domain Eukaryota; kingdom Metazoa; phylum Arthropoda; class Insecta; order Lepidoptera; family Erebidae; genus Eilema; species Eilema depressum. The sequence continues at coordinate 7,111,985 of OU612026.1, forward strand.
ATATTTGGTTTTTCATCCAATTTTCATGGGGTGTATACACCATAAATTGGTATTTTCTAAGACGTATATCCATGCTAACTTCCAAACCAAAGAAGATAGATATGATTGAATGATTTAGCCTTCTTCATCCCCAAATTCTAAGAATCTTTCTCTTTGGAATTTTTTATGTAGTTTCTAAAATAAAAAAGTTATGATTTTTTTTCTAAAAATAAAATCGTTTTTTTGCTCTCCTGAAAAGTCGTGTTTTGGTTTATACGCCAATTGAACCCAGAGGTGTCGATATCATTTGAGCAGTAAGAACCTCTTAGCACGAGCCGTAGTATAGGTATAACGAGGAAAAGTATTACACATTTTTAACTAAATATATTCCTGAGGTTATTTTCATTCATGCCCTAACAATAGCGCGAGTAGTGAATGAGGATGAATTCACCGTATTACGTTTAGCTACAGTCTTGGTTAGGCTGAACACAGCACTGTTACTACGTGTCAACTTTATATTCGAAAATATAATGTATTGTGTTTTATGATTTTCGATTTTTAGTAAACATAATACAGTTATAGCAGACTATTCGATTAGTGGGTAAGATGACACAAATATTACTAGTTACTGGAAAATAATATCGTCAGAAGAATACTATTAAATAATGTGTAAAACGAATCGTACACATTTACGTAATAACGTTAAAGTTGAACACTGAACCACCAAGTCTTTTTAATTTTATGGAAATGACATCAATCAATCAATTAGCCTATCGCAGTCCACTGCTGGACATAGGCCTGTTCCAATGTTGGGAGGCTTTGGCGTACCGCTCCAGGCTGGCCAGACGTTAATGTCAGAAATAACATTAACGAGAAGAAATTCCTATAATCTCATTGTGCACTATTAGCCTAGTTTTTAAGTGTGAATACTGCTGTTCACTTATACGTTAGTATTGTTAGCTCTATGAGACTATTTTTTTATGATAATATACGACCAAAGCATGAAATTTTCTATTTTTGTGTTAGTATTTATCCAAAATAATTAATTGCAAGTTTAAGGTTTAATTCTCTTAAAACAATGTAAATTTTTATACAAGCCAATAAAATTATATTCCCGCATACCGTAACTGTGTATTTTTAATGGGACACTGGGGATTAATGCTGCAGAAACGAGAAGAGATAACTGTTATATGGTTTGTTTATACATAATGGTAATTTCCTCTTTTCGATGTCTGGGGAAATATTTTCCATATATGCTTCCTAGAAGTAAGAGTTAGCATTTAGATTTTTACACAAAAAAATATTCGATGGTTATTCTCATAAACGACACAATAGGGATGCCCATCTGGTATGATATCTTGATTTTTTGACATTATGTTTAACCAAGAATAGTCTTTTGTGAAAACACTGAAGGCAATTTCACAATTTTATATTCTAACATCTAGATCTTTTAAGAGTTCTATAACATTTCACAGTCTCAAAAAACCTACATTCTCATAGAATAACGTAATACTATTCCTGCCTACCTCTTTCAAAAAAGAGCGTAATTTCTTGAACCCTGTAAACCTCCTTGAGTTTGATCTAAGTTTTTTAATCCTATTCGTTCATTATTTACGTTTATTAATTAGTCGATTTTAAAAAGAAAACCACATCAAAAAACCCTTAATCTTTTACAAAATCAAATTATATTACACGACTTCTCAACAAACGTTAACATTTTTTTTGTGTAATTAAAGTTTTGAATTTTAAATTAGATGTTAAAATCGTTTTGATGAAAGGTCTTTGAAGATTTCATAATAAAATGTTAATTTTGTTTCATAAATAGTAGGGGCTTGGATAGTATACACGACTGGTTCTTTTGAATTTATAGGGTGAAATGTTACATGCCTACTGACGTTCTTGTAATTAAGGAAGTGTATTCGTTTGGCGAAGTGTATATTTCATGCAGATGTTCCACATTTATGTAATATGAAATACTAGCTTTTGCCCGCGGCTCCGCCCGCGTGGATGTCGGTTATCGCGACCAAATATAGCCTATGTCCTTTCCCAAGGTCTAATCTACCTCTATACCAAATTTCATCAAAATCGGTTCAGTGGTTTAGTCGTAAAAGTGAGACAGACAGACAGACAGACAGACAGAGTTACTTTCGCATTTATAATATTAGTAGGGATGGAAGATAAAATACGAAGAAATGATTTTTTGGCGATTCTGCTGTGATTTTATGTAGGTATACAATAGATATTTTTATGAGACAATTTCATTTTCTAAAATTTAATTGACTTATTTTAATGTTAGTTTAAACTACATAGTTGTATCAAATGGCCCACTCACGTTTAGGTCTCATCCAGCAACATATAGGAAACTTCATGGGATAAAAGTATTGTTATCTGAGATTATAATACATGCTTGTGCCAAATTTCAGTCCGATTTGTTCAGCCATTTTAGTGTGATGAAGTAACTAACGTCCAAATATATACTTAGTAGGATTTAAATATCAGTAGTAAATTACAGACGGCAGACAGTAAATAACCCAGTATACGTAGGTAATTGAAATTGAATACTATAACCTTACCATTTCTTATAACTCAAAATATCTCAGAACCTATTGATTTAAATAATAAAATTCAGCTTTATTGTCAATTTTCAAAATCTACTTAGCAATTCCTAACTCATTTACTATATAAAATAGTACATATTTTATATGTCAGTATCAGATCGATCTTGACTAGCAGAGTACCTACTCAAAATGATCTTAATGCCTCGACATTTCCCTTTCCTGTTGACTGACTGTGCTGATATTTGGTACACACCTTTAGTTTGGACGACAAAACAGTTTGAATTGATCCTAATACCTTAGTATTAAGAAATTTTGAGAATTTGGTAGTCAATATCAATCTTATGCTGACTGTACCCACTGATATTCTTCCGTAGCCAACCATTTCATTGTAAATAACCAAATTCCATCTATACAGTGACCATAGTGCCATTAAAATGATCGTGAGATGACGTAACATACGGGATGGACTAGACCAGAATCTTAAGTAGCATCAACCGCGATTTACTCGAATTAGGCAACCTCCGAGCAAGTAAGTAGTTGATAAGATGCCAGAAGAGCGAGCTTAGTATGTTCACTGGGGTAGAAGACAACTTAGTAAATATTTATTTACCTACACTTGATTGATATATACTAAAGTTATGGCTACAGCTCATGTTTTTCGTAACATTTTCACTAAAAACACGTAACAAAGCATGTAGAGATTTACACCTCTATGGTTTTTTCGCAACATTTTTAATGATATTTGGTACTTTAGAAAAAAAAATACTTTCTCTAAGGTGTTTATTGCATGGAATTATTAAGTACTACGTAGTACTTAATAATTCCATGGTTTATTGTTAAATGTTTGGCATCTTAGAGAAGTATTTTTTCTCTGAAATGTCAAATCTCATAAGAAAGTTGTAAAAACCATAGAGATGTAAATCTCTACATGTTTTGTTGCGAAAAAGACGAACTTCGTACCGCCATATTTTTCCCGTTCCCGCTGCACCTATAAACCTTCCCTGTCCAGGGAAGGGTGCAGCGGGAACGGGAAATTTCAATACCCAGGAATATTTCAAGACTAAAATTAGCCAAATCGGTTCGTGCGTTCTGGAGTTATAGCGTCAGGAAGGAAAACCCGACTTATTTTTATATAGTAGGTATAGTAATTATGTATAGGTATAATATAACAGTATAATGTAGCTATTAACCTTGGTATTAGGTAGTATACATAGTATACATTCTTTATAAATGTTATAACTATGCTTTTACCTCAATTTTCATGTCACAACGAATATTCCAGTGAAGCAACATCTTGCAATATTTAATAAAATGTTTATGAGTTCACTTGCATGCGGCTTCGATAGGACTACGGATGAATTGTCAATGCATGTCGGTCAAATGAACTCTGTGGTACGACATTTTTGCTTTTTTCAATATTTTTTACATATTTTCGCCCTTTCGGAGTCGGCCTTACGATGAAGATGTCTCGGGTCCGAATTCTGGTTACTAAAGATGAAAAATTTTGCTTAATTGAAGAGGTAAGAGGGAATAGTAAGAGCAGAAGGTAATTTCGGTTCTTAGTGTACTTTAAAAATAGTTTTTATTTTATTCTACGAGAGCAAAGAGAGGAAGAATGAACAGGCGAAACGAAGTTAAAAATGTCTATAATACAGGATAGGTCTAATTAAGTTTAAGACGATGAAGTTTTAAAGAGATCGTAACTGTGATGGATGAGGGATACTAATGGAACTCTTCGGGGTAACGATGAAGTTGTGTTTGTTCGTCTCCAAATTAACGAAAATCCAAAATTTGTGGAAATTGTCACTGGTTGGCGGGTACTGAAAAAGAGATAGGCTATGGTTTCAGTTGATTTGACTTCTACATTACCATTCCAATCGAGTCTCTTGATCATTGATGGTCCTAAGACTTGAATTATGAAGTTTTAAAATTGGTAACCAGACAATAGTTGATAAATAAAGTAAAGTATGAAATTAGAAATACCAGAATTAAATATGAAAAACAAAACTATTATAAGAGCAATTAATCCCTACTAATATTATAAATGCGAAAGTAACTCTGTCTGTCTGTCTGTCTCGCTTTTACGACTAAACCGCTGAACCGATTTTGATGAAATTTGGTATAGGGGTAGATTAGACCTTGAGAAAGGACATAGGCTATGTTTGGTCGCGATAACCGACATCCACGCGGGCGGAGCCGCGGGCAAAAGCTAGTAAATAATATATGTTTTTAATGAAATCATCATTTTGCGTTAATCCCGTTCGCATCCGAGGCCATCACTTTGGAGTCCGGGATCCGAAATTTTTTTTACCAATCATATTTCAATGAAATATTAATGGTAAAACATTAAGAGTTCATTGTCTTATAAGCACAATAGAATTAAACATTATTTTCAAATCTTAGAATATCTGCTCTACTCCCAAACATTGTATAAATTTTCGAGACAGCTACAGAATTAATGTAATTACAAAGAACTCCAATAAGTACTTACAAAATCACAAGTTGAAAAACAATACTTAAATTTCTTTCTCGAAAAGTGTTTAAGGACAAACGGCCTTAATGTACAAAAGCTCTAATTTTTAAACGTTTCAAAAACTTTACTTACCGAACCTTTGTTGTAAATTCAACATCCACCCGAGATTTAGTCCGAGTCATTAATTACTGAAGTAACTAATGACGTCATCTAGATGAACCGTTCAAAAACAATACCCATTTAAGTCATTAAAGTCTCCAACGGAATTACTCTACGTCGCGACGTGGAATGAAAAGGGTCTATTCTAAAATTGCAATCTTTTGTTCCGGAACGTCGTAGATCATTTCGTTCCGGCGACCCGTCCATTGTCTCCGAAGATGCCCATAAATCCGTTAGAAACAACACTCGGCTTCAACATTTTCATAATTTCTATCTTACTTGCGAAAGGGATCTTCTGTAATGTTCTTACAGATCGTTTCAATCACTGAGTTAAACCAGTAAGCCTGCTGTGACACGTATTTTCGAAGTTACGGGCCGAAGTTTCAAGCGTACCAATTGGTGCTATGAAACGTATTTTCTCGCAATCGTCCTGAAGAAGGTACGTGAAACTTTGTTCGGTTTGGATTCATATTAGTTAATTATGTATTTACAGCCTAAACCCTATTGGAACGAAATTCAAAATAACTTCATGGCACGATAATGCTTGTATACTTCGCGACACGTATCTTGGCAATAAATCGCGAGACAAATGAGACCCTAGAGCCTACGCATTGTTTTGTAATAATATAATCTATACTTTATGAATTTGAGCTCGTTCACTGCAGTATCTCGTGTTATCCTGAAACAAATATGTACTGCGCGTGTAGAGCACATTTTAGATTCAAGATATATTATGTTCCGAGCAATACTCATTTTTTAAGTATGTGGTTCGACTTTTGATAGTAGGTACGTCACATAGCTCTCATATTCAAGTTAGATACATTCCAGTTATTTATTTCAAAACAATCACTATATTCTAGAATATGGTTCTCTTTAAATAATTCTCACGAATTTGAAGCAACCCAGTTTTCCATTTTCAGTTGGAACTGGAGTGTACGTGTAGTGTAGGTGTGCCTTCTGTTGCAGTAGGCAGTTCGCGTCCATTGTTGAAGGTTGACAAGCAACGTTAGTCGCTCGGCGACCGCGGTACTGAACTGTCGCCTTCTAAGTTGGAGTGCGGTTTCGAATTCCATAACTTAAAGTAATATTGGAAAGTGATTTTGTTGTGTTGTGAATTTGCTTGGAATTATAAAGTTTGTGTGTTTGTTGTGTAATTTTTTTTAAGTTTTATTTATGTGACTGAATAAACTTTTGGGATTTTTAAAATAAGCTGGTGAATAGTTAAGTGAATAAAAATATCAAGGTATGTGAGTATAATTCATTAAATATTTTTAAATTATTTTGAAACGAAAGACAGTTCACTAAATGTCTTAGTTTTTCAAACTTTATTTTTTTAATAATTTCTTTTATTTAATATTAAAAGTTATACAAACTTCAAATTAAATATTATAATGATATCACAATTTTTAAACAAACACTACACTATATATTGAAAAAATAAAAAAGTCATTGGTACATTACTTTTTTTTTCAATCATTAGTTGTTATGATAATATGCGATTATATATTATTTGTGAAAGACGTATCGTTTAACACTATGGTGGATGATATTAAAAAGTTTTTAATTTGCAAAATATTCTTAAATTGTTTACCTACTTATTACCTTATCGATAAATAAAAGTCCCTAACATTGTGTATTTAATAAAACAAAACTTATTAGCTATTATCATTGTCTTCTTTTTTTCAATGATAAAAAATCACGACTTGTTGTACTCGTAACTTTATTATTATAAGTATACGTTTCAGAACCGCGTTAAACACATTATGCTAAACGCAAAATTCTTCTTCCAAATAATTTTCTCTCACCTCCATTAAACAATATAAAATGAAAATGCCTTACAGCCCTCAGCCCTCATACTTCCACGCTTATATCTGTGCCTACCTTATAAAGTGATTTCAATAGGAATTTAATTTGCTCATTGTGCTCATAAAGTTGTAGAGAAAATACCTCACGTGAATAGCTCGGGCACAATGTGAGATAGCCCGCCAACCCCGGGTCACCTGGCCTTTGTGTGAAACTACGAGTAACAAGGCCGTGCTTAACGAAATCTTGCATATACGTATCATATACACCGTCAGAATTTTAATAAGAAAGTTGCAGCGGTACTCTTGCTTGTTTGAAATAGACAAAACAACTTTGAATTTTTGAAGTGAACACTCTTTCAAGCGTGTTGGGTATTTTTATAGATTTTTTTATACACATACATATACTTACGCCTGTAATTCTTCAAAAGGGTAGGCAAAGCACTATTGTTGGCGACACCGTTACCGACACCTCTTTTTGACATATTGTGACAAATCATGGATTGTGATATTTTAGATTAGATATTATTATTTTTAACACTAATCGGCAAACAAATACGCAATTGTTGTCGTTATAGTACCTAGATATATTATAGTAATAGGTTGGTATGGAAAGGGACAATATTTTTGTATATTATGTTAAGTATGATTACAATACTCATTCAATACCACACGATAAATAGTTAATGGATTCTTGTGTGAGTTTCTCAATAACCGTTTGGAGCTAGGCAAATTGCCCTGTCAACAGGCGATAGGCTCGCAATTAATACACCTATTACCTCTGTGCCGGTAAATATATTATTCAACTATACCAAATTATAGCATTTACCAATATTTAAAATCTTCTTCTTCCTCTTAGCGTTAATTTCCAGTCGCATCCGAAGCTTTCAGCTCGGAGTCTGGGGTCCGCTTTTGCCAGTCTTAACTACGGATTTGGCTAGACCTCGATATTTTCTGTGAAGCGATTGCCATCTGACCTCCACATCCCAATGGTAACATTAGGCGATATCGAAGCTTTGCAGCTAGACTGTTGTTTTTTTTTTTTGGATTTTTGAGGGCTCCAACTACCCGTAACGACTGCCATAGATGTTCTTATGGCAACCGGGACCGACGGCTTAACGTGCTCTCCGAGGCACGACCAGACCAATGCAAATACCCATATTTCATGAACACAAATATTTGCACTGAGCGGGGATCGAACCCACGCCTCCTGCGTAGCGGCCGCGTTCATTACCGCTACGCCACGGAGGCTGTCTTACCAATATTTAAAATAAACAATAAATATTTATTACCGCTTTATGTAACCAAATTTCAATTCTTTTTATATGCTAATGATAGATAGATAAATGATCGGAATATTAGTATCGGAGGTTTAGTTTGAATAAGAATTACTTTGTCGATCATGATGACGAGGAAGGAAGGAAATCTAAGGAAGCTCAGCAGGAAGTAGGAAATGTTGCAATACCAATTTCTTTGCTGCGTCACGTCGATTCAACCTTCAGGATTGGGGTGGAGCAGAGAAAAATATATTTTCTAATTAAATAATAATTATTCTACTATACTTTTTTGTGAGTATAGTGATACACTATATTCATGGAAATAGAATATTCATGCACACAAATAAATTATTAGCGTTGAGTGCTCTGCCTGTAGCTTTTCAATTGCAAGTCGTAGTTTATTTACAGTTAGCCGAGACCTTTGGGGCGAAGCCAAACCGTACCTTTTTATACTACTTTGGTCGCAGACAAGCACACGGTTCTCCTGATGGTAAGAGGTTACGTGGCCTATGGGCGAGTGCAACATCAGGGGAGTCACACTCGTGCTGCCGACCCTGTAAGAACAGAGAGATTCTGTGCTGTAAGCGCAAAAGATAAGTAGGTCAAAGCCTTTGGTTTTCCCACTGACAGCACAAAATCTTTTCAGTGAGCTCTGGCTACCCTACTCACCGTCGGAAACACGATACGAGGTTATTAAGCCGCGGTCTTCTGTAGGACGGAACCTGCAAGCCGGTACACCTACTGACGCATCAATCAGTCAATCAGTAGGTGTGCGAGGTGTCAATGACGAGGTTGAGAGTTCAGGCGCCAGTTGCGCCAAAAAAATCGCATAAACCAATTCAAAAGTAGCAGGACGAGTGTGATTCCCCTGGTGTGACTCACGTCCATAGGCCACAGTAACCACTTTCCAGGTTTAGGTTGGCGATGTGCTTGCCTGCTACCTAAGTGGTATAAATAAAAAAGAAGGAGTAAACAGACGTTAGGTAGCGCGCAGAAAGGCCCGGGAATAACACTAAGATGACGATGATTTATTTATTTATTTATATATTTATGATCGGTATATTTATAGCAAACTAGCTGCCCCGGCGAACTTCGTACCGCCATATTTTCGGCCCGCGTGGTATTCAAATCCCGTTCCCGCTGCACCCTTATCCCTTAGGGGTATGAAAAATAGATGTTGGCCGATTCTCAGACTTACTCAATATGCTCACAAAATTTCATGAGAATCGGTCAAGCCGTTTCGGAGGAGTACGGGAACGAACATTTGTGATACGATAATTTTATATATAAGATATATCTAACAATGTTATACAAATAACTTCAGTATATTTGCCGTACATATAATATTGTTGACCCCTTTAAATAAATGAAATTGCTTGTAGAAGAGGGTTAGAGCCGGTGACGTATTGTCTGGAGTTTCTCCGCCTTTCGAGAATCCCCATAAAGCCTTTCTAAATGAACTGACGATCTATTTGAAGTGATCGAAGCTGTTGGATTAGCCGAAGATGCTTAACAGTGGATGTCTGAAATTCCAGAAAAATAAACCTGCTTTTTAATCAACGAGAATATTATTTTATTATGCTTCTCTTTTACAAAATACAGGATCATTTTTAAAAGAAACAGTGACATCAGATAACTAGTAGAATGGTAATAGTGCCGATTAAATTAATGTGTGACAGTTAATATACAGGGTGGAAGATTTTAACCTTACCTGGAGGGAAGGTTTTCTAAATACTGGAAATACCGAATTTCACTCAAAGGAAACATTCCTTTATTTTTAAAAAGAAATAAGTTGCATTCTTAGATTTTTAATAATTCGCTTGCCACGCCCGGTAATCGAACCAACTAAAATCCGAAAAAATAACATCCTGTATTTTTATGACATCAATCAATAGTGCAAATGATAAGGATCAAATCTGTCTAACAAACATGGTTAATTAAATGAAAGGAATCCCTGAAAACTAAATTTTCGAATTCGATTTAACAAACACCTACGAGTATCATATTATAATTCCATATTTAAATTACTTGTCCCTGTTTTTCATGGCTGGCCCTCACTGGCCAGCAGGGGTATTTACTCTCTCGAGTCGAACCGACTAAAACCGCACGCCGTCTCTGGTTAATTCAAGTCTCAATTAACGTAGTATAAGACGAACCAATAAGGCAATTCTCTCGCCATCTCCGTTGCCCAGGGTGCGATGCGGTGTACCACGCAGTGGTTTCCAAGTCCAACCTATACCTCGAGACACGTATCTTGGACCTAAATCGACATAATTGTAGCGTCGCCGTCGTCGGTAGCTTTATAGTTAAGGAGTCGGCCTTACGATCAAGAGGTCCCGGGTTCGAATCCTGCCCATTACACTACAGAGGTGAACCCACTCTTAGCACAAGCAATTTAGCTTACTTGGGGGGTTAACAGGAATATTAGTAATTTCGGTTACTAATATTCTTTATAAAAAATAAAATCGGGAGACTTGACTATCTCATGCAATCACACAATAACGTTACATTCTAAATCGGAATCGAAGTTCAGTTATTTACTACTCATTTTACTAAATAAATGGCGTTATTGCTGATAAGGTATGTCAAGCAAAAGTACTGTGTCTGTTGGAATGAAATTTTATAAGTTAAGATTTTATGGACTTCCTTTCATTCAATTTACCATGTTTATTAGAGAGATTTGATTCTCATGATTGACACTATCGATTGAAACTATAAAAATACAGGATTTTATTTTTTTGAATTTTAGTCGGTTCGATTACCAGGCATGGCAAGGGAATTTCCAAAAAACTATGAATGCAGTTTTGTTTCTTATAAAAAATTAAGGAATGTTTCCTTTGAGTGAAATTAGCTATATCCAGTATTTAAAGTACTTTCCCTCCAAGTAAGGTTAAAATTTTCCACCCTGTATAATAGCGATTTAAACTTTCATAGTCGTTCACATTACTATTAGAACTATCGGGATATTACCATGTAGGTATTGTTTTGAGTTTTACACCTTTTAAACTTTTACACCGTTTACCGCCAGTCGTGATCATGGTGCTTGCAACAGCGCCGAAATATCGGAAACTCCAAACAATACATGGTAAATATCCCGATAGTTTCTAATAGTAATCGCTATTTCTTTCCACAACAACAATATACCTAAACAGTTTTTCTTAATAAGCTACTTTATGTTGCTACAATTGTTGTGGCAAAGGTTATAAGTTTATACCTTTTCATACAACTTTATATATGAGAAGGTCGACTGCACGTTATCGTACAAAACCGAAGTTTTTTTTCTTTTGCTAAACAGCTGGAATTTTGTCGATTAAATTAAAAACTAGAATCGATTTTATATGGCTAGTTGTGAGATTGGCAGTTGGGAAATTGCATTTGTGTCAGAAACAGAAGTCTGTTTCACTGTTCTAAGAAAACTGCGCGCAAAAGAAAAGCAACACAGATTTACGAACGGGAAATTTATTTTGGATTAATTTGTGGTTTCAGGAGAATCACAAACATGAACAGGAAAACAAATTGCTTGATATAAATCTAACAAACAAAACAACGAATTCAATAATGTAGCCTTGCTCTTACCTTATTTACTTACTAGCTTATCTGTTATCATGGAAACATGTAAACTCTTGAGATAAAAGTAATCGGTCGTCTTTCTCTTCCTTAGATTCCAGACTAGATTCGGAACACATAATTTAGACCTAACTGGCGAGATAAACGAGGTCTAGCGCGCGTGTATTTTTTTGTAATAATCTATGCTTGGTGAATTTGAGCTCGTCCACCACTGTAACAACCCGTGCTATCTTCAAAAGACACCCAAGAAACGTGTAGGTACTGCGCTATTGAGCACATTTTAGGTTTAAGATTATGTCTCGAAATATACTAAGGGTAATTCGGAGGTTTAGTTGTAAAAATAAATAGATTCTCAAGTAAAGTTCACCATAATCAGAGTAGTTACAAGAAGGGTCTTGTAGCTAAGTGGTAATCGAGTAGGTTCGCACGAGCCGAGTGGGTCGTGGTTCAGATAGCAGTTGTTTTAGGAGCTGTATTTAAAGCCAACCCCAAGTAAGATGGGAAAAGGAGTCACAGTCACAGTGTACTTACAAGTGTTCATTGAATATAATGATATTTGAAGTTCTTCCAATACATGTACAATTTAATAATGAGGAAAGTTTATTTTACATTTGAATGTTTATTTCGGCCTCAACACAGTCCTCATAATTGTTTTAAATGATTATTCATTCATTATTGTCTTTTGTTTGTAAATAATTATACGAGTAGTATTATGATTACCAAATCTGTGTTGTTAGATACAATGTAACAGCAACACTTTAGTTAATAGGATTACGAAACCAAAGGACAAAAACAAAATTCTTATAATTTATTGTCTGGTTCTGTCAATCTGTCTACCTCGCTCATCCATTTTGCTTGGAGGCTATTGTTTCTATATAGAATACAATTTAGTAGGAATAGAAGTTTTCTAGGAATCGCTATCAAAAGTAGCAAGCGATGTACACCATGCTGTGAGAAATTATTATTTGTACTCGGGGTATAAGAACATCAGGGCATAATTATAGACTATGTATTATTTTACAGGTCTTTAAAGTTTATGAAGATATTAGGTCAAATACGGTAAAGTTTAATTTCCATTTAGAAAAGTTCTTTCTTAGGTATCAAAACATTATGTCAATTTATTGAGGTAAATATTACGTTAGATTTGTTAAAATTGGTTGATTAAAGTAAATAGTTTGGTTAAACTTTAAACTTACAATGAAACATAGCTGTAGTTGATTTCCCACCCAATTTAGGCGTATTTTTTAAATATTTATTAGATTATTACGTTAAATGTAAAAATTAATCATAAAATTTTCCGAGATATTTATGACGCTGACTTTTTTAAATTGAGGGAGGGTACTCTCAAAAATAAATACATATTCACTTCAATTCAATTCTTAATGAATGGCTCTGAAACATAATATTCTAACCGAGTACGAGAGTACAAGATCTCTCTATCAATTACTGATATACGAGACGATCCGGTTTTGAATTCGACTTATACTCGACTTGGGAAGACTACCTAATACACTTTACGTTCCTTCATATTATAATAATTTCAAGGAAGTGTATGTTATGTTATTGTGTGTGTATTATCTAATTTTGTGTTCCTTAAAACGTTTTTGTATGATAAGATTGTGTAAAAATATAAATATATCGGTAACGTACTTTCATTATCTGTCGTATTTATTTACTTAGTTACACACACCGCGTTGGTCTGTCTCTAATTGCAAAATACCAGACCCTAAAAAAATTATATACCCACGTACTGTCCAAATTTTGATTACGTCAACCCTTTCCCCTCGTCATAAAAATATTTACAATTAAAACCCTCATAATGGCCTCTTTTTACCGAAATCTGACTCGGCTAAAACGCACTTATTCGGCTATTGTTATAACACGAGCAGTAATGGAATTCGCTCCATTAGAGACCCAGAAAAACGCGAAACGAAATTTTGTAGAATTAACATAAATGTAGGTATATTGTTTATCATAGACAAATATTACGTGTTTTCTCACAGGTCATTTAATTTGACCATTAAAATTTGAAGTGTAAAGCAAATTAGGAGAGGTTGTTGTTCAATATTTTTTTTGTTTTAGTGTTTTTGTAGTCGTAAATATGATATTATTGTGAAAATCGTACTATGCCGTTGACATAATATTTGGATTTATGTTTTATTTTTGACATTTATCAAGTTTCCTTCGTAGATATTTTGTGAAATTTCATGTACTAATTATTACCACTTTTTCTTTGTTAATCCTATGTTAAACTACGGGTTTGAAAAGTTTGATGAAATAATATCGAAAACCTTAAGAGCTAAGAAGAAAAACTAAGCCATTTATTAATTAAAAAATTAAAGTCTTAACTTAAACTTCACTACATTCAGTCGTCAGCTTCATTACTCATTATTTTTTAAGACAACGCATTTGTAGATACAACATACATCTGTGCATATTTTTTACGAATGAAGCTGATACTTTGTCAACAATATTGCCAGTAATGAAATAAAATACGACGTGAATTTAAACATAATTGTAACGTTGCCGAATTTGTTCATAATCTCTTTGAAGCTAGAAATACAGCTACTTTTACTTATGTTCAAAAGGAATTCACTATTGAACTGAGTAAGCCGTGTCGAAACTTATTACGTATGCTGTGCAAAAAGGGTTTCCAGGATGGAGCTCAGTTTTGTGACTGGGAAGTTTCTTTCAAGTTTAAGTACACTTTCACGTGATATAATACTGAAAGCCCTCAACTTATTAAAATGAATGGACTTATGATATTCAGTTTGAAGTCTTAATTACAGTCTAAAAACCAAAATATATTATTTTAAATAACATTTGATTCAGACCAGACTAGAGTCATATTGAATAAAGCATTTGTACTATTCCACATTTTTTTTTTAAATTCGCCCCGGTTTAAAATTTTTTTGTGGAATAGTACAAGTGTATACGCTAGCCATCAATCTCCAGTAAAAACAGACTGGAGTCAAATTCCAAACGTGGTATTGGACTGAAATAGATCATTCTTCCTATAATTTTAGTAAATGAATTTTACTTCTACCACCTTATTTAAAACTTAAGAACACAGTACTGTATTCCTTAATTACTGCCATAAGCCGTGACATCTTCATCACGTCAACCAAGAAGACGTCAATACTTCCGAAGGCTTTATAATAAGCAGTCTTAAGCCCTCGTCGTCCAATGGTTGTCAAACGGTAACAGAGGACTAATTTGCTGCTTAATTTCTTAGTCAAAGTGACTGCAACTTTAAAAGTAAATTATTTCACTGTTTATAGTATTTGTTGTTAAAGTGACACAGAAACATCTTACAGGGTCGGTAGTACGAGAGTGACTCCCCTGGTGTTGCACACGTCCATAGGCCACGGTAACCACTTTCTATCAGGTGGACCATGTGCTTGTCTACCACCTAAGCGGTATAAAAAATTTAACATCATTTGGCATCTGTAAAAATTCCAACTGTCTAGCTCGGTTCCTGAAGTCAGTTTGGTGACAGACAGACGGACAGACGAACAGTTGAGTCTTAGTTTTAATCTACTATTGGGTTCTGCTTTTACCATTTGGGTACGGATCCCTAAAAATAGTTTTCCATTTGAGAAAGTACCTTCACGCTACAGAAAATCACAGTTCAGCAATACTATTTACGTAGTGTTGTATTCCTATTGGCAAATAGCGGTAGCTGAATTCCTCAGGGGGATACCAGAGGGGAGTACAGTCGGCGACTCCAGAGTGATCTTCGGTGTTGCGAGTGTTTATAGCCAAATCTCATGAGCACGAACATTAAATAAATCTTCATGACATAAGGTCGTAACGTACATTTAATATAAGAACATAAGCTTGTTATTTTTCGGATCTTATTGTCCTTATATAAATTTAAAACTCGAAATAAAACGTCTGGGCAGCGTGGAAACAGTAGGACAAGACAAACATTCGTAAAGGCCTATGTCCAGCAGTGGATTGCGATATGCTAATTGATTGACACATAGACATGCACATAAAAGAATACATTTTTAGGGTTTCGTGCCTAAAAGGAAAAAACAGAACCATTATAGGATCACTGTTGTCTGTCCGTCTGTCTGTCTTTCAAGACTTTTTTCTCCAGGAGTGCGTAGAGCTCATATTCAGCTCTGTAACGTCTTGAAAATGTATAAAAATCAAACTTCTAAGTCAACGCAATCAATATATTTTGCAGTTTATGTAGCTTAAGTTAAGAACCCTCGATGCACGAGTCCGACTCGCACTTAACCGGCTTTTTATTCCAACTAAGCAAACTAAACTTATCCAATATAACGCGACTTTCAACTTAATTTGATATCCACCAATGAGTTGCTAAGTTCTAAGTCAAACTAACACCTAAATAAACCAATGTCAAACCAAATGTCAGAATATAAATTCCCAATTTAAAGTTTCGCTATATCGTAGTTACTCCGAAATAAATTATGCTACAGGTAACAGAAGTATGTAAATGATCCCGATCGAATAAGCTTAATCCGCGTTCAGAATAATAAAATATTATCCGCACGTATTTCCTTCTGTTATATTCGATATCAATATTATGACTAACGGATATGACGCCCTTAGGCCCGATAGGAACTATACTCGGTCTTGAATTCCAATTTATAACTAGATCTGCCCCCCTAGACAACTATGGAATTTGACGTATATGACAGCCGTATATAGAGTGGAGACCGCGAGAAGGAAAACGGAAGGTGGGACACCCTAGAAAGCCTGGTGGACCTGCGAAAGGTGGCTGGGACAGACTGGATGCGGAAGGTGGAGGATCGGCAAACGTGGCGCATATTGGGAGAGGCCTATGTCCAGCAGTGGATTGCAATAGGCTAATTAATTGACAGGGGTCAACGTATGTCATCTCATACATTCGTCATTCCATTCTACATTACGCCGGCTAATGAATTGCCTTATGTCTAGGGGGCTGAACACAGATTGTATTCTAGATAACAGTTCTAATATCAATGTAAGAGTCGATTCACAACCGCGTCGTGTTATGGAATTTGGGAAAAGTTTTTATTTTATCAGATAAAATTATCTGTAACTACTCTATCGTGATGCAACCCATCAAAACCTTTGGGACATGCCTGTGCACGTCCCGATAGACGGACTAAGTTCTGGTGCAAGCTTTCCTCTACCAGACCCTCGTCAACCAATCAACATGCATATTGGCTTACTGGTGAGGTTGGGCCCCGGAGATCTTTGTGAGGTCCTAAAAATACTGTTATCTCTCTTGGAACCAAATATTATTGTAAACTTTTTTTTTGGTGTATTTAATTACACCTTTCTAGGTATATAATAATGAACTGTAACTAGACTATAGCCTAACGATAACTAGCAAAACTATTTAGAGTTAAGTCTCATAATGTTAGAGGATTAACACGAGAACTTCATGGTAACCAACTTGCAGCGAAATTTTAGAGGGATTCGTATCACATGGAAACTTGTAACCTCATGGTATCGAGTTGCACACAAAGCGGAATTTATAATGGGTAAACTTTTTTAATTATAGAAGTAAGAGACATAGATCTATTTGGCACCCATTTATACAATAGACTGGAAATGGATTACCACTATCAGGTCCAAGTCAGTGTAGCTTGGTGGTTTAGGAGTTAGCCTTGAGATCGAGAGGTTCTCTAGTTCGAATCCAGGCCATTTTACTACAACCTGCTCCTAATTCAAGCAATTTAGTTTATCTGAAAGGGTCAATGATAATGCTAGTAAAAAATTAAACTTATCAGAACTGTCGTCTGAAGTCTATAAAAATATTTTATTGGGGTACCCAATGTAAACATTTTTTTTTGTATTGTTTTATTTTTTATTTTTAGCAACTTCTGAAGAGCGACTGTGACTCTAATCCTTGAAATGGAGGTTACAAAACTCCTTGTAGTGCTTTTCTCACTTGAGATAATAACTCTGCCATTTACAGATATAAACGTATCGAGCTGGTTCAATGAATTTCTCATTTTAGCAAAAATATACTAAGTACTATTCAGTCAGATGGGTATAAAGCGATTGCTCTTACGCGATTATTGGATTTTCGTGAAACACCTCGTACTTTCCTGAAGATGTAATTTACGGGAGCCTGCCTCGACACATATAGCAGTAAATAATTACTAAACAATTATAACAGCTATGCTCTACGTCTTTTTTTCTAGAAAACAGACATTGTATGTAAGTAATAATGAAAATTCAGATTTATAAATAAAATTGTAGTAGCAGAACTAGTTGAAAAATCGAAATTTTGATTGCTGAATGCGTAAACACCATAATACATCACAGACCAGCATACAGGATAATGTGGTTAGTAGAACAATTATTTAATACTACTAAAGTAGCAAAGTAACAAGTGACCTCTCTGACAGTAACACTTGCAACACTAGAAACATCATTCACACAATGTAACGAAATAAAGTGTTAGTGAAAGATGGAATGGAAACAAAGTCTTTGCAAAGTAATTACTACGTAAGAAAAAGTTGGGCTTTCTTCAGTTAAGTCGGGTACGTAGTACTTACCTAGCATTAAATGCTTTATATTTTATCTTTCAGATCGTATTTGCTACCTAAGTGCTTTACTTTTCATATGGAAATGTGAAAATAATATGGTACAATGCGTAATGTAGATAACAATTTTATTATACTGAAGTCTTATTGTCTGAGTCCGTACTGAACATGTTTCCAAAACGGATATTGTAACGCTACAAGCTACAACCCTATTTCGAGTGCATTGGAGTGTAAACAACAATACTCGTGAGAAATGTACAGTAATAAATTCCCTTACTCTCGAGACATCAACATGGAAATACACAATTACGAATTGAATCTTCGATACTAGCTTCGCACCTATAAATTTTTACTTACCTATCCGGTCTATACCGTCTGGTCGTGCCTCGGAGAGCACGTTAAGCCGTCGGTCCCGGTTGCCCTAAAAACATCTATGGCAGTCGTTACGGGTAGTTGGGGCCCAAAAAACAACATTAACACCTAATGTTACCATTGGGTAACATTAGGTGATATTCGATATCACGATATCGAATATCACCTAATGTTACGAAGCTTTGCAGCTAGACCGTTGTTTTTTGGGCCCCAACTACCCGTAACGACTGCCATAGATGTTTTTAGGGCAACCGGGACCGACGGCTTAACGTGCTCTCCACAACCCAATGGTTGTGGAGGTCAGATGGTAATCGCTTCGCGGAAAATATCGAGGTTTATCCAAATCCGTAGTTAAGACTGGTAAAGCGGACCCCGGACTCCGAGCTGAAAAGCTTCGGATGCGACTGGGATTTAACGCTAGGATGAAGAATACATTATTTGATAATACATTAGTCCCCCAAAAATAACTGGCGGGGCACTTATAATATCTCCTCTCAGAGGAGAAAATTCAACACTTTAAGCCCAGTTTTTAGGTTGAATACGTAAAAACGAATTTTACTCAGCTTTGGTTAGGCGACGTACGGTAAAAAATGAGTACGTGTTTGAAATTATCACTTAATATAAGGGTGAAGGAAGACAAGTATGTTTGTGATAACTGTCATTTTACACAAAATCAGTGGGCGAACTATAAATTAACCACTCACATATAAAGAGAAAGATCTGGAGTTCAATACTTCATATATACCTACGCAAATACATGATAAATAATAAACAATACTATATAATATGTTTGTATTACAAACTTACAAAATAGAAGTTTATTTTCCTGGGATAATCTCCAAATATATTGCCTGTGAGATTTGAGCACTACCTAGTCTCTATATGAAGCTAGAAGGCGAGCCACAAGCTTAACTGTATATGTCGGGGAAATCACAAGAGTCGAAATGTTAAGCTTCATATAGGTTATGTATGTACTCGTAAACGCTGCGAGCTTGCGGTCTAGACTTAATCTGTGATATGTACCTATATTCTCGTTTATTCAGTGGAAACTAAAAACCAGTTGCAAGTAGAAAATGGTTTAAATTGAACTTTATGTATGTATGTATGTATATCTGTAATTGTATGTGTATGTATTATAGGTGTATGCATGTATATGTGTATGTGTGTATTAATGTAAATTAGATAATGATACCTGTCTTTTATTTATGTACATACCTATGATATCGACTGAAAGTACACCAAAACAACTACCACGCAATCCTACAAACATTATGACCATCCAAAGGTTGCCTGGCAGAAATCGCTTATAGCGATAAGGCCGCCCGCCCTTGTACTGATTCCTTAGTCATAATTTTCAATTTGTATTTTAAATGGTGTACAATAAAGTATAAAATAAATAAATAAAACTATACACATTTGCCATCTGAGATCTGCCTTTTTGCAACCCTGAAGTTCGATCAATGTTCTGAAATAAGACCAGTGGCCCCGAGTACGAAAAATACTCGAATTAGTAAACTAAACGTATTGCGAGAACGGAGCATTGCGATTGGCCACCGGCCTACTGTGAACCTGTGTGTGCGTGCGTGCGTGCGTGCGTGCGTGCGTGGGTGTGGGTGTGGGTGTGGGTATGGGTGTGGGTGTGGGTGTGGGTGTGGGTGTGGGTGTGGGTGTGGGTGTGGGTGTGGGTGTGGGTGTGGGTGTGGGTGTGGGTGTGGGGGTCGGCGTGCGTGTGCGTGTGCGTGTGCGTGTGCGTGTACGTGTGCGTGTGCGTGTGCGTGTGCGTGTGCGTGTGCGTGTGCGTGTGCGTGTGCGCACGCGCGAGCGTGCGTGCGTGTGTATCTGTGTGTGTGTGTGTGCGAGAAGCCTACCAATCGCAATGCGTTTACTTTACTTATTTGGACATTTTTTGTACTCGGGGCACTGGTTGTTGGAACTGACGGCCTAACGTATTTTCTGAGATGTGGAAGGGTCTCACGGTTTTGTTAACACCCCCTTAAATGCTAAAACTCCTCATCTTATGAATGGTTCAGCTTGAAACCCACGGCCACGGTCTATTAGCAAGGTCTTAGTAAACTGCCGGTGAACAGACAAAGAGATGACAAAAAGGTTAAATACACGTAACTGATACCTTTTCCAAGTATTCGTAGGCACTATTGAATGGCCATTAGACAGCTCACGCACTTAACATTTTTTGTAGCATCTAACAATAATGAAATATTCCTTTATCCGATAATAAATTTTTATTCAAATTTGTCTTTTTCCAGTCGTCGAATGACTTTTAGCCTCTACCAATTACAATAAAAGGGACTCTTGACGACATTTTTCAATTAAAAGCAATCTAAGAGATCAAAGTGGTGAGTTTCGCGCTCAGATTTATTTAATATTTTTTTTATTTTTTTTTTTTTTATTTAAACTTCTTGCACAAATAAAAAAATGTACAAAGGCGGACTTAATGCCACAGGCATTCTCTACCAGTCAACCTTAGGGCAATGCAGAGAGAGTCAAGGTAGGTGCTTGATGTTTAGTTGTGACAGTTAAATCAAACAGTAAACGTACAACCAATACACATATTGATATACTTACTTAAATAAAATAGCAAATAGTATAGGTACTTAAAATATAATATAGTTATACACATACATAAACATTCTATACTGCTTACACATACAAATCTATACATAAATACATTTATATATAATATAGGTACATCAAATACATATATATAATATATATATACATATATAAATACTGCCTATGGTTCCTTGTATAGCAGACGTACTCGGTTTCTGAATGTAGAACGATTTGGAGACATTCTGACTTCTAGAGGAAGCGCATTCCAGAGGAGAATAGATTGAACAGAGAAAGAAGAGTGGACAAGGCTTGAAGTGTGAGTGGGACAGTGAAGGAGAAGATTGTTTGAAGAGCGTAGATTTTTATTATGGTTCGAACCAAGTAGGTGGAGATAGGATTTTAAGTAGGCTGGGGCGTTTGGAGAATTTAAAAGTGTGTAGACCAACGTGACAGCTCGTAGACTTCGTCGCCGTCGTATAGGTAGCCAACCCAACTCTGCACGATAAGCCGAAACGTGGTCGTACTTCCTAAGATTGTAGACGAATCGAATGCAATTGTTGAGAAGTCGGTCAAGTTTATTGAGCAGATCTGCATTCAGGTCGAAATAGCACACATCACCATAGTCGAAGATAGGAAAGATTAAAGTCTGCATAAGCATTGTCTTGGTTTTAGACGGCAGAAAGTTTTTGAGCCGATAAAGAGCCCTTAATGTCCCAGTCACCCTCTGGCAGACATTAGCAACCTGAACCCGCCAGTTCAAGGTTGAGTCTAAGTGCAAGCCCAGGTTTCTAACACTAAGTGTGACAGGAATAATTTTCTGATTAAATATAATCACAGGCATGGGCACGTCACGCAGCCTTCTCATTGTATGACTACTTCCTATTATAATACTTTGGCATTTGTCAGGGTTAACGGCCAGTCCAAACCTGTCACACCAGCTACGTATAAAACCCAAGTCTGCGTTTACCCTATCGATAGCCACTGAGATGTTATCCACAGGGGCTTGACTATACAACTGCAGGTCATCAGCATACAAGTGATACGCACATTGAAGATCGGAGGTTATGAAGTTAATAAATATGGAGAAAAGAAGAGGAGAAAGTATACCGCCTTGAGGGACCCCAGAGTCAAGATTGCACCAGCTCGATGACATCTCGTCGGTACAAACTGACTGTTGGCGCCCCTGAAGATATGATGTGAACCAATCCAGTTCATCGGATGAGATTTTAATGTGAGCCAGGATTGCCAAAAGTATGTCGTGGCTGACACAATTAAATGCATTGGAAAAGTCCACTAAGACCATTACAGTGGCCATAGACTTCTCCATACCATCCCTGATGTCACCCGTTACCTTGAGGAGTGCAGAGGTAGTGCTGTGCCCTGGCCTAAATCCTGATTGTAGAGGACTTAATATATCATTGCGATGTATAAAACCAGATAACTGTCTATGAACACAGGCCTCCAGCACTTTGGATAGAAAGGGTAGGATCGAGATCGGACGAAAATGGTTAGGAAGGGAGGGATTAGAAATTTTGGGAAGGGGGCGGACAAATGCTTTCCGCCAACACGTAGGGAATTGACCAGAATCTAAGGAGAAGTTAATTATATGGGAGATAGGCGGAAGAAGATGATCCAGGATAAGGGTGATCATTCGACGACTAATATTGTCACAGCCCACTGCATTTGATCTGATTGACGTAACAATTTTTTTGATCTCATCCGACGAGACTGGAGAAAACTGGAAGGGTGCATAACTGGGATTGGTTAGTCCGGCTATAAAGTCCACCGTTTGACTCTTGGTTAGGCCATCAATTGCAAGTGAAGTGGAGAAATGACGATTTATAGCATCTAACTCGATTGTCTTGGGTAGCTCCAGCTGCCTTGATCTACCAATTCCCAATGTCCCAAGAAACTTCCAGACATCAGCTGGTGATGAGCCAGTTATGTTATCGAAGATGTGTCGGCGTTTAGCGTTACGTATCACCTGATTACACCGATTCCTGGCTGTCTTGTACGAGTCCCAGTTTAAGTCCGAACGATTTTTTTTAAATTTACGAAATGCCCGATCTCTGCCTTTCATTGCCATTCGGACCTCGTTGGTAAGCCATGGTGCCGGGGGATGTTTTAGCTTCACCCTTCTAACAGGGGCATGTATATCGAAGAGGCTGTTTACCGTTTTATTAAATATGAGAATTTTGTCATCAACCGTGGTAGCCTCTGCTAAAGGCGTCCAGTCGATCTCAGAAGCATCCGCACACAATTTTTTGTGGTCCATGCGCCCAAAACAACGCCTATGCAGTACTTTAGGTTTGATTTTAGGAGGTTTTAGAATATAAGATACATAAATTAGATCATGATGTGAAAAAGCCGGCGCTAGAAATTGACCATGAGAGTGAACAAGAGGTGAAGAAGTTAAAATCAAGTCAAGCCAAGTGTCTTCCACGTCCTTGTTGTGGTGTGTGGCATTAAGTGGTAAGACATGAAGACTGGCTGACTCGACTATGTGAAGGAGTTTGTGAACCCTTGAAGATTCACCTGCAAGAAGATTAGTATTAAAGTCACCCATGATGATGTGATGCTCGTAATCAGACCCCAAAGATTCTAATACCAATTCGAAATCAGTGAAATAATCGACCGTGGGGGGACTGTAAACAACACCGAGGATCATTTTGGCACCCCTGACCCAGACCTCAAGGAAAAGGAACTCTGCACTAGCTGAGTATTGTGAGGGAGATGAGGCAACTATTTTAAAAGGTAGATCGCTTCGGAGATATATGGCTACCCCGCCTGCCTCCTTACCCAGCCTATCGTTCCTTATTAGCACAAAACCAGGGAGTGGATAGTAAACCGAGAGAAGATTAGGCTTTAAGAAGCTCTCAGAGATAAGGATTGCATGGACATGAGAGTCAGCAAAGGTTGCTACGAGGTCACTATAATGTCCGGGCACGCTTTGAGCATTTATATGACAGACATTCAATGACCGCCCCAAATCTTGTTCAAAACAACTACGAAGTTTATCACCAAGTGTCGCATTATCTGAGGTTGAGCAGAAACTAGTGTTTTCAGACAGTGTATCCGAATCACAGGCAGAGTGGAAGGAGTCATTATCAAATGAGTCGCTATCACTCATAATAATTAAAATAGTATAAAATAATAAATAGTATAAAAAATAAATATGCGTGCTCAAATATCTAATAAATAATAATAATATAAAAATAGTAAAAATATGTAGCAGTCTAATAAAAACGCTGAGTTGATGTTGGTCTCAGACTCTGCACCGCCCGCCAGCAAACATTCACAATCACTACAAAAACAAAATAGAATTTCAACACACATTCAGATACAGAAATCAACAGTTAAAAACAAACAAAAAAATATTGGGTACAATAAACATTCAGTGTGCAAAAACCCCTTGTGCCAGAAATGGCAGTAGAGTTGAATGACTTGAAACGTCAAAGGTGTCAAATTGACGTATTACGAAAATGTCAAATTAATAACAAACAACCTATAACAAACAACCAAGTCTTACTTGTAGGTAAACATCAAAACTTTTAAGTTTTATAGTAAACATACCGCCATAAATACCAGAAAAAGTAAAGCAATGGATTTGAGGCACAAGGAGTTGTTTAAGTACCAAGAACTATACAATCAACGGAATCCAACACAAATAAAACAATGTTCAACAATCATGTAGACACTAGCCCTTGGAACCCGATGTTGGTTTGGGATACCTGTCAGTGATACGCTGAAGTTCATCGGCAGTGGTGACCTTGTGGCGCTGTCCATCCTGCGTTTTTACCATTATAACGCCATCCTGTGTCCAACAGCAACGCATACTGAAGTACAAGCGGGCCTTCACGAACACTGCCTGTCGGTTCTTTGTTAAGAACTCCTTAACCGATACAGGTGATCCTCTTAGCCGCGTCTTCGCTCTCCAAACTGCGGCCTTTGTACCTGTAGTGTCAATTCTGTATTTTGTTTCAGTAAACTCGAACTTTTATAAGTGTTTAAATTAGCTTTTACTCGCGGCATGAAGAAGAGAGATAAAAAGTAGCCTATGTGATGTGCCAGATCTATCTTTGTAGATGCCTAATATTTTGCGAATAAACATTATTCTCGAAATGATGAAAACTACATCTCTCATCCACACAATCAGTGGCTTCTGATTTTAAACAGTTAGATACAATTTGAATTTGAATTTCGAATAATCACGTTCGTTAAACTTCGGCACGTGTAAATTTAACGACAATTTCTGAGTGTTAGATTAGATTCAATTTACTGATGTTAACACTTAATTAGTTTTACTCATGTAGATCAAACTCTCTTAACATTTTACGTGTTTATGCAAATACAGTGAGTTATTTGATACATCATTTAACTAAACTAAATTTACATGTGGTGGTTGGACGATGAATCGTTACGGAAGCTTGAAAGGAAACTCTAGAATGTAATTAAATCGTGACTCGTGAAACTGTGACCCTATTTGATTAAAATGTTAGAATTTCATTTACAAGGCATTGAAACCAATTTACGTAGATTGATCAATCTAACAAGAATTTAACGCGGTTTTAGCATTTCCACCTCAGGTGATAGGTACGCGGTTTTACTTATACTTGAGTAAAATTTGAATATGTGGAAGCAGGTAGGTACTTAGTTGTCATCATTTAAAGGATTAAGAAAGACCTCTAAATTGAAAAATACTTACAACCCTACATTTTCACCCTTCTATAACTACTATGTGCCAAGTTAGTTTTTATCATAATATTTTCTTAAGCTTACGTAACAAAATTACTAAACTAATTAGAGTCAAGCGTGAATTGGCAGTTCAAATTTTTAAATGCTGTACACGTCCCTTTGTGCCTTTGATGGTGGTCAGTCATTAGTGGTCGGCGTCATTGCGTGCAGTAATACGCGTCATCAATTAATGATTTGGCCAGCGCTGATTGTCCAATTGTTGCGGTTGATTGTAAACTGGTGATGATTCTGATCCTCGGAAATCAGTGTTTAATATTCAGTACTGGTTTGTAATTTAATTAGCTGCTTAATCCTATGGACAGGCTGTAAGCTGTGCCAGGGACGACACTCGCGGGATCGCAACTCTGGGTTTTATTTTTTTTCGTGGAACTCTAATACGTTTTCGAAAATAAAAGTATCCTAAGGTACGGCTAATAACATCAGCTATCACATCAAAAATCTCGTCAAAATCGGCGCAGCCACTACTTCGAAGATTACCCACTATAACAGAAAAAAAGATAAAAAAATTAAAAGATACGTAGTTGTTATAGGATTACCCGAGCCCACACCAAGGTCAGCACTAATTTGTTTTCAAATGTAGGTAATTTATCTTTCTTCGACTTCAAATATATGCGCCTGATACTGAACACAGTACGACACAAGTGTACAATAAAAAAACACGACAAAAGAGATCTTAACCTCATTAAAACACTCTACGAAACAGTTCACCAGTTCATTCCGCAGAGGTTTGAAACACACGTTCTAGAACTTTTCGTTCAATTGTAACATCACAATCGTATTATTAGACGAACTTTGCCTAACTTCTGTTAACTGGGTTAACTTCATGCATCTGGCTGTACCCAAAATGTTTATAGCTTCACGATGTGAATTTAGTTTGTAGTGGGAAAATTAACACCTTTAGTTTGAGAATGAATAGTAAGTAGTTTTGAAAAGAACAATGAAATGCATTAGCGTTATACTTATGGGATTGAAATGGCAAGCACATACATATTAGATACTAGCTGCTAAAGTTGGTTATCGCGACCAAACATAGCCTATGTACTTTCCTAAGGTCTAATCTACCCCTGTACCAAATTTCATCAAAATCGGTTTAGTGCTTGATCGTGAAAGCGTAACAGACAGACAGAGCTTCTTTCGCTATTATAACATTAGTTTGGATTTTAAAATATGAGACTTCTGTATAAAAACAACGCATCATCATCGTTAATTGAGCGGTAATCCCGGTTGCATCCATAGCTTACACTTTAGAGCCTTAGGCTCTGGGTTGGGTGGGTACGAGAAAAACCGTTGTCTAACTGCTAACCTCAATGGAAAATAATGCGTCAGGGCCTCGTTCATCTTTCAGCAGGTGAATCAGCTACTAGTTTATACAGAAATAAAACGCACTCGTATCAGTGATATGCTACTAATTTTATGTTTTTTTTACACTACTTAGGTCGCAGTCAAGTACACGGCCCTCCTGATGGTAAGAGGTTACCGTGGCCTATGGGCAAGTGCAAGTTTATACACTGGTTGGAAGACTTCTCACAATAATAATATGATATATATCATATCATAAAATTACAGACTCTTAAAACAATTTTGCCACAAAGCCCACAACACAAGGTGGCGCCATATTTCTTATCTACAACAAGGATAATAAAGTACCAGTATTATAATTCGAGTTTTAGGGTGTAAGATTTATGTTCAATTATAATTAGAAAATGGTTTCAGTTACTGGTTGTTTTATGTTAAACTCGTGAAGATGTTAGCTCATATATTTTGTAGCCCACTCGATTTCATGTAGGTATTAAATAAGGGGTTCTTTAAATATTTAATGAATAAAATAATGTAGTATTCGTTTGTTTGTCCTCTCTCGCCAGCCGTCCGATTACTTATGAAGTATGTTCCTATAGCAAGGACTTCAACGTGGTTCCACCATGGAAATACATTAGGTTAGTTAAAAACTGCGGTTGCAGTCATCATAATTGGAATAAAATATACAGGTTTTAAGTCAAGTCATAAGCTATCATTTCAAATCAGTGTGCAAATTTTTCTTTGTAACTCAAAATAAATACATATACTGTCATTTACTGATAGACTGATGTGAGTTAATAGAGCTTTTAGGGTTTAGCACAATTCTCACGCGAGGAACTCCTACATTCACTGACAGTAACATTGAAATAAACTGAAGAAATCACCACCACCGTACCGGCTACGTGGGTAACAAAATATGTACCTATCTGAGGTTGGGCTAGGACATGATGAGATTGTGATCTTATCTAGCAGGTACATTAGGCACATAACGCAGGACAATTTGCAAGCATTAGTTTTACCTTATAATATTCACTTTTATTTCGGCTTAAAGGCCAACACCTAAACGTCACGTTTCACGTGTCGCAATGTGCCCCTGCCAGATCCCGGTAGAAGGGGTAGGTTCCCTGAGCTTCGAGTTCGCCCCTATCTCAAATAAATAAATACGTCTCCATGATGATGATTACCTAATAATTACAAAGACAGGGGCATATTATCGTAATTTTGTGCTTCCATCCTCGTTATTGAAACATGACTGTTAATTGGCAAAGTTTGGCCAGTACAAGTAAAGTACTAATTTAGTGAATTCGAGCTCCCGAGGAACGAACATAATACAAGGCTTCTTGCTACAACTTTAATGCGAAAATCGAACTGCCGAACAAGCAGCTTAGGTTTCGCTGAAATCTAAGCAAACGCTACATCAATCAAATTTGTACCGGTGTATACTTACTCGTATTATATTATTTTGTAATAAATCATCTTTGACTTGAAGCCTATCTCTCTGTTTCAAATAATTTAGCTTATTCAGAGATGGTTCAGGTACAGGTTTCAGAAAATGTCGTGCATAATTAAATGCACTGAGCAGTTTTAATCCTATGCCTACAAACGTATAATAGGTGAATGTATGTTTACAGGACTCGATCCATCGATAATTTGAATACAACGAATGTCCATGTTTATCATATTGACAAGACAAATATCATATATGAATTTTCAAAATATATTTTTACAGTAAGTAGGAAGGAATCGTGTGGTGACGTAGAAAGAATACTAGTTTCACCACCACATCTCATGAGAAGGGTGTCGGCAAAGTCGGTGAAGAGGCAAATAACAGAAAAATACACAGAAGATATCACTGCGAGAGAAGGAAAACTCGAAATGAAACCCTGTGTACCAACCCGTCTGGCCAGCGTGGCAACGGTAGGCCTAAACTTCCGAAGATTGGGGAGGCCTATATCCAGCAGTAGTTTGCGATAAGCTAATTAATTGATTAAGGAAGGTAGAATCTCACTGTTCAGAACACGATCTGAATAGGGTGGCTGGGGTAGATTCGGTTCAGAAGGCACAGAATCAGGTGCACACCACTACAGTGCTCCAACAAGGCTCCAACAGTAAAACTTCTGTTTATAAGCAAAGTCATAATACCTCAGGATCAGATGGAAAATACTTTGAACTTTATGAACGGTGGCATTCATAGCATGAGCACTTCGCAACCAAAATATTACTTTAACATCCAAATTTCATTATAATATTTGCGGTGCTAATGACTAAAAACGTAGCGAAATTAAATTAGCTTTGATATCTCGTATACCGAAACTGGAGTTGAATATTCCGTGTGTAATTTAAAAACTTAGTCATCTCCGTCCTCGAGGGATCCCGTATAATATTACTCTAAAAACCTCGTACATCAGCGTGATAAAGACAAATTGCGGATTCAGCCTACGCCAGCTCTGCGAAAACTCGCGAAAACGCCGAATCACTTTCTCAAAACGGAATATGACTGGTTGATAGCTTCGTTGAATGTATATCTTCTTATTCCTGCGGCTTCACCGTCTATAAATTGATTCCTATGTCTTACTGGAAACATGCAGTTTTAGTTACTATATACGCTTCGGGTAGCAAAAAATCTTCTATGGTAGTAGTTTTTAACTAGACAATAGATATTTTATGTGTTAGACTTAAGAAATGGTTATGACAAGTAGTAGGTAACCATTTCCACCTCACAAACTACCCATAGACTTGCAATATAATTCAGTGCTATTGTAAACATATTGGATTGATTTCGTCATGTTGATTCATGGTGAAGCCATTCACAATGGAGTAATTTCGTGAAGCACCTATTCCATTCCCTGTTTCGTGATTACATATACAAGTTATAGAGTGAAGATAAAATATCAATTGACAGAGATTTATCGGATAGAACATAAAACGGTTGGACCTTTTTCGCTTTTTAGGCGACCCGTATCATTTATACCAATTAAGTTTTAGCTCTTGCGGTTCATACAAAAGAATTGCCGTTTTTAGTCTGAATAGAAACTTGATGAGCTGGAAATTGTGAGTTCGGACCATGACAGTTTTGCTAACATAGATATTGCTTATAAAATTACAATACCAAATCATTGACATGTAAATAAGGGTCAGTATTTTTGTAGATAGAATACTTTAACGATCTTGGTGTTTTCCATCTTTGCGAATGATTGACAAGTTTAACTAATCAGCACAAGATCGAAGTAAAAAGAAGTAAGTCGGTACCAAACGACGTATTTTGACGTATATTACATACGTTGACGACTGTCATATACGTCAAATCACATACATTCATCATTTTATTCAACAATACGCCGGCCATTGTCTAGGGGGGCAGAGGTTTCCAATTTACTTATTTTATTTGTATGAGTCATATTTCTTTACTCTAAAGATTGAAGAATATTGTACTATGTATATCATTGCACATGATGCACAGGAGAAAGAATAGAACAAGTGAAAGAGTTTGTGTATCTGGGGTCGAAGTTTACGAGAGATGGAAGGCGGGGGAGGTATCCGCGAGGATTTTTTGCACGATAAAAAAAAAAAAAAAAAGAGAGGCGTCTGGCTGTACATAGAGGAATGTTCGTCCCTATATTAATGTATGAAAGTGAATGTTGGCTTTTGAAGAAGAAGTATGAAAGTAAATTGAATGCTGTGGAAATGAGAAGCCTGAGCAGTACCTATAGCTGGGGTGAAGATAACGGATCGAATGAGGAACACCGTGATAACAGAACGTTGTGGTATGGTTGAAGATGTAGTGACTAAGATAGCGAAAGGCATGCTTAGATGGTTCGGACACGTGGAGAGGATGGATGAAAGAAGAGTGACGAAACAGATTTATGAAGCGAGGGTGAATGGGCAACCCGGTAGGGGTCAACCTAGACATACGTTTGTCAGACAGATTGAAGACATTATAGAAAGGACATGTCAAGAGTACCCGAAACCGGCGAGTATGTATAAAAACAATTATGAAAGTAGAAGAAGCGAAAGATGTATGCCAGTCTCTGCCTACCCCACTGGGAAAGAGGCGTGACTGTATGTATGTATGTATGTATGTATCATTACACATTACATTTTCTATTATACTTGTATCTTACTGGTATCGTGACCGTAAGGTGAATTACGTTTGACAAAACCTTTTAACTTAACAACTTTCCTCGATAAATTAACAAAGTTTTTGAATTCTGTTGTTTGTCTTTTAATTACTCAACAGAACTTTTGTCATTTTTGATCGGCTCAGGAATTCCGGAATGAAAAAACTTCTGAGAAGGTTTGTAGCGACATTTTTGTAAAGAGTATTTTGGAGACACTTTACAAATCTGTCGCCGTTTTCTTTAAAAATTAGAAAAAGTCTTTGCATCACATTTAGGTTAATGAAAAAAGCCATACAATTATTTCCTTACACATTCTTTGGTATACTTTTTACTTTTTCAAGTTACAAATAGAATGTTATCTTGACGAGTTTACAAATATGGAACTGAGAAAATTACACTAAAATATCGATGTAACTAATGAAAGAAAGTAATAACTTGCAAATTTTTTTCTAAATAAACTACAAGTTTCTAAAGTAATAAACAGTTTCTTCTTCATTTTACTAGCAATCCCGGTAACATCCTAATCTTGCACATTGAAGCCAGGAATCAATCTCCTACTCATGCTTTCTATGACTTGGTTTGGTTGACTTTTACTGAAGTGACTCCTGTCCGACCCTCAAAGCTCAAGAAAAGTGTCTGTGTGCTGACTTGCAGGTGAAGTCCCATTATTAAGTCTTATTGATTAATGAAAGGTCTTTCATAATATTTTGAGTTACCAGTTGAATATCATGTCTAAAATACAATGAGCGATTCTCAACCAACAAACAACCCAATCCATTTTAAGTTTGAAATAAATAAATTGTTACGTTTTGCAATAAGCAATGAATGCTTTCACAAGATAAATTATCTTAGGAGTTGACATTTATCCTGTCGTCAACTTGTTTTCTAATCTTTATCGTCTTTCTAATTGGGTTATGATCTATATATTGGATTATGATATTATATATCTTTGTTATTAGTCCGAACCCTTACATTTAATTATTTCTTAATAAAAGGTCTTGGAAACAGGTGGCTGGGACAGACTGGATGCGGAAGGCAGAGGATCGGGAGTAATGGCCCACATTGGGAGAGGCCTATATCCAGCAGTGGACTGCAATAGGCTAATGGATTGATTGAACTAAACCAAACATTAAAAATAAGTTCTTCATACAGAATTCTACACAGTCCAAATCTACTTCTCGATAGACCAAGCTCTACATATTTTTCCTTTAGGATATTTCCAATAATAAAGCAGTCTGGAAATGTGTCTGTTTTTCCCTTCGTAGATATAAAAGCATACTATACTAGTGGCGAAGGGAGAAAGTTTACAAGAAGAAGCTGGTGGAAATAATACTTGTCTCAATCTAGTTTAGCATGCACCATGCGATCCATTGGGACGTCAACAGACACCGAGTTATAGACCTTTGCCACTGTGCTATACTACATACAATCGCGCCTTTATACCCGGAGGGCTAGGCAGAGGTGAATTAACACCCATATTTCACCAATCATTGTATTAGCCTGTTGTGGCCGCAGCAGGGGTGAGCCTATTGCCCAGTCACTATTTTTGACTCGAGCCATGTAAGTGAGCCATGGATGAGCCTGGGCTGTATATCTGTCTGATGTTATACTAGTCTTCTGGTAAAAACAGGAAGGTGCTAAATTTCAAATACTCTGTAGCAAGCGTAATTTGAGAGTGAACATGGGATTTTGAGGCCGAAATTTTCATAAATAAAAAGCAACATGAACGTGACTCGAAGGCCCAATCGTTGACGATCGGATCACGTCACCGCGAAGTATGTCATCGGATTACATAATGATAACACGTAAGCGCAAAGATTCTCTACTTGCGTGAGGAATATTATATACTTTTGCATAGTAGATAGGTACTACTTTCGTCAAAACACTTTCAGTATGTATAGTCGCATATATAGACTGTTTTAAAATGACAACCTACATCCTGGGTATTTAGGCAGATATCTTAAAAACATTTCGGGTTTGTAAGTACTGTTTTTTCATTCAAGAAAGACAGTCCATTGTGAAATATTAAGCTTATAAATGCTGATTTCGTTATAGACAAGTGTTACTTTGAACATTTCAGGACAGCGTTTTTATTCTTTCATCAAAATGATAGGTACTTATGGAGTTTTAAGACCGCTACGAAAGTCAGCATAAATCATGGAGCGAAAATATATTCTCTTTTCAACTTCATTTCAAAGCATGACACGCACTTTTGTAATTTCCGCTAATTTGCGCCTAAATAACTGCTGATAATTTCAAGCACATGTATGGAATATACATATGT
The DNA here is from genome assembly GCA_914767945.1 of Eilema depressum. NCBI lineage: Eukaryota > Metazoa > Arthropoda > Insecta > Lepidoptera > Erebidae > Eilema > Eilema depressum. The sequence continues at coordinate 7,145,711 of OU612026.1, forward strand.
AATACATGTCATAAAAAGTCTGTTATTTGGAATCTGTGAACAGGTAAATAGCAGAATAAAGATAAAACTTTCTACTCATTTGAATACCCGCATACTGAGCGAACTGTGTATGAGCCTTGGCATAGTTAAAGTTTATATGTAATTAAGAAGGAGTGCGGAAGCTAAAAATATTTGAAAATATTTTTGTGTGTGTACAAATAAACAAACTGTAAAGTTAAAACATGACATAATGATATCATAAATATGGTATTGGAATCAGACGACTCCTGAATCTTTACTCTTTTGAATAATATTTGTACACGCTCTCCCTACAAAAGTATACAATACAGTTTTTTTATAGTCGAATCCACGTCTGAATTCATTTGCATCTATACCAGCTGGTTGTTTCTTAAAACTAACTCCCATTTCTTCACATCATTGATTTTTTATCTGGGCATTTATGGGTGTCACTGGAATCTAACACTCCAGACCCGAAAGGAAACCTCCCATTGTTAATCAGCAGATACAGACGGGTACACTACATAAATACGAAAAACCTAATTCCGAAAGTTACAATCACGAATTTCAAAATTCCGAATTTCATAATTCCGAATCATTCAAAATTCCGAAAGTCAGATATCCGATGTATCATAAATCCTATTTATTGAAAACCCGAATTTCAAAATTCCTAACGGTTATAACTGTGAATATTAAAATTCCGAATTTGAAGATACCGAACCATTACAATTCCGAATTATTAATAATACGAAATATCATAAATACGAATTCCGATTATCAAAACTCCGAAACAATACAAACCCGACAATTAAGCGCCTTGTAAACCTGCATGAGGTAAGTAGGACAGTTGCTATTTTCGGGGTACACGAGATAAACCGGAAATAGAATTATAGAACTATTATTTTAATTTACATAAGCTAATGATTACAAAATACACGTTGCCATACAACTTTCAGTAACAAGCATGCATGCAGGCAAGCATGCAGGCAAGCATGCATGCAGGCAAGCATACATGCAGGCAAGCATGCAAGCAGGCAAGCATGCATGCAGGCAAGCATGCATGCAGGCAAGCATGCAGGCATGCATTAGTTTCGCTCTTCTCCGGCGCTACGGGATGTGCAGTCCTTCCGCCCTTGCGTAACAAAGTTCGGGCACCCATGCTCGCTTCCGCAGCTTCGGCTTGCTGGTCGCCTCCAGCGACCAGCCTCAGCCGCTTCAGCTCGCCCGGGCGCCTGAGCTTCGTTACTGCGGGCGAGGACTGCCCTCCCTCCGCGCCTCCGGTTTTTAAATAACACTCTAGTGTAGGGCAAACAAGTACCACGGCAGTAGGACCACGGCAAGTCGGGTTTGGCTTAATTTTTATACGTAATAATTGGCGAGAAAATTAATTTATTATTATAAAAAATCAACTCTAAATGCTCAACATGTCAAATCAATTTCAACTTTTACCTATTTTTGATACAAATTTTCAATTTGAGCAATGAATTTTCGGAAATTTGAAATTCGGAATAACGTTTTTCGGGCCAATAATACTACGGATTTTTAATTATTCGTAAAAATGAAGTTCGGAAGAATGAACATTCGTATTTATAACTTTCGGATAAAGAACTATCGTGTTTTTGAATACTCGGAGTTTTGTTTCTTAGGAATTATAATATTCGGAATTTTGAAAATCGGAATATTGAAATTCGGAATTAAATATTTCGGAATTGTTGGGTGTTCCCGATACAGACACTAGCAAGCAGGTAATGTTACAGGCTTGAGACTCCAAGCTTAGTGATGACTCATACAGGGTGTATAAGTGGTGTGTGTGTATGAGTGTTGCTTACGCACTTTCACATGAAAATCATACATAATACATGGTTAACGTCAAATATTTTTTGTTACAGGTAAATTCCCAAGTTACGACCCGAGGAACAGTAAGCATATATATTTTGTCTACAATGAAGGAGTTGTCAAGGAAATTGATTTATAACTCATATGTTATGTGCTTTGTCGGTGGAAATGTACTACTAGTAAATAATTTAGTATTCAATCTAGGATTCTTATGTTTAGTTTTGTTTTTGGATGCAACCTTTTTTCTTTGACATAAAGCAAGATAAGGAAGACGAATGGCTCGCTAGACTACGAAGGTTCTTGAAACAAATGATAAGATTTTGCTGTGACATTTTCTGCCTAAAGAAAAAGAGCTCAATTGCCGTAAACTAGGACACATTACAAAAAAATTACGTTCAATAAATTCAAGTAAGTAAGAAACATTAAAAACAAACATTTTCCATTTTTCGTACCTATTCTAATAAATATGCTTGACCACGCATGACAATAATAACCATATACAGGGTGGACTTAATATATCTGCAAATTCAACTGCATATTTCATCCGCGGCCTTATTTAATAAAACAGTAACGGAGTCAAAGCTACAAAACATGTTCATGAAATTCAAATACATTGTGACGCAACAACAGAATAATATTTGAATAATATTTTATATCCTCACGGCCCTTGTTGACTGATGCGTGGCAGGGAACTGTCGTGTCGTGGTGAATAGCTAATGATTTTATTTACGGGGATGTACCTACATGATGTATAGTGCTGAAATTTGGATGAAATTATAACGTATTTTATTATCATATTGAAGTCCATTTCACAGTTTTCAAAGTAGTAATATCCCTTTATATTTGTTACACATAGTGTCGCTCAAGTAATGAAATTATACCGTTACCGTATACTTACTAGATGGTATAAAGCTGAGGTGCAGTTCAAAAGATACGGACCATCATTTCTGATGCTATTGCCTATGATATTCTCGTGAGATATGAATGGGCATAAGTATTTCCTTTTGTGATTTGCTTCACTACGAGCAGCAAATACAAAGATGCACTCTGCAGTAACAGATCTGGATAGTACCTACATTACGAGTTTACATCATCTGAGAGTTAACCGCGTATAAAAAGCATCTTTTAGTGACGTTTAAGTGTCTTTAAAGTATAACGTTCTAAAAAATGCGGAATGAATGTCAAAATGCGGAAACCTGTCTTCCCTCACTTTCGTTGAAGTTTTTTCCATGACGGACGTTAGCAACTCGTGGTGTAGTAATTCATAATTTATGTTAACCGTTTAACATCTGCATCAATTAGCTGCTGGACTTGCAAACTCTTAACTCTTAACTGCAAACTCTTAAATTATATGAAAAAAGCATATCATACAGTTTCATTTTTAATAAGACTAGCGTTCGGGACTCGGGTACGCGATCCAATAATCGATGAATTCCGAGTAATTGATTTTGCTAATTACTTTGGCTAATTGAAGTAGTATAGTTACCACGATCACTTTTTAGAGCTTTCAATTAAATTTTAAGGAAAATTCCAGTAAAATACTGGGTAAAAGGACAAAGAATGAGGTAGTAAAGTGAAAAGGGAAACGCCGTGACATGTTCTTTCAAGCGAACGCGAGCGTACAACTTACATTTTTTAAGAAAACAATGAAATCGATTCAATTAATTAGTTCAAGATATTGTTATGTCATAAATACTTTATCTGGAGATTATTTTATACTATTGATTGATGGTACTTGATAGAACTTGTTGCTACACATATTGATAACATACTTGTACCTTTCCATTCTATTTCTATTCCATTCTACTTGTGAATGCCGTAAGGCGAAATCAGAGTTTCATAATAAATATCGTGGAAAAGTACAAGAGGTTATCAAGTGTCATCTGGAAATGTTTGTAAATCTTTACTCGTACATGGTGATGCCCTAGCCAACTCCCGTAATGCGCGGCAGGAATACTCTTTCGCCTTATTTATACAATTTCAATTTAGAATAGAACTTGTACAAAGTTCTATTCTAATTAATAATTTGTTACCAAAATGAAATCCATTATGATCCTGAGATTTGTCCCTGATTAAACAATCTCTCAAAGATATAATCTATAAATAGTTTTATCAACAAAGTACCCTAAAGGATCACAATTTCTTAGAACACAATATCCTTATAATACAAGATATACCAGAATAACGAAGCTGTATAGTAGTATCAATAAATAATTCGGTAATTATGTCCCTGGCTTCCTTTATCACAGAGGGTGTCCTTAATTAAAACTATATAGAGCCTGTTGTAAATAAAATATTTAATTAATAATTATTTCAAGGGGGAGGATGCTTGTGTAGTCGTTAAATCACTCTTTGATAATACTGGCAAAGTGGCTTTATATGAGAAGATTAATCTAAAATTTTATTTGAGAGGAATGCTTTTAAAAGTGATTTATGCTTCTTTTGGTCAAGTTCGACTTTTCCTTCTTTGATGTCAACATTTCATATAGGCTGCCGATGACTGCTGAAGATTGAAAAATTATGCAGCACTTGTTGTATGCTCAATATTATCTTACAACGTATATAAATATAATATACTCCGCCCGCGTGGAATTCTGATCCCGTTCATCGCTGATATATAGCCTATATGTTAATCCAGGGTATAACCTATATACATACCAAATTTCAACCAAATCGGTCCAGCCGTTTATGCGTGAAAGAGTAACAAACATCCACACATCCACATATCCATTCTCACAAACTTTCACATTTATAATATTAGTAGGACTTGAGCTATTTATCGTAAAATATATTTCTTGGTAGTCGCTATATTGAATACATAAACTTAGTGAATGTTGAACGTACCGACTATTTACTTTTCAAAGTTTATCCCTGTTGTTGGCTGATATTGCATTTTGGATGTGATAAAGCCAGAGTGAGGCTTGTAACAAGCTTTCGGCGATGTTGGGGATTACTTATTCAAAATGTATTATTAATAATGGGAATAGACATCATAATATTCCCATTCTTATTTTTATATGCTCAAGGTACATATTGTACACATACATGTTGTATATTTGAATAAATGGATGGACGAGTTCTATATTCATATAATACCTACTTATAAAATAATTTCCTTTCAGATAACCAAAATTAACAATAAATCATCCAAAAATAATTCATCGCCGATCTTTTTACACTTTCATAACCATACTTCTTTTATCTATATCTACTCTCAATTTCCCTGTGTGCCGCTACCTGTGTTGAGTTCTCGGAGGTACCCGAAGTATTGGGCCACAATACACAAAATTGTCATATCGATTACTGTCAATTTATTGAAAGTGTAGATACAGTGTATATGTGAGTTTATAAAAAATCACAGCAATTAATAAGGGCCTAAAAAAATAAAAAAAGGGCATTGGTACATAATGACGGCGAGTTTTATTGCCTTTTTTCTCAAAGGTTTGGATGTAATTGCGAAAGCAATAAACATTTTATTATTATCTTTTATAATATTAGCTAATGAATACAGGCAATACGTTTGAAATTGGAAATATAAATAAAACGAGAAGTTGCACAAGTATTAACTTTATCGAATTAAATGCCAAAATACATTTTTGTTCATTGATGAACAAACAAGTAACTTATATTACAGTTTTGGCATTGTTTAGGGATTTGGCGTAATTTAGTGTGAACTAATATAAAAATTGCCGTATATTATAGTACAAAACTGTTCCCAGAACGGCAATAAATGTCAAAAAACTAATATGCAAGTTGGAGAAAAAGGAAATGTTATGAGAAATAAAAACTTTTCCAACGTGAAGGTACCGTTTTAACAAATTTTCGTTCTGATGCAGCAAAAGAAACTTTTGGGATAAAAATATTACGTTTCTACAAAAAACAAACGATATTCCGTAGGTACTCATGACGAAGAAGAAAAAATAGAAAATATGTTAAGAAGCACACATATTGATAGGTAACACACTTGTACTTTCCACACTATTATTATTGAACCTGACCAGTTTCGGCTTACGGCATTCTAAAGATTTACATTGACAGTTATTTAATTTAGTTGCACGTTTTTTGTACAACGCAACAACAACACTATTTTGAAACGATCTTTACACTGAAATAAATAAATTCAAGAAAAATTAGGTACCTATATTTTGATATGACAAACAAATTGTAAAGATTTTTTAAATTTTAATACCGATGGTAATGCATGTGGATAAGTTGTGTACCTACATGCGATGCGATTTAGATAGACGTAGCTACTCGGCTGCCCAAATTCAAAACCCAGTAAGTGTTTTTTAACAAATTTTACAGGAGAGCGTAAAAACATAAAACGGGCGACTGTTAGTTGTTGCCAATTGAAATGCAAAGCGCAACGTGAAACTTAACTTAATAAGACTGTCACGATCGTTCTGAAATGAAGGGGGACTTCTATATTTCATGGTTTAGGCTGTTATATCCTGTTGAGTAATTTTCATTACAAGTGTCAGAGTTCAAATTAACAATCAGAATGGCTCTGGAGAAATATATTATTACGCCCTTCTATGTAGCTCTTGGAATCCAATAGATTATGAGCAAACGTTTACTGATATTTATTGTATCGTATCTGAAATAATAATAAATACAATTTACATTTACGCACGACAGCCTCCGTGGCGTAGCGGTAGTGAACGCAGCCGCTATGCAGGAGGCGCGGGTTCGATCCCCGCTCAGGGCAAATATTTGTGTGAATGAAATATGAGTATTTGCATCGGTCTGGTCGTGCCTCGGTCGGTCCAGGTTGCCATAAGAACATCTACGGCAGTCGTTACGGGTAGATGGAGCCCTAAAAAAATCTAAAAACTAACGGTCTAACTGCATAGCTTCGATATCGCCCAATGTTAACTTTGGGTTGTGGAGGTCAGATGACAATCGCTTCACGGAAAATATTGAGGTCTAGCCAAATCCGTAGTTAAGACTGGTAAAGCGGACCCCAGACTCCGAGCTGAAAGCTTCGGATGCGACTGGAAATTAATGCTACGAGGAAGAAGAATAAGAAGACAATTTACAATTACGCAGTTCCATCAAAATAAGAGTGACAATCAATAAGGATCACAATATTATTCTGTCGGTAAGCCAAGATCACACTGTGAACCTACCCACTACAAAATCACGCGGGGCAGCCGCGGGCATCAGCTAGAATTTTTTATACCACTCATGTGGCAGACAAGCACACGGCCCACCTGATGAAAAGTTGTGTGTAACACCAGGGGAGTCACACTCGTGCTGCCGACCCTGTAAGAACAGAGTTTCTGTGCCATAATCAGTGCTGACAGGACAAACAGTCTTCCCATTGACAGGACAAAAACTCTCCAGTGAGCTCTGGCTACCCTACTCACCGTCGGGCCACAACACGAGGTTATTTCTCGGTAGAAGTCGGGCAGAGATACTTCCCCTGTTAGACTGCTCAATTGGGGTGGAAATACCGTCATATCCTACCTCCGTAGTATAATACTTAAACATGATCGTAATCGTCACGTGAGATTTTTGAATACTTTCCACCTTTCAAATCTCACTTGATAGATCACTTTCTTCTATGAGCGAGATTATTATATTCACATCTTAACCTTACGAATTCCTTACAATACGTGAGTGTTTTCACTTAGGATGTTTTTTTGTGATATTTCTTGTTTTTGTAGCTCAGAGTTCGTGAATTGAAATTCTATGAGGAAATTCAAATTTTTTCACGTCGTAATTCTTAAGGGAATCATGAGAAAATTCTTGAAATACATTTGTTTAATTGAGTCCCGCGATACGCCATTTCTTATTCTTTGTTAGGAATAAGTTAAGCTACCTTTTATTGAAATCGTGGCAGCGGTTTCTACGTCGTAGTATTTTCTTTCTTAGATAGAAATATTTTTGATATATACCTTTTGTGAAAGGTGTATCCTTTTCCATCTTTTATAATTTTGGCACAAGCTCAATAGTTATTTTGTTGGCAGACCTGAGTATGCGTGATGCAATCAATTGGGGATTTAGATCGAAACAACGTACAAGTAGAATTACACGGGTGAAGAAACTCTAAGTCATCCAGCAGTAAATAGTTCCGTCGAAGTATTATTTCACTCGTCTAAGTTATGCGAACTTCGTGTGAAATCCAGCAAAGCAAAGTTATTGAAGCCAGTTTTCATATCAGTAATTACTGTGGCTACGAATGTTTGATAAAGCACTTATAATCATGATTTAAATTAAGTTATTCTAAATCGATTACAATTATGTTTGTGACTATTTCTATTTCATTTTACATTTTCCTGGGATATAAAGTAGCGGATGTGTTTTTCTAGACTATAATAATCTATACCTATTATAGATTATTATAGTTTTGAACACATAATGTGCTTCGTGCTCCGTTTAAAATAGTTATCTAAATTCTAAATCTGTTTGTCTTAAGTTTTGTAAATTGTAAACATTACAAACTTTCCTAATCCAGTCGTGAGTATAATCGAGTTAGTTTCTAACTTCAAGTCCCATCTGGCATTGCAAAGATATATTTCAAATTACAATTCTATTGTCCTTTAAATATACTTAGTTACGTTTTCTTAATTTTGTAAATATATGAAATTGTGGGCTTTTGCCCTGAGCTAACGCCTTATATAATAATTGCACTTAAAAGTGCCTGTAAGAAGAAGCAGATGAAAGCATCTGTAGTTGAAGTAAATAAATGTATTTTATATAATTGGCTTCAAATATTTAATTTTTCCTTCGGATCCAACCTCGAGTTTCACTTCGTAGTCGGGGTTAACGAGGTGGGTAGGCATATCGGATTCAAGCCGACTAAAATCGCACGATCTTTCATCATTTCAGCCTATGTGGGCAAGGAATCAGGTGTGGACTACATTGGATATCCCAGAGACCCAACCGGCCTTGGCCACCAAAATAGGCTTGTTGTTAGAGGCTATAAACAAATATATGTACTGTACATACATACACACATACATACAATCACGCCTTTATCCCCGGAGGGTTAGGCAGAGGTGAACTAACACCCACATTTCACCAACAATTGTATTAGGTCCCATGTAATAGGGAATGAGCATATTGCCGTATTCCGGGCACTAATGTTGACTCGAGCCATGAATCTGAGGCTGAGTCTGGGTTGTCTATATCTGTCTGATGTTAAACAGCCCTATCCCTTAGTCGCTTTGTACGACACCCAAATTTTACTCTGCCGGGATTCACGCGGATATATACTGTAATTTAATCAATTTCTACTAGAACTTGCATTGAGGATTAAATTCGCAACTTTTTTAATCATGCTGCATCAGCCATTTTGCCTCTTTTTTATTGGATTGCTTCAGTCCATTTTTCCATCTATTTCACGTAGTAAGAAAAGATTAAGTGAATCTCCGCTCATTTTCCCGTATTAAAAGTTGGAACTAGGACACTGTTACAAACTTGGAATTACGTTTTAAATTTCTTTCTACAAGCTTTATTCAATTTCACTCTACATGAAGAAATATCGGAGTTCCGATCGAGTTATCGAGGAAATAAATCGATTTAGAATTGTAGAACTGGATACTTTAGGAGTTATGAAACAATTTTGCAAATGCATTTTCAATACAATTTAACAAAATGATTGAACATTGTTTTTTTTTGTTAATTATAATATCTTTTGAGTTTTTTATGTAATCAAAGCAGCCACTTCTATGTAAATATGTATGTTATGTACAACCGAAACGTATTTTAAAGTTTTTATATGTACCCATAATTCCAACAATTTTCAAAGAAAGTATTAATAGAAAGAACACATCATAAACACTTTCATTTCGAAAATAAAAATCATTTCAAGTACGTTTATGTAATCATTCTGTAATATTATTATTTAAGAATAACCATGATATTGTCATCATCCATATCGTAAATGCGTAACCAGGCTTGCCCTAAAGTGATTAATATTTTCCTAAAATTTCATATTAACAAAACCTTCAGAAAACTGGTTAGCATATTCATTATACACACATTGTTTTCTAAAATTTAATATAGCAGTTTGTGGTTAAGCCTTCAGCGAAAATTAATTCAATTTTGCGTGACAACATATTATGCCTGGATAGCCTTATTGATAGTATCTTGCGTGACGATGCTTTAATCTTCACATTTTAACCGCCAGGAATGTTGTCGCTTATAATTAAACAGCAACACACTGTCCCTTTGAAAAATAAACTTTTCAGTTGAATAGAACATAATTATAATGTTTGCGAATAATCTTCAAAGAACCTCTAGAAGGGAAGTAGGTAATTCTTGGGTTCGTCCATTATTCATTAAATCGTCATGTATAACAACTTTTAGGATCTAAAATACAAATCAAAGTGAGTATCTAATTCCATTCATGAGCAGATTTATTGCTTTAGCGGTCAAACCGCCCGTTAGACGGTTATACCTAACATCGAAAATACTAAAGCGCTTTGTTGAGCCCATAAATACCTGAGTAAGGTAACTCCTATATTACTGTATACTGACAAATGGTCAAGCTCACTGCTACAAAGTTGGTTATCAAAGTAGGAGTTTATTGCAGTACCACTGACCTAGATTACTCGCACTGTAGTGCAGTGTTCTTTTCCATTTTCGTATTTTTTTGGAGACAACAACAAAATTGGAGGAGAGACAACTCTTATAATATATTTTTTTTTTTACATCTGAAACAAGATGGAGTGGGAGATAGTTGTGGAAGGCATACATTCTACTTATTCGAACATATATTTATTATCTTGTAGATCAACATATCAACAGAACAAGATTGAATAATAAATATTGTAGGTAGGTTCCAATCCTGGCCATTACACTACCGACGTGAACTCCCTCCTAACACAAGCAATTTAGCTTACCTGGAGGGCTTAAAGGGAATATTAGTAATTTCAGTTGCTAATATTCTTTATAAAAAAAATATGTCAGTATTCCAATGCTTTCATAGGAAATGTGAGGTAATATTCTCATCAATTAAAAGAAATGCAATCCTTTGCTACATTTATTTATAATGGGTGAAACTTCGCTGGTAGGTACAACCAGTCTATTCGCGACAGTCAAAGCATAGATTAATGTGATTGAAAAGCCTACATTTTGAGATAACAACCAAGTAGGTCAAGCAAGCACAAATATTTTCTGTTGAGTCATCGTAGAACAACACTGGACCATCACATGTTTTGATAGAATTTTACTACTGGCTACTCCGCATGAAGTGGTAAATCTAAATTGAACATTACCTCTCCTAATATAGAATTCAATTTAGACTGGCAAGTCTTCAATTTGCCTTATACTTGTGACAAACAAAAAGCATAACTCGGAACACAAGTGTCGTTAACTGCCGAGTAAACATTGGTGACTCGCAGTTTATGTTAGCGTAAGTTTTTTCAGAACTGTAATAAAAATAAAGAAAGTCTCGGTATTTATATTGCAATATCAAATGGACAAGCTAAATACGGCAAAATACAGACTCTAATAATGAAACTTGAGAAATTATTTGCGCAGATATTTTGGTCCTAATGGAACCCCCAAGGAATGAAAGAAATCCGAAGTACCTAATGAAATGCTGAGATGAGATATAATATTTGTAGAGACTTTTTCTCCTAAAGCTACAAATGACTGAATAAAATGACCATTCACAAAGACAAATCTTACTAAAACCTTAAGTAATTGTTCAAAAGCGTAATGAATTCATTTTACTTCAGTCCAATCATTAAGCTAGCAATGAAAAATGAGTGGGAAATATTAGATGATTTAGGTAGCAAGGATATTCCTTGCTGCCTAAATCATCTAATATTTTCAATAAATAATCTGGAATTGACTTTTATCTACTGAGGGACAACGATGGCTTTTGTGATTCTACTTAGTATAAAAGGTGTAGTTTAGCAAAATTACTTTAAGCATACATTCAATTCCGCATTCGTTGTTAACACATCTCTAACCTAAAAAAAAATAGTCAAACAATGGCTTTTGGTCTAAAATTTTATAAAGCTATAAAATAAAACTGCACGTCCAGATTATAGCCGAATGCTGCAGTGTCCATTTAGGCATGCTGAAGCTGTGACCCAATTTGGCCGAACGTCAGTAAACACAAACGTTGCATGAATGGTAAATACGGTACATTGACAAGAGCATGGCGGGGCCTATATTATGCCTAGAAATAAAAAAAAAAACCGCCAAAGCGAACTTTAATTACGTACGCTAGCTTCATGTTTATATGCCTCAATAAAATCTAGAACTCCTATTAACAATATTAATGTGAAAGTTTGTAAAGAGGTTTGGATGCTTTGAAATGTGAGTACAGGGATAGATTTTAGTCTAGAATAACATAGACCTTTTTTATCCCGGAAATATGTTCCCATGGGATGGAAGTATGAACCCGTTCCCGTAGAACTGGCTCATAATTCCAAGCGGGCAAAGCCGCGACAGCTGCTTTTATACAATAATCTGATATATATTATCGTTATTCTCTGTTTATAGTGCAAATAACTGGGAGAACAATTTTAAGAAAACCTACAAGGCTAAAACCCTACCTGGTTTTCCTGCAATAATAGGATTTTTTTAGCAATAGCTGAAACTCTCATAATGATTAGAAACCCGACATCAGCATACTCGACGTGCGCGCAGTTTTTGAAATGTTAAAATTAAGAATCTGATGACATGGGTGCTCTAAATGTGTATTCTGAAAGTTTCACAATTTATAAAGGTCTGTTTTTTATCTTCGAAAAATACAGATACAAGTTTAATCGAGAGTGACGTAAACATGTTTTTAAAAGGCTCTTTTTCTTATACATTGTATACTGTCCTATATACTTTTTCTCGTCAAAATACGTTCTAAGATACCTTAGGATAAGGTATGTGAAATTTTTGATGGTGTCAAACTTAATTTGATATGGGTTACATCACCGTCACATTTCCGTTGTTCTAAAAGTTTATGTTCGGTCAGCAAGAATTATAAATTTCATCATTAACTTCTGTTTGAATTTATTATAATTTTCATAAATCCTGATTAAAGTTTCAAACCTTACTCATGGATGTCAAAGTTTAAACTTTCCTTTGCATATGCAATGTTTATGAATTTGTTGTTATATCATATTTTAATCTAAGTTCATTATCATGACTGGGTTCTTTCATTAACGATACTAGGATAGATAATAATGTTATTACGAAAATTATAGGCCCACGCTGGCTTGTCTATCACTTTACACAAAGTTACCTAAACGACTACATACAGGTGTTGAAATTTTTGTCATAAAGGTTTAGCTTTTATCGGTTACCTACTTTTATGTACCTCCTAGAAGAAGTTTAATTTAAACAAACATCTTTTACATTTGAAAAATTAGAAATGAGGTATTGTTATTATTATAGCCTAGGGTTGGTCCACGAGTTACCCCATTATTCTTATTTAACGCTAAAAATCTGGTTCAAAAACATACAATATAATTACTACAGTACATTTTAGTAAAACAGAAGCAATGTTTTATAAATATAAAACACGAAATTGCCCCTTTGGGCCCCATGGAAACCAAAATTTTAATGATTGTTTAGGCTTGAATAATTTCGTACCTTTTAATTAAAACGAACACGCAAAATTTGGTTTTCTGTATTTCACATAATTATATTTTCATATTCAAAAGGGCAGTCTGCTAATTAACGTTAACTTTGCTGTTATTTATTTAATGTAATGCCACGAGCTCAATATTATACGTTGTAGGTAAGTGTTCTCGTAAGTTTTCCGCAGTAGAATCGATTACGCAGTAAAGTATCCTCTTTGTACCTTTGAGAGAATATTCGCCTGTAGTTATTGTGCGGACGCCCGCAGTTAATATCAAAAGATAGCTGCGATATGTGTTGAATATTTTATAAGTAACATAAATTTTATGAATAAGTTATTAATATTACTAGAGGTGAATTGTGTCTAAGGGTGCTTATACTCGTATAAAGGAACAGGTTCTAACACCATATACATATTATTATGTTTAAAAACACATGGACGCGAATACTTTGTGATATTTTTTTTTGATAAACAACGAATCGCCATGTTGGCAACCTATAGCCGATATAACTTGTTTCTTTTGTATAAGCACCCTACGAGTATGTCTTCTCTGGACGCCTTTGTACAAATATATGTGAGATTTTTTGAAATTTGAAGTGCAATAATTTGTGATTTGCAATTAGTAATCTTTCAGCATAATGCTAATTGTTATTGGATACTGGATAGTCTAACATATTTATCAAATAGCTTAGCGGTTTTAGTAGCCACTTCACCCACGGTTTAGTATCCCACATTAATTTATTGGTGAATTTCACAGGTAATTCTTTCGAATGTGGGTTTACTTTCTGGGTATCAATTATATATTTGTAAAATCTCCGCTAGTGTGGGAGTTGCCTTCGAAAAATACATCAAAATTATTTATGTGACTTCAGATTACATCCCACCGATTTTAAAATGAAATAAAAGTACTTACCAATTTCTAGCAAGTTTTGTACGCCAATGGTGGAGTCTTGTGATCCTTCGAATGCTATCAAACAAGGGAACACGTTGGCTTTATCTATGACATGCCGTTGATCATGATCGTTTCCCTCCTTTTTAACACATTGCCCAAATATTTTGTCATGATCTACGACACTCCACATTTGCTCAGTACTCGAATTGAATATTTATCTACATCTCATCTACCTACACATAAATTTTGACCGTATATTTTATCCTCTCACTGTATTCCTTATAGTGGAATACTGCCACTATATTATTATACAGGGTTAATGGTAACTCGACGTATTCCTGTCAGGGGGTTGTAGGGTACCCAAAATGCTACAATTTGGAGCCCACATATGTATGGCCGAAAATCAATAGTTTTCGAAATAATTGACTTTTTAGGTTTTTTCCATAGTAAACCAAAAGTCAGCCTTCAAATGCAAATAAAAAAAAAGTTTTTGCAAAGTGGGACTTATTCTCATTTATTTTTGTAGGTAACACTTTTACTAACCTAAACTAGTAATAAAAACTAAAAAAAAAAATTAAATAGAAAAACTGTGGAGTATTTCATAAAAAAAAATTAACAATTTTCACCTTACTCTCCAGTAATTGTCGTATGTCTCAAAAAAATACTATGGCAGTGAGCGTACAAATTACAGGAAAAAATTGTGCGTTTAATCAGCTTTCCAAAAAGGTAATGACATCCATAGAATAATATTTTATTTATGAAGAAAAGTGAGTTTACGGCTTTGGACGTATATTGTTATATTATTGTTTCAAATAGTAAGACTCGATCAGAAAATACATTCAACTACTTTTTTATTTATTTGCTTTATGCTTTATGTTTATATATATACTTTGCATCTTATTCTTAAGCACGTTGAATTGTATCTGCAGTGCCTAGTAGTAGGGAAACGAAGTCGTAGGTACAACTGGCAACTAATAAATGGAAAAGTTACCATATATACAAAAGTTTTACATTACTTTTAACATAAAATACTCAACTCCAATAAGCAATAAGCTGTATAATATTACACGCAAAACCTTAAACCGTTTGAGTCACAAACCGATTATTTTATTATTCATCACCGTTCTCGGTTTCGTATCAACAATTTTGTAACATATTCAGGGTGAACTCGATATTAACCATCTCATTTAACTCTGTATAGTACCTTTAAATGTTAATACTTTGAATGCGTAACATCCCTCTTCAAAAAGAAACAACTTTTTTTATTATTACATTGAGGTATTATATTTTATAGCCAGTAAGAAAATTTATGACTAACGACAGTTTCAGCAACCCTTTCAAATTTTATGATTTAAAGGAATTGGCTCGAAGATTCTCTTTTTAGAATATCGGCTCTAATGGTTGTAAATTATTCAATATCTGAATGAGATAGTAGGTACGTGTTCGAGATTATAATAATTAAGTGGAAGAAATGTTGCCACCCCCATTGTCTAAGGTACTTACACAATGAAAAGATTTACTTGGTTTACAGTTTACATAGTCTCTAAAAGACACAATGTGAACTGGTGAGCTAAAACTAAATTCTACGCGTAATAAACGAACTCAATAAAGAAATAACACCATACTCAATCAATTAGCCTACCGCTGTCCACTGCTGGACATAGGCCTCTCCTTTGATCTACCTACTGTTTCCACTCTGGCCAGACGAGTTGGTACAGGGTTTTGTATCGAGCTTTCATTTTTTGCAGTGATATCGTCTGCGTATTTTTCGAGTAGTCGCTTCTTACGACACCCGTCAGATGCGATGGGGTGGTGATATTTGTATTCTTTCTCCATTACCACACGAAGACCACACGAACACCATACAAATACGTTAGACAATGAGCACTTTAGCATCTATATACTTCTATATAATATTATATAATTGTAAAGTGGTCGTGTCGGTACATTGGAGATATTAAAACGATTGTTAACGATACTGATAAAGAAATATTTTTTTTTGAATTTCCTGTCTGTTTGTCTGTTTGTCTGTTTGTCTGTTTGTCTGTTTGTCCGCGGTGGACGCAAGAACTACTGGACGGATTTTGATGCGGTTTGTTTTGTTAGAAAGGGCTTACTCAGACTTAAAATCTTACGTTTGTTTGATCGCAATCGGTTGAGTAGAACCGAAGATATGAGCAATGGTCGCGTTAACCGAGATGCACGTGAGCGGAGCCGCGGGCGGAAGTCTAGTAATATAGTAAGATTGTTCGATTATAAAATCATTACACCTTATAAATATTCATATAAGCGTTCACTATATGAAACCTTTTTATTATAAAAAGATAGTAGAGTGTTGCACTTCTACAATGAAAGGTAATCGTATTGGCTTCGTGCCATATTTAGACAATGTTATAATGTAGCCAGATGGTGTGCGAGTGAAGAAACTATGTCGTCGAGATCGTGAAAACTTTGGATTCTCGTGAGGATTTACTTGTTTGGTTATTGATATGTTAGGAATACTGAAACGTTCGCTTCTTTATTATATTATACTAGCTATTGTTTGTACTAATGGTATACTACTGATATAAGAAGTAGGTATTAGAGATTGATAATTTTATTGTAAAGTTTTAACATTTAACAACTTTGAAATAATTTCCGTTTTTCTTGTTACAGGTAGGTGAACTACAATCTTAAACAGAATCAGAAATTTGTTTAAAGGTAACATGATGAAATTATCCTTTTGTTTCGAAACATGAATTTATACTGATATACCTACTAAACATATTAAATTCAGCCAGAATAGTGCTAAAGTTGGCCCAGGCTTTGTAAATTTCCGGATTCCATCACTGTAACAAAACAAAATATTTATGAAATCCTAACCAAGTCTATTCAAGAACTCCGTAGTTTTTTTGTAAACAGAAAGATAGTAGTGTTCTATCATGACCTACGGTTAGTCTGTGACCTAAAAGTCGCACAGTGGGCTATGGAGCGAGCTATGCTTGGAGTCTCTTTGAAGGATAGAATTCGCAACGAGGTTATCCGACATAGAACCAAAGTTACCGACATAGCTCGCAGAATAAGCAAGCTAAAGTGGCAATGGGCTGGCCACATCTGCCGAAGGACTGATGGCCGTTGGAGTAGACGAGTCCTAGAGTGGAGACCGCGCGAAGGTAAACGGAAGGTGGGACACCCCCTAGCTAGGTGGACTGACGACCGCGAAAGGTGGCTGGGACGGACTGGATGCGGAAGGCGGAGGATCGGCAAACGTGGCGCATATTGGGAGAGGCCTATGTCCAGCAGTGGACTGCAGTAGGCTCATTGAGTAGTGTTCTGCGATATTTAAGCGAACAAGCAAATAAACTATTGCAAATAAGATTCACTGCACTGTAAAAAGTTTTAAAATTAGTAATACAGAGGTACAGTTTAGCACAAATAAAAGCTAATAAGTTACTTTGGTATCTTTTAAGCAGCAGTTCGTTTGGCATTGACAATAATTTCTTGCAAAATCAACCATTTTTTTATAAGAGAACAACATACAAGGTGTCGCACAATGTATTTGTGAACACAATACGAAAGGGAGTTCATTCAACTGTAAATAAAAAGAAACATAAAAAAGCCACGATTGCTGCACATATGCTTTAAAAGAACTCTGCAAAGGACACTCGGTGTTCAGCCCGGGGCTATAGTGTCGGAAGAAAGAGGATGCGCTGAAAAATAGATGCGGCAAATGATAAAGCTTATTCTAATAAATAGAATCACTATTTTGTTACGAAAGCATACTGGATAAAGGCATTTTTATACGGGCAATAAAAATATTGCACTGTGTAAAAATTAAGGACAAGCGGAATTTATGCACGACCAATGGGCTATCCTCATTGGTCCTTACAGTTAAATCGTGAAAAGTCGCCATCGATACCATGTGTAAAATCTCGACCTGCATTTACAATATAAATAAAAAAAGTTATTCAAGGTCAGACGTAATGTTCGTTTTGCTTATATTTCTGAAACGGTGAGTGCTCCTGAAAAAAGCGCCAACTTCCCTAAAAAAAGGTTAGAATGCTTTTCCTTACGAAGTACCGTTTTTATCTGTGACTTGTCCAAAGACTTCAAAGCATTTTATAACTCCTTGATCACGCGGTACTGCTATTGGGGCGGGACTCACATAGCCTTTGAAGAAAGTGCTGACTGAAAAATGACTTTGAAAGAAAAACTGAGAACTCTTGTAAAAGCGTACGTACGTAGTAAATTATTGTAACACCGATATTTGAAAATGAAGAAATACAATTTGGTAGAATACAATGTACAAATGTTTGTATTTCGGCTTATTTGTATTTAGCTGGCATCGCGTAAAATAATGACTCACTACATAGACGTAATTAGTATCACCAATAATTAAGTGTAAAACGTGCTAATTTCGGCAACAGGCACGGGTATAGATATGTAACCTACAAATCTAATTAGTGTCACACAATGTTACTGAATTCCGCAAAAATATTTTCGCTTGCCATTAAAAATAATAATGAAGTATTAATGATTAGGCGCAGTATTCGGACGTTGATATAGATTTGTTTAGTTAAGATTAGAGATTGTTTATTACTAGCTAATGCTCGCGGCTCCGCCCGCCTGCGCAGATGTCGGCGAATTTTATTTATACCTATCTCCGGTTTTACTTAACCAATTTCGATCAAACAAACGTCAGATTTTAAGTCTGATCAAGACCATTCAAACAAATAAATTAAATAAAGATTCATATAGTAGATTTTGTGTCCATCGTTGACAAACAAACAAAAATTCCTCGAAATCGATAAAAAATATAAGATGACCATTTTTTAATATCCAATAAATGTACGGACATGACCACTTTATCATTATATATAATTGATTAGGTAGGTATATTAATTGCTCAAAATCATCTAGACTCAAAATGAATACAGCTATATACAGAATACAGAACTAACTTAGCAGTCGTCTGCACTAACGCCACGCCTTCTTGCTAAGCAAACATACGGTGACCACTTCCCATCAGGCGGGCCGTGGGCTTGTCTGCCACAAGTGGTAAAAAACCTACCTACATTTATACAAAAATCCTTTCAAATGCAAATTATAATAGGAAAATACCTTCTCCAAAAACCTTGGTCCTCCAAATATGAGTTGAACAAACAGCGATAAGACAAATTTTACGTGATATACAAAGCAAATTAACTGTTATTGGATATGAAAATGTTGTTATATTTTCAACTAAAGTAGTAGTAACTTACTAAGTTTGTTTACTCTGCTAATAGTAAGAGAGCTTGGATCATTAACTCCGGTACCATCAGCGTACTGAATGAGATGTACATCATTAGACGCGCCTTTAATTGGAGAACACGAAATGGCTATGCTGCAAAGTCAAAAACCTGGTGGTGATACCAAAAATCAATTTTGAAAATGCTAAAAAAATCGGTACCTAATATTGAAAGATTACCAATTTTCGTTTGTTCCTGGCAATAGAGGAGATTTAGGACTATATGATAGTGCAGTGCTGCAAGCCTCCATAACTGGCCTTGTCAGAGGCAGCACCTTGCAAAGTGCCGCCTGAAAACAGGTATCTGGTACGATCGAATTACCAAATAAAACCGGGCTCATCTGAAAGATCATCAAATTCTGAGTATGAAAAACTGGTGCTGCAAATCTTAAACACTGGCGAAGGTGGTTGCAGCAGCGATTGAAGATCGCGAGTTGCGAGTCTCGGTTTGGTATTTTCACATTTATACGATCGAGTTACCAAAAAAAAAACAGGGCTCATCTGAAAGATCATCAAATTCTGTGTAGGAAAAACCGGTGCTGCAAATCTTAAACACTGGCGAAGGTGGTTGCAGCAGCGATTGAAGATCGCGAGTTGCGCGACTCGGTTTGATATTTTCACATTAGTACGATCGAGGCACCAAAAAAAAAACAGGGCTCATCTGAAAGATCATCAAATTCTGCGTAAGAAAAACCGGTGCTACAAATCTTAAACACTGGTTTTTTGGAAATTCGATCGTACTAATATGAAAATCAAACCGAGTCGCGCGACGCGCGATCTTCAAACGCTGCTGCAACTACCTTCACCAGTGTTTAAGATTTGCAGCACCGGTTTTTCATACTCAGAATTTGATGATCTTTCAGATGAGCCCGCTCTTATTTGGTAATTCGATCGTACTAATATGGAAATACCTACCAAATCGAGTCGCGCAATGCGATATCTTCAAACGCTGCTGCAACCACCTTCACCAGTGTTTAAGATTTGAAGCACTGGTTTTTCTTACGCAGAATTTGATGATCTTTCAGATGAGCCCTGTTTTTTTTTTGGTACCTCGATCGTACTAATGTGAAAATACCAAACCGAGTCGCGCAACTCGCGATCTTCAATCGCTGCTGCAACCACCTTCGCCAGTGTTTAAGATTTGCAGCACCGGTTTTTCCTACACAGAATTTGATGATCTTTCAGATGAGCCCTGTTTTTTTTGGTAACTCGATCGTACTAATGTGAAAATTACAAAACCGAGACGCGCAACTCGCGATCTTCAATCGCTGCTGCAACCACCTTCGCCAGTGTTTAAGTGCTGCAAACAGCACCAGTTTTTCATACTCAGAATTTGACGATCTTTCAGATGAGCCCGGTTTTATTTGGTAATTCGATCGTACCAGATACCTGTTTTCAGGCGGCACTTTGCAAGGTGCTGCCTCTGACAAGGCCAGTTATGGAGGCTTGCAGCACTGCACTATCATATAGTCCTAAATCTCCTCTATTGCCAGGAACAAACGAAAATTGGTAATCTTTCAATATTAGGTACCGATTTTTTTAGCATTTTCAAAATTGATTTTTGGTATCACCACCAGGTTTTTGACTTTGCAGCATAGCCATTTCGTGTTCTCCAATTAAAGGCGCGTCTAATGATGTACATCTCATTCAGTACGCTGATGGTACCGGAGTTAATGATCCAAGCTCTCTTACTATAAGGAGAAAAGCGAGAGAAATTGTAAATTTTAAACATTTGCTGTTCTAAGTTGCAGAATTTTAACAGGTTTATGTATACTGCAATTTTAGCTAGAATATGCACGAGTTAAAGTGTTTTTGATATTCACGGAACTTGACTTTAACTGCGTCTAAACTAACAAACTCTCAAATGTATAGTTTCAAAACAGGAGGAACGACTTAGAATATTCTTTATTCGGCAAGATTTATTTCAATAAGATCGATATTGTGCTTAACAAATAGTCAAGCAAACCTCATCAAGAAGCTGATAAATCTTATGTTTCCTTGATAATATATACTAATAAAATGAAACAGTTCTTCAGAAAGCACCTGTCCTTGATAAGATCTCAGTATGAAATAATTATACTTAATTCATATTCACCCTTGCGTACCGAATCTGTCAAGTGCCACGAAGGTAGGATGCATGTGACACTTATATTTTACAGTCTCCTACAATGGTTAGCCATGTGTTAACCGAATTTTGAATATAATTATACTCACGCCTGTATAAACCTGAAGACGTGGGCAGATATGTTAATACAAACATTTCACGAACGTCCGTCACGGCGTCACTTCGTTACTTGTCCCCTTTTATAAATCTATATAATTTCATTTTAGTATATATTTTGAACTAAAATATAAATGAATAACTTAATACCTAAAACGAAAAGTTATAATTTACATTGAAACATAAATAACAAAAGTTAATTAAACTTTCTGGATTCATTTTGTAGTACCTATTTGAAATGTACAATTATCTTTAGAATTACCATCGCGTTTAATTTACAAGTACTGTAGTGCTTTAATACAGAAAGTTAGTTAAGCAAGTAACCGCATGAAGCTCATTCTGCAATAGAAAACTACTGTGTTTGACCGTGTATTGGTACGTTCACCCCTTTTCACTGAGTTCATCCACCCATCAAAGGATACATATTGTAATGTACCTAAGTTGTAAACTCTAAGCGTTGGATTTCGAACTTGAAACGACTGCATGCTAATCTACTGATAGTAGGTACATTTTGGAGTTAGTTAGTAAGTTAGTAAATTACAACAAAGTTTTTTCCTGAACGTGCAATTAAGTAGTGGATTTGCATTCAAAGGGTTGCAGATTGAAAACCTTTCGCCTTGTTCTGTAGGAAAATATACTTTTCTTTAAGATCCCCATGCATATTTCCTCTCCCCCACAGGCCAGCAATATCTGACTCGAACCGACTAAAACTAACCACTTGGATCTCCTTTGTCGGGATCTAAGATGACCCTTAAGGCATATCTCTCGCATCCGGCTGACCCAAGGTGCGGGAACCACGGTGTCCTCATCTTGCTCCGAAGAAGGGAACGCGTATAGCCCCGCCGCCCCGGCCTGTTTCAGCTTGGGTGACAGGTAGCTCCACCTGCGACCCCCAAGCATACGCTCATGGAAATTGGATGTAGCTTAACTTGTCAAACGACTTCAATTCAAGTGAAAGACATTTCCTAAATCATTTTTCTCTTTTCTCGCTATTATCTTTAACCCCGCGTTTACATACTGCCGCTCGCATTGCTCATCGTGTTGCAGGAAATATTCGCGCGATTAATGCCCTAGCATTCACACACTCCCATCATCGCGTTGGTCCGCATTACAGTATTCGCCCTGCAACGGAGACGGACGTAAACGTATGGAGGACAACGCTGTAGCAGTGTACGCATTATGCTTTTACATCATAGCGAATTAATTAAATAGATTATTAATAAAAACTATCACTTTCAACTACTATGCACTTTCCGTAGATCGATATAAATATTTTTAAAAGTAAATATTCGAGGAGCAATAACGAAAGTCGTGTTTACTGAGATTAGCGCCATCTAGCGATCTCGTATAGTTCATCGCGCTAGTATTGCCGCTAGTATTCGCAGTAACACACGCGGCAGTACTCGCGGCATGACGAATATACCATTCACACCACGTCTCTGCCCACTTCTCTCGCCACTTCCCTCGCTCTGCCGCGAGTATGTAAACGAAGCATAAGGGCTGAAGAGAATGAGATTCTATTTTTAACTGAGAAACCGAGGTAAAAATACGTCTGAAACATTGTGGATTAAATTATACGTTCATGTGGCATCAGTCTGGATTAACGGTGATGTATGTTCCCTCCACTTTCATATTGAATTATTGAACTTTCAAGTTGGTAGCATTATAATCTCTTGTGATGTTGAGAGATGGATGCGGTGAGTAATGTTTTTGTTTCTGTCTATCATTTGCTTTTATTTCTACTATCTAATTTAAAAAGGACCCAAGCATGTCGTGATACTACTGACGGACTAAGCAGAGTAGAATGATCAAATAATTTATAATTTACTAGCTGACCCGGCGAACTTCGTACCGCCATATTTTCTGATCCCGTTCCCGCTGCATATCTCTAAATTTATCAGTGTTTCTCTACAATATTATGCATGTATTATACATATAAACCTTCCACTTGAATCACTCTATCTGTTTAAAAAAACCGCTTCAGAATCCGTTGCGTAGTTTTGAAGATTTAAGCATACATAGGGACGGACAGACAGCGACAGCGACTTCGTTTTATAATATGTAGTATGCATCAGGTTTTATAACATTGTTTATCATTAGAGTGTTGCGTTTGCCCCACTAAGATCTAACGGGCTCTAGATAATTTCATCTACAAGCCAGTACACTTGCTGATGAACCATAACACCTTCACTCGTAAACATTTGCCTATTCTAAAAACTTCTACAAATTAACAGTTCTGACTATAGAATGAGGGAAATAAACGATCAGTTAACCCTTGACAAGCTTACGGTTTCAAACTGTCCGCCCCCATCTCAACTCGTGACCAACGACCCACAACTGACATAAACCGGTTCCCGAAAGTTAGAGAGAGATCTTCATTACGGTGATGCGCAGAGGAATTACAGGTTGAACGCTTCCATTACAAAAATCATTTAGATAGTGGTTTTTTGAAAAGCTGAAGGGTTTCTACGGACTTTATAAAATGTGTGACGTATCTAATTGCAGTTTTTCATACTCTCAGCTGCATCGTAAGAAGTTCAATATGATGTTATTCTTACTGTTTTTTTTTTATACTTACTTTGAATTTCATTTCTTTAACTTTCAATGATTTAGTTAAGTACCTATTGTGTTCATAAATATAGTTAGAGTATTTTTTGGGTCCAACTTAATATCTTCGGTGTAAACTTATAACTCATAACCTCGCGTATAAACCGATAAACCTGCTAAACGATGGACGTTACTCTGGTACAGGGTTTCGTTTCAGTGATCCGAGGACGAAAAATATTCAAATACGTAATGTAAACGTATCGAGAGAACGGATCATTGCGATTGGCCACCTGCCTACTGTAAACCTACCTGTGTGTGAGTGTAACCAGCCAATCGCATTGCTTCGTTCTTTCGATACTTTTAAGCAACGAATTCGAATATTTCTCGTGCTCAGTGCACAGGTTGAAGAGTTTATACGGCTGTCGCTCCTGCAAAAGCCACAATTAACCACATAAGGAGAAGCAAGTAATGATGAAATATAGTAACTATGTTGCATTTATATTGCAGAATATTACTCAGTGATAGTTGAATAGTTATCACAAAGTTTGTTAACTTCCCATATTAAACTTAATCAACCTTTGACACTGACTTCAAGTATGAAACTCGTTACAAAGTTACTTTAGCTACGTACGTTCTCAGTTGCATTACGTCCTTTAAGAGAAAATATTACCATCGTACCGAGTACGTAATATACACCTTTAGCTGTATAATATAGTGCGCCACTCGGGCTGCTAGTTTATCGACCGTAAACACTTTAGGCACTCTTATTAGAACTTTTATTTTGAAGTAGTTATATTTACTGCTTTATAATCTAGGTAAGAACTACGAAGTAGTAGATGGGTTATAAGTGATGTTCCTCATATTTGCTTATCACTATAAAAATCATAGAAAATTATCTATTTTACCCGACTAACATTGGCGTATCATATAAATTATCAAACTAGTAACTGAAATTACTAGCTCTTCCTAACTCCTACAACTAAAATAAAATGTTAGTGTTAAGATTGGAATCACGGTACTATAATGGCGAGAATGCTAATTCTTGACCTCTGGCTTAACTATAAGTTAACCACGTTTAAATTTTATCAGTTATTTTTTTGTTTTTTAAACACCGAATTACATAAACTTTAAAACTATAGGTATTGAAATAATTAAATGAAATTTTAAAGCAACTAGTGTGATAACTATTCAAATGCCTCAAGACATGGCTCATGTACCTCAGTGGTCTTTCTCCCCGTAGGAGAGATTAGGTAGGATTCTCCCGTCTTGAGCATTCACTTTTTCTAATCTAACTCGAATTGAAATATTTCTTTATACTATAAACTTATCCATCGCTTTCACTTCAACAATAGCAATCGCTTTGTAACAAAAGCTGCCCATACTGCACTGAACGATATGTTTCCGTTATTCAATCTTCTTCGTTAAACAATACAGCGATGGATTGAAACTCGGTTAGCGTAAACGTGGTCTAGAAAATTGATAGATTGAGTTTATTCCCATTGTTGTATTATTTGATCTGTATTTTTCAATTACTGTAGGTATACTGGTACTAAAATGCTCTTTGGAATATAAAAAAAATATTGAGTTCATTGACATTTTTTAAAGGAGCAGCTAATATTTGAAATATACATTATGTCGCAGTAAGATAGTTAAAGCCGTAATATAGTTATATCCCTAGGGATATAATTATGTACCGTAACATAGTTATACGAAAGCGATTCATTACTATCTCACTAGAAATATAGTTATAAAACGGTTCAAGTTTAGTGATATACTTATATTACCAGATTAAGTTTAGTGAAACGAGACTTCAATTTCTTGATGGTCATAAAAAAAAATAACAACGAAGGCCCAATGCGGGAGCTCCGCTCCCGCATTAGCCTTCTAACCTAATCTATCCAAGTCTGATTGGGCGGAGTGGACACTATAACTATGTTACGGTATATAATTATATCCCTAGGGATATAACTATATTACGGCTTTATCTATCTTACTGCGACATATACATATCTAAAATATTAGCATTATTACGGATTAACTATCAAACAAATAAGTAAACTAAATAAAAAAATAAATAAGCAAGCTGAAGTGGCCGTGGGCTGGCTACATCTGTCGAAGGACTCATGGTCGTTGGAGCAGACGAGTCCTAGAGTGGAGACCGTGAGAAGGAAAACGGTAGGTGGGACGCCCCCTAGCCAGATGGACTGACGACCTGAAAAATGAGGCTGGGACAGAATGGATGCGGAAGAAGGATCGGCAGACGTGGCGCATATTGAGAGAGACCTATGGCCAGCAGGGGACTGCAATAAAAAAAGTTAGATATCAATATATAATGTGATCTGAATGGGGGATCTGTCACTTTAGGTGGAAGCCAAGATATCCCAACGGTCATCTTAACTACTCTCAGTTATGACTAGTTACGGTAGCTTCAACCCATTCTTATGATATCACAATATAATTAGGTTTCTTCAGGGTTGGCAACGCGAGTGTGACGCCTCTGGTGTTGCATACGTCCATAGGCCACGGTGACCGCTTCCCATCAGATGGGCCGTGTGCTTATCTGCCAACTAAGTGGTATAAAAAAATAAATAATAATATAACACACAAATAGATTCTCTACAGAGTTACCGTTCATAACTGTTGTATAGTAATTGTATATTAGGTATAGCTGTGTCGAATATCATAGATCGTATTCCGGGCACTATTGTTAACTCGAGCCATACATCTGAGGCTGAGTCTGGGCTGTATATATCTGTCTAACGTTAGACAGCCCTATCTCTTAGTCGCCTTGTAGAGATGGGCGTGCCCGAATTCTACTCTGCCGGGAACCACGCAGCGGCGGGATGACGATAATTTCTGTAAATATCCCTCACTCAACCTATCATACCTATCTATAACAGAGAATAAGCTTTTTTTAATATAACAAACCCAAAATCTGGTCACAATAAAAAAATGTTTCTCGCCTAACTAGGCAAGATAAATGAAACAGCGGAATATGAGTTCATGTCCTAAATTATGTATGACTCTGGAGCCGCAATCTCATTTATTATTTGCATTGCCATGCTCATTTCACGGCCAGAATTTTCGGGCAGGTAGAAAAAGCTAGTTGCTAGGCAAAATAGTATACTTACCTACATAGGTACATGTATTTTTTTTTACTTTGCCAAGACTGAAAATATATTTTACCTTTGTTGTGCGAAAAGTTGTCACTCTTCATTCAAGGTTGTAGGTTTATTACATATCCCAATTAGTGCCATGAGGCGAGTTCCACCGAGTGCCATCAATCAATAGTATAAGCAGTAGAATTTGATCACTTAATAATTTAAAAAATGGGTCGCAAATGCCGGGTATAAGGTGGTCCAGTATGACATTTCATGTTGGCTCCTAAGTATATTTATATAATTTTATATCATGTGAATATTTTGTTAGTTATTGTGAAATTTCTACACGGCTTTACTTCTTTCCTAAAATAAGGAAAGTTACTTCGGTGGAGTAGGTACCTAATTTAATTAAGCAGAACAGGTGAAGACGAGATTCATCGTTGTAATTTGTTATCCTAAACGGGAGATTTTGTACGGTGCAATGTGTTTTTGAAGGCGTTGGCAAATTTATTAATTGCATAATAATTTTACTTTTATACTTAGTAGAAGCGAAAGATGTATGCTTGGTACTACTACATTTTACACAGTATTTAGATACTTTTGAGTAATCATTAGAATAGATTAAAAACTTTATATTTCACCCCTCACTCCTTAAGTTATTAGTTAGTTTTACGACTTTATATGGAGTGAAAAGTTTCTGTAATTCAGAATAACCTTTTGAACTTTTTAATTTAATACAAGATGACAAAATAATTGCAAAAGCTTCTACAGGCCTTTCATTTTTTGCGACAATTCACAAAGTATTATATTGAAATGTTATGCTTATGCTTATTAGGGAACCGAGGTTACAATTTAGGCTTGAGAAATGTAGGTTTTGAAGTTATTAACTGCACCATGTTTCTCTGTATTACATTTAGTAATAACACACAGTGGGGCAAGCTCATCAAGTCCTACAGGAAGGGGAAAATTCCCTGGAGCTTTCGCTCCTACAAAGGTATAAGATAGGACCGATGTACACTTTGTAAACATTTACGAGTTATTAAACAAATTTTTGAAATGTTCATTTTGCACTTAATTAATTAAGAGTTCATTCGAACTAAGTAACTAAGAATATCCTAAAATATAAACAAAGTTTTAAACTTACTAATTTGAAGGAGTGCTCAATAAGTTATACCTAATATAATGTAGCAAACATTTTAAAGTTAAAGTTTTTCTATTAGCAAATATCATGTATTAGCATTAAAATTATAGTCAAGTGTTTTCACAGTTGTTAGTAATTAATAACTCAAAGATTTCCACCAGGTCACCATGCACATGAGCAGCCAGGTTCGCGCGAAAATTAGCGGAGCTATTACCGAAGTTTCACGAACTAATTAGCTCCGTTACTGGTGTAGAGAGTATAACTACCATGAGGTGTGATACACATTCTATGGACAGATCATTATCTTTCTGGGGGAAGAATTTTGTACTAAATATCTATGATATTTAGTTTAAAATTAGTAGTTTCCTACTATTTCTATAATATAAATTGATCTATTTGATAACAGTCCTCTACAGGACTTAGGTCTCTCCAAATGTGCGCCTTTTTCATCCGGTTTATTTCAACTAACATTTTCAGGTCAAACATATCCATCTAGCTTAGAGCATCCCCTCACAATGATAATAATCATTGTTAATATATTTACCGTTTTTGTTTCGTTGTAATGAAACACTACAATATGAAATGAATCACTACATAATAAATATGAGATAAATCTCACGTATATAAAGTTATAAGTGTGACACGACGTAAAATTAAATTATGAAAACAAAAACTACGTACCCATGTAAATGATAGCAAACTCGTCACGGTAAATGACAAAGTTTGTACAATAACAAGTAAAAGAAATCCCACTTCGGACTGAATAGGCATCAATAAAAAGAAACTCGATAAAAGAAAAGTTACCAGTGACAGATACGGGACAGTACCACTTCAGACGAGATTGAGGACATCCTACTCGAACTTCTAAATGTATACAGTAAGTAAAGCTGTTTAAAACTAAGACGGCAGTTTCGGCGACACTTTTAGTTGATAGGTATCAAAATATCGTACCTATCACAAGTTTGGAAATCAATTACCGTTCAGTGCTTATGATTAATGGACAGACTCGAGTCGCTAATGTTGGGTGTTTTCGTATGAAGTTTGCAGGAGAAATAGGAAACGTGCGGCAACTATCGACTTTTTTTTAACGTAGGTATTTCTTTGCTTTTTGATAAATCATAAATCAAAATAATCTCGAAACATTCTAACTGTTAGAGCGTTTTCTAATTATCCGATCTGATATTGGTGTCGGACGTCGATCCGTTATCGGAGGAAGTAAAATATAAATCTTTCATATTATTGTCCGGTGTGATATCTGCTACCAACGTCCGACACCGATATCGGAGCGGCTAATCTGAAAACGCTCTTACTCGCAGCTCCAACAGCGTGTAATTCTGATCCTATCCCTTTGAACCCTTGGAGCCTATTCTAGAAGTAAAAATGTATGTGGTATATTCTACAATATAATCTATCCCCTTATTAAATGTTAGCCAGATCTGTTCAACCGTTTGAGCGTGATTCAGTAACAAACAATTTGGATGTTTGTTACTGAATCATCTAAACATCTTCACAAACATATAATATCAAGTAGGATAATAGTTATGTCGCGATATAATTCTTAATTACCTTAAGCCTACAACTACGATGCATCACTACGCTTATTGCGATAAAAATTTAAATCGCTTTTCACAGCCATAAGAATATATTTATTCGATATTGTATTGTCAGATGAAGTATTGTTCAGCTTTCAGCGTTAAATATTTGCACAGCTTTTTGCGATTGATATTTTATTTTCTGAGTAAAAATGAACGAGCTGAATGCAATCAAACGTAATACTTTATTACAGTAAAGCGATGAATCGCTTGCAAGCTTTTTTGCTTTATAAGAATATGAATGCGAAGACTGAAAGTATATTAGAGGCCATGAAAACAGAGAGGCCATGACAACATCAAGACATTTCTAATATATAAAAACCTCGTGTTGCGGTATTTGTGATCGCATTTTCCGAGAGGTTCTTAGATGACGGAGATTATTCTTGTATCATTTGATACATATCATATATTTTTATTTGATTCATCGTAAAATAATATTTTCTCTATTTCGAGACAAGTTTTTAATGACGAATTCTAAAAAAAGGTCCTTTCTGAGTGAGTTCTTCCATAATTTGCAGTTATTATTTTTATTATTCACATCAATATGTTATCTTTACCTTCCACCGAACTTATTCTATCTTCAAAGCAATTGTTTTCTTAAATTATATATATTTTTTTAAGTAGGTAAATAATATACACATTTAAAAACGGTTGATAGCAGAAATCTCCCATTTGTAAAATTATAGTAGCTGGAGTGTGACGTGACGTTACACAAAGACCATTAATCAATAAAGTCAGGGACTCCTTATAACCATGAATTGGAGAAAAGCCATCGTAAAAGTTGATCGCCATCATAATTTCTATGAGAATTCTACCCTGCACAAAGTAATAATGAAATATAGTCACAACTTAACGCTCATTTTATAGCCACAAAGCTACCATAACAAGGTAATGAAAGCCTTTTGTTACAAGTTACTGAGTGGATAAATAAATAAGATTATTGAATAGATTCAGTATTATGAAGCAGCTATCATTTTCCTTAAGGAACTTCTCTTGAGATATTATTAAGTAGCGTGGAGAGAAGCACCGTTTATTTTCATTATGCTGGCCTGGGAGATAAAAATAAATAGGTGAGATAAAAAGCACATGAAAAGAATATCATGCTAATGTGCGTCATAAGTTGCAAGAAGTGCTTTTTAAATATTGCAGCTTTTTATCTGTATTCGAAGCAAAGTATCTTTACCTACTCAATACAACAGTTTTTAGAACTGTTTCTTTGGAAACATCTGAAATGGCTGTGGTTTTAAAACAGTGTAATAATGCTGTTCGATTTCGTCGCCAATTTTCTTACACAATTTCAAGACCTCACAGGCCTGAAGCGTGTGGTTATGAAATTCAACTTATTACCTGTACCTATTCTTGAGAAAAATGTCTTGACAGACAGACGCGACGGACAACGAAGAGATTCTATAAGGGTTCCGTTTTTCCTGTTGAGCTATGGAACTCTAATAATAAACTTTTTTCTGTGTAAATAATTATATTTAAACAGATACAGATCGTATCAGATATCTGAAATAACTTTGTTATACGTAAATGCTACGTCTTTATTCGTGATTCGTGCGGATCTGAAGTTTTGGACGACAGCCCTTTATTTTCTTTATTAGAGACCTTTTATACTACGCAAATAATGTTAAATTGTATTTGTTGTTTTTCAAATAATGTTATTTATAGAAATTTTCTTGAGGAGAAATATATTCGTATCATCTAATGTATGATAGCACTCCAACCTGCTATCAATCATTCAAAGCTCACGTTTGCGCTACCCTACTCATT
This sequence comes from Eilema depressum, assembly GCA_914767945.1. Lineage (NCBI taxonomy): Eukaryota > Metazoa > Arthropoda > Insecta > Lepidoptera > Erebidae > Eilema > Eilema depressum. The sequence goes on from OU612026.1 coordinate 7,177,619, forward strand.
AGTCTCAATCGAATGTTTCATGATATACGAGATCCTAATCTAGGGTAGACAGAATTATTGTGTGTGAAAATTGTATCTTCATAGTTTCATTTGTCATTTGGATGGTTATATAAACTTGTACAGTGATATTACGATTTTTGAATGAACAGTCGCCATCGTAATTCATAAAACTATTTTTTTTCGTAGGTATATTGTAACTTTTTAATGATTAATTACATAATTTAGTAGATGACGTTACCCAACGTCATCTACTAAATTATGTAATTATAATTCATTTCAATGATAGGAAAGTGGGTACCCACCCACTTTCCTATCATTGAAATGAATTATTTCATAACTGAGTTTATCACATAACAATACGAAAACGGCGGTAAAAATGTCCATTCTTATTGTATTATTTTGATATATTTTTAACTAGCTGGTGCCCGCGGCTCCGCCTGCGTGGAAATCTGATCCCGTTCATCGCTGATATATAGCCTGTATGTTAATCCAGGGTATAACCTATATACATACCAAATTTCAACCAAATCGGTCCAGCCGTTTATGCGTGAAAGAGTAACAAATATCCACACATCCACACATCCATTCTCACAAACTTTCACATTTATAATATTAGTAGGATTATACCCTGAACCACTACTAGTAAATCATTAGCAAATAGTGAAGTATAACGTCATGCCTCTTTATGTCATACACGTTTCCATAAAACTGATTTGACTTGACGATCTCTAACTATAAAATATTTATCCGAAATTTTTTCAGATTCCAATTTTAAGGGTAACGAGTTTTTATTTCAATTCATTTGACAGCTGTCAGAAGGTATAATAAAATATCAGATTTGTAGGGAATAGAATTCATTTCAAATATCATAGTTGAAAGGTCTAGACGTCCAAATTACCGTCGAGACCTTAGTTCAGTCTTCATTAGTTTTCATTCATCTCGTCGATGCCTCTATTCAACGTCTTTAAATAAAGTACGGATTATGTCAATATACCGTCATCATGATAAATTTAATTTCAAAATGAATATAAAAGCATTTACAAAAAATATTTTATTCACTCGCGACATGTAACGATATTCTAAATTTGCTTAGGATCGGTGTTCTGTCACGAAATTCTCATGAAACCAACATAAACTTCGTAAAGATATTCTATTGAAAGGCGACATAAAGAATCTGTTTCATAACATGAGCGAGCCTACATTCAGTTCAATAAACGCGAAGGTGTATTAACGTTGACATAAATGTGGTTATAATATTTACGAAAATAAGATACAGTCGCGAAAGAACGTAGACGGAATAAAAATGGTCAAGTATAATTGACTTGTTGCTATGATGTAGAAGAAAGTTACTTAGAGTTATTTTTTCTGAATTATTTTACCAGCTTAACGTTTCAATGTCTCTCTTTAGGAGTAGCTATGAGTGCGTGTACACTCACTTATTCCTAACGCAATCTGATGTATGATATCTGATACGATGACCACAAGTGACAAATAATAAAAACCCCCGACCCAAAAAGAACCTATAAAAAGTAAAATAATAACTATTAAATTATGACCTACCCTAAGTATTGACCCTTTTGTCATTTTGTCTCGTCGGGGGACCGCTGAGTACCTTGGTATGCTCTATCCCCCTGACGGTCAGACGGTGGTCCCCCGACGAGACGAGACAAATGTTTTTTTATTTGAAAGATGATTTAGTCGAGAGACTAAACCATCTTTCAAATAAAAGAAACAAAGTCAAAAAAAAACACACACACACTCTTTTTTGTCTGGGGTTAAAAACTCATGGTTGCCAAATCAAGCAGTCGAATTTATGTTTTGTACGATAGATTGTTGGACTTGATTTGGGTTTAGAAGGAGCTCGTTATCAAGGAGTAAAAAATCATATCACGTGTAATGTAGGCTCATAGCGAGTATAGCGAGAATAGAGAGCTGAATTTTCACAAAACTACCGATTTTCCATCACACCATGAAAATTCTCGTATTGAGCACGCGTTATCTGCTGAGTAGAAGAGGGAGGGAAGAGAAAAAAACGGGGAGGGGGGGAGGGGGAGCATGAAGGCCTCCGGCGTCTCACATTGCTCTTAACTATGATTTGAAATGAGAAGTGGTATATTCCCAGTCGGATTGGGTCATTTATACGGCGATGAGGGCAAAGGAGCAATACTTACAAGAGTAATAAAGTGAGAGGATAACCAGTAAATCACTAGTTCACTTACTCTAGAGAAATTTCCCTTAGGACCAATTATTGCATTCTCCAAATCCTTTTAACGAAAGCAATCTTTTTCTTGTGTACACTAACGTAATTAATTAATAACATATTATTCTCACTTTATTACTTATAATGGAAGCAAGGCATAATAGGTACATAATACTTTTATGCCACCCGTATAGGGAAAATCTTTTACCCTACAGAAATCTAATTTAGCACTAGTAATTATCTAGGGTTGCGTTTTTGATGGTGTATTGTTAGCACCGGATTACAGTAAAAATATGTTATACCTACTTTAAATCCATACTCCTATTATTGTATTTATATTACTCACTGAACGTTTCAAATTTGCTGCTACGACATTTAAAAAAATGGATTCTATTTACATCATTTTCTTATATAAAAAACAATCCCTTAGATATAACTAATATCTAAGGGATTGTGTTCAATGAAAATACGAGTTTGGCGAGTAATGTCATTATTGAAAAATGACTAAGTATAAAAATGACGACAATTGTTTTTTTGGTAATTGTTAACTAAGTCTAGAATTCTTTTTGTCGATGTATAATAATGTCGACATGTAAAAATGCTTATCTGATTTTTGTCGATGTATAAAAATGTCGACATGATCACAATGATCGACGTCTGTAGGTAGTTTTAGTACATTACACACTCTTTACATTATCTAACCGCTTGAGTGCTGGCCACTTATACCATGACTATTGCCAGCCAATCTTTAGAACAAAGTATTCTATCAAAGGAAACATTAATTTAATTTTCGAACTACGAACAGCAATTCGTTCTCGCCTCACCTGTAAGTTTGGCTTAAACAAATCGCGGCTGTCAACGGCGATTCCTCTATAGAAATTGGCCAGGCGCTGAATTTCAAGTTTATAAATGAGGTGCCAATTGCAAAACCCGATCCGAACTAACGAGGAAAATAAAGCATGAAATATCAATAGTTTTGTTCCACTTGGGTATTGGGAAATTCGAGATTTTTTTCCACAAGACGTTATTCCGGACCATTGGGTGATTTCGGGTAAGATAGGATGTGATTGCGCGAAGGTTTTATTACTTTTGGAGAAAGGATTTTATAGATTTTTTTTGCGTTGCCTAAGGAACTAGTAGTATTCTAGAAGAATAACAGTTTGCTTAGATAATATTTTCCACAACTTCAAATATCAGGATAAAAATGATGGGGGCACGATAAGTAGATTATGGTTGATCTGGTTAACTTGAACTCTAATTTAACTTTCAGAATCTCAACAAACTAATGCTTGGTTGAAAATATTTTAAGCCACGCCAAAAGCATCTATTCAGTTTCGCGCTACCCATGCAAAGCGAAATATAATAGATGGTTGCTGTGTTTTTCCTGGCATCACTTTTTTTTTATCGCGCAATTATGATTTAAACGTGTAGGTAAACGTCAAAAAATAGACTAATGTTTAGATGAAACCCTAGTCTACTAGCACAAAATAAACAAACTGACCATAAATAGCTTTTAAATTTTCAACGATGTCACTCATAACACTTTTGGTTCTAAAGCAAAACTTTATAAGACTAGAGCATACTGAGTAGATTCTAAAACAGTGCAAACCATATTCGTCAAGTTTTAAACCACAGCATTCGGTAATTTCATCCCAACGTTGAATGTGAAAAACGAATACTTAATTTCACAAAGTCCGAAGTGCTTTTTTACATTGTTACGAACCATTGGGTACCATACCACGGCGATAGGAAGCATTTGCCAGAGAATTTATAGCCCTCGGTGTGTTTCCATTCCACTGTGCATATGAGCAAAAAAATGTGCGCCGGTCATAGGAGACTAATATTGTAACGCGTGGAAATGAGAAATTACGTCATAAATGTTGCTATCTTCATGATATAAAATACTTTGTTAGCAATTTCATTTTAGCTTCAGATGGTGTTGACATGCTTTTATTGATTTACTAAGATTTTGAGGTCCAAACTATCCTCACCTGTCTTTTCTCTTTTCTGCCTGCCTGCCTGGGTCGTGGTTCAGACGGTAGTAATCATTGTTTGTATTTATATAGGTGATGATTTTGTGTCCAAATACTCATGCACTGTAGATTTACTTTCTAGGTAGATACTATAGGCCATTGTATGCAAGAAATAGAACAATTATCAGCAAAAATACGATCATATCACAAACCGAGGCTGAAAACTCATAGGGCTACTAACTAGAGAAAAGGAATATCGCAAGACAATGTACCACAGTAAACGAACTGTAATTTTTCAAACAGTACGCATCGAGGTCACGCACGCCTGACGAGTCAGAATTAAATGAATGCCACACATGTCCCATTTCCAAGATGGCAACATATTGAAGATGCAATAGAGACCAAAAAATATAAATGTGCCGGTAACCCGCTGCTATCAAACCCGCATACCTATTCTCTGTACCATATCCTACCGTTTTGTTAGCACTATTTTATGCTTGCATAGGTTAAGAAGCTGTTTTATTGTTTTTGTATTTATTGCTGAGTTTTTAATGTCCTTTTAGTAGACGCTGTCTATAATATATTGAACAATTTGTACAAGGAACTTATAAACTAGCTGACCTTCCAATTCGAACTATTTTCTTGTCAATTTTAGGACCTGCATTATACTACATTGTGCAGTAGTTATATCTTTATATAAAAGATAGTAGTGCAATCTCGTACTAATGGCAAATAATAAAAATGTAATGGTGACGTTCCTCATTTTATTTCCCCTTAACGATGCAACGATGCAATGAAAACTTCGCTGCAGATAGTTTTCCCATTATTTTAGTCCCATATTTTATTTATTTTCACTCACACCTATATATATATATATAACCTCAATATATATACTCAAAGCATCCACATTTAAGAGATGAGTGGGCGTATGGAGGCCCTTCAATATCTTCGGGATCAAGGTCCATCTCATTTGTAAGCTAGTAAACTTGGTAATATTGGGAGAGGCCAATTTCCAGCAGTGGACTGCAATATGCTAATTTGATAGACTGATGAAAACTTGGTAATTGGGCCGAGTTGAAAATTCTTTACCAGAATAATCTTGAAACACTTTCGAAATTTTGCAAATGCTGCAACTACTCTGACATCAAGGCACTACGAATGTATTTATATTTCAATAAAAATATTAGTATAAGTTTTAGTATCAATAGGAGCTGTTGGCACTGAAACTTGTTCATATTTATAAGAACGCACCTGCAACAAAACTAGGACGATTACATACGAAAAGAAAGCTTTTTTATGCTGTTCAATAAAAAGTTACGACTTTGGTAATACACGTTTGTTTCAACTCAACACAATTGGAGTTTTACTGTCCAATCAAAATACAACAATAATATCGATACAATATCGTAAGCATTGATCGTAAACATTTATTAGGAGAACCATTATTCGACTGCAAGCTTTGTAGGATAGAAAAGAAACGGAAAACTTGAAGCGTATTCCTTTAAAATCTCGAAATATGGGCATTTCAATCGCAAATAATTTCAAGAGAATATTGAACCAGGTTTCTAGCTACCGTCTGCGAGTTCCATCACGTCATTTAACAATTCTCTTTCAAATGTCGACATAAAATGAATATTTACGGATTGTTAGCGAGATGATTATAACTCATAGCCCCTTGCAATACAGGGTATTTCATGTTATGATTTTTTAAATTTAGAATGAGTCAGGAAAATGAACCCAGAGTTCTTTTTCCCATGAACTTGTACCGAACCCGTTGTCGGTACCTAAAACAAATGATTTAAGTTTAGTCAATTGCAGAATTAAATCCTATCTACGACTGTATAATTACTTTTATAAGTATCAAGCTATGAACGACGCATCCTAACTTACGGGGTCAAACTAGATGACCTTTAATCGGCTTAGCAGTTTCACCGCACGGTAATCAAGTAACTTACTTTCAGATACATATTTTAGTGTTATGGGTAAACTGTATGCCCAATAACCTTTCCAAGTCTCAATTACTGAATCAACTCACATTATAATTTTACAGATAATATTAAATGCAGGTTAAACATATTAATCCTCAACCAAAGTGACGTGACCGCTAAAAGCAATTCAGTCCACTCAATAATGTACGGTCACCAGATTTAATTAATTGCACACACACACAATATCATTTGTTACCTGTAGGTATGCTTAAGGGGTATATTTGTCGAGCTTATTTTTTTACTTCCCAAGAATAATTTAGGCAAACAATCGCTCATTCTAAATCCATAGGTATAATACCTCGCGACACGTATCTTGGACCTAAATCGCAAGACAAATCCTCCCTGGCGCCCGCAGATTGTTTTGTAATAATCTAAGCTTGATGAATTAAAGCTCGTCCACCGCAGACCCTGTACTATTCTCAAAAGACACCAAAGAAACGTGTACTGCACATTTTAGGTTTAAGATATATGTCCCGAGCAACACCTTCCGTTGCGTCTTGAAAAAAAGATTTGGATCTAGTATCTTGCCTCATTGGTTGCCCTAGTCTAGTAGAACCAGTCTCTTTATTATTATTTTAGTTCATTTTAGTAATTATAGTTTCTAGTTTTCAATTTAATTTGTTATTATTTATGTTTTATTGTAGATACATATTTCATAAATGCATCACTAGTTCAATTTGATTATTAGTTAGGTAACTATCATAAAAATGTATCGTAACATTAGTTTTACGATTAAACTTATTAGTAGGTATATTAATTGGTGTTCTAACTAACAAAGTTTTACTTAATTAAGGACTCAATTAGGGAATAAATTACCTCATGCCCTCAATTCCGTCAGGATTGCGCTAAATGTTCATAAAACGATTACAGTTTTCTGGAAACGATGTCAAAGTACCTAAGCCATAACGAAGCTCTCAATTTAAGTTGACATTAAATTTAATATTGTCGTATAACGTGTAATTTATATTAAAATAAGGCGTCATTTAGACGGGGAGAGTTTTTCGCACGTTCCGATCCGAATAATCATTATAATGTACCTATACTCTAAGGAAAAATCGTAAGCGACTATCATTATTAATAATATAATCGCCATACCTTTTTTTTTATTTTTTTTATTATCGTATCAAAGTGTTTACACACAGGCAAACACTAAATTCTTGCCTACAATATTATATCAAACGAGATTTGCAAGTGACATATCGCTTATTTTCAAAATACGATTATTGCTTGAAAATTCTGTGTAAATTGACACTATCAATATTCAATTGCGAGGCAATTCTCGCCCGTCATGGACGAGCGAGCGGCAATTGTTTCTGCAAATGTTTAGACGGAGCAACTTTTTTCTGTGCTTAAAATCTTATCTTGCAGGCGAGAAACTCACCCCGTCTAAATGACGCCTTACGCGACCGGCGACAATCGACATCTCCTTTTAGAGGTTACGGTAACGTTCTTTCATATCCTGTGTATACGATGACGGAATGTTTTATATTTTGTGTTATATTTGAACGGTTTTCGATGATGGATGGACACTGGCGTAAATTGAATTGGAACCCGCGTGAGACCAATGTGTATTACTTATGTCTATACCTAATGTAATTTATCATGGGTTTCTAAATGTTCGACGAAGGAAAATATTTTGGTGAAATGTTTTAACATTTTCTGGCTACCTACCATGAGGTATATAGTTTTTTTATTTATTTATAACACACTTCATACACTATCATTAGAGACGAGTCCAATGTAATATTGTAGAATTAAAAATTAAAAAATACTTATGTAACAAAAACACAGCCAATGATTACAATTTTAGTAGATATTGTGTGATAATGTTTCAATCAACCTATTTATTTTGTTATATGCTGAGTTTAATATGTTTATAGTTAAGGTTTTTACCTAATTACGTACAAATTAAAAAACCTAGAACCTTCGGAAAAACATGTGCCCTATCTTACAACAATGTCTCGTAAAAGCTTACATAGAGACATGAGTCAAACGTGCAAACGCCATTAGAAAATTTTAATTTATATGGGACGGGACACTCCCTGAGAATAATACACACCTGCACTATATAAAGGAACCAGCTAGAGGTGCTGACTATTATGAAATAATGTATGTTAATAAAATCTTGGCTATGGGCGATTTAGGGTTAAATTTAATGGATAAACACAAATTATTGATTAGATTGACGTCAGGCTCAGGATAGCTTAAATTAATTGTTTGTTTATACTGTACACCTTCCATAAATTGGGTGTTTTTGAGATTGCATCTTCAGGGTTCAAGCCAACCCCATTTCTCATCAAACTCTGACGCAGGTTTTACTTTCGGGGTTGATAGTGTCAGACGCTGTTGCTGTCATTGTTGCTGTTACTGTCCGCTTTTACTGTTTAATCAAAATATGCCGAATTATAGAAAGAAAGAGCCCCAATCTTCAAAGTACAAGCGTTAAATGCAATTAGGGTTGAAGCTCGGATGAAAAAGTGTGAATAAAATTGCAAGAACATCCGCAATCAATCGCTTTAGCAAATATGAAGTTAAAATAACGCTCCACCAATACCTATATTTTATGCTCGAGTCAATTAATTAACACACGCTGTGTATTCAGCAATACCATACCTAAGGTAAATTTGACGTTGGTATTACTTAATAACCCGCAATATAATTGTGATTACGTTAACACGCTCCACTGAGACGAGATGGCGAAACAAACATGATGGATATTAATCAGTGTTTACATTACACATATTGATAACACACCTGTACTTTTCCACGACATTTATTAATGAACCTGACCGGTTTTGCTTTACGGCAGTCTCAAAGGTTTACATTGACAGTCATGAACATTCCAGTTGTTAAACTCTACGATATACCTAATCATATTTGATAATGTGGGTAGTGGTAGTGTGGTAGTTTTATGTATACCAGTACAAACTTTTTCTCAAAAATATGAGGAAATAATGTTCCACCAAGTTCTATCAATCAACAGTATAAATAAATGGTTGTATGTGATATATCTGATAATGTGTCAATTTTTTAAGAGAATTTCGAATGCTCAAGACGTGTTCAATGTTCATCTAGCTCAGTTGGTCAGAACATTACCCTGTAAGGGACTGATCGTGGGTTCAAGTCCCGTCTAGAGCATTTACACCTGAATCAAATTATATTATATACCTTGTTTCATAATGACTTGTTTTTGTTAAAATATCACCGCAATTATTTTTAGAATCTATTTTACACTCTAATCTTTTGAACCTTATTGCCTACACACAGATGAGAGACTAATGACCGCATAGTACCCACCGACAAAGTATTTTACAGAAATTATGAACTCATTTCTGAGACTCGGCGAATTTGAAATCAAAACCTGCAAAGGTTTCCATCGTTGAAGTGAAATTTTTGCTTAGAAATTTAATAGACTTTTTCATGTTGAGTATTGCAGCAGTCCTCACAATCTTATCATTTATTTTATTTCAAATGTAAGTTAATCAAAATAGTATTATATATTTTAGCATTATACATGTATCTGAGCTGATAACTTGATCTGTAAATAAATTTCTAATTCAACAAAATAGATTCTATCACTCAATAACATTTATTTTTCCAATTGACTGACTCTTTTGTTTCACTATTAAAGTGCTAGGGGAAGAAAAAGCAACATCATCTTACTCTGAAAATTACTAAGTGAAAATTGCCTGTTCTATGCATTTTCTTTCCGCACCACGGTGTGTGTAGGAGGACACCTTCACACACACCGTGGTATGATAGTAGTGTGTTCGAAAGCTACACCAGAGTTTTTGTTTGTTACGTACTATACTAATATTTTTAAACAACGTGCACTTGTGCGTATTCTAGAAACCATATACCTACAAGCAAAACTTAATCTAGGCCTCACTATGTAACATGCCCTAGACTTTTCCGAAATGAAATAACAGTTTTTGCAGTAGCAGTTTCAACCCTAATTATCGAGAATTTGCTCAGAATGTGGTTTTGGGACCCCATCGAAATCTCCTGGGACCAAAACCTCATTTTCAAGCTAGTTTACCTGCTAATTAACGGAAATGACGCTGGCGTAGGTTTCCCTCTCGGGGTTTAGAGGACAGATGACATGCGCTCTCATAAACACCATAATTATAAATCAAATCAAAATGTGAAGAACTTGAACGATATGTTAAGATAGTGATGAACAAGTAACATGCATATTGTGATTTTTGGAAAACATTTTTTGAATATTTTTTTTTTATACTACTTAAGTCGCAGATAAGCACATGGCCCACCTGACGGAAAATGGTTACCGTGGCTTATGGACGAGTGCAACACGAGGAATCTTTATTCTCAAACTTTATCACTGCAAAAGTAAACATTTTTTCAATTTGGATGAGAGGAAAGGGGATTTAGTATTTTCCAATAACGTTGATGCTAACGTCTCGTAAATATTTATAGGCCACGCACACAACGAGAGATGATTAAATCTTTCACACACTTCTCTTCATTGGATTTTTATTGCTCTCTTTAAGGTGCGAAATCACAGAAACGTAAGAATCTCTTCCGCTGCCTTTGGGACCGATTGCTGCTGAGTTTTACACCAACTTTGTCTTGAAGTTCGTAAATATATTTTATCGGGGTACCTACAGGAGCGATTGGTCTTATAAGAATTATCGTAACATTTCGAAAGGTTTTTCATGATTCTTAAGCAAAAGTTCGTATTTTAAATAAAAAGAGACGTGTAGGTTCCCAGTGGGGTAGAATAGAGCCACTCATTTTTTTACCGTGAGTCTCATAGAAAGCGACTGAGGATAAGGTATTTTCTACATCCGACAGTCAAAATTTAAAAATAATTTACTCGGTAGAGACCATTAAAACGGAACATACAATACGGAAAAATTAAAGTGAACATACATCCCGTGGCAAACTGCTCCTTTAATGGTATTAAGCTCTCGTGGGGTCGATTCGTAATTCAAGTCATCATTAACGACATATTTTTAATAAAACTTGATATAAGTGACGAGTATGATTTCTCAATTTGTATTGCAACACAATACAAAATGAGAATTTTATATACATTATATACATAGTGTGAAAGAGCTACCTATTTAGAAATTAATCCTGATAGTGAACAAACTTAGTCATAACCTCAGAACCGCTGTTGCTCATGCATTTTACTATTCAATGGTGAACTTTTGAACTCCCTTTTTTCATCTATTGCGTCACAGGTTAAACCACGTCTGTTACTCAAACGATCTAATTCTAACTTTATCTCGAGAAGCTCATGCATATTATATAAACTAACTTGAAATACAATTCTACCTTCACTAGGTAGTGGAGGCAACATATTTACATATTTGAATTAAGTATTCTGTTAGAGTTTATTTCGGAGAAGGGAATACTCGGAGGACGAAAGTATGTTGATTTCGCACGTAATTGTGACCGTCAAAGAATATTTCCGAATAATAAAACAAGGGCAGATAAAACAGAATAATAAAATAGTACTCCAGGTAATAAAGTGGAAAGGAGTGAATTTGTAGTTATTCATAAATCTTCCTGCATACCGGTAGGCCTCTGCAACGGTTGCTACTCCATAACGGCAAGCAAGGAGATTTCACGTTAATTCATATTCAACTGCTAGAACGAAATAACGAACGAAGAGAAAGAACTAATATCTAGTTCTATAATGAAACAAAAATATGCATTGTATAAAAAATATAATTCTAAATATGTATATTAACTAAATAAATAGTTAGAGAGACATTTTGCACATCATAACAAAGCATAGCTTGTAATATGAATTTTAGAAAGATTATCTGTAACTTAAAATGTTTTCCAAGGCACGGAGAGAACTCAATGTGTTAAGATTGGTTTTTACGATTGGTTACTAATCGTAAGACTGATCTAGCTAGTATTTCTTACAAGGTGCTGCTTACCTACTCGGTCATCAGTCATCATTTAGCCATGAGCCTCTCTGAGAGCTCAACTAAATTCAAGTAAATCAAGGAATGAAGCTAAATAGCCCGTAAACGGATGTGCCATTAATTCCTACCACATTCAACACTAAAAGCCCCGTTGGACAAAGTTATTTCAAGCGCCAAAATTTTGAACAGGCCAAGTATGTTTGAACTGAATGCACTTTGAAAACGGTAAAGTCCCATTAGCACGTGGTTTGGCTTCTAATCGAACGGAAGTGGCGCAATATCCGAGATGTAAACTGCAGCGTGAACAGGTACCAGTCTTATTAATGGGTTTCAAATTTGTCTGGTGTCATTACTCGTAGTATGCATTTATGCAAAACGGTAAATCTTAAAGTTATTTGAGAGAATGTCACAAGCTGTTACAATTCAATTTCGTATGAATATGTGGTCAAGTCTGTCCCATCTTTATAATGTAGTTTTAAGAGCTCTTAGAATGTTAACTGCTCCTACAGATTTAGACATTCAAAACGGACATTCGGAATTCAAACTGCGGCCGTCGCTCCAAGATAAATATGCAGGAGAATTTCGAATATCCAAGACGTATCCAAACAGCTCAAGTGGTCAGAGCGGTTCCAGTACCATCTGGAATATTCACTTTTGCCGATTTATATCTATCTAATCATGTGAATAATAATTCAAATTGGACATCAAGGACGGGAATGGCTCCTATGTCTTCCATTGACGTATCTAGACGAGAATTTCACCGAATCAGGGCATATCTATGCAGTTGCCAGAATAGTCTCCCAAGGCGGAGAATGCCGCGGGTTTAAGTCCTGACCTGAATGTCATATTCAAAGGGATAATGCCTGCTCTTGCCAACTGATCTGCACGTCCTGGATTGCACGTGTACGTACGTATGTACGTCTTGAGGTGAAAGTTAACTTACTAATTGCTTTACAATTTAATTTAACTTAATAATAATTCTTAAAAGTGTTCACTGTGAAGTCACTAATTTTGAAGTATTAACAAGCACAAAAACGTAATAAACATTGTATAAACCGTTAACAATATAGACGTTTTCATTATAATGAAAATCCATTAAAGTAAGCTCTCAAATTGTTATATTTCAAACCCATATTTTTCATGATGAGCATAAACTGTGCTTAAAATTTCATATTTATTGACAGGTAACGGTCTTGTCATTTTCCAGCACAGCCCGCGCGCGATATTAAAAAAAATAATGACACATTTTTATGCACGCGTTGTTAAAATGTCCTGTGCAATTTTACGTCAAGATTTTATGCTCCATATGAATGGTGATTTAATATCATATTTTTACGCCCATTACTGACTCACAATTAAAATGGTTACAGAAGCTTTGCTCATATTTTGTTTTCAGTTCTTTTTTTTGCCGTCCAGTTTTTAACCTGTGTTTTTGTTGTTAGTCCAACACGTTTCTGTAATTAAAATTTATAGATTGCACAACATTATGGAAAACTCGCAGCTTTGCGATATTTAACCGTTAAAGCAAGTTATAATTTTTTTTGTAACACACGCATAGCAATTCTGGGGAGATATGTAATAGTTTGTTCACGCTATTAATACGAATTCTTCCTGGGAGACCAGTTTTAATTACAGTCGTAACGTGATTAGGCAGTGAACCTGAATAAAAACACTAAAGTAAAACTAAACAAACTTCAATTTCACGGTTTACACAAACGCGTGAGTTCACTTTATGGTTGACCAATTCGAGTAAAGGGGCAGTTCGTTCAGTTTATTCCGCGAATCGATGTTTACACCCACTCTTACACGCTGTGTGAAACCAAAGCAAGCGGTACATTGAGCATAGCAATTAATTTTCACGTTGAGCTGAATCGTTAGTGGCACATCGAAAATCCGATATTTCGAAATGTCGATCACCGTTAGCATGTGTGAAAAGCGGTTATTAGCTATGCGGTTAGCTGGAGGCATTCGTATCTATTTAAATCGATATCGGAAATAGAAGGAATGTAGAATTGAGAACGCGGTTTTGATACTATGGTTGTATTTTTACCCGACTACGGCGAAGCCAAAGGAGGGTTATGATTTTGACAGGCTATGTATGTATGTATGTATGTTCGTTTGTTCCCTCATAGCTGCTCAACTACTTATTAGAACTGGACATATAGCATATCGTTAGAATCGTCTTGATCGTCCGATGGTTATAGGCTATATGACGTGTCACTAAATCTAATGTGGCGCCCTCTAGCGGCCATAAAGTACTGTGTTGAAAAAATAATTTGAGATAAATATGCCGTGTATGGTATCAAATTAAAGAGCTCAATTAGCACATTTCAAATATGCATAAATTATAGTTGTTGGGTGCCCCATAATAAAATAAATAAAAAATAAGTTTCAAACTAAAACCCGACTACTTAAAAATCACGCTCTAAACAAGAAAATATCTAGGATAGCCGTGGTCGTATGCCACTTACTATAATAAAACGATACATACATGCTATTCTAAGGAAAAGTGGCATACGACCACGGCTATCCTAGATATTTTCTTGTTTAATACTTTTCAGAGCGTGATTTTTAAGTAGTCGGGTTTTAGTTTTAAACTTATTTTTTTATACTAAATGTTATCTTCAAAAAAGGGGTAAAAGAAAAGGAGGTAAACAATAAACAAAACGAAAGATAGCGAGAATAGATCTCCTGTAGTCATTCTAACCGTATGTTTTATGTCTGAGTTCATGTTTTCAAAAAGTCAGAGCGAATAGCTAGCTTCTAGGTAAGCGTGCTCTTATCAGTTACTGAGATAGTGGCATAAAAAGAAAAAAATTGTGCATCCTGTTCATATTTACGATACAAGTCATAACTATCATTTTGCACCGAATGCACTGAAATGCTTCAAGGTAGTTCCTCATTTTGACCTATTTGTGCCAGGAAAAGTAATAGTACCCCCTTTTAATATTTAAACGAAACAGACACTATTCAACTCACGAAATTGTGCTAAAACGTTTTCACTGACGCTTTTATTCATTGTCTAGTCTAGTAGTTGTTTTTGACATTGTTTGAATGTAAAGTGGCGTAGACAATACTATGGCTACGCCGCTACACGTCGCCCATACATGAAATAATAAATTTCGTAACCATTGTCTACAGTGGCGTCTACAAGCGCTACGAACTATTGTTATGTTGCTATGTTAAAATCGGCTGCGATTGCATTTATTGTATAAGATGTGGGGGATTCCCAGCAATCATAACAAATGACTGAAAAATCCTATCCCAAAATAACCTTTTTTATTTTTTTTCACAAAGTTCTCTTTTGACACGTGTACCTAAATACAGAAAGTCGCTGCTAGTAGTTCCACGTACGAGAGCAAGTCTACTGTTAATTTTAATGGGCACATTTTATAGATTCAGTAAAAAACAATTTACCTTGAATATAAGTAGACGATCCCTTTCAGGTTTAAGAAATTTATTCTCAACAAAGTAATATATATTTTTTAGCAAAATTCCGCTTACCCTATAATTTTTTTAATATTTTATTAATAGAAATTTTAAAATGTTTTATTAGAACCTGTTCTTGACAGGTTCTAATAAAATATTGCGCGAAACGAGCGACAAAGAGGCACAATCGGCCTCCGCGTTTGGCAGCGTTCGACATCTGTCTCTCTCCTACTTGAGTGAGTATTTTCTTATGACGTTGACACGTTCAACTATCGTCAGTAAACCGACTTTACAGACAACCGATATTTATCGGTTTTAGTTATTTTTTTAATTACGAATCCGTTCAAACATTAATAATCTACCTTTGATCTAGGCTGTACATTAGTTTGCTTATAATTACAGTACCTAATTAAATTTAGTGATGTGGAAACCGGATATTAGTTGGAACTAAATTGAGTTATCGTTATCTCAACGGTTATTCCAACTAAATAGATAAACTCGTAACGCAGTCACTCAGTTCCGAGTGCGATAACAGCGTACGTTGCCGAACGAAATGAAACGTTGCCGGATATTACAAGTCAGTTCCAGAAGATGAAGCCAATTTAACCCATTCGTTGCGTTTCTATTTATTTTCATGTTGAGTATTGGATATATTGGCATGCGAGACTCTGATTGAACGTTACTACTCTGAGTGGAATATTAATCAACTGCAGTTACCGTATTGAATTAAGTAGTTAGACTGAAATCGAGTTCTATTCGTGAACACTCAAAATTAGTTAATGGAACATGAACGGTCCACCCCGTCTCCTCCAATGCGGTGCTGTACAAGGCGACTAAGGGATAGGGCTGTTTTAACATCAGACTGATATACACAGCCCAGACTCAGCTCATTAGTGAAATGTGGGTGTTAATTTACCTCTGCCTAACCCTCCGGGGATAAAGGCGTGATTGTATGTACATAATATACGTAAAACTAGCTTTTGCCCGCGGCTCCGCCCGCGTGGATGTCGGTTATCGCGACCAAATATAGCCTATGTCCTTTCTCAAGGTCTAATCTACCCCTATACCAAATTTCATCAAAATCGGTTCAGTGGTGGTTTGGGCGTGAAAGCGAGACAGACAGACAGACAGACAGAGTTACTTTCACATTTATAATATTAGTAGGGATAGTAGGGATGACTGGTAGATAGGTTCGAAACAAATAAAAAATTGCTTTATACAAACCTGTTCGCATTTATGAGTAGAAAAAGTAGAAAATTGTTACTTTTCCTAAATTGCGGGACGAGGTTCTGTCGTATGCTTTCCTCTCGTGATTGGAAGGCTGAACGTCAGAGGCTGCCACAAAACTTGTATAAATCATAACAAAAGAATAAAAAGTTTATTCTCAGTTTTGCCTGTGAGGTGAAAACCTCAGATGCGAACCTCTCAACCGTAAGTCAGTTGTCTTAAACATTTTTACCCCCGCCCCTGAAGGGAAAAATATTAAAAACCTTTTACCTGGATCGAAAATCAATTAGGCTTAAGCTCGAATGATACCAGTTCTGTAAGGTTTTATCCAAATCACTTTTCACTTAACGAACATTCCATGATAAACGTGCGGTTTTCCTTGAATCCCGGTGAAATTCAATTGGTTGGGTGTTCCCAATGTAAATGTTTGCACGGTAAACAATTCCTGGAGTTCTAGCGACCACAATCAAGTAGGTATAGCAACTTAATTTACCCGGGCAATATCTTTTTGTGAAGGGTTTTTGTATTTATGATCATACTTCTTACATAGTACTGGTATATTATTCAAAAGTATAGGAGGATAGATGGAAGGATGAAATGTACAATTACCGTATCGTATCGGGTCTTGATTTTGATACTTGAGATAACCTTGTATAGGTTTCTTTTCAGACAGTGTGCAGTGTTAGTTAAAATTGGTGTTACAAAGATCAAAAGTATCCGTTTACTAGAGTGATCATTTAAATAAATATAACTCAAAGGTGACTGACTGACTGACTGACATAGTGATCTATCAACGCACAGCCCAAACCACTGGACGGATCGTGCTGAAATTTGGCATGCAGGTAGATGTTATGACGTAGGCATCCGCTAAGAAAGGATTTTGATTAATTCTACCCCCAAGGGGATAAAATAGGGGATGAAAGTTTGTATGAAACTTTGTGAATTTTAAAACGATCGGGCTGAGACTTTGCATGCATAAAGCTACTATGACGTAGGCATTCCCTATGAAAGGATTTTAATTAATTCTACCCCCAAGGGCATAAAATAGGGGATGAACAACATTCCGAAATTAACGCGGACGAAGTCGCGGGCAAAAGCTAGTCGTTATATACGCACTATTATTTAGTTGCAAGATACTACAGAACTTCAATATTATTAATTGGGTTTGGAGGTCAAATGACAGTGAAAAATATCGAAGTTCAACCGCATCACAGACTAGAAAGCCGACCCCAAGTGAGTTGGGAAAAAGTTTCAGAGAATAATGATTATAATAATAATAATAATAATCATTTATTTAACAGATAATAAAATCCATAATTTGTTAGTATTGTTAGTTACAATTTTTTTTCTTAAGATAACGTTAGTTGTATTAGTAAGTAATTTGATTTTGTCAATACATAATAATATGAGTCCCAAATACAATACAATTCACATAATTCAATTTAATATAATTCAATTCAATTCAATTCAATCAAATTTAATTTAATTTAATTTAATTCAATTCAATTTAATCCAATTCAATCCAATTTAATCAATTCACCACAATTTAATTTCATTTAATACAATGCAATACAATGCAATGCAATTTAGTATAAATAATTAATTAAAAACAGTTCAATTCTACACTGATTAGGTGACCGCTCCGGTCGTTCGCCAAACAAGGTGGCGATACATAGCTGAGTCGTAGCTGCCATCTATTGTCCTCAGAATGCTGTTGTGACTACCCCGCAGGTTGTTCAGTACGGACACTGTCTTCTTGCGAAATATGGCAAAGAAGTCCGCAGTGTAGAAATTTGCGAACATACCCGACGCACTGCAGTAACGGGGCAACCCCAACAACATCCTGAAGCCGTTATTATACTGCACGCGCAGAGCATTCAATGACAGCTGTGTATAGCTCGTCCACAGACCCCCAGAGTATAGGTTCTGACAGTAAGCTTTGAAAAGTGTGATTTTGACTGGTACACTACATCTGGAAAATCTGCGGGCCAGCACATTACACCTAACAGCCAGTGCTCTGCGCTCCCTGTCTATGTCTATATCGTCCTTAAAGCCTTCGGTAACCCAGTGACCTAAGTATTTAAACTGTTTTACCCTATTGAGTGTCTCTCCATCTAAAGTGATTGGAGGTATGCGTTCGGGTATTGTACCGGCAGCTTTAAAGACCATATAAACACTTTTCTGCGTATTATAGGTCAGCCCATGTTCCCTCGCATACTCACTACACACCTGCAGTAAGTCCCTGAGGGCTCCTACCGTTGGACTCAGCAGTACCATATCGTCGGCGTAACTAATGTTGTTCACACATGTATCTCGTACGTGACAGCCGACTCGCATACCGCTGAGTCCAGCGATAAGGTCATTAACATACAGGTTGAAGAGCCGAGGTGAGCTTAACCCCCCCTGCCTCACTCCACACTCCAACCCGTATGTCTCCGATAGAGCCTGATCCCATTTCACACAGTTGGACTGGTTGCCATACCAAAACTGCAGTATACGTAACACCTCCGTTGGTACACCTCTGCCCTCGAGCTTTCTCCAGAGCGTGTCATATGACACTAAATCAAAGGCTCTGGAGAGGTCCAGAAAGCATGCATATACAGGCGTTCGCCGCGAGGTGTAGTATTGAACGGTATGCTTGAGACTCAAAATTGCGCTCTCTGTTGAAAGTCCTGGCCTGAACCCGAACTGCGCGTCATGTATCTCGATGTATTTATCTAGTTGTGTATCAAGCAGACCATCCAGTACCCTCGCTATTATGGTAGCCAATGATATGGGCCTGTAGTTACTACCATCCGCCATGTCACCTGTTTTGTTTTTAGGTATAGGAACGACAATAGTTTTTATACAATCCGCTGGCAGATAGGAATGACTCAGACACAGCGAGTAAAACATCGACAGCACTCGGGGTAGATGGCAGCCTGCATATTTAAGGTGTTCTACGCTTAAACCGTCATGACCCGGTGATTTACCTCTAGCCATCTTAGCTATTCTCGTCGCAACCTCCCTAGCCGTAAATCTAAGCAACTCCGTGCCATGACCGTCCGTACCCATGAGCTTGCCCTGTGACGGCCCCAGGGGAGACACATTTCTGAAACGTTGTGCAAACGCCTCAGCTATGCGTCCCACCTGAGTTTCCCCGTCAACAGTCTCGGGTCGCCTAGGTATAACATTGAGCTGATTGGTGGCTTTCCAGAACTGTTTGAACCTCTTTGAAGAGTGAAGAGATGCAATGTTGTCCATTTTAAGTTGATCCTGCTGTTTCATACACCAGCTTAGTCTACTCTTAAAAATTTTACGGCTCTCTTTCATCTCCTCAAAGAAGCGACCAGCTCCGGGTCTACCGTTTTGCAACCACACCCTATGTTTCAGTCGTGCTGCGTGATACGATTCTCGTACGTGTTCATTCCACCCCAGCACACGCTTACCACCTCTCCCATGATTCAAAACTGCTCGGTTTTTAGTTGCAGCTTCCGATAGGATAGAAACTATAGTGTCATACAATTTGTCAAGTTCTTTCATGTGCCCCGGTTCACTACAAAAGCCATCAGCACATCGTCTGAAGGTCTCGGGAAAATGGATTTCCCTAAATTGGGCATGACAAGCCGCTGAGAAATGTCTAATCTGTTCTAAGCTTCTATCCCCCCAAACAGCTTTGTTCACGGGAGTCGGAATATCTCTGACTTTAGTCCTTACACTTAATAAGTTACATTCCACTGTCATAGGCATATGGTCAGACCAATAGGTATCGTAATGTATGACTATATTTGATATAGTGTTTAATGCAGACTGAGTAACCACGCAATGGTCCAACCACGTCCTACTACCGTGTACACCGCAAACAAATGTGTATGAGTCCGACTCAAGCCTGTCGATATCGGCGCACGCCCATTGGCGCTCACTACAAAAGTCTATAAGTTCTCGGCCAAAAGGTTTGTTTGGATGTGCGTTATAATCTCCTAACATAAACACAGATTCTACGTCACTAGTAGATACTATCGCATTTATAGTACTTAGACAGTCACTAAATTCGACTAGGTTATTTCTCTCATCGGTCGGCATGTAAACATTGAGTATAATTATTTCACGATCACTTAGAGCTGCCTTGACGGCCACCACACGCGTATTATCACATTCAATAACGGAAACAGAAGAGAACGTACCTTTGCGCCACAGTAGCCCCAACCCTCCGTAAGGCCTACCTCTCAGCACTCCCTTGGTGATGTCCACAGCCGAATTTCCGTAGTACTCAAAGTCGGTATGTATTGTTCCTAAGTATGGAATATCACAAGGCAGGAGCCAAGTTTCCTGAAGAGCAATAACATCCGCTGACTGACACAGACGCCTCACGTCCTCCGTAGATCGCTTAATACCCTTACAGTTGAAAGTAGTAAACTTTAAAAGTGTGTCATTCATAGCGTTGGTTGGTAGGGCCGTTCACCGTTGCTACTCTGCTCGTACTCGTATGTGTAGTCGTGAAGTTCACAAATCGTCTAAATATTATTCCTTGGGGCCACAATTTCTCGTCCAAAAATATTGACTCTTTGTTTTCATTTACAAAAAATTTAAACGCATTATATTCTTTCCTTTTTTTCATATTTATTTTTCGTAGTACTACGTTAATTTGTGTTTTTTCTTGTATGTACTTCATTATTTCCTCCTCTTTCGTATCGTAATGCACATTTGTTATTAGTATAGGTACTTGCCGAGTAGCCGACTTAAAATTGCATTCAGTGTCTTTGGCGACACCCGATTTGCCTCTGTACCTATACACCTGATTTCTTTTACGTTGTTTTGATACAGTTTGCCATCCTTCGCTACTCGTTGAGTGATGCACATCTGTTACTGCAAGTGACGCCTCCTCCTGTGCAACGGGATCGCTCAGCTGACTGATTACCACTGGTTCACATACACGGTCTAAACTCGCACCATTCTCGCCTTTATTACGCAAAACCTCACTGCTTACTCGACGTTCGCTCACCTGTATTACTCGAGCGTACGGTATTCGACTCATAGTAGGGGAAACAGTTACGTTGTCACTCGCCTCGCCCACCACTGTGCATTTCTGCGCTGTCTCATTCGCACTTGTACTCTCCTGCATATTTGCATCTCTTTTGTCGCTAATGACAATGCTGCCGTCCAAATCTGAGTCTTCAGTGCGTGCAATTCGGGATATTTTTGGTGTTGTCAAACATACTCGTGAATCCGTTATTTCAATTGTTCGATTTGACTTTATGTCGTCAATATCTACCTTCAACAGCTGATATTGTTCCTTAGTAGCATCTTCAAGCGTTTTCATCTGATATTTAAGTGTACTTATGTCACGTAGCAGGCTTGTAACATCGACACTGTTAAAATCAACCGGTGGGAGTTTATAAAGATTTCTGGCTACGAAAGTTGGAAATAGTTCGGGATCCGTACCTTTCAACAAGCTGATTATGTCATCCAGATCTCTCGACATCTTTTTCTTACCTTCTCTTCTCTTTATGTTCTTCTGTTTGGTAGAAGGTATGGACTCAAACAAAAGGTTCTTAGCGGTCACTATTTCCTCAGAAGAGAAGGCCGATGAACATATCTGATGTAAACTCACTTCATCCATAACATCTATTTTGTTTTGAATGTACGCAAGTAACTCATTTATTACAATGTTACACGTAACACACTTCACTGTATTCAATTTATTCGTTTCACTTGCCATTTTTTTTATTTCTAATTGCCCGTTAAGATAGGTCAACGACACGTCCGCTCATTACCGCGGGGCGGGGGGGACTGGACTTTAACATAACGAGGTATAAAGGTTAAAACAGTTCAACTAGTCGGTTATTGAAGCACCAAATAATGTAATTACAATATAGTGAGTTTGAGAGCTTTATGTCATGAGAGCCTCACACATTCGTTGTTACTTTCCCGTGGCATGTGTTATGCTGGTGAGGTACTTTTTTTTGCCAAATCTAAAACCTAATAAAACCGGCTAAGCGCGAGTGGAACTCCCTCACGTATGCTTGTGTAACAGAAATCATCTGTGAAAGTTTGTAATTTGAAATGTGCCTGGTGACAGGCAATCAGAGAGACAAACAGATAGATACTAGAGTTTTAGTACGTAGGGGTTCCGTTTTTACCCTTTGGGTACATAATCTTAAAAAGGTACTGTGTAATGTTTACAATGTCAACCTACGAGTATTATTTGTTTTATGCAGATGGTAAACCTAAAGATGAATATACGAAAGTCGTTCTACCTCCACTTGTCGTATAATAAATTTGCTTTAAAGTTTCTCGCTAGGAAGTAACACTTATTTTATAAACTTTATTGCTGAAACACGGTCTGCAACAAACTCATTCCTCCAAGGGTTTATTGACCACAACTTTGCTGTTAAAACTACTACAAGGAGTTTGCAGGTTTTTAGTATCTCGTGCAATAACTGTAAATTTTGAAATATAGTAAAGTTGTGGTTTAAAATGATAATTCTTGGTAATTATTAGAATATTAAAATAACACATTGTTTGTCACGTCAGCGACAGCCTCCGTGGCGTAGCGGTAGTGAACGCGGCCGCTGCGCAGGAGGCGCGGGTTCGATCCCCGCTCAGTGCAAATATTTGTGTGCATTAAATATGGGTATTTGCATTGGTCTGGTCGTGCCTCGGAGAGCACGATAAGCCGTCGGTCCCGGTTGCCATAAGAACATCTATGGCAGTCGTTACGGGTAGTTGGTGCCCTAAAAAGTCCAAAAACAACGGTCTAGCTGCAAAGCTTCGATATCGCCTAATGTTAACATTGGGTCGTGGAGGTCAGATGGCAATCGCTTCACGGAAAATATCGAGGTCTAGCCAAATCTGTAGCTATGACTGGTAAAAGCGGACCCCAGACTCCGAGCTGAAAGCTTCGGATGCGACTGGGAATTAACGCTAGGAGGAAGATTGTTTGTCACGTCAAATAGCTCTGTTATATTACACGTTAAAATTTCATTCATCTGCTTTCAAATAACGTGTCTTATGTACAAAAACTACTACTTGTATGAGTTCACATATCTAGGAATGACGAGAGTAATATATTTTAGAAAATATGGGATGCATTGAGAATCTCGTTCCATTTTAGAGAAATAGTAAGAAATAATACAGCAATATCGCATGTAAATTGAAATCCCATTAAAGAGATATCATAATATACTTCGACACGAACGACTGGGATAGGTAAACCTATGCATTATTAATCACGGAAACCATGTTGTCTAACCATGGAATATAAAAATATAGGTATGCATAATTGTGATATCTTAGCGTTAGTCTGTAAAAAATAATGGATTGGTTACATTTATGAAATCAAGCACAATTTATTGTAAAAAGCTCTCAATAACTCCTTAAAAGTAAAACATGACTGAACCTTGTATAAATATGTGTGCATATTTCATGTTAGGCTTATAACATTACCTCTTCTGGGTCTTATTGTAAAAACGCCATTTATCAAAATAACAAGCTTTATCCATCCATCCATATTTTATGAGAATAATTCATTAAATTTCATCATTCTTGCCACATTCTTTAGGCACAAAGCCATCCATCTGTCACATAATCTTTTGATAATAATGCCTTGTGACATATCGGTTACCGTCGTTCCATTATCAAAGGTCTAATATTTACACAAAAGATATTGTATATCAAATTATAACAATACATATATGGAGAATGGCTCATAGCCAGATGGGGTCAAGTCAACCTACAGATGCTGTCAATCAGCAGCTGTAGGTTGACTTGACCTACAGATGCTGTCAATCAGCAGCTGTAGGTTGACTTGACCCCAGGTGTCGAAATGAATGAATGAAGACTCTGGTACAGATAATAACGCTCTGGATTGGGAGGTTAAATAGCAGTCGCTCCTATAAAAACTGTATTATAAACCCAACTAAATAGAGGAGCTGCTGCCTGTGAAATTAACTCCCTGCTGTAGTTTTCCCTAGCGACTAGAATATGGGATTCATCAAGAAGGGCATTATGAAGTTTTCTTCAAAGTCGACAGCACGAGTATAACGCCCCTGGTGTTGCATGCGTCAACAGGCCACTTTCGATCAGGCGGGCAGTGTGCTTGTATGCCACCTAAGTGTCATAAAAAGGAGTAGTCGTAGGTGGACTCTGGGCTCTGAAGTGAAAGCCTTATTTGTGACTGGGAACAAAGCTAAAATCACAATAAAAAGATATTGTAGGTTCGTCGAATTATAACAAAACATCCAACCATGCTCAAGCTATTTTAAAGAGAATAATACCACAATAATAACCGTGGGAAGAGTTGTTTGCAATATTTGGAAGGCACATAGAACGAAAATATCAACCTATTGAATATAAATGAGAAAATTTAATTGGAAACAAGGAATAAATTTTCGGAACACCTCGGAGAGGTATTATGCAAATAACATTGTGAGTGCTTTATTAAAAAGTATTCCCGAGCTGGTTATTACTGAGACTTGACAGTGTTAGCACGGTCAGCAATAAAAACCGTGAAAAGTAAGAAAAGAGATTATTCGAATTAAATAGTGAGCTTATCGTGCAGAAGCCAGTGTCTACTGTCATAAATTTCACATCATCAGTGGACGTGCATTGAGCCGATGTTATGCTTACAATAAACAATAAACACTGGAGAGCCAGTACGAAAGATATGGCCCTGGGTTGGCCGGGGTGCGAGTTCCCTCAGTTAACATGCATTGTATTTAGAAATATGATACTGTTTTTGATACTGTACTAACTTTTCAAATTTGTATTAAACTAGCAGTCCTGGCAGAGGGCACCCAGCCCAGTAAAAGTTCAATTGTATTTGCAAAGCATCCAGGATCCCATCGAAATTATACACACACAATTTCATTCAAATCGGTTCAGCAATCAAGGAGATGTGAGGTAACAAAGACACTTACAGAAGAATTGTATGGTATACTCGTATTAAGATTAAAGAAGTTAAGTTTCTATAAAACTGCTTGCGGAAAAAGTTAGGACAGCTTAAGTAGTGAAACATAATATTAATAAGCTAGATAAAATAAAGCTGCATACCTAATATAATTTATATGGCTTTTTTGCCAACGATACTGATAGTAGCAATTTAGTACAAAATTGTGTTATGAATATCAATACTAAATCTTACCTCTGTTTGTAACTAAAACATTTACCAAATTTGCATAAGATTCGTGATTAATTTGCAGACAAATATCCAAGACGCTCTCAAATATTTTCAAAATATACCTATTGTTTACTGTTGAATAGAATGATGATCGAATCGGATTGACACGTATTTTGACAGTCGTTAACGTATGTCATAAAGGGGCTACACACATCTGCCGCAGGGGCGTCGTTCAACGTCGTCTAGGAGGGCTGATCATAATAAATGACGTTTCTCCAGAGCTACAAGTATCAATAATCTATACCCATAAGATAAACCAGAAAATATTTTTATAGTTTTTTTTTAGAACAAGTGAAGTGAGTTTGTAGAGTTTCTATAAATTCTATCTTGTGGATATAGCAATCTCATCGTCCCATATAAAGTGTAAATTCTTGTTCTTAGCTTAAGATTAGTGTTGCGTTTTCAGCCGTAGGCACAAAAGCTTTATAATGTTAATTTAGATAAACCATTTAGGAGCAGGAAACGGAAGTCACTAGTTACTTAACTTAAGTAAATGGAAGCTAAAAGCGGAAACAAATTGTTTTCCTTGGGTAACATGAGCGCATTGCGCTGTGTTAGTCTATCCATTAGATATATCAACCTGTTTCGTATGTACCGTACGTATCTACTATATAAGCAGGATTTGCTAATGAAAACTAAACAGATTTGAGAGATTGTGTTATGAAAGATGGAAGTTTAATACACCTTTTATTTTTAAACGATTGCGGAAAGGAGAAGGGTTTTCAATTCGTCGTTATCTTTCTTCTATGTATATTCGCCGATATTTCTCTCGTTTATGAACCGATTTAAAATATCTTTTTGCACTTGGTTTGGTCGGTTTGCACTGACTACTAACGGATCAGAATTCCTAAGTTCTCTCCTTTAATTGAGTTAGTGTTCACTTTTTAGTACTCATTTGATTTTGAGGCCGGTTTTAACTTTTTATTAATATCCAAGAGGATATTAATATATTCTCTAGGATAATTTGATTTTAGAGTTTTAGTGTCTGGGAGCAAAAGATCTACAGGAGAGGGTGAAATGAAAAAGAAATGTGACAAACCGTGGCGTTTGCCATTTCTTGCTATGCCTTTTATTTCGATATCAAGAACGTGGTCAACTGAGCCCGCGGGCTCAATGGGATGTGGGCTCAGTTGACCACGAAGGGAAGAGTTTGGTCGATCATAATGGTGTGCGAGTTCCCTCTTTCAATTATAGTAGAAACATATTAAAAAGGATATGATAGAAAAATTGCGAAAATAGAATCAACGTCTTCAGATGAAATCACGTTCCTTCTACAAGGTTAATTTAAGGTTAAAATATTTTCATGAAATCAGTTCTAACTACTGTAAGAGTAAAATAACTTTTTAGAATAATAACACTTAGTGGAATTTGAATAACATGGTCGATGTTCGTATCTTGAATATTGATTAGGAAAACTAGAAAGAAGTTTTATTTTTATTAAAAGTTGTTACAGTTCTAGATTTTCTTCATAATCGTTAACAATAGTTACTGCTTGAATAATATTTTATCATTATTGATAGCTGAATGAATAATTACAAACAAGACAGACTAGGACCACTTTCGGAATATAGGGCCCCATTAAGGTTTTCAGGGCCCTATAAGCCAACCTCGCCTGCCAGCCGATACACGTGCGGATTAATGGGTGAGCCTCTTACGTAAACTTTCCTTTCGTGCTTGAAGAGTGAGGAATTTAGGGTCAAGCGCCAGACACTTTCGCTAAAGACAACAAGCCAAATCAAGGGACAACGTCGAAGAGCGATTGCTACTGGGCAAAGTATAATCATGCCATAATATGCCTTTTACTAGATACTAAAAAACTATTATTCCACGAAGATTGCGCTAACACAATTACTACTTTTTCCATTCTTGATTATACAGATGCCAGCTATTTAGATTTCACTGAAGATTAACTTTATAAGCTTGCTAGACTCCAGGTACCTTGCATAACATTCGTATTTAGACTTCGCAAATAATATGGTCACGTTTCTGAATATCGAAAAACTCAAGTTGTTACCTGTATAGGTAACAACTGGGAAGGAGTATTCCTTCAGTGGAATGCTCACATTCTCTCCCTAATGTTCCGGGTATAAAATCGTATTAACGTATAAAATCTATATCATATTTTCTATTTTAATCGAATTGTCAAGATGATTAGGGTAATCATCTTGACAATTCGATTAAAATAGAAAATATCCGCTCAGCTGTTAGAGCGTGATTGAATAAAAAACATCTCAACATCTAAATGTTCTCAGAAACTTTCACATGTAGAATATTATATTATTATTTCCTTTATTTCTTTATAATTATTATAGGTGTGTATTAGTAGGATAGAATAAATACAAACAAAAGTTGTAAGTAGCATTCACATACAAAAATTTCAAATGAAGTGCTGAGTGAAAACATAGTTGCGCTAATAACCTGATGGGTTAAATAACAGTTCCAGTGAAAGCTTCGCTCGGTAACTCGTTAATCCGATTTGTGGGGTAACTTCACTAGGCTTTTAGTGATGTAAGGACTTCACTAATAGCCACTATCTATTCAAAAATAGTAGCACATATTCGTTACTGTTATCGGAAAATGTTACGTAACAGATAGTGAAATGTTTGATAGTGATGTTGTTAAATGCGAAGTTGTAGTTAGTTGGTCGAGTTTAGTTACTTCAATATGATAGTGTTGTCACAGTGTTGAACGCGGCCGCTACGCAGGAGGCGTGGGTTCGATCCCCGCTCAGTGCAAATATTTGTGTTCATGAAATATGGGTATTTGCATTGGTCTAGTCGTGCCTCGGAGAGCACGTTAAGCCGTCGGTCCCGGTTGCCATAAGAACATCTATGGCAGTCGTTACGGGTAGTTGGAGCCCTCAAAAATCCAAAAACAACAGTCTAACTGCAAAGCTTCGATATCGCCTAATGTTACCATTGGGATATGGAGGTCAGATGGCAATCGCTTCACAGAAAATATCGAGGTCTAGCCAAATCCGTAGTTAAGACTGGCAAAAGCGGACCCCAGACTCCGAGCTGAAAGCTTCGGATGCGACTGGGAATTAACGCTAAGAGGAAGAAGAAGAAGTGTTGTCACTCCTATTGTTGACAAACATTGATTGATTATCTTGAGGTTTTGTCTTCAGCTTATCATCCGGCGAGGTAAAATCAAAGTGACGTCATGTCCTATACAAAAAAAGAAACGTAAAACTGCTCTTTATTTTCAGATATGTGTCCTATATAAAAAAAAAAAAAAAAAAAAAAAAAAAGATATTAATAGATTTACATCATCATCATCATTATTATTGAAACAGTCCCATTAAGAATAGTAAATTAAAATAATATATCTTACTTAATTCTATAATTTTAATGAGTCTGCTCAAAATGAAAGTAATATTAAATTGTTTTCAGTAATAATAGTAAACTTTTGAATGCGTAGTTTCTCTTGAAGTTAAACAATAATAAATCTAAGTTAATAACTAATTCAGGTTAATCCAAGCAGTTCTGAGACATTGAGGAGTGACATTTGAGAAAATAATAATATCACTTTGAATTTGTTTAGAAATTGCTTATTGTAAAGGTGAAACTGCTGACTCGTGCGGAATACTGTCAGATCACGTATTTACAATACAATCAAGAGATTATACTTTTAGCAGTATGTAAAATGAACATTCAAACGAATTGAGAACTTCCTCCTTTTCAAGTCGGTTAAAAATATAGGTATTATTTGTGTCCCAGGGCCGTGGGGGAACACGCGATGTGGCCAGCTCGAAAGAAATGACTCTGGATCGGCCGGGGTGCGAGAGATATATCTCAGAAAATTTTACCTCCGGCAACCAACGACCTACAGACGGCGTATGTTTTAGTCAAACCAATTTAAAAAATGAGAGGGTTTTATTTGTAAGATACCAACAAATCATTTAAAGCTGGAACCTGTGACCTAGTACACGTTCTAACGTAATTATTAACAGTGGCTAGGTTGTGCTTTGTACAGTTTGTATAAGGGAGCTTCCCACTCAGTCACAGCGACACTAAGGAGTAAATTCTATGTTACGTACCTATATAGGTACGAACGAACGTGACTTCTCCTACATACGAAGTATAAGAGGAGAAAATGCAGCGTTGATTTTTAAAAGTCGGTAAATAGCTCCGGTAGACGTGTTATTTTGTAAAATACTCGTATGTACTGGCTTTTGGATTTGCTTCATCTATTTATTTTGTGTTGATCTTGGTTTTATGGTGGCACCTCACATGACTATTAATGTGTTTGCTATTGGGCGTTTGTTGTATTTGGCAACATGCAAACATGCAAATACAGACAAACACAATTTACTTCACAAAAAAGTATCCACTTCAAAGGAGTGTCACAGGTGAATTATCACATTTTGTCTACTGGTCAAACGTACTGGCTGTACAGAATTTAAAAAAATAAAGAAATCTCTATACAATCCGTTAAGAAGTGGTTTTATTTCCATTATACCTGATATTTAAACTACTCATATAATAATAAATGAAGCTCCAATAACAACCGAAGTCGCAAAGTTCCTCCACGATATCGATATAATGTCGGCGCGTGAAACATGAACTAGTTATAAAGTTACTGAATTTATAAAACGGTTTTTGTTTACAGTCATTCTCAAAGTTTTGGATAGCATAAGCGACAAAATGCCTTCCTGCAAAGTTTTAGGCAAATAAGGTTTTTGTAACTTATATGCGTTGCTGTTGTACTCACAGTAAGAAAGGTTAACCTTTTTTGGTCAAGGACGAGGAAAAGGTTTGTGAGTTGATAGGATGAGACGAAAGTAGTACTATGTCCATCATGAAGTAATGGAAATTAAAATGAAATGTAGCACATAAGAGATAATAACTTTATTTTATACCACTTAGATGGCGGTCCATCTGATGGAAAGTGGTTACTGTGGCCTATGGACGTATGCGACATACTTGGGCTAACGACCATGTCTTATTACTGTGTACATCTCGAAGGCGTTTATGCACGTTAGAAAATGTGAATACCTACATAGTTTACTAACCGCGTGTGAGGGATTAGGCCCATAAAAATATAATCTGGGGTGTCGTAGCTCTTCACTAGTTGCTTTGTTATATTTCACGTAGTTATTAAAATTACCAGAACTGGTATTGATAATCGCCTACTATAACGTAGCTTTTAAAGTTTGGGAACTTTTGGCCTACGAAAAACATACTTGAACATCACTAGTAGTCTAGGATTTCGTAGTTATCTGATACCAGTAACCGCTTACAAACCAAAAATGTACAAACATCACTTTTATAAGACATCAAAATCGTAAAACACAATATGCCATTGTTCAAAAACGTCATAACAGGCCACAGTAACATTATTTGCAACAAAAATGGTTTCCAACTTGTACACAATTGAGTCCGCTGTGTTCGCGTTCACTTGACTGTTAGTGACAGGTTTATAACACAGAGGACCCACTTCTGGACCCTTTCGTCGTTTTTGATATCCCAACTTTGATACACAATATGTTACTTACCTATTAAGTTTGTGGTTTCTAGGGATCGTTTACCGGATTAATAGTTATTGATCGGATAATGGTTAACCCGAATAACTACATTTAGGTAGGTACACAAATAATATACAACTAGTAGTTCGTGAGATTAGCGCAAACAAACAAACAAACGAACTCTTCAGCTTTATAGGTAATCTTCTAATATATAAAAATCAATGCCACTTTTCGTTGTTATTTTATAACTCAAGAACGGCCGAACCGATTTGGCTAATTTTAGTCATGAAATATTCGTGGGTGTCCAGGGAAGGTTTAAAGGATCAGAAAATAGGTGCAGCGGCTAGTATAGTATTTATTATAGTGCTTTTTGTGACGTTATAAGCACTTTTTTTATAAATGCATATTAAGAATATATATACACGCTATCCATAATGTTAAAAAATATTTTTGTCTATTTGTAACGACTGTAACGAGTGATCTACGAAACGGCTTGGTCTATTTTGACGCGTTATTTACGGTGTAGAAGGAGAAAGATCAGGTTTTATAACATGACGATTGAATTTAAATATTTTTTACTTACAAATAATATAATTGCAATATTTATTCTGGTTAATCCTACTATAATACAATTTAAATAAGTACAATATTAACAATAAAACTAAAAATATATATATAAAAGTACAAATTAAAAAACTAAAACCGAACGCGTCGTGGAATTCCGCATCCAGATTTTATACAAATAGTATAAAATCTGGATGCGGATTTTTTTGCTTTTTAATACATTTCAATAGTAAAATTATTTTACAACACACCTGCTCATAAAAGTGATATTATTTTACCGCAATTAAGCACGGAATGACACCTATTATCAAACTGTGACTTTTTCATTGCTATTATTCACAAAAGTGAGTTATAGATTATTTTTTAAATTTTATAGGAAGTGTCTATAATTGTCTATGTTCTTAAAAAAGTTTTGATACAAAAAAGAACGTGTTTAATAGTACGAATAAATTAATACGCCTATTGTATGGTCATTTGATGCATTTTCGTATTTTAATAAATAATTTCAACTTGTAATACTTGTGAAATAAACAAAATTTTCACTCAAATTTAACTTTTTTTTTTCTCTAAGTACAGAAAAAAAAACAGAGTAAAAAAAAGTTAAGTTCAAACCTCATTTTTTTTTAAATATGGTCGACCGCCATTGTTAAATGCGCGCGCATTGGAAAACTAATTAATTTGTAGTATTGTTTATTTAGTATTTGTAGTATAATTTTATTCGCAAGTGTGTTGTAAAACGTCGTATGGCACGTGTGAGCATGATGATTACCGTCCTCGGCTGTCTTAAGAACCTCGCCTGGCGGCTCGGGTCTCAATGGCGCCTCGGCGGTAATCACCAACGTTGCTCACTTGTACCATAATGTACTATTACAACACACCTGCTCATAACAGTGATATTATTTTACCGCAATTAAGCACGGAATGACACCTATTATAAAACTGTGACTTTTTCATTACTATTATTCACAAAAGTGAGTTATAGATTCTTTTTTAAATTTTATAGGAAGTGTCTATAATTGTCTATGTTCTTAAAAAAGTTTTGATACAAAAAATAACGTGTTTAATAGTGCGAATAAATTAATACGCCTATTGTATGGTCATTTGATGCATTTTCGTATTTAAATAAATAATTTCAACTTGTAATACTTGTGTAATAAACAAAATTTTCGCTCAAATTTAATTTTTTTTTTCCTCTAAGTACAGAAAAAAAAACAGAGTAAAAAAAAGTTAAGTTCAAACCTCATTTTTTTTTAAATATGGTCGACCGCCATTGTTAAATGCGCGCGCATAGGAAAACGAATTAATTTGTAGTATTGTTTATTTAGTATTTGTAGTATTATTTTATTCGCGGGTGTGTTGTAAAACGTCGTATGGCACGTGTGAGCATGATGATTACCGTCCTCGGCTGTCTTAAGACCCTCGCCTGGCGGCTCGGGTCTCAATGGCGCCTCGGCGGTAATCACCAACGTTGCTCACTTGTACCATAATGTACTATTCTTTGCTATTCTTTAATACCCTTTTTCATGAAGTCCGCGTAGACATAGTCACAAGCAGAAACTAGAAGATATAGTATACATATAAAAGGTACAGTAACCGCACCCCAATCAAAGTATACATACCTACAGCAGGCAAAATAACAACGTCTTGGACTCTGTGTCATCTGAGATGATCCGGTAAAAGCATCTCCCTATATCGGACTCCGTGAGAAAACTAAGCTACACAGCGGCGAGCGTACAAGGAAAAATCCTGCCATGACCGTCGTGGCATTCGATCCCCGATACATAGATATATAGAGATACCTATATAGTATTACTAGTAGGAACAAAATAGATTGATGGGTGCAAACTGTTCTATCACTCTAACCAAAACAATTGTGTTATCTACATTGTTGTTCTCATTCTATTGTTCAACGTAAGCTCAACACTTTACAGCTAATACTTTAGGATTCCCTGGGATGAAACATCAAAATATACAGAAATAACATACATACAATCACACCTTTATCCCCGGAGGGTTAGGCAGAGGTGAATTAAAACCCTTCAGCAATCATTTTATTAGGTCCCACGTAATAGGGATGAGCCTATTGCCGTATTCTAGGCACTATTGTTAACTCGAGCCATGTATCTGAGGCTGAGCCCGGGCTGTGTATATCTCTCTGATGTTATACAGCCCTATCCCTTAGTCGCCTTGTACGACACCGCAAGGGAGGAGATGGGGTGGCCCAAATTCTACTCTGCCGGGAACCACGCGGCTTTACAGGAATAACCTTATACAGAATATCGTCGAGAAACTGGTAAAAAGCGAGTTGAACTCGTATGCTGAGGATTGTGTACCTACACAACGGAGGGTCATGGAACAAACTTAACTTTAACTTAACTATAGGGCTTTTTGAGAACGAGGCATACTGAGAATGGGCCCTTATGAGTATGGAACTTTCTGAAAAGGGATCTTTTGAGCATGGCACGTTTTGGGGATTGGATGTTTTGTGAATAAGACTTTTGCATCATAATATTTTGTGAAAGATGTCATATAGGAATTTCGTTAGAAACTTGACTAATTTAAAATAAATCGTGTATGTATGAATAGGAGCCACGATAGGTTACGTTCCCAAAAAGATCTTGTAAAAAAAAAAAATATTAAAAAAACCCAAAAAGAACCTATAAAAAGTAAAATAATAACTATTACATTATGACCTACCCTAAGTATTGACCCTTTTGTCATTTGTCTCGTCGGGGGACCGCTAAGTACCTTGGTATGCTCTGTACCCTCCTGACGGTCAGACGGCGGTCAATACTTAGGGTAGGTCATAATGTAATAGTTATTATTTTACTTTTTATGGGTTCTTTTTGGGTCGGGGTTTTTTTATTTTTTTTATTTTTTTTTTATTTCATGCTTTTTATAGGTAATCGCTTAACCGATTTCCATAGAACTTGCTGTATCGTAATGTATAAATTATTACCCTTCGGAGCTACGAAGCCACAGACAGACTGACACACACACACACACACCCATACACAGTACACACATCAAACTTATAACACCCCTCTTTTTTGTCGGGGGTTAAAAAAGGCTACAATGGCTTATATATTTTTTGTTCTTATTAGTTGCACGTTGTAATTAAGTATAACTATATAAATGTTAATAAAGTCAACCCCTTGACAAAAATGGTGGTTAAAACACAAATCACGCATGTACTCGTAGTTATTTCCATTCTAATTAAAGTACTGGTTACGTGTATAGTCGTAGTTTGTAATACAGTGGTGAATATAATATGAGTCTACACTGCAGCACTGGCTCCATTAGTAGCACGTTATTTAATTAATTATTATGTGTTTCCCCCACAGCGTTGAAGTGCTGCGAGAAATTTCTTTATAAAATTCTTACTGGAAATAATGAAACTGAGTTCTGTCACATACTTTATGTAACCTTAGACTATATACAAACTTTGTGCCTATGTTTTTTTTTATACCACTTAGGTGGCAGACAAGCCTCCGTGGTGTAGCGGTAGTGAATGCGGCCGCTACGCAGGAGGCGCGGGTTCGATCCCCGCTCAGTGCAAATATTTGTGTTCATGAAATATGGGTATTTGCATTGGTCTGGTCGTGTCTCGGAGAGCACGTTAAGCCGTCGGTCCCGGTTGCCATAAGAACATCTATGGCAGTCGTTACGGGTAGTTGGGAGCCCTAAAAAATCCAAAAACAACGGTCTAGCTGCAAAGCTTCGATATCGCCTAATGTTACCATTGGGATTGGGCTGTGGAGGTCAGGTGGCAATCGCTTCACGAAAAAATATCGAGGTCTAGCCAAATCTGTAGTTAAGACTGGTAAAAGCGGACCCCAGACTCCGAGCTAAAAAGCTTCGGATGCGACTGGGAATTAACGCTAGGATGAGAGAGAGGTGGCAGACAAGCACACGGCCCACCTGATGGAAAGTGGTTACTGTGGCCTATGGACGTATGCAACACCAGGGGCGTCACACTTGTGCTGCCGAGCGACACAGCGAGAGCCATTTCAATGCTGCTAAAAATGGTTACTACTTTGTATAAGTTGACATATTATTATATTAGGGCCTGGAATTCTTTATCATTACCTACTGTACTAACAGTAAGTAAACACATGTATTTACCTATTCCTACAGTCCCGGGCCCTTAAAGCGGGGCTTGAAAAATCATCTGATTATAACATTTTACGCGTCTATAATGGTGACCGTCTTATCCGAGACTGCCTTTAGCTTACCATCAGTTGAGGTGAAGTCAAATTATGCGTCCTATATAAAAAAGTATATATGATATGCACACATTGACAGTTTAAAGGACAATATTTACATTAGCTTACTCAGATAAAACGCGTTTTTCACATTATTTTTTGCGAAGCATTTTGTTAGAAAGGCTGTGTCTAATACAGCACTGAGTAGTGATGGTGAGTGTTCATGTACGTTGAAAGGAGCCCTTAAAACCGATACCGTGTTATAAGAATTAGAATCTGCTTGAGGTTTTCACCTCTACCACACCTAACACCTGCACGGTGATCCTATGGAAAGCTAAGAAATTAATTTCTTACGAGTTATCAGCAAAAGCATAGCGATTTCCCAGTTATGTTCAAAGTTGGCACTTCGGAGCTCAGGATCCCTTTCATTTTGTTCGATATGCGGCTTTTTAGAGAGTATCTAACATGTTATGACCATCCAACCCCGGTAGAAACATTTCCCAGTAGGAGAATAGTTTTGTTTTTGGTTTTACAGATTTGCGTCATTTTCAATTAAGTATGTTTGCAGTTTTCTTTTTATATAGGACACGTCAATATCACCGCCAGATGGCAAGAATGTGCAAATGTGTTCTTTTTTATAAGACATGTCAATATGACTTCGCCCACCAGATGGTAGGAATCTGTAAGTTCCCATGTTCTTTCAATATTTACACCAATTTCCACAAGCTATATTTTTGATCCCTCGTAATAACGGACGTGATGTCATAACGGTGTTTTGGCATCTGCCGAATATAACTTATGTGAAAGGGAAAATTGGAGGTTTCAATGATTGCAAATCTCAATTTCTTGATACGAAATACGTTTACTTTCTTGAAAAAATTATGTGGCATTATTATAACTTCGATACATCTAGGTTTTATATCGTTTCATTATTAACTATACTAGCCCCCTAAAAATCGAATATTCCAGTGTATTTGCGGTACTCGGTTGCTCGCGGCTCCAGCCACATGAAATTCTGATCCCGTTGATCGCTGATAGTGGCGTGATGATACGAGTATGTAGCCTATGTTGATACCTGATAATCTAGCTTTCTAATGGCGAAAGAATTTTTTAAATCGAAATAGTAGTTTTGAGTTTATTCGTTACATACAAAAATACAATTATTTCTTCTTTATAACACAGAGACTTTATAACTTTTATACACATGAAACAGGGACGAATTCAAGAAACCAATGATCATGAAAAACTGTTTACCCGTTCTTGAGTTATGAGAAAGTACGTTTTTGCCCTTTTTTAGGCCCTTAGGATTTGAATTTTCCATTTTAGCTCCACAGATCAAAACAAACACACCCTCCTAATTTCAAGACTCTACGACCAGCGGTTTAGGCTGTGCGTTGTGTCTGGGTCAGTCCATCAGGCGTTTTATAATCATTTAAGTATAGGTTCTTACAACAAAACTCAGCCCCCTATACTAAAGGCAATTTGGCGTATACGCCTATTCTATTACTCATTCTATATTCTATTCAAAATTGCCAAAGAATTACCACTTGTCTAGGGAGGCAGGTGCTTCTTTGTACCTGCTAACGAATACTGTCAAAAAGCGTTCTGAGTTTAAATTTAAAACAAAATTCAATGCTACCAACCAGCTCTGAAAAATGTTAACATTTTAAAATTGTATTCTCTGCTTTATTTCAGGTGGCGGCGCGGGTGGCTCGGCCGTATCAGTTTCAACTCAGGTACGCCAATTTGCAATATTTTTCAGCTTTTATACACGTTATATCTGGATGCTTGTTGACTTTTTTCACAGTTAAATTCTTGTTTTGCCGTATTCATTGGAACATCTGTTGGAACATTAATCCGACAGTGAACATACAGCAGACGAAGTGACTGCTTGACGGTAATAGGCTTGCCTCCTAATACGTGGGACCAAAAAGAATTAAAGCAAACTGTCAGTGTTGATACATCTCTACCTATTTACAAGTTTGAAAATTGCACCTAACAGCTATGAAAAAGATTCTATGCATGAACTTTTACTTCAGAGCGTTTGTTATCGTATGGCTAAGTACCTCTCCCCAATTATTTTTTAACGTAAGAGGGAAACTGCCCGCGGTGCAAAATACCCTTTAAGCCCCATGAATTCGTTTATTTAGAGGAGAGCAATTAAGCCCTCATTTCCTCTCGAGAAGTTCTCGCGAAACACAAGCGTAATTTTGTAGATATTCACGGAGGTCATAGAGCCTCCAATTCCCTCTGTTTCCGGTTAGGTTTACGGTTCATGGTTGGAAACATAGAACCATAAATACTTCAATATAAGTAGGTACTTAATCTTAGTAATTAAAATATAATATTTACAATAAAAAAAACTTTATTTTCCTTTAAATAGCTTCTCTTTTCAATAAAACATCCTCAAAAGGTCGGTTTCTGATAATTGGAACGTTTTCCTTGACCAATTAAAAGTTCGATTTTTATTAACCTATTACATTTTATGGACGATAAATTGGATTTTAACCCTCGTCGTATATTTTTGTTTGCGTATTATATGAGATAAAGCAGACACAATTTGTTAATCGTGTCTCGCTGATCAGACCTATTTATGGGTCCCCATAGAGACACATAAATTGGGATAATCCTCTTACGGCATGTTACATTTTAAGTATGGGCTTTGGGATTATCGTCGAATTGAATTAAAATTTTCTGTTCATTTGTAAATCTCGAAGTTACTTAACTGATAGACATGAATAACTAATTTTAAATGATGGCTCAAATATTAAGTTACCTATATGTACTTAGTTTAGCTTTGTGAAAGTGAAAGTTCAATCAACTTCAATAAAATTAAGACTATTTC
Organism: Eilema depressum; assembly: GCA_914767945.1. Taxonomy (NCBI): domain Eukaryota; kingdom Metazoa; phylum Arthropoda; class Insecta; order Lepidoptera; family Erebidae; genus Eilema; species Eilema depressum. The sequence goes on from OU612026.1 coordinate 7,216,577, forward strand.
ATATTATAATCTAATTTAAATGGGGGGTACCCCATTTAAATTAGATTATAATATGAAATTAATATGAAACTTAACTATAATATGGTATGAGTTTTAGTGGTATGAATACGGAACAACCCGAGCACATACTCCTTCTATAGGTATGTGTGTTCAGGTGTGTGTTTGTGTGTGTGTACTCGTATGGTTGAGTCGATTCTAAACGATTTAACTACGATTTTAAGTAAAATGTAAATAAAATTACAGAGTGTCTAATTTATTCACAAAATTAGGTACTCAGTGCTCAGCCTAATTCCACATGAAAGGAGGTGCAATCTTTAGATTAACGTATTAACTTAAGTCGTGTGTACTGAGCTTCACGACGCGACGACGACACACGTATTATGTAATCGTAAAATATTTACTTATACGTACACATTTATCTTGCCAAAAACAAACGCTAATTGTGTAACCACAGAGCTCAAATTCAAATGCCAATATTGAATCTTTAATAGAAGTTAGAATACAGAGTAACTGTATAAATCAATAGAAGACAGATAATCAATTTTTTATACGCATGCTTACGTTAGCTATTGTGAATAGGATACAGAGATATAAAATAAATTTTAAGTAAAAGGTACTTTTACACCAGCAGCGCGCATATCGGCTCAAGCGACTTTTGCTCATATCTTCAGTCCAAACTGATTGCTTAACAAACAAACTTAAAAATTTTAAGTCTGACCAAGACCTTAAAAAAATCGCTAGTAGTTTTTGCGTCCATCACGACAAACAAAAAATAGATAGGAATTCCAGAACAAATAGGTAGGTACACACGGCGTCAGACTTCGGTTTACAGGCCACACCAACATAAAGGAAGTGTGCGTGACAGCAATACTATTAATACATTGCTTAAAGATGTGTGTAAGTAAACCAATCAGGGCCCTTGACGCACTCACACATTCGCTATTTTACTTACATGAAATATAGGTATTGATGATAGCCACTGCACCAAGTTATAATAGTATATTTAGCGAAAAACGAATAAGTAGATATAGCTGAATGGTTTAAATATGCAGCTGAACCAATAGAATCAATACCGGGTTCGGTCCTCGAGCGAGGTGCACTTTTTGTTCCTCAAGATATTGAAGTCCGATTGGTCTAGTTTATTTACAGGAAACTAAGTGTATAAAATTCATATATATAATTTAATATATTTTTTGCATATTTCCTTGATGATACTATTTATTCTTAATGGATAAAAGGAAAGGAAAATAAAATAATTAACTTATTGTTGCAATGCAATAATATATTTACTATTATGAGCATGATATTTTTCTTAAGTATGGGTATAATTAATTATTTATAGATAATAATTAATTAAGTATCAGATAAAAATATTTGATCTTTAATAAAAAATATAAAAAACACATAAGTATAATTATTATAAACTTCTAAAAAGATATTGGAACATAAAATAAAATGTTATGTCTATTAAATTGACTGACATAAAGATGCACGAATGACAAAAAGAGAATTCCGTTGTTAAGTTCCGAACTAACGACCGGCGACAACGGTGAGGTCCAAACTTACTTACTTGCATTCTTATCCATCTCGACTATGAGAACAGATAGTATAGTGACTAAATTTGATAACTCCTATCAGTTATAGAAACAAAATGCTGCATATATTTCATAAAATTAGTTTAGAATATGATTTTATAACCTTGGTGCATTTTATGTAAGTAAAATAGCGAATGTGTGAGTGCGTCAAAGGCCCTGATTGGTTTACTTGTTATGACACACATCTTTAAGCAATGTATTAATAGTATTGCTGTCACGCACACTTCCTTTATGTTGGTGTGGCCTGTAAACCGAGGTCTGGCGCCGTGTGTACAACATACCCAATACCCAAGTTTTCTTTCTAAATATCTTTAATGTACAGACACGGCCACTTTACAATTTTTATACTCGTATAATAGTATAGAAGACAAAGGTTCGATTCTTCGACGTTCCTATTCTAACCCTACATTAAGAGGGGGTATAAAGCTAAATTGCCGATCGTAGATTTTGATTTTTATACCCGAAAGTAAGCCACAAATGAGCTGGGTTTTTTTAATAGAAAATACGTTATATGTGAAAGGGACTGGTCATGGTGAAAACATAAAATATTAATATTTTATCGATAGAATAAAATCACAAAGTTGTGCCTAATTTACTACTAAAATCAATTTATTTCCAATATTATGCATACAACTGAGTCAATATTTGAATACAAAGTGTAAAATTATATAACCAAGTGACTCAACATTCACTTTGAAAAAATTATGTGGATTTTACGAGTAATTAAAAAAAAACTAATTTGTCGCTTACGATGTTCTTATTCCGCGCTTAAAGCTCTCTTTGTATCGCACCTGACGCGAGGTGTCGGCCATCTGTTGTTTCATCAACTAGTCGGGCTCGCCCCGTTGAGACGGGAGGACTGTATTTCTGTTTTCCGTGTCAAGAAAGTTCATTGAAAATGAGCCAAATAAAAAAATATAAAAGAAACACTCTAAAAGAGAACATAAGAAACTAAGAATTCAACTTATGGCTAATTTTCGAAGGTACGTATATCTATATTATTTTACTTTCTTTAGTTTGTTACTAAATATCCACCGTTGCTAGGTAACTCTGGAGTAATTTCGGCTCGGGTATAGTATATGCAAATCAAATAGATGTTTTTGACCACTCGCGTGTTTATTGTGGGATCCCATTTTTTCTCATAATGGTTTTTGTCCTAATTTAAATTGTCATAACAAGTTAGGCATAATTTTCTTTGTCATAATAATAGTGTGCCATAATTGGTTTTTAGCATACTATGTTATTAAGCATAAATAAATCAGCATATAAGCATCAGCATCATAAGCATAAATAAATAAATCGATGGAAGAAATTCTGAAATAAACGTATATTATTATAAATATTGTATAGCCTAATGTTTTTATTCATAACTTTGATATGCATAAAGTTGTAAAGCATATTGTTTATTTGTCTAATAGTTATTTGGCATAATGATCAAAAAGAAATAATAATTTCTTAACAGACAGTGATAGATTTATTGAGAAAGCCCCTGATTCCGACTTGGATAGATTAGGTTAGAAGGCTAATGCGGGAGCGGAGCGGAGCGAAGCTCCCGCATTAGGCCTTCGTGGTTATTTTTTTTTATAACCATGTAGAACTTTATTTAGTCAATATAATTTGTATGCTTAAAATAATTATGGTTACGCGTCGTTATGCTTAAGTAAACTTATGCTTTGAGACAGTATGCTTATAAAATATTATGCTTATAGTAAATAGGATTAAAAAAATTATGATTAAAAAGTTATGGTAAATGAGTATTATGCGTATATAATGTTAGGACAAGTAACATTATGCAATGTTAAATTATGACATAAAATTGTAGGAATAAAAATAGAGAACCGTTTATTGTATGTAATGTTATTTTTATAGCACTAATATAATTATATATTGCGAAAGTATTTATACATTTTTCAATTTTATAAATTTTAATGCATTTCAGAGTTGCTTCAGCTCGTAATATCACACAAGCTGATGAATCCGATCCGGTCGAATCGCGTAAAAGACTTTCATCAACTTTGTTAGTTTATTGCAATTGTTTTTTCTCACATTCAGAAAACATTTCAGTGAAATATGCAACTTAATATGAACATGTACAAGTAGAATGATATGATTTGAGATTAACATGGTCATTCCCATTAGTACCAAATGTTCACAAACTCAAACAGCATGGTAAGTATCCAAAATTGACCACACGGAACGCGGAAGACCGCCCGTGGAAGGATAGCTCAGAGTAAGAGCGCTGGAACGCCAATGTCCGCGTCTCTGGCATTCAAGTCCCTTTTTTGTCAATTTAGCATTTATATCAAATTATCTACAAGTAGATTAAAATAGCAATGCAATGCTTATGTGATTGATTTGTCATTAATTTGCAATTATTTTTACAGATCTCCCATTAAACCTTTAGAGAAAGTTGAAGTTTTGAGAGAACTAGATCCAAATTATTGTGATGGAAATTTTGCACGAAAGCGGTATGAGCGGTACATTTTAGCCAGCCTTGATTCAATATGTCAGGGATCATTACTCTCAGGCAGCCCTAGCTTCTTATACGTACGTATAATGATAAAATAGGGCAACCATAATTATTAAGTATACACAATGTTCGTCAGTAATATTGAACCACATTTATGTATAATTGGCCAAAGACAGATAAAAAGAAAAAACCAAAGAAGCAATAGATTGCACGAGAGTAAACCACTATATGATTTAAAATAGTTTTCTGTTATTGAATTTCCACATAATTTCTATTTTATAATAAATTAAAAAGAGCTGTGCTTACTGCAAAGTTAAAGATTGTATTTTTTGTATGGTGTAATCAGCAAAACAGATGTATCCTGGGTCGTTCTATAAGGATTGATTATTTCCAGAAAATACTGTATGTTATAAAAGTATATTGCAGTATTTTAGAAAAAAAAGCTTTACCTGCATACTTATCTGTTTTGCTAACTGTACATGAAATAAAACTTCGCAAGTTTATTGCCAATCTTTTATATAAATCTTATCTTATATCCTTTTCACTCGTCAGCGTTCATCTCGTTCCATTCCGTTTTCTACATATAACATATAATATTGTTTGTTTTTAAGAAGTATCTATAAGTCAGAGATGGTATCTGAAAAACAAAATAACCATAATAAATAATGTAAACCAAGCAATTCTCGCCCGAAGTCGATTATCTTTTCTCTTTGTAAATCGATTTGAGCAATCAGCATAATAAATGAATGATTCAAAATTTCATTCAATTGTTTGGGCGGAGTCATCAAAAATCAATGTTTAAAAAATTTGTAAAATCATTCATCGGTTCCGACAGCTCGTATGAGTATCGGTAGATGGCTCCACCGTCACCCCAAAGACAGAAAGTATAGAGGAATTTGAGTCGGCTTCGTGCGGGCTTCGGTGGCTTAGCGGTCAGAGCATTCCCCCTGTAAGGGAAAGATCGCGGGTTCGAATCCACCCGAAGTCGATTTTTTTTTCTCATTGTAAATCTTCAAAATTTCATTCAAAAGCAATTCTTATCCACCTATAACAAAATTGATAGTATAGGTATAATATAAGTAAGAATTTTTAATTATTATTGAAATACTTAAATATTTCTATAACTTACTTTTTTATATTATTTCTGCACTACCTGTAAAATTATTCAGCGAATCGTTACAGCACTTAGGGAGATTTATTTTTATCTAAAAAAAAAAACAAATTAAAACTAACAACACAGTGAAAATGTATTAAAATTTTATATTATTACTTACCTCTCCATTTTATTTGCTTCTAACAAAAGTAATGTTTCAGTTTGAAGTATAGTTGGATGACCCGACTCAGGATTAGTATTAAAGTAATAGAATTCGCAAAAAAAAAAATCTGGGTATATATAAATATCACATATAGAGGCACATCGCTAGATGTGATGATAAACAAAAACCAAAAGCATTGTTTTTCCCAAATCGTCAAATATTCCTTATACCAAAAAATATTAATAGGATTATTTTCCATCGTATTAAAAATGTCTTAATATGAATATAATTTTACGATTTCAAAAAATATGCATTCAATTTTTGATGAACCACCACTATATTTTAAGCCAGTATGATTATTTTACTTACCTTTACATTTTATCTATCACTAAAAATTATAAATTTATTGTGTTTTCAAAGTATAAGTAGATTGTTAATGATGCAACTCGTATTTTGACAATTTTATCTGATTATTTTGGGTATACTGTGCGCCTTCGTACAAGAATGGCGGGTCGCCGCCACACAAAATAGGTGGCGGACTTACCGGAGCGACGACAGGCGAGAGTGGGACGTGTGAGGGGTGCGGGTGAAATCTGATTTTTTTCTAGCTTTATACGCACTCTTAACTACACACAGAGTACATAGAAAACAAATATGCCCAAGAGGCAGGTAAGGTAGATAATCAAGAAAGCTGTGCTGTCTTGACAAACTGCACTTGTTGTTGTCAAACTTGTTACGTAAGTAACTATGGTAAGTTTTCCTGTGAGCCCACGTAAACGCCCCGACTACTTGCTAATAATATCCAAGTTAGACATTTTGTGATTTTGTTAAACATTCTAACCCTACATTAACTACACACAGAGTACATAGAAAACAAATATGCCCAAGAGGCAGGTAAGGTAGATAATCAAGAAAGCTGTGCTGTCTTGACAAACTGCACTTGTTGTTGTCAAACTTGTTACGTAAGTAACTATGGTAAGTTTTCCTGTGAGCCCACGTAAACGCCCCGACTACTTGCTAATAATATCCAAGTTAGACATTTTGTGATTTTGTTAAACATTCTAACCCTACATTAACTACACACAGAGTACATAGAAAACAAATATGCCCAAGAGGCAGGTAAGGTAGATAATCAAGAAAGCTGTGCTGTCTTGACAAACTGCACTTGTTGTTGTCAAACTTGTTACGTAAGTAACTATGGTAAGTTTTCCTGTGAGCCCACGTAAACGCCCCGACTACTTGCTAATTATATCCAAGTTAGACATTTTGTGATTTTGTTAAACATACATACATATACTCACGCCTGTAATTCCCCGAAGGGGCCTACCCCTTCGGGGAATTACAGTATTAACATAACACATTTCGCCTACTATAATTTTCGGTCCCACGCAATAAGGGGCGATCCTATTGCCATCAAGCGGCCACTTACTCATAGGCTGTATGTTTACTGTCGGATGGAGAATAGCCCTATACCTTGGTCGCCTTCTACGACACCCACAGGAAGAGATGGGGTGACCCTAATCTACTCCACCGGAAACCAACACGGCATAATTTCTCTACGTTTTTTTTTAAATGTGAAAAGCTTCACAATATATCGTTGTTTTTGTTGAAATCATAGAATATTAAAGTTAGTACTTAAGAGTTCTACATGTATTCCCTTAACACTCTTAGGTGTTTATTTATTCATTTCACAATGTACAGTTGAAATTTTTTCCTGATATTCATGAAAATGTTTCCAAGATATTAAAATAGTACTCCATTCATATCCTTCCGGCGGTGACAATATAAAGAGTGGTATTTGATTCAATTCTTTGGTAACTTATATTTTTATGTAATAAAATGTCAAACAAAGATTAATTACCTTTTTTTATCTTTCGACAAATCTTCACGGATACAACAAGCGGCAGCCAGTGGGGTTAAGTCGGACTCGAACCGATTCATACGCACGCCGTCTATGGGCTGTAGGCTGCCGGAGGTATTTTAGGCATATCCCTCGCAGGCCCTCTTCGGGTGTGGCAACCACGGAGTCCCCAACCTGCCCCTGGGTGCCCCTGGGTGCCGCCGCGGCCTGCTTCTGCTAGGGTGACAGGCGGCTCCACGTGTCACCCCCAGGCCCACGCTCATAGGGGGCAGAGGTCATTCTGCGACCTCCGCGGCTCCGATGCCCAAGTTACATCCGCAATAAAGTTTAATTACCTAGTATGGACTGAATTTCATAAAGTACCTACTAAAATATATTTTATACTAGCTGCCCCAGCGAACTTCGTACCGCCATATTTTCGGCCCGCGTGGTATTCAAATCCCGTTCCCGCTGCACCCTTATCACTTAGGGGGATGAAAAATAGATGTTGGCCGATTCTCATAGATACCGGATAAGCACAAAAAATTTCATCAAAATCGGTCAAGCCGTTTCGGAGGAGTTCGATTACGCACCCCGTGACAGAAGAATTTTATATATTTGATTACCAAAAAAATGGAAATCGTAGAGGGATGAAAAATTGAGAGTATAATCAGATTTTTTTTTTAAGTCGACAGAATAAAAAAAAAATTTTTGCCATAAAATTAAAGTTTATAATTCACAAAAAAAAATAGGGGTTGATCGTAGAGGGGTGAAAATTGAGAGTCATATGAGATTTATCATTATAAGTCATGACAAAATAAAAAAAAATTCTTGCAAAAAAAATAAAACTTTTTAATTACCAAATAAAAAATAAGAGTTGATCGTAGAGGGGTGAAAATTTAGGGTTGCATATATTTTTGTATGATGAATCATAAAAAAATAAAAACAAAAAATTTTGTCTGAAAAAAAAAAAAAAAAAATTAAGGGGTGGACCGGACCACCCTTAACATTTAGGGGAATGAAAAATAGATGTTGGCCGATTCTCATAGATACCGGATAAGCACAAAAAATTTCATCAAAATCGGTCAAGCCGTTTCGGAGGAGTTCGATTACGCACATTGTGACACGAGAATTTTATATATAAGATTATTTAGGCTTTTATTTTCAATGATCATTAGTAGACTTCATTAGACAACGAAATAATTAAGATTTTGAAGTTTCTATATTAACAATTCATGCAAAGTCCTCTCTGTAAATAAAGTTTACAATGGAGACCTCTTCAGTGGATTAAATGAAGGAATTGTCCTTTGGGATTCAATTCAAAAAAAGACGTAAGTACGTGTATGTATCAAATAAATTAATTAAAGAAGCATCTCCAGTGGGGTGAGCACGAACAACTGTCGAAATACGATTTCGACAGTTGTTCGTGCCTACCCCAATAAGAAAAAGCCAACGTCCTTATAGACGAAAGAAAAGAACGTCAAACTTACTGTGGGGTTAGCACGAACAACTATCGTAATCGTATCGTAAATGTAACGACAGCACGGGGTATTGCGATTGGCGGGCTTCGCCCGCACACACGCTCACAGTAGGCAGGTGGCCAATCGCAATGCTCCGTGCTCTCGTTACGTTTACGATACGATTACGATAGTTGTTCGTGCTAACCCCACAGTAAGTTTGACGTTCTTTTCTTTCGTCTATAAGGACGTTGGCTTTTTCTTATTTTAGGTTACAAGAAAACATAGATACCAGATCAACTGTTAAATATAACCAATAAAGGGTTATTTTCATAACGATAGTCTATTGTTATGTAAAACAATACGCTTTGTTGTACAATTACTTGGTCTAGAGGGATTTAGAAGTAACAGAGGTTAGTCTATGGACGGGGAATCGTTTAGATAGGATCATTTCCTCGAGTATTGTACTGGAATTGGAGCTTTTAAGACTCCAACTTAGGGCTGATTTAGTTTGTGTTTAGATTAAACAGATTAAGCTTTTGTTTTGGTTAAGATAGCATGTAAGTAATAGAGGGTATTAGAATTAAAGGTTAGGCCTAAAAAAGATGGTAGAATGTGGGAAAAAGAAACGACTAATAGGAGATTAAGGTAGAGAATGGAAGGTGATCTATTTGCTAGGTTAATTTTCAGTAGAAATTGTCACTTACAGGTTTTGTTAATCAATATCGAATAAAAGTTTCAGTAATGAATCATTGAATCCATTAAGGAAAATAATAAGAACAGAACAATCAATTAGGTCAATCATTTGTATTTTGGTTTGTGACTGGTTGGTCCGACTGATAAACAGAATATCTGTTTAAGAAGGTCAGCAGATAAATTTATTATCGTTTTATCTTATCACGTGTCTTAGATTTATTACTTTACTAGCTTACCCGCCCCGGCTTTTTCCGTTTAATACTTCAACCCCCCTTATACGCCATATATGCTCGCAATTTATCTTCTTATTTTCAAACAATGTATGGGCATTTACCAAATTTGTTGACATTTATGGTTACTGCTCCACTTCCTTGAATAGTAGCGAGATAATATATAGCCTATAACCTTTCTCGATAGATGGACTATTTAACACCAAAGGAATTTTTCAATTTTAACCAATAGTTCTTGGGGGTAGCGCGTTCAAACAAACAAATTCTTCAGCTTTATAACATTAGTATAGATTTGCGCAAAAACCTATCCAGTACACGTGTTTCCCTACAGTCCCGAGTGACCAGACGTGAAAAAGCATTTGATGAGACCGTCAAGTTGAGTGCAACTATTGTATATATTGAAAAAAGTACTTGTACTTTTCCACAATTTATTTATTTATTTATTGCCTGACCGGTTTCGCCTTACGGTATTCTCAAAGGTTTACAATGGTCTAAACTATTATACTTTTTCTACAAGTATATTATACTAGCTTTTGCCCGCGGCTCCGCCCGCGTGGATGTCAGTTATCGCGACCAAACATAGCCTATGTCCTTTCTCAAGGTCTAACCTACCTCTATACCAAATTACATCAAAATCGGTTCAGCGGTTTAGTCGTTAAAGTGAGACAGACAGACAGACAGACAGACAGACAGACAGACAGACAGACAGACAGACAGACAGACAGAGTTACTTTCTCATTTATAATATTAGTAGGGATAATATTTCTACAAATATATAAATAATAAATAATTGTGGAAAAGTACAAGTAGTTCTTTATTCCATATCATCCATATGTATAGCAAGTTCCACCAAGTGCCATCAATCTCCAGTATAAACAGCAACTATTGTAACTTGGTATGTGTCTGTAATGGTGACCCTCTTTTCCGAGACTTAGCCTTCAGCTTACTTACCATCAGACGAGGTGAATTTAAATTGACGTGTCCAATATAAAAATAAAATAAAAAGGGTTAAAGGATTAATTGAGTCACGAACGAACGAAATCAACCAACAGTAAAAAATAGGTGACTATAGTTCGTGTAAGGTGTTGAGAGATAAGCTTTAATTGTTTTCGGGTTTGACCCTATTACCGTTAGGGTATAATTGGATCGACTAAATTGATTACATTTGGAGTCAATTCGAGTTCATTCTTATGTGGAGTGCTGAATAGTCACGACCCTATTTAATAAAAATACTTATTTACATATAGTATTATATAATTATTGTAAAGTGATAGATTTTGTAGTACTGATGAATTGCGATGTAGTCAATCGTATTTTTACTGGATACCGATAATTATCTATCATTTTTTGTTCTATTTTTTTCTTTTTGTGACAAAATGATTTGAATTTCATCGCAAAGTTTCGACAACTTTGCCATAATCATAGTTCTATAACTAAAAGAATATTAGATAACTCAGTTGTTAGAATATCTGTAATATAAGTATATGGAAATTGTGAAAAATTATTTATAACAACAAACTCATTTTCCTAATTTTAAACTCCAAGATTACTTGATTTGAAAACCTTATTATAAATAGTAAAAAGTGATGACACTGATATAGTCGAAATATCAATAAAATTACTTCGCAATATACGATGACACATATTATGTGTCATAAAAATTACATTTCAACTCTTTTTATAACGATTCCCTTAGTACAAAACGAAGTTTACCCAAAATAATTTACCGCAAAAATTATTCTGAATACGCAACACAAAAATCACAGGAATTTGGTGAACAGATCTCCCTAATCCACTTAAAACTTCTTACCCCATAAGTAACTACTTATGATGTAAGAACTTCATAAGAAGCAAAGAATTTTCTAGAACAAATGCGAGCCCAATTTCATCAGTCGCGCTTCTTTATCATGCCATTACCGAAACTCGTTTAAAACGCGATTTTCTCGTAATGAAATTCCGTCTGGATCATAAAGAAAAACCCTTTATTTAAAGACACCAGGTGTCTGCCCTTACTGTGTGGTACAAGCTATAACACAGAAGCTTTTAATCTGAAGTCACTATCATGATCAATGATATACGGTGTTCACATCGGAACCTTAGGCCGGTTACGCTTATTTCTAACCTCTGAGCCCCAGAGGAAAGTCTACGCCAGAGTCAAGTTTAACAATCAATATAGGCGCTTTTAGATTAGCATATTTTTCTGCGTGTCTACTGTCGTTTCAGCAAACGCTCTTACACGAGCGCCAGATTACGCGCTTCAAAAAACCGAACTCGCGTAAAACCAGCAAAAAAGTAAAGCTGTAATACAGTTTTATTTCTGACTCAAAATGTCTATCTACCATCTCATTACTGATGTCCTATCTCATTAAGTTGGTACTTAATTATTCTACTGCGTTTCAAGCGAATGCACCATTTAAATGCTTCCTTTGACCTCCTGCCGATGAATATTGAAACGCTTTTACTTTAGACTTGCATCTCAAGTTATTACGAGAAAATGTGCAGTGGTTTTCTCTTTGAACTCTTTTTGTGGTAATAGAATAGATTTACGTTAAAGGTTTTAGCGATATAGAACAGCAATCACCAGTTAGAATCTTGTTATTATCTTTCAGTATTCAATTTGATCACAAAAGCGATTTCTTTTTCAAAAGATCTATTGCAAAGGGAATTTTTCGAGATATCTGGCTATGGGGTTACCTATTAAAATTATACTGAAAAGTAGTGATAAGGCACTAAATAATCTTTTGATGTCTGATTCGATTTTATTGTGAGTAAATTGACAGTCGAAATTACGAAAATAACTACCGCTAAGCCATTTTTGTAAGACAGACTTAGAAATTTTAAACGAGATATCTTTATTTGACAAAACATAGAATTTATTAGTCCCATTATTGTATTACATTACAAAATCATAATTGCATTTGATTTACAAGCAGTTGCTTATTATACCAGAAGCAGTCCATCTTGTGTTTGAGCCTCTATATAACCAACACCCTAAAAATTTTTGGTCAAGGATATTTTGTTGATGTACTGATAAAGATGAACATCATCTTCCAAAAAATCCTAGAAAATCTTTCGATTTTCTTGTACAACGCTAAGTAGGTACACGTCAGTGTACGAGACAAGCGTAATTGTCTATTAGTAGATAAGTCTCGCTAGTACATTTTCCTCAATTATCTGTAACAAGAGATGATGGACATGAGAGAGTTCAGTCTTATCACTACGGGCTATAATTGTATCAACAAATTATAACAAATTATAAATATACGGATAATTTGGGAAATATTTAGGTAATCTGTGATTTGTTCAGCAGGAAACGCTAATTAAACTGAACCTGTGTTTTAACGCATATGGTAACGAGTAGGTTAACACATTGCAAGATTCAACAACACTAGCCAGGTCGGTCTTAGTACGAGTAACCATTCTTAAGATATTAAGGCCCCTCCGTGGTTGTTTGCGGATAGTTGGGGCCCTAAAAAGTCTAACAACTGGTCCACAGGACTTTGGTCAATGGATTGAGGTCAGATGGCAGCCGCTTCACGGGAAATTTCAAAGTCCAGCCGCTTCTCAGACTGGATAAGTGGGTTTTCTGCCATCTGACAAACCTCGGGAGGTTATAAGTTAATCAGTAGGTGTACTTGAGTGCAGAAGAACTGGTATGCCTCATAGTTTTTTGTGGGCGCCAAACATCTGGAATATTAAATTTATTTAATGTAGATATAAAACCGTATTTTTAATTAGAAAGGGATCGTAAATACCGTTTAAAAAAGGTATGAAATCAATATTCAATACAGCAGTGATCCTATAAGCGTGGGCAACAGCTAGTTTATTAATAAAATTGTTCCAGTCCAGGGTAAAAGTCAAAAGTCAAATGATCGTTTGAATTTTAGCGTAATATTGAAAATTTTCACGGTAACAAAACGAACTTAGGTAAAGGACGTCAAATTTGTTTAGGCGAAACGTTAACCCAGTTAGGAATCTCGCCGTTCCATTTAAATTTCAAATGAACTTCCAGAAACAACGCAAATCCAAGTGTGGTGAAAAGAATGAAGTTGGAACTAGGCTATCCGTATAATCTGTATTTTAAGATCTGGGATCTGTATTTGTCGAGGGGGCCTTAAATGGTCCTGGATCTGCCGGAACGAGAGGGATATAGCAAAGGCTACCCCTCAACCTCGGCAATTGATAATTCGAGATGGAGTGCGGTTTTAGTCGGTTCGAGTCTCCTCTTGCCCTTGGGAGGGGGGGGTGTATATGTGGGGATATACGCAATAAAAAAAGGATCTGTATTTATGATATCTATAAGTGCCTCCTACCAAATTATATATTGAAAATGTATAACTTGAAACTTGAACTTACTTAGGACATTGAAACACAATGAACTTGCTGTGTAATGTGTAAAATGAGTCTGCAAAAAATACTATCAAATTCAGCCCAACAGTCCCACTCACCACAGTACCATCGAGACAGATATGTTAGAACATACAGAACTACTTTAAATTAACACCTGGGACTATAACTGTATTAGGTTTATTTCGGAAGCAAATTGCATAGAGCTTGCAGCTACATCAGACTGGGCAAGACTGTTTGCAGTCCAATCAAAACTTGTATAACCGAGGCGGGTCACAGCAAAGTTAAAGCACACGCTAGTACTATTATCTGTTCTGCGGGGCTAGGAACTAACCGTCGTCGGTTCTCTTCAAAATGTCATTTTTACTATTGTGTGTCTTGTAAAGTGGAAAAATAGAACATTTCTTAATGGAAACGAGATTTTTATTGAAGTATAACGGATATGTATACCCATAACAAGCTGTTGGCTGCTGTTTCACTCGTGTGAAATACTGATCCTATTCTCGGTCCCTATAGATATTACTATTGCTGGGGATGAATGTCACTCACATGCTATTCTACATTTACATTTTATTCTACAGTTAACATGGTTTTATTTTTATTTCTTTTTTCCTTTTCTACAAGATTTGTAAACTTGTCTTGTCAACGCTTACTTACACACAGTGCGTAATACGAAGTAGATGTACCAGGTACTAAGTAGGTAGATGTTGATGAAACTCGACTTTGAATTTCTAGACTAAGAAACCGGCCATGCGAATAATATACAGATGAATACAATTCTCGAAACAAAGGACGTCTATACTTAAATCAGTACATAAAAGCTTTGCCATGTTAAAAGCAAGTTTTCAAGACGATCTGAGCTACTAAAGTTTAAAGTTTTAAAACTGTAGAAACTTCGTCTGTAAATTGAAGCTGTTTGTGACTTTTGAATTGAGAATATTATACAATTTTATCTTTAAATAGATATTATGAACACTTTTCATGGGATAATGGTGCCGATTGCGTCGCGTATCTCACCGGAGTTAAGTATTCGCTAAATTTTTGGCAAAACGTTATGCACGTAAGTATGACTACATAGCCATATTTTCTGTCACAGTCACTGTACTATAAAGGTACATAATACCAATTTAGTTATTATCAGCGTCTTAATAGAAATAACTTTGCTCCGGACCTACATTTTAAATCTGAAAATTTGATAATTTTGAGATTTAAAAATGAAGGTTGTGAGCAAAGTACTTTATATTTCTTAGTGAAATTGTAACTTGACTACTTAGTGGGCTCAATTAAAATATTTTGTTATGAACAATTTTGATTTTGTAAGTTTCAAATCTGTGCTATAATCATCTACTTTTGTCGCTGACTATACATAATTTATTTCAAACAACGCAAATTTAGTGTGGCGTTGAAGCAATCATGTGTTCCGTTTTACGTGGCAATAAAAAATAAAACAGCAGACGTATAAAAGATTGTAATGAGTGCATTTTAATTTGTTTGCCATTAAGTGAAATGCACGGAGCGCAATCTAAAGCACGTCTCTTTGTGATAAGTTCTTAGTTTAGTATGTACGATAGAAATAAAATACGGTGAAGACTTTGCCGTTTAATTAGATATCACTACCAGGGACTTTCAATTAGAAATCGATTAATAATTATTCGGGTGTAGTATATTTTTCTTCATGTGTTTGCTAAGACTTAAGTACTTAATCTGTTATTTCCACAACTAACATTAAATACTTGTCTCTTTATCAGTACCTGATTTTCTCGCCACTGTAAACAAAAGTAAATAAAACAAAGGCTGTTGTTAAACAATTTTCTTCCCTAAATTCACAGTTAGTACTAATTTCAAAAGATTAACGAGACAATCCACTAATTCTGCTCTCTCAGTCCTCGAGGTGAATGATTACGGCATTAAGTCTACAGATCCCTCAGTCTTATTTAAATTGATACATAAAATGAGACTTAGGGCAAGGCATCAACGGGAGATAAACTACCATTTCTCTTCTAGATAGGTATTTTCACTCAGCAATGACGGATTTCGTTTATATAGGTACATAGGGTGACAAACAAATTCAGTGGTGTTTCGAAGGTCCACCATGGTTGTTCGGTCCAAACGAACTTCAACTACAAACCGGTACACCTACTGATTGATAGAAGAGGTTCTGGTGCAGATTTTCTTCTTGGGGTTGAGTGCTTGGACGGCATTAGGTCCCGTAAAAGTCAATAAGAGAAGCAAATCAAGAGAAAGAACAGGAGAGCGGGCTCCACAGGATAAGCTTTATCTGTTATTTTGGATTAGCACAGTGACGATGATGATGATAAACAAATGTTCCACTCAGCTGATGGTCACCAAGGGATGAGAAGTATCTGCAAAGTCTGCAAAGGCTGAGAGCTAATTATGCACTCCTGGCCGAGCTCATATCAGAAGAAGCACTGACGATAACACACTAATCGGTAACGAAACATAAGGCAAATAGGTTTTCTATAAGTTACTTACCTTCTTAATCCCCAACAACACGATAGGGCTACCTATGTTGGTCTCTGAGACATCCTTTCTAGATACAACAGATTCTCCAGCTACACAGGTAGAAAAGACAAAACACGGTGCAGTTTCAGTCGCTTTGAAGCCGACATACCTACCTCATCATTAACTCCGGTTAGGTTCAACTCGGGATTTAGCCCAAGGGAGTTTCCGCACGGATAAAGTAAAAAAGAAAGGACCTGTAGATATGTTCCCAGTCGATCGGGTGCAAATCCAAGTCAGCCTAATCCTATTATATACTACCTCTGGAAGTGGTAGAATATTTAGTTTACATATCGAATGCTGTACACAATGTTTTTCTTCCATTATTAGAGTCGAGTGCACTCAGTGAAGTGCGAAACGGCTTTTCAGAGATAAACCGTTGCCTTATACATTATTCATAATATCTTCTAGCTTTGTCTCGGTGACTATTGATAGGAGAATACGCCTTACTTCTATCATAGGACTGTTGTGGGTATCCAGAAGATATGCGTCATGCCAGTTAACATATAATAGCGCTTGTGTTGTGGACAGCCTCCGTGGCGTAGCGGTAGTGAACGCGGCCGCTACGCAGGAGGCGCGGGTTCGATCCCCGCTCAGTGCAAATATTTGTGTGCATTAAGTAGTTGATGCCCTAAAAAGTCCAAAAACAACGGTCTAGCTGCAAAGATTCGATATCGCCTAATGTTAACATTGGGTCGTGGAGGTCAGATGGCAATCGCTTCACGGAAAATATCGAGGTCTAGCCAAATCTGTAGCTATGACTGGTAAAAGCGGACCCCAGACTCCGAGCTTGAAAGCTTCGGATGCGACTGGGAATTAACGCTAGGAGGAAGAAGCGCTTGTGTTGTGGTCTCCTGATATTGCCTGATGAGGCGAATTGATGTATCACGTCTCAGGCTTTGGACCCGATTGTGAGATAATTACATTTTATGGTACCAAATGCAAAATCCTTCGATCTGCAACTATGAATATTACATTTCTTGGCAAGCCTACTATTCCATAATAAAGTATAGGTACTGCAATTTTTTTGAAAAACTCATTCATTATGTTTTCCTCGCTCAGCTCGCCTGCTGTCCTATCCTGTGCTATTTATTGCTGTAGTAATATTGCGGGCAACCTTAGACGGCCAATAAAATACTCTCTCAATTACAATCAGCAAAAGTCTGCACCAGACGCTGTGTGAGTTATACGTAATTGTTCTTTTAGAGCTCAATTTATTTTGTGACCTAGCTTTTTCATGACAGTAGTCTGTATCTTTATTTATATTACTTATACACCGTGTACCCACACATACTTATATACACTTCGAAAGATGAATTGAAATGTAAACGCTACAAACTATAGCTGTATTTGCTTAGCCTAAGTTTGATGTCATAAAATATACACTGTTATATTCAAATTGTATTGGTTTAAACATAGTTTGTTGGCTTTTCTAATAGGTACTTAGTTCGTAGCACTCAATTCCGTAGCACTCATCTACAATTTGAGTGGCACAAGCTACGCTCATAGGTGTTGGTGTGCTCGAATTTTACTCACACCACAGAACAGATAATGACAGTACTAGCGTACTCACATGATGCTTGTAGACTCGTTTTTTTTTAAATTCGAATTTCAATAGATCAACGTGGTAAAGCGTGTTCCTTTGAGTTCTACCCAGATTAAATGTACTAAGTTAAATCTTTGGTAGATGATGGAGGTATTAAAATCAATGAATCAGATTTATGCCTTGGCATTATAAGCCACGAGTACTTTTTCGTTGTCTTTTCGTAGTAAAATTTGATGCCTATTGTATGCTAAAAAGTTGATGTTGAAGCTTATTAGAAGTTCTTGATAAGGTTGATTTACAAAATTTAATCAAGAAAAAATAATTACAGTCTCTAGTAAAGATATCATTCTTATAGACTATTTTAATTTATAAAATGTATTCTAATCTATGTATCAAATAGAGACGTTAATGAACCAAGACCTAGCTTAATCAAAAACTTCAAATGAAATTTCGCAGAAATGAGCGCCATATTTTTTCTACCTACGCCACCCACCTACCTATAATGCTGAACTCACAGGTTCTCGAACAATCGAGTGCTCTTAATGAGTATGAGTTAAATGACTTTTCTCGCAACGAGAGACGGGCAAATGCCTCAGGCTTAAGTCACGCTATAAAAACTGCAGCTGCATTTCATTTTCATAATTTATTCAGAAACATTTCCACTACTAAATTCATGAAAAAAACTAGATGTTTATTTTTTAAGTATGAAAAAATATCAATTAGCCTACTGCAGTCCACTGCTGGACATAGGCCTCTCCCAATATGCGCCACGTTTGCCGATCCTCCGCCTTCCGCATCCAGTCCGTCCCAGCCACCCTTCGCAGGTCGTCAGTCCACCTAGCTAGGGGGTGTCCCACCTTCCGTTTACCTTCGCGCGGTCTCCACTCGCTTACTCGCTTACTCCAACGGCCATCAGTCTTTCGGCAGATGTGGCCAGCCCACTGCCACTTCAGCTTGCTTATTCTGCGAGCTATGTCGGTAACTTTGGTTCTATGTCAGATATGAAATAATAGTACGTTATTTTTATATCAATAACCAAACGTGATGGTACCTCAGGACATATATCTAGAACCTAAAATGTGCTGTATACGCGCTATATATAAGAAGACAACAAGAGTGAAGAAACGTGTAGCGCACGTTTCTTGGATGCCTTCTGGTGGAGGAGCTCAAATTCACCATGCATGATATTCACAAAATAATCCGCGCGGGCCAGGGCTTCATTATTTCGCGACTTTAGATCCATGACAATAATATTTGCCCTGAGGTATCTACAAATTTTTACGAAATAGCATATTATGCTATTTCGTAAAATTTTACCTACAACAGTTTATAACCAAATTGCGGCTCATGCAGCTGTTGTTTTTGCAGGTATTATGACAATGTGATTGGAATTTAACCAATTTATAGATTAACTTTTACATAATCCAATACGCGTATGAATGCTTTACATATTTGTTTCGTTCTGCGGTTTAATCTGAATTGTTTATGAATATCGTGTCATATCAACGATATTTTACGATATTCGATGATGAATAATGACGAAAATATAATAGTTGTTCCATTATTTCATTAGCAGCTGGAGTAGAAAAACTGCAGACCATAGAGAATATTATGCATTGTTTGTAGTATCAATTATCTATAATAAATACTACTTCAAATCACATAAATCAGCTATATATAATTCATCAATATAAAGCTTTATTGCTCGAAACAGCAGTTCAAAAGAACCGTAGGAACAAATTGCAATCTCGCAACAAAGAGCATTTGCATGCCACGGTGATATTTATTGGATCTCTCTAACTTTAATTACGACTATGTTGAAAGCGACGACGGAATGATCCACCACTTTCTTTCAGTTCAAGTTTAAAAAGTTTTCCTTAGTTCCGAGGCACCTCTTTGCGATTCCGTTGAATAAGATCTTGTCGTAGAAAACTTTGTTAGTGAAATAGTTTCGATGATATTATTTACTCTTGGCTGTGACTGTTACAAATAAAACGTTTTGTGTATTAGATGTATTATATAATGATATCATATATTTTTATAATAAGTAGGTATATCTTGTTACTATTTTTAATTTTATACTGTGGGTGGATGGTACTTGGTAGAAATCGCTAGACATATTTAATTAAATCATTGAACCTGAAGTTTTTTTCGACACATTCTCACGATTAAAAAAATCGCGATACTAATATTTATAATGTAGGTAGTGTAGATAACTAGGATCATAAGTTTTGAAACGTTGACATTTGTAATTCTAATATTAATTCTGTATTTTTATTTTGTTTTTAAAAATATCTAAATTTTGTTCTCCCAAATTTTGGGGTAAAATTCAGAGCTGGTACTGCACATTATTTTGATCTCATCATCTTTTGAACCGTCCTGAGAATATAATTCTCAAAAGTATACATATACAGGTATATGAACCACTCAGGCCACGGCGGCGGCGCGCATTGCGTGCCTTCCCATACCCGGGGGCGAGTTGGGGACTCCGTGGTCCCCACACCGGAAGAGGGCCATATCGAGAGATATGGCCCTGGGTCGGCCGGGGTGCGAGGGATATGGCTATGACAAGGCGTGCGTTTTAGTCGGTTCGAATCCGACATAACCTCCTCCTCCGGCCTCGGCGGGGAAGGTATCCGTGGGGATTTTTCGCACGATAAAAAAAAAGGTAAATGAACCACTACAAAAGAACTTATTTAGCAGTACGTAAGTATTTATTGTATTTTTTTTTATTTACAGGCGGACATAGCACATTCGGCCAAAGGCTACGAGTCGGAGGATGAGAACGCGGGGAGAAAGTGGCACCGGGCCAGCGACGAACGTCCAGCCAGCAAGACTACCATGTACTCCAAGCAGGTTGGTAGCTACCTGTTTACATTTGTCTCATAATAAACCATAGAACAGTCTTCTCGTGGGAAGTATTCGACGAAAGTTATTGTACAATCCATGAGTACATAGTTATAATATCATTTTCAAAGAGCTGTTAACGCGAAACATTGGTCTTGCACCTAAAGTGGTCCATAAAAGTCGAATAAAAATGTGTTTTCTGAAAAAAAAATAATGCGTATTATGAAAAATCTTACAAAACCAAAAATATGTAGTACATAAAATTATACTTGACCTTGTGGATCCTACATTTTGGTAAATTTATTTCTGTTTCCATTTTTCATTCGAAGAAACAAATTAGACGACCGATCAGATGTCTCGTTACGAGCCCTCCAATATTTATTCTTCCACATAAAAAGTAATTGATTTATGGTTTTTCAAATTACGATACCAATAAAGAAAAGTCCCAATAGAAAAATTCTTATCAAATTAATTTACAAAATCGACCCTCAGTCATTCATTCCATTTTGATTAGATTCCAAAATCTGGAAGGCAAATAGAAACTTCAGACATTAATTGACTTTTCAAATGAAAGGAGAATATTTTTGTTTGCTTTGTGCGAAATAGAAATCGTTTAAGTCCCTAATAAAATATGAAAACCTCACATTATGAGTAAGGCTATATTTGCTTAAATTAATTATACAATATATTTTAGGTTTAAACATTCAAATAAACTTCTTGGCTGTATGAATAAGGGCTATAATGTTATTATAATAATGGTTATGAATATTATCTACATAATATTATGTTATTCAGTGATTGTTAGACTAAAATACCTATTTATCAATTTCGAAATTCAGTTCCATTTCGCTTAGAAAGTAATAAAACACGGTTCAGGGCTTCTAATATAATATGCTATACTGCTAACATATTATAGTTATGTTTAACTGTGTTATAATGACCGGCAAATAACATGAAAATGTGCTCACGTTGCCCAAAAATCGTTTCTAATTTTTTAACCGACTTCTAAAAAGGAGGAGGTCCTCAATTCGGATGTTTATATTTTGTTAATATACATAAAAAGTAAATTGGAATCATTTTAATTTTAGAGCGATCTTCATTCATGTGATGAGTCCTGACTTTTCAGCATAGGCGATGACTGACATTACCAGGCGAGGTGAAGTCTAATTGATATGTCATCAAAAAATACGATAAACTCAAACTTTCTACGTCAAACGTGTCTATAATGGTGACCCTCTTTACCGAGACTTATGCCTTCAGCTTACCATCAGGCGAGATGAAATCAATTTCACGTGTCGTATAGGTAGGTACTATCGTAATTAAAAGTGCATTAGCACCGTAATGTTTATAATGGCTTGTCCGTTTAAACGCGTATCTATGTGTATGTAATGTTTAACGCATACATTTATACGTCACACAGTATCGATATGAGAAAATATAAATGTGTGTGATGCGAAACAAAGAAAACGTTATGCTCGCCTTTTCATACTATTATGTTCGAAGCATGCATCTATATAAAGTAATGCAAAAATTCGTGATTCTACGTAAGGCAGTGCGTAGCCTGGTTGGTAACAAGGCTGCTATGGATAGTGTTGAAATCGAATGTCGTGGGTTCGGATCTTAGTTTTCCCACTTTTTGTTGTTTTGTTTTCATGAAATTTTAGGAACAAGTTAACAGAATTAGAAATAATTATTTACAAATAGAAAAATATTATACTTAATTTACAATAGATTATAAATAAAACAATAGTTTAAAAAAAAAGTTTATTAAAAGAATTATCCAATGTTAATTTGTGGTTATAATAATTTCATCCAAAAAATATACTTTTATAATAAAATTAATATTGCATATTGAGGTTATAGCTTAATTATTCATTTTCTCGAAAGTTTTTTTTCGGAAAAGAGGATTGAAACTTAACCTCAACCATACAGTCTTATACTAATTACAGGCCAGCACGTCCCTTGATAGGCTCAGTAGTCTCAATAGGCTCAACTGAAATTAAATAACAAAAATATTTAAACAAGGGTTCAAATCAGGGGATCGTGCTGGCCAAGGAAATTCAGTGGCGAGGAGTACTCATAACACGATTCCTGCCGGCTTGCTCTGCAAAGGGAAGTCATGGTAGAGATGCTTAAGTTTAATGCATTATTACATGTATTACACCTAAAATTCAGTACCTATCTAAAATTTGAGAGAATTTCATACAAAATTGCCATGGTTGTTCTTTGGGATTTGCCACCGGCTTCCCTTTTGAACATTTTCACCCTTCGCTACAGCAAGGAATAAATTTACGTTCACTAAACCATTCGCGAAGTATGGTGGCTCGATGGATGGGAGAATTATCGTGCACAAAACTTATATCATTTTTTTATACCACTTAGGTGGGAGACAAGCACACGGCCCACCTGATAGAAAGTGATTACCGTGGCCTTTGGACGTATACAACACCAGGGGCGTCACACTCATGCTGCCGACCCTGAAGAAACCTTCTAATGCCCTTAAACCTTCATTTATATCTGGATAGACATTTCGCACTGTGGGCAACATTATATCTTCTAACACTTTCACATAATTTGCACTATTTGCACGCGTAGATATTGGGTCTAATTCACCCGGCCCTTGCGCTCTAATCCACCTCCACATAATTTACACTTAGATTCAGTGTTCAGTACTATGGTGTTTTCACACCACCGTGTTTTATCCTTATGCCATAAATGTAATCTTCCTTTTTGAGATGATTTAAACGTTTTTTCATCAGAAAATATTGTTGATTCCCAGTTAAAGTAAATACTCTTCGTTATTCGTTTCATATTCTGCTACCATATAACGCCGCTTCAGCAGGTCTTCCATTTCTCCTCCAACTCTGCAACTCTTCTTCCTCAAATTGTTTCACGCAACGACTCCCAGTATTTCTCTAAAAAAACAACAACCATATTACACAATTGCAACCAATGAACAAAATTGCACTACAACAATATTAATTAATTAATTAACTTACAGATAAGCCCGTCTCATTAGAAATTTGAGATATATTCAGACCATTCGAATATGGCCACAATATTAGCTTTTGCTTCAATACTTATATTTGACATATTGATTTATTAAAAAAGAAATGTAATCGCTCGAACAGTAATTAACACAAACAGTCGTAACCATAGATGATATAATATATAAATAGGGTAGTCGTAACTGACTTCACCAACCAACAACTTCACTCATAGCCAATGAATCCATTTTATTTCAAATGCACCCTCAAATAATTATTTTCTCGCTAAGTTTAAAATTCTACCTAAGAAACATTTTTATATTCGTATCAACATTTATAATATCATAACTTTTAAATATAAAACACAAAAAGTTATATTAGTTCCGGTAGGTTCGAACCATCACCGACAGGTTTCATACTATTCGTCAAGCCGCACGCTAAACGACTCAGCTACGGGGCGGCTTACGTATGATATTGAAATTACCAATATCAATCAACGAGGGTAGGCCTTTGGTGTGGGATGCAACATGCGTCGACACCCTTGCGCCTTCACATCTTTCAGGCACAGCAGGCTGTGCCGGCGCTGCTGCTGCATCTGCGGAAAACCTCAAACGGCGCAAATACTGTAATTTAACAGGTGATTATATTTTTGAGCCGTTTGGGGTTGAAACGTTGGGGACATGGGGCCCAAGTGCCCGCTTTGTATACAAAGATTTAACAAAGCGGCTGATCGACGCTACGCGTGACCAGAAGGCTGGTTATTATCTTGCACAGAGAATAAGCATTGCCATTCAACGTGGCAATGCTGCCAGCCTTCTGGGAACGTTACCGGTCGGTGACGATGTGGAGGAATTTCACGACGCATTATGCATGTAAATATTTTATGTATTTAATTTAGTTTATTTTATTAATTATAGTGTGTAGTGTTGATTTAATTTAGTATTATTTTGAACTTGTAATTATTTTTTCACAATAATGGAATGAATACATCAACGAGTGAACAATATTAATGTGTGTGTATGTGTGTGTGTGAATTATCTTCAAAGATTAAGGTCATAACTTCAAAAGTTTAGTAAGAGTACTGTACGACTAGTGTTGTGTATGTGTGTGTGAATTGTCTTCAAAGAATAAGGTCATAAGTACGATTAATGTTGACGCGCAATAGTTGCGTCAGATTGGTACTGCACTTATGATCGCGATAGTACATAAAAAAAAAATAACCAATAAGTAGTTCAAGAATCTTAACAAGAATCTTAAATACTCACAAATAATAAAACTACCTCTCGCGAGCGAACGTGTACCATATTAGAGTCCAATATTTCCTCCCTACATGCCGTAAATCCTGTCCAACATGACTGCGGCACCATCTATTACCGTTGCACACGCTGTAACTCACTATTAATGACTGAGTTTCCTCACACAGCTTGCTCATGTATTAGGGGCATTGCAGATCTGGCGGAAAAATATTTGAAGATTTTTTTTACCACTAAGGTCGCAGACGCTTGTGCTTACAAGGACCATCTGGTTACCGTGGCCTATGGAAGACTGCAACACCAGGGGATAACTTAATATCAGTCCCGTTTAGACAAAGCTGGAAATAGTATGCAACATTCAATTTTTATCTGAGATGATGAGATAGTAGCGTTTTGTTTTATACTATTGTAAACTTTATTGAAATGGAATAAGGTTGATATTCAAACCTATCCTTCTAATATTATAAATGTGAATGTTGATGAAGAAGTTTTTTCTTTTTTTAACGATCCAATTTCACTTGTGGGGATGATGTTGATTCTGAAGAATGACCTGGAATAATGATATACTGGATTATCTCTCATGCGAGAGATAGCTGCGGATTTATTAAAATTATACTTACTGGGTCAAATATAAATAAGTGCTAAATACAAACAGACTGTAGTCGCCAGTTATTACCTAAAGGGAAGCGGAAGACGGTTACTCTGTACACTCTGGACCTTTACCAATCCAACATACAGGGGATGACATATGAGTCCACCCTGCATGTATCACCTCCCGAGAGTTTGTTTTTTAGATGTTTATTATTCAATGACGCTATAAACGGTTGAACGAATCTAGCTGAAATTTGGTAGAGGGATTGATTATAGTTCGGAATAACTTTCTTACCCAATAATATGTTCTCATGGGGTGGAACGGGGAGTCTTTTGTCCGCACTTAGCCTCCTTTTTGGACCATTGTTCCCATGGGGTACGGGAACGGGTTCAAAATTGTACGCGGATCATAACAGCTAATTATCGCAACGCCTGATCTGAATTATCCCTTACAGTTAAAAATTTTCTACTGAGTCATATAGTAAGTAATTTTATGTAGGAGTTTCTGCAATATTAAAAAGTTTTTAATTTATCTAAAAGGTAATATTTTGACGTACCAGATGAGCGCGATATATTTTGTGAAATTAATGCTTGACAACTTTCGGTGTTTCGTTTCAGCAGCAATGATTAATGACTGTTCAAAACTTAGGCAGCGGGATTTTTATATAAGTAATAAGTACCTACCTATATAATAAGAATAATTATATTCTAGAACATATTAAACAGTGCTATCGGGAACCAAACTAAGCAGTGCTGGTAATTTTAGAACGCGTACCATTTGCTTGTATCCTTACTACCTTCTTGAGCTTCCTCAACCCTTCAAGTTATACTCATGGATACAAAATATATTTGCATTGCGTTTGGATTAAACCCGCGACCTCTGACGGCCATTAATTATTAAAATTTAATATTCATAATTTTTTTCTTACGCCGAACCGTCAATTTTTTCGAAAATTAAAATAACCTAAGTTGCCAAATCCGCAGTTCAGACTGGTAAAGCGGACACCAGACTCCGAGGTGAAAGCTTCGGATGCGACTGGGAATTAACGCCAGGATGAAGAAGATAGATTAGATTACCTAAGTTGCGCCTTATAACATCAGCAGACTACAATAAAAATCCTATGAGAATCGGCCCAGCCGTTTCGGAAATTACCTGTTAGAAACAGAGTGATAAAATATTTAAAAATTGTGAATTTATCTGAGTATCCTGTATACATTCATATACATAAATTGAAAAGCAATTATTTTAAAGTTAAAACAGCCATTCCAATTTTATTTATTTGTATTGTGAAAAACAAAACAAGTAAGTATGATATATTTCAGTATTTCCAGTCTACAACATTCCTAGTTCTGTAGCAATACTGTTTCCCGTCCCAAACGTATACAAGACGAGACGACGGACACAAGCAATGGGCAAATTGTAGTGTCAGTGAATGTTTGATGGAATGCAAATTGCATTGGCAACGCTCATTTTGATACGGAAGTCGAGGAGACGGGCTATAGTGCTCTCTGATTGCCCCCTTTCTGTAGAGAGCCAGGCAACGAGTCACATAGAGTAAAGTTATATTTTATCGAAAAGAGCTCTCAGTTTATATTTTCATATTTTATTTGTTGGTTAAATCATTGTGATCTGATCTATATATTTTTGAATTAGAAAGATTTAGTCAATCAATTAGCAAATATGGACGTTTCGACTTTTAGTATTACTGTACATTTGATTTCTACTATGATTAGACGTGAAACTGTAATTAAGGTCGACAGAGAGGTTGATAAATACGTGTTCACTAACGCAATTGAAATTAAATTGAATTTAAATTAAGAATTAAATGGTGACTGAGTCGTTTAATCATTCTTCTCGATTTAGATTGGAAAAGTGAATGTTCACAAGGGACTTGAACCCGCGATCAGCGGCCTTACCATAAACTCTTAAAACAGGTCAATAATTAAACTGCTGCCATTCTACCAACTGCAAATGTCACTTTTTAATGTCATATAAATATATCAAAACATACAGGATTACAAAGTGACATTTGCAGTTGGTAGAATGACAGCAGTTCAATATTGACCTGTTTAAGAGTTCATGGTAAGGGCCGAGGCCCTCAAAGGGATAAATACTCTGACCACTGATTTAAACAACGCCACAGACAGGTACTCCATCCTCACACGTTGCGACTGGATACAGTCTGTACGCATAGTCAGGTATGAAAGGAACTTCATTCCCCGCAGGTTTAAACTATGGAATGAACTCCCTGCTGTGGTTTTTCCAAGTAACTACAGGATGGGCATTAGAAGATTCTTAAGTAGGGAGCGCAAATGTGATGCCCCTGGAGTTCCACGCGTCCATAGGCCACGGTGACCACTTTCCATTAGGCGGGCCGTGTGCTTGTCTGCCACCCAAATGGTATAAAAAAGTATGGATAAAATTTCCATTCAATCATTCTTTTCTTTACTTACGCCGTCAGTACTATATCTATTCTGTGCTTACGCTACAAATATTTTGATGAAACATACACAAGAAAGTGATTGACATTTATTGCGAGCATTCGGAGTATCGTTATTCGAAAAAATGTCGTCATCAATAATGTCGATCGCGTCAGGTATACTGCATGAATTGTGATTCCAATTCGACGCGATCACTCACAATTGTGTCTGTCTGCACTTAAATATACTGTACCACTTTATTCTCTGATGTTATGTTCGTATATTGGTTGTGTCATGTGATGAATTTGATCTGTATTTCATTGTAAGCAAATTTTATAACCATTCAGTTGCGTCATATGATTTGATAGATTCTTTTTCAAATTTTAATGTTTCCTTTGTGACATAGCTATTGCATCAGGAAGTTTGCTTAAAAAAACTAAAGAACCATTCAAAATCAGTATAAGAATTTTTAACATAAGCGTATCGATAGAATGAAGCATTGCGATTGGCTGGCTTCACACACACACCGGTTCACAGTAGACGGGCGGCCAATCGCAATACTCCGCTCTATCGATACTTTTACGTTACGCATTCAAGTATTTTTCGTGCTCTGATCTCTAAACTGATATGTAACAACTAGTATTAAATGTAGGATAGTTATTTTCTTACATAAAATCGACCCTATACTTACCAACTTAATAAGTCGCCAATACGATAGCAGTCTTCGCAATAGCGTCTATTGTATACACAACAAATATTTTTCTGTCAGGAAAAAAGCCCTAGCAATTATTTCCGAACAATAATAAACACAATTAAATAACTTGCCTTTCCTTTGTTCGCACCAGGAATTCCGAGAACAATACTGCATCAACAACAAACAACTGGATCTGCTGGAGTTGGAGAAGTCCAAGAAGGACAGATTCCTCGGATGCCTCTCACAGTACCATATCGAGAGTCCATGTTCACGATCCAATAGGTAAGAAGCATGCTAACTTTTACTATTATTACCGGTGACATAGTCTCAAGTTCTTTCTTCTTAAGAAGTTGAAAAGTTAAAGTCGGAAAGCTGACCTCCGGCCTTGGATGCAACCGGGCCCTAGATTCTGCTAAAGCAAAACCTGCTAAAGTAAAGTTCAAAATTAAATGAAAAGAGTTTTTCGTACTCACTTTTTCATACTCTTTACAAAAAGTCATTTAATTTTATATTTTAAAGACCTTTCTTTTAAGTCAAAAATGAAATGGATTTTTTCTGCAGTGTCCGCCTTAAAACAAGGGTATTGCTTTAGCAGAATCGAGGCCTGGGACTAACGCACAGATGGTGATTTCCGGATAGGTATACGTCTAAAGTACAAGCTTGTTCCGAACAATAATTCCGATAGTCCGGTCCGTGGAGAGGTACCGTACGGCGAAGTTTCAAAACCTCCTATCTAGATAGAAAGCTAGGAGCGTACATGGAATATAAATTAACTTGTTTTTATTCAAAACTCTATTATGAAATATGATAAAACTGTATTAAATTTCAATATCATAAAGCTATTGTTATAATTTCGGGCTATTTCAATAAGTTAATTTGTTTAGGTTTTAACCTAGGTACCTACTATTAATACAGAATAGAATTTACATTACATCGTATATTCTATTCATAGACAACTTATTACATATCGCCGCAACAATAAGTCCTGGCGTTCCTTAGCAGTACACGTGTTTCCCTGTTCCTACAATTCCAGGTCCTTTAAACGGGGCGTGAAAAAGCATCTGATGAGGCCGTCAAGCTGAGTGCCACTATTGTAACATAGTATCTACGTGTCTATAATGATGACCCTCTTTGCCGCGACTTTGCTTTCAGCTTACCATCAGGCGAGATGAAATCAAATTGACGTGTCCTATATAAAAAAGAAAACAAAATTGATGTTAAAAAACATAAGATAAAGTTTCAATTTGAAATATTTTGCGCACATGAAATGCTCGATTTGTTAGTGTATGTTTTTTTCTGAGGCATTTACTCTCAGAGAAAAGTTTTACTCAAAAACTATGCATTTTCAACCATTGTTTTGTGTTATTTTGCAAGCAATGCAAGCACTCACTTTTGACGGTTACTGTTTTGCAACTTTCAACTTAACTTCACCCATAATAAGTGCAAATGTGGCATGATATTGTGCACTAAATAGCAACGAGTACATGGTTTTGCTTTTATATCCAACACTGTTA
Organism: Eilema depressum; assembly: GCA_914767945.1. Classification (NCBI taxonomy): domain Eukaryota; kingdom Metazoa; phylum Arthropoda; class Insecta; order Lepidoptera; family Erebidae; genus Eilema; species Eilema depressum. Next base: position 7,246,841 of record OU612026.1, read on the forward strand.
GTCACAAGGGGTCGCTGAACTGTTAACTGGTATTTGTTATTATCGGTCAGAATTGACCCGACCTATATTTTTAATGGGGCTATGTAATGTTCACATTAAAATGTATTGATGAATATACTAGCTGTGCATCAATCAATCAATTAGCCTACTGCAGTCCTCTGCTGGACATAGGCCTCCCCCAATGTGCGCCACGTTTGCCGATCCTCCGCCTTCCGCATCCAGTCCGCTGTGCATATGACTGATGAAAGCGGAAATAAAGGAGGTAGGACACGACGATATTTCCGTCCCAATCGAGCAGTCCGACTAGGAAAGTACCTCTGCTCTACAGAATACCGTGGCCATAATAACCTTGTGTTGGGATCCTGGCGGTGAGTAGGGTAGCCAGAGCTCACTAGAGAGGTTTTAAGCTGTCAGTGGGAAGACCAAAGGTTTGTCATGCTTGTCTTCTGCGCTGATGGCACAGAATCTCTCTGTTCTTACAGGGTCAGCGGTAACCCTAGTGTTGCACTCATCCATAGGCCAAGGTATCCACTCAGGTAGGCCATGTGCTTGTCTGCGACCTAAGTTGTATCGAAAATTACCTCGACTAAATTATAGCTTCATTTTTCTTATATCTCCAACACGATCTCCTATAGTACGCCATGGTAAAGCCACCGGTTGTTAGGTGAGCGGTACCATTCAGTAAAACGCTAGGCTGTTATTTGAATGCCTAATTAAGTCACTTGACTGCGACGTAAACATTAGGTCTTGAGACTACGAACAACTACAAATTATATATTACCACCAGCTATACTTTCAGAAATATGAACGCGCAACTCGCATAGTTATCCACAAATTTATGTGTGATCCATTATCATAATCCTTGAATATAATCCCGTAGGTACGAACGGGTACCCTAATAAAGGCATGCCTGGGCACGTATTACCGTAATGTTGAAGTTAGGTATATATTTCAAAATTCATGGCTGCAACAGATGTCGCAGACACGGAAACTGTTCTTACAGCTTAAGTTCAAGTTATTCTGAATGCTGAATACTCATAGTTCTATACATTCCGTCTATGTTACTATTTTAGTTTGAGGCTGAATACTGTAATCGTGTCAAAATAGTAATAAGTTGGTCACCGATTTTATACCTAACCCCTATATTATAAACTATCTGTTGCCCGCGGCTCCGCCCGCGTGGACATCAGCCCCCCTAGACAAGTGGCAATTCGTTACTCGGCGTATGATGGAATAGAATGACAAATGTATGGGATTTGACGTTTGTCTAGAGGGGCTGATCCCGCACTATCAGCAACATTATCAGGTACCAACATAGACTATTTAGCCTATGTACTTGTAGCTATCGTAGCGTATCAATAATGTAGCTCTCTAATAACGAATTTTTTTTGAAATCGCTCCAGTAATTTTTGAGTTTATTCGTTACATACAAAAGTACAAATATTTCCTCTTTATAATATTAGTACAGATATGTCACAAGATACATTTTACTTTTATGTTTTTCAATTTGTTTTTTGTAAAAAAATCTTTTCCCACACAACTTACTTTGATAAGAAATGGGTCTGACTCATGTTTCTTGAAATCCCATCTGGGCAGTTTAACCGGAAGCTTTCATGCATAAGATATGAGAAAACTTAACCTATTAAAATTTTGTTAAAGTAAATAGAAAAATGTTTTCCGAGAACACACGTTAGACCTAAGGAGGTTTTTTTCGTGCCTATAAAAAGAAGTACCCATGGGTTTAGCTTTTCTTTAATAAAATTAAATGACACTTACAATTTTATCAAGTTTGTTTTTATAATTTAACTAGTCGACCCGCTCCGGCTTCGCTCGTGACATGCTTCGAAGCCACGTATCACCTTTTAGCAATATATGCCCGTATTTCTTTATATTTCAAATAATATAATGGGAATCTATAGGATTTGTTATTATATAATGATTATCGCTCCGCTCCCTTGAGCTGAAGCGTGATGATATACTTACAGCCTATAATCTTCCTCGACGAATGGAGTATTCAAAACAAAAACAATTTTTCAATTCTAACCAGTAGTTCCTGCGATAAGCGCGTTCAACCAAACATACAAACAAATCGACCACGCCTACGCATTAAGTCGTAACGCCATTTTTTCACAAATTGAGATTTTGGTGCCATAAGAACAATATTATATCATGCTATTTTTCCATGAAGACAGAATTTTAAAAAACTCAATAAGTAAGGAGATTTTCGATCGATAATAGTTGTAACTTTTAAACACAACCGCACATATAGTCGCATCGCAAGTTACAATCTTATGCGCTGATCAATCGATTGCTTACGGGTCAAACTCAACAGAGTACCGACGTCGTATGACACGAGGGTCCAACGCATAACGTCCCAACATCCATGTTACGACTCTATGCGACAGTCTATTAGTATGTTTTGTGGTTAGTTACGACTTTATACAATTCAAAAATATTACACTAGGGGTCGTAACTTATACGTACGACCATACGCACTGTTGTAATTTGAAATTATACAAACGTATATAGACGTAACACAAAGTTAAGACTGTATGCTTGGTTACATTGTAAAGATAATGCTATTTGTTTTTTAATAATTCACATAAATACTATTAAAATTTAACTTTTTCCTATATATTTTTCAATTTATTTCAATTATCATTATTTCCCTATGTTTTAGAAGTATAGGTGGCAGTTGAAGTTGAGTTTCAAATATTTGATCATGAATCAATGTAAGGAGAGCCAGTAAATAGTTCACTACAGTTTTGAATAAGAATACTTTAGTTTGTTTGTCTTATAACAGTGACTCAACATAATTAATGCAAAAAGATTAAATTAAAATATCTGAAAAGTTTAAGAAAAGTGAATTTGAGTAAAAATTAAGCGAGTAGAGATGCATAGATTTTAAAACGACAATGTTCAATTTCTGGGCTAAGATTCTTCTAAAAGTTAAATTATTAGGGTAAGTATAAAAAGTTAGATGGACTAATAGCAAAAGGGATACAGATATATGTAAATGTATACCATTACAACTCGGGTATCATTCTAGGTAATGCAATTACATTGTTAATCGTACATTTTACTTAATATACGAGTACCTAACTTAGATGTATCAATGAAGGTGTTCATCTTCAAAACGATATTACTTTACACGCTTTCAATACGGGAGAGAATAGTTCAAACATTCTTAAAAAAATGGTACTTAGGTAGGTGACCTGTATCTCTGGATTAGTTTGAGTGAACTAGATAGATAGATAGATAGATAATTCTTTATTGTACACCAATAAATTTACAGTAATACAAGTAGGTAGCATGTTACGGTTCAATGTACAATGGGCGGCCTTATCGCTAGAAGCGATTTCTTCCAGGCAACCTAGAAGCGATTTCTTCCAGGCAAACTAGACCTATTTTGATAGGTGATGAAACCAAATAGTGAGATGGAATTAACATGCCCTATACTAAAAGTCACTGTTCCTGGTTAAGTATTATTATTATGAGTGCAACAATTTCACAATTTTATCTATAGATTAATAATTGATGATGATGATATTTCCAAAATCCAACAGAAACTGACATGTATTTACTTTCATACTTATCTTATTATTGCTAGAAAGTATGATACGTTGCTTAACTATTCAAAAGGTATTGTGAGTTTCAGAACTTTAAGATCAATTTTATGTTGATTCTTTTCTTAATTACATAAACTACATTTATTTTAATGATTTATTAAGTAGGTAACGTCCCACACCATGAAGCTCTATGAGTGGATAATCGACTCCCAGATCCGACAGGAAATTACACTCTCGGAGTATCAGTATGGGTTCCGTCCCGGGAACGGGACCATGGACCCAGTGTTCGCCCTAAGGATTGTGGCGGGGAAATACAGGGCAAAGATCACGCCCCTGCACTGCCTATTCTTAGACATGCAGAAGGCCTTCGACTGTGTTCCTCGCGCGGTGATCTGGTGGGCACTGCGGGCCAAGGAAGTTCTAGAGACTTACATAGACACCATCCGAGAAACGATTTGCGTTTGGTTTAATAAACCAAACGCAAATAAAAATTTACATATTGTGAGTTGAAAGGAAGTTGATATCATATCATAATTATTACTTTATTAACATTTATTATTAATTAATCTTTATTTTTCAAGCAAATTGTCAAAGAGAAGTTCCGTTAATTTCATGTTATGTATCAATAAAAACATATATTACAGAGATGTTTAAAGAGAGCAAGCATTGTGTAAGTTTGAATTTATGTAAGCTGATTTGAACAAGCATTTTTTTTCAGTTTTTGTTTTGTAACGTGCTCTGATACGACTGTCTGCCTTAGACGTATGCGGGTATGCCGCGTAAAACAATACGCCGTATACCGTCTTATCTAAAACATACGACCTTATTCGTGTTGTCTAAATGGGTCTGAACAGTGGCATATGGTTGTAACAATAACATACGACCTTTGTGCCACTAGTATAAGGTCGTAATTCACTAAATAAGGCTATATTTACGTAAATATGGCTTTTATTAAATTCATACTTCGGCATGATATTACTACACCAATTACTCATAACATTACACAAAAACATCGGCAAAAACGATTTCAAAAAGCAAATTAAACAAGAAAGTTTCTTAAAACGGCTCTCCTGAAAAATCAGCTTTTTAGCGTTTCGACCTTATGCGTAGGTGTGGTCGAAATTCTACAGCTTTATGATATCAACAAATTGGACACCGCAAATCCAAGATTAAGAGATTTTATCAATATTAACCACAACGCTATGTAGGTATAAAGTTGAATGATTTATCGAAATGTTTATCCTACACGCATTACTTTTTAATTTTATTAATGTAAATATTTTGAAAAGGCCATGGATAAGATACCTTATTTATTCCTAGGCGAAGCCAGGACACGCAGTTAGTTCCAGAAATCTTTATTGCTTTTGTTATTCTAAAGAAATGTCTCGCTTTCTAAATAATTGTATAATATAAAAGCAATAACATTGATATTATAACATCAAAGTTCAAAGTGCGGTATTATTATACTTCAGCTTTGATAATGTAGCAATATTTTCTTATTCGTGTGTCGAATATATTTTTGTTTGAGTGAACATGATTTTCTATGATAAAAAATATGAGGAAGACTAAACAGATATTGCTGATTTATTTCGATATTATATCAGAAACGATAGTAGTTTCTTTTTTAACAATCTATCATAAAAGTGCGATGTCAGATTCCACAGCAAGATAATAATATCATCGTGTACAGTCAGTGTCAGAACAATTTTGACTGCGAAGTCACAAAACGATCTTAATACCAAGGTATTAAGAGCAAATTAAACTGTTTTACTAATTTATGTTATATTCATGTTCGAACTGAAGATGTATGCCTAATATCAGAACAATCAATCAACAAGAAAGGGGGGGAAACCAATGTATTAAGATATTTTTGGGTACTTTGTTCGTCAAGATAGATCTGATGCTGACTGTACAGTACTGTGTAGCGTAAGCCCACCCATTCTTCTTCTTCATCCTAGCGTTAATTCCCAGTCGCATCAGAAGCCTTTCACCAAATTTTAGCTGTCATTCTATCTATTAGTATCTACCTATACATAATCCATATCCATACTAATATTATAAATGCGAAAGTAACTCTGTCCGTCTGTTAAGCTTTCACGCCTAAACTACTGAACCGATTTTGATGAAATTTGATACAGATGTACATTAGACGTTAGGAAAGGACATAGGCTATGTTTGGTCGCGATAACCGACATCCACGCGGGCGAAGCCGCGGGCAACAGCTAGTACTATATAAGTATAAAGTAGTCGTGTCTGTACATACACCTTTGAGTCAAAAATAAATAGCGTTTATATATATATTTTTTTTTAAATTAAAAAACTGACATTTATTTCGTTATTTTACCAGTTTTTTCAGGTTAGCCCTTCGTATCAATAAAAGCCTAATGAAATTCCCATACCATAGAACGCTTAACATATTACCACAAAGTTCATGAAGCTACTATAATACTCTAGCTGTACTAATAGGTTTCCCAACTCGATTTTGACAATAAATTACCGCCTTTTAGTGAAGGCAAAGGTTACAAATTGAGCATTTTATTATTCTGCACCCTTATAATCGTATTGGGCTCAATAAGAGGTCAACAGGCACTTAAATATTTTGGCCTTGAATCTTTTAGCAACGCTGTCAATTTTACTAAACGGCTTTATAGGGCTTTATTGAAGGTCATTTTGGTATGTTAATTTTAAAAGGTAGAGCCTCAAGGCTGTAAGAAACTTCTGAATTGTTATGTAACTCGTTTCACTGTTAAGACTTTTAATCAAGCCGATTATCGATAAATTTGTAATTTCAAAACCGTTCTTATGTATACAAAACCTACAGATCTAAATGCTCAAGGACATTTGCGTGTGTATTCACTTTAAATCGTCGCGCTCTAATGGCTGAACGAATAATACCCAAACGAGTAACGAGTAAGTAACCCACTTTTTGTCTCAATGTGTAGCACTGCAAACAGTACTATCAGTATTATTTTAAGAGTTAAAAAATGTGTTATTAGTGAGATACTTGATTGATTCGCTGGTGAAAATATGGTAGTTTTGTATCGTATATATATATTTATATTTAACTAGGTACATACGAAAAAGCGACGTAAAGGTATAAAAGTTTTTGAGGGAGGCTTACTTCTCCACGCAGTAATGTAACTAAAATCCTTTCCATTACCAAGTTTTACGTATGTTTTATTCATAAGATAGCCTATTTAGGTACCTAGTGAATTTGTACAAACAATTTTATCGATGAACAATAAATATTTCATGATTTTTTTATTTAGGGATGATTGAGGAATAAAAAAATATATAAACATTGTAATATTTCCCACTATTAAATCGATGAGTCCAATGAAGTCTGATTTATGATTTTAATTAGAATGCATTATTATGATAAATTGGGCATAAAGTAGGTATATTACGTAACAAATAGTTACATAGGTTGAGTTACCCTGTGAAATATAAGGTGAATCAATTATAAGACAGATCAGAAAACGGTACCGTCAGCATTAGATCGATTCAATATAGCAAAGTAGGTACTAATTACTAAGAGTATTAAGATCTTTTTGAGTACTTTTCTAGTTGAAATAAAACCGCTTTTTACCGGATTCTATCGCGATTTATTTGTTATTATTTACTTTTAGTCCGACGCGACGTTTCGGTCACTTTTCAGCAGTCAGTGGATTTATTTCAATGAGTGACATTCGCGTACTTTATAAAATATCATACCTTGCTATACTAAATATGATACTGACTGTCCGTATGAAACAGTAATATGCGATTATGCGATATTACTAGGATAACTAAATACATACATACATTTTCCCTCCGGGAAAGTTCAGAGAATTCAGAGAGAACGGCCTTCCACGTACTTCTATTCATATACTTAAATACAAAAGGTATTAAAAAAATTCTAGTCTAGTGTATACCTACCTACTTCATTACAGATAAACTTATTAATGACATGAAATGACATGAAAAAAGACGGGAAAAAAAAAGTTAGATGAAACTCTTTGTTGCGGAGTGATCATTCAAACAATAAATATTAATACTATTATCATCTTTTCAGAGCATCATTTCTATCCGTGTGTGTTCGCCGGCGGGTACCCTCCGATGAGAACCTCAACACCGATTATGCACCCATACAGAGGTACCCCAGGTAAGAGCAAATTAGATTATTTAGTAAATGGCATTTCAAACGTTTTACATGTAATTATTTAAAAGCAACCTCGTGATATAAACGCATGATGTACCTATCAATATATTGTTTTATGAAATTGAAATTATGATTTACGAAGTATTGAATAGGTACTAATGCTATATTTGTATAGCACAAATATCTCTCATTAACCATTCTATCAACCAATTAGCCTATTACAGTCCATTTACCTCTCCTGATGTGCGTCATTGCTTCATATGTCGTCCTTCCGCATGCAGCCTGTCCCAGCTACCTTTTTCAGTTCGACAGTCTATCTGGTCATTTTCCGTTTGCAATTTCCCTGATATATATACAGGGTGTCCCAAAATTCAAGGATAAGCCGGCAACAGAGGGTGGCCCTACTTATGGCTGCTCTGGAAAAAATAAGAAAAAAAATATATATCTCTATTTTTTTTTTAAATTATTTAAACTTTTTTAAAATCCTTCGAAATTCGGTACCCCTAATGATATTTTCAACTACCAGGCCCACAATTTTGCAAATATTTTTGAACTCTTTTCTGTATTAGCAAGCTAGGAAGCATGACTATCCATCACCACCCTGAAAAATTATAGAATATTTGTAGTTATTTTACAAAAAATGAGTCAAAATATTTTTTCGTCGTCAAATTTTCATACATTTTTACTTTCGACCCACTTTATCTTATCTCGGTGAAAAAAAAAAGTACGGACACGACTATGGCATCCTTTTTCAAAAATTGGCGCAACTATCCAAGATTTCAAAATGGTATGATTTGGGTATGATACTATAATGAAATACTTACTAAAAAAAAAATTTTTGTAAATAAGAATCATATTTCATACATTGCTTTTATTGAAAATCACCAGATACTCAATAAAAAATCATTGACGGGACTTTTGACTAAGTGGTAACCGAGTCGGTTATCACATTACGAGGTTAAGCAACACAAGCCAGGGTGGTTTTCGGATGGATGACCATTCTTAAGACATTGAGGCACCTCCGTTTCTCAGAGAGTACGTTAGGCCGTCGATCCCGGTTTCCCGGTGGCCATATGAGTATCTATGACAGTTGTTACGGGTAGTTGGACCCCTAAAAGTCCAACAACTGGATGCACTACATAACTTTGATATCGCCAATGGGTTGTGGAGGTCAGGTGGCAGTCGCTTCACGGCAAATTTCACATTTCTGCTGTTTCACAGTTAGCCGGGAAATCAGAGGCTTAGAGTTTTATTGGAATTGTCTTAAGAACAATAGGTCTCCGAAAACAATTGCAACGCTGGACTATCAATGCGGTTGCGGATTATATTTCTGGCAAAAGATATGCACGAAAAATAATGTATTAATGCCAGTGGCAAACAATTAAAACATGTAAAATAAAAAAAAAATTATCAATAATGCAATAATTATAAAATTATACCATTATGTTTGTTTAATTTTTTAACAGTATGGATGTTCAACACTCATCATCCTCTGAGCCTTTACAAAATACAGAGTCGGATTTTATGATTAACTGTGAAACAGCAGAACCGCGAAATTTGCCGTGAAGCGACTGCCACCTGACCTCCACAACCCATTGGCGATATCAAAGTTATGTAGTGCGTCCAGTTGTTAAACTTTTAGGGCTCCAATTACCCGTAACAACTGTCATAGATACTCATATGGCCACCGGGATCGACGGTCTAACGTACTCTCTGAGGAACGGAGGTGCCTCAATGTCTTAAGAATGGTCATCCATCCGAAAACCACCCTGGCTTGTGTTGCTTAACCTCGTAATGTGATAACCGACTCGGTTACCACTTAGTCAAAAGTCCCGTCAATGATTTTTTATTGAGGATGAATGCATTGTCTACAAAGTAAATCTGGTGATTTTCAATAAAAGCAATGTATGAAATATGATTCTTATTTACAAAAATTTTTTTTTTTAGTATTTCATTATAGTATCATACCCAAGTCATACCATTTTGAAATCTTGGATAGTTGCGCCAATTTTTGAAAAAGGATGCCATAGTCGTGTCCGTACTTTTTTTTTTTCACCGAGATAAGATAAAGTGGGTCGAAAGTAAAAATGTATGAAAATTTGACGACAAAAAAATATTTTGACTCATTTTTGTAAAATAACTACAAATATTCCATGATTTTTCAGGGTGGTGATGGATAGTCATGCTTCTTAGCTTGCTAATTCAGAAAAGAGTTCAAAAATATTTGCAAAATTGTGGGCCTGGTAGTTGAAAATATAATTAGGGGTACCGAATTTCGAAGGATTTTAAAAAAGTTTAAATAATTAAAAAAAAAATAGAGATATATTTTTTTTCTTATTTTTTTCCAGAGCAGCCATAAGTAGGGCCACCCTCTGTTGCCGGCTTATCCTTGAATTTTGGGACACCCTGTATACGAGTGTTACCTGAAGTAATAATTCAAATGTAATATAACTAGATCTAATTACCAATTAGTGTAATTGTATCAATATGCCTGAGTGAGTACTTTGTGCTGACGTGTAATTAAGCATAGCTATGCCGAATCGAAACAGCTGACGGCTTCCTGCGAAACGCGAGTGAGATTATGTCAAGGGATTAGGTAAGCTCCACAATTACCAAGGAAGCAAAATTTCTTAAGTAGGCACAATTATTGGAAAACTTCTTCAATAAATTCTTAAATGATCATCATATCATATTTTCGTTAGTCCTGGTGGCATTCAAAGCTTGCAGTTTGAAGCCTGATGTTCACTCTTTTATTAAAACAATACATAGCTTATCTGTTCTGTGACATAGCTCCATACATAATACTCCATTTCCTGTGAACGCTCGGGTAGGCAGAGGTGTATTAAGACCCACATTTCGCCAACTATCATTCTCAGTTCCACGTAATAGGGAGCATACCTATTGCCGTCAAGCAGGCACTTTGTCATGAATGTGGGAATTGTGTGGTTACTGTCGGATGGAGAACAGCCTCAAAATAAAAGGAAAACTGCATTTCTGAATAAACTACATTGGACACTATAATAGAAATTTCAAATTGATCAGATAAATGGATTATGGCCGGCAACCAATTAATTAAATTTGGATATTATAAATGGCTTATAAGGATAACACCACCACTTTGGTCGGTCACAATCGATTGACCTAAATGGCAATATCGTTGGAAAATATTATATCCATTTAGTTAATCACAACAGCGATAGTTTTATTTTGAATGAAATACTAAATATTATGCAGTACCTGTAACATAGATTTTATTTCATCTGTTGTGAGGAGTTACCATCGTTTTAGTAAAATCACATAAAATTAACGCGTTGCATCAATCAATCAATCAATCAATTAGCCTATTTGCAGTCCACTGCTGGACATAGGCCTCTCCCACTATGCGCCATGTTTGTGTTCTTTTTCGCAATGCGCGATGCATTCACATTCTCCTGAGCATGTTTTCTTACTACTTAACGCCTAGGCCTTACTGTTCACTTCGCACCGGTAGTTCCAGAGATTGACATGATCAGACAAAAACAAACTCTTCAGTGTTCAAGGATCGTTGACTGACTGAGTAATTGTAGTTATAGTATTAGGTATAATCATCATCATCATCATCATCTTTCTGCCCTTGTCTCAAATATTTGGGCTCAGCGCAACATGTCATTTTTCTCCATACATTCCTGTCAGATGTCATTTCCTCTTTCATGCATCTTTTCTTGGGCCTACCTCTGCTCTACATTCATACTTTGGACTTTTATTACAACATTACTTTCATCTCTTCTCATAAGTAGTATGTCTGTACTATAACAGTCGCTAGGTACCTATAATATCTAGATAAAATTATGAGAAGAATAAACTTGCATTATCACACACTCTTCTGTTAGGTTTGGTCAACCAACCCCGACACCGCCCGAGCTGTGTGCCTATGATGCCGATCTGGAGTGCTCATACTTCAGGCGAAGGCCACGGTCGGTGTGCAGCCAACCTGACCCCAAACGCTACACCTGGATGCCTGAAGATGAAGACTTCACCCGGATGGAGTGGCCACAGTGAGTAATGATTTTTGTTCTGATAGTCTTCTTACTTAATAATTAGATATGCTGTAGAGCCATACGCTTATTTCCATTAATATTTCGAAATGATAACGAAAAAACAGACAATGTCTAATGGAAATACTGAACGTGAACAATTTTTTTATACATAGAACACGTCAATTTGACTTTACCTCACCTGATGGTAAGCTAAAGGCAAAATCTCGGAAAAGAGGAAAAGGAAGATTCATTATAGATACGTGCCATGTTACAATAGTGGCACTCAGCTTGGCGGCCTCATCAGATGATTTTACACGCTCCGCTTAAAGGACTCGATTGCACTCGTAGTCCCGGGACTGTAGTAAGAGGGAAACACATGTACGAATACACACATTTTATAGAATAATTCTGTTGCTCATTAAAAGATTATCGCAGAGATGTTAAAAGTTGATATTTCAATATTCTATTCTTAAAATCTACTTATATAAAAAATAACAATTATGGGGCACCAAATCATCCAATTACCTATGTAAAAAGAAACTTTTAATGTTAGGAATGAAAGTTTTTCTGTACATAAATTGATGCATTGAGATCGGTGATTTTGTTTTTAATCCTTATTCATTTAATACTAAAATCTCTATTAAATTCATTGACAAAATTGAATGGGATCTAAATGGAAAGAAAAATATCCGAGACAGCAAGCAATCTAACATATCCTTCCTTCCTTCAATTTTCTTCAGACATTCCCACCGACAACAACCTTTTGAAATTTACATAACCATCAGGGAAAGAATGCCTCGTTATTTTCATAGCTTTCTTTACGCATAATTGATTTTGTGATCAACTTGCTGACGTTGGTTGAGATATTGCATAAATAATGGGTAGGCATAAGTTGAGTTCTGTAAATATTTTAGAATATTCTTTATCGATGACAACTGTACATTAAAAGAAATCCTTAAACATTGTCTCTGTTTTTTGGAATTAAGTAGGTAATTGTTTGTTTGATATTATCTGAAGTTTACACTAATTTCACTCATTAAAATAAACTACTTTTTAATGGATTCTATCGCGATTTATTTGTTATTATATACTTTTAGCCCGACGTTTCGGCTACTTCTCAGCAGTCATGGTCGCGGGTTGACTAGTAAGAACGCGACAAGTGTAATATAATATGCTATAATAACAAATACATCGCGATAGAATCCGTTAAAAAGTAGTTTTATCTCACTGAATGAGATTCACGTCAACTTCAGACAGTTTCAAACAAAAACAATAATTACTTAATTCCACAAAATAGAGACAATGTTAAAGGATTTCTTTTAAATGAGCATTTTACGTTAATATTTAGCACAGTCCTTACACATAAATGTAATTTTACTCAATATCGCATTGTTTTTGGGTAAACTTCTAGTCTAACTGAAAGCATAAATCTACGTGTAAACTAAAATAATATTTTAGTTCATGCATTTACTAACGAATAAATAAATTGAACCACAAGTCGAACAGATGACTACTAACTAACAACAAAATATTTATCTCTGATGTTGGATTTCAAATTGTGCAACAGCTAAAACGAGTACAGTATTCGCAGTGCAATACAATGCAGTGATATTCGCTACAGCGTCAATAATTCATTGTTTTGTGTTTCAGATCGGTAATAGAAGATAACGCGGGTTGGCCCCAAAATTACAATGTGGACCAAATCGCGTCAGTCAGTCGAGGAGGCTCGTTACCTCGACCACCTTCTATAATTCCGTAAGTATTTGTAGTATAATATTTATTACATGACTATAAATAAAAATGCAAGTAAATATATATTCATATCCATCTTAATATTATAAACGCGAAAGTACTTGTCTTTCTGTTAAAGTGGCTCTATCGTAATTTCAATCAACTAAAACTACGTGGCATTAAAATAATAAACCTGAAATTTTATAACTGTAAAAGCTTTTTTTCAGCTTCGCTTTTTTGAAAATTAGTAATAAAATTCACAGTAACTTGATTACAAATAAACTAATAAACTAAAATATTAACAAGAATAAAAAGAGAGGTCAAAAGTTCAGGCCTCGAATAATTCCAATTCAATTTCTTTGTAAAGTTATTTTATGCTTGAATATAATTTAAATTTCATTTTTACACTTTTATGATTTTTAGAGAACATTTAAGTTATAAAAAAATAAATTCTATTATTACAGTCTATCTATTTTTGTGACCAGTAAAATGGGAATATATCCAATAAACCTAGAGATAGTAACTGAAAAATTGGCGTTCCAATAGTTCAGTTACATTCAAAAAATTCTTTCTCCATTTTTAAACTAGCAACGTAATGTGTAACTGACATCGAGGGTTGTAGTTTTGTACCCTTTTTCGTTTTTCTCTTTTTTGGCAAAAACATTCTAGCAATTCAGACTGCGAAAATGTGTTAAAATCTTGTTATAGGACGTTACTAAGATAAAATGCTTTTGATAGTAAATCAATACGTTATTTTAGCTTGATGTGCAGATAAATTCAGAATTATTTTCAATCCATGTCCATTTATAGCGTCTATAATACTCATTGTGGTTACATTGTCTGCCTATATTCTCTTTATCGCATTTCTGCCGCCCAAGACCAACGCCCAGAAACAGACAATTTTTAACTATTTTCATCCAGTAATCAGAGGTTCATGTGTGTCATGTTTTTGAGTGACGTCATTCACCTTACATATAGAACTATTGGGATATTAACCATGTATTGTTTCGAGTATCCGATATTTCGGCGCTGTTGCCGCATTTGCAACACATGGTAAATACTCATACTTGAAACTATACATGTTAAATATCCCGATAGTTCTAATAGTAATGTGAACGACCATGAAAGTATAAATATCAATGTTATTCACCTTTTTGTAAAGCAGCTATATCAGGAGATATTATTTGAGGCTATATACGAATTCTGTTCCATTTTCTAGACACCTTTTTATAAGAAGACTTCAGTCCCACACAATAAATTTTACCGTAATATTAGATACGTAAAACTGGATTATTTCTAATAAAATGAAACTCCCAAGACATTGAATGAAATAAAGCTAGACTATTAAGTAACTTGTCTACGAGTACATCACTGTGTAAAAATATTATTCCAAGATAATCTTTTTTTCAAAGAGCATAAACATAAATATATTACCTATTAGGTATACTTGTAACAGACAAAATGTCCCGCCATCTGCTTCTATCATTACTTACGTACTGACCTGTCTACTGAAGTCTATGCATGAAGTGAAAAGAAGACAAATACTTTAAAACGTTACATTTCAATGACTACATTACAGCAGTACAATGGCTTTAGCCACTTCATCCTTTAGTACTATAATAACTACTTAATTTACTATTGTTTTTATTTTCATTACTATCTTGCATATCTACCAAAAACTATACCATAAACCTTCTTCTGTTTCGAGATGAAATCAGGGAACAAAGCGGCATCCTATAGTGTGAAAAATAGTGATAATAAATCAGTAACCTTGTCAATCATGTAGCGTTGGATTTTTTGGGGTATAACGAATCATGGCCCCTTTCATATTTCTCAAGTCACTGGATCTAATCAGTGGAATGGGTAGGACCCCATTTCCCTATCCTACTAGTATTATTGGAATGGCTTGAATTCCTTACTTCAATCAATAGCAAACCCCAAAAAAAAAACATTGTAACAACCAAGCTAGAAAAAAATCTAGCATGGAAATCAGATAATTCATCTATGAAATATTGCTATCTCTCGAGCCTCCTGTCTCCAGTCTGTCCCAGCCACCTTTCTCAGATCGTCAGTCCATCTGGCTAGAGGGCGTCCCGTCCAACCTTCCGTTTGCTTTCTCGCTGTCTCCACTCTAGGACTCTTTTGCCCCAACGGCCATCGGTCATACGACAGACTAAAAGATTTGCAGATATTTTTTGACCACAACGAATGTTATTGTTTTGTTGGCAGACAAACCATACGATCTCTCTGATGCCTGACATTACACTTTAAGAGAACATAGTAAAATATTTCACAATATAACCATTGTGAATGATACAAACACAATATATTTTTCTAGTATTTAATTGAAATTTAATTCAGTTGAAATTATTATACTGAAATACAGACGATACATTTAGTACAATCTGCCTTTTAATTGGAACTTATTTCCAATAATTCATTTTCAATATCAATTTATACGCATATTATTATGTAGATTACAAAACTTTATTGGAAATTATTGAAAATTACAAGACTTTGTTTTCATATTCATTCATTCATTCATATTTTCCTATCAGATTTTTTTTCAATGAAAATATTTATAACAGTTTTGTATGTTGGAATTCAATTTTGCCTCATAAGTCCTGTAGTCTAAACGTGCAATTGTCACGACTCTTATCCGAGGAATGTGCAAAATATTGTTTTCTTTTCACAATATTTTAAATAAATTCAGTCAGTGTAGCCTATTTTGATTAAAACAACCAAATATGATATAGTATACAAGCAAATAATGCTTGTATACGAAGGATGCTCAGAATGGTTCAACAATAAATGAGCAAATATACTCTTAAACCCTTTTTATAGCAATTCTTGGGGTTTACCAACTGAGGGTAAAGGTAATATCCCTCGTCAAATATTAGTTAACATCCACAGAGGTACTTACAACCTTTATGAACTTTTTTCTTGAATATTTGAGCGTAACTTGACCTTCAGTATAAAAAGATAAAACAACCTTTGCTAAATATTTGATGAAACTGCGACCAAAGAAATTAATAGTTGCAAAGTTTGACTATATCCACAGAACAGATAATAGCACTAAATCGAAATAAGTAAAGTAGGTACTTTATGATTTTTCAAACATACATAAATACGCTCTACTCCCTTCGGAATAGGCAGAAATAATAGTCTGCCTTCTGCCGCTGAGTTTCTTGTCAGTCTTCTCCGGTATTCCATCGGTATTTTATGGCTTGCTTATGACGGAACTTATAAAACTTACAAAGTCAGAAACATACCGACTTCGTAAGTTTTCCAAGTTCCCTTTTTAATGGTCTATACATTTTGACTTTAACTTGACTCTGCTTATTACCTTACACGCGAAATTTAGGTCCGGCATACATTATAGTTTGGAATAATTAGGCCATCTTTATCCCTGGGATAGACACGCACAATGGCCCAATAAGGAGGACAAAAGAGTCCTCTTTTCATTTTCCAGATAGATTCCCATGAGTCACGGTAACAGAATCAGACTGCACACGTGTGGAGCCTGCTGACACTGTTAATTCTAATACGCACCATAAATCACATTAGACGTAGTGCGAAATGCCCCATTATTTGTAATAGATAACCTCTTCTGTAATCCAGACATGAAATTCGTCACTTGTCACGACACAATATACACAATGGGCCATCATTTACCTTCTGTTGGCTCAGAGGCTATTCTCCAAAAGCTAATAACACTCGGGGTGATATAAAGTAATTACCGTGATAAGTCGAAAGTGTGTTATGGTGTTAATGGATAAAAGTGGTTCTGGACAATACAAATAGGAGAGGATATTGTGATATTTGTAGGAGGAAATATTTTTATATCAAAATAAACAAGTAGGTAAATAACTATAATTGGGGTTGGGTTACATGTAGGTATGCGACCCGATCAAGATCTCTGAGGTTGAAGCCAAGAGAGGCTTTCTCTTAAGCTCGGGGGGTCAGTCGGCACTCACCCCTGTAAAGTATACATAGACTAAATTATGAAAAGGAGAATAGCGGACCTCGGGTTCAAAAGGGTAAGCTTTAGAATGATGCGACCCGGGATTGACGCTCGAATGAACAGAGGACTAAAGAACTAAAGAACCTGTTAAAATATACTTAGACATTCTTACAAAATATTTTATTACGTAGAGAAAATAAGTATATTCTAGTTGTTATATTTAACTTATAAAAGAAACGTTACGAACACATAAATTCAACGAAACTACCTTACTTACTTAGTAACTTTACGAAGTTTTCAACTATTTACCAAGAAGTTGCGACTGGGTAAAAAATTACTACCAAAACTTATTAAGTTCTTTGCAGTATTTTGGTATAAATTGAGTAACGTGAACAAAATGAAGAAAATAATACCAACTTTCATTTCTCCACTATTGAAAGTCAGCCTTAACTATAAGAATAATATATATTTATATTATGATAAGCACCTTTATATATTTACAGATGCCCCGCCCACACGCCTATACCACCGCCGCCCCCACCACCCCCTCTCACCATGCCTCCCAACAGGTAAATACATACTATAAAATGCACGTAAATTAAGATTCCGAAGGTGACCGTATACGACAACTGCAGACGCACGCAGAATATACACATAGTTCATTGCGGCTTCTCAATGGTCCCCTTTATCCGTATCAGAGTTTAACAAGTAACGGGTGCGACGTATCTACTGCACGCGTCGGCAGTTGTCGTATGCGGTGGGCTTCGGCATCATACCTTTATATTTAGACATATTATGAAAATATATTACTAAATATATCCGTACATACATACTGTAGATGTCAAAACACAACTGCCGTGCGTAACCATGTTCTTCAAAAACAATATTATAGGCAGTGTCATTCAAGATACTGTATTTTTTTAATGATAACCCATATATCCAAAAATGTCCTAGCGCTTAAAAGTTATGATGGAATAAAGCATGAAAAACATCGCATCCGAAAGGCAAATTAAAGGCAAGGAAGTCAATTACGAGATACAACTGCAAGATATAAATAGATACAACTGCAAGATATAAATAGTTTCAAAACCAAGTGCTGGTAATTTAATTGAAGTTCCCTTTGAGGAGAATAAAGCGAGCTGAAAACGAGGAAGTTCTCCCAGGTAGAGAAATCGAGTACCGCAGGGTACTGAATAATTTTGCCCTTCGATCTTTAATGTTTAAGATAATCAAAAATATATTTAAATCCTTGTACACATGGATAGGCAAGTATTTTAACTATAAAAATGTTCCAAAATAATTAGTGGCAAATGTATAATTATATTGGTTGTATAAGGTTGTCCCTTAAAATAAAATCAGTAAAAGAGGCGAATTTTTTTCTTTTGTTTTGTTTATTATGCTTTTTTTATTATGCCTATAAGCTTTGAATAAATTACGTGGATTGCCATATATAACTATCGCACAAATGAAATTTGAAAACTAAGGCCACATCGTCGCTATTAATCTATAGCACATAACTTAGCTGAATAGCCTGCCAATCCAATACGATCATATCCTTTGTCACAAGATCCTATTGATTAGAACTCAGATGCCACCGATACATTGGGACTGTATCTATGAACAGGACGTATAGAAATTTATAGTTATAGATTTCCAGTAAGAACCTATCTAAAGGATATTGTTTTCAACTACCTATGTAGATGCAAACTCCGTTCTAGGTATGATTTTAAATACAAAACAAACAAGGTTTGCTCGTCTGTGTTAGGTATTTCGTCATCTGAAGCGTCGGTAGCTTAGTGGTTAAGGAGTCGGCCTTACGATCGAGAGGTCCCAGGTTCGAATCCTGGCCATTACACTACCGACGTGCACCCACTCCTAGCACAAGCAATTTAGCTTAGTTGGAGGGGTTAACGGGAATATTAGTATTTCGGTAGCTAATATTCTTTAAAAAAAAAAAATTACGTTTAAATATCTACCCGTCTGCACGTCGGCGGACGCGTCCGCCGATGAAATCTGCAGATGAATCTGTTTACGTTTATAGGAGTCATTACAGGTCAATACCTGTTTGAAACTTTCAAGGTCATTACATACAAATGTTTTGCTTTTCAGAACAAAGCATGTATCCTTCGCTCGTTCCCACACATTGACCACGTTTGACGACTCAGTGATGCCTGCCGCAGTAGGAGGTAACCGTTTCAGGCGTGACTGCGAACGACTCATTGATGGAAGAGTTATTAAGGTAGGTACTACGTATTTCATATAGGTTCAATTTCTATAATGTTGTCAAACGAACGTAAGATGTATCATTTTCTGTAATAATACGTTTTTCTGATGTAAAAAAATTAAAGGGTGACAATGTTTTTTTTTACTATAGTATGTAGAAGACTAATAATGACGAATGATTGTACATTTTTCTTAATAATGATTCAAGTAAGCTCTCTCGTATTCTCCGTGCTATCCTCAAAAGACATCCAGGGCCCTTACCATGAACTCTTAAAACAGGTCAATATTAAACTGCTGTCATTCTACCAACTGCAAATGTCACTTTGTAATCCTGTAGATATATTTAATTTAGTTATAATTTTCAAGAACCGGTATATCAACATCAGGTCCAAATTACTTGATTAAGAATATTTTAACATGAACATTATTATTTTATGCACATTTTTTTTTATTTCAGCCAGAAGCAAAGCCCTACTCAACACTGCCAGTAATGTTTCAACCATTTCCTCCGTATCCACAATTTATGGCACAATCAGCACCAGCGCCGATCCACTATCCACCGCCACTGCAACCAATGCCTACGCATCCAGCACCGACGGTGCCTAGACCCACTCAAACGGAACAACCTAAAGTTGTCGTTTTAGGTAAATATTGATCCACAATTATTAAAATGTTCTCTATAATCTGCCACTAGAAATTGCGGGATCCATATATTTATATCTTGGTATTAATTTAGTATTTAATTACACTAATAGATTTAGCAAAATTATGTTTAATCACCACATATTAAATAAACAATACCATAAACTAATATATGCAAGAATAAGAAGAAAGGAATAAAAGCTCTGGCGTCGAAAAATTCCCAAATTATGTTTACATGTTAAAGTTAAAAATGTATGTTTCAGATTCCATAAAGAAAGGAGTGATGAGAACTCAAGCAACTCAAACAGAAGTTTGTTTAGGAAGAAAACCATTACCTCCTAATTATTTATCTTTGAGTCCTCGAACTATAAAAAGGGTAAGGCTGTATTAGTAGTGTATGGATCATTCATTACCGATATTATAATAATAATTATTACTGATCAGAAAGTTCCTCTAGGTTCTAAAAAAAATTCAAAAGAAACCCTACATAAATTATTTTGTTCTAGGTAAAAATGGTAGCAGCAGGTGTACAAACAAATGGATATACTGTTGGAACTAGAAGACTCACAAAATCTTTTTCAGAAGTTGGAGGAGATAGATTAGCTGGTAATTCACCTAGTGATATCACCACTACAATAGAAAGGTATCTTATACTTCAATAATACTTCTCTGCTTGAATTAGAATGATTTAAAATAAGTCACAAGCTAGTTTACACAATTTTTTATTCACAGTTTCATCAACAATGATCATGAAAAGCTACATAGAACACAATCTGAAGAACCACCCAGATCACCCCGATCACCAACATCCATGATGCCTTCTTCACCTCTCCATCGCGGTGATTCAGATGACGTTACTTCATCATCAGTAAAATCTGTAGCTTCCTCATCACAAATAGATAAGTCATCAGAATTGAGCGCTTTACAGCGACAAGCGCAAGAGTACTTCCAACAGAACTTCCAGTTTATTCATGAGAGTGATAGAGATGATACAATAGAGGATGATATAGAAACTATAGAAAAGAGCATGGCACTAAATCGTAGAAATTTAGAATATTTACAACAAGAAATTGCTAAACAGACAAAGGGAGATAAATCTCTTAGGTCTATACTTTCAAAAAGTACCAGTGATGCTTCTCAAAAGACAATCAACTCGCATCCCTTTTCGAAAACGTCCACTTTCCAATCTGAGCCTTCAACTGAAACTTCTGCTACCACTACAGATGATAGTGAGAAGAATGAAAAAGAAATTATTATAGATTTTGAACCTAGACCTGACGATGAAGCCATACCTTTTACGACGCTCAAAAGGAAAAATAGAAGAATGCTACAGAAAACTTTGTCAGAGGGTGAAATTCTTTTAGACGTGTAAGTACTCTATTATTTAAAATTAGGATAGTTAATCGATTAATAATAAATATTTTTATATCGATTTAGAAAGGGAAAAGATTCAAAATTTCATTCAAATATTATCATTATTATTATTTTTATATTTTGTTCTATTTTAATTACTAAGAATAATTTTTTTCAGAAGAAAAACCGAATTACAATCTATTGACAGTATCAAAGATGCTCCAATAGTTATGTCCACAAGTCAAGAAAATATGACAAGAGAGGATCGTGAAAGAGAAGCTATGTATAAACAATATATCGGTCAAAATTATAATCAAACTCCTATTAAAGACGAAGGTATCTTTGGATTCGAACCTGATGGGTCTTTCAGGTATGAAAACAAGAATAATGAGATTGCTACACTTTTATAAATATTAGATAAAAACACTTAAAACTAGAACCATTGCACACAATCCACTGACTGGAAAATTATAATTACTGCATTGCCATCAACTTTATATTAAGTATAGCTATTCTACAATCACTACTTTATCTTATTCTCATTCTAAGTAACAGCTAGTTTTAGGGCTTCCAAATTGGTATGCTATGCTTTCATTCGCTCTCATGCATATTTCTTTCCATAGTTCTTCAGATGGAAATGCATATGAAGATTTTCATGAAAAATACATTAGTTACAAGCATGAACCATTTAGAAATCGAAGCGTAAGTTTTGAAGAGCAAACTGAAATTATAGTTGGCAAGGATGAAATTCATGAAAGCAGGTATGCACGCACCATTTTTAGCTGTACGATTTGAAATTATATGCTAGCAAATATAGCAAAGCATTTAGAAAATGTAGTTGGACCACTCAAATTTATTTATTAAAACATGTTTTTCAATAATATTAGTAAAAATATTTCAAATGCTTTAAAGTTAAAAATTAAAAACATTATACAATGGGCTACCTTGATCTTTCCAGTAAGTTAACAGTCTTTAACCTTGATCTTTTCAGTACTGCGAAATCTAGCCCCGGCTCTCCAAATTCTGTTACTATTGAAACAGAAATGGACCACAAAATAAAGCGGGCTGTTATTTCTAACACTGTAACTACTATTTTAACTCCTCTGGATAAAGTTTCACCTTGTGCATCTAATGAATCACTCACAGTCGATCATAGCAGGTAAATACAAATGGAACAGGTGTATTTTTTTAAAATAATGTCAATTTATGTTCATAAACTTCATATTTTAAAAAAGTGTTTTTTTTTTGAAGATTTAACAATAAAAATGCTTTTGGGTGGTTGTAAATAGTATGCTTCTAATTTTTCCAGTATTTACTTTTTAGTGTGTTTTGTTAGTTTATAATGATAACTATTTCAATATCTTGTAAAAATTATTTACTAACCTTAAAAATAGTTTTTTACAAAGAATATTTATTTATTTAAAATGTCAAATTAATACAATGTCCAATACAAATATATCAAGTACCTAGCTAACAAAGCCTTTGTTAGTTAAAATTTGTTAAAAAATAGGTATTTATTGATAGAATATTGCGATTGAACCTGTATCTCAGTCATAAAGCAACCCTACAATACAGATTATTGTACATATATTATAAGAAAGTTTTACTTTATTTTCACCTTAACTAACCCAATTGAAGCCTCACTGGCTAGACAAGCTTTTACCATATACTACATACAGTTCCAAATAAAAAATAATTAAATAATTTGTGGCTTTTCTGTTTATTAAAGAGATCATTCGGAAGGAAATTGGAACGAATCACAAACTACTGTCTTGCAAATTGATTCTGGTACAGAAAATGGAACAGTGATAAGGTAGATAAGGCACAAATCTGTATATTTCTTTCCATTTTGTTATATGAAATACTGACCATTCTATTTTATAGTTCATCAGATTTAAGTTCATTAGCTGCATCACCTGGAGCGTTAGCACTTTTAACACCCACTTCAAGGAGAAAACAACTTTTGCTATTGCAACATCAACAACGATCTTCTTTGGATACAGATGCCTTGGATGAAGAGTTTGATGCTTCACAAGTAAATATGGTTTACAGAAACATTAGATATTTATTTAGCTTAAAAAGAAATCTAATTAATATTTCGATTTTTAGAGTCAGTCACCTACATCTCCAAGAAATAAACTTGATACATCAAGTTCCAGTTCCCAGCAAGCCCGTACATCACTATCACCACCTGCTGTAGTCCCAAATATTTCGTTGCCCATTACTAAGCAACCAACTATTTCAAAAACTATTTCACCTGTCGCTCCACCAAAAGTCAACCACATGCCTGCGATAGCTATTACTCATCCAAGTTTAGATCTAGCAGATGTCCCGTTTAAAAGAACACCAAGTATTATCAATAAAAGGCGAGAACGAGCTTTAAGTCCATCAAGGAGAAGAGATTTACAGAAAAAAGCCCAACAAAAAGAACCCAATGGAACTATTTCAAATCAAATAATAGAATCTCCATCTGAACCATCTCTAGTAAAGACTGTTGGCAGTGAAACAAGTTTAGCTAGAACAGATTCAGGTAAAATGAATACTACTGATGTATCAGAAAGTACAACCACAACAGAAGACTACGTTACAGCTAATTCTGATAGTTCTAAGAAAAGCTGTAAAAATCAAAATCATAGTAAGTAAAAACAATAAAGAAGAAATCATATTATGCATGATTTCTAGTATTATTTTAAACTGAATATATTTTAATTTTAGATCCAGAAAATAATAAAGCTCAAGAAGGCTCATCGTTTGAAAGCGCATCAAGCCTTTATTCTTCAACACGAACAGAAAATATTGTCGAGGATTTAATAGTGCCAAGTTATTCACCGCCTTTACAAATCAATGATGACTTCATCGTTCCTGACCTGGTTTCACCTCCTTTACCGTTATCAGATAGGTTACCTAAAACCACAGTGGAAAAGATTGAAGTTAAAGCTGATATCAATCCTGCCATTGACCACATCAAGAGAGAAAAGACTGATATTAAAATTAAAGAAGATTTGCCAAAAGTTTCCAAAGTAAGTATTTTCATATACTATTATAATATTTTGGTTTTTCATTTTTATTATTAGAACTTGCATGAAGCTTTATTGATTCTTAAAACTTTCCTTTCTGCTTACATCTGAAACTGCTCCCCTTTTCAGACTATGCGTGGTACAATTAGTGGAAAGAGTAGCTCAAGTGGAAGTTATAGTATAGGGGGATCAAATCCTAATGTTACTGAAACTATTGAGGAGAAAGCACCTGAAATGATTGTAGAATTGCCTGAAAAAAGTGAAAATAAAGAAATGGTAGATAAAACAACTGCCACTATAAATAAGAAAGAACAATTTGTACCAAAAATGATGGTAATATAATACAGATACAACAACTCTCGAATGCTACAAAAATATAAAGTAATATTCTTTATAAATATTTATTTTCTTGCAGTGCTCCTTGTCAGATGATGAAAGAAGTGTACATTATTCCTCATCAGGTTATTATGAAAGTCCTGTTGACGACGATGATGACGGTGGGTTAAGTGAGTATAGTAGATTATTGCTTAATAAACCTATCACATCCTTTTATATAACATGTATAATTTGTTTATCAGCTTACAAACATTCACAAAAATACAGAACGTCTACAAGACCGAAGTCTTGGCTATCTGATGAGAAACGAAGGAAAAAGAAAGCTTTCACGTTAGAGTTCTCTAAGTCCTACGATGATTCTGTATCTACTTCACAAGATGATTGGAGTAAAAAGCCTACCAAAGAACCTGACAGCGTGAGTCAAAAGTCTGAACGGAGTATATTTAAGTATTCGAATACTAAGTCACCATTAGAAGAAAAGGTTACTGAATGTCGAAAGAAGAAAACTCATTTTGCAGAGAAAACTAAAAGTGTTCAGTCGTCTCCAAGAGAACCAATAGATATAGAAAAGTCCATCAAAGATAAAACAACAAAAGAAAAAGACCCAGAATCTAAGCGTCCTCCTGAAAGGGAAAGGTATGTAAAAAGGACAAAACTAAAAGCAAAAAGTCCAACTCAAAGCAAAGCACTTGATAATAATCACAGTTATCGATCAACGCACTATGATAGAAGGGAATCTACCGGTTCCAACATGAAATTACATTTGAATATTCCTACATCGGACGATTCCAGTGAACAATATAGAAAAGAAGGTAACTTGTTAATTGTAGTCATGGAGCCATTGCTCTTCTAGAGGTTTGAAGGAATTGAAAAAATAAATTATAATAATTGCAGGTACTGCTAATGGTAATATATCACCAAGAAAACATAGGCGCTTACGGGACAGTCCGAGAAGAAAAACGGGCAATAATTCCAATAATGCCAAGTCTCCCACTTCAGCTAGCAATCATTCAGTGTATAGGTAAATGAAATAACAAAAAACAACTCTACAACAAATTTTTATTACTTTACTTTGTATTACTTAGTATTACTTATCTACTATTGAAATAATTGTAATCAAATACTTTAACTTATAGGCCAAGAAGAAAAAGTGGTTCAAACGAAAGTATATCACTGCCTGGTAGCTTACCACGAAGAAAACAGTCTATACCAACCGTTCCCTGCATAAGCTCTTTAGAAGCTGAAGATATAGAAACAACTAGAACGCTTACCAGTGCGGGATCTAGGTTGACACCACTTAGATACGTGAAAAGTCCGACAACCTCCCCTAGACATCAAAGGAAGCAGCAAGATAAAGGTTTTTAATTTATTTTTGCACAAAAACTACCGAACAGACCTTAATAAAAGTCACTTTTTATTTGGTTCCAGTGGGTTATGGGGATTGGATCAGTATTTCTCGCAGGTGGAGCCTAGTATTATGGTTATTATGTGTGCGATGACTTCAATGTCTTGTTCATATTTTTTTATTGTATAAATAATAAGTATTGACGTGATATTGACTTATGACAATATCAATAAATAAAATATTTGTGTTAAACAGGGATCTATCCCACTTTGTTTTCGGTGAGTCGCTTGAATACCGTTACAAAACCGCCAGAAGAAGCTGCTAAAATGTTTAGCTCTTTTGTCAGTGCGAACGAATGATGGATTAATCTGTCTTTTTACAAAAGTTCTAATTTTGATGTAGACCCTTTGGAGATCTCAAGGAGTTTTTTTCTCAGAAGGTAAATGTGCAAAAGCAGCGTCAGCAGAATCTCTTCGCTCTGTGTCACCGGGATCAGATTCCGTATTTTATTCAGAACAAACGGAGCAGAGTCAAGCGGGGGCCGATGGTGAATCTAAAGCACATTGCTTGCATTGCGGCAAGGAAGTTCATATCGTGACTGCAACTCATGAACATGATAGTGTAGCGTCTAGGACCTCACATACTGATGTAAGTATTATAGCTGACTTTACTCTACCTTATTTCCATACATAGATTTTAGTGTATCTGTTTCCCTAACTTTAGGGTACTTCCTGCCTTAGTACAGTGAAATTATGTACGGCAGTTTAAAATTCCTACTGCACTTATTAGTAGGTGAAACCAGTGGGTGCACGATAAATGTGCCATTAAAAAAGAAAGTGTGTTCATGTGACAAATAATTATTTTATTATTGTTTAGAAATATTCTATTTACTTAAGATTATTTCATTTGCCTTCAGGAATCTTACGCTGATGCTACACCAGATATTGTTCCGGCACCAGCTGGTTTTGCTGACTCTCCATCTTGTGTATCGACGAAAAAGGCGAGCGGTGCTCGTTTGTATAAAAAATTGGATAAAAGATACAGATCTGAAGACAAATCCAGGCATCACTATCGACATAGACAAGATGTTCGTGCAAAGGTTCGCTTAAACAATATGTTCGAAAAAAGAGCTTACTTTCTCAATAAAATTAAGTTGTAAGTTAGGCTCATCTAAATCAGGATCTACAAGAATAAGTTTTTGAACACATTTCTTCTTTAACTTATCATGAACGTATCCCCATTTACAAACACATTGGTAAGTACCTGGTAAATTCAAACAATCTTCCCTATTTGTATCACAGGTATGCTGTTTTGTCGTACATTCATTTATATCTACACACATGCCAAATTGTGAGTCCCATATGAAACCTTCTCTTTGACAGTGGCAAGATACATTCCATCTATTGTTTATAATGTGTTCCAAATCTTGATTATTATTGCGATTAAAGCTACATTTCCTATGTGAAATGTCATTATTTTTAATGTTTTCAGTATAACAAGGACTATTAATATTGTTGTAACAATCAGACATTCTTTGTACATGTTTTAACGGACAACAAGGGTCTGGGCAAAAACTATACATAGCACAAGCAAATGATAACTTATCAATTGAGCGAGGATCATGATTTCTGTTGCCAAATTTTTCATCCAAGCAACATGCAAAATTATCACAAGATTCACCTAGCATTGATAGTGCTGGAGTTCCTTTCATAGTATACCAACACATATAATAGGTGGCCGAAGTTCGCCAGTAAAATTTCTCTTTTGGCCCACTAAAAGGTAGACCCGTATTGTCAGCATATGATAAAGCGTTCTTACATTCATAGTTTTGGCTTTGTAAAGATGTAATACTTACTGATGTGGTATTTTTATTTAATGATGTGGCGATATCATCGTTTCTAGTAAAAGGAGCTGTTTTTACAACACTGTGCAAATACATTATGCATTTAAGAAAGTCTTGGTGGCAGTTTGTGTGTACCATCCAATGAATGGAGTTTAAACTTGGTGAAGGAAAAGCGTCATAAAACCCAGTAGAACGAGGCTTGATTTCATAGAGTCTTCGATCCCATTCGTTAAACTTGTGATTTCGTAAATAATAAGCTATGTCTCTCAATGCGTTTTCCAACCATATTTCTTCAGTTTCATCACAGTCAGATTCATGAATTTCATCTAAATTGTTAGATTTTTTCCAACCAGTAGATATAGCAATATTTTCTTCAAAACCAATACCTGCGTATAAATTAACTACTAAACACATAATGATAATATAGTTTGTATAATTTAATGCTGCCATTTTTCCTTAATTACACTTAATTGATTGAATAATATTGTTTAAATAAAAAATAAAGTTTATTCTCAGCTTACGGTCTCCGAGATATATCACACTGACTGCGTCAAACAATGACATTTTGTTAAAATGTACCTACTTGGAAAAATACTTCATTTATTACACTTCGATTGATAACTTCTTTCATAAACTTTGTTTCTTTACTCGGGCACATCCAAATACATTTAATTATAAATTGAAAGTTTTTGAAATAAATTATAAATAACTCAAAAGCTATCTATCATTCAATTGAAAACCACACTAAATATTTTATCGTTACAGTCTGAAGAAAGGGGCAAAGAAGAATATGCTGCCTGTGAAAAACCTCCAGATACTCGTATAGCTAGATCTGCTGGTAACAGTCTAGATAAACTAGGTGGTTCCAGTGCAAGTGTAGATCCTGATGGTAAGTGCAAAAGTAACCATGGGAGTTATATTCACTTAACACTGAAATTGATATTGTACGTACACACGTACAAGTACCAAGGGACCGAATATTACATACGTGGAAGAAAGTAATACTGAATCTATATTTTATCTTGTAGAACATGAAGAATGCTCCGGTAATTCAGAAGGTGCTGAAGGTGGTCGGGATGAAAGAGGAATTTATGCTTCTCCTTGGTGGTGCGGTAACTGGATACTGCTCTCTGAAAATGATGACCAATGGAACAGAATCCCTCCAGGTTAGCTAAAAATATGCACTTTCGGCACTATTGAGAAGTTACCGCAATGAATTAAAACAAATAATATTATCACATTCAAGTCTATTTCACGGTATGCTGTATCTGCTTCCGCTGTATGCGGTCGGCTATTTAAGAAAGACTAGAGAGAATCCAAATATACGAGTATTTGTTCGTTAAATTTATTAAAGAAACTAATCAATTGCGCAATTATATTTCCCAGATGTGCTAGATACATCCGAGACTAGTCAAGAGGATCCAACCGAGTCTGAGACTGAATTCAACAAAAGATACGTGGCACTTACTCACAGGCTGGTGCATCGTCGGGCTTGCATAGAACTCAACAGGCGCCAAGCTGACAATAGCTTTGGTAAGTTATGTAATATACATTTTATACAGGGTGGAAGATTGAGATAATTTTAAATCGGAAACTATCGGAATCAATGAATGATGTTTTTTGATAACTCCGCCCAATCAATTGAGATAATTTTAAAGCAATTAGTTTGCTAAACTAAACAAATTATAATAAATTGGAAAAAGCGAAATCAATTCTCGGGCGGGACTCGAACCCGCGATCTGAGAATTGATTTCGCTTTTTCCAATTTATTATAAAGGGTGGAAGATTTTAACCTTACCTGGAGGGAAAGTTCTATAAATACTGGAGATACCGAATTTCACTCAAAGAAAACATTCCTTTATTTTTAAAAAGAAATAAAACTGCATTCATAGATTTTTGAAAATTCGCTTGCCACACCCGGTAATCGAACCAACTAAAATCCGAAAAAATAACATCCTGTATTTTTATGACATCAATCAATAGTATAAATCATAAGGATCAAATCTGTCTAACAAACATGGTTAATTAAATGAAAGGAAATCCCTGAAAGTTCAATTTTCAAATTCGATTTAACAAAATAGAGAACTTAACTCAAGGATCCATAACCTATCATATTAAGAATAAAATTCCATATTTAAATTAAATGTCCCTGTTTTTCATGGCTGGCACTCACTGGCCAGCAGGGGTATTTACTCTCTCGACTCAAAGCGACTAAAACCGCATGCCGTCTCAGGTTAATTCAAAAGTCTCAATAAGACGAATCAATAAGGCAATTCTCTCGCCATCTCCGTTGCCCAGGGTGCGATGCGGTGTACCACGAATCCTGACCATTACACTACAGACGTGAACCCAATCCTAGCACAAGCAATTTAGCTTACTTGGGGGGGGGGGGGGGGGGGGTAACAGGAATATTAGTAATTTATTTATTTATTTATTTATCTCAAACAATTTTTACATTGTGTAGGATATGGATCATGCAAAAAAAAAAAAAATACAATACGAACTAAACTGCAACAAAACAATACAGATAACAATAATAATTATGAATAGCATGAACAAAAAAAAAAAAAAAACAAAAACTAAAACTTACTCCCATCATAGTTTAAATTTAAAATAATGTCAAGTACATCATAATTAAAGCATAATGTCATAATTTTCATTTGTCAGTAAATCGATAACTTCAATGTCTTATCTTTATTAGATTAAATTCATTCATTATAGTAAATTAAATATAATATTAACTACAAAAAAAAAAAAAAAAAAAAAAAAAAATAACACTCACAATAAAATAAAATAAATTAAATTTCATAACATAAATTTCATGACATAATTTTAAGACCAGTGGAAGTCAATCAGTCCAGTCCATTAATAATATAAAATTCAAAAATATCAACTTAATTAACCCAATCAAAAATAATCAAACAAAACTCAAAACTATAAAAAAAAAACAAAATAGCCACAGTCTCACTACAGTCAGCAGTTCAAAAAAAAAAAATTAAGTCTAAATTATAATTCCACTTGTGTCGAATTCAAATATCCTCTATTGTATAATAACAACCCTCCACCAAG
This sequence comes from Eilema depressum, assembly GCA_914767945.1. NCBI lineage: Eukaryota > Metazoa > Arthropoda > Insecta > Lepidoptera > Erebidae > Eilema > Eilema depressum. Next base: position 7,278,090 of record OU612026.1, read on the forward strand.
AATAATTTTAATTTCCCCTCAAACTCACGTGTATAAAGTGAAATTTTTAGTTCTAGTGGTAGCTTGTTAAAGATTTTTATCGACATATTTTCAGTCCCATGTTTAAAAATATCAAGCCGTGGAATGTTTTTTGTTTGAAAGTCCCTTCGCCTAGTACTTTCTCTAACTAATCTTTCATTTTCTGTTTCGTATTCATGAACATACTTTTTGAAGTGTGTCAATAGCACCAGAACGTACAGACTGGGAACAGTTAATATACCAAGTTCTTTAAAATGTTTCTTGCAGGACTCCTGCTGCCTGATACGTACGATTGTGCGTATCGCTCTTTTTTGTATGGTAAAAGCCTTCTGAATGTTATACTCATAACTAGCCCCCCAGAAAAGAATAGGTACTATATCTTATCCTAGACTCTACTAGTGCATAATAAACAGTTTTTAGTTGTAAGATATCCACATCATTTCTGAGGCTCCTGAGCACGTAACAGGCTGAACTAATGGCGTCTTCTAATTTAGCCAGTTCATGTTTCCAATTTAAATCGCAATCGACATGAACACCAAGAAACTTAGTAACCTCTACGGTATGAATTTGGCTACCATTTAGGCTGCAACTGAGCCGGTCACTGCATACAGCTGAAGATCTGAAGAGCATGGCTTTTGTTTTTGCTGAATTAACCTGCAATCCATTTACAGTGAACCAGTCATTCAGTACTTTCAGAGCCTCGTTCACACGCTCATTTAAGCTGTCTATATTGTCAGCTGACACTATGGCATTAGTATCATCTGCAAATAATACTAATTTAGTGTGATCTGTTAAATTATTTTCCACATGATATAGAAGATCATTTACAAAAATGATGAAGAATATCGGTCCCAAAATGGACCCCTGTGGAATTCCCCTGGCACTGTAAAACATTTTTGATTTGTACGCTTGCTCACAAACCTGTATACTGCATTTCTGCTTTTTAAAGACTGTACACTGTGATAGACCCTTAACCTCTACAAAGAATTTTCTATTTTCCAAGTAAGAGCTCAAAAGTTGCATGGGCTTGTCCCGTATGCCGTAGTGAGCGAGTTTAGCCAATAACAAGTCATGGTTCACGGTGTCAAAAGCAGAGCTCAAGTCTAAAAATAGTCCAGCAACCTTCTGCTTTTTATTGAGCCTATTTCTGACATCACTGATCAAGGTGTCCACGGCATCGCGGGTACCGACTTTTGACTGATAGCCGAATTGCTTCAAATTTAATAATCTATTGCCATTGATATGTCTCATTAGTCTAACTTTTATTAGTTTTTCAAAAATTTTTGATATGGTTGGCAGAAGTGAAATGGGCCTATACATTTTGGGGTCCTGTTTAGACCCTTTTTTATGTATCGGAATTATTCTGGCAATCTTAAATTGATCAGGATAGATGCCTTCTTCCATACACTCATTGTAGAAAGAACTAAGTGGCTCAGCTAAGACATCTATGTTATCTTTAATTATAGTTACTGGCAGCTCATCATAACCACATGAAGTTTTGTACTCCATTTGGCCTACCAGCTTGTGAATTTCAGCAGCAGTGGTGGTTTCCCAGATGAGCTGAATTTCGGTTAGGTACTAATATTCTTTATAAAAAAAATCGGGAGACTTGACTACCTCATGCAGTCACACAATAACGTTACATTCTAAATCGGAATCAAAGTTTAGTCATTTAGTACTCATTTTACTAAATAAATGGCGTTATTGTTGATAAGGTATGTGATGGCACGTTGAGCAAAAGTACTGTATCTGTTGGAATGGAATTTATAAGTTAAGATTTTATTGACTTCCTTTCATTTAATTTACCATGTTTATTAGAAAGTTTCGATCCTCATGATTGACACTATCGATTGATGCTATAAAAATACAGGATGTTATTTTTTTGGATTTTAGTCGGTTCGATTACCGGGCATGGCAAGGGAATTTTCAAAAAACTATGAATGCAGTTTTGTTTCTTTTAAAAAATAAAGGAATGTTTCCTTTGAGTGAAATTAGCTATCTCCAGTATTTAAAGTACTTGCCCTCCAGGTAAGGTTAAAATCTTCCACCCTGTATACATTCGAATATTTCAAGTCTAAAGTGTGTAAATAAAACCATTTTACCGGGCGACGAGAAGACAACTTCGGAGCCATAATTTTAAAAGTAGAATAATATTGTCTAAGACCGCTTTTTATCAGATATAGTATACATATCTTGAGCCATGATGCCATGGAACAGTTAGACTTCAATCTAAATCAACACATCATACCATTACCATACACTCAATGTTTTGGTCTTTGACAAAGAACAGATACTATAAAGCTTTTAACCCCCAGGTATGATTGATACTTTATGAGTGCGCTTAGACAGTAAGCGCACTATTCTATTTAAAGCCCTTCATTTCTCTAAAGCTATTATAAAACAGTTACCGTATTGCGTCACAACTATTATCGAAGCAAATTTAACCATAGCACTTCTAAGACGTGACGAACAAAATTATTTCTGTTACTCCCTCTATTTAAAATAACATCACCTATTATTTTAAGAGTGTCCCGTGGATTCTTTCGTTTATATTCGCTATTGGCACGCAAAAAATAGCTTTGACTGTGACATCATTATCCGTAATATTAAAATTATTTTAAAATTTCATGACCTGCATTTGAAAGTAAATAAATTCATTGGTTCAAATAAGTCACCCGTACAATTGTAGCGTGTATCAGTGAAAGGTACGAAATTACATCGGAATCAAAAGTGACCGATCTGTTGCGGACTAAAATTAATTCCTGAAGCGTATTTGAACGTCAGCATTCAGTTGTTGACGACACGCTACTGCGGGCAGATGATATTTTTATGTTTGACGTTCAGTAAATGTTTAGTTCGTATTGATTTTCTTTCGGTAAACGTGTTATCGCGATATATGACGTAATTTTCACGCGTTCAGTTAATAGTGTCAAGCGTCAGTTCGAAAGTTCAAGACCTTGTAGTTTGGACAGTTGGAATTTTCATTTAGGATGGGTCATTCATGTAAGTTCTTCATATTGTTTCAAAATAATTTATAGTTCATCAATTAAGACAGTAATTTTTTGTTTCATTCCACCTTATCCTAATATTTTTTTTTATGTTTTAGTCAAGGATAAGTTACGATCTGTGGGGGATTTGAGACAGAAATTAGAAGAAATTTTGAAATTAATGCTGATGTTATGGTGTCGACAAAGTCAAATTAATAGGCTTCTAGCTCCAGAACTAAGTGGTAAAATAGCCCACACTTTATTATATACATGGTGTTTTTTATATTAATACACACTAATGATAACTGCACTAACTCAGTTTTTATTAATTGTTGCCACATACTGCTTTTCGATCCGCCATATGGAGTTTTCTTTCACGTCATCAGTTTTTAACTGAAGAATTGTTTATGTTAGGTGCTATAAAATTTCAGTTTCAGTGATGCATTGTATGAATGAAAGATTATTTCTTTTTTTTTTTTGGACGATAGCCAAATACGAGGTCTTCCTGCAAATATTTCACCGTACAAGTTTCCCATCTCAACATTTTAATGAATGTGTGTCATGGTCAGTTTTCTCATACAAGTTTATTGCCGTCTGTAGGCCGACATCATTGTACTATTTGGAAAAGAAAATAAATGTAAGGTTGAAGATGTTGCTATAAAAAATAAACACACAAGTAATATTAAGTCTACAATGAGAGTTATATTGATTCACTACATCGAATCTTTTTTTTTTCAAATTTTATTAAGATAGATGTTTTCAGTATATTTTATAAGTTATCTTCTTAACGTTATAGTGGATTCGCATTGATACTTATGGAACGTCGTAATACTGATGTACAAATACTTAGGTACATAAATCTGCATTCTAACATGAACGTAAAGAAACCTTTTAAAATATTTGAAATTCAGATTAAAATGTCTTTATATCGTCGTTATGGACTGTAAAACATAATTTAAAGATGGCAATGATATGGCAAATAGAAATAGTTACCTACACACTATACAGGGTGTATTTTTGAAACGGGGCAGTAAGGGCAAGTACCTTAACCGTTGTAGTTACAGCAAAACGTTCTTAGGAGACCTTCCCTAACTTTTTGAGAAATTTTGAACTGCATTTACAGATTTTGCAAAAATCTTACAGTTAGCGAAAAAAATGCAAAAGTCCAAATTTTTTTTTTAGTGAAAATGGTCCCTTAGAGTCTTTTGATCCCCACATGAAATAGAATCGATTGGCACTAAAAAAAAATTTTGGACCTTTTGCATTTTTTCGCTAACTGTAAGATTTTTGCAAAATCTGTAAATGCAGTTCAAAATTTCTCAAAAAGTTAGGGAAGGTCTCCTAAGAACGTTTTGCTGTAACTACAACGGTTAAGGTACTTGCCCTTACTGCCCCGTTTCAAAAATACACCCTGTATGTGTTAGTACACAAAAAAGTGATAGTTAAAGTAATGTTCATGAGACAGATATTTATTTACACACAACATTAAAAATTTATACAAAGCTTTATTACGAGACATAACATGAACATGCTGTCAACCATAGCAAGTATACAATGCATGTATGTTTCATAGTAACTATAATATCAATAGCCTTTTGCAGTCAACCTCTATAGACCGAATTCGAGGTTAAGAGAAAATTATATGGTAGGTAGTCTCGACTTTTGTCTGTGTTATAAAGCAACTAATACTTGCTAATCACATAAAATTTCATTTCTCTGACCTCGTACATCATAAAACGAGGTGTGTTTAGTTTAACGTCTCTGTCCGTCTGTTTGAGTGTTGTAAATTACCAAATTGAATACTATGAAAAAAAGAATCAGGTAGGTGATTATAGATTAAAAGGATTTGTATTATTACATTGTTTGCTTCACGGTACCGCGAAATTATCGGATGTTAAGCCAATAAAACCTGGTGGTAACTGGAATCCACAGGTATATGACACAAGCATACCAAATTCATATAGATTTATTTCCTTATCTGGACTTTGACTTTAACTCTAAAAATAAATACAAACCAGCTCAGATAGATGATAACAAAACCATAATAATACACATTGTTTTAATCAGCCTGAGGTTTCTTGTGATTAACTGACTTAATTTTTGCAACAAAAGTCAAACATACACTCACGTCTGTTTATTCCCAAATGAGAAGCAAAGCACCAAAAAGACGTTAATATACTTTTCTAATTTACTATCAGAAAGCGACAAAACGGTGGTGGTGAGGCGTGGTAATGAAGAATTTGGCTTCCGGATCCATGGAAGCAAGCCAGTAGTCGTATCAGCGATCGAACCCGACACGCCAGCCGAGACCTCAGGATTAGAAGTTGGAGATATCGTCATAGCTGTTAATGGTAAGTTTAAAAGAATATGAGTACGTTAATTCTAGACTTTCTTTCATTCATTTTTTTCAATTGAAAATAAGATTAAATTCTTAATACTATATGTCGCAAATTTAATTTAGACCTTTTCAATACCAGCATTTTACGTCTAAAGTATATTCAAGCGCAAAAGGTTCTTAGGCAAAAGTTAATATTATTTACTATCGGCAGAGAGCATACTGGAATTTCTCGATCAAGCAAAGGAAACTCTATTGAAAATAATAATGATCTGGCATCGAATGTCCATCGATATTCTGACCTTTATACGCATCATACTATACCAGTTATTAAATAATTTCATTTTATTCATCTTGCAGTCAAAATTTATCTCTATGTTTATGCGGAGATTTTACTTGCCATTAAATCAATTTGATTGAATGCATACACTCATCGATCATTTATTTATTTTCAGGGATCAATGTTTTAGATAAAACACATTCTGAAGTGGTGAAGATTGCGCATTCTGGATCTGAAATACTTGAATTAGAGGTAAGATCATTTTGAATTCAATGAAAAAGTATATTCGTATTTAATCTAGTGGTTCACACTTCATACTTAGGTAGGTAGGGTAGGTTAGGTATAATAACAAAAATAGTTCAAGATGTACTTCAAATTTTTGGAACTTTGTCTGAAGTTTAAGTGCGGTTTTCGACATTTCCTTGTATGATTCGACTAGACTCAGAATGTCTGGTAGGTCAAGCACATGGCTAAGTATAAAATTATACTTTGTTATCTTAAGTTAAGTCCTCAGTCGGCATCGTTAGTGAACACACACTTTAATCGGTATTTATATAGAAAACAAGTGTTCCTCAAACTTTTTTTGTATAATTTTCGTCTGTGCAAGCTGTGACGCACAACACACCGAGGGTCCGGTCTGCAGTGTATGTAAAAGTCATTACGACTTTCAATGCTCTGGGATTACGGAGGGTGGTTACCGCAAGCTGGGGGACAGAAAACAGAACTGGCGTTGCTTGAAATGTAAGTCATCCTCATCTCCATGTCTAACTCCGATTTCCCCTCAGCCACACCAGCTGGACAAGATGCAGGAGCAACTAAACAGGATTGTTCTTCAATTGGAATCTCTTCCAGCACTGGTTGCTGATATCAAGGCGATAAAAGACGATCTAGTCTGTGTAAGGGAGTCGGTGGAGATGGCACATCACCTTATCAACACGTTCTCAGATAAAGTCAAGAATCTGGACTCGCGAATTAAGGTGATGGAGAGGGCAGCGAGCGATGTCCCGCACCTTCAGTCCGAAGTTGAAAGACTGACAAACGAGTTACAGATACGGGATCAATGGGCACGAGCTAACAATGTCGAAATTCGAGGAATCCCTGAAAAGCAAGGTCAGAATCTGTATGAGATAGTTGAGAAGATTGGCACGTTGTCTGATCTCACCGTTAAACGACAAGATATTAATTATATAGCACGGGTACCTACTCGCATTCCAGACACTTGTAAGCCAATAATTGTTGCGTTTAACAGCCGGTACGTAAAGGAAGAATTTATGGCATCAGCTCGCAAGATAAAGAACCTCAACGTGTCTCATCTGGGTTTCTCGTCGACTGCAAAATTCTATGTGAACGACCATCTAACACCCGCAAATAAGTTACTACTTAACAAGGCGAAGGCGTTAGCAAAAGAGAAAAACTTCCAGTACATTTGGGTCAAACACTGTAAAATCATGGTGAGGAGGTGTGACGCGTCGCCTACATTTTTTATAAGGAGCGAAAAAGACCTACTAAAAATAACCTCGTAAATAGAATTTCTTTTTTAATTACTAACGTACAAACTTTGAGAGCCACATTCAACAACAAAGCTCACCGAGTACTTCTTATCGCTGCATCGAACCGGTTTGATCTAATGCGGTTGCACTGCATGCAATTATTGTTATTGAGTGTAAGCTTGCATTATCGCATACGGTTTACTATTGCGTGTAGCTGTGTCCCTGTGAGTTTATACTACCGCTCGGACTATTATCTACTTACACTTATTCTAGAACTTATTTTTTTGCATTATACCCCAGTTTCGACCATTTATAACACTGCTATTTTACTTAAGAGAATTTTTAATGATTCAGTGATATATCAACTTTATTATGTTGTCTTATTGATAAGTACTTATGCAATGATTTTACGGACCATCGAATGCCTCAACAGTGTTGTATTTGTTTGTGAAGTATGCGTGTTGTTGTTGTTATCAGTGTGTTGTAGCTATAGCGTATATCGTTTAGGATATTTCTACAGATCTGTGCTAACTATTTATAAAATGTTGATCTGTGTATCGTGCTGTGGACCTTTTCTGTGTGGCGTACTACTGCAGCAGTTTTTCCAAATAACATGTTTCGTAATTAGGTGTTATCATATTGTCTTTAAAAATGGTTTTCATTAACCTATACTACCAAAACACTCAGGGACTGCGTACGAAAACGCACGTATTTAAGCGTAATTTACTTCTGAATACGTATGACGTGATCTTGCTGACAGAGACCTGGCTGCTTGACGGTGTCAGTGATGAGGAGCTTTTTGATGATAGATACATAGTGTTCCGACGTGATAGGAATTATTCTGACACACACGAAAAATTTGGCGGTGGTGTACTTATAGCTGTCAGACGTGAGCTGTCTGCCTTACACAGGCGGGAATGGAACTCCTCGGCTGAGGATATCTAGGTTACAATTAGTTATACAGCCAAGGATTGTTCTCCGCGCAAAATACATTTGTGCACCATATACCTATGCACTGAAAACTTGGGTAATTCATTTAATTCTCAGCTCACAAATTTCACTAGTCAACTCTCAACTATAATTAACTCATGTCCCGACGATACTTTCATCGTAACGGGTGACTTCTACCTTACCAACGTAAGTTGGTTAAACGGTGAGGATGGCCTGGAGCCTTCGGGTATTTCAGGTGTCACGCAGGTACACTTTTTCGATACCATTTCCGAATGTAATTTAAAACAATTTAATTCTTTTTGTAATGATAATGATAGATATTTAGACCTTATACTGTGCAACTCTGAATTAACCGTTAACGTATGTGAATATCCTATAGTGCGTGAGTATGTGCATCACAAAGCAATGAATATCACAATGAACTGTACTGATATTAAATATTTAAAATGTAACCCTAGAATGAAATACTTCTATGAACGTGGTGACTACGACAATATTAATGCCTCGCTAGATGAGATCAGGTGGGAGGATTCCTTAATGTCTTGCACGTTGGAGGCTGCCATAGAATGTTTTTATTCACACCTTTACGTCAATATAGACAAATATATACCTCATAGGCTTATTCACTCCTCAAGTTACCCCCCTTGGTATAGTTCATGCCTAAAAAAGATTCTTAAGGAGAAGTATAAATATTTTAAGAAATTCAAAATGTATGGAAATGCAGATGATTATGTCACTTTCAGTTTGCTCCGTAAAAGAGCAAAGCGCGTTGAAGAGGATTGTTATCGCTCTTTTATTGAAAATGCTGAACAGTCCATCATTAAGGACCCTAAATTATTCTGGAGCTTTATTAAGTCCAATAAAAAGGGCGGTAACTCTTATCCGTCGTCGATGTCGTATAATGGTACATCAGCCACTTCCAACGAAGAAACATGCAATATGTTTGCTGTTTATTTTCAGTCGACTTTTCTTCCCCCCTCATCTCCCTCGCTGTCCTCGCATATGCCCCCTGGTGACCCGGATAATCCTGACTGTGCTCATGAGATAAGCGACATTGAAATTAAACCTGACGCTGTGCGTAAATTGCTTAAATCTATAGACCTTAGTAAAGGACCAGGTCCTGATAATATTGTTCCAGGATTTATAGTGAAATGCGCTGAGCAATTGACCGAACCGCTAACCATCTTGTTTCAACGCTCTGTAAAGGAAGGGTATGTGCCCAACATCTGGAAGTCAGCTTTCGTCACTCCCATTCACAAAAACGGTAACAGAAGTTTCGTAAGTAATTATAGACCTATCTCAAAGCTGTGTATTTTCGCAAAGCTTCTTGAACGACTAGTCTATGACCAGGTATACAACGCACTGTCGAGCTCGATAGTACCCAATCAACACGGCTTTGTGAAAAACAGGTCAACTGCTAGTAATCTTCTCACCTTTGTTGACTTCACGTCATCCAAAATGGAGGGAGGGGGGCAAGTAGATAGCATATACACTGATTACAGTAAAGCCTTTGATCGTATCGATCATAGGATACTGTATCAGAAGCTCCTGCGAGTGGGGGTGCACGGGAGCTTGTTCAGATGGTTCGTATCCTACATCGAAAATAGGTGTCAAGCTGTTGCACTCAATGGATCCATATCCAACTGGCACACTGTGCCTTCTGGAGTTCCTCAGGGATCCCTGTTAGGACCTCTACTGTTCAATCTTTTTATCAACGACATTGCATCCTGCTTTGTACACTCACAATTTCTGATGTACGCTGATGATATGAAAATTTACAGACTAATAAAAACTGTAGACGATTGTTTTCTTTTACAGCAAGATCTCACGAGATTTCAAGAATATTGTCACGAAAATAAATTAGATATCAATGTCTCCAAGTGTTATGTTATCAGTTTTACTCGTAAGCCACACATACACGATTTTAATTACGCTCTCAAAGGTAGCACACTTAAGCGAGTTCAGGAGGTACGAGACTTGGGGGTAACGCTTGACTCAAAGCTCACGTATGAAAAGCATGTAGACAATATCGTGAAGAGAGCTTACAAAATGCTAGGTTTTGTCATTAGATCATGCTCACAATTTTCAAACATTAAAGTGATAAAAATACTTTACTGCTCGTACGTTCGCAGCGTCCTTGAGTACTGCTCACAGGTTTGGAATCCGCAGTATGATGTTCATATTGGCAGATTGGAATCAATACAGAAAAGGTTCTCAAAATTCTTGCGGTATAGATGCAACACACATGATGACACTTATGAGGTAAGCTGTAGGAGACACCACTTGCTGCCCCTTGAAAAGAGGCGGAGACTTGCGGATGTAGCTTTGCTACTAAAAATAGCACAATCCAAGGTGGAATCTCCATATCTCCTCTCCATGATACACTTGAAGGTCCCTACCAGATCTGTACGAATACCTGTTCCTCTTCACATACCCTGCAGTGTTACCAACTATAGAAGCAACTCTTTCTTCCTTAGAGCAGCTAAGTTTGTGAACAGAACATCTGAATACCCAGAATTAGACTTGTTCAACACAAGTCCTGCTAAATACAAACGTATGGTCAGGGATTACTGGTTTGAATTGGCTCTCTAGGTGTTTTGTGTCGAGCCTCTTCTTCTTCTGGCTAATTTATCATCTATTATTAGTATATAAAACCGTACTTGTATATTTTATTAGTGTATTGCATTTGTTTTCTATATGTGAAAACATATAAATGGTTTCTAGTTATGTAAGAAGATGTTACATAGTTTTAATGCTGTTTGTTTTCCAAATAAAATAAAATAAAATAAAATAAAATTAGTAACAGATTTTTTTGTCTGTTTCCATAATGTAGGCCTATGTAGTATTAGTATGTATATAGTATGAGGGTGTCTTTAGAGCCGAACTGCAGAAGAAAAAAAGGTAATTTAGTTGAACTTGGTATCTACTGAACTTGCTACATGAAGAACAAATTAGACTACTCTTCACTACCGAGTGAAACTAAAAATACCAAATGTATGTCACGTAAATATTTCGTAACGTTACAAGTGTTAACAAAACGTTGATGAATGACTAGAGACTAGACCAGTGGTGACTTTCCTTCAAAAAAATTCTTATTCATGGTAAAATTTACCAATTCCAAGGTTATTTTTTAGGCATCTGCGTATTTTAGTCTCACATTTTTTCACCAACGATATTTCTATTAATCGAGGTACCATTTTCAGATTAGTTCATCTGGTATTTAAGGCTGTAGATTATACCCTACAGTTTTTATTTCTCATCAGATAAAACAACAATACAGTAGTATTATATAAATATCGAATCTATTTATATATCTAGTTCAGCTATGCTTACTTTGGGTCTAGATAGCGTTGTGTAGAATGTCCTACAATATATATTTATACTTATTTTATTTTATCTCTTACCCGCGACTCCACCTATCTGGATGTTGGTTATCGCGCCCATTTCCAAGCTCTAATCTAATTATGTATCAAATTTTAACCAAAATCGATTGAGTGGTTTGGTCGTAAAATCGTAACAGGCAGAGTTACTTTCGCCTTTATAATATTAGTATGGATTATCAAAATCAAACGGCTGCCATATTGTATTACTTTCTTAATACTATAAAGCTTTTAGTTATCACTGTAAGACAATAAACTATAATGTTATCTACTTGTATTATTAGAACATTCCAGAGCTAATTTCGGTCTGCTAAAGATCAATCTTACTATAGCGAACATCGTAACCCATTTTTCTGATCTATTTCAGCTGTAAATGTTATTGAGATTACTGATTGTGACTATGAAGTGTTTCATAAATCGCGTTTTACAATTTACGTATCGCAAACATTGTTTTCTTTGGTTGTATTGTACAACTTTTAGATGAATATAATATGACTATATCAAAATGATTTGGTTTGGGTTTTCAAAACAAACCGTTGGTACCTACGTTTTTAAGTTGTTTCGTTGGGTGTTTATTCTCCTACTCTTTATGACACCCACGGGATGAGATGGGGTGGCCCTTGTACTTCACCGGGAACCAACACGGCCTTAATATGTGAACGATTAATTTCCTCAGGTGGCAAGGACGTGTGAAGTAGTAGCATCTCTTGCTCACGAGGGTGGTCCCGCGGCGCTGTACTCTGGATATCTTTGGCGAGCTGCACCTATCAAGCCTCATCATCCAGCGCGATGGACCAGACGCTGGTTCGTGCTTAAGAGAGACAACTGCCTGTATTATTATAAAACTGATTCTGTAAGTCATAAAATATTTATTACGGAATACAAAATCAATCGACGATAGTTTTATGGCTTAGAAGTTAGCCTTACGAACCCTCGTTAGTACCTACTGGTTTAGAATCCTGGCACTCGTCCGTACACTACTAACAGCAAGATACTGAGTAGTGAGTCACTGCGGCGACGCGGCGGCGGCGGCTGCGCGTATATACCTATTATACCTATGTGATGATGTTTTTGTAAGTGTTATACCAATTGTACCTACATTGATTTATTTATTTTTTATTGTAAGTTTCATTTGTGTGTAGTAACATTTGCTACATGTTGGTGTGTGTGTGTGTGAGGTTTAATAAATTTCTTTTCTTTCTTTCTTTCTTTCTAACTGGGGAGGTTAGGGGCAATAATTTGAATTACCTTTTTTAATAATTTTTTGAAAAAAAAAAAAAAAAATGATGGTATCTGGGGCTGTCAAATTCTATTACGACATTTCAATCAAAAAAATATGGTCAGTCGCTGAATTGACAAAAAAGTAACGTGATTTTTTATAATTTTGAACAGGACTAATTACATGAGGCCTTACAGGCCTTCTTTTCGATCATAAAATATCAGTATATTCCATTAGGAAGGAAACCTTGGGGTAGCAGATATTTATAACAATGCCATCTGTCTTCCTTACAGAGTATCCATCCAGTCGGAGCTCTAATGCTTGTGAACTATCAACTAATCGAGGAAGATGCAGGCAGACCAAACGGGTTTCGCTTACACCGTGGGGGAGGAGTACGGTTACAACTTGCTGCAGATACTGCTGAGGCGTCCGCTAGATGGCGCGCTGTCCTTGCTCACGCCATTGATGCCAGTAACCAGGTTTGTTAGATAACCTATTTATTATAATTGTATCGTAATGCTATTTAATACTAAAATTCGTAAATAGAGACAATGGATGTATTATAAAGTCTAATTAATAGGAATTAATCACAGCACTGTTCACTGTTTGTAAAGTTGTAAGTTGTAGGAAGTAGTTAGAAGTAATAGTTCTTCCATGTTACACTAGATGGCGGGGTAACCAAAATAGTTTAACTTCATTCGATTGAATGGAATGCAGAATGCAACCTTATTCTACGTCAATGAACTGCTGCTTCCTCTGTGATGATAAGAATCGTTCTAATACTCCTGACTTATTGGAAATGTTCGATAATATTGGTGATACTTTATCGCACATTCTTTTGTGGACACGATAAGTCAATATAGATAGAAAACATACCTAATTAAAAGTTTTTTCAGAAAAGTCTCATCCATTGCAACAGTAGGTTTGATAAGGTTAGGTAAGCCAGCATAACAACACGTTTCAAGCTCAGACGTAATACCTACATAAAGGTAGCTGTAAAATATCTATAATATAAAAATGAAACCCGTTTTCCGTTGTCACGACATGGCATGGAAACGGCTGGACCAATTTCGATAATTCTTTTTTTAGAACATTCCTTAAAGTACGGGGATGGTTCTTACGGGGAGAAAAATTGAAAAAAAAAGAATTGACTGTTAGGCGGTACGAAGTTCGCGGGGTCAGCTAGTTGTATATAAAAAGAAACGAGCTGAAGTAAGAAATATTATGTGATTTTGTTTAATTTTAGTAATTTAGTAGTCAGCAACTGTGTCTACATGCATAACTATACGTTAATTTATTTTATTAGGAAATTCTAATGTTTGAATGAGGGAATAAAAGCAGGAAAAATCGAAAACAAACACTGTACCAATCCGTCTGGCCAGCGTGGAAACAGTAGGCCAAAGCCTCCCAACATTGAAAGAGGCCTATGTCCAGTAGTGAACTGCGATAGGCTAATTGGTCGAATGTTTCAATGCCACTGAGAAGTTCTTATTACTGGTTTGGGAAGCCAGCACTCAACCACATGGCAGATCTGATAATGAATAGTAGTGGTATTTAAAACAATCCCAAAAACATAGGTTGACTCTACGTATCAGTGAAAGCAGTGAAACATTACGATTTTACACTGTACCTACCTAGGTACACACAACTTAGATTATTTGGTTGTACTTAATACGAAATATGAAAATTCCTCTGTTTGTCCGCGATTGACGCAAAAATTTAAGAACGGATTTGGTACGGTTTTCTTTGTTTGAAAAATCTTGGTCATATTTAAAATTTTACGTTTGTTTGATCGCAATCGATTGAGTTGAAGCGGAGATAAGATCAAATTTATTTTATTTTACTTGATCTGTACTTTTCTCTCCCTCTTTTTATTTTTAATACACCTTGTATCTAGTTTATTTACTAACTACACCATATCTTTTGTTTTTATCACATTACTGTCCATCCCAAGGTTGCCTGGAAGAAATCGCTTCCAGCGATAAGGCCGCCCATTGTACATTGAACTGTAACATGCTACCTACTTGTACTACTGTAAATCTATTGGTATAATAAAGAATTATCTATCTATCTATCTAACCGACGTCCACGCGGGCGGAGCAGCGGGCATAGGCTAGTGAGTAAGTAATGAATACAAGTAAGATTATTGAATTTCAAAGAACAATCCGTCTATTATTTTCAGCGAGATGGCTGGTTAGAAGTAACGATGAGGAATATGAAACTACCCCCATCATCAATACCCCGGCCGGACTGCTTCGGTTATCTAATGAAACTCGGCTCCAAGTGGAAATCCTGGGCTAAACGGTACTGCGTGCTCAAGGATGCCTGCCTCTACTTCTATAATGATGGAAATAGCAAAAATGCGTTTGGTAAGTAAGAGTAATTATAAAAGCACCATCATGAGATTTCAAACCCTGCGAACCTGATTCAGTAATTTATGAAGAATAATTGAACTAAGAATTTCTTATCCTCTTCTAATCCTCGTTTCCTTGTGGACTGGTATATCTTAACGTTTACGAAAGCAACTGCATTTGATCTCCTCAATTATGGGAGCAAAGTTTGTGCCTGAACCGGGTTCGTCGATCAGCAGGCTTGGTTCCATAAAATCATGGAAGGGCCCATACCGTTTTCAAATATCTGATTTATGAAATATTGTTTTTATAAATGCTATTATTATAGGTATGGCATGTCTCCACGGCTACAGAATACAGACTTGCGCGCCAGGAGGAAAGAAGTTCGCGTTCGAGGTGATGCCCACGGAACCTAAGCAGAGGCACTTTTACTTCCACACCGAGTCAGAGATGGACAGGAAGCGGTAAGAAGCATAACTTTATTTAGAATTTAAAATTATGATCCCATTTGCGCAACCCATGGAACGTATTCCAGGAATAAAAAATGCTATAATTTATCCCTGTACCCAATTCCAGCATCCATTTAGCCGTTTTAGCGTGATTGAATAAAAATATCAAAACATCTTCGTAATCTTCCACATGTTTAATATTTGAAGGATAAGAATAGGAAAGTGCGTAGGAAGTAGTATTGGATTTCATAAACACAAATAGATACATCGAATTCGTTATTGATCTCTCCACGATCAAGAAATCCTCCAAAGTACTTTTTGAAGTCTTAAAAGCTGAAAAATACTATGCATCCTTACCCTTCCGTATTCGTAACATTGAACCTTCAACCATAGTAATAACAGAACAAAAAGCCATGTAGAAAGCGGACCATAAAAAAGAAATAATGAAAATGTAATAATAGTAGAATCAGAAAAAATAAAAAGGACTAAAACACCTTACAAAAAGAAATAAAATCACACCAAAACATTTCATACAAAGTAGGTTGCTGAGACTCACAAGCTCAAACACTTTCACTGTTAAAAAGTTATCAGATTATGAAGAACCAATCATCTTAACTCTACCAGCCCTAACTCTACAAAACGTATTCTGGGAAGACAATGATAAAAGAAATAAAAAGGTAAATATGTAAAGAAAAATAGAGTATAATAACGTAAATTTAACCCTATATAGGACGCCCTATGCAAAGTATACTGGACAGTCAAGTCAAGTAAAGTAACATAATGGCGTAATTATTACAATTGTGACTCAATATACAGTTATTGTTTTCAAAGATACCGGACATGGTTTGAAAGAAACTGCTCATCTATATCGCCACAGTGGATAAAGAAGATAAAGATCACCACAATGGAAGTTAAACTAATCAGCAAGTTCTCATACTACGCCCACACTACGACGCTGTTTTAGACTGCTTTGAGTGTTTAGACGAAGAAGTTCCACTTGACATGGAAGTTTGAAGAGCAGGCTTGTCGTGGAAACATGATTTATGAACTATTCACACGATACAGATAGACAATAGTTCACTGTTCAAAGAGCTTAGTGAACAGCTGAGCTTTTGCAACAATAAAAAGTGGCAAAAATAAAAATGGCTAATAGAATTGATACTACTCACTTTCTTTTATACTTATAATAATATGGAGTGCACCGAAATACGGGTATCGTTTTCTTCTTGGATAGTGATGCAAGAATGCGAGAGTAAATATTTTGGCAGTTGGTTCAAAACCAAGCAGTTTTAGTAGCCTCTGTCATATTTGATTAATTTTACAAATTAATTAATAAAGGAACTAGGAACTACCATGACCAGGACAGAGAATGTCCAACTATACCAATGTAATCATAAGTCCAGCAAACAAACCAGTTAGGTCAAAGGGTAGCATTCATAAATAGGTCTGCGCTTATTGAAAAGATTTATAAATTAAAACATTTATAAAACAGTTTCTTGCTCTCGCAAGAAACTGTTTTATGAATATTTAAATTTGTGTATAAAAATATACACGTCAAACTGTGAACCTCCTTTTCAAGTCGGTTAAAAATAGAATCGAATACCTATAATCCTTACATAATTTTTGGAATTTTAGAAAGAATATGGTTCCTATGACCTAACACAATTATCTTATTTTCCATAGAAATAAAAATCAAGCCGACGACTTCCATAAAAGCTTGTTAAGTTTAGCCTTAGTAACAATGCTAGTCGTTACGCCGTTCCAGTTTATATTAATTGAACTGTTGAATGTGGAACGATTAAGGATTACGTAAGTGGTTCAAGCTTAGTCATTCATTTTTAGAATAGGCTTACTTTAAAATAGATGTAACAATAAATTTCTCATGAAAACCCTGGAGGAAATACGTAAGTCAATGTTAGTATCATTTTTTCGTAGGAACTCTCTACATTACATTTTATTATTATAGGTGTATAAATTATCATGGTCACTCACACTACTATTAGAGGTATCGGGATATTTATCATTTGTATTGTTATGAGTTTCCAATATTTCGGCACTGAGTAGGGTAGCTCTTTCGAGTTCTTTTGCTATGCGTAACAGTCGGTACTAACTACTGACAAACGACAAACTAGATACGTTTCTACGATTTTTAGGATAGACACTATGAACCTAATAAAATCTAGCATAAAGCAAATGGGTTTGCTTCTTGAGAATAATTTTGAAGCTACTCCAACACAACGCATATGGTAAATGATGATAAATGATGGTAGGTACAATAATATGAATGCTATCTTCATAACTGAAGGTTTTGTTATGCTAATACGGTTTGTCGAGCAATGTGTAGTCTCGCGTTATAGAGGTAAGATCGATCGTCGAGTCAGTTATTTCACTAAGGGTTTTGTTGCCGTTGTTACAAGTTCTTCAAAGGGTTATTGTCAATCTCTCACTCCGTAGGGACCATTTTTCTACACGTGCGTATTAGGCTCTTACCTAGCTTATCTCTTTTACAACACCCTCTGAAATTATCCACAAAAAATATACTGTTGTTATTGTTATCACATTTTCATAAAACTTTTACTATACCGATTGCCTTTGCGACATGAATATTAACACAAGTTATCACTTACCACCTATTTATCACCTACATAAAACATTTGACAACATATTTTGTTTCAATGCTAGTATTGTAGGTAGACATACATTTGCAACATACTCAGTTCGTAAAGGCAATGTACGTAGGTACACTGAGTCGAGCAATGGGGAGAGCGTGTGGAGATCAAGGATAGGGCATGGTCGTTTGACCTTCACTCGATCTTGGGACTCACTTACCCTCCTCCACCTTATTACATCGTTTGCTTTCGTTTCCTAGTATATCTAAAGATTACAGAAGGTCACGTAGTAACTATTTAGTATAATGGTATAACGTAAATGAGTTTAATAACTTCATTTCTAAGAGGACTTCGAAGTTCACTGTAAACACAAAAATTAACCTTATTCCTTTAGGTCACATTGTAACTCTGTTTTGTCTGTATGATAGTATACCTCGAGATGTTTTAGTGCAAAAATATTCACTGATGAAATTTTTGGGAATACTTTTATTTTATTTTTAAACTGGAATTTCTGCTAGCTTTACGTCCACTTCTTCTACCATTTATTGGAAAACTGATCGCTAGGGAAATCAAGGCTATGAATCTTTACAAGTCCAGAGGCGTCACATGGATTGCCTTTCCAGATAGAGGAATATAAAAAAAGAGTTTAAAACAGGCCAGGAAGGGAGGTAATGCCTCTAGATATCTCACGAAATGCAGTAGTAGAATACTGGATTTGGTATGGTTTTCTCGATGTATTTAATAAGTGAAAGTGTGGGTACTTCATGAGTCGAGCCCACCTGTGCTTGGAAAACCATGGCACTACCGACTACGAGTATAAAGTATTCCAATTACGTGGTGAAAAGGTAGCAATTATGAATGTTAATGTTTGTTTCCTTTATCCAGGTGGATGGCAGCTTTGGAGTATTCTATAGACAGGTGGATGAAGGCTGGTTGACGACGACCCTTCGCTTCAGAAGACTCATTTGATTTTGTATAACATAGTTTTGTTAAATTATTCCTTGAAATTCCATGTTTTGGTTATTATATTAAAACGTGTTATTTGTTTTTTTTTCCTATTCATAGAAAGTAATAAGTTATGTAGTTGGGATCAGCGATTATAATTGAAAATTTGAAACCTATCGATACGGACGTACCCTCCATAGATTAACTGTATCAAAATAATTAGCAAAGGGTTCATATTACACGATTCTGACCTGGCATAGACGGTGGTTAACATTAAAGATAGAAGTGGCATAAATCTAAATCAACATTAATGTCAGCTAACACAAACGCGCGTATGTTACGTTTGTTAAGGGCCATCTTGCATTTTGAAACCATAATCATAAATAGTTAGAGTTAAGTCCAAAAACAACGGTCTAGCTGCAAAGCTTCAATATCACCTAAGGTTACCATTGGGTTGTGGAGGTCAGATGGCAATCGCTTCACGGAAAATATCGAGGTCTAGCGAAATCCGTATTTAAGACTGGTAAACCAGACTCCGAGAACCCAGACTCCGGGCTGAGAAGCTTCAGATGCGACTGGGAATTAACGCTAGGATGAAGAAGAAGAATCATAAATATATATTTTTATTAAATCTAGCAGCCCGGGTGCCCATTTACCCGAGAATATATTCGTAAAAAATCCTATGAGACGCGAAAATAATAAATATTTTGCTAAGAACCATTTCTATAGCGTGTTACATAAATCAAATCAATGCAGAACTTTATCAAGCATACACAAACAAAGTTAACATTCTTGTATATGCCACTATCCTCTAGCAAAAAAACTAAATGTTTTTTTATTGTTTGTACTCTTTAGCCTCCTGCTTCCTTGGATCTGAGTAGCATTCTGATTGAAATCGATACTTATTTTGTGCGATTTATATAATGGTACCACATGTTGATACCATTATATAACTCCCCAAACTTTTTATTTTTGGATTTCTTGTTTTCCATTCACTGACCTTTAAAGTGAATGTTAAGAAATGGGATCACAAACTTTACCCTCGATAAAATTTGTAGTTTAATACATCAGTTTACGTGGTACATGCATGACTGTCAGTTTGCCCTTCAAATATCCCATAATACACCATAATAATTATAATAAATAGATGTATACATTTAACTAATATATATATATGCATGTAAACAGTATCTGAAGATACATATATTATATAACATCGAATAAGTTGATGACTGTTGATGCAGAATCATATTTACAAATTCGTATGCATGCGTATCGTTTACAAAGTACTATCAAAAAAAGTGCGGTCAAATTGACAGATAAAACTTAAACTGTATTAAGATTATGTCTTGGGTCGCTTCTTCGCTATCTTCAAAAAGGCAAACCACCTCAATTTGTAATAATTTATGAGGCATGTGTTGCGTTGTGTTGCAGGTACTTATGTTATGCGTGAGTTACATTAATATGAATACATATAAAAATAATATTGTACTCAAACTAAGTGGGCATTTCATGCTATTTGCTATAACTAATTCTCTTTCATGTAACCTGCCTAACTCTTTCGTAAATTATTATTAATTTATTGTCTGTTTTATGGTAAATATTGCATCTTCCTATATATTTTTTAAATTTTTTCTCGGCACGTTATAACTAGTTCTTTTTAACCTAACTTAATTGGCTTTGTTTGTGATACAGTAGTATCCATTTAACTGTTTATTTTAAGTTATTCTAGCGCCTATGATTTAGTGTTATGAATTATAAAGTATTGCAAAGTATTGCATTATTGAAGAATTATATTCTTCTGAATTTGAACGATTTTAGTTAGTTCGTTCAAATTCAAAAGAATAGGACAACTGACCATAATACGGAAAACAGTACTAGTGAAGTATTTAATAATATTTTAGACGCTATTGAACCCGAGAACCTTAGAAATTGAGTAAAAATTACACAGCGAATGAAATTAATAATATTTTACTTTTCTATGAATGGGATTGGAAACAACAGAGACGCGTACATTGAAACCTATCTTCATAACGACATTAAAACTTAGCGCCTTCTATAATTTAATTGTTAGATTTCACATGGCAATTTTCGAATTTTGCTCGGACACGCCAAGCGCATAGACGGTACTATGAGAAATGAATTGAACACGCTATCTGAGTTCACTGGCATACATAAAGTGCTCGGTTTTATTCGTTTTACTTCAAAAATATCAACGAATAAAATAAAAGGTACGTTAAAAACAACGTTACATCCCGTCCTATTGTACCTTGAATCCAGACATAGAATTTGATACCAATAAATATTCAATAAATAATTTAATAAATATAATAAAATATTATTTAAAATTATTATTAAATTGCATGAGATTTTTAATAAAATTACATATAAATAAATTTAACCTAGATATCATGGCAACGACGCATCGAAGATGATACATGTTTTATTAAATGCATAGCTTTAATCTATGTAATTCTAAAATAGATATTTAATAAAAATAATATATCAATGATAACGGCGAAAATCATAATATTAAACGTCTTTTTATATACCTGATATTACGACTGACGAAAATGAGACTAAACTGGAAAATAAATGAATCAATGAAGTATTCCTAATCCTAATACAGTATACCTTTACTGCTGACTTCCTATGGCCGAATATTCAAGTCTTGAATAATAACTACTACTTATTCCAAGTGTTCAGTAGATTATACTATCTACTGACCAAAGCAAAAGATACGAAATACTGAACTTAGAATAACGACTGACATCATAAGGATATAAAAATATTGATGATGAAATCTAAGCTGATATATTAAGGTGAAAGAATATTCCTACTAATAGTTACATGGATATTTATTATTTAGATGTGAAAGTAGAAACAGTAGGTAAATAAATAGTAGGTATCATTATTGATGTGCCAAATTGTTTAGTAAATATTAAGGCGTAGTTAGATTTTAACTTATAAAGCACATTCAAATTTCATTAAATAAAATACTTTCATCATTTTGTCTGTAACCCTTGTATGAATAGTGATTCTTATACGTGTTGTGATTTTTGAACAATTGTTTACAAGTAATAGGAGTGCATACTTAATTATATAGGTATGATTTATTTATCAATTAATGTAAATAACGATAGTTTGGATCTGGGGTTGCAGAATTTATAAATCACTTTGTATTACTTATTCAAATTGTATAATTAGATATAAATGTGTAATTAATTATTATCAAATTTATTTGTATAATCTCCATTAGAATGTGGTCCATACTAGGTGACTTAAATTGTGCATTAAAATAATAAATAATAGGAAAAATAAATCCATATTGACGATTTGTACATAAATAATCAGTAAAAGCTCAATAATATATTTAAAATAATAAAATAAAAGACTTGATTATAACACAGTCAGTTGAAAGCTTATAGTGTAGTTATGTAAATTAGTGAATGTTTACATAGTTGTATAAAAAATGAAACAGATTTGATTAATTTATCGCAAGTTTATAAAATGCACGTAATTTATAAATATAGTTTATTATTTATTGGTAATTTATAGATTTATCAACCGTATATAATATATACCTAATAGTTATTGTAATGTGTTCAGTAAATAAGTAAATCAGAGAAATGGGAATTCTTAAATTATATTATTATCAAATATATATTATTAATAACTTTCAATATTATTTTTAATCATGCCAAAATAAATTTACCCGAATTTAATATGAATGTTGTCAAATATGAATATTTTCTGTTACACAATATTTGAATAAATACATTTTTAGGTATTATTTAATAAATAAAAGTTAAAGATTAGTTAATATTGATCAGATTTTTTAATAATATATGTGACTGTATGAATAGATTTCGTTGTAATAAAGAATATATAAAAATAACATGCATTGTTTTAATTCATTAATGTTTTTAACTGAGTCAAGAAACTTACTCACTCTTACTACTTTATTAGATTCTTTATACATACTTTCAATAAAAGTATTTCATTGATGGAGATAAAATTGACGTTAGTTGGATAATAATGGGTACCAAATAAAATAAAGAAAAAATCACAATAAAATACTCGATCAATTAGCGACTGCCGGTGAAATTCATGAAGCAAGATACAAAGTCCGAGGGCGGTGTTAATTTACACGACTTATATGCTACTAACATGAAAAATAAACAATCCAGCGATATCCTTCCCTTTTTTATCGCTCCCAAAGTAAAAACATTTTGGAGGCTTCGGCGGGGCCGTAGCGGGGCGAAGAACGAAGGCCGGGGAGAGGCAACGCTACAGGAGCGCTACTGCCTCTGACGCCGGTAGTACGCGCGCTCAACTCCCTCCAGTCGCGCGCCATCTGCGCACACGCAGCCTGCGCGTACGCTAACGCCATACTGAAAAAAAAACCTCAGTGTTCCAACAGTGCCAAACTCTATCATCGGATTACAGTGAACAAACTAAAAGTGCATGATGAGTGCGAGACCGAGTGCAGAAAGGTGACAGTTTAGTTACGGCAATAACATTTTCGTCCGCAGTCTCTATTAACTGTTTTATGGCCTATACAGTGCGTCTATTGTTGTGCTCGCTTCCACTAATCTCCTATTCACCTGTTTCAACGCCACCTACTGCGGTTGGACTGTGAAATGTGACAAAAAATTGCAATGGACATCCATTGTACACTTGTGGACGATAGTTTGTAAACTTTGCGGGTTGACTACCTGACTACCGGAGGGTTGGACCTCGACATATCGGACGATTGATCGCCCAACCACCTTGTGAGTGTTTTTATACGATAAACGTAATTTAATACAGCGGATGTGGAATAAATTGGGTAGGCAGGGTGCGCTTCGCTACCTGTTTTATCGTGTGCCTTGTGTGTTATTGTTTTCAACGCATTTGCTTTATAAAAAAAAACAATTCTGGGAACTAACTGTGGTGCGGTTTTGCTTCTATTGTTCTATTTTACAACGCTGTTTACTTAATACTTCCTGCCACTGTGCTTCGCAGTAATTATTTAATTGTTCTCGAGGATTTACTGCAAATGACTTACTGGTTGGAATAATATTGTTTAGACTCTGTGTACAATACCTACTGTTGTAGAGAATTGTGGTTCTTCTGTTCTGTTCTTCCTTGTGGTTTGAATACCTTTTGTATACATCTATACAATCTATACTCCTTCTACCTACCTACGTCTGTTTGTTGCTTATCTATGTTTATATGAAACTAGCGTAAAATATATACATATACATATTTTACACAACCTAGTGTAAAATACCAAATAGGGTCTTTACTTTTGCGCCACCCGTTATGTATATGTACACCTATATATTAGATTATTTATACTTTTTAATGTCTGTACCTACATAATTACTTGTAATCGTTTTGTTACTACAATGTATACCTGCTTCCATGTGTATAGAAACAACATACTAAAATATTTTAACCACCAATTTAGACACTGAATCTTCAACTCTATTAACGTATGAATATAAGCTTTAATTCAATGTAGCGTGTAAAATATTAGTAACGCTCTGTAGAATAACTTCCTTAAGTCATTCTCATTATTCAACTTTATCTTTACTTTTAACTTCAACTCATTTCAAATTCATGGAGAGTCCATGAATTTTATATTCTTTCTAACAAAGGATCCATGATGCCTATAGTATTTTCTTACAGAATATTGTAAAAACTTCCCATCAGACAAATTATGGGCAGTTGGTTTAAAATAAGAGTAGTCGTGTTGGTAGGTACTATACGGATTAAAAGCAAATTCTACGGTAAATTTTTTGATTACTGATAAAGGTTCATCCAAAGGACTAGCTAGCTTTTCATAAGCGCGTTGACAAAGCGCGCGTAAAACCCCCATGCATCTACGCATGCGTCCTCAGACTATGGCGTCTGCTTTGTCTCTATATCGATAGTGACTCTATCATGCTGCTTGTTTAACACCTGAGTGATGTAAAAAAGGAGGATTTTGATCCAGCTATAATCAAGAACATACTAACTATACCTATGTGAAAAGAAATTATAAACTTCTGGAGTGATTAACGTACTTTATTAGCTGATTTTTGAAGATTTACATGAGACAAAGTATAATTTAGAGGCGAATAGAAGGACGATTACCTGTATCCAGAATCTCGAGTCTAATGTTTCATAGAACCCAAACTGTCCCTTAACGGCAACTGATTGTTGATTCTGCAAAGAAACTCAAAAAAAATGTAATTGAATAACCGTATTGCTCAGAAACATTAAAAGTTATAGGTACTAAAATTTCTACCTTCTCAGGAATAACAAAGCTAAACAAGGGATTTAGTGCCTACTTAGGCACCTACTTAGCTGTGAATGAAAACTAGTGTCTAACTACATATTTCAAACACTCCTCTAGTCTATAAGTCTATAATTAGTGAATCAATTAAAAGGTTTATTTCTGATCGCCACGTTTGGTCATAATAGCGAATTTTACAACATCCAATCACAGTAACATAATAAAAATCGCCATAAAAACTAATTACATATTGGCAGGCATCGGCAGAAGATGAAGCCTTGAATATGATTCGACTTGCGGTAGACTCCACCGCGACTTGATCAGTTCTACTAGTTTTATGAGCAAAAAGAGGTGATTTAAAAGTTTTTTTTTTTGCCATCTTTGGTGTTGAAATCTATAACAGCTCACTTCATATTAGAGAAGTAGGTATACGGATTGGAACTTTAAGGATATCAGCTAATGATGACGACAGAATTGAAGCGAATAGTGACAATGGTTAACACTACTTGAAGGTAGATAAATTGAAAATGAAATTGAATTCCTGCGCATTCAGAAGACTGGCAGCATTACTACATCGAATCACAATATCAATCTTTTGTACGAAGACAAAGCCGGCTCTCCGGTCACGAAAAGCGCCAATCAGTCGCTTCGCAATCTCCCTTTTAAAGATTGCGTGACTTCAAACAGCCAAAACAAAAAAATACCAATCAATTTAGATTGATATAGATTCGGGTATTAAGCGACATTTGAGCTCATGCAGCAGCACACCCTATTCGGAAAATGGGACATCGTAAAGGTACACGTGGCATTAGAGACATGCCGGTATCTTCACGATGTTATCAAGTGCAAAACCATTTGTTTCAACGCCGGTTATGCCAGCTGTATAGTCTCAAAGTGCACTACTAATTATGTCATAGTGGCTGGCGTTTTATGGTATCCGGCCAGCGCTCCTGCAGCATTTTATAGATTATGATGACCGTGGTAAATTCTATGCAATAGCTCTGATGCAGAGAAACATTTTAGGCACCCCTACTTGGAGGAATGTGAAAGGTTATTATCCTGCGTAGTTGCTACTTGGATTTAATAGACCTGTAGAAAATACCCTGTCTCCTTTTTCGCCACCGCTAGTAAGACATCCCGCCCTCGCACTTCTTACTGAAGTATTTATTAAATGTTGCCTCTCATTACCGCACAAAGACTTGTCAGTGTCAAAATAAATTACTCCTCAAATCGGTCTTGGGAAAAACAATTTTAATTTAAACATCCATGATTTTACACGCATCTTTAGAATTATGTTCCATACTGAGGGAGATGTATTCTATATTGAGAAATAGTGGAAAGCTGACCATAGAAATGTCCCTGGTCTTGAATATTAAATTCAATTCATAAGATGCATAATTTTATACCATATTGTAATACAGTAGAAACGTCGGAAGGTTTTAATTGTTCTGCAAATAGTAGTTTATCTTCACCATCAAGTGATAACGTGTAATCTAATCACAACACTATGATATTTATCATGTACCTTACGATACAAAAAATGGATGCCGCGGCATAACACTAATAAACCATTACTACTTCCAAGTATTTGGTGTTTCAATGGCAGTAACGTTATGAGGGGGAAGTTTTTCGATAGGCTGTTATTATCTGATATTGTTTTAAACATTGCGAAAGAAATAGAGCAATAAACTATTAGTCAAATTTATAGAAAAAAGGAAACACTATAATTTTGTATAGGGACTATGTCAGTCAGACAATTCCAAATATACCTAAGTTCAGGAGACACCTTTAAACGCCATTGCACTAATATGACCTACTCTTTATTTCATGCAAAACGATTTTAGTTAAATAGCAATAACGTGGAGGATTATGCATGGCTCATCATTATTATCGTCGCAGTGGCGATTTCCAATCGCATCAGATGCGTTCATCTCGGGTCCGGTCCAGTCTCCGACTCTAGGGCATGCTTTCCGGCTTACCTCCACTTCGGTCTTTAATTTCCCTGGCAGTAAGAAAAGCATCGATATTATGCAGACACAATTGGAGTCACAACCTCAGTTGCCAGATGCACAAATACCATACCGTTATCAATCAACACTACTTGACGGCGACAATCATTTGATTTTATGAAAAACGGGTAACCATACATGGTCATTGCAGATTTGATTACTTGTGTGGGTATTTATATTGCTGTGGGTTCTCATTGAAGTAAAACCAACGGTAATTCATCGTCAGCGACAAGTCAATAAAATTGATGCAGCAAAACGGTATTCGGAATTCTTAGTAAGTATACAAGTTTTAACTGTAAGACTTAGGTACGTGGGGGGTTTATACACTGCTCCTTTTGTTATTGTTGTCCGTCACAGTTAAGTTATCCGCTTGTAGTAATATATCTTACGGTCATAATGCCTAAAACTCATGACGAGTCTTGGATGGTCTTTGGAACTACTTAGTACTATGTTATTAACAAGCAAACTAAACATGACTCTGACTGATCCAGGGGATTATGACCTCTGTAATTAAGTAAAAATAGTAGGAAGTACAGTAATACTCGTAATAGTACCTTGACTACTTCAGTTTGCCTAGGTGCACAAGAGCAATATTAATTAAAAAATAAAACTATTGTGGAGCTCGGTGGCATATAAAAGGCAGCTTGCCTTACTATGACTATTCCAGTCGGTAACATCAAAAGGTATAAAGAAGTAATAATCTGATATTGCATTTTATCATTGGACTAAATGATACATTTTTTCGCGTAAGCCAACTGTAACGCGCTATATTGCCACAAAAACTTCCTCGAAGTGTTTAGATTGCCAGATAAAGTTACAAGTGGACTGAAACAGGATTTAGTGTGAGAATTTTATTTATTCGAGTTACGTGCCTTAGCAACATGCGTTAAGAATCCTTGTTAAGTCAAAAATCTTAGTGAAACACAAAAAAAAACATACGGTTGAAGGTACTCATAACACCTGGTGAACAAGCTCTTTACTAACAACATGACCGACTTTTCAGTCGGTTTGGTATGCCTTTTCATAGAAATTCCTTGATGGTCATTTTTACCATCTTATAATTTGTAAACAAGCAAGGGTGTGTAATGGGTGATGCATTAAAAAAAGGCTACCCAGAAGCACTCTAAACCGGCGAGCTTGCATGAAAGTAACTTAATGACCGTAGAGTAGGGTTGCCATACGTCCCCGTACGCCGGGACATGTCCCCGTTTGAGGCCTGGTGTCCCGGCGTCCCGGCCAATAAGCAAATTGTCCCGGTTAAACATTTTTAGTATTATATTAGAGAGCTGGACTTGGTTGGTAAACAGTAATATACCTACAATAAACGCGACTAAGTAGCTAGGCTATTAATACGTAGATAGAACGACGAAAGCGCTGATATTTTTCCATACATGAATATGTTAATGAGTAATAAAGACCCCGGGGCCAATGATTTTACGAGAAAAACGCGATGAAGGACAGATGGCGCTCATACTTCCAACGACATGCTGAATAAGCAGCAAGAGGTGCATCCACCAGACCTCTTTCCGAAACAAGGACTAGTGCCACCGATAACGCCTGCAGAAGTACAGACTCGGCCTCGACGAAATCCCCATCGAGGCTTGGAAGGCAATGGGTGCATTGGGTGCTCGTGGTGTGAGCATTCTAACAAATCTGTATAACCGCGTACTTCTCACCGTGAGATCCTGAGCCAGTGGAGACTGAGCTTCATTACGCCAGTATTCAAAGGCGAGGGATCGGTGCAGGAGTGTGGTAGTAACCGCGGTATAAAGATAATGTCCCACACCATGAAGCTCTATGAGCAGATAATCGACTCCCGGATCCGACAGGAGAGTACACTCTCGGAGTGTCAGTATGGGTTTCGTCCCGGGCACGGGATCATTGATCCGGTGTTCTCCCTAAGGATTGTGGTGGGGAAATACAGGGCGAAGAACACGCCCCTGCACTGCCTATTCTTAGACATGCAGAAGGCCTTCGACTGTGTTCCTCGCGCGGTGATCTGGTGGGTACTGTGGGCTAAGGGAGTTCCAGAGACCTACATTGACACCATCCAAGATATGTATCATGATTCTGGTTCCGTGGTTCGGAGTGCTTTTGGTGACTCAAAAGCCTTCCCCATCACCATCGGAGTACACCAAGGTTTTTAGTCTTTACATGTTTAGCTCGGTATTAGACGTCTTGTTGGACAGTATCAGAAAACCACATAAGCAGCCTCCGTGGTTGCTCATGTATGCTGATGATATTGCGCTGAAGGACGCGGACAGGAGCAGATTGGTGTAACACGTGAAAGTTTGGAAGGAAGCGCTTGAGAACGGTGGTATGAAGCTAAATGTAGGGATGACAGAAAGTTTAGCGTTAAACTCGACAGATTTCACACCGGTCCGCATAGGCGATGATTCGGTTTAAGTACCTGGGATCTGTACTTCATGTGACCAGTGAAATCGACTACGACATCAGGGCACGCATTGCTTCCGCGTGGGCCAGGTGGTGAGAAATGAATGGCGTCACGGGTGATCCCAAAATGCCAGTCAGGTTGAAGGGGCAGGTCTATAAGACGATCATTAAGCCTGTCCTCTTACATGGTTGTGAGAGCAAGAGCGTAAGCACGTAAGAGCTGCATGTCACGGAGATAAAAATGCTGCGTGAGGAACTCTTGCAGCCGCGGCAGCCTTCATGTCCATGACATCGCAGATAAAATGCAAGAGAGCCGCCTTCGCTGGTGCGGCCACGTCTTGCGGCAACCGCCGCACAGTGGGACGAAAGTACGATTTGAGTGACTTAGGACCCAATGTTTTTTATTTACTTTTTTCTTTGTGCCGATGGATAGAGCTCGTTGAGCCCAATAATAATTTCTACTGACGTTTTTCTCTAAACTTTATACTTTGGGCAGAATAATACTTTTTATTTTTTTTTGTATGGAGCGAATCAAATAAACTTAAATTTCTGGTAAGTCTCTTTTGATCCCGCTTTGAAACTACATTTTTCTTATACCTTGTCTAGTCTAATGTCATATGATACTATAAACATGTACCTAAAGTTGCAATTCTGCGAAATAAATGGATCGGTAAAAATGAAAAATCACATAGAATAAAGAGTTGTAATTTTGTTTTTGAAAGTTCTTTTAAGTTGAATTTAATATGAAATAGTAAGTTAAACCACGTTATAATACACATAATTACTTAACAAGTAACAACAAAACAGTTAAAGGTCCCTATTTCGCTATTACTTAAAAATATAGGTAAGTAATTCTATTTATTTTCGTAATGACTGTAATTAGTTTATCCTTTTTACTTGTTAAAATTACAGCGCTCTCACCTTTACCTATTACTATAATGTTAAATCGGATAATTAGTTAATGAGGGTATTAAAAAAATAATTTATATTTATTGTATGTTATCTAGTATTCGTTTAATTATATTACTACTAACATCTCGTGATTTTGATCGTCCCTATATTTTATATAATGGAGAGTTTAGTTAACAATTTAGATTTATTTATGATTTTAAGAGATCATCTGAATTCATTGTCGGATAGTAAAAAAAAATTCCAATTCCTACTACATAAAATAGATGTGACCGAAGAGAACAGTGCTTTACTCCAAAAATTCTGTACGCGATTTTGTTCAAATATAAGTGCAAGGTGGGAACGAAGTAGTCGTACATTAGCACAATTCATAAGAAAAAATGGTGATTGGTTACACCGTGCTATAAACTGGCCCGAAGGAGTAATATTTTTGCTTGTTTTATTTTATAATAAGAAGGGTATAAGTCAGATCCGTTTTCACTTGCTGCTTCTCTTATGCTTACATATTGCCACTTACTTAATTTAAGTTAAATTATTAAAGACAAAGCTTTATCGGGTGAATACGTACTTTTAGCTTTAGTTTTGCTTAAACACTGTTTAAATTTTTCAACATCTTCTAGGTTATTGAGCAACTGATCTATTATTTTTCTTAAATTTCCAATCATAGAAGCTTTCAGTTCATCCGGGGACAACGAAAGCGATTTATTGATTTCCTCTACGCGTCTTCGTTTTTGTCTGGAACCCAGTTCTTCAAAAGGTTTTCTAGGTGTAAATGTAGATGTCGAAGCTTTTCTTGTTGATGGTGGTAGAAGATTTTCAACATCTTCAGTATTACAAATTTCGAGCTCTTCTTGTTCCACATTCACAGGTATTACTCCTTCGGGCCAGTTTATAGCACGGTGTAACCAATCACCATTTTTTCTTATGAATTGTGCTAATG
Organism: Eilema depressum; assembly: GCA_914767945.1. Lineage (NCBI taxonomy): Eukaryota > Metazoa > Arthropoda > Insecta > Lepidoptera > Erebidae > Eilema > Eilema depressum. The sequence goes on from OU612026.1 coordinate 7,309,621, forward strand.
TACGACTACTTCGTTCCCACCTTGCACTTATATTTGAACAAAATCGCGTACAGAATTTTTGGAGTAAAGTACTGTTCTCTTCGGTCACATCTATTTTATGTAGTAGGAATTGGAATTTTTTTTTTACTATCCGACAATGAATTCAGATGATCTCTTAAAATCATAAATAAATCTAAATTGTTAACTAAACTCTCCATTATATAAAATATAGGGACGATCAAAATCACGAGATGTTAGTAGTAATATAATTAAACGAATACTAGATAACATACAATAAATATAAATTATTTTTTTAATACCCTCATTAACTAATTATCCGATTTAACATTATAGTAATAGGTAAAGGTGAGAGCGCTGTAATTTTAACAAGTAAAAAGGATAAACTAATTACAGTCATTACGAAAATAAATAGAATTACTTACCTATATTTTTAAGTAATAGCGAAATAGGGACCTTTAACTGTTTTGTTGCTACTTGTTAAGTAATTATGTGTATTATAATGTGGTTTAACTTACTATTTCATATTAAATTCAACTTAAAAGAACTTTCAAAAACAAAATTACAACTCTTTATTCTATGTGATTTTTCATTTTTACCGATCCATTTATTTCGCAGAATTGCAACTTTAGGTACATGTTTATAGTATCATATGACATTAGACTAGACAAGGTATAGGAAAAATGTAGTTTCAAAGCGGGATCAAAAGAGACTTACCAGAAATTTAAGTTTATTTGATTCGCTCCATACAAAAAAAAATAAAAAGTATTATTCTGCCCAAAGTATAAAGTTTAGAGAAAAACGGCAGTAGAAATTATTATTGGGCTCAACGAGCTCTATCCATCGGCACAAAGAAAAAAGTAAATAAAAAACATTGGGTCCTAAGTCACTCAAATCGTACTTTCGTCCCACTGTGCGCCGCCGGGATACGTGGGTAGCAAATGCCTGACAATGGCGCCCCGGCCGGGTCCAGGTAGAAGGGATAGGCCCAAGAAGTCCTGGCTTGACGTCGTGGAGAGTGATATGCGTGCAAATGGTCTCACTACCATGGACGCCCAAGATCGTGTCAAGTGGAGGAGGAAGAGCCGGAAGGCGGACCCTGAGCTCCGGGGTCATCTTGGCCAGGGATGCAATTGGGAGAAAGCGTCTACATGAAGATGATGTTTAACTTAATGTTGATTTCGTCAAAATATTTTTCATCCCACCATCTCGGAAAGAGTATTTTTATTCTTCGATAACTGAGCGTAAAAGTCGTTTTTATCCTCTAGAGGATAAAGTAAATTTGAATTTAGAGCATCGTGTGTACTAGGTTTGTGAACTCAAAACATCAATAAACCTGTTTACTTCTACCTCTATGGTGCCGAATTTATCATGCAACTTTTTTTTAATTTATGAAAAACTCAGACTCGGAACCTCCTTGGTGTACTTTTTTTTTTAAATTTGCTTTGCGCGCATCAATTTTTTTCACGTCACATTGTTGAACATTGTTGTTGAATTTTTATTTTTTTGTATTTTATTATTAGTATTAATACACATATTATACAGCCTCCGTGGCGTAGTGGTAGTGAACGCGGCCGCTACGCAGGAGGCACGGGTTCGATCCCCGCTCAGTGCAAAATGGGTATTTGCATTGGTTTGGTCGTGCCTTGGAAAGCACGTTAAGCCGTCGGTCACGGATGCCATACGAACATCTATGGCAGTCGTTACGGGTAGTTGGAGCCCTAAAAAGTTCAACAACAACGGTCTAGCTGCAATGCTTCGATATCGCCTAATGTCATCATTGGGTTGTGGAGGTCAGATGGCAGTCGCTTCACGGCAAATATCGAGGTCCAGCCAAATCCGCAGTTAAAACTGGTAAAGCTGACCCCGGATTCCGAGGTGAAAGCTTCGGATGCGACTGGGAATTAACGCTAGGAAGGAGAAGCATTTCATTATTTCCTCGCTGAGGCGGGATGAAAAGTTACGTGTTGCACTCGAGTGCAAAGATTTTTCACCTTGTGCTCTTTTGATTCCCTCGCTAACGCTCAAGATTCTAATTTGTGAATCACTCGCTACGCTCGTGATTCAAATTTAGAATCTTTCGCTTGCTCGGTCATCAAAACTGAGCACGCGGTTAAAAAGCAACTTTGCACTCTTGTATAACAAATAACTATTGTACAATTATCAGAAGTTAATTCTGATAATTTTTCGCCTTACAGAAAACATAGGAAGCCCGGGTCGTTGCCCGCTTGATTAATGGCAGTGTTAGAAGTTGTTGTAATAAAAGTTCCTATTTTTCTACCTTTACTAATTTTTCTTCAAATGTCCCGGTCTGGGTCCCCACACTTATGGCAACCCTACCGTAGAGGGACCTCGTGAGTGTGTAAGGCCAGAAGTTAACAGGCGGTGATAGTCTCTGGAGAAAGGAAGCCGTAAGCATAATATTGATTAACCCAACTATAACCCTATCTAATATGTATATAAAATTCTCGTGTCACAGTTTTGTTGCATACTCCTCCGAAACGGCTTGACCGATTTTGATGAAATTTTGTGAGCATATTGAGTAGGTCTGAGAATCGGCCAACATCTATTTTTCAAACCCCTAAGGTGCAGCGGGAACGGGATTTGAATACCTACCACGCGGGCCGAAAATATGGCGGTACGAAGTTCGCTGGGGCAGCTAGTTACTTATATAAATATATACCTATATAAAAATAGGGTGTCGTATAATTTTTTTTCCTATACTTATCATATCGATATCACTTCATACTGCCTAATATTATAAAGGGTTTTATATGAAAATGTAACAGTTGATCTACCTGCCCTTACTGCCCCGTCTTAAAAATACATCCTGTATATTATGTTCGCGTAGTCACAGAACAGATAACAGTGTATTGCCACTGTTATTTCATTCGCAGAGGTTTAAAAGATCATTAGACGTGCTCATGGGTCAGGGCATGCATCACACGAGAGTAAGAGGGTCACGATTTATGGAGCAACGCCCCAACACATTCACAAAATTAATTTCAAATCAAGAATTAAATTCCATAGTTTAGTGAGATAAATGATAAGCTTCGGATGCATGATCGTTTATATCTAAACGTATTTTAAATATGAGATTAATGAATAACTATACTATATTGATATGTTTTGCCCACATGTTTAACATAAAAGTGATTTGGGACTTGCGCGCACGCATGCTACGTACCCTTTTCACACCATTAAGCAGGGTAGAGCGAGATATTATTTAAGTTTTTAATCGAAACTTTTACTTCCCGTGCCTCTCAAAAACGCAATAAAATAATAACTTTATGATAGAGCAGAAATTGCTTTTTCTCAATTGATTTTTGCCCTCTACCACCTGGCGTGTAGAGCTACCGTTTCTTTTGCTCTACTCCAGACTAACATTTTTTAAATATAAGTACTAAAGAAAAATAAACAACCTTCTTACTAATAAAAATTACATGGGATATTACAGCTGTTATAATAAAATTTTGTATAGAAATTGTGACAAACAGCTTTATAAATCCTGTGTAATTTTTCATTAGTAACTTGGTAAATGAATTGTCAATGCATAACAGAGTTGGTCCAATTTTCTCAGCTATTCAAACGTAAAGTCTATAATTAAATGAATATTTATGTCAAACGATAATGACTTCACCTGCTTGTATAATATACAGATCGCAATGAAATATTCAGTGTGAACTAGCGGTCCGTTGCAAGAAAAACCGCCTGCTTATTAATCATGTATGTCGATCCATATATCTTATTAATAATGTATTAATTGCATTTCGTAATAGTATGGTAGTGCAAGTACTTGCTACTACTCACCTGCGAGCTGATACACCTGCTGAATGATGGACGAGGCTCTGGTGTAGCCTTTACTATTAACTTTAGGGAGTCAGGCGGCAGTTGCTATATTTATATTTTATAGATAAGACCATTTATTTATATAATTATATCTCAGAGATATTATTATCATCCCAGCGTATATTTTTGAAGATTAAAGTGTAATAAAAAAAATAGGCAAGCTTGGCACCTTGTAGAAGTTTTTGTAACAATATGGCGATGTTACTGTTGGCATACGTGAAAAGAATCACGTATTAAGTGTTTAGACAGATAATAAAATGTAATATCGGATTATCACTTCCTTATACTTTTGATGTTACCGACAAAAATTTAAAAAAGTTTAGGTAAGCGGCCTTCAGCATCTACTTACATAGGTTTTTGATGTTTAAAGATTGCATATGCTTATAATTCGCTTGAATCTTCTTCCCGTGTATGCTACTTGCATAGGCTGAAAGAATAATCAGAAAAAGGAAGAATAGTGTCTATATTTTAGCCGGCATGTTAGCTAACCTGGTCAAGTTCTTTCTCTTTGTATTTATTTTTTTACCTCCATTACAGCATCCACAGCTATTGTACCCTTTTTTTTTTTTTTTTATCGTGCGAAAAACCTCCCCCGCCGGAGCCGGAGGAGGAGGTTATGTCGGACTCGAACCGACTAAAACGCACGCCGACTGTGGGCCGTCAGTTGCCGGAGGTGAGATTGTTGTAGCCATATCCCTCGCACCCCGGCCGACCCAGGGCCATATCTCTCGATCTGGCCCTCTCCCGATGTGGGGACCGTAGAGTCCCCAAACTATTGTACCCTTGTCTCATATAATAAGAGGTCATATTACAGTGGAGGGGGGGAGGGTTACTTCTAGAAACAGGCATTTCAGCAAGTTAATTTCTTTTAAGCCGCCGTATTTAAGAAATAACCTTAAAATAATTTTACAAATCAGAAAATTACCAAGATAACAGCAAAACTTCATCATTTCTGGCAAAATATAAATAGCACTCACGTAAACTTATGTGTCAGAAGTAATAGTCTGCCTTATATATTGTAGTAATAAAAGTAATTATGATCACTATCCGATGTAAAAATCCATGTTAACAAAATTCATTTATCAAAAACGGAGATACGAGAATCAACACTCCAAACGTCAACAGAACTATAGAAATAGTCAACATCACCGAATGTAATACTTTCAAGTTCATTACATTACATTATTTATCACAATTACATAATCCAAGAAAGAAGGAATAATTTCCTCAATTTTATGTTTCTTGCGGTGCCGGTGTCTATACCAAATATTGCCACTGTTTCTTAGGATAAGATATTTAGCTGGCGTCGCAATCGTTTATAGGTGTATTGAGGACCGCTTATTCTCACCATCTCTCAACTCAATAAGCGGAGTTCCTGGAGTCCTAGCTTATATTAATAGTATTCTAGCTTATTATAAGCTAGAATTTGATATTTTTGGTGGAACTCAAAGGCGTACTGCAATCCTAGTTCGTAAAATATATGTTTCAAAAATGTAACGCATTGTATTAATAACAAAATCGAATGAACCGCCTTTAATTTATGAAATTTACAAAAAAGATCAAATGCCTCCAAAAGGCAAAATGATTAATTGTAAAACAAAAAATGTGTGCTCTTCATCATTATTCTGAACAATACTAAACAAAGGAAGTATTTAAAAAATTAAGCCCTCCCAAAAGAGTTAGGTACATGTCTTAGACCACCAAAAATCTTCACACTATTAGCCTTCTTAGTGAGTTCCCACAATCATTGTTACTCAATCATAACGGATCGATGTTTTTTTATAAACTATGTGAATGAAACCGTGGATGATAGTACAATTAATTACTGGTTTCTCGTATTGACTTAACAAAACTGAGTATTCGCACAATACAAAAGTTGCTTGCCATGAAGCAACTTTTGTATTGTGCGAATACTAGCGGGGCATATCCTAGCATTTCCACGTCATATTTTACGACTGCATACATATTTTATGCCAGTTGCGTAGTATTATACCGATATGGTTAAACCTGCCTACAATGTATTGATGTTAAGTAGCTGATTCTCATAAAAGTCATTCAATGACCGTAAATATAAATGAATGCTGGATACTTAAGTAGTATAGACCACTATAATAAAGATAGTACCTAGATATTTGCTTGGTTGTTGTACAGTGAATTGAAGGCTATTTCATTATTTTACTGTACAAGCTTGGTACATTCTGTGTAAGCGGTTCCTATAAGTATAGGTGTGTATTTTTAAACTTTCACGTCTTGTACAGATGATTATAAGTACGGTCGGCATTAAAATAACTTTGATTATTTCAATGAGTTTTTTGTTTTCCGATGTTTAGATACGTGCATTATTAAAGCACACATGCTTTTAAAATGTAGGTACCTACTCACTTACATATTCTCAATTAAAAGGAGGCTTTAGAAAATTAAATTTTAGGTTCTAAGGGTGTTGTAATGTTTACAATGTCTGTTGGCAATTAACTTTGCCAACTAGCACTGATATGAGGACTTCGAAAGCAATCCTGACAGTTGCTGAAGTGATGATAATGAATGTCTGTAGCAATTCTGCTGAAATTCCGCAGCCAAGAAAAATACGACAGTAGTTGCGTTAACTCAAAAAGATTCAAATCAATAGTTCTATTCTTGGCATTATCCTTCTATTAAAGTCAAGTTTACTCATAATATTTATCTCAGTCCTACCTTTACTGTTTTCTCTTTGCTTTTATAAGTCCTGTACCCTAAACTCTTTAATGGTAACATATTTGTCCAATTTCTACTCTAATGGTTCGATTTGTATCAAACGTTCTTCTGGTTATCTAAATCATACCGTTTTAAACTTTATCAATATATATTCTGACAAACAAAATCGAAACCAATCCGATTGTTTATGAGGTTTACAAAAACTCACTTAACATATAAAAAACATATAGACAGTTTCATATCGTGGCAGAGTACAACTATTCTCAAGACTAGAAATTTAAATATTCAAGGAGATCGCTTTAAAATATTCCTTTTAAAAGCTTTATGTTATTGAAATGACCGGTATTACATCCCAGCCTCCATTACTAACTGCACTGTGTCCACATAAATATTCATATCTCTAAATTCTCGAACCCAAAGAGAGATAAAAGTAGTTTTACTGCTCCGGTGCAAGTAAGATGGTAGAAATTCGATCAGGCGGCTAAGTGCGAGGAGGATGGAAGTAATGACGCTAAGGTGTGAGAAGGATAGCAATAAAATCAGAGGCTTTTACGGTAGACCGGACAGCGTGCAGTGAAATGCGGACTCGGTACACCTTTTTCGATCTCGCTTCAAGAAATTGAATTTGAGATTAATCTTTTGTAGTTGCTGTAAGTGATGGCTAGATTTTTCTTATTGGTGCCGTTAAATATATGATGAGGCAGTAATAAATGATGATTTCGTGTATAGGTCTATGTCGAACGTAGATAGTTGCCTAACTTTGGGTATTTATAAAATTTGGTTTAGTGTTTATACTATATTTAATATGAAGTTGACCAGGTTAACTTTTCATTTGCATAGTCGAAATAATCGTTGGTAAACCATGAATTCTAGTCCGTGTTTGGTCAAACAAGATATTCTAAGAAAAAGCCGAGAAGCCTAGTTGTCAGATAGCTTTATAAACAGGGCTAATGGTGGTATTAGAAAAAAGTAAAATAGACACTTAAATGCATCATGAATATTTACCACATTTAGTTCAGGCAATGTTTATAAATATATTATTGTGTATTTTCAGCTATCATATTATTATTATATACCTAGTCACTTCGCATGTAAAGAGGGTAGAGAGAAAAGTATCTGAAAATAAAAATTCACAGCCATTTTCTTTTCAATCCCCACCAACAAGAAAAATACCTTAATAATTTTTCTTGTTGGTGATTAAAAATACTTAATATCTTCTACATTAGTTCAAATAACAAAATATCACCATTATATAAATCTTTATGCAATCCGTTTCAAGTAAAGTTTTATTTCAAACTTCCTGTAACATCATTGAACAGTTCCTCAAACAATACCACAATCGAGGAATCGGGTTTTTCAAAAAGGAATAAACAGGTTCTTGCCGAGTTGGTCACACTTTGTGACACCTCTATAAACATCCACTGGCTACAGTTACCCTTAGGCTGGCCGTATAGCTAAGTGGTAAAAGAAAATAGAAGAATACCTACTTGAGTCGTAAACAAGAGTATAATAACAAAACATAAACTGTAACTACTAGACACAAGAATATAAAACATACAGACGCCGGAAACTTTATGAAAACACACGCAGCGACTCGCGCTCAGTTTTATTGCCAAACATGTTGCTCTTCTCAAATGGAAATAGGCGGCCATCGTAAATCTCTGAATAGCAATCTTTGAGACATTATTAGAGCTGTATTCATACCTACTCGTATTGAGAATGGGATGAAGTTAATACTACTATACTCGTTTACCTAGTTAGTAGTTTGATTTATTCATTTTTACATAGTTCTTCTTCGTATTTCTTCTCTCGTACTTAAAAAGTAGTAAAAATGAATAAATCAAACCAAAAATAACCAAAATATAATGTTTTATTTATTGAATTTCTATACTTATTTCTTTATTTGAGACGTTTTCACCTATGTGTACCGTTATAGTGGGTTACACAACTCAAGTATCCTACAAAACAGAATGGTAGTTTGGTTTATAAAGTACACTACCATCTGACCTATTTCCCACTTAGATAAGATTTCATTGATTACATCCTATTTTGTAGTATAGATTGCTATACTTTGGACATTGTAAGCTTTCATAGACCAAGCTAGCTGATTGTAATCAGATGGAACTATGTACCTCCTAGTTTGCTGCCTTTATAGTTGTATATACAAAAACAAATCACAAACTACAATAATTTCATACGTAATTAACGTCAGTCAAGATGTAACTAGAACATAACATTAGAGATTTACACGACAAGCGAATTATGTTAACTCCTACGAACATGATGGAGGTTGCCACGAGAACTTCAGACGCAATTATAATAAATTTCAAAGTAAATTACTTTAATTTATAGTAAAAGCAAATCAAAGAATAGTCTCTAATATATCAGATAATGACACTAATGCCGATACCATGACCAAATCCGGTACTCATTAACATTTTCTGATATCACCAGAAGCTTATAACTTATACAAAACTATAAATTGATGAATGATGCATGAGGTTGGCAAGGAAATTTAAAAATAATATAAGAACAAAACGTTTTGTGGCACAAATTTTTATTATTAGGTGAACTTGATTGTGTGGAAGACTTATGTTTTATTTTATCAACTTGGAAGTTTTATGTCATACGATTATGTTAAATATATTTTATAGATACATCTGAAATAGTAGTATCTTCTTCTTTCCTTTCAATGTTTATAGACATTAAAAAGTAAGATATTTTTTAATAATAAATAAATAAATATTGTAGGACATTCTACACAACGCTATCTAGACCCAAAGTAAGCATAGCTGAACTAGCTTGTCTTATGGGTTCTAGAATGCGGATAAACATACTTAGATACATTTTTTTTTTTTGTAAATACATACATATTATACATAGAAACACCCAGACCAATGCAAATATTCATATTCACGCACACAAATATTTGCACTGAGCGGGGATCGAACCCGCGCCTCCTGCGTAGCGGCCGCGTTCACTACCGCTACGCCACAGAGGCAGTCAATATTTGAATTCTAGAAAAGATTCCTTGGTTGCCAGAAGATTATATTTTGTGCGTACACAGTATTGTTACAATACCCAGGACGTCAAACTTCAACCCATACTATACTACTATGCAACCGGTTTCTTTCTAGAAACGTACATCTTTGTAAGGCTAGTGGCCATGTTTTTTCCTCAGTTTAGTTTAGAAGACAGCTATTTTGTTGCCAATTTTGGCCATAAATTGATTGCTTTTTCTAAACTTCTTCTAAACTTAATAATTAGATGAAAAATATGTGAATATTAATTTACAATTAACAGTAATTTATGGATATCTTCACATTGAGAATGACTAGATTTTCACAAGTAAACATTAATTTTAATTAATACAAGGTTCTCAAAGCTAAAAAATCAATTAGATGCAAATGGAATATGGTAACGAATGATCTAATTTCAAAACATTTGCTGGTGAGAATTCATGTTTTATGTTAATAGACTACAACAATGTAAAGCTGCTTAATTAAGCATATTTCACGATCCATAAATCTCAATGTTCATCACTCGTGGGATGGTAATGGAAATAAGATCCGTATATCGAGCATTCAATCTACTGATGAACGGAGATAAGGATCAGTGTTTAGCTGAGAGCGTATTCACCTGCTGTTAATTTACTGAGACTGAGACTAAAGTTTTTATCTTTTACCTGTTTGTTTTCATTACTGACTATATTAAGTAGACGAGCATGATTATTTTTTAAATCTTCAGAGCATTATGTAGTGGCATAAATTACATTTTGTTTACATTGTATTTGTGCATGTCAATGATTTAACTTAACATTCGTAAATTTTTTTCAAGAGTTTGTAAAACACTATTAAATATACATTTTTATTTACAGATGTTCTCGAAACCGTGATGTCGGACAACAGTGGAGCAGTTGTATCTAGGGCGTCTACACCTCGCCCAGTCAACGACACACCAGTGACCGCACCTTTGAGGTCCAGACATGATCAGTTTCTCGCCAGCTCAGCTGAAAGAGCCCAACAACGTCCATCTTCAAGTGGTAGAAATCCAAGCGGGAGTTTCGACTCACCCACTATACCATTCCACCGTCAAATAACTACTGGCTCTTTATTAACGGCATCTCATCGCGAGTCGTCAGCATTTGTTCCTGTTGTTCCAACTCGTACAATGCACCCAGTTATCTATCCTAACGAAATGCACCCCGCTTTAATCCCTTCTGAAATTATAGAGAGAGACAGAATGATGGACAGAGAAAGAACAGAGCCTGCAAAAAGTTCTCCTGATAGAGCCTCAGGAAACTTTCCAAAGAGAAACTCCTTTGACTTAATGGCTATGATGGTTGAAAAAAGAAAGGAAGTGGCATTGCGTGAAGCTGCAGCAGCAATGTTAATGCCTCATCATAGAACATCCTCCATCGAAGGCATGATGTCCGATGGATCATCGCAACCACCAATTTATGGCCCACCTGGAGCTTTCCTAGGTGCACCAGGGCCATCACCAACTACCGCAGGTAGCTTCACATTTCCCGGAGCAGGCTTGTTTCCTCCCGGCGCTGGACCTCATCAAATGCACCCACATTTAGACAGGAGACTTCTAAGAGCACCTGGAAGAGCTTCGAGGCCGAAAAAACAATTCATATGTAAATTTTGCAACCGTCAGTTCACCAAATCGTACAATCTACTTATTCATGAAAGGACCCACACAGACGAGCGGCCTTACTCCTGTGACATTTGCGGCAAAGCTTTTAGAAGACAAGACCACTTGAGAGACCACAGGTATGTAATCAAAATCAATGATAATTTATATAATTAGATATAATTATTTCCTAAGTTAGTTATCGATCTAAGGCAGCTTGCACTGTTTAGTTTTCCACAGGGCTAATCATAGTTAGTTATAGAGCTAATTTGTATTCACGAAACAGGCAGCCGGTGTAAGTCAAGTTGCAGATGTTAAGCCGTCTGTAGCCGTTTCCGCTCGACTACTTGGAAACGAAATATTTATAAAGTTTCTCGATCGTAGCTAGCTTCGGCTTCTTGGAAATCTTTATATCTTGATTAATAAGTAAAAGGTGATTATACTTTCAAAAGCAAACCTCGTGTACATTGATGGAAAAAAATATTGGCTGACGAATGTACAACCGAATGCCATTTGTTGAGTAATAGCTAAAGTAGTGGTCGCTCGTCGGTCGTGATTGTACTTCAAGATAACGGACAAATAATATATCGCTGTCTCAAGCAGCACATGACAGACGAGCTGACCGATTTTATTAGAGTATTCGTAGATGCATTAGTAATAACAAAAGGTTAACTTATAAAAAATCTCACAGCGCTGATACGCAAAAACCGACACGAAAAGAGAAAGAAAAATATAAATCCAATATTTATAACCTGGTCATCAATTATATTAATATTATATACTGGCTATATAATTTATATTTAAAGCATCATAGATGCGGATGGTCTAAGAATTTTTATGTCCTTACACACACATACAGATTCGTTACAAAGAAGCTTGTAATCGGATTTAAATATTTTGAACGTCAATCCTATAATATATAACTCATTAAAGCATACGTTTGGTGTGAGGGTCGATGGCTTACGAAGCGAATCGAGTAATTTTATAGTGAGTTATAAAAACTGAACAGGCGTTGGACTTGATTGGACTGTGCTACCAAATGTTCATATTTCTATACTTATAAAACTTTTTGTAGTTTTTGTACTCGTGAGAGTACACTTTTTCTCGAGTTCTGTTGCTATTATGTAAAAAAGAACTGAAGTGAAGAGTATCTTCAAGTCTACAATTTTATTTTAGACTAGCTTTTGCCCGCGGCTCCGCCCGCGTGGATGTCGGTTACCAAACATAGCCTATGTCCTTTCCCAAGGTCTAATCTACCTCTATACCAAATTTCATCAAAATCGGTTCAGCGGTTTAGTCGTAAAAGTGAGACAGACAGACAGACAGAGTTACTTTCGCATTTATAATATTAGTAGGGATCTATTTATCCAAGATCATAATATATCAAACCTATTAGCTTACGATTAAAATGCAATACTGTAACAGTGTAACAAATCTGAGGTTGACTTAAACCATTTACAGATAATGTAGTATTCTTACAATTCTTTAAATTCAATTTTTAAAATTCTTACATATCTCAAAGAGAAAATCTCAGATTATGTCAAGTTAAAAATTAAAACTTTCTTTTTTATGAACAAAAGAAAAGCGGATAAACCGTTCGATGGATGGTGTTACGCAATAATTCACGAGTAGAGTGTAAAGCTTGATTTCGGATAAGTTATTAACTTTAACTATTATTCACAATTATAATTGAAAAGTTCAACGTGTTCAACTCTCGTTTGTCAGCACAGTTCACAACTCTCCTCATACTCAATTATTTGACAGTAATTTATTGAACTGAGTTCCATAAACAGTTTAAAACAGTTACAAGATACAAAAAAAAACGCCACTTATAAACGAAGCAGTTAGATATTTGTTTTACTGTCTGATAGTTTATAGTTTCATTGATATACGTTTTAAATATATATTTTCAATACGGCGAACTAAACTTTGACTAGCACAATAAAAATGACGTGACTAACAACAGATTTAACTAAAATGTTACAATGATTTCACCACTCAGTAATACATCTATTAAGTCACAAACTATGCGGTGCGAATTGTGAAAAAATCCCTCATAAACATTCTCCATAGCCGAGTATCATAATTACATTTAACATGTAAATCTAATAATAATCTCTAACATGTAGATCTAATAAAAAAAAATATAAATATTTTAAATGAAAAGGTTTTCGTGAGATTGCTCTTTTGAACATGCAAAACTGGCAATCAAACAAAATAAAACGAGAGTTCGTTCAACGGTTTAAAAAACAAAATATATTATAGGTATAGGTACTTTAACATACGTGTCAATTTAGTAATGTAGTAACGTATTTCCTTATCGATTCAATTTATATTCAATTTGAATATCGATTTCTTTCGTTACGTAGCGTCATCTAATAGTTTTGACATTTTTGTGTACCATATCAATTAGAAGCGATAAATAACATTAATTATAACTTGATTACTAAGAATTGCAAACGGCTTTCAAATTAAATATTCGGTAATCATTGTAATCAATAACTGACTATCATATTTTCTTTTAAATATACAATATTACATCAGTTGGCTTTCAAGAGACAACATAAAATGAATTTGAAGATTGCATCCATGGCCAAGATGACCTCGGAGCTCAGGGTCCGCCTTCCGGCTCTTCCTCCTGCACTTCGCATGATCTTGGGCGTCCATGGTAGTGAGACCATTTGGACGCATGTTACCCTTAACGATTTTAGGCTAACAGATGCCTGGAAGGGAAATCGTACTAACTACAACGTATTTTATTACAATTTTATATTCTTGTTTCTCCATCTCTTGATTTCCACAAAAGCTCTAAAAAAATTGTGGCCATTATTTTTTAGTTCATTTACTTTACTTTAATTTACAACCGTTAAACTTAATTGCACTATTTTGTTTAATATGTTTATTTATTGGTCTGATGTAAGCTTCTGATGGTACATAAATTAAAAAGCCTGCCGTTTTTAATGTCCCTTCGTTCTCATATTTTAAATGACCAGGTTTTTCAACGGAAATTCTTATTGATTTAAGTTGTGCGAGTTCTTAATTTAAAGGATAAACAGTAATACAGGTTGAGTTTAATTCGTCATAATTTGTATAAATCAAGGTCAGCAAAACACCTTATGGATGAGATTAAAACGATATTGGCGAATTTTTATTTCGGAACTCTCCCAAAAATTAAAGTCGCCCAAAAATAAATCATGTTATTTAACCCGTGTGTGTTGTATCTAGTGTTGGGGTTGACGAATTGCCGATTTGACGAATATCAGATTTGACCAATGTCGTTCAACCCGGGCAACCGGGGAACTCGGATCGTTCCATATTAGTAAAAATATCATAGTTGTACAGTACATGACACTTCTTCAGGTTACTGTTGAAGCGTTTAAAGTAATCACGTAACGGAAAATTAATAAAATAATATAGTGCTCTATGTAAGTGGCTATCTGTTCTACCACAAGTGAGTGAACTGTGATGTGTGTGAAATTAGATCAGCTGGTAGCAAATCATGTTGTTTTTACTATAACTTTTCCTCGACAATGCGCTGGTGAAGTCATTCTTACATTTATAGAACACGCACTAGGCAAGAAACTATTTCCAATAATCTAACATAACCAATACTTAAACGATGCTATCAGTTATCCAATCGCTTCAATATACTTATATACAGTGTACTGAATAGTACAAAAGTAAAAAAAAACTTGAATTCTAATCAAACTTCCATTGCGGGTCGACCACAATCATCGGTTTTAACAAAAAACACCATGATCTTTGTGATTTTGTGATGGATTCGAGCCGACTCAGTTCCACATTATATAGCAGGTTTTTTACTTGCCGCCATAATTAGTTTAAATTTTGATGATTCACCATTTTCTATTGGATCAAGTAATAGAATGCAGGACCCGGTACCGGCAGCAAATAAGTCAAACTAGTATACACTTTGACTAACTAGTATCCATCGAGCAATAATTTAGATTTAACATGGACATGTCATAAAAATGTTTTAGACTTTTTTATAGCATCCACTGATTATTTTTATTGTCAATGCCATAAAAATCCTTTGAGCTTGTTTCGGCAAATGAGTTTTTGCTCATTATAGCAATTTACCGATGTTTCTTAGTAAAAAAGAGTAGTAGCTGATTATTGGCTGGCATTTTTATTTCTGTGGCTGTCGGTACCGACACGTGTCGGGCGATCGCGGAGCAATTTAAAACTATTATTACTTAGTACTGGTACATCATTTTATGAGTATACGTCGATATTGAATGGTCGGACACAAAAAAATCTTTGGTCTTATTATCACTTAATTCCGATGACCGTCACTACTTTTGTATGTACATTTAATCGTACTTATTTGTCCGACTTTAGTAGCTTCATAGTAAGTACATTGTTAAAATAACTTGTGTGGTCTTCAATGCACTTATTAGTTGAGAAAATACAACACAATCAGTAGGAAATTGGAATAAACCCTCCAGAAATATATTTAACACACCGATATTAATGGAAAAGCTAAACAATGTACCTAATGGATGATTGTTATAAAGGGTTGTATACATTTTTTTCTGTACAGACTACGCAACCACGGTATCTGTAATTCGAGTATTGCCTCATTGGTAAGTATTTTGCCAAAATTTATTGGCTGTTAGGTACTTGTGCATTTAGGATTTTGCTAAAGTTTAGACAGATTTTAAATTTTTGATTGTTTGATAATTTGCATGCTCCTCCTAGCGTTATTCCCAGTCGCATCCGAAGCTTTCAGCTCGGAGTCTGGGGTCCGCTTTTACCAGTCATAGCTACAGATTTGGCTAGACCTCGATATTTTCCGTGAAGCGATTGCCATCTGACCTCCACGACATAATGTTAACATTAGGCGATATCGAAGCTTTGCAGCTAGGCCGTTATTTTTGGACTTTTTAGGGCACCAACTACACGTAACGACTACCATAGATGTTCTTATGGCAACCGGGACCGACGGCTCTCTCGGTGCTCTCCGAGGCACGACCAGACCAATGCAAATACCCATATTTAATGCACAAAAATATTTGCACTGAGCGGGGATCGAACCCGCGCCTCCTGCGTAGCGGCCGCGTTCACTACCGCTACGCCACGGAGGCTGTCCTCTCAATTTGCATTCTATTCCGTAAAATTATTAATAGATATAACAAATATCACCGTGTGACAAGAGAACTTACTCTATCAAGATTGGCTACTCACTTTAGACAATAATTTCTTTACTAGACAAGTTGTGAATCATTTGCCTAATTGGTTATACCACAAACTTGATACATTATTGACAAGCACAAGCATCTGTAGAGTTTTTAATGTTAGTATAATGTTTAGAGATTGTCGTAGTCGGTAGGTAGGTACCTATATTTCCGTCTGTACATACCTGCACTTGAGTTGGAGTTACAGTTAAGTATTCTTTTCCATTTCATGCCATATGATTTTTATTATTTTATGAGATCAGTGAAGATGATGGGATCAATAAAGAAAAAATATTTTTTTATGGAAAACCTGCCCGAAGTGACATTGCTATTTTACCAAAATTGATGAATTAATTGTGTAGCATTCGAAGCTTTCATTTTGGCGCCTGGGTCTGCTTAGATACTCTCTTCCCTCCCTATCTTATACAGTTTTTGATAGAAGTGACTACCATCTAACCTTTAAGCCTCATTTTTCAATCAATAGATATATCAGCTTGGAGCCGAATGAATAAATTAATTGAATGAATAATTGAACTCTGCACTAAACGAACATAATCGCTACTAAAGTATATATTGTTTTGCATAGGTATACGAGACTATACAGTTAACAGCAGTTCTATGTCAATATTTTCCTTAAACAGTTTTTGTACCACCGAGGATGAACCTTCTACAAAATCTATTTACGCTAAACGGATACATGAAATCATCGTACCATAATGTGCAACTATTTTTTGTCCTCCATAATTATGTTATGAATATGATGCTTCGTAAAGTGCACAAGATGCATAATAACCTCGTCATTAAACCCACGGACGTAATTAATACCTTTAGAGAAAAAAGACTTCGAGCGACGAGAGGACTTGAGTTTCTTAGAAATATAAGGAATAATATTATGTTGCGAGTATTGAAAATCACTGCATAATATTTAGAGTTTTGATCAAACTAGCAATGTTTAATCCAAACATGCATGTGCTGCGTAGTGGGATGAGTCAAGATTCTGGACTAAATAATTAAATCATTATATTTTTAATCGTTTTAGAAATAACGACCAAAATAAGTACGTAATAGATAATACATACTTGATTTGCAAAGCCGGAATAATTCAAGCAATGACAAAATAACTAATCGAATCTAATCAATTAATATCAAGAATGTGCCACTATAACAATGTCTGTCTAATGTACATTAAAAGTTATTTTCAAGATGAACCTGTTAGTTATCTTAATTCTAATCAGATCGGTATTATTCGGTATAGTCAAGATACCGGCCTCGCAATCGATAGTGTAGCCTTTATCTTTTCGATTAGTTTAAAGTAATCCATATCGTTTAATAGAGTGAGTACTCGTATAATAGGCCACGTACTAGATTTTTAGCTTAACTTTGACTATGTACTGTTCTAACAAAACGTATCGCAAAAGACGGCTCAAAATACGTATTGCGTGATTGGATTAAGCTGATGTAAATATTGTCTTTAAACTTTCAATGTGTGCATGATAAGGGATGTACCTAATATGTCAAGCTTGTACAAAATTAGTAGCTACTTTTACACCACGTTTTAGTGCACATTACTTTGTCTAGTTAATAAATATTGTCTAAGTTCAAAACATAATATCGAATGTATTTATTTCATTCTGGACAATTTAAGACTTCGTGCTTTATAAAAATTACACCCAAATTATATATCCGTTGAATAAAAATTGCAAAAATAAAAAAATACCTACCTATACAATATTAAGTTCATGAATATTTAAAGACTCACCAGCCTTACGTAAATATAAAATAGCTTTTAATGCTCCCGTCTTATCAAAAGCGGATCGGTAGAATCGAACGTGATCGGAATATTTTTACTTACATTAAAGAATGATAGCATGGCGCTTATATTTATGGTAAACCTGTATGTTTTTAGTGCGAAACCATTTTTTGTAAGTTTAATATAAAATGTTATACGCCAACCAGTGTGGAGTCTTGTCAAGCAAAACAGCAAAGAGATTTTATTATTAAAATATGTTATTGGTGATTTTTATTTAGTTCCAAATAGTGCTTATACTGCTAATATACTATACTATGCTAATATACTATATAAACTTCATATATTTTTTTAAGTAAACACTAACATCAGTGAACTTCACCCCATAATACTGTTGGTAGTTTACTGAGCAAAAAAAGAACTAATTTAAAACACATAATAAATAATAATGATGTTGTAGGTAGGTATATAAAAATCATCAGGCACTCACGGCACAAATTCCAACGCGTTTCATATGTCTACTGTACAGGGTAGAACGAGCGTAGATTCCACACGAGGCATTCTACGGACCTCCACTGTAGCTGCTTTCATATTTTTTATATCAAAAATCATCACCAGATATAATATACTAAACCAAAGTATTTGACTGCCTCTGTGGCGTAGCGGTAGTGAACGCGGCTGCTATGCAGGAGGCGCGGGTTCGATCCCCGCTCAGTGCAAATATTTGTATGCATGAATAAAAATATTGGCATTGGTCTGGGTGTTTCTATGTATAATATGTATGTAATTACAAAAAAAAGTATCTAAGTATGTATATCCGCATTCAAGATTCCATAACACAAGCTAATTAAGCTTACCATGGGTCTAGATAGCGTTGTGTAGAATGTTGTAGAATATTTATTTATTATAAGGTAATCCATTTTCTAAAAGCATATTTTCTAAATACTACTACAAAATATCACACGGTGTTCATTCAATTCATTTAAAATTCAAAATATTTCCATCAAAATATGTTGATTCGCGTCGAATGGCGAAGGAAGTCGATTTAGCCATTAAGTACCGATATTCCCATCGTGTGATGAACAAACCACAACATAAATATGGCTGTATAAACAGCTGTGTTCACACTATAAACCTGTAGTGCCGGAGAGGTAAAAATATGGGCTCGCAGCAGACGGACGCACGATTCAGTTACGACTAATTATAAAATCGAATCAGCGTTACATTTTTAATTATCAGAAATTATGCAATTTGATGCCATTGCTTAAACGATTTTGAGTCATTAATAAATGTACATAGTAGTTAAAAGGGTTGGTTCCGTCTATTTTCTCTTCATTAAGTGTTTACGAATAAACAACATCTTATTCCATATGTTCATTATGAATATTACAGGGAGTGCCTTAAAAAAGTGACAGGTGAACTCAATATGATGGACGCTTGCGTGGATTCTCCTGCTGATATTATAATAATGACGTATCCTTGGAGTGGTCGTGGGAACGGAAAAGGCTTACTTCAAATTGTATCCATATTAAAGAAACGGCAGGAATGCATGTTACCGCGAAAACAAGTGTTGTAAAGATGTTTCTTAGTTTCTGGATACTCAATAATTTTATAATCTGTCAAATAGTGACTAATATAATAGCGCATACTCGCAAAGCGTAACATGAAACATTCCACATTGCACTGCACCTAGGCGGGTATCAGCTATCATTAATTTTCTACCGCAAGCGAAGCAATTTCTTATTAAAAACTGGTTCGAAGTTCGAACTATCTGCTGGGGTACATTAATATTATAACGCCGGAGTATTTCTCATCAGGTTTTTTTGTTTCTGTATCTGTATTGGGATGACGAAAAAGAAAATAATATAGAAAAAGAAGGTCTGTATATAAATTTACAGACAAAATAATCAATAACATTATAATTACTTTTAGCCTCGAGCTACAACCGTATGTTCCAAGTCAAGAAAGAATCTGTGTCCTTATATTGTTGTTAAAACCTTGAACGTTGTGGCATCACAACCATTAAAATGAGTTTCATATGAATATTAAACAAACATTATTATCATCGAGGTTCGTATAGGTAATACAAAATATGATAAAATAATGTTATCTTGAAAAGTTGAAACATATTCTAACATTTCCATAGATGTATCCCATATTTGCTTAAGTCCTTGTAAGAATTATTATTGCATTGAATATTATTTTATCTCGAGGCTCATATGCAATTATGATTGAACCGAGACCACATATAATGGGGACCAAGTAAGGCTCTCGCTCGTACAGATCGCTCAAGGGGCTATAACAAAAAGGGATATCAAATTAATACTGAATCCATAATAAATCAAAGAGGGGCAGGTGGACTCGATCGCAAGAACAAGAGATTCGCCTACGGTCTTTAGAAATTATCATCTTTAGAGCCAATCATTTTGCTAACACAAGTTTGACCGTCAGGCAAAGATTAAAATGGAATCTTTGTAATTCAAATTCCAGAATTTGCCATCACTTAAGGCTATTCCCCACATTTGTCACGCGATATTTGAATTTTTGGTCATGAATTTCGTTGAACGCTATAAACGCTTCTCTCGAAACAGATGGTTTAATTCGGAAATACTTGTCTGTTTGTAAAAAATAGAGTTTTAACCAAGCTTAAGAAAAAAAAACCGCATTATACTTGTACAGAACTATGGTGAATGATTGAATTTTGTGATTAGATGAGTATGAATCCTATTTGTACCTTTACACGAGCATGCGTTTGAAATAATCGTGACAGAGGCTCTAGACTAATTAGCAAGGTATCCGATACGTAGCAAACCACTAGTCGATTTCACAGTATCTCATTGCCTTTTGAAAGTTTCTTGAAATGTTGCTTAACTTTTTGTACACTCTCGAATAATATTTTGACATTATGGACACATTTTATCCTGCTAACCTGCGGCGATGAAAAAAGTTGTTTATTTATTGAAAAAAATAATTTCAATTGCTGCCGTTGGGCCCACACTATCTCAGAAAGGATCGCTTACAAAATCTGCCGATAGTACTTGTGAGGGGAATTTCTCGACGAGGATGATTCAGATAGGAACCGTGCTGTCGAATTAAAATTTTTATTCAGTAACTACTTATTGTACCTTGTATTTAACGTTAAAGCCACGTCGAAGTGTTGACCATTCATACAAATAAAATAGCACCTATGATTTTACTGTAACTGTGACTTTCATATTTTCGACGGTCAATACCACGCATCTGGTTGTTCGGTCTTGCATACGTTAACGGATTCCATTTTAATCTGTCTTAGATTATTCAGATGCCATTATTATTGAATCGATTCGGACAGGTATACGTATTATTTAAATTATACTTGGAGCGTTTGCGTGTTAGGTTGCAAAACGCTTTTTTGTCGTTATATCCAACCAATTAAGTTTAGCATTCGCGTGATTCGGATTCTTGAGATAAAATAAAATGCAAAACGTTGTCGGGGTTTTGTTTCTGTCTTAATAATTTACTGTTTTATAACATCACTTGTTTAAAAAATCAAAGTATGTATCAAAGTTTTCGCAGATATTGATTATAATTAAGTAATCTATAACTACCTAATTAAGTATTAATAATTAATTTTGACTTCACTGGTTTGACTAATTATTGTTTGCTGCTAACCACTGATTAGAAATAGTCATACTTATCTCGTCACTATCAACAAAGAAGTGATCCAAAACTGATTGTACGCTAGATGCAAACGTCAGTTTTCAATCAAAATTAGAATGATACAATCTGTATGATTAATCATTCGCAAATACCGAAAGTAGTTCACTCGCAACTGCAGAACCTGTCTCTTTATGTTGAAACAATAAGCCTTCTGAGTTTCTTAGCTTAATGATAATAAATATTTTGTTATGGTACAACTAATTGAGAAAAAAATACAGATTTTATCGCAGCCACTGCACATTGCAGCTTGATATGGCCAAATATTCAAAAGGCTTGCAAACATTTTTATTGCTCCCCACAGAGTCTTACGTATTTAAATTTCTTGAATATGACAGTTAACCACATCAAAGTTCATTGTGTTAATCCTCTCCGGAATTTTATAATCCGATATGTGAGATACCTGACAGTCATTAAATTATGTTTTTATGTGAATTTTGTTTATTGTATGTCATTTCTATAACACTAAGATTAAAAATTCAACTGTATCATAAGTATTCAAGTTATAAACCTAAAAACGAACCCAGTGTATGAGCATGTGAGGGCAAAATTTTTTGTTTTTTTTAAATTTATCTTATGTTTTGAGGTATCAAAGAGACCAAACGTTAAACGCACAAGTGTTTTGCTGCATTTACTACAATACATGTTTGCCATCTAATTTAAGTAGCTGTAGCATGTGCCATAATATTCGAAAATTCATTAAAATTATTAGACATTTCCACTACAAAAATGTCGAAAATTGTTTTAAGCTTTCTCTATGTCTTTGGTGATCTCTGTCTCTCAGGAATATGAACAAATAATTTAGTTTTTGGGCACTTTTAAAACCTTTTTAGGATTACCAGAAATTGTTCTGAACGTGCACCGAAAGTTTATGAATGTTACTCTGACAACAATAGAGAATTTAACTCAATGAATTCAAAATGTAACTTTGAATCGTTTGAACCAAAATTAACTTTACTGCTATCTGTATAGAGTTCACTACCTCACGACAAGTGAACTTATGCGTGTTCAAGCGTGGGTTGACAAGACTTATGCTTATCGTCGATTTAGCATTTCTTTGCTACTTAATCCAGTTTTTAAAAGCCATTAAGCTTGTAGTAGCATTCTGTATTGGTTGTTCTACCTACTCTATTTTAACTCTAAACTTAGAATTTCGACCACACGTTTTCTTCAAATTTGATTTTGAGGATCATCCAGTTCCCTATTTCTATTTCATAGAACACATTTATAAAGTTATATAAATTATAAAAATCTGGTTTTCTTTATTAACTTACGTCTGTTTAAAAATCGTTTTCATAATTATACTTGAGCCATTGCTCAAGAGTTTGTTGGAAATATTTCCGAGTGGTGTCGAGGAGCTCCGTGCAAACAGTGACCGGTCGTTTGTCCAAACAAAGCGATGTACCGGTGCCATCCAGCACGGCCTCTAAACCAAGCCCACGTTCTTCAAGAATATTTGTATTTACATTAACATCCTCCGCTATTTGTATACGAATAATGTAATTACCCACATACAGCTAAAGCTGATTCTTTGAAATGCGCCAGTCATTATACTTGTAGTTTCTACTCCTATTGTAAATTCAAGGAAATTTTATCCTTATTTTTTTGCAATTATTGAGTTTGTTAGGTATGGTTACATTATTAAGTTATAGCATGCCTATTAGATAATCATGCAAATAAGCTAAAACTTACTTCAAGAAACCTTAAGTATCTAAGCGTATTTCGTTTAACAAACCCTGCCATTAGTTAAGGGTTTAAGATTTTTTTCAACATGTCATTGTTGTAAGAAAGGTATTCCTAACTTTCTGTATAATCATTAATCATATGACGAAGTCAACGTTAGATAAAATCCGTAGCGACACACGTACACACACACACACAGATAAACAGAGGGTTCGTTAAACGTAACCTCATACACACAAGCCAATTTACAAACAGGTAGAGATCCTTAATCTTTCTTATTTTAAGAAATTCTCAGTAAATAACTGTCATGAGGTTTACGTTTTAAGATTACATCGATGAAGTTGATCTCATATTATTATATGCTATTATTTGCTTATCTGATGCAATCAAAAGATTTTCCAAAGCGTAAAATATAAAGATCACCTACATTATATTGGATATTTTATGAATTATTTGGAATATTTTAAATTATTTGTGTACCTAAGCTTAAGCTATAACTGAAGTAATATTTAGTTGAATGAAAGATAAAAAGAAAACACAATAACTTTGAATATAGTTTAAAGTCAGTATATAGGGAGAAACACAATCATTTTCAAGACATTTTTGTAATTTTTTGGGGTTATTTCAATCGTGATCTTGATAACATTCACAATGACATGATTTTTTTGAGAGCCATAAGTGATTTTACTTAGCATATCACTATTTTGTCCATGGGACTGAGTAACCGTTTCACTTCAAGATCAGACTACCATTTTTTAATCTCCAAATCGATTTACGGGAATTTACTGACTGCTGTTAAATTACACAATTCAAATGCAAATTCAATACTTTTTTTTTTAAATCAGAATAGTATATTACGTTCATGTAATGCAGACTTCAAATAATTTAACTTACTAGGGAAAAGCCAAAAAAGTCGTCCCTTACATTGTCAGGAGGGAACGGGTGACTTAACAAGGCGGTACGACCGGTCGTCCTTGGTACATGGCGGTTGAACCCTTGCATACCCATGACTTTCCACGCAGTGTTTAAGTTGCAACCAGAATTGAATTACTGTGATGGAAAAATATAGTACTTTCGAGGTATATATTACTTTTTTATAGAGTGAAAATACGTTTTTCACGCCTTTATTCCCGGAGGATTAGGCAGTTTTTATTACAATTTGTCCTATTTCATCTCGAATAAGTAATAATTCACATTTTGACTTATGTACGAGATTTAAGTTTACCTATACATACATACATACATACAACACTCATGCATTTCACCCTCCACGCTAGAGATAACAGTCAGCACTCAAAAAATGAAAACTTCCTAAAACATTTATTAATACTATCGGAATAAATTGCTCACAGCAAAGCCTCAAAGTTTTCGGAGAATTTTCCGACAGAAACTCAAAAGAATATTTTTAAATAATCCTAATAAAAATATTAATAAATTACTAGATATCTTTGTAATCTATACAAACGGCAGCACACCAAAGGAATAAAGCCTCAGAATAAAAACTTAATCCCGTTAACAAAATTCTGTTTCGGTCGAATAACTCAAAAAAGAACGGCTTAGATATTGTGGCCAGTTCGAAGACGAAATCACGTTATTTATTACCTGTGTCTGGGAGTAAGCAACTTTAATCTGTTCGGAACACGTACGAAACGATTTTATGGGAAATTAAAAGCTATGATCGAATTCTGAAAACTTTTCGAATGTTCGATAAATGACTAGTCGAAGCTAGGGTTGTACTGCTATTTATTATAATTATATATTATGTAAGTTTATTTTCGTTTTGTTTATACTGGAGAATGATGGCGCTTATATTTGAACTGTAATATTATAATGTAATATTATTTGAACCTGACTGGTTTCGCCTTACGACATTCTCCATCGGTTTCACCGGTCAAAAATAAAAATAAAAAAATTGTGGAAAAGTACAAGTGCTTTATATAATGTTCATATTAAATAGTGTGAAAGAAGTTAAAACTATCAATTATTATAAAATTTACTATTGAATAGTATCTATTTTTTCTATAAATACATAGTTACAATTGAGTTTTATGCTCTAGTAAGTAGTAAAAGCTACCACTACAGAAAACAAAAGTAATCGATATTTTTTTTACATTATAAATTAATTTGGTAAAATTACTTACGTAAAAGAAATATAAATACATGAAATTAACGGTATATGATAAACTAAATAATTAATATGTTAATTTATTAACAGCAACGTAATTATTAAATAGCAATAGGAACACCTAACGGATTCTTGTTAATTATTTAATGAAAATATGTCAATAAATTAGACAAAAGTTTTTGAACATATATTTTTATGACATCCGTTTTATTTTTCTTCAAAGAGACATCCTTATATGTACAAAAACTTGAATCAAAATTAATGAAACCGATTACTATTCTGTACTGAATTATGATGGTTTTTAATTCACTTGATTAGTATAATCCATGTCGATTCAAATTTATTTAGACCAATACATTTCAACGTTTCTATTTTTACCTATCTTTGATAGGTTTATATCAACGATTTTATAATTATACTTATCAAACTTGTAAGTGATGTTTGCCGCTTCCGTTGTTTATAAGTAGTTAGTAATACTATCATTCTTGCCATTTAACATAAAGTGGCAATAAACTGAACAATTCCCAGTATCCAAGTATTAGTCAATTGTATTTTCTGGCTTTCGAGCGGTAAGTTTCAAACTTCAAAGTAGCCATTTATAACCTGATACTGATTACTTGAAAATGGTGCCAACTGCGACAGTATGTATAATTATCGCTAATAGCTAGAAAACTATGATATATCTATTTATGTATACACTTGTATTAGTGATAATGTGTTTTATATTATCTTAAAAGTACTTTGACCTCGTTTTGATCAATGAGATTAACTAAGTAGCAATAAAAATCAATCGCTTTGATCACTTAAAAATCTAACCGCAAGTAAATTTCCACTATCATAACATAACAGTGTCCATGAGAAATAACATCCTTTATCATGTTTCCCACGTGTGAAGTATCCAATATAACATCTACCATACGAAACGATTACGGACAATTACGGTCAATTACACAAAGCACTAAAACAGGATTTATGACGAAACCAAAATTAACACTCTCCCATCCCGATGGCCTAATTGCACCTCCAGATGCAATAAATCATACAGGATCAAACAAAATTGAAGGATTCCATCTAATTGGATTTGTACATAGAGTGGACCAATCAATATACATGATTAATGATATCTCTCTTGGTATAATTGCCAGTCGAGACGATCATGAATCAACTGCCAGTGTTATAAATCTGATAAGTGAACTCGTTCCGAACAAGAATATTTACTTCTTAAGTCACTCCGGGACGATCCAGTTAAGTTCTTTTTAAGCGTAATGAATTTGATAAATATGTACCTGTAGTACGTTTTATCTATTTGATATTTTAATCTTATCAGTCTATTTAATGAATACACAGAACGGGACTGGAAACAATAAAAATATATTACCTACCTGTGTTCTTCGTAAAGGAGTTTCAAAGATACAGTAAGTTTTAGAATTTACAGTTTGATTTAATCGAATCGAAGGCGCCATTCGATTATAGATTTTAGGTGATCAGAAAACAGCAAATGACGAGTTATTGCTACTAGATATAATTATGGAAACGATTTCTTAAAAACTAGCATTGAAAAACAAGAATAGAATCTGGTTTCAACGATATTCGAACCGTGAAAAATTGTATTTTGGAACTATTCAAGCGCGTCTATGATGATGATGATATATTTGATACTTAGGCGTATCAAGTAACAATTTTTTTTGGGCCAGGCGCCAACTTATTTTATAAGACAAAAGCGATGATCGTTAACGAAACTCAAGATTGGTAAAAAAATTAGCGGTGGGATCACGGAAATTGACTGATTGATTGACTGATTGAGTAGTATTTTGAGCTTTTGTTTGCATAAGACCGCGATTCCAGATTCGGGTAAAAATTTATTGGGTTTTATTAGTTCTGTTCCCGCAACAGAAAGATATCTAAAAATAAGTTTGGCAACAGTAGAGAGCAACTTCTGAGCCTACAACGTACCCAAAATTATAATTAACAATAGATATACCACATAGAGCTAGTTTTTGTACTCAGGTTAAGCCCTGTAAGTCACAGAAATAGGATCTCTACTTCAAGAATGTGAAGCCGCGCCACAGAATTTAGTAAATTGTTTATATCAATTCAAAATTTATCATGTGGTATTTGGCAACAAGTAGTCAAATTTATATTTATAACTAAAGATTCTCGCAACATCTATTAACTTTTAATACCCAGTATTTTTATATCCGTTTGAACGTTCTCGACAATTTTTCTTAAATCACTTTCTAATCCT
Organism: Eilema depressum; assembly: GCA_914767945.1. Taxonomy (NCBI): domain Eukaryota; kingdom Metazoa; phylum Arthropoda; class Insecta; order Lepidoptera; family Erebidae; genus Eilema; species Eilema depressum. Next base: position 7,337,487 of record OU612026.1, read on the forward strand.
TTAAAATCACTGCTTACTTTCTCAGAAATAATAATTTCATCTAGTAAAACTTGGTTTATGATAAATTAATGCTCCAAAGACATAAATTGTACAATCAATTATGTTTTAGTTCTCATGTTCTATGGAGGTCAGAGTAATATAGTTTATAAAACATTTTACATGATTAACTCCATCATAAGAGGTATTTAAAGTGAGGTAGATGCACCTGACTTCAACGCTAATCAAGTAGTCACGACAATTGGTTGCTGCAATTCGTTTTACTTTAAAACTCGCTAGAGAAGTTTTGCTTCTTTTTCCATTTTTTATACTAGGAATATTAGGTAAATGCACCTGATGTCGGCTAAGTCAAGTACTCAGTTACGAGTACAATGAATGTTTGCGTCACTCAGAGGTGAAATTGTGTGTGAAGCGGCAGCGGCGAGCCGTCGCTCCCATTACGTCGCATGGACGGCGTACGCGCAGCCAAACCGGCTGTGGATGACACAGTGTACGTAGCTGCCTGTATACAAAATAAATTAGTTAACATTCTTCATACACATAAACTTAGAATTTTCTTCATCAGAACTGTAAAATTCAGATTACCTACTTAAAATTGTTTTGATAACTTTTTGGCAATATTTTTTAGTAGGGGAATACTAAATTTAGGTACGTGTCTGTATCAATAGAAATAAGGTCTAATATATTATTGAAATAAGGTCAAGTGCGTTGTAATCCATTATTTGCCGATATGATGATCAATAAAAATATTTCAAGAATTCATAGCAAGTTAAAGTCATGGAAAGTAGGTAAAATATATAATCGTCTATGCCAGCTACTTACCGTAGCACTTCGCGGTCCAACCTCACCGCGCCGCTCCATTAGTATTTTCCATTTATTTTTTGTCCACGTACCTGTCCGACTTTTGGGGTTTTGACTTTTTATAACGTCGACCGCGCGACGAATACCAAATTTCTTTAGTGTACAAATGAAAAATAAATGATACAGCGCCACGCATTGCAGAGCACTCTGTGTTATTTTTTGATTAAGTTTTTTGTGATAGGTAAAGTTTAGAATAGCGCTGTGAGATTTAATACCTAGGAACAATATTTAAGCTTACGAAATAAAATAACGTTAATACTAAGCGTTTAAAAACATAAAAAAACAATGAGACAGTAAAACCTATATACAAGCAACATGCATGTTCTAACAATACTTCTATTACACTTGGTGAGTAAAGCAACGAAAGACTTTCATGTGTAGGTAGCGTCTAGACCATTACACAGACCAGTTACATTAACGACTCATTGTGCTGATTGAATGCAACACGCCTACACGAAACCTTTTTAGATTCAAAGCTCCAGTAATGACGTATTATTTTTGAAACCCAATCTAAATTCAATAAGGGACTTATAATCTATAGAATGGGTTCTATGATGGAATAATATATAATAGAAATACCTTATATTACAGAGAAGACCTGCTAATTGATTAAAGCGCTTTAAAAAACGATTAACGTTTCGTTTAGGGACTTATAATCTGTAGAATGGGTTCTATGATGAAATAATATATAAAAATATTAGAAATACTTACCTTTCATTACAGAAAGAACCTGCTAATTAACTAAAGCACTTTAAAGACAAATTAAAGATTTCTTTTAAAATTGAACGAACTAAATCATTTTATCTTTTAATGAAACAACTAAACCTCCTTGGAAAAAAAGAAAGCATTATAATAAAAGTAAAATACTGAAATGTTTAGTTGCATCTTAAAGGAACGATAACAAACCGGATTATACATCTGTTCAAGCTATAGAAGGTAATAACGTATTAGGTTTAAGATTACAGAAGGGCATAAGTAATGGTTATTTCCCGTTGGATACCTTGAGAGATTTAAATAATGAAGATTCAAGCCTTTATCGAACTACATAATATTGCAGAGATAAAACCGATCAGAAAATGATTTTATAAGAAGCTAAATATTTATACTTAATATAAAAATACATAATCAGATTATTTTTAAGCTATCAAAGTCTGTACAATAAATTCGTTTCAATCTTGGTATAAAGTAAAAATAAACAATGGTTAAGTTAGATAAATAATAATATTGTTCAATAGAAGATTTAGGTAGATACTAATAAGAAAGTAACATCAAAAAGTTAAACTATACGTAATAGTCTATATAAAATTTGTCATATTGCCGCCATAATGTTTTTACAAATAATAGATTTAGCAGTAGGTTTTGCATTATTCATAACTTCAGTAATGTTATTTTAAAGAAGCTTATTACCATAAATCCATTGCGGTTAAAAACAAAACGATATATTCAGTATATTGACGTCTCATTTTGTTAAAAGCAATGCAAAAAACGTTCTAATGGTGATGCTAATTTCGCTCAGTCGTTGCGAAAATACATCAGGCTCATTTGCATTATGTCATATAGCTCTTGTAAATATTTTGCTACCAATACAGGTTCTTATGGTTCTGTTTTTAGAAATATCAGCTCCAGCGCCTTTATGTTAATTGGACTTCTAAGTTTCACTAGGCGTCAGAACCGACACGTTTGCTAATTAGTCAAATGATTCTTTGAAATGTTGTTAAGTAGTTTCTAGCTTCTGTGTGAAGCTAATTTACTGCATGGTTCACTTCCTGATTTTAACAACACATAATTTCTTTCCAGACACATGTTTTTGTCTATCCATGACATTATCAGTAATTTAGAAAGTCTTTTTCTACATTATTAAGTACCTTTATATATTTCTCTTAAAATAATTTATAAATAACATTGTTTTAATGTTATTTATTTGCTCTACAGAAGATAACTTTAAAGAGAAGTTCTCATGCAGACAGTGCTCAGTGTTGTACTGAACAATATCTGTCATTCAAATGTTAATTATTGGAAAGTAAAGCGTTGGCGTCGTTTACTACTAATGCTAAGATATTAGTAGCATAACAATAAATCGTCTAAAGGAAACCAGCTTGTAAAGATATAAAAGTGCGTGGGTTCAAAACGCCAGCCGAGCACAGTTGCTTAAGTACGCCTTTTACGTACTCGAATCGAATGCAGTAAATTGACAAGAAAATAATTTTACTGTAAACTGAATTTGAGATTTGGTTACAGTACCTATGTGTCATTAATTTTTTTAACATGAAAAACTTCTTATACCATAAAGAACGACTTATTATATTATTGATATATTGTAACATCTATGCTTGAATAGTTATAATATTTTCCATTTACACGTAATTCAAATAACTCTTGTATTTTAAATTCATCTGCTTTATGTAGTATCTAAATATGTTAACACTTTATGTATATCTACTGATGAATTTAAAATTTATAATAAAAGTCATCTAAATGTTTATTCCTAAACAACGATTTACATAAAACCGTAAGCTTTTAGTTTCCTCGCATCTTTCACTGTGTCCAAATCACTAGAAAAGTTGGAATGACCAATAAAATTATATTCTGATGCATCTGCCTGAAAGCGACGCGATTTTGAATAACAAAGTTCGCTACTTCATTATACAAATCGCGAGATTATGTTAATATGAACTATTTGTGAGCGGTTTTGATTTACTTATGTGCCAGTGTGCGGCATGTAACGTTTCTTCGAATAAATTTATGTATTACCATCCGCTACCGTTCTGCACTTGTGTGGGTTTTGCAAATACACCCACGTACATAATTAAGAGCGCTCCAGTCATTATCATAAATACAGTGGCTTTGTTTTTTCTGCCTTATTTATGGTTTATATGACTTAATTTAATTAGTGTGAATTCTTAATTTGAATTCAAAATATGATTTAATTTATGTGGTTGTTTGTTACTTGTTCAAAGTGTATTGTATAAGTCCTTGGAATATTACATTTGAAGTTAAAAGTGTAAATATGTTGTGTGACACAATTATGAGAATCAAAATATATTCTTCCACATCTAAAACCCTATTGCGTGTATTTCTAAATTAATCACTTTATGGGTGTATTATAGTGTTAAACCTTAATTTTCAAAGGTTTTATTATTGCAATTCTACCACATACGAGTATACATATCCAAACGATGAAATCCAAAGATGTAATTAGTAAAGTTAATGAGGAAAGCGTTTTACGATCAATCTATTCGATAGGTTTAGATAGTGTAGATGAACGGGAGGTACGTAAGGAGGGATCGGACACTGACCCCTGCGGCATTCCAACGCGCGTCCGCTGTACCTGCTCTCTTTACATTTAACTAGGTTTTTTATAAAAATATTTCACTAGTACTTTATTAGTGTTTAAATAACTTATTATAGGTAAAATAACATGCAAATTATAAGTTGTAAGTTGTAACAGAATAGAAGTGATTTTATTCAATATTTGATTAAGCATATAATTTTTGAACGATTTATTGACAACTTTCAGCTGTAAGCAGTCATAGAAAGAAATAAGTAATAATAAAATGACCTGTAAAAAAGTATTTAAAATGTAATCGAAATTTTACGTAGGATTGTACTGAATCTGAAGTAATACATATATTTTCCTATTCAAATAGGTATACCCAACAAGTTGCTATAAATTTTGAAAAAAAACAAAAACGCAAAGTTTCTATAAGTACACACTTTAGTAGTTGGCTTAATACATCTACCATTCAGACTTAGTAGTAAAAAAGCATGTCTACAAAAAGAAATTGATTCCATGCGTGGTACTAGTTTTGGTGAAGGACTTATAATATTATAGAATAGAACACTTTAATATCATATTGTTTTCAAATAACTAAATAGGTGAAATCGAACAAATTACTATTAGCAAATATTGATAATGTATTTCTGTGTTTATTGAACAGACAGATCTATACAGACAAGTAAATGTACAGGTCTATCGCAATCATTGTCTATATGCGTTACTAAGCATTCGCAAACAAAATTCAAACACGACTAAATTGGAAAACAGTAATTTGACCCGTAAGGTATATATTATATGGCACACATTTTCATGTTTAGATTGAATGTTCTGCTTACTTCATAAATAGTTTTACTAAACTAAAATTGTTGCAGATACTTGCAGATGATTTTTAAACTAGACTATCAAACTAAGTGAACTGAAATTCTGAACTGAAAACAACGATTCCGACATTAGATGAACTAACAAAATGAAACCAGATTTTTTATAACCTAGTTCCTTATAAACTAATGGTTTCTTAACCAATTAACATCACAAAAAGTAATGTCAACGTATACATTAAGTTTTAGTGTTACCAACACTTTTTATTCAATTGCTCTTTTTAAAGGGTTGTGTCGTTCTTATCAAGTGAAGTTACTGTTATATTGTTCATTTCATAAGTCACTGGTATTATCATTACACTCCACCACCAGCCTCAGCATAAGTGTATCTTCTATAATATATTACACGCCGAGGAACTGTAATGGAAAATATTTTTTAATGTAACCCATTAGCGCGGAATCTCAGTCCCTCTGTAATTTGGAGCCACGTTTTTTAATATTCGTTCTGTGTCTTGATGGGGTTTTGACTGTCCATCGCGATCTTTATCTGGGAGCATAATAAGAAGAGACAGACATTACTTATATTTCATTTAATGTCAGATTTGATCGAACTGACGCGATAAGATGCCTGAGAGGGTAAGATTTGTTTAAGTCATTAATAATGTATATTTTTTATGTTTGTCCTGCTTTTTTATTATCTTGAGGCCTCCCAAATGAATGTTCGGTTTATATTTACGAATAGTGACCGTAACATGAACTGAACAAGCTTTGTAGTTCAAAGATTTGATACGAGTATTGTTTTTAGGTTTAACCATTTGAGCAGCAATCGTGTCTTTTATAGTTTTAGTTGGTTTATGTTGAATGTTTTCGTTGTAACTTGGTAATTGCCTTGTTAATTTGAATCTGGTGTCGGCCTCTCTGATCTTAGTAAAGTTGTTGGACTGGTACCTGAATCCGTCATCATACGATGTCGATCGTGGCTCTCGATTCATTTTAGAATAAAGATATCGTGTTCATTAGATATTTTAAATTTATTGGATGTAATTTCGGCTTCGATATTAAAAGATCAGGTTTTTATTTAATTGGAACACTTTTTCTCTATATCTATCTATGTTAGTTGTAACACATTTGTGTAGTTTTAATGTTTTAAATATCAAACTAGCTATTTTGCTCTTTTTATACACAACACATTTAAAAATTATTATCACGATAATCTTTATATATTGCTGTTTTGATATTGTTCGATATACTAAAAAATCTTAAGATGAACAAGACTCTATCACTATAATATCTGTGAATTGGTTTTCCAACTAATAAAGCAGAAATCACTTTTGGCTTAATCGATTTTACTTAGTACCTTCATTATATTCCGTTTTTTTTCTGTAATGCCGATCCTAAACATAAATCTATTATAAATTTTCGAAGGCACGTCCATTATCTAATAATACTTCAAAAATTTAATACCTCCAACGTGGGTGTTTGGACTAGCCTGTGTGTACATTGGAACCGGTCCGTTCGTCAGTCACAACTCACAACACAATATTTGCGTGACGTTGGCAAGTTCGCGTTGTTGTTTCCGACTTCATTCATAAATGTATTCATTGCTTGACTTTCTACTTGATTTGTGAGGAATTCGTTTATGTACTTTGATATCAGTATGTTAGGTGTCGTGTCTAAGTCAGTGTTCTAGATTTGACAGTCCCAAAAATTTTCAAATCAATTTATTTTCAAATAAGTCCACTCACAACAAGTATAGATGTATCTAATTCTAGGTCAGTGAAGATTACTTCACTGACCTAAAATTAGAATCAAAAAAATGTAATAGTTAAAGTTGACGTCAATCTTTTAAATCAAGTATATTTTGCTCTTAGGCAATCTATAATTACGTTATATACCAAATGGGAGTAACCGCTAAAGTAATACTCATAAATTTAGAGGTAATCTAAGACGCTATATCAAAAATGTACATTTTACATCAATTAACTATAAACAAAGCCGCGGTAGCCTAGTGGTATGGGTAATGGACTGCTGAGACGAAGTCTCGGGTTCGATCCCAGGTTTTACCATGGCACACACCAATGACTTTTCGATGCTTTTCGAAGTTATGTGTGTATTTATCGCAGGTTTATAAGTGCCCGGTTAATGGCAATAGGCTCGCCACCTATTACATTGGGACCTAAACATAAACAGTGAAATGTGGGTGCTAGCACATCTGCCTACCCCTTCGGGGATACAGGCGTGAGTTTATGTTATGTTTAACTATAAACACTACTTTACTAATATATTTTATTTGGAGTACTTATTTTGGTTACGTAAAAAACTATACACAATTTCAAACAGTTTAGATCATTCATTCAAACTGAAACCCATTCAAACTGAAAACCAACAATTTTTGCATAAATGGAAAAATAAACTTAGAGTTCTTACTAAAACATAATTAGGAAGAAGTGAAAAACAGTTGGCTATTGTTTAAAAACTACACGATCATAAACGCATATACATAGATATAGAAAATATGTAGATAGATACAAGAGCGTCTGCTGAAACATGATATTCAATAACCAACTATGTTGCACTGTGTTGAAGTACCTTCTCGTGTATTATGTCATAATATTTTATAGTTTTCTTTTGTTTTAAATTTATCTAATTTACTATTTGAAGTCTGCTTACGTCTCTAAACTACCATTTTTAGGGTTCGTCATGTCTGTCCGTCCGTCTGTCTGTCTGTCCGTCCGTATATCACAGCCACTTTTCTCCGAAACTATAAGACCTATGCTGTTGAAACTTGATAAGTAGATGTATTCTGTGAACCGCATTAAGAATTTCACACAAAAATAGAAAAAAAGCATAACATTTTAGGCGTCCCCATACTTACAACTGAAACTCAAAATTTTTTTTTTCATCTAACCCATACATGTGGGGTATCTATAGATAGGTCTTTAAAAATGCTTTTGAGGTTTCGAAAATCATTTTTTTCAAAACTGAATAGTTTGCGCGAGAGACACTTCCAAAGTGGAAAAACGTGTACCCCCCCATCCCCCCTTTAACTTCTAAAATAAGAGAATGATAAATCTAAAAAAAATATATGATGTACATTGCCATGCAAACTTCCACCGAAAATTGGTTTGAACGAGATCCAGTAATTGTTTTTTTTAAATACATCATAAACCGCAATTTTCGCCTTTGCTGCTACGGAACCCTTCGTGGGCGAGTCCGACCCGCACTTGGCCGGTTTTATTAGATTTAGTTTCACTATCAATTTCACAATTCCGTTGACGAGTAGAGGAATTCTCTAAACAATAGACGTCGTATATGTTTCGTTGAATCTCTCTCACAGTAATAAAATTTATGTAATAAATAACAACTAAGCGTGTTTTCGTGTTTCCAAGACAAAATGTGTAAAACTGGCAAAACTGCGAACTCGAGAGCTAACCAAAATGCGTATATAACCCGTGTAATTGCTATGAGTCGTTACTTCTTTTTAGAATTCCGTATGTAGGAATGGGTCACACATATCTCTTAATTTGAGTGTTCATTCCATGTTTCGGAATCAATAAAATACATTAAAAATGACCAGACATCTGATATGATTTGGACCCTTGTACCCAGGTTTATGTGAATGGTGTGTTGTAATTACAATAACCAATAATATCCTTATTAAAATTAACATCTTAAAACGTAAATTAAAGGCAATAATTTATTTCTCACTAAGCATTAAAAAAGGGTACAAAAGAATATTATGTAGGTACCAGCACAGTTATCAGAAGCGCTTTAATATTCATAACATTCAAATATATCAATTGATTTGATGTTATCGATTTCTATCATAAATATGTAAGTAATTGAATTTTGAGTTTTATATTATTTCATGCATCGCATTGGTTCGAAAATTAACACTTTTGGTAAAATTTATTCTTCTTTTTCATCCGAGGGTTAATCCTAGTCGCATCCGAAGCTTTCACCTTGGAGTCTGGGGTCGGGGTCTTATGTTCTTTATCAGTATAACTGTGGATTTGGCTGAATTTGGTTAGATATTTTCCGTGAAGTGACTGCTAATATTAAACAAACAAATACTTTGACTTGACTAACGAGTTAACCAAAAACGGCTACGTGGTTAAACTCTACGCCGTAGAAGTAGGAGCAAGGGGAATTCCAGCTAAATCCCTGTACAACTTACTTAAAGACCTCGCATTGCCAAGAGCTTCAGTAAGCTCTTTACTAAATCGAATATCAAAAGCGGCATTGATAGGATCTTACCAAATTTGGATACGGTGTTCCTCTCTGTATCACGCTATGGACCCGGCGACCGCACGGTGAATCCATGGAGTCCTGAGAATCGGATCTCTAATGCTCGCATTGGTTCGAAAATACTTTAGGAAAATAAAAGCCATCGTTTACAAGGCTAAAGGATTATTTATCCATTTTTATCAATTATTTAACCTAAAGTGCAACTAACTGATAAAACTATCGTTGAGTTACATTTTCATAAAGTACTGTAATACAACTTTTCTGAAATCCGTTCAGCGAACAAGGACATTCCCGTTCATCCAAATCGAAAATCATCATAAACTAGTTTTTAAACGCAGTATTTACATGACGCATTCTTGGAATGACAAAACCAATGAATTATTCTGAAGTCATCATCATTACCTACACTAACTCAGCTGAACTTATTATTAGAGTTTTTGTCGAGTTTCCTATGATTAACCGAGTGTGGTCATTCTCAATATTTTTGTTTAAAATTCCGTAGGTTTTTAGATCTTCAGTAATTGTTTTGTATAAAGTGAAGCTACATAGACATTACTTGTACCAAGTATTGGTAGATATTCCTATATTTTGAATAATTGTTTCAATCAATCAATTGTGATATTGCAGTCCACTGCTGGATGAAGGCTTCTGACAATGGCTTTTGTACCTAATGCTTGGTGAGAACTTGATCATAGCACCACTTTAGTTAAATGGTTGTTTGGAAGTTGTTGCATTTTTTTTTAAATATCTTACTAGGTATATTATATCCCAATGTGACATCGAATAGCGATCAGCATGAGGCAGCATTTAACTTAACTGAAACTTGCCTTTAAGTTTTCAGGCTACATTCCATTTTGACTAGAGAATGAAACCATAACGGGCTATTATTATGATTACACGGTGCTCCCAATACTTCCTTTATTAATTTGCAGGCCGACCTCACATCGTTTCTTCACATAACAATGATCGTTATTCAATTAACAGCTACATTTTTATTGAAAAAAAAAAAAATGTTAACAAATTATTATTTTTGAACGTGTGAATAGTTTCTAATCGCTATATTTATTACATATCATAAAGGCTTGTTATAATATTATATTAAAACATCATTTGATAACAAACTGTCATTAAAGTTGGTTCCGGTGGTTTTAAGTTCTAATTCTAATTAGAACTTAAAACCACCGGAACATTTTAAATTCGTAAGAAATACTTTTCAACACTTTTCATGTACCGTCGACTCAACAGATGTTTACAAGTAATCCAATATAGTTGATGTTAATAAAATTATTCGCAGTGATTGGCCACAAAGTGCTTTTAACCTAATCCAATCAGTTCCAATGGAACTCCTATTGAATGGAACCAATATAACATGATCTTCTTGTCTCCCCGCTTGTTTATGACAATATACAGTAAAAATGGAAGTAAAAAGAATAAGCAGAGATCTTATAAAAATGGCGATGTTGTTCGTACACATCGTATGTGACGCTGTCGATGTCGGTTTCGCCTTGAGACTAAAGGCTCATGTTACTCGGATCACGTTCAAGGCACTTCTGAGCATACCAGTATAATGGTCACTAATGGAAAAAATACTATCACATCAACTACATAGAATTTCGCACAGTTATTGTATTAAGTTGACATTTAATTAGTAGCGGACAATGAATGGTTGGAGATGACTAAAGGTCGTTCCTCTCTTAATGAATGAACGCCTCCAATTCCAACCAAAACCCGTTTCGAATACCTACGTATTGTATTGTATCATAAATAAAGTGCGTTGCATATTATACTATATGTAAACTTTGTGTGCGACTTCACTATGCCCTAAGAATTTATTTAAATAAAACATTTTTTTTTACTATCATACAATCTGTTGAATCTTAATCGATATTATACAATCTCTCAAGAAATATTAACCAAATTATTATTGAAAATTACATGGGAATTCAATTTTATTCTCTTTGTTATAGGTACATACATTCAAAGGAGAAACCGTTCAAGTGCACAGAATGTGGAAAAGGATTTTGTCAATCAAGGACTCTGGCGGTGCATAAGATCCTGCATATGGAAGAGTCTCCACACAAATGTCCAGTGTGCAGTCGAAGTTTCAACCAACGCTCCAACCTCAAGACACATTTGCTAACTCATACAGACCACAAGCCTTATGAATGCAACTCTTGTGGGAAGGTATTTAGAAGGAACTGTGATTTAAGACGTCATGCACTGACACACGCTGTAGGTGATGTGCCACCGGGTGATGTTTTAGATGTAGGTGAGGAAGATATTGGCAGGCCCGGTTCACCAATTGAGCCTGGATTCGACGATGAAGATCCGGAACTATCATCTCCAGAACATTCCCCCGTTAGACGGGCACGTTCCTCATCTATTGAAAGTATCGGAAGAGAACAAAGCGAAGAAAGACCACGTCGGACTTCACCGTCTCCAGTAGAACGTACTCATTGTCATCACAATGATCAGAGAGATAGAGCTAGCCCATATACAATGCGTCCACAATATCAAGACAAACATCGTATGCCATCTTCAGATCTATATGAGAAGAGACGTTTTACTTCTGAAGAAATAATTGAGAAAGAAATGCGCTACTCAGATATTCCTGAACCACCGATGAGACATCCTCAGTTACAAATAAGAAGAGATCTTCACCAAGTCGCCCCACCGGATCCATCGAAAATAAGTCAAATGGTGAGTCCACCTGTGGATCCGGGACCATCAGGTATGTATATGAGTCCATTCAGGAAGAGAAGCCATCCACCGGATATTGGAGAAAATGTGAGAACCTGTGCAGCAATTTATAGACCTCGGTCTCCGGAACCGACAAACTTAACCATGCCTCGGCAACCGATAGTAAACACGGAGGTAGTAGTGGGAATTCCTCCATCAATGATGGGAATGCCTTCATATCATAAATTTGGACTTCCAATGCCACCACCTCATCCTCAAATGGCATTTGGTTCCGTATCTCACACAGTACTGGGACCACAGCAAACCGTAGCTCAAGATTTGATAGTAAAACATGCACCACCGAAAGACACTACTCCAAGTACTTCAACAACTGTAACTAATTGCAAAGATGTTCAGAAAGATCTTGAAGAAGGCAGTTCAAGCTTTATAGCAAGCGGAATAAAGAATATCGTAGGGATACAACCACCAGCTAATCCGAAACCTGGTACAAGTCAAGCTACTGGTCCGAAGAAAGGTTTCAGTATAGAAGATATTATGAGACGTTGATGAATTATGTTCGTAAGGACGCGTGTAGATTAAAACTTACAGTTGAATTGTTGATTGCATTAAAGTTTAGCGATCGAGATCGTGTAGCATTGCCTTAGGTTTTAGCTACATTGTTAGGAATATTCCATCACATTATGTGTGTATGATAGATAGACCGTGATTTTAAGCGATTGTAAAAATGCATTTTTAGACGAGTATTAAAACATGACTTTGTATTTGTACCTAATTTTATTTTAACTATAATGAAAAGTATTATTAGTCCAAGTTTCGATTATAAATACGCAATGTAAAATTACTAGAGGTATGTTTGTACGTATTTGCAACGTGGATTTGGTTTTCGTAAAGATCTCATAAGGTTTGTTTGTGCAGTGTTTTGTTTACCTCCAAATTTTAAGAAAAATGAATTAGTTTATCGAAAATTAGGCAATATTTTTTATTTTGGTGTTTTATTGTTGAATAGCGACGAATGAGAAGCTGTTTGGATAATTTTTATTTAATCCATCAGTGCTGATTTTGGAATTATTCATATTGATAGTAATTTAACATTAGGATATAAATTAAACTATTAAGAATTGACTGGTTCTTATTACAACTGTTATTTATTATTTAGTTATTCTATAGTTTAATTATTAATAATCTTAATTCTGTCGGGCAATAAACAGTTTAATAATAATCGTGATTTAATTTAAGATATTAATTTTAAATTGTAAATAAATAGATGTTATTATGTTCACTTTTGAAATAGTTAATTTTTATTGTTATTCAATTAGAAACAAATGACATATTGTTAAAAATTATGGAACAAGTACAGACATTATTATAAAAATCTTCAAGAATAATAAATTATATATTAAGATTGTAATAATGTTATTGAATTAGCTGAAGTTGAAATTTTCAGGATAATAACAAATGTGAAACATAAAATTCTTGCTCAGGTGTAATTAAGTGAATTACTATAAAATGTATGTACATTCGTATTTTTATATTAATAAATTATGATGACAGAAAAAATGTGTTTTAAATTAAAGTAAAAATTTATTTTCATTAAAAATATAAAAGTGAAAAAATAAAATAAATTAATTAAGAAAGGTGCTAAAATCAAGTGCCAATGCAGTTTCAATTTTATTTGGGTTCTTAAAAGTAAGAAAATATTTTCTAACACACAAAGTAATGTAGTTAATCAAACAACATTCTTGAAAAGTAAAATAGCAAAAAGCCAACAGCACGTGGTATTCCCAGGCGGTCACCCATCCAAGTACTAACCACGCCCGATGTTGCTTAACTTCGGTGATCGGACGAGAACCGGTGTATTCAACGTGGTATGGCCGTTGGCGATTATAATTGTGAATTTATCATACTTATTAGGATTACAGTCTTCATTTTCATTTTCATTACAGTCCAATACGACTGTAATGAAAATTTGCATAATTTTTGTATAACTACCGCAAAGCAGGGTTAGTAGAGATCAAGGGTTGAAAAGAATTAATATAATGGTCATTAGAATTTTTTAAATAGTTTCGTACAAATCGTTTTCGCAATGATTCACTATCAGGCGATTCTTATCCTGATTGACAACCTTGTATTCAGAGATTTTTTACATTAAAATGTATCGCGTAGCAATCAACTACCGTCGCATGACGTCATTAGTTAGTGTAACGGCATTGAAAATACTTGACCTTATAATCATTTCGTTACACCATTTTGGGGTACGCATAGGTAACATTTTTATGCCAAACTTTAGGTAGTATTGAGAATTTAGAAACCACGATAAGTTATAGTGTACGAAAGGCTGCAATTGCAATCAGTAAGCATGCATTTAAATTATGTGTGTATTTATCTCTATTATGAGTATAATAGAGTTTTGTATGAGTACAAAACCTTTTAGTAAGTTTATAACAACTCATTGCTAAAGAGAGAAATAATCTAATCCGAGTCTATATCCGAATCCAGAAATCTAAGACTTGAGTGTCTTCAAATCCAGAGTGAATAGTTTACTACTCGTGTGCTCCATCATGAATCATATCGTCACTTCCCAACAGGCGAAATAGTGATCAAACGCAGATATCTGTTCTAAACTAGTCTAAAGAAGTATTCAGCCCCCATAGTGTTTTGTGCTTGGGGTACAGTTTTTACTTTACACAGAAATGTGTAAAGTAAAAAGCTTTCATCTGTTGCCTGCGAAGCTTTCATCTTGGAGCTAGGGGTTTGCTGACGTGATTGTATTTGCCTAATGTGAGATATTATGGGAGTGAGTGTAGTCTGTTCTCCCAACCTCAAGGAACCGCAAGAGCTTCATCGATGGATCGGCAGGTGCACCAACTAGCAAGTGAATTTGACTAATTCTGTTAGCAGGATCATAATACCCTTCTTGTGTAATATTACAAGATAGTCACAATAGCAGGATAGCGATAATTATTGAACTTAGAGACTACGCTTGCTACAGGACAGAAATATTGTAAATGTGGTATTCCTTTCAACTATGTTTAGTAGTGAAATTCCTGAAACAATTTAATTCCGGTTTAATGTTAAACAATAACAATCATGTCATGACTCACATATTATTACATAATTCACAACCTTTTCTGATAATGTATTATGATAACAACGGTAACGCAAAATACTTAGTATTATCTTCTCCCTACAACATATAACTACTTACCATCAAAAAATACTTTAAGAATTTCAGTGACATCGCAAAACGTTGTGAGCTGTTACTCAGATAATACAATCACATATATTAATTCTTTGCAAAACAACGACTTCCCTTATAAGCAAAAAGGTGTTTCTTTTATGGTCGTCCGTTTTACGATCTCGAACCACCGTCTGTATGGCTACTTGCGACTTTATGCAAATTGACCGCCAACTAAGTAAAAAAAGTGTGTAATAAAATGCGCAGAGTGTGAGACTGGGTTCCGCGATATGCGTGCTTCGATGATTTTGAAATTATATTTATTTTAATGGCGCTTAAAATTTTGTGGGCTCAAATAACTTACGCTCGAATTAGTTTGACTTATTTTCTAGACTCTAGAGCCTTAGTGGAGCTAAGGATATCCAAAATTATTCCTTATTCTCATTCAATTTCTACTGACAGTGACCTCAATTTTTCGACCTCGAGAGTTAAAACTTGTAAAACTGCGTCCAAGATAATAATAATTTACTTGATCAATTAGATTCAGCGGGTAGGTATATATGTACCTATAGATTTCAATTTAGATTTTGACCTTATTAAAGAAACATATTTTAGTTTTAGTGTTGTTTATATTAAGAAGTATTCTTTATTTTATCTAAGAATCGTCTCTCAGAATCGTCTTATTGAATGAAGTAAAGAAAAGTAGTCACGCTACATCGAGTTACTATGTATGTATGTACCAATGTAATTTCGAATGTTTTAGTGTTCCTTTTCAGAGTTTTAAATTATTATTCACATTATTATTCACTGAAAATAATTTTATTGAGTACCTAAAATAGGTACCAAATGAAAAAAAATATCCAAAAGTTTTACATATCTTTATTTTTAGTGATGAAACCCAAAATAATACTCAGTTTATTTGCAAAAGAAAACCATATAAACCTATATCATTATCGGCACGATATTAAAACAAATACCAAGTCATAATATTTTAAATTGGACTTCATGTGGAGAGGTAGTCTGCAACACATACTTTAATCGTACAAACCTTACAAATGATTTCTGCCTAAATCATAAAATCAATGGCGTAAATCTGAAAGTATGCAGTAGTAGGTCATAATGTCCAAATCAAATCTATTAGCCTTTAGTTCAGTGCTGGACATAGGGTTCTCCCAACGTTGGAAGGCTTTGGCCTACGGTTTCCATTTTCTAAATCTTCATTTGCTCTAAAAATATCTAAAAAAATATGTATTATTTCGGGTATTACTGCGAGCATTCGTAGCTCTCAAATTTTAAATTCGCATCGGAGTGAAAGCCCCTTCACGATTAATGTCTGACGATCATTTAGAACATAGAACTTTTATTGATACCGATTTCACAGCGTAAAAACGATAATTGAGAAGAATTTGAAACTCACGCGACTGGATCACTCAAGGTCTTGCGCATCGTGCAAAAACGATTGATGCACTTGTTAAGGATAGCTGTCGAGAGTAATATATCAAGTTGTCATACTGTTCTACTTTAGGACTAGCTTATCAATTACGTTCATGGAGATAATAGCTTCTATTAGCGCTATTAGCAGTAATTACACTTATGTAAACGTATCGTTACTTCGGTTGATCAGAATCAAAAGTAATCTTACCTATGTTACAAAATCGAGTATAGCGGCAAAGTCAGTGTCAATTATGCTGGTATGCTTCTAAGTTTATTAATAACTTTTGGTTCTTCTCTTGACCTACATCCGAATTAAAATAACCTAACCTCAAGAGGAAAGGAGTGCCGTCTGGCTAGAGAAGTTGGCTTGGGCACCGAAATTCTTGATTTACTTCAATAGATCTACTGCGTCATGAATGTATCCAGCAGCTATTCGACGCTTAATTCAATCAATGACACCAAATTCAATTTTTTTAACAAGTTCATCACTAATTGGCAGCGAAGGTTATTTCCTTATACGGAAATAAAGGAGCAATTAAAATCAATTTTTACGATTTTCTTATAAAATGCGATCGTTCAATTTCCTGTCTGCATCCATTTAACACCAGATGGTAATTGCAATTTTTGCATACGCTGCCACGATTTTGGGATAGAGCGGAAATATGAACTTGTGGCGTTCTGCTTAAAGATAATAATAACAAACGAAGCATTCACACAGAATCAGTAATTAACCAATTAAGCGGTGACCACGAATCTACGATTGATACGTAACGCGGCCGCCAGAATGATATCGGTGGTCTTCATCTTAATTACTCATGTAGGCAAGTGGCGATGGAATCAATCGAACAAGGCTTTGAATTGAACATGAAATACTGCATCGTATACCTTTTTTTTTTTTTTTTTTTTTTATCGTGCGAAAAATCCCCACGGATACCTCCCCCGCCGGGGTCGGAGGAGGAGGTTATGTCGGACTCGAACCGACTAAAACGCACGCCTTCTGTGGGCCGTCAGTTGCCGGAGGTGAGATTGTCATAGCCATATCCCTCGCACCCCGGCCGACCCAGGGACTGCATCGTATACCTAGTAGTTTCAATTATCACCATCCTTGCCATCCTCACAAGGGTGACCCTTGTGAATATGTGTACATAAAGATAGAGCTTTGTTTTCCCTAAATGAATGAAACACCGAATGAACAGGGAAAACCACTCTGTCTCTTAATAACTGCTTTGGCGTTGCAAGCGCGCGCAATTTAGAGTACCTAATCGATTATTTATTGCCAATCATACATTCTAAAATATACATATTATTTTCTTACGATGATAAGTGATTTATTAATAGGATTATTATGTCACTTTATATCATTTACACGTACACTAACACAGAGTATATTTAAAGAAATGTAACTTTATCATCTCATTGATTTTGTCATAATTCTGAAACTTGAGATTTTGTATATTCCTGGAATAAATTTCTGTCAATAATTATTTACTTGTTGTAGCCATAAATGGTATTGATGTCCATCACCCATTTTTATGGCTTATGCTTTACGGAACACATTTAAAAGTTTCTTGTATATTTATAAGATCATGGACACGGTATTACCAGCACTGTTTAAGGCGGACCCTGAGCTCCGAGGTCATTTTGGCCTCGAATGCAGTCAGGAAAAGAAAAACTCCATGAAGATGATGATGATGTTTTTCTCTCTGTAATTGTAACTTATAAGGTTTAGAGCGCTTTCATACCCGCCCAACCTTTGTATTTGTTGTTTGTTTGCTTAATCTTATGATTATTTTAATCGACTTCAAAAAGGAGGTAATTTGCAATTCGTCAGAATCTGTTTTATTTAGGTAGGTACAGTTGACCTCAGGAGTTATTGAGCACTAACCAATTTACAAATGATTGCATTGATTTTCACATTGAATCAATTCAATAAAATAACTGATGAAGTCTTTTTGTACTCTTCAGAGGATAAATTTGAGGTTTGAGGGCGAATGAAGTTCGGTAACTTGGAGTTTGTTGTACCTACAGCTAGCTGTAGCACCTACCACCGAAGTTAACCGGATTCGTATACAATTCTGAATAATCGTAAATCTAGCTCGTGTTATGCATAACAATGTAAATGACCTGACGTTTGTAAAAATACATGTTGTGGAAATCCCGTATAGGTAATCTAAACCACTGAAGTACGTGATAAGAAAACTTAGCGACACAGTAAGTCAAGCTTTTTATTACACCTTGTGTGACTGTCTTATGGGACCAGTATATTCGTGTGTCATAGAACTCAGACATAGTGTCGGCGAAACGTAATAATTTTCTTTGAATCAGTCAGCATACATTTTGTGCAAACGTGATTGGACGCTTTAATGAAGGAGGTGATTGAAAAGTTTGAAGTTAGTCACACACACACACATTGCGACCGGAAACGGTGCGCACTGTGCGGTATGAAAGGAACTTCATCCCTCGCACACTCAAGCTGTGGAATGAACTCCCCGCGATGGTTTTCCCAAGCGACTACAATATGGGGTTCTTCAAGAAGTGCATTAGAAGGTTTCTTCAGGGTCGGCAGCACGAGTGTGACGCCCCTGGTGTTGCATACGTCCATAGGCCACGGTAACCACTTTCCATCAGGTGGGCCGTGTGCTTGTCTGCCACCTAAGTGGTATAAAAAAAAAAAAAGTTGCACACAAATTGTGTAATATACCTAGTGAATGAAAATGCATTGAAAAAATTGGATAAAGACTATGCACAGAGGGTAGAGGACCTAAACGAAGAAGACAAGATTTATACAAATCCAAGAATACCACTGTCGACTTACAGGACATCCAGCGATCGCAATTTTTATCGTTACTTATTATACTACTATATATTATACTACTGCACAACTTCAATTCAAATTTTCAATCATTTTAATTCAATTAACCTGCAGTGAGGCTGTTGCAGTATTTCTGCAGTAGTGAGGCTGCCGCCAAGTTAAGTTATACGTTCAAGTAAATGTGACACATTGGCGAAGTGAAACGTGCCTTTTCAGAATACTATGACGACATCTACTATTCAGGAGAACCAGCTAACATCGACATTAAAAATCAAAGAGGCGGTCGTGAAGGAAATTGTAACCACACATTTAACTTAACTGAATATCAAATGTTCTTGATTCATACAATACATAGAAGCGATTACGAGTACTTAACTGTTTCATCGTGTAAAATTTTCTTTTCGAAGAGAGGATAACAGTGAAGTCAAGCGTCATCGGTAGCTTAGTGACTAATGGTCTTACGGTTGAGAAGTCCCAGGTTCAAATCCTGGTCATTACAGTACCGATGTGAAGTCACTTCTAGCAAAAGCAATTTAGCTTGGTCGGAGGAGCTAATGCGAATACTAGTAATGTCGATTATTGGTACTCTTTTATAACAAAATTAGCCTTCTCCGTCAAAATCTGCTCTTCTGCCTGCTATTTTGTATAATATATTATATCTATTTGCTTTTGACAGCCTCCGTGGCGTAGCGGTAGTGAACGCGGCCGCTACGCAGGAGGCGTGGGTTCGATCCCCGCTCAGTGCAAATATTTGTGTGAATGAAATATGAGTATTTGCATTGGTCTGGTCGTGCCTCGGAGAGCACGTTAAGTCGTCGGTCCCGGTTGCCATGAGAACATCTATGGCAGTCGTTACGGGTAGTTGGAGCCCTCAAAAATCCAAAAACAACGGTCTAACTGCAAAACTTCGATATCGCCTAATGTTAACATTGGGTTGTGGAGGTCAGATGACAATCGCTTCACGGAAAATATCGAGGTCTAGCCAAATCCGTGGTTAAGACTGGTGAAAGCGGACCCCAGACTCCGAGCTGAAAGCTTCGGATGCGACTGGGAATTAACGCTAAGAGGAAGAAGATATCTATTTGATTTTACGGGAGCAACTGCCCCTGACCGTCTCAAGCTTAAAGGTGAAAAATATTCAACGACCTACTCTCATACACCAAATATGTAAAGAAAATGAAAATCGATTTCGGAGGATTTCGACCATAAACACTGTGACGTGAGATTTTGTATATTTATGTTGGTTTGTTAAGCATAAAAACTGTTTCATAATGCACAAAAACCATTTTGTTGCAGGCAACAATAAAAGATGTCATAACTGAAAGAATGCTTAAAAGTGCCACAACTTTTAAGCACCTCGTTTTTCCATTGAATTTCTGCAAGTTATTTGTACATTGTTCTAAGGTAGAGTATTGGCACATAGCAAAATACTATCGGCAGTTGTGCTATCGACGATCTACGGAACTGGTCGCATTGTCCGGTGCCCGCCTGCAACTGGACCCGGCGGGGTAGGCACTACAACTTTGAACATGGGTACATTTTCATTATTTCATATTTTTAGAGCTCCGCATGGGCTATTAGGTTATTTGAGGTGATAACTTAATAGGGTTGTATTTTGTGATGTGGGTTTTAACTTTTCAAGAATACTTAGTTTATACTCTAATATTTATAGGCACGCTTTTAATCAAAATCTCTCTGTTCTTACAGGGTCGGCAGCACGAGTGTGACTCCCCTGGTGTTACACTCGCCCATAGGCCACGGTAACCTCTTACCATCAGGAGGGCCGTGTGATTGTCTGCAATCTAAGTAGTATAAAAAAATATCAAAAGTGGTAGCTGTCTTTGTTGCTCTGTAGATGTTGATGAAATCGTATGATATAAGGCGATATATGTGAAGGTATCCCAAAAAAATGGCGTTTATGTGAAATCACAAAAGACACATAATTTGGTAGAAAAAATTGTATTATGGATTAATAATGGCACTAGTGTTATTAAATACACGATTATATTTACTGGAGTAAAATTAGAGTGAATGGCTTTTGCAGGGTTTACCCCAAAGCAAAACATCGTATGTCCAGATGGATCCATGATAATATAATGCTAGTGGCATTACTCGATTGTATGCAATAATTCTACAACACCAGAAGGATCTAGCATAAATATTGTAAACAATTTAATGCAAAGGACTGAACTGAAACATTGAACAACGACACTCTGACAAGATAGCGTCTCAATAAAAACCGTACGTTTATAACTTCTCACTCTAATAAAATTTTGTGTTAAAAGGTACCTGAGTTCGCAGTTACTTAGTTGGTGTTATGCCTCGTGTAAGTACGCATTAGCTGAACAGCACTGTCCAGTGAATCGCAAACGGTTACGTACCTCACTGCAGTCTATAGGGCTGCCGATTATTTACACAGTTTTATGTACTCGTATATGAATAGTTAAGTAATGTGAACTCAAAAGATCCGTTCATTGTGTTTATGAGGAGAAATCAAACGACAACGATGACAAAGAACGTCAAAATTCTTCGTCATCATGTAATCATCTAGGTAGTGCAGTGCGCTTTTCATAATTGAATAAAATCCAGTTACTATGTACTAGGTTTATAAGGCTAATTTAAGAATTATTAACAGAACTTTATTGTCAATAGCACTTTCGTTTTAATCTTATAAGATAAAGGTGTCGATTCTGCAGTTATATAACGATCTAAAATAGACTAAAAACGCATAAATTTGTATTAACCCTATTTAAACTATGTGAATCACAAAGTAGGTAGGTATAAGTACCTATGTGCATTTGTGCATTACATCTCTGAATCTCATCATACCTCCAAATCTCTATCCAAATCTGATACAAAAAATAGAATGAAGATATAGTTTACCGAGATGCTCAACAAAATCACTCTTCTCTCTCAGTTATTTTTATTTCAATATGGAATCTGCCCTCTATAACTCTTGTTCTGCATACATAACCATAAAACAAAATAAAGAGTGCAACAAAATTCCTATACGGTACGGGTAACCCTATCAGGGCCATCAAGCACCCGATACATTCTACCGCCTAATTAAAACGGTCCAGGAGACCCTTTTATCTACCGAAGATACGATTACGGCGCAACGACACGCGAACTCTCGCCATATTTCGGCCATTTTCGGCGTCTTTCGGTTCTGTTCGGTTCGCGATCCGATTCGATAAAGTCCAGTGAAAGACAGCGATTTTAAAATTCGAAATGCTTTAAAATAAAATTCGATCACGAGAAAGTTTTGCCTTTTTGATAAGTATATAATTTCTTTTTATATGGTAATGCGGCCAGTTGGTTACTAACTTAACTTTTGTAGTATATTTGTGATTAAAGGAGAAGGGCATGCTTCCATTCACACATTTTGAGTCTAGCGCGTCTAAAAAGGCCAAATTGAGTGATTCCGCTAAAAACTTTATAATTCCTATAAAATTCGTAATAATGGTCACTCGTATGAGCAGAATAACAATAATTTATTTGCTAAACTCCAATTTCGTGTACCTAAGTAAATATCACTGCATGACAAAATATTATCCTAATACTTACCTTCGATTCCAAATTTTACAGACAAAATTAGTTGTATACGCATATTTAAGTCTTTTTTCAGTTTATGACAGTTCCTAAGGCAATATTGTTTTCAGATAAAGGATTTTTTTTAGTATTGTGCTCGATGATCTTACGTGGACTCCGTTCCAAACGCTTTGATATTTTTTTTCGACGACGATTTCCTATTTCATATTTGAAACTATTCTTCGAGGTTTCGCGGTTGTTGTATCTCCAAATACGACGGGTATTTAATCCCTACAGCTAAAGTATCCCATCCATTATGTGTAATCTACTTGATACTCGCAATACAATCATCATCATCTTCATGGAGGCACATTTCCCTGATGGATCCACGGATGCACCGTGGCCAATATTACCTCGGAGCTCAGGGTCCATCTTCTGGCTCTTTCACCTCCACTTCGCACGATCTTGGGCGTCCATGGTAGTGAATGCATGTCACCCTCCACGGTGTCAAGCCAGGACTTCTTGGGCCCACCCCTTCTACCTGGACCCAGCAGGGGCGCCATGGCCAGGCATTTGATAGTCGAAATATCAAACTGGCCTATATCTGCTGAATTTAAAGTTTGATAAATAAACGTGTGAAAATGAATGTTCTACTAATATAATGCTATGGCAATTAATTATTTATCTCTTCAACATAAATATTAATCAGCATTTTAAACACATTCGGAAAATATGTAAATCAGTTTCGCCTTGATTGTTAATTTGACCATAAGTTACCAATAAAAAGAGTT
The DNA here is from genome assembly GCA_914767945.1 of Eilema depressum. Taxonomy (NCBI): domain Eukaryota; kingdom Metazoa; phylum Arthropoda; class Insecta; order Lepidoptera; family Erebidae; genus Eilema; species Eilema depressum. Next base: position 7,361,131 of record OU612026.1, read on the forward strand.
AATATTTTGTGAAAAATATCTTGTTCTGTGATTAGTCGCATGGACCAATCAATCAAAGTAAACTATATTCTCGCGTCAACTGATTTCACTAATAAAAAAATCACTAATACACACATCACACTAATAAAATCGCACACACGGTCACTAAAAAAAGTTAAACTAAAAAAGTTAAAAAAGTATACATCGAATTATACCCTTACATTCATTGGTGAAATCCATAACAAGAACAATGCACTTTAGTTTTGATTGAGTAGGGACACCAGTAAAACTTAAATAGAAACTTTAACCAACTTGAGTAACCACAAACTTCATTTCGGTTTGGATCTTCGATCATTAATAGATATCTCAAGTAATCTTTTCGAATAAGAGCTTCCTGGATTGAATGATTATGGTCTGATGTACAGGATGTTGCTTTATAAAAACAGTTAGGTTTATATGGCGGTATGTTTCACTCATTGCATCGCTCGGTCAGTGAGATGTAGCAGGTGCTCTGTGTGACTTGACTGTGTAGATATTTTTCAAATTCTTATTGCTGTTACGCAATGAATTAATACATTTTCCCATGGGGATTGACAATTTCCCGTTTCGCAACCCTCATAAAATAATGATGGCTTTAGTGTTTCTCAGTAACCAATGTTTTGATACCACATAAAATAATTATCACTTGAGATGTTAAATTTCACTAAGGTATTACAACTGTACCAATACTCGGTACCGCCAAGGAACTACCCTTAATAACCGTAATAAAACGGTCTCACCGTGAACTTGAAGTGAGGTTCAGCATCCGGTGTGTATTGAAGAGGGCTAGCCGCCTCAAAGTGTATTCACCTACCTTTTTTTTTATCGTGCGATAAATCCCCACGGATACCTCCCCCGCCGGAACCGGAGGAGGAGGTTATGTCGGACTCGAACCGACTAAAACGCACGCCGTCTGTGGGCCGTCGGTTGCCGAAGGTGAGGTTGTCGTAGCCATATCCCTCGCCCCCCGGCCGACCCAGGGCCATATCTCTCGATACAGTATTCACCTACCTGACTTCATGATAAATGTTGTGTTTGTGTGACAAAGCACTAACTAAATACCTATTGACTATAGAATTTTCGTCATAATATTGTAATTTTTATTCGTAAATCCCCGAAGGGGTAGGCAGAGTTTTATTATCATTATCACTCACATTTCGTCAACGACCAAATAGGTCGGTGCCCGTTTGACGGTAATGGGAGGAGAGCCTATTGCCGTCAAGCGGGCACTTATTCATAAATTATGTTTACTGTTGAGTGGAGAACAGCCCTATCCCTTTGTCAAATTCTATGACACCCACAGGAAGAGATGGGTTGGTCCTATTCTACTCTACCGGGTACTAATACAGCCATGGCTGGCTATACCCACAGATATCCGTTGCTATACAAGACTTGTATATCACAAATGTAATGTATGCATGCAGGGAATACATAGTATATCGACACCTCTGGGTTCAATTGGCGTATAAACCATTTTGGCCAAAATGAGTTATATACACCGTTTAGTTCAGAATTTTTTTCTCTATCGATCTGTATATTTAAAATGTTCAAATTCGCAAAAAAAATGCTTTTACGACCCAAAAAATTTAGATCATCCTACCACAAAAAAGATAAAATGTTAATGTAACAGCCAAATTTTTCTTTTTTAAATTTTTAGTAAGACGTTATGACCAAGATTTTTACCAACCCAGGGCGTAAGATCTGCCTTGATTGTAAATGGTTTTTACGCCGTGACGAATAAATATATTTCTTAAACGTAATTTAAAATTGAGGTCGTAAATCCAAACATTTAAATAATATATGGACGTATAAACCATATCCATTGCAAAAAATGGTATTCAATTTTAGACTTTATTGCTATAGATTTAAAGTCCAAAATTAAATGACAATATTTTTACTACACGCTTTCGTTCACTCTACAATAGGCCATTTAATTTTAGATTTTACATACATTGCTTTAAAGTCTTAAATTAAATGGTAAAAATTCAAAAAATTATTACAGTGTCCGTTTTTATGACGGTGGTTTTGCTTTAGCAGAATCAAGGCCCTGGCCCTCGATTCTGCTAAAGTAAAACCACTGCACGAACAGTCATGTGGGTGACAGGTGTGAGGAGTTTGGACATGCCCACGGCGGTTTTGGACACGGTAGCCGTAACCCAGAGGGTGAGCACATCCTCAAAACGTGTACGGCCACCGAACTTGCCGTCGTGAATAAGTTCTTCAAAAAGAAAGCCGAACTTCTTGTCACCTGCAAGAGCGGAGAGCACGCTACCCAGATCGATTTCCTACTCACTAAGAGGCATAGCATCAGCAGGGTGGCCAACTGCAAGGTAATACCCGGAGAGAGTCTCACTAGCCAACACTGTCTCCTTGGCATGGACCTCCGCGTGAAACTCAAAGACAACAGCGCCGAGCGTGGCCAACGCAGAATCAGGTGGTAGGTGGTGGTGAAGCCAAGTCCCAAAGTCTCGTCTCAGCTATCGGTGACAAGTGCGCTGATGCTGTAGACGAACCAGTACAGGTTTGCTGGGACAGGATTCAGGCAGCTATCCTTGAGGCGGGGAATGCGGTGCTCGGTACGTCTAAGGGTGGACGCAGCTATGACAGGGACACTTGGTGGTGGAACGACACAGTGCAGATAGAGATCAGGGTGAAGAAAGCCCTCCTTAAAAAAGTGGCAAGCGTCCAAATCTTTCAATGACCGCGACGCGTACAAAGATGCAAAACGCGCCACCAGGAGAGCGGTAGCCAGGGCCAAACGAGACCACTTGCAACCGCTATTATAACAAGTTGGAATCGTCTGAGGGGCAAAAGCTGTGGAAGAGCTACAGATTTAAATAATTGCCTTTATTAGTTTGGTAATCTGATCATGACTGATAATGTGTGCCATAATTATCTGTTTTATTTAATAAAACTAAGTTAATTTCGTTTCTGGTAGTTTAATTTCGTATATATCGACCACAATTCTGTAGTAAGACTAATAATAATGTAATTCTGCCACATTCTAACAGTATCGAGATTGTTTTTATTAATTATAATTCTATTGATGTGCAAAGTAAATAGTTTTTACAGCAAAAAAATCTACAGTTACGTGCTTTTACATCAGTAAATGTGAACTTAATTTTACCAAATATGGATATAAGTACAGCTTATATCCATATTTGGTTTTTCATCCAATTTTCATGGGGTGTATACACCATAAATTGGTATTTTCTAAGACGTATATCCATGCTAACTTCCAAACCAAAGAAGATAGATATGATTGAATGATTTAGCCTTCTTCATCCCCAAATTCTAAGAATCTTTCTCTTTGGAATTTTTTATGTAGGTTCTAAAATAGAAAAGTTATGATTTTTTTTCTAAAAATAAAATCGTTTTTTTGCTCTCCTGAAAAGTCGTGTTTTGGTTTATACGCCAATTGAACCCAGAGGTGTCGATATTTTTATTGGCGTTATAACCGACTGCCGGCTTGGTTTATCATTAAAGCTAGCTCGAGAAAATGGCCTGTTTCGATTCATTATATTAGTTCATATGTGTATACGTTATGTAGGATGACCATGCTTTATCTAAAATCATCTCAAAATTTTCTCTAAAATAATTTTCATATTATATTTTAAAAGTGAGACTGAAGTTGCATTGTTTTCTAAATTTTTAAGCCAAAATTTTTTTATTCTGTTTTATTTCTCGCCCAAATTATGTCTTTAATAGATAGTGAGATATGAGAGGAACTTGGAATGTTCTTCCTTCTCTGGTTTTCCAAGCGACTACAATACGAGATTCTTCAAGAATGACCTAAAAAAGATTCTTTCAGGTTTGACAGCACGAGTGTGATGCCCCTGGTGTTGCACACGGTCATAGACCACGCCAACTACTTCTCATCGGTGGGATGTGTGCATGTTTGCCACCTAAGTGGAATAAAAACTATCAGCTTCGCTTTATCAGGCGTAAGTACCATGGATATAGGTAATAGGGTTAATTAGTACTTGTGCTGTTATTTCCTTACTCAGTGAGTTGTAAACAGTCTGTAAACCAAGGACAAAATGAATAATTATTATTTATGTTATGTTTAGAACAATATTAGTCTATAATGAATAACACAACTATAAAGTAGGAACTGGTAGTTAATCTAGGTATTAAATTTTATAACTCAAAATATAAGTAAAAATGATTAGAATATCGTAAAATCTCGGAATGTATCTAAGTATGTATATTATAAGTTTTTATTCAAATGTATAATTTCAATCTCCGAAATTTTGTTGTAATTATAGTATTAAAACTGTTTTATTCTTTAACTAGCTAATTGGTACAGCGCTATATTGTGAATATAGTTATTATAATAAGTACCTACTCACAGCCTAGGTTTCAATATTATCTTCTTTACTCCTACACTTTTTATGTTAGGATATAGCAACAATAACTTGTAAAGTCTCATCGCAATCAGACGAACAAACAAAGAAACATTATTGTAAGGAAACGGTGGACAGGATGTATTGTACTAGAAATGTCCCGCGGCTAGTCGCATGTGTGGTACCCGTACGCAGCTGCAGTACAGGCGGTCTGGGGCATAAAGGAACCAAACTGGTTTGTAGCCTGAATCCCAACGCAAGTGGAGACTGCAGTACTATAGAAAGGAAGAATGAAATTGGCCTTTGATACTCTTAAAATTTTGGTTTTAACTTGTAAATGTATTGACTTTTTAGAATTTTCAGTTTAGTAAAGTTCAGGAATCAGGAATTGTTCTACATGACATTGTTTTGTATGTATAAAATATATTTCAAACAAAATGTATTAAGTACTCATAACAAAATTTACTAAGCAGCCAATCCATCAATATGTACTGTTCGAAATTTCATATACAATATGGATACGACATATACCTAGGCAATAATTGAAACCATATACTTGGTACCCCCTAAGCTTCAAGCAGGAAAAGTTTGAACAAAATTGGTCCAGTATTAAGGGCAGAAACTAGAGTTTTAATTTTATAGAATTTGAACAACTTTGAGCACTCTGTAGAATCGCATGTTGCCGCTTAGCTGTTCAAGTAAGTTACCTACTATGCCTATTGTTGTGTGTGTGTGTGAAGTTGTTGTGTGTGTGTGTGAAGGTGTGTGCGTATTTATTAATGACTTATGACACAGTCAATGACTTTAAAGCAATGGATGAAACTATTTAATGACTTATACAAGTGGTTGCATTTTCTACATTTATTTTAATAATTATTTTGTTAGAAAATTTCGGATTTTATAAATCAGAGAATTTAAGTTTAAATTTAATTTGGTTCTATTCCTACGGACCAGGATGCTTCGCGGTTTCAGTATTTGCACATATGTCGTATCCATATCGTATAATTCTACATGCTAAGCTAATTATTTTTTTCACACAAGTGTTTTTTTCAAACAAGTTTTAAAAGAATACTTAAATTGTTGTATTTAGTTAAATCGCGAGCAATGAGCCTAAATACCTATAGCTCTTCGGTAGACATATTTCCTCTTTCAAAACTGTCCGTTTTTTTGTGTTTCAGATACTTATCTTATAAAATATCACACAGCAACATTATCTTCAGCGCCAATCTTGGTTGCAGTCAAAGATGCCCTGGCAGTCCAAGGTCCGCTTTCCTATTCCTCCTGCTTCTCATCTTGGTTGTTATGCTAGTGATTGCCGCCTAACCCCTACATCCGTCAAAACCGTCGAAGCCTCGTACGTTAATCAGCAGGTGTACTGATTAGCAGGTGAGATTGCCTTGGGCCCCACAGACCTTGGTGGAAGATCTCTAAGGCCCAAATGAGGTAAGCGTTGAAGTAAGTAAAACTTAATTTATGCCAACACCACATCTTATACAATACTTACTATACAACATCAGTTACTACACAAAATAGATACACGGTATTGTAATGAACTAGCAACGGCCAAAATCCAATGATCCGACTATATAGATTATTGGGTGCATTCGGTACAAATCATAAAACTTGATTAAAACTTCAAAAGTTATAAATGCAATTAGTTTTATGTTGTTGGATGAGTCTTGGTTTCCTATTTTGGATCAACATTACGAGATACGTAGCTTGCTAAATGAGCTGTGTATATTTTTATTACATATTCGAAAGTTGTTAGAGTAGCACCTACGATTAGGTCGATGTGACTGAGAGACTACCACCGCCTTCATAAAGTAAAACGCGATATAGCGCATGGTTTAGAAGGATTTTAAGCAGTGAACGACCTGGAAATTCGTTAATGAATTAAAGTCCCAGACTGGCTGGCAAAATAGTGCTACATGAATGCAGAGGTTTGGAGCTAGAAGTTTGGCGCACTGTGTGTCCACTACGCCCTGAGTTGGGAACTTGAATAAGGTGACTGCGGGGGCCATCAGTAGCGCCGAATTTTGGGCTGGACACATCTAATACCGCTGAGCATTACCTAGGTACCCGTCGGGTACCTACCCGATCTCGACGAAGAAGAAGAGGCAGCTTTCTTGACTTAGCTTTTCGTCCTGCCATCTTGCTTGCTTGCTGCTCGTGTTAGTCCGGGGCCTGTGACATCATCTTCGTGTTAGTCTGGGTCGCATCCGAGACTATCCCTAGGAGTGCAGGGTTCATTTGGTAACCCTTCAGTAGCACCAACATTTTACAGTACCTAATTGGTGATGTAGATCTAACAAATCATTTTTACCATACCTTATCTTAGGTGAATTATTTTATTAACTATAAGTTTTTATTTTTATTTTTTTATAAGGCTTTTTTTATATACTTGTCGCGAGACAAATGTACCGACATAGGTTCATTTTTAGTGTTAAGAAATCACATTTTGTGAACTGACGTCCTAAAAATGCCGCAGTGGAGTTTGTTGCGCCGTTTCTTCTCCATTAGCGCCAAGGAAGGGGTGGTAAACTTAGTTTTAAGGAGAATTTGACGTCAAAAAGCTGTAACAGTGTTGCACTATTTTGAAAATAAAGAATTGAATTGAAATATCGAGTATAGGGATTACAAAGACCAATATGTTTATATTCCAGTGAATGGTTACGGATCTATGAATCCCCTTGTCGTTGCTTAACCGTAGAGGTGCTGGTAGTTCAATTGCTAATGCGTTCTTATCTGTAATGAAAGTAGTAATGAGCAATGTTTTCTTATCCGCTCCTATAGCTTAACCGGATACGGCTGCTATCAAATTTCCGCAAGATAGTGATGAATGACAATATTCTGAAGTTAAGCTATCTATGAGAAATACCGGGTATTTCGTCGATTCACACCACAAGCTGTTCGGACCACGGTGCGAATCGCACAAGGTCCCTAGGCTTCAATTTTATTATTAGGTAAGAAAATGTATCAAAATCTTGTATGGCATTTTTATAACAGAATGTTTAGCTAAGTCAAACAGCAAGCCTTTTAGCTAAGTCAAATGTCATGTTGGTAGTATAATGGCCGTGATTCGAACCCAGCCAGCAAGGCTCACCATAGTCGTCTTTTAACTACTAAGTTACTGATTTATTACTTCGATTAATATCGGAAAAAGAGAAACAGCTCGGACGAGACTCGAACCCGCGACCAGTCCATTACAGGGGGAATGATAAGGCCACTGAGTGTCACGTCTTGAGTGCTCCAAATTCTTCTATAGAACCGTCTAGTTGCTTATTACTTATGGGAATTATTACTTGTAAATAAAAATGCCTGACTTAACATATTATGTAACAGAGCAGCTTAAAAACTATTAGGTAATACGTAAGTGCAAAACGTGATTGTTAAAAATTAAGTTTTCAAGTAGAACTCTCTCTGCTCTTAAAATAACAGGAACTACCAGACTGCTCAAGTGTCGCAAATGTTTAAATGGCTGCCCCAACACGGCCAGTGCTTTAAGTGTTGTGTTTTGACAATGATGTATTTGCGTAACCCAGTAGGTAGCTTTATTATAGCAGCCTTAATCTTTAAAAGAAAATGAGCAAATGTGAGTCGGATTCACGCATTAATGATCTTGTACCTACCATAACCGATTTGTAAACGTTTTGAGCCGAATTTATCACGCTTCAATGTTTAGTTTGTATTTATTTGGATATCTTTTACTTATAATTAAGTACATATTTGTTAATATAACATAATATCAAATAATGGAGCAATTATTGTCACTGCGATCGCTATCAGCACCGTTAACTTCTTTTCACCAGAAACCACCCGGTTCTCTATAGTAAATACCTAGTAGCAATTTACTTAGGTAATCTGTGTGTACACATTTCATGGAACTAGTGTGCATTTATTCATCTCATTAGTTTCACTGATTTTTCAAAAACAAAATGAATCCTTATGTTTATTAAATCCTATTTTTATTTCCTAAATTTTGGAATGAAAAATCACCAACAACTATGTTGACCGTCAGAGTTTTAAATGATCAAAAATAACCGTGAGCAAGAAATAATTTAGATCGTTAATGCTATATCAAATATCTATTAAAAACTTAATTAACAATTCCAAAGAAGATAGGTATTATTGTGTCTCATTACTCATGCTAAAAAAGTAAAATTGACAAAGAAAAACTCTCATTGTATTCTAATGAAATGGAAAATTAACAGCATCTTTTCTTTCATTTTGAGAGTAGTTTTATCTCTGTCTCTCCTCAGGCTGTGTTACATTATCTGTCTCTGTTCACAAACAATGGCATAGTGCGTACCAAAAAGAATAAGTCAAGATAGTGTATCGACAGGCCTGATCTTGAAATATCGATAACTGTCAAGTTGTCGTGTTATATTATTGATTATATTTGTTCTAACAGTGTTGTTGCTTAAAACAAATGATTGAATGGCGTAGATATAAAGTCTATGTATTTGTTTTGTGAATTGCCTCAAAAACTGGTTTCGTGCCTATATTACAACAAATAGAGTTGCCAATATAATTATTAATTACTCTTTACTCATAGTTTTTACATCGATATTCTCACAGTATATGTATAAACGTCACTAGTAAATAAGTACGACAACATAGAATGCTCTCAGAAAACAAGTCAAGTACCTACAGGTTTTACCAGAACCACGAAATGTTCTACTAAGACACTTCTACGAAATATACAATTCTTTCGTTAAGGACATGAAAAACAAAGTTATTTGACACAAAGTACAATATTCCTGTGACTAAGTAATTGCCAATCACGTTAGCATATAGAAAGCGCGATACTCTTAAAACGTGTGGGGTGCTCGATGATGTTTGTAGTTATCAATGAAGTACCTAAATGTTCATTTCAAATCATATCAAATTCAATAACAATATTTTTTTACTATTTAGCTTGATATTCTATTGTAGTGTAGCGAACTTTTTTAATCTAAGTTATAATCAAATTATTATTAATTAGGTCTATCTTACTCTTCAACTTCTTAAAATGTAGATACTATCTATGATGTCAGGACAAAAACTGGAATATTTTACCAACATACACGTTTCCTTTCTATAATCCCGAGTGTGTTAAAAACAAACGCGGTACCATTTACAAAATTCAATAATTTAAATCGATAATTTTATTAACCCTTCTCCACAGTCAACAAAATTATCGATATTGTCACAGCCCTATAGAGCTACTGCCACAAAAAATACTTTATCGTGCGCGGGGCAGCCTAAAAAAACAAATGGCCGGTAAGTCACTTCGTCGTCTGACGGCCAGAGAGGAAAGTTTTTTTTGTCACAGCAGACCGGGCGGCCGGTCGATGGTATTGTGTTCGGGCTGTGGTACTCAACTGTAATGTAATATTGGGTAGTGATGCTATATCAAATAAGTATACATTCTTTGATGACCCCGTATGCCAGAGTACGTATGATGTTGTTGTGTATAGGTGTCTCTTCATCCTAGTGTTAATCCCAGTCGCATTCGAAGGTTTCACCTCGGAGTATGGGGTCCGCTTTACCAGTCTAACTGCGGATTTGGCTGGACTTCGATATTTAACGTGAAGCGTCTGCCATCTGACCTATATTGCGATATTGGGCGATATCGAATAGGCTAAAGAAACTTGAATACATATTTACAAATTAAGGTGTAGTAAAGGGATACATATTATTATGTCATCATCCTCATAGAGAGACGTATTTTCCTGATTACATCCGAGATCAAGGTGTCATTGGAGCTTAGGGTCCACCTGTAAAGTATTTTCCATTAGCCGCGTGTGTACTGTACTTCTGTTACATACCACAAATATGTAAGACCGGACAACACAAATGTGTAAGACAGATTGAATATTAATCACTAAGTATATTGTAAAAAATATTCTATACCTATACGTTTGTTTATCACCTAACTCCCCCTAACCTTTGAACAGATTTTCATTAAATTTTGTGTGTATATTTCAATGGGTTCCTAGATGGTTTGATAACACAATTGAACCCGAGAAGTGATGCTGCTTTCGGTATGTGCTGTGCACTGCTTTCCGAGCAGAAGGCGTCTGCCGAGCCTCTGGTACATAATAAAATAAATAACATTTCTAAAAAGTTTGACATTCGCTGGAAGTACGGAGAGCGCATACTTAAGCGTTTTTGAAATCCTATACAGGGCATTAAACAAAATTTTTAGACCTTAAATCATAAAACTGGTATAGAAGTTGGCTTATGATGGAATGTGACTTATAAAGACGAAGATTAGTCGAGCACGTACCTACTTACTCTTTGTAGGTATTTGTTGTTGTTTTGAAACGAAATGAATATGTTCATGTTTTTTATTCAAGAATTATGGAAAAGGAGATAAGCTTCATGATCATCAGATTCCGTGTCGCGTGGGGCAAACTAGGTATATTAATTTATTTAACTTTCCACTTTGCCCCCACTAGGTCTGTGATTATAACGAGTTTTCGGTTCTTCATGATAGGTATTAGAAGGTTCTTACTTCTTACAGAGTCGGTAGCGCAAGTGTGACGACTGACGCCCCTGGCCACGATAACCACTTGAGGTGTGCCGTGTGCTTGTCTACCATCTAAGTGGTATAAAAAAAAAACAAGTAAATTGCGCTACTAATACTGCTAGTAGGTACTAGTAGTCATTTACGATGACTGCTCTGTGAATGCACGGCCGCATGAACAAAAAACACCTCAAAATAAACCCTTCCTAACGACACAAAGCTCACAAAACGTTTATCATTTTTCTATTATTGTCCCGTGACCTTGTCAGCTCCATCCGTCAATCGGCCATCTTGATATCGCGTGATTACAGAGCATGCGCGACATCCCCTGCTGTGACACGCCTACTCTATACACACCACGGTGAGGGCGAGGGGTGATTACTGACTTATAGGTGTGGGGTATCTGTTTATGGTCACCCCTGTAGATATTTTACTTGTTTAGGTACCTATGATATGTTTTCGGGGTAAAGGAAATTCTGGATCGGAATGATATTACTATTAGACTAAATGAAATTACTACAAAATCGCTACCTAGAAGGAAGCTAAGCATTGCTTAGCTAGGCGGATAATTTTAGATAGGTACCTTTTTATACGTAACTAGCCTTTGCTCGCAGCTCCCCCCGCCTGGATGTCGGTTATCGCGACCAAACATAGCCTATGTCCTTTCTCAAGGTCTAATTTACCCTTATACCAAATTTCATCAAAATTGGTTCAGTGGTTTAGGCGTGAAGACAGACAGACAGAGTTACTTTCGCAGTTATAATATTAGTATGAAAGTATGGATTATGGATTATAGGATTAAGCAGAAATATCCTAGGCACCCTCGCCGGATCCCGGTGGGAAGGGTAGGCTCAAGAAATCATGGCTTGATGTCGTAGAGAGTGACATGCGTGCCAATGATCTCACTGTTCTGGACACCCAAGACCGTGCAAAGTGGAGGAGAAAAAGTCTGGTGGACCCTCTGAGTTAGCCTCCGCCTCGGGCACAATCAGGAAAATATATGTATGTCTCCATAATGATGATGCTTCAGGGTAATGCAAAATAACGTTTTCTTTGACTCTACCTCTGTAGTGTAGCGGTAGAACGTTCGACTGCCACGCAGGGGGCGCGAGTTCGATTCCCGCTCAGTGCAAATATTTATATGCATGCATGCCATGCATTGCGTTGGTCTGGGTGTTTCTATGTTTGTATAGTTAGCTGACCCTGCGAACTTCGTACCGCCTTTTTTTGTTTTTTTTTTAGACTTTTAGGGCAATTTTTTAAATATTTCTCTACAACCATCCTCGTACTTACTATAAAAATTATAGAAGAAGAAGAAATATTCTAAAAAAAGAATTAGCAAAATCGGTTCAGCTGTTCTTGAGATTTGCGCTTAGCAACACATTTAGCGATTCATTTTGATATTATACAAAATAAAAAGGTATCTAAGTATATGTTTATCCGCATTCTAGAATGTATAACACAATTATTGAAGTATTTCGTATGTAGTTTAAAAAAAATCTACACAGCACTATCTAGACTAGACCAACGGGTATTGTAGGTATCTAATAATCCAGACTGTAATCAATCTCTTTACTAAATTTCAGCTAGATCTGTTCAGCCGTTCTGAGCGTGATTGAACAAACATCCAAACTTCTTCACAAACTTTCACATTTTATAATATTAGTAGGAGTAAGATATGATAGGAAGCAGGATTCGCAAGGCTATAAGAAAACCTGTGAGAAAAGAATGTGGCAATAAAAACTAACGGCCATTCCTCTTTAATAGCCAGTAATTACAACAACTATTTACAGATTACATCGGCAAGGTAAGACGGTACAATGAATACACCACGTAGTGTATAAGGAATGCCATCAAATAGTTTTCTATTGGAAAAATGATAGGTAGGTATCGTCCTCCGATCGACCCGACCGAGCCTGTAACAATTGAAGTCGGCTTTTGGTCGAAGTATAAAACGGTCGGTGAAATTAAACCTGAGGCAGCAAAAAATAGCCGACATGATGGTTTGTAACTCCAGAGGGGAATGTGAATGATTGAGGAAGGAAAAGAGGTAATCCCTGAGACACTTTCTGAAGTCTCAGGAACTATCTGAACCGCACAAAATGCAATACATTGTTACTAAAAGACATGCTTTCAGGCCATATTTTAAGATGAAAAGATTAACTACCAGATCTTATCTCAGATCTAATCATCTTCTACTACACTCAACTGGTTATTTTAGAACCTAGTCTTTACGAGTGTTTCTTATGCACATTCCCACTATTGAAAATTATAATCACCCCATGTCATTTGCTGCACAACAAACACACACACACACACATCGATAATAAATTTCCACCATAATATTAGCACGTACACTGAAGGCCAAAATCACTGTCCCCGTCAATTCCGCAATAAACGTGGTTTGTGTAAACACCGATTCCCGTGTGTTTGCTGACACGAGCCGTGTGTAATGAATCTGATTAAGTAGCCTCGCCTTGGAAATTGACTGACAACACAGATAAATTAAATTGGGCAAGCGAAATGTGTTCCACTAAATTATGTACCTACATAATCTGTTTGAATAGCTGTTAGTTCAGCGTTGATAAAACGGTGTTGATTATAATTGCGACTTTTCTTGATACAATTACAATAATTTTTGCATGAAATCGTGGAGAGTTTTTATAGTAAGTGTATCTTCTGTTAAATTAACCGCTAATAACACATGCTAATTGGTGAAGAGTAATCCTTAGGCTTATATTATAAATGCGAAAGTAGCTCTGTCTCTCCGCTACGATTTCACGCCCAAATCACTAAATCCATTTTGATAAAATTAGTTAGCTACATTAAAATAGAGCTTGGGAAATCATCATCCTCATGGAGACGCATTTTAATGATTGCATCCGTGGCCAAGATAACCTCGGAGCTCAAGGTCCGCCTTCCGGCTCTTCCACCTCCACTTCACACGATCTTGGGCGTCCATGGTGTAGTGAGAAACCCGAGAACATTTGCATGTCATCCTCCACGTCGAACCTGGAAAGCATATATGGCTAATTTAGTCGCGATAACCGACATCCACGCGGGCGGAAATGCGTGCTACAGCTAGAACACAGACATAATAATTACATGACACAGATTTTTGTGTCCAAGAAAATAATCTTATCACCAGATCTGACAATATTCTTGTTGGAGTATACCTATCCTTATAACTCGTACTCGTTAGCTCCTCTGTCTTAATACAAATGATGATCAGCCCCGCTAGATATGTGATAATTCGTTGGCCGGCGAATAGTAGAAGAGAATGATGAATGTATGGGATTAGACGTAGATATATGGCACGTATTTTGACGATTATGACATACTCGTAGTTACGTTGACGATTGTCATATACGTCAAATCCCATAAATTCGTCATTCTATTCTACGTATTCTACAATACGCCGGCCTATGAATTATTTAAGGGGGCAGTTGCCCTCGAAGCTTGCATTTTGGAAAACTCTCCTACTTCTCCTTTCCATAATTCAGTTTAGTTATTTTCTCTTTACGGGACGCGACTTCAATCTCAGACTCGAACTTCGAGAGGGAAGCCTGCACCGGAGCCTCGTTCATCAATCACCAGGTGAACCTACCAGCTTGCAGCATCAATCATACAGCTTAGTTGAACCAGTCTTGATCCACGTAGCACATAAGACCAACTTATAGTTAAGTACTTTAAAAGTGTCGAAACGAAATGGGCACGTGTATTTTTGGCTTTCATCTCATTCATTAAAAACAAAATTAAATATGCGCGGAGATAATATGCGTAGAGATCAAGACATTGGGCATGGTCAACTCATAAATTTGAGTGATTTATAACTGTTTGCTTAATATTACCTCGAGAGGGGGAGTACCTGAGAGACATAATAATTACACAATACGAAATTTGTTTTTTTTTACTAAACTGTGGTGGTAAAATGTGTACTACCTTCTAATATGTAGATACTTAATTAATTAATACCATAAGATTTTTTTCAATGTTTGCTTAAAGGACTCAAACTGACTCAGAAGCTGGCGTGGTGGCCGAATAGGGCATTTCCCTCGCACTCCAGCTGCTGGCCCCGGGCCATCTCCAGGTTTCAAAATGACCTCCTCAGACTGGACTAGACTAGACAGACAGAACTAGACCAGACAAGTAACTTACCTACAAAATCTAGAAACACGTTATAATTGCCTCTCATTCTACCCCTCGTACACTTCCAAACTAACACCCCGAAACTGAGGAGCCGGACGATTTATGGCGTTCGGTGTGATGTGACTAATGAAAGCCGCTCGTCGCCGCCGGGTTAGTCAAACATATAAAATCGACCAATACAGACTAATAACGCGGCCGACATTGTAACGATCCATTCTGCACTTGCTAATAAAAGTAGGTGCCATTATTTTATTTATGGCGAACACTGATCAGACACCCTGCTACTAAAATAAAAACAGTTTCGCGTTGAACTCAAAGCAAAATAAAATATTTTTCTTTATTTTGCATTCCAAAACATTTTACTGCGACATCTATTGGCGTATGAAATATTTTCTGGATTTGTAATCGACAGTTTCATCGCGAAGTACGCCATTCAATGTATAGATGGCGCTATTATGTAAGTGATATCTAGCGGCATTATAAATAACTACGACTCAACTAATCGATAATGTTTAACTTTAGTGTAAGATATATTTTATAGGTGGCGCTTTTATCAAAAATAATTGAAAAGGTAAAATAATTAAAATGAATTATTTCAAAACTCGTATAATATAATTATGTATATGTATTTACCTGAACACAAAACGTTGATCATTAATTACAATAAATTATGACTAATCACCTATGTTTGAAATTTGATGGAGTAAAAGTATGAATCCATAGATAAGTAATTTGTATAAAAACTGTATTACTCGATCAAATACTTACTTTAGATTTTTACTACATTATTTTGCAAAAAAAGTATTATTAACTTAATTAAAAACTTTAACGTGCCATCTACCAAATTTTGTAAGAACTCTTAGAAGAAGAATACAATAAATTGTTCTATGCTAGTTCATTGATTATTTAGAAAATACAAGGAAAGAATACTAGATGACGCTAAACTATATTTATATTCCCTTAGTTGTTTTTAGAAATAAATCATTTTGTTATTTACCCAATTAATTATTATGTATGAGCATGGACTTGTTTCGCTATCCAATCTACAGCAACTTTTTGAAAATAAATTGACAATCCTCCCATCGACCGTCCCCTAAAAATTTGCATGCAGAAGCGCCACTTCAAAGGTAACCGTTGATCACTACCTAGCTTTTAAGTAACAGTTACTTGCTTTAAAATTGGACTTTAAATCCATGATACGTAAGCTGAAAGTTGTTTGAAGACTATTTTACCGCTTTTCCAAAATTTTATTTTTAGCGGCGAGTGAAACTCGACCCTCACAGTACGGGCACAAGGTTTATATTTATTTCCATAAATGAAGGATTTATGACATTATAGCGCGCAACGTTTGAAACTGATTGGTTTATCTGCAAAGCGAGGTTCCCGAGGGAGGGTTTAACTCAATTTTGTACCGGTGAATGAGTTTTGGTAGCCGCCAGCCATCTTTCGCTTGTTGAAATGCTGTTAGATATCTGAGAAATAAATCTACCTAAGTAGGTACCGTAGTATGAAATTGTTGTCTTTGATGATATTGAATTATATTTATCCTTAAAAATTACTTGGCAATCCGCTAGTTAGATCTGCGTCTCAAACTGATGTTTTAAGTTCGGACCTCCCTCCTTCGGACAACTCCATGTTACCTAGTCAGGAAAAGTCGTGGGAAACCCTTTTGCACACGTTGAGGGAATATGGCATTTTGTCGTGATATAGGTCGAATCCGAGACTTTCCCCTTGGAGTCCGGATGTTCGAGGATTCAATCAATCAATTATCCTATTGCAGTTCGACAGATGTGGCCAGCCCACTGCCACTTCAGCTTACTTATTCTGCGAGCTATGTCGGTAACTTTGGTTATATGTCGGATGACCTCGTTGCGAATTCTATCCTTCAAAGAGACTCCAAGTATAGCTCGCTCCATAGCCCGCTGTGCAACTTTTAGGTCGTGGACTAACCCCACCTTCAGTGGCCACGTTTCGGCACCGTTAGTCATACGCACTGGTCGAAAACCTTTGTTTTGCGGCATTGCGGCAGAGGCGAGGAGAAAACCCGACGTAATTTGGCAAATGCTGCCCAACCCTCCTTCTGGCTATTTCTTTCTCGAAGTTGTTTTTACCGAGCTGGATAACCTGTCCCAGGTAGATATATTTTTGAACAACTTCGAGTGTCGCCCCTTCGATGGCAATCGGTTTCGGTGCAACATGTTAACATAATCTTGGTTTTCTTCAAGTATACACCGAGGCCGACTCGTCGAGAAGCTCCATTCAGGCTGTGCAGCATTTCGCCCAGTTGTTCCAGCGACTCCGCAACTATGACGATGTCGTCAGCGAACCGAAAGTGCGAGATGTACTCACCGTTGATGTTGATGCCCAGTCCAATCCAGAGTCTTGAAGACGTCATCCAATGCGTTGGTGAATAGTCCGGGGATTATTATTTGTTACTTAATTATTTACACTGATTCCTGTTTATAGCACGATATCTGTGGGTCATAGTCTCGGCGTGACTATCGCTACTGAAAGTGTCAATCGCGTAAACTTCTGAAAATAAGTATAGTATCATGAAAAAGTTACCAAATACATATTTTTAATTTTTTTTTTCAAATGTACGGCCAGCCGCAGGCAAAAGCTAGTGATGGAAATACATGTAATATGTTTATTTATTCTGTGAGTACAAAACTCCCAATTATCAGATCCTTGTCTATC
The DNA here is from genome assembly GCA_914767945.1 of Eilema depressum. NCBI lineage: Eukaryota > Metazoa > Arthropoda > Insecta > Lepidoptera > Erebidae > Eilema > Eilema depressum. Next base: position 7,378,852 of record OU612026.1, read on the forward strand.
TACTAATTACAACCGTATCTGTGCTGTTCACTGCGGGCGGTGATATCGCGACACATTGATACGATAACTGATAACGGCACGTCTGTTTAACCCCTGTGACGTAGCTGTGATTTTGATACAATGCAATGTGATTAATAGCTGGGAAATATAGCTTTGAGTACAGCGACAATTCTAATGTATTCATAACTAACGCTGCCCTCTTGAAGTTTTGTAGTCATATTGACATCAGACCGCCTCTGTTCGTAAAATAGCGGGTGCGAGTGCGAAGGCAAAGTGGATCTCAGTCGAAGACGTAGCATTTGTTACTGCAATATTGTATGCATTTTGATGGACCTATTTGATTTATTTTATTATTGGGCAATACTTATAACATTTTTTTAATTTAATTTCGCGACGTTCACCTGTTCATTATTCCCATACATTATGAAAACAATTCGCTAAATTATTACTTCCAGACTATTTCGCTATCGAAATCTGTGCCCAAAATCTTTCACCCCAATACGACTATAAAATCCGCCGGTATAATATCTAAGACAACAGCTTTAACATAAGTAGAACTCTTTCATTACAGTTCCCGTTTCCCAATGCGCCTCTTAAAAATCGACCGGCAGAACATTTTAATAAAATTTCTAAGCATCAGGTCATCAATCCATCAATCATACCGATCTATCGTTCTTAAAGAATTTATAGAATGTTTACTGAACCTAATTTCCCAGTGATCTCCAGTATGTTCGGTGACGTTTCAAGCATACAGCAAACAAGATATGAAGACACCCGATTGACAGCTTATTGGTGGAGGATTATAAGTATTTTACTACTATCTCTGAGGTAGTGAATCTATCTTTGAGTAAACAGATCGCTTGATCTACTTTCCCACACTACTTTTGATGATGAACCGGCCGATACTCCTACTGGGAAATTTCGAGAGAAATTATTACGCAATGCTGCAGATTATTCAGCTTACTTTTTTGTAAATTTTTAAGGAAGTAGGTAATTTAGTTAAAAATAATATCAAAATTCAATGAACTCTAAGGTTTTATGGAGTTAAAATGTGTAATTAGATACACACTAGGTAATATTAGATAAGTAATAATATTAGTCTGTGTACCGTTCGTAGAGTCATTCACACAGTCACACAGCTTAACTTTTGCAAAAGCCATTTTTATTGACGTTCAATTAAACAACTGTTTCATTACGGAGATTAGTTTAAATAAATTCAATGTATTCGTGCTTACTTTGGTGCCCTGGGAGAACGACAAGTGCCTACTTTAGGACGCAACTTGTGTCAGCAAAGTAACCGCCAGACCAGACACCTCAGTCGCACCATCCACTGCTCGTCAGCCACCGCGGAAGACGCAAGCTTAAGGGGTTGAGTACGCCGACTTGGAGTCGCTGTACCATTTCGTGCCAGTAGCGGTGGAAACCTTGGAGAGTTGAGGCAAAGAAGGTAAAAGCCATATTAAGGAAATTGGACAGAAGCTCATCGAGGCGACCGAAGACGCTCGTTCCTGGTGAAAAGGCTGGCCATCGCCATCCAACGTGCCATGGCAAGGCAACAAGTGTGATATGACTGATCATACGCCCCTGAGGGCGGATTGTTTGAATAATACAGGATAACCTGTGCCCTGTGTTATGTAGTCTTAAGCATTGTTTTTGTTAATTTTTGATATTATAATACAAATATTTTTCCTTTAAGCTGTGAGCTCACATTTATCTTTTCCTTAACTAGAAATAAGGCCATGACTTAAACCTACTATGTACAAACTTAATTCAGAATATCCTTGTTATCTACAATTCACAAGTCATCAATGACAATCATAAGTAGTAGTCACTTTGTCTACGATAAGTAGCTACATTTATCAATAAAAAAGTGACTAGAGTTTATTGAATCACGATATTACGAAGTTATGTATGTTATGTATGTTATTACGAAGAAATTTAATGTGTCTATTGGCTTAAATGAGCAAAGAGGAAAATCAGTTAAATATACCTTTATCGTGCGAAATATTCCCACGGAGACCTCCCCCGCCGGGGCCGGAGGAGGAGGTTATGTCGGACTCGAACCGACTAAAACGCACGCCTTTTGTGGGCCATCAGTTGCCGGAGGTGAAATTGTCATAGCCATATCCCTCGCACCCCGGCCGACCCAGGGCCATATCTCTCAATCTGGCCCTCGTCCGGTATGAGGACCACGGAGTCCCCGAGTTAAATATAAATACTGCTACTGATACATATTATACTATTTTATATTCTCCGGCATTTATGTATGTATCCCTTCGTCGTTATTAGAGCCTTCGTAAAAACCAGCTGTTGCCCGCGGCTGCGCTTGCACTATAACCCAGCTTTCTTGTTCCAATAAAGATTTTATTATTAACTGTGTAGTGTGTACTAAATTTCGTCAGATTATATTAAAAAAATACGAACTTTTATACAGACTCTCATTACTTATTTGAACTCTTTGAACTGCTTTAATTTTTTTTTGCTTTTTCTGTCACTGTGTCTTGCGGATTTTTGTAGCAATAAATTTGTCTTTCTTTCTTTCTTTCTTTAACCCTTTGTTAACTATGAAAGGTAGGCTATGCCTTTCCCAATATCCCAATCCCAATTATCAAGGACGGTTCAGTGGTTTAGGCGTGAAAGCGCAACAGAGAAGCAGAGTTACAGTTTTACCGGAGTTGTTTTTTTAATGCACTACACGATGATTTTGTACTTATTACCGATAGATTATCTAAAGCAACAGGAAGAATATTTAGTAAACAAGTTCTCACGGCTGATAACATTTAATATTTTGGCGTCGCACGTTTTGACGCCAGCCGCCCGTTAGGTCAATCACTTGACTGATACGGTAAATTCCCAAGAAACTTATATTATCGTGTGTGTGATTCGGTAGCATGTCAACTGTTAAGGCTAATATGACTAAGATAGGTGATCGTCACGCTACGTACATAATAAATACATGCATTATTTCGGTGATATCCAGAGATGTAGGTACCTATCTGTCTACGGGAAATTGAATAAAAAAAATGTTACCGATTATTTATAAGATGCGCTAGATTATACTTAGTAACTACGAGTATATCTCAAATCCAGAAGTTAAAAGTTTCACAACTGTCATTTTAACCATTCTATTTATGTCTGTCTGCTACCTTTTCACGCCTAGATGGCTAAATTGCTTTAGTGAAAAATTGGCATACTCCTGACCTAGCTTATTCCTGAAGCCGGACACTTTTTAAGTCGAAATAAAACATATTTCAGGATAAAGTAGTACCTATTGGCAGCAAGGCGGGTGGATTGGCGGGCGGAATTATTTAGTATCTACCAGTCGATTGCAACTGTACCTACCTATACTTAGATTAAAAAATATTAAAAACAAAAATGCAAAAAAAGATGAACGAGTAGTCGACTTCGGTGTTCGTTTTTTTTTATATAGGACACGTCAAATTGACTTCGCCTTGCCTGGTGGTAACCTGAAGGCAAAGTCTCTGAAACCTTTTTGTTGGATACCAAAGAACATAATATTGGTACTTTAATATCAATTAGATACCTAGGTACTTAGTTTACATACTCCCTAAAAGACCTCCTACTGATTCACACGTAGGTACCTACGTTATCAGTAAAATTATATCATTATCATCTCAAATATTTGACCAACAGTATCAACTACTTTTTACTCCGTGGGAAATGACTGAAATAAGTACATACATTACATACCTGTCGTTATTCTTTAAGTAAAGGTTAAATATTATTAAACTCAAATTTCACTCGGGTTTTTTCTGTAATAGTATTATGATCAGCATATGAATTTTTTGAGCCTCGCATTAAAAGATAGCGCGTATCAGTTTATCTTGTACCCGTGTTAGAGTAAACTGTGAGACTAGGATTTTTGTGGCGTACGTTCTTCTGTAAGTATGGTTGTATTAGGATTTCTAACAGATGGATGGATCATAAGATGCAAGGTATAAATTACGCCCTGAATTAAGTACGCCATGAACTTAATTAACATAGAGCAAGATTCATACACCACTCAAGTCTTCACTCATAAATAAATCTATATAATTATATAAAAATGAAACCCGTTTTCCGTTGTCACGACATGGCATGAAAACGGCTGGACCAATTTCGATAATTCTTTTTTTAGAATATTCCTTGAGGTACGAGGATGGTTCTCACGCAGAGAAAAATTACGCTACTACTTAAGGGAGCGGAGCAGTAATCATAAATGTCAACAAATCCGGCAGATTTTCATACGTACTTTGCGGGCCTATAGATGACTGAAAGGGGTGATACGGGTAACGGGCCTTAGAAATGGGGCACGGGCGAAGCCGGGGCGGGTCGGCTAGTAATAAATAAATATTCTACAACATTCTACACAACGCTAGACCCATGGTAAACTTAATTAGCTTGTGTTATGGAATCTAGAATGCGGATATTTTTTTTTTTTGTAAATTCATACATATTATACATAGAAGCACCCAGACCAATGCAAATATTTATATTCATGCATACAAATATTGGCACTGAGCGGGGATCGAACCCGCGCCTCCTACGTAGCAGCCGCGTTCACTACCGCTACGCCACAAAGGCTCGCCACTCACTGTAAACGTAGCCCGGAAAATGACTCGTAGTTTTGTCAGACCACTTAATTAAGGTAGGTATGATTCCGTAGCCGACCGCATACGACAACTGCCGACACACGCAGCACATGCGCGTAGTTCATTGCGGCTTCTCAATGGTCCCCTTTATTCGTATCGGAGTTTAACAAGTAATGGGCACGCTGCATATGCTGCATGCGTCGGCAGTTGTCGTATGCGGTCGGCTTCGGAATCATACCTTTAGATATTACAAACCTATAGTCTCATACATAATCAATCAATTAGCCTATTGCAGTGCAGTTCATTAATGAACATAGGCCTCTCCCAATGTGCGCCATTGCTCCCGGCTCCCGATCCTTTGTCTTCCGCATCCAGTCTGTCCCAGCCACTTTTTTCAGGTCGTCGGTCTACCTTCCGTTTGCCTTCTTGCACTATCTACGACAGGAATCGTTTACTCCAACAGCTATTGGTCCTTTGACAGATGTGGCCGGCCCACTGCCATTTCAGCTTGCTTATTCAGTATTTAATATATTTTTTTTTTTACTTAACATGTTACTATCAAAAGCGCAGTAGGTACCTTACTAGTGCGGCATAGCTGTTGGATTTGAAATCTCAGGATCAATTTCCAGGTTGGGCTTTTTCCCAGTAATGTTCCCGGTTTGCGGCAATATGGCTTGAATCCATGTCACGTGGGAACTGGCGCAAGATGGGTACCCAAGTAATCCTCTCGGGTTCAGTTAATAAAAGAATAATAATTGGCTGTCACGTATTTATTATTGTAAACATAAAATAGCTTTATAATATACAAAAGCAAAGTCTTTTGATCTTGTCATTACTTTGTTATCATCAAGAGTCATATCTCACAATTAATACATAATATAAAGATTTAGTTAAATAGTAGCAAACGTGTACAAAATAAACATAATATATTATAATTTACCGTTTATAAAATACCACCTGGGCAATAACAATTAAGAATACCATCTCCTATGCTCAGGGAAACATGAGCATAAGATAAAATTGCGATAGTTGCAGAATATCCTAAGAACAAGAAAACTTTTTTTACAATTATAAAAATTGGGGAAATTAGCGGGAGTAATGTAATGCTCACGCCATACCCCCCCGGGGTACCTCGGGGATACCTCGGGGAATGCAGAGACAACATCAATAATAAAAAATAAATAAGAAGCTATTAATAATGTAATTTTATAAGGATATGCGTCCACCGAGGTTGATAATTTCACCAAATTATTGTATTTATTAATCTTAATTTAGATAAAAATACACACCTCTTGTCTATCATGTATATGACATCAATGAAAGATTTGTGTATTATATTTTAATTCTTAGTTTATACAGTTTTATCATCGGGAGTTATCATTAGGACGTAATAGACAGCCTCTGTGCACGACACAGAATAGCAATAAAATACTAAAAATATGAGAACTTATCTCCACCGTATCTCCTACGAATACCTACATTTCATTTCAGTTTAAATTCTGGATACGCATTTCGATGATTTTACGTAGTGCTCAGTAGAAGTCTTTCCAATGTTTATCATTTACATACAAAATCTACAGATCTATGCCTACTATAAAGGCTTACACGATTTTTGTCCACGGAAGATAGAACTAAACTAAGTAGGTAGTATAATTTGCTCACTAAATATTGATACAAATTCTCAAATTTCATAATCCTTAGGATTGCGTTATCGCAAAACAATATTTAACTACTCGATATCAAATATGAACAGAAGCCAGTTATAATACTTGTTATACTGTAGACAGTGTGTACTGAAAATCGTTGGTAATCCGCATGCTTAATATAGGTATTAATACTACCTATCTAGTACGTACTACATGTATTAATACCTACACGTACCTACGTACCACGTAGGTACCTAACTCTCCTAATATAAGTCGAATTAGGCATTTCTACCTAAGGGAAAACGTTCGAAAACTTAGGGGTCTGGGGTTCGCTTAATTAATATATTTGATTTGATATTTCGACTTTTCCGGCAAGGACTGACTTATTGAAGCTTGCAACAGCAGGTGCATCGGCTTACAGAGGAAGTTGTCTTAGGCATCAAGATAATACCCTACTTACCTGCCTAAATATCAGTAGGGATAGCCAATCGCAAAAGTATTTACAGCATAGTGGCATAGAAACAATAGCCACAGGAGACTTTACTTTGATTTTATATTCCGTGAAAATCCTATCCTAATCAGCGTGAGAACTTTCATTTCGCGACGATCAATAGTTCCGTAGAAGTTCAACTGGATTTTGCTAGATGGCGCTAAATGCAATTCTAATGTTAAAGGTGCTAAATTATAAAGTAACCTTCCAAGAGCTGATACCATTTTTTGAGTACATGCTTGTGGCAAGCTGAAAACTTTTTACACAACTCTCATGTTATACCCCAACACGAAGCTGCAGACCTGGCTGTTGGGAACGGGGACTAAATCAACCCCTGTATTTTTAAAAACTATTTTTTTTTTACAAAAAACATGTTTGAGGCATTTAGCGTTAGCGTAGGCATTAGTTTAATATTCAAAGAATATACCTATTAAAAAAAAGACAGTCAACTTGGTGGGGGCTTTACCATTGCCAGCATGATGTCTCCATTGCATTGCAATTTTTATTAAAGAGCCGTTACTAGAATCTCTAGACTTTTTGATATTATTTTATTAATTTTAACTTGATACCCGAATACCTCAGTGTTTTCCTGAGAAAAACGATGTTGACAGTTAAACAAACGGACTTATTGGTTCGTTTCTTCATACTATACGGGTCCCTTTTCCCTTGAAAGGACGAAATCTTTAAAATTATTGTACTCATTTAGTTACGAGAACTAAAACATTTTCAATCACGCAACAGTTTTTTTATACATAGAGGTAAATGTTGAAGTTCCGTCCAATTTCCATAGGGTCCCGTTTTTACGTCACGTCATACAAAAATATAATTTTAACAGTAATTACTTTAATGTTCAGTGTCACCCGCCGACGTTGTTCGTAACAATTACTTTACAACCTTGTCGTCCGTTTTGAGTACAGTACGCAGCGCAGCTTCCCTCATACCGAAATACATTCAAATAAATATACGCCGTATGACATTGTGCAAAAGACGACGATTGCGTGACAATAGAATATGTTTTTTAGGTTGGGTGTACGTCGTAGCGTGCTCCATCCACGCGCCTCTCGGTGTCATAAAACAAATTTCAAAATAAAAGATGAATAAATAAATGACAAAACATAAGAATTCGTTTTTCGGAAGGTTGAAAAAGGCTAATGGGATTTCTTCTGCACTGTTTTTATAGTTCATAGTCTTGCTTGCTCGAAGACAACTTTTTACAAGTTATTTTTTCAACAATATGCCTTCCTATCAATGAAATATTTAATGCTAAACAAGTAATTTGAGTATAATTTGAAAAACTAAAGGAGAAATCATTATTTTATCAAAAATTTACCATTCAACTGATAGTAAAAGTAACCTAAGTAATTGCAGAAACAAAATATTTATTTATTTTTATATTTTCAAAAGGTATTCCCACATTGAAACATTGATTCCATGATACAATGCGTGTGAGATTAGGAACTTTTGGGAAACTTAAAGCAGTACGAAGATTGTAGGTAGACGAATAAACACCGCTAACTGCACAATCAGCCAGCAGAGGTGTTTAGAACATAATTTTATTCAAAATACCTGGCATAGGTACTTTACTTAGGTACGGTCTGTTTTTTACTCCATAGTAAAACACAAAAGAACTAACAATTCTTGAAAAACTATTGTGTGCGGTTTCTCCACACCCAATAAATATTAAATGCAATGATTATTTGCAACACAGAATAGAACAAAATATTTTTTTAAACCACTGTACAAGTTATTTTTAGGTTTGCGATTCCTGGTAACTTTTGGTTTTAACATTTTTTCTCGAACAGCCACGTGGCAGAAGTGAGTTGTACTGGTTGTACTGTATAGGATAAAGTAAAAATATAAAAAAATGTATTTTCAATTTCAATTTTAGCATCGAGTATAATAGTGAGTGACTGACTTCCAGAGAAAGGATTTTGTTCCCAATACGTGATTTGTCAATGGAAACCTTCGACCAAGTAAAAAGTGGTCGTAGATAGAAACTACCTCCTTCATGCGCAACGCAAGCCTATTGTTGATGAGTAACTGTGTGTGTTATTACATAGTTTATTCCATGATTGAGATAATAGTTGAGTCGCTTGGCAATTAGTCCTCGAGGCGATACCACTATCGAAACATTACCCAAATCCACATCTCACGTCATGTCTACTTTATGAACAAAGTCTTATCTACCTTTTATGATTTCTACAAGTTTCTCGTCATATCGATAATAATGACGCGATAGTATAATGAGTGCTAATCAGGCTTGTTGAGAACAATAATTCTGTCAATAATGGTAGATTGATCTATCTAAAGATAAACACTTTCGTGTACTTACTAAGTGCCATACACATTCACAATATTATTATACTTGAGAACAAGTCACTTGAAAAATTCTAGGCTTATGTATATGCAAATACACTAAGGATATCTCCAAAAAGTCACCGTTGTAGAAATTTGATCCCGTTCATTTCCTGGAATCTATTTTCAGATTAATTTCAACTAGATCCGTTCATGCCCCAAGATGGTTGTATAAATAGGAGAATTTCGATGTGGCTGAGCCACTGAGCTACCAAAGTGATCAGAGCTTTCCCGCTGTAAGGGACTGGTCGTGGGTTGAAGTCCCGGCTTGAGAATTCACTTTTTTTCAATCGAAATTGAAAAAAAGTGAACTGAACGAATCTGTTCGATTCGTTCAGTTAGAGTTAGAGCATGATTGAACATAACAAACATCCAAACATTTTCACAAACTTTCACATTTATAATAGGTAATTATTAGCCCATTTTAATGTGTATAAAGAAACCAAAAACAGAATGTAGCTACAGAATTGTTTCAAAGCTAACGGCATTATCCCCATCAAAGAGCAAGACTAATACGGTACATAATTATACCGCTTACATTTAATCAGCAGGGTGCAAACACCATAATATTACACGCATTAAGCGCAAAATCAGTGTTTGTGACACACAGACGGACACACCATTAACGAAACAATACATTTAATAGTAGACAAAAGTAAACAATACCGCGCCCGTGTCTATCCATTGTTTAATGTAAAGAAACCAATAAAAATTATTGACGTTTACAAGATTTTTTGGTAGTACCAAGAATTTTGTTTGATTCTACTCAGTGTCTTTTTGATCGGTAATGAGACTAAACGATGGTATTGTTGGAGCTTTTATTGTAGGTAGAATAGGCAGGTATGTTTTGTGCAGTACGTTGAATCACTCAGTTGGTCTCTTTGCGCAAGTAGACTCTTAGACTAAGATTATAATATTATGAGGGATACTGCCATGGACATCCACATCCTGACTGTTTAAATTTTACTACACTGACTACTATCTGGAAACTGTATAGGTAGATACCTATAGTTATACTGAAGATAATATATCCTAAATTTATTTTACGAATATCATGACCAAGGGCACTCCCGGCACACCGTGGTAACGGCGGCGGTAAGAATCATCATGGGGGAATGGGTAGAGAAGTCACACGACGGCCTCTTGTACCAGCTGTCGCAAGTCACCTAAGCAGAAGCTAGTCGAGGCGGTGGCGCAATAATGGGTCTTCCCACAACCGAGGGCTAGAGGGGACTCCGTCTCCGTTCTGTTAAAAATAGGAGGTATTATGACAAGATGCTTATTGGTACCGAATATGTAGAATCTGACACGAATTTTGACGTACCTAATATGATATTATACGTTGACGACTGGCATATTTTATACCTACGTCAAATCCCATACATTCATCATACTATTTAACAATACGCTGACCTTCGAATTGCCACTTGTTTACTGGGCAGGACTATCGTGTGTTGTACGTCCATAATTTATTAATTCCTATCAAAGAAGTAGTACCAGCTGCAATAAGCAGTTTAGTATAAGTATAAAGGTGTTCCTACACACACGTTAGAATTTTAAATGTTAAAAACTTAGATTTACTACTTGGAAATTTGTCCTACCGTTTTTACAATCGCACCCTTTCAGCATTTAACGTAAACATAATCGATTTGAGTGCCTTAGATTTTATTACAATTTTGTTCCCAACGTTTTTATAAAAACGAAAAACTTTATAGCGGGATTTGCTTAAACACGTTTTGTCACAACCCTTTGGAAATTAAAATACGCCGTTCGCAACCTGTGCAATCAATTTTGAGTCTTATGGGTAAGAGATAAGGGCATTCAGTATATTTTGGAAACGAAAACCTTTTGAAAATTGTGATAAATGAAAACCGCGTGTTGTTACTGTCATGAAAAGGTATTCTGAACTTTATTTCACTTGCATAAGAACTATTTTTCAATTGTACAACTGCAAATGTTAAGAATGTTTAAGTAATGCAGGGTGTACACATGATTGACATTTTATGACTGTAAAAACTGAAATTTATTAGTGTTACAATTCGCGGAACGCTTGTTTCCGTAATAAAACCCTTTGCGTAGGTGTTTTATTGTACCGCGTTAATGTGTTCTGGGTCTAAGTAACAGATGACAATCTGAAAAGTACCTTTGTGAGGCACAGATAGTAGATTTATTATTTAGTACTATAAATCTGTAGCACAGAACGGAGTGATTGAAAAAATGCTGCTTGGGGTGTGAACATTCTAGAAGGTCCATGCATACTAATATCTGTTTACTTTTCCGTGGTTACGTATATTTGAGTAAATTGACGACCCACTGAAAGGGTAGACAGATTAGCAAATTATAATCTGAATGAAAATTATTAATATTAAGTAGGTACTGCCTGCTATCAAATTTGTTTACAGCAAAAGGCGGGTTTTAATTTCTTTAATAGGTACTTTTTAGTGCTCACGTCCCTGTATCTGTCTAGCGTCTAAGTTTTACTGTTTATTTAGTCTCGTATTTCACAAAGGCTAGCTATTCAAATTTGCCGATGATGCAATGTAAGAAGGTATGTAAATAACATAAATATTATTTTTGCTATCAAAACAAATCTTTATCTGCGGAAAAGTAAGTTCTACGTAAAACGATTATTATACCTAATGATAAATAAAAAATCTAATAAAATAAAGTCATCACTCAGTAACATAAAGTAATTTTTAAGTACTCTTACATAATTAGAGTAGTGATGGCAAAGTGTTAGTACTGTTATTGTACTTACGACTTTAGAAATGAAATGAAATTTTCTGAAAGAGTTATAGGTATGCTGCTAACATACCTACTCGTAGTTCAGTTGAAGTACAAAATACTTGCTAGCTTCCTTACCAGTACAAAATTTGCTTACATTTCTTTTATGCACAGTATAATATTTTTGAGAATATATCTGGCAAATTCATCGCCTTGTTGCATACTTGCTTAATTTTACTTAAAATTACGCATGTAAGCGTATTTTTTTTTACGCCGTAAGGACTCTTTTCAGCTCGCAGTGCAAGAGCACTCTTGTAAAATCACTCTATTATCTCCAACAACCTAAAAAATAAGTAAGGAATTTTAAGTGTTTTACTGAGAACTTACAATCTGCTACGTGTGAAAACGAACCATCTTAAAATATCCACAAATAATTTTAGCAAACATCCTTTTACGCCACATGACACATAATTAGCCTTATCCAAACTTAGCAATTATTATCGGAGTTTCACGAAAATAGTTCACACTCTTACCGCTGAGTGTTAAAAATAGGTACTTCAGGGCACAAAAAAGTGACTACTCTGAAACGTTTTCTGTCTTTATCTTAGAACTGTGGGACTTTAAAGAGGGTGTAAAGTTAGATACGTTAGCAAAAACATTTTGTTGTGAGGGGTTGAAAGCGCTGAAAGCTGAGCGCTGAAGAAAGAAAAAAGGAAATAAATTCTTTTTTTGTTTTTGACTGATATACCTATTGACTTTTCCGGAAGTTACTACCTTCTGAGGTCCCAACCCTGAAAAGAAAGCATATGCCAATGTCTCATTCATTGTTTAGCAAGTACACGAACTTGCCAGGTGATGTTAGGTAGTGCCTCCAAAATTTTGACAAAGCCCGCTACGGGGTGTAAGCCTCTCTACTCGTATCATGCCACTCTCTTGCTATTAACCTAATATAACTGTTACCTACAGAAAACGACTCTTAGGAATGTACAATCGCTTGATTTTACTTTATTCAGCGCTGCAACAGCTTAAAGTTCAAATAGAGTTTGTTCTTAACACGAGAGCGAGAAGAATTTATCTCCATCATAAGTGACGTGATAAGGCCCTGCGCAGACGTTAACATATGTACGTTTCAAGTAGTGATCATTATTGCTACTCAAGTGGTTGTTGTTAAAGTAAGGGTTGGGAGCGATCAAGTGATAACTGAGGAAGCTAATGTTGAGAAAAATAATTTAAGTATCTACTGCAAAGGAATTTTAATAATGATTTCGAATACTTTTGCAAACGAGATATCATCTTATTGTTGACTCGGGTCTGGGCTCTATAAATCTGTCTGAGGTTAAAGCGCCCTATCTCCTAGTCGCTTTATACGACACCGCATGGGAGAGATGGGATGGTTCAAATTCTACTCTGCCGGGAACCACGCGGCCGAAGTAGAGCGTCATATTAAAATCCGAAATACATGTAGCTACGTTTGTTTTGTATACCTACATACAAAACAAACGTAGCTACATGTATGAATCACTGATAGAGAAATCATTTCTGTGAACAACAACAGTTAGGAGATTTAATTTACATGTGATTGCAATCAACAATTCTGTTAAACAGTCAATTGGGCGGCAGTTGCTGATAAAGGAGCCAGATGCTAGGCCATCCACCCACCGATTGAGTTACAGTGGGCTGCAGTGCTGTGAACTGATTCATTGCAACACCCCACTGGTGATCTGAACGATAACAATATAAAAATTAATGTTAAAAAAACCGGTTGAATATCTACTAACTACTGGACTAGCAGTACCCGTGACTTTTGACACTATACAATTATTTTTAATTAAAAGTACAAAATTGAAGTAGGTATCTGTTTCTTCTTAAATATTGCCTATAAACGGATATAAGGTAGGTACATACAACAAACCAATTTTTACACTTTTGTCTGTCGGTTTGACTTGGCTAATCTCGAAAACGGCTGTGCTTATTCTGAATGGACTTTCACTTGCTCATACCTGATGTTATAAGACGTCCCTTGGACAACTTTTATTTCAGAACAAGAAGTAGGGTTCCATGGAAAAAAATGAAGCCCAGATCAGAGTCCAGGCGGATGAAATCGCGGGCGCAGTTAGCTAATAAAAAAATGGATTATCATCATCAACATTCCAACTAATAATTTATTTCTAACAGACCAGACGCGGCCATTCAAACTCCATATCGATTCAAATATCCAGTACTGCACCCACAACGTGTAATCAGGCTAATCACTAATGAACAGCACTTCTCAGAAGCGACACATTCATGTTCAGACACACATATGTTAGTAATAAATGAATGACACATTTCAATATTTAGGAGATCGATGAATAATCTATATTTTTAATTATTTTCCTTACTGTAATTAGGTAATTATTTTTGTACACAATAAATTGATACCCACCAATTATTAATATCTAATACTACTTTTAAACTTGGGCCAAGTAAAAACTTATTAAATTTCTTTAATGGGTTAAGTCGATTTGTTCCTTTTAAAATTCTACTTTCAAAAATAATAATTTATTTTTTTCCTCACATGAGTATTCAAACGTTTGAATATCAAATTAGAACGAACGAACGCGAACGTTTGGATATTTAATAAATTAAAAAATAACAGAAATATGTTTTTGTTAGGGACCTACCGAAATCCTCATAAGTCTAAATTTACCGTTTTTTGGGCTCTCTTGGGCTTTTTGGGCTACACCAATTTCACGATCTGTTTAAATTGGGGATCAACCCGTCAGAAATGGGTGTTTCGGTGAATTTCTCCATGAAATCAAAAGTACCAAATGACAAACTTGACACAGAAGTCGAAGCTCAGGTTACAATGTGTCACATATGGTTGAATTTTTTTTGCTAATTTGCGTGTGTTCTTGTGAATTCCTTTTTTCACTATTATGAGATAATTTTTGACATAAATGTTGTAAGCTACTGCATTACTCGTGTTCTTAAGTGCTAACATGTGGCAAATTAGAAATGACATGGTCCTTAACATCGATTAGACAGGAATGTTAATTGCAAAAACATAATATTTTTTAACGATTAACTTAGCAAATAGTGACTGCTTAATGGCAAACAGCTGCGGTCACTAGGTACAACAGAAGTGGCACTTGCATTTTGGAAAGTCAGTAAAAATATGACAAAGATTTAAATGAGGCTGCTGATTTCAGCATACATAAATCATCATCTATCTGCACTCGTTTCAATATTATTTGGGGGACACTGAAACTGTATTCTACCTAAAAATGAAAATAATAATGGATATGGCTTCCATCATGGATAGGTTAAAACTAATACTGTACAGTAGGGTGGTTGTAAATGAAAGGGAATATAATATAATATAATTAAGTATTATCGAAAGTCATCTTTTTACACTTTGAGAAAAATTTGCAAAAAAGGGACCAAGAATTCAATGTGTCGTTTAATCATCAACCTGAACATTTATCTATTGCGGGCACACATAATTCCAAATTACTTTACGCTTGAAAGTGAATATGGCAAGGATATCTATTGTATGATTGTGTCTTTCCACTAATGTACCCAAGAAATAAACGGAACAATCTGAACTGTACTCCTCTTCACGCCTATCTACACTCACATTGTCACTGTCTGATGCCCCGCTAAGCTACAGTTAAACACTATTCGACCAATAATTACTTTGGTAACTTATTCTTTTCTATACTTATTGAAATGGTCAAAACACGAAGGCACGCTTACGTTTCACGCACCATTGTTTAGCTTTGCCACGCTGCATTTGACACCGCAGTTTGTCAAAATTTCGGTTTCCATTTCTAAGAACAAATCTATTATAAGCAACTTGTCATCTCTAGTCCAAGTCTCCGTTATACAACAGCTCCCAGCACACGCTTGTCGACAGTTAGAAGATTTTTTTATATACAAGGGTTTATGGAAACCAATAAATATTTCAAAAGTGGAGCATTTTATAAGAGCAGACTGCCTTAGTAGTCAATAACTGTTTTTACTTTCAACTATTTGCTTCTTTGTTTATAAATAGTGGATGAATTATGTCTTTGTTCGAAACCCAATAAACAGTTTCGCTTTTAAAAGTCAGAAGTAATATTCATGACTAATGTTCGAAAAACGGTAGTATTATACTATAGTAATTCCTTGTAAATAATTGTTTAGTTAAGGGAACCTTGGTCTCAGGTAAAAAAAATAAACCTATTAAATTAGTATATATACCTAGCCTAACCCCAAAATTTTATATTGTTTCTTTTATATACAAAAAGGTTTTTGAATACAGTGTTAGATGTATGTTAAATAGACTCGCCCCCTATTACGTGAGGCCGAAAATCATAGTTTTCATTTTTATTTTTCTTTATTTGGGAAAACAAACAGTTACACAATGTACCTACTTAGCCTAGGGTCTCAACATTATCATTATTGTAATTATGTAACCTACTACGTTATCCACGTTATCCATAGTTAGCGAAATGTGGATGTCAATATACCGTTACCTATCCCTTCTGGAATTTACAGGCGTGAATGTAATGTATATATGTAAATATTAAATATGACTTCACCTATTTTATCATAATATACTATTTATTTCATCACCTAGTAAATTGGGAAGTTTGCACCGAAGCCCTGTCCGTCAATCTGAAGATGTCCCGATTTGCATGAGCGGCTTTAAGTTTGCTTGAACCTAGATGATTTGATTAGTAAATAAAATGTTCTGCAAAACTCTATACAACGCTATCCTGACCGACGATAAGATGGTATCTAGAATGCGGACATTTAGATACTTTTTATATAAATACCATACATAATCATACATAGAAACACCCAGACCAACGCAAATAGGTAAGTATACAGATTAATATTAATGCATACAAATATATGCACTGAGCGGGAATCAAACTCGCACCGCCTGTGTTTAGCAATAAATTAAACGCTTTTTTGACTGCCAACACATTGAATCGAATTATCCATTTATACTTACAATAGTTATTGATTTTCCTTTCATTAGGTCCTATCCACAATACCTCAGTATCTTAGATTAGGTATTCTTAGTTTTCAATGCAATCATTTTCATCTTTACAACATGCCCTATTATTTCACATCTTTGGGGAAAGTATTATGTTACCCCAATTTCTAGAAAACTAAGTTACAATTATCAAAGTGAAAGTAAGAAACCCTCTAATAAACCCTTTCTAAATAGGCGTTGCGAATGCAACCAAATGCGCAGACAGTTTCACTTTTACATCCTAATGACTCTATATTTGTTAAAGACAACTCTTTCATACTCATAAAAAGAAATTTATGGGTTATACTGTTTTGCGCAGAGGACAACAGACGAATAATACAATTGTTTTGTTGTTCCAAATAAATGCAACTCTTCTTTTGACGGATAGCGGTCCCCTTTAACTGTTATTCAATAACTGTCGGAACAAAACGGTCTTAGTTACGGTGACGAAAAGGGTAAAAATAAATTTCACGTTCTCAAGACTGTTAACTAAGAAACAATCCTTCAGAGAAAAATAAACTCTGTGCAGCAGATTTTAGGATTATTATGGCATTAACTAATTAGCAAGTAAGATTCGAAATATTTATTTCCGCGAAATTGCGAAGGGGTAACGCGATTTTTCAGTTTATTGCATGTCTTTGGCATTGCTAAGTTTTAGCGAACCCTTTAGTTGTTAAAGCTTTTTTAAAAAACCGTTTTTACTGTTAATTTTTATTTTTTAATGTTTTTATTACGGTTTTGGCAACGGGGTAATTTGGCAAAAGGATTGTAACGGGTTATGGTCATTGCGTTTTTTCGCATTTTTTTCGAAATGCGTTTTGTTAAATATTGTGAGTGGTAAAATTGTTAATTATTTTGCAAAAGACGACACAGGGGAGCATTAGTTGCACATTATGTTACAATAGCCAGTTTTTCTTGCTAATTACGACTCAATATTTTTTCCTTATTTTATTAGCGGGACTTTCTCTTTACACAATACATAGGTACATAATATTGTTAGTTATCAATACGATTTAGGCAAGTACACTAGGTACTTACTACAAGAGAAGAAAAGGACCTTTTTTCATTTCAACACCTTATTTTTAGGTGTAATTCGTTAAATAATTTGTTCTTCTATACAATTATATACTTAAAAGGCTTTGCTGGCTACCTGACATCTGATATTAAAGTTTTGATTGTAATAAAACAATATAAAAATTTTATGGTTTATGTGAGATAAAGCGACAATAAAATAAATGGTTATTTCTTAAAAGGTAAATAATATGAAATTATCATATAGGATAATTTTTGTTTATCTCAAACAAAACAGTAATCAAAACAGTAATAAAAGAAAAATTAAGTAAGTAAATAAAATTTTGTTTTTTTTTTTTATTTATTTTACTAATCAACATAGCCTATTTTAGATGCAGTATGGTGCAAGGCTCAATCGCTATAATAAAGTTACTTCCCACTGAATATACATAAACATTTCTTTTACAACACACCTGCTCATAAAAGTGATATTATTTTACCGCAATTAAGCACGGAATGACACCTATTATCAAACTGTGAGTTTTTCATTGCTATTATTCACAAAAGTGAGTTATAGATTCTTTTTTAAATTTTATAGGAAGTGTCTATAATTGTCTATGTTCTTAAAAAAGTTTTGATACAAAAAATAACGTGTTTAATAGTACGAATAAATTAATACGCCTATTGTATGGTCATTTGATGCATTTTCGTATTTAAATAAATAATTTCAACTTGTAATACTTGTATAATAAACAAAATTTTCACTCAAATTTAACTTTTTTTTTTCTCTAAGTACAGAAAAAAAAACAGAGTAAAAAAAAGTTAAATTCAAACCTCATTTTTTTTTAAATATGGTCGACCGCCATTGTTAAATGCGCGCGCATAGGAAAACGAATTAATTTGTAGTATTGTTTATTTAGTATTTGTAGTATTATTTTATTCGCAAGTGTGTTGTAAAACGTCGTATGGCACGTGTGAGCATGATGATTACCGTCCTCGGCTGTCTTAAGACCCTCGCCTGGCGGCTCGGGTCTCAATGGCGCCTCGGCGGTAATCACCAACGTTGCTCACTTGTACCATAATGTACTATTATCCATTTTATTTTAAAAATTTATAAAGTAACAAAAAATATAAGTTTCCTAGGATTTAGAAAACAAAAACCGTTCTAACAGATTTTAATACAGATTTTAATGCAGTTTTTTTGGGAAATGATGATTTACAGGCATAACCGTAGACCTCTAAATAGTATGTAGGTATAACACTACCATACATGACATATTAACAGAAAATAGTTCAAAAAAAGGTCGTTCGAAGCCGGCATTCAACGCTAGTAATATACAACAGTTGAACTGTCGCAAAGCCCGTCCTTAATTTATTCAAATGTCCTATGTAATATGACGGAATGTTATTACCTTTGTCCTACGCTGTACGCCCTTTGAGCGAGTAAATGGGTAGTTAGTGTCTTAGCAATAATATTGTATGTGAAGATTACTATTAGAATAGGTAAGTATAGGTATTTATTACTACAATTATTTGTAAATATTCCTCCTAACAACTTTAGTTCCATGGTGTAATGGCTAGTATTCGAACCTGGTAACTCTCGATCGTAAGGCCGATTTCAGCCACTGATCTACTGACGACGAATGTTCTTTATTTCTATTGTAATCGCATATAAAAAAATATACAGGGTATTTACAGCTGTTATGTCAAAATTTTCATACAAAATTTTGACATAACCGCTCTATTCACAGAAATACTACAATACAATACGTATTTTTACAATATTTATTTATTTATCATTTATTAATATATTAGAGTAGAACGACTTTAAGCATTGTTTACCTGTATGTCGCGCGTAGTTACTTTTTCATAGTAAATAAATACTCAGGAGAGATGATGGCTCTATTATTCAAAATAACTATTTATTCTACGGTTGAAAATAGCACAATACGGCATATTCACGGTATTTTTGACGGTATTATTAACAAGCTAGTCTTAACAGTACTAAGTAAGCGTTCAAAATTTCATGTCTCATAGCGCAGGAATTGTCTAAAAAGTTGCCACGTGTTTCCCGCTCACATGGCTGTTCTATCCTAATATATTTCTGTGGCTGTATTATTGTGTGTATGTATTATACATATACCTGTGTATTTTTTTAAGAGCTTTGATATCCATTTAATTTTGTTATTTGAATTAGTAAAGTCGTGCAGTAGGTATAAATGGGGACCAAGATCTTCTCGGACTAAGTCAAATTCACCTGAAAGCTTGTAAGTACATCTGCTAACTGACAGACGATATTCTGGCAAAGATTTTTCTCTCGACGATTGGGGAACAAAGTACTCGCTCCTGTAAAGACCTAGATACACAAAATCACAAGAAAATGACTAACGCTGTAGGAAATGATAATAATGATTTGGAAAGTCGGGTAACTTTAGTAGTTGGGAGTGGGGCACTAAAAAGTTTGACAACGTGGTCTAACTTCGAGAGTTCTATATTAAGTGGATAGTAGAGGACACATCGCAGTCGCTTCATGGGAACAAAGTTCAGCCGTTTTGTAGTTACCCTGATGCATTACTCGACTTGACAGACAATGGGTTTCAAACGCAGTCGTAACGTGAATAGACGGTGGATTTTAATGGGTAAACATGGGAGACAGAACTGGCATAAGATTAAACCAACTGAAATGTGTCGACTAATACGAACGCGTGTAGTTACGTCACGGTTTGTTAAAGCTATAAGGGTCCGAATGCTGACTCCAACTATATTGACGCCTCGAAGGATGCTATGACTGATTTTTTATTTTATTTAAGTAGGACCCGTCAATTTGACTTCACCTCAATCACCATTACAGACACGATGTATCGATGGTAGTCCTAAGCTGATGGTGCCAGTCCCAGGTGCTTTTTCACGTCCCACTTAAAAGACCCGGGACTGTAGGAAAAAGGAAACACGTGTACTAGTAAAGAATTTCAAGTCTTTATGGTGCGGCATAGAGAAGAATCACCGAACCGCTTGGTTCTTGATACAATTTATTCTCCACCGTTTGCGAGTGAAATCTAAGCCCTGCACGTGTTGTCCTGTATTATATTTATTGTAATAGCTACTATAGCATTATGAAGTAGTTGTAGAAGTTCATATTTGAGTAAAGTAACATTTCTCAACAGTTACTCAATGTACAGTTTATTGAGTGGGTTGAGTTTGTTGAGTAAACTTGAACAGTAACATAGCGGCGACTTCAAACAAACTGTAATTGGACTAACGGAAAGAAAGTAGCCGGTTATAAAACTATTCAAACAGTTAGGCAATAAACTATCTGTACCATAAACAAATAACAGTTTAAAGGAATAGGGAGGTGAAAGAAATACTGTTACAGTTTTATTCAACTGGCTACTTTTTATTGCATCCATTGCAGTTATTACTCGGAGGTATTTTTGGATGTAGACTGTTTTAAAACTATGTACATAATTAGATGTCTAATCAAAGATAGGATTATCAACTAATCAATAAGTTTATCGCAGTCCACTGCTGGACTTCTTATACCGCGCAGTGCGCACCGTTTCCGATCGCAATGTGTGATGAATTCGCTCGCCATAGGCAGGGAATTCATCCATTTCCCTGTATATGGCGAGCAAATACCAAAAATAGGATTATTGAACCAATTCTAAATATTGTCAACTGGCTACTGATGCGATCCAATTACATATAAGTGATTAAAATAGTTTAGTTACTTTGAGTACCCTGAGCACTCTGAGCAGTAGTAGTTAGTTTAGTTACCCTGTGTTCACTGAGTAGTAGATAGTTAAGTTAATTACCGTGAATAAAATTTAAGTTAAAATGAATTTTATATCAATAAGTTGACTTAATTTTTTTTTTCATGAAATTTAAGTTAAGTAGTTTAGTTAGTTAACCTAAAACTGTCTATTTTTTCAACTCGACCCTGTGATTCTTCTATATTTTCAGAATACATTTTATTTTATAGTTTTATATTCATGACTATTTATATCAATAATTTTGAATTCAAAAACCATACAAGCCCATATTTTAGAA
This sequence comes from Eilema depressum, assembly GCA_914767945.1. Classification (NCBI taxonomy): domain Eukaryota; kingdom Metazoa; phylum Arthropoda; class Insecta; order Lepidoptera; family Erebidae; genus Eilema; species Eilema depressum. The sequence goes on from OU612026.1 coordinate 7,400,725, forward strand.
AGCTGGCTTTCTATCGCAGTATAATCACGTAAAAGACCAATTTTTACAATTATGCATAAAATTATTTAAAATAAGTTAGTTTTATTTTGCAGTTTATTGTTTGCCCTAGTTCAGTAAAAAACTGTAGTACATTTCTCTTAGATATTGTTTCTTTTAACTATAACGGTTACTTTATTACCGCTATTTCTGTATTTTTTATAAAAATTTCTCTTGCACACATTTTGCGCAATAGAAATTTCACCTAGCCTACTGACGATGTTCGCATCCCTACAATAAAAACTTTTTATGCAATTTTTAACCTTTTTACTTCTGCAAGGATGAATATTTTCTAAAATCTACCTTTGGTACGTTGCCGCTAATTGCTGTTAGCAACAACTTTACAATTCGGAAGTTTACAATGCCATCGAACAGTAGGTCCAATTGCTTTATTGCAGGACAAAAATGAACTTTATGATGCTCCCTTGTTCTACATTCTAACTTTACAATAGTCAAAAGATGCCGATGCACGCGCTTTGTGCTTTTTTCCTCGGTACATGCGCCAGCATTAACAATATTATGCAAAATTTCTTAACAACCAAGATTTTGAAGTTTATTACTTAGGATTTTCTCTTTGGTGGTCCCTAATCCTACGTAAACACAGATCTAAAAACATCCTTATCTATATTGCGTTCTATTTTCAAATTAGGAATACGATAAAATCTTCGTAAAAATTTTGCCGCAATAGAACCTTAACTATTTGAAAGGAAGCATGGTGAGATACAATCTGTGTCCGTTTACATCACACCCTGGTCCTCCCCGAAGATCATTACTTCCCTGCTCATAGGCGTATAATGGAACTAATTTGTTGTTCAAACAGGGGTCCTCAATACACAAACATTGTTACTTTGATACATGCAAACATATTAATACGCTCTACATTTGATGCATCAAATCTTATTGTAACGATATAAGGTTCAATATGGCTTGATTTATTGAAATTGGGATTAAAATAAGTTGGTAATCGTTGACTGCAGGACATTCATTTGACACGTACCGAAAGCAATTGTCACTTTCAATGTATTGTAGTTTCAATGGATCAGAAAATTGGTCTGACATCGTGCTTTTGGCAGTATGCTATGGATTTATTTCTATAATAAACAATTAATAGTTTCAGTATTAAAGCGCTAATACTTAATAAGATAATTTACGATGATGGTAGAGACTTATACCATATTGTAATAAAATTTAATGCGAAAAGAAAAATATTTTAGGAAATATATGTTCTCTTAAACGAAAAAGTGTGGAACTTTCTTATTAAGTACACATAACAGCAACAAAATATTAATGTCATTTTGAAGACAATGTAATATTTTTATTCAGATGAAGAATATTCGATGATGATTGTAATCAAGTTCAACGCCTCAGTCGTATATAAATTTTCAAACATGGTGAAAACTACTAACTAACTACCATCAAAATACAAACTACGAACATAAAATTGTAGTAAGTTTAATCCATAAAATTTAACAATACTTTTCACTACCTATCAAAGTAGCAAATCTAAATGAAAACCAAATTGTAAAGCCATACAAAAAATCGCTTCATTGACAACCGATCACCAAATAAAATCGATAAGTACCCACCGTCAAAAATGTGCAATACTGAAAATTACATACTCTGTAAATTAAACTTTACTAACAATATGATAAAGTCGATTTTCAATTTATAGTGAAAGTGAATAAAAAAATAAGTCATACGTTGTGTGGTCCATGTAACTGGGTAGCACTTTATGACAATTGAAATCAAAATGGCGTGAAATTGCGTCACATTATATGAGCGTTAGTGTTAGATTGCGTTTTTGAAGTGGCAAATGTATTGATAGTGGTGTCGTTACACTTCTTAGTGTATTAGTGCGGAATAGTGTATTGTATGAGATTTTGTGCGAAATTGAATGTGTGTTTTGTGGGTATACTTGACATATTTACGGGTATTTACACTTATATTTGATTTGGAAGCGTACAGCTTGGAATTTTCTGCATAAAAATGATACAGTATATACTTGTATACCTACATGTAAATTATAAATAAAATGAAATCTTCAAATGCTTTAAAATATATTCGTTTCTAATATCAAAGCAAGACGTTTCTTATTCCAAAAATCTCATCAAAATTCGTTTATTAGTATTTGCGTGCATCGCAAACAAACAAGAAATTAAACAAGTATTTGTTAATTGAACATAACTCAGGGTTTTTTTAGTTTAGTTTAGTTACTAATTTAATTAAAATTTTATTTTAGAATATCTAGTATAGATAGATTGAGCTTTAGATTCATGAAACTTATGCAACGTGAAAGCTCTAGGCCAGCGAGATGAACTACGATCTAACCCCACCACAGCAAAATTTATCAATTATTTTGCTCACAAAACGATTGCATGAACTGAATTAATATTATTATTAATTCAGCAGACGCAGTGGCCATTTTGCATCTATTGATGGCAAACTTTGGTTAGGTTTGGTAGTTGTCAAGTGTGATTATTTTCACAGATCCTCGCTTCAAAATAAACTGTAAGCTAATCCAATGCGTGCAAAAACTTCTTCTTGGGTGGCCTTAAGTGGCGTCAGTCCGTGCTACATTCTGTGTGTTTTGGACCTATTTATGATACACTCCATTCAAACAAATATCAACCTTACGAACTAAAAAATAGAGTTCAAATAAACAAGGACTCGGGAATGTTTTTACTCGACATTCGTAACCAAATATTTACTTTTGACTTGTCTTTATGAATGAAATTTCCAAACCCAAATGTAGGTAAGACTTGTGAAATGATAGCTGTGCTGGTCATTCAAAACCAATGGACAAAATAAATTATGTAGAAATATCCTTTCGAGTCCACATATAATTCTAACATAAGTATTAAACCATTGAATCTGAATGTGGTGAGATACCTGAGGATAATTGGTGTATAGTTTTAGTAGCTCTGGTAACTAGGTATTTCAGGAATACGGACAAAATGCTATGGTCTTATGTGCGGTAGAAGTATTCTACTATGCTATGCACGGCACGTGAAAACTTATCATACGTTCCCAGCATGACTGAGTTATCTTTACTGAGAAACTAACAATCTCTACTTACCTTAATTATCAACCCTACCGAAGGCCATAAAAGCAACACAATGTAAAAATATGATACAAAATCTGTATTCAGCTGTAGATACCTGTAAAATAGAGATGATTACGACCATGACAATGACCAAGCATTAGGAGAATACTGTACCCCGCAGAAGTCATTCCATCGCTCTACTTTATTATCTATCGCTGATAAAATAAAACGTTTCTCTTTGAACGGCAGTTGACTAGCCGTAATCTCTGAAACATGGTAATCCATCGTTAAATCATCGTGAAATGCGTTAGGCTTGATAACGTAAATTATAATTGACACATTAGGTAGGTACCCTAGTGTCCACTTCGGTAGTGAGCGGTGAACTTCAAAAGTGTAAGGGCCTATACACACTGGTGTGTACTTTCATTATTATAATATTTTTATATTTTTGCAGCAACTGCTTAGCTTTAATTTTTTTTTATAATTACTCTTAAGTATCTGAAGTTTCTGCGAATCACTCATTGGAATAAAACCACATTTTATCATGATTTATTTGTTTTTAGCCCCACGTTTTTTTATTATTATTTACTTTTAGCCCGACGACGTTTCGGTTACTTCTGCGGCTGCTACTAACTAGATGAATACAAGAATGAAAGAAAAATTAAGGGGTCTTCATTTTTCTTTCATTCTTGTATTCATCTAGCAGCCCCACGACTATGGCTGCTGAAAAGAAGCCAAAACGTCGGGCTAGCAGTAAATAATAACAAATAAATTGCGATACAATCCGTTAAAAAGTGTTTTTGTTTAACTAAATCTAAGAAGTTCACTTGAATAGGTAAACAGAATTAAAATAACCTCGCTTACTGTACTTGATCTACTACCAATTAGGAAACTTTCTCGGATGTAGTTGTGTGTAACTACCCGAAGTAGATAATTACGAGCATGTGGAAGTCATGAGCTTTAAGCACAATATTATTGATGTCGCTACAACAGCCCTTGATTCATTCTATCCACCATTTAACACAACCCCGTCCTTTTTGAGACAAGCAAATCCTACTCGCTCTTAAAGAGTGCAAGTGAGACAATACACCGCCATCTTTAACCCATAACTGGATAGCTACCTGGGCAGGTAGTTATCCAGTACCATTACCAGCAGTTCATTTACGCTTTTTGTTATACTTTCTTACAAGTAAAGCCTACCTATATTCATTTTAAACTATATTATAATCAAGATTCTTATTATTCAAATAAGCTCTAAGCAACGCGCAATATGCACACACCTTTACTTGAAGCGATAACAAGCTGCAAAGCACTCCTGGTTTAATACGCTGATTACAGTAGAGGATCCATTACAGTACAACACTGACACATTAGCCGCTGCTATGAAAAGGAAACGGCTCAAGTGCTGAGATATAGCGAGTTCATGCAAAATGAATAAAATCAAGATTCTTATTATTCAAATAAGCTCTAAGCAACGCGCAATATGCACACACCTTTACTTGAAGCGATAACAAGCTGCAAAGCACTCCTGGTTTAATACGCTGATTACAGTAGAGGATCCATTACAGTACAACACTGACACATTAGCCGCTGCTATGAAAAGGAAACGGCTCAAGTGCTGAGATATAGCGAGTTCATGCAAAATGAATTTATTGGTTCTTGAAGCGGTGATAGCGTAGGTAGGTAATAGCTGAGATACTGGACTTATAATAGAAAGCTCGTCTGTTAAAACTCCACTTTATACACTATCAATTGACGTAAATCTACTTTTAGAATGATTACTTCATTTCGTTGAACCTTGAAAGGATTAAAATATCAATTACTTTCACAAGTGTGTAAATACGAGTAAGTGAAACATTTCAACTGTTTGCGTGTTCGTTACTCATTCATGCTTAAACATCTTCTTCATGTGCTTGGGTACAGGAATGGGGGAGGGGGGGGGGGGGGGTTGAAAAACATTACGAAATATCACCAGGGTGGAGGGACGGGTATATCGGGACATCATGTGTATTTTTTTAACTTTATAACTGGTGATTTTTGTCACGATTCTTAGTTTTCTAGCATAAAATATAAAAAAAATACACGTGGTATTGGCTAAGGGGGGGGGGGGGGGAGGGGATTAATGGACAGCCCCTAAGGAGATTATTAAAAAAATTAAACCTGTACATATTTGGTAGGTACACAAAATATATGTTTTTAGTTTTGTTCAACTGGAATCCTACTAATATTATAAATGTGAAAGTTTGTGAGAATGGATGTGTGGATGTGTGGATGTTTGTTACTCTTTCACGCATAAACGGCTGGACCGATTTGGTTGAAATTTGGTATGTATATAGTTTATACCCTGGATTAACATATAGGCTGCTTTTTATCAACACACCACGCGGGCGAAGCCGCGGGCGGAAGCTAGTTTATTATAAAACATACATACATAATAGACTCACGCCTTTATCCCCGGAGGGTTAGGCAGAGGTGAATTTACACCCACATTTCACCAATCAATGTTTTAGCTCCTACATAATAGGGAGTGAGCCTATTGCCATATTCCGGGCACTATTGTTGACTCGAGCCATGCAACTGAGGCTGTGTCTGGGATGTATTATATGGTGTGTATTATAAAACAGTATGCACTAAATTCGCTTATGACTTTGACTGTATCTTGATATTGGTGATAGACGTCTCGATAAAGGCTGTCATAATAGACATGTCACAAATGACCTGATATCAGCCTATTATAGTACAGAATTTAAATATGTAGGTGTAGAGCAATGTTGGGCACCATTATTTTCCCATGAAAGTTCAATCAGAAATCACAGCTCTCGATAATTTGATAGATAATAGGATGGTGCTACTATCACCTTCTACTTTGTCCTATTATTCCTCTTTTCCCTATTTTGGCTTATAATACTTTTATGGAACGCGACTCTCATCAAACCACGAGACGTTCATTTTCACTGAGAAAATCTGCCCCTCTAGACAAGTGGCAATTCGTATTCGGCGTATGATGAAATAGAATGCCAAATGTATGGGATTTGACGTATATGACAGGCGTCAACGAATGTCAAAAACGTCAAACCCTATACATTTGTCATTCTATTCCATCATACGCCGAACAACGAATTGCCACTTGTCTAGGGTTACTGATCTAATGGCCTCAACTTTTGAAATTTACTACTGAGTAAATGACATAAAATTGGTTTTTATAGTATTTAAGGAGGAAAGTACAGCAGTAACTTGGAAAATCAAATGGGGGGCTCTTACTCCTCTGACATTAAACTTGTCTGCACTCAGACAACAAAAAAAAAGTTTACTCAAATAGAGATAGAAATGTTGAGTTTAAACTACACTTTTTTATAAAATGGAGACGATTTTCCTTGAAATAGCAGCTTTATAATATGGAAATGAGATCAGAGGAGGCTATGACGTCCCTCCTTAAGTTTCATCATCATCATCCACGTCACTTCGTTAGCCCCGGTTGCATACAAAGCTTGTACTTTGGAACTTTTTGTTTTCTCTTGATTTGGTTCATCTTGCCTACTACGGATCGACTACCGTCTGACCCTCGTGATAAAAACTTGAGCCTGAGTTTAGTCTGTCATATTACAATATTTACAATCATTCAGCAGCAGTGGCGTTTTAAGAACATTCAAGATTCGAATTACACAAGGCCCCGACTCCACACTTACAATAGTCAAATCATTCATTGAGATTCAAAATATTTACATCCACTAACTTATTTTTCTAACCACTTCCTTTCGGTTGGTGAATATAAGTATAATATAAACACTATTACAGTACGTTCATTATATACAAAACAATATACAGATAGTGGCTAAAAGTGCGACGCGATAGTGGATTAATACATCAAAGAACGCCGACATTGATAACGACAGATGTAAGAGACCGACACGTTACAGTAGCAGATATAAAATGTATAATATTGTATTTTATTGCATACTGTTTGATGTTTGCCGATATGATAATGTATTAAACTCGGGTGTCCAATACCCGTTTCCTTTAGATATGTATTATAAATGAGAAATGTTGAGTTTTCGTGGAAATTTGTGATTTAAAAGGTATTTTTTGGAATTGATAAGTGGTATCTGAATATTAAATGGGGTCATGAATATCTGCTGTTCACATTATTAGTGGTATTAGTTTAGGTTATTAATCAAGGATTTATCATTTAGTCCATCGATTAGTTTAACATCAGCATACTTACTACATAAGTAAAATATTTAACAATAAATTTGTAAGCAGTAATATGTACAATATCATTTGTATTTCAGTAGCTTAGTACTTTTACAAGCTGGCGTATATGTGGGTGTGAAGATCTGGGTGCAGGTCAGCCTCACCTTCAAGTACACTAAACTTGTAAATTAATGAATAAAGTTCTGACTTTTCTGTCTGAGTTTAGGGGTCAGACAGCAGAGCTCCTTTAATCGTAATAGCCAATATTAAAAAATCTATATGAAAAGGAGTGGTGGGAGACAGGACCCCGGGTATCAAAAATCTGATGCAGCCGGAGTTGGAGCTCGAAGATGATGATCTAAAACTAACTTTTATTAATATGACCTAACAGATCCAGTTATCTGAAGTTTGTCATTTCTCACAGATAATAAATCGATAACAATACAGTAAATTACAGTTTATTGTGTCGTTATCAACTGTAGAGTCATGCTAGTGCCAGCCTAGACATCTCGATGGCGGAAAAAGGTGTCATGCTCTCTCTTATGGTATTAACTATAAGTAGCAATAGGTAACCAATGAGCATGTTGACATCGGCATTAGCTTGATACATCCCAAAACCAGTTCACGTGTTTCCCTCTTCCTACAGTCCCGGGTCCTTTAAGAAGGGGCGTGAAAAAGCATCTGATGAGGCCGTCAAGCTGAGTGTCACCATTGTAACATGGTACGTGTCTATAATGGTGACCCTCTTTTCCGAGAGTTTGCCTTCAGCTTATCAGGCGAGGCGAAGTCAAATTAACGTGCTTTATACATAAAAAAAATAATCGACAGCCTCCGCTCTGAAGCCTTACGTACCAAAATAGGGCCAGCAGTACGAGTGTGATGCCCCTGGCATTGCATACTTCCATAGGCCACGGTATCCATTTTCCATGAGGTGGGGCGTGTTTTACTAAATCTAAAACAAATAAATCGCAATAGAATCCGTTAGTAACCCGATAATACCGTGAAATAAATTCGGCCAAGTGCGAGTCGGACACGCCCATGAAGGGTTCCGTAGCAGCAAAGGCGAAAATTGCGGTTTATGACGTATTAAAAAAACTACTTACTGGATCTCGTTCAAACCAATTTTCGGTAGCAGTTTACATGGCAATGTACATCATATATTTTTTTTAGATTTATGATTCTCTTATTTTAGAAGTTAGAGGGAGGGAGGGAAACACATTTTTCCACTTTGGAAGTGTCTCTCGCGCAAACTATTTATTTAAAAAAAAAATTATCTTAGAAACCTCAAAAGCATTTTTAAAGACCTATTTATTTTTAACCCCACACATATGGGATTGATGAAAAAAAAAAATTGAGTTTCAGTTCTAAGTATGGGGACCCCCAAAATTTAATACTTCTTTTCTTCTTCTTCCTCTTAGCGTTAATTCCCAGTCGCATCCGAAGCTTTCAGCTCGGAGTCTGGGGTCCGCTTTTTACCAGTCTTAACCACGGATTTGACTAGACCTCGATATTTTCCGTGAAGCGATTGTCATCTGACCTCCACAACCCAATGTTAACATTAGGCGATATCGAAGTTTTGCAGTTAGACCGTTGTTTTTGGATTTTTAAGGGCTCCTACTACCCGTAACGACTGCCATAGATGTTCTCATGGCAACCGGGACCGACGGCTTAACGTGCTCTCCGAGGCACGACCAGACCAATGCAATTACTCATATTTCATTCACACAAATATTTGCACTGAGCGGGGATCGAACCCGCGCCTCCTGCGTAGCGGCCGCGTTCACTACCGCTACGCCACGGAGGCTTCTTTTCTATTTTAGTGTAAAATTCTTGATGCGGTTCACAGAATACATCTACTTACCAAGTTTCAACAGCATAGACCTTATAGTTTCGAAGAAAAGTGGCTATGACATACGGACGGACAGACATGACGAATCTATATTTTTGCCATTTAGCTACGGAACCCTAAAAAAGCCTTCATACATAAGTTACGATAACTACTCAACATAAGTTGGTTATAGGTATGTTATAGTCACTTCCGGAATACTATTATACAAATAAGACATTTTGTTTACTTTTTTAAAGATTAAGTTGAATCCAGTTGCACTGTTAACGATCGCTCAATCACTTACTTTACACTTGAAAGCTTAGACGTGTGATGTATGCGATGTGTATATTTTTATTTTTTTATACTGTTATCGTGTCGATTACGAGCTGTTACTGAAAGACCGCCGCTGCGGTTTCATTTTTATGAATAGGTCCTTTCTATAATCCTGGCGATTTGTCATTTTTAACCGACTTCAAAAAAGGAGGTTCTCAATTCGTACGCAATTTTTAATTTTTTTATTAGTTACTTTTGTAGCCGTGTTCGTTCCCGGTGGAGTACAATAAGGCTACTCTGTCTCTTCCTGTAGGTGTCGTCAAAGGTGACTAATGGATAGGGTTGTTCTCCATCCGACAGCAAACATACAGCTCATGACTGCCCGCCTGACGGCAATAGGCTCGCCCCCTATTACGTGGGACCGAAAATCATAATTGGCAAAAAAAAAAGATGAAAATGTGAGTGATAATACACCTCTGCTTAACCCTTCGGATATTTACATGTAAGTATGTATTAGGCACATTTTCATCTAGCGATCAAGGAGTCTTTTATCTAGCAATACAGATAAATAATGTTAATACATAGCTATTATTAAGACAGCTGAACAGTAGTTATCGCGATTCCTCCTACTATGAGTAACAATATTGATTAGATTGATATCAACATCACAATGATGTAAGAAATATTTATGTTAACAATTCCTTCTCAAGTTGTTAATTATGATTCAATGTTAGGCTATATACAAACTATATAAACGTAGTAAGTGATATTACAAAGTGGCGTAATAATAGCTGCTTGGTACTTAGGTACAAGCTAATGACACGGTAATACTATGACAAATGTTTTCTCCTTGGTGTGCACAATAAAGATATACATTACTTTTTTACTTTTACAAGTTGACACTAGCTAACTCATAAATAACGTATTTTTCAAGTCGTTTTTTGCGACGCATTTGCTGTGTCTGTATAGTACATAGTCTAAGACAACTGTGATAGTACCTACATAAAATGTTGTTTTCTAAGTCGATTTTGGCTTCGGTGAACATCCTATCCTATGTAGTTCGATCCCGGTTTTAGTAACAATTTACATCAATAGTCCCGGTACACTTAATGACTACCGGATGAGGCTCTGTCACAGTTTCTTTTCTCGGTGTTAGGACATCATTCGCTCCCATGAAAGCCAAGTTAAGCCAAATCAAGAGAAGCCGTAGGAAATTGATTGGACTCCAAAGTAACGCTGTCATGATAAAGGAGAGAGCACACCGGGCATCGTTCAAAGTGCAATTTTAAGTGTATTGGGCTCGAACGACGATTATCAAAATTGAATGAAATTTAAAGCATTTAGAATGCCAACAATTCAAATCGATTAAGATAGAAGAAAGATATCGAATCGAATCGAGTCCTGCCTGACCTGTATTCGCTTTTTTCTATCTTAATCGATTTGATAATCAAGATGGCTTCAAGTACAGAACTGTTACTATAACTCTAATATAATGGTATCTTCACCTACACAAGTGCGATTTGTAACTAACCTATTTTTCAACTATCGCCATTTACAAATTTCGAGGAAGGGAAAGGCAATTAGGTACAAGATTACGATCATGTTAAACTTATCCCTGCAGAGATAGTGATGGAACATTGTCGATAAGCTGAACAATAATAGTGTGGCTTATGATAAATAGCACGTAAGTACTTACAACGAAGAAGGTTTATCATATTCGCTAGACGGAGTGTCTTTTTATATCATAGGTATAACTATAATGGGGGTCCATTAAGACCTTCGGAGCACATGTAAAACTTATTTTCCTATCGGTATTGAAGGTTTATAAGATGGCAGTCGCCCCAGCAAAACCCACGATACGTTAAATCAAGAGAGAGTGTAGTATAGCAAATCCGGACCCTAAAGTACAAAATATGAAGGTGTAGGGAACTTATTCTTCTTTTTAATTTTTATTGTGCGTAAAATAAGCACGGGTATCGCTTACTCAATCATGTCCGAATGCTGCAAAGATAAACAGTCTGGATGGATAAATAGGTAGTTGGACGTCAAAATCAACGTGAAAATAAGCAATATTTACTTGAGAACTCGCATATTTCCGCGAGTGTAACGTCGGCCTGTGATTTCACTAGATATGACGAAGTGTTCAGTTGTGCTGAGCTACTCAAACATAACTGCTATTTTCTTTGCGAAAGTTCGAGTCAGTTTCATATTTTACTGTAAGTGGGTGAAGGATGTTTCTCATATCCATTGTGATATATAGTTATGTTACTAGCAATCTGTATAATACAGTTATTCTATAGAATGCCTAGGTAATGTGTTATACTATTATATATTATAAAATGCCTGCTGCTCCACCGGCAATGTGTGAATGTGAATATGTATGTGAATGGCTTTGCAGAACTTCCATTTCTGGTTCGTTATAGAAAAATAAGCACGAAGGCTTGTCAGTCTGTAAGTGAGTCTTCTAACTATCATTTAATGGTTTAATATGTTCAACACACTTACAAAATATATAATCTTCGTGTTTTACTGATTGCTACTTTTAAAAAGTTCCAAGAAACCACTAAAATATCTAATGCTTGATGATAATTATAATCTATGTATGGTAGTCTCAACGTAAGAGGCCCACTATGACATTTGTCATTTGGACGTAACTAGGGATGTAACCACACCACTCGGTACACGATACTCAAGATAAATCGATTCAAGTTTGTATGCGTATTTGATCGATTAGAATATGTATTGTATTGTAGTGTAAAGTTCATTGGCTTAAAGTTCTAATTAGAAAATTTAATCTAAACTTTGATATTGTAGGTATTTTTAAACAATACAATACTGCGAAAAGTCAATTTTCTTTCATTTAACATTTTTATTACAATAATATTCACTCAATAATAACCAATAGAAATCGCATGAAAATGAATCTTTAGTAAATCATTTTCTTGATACCTACTGTCTGAAGTTTACGCTTATATCACTTATTGAAATGAAACCACTTTTTAACGGCTTCTATCGCGATATGAATATTGATATGGGTATTATGGGTATTTGCTTTGGTCAGGTCGTGCCTTAGAGAGCATGTTACGGGTAGTTGGAACGGGTGTGCGTTGTTTTATAGCTAATTGTTTTATAGAATTTCGTTTCACATAAAATTTTTCTCATATTTTCGTTTCATAGAATAATCAATACACAGAATACTTGCTTTGAAGATTTTTAAATCATTGATTTTTGTTTCACATAAAGTTTAATGTTAGAATTATCATATCATAGAATAACAAATCAAATATTCTTTATTATCATAACATACATTAAATATAAAATCGTTTGGCATACCACTCAAAAGATATAAAACTTTAAAAAACGTTTTAATAAAAATAACCACGAAGGCTAAGGCGGGAGCTCCGCTCCGCTTCGCTCCCGCCTTAGCCTTCTAACCTAACCTATCCAAGTCGGGGTACTCTGAGTCGAGGTGTAAACTATAATGACGTGTTCTAAATTATTAAACGTTAGACCAAATTATTTTCGATTATGGTGGTGGTTTAATATACCTTAAAAAATAATTCTACTGTTTGATAAGTTTATTAAACAAAAAAATGTAAATAAAAATTCATTAAATGGTTTTTCTGTGAAATATGTTTCATTCTGGTAAATTGTCTTTGAAACAATAATATTCGAAATAAAAATATAAATACCAAATATTATGTGAAACATTTTCTGGGAAACGAAATTCTATGAAATTTCTGTCTGCGAAACAAGGGGCTCCCAGTTGGAACCCTATAAGTACAATCTAGTCTAGCTGCAGTGCTTCGATATCGCCCAATATCGCCATTGGGTTGTGGAGATCATTAGATGGCAGTCGCTTCCGTGAAGAATATATATATATTCGAATATATATATTTATATATATATATATATATATATCACGGATTTTCAAACGCTTCCTTTTATTTGTGCTCTATGACCTTGCTTCGTCTCACATTTCAGGATTCTCGCTCAACGAGGAGTACCCTAAAATCAAACTTCTAATTCAACGCAATCAAAGTATTGCCGGTCTTGTAGTATATTGCCGGCCATGTAGCATATTGCCAGTACTGTAGCATATTGCCGGTCATGTAGCATATTGCCGGTCATGTAGCATTAGTTCGCACCACAATTCAGTTTCGTGAGGAATCTTTAATGCGCAAACACGAGTCGTGTTTGCGCATTAACACACGTTTTGCACTTGACCGAATTTTTACAGATAAGTGTACGATCTTTAACTTTGTCTTAGACATTTTTATGATAAAATTAAAAAAAATATCTGAATCGATTTATTTTTACCATAACCAATTTATTAATAGTCTGTGGAGAGTATAAAAAACTCGTTATGGACAGCACTGAGCGGAGTGGGCGGTACCCATCAATGAAAAATGTCATTCTACGTTTGAAAAATATCATTGTTTTACGTTCTCAAAATTGAGAACTTCATGGACTTGAAATGTCCAAACGGGCTTTTTACATAGCGATTACTTTTTAGGGGGAGTAAGGTCCGATACGTACAACATTCGATATGTAGGTACTCGTGGTGATTGTAACAAGGGTGTGTATAGACTTATAGCCGTGGAAATAAATCCAGGGTTATCGTAATGATGGTAAATTCGCTTAAAGTCTCTAGCCAAGCATTGTATTGTATTGTAGGTAATAGGTATAATATATAGGTAGGTACATGAACTATTTACTGAATATATACATACATACATATACTCACGTCTGTAAATCCCCGAAGGGGTAGGCAGGGATGTATTATCACATTTATCACCCACATTTCGCAGCCATTTTCTTTTACTGAGTATACATTTTAACCAAGTTATTTTATGTTACTTTATAATATGTCCTTAAGAATGATTATCCAAAATAGCAACAAAAATCCGGACATAATAATATAACTAATAATTAATTCATATAAATTAATAATATCACTATTTATAATCATATAAAATCACTATTTTGTAAGTGTATGCTTATGTAATAATAAAGATCATTATTATTATTATATTATACCTAATGACATATTTTTCTTCACGCGAGTAAGAAGCTATATTTTTTTATTACGTTTGGCGCCATTTTTACAGCCACCATGTTCCTGCAAGCCGGGTCTATATAATAATACGTCATTGGTCCTAAGTAAATAAAAAAATGTTCTCTCGGCAAAAAAAATACAGAAATGATTACGTCACGAAACGTGAGCGACGCTGAAGGTGACATTATGCTGGTCAGTACTCAGTTGACGTAATGCCCCATGTCGTAAAATTATACTAAAGGGTTAGTTTACTAGTGCGTTAGGAGATAAGCAAACTATAAAAACTATAAGGGTTATATTGCAGTCTGTGAATGTGTTGCGCAACTAAATACAAACGTGCCGTCTTCTTTGAAAATGGAACCTACTATCTTGGCAATGTCATGGGCAGTAGACGGTAAAGCTAACAATTCTGTGAACTGAAGGGGACTACCACTTTTCATGCAATAACGTCAAATCGTATCATGGATTTGCAAATAAATAGTCTGCAGTCTACAGTGACAATCGTAGTTCCTATCTTCGCCATTTTACGGAATCATTGGTTTTACTCACAGAAATCCGTGGTTTTACTACGGTTATGGTAGATGATTTTTCTGATTTTTTTATTTATGTACAAAACAAAGGTCATATTTAAACATAAAATTATCGGCGCAACAGTGCCCATCATGCTCGCCGCGTTTCCACGCTTTTTTTTGAATTATTAAGCTATTGCATAGCTTCTATCTAAAATTTCCAGTAACAGAATAAATTCATTTTTAACAAAAAAGTTTAACCGACTTCAAGAAACGAAAAAGAGGCACTGAAAAGCGAAAAATAACTTAATTTACAGACTTACTGATTTATTAGAAGTCGGTGAGTTAGTGAGTTTGTACAGTCTCACGACTGTTCATCGCATGTATAGTGACCTGACTGTACATGCGCTGCTGACGCTGCTGACTGACAATAAAGATCGAACCGGCCACGTTACAAAAAAAATTATTAAATCATTATTCAAAAAGAATTTTTAAAATCAATGCATATACACCGGAAATATAGCTGAATATTCTAAACACTTCTGCGTACCCCTTCAAAGGACTCAGGCGTGATGTTATGATGTGTAATGGCAGAAACATTGCAATAAGATGCCATTGCAGCAATCGCGGCTGATTTCCTGGTACTTTTTGAAGAGTTCCTTGGTCTAATCTCGGAAACCCATCATCAGATCTTTACGAAATTAAAATGGGACCACTTCGGAACAATCTCCTTACAAACACAAGAAGAATTTTCAAAATCCGTCTAGAATTGGCTTCACAATCGCGTAACAAACATACAAAAAAATAAAAAAAAATAAAAAAAAAATTGGGTACGAATTGAGAACCTCCTTTTTTGAAGTCGGTTAAAAATCCGAAATTCCGTAACGAAAAAACCTAAGCTGACACTCCGAGCTCGCACGAATCAAGCCGAGCTGCAGCTCGGCTCGATTCGTGCGAGCTCGGAGTGGGGGGATAAGTTGATAAAAAATGCTATGCAATAGCTTTACCGTGGCAGTCCCCGAGTGCCACACGTCTTTTTTTTTCTTTTTAATACCATTATGCATTTATTTCATACCAGGAAGAGTGACATGCAAGTTCGTGCATCATAGTTCCGTAGTTAAATTTCCAAAAATTATCTCTTAGTGGATGTTTACAACACAAAAGGCAGCCGTTGCCAAAAATTATGAGTAGGGAGATCCACTGGATTGCCTCAGTCGGGACAAGTAACTTTATGCGTACATTAAGGAGACTCCCAAAAGTTTCAGCTCAGAAATAAAAATGAATTGATAAGACTGCTAGAACTATCTCAGTATAACCTGTAATATGTAACTGTTGAATGCTGCTGCTTTGGATGGAGTTTTGGGTTTAATTTCCGATACGGACAAAGCACATATTTTATTGAGCTTTTATTGTTAAGAAATTTTCGTAGCAAAAAGATAAAAAAAAGTCAGCGACTTAAGAGAATATACGACGGCATGGCCTTATTTAGAGGTTATGTGCAGAGGTACATACCCTCTAAATAAGGTAGTGTAATCAACCCTGGCAAATAAAATTTAGAGGTTATTAAATTAAATTAAAAATTAAAATTTATTTATTCTCAGACCAGCGGTCCATCGTGTTTGTAACAATTTAACTTAAGAACTAATGTTAGTAGTAATTATGTCTCTATAACAATAACATTCCACTACCTGTGACACGTGTGGAGCGTCATCCAGTGCCGCAACAAGGGGGAGTCTCACCGGTCTTTAAACACACTCAGGAGACTGTTGGAGCTGCAGCGGAGTCGTGCCAATGCAAGCCCTAAATAAGGTACTGATCACCACTGTTTTCAGCTAATCAAAACGATGAATCAAACGGCTATTTGCTCAAAACAAAAGTGATCAGTCAATTGAAATGTTAAACTACTTTTATCTCTGAGTGCAACTGCAGACCAGCTGATATGAAAAGGACCACAGCCAAAAAAAGACAGGTAGTGAGTGTAGTGACTCAGGTCACTGATCCAGTTTCTCAGCAAACGAGCCGACGAAAACAATAGTACAAAAATGTGCCGACTGGTAATCCTTATGTTTGTTTACAATGAGCATAATAGCATTAAGATAGTCAAGGTGCCACTGTTGTGTTTCAAAATGCCGACAATCCGTCATACCTGACTGGCGTCTTATCAATAGACTCCTATTAGAGGCGTTATAATAAAGCCCAATTGATAATGCCAAAAGAGCATGACTAGTAGGTACTCGTATGACATCTTCTAAGTATTGCATTGTTTAATTCATTTATGCATTGCATGTATGTATATTGGTCAATAATTCTAAGTTAATAAGGATAAGAGGAAATGGTTAAAATAGTATGTATTTTTATATGTATGTATTTCGATTACTGTACAGCGATTATTTTCTTTGTATTTGAAATTGGCGCAGGACCTGAGACTACTATACTAACTATACTATTATATTATTTACAGCACACTTGCTCATAAAATTGCTATTATTTCACCGCAATTAGGCACGTAATGACACCTATTATCAAATTGTGACTTTTTCATTGCTATTATTCACAAGTGAGTTATAGCTTCTTTTCAAAATTTTATAGGTTAAGTTTCTATGTTCTTAAAAAAGTTTCGATACAAAAAAGAACGTGTTTAATAATTAATATTACGAATAAATTAATATGCCTATTGTGTCAGTTGTAATGGTCATTTGATGCATTTTCGTATTTAAATAAATAATTTCAACTTGTAATACTTGTTTAATAAACAAAATTTTCACTCAAATTTAACTTTTTTTTTCTCTCTAAGTACTTACAGTAAAAAAACAGTAAAAGAAAGTTAAATTCAAACCTCATTCTTTTAAATATGGCCGATCACCATTGTTAGATGCGCGCGCATAGGAAAACGAATTAATTTGTAGTATTGTTTATTTAGTATTGTACTATTATTTTATTCGCAAGTGTGTTGTAAAACGTCGTATGCCACGCGTGAGTATGATGATTACCAACTTTACTCACTTGTACCATAATGTACTATTATATACATATATACTATAATGAACTATTATTTTATTGTTAACTAGCTGTTGCCAGCGGCTCCGTCGATGTCGGTTATCGCAACCAAACATAACCTATATCCTTTTCCAAGATCTAATCTATCTCTGTAGGTACCTAATTTCATCAAAATCGGTTCAATGGTTTAGGCGTGTAAGCGTAACAGACAGACAGAGTTACTTTCGCAATTATAATATAAGTATTATACTATGTATTTTGTATTTAAATGTACATTTTATTTGTGGTATAGAAGAACAATACCTTACTTTCAATGGACTATACAATAAAATAACTACAACAATAAAATTGTCTAGACTATGTTCATTGGTGGTTTTAAAAAAAAAAAGAAAATTTAATAGGGTCTAATGAAAAAAAGTCTTTAGAAAACTAAACGATTATCTTTGGTTTTCTAGGTTAGTTTTTTATTTTGATAAGTATATACTTTAAGGTAGGTACGAAAGTTAAGTATAATGTTTTTATACCACTTTAGTGGTACACGCACACGGTTCACCTCATTGGAAGTAATTTAGGTGGCCTATGAACGTGTGTACCAATATTATCCTGTATTTGGCTGTACAACAGCGTAACACTTTTACCGCTCTCATCGATTTTATTTTGTTTTTCATTGTTTATCTTCACCATCAAATCCCTAGAATAGGTACTCTAATGAAGTTTTAATAAAAATACATAAAACTCTTTATTGCTGACAGTACCTACTTTTAACTTACTAACAATCGGGGGCGATTTGGTATTTCTAACATTCAAGGGGGCGAGTTACAACATTAAAGCAGTCGGGGGCAAGATTCACGGGGCGAGCGGAGCCTAAGCCATGTTTATATTCTAAATAAAGATTTATTTATTTATTTATCTTTATGTGGATAGACCACATTATTTTTCACAACAGTACACTCATGAGGTCTTTCACTCTTCCCTCTTTGCCTCCAGTACTTACAGATAGTCTTACATAACTTACTCTTACGAAATCTCCGTCCGAACTTATCTCTATATCAGAAGGCCTTGTAATCCTGCCTATTAGGAATTTGAAATGTTTACACAAACCGAAACTGAGTACAAAGATTATAACCCTAATTAGTAGTCGGGATGATAATAAACTTATTATCATCTCTGTGCAAATTAAGAAGTATATTGAAGGCACTAAAATGACGTAGGCTGTTTGTTATGGTTTTTAATGATTTATTTGAATAGAGATACTTCCTCTTTAAGTTTTTACCATTGTGGTCATGAGATTTTACCGTCTTGTAAGAGGTCATTATTAATTAATTCATTAAGGTAATACAACGGTAAAACTGTAAAAAGTTTAAAATTCCGTACTATTATTTTAAACTAGCTGTTACCTGTGGTTCTACTCAAGTGAAATATTGATCCCGTTGCCGCGACCCAGATGAAGATCCTTGAAGTTTCTGTATGCCTGGTACCTACCTCATGCTAAAGGTACTCACTGAAATATAATAATATACAACTCACAAGAAGCTATTCCCGGGATATATTGTAGAACATTCTACACAACGCTATCTAGACCCAAAGTAAGCATAGCTTAACTAGCTTGTGTTATGGGTTCTAGAATGCGGATAAACATAATTAGATACTTTTTTTTTTGTAAATACATACATATTATACATAGAAACACCCAGATCAATGCAAATATTCATATTCATGCACACAAATTTTTGCACTGAGCGGGAATCGAACCCGCGCCTCCTGCGTAGCGGCTGCGTTCACTACCGCTACGCCACAGAATAATATGAATGTAATATAATACAAATCTGGCTCCCCTCCTCTCTATTGTCAACGTCGAACGATTGTATCGACAATTGATCGATACGGACAAATCTCTGGCTCTAGCACATGGGAAATTGAGCATAGAAAGTCTCAGTAACAGAGTTCCGTTTTTACCCTTTGGGTACGGAACCCTAAAAAGAGCTTCAAACCTGAAGAAGCTTACACTTTCGGACAATAGCATTTTCCGAATAAGGGTTTCCACGTACCTTCATCCCTCGCACACTCAAGCTGTGGAATGAACTCCCCGCGATGGTTTTCCCAAGCGACTACAGTATGGGGTTCTTCAAGAAGGGCATTAGAAGGTTTCTTCAGGGTCGGCAGCACGAGTGTGACGCCCCTGGTGTTGCATAAGTCCATAGGCCACGGTAACCACTTTTCATCAGGTGGGCCGTGTGCTTGTCTGCCACCTAAGTGGTATAAAAAAAAAACTATACCTATCTATAATAGAGATTTCATTTAAAAGTGCAATCTACCCTGGCAAATAAAATCAAAGAGTTGTGCACAAAAGTGCTTTGCAATGTTCCCCTTTTAAATTATATCATCAAGATGCCATTAAATGATACGATATTCAAATCAACTTCATACCTTTGACACACGAAATACGATTATACCTTTTAAAATTGTAATTTAAAATATGAAAATGTATAGCGTTATTATAAAATACCTATCAAGAAAACTTTTGATGCAACGTGAACTACGAAACAAATTAGCCAAATCCTTAACTGTACTATGTTTTAAAATAGTTTATTATGCCACCTTTTGTAATAGGTAAGGGGGCAAAAGTCCAAAATTAAGTTATAATAAATTGGAAAAAGCGAAATCAATTCTCGGGCGGGACTCGAACCCGCGATCTTTCCCTTACAGAGGGAACGCTCTGACCACTGAGCCACCGAGCTTCGCCCGAGAGTGACCCAATTTTTCCAATACATCCATCTTACGGCGATGGTGGGAGTAATCTACCGATATTCGTACGAACTATCGGAATCAATGAATGATGTTGCAATCAATTGATTGGGCGGAGTTATCAAAAATCAATGTCTAGCAAACTAATTGCTTTAAAATTATCTCAAAATTAAGTTCATTATGCTTATAGGTGGTGAAGTTGTGCTTCTCTACTATCATAGAAAAGAGTAGGAGAAGTAGTCCATAAACTACGTGGATGACGAATTTTCAGAATGGTATGAAAGAATCCGCCTCTCTAGACAAGTAGCAATACGGGATTGACATACGTTGATGACTGTCATAAACGTCAAAATATGTGTCAATCCCATACATTCGTTGTTTTTAAATTACTACAGAACTACTTTATTCGAAGGTAAATCTAAATTATCAAAAACAGAATAGGTAGTAATTACCACATGTCATAACCACAGTTGATGCGCCGCCGCCTAGTTTCAGCTGTGATTTCAGTACCTAATTCAACAACCTCGCTGAACCGTATTCTACGGAATACGTTTCTTTCGCTGCCAGTATTTTAAAATAAAACAATGAATCTACTACCGACTACCATAATTATTAACTTTATCTCAGTTGAAATCCCACATATTATTATGAAATACAGCACCTACTTAAATAGTGCCTATATTATAAATGATGAACTCTTTCGTTCACATAAATTACGTGTATGATATCTAAGATAATACCAAATAATTTTTGACGTTCTTTTGGAGCAATTGCCAGCAATTATCTCACGAACAAGACCGAGTATAATCCAAATAAATTATGCTATTGTCATTATGGTCTACGGCGCCATCATTGTAAACGTCCATAAGATTATTGCTCAACGTGCTTTTACAACAGTTTGAGCTTGTAAAATCACTCTCAAAATATTGACTTCCTATTATTTTACACTGAGTTGTTCGTTTGATCAACGATACCAATAATTCTTGTTAAACTCAGATCAAGATCATGGATCAACAAAACGAATTCGTGTGATAATCTCGGAAAATTCCACACAATGGCACGATAAAAACAGAGCACATTAACGTTATTCTCAACTGAAATAGGTATGTAGTAAATTATACACTGTCTATGATGTTATCTTTACGATGAAAATAAAAAATAGCTTGATATGCATTGTCATGTGTGACGAATCTTAAATGTTATACAAATATTGAGTGTAATCTAAACAGAAGCAGTCGTGTCACTTTAATTTAAGTAATAAAATGCTTGTCAAGATAAATTATATTATATACTAATGCGAGAGTGTTTTTTACAGTACATAGTAGGTACCTATCTATATACGTTTTATTACTAGTTGTTTATATTAAGGTCATTTGATGGTGTGGTAGCAAAAAGTTCAAGGTGAGTTCTTATTTGTGATCGTGAATTTAATAACACATAGGTACTTACGCCTTTCTCGCCCGAGGCAGATAGAGATAATTCTCATATTTATTACGTACCTCATTGGCTTACCTACACTACAGTCATTAAATCTTTACTACGAGCACGCTAGTTTCATGTACTTACTTCTGGGCTGTTTTTTTTTTCTATACATCACATTATTTATAAGTTCACACAATGATTTCTATGTGTACTAGACTGCTTGAGCATAATAAAAAAAATTGGCCAAGTGCGAGTCGGACTCGCCCATGAAGGGTTCCGTAGTAGCAAAGGCGAAATTTGCGGTTTATGACGTATTAAAAAAAAACTACTGACTGGATCTGGTTCGAACTAATTTTTAGTGGTAGTTTTCATGGCAATTTATATCATATTTTTTTTTTAGATTTATCATTCTCTTAGTTTAGAAGTTAGAGGGGGGGGGGACACACATTTTTCCACTTTGGAAGTGTCTCTCGCGCAAACTATTCAGTTTAGAAAAAAAACATGTTAGAAACCTCAATAGCATTTTTAAAGACCTATCTATAGATACCCCACACGTATGGGTTTGATGAAAAAAAAAATTTGAGTTTCAGTTATAAGTATGGGGACCCCCAAAATTTAATGCTTTTTTTTATTTTTGTATGAAATTCTTAATGCGGTTCACAAAATACATCTTCTTACCAAGCTTCAACAGCATAGGCCTTATAGTTTCAGAGAAAAGTGGCTGTGACATACGGACGGACAGACAGACAGACAGACGGACAGACATGACGAATCTATAAGGGTTCCGTTTTTTGCCATTTGGCTACGGAACCCTAAAAATGGTAGCACGAAAGACCACTCGCTACTTGACCACCATCCATGCATGACTTTTGTAGCTGTCACACAGAAATGACATTACGAAAAAGCGCGCTATGCTTATACAAATAGGTGTCAAAATTCGTTAACTCATTTATCTTATTTCTATGCCCCGTTCCAAATTCGTAACTCCATTATATATTGATCAATGGTCCATGGTCCATTGGTGGTCTTTCGTGATACCAAATATTTCTAACTCACTACCCTAACGAACATTCTTAAATGGTTAGCATTCGCAGCATTAGAACGAACAAGGGAGGTCACACATCTGTTGGTGCCTTACATTTACGCAGTAAGTGTTTCTTGACATTTTGCTGTCAAGAAGCATTTTTCTTGGCATTTAGCTGTGTGCGCAGCAAAATTAAATGCTGCACACCAAGTGTGGAAAGTCCATATTAACAAGTTGTATATCCTAGGTCCACTCAGTTCGTCTAACAATGTTTTTTAGGGTAGTGAACCGTTAGCAAAATAGGTATTTGGCCCTACAATGAACCATGGACCACTGATAATGTTAATCGCCGAGGTCAAGCCAACCGCACCTCCCCTCAAATTGACCGGAAAGCCGCTCAATCAGCAAGTTTATCCTACTCATTGGTAGGCGAGACTCTAGAATCAATAGGTCAATAGGTCAGATGGCAGTCGCTTCCATTAAAGCCTAGAAGTCAGCGGCATGAATGCAAGCGGGAACAACACTAAGATAATGATTGTTGAATGAGGATTTAAAAAAGGTTTTGCATAAGTTAATATTTGTGTAGTACAGACAGAAATCAGTTAACTAGAAGCTTACGACTTAGAATAATTAGTAAAACAACATAACAATGATAGCACAGTCTTATGATATTTAAATGAACATACAGACCAGCCTAAAGTAGACATTAAGACCACTAGAGTACTCGTGTGCTACGACTCAGCGATGGTGACTCTACATGAGTAGAAGAGACGAACATACATAATATTATAGGCAAGTACTTACTTGTGCAATAAAACAATGTCCTACCTACATTAAACTACGTATACTACACTACATTATAAATATCTAACAAACTCATTACGAACAAAACTCATGACTGTTCTCGCCATCGCGAACTAACACCGAATTCTAGACTCAACAAGGTGTCTAGTGGCTGAATTAAGCTGAATAACAAAACAAATGAAACGCCAATACGTGAGAACCACCAATCAACTTTGTTTCTTAGGTGTCAGAATTCAAAATCAAATGCAATGATTACAAATCAAGTGACACTAGAATATCGGTTATAGAAAGTATAGCGTATGGTTGAAATTTCCTTGGAACACAACCTGGTTGTGGCAGCTATGTTTGACCATTCGGTTGTTTGAGTCGGCGCCTTTGATCGGAGGTACAAAGGGTGCCGCTTGAGTGTCGTGTGTCTCGCCCACCTGACTGTTTGCTGGCATCGCATCGGTCGCGATGTTATGTCGTTGAATGTTTAGAGGTTAGACCTTATGCTCTGTAGTAAACCCCTAATACGAGTTTTGAATTTGTAATCATGGCAAAATTTGCGCATAAAGGCAAACATAAGCGTCTAGTCGTTGGTTCAGCAGTTAAAATGCAGTAAGGCAAAGACTCAGAATAACTAAAACTTCATATCCATTGTAATGAAGTACCTATGTGTTTAGTGTAGGCAGCAGTTATAGAAACGAGACCAAAGTCTGCTTTTTGCATGATACCAATTGAGTTACCTGCCCTTAAGATGATTTTTGGCGAACGAGAATCCGACTGGGGACGTACCTACGCCCTACAGAAAACCGTGGCCATAATAACCTCGTGTTGTGTTCTCGGCAGTGACTATGGTAGCCAGAGCTCACTGCAGAGTCTATGTGCTGTCAGTGGGAAAACCAAAGGCTTGTCCTGCTTTATCATCTGCACTGACAACACAGAAACTCTGTTCTTATAGGGTAGCACGAGTGAGACTTTCCTGGTGTTGCACACATCCAAGGGCCACGGTAACCACTTTCACATAGCAAACGTTCTTTTTTTTAATTCTCCTGAATTTCATCTTTCCAGGACGTGTCCATGTAGCTCAGCTGTTGGTCAGCGTATTCCTCCTAGAAGGTGACGGGTCGTGGAATCTAGTCCGGATATTGACTTCTTACAATTTCAATTTATACGAGTAGAAGTTAGCAGGCTAAATGCTTCAAAATTTTACTAACCAAGATCGGAGTTCCTTCATCGAGACTTCTAATATAAGAAATGGAGGAAGCAACGATGTTTCCATTAAACGAATAGAAGGAAGTCTAAATCATTATTTTTTATTTATATTATGCTAACCATTGACATAAACAAATCTAATAATCAAACTACAACATACTATAACAACTATAAAATACGACTACAACATAATATCATAATTTAATTTTTATTTGTGGCAATGACAGACAAGCACACGGCCCTCCTTATAGAAAGCAGTTACCGTGGCGTATGCAACACCAGGGGCGTTACACTCGTGCTGCAAAACCTGAAATGAAGTAACCTTCTAATGACCTTCTTGAAGAACCCCATATTGTAGTCGCTTGGGCTGAAAATGGTTTTTAAGCTGTGATACTTTTACAGCAGGTAGGCTTTCATAATCTAAGCACGTAGATAGATACTTTAAAAAAAGTGAAAAAAAAATAAGTAGGTCGGTGTCACTAAGGAGGAATGCGAGGGATATGGCTACGACAATCTCACCTCCGGCAACTGACGGCCCACAGACGGCGTGCGTTTTAGTCGGTTCGAGTCTGACATAACCTTTTCCTCCGGCTCCGGCGGGGGAGGTATCCGTGGTGAGTTTTCACACGATAAAAAAAGGGAGGAAAAGTCAAGCATATACCTACTTATTTTCTACCTTCCAAAGAAAAAACAAAGCAATAGTGGGTACTGTACTCACTATTGGTATTTTAATGATAAAGCTAAACTAACTTTGTTGATAACGAACGATTGTTTGATTGGGGGTGTTGGGAGGGGGCCGTCATCCAAAACTGGGCACTCATAAACTGTGTGAAAGAGGACATGTGGTATATGGGTGTATGGGACCGAATTCGAATATGATGATTATAGGGACATTTAGTGCAGGAGGCAGCCCTGTCTTATGCCATAGAAATCAAAGTATTTTATTAATTTTTCATTAAAAAAAACTTTCACACTTCAAATATTAGTAGGACGCTATACACAGATATCCGTGGACGCTATACGATATGGATACGACATATGGGCAAATACTGAAACCGCGAAGCATCCTGGTCCGTAGGAATAGAACCAAATTAAATTTAAACCTAAATTCCCTGATTTATAAAATCCGAAATTTTCTAACAAAATAATTATTAAAATAAATGTAGAAAATGCAACCACTTGTATAAGTCATTAAGTAGTTTCATCCATTGCTTTAAAGTCATTGACTGTGTCATAAGTCATTAATAAATACGCACACACCTTCACACACACACACACACACAACAACTTCACACACACACACAACAATAGGCATAGTAGGTAACTTACTTGAACAGCTAAGCGGCAACATGCGATTCTACAGAGTGCTCAAAGTTGTTCAAATTCTATAAAATTAAAACTCTAGTTTCTGCCCTTAATACTGGACCAATTTTGTTCAAACTTTTCCTGCTTGAAGCTTAGGGGGTACCAAGTATATGGTTTCAATTATTGCCTATATGTCGTATCCATATTGTATAATAATATGTCATGTATTAAACTAGCTGTTGCCCGCGGCTCCGCCCTCGTGGAGCGTTATAGCTTTATCGCGACCAAACACAGCCTATGTATGTGACCTATGTCCTTTCCCAAGGTCTAATCTATCTCTGTACCAAATTTCATCAGAATCGGTTCAGCTTTAGGCGTGAAAGCATAATAAACAGACAGACAGACAGAGTTACTTTCGCATTTATAATGTTAGTATGCTTTATTTAACTAATAAACGAAAACTAAATGAATAAACTAAAATATTTAGAAGAATAAAAACAAGGATTCAAAAATTTAAGACATCGATAAATTTTTGCCCATTGATGTCGACTGGTAACGTGCCCAAAAGTCTGACGGCATTGCCCCGATTTCAATGTAGAGATTTGATACTATTCACTGACTTCTGAAAGCGACTGTACCTACCTCGCTATAGTTTACCATAAAGTTAGAATTGTGAATTAAACGATACGCCTTTTCGTTTCATTAAACATTAATAATTATTTTTAGGGACATTCTAGACGGGCTGGACATTCATTTACAATAATTTAATCTGCCTTATTATATAAATATAAAAAAAGACGTGTGGCACTTGGGGACTGCCGCGGTAAAGCTATTGCATAGCATTTTTTAACTCCCCCCACTCCGAGCTTGCGCGAATCGAGCTGAGCCGAGCAGCTCGGCTCGATTCGTGCGAGTTCGGAGTGTCAGCTTAGGTTTTTTCGTTACGGAATTTCTGGATGCGATCTCCACGCTCAAGGCCCGCGATAGAAGCTATGCAATAGCTTAAAATATATACAATTACTTATACAATATATACAAAACTATGCTATTTTGTAGGGCGCGAAACAATCTCTTCTCCCTAAAACTGAGGGTAGTTCTACAGGGGACTATCAGCAAAGTTGAAGGCTACACACAGTACGGCCGAATTTTGCGTGCAACGACTAGCGACCATAGAAAGGCTCCTTATGAAATCGAATCTGCTTCTGTTAAAATAACCTGCATTATTCTACGACTTTAGACTATTAGGCCTCAATAAAAACAAACCATTATTCCTTATTGTCAAGTAATTAGAGCACAATACACAAAAGAAACCTAAAGAGTTTATGATATAGTCTTTTGTGCATTTGTTATACTTTCTTTTCATATTTTGTAACAGTAGCCATCATACTCGTAGTACAATGGCATGGGAGCCGTAAAAGGGATTTCGGGATTTACTAAAGCTCGGTAGATTAATAGAGGATACTTTGTAGCCGGTTAAGCACCACCATTAAATATGTGCTCCATATATATGGCAAAAGGATAAAGGATCAGATTAGCAAAAAATTTATCATTGGACCTCAGACTCTTTTAGTCTGAGCATCGGACATTCTAGAGCGCGGCAGAGCGGAGTTAATTACATCATACTGAAAAATGTATATTCCACTAATCTGACAATTTAAAAGTGACGTAAGTAGTGAAAGGTGATGGTTACAAAGTTGTGAAAATAAAAATAAAAAAAACATTCCCGAGCGTAGCTAATTTTCTTTTTATTTTGAAGGATTAGGTATAATTCAAAGACAACAAAAAATATATAATCAGAAGACGATTTTCAAAAGGCGGTGTAACAAAAATTCTACTGTATTCAGAACTTAACTTGGACTATGTTTTATTTGGTTTTTAACCGACTTCTAAACAAGGAGGAGGTTCTCAATTCGGATGTTTATATTATTTTTATTTTTTATAGATTTTTTTTTTTACTCTAATATGTTCGTTTTATTCAAATTATAATTATTTATTTTTATAGATGTGTTTGTGATTTACACCTAATTATTTCTTTATTCTCTACTAGCTGTCTCGGCGAACTTCGTACCGCCATATTTTCCACCCGCGTGCAATTCCGTTCCCATTCCTGTTCCCGTTCCCATTCCCATTACTATTCCTATTCTCATTCCCATTCCCATTCCTACTACTACCTACTACTATTAAATACTAATCCCGTAACGTAAACATAAACTTCTCTCACATAATAGAAAAAGTTTGTATGGGAAAAAGAAAAGTTACTTTCTGAAATTTTCTGTACAACTGTTTTATTATTTTTTTTCGTAAGAACCTTCTCCCGATAATAACAAACACAACAAAAAAAGAATTAGTGAAATCGGTAGAGCCGTTGGTGAGTTATGCGCTTACCAACACATTTTGCGATTCATTTTTATATTATAGATAAGTTCACTCGAATATGAGTGGGTCACAAATATTAACATGTGGAATTAAATTTTGAAGCATTTATTATGCTGATTGTTCAAATCGATTTACAAAGAGAAAAGAGAAGTCCCGCCCTAAGTCAAATTATCTTTTCTCTTTGTAAATCAATATTAACATGGTAGGTATTAGTAATACGAGTAAGACTACAGGTTAACAAATTATCTAGCTTTTGTTTTTGTTTCATGCATACGTGACCTTTAGTTGACATAAAACCACTTTACTTTCGCGATTTGTTATCATTTACTTTTTTGTGATTGTACTCGTAGGTACATCTACGAATTCCTTTTATTCTATTTAACTGTACTTATAATCAACAGTAGGCTATTATTAAAAATATGAATTTACTTGAGTTTGAGTAAGACATAAATATTAACATGGTATTAGAAATATTAAATAGAAGACTACAGGTTTACTTATAAATATCGAAATACTACTAACTGATAAAAAAAATAACTTCTATATGTAGTACGAGTACACCTATGCTTTGTTTGGTTTTGTTTCATAAAGGTGACCTTTTGTTTGTGAAGGTACACATAATATGTACTTATTCCTTTTATTATATTTAATTTGTCTGTTCAATACTTAGCTATTATTTAATCTTTTTACTCGAGTGTGAGTAAGTCAAAAATATTAACATGGTATTATTAATAAATAAAAGACTACAGGTTAACACATATCTAACTACTTCTGATAAAAAATAATAATTCAATAGTACAAGTATCTACACCTATGCTTTTTTTGGTTTTGTTTCATAAAGGTGACTTTTTGTGTGTGATTGTACACTTAGCTATTCCTTTTATTCTATTTAACTGTGTATGTTCAACAGTTTATTAAATGTATTTATTCGAATGTGAGTAAGTCAAAAATATTAACATGGTATTTATTAATAAAATAAAAGACTATAGGTTACCACGTATATTAACTACTACTGATAAAAAAAATTCAATAGTACGAGTACACCTATGCTTTGTTTGGTTTTGTTTCATAAAGGTGACCTTTGTGATTTGTGATTGTACACCTACTTATGTATTACTTTTATTATATTTAATAGTGTATATTCAACATTTCTTCATTTATCATTAAACATATTCATTCGAGTATATTTAATGAGATTAGTAATGAAAAACTAGAGTTACCTATACTTATCCAATTAATACTGATAAAATAGTTAGACTATAGGGTATCCCTATGCTTCATATGGTTTTGTTTCATAAATGTGACCTATTGTTTGTGATTCTACACCTACCTATTGCTTTTATTCTATTTACGTGTGTATGTTTGGTCTGCTCAAACACCCTCATCCGCAATTACATCAGTTAAGTGTGTACACATGCCACATATGCACACGTTGCTTGGTGAAAGTGTTAGACTATTGAAAATTCAAATAAAGAACATGGAGAATTATGAGGACATATTTATAGGATGAATAAGGCAGCTCATAAGAGTAATTATGAACTTAGGTAATGTGCTCGAAGTCAGTATCCTGTTAAAAGTTACTTTTTAGGTAGATAAGTTGAATTAATTGTGTTAGCAGATAGTGAGTTAAAGTTAATCTGTATGGTAGTTCAAATCGACTGCCTCTTAATACTGCGTAGCGGTAGTGAACCCGGCCGCGACGCAGGAAGATTGATGCATGAATATGAATATTTGGTTTGCCAGGAGCTTCGGTATGAACAATACTCGTGCCTACGGGTTTTACTTAATAGGCGCTTTATAGTTAAAGTATACTCTAAGTGGGCAACTAAATCTTAACCTCACAAAACCCTTGTGTTTGAGTCCGTTGTAGGAGTACATTGTGTTCATACGTATGGTTTCATTTCACCTACCTACTCAGGTAAGGATAGATAACTGCTCCTTAGATTTGCTCCTATTGTGTACAGATTAGCCTAATCCGTATAATAGAGTAATAAACTAATAAACCCACAACTGCCCCATTTTTTTTTAATTATGTTATGGTGGTACACTTTAAACCAAAATTTGTTAACACTTACAAAAAGATTGGCCATCGGAAGCATTTACCAAGGAACCATACCATGGGTGGTATCTAATAGTTTAATGCGAATTTAATGGATAACTATTGAATCTGGGGCACGGCAGTGCCCCCACAAAGTCGAGCCAAAAAAACGGCACGGCTGTACCACTATTTTCTCGGAGCACTTTCTTTAGGCCTTTTTCGACCCTTTATCTTTCCATCTACACAACGAATGAAATTAAAATGTCTGTTTGTAATGTTAATTTATCAACTTTTCAATAATATACCTACGTTCATGTCTCTTTTAAAAGGGGGTAGGGGAGACCATAAAAATAAAATACAAAGGTAGGTATGAGTAGGTATAAGTATAGGTTGTTCGGTACTTAAAAAACCCGTTTTCATTTTCTTTATTTGCTAACCGTCTTTATGTCTGTTTGTTTTGGTTAATCTCCGAAGTGGTTAAGTTGATTTTGACTTTTCACAAACGGATATCTTATATTATGATTTTATGGTGTTACTTTTTCATACTACATACTTAGATTGCAGACAAGCACACGGCCCACCTGATGGTAAGTGGTTTCCATTACTTGGGCTACTTTTAGTATAAAAAAATGAAAACGTCATCTGCGTGAACTTAATTTTTTTTTAAAGTGGAAGCCATTTAGCAGTATCAGATAATTAAATTATAGCCTCGATAGGATCTATAGGTTTTTGGACTATCTAACGCATACTGAAAATTTATCTCAATGACAGACCCAGAGATTGTAACTAAGACCTCTCACACAGCAGCTGCACTTGCTACTACTGAGCCACCGAAGCAGTCATTATGTCTACAAACAATAATCCCTATCTATCTATACAATACATAGGTTGTATATGTATACATGACTCAATTCACGACCGAAGAAACTTTCACTACACTAGAACAGTACACAATAACCTCATGTCATACGTGCCCAATCTTAATACAGGTACAAATTACAACAACCGTTCACAGACGAACGACAAAGCCTTGCCTACAAAACTAAATTACCAGAGCAATCCCCTCGCCTAATAGCTTTAGCGTCACCAAAAATTTGCATCACCAAACAAACTCACTTACGAAACGATACAATCCTTTGACAACTCACTTAGATAAGGTTCTAAGAATCGGTAGAAGCGTTAGAAGATAGAACTTGGTCGACGTAAAGAAATGAACGATTGGAGCAATTCGCGATTGTTACCGATCGATTCTGAAGGCAGTGCTCGTCAGGCCCCGCCTATTGGGAGGTGCGGTGCTGCTTCGGGAGCTAACACAGGCGCCGGACGGAGCGGTTCTTTTGATCTGCCCCCCTCCCCGCATCGCGCAAGCGCAGGCCCAGATAACGAACGCACACAAACTCATAACGCTCCGCGCGCTCTCCCAAGCCGGTTGTCAGCACGAACCGGTTTTGTGACGACACCAGAGTGATACCAAAGTGAGACCAAGTGTCCAACCCGAGGACAGTGCCCCAGTGTTTAGTTTTGTATGGACAATTATTGTGTTTAGAAAATGGAAGATAAGCCGTATAGTGTTGACAGTTCGGACGATATCAATATTGACGAAGAGGAAGAACATATTGAGGAAAATCACAGTACGTATTTGTTGATTTGTTTTTTATCTGTTACGTTTGTTTATGTTGGTGATGATAGTGAAAACACAACTGTTAGTATTCTACTAGGTAGGTAACTAGTACCATACGTGTCCGCACTTTGATTTATTTTTAAATAATTCATCATAGATGGGGTTGAAGTAGGTACTTTAAGTAGGTAATATTGTTTAGATATTAGTCACTTCCTATTAATTATGTCAATAAATAAAATAAAAAAAAAGTATTTTTAAATAAGCTTTTTTATTTTTATACTTTAACTGTAATATTCTTTATGAACAATCAGAGAATGAAGTTTTAAAAACAAACTAAAAATATGTTAAGACAATTTTATGAAATGAGATTGTGAAGTGTATTAACAATAGCATTTATTTCTTCTCCAGGTTATCCACCAGACTTCCCGATCGAAGCTCTAGTGAAGCTAGAACGGCCGTCACCCCCTTTACCGACACCGCCACATACGCCCACGGACGACACGCCCCCCGCCATCGTCGTCTCACGCCACCAACCTTGGATCCCACCCTCACCCCAACCTTACCCCTACCCCCGACCAGCCATGCAGGCACCCTACCCCTACGATAAGTGCTCAGTGCAAAGCTACTCTCACCCTGCAATGTCCGCTTACGTTCAAGCGCAAGCTGCTCAAGTCGCGACCCTCCCACCGTCGGCACCATACCACGCAATGCTCGTAAACCAATGGATCAGAAACGCAGCGTTTTACCACCATTCACTGCGATACCCTGGCGCCATGGCACAGAGATTACCTGGAAGAAACCCTCCACCAATGCGAGCACCAGGTGTACCTGGAACTAGACCCAAGAAGCAATTTATTTGCAAATACTGCAACCGCCAGTTTACGAAATCTTACAATCTTCTCATTCACGAAAGGACGCATACTGATGAGCGGCCCTACTCGTGTGACATCTGCGGTAAAGCTTTCCGCCGGCAAGACCACCTTAGAGATCATAGGTATGTATCATTAAATCAACACTTAACTTGTTAATAATATTATGTTTCTTTCAATCTGATGAGGCTCCGTGTCTGCTCTGAGAATAATTTATATAAAACCACTTTCACTGCTTTGAAGAAGTGTTAGATGGTGGTAATCAATTTATCCGAAAGACTCCTAATTTAATTTAATGTTTCCTCCAAATACCAACAACGTGATTTAGGGCGTCTTTCACCGAGGCATTGTTGACGATAAGAGTAGAAAAAAAAATTAAAAGTGTAAACCTTTTTGTGAGGTCGCGAGGCGGCGGGCGCACGCGCGCCCTCACCGACCGGTTTCTTTCTTTACGATCACCATATCTGTCTTGCTCCGCCGTCGAACAAATTACACGTTATATTTCTTCGCTTTTACGAGAGCACAAGTTTTTTTTCTCATATCGTATCGTATATATTAACAGTCTAATGTGTCCGTAATGTAGAATCACTTCAATTTTCATTCAAAGCGCTTATTTCGTCGCCTATTAAGCCATAAACATGTAGATGTTTGTTTACATTGTGTACCCACGAGAAGTGAAAGTTGAACTTGTGTCTAAATACTGTTTTCTATTTTCCAGGTACATACACTCAAAGGAAAAGCCATTTAAATGTACGGAATGTGGAAAAGGATTCTGTCAATCGAGAACGCTAGCAGTGCACAAAATTTTGCACATGGAAGAATCGCCTCACAAGTGCCCTGTCTGCAACAAAAGTTTCAACCAAAGATCAAATTTGAAAACGCATCTTTTGACACACAGTGATGCAAATAAGCACCACTTGGAGCATTTGGAGGGTTGTCAAGAAGTTTCATCGACAAGTCAGTCTGAGAGCTCGTTATTGGATCTTTCACACAAGCCCTCGCCGCCCTTACCGCAACCAATTCAACCTCTTGTGAGCCCACATCAATCCCCCGTCGAGGGTCCCAAACGAACTTTAGGGTTTTCAATAGAGGACATTATGAAACGTTAACATGTTTAACGTTGTCATAATGTGTATTTATTGTTTGCTCTCACCGCGTTCTACGGTACCTGTTAAAATTGGCATGAGGCTCATATTCAGAGAAATATTATGTTATGTTAATTTATATTTGCCAAAGATGTATCATTGACTGATTAGTAGGTTTTTATCATTTTGTGTCCGTGTTTCCTGATTCATTTATCGGCTGTTATTGTAATCCTAATTTCTTGGTCATTTCATTTCTATACTATCATCTTCATCTCTATCGATTCTTGAATAATTTATGTTACGGTCAAAACTTGGATCTATTTTCAAAGACTGACGTTGTTTTTAATTATTATTGTTATTGTTTGCGAAGAGGTTTAAGTATTTATTGTGATTGTTTAGCTTCATTAAGTTTATGGTTAACTAAAGTTACCGTCAAAGTATTACCCTAGTTATAAGTTCATTTTATTCCAAATTCTTGGCTATGACATCATTGACATAATGATCACAAATTAAATGTACTGTACGTACGAGTAAGAAGATTGTATTAATTTTAATGTTTGTAAATTTTATGTAAATATATATAAATTAAGAGTATATTTAAGTCGATGAGGCTACTTATAGAACTACAATTAAAATAAAACAACATAGAATCAGCATTAACGACTTGTTTTATTCCTTCTTCGTGTTCGTGTGTATCGATGCTTATCTTCTCATGTTTCTTCGATTACAGATAACGTATCGTAACCGAGTACTTATTTTAGGTGTTAATTTATAAATAACTATTTCTCAAATAGGTGTAATTAATTGTCTATTATCCCAACTGGCAACTGTAATAGGTACTTGTTATTATGTAGCTTGATTATTACTTGATTATCTGATGATGGGAATGGGTGTAATGATTCTAATCAAATAACTTCATTACCTAATCATTTGGTTAACTACCTTATTTTTATTGTTAATTTTAATTTGAACTATTATTTTGTCTGATACAAAATAAACGATAACGGACAAAGCTTCAAATGTAGGCTTAAATATATGGCAGGATTTTTATAAATTTGATGGTTGTTGGTCTTTTATTGACTTATGAAAGACTCTTTACTATTTTTTTTGCCTTGCCTTAATTTCTATATTGATGAAAAGTGTTTCTTACGTTGCAAGCTTTGGTAATAAATCTTCTACAAAATATCGTAAGTGTAGTGTTATTTATGACTCAAGTTAAACATAATTTTTATATTCAGAAAAAAAAAAAACTTAAGTAACGGTTTCGTGGCGTGTCAGTTTACCTATTAGCAAGAGGCCTATGGCAGCTGATAGGGCTCCCACCCACGCAGCTTCGGTATAAAGAAACTTATTGAGTGTAGATACAGTTAAGTAATTTATATAGCAAAATTAAAAAGGTATCTACCGTTAATGTTACAAATAGGTACCTTTTACTTCTCCATAGTCAGGGTGAAGAGAGTGAATAGTCATTTAAATAGCGTATACCTACACTGTTTCTATGAATCTATGAAGTAAAAGAAATAGTAACGTTAGTACTATTACCACGTATTACATAGTATTATTACTTATTCTGTGCTATTACGCTTACATACATTTTGGCATTCTTTTTTTACCTCATCAACGAGAGCAATTATTTTACTATTTGCTTTACTTACTTATGTAGTATGAACGTAGCACAAGTTTGACCACTAGCCGAGAAACTGATTTAAGACAGGATTGATGGTAAAATACAAAGAAGTTTTTGCACTATGTACCTGATGTTAGGTATATTAACCCTATTCGTCTTCAACAAGCAAAATCCAGATCGACTATTGAGACTATACGTCTTTAACAAGCATACGGTCAATAACATAATATATAAGTCAGCCCTTTGAATTTTCTTACTTAGATATTACTTAGTTTTTTTTTTATACCACTTAGGTGGCAGACAAGCACACGGCCCACCTGATGGAAAGTGGTTACCGTGGCCTTTGGACGTATGCAACACCAGGGGGGCCCACTCGTGCTGCCGACCCTGAAGAAACCTTCTAATGCCCTTCTTGAAGAACCCCATATTGTAGTTATAGCGGGTGCGTACTAAACTATCCAAATTATTAAATAAAAACCGTTGCTATTAGATTTCATGCCGGTTTTGAATCAAAAGTATGAATAAGAATTGTGACATACGTGACCTGAAATCAAAAGCAACGACTAATTCAAAATAAATAAAATGATGCAATTGCCAGCCCTAATCCACACGTCGTGCAATACCAAACACAATCATTATAGTAATGTAACAAAATTAATTGTAATTATAGGCGAGAGTCGAGAGCAATTTCGTACAAACCTGTCTTGTGGTAATGACCATCTTTGCTAATAAAAAATCGTGACGAACTTCGTTTGGACTTTTCAATCGAAACTTTATTTGCGTGACTGTTTATAATTATCTACACAAATTATATACATAGGTATTTAGTCACCTTATAATGTTAATAAAATATTTAGCAACATATTTTCCTCCTAATATTTATGAAGATTTCCTAATAATCGAGGTTTCCTGTTGGATTGCAGAACCTTCCGACGTCCAAAAATCTAATTTAACTTTTCAAGCAAAGGGGTTAGAATTAGAATTCCTAGCTTGACAAATTGTTTAGCCAGGGATCAAAATCAGTAAGTTACTATTAAATAGATATGTCAAAAAATCAAAATGTAGTAGGTAAGTAACTTATAACACGTGAGCACCAACAACGATATTCTCGGTATAGCTTTTACACTAGTAAAACCAACGGAAATGATAAGTATGTGGAAGGTACATGAAATAGGTTCGACGTTTCCGATAGATTGACCTCTTAGTTATCAATAGGCAATAGAAACTGTGCTTTCACTGAGAGTGAAAATTTCATTCAACATACGTTTGCATTTCAATACTATAATATAAATCAAGATGCGATTTAATAACTGCCTTTATGGCAGACTAGATGTGTGGTAGATATTGTTTGGAGTTATAGTGTGTCATTAATTTCATCGCCTGACCGTTTAGCATATTGAAAAAAAAGGAACATCCTATATATACAAGCATATTATTGGTGCAAATCTATAAAATTATAATAGTCACACGCTTTTCTATAAACTTTTGATTTAATATTACAAAGGAGTAATGAATCGTAGTAACATGCATTAGGTACCTAACCTAGGCTTAGAGAGGTCAACAAAGATGTTGTAAGACAGTTGTCTTACAACATCTTTGTTGACCTCTCTAAGTTACATAGATTTACTTAACATAGTAACGATGAATTTAGATGATATTGTATTTCTGGAATGTAGCATAGGTACCCATGCTAAATTTCTAGTAAACTAGGTAATTAGATTATCCAATCTGCATAGATTGAAATTAATTCGCAAATATTTTAAATGGTTTTAAATATTGTCAAATTTCATCAATGTAGCAATAATGTAGGTACTCAATTTAGTTCTTAAATGATAGTTTATCTTAATATACAGATAATAATAAATAAGAAAGGATTTTATTATTCACATTACTACCTTTAGACAGATATCTTGCACGAGGATCTATTAGGTACTACTTTTTACCATGCTTTGACCAAAATGTTCTTCCATGGACGCTCGGACTCTTGCAAGGGACAGTATTGAGATTCTATAGACAGAGAAATAAGATATACAAAATAGTCCGAAACGCATAATAAAACATGAAACTCATTTATTATCAACAAAATATCTATCCAAGAAAGCTATGTATATATTAGGCTTACCTACATACTTCCGATCATAGGCACTTAATCTGACAAGACATTCCATCTTTAAAGTAAAAGACGGAAGACCATAATATAGGTAAGTAATCATAGCATTCTTGACGCTACATTATGGTAAAAGCATTTTATCTGACCACTATAATTTTCAGATGCCTCAGTATTCTCACGA
Source organism: Eilema depressum (assembly GCA_914767945.1). Taxonomy (NCBI): domain Eukaryota; kingdom Metazoa; phylum Arthropoda; class Insecta; order Lepidoptera; family Erebidae; genus Eilema; species Eilema depressum. Next base: position 7,439,065 of record OU612026.1, read on the forward strand.
AGAATTATAAAATTCCTTTCGGCAATGGTTGAGATTGACTGTTGCGCCATCTAGTTAATGATGCCCGAACTGCGATGTGTCATTTGTCACCATGCGATGTCGCTACGCGTCGCTGATGAAGGTTGTTATCAATAATTGCGATCCTTATAATTTTGTAATATTTTTTGTATATTGAATAAGGTTTTCCTGGAATAATTTAAAAGTCAATATAAATAGAATTACAAAAAAATATTACTATTACAATCGAGTTGTTATCGAATGTTATCTAAGTTACAATAACCAATTTTTTGTCTAGTAGTCTTGGCAATAATGAATAAATTGAAAGAAGAAAATCAATATTTTATTCTCTCTTTCTAAAACATATTTTCATAAATCCCTTTGTTTTAAAAAGCTACGAATTTTCACTAAGAGATTTTCCGAGTTCACGTAGGGGTAGTAATTCACATTTTGGAATTCATACAAAATTTAGATCATCATTTAGTTAAACTTGCGTAGGTGTTCGACCAACTTTGTAGTAATCAACTAAATTCTTCTTTTGTTATATCTAAATGTTTCAAATTACAATTTTCTAAAGAAAGATCCTCCAATTTAAGCAAATCGACGTGTGATTGATGATTGAACACTAAACTTGCATCTGCAATTTGCCAGTCAATGGAAATTGCAACAAATCCCGTCTGATTGGACTCTAATCGCAACGCAATCCTGCATTCTTCCCCAAATCGTTTCGCTTTCCCATGACTATTCCGTTTACCCCATTTCAATAATTACTTTTGTTCTTTTGTACCAATTAAAAGCAATTCGGATGGGATTAAAGTCGAATTTGGAGGAAAAAACGACGATAATTCAAACGATTTGATCTGTCATGAGTGCAAGCGCATCTAACTATCGTTTCTGTTGATTTATGGATGTATCATGCTGATTTATCGAGGTTAATACGAGCAGTTCTATTCAATTAGTGGTGGAGTCAATAATTAATTACGTGTAGTACTCCCGCTTACGTTGCGTTAGCACTTCATTAAATGTTATTAGCTTCCATTGTGATAATTGACTATAAGAAATTAATATATCAAGTCTGTTAATTTTATTATTGTCGACTAGATGTGTGTAATTGTTAGGTCAAAAAAGGTGACAAAGGTTTGTAACAAAAATACGAACAATATAATTTATATCTTATGGTTGTATAATGAGAAAATGTATTCATATAAGGATTTTTCAATTTTTCAATTACATTTTTACTTACACCTATATATTTGGTAAGGGATAAGTAGATGTGTGTTTGGCTCACATTTCGACAGTTCTAAATCTTTATCCGTGCTTATAAGAGAGTATGGTTATTACAGTTTCCTTGTTGATATTTTCATGCTCCCAAAGTCCAAGCTGCTGATGACATATTTCATAGAACACACAGTAGGTACTCGTAGCTTCTACTTGAAGAAGACCCTAAATAGCATCATCATCATCGCTAGCAAGGGTCTAACTTTCTCTGAAGTATTGTCTCCCAACAAATTGTTTTTTATAGATATACGTCATTGTTTAGAATGCTAAGGTAGCCTATGTTACACCGTGTTCTTCCTTTTTCCATCTTCACTCATTTATCGACAGGGAAAACGTCGTGCATAGAAACAATGGTTGTTCTTTCAATTTTATTGTTGGATTCGCTTCATTTTTCAATTTAAATCTTTTAATGTATTGCGCACCTATATGTACCCGTATTCCGTTAACCTTTTGCCTCAGACATACTTACGTATAAACCATATCGTGTGGCCAAAAGTTTAATGAAGATTGCATTCACCCTACGGCTAGATCCAACGTAACAACCACCTGAAGTAGCCGAGAATCTTTAAGAAATTATATATAGATTTATGATTTTTTGATATTTCTGAAGAAGATTTATGTATAGCTTTGAGCGTTAAACCTTTGAAACAAATGGTTGATTTATTATTTGATTGGAAAGGATTTCCGTGGGTTTTGGGTTGAATTTACCCGAAGGCAATCAAGGTGTTCGAAATGGGTAAGGTGTTTTTTGAAATGGCGTGGTTTGTTTAAGTATTTACACATTAGTAGTTAACGTTAACTCTCGTTATTAATTTAATCTTAAAATGGTAAAGTAATGTCAAGTTTTTCTTCCTTCGCGGTAGGCGGAGAAATCAGCCTGTAATATACTACTATCGTTTCTGACCTGCCTATAATTGTTTTAATACAATCCTATTTCCAAATTTATATTGATTGCTCCCTATGTTATAAGCATGTGATTTATTGCTATTTTTGATTGTATGCACGTTTGCATATTATTGATTTCTTTTGCAATGCCCGCGATGGCCAAGAATCCTCTTCTCTTAAAAAATTATATCTAAAACTTGATATAATTTTTTACAAGATAAGATAAGTTAATACTGCGAAAGTTTAGAACCAATATAAGGGCTCCTTTGTACAGCCCACAACCATACTATACAACTAATCAAAACTTAAAACTCATTCCCATATAGGTATGTATTCAAAAACCACCGCCGGCTAACCACAAGCTGAATGCATCAAGAGCAGCGCACGCGCCACCTGGCATCACGCGATCTGATTGACAGCTGCCAATCATCACATATCGAACGCATAATAGGTTTCATTTTGACCAATTAGAGGGCGCACCCACTGCTGATGAAAAGCAGTTGTCAATAGCTAATGTAGGGTACGGACTTATGGTCGGGTACGATAAGAACAAGCGGGAATAAAAAATATATGAATTCGAATTTCGAACAGTAACTTTTTAAAGTTTGTCTATGAATATGATAATATATCGATGTAATTAAGCATTGAACCGATACTGATTATGCAATTTTTTCTTTGATTTCATAAAATAAGAACGTTATTTTAATACCCACAAAAGGCATATATTTAAAAAGATATCATTCATCAATGCTAATTAACAACCATTTACATTTTAAAAGTGGCAATACTTCTTCTGTTTGTTTGTTTTGTCTTCCTATACTAAAATTTTTTGAGCTAAAAATCAATTGTTTTTAATTGATGAATCGAATTGGTTCCTTATTCCGATTAAATAAATATTTAAATCTGTACGGAAGTTAGTTCTACCAATTCCGGGTTTTTACAAATTCATTATGATTGATGATCATTTTGAGTTCAAGGTTCTGTTCCGGTACTTGCATCAAAAAATTCGTTTTTTCGGTTCTCTTTTCTTTTGAGCTAGAATTACGAAATTTAGTAGGAAACAAGGTTTTATTCCATGACGTTTGATCCGATCGTTCTTCCTTCATATTTCACCTTTTACACAATCTAACTATATTTTCTTCGTAATTGGTATTTTTTCTTATACAACGGGAATATTGCAAAATAAATTAAAACTGACAATATAAAAAATAACCATGCATTTGACTGTCAAGGAGCGGATCGCAATAACGGTAATTTTTTTGAATACAGTATTTCAAAACAAGAAAAAGTTTGATTGACAAGCATGAAACCGCGTTTAGGAAATCAATTCAAAAAAATAATTGAATAGGATTAGACGCGGAATCCTGTAGTTTTTTTAAATTGGAAGGTCTCGTTAGTAGAACGTAGTGTACAATGCAGATTTATCAAAGATATTACTCGATTAAGCAATACTTACCACGCACCATTTTCTTTGCGTAGCTTTCATCTTAATTGAAATGGCCGTACTCCATAACGTCCACATTTTTAACTAAGTGACTTTTAATTAAGTGAAGGTGACCAAAGGCACCCTTTGTAGATGTGATATACTTTACTGAATAACATTGGCCATTTTGCTAGTGTTTGACTATTCAACTATACTGGGTATAGACTAGTCTGTTTGACTAGTCAAACATTAGCAAAATGGGCAATCTTGTTCCTATGAAGACCTCTCATAAAATACGAGTATCATCTGAATTATGCATTTTGTATGGTTTTTGGTAAGTCAGAGGCGCACTCAATATTCTATAGAATATTTTTGATATCTACCGAACACGTTTTCCAGCAGTAACATTTTCTCAGCTCGATAATCAATGCCACTTCACCACCGAGGTAGTTGGTAATTTTACATATTTAATGTAAAGTATTTAAAGGTACATAACTATTTAAAAAAATCTTGATACCCCATGATTGCGGGTTACTGTTTCATGTCAAAAATGACGGACAGAAGGGCTACATATTTTTTAACCCCATGTTTAAACTTTCGGAACGTTTCTATGAGCCAATAGTACTTTTAATTATAGTGGTACCTATGAATTCTGTCAATCATTTTTTTATTTAATTGCACTGTGGTCTGCTACTTTGTATCAAAATTCGTCACGCTGGACATAAATAATTCTGAGACAGACAGGTATAGATGTTATCTCGACTCTTTAGAATATATACCACTAGGGTAGCAAAAAAATTCACTCGTGGCTACCTACTAACAAGGAGAGGTAAGGGATGGGAAAATTTGATAGCAGATTGGGAAAAATAAAAGAAAAGGAAGAGCACATTTACGCTGTTTTTCGTGCAGAAATCCCCTGAGATACCACCCTCCCTCGCCACCTGACTAAAACCGCACGACGTTTCGGGTCTTCAGATTCTGGGGTGTAAGGCATTTTCATCGCACCCCGCCTGACCCAGAGCCATCTCCGGTTTGAGATTACCTGTTTGGGTGTGGGAACCACCACATCCCCGTCCTGCCTTCTACATCTACGCCAACTCTGACGCAGCAAACCTTACCTTGGTAGTTACTCACTCAGTCACTGTTACATTCATAAAGGTATTAGGTATACGTTATTATACACCCACGTTTTACTAACTATATTATCGTTCAATGTAATAGGAGCGATTCTGTATAAAATCGTATCGTATCGTATGTTTAAAATATATAAGACAATTTATTCATTTAACTCCGCATCATTGGTGTTTTATACGAAAATAATTATACTCGATTATAATAATTATAGCTTACGTTACAATAATTAAAACAATCAAATACTAGTCAATTATATCCTAGAATAAAGGGGTAATATAGTTAATCGCAACAACCTTCAACCTGACATCTTTTAGAAGCAGGTAATCTTAGAATACGAAATCGACGCTTCAAAATCAGATATATAATTATAAAAGATCAAAATGTGAGTCAAACAGCTCGGTTATTAAACGAATTTGGGAGCAAATGTTGTTATAATTGTCCGAAATCGTTTCCAATGATATACGAATAGAATATAATTTGATTGTTATAACGTAACCTCAAGTTTTGCGGTTACCAGCCTTTTGCTACGTGCCTTCCGCTTGGCGTATGTTATTTTGCGGAATGATGCCATCGTGTAAAGGGCCGATTTAATTTTCATAATAACTAGTCCTTGACAATTTGATGTCATACAAATTGTTGTGGTTCTGAGATTTATGACTGTATCTTTTCGGGATGACAAATTTTGGGATAAAATTGCACAATTCATCTTGGAATTTAGGGGTAGCAATTTTAGTTCTATTATGTGTAGTTAGCTACAAGTTTTTTAACAGTAAAATTACATAATTTATCATGCATTCCTATAATTTAAAACCAGTCATTAGATTTCCAGCCATTCACTCGAAGAAGAAGAAGCTGCCTCGATTCCGTAGCAAAAATGGCAAAATAAATATTTTAGATATTTTTTTTCTTGTTCCAATGTTTCTTAGTCGATGAAGTCAGTAAAAAGCGAGCAGGTGAAAATGATCACTGCTTTTTATGTCTTTCGAAAGAACTGAATTTAGAAGTGATACTGAATTTTTTTATTAGGTACAAGACAAGCCCACCTAACACTTTGTGGCTATTAGATAGCAGAAAGAGTAGAAGAGCGGACCTCGGGCTCCAAAATTGTGATAATGAGGTCATCCTCATTATCACAATTTTGGAGCGTGACTGAAGCTGTTTGGGTGAAGGTTATCACAAAACCATGGCTTTTTTGATAACACAACTCACATAAACAGACGTTACTCGTGATCAAATACATCTAAGGATTGACTTGAAAGTTCTTTAATCATGCAGGGCTTTGGTGGTAGTCGCAGTTTCGTCACGTTTAGGTGCTAACTAAGCCTCGTGATTTCATCCACCGAATACGGGTCTATTGCACTTCGTTACATAGCCCGTCCAGTCGCGTTTCTGAATTTTTTACTTATTGCGTGACTCTAACAAATGCAAAAATATATTTTTAATTCACAAATGTGTTTCTAGAGATTGTGCTAATTTATCAAATCTCAAAAATCTAACTCTTCAGTTTTAAGTTTTAAAATATCATTAAATGATTAGGTAGGTAATCAAAACTTAGGTACAGGTTATCTTTACAAAGGATGATGTATTTAGTAGGATAATTTTATTTATTTAATATGTTCTTCTGGCGTAAAAACCCTGAATCCTCAATATTCTACGAACACCACAATCTCCTGAACAAATGAGAAACCAAATCGAATTGACTGTATGGCCTGAACCACCTACAAATTAAAAAGATAGGTAGACATTTAATTCGCTAAATAATAGTGTACAAAGTGAAGCCGACATCCAGTAAGTAATGACTAATAGGCGCCACCGATCGGCGCCGAACTTAGCCGACTTCTGCCGACCCGAAACATTCAAGTAACCACAAACTAATCAAACAACATATCATTATACCGTCATTTTTGGAAATGATCACCCGTGGGATAGACACTGAAAACGAGTAAAAGTATATGCAAAGACTAACAGATACTATACAGCTGAATAGATTCTGCCTACAGAGATAAGTCCGCTTAGAAGTTTTCAGTAACTTAACAATTCTGTTTATCTTCTTCCTCTTAGCGTTAATTCCCAGTCGCATCCGAAGCTTTCAGCTCGGAGTCTGGGGTCCGCTTTTACCAGTCTTAACCACGGATTTGGCTAGACCTTGATATTTTCCGTGAAGCGATTGTCATCTGACCTCCACAACCCAATGTTAACATTAGGCGATATCGAAGCTTTGCAGTTAGACCGTCTGACAACAATTCTGTTTATATCTGAACTAAATATTGTTAATTTCTACCCTAATTTTTAAACTAGATATTAACTCAATTAGAGAGCTTAGTTCAAATTTAGAATATCACCGGCGTGTATAATGTATCAAAATAGATAATTATGAAAGTGAAGAAGTGAAAGATGTGTATACCAAAATTGTAACAAGTGGAAACATGTTGTGGTCTCTGCCTAACCCAATGGGCTAAATGTGTATCTATTGACAATTGAATATATAAATAAAGTCTTAAAGTACATAATTGACTCAATAGTGATTTTAACATATCTACGTCAGGCATGATATACTTAATCTATGTCAAAATTATAAGGTGTTTACGTTGGACATGTCAAAAATTATGGCAACCTTTATTTGCGGTGCGCGTTACCGACCACCTATTATTATAACGAGAGCGATATTTCAGTTTTTGTGCCATTTGTGAATGGACTCTGGTTTCGGTTGCGATTTCGTTTTTTTGCAATACAAAGTAACTTTAATGGGCCTGTCTACAATGTTCTATAATTTGCACGTTATTATATATATACAGTTGTTAAATTGCCATTGTGGCTACTATAACGTATTAGTTTGCATGTCAGTTTGAAAAAATAACTGGCATATGGCATAAATATTGGTTTTAAATTATTTTACTTTTAATATAAATAACCTCACCTGGATTGTACAGTAGTAGGGAGTATGTTGTCTGAGCATGAGATCCGGGTTGCGATTTGTGGCTCAGACAAAAAGTATTAAATGGGATTTCTGTTAGGTTTATCTCCAAACGTTGCTCTATTTAAATACTTTTCAAGGCACTCAGATAATTCTCTTTTGATAGTTTATAAGGTACCGAAACGTAGGTAACATAAGGTAGGTTGTTTAATGGTAAGATTCTGAAGAATCTGAAAAAGGTAGCTAGAATAAACTGGGAGTGGAAGGCAAAGGATCGGGTGTTATGCTACGTAGGTACTACATTGGGAGAGGCCATGGCTAGCAGTGGACTGCCATAGGCTAATTGGTTAATTTTGTAACTTGTGACCTTCATGAATAAAGATATTTGCTTCACAATATTCGCCTTCAACGTAAGTGATAACATATAGTGGAACAAAATTCAATCGAATATTCGATTTGCTGCTAAATATTGATGTTTTATGCCCGCTCTACACGTTGGTGTACGCGTTGGTCAACACATCCTCTCGACACCGGATCCCACCATACGTCAAGTATGGCACACACCCCCACACTACTTGTTCGTTGTTGGGCAACGCGTTCGGCACTGTATTCGCCAAAGTGTAGAGTTCCACTTTAATTCTCATAGTATAGACTCACTACACATTTGAGCCTATACGCAAGTGTCTTTTGACCAAAAAAGAAGTACCTAACGACATTACTATTTTGAAGGGGTTTCTTGTCACGTTTTAAAAATTTAAAACGTCATTCAGTGTCCCATTTAGTTGTCGTGCAGTTAAATATTACACGTTGTTTATGATGTGAACTATTAATGTGACTGATAAATGGTCTTGATTGCTGACATAGGTGGTCGTAACTACCGACTATTTGGGAGATAAGTCAGGGGGTGGCACGTGCGAGATGACGATAGTGTACTAGTACATATTTTAAGGAGAAAAGTTCATCGTTTAACCTTACTTGTTTTGTCCATAACCACGTTTAAAATTTCAATTTAAAAAAATATAAATGCGTACCTATATAATTATAAAGTATAGAAGTAATAAAGTGTATGTTGTGTATAAAAATATACATATAAGAATGGCATAGGTTAATATGAATTATTATTTTACATAGGTATGTGGGGAATGCGCGTGTGCTACATGATCTTTTAAAGTCATCAAGGCGAATAAGACTGCTTGCTGTCTATCTGACATAACCCAATATTCTCACGTGGATTGAAAAACACAATTTATTCAATAAATACGTCTCTGCTACATATTTATAAATGCTTTTTTAAATGTCATTTTTACTACCAAGGTAGTAAATTAGCACTTTGCTTGCTAGCTTACCTTGGCCTATGAACGCTTGCAATAATAGTGGTGCCTCGCATAATGATGCCAAAACAAGAGGGATAGAAGGGAAAAAAATATTTTTAATATCTGAATTACTTTCACTTTAATTACTCGAAAGAAAATTGTTATGATATATTTGAACTATTTTTATCTAAACCGTATGAAAAAATTAATACACTTGTCCAACCAAACCCCAGCTATTTACAAAAAAAGCATCAATACTTTTAATCCTGACCCACAAACACAGAAGATCCTAGATTACCGCCAACCCAAAAACAAAAGCAAACTTAAGGAGTAACACCCAAAACATTAGCCGTAAAGCCGTACCTTCACGACTTGCCTCGAGCCAACATGCTTATTAGGGCCGCAACGCACCTGTGTGAATATTTTCATAATCTCACTAATTAGAGGTTCGCGATTCTTCCCAAAGACGCCGAACGCTCGGGTTTTACTGCAGAGGCAATAAATTCATCGACATTTGACCCTGTGGAGTTTTTAGGGAATTCTTCCTCGGGCTGTCGTACAACTACAGAGTAGGATATCAAATTTTGTTTATATTGCTGTTACTTTATATTAAATATCAGTTACGTGAAACCGATACTATTGATTTGTTTAGTGCGTTTAGATTCAATCTGTTTACATTTAGATGTGTTTATTTTTGTCTACGCCATAAAATTTGAATTGAATTACTTGATATTATAATTTCAAATACATTTGAAAGTGTCACCAGAATATACTGTACTCATCTTCATCTGGTTTTACGTTAAGTTAGAACGACATTATTGTTTTGCTTAAAACAGTTATAGAGTTCAGCAATATTTTTTGCAAATGTAAAATTGTCGTGAAATACTTCAAAATTGCTTTGCCACTTTCTCATTTCGAAATCCTCGTGAGTTCACTGCTCTGTGGGTTAATGTTGGATATATTTATCGCGGTGATCGTCAACCGTGGCGGATTGCCTCGAGGCACCCCGCCTCGGCTTTGCGTCTTTCCCACGTGCTCCGAATGCTTAGATTGCGTGCGACCTCCTCACCAACCATAATCGTTCACACTACTCATACTTCATCAACGACCGGACCATACAGTATCCTTGTTTCTAAATTATACGTTTCAAATTTAACAGTATCATAATCTACAGGTTAGACTGTTTCTTATTCTGTGGTTTTTTCGTCAGCGCTGTCTATTATATCTGTAATATCATATACGGACGCCATTGCTGCTTCAGTGGATCTACCGTTTGCTTTAGGCTACAATTCTTGGATTTCACCTTCGACTTAAGACCGTGGGATTTTGAATAAGCTTTTCGAGATTGATAATGATAACTGATTTTTTACTGGAGAATCTACACAACAGCTTAAAGTTGAAAGGCTTTGAACAGTTTCCATAATTAGTAACATTAATGATAGTTGATTTATCTATAACAATTTAGTAAAGGTATTCTTAGCGGTCATTGAATTCAAAGGTTCTAGAAATTTATATAACGAAGGAGTTTGATTGTTGCTACTAATAGATTTTAATAGCGTAGATACTTACAAGTATAGACAGTTGCTGATTTAGGGATTTTGTTTCAGTAATCAGCATATTGATTCTACTTCCAGTTTACAAATTTTTAAAGGAACCTATGTCTAGCAGACTCGTTATCTACGACACTTATGTATCTATAATTTTGTTTTATACATTATTTCATGGTAAATGTTAGACCAGCTCTTATGCTAACCCTGTAAAATGAGAAACCATGATTAATAACCTAAGGTAAGCATTAAGCATATCTATATCATTAAAATAATTATTATTCACACTCAGTTCAGTGCCATTCATCATGTATGTGGACTGCATATTTTTTGCTCAAATGATACACATAAATAAAATGTATTAAATATTGACATTAAAATAGCAAATCGAGTATTCAAATTAAAGTATTGCCAAGCCAACATAGGTTTTAAGTTAATAAATATTTATAGCAATAAAAATGTTGCTCATAGGCGTCTAATAACATTCAAATAGGCAGGTAACTACGTATGAGGCAGGCGCGGTTACAGCCTGAAATATTTGGAGGGGGTCACTTTTTCTAAATATGAAAATTCCTTCGGAAAATCGGTGGTTGGGAAAATAAACAGCTTCCATTTTTTATTCTTAATACTGAAGCTGGTTGATAAACAGAGGTAGGTGACAAATATTAATACATAAAATGAACTTAAACTGTTGTATTAGAAAATCTGTTTTATTCTCTTTTACATCCATTTCGAATTTAGTTACAAAAAGTCACTCGACTGATGTCTGTATTGAAAAAGGAAGAGCAAAAGTAATATTAGCCTCTATAATAGCAGCACACAGTAATCGTGGTAAGCCGCAGAGGCGATTACAAGCGTTTACTGAGCATTTACCGAATGATCCGGTAATCTCAGCCGATAATATTGGGAACATCTGAGGTATTTCTACAGGAACGTGGCCAGGAATTTTCGGTAAGGAGTAAGTATAGTATTTAGGCAGACATTCTAATTTGTTGATTGGCAATAAAAATTCTTTGGTTAAGTAGGATGAGTCAGAAATATGGATGTACGTACCATTTTGAAATTAAGGAGGAAATTTTATATGTTTATTCATCTTCTTTGAGTACCTGTATTATTATATAGATATCTTTATATTTTTATAAATTACAACAAATAATCTCAATTTGCATTTGTGTTCCTATTTTTTTCTCAGTTATGTAATACTAAATCATTGGGGTAATTAATAATTACTTTGCTGTATTTACTACTTAGAAAAATTACCAACATACCTATATTGTATGCACTTGTCCTAAATTGTCTGGTAAATTGGTTGATTCTGTATTCTGGTACTGGTGTAATTTGTTGATTTTCCATAATACTGACTTGTTTCTGCAATACGGCATCTGTTTAGTAAATAAATAGTTAAAAAACTTTGAAGTCAAGTTGTGTTATTTCGTAGCTAGTATAAACTTGTTACAGTGTTAATTAATTGAATCATATTAAAGCGACTAATAAAATAATACACGCGACATCAATAATAATACAATCTTATACTTTAAACAAAACTCAACCGATTGACCCTTAATTTTGTTTTTGATAGTATAACCTTACTTTAGTACCTATATCTCTTCACTCCACGAAAGCCTTTTTAAAGAACCTCCCCGAAAGATTTCGGCACGATTAACGAAGCGACCTGTTACGGCCTACCGCCAATTAGGCTCAATTTTCGGCTAGCACAAAGGCCTCATGTTGTCCTAAAGACCATTGCCTGGTAATTAAAACAAATAGGGTCAGAAACACCCCGCCTGGGGCGCCACAGGGCGGCGACGGGCGCGCGACCCGCCGTCGCCGACGGCATCCCAACCCCCATCATTATAATCTTAATCTAATTATTGAATTCGTACAATGTTGTGTTTACATTTTTTTTCTAATTTACCCCACTATACTTAAGCTTTGACGAGTAAGCGCTAAATGGCACGTTTAAAGCAATATATCATAAGATTCGAGTCACTGTTCCTCATAAGGATGGTTTCTCACGGTTTTTTGGCCAGATTTTCGTTAGGTCCTTAGATTAAGGCGGTGCATAGATTATTATAAGGCGTTTAAGGTTTTGCCTCTAGATGATTGTCACGATTTTATTGCATTCCGTCATTCGGTGGTGGTTTTGGTTTCGTTTTTATTTTGTGGTAACAACTAGTGTTTAACAGACACAAATACGACAAAAAATATATAGATTAAAGCTTCTACAGATTAGACTAATCATTGTGATCAAAACGTTACGGCATTAAGGTATTATTTTGTATTTGAAAGTTGAATAGTGTTATTGGTTACTTCACATTGTCCAGTAATTTTTGTTAATTTAAACGAAGCCAATTGAACATTCTCACACTTTCATCTCCTGTCATATCCTAGAAAATCATTACTTGTTTCGCAACTAGCAGTATTCATAATATTAGATTATCACAAAGTGTTGTCATTAGCAAAAATGGAGGCAAACATGCTAATGTAAAGGCGGGTTCGGATCCATCACCATTGCAAATCCATTCATCTGTTTTAAAAAATAGTTTACCGTTGTGATTGATAACAATAAAATGTTAATTATTATAACAATATTTTTGGAGAAGTGTAGTTGTAACCGGGATCCCACTAAGATAAGCCAACCTCACAGGCTTTCCTTTCGAGCTTTGCACGTCGTCGTACAGTGTCGTTGTTCCGGGGACGACCCCGGCAAGCCAAAACTGTCAAATATAAAACCAAAATGACAAGCATAACACAGAAGAAGAAGAATGCAATAAATAGCTCATCCTTACCAGGAGAATAATTTAAATTATCTGCAACTTATTATTGACAACTCATTTAAATAGGTGAAACGGCCGAGATAGTTCTAGCCTCGGGCGAATCGGCTAGTCGGAGCGCTTCGGCACTGCTCGGGTGTGTTCAGTCGAGATCGTGTGATCCCCATCCATCATAGACGGTAACAACCTCTATGCAAAACACTGACGTTACTGTCATCTTTGAATAATTTATGGAGCTGTTGTTGACTGTGACAGTGATGATTTTCCTCTACCTGTATTAGGTTAGTTATATGGCTATAAGTTAAACATGTTAATTAAGAGGTTTTGTTTCATTAATAGTTTTGTAAACATAACGATGAGCGATCTATGTTGCGTTGTGGTTAGCGGTAGAGCATTCCATTGCTAAAATAGAGGTCGCGACTTCGATATCAGCTCAGAGCAACTATTTGTTTGCATAAATTTGAACCCATGAAATAAAAGGGGCTGGTAATTTTTTCGTTTTTAATTTGACTCATTTGTTGCATGCAAAGGAAAAGGAAGTATTTCTTTAAATATTTTGTCATGGTCCATATAATGCGTTTTGTTATTTCGTAACCACGTCATTGCTAGTATAAGCATACCTATCAGGTTAACTTCCGTGCTTCTTAAGTAAATAACGGAACTATTATACCTTGGATCATTTAGTTTTTCGTCCGTCAAAGATTTTTTCTCAAGAATACCTACGTAATTACGTGCTTACATAATTTTATACTAAACACCAAAAATCTGAAGGATTAAAGAATCAAGCTTTTAAGTGAGCGTAATCAAAAGATAAGGTCATTTATATCACACTTTATCATCAAATATAAAAAAGCCTATTAGGTAGGATACTTCCTATAGGCTTTGCAACACGAAGTTTGGCAAAAAGCACATATTATGAAAAAATCTGTGAATCTAACGATTTATGGTTATTCTTAAGAAACTTCTTCAGAGAAACTAGCATTCTAGGGATGCTAGTTTCTCTTGACCTGGGTATAACCAGTTTTATATGTAGTAGAACTAGTTTCTCTTCTGAAAGTTAATTTTGTTCTTCAATCTAACTTAAGTTTTCCTTATTTTAAGGAACCCTTGTTATGCGAATGCGACTCGTATTTGCTCGACTATTAGGTACATTGAACAAACTACTCTTGCGTCGGTATTGTAGGATAAAAAATGTTTTATTTATCACCACTTTTATTTATTAAGTAGTACCTATTACTATTATTAAAATAGCATAATACTTTTAAGTAAATTACTTTAATAAAGTTCAGACAATAGATCACAAAAATATACCTACTCTAATATTACATATCCATTATGTGGTGTTCTCAGCTCTATAGCCACTACATCGTTTATGATTTCATTTCATAATTTATACATGGTATGGGGATCATTATTTACTGTTTGGCCCGAGGACATGAACCGGGTCAAAAGATGCCACCACAAAAAACCTTACCTCGACCGTTTAATGGACTTGCCTTTTGTACTGGCTGTATGGGAATGTAATTACTTACATGCATATATTTGTGACAGCACTTTTTAATTTCTTGTATAGAATGAGGAGCACCTAAGGGTTGAAAATAACAAATCTTATAACTGTATAAATGAACAAATAAATATTCTACAAAAATTCTACACAACGCTATCTACACCCAAAGTAAGAATACCTTGTGTTGTGTGTAGATTTCATTGTAAACAAATACATAAATGTTATAGATAAATGGATAAATACTTGTTATTCAATCACGTCTGAACGGCTGACTGGATATGGATGAAATTTGGCACAGAGATTGACTATAGCTTGGAGGCACACAGGTAACCAACCTACCTCGCGAATAGGTGTCTGTGCATTGTGGAGTAAAGATCAGTAAATTGTAAGGGTACTGGTAATTACAGTACCTTTGTAAAAACAAGAATAAGATGAGTGAACTCACATTAAATCCAGATCTATGGATGATGGATTACCTCGTTGACGTTTCAGGTTCTGATATAATTGTATTCGAAGTACTCCTGAAATACACCTACGCATTTTTTCGCCAGTTTAACCCTTCAACTATCAATCAGTAACCTAATGAGGCGAGATGAGGGTGTGTGGTTATATTTCTATTAAAGACCTAAAACAAAAGCCTGGATAGACAACTAAATTAAAGTAATCTGTTTTCATGGTCATGTTAAATATTCAGACAGCTAGTTAAACTATATAATATAGACTTGCAAAGGTCATGTACAGTACTGTTATAAATGAATGGGAATAGCCTTCGTGTTAAATTTTATATAACATGATGGATTGAAGTCAAATTTACACACATAATTTTTTTTTTGGGTGGTGAAGATCTTCTATAATGATTATCTTATACTCGTAGAATGTATAGTATAGTATATTCGTACTTTCCTATGGAGGCGTTTTGGCGTTAGCTATAAAAACTAACTTAAATTTTGCCTCTGATAATACCTATGACTTTTGTGGTAGCAATTACCATTTGACCTTCGAACCTCGAGAGGAAAGCCTGCGTTAGTGTCTCATCTGTCCTTCAGCCGGTGCCCCAGATTGCTTGAGAGGTTGACTTTTTCCAGAAGATTTTGATGGGGCCCAAACACTCCAGACTAATAAAAACCAAATTTATATTTGCTCATCGGAGCATGGATATAAATTAAAAATTCGTTATGCATTCCTGAAAAAATCTTCAAAATGGCGAGATAAATATTTCAAATGAAGAATGAAGACACGCTCGACAGCGACTTAGCTCATTAATGCTCATTTGGAAGAATATTTACACACCAATTACGTTATGGTTCCGCTTATTTATATGTGCGCATACGCACTTGATTCATTGCTTAGTGCCGTGTCGTTAGTGTCAAACGGAGCGTATATTTCAGGGGCAAATGTATAAACGATTATATTTAAGTTTATTGTACAATATTGTTGAGATGATTTTTAAATGCTTCATTTTGTACGATTTTGCATATATTTAGATAGGTATGTTTATTTTTGCTTTTTCTGTATATTCAATCCGTCAATTGACTGAACCCTATTATATAGTAAGGATGCTCGGTTAAAGGCTAGATACAGTCGATTCTAAAATGTTGACTTGTCTACTCATACGTCTTAGGGTGACGACGTAGACGTAAAATATTACAAACTATCGAAAATAATTTTACGCGTAAAATCGTAAATTAAATATAAAAATTTGATAAAATTAATTTTCACACTTATCACAAGATGTCGCTACTGGTCTCGATGTACTTACTTTTAATATATCGACTTACGCAGTGAGTTGTATCAATATTCTCAAAAACTGTTATATCCATGTGCTTACCTGTACTATATTAGGATTTCGGAATATAATTCCATCTAAATTTCATAACCAATTGTAAGAATTAAATCTCCTAAGTCCTTTCAATATTTCACAAGCAGCCAGAGCTGACTACGTTATATTGTGTTCAGCTGTATAGTTTATGTATACGAGTATTCAGAGCGAAGTAAAGGGGGTTTCCAAGTAATATATTTTGTTCCCGTAACTTTGTGCAGATCTAGATTGTCTTGATACCGCAATGCTCCCGTCACAGCGGCTAGACGCGGTAACGAGGGGAAACGGGTAACATTTCACTGGTGAACCACGCCCACCAACCATCAGATTAGATGGCGTTTCTAGTATCTTTCAAGTAAATCCTCAACCAGGACACAGCATGTATTTACATGTATACACAAAGGGTATCTACACACACATGTATTTTCTAAAGTTACCATAGGCGGGAGAGAAACAACGGCCTACCTGATGGAAAGCGGTTATCGTGGCCTATGGATGTGTGTAGCACCAGGGGCGTTACATGCGTACTGCTGACCCTGTAAGAACATCCCAATTTGTACATATTTTCCTATTGCAACTATTCGGAGAAAGTAGGTACGCCAAAATTTTCACAAGGGTAACAACATATTAGGATAAAACGGTAAACCAGCGTGCTATTGCCCACTGGTGTTCTAGGAAAACTAGTGATGGAGGGTATTACCAATTTGTAATTTATTTTATTGTATGCAATATTGAAGAAAGCCTTTACGGCTTCCCCATTTAAATCTGGTCTTACCTGACGGAATAACTACACCTCAGATAAAATAGAAGAACAAGGAATAACCGAAACCAAAATGACTTAGGTAGATACTGAGAATTTATATCATACCTATTTTTACTAGTGAGGTCCTACTCACCCGACCTTATGGGTGAGGGAATATAACAAAAACTAAAATAAGACAATCGTACAGCAGTCTAAGGTTGGGCTAGAAGCAATATATAATTACTTTAAATATAGACATCACAAACAATCCCCGAAATAAATTCACACAAATTAAAGCAATAGTACAGTTTATAACACTGACATCCATTTTTACACGCCTCGCAATTACTAAATTAGATATTCCATGACCTTTTAGAGACGTGTCATCTCCATATGAAATGAAAATTGCTGTCAATCGGACACGTACGAAACGCCGACTTATAATTTTGTAAGGTCGTATGCTTATGTCCATCGCGTTCCCAGGCTCCAGCGAGGTATGAATACATTTGAAACGTTCAATACGATTTTGTTGTTGATTTCTTTATCCATGTAATTGTTTTGTTTTCAAATGTTATGGATTAGTCAACTGTGATTGGGAAGCACTTAGATGTTTATGTGAAATTGTTGCATTAAGTGATGTAATAAATAACTGATATGAACGAACGATGAAATAAATAATTTGCAATGAAAATATAAAGACACCAAAAATTATCTGAGATCGGTGGCAAGTGTCGATAAATTAAAATGGTCAAAGCTAAATGTATACATATAAAAGCGAAATACCACTCACTGATTAATTACGAAATCTCAGAAACTATAATACCTATAAACTTGAAATTTCGCAGGCCTTATAGGGTGTAGACATCCGCTAAGGCCGTACGCTGGCATAGACGGGTGCGGGTCGCGGACGTACGGCGCGGGCGCCCGCGCCGTGCGCCCGCCTGTCCGTCGCGGGCGTCCGCTGCTCCGTCGCGGATGCCCGCGACGGGCGTCTGTCACCAGTATAATTTCAATAGCGTCGGTGTACAGTCGATAACTATGGATCATTTATTGATATGTTACTTAGCCAAAAGACGACGAGTACGACGACGTGAACAAAGGTGTCAGCCAATGAGCCCATATGTCACGTCTAGATTGTTGTGTGGAGAATTTGTAACCAAGTTTTCGTTATTAAGAGAAAATGGGCAAAAAATTTTACAAAAATAATTATCCAATTTGGTGCAGTCATTGGGAACATTTGAGGGTTTCATTTTTAATCACGCCGCGCCCGCGGGCCGGTCCGGTTCCACCGCACCGCTATGTCCCTGCAAGGGTACTTAATTGGATAAGGATTAATGCTGAAATGCTTAAAATCATCATTTTTTTTTTTCGTAAAATGTAAAGGATAAAAAATGGTTATTGCGGGTTATTCTTAAGTGATAGACATATTATACATATAAACCTTCCTCTTGAATCACTCTATCTAAAAAAAAACTCGCTTCAAAATCCGTTGCGTAGTTTTAAGCAGCTAAGGATTATTCTAAGTTTATTGCAACGACTGTACAAGCACGGCGCGTGTGACACGGATAACGTAGCGGCGGTCGATGATTTTGTTGAAACAGACCCGCACGCGTGCTCCGTCGCGCGGACACACGGCGCGTGCCCCGCTACCCGCGTGGCGGGCCCCGCCGCCCGCGTCGCGTGTGACGGGTATCCGCCTCACGGAGCTCTGCTCTTGAAATAACATGAAACAAGCACGCGAAGCGGACGCCCGCGACCCGCACCCGTCGATGCCAGCGAACGGCCTAAGAACGTTGTGTGCTATGTGTAAGAAAGCTCCTTAAACAAATTAATATACATAAAAAACTTATTGTGGGCATTATTTCACTTGAGAGCAGATACCGCAATAGTAATATCATGTAGAGTAGGTACATTTGTTGAGAATTACAAGAGGCAGTTTTAGCAATTAATTGTGAATGTGTAACATTATTATGCAGATGAAACATCAGATAATTACAATTGCTAAAGTAAGTTTACTAATATCTAATGTTTCATCTGCATAATAATGTTAGACATTTACAATTGCTAAAAGGGTCTCTTATAATTCTCAACAAATTTATTCTACATAATGTATTACTTTAGCTTAAGACTTTTGAGGATGGTGGGAGAATTCCCATGACACACAAAGTTTACACCCTTCGTTATAACTGACACCATATTATCATTCTCCATTGAAATGTGCTGTTGCAATAAACGTGGACATTGAAGAGGTATTAGCAGTTATATTAGTATGACTGTAATTATCGCAGAGCCGTTATAGCCATCATTATCATAGGTATAAGCTGTCAAGTCTCGACTTACGTAACTTCAGAATAACATGAGCTCATATAAAATAAAATCGGCCAAGAGCGAGTCGGAATCGCCCATGAAGGGTTCCGTAGTAGCAAAGGCGAAAATTGCGGTTTATGACGTATTAAAAAAAAACTACTGACTGGATCTCGTTCGAACCAATTTTTAGTGGTAGTTTTCAAGGCAATTTACATCATATATTTTTTTTAGATTTATCGTTCTCTTAGTTTAGAAGTTAGAGGGGGGGGGGGGGGGACATTTTTCCACTTTGGAAGTGTCTCTCGCGCAAACTATTCAGTTTAGAAAAAAATTATGTTAGAAACCTCAATAGCATTTTTAAAGACCTATCTATAGATACCACACACGTATTTATGGGTTTGATGAAAAAAAAAAAAATTGAGTTTCAGTTCTAAGTATGGGGACCCCCAAAATTTAATGCTTTTTTTTATTTTTATGTGAAATTCTTAATGCGGTTCATAGAATACATCTTCTTACTAAGTTTCAACAACATAGGCCTTATAGTTTCGGAGAAAAGTGGCTGTGACATACGGACGGACAGACAGACAGACAGACAGACAGACAGACAGACAGACAGACAGACAGACAGACAGACGGACAGACATGACGAATCTATAAGGGTTCCGTTTTTTGCCATTTGGCTACGGAACCCTAAAAATGTTTCTGTTAATAAGAAATCAGAATTAGAAATTTTGGGATGAATCTGATGAATTCAATAAATATTTTTGATTAATTTAATCTATATCTCATATTATAAAGAGAAAGATTGTATTGTTTTTTTGTACCACTTACCACCTAAGTACCATCAGACAAGCACGCAGGCGTCGCTGGGCCTCGATTCTACTAAAGCACAACCACTGTCACACCACAGAGACTGCGAGAAAATTCCATTTGATTTTAGCCTTTAACGTAATGCAGTTAAAGTTTAAAATTAAATGACTTTTTGTAGAGTGAATGAAAGAGTGTAATGAAATTCTTGTCATTTAATTTTGTAACTTTAAAAATATAGAAATAAGGTCTAAAATTTAAAGAAGTAATTTTTTGCAGTCTCTGTGGTGTGACAGTGGTTGTGCTTTAGGAGAATCGAGAGCCTGATGGAATGTGTTACTTAGCGTGGTCTATGGACCTGTGCAACACTAGGGGCGTTACACTCGCGCTGCCGACCCTGTATGAACCTACTAATGCCCTTCTCGAAGAACCACAACAGGAGGTTCATTCCACAGTTTAAGTAGGATGGGATGAAGTTCTTTTCATAACAGATTGTGCGTACTGTTTCCAGTCACAACATGTGAGAATGGATTCCCTGTCAGTGGCGGGAGGTAGAACTATAAATGAAAAAAATGACAGAATTTAGCTGTGGGCATCACTGTTTATATTGAATTGGCTTCGAAACTATATACTGGACCAATTTGAGAAATTCAAAGGACCGAAGCATGGATCATAAAGGTCATTTAAAGGTATGATTCCGAAGCCGACCGCCTATGACAACTGCCGACGCGTGCAGCACATACAGCGTACCCAATGCTTGTTAAACTCCGATATGGATAAAGACGACCATTGAGAAGCCGAGCCGCAATGAATTACGCGTATCAGTTGCGTGCGTCTGTAGTTGTCGTATGCGGTCGACTACGGAATCATACCTTAATGCTGTAGATTCCCATAAATTATTTGACATCTATAAAATTACGAGCATAATATATATGGATTAATGGAGTGCAACAGGAGTTCAAAATAGGTATACCACGAGGAAAACCGGGGAAATTCTTCAGAAACATCTGCAGTGGGAACAGGATTAGAATTCCACGCAGGCGGAGCCCTGGGCAACAGCTAGTCAAATATAATTAGATCAAACATGTCGACATCGGGTTACCTCAACTTATAAACGTTTTGTATGTTAGGTTACTTACATCGTTTAACTGCGAGGTACATTAACTGTGTCATACTCATACAGGATCTTTTGTGTAATATTGCAATGAAGTTACGGTAATCGATTAATATTTTAGTACACTGTCTTAAAGGTTTTAATTATAGTCTGACATACATTTTACCTAGTTTATAATTTAAATTATAATGAAATTTAGTACTCAATACCTGCTTTAGAGGTATTTTAGTAAAATTTGTAATGCAATAAGTCATTGAATATAGTCTATAGTCTGAATATCCACAAAAGTTGTACTATATGTTTTCATAGAAACGTAAACGTTACGTACCTATAAGGAACATTATAACGTACATAATAGTTGAAACCTAACATACACATAACAAGAATACACTTACGAAACATATAAATCACATGAACATTGCAGTTATGTATGGCCACAGCCTACTTGGCAGTGCTCCCATCTGCATATCGCTCTAGGTAAAGTTGGCGTGAAACAATCGCCTCTATCTGTTACAGTCTAAACCCCGTTCACACATGTACTGTGATATCAATATGTGTTATCGCAAATGGGTACAGTCGGAGCCACAACTGTTATACAAAACATTTTAGACGAATTTATTTGTAACAGTAAAGTACTGTATTTACTTATGTCGTTACAATACATTATAATACACAACACATACCAACCTTACGACAGGAGTACCTACACGAATTAATTCACGAGAATTTAATCATTCCACGGCAACTTCTTGTAACTTACTTCAAAATTATTTTTAGGTTGACTAATAAATAAATGGTAGATGTTAGAACCCTGCAAGAATTGACGTAAGTAACGTTACTTACGTCTGATACGTATCAGACGTTAATTTTGTACAAAATACTGAGGATCAGCGTACACAGGATCCCATCAGGTTCCGAGTGTGGCAATTTTGTGTGACTACGGATCGGTCGTCAAACTTTTGGACGCAACTGAGAAATCGCAATGAGAGTAATGGTGATGTTACAGTTCAGTACAATCCCGGTCGCATTCTAAGACCTTCACCTCGGAGTCCAGGGTTCACCTTTTTCCAGTCTAATTACGACGCGGGTTCGATATTTTCCGTGAAGCGACTGCCATCTCCATAACCAAACCCAGGTGACATCCACAATCAATTAGCGATATCGAAGTTCTGTAGGTAGACCCGTTCTTGGACTTTTCAGGGCGCTAACTACCCATTACAACTACTATAGGCTCGTTCGTATTGCAAGTGGGACTAACGGCTTAACGTGCTCCTCCAAGGCTTCCATGCCTCAATGTCTTAAGTCTGTCATCCTAAGACTGATTTGGCAGTGTTATTTAACGTTGCAATTTGTTAAGCTACTCAGTTACTATTTATCGACGAGCCTCTATTTCATCAGAAAATTCCAAGCCCCACGTATCTTTCCACTAAACTCAACTGTCCAGAAAATGCACAATCAGCTTTACGTAATGATCAGATATCGTTGCACCTACCTTTGGGCGTGTCGGGAGGGCGGGCGCGTTCTAATTCAAATTGCCAGTTACTTCTCACGCAAAGTGCGTAGATAGCACGCAAACTACACGAGAAACGGAATTGCGTCAGTGACTCATTTTGTGCCCTAGTTTCACTTTTTCAGTGATAAGGGCCGTTATGTGTTGAAAGTACTGGCAATCTGTCCTGCAATACGTAGTGTTAAATCTTATAACACAACTGCCCTCTACACAGGTGCTACAATCGTTAGTAAACGTCAAAATACGTCTTAAATGGATTATGCTATTCTACTATAAAATAATGTTTTGCCATTTTTTCTTGGGGGCTGTACGGATTGATAGGTGTCCTTCGTGTCCTAAATGATATTCGGCTAGGTACTCTAACTGGACTACGTGAGTTATGCTTTTAGCTTTACTACTATTGTCAAATCTAGTCTGGTTTTAAATAAAGGATTTGACAGGCAATTTTAGTCCTGGTCTGATACGTTATTAGTTTGTTAGGATGTCAATCAGCAGGTATATCGGCTCGCAAGTGAAGTTGGCTTGACCCAGTAGGTCTTGGTGGGATCCCATACTACCATTATGTACCCATATCATAATTGCGTAACCTCTCGTTAACATTATTGAATTCCAAGAGTGCCAACATTGGGCTCATGTAAGCTGCACCAACGATCTTGTTTTTGATTCTATTGATTAGGTACAAAGAAGATACCTATTTCCTGGAAATTATTAATATGGTTGTTTTGAATATTATGATATTAATGTCATAACGCAAAGGCTGATTATAAATATGTTGATTATTAACGTAACTTTGTTGTTATTTACAATGTTACACAATCAATCAATTGACTTATTGCAGTTCACTGCTGGACATAGCTTAATAGCTCCTCTCAATGTGCGCTATTGTGCCCGATTCTCCGCTTTCCGCATCCAGTCTGACCTAGCCACTTTTTCAGGTGGCATCGGTCATCTGGCTAAGGGGTGCCGGACCACCAGTATTATATACAATGGCAATATTGAAAGTTACTACGTAATAACATTATTGATAAGAACCCCCAAGAAGATAGTAATAAAATAGACATTAAACTCTAGATGTATGCTTTTACTAAATGCTTACGTTGACCACGTATCTGACATGATCGAATGAAGTACAATAAATATGCAATAAACGTGTTCCTTTATTATAAACTTTTACTATCTAATCGAATGATAAAACAATGCAGTTAGCAGTTGTAATTACGTTGACATTTATTTCGACATGAAGGATTATTATACTGCGCGTAGCATGCATATGTGTAGTTATTTAGGTATGGGTATATTTTTAGTGACATTGTGTAAATAAGTTGCATAGCAATGGGGTATTATGAAGTCTTAACATGACTTTCGTGGCCAAGTCTGATTGATGGACGAGTATCTGGCGTAGACTTTCCTCTTGGGACGTTGGACGACAGTTGGTCCCATTAAAACCACATTGGTAAGCAATTTGACCTTTAGATCTAGGTGTAAGCGGCCCCGTCTCTAGGGTGAAAACTTCAGATGCAACTGGAATTCACGCTAAGATGTGATTCTATGCTCAGAAAAATAGGTACTTAATGGCCACCCTACAAAAACCTATAAAGATCAAAACAAAATCAACTTTTATGGAAAGGTTTAGCTTCATAGATAGATACAAAAACTTCATAGATACAAAAAAGGTAAAAACCTAGTATATTGTTCACCTGATGGTTTATAATCCGTTGTCAGTTATCACTAGAACTCCAACGCTCCGTTAATTTTACTCCAAAAATAATTTCCCCCTTTTATACAGCTCTAGCTTTTGCCCGCGCCTCCGCCTGCTTAGATGTCGGTAATCGCGACCAAACATAGCCTATGTCCTTTCCCGAGGTCTAATCTATCTCTGTACCAAATTTCATCAAAATCGGTTCAGTGGTTTATGCGTGAAACCGTAACAGACAGATTATATGTATATTAAGATGCCCTTATAGCATGTTTCGATGCCCTTCTTATTAATATTTTATTTTCAATCGATAATTCGTTGAACAAACAGAAACAGATTTCTCACATTAATCGCAATTTATTTACAACAAAATTAAAAGCTTCGGATTCAAGATCGCGTGTTAGTACCCACTTAATAAACGCTACCTTTTACTTGAAGTTAGGACTGCGGTTCTCTTGTGCGATCATTATTATAACATTAGTGTTTAAATTACAGTCAATTTGAGTCTCAATTTGTTATAAATGGCTACTGCATTGACTGATGGGTCTAGATTACATCTTAGGTTTTGTAATATTACGTGTTTACCATTTTGTTTAATCATCATCATCATCCTCATAGCGATTACCCAGTTACCTACACCCAAACTTTGCATTTTGAAGCCCAAAGTCCGCTCATTTCAATTCGTATATTGACTTTTTCAGAAGCGACTAAGAAGTCGCTTCTGAAAAAGTCAATTCTGATTAGCAGACTAATCTCCCAATTCTGAGAAGGAAACCTGCGTGACCTGCGTCGGAGCCTCATCCATTGTTTAGCAGGTGCTCAAGACGAATACGTGAGGTTGTCTTGGTCTCCAAAGTTTTCACAAATAATGTGATTCTGTCTTATATTATGCATATTTTCACGATAAATAAATTATTAAATATGTATTCTATTATTACTTGTGTCTATTTTATGCCGGATTTTCACGGACCCGGACGTAGACACGAACATATTTGTATTCGACAAATGTGTCGGCAGTTTCACGAACGAGCCTCTTTCCACGGTGCGTAGTCCGCGAAATCACGGACGCCTCTGTAAAATCGCAGGTCGTGAAAAGCGACCCTTACATAGGTATGGTATGGTATATAAACAACTTTGATAGAAAACTTTATCTTGTTTCTTTAAATTTTTATGTTACTGTATGTGTTGTGCGCTGCCAGAAATTATAAAACTTATTCTAAAAGAAAAAATAAATCCTACTAATCCTACTTCCTACTAATATTATAAATGTGAAAGTTTGTGAGAATGGATGTGTGGATGTTTGTTACTCTTTCACGCATAAACGGCTGGACCGATTTGGTTGAAATTTGGTATGTATATAGGTTATACCCTGGATTAACATATAGGCTATATATCAGCGATGAACGGGATCAGAATTCCACGCGAGCGGAGCCGCGGGCAACAGCTAGTAAATTATAAATAGTCCCTGTATGATAGTTAGCAATGTGGATCGCCCCCGCATTCATAGAAATAGACTACATAAACAAAGTCGTCCTTCGTTCCTCTCTTCCAATGCGTGCAATCCATATATCGCATGCGTAAAACAAGCTCGCCCTTTAAGGATATCTCAATCGGTTAATTCAATAAATTGATTGCCTTAATAAACGTTATTAGTCTTTGAAAGTTGTGTTTAAATCACTCGGTGGTTGCGTGATAAGATGCTACTCGTGTTGGCACGCAACGCTTCATAAGTTGTAGCGTTATAGCTTTAGGCTAATTTTTGAACGCTTGGGATGTTTTTGATAGTTTATGTAGCGTGCGATTAAAGTACCTCGTTAAATATGACGTTGTATTATTTTTTAGTTAACCCATGGTGTGAAAATTATTGCAAGTGCTTTATAAACTAGTGTCATGTGGCTACGCTGAATGTGAATGGACGCTACTTGAATAGCAGTATCTATAGTACCATTAAAAGCGTTATAATACACCCTGTACTTCATATATAAACAGTGATTTTAATAGATATCTAAGTAATCATTCGATCTTCTTGGTTCTTGAATACCTACATAAAATTAGGAAAAACATAAAATGGCATTAACTATAATGAAAAGGAAGAACAAAAGAGAAGTTATAAAATCATTCATTATTTCCGTTAGTACGTAAGAATGTTGGTAGGTGGCTCTAGTATCACACCAAAACGTATGAAGACTTATTTTGAATACCTAGGGCGTATCCAGGCAGCTCACTTTTTTAGTCTTCTCCTGGAAAATGTACTAGACGCGGGCACTAGTTTAAGGCCTCCCCCACATTAGGCGTGCGCGTTCGTCGAGCGTGTGAGCGACAAGGTAACCTATGTGTAAAAAACGCGACATGAGCGCCGCGTTCGCGTCGCGTGCACTCTACACACACGCCGCAGGGCAGTAAAACGCGACGCTCACGCAGCGTGCACGCGGCGCTCACGTCGCTCACACGCCCGACGATCGTGCACGCCTAATGTAGGTCTCGTCCTGAAAAATGACTTTTTCTATTCAAAATAGGAAAAGTCAGCTTACCTACCAATTGTTTCAAAATGTCATCAAAATTAAATTAACGTTATCACAGAACAGATAATGGTACTAGCGTAGTCTATCAGTCTGGTAGTATATCTAAAATTGAAATCACAAAAACATCCAATATGGAAATCACGACAATCGATTTTGTACAGTAACTCGATCCCAAAATCTTCGCAGTCTACTCAATCCTATTAAGCAATAATAACTCAAAAAACAAAACATAAATAAATCATGATACACTTAATGACAGCGTACCTACTACAGTGGGAAAAATAATATTGATTGTGGCGCAATCGGAACACCATTAAAATAGTCAGTTTGATTGAATTTCTCATGGTACTGTTGTGAGAAACAAGCTAATCGGTAGCTATTATGTAGGGTAAACCAGCATGTTGGCAGCCGTTGTTGTTCTTATTAGTCACTACTGCTATAAATACGTATTTTGTTACGTATAGTGGGGAGGGGGGGGGGGGGATGAATGAATGAGTGGATGGATGGATTGATGGATTTAAGGATGTTTGATATTTACTAAGAGCTATTTAAAAAACTACCATGAGTCATCATCATTGTGCCGTTAATCCTGGTCGCATCCAAAGCTTTCACCTCGGAGTCCGGGGTCCTACAAGAAGTGCCTAATGTAAATACCAATAAAAATTAAATAACATACAACGGTTATTGTTGGTTCCACCAAACGCGTACGATAACCTTGATGTAACAATCGCGTACGCTTTCAATTACGTGGGCACCAAGTTCTATTAGTTTTAGTTGCACGCAATGCATGCAATGACTGATAATTCAACTTTTCGCAGGCATTTCCCATTTGTCCTTAGACTTCAATTTAGTAGCATATAAATATTTTACAAAATAAAAAATGTGTTAGTACAAAATTGTAACATTATTTTCGAGATAAATATTTCATTAATTTATGAAATAAATTAAAGTTGTTCAAAATCGTTCCCACGTTCAGTTATACAAATCCCAGTAGGTACGCACATAACTGGTACATCCACCTCACCGTTTAAGGATCGTACAAATTATAACCCACTGTTTGTGAATCTTAGATTGTTACGATCAGATTAATATGTTGTTATTTTGCCATTGGTGTATCATGATATGCATTGGTAATTACACAGTGTAATAAACGTTTGAATAATTTATACTTCAAGAATTGCATGGTGGTTTAAAAGATCATCAAGAGAACTGCTACCGCGTGAAGTACTGTAGGTACTTGTAAATAATCAAAGTACGTTTAGTACTTTGATTATTTACAACTAGGTACAGGTATAGTCAAATGGTCAGTACCTACGTATCTTTGATCTTAACGTAACTTTAACTTTAAGATCACTATTTTCTTTTGGGAGAGGGTTGGATCGACAATTAGGTAGTACATAATAACTCAATGACTTAGTAACATAATTTGAAATAGGAATTTAGGGTTCCGTACCCAAAGGGTAAAAAAATAATCCTTTAAGGACTCCACTGTCTGTTTGTCTGTCACCAGGCTGTATCTCTTTAACCGTGATAGCTAGACACTTCAAATTTTTACAGAGGATGTATTTCTGTTACCACTACAACAACGAATACTAAAATCGGCACCGTTTGTGCGTGAGTCCGATTCGCAGTTGGCCGGTTTTTTTAGTATACCTTCCTGGTCAATTCCAGGAGGGCTGCATCATTGTTTGCAACTTAAGTGGTACCTATATAAAAGACAAATACCTGGTAGGTATACCGTGAGAAATATTGAGCAGTCATAATAAAGAAAATAAGATTTTGCGAATTTGGTCGAACGTAGTTCGGGTCCACGATGTCGATTATTATTTAGTGTATTAGTATAGAGCGGATAAAACCGATCTCAGAATATTATTTAAGCACAGTTGTTATAAGTTGGGAAGGCAAAGTAATGTTGCTATGTATTTTCTACTAGGTATCTTAACCGAGAATTACATCTTTATTTCTGATTTATATTCCTCAAATAAAATTACGATATCAAAAATAAGTATAAATAAAACAACTGTACTGTATGATGCTACTCATCAGGGATATTCTGAAGTTGAAAGAACATTGGAAATGAAAAAAAAAACAACTATTGATTATAATCTTAGCAATTAATTGGGAATGAACAATTGTGCAGTCAATGTAGAATAAAAGATATATACAGTTTTCTGATATGTATTTATAATAAAGCTTTATTATAAAATTAGAAATAGCTGGTGAATAGAAATCTTGTGACAATGTAGATATGCAAATATGAAATCTTTATTTAGTAGGTCTGAAAGGTATTTGAAACTGTAGAACTTTTAATAGTTGCGGCATTGTAATACGAAAGTTTTAACAACTTTATCAGCTAAAGAAATAACAAGTCATACATTAAAAGTGGTATCATCTGCTCTATACAACTTCTTATACATTTTTTACGCCAGACGCGAGCTCAAGCGCATTGTGGGTGGATTTTTTCACGTTTCTTCAACGATTAGAATTGTAAACTCCCATCGCATCGCTTTTTATTGTACCGCTCTTGTACAATCTTGTTCATCTTGATAGCGTTGATAGCACTTCAATGTCACATAATATAGTTTAACTTTGTATGTAGTTATACCTACTATAATCTACGTAGGTATACAGTTTACAAGATTATGACTTTGATTCAGTAGGTATTTCTACGGTACCTAGATAAAGATTTATCTCAAATTTACAATCTAAAACATAATGAAAAAAATAGTCAATACACCTTTGATTTAAGGGCGTTGCAAATCATAATACAGTCGTATAAATAAGAACAAAAATAATTATAATCGTAAAAAGAAACTAAAACAAGAGTAAAGAAAAGTAAAAAATATGAAACTATTGCAATAAACGTGGAAACTGTAAAAGGGGAACTTAACTAGTGGTAGACGTAAGTTAGATAGATTAAAAGAATCTATTTATCAATCTCATATTTGAATTATCAAAGGCCGTCACAACAGAGTTAATACACGTTATTACTCGAGTGGATGAACGCAAAAAAATGAGTGCAGTGCACGCCGCGACTCTGAACGCAAAAGGGCGATAAATTCCGATCAGAACGCAAGGGCACTGGGTCGGGGCCCAGCTTAAGGAGATGCTTCAATATTAGCAATATTAAAAAGAATGTATAGTAGGCGGTTTAGACCTACACGGTCTATAAGTCAAAAACTATTATTAGAAAAGATAGTGATATAAGAGATGTGTTATTTTAAACTATAATGATATGTCTATCCCTGTGTCGATACAAATTTGATACGGCCGTTCTGACGTGATTGAATTGCAAACATCTAGCTGGATTTTTGCCGTAAATAAGTAGTGAGTACATGACAGATTTACGAGGATAACTTTTAACATAGTACTAGGTAGATCACCATCTTCTTAGTGTGGTTACCTACATATTGATAATATAGGTTTGTATATTGCACACAATAACATTTAAAATTTCATTCTTGTTAATAAGCGTACTACACTTCTATATACACTCTAAAACCTTTACAAACGTATTCTTTAAAACCTTCTTGAAGCCCCAAAACTCACACAATACGAGTACCAACATAAACTCCGTATGTTACGGTACGTTTAGTTCTGTAATTCGTCACACCCTTTACACTCAAATTACCTACATACATAACATACATAGTATATAAACAAAGACCCCTCCAAAGCTACTCTACCAATGCCCTGCAATTGTTTCAAAACTTTCTCTTTCCGTATAGACCTTAAGCATTTAAAGTGTTAATGCTCAAAGGTTTCAATGAGTATCCATAACATTATAGACCGCAAGTTTTCAACCGTGTTTTGTGAAAGAACATCTGTTCTTTAGCACTTCAATTTTCTATGCTCATGTGAGAATGAAAGAGAAATGTGGCTGCTTATCGGCGGTTTGTGGTGCGAGCTTCTAGTCAACCGTTTTGGTCTTAATTGTTGCTTTTACGTGGTTATGGTGAAGTTAAAGCTATTCTGTAGAGTACGAGAATTTAAACTTTTTAACACAATTTAACAT
This sequence comes from Eilema depressum, assembly GCA_914767945.1. Lineage (NCBI taxonomy): Eukaryota > Metazoa > Arthropoda > Insecta > Lepidoptera > Erebidae > Eilema > Eilema depressum. Next base: position 7,470,369 of record OU612026.1, read on the forward strand.
AGTACTTAGATTAGTAATTACAGTCGTCATCAGAATTAGGCTAACACGGCCTAACTTACTGATCAGCTTAGTTTTTTTTATACCACATAGGTCACAAACAAGGACACGACCCATCTGATGGAAAGGTAGCTCTGAAATTTTCATAAATTAATAAAGAAATATAGAAAAATGACAAAATATTCTGCTAAAGATTACTAAAATAATTATACTTACAACATTTATTGATTTATTTAAATGTAAAAATCGTATGCAATTAAATTTTTTTGGTAGTCAGCAACTTCTGGGAGCATCTAGTCCGATACCTTAATCAATTAATCAATTAGCCTATTGCAGTCCACTGCTGGACATAGGCCTCTCCCAATATGCGCCACGTTTGCCGATCCACCGCCTTCCGCACCCAGTCCATCCGATACCTCAAATTGCAATATTTGACAAAAGATAAAAAAAATCATGAAAGATTCGTGATGTCTTGGTTCATACATCATGTGCCTACTAAGATTAATTTAGATGAATATATCAAACTTTTAGCAACGCCGTCAACTTTCTTCAACGTTTACAAATAGCATAATATTCATAACAATCTACCTACTTACTTTAAAAATAGAACCTCTAAAAAGGTCAAAGTTTATACATGAATTAATGGTAATCGAAACACTCACTTGGTTTTTTTGTACTATGTCCCATTCACTTGCAAATTCCATAATAAGCCCGAGGGCACACTTGGTTTCCCACGATATATTTTAAATGAAAAAAGGTACATTAAAATCCATAGCCTGATTCAGCCTGATATAGATCTTAACAACACAACAACAAGATTTCATTTTCATCGATTTGAAAAGGCACTTAAGATATTTTTAGTTAAGCATATAGAGTACTTAATGCGACTAAAATCCATCCGAAGAAATCGTGTTATGGTACGAAATTGAACTTTATGGCAACCACATAAGAGTAATGATAACAGCTTAATGAAGAGATTAGAACGGTTAGTCTGTATGTTGTTTTCGAAGAAATTTCTCTAGAGCTCTTTTTGATATAGCACGCGCCTTTTTCTTAAGCTGTGTTTATAAGGCCAGTGTTCCAACGTTTACAAGGCCAACTTCATTTATAATTATTTTAATAGCTTGAGTGACTTCAGTTGACTTGTTAGATTTTAGTAACGGTCAAGGGTTTTGTGAACTATTAAGTTACCCCAGGCGCGGTCCGAGGGGGGGGGGGGGGGTCACAGGGGACATGACCCCCCCCCAAAACCATGCACTTTATATTGAAAAGTCCCAGTACGAGGGGAGGGGGGGTTAAATTTCTTAAGGAATTTCCGAAGTGACCCCCCCCCAAAACTTCAAGCTGCGACCGGCCCTGTAAACGGGCAAGAATGCCATATATGTTGAACGATTGGTTTATACCGTTAACATCCTATGGTCGTACGTCCAACAAATGTTTTTAGGCAATGAATCATGTGGATGTAGTTTGTATAAGTATACCTTCTTATATTAACAGGAATTACCGCGATCATGGATAGATACGTTTTGATCAGATTACAGTGGCCATACTTCCTCCAGTTAAAATATTCGCCTCTTCAAATGTACGATAATCGAAGACCTGCCTATATCATGATTTAGTGGCATGTGTCCGCATCGAAGCAATAAAAGTATTGATGTAACTCGGTGCAATACCATAGATTACCAATACTACCTTAACCGAATTCCAAGAAAGTCAGAGAACTACATATATCAATTAATGAGTTAAATTTTAATGATTATAACTTGTTCAGTACTAGAGCGATATGCTCACTTCCACAGGTTTGAACTTCAATTCAATTCTTTATATTCAAAATAGTGCAACAGTCAACAACAACGTCAAAAAACTGTTACAGCTTTTTGACGTCAAATTCTCCTTAAAACTTTTTTTTTTTATATATTTAAAGGATAATATATAGGACTAAGTTTACCACCGCTTCCTAGGCGCTAATGGTGAAGAAACGGCGCAAAAAAACTCCACTGCGGCATTTTTAGGACGGACGTCAATTCACAAAATGTAGTTTCTAAATAACTAAAAACTAAATATGAACGTATATACATTTGTCTCGCGTCAGCTGTCTCCTGTCTTTATTGTATAGACATTTATACAATAACTGCAATAGTGTGAGCTATGCCTTACTTACCTGGCTTGTGTCCGACCAATGTCCGACATTCACGGGCAGTCGTGATGTTCAAATTCCAACAACGTGCATGTCATATATGTATTATAATAACATTATATGCAATATGTTCGTTACAACATATTATACTTACCTATTATGTCAAAATAAATACGAAATAAAATTGTCCTTCCGATTAAGCAAATAATGTTTTGTAGTATAGTTACTGGCATAGATATCTTGACCCCGGTGACGTCACAAAGTTAACTCTATATACACAGTACCTACGCTGTTTTTTTTGGTGTATTTTCAGGATAGCACGGGGTGCTACGGCGTCAGAGGGACTCTAATCCACCAATCATGGATTAAGTATATCAAACAAATCGGAACCCTCTTGATCACATTCTTATACCTACTTCTTAAGTTACTGTTTAACGTACTCTCCGATACACGACCAGACCAATACAAATAGCCATATTTATGCGTAGAATTATGAAAATCCTAAAAAAATATTGTGCAATTATCTCTGTGATTATACAAGTTAAATATTTTAGGGTGTTCCGGTTTGAAATGGAGAAAAAAATGAAGTGGTTTAGTCATGGGCGTCATGGCACGACTTCACTACATCCGGCTTTTGGAGTAGTACATTATGAATATTGGTAATATTTTATGCAGATTCTTTTTTTTTTTTTTTTTAAAGAATTTAGCAACCGAAATTACTAATATTCCCGTTAACCCCTCCAGCTAAGCTAAATTACTTGTGTTAGGAGTGGGTTCACGCCGGTAGTGTAATGGCCAGGATTCGAACCCGGGACCTCTCGATCGTAAGGCCGACTCCTTAACCACTAAGCTACCGACGCTTCAATTATTCAAACTCCTCTTCTTCTTCATCAGAGCACCAATCCTGGTTGCGTCCAAGGCTTGCACTTTAGAGTATTAGGTCCGTTCTCCTACTCCTACTACCCATAATAATGTTTGTTTCAACTTTTACGGGGGAAACTGCCATCTGGCACGAACCTGTATGACGTGGATAAAACTTACACCCGTGTCTCATCGCTTGATTAAATGAAGCTCTGGTGTCGAGGCTACAGAGGCAGGTGTTTGGAGGAGGCTGGTCTGCTTCCACGCCGTGAAAGCACCTTTTTTTTCATTCTAGCGTTAATCTCAGTCGCATCCGAAGCTTTCACCTCGGAGTCTGGGGTATAACTGCGAGTTTGGTTGATCTTCGATATTTCCCGTGAAGCAACTGCTATCTGACCTCCATAACCTATTGGCGATATCGAAGTATTGCAGTTAGACCAGTTGTTGGACTATTTGGGCTCCAACTACCCACAGTTTAACGTACTCTCCGATACACGACCAGACCAATACAAATAGCCATATTTATGCGTAGAAATATGAAAATGCTAATAAATAAACTGTGTTCTTTTTTAGTTTTCGATGCCGTCGATGAGATCAGAAGTAGTTAACAAAAAATGTGGGTATTCATGAAATGTATTATGCTACAGCTATTAAAGCTATCTTACTGATTGACTGTGACCTTTGTAAATCTTCACCGTATTTATTAGGATAAGAGTTCAGGTGTTTTTGTTACACTCTGATGCAGTTTTCCGCATATATGTTTTTGAAGCTTTAACGATATACAAATATCGACCTCCGTGTCTGGTAGGAAGAGACCGGAAAAGTCGACGATGGTCTCAGTCAAAGGTATCCTGTATTTTATTTGGCATTTTTTGCTGTTCCGGGGGTAACTACCACCCGATCCCTCAAGCCCTTCTTCCTCAAGAGTCCTTCAAGAGGAAATTCTGCACCAGAGTACATACCTACTTGAAGGTGAGGTTGGCTAGGCCACCTAAGATCTTAATGGATCCCTGGGGTGGAACTGGTTCCACGCCATGTTTATACAAATTAGTGCAGTGAATACTACTATATTATAAAAAAAACAGTAGGTAAATAGAAAAAAAACAATAGTCATCTAGTATGTAATTTTACTAATTTTCTACAAGTGCCTCCACAAAATCCATGACGTACTTTTCCCAAAAATACTTTTTACAGCATACTTAGTTTATCTTGTCTGAGTGCTGAACACACATGAATGTATCCTCAGCTGTCTCTTGTGATACCTTTTTAGAAATGAAAGAGATATTGCACCAGCTAGAGTCCAGGCATTGTTTTATAAGTAGGTACTAATAAAATATACACTTCAGTATGTGTCAGTGGTTACCGTCACGACATAGCGTGCGTACTTGATGTAGTGTAAAACTTTCTGTTCAGCTAATTGAGCTGTCCGTCTCAGTTGTTTAAACAGCAGTTCTTCAATCCTTTTAAATGTTTAGTGGTATTACTCATCATCGCATAGGTCATTACTACAATGGCGAAGGAAAATGTTGGGCGTAATCCATCATTCCACTCGCATACCAAGAGTAATGATAAAAGATGGTAGTAAAATGAACTCTAGCCAACCCTGGAGTATGGCCCCCCATCAACATCTTCGGCACCCGAGCTAACCTCACTTGCAAGCCAGTGCCCCTGTTGGTAGGAACGTAGTTACCGTAGCCTATGGACGTTTGCAACACCAGGGGAGTCACACTCGTGTTGCCATCCCTTTTTGAAGAAGATAGATAGATAGATAATTCTTTATTGTACACCAATAGATTTACAGTATTACAAGTAGGTAGCATGTTATAGTTCAATGTACAATAGGCGGCCTTATCGCTAGAAGCGATTTCTTCCAGGCAACCTTGAAGATATGGTAGTAGCTTGGAAAAATCACAGCAGGGAGTTCATTCTACTGTTTGAGCGTGCGCGGGATGAAGTTCCTTTCAAGCCACACAGTGTGCACTATTACCGCTCGTAATAGGTGAGACATGGAGAAGGAGTCCTACTCCTTGTATGGCGAGCGGGGCGATGATAAAATGTACGCCAGAACCTCATCCATTTACCTACGATCACGAGGTCAGATAGCAGTTCCTTCCTCGAGAGTAGCTGGGAGGTCATATGGCAGTCACTTCCATAAATGCCAACACACAATAAATAAAAAGAGGGGACTAACAAAACCTAGGCTCTGAGGAAAAGCCTCGGATGCAACCGTGAATAAAGCTTTGGATCCCGATCAATGGATCTTCATAGGATCACAGCCGTCACAGGATATCGTAGTATTATAAATAAGGCCTATATTCTTCAAAAAATAATGGATTGTCACTTGGAAGGTGGTATACCTACAGGACAGGTCATGTTTTGATGTGGACGCAGGGGCGCATAAGTCAAGGGTCGCGTCAAACGTTCGACAAACTACACCATTGTAAGGCCATCACAAAGTCTTTTGATGAGAAGTGAGAATAAAGGCGCTAGTGACATTTTTGGAATTTCTTTATTCTTAACCTTATTATATTGTAAATGTGAAAGTTTGTGAGGATGGATGGATGTATGGATAAATGTTTATTGGAAGTTTGCGCAAGGACAGTTGAAACGATCTCGATGAAATTTACTCGGAGATAGATTGTTATTTCAAATAGCTACTTTTGACCTCGAGATTAGATTCCTATGGGTTACAGAAAAGGAAATAATAACTTACACGGGTAAGTACAGGCAAAAACTGGTAATCGAAAAATAGTTATAAGTATTGTATGTAAACTTAAAACATTATTTAGTAGTGAACGGTCTTAATTTAAGAAGATGTTAATAATTATAATTAGATAATATGGATCAATACTCTAATAACATAATTAGCTTCAACGATTTCCAAAAGCAAATATTCCTATCAAGACTAAAGGTACAAGTTCGTAGCCGACTACATGCATCAGCAGTAGACGACGCGACGTGTCGTCGCTTTCATGGAAATATGTATATTGAAACCAGTAGTGTCGCTGCGACACGTCATCCGCTGTTGCCTTATGTCGTCCGCTATTTCATGGAAATAAGGTATAAGTTGGTAGCACCAGTAGTGTCGCTATGACACGTCGTCCGCTGCTGCCTCATGTCGTCCGCTGCCAACTCATACCTTTATAGTCAGAATACTCAGAAATAAGACTAATACCTTATAAAATGGCCATTATCAATGAGCCCTCGCACTTATCGTCCACATTGCTCCCATTATTATTATAATATTTATCGTGATAGCTTATTGCATTTTTAATGAAAAAGTATAACGTAACTATGAATTGTAAAAAAATTTAAATACAATTTTCTTAATATAGAAGAGGGTTTTCTGTTTCTGTTAATTTTATTTAAGGAATAAGTGTAAATAAAGACTATTACTTATTATCCTATTGAGAATTAAAATACAATGTGAACATAAACAAGAACCTTGAGAAGAAATATAAAATGCTTGATGATTTAAAAAAAGACAAATATTACATACTTTTTCTCAGTAACTATTAATATTTACTAAATGAAAACAAATAAATTTGGAACATAAATATGACATTTTATACATATTACAATTATTATGATTTTAACGTTTATTCATGTACGCCTTTATGCGACACGAGCCGTACAAACATTCGTCGAGGTCACGTCGACAGCTCGTTGCGTTTGCCCGCGAGCTGCGCGCGCGCCTATTTCTGAGCGCCATCTATCGCTCTACTTGTTCAACTTGCTTTTAAGGCACAGAATTATAATAATATAATGTAGTTTTAATTCAAAATAATGTTAAATTTAAAAAAAACTGATTATACTGATGATAATGACCTAAAATCTAAGCAACAATTTGCAACTATATAATAACAAAATCCTAACTTTTGACTTTTCTTAAATGTAAATTATGCTTTTAAACCAAATGTAAACTCTTCTATTTTTTCATCACTTTATAACAACAAAAATTATGTATGCTTTTTAGACCCTTTTCATACCGTCATCAATATAAATTTTATCATTCATCAATGTTTTATGGACATAATTATGCATTCATTTGTACTGTCTCCAATCTACAGATGTAAGTTTGCCTGAAAAATATCCCTCGCATGCCGGCTGACATAGGTCTTGATATGATATACACCCCCACTGAGAGAGGTATTCCGAACGGTGTCCCCATCTTGCCCGGAAGGGGGAGGGCTCATTCGTACATACCTATATTCATTTATTTGTAAAGATATTATACGTCCAAACTTACAAATTCTGAAATAATCATTTGTGATAACATTTTCTGCTAAAATCAAGAATTTTCTTTACATATGACTTGACCTTAACCAGTGCGTTAAGTTGTAAATGTTAGTTGGCTTGCAGAGATAACTTGAGAACACAATACATTTGTAACGAGCCTTGCTACAGATGTTCCCCATTAAATTTGTCGTTGCCTGATATAAAAGCTCTATACATTACGAGAAATATTCACTATTTATCCAGTGAGTGACACTTCATTGACTATCAGCAATTGTGAAGTAAGATCACTTTTCTGTAATCGCAGAATATTATTTCAATTACATTTTTGAAATAGCAGTTCTTTGTAGCAGTGAAGCCGTTCCATAACAATTTTATATGGAATTCTCTCAATTTTAGATACGGAATTTCAGAAACATTTTGTTATAGACAATTTATTATGAATAATATGATATTTATTGAATATTATGTTAAATTTAATTTTAAATATAATCAATTTTACCACGGCTTCCCTTTGCAGGGCAAGCCGGCAGAAATCACTTGATAGGGATAGGGATAGGGACCTCTCGCCTTAGCTCGTACGTTAAAATTGATTAGTATTCTAAAAAAGGGTATTTTTATTAATATCTAAAGTAAATTGTCACTTAGACTTATTTTAGGTACAAAATGCCTCTTCTTCCTGTCATTACATCGGAGTGCCAATCACACTTACGAAATGCTAGCTTATAGGTAAAGTTAGCTTTTGCCCTAAAGATCTAGCCTGGGCCCCAATCACTCATCCATCTGGTGGTACTATCTTATTTCTAAGTTATTTTTCAACTATCCTATCTACACCATCCTACTCAAGACTCCCCTTGGACTGGTGATCATAAAATTCGTTATTCTAGATAGGAAAATGCTTGTCCTCAGCTGCTTACCAATTATTCGATTAATACATCTTATGTATATGTACACAATAATGACTTTTACTAAAGGTGTTTAAAATTATTTATAGCCAAAATTACAACATAACTCACAAGACCACAAAAACAACCATTTCTTCGACACCTTACAGGTGATTCAAACATATCAAAATTTAATATGTAAAATCGAAAGATTATCAGCAGGAACCATTCATTGTTTCTTAACCCCTATTTGCATACAGAGAACGAACATTCAGATTGCATCAAATTTATTGGGGTTCCGTAGGAATGGTACGAATGGAAAATGGAAGTCCTTTTGAAGATAGATATTTAGTACTACAATTAAATCTACGATTATCTTTGTTTCATATAAATAATCACTCTGAAGTGGAAAACCTTAATCCTGATAAGTCATGATTAGGCATGAAACTTAGGTACTGACCTATATGAAGACATTTCTTCATAAATATCATATAATAATTTAGAGACTGACAATATTTTGCACGGAAAATTCGCTTGTAAAGAACATTCACGAAATTTAATATTGTAAATTTTGTCTATTTTAATAGGCCCCTGGTTTAGATTCACAAATTAGACACGGATATAGTTAGATGATGCTGCAATCGGGGTTAAAAATAGCTGTTAACTAAGCTATTCTTATGTATGTGTTGACTTTACAGTAGGTACCCGATCATGAACTTGAGATTTCTTTTCATAAATAATCTACTCCTACTTTAAGTTTTTTGGAATAGCACTACTATTCCTTTCAATCCCTATTCTTCACCTTTTTAGTGTCTCATACACTAAGTACACTGACTAATTCTCATACACTAATAAAATTTAACACAATAATGTACTGCATATCTATTTTTTGCATTATTTTGAGCATTCCATGCATCTATCTACACTATAAGGACGAGTTACGGAACCCGTCTTGTATGCATGGCTCGTGATCGCTTGATTTTTATTTTTATCGGTCATTCAGTGATGTTTAGAAACTTTACACCGTGAATAAACGTATCTTCGATGTGGGTCCGTTGAACATTCGGCCAAGTATGAATAAATAGAAGTTCTATATTACAATATATGGCATTTACTTGTTTGTGTATCGGTGCTTTAGTCAAAGTTTCGTTCCAAATGGATTTCATTTTTGTGTTTATTACAGTGATGACTTAAAACTATTACGGACTGGTTTATCTTTTTCCTTTACAGGAATAATTGCGGCCAGACTCGAGAGAAAATCCCAAATCAGCTCAGGTGTAGGACTTGAAGGTGATGTTGGGTTGGACCCCAAAAATCTTGACCTTTTTTTATCCTGATATGCCATATTCTTTAACATTACAACTGTAACAAATGTGCATGGTAAATATTCCTTTAATAGTTATATTAGCTGTAACATTATGCCTCATATATGCGAGTGATAGCATAAGTTTATTATAATGCCAACCTCAATAATAAAAACTGATAGGTAGTTCGATTAGATTTTGCAATTACAGCTCCAAAACGAATTGAAGGACACATCAATACAGTAATGCAAAAATATAAACTGGCTCTGACTAAAAACTTAAAAGTTTTAAAAGAATGGATTATACTCATGTGATTAGTTAAATCAAAATAACATTTTCGCTACGAACACGTTGTAAGTGAAGCAAGGTGTGGTCTCTAGTGATGTGCTTGAAATAAATATCGATATCGGCATTTTTCTCGCTACGAGTTTGAAACCTAGATTACAAAATAGATATTTTGATGATGGATCAAAAAAAAGTCACAATCTTCTTTTTTTTTTCACAATAGTTAAAGGTCACAATCTGCTTGCACTATTATGCTTGCAGTATATTAACACTGATTTCCTAACGGGGGGACCGAAATGTACCTATCACCCAGATAGTATTCATAAGGGCTGAATCTGCAACATTTATTCCGGGTGGTGAATTTTAGGAGACCAGTGGGAGACCCTTAAAATGTAACACTTCTGTTCAATTGACTGGTTAGTAAAGTTACGAAACTATATATCTGAGTAATAGTCAAATAATTTGACTAAATATCTAATAAGTTTCTTTGCATAATATATTTATGGACAAATTTTAATTATTTTGTATACTCATTGTTGAAATGTTGACTCGAATTCGGAATTATGACAAATAAGGTTCAGCACTCACTAATATTCGGATTATTTATTTATTTATTTTTATTTTGCTTTCCTAGCTTTGGCGTTTACGGGAGTGACTTCATCATATTTCAACTTATTCTTAGACATCTTTCAATTCAAAAGCGCGTATAGAATACGTTCGTCCGTTCAAACCTGAGCTGCTCCTCCTTACCCGTCGCATCCAGTACACTTTGTGTCGTGTTGCAAAATGAGGTGGCGAATCCAACACATTTGCAACACGCAAAGTTCAAAGACAAAAACAAGGTGGCAAAAAGCTTCCCCAAAATAAATCAAATGCTGTTGCACCTATGCTGATTGCTGAGCAGGTAATGTTACTGATGACTAGACAGTGAGTAGGACATAGTGTAATATTTGGTAAGTTACGATTAAATTATTCCCGTTTTTATTCGATGCACTTCTACATAATAAATATCCTTCTGGACTATAATATCGTTCTGAGTTATAACAAAGATATAACCTGTGCAATGACGAATTGAATATTGGTGAACATGTGGCATAAATACGTGTAGATATATTTTTACAACCATCGATCTCATCACTACACAGTGCAGGCTTGCGTGACCTCTGCCCTTCGCCTCCCTCGTCTTGCCTCTCTTCCCCTCAGGTCCCCTCAAACCGCACACATACATGACTCGCTCTTAGCGATCACGCCCAACACCTTTTTGATATCAACAAAAAATCAATACCGAATCAGTATTATAGTTTTAATATCGACTCACAATGCGATTTTTATTCGGTTCCTTTTTTTGAGCAGTGATTGTAATATGTTTGAAAATATGAAGATTTAACCAAAGAGAGATCTTCCATGATGACGTAATTCTAACTAGGTGTTAATAACTACTATTATCATTACTCTATTGGAATCATCAGTGACGCAGATGTTATGACTTCCCCAGTCAATCTGCCAGTAATAATATGTTGACTGTAATCATACTTCTTAATAATTAAGAGTACTATGACCGTAATCTTTTATGAAAATGCAATTATGATAGGTGTATTATTAAAGTGACTAGGTTCTACAAATCTTTTAAGCGAGTAAACAGTCAGCTGTTCGTTCCGTCGGGATATTCTTTCGTTCTTTGCACAACCTTCTTTTTAAAGCTTTTATTTGGTTGGTAATGTGCGCCTGATACCTATTTTTGATGTTATAGCATCATTAACGAAAATACAATACAGTAAATACATTAAACGTTTCACTTGCTTCTGAAAATTTATTCAACACCTAAATAGGGCGATAGTGTACTCGTATAAGATTGCTGTAACTCTTTTACACAAAAACGGCCAAATGGATTTGTCTGAAATTATGCACACAGCCATTGTAAGTACGACCATCATAAGGAGTAAACTTTTTTATAGACAGAAACAAGATCATCAATTTCATTAGAGGCTGAATTCCATTTGGTAAATATCCTTCTATGAAACGTTACCGTATCTGCAAAACGTGTTCAGTATTCCACGCGAGTGAAGCCACAGGCAAAGGCTACTCTATAGCAACTGTCATAATAAACAGCCTATATCGTTTAAAATACAAAATTAATTGACTAATAGTAATTTCAGTTTATACTGCTAATAGTAATTTCAAAATTAATCAATAAAGTCATGAATTACCATACTTAGAAATAAAAAGTATTTATAAGAATGAAACCAATCATCAGAATCGATATAATACATTGTTATAGCCACAATACGGTGATGTATGACTTATCAGAATAAAGACACAAAGCGCACGTGGTCCGAAACACATGTCCGTCATTAAGGAACATTCGATCTCATCAAATAACTCGAATTCCACACATTCAACTATCTCAACACAAAGCTTACAAAGGTAAGCTTGACTCAATTAAATTTTAATTCGTACAAAGAAGTCGATTAATGAAATTAAGTCGGCATTTAGTCGATTTACTCGTAGTGACCCCACAATAGCCCTAAATAGTAACAATCGAATGAAAAGATACTCGAAATCTCGACACAACAAAAGATCTAACTAACTCGGCTTGTGGCGTGACTATTAAATTTTAATGACATGATTTATTCAAGGCGATGTAAAAAAAATACCAGAAAAGGGTACGATGTTACGATCCATTTTTCATATCACGCAGTTGGTAGCAAATGGCCAAATAAAAAATGTTTAACAGGCCGACACTTTATGAAAAACGCAGTCCGGCTGTGTCGGCTTTGTCATCGGCAATACAATTTATTCATGCTTACCTGTTGAGCTCCAGCAGTGAATAAAATATAAAGAATATTCCATTTTTCTGGACTCATATTGCGTAAGATGTACGACACACCTAAAGTACTGGACCACTTATGGCTCTTCTTAGACGGTAAACTCTTTTTTCTAGTGGAATATTTGTGTGAATGTTTTCTTGTGATGATCAAAGGCATACCTACCTACTTATAGGAAACAATAATATTTTAAAATATTGTGAGTCAGTCAGTTTGCTCACAACCAAAGTGGTTCGACGTGGGGTTTATTACAGATAGCTGATGTTATGATGTAACTCACTTTTGTAGGTTACTCTTATCATAGAAAAAGTTTTTGGGTTCCAGAAAATAAGGAAAACCCAGATCAAAGTTCAGGAGGATGAAGTAGCGAGCACAGCAGAGCTAGTAAGTAATATAAAAAGAATGGAATAGAAAATATAAAGTTCGTGGCTCCGTACTATCTTCCAGTCGTACCGCTGTGTATAATATTTGGTCATTTTCTTAGTGGTAGCCGTCTCATTTATAATATTTTATAGAAATCAACTAAACAGACTTGAGAACATTAACATTGGGCACAATGCTTGCCCCGATTTCGTGCGTTTATTCTAAATTGCTTATGATTAGTGTGACCAAACGGCCCTTGTTTTTTTTCTTCATAATATTTTGTGATCTAAGTAATATGTTAGTTTTTATAATACTTGATTTCTTTTTTATGGTAATTTTATTTGTGTATGTAAAAGGATAGCAGGATATAATAGAAGGTAAAATAGATTGTTTGGTTTACATAGTTTGACAAGGTATCATAATACCTATTGTAATGTCAAGTGATGTTAATATTTTGTCAGCTTCTTTCATTACAATATCATCAAGTATAAGTTAGTATATTTCTTCACATTACTATTAGAACTATTGTGATATTTATCATATTGTATAGTTTGGAGTTTCCGATACTTCAGGGTTGTTGCAAGCACCATGATCACGGAAGAACATGAGTATTCGCGGTGCATGTTTTGTATCTCTGGATTTCATATTGCAGATAATTTAAATCCATCTTGCCGATTGAAATATTTGTGCTTCTTGATTCTAATCGCTTCACGCACAGCTCTTAAATAGAAGTGACGGACGGTGGGAGTTCGGTGGAGAAGACTTTCATATGGTGAAGTCAATCCAGTGATTGGTCCCTGCTTCTAGAACGTGTTCTGTAATCGCATATTTGCTCCTCTGGCGATTATTTACAGCTGCGACGTGTTCTGTGACTCGTTCCCTGTTTCCCGTTTCCCATTAACATTATTGTATACGATTGACAGACAAGACTGTGGCGCTTGTTTTCCTTTTGCGATTGGGGGCTAGACGGTAGTTACTGTCGTGTAAGTCAGGATAAACTAAATCAAGAGAAATAGAATGGGTTCTGCCAGGCTGTAGAGTATAGCATTAGATACAACTGGGACAACTGGGCAGTGTACTTAAATTATTTTTACTTATACTCACTTCTAACGATATAAACGTTTATAGGCATCGATAAACACTTACATTACACTTACGCACTTACCAGGCTGGCCGTATACTTTTCTGCTACCTTATTAGTATAAAAAATATTTCATCTGGAGATAAGGAGTACAGAAGACTGTTGATCCGTTGAGTAGATATCAACATAGCTACAATAGTATACCTACCTCGGGACACATATCTTGGAACTAATTCACGAGACAAACGAGGCCCTGCCCTGGTGCGCGCGGATTGTTTTGTAATAATCTATGCTTGGTGAATTTCAGATGGTCAACCGCCGTAGCACCCCATGCTATCCTCAAAAGAGACCCAAGAAACGTGTACTATGCGTACAGAGCACATTTCGAGCAAATTTTACGTCCAAGATATATGACCTGAGGTATATCTATCAAAATACGATTCTTTTCCTACACGATTGCTTCGCATAACATTTGAAGAGGCGTATGTTATCCGTGTTCAATCTACTAGCCGCACGTGGGCAGACAACGGTTGAAGAAATGAAATACTGTTATTGATTTGTTATTAAAAAGTATTATAATAACACTAAAGCTTAAGAACTTATTTAGTGAATAAAAAAAAATGATGGTTAGTTCGTAAGATTACTTGCAACTTTGTTTAATAGTTTGCATGCGAATTGATTAACTTAAAAGTTGATTTAAGGAAGTTAGTAGGCGCAGATTTGAGCTTGCGAAATATTTACAACTAGCTGTAGCCCGCGTGATTGTCGGTATCGCGACCAAACATAGCCTATGTACTTTCCTAATATCTAACCTACCCCTGTACCAAATTTCATCAAAATTGGTTCTGTGGTTTAGACGTGAAAACGTAAGAGACAGATAGAGTTACTTCCGCTTTATTAATATTAGTACCTACAGATAGATTATACGAATATTATGAAATACGCAATATTGTAGTGTGTTTGAGGCCCCAGCAAGGTATTCGGAGCGCAAATAAACCTCATCTGGAGACCGGTACTCATGCTGATGGGCAGATAAGTCTCTGACGTAGGTTTTCCTCTAGGTGTAAGGTCTCGAGATTAACTAACTCACACACACATATATTTATAGGGAATAATGGGGTTGTCGGGTCGGCACAAGTATTTCGTGATTTATATCAAAACCAAAAATTTTATTAACAGGTAGTTTTTAATACAATATATTTATACCTACAAAAGCATTGAGAAAATTGTTTTTGTACCTAATGTTACTACAGATCAATTATTTATTTTCTTACAAACAGTACACAACGTAGTCTGACCATCCAATACCGAGAAAAAACCTGCGTCAAGGTCTCATTCTTCTAGCCGAGTTGACTTCCTGGCTAGCAGCAAGCCAACTCAGCTTGCAGATGAGTTGACTTGGGACGCGAAGATTTTGATAGAACCTAAAATTATATATTTTTTATTCTTAATAGATCCTATTACAAAATAAAATACCGTATCAAACAATATTACAATACGACAGACGGTACATAAAATATTTCTTTCACAATAAATTGATTTTTCACAAAACCAACTAACAAAAGGTAGTTTATTAAATAATTCGGACAAAAACTTGTGAAACGACAGACTATGAGTCGCCGTCGCACAAACATAGAGGAAAACAAAAAATAAGCATAAAGGTATAGTAGCAAAAACGGAGTGTATTATAAAAATCATCAAGAACATTGCGAGATGCAGCCCTTCGAATTTGTTCAGGTCATCATGACTTTGACTATTAGTAGGGTGACCATCTCATATGTTTTAAACAAACATAATATAACTAGAGACAGTAGAAACCACGCACAAAGAGGCACTGATCAACTGAAAGAGTAGCCCTTGTTTTACAGAAAACTTTCTTTAAATATCTTAACCTTGTTTTTAAGTATTTCAGCGCTACTCGCCGCGTCCACTTGCGTAAGTTGAATAAATAGCATTGCTGCCCGTTCTACAATAGGATACGTAGGTTATTTATTCAGGTCTAAACACATTTGATAACGCGTGAAGGCATTTAAATAAAAAATCACATGTGTTTGCTGTTGTCTCAAAAACTGTAAAAACTTATGTCACCCTAAACTATACACCCCCTCATGTCACCATACATTGTATTGCTCAAAAATGGTAGCGAATATGACATTGACAAAGGGTGTTGGGATAAACTTTCAAAAGAACAAAAATGTTTTTTTTAAATTGAAGCTGTACAAAAAAGTTAAATTTATATGATTTTTGGAATGAGAGCACCTGTCACTAATTGCCACCTTTCGGCGGCTATGACTTTTGCCAGAAAAAATGATATCCAGCCTTTTTATGTATGAGATATTCTCTTATAAAATTCCGATGATTATTCGGTGTATTGTTCAAAATTATTTGTTTTTTTGGGTAACTTTTAAACCAATATACTTAATATATAGTTATATAATATAATACATATACAGTTAAGTATATGGTTTTTTTTTGGAAAAGAAAACAATAGGGACCATAATCTGTGTAGTGTGGTGGATAAAAAGTTCGACTGCTACGGCTGAGATCACGAATTCGATTTCCGTTCAATACATATTATTATGTGTTTACATTTTTAGCGTCTGACTCTCCAACCCCGGAAGAAGCCCTGCGTCGGTGTCTTAATGGCGAGTTCTTCCGGTTGGATACCCCGTATTTGATACCCTGGGGGATCAGTTTATTTTTATAATATTTTCTATTCCGCTTGGATCCACCGTGCAGGGTATCACAAAATGGCCGCATACAACTTCCCGCTATAAGTAATTGTATAAAGGAGGACAGAATATGAATTGTACCTACTCACTTACGTTCATTATGTTAATAGATACCTCCAGTGATTAATGCTTCAAAATATTAATAGAATAATATAACAAGACTAATTCTATTACTATTAGCGTCTATATTCTCAATGTTAATATATCCTAATCGATATTCATAATTCTTAATATCACTTACGTATTACCGAATACTGGTATCGATATCAAAGCAATATTAACTAATCAACAAATTACATTAATTTCGAAGTATATTAATGTAACATTCCTTAATAGTCAGACTCAATTGCCGTCATGTTTCATCACACAATCAACCTAATACCGAGTCAGTGGGAGGACAATCTGACAAAGTAACATAACATATCAAATTAACTAAGACAGCCCATCTTTCACAGTCGAAAATCAAAACATGGTCCGATCTGTCGACACCGGTCAGAGGTGAAACTCAGCCTACGACATTAATGCTATGTATCTCTATTCAATCACTGTTGGTCTCGTGTTCGAATCAATCATCAATTTGAATACATTTCTTCCTTATATTACTCAACATAATTCATGTGTATGTATGAATGGAGTGGTTAGATCATTTTGTTTTGGATGTGAATCAATCACTTTATCTGGTAGGTACTGGTCAAACCTTGACTTCTAATGTAGTATGTTACCGTGATCGACACAATCGCGCCTTGATCGATTTGCGATTGTCAAAAATCGTATGTCATATTTTTTTGAACCAATAAGGTGGCAAACGAATCTTATCCTCTAATGCATGAAGTTAAAATATAATTATGAAATTGGCTATATAGAAATGAACCCTCATACGAGTATGGTAATAATAGGCCTAAAGTAACCAGCCCCCCCAGACAAGTGGCAATTCATTGACCAGCGTAGAACAGAATGACAAAATGTATGAAATTTATCGTTTATGACATACCTACGTTAATGACTGTCATATACTACGTCAAATCCAATATAAAATATTTGTTTTATATATTTGTTTGTAGAATTTAGTAAGATTTATTCATTAATGTCTCAAAATGTAATTCACTTGGAACTGACTTGAAATTGCTAAAGAACAACACCCACAATCTAATAAAACAATAAGCAGTTTGTATTTCATGACAAATCATTAAACTAACATGACCCAGACGTGATAAGTAATAGTGTACGTTCAAAATTACCGTGAAGGAATGAAAATGAACGAACGAAATTCAACGAACATTTCTAATAAACCTTTTGATGATGATCGAGTGTATTTATCAAGTGCCACGCTCCACGAACAAAATGGGTGGAACGAGCAATTATTGTTATTATGCGGAGTTTCAAATCAATGTGTGATTCTTACGATTATTAAATTTGAGAGGGCTGGGGTAAGTCCGTTTTGGAATTTATCGATAAATCGTTGAGCAAAAATGTACTTTTTTCATTTTTACTTATCACCACTCGCTGTAACTGGGTAAGTTACTGCTGAAATCTATATGAGACTACAGTGTGGTGTTTGTAATGACTTTTCTCATGAGAAATAATATTTTGTGGGTACAAGAAGCATTGACAATAATTGGTGAAATTAATATATTAATACCATTTCATAAATTAAAGTATTTTTTCTCTTTTGATGTATGTATAATAGGGTTGTTCTATGGGCCTATGCATTTCATAGCTAATGAATGCAAATATTAATTTCGTAAAATAAATTATGTACATGAATTTAGAAGTACTACCTACTAAAATACTACTACCAACTATTTAGTAATCTGTGCTACTACTAGAATCTATTTGACATGCCAGGACAACTATGCTTACTTTGACTCTTGATGTCACTACGTAGAAAATACTAAAATATTCTTTGTTCATTATAATATTAAGTAAACAAACGAAAGCCTGGAGTTTGGATACAAGTCTCCTTATTCTTCTTCTATCGTGGCGATGGCGCCTCGACTCTCAAGTTGCGTTCTCCCAGTGTGCTCCTACCTGGCCCTCTGCAAAAATTGCCACAAGATTTTAGACTTTATTGCTATAGACTTAAAATCGAAAAGAGTTTCATTACACTATTTCATTCACTCTACAAAAAGTCATTTAATTTTGGACTTTAAGTCTATACTGATATAGTCTAAAATTTAATTCCAATTTTTGCAGTGACTGTGGTACGACAATGGTTTTACTTTAGCAGAATCGAGGACCTGGATGGCGCTCTCGGGCGCACATGAGATCCTCCGGTGTACATCAGTACATGTATATGGGCATATAGTGTAGCGCACGACAGCAGGTGGGATACATGCCTGATAGATAACAGTAAATTAACCATAGAAGCTCTTTTTGAAAACAACCAAATTTTGTCGATATACTTTATCGACTAAACTCTTGCCATCCCTATTACCATTCATGTTTACAAGGAAGTCATAATGATCGTACCTATATAATGGGACGCAATGAACTCGAAATGATGTTTTAAACAAATAGTTGTACACGAGTACTTACCTGTTTATGTACATGTATTGTTGAATGTATAGATACCTTTAGCACTAAACAACTCACGGAAGATAGAATATTTTAAACTAAAAAACTGATTTCATTTTGAAACATGTCTGTAGCCTACGCCTGTACTGCTGGTATGTCTCCTGTATGGAGTAGGCAGAAGTATATTAACACCCACAGATCGCCAACTATGTTTTTTTCTTCCCAGGGCTATTTACTGGCTGTTTACAAGGATGTTTACTGTCTGATAGAAAATAGCCCTATACTTACCTTTTTTTTTTATATAGGACACGTCAATTTGACTTCGCCTCGCCTGATGGTAAGCTGAAGGCAAAGTCTCTGAAAAGAGGGCCACCGTTACAGACACGTATCATGTTACAATGGTGGCACTCAGCTTGAAGGCCTCATCAGATGCTTTTTCACGCCTTCCACGATATTCAAGGGAGGAGATGGAGTGGCCCTATTCTACATCACCGGGAACCAACATGGTAAACTGTGCCGACAGTAAATATAATGTTCTGTACTGACGGCTAAGAAAGTCTCTGTTCTTACAGGGTCGGCAGCACGAGTGTGAAATCAGGGGATGTTGCACACGTCCATAACATAACCACTTTGCATCAGGTGGGTCGTGTGCTTGTCTGCCACTTAAGTGGTATAAAAAAGCAAACGTAAGCGAATACAATTTATCTGATGCAGGGTTTGGGGCACAGACGGAAGCCGCTTCCGTAATATCCAAAGTGATTTTAAAAAAAAATTGCGGTCCAGGCGTCTTTGAGTAATCGGTGAACATACATAAAAAAATATTCCGTCGAATTGAGAACCTCCTCCTTTTTTGAAGTCGGTTAAAAATATCTAAACAAAACGTATCTTGACGTATTATTTTGAGGTTAACAAGTTGTTTAATTCACAAAGTTAAATAGGTAACTAATCTATTTGTGTTATTACAAAAGTCGACACAATTGTAAACGAGGTTGAACACGGACATTAATTTTCAATAGGAGCAAACAAATTGCCTTACAATGAATCACAAGTGGTTTGACAAATGTAGGTAAAGTGATTCATAATAATATTCTGCAATTTGTTATTATGACATTACTTAATACAGGTTTTTGCACAAGCTAGGAGTTGTCTGGTTCAAATTTCAAGTATCTTATTAAAAGATCTACATATCATTTTAAAAGCAATACCCACATATAGCCCGCGCCACGTATCTTGGACCTAAATCGTAAGACATCCGAGGCTCTGGCGCCCGCGGATTGCTTTGTAATAGTCTATACTTGGTGAATTTGAGTTCGTCTACCGCAGTAGCATCCCCTGCTATCCTCAAAAGACACCCAAGAAATGTAACCTGCGCGTATAGGGCACATTTTGAGCACATTTTAGGTCCAAGATACGTGGCGCGGTTTATACAAAGGCAAAGGCTACAGGGTTTTTTAATCTATTTGCACCAAAAGTAGATACGTTATTTGATTTTACTATACTACTTAGGTCGCAGACAAGCTCACGGTCCACCTGATCGAAAGTGATAACCGTGGCCTATGGACCAGTGCAACACCAGGTGAGCCACACTCGTGCTGCCAACCCTTTAAGAACAGGAAGATTCTGTGTCGTCAGCGAAGAAGACAAGTAGGACAAGCCTTTGATCTTCCCACTGACAGCACCTCTCCAGTAAGCTCTGGCTACCCTACTCACCGCCGCTGATTTTATTTTAATCAGTTTTTTTTATATTACCTCGCTATCTCGCCAGATGGTAGGAAACTGGTGTGAAATTCAAAAGATACAGGCAGCTAGGTTTATTGAAATAGATTACTATTGTGTATTTTTATGCAAATTATAATATACCTATTTATATTAAATTCAATTTACTGTAAAGCATTTATCCACCTACCTATCTAGTTAAATTTATATCTAGAAGAAAATATGACAGTAATTAAAAATAAAATACAACCTTTAAAAATACATGTAACTAAGTAGGTATACTACATGACAGTCATTAGAACTGAATACAATCTGCATTTTCATTTAGAATGTCAATTGAAAATTATAATGTCCCAAAGTATAAAATATAATGAATACAGTTAATGTGATGCCAGTAGAGTAGCGACGAATGAAATTGACATCCAGCGACAGGAAAAAAATGCTTATTAAAGCAGAGATAAGAAAAATATTATACTACTACATAATTCCTACCTACACATACATACCTACATAAGTTATGCTCATAAATGTCAAAGTTTGTGAATTTTTGTCAATTTTGTAACTGAAAAATTGACAAAGAAGCTTGGGAATCGAGGTTCCACGTCACAGTAATAATTCTATAATATAAAAATGAATCGCCGGATGCTTTGCTAAGTGCAAATCTCGAGAACTGCTGAACCGATTTCGCTAATTCTTTTTTTAGAATATTCCTTGAAGTACGACGATGGTATTACGTAGAGAAAAAATTGAAAAAATAAATAACGAATCGACTGTTAGGCGGTACTAAGTTCGCGGGGTCAGCTAGTTACAAATAAAAATGGATACAGTTTCCCATCATGGATAATGGACAAAGCAACTATTTTGGAATCGTTATAATTTTAATTCTACTGATTACAGTCATACCTCTTTCCTAATTGGGTACGCGGTAGTAATCCATTACAAGTATTTCAAGTGAACACTAAAATTAAAAGTCTGAGTAGTAATTCTAAAAAATAAAACAAATTGTAATTGAAACCCACTGTGCTTTGAAAATTCTAAATCTATAATTTATATTTATAAACACTCTTACCCTACTCTGTTTATCTTTACATCATAGAATAGTTCTTAAAAAGTTACACGTAAATTATTAATACACCAATTCACGTCGACAGACTATACCGTCAACTTTAAAATATAACATATTGCGCTCCCAATTAAGGGTGTACTCCCTGCTGCGTTAGCCTCCACTGGAGGAGGCTCAATTTAAATAGCTAGGCCACGATTTGACCCTGTCCAAACCACTCCATCAAAAGTCATTCAAATATCACCTTTATGAACCAGTAAATAGAAGTGGTACAACTGCAAAGTTAAATTTGTAGGTGAAACAGAAACTATTAGAAAATGCCCCCTGGTCATTCTGCAGCATTCCCACAAATTTTCAACAAGTAAGTACATGTTGACAATGAAAAATTACATAAAATGGTAAAAAATATGTTTGTAAAGAGCTTCTGATGACTGTTAAAGATCTTAAAAAGTTCAACATTACCATTAGTCACTTTGAACAAAAACCTTACGTAAGTTTTAAAAGCAAACTATGTTCAGTCTATAGATAAGATACGATTTCGGTCAAATAGGAAAGCGTTAAGCTGAATGGTTAAAAGTAGACAGGAAGACCTAAGGAAATGATTACAAGCACGAAGAATGAAAAAAATACATAATTATGTGTTGTACCACCCTCTAAACAAAATATGGCAGGCAGATGATGAAAAATATTTCGATCAATAATAGGTACGAGTAACTGTTAACCGTACTTTACTCTGAAATTCACATAATTCGATTTCGTAACCAGTCGTTATCGGTTATCAGATGGCCCATCTTTCTATGCCGCATTAGTGCTTTAAAACATCAATCAAACCTATGTGATTTATTCACTAAAACACTTACGTACATAAATGTAGGTACGACAAGTGTTTCACATTTACAGCACTAAAATTAGTTATTGCAATACCTACACAAACTGCGCAATCTATTAATAATTTCTGCTTCAATTTTCGCATCGGAACACGATAGCTATAACTCATTTCCCACGCCGCAACAGATACTGTAAGGAGTAAACCCATTTGTCTTGGTGGAACGGTAACGCCATCTATGGTGAGCTAACTGAAGGTAATGCGGGCTAATTAATGTGTCGCTCACGGTTACGCCTTAGGGGCAGAGTCTGTGGTTCGTGAATTGTGGAACGAGCGTCGGAAATTGTAAATCCGATGACTAAGCTTGAGTAATTTTGTTATTTTTAAACTGCTAAGTCCATAAATAAGCTATTGACTTGAGTGATGGTAAGCGATTACCGTCTTATAAACGCTTGTGACATGACAAGTGTCACCTATCGTGTTACCGGACCGAAACCAACAACGTACTCTGAGGATAAAGTCCCAATCAGAAAGCAGAAAGGAACCAGTGTGTTTTTTCCGCAATTTTCTGGAAGTACTACATTCCTAGTCCAAAGATTACAGCTTCAAATTCAAATGAGGTTATGGAGTTACAGAAACTACTACTAGGTACTAGACAGTATCTCGTTTCTGTACTTCCATAACCTTATTTCAGATTCAGAAGTCAGATTGCTACAATAGGTACTAACCTTCATATTTCTGTTCTTCCAAACATTTTTAACCTCAACTACTTTAAGTGTCCACCTCATTCTCTCATCTTTACTGATTGCCGTAGATACTACATCAATTTCAGTGTCACTCGAGTTATTTTCTTTTTGTCGTATCTAGAGTATCTTATATACTACAATGTTGCAAGAAAAATAATAAGCTGGACTGTCTGACACAAACTATCCACTAGTGTTTATAAGATGAACTAATCCACTGCAAAACTTAAATTGTATAGATATGAAGCTGAAGCTAAATATGACAGTTTAAAACCGAATGAATAGTAATATTGCATTATACATTGTAGAGAAAGTCTGTAACTAATAACTCAAACCTTTTCATTAGTTGCATAGCAAAAGACACAATAATTCATAACATTTTTGGTTGTACAATTCAGGCACTACACCTACGTTCCATACACACAATATGTCTAATACTGCACGCTTTCTGATCACCATTCAAAGAGAAAAAGATTACGTATTGACGAAACAACTAATGGGTAATGCCAGCTAATTAAAAACAAACATAATATATTGTGGATCGAAGGGCAATAGCAGAAGTCACGAGAATCCCCTACAGCTAGTTTTGATAGTTGCGATTGACTGGCACAGAGTTGTCTAAGATGAAGATATGGAATGGAGTCGATATACCTACCTATTAAATTCATAGATATTACGTAAGTGCATTACATTTTGTGAAATCATGAGCAAAGTCCTGCCAGTTAGTATTTTTTATTTATATTTTTTGCTACTATAATATACCTAAGTACTTACTCCTAGGTAGGTACGTCTGATACGAGCAGCACTGTAAAGTATGTCGTGTAATAATAATAAAAAAATATTTACACTCAACATAAAATCACCATCATCATCGTGATGTGCGCTGTGTCCCAATTGCGTCCGGAGCCCAGAGCCCGCAGTCCGCCTTCTGGGTACCGGCTTTTCTTACTCCATTTCGTATAATTTTGGGCATTTTTGGTAATGAGATTATTGGCACGCATGTCAACTTAGTAATCATGAAAATTCAATAAATCAAACAATAAGTCTAATACAATACCTAAAACATTTAATACTGTTAACCACTCCACTCCCTCATACTTACCTTCATTACAAAGATCAATTAATTTCTTTGTCTCAACGTGTCAGAGTGAAATTGAGAAGCAAACACTAGTTAGAAGACTGATCGACACAAACAATGTACATGAGAAACGACCTGTCCGTCTATTTGATGCTTAATGAACCCCGAAATGGTGTGTATAACTAATATGAAAAATAAGAGCTTGATCCGTTCAAAAGACTATTTAAACAAAGTAAGTTTTGCCTTTTTGGTTTTAGTTTTTACATTTTAAAATACGACATGCAAAACTATTTTCTCTTCAAATATTTAGCTGTATATTCTTAATATACCTACTTAATTACTTTTAGTGTCAATATCTAAAAAAATTAAACAAAACATTAGTGATTAGAGTATGAAATATTATCATTTTGAGTAACATTATTTCCAATAAGTCACTATTACCAATCAAAGATCTTTTAGATAACCTAGTCTTAATAATTATGTAGAAACATATTTGTCGTACATGTGAACAAATTGTACGACAATCTGATCGGTGAGAACCAGAACTAATAACAAATATATAGGTATTATAAGTATGTTGTTTGGGAAAGGCTTAATCAGTTTTGCTGTTAAGAAGCTCATTAGACGGTAATAAACTTGCTTGGGGAAAATGAGAAAATATGAGTGTAAGACAAATATTTGTTTTGAGGTAAACAGGTAAAAGAACATCATAAAAATAAGTTTATTGTCAACTAACTCTTTAAGGGATCTATCGAATTACAAGAAGTTTTAAAAGCTGTTTTGCTGACTGATTATTTAATAAACTTACAGTGCAGTTGAATTAATGTAAGTATTATTACTTCCCGGGGGCGAATTGAAGACTCCGTGGTCCCCATACCCGAAGAGGGCCAGTTCGAGAGATATGGTCCTGGGTCGTCCAGGGTGCGCGGGATTTGTTTAATACAATCTAATCTTCGGCAACCAACGGTCAACAAACGACGTGCGTTTTAGTCGGTTCGAGTCCGACATTGCCTTTCCCACCGGTTCCACCGGGGGAGTTTTCCGTGGGGATTTTTCGCACAATAAAAAAAAAGATTTTTATTACGTATCGATGCGGCGGGGTGGTAGGCACTTCCGTGATAGCTAAAATATGTCAAATATTAAATATAGACCCTGAATGGAATGCAACCAGGACGATGATCAACATTTCGGATTCCCAGGTAACATAAATTTCTATCCTAACTAGGTTCAGATTACTATCTTTATTGAAAATTAGTAAAACTACCAAAGCTATCGTAGCTTGTTATAAGTACAATTAGTCAGAAGCAACTGTCGAAAATATTAAAGTCACAATATTTATCACTGGTTTTGAAAATATTATTGGAACAGATTGCATTCACGAAGATAAAAATAATAATTTTAATCTCAAACATCTCATTAAAAATCCTCATAAAGAAATGACAAAAGAATATCATTGCACTGAAATGTCATTGGTATGATTTAAAGACGAGTGGTGTGTCATTGGTTTGAGTAAATCACTTTAGGTCGTAACGAGAAATAATGATTTATATAAACCAATTAAAATACTGCGTTATTAAGGATCGACAGTATACTTAAAATATTCGCGGTATCAATAAATATGCAATGCTATAAAAGTGCAATTTGTTCGTTTGTTTAGATGATCTTTACTTTAAATGTCTAACTTTCTGGTAGTAATCAGGTTACAAATAAATTGAACCTAGAATGAGTACCTACTCATCTTCTTCCTTGGTTAAGCATCAACCTTTTTTTTTAAAGAATAAAATATAAAAAAAATATAAAAATAATACCTATCACAATTCTAAAATAGGAACAGCAAATCAGCCACCAAAATTCCCAAACTAATTAGAAGAAACAATAAGGACCTTTTCGAAGTGAATCCAGACACAAGAACTAGTCAAAAGGACAGAATGATATTAAACCGATTCGTCTCGCCGCCTCCCATAAAATATTTTTGACAATTCCGATCTCTCTGTTAGAATTACTGCTGCGGTGTCTTGTAAATCATTAGGCTTGAGGTTTGGCGACCTCCAAAGTGCTGTGGTATACAATAATGCGTTTAGTGAAAACGATCAGGCGAAGGCTTCAATGGAGTCATAAAGTGAGCCTCGACGCGACATACGACCAACTCTCTCGACAATTTACGAACCATTGTAACATTGGCTTTAAGAAACTCCTGTGTAAACAAACGTTGGACGACATTTAAGTCGTAGTGATTATTCTGAGCCAAAGTTATGGTTGTGCTCGCAAAATATTTTACTGACAAATTAATCGTGGTTTTTATAACAATAGGTAGTATTTTTTCGATGTTATGCTCATCAAATAAAGATAGGTAAGGTTCTTTACATATTTTCAGAAAATGCAACTTCTTACCCTGTTCAATAACTAAATTACACCTGTGTTACAAATAACTTTGATCAAACATTTATGATGATCTGAACATATATGTTATTAATAATTATATCTTGATAGTAATTAGGAAATTATTAATGATTATTGTAACAAATTATCAAAAAACTTCTGTTTAATCGGTAACTAAAAAAATCTGACATCTCCATAAATTATGAACAACGTTAATTCCAAAATCAAACTTTCAAATGACTACTAACCGTTCACATTTGTTCTTCGGCACACTGTTACAAACAAAAACCATTAGGTTTAAAAAAATAATTAAATTTTACAACATCCCCGCCTATTTTTGGCTACCAGAATCACTCCTGTTCGTATTCTATTAAAACTTAATTAACTTTTTTCTTGACCGTATAAATAAGCTTTTATTCTTGAAAAAGGACTGACAATTTGTTTTGCTACTTCTAACCGTCACTTGTATAAGTGATTAATGTGTTTTTGACTTGAGAAAATTGCGTTTTGTATGGCTAATGCCGACAGAGGAATCGTCGTGGGTTTTATATTTCGAAGAAGTTATAATGAAATTTTATGAACGATTCGTCAAGGTTTTTGAGACAGAGATATAATATGGAGATTAGGTAAGTACCTACCTATATTTGTAACATAAAATATGCTTGAAGAGTATTCTAAAGTACTTACTAGTATAAAATATTCGTCTTCAGCCACTAAACTCACATCACCTTCAAGTCAATAATTATAATGGAAATTTCTCTAAGTAATTTGACAAATAAGCAAAAACCATACCACAAAATTACTTTAAAAGCAATTAGAATTTCGGTGTATTATATAGCTAATGAAATAATATTTTAATTTATCTCTACATCACCCTTAGGTAATCTGGTAGGTAGATTTGCACATTTAGTCTGTGCATAAAACTTTAAATAATAAAAATCTAAATTAAATGAACTGTGATTATTTTAAAAATAATATATTTCAAACTACAATTTGTAATAGATGCCATTCTTATAAAATCATTAAAATCGTTTAGTTTCCAATCGGATAAAACTGACCTGAACTTGTTTACTCTGTTGAGAATATCGATTCCATCCATCATTTCTAATCGATACTTAATGGGTTCATTAATTGGTTTAATTTAAAACGGTGAGCCAAATTTGAATGTTGTTGAATGACGATCACCTACTTTGGCATTTGATTTAGTTCTTATGTGTACTACGAAAGTGTATATTTGAATATGAAATGAGGTTGTAAAAGTGTTATTATTTATGTGACAGGTATATTAAAGATGGCATCTAATTAAGTAAATGATTTGAATTTAAGGAAATAAGTAATAAAAATATCTGAGATTTTATAAGTACCTACACGCATTTTCAGCACCGTGTTAATGACTATTATGACTGTCAATTTTCAAAAAAATTCAAATAAGAATACATTAATATATTATAATTGCTTATTAGTTGTACCTATGTAGTTAAAGTCATCTACCTGACTTGGTGTGTCAAGAGGGGAAAAATACAAAATGTACAAATCAGCATTTATTTATTTTTTGAGCATTGTTGTTGTTTAAATAAATAATTATTTTACGAATGTTATTGCTAATGTAAGTAATTGAATAACATACAGTACATGTTATTATATTATTTACATTTATCAATGTTTCAGGTGTTTTAGCAGTCAAAGTCGATACCGATAAAATATGTGACATAGACAAAATTATGTGCAACACTAGTTAATTGTATTTTAAGTATTTATTTCTCCTAGTGAAAAGAAATGCAAAACTATTGTTTTTATTGTTTTTTTATGAACAATAAAAACAATAGTTTTGCATTTCTTTTTTTTTAATTTTCATCGGTATACCTATCGGAAATAAAATAATAGTAAACCTATTAAATAGTTAGTTTTCTAACAACATTTTAAAACTAATTTTCCATCAGGAGCTAGTATTCAAATTACTCAAAACATACCGAATCAACAACAACTTCACAATAACAGAATTCTGAATCAAAAGACCAGAATATTCAAATGAGGGTAGTAATGAGCGTCGGCGTATGATTTTTGGTAATATATGTTCGTTATTTAGGTGGCCATCGCCGGACGGTGGCCGCGGGCGCAGCCGCTAAATTAAAAACACGTCAAATGTTAAATTGGTCCGAGACATCTATTAAGGAGGGTAAGGGTGCGAGCATAATGACAGTAAACAAAAATTTTATTGTAAATATAATAAAAAAAATTGTAATTAAAGATAAAATGAGGTAAAGCCATGTTCTTTTTAGCACAAATGGTCAGATTCTATCTGGGAAGAACCTTTAGTATCCTTTAGCTTAATTATATCGTATGGTTTCTTTTCATCCTTTATTTCGTTTCATTCGCTTCTTCCCTCTGCATGCTGGTGCTAACGCGGGAACAAAAACAAATAAACTTACATTTTTAAACTGACTTCAATGACAATCGTGACTACTCAATAATTTGGAAACTAAATTAAATTTTGTGAACACAATTTCCACAGTACTGAGCAGTCACGATTACAGATAAATGCAAAGTCCTTTGTCTGTCTGTCTATTTTCTATCTATTGAGAAATAACAACTGAACAAACTGAGAATCTATACATATACATAAGAGCGAATCATGATAATACTTGCCAAAGAAGTAGCCTTCTGAAATAACATAGTTTATGCTTTCAGCCTAATGTGCGGTACAAATTGCATGACAAAACTTAAATTTCATATTTCTGACAATCTTATTGTTTGTTTAAACAAAAAAAAAATAACATTTTAAAATTGGAATTCACGTTGAACATACCCTTATATCCAACTAGAGGTATCAAGAAACAAGAGCTCGAAGGCTTTTACTTAATTCAGGAGCTCAGCGGGTGTTCCCGAAACCATTGGAGCGGCACCGTGAAATATGGAGCGGTTTGGCCTCAGGCCTTGTCCCGCGTGTCTCGAATACCAGCACTTTGTTATTCTAAATTCAACCGTTTTAATACACTCAGATAATTAGCTGCAAATTCTGTCTTGGACATCGTTTGTTTTTTTTATCTATGGAAGCAAAGAAGTACACAGAGCCTAAACTACGGGATCTACGATATGAAATATTGTCAGTTGATGTTTTTGATGCTATAAGCATCTACCTATTGTAAAAGATTTTTAGAAATTTCACCCTATATGTGGTTAAATAAGAGATGTATTGATTGTCCATTATTTTAAAATTAAGAAAGAAGCATGAAACGCTAGAGGAACGATTGGATAATATTTCATACCTATCACAAAATTTATATAGGATTTTTTTTAACTTAACCATTTAGTAGATGTATAAGGGGCTGAAATTTTTTAATACATTCTAGGATACTACTATGAAAGAAAAGATACAAGTCGCGTCATATCAGGAGGTCAAAGGAATGGTGGAAGACATAGAAGGGTGGCGATTACTTCACCGACAAGAGCGTCAGCTCTAAAGTTTAGAGAGAAGATAAAGAGTGACAGAGAGAGAGAGAGAGAAAGAGAGAGAGAGAGAAAGGAGAGAGAAAGAGAGAGAGAGAGAAAGAGAGAGAGAGAGAAAGAGAGAGAGAGAGAAAGAGAGAGAGAGAAATAAAATATACTACACAAACTAAGCCTAGTTTGAAATTCCTTGAAGTTTGTATGGGAAGTTCGTCACTTGGAGAAAATAGATGGAACTAACGGAACTTACCGCATCTTTAGGTTAACGAACTACACGAGAAATTGTATTTGCGAATGAATTGTTACTATAAACAATTAACACCAGTATTCCCATACGTTGATCAGTACTCAGTACCTGGACCTGATAAGTATGACACCGAGCAAATGGTCAGAGTTCCGAAGGTTATAGTGGCAAATGAGGGTTGAACACTATAAACTCCAAGTCAACACTTAGACTATCTAATTTAGTTTTAATATCTTCTAAACTATACATTGATTGTCTTACACGTCTTCCTATTTAGTTGGCACCTGAGGGTTACAATCCTGTTGTGGTACCAGATTTAATGGTGAATATTTCAATTGTGCTTCCAAGTAAGCTAACAACAAAGCTAAAACAATGCCACAAAACATAGTTTTATTTAATTATTCTTGAAAACCGATAAATAGGAATACCAAATCGGCAATTTTTCTTCCTCATAGAGAGGCAGCATATGAAATTTCTTGCATTGTGGAACGTATCTTAAGATTTTTTTCGGGATGGCCTCTAAGCGACTGGCATAGGTTATTTGGTGCGGATTCCAAAACTCAGAGTCATATTCGAGGTGGCTACGCACGAAAAGCAGTATAGTATTTTAATAGATTTAATATTTTTAAAATCGCCGATTTTAAAATCTATTGATCTTCCTTCGGGATATTTAAGGCCCAATCAGAATTTTTGAAGCCAGTTCAACCCCACCTAAACGTAAATGGTTCAAGGTCAGCCGGAGTGCGGAGGAAATGCCCTATTGGGTAACCATACATCCGGTAATTGAGGCTGATCGGCTGAGTCCGACTTGTCCCCGTCGGCCATCGCGGGTGGTATCCGTGGGGATTTTGGCATGAAAAATAAAGGTCGACCTCACTTGATAGTCGATAGGTACATCTGCTGATTGACCAACGAGGCTCCAGCAGAGTTTCTTGGGGTTACGGGACCTACAACGTTTGACTATATAGAGTACCTACTACTGAATTACCAAAATTTTCAAGATATTGGCTCATAGGCTAATACTTATGTGATGTATTTAAATCTGCGGGACTTTTAAAAATAGGTCACGTCAATTTGACTTCACCTCGCCTGATGATAAGCTGAAGGTAAAGTCTCAGGAAAGAAGATCACAGACACGTACCAATACGCACCATGTTACAATAGTGGCACTCTGCTTTACAGCCTGATCAGTTGCATTTTTATGCCCCGCTTAAAGGACCTGGGACTGTACGAGGAAGGAAAGAAGGAAGAAAGAAGAAGGAAGGGACTAAATAAGATTTCTCGTAAGTCTCGTAAGTCGTAACAACTTGTTTGAGCTACGGAATTCTCCTTTGGGGTAGTTCCGCGGATTTGAATACAATATTTATATTACAAAAGCGGGCTGTGCGAGCTATTTATAATTTGGGCCCAAGAGTCTCCCTCAGAGAAAAGTTTAAAGAAATAGACATTCTGACCGTAGTGTCACAGTACATTTTCGAGAACCTAATGTATGTTAAGAAAAATATATCCAAATTTCCAAAAATATGTGACAGGCATAACATAAAAACAATCTTGTAGTCTGTGATACCAGACTCCAAAAAATTAGCAGTTCTTTCCAGGGTAACTGTATACGCTTTTTTAACAAGCTCCCTAAGGAAATTAGGGATTTACCTATAAATAAATTTAAAAATGTAGTTAAGAGGAAATTGTGCCAAAAGGGCTATTATAAAATACAAGAATATTTAGATGATAAACTAGCTTGGAAATGAGCTGTTCACTCATGCATGCTTCTCAAACAAATTATTGTATTTAGACTAAGTAGACTAAGCATTATTTGTAAATAGACCAAAAAAAAAAAAGCCCGCTGAGTTTCTTGCCGGAGTCTTCTCAGGCCAGAGCCGCGTTTCGAACCGGTGGTCCATTTGCTAACCTAGTCTTTAGTACATAATTATATATTTTTGACGTTTTGTAAGTGCCGTTTTAATGGTCTATACAGAATAAATGATTTTTGACTTTTGACTTTTGACTTTTGTTTCTTTCATATTTTGTGTATGTGTGTTTGTATTGTAAGGTAAGGACAATAATAAATATAAATCCAAAAAAAGTATAGTATTTATATTTATGTAATGCTGGTTATATTAAAATTAAATAAGAACAACGACCTAACTCAATATGTTGAGAAAAATGGTGTCACCAGAATCACGGTCATACTTATAAGTTCTTTTAAAGCAAATGTTTTGACCTTCAACATTAAGTTAATCAGTAACGCCATCTTCACCTCACAGTTCGAAATGAGGCGTGAAGATATTGCTAAAAGAGAAGTAATATCGCTTGCGCATACGGTCAAAGTTGAGTGGTTGAACTCGATTGACCTCGCAAATCGTACGGGCCCGTACTCATGTATCGGGTATGGAGTTTTGGAGGTTAGAATGAACCGGCGCATTGGCAGTAAAATTGATTTTTTGAATTATTTAAATCATTCAAAGGTTGGTCCATTATACATTTAAAAAATGAGCATATAGTTTCTAAGTTCTAATAGTCTTACATTCTACATAATATTAGGTAGGTATATTATAATATCCCTCATATTATAATATACCTACCTAATATTATGTAGAATGTAAGATTTATCAAAATATGCGTAACATGCTATATATGTAACATTTTTTTGTAAACATAAGTTATAAGCAGTTTGATTATAATACTAAAGTGGTGAATTAGCTGTCTTTTAAAATTATAGCAGAAAGAATGATAGACTTGAGAACATTTTTTATGTTTTAAATAAAAATCAAGATCATTTTACGTAGAAATGGCACTGAACGTAACAGGCAATCTTCTTAATTAAATCATCGCATTAAGAATCTCAGAAGATTAAATTAGTCAAGTGCAAAATGTTGAAAGGTGACTTCATTTTTGACCCCTTCTAAGGTGTGATAGATGCGATAATTATCCGCCCTGTGGTTTCCGGCTCGAATACCTACTTCCACTGAATGACGTAGTGGCTGAGTAATTTGCTTATGCTAAAAATAGTCAGGTGTCAAAATGTTGGTAGGTAGGTAGATAGAAGTACTCATCCTCATCAAATTCCATCCATGGACAAAAAACGTTGAAATTGATTTTTCAAAACTATGTAGTACTAACATGAGTTCAATAACTTATTAATAGGGGAACTTTTTTATCTAATTTTGAAAAAATAGGTTTATGTTTGCCTGACTGAGGGTGAAAACAGATGATTAAATTTGATTAAAATAAGTTCTACAGTATTGCGTAGGGAGATTCAAGTTGAAAACTGCATCAACGAAAACCCATACGATGACCCATGACCAGAGTAAGTTGTTTGAGTATAATCCCTGCTGATTATTTAAAGGACGCATCGGTTGGCAAGTGAATCAACGGAACTCACACACTCACATCGTCTGTATGGGCCTTGGGTCGGCCGGGACGGTACGAGAGATAAAATGTTAATGATTATCTCACCTCCAGCAACTGAAGACCCAAGACAGTATGCGGTTTTAGTCGGTTTCATTGCAATCCAATATTACCAACCCCGACCTCCGGTGGAGGAGGTGGAGACTATCCGAGGGGATTTTCGCAATACAAAAAACGGGTAAGAGGCTCGAGTATAACCCCTTCTGAATAAGTATTCTGAATCCTGATCCCTAGTCACCACCTAAATCATAATAGCTCAGCCCCAAATAGACAAATGGTAATTCGTTGGCTGGCGTATTGTAGAATAGAATGACGACTATATGGGATTTGTCATTTATGACAGTCGTCAACGAATGTCAAAAACGTCAAACGGCAAACAGGCTGGTGTGCAATGGACAGTTATTAATAGAAATCAATCCTAGACAAGAAAAAACATAAACAACAAACCGAGCAAAATATGACTTAAGAATTACATATTTTGAAAGTAAATAGTCATATATTTAACTATAATTCTGTCAATAAAGTATAATATTGCATTAGATTTAAGACCTTTTAAATTCAAAATGAAAAGATATCTATTGGTAAATGGCATCCATAGAAATTTAAAACGCGTTTCAATGTTTATGACGCGTAACCTCCGGTTTGTGATAATATAAAATAATGTATTTTGTAGAAATGCTTTTTATTGATAAAATTTATTGACTGTTTAGTTCTATGTTCAGTGCCATTGGTATTTGCTTAACACATTCTAAGTTACTGCGTACTTAGCTAATCACCTTAGCTCTAAAGATTTGTATTTGTCCTCTGAAAATTACAAAAATAACTAGGTATACATCAATTAACTTTATTATTTAGTGATTCACTGAAAACATCGTTTGGAAATTCATGAGTGTTCATTAAACTTTTGTGGACATCAAATACCACAAACACATACAATTTGGGGACACCAAATTAATAAATATAAGATATACACCTATTTTGGTGTGGAAATTTCAACGGATAAAACCTAGCAGGCATGGTATTATCAGACTCGAACCGTCTAAAACTGCAGTCCATCTCAGGTCTCAATTACTAGGGTGTAAGGTAACTTAATGAGACAATTCCTTCGAAACCCGGCTGACCGTGGGCCACCTACAACTTTGAGATGGCCCTTTCGAATGTGGAAAGCACGGTGCCCAACATAGGTTCAAATATAATAATAAAACATCCACTCGCGAAATTCTTTAACAAATCCTAACAAACAGAGCCTCTTTTAACAAAGGATTAAAACACACATATTAACCGCAAATTATTCATTTGCAAACCGTCAAACAATGAAAAGCCAACACAAACATTGTCCAACATTTGTCACCAAACATTTATTCGTCCCTTTGTTAAACATAAAATATGCAGTATGCTAAATTGCGACCTCTTCTTCGCAATGTTTCATCAGATTTTTTATATATTTATCTTCACCCTTTTAAGTTGGAATCGTGCCAATACATTTGGTGTCTCCGCCTAAAACAAACAATTTGTAATCCTGAATTATACGCTGCTGACTGCATACATTTAAGAGATATGTATCTATAAAGTTAGGGATGTAGTAACAATGTGAACATTCAAATACGCATATCGATAGCTTCTAAACTTATGTCTTGATAAATATTTTAAAGAACTTAGTAAATGCGCGTGACTAAACTTTAGTATTTTACTATTTTGATATGTTTTTTTTTGTTTACTACTATTATGTCATGTCATATAGGCACTAAGTACTTATACTGCTGTATTACATTTTAATATATTTCAAATAGCGTATAATCTATTGTAGTAATGCTAAGTATTACGTAATTATTTTCATAGTAGTAAGGTTTCAACCAAAACAATCGATAGGTCTCAACACTAATATTAAGTCATCGAGTTGAACAAATAAAAACATCGACGTATCGCATCGCCCCCGACGTTTTCGAGTATGGCGTGACTATTTGTCACCTGCACTCGACTCCCGTACAGACTTGCTGCGAACATACTGATTCGCATCACTAGCTCTGTGTTAAAAAATCTTTAGGATACAATATAAACGTTCCAATACCAACCTTATTGCATATTTCATAAGACACTAAGTTTAATTAAGTTAGAATGCGACTTATGTTGCATTAGTTTCCGTAAACAAATTTATTTGTATACATCGCATTCAGGGACCATGTTGTTCTAACTGCATTGCGATCAATTTGGTAGACATAGCATGAATACTTGAGTGGTTTGTTGGAAATAATAATAAACATGACAAAATTATTGCATATTTTATAAGTAACTATTGTAAGAGCCAGTATAAATGCTGTATGTGTGAGTGCTATATTGGATAATTGTGATTAATAAAACCGGTAATCATTGTGACGAAATGTAAATATTTGCATATTAACTTACTTACTTTGGTCATACTTACCATTACTTATGATTTTTCAGCTTCTTTGAACTAAATTCAGTTTCGGTGACCGAGAAAACTTCAATAAGTTATATCTCTGTAGTAAGTATTGTTATGATTGTTGGCAAATTTAGAAAATACGTTATAGTCTATTATGATGATTAAAATTATAATTAGTAATTTCTCATAAAACCTAAAAAAATGCGCCACCAAAACTTAAAAAAATAGTTCGTATTGATTATTCACCCGTTAATGTTGAATTGTTTAATGGAGTGGTGTGCCGGATAGATTAAGAATTCAGAATTTCTCGATCATAAGTCCTGCAAAAACGACTAACAGTTTGTGCTACAGCCATTCAATGGTGTCAATTGGTTTTATCAACTTTAATTTTATAAGAAGGAATTGACTTGTATGAAAAGAAAATGTAAAACTTACTCTCGTTAAAGTTGTCAAGGCAATAATATTCATATGTGTTCATAAACAATTTAAAAAAAAAAACATTTGTGACTAAAACTTTTAAAATAAAGTCATAACAAGTTCACGATTGCTATGAATATAGATTTTATGATTTGAATATTTTTAGAAGTATCTACTTCAGTTATTGTAAGTACACATACTGTGATATGATCGTTTAATATTAGGGTCATGATGTTATGTTGAATATGTTGCCACCAAATATTTTCATTATTGGATACTGTCCAATAATGAAAATATTTGGTGGCGCCAAGAACTACCTGCCGTACCTGCTAATATCTCAATAGACATTTTTATCAGTATGTAAGTACTAGCCTTTTCTCAATTTATTTTCTACTAGAAAACTAGGGTCGACTTTCCAGTATAACTGTGGTGCGACTGAACTTCGGTATTTTCAATGAAGTGGTTGCCATCTGACCCCCACAACCAATTGGCGGTATCGAATTTCTGTACTTACCTACCTACCTAGTTGTACGTACCTAGTTGGACTTTTTGGGCCTCCAATTAACCTTAACGATTGCCATAGATGTTCATTTGGTAGCCGACACCAATGGCTTAATGTACTCTCCGAGACACGAAACTACCCAGACCAATACAAATAAACATATTCATGCATACAAATATTTGCAATAAGCGGGAATCGAACCCGCGCCCTCTGCGTGGTAGTTGCGTACACTACCGCCACGCCACAGGGGCTTAATCAGTAAAGTTTTTATACAACTACTGACTTCCATTGCAAAGAGTTACAGGTCTAAAGATACATAAAATTTATTCGGTTATTATAGTTTCTGCTGTTAATTTAGATACACAAAAGTGTACTTACATGATAATATAATCAATATTGAAAATATACTCAATTAGAATTATTTTATTAACAATGTATGCAATTTCTCTTCACTATCTCATTCACTCTTTCACTGTCTTTATTCGTTTTTATACTAAATATATACGGCAGCGGCAGTATCAAAATAATACTACATTAATTACCTACACACTCACGTCAAGATAGAACACTGCTATTTATTGACTGATTTACCGAAGGATTGACGCAAAAAGTAGGTTCTCTATTTTTATTCCTACAATTTTATGTCATAATTTAACATTGCATAATGTTACTTGTCCTAACATTATTTACGCATAATACTCATTTGCCATAACTTTTTAATCATAATTTTTTAAATCCTATTTACTATAAGCATAATATTTCATAAGCATACTGTCTCAAAGCATAAGTTTACTTAAGCATAACGACGCGTAACCATAACTATTTTAAGCATACAAATTATATTGACTGAATAAAGTTCTACATGGTTATGAAAAAAAATAACCACGAAGGCCTAATGCGGGAGCTTCGCTCCGCTCCGCTCCCGCATTAGCCTTCTAACCTAATCTATCCAAGTCGGATTCAGGGGCTTTCTCAATAAATCTATCACTGTCTGTTAAGAAATTATTATTTCTTTTTGATCATTATGCCAAATAACTATTAGACAAATAAACAATATGCTTTACAACTTTATGCATATCAAAGTTATGAATAAAAACATTAGGATATACAATATTTATGCTTAATAACATAGTATGCTAAAAACCAATTATGACACACTATTATTATGACAAAGAAAATTATGCCTAACTTGTTATGATAATTTAAATTAGGACAAAAACCATTATGAGAAAAAATGGGATCCCCAAAAAGTAATATGATTTTCTTATTTGGACAAGAATTAATGACTTGTCGCGCACTATTCTTTAGCCCTTATGAGATCATATTCATAACAATTCACTATTGATTGTTACTAGGCATTGCGAAGAATACTCAACATATAAAACTGCACGCTTATAAAACGGAACTACAACATAATAATTGGTCAGATCATAATTCAAATCACGCAACGTTGAATCCACGCGACTAAATTCACGGTCGAAACATCGTTAAATCCATCTACGGTATAAAAATAATTGAGCGTTTAATATTTGAGAGCAAATACAAAAAAAAACATATATAAAGAAAACAATATAACCTGTTAATCTAGTGTCGGATGTAGCGTGGGCGCAACGAACGGTGTAATAAAATCATAGTAGGTTTAAACATCCGAACGGACCACGAAATAATTGTACGGAATTTATATAGTTGTGGCGCTGGTTTGAAAAGATAATATGTTGTTTTTGTTAAATGAATTTTATGTGGAAGACAGAATTCTAGATGGAACATTAACACCATTATCAATCACTAATAGCTTATCAAGAAAGATAATAATTTGAATAGTTGTGATCCACTTGTTTTAGTTATTTATATTAAGAATATAATTTAAGAACTAATTTATCGCACAATGAAAATGTATAATAATCGCGACTTCGAAGAAGGATGATTAGCAATGAATGACACAAAATAATAAAAGTTGCTTTTCTCTAAGCGAGTAATCAGTGTACAATAAAAACAGATTTGACATTATATTTCCCGATGTTAAATGGTCAAATTGAACCACCCATTGCGTAAAAATCTAAATTACAACCAAACTCAAAGCAATCAACTTAATAGATACATGACTCAAATGCCTACAATAAAGAATGAAGATAACATTCTCCTAACAGCGATCAAAGATTTAAACGATGATAGGCATTTAACTTATGATATCACTGTAGTGCGAGTAACACACGTACCGAATCATAAATAACCAACAGTCAAATCTCGAATTAAGTTGAGTACCGAAAGTGATGCGATCATTACTCTTCATAAGGCACAGTACTCATCTAATGATTCCCAAAACTCCGACTA
The DNA here is from genome assembly GCA_914767945.1 of Eilema depressum. Taxonomy (NCBI): domain Eukaryota; kingdom Metazoa; phylum Arthropoda; class Insecta; order Lepidoptera; family Erebidae; genus Eilema; species Eilema depressum. The sequence goes on from OU612026.1 coordinate 7,510,140, forward strand.
CCGAACTAATAAACATCAATCAACCGCCAAAGCATTATTAAAACGAATCAATCATTGCATTGTCTATAACGAATTTGGATTTATGCAAACAGAATAAAAAAGAAAAATATTAAAAATTAAAGGGAATAGCGTTTGACGTGTACCTACTGTGCAATATAAGAGAGAATCGATTAGTCATTATTTGATTTAGTTCGGCGGGCCAGTTCGGCCCCTGGTGCGCTTCGACGGGGGGCGACCACGAGCGCGGCTCTGCTTCACTATTGCACTCATCATCAGCCGAACCTTCCACACTTTATATATAGTAGCGGGGAATATGGATGACTTCGACTCTGTACACATCCTAGGATCCTGCTTCAAATAGCTTTAAAATGAGGTGTTTTGCAGTGTACAAGATAAAAAATGATAATACAAAGTGATGATGCATATAACTGCGTCGTAGTTTATCACTAAATAATAATCTGGTGAGTGGTGAAGTAAGCTGATCAAAACACATCTCAATATTAATAAACAACAAGTCTTAACAAGTCTCTCTCAGTCAAAGAGATCTTCTTTGAGTAAAACGTCAATCGCAATGAAGAACGATTTGATAGACAACAATGATTTTAACAAACCATTCAAACCAAGAACTGCACACATTCATTCGATCGTACAGAAGTAATAAACTTCGAGGGGGGCTAATTATGAATAAGCAACCTCCAGTTTAATAAGTAAAAAAACAGTAATATGAACTCAATGCAACATAATTTACAGACTTTACATGCTCATTTGTGATTAGTCGGCGCGAAAGGGCAAATCTTTTATTAAGATAGGTAATGAGGTTAAACTTGAAATACAATTCCAAATCGGTACAACTCCACCTACCATACAATGTAATTTATATTTTAGTAATAACTCTTACAGTGTTTATTGGCGAAGACGATACCATCGGTGCTGACGAAGATGCGGTAGAAAATTACTTACAAAAAGATACAATATTTAACAATGAATTAAATATTATGAACTTTAAAAGAGATGTGTGTAGGGTTGATATTGTAAGCGATGACGATAATGAAAGAAAGAAAGAAGTTAACGATGGATTGTGTGGTAAGTCGGCACCCTGCTGCCGTGGACCCCGACCGCGCCTATCACGGACAAGACATCGATTAGTGATCGACTGAATTCAATTGCTTGGCGGGACAAGGCGCAAGGCGATACTGAATCGAGATGGACCGATCGAGATTTATATTGTTCGGTTTTTCAAAAATTTGCATTTTGAGCACGTCACGTCAACGACATTGCTGAGTCACCTGACAAATGGAACGCAGGCGATCGTGTCTCTGATATAGAATGCGTTGACCGTAAGCTCCGTTTTATTATTGTTGTAACATGATTACTGTCAACTTATGTAGACTGTGGATTTAGTATGGGAATCAAATCGTCACTGCACCGTCACTTGATGTGATCTAAAATGATCCCATTTCAGATCACATCTATTTGTAATTTGTTTCTATTTATTTTTATATTTGTTAAAAGATGTCTGTGAATTTATTTCGTTTATTTAATTTTTTAGCGCTTTAGCGTCATTCTTCCTATAAAATATTAACCTTTACCGTAAAATTATAAAATTTTATTTACAAATTATCTATGTTTTATTTGTACAATATTGGTTGCGTGTAGCTATTTTTGTGTAACACGAAAGTTGAAATCACGCATGCGTCTCACGATCACATGATATTTCATGTTTATTGGTTTAAGTCATGACATCACCGTATGAGGTGGAATCATTGACGGCTACACTTAATATAAAAAATTAAAAGTGTATTTTGACCATACTAAGTCGTACATCATCTTGGCGTAAATATAGTGTTTTATGGGTCAGTAGCGGTAAACTTTATTGTCTCTGTTTATTTAATATATTTTAATACCAGCTGTGAAACATCGCGCATAATATCGACTGAAGTATGGGCTATTTACTTTATTGTTTTGGGTTGTTCCTTAACCTCATTCGTCATGTTTCATATGAAGTATTCCTCAACTCCAAGTTTGAAAATTTTTCATGATTAAACTTAGATTTTTGTTTCAAATCATATGAAGTCCGAAAAGCAGTAGTGGTGAAGGGAAAAGTGGAAATTTGCAAAGGGAATCCGATGAAGAAAATACTAACTTCTCTAGTTACTCATGATCAACTAGTTAATCATGCACAATGCGACCCATTGAGAAATTGACAGAAATTGGCTTATAAGGGACCCCTCGTTCAATTTATAATGATAAAAATATCGAAATTGTCTATACTGCTTACACTCAATCACTCAATTCATCTGTAATAGATACAAGAAACTATCTACAACACATATCATATTGAATAAAGGATAAAAATATGCATTTATAATCATCCGTCAACTTTGCCGGCAGCGAGTTCCATCTGAGTGACTTATCCCGAGAGGAAAGCCTGCACCAGAGCCTCGTTCGTCACTTACCAAGTGTATTGGCTTACAGAGATATTGACCTGGGCCTCAAAGATCTTGGTGAAGCCCCAAAATCCGCCCTTATGACGAACCCAGGAGTTCACAATCGCAAGCAAATATGAGCAGAAAGTTTTATCACGGGGCCAGTAAAGTACGTAATAATGCAATACCTGTCCCGATAAATCTAATTAAGCCACAATTTCTCGTACTACCGTTAGTATTTTTAAAACAGTTACAATACCTACTCATAATGAAGGGACATACGGTTGTAAATGTTTATACGGTGCTTATATTTCATTTACGGTATAAATAATATGTACAATTATAAAAACAAGGAGTTTATATATTTTGCATTCTCCGCACAGTAGGGCTCCCACTGTTAATCTAATAAAGGAATTTGAATAACGCCATTAATAATATCTTGGGTTAAATGCACCTTACTCTTTATACTGTAGCCGATACCATTATAATATCTACTGATAATAAATCAATATGATGTGCCCATAATTAATTTTAAACAGAAGTATTTTTATTTTCTAGTAAACGTTACCGCACCTTTAAGTTCAAGCGATGCGATGGCAAAGTCAAGAAAAGGTTACATTAAGTTTGCATGAGAAGGGTTCTCATCTCATTGCGGATAATAGAAGGAAAATATTTATTGGATGTATTGGTAGGTATTTTTTGTATTACTAAAGTACAAAAAAATGATGGGCAAGACAAAACAAGCTGTTTGCAGCGGTATTGATATCGCAAAAAAATCTAACATTGAGCAGTTGCTGCACTATTGATAGAATTAAAAAGGTTGGGCAGTTGTAGCTCTTGTGTTATCTACTTAACATAAACAATATTACATCTGAATTTGGTTCTTTTTTAGTGGGATACGACCGTAAGATTAGTCCGGTAGTCCCGGCTATATCCAAAGGTCTCATCTTAGAGTCTGGTCAAAATAAACCATTCTTCTTCCAAGTTAGAGTTACGTTTGGATCTGGGTTCTATAGTATCTGTCGCAACATTCTTAGTCAAAATATGGATCTAATATCTTAGCTATGACGTATGACAATGAATAATTTAAATAACTCAATACAAAAATGCTTCTACTATCAAAATTATTCATTATTAAATATTCATTGAAATAGATTGAAATGTGATTTTAACCAACACGTACAGAATTCCATATCACCAAAACTTTTTCGTACATTTTTTACCTGTCTCCATAGGTATGTTTATCAAGTCTATCGCTATTACGAAACCATTCAACTGACGACTCGACATGTTTTGATCAAATGACGCGTGGTAATCGACTTAATTGTTGCTACGCTGTAATCGCACGCGCAGCTACGGCCAAGTGATGGCTGTTTGTTTTTTTATTTAATTATATTCTACATTTAAATTAATTAAACCTGGCCGTTCCATGATTCAAAAAAAATTAAGACGTTAGTTGCGTCGTGTGCGTTTAGTTTTTTTTATTTTATTTAAAATAATATTTTAAAATTGGAATTACTATTTGTAACCTTACGTTTCAAATTTTAATTGATTCGATATAGATATATTTTTAGATATTTCATCAAAAGAAGTTGGTTAGGTTTTCATGTTTGTTCCTTCTAAATTCACTGTGCAAAACAGCTTTAAAGCACAAAAATTCTCGTTATAGTTAGTTTGAGTTTTGATGCTAATACATTTTTGTATGGTGTCAATTTCGTAACCAGTTAGATATCCAAATATTTTATTGAACTTACGATGAAACAAAGTACCCAACAACATGATTGCAAATTAAAACGTCAAAGAATAAATTAAATTATTTAGAAAAGTAAACTCGATCCGAATACAAATCAATAAATAAAAGCTTGAAATTGCATCGCTTTTTGTAACAAATCGGTGCGCCAGCGCAGAGCCCTGTTTACACGCGGAACGAAGCCGCGTTTAATTGCGCAACAAAAACTTACAAATAAGACATTGTGCTAAGTAATTAGATTAGCACACCACGTTATTTATCCACCTCAAGAATCGGGTTCCTGAGCCTCGAAGTTGAAATCCTGGGAGTCGTAAAGAGTGGTTAATACCTTCAATTTGTATACGTGTCAATTTGTACCGAAACGGATACTGTTAATTGCGTTCGCGGACAGGTAAGGCGTTATTAATGTTGTACATGTAAGTGAATACTACCACTTCGGTTCGTTGGATTTATTATTGCTGCAACTAGTGTACTTGTTTGTAATTGGTAAAATTACGAGTTGATATGGTTAAGATAGTTATATGTTTAATTATGTTTTGGATTATTTTTTAATTAAATATAAATTCAATTATGTTTCAGCTCTTGCGAAGTTTCCGGAAGTAGAATATCTTGGTTAACATGTTTCCCGCTATTTTCAACTCAGACCCCCGTGTCCCATTACTCCTTCTCCTCTTTTTAGTTTAGTGTAGCTAGATGGTTCTTACGGGAACGACTACCCTCCGATCTCTCAATTTTGAGATGACAGCCAACTCCAGATCTCCTCCATCAATCAGCAGGTACAACAGCTTGCAGTGCTCAAATAAAACCAATCAAAAAGTGTCAGTATGACAATGTTATTGTACCTATTTAAACTTAATTGCGGTTATATCAACTCTAGATATTGTAAGTCAACTGCCTGTGCAAGGAGTGCTGTACTAAATCGTATTTTAATCTATGCGAAACAATGTGATATAAATCTTAGATTGGTTTCACCTGAACTTTGTAATGCTGCAATTATTGAACTACGCTTCTGATTGCACGATTTTAAATGCATGTTCAGTGCTTGCTCTTGCTACATAACAATCTATATATTTTCTAGTGAAGCTACCTGCATAGCTGTCACATGAAAAGAGACTTAACGAGTGTTATTTAATGGGTAGCTAAGAATACAGTCTTAAATGTATGCTGTCGATCTCAACGATTGATCGTTATTGCATACAAGTGAGCGAAAGTGTATTCTGTAGCTTTTGCTCTGAAACTTATTCCGGTTATTACTAAAACGTTATATACTTATCTATTCTATAAACTTTGCATTGTTGGAATTTCTTAAAAAATTATTATCTCACCACTTATTGTGAATACGAAGGTTTGAATTGTGACTAGATCCTAAGTTTACATTAATCAGATTACATGGATGGAGCTGGCATGGCTATTTTGGCCAAAAGCTTCTAAATAAATATAGATTTAAAAAAAAAAAAAAAAAAAAAGTGACTAGATCCTAATGTTGGATAATTAATTATGCCAGAATGGCTGAACAGTTCGGAATGAAATCACACAGTGATCGATTATAATTCGTAATTCATTATTGTAAAATAATAGAAACATTTAAACAGCGTTAAATTACACCATTTTGACAGATTATAATTCAGCATTACCACCAAACCCAATAATTACGTAGGTGTATAAACAGGATGTGCAAACTCAAAATATTTTATTTGAGCCGTTCTTAAAATTATTACTAAACACCGCCAATTAGTGTTATCTTTGCCAATAATAAATTAGTAATTAAAACTGTTAAAGTCAAATCATTATAATAATAATAAATAGCCAGGCAAGTTATAGTGATGCATATTGTATTATGTTTGACAAAAACTGCCGATGTCGACTATCGATTTTGACGCACGTGCTTCCGTCAAATTTACGGACCGTACATTTTATGGGCAATTCGGTAAGAATTATTGCGTTGTTCTGACGTTGGCTGATTGTCGATGAATTGTGGACTTGTTTATCGATAGATCGATAGGTTTTAATTGAAACATTATTTATACGGACGCTGATAGATACAAATGGTTCCGCAATCTTGATTTAAGGAGCGGTTCGTTCTTAATATTGTTTCACGATTTGTATCCGTTTGTTTATATACTTTGAGTAGATATTTATACAAGCTAAATATCCAATTTGTGTAGGTATATAATACTTGGTATTATATTCAAGAACTGTTTATGAAAATAATAGTGTTTGAATGAAATTTAGAAGCATTTATTATGCTAACTATTCAAAACGATTTAGAAAGAGAAAAGAGAATCGACCCCGGGCGGGACTTGAACTCGCGATCTTTCCTTATAGGGGAATGCTCTTTCCACTAAGCTACCGAGACTAAATCGATTAAAATAATAATAATTAAAAGCAGTCGTGAACTTCAATACAATTCTTATAATATTTGATTTTTTTTTTTCAAAATAACAATCGAAAGTTCAAGAACTGTTGCTCCATTTACATATTATTGCTATGTGGCATATTGGCTCAGGCGTTGGACTTGCTATATTGAGGTTACAAGTTCAAATTATTTTATACCTCTAACATGACACTATTTCACGCAAAAAACAATGATTTGAACGTAGTGTGAATTAAAGACAATATTAATGATGTGTATGTTGCCATGCTACTAGCAGTACAAACTTTAGAAAATAAGTAAGTATTCTACATATGTCACTGCTCATCTACATGCTAACTTAGTTACATAATCGTTTAAATGTCAAATCATGAAATACCTAGTACTTTATTTAACCAAAATATAGCTGAGTAAAATTAAAAATCTAAATTCTAATTAATATTACAAAACATTCCTTTGGAGTAGTCCATGCTCATCACCATTAACTTTTTTATTTATCTGTTATAGGGTTGTCCAAAAAAGTTAATATTTATGTAAATCTGATCACACTACAAACCGATTCCTATGATTGCAGTAATCGACAAATTAATTATTAGAACCACGTCCATCACTAACTTCTGCTCGTGTGTGGTATAAAAAAAATTTGATTCGAGCTTTTATTTACTCAAATGCAGCTGTAAAACATAAAAAATCGCTTTCCTCCAAACTTTAATTGCCGGCAATGAAATAATTAAATGTGACAATCGTAAAACACTGCAGGACTATAAAACATTATGGCCGTGTCGACTCCGGGTCACATTTGCCCGATAAAAATATAAGCACGGATTCAAGTAACAACGTGCTTTTGAAACGTGTATTTGGTTCTTACAAAGGGTGAATTCTTCGCGGCTAAAAAGTAAAGATATCGGATATGAGTATCGAGTTAAATGCGTTACTTTAAAACAATAATATAAGTATAAAACTAACTTTATTAAACACTTACAAAGACTATTCAACTCTTCTTTAAAATCCTAAAACTATTAAGTTCAAAATGATACATTATTTTCTTACGAATTTTAATCGAAAAAGCCAACACCTTCACTCGAATCCATGACCGTGGCTGGTCCCTTTCTATGCAGAATACTCTGACCTACTGAACTACTTGGACCAGATAATATAAATTTTCGTCTAGATACATCTTAAGGATGAATTTAGAATACATAATCATTACATTCCATAATGGTACCGATTCTGTTATTACTCTGTAAATTAGACTTAAACTTGCAGAAATGATGAGTAGTCTTATCAAAACGACGTATATCACAGAGTATAAGTTCTTCAAAATTCATATTTAGGACTGTGTCTTTAAAGTCATTAGTAATTGACCCAATGCCAAACATAGTGTTTTCTAAATTCATATAAAAATATTTTAGAGATAGCTTAGTTTAGAGAAATGCCCAAATGTGTTACAAATGTTTGGAGTTTATATTTATCAACTTCTATACTCCCTTGGACTTTTGATCTTGCCTCTGTTAACTAAGGTCCTGGGTTTCGGTTCAAGATCTGAACTCCGACCCGTGCGCTTAAATTATTGCAAACAACCGGTTTAGGTACACACACATATACGGAGTCCTTCAAGCACTTATAAATTTTAATGGTATTTATTTTTGTGTCTCTCTCTATATGTTAAGTTGGAAAGAGAAAAAACTTACTTGGCTTGGTAACATATTTGTAAATGTTTGAGAAATGAGTAAAAACAATTTTAGAATAAGACAATTGTTGCAAAAACATATTTTTGAGACCAGTCCCTCGATTCTGCTAAAGCAAAACCATTGTCATACCACAGAGACTGCAAAAAATGGCATTAAATTTCAGATTTTATTGCTACAGACTCAAAGTCCAAAATTAAATGAAAAAAAATTCATTACACTCTCTCATTCGCTCTACAAAAAGGAAATCATTGGATACTTTTAATTCCTCTTCAATCCACCGGGGATTCAATAATAATAAAAATAATTTTATATGCCACTTAGATCCACAAACGAGGGTATCCAATGATACTAATTGTGACCATGTTTGATATAGCTGTCAACTAATTTCATTGAATTGCAATGGTGATCTCAGCATCTGCTCAAGCGTGATTTTACAAATATTATTAGGTGTTAATAGTGATCCACCATAGGGAGTAAATAAATTAAAATTTAGTTATTAAAGAACAATTTTTTTATTAGGTAGATATATTTTAAATGTCAGCACAAGATACATATTAAATTCGCAATGATACTCGTATCATCTCCTATTTTTATTGTTATTTTACGATTATTGAATTTCACTGGGTACTTAAAGTATTAAATATACTCGTATTATAGTTAACAGGCTACTTAATAAACAACTTAGGTATAATAAAATATTGAATACTATGAATAGGTTATGTAATACATTGCATGAATAAATTTCATCAAATTAGTGATTAATTATCATTTGGTGACTTTGCCTTCAGCTTACCATTAGGCGAGGTGCAGTCAAATTGAAGTGTCCTACATAAAAAAATATTAAAATGAAACGTAGAATAACAAAGGCGCAAGCTTTGAATATAACCGAAATTGACGCTTGGATAAAGAAGAACAGTAAGGAAAGAATAAATTGAATGGAAGAGTAATTTATTTTATTTTAGGAAAACGTATAATACATTATTATTTGCATCTTATCCAAATGTTTAAGTATAACGTACGGTTAATATAACATTTATAACCAGTGATCGAACTAGGAAGTGCTAATTCGGCTTAATGATCTCAAACGTTATATTGGCATGGACTTGCCCACGCGATTTATAAGCTATCGAGAACATTAAGAAAAAAAAGATAAGAGGAAATAAATGATGTGTTATGTAATATCCTATCTCGTGTAAAATTTGGCACAGACCAAAATCAAACTTTATACAGTCAAAAAATTGTGGTAAATATTTATATGACGCATGCTAAATACTTTATCATAGTAATAAACAATAAATGAAATGGAACAGGAGATTAAGAGTATTGTTTATTTCTTTATTAATATTTATGGTGAAACAGAGGATGTCAATAATAAGCTGACTTAACAATTTTATGAATTAAGACGAATTTTGAACGTTCATAAAATTGAAAGGAATATTTTTATAAGTAGATAAGGAATGTATATTTACTCACACGCTTTTGATCTGAATTACATTTTCTTATAAACGGAAATCTTATTTACATTTCTGACTCTAGAATCGCATATCACAGACATTATTCAGTAACCTTAAAGTTAACAAATGCACAGTGAACAATGTGAACGTGTCTGTGTCTTCAATACTTGACCATTACTTTTTTACTTACTACATAAGTATTCCCATTATAACGCCGACTTCAGAAACTTGTACCAATCTGTCCATTGAAATCGAAACACAATATATGACATTGAATCCACTCGCAGCATCGCGCAGTAAATGCCCGCGCAGATCCAATAAACACCTATTTGTTGCTCCTTGAAAGATGATATCACACGAACAAACAAACCCTTTCGCCAAGTGTCTGTAACAAATAAAGACACAGATTGCGAAGTCACGAACGCGAACTAAATAAAATATTAATTCTGAAACAAGAATATTGTCTAAGGCAAGCCATTTCAGTCACACCTCTTTAGCTCCGAGTAGAACTGTAATTTAAAGTGTTAAAGATGATGTTTGTATCTTTGTTTCACGTTTGCTTTGCCATATTTGTGGCAAAAGTTACAAAAAATGTGTTGCTAAAGGTAAAGCTGACAGTATCATCACGTATGGCCATATCAACACGATATGGCTATAATAAAAATCGATAATTTTCCTTTGTGTTACTGTCGTTAATGGAGAAAAGGATATTTGCACTGGCAGGTACTATGTTTTTCTGTTTTAAAAATAAGTAATAGTATACGTAAAAGAATAAGTGAAAAGATTTCCGAAAGATTGCATAGGTATTTGTATCGGTTTATGTGAAACTATTTTAGGTATCTATAAATTAATAGTTTCTTTCTTAGTAGGAAAATGACACTATGGACCACTTTAAACTTTTAAAATCAACACTTTTAATGTAGTTATATCTATATTACTTAGATTGTTGAAAATCATAGAAAAGGCAAAGTAACTAGGCGTAAAGGCAAATTCATTAATTTAATTTTCAGAACTACTTAAACATTATACCTATTAGAATACTTCACACTACAGTACTTAATTCCTTTTTTGGTAAATCAGTGAATCAGCTGATCGTATAAATCAATAAATTGTTTTCAACGAAAGGACGTTCAGCAATGATCACATAGATTTCTTTCAGAACATCGTCTATCTCCATTAAAAATACCTCCTGTCACAATATCGGCAGTCTAAATAACTGTTTCATGGTCTTTCATCAGGAAATACTAAACAGATTGGCTTGACTTCTCTTTTATTACAAACATTTATACACACTTCAAGTTACTAATGTCCAAACGTTATCTTAAAGATTAGAAGTGCGTGTTCGGTTTATCTTTATGTTACTATTCGAGGATAACACAAAGATATTTGTTGGAAATACAATGCTTGGCATATAATTTCGATGTATCTTCGATTGTATCTTATGTTTACTATGTTCATTATGATTATATTACTTGATTGCGAGAATGAATTGGTTTTAGAATTGAAATAAGTGATTTAGTACTTAATGTTAACAATAAAATAATAGAATTACTATTTTGACATTTTCATTGACGCTAAGAAATATTTTTATACAGAAAATATTTCTTACATATTATTTATAGTCATCATCTCGTTGTTTCCGGTTATATCCGAGGTCTTCGCCTTGTAGCCTGGAGTCTGCTCTTACTCCTTCTTCCCCTGATTTGAGTTAAACAACTTTTATATACATAGCAACTTCCGTCTAACCTTCCAACCTTGAAAATAAAGCCTACGGACGAAGTTCCAAACTTCATCCGTCAATTAGGAAGTGGACTTTTCTTTTTTATCGTGCGAAAAATCCCAATGGATACATCCCCCGCCGGAGCCAGTGTGGGAGGTTATGTCGGACTCGAACCGACTAAAACACACGCCGTCTGTGGGCCGTCGGTTGCTGGAGAGATGAGATTATCTTAAACATATCCCTCACACCCGGTCGAATTAGGACGTGTGCCGCCTTGCAAGGGAGGTTAAGACTCAAAAACTTTAGTAGGATCCAAAAAACACGAACTAAACTAACTAAACAACTATCTTGGCGCTTGTCTATGCGTATACTTAACAAAATAAATGATTCAATCATTAACTTACCCGTAATTGAGGCCAGTGAGTGACCAGTGGTTAATAAAAAAAGATTAATATTTAGTTTATTCACACGCGTGAAGTATGGGTCAAGTTATTCATCACGGAGCTAACAAACAACATAATTAGTAGCGAGTACATTACACTCGTATGGTATTGTAATGTCTTCCACAACAAGAGACTAATGAGAAGGTTACTGTCATCAACGGTTGGTGAACTTCCGTATGTGAACCGGGCCTTGATGATTTCTGCTCTTGGTCAGGGTTCATGTTTTTTGTTCTATTTTAATATATGGTAGCCAACAACATACATACATTATACTCACGCCTGTATATCCCTGAAGGGGTAGGCAGAGGTTTATTAACACCCACATTTCGCCAGCTATGGGGCGAACCTATTGCCGTTAAGCGGGCACTTAGTCATGTTTGGGAGTCATGGGCTGTATGTTTACTGTCGGATGGAGAACAGCCCTATCCCTAAAGCTATGATTCCGTAGTCGACCGCATACGACAACTGCCGATGCATGCAGCAGATACAGCGTACCCATTACTTGTCAAACTGCGATACGGATAAAGGGGTCTATTGAGAAGCCGCAATGAATTACGTGGCCCTTTTCTACTCCATCGGGAACCAACACCGTAGCCAACAAGTGTATAAAATTAAACTCGCGAAACGGAAATTTACTTTATTTTGGGTATTCAAGTACACAATCTAATTTTTCGGGGTATGAGGGCAATGCCTTTTAGGCCACCGTACACCCCGGCAGCAGAAAAGTCGAGATGGCGTGCGGTCTTCAGTCGGTTCGAGTCCGACATAACCGTCTGGTCGGCGGGGAAGGAGATTTTCGCACGAAAAAGGTACTATTCTCTAATGTCATATGTGCTGAGTGACTGCTGAGAGTGCTTCAGTTTTTCCTGACAGCCATGCTAGCCGTATGTTTTATTTTAAAACCAAGTTTTATAAATTACCAACACAGTAGGTACTAACCTCCTTGGCTTGAAATTCTGAAACAGCAACCAGTCACTTTTCCCTCTTTCCCAACTGTACCATTGATTAGTACCATTAATGGTACTACTTTAAGCTTAGTGGTCAGGGAATTGAATCTTACGATTGATAGGTCTCGAGTTCAAAACCTCACCACCTCGCAATCCACTCTCATCACAAGCATTTTAGCTGAGCTGAAGGGGCTAAGGAAAATATCCACTAATAATTTTTGTTACTAATAGATGCGCTTTCTTTCTGAATTTAAAACTGAAAAAAAAACACATTCTCAATAGAAAGACAATTTCTTGGCATCGCTTCATAATGCAAATTGTGCATCGATGCGCGTGCGCATGTGGGCGCGTCAATGGTCACGCACGATGCCACGCGTTTTGTAACCTTTATACGGCTCCACTCATAACGCTTTTATACCAGCATAAGTCATGAACTTTATTTATAAATTTGAACACATTAAATAGATATTTAATTGTCTTATACAATTAGCTACGCATTTAAGTAGACATTTAGATGACAGTATTGATCGTAAATAAGCAATCATGACTCATCCGTAGAGACGCTGCATAATTATGATTATAATAATTAACGTCATCACGATGATACCTATTCAATTTCCAAAATGATAATTGTAGATAAAAAAATCCCATACATCATACAATTGTATGAGGTATGGTACTTTTTAATATTTTTGTAATCGTTCATAGAAATAGTTTATGTTTTATTTGTATAAACATATTATAAATATTCTAAGATTCTAGAATAGACTGCTCCAGAGCTTCGTTTATCAATAGGTGTACAGGCCTGTACACCTAACTTCGCTCCCAGCCACCGAAATCTGCCTGAAGATTTTGGTGGCTGGGAGGGAAGTTGCTCCTCAAAAAAGAGGAATATGATTGTAACTTCGTGGCACATTTGTTACTAATTTACATACCTAGGTTCTGAATAAGTTATTATTCGATTAATAAATGTAATATAATGATAGTACGCCCCCCGGTGTCCAAGACAACGCTTCAGTTCCATCCTTGCACCACCCCAACAACTCTTAACACCATGGCTACAAAAGTAGAGGGCCATCAGACAACGTGGGCCATAATGGTGTGCTCGTTACGACTAAGCGGATAATTTTGGACTATCTGTGAAGTATGATGATTATTACATGCTTTTGACTATGGCATGAAAGATAGTCCAGTACTATAGGATGATAGAATTTATTGCAAATAGGAAGACAGATGGCGTTATTGATGAGTTCCTCCTTTTCGATACATAAATGTATTGTGCATTTTCTATAACGACGTGGGAGAAGGAAAACTAAAGAAAAACCCTTACGTGGCAATAGAACGCTCAAACCTTCAAATTAACAGATGGCACAATTACGTGGCGCATATTGGGAGAGGACTATGTCCAGCAGTGGACTGCAATAGGCTGATTGATTGATTTGATAGATTTTCTCTATATCCAACAATGGACTTCATAATATAATAGGCAAATTGATTGATTGATATTTTTTGAATAGCAAAAATTGTTATTATATATGTGAGACTAAACCATATACATGTACAGTCAGTATCAGATCGATCTTGACTTGCAAAGTACTCAAAATGATCTTAATACTTACTAATGATGTTAATACCAAACTGTTTTATTAATTTAAATTGTATTATCTTCCAAACTAAAGGAGTGTACTATAATCACCCACCGAAAAAAAAAACAATTTTTAATCGATGAGTTTGCAAGAGAGATTGGCGTTTGGCGACTCAGGTGCTCTTATTATATTCAATTGCAGCGTAGAAATAATAAATTTAAGGAAACTCCAATAGCGCTGAGTACGATCTAAGAATTGAAACCAGGACCTCACAATTGCACATCAACATAAGCATAAGCAACATAACCTAGGTAGTGGAAGAAATAATCATATAGTATTCAAGACACATCAAATGTAACCGAAGACATTAAATTAAATGACATTGTGGCAGCAAGTCGCAGGGCTACTATAGCAAGGCACCGAATGAGCGTAGGACGTTGGCTATCCTGCCTGATGCAACATACTAGCCCGAGGACATACAACAGTAAAACGATAATTCTCTACAACTTACGTTGAACGCAAATCATTCTACCAATTCTACTTACTGATTCGTTATAAAGTAGGTATGTAAAACCTTTCAGTAATTTAGGTTTTAAATTAGTAGACACTTTTTACTAATATGTATCTATTAGGTATGATGAAAAAAAAAACACATCTATTAACATTTAGTAAAAGAAATACATATAGCCTGAAATAAATTATGAACCATTTTACGGCGTATCTTAAGTAGGATTTGGATAGGATTGACTGTTCGGTACCTTTACAGATTATTTCATGCATAAATACATATTATACACGCATAAGTATAATATGTATTTATAAATTATCATATACCATACAATATTTGGGGATTTACAAGCATCTGTAAATCCCCAAATTTCAGTCCCACGTAATAGGCGGTGAGCATATCGCGGTCAAGCCAGCACTTTTCAGATTATTTCATACGTACAAACATTTTGTACTGAGCGACAATAGAGCTCACGACTTCTGACGTTGTCCATTACATCTTCTGCTCAAGCTTTGGTGGGTTTTCGTGTACTTAATCCAGACCTCACAACTTCCTTCTACATACTAAATACTTGAAGCTAATCCAGTTCGCCACGACACGTGTCTCGCACGTACAGTACGAGCACGAGCGCCGTTCTCACGCCGCTGCCGCCCGGGGGCACAGCGCGGGCACGACTCACTACAGATATAAAATTAATTTATCTATAAGTAATAACTCCACACCATACGGTACTAAGAAGACTTTAAAGTTTAAAATGTGAACATCCAGGATATGGCTTCACTTGAACCTTGAAATCATCATCATCCAAGTGCTAATCTTGGTTGTATCCAAAGTTTACCCCATGAGACCCGGCCCTTTATTTTGATTTTCATGGGTGCGACTGACTCCTTTCTGGATATGTCTGACCTCGAGAAAAATATCTGTGCCGGAGTCTCATCTGTCAATCTACACGTATATTGGGTTGCAGGTGACTTTGACTTGTCCCCGTTATTTTGGTGGGTCTGGTGCCCCATACGCCACTTAATAGGGAGAATACTCTACCGACTGAGCTACCAAGAGGCGTCATGGATAACTGAAATACTGAATGACATCATAAGAACTAAGAAATATGTAAACGAGAAACAATGAAATTTAATAATGTTACAATAACTGTTTACATTGATTATTCCGCCTTACTAAACTAACGAAATATTGAAACAATTAGTATACTATAAAAGTTTTCCTATAAAGGATAAAATGAACCAAAGCATTAGGAAAAATCAGAAATAGAAGGACTCAAAAGTACAAAGTTCTATTGCAACCGAAATTGGTTCTCGAATAATGATATAATGAGCGATTACAGGTAGGGTTTAACCTACAAAGCACAGTATGCGACTGTATGGTTGGTACTTTAGATACCTAATTAATCGAAGCAACTAGTTTGTTATACATAAGATCTCGATTTTTCGAACCGTATATAAACATGCTCTGGTTCAGAACAACCCGGTTTTTCCTGTTCACATTGTGCACTTTCGTTTTCAGTCACTTATCATCAAACACATTTAACACCACACTATCTTTACTGACTTTGACAGCTCGAAACCATAACAATTTTTCACTTTATGCTTAATAGGGAAACTAATACGACCATAAACTTCATAGAAGCGAGACATTACTCAATATCAATAACTTAATTTCCTGAGCCATCAATCTTTAGATTGGACTGATATCAAGATGAGTTTATCACAATTTTATTACCGCATATGTCACTCCCACTGAAACTAAAACCGTGTGGTCACACTAGTTTATATATTGTGTTGGTACTTTGGCTTTCTCCACGCTATCTCGTGATTTACCGTCTCGCCAAACGTATCTGGCACTTTTCGGTGGATTTTAGTTGAATTAGGTAACGTCCATAAACTTTATGATCGATTTGGTTACCCTATTTTGTTAGGTAGGTAACTGTTTATTTTGAAAACTATTATCTATTATTATGCAGCATTTAGAAGTTTTATTTTGTTTATCGTCTAGGTAATTAATCACAGGATTATTCACTAAACTCACAATACATTATCGAAACTTAAAAAAATATGCCAAGATTTCGTATAATTATGCCAGATTTTATTTTGACAATTGTATTTTTGCTTCTTACTAAAATAGCTGCTTATCAGCTGGCCTCTGTAATGGATAGTAGTTCGTGGTAGGTGCCTAGAAATATACTTGTAGTAGGTAGTCATCATCATCACACCTTGAACCCAGAACTCTGCTTACTATTTAGCCTTTTGGTATGACTTAAGTATACACATCAAAATGTGTATACTTAAGTCAAAATGTGAATACTTAAGTATACACATCAAAATAATACCAATTCAATATTACAAATTCAGTAGTCATACCAATTCTCAGGGCTGGAAGGTCAGACGGGGCTCGCCCCCAATCAATCAGCAGATGTAAAGCTTAGCAGACAAGGTTGGCTCGAACCTCAAAGATAAGAAGAGCACTAAAAACAGTCTCCCAACTTCACAAATATCATTCAAATTTTGCAAATCATAAGCACTCCTCAAGAATGACTGATACAATCTAAACAAACACATCCATCATTGTTCTACGATCCAAAATAAAATAAAACATCAAAATAATTCTAATTCAAATTTGTTCTCAAAATAACATTTCTCCAAAGACATCAGTAAAAACCATAACGGACATAAAGCCATAACGATGTATTACCTCCCATTGACACTACCATTACGCAGCGGTACTTATAGAAAATTATTATTAGGTCATGGGTCGACCACCATACGTATGCCTTGATATTGTAGGCGATAAGACTTCGATCGTTCGATTCGAGTTGGACTTATATATAAGGTATGTTAGTGAAGATGGTCATTAGATTCTAGTAGAAGTATCGTTTTATTTTTATGGTAGGACTGAGGTTTGTTTATTGATGGGTGACCATAACGTCACATAATCTGTGTCATGCAGAGTACGTGTCTGAGATTGAGAGGATCGTGAACACCCACGGGCTTCGATTATAGAGAATAGCATACTCGATTATCAAGACACGGTGACAGGTTTAAAAATAGAATATTCAAATATCACTTCGTTTGTTAATGTCAGATGGCCTTATGTGAAAAGTTTGGATGTCACAGTCGAATCTAGTTCAATTAAAAGTAGGCCATAATAAGACTGAACCAACATCATTTCTCGCAGTGATTGCAATTGAAATGCTTGACTAGTGAAGTTACAGTATCTCTCTGGTTTTTATGCATCCGTTTTAAAAAGGGTTTTCTTTCGTACGTCGGGCTAATAGCACTAACAATTCAATTCCTTTATAAAGGGAAGTCATACTCATACGTTGCGACCGGAAACGCTGTGCAATGCGATGTGTGAAATAAAACGATCTCTCTGCTGTCATTATTTTAAGCGACTAGAATATTGGGTTCTTCAAGAACGTCATCAGATGGTACTTACTTACAGGCTCGGCAGCACGAATGTGCCGCCCCTGGTGTTGCACACGTCCATAAGCCACGGTAACGGCTTCCCATCAGGTGGGCCGTGTGTTTTTCTGCTGCCTAAGTAGTATAATAAAACTGTTTGTCTTTTTAAAATATGAAACTATGGCCTCAATTTTAACTCATATAAAAAGGTATCAAAATGTGGACATGGATTGTGCGATGAACATTCCAACAACACTACTTGCGTAATTATTGTTGGTGAGAAAAACTATAGCGCGTTTTTGTACACTTGGACAGGGTAGGTAATGAATTAGTTTAATGCCAGTTGTTACTGTTTACCAAGGTACTAGTAACCACTAACCATATGCCAAAAACGTATTCACCACGTGAGTAGTATTAACAGTGACACTCCGAGAGTGCTGGCAGAAGCGAAAACTTGGCCAATTTAATGTGTAATTTTGTCACAATCGGTAAATTTGTCAAAATCTAAGTAACTTGTGAAAAAAGTAAAAAGTATTTACTCCACAAAAAGTACGTACATACATAAAGTATAGAACTACACATTAAACATAAACTACATACTATACATGGGTACATACATACATAAAGTGTAGAAACTTTTTGTTCGCCCAAAAAGTGCTCAACGCGCCTAAAAAATTATTCACTCAAATAAAAAATCGACCTCATTAAGGCCGCGGGAACGCGCTGGATGCGAGCCGCTTCCAACCGGTCCTATTGGAGATCTATAGGGGAGGCCTATGTCCAGCAGTGGACTTCCTATGGCTGAAATGATGATGATGATGATGATGAAATAAAAAATCAATTTCCGTCAGCACTTGGTCGTTTCCAGGTATAAGAAGTCTATAATCACTGCATCTTATAAACTATTTTCAGTTCTGAGCTCCAACTAACTTCATGGTTACCATAAGGCGAGGATTTGACCGAGATACGGAGTGAAATAAATCACCTGTGAATCTATTGCAGGGTCAAAGGTTCAGTAACAAGGCTTGTATATTATGATAGTAGATTCACGTACGTGCACGGTTGCTTTTTATTAACGTATCGCTTGCCACCGGAAGGGAATTCGCTTTCACAGTTTGAAATCAAAGTAGATTTGTACTGTACTCGTACTTACTCATGCTACTGCTTACATTAGAATAATTATTATCCATTCATAATTTTCTCTGAAAATTATAAAAAACCAAAATTGTGTTATAGTCGTTCTTTGTAGGAACTTCAATAAAAATATACAAAACCTATTTGGAAAGTATGACAGTTATATGAAATTACTCAAGTATCTTCGACACAATCTTTGAAGTTCATTATCTTCATCCAAGTGCAGATCAGGTTGTCTTGAATCCTGAAGATCTTGATGCAGCTCCTTACACCTCTGCTAAGAAGATAAGAAAATTCAAAGCTGTAAATATTTAACTCAAAGATATTTGTAGCTTTGAATTCATCTGTAAACGTTGGCTCGTAATCCTTTACTGCACTAAACCGTACTTCCCACTGTTCTCATGTCAATCGTTGCAATTATCACGCTCTATTGGAGCATGGGTCTTTGTTCATAGCTGTAGCCCGTGACGGTACCTCGATAGTATTGTCTGCGTTCTCTAGCTGTTGCAACATTAAGTGCAATGGGAAGATAAACGTTGTTTGCAGAATTGGCACATCTATTATGATACATTTATTTTGAAATTGCGATTGTCATGAAGGAAATAAGATGGTGGTCGATTTATTTGTTATTAGTCTACTCATATCGTTAAAAATATTTTATTATGTATACTTACCTACCAATACTCAAAGAGTGCTAGAGAAAGATGGATTGCTTGAAAATATACAACGCAAGGGGGATATGCTTAACGATGATGTTAGGAAACTGGAAATACCAAGAAGGAAACCGAAATGACTATCAACGTAGTCTCCACTTAGATGAACTGGTAACCTGAAAAAGGTAGCTGGGGTAGACAGTATGTCGAACGTAGAAGATCAGCAGATCCTAGAATAGAGCAGTAGACTGTAATAGGCTATAATTTAAGTAGATTGATTGATATCAATTTGAAATTAAAACGTGCCTCGTGTTCAAATCTGAAATTATGTGATCATTGAAATGTTTTAAAATAATACGGTTTGAAATTTGCCGTGATTAATCGATTCAAAATAAAGAAAAAATTTAAGTATGCCTCCAATCGAAATCAAATTAAGTTATTAAATTGAAACTCATCAGCGAAATGATTCAATTACATATGCCTATTGAAATAAACAAACAAATAATATATTAATTTAACCGTGTAATCACGATATTGCTATAAAAGTGTAGGTATATAAAAGTAATCTATAATCACATAAATAGTTGCCAATTTAGAACATGTAGGTAAATGAAATTATAAAACGCGAGACGGAGTTGAATCACATGCTTGTAATGAACTAGTAAAGGGTTCCGTACCCGTTCATTACGATGATATGCTTGCTTACCTGTTCATCAACATCTTAGTGTTGTTCCTTCCGACTAGTACAGCTAGTAAGGGGAGCCAGACCTCCGGGTCTCGCTCCCCTTACTAGCTTTATTAATCAAAGTCAAAAATCATTTCCTCATTCGTCTATCCGTAGGTGAGGCAGATTTTAGCCGCAAAAGTCTTGGTGGAGCTCCAAAAAAAAAAAGAATTATTTGTCTAATTCTACTCACTTATCTAAACACCAACATCGAATGGCCATCAGTCAGGCTTTCCATAATTCAAAACAAATTATGGAAAGAAGGAGTAAGAGAAGAGAGCAAACTCTTACCTCAGAACCTCGTCCACCTATCAGCAGGGGTATAGGCTTGCAGGTGAGGTTATCTTAGGCTACGAAGATCTTGGTGGCAAGTTGATCACACTAGGAAGCCACTAGGAGGTTGGAAGGTCAGACAGCAATTTCATAATAAGTCATATTCTGCAAGGTTCACATAGTTTATTGCAAAATTCAAATCAGGATAATAGACTAATAAACAGAACTATATCTCCCTAAGTAAGATATTAGATTTTTCTTCTACATTCTAGTAAATCTCATTAAATGCAATTAGCCACGTTTTGCCACTAATAGGTATGTCATATGGATTAATGGAATGGAATAAGAGCAAGTCTGAAAAGCAAAGGTTTTTGTAAAGGAATGTTCTTGACTAATGATCGAAACAAGATAAATCTATCATATTTTAAAGGCAACATCATAATTATGAAGAAACCGCACTCAACTTTTAAAATTCACGAGAAGAGGATAAGAAAAAAGTAAAAAGTAACATAAGTAGTATCTCTAAGGAAACATTAAGAAGGTATAATGGAATCTAATTTTTAGCTTCAGATTTTGGCTGAATTGGCGCTATAAAAATTAACAGGAAACTCGTGATAAGTTTTGAAATGAGAAATGGTTTTAACAACACTGATGCTTAAACATAAACCGCCTAAGTATGCCTTGTGACTGAATAAAGTACTTAATTAAATGACTAATTTTCAATGCCAGATAAATTTATTGGTACTTATATAAAACTTTATCTCTATGGCATGTAAGGGTAGGCTACATTAAGTTACACGGATATCATTAAATTGCACTGATAGAAGGAGGTCTCATAAACCATTTATATAATGAATTTACGGTGCCATTAAGTAAGCGCAATATTTATGATGCTAGTACATATTGCTTCAATTCGAGTAAATCATTTTGATACTTGTGCGAATATTTTCTGTTATACAGTTTTCATTGATAAATAAATTAGTAACTAGGTATATAACTTCCCTAGACAATAATTTGTCTTCATCGTAAGTACTAATGTTGCTTTATGAATTACCTACCTAATAATCAGCAGCCTGTCACCAGTATTTAGGTAGGTATATTTAGATTAGTTAAAAAAAATAGTGGGAAAATAACCACTTAACAATTCATAGAAACTTAATCGAAAGAATAAAATCAAATTGTGATTAAAAATTAATACATGATAAAGTCAATGTAATTGTATATTACAGGTGATGCGTGAATGACACACCATATACAGGTGAAGTTTCCCTCATCATGCGGTAAGGAACTTCACTCAATTATCCCTTTACCGATGCGCGTGACCCACTGACAAAACAAGCGAAGCGATAGCCGCATCACATTGTTTTCCCATAGCCCGAACGATTCCATTCAGAATCTCATTACACTTGAAAGGGGTTACAACAAATCTGCCGCAACGTTTTCTCATGGACGTGTCTGTCGTTAGGGCAGCGTGAGGTGACCATTACTGCGTACAAAGAGTTGCCTAAAATAGAGAGCTTTTGTGAGGCGGGAAGACAGGCGAGGAACGAAGTGGGGGCGGGGCGGTCGCCGGCTGCCCGCCGGCTCAGTCGCGCCGTGCCGTACAGCCGCCTCGCACGCCGTATCACGGAGCGTGTGCCTCTCGGACAGCGCACGCGCACGCGAGATCCTCCCCCGCGCCGCCCCCCATACAACACGTGCACATATAACTAGTGGAAGTCTCCACCGATGATACAGACCTCATATTGAATAAAGTTCCACGATGCAAGAACAAAGTTCATCGAGATCAAGTAAATCGACATTAAACTCATTGGAGAGTGCGATAATCAAACTGAAAAACAACTTGCAGATACAGGATACCAAGACCACCGATATGAATATTTTATTGTCAGCTGATCCACCGTCACCCCACACGGAAACAAAAACAAATACAAGTAAGAGCCCAAGTTCTAATACATCAACAAATATAAATTTATCTATTGCATCAGCTGCGCTGTTACAAGAAAATATGTTGCAAAGATCGCTACAAGGAGTAGTTATATCATTACAAAATGCAATGATGAATTCATTACAACAAGCTGCTCTTTTGCCGTCCAATTCTGCTGCAGCAGCAGCCTTGAACCTACAAGCTTTAGAATCTTATTTGACTTTACAACGTCTAACATCTGTATCATCAGTAAATAATACAACCTTGCCTAATACATCTGAAACTAGTTCATCATCAAAACAAGATATCTTAAGGATAGCGACTGCAAGTGCGAAAATCAGTGAGATAGATGCGTCTGATACCTCAAAAGAATTCTCGCCAAAAACACCTGAAGAATATCCGCTTTCGGATGCAATAGCTGCTGAAGACGTTGACTTATCGGAGGAAGTAGAGGAAGACTTGGCTCTTCTGGATAATGAAGATGAATTTACATTGGAACAACACTTGGAATCAACATCAAAAAGTTATGGATATGGTTCATCACAAAACTTAGACAACGGATACCCGAGTCTTCTTATGAATGCAATGTATCAACAACAAATGAATGGAAGTCCATCGCAAGCTCCACTGTCTCCACAAGCATCCAACTCTTCCAAATCAACGAATAGTTCTACATCATCAACAGGAAGTAGTGTATCAAATAAACAAAAGACAGGTGGGAGTGGACCTAGAACAAAGAAACAATTTATCTGCAAATTTTGTAATCGGCAATTTACCAAATCATATAACCTACTAATCCATGAAAGGACACATACTGATGAGCGGCCATATTCCTGTGACATTTGCGGGAAAGCTTTCCGACGGCAAGACCACCTTCGAGATCACAGGTAAAAATATAATTTTTGTGTTTTTTATCGATCCAAATGAAATAAAAGTCAATTAATTATTATGAAATAACTAACTCTATAATGTCTATCACTTTAACTTTTTTTTTAAGTTTATTACCACTAACATATTAATAAAATAACTAGCCCTACCATAAGCATTATTTGTAATTCATTACGCTATACTCTTTTATGATATTACTAAAAGTGTTCTGGGATAGAATTGGTGGAAAAAGAGATGAAGTTCACTTATGTTTCTAACCACAAAGGATCCCCGTGGCGTAGCTCTCAAATAAGATAAAACAATCTTATAGCCGTGTCGAGAAACATTTTAAAGTTCACGATACTCATTTTTCGATATCAATAAAAGATTTTGGTCATCGGGTTTCAACGCGAAACGTTATGAGAAACTTTTGAATAATGGTGAGGAACGAATAAAAATATTTTAAAACAAAAAGGGTTAAGTATGGACCGAGCAGATGGTATCGACAAGTCTTTCGTCACGCTCGTAAATTATTTCACAAAACCGCCGCTAATCCCACGAGACGATGTTTTAATTTTGGCTTTATATTTCGTTTTCTTCCCGACTTCTTCGCATTCCTTATAAATCTTTGTACGTATCTTCTTCCATATCAAATATTTATCCCCTTAAATGATTCTACAATGTTCTCGAATAAGACGTAAATGACCGTTACAAAAATCGAATTCCAAACATTACAAACAATAAATATGATAATAGTTAACAGCAGCTTTCAATCTATTTCTTCACTTATCTCCTTATGATCCCCTCTCAAAGAGAACTAAAGGTGTTGAATTTTTACACCTGTCTCTCGGCGATTTCCTTCCAAATCACCGTATCTTTGTGGCAATAAAATAAATTTCGTGTAGACGCCGGAGGGTTAACCCGAGCTCGGCCCGGCCCGGCCTGTCGATGTTCAATCGATGTCCGTTGACACGACACATTATAATGGACCGAAGCGGGCCTTCGACGGGTTTTAACAAAGCACGTGGTGATCCTGACGTGAGGATTAATATGGATGACAAAAAAAGTAAAAAAGCTCGGTAAATATCTTGCGCATACAAAATCAAATGTCGATGTTCGAGATGTTCATATTTTTTTGTGTAGATCGAAAGGATAATGGACTTAAATTAATTTGTAGCTTGTTTAGTAATTGTATGTCTATAAGAATTGCGCAGATATTTTTTTATTCGAGCTCGATTTATTCATTACTAACGATAATTAGTATAGAAAACATGAATTTCATACGCCATCGGTCCACATTTGGAGATTAATTAATCAGTGTTGTCGCGTTGGTTCGAGTTAGGCCTATCGCGGCGCTTGCGCCGGTGTCACGGTACGCTCGAATGCGCGCGCGCCGGGCTCATCTTAATAATCACCAATGCATGTTTTAATATTGAAATTATTATTTCATTCATCATCTTGTACCCCAACTTTATCGTCACCGATCTAACTAATCCCAACGATTATTACATGTATTACGTTACTTTGAAGGCCTCATAATTTTCTTGTTTTGAGTCTGTTTGTTTATACGATACGGAGATAATTTTCTTGAATTGTATACTCGATCGCTGATCCCTCGTGCTGTGTTATTATTGATTACACGTTACCCGGTGTGTTAATTATACGTTGTATAGTTAAATTTAATTTGAAATCAGTTGCTATCAACATTTGTGAGAATCATACCATGTTTTATTATAATTAAAACTTACCTCTTCATAATTATATATCACGCTTATTGGGTGTAAAGTAAATGCAATAATATATAATTTATAGGTATTTTAAATTCATTTGCATCGGGGTATTTTAGATAATTTAGTTTAAAATTTACAAGTGAATGATGCATTTTCAAAGCACAAGTGAACAAGAGAAGATATTTATTACCGATAGCCCTTGGGCTCTTGTTTGCTCCAACTCCATGACTGCTCCAACAAAGTGTTTTGAAAACGAGAGCTAACGTTTCATCGCCTATAAATATATTGTATTTATTGAGCTCAACTCCCTATATCTCAATAATGTATTGCATCGACAATTAATTAAACTTACACCATTGACATATATATACAGATTAGTCATAAGATAATATTGACATAAGTTAATTCAAATTTAGTAAAAGGTCTTAAAGCAACACTGTTATACTCGTAGTATTTTGTTTGTTTTGATGTTCCATAATTGTCAGATAATAGAAAAAACCTTGTTCATGTACGTTTGAAATATGAATATTGTCTAAGAAATGGCATAGACTTCCAAACCAGTTACAAATACTTTTGAATGCATTCGCTAAGTAAAAGGTTACTCCTTAGATAATTATTTATTGTGTAGGTTAAGTAAAATGCTCTATAAATCTCCGTTATGAAATTTAGCTGTACAATGAGCTCTAATAAAATCCCTCTATTTCAGATACATTCATTCGAAGGAGAAACCATTCAAATGTTTAGAATGCGGGAAAGGTTTCTGCCAATCAAGAACATTAGCCGTTCACAAAATATTACATATGGAGGAGTCTCCTCACAAGTGCCCAGTTTGCAGCCGAAGTTTCAACCAAAGGTCAAATTTAAAGACCCATTTACTCACACATACAGATATCAAACCCTACAACTGCTCATCTTGTGGAAAAGTGTTTAGAAGAAATTGTGACTTGAGACGTCATAGCCTAACACACAACCTTGTCGGTATTTCTTCAGTGAATACTTCTCCAAGTGGCAGCAACGGAAAGAGTCCTCTTCTTAATCCAAACTTTCCAATAGATAGTTTAGATACAGAAGATGAAAACTAATAACTAAATTTAATAGTGGCAAAATCAAAAAGACTGATTTTTACTCCTAAAACGGTGCCTTCTAGAATTAAGTTTAGTGCTAATTTACGCCACAAAAGTTAAATTTGGATTCCAAATTAATATTCTTAAGAATTATTCATCTTTGAGATTAAATTCTTTTTCAGTGGTGGTTTACTAGTTCGGCAGTGGAAAATAGGGTTTAGTGATAACTCTTGCAATATCCTCACGATGTTTGGGTTTAGTATTATATAGTTATAGCTTTCTAAAAACTTGTACATTTTCTGATCTCATTTTATGTGTGTAAATATAGCTTACTTTATGGACTAAGTCAATTCCTGCGTCCCGTCCACTTTGTTTCTGTAAAAAGTATATTTTGTATATGAGAGCTGTATAAAATAAATTGTCTTCCTGTATTTTGAGACCCTGATGAATTAATTCCATTTTGATTTCATCTTGGAACCTTGATGTATTCAAGATCTTGTTTAGATTTTATTTGTATTGTAATTAAATTGATGAATTTTGGCTATTCCTTTTTATTTCACAATATAATTTTATTAAACATGTTGAGTACTAATATGAGTCATTATTACTTATTCAGACTATCTCAATTCCTAAAATTGGTATAGCTTTACGGAAGAAGACATAATTTTTTCGACTAAAACACTGATTTTGAGACCATTTACACGAAGATATCTAATAGAGTATAATTATTGAATTTATGACCCGAAACCATGTATGCATATATGAAAATAATTGTGAAAATAGAAGAAGCGCAAGATGTATGCCAGGGTCTTAGCAAATAGAAACATGTGGTCTCTGCCTACTCCATTGGGAAAGAGATATGACTGACTGTATGAGAGGATTCTGATAATAGGGTAGGTAAGCAAAACATTATATGAGTTGTTTCTAGCTATATTGTTAATAGCACAAATTCTTAGGAACCAAAAATAACATTTTCATAAAAGGCAATAGCTTTGAATACAAATCTCTATCAGGATATTCCGTATAGAAACAGGTTTCTAGATTCTAAAGTTGATAATTTATAAAAAGAGAATGATCTAAAATCAAATCAAGGAAATATGAAATAGTTTATTATTTTATTTTATTTTATTTATTCTTTATTGTACACACAAATTTACATTATAGAATACAGAGATATTTCATGTTCAAAGGCGAGCTTAACTCAAAGTTGAGTTTTCTTCCAGCAAACCCTGCAGTGCACAGAGGAATTGCAAAAGATTGAGAGGCAAAGTCTAGTGTACAACAAGTTTAAAATGTATGAAAACCTCGAAGTTACAGATAACATAGGCAGTCTAAGGACGTTTTGACATGATGCAAATTCAGTGAAACACTTAATATGAAAAGGTATTTATGGTGTGTATTGAATCAAAAAATATATGCAATTTAAAATATACCTTCTCTGTTAATATGAATTAGAATCCTACCAATCTACTACAACGTAATTTAGTTCTATAAAGATATCTAATATATAAAAATCAATGCCACTTTTCGTTGCTGGTTTATTTATAACTCAACAATGGCTGAAGCGATTTGGCTAATTTTAGTCTTGAAATGTTTGTGGATGTCCAGGGAAGGTTTAAACGGTTAGAAAATAGGTTTAGCGGGAACGGGAAAAATATGGCGGTACGAAGTTCGCCGGGACAGCTAGTTACTTATAAAAAAATAAGTCATTTTTATTATTAAAATTAAACTCATACACTACCTTTATGTAGCCACCTTTTAATTTCACCTAATTTCATATAGAATTTTAAACTTCAAATGCTGGATAATATTAGAAACAATTTTTAATTCTTTTGTTTTGCATTAATAACAGTAAAAATAAAACTGCAATACAAAACATCACCACTCACCAATGACAGTGATTTTGAACATCATTTTATAAGAGGTCCTCAGTAGTTTGATAAGGACTTTTTTTTTAGTATAAATGCCTTATAGCTAGCCAAATAGCGAAAGATTTTAATAATGTTGGTATGACATAACAGGCAGTGTATTTCTGCAGAAATCTAAAAGACAGTTACGTTAAGATTCGCTATCTTTTAGTTATTAGCGCTCTGGAGTTTTATAATTTACAAAAAAAACTGCCAAATTTGATCCAGTTGCTTAACCTATGTTGTATTCCAATTCCAATAAGGCTATCTCGGTAAGATGTTTCTGTGAGTCGTGCGAAAGTGATCAGTATTTCAGGTGCATAGCAGCTAGTAGTTTAAAAATTACTATTATCATGGAAAAATATGAGTCAATATTTTCATAACCTGGAATTCAATTGTGACTTGATTTAGGTAATAAAACTCATTATATTTAGCCACATCTAGGTCTGTTTGCTGATACCGATCTGGCTTTATAAATTATTCATTATGTCTGTCCAAATTATTTCCAATAGTAAATAAATAATTTAAAGAGACATGAAGTTTAGATTTTTTTTTTTTAAATCGTCACAAAACAACTGATAGTAAGAAAGGTCATCAATATTTTTGGAGCTCAAGCCAATTTCGTCTGGAAACTGCTACACCTGCTGATTATAGGACGAGCCTTAGCGCGGACTTTGTTCTGGGGGTTAGCAGGTCAGGTGGCAGCTGCTCCTACAAAATAGTAGGAAAGCAAACCCAGTAAAGCTTTGGTTACAACGGGAGTCCCGGTTGCAACTGGTTGTTCCTATGATGATGATGGCGATGCATAAGAATGGTATCTACTAGCACAGGTAATGTAGGAAAAAAAGGAAGAAACTACACCTCAAACTTCTGTTATTTAAATCCTGTAAACTGTAAGTACAAGTTTATACTGTAAGTACAGTAAATATACACGATACCTAAATCATCACAAATGTGAAGCTATAAAATATTTTACAGTCAGCAAGTATATTATTATCAGACAGTAAAATAAATGTACACTAGACAAATACACTAATTAAGTAGGTACTTAGACTTATAGTGGCGATATCATTTTTTCTTGATAATGATCAATTCCACACATACAAAAACCACACCTCACTTACAAATCCATATTTCACCACAGGAATACCAATCCATTAAGAACCAGCTAAACAATATCTTACTGCTACTCAGAATGAATGGAACTTGAAAAATACAAAATAACAGATAGAAAATAAACCTAGATCTTTCGCGTAGGTACCATTCCTTAATTAATATAGTCTATTGGTCAAGGGTCTAACCTACAACTCGCCATCAGCTTGGTGATCACGTAAATGCATCTTGAATACATATAGCAGACGTATGGCATACTGTCAATCTGCGTATAAAAATCACAGAATATATTAATTTTTTTATTTATGATAATATTTTATGACTTAAGTTCGGCTCTGAATTAAGAGATGGCGTTACTTGTTGCATTATTATCTATTGGCATGAAAGGTCTTTATTATGTTAATCAGCTATAAAGCTTATAATGATGCCATTTAGATGAATCTATGATTATGTAAAAATGTTGGCTCAAACCAATAGATTTTGAATAGGATCAGGCATAGACTAGCAATACTTAGGTAAGTTTGGTTCAAGTTTCTATAAATTGTTACCCATAATTATATGTATTTATATATATTTAGAAATAAAGTATTTTAAATTTCGTGACTAAAAACAAAAAATATTTTTAGTAAAAAAGACCTATTGCTAAAAGCAGTCATTTTTATTCGAACGAAACCTCATAAATTCCAAAGTAGAAGATGAGTCCCATATAACATCTGTTAAATGCAACCTTTTTATTAATCGCAACAGATGCATTACTACGTATAATAGACGTAAAAGTGGTAATTATAAAGGTCAATGTAAAAGGCAAGACGAAACGCAACCATTAGCAACAAAGGACAACTACTGAGCTTGAAAAATCGTTTCAATTCAACACCAAATCGATGCATAATTCACACGAATAAAAAGACTATCTGATTCAGTCCCACACAAAGGCCCTTAAGAGTGTATCAAAATGACATAAAGCTCGATTCTTTTCTTATACACAAAACACGTTTATAATGGGCCACATGTCTCACTTTTTTTGTAGATTTTGGAAATAGATGATGTGTTAAAAAGGTAACAAATTGTGATCTTTTCTGTTGTATATCTTTGCTTTTTAAGAAACGGTCGAGTTACATGACTATTGATTCGAAATTTGAGAATTCGTCGCGGTTTTCGCGGGCTTTGATTGGCTGACGTTTCGGTTACTTTGAATAGTTCTAATTACAAACAGGTGTTGGCGTTGCTAAAATTCTGGATATTGAGGGCTCGGCCATGACCGAGATTTCACGGATACGTCCGAACTATGTGAGATAGTCTGTGAGATAGTGATGTGTGTAACGAATCCTTGTTCCTATTAACGTAGATTTATGTAGTTTCCACTAAATTCCTAAAGTAAACGAACACATTTATCTACTGTATTGATTAAATGTTAGCGTGAGATATGTTTTTAAATGTTAGGCAACCTTTTACTGCTCTAGGTGTAAGTACTAAATAGTATGAAATCAGTAAAACTGATTGTTAATCTTCAAAACGACAATTCCAAAAACGAATGCTCTAAATAAGGTATTCAGAAAGTGAGGCTTCCCCAAACAATGACAGAGATCAAAAACGTAAACATAGAGTACCTACCTTTCCATTAAACTCAGTGACAACATAATAATGCCGCGCCTTTATAGCTGTAAATTATTCACAAATTACGTACCTACCCATAGGAAGTCCCGCTGCGTTAAACAAATTCAACTTTTTTTTTGTAAACATTGTCAACGATACCGAAATTACCCTGTCACAAAGGATTACGCACAAGTAAGAAAGGTCGAGGTGTTTGAAAAATATTTGCTTTTGGCGTTTCGAGTGTGCATTATGCCGTTTTTATTCGCGACCACACACGCTCAGTGCAAAAATAAAAAAAAATAAAAAAAATGTCGGTGTGAAATTATATAAGGTGTTTTGACAATGGTGAGCGTACGTGAGTTCGAGACGTTTCGTATTTTAAACACGGTTTCGCGGCGGCCTGTTTATCTTTAAGTTTCGGACAATATTTCGTAGTTTAAAACAATGACTGGGGTGAATCAAACAGTTGTGGGTATAATTTAGTTTTAAGATTTCACAAAGGTAATAGGTACAGACGACAAAGTGCCTATAAGTATACACCTTTTCATCTACAGTTAATTAAATGGTGTAAGTATGATTATGATTACCTATCCTTTGTCGACTATAACTAAATAGCACAACATATCTATTATATTCGTCTCTTTCCTGCCAGCTATAAAATTTAATATATAATATCTCGTTGCTCGTTTCGCTCGTATCGTAAGAATTTTTGTAATTAATGATTTCAGGATAATAATTATTAAATAAGAACAATTTCACCTTTTTACATTTTTGATGCCTAACTACTCGTAGTATTTATTTTACAATATGCTCAACAATGTAAAATGTTATCCAAATTATCTATTGTAATGTCTAAATATTCTAGTATCTATGTATCTAAAGGAATATCTACAGGAGGGAGAGAAAAAGAACGAGGCTGATGATCAACGAACTGTTGTTCGTTGATCATCTGAATCAAGTTAAACTACTTTTGGTCCCATATTTCTTTTTTGGATGTTAACCGCACTCAATGAAAGTGAAACGTGTAATAAAACCTCTATATTATGGGAAAAGTACCCACAAAATCCTATCCCCTAAATAATAATCAAGATCCTTGTCAGCGGGTGCTTCAAAGCGATTATATTTCAACAATATGTCAACATTGGTTAAAGGTATCAAATTGTAGCCAAACTATGGATTTATTACGTAATCACAATCTTACTATTAAAAGTGTAAATGATGCATGTTAATACCCAAACTGCGGTCTAAGATGGCCGTATTGTGCCAATTCCGCTAAAAACTAGTAACTTTATGAATTTCCGGCAGATCTCATAGATTCCTATAAAATTCGTAAAATGGTCACTCATGTGAGCAGAATCACAACAATTCATTTATTAAGAAAATTCTAATTTTGGGTAAATAACGCCGCATGACAAAATATTATCCTAAGACGATTCCAATAAAGTAGTCTTTTTAGACCCTCTGATCTTCTCCACTCCCAGTCCACCAAGATTGCCCGGGCCCAAACCAAGCTCTTCTGCAAGCTGGTAAACCTGCTGATTGATGGACGACGAATACTTAATCAATTAACTTTTGGGCATTAAAAGGTTCACCAATTGTTGCATTTACGGGTCAAAACTACCAACAATTATTCCTCAATGAAGTCAGGGTTGTTGAACACATACTACCAGAAATCAATGAGGTATAATTGCAGTGAGTTATTAGATTGCCTGGTTACAGACTTATATAGTTATTAGCCTACACCCAGTGCGAGAACTTTGATTGCGCGATTCAGAATTTCAGTGTTTTGTAGAAGTTTAGTTACCCTGCGCTAGATGGTGCTGGATACAATAACCTCGCTACACTTATGTGGAAGGTTTAAAAGGGGTTATTTGCACTAAATTTACCGATTTTGACCCCACTGGGAAAAACTAGGAATATCATAATATTTGATTTTTGACTCAAAAATTTCTCAAAATTCAAGAAAGAAGCTAATGAGAATCTCGATCCCTCCAAGTTTCTCGCTAGCGTCTTTTTTAATCTACTTTGTTATTTTGTTATTATTTTTTTAAATAATTAGTTGGCCGGTATTCTAGAATGCCACTCAGCTTAATCTCGATTTACCTGAGGAAAGATTGTATAGAACTATAGACAATCTGCCTGACAGCCTATCAAATCTGTGGAATCTGTGCATACAATCTTGCTTCAGGTAACAGGGGGAACACTCTGACCATTGAGCCACTGAGCCTAGCCTGAAGCTTATCTAAAATTTCCCATAGATACATTCGTCTTGGGGCGACCGCGACAGTGGGAGCCATCAGTTATGTTAGCATACTAAATGCTTTAAAATTTCATTCAATCGTAGTACATTTATTGAACATGGACATGTCCAGTATTAGATATAACAATTTGTAAATCTGTAAATAACACAAACCCTTGTCATAGGCGTGGGGAGATTCAATCATTTTTTTTTTTCTATCGTGGCGATGGCGCCCATTCTCTCAAATGGTGTTCTCCCAGTGTGCTGCTACCTGGATAGCGTTCTCGGAGGCGCACATGAGGTCCTCCGGTGTACATGTGTGTGGGCTTGTAGCACACGTCAGCAGGTGGGCCATTGTCTGTGGTGTAACTCCGCATTCGCATCTCAGGTCTGCCCCACCTGAGAACCCCCACCTAGCCCGGCATTCTTTGCTTCGGCCGACCCGTGTCCGGAGTCTGTTCAGAGACTTCCACCTGATCCAGGGCAGATCATGTCCAGGTGGCAGATTCACTGATAGCGGGACGAAGGGGGTCGGCAGCGAGCTCTGTGCTCTCCAGTGGTCTACTCTCTATCTATACTATATATACTAAAAAATAAAGATGTATATATATATAGATGTAAGCTTAAACTCGTCAGTGGTACTATTTATATACTTACATTCGTAGAAGCATAGGTAACGGTAGTTAAAGATTAAATAATCTGGACTTATAATCTAACAGACCATAACTTACTGCGAAATCGTTCACACTTAAATATTAAAATGCATCAGCTGATTCTAGAAATATTTTAAATAACGCAGTCCACTATCTAACTCGTAAGAATAACATTACAATAAATAATACTAAAAACTAAAATGGGATTTTTTATATTCAAATTCAACTCCTATTGCCCTTTAGATACAGTCTATTTTCGAATGAATTGATAGAGAGGTATAATCCAACAAGTGATTTAAATAAACATAAAACGTATGTAATTTTATTTATTTTAATAGTAAAGCTTCAGCGCGTTATCACAAATATGCGAATTAACGGTGACAATTGTGATTGCAAATCGCATTGGTGTTCGAGGTTTAACGCTAAGTACCCGATATGCGTATAAACTGCAGTTTGAAGATATGACACTCTATTGACATGATGTTTGTGCCTACGTAGATCAAAATAAAGATTTTATTAAATAGAAATTTGTTTAAAAGTTTATTGACTGTAGAGGATACTTTTGTAAGGTGTGTACTGTGTGTAACGAACGACAGACGCTGATGGCGTCTGCCATCTCTTTCTACCCCGAAGTGAAAGAAACGTAAATAACTCTATGTAGTTGTCTAAGTTTGTTTCAATTAGAAAATTGAAAATTGTCTAAATTAGAAATATAGGTATGTTCTGAAAACACAACTGCAGCATTAAAATTTAACATGGGCAAAAAAATCAAATTTTGTCATGTCAAATTTAGTCTATGATCAACGGTATCGCGCAGCTATCGCGTTGCTGCTGACAATGATGATATCGATATGGTATCACATACTAGATAGAAGTATCATAGAGGTCAGGTGGCAGAGCTTCACGGAAAATAGTACGAAGTTTGGCTGATACGTAGTTAGATACTTACAGGTATACCTACTACATAGTACCCACAAATGTAATACTATATTCCTACCTATTCTGTCTTCTCATATAAATAAGTAAGTCTCGAGAATGAATGTCTGTTATAAATTATAATTTTATTAACTTTCGAGGGAATCAAAAATATATTGCAGATTGACTGTAATTCGTTGGTTGTTATTATCTTTAGTTAAGTAAGAATTACCGGGTGTTTCTTAGTTTGGAGATGACAAAGCAAGAAATAGAACGAAGATAAAATCAAAATTCAAAAATCACAGTTAATCTAAAATATCATTCTACATAATATAAATAGATACATATTAACTGACGCACGAGATTTTTGTGCTATAATTTATCAGATACTACAAATTAAAAGATTAGGCACAATATAAAATTCCTGCCCTTCTGCACAGCTGACTAATCTATGACCGCGGCCAGTGCTATCGTGTCGCAGCTGACAGTAACGGCGTCGTCATGATAGCTCGCTAGATAGCGCCCGCACACGTTGCGCGTACGCACTCTCCACAGACAGGTTTGCTCAGCGTTAATTTCAATTCAATGTTATATGGATTGAGAACTCTTTTGATTTTTATAGGCAGGTATACCTACCTATCTGTAGGTAGATACATAATTCGTACCAACTGTAAAAAAGTTATTCGTAGGTGTTAGGCATTCATTAATCTATGTATCTGTCTGTATCTAATTTCCAACTCATGTAATTAGGTGCGTATCGTTCACTTCAAATAAAAAGCAGTACCTAGATGAGGTGGGCTGACAGATACATGGCTCGAGTCAACTATAGTGCCCGGAATACGGTAATAGGCTCGCTCACCCTCTATTAAGTGGAATGATAGGTGAAATGTTGGTGTTAGTTCACATCTGACTAACTCTCCAGGGATAAAGGCGTGATTATATGTATGTATAAAGGTATCTAGAGGTAGGTTTCAAAATCCGTATGTAAAAAGGTATTTTTGGCACCGGCTTTTGGAATATTAATAGGTAGACAATATGTATATTTTTAACAAAAAAATTAAACCGACTTCTAGAACAAAAATGCACTAAAATGCATAAAAATAAATTAATCCATACTAATATTATAAATGCGAAAGTAGCTCTGTCAGTCTGTCTGTCTGTCTGTTACACTTTCACGCCTAAACCACTGAACCGATTTTGATGAAATTTGGTATAGGGGTAGATTAGACCTTGGGAAGGGACATAAAGGCTATGTTTGGTCGCGATAACCGACATCCACGCGGGCGGAGCCGCGGGCAAAAGCTATTTACAAATATTACTTAAAATATGAACATACGCGTATGAAGTTTGTTGAAGTCGGTGCCAAATAATTATATAGGGCATCGTACCAGGAATATAATTATCATTATCATCATCACAACGATGATGATAATGATATTATATAATATATAATAGATACAACGATGTCCAGAGGAGTCTGAGGTCCACCCATTATTTGTGATTGGTTTGTTGGCTTTACCGGGGGTGATTACCTCTGACCTCCCAACCCTTGTAGAAAAGTCTGCACCTGAACTTCCTCCGTTGTTTAGCTGCCGGTGTACAGACTCAGGTCATGGACGTTGGTGACCTTGGTGAGACCCTCTACACCCCATCAATCAAGTAGATAGCTGATGGTATAAAAATACAGATACTTAATATCACAACTATGACATATAATTCCTAAGTCTAGAGACCAGAACCTACCTATTTTTGTAGGGTTATTACAAAAATCAAATCAAAAATCTCTTGTAACTGGTAGAGTTAATAAGTTAAACTTGATGTGAACGACATCTGATACGATTAAATAGCATTCGAATTTACAAAAACACCTTTATGGCTATTGAGCCCTTATCTTTAAATTTCCGTTCTCAATGAAATCCCTTAATAAAAACAAAACAGGAACTGTAAAGCATCCGATCTCTATTATCTGAGTAACTCAATACTTAATACGAAACGTTGGAGTGGGCGTTGGGCGGGGCTTAGATCTCCCCGCCTCTTAATCTCCATGCTGTGTTATGATTGGTGGAGAATACTGTCGATGCGCAAACGCATTGAGCCCGCCGCGGACGAAGAATGCAATTGAATTGAGGCGCTCAATGCTCTTTTATGAGAACTACGGGTAATCGTTCTATTAAATGCACTGTTCCTACAATCTGTTACAAATAATTTGTTGTGAATTGCTATAGTAATGACCTACTATTATACAATCATATACCTACCTAACTGCTACGAGTGACAGGTGGAATAAAAAAGCATTAATCAGAATTGAAACCAGGTAGAGTACAATTGAAACGTGGGTCAAGCATGGAACAGAGTAATAATTAACTGAGAAACAAAACCACCCTACATGTTGAGGATGTCAAGCTGTTCTTTGTTTGACTTTACTTAACATTGACTACAATAGCCTTATAATATACCTACTAGTACCTAAGGTAATATGATATCTAAAACTGAAGAAAAAATGCTGAAAAGGAATAAAAAAGAAGGACAAGCCCAGTGGCAAAAGGTGAAAATTTGTAAATTTTCAAAGGGAACCCGGTGGAAAAAAATCCTCGGCACGATCTAGTCTGTCATGCAACATGCGACCCATTGGGACACTGGCAGGAATCGGGTTATAGGGACCCCTAGACACTAGACGACTCAACTAATATAACTGGCCAGTGGAAGCACTGGCCTGTCATTGAAGTAGTAACAGGACGAGTGTGATGCCCCTGGTGTTGCATACGTCCATAGGCTACGGTAACCACTTTCCATCAGGTGAGCCGTGTGCTTGTCTGCCAACTAAGTGGTATAAAAAAAAAGTCTCACTAGACCGGTATAGGTTGACGTCTTTTCCGAGACTTTACCTTCTGCCTGATGGAAAACCAGGCGAGGCGATATCATATTGGCATGCCCAGCATAAGAAAGGCAGAAGACCTCGTTTATATGTTCTTCATACAAGTGTCAATTCCGGTTGCATCCAAAGTTTGCACTTTAGAGACCGCACTCCTAGATGTTCCTTTC
Organism: Eilema depressum; assembly: GCA_914767945.1. Lineage (NCBI taxonomy): Eukaryota > Metazoa > Arthropoda > Insecta > Lepidoptera > Erebidae > Eilema > Eilema depressum. The sequence continues at coordinate 7,548,286 of OU612026.1, forward strand.
CAGAATTTGTTTTTTTTTTATACTACTTATGTCGTAGGTAAGCACACGGCCCACCTGATGAAAAGTGGTTACCGTGGCCTATGGACGAGTGCAACACCAGGGGGGTCACACTCGTGCTGCTGACCCTGTAAGAACAGAAAGATTCTGTGCCATCAACGCAGAAAATAAGTAGGACAAGCCTTTGGTCTTCCCACTGCACAAAACATAACACGAGGTTATATACCCGCGGTATTCTGTAGGGCCGGAGGTAGAGGTAGGTACTGGAGAATTACTTCCCCAGTCGGACTGCCTGATTAGGACGGAAATACCATAGAGTCCTACCTCCTCGGTTAACTTTTACGAAAGCTACTGTATGTAGGTACCATACGTCATTTTCGTCGTATTTAAGTTACTAGGTACGTTAGGTAGGTACGTCGTAGTTAAGTTTGGATAGGTAGGGGGGGGGGGGAACACTACTGATGGTGGAGGTGAGCGCTGATGCATCACAAGGTGGCCACCCTAAACCTACATCTGGGACGCAAGTCCCAGTCGCCGTCACGGTGTTCCTCTCTGTATCACGCTATGGACCTGGCGACCGCACGGTGAATCCATGGAGTACTGAGAATCGGATCTCTATGCTATGGCTCTGGTGGGCGAGAAATTTTATAAACTAAACAATTACGACTCTTTGAAATCACACATCGCGTCCGGAAACGGTGCGCACTGTACGGTATGAAAGAAACTTGATCCCACGCACGCTCAAGCTGTGGAATGAACTCTCTGCGGTGGTTTTTCTAAGCGACTACAATATGGGGTTCTTCAAGAAGAGCACTAGAAGGTTTCTTCACGGTCGGTAGCGCGAGTGTGACGCCCCTGTTGTTGCATACGTCCATAAGCCACGATAACCATTTCCCATCAGGTGGGCCGTGTGCTTGTCTGCCACCTAAGTGGTATAAAAAATATCGAAGTACAGTCGACAAAGAAGATACGGTTGCACTACTTAAGTCGGTTGCAGTAGGTACTTAATACACAAAATAAGTACACCAACTCTGTCCAATAAATTCACTCACCAGGAATCGGTAGATCGTTGTCAAGCAACTTGTTAATCCTAAGCAGTTGTAATATCTACCGAACACTTCGTGCAAAACATTTCTAAACACAATTTGTCCCATTTACACGGCCATTTTGTAATTTCGCCATTTATTGTCAGCCTCCAACAACACTTGTTTGGCGTATAATGCTACGTTTACATACTCGCGGCAGAGCGAGGGAAGTGGCGAGAGAAGTGGGCAGAGACGTGGTGTGAATGGTATATTCGTCATGCCGCGAGTACTCTGCCGCGTATGTTGCGCAAATACTAGCGCGATGAACTATACGAGACCGCTAGATGGCGCTAAGCTAAATAAAACACGACTTTCGTTATTGCTCCTCGAATATTTACTTTTAAAAATATTTATATCGATCTACGGAAAGTGTATAGTAGTTGAAAGTGATAGTTTTTATTAATAATCTATTTAATTAATTCGCTATGCTGTAAAAGCTTATTGCGTACACTGCTACAGCGTTGTCCTCCGACGTTTACGTCCGTCTCCGTTGCAGGGCGAATACTGTAATGCGGACCAACGCGATGATGGGAGTGTGTGAATGCTAGGGCATTAATCGCGCAAATATTTCTGGCAACACGATGAGCAATGCGAGCGGCAGTATGTAAACGCGGGGTAAATAGTATATAATCTAGGTATAGAGTAGGTAAACTGTTCAGTTTTCCTTTTTGCATTCGCAACCTACTTTGATGCCTGGATGAATTAAACTGTGTAGCTAAAGAAAAATTTAGTAAAATATTTTAACCCTCTTCGCCTTTGTGGCGTAGCGGTAATGAACGCGGCTGTTACGCAGTATGTGCGGGTTCGATCCCCACTCAGTGCAAATATTTATATGCATGAATATGACTGTTTGCATTGGTCTGGGTGTTGTCTATGTTATGTATGTATTTACAAAAAAAGAAAATAACCAAGTATGTTTATCAGCATTCTAGAACCCATAACACAAGCTAGTTAAGCTATACTTACTTTGGGTCTAGATAGTGTTGTGTAGAATATCCTACAATATTTTATTTATTATTATTACTTAAAATAGATTTTTTATACCACTTAGGTAGCAGACAAGACACGGTCCGCCTGAAAGTGGACAAAGTGGTTACCGTGGCCTTTTTTTTTTTATCGTGCGTAAAATCCCCACGGATACCTCCCCCACCGGGGCCGGAGGAGGAGGTTATGTCGGACTCGAACCGACTAAAACGCACGCCTTCTGTGGGCCGTCAGTTGCCGGAGGTGAGATTGTGATAGCCATATCCCTCGCACCCCGGCCGACCCAGGGCCATATCTCTCGATCTGGCCCTCTTCCGGTGTGGGGGCCACGGAGTCCCCAACTCGCCCCCGGGTATGGGAGGGCACGCAATGCGCGCCACCGCCGTGGCCTGTTTCTGCTAGGGTGACAGGCGACCCCACCCGTCACCCCCAGGCCCGCGCTCATGGGGGACGGAGTTCATTCTGCGTGGTTACCGTGGCCTATGAACGTGTGGAGAAATATCAGGAGCATCACACTCGTTCTGATGACCCTGTGAGAACCTTCTAATGCCCTCTTTGAAGAACTCTAAATTAAAGTCGCTAGGCTAAATAAATCCGACGAGATGGATGGTACTCTTTTATGACAAAAATGGCAATATGATTTTGATTATTTCCACATGTTCCATCTTCTATAACATTTTAGCGATCATCTTAGTTACATCCAAAGTTTTAATTGTTCACTCTTTCTGTTTTATGTTTATTTGGTATATTTCGCTATTGCAGGGGCTATTGACGTTTGACCCCTTCTCCCTTGAGAGGAAAGTCTACGCCAAAACTTCATAAAGGTGCGTACAAATTATATAGCATAACATGTTATAAAACAATGTTATATAACATGTTTCAGTAATGTAGACACTGAAGTCTATACAATGTTGCAAAGTTATAAAACAATGTTAGATAATGTGGACGTGTTATATAACACAAGTTATACAACATGTTACTTAATCTGTAGATACGCACCTTAATAGATAAAAATTTTTGCTCTTTAGGAAAATTAGGAACTTTCAAGTCACATTTGAGTTGAACTATGACTTCAAAATGTAATTCCAAGGAACCCATATAGACTACAGCTGGTTGTAAAAACAATATAAACACCTAGTGCTTTAAATTTCCATAAAGTGGAATCACCGTATACGAAACGTACCTAATGCTTCGTTATTATCATCGAAGTCTTAAGAACAAAGAAACTCTAACGCAAAAAGACAATACGATGTCTAAATCCCTACTAATTTTATAAATGCGAAAGTAACTCTGTCTGTCTGTCTGTCTGTCTGTCTGTCTGTCTGTCTGTCTGTCTGTCTCACCCTTACGACTAAACCGCTGAACCGATATTGATGAAATTTGGTATAGAGGTAGGTTAGACCTTGAGAAAGGACATAGGCTATGTTTGGTCGCGATAACCGACATCCACGCGGGCGGAGCCGCGGGCAAAAGCTAGTATAATATAACTCAAAGGTGACTGACTGACTGACTGACTGATTGACATAGTGATCTATCAACGCACAGCCCAAATCACTGGACGGATCGGGCTGAAATTTATCATGTAGGTAGATGTTATGACGTAGGCATCCGCTAAGAAAGGATTTTGATTAATTCTACCCCCAAGGGGATAAAATTCCGAACTTAACGCGGACGAAGTCACGGGCAGCAGCTAGTTATTTTATATTGTGCAAAACATGTATTACAACCTAAACACTACCCTATACTTATAGTATTCTTATCCATGTTTAATAACGTGCTAAGTATCACACAATTTACTTGAAACAATGTTCCTACTTAACGTTAGATTTTGTAAAAGTGCATTTCTCACTAGGAGGCGAAGTACTTTGTTCACAAAACACCTAATTGTTTTGCCTTCTTCGCTGCATAGCATCCATCATGGAACTACAGTTCACACTTCATTGAAAATTAAATTCTATTATCTTTGACATCCGTTACAATCTTAAGTGCCTCGTTTGTGCATTAACTGGGATGTCTGTTACACCGACGTGAATTATGGATAACAGTATAAACAGGATGATGGTAACATTATGAGGTGTGTGCCTGGATATCACTGGGTACTGAAAGTGCCTACTTTGCATTTATAGGTTTAACAATTAGTAAAAAAATATCTGTTTTTAAATTGGTTCCGAAATGATGGATAAATTGATGGGCATACCTATACCTTCGACAGACGTACTATACGAATATATAACCTTCTCTTTTTCGAAATCGGCTATAGAACTTCCTGAACCACTTTATGGTTAAACTACATACAATCTTTCAGAAATACCATTGATATTGGTTAATAGGGTAGTAGGGTACCTACCTGTGGATTGAGGAGCAGGTTCAGATTTCACGCTAGCGGAGCCGCGAGCAACAGCTAATTAGCTATTATAATCTACGTAGCAAAAACATTTTTCCCAATTTTTATGCACTGGATTTATGGTCTTGATGTAGAGCATTAATGTGTGTTTTCACCAATATAATCTAGCTTCTATCAAGCATACAGAAAAACTTAACGGCTACATTACACTTCGGTGTAACAACACCCCACACTAGCACGCGCTAGACTGAAAGGTATTCACATAATAAATATTTACACCGCACCGAACGCCCATTGTGTCGGCGTCTAAAAGGTTATCTTATCAACTGTTTGAGCGCAAACACGCCATGTTTGGTGACAGACGCTTGCATGTCTGCGTTAGTTTGTACGTGGCCTTATCGTCGACTAATTGACGTATTGAATGTAGAAACGTTTCCGGGAACGTTTCCCGTCAACCCTTACTTGTTTATAAAGTAAAGATGAGATGAACTCTCCATAAGGAGAAGTTTTTGATGATTGAGCGACAAAGGCTCCAGTGTCTTATTGTTGACTCCTTATAGCGAAAAGTATGAATAGTCCAAGTCTTTTAACAGATCTAAGAGTTTCTCATAATCGTATAGCATAGAATATGTTTTATGTGTTAGTTATAATGTAGTAAATAAATAGGTATCTATATTACAGATTTCTGGAAGTAATTACATTCTACGTCAAAAGTAAGTATTGTGACAACGTCTAGTGCGATGAGCAAAAGAATCAGCGCCATTGTATGAATTCAGTGACAAATTAAAGTTTGTTATTAGTTACTACCAACCAACTTTAATTTGGAGTAGGTAAAATTTTTAGTCTGATCGTCCATTATGTGAAAAGTAATTTTTTGCAGCATTGGAATGATTCCTAGACCGTCAGCCGCAATAAAAGTAAAAAAGTAGCCGTATTGGTCACAAAATAAAAGTGAACAGAGCCTCCATAAAACAGATAAGAAGTATAATTTAATAAAATTAAGACCCAAAAGGAACATAATTAAAATGTACAGCAAAAACCTGATCGTCAGTTAATTGCAAATCAATTAAGTGCCTCTATTTAAGTCTCATTTTATATTGGAGTGTTCAAGTAGGCAGGAGGCTTTTATCGTTTTATTGCGCCAATACCATCAGAAGTGCCTTCCTCTTAACAGCTTTATTTGAAAAGACCACCGTCTTGGTAATTAGTTCATGGACAAAATAGGGGCGAATAATTAAAATGTCTTAATTTTATTGAAGGCTGTATTTGAAGGTTTATTACCGAGTATTTATGTGTGCTGTAAAGATAGGGTATTTTATATATAGGATATCTTCGAAAATAAGCTTTTGTAGTATATTGTAGCGAGGAACGGGTTATATAATTGAAGGCGAATATGGTTATAGACTTCTTTGACAGCTGCAAGCCTAGATATAAGTAGGTAATATTGTAAAATAGTTTAAGACAACATTAGTTTTAAAGTATTTAATGGAATGGTACCTATGTGGCGATGGGCTTAGTTTATCAGCATTCTTCAATTTTGTATAATTATAGGTTCTATGTTTAATAAAAATTTTACAGGAGAATATTCTATCAAATTACTTTATATCAAAATAAAAATAAGTATGCAGTAAATATACTTATATCAAGTTTTTTTTGTAAATAAGTATCTATATTAGTCACCTAAGGACTAAAAAAATATTATGCAAATAATTAAATCACTGACGAATAATAGCAACAATCAATTTTAGTAAGGCCCTGAGTTCAAGCAGGTAAATCTGAGTAACTTATTTTAAAAAACAACACCAATATGAAGCACGTATGTTACATACTTATTATAAGAAATGTGTTTGTAATAATGCGAAGAAAATATTTGTAAAGTAGAACAATTTCGTTTAAGAAAGTCATAATGAATCTCAAAATGACGACAATAACTTCCAAAAATAAAATTACCGTCAACAAATTACATTAATTTTATACAAAAGGTTACAATCATTTGGTGCTGTAACCAAAAAGGCAAAAACCTTAATAAATCGAGCCAAATAACACATTACAAGGTTAATTTAAACGCTAAATTCTCTTGTTTAAATTAAGTACGAAACGAAGGGCTTTTTCACAATAAATAATACCCTAATTACTGGACAGGATCCCATCAAATTGTGTTTATAGCGACATGCCGCTCACAAAAAAGAATGATACTCTAATTTGGATCGAGTCATAGTCGATGTAACCAAGATTTTATTGTTGATATACTGCGGTTTAATCCTGAGTATTTTGAGCCGTTTTGATATAAAAATCGAAAATCAGTCAAAACCTTTGCAGCAGCATGAAGCAAAAAATTTATGACGGTAACTAATAGATACAGCTGCATACCTCTTCCGTAATAATAAAACTATGTACCTATACCTATCTATAAAGTGGCGTGAGCTTTTATAATATATCTTTGCAATCTATTATAGTGCTACTGATATAAGTAACGCATAGGTACTGATTTATACTTATATCTTTGAAAATGTTATTGAAATATTTCGCAGAATCATACATTTATCGAATTTAATTTATTAAGTCATTAATTTTACTCTCCCAACAGTTATTTTGTGCAGCAATTCTCAATTTATACCAGTATATGTGAAGGCCGTAAAACCATAAAATTTATCAAGCATATGATTATTTGACTGTCACAATACCACATAAAGCAATCCCCATATTGGAGGCTTCCTCAACAGCCGCACACAATAAAATCACAGATTTGTGGACATTACTATGTCCAGTTTTAATTCCATACAAAATTAGTTTAACCAGCTTCTTCTAAGTTTATACAAAACTAATCAGTATCACGTCGGGAGCTACATATAAATTCTGTTTTCTTTAGAAATATTTGGTAAGGTGGGTAACCAATCAATGACTGTGGAGTCCCGTACGGTTAATCGTTTATAAACTTATCACCTATTTTATTTCTATGATTTTCGTGACTTTTTTAAATGATATAGATAAATACTGATTTTTTTCATCACACCTAGCTGGCGTGATGAAAATGATTTCGTGCGTCTGCAGGTGTACTGGTTCGCAGGTATGGAAGATATTTTTTATTTATTATTTTTTATACTATCTACTTAGGTCGCAGACAAGCACACAGCCCCCCTGATGGTAAGAGGTTACTGTGGCCTATGGGCGAGTGCAACACCAGGGGAGTCACTCGTGCTGCCGACCCTGTAAGAACAGAGATTTTTATTCAACAACGGAACCCAAAATTAATTATTTTCCACAGTGTAGCCTAAATTAGTGAGTTGGAGCCGTAAGCGAGCACGAGACACATGTCAAACCTTTTAATTGTGCCGCTTTACAGCATTTATCGACTTCGTAATGACTTAAAATAAAAATTCAATTAATTTCTTGGTTCACTTTTGTAACATTAGTTTTTATTTAGTGTCTAACTGCTACAACTACCTATTAACTAATATAGTATAACTTAGAAATATTGTAAAAATATTGTTATTATTTCAAACACCATAAAATTAAAATTAAAAATTAGGCTGTTATTCAATTAATTTATAGCTTTGGCTGGAGCACCATTGCTGTCGATGAGAATGAACTCTTCTCACAAAATCAGGACACCCAAATCATACTATAAATGTTCCTTCCATTGTCTCAAATCCTTACCTTTTCTATAAGCTCCCTTTTTCATTTCTATTCCATTCATACTTCCAAAAGGAATATGACTCACCCAAGGCTCAACCGATTTTTACCCAGAACAAGTCTAATATTCTTATTAATATATTAATTCAAAAACTTTTCTTCTTTCCTTCTTCTTCTCTATCCCCTCCAGCTAATTATTATTTGTAATTAGGCTCGTTCCGGAAAAAAGTTACGAATATCAGTAGTTTCTATATGAAAAGATTTCAGATAAATTGAAAATATGCATTTTCTTCTTGACTTTTGATGTTTCATTCGAATCCGAGATCAAAATTTTAAAATTCGACAGAAATTGTTTATAACCCACATGAATATACATAAATACATATCCACATTACAAATCCAAAATATTGATCGTTGAAAATACATTAATTATAATAAATTGAGCGTACATATATAATAACATCATCGATAAATACCCAATAAAACCAACACCTTACGATTATGAGCAATGAAGGGACGCTAATGAAATAATTTGCAACACTTTATTGTGATTACATTACGTTATAAATAAAACAGCTTGTATTCTTAGCAGGAGGTGGACACGTAATGAACACTATTGAAAACGATCGATACAGGTCGATGTGATGTTGTATTAAACTAATTAATGTGCAATGATTAAATTTGTTTTAGATTGTAAAAGTAATCGTGAACTTGCATATTTCAACGACTTCTTTGTTGCTTTATACTGATGAAGAGGCGCCGCTTGTGAAGTAGGTGGTATATTACGAGTATGTGCGTTGTTTTTTTTTTAAATTTTATAGTAATATAAAAAGGACGTAGATAAAAACATGATACTTGAACCTTCTAGCAAATTAGTCGCATATTCATGATAATATTATTACCTATCTATTATTTCTTAAGTACTCGCTCTTCTAACTACAACAATCAAGAAGATTTGGTCAAACGACTTTTTACATTACTGTCCTCTCAGGGTTAAGGCGAGATGGAAGTCCCTCCCTTAAGCCAAAATGAGCCATTAAATAGAGTCAGAAAAGTAGACCAAATCCCGGGTTCCCGCTTTCCAAAGTGCAGGGTTTAGATATAATCGGAAATTACGCTCAGATGAATAAGAAAATGAATACGTACTAATGTTTTTTATATTCAAATTATCCCATTGAGCCCTCTTATTAGACGTTGACCCAAGCACACACCATACAAGCATCTTCCTGAAGACGAGAAGACTGCTGGTTCGATTTCAACTACACTTATAACTAAAACACATTATTAAATTAAATCGATTAAGATAGAAAAAAGCGAAATTAGCTCAGGCGGGACTCGAACTTTCCTTTCGATTGCTCTGACCACTGAGTCACCGAACCCCGCCCGAAGCTGATCCAAATTTTTCTTCTTTGGGGCAACGGTGGTAAAGCATTAAGGTAGTATTAAGATTACTGCATTATCTCTCTTGTCATTACAGCATCCCTTGATTTGCATAATATTCAATATCTCATTAATCCACACCCAAGTTCACATTCGAATTTTCTACCTAAAAATCTAATTTGCATAAGAATTAAGGTTAATTACTACATATACCATCTGTACTAAAATCACTGCAAAAGCGTTTTGAATGAGCATCTACCCACAACTGTCCACAAAACTTTACATGTGTATTTTTGTATACATCACTTTCGGCTTATACGAATAAAAAATATGTCGTAACCACACTTCATCACACAATTAAATTCCACCAAAGAAAGGGTATCGATGGTCCATTATGCCCGCTATTGTTACCATTCGACTCACAATGCTTTACTTATGGCCAGTTTAGGACATGAAAAAAGAAATGGCTAAGGTGCATGGTGATATACGGTATAAAAATGCTGCCTACAAAATTCAAACAAATTTTTTAGTCAAAAGATTAAAACTTTACAAACTGGATGACATAATTTCTTCTTCTGTCCAGTATATCTTAACATATAAAGCAATAATTACAATGTTAGTTAGAGTTGTCAGGATACGAGCCTTATAACTGAAACAATAAAGAATGTACGAAAAATAATTCCCTTTGATCTAAAGTACGTAAATAAGGCATTTTAAAAAGGCTTGAAATCTGTAAATTTCCAGTCCTTTTATTAATTTCATACTCACTTTAAATTTTCACTTTAACCTTCAGAAATACATTCAAAATGATGTTCTAAGGTGACATAATTATGTTGACGATAATACATTGGTTATGGCATTAGGTATAAGAGCTTAGAGTATCTACTCTAAGGTATAAGAGTGTCAGTGTAAAAACTGTCTAATAAATGATAATTAGGCATTAAGCATGCTTTTCATACAATATGAACACAATGCATTAAGAAGTATTTTTTCATAAGGTCTAAATATTGTACTACACCGTAGCTGTATAGTGTTGGATTATCTAAATATCTGTGTGTATCGCACGTTATTTGAGACCATAACAAATTCGTCAGATCAACGCGGCGAACTTGACGGCCTGTAATGTATGCCGATGTATGAATATTGTGATTGTTATTGATGCTGTTTAACGGTTAGTTACCTGTTAAAAGTATCCAAATTTTCACTATGTCAGCGGTCATACTACCTACCTATCTACCTACCTAGACCTTTGAAGCCCAAGTCAACTTCACCTACTAATCGGTGAGTGAATACATTGGTATTCACTCACCGATTACACGAATACATTGGGATGAGGCTCTGGGGAAGGCGTGTGAACTGTGGTGTGAACAGTCGAGAAAGTGTGTAAGGACAGATACAGATCATGGGTAACAAATCAAGTGGGTAACAAATGCCAGGCGATGGTGCCCCCACCGGGTCCAGGGTAGCCCCCAAGAAGTTCTGACTTGACGTCTTGGAGGGTGACATGCGTGCCAATGGTCTCACTACCATGGGAAGAAGGGCCAGACAGTGAACCCTGAGCGCCGAGTTCACCTTGTTCACAGATGCAATCACTAAAACACGTCTCTATGAATCGATTTACAAAGAGAAAAGAGAATTGACTTCGGGCGGGATTCGAACCCGTGATCTTTCCCTTACAGGGAGAATGCTCTAACCACTAAGCCACCGAAACCAATCCAAATTCCTCTATACTTTCCGTCTTTGGAGTTCTCTTTGTAAATCGATTTGAACAATCAGCATAATAAATGCTTCAAAATTTCATTCAAACGTCTCTATGAAGATGTTGATGATGACAACAGATCATGGGCTACTCTCTACCTCTCGGAGAGTGAGGGATGTGAGTGTAGTGGTGATAACGGGCCATCGAACTGAACGATTACCCTTAAGTATTCTTACTCGTACTGATCACTCAATTAGCGCACTCACTAATAAGCACTGTCTCATCTCTCTCTTTTTGTTTTTCATAATTAGTACCACTTTAAAACAGTTGCATTGCGATGCGACCAAACAAAACCTGCTACTAATTATACTCTTTACCCTAAATACATAACCCGTCATAACTGCCCCAATTCTAATATAACGAATCAAATAAACGAAAATGGCGTCTGAGCTTTACCATATTATATCATCCGACCAACTTTGCATATCGACTATTCAGACGAAATTAAACTTTAATATTATGGAAATACGGTTAAGTTTATCAGCAAATCAAAGTCACAATACAAATTTAACCTAGAAATTAAAACACAGAAGTGTAATCCTTGTTGCAAAAGCAATAAGGTTGAGGTCGTTAGCACAAGAATTTATAGCATTGTAATGGTCGCATGACAGTTGATTAAAGGGGGGCCGAAAAGCGCCGAGGTTGGGGTCCAACGACAGCACCCCAGGTGTGTCACTGCAGGAGGGCCCCCTGATGATTGTATTTAAAATAAATAAGTACCTCAATGAACGATTGTCTGTACCGTGCCTTACGATATTTCGTATCGATAATTTATGCGATCGACAACTGTCGGATTGAAATGTTGGTGTGTTGGTTGACTTTCTCGTCGAATCTAGTTACAAGAACGTTTTTATTAATATTCATAATGAGATATTAATAAGTCCCTGTTTATATTTTTAGGTAAATTAAATAGAATGCAATACAAGTGGAAGAAAAGGGTCTGTAGGTACCTATGACTTTTGAACTAAAGGACCGATTAGGAAGGAGTACGGGATCCGCGCACATAGGTACTTCTTCTTTCTATAACATGGATTTGGTTGTACAGGGGCAATCTAGCCATTGAACCTGGAAACGTAAAACGGAAAAATCACGAAGCACCGTTAATACTGTACGATAAGTTATATCTACTCGTCCATATGCGCATACACCATCGTATCACTCTTTTTTTTTAAATCCTGTATACTTGAACACCGCTGATAGCGATGACAATGATTATTCTATTGAATAAATGAAACTAAAAGTTTTAATCCAAAAGCGCATCTGGAAGACTCGCTTTCACACACTAGATTATACTACCGAACAATGTACTTAACCCTTCAAAAACGACCACAAACAAATCACAAAATAACAAGAAAAAAGCGTAAACCCAAATTAAAACCCTATCAATGTTCAACGCAAAATAGTATTGAATATACCGCTATTAAGCATCTGGTATTCTGGTAGGGTAGATGCGTTTATAATGCTCTTATAATATCTGGTCCTGTAATCATAAGATTTGTCTTTTTTTCAGTGCCCACTTCATTAGTAATGTTTACTAGAGCTATAATTTTTGTAATGTATCGGCAAGCCGTCAGACGGCTTTGTAAATACGTAATTGTAGGTTAGATAACAGTGAATTTAGGAAGGATTTTTTCGGCCCCATTTGTAATTTTTGTTAATGCAGTTTCACTTTAAAAGGGTAGGAAGTACTAAACTTGTTTTTATTGGGGCTGCCTGCTCCCTTAACCCTTTTAATGGCTGGTTTTATAATAATTCACCTTCAGAATATTAAAATTTGATCTAAAAGACATAAAATCAGTGTAATGGGTAAAGGTATCAGTAGACCCCGGCTTTTAAGGTGAAGAGCCTTGGATACAAATGGCATCATCAGTAATGATGATGATGATAACAGCACAGAGCAAAAGAATTCGGAAGGTACTTAGCGTAGTAACAATAAGTGAAATGTAAACCAAATCATGAAAGAGTTACAGTGAGAACCTATACCATATTTGTGTTATATTGATGGACTATACTATATTGATAATATGAAATTCATTGGTAATTTGTTTTGGTAATTACTAGCAACTTTACTGTCAATAAACATAAGGTGCAACGAAGCAATCCCATTTTGCCATAACCTCCTTATAAACGCACATATTTTATTCAAAATTAGATATAAATCAGGGTTCAATATTTATCGAAACCTTTTGGTTATCCGACTTTTCGATCGAATCGCACCGATCGTCACGGCAAGGGACGGTAGCCGAAAAGTAAAATGTTACCGAGATTAAGTACTGATTTTTATCTTATGTACACACACATGTTTATGAATATTTTTCCCCCAATTCATGAAGTGATTACTAGTTGGCCTGATATAAAAAATATGCACAGATATAATAAGTACTTGCTCTGACTGACTGACGGATTCAACAACGTGGGATCTAAATTACTGGAAATATAAACTTGCAGTTTTGCAACCCTACGGGTTAAAATAAAGGCTAAACATTTGTATATGACTGTATTTGAAATTTCATACTTCTTACTTTCATAATCCATCTTCTTATTCATCATCATTCATTTGGTTTGTGTTGAAAATTGTGCACTTAAGACGATTAAAAGTTTATACGGATAGATTTTTAATACATTTTTTCCTATGCAAAACCGTGACGAGCTGACCGTTCATTTAGATATTATATAATACTAGCTTTTGCCCGCGGCTCCGCCCGCGTGGATGTCGGTTATCGCGACCAAACATAGCCTATGTCCTTTCCCAAGGTCTAATCTACCTCTATACCAAATTTCATCAAAATCGGTTCAGCGGTTTAGTCGTAAAAGTGAGACAGACAGACAGACAGACAGACAGAGTTACTTTCGCATTTATAATATTAGTAGGGATTACCTACAGGATGGGAAGGCTTCCTCTGTAAGAAGTCATCTAAGCGTATTCATACAGACGTTATAAACTTAACTAACCTTTAAATATCGATCTTCTTTTTAACTACATAACCTACGTAGGTACCTACTTCGTTTATTTTGTGTGAGGCATTTTGTATGTGGCCAGTCCATCTATCTATCTATACTATTATATAATTGTAAAGTGGTCGTGTCTGTACATTGGAGATATTTAAAAAAAAATACTTGGGTTATGTTATATTAACGATACTGAACACGAAAATATTTTTTTTTAATTTCCTGTCTGTTTGTCTGTTTGTCTGTTTGTCCGCGATGGACGCAAAAACGGATTTGGATGCGGTTTTTTTTGTTAGAAAGGGCTTACTCAGACTTAAAATCTTACGTTTGTTTGATCGCAATCGGTTGAGTAGAACTGAAGATATGAGCAAAGGTCGCGTTAACCGATATGCACGCGGGCGGAGCCGCGGGCGGAAGGCTAGTATCAAATAAAATCAAAAGAATAATACCATTCCAATTTTAACCACAATTCGATAAAGCTTTACAATTGAGATTGCACAAAAGATACATATCGACACCTCTGGGTTCAATTGGCGTATAAACCAAAATACGACTTTTCAGGAGAGCAAAAAAACGATTTTATTTTCAGAAAAAAAATCATAACTTTTTTATTTTAGAAGCTACATAAAAAATTCCAAGGAGAAAGATTCTTAGAATTTGGGGATGAAAAAGGCTAAATCATTCAATCATATCTATCTCCTTTGGTTTGGAAGTTAGCATGGATATACGTCTTAGAAAATACCAACTTATGGTTTATACACCCCATGAAAATTGGATAAAAATTAACAGCTCACAGCTTATATCCAAATTTGGTAAAAAAAAATCACATTTACTGATGTAAAAGCACGTAGCTGTAGATTTTTTTGCTGTAAAAACTATTTACTTTGCACATCAATAGAATTATAATTAATAAAAACAATCTCTATACTGTTAGAATGTGCCAGAATTACATTAATATTAGTCTTACTACAGAATTATGGTCGATATACACGAAATGAAACTACCAGAAACGAAATTAACTTAGTTTTATTAAATAAAACAGATAATTATGTGTATTATAATTATGGCACAAAATTATCAGTCCTGATCAGATTATCAAACTAAAAAGGCAATTATTTAAATCTTTTGTAGCTCAACACACAGCCATCTCTCCTTCACCGCAACTTCCTCGTACAACAGATTGTCCTCAGGGTCTTTAATTCAGCGGCACTTGTACAGAGCCTGCACCGTTTTGGCCCTGGAACGCGCTAACTTATAAATAAGCTTTTGCCCCTCAGACGATTCCAACTTGTTATATAATGGTTGCAAGTGGTCTCGTTTGACCCTGGCTACCGCTCTCCTGGTGGCGCGTTTTGCATCTTTGTACGCGTCGCGGTCTTCGGAAGATTTGGACGCTTGCCACTTTTTAAGGAGAGCTTTCTTTACCCTGATCTCTCTCTGGACTGTGTCGTTCCACCACCAAGGTGTCCCTGTCATACTTGCGTCTACCCTTAGGGGCAGGCCAGACAGAAGAGACGTAAGACGTGTGTCGCGTCGCTTCTATACATTTTGTATAGAAGGGACGCAGTAAAACAAAGGTCCGCGTCCCGTCCGCGTCTTACGTCTCTTCTGTCTGATCTGCGCCTTAGACGTACCGAGCACCACCCTCCCCGCCTAAAGGATAGCTGCCTGAATCCTGTCCCAGCAAACCTGTACTGGTTCGTCTACAGCATCAGCGCACTTGTCATCGATAGCTGAGACGAGACTTTGGGACTTGTCTTCAACGAGCAACCACCACCTGATTCTGCGTTGGCCACGCTCGGCGCTTTTGTCTTTGGGTTTCACGCGGAGGTCCATGACAAGGAGATGGTGTTGGCTAGTGAGACTCTCTCCGGGTATTACCTTGCAGTTGGCCACCCTGCTGATGCTGTGCCTCATAGTGAGTAGGAAATCGATCTGGGTAGCGTGCTCTACGCTCTTGGAAGTGACAAGTTCGGCTTTCTTTTTGAAGAACCTGTTCACGACGGCAAGTTCGGTGCCCGTACATGTTCTGAGGATGTGCTCACCCTCTGGGTTACGGCTACCGTATCCAAAACCGCCGTGGACATGTCCAAACTCCCCGCACCTGTTACCCACATGACCGTTCGTGCAATGGTTATACTTTAGGAAAACCACCGTCATAACACGGACACTGTAATTATTTTTTTAAATTTTACCATTTAATTTTAGACTTTAAAGCAATGTCTGTAAAATCAAAAATAAATGGATTTTTGTAGAGTGAACGAAAGCGTGCAGTAAAAATATTGTCATTTAATTTTGGACTTTAATACTATAGCAATAAAGTCTAAAATTGAATACCATTTTTTACAATGGATATGGTTTATACTTCCATATGTTATTTAAATGTTTGGATTTACGACCTCAATTTTAAATTACGTTTAAGAAATACATTTACTCGTCATGGCGTAAAATCCATTTACAGTCAACCCAGATCTTACGCCCCGGGTTGGTAAAAATCTTGGTCATAACGTCTTACTAAAAATTTAAAAAAGAAAAATTTGGCTGTTACATTAACATTTTATGTTTTTTGTGGTAGGATGATCTAAATTTTTTGGGTCGTAAAAGCATTTTTTTTGCGAATTTGAACATTTTAAATATACAGATCGATAGAGAAAAAAAATCCGAACTAAACGGTGTATATAACTCATTTTGGCCAAAATGGTTTATACGCCAATTGAACCCAGAGGTGTCGATATCAAACAAATCCCTAGTAGGTATGCCTATGTATACGTTACTTTTTAATCGTGCCTGACAATAATACACGGAATCGTAAATTTTACAGCCATCTTCCAAGTAAGCACGGACAACGCACCTAAGTAGAAACGTGTGTTTTGTTTGTTTTTTGATAGGACTGTGTAACCGCGTGTGCCCTTTCTTCACCAAATACTTTTTTTTACCCCTTTTTTTAGGCTTTTTTACGTCCCCAATAAAGGACTTAGGTCTGATGTATGTTCAGACGTTATTGTTTCAAAGAAATTGAGATATTCTTGTCTTAACAAGTAAATACGCCGTTTTTCAAAGCCATTTCGGTCTTCATTGTACCTTAGGAGGTTCAAATCCGGGTCATTTTGAGTCATTGATTCAGCTAAATAGTGATTCATTGAATGATGATTTGTGTTGATAGATAGATAAGAATCGTGCTGTTATATATTTTAAATTACTCATTTCGATGTGGCGCTGTTTTATTTCACCTAGAAACTAGAGTACCTACTGCCTCAAAAAGGGTATCTCTTCATAATTTCAAATAAAAAAGTTGAAAAGGCTAAGAAATGGATGATACTTACTTCCTAGTTGTATACTTGGTTTTGCATGCTAAAGTTGTTAATATCTGCCATGCCACACGATTATGAAAATGTGTAAGCAACACATCTTTACATTACCTAATTATAGCTATGTATTGACGCAAGTTATAAGGCTACAGGCGTTGTTTCGAAATACTATTCATCTCTAAAATATTTAGTATAAAATAGCAAAAAAATTACTTTACCTACTTCTGTCTGTCGTGTTAAACTAAGTCCATTTTATGCAACTAACTCAAATATCCATAAAAATTAATAGGGAACATAATCTCAATAAAAACACATAACGCAGTAGGCATCCAAAATAAAATTGTACGCAGTGCATATATCTGTAAAATCTATGTTAAAGTGTTGACAATGAACACTTTTCGGATTTCAATCGGGCTGTGACAAGATTATTCTCCAAGATAACGGCAGTTAATTCACCTAAGGGTGGACCCATACACAATACTGTATCAATCCGGTATGAATTTAATTTTGAAACCGGGTCTGATTGAAATAACAGAGATACGGCATCTAAATTAAATAATATGCAATATAAAGTTAATATAATTATATATTTTGATATGCATTTCTTTGGTTTTATATTTGGCACTCTTCAAATTCGAAGCAAGCCTTTCTTAACAGGTCTCCTTTAGGCCATATTTACATACTTCTCAAAACTCAATACCTACTGTTAGAAATCGAATGTTTTACAAATTTTCAAGAAAATTATCATGAACTTCACTTTAAACGTCTTTCTAATTAATGGTTCGGTTTTCAAATAAAACAGGAAGTGGATTGTCAAAAACGGACGCAAAATATATAAAGAAATGCATGTCAAACCAAAAGGAGGGTAAGGAATAAGCGGACCCAGGACGCCAAGACAGGACGCTAAGATAGTACAGTTAGGTATATCTGGGCAGAATAATATTTTACTGACCACTGGGTTGGATTTTGATACGTACCCTTACTAAACAAATAAAATATACATTTTACGACGATAAGTTTATTGTATCTTTATTTGTATTGAATACGTGGTGGTGCATTGATTGACCTGTTGACAATCTAAGCTCCAAGTGATTTACAATTTAATTGCTTCTGGCTAAGAGATACGTTGTGAGTATTGTGACATAATTTGTAATTCAGAGTAAAAAATATTAAAGAAAATATTAATAAAAACTGCAGTTTATTGTTTTCAAAGAAGTTAGATGTTCTCATATAATATTGTATTTGTTTATGCGTAATCGGCAAGTTATTAATGTCTCTTACATTCAGAACATTTTAAGAGACCTCTTCATTTTCAAATAAAACGTTATCAGGGTTGTGCATTTGGTACCTTAGTTTTCGAATGTACCGATTTCTTATCAACATTATCAAAATAACACCTATCAAAATGAAAACATTATTACAAAATGAAACGGTCTTTTTACTATCAACCCTATCATCGCGCTTGAAATCCAACCCATTGAATGATGCACTTTTATTTTACCGCACAATAACCGTACCGTATGTTGCGCACACGCTCGACGCGGGGCGGGGCAGTGCGACCCGCGATTATCGTTGTTTTTTTTATTATTTGCGCCGTAGATACCTTTTACATCGCCGTTCAATTACTGAAGCGCGAGTGTGGTTGGTGTTGGATTTATATGGACAAGATTATCGAATATATTATTTTTATTATGGTTATACTCAAGTTTATAAATACTAGGAAGTTACCCTTTATATGTATCTCTGCAGAAATATATTCGTCCATATTTCGTCAAGTATAATTTTGGGCCTATGGGTGAGGTTATTCATCTCACAATCTGGACAATTGTTCCAAACTCCGGTCTGCAACCAACTTACAGAAAACCATAACACTTTGCTCGTAAAGATTTAGCGGACGTAGACGTAGATAATTCAATGAGCTCTATGCTGTCCGGGAATGCGAAACCAATATAACAGGAGAAAGTTCTGTTTGTAGTTGTTTTTTTTAAACATTGGCTCATCGACTTGATTTTTCGTCCTGCCCGATAGGAAATATGAATAAAGTTCAAAAATATACGCACCCAGGTGTTAATTTGTGTTGATTGGCTTGCTTAGGTTACCATCATTGCTTTATCAACCAGGTTGGTCCAGCACATTTTGAACTTACAGCATTGCTTTCGCCTGATTTAGATAATTAGCTTATGATTATTTCGGTTTGAAATCATATTATAGGTACCGTAGAATATATTAAGGTGAGATTCTTTGATTGTGAAGTAAAATTAATAAAAGATTAAAGTTAAACATGAACCACTGATCCTACACTCGGCATAAATAACTCAAAATGTACTTACTTGATAAATATTTTTAATTTGAAAACAAAAAGCATATCCATACAATTTCTTACTGTGCGCCCACGCACCCTGATTGCGCTCGCCTTGACATTAGTTCGACTGTCGCGACCGCCGCGTTCCTCGCTTCAAGTGAACACCAAGCACGAGACACGGGCCCAATGATATATTTAATGTTACGAAACATTACTTTTGTTGCTACAGTAAAAATTCAATTTGGGATTTAGATGGGTATTTTTATAATATGGTGCTTGTTTTTCTTTGTAAAAGGTAATTCAGTTCAGGGGTTTTTTATCACATACATAAAGGCCTTAAATTTTGAACGTGTTTTACAACAATTTGCGGCATCATGTTTTGAGTTATTTTATTTAAAATTGGAAAAAGCGAAATCAATACTCGGGCAGGACTCGAACATCATTCATTGATTCCGATAGTTCGTACGAATATCGGTAGATTGCTCCCACCATCGCCCTAAGATGGATGTACTGGAAAATTTTGATCAATCTCGGGCGAAGCTCGGTGGCTCAGTGGTCAGAGCATTCCCCCTGTAAGGGAAAGATCGCGGGTTCGAGTCCTGCCCGAGTATTGATTTCGCTTTTTCCAATTTAAAATAATTTGTTTAGTTTAGCATACTAAATGCTTTAAAATGATCTCAATCATGTTTTGAGTATTTAACTACAGCCAAAAGGATTTTCATTGAGCGATATGTAAGAAATCACTTTAGTTAACGCGATGTCTGCCAACTTTCTACAAATGTTAGATACATAATATGTAATTCGGACATTTTTTATTCATTCATATAACCTGCATTTAGATTTTGATGACTTGTGATGTATTCATCGTTCAAAATAATTTCGATAATATAAATTTCTCCATTTGAAGATAGTTATAAAATCAATTAAACCTATTAAAGTACCGTAAAAGATTGAAATCAATAAATGAATATCATAAATACTTTCAGATTTTGAAATAGTATGTCATGCATATTCATTAGAATTTCAGATGGGTTAAAATAACAGTAGTATGTATCAGTAAAACTTGATCCTATACCTACCGCACTACTACAGTTCCGCGGATTTGAATACAATATTTATATTACAAAAGCGGGCTGTGCGAGCTATTTATAATTTGGGCCCAAGAGTCTCCCTCAGAGAAAAGTTTAAAGAAATAGACATTCTGACCGTAGTGTCACAATACATTTTCGGGAACCTAATGTATGTTAAGAAAAATATTTCCAAATTTACAAAAATATGTGACAGGCTTAACATAAATACGAGACATAAAAACAATCTTGTAGTCTGTGATACCAGACTCCAAAAAATTAGCAGTTCTTTCCAGGGTAACTGTATACGCTTTTTTAACAAGCTCCCTAAGGAAATTAGGGATTTACCTATAAATAAATTTAAAAATGTAGATAAGAGGAAATTGTGCCAAAAGGGCTAATATAAAATACAAGAATATTTAGATGATAAACTAGCTTGGAAATGAGCTGTTCACTCATGCATGCTTCTCAAACAAATTATTGTATTTAGACTAAGTAGACTAAGCATTATTTGTAAATAGACCAAAAAAAAAAAATCCCGCTGAGTTTCTTGCCGGAGTCTTCTCAGGCCAGGGCCGCGTTTCGAACCGGTGGTCCATTTGCTAAGCTAGTCTTTAGTACATAATTATATATTTTTGACGTTTTGTAAGTGCCGTTTTAATGGTCTATACAGAATAAATGATTTTTGACTTTGACTTTGACTTTGACCAAAAATGCCATCATCAATGAAAATAGGTGTTGCTTATAAATAGGTAGATATAAACCTAATACAACGACTAGTGAAATGTGGGTGTTAATTCACCTCTGCCTAACCCTCCGGGGATAAAGGTGTGATTGTATGTATGTATAAAGATCCCTAAAGATCCCTAAAATCTATCTACCATCGTTTTCCCCAAGTGGGATCTATGACACTTAATATCAAAAAAGGAGGTCAAAAAGAAAGGTAAAAAGCGAATATTAAACTTACAGAAGAGCCGAAATGCGGACCTTGAGCTATAAGTTCACCTTGGCCTGGAATGTAATCCGGAAAATACGACGCCATGATGATGATGATGAAGATGATGACTTTTACAGAAGGATTGCAAACTTATTAGTTCAATTTTCTAAATACAACAAGAAATAGAACGGTACATTTTTTCAGCTTGAGATGATCTCCTAAATGGATTTAAGAGATCCAGGCATGCAGCAAAAAGTATATTTTAAAGCCATAGATATTCAACAATTAACATAATTGGACACTAAAGAGTCTAACGCTAATTGATCTTGTAATAGTACAATATTAACTGCTATGATCGTTATATACACAGATTTTTTTTATAAAAAATACGAAGCAGATTATTGAAGCTCAAAAAATATCTCACTAACTAATGTCTCAATAACAGACTCAAAAAACATACCCCAACAGGTTATCAACACTTTGAAACCGCACACCGAGAATTCGAATCTCAAAATCAATGCTAATAGATAAGATAAGGACATTAAACATCAACCAGACAAATAGAGCCCTTCTGTCACTATCCTTTATGACCACAAAGATCAAGTAAATATGGTCGGTGAAAAGGGGCTTAATTAGGTTCTGTAGTGACCGTCAGCCCGTATTATGCGGTCGTTTCATCAGAGGAGTACTGGAGTCGTTTCTGGATGAAAGAATTGGTGGCGCCTGCGATGATCGGCGGCGCTTGCGCTTGTGACGTATAATCATGTATCGAGTTACGTGTTAAAATAATTTTCTCGGCCGTGACGTCATGGTTTTGTTATGTGAGTTCTAATTGTTTATCTGCTCGATAAACAATTAGAACTCATATATAATAATTTTATGCATGCAAATATCTGTAAGTATTGCATGCATAAAATTATTAATTAAGATAAGTAGGTAAACAATGAAAACATCCAAAACATTGGAACAAAGGCAAGCAGATGATAATGATGATATTTATTGATGTATTTTTATCCAATGATCGTTCGTTCCCCAACTTTTATCACTAACTAGGTATAGTAAATTTCACTTTTGTATATGGTAATATACAAAAGTGAAATTTCAATTACTTAAGAATAATAGTAAACCCGTATTGCTCAGTTTCGCTAATCCAAGACAAACAATAACTTCACACCTCCATCTCTCATGGGAAATTAACCTGAACAAATTTACTTATAGGCTCAAATGATGGGAAGAATTTAATCCTCTTCCTACTGAGCTTTGAAAATAAATCCTCATTTTAGTTTGTTCTTGTTTGGATGTCCAGTTGAGTTGCTTTATTGACAGCTGACAGATAAGTCAATGGTTTTGTTAATCTAATACATATTTTCGTATACCTAATCACGTTCGTACTTAAGTCTCCACGAGGTAAGCAGAGGTGTAGGTAGGTATAAGTAACAGAGAAGAGATAACATAGAAATATAAAGAATTTGTTATCTCTGATTCTTCGAATTTCTTGAACTTTTTGAAAAAGAGAAACTTAATTCTGTCTTCTATTTCAGTTAGGTATTAAGATAACCTATTAACATGAAAAATTGTTAAAAACGTTAATTATAAATAACTAGCTGTTGCCCGCGGCTCCGCCCGCGTGGAATTCGGATTCCGGTCCAACTTTAATATATGGAAATCTGCCCGATTTATTGACATTTATGCTCACTGCTCCGCTCCCTTTAGTAGTAGTGTGATGTTATATAGCCTATGTTACTCCCAGATAGTGTAGCTTTCTATAGGTGAAAGAATTATTGAAATCGGTACAGTAGTTCCGGAGCCTATTCATTACAAACATACAAACATACAAAAATAGGTACAAATCTTTCCTCTTTATAATATTAGTATAGAAGTATAGATGTACGCAATAAATATTGCACCCATATGATTTTAAATGTGGATAATACACAAAATCTTTTAAGCCTAAACAACAGAGATAAGAACTCAAATAAATGTGATTTTTAATCCTATTTAACAACAATACAAGTCAGTCATACCGGTATCCTTCAACTACAAGTCACAATATCTTTAGCCAAAGTTAGTGTGCCGTGCAAACACAAAACAAACATCTGTTTGCTTGAAAAAAAAACACTGGGCAGTGACAAAACCGTCTTTGGACGTCATAGATCGGATTAAAAGAAAATATAATCGGCTTTTAAATGTAAGAGTATTGTTTCAAATTATTCTATCCCACAATCCCACCCAGTGTTGCGGTCAGGATGTATCAAAGGACAATGTACCCCGTGTTTTGTCATGATAGATTTACAACCGAAGACATGGCTTTTATCCTATCAAAAATCTCCGTCAAAACTCTAGTTAGTCAAAAAGGAGTCTACTTCCGCAAGGTAAAGTAAAACGAACCTTAAGCTTTTAGAATTAGAATTGAAATTCGTTTTATATTAATATTTTAATTATAGATGCTTTGTTAGGAGAATATTTTTAGGAGTATTGAATTTTAAAGTAAGCTACTGTTTATTGTGTAGATTATAATAGGATTTAGATAACTACGAAGAAAGTTCAGTTATGTTATGTTTGTTAATTTTTAGCGAAAAGGGTTTTAACTACCTTAGCCAAAATATGTGCCGCAAATTTTTTTCTTATTTTGTTTGCTTTGTTTGTGATTCTTTCCCCGATGCAGTCTTTTTGTGATTGTTTGTTTTATTTCAACGGCATTTGCTTTCTTTTGTGCAGATTCAAAAGTCATCATCATCGTTATTTCCGGTTGTATTCAAGGCTTTCATCAGTTTCATCTTAAAGTGCGGGGTTCGCTTACTATATACCTCCAAAAACTTACTAATAATTTTTAGCATTATATATTAACTTATTTATTTTTTGGATGTACTCGATATATTATATACAAGACATATTGCTTTAGTGATAGAATTATCACTAAAGCAAGGCCAGATTGATATAAAGTTTTGCATAGATAAGTATACTAAACACATAACAACCTCTGCTGGTTCAGAAAAAAACTCAATTTATAAAATAGAGATGTACTCATTATTTCATTATCTTCATCGATAACCGACGTGGTGACAAATACCTACCGCATGTGAGAATTTAATTTCTAGTTGACAAGAAAAGTAATAGTCCAAAAGCCCCGCCGTATCTTGTAATCATATATTTGACAAGACACCACGATTTTAAGATTAATCGGATATCTTTTTACTTTATTATTATTGACTCTCTTAATTACATTTTATGTACAATGTAAGATAAAGAAGGAAACGAAATGACTGTACATTTCAGGTAAAATGCCCCCTAGCCAGATAGCCCAACAACCAACAACCTGGCAACTGAAGCTAGAAGGGACGGTTGACGCGTTGATTTAAGACTGACCATGATATTTTTTGTAATCAGCATAGGTACACTGCTTTCAAAGTAATTTATAGATTTCAGAGATTATACAAATTATTCAAAATTGAAACATTTCCCGCACGTAAAGATTTACATTTCTGTATGTTACGAATAAACTCAAAAACTACTGGACCGATTCTAGAAATTATTTTGCCATCAGAAAGCTACATTATCAGGTACCATCATAGGTTATATATCATCAACGATGAACGAGATCAGAATTCCACGCAAGCGGAGCCACGAGTAGCAGCCAGCTTTTCATTAATAGCTGCATTATTTGGTGAATGAACACCATCTTCGAGCTCGTGTCTCACTAAAAAAAGGTTACAACTACAACTTTTAAACCTTTGTCCTTATCACAAATTAGGGTGTCTTCATGAAAATTATATTTTCTTAGTTTTGAAAGTTTTGAACTTTTTTAACCATCATTGAATGCAAATTTGTATTTTTGCACGAAGAAAATGAATAGCTACCAAAAATAATGAGTAAACTATGAAATCATTGCTAGATAAATAAAAAAAATGCACATTTGTAGGTTCAAATCTAAACCCACTATTAATATACATATCGTACGAAACAAATCAATAAATCAACATTTTAAAACCAATTTTTACAAAGAAAAAATGCTACTTTGAAAATATGTTGGAAAAATAATACAATTATTATATTACTTAGTATTCCCAATAAATAAACTTCTACTAACAAAATAAATTCATCTTAAATCACAGTCGCGGGTCTATTGATTGTTCGATATCGACGGAAGATAAAACTACAACAGTTAAATGGTAGATGGCGCTGGCTGTCCTCCAATATTAAGCTTTAAATCTTTATTTAAATTTATCTTTCTAAAGATCAACCCAAGTATCTTGTTCTTAACTACAACTACTATACCTACCACATAATTTCGTACCGGAAAACAGTCCTAAAAATGGGACCACTATCCACTGCGGTGGTCCCTTATCGGGTATGTGTCCACCATCGCTTCCAATGAGACATTTCACCTTTTTTATTGCCATGCTCTTCGCGACTTCACGACACCACCTAACGAAAACACCTCAAGTTCATGTTACTCACTTTTAGTACGCAGACATAAGGTTTAAAATGCAATTATATTTTGAAGATAGGGTGTATTTGAGATTTGGTCGTGAGTATATTTTTATCGTAATACTTTCTCACCTTTTTACGAGTTAACGTGCGAGTCAAAGTGTCGTAGATACAATTATCGATTAGGTAATGTTATCGGGTCCGATCTTTTGTCTTCCGGTTTATTTTTGTTTATTTAGGCCCATTTTGGGCGGTTATGGCGCTAGCTAGGTGTCGGCGGGTATTTGTTTCCTGTTTGTTTCTCACTTGGCGCGCGAGTGGTCAAGTCAATATTTGCACAGTCTTAACCAACCCGGACTCAAATATTTTTATTACATTACACAAAATTATCTCTATTCACTTGTGATTTTCATCTTAAATACTTCTCAGACCATATCAAAAGTTAAATCTTATTTGCCTAACCCGCCTTATTGCGTTCTTAGACGCGCTAATTAAATAAAATCATAATAAAAGAAAAAAATCTAAGTCGACTATAGCGTTCACTAACATTTTTCGGTTTCAATTGTTAACATTATTGAACACTGATAATATCTGTCAGATTTTTTCGTAACCCGTAATTTATTTAAGTTTGAGTAGTTTACTTTATCTAGAGAGCTACTGGATATATCTATTGATCTATACGGGTAAACAACACAGCGTGAGACCAGCCATTAATGAATGCCACTGAAATGGGTAGGATCGTGACATTCGCAATGTGTGGTCTAGGATAATGCCAATACCACTGGGAGCAGATAGCAAACTTAAGATAACATGAATTTATACTCAAAAACTGGACAAAACCAAAAATTTAGGATTGAACGAAGACTCTTCACATTTTTGCACATAGAAAGTCTCGTCGCTTTCTTCGTATTTGAGGACTTACTTCAAGAATAATGGCATGGGTAACTGACAACGAATTGCAACAAATAAAACGTGGAAGAAGTTCACGTCTACAGTGAGCAAACCTGGTATTTTATTGCATTTTTGTTCAGCTAATGTGATAAATAGCATAATAATATAGTCTTTTTGGGCTTCAATGGTTGCCGGTGTAAACAAATTTTTGCACTTGCACTGGTTTCGCAAATACCATAGACACGCTAGTAAAACTATTACTACACTGGCAAAATAATCTTTGCCAGAGACTTCATGAACTCAAAAGTTAAAACGAGATACACTTTTTATGTTTAAATTATGAGTTTCAACGATGTGTGTAAGTTTTTAAATCAATGATGTTTGCGAAAGACATTGAACTTCTACAAAAATAACGTGCACTTCTTTTTAACACAGAAGTATCATATTTTTATAAAGTGTCTTTAACTTGTACGTTCTCGCTTACATCATATTAAGATGTACATTTTATTACACTTGTCCAATAATTTATTAATTAATTATACAAAGTATTCATATATTTCCTACATAGTAGATACTATAAAGGAAACATATGAATACCAAGATGTTCTACTAAAATGAACTTTAGTATTAAGGAATCATAGTTCACATTTCTAATGTACTCTGTGACTCAGGACTCAGGTGCTTTGAACTGATAGGCACTGTAAGATGTTCAGCGATACATGTGCGCACGTTGATGTCGGATCAAATATTACTACGTACAAACTACAAAAAAATTACTAGGTAAATACCATTGTTAGAAATGTATATGTATTGAATTTATTTAATTTCATAGTCATTCATGGTGTACATTACTGTCGATTATTGATACGTATCTACTAACAAATTACAAATCTGATGAATGTCATTACAATGCTGGGAAGTCTTCCTAATAACGAAATTCCTAATTCCTTTGGACTTAAGTTAACAAGAAACATTCTTGTCAATAATGCTAAGGTTAATGCAAGATCCTTAGTTAATGTGTAAGTATCAATCCAGAAGGGTTACAGCGAGGACAAAATGTACTAGGACAATGCCTGAAAATCTGTTAGGTTGTTAGATTAGGATAAATGTGACTATGATATATACTTAAAGACAATGTACGACTTCAAGGCAGAGGATTGCACAAACAAAAGTAGATATGTCAAAAATTAACTACGACGTTTTACACATAAAACTATTAACACACTAGGTCAAAACTCATGTTTACGAAGAAGTCGATAATATTTCGTAAATAATAACAACATAATTAACATTAATAAATAAATCTTGACTATTACTTGTTTCTCCCATGATGACTATGATGATGATATAATCATCCACTATGAAAATTGGATATCTTAATGCAGAATATCGATACATCGAGTAGGGTAAAAGCAATGACATAACAAGGGTTTGTTACCAACTCCATTGTGTGTGAAACTACAAATATGAATATTATTAATTTTGATCTCTTTTTCAAACCCTGTGCACTTATTTCAATAATAATATATGTCACTGTCATATTACTTATTCTGCTGTCCCTACATTTTGACGTCTTTATACCCTTGTATGAATGCAATAATATGCACATATTTAAGCTCACTTTTATGCAATCCGATGCTGAGAACAATTTACAATGTCTAGTGATTTTCTTTACTGAAGTAGCATCGTTGTACAGTGAAAATTATACTTGCGATTAAATTATAGTGTGTTTGAGCCAGAATTATTATTGCCGTAGAAGTAAGGGTTTAGATACACTAACATTTTTGAATTACTAAAAAGGACATTGAAACGCAAGCTCTGTCTTGTCATTCATTATTAGAATTTGACAAAAGTCATGAGTTCACTTTTATTCTATAAATGTGTTTCTACTGACGCGTGGACCTACTCCATAAGGAAAATATTTTTTTTTGGAAACGCTTATTATAAGATTTTTATTTTCAGATTATTTATTTTTTAAACCTCTTGCAAATCTAATATTATGTTGGTCCGAATGTTTCCATGTCTAATGTAGTACCTACGTATTTACAAAAAAATAAATATTATGTAGGTATAAATATTCGCAGTCTAGAATCAGAACCAATGCTGCATATATAGGCTGGCTGGTTATTCTATCTATTATATATAAAAATCAATGCCACTTTTCGTTGTTAGTTTATAACTCAAGAACAGCTGAACCAATTTGGCTAATTTTAGTCTTGAAATATATTCGTGGGTGACCAGGGAAGGTTTAAAGGATGACAAAATAGGTGCAGCGGGAACGGCAAAAATATGGCGGTACGAAGTTCGCCGGGAAAGCTAGTCTAATAATAAACTTAGATTTTTATTGCGATGCAGAATATTCTACAGTCAAAACCTCGTCGCTAAATGAAACTCATTTTGAGTTCGTTTGTACGTTCACTACGTCTCCGCCCTTAGCTGTAGTAGCTTTACACTATGTAATCTGAAGACTGTGCATAATCGCTGGAACGTCCAAACAGAATAATTTGCACAGGGCTATTTGACATCGATATTCGAGCTTGACGTTTAGCGGCAAATATTATGTGACTGCAACAATTCATTCACAACACTTTTGCATCGTATCGTATAGAATATAATTCGATTTTTTTTATATATTGAATATTTGAAAGTTGAATGTTTAGATTTCGAATTGCTGATTCCCTATCACCTGAAATCACACCTAAAACAATTCGCTTTAGAAAATATCAGGATAAAATAATATCTAGTATTTTGTTGACTTAAGTGTTCTGAATACCTGCTGATGGGCGGACGAGGCTCTTACGAAGACTTTTCTCGGGGTTGAGATATAAGCTGTCACTCACAGAAATGTTAGTACAGCCAAATCTAAAAGTGGAGAAGTAATAAGTGAACCTTGAGCTCGGAGGTGAAGTCTCGGATGTAATTGAGAACCACGCTGATGACGATAATGACTATTTATATCTTATGTAATGCAGAAATGTTTATGGATATTCTCGATAACATTTATTATAACCAATAATAATGTAAAATTTCTTTGAATATTTTTTTTTATTATAATTAGATTGTAAACTGTCGTTAGTTCTAAATGGCACTGTGCAGTAGGTATGTCCCAGAAAATTATTATTATAATATTTATTTGTCAGGTAGACAATTTCGACAGGACTGTTGGTTTCAGAATTAAGTACCGTACGGAGACAGGCAAAATTAAAGTTCAAAATATATAATTAACATAGCAAAATATTCTTGTGAATTAATTATGTATTTGTTTTTTGTTATTCTGTAGAAAAGTGCTAATAGGTATGTCAAGACATAGGTATGTCTTGACATACCTATTAGCACACATTAGCAATGTCTACGGAATATCTTAGTGAACGTGTTGTACTATAAAATAAATCTATGCTGTAGACATTACTTACTAACAAACAGTGATTACAGTACATTTGCAGTCACTGTTAATGATTACCATTTAGTATTCTCTTTATTTCTTCTTACTTTACCTTTAAAATAATAGCCAATAACAATTTCAAACGTTGCCCAAGGCAAAGACCTCACAAAACTGTTTTCTTCCATAATACATTAAACAAAATAAATGAAAAAGCACATACGTCACAATACGTACAGAAATTCAATGCGGAATGTGGTGTGTCACAATTTCATACTATGTATACCTAACACTACACATATTTGCAAATAAATTAATGACTGATTGAAATTTTCTAACAGAAAAACCTTATAGTGCTGTGATATTGAAACACGGGCCCTCAAGTACAATCCCTTAACGGTGAAATAATGGGATAGCCCTTATATGTAATATTTATATAGACATAGATATAAGTATGTAATATTTAGATAGTACTTACCTACAGTTCAAAAGAGACTATTTCCTGCAGTCAAACTGTTAGAACAGTTTTGCAGGCTCTTTGTCAATATCATAGATATTTCATTGTATGATACATAAATAAAAAAAAAGTGTATGAAATTTACGTTCACTGCCACCATGCCTCAATTCGTGCAAAATTATGCACAAAATCTGGAAATAGTTCACGATTGATGGCAATCCTTTCCTTTTTCCTTTCATTCTTTCCTTTACCTTTCTATCTTAATCGAATAATAGTACATTATGGTACAAGTGAGCAACGTTGGTGATTACCGCCGAGGCGCCATTGAGACCCGAGCCGCCAGGCGAGGGTCTTAAGACAGCCGAGGACGGTAATCATCATGCTCACACGTGCCATACGACGTTTTACAACACACTTGCGAATAAAATAATACTACAAATACTAAATAAACAATACTACAAATTCATTCGTTTTCCTATGCGCGCGCATTTAACAATGGCGGTCGACCATATTTAAAAAAAAATGAGGTTTGAACTTAACTTTTTTTTACTTTGTTTTTTTTTCTGTACTTAGAGAAAAAAAAAAGTTAAATTTGAGCGAAAATTTTGTTTATTACACAAGTATTACAAGTTGAAATTATTTATTTAAATACGAAAATGCATCAAATGACCATACAATAGGCGTATTAATTTATTCGTACTATTAAACACGTTATTTTTTGTATCAAAACTTTTTTAAGAACATAGACAATTATAGACACTTCCTATAAAATTTAAAAAAGAATCTATAACTCACTTTCGTGAATAATAGTAATGAAAAAGTCACAGTTTTATAATAGGTGTCATTCCGTGCTTAATTGCGGTAAAATAATATCACTGTTATGAGTAGGTGTGTTGTAAATTTTATTACCATTAAACGTGAAACCACAAAATTTGAGTCTTATTACACCTCTGCCTACCCTATAAGGGCGATAACCCTAAGCGTGAATAAAATCGACAACAAAAAACAATATGACGTCATAATTTCACGACCGTTCCCTTGGCAGTCGCAGGTGGACGCCCAATACGGTAACAAATTATACACGAGGACTGTAATTAATTTTATCTTGTTGCCATGTTAATTCAAGAACATTGTTGTCAGCAATTTGTATGCAAATGTATTTCTTTCTGGTTTATTAATTTTCTTCGGTGCAGCAATAACTGTACCTACCCCTCTTGCAAAGCTGTCGTATTTACCATTACAAATCAT
This sequence comes from Eilema depressum, assembly GCA_914767945.1. Lineage (NCBI taxonomy): Eukaryota > Metazoa > Arthropoda > Insecta > Lepidoptera > Erebidae > Eilema > Eilema depressum. Next base: position 7,580,434 of record OU612026.1, read on the forward strand.
AATGTTAACGTGTTAAATCATTATAATGTTGGTGCATTAAACATATTTGTGTTAAATGTGTTTAATGCGATATCCTACAAAAAACAAATGACAAATTTTCCTTTGACAAACAACGTTTGACAAAATTACGAGTATACTATTGTTTAATAAACTACTCATTAGACATAATATTTAACATTGACAAACAGACAGTTAGTGATAGATTATTGAAAAAGCTGCTCATTCCGACTTGGATAGATTAGGTTAGAAGGCTTCGCTCCGCTCCGCTCCCGCATTAGCTTTCGTGGTTATTTTTTTTTATAACCATGCAGAACTTTATTTAGTGAAATGAACATTTTTAAAATAAAATTTTAGCAATCAAAATTTTTCTAAGCATTTACAAAACCCGGATTTTGTCAAATGATTCTTTTTAAAGTTATATTTTTGCGAAATGAAAGTTTGTCAAATGATTAGTTTTTCAAACGTTGTTTGTTAAATGATGTTTTTTCATACGTTTTTTGTCAAACAAGGATGAACCGTTTAATGTACCAACGTGTTAAAGGAGGTCTGCTTTATATACGACTGTGATTAGATATATTTCTATTGTGATAAGTGATAAGGTAAATACGACAACACACGTTTTTGTCTATAAGATCCTTCGTTCTAGTTCCTAGTTTGGAAAAACTGACACTCAACTTTGGACGGACTGTTAATGATGCTGATGGGTCCCAAACACCTGATGCTTGGTAAGGTAAATTAAAAGAAAAAAAAATGGATGTAAATTATCTGACATCACCTTACTATCGCTTTAAAAAATGGTTTAATCCATGTCCATATTACCTACAACTTGAATTGTTATTAATCACAAATACTTTCCTGTAAATACATAATTGTGAACTATATAACCTTTGTGTTATGAAGTCCCACTTTAGAAATAACATTATTTTTTTTTTTTTAAATGTTTAAATTCTGACACAAAAAAACTTACAACATACCAAAATACATCATACCAAAAAATATCGCTAAGCACCTCAAACATTCTTCAGCAGTCAATAACACACCCATTACAATAACATTTAACTAAAAATTAAACCATCAAACACAATATCAAGTATACAGTCCCACGACAAATTGCCGCCAGGCTAGACAGGTGCGACAAAAAATTCGCTCCACTTTACCACAAAAACTTTTTATTGCGACTAACGAGACAGTCGTGATGCTATCTCCCGTATTACTTTCATCCCTAATCTGTAACAATGTTGCTTTCTTTAACCGTGTCTTTATAATTAGTTAACGGTTGGTTCACATGTTGCGACTATTAAGGCTCAGTAAGTTTTACTTTTTGTAATTACAAAAGCAAAATTATACAAATATTGATTGAAAAGATTCAGGGACCGCCTGAACGTATCTGGTTCTTACAAACTACGGCTGTCCCTGTATCTTATCAGTTGGAAGTCATCAGCATTTCATTCCTTATGCTAGCTATCTCCTACCTATTTCGAACACAAAAGCACCATAACTTCAGGATCAGACTATGTCAGTAACAGAAGACTCTAGCTGAAGAGTGAGCACTTACAATCGCCGGTTATATGCTTTTAAAAGGAGGTGATGAATTCTAAAGAGGTGGAGGATAGCGATAATAGGGCAGCGCTAAACTAACGCAAATATCTGAGGGCGATGATAACCTATGGCTTCAGCTAAGCAGGTCCTAGATGGCAGATCTTATTATGTGATTTTAGGGATATTATGGGCCCGCAGCAGAATGGTGCCTTATACGCAAAAAGTATAAATTGCGAATACACTCTTCAAAAAGAAACACAAACGAAAAATATTTTCACTTTGTTTTAACATCCGCCATAGCACCTATATAAACCAACCCTAAATATTTTTTGTCTCCGCAATAACGATAATCATGTCACACGTTTTTTATGCCAAACCACACAGGACAAAATGGCGTTACCATCAGATTATCATAGACTTGTGGTCGGATTATTACTTCATTTTTTCTACCCTCGCCTACCTGTTCGAGAGCCCGAGATTCTTAGATGATAGGACTTTTACAATCGCCCCCAATCGCCCACTGCATACTGACCTTTCAATTCAGCGTGTATAACTTTTGGAGAGGATCACGTTATAATGGTGATATTATACAAATTAATAAGGCAAGCAAGCTTCTTAACCGGGTGAATATTTTGTTTATTATACCTATTAGAAATTTGTCGAAACATTTTGGTTGCGTGTGTTAAGATAAATACTTCTGTGACATTTATTTTTGTTCCTCGTGTCAAATATTTGTGGGATCAGTTAGGATTGTTTGAATATTTGATCAAATGTTTGTACGATAACGAACTTGAATATTTTATGAAGTGATAATCCTTGACGAAAGAATTTGAATGACAAAAACGGTGGAAAGATTTTAACTCGTAGATATTGCTACCGAAGTATGACAGGAGCTTTACATAGATCAATAAAATTCTTCTTCAATTATTAGGCTCCTACAGATATTTTCAAGACTGACACAATGTTATTTATTTAAAGAAATTTAACTTCTACTAACTACAACCGAAATTACTAGTAATCCCGTTAACTCGTCCAACTAAGTTAAATTGCTTGTATTAGCACTCATGTCGATAGTTTTATGGCTAGGATTCGAACAGAATTCATTTCTTCCAACATCTCTCATTTCGTATAAAAGTAGCACACTGAACACTTAGCATCTGTTTTAACTAAGAGGGTGGCACTTACTAAGCGTAGGCGGTTTTAAGCGCAGATAAATTCATGCTTTTACCACCTACCTCGTTTTTGCATGTTATGCTATACAAAAATTGTAACACTTTCAGGAAAGTAAAGGGACTGTAATTTTGCGTACCAAAACCACAACCTTACCTGCAAGCCAGCATTACCTGTCGATAAGGAGTGAGGCTCTAGCCCAGGTTCTCTTCCTGAGGTTTGGTGGTCACACATCATAGAAATTTATACATTCAAGTACAGACCAAACCTAATGTAGGAGAAAGATTAGCCCGAACTCCAGACTTCGAGGTCAAACTGTCGGCTGCAAAAGGGAATAAACCTAAAGCGATGATGAATGAACCGCTTTCGGCGGCAAAACACGATGTGTCAGAGATCTTTAATTTTTCAATTCAGTAAAAACATTTTGATTGCTTTTATTCTAAGTTACCGAAACAGTGCCGACGGAATCTTGACAATTCGTGTTAACACAGCTGTATCTTACATTATCAAGTTTTACTGGTGTCAATTGATTTTTATAGGCTTTTTACACGGCTCGTGGCTTTACGAGCATATAAGCGAAATTGAAGGCTCTTGCGGCGTCCATCCATCCATTCCACTACGTTTAAATAAATGCCTTTTTTATCTGTCGTTACATAGTTATTTTTGTGTCCGTACTTTATGGCGGGTGGGATTGCTATAGTACTAAGTATATTGCGATGGTTGAAAGTGAATATTTTGCGAGTGACAAACACAGTTAATTTTATAGTATAAACCATTGAAATTAAACTTTAAATACTCTTGAAATAATTTAATTGTATTTGTCACATCCTACTAATATTATAAACGCGAAAGTTTGTAAGTTTGGTTGGATGTTGTTAGGTACTCTTTCACGTAAAAACTACTGAATGGATTTTAATGAAACTTTACAATAATATAGCTTGTACATCAGAATAACACATAGTCTACGTTTGGTCGATAACTGACATCCAGGCGGGCGGAGCCGCAGGTAACAGCTAATTTTACATTAAATTGTAGCCTTTAAGAGGATCCAACTGGGGTGGGCAACATTTGGCAAATTGCGTCGGGTTTCTCCTCCCCCCTGCCGCAATATCTCAAAACAAAGGTTTTCGACCAGTGCATCCTGCCTGTTATGACCTACAGAGCCGAAACGTGGCCACTGACGGTGGGGTTAGTCCGTGACCTAAAAGTCGCCCAGCGGGCTATGGAGCGAGCTATGCCTGAAGTCTCTTTGAAGGATGGAATTCGCAACGAGGTTATCGGACAAAGAACCAAAGTTACCAAACGGCAAACGTGGCGCGTATTGGGTGAGGCCTATGTCCAGCAGTGGACTGCAGTAGGATAATTGATTGATTGATTGATTTAGGAGGAGGAAGTGAAAAGAGACCACTCTCTATTTTCCTTTGCAAGTGACAACCCGACAGTGATATTCTATTTATGTCATGATTACTGCTTTCCCTTAGTTAAACCATATGCTTGCATATTACTCTGTTCTTGTATCAATCATGTTAGATCGGTGCAACATGTAATTCTCTTCGATAGGTACATTCCTATCAGATATATTCACATCTGCTTAGTCACTCCCTCATATTAATAAATAATAAATAATAAATATTGTAGGACGTTCTACATAACGCTATCTAGACCCAAAGTAAGCATAGCTTAACTAGCTTGTGTTATGGGTTCTAGAATGCGGATAAACATACTTAGATACATTTTTTTTTGTAAATACATACATATTATACATGGAAACACCCAGACCAATGCAAATATTCATATTTCATGCACACAAATATTTGCACTGAGCGGGGATTCACTAGTCAAATTATCTATCTTCACGCACATCTTTTCTTAACCTATTTCTTTTCATAAAGTGCTATAGGTACCTACATTACATTCACACTTTTCAGAAGTCATGGTTACGAGGACGAGGGGTTTCAGTGTAATGATAGAAATAATCCATACTTCCATACTTAATATTGTAAATGCCAAAGTACCTAACTTTGTCTGTCTGTCTGCCTGTTACGCTTTCACGCCCAAACCACTGAACTGATTTCGATGAAATTTGGTACAGATATAGATTAGAATGGATAGGGAAAGGACATAGGCTATGTTTGGTTGCGATAACGGACATCCACGCGGGTGTAGCCGCAAGCAACAGCTAGTATCAAATAAATCGTGATAGAATATTCGCGTAATATTTTGACAGTATCATTTCGGTCCCTATCTAGTAAAATTTCATTCATTTTGAGATGTAGAATCAACTCCTTATCATGGAAATATAACATAGTTTACTGTCAAAAGTACCTACCTATATTAAAATGAATCATTTTAAATTATTGAAAAAAGACAATGTTTTAATCATGAACTGTCTTTTGTAACCTTAAATTATGAAGGTGCTGGCCTGTTAACTTAAAACACGCACAAATACATTTCCGAAAGGGCACTTTTATCTCACATGTCACTGTACAGCAGTCATAAACCTGACTTCATCTCTTATTTAGTTAAAAGTTGATACTTAAAATGAAAGCTAAAAAGTTGACCTCACCAGTTGAGTAGTGATTTATCTGCATCAAAAAATTCGGGAAAAAAAAATCCTTTCTTAAATGTGTGAAATAAAATAAATTAGGTCGAAATATTTTGGGTTACAATGATTATATTGGCCTATGATACTTGCACACTCTATAGTGCAAAATATACTGTACCTATCAGGTTTTAAGATGACTCTGTAACTATATTCGACGCAATAAACGATTAATTTTATTAAATAGCATTTGAATAGATTACAAAAACAGCTTGATGAGTTCTTTGCCGGAGTTTTCTCAGGAAGGTTTAGTATACATAAATTAGTCTGATTTCAATTTTTTCACCTTGTGCAAGAGCCATTTAGATATATTAGTCTATTCAGAATAAATTACATTAGGCTTTGACTATTGAAAAAAAATGTACGACAGACGCACTAGAAACCGACAGAGGTACATGAAAGGTTCAATGACAGACGTAAGCAGATGGCGGGCTGTCGTCTCTACTTACCCCGGAGCGACAAAAGCGTGAGTATAGTATGTTTGCATTTATGGTATTTTTGGAAAATATAGTAGGCGAGATAAGAGTATTAGTACATAATGTCTGTATATTCTATTGGAAAATATATATAGGTATCCAGTATACTATTCCAGCACGAGTCTAGTACGTGGGCAAAAAAGTTAAAATAACCTTAAGTAGGTTTGTCGTTTATACAGAATAGTACCACGGAAGGGTTTCAAACCCAGAGCCATTTTAGACCTGAACTAGGCTTATCTACTGCCGCTCTACCCGTTTTTATAGCGCCATGAAACATGTGATGGCTAACCCTAGACCTTAGCTAAAGCCGTAGGTATCTGACCTTAAGGCTCTTTTAATTTACGATGTCAGCTCAATTCGCTTGTTAGACCTTTTCGGAATACATATATAGGACTGGGACTTAGATAGTTAGATACGTAACAACGTATATAACTATCTAAGTCCCAGTAACAACAAAGTAACAACTTGACCACAGTTTAAATATGTATAATGTGTACTATGTAAGTATAAGATAGTCTCGTGGTACACTGCCATGTTTTCAGGCGATTGTGAGATTTTCTGCTTTCAATTTTCAAATGGGGAATATGAAATTGGATTTTCCCTTCAAGAAATAGTAGCAGCACGTAGTTTAAAAACGTTTCATAATATGTATCTGTTTCAACTATCATAGAAAGTCAATTTCATATGACAGTTCGAAGTTTGAAGTTGGCTGTCAGCATTGATAGTCAGCATTTTTATAAGGAGGTAGGACATGCCGGTATTTCCATCCCAATTGAGCAATCCGACTGGGGAAAATATATCCGCCCTACAGAATACCGCGGGTATAATAACCTCTTGTGTTCCCGACGGTGAGTAGGGTAGCAAGAGCTCACTAGAGAGGTTTTGTGCTGTCAGTGAAATGACCGACGACGTTAAGACTGGGATAGCGGACCCCAGACTCAGAGGTGAAAGCTTCGGATGCGACTGGGGTTAACGCTAGAATGAAGAAGAAGTGGGACGACTAAAGGGTTGACTTACTTGTCTTCTTCGTTGACGGCACAGACTCTCTCTGTTCTTACAGGGTCGGCAGCATGAGTGCGTCTCGCCTGGTGTTGCACACTTCTTTAGGGTATGGTAATCACTTTCCATCAGGTGGGCCATGTGCTTGCGACCTGGTATAAAAATCGGATTGATCTTGGTTAGCGTAGTACTCAAATTGTATTAAGACCATTTTGAGTAGGTACTTTCCATTCTGCTGTTGATTTGATGCTGACTGTTGTGTTCATGCACGGTGGTATTGATACGTGAGATAAGAGAAAAAAAAAGAAAAAGATAATTTTGACCTCTCGCTAGGTACTCAAGATCGATCTGATGCTGACTGTACAAGTCAGTCCTATCATATCCTTAAAAATAAGTAGTAGGGTCACGCAGGGTATAACTTTATACGACTTTACATGTATTGGTGTTAAGAACAGCACATCAAAAGCTACTACTATTTTGCTGCCATTTGACAGCACGAGTTAGCACGTCAGGATCATACTTACCGCAAGGACTATAAAAATAAATGTTAATTCATCTGTGGGAGTGTGGAAAGAATGAAATGGAAAGGGGGACTCTTTTTTCCGCACTTATCCTCCTTTTTGGGCCATTGTGCGTCTGTGGGAGTGTGATGCCCTACCAAGTTCTTCGTAGCCGATACACCTGCTGATTACCAGACGAGGCTCTGCCGCAGGTTTTCCTCTAACGGTTAGCAGATCAAATGGCAGGCGCTCCTATAAATTAATTATTAGGCCTGTAGAGGGGAACAAAGAAAACTACATACATACATACATACATACATAGATACATACATACATACATACATACATAGATACCTACATACATACATACCTACATACATACGCGCGAAACACATTACCCTCGCTGGCACAGTCGAGTAAAAATAAAGTAAACCATAGGTCACATTTGCCGATGGACCGGTGCCGCAATGACTATAAGCGGGCTCTACAGTTGAAACCGCGAACAGGGGAAAGCGGACTTCAAGCTCGAAAGGTAAGCTCTCAAGCAACCGAGATTGGTGCTGACTCGAAGTGAAGTTCGGTGGTGATCCTCAAATAAAACTTTGGCATCTCACCGTTTCGGTTTGAATATTGCAAAATATTTACTACAGATTTTTTTTCTACATTGCATTCGCATAAAATAACTAACGAAAACCAACAAACAAACGTTCATCCATCGTATGGAAACAACATAAGTTATGACATTTTAAACTCTTTGACTCGGATTGTTGAATTACTAAATTCTGCAATATTTTCCTGAAATAGATTATTATTATCTAACCAGTGTGAATTTTTATTAATAATCCTCATGAGGACGCCAAATCTCGTCTACAATAAAAGTAGCAAAACGTGGGTGTTCCTAACTAAACCTTTGTTTTATGGTAATACCATTTTTATTATAGTTGCTGCTATAATGTGTCCGTTTTATGGTTAACAACCATTTATAATGAGTAGTGATTCACGAGTATTTTACCACAAGGGGCTTCTTTCCTTATATTAGTGAGGAAACAGAGGCAATATGAACGTAATTTATTTTATTTGTCAACGGGTTCGTAAATCAAAGTTGTTGTTTTTATACCTTTTCTGACCTTAAATACATCTTTTGGATATACAAGAATATTTCTTACACAAAACATTGCGTACGATGACTCTTAAGTTATTTAGTACGGTGTGAAAAAAAGTAAGTAGGTATGATGAAAAATAATTTTGAATAGTGATTAAAATACCTTAAAATTGTTGAGTACATATCCGCGTTGTTGGGTGATGAATCTAGTTTCAAATTATTGTTAATTTATTATTGTCATTCATAGTCATATCCAGGTTATTTTTCACATAATCCTAGCAAGCAGTTTATTCCAAGCAAGCATATATGTAATTAATGTCCTTGTTAGAAATGAGTTGATAGGGTACTAGAGCGGGTTTATATTTATTTGATTTAATTATTCGACATCTTGAATAGCGTTAAAAGGACTACTGATTTTACAAAAAAGCCGTGATTGCTAATTGTCTAAAATCAGACCCGTATCATGAAAATCTTTCGGATATACAATTTGCAAATTACATTGTAAAAATGACTAAATTGTCTCACTGTGGTTTATTTCTAACTCAACCTTCAACAACAAAAAAAGAAAAATTTGACTGTTGAGTACCACATCACCAATTAGCTTCGTGACACAATACCAAAAAAGTTCCAATAAAACAAACTATTTCCAAACAAAATCCTTAAATCCTGTAAATCTGTTGATTAATCTATGGTCCTGTGGTAATCTAACAACAATAAAATGCAAAAAATCACTGAGCACTATAAATCAATGAGTGGCCAGCCAAAAATGACCAAAGAAAAGGCCCACAAGGAAGGCAGCTCAATCCGAAGTGGGTTATTTATTAGTATAGATTATCACTACAAATCACGAAGACGATTGTCGTGGCGGAATCATTCGGTGTAACTTGAGAACGCCCCTTATATTCGATGATTGGACAAATAAATATATTTTCCGTATCCTGTTTATCTGGTTTGGGGTGTTAATAAAAATGTAGAGGCAAATAGGGTTAATTCGACATAGACCTTTCCTTTATTAAAATTATTTAAATAGAAAAGAAACAAGACCAACTCTAAGATGACGATGACCGTACCATTTTTATGAAAATATACTATATTAAAGTAAAATATTTGTTTTCTGTATATATTTTTAGCTTAGAAATTAGTAATTAATAAAAGTACTACTATACACTACACTACTATGGATGCCCTAGATCGTGCGAAGTGGAGGAGGAAGAGCCGGAAGGCGGACCCTGAGCTCCGAGGTTATATTGGCCACGGATGCAATCAGGATAATGCGTCTACATGAGGATGATGATGATGAAAAACATTCTTTAATATGTGTAACATTCATAGGTATTTTTAAATTTAATATTGTTTATTGAAAATATTATTCAAATTACAGAATTAAGGAAATTATTTAAAGTTGAATAAATAGTACTCAGACAGAAAGTATTGTCGCTTAAACAATATCCGATCTAATGCGAAATTCAATGAGATATTATCTACATTATTAAGATAATTAATGCGTTACCAATACCATGCACTATTCTTTTATTAAGATTATACAATAAATCACACACCAATCTAATACAAGAACAACAAGTTTTTGTAACGATGTTCAATTTATTAGGTAGTTGAAAGCCTTATAAAATTAATAATTGATTTAACCTTTGTACTAGTCATTTAAAGTTATGTTCACATCGACTGCAGAAACAATTAAATCGTAACAAAATCGATAAATGAATGATTTTAATTGGCATTGAAATTATTCACTGAACAATTTATTATCCACAGATTTAAAGAAAGTAACACTGGTTAATTTTACCCGCACCTCCTCGCCTGGTGTGAATGGATCCGTGCTCAGGGTGGCCGGCGTCTGTCGTCCTATCGTTCCCAATAAATTAGAAGCCACTAATACAAGCCGTGGCTTTACAGAAGACTGGTCGTGTCAAGTCGCCACTAATGTACAGGCTTGATAACACTTTCAAAATCATTTATGTACACACCGCCAGTTTTACATGACCTCCCGGTATACTTGAGACTGAAAAAAGTTTGTTCATAGCTTAGAGGTCAAGTGTTATTGGTGGATTTGGAAGGGCATTCGCCGTTTTGAAGTGCGAGGCATTCTTACCTCTTTTATATCGTTAGTATAGAATTCAATGTCACATGGTCCGAGCGTGTAATGTAAATTCTTGCTTACTTTATTGTTGATGATGACCGGTAATTGATTTAGTGGTTGGATTTATGGGAGCAAGTTTATTTTTAAATATTTGAGATGTGATTCAGCTGAGAATCATCTGTAGTGAAAGTTGAGACTCGGTTTTTCATTTTTAAATAAATTTCTCATAGAAGAAAAATAACTTTTGCAATGTCTTAAATAAGTAATGTAATAAAAACAAAAATGAGTTTGTTTATTTGGGTTCGTGGCTTACGCCCCCGGTGGTCGACGCCCCCGTGGCTGAGGCCCCCGAATCCTACTAACACAGTTGGACGGATCTAACTGGAATTTCAAATACAGGAAGAGCACGATTGGTATTATGACATAGAATCAATCCAGGTATAAGTTCTATATATTCCCGAAGTTATAGACATAACCATATTTCACTGTAGCATAAAAAAAACATCTTGATTCAACATTTTCAAGAACCTATTCTTCAATCTGTAACTAGATCTGGTTCTCGTTTCAGAAGATTGAAATTTGTTTACTTTTACAACAAAACAAATAAGAGGCAGTAACATTATGGCTACAATGTCCGACTAGCGATCCTAACCTTGTACCTAAGTTCGAACATCATTCAGAACACTAGCAAGGTTACTATTACTGTAGGTACCGGTATCTGTATTATATGACTCTTCCAATTTAAGGCATGATTCCGAAGGTGATAGCATACGACAACGGCAACGCACGCAGCATATGCATTGCGGCTTCTCAATGGTCCCCTTTATCAGTAACGGAGTTTAACAAGTAATGGGTACGCTGTATCTGCTGTTTGCGTCTGTAGTTCTATGCGGTTGGCTTCTAAATCAAACCTTTACATATTCAGTAGCTACGTTGCTAAACATGACAGTCATACCAACGCGTCATCGGATAAATTTTCTAACCGATATTTGAATTTGGACTCTTCTCTTATGTACAAATTACGTTTAATAGTTTCAAACTGTACCAACTATACTTACTTGATCATTACCTATCTGTCAATATCCTTAATAATGCGAATCTTTTTTGTACAGTAACCTTTGGATCGGTTACAATACTAATATGTTCTTGGATAGGATCCGACGCGTATGCGCAGCGATGCGGAATAACGGACGGCGGCCGCATCTTGCGATTTGTCGCTGCGATCATGTCGCGATAGTACTGTGCGACTAGCTTCAAGTGGTGTACTGGATGGTGATATAGAAGATGGTAACAAGAATTATAATTTGAGAATTACAGAAATTTCAGGCACTCAAAACTTTGACCAAAATTAACTTAACGTACTAACAAAAAGCAAACGAAGTACAGTAGTATTCTGTTTCAAAGGATTTTTTTATTTCAATTAAAATCATCAAAAAGAGCCTTCAAATGCACCCCAATTAGGTTGACTTTAGATAATGGAATGAATGGAAAGCAGATGGAATGTAGGTATTATACTAGTTTAATTAAATGTGTGGGCACGTATATCACGATCCATCAACATACTTATATCACGATCAGGTATCGTGATCCAACAAATATAGGCATAGACTGCTTGTATTGGATATTATGTATGTATGATGTTTGCTCCTTTATATGTATATATTTTTATGTATATGTATATATTTTTACTTATATGTATAATATATTTGTATATTTATTTATGTATGGTCTGTGGTTATATGTATATGAGTATGATGTTTGTACCGATATATGTATTTGTATGTCTTCAATCAAAGTATGGTATTATTATTTTCATCATATAATTTATTATTTGTACCAATAAATAGTCCAAACACTTTTAACATTATTTCGTGCACCTACCTTGGATATTGAATATCTCTGCATCACCCTAAGGTTGACTGGTAGAAAATGCCTTTGGCATTAAGTCCGCCTTTGTACAATGATTTTGTATTTGTGCAAAAAGTTTAAATAAATAAAAATAAATCGCGTTTGCACAGCAATATTGTATCGATATAATTATCGAATGACTAAATCCGTCCTATAAAATACATTATGATAGGTAGCAATTACTCAACAACAAAAAAATATTTGCAAGATGTATAATTGTAGTTAGAGTGCCGTATCGAATTCGGTATTAATTGAATGTATTTCAAGCCCTGCGAATTTTAATCTTGAACCTAATCAAACATAACCGATAATAGTGCATATCCTCACATTGTAGGTCAAAGTCATGGCAAAGTGCGTGGTATAAATCCGTAATTTTTGATACCATATTCTCATGCTTTAAATTAATTATAGATTATAATTTTAAAATAATTCAAAACTTAATCATTACTTCTGGTAAAAAAGATTAATGGTAATATACAACATAACACCGTCCTCAATATTCCGAACAAAAAGTACAACTGTGCAAGTCTTGTTAAGCCTTGGTTGCACAGGACAAGCACCGTACGAACTACTCGGACATAATCGATTCGTCGCATCGGTGCTCATTCAATAATCGAAACATGTCGCTAGTCTGCCCATATCTTTATGCTTGAAACGTAATCTTTTTAATTTATTAAGCGCATTTTGTATGATGAGATGATTGGTAAACTTGTACCGGTAAGAAGGCTGTGGTTTATTAGCCTGTTTATTAAATTATTTGCTGATAATATCACGACGATATTATAGGTACTTTGATCATTTAAAATGAGTGTTATTGTAATGGTTTAGATGTTGGATTTGCAATCAAATACTAGTTTTGAATGCTAGAGCACTCTACAGACGACGGTGGGAAAATAAACATTTGAGACCAAATTTAATTTGAAAAATAAACATATAAAAAGAGCTAGAGATACTAAAGATGCAAAACTACACTGAGAATATCATCAAAACAGCGTAAACTCGGAGTCCTGAACAAAGTGAGACGTTTTTTCACGCCATAGCAGCGGTGCCTTCTGTACAAGACACAAATTCGCTCTTGCGTGGAATACTGCTCACATCTTTGGGATGGCTCCGCAAAGTACTTACTAGATGCTCTCGACAGGTTGCAGCGACGTGTGGTCCGCATTATTGGGAACCCTGAGGTCACCAACACCCTCGAGCCTTTGCAGTTACGTAGAGATGTGTAGCATCCTTGGCGGTATTTTACCGTCTCTACCATGGTGAATGTTCTGATGAGCTCTTCCAATTAATCCCACCCTCTCCTTTCCTATATAGGACAACACGTGCAGGGCTTAGATGCCACCCGCATACGGTGTAGAATATTCCATCAAGAACCAAGCAGTTCGGAGACTCCTTCTTCTGCCGCACCAGACCTGGAATTTCTTTACCAGTTCACGTGTTTGAACTCTCTTCCCACAGTCCTGGGTCCTTTAAGCGAGGCGTGAAAAAGCATATAGTATATTATTTAATTAGCAATTCTATAAGTATTAATATACCTATAAGTAGTAATTCACAGTTAGTAAACGATGGAATGTTCATCACCTGCAAGGATTTTTAATTCATAACCATTAATTTATGCTTTGTTTGTAACTATACCTAGAAACAGATTAATAGTCATCTATTCTCAGTCTAGTGGCGAGAGATTCTAAAGGCCAAGGATTTATATCGATTTATTCTCATCCATTTAAGACTAGGTATTTCAAAAGATCATAGTTAACCTTTTAATTGCACTGACGTTAAAATAAGTAATTATAGTACCGATTAACTGTTTCAAAAGGTCAAAATACAGCTGTACACTGCTTTACGAGGGAGCGCTTGGAAACTAACTTATCAAGTTATGATAATGAAACTAGCAACAGTAGCGATCTTAAAGTATTTAACATTACTTTAATACCTTACTAGGCTATAACAGGATTATTGGGTTTCATTACATCGACAATAAGAACATTTACATATACATATACATTTACTGCGTTTTTATTTTTCCGACTGTGAAAAAGGAGGGCTCTATGTGCTTGACCTGCAATAATGCAGACCAATGGCTGTTCCTGTATTTCCTAGTAACTATTACGCAAATAAACTGAATTTGATACCTTCACATACCTATAGGTACAGTTCAAATAAAGAAATTATAATTTTTATGAATAGGCAGTCAGCACGAAGCTTGAGTAAAGTTTCATCATCCCCTGAGCCTTTTTGACATTCGTTGACGCCTGTCATATACGTCAAATCCCATACATTTGGCATTCTATTCCATCATACGCCGAGTAACGAATTGCCACTTGTCTAGAGGTGCCGGTTGGAGTCGACTTTGCGGTGACTGCGAACCGTCTGAAATTTGATGTTTCCAACGAAAAAAATACTAACTTCTGAAACGTACATAGTAGGCTAATAAGCCATAAGTAGGCTGTTATGATAACGGATGTTAATATAAGAGCCTAAATTATTTATTTACCAACACAAAATCGGCTCTTTAGGAAAGGAAACCCCTTTAATAAATACTTTGACGAGGTAGGACACGACATGACACGCTTTGTCCTACTTATCTTTTGCGCTGATGGCACAAAATCTCTCTGTTCTTACAAGGTCGGCAGCACGAGTGTGATTCCCCTGGTGTTGCACTCGCCCATAGGCCACGGTAACCTCTCACCGTCAGGAGGGCCACGTGCTTGTCTGCGACCTAAGTAGTAAAAAAAAAAAAGTACCACTACCACCACCAAGGTACTCGTACTTACCAACCCTTTAAAAGTACGGGGTTTTGTACAACAGCAGGACGGGACCGAATTAATTACAATGCGTGTAACTGACATAAATAATTTCTAGAACTGTAAATACGTACTACCCGACTTAATATCAATATAGAAACAGACCGCAATTATGAAAAAGGAAGCCAATAATTAAATAACTCATAATATCTAAAATTATAAATACTTAAATCATAATTTTAAACTGCTAAATTACAGGGTTGTGCAACAAGCTAATATTTAAGAACTCATAATAAGCAGTTATTGAAGAAACAATGTTGTTGCTCTGTTTAATTATAATTATTGCTGCGAAATATTAACGGGAGCTGTTTTTGCTACGAGCTTCGTTAAACCTTATAACCTTTCAAAATCTGTAAGAGTATCTAAATTAATAATAGAGCTAAAGAGTTTGTATGTTGGTTTGTTTGAACGCACTACTCTTTGAAACTAGTAGTTCGGTATAAAACTTCTTTTATCATTTGATATCCTAAATCTTGGTGCTGGGCTATATAACATCACGCTAGGAGTCTTAGGAGATAATTAATAAGTAAAAGATGAGAAAATCTCGGGTGGGAGTGTGGTTCCTGGTGATACCACAATAGCCGCGTGGTTCCCGGCAGAATAGAATTTGGGCCACCCCAAATCCTCCCATACGGTATTGTACAAGGTGACTAAGGTATAGGGCTGTTTAACATCAGACAGATAATATTATGCCCGGAATACAGCAATAGGCTCACCCCCTATTACGTGGGACTGAATATTCTTTTTTTTTATACCACTTAGTTGGCAGACAAGCACACGGCCCACCTGATGGGAAGCGATTGGTGAAATGTGGGTGTTAATTCACCTCTGCCTAACCCTCCGGGGATAAAGGCGTGATTATCATGTAGTATGTATTTGTATATACCACAAGGTGAACCAGAACCAAGTACGATGCGACGGATGAACACGGGACACAGTAGATATGTTCCTTCCAAGTTTCCAACTACCAGTATATTTTCTATGGATGCCCCTAGGGCTGCTACAGGGATGCTTACTCAATATGTGACTTCTTCTATAATAGGTAGGTACTTCTCTTATTTCGCCCAGCGTTTTCCCAGTTGCATCCAAAGCTTCAGTGCCCGGGGTCCACTTCACTAAGTGCCCCTTCTTACCATTTTTATTTGGAGTATTAACAGTTATGCCAAAGATAATAATTGAAATCAACTTTAAAAGTAATGGCTGCATCAGAGCCTCTCTTGTTATTCAGCAGGTGTCCTCACTGGCAATGGCTGGTGAAGTTGGTTTAGGCCCCAAAGATTTTATTTTCCTCTATGACTTATCTAATCATAAAACCCCAAGGAATCCTGTTGAATAAAAACTTGTTGTATAAAAACTCAACATGATAATACATCAAAATTTACAGTCTAGCGTACCCATGGCTTCGGTTAGTGAATACTTTCACACTATGTAATGAACGACACTAATATAGCGTGATGTTCTCAACACAGTTACACGTGTAATTGACGCAAACATTAACACAAATATAAAAATTCAAACAAGGAGCGGAATAATCGTATAAGTCCACTCGTAAAGCTATCTATACGACCATAAGTCATAACATATTGATGATTGATTTTTATGTTGTAGAATGGGCAGTTTTATGACGGTGCGAAATACACATATTATATTTCTTGACCTCGTTAATATTATTTACGTTGAGTCAACATTGTTGTTGAAGCACGTGTCAAATGTCTTTATGAGTTGTTCCTTTGTAAGAGATAGTTTGTAGGGGTTTTTAAACATGCTTGCCGGTGTTATATTGTCGTCACTGTGTGGTCTTGAAAATGAATAGACCACCTTGTTATTTTCAATTAGATGTAAAACTTTGACAGCTACAGACATAGTATTTGCCATAGATTTACATTATTGTCTATTATTTTATGAAATTGTTTACACCAGTGCTTTGTGATCAGCAGTCAAGAAATTTATTTTCAAAACACCTAATACACACATAGATTCAGTAGATATACTAGTCGTATTGTGTTACTAGAAATCATAGTAATAATAGTATAAAATACCCATTATAATAAAAACTCCGTAACCCGGCTGGGTACTCAAATTCTCTGAAACATGTTGAGTGCAGTACCTACTCGCGGAATTTAGTTTCCTTATTATTTAAATACACATAGAAGATCATAATCTTATGTCCAATATTCAGGATAAGTTTTCATATTTCCACACTGAAATACTAGTGAACTAAATGCTATCTAGCATACGGTTGGGATACTTAGAAGATAGAAGATGAGATTTTTGCTTTACAGTGAAAATTTCAGGTTAAGTGGTGAATTGCCTCTGGCTCGCCGCCAAATAAACACACTCTAAAATAGTGATTAGAAAACCAAATGAGTGAAACATGGTGAACTAATTTCGATTTTCTGTCTAGACTTTGGCCTCAGCCATGATATATACCTACTATCTACTACATAAATGACAATGAAACCTGTGATGAAACCCATAACTTCCGAACGACTGCACCAAATTGGATAGTTCTTTTTGTTTTGTGTTCGTTATTGTGTGGTCAAGGTTTGTATAAAAAAATAATAAAAGATGCAGCGGGAACGGGATCAGGGTCTAACATGGAATTTTGAATAGAAGGTACAGCGGGAACGGGATCTGAATACCACACTAGCTGAAAATATGACGGTACGAAGTTCGGCGGATCAGCTAGTTTTTAATAAATCCACATAATATGTGAGTGTAAGTGAAATACATACCACTCACTGATTAATCACGAAAGCTCAGAAACTATTATATAACTATATAACATATATATACACCTACAAACTTGAAATTTAGGAGATAGGTTCTTTATAGGGTATAGACATCCATTAAGATCGGATTTAACGAAACTCCACTCCTAAAGGGGTAAAACGAACGCCACGCCTATGAAGTCAAACCAGAGGTGCTGAACGAGAGGGTCATGATTGATGGTACAAAGGTTAGGCATAACTTAGCTTTTAATGAACGTAGTGATTGTCTGCAGATTGGAATGTAGGTAACTTGTAAAAATGTAGAATGAGAGTACTATCTATTAACGGGATATTGTAAAAAGAACGTATCAAAATTTCTCACGCCTCACAAGGAACTTATCGAAAGTCAAATTCCAATTGACCCTCTATTGTGATGTCAAAACGTTATGGCGTATCAAGTCGGCAGTCTGTGGTCTATAATTAAGCCTTAACTACTTAACTTTGATTCCGACACATCAATCATAACAATTGTTTATTGATTTATAGATGTGATGATAAAAAATGGTGGGTTATGATCAAAATGCATGTTCGATGACGCAATTGCAACTGTTTTATTAATTCTATTTTCGATAAATGGTACTTTTTGCTCGGAATATAATTTTTAAGTCGTGGAAAATTAAAGGTTTTGTGTTATTTTTTCGGTCTTTAATTAAAGGAAGGTACAGTCCAATAGATCACTATTTTATTGGTTTTCTATAGACAAAAAAAAACCAGAAACCGTTCGGTATCCAAAAAAAACTTAATTATCAAAGTACGGTATAAGTAGATAACATATCATTATATTATCCTCTTATATGAACAAAGCATGCATCTGATTATTAAATCACGTTTGAGGATTTGGACTTATATTATGTAGGTACTTGAAAATCATTGAAAGAGTGTCCTACCTACTTGATATGTATTCTTTCACCAATCTATAACGATGCTTTGCTACTTTGACTAAGTAGTAAGTATATGACCGGACTACCTACCTTTTAACAGGTTTATCTTGGGCTATGTGAAACAAATATTCATTATAATGTGATTCAAATTTTACTTAGAAAAACAGCACTGCAATAATTACAATATTTATTCCAATCGATCTTCGATCACACATTATTATATTTTTATACCATTGTCACCTATAATACCTGATAGCAGATCGTAAAGCAGAGCAGGGTTCATAACAAAAAGTTCTTTGACTGACACTATAATATAACAAAACACCATAAGAAGAAATGAAATGCTTATGAAGGGCAGCACAGCATTATGTCATACGGTTTATGAGACTGTTCATCAGTCACACTGCTGTACTTTTCCTTCTAGGTTCCATTCCGTTCTTTCCTTTTTTTTATCGTGCGAAAAATCCCCACGGACACCTCTCCCGCCGGAGCCGGAGAAGGAGGTTATGTCGGACTCGAACCGACTAAAATGGACGCCGTCTGTGGGCCGACAGTTGCCGGAGGTGAGATTGTCGTAGCCATATCCCTCGCACCCCGCGCACCCTCGCACCCTCGCACCTATCAAGACATAACATGGTAAGTCTTCATATAATTGCTTACCATTAGAGGAGCCGCGAACTTTTTTACTGCGTTGGCGGTTTCAAAGAAAGCTTCTTATCTACTGATTATTTTTGGCTTATTAACCTAAATATTTCAACGTTCATGAGAAACACTGTGAACTAAATCATGTGTAGTATAAAACAATGGTTACATCAAAGCATGACCTTTGGCTAATGCACTGTCCATCCGTAGGTGATAGCTGATAGCCAAAACTGGTAATTAGGCCGTGATTAACCGATATGTTGCAGCAGACTCCCACGGTGTAGGGCTATCACGCCTAAGATTTTTTATACGATCAATTTTTTTATGAATTTTATTTTGCCTAATATTTTCTTCTTTTAATGGCTCTCACTGTTAAGGATGCCAAAGACCGGGTGAAGTATAGGAGAAATAGTCGCAAAGCGAACTCCGGGCTCCGAGATGGAAGCCCCGGGTGCAATCTGGAGCGACGCTGCGATGATGGTTATTTTTTTATGTGATAGTTTGATATCTAGACAGCCAGGTGGACTAACGACCTGCGAGGGCTGGGACAGACTGGACGCGGAAGTCGGAGGATCGGCAACCGTGGTGTATATTGGGAGAGGCCTATGTCTAGCAGTGGACTGCACTAGACTAATTGTTTGATTGATTTTGTGTGATGAATTTGAATGTCGAGTTAAGTTTTGTAGGCTCTATTTGTATCCAACGCTGAATCTTAAAATCAGGTTAGTGATGATGACGTATAAAAAGTTTAAGGAGCTTTTGCTAAATTTAGGAGGTTTTCAATATCTGCAACTGAAAGGCCATTATATAAAGCAAAAATATTTCTCTCAATACGGAATCATTCAATTGATTGTATCATAAAAATATATTTAGCGAAAAAGCGTTGCCGCAACTCAAAATCCCAAACAAAACTCGTGCACGTTATCTACAGGAATCAGTTGCAACCCTACTCACAATACTTCTCAGAAGTATAACCAAAGTTTTACACCTAAAAGGTTTTAGATTAGATAATTATACGATAGCCAATCTTTTAACTTCAAGGTTAAAGAAAGGATCAATTGTTTGGTATGGAGATGTACCCGATGATTATGCGGTAGCTACGGCGTTTTGGACTTGGTACGGCTGGAGGGTAATTTTCTCGTCAAATGATAAGTTTTTGTTGTAATGTTTGGCAGTCGATAATAGCCGGTAACGCTTTGATGACGATGCAGGTTATTGTGGAATGTATACTAGAATCACTAGAACAGGTATATGATCTGTTGAATATTATTTTTAAGTGATGACTCCTGTGTGTGTAAATTATTATTGTAACAGGATGTGGGGTAATAAAATGAGAATTAAAATGTATTTACAACGACAGTTTGTAGACATTACACAACTTATCATTCTATTTATAATAAGTATTGTTTAAAGCATCTGTTGCATTAAAAATATTCACTGTCACTTGATGTGTGACATCCAGGCTTATGAACTGGAAATAGCTTGTAATTAAAAGAAAACCCTACAGTAATAGGATGTTTATTTAAAATGTTAACATAATATTATGTGCTTTTTAATGTTGTATTTTAATCTTCAAGGTAAGTAGGCAAATATATCTAGAGTAGCAAACAATGAAAACCAGGACTGGCTGAGGATCGATGGGATGAAGGATCCCATAATTATATGTATACAACTTCTTGGTATCCGTGGTGCAGTAATAGACCCAGGTAAAAATGAATAACTATCGCCACAAGATTAAATACTAAGAACAAAGTTAAAAGAGAGATATTGAAGCAGATTCTTGGAAAGAAGTAATTATATTCACTAATTCACATAATACTTATGATTTACTTGAATTTCGATATCGCCAGTGGGTTGTGGAGATCAGATGGCAGTCGTAGTTCGGCCGTTTCATAGAGAGGATGCTCGGAGGATGATGACTTATGATCCAATTTTTTTAGATATCAGTATACTGGACGTTCAAGGTACCTATTGTTTCTAACTTCAACTAACTTATCTATGACAAACTACCCCTACAGATAGATTACTGTAATCGATAGTGGAAGTTATGTCGTGTTCAACACTTTGTAATCAATTAATTACACCACCACTACACATTACATACTTACTACCCGCAACAAATTGGCAATTACGTGGTCAGTAATAAGCGGCGCTAACCACTCTTCTTAGGGGGCAGTCATTACCTCGTGCTCATTTAACAGGGCTTCTGTTACGCCTTTTTGCGAAAGGCTCGATTACCAACCGATAATGTGTTCGCGATACGCATCTGGGAGAGTATGTAAAGGGTGTTTTAAATTTATCACACATGCCGGTCCTGCAATCCAGTAATGGACTAATTGTTAGTCGTTACTTTTACCTGATATTCATTAGATACAAAAGTTTTGTAGCGTTTGCATCCTTCGTCATTTTTTTAGAGAATTCTACTAGCAACATGTTTTATACCTACATGTTATACCTACTCTAGTCAGATCAACTAACTAACCCTTCTAAACTAAGTCACTAGTATCCGTTCCTGTGTGCAGGAGTGGGTATCCTATCCATAAGCCCCTGCCCCAGTAACTCATAATTGCAAACCGTAATTACTGAAATTAAAAATGAAAGATAATGGACCTACAGCTCATAGCTTCCTTTGACGCAAACCACCATATATGGTTGACTCGGTTATAAGTGTTGCAACATACATAACCATAATGAATAAAGATTTGTTGCTAAGAAATAAAAGTTATTTCTTCGCTATATGACCCATCTAAAAGAATTATGAGCAACGGGGATCCTAATTTATCTTTCGAATCCAGAGATCCGAATGTCAATCCAGCTTGCATCCAAAGTTCGTACTTGTGAACCCAGAGTCTACTCTCCTACTCCTTCTGTACATTAATCGTTTGGTTGGCTTTACGAGACCTTTTGACTCCAATATCCAGAGAAGAATACCAGCTTCTCATCCTAAGTTGGCGTGTCTAAAAGTATTGATGTGGTCCCACATACTCCTTAAATTCTAACTTATATTACTACCAAAACAAAGAACAACCTGTAGTTAGACGCTTCACATAAAATCCGCCAGGGCCGTCAAAAAGACGTAGTGCCCCCGTCAATCAAGTGCCCTCGCACCTTTCAACAAAAAAAAAAGAACCCATCGCCAATTATTGTATGCTTGCCCTTAATGGGTTTTACATGTATACTGATTTTGAAATGTATACTATTTCTGTTGTTAAGTGAAAGTTTATTGTTTCAAAGATAAACATTTTAGGTTTTTAGAGGCTGTTTTACTGTTGCATTTATTTTTTTATCCATTTCTGACTCATACCTACACCACTAATATGAGGAGGGAAGTTAGACTCATTTCATATAGATCAAAACCAAAAATAGAAGAATGAGTGAGGCGACCCAGGGCTCCGAAGTGAAAGCCTCGATTGCAACCGGTCAACAAAGCTAAGAGAAGAACCTTTAGTTAGTCGCCTTCGCTGGTGCGGCCACGTCTTGCGACAACCGCCAGGCTACGTGGGGAACAAATGCCTGGCAATGGCGCCCCCGCCAGGTCCAGGTAAAAGGGGTAGGCCTAAGAAGTCCTGGCTTGACGTCGTGGAGGGTGACATGCGTGCAAATGGTCTCACTACTATGGATGCCCAAGATCGTGCGAAGTGGAGGAGGAAGAGCCGGAAGGCGGACCCTGAGCTCCGAGGTCATCTTGGCCACGGATGTAATCAGGATAATGCGTCTACATGAGGATGATGATGACCCCTCCTGAATTCCGTAAGTCTATACAAAAATACCTGTATACAGTTAAGATCCAGCTTATGATATCATCGGGTATAAACATAGTGAGATTCTTAAGATAAGAGCGTGAAAATTACAACCAACATCAAAGCTAAATAGCCGAAAGTGCCTACAAAAATATCCTTTCTTCAACACAATCGGGTTAATTACATTATACATATATACATAAAGGATGTTCAATCGATTCGTCTCGATTGTCTATCGAATCGTGATTTCCTGTCGATGATATTTATCAATCGATTCAAGGTGTGTTTCGTTTGAATGCTTTTTAACGCAAGCTCCGGAAACAAAGGTAAAATTGTACATGAAGGTACGTAAGTTATAGTATATATGAACGTAGGGTACGTATTAGAATACCTAAAATTATAATACCTAAAGTTAAATAACCTAAGTTCAAAATACCTAAAATCTAAATACCAAATGGTTTAAAATACCTAAACCACTAATACCTAAGTACTTAATACCTAAATTTGAAATACCTATTGGACTAATTACCTAATGTTTAAAATGCCTAAAGTTAAAACAACAAAGGTTGATATACCAAAATTTAATATACCAAATGGTCAAAATACCTAAAAATAATGCACCACACACCACACACTACAATATGTGGGTAGATCAGTAAAAAATATTTTGTATTGTACGTTTACTATTTGTGTCGTCAGTTGTTAGTCATCCACAGATAATCCCGCATCCAGCGCTTTAAAAAATAGTACACTGCCCACCCCGACTCGGATAGGTTAGGTTAGAAGGCTAAGGCGGGAGCGGAGCGGAGCGGAGCTCCCGCATTAGCCTTCGTGGTTATTTTTTTTTTATAACCACACATACAAGGATTTGGAACTTCAGGATTGGAGCGGACAATCCTTGTATGAGTGGTTATAAAAAAAAATAACCACGAAGGCTAAGGCGGGAGCTCCGCTCCGCTCCGCTCCCGCCTTAGCCTTCTAACCTAACCTATCCGAGTCGGGGTGAGCAGTGTCCCTTTTTCTTTAAGCCGTACCACATATTATTTTTTAAATTGTCGGTATTTAAATTTTCTAATATTCGGCCTTCCGTTCGTAGGGCTTATGAAATTCGATAATTTCAAATTAGGCATTGTTATACGTACTCACTATAATATCAATTTGTCATTTAAAGCTTTGGGTATTTTAAAAGTAAGTCAAACAACCATTAGGTATTTAGATTTTAGGTATTTTGAACTTAGGTTATTTAACTTTAGGTATTATAATTTTAGGTATTCAAATACTTAGCCATTTTAAACTTTCGGTATTTTAAAATTTAGGTCAACCCACCATTAGGTATTTAGATTTTAGGTATTTTGAACTTAGGTTATTTAACTTTAGGTATTATAATTTTAGGTATTCAAATACGTACCCATGAACGTAACATGTATGTACAGAGCTGCACACAAATTTATAAAAAAAACCTTTATTTTGGTATTGTGTATCACTCTGTTGCAAATTCAACAAAGTTATGTTCCAGGGTTTGAAATGTTTCTTATTATTTTTTGCCAACAGTCCAACCCGTATGAAACACTGATCTAGTTCTGTGACCTATAAGAACCTATTCCTGTCTTTGTGCCCATTCAGATCTGTAAGACCATTTTGCTATAGGAACATCTGTAGCATGTCGGACTCGAACGGGACTAAAACCGCATGCCCGTCTTGGGTATCAGATAAGTTGGGGTGTAAGGTGGCCCGGAAGGCATTTCCCTCGCACCTCGCACCTACCTAAACTTTATCTAAAGTTAGATAAATTTTACACAGATGAAATGATAAGTACATTACATGGTATACATCTCATATGGTGTATTTTTTTTTATTGTAACACGAACTTCAAAATGTTAAAACACAGATACTAATAGTTAGTTTCAAATGCATATTAAAGCAGTCTAAACTATTCTACGTAATCAGAGCAATTAAATGAAAAAAGCAGCCGATAATTAGATAGCATCCTTCAGAGATTTGTATCAAACTGTGAAATCATAATAACAGGCTCTAGGCTCTATTTCTGGGGTCGTCAGATCATCTTATGCCACCGAGGGACGTTTGACAGACAGACGGAAATTTTTAATTGCATATCACTAAAACGTTATGTATCAAATGCAATAATATATGAATTATAAAACTAGAAATGGTTTTGAATTATTCAATTAATTTAGAATAATATGAACGAATTAAAAGTAGGTATACCTATTATAATGAAAACGTTCAAAGTTGCAGTCCTGCTGAATGACAGACGAAGCTTTAGCGCCGGTATACCTTTCTGGCGTGGGGGTCAGACGGCAGTCGCTGCCGTTAAATCCAAAATAAGCTTAGTCATATTAAGTAGGAGTAGGAGAACGAGCTGCCACTAGTTAAGGTGGTATCATTCATAGTTTATTTCACTCTATTATAGCGCCAGTTCCATTGTTTAGAGCACAATTATTCATAGGTTTAGGTATGCAAATCAAATATGAATCTCATATTAAATAGAAAAACAGATATAAAATACAAAAAGTTATTCTAAAACAAAAATAATAGATATTACCATTAGAAATGAAAATATTTTGTAGCGATATTACTTCACTAAATTAATTTAATAGGTGGCGCTCCAATCGTTTATGAAATCAAATGGAGCCAATCACATCCTGATTGGCTCCATTTGATTTCATAAACGTATCATTAAGAAAAAATAATATAATTTCCCTTTTAAAAGAGAATCATAAAGGTATCATTATAGCACCCGCTTTTTTAACCCTTAAATACTTGCGTAACAAATCATACAATAAGAAACGATCATTTTGTCTAATACTATCAGTGGTACCGACCCAATACTTCTCAATAAACGAATCGATTAATTAAAATAGGGAATAGTAACGCGTGAACAGGGTTCACAATAAAATTTGTTTTTTAATTATACTTTATTAGGCCAAATTGGCTTTGTTTTTTCAAACGTTTGCGCGCATCTTATCGCCGACGGAACCCTTTGTCCACTGATCGGTGCTATTGATGATTTTATAAGCTCAATAATCATTATTGACTGTGATCATATAATTAACTAGTTTTTGGAAAAGGTTTTTGGTAACGAAATAAAAAGATTTAAATGAATTGTTTTATAATTGTTCTTTTACACTCAACGCGCTGATTAACCATATTACGCCAATTAATTTTTAGAAACTTTTATTAACTAAAAAGGTACAATATCGTTGGTCCCATTAATTTCAAGAACTCTGAGGTGGTCACTCGATAAGCTTGTTTAGACATGTTGTATTTATGCCGTGTTGGGACACACACCTTTTATCTAAATTACAGTATTGGAAGCCCCGGACGTATCTGTCTCAATTAACATAGATATTTTTTGTTTTAAAAAGTCATCATTCTGTTTAGAAAGCAGGTAAAGCCATTTCATTGTTTATGTAAATGGAAACCGATATTTAGAAAAACAAATCACTTCAAAATAAAATATGTGACAACATTAATGCAATACATTTCTTTAGCATCACAACATGAAGACTTATAAACTTACTAAAAAACAGCAGAAAATATTAGCGCATTTACATGAACATATTCGTTTAAATTACAAATTAATTATGACCGCCAACAATCTGTTGGGAGACAAATTAATTTCGTTAATCAGTGAGTGCGCGTTCGCAATGCATCACGACGACAGCGCGACGCAGATAACATTAACTTGATATACGAGGCTCCAAAAACTGGTGAGGTGTTAAAAAGACCCGGCCCGCTTTGGCACGGTTAACG
Organism: Eilema depressum; assembly: GCA_914767945.1. NCBI lineage: Eukaryota > Metazoa > Arthropoda > Insecta > Lepidoptera > Erebidae > Eilema > Eilema depressum. The sequence goes on from OU612026.1 coordinate 7,607,440, forward strand.
TACTTGTGGAACATTGACAAATTTCCAAAAGATCGTGAAAAAAGCTTGTTTTACATTTTTTGTATTGTTTTTTTTTTATTTGTATCACAACCAGGAATGTCAGTTTTGCAAAGTTTCAATAAAGGACCAATGTATAAAGTAACGAAATCGATGTCCGAATATTAGACGATATTTATATACAGAATTAGCAATACCAACAGCGATTATGTTAGTCTTGGCAGTCAAATATGAAAGTATCCATACTAATATTATAAATGCGAAAGTAACTCTGTCTGTCTGTTACGCTTTCACGCCTAAACCACTGAACCAATTTTGATGTAATTTGGTATAGGGGTAGATTAGACCTTGAGAAAAGACATAGGCTATGTTTGAACCCGATAACCGACATCCACGCGGGCGGAGCCGCGGGCAAAAGCTAGTACATATATAAATAAGAGAGTGTGAAGAAATAATAAGAGAAATACAATTCAGTAATTTGATATTTTGAAGTATTACATTGCATTTTAATGTGAGCATAGATATAATTAACAACATAGATAAACATAAGAGAAACCTATTTCTCACAATAAATCATACTGTAGATAAAGGTTTCGTGAAAATAAATGATTAAAAAACGGCTATATTTTAATACCAATTTGGAAATTGGAAACTAAGGAAAAGTATATTACGAGTAGTATTAATAAAATACCGCCTCTTTATAAATGTTTAGGTTCTTATTCATATACTGCGAGTTGTGATTTTTAGACCAAATCCATTGTTATGTAGGTGTTATGTAGTATCCATTTGATATTTAACAATCAGCACCATCAGTGTAAAAGTCAAAATAAACTCTAAAAAATTAGAAGTAGGTACCTATTAATAGAATTACTAGAAATAAATAATATCAATGAATTGAAAAGAAAAGTGTTAAATTAAGGAAAAAGTAAATTTGAATTACCTACGAAACATCTAGCTCTTTGACTGATCAAAGTAAACGATCGACGATCCAAATAATAAAAAGTCTACAAATTGATCATGATCACGTTTTAGGGTTAAAAACTTAATTTTTACCACGGCTTGTGACACATACATATTACTACATGGCTTTGCAATTTTGTTACACATTTTTTGTTTTTATATCTTAAATACTAAGTGGAATTGTAGGTTTGTGTCACACATAATATCAGATATGACTAATACTTAAGTATACTGTAGAAAGATATTATATTTTTAGGTGGACTTGATAGTAATAATATGAGATAGTGACTTTGCAAAGGCAATAATCGTAAGTACTTAAGAATCCTATAACACAATTGGAGCGCCACCTATCCCTACTAATATTATAAATGTGAAAGTAACTCTGTCTGTCTGTCTGTCGGTCTGTCTGTCTGTCTGTCTGTCTCGCTTTCACGCCCAAACCACTGAACCGATTTTGATGAAATTTGGTATAGGGGTAGATTAGACCTCGAGAAAGGACATAGGCTATGTTTGGTTTCGATAACCGACATCCACGCGGGCGGAGCCGCGGGCAAAAGCTAGTCGAATATAATTACGAATATCAACCATCCCTGGTTCAAACACGAAATTTCCTTAGTAAATTCACCCCAACTTCTCACGTCTAGAATTGAGTGACTCTATTCTCTAAAATATGGGCAACAAATAGGTACCTACAACTGTTTAGATCCACAACAAAACAACCAGGTTTCACATTATATTTCATTGTTTATTGAGTTTAAGTACTTACAAAATAGTTAAACCGCCAGTGATAACAGTACCTACCTACCTACCAAAAAATATGCCACAATCAGTGACTTTATATTCTACAATTTAAATAGATATACCTACTTAGTTAAAACAAAATTATAATGTCACGCTTCTCTGAGATGATCATTAAAATAACAAAATTAAAACAAAACACTTAGCTGACGCAAATAAAATATAGATTTTATCACATTTATCAATAATAAAACCATCAGTATTTAAATAAAGGTAGAAATATAACTTTAAACCACCTACCAATAACACCTAAAGAATTCTAAAAATAAAACTCAAAAACTTTACCTACTTAACACTACTAAACACCCAAAAATTCAATTTAAGAAAACACATGAGTCATCTAATAAATTTACTTAAGATGCAAAATAAAGTCAATCGTAAAAGGTCCAACAAGAACGCAGTGATTTATTTCAATAACGTAAACCCATTTTAACGCTCAAATGTGTAAGCCTTTATTTTAATTTTTCCTAAGGCGAGATGTAACATAACAGTGTAATCATCCCGCCTGCTATCTAACAAAATGACTGATCGCTTATTGTCCGCCCGCTACCGGTCTTACCTGCCCATTTATCAAAGCAAAACGCAGCAAAAACCTTTATTAATACAATTCAAAGTCAACCTTTCTGCTTACAATACAAAGACTGTTCTTCTCCGACCGAATTACGCCACATAGCCATTAATAGTTGTTCAAAAATAGCTGGCTACTGGTGTTACGTCAACCATAGCATGAGAATTTAAGCTCTGTTTCTGTACAGTTAAAGGTGAAATCACAACGGAGTGCGCTAGAATAAATTACCCAAAGTTGTTGACAAAGGCGTTGAAGATCGTTTTCACGTGATTCCAATGCAAATGGTGTAGACACGCATGTCTAAATGTACCCCGCATTTAGTGTTGTTGTATTGTTCTCACAAACATGCATATTACGAGCTGTCGCATCAGATATAAAACGTGTATTTGTTGATCATGCGTTGATTCAATAATCTTGATACTAATGGGTAATATGAAATAGTGTTTTGTATGACCATCTGTTAATTCACATCTTCGAATATCAAAGATAAAACCAATCATTATATAAATATTTGACGTCCCATGCCTACTTCATCATCATCTTAGCATAGCTCGGATTGCTCCCGGTCGCATCCGAGATTTTTGTCTCTGAGTTTTGACATCCCGATATCGAGGTGGTACACCGGCTGGTAAGTAAGGTTGGCTAGGACCACGAAAATCTTGGTGGGTTCCCAAAAACACCCACCTCGTACCTACTTATCATACCAATACCTATCAAACGTCCCGTACCTAACTACCTGATATTAATTAATGATGTCGATGCAAATTATCTTGAAGACATTTTTTTCTTTCAACCCATACTTTACTAGTTGATACCTGAGAGCGATAACGAAAGCATTTCAAGGATTTGATTGAACCAAAAACCATAAATATTATTTGGGGTACTCCAAAGAGCTATCTAGCATAACTTTTATTAGAATTAGTGTGATCATACAGTACTTAACATTCTGTGCTGAACAAATATTAACGAAAATATTTTTGGTTACAGAAATCTCTACATTTAGTATCAAATCACGATAGCCGGCGTATTTACATTGATTTAATAACATCAACGGAGTCGATCGTTCGATTCCAAAATGCTTTTGATTTGCCAGAAAATTATTATAATCTGTCTCCGAAACAATGGAAGGCGGGACCGCAGGCCGAGAGGTGCGTCCATTCATCGGTCCGTGACGGTCTCGGCACGCAATCGCCGCAGTGCCGCGACGCAGACGCTACGCAGTCGCCTCGCAGATAGCAAGGTACAATGACAGTACTGGCGCTTAGTATAGAGAGCGCACAGAATAATGATGAGATGTTACTTGTAATGCTTCTCGTAAGTCAAACAGAACTTGAAGAACGCCATTAATTCTGATGGAATTACTTTTGTGTGAGGTCGCGAGGTTCGTTTATTTAGTCCTGTAAAATTTATTTACTATTTTGCCACAAGAGCCACAGGCAATATTTTGCAGTTTCATTTTAATAAAAAACTTAATTTTATATTTTATATTAGGATTAGGATATTTCTTTCCGCGAAAGATTTTTGTAGTTTAGTAGGTAACATTTTCATATTGTCACATTCCAAATTATGACCATTGAAAAACCGAAGTTAAGTTACTTCTGTTAACCCCTCCAGCCAAGCTAAATTGCTTGGTTTTTTTTTTCTTTCTTCTTTTTTGATTTTCGGTTTCAGGTTTAAGTTCATGTCAGTAGTCACGTTTCAAATTAGGGACCTCTCGATGGTAAGATACTCCTTGACCACTAAACAAAACAAACTGACAGAAATTCACACGTAAATAGAATCTATTACTTATTAGTAGAAGTCCAACGGATTATTCAACCAGACTTCTTCATCCTAGCGTAATCCTAGTCGCATCTGAAGTTTTCACCTCGGAGTCTGGGGTCCACTTTTTTAGTTTTCTTCATCCTGGCGTTAATTCCCAGTCGCACGTGAAGCTATCACCTCTTAGTCTGGGGTCCGCTTTACCAGTCTTAACTGCGGATTTGGCTGGACCTCGATATTTTACGTGAAGTGATTGCCATCTGACCTTCACAACTCAATGGTGACATTAGGCGATATCGAAGTATTGCAGCTGCACCAACTACCCCTAACGACTTCCATAGATGTTCATATGGCAATCGGGACCGACGGCTTAACGTGCTCTCCGAGGCACGAGCAGACCAATGCAAATACCCTCATGCATACAATTATTTGGACTGAGCGGGATCGAACCTACTGCGTCTCCAGCGTAGCGGTTGCGTTCATTACCACCACGCCACAGAGGCTGTCAACCAGACTATTACAATAAACTGCCTATAATAAAATTATATCATTGAGTCAATTATTGGAACAATTTATTCTGTATTCACGAAATAAGTTGTGAAACTTAGGTATACGACTCGTAACTTTTTTGCCCGCAACTATTTGAAGCAGCATTTACAAGTTTTTAGGCGCCGCGTTTGTATGTAATCTTTTATTTACAATACAAACTTATTCAAAGTGCGTAAAGGTCAAGCCGCCGCCGTCAAAACTCTGTCACGAACAGTTCTCAAACAAAAGCGATGGATGTGCGGAACAAACATGAACACACTTCCCGTCCGACACTTTAAAGAAAACCATTTAGACTAAAATAATACGAAGGTTAGGCTTATATAATAGCTTATAACACAGTTACTGAAATAGATAAGTATGTTTATTAAGTTAGAGTATCTGTAAAACAATGGTAGTTAATATGGCCAAAGTTAATATGAAAAGTCATTCCCAAACACAGCCTTAGACTGTGTTTGGGAATGACTTTTCACATGAACACTTTAGAATAATAATTCATAAGATATCGCGTTATCTGTAAAAAATATATTATCACTAGCGGCCATCTGCGACTTCGTACTCATGTAATTAGTTAACCCCTGTTTTACTCCCTTAAGGGTGAAGTTTCGTAAAATCCGATGTATAGTTTTTAGGTGTTCTATTTTCTGAGATTTCGTGATTTATATATGTACCTATATCGATTTCAGAGTAATATCACTGATATTATGTTGTTTGACATATTATGTACCGAATACCGATGCTTTTCTTTTAATCGCAATACAATTTTTTATTTATTTTATCAGAATATTTACAAATGAACCTAGCACCTACATTATATTATTGAAATTTAAAATAAATTATGAATATTCATTCTTTATTTTTACTGAGCAATTTCGCTTTATAACAATTGGTACTTTTCAGGAGACTTCACGACGTGGCTCGGCAACAAACCATCTTCTCCTATCCCAAAGAAATAGCTAGCAATACATCAACTTTCATCGCACAAAAAGTCCAAGCCTGTACGAGTACAAGCTGTCGAACATCTAAAATCATTAAAACAAAACATCGACATTTGAGTGCACATCGCTGTAATGGAAGACTGCAAATGAAACGACATTAGACATTTAACGTACAAGGCTATATATTTTAAGTCTCGCTCTTATGGCCCGTTTGTGACCTTATGTTGTCTGTCGCCATAGCTACGGGTTTAGCGAAAGATTGCGCCCGCGCAGCTGAGATGGGACGTAGTGTTGGGATCAAAATATCGATAAGATACTCACTGATTTAGGAACTTTCTTTCTTTTTCTTTTACTAGAAAGAAAAAAAAACAGAAAGAATAGGAAAATAAAACTGTCATGATTCTTTAAAACTTAATGAATATATAAAATACTAGCTTTTGCCCGCGGCTCCGCCCGCGTGGATGTCGGTTATCGCGACCAAACATAGCCTATGCCCTTTCCCAAGGTTTAATCTACTCCTACACCAAATTTCATCAAAATCGGTTCAGTGGTTTAGGCGTGAAAGCGTAACAGATAGACAGACAGACAGACAGAGTTACTTTCGCATTTATAATATTAGTATGGATATGATTTTCATTAGTATTTGTATTTGTTTCATTATCTTTACTAAAAAAAGACGTGTGGCACTCGGGGACTGCCGCGGTAAAGCTATTGCATAGCATTTTTCCGATTTCGGAGCAGCTCGGCTCGATTCGTGCAAGCTCGGAATGGGGAGTGTTAGGTTTTTTTCGTTACGGAATTTCTGGATTCGGTCTCCACGCTCAAGGCCCGCGATAGAAGCTATGCAATAGCTTAAAAAATCAATAGGTATGTGTTTTAGCTTTATGCAACTAAACAACTCTATGACATTTCCACAATAATCCATGCCTTGAAATTTGTCGAACTGGTCTCAAAATTTAAATCAACACGCCAACTTACAGATATACTTAAGTAGGTACTTAAAATATTTTTAGTAGATAACCTACACTCTTATTTACATCTGCAGTTACATAATAGTTAAGATTCTAATGAGATACGCATAATCTTAATATAATATCTATGACATGTAAATAAAAACTATAATAATAATTGTTACAACTATTTCAGGCTATACTTATTAAAGCGCTAGTTCAGTAACTCAAACTTATTATGTAGGTACCTAGAGTTTAAAGTTTAAACAACTTAAGTATGTAGACCTGTTAAATCTAAAAATAATATTACTTATATTTTAAGTTAGCTACGCATTTAACGTAAATAATTTTAAGAATTAAAATAATTCAGTAAACATACTTTCAACTTTTAAGTTAGTTAATTATATGATTTTTATTTATTCAACGTGGTTAAGAAAGTGACTAATTATCATATTTTTGAGAAATAAGCGTAATTGTACAGAAATCGAATTAACGTAGTACCTAGTAAACAGCATTTAAATTTTCAAAATTACTACATACCTACTTATTTTTATTTACCTATATGATCAAGAAAGTGACCATCATAATATTTATTCTAAACTTCTTGTTCCACAGAATACGCAATAGCCGGCAACTTAACCAAAAATAAAAAACATTATATTTTACGTATCATGTGTGGTGTTAAAAGGTCATAATTGTTAAATGTTACAAAAAAAAGCTTTTTCGATATTTGAATATTTTTTGTAGGTCATCTCTAGAGCCGACGCCCACGCGGGTCGCAAACGTCGCTCGCGCCGCCCCGTGCTCGTGACGTAACATCCCGGGATCGTTCAATATCTTTCGCAACGGACACACGTCCACAACCTTTGGATACACCATGAAAAAGATTACTAAATGCTTCTTTTGTGGTATTAAATCTCTATTTGTTTTTCCGGGAATGATGTAACAGGAGAAGACTATAAAAACTATTAAAACAAATATTAGTTTTAAGACAATGTAAATATATATGGCAGCTTAATAAAACAGGTACCTTATAGCAACTATATGGATATTATTGTCTATCGGCTAGATATGATCACTGTTCAATGTGGTTATTACTTAAGAACGACGTACTGCGTCTTTTTGTAATGCGAATTCACGTGCAAAAACACTGGCGGAAAATTGAAATGTAGACCACACAACCGCCCACATAAAAAAATGTGTCGCCATTCAAGTTTCAATTAATTGGTCCACCCATTGATTGGTCAACGGGATCGTCCAGTATATTGTAATATAATATCAGATCATTAAGGCACTTAAACACGGAAGTGTGTGGGTGCAAAACCACCGTAACTAAAGTATAATTCGAGATCTCGAGAGCCGTTATCCATCTATAATAGCCATGACCAGTATAATTGTTGAGAGCTATGATTTGTTAATACCAGTTATAATTGTTAACACGTGCGTTTTGTGTGCTGTCGTATATAATGTACGACGCTCCTCTTTGGAAAACTTTCTATTTGTTTTTGATATTGATTAGTTGCGAATCTTTGTTAATGAGTGCTGTGTAACACATAATAGCTATCACTTTGATGAACTGTCTTGATGGAGCAGTGACTGCGAATATGGCTGTTATATGTGGGGTCGCGTGTTCATTTCCTGAGTTATACTAAGTATACATGGTGTGATGTTCCTCTCACAAATAGGGTGAATCGTCTGACCAGTTGTAATCAACTCGGATGAGCCGAAAGGCCCCCGATTAACGTTGGGATGCTGTATTTACGTTGGGATGCTCTTTATGTGTCTATACTCTCATATGGTTTGACAAATACGCCTATGTTTGTCAAACCATATGAAAGTTTGGGAGCAAGCCTAGTTTGGGAATTAGTATCAGGATCTATTGTAGCACTCAAGATTACATAATTTAAGACGGCACCTAATTATAAATTGTTTCTGATGCCAATAAACTATCTTATGTTATGTAGCGCAAAACTTCACTTTCGCGATGCAGTAGTAGTACTGAGGTAGTTCAGTGTACTGTCGCTAGATGGCGTTGGGTACATGTGTTATCGCCACATGATATTATTTAGGTGTTTGTGTTAGAAAATTCTCAAAAAGTTCATAGATGAATATCATATGAATCAAATGTAAAATCTGCTCGAATAGATACTAAGCATAGTTGAGAGATATATTATAATAATACCTAAATATGAGAATCTAAAGAAGCGAAGACGAACTCAAGAACATCTCAGCACTGATCCAAAACTGAAGTATATGCAAAGGTGACGAGAAGAGTCTGTGACTCCTTATGCTATGAGGTACCTACATAGTTAGATGTAGAGAAAGAATCAAATCTTCTCCTTCGAGAAAGATGACGAACGTGAACTGCTTTATCACTCGCTGAAGTCAATTGCCATGACGGTTTCGTAGCTCATTTTCAATATTGAAAAACTTCATTGTAATAGGTGTGAGTATAATGTGTAGGCATGGCGATCATAAATGTTGATAAATCTTTCATAGATATTATTTGATAAAAGATGTCATACTGAGTCATGGATCCGTTTGTCCGTGATTTAATACCTAGCTACTACGGAGATCGAACCATCTAATGAAATTCAGTTAGCAGATAGGTGCCTGAGCTCATCCGAAATTGTAAAATATAGCAGTTTTGCGGTTTCTAGCAAAGGTTACCGGATCATCGTTATGAACTCATCTACTAAGGAATAAAATAAAAAGGTGACACCGTCGTCCTTAACTAGCCTTTTATTATACACTATCCGCACTCACTCATTTATCTATCAAGAACACAGCATACTATTACGGCCATGCACAACAAATAAATAATGATTCTAATAAAATTATGTTACGTTACGAAAAATTAGCACCCTGCAGTTGGTAAACCCTGTAACGACGAAAGGGCGACGCACAGTGAATCGTCTAGAAGAAGCTAGCTGGACGAAAGTCACTCTTCAATTCCCAGTAAAAATCAGTTAATATCGACTCATAAGACCCATACATTAAGAGGTACAGCAATAACTTTTCGAAACTACACTCACCTGGAGCAATATTGAGGTAAGTTTATGAAAAAGTGATAATTCGAAGTGAATTTGCTTGCATTTTTACTCCTACTTCATAAAATTGTTTACGTTACTAACAGAGATTTTTACCATTGTTTTTGTTATGGATTGTGAACACAAAGGTATGTAGTTTATTTTGAGTTAATAATTGTGATTGTAACTTTATTTACTAATTTTATTATTTTAATTGTTTCGAAAACAGTGGTGTTTTTTTTCACTTTCTTAAATTTAATAGACATAAACTCACATGTACATCCATGTACACTCTGTACAATCTATTGTATATAATTCTTTCAAGGGTGTAGTAGTAACTGGCAAAATAAAATATTGCGAATTATTTGCACAAATATTTTTTATTTAATTTTTTTCTATTACAGTATTCACCATTTCAAAAATGGATTTATTTGAAGAATGGTTGAAACACCCGAAAGAAACAAAGAATGAGGAACTTTTTCGGTTTGTATCTACGAGATATGATTTTGATGGTGTTATGGAGCCATCTCTGAGAGACATCAAGACCGTAATCTCCAAATTCTCATCAAAATTGGCTGAAAAGTGGAACACCTGTGGAAGCAACCGAAAGCGGTTTCTAAACAAGAATTCGAAGTGGCTATAGGGTGTCGATATATCTTTTGATGTGTCTGTTAACCTATCCACCCCAAGTACTTCTATGGAGCCCCAACAAAGACCTGGTAGACCTAACAAAGAGTTTGATGATTTGAGTACCAAAACAAAAAGACGACGCGTGGATGATCTCGTACGATCGACGAGCACTGAAGAATTGATTGACGGGAAAGTTTGCAACACGTTAACTGAAACTTCTTCGTCACAGAAATGTTATATTTGTGGAGCAACGCCATCAATGATGAACGATTTGTCAAGAAAGTTTCAGACAAATAAAGATAACCTTAGTTTTGGTTTGTCTACATTGCACGCTTGGATTAGGTGCTTTGAATGTTTGCTGCACATAAGCTAGAGTTGATGTGAAAAAATGGCAACTCAGAGCAAACGAAGACAAAGCTAGTGTGAAGCAACGCTCAGAGAATATAAAAAAACGATTCAAAAGTGAGATGGGTTTAATTGTAGACAGTCCAAAACCAGGCTTCGGAAACACGAACGACGGGAATACTGCGCGAAGATTTTTTGAAAATCCCGAAGTCAGTGCTGGTATCACAGGGTTAGATCTATCTCTTATACAAAAATTTGGCACTCTACTACGCACTTTATCATCGGGATATGACATAAATATTGAAAAGTTTGAAATTTTAGCTCAAGAAACTCGACAACTTTATGTAAATCTTTATTCGTGGTACTACATGCCCGCCAGTGTTCACAAAATACTTCTGCATAGTGCAGAAGTAATCAAATCATCGCTCCTGCCTATAGGCCAGCTGTCCGAGGAAGCACAGGAAGCTCGGAATAAGGACTGCAGACGATTTCGTGAACACAATACACAAAAGCGCTCGCGAGTAGCTACAAATAAAGATTTACTTAATATGCTATTGATAACTTCTGACCCTGTGATATCCAGTTTAAGAGAATTGGCCCAAAAAAAAAAAATTATACACTCCCTTCCGAAGTGTTAGATTTAATTATACAACCTATCTGTAATGAACAAAATGTACCTAAATATAGTTTCCAGTTTTCATAGTTCAACCAGTCATGATCTTAACTATTCTATGGACGATTCATCTGATGATAGTGATGATTATGAGTAACAGATATAATTTTTATGCGTTTTTGATATATATTATAACTTAAATTTTGGTATATTATAAGATGTTGATATATACAGTATATATAAAATTATTCAAAAAATAAAATCATAAGTATACAATTAGTACTGCAGTTTTTTTTATTAAATATCCGTTCAAACCCAAAAAAAATTACTGATTGATATATATCTATGCTTATTAACCTCTTTTAGATATGGAAATCACCAGAAATAATTTTGTCCAGCTAGCTTCTTCTAGGCGATTCACTGTGCGACGGCACGCGACGAGGGCGCACCCTGTACCTACATTGGTAAGTATATTAGCTAGGATGTTAAATGGTACACTCACAGAAAGAAGTGGCAGTGCTATCGCCTATGGTACAACCATGCAGTGAAGTTGTAGAACTCACACGCGATTTGCTACTAATTGACGATTACTATAAACTTATTCTTGTTGGAAATTGTAACCATTCACGTCACTGTTTTAGACATACGGTGACGGATGATTAAGGCATCAGGGTTCGACCTAGATCTTTGGGGCCCAAACCAACCACACCTACTCGGGCGAGGAAGGACGAGGCTCTTTTTTTACGTGTGCAATTCCCATCGGACACCCTACCTTCCGCAGCCAACGGGGATGGTTACGTATTATAAGCCTCAAACCGATCAAAACTACACGACCGTTTTGGGCCATCAGTTGCCGGGGGTGAGGAAGCCTCTGGCATATCCGAGAGAGGACGACACTCTGTTTCAGATTTTTCTCTCATGGTTGGGATTCAAATGCAGCCGTTCCCCTAAAAACCAAGATAAGCCTCATCTAGAGAATAAAGAATAGGAAAGTGAACCACAGACTTCTATGTATTAAGTAAGTAAGTATATCTTTATTGTGCACACCGTGGAGAAAAACAAGTATTACTAGCTGTTCCGGCGAACTTCGCACCGCCATATTTTTCCCGTTCCCGCTGCACCTATTTTCTTATCCTTTAAACCTTCCCTGGACACCCACGAATATTTCAAGACTAAAATTAGCCAAATCGGTTCAGCCGTTCTTGAGTTATAAACTAACAACGAAAAGTGGCATTGATTTTTATGTATTAGAATAATTAGGGCTATTGCCTGCGGGTCTACCCGCGTGAAATACTAAGCCAATACCCATTTAAGCCCATTCCCGGGAAAGAAGTGCTATTTCAAACTAAATCTATCCTATTTCTGTGCCAATTACAGTCTTCCATCCATTTAAACTTCATTTTTTGTAACTTACTAGAAACATTTTAGTATTTTAGTACCTATATCTACACTAATATTATAAAGAGGAAAGATTTGTACCTATTTTTGTATGTTTGTATGTTTGTAATGAATAGGCTCCGGAACTACTGTACCGATTTCAATAATTCTTTCACCTATAGAAAGCTACACTATCTGGGAGTAACATAGGCTATATAACATCACGCTACTACTAAAGGGAGCGGAGCAGTGAGCATAAATGTCAATAAATCGGGCAGATTTCCATACATTAAAGTTGGACCGGAATCCGAATTCCACGCGGGCGGAGCCGCGGGCAACAGCTAGTATAACATATACCTATACGTTTATAACCCTAAAGTCTCTTAACTACTATCGACTCAGTATTTACAAATGTACAATAATCATAGGCACTAAGCTCCTAAAGTTGATCTTTAAGACATCTTATTTACATTCATGCGAGTACTCTGCCTATCTAAAATAGGGACCACTTCGCGCTCCTCTGCAAGTGATGTGAAACATTCAAGCGATTTATTCAATGGAGATATTGCCTCAGTTTCACGTATATTGATAGTCATTTATCTCAAAATAGGGTTGACATTACAAGGACTGTATTTAATTTAAGATAAAAAATTTTTACTTACTTTACATAACATATTTTGCATAACTACTTAATATACTAAACTATGTTACAACTACCCGGCTGCTAAACAGCAGCCTGACCATCGGGTATAGTGTAAATAATACAATAATGCCCATTAAATCGCGATAGTGTTTGTTATGGGATATTTTTCAATCGGGTACAGAGCGCACCTGGTTTTAAAGGTTTAACAGTACCTATAAACATATGGAACAAAACATAGGCTAAGTTGAGTGACAAGAATACTCTTCATGCCATACCATCAGTATAAAAATCACACTATGCAAGAAGTATTATTTTTAACTTACTTCCCAATGAACTTAGGCCAGAATTACCACATAATGGGTATACTTAATGAAGACCAAAGGCTTCTCCTGCTTGTCTTCTACGCTGACGGCACAGACTCTCTTTGTTCTTACAGGGTCGGCAGCACAAGTGTGACTCCCCTGTTGCACTCGTCCACAGGCCATGGTAACCTCTTTCCATCAGGTGGGCTGTGTGCTTATCTGCCACATATATAAAAAGAGTGGGTTTTCTTTCCTAAAAAGCAGATAAAGTAAAAGTTATTGTAACATTTTTAATTCACTATGAAAACTTATATTTTTATTTTTATTATTTTAAAATATTAAAACAAATTTACCTTAGCCGACAGCCCTCCAATTTTCTCAACTTTTGTAGTGAATGGGGGGCACTAAAGACCGTTCAACGGCCTGGCCGTGTCCTACCTTTCCTGTAATTTATGTAGCCCTGGTACACGAGACCTTTTATTTAGTCCAATGTCAAGGAGAATTGACATTTCTGTCGCTAAAAGTATAATATTTTATTTCAGTAATGAATAGTAATTTACGTTTTGTGAAATGAAATGAAAATTAATAATGAATTATTAATTAACGTTACTTTAAAATAACTACCGTAAAATTACATTAAAATATACGTCGGTATGCCAAAAAATGGGTAGGTATACACGTGAATATTTAATATACGACGATCTTCGGGGCCCAAACCAACCTCACCTGCTAGTCAGTTAAGCTACTAATTTTCTAACTTGATATATTTTTAGAGTACGTAAAACTGATGCTCCTGATGGCTCCCATCTCGATATGGCCCAGGATCAGAGTGTGTGGGAAATGCCTTATTAGGTAGGTTACCTTACTCCGCAGTATTTGAGACCCGAGATGGCAACGTGCTGTTTTTCCTGGAGACATCCATACGAGGAAAAAAGATTAAACCCAAGCACGTACTTCGGAGACTCATGAGTGCCTCTGAGAACGTTATCGAAATGGCTGCACACTGGGCAAAAAAATTATGACACGATATGCCGTCGACTCGATAGAAGAAGAAAAAAACCCTTTCTTCTAGCACAATTCAAATCAACCTGCCAAATCAAAACCAGGTATACTATACATACTTATACATTTATAAATTAAAACATAAAAACAGAAATTAGGTCGAGGCAACAATGTGACTCAAAAAATCCGCTGAAGTTAATTTCACGGCATTTACCGGTGTCCGGACCGCAACCACCGATGACATGTTATGATCCCATGACAAATGATTGAGCGCGCCAATCATCACACGAAGCTACATCGCCCTGCGCAGGAGACGATTATTTATTTTGACAATATTATGGTTGCTGATTTAACAAAAAGACTTATTTTCTTCAATATCCGTTACAAATAAGTACAGCAGATAAAAGAATATTCGTAACATCTATCAGCAAGTTTGCGATACAGTTCATTACAAAATAAAACATATATTTACGGAGTTTCACTAATTTGTTCAGGGCCGGTACACATTCTGATCTGCCCCCTTAGACAAGTATTTCGTTGGCTGGCGTATTGTAGGATAGAATGATGGATGTGGATTTTACGTATATGACACGTATTTTGACATTTATGACATACGTTGACGACTGTCATATACGTCAGATCCGAAACATTCGTCATTTTAATCTACAATACCGGGCCACCGATTTGCCACTTGTCTAGGTGACTGATGTAAACCTCATCTACTCACACTCAAAAAAATGTCTAAATGGATTATATTCAATACCTTGCTTAGCTTACCTTGCTCAATACGATTTAAGAATATGAAAAGAAAGAATAAAGAACTAAGAAGAAGAAAGAAAGAATTGATAAGATTGAAAAATAACCAAAAATTTAAAGTAAATTTTATTGAAACTGGTTGAACCACTGACGTAAACACCATTACCTTACGTTTTTATTACTTGCTTTATAAATAAAAAAACAAGTAATATTAAATAATTAAGTTAGTACATAGTTGGTAATACAAACGCTTATAATGCAGACTAATCATTATTTCGTAGCTCCACGAGCACTAGACGAGCAAGAACATGCTTTACAATGTTATAGCGACTGATTTACTACGCATTGAATTTCTTCTATTGACATCTGATTTAAGTCTATACACCTACGATTATTGAACCCATCTTGATTGCTACAGCTCTATAGAGAATAGACGAGAAAATCAGACCTTGTAGTATAGAAATAAACTTTTCACCATTGACACTCGAAAAAGGGCCCGTGATTCATCAAAAACAGTGAATAAAACGCTCTTTGTTTCACCGAGTGAATAAAAAAATTTGAATATGGAACATGCGCGAATGTACGGATTCTAGTGAAACATGCAAAGAGGTTGCACTCTCTGACTATAAAAACGTACTAAAAGCCACCTAAATGTAATCACTGGCTGGATGGAATGCGGCTCAGTTTAAATTAAGAAAAAAAAATGCCGCCATTTTCTGTGTAATTTTCCTTGTAAAAGTTTATGTTTGTCTCATAATCATAAAATGACTTCATCTAGTGATGAAAATGAAACTCATATTCTCGAACGCGAAAAGACTCCTGAGTCTTTTCGCGCTAAAGCGGTAGCTATTACTGATAATTTGCTGCTTCTTTTGTGTACTATCCATAACAAAATGTAATTCATAATCACAGAGTAATCGTTTTCTCGTAGTCAATGGTGAAAAGTTGAGTACCTAACACGTGAAAAAAGAATTCATCTCGGCTCTTGTATCCCTCGATACGCTCAGCTTTCTATCTAGAATCCCTCGCTACGCTCGGGATTCTACCGCAGAAAGCTTCGCTCCTCTCGGGATACAACTCAGTGCCTCGAAAAGAATTCATCTTTTTTTCACTTGTTGGGTAATCTACTATTATCGTACGCCAAGCAGAATATACGTTTATGGAAAATAATTAACATAATTAATTATACACTCAAACTGCGACCTTATCGCAAATAGCAATTTTAGACAAAAATGTCTTATATTTTAGAAGAAATTGTTTGAGTAGGTTCTCACGCCTGTAAGTCCCCGACAGGGTAGAGTAGAACTTAATATCATTATTGTTATATATGAAATAATCATAATAATTTTAAAATTGGTGGTGGTACATTGTGCGAATAAACTAATTTCGACTATTGAATAAATGTAATTTCTAAAAATTGCTTCTTTGGTCAATGATGATAATGAAGAAAGGCTGTGAAAAACTATTTTATCTTCATTGATAACTATCAAAATTTACTGAATGGGATTGAATAAACAAATAGACATTGATTTCTTAATTGATCTATCTGCATGAAATCATAATAACAAATTCCTTGAAACCATCCAAAAATTATCTTCGGTTTTAAGTTCAATGAATGAACGAAACCTCAATGAACTATAAAACCGCAAATGAATGAAATGTTTTAATTTGCGTTCTTATTAATAGCCACACAGCACGCGAGCCATTGTTGAAAATCAATATCAAGTCATTCTGAATCGATACCATATCGGCTCATTCACGATGTCATTGATAAAACGTAATTAGTTTGCGGTTGGGCTGCAACGGAGCTTAATAACTTGAACACTTTAATTACTATTGGTATTTCTTTGAATGAATGCTTAAAAATAAATGCTTTGTTTATTATATTTCGCCGCTTCATTCTCGATATAATAATTTACCAGGTAGTCCCCCATATCCGCTAGGCAAGTTCGCACGTTTTTAAGAGATATGACTAAAAATTTACAAGTACCCTCCCTACGGAGCTATGCTCGGTCCGTCACTCGCGACAGTTACTCATTCCTTATTTGCGCGTGGCAACGTGAGCACGTCTTCAGCAATGCGAAAACGCAGCGCCGAAGAAAAAATAAAAGTGAAAGTTATCGTCGTATAGTTATAGTTATTATGTTATTTCTGCCGAAGCGGAAGAAAACGTGACATGTAAGTACACACATAAAACATTTTATCGTATTGTGCGCATGTACATTACCTTCTAATGTAACGATATTGCTACAAGTGCCTATACAATAAATACCTCTTATGTACATAGGGGGTGGACTGCGAGTCTAAAACGATGATATTAATTTTATGTTAACCGTAAAACAATCAGTACTCGCTCTAGTAGCAATTAACCGCGAGCTAATAACGACACATTATTAATATTCATACTAATTGTCGGGCTTCACTGCGAATGTTCAACAATAATTAATAGTGAAACAATAATATCAACTAATACCGTGCGACAATGCACTTATGTGGTGAAAATGTTTTTATTTTTATACCTTCATTTAGGTACACATAATAGCGAGACACTATTTAATACAAGAGAGCAATGCAGTAAGCGAGTGGCTTAAAATATTTCATCGGGATTGTCTACGAGTCAATTACGATAGCACTGATAATGGCGAGTTACCTGCGAAGGTATAGCATGAAGTGAACTCAATCGGGATTGACTGCGAGTCAATTGCGATAACGTAGATAACTGCGAGTTACCTACGAACATTCAACATGAATCAGTCGGGATTGACGGACAACGGCGAGTTACCCGCCAAAGTACAACATGTAGTGAGCTCAATCGGGATTGACTGCGAGTCAATTGCGATAACGTGGATAACTGCGAGTTACCTACGAACATTCATCATGAATCAGTCGGGATTGACTGCGAGTCAATTCCGATAGCATGGACAACGGCGAGTTACCCGCCAAAGTACAACATGTAGTGAGCTGAATCGAGATTGACTGCGAGTCAATCGCGGTAACGTGGATAACTGCGAGTTACCTACATCCATTCAACATGAATCAATCGGGATTGACTGCGAGTCAATTGCGATAACGTGGCAAATGAATTAATATACAACATGTAGTGGTCATTATACTCAATCGAGATCGACTGTGAGCCTTTTCTGAGAACGGGGTAGCCGCGAGTTACCCACTAGATATATGATAGTTGTCATGGTTACTTTATTCATAATAATGAACCATTAGTGCTGGTGAAACTATTAAACCATAGTTTCGAAATACCCACAAGAATAGTTTTATCAATTTTTATAATTCAAATTATGCTCATAGCCGCTTTTCTTTATAAAGATTATTGCAAGCATATATCAGGGTTAAATGCGAGTTAACTTCAATCACGAAATTTACTGCGAGTTAAATTTTAACAAACTAAAACATAGTATCTACGTGCAATCTAAACTAGATATACACGTACACTTTTTATTATCTGCGAGATAATTGCATTACGATTTTTTATTCAAATCTTGTCACGGTGTACTTGAGCTATTGATAAATAAGGCCATGGACCATATCTTATTAGGTGAACATAAAATTCAGGTAATAAAGCACCTCGGTAATGGGTACCGTTTGCCAACACTTACACTACGAACTCACGCAGTGCCGTACTAAGCTCATTACACCCAGTCTTGATAAAACCGGGTTAAACGTAATCCATGATGCAGAAAGAGACAAAATCTTGTTCAGAACAAAGCTTGCGGTAAAGTAAGACCGCAAAGGCCATCGAAAAACAAATTAAAAAGTAACTTCACCGAAGCCAATTACAAGCGCCTCTTAACAGACTGGCTCCTATCGCTATCCACATCAGGAAAACTGGCAAGCTCCTCGCTTCCCATCAAAAAAGGTGGGGGGGGGGGGGGAGAGGAGGGAACCGTTGCCAGGCGCCGACTGCAAGTTAGCGCCGCAACAACCAGCATGTCTCCAGCACGAAGACCGCTTCTTCGAACAAGTCCCGTGCAACGACACAGCCATAGTTCAGGTTCATACCGTACGTACGAGTATAAGCTATCAAATGAAGCATTCGAAATTATTACAAGGGTTTTAGGTCATCCTGAAATCAACCTATTCGGCTCTCGCACTAATACAAAATGCGATAGGTTCGTATCTTGGAAACAAAATCCTGATGCAATAGCAGTGGATGCGTTTACCGTCAATCATCAGAAATTTTATTTTTACGTGATTCTCCCTTTTTCTTGGCATTAAAATGCAGGAGAAAAGTGATTGATAACGAAGCTACTGGCCCTCATAGCCGTGATTTCCCATGTCAAATTTCAGAAATATCATCTCTTTTAGAGACCAATATCCCCTCCATCAGAACCTTACCCTGGCTGCAGCAAGGCTCTGTGGCAAGCCTTCATCCAGCGGGGATCTCCTCCCGACGTACTAAATCTATTAATAGCTTCCTTAGCAGACAGTACTATTAATCAGAGTAATGTTACTCTGAGATAGTAGTAGCAATTTTGCCAACACAACCATATTAATTCATTCAAACCGCCAATAACAGCGGTTTTCAGAGACTTTGCCTCCAGCTTACCATCAAGCAAAGTCAAATTAGCGTGTCTATAACTATCATTCTTAAGTCAACAGTTTACCAACATGTTCATGCAGTAGTTTAAATAGTCACCAATTAGCATTATTCCCTGGTGACATCGGTTCAGATGAAAGGGCAAAGCGTCTGCTGAAAGGTGCATTTAGGTTAAAACCGTCAATGCCTAAACACTACAACATGGGACCCACAATTGGTTTTGAATACAACGTCTCACAACGGTATCCCAATACTAACTTAAATTTGGAAAAGATCACTAAAAAATAGTAATCATTCTTGCACTGTACACAGGCCAGCCAGCCATTTTTATTTATTTATTTTATTTCTTTGTGTACAAACACTTGTTTCATAAAAATCAAAAATATATCTTTTTCAAACAATGGTACTCACATATCGATGACCGATATGATAAAAAATACAGCTCCTGGATGTGACCAACCTATCCCGTTCCTACCTCATTTCGAGGAGTATATACATATCGGCCCTGCAACAGCCCTTATAGGATTATATCCTTTTTACAAAAAAAAAAAAAAAAAAAAAAAAAAAAAAAAAAAAAAAAAAAAAAAAAAAAAAAAAAAGATCGTACCTACAGCTATGAAACTGATATTCAAAGACGGCCATTTAGCTACTATTGATCTCTCAGATCAAAAATTGTAAGATTTCAATTCCAATCTGTCTCCGGGGTAAAAAAAAAAAAAAAAAAAAAAAACACCCGAGTTCACAGCTTTACCATATGGGTTATCAGTTATCACTGTTATCAGTAACACCAAGAGTCTTCAGAAAAATCGCGACTATAAGTCCAGGGTGTAATTGCTCGACTAATCGTGCATAGGAGATGACCTAATCTGAGTATCTTAAGAATATAAATGAAACATTGTCATTTTTCTAATGCTTAGGCCTCGTTATAAATTTCGATAAAACTTCATTGTACCCACAACAATCATGTAAATATCTTGTATATAATACAAGAAACCTGACGTTAAGGTTACCTATTGAAAAGCGAAGTAATATAATAGCACAGTTAGTTCAAAAGGTTTCTTCCTTACCACAGTGCACTTTACGTGACGTAGCTCAACTGATAGGAGTTTTAACTTCTTCGTACCCTGCCGCAAAATACGGTTGGACATACTCGAAAATTCTAGAATGATTTACATTTCCTATGTTATCGAATTACGAAGATTACGAAACAAAGATCAGACTCCCTTCAGAGTTATTGAAAGACCTTGACTGGTGGAGCGAGAACATATTCTCAACATTTAATCATATATGCGCTTCACTCACTTTAAATTAGAGACTTACACGGATGCCCCCGACATGCTGGGGTGCAGTGTGTCATAAAAATAACGTAATAACAGTCGAGCCAACGGAATATGGTCAACTTTTGAACTCGAAAAACACATAAAGAGAGTTCAGAGTTCAGAGTTCTTAGCAGAGCTCCTTTCTCGAAACTTGTGATTAGAAAACAACTGTGTACCTAGTATTACTTCACATCGATAATACGACAGCCATAAGCTATATAAAAACGAATGGACGGAATTCGATTCCCATTTAAACGACCCGTCTCGGTTCATTTAGGCAGTGGTGCGGAAAACGTAATACTTACATATATTTGGGTCGTGGCATCTTACGTCAATTACTAAAGAAAAATACGTGGACCCAGTTCGGGTCAATTGTTGTTAACATACAAAGCACCACACAGACCAGCTACCACACAATCAGCTGGTCACTGGATAAAACAGGTGCCGACAGAAAGCGGCGTCGACACGAGCGTCTCTAACGCACACAGCACGCGCCCGCCGCGCACTCGCGCGGTCCTTCAGTCGACCCTTTTCGGAAAACTGCTGGCTGGACCAGCACATCCTTTACAAAATTCTTTAACCTAACGGTAATCAGTGACGAAAACTTTGCTAATTTAGTATGCCTTACCTAGTATTAGGTAATAATATGTCATTGAAAATAACTATTGTATTAGTAACTTAAATAAATAGATAAGTAACTATGTTTTTGCCCTCAACATAAACATTATGTTCATATTAAGATTGAATTAAAAACTTTCTGTGCTAACTCTGAATATCTACCTGGTAAATTATTATATCGAGAATGAAGCGGCGAAATATAATAAGTGATCAAACGAACTTCTCAAGTGAAGTTCGATCATTATTATATGAGCCGCTTCATTCGAAGATATAATCACCCTCCCACCCATAGTACACAAACGGTATTGTTAATACGTTTGATACTATACCCAAAGCAAGAAAGCAAGAAAGTTTTTGCGTTAATCCTTACCTCTCTAAAGAATGAGTAACTGTCGCGAGTGACGGACCGAGCATAGCTCCGTAGGGAGGGTACTTGTAAATTTTTAGTCATATCTCTTAAAAACGTGCGAACTTGCCTAGCGGATATGGGGGACTACCTGGTAAATTATTATATCTTCGAATGAAGCGGCTCATATAATAATGATCGAACTTCACTTGAGAAGTTCGTTTGATCACTTATAAAAGCTGTATGTAAGCCAGATTCTTTTGCGTAATTTCTCTTCTCTTCTTCATCATCCTAGTGTTAGCCCGGACGCATCCGAAGCTTTCACCTCGGAGTCCGGAGTCCGCTTTTTTCAGTCTAGTTGCGGGTTTGACTGAGCTTCGATATTTTTCGTGAAGTGACTGCTATATGACTCCACAACCAATTCGTGATATCTAGGCATTGCATTTATACCAGTTTTTAATAAATAGAGAATAGAGGTTTTAGAATAAGAATTTCTGTAGCAAAATATTAATACAATTGGGCGCTTACCATTGTGTTCATTCATGATGCCGTAATTTTCTGAAAAATAACAATACAGTATTACAATTGTGTTACGATACGCAATTGAAATGGTAGATGTTCCATCAATCTATTTTTTTTTTTGGAACTTAGTCGATTCACTGAAATCGTACTGTTGACCTATTACCGATACTGCGTAATGCGTAAGCATCTGTTACGTATAGATTACGTAACAGTAGGTAGGTACGATAGTGTGAGTTGATACAAGAAAGTGTCAAAAATTTGACAGTCAACATTTCTTTTGGGGTTGGGAGTTTGGATGGCAGCCACTCAAAGTAGAGATAAATTCATTCATGGAGCAAGGAGTAAGAGCTAACATCAAAGAGCATGCTTTTCGCATACAACCGACATTGCCTCCAGGATGACGATCACAAAAATAAGGATTCATTGATAGATTACGAAATTAGAAGAATGAATAGTCAATTCCACATCATCTGCGGTGTATCTTAAAAACCAAGTGCAATTAGAACATCAATTAACCATGTAGATTCATAAGTTGTAACAAACCATAAAAATCATTCATACCTTTAAAGTCTTGCATTGACACCATCTTCGGTTTCGGTTCAAACAAAGAAGAATTACACACAAATCTGGATTATCGAACCCCAAATCGACGGAACCAATGAATTGTTTAGCACTGATTGTATAACGAATCGCTATGAAATTTTCAACAATAAATATTGGTTCTAAGAAATTATTAATGTCGGTTTTAATTTTGACGTTTACTTTTTTGTGGGTATTTCGTTTTTTTACAAAGAATAGAAGCGTGTAATAAAATGTATGTATAATTTGTGTTGGTGTGAAAAATTAAGAAAAAACTCTGTGTATTTGACCGCTACTTTCTTGATATATAAATAAATGGAAGTACATATACCTATTATACGTTTGTTTCAATATTATAGTAATGGAGTTGATGTCTCTAAAGCGATTTTGGGTGATGAAGTCGAGTCACAATATGCCGGTTCTTATTTCTCCGTGAATTACAACGTATCATCACTATTACTGGAAATGCCATAGGTCTATAGAGACCGCACTAAGATTCTTCATGGCTCTGGCTTAGGAACCGAAAATGTACACAAAATAAGGATCGTAATATTTCCATACTTTACGTATATTCTTTAGGTCAACTTTCGCGTTTACGACTCCGGCAGACCTAAATAATATTACATAACCAATGTTAGCACTACGAAAAATTTCGCCTAAGGCTAGCATATAAACATGTACTCATGTGTGTGAACTAGCCTCATTAGTAGAGGTGCGCCTACGCACGCCCACATACTGGCCGATGCTCACCACTTATTATGATATTATTTTGTGATATCTGACCATAAAATGTAGCCTGTAGCCCATGGAGCTACCCAATATCGGTGTGAACCTATGAAATCCTGCAGCCCACAGGAGTTACCTATTTTTTATTCAAGTATACCAACAACGAAATTTGAAGGTCCGTACTCCCATATCACCAGTTTTACCCTCAAACCAAGGCTCTCTTCGGTAAACCTTAGAATATGAAGTATCTACGAAAATGTAATAGTTACAGGTACAGTAAAGCCTGTAGAAAAACTATTTTGGGCCGGAGTACCTACTAATACGAAAAACAATGAATAGTACAGTGAATTAACTAATATCAATTTTACATAAAAATCCATTATATACTTTGACTGACACAGAAATAATTCATACAATCGAATTTTATATTATCATCTATTTAAATCTATAACTATAAAATGTGAGCAATCAAAGAAAACATAACTGAATCATCACGGGAGTTTTAAATTTTACTTACGTTTTAACCTAATGAGGAACGCCATCTAAAATAAATGTTGTATTAACCAGTCTAAATCAATAGTATTATCATATTAGAAAATGTTCCACTATAAGATATTTTACAGCTTGACCATAGCGTTATTTAGCTTAAGTTTTTTTTCTTATTGTGTGTAAATAGTTGCACACCTATATTTTGGAGTGATATTTTCTACTTATAACTGCCATT
Organism: Eilema depressum; assembly: GCA_914767945.1. Classification (NCBI taxonomy): domain Eukaryota; kingdom Metazoa; phylum Arthropoda; class Insecta; order Lepidoptera; family Erebidae; genus Eilema; species Eilema depressum. The sequence goes on from OU612026.1 coordinate 7,632,044, forward strand.
GGATTGGCTTCTCTAGTCCCTAATCGATTGGACGTAAGAATTTTTAAATATATTTAGCAGCTTCACCGGCTCTTCACTTTAATTAATCACATTACTATTAGAGCTATCGGGATATTCACCACCTATTGTTTGAAGTTTCCTATATTTCGGCACTGTTGAAATATAGGAAACTCCAAATAATAGGTACATGGTAAACATCCCGATAGCTCTAATAATAACATGTATCTCCTTCTCATTAAATTTTAGTAACTGTCACATTTTTTGGTTGTAGACGAATCGATTACAGATACAGAAACGGATCCCCACTAGCTCTTTCTTTCATTTCTTCTTTCTTTTTTTCTTTTTTTTTAGTGTGTGTTGCATTCAATGCTGAGATGGGGCCCTATTTGGGTTCGCGCAATATGTTGTACCAACTTAACCTAATGTCATAAATAATTATATTTATAGTACACACATTGTGAGTAACTAAAATAAAACTATTTTAAATAAAATATTTTTCTTTCTTTCTCTTCGAGGTGAACGCAACCTCAACTGCAAGCCGATACCTCCTCTGTGTGTGACGACGATGATTACTGAACTTACAGAAATATATAGCTTAGTTCGCGCTTAGCTATCGCTGTGACATCAGTATTTGTTGACCTTTAATTTTGTGCGTCGGAGGATTATAGGATAATGTCGTGGGTCTCTTGATTAGAACCGTTCCATAAGTTTGTTTGTTTAACATAATCAGAGCTACTGAGCCGAATTGTATTTTTATACAGTTTATTAGGCAATTCCTTGTATAGGAATGCAGATCGAAATGTTTGAAAGTATTGTTTCTAACTTTAACTAGGTGGGTTTCCAATTCAATTAATATTATGTTTTTTTCATGGAGTATTTTTTTGACTCCTACCATGAAAAGAACGTTTTTCGTATGGTAAATTTTTACTCTATAGGTATTAATTAATGTGGCAAAATTGATTAAATGGATGAAATGTGGCACAGGTACATCATAGCCCAAAATATAACATAGGTTACTTTTTATCTCAGGAATAGTTTCTTAGGGGGTGCAGTAACAGGACCAATAAATATTACACGCGGAGGCTAGGAAAGCTAATAAACAGCAGTGGTAATAAAATACCTAAGTTATTTTTTGTACGCGGTGTGGACACTACACACCCCGACCTGGACAGTTATAGGACAAAGGTGGTAATTATTTTCATGTACATTACATTTTTGATTACATTTCATACATTACCGGGTGCACACTCGGTATTGTATAGAATACCTAGTATAGAATGCCTTGTATAGAATGCCTATAGGCAAAGTATAAAATGAACAATATTTCATACATTACCTACACGTTTCAGACATTCTTTACAATGCCAGATTATAACACTTTGCCGTTAACATAATATCTCTAACATTGATTGTAGGTACTATACACATTTTAGATGCCAAACCTGTCATTTTGTATGCCGTTATGTTTTATGTTTGCCTTTACCCTTTCTTTGACGTAGTGTCTACGAGGGCGAGGCAATAAACTCATTAACATCACACCTGTATCGGACGGAAGGTAGACACGGAGTAAGTACCCTCGCCCACGTTACATACACCTACATAACAATATCCGTTTCTTCAGTACCTATCTTCAACTGCTGAAACAATACTGTATGTTCGTACAATAAGAGATGTAATTTGTTATCTCCTTTTTATTAAAAATGTCTGCAAACAGACGGATGGCCCTGGTGTAGACTTTCCCAGGGTTCAACCCCTCTAAACAAGTGGCAATTTATTAGCAAAATAGAATAGAACAATCAATGTATCGGTGTCTATTCCATACATTGACTCTTCTATTTTACTTACGATAGTACCACTTGTCTAGATGGCCAGGTGTTGCAATGTAGTCACTCCTTTGAAAAATAAGATAAATTAATCCATGAGTATTAGAGGAATAAGCACGGAAGATCTCAGACTAGATGAAGTACGAGTAACTACGGCGAGTGTCGAGGGATAGTTGTTTTTTTCTTCGAATTGAGAATTGTGTTTTGGTTTGTTTCCCTTAAGCCTGGTTTTCACAGGCCCAGTAGCTGGCAGTCAGTGTGGTATTTGGATGTTTGTTGTTCAACCACGTTTACACGTTTGAACGGATTTGGTACAGCGATAGATACAGACTTTAGCTGCCACGGAACCGGTGGCTGCTAAATAGTAACTGTCCTTCACTGACCGCCAGCTACTGGAGCTGTGAAAACCAGGCTTTAGTTTAAAAGTATTTCTGTATGCTCTAACAAAACAAACGGCATAATTGCCTCCATGCCGGGCATGCGTGTCGGTACAAAGCTGCCTTCCGCGCATTGTGAGCATTCGCGCCGTGAGCGAAATTAGCGCGATACCACCTAATGTTTGTTTTGTTCGATCGAGCGTCTTGGGAGTTCGATACGTGATAGGAATAATATGGATACGCTTATAGTAAGGTTACAGGATTTAATGAAGATCCTTCATAAGGAAGACATAAGGATGCATAATGAGGTAGGACACGACGGTATGGAGGAGGTAGGACACGACAACGCCGACGGTATTCCCGTCCTAATCAAGCAGGCCGATTGGGGAAGTACCTCTACCCTGCACAATAACGCGGGTATAATAACCTGGTTTTGTGTTTCCGGCAGTGATTAAGGTAGTCAGAGCTCACTGGAGAGGTTTTGTGCTATCACTCGGAAGACATGTGTATGACTCCCCTGGTGTTGCACTCGTCCATAGGCCACGGTAACCACTTTCCCTCAGGTGGGCCTTGTGCTTGTCTGCGACTTATGTGGTATAAAAAATGCTGTAAACATTTATGATGCATTGCCTTCACTAGTCGTTACCAATTACAATCTAATTTTCAGGTATGGGTATTTCCTTTTTCAAAAAGTCTCACTCAATAAATTTTAGGGTAGCCATAAAGAAAATTCATCACAATGAAAAATCTTGTAGGTAGTACCTAAGCATAGCTTAACTGGCTTGTATTATAAGAGATTACCCACATTTTATTCCCTAACTCCTATTCTGATATATCATATTGTTTGTTTATATATCTGAACAGTGGATTTTCCCTTCACAGGTAGTTCCAGATTATTCAACCCCGACCTACTGTGAATCGTGACGACAACTGGGATCTCCGCCACGTGCAACCACGCCACGTCACGGTTCTGACAAACATTATAAATAAATGTATTTAGTAGTTGGATAAAGTTATTTTATTTCAATAACAACTTTTGTAAAATGAATTACAAATTGTAGATTTATCCTACAATTTATATTTTAAACTTTTTATGGTCGTTCATAACTATTATGAAGATATTTAGAAGTTTATTACTTAATCTTGCTCAAACGGCTGAACGGATCTGGCTGAAATCTGGTATAGAGATATATCTAGTCCGGAAGAATGGTGGTCCACGATACGAAAAATCGTTAAGGTATGATTCCGAAACCGACCCCATACCACTATATAGACGCATGCAGCAGTTATAACGTACCCATTGCTTGTTAAACTCCGATATGGATAAAGGGGAACGAATTACGCGTATCTGCTGCGTATATCTGCAGTTGTCGTATGCGATCACCTTCGGAATCATACCTTTACGATAACCCTTTAAACACTGTCTAACACACGGATCATTTTATCGGTGTAGTGAACCGCACCTTATGATCGTAATCATTTATTATTACTAACAGAAAAACCCCAATCTTTGTCTGACTCAGAAATCATGCCACATCATAATTTAAGCGGACCCCAGACTCCAAAATGAACGCAAATGCGACCGGGAGTAAGGTAAGGTTGATGATGATTAAACAGTCCATCGGCCTATGGATCCTGTGCCATCTTACGCCATAAAAGGCACCCTAAAGCTACATAGCCTTAGTTTCCGCTGTACTAACTAGCCACACCATGCACAACCAAGGAATGGAAGTGAAAGTTATGGTGATACGTTCACAGTGTAATTATCGCAGGACAAGCGATACAAACATAAATTAATCACTTAAAATAAATAGAGAGTGAGCGAAAATAACTCAATTTTGTCAGCAATACCAATTAATAATTTCCTTCTCAGTCTGACAAGTTTTGCTATGGTATCAAAAGAAAACAAACTGGACTGTCGAAAATAGGACACACAAGTTAAGTTAAGGTAGTTTGTGAATTATTGCCTGCCCTACTTTGTAGGCAGACTAGTTGTAGTAAACACATAGTTACATACTCACACCTTTCTCCCTTCAGGGTAAGCAGAGATAACCTTGAGCACACCATCTCTCCCGGCAATAGTTCTGCCCCCCTAGATAAGTGGCAATTCGTTGACCGGCGTATATTGTAGAATATAATGACGAATGTATGAGATTTGACGTTTATAACATACGTTGACAACTGTCATATACGTCAAATCCCATACACTTGCCAACGAATTGTCACTGGTCTAGGGGGGTTGATGTTACAATGCCTAAAGATTGTTCTTATTCCGAGTTAACCACGTAGGGACAAAAAACAAGACAGTTTTTTACAACAATAGGTATAATAAATTCGCAGGTTTATAAGTGCCCGATTAATGGCAATAGGCTCGCCACCTATTACATTGGGACCTAAACATAAACGGCGAAATGTGGGTGCTAGCACCTCTACCTACCCCTTCGGGGATATAGGCGTGAGTTTGTTATGTTATGTTATTATAGTAATTGTCGTCCTAACACAAACCTAACTAATTATATATTCATAATAACATAATACTACATAACATTGAGTTTAGGCCCAGTGTGATGTAGTAATATTATTTCCATTCATTCATTGAGAAAAGTCTCATAATTTCTAAAAATAAAGTTATGGCTGTAGAGGTTACATTTCTCATTCACAAATCATCAAGCATTTAACATGCGGTACTAAATGAAGTTACACCATAAAAATCTGTGTCGTGGGAACATTAGTGAGCTGTGGTATAAAAATTCTGCTTTCTCGGCTTCCGTTGGGTGACCCGAGATACGATCTGTGATGGCCGATATGACTCGCGAAACGAGAGGGTGACTCACGATGACGCTAGACGGATCTTGGGTGTTGCTCAATTTAGCTTATGAACTTCATAAGTCTGTTGTTTTTCTTTCTGCAGATCGGATAGATAGAAAATAAATAAAAAACATTTGAATGTGAATTATTTGAAATTTATTAAGATTCATTTGAATTGTGGAAATACTATAGGTAATTATAATGAACAGGAAAAATGCTTGATTTTATTGCACTCCAAGTCTCATTTTATGAAAGATATAAATTAGCACATGGTTATTATACTAAAAAGTATTTGTTAAAAACGAGAAAAGAAAAAATACAAAGAATAAGAACATTGACTACATAATTGTCTATGTTTCTTATCTAAGTTTCTTTTTTTTTGTAAAACAGCACGGACCTGTAAGTGAGTAATTGAAATACATTGTGAAATGGTTTTGTATAAAATTATGTTTACAAAATGTAAAGATATTAAAAAAAGCTGTAAAGAATAAGCTTTAATCACCATTTTATTATTTGCATTCACGCCAAAGTACACTATATCTAAAAAAATAAATATGTAGTATAGGTACCTGGGTGCACAGTAATACCCCCGCCAAGACAATGGAAGTACAAGACCCCTAACTTTTCTCGAAGCGTTTCTAGAAAGTAAACAAATTCTGAATATAATGTCAGTAGAGGTTTAATTTATTAAATATACCAAGGTTCAAACGTAGATATAGGTTTTCGTTACTCATTCACACACTGCCTGATAAATCAGCAAAACTGTTAGGGTACTTTTTGAAGTCAAGAAAAGCTGAAATTTGATGAGCGTGGTAGAATTATCCGATAGACAACATAAAAATTAAGAGAGTCTGAACATTAATTTTGCTCCCTTTTGCATAAAAGTGCTCTCTAAGATTTGATAACTTCTTCACAGTAAAATCTATAATTGTACTCGCCTTTGCGTTACTTTACATGAAAATGATTTTAGATAAAGATAACAAAAAGGCATTAATTGGCTAGTTAAACTAGCTATACGTATTTATTTTTCACTTAAACATCATGAGTATAAATATTGAACAACTACAGTGTATGTAATTAGACCATTATAATAATAGTTATCAATCATAATTGAAAATGATACCAATTACTCATAAAAAAACAACTGAAGCTAGTTTAAAATTTAATTGAAGAACACAAAATACCAGTTAAATTGAATGTATGGCTATGGTACCCCTTAATGATTAAATTACACTTCTAATCTTGCTACTGTTGAAAGCTTGGCATTAAGTGGTTTCACAACAGATTAATGACTAGATAAGTTGAATTCAATGGTGTAGGTAGTACCTACACTGTTACTAATTTAATTGAAAGGTTTATGCCCTATGTGCAACAAATGTTTGGTTACTCACTCTATTTAGCAATGCTTGTTTTGAATAACAGTTTATGATATAGTAAACCGAATATATATTTTAACTAAACAATTACGACTAGAAATCGCCATGAAGTATACCTATGTAGAGGCAAATTAGTTAATAGAAAGAGCAATATAGGTTAACGAGAGTTTGTGTTGAAAAATGTTGCATACCTACCTAGTCCCTATACCGTTTTCAATACTCGTATTGCAAACGGTATGGTAAAGAAGTTTGAGTAAGTAAAATGAACGAGTACTAATGAAGCGTATGACGCGAAATATAGTTAAACGAATAGATCACTCATGGTCAACCTTGAAGAAACCGATTAAATTGGCGTTGTCGTAAAAAGGGCAGTTCAGAAGCATCTGAATCCATCAAGCTTAAATGAAAGATTGTATGACGACAGGGGAAACCCATGAGACGTCTAAACACAGGAAGATAAAACCGTGAGTATGCATGTGACTCTAAAATATCGTCATACAAGTAGAAGAATGAATAATGATTGTTAACTAGCTTTCATAAGGTCGTATTTCTTACTCCAATTCATGCAGTATCAATCATCGCCACTATCAGTGTATATCATTACTGCGTCATTTAGCCCGGCTATGAGTAACCGGTGCCGTGCCGTCTGCGCGCCACCGCGTTACGCGCAAACCAGTTTCGGCCAGGCGATGTGAGCCGTATGGAATTTACGCACTAGCGTCAGACACTTTGTTTGGGATTTTTGCGAAGTATCTGATTAAAATCTATGAAGATATCAAACTTTTTCATATCTATCGACAACTCGCCGGATACTTAATAGTCTTTGTAGGTAATGTATTCAAAAACTGTGTTTTACCTACCTGGTTCCAATATCATTGTTCGTTAGTTACCTTTCAATATTAATCTTGGGCTGATTTTATATGCGAGAGTTTGATATATTACTTTCAATATCTCACACCTGTGTTGTGCCCAGAAGTATATTTAACAGCAGTTTTCCCACGGAACAGGAGATCTTGCCTCGTACCTTCGTAGACTTTTTGCAGCTAGTAAAAACAATATATTGGAAAAACCCAATACCATTAGAATATCCATGTCCAAATCCTTCCATCCAAACTCATGACATAAAGCTCAGCACTAATTACGCTACCACTGTTCCACTAAAATGGTATTTATTTTTGAGCAATACCAATATCTGATCAATGAATAATGTAATTAATTTAAAACACAATATTTCAAATTTTCTTCTCTAAATACTTTGTACTTAATCATTTCTCTGACCAAGCATTCTCTTAGTCATTGTGTGTGTCACCATGCATCATTGCATATATCTTTACATTGTATTTATGCCTTTAAAATGAATCCACCATCCATCTTTATACAGGTCACAGCACAGGATATGAATCCTGATGAAGTCTCTTGTGTCCGAAAATGTTACAACTTTGTGGAGTCCTACCATCAGCTCCATAATTTTAAAACTGGATCTATGAAATAAGATAGATAGATAGGTACTTACTTTATATAAAATATTCTCTATCATTAGAATTTATTTGTAGGTACTACCTACCTGTCTTCCATATGCTGCTGTGCCGTTATTTCGATATTGCTGCTGCAGAGGTGATGCAACAATCTGGATATATTATTTTCCCGTACAGTATCGTAACGAGTCAGTAAGTAAAGAAATATATTGTGAAATAGAACGATATCTTTTCTATTTCTATGGACGTAAGCGACTAATCTATGTGATTCAAATATGATAAATCCTAATTTAAGTCTAGAACCTGTTCGCTCAGAAATATTGACATCACTCGTCAAATCACTATTGATGTTTCACAATATTATATTCTTAATGCATGACTAAAATGGGCTTTCCTAGCTTCTGTGTTACTCGTTTTGAAACCAGTTTAATTTATTACTAAGCTCACGGTTGTATTGTTTGATAAGTTGAATAGGATTTATTTTATGCCTAGATCGTTAAAATATACAAGTAGAAATCTGTATGGTCATTATATTTTGATTACCGTTTTCAATGGAGATTAACTCTTGCTTGGTACGAAGTACATAATATATTTTCGCTAATAATAGTAGGTAAGTACCAACGGTTATCCTATGGATAGTTACTGTTATTAATGAGTAAAGCATAGCATGCGTATTCAAGCTGGTGGTTATTACATCTAATATTTACGATTAATAATTTATTATATTATTATGTTTCATTAGTCTATGTATACTGTCTGTATGATTGTTAATTTTTTTAGTCTATGTACTATGATTGTTTATATTTTATTGATTTTCTGGCGTAATTAAACTTTGTATTATTACCTGATTTCATTGCATTCATGCTTATTTGATAGTTTTGGGCTTTAGTATTGTGTTACCTGTGGTATGGGCAAATGAAAATAACAAATATAATCTTATTAATCAATCGTTTATTTAACATTGTTCTACACAATGTAATTGCATACATACATACAAAATAATATATTCAAAAATATTATTTTTTACACCTAAGTCTATATCCAAAATATGGCTAATGACGGAGCTATCGCCCTGTCTATTTATTGGCACATGGAATATTTTTTTACCAAATCTAGATATATAATAATAAATTTATTAAAGCATAGTGAATTAAGCCATTTTAGTAGATGTCTTATATGACAATTAATATATAATATTATTTATATATCGTGTATAAAGACAGCGTAATAGATAATTCTTGAACTGCATAATATAATTTTTAAAACCTTGCATTTATTTCGCTATCACGAAATATTGCAAAATTTTACAGAAATCTGATTATGTGTATAAAATATTATATGTATTGATTTAATCATCTCAATTATTATATCAATATGATAAGAAATGTTTGTGGGATTTAATTTTGTTTGCAACTTTTATTGTAATAAAAATTGAGATCGCTAAACCATATTTCATAGAACTTACAAAACTAACTAAACGCAATCACTGTTTTACTTAATAATTCCAATATGTATACAATATAAAGCGTTAATAATGATAATCAAAATATTCCAAATCATCATTTGTATCATTAAATTCATGGTTTACTTGAGAGGCTTTAACTAAAACATTAATTACTATTTACCTAAAGTACAGAAAAGCTGCTTCAAGTGTATTGTGTAACCGAATAAACAATCTATATGTGTATTCATTGTCGGTAAGAAGTTCGAAGAATTCAGATGAAGAAGAAGATTCTCGATATGAAAAGACTTTACCTAATAAACCATGATTTAATCAACATTCTTAACCAAGCTTAATTTCTTTACTACCCATTCTTCTAGGTATTAGGAACAACCCTCATAATATACATTATATTAAGCAATAAATGGAATGTTATAAACTAAAATTAGTTAAAAATAAATAAAACATGATGCGGTATAATCATTTTCTGAAATATAGGTACTAAGCGTCCGCAAATTATTTGAGAAATAATGATTTCGAGAACTGGCATATTATTTTAAAAATATTTTGTAACCACTTTTGCAGCTTTGCTTACAAAATACTCTTAAATAACGTTTGAATATACGTTCTACGTATTAGAAGTTTCATAACAATATTTATTAAATATAATATAAATATTATTTTACATTAAAATATATCTAAGCAGTTAAGCTGTAAATGCTACCATCACTTATTCTAATAAATACTATTTACAAAATCACCAGAATGTTCGTCAAAAATTTTGAATTTGAAAAAATAATGTTTACATCTCAGAATATCTTCTGAATTTTTCATTACAAAATGTTATCGTTTAACTATTATCCAAAGAATTTGCAACAATTTAATCAAATTTATCCAAGCAAAAAAAAACATAGCATGTAATCGAGTGACTCTACTTGACATATCACAAAGTTGCGGTTAAAAAAGGTAAGAGGAATTTATAATTTTAAAAAAGTAACCAAATAATTGCAATTTCCCATTCTGGCGGTGTTACTGACGAAGCACGAATACTGTTATGTAAAGTTAACCCTCTGGTGTTACGGGTGTTGATGACGTCATGATTCCTCGTAACGTGATCACCATCGTAAGTACATGGTCTCCTTGTTAGGGTTGTAATGCATTTCTCTGCAACAAAAAAGAAATAGAAAATTAGCAAAAATACAAAAATATATTATTATTTTTACCATCCCTATTCCATAAGATAGGTAAACATTTCCCAGTTAATTTGAAATTCAAATGCTTGTAGGGTTGTCACTAACACGATCACTTGTTTATCATTGTTGTCTATAATTGATGCGGTCTTCATTACGACAGTAGGAAATGATAATTAAAATGGATCCTTACTCTATATGTGTATTAGAGACCGCTGTAGTAGGATCGTGCTTCCATCACCTTCACCGCCACAAGCATTGACTACATCTACAACAATTAAAAAAGAACATGTTAATATAAAACATAAAAATAAAACATTTTAAACCAGTCACATCAAACACACACCAACTTATTTAGTTTTATTTGTGTAGATATATTAAAAAGGTTGTTGGTGTTAGGTATGTATTCAATAAGTGCATCAGAAGTGAAGTTAGTGAATTATTAAAAATAGAAATAAATATAAAGTCAAACTTATTTCTAGGAATTTAATATTTTAAGAGTAGATACAAAGAACTCAGTAAGTCATGTATTATGGTTATACATTTAAGCCCCGTTGGTACGATCCAGTCTGCTTGAACAAAGAAGATTTTACGTCAACTTGATTGGATACTGCCACATTCGGACGACCAAAACTGCTTAAGTAGCCGTAAAATTTTCTTTGATCGTGTCAACGGAGCTTAAGTAAATAATACCGCTTTGGAACTATTCTTATCTAGTCTTAAAACTACCGTAAATACCGTTAACAAAAACAAGAAAAAACAAATATTGTCTGTTATACCAACTCAGGCATAAAATTCTTTGAAATTATTAAAACACACTGTTATAATCCTAAAACAAGATTAGGCTCTGGTCCCTAAATCCCCGTTTTGACTACAGTAACAATGATAAAGATTTTTTCTGAAGTGACCGCAACAAATGAGTTAACATTTTGAAAGGATTAACGTCGATGATTGACAAGTTATTCATTATACACAATAATATAAAGATTTAACCCAAAAGTTACGGTTTCTTTGCGATAAAAAAATCCACAAAAATTTAAATGTGGATGTACGTGCATGCGTCTCTACTTAATAATTTTTGACTTGAGTCACAACAATTCGATCTGGGCCCATACCATGAACTCTTAAAACAGGTCAATAATTGAACTGCTGTCATTCTACCAACTGCAAATGTCACTTTAGAATCCCTTTGTAATCCCATATATTTATATGACAGTACAAAGTGACATTTGCAGTTGGTAGAATGACAGCAGTTCAATTATTGACCTGTTTTAAGGTTTATGGTAAGGCCGCTGATACCCATATTATGGGTGACGCAAGGCAATTCTATGAATAACTTCTGTCAACATTACTTCAAATACTTTTATAGAGAGATTCTTGGTTATTTTACATTAACATCAACGTAAATGTCATAATGACATGTGATGAAAAAATTTAATGATTTCCAAATATAATAATAATATTATATTTGGAAATCATTAAGTCAATCAATCACTCTTATTACTCAGTACCATTTGTTTGTTAGTCAGTAACGTTCATTTGTGAGTCAGTAACATTTGATAGTTACTCAGTAATTTTTTCCTATTTTTTAATGAGTTACAAAATTTTACTAAAATATTTTCACCAATTTATTTTCCAAATAATTAAATCTAAACGTTTTTATGTCTCAAAACTGAACGGTATTTAAAAAAGATATTAATTACGTAAGTGTCGTCGATTCATCAGGTTAATTATGCGAAGTCGTGATGGAGATATTAAAATGTCCGTGAACTCGTATCAGGTGTTAAAAGATTTTTTCTCTTTGTATATAACAACTTCAACATTGTTTTTTGATTCAATAAACACCCGAAACAGACGCGGAAACAAATTATTTGTCATTAACTTTAGGATCCTTGATCACTCGCAAAAAAAAACGCAAAAATACACGATCCGGTCGGAATAATATCTTTAGTGTTCAAAAACTTACATCTCATTTAATTTGTGAAGCAAAAACATTTCAAACACACTTTCCCGAACCTTTGTTGAACCATTTCTCCATAGTATTTTAATAAGGAAAGGTTGCAATGAATGCACTTTTCGTTCCAAAAAAAAAACTGCACACAAAAAGTCTTGGAAAACAAAAGATACTTTCCGATTGCAATCCGAGCTAATAGTTCTCCACGTGTTTCTACACAAGTGTCTAGATCTCGATACAAAGCAAAAGGGCGCGGGTGACGGCCGACGCGGCATTTTATCCACTTCCGTACGATACACTAGGTTACTTCGTGATTGCACACCCTGTACGTGCGACTGTGGGAACTAAACGGCTTTGTGCCCATATACAGAGTGTTGGTAGTTACATAATTGTATCATGAATTAATTTCTGGGAGAAATTGTTTTGTAATTTGTAATAGATAGATAAGGACTTTTTATTACAGATATACGATAGAAATTTTGAATATATTTTTAAGTACATGTTATTGTGTTACCTATAGGTATAAATCGTGTTAAATACAGAGTTATTATTTTGAACAAAATCTGATATTCGGGCCAATCGGGAGTGGATATATCAATAAAATATACTCAATATACTCAAATTACTAAAACTATTTATGGGAAATTAACACTTTCTGTCTAGCTATTTATTACTTTTACGACTTAAACCTTTGAAACCAACGTTATGACACTTCGTAATAATTATCGAGGTTAACTATGACGTTGAGTCCGGCCTAGGCTCCAAATGATGACTTTCGTCGCGTGTAAAAGTGTATGAAGTCGCAGATAAATGCCAGTCAACTTTGAAATTAATCTAACATCCTGTATACAGTTGAGATTTCGCAAAGGGTGCCTAATTAACCGCATTACCACCTAGTTGGATCGGACGCGCGAACGTTTGTGTACCGAACCAACCCGTTTATATCGGCTGCATCTGAGCACCCACTTAAACTTGTAGATCTACTTGTGATTTTCAAACTAACTGTTTAGTGGTTTATTGTTCGTAATATCTTTTTTATTTTTTTATATTGGTAACACGCATTGTACCTAATCATATTGAAATCCATATAGTAAGAAATGATCTATTTTTCATCTTTCAGGGATACAAATGAGTTAGCTATTTACGACACTTTTGTATTTAAACAGATATCGTTCATATACCTGATAAAACTTTATCTTTTTCCATCTATTACGATATTCTGCGCCTGTGTACAGTGTTAAACGTTTACTTCATAAGGTTTAATAATAAAACTATTTATGTTTTACTTAAAAAAGAAATCACAATACACCTAGTCTAACAGATGTAGGGTACATAATGTATACTCTAAGGGGTACACTGTAGAAATTAGCAACAAATACAAATTTATATTAACAAAACAAACTTTAACTTGACATATTATATAACTAAATCAAGTAGATACCAACATAAAATTACTTCAAACAAAGTCAAGAATAAAATATAAGTTTAAAAATAGATGAGATTTACAACTTATTTTTCACCGAAGCCCTTTGTATAGAAATAATCGATATGTCAACTCGATTGCTACGAGTCGTGAATCCAATGAATCGACCTATGGAGCGATGGAGGAGATAAGACCCGCGCTGGTGTGCACCGATGACCTAAAGCACTAACTATATGGGACATCGCACTCTCGATTCTACTCAGAATCGCAATTAAGCAAAATGTATTGTTTTAGTTAGATTAATGAACGATGTATCGCAGGCGCGTTTAATTGGGAAAGCTACTATAATTAATGGCAATGGACTGTATTATTTAGGTATACTTCGGTATGTGCGAAGGTCGATTTGGGGTTGGGATGTGTTGATCGAATAAAATGTTTACATAACTAATATAACTATTCTATTAAAATTAAGTGAAGTTAATGACATCAGACTTCAATAGAAAGCATTCAGAGGTCATTCTTTAATACAAAGCACAAACAAATAGGCAGAAAACAAATTTAAATATAAATTCAAACCTAGATTGAGTTCAATTTAATAAATTAATTATTACAGGAATTAAATACATCTTAGTTACCTACTAATACATAGACCTACTAATACGTAGACTTACCAATGTTCGCTGTCCAATTTAATTTTAAATTATATTAAATACGTAACTCACAATTTTTTTCTCGTCGTGCCAATAAACACGTAATTCTCAATTCAAAATACGTGTCTCAATAAACTTTATGACGTGTACAGACGGGTATCATTAACAAAACAATCAGTAGCGGTGCAGTTGCCAGGGGCACTCACGTCTTTACCCTCAGTTCCGACACACAGTTCACACGAACCCTCATTATTCACATATCATCTTGGTGTAAGGTAATCTATGATAAGGAAGTACTTTTCAACGCAATAGTAAACGGTTTAGCTGGAAAGATTGTGTGAGGATTTGTGGCTTCATAAAGTTTAAGATAAATTTAACTTAAGTTAAATCCTAATGAAATTTTACCAAGTTAAGCTATCATTTTTTTGTAATAACATTCTGATTTAATATAGCCGACCCGCCCGTGGCATATTTCGAAACCTCTTAGCCATTTAAATGCCCGTAATTAATTAATTTTCAAATAATGTATGGGAATCTGCCGGATTTGTTGACATTTATGATTACTGCGCCGCCGCTCGCTTAAGTAGTAACAATAACTATCAGAAAAGTTCTTTCTAATTCTGAATTAGGCTGTAAACTTTATAAGAAACCAAACGAACTACAGCAACTTATGTCAATAATATTCCTGCTACCCTCTAATTCATCAACAGCCTTTTTTATACCTTTCAGGCAGGTTGAAAGTTTAGAGATCCATGAAATATGGTGTTTGAAAGTACCTCTATATTACGAAAACCGAAAATCACTGAAACCTAGAAACCAAAAATTGCAGCAATCACTTACTGTTACGTTACACTTGTTGTGCCATGTAAGGGAGAGCAATAACTGTAAATTATACTGCACAAGTCACGTGTGGTTCGTTGTAGGGGCTACCGTCCGCGTTCGCACAGTTTCGGAAGCATTAGGGCCCATTAAGCACCGTTAACACACGAGCTCGTCACGATCACGACTCACGCAGCAAGAAGCATCTATCGCCGATCTTGGTAGCCCACCACGGCTTGAGTCGATTCACACGGAGCAAACGCGTGTGCTGCTGTTCTAGAATTTTATTACACACGACAGTTCGTGTATTTTTGTATTGTTTGGATTAAGTTAAAGATGTGCAAGTGAATCCCACATTGGCTTGGTTTATTTTTTAAGGATTGTACACATTCTTCTTAGGTATCTTTCTTTTAGCTTCACCATCGGTTCGCGAATCTAGAAATTGGTCTGATCGTATGTCGTATTGTCGGTATGACCTCAGTTTTATTTTCTTTTCCTCAATATATCGTAGACCTAAACTGAGTGTATGGGGCCCTAACAATACTTGCTTAACTTCAAGACGGTACACCTGTTGATTGAAGGATAAGGACCAGGGGTAGTCTTACCTCTCGGGATTAGAAAGTTAGACGGCAGTGGCTCTCATAAAATCTGTATAAGCCAAACCAAAAGGAGGAGAAGGAGTAAGTGGACCTCAAACTCCGGTGGTGAAATCCTCGGATGTAACCGGGAATAAAGTTGAGATTATGATGATAAATAATCGCAGACCTCACTCCTCCAGTATAAAGACATTGTTCTTGTAATTCCCCTGTCTACATACTTGTCAGAGATAATATTTGCATGGGTCGCGACCCCATCGAGGTAATGCTACCGCCACATTGTATGGTAATTATCAGTGACAACCACGGAATGTCATTCAAATGACATGCGAATGTATTAAGGTGTTAATGAACTCAATCGAAACTATATTGACAGTTGATAAGTTAAGAGGATTTAGTTTCTGAAGGCTACGAAGTTCATGATGTATTGTATGAGTCATAATTATAATCATTATTCTCATACAACTTATGAGTTCTCTTATAGATGTTTGTTGATCGTAGGTTAGTAGATTTATTTGTTCAATGTTATGCTTCCATATCATACTATAATAATGTCGTGCACTGTACCCTCAAAATATTAGAAACTAGTGTGAAAACTGACATCAATCGGCATCATCAACCGGCAATGAAATAGTCCTACGGCATTTTGAATTTACCCCACCTTATTATCAAAATTGGCCGTATTATTCGGTAGAGAAATAATATGGAAATAATATGGAAATAATATGGATAATATGGATGAGTTGAAAAACAAAACATTCCATTGCAATGAAATTTTGACTCCATATGAATGAGACCTTCGAGACCAGAGTTAACATCACTTGAGAGCGGGCACACCGGGCACACCTGGCTATGGACGACCCATTTAGTACAGGCTTTCCTGAGGGCATTCACTTCCATAAAACTCAAAATTTAACCAAACCATGGAACGTAAGAGTAAGAGAGCATCATTTTCCAAAGTGTAAAGCTCTGGTTGCATCCAGGATTGATCCTCGGATGAAGAAGGAGAGATTTAAATGAAATGTTTTTAAATAAACATGCCAGTGATATCTTACAACGGAGATAAAAGACAGATAAACGTATTAACTCCTCGACAGTTTACAACGCAATGGCTCAATGTCAACGCGTTTATGGCCATCCCAGGCCTGTTGCTGATGATGCTCTAATTAAGATTTATCTGCTATCATTCTATAAACCTTTTAATAGGGTAGTTTTTGTTAATAATAGATAAATTACGATAAAATAACTAAAGTAGCTTTTTATACTTAGAGGCAAACAAAGAAATAACCTATCTGATGCTAAGCAGTTGCCCTGATTACCAAAACGAGATACACACAAGACAAAAATGTAATGCTATACAAGTGTTAATCAACTGCGGTCTATACTAGGTCCCCAGTCGGGTGGTATCCAAATTCGAACACTTTATGAATTAATTTTAGTTCATAAAGTATTATGAAAATATGTCTAAATTTTATTGATCTATTAATTCTTCTCCATCCGAGTGTTAATCCCGGTTGCAACCAAAACTTACATTTTGGACTTACACCCGTATTCACAAACAATACTTCGCTATGCGTACTACAAAAACTGTGTAAAGAACGACAAATTCTCAGTGCGTTTGTTTTGGCAAGCCTTTTTATTCATAGACAACACTTAATTAATACTTCGTTGAGGGAACGCACTGCGTTAGATACTGCTCCGTGATGTTTGTGAATTAATTTAACCAGCCCTATGCGCTCGAGCACACTATGAGACCTCACAGTGTTGTTTGTGAATACGGGTGTTAGACTACTCTTCTACTAAATTATGAAAAAGGAGAAGTTAGCTCCATTTCCACGATTTAAAAATAAAATATTATACAGAATAAATCTTTTATTTTTATCCATCATATTTTCTTTAGGTATAATAGCGTTTTTAAACCTCAAATAATGCGAGATACCTCTAATAATAAAAATGTTACTTTTTCTTTGATGGCCAGACGTTTTTGTTATATAAATCCGGTGGCAATTTATAATTTGAAGTATGTATAGGTATGTCAATTTTAGTCAGTTCCAACACTATTTAGTTTCTAAATACCTTGGTGTATTATTACAGTAGTAAGATACGCGCAACACCTGAATGCCTTTCTGATAGCTCGGACCCTAATACCTGCTGAGGTAAAACACCACAACCTTGTCACACCTGATCGAATCCATAGCAAACCGCGAGGAATCTAGGTGAGGTTATACCTACTTACAAAAGTTGACAATATAGCCCTTACAGGATGTTTTAAACTTTTGATTGTTGAAAAAACTAGGTTTTGATAGTTATAATGTAACACCTGTTTTAGAAATTAGATATATTAGTAAAAATCTTGACATATCCTTAAAAAGGCAATCAATTTGAAGATTGCTCCACTGTCATAGATGTTATAGAGTGCTTAAAGACCATACCTAATTAGTTGTTAATATTTTTTGTATTCCAGTCATTCATATAATTTGCAGTAGGTACTTTTGTGGATAATATGTAGTTATGTGCCACAAGTAAAGAAAGATGCAATTATATAAGTACCGTATCATTATAATAAATGACCGGCTACAAACTCCTTTTAAACACCGAAATTCGATTCTAATTACTTTTATGGATAAGATTTAATAAATGCTCAGTCATATGCTGAAAAATGGACAAAGAACTTATGAAAAGTGAAATGTCATTTTAGAAAAGAAACCCGTGAATCTTATAAATATTAAACTTAAGATTTGACAATACGGGTGAAATATTAAAATCAACAATTATGATATTACAAATTAATATCACTTATGACGTTTAAGTATGTCAAAACTTTGTTAGCTGGCTGAAAACATACTGAGCATTTGGAGAAAGTATCGCCAAAAGTAATTAGGATGTAAGTGTGTAAGCAAAGAATGTTTTCACTCACCTGTGCTGGCGAAGGTTGTCCTGTCGCTTGAAACTCTTCCCGCACACTTCACAGCTGAACGACAGCTCAGGCGACTTATGGGTGCGTTCGTGGATCATCAGGTTGTAAGACTTCGTGAATCGACGTTGGCAGTACTTGCACACGAACTCGCATTTTGGGCGCAGTTTGCGTCTGAAATCCCGTGTGTGGTCCTCGTCAATTTGCATCACGGCGAACATTTTGTCTGGTCTAAGATGTGATGCTTACGACGGGCGGGGCTTGAACGCCTGTACAATGATAAGTTATCAAATGTCGAGTGCGCACGATATGTGACTGTATTACTGTTTCAATAGAGTACTGTTTTGAGTGGCATGTGTGTATTGATAACGGTGTGTGTAGAGTATATTGTTGTCTTCACGAATTTGTGTTTTATCTCTGTTTACTATGTGGGTGTAAGGAGAAGGAATCCCTAATGTCTAAGACCCGTCGTTGACCGCCGTGTGGATTGTGAATGAATTATGAAAAAAAAATGTAATGATTATAAATATCACGATTCGTTATCATTGTTAAATATCACACATCATAGAGATCGCATTGCATATAAATACATCATTAATTACAATATCACGAATATAAAAAAACAATACCACTAAATGGTCATTATTACGAAGATATAAAACGATTTCCTAACCAATGAAACCATTTATTAGGTACACACCACGAATAATTTATTGTATTGGACTTGAACATAATGGCACTCTATGAATTATTAAAATACGCACCTTTAATATCGATTGCCCACGAAGATGATATTAAGCTTTACAAGCTTAACTTAACACTTTCACTTAACGTATAATTAAATAAAAATGATACTTATTCTTCGGACTTAAGACTGAAAAGTGAATGACATAATTTGTTTTGAACGAACTTTGAGCACGGATCTAAAGTGACTAGATGTGTCAATGTGCGGTGACAGTACGACGTGCGACCATGAGCGGGTGTGTTTAGCAACTGCCGCTGCGCGAGGGTGCGGAAACTACTGATAGCGTTACGCGGAAGGCGCCCGCGCAGCCCCCACCACGTGCGCGGCTGTGAATGAACAGGTAGCGCTACGGTAACCTGACGGCTCGGGAAAACTCTACAGATTTATTGGCTCTTATGGCTCAACTGCGGAATGTTTTGATTACACCTTATTAATATCTAGCAGTTCAATGAGAATAAATTTATTTAGTATTAAAATTAAATCCCATATTTTTCTTATCTGTCATCCAATTTCAATTTATTATAATAAACTGACTGCATTGGCTTTTACTATACGGCTCAAATGCATTTCTCTCTATCAACATTTAACATAATTCAAAGAAAGACAGCAAAATACATGCATACGACACACAATATACGTGGAGAAGTTGGTGGGAAAGCTTGCGGTGGCTCGCGGCGCTACCGTTGATTTCACTCACGATACACACGATCCCGGCTATTTGGGCACCGGTACTGTTTACCGGTAAATTGGTGATGATTTTCGGCTTCTGTCATTACCGCGCCCTCGGGCGCTCTGTACTTTCTAGTTACCGTAGCTCCGTGTAATTATACTCGATTGTTTTGCCGACTACATTTGAATTTCAAATTGCGATGTGTTAATATGCGGCTTTTTAGGTTTTTTTTAGGTTATATTGAGTTTATACACGAAATATTGTGGCTTGGAGAAATGAAATAGAAACCAACTTGGTAAAGTGTCGTATAGGCTTCCCACAGCTGACATTGAGTTAACTGCAGTTGCCGACAAACCGCAAACGATCCATTAAGTTGAGATAACAGTGAAATTACGACAGACATCTTCCAGGCATCCGCGCGGTTACTTGAAAACGCATTTCATTCAAAATACACGGCGATTTTCACACAATATTCAAATTTCGCGTGTTAAAGGAGCTATAAAATTTAATTCTTGGTACAGGCGTGAAGCGGCACTTATGAGCCGTTTTATAGCTATGTAACTCCATTCAAATTATCTCGAGGCTCGTATACCTACGGCTTAAAGTTTTAAACTAAAGTTTAATGAGCATTCATAGTTAAATTTCTCAGTATGACTGAACATAAGTGTCTGCTGATTAGTATTCAATAGTTTTGTTTTTACTTTTGTGATTATCCGAGTTGGGTAACAGAAATGTTGATACCGACTCCAATATGTGATGAATAATAACATGCTTCATTTGTGTCAAGAGAATAGGTATAGCAGATATTAATGAATGGCGTAGTACCTACCTATACTGTATTGTCTCAGACAAAGAGAAATATTACAAGATCTATTCCATCTTTTGAATGCTGGACCAAGCCTCTAAATCAACGTAATAGGCTTTTTACTTCTAATACCTAGATGAATATAAATTGTGAGAACTAGGATCTTTTAGATAACATATGTGGGTACTTCTATTCTATCTAATACATACATACAACCACACCTTTTTCCCCGGATGGTTAGGCAGAGGTGAATTAACACCTACACTTCGCTAATTATTTTATTGGGTCCCACGTAATAGGGTGTGAGCTTTTTTTTCGTATTCCCGGCACTAATGTTGACTCGAGTCATACACCTGAGGCTGGGTATGGGCTGTATATATCTGTCTAATGTTAACTAGCCCTATCCCTTAGTCGCCTTGTACGACACCGCATGGAAAGAGATGGGGTTATCCTTAGAGTGGTGGATACGTTTGTAATATGAAGGATAAAATATGATCATAGCTAATTACTTAACTGAATGGAAACTAGGTAAACTGTTACCCAGTAGAGTGTAGTACCTATACACTACAAAGTTCTGTATCACTATTGGCAGAGGTTTCAGTTTTCAAATAGATTATGTGCTAGACAGATAACCTTCCACATAATACATGTTGTAATGAAATTTTATATAGACACGAAGATGATCGATAACATCCCTCTGTTATGGTGTTTGAGTAGGCGCACTTGTTGTCTGTCAGTCACATTTAGTTTTACAAGGCCTCACCTATCAATGAAACAACTTTTATTGCGAATGAGTCCAAAACCAATGGGCACAGCTTTCAGGATATATATAATAATTTAAAAAAACCTTTTCGCACTTAGATAAGCAAGCCTTAAAACAATATTAGCTAAAGATAACAGTAAAACAGTGAACTGATATAACTCATAGTTATATCAGTTCTGAATCACTGTTAATTTTCGTACTTGGTCATATAACATGTAAGTACTTACCTACTTGAAGGCTATAAGGAAATCGTTTTAAAGCACTTACAAGTCTGATAGGAGATCTTAACAATAGTGTTACTTTATCTGACATGAGCTACATCAACGCCAATTTGGTCACGGAACTAGCACAGTTAGATACTGTGAAAAAATCTATTCAGTTCATCATAGTTTGACCAAACATGACGTCGGCACCTTAGTGGTTAAGTAGACGACTTTAAGATCGATAGATCGATCCGTATTCGAATCCTGATCATTACACTACCGATGTTAGCCCAATCCTAACGAAGGGATTAATGGGAATGTTAGTGAATTTAGTTGTGGCTCTCTATTTAAAAACCGTAGTTTCGTAATTTAGAAATTGCAATTGCAATTCATTTATAACCAATAATATTAATTTGTTTCCTCCGTCAGGAAATTGTTTTTTTTTGCATGTTCAAGAATTTTCATGTTTATTTACCTTGTCTAGTATCATATGGCACATCATCGCCTACTGAGTTTAATTGATAAATCTCGCATTTTCCCGAAGACATATGTAGTCATCACATTCGTTGACCAAAGTCGTTACGAGTCATCCGAAATTTCGGAGTAACAAAACTTGAACTTTAAAATTACAATACTGACGTTTAAGAGTTAAGATCCCCGGTCTATATTTTTATATCGGAGGGTTTAAAAATCTTTTTCACACATATTTGATTTCGGAGTTACATAACTGGTAACAGCGATTAATATTACAATATTTAGTATCCGCACTTAATAAACTTGAATCATTTCAGACATCAAATCTAAAAATAAATCGCAATGTTTTACAAAACGCCTAGTTAGGCGTTTTGTAAAACATTGCGATTTATTTATTGTAGTTTAGTAGACAAGGTTTTTACTAGTTAGTAAAAACCTTGTCTACTAAAAACAATAAAAAGTTGCATTAAACGGACCGCCATTGCATAACCTTCTACCAAGATTTAATTGCCCTTATAGCATAAATAGAGTCACGACAAGTCGTCAAACGGAGGCGCCCGCGAAAAAAATCGCAAATCGTGGCGATCTTTTAAATTTAGTTCACATATTTTATTCCCTACATGGTCTTATATCCATGTTTTGGATAACCATCTCACGCCCTGAGAATGATGTCATAAAGACCGTAGATGGGGAATCGTTACAGTCCAAACAGTCACGGTTTTAGTTCAAAGGTTTTATTAAACGCAACGCGCAAGCGATTCGTCTGCCGGTCAGTCTACAAGTTTTTAAAGAACTTTGAATATATTTATACGAAGACAAGTTTTTTATCGTTTTTTCTCAGTGTATAAACTACTATGACTACTATAATTGCAAAAGGATGGCCATCTTTTTCTTTTCTTTCTAAATAAAGGATTTGTCTTTCAAGATTTCGCGCTAGAGTAGAAGTAAAATTGACGTATCCTAAATAAAAAATAAAAACTTTACGAATGATTTTACAACGTTAAGATATAAATACTCCCAGATTAACAAAAAAAAAACTATATGTAAGCTTGTATGATACAAGCATATCACTCAATGCTGGTTGAGCCATATCACTAAATGCTGTGGCTATTGTATAAGTGAGCCCTCTAGAGCTGAGCCATCTATGTAGTTAAGTTACTATTAAAATGCACTTATTAATCAGCACTTCACCTGTCTTTAATTGCTTCTTCACCAATCAAAAAATACAATTTATGTATTATATTGCTAAAGGTTACGCCAAAATTGATACAGATTTTGGTAAAGACAGAAGTTATAAAATTAGTCAATAGTATTAATTAAAATTTTACAACTATGTTGTCAATTAAGGCAATTAAGTACGTAAGAAATAATCGACGTGTGATTAGTTAGATTTTAAAATGGTATTACTACACTAATTAGACCTGTATAGAGCTCAAGATCAACCGCCAATAGCGTAACTAATTGAAGGTAAAATCACCAATTTATAATTAAATACCTAAACCAATATCGCTACTATATTTTTGTCTGTGAGTCTGTGGCTATCTTGCTATTTATTGTTATTGTCTAGCTCTAACTATCTAGCTAGTTTTGCTGGTATATATCTAGCTATTCTATTGTTTTTATCTATCTCTAGCTGTCTAGCTAGTGTAACAGTTATCTAGCTACTCTATTGTTATTGTCTAGCTCTAGCCATCTAGCTAGTGTTGCTGGCATATATCCAGCTATTCTATTCTTTTATCTATCTCTAACTGTCTAGCTTGTGTTACAGCTATCTAGCTATTCTATTGTTTTTATCTATCACTGTCTAGCTTGTGTTACAGTTATCCAGCTATCCTATTGTTTTGGTCTAGCTCTAGCTATTTAGCTAGTGTTGCTGGTATCTATCCAGCAATTTTATTGTTTTTGTCTAGCTATAGTTCTAGGCATATAGCTAGCGTTGCTGTTATCTAGCTATTCTATTGCGGTCTAATTGACGTCAATTGACTTTCTATTAATTATGATTTCCAATTGTCTTTCGTTTCTTTTAGTTCTTTGTTTCCATGCCATAGGGCAGAATATGTTTTTTTAATAATATTATAAAATCTAATATAATATGTAACCATATTCTAAGGCAAAATTTTTTGATTTGATGTAGTTCCTCTTCTTGCTATTTTTTGCTTTTATTTTTTATTTTCTTCAACATCTTAAATACCCTCTTGTATTTATTTCTATATTGTACCTAACACATTGAATCTATTGTGTTCAATGAAGCTTGTAAACAATCCATTATTACATAAATTGAATACGAATTACACTCACATTCGGAAAGTAACAATATTCATAATACAGCGATAATGTTACGACTTTATAAAACTAGGAATTACATTAAGATAAATGCCATTTAAATTATTCAAACCTCTGATATTGAACACACTTAATAGTGAAGTTAATTTGATTAGTAAGTAATTACTTTAATATACAAGACACTTTACGTAATGCAATGCTTTGACATTTGCTCTAATGAGATAATATAAGATTTAAATTGCAGATGACGCATTCAAAATTAGTTGCCTTTGCCTTGTCTACTATCGTAACAAAGTACAGTCGGCGTCAAAAGTTTATTATGATTGTACGGATTTAAAATTTAAAAACCCGAATGCAAATTACGAACTAAGTATATTTAAAACATAATTTAAAGTAGTTCATGTGCCTAATCAAAAACAATTTAATTAATTGATCAACAGACTAGGCTCTGTTGCAGGTTTTATTTTGGGATTTAGAGGTCAGACGGCAGTCGCTCTTGTAAAGGCCAATTAAGAACAGAAGAGCTATCATCACGTCATCACCTAATATCGTTACACACGTTCTTCATTTGCTATCTTAGTGCTAAAAGATTAGAAATCACGCTAGATATAGGCTAGACGCTTAAAAAATAACCATACGAATGTTCTAACGTGGCGATGACCGGCGACAGTGTATTATGTCAGATTAAATATAATTAAGCATTTAATATCATCATTTGGCTATATGACCACATAAACAAAACACGTTCAAGCGGATCTAAAAGTGAGTCATGTGCCACATGTTCATAGGCCTCTGGTCGATATCAAAACTCGTCTGATGAGTCAGTCAGTCTATCCCTTGAACTATTGACATTTCGTTTACGTACTCGTATGTTTTTATGAAGACTGTCTGCTTTCGAGTGATGCTGGAGCATTTAATAAACAATTGATTTGTGGAGGGCTGGATAGAGATACAATACCCAGTTCTTGAATTGTTACCG
Source organism: Eilema depressum (assembly GCA_914767945.1). NCBI lineage: Eukaryota > Metazoa > Arthropoda > Insecta > Lepidoptera > Erebidae > Eilema > Eilema depressum. The sequence goes on from OU612026.1 coordinate 7,657,812, forward strand.
TCGAAAAAGGATGTAAAGTGTACACCTCGTCATACAATTTTATATGAAAAGGTGTGTACTTACATCCTTTGTCGAATGTACGTCGGAAAAAAGAGTGAAAGTCAGACTAAAACCAACTTATTTCGGTTTTGTAGAGCGTTCTCTCTATCGCATAAAGTAGTTGAAAATTAAGCTATAGATTTAATTTTTTATTTTTTACTAATATTATAAATGCTAAAGTAACTCTGTCTATCTGTCTGTCTTTTACGCTTTTACGCCTAAACCACTGATCTTGATGAAATTTTGTATAGATATAGATTAGACCTTAAGGGCAGACATACTTCTTAGGCTATGTTTGGTTACGATAAGCGAGATTCGCTAGTCGTTCATAAATAAACTGTCAACTACTCTATAAAGATATTAAATTAGCAGTGTATATATAGGTATGTGTGTGTGTGTGTATATTTAACGTTATAAATGGACATAGATATCTAAACCTTTTGAGCTTCTATTATTTTATTTGTGTGTAAAATATTAGGCGAGAAAAAAAAATACCGAAATCATTTACTTAGATAAAACGGATCTAAGATAATTGAGTTGGGAAAATCCGATTACAAAAATATAATTTCAACTTATTATTTTATTTATTCTTAATTTTACTCATATTGAGATGAAAAACATGACCACTTTTTTTAAATTTATTTTTCTTCATAGTGAACACAAGTTAACAATAGTCATCAGTTGCCAAACTCCATAGCAATTTGTCGGTCTGTCTGTGCTCATGCAACAGTAGGACTGTTTATGGAAAATATTTAAAAAAAAACAAGTCAAATTCTAATGAAATCCCATAACTGACCAGTCTACTCTATTTAACTGAATATTTTCTGTTTACACCTAATTATTAAGAAATCAGAACGATTCCTTTCAAAGAAATATTGCTCACAAATATTATGACGTCAATTTATCATGCGTTGTTTTATGTGTAATGTTTTGAATTTACAAGAAACATTTGATAAAGGAATATACGGGAAGTGACTAGGAATTACTTAGCACTTTATTAGTTACATGTACTTTACTTTATATTTATGATGATTACTGACGTATTGATATTGCTACTAACATTTAAAAGAAACAAAATAGCAACCCAGTTTTGGGCCTGACCATAATCTACGAAATCTTTATGTGTATTACTTTACAATTGCGAAAATTACCTTTGACACTACTGATGGTGTCATTGGGAATAATTTGTACCCTTGACACTACCGGTAGTGCCATGGGGCAAGAATTTTACCCTTGACATTACCTAGCGCCATTAGGTAGTGCCACGGGGCAGTCACCTTATTAAGTAGGTACCTACATTCCATTTCGCCAGGTACAAAATGGAGTGTAGTTATTCAAAACTTGTATACCTACCTATGTGCATGACAATGCACTTTTTGGACAATTAAGTTTTTGTTTCTGTTCTTAATGTTTCTATTTTAAATTGACTTACTTTGCTTCTTTCATGTGTGCTCTGAATGTTTCGCACAAAGCTGGTTCCAAATGGATAAAAAGAAGTTACGTTTATGAATTACATATAATATGACATTTATCTTATTATATATGTATAAATACGAAACTTAATTACGAATTAATAGCGTCACCAGTATTAACCATTTTCAACAGTGAAATGTGATGTAATAATTCATCAATTGCTTGATTAAACTCTCCCTAGTCAAGCATAACCTATTAAAAATTAGTTAAAATAAGATAAGAATGGAAGACTTTTAATAACACAATACATTATGAACTAATCTTATTGTAACGTGTACACCATCACGTAGCACTTTCCACATAGGCGTGTATTCAATGAGTATGTATCTACATGAACTTTGAATGCGGAAACCCCCGTCATGTCGGATAAAAAACCCTTCTTGCCTTCGAGTCAGTTTTCCTGTTAATATAATTACTAGTCATTGATTGATGCCATTTCGACACACAATTTACAACAACTATTAGTACCTAGTAGTATAAACCGATGAAAATGAAATTTTTGATTCCATTCTAAAAGATAATTCTAAGGCTAATTCTGCACCCAACTGTTGAATGTGCTCAATATATTTTTATATAGAGGTCGCCTTTATGACGTCTGCCTGTACCCACTAATCATAATATCATAAAACAAATGATGCATCAGTGTGCGGTTTGTTTCAACAGTTCTGACTCAAAGTAAGAATCATTTTAATAAACTCAAGAAGAATGTCGGTGACAGGTCGGTAGCCCACTTTCAAATCCTTAATTGTTATTTACTGATTATTAGGTTAAGTAGATTTAAATGATTACTTAATCTAAATAAGAAGTCTATGGGGAAATCCAATGTATCTCATTAAGTGATGGACCAAATTCTTTATTATGTTTTAATTTACTTACACAAAGTGTTCTCTTACTGAGTGTACACACAGTGGCACAAATACCTAAATAGGGTGGAGAAATCTCCCAAACACTGCACTAGGAGTGTACGACTATGAAGAAGAAAAGACTAAATATGTTTATCCACATTCTAGAACTCATATAAAGTTTAGTTATAATATCTCTAGGACTACGTGTTGTTGAGTAGAATAACCTAGAATATTATTACTTTCTTGGTACGGCTGGACCTACCCATAGCAAGAACCTCTGAAGTTTATCCAGGCCGGACATCTATTTTGTACTCTCCAAGACTTGCCCTAAAAGCGAATGCAACTATAACCTTGACCTCACCAATGGTGTTTAACCTGGATAGTAAGAGATTACTCCTCTTTCATAAGAGACGGGTAGGTACTCTAAAATAATGAAGCATCCATTTTGTAGTCTACTGCATAACCACTAGTCTAGAACCTCTTTTTACAAAACTTTAAACCTAATTCCAATAACCCCTTTTTGCCAACAGAACATTCCTATAAGTGATTAATCATTGAAACTTTACACAAGAAAATAAACTATCCGACAGTAAAATATTAAATGCAGTTCATTAATACTATTGTAAGGAATCTCGCATACTGTATAAGTTGCACCATAATAATTACAGACAAAAACTGCCACTAAGATGTTTAATTACGCAAAATTCCACAATACATTGAAACGAATGGTCTGGACAATGTTGGGCAGAGAATCGATTAACTCGAACATTTTGCAATACATTACCGTTCCACCTCATTACATTTTCTTTAACATCATAGACAGTATGCATTGTAAGTATGAAGTAAGAGTTCTCAAAAATACTACGTTTTGCTTATAAGTGTAATCAGAGTACAGAGATCGACAGTAATGTATAGATTAAAACTACTCATATAGTGCTCATAAATGCAGACGATTATTCTTCGCTTTATGTTTTAAGGTTAATACTGAGCATTAAGCTGATAATTCTGAGCATTTTACGATTAATTATTGTGCATAATAGCACAATAATTAATCGTAATCGTTAATTATTGTGCAATAATTAATCGTAAAATGTGTCAGTATTAATAACATTTATTATCTTATTAACAAAACTTAATGAGCAGTATAAAATATCTTCCTGGATCTCAAATTTCTTTACAGTTAAAATTTATCACTTTCGCCACTACATACACAAACGATACGATTATTTTTTTTACTTTACCAACGCAATTCCCATGCGAGCCACTAATTTCACAGACTTCACCACATTGCGTTTACTCCAAGTCATACGAATTCCACTTCATTTAAGGACCCCTTACAATTCGATTTTTCGACGCACCACAAAGACAAGCATGATATTTTTGGTTATAACACAATAGGCTCTGCTTCGTCTCCAATATTTATCAAGTTATTGTGTCAATGCCTTTATGGCTACATCTAATACGGTCTATTCTGGCCATTGAGTCTATTGTGAGCCTTTCAATGAGTATCATTGCCTAGTCAGCGTGAGTTCGGTCGGCTTTCGGCTAACATCTTTCTAGGAATCTGACATGTCGTGTTGTCGGTATGGATCAAGTACCTTAATACGCAATTGTAGGTAAGTTAATGACGTACATTTTTGAACTAACATAATAATATATTAGTTTATTTAAAAATTGTGCTAATATGTTCTTACTTTACAGATATTAATCTTATACCAGCGTCATCCCCTATAATTACATGAATAAAAGAAAGTTAAACTGAATGACTGAATTTGTTTAGACTGAATTAAATGATTGAATTAGACTGAAGTTGGTGTTCTATCAGCATTTAAAACTCCTTAATTAAAGCATAAATATATCAGCAAGAAAGTAAAAAAAAATACTGTCATCTGACTTTTTTTTTTCGTAACTTATAAAGAAAAGCGACGGGATCGTATGTAGAATAGAAACTTATGAATTACATCATTTTTGTTACAAAACAATAGAGCTCAAATGACAGCATTAATATGTCATATTTTAATAGAAACAATATAATATGTATAAGAATCTACACTTTCAACTTTGTCACAACAGATTTCAACTTTGTTAAATATAAAATGTATTCTTACTACGAGTACTCTAAACTTTTATACAATAGTAGTAGAGTCAAATAAAAGAAAATGTATTTTTAATAACATGTTTATAGGTAAATATATTATATTATAAGTTGATGAATTTTAAATAAAACCTAATTTATTGCATCCTTTGTAGAAGTCGTAAAGTGAATATAAATAATAACTTAATGTATTTTTTTAAATAAACTCGTCAACAAAATATACATTTTACAACGAAATGTGAACAAAACCCGATCGTAAATTAATCCCGCTTTTAACAAATACAGCTAGCATAAAGGCTGATGATCACCCGCATTTGAATAAAATGATTACCATCTTATTGTAAGACGCGTGCGCAAGCGTTTCAACACGAAATTTTATGTTTATCATTCTATTTGACATTTTTACGAACAATGCGCGTTCCGTCTCATTCTCACACACGGATACGAACTTAGAGCAAAAGGAATGGAATGTGATTATCAAGCGTTCTTTACATTTTGAAAGAATTTCAAGCATGAGCTGAATCACTGTATTATAATTACTACGTTTGTGGTTTTATGAATAGGTGAAATAAAAGGATTATAAATTAAGAAAAAAACTTCAGTGTATACATCCAATTCACGAAGAAGTATTTTCTAGTGGAGCAGAGTGTCCATGACTAAAATTTAGAGTTAGGCAGGTAGATACTATATTATATACCTACTTACCGAATTTCGAATGATGATGAGGGATTACATAAAAATATATAGGTAACATTTTATACGTGTGGAAATCCCCACGAGTCTAATGCTATCCTATATGCTATGCAATAGAGGAGTTAGATCAACTAAAACTCCATATTCCACTCAGTATAACTTTAATCCCACTGAAAACACACGAGTATCTCAGTTTAATGAAGTAATTCTTGGAGACTTGCATTCTATTTCCTTGTTGCATGAGATGAAACGTCAAATGCCTACTTAAAATGGTTTATAATACATTTTATTTGGAAAACATGACTCCGCTTATTAAGTACATCTTTCTAAATTTGAAAAACATTATTATGGAAACTATAAAATTACAAAACCTAACCTATCTTTTGCAAAGTATATAATATACTAATAATAAGTATTTAAATTGAAGCCAGCCGAGGCAAATTATAATATACAAATGAGAGTGTAAGCAGAAATAACGAAACACTTTATGTCCCGCGCGTTCCCACAGGAAAGGTATGCGACGGACAAGCACAGAGCCAGCAATGGAGACGACACTATTGTTCTAGAAATTTGAAGAAATTCTTGATACTTCACGAGTACCGCAACAGCTGAGGGTGGTACTACTAAGCATTAGGTCCTGTTTCAATTAGGTACCATGAGGAGTAAGGTTTTACTGGTAAGAACTTCTCAGAAGCTCCAAAGAGTTTGGGCAAAGAGAAAGTGTATATATAAAATATTATTCCGTATATATCCGTTGGTTAATTCGAAATAGTGCCGTTGTTAGTATTGAATTTAATTGACAAGGAATATGTTTTAGTAAGAAGGTATTGCGATTATTTCATTAGGTGCTTCAACAATAAAATTTTAATCCTTCAGGTACCAAACTTCTCGTTTATATATACATATGTGTGTATACCAATATCTTATAACAATATATCTACTACAAATTAATCATAAAAATATACAAAAAAGTAGCACAATCAACACGTCTCTACATCACTTTCTGTGTGCTCATCCGAGTACCCGTACACTGATATATTGGGGCCCCGGTCGGATAGCCTCCGGCGTTGGGCCTCGGCGGCTATTCCTTAGGTAGGTACCGACATAACGTGTAGTTTACTGATTAACTCGTTATATAAAATACCTACATAGGTAAATTGAGAAAAATCTCAATCAACTGACTGACAGTTTGAATAAATAGCGAACACCTATCATTAATAATATTTAAAAAAAAGCATAAATACTAATGACAAAAAGACCAATCTTCAATCTCTCCAAATACTATTTACGCCTTCAGGCACTGTTTATAAAAACATCCCACAACTCCGATGTATAGCTAAATACTTAATGTATAAAGAGCGGATGTTCCTCTCATACCCTCACAGAGGGCGTGCCCGGTAGCTAAATAAACACGCAACGATCCACTTATGTATGTATGTACCGCAGTCGGCTACTGGTTTACGCGGCGGCCAATCAATGCGTGTAGGTAAAAAATGATTCTATATACAAGTGAAATGAAATTTTCTGTCGGTTGTTTTAATTTTCGAACTTTGGTTGTTCTTTGAGGCGTTTTGTTTTAAAATAGGATTTAGTTTTTCAGGTGTGCATTTTTATTTCAATAAGATTATGTTTAATTGCAATGATTAGTTGGAGGATGAAGCACATCAAAATATTAAATTCTATGTATCTTTTAAACATTGAAGACGATTAAATATGACATACCGACATTTTGGTGTTTAAAAGATAAAGTTGACCTAAAAATAATCTTAACCAGAGCAGTAATTACATTTTAAGGTAGATATATATCTTTTTAACCGTATCTTCTATTTATCCTTAGTGGGATTGAGTTACCTTAAGCTACGATAACCGTTAATCTCAAGTGCCTAGGCATTACGCTACGTTGTCACGAACGATGACGATTCCTATCGATACGCTCGAAGAACTTAATGGTACAAGAAAACTTGAACACCGTTGAAAATTTCTGTAAGTAAACTACCTTCATGATTGCTTGAGAAAAAAAAACGATAAACCTTGTAATTAATAGGTACATTGTCTGTTACTGGCTGTTAACATTGAAGCTTTTTTTTCACAACCCATATCCTGTTAAAGGATTGCGCACGTTGAATTATGTATGACGTAAACAATGATCTAATCAATTCGTCACACGTCAGACGTGCGTGTCCACATGTGTTGAATGAAATTCGGCTACTGTTCACCAATCAGGAGGCGAGGGGCGGAGCGCGTAACACGGCAGCGAATTGTTGAACCGCGTTCAAAAAAAGAATATTCATTTTTTCACTGCTTCGCCGCGCGTGAGTTGCGATCAGCGTGGGTGGGACTTTCTATCGCCCGCGGGGTTTTTCTCGTGGGATGCAAACGATCTAACCTATACAGCCTATACTTACGATATGAATGGCTATCGTCAGTTAAATTTATATGGGAGAGTCAGATTGCCTTTTTATAAAGTACTACATATAGGTGTTTTACAGTTTTACAGTAAATTTATATGTACCTACTTTTTACATAAATGTTATTTTGTTTTAGTATTATATTTATAAAGTTAGTTACATTTCGGCATTCCTGTCGTTTAATTTGGGTGACTCTAACATATGTGCAATAGGTACTAATCAAATAATCTAATATTATCGCTGTGATAACAGTGACATGAACAAACAATCACACAATTCAAATAAAACACTCCGAATTTCGGTCGAACAAAGACTACATTTAAGGCTGTGTACACAAAAAGCGGTCAGGTAGACATCACCTGTGGCGCTTACGGGATGTTTGCGGTCAACGCAAAGCTCAAATAGCGCCAGTGCGAACTCGCCTTTACAAACAAAGTTATTCAATGGTGTGACGTAAATATGAATGAACGTGCTAAGTGCCTATCTCCTATCGAAATATTAGTGTCAAAAATAACACGAAGAAAAAATACAAACCACCGGGTCCAACCATTTTATATTACCGGAAAGACGGATTTTGATTGCCTCTCGAACTCTTTGCTCTTATTATTACGTATTTCAATTGTTTATACATTTTTGCTATCATAATAGTAAAGATAGGTAGATTGGTACCAGATGTATAATAGGTAAAATATATCTATTTCTGTACTAATTATATAGATATTTTTAGGAAATTTCAATGTAGGCTTGTAGCTAAACTTCATGGATACAAATGTTTGTACTGAACGAGCATCGAACACGCGACCTACGGCGTAGCAGCGAACGTACACCGCTACGCAATACTGGTATAATAGCTAAACAATAGTTTGAGTAAATTTGTATTTCCTGACTAACAGTCTTCTAAACGACCTCTTGCTATTTTTTAAACTAGATATTCTTAGACAGTAATCATTTCCTCACTATCAGTGTGTGGTTTTTTAAGATGCCTCATCTTCGGTTTATTAAATCTATAATTAAGATAATTTTAAAGCAATTAGTTTGCTAGACTAAACAAATTATAAGGAAAGATCGCGGGTTCGAGTCCCGCCCGAGAATTGATTTCGCTTTTTCCAATTTATTATAATAAATCTATAATTATTTAGGTTTGAAAGCTTCACATTAAAATACTTTTACAACACACCTGCTCATAAAAGTACTATTATTATAGTGATGTGCCGTCATCTGTGCAAATGTTAAAATAGTCTACCATAGCCATCCAAATCAGAACACCCGTTATATCATATCCATTGTCAAACACCCAAGTACCACCAGCCTATGTGAAAAAGTAACCAGCCTAATACATTACAATCAATGAATCATGTCGAACCACTCACACAGAGACCGCACCTTTCAAAGATAACCGACAAATCAATAAAGTGGCCAATAATAATGTTTCAATTCCGCACCTATCACAGAACAATACTTAACAATAACGTTATCATGTCGGTTCCTCAAAGCTGTAGAGAATTACAAAGCCGACTCGTGCGCAAACACACGACAGTCTTATCTTCGCCTCACCCCACCTATTTAAACACAGATAACGCACTAAGAAATATATCAATCTTTAACCTAACACTTACATATTGGCTTAATCTTTGTGTAAGGTTTTGATAACTTAAGTTGTTACGATCTTTTAGGTATAATATCTATAGGTATATTCTTAATAAGCTTGTCTTTCATTTGAAGTTTACATCGTACATGAGTTAATATAGATTAGTAAACATTGTTGGTACTTATATAATAAAACATACGTTATCTACGCGTTTTGTTTAGGTAATTTTCCACTTGTATTAAACCTGCGTTAAACGTTTCCGTGAGTAAAGTTTTATGGAAGCGGTGAACATCTCTTGAATTTATTGGCTATTGAATGGTTCATCGAGTGTTAAACTGAGTTTGTAAGCTTACACCGAACACAAGGGATTTGTAGTTCTCGAAGTTAGCTACTATTTTTGAAATACATTTTGTTTTCAGTTTTAAAATATATAAAGTAACTAAGTAAATACCTAATGACTCCCATATTGACGTGTATTCATTTTGTATTCTTTAACTTCTTTTTTGTTAACAAAATATTGCACGCCGCAAGGCTAAATATAGTGTTACCTAATTGTACGAACATAACATCCCATATACCTGTATTTGCAATTATAAGAATAAATAAATAAATAAATCTGTATCTAAGTATGTAGTATTTTACAGGTACATTAAATTTGTTGTACAAGCTTTAGGAAATAGAAACGACATAGAAGAGAACGAAAAATAATAACATCAAAATAATAGTCTATTATCTACATCTACGCACAGTAGTCCACTTAGGGCTACCTATGTGGGCCGACTTATATTGCACATCAATGGCGAAGGTTGAAAATTTTCAAAAGGAAAGCTAAAAAAGCAAGCTGGTAAGAATAGTTTATAGGGACTCCTCGCCACTGTTGCACAATATGGCTTTTACTCACATGTATGAAAATAAATATATCATTTTTATATCTACTATGATAATTGTGTACTGAAACGATGCTTTGAAAAAAGAATTAAGATACAGTTTTAATGTAAACCGGCCTTTGTTAACATGCACGAAAACTTAATTGCTAAACTTAAATGCTTGTAACTTGTAACTGAAGAAAATAGAATAAAAAAATGTAATAATCGAAATTATCAAGTCTCCACAAAAAATCTATCCATTTTAAATTCGGGCTGGAAACTATATGTCAACATTTAACACATTCAGCGTAAAATTTGTTTATCTATGCCGACCAAACCGAGATGCCAGCAGATAAGCTTAGCCGGAACCCAAAGCCTTTGTATTTTATCTCATTCAAATAAAAATTTCCTGTCTTTACCGACCTGCTTTGTTGGAACAAATTATTGTAGAACGTTATGTAAAACATAGTTATTTAAATATTTGCTTTGTTACCAAATATGCCATTTTTACACGGAAAATACTTCACAAACGAATAAACATTAACGTCTTACATAATATTTGTTTACAATAATTAGGACGTTTTTCTTTGCTTACAATTAATGTAATAACAACGTTGTAAACAGATTTATTTAACCTACGTACGATCCCACTTATAGAAATCTACAATATTCGGGATAAAATGTAAGACGCACATAATAATTATTTTGTGTATTCAAACATACTTTGAAGTTTTAAATCTGAGATTAATAAAGCGCAATTTTAGGACATTTCTCAATTTTCTCTCAATTCCTCTCTTTTCCTAAAGACAATGCGTCTACATCGAATTAGAAAATTAATAGATATTTAATTTCCCGTCGTTTAGATTTTACGTCGAGTTTTTCTGTTTGTTTGTCTGTCTTATAACGCTTTCACGCCTAAACCACTGAACCGATTTTGATGACATTTGGTACAGGGGTAGATTAGACCTTGGGAAGGACATAGGCTATATTCGACATCCACACGGGTGGAGCCGCGGGCTAAAGCTAGTACTTTATATTTAGACAATACGTCGAAACGAGAATACGAGTATTATGTGCTCCATGTCTCGTTAATTTAAGTATCTATAAATTCTGGTTGTAACGTTCCAAGAGTCCATAGCGTATGAATAGTCTTTAGTAAAATGAATCATAAATTAAAGAAAAATAGAACAACTAGAGCATACTGTAGACCCTTTTATTGGATATACCCAACGATTTCTTTACCCCCAACAATATCACTACCTACCTAATCCAAATAACTGCATAATTTAAACGATATTGAATCAATGAAATAAAATTAAATTGCTTTTATAGACAACTAAAACAAACCTATTTAAAAACTTTATTGAGAAAAAAATACATTGAAACCATAACAAAGTTGATCAATATTTAATATCAATAGGGTATAAATGATATAACGTTCGTTGTCGGTGCATGACAAAAGACTTTCTGACAATAAATAATCATTGTCTTCAGATTATTCCACCCTGTAGTCGTAAAGGCAAGCCAACGTGTTAATACGTGCCGTGTATATACGTGACACATCGCCTTTTATTTGTACCCACATCAGATAGGGATGGACGTCGCAGCATCGACTAATGTTAATCGACTAAGGACAATTGGTTAAATCGAGTGATTACTCATTTGCCTATGTATTGTGTTTAATTTAATTGATAAGAAAATAAGACACCTATTGGTGTAGCTTTAGATTTGATCAAGTATCAAATTACAATTGGATTGAAAATTGAATATGGAATGGAATATTTCATATTTACTAAAAGTGCCCAAAACATTAAGCGATATTCTTACCTATTGTTAAATTTACATGAATTCGTATTCTTTCCTATGTTCTTTTTTATTTCCTACGAAGTGAACTATTTGGATCAACATATGCGGTCAAATATGAATACAAATATTTCACGCATTTAACTAATGTTAATATTAATAATCGATGATATAAATCTACTAAAACCGTCCATCACTACGTTGAACAGTCGATTCGTTCGGCAAAGTTAAAAGAAAGTGGCGATGCGGAGGCGCCCCGCCGCGAGTCCTCGACATTCCCGAAACGTTCTACGGATTCGATATTTGAAAATTTAAATATAGGCACCTATAAGTGGCGAATTTAAACGACTTTAATGTCAGCGGGACATATTCGTTTGAAAAGGACGTTTTGAATCGTCGATTAAATATGCAGTTGAAAAAAAATATACAAAAGTTTACGTTGTCCTATTAAGAACAAGAATACAAGGTTACATAAACCAACATAACAAGAATGATACAAATAAACTACGCAGATATTTGCTACATCATCGGCTAGAAATGAAAATGAGGAATTCTAGAAGTTTATAACTCCATCAAAATATACGATCAAATATTTTTAGATTAGCATTTTCTTCAACCAAAAAATATCACATCAAAGACTACGCTTATAACGTGTATGTAATTGAGTGCCAGTGATCCACAATTGGCGATACGTGGGTGGCGCGTGCGCACCTGCTACCGAAATACGTAGTCCAGGAGTCGACAACACCTTGATGGTGTTTACAATTTATTTGCACACTTAAGTAAATGTATTAAAGCTTTTTGTATAATTATCAAACATGCTTTAGCGAGGATTATGGCTTCTTTTATAAGAAATTAAATTATATCTACCTTAGTCTTTTACGTCAATTTTATTTGTGATGCAGAACGCCCTACTAAACAGTAAAAATAAAATAGAGATCTCTTTTTGTTCCATATTATTTTGGCATTTTTCGATGTATTTTGCATATATTTTTAATTGGAATAAATGAATAAAATAAAAAATAAAAATAAATATGTATTTTGTTCCGCGTTGTGTGGCAAAAGACTTCGTTTAGCTCTTCGACTACAAAATTGAGGCATTCAAAGGAATTTAAATTGGCTCATTTTGACACGTAAATAAGTTATTATCTACCTTTTAACATGCGTTATACTTGTGGTATATAATTATATAAATAATTTAGAACTTATCTTCCAATCTTTAACCAAATTTGCATTTGGAATTGCTAATAGGTATACAAAACATCGCATATTTTATTGACATTTATTATGTTTAAATACGTACTCCCATACAAGTAGAGCACTGGTAACCTTAATGATATTTATATATTAATTTATACTTTTAATATCGGTAGGTATGGACCAGTTTGATAAAATTAAAATTGAGGAAATTAATTATGGCTGATTTATATTTGTTCTTAATAAAGAAGGTACATAAATACCTATGGTTATTTTTAGAGTCATGCATGACGTAATGAAATCTTTTTTAATTATATAGAAACATGTTTTAGAACCTTTATTTGTATGACACACTTATAGTTTTACGTATAAATCATAGTTATTATGTAGGTAGTCTTGTACTATTATAAGTATTATGCACGTGTCGTAAATGAGTAGCTGTAAGTGCAACTTACAAGTAATAATTAACTTTATAGCAGAGTTATGGTTGTATTTAAATACCGGTTAGTTTTTTGTATTTTCATTTAGCTGCACGTTTATAGATTTTTATTACGTACATGCAAAAGTAATTAAGTACTTATAGCCTATAGGTATTGATTTCTTTAGTATCGAGTGTGTACAAAAATAAACGTGAAATAAGTATATTTTTAATAATTTTATGTAGGTACATTTATGTCAGGTAACTTTAGTAAAACAAAAATGTTTCTAGATTGGGTTTAACAATATTATTGTAGAAATTGTAATGTAATATGTATGTTTTATGTTCAATATATGGTGTTAAAATAATTCTACTTAAATTTTACCACTTAAATTAACCACGAGAGATTTAACACTCATTTATCTTTTTGGTTCCACATCAATCTCCAAACAAATTCGCACAGACTCTCACGGGAACTTAATATCTTAAAGGTGTCAAAATGCTTGTCTAATGATGCATTCGATTCAAAATTTTAAAATCACAAAAGCCTCAAGTGTGCGTTCAAAAACCTTCTCTTAATATTTTTTGTACAACCATTATTCTCGTATTGTTAAATAAACCATAAATCGTTATAAAACGGTCACTATCGTACGTTGAATGGATCGACCGGTGGGTGCTCATGATTTTAGTAAAAAAATGTCAATAATAAGGACAATATTTTTGGATGTTCTTTTATGAGGCTAGCGCCGATAGGCGCTAAGGCGACATTTACATGATAATAGCCGCGATTATTCAAATTATTTTGTGTTTATGTATGTGAAAGGATGAGAACCGCTTTTTATTTAGGTAATTATTTGGGACGCTTTTAAGTTTTTTACTAAATTGCAGGTTAAGAATTTGTTATTTATAAAGTAGGTTCATTCAAATATCTAGCTTTATGAGAATACACGCGAGATTTATTACGAGAATATAATAGCATAAAATAGTGAGATATAAAATGAAGCAGTATTCCTATGTCTACCTTTTAATGTGTGATATTTAACAAGTTTCACGTATATGTGTGTGAACATTATGAATGTGATGAAAATGCAAATTATGAATGATGATGAATTAATGAGTGATAACTAAATTTTCAATAAAATTTATACAAATATAAAAATAAAATATAATGAAATGTCATTCAATCATTGAGTTTCTTGTTTATATTTTACTGTAACTTACTGGTGGTATATTCGCTTTGTTTATAATGCAAAATGAACACATCTGAGATAAGCTATCTCGATTAAATATCAAGAAAACAATGATTGAATCAACAAATATAAGAACAAATGGCAGAGTACTCACTGTAATCGGGCGATAGTAACGGTGATATTGTTGATTAATGTTTATTTTACGTATAAATTACTCGGCTGCGCGGCGGTGACTGTTGCGTTTGCAGTAAAAAACAGTAATTTATTAGTGGCGACTTCTCGTGTTGGCTCGGGCTTAACGAGTGTGTGGCGTGCCGTGCGGTGGACAGAAAAAACTGGCTCGCTTGGTACGTAGCTCGAGCAGCAGTGGCCTGAGGAAGAATAACCCCAGGAGTCGATGGGAGCTGCCACCGCTTCCGAACGAGCCCCGCACCCCGCACCGCCTTCACCCGCCCGATACAGATCACGCATTCTACGAATACCTTTAGCTACGGCACCGGCGACGACCAGCCATCTCTTTCGCTCTAATGCTGGTGCTGCTGCGCTGGAGGTCCGAAGAATCACTGTCGCGCGGGACGGAGGGGGTCTAATGGAAGTTTCACAGCGAACGTCGCTTCCTAAGTTCACCAAGTAAAGGTCACACGGGCTAAGCGAGCCGAGCGACGCAGCGTGAGCGTGGAACTCAACCGCGGCGAGGTAGCCGCGCGTGCGCAACACCGGCAGCGCCCACATGACCGGCCGTTTAGCTCGGCGCGCTACCCGCGGAAAGCTATCCATCTCTCTCGCACTTATTGCTATTTCTACCGCACTCACTCGCACACAGAGACGTGGAAAAATGTATCTAGTTCTGTAGAGGCGACGCGGAGTGCAGTAGCTAAGTTTTTTTTTTCGTTTCAATAAATTTGTGGTTGTTCGTCTCGCTTAGGCGCGCGCCCGGGGCGTCGTCGAGTGAGACGGTGTGTTGCCACCGAGTTACGCCTTCCGCGCATTCTCGTTATTATGTAGGTTGGCCACGTATTAGAGCCTCCATGTACCGGGCGCAAGTATAAAATATTATATTGTCGTAAATACGGAGTTGTTTGCAGCGGTCTCGGTTATTTATGTTCTGTGCGCGGCTACCGTGCCACGCGCCGCCTATGTTTTCATATTACATAACTTTTTTTACAGCAATACTGCTGTCATATAGTACATTATTACATTCAGAAATACTGAATTTTCTCTTCAACGATTAGCTAAAACGAATTACTAGTTACAATTTCATTTATTACATATTCAAATTTTACATACGAGTAAATTTATGGCATTGTATATATTAAGTTCATATAGTAGGTTCTAAATTGGATTTGTTGGCAATATTTTTTCGTTATGAAACAATATCCTATGGTGGATATTTTTATATTGACATATTGTCTAAATAAGCTAGGTATGACTAAATATTAAAATCACGCAATTTTTAAATGTTAGCAAATTTTGAGTAGCGCGTGGGCGATGTTCGGTTTCGCAGTACTTAATAAATTCAAAATCATAGATAAACAATACAAATATAGGTATGATTACTAAACCGTGTTGAAAGACTACAATTTTCATATCTCTTGTATATTCTCTAAGCCTGCCTCAATCTATATAAGCCTATATCTTACTACATGACTTAATATGCAAGGTGTATCAATTTATTAAGATCTGGCCTTCTGCTCGCACCGATCTTATCTCCGGTTCTACTCAACCGATTGCAATCAAACAAACGTAAGATTTTAAGTCTGACCAAGACATTTCTAACAAAAAAATTTAAAAAACCAACATTTACAATTTTATAACAGTATAGGTATAGAAATATAGATGAAAATGAAGACTATTCCTGTCAACAGGACACTTTTTAAGGGCTGTAGATCTATTTTCATTCTCAGATCACGTAGATAGTCGTGGGTCGTGATCGATTTCGAAAATACATACCCGTTTGTGAGGAATACACTAAAATATCTTTGTATATTTTTTACGATTAAATTGACTGTTAAACTTATGGGCTGTATACCTATCAAGTAATGTAGTAGTATATCTTTTTATTGTATACCAAGAATGTAATAAATGTGATATAAACATAACATTATAGGGGTAGGTATATAGGTATAACTGACTTCATTCAACGTACTATTTTTAATATAGAATACTGGAAAATGAACATTTCATACAATTATTGTATTTCTTTTGTATAACCTACTATTATTGACCAATCTGGATAATTTAGATGAATAATTTATTCAATCTGGTCAAAATTGGTAGGTACAACATTCACTTCCTGTTGACCGTAACTCAACCAGAAGCAGTACAGGAGTGTGAAAGCTGGAGGCCATGTCCAACCACAGTTTATTATATTTTTTATTATGGATACTTAAAGAATCGTAATTGCTACCGTAAGCAACTGCAGCCAATTATGTTTTAAATTTTATTGAGCAACATGTCTCTCGGTTAATAGTTGTGGATTTGACTTTTAAATTAAGAACAAGTCGTAATTATCATTTTAGGGTTGTTTTTGTTTAAATTCAAGGTCCTTCAGAGACCGGTGTTCAATTCATTCTCGTATGAGGGGGACCCTAATACTCGTATTCCTCACCGATACACCCCGCTAGCCAGCGAGGGATTATGTCGTACTCAAACCGACTAAAACCGCCTGCTATCACAGTCTCGAATACTGGTGTCTAAGGTGGCCTAATAAACATTTCCCTCGCACCCCGGTTGACCCGGGGCCATCTCCAGTTTCGAGATTTCGAGGTTCCTCGAAGTGGTTTACTCTCCCACCTTTTAGTTTAACACCGACATTGTTCTTGTATCTGTAAGTAATAAATAAATAGTTGTTCCCGCAAACCAATGAGAGGTTTTGTGTGGTCTTTAGTTGAATAGACCACCCTATGGTTTTCTTGGGGTTTTGTTACGGCGAATAATGATCATTTTTAATTAAAAAGAGTATTTTCTTTAGAATACAGTTATAAAGGATGCCGATTTGTTTAAAGAAACGATGAACCAATATGTACTTATTTATATATTTACTTTTATATATTGTTTACCTATATCGCTATGTCTAAGAAGTCAAGCGGCAGATGCTCCCACTAACCAATGATGATGAAAAGCTATGTGTATTCTATATTTCTTAAAAATCTATCCAGATCTAACTAACACTTACAAACTATTAGGAGTGGAATTGTTTCCTAACAGGTTCAACTATCGTCATTCTAAATTTCATCAAAATCGGTCCAGATGTTTCCAGATTCAAGTACTAAATAGCATATAATATCATGCTTATATTGGAATAAATTCCTAAAACCACTGGGACAATTTGTGTGGTCTCAACTCGCCCATATGCGGAACCCAAAGAATCCTTGTCACAAGGCGGTTCAGTTAAGTAAGATCCAAGTCCTACGGTACATTGTCGGACAAATCTATACAAGCTTTAACGGGAAGACACGCGTCACGTACAAAAGACACAATACCATTGTCAGAATACTAACATTCCTGTCATGCCTATTAACAAGTAATCAAGCGAACAAACAGTTACAACAACCAAAAACATCAAAACATATTAGGGGATGGATTGTTTCCGAAATTGGCATCTATTATGTAAGGCGACGGGGGCCAAATAGGATCTTTGTGACAGTGTCCTGCAAAGTGTCCAATGTTTGCTCACAATATTAAGAGACAAAGAGTTTATGGTGATATAGAATGGGATTGTCCGGCTTTTGTTGGGGAATGAATGGTCATAGTGTCGCAGTGGAGGGTTGGTGCGTTGCTAATTTTGTAATTTACGGACTATATTTATTAAGTAACGTTTTGCAAGTTTTTTTGTAATGTGTGAATCACGTCACAATTTGTCGAATCAATCTGTTCAATTAATTTTTCAAATCAATCTATCGAATTAATCTATCGAATCAATCTGTCGAATTAATTTAGCGAATCAATCTGTTGAATTAATCTATCCAATCAATCGGTCAAATCAATTCATCGCATCAATCTGTGGAATCAATCTTTATCTTTTTGGGGTGATACCTTCATAAAGAAAGTCGGTGATAATCAAGCTATTTGAACCTTTGGTACAGCAGTTCTGAAGAAGGAACAGGTGCTTTTTGTTGTATCATTGGCGTATTTTCTTCAGCCAGAATATTCTTCTCTTACCAATAATCACTCTGTCGAGTCAATTTGTAGGAGTCGAAATGACAATGATGAGATTGACCACTCTATTCATGAATCTATCCAATTTCATATTCAATCTGTTGGATGAACTCAAACTGAATCAATCAATTGAGTAGTTAGGGAATAAAAGTGGGAGCGCCAGAGTTTATTTAGTCATTTGGTGTTTTGTGTTTTAAGGGTTCACATTAAATTTTGCCGAGGGGCTTTTGAACTCACAAGTGCTGCATGGCATTTTATTTATGAATTCTGATATTTTTTCGTCAATATTCCTCCGACATTGAACTAAAATTTATTTTGTTTAGAACATTTTTATTTTAGTTTTAGCTACTTATGAATTCTTTGACACCTAAACTATTTACCCCCTTTTACATTCCACTACCCCTTCGTTTATCTCCTTATTTCTGTGAATTTTTTAGCTGTTTTTAATAATACGTAAAAATAACTTGTAATTAATAATTGAATTAATATAATAATAATAATAATTTATATAAATAGATAATTTCCCTTTATTACAATATTTTAGTTAATATTGTATAGTTGAATATTATGGCTACAGTCATAGTCTAACAGTATTAACATGTTTGTATTGTAGATCGGCACTGTATTGCAACAAGTAGTCGTGCTTTATGGTTATCGTTCATTATCGTCTACGTCTGAGTCACTGGACTTGAGCGCGTTGATGTCTTTTCTTAGAACTTTATATTGCACAACTTTCATAATTGAATTGTCTGTAATTTAAAACATAAATGAGTCATTTTTCTTGATTAATACAGTCATCCTAATTAGATTTAAGATCGTACGTATATTTGGTGACAATAAAATAATACAATTTTTATTAGATACTGCTTCGAAGGTATCATAAATTGGTACCAATGTCATGTATAACAATCATCTTGGAACTAATTCTCAATTCATCTAACGCGTAATTGAATGATTTTTAAAGAAAATTATCAAATCAAAATTAAATCATTTGATTTGATTTGAATTGTAATTTTTCAGTTAACCACAGCACCATCAGTAGACATGACTTTAATAATCTCGTGTTCGACTGACAGTCAGAAATTAAACTCAGCGCTCAATAATCGATTACCCGATGACCATCTTATATCGAATGCTCGTATCGATGGTCAAACAATCATTGCTAACACCGCATCGGAAAACTCGAGCGTGTTAACAACTGAGCACGCTACCGGCCTCATAAAAGCGAATCGTATCTGCAGCCCGATCGATGTACACCTTATAAAGCGAACTAGTCGAACGCCTTCTAAAAATAATGTTTTGGCTCATCATTAGCCCCACAATGCGACGCGATCGGTTCGTGCTTTGTCTTTTTAGTCGGTGACGCAATATACCGAAACGGAACAATAAAATTCTCACAGCTATACAATTGAATTTCAACCTACTGACCTTGTTGTTAAAGTTCAATTCAGATTAAACAATTGTGTTGTTGATCTCCAAAAGAATTGTCCGTTGACAACAGAGACATCGATGCTGTTCTTTTTTTGAATATCGATTGTAAAGAGCATTCTCATGGCGCTGTGAGAACTTTCAAGGAGTACAGTCGAGGTTGAAATTCTTTTCTATTCAATGTCTTTGTATTAAAGCTTTGGGATTATCAAAGTCAGTTGTGCTCACGACAGTACAACGCAGAAGCAAGATGTTATCGGACATTCGTGGTTAGTTAAGCAGTTGAAAGAATTAAATATGGTTGACGACTTATTAAAGCTGATCAGTAATTGACCTTTACGGCATTATAGGTTTTGGAAATCGATTCCCACAGGGGTTACACCTGAATACTAAAGTTGTGTAAATAGATAGGTTGCTTCATATATAAATAGAACATTTGTTATAAATGGCAACCCACAAGGATACTACCTCATCGATCACCAGTGGTGAAGTGGCTATATAAGAATCGAACCAACTAAAACCACGTACTATCTTGGATAATTGGAATACATAAACTGTTACAAAATTGTAGTCGTATAATATCACAATAAATCTTATTGAATTGAATAAATGTATACCAGAAGTGGCATAGTTATATTATATCCAGGAATGGGTGATTGGGATGGACTGGACGCGGCAGGCGGAGGATCGTGAATAATGAGGCACATTGGAAGAGGTAAACCTATATAAATATCCAGCAGTGAACTGCGATAAGCTAATTGATTTCATAATTTAAAAAAAACCGCCGGGTGGTTCCCGGCAGAGTAGAACTTGGACCACCCCATCTCCTCCCATGTGGTGTCGTACAAGGCGACTAAGGGATAGGGCTGTTTAACATCAGACAGATATATACAGCCACGACTCAGTCTATACATGGCTCGAGCCAACAATAGTGCCCGGAAAACGGCAATAGGCTCACCCCCTATTACGTGGTACCTAATGCAATAATTGGTGAAATGTGGGTGTTAATTCACCTCTGCCTAACCCTCCGGGGAAAGGCGTGATTGTATGTATGTATGTATTTAAAAAAATGCGACCTCTAATATCTGGCCGTCCAAGTCCCGTGTCTTGTGATCCTTATTGGAAATCTACTTCTGCCCATTGCTCATCTGCCCCCCTCGACAAGTGACAATTCGTTGGCAGACGTATTGTAGAATGATGAATGTATGGGATTTGACGTATATGACAGTCGTCAACGTCTATCTATCTATACTATTATATAATTGTAAAGTGGCCGTGTCTGTACATTGGAGATATTTAAAAAGAAATACTTGGGTTATGTTATGTTAACGATACTGAACACGAAAATATTTTTTTTTTTTAATTTCCTGTCTGTCAGTTTGTCTGTTTGTTCGCGATGGACGCAAAAACTACTGGATGGATTTTGATGCGATTTTTTTGTTAGAAAGGGCTTGATCAGACTTATAATCTTACGTTTGTTTGATCGCAATCGGTTGAGGAGAACTGAAGATATGAGCGAAGGTCGCGTTAACCGAGATGCACGCGGGCGGAGCCGCGGGCGGAAGGCTAGTATGTCATAAACGTCAAAATACGTGCCATATAAGTCAAATCCGTTCATCATTCTATTCCACAATACGCCGGTCAAGGAATTGCCACTTGTCTAGGGGGTCTATTCCCTTATCTAATACGTTCTCATTTTTTTCTTTTTGTCAAGGTCTTAAACGTTTAGAAAGTCAACATTGATGACTCATATTAAATAGTGCTTACCAATATGAAACTTTATTGTACACGAGCATGATATTATAGCTTTATCAAACAGTCGTAAAAATTTTACTGCGTCATCATTAGGTTTATATTTATCTATCAATATGAATATAATATTAGTTCGGTTTCTTATTATAATATTTTACAATGCTCATGAATAACTTACGAAGTGACAAAACATTTTTTTTACTGATTGACTTCGTTTAGTAAATTAAATAATTAAATATTTATAATCATCAACAGATGTGGTCATTTCTATTTGCATTTTTAGACTGGTACGATTGAACTTGATTACCCGTTCACGTTGGTCTACTATTGTGTTAGGTTCTTTTAGACACTATACCTACTATTACCAACTAGAACCAAAGTTACCGACATATCTCGCAGAATAAGCAAGCTGAAGTGGCAGTGGGCGACATCTGTCGAAGGACTTATGGTCGATGGAGCAGACGAGTCCTAGAGTGGAGACCGCGAGAAGGAAAACGGAAGGTGAGACGCCCCCTAGCCAGATGGACTGATGACCTGAAAAAGGTGACTGGGACACACTGGATGCGGAAGGTAGCGGATCGGCAGTCGTGGCGCACATTGAGAGACGCCTATGTCCAGCAGGGTACTGTACTTACAGACTAATTGATTGATTGACTATTGCTATTAATTCCGCACACGCTTAAGATATGGAATGATCTCCCTATTGTGGTTTTCTCAAGCGCTGCAAAATGGGATTCTTCAAGAATAATCTGAATGGTCCTGGTGTTGCGCATGCCCATAGGCCACGGTAAGCACTTTCTACCAGGTGAGCTGTGTGTTATCTGTCTCCTAAATGGTATAAAAAACAATATTACTGCGTTTCAAGGTTAGTATCGTATGATGCTGGATAGCAATGAACTATGCCCACAATAGGTCAGTTAGGTAGTTCCAAAGATACTCGATCGCGATCATCAGGGTCAACAATTATATATTAGGCAGGTACAGTCAGCATTATATCGATCTTGACTAGCAAAGTATACAAATTGATGATGATAAATGAGGTAATAGCAAAGCCTCCGTGGCGTAGCGGTAGTGACCGCGGCCGCTACGCAGGAGGCGCGGGTTCGATCCCCGCTCAGTGCAAATATTTGTGTGAATGAAATATATGTATTTGCATTGGTCTGGTCGTGCCTCGGAGAGCACGTTAAGCCGTCGGTCCCGGTTGCCATGAGAACATCTATGGCAGTCGTTACGGGTAGTTGGAGCCCTCAAAAATCCAAAAAAAAAAAAAAAAACAACGGTCTCACTGCAAAACTTCGATATCACCTAATGTTAACATTGGGTTGTGGAGGTCAGATGACAATCGCTTCACGGAAAATATCGAGGTCTAGCCAAAAGTCCGTAAAGCGGACCCCAGACTCCGAGCTGAAAGCTTCGGATGCGACTGGGAATTAACGCTAAGAGGAAGAAGAAGCAAACTGTTTTATTGGTTTAAATTGTATTATCGTTCGAACTAAAGGTGTGTACCAAATGTCAAAACAATTAGTTGGAAAACCGAGGCATTAAGATCATTTTGAGTACTTTGCTAGTCAAGATCGATCTGATGCTGACTGTACTGGTGGTTGCCGGCGACAGCCACTTATGAGTACTTTACTATCACCAATAATATAAATGGGATGTAATGTAAATATAGTTAGTGGCAGCAGAAAAAAACTATTTAATGTGAAATTGCATGTCATTGAACCCGACGTTTCGGCTGCTTTTTAGCAGCCAGCACTCTGTGACCATAGTTACTGAAAAGCAACCTCAACCCAGCTCGGTGTGAATAATAACCATCGCCTGATAAATCCTGACAAATGGCGATAAAATTCGCTAAAATAGTTTTAATTCAATGTTTATTGCATTTAATCCCTACTAATATTATAAATGCGAAAGTAACTCTGTCTGTCTGTCTGTCTGTCTGTCTGTATGTCTGTCTGTCTTGCTTTTACGACTAAACCGCTGAACCGATTTTGATGAAATTTGGTATAGGGGTAGATTAGACCTTGAGAAAGGACATAGGCTATGTTTGGTCGCGATAACCGACATCCACGCGGGCGGAGCCGCGGGCAAAAGCTAGTACAGTGATAAATGATAAATACTGGGTGGCGCAAAAGTAAAGACCCTATTTGGTTCGGCTATAACATTTTTTCTAAATTAAAAAACTAGATTTAGGTTTTTTTAAATGTATATTTGTACCATTAAATTTCGTACCATTAGGATTTAAAGATGATGTCTTTTAAATGGTGACCTCCAGAGTTAATACACATTTGAGCCCTATTTATGACATTTTGCATAACTTGCCGTAACACTTCCTGCGATATGTTCGTTATTTCTTGACGAATGTTTTCTTTTAGAGCTGCGAGAGTCTGTGGCTTGTTCACATACACCCGAGATTTCAAAAAACCCCAAAGAAAGAAGTCTGGACTGGTCAGATCGGGTGATCTTGCAGGCCAAGGCAAATCGCCAAAACGAGAGATAACTCGGCCTGGAAAAGCGTCCCTCACTAAGTCCATAGTGTCGCGCGCTGTGTGTGCCGTAGCGCCGTCTTGTTGAAACCAGATGTGCTCCAGCCCCAATTCGTCCAAACTGGGTATCAAAAACTCACGTAACATGGTTCTGTAGCGTTCTCCAGTGACAGTTATCGCATTGCCTCCAGCGTCTTCGAAAAAATAGGGTCCGATCACTCTGTCAACACAGATGCCACACCATACAGTAACTTTTAGTGGGTGTAGAGGTGTTTCTTGAATAATGCGCGGATTATCAGTGCCCCAGAACCGAGTATTCTGCTTATTGACATGCCCTGAGAGATGGAAATGCGCTTCGTCACTCATAACCAATTTTGAAGGAAAATCATCCTCTTCAAGGTTGAGGTTTATGACGCGCTGGCAGTAATCTAGACGAGCTCGGTGGTCAGCAGGCAGCAGCTGATGAGTCATTTGAGTTTTATGCGGGAACATCTTTAAGTCTTTCACCAAAATACGCTGCAGGGTCCGTCTGGAAATGCCCAATTGCGTGGCACGTCGCCTCGTTGATGTTTCTGGACACTCTTCCACATCTTCGCGCACAGCATCGATATTTTCAGCTGAACGGCCTGTTCTTGGTCTCCCAGACTTAGGTCTATCCAATGTTGAGCCAGTTGCTTCAAGGCGTGTGGCAAAGCGTCGAATTGTGCGACCAATCGGTGCCGGACGGTGGGGAAATCGTCGACGAAATTCACGTTGTGTTCTTATCACTGATGAATTATTCCGTAAGAACATTGACACAATTATTCCACGTTCTTGGGGAGTAAAACGGTCCATGTTTATTTTCAGTGTATTTTACATTTGTTCACTACACAATTTTCAACAACAGAATGACAGAAAATGTCATATAAAAAAAATAAAGGTATTTTCTTTAGTGCCAGTACTTTTGCGCCACCCAGTATATAGGTACACTGCAATCAGCCTGCCCTAATATCCTTCCGTACATATTAATAATATATGTGATCTTTCCATTCAAACCCAAATTATTAATCATATTGTCTAGCATCAATACTAAATTCTTTTGATCCTAGATAATGTCTTATGCGGATATGATTAATCAAAGTCTTAGTTATTAGTCAATTCCAATAATATTAGTATGATAAAACTAAGAAGACCGTAACGGTATAAAAAACTAAAACAATATTATTGATTGCGGTACCGATTTTAGTGTTCACGAGAAATCGATAAATATGTTCGGATTGTACGGTATTCGATTCTCGGTTTAGGAATGATTAATATTCCCGATCTGCAATCTGCCACCGAATTCCACTGCTTTACAGGTAGTCAAGTCGTCGCATTAAATTACAAGAGTTTTATTAATTTTTTCATATTAAAAGAAATGATTTTTTGTACCACTATGGTATTTTTATCGCTTTTGATAGAATGATAAAGACATGCACGAAATTCAATTAAAAGCTCGTTCTCTGAGGATATACAGGATGATTTAATTTTTTAGTTAATCTTAATTGCTGTAAATCACGTGATCTGCAGCTGATATGAAAGGGTTCTGACCTGAACGATGTTTTTGCCATATGTTTCTTTTTTGTAAAAATGAATGTTACTTATCATTTCTAACTTGAAATGGTTGTTCCTTAAGTAGCAAATATTTTACTTATACCTAATACCTAGTAGTAACTTCACCTTATGACTTTATAAAAATCTTTACTTTTTCTTCAGAGGTCAGATAGCAGTTGTAATAACCACATTCAGAATCATAAAATATCTATCTATCTACCCAGGGCACTAAAGATGAAAGTAAGTATAAAGTCACCATGGGTGACATTTTATTTCTAAGATAGTTAGGATACACCAGATTCCTAGGTCACGCAGGCATATAATGATGGAACACCGTGCGGTTTTCCGCACGAGCTCGAGTTTCGGTTCGAGTCTGACATACACACCTCTTCCTGCTCGTTGACTTGAAGGACAAGAGGGTTTCCATACGCAGAAAAAGGCCAGTACTAATCTTAAACGTCACTCTAAAAATAAATGCAAAAACAAGTTTAATTTTGGTAATCAAGATTTTAAAAAAATATTAATGCAACTACTTTATAACTACATAAAATCAATTTTTGACATGATTTATCGCTCAAAAAGAAGTTGACAGCGGTGGGATTCGAACCCACGCCCTTTCGGACTGGTGCCTAAAACCAGCGCTTTAGACCACTCGGCCACGCTGCCTTACGTGCAATGGTACGAAGTAAGTACTTCATATCACTTTTCTTAATACACTCCGAGTATCATTTGATATTGGCACATCGGACAGAAGAGTGAGAATCTAGCTATCGATTTCGTAGAGCGTTCTCGTTCGTCGTACATTATGCAGACAGTTTGATACCTGATGAGTAATGCTTGTACCTGCTCGCCTAATGCCTAGGTGGCGCTGCAATCAGGTTTAACTGAACAATATTTGGTATGAAAAAAACAGGTCAAGTGCGAGTCGGGCTCGTGTACTGAGGATTCCGTGCAAAACTGAATCGACGAACGATTACGCTATTTAAACGGCGATATCTTTTTAAAGCTTTGACCTAGAACTTTGATTAAAAAAAAAAAAAGTTGCAACCCTGAGTGTTTGGTATAAATTTCAACTTGATGCCTACCCACATTCCCGAAAAAAAGGTCTTGACAGACAGACAGACAGACGGACAACGAAGTGATCCCATATAGGTTCCGTTTTTTCCTTTGAGAAACGGAACTCTAAAAATCTGGGAAAATCCACGGCAGAAACAGTAGGTAAGTGGTTCAGTGTGACATCTTAATAATACATACCATTCGAACTACCTGTTCCTACCTTCTACATCAGATCACGAGTCTTGGTTATATCGAAACCTTGCACTTTATAATCCGAAGGTCACTCACCCACACCTTCATAAAAATCTTTTATATTTCCCTGAAGACCTAATAGTGGTGAGATATATTCCATCACTTTATTAACAATCCACGGAAGACCCTCATGTCTTGCACGAGGTTCTCAAGGGTAGAGGAGGATTTGTCCTCCTTTGAAAAGAAGGGCTGCAGACCGACTGCAAGCTGTTACACCTGCTCATTAACGGACGAGAATCCCATATAACTACTTGTACACCGTATTGTACATCGAAATTCGGAGGTGCTCCTGCTGCAAATTCTATTTTTCCAGTGTTCTGCTAAAGCCTTATCTTTAGCAGTACACTGGAAAAATAGAATTTGAGAGTAAAAGAGACCAGAGAGCAGTTGGATCCAAAAAAGTCGCATAGGTCAAACCAAACGAAGAAGGTGTTACTGGACTCCAGATTCCAAGGTAATAACCCTAAGATGTTAATGAGAAGGTGGCACACTCGTGTCTTGCGCTTACTTTTCAAGAGAAGAGGATTCTGCGTTTCGCAAGGAACAGACTGATTTGCATGCCTACAAAGGGCATTTTGCTTTACGGGCAGTATGCACCTCCTCTCAAAAGTGGCAATTTCTACACCGTCTAGACGGAAAAAAGCTTTGCACTGATTTATTCAATTTTCAAATATATAATCAGCAATAAAAGTAGCTTCACATCTCAATTTCTGCATTGCGCCATTCAATTCCAAGCCAGGCATTTGGTTAGGTTTGCTATATAGGTACTAATTTAAGTTAACCTTTAATAAATTGAATGTTGGATCCCAACCAATTACGTTTTACAATGCGATCAACACAATAAATAATTCAATTTTGCGGTTCAACGATTAAATTACGACCGTTGCCAATTCTGTGTGTGACAATAAAAATGCAAATACTGTCCAACGATGGTATAATTTACGATGCGCAGCCTAAGACAATAAGGTGACCGTAGAGTGCCGTAGACGGACAACTCGTCTTTTTAACTCGACTTTTATTCGACAAATATTTAAAAAGATAATATATCAAAATCCAAAATATTATACGCGTCAGAATATTCAAATCTATGAACAGCAACTGTATTAGAAAACCATAAATTTTCTCTCCAAATGGCATGGTTCCATCAACGTTGTGACACCCCAATATTGTCGACTACGACAATTCATTCACTCAATGAATTTAATATCAATTTACTAATGACTAATATGGCTTGGGAACAACAGTGACACGGCGTACGTGTGAAGTATCTACTCAAGAGTAACCATCCTAGAACAACAACAAGAAAAATTACACCATTGCCACACATAGAAGACATCGGCCTAATGTCATTTTCCAACACTTTAGGAAAACATTATTTCCTAAAGTGATAAATATTTTTTCACCATTGACACTCGAAAAAGGGCCCGTGATTCATCAAAAACAGTGAATAAAACGCTCTTTGTTTCACCGAGTGAATAAAAAAATTTGAATTTGGAACATGCGCGAATGTACGGATTCTAGTGAAACATGCAAAGAGGTTGCACACTCTAACTATAAAAACGTACTAAAAGCCACCTAAATGTAATCATTGGCTGGATGGAATGCGGCTCAGTTTAAATTAAGAAAAAAAAAATGCCGCCATTTTCTGTGTAATTTTCCTTGTAAAAGTTTATGTTTGTCTCATAATCATAAAATGACTTCATCTAGTGATGAAAATGAAACGCATATTCTCGAACGCGAAAAGACTCCTGAGTCTTTTCGCGCTAAAGCGGTAGCTATTACTGATAATTTGCTGCTTCTTTTGTGTACTATCCATAACAAAATGTAATTCATAATCACAGAGTAATCGTTTTCTCGTAGTCAATGGTGAAAAGTTGAGTACCTAACACGTGAAAAAAGAATTCATCTCGGCTCTTGTATCCCTCGATACGCTCAGCTTTCTATCTAGAATCCCTCGCTACGCTCGGGATTCTACCGCAGAAAGCTTCGCTCCTCTCGAGATACAACTCAGTGCCTCGAAAAGAATTCATCTTTTTTTCACTTGTTGGGTAATCTACTATTGTACTGTTTTACACGAAGTAGTAAATAAAGATTTGGTCTAAAATAATAAAAAAAATGGCTATTGAAAAGTCACTAAAACGTCAGGTATAGTTCAGATATGGAAATAACACCAGGTAAATCGCGATAAAATCATTAAAAACTCACTTTATTTCAATAAAATGTGGAGTGAGAAATCTGCTACAAACTTCTAAATATTACTAGTTAGGATTTTGATACACATCCATCCAAAACCCATTAGATTCTCATCATTAGCGTGCGAAATTCCAAATTAGTGTTGTTCTCCTAATTATATTCATCGTAATTGCTACCTTTATAAATGTGCAAATTGGTATTTTGTTTAATTAAGTAGTCGACGGTTGTTCTGCATTTATTACTAAGGTTGAAAATTACGTTTTTGTGTTTGGTATTTAAACAGAAGTCTTATTTTATTGAATTTATATTAAGCCGTTTGTTCAGGTAAGTGGGTGCACGAGGAAAACTGTAAACCAATAAAGTTAACCGTGCAAATGCCGATATGGTTAATCTGCTAGTATTAGGTACAACTATAGGTACCTATATTATGTAGATTATTAATCCATATCCATCCATACTGCATATTAATCTAACAAACAGACAGTTACTTTGGCATTTATATTTGTTTTTCTGTCTGTCTGTCTGTCTGTCTGTCTGTCTGTCTGTTATGCTTTCACACTCAAGCCACTGAACCGATTTTGATGAATTTTGGTTTAGGGGTAGATCGGATCGGTTATCACGACCAAACATAGCTTATCTCCTTTTCTAAGATCTAATATATCTCTATACCAAATTTCATCAAAATCGGTTCAATGGTTTAGGTGTGAAAGCGTAACATTTAGACAGACAGCGTCACTTTTGCATTTATAATATTAGTATGGAAGTATGGATACAAAGGTATGCAAGAAATTGCCGAAATTGCAGATGTTATCTATTAGGAATGTTAGGGTATTATTCACATTTCAGATATGAAACCTTGAACATAAACGTAGCTTGTACGTTACTAGCCACATCCATTTATTCATACTAATATTATAAATGCAAAAGTAACTCTGTCTGTCTGTCAGTCTGTCTGTCTGTCTGTCTGTCTGTCTGTCTGTCTGTCTGACTATCTGTCTGTCTGTTGCGCTTTCACGCCTAAACCACTAAACTGATTTTGATGAAATTTGGTATAGGGGTAGATTAGACCTTGAGAAAGGACATAGGCTATGTTTGGTCGCGATAACCGACATCCACGCGGGCGGAGCCGCGGGCGAAAGCTGGTAGACATATAAAAATCTGTTGTCCAAACTTTAGTCGTTTACTGTTGAAGAAATGCAAGTATTGTCAAAAATATTGTCGAAATTGAGTCGTATCGGAATTTTAATGTTGTCGAAGTAAAATCTTGTCGTAGAAGGATTTGTCGGAATTCAGTTTGGGAGTCATGTAAGTACGTAATCCAAGGGTAACTTATTGTTTTGATTTATGGATAAACTCTATATTATTACACTAAGTAAATAAAGCTTGAAATTGTTAGCATTATCACACTCATAAATCGTGTTATAGTTATATTATACTTAGTTGGTAACGGTCATTTTTGATCGCTATCATTTTTTTTTTAAATATTTTATAATTTCAATTCGATTGCTTTTAGTTTTGAAAAGCGTTCACAGATTTTATTATTACTATTTTTACGATTATTTAATGTTAGATGCTAAGTAAATAAATTAACAAATTTTCAAATGTGTGCGTTTGTATTAGCGCATTTATTGTTAATGTTACAGCGAAACTAAGACTCATTCTGTGGTGTGTAACAACCATCTACGAAATAGAGACACCAGTGTGAAATTCACGCATTTGTGTTATTTATTTCATGTTTTTAGATTGTATCTTTCTATTACTTCATAATACAAAATAATCATAAGGAAATGGTAGGATTTAAATTTTGTGCAACTAATTTACAATCTGTTTGATGTGAGAGTTGAGGAATCGACTGTTAATACATTGCAGGTTTCATTACCGCTAAGTGCAAATAACTTTAAACATTATATAAAACTTCTAGTTACAATAACTTGAGCTTCTGTGTGTAAAATATATTAACACAAAATATGGAACTAAGTATGTTCATACACCCTTACCACAAGCTCGTAGACGTAGTAAGCCTTCCCGAAGAGCGATATCAATGCTCGGGCCCTCTCCGTGAGTAGCGGCAGCGCCGTGAAACCAATTACTACACCACGATGGCAATCTAACGCCGTCGATTCGACAGAAGAAGAAGACCACAAGCTGACTTATTGGCAAACATCATTCAAAATAGCCGAAAATATTATTATTTCAACATTATATTAATACCTATCTACACTTGTCTACACAAATCATTATCCAAATGACATTTTGAAGCGAGTTTTTTACATCTTATTTCCTTCCTTATCATTTTATTGTCCACAGACTTCTATTTAACGTCTACAGAACGGACGGCCGGGCCAAAAAATCAATTTACATGCTATTTAATGAATGTATTATGCAGATATAGTCAATTTTATTCTTCGAAGATCGATAAATCTGTGCGGGCGAGACAAATAAGTCATAACATTGGACCGGAGTAAGGGCAAGGCCGTAGACTTCTTTTTTGCACTCTATACAAGAATCGACAAGTTTTCAAATAAAAAAGCTTTAATTCACTGGAATTATTCTAACTTCGTTAGTAAAAATAATCATAGCAATTTTTTTTGGAATAGAGGACTTACCCTACCTACGCGTTATAATATAATATTACACTAAACTGTGCGCATGATAGAATCATAGACCTACTGGATAAGTGTCAATACTGGTTAAGTAGAATAGCCATGCTTCTCCGATGGAGGCCTATTTATCCCAATAGATATGGCCTATTAAGCCTGTCAAGCCATCAGGTTTGACAGTATCCGCAGTTCTGCCTGCGTAGAATCCTGATCCCGTGCCCGTGACCCCATGTAAGTACCCCGGTAACTATATCCAAACACATTCAAACATTCACAATAATAATAGCAGTAACATTTATTATTACGAAAACTTGTATTCAGAAGTACTTTGACTCGTCTCATTGAAGTACCTCGGTACTTGTGTACTACAGATCGTTCAAGTTATTTATAGGCAGTATAAGCATCATAACTATAAGTAATTCGTAGGCGGCACTACCGCTTTAAAAAACACTGAAACTCGCAATTACAACTCGGGCCTTAAAGTCGGCGGTGCTTTGTACGTAGTACGTAGGAATTATTACTATTGTGAGGCATTACTCTTCTTAACTCATCGTCTGAATGAATGCCCATGGTACATGTTGGTCGTACAATGGCCGCCTGTCCTCCTATTATTTCGAGCGGCTGCCT
Organism: Eilema depressum; assembly: GCA_914767945.1. Lineage (NCBI taxonomy): Eukaryota > Metazoa > Arthropoda > Insecta > Lepidoptera > Erebidae > Eilema > Eilema depressum. The sequence goes on from OU612026.1 coordinate 7,690,551, forward strand.
TTTATGCGAACGTCACTCGATAAAGGGGTATAAATAAGCGCATGCGCGCGTCATGTAGCGTGGCGACTAGTGATTGTAGGGTTATGAATCATCATGTGTCGTTCGAAATTTATCGGGTAGTTGACGATTTTCGTGATACATGCAATGACATGCATCTTCGGTTTGATACTGGAAAGGTTCGGTAAGAATATGTTATGAATTTATAATTCAAATTAAAAATTATTTCTTCACTAGCTGTCGGCTGCGGTGTCGTGTGCATGGAATTCTTATCCCGTTCCCACAACCCATGGGCACCTGTTCTAGAGATAAAAGTAGCCTATGTGTTATTCCAGACTATAATCCATCATTACGGCAAATTCCAGGTCAGGCAGTTTTTTTTTCAGATGTTTGAGCGCGATTGGGTAATAAACAACTAAACATCTTCACCAACTTTCATATTTATAATATTAGTAAGAAGTAATATTATAAATGTATATATATACAATATAGTATACAGTATCCGACTTTTGATTTGGCACATCGGGAATAAAAGTGAAATACCGGCTAAGATCAACTTGCTTCAATTTTTTAGAGCGTTCTCTCTATCGTACATCGGTCTTCATTAGAGGTGTTAAAACTTGTTACGAGCATAAGATTTGTAAACTATATTTTTGTTTTTAACTACTTTGCTATTTAATTTGATTGTCCCAATTGTCCGGAGTGCATGGAGAGCAAGGAGAACAGTCTCCTCCTACTGACTAAGTACCTTATTTACTCTTTGATTAGATGGAACCTTCTGGGCTCAGACACACTGGACACAGAGGAGCTACGGGATCTAAAGGTGGAACGGATTGCAAGCTTCTGCAAGAAACCAAAAAAATTGAAGGGGTACCGCAGTGGAAGCTGGATGTTCTTCTCTCTCAAGGGGAAGGACGGTGAAATGGATAAAATGGCTCGCAGAAGTCGAGGGTGGATCATCCATCTGGCCTCCGGTGTCAGAAATAATAATGATAATTTAATTTGATGTCAACTATGTGTTGATATAATATATGTGATGATATCTGATGATAATTTTGCTACGCGAAAGTATGCTATATATGTAGCAAATTCATCATATAACACAATTCAGGTTTCAGGCTTCTCTTATCAGATACATTGGCTAACACAGCTATAAATAGGTACGCTTAAATAATGTCTGTTAAAGACGAAAGACATGTCTTACTTTCTATGTTAATTTGATGTCAACCATGTGTTGATATTTTGCTACGTGCAAGTATGCTATATACGTAGCAAATTCATCATTTATCACAACTCAGGTTTCAGGCTTCCCTTACCAGATATATTGGCTAACAAAGCTATAAATACGCTTCAATAATGTCTGTTAAAGACGGAAGACATGTCTCGCTTTCTATGTTATGGGATTATTCATTTTCAGAACAACCTGCTGATCAATAAACAATAGGTACTTACTTTAATAATAGATGCTTACCGTACTTACGTCTTTACTTCGTAACGGTAAAGACGTACTACTGGTACTTATATACAATATCTACAGTAGGTATCTATTTTACACAACTCAAGATAGGTTTGTAGACATTGACGGCCGTTCCCAATAACCTATCTATCGCCAGTTTTGACATTAGAAAGGATAAAAACGTCATCAATCTCTATGGTAACGCAACTCGTAGTAGCAAAATAACAATAGGATTTGACAAAGGAACTATCTCTACCTTTACCTTTATCTGTGGATATATTATTGGGAACGGCCGTTAACGTGGTTTATTTAACTTAAAGTATATATTATATACTCTAAGATTTAACTCCTTCAACTAGAACTAAACATTAGGTGTGTCGGTGGTGAACACGAACGATACGCGGGCGGCGCGGATTCGATCCCCACTCACTGCAATTATTTGTATGTATGAATATGGGTATTTGCATTGGTCTCATCACATATCATTAGTCACGATTGCATCTAAAGGCCTGTAGTTTGGAGATCGGGGTTCTCTGACCTACTCTCTCTGTTCTTCCTGATTTGGTTTATCTTAACTTTTACTGGACTAATCTCCCAACCCCAAGATTAACAAATTAATCTGCAAGTGTGCCAGAGAGTACAAGGTTATCTCTCTGAAAATCAAATCTTAGAAGAAATATGTTGTAATTCCTATGACTTGTAGAGGCACCTACTCTTCTTACCCAACCCATTAATGGGTTATAAATAAATGGGTTGGGCATTAGACACACAGCCTAAAGCCATCCAGTCAAAATAACAATCAATCCCAATCCATCAAACTCAAATGAATGTGTCATACCACCAACAAACATGATCTACTTACAAAATTGTTATACGACTACAAAAAGACAATTAATTCATTTTTGCTAAGTCAACGGCCGCCCGCTGCTTCGCCACAAACGTACCGACTCATGACGGTGGTCGCGGCGAGACGCGACATTATTTGCGAAGTGTCACCACCAACGTTGAGCGACAATAACATTCGAACCTTAAAAAAAGCACACCCACAGAGTTAATCACATCACTCTTCTACCAAACACAATAGAGTTCATTTTCCCATAACAATTTCACACATCGAAGGTAAGCATAAGGTTGTATTATATTAAGTAAAGGCTATAAAAGCACCCTATCGGTTTTCCGCGTTATGTTGTTCCAAGAACATGTATTATGTTCGTATTTTGGCGACGTGTTTGTCTGTATGTAGATAAACGAGTAAAAACTTTGTCGGCATCAAATAGTGACTTCCTGTAGGTCTCGCATCCGGACGAGATAGGGTTTTCACAAATAACAGAATACGGAATGTAGAAATGTTGGTTTGTATAAGATAAGGCGGATTTGTCCAAGCCGGCAGATATGTTTTAGAAGCGCACTGGACGGTACGGTGAGAATTCTAGAACAAAATAGAAATCATGACTGTTATATTAGTGTACTTACGAGTACAGTAAGAGTATAGTGGCAGCACTATATTGCCAGTTATCTCCTAATAGTTAACTCAGCTGAAAACTGAAGACACTGCATGCTGCTGATGCCGATATTATCGTCATATAGGATCAAGCCAGTAGTTCTCTCGGCATCACCCCGAGCGGAATACTCCAGTCTACCATGAACTCTTAAAACAGGTCAATAATTGAATGGCTGTCATATATTACCAACTGTATACATAATTTTGTAATCCCACATAAATAATCAGAATTACAAAGTTATATTTGCAGTTAGTAGTATGACAGCCAATCTCCAGTCCAATCATTGACCTGTTTTAAGATTTCTTGGTATGGGCTCTGATCTCGTTCCCGTAACTGATTGGCACTTATTTCAGAACTTCTACACAAACTCTCACTCTTATCATATCCGTAGAAGAATATTAAAAGGATTAACTTAAAAACACAGGCACAACAACGAATATAAGCTAGTCCTTCAGAGAAGAAACCATTACATTTAGTGTACAAAATTACATAAAATATAAGGGATCGTGAAAAATTACACAAATAACGTCTGGCGACTCGGATTACACATTGAAACGCATTATATCGTTGACCAAAGTATCTTTTTACGTCTTAATGTGTTCACGGACCCTTATTGTGGAGTTTTACAATGTTTGAAGTGCGCATATTAAATATAAAATCAGGCATAAACTTCATAAAATGTGCAGACTGCAGACTCAAATAACTCAGAAGGACTAACTCAGAACCTGTATGTACATTTTTTTACAATATTGTAAGTTTACCCATCATTATAAGCGTATTTCCCGGTTGCATCCAAGGCTTTCCCCTCAGAGTCAGGGGTCCGCTTACTTCTTACCTTCCTTTTGGTTTGGTTATGTTTTTAATTAAAGCAACTACCGTCTAACCCCTCGATGTCGAGAGGAAAGCCTTCGAGGGTTGTAGTTGTTCGCAGGTTGCCTAGCAGAGATTGCCTTGGCCGCCACTTGTAAGTATAATATGTCGCAAAACTGTATCTACCTTCTGTATTTTTCTGTATTCTTCCTTTGCGTACATGCAATAAAGAGACATATTATATTAATATTATTATTGACCACTACATCTCTAATAGTTTACCATATCCTTTTTTTTTTTTTTATACCACTTAGGTGGCAGACAAGCACACGGCCCACCTGATGGAAAGTGGTTACCGTGGCCTATGGACGTATGCAACACCAGGGGCGTCACACTCGTGCTGCCGACCCTGAAGAAACCTTCTAATGCCCTTCTTGAAGAACCCCATATTGTAGTCGCTTGGGAAAACCAAAAAAAAAAGAAAAAGAAACTCGCTATTTTGTACTCTGAGTTGATACACGCATAGTGCCTACACATAAAGATTAAAATTATAGATTATCAAAAACTTTAATTAGGTAATCGAGTAGGTGGGTAAATTGAACATTCCGCCACTGTAATGTGCACAAAATCTAAAGTTAAACAAGGTGGTATGTCATCATACTATTTATAAGTTAAAATTTTCCATATTCAATGAATCGAATCAAACTCAAATTCTAATAACAATAAATAAAATCCATTAACGCTTTTTGCATCGAAATGTCATCAATGAACAGGTGGTGTCATATAACAAATCTTCCAATAATAGGTATAATATATTATGTTAGTTCTTTTTCGCCAGCTAAATCATCATCATCATCATTATCAAATCAGCGAGCTTTGACTATCTTAATTTGTGTTTCGATTCGTCTTCACAACGCTTGTTTCACGGTTTTTATATCGTAATTTGATATTATGTAGATACGACACATTAGAACACAACAGCTAATGTATTAATTTCGTCCAAAGCAATGATATAGGTGTCAAAACGTTGTGTTAAATAGTTCAAATGTGTAATTTTATAGATAGGTGGACTACTGCCTACCCACAAAATTAATGGTACCAGACATCGTCCAGAGAGAACGGGACGCAATCGGAAACGGTTTTAATCGGAGCGATCTGCCCCCTAGACAAGTGGCAATTCGTTGACCGGCGAATTGTAGAATAAAATGATCAATGTATGGGATTGACACGTGTTTTGACTTTATGACCATGACGACGGTCATAATCGTCAAAATAATGTATCAATCCAGCTTGCGCTAGAGTCATTTGTCAATCAGCAGATGTACCGACTGGTTGGCTGGACCCCAAAGTTCTTCATATGCCCCATACACCCAGTAAAATATACGAATAAATAAAATAAACTACTACAAAATAGGCAAAATAAGAATACAAGACAAAAACAAAAACAGACATTTTCATTCTGGTGAATATCCTGGTGTAGTACACACCTATTTTCAATCACTTTATATTATTATGTTAACAAAAGTTAATAAAAGAAATGACGTTTTAGTGTACACCTTGTTATGGCCATTCAACTTTTAAATTGAGACAGATACATAGATTTAAATAAACATTTATTATAGAGCTAAAATATATCGAATGATCATTCATGTAATATACATAGATATAACCTACCTGGTCTACATGGTCAACTGAAAACCCACTCGAAATTTAAGGCAACCACAGATGGGAGATGCTCTCATTACGCGGGGGCTGGAATTTTTCATATAGTTAGGCTACTGCCTTAGCTTCTCTTTTTAACCTAATCTTTCCAAGTCAAATGGTGAAGGCTTAGATATACATTATAAATATAGAGCGCGCCTATCACTCAGGTTTTTAGCGCCGAGTGTTAGCAGATACTTTGCGATGGTATAGCGCACCTATAGTGACGTTTCATGCATTACCGAAAATATCAATAGATGCACTTATTAATGTAGTTTTTTGTTATGAAGTTTTTCGTTCGATTTGATATGCATGGATAAAATCTGATTGAGGTTGAGCCAGGAGCCTCGGTACTGTTCATACCCGTGATAGCAGTTCATACTTGTAAGACGCGCTCTATAGCAATGTATACTCTAAGGGTGAAGGTCTCTAAACCGTAAATAACACAAACCGCAGGTCCAATGGAAAACATTGAGGTCTGACTCGTGATCCTACCAATTTAGTTCCACCCTATTTCGGGATTATGAACTTCAGTATATCTACTTTCAGCATTTCGTAAATTCGGGATTTTGTACTTGGAAATTTTGAACTTCGGGATTTTGAACTTGGAAACAACAGACGAGGATCTGACGCAGTATTTCCTCTAAGGGATAAGTGTTTATATTTGAAACTAGTGCAGTTCTACTAAAATTACCTACACTACATTCCTACATACGTGTCAAATTGTTAACCTGCTTCTTTTTTCTATTTGAAACAATCCTTTTCCCTTGCCTTAAATCAACGGCTGTTGGTACCAATGTGTTGCGGATTGAGTTCCTGTACCTACAACATTTCCCTAATAGTCGTCGTATCGAGTTTGGATATAGTTGATAACCGTGAAATTAACGTTGGCGTAGCTTCCAACGGGACTCGAGTGGAACAAGTAGTCCTTATAGGGGCTTTCGCAACTTTTATATGAAGAAGTTGTGAATGAACAAGCACGCTTTCACTCTTCACGTTCATTAGTTTAGTTGGTCGTTTACCTGATCATGCGCGGTTGGTTGATGAAGTGTATAGCGATGAGTGGCGGCAATAACTTCTATGTTGGCTGGACAAGCTTTTAGGACAAAATGTGAGGTGAGACGGAAATGAATTTCGAATTTGCAACAAGAAAGACGCAGAAACTAGTCATTAAATTTTGACACTTTTAGTCGAAAACCTATTATAAATAAATCCCGAAATGTTAATTTTCTGTTAAAAAAATAGTTATGCAATTCAGTTAGCATACATTAGTCTTTGTGGTTAGTCTTTATAACCATCCAGAAATAGAAGTTTAGACAAAGTTTAAATGTAGACCACAATATTTTTATTTCACACATTGCCGGTGGAGCAGCAGGCATTTTACGAGTATAATAGGAAAAGTAAATTGCCTTGGCATTCTAAAGAATACCTTAATTATACAGGCTACCGGTAACAGATACATATCATAGGTATATACCTAAAGTCATGCCTGTCAATTCCTGGAGGTGTAGGTGTATTTTAACACCCATATTTCACCAACTATAGCATACGGCCCCACGTAATACGGGGCGAGTCTATTGCTGTATGTTTCTGCCGGATAGAGAACAAGACAAAAGAAAACTCGGTCGATAAACAACGAAAATATCGGTAGACATACCTACGTGTAAAATACGTACAAACGATCATAAAACGTCCACGTTTTTTTTAAGTTAGTCAAAAATCTTTCAGCGAAGTTTTTACTGTGCTAAGCTCTACTAGATGTAGGTACCTACACACCTGCAAAAACTATTATGGGCGTGGTGATGTCAGCTCCACTATGTTCGTTAGGCATGTAATGCCCCAGAACATCCGTCAACGGACTAATCAGTAAGCATATATCACGTCATAAATTCGTCAAAATCTAGTTTCTTACATCAGTAAAAAATATTGAACAATTAAATCCACAATCCAAATATTGGCCATATATGTCAACACCAATTGATTGGACATAGAAAATCATTCTGTGTTTGTCCAGTTTATTATAATCGGCAGTTTGAATGCAAATGTGAATAAATTCTATTGATTCACTAGAACTGATTGATTTGATGAAATTTTATAGGTATTCTGTTAGAAATGTTTTCGTAATCGTTCGTAATAACTTCCAAAATTCTTTGATTATAATTTTTGTGCCAAAGTATTTTTCTATTGGCTATTGGAGTTTCTAAAATCAATTCTTTTTGTAACCAATAATATCAGTGGGTTAGCAAAAAAGACAGTTATATAATTATAAGTTTAACTAACTGATGCCCGCGGCTTCGCAAGGATTTTTAACCCGTTCCCGCAAACAATGGGGACCTATTTCCCAACCAATGGGAATGAAAAGTAGTCTAGTAGTGTATTCCTATCCCTGTACCAATTTTCAGTTTCCGAATCCGTTCAGCTGTGAGAGCGTGATAGAATAACAAACATTCATTTGTTTCTTTCTTACAAAATGTCTTCACAAACTTTCACATTACTATTACCTATAGCCCTGATACTGTATATCCCTGAATGTATCTATATATGAACGCCTACAATGCAAAAATATAAGTTGGTGATACTTAGGTAGATACTGATACTAATAACAAACATACAAAAAAAAAATAGGGTACGAATTGAGAACCTCCTTTTTTGAAGTCGGTTAATAAAAGAGACATATAGGTTAAAATTAAACGGTGCAGTTCTCAAACACAAACCGTAGCATTAATAACGCCACTAAATTCGGATTAAAAGGAGTGAAGCCAGTCCGTTTAGAGGCCTTACCCGTTCCCACGGCAAAACGCCCGAGGCATCAACTGAAACACGACGTGGTACTGCCCGCTCTGAAACCGGGTAAACGCTAAACCAGACACTGCATTTAGATTAGCTACGTATCAAAATACCGAAGTTTTCTTACACAGAAAAGCTTTTTAGTGGTTTTATAATGATGTTATTATGTAACGCTCTGAAAGTTTAAATTAACCTAATTCACTACTATAAAGTATGTAATAGAATCCTAAATATATGAAGTTATTTAGAGAGAAAAGGAGAATGTGTAAATATTTTTATTTAAAATTAAGTACATGTTATTAAATAATTACCTATTTTATTAAATATATTATTAAGTATTATAAAATTAAAATATTGTACTGGTAAAATTATTATCGTTGAAACTATTTCACTAATTAATAAACATTTATTTCGTTTTAACTGAAAACAGATTTATAGTAATAAGTTTCCAGTTAAAAAGAAATAAATATTTTGTAATCTATCTAATGAGATTAGAGTGAAACCTGGTTAAGTGAGACCTCAAGGGACCTGCAAATTTGTCTCACTTATAGAGGTATTCCACTTACCCAGTGTCTCAGATATCCAGGTATAAAAAAAATGTCTGTCTCATTTACAGAGGGTTCCATTAATAGAGGTCAGAATACAGGTTATTTTCAGTTATAGAGGTGCGATTATTTAAAATAACGTATGATGTGAACATTATACGTATGTCTGAGTATAAATCTTCATTGGGAATTATAAAAGGTAATAAATTACCAAAGGTACATTTGATTATAAATATCTTTGTTCTGAATTATTCTACAAAGAGTAGCTATGGCATATTAAATTTGACATAGATTTCACCGCGTGTCTTCCCAATTTCATAAAAGGATATTAACTTTTCACATACTAATAGCTTTAGTTTCGGCATTTTTTAAACAAACAAACAAACACAAACATGATAGTACCTACCTAAACCAAAACTAAAACTGAAGGTCATTAAGGCTCAAAATTAGTTACGCACGGGATTTGCAGGTTGAATAAGAATAAGTAAACGAAAAAAAAAGGTGTTATCTCAGTTATAGAGGTTAATGCATGTGAAATTTCGCGAAATTGACAAATCGCCGCGGATTCGGCTGTCGAGCTCACTTCGATCGTTCGAGATGTTTGTTGCAGCATGTGCCTGCAGTACTTAATAATATTGTGAATGCAGTGGCTGCCTTAGAAGGTTAAACATCTAAGAAATAATAATTATGTATGTGTTAGAATGATAAGTATTGTTGTATTAACCAATGGCGGTCCTATAAATAAATAAATAAATAAAATTCACTCGCTGTCTCAGTTATAGAGGTAACTTCGACGATAAAATCGAAAGAACGAATCCCAGATATAGAGGTTTGCTTCATCCCACTAATAGAGGTAATTCAGTGCCAAGGTGTAGGGACCTCAGCATGAGTCCCAGTTATAGAGGTTTCTCACTTATCCAGGTCCCACTTATCCAAGTTTCACTGTATTATATTTAATTTCACGTAGAATCCTAATTTGTTTTTGCTTTAGGTATAATAATACCATTCTCACTTTCTAGGCAAATCGAGCTGCAAGAATACTATCTAGTCACTAAGCGAAGATTGTAAGATTCATATAAGCATAATCCATATGAGTGTGATATGTCCACTTTCTGAGGTGTACATATTCCATTAAGTAACACTAAAACTAATAACACTGATACTGGTCCCATACGTACCTAATTGCCAAACGTGTCTCACTGTCACTCGTTGCCCACTTTTTTTTCCAACCAGTAAACACCACACAATGTTGGTGTTACCGGGTGGAAATAAAAAGTCCCAAGCAAACCCTTTTTAGAAAAGATACAAGAGAAAATAAAGGTAACGGTATAATAAGCCAATCTTGACTAAAACCTACGCTAACAAAACCTCGAATGCTCCAGTTTCAAGATTCTGATACGCAATGCTTAGATTGACGATCGCGGTCAACGGATTTGCTTTTTATCTTGTAGCTGTTTCAAATCTACTCGCCGATAAAACTACCCACCAATAGGTAGGTATACTTACGCGGTATTGTCCATTCAAGATAAAAGTTAAATTAAGTTAATTACTGTATGTTATAGTCTGCACCAGTACCTTTTTTTTTTTTATCGTGCGAAAAATCCCCACGGATACCTCCCCCGCCGGAACCGGAGGAGGAGGTTATGTCGGACTCGAACCGACTAAAACGCACGCCGACTGTGGGCCGTCGGTTGCCGGAGGTGAGATTGTCGTAGCCATATCCCTCGCACCCCGGCCGACCCAGGGCCATATCTCTCGAACTGGCCCTCATCCGGTTATTCCTATATATATCAAGAGATAAATATTCATACCTCCAGATACTAGATGGGTATGTGGGCCACACCAAAATCTTCAGGATCCATGCCAACCTCTCCTGCAACTCGATACACCTGTAGATTCATAGAGAGGAGGCTCTGACATGAATTGTCTAGTTTTAGTAGTGGTTTAAGACGATCAATAAATTAGAATTAACTGAGTTGAAATAAAACTACTTTTTATCGGATTCTATCGCGATTTATTTGTTATTATTTACTTTTAGCGCGACCGCTGAAAAGTAGCTGAAACGTCGGGCTAAAAGGAAATAATTTAGTTATTAGTGAACTTCAGAACCAATTTCAGAAAATTAACTAAGTTACTTTGGTGTTGACTGCTTGAGAAAATAATAAAATTATGTACAAGACCTGCATTATCATTACCTGTACTATAAAGTTAATTAATAGTGCTAAAGTTAACTATTTCAACTCATAATCTGGATCGATAAAGTGAGCCAACAGCTATGCAAAGTGAAATATTCGCGTTGGCACACTGCTTGTGCTCACTGCAGGGTTCCCCACATTTTAACTACTTTATTAGGTCTTTGGTATTCCATAGTAACTGTATTCAAAAGTAAACCTTATCACTGCGAAATAAAACTGTAAATCAGTTGATTTATCAGCATAGTATTAATTGAAACTGTAATCAGTTACAAGTTATGGCCGACGACTTCTGAATTTGTTTCGAGTTGTGTCGGCATTGGGTTCGACTTTGTTATAATATTTATTTTGTTAGATGTTGTAAATTAGTCATCCATTAGCAAATAGGACAAGGAACTTGAAACTGAAAATTCCACGTCTGGGTAATCTAACTATTCCGATCCGATATCAGATACCTATCTCGGTATCCTGCATAATTTTAGTAGTCTATCTTAGATGATAGGTACCTATATAGTAGGTATAGAAAAAAAACAAACATAAACATAATGGTATCTAGTATATTCAATAAAGACAAAATTAAGATTTTCCGTCATAACACTGTAACCGATAAACGCTGTCATTCTACGACCCACGCACCCGTGGGTGTAAAATTTACGGATAACCAATCAAAGTTTTATAAAAAGGTTACCTATTTAACTATACTGCTGTGACCACATAAATCCGTCATCCGTCATCCGTCGTACGGAAAACCTAGTTCTTATAGGAAATTAATAGAAGTAGCCCTCTATCATTTTCCTAGTGAAAATAATCACTAATATTATGGATGACAGAAAGGAACGAGGAGCTCGAAACTCTTAATATCTGGTTACGTAGAGGCGTCTACACGACAGAATTCAAATCTGGAGCTAAGTTTTGGGGTTCTTCTTCATCTGTCGAGTCGACGGCATATCTTGTCATATTTTGTTTGCCCAGTATTTAGCCACTCCGATAGCGTTGTCAGAGGCACTCATAAGTTCCTCCGAAGTGCACGTGCTTGGGCAGGCAGACAGCAAAGTTTTGGGGTAAATCAATTCAAACGGAACCAGGTAATCTACACTTCTACACTAATATTATAAAGAGGAAAGATTTGTACCTATTTTTGTATGTTTGTATGTTTGTAATGAATAGGCTCCGGAACTACTGTACCGATTTCAATAATTCTTTCACCTATAGAAAGCTACACTATCTGGGAGTAACATAGGCTATATAACATCACGCTACTACTAAAGGGAGCGGAGCAGTGAGCATAAATGTCAATAAATCGGGCAGATTTCCATATATTAAAGTTGGACCGGAATCCGAATTCCACGCGGGCGGAGCCGCGGGCAACAGCTAGTCACTTATAAAACTTCTTCTTATACTATTTAGGTCGCAGACATCCTTACGGCTGACTGTTGTAAAATGGTCAACGTGGCTAGACGTGTGCTAGGTAGGTACACCAGGGGCGTCATATTCGTCATGCCAACCCTGTGGAAACCTTTTACTACCATTGAAGAACCCCATATTTTAGTCGCTTGGAAATACCACAGTAATTCATTAACCGCCGCGTAAAAGACGGAAGCCGTTAGACATAATATTTGTACAATGCTTAACATTTCGACAAAGAGAGAGTCGACATCAATAATGTAAATAAGATGTTTGGCATGAACCGACGATAGCGTGATATATGGCGTCAGGTTTTGTAATTAAGAGGTTGTATGTTTGACCTCTCCACTCTTCCCAGCGTATTATAGACTATAACAAGCAATAACCTACTTGGGGACTACCAGTAGATAATATCTGCTATGTTTTGTGTGTGTATTAAGGTACCTACCATGTAAATTTTCATTTCAAAAATATTTTTATGCATTTCAGGATTTATCACAAGAAGGGTCGGTAACGGAAACAATGTCGCGAATTCAAGGGTTTTTCCCATCTCAAATGTCTACGCATATCTAGCTAGAAAATGTCCAACGCGCCTAAAAAAGATTTTACTTCAAAAGCTCCCTTACTCTCTGTTTCAACTTGCCATGCTGATGAGAACCATTTTGCCACCACTGGCTAATACTAAAATAAAATCATCATCATCATCCTCCGATCGCCAACCCCAGTTATATCCACAGCTTGTACATGACCCCCCTGTGTCCACACTCTTACCCTTCCTTTTTAAAACACTGGCTATTGCAGGAGCGACTGCCGACTGACCCCAACCCCGAGAGGAAAGCCTGCACCAGAGGGTCAGGCTGGATTCCTGAAAATCTTGGTAGAACCCCGTACACTATTAAAGTAATCATTTTTCTTTGTTGTATAGTCAGCAATCTCTTGGCAGCGCGAATGTGACGCCCATAGGCCACGGTAACCACTTTCCACCAGGTGGGCTGGGTGCTTGTCTGCCACCTAAGTTGTATAAAAAAAGCAAAAAATAAGCAGGCATTCTTAGTTCAACAAATTATTTTAAGCTTACTAAATCACAGGTTAACTAAGAAATTAGTATTTGATCCATCTATACAAATATTAGTCACGGCGAGACGGACCGGATATAAAAAAAATAATCGATGATCGCCTTGTGAGGCCTAATTAAGATATGTATCGAAACCCAACCCACCCCTATTCCAAGCACTATTGTCCCTCACCTCATAAAAGAATCACTGCGATCGCTTAATCGAAATTGAACCTTATTTACATAGAATGCTTAATTATATAACAAATATAATATATAATTGATTGTATTAAATGATAAATTTCGCTCACAAGTGATGACCCGCCATATTTGTATACTTTTTATTTTTACTGCTTGCGTAGGTGTAAAATATAAATTATAAGCGATGGTGATTGATAGTGATGAACGATGGAAACTCAACGATATTATTATGTTTATAATTTTAAATTGATATATAAAAATCATGGTTTCCAGTTTGTTACTTGATAGCTTTTTCTGTAAGAGGATAGTCTTCTCTAATGACAGTTAACCATTAAAACTTTTCTTAGAAAGTTTCGATATCGGTGATGAATATCTCGTCAGTACCAATCAGTCAACAGTTTCTGGTCATTCATCTGCATATGAATGTTTGTATTAGAATGTTAACAATTTGCAATTCGGTACTTAAAAACCTTATAGGTATTATGAGTTTAATAACATCTTCAAAAATTATGATAAAAAACACTAAGTAACTGAATATTCACTCGCTTCGTAGGACATTACTTATTATGAATACGTGTTTATTAAAGCATGTACTTCTTTTATTATAGGCGTGTGCCGACAAACTCCGTAAACACATTTGCATCCCGACCGAAAGCTCGCCGCAGAAACCTCAATCGATCGCTAAAAAAAATTCATCGCATTATAGGTACCCGACGGCACTACCTATATAAGTTACATGTCAAAAACATTATCTGAAATTCAAATATTAAAAATACGAAATTGAATCTTGAGTCGATGGTATAGGACTTTTTTTCTTTGCATACACACGATGTTTTAAGCTGTTGTGAGCAGTGAAGATTCCAATACAATAATACGTGCACTGGGCCGGCGCGCGCGCAGTCTGATCTGACCACTACTGTGCATTTCCCACGGGCAGCGTACTCCTCTATACTGCTCACTCGGTATAACGTTGTCTCGCTTGCCCCTGATGGACTGCCGCTCTTTCGTTAAACGAAGCACTCCCACACACGCCGTCGGTATTTCAGATTGTTCTGAAGTGGAGACCGACATTCATTACGTCAGCCCACAAGTTAGCTGCTAGAAGTTTGTTATCAATGTAACATTATGCTTTACACACTCTAAACGACAAAGTTTTAACTCACCTACTATTACTAAGATTAGACGACTTTGAGACAGCCTTGTTTATATAACAAATATCTAAGAATGAAGTCTACATCTAATTTGATTTGTTATTTATTACACTTATTACACCATATCTGATGACCTATGTGGCGTAGCCGTAGAGCGTTCGACTGCTACGTCGTAGGTCGCGGGTTCGAGTCCTACTCAGTACAAATATTTGTATGCATTGATATACTCATATCTATTTGCATTAGTCTGAGTGTTTCTATGTAGAATATGTACGTATGTACAATGAGTGTAGGTATTTCCGCATTCTAGAACAGCTAGTTTTATTACGCTATGCTTAAGTACTTCGAGTCTAGCTAGATACCTAATGTTGGGTACAAGTGTACAATAGTATATTGATTTATCTAATGATTTTCTTAGTCCTAACATAATTCCTTGAACTGAAACTCTCAATCCTGCAAAAGTGCAAAACATGGCGTTTTTAGGGACTTATTAACTATTTAGGATATCTTCTAAAATTCACCAACCCTACAATCTTTATGTCAGGAGATAGATATAGATAATAGCGAACGTATTTCTAAAATCATCTAAATTGGCAATAATTTTATACATGGAAATTAACTGCAGAACTCTGCCAATCACAAATTGCAACAGTTGGATGATTATCAGGTCGCAGTCGCAAGTCTAAACAACTATTTCACAAACGGGTCAACATTTCGATATCCATCGCTGTATTAAACAGGTTTTTCCTTCAAAACGTTCAATGAAACCGTCAATTTGTATGAATCTTTTGAAAGAGTCGTTTTAGATAACTGGGGAATAGAATCTAGTGGTGTGTTGTTGTCTAAACTAAGCTTGGATCAGTCTAAAGCGCGTGCAGTCGGCGTCTCCTGTCAAGCAATAGCTCGGGGCAAGCCTTCATTGCAAATAATTAGATTGTTATTTCGGAAACATTTAGAATGAATAGAATGAATCAATAAATGGCGAGGTAAGGCGATACCTTTAATAAGTAGGTAGGTGTTTGATGCTAATTTCACAGGTGGTTTCTGTGGCTATTACCAGAAAATGTAAGGTAACTAGTAAGGTCACTTTGGGTTGCAGAAAAGAGTTGTTTTCATACATAGGATCTCTGTGCCGTAGCGGTGAGTATCTAGTAGTTTATTTGTTATGTCGTCGCGCGTCGGAGGTCGTGTGATTGATTCTCGCTCACTGCAAAAATATGTCTGGATTAGACATGTAGGTAGGTATGTCTGAATTTTTCTATGTAGGTATGTGCCTTACATGTCTATATTAGTATCTACATATATAAATTACACATATTAATACTTATTCATTAAATAACTACTTAATATCATACATATTAAAGGAACGCCCAAACCAAAAGTAGAGAAAATAGTAAACATTTAGGTAGGTATTTGCACTACGGGGGAACCAAATGCGCGACCTGAGACGTAGCAGTCGAAATTCCTGAACAACAATCCCACAATCACTAGTGGTTTGGAACCGCTTAACCGACTTTGCATCGCTGTGCGTCTTGTACCGCCTGTAGGTACAATGGTGTGTTCAGATGAATTGTTCGATATGATGCCCACGGCTACATTCTATCATCGCACCTCCATCCATCGTTGCGACTGGAAACAGTACGTACAGTCAGGTATGAAAGCCTCCGTGGCGTAGCGGTAGTGAACGCGGCCGCTGCGCAGGAGGCGCGGGTTCGATCCCCGCTAACTGCAAATATTTGTGTGCATGAAATTTGGGTAGGTATTTGCATTTGACTGGCTGTGCCTCGGAGAGCGGGAGAGCACGTTAAGCCGTCGGTCCCGGTTGCCATAAGCACATCTATCAATGGCAGTCGTTACGGGTAGTTGGAGCCCTAAAAAGTCCAAAAACAACGGTTTAGCTGCAACGCTTCGATATCGCCTAATGTTATCATTGGTTTGGGGAGGTCAGGTGGCAATCGCTTCACGGAAAATATCGAGGTCTAGCCAAATCCGTAGTTCAAACTGGTAAAGCGGACCCCAGACTCCGAGCCAAAAGCTTTGGATGCGACTGGGAATTAACGCTAGGAGGAAGGAGTCAGGTATGAAAGGAACTTCATCCCCCGCACGCTTAAACTGTGGCAGTGGCGAGGGGTCCATACAACCCGATTCATGACAGCTTGCTCAGCAAAGAATTCCATACAGAATTCCTCCGGCTTCCCTTTTGAAATTTTTCAACCTTCGCCACTGAACTGTGGAATGAACTCTCTGCTGTGGTTTTTCCAAACGACTACAGTATAGGGTTCTTCAAGAAGGGCATTAGAAGGTTCTTACGGGGTCGGCAGCGCGAGTATGACGCCCCTGGTATTGCATACCTACCTAAGTCCATAGGCCACGCCGCAGGTGAATCCCACTATTTCCATTAATGGAAATACTGGGACAGAGTCTCCCACTATTTCCATTGCCTCTAAAGAATTTTAATTTTTCAATATTCCCCGTTGACACAAAAATTTTATTTAACCTCGACTCAGAGTACCCCGACTCGGATAGGTTAGGTTAGAAGGCTAAGGCGGGAGCGAAGCGGAGCGGAGCTCTCGCCTTAGCCTTCGTGGTTATTTTTTTTTGCGTCAACGGGGAATAGTGAACAAAAAGTTCAATTATCCCGGGATTGTCAATGGGGAAAAGTGGAATAAGCGGGTACTAGAGGTTTTTTGCCCCAATGGAAATAATGGAATATAATTTGTACAAAACGCTTGTCCCACTTTTTCCATTTTGCATTTCCATGGAAATAGTGGGATACACCCCACGCCGCCACGGTAATAACCTTTCATCAGGTGGGCCGTGTGCTTGTCTGCCATCTAAGTGGTATAAAAAAAGTGTTTACATTACCACGTAGATACATACCTACACATATCTACGTACCTACATGTATGTACCAATTTCACAGCATTGTATTTTCATCATGGGTACCTATATTTGGTTCCTGCTACTTCTAGGGAGTGTATGCAAGGTTAGCATCTTAATGATGAGGTCCTTTATCTATAAGAATCCGACATGATAGACAATAAATAGGTAGTGCCTACAATTTTTAGATGTGAAGACGACGGCGCGGAGCAGGCGAAATATGGCAAGTAGAATGTTGCCCATGAATGACCGCCAGGCAAAATGAGCTCGTCCGGGGCAAAGTGCAACTTTATTGTAGTATCGAATTTAATGTTGTATAGCAAGTGCCGACTTTTGCCCATACCGAGCCGTCTGCAGCGCCTAAAGTCAATACCATCCTATTTGTACCTGCCGGCAGCTGCAGGTAGAGACTCCGCGATGTCTGAACAATCCATCTCCTGAATCGTAGCACAAAACAAGCCACAAAACACGATCACCTACAAGCACATCATGGTAAACATCTTAGGGAACGTACGTACCCATACTACGTGATATGCTAAGACACCTCCCTCCCTCCTTGAGCTATTAAATTAAACTGTGAGTTTAAGGCGCTTTGCAGACGGCGGGGCGGGCCGGGCCGGTAAATTTCACGGCGAACGATAGCGCAAAGGGAATCCTATACTACCAACGCACATGATGGACAAAAAGACCGCACCGCAGCAGGTGCCTTTCGGGCACTGGATGGCGGCGCGGCATGTTTTTATTACTTCGCGTTCAAAAAGGCCGGCCCGCCCCGCCGTCTGCAAAGCGCCTAAGAGGTACTAAACACTGTGCGCCATGTTCAAAGATAGGTTGGAAAAATTGCGAATATCTCTCGAATACGTAACAAAAACCTAAGCCCTCTCCCCTCCGCTTTGATGACTGAGCGTAATATGTTGAAGAGCCCCTCCCCCCTTGAAGTAGGTTCCGAAGTATGGGTCCCTTGGCATAACTTCGAATTTAGAAAAAGAATAAGTAGGCCACAGTCGTATAAACACAATCTATGCCTACCAATGAGGAAAATAGGATAATTCAGAGGATAATAAAACAAACCAATATAAACTGATTTAAGTATATTAAAATAGTCCTTTTTCTATCCTAGGTACGCACTACCTTATTCTAGTAACCTACGACAAGAAAATTTTATATAACTTTCGTTATGAACACTTATTTGTGCTTCTGCACAGATCTAATACCTATTCATATTGACCAAGCCACTATCACAAGCCCAAAATCGGTAATACAGGTCAAAAGGCTGATGCATCCTAATTATGATAATAGCACAAAGTGAAGATCTCACTACAACCGATACGATTACACTTTTTCATATTATAAAGTTGTATGTAAAGGTGCAACCGTATCTCCTTTATCGACTGTACATCAACGATCTAATTTAGAAAAGCAGAAGATTGCCATAGCCCGCTATGTTTTTCATATTGTGAGTATTGGTACTAAGTGATTTTGGAGCACCAAAAAGATTTTTGGAGCCTAAGCCCACCTAACCTGCTATCCGGTACACCTGCGAATTAACTAATTGGGACTAACCAAGGACTTTAATTCGTATTGGGCTTGCTATGGTGGCCGTATCAAAAATAATCACACACACATATCTACAATAGAATTAATGAAAACTTAAGACCTAAAGACAAGTGCACATTTCTAATGGCATAATAAAGTAATAAGTACTCGTACCTAGCTTTAGATTTAGCACGTCGAGAAGAATGAGACTAGAGCTAGGATCGGCAGGCTGGGGTTCTGTCAAGATCGGTTCTACGTTTGATATTTGCTTTGGTCGTTAGCTTTTTTATATAAGATTCGACGTCAATTTGATTTCATCTCACTTGAGCATAAGCTGAAGGCAGTCTGAGATACCTTAGTCTAGTACTAGTATATAAGTATAAACTATTAATTGAAATTATATTCCAAAAGTGTAGTGTAGAGACTAAGCTCCATAAATAAAGAAAAAAAAAAAGCACGCTAACCATGTGCATGCGACTGGCGCACGTTCACGCAACTTGTCCGGTGCGTGAACCTTAGAGTAATTAAAACCGGAGCTATAGTTTTTACATTTTATAAATACAAACGGTTTTACCCCTCTATAAAAGTTTCAAACTGTTAATCCAATGTATGAGAATGAGTATGAGAAAATAGAATCCGATCTTAACCGGACCCTCACTTTTCTTCTCGAATTGCCAAGTCAAGCCTGATACTGCAAGTATCTATAAATGTCATCATTTTAAATGTATGTAAATAAAAAAAAAATAACACAAAAACTTATTTCTCTATCTTAATCCTAAGATTGACCACATATTTTCCAAGAAATCAACTAGACTAAAACTTAAGTTCGTAATTCGTAAATGTATTTGAAGCTCTTTGATATAGCTACTTGTTATAGAGTCTATTCGCTCGCAGTTTCGACAAGAGGTAAATGACTTTCATTGATATTCTTTCTCATAACGACCTATGGCCGACTGTTCTCAAATGGTCGAACTTGGCTCGAGAATTTTTTTTTCTATAGGTTTCTAGTGTATCTTTTAAATGTATCTAGTGTATATGTGTATCTAGTGTATCTGTACAGATACACTAAGAAAAATAAATCTTAGATAGATAGATAGATAATTCTTTATTGTACACCAATACAAATCTTATTTATATAGATACAAATTTTTGTCCAAATCGTTATTCGAAACAGTATAAGAATTGTTTAATACCAGATATTAAAATATTAATTACTGCCAGACTTAGATACGTTTGGTACATGCATAAAATGTAATGATAATCGAGCGCGTGTAATGCTAAATAGAATCATTTCAACGCATCTTAACTATCGATTGGTAATATTGAACTAGGAAGCTGGGTCGGACCGTCTATTCCCACTTGTGCTGTTGAGTAGTTCTGTTGGCAGAACTACTGGTATTTTTTTTCCCATTAGTTCTATGACTATTAAGACTATGCTTTATACCGGACTTGGACAGCTTGCTGTATCTAGGCTACAATTAGTTTGTGAATATAGTCTATTTCTAATCTAGCAATATCATAATCATATCAATGACTTTCAATTTGAATGAATTTGGTGGGATAGTAACTAAACTAATTAGACTTAGTGAGTAATATACGATACGTTAGGAACCAAAAAATAGTAAAATAAACTTTTTTAACAAAATTCACCCGCGTAAATAACCCTTAATAATGCTGTTAAATACGAGTAAGTAAGCTCTGGAATTTAATTCACATGTCAACAATATTATCATATTTTTCTGTTACACAAATCTGACTTATATATAGCTTATATATAGCTCGCGATGTCTGACGTGTCTGGTGGAAAATAGGGTCATGTGACTCATGTGTTAACAACCAAAACATTGCTAGCAAATCTGCCTACCATTCAAAGATAGGTTAGGGTGATAGTTTACTTATCAATTTTAGTTTCCCTTTAGAAACGTAGAAGAAACCACCAAAAAAAGAAAACAGATTTATAAAACCTGACGACAATAACTTGATACAAATTTCGTATACTATTTCCTGATGATCCGGTTGCTGTTCAGCAGCCAGGACGCAGGGAAAAAATCGTTAACAAATCACTAACCTAACACTTTAAACATTTAATAACGATCACTGAATGAGTAATCAGTACAATTATGATACTTATTATAAAATACTTTTACTGACTTAGTGTAACAGTAACGGTAAAGCGAACAGCGGCCTTACCATAAACTCTTAAAACAGGTCAATCATTGAACTGCTGTCATTCTACCAATATCATATATAAATATATAGGTTTACAAAGTGATATTTGCAGTTAGTAGAATGACAGCAGTTCAGTTATTGAGCTGTTTTATGAGTTCATGGTATGGGCCCAGTGCCCCGAGCACGACGAATATTCGAAGTCGTAATGTAAAGGTATCGACTATCTTGCCTACTGTGAACCTGTGTATGTGCAAAGACCACCAATCGCAATGCTCCGTTCTCTCGATACCTACGTTTACGTTACGAATTCGAATATATTTCGTACTCGGGGCACAGTAATGCGATAATGCGTCCCCTAATGAGACGCATTATCGCATTACTGTGATGCGATTCCCGACACACAGCGTGCGCCGTTACTATCGCAGCATTGCCTCATGTAGCTGTCATCCCTTTGATTTGACTACAATACACGGATTAGGCTAATAATGTAGTTAAATAGTTATTTCCAGTTAACAGCTAACATAACTGGAATGTTTATTTTCATAAAGTATTTATAATGGTAATTATTAGGTTATAGAGGTCATTATTAGATACCTACCTGATATATCAAATAGCAATAGAGTATTAGTTTATTATTTATTATACATATTCTACACTCCTATCACACTCGCGTAACCTGTAAAACCCGGATGTACTTCGTGAAGATCCCCATACTGTACTCGCTTAAACTTCAGCAGGAAGATCATTCCATAGCCTGGGCATGCGCGGAATGAAATTACTTTCATACCTCACTGCGTGCACCGTTTTCGGTTGCCACTTGGACTTGGTTTTACATCCACAAAAATGTCAGTTATACCGACTAAAACCATACGATCTAATTTTACACCTGATCAGGGTCCTGGATCCCACCGTTGACGCGGTGTTTCCACCGGAGCTACTCGGAGGAGTTGATGGCTCCTTGTTTCCAGCGCAGCCGGTGGAACACATTTCACCGCAGATGACTTCGCCTCGAGGATGACGTCGACGTTGCCCGAGGTCACTTGGATAGAACTAGAGCTGGCGGTGAAATGCTTAGACGGACTTCACGGCATTCCAGGGCGAGAATAAGTTTTTGCTCTAGTCGAATATGCTCTTAAGCCCCGACTGGAAGAGCTTCTCAGCGCATGTTTGTAGTGGCGCCAGTTTCCGCAAAAGTGGAAGACGGTGTAACTGGTCCTCGTCAATAATGGCGTCCGGCAAACTCACCGTCCGCCTGCCGACCATAGTATTGCTTGACGAGGTTTGCAAACACTTTGAAAGAGTTATAGCGAAGTGCCTCTTCGGGCACCCCTCCAGAGTGTGGCCGGAGCTGCCGGATGGCCAATATGGCTTCAGCCACCGTAGATGCCATCATGCGCGGAAGGACTCTGGTGAAAGATGCGGTTGCCTGCAGCGAGGTAAAGTTGAGGTATGATTCCGAAGTCGACCGCATACGACAACGACAGCCGCATGCAGCAGATACAGCGTGCCTATTACTTGTTAAACTCCGATACGGATAAAAGGGACCATTGAGAAGCCCCAATGAATTAAGCGCATCCGCTGCGTGCGTCGGCAGTTGTCGTATTCGGTCGACTACGGAATCATACCTTTAGCGGTGTCCTTGGACATCGCCAACGCGTTCAATACCGTGCCCTAGAGTTGTATTAGAGAGGCGCTCGTGTATCATGAAGTGCCTCTGTACCTCCGCTGCATAGACGGGGTTCGCTCCTGTGAAACATCGGATACGGCTAGGTACTTTGCAATGAGTTCACAGACGGTGCCGTCGTCACGTATTATGTAGATGACATGCTCGTGATGGCGTACGGTGCTACCACACGAAGCGACCCTGAAGGTTACAACCGCGGTTGTCAAAGTTGTGGAACGGAGCTGACTGTTGAGTCTCGAGTTGGCTCTGCATAAAACTGAGACTCTGTTCTTCCAAGGGCCTCGGAGCGTGCCACCCGAGGGTCCAGCCTCATAGTGAAAGGCATTCCTATCAGCATCAAGCTCTAAATGAAACATTTGAAGCTCATACTCTGCGGCCGATGGGACTTCAGGGAGTATCTCAAAAGTCTGGTCACCAAATTGCAATATTAGTGGTGAACCCGAGCCTCGAGAAATCGAGGCCGAGAAGTTCCAGTTCCGCCAGGACATCATGGTGGAGTGGAAGGAACGACTTGAGCGACCGAGCGCAGGGTACGCCGTGTTATTGGCGGAAAGACCCATCATAGAGGACCACTTGTCCTCGAAGCTCTCTCTCCCGGGGTTTCGGATCAGGAAGAACTCAACGTCTGTGTTTCGTCACTGTGATGCGAGCGAGGACTCAGGGCTGCACACGATGGCGGGGTGCCCGGTGTGGATGGCGCTGACACGGGTCCTCAAAGAGGGCTCACAAAGGATTCCTCTCGCTCAGCGATGGGGCGGAGCGCGTGGGCTGCCACCGCCTCTTTCTGCGAGCAAGTAATGCTCAAGTAGGAGATAGCGGAGCGGGTCCGGGCTCAGGTGTCTTCCGATCAGTATAGCTTATAAGACTTGCCTGAAGGAAATCGCTTTCCGGCATTATACAATAAACTGTATACTTATCAGTTACTAGCCTGGAATGTAAATCTATCTGTGTACAATAAATCTATCATTCTTTGAATCTTTTCAGTGAGTTAGTATCTATCTACTCAATGCTGATGGAACTGTGTAATACCATCAATTACTTGACGTTTCAATACCTTAAGAATAATGTTTTATATGTGAGAATAAAAACAAAATTAAAGTCACATCACTTAATATTTTGATTAACACGAAAAGAAAATTTCAAACAAATTCTGTTGACTATGACTATCTATTTACATAAAAATAAATCTGAAGTAAAATAAACAGGTGGGCTTTAGGCCTTATACGCACTATGCGTATCAACAGTGGTGCGACCGTGCGACTGCCCACATTCGGGCAACCGCATAGTGCGTATGAGGCCTTACAATCAAACCCAAATTAATTTAGAAAATAAACTTATATTTCCAGCATGAGGTAGACTGTCAGTTCGGTGAGATATAAGTACCAACAAACTTAAAAGGTAAGGTATATAAAATAAAAAAAGCACTAACGCTGCCGTATAGTTTAAATCACAAGTAAAAGAAAGAGCAATTAATAAACTTAAAACTGTATTAATACACCTTCGAGAACCGAAGAAACCGAATCAAGATAAAACGATGGAGAATCCGAGGAAACATCCACTTTTGAGGAAAGTAGTTAGCGGCATATATCTTGACCGCAGTCACGTCACAAAATGAGCTCTATATTCGCAGTACGCGTTTTTTGAGTGTCTTTTTAGGGTAGCACGGGGTGCTGCAGTGGCAAAGGAGCTCACATCCACCAATCATAGATTATAAATAAAAACCTTAGAGTATACATGTATACTCTAAGATAAAAACAAATTACGCGCGCCAGGTTCTCGTTTCTCTCCCCACCCCCTGGGATCAAGATATATACCGGGAACTATATCATAAAATTGAGATTCTATTGTTCAGACCTTCAAAATGCTGTGTCCTCGCCTCACAATAGTCAGAATACTTTTAGAGTGACCAATCACTTTCATAGAGTAATAGAGATTTGTTTCATTTACACGCACAATCGACACTTTTCATCCAAATTCGAAAACGATCACCTAACATGTTCAACATGTATTGTACATTTTTAGATTTAGTTTAACATAATTACTAAAATATGAAACGCATTAGATGCTTCCTAAAACATTTAATCGCTAATATAATATGGTCAAAATGACTTAATCAAATGCATTGAGCAATTTGTTCAATTAAGTTAGTAACAATCAAATTTAAAAAACCATCACTTACAGCAGAATAATTGGATTTTGGAATTTAGATTTTCAACAGGCAGACGAATTTCAAACATTACCTAGTTCGTGGTTTGGTATATCGCGACGATGAGACGTCCGGCTAAGATCGGCTTACTTCGATTTTATAAATGTACTAAGAGCCCGTGGACGCCAGCTGAAAGTTTGTCAGCGCATGCTCCCAAGACAGGTAAGAACGATGGCCAATTATGAAGTTTGGGTCATAGTGGCTTTGGGAGATGTGATATTGTTAAATTAAAAACCGCGTTTAAAAAAATATAAAAACAAAATCAATTAATTAGCATCAAAGATTTAATAATTTTATATGTATCTAAAATAATAACTACTGGACAATTTCGCTTTCATAATAATATGGTCATTGGTATTGTGACTATACTGCAAGTCTCATCCCCAAGGCGTGTTTCATTTCAGTTTTGATTTAATTTTGAAGCAAGCCGGTCTCACGCCGGGTTTACACGATGCGTGGTTTCGCGATTTTACGGGCGCATTTATTATAACAAACGTATCTGCAGTATCATGGAACTTCCACAGTGTGCACTCCCCATAATCGCGCACGCGTCCGTAAAATCGGGAATCGTGGAATGCGGCATTCAGCCGGACTCTCTACAAACCTTCAGAGCGCTAGTAGACGTCCGTTTTTTTCACCGGATAACGGACCGTGTTTCTTGTCCATTGTCCGGTGCATGTGTGCCGCCCTAGGTACTCGGTACCTATATAATATAAGTGCATAGAAAATGTATTTAGTATTGTCGTGATATTCACAATAAATGGTCGTACCATAACACCTCTTTCATTCCACAATACTCAACCCCATATAAGGAACAGTGGTGACCCGACATTAGATCTGATACACGCATACAAAGTGAAGAATTTTATTTTCGTGTTGAAATTTCCTGCTAAAATAATTCAAGATGACAGATGAAGCAACCCAGCAAGCCGCTAACGGAGCAGAAATTGCTGTAGTTTCAGTATCGTCAAGGATTCCGGAGTTTTGGCAAGATCAGCCAAGGCTCTGGTTCGTTCAATGTGAAGCTGTCCTTGGCCCGCAAAAACTCAGTGACGAGGCGAGGTACAACATGGTAATTACCAAATTAGGGAAAGATGTTGTACAGCAAGTCAGCGACCTCCTGCTGACGCCCCCAGAAACCAAAAAATTTAGCACTTTGAAGGAGCGACTACTGAAAATTTACGAAGAGTCAGAAATGCGACAGTTTCAAAAATTATTAAGCGAGATGCAGTTAGGGGATCAAAAACCCTCCCAACTCCTACGAAAAATGCGAGATCTGGCACGTGGGAAAATTCCGGATGAAACTCTCAAAATTATGTGGCAAGGTCATCTACCATCCGAAATACGAGGCATTCTAGCAGTAACAGAAATTAAGGATTTGGAAAATTTGGCTACTATCGCGGATAAGGTATTAGAAACAACAAGACCTTCACAAATTTCGGAAGTACAAGCGGTGCCCGGCAGTAGCAGTGACAATTCTTTTCTCCTGGCAGAGTTAGCAAAACTTAGCTTAAAAGTACGGAATATGGAAACGCAGAGAAATCAGGGAAGGAATTTTGATCGGTATCGCTCTCGGTCAAGGTCTCTATCGCGTGGAAGAAATATGAGTCGACGTTCGCCAAGTAGTCCAGACTGGCTTTGTTATTATCATTTTAGATACCGACATAGAGCAAGGCAATGCATAGAGCCGTGTGCATGGAAAAAAGATAACAAGCAGGAAAACTAATTGAGGTGCAATCGCAGGCGGAGATTTGTACCATAACTCCAGTTCACCGCCTTCGTGTTACGGACAATAAAAGTAGGTTGACATTTTTAGTGGACACGGGTGCTAATATTTCTGTGCTACCAGTGAATAAATCTCGTTATTTTAACACAAAGTGCGATGATTATAAACTGTATGCTGCGAACGGTACAGAAATTAAGACATACGGTGTAAAAACTTTGAACTTAGACTTTAATTTACGTAGGCCGTTTCAGTGGACATTTGTACTGGCTGAAGTCAAGCAACCAATATTAGGTGCTGACTTTCTAGCCCATCATAAGTTATTAGTGGACTTAAATAAACGGAGACTTGTGGATTCTGTGACGAACTTACAGGCGATCGCATCGGTGTCAGTGCAAGAACAACCTACAGTGAGAACTATTGACTATAAAAATTCATATAGTGACATTTTATTAGAATTTCCGAATGTGACTAAACCAATGTGTTTTAAGACTACTCCACGCCATTCTGTAGTGCATTACATAGAGACTACGGGCCCAGCTGTTTACGCGCGCCCGAGGCCTCTACCGCCGGACAAATATGCTATAGCAAAGGCAGAGTTCCAGAGAATGCACGAAATGGGTATATGCAGACCATCAAAAAGCAATTGGGCGAGTCCGTTACATATCGTAGTGAAGAAAAATGGAGAAATAAGACCTTGTGGCGACTATCGTAGATTAAACGCTATTACGAAGCCAGACCGATATCCAATACCGCGTAT
Organism: Eilema depressum; assembly: GCA_914767945.1. Classification (NCBI taxonomy): domain Eukaryota; kingdom Metazoa; phylum Arthropoda; class Insecta; order Lepidoptera; family Erebidae; genus Eilema; species Eilema depressum. The sequence continues at coordinate 7,718,309 of OU612026.1, forward strand.
TCAAGATTGCACGTATCTATTGCATGGGAAAGCTATATTTTCACGAATAGACTTACAAAGAGCTTACCATAATATTGCGATAAATGAAGATGATATACCAAAGACAGCTATAACCACACCTTTCGGATTATGGGAATTTCCAAAATTAGGATTTGGGTACAAAAATGCAACGCAAAGTTTTCAAAGATTCTTAACAAATGAAGTACTAAAAAATTTGGACTTTGTTTTCATATATATAGACGATATCATCATAGCGTCCTCTATGGAAGATCACAAAAAACATATACGAGAAGTGCTGAAACGTTTAGACGAGTATGGAATCACAATTAATTTGGCAAAATGCGAATTCGGCAAAACAGAGTTGAACTTTCTTGGGTATCGTGTGTCAACTAATGGCCTGAGTCCAACAGAAGAACAAGTCAAGGTTATTTCGGAATTTCCAAGACCGAATACTGTGGAGGAATTACGTCGATTTTTGGGGATGGTGAATTTCTATAGGCGACACCTTCCTAAAGCAGCCGAAACACACGCAAAGTTGAATGCTTATTTACATAATGCCACAAAGAAGGACAAGAGTATTATTGCATGGAACGATGAGTCAATAAAAGCCTTCGAGGATTGTAAACAAAGCTTGAAAAGCGCTGTTACACTTTCCTTTCCGTCGGCAGATGCATCAATCGCTCTCATGACGGACTGCTCGAATACTTGTGCAGGTGCCGTATTGCAACAGCGTGAAGGTGACACATGGAGACCTTTGGGATTTTTCTCTAACAAATTAAGTGAAGCGCAACAGAAATACTCGACATATGATCGCGAGCTACTTGCTATTTATATGGCTATTAAGCATTTTAGACCATTTATTGAAGGAAGACCGCTCACAGTATATACGGATCACAAACCGATTGTATATTCTTTGCAACGAAATACTGTCGGAAAGAGCGATACACCAAGGCGCATCCGACATTTGGACTTCATTATGCAATTTTGTAATGACATAAGACATGTATCCGGCAGCGACAATGTAGCCGCCGATTGTTTATCGCGCATAGCAACTATAGATATGTCACCGTTACCGATTGATTATGAACAGTTAGCAGAGTCCCAGGGAAAGGATCAGGAATTGCAAAATTTTCTGAAAAATAAGTCATACGATTTTCAACAAATAATTATGAAGAATTGCACGAAACCTATTTATTGCGAAGTGTCATGCGATAGAGCGCGTCCATATTTGCCCAAAGAATTTCGCATATCGGCTTTCAAAGCGTTACACGAGATTAGCCACCCAGGCGTACGGGCTACAAGAAAGATGATGCAAGAGCGCTATATATGGAATGAAAGAGGTGTTATGGTACGACCATTTATTGTGAATATCACGACAATACTAAATACATTTTTTATGCACTTATATTATATAGGTACCGAGTACCTAGGGCGGCACATATTATTGCTTTGTCTGATCTATGCCTATACCGAAAGTAATCAAGAACCTTACAAGTCGAAGATTGACTAGGTCACAATCTAGGCAACAAAATCTAGACAGTTCTACTGAGGAACAATACCATTCGGCTGAATCGGTTGACCAAGAAGTAGAAGAAATGGATTCTGAATCTATTTATGGGAACACTGGTGCTTCAGGAAGCCAGGATAACAAAGGAAAGAAGGCCCCAGCTATCCCACCCTCCAAGCTTTCAGGTTCCAGTGACCGAGAATGGGACATCTTATCAGGCTATCTAAAGGTCAGTGATGAAGAGAAAGCCTCATTCTATAGTGGTCAAATTAGGGCAATAAATCCTTCCAATACTGATATGGTAAAGTCTGCCATTGTTGGAAGAGTTACCAAGACTAACTTTGAAGCCACTGCTGCTCTTGTCAAGCTTATGGCATATGAAGGATTTAATCCTGTAACAGTAATTAAAGAACTGATGACAAGGGCTGAGAATTACAATAGAAATGTCCACTCTGCCGAGCCCATTTTACTAACTTTGGATGGTCAAAGCTTCTCACTTACAGAAGCCGCTGATTTGTCTACAGATGTAGTGTTTTTGACAACTTTGTTCCTAACTAGAGGAAACAACTTAAGGAAAATATTATCCTCTATTGATTCTAATGTCAAATCAATACTACAGAAAAAGATTGTTACTTATTCCATTAAAAGTGACACAGAGGATGAAGTAGTAAGACGTAAAAGGAGTGAGAGAATTGAAATGAAGTCTAAAGACATGACTTTGAGTAGAGTAGCAGCATCATTTCCCCAAATTGCTTTAGCAATTGTCAAGAAAACAGGGGTTAGGGGCAAAGTTGATTTGACATGCCTAGAACTACAATACCAGATTGATCACGGTAGAGCAGGTGAAGTTCCTGCAATTTTAACGCATGGCCTCATACCTGCTCTACTTCCTAAGATTACAAATGCTGACCATATTTCTCTGAAACATTTCTGCTACTTCTTCAATATAGAGCAGTCAATGACTCTACAAATGCCTTCAGCCAAGAAGAGTCTGACTAACGAGTCAATGCCCAAAATTAGAGAATCAGCGATGAAATTCGTAGATGCAGCAATAAATGGCCCTTTAAACGATGATGAGTCAAGGTCTAACATGTTAAAAAGCCTTACGGTCACTACCGATGATAATCTAAAGCCGTGGATAAGTTGTGGGGCCAAATTATGGGCAGCAAGTGCTAACAGCATTAGCTATTACATGCTCCAAAATGAGCTAAGTGTACAGCTTTCCAATAGGAATAAATAAGGACATAGGGATTTGGACGAAGTCATGCATAGGTTGCCAAAAGTCTAAAGTGCATAGGCACACTGTATCTCCACACGGACATTTTATTCAAACCAACAGATTTGAATATTTACATGTTGACATCGTGGGCCCCCTGAGATATTGTCAAGGGTTCAGATATATTGTTACTATGGTGGACAGGAAAACGGGTTGGCCGGAAGCATATCCGGCAAAGGATATTACATCTGAAACAGTGGCCGATATAATATACTCTGGATGGATTGCCAGATTTGGAACACCGTTATACTTAACAACGGATCAAGGCGCAACATTTTTATCACACCTTTTTACTTCACTTGCAAATAGAATGGGTATCAGGAAGTTTCGGACCACAGCATATCATCCGCAATCAAATGGACTCGTAGAAAGATGGCATCGATCAATGAAAACTGCACTTATGTGTAGAGGAAACACCGATCAATGGGTTTCCGAATTACCATCAGTTCTGTTAGGACTGCGAGCAAGCTTAAGAGACGATACAGAGATAAGCGCAGCTGAGATGGTATACGGTGAAGGATTACGCTTACCAGGCGACTTTTTTAACCCGCTAAATCAGGAAAATTGTGAAAACATTACGTTTTTAAAAGATTTGCGAGAGAAAATTTCGAACCTAGCTTCAGTTCCAAAGCGAGAAAATCACCAAGGGAAAATATTTATTCATCCCGATTTACAACATTGCAGTCATGTTTTTGTTCGTGTTGACAAAGTAACAAAACCTTTAACACAGCCATACGAAGGCCCTTTCAAGGTTTTGAACAGAACGGATAAATATTTTATGTTAATGCAGGCGGATACACAGAAAGTTGTTAGTATCGATAGATTGAAGCCCGCGTTTACGCTCAATACGGAATGTGCTGACGCGCAAAATAAGACAGCGTCGGAGGCGTCGGGTTCAGCTAAGGTGTCACGATTCGGACGTACCATCAAACCGGTCGTGCGTTTTATGCAGTAAACACATGTTGATAATGGGTGGAGCACAGACTAAGTCACCGAGTGAAGAAATTATTATTGCCCAAAATGGTGCAGGCAATAGTGCCGCCACGGCACGCAGCACAACGGCGAGCGATAGTGACAAACTCGAGATGTATCTGTTATGCATAATTATGTGCATTCTGGCAGGAGTGGTATACTTCACTTGGCGCAGATGTAAGAGAAAGTATACTTCTTTCATAAGGCGAGAGATGCAACCCATCGAGCCCCGCTGCGGTGAGCTTGGCTCCCGCGGTGGCCCTCCACAGCGAATCGTGGTATAAGTGCTTGCGTTATAAAATAACTTCGACAAAATGTGTAATAAACTGTGAAGTGAAGTGATCGCTATTTGCTCGTGAACACGGACTCTAATATTTAAGGTATTTACTACTAATTATTCGCATTGAATTATATACAAATATATTACTCAGTTATCAGATTTTTTTGTTTTATATACACTTTTTATATTTTTTGTACTTTTTGTAACCAGTATATTATTAGGTTATATGTTTGTACTTGTATACTTTTGTAATGATTTTTTTTTTTTCGTAAAGGCTACCCCAAACATTTTAAACAAAGGGGGATGTACTGTGCCGCCCTAGGTACTCGGTACCTATATAATATAAGTGCATAGAAAATGTATTTAGTATTGTCGTGATATTCACAATAAATGGTCGTACCATAACACCTCTTTCATTCCACAATACTCAACCCCATATAAGGAACACATGTACACACATCCATTACAAATCATACACCACCGGACAATGGACAAGAAACCCGGTCCGTTATCCGGTGAAAAAAACGGACGTCTACAAGCGCTCTCAGTGTTATGCATGAAAATATAATCTCTCCGTGAATCTCAAATTTATTACTAAAATAAAATTAATTAAATGTACTTTGGAATGACAAATGACAGTAAAATTAAATCAAATAAATGAGAATAACATTATAGATAATCTACAATACGTAAAGTACTAATAGTACTATTTGGCGTAACAGGTGGGCGCTAATCACAATGCTTTGCCGGATAACTAAAATTTAAGATGAAAACTAATATCACATTTGCTATTTTGACTTTAATTGAATTTGTTAACCTTGTTCAGTACAATCAACCACTCATAGGGTGTTTACATAGAGAAACAGGTAACCGGTACCGGCTACCTACCCCCACAAGTTTGCATAGCAACAAAAATAATGATAATCTTTTTTCTTTCTTTCTTTCTCTTTCTTTCATAGGCGCACGAGCTAGCATCATTCGTTGATCAGTCCGTAATGTTGTAACTAAGGATACTTATTCTAACTTATAAAAATGCCAATGCTTTGGCACATGTGGAAAATTTAAAAAAAAACTTACAGTTATGTAACTATACAAGACATGTTGTATGACAAAATCACTAACAAATAATAGTCAACAATTTTAAGCGCTTAAAATCAATTTTTATCACACAAGAGTATTTTGTGGCTGACAACACCATAGTTTATTTTTACTGGTAACATAGTACATATTACTTGCAGCCTCAATATATTTTAAGGGCACAGGTTCATTACTAACATTTCTGTTTAGTTTTACTACTTTCCTCAGTTGAAAGAATAATGTACTTAATAAATTTACTTGTGTTGGGACGGCTTCCAATGAGTAATATTTCCCTAATTTAGGTGAAATTCCCAAAACCCTTTCCTTAGTGAGCGCTTGCTTACAGCATAAAAACATCAACTGGCAAAGTTCAAGTTTTTAACCATAGTGGTTTAGGTTGTGTAGTTGTCAGTCAGTCAATCAATCGGTCAGCCAGGACAAATAATTACTCTATAATATTTAGACGAAATATCCTACTGCCTTGTAGGAAAATAAATATTATTTTCAAACAATATCCCTGTTCTTAATTCTCAATTTATTGTGTCAATCAAATTGAAACAATAATAAAGCGAAACTATAAGTAATTTATTTCAACGTTCAATAGTCATTTATACACTTGCGTTGCGCAAAATGGCTGTTCCAGCATTCGCGCTTCACGTTTCTGAGTTCAAAATTTATTTATTTGTCAATGTAACGTGTAAATTAGCAATTTCGTTGGAACTAGTACACAATGCTTTGTCAACAAGAAGTTGTATCAAATATCAATCAAGATCACGTAATAACAAATATGAACATTTATCTAGCAATTCTAGAATTTAAAGATTTTACCAAAATATATGTACTACTCGAGGAAGTTTGTTATTTTTGTTGGTACCGTCTTGGTACACAACTATAAAAATCAGAACTTAAACTATGGAATTGGACAGATAACATTACATTTTGCAACACATTGTTGCTATATAAGGGAGGCCACACACCAAAGCAGCAAAGTTTTGGTGCCCTACATTTACGCAGCGAATGCTTCTTGACATCTCTTGAAAAGAAGCATTTTTGTTGCCAATTTAGCGTACGCAGCAAGTGCTGTTTTGGTGTGTGGCCCCCCTAACAAATTAAAGAAAAAGCATATGACCATAATCTGTATTACATTCGCTTTGTGTTATTAGGTATATCGAAGGGGCAGTGATTCCGTTGTGACTGATTTGCATATACTAAAGTAGTTAACTACACAGTTATAGTACCCGGTTTTTGATTTGACAAGTCAGGAAGGACAAGTGAGAGTCCGACAAGTAAAAGCATAAGGGTTCTGTGAGACAAGAGAGCGGTCAGACGTTCTAGCGTTCCGCGTTCCAATGATTACTTATCTCATAATAATGAATTACAACGCTTTCTATCGAGAGATCCCTAAGGCGTAAGGCACAATTATAATATCGATAATTAAATTTAATAAAAAGTTTTTTAACGCTATAAGTTAGTAGTTAAACCATAATTTCTGCTTGAACTACTTTTAGTACAAATGTACTTAGTTCTTATTGAAATTAAGGATTCACCTGTTAATGAATTTAAGTCTAATCGAAAGTAAACGGCCAAAAAGGTCATTATAAAATTCAAGAATATTTAGACGACCAAAAAGCTTGGAAATTAGCTGTTTCCACAACTATGCTGCTTAAACAAATCATTGTATTTAGACTTTTTTTTTACCACACGGCCCACCTGATTGGAAGTGGTTACCGTGGCCTATGGACGTCTGCAACACCATGGGCATTACATACACTCGTTCTGCCGACCCTGAAGAAACCTTCTAATGCCCATCTTGAAGAACGTCATATCGTATTCGCTTGAGAAAACACCGCAGGGAATCATACTGCGTAGTGAGCACCGTTTACGGTCGCAATGTGTGAGGATGAATTCCCTGCCTATGGCCAGCGGTGCGATGATAGAATGTAGCTGTGGGCATCATGTCAAACAACTCATCTGAGCACAAACCATTGTACAGGCGGCAGAACATAAAAAATGAAGTCCCTTGTGAGACTGAGAGATTCCACATCGCCTGCGAGTATGGGATTGCCGACGAGCCTCAACGCCCGTCTTTGTACCGAGTCGAAAGGGTCAAGCTGGCATGCAGGTGCACCGGCAAAAAAGTGACAGCACTAGTCCATGTGGGGCCGAACCTGTCCCTTATGAAGAAGGATTCATTGCCCCGCAGTGAAGTACCACATCGCCCTGTTGAACGTTCTAAGTTTCTTTGATGCCAGCTTGACCATATCTTGGACTAGGTTATGTTTGTAAATAGACCAAAAAAATCCGCCGAGTTTCTTGACGAAGTCTCTTCAGGTTTGCGCCGTGTTTCGAACCGTTGGTACATTTGCTAAACGAGTCTTTATTATTTCCAACGTTTTGTAAGTGCCGTTTTAGTCGTCTATACAGAAAAAATATCTTTGATTGTGCCTATAAATTTCATAAACACTACTAGTTTCTAGAGTTATCAAACCGTCATGTCCTTTAGATGCACGTTAGAAAGAAAGCTCTACTAAAAGAACCAAGCCAAACCTAATCAGACTCTCACTCTCCTTTCAAACGTGCCAAACAAAAAGTCGGTTACTGTACATAGTTTGCAAAATAGGTGTCAAATTTGTAGTAATTCAATCAGTCCGATTCTGCTGAATCTCACCACAATCCCATGAGTAGTACAATTCAGAATATACTTAAAACTATAAAAGCTATAGCTACATTCTACAAGAAGAAAAGTTTGTCCGCTAGCGCGTCCGAATGCGGTTGATGTATGCTCTGGCCTACAAGATACGCCAACTTATGCGCGTATTGGCAAGGTGCCGGCACTCGAACAGTGCCCGGCCAGTTGTAATACAAGTGGCACAGTTTGTAAGTCAATCTCTGGCATTGATCTGGCGTCATATCGCTGTCGTCGTGGACTACTACGTAGTGTGTGGGAGTTACCGTACCTTGGTTCACTTTCTGTGAGACTATTAGGAAGTCGTACCTGTAATGGGATAGAAGTTTGAAATTAATAAAAACGTATGGGTTTGTGAGAGCCCCCACTAAATCTTTGGGATCCAAGCTTAACACAATTGAATGAAATTTTAAAGCTATATTATAGTCATCACGAAATAATAGGTCTGGTTTGACAGTTCCCGCCCATGAAGCTCTCCATTTTTACCGATCGAAATGTTCTGAACGTAATGACATTTTTCATTGATGGATACCGCCAATACGGCTAAGCGCTGTGCATAACGATTATTTCACATTGTCCACAAAATTTAAAACCATTAATCGATTAAGATACATTTTTTAAGGCCGGCTCTTACTTGATCGCTTAAATATTCAAGCAACTTGAGTTAATTTATGGTAAGTAAACTTGAGTCAATTTATGGTGAGTATCGAGTACCAAGTCGTATGGTTACATCATTAGATACGTCGCGAAGGCAAATGTCAAAACGGGCCTTTTATTTTGTGATGACTATAGTATGCTAACTATTCCTCAGCAGCTCAGGTAGCTCAGTGGTCAGAGCATTTCCCCTGTAAGGAGGTCGTGGGTCTTGAGCATGCACTCTTTCTAACCTTAATCGATATGAAACCCACAAACAAACACTATAAAATAAAATAAAAAATATTTTTAAATCAACTCACCAATCGCGCCTGGTAATCGTATGATCTAAGACAGTGCCAGGGTGCGGATTTTCCAGTCCATCATTCGTCTTCATGAATATTCTAGTATTGATTCGTTTCTGTACCACTATGTACGTGAGCGACGGATTGTACTTATGGCCGACAACCGAGAAACTTATCAGCAGTTGCGGTATTTCGTACTCCTTTAGCAATTTCAATTGGCCATCGCCGACACCGTCCCTGAAATGTACAGAGTCTTATGTAGAAATATACATACATACATAGACAGCCTCCGTGGCGTAGTGGTAGTGAACGCGGCCGCTACGCAGGAGGCGCGGGTTCGATCCCACACAGTGCAAATATTTGTGTGCATGAAATATGGGTATTTGCATTGGTCTGGTCGTGCCTCGGAGAGCACGTTCAGCCGTCAGTCCCGGTTGCCATGAGAACATCTATGGCAGTCGTTACGGGTAGTTGGAGCCAACAAAAAGTCCAAAAAAAAAAGAACAGCAGTCTAGCTGCAAAGCTTTGATATCGCCTAACGTAATGTGATTGTGGAGGTCAGATGGCAATCGCTTCACGGATAATATCGAGGTCTAGCCAAATCTGTAGTTAAGACTGGTAAAGGGGACCCCAGACTCCGAGGTGTAAGCTTCAATATGCCTTTCTCCTCATGTTAACCACGGCTCCGCCTGCGTGCTTGTCGGTCATTGCGACCAAGCATATCATATGTCCTTTCCCAAGCTGTAGTCTATCTCCGTACTTAATTTCATCAAAACCAGTTGTTGTTTAAGCGTGAAAGCGTAACAAAGCTACAGAGTTGCTTTCGCTTATACAATACTAGCTTTTGCCTGCGGCTTCACCGCGTGATGTTGGTTATCGCGACCAAACATAGCCTATTTCCTTTCCCGAGGTCTAATCTACCCCTGTACCTAATTTCAACCAAAGCGGTTCAGTGATTTAGGCGTGAAAGTGTAAAGCAGAGACAGACAGACAGAGTTACTTTCGCATTTATAATACTAGTATGGATATGGATTAGTAGGTAGCATTAGAATTGATAAGTCTTTTATTGTGAATCCTGCAGTCGCAATTTTCCGATGACACTAAATCATACCTAAGATCGACAGCTAACGTACCTACTCTCCGATACACGGAAAGTGTGGCAAAGTAACATACCTGTAAATGATAATTCTTTCCGGTAAGTTGCCATTAGTGTCGACATAGTATTGGAGGGATTCGACTAGGCAATTCTTGAGACTGTCCCCTACTTCCTGGCCACGTTCTTGAAACACTGCCCGCGAATACCAATGCGTCATTGTTGTGTTATACGATGCTACGAAGCCTGAAATAATAAAAGAAAAATAAGTAATTACAATATTGCAGTAGGTGTGTATTGTATTTCGATACCAGCTGATCAGGAAAGTTTTTTTTTTCGCTATTAAAAATGGTGGTTATTGGGAGAAAGATGAAAATTTAGGATTGTATGTATTTTGCAAAAAAAATAAAAAATTTGCCATGAGTCAACCTTTTCACAGGGTTTAAAAAATAGTTTAAGACCGATTCTCAGACCTACCAAATATGCACATGTATTTCATAAGAATGAGTCAGGCCGTTTCGGAGGATTTAGCAAGCAAACAAATTAAAATCCTCAATAATTTTCAAATTTAATTTCAAACACGGGATTTTCAAAATAAGACGATGTTAAAGCAGCTTTTCCCAAAACTGTGTTACTCACCACTGACCCCATAATTTACATATTTATCAATCGTGACCGACCATAAGTTTTTTACTGTCCGGAATAATATAATACAGTACAAAATTTCACACAATACATGTGATTGAATATAAAACTTGTGAACATACCGAGGACACTCTGTTTCTTTCTAGTAGCGTCATGATGTGCGTCGATTCCGACGACCATGGCCGACTTATATGGGATATTAATGTTCCACAATGTTCCGCCCAGCTTGCAGTTCATTTGTAGTAGAATCTTTTGGGTTATGGCCCGCACTTTGTTCTGATTCATTAATGTACGGGCATTTATTACCTGTAAAATAATATTATTGTTTCTAAATGATTGTATGCTACCTTAGTAGCGTAGCAGCCTACCAAGTACCAACCTAAACTAAACAGTGAGCGTATTTGAAAATAATTGTAGCAAGATATGTGCTCTCTGACTACACAAATGGGTAAACGTGTATCTGTCTGTGTATGTATTTTTATTACGTTGTTCACGACTTTTTCCTCCCTTTTGATTTGGCGTCGAAGTGAATCCTTCGTTAGAGCCTCGGCGGTTAATCAGCAAGTGTATCAAATCTTCATTCGCACGGGAGCTTTTTTAACGTCCGTTGAAAAAGCGTTCAAACAAAAAAATACGTTTCCAAGTATATGTTCATACGTCAGCGCTTTTAAAACGCGACCCTTTTTTATCGAACAGTGTTGCATTTTGAGGCGTTGTGCGAAAGACCTAAAACTTAGTAAAGAAATTCATTTGTGCTATTTGAAAGTTATTGACGGACGAACGTTTAAAACTCCCGTTCGAATTGCGATTGAGGCTAGTATGTACCTATTTATTTATACAGGGTGTTACAGAAAGGTGTGGTCATATTTAAGGGTCATTACACATGTCTGATAACGAACACCACTGTGCACCGACTAAAGTACAAATAGTAATAAATTGATGGCAACGTTATTAATCATACAAAATTTTAAAATTCCTTAAATTATCATAACACAAACCTGCGACGGAACAGGGTTATCAGCACAACAAATTTTCTTTATCGCGCCATAGCGATCATCTCTAGCCGTCGGACAAATCGCGACCACAAGCTGTATGCCAGTTGCTATAACCCTTTTGAGAGTCATCACATACGTGTCCGTGCGATCGTTCGGCAAACGAACAACGTCTGGCTGGGCCACGTTGATGCCCATGGGCCTGCAGCAGCGGCTTAATGTTTCTGTAAAATCCTGAAAAAGAAAATATAAGCCACTTAAGTTGAGTTTTCACATTACAAGTAGACTAGAACCGAGTGTACTCGGATTTCCTAACCAATTACGAGTTCAAAGGGCGTCGTCATAGGTTGATCAGTCCTTATATTTAACAAGCTGACCCTGCGAACTTTGTACCGCGCCTTCTGACCTAATCTATCCAAGTCGGAATCAGGGGCTTTCTCAATAAATCTGCCAAATAACTATTAGACAAGATCAAAGTTATGAATAAAAACATTAGGATATACAATATTTATGCTTAATAACATAGTATGCTAAAAACCAATTATGGCACACTATTATTATGACAAAAAAAATTATGCCTAACTTGTTATGACAATTTAAATTAGGACAAAAACCATTATGAGAAAAAATGGGATCCCCAATATTCATACGATACTAACGTCACTCAATTGTTTTGCCTTCCCGGAACCTCTCAACTAACACTTGAACTTTATGTTATGGTATTAAAGTTCAAATAATAATAATAATAATAATCATAATAATAAATTGACTTTTAAGTATTATTGCGAATCGTTTGAAAAATCTTTTGAAAAGTGTTGTTTTTAGACTTTTTCAGTCAATTTTTTTTTTCTCTCCGTAAGAACCATACACGTATAGTATAGTGCACTTACGCGAACATAGATCGTAATATGGGTTGTATACAACAGATATTTACACTGAGCGGTAATCGTATTCGCGTCCTCTGATGTAATAATGGACATCGTCACATAAATCTGTTCATTACTAATCGGGATATCTAATTTTAGACGAGGAATAAATAATTATAAAAAGTCTTACCCTAGCCACTTGCTTATCCTTATCAGTGTGCAAAAGAACCCATTTGACGATATCAACCGCTTGCATCACTGCATTCCTGGTAACCTCATTGTTCCATTCGGCATTTGGTTTGCCGGGGATTCTGACATTTTTGCCGAAGTAAAGAGCCTCAGGCTGTAGAGTACGCGCCGTCAAGTCGACCGTCTCCTTGGCAATGCTCAAGCCCCAGCCTGACAGGCGGCTCTTGGCTGTTGGGTTACTGAGAACGTTTTGGATGTACTGAAAAAGATATTTAGAAAATTGTAAGCATAGCAATATAGCATTTATCACTCAGTAAATTAAATCTATATATGACATGGATACAAAATATATAAATTGACAAAGCTTTTGTTTTAAAACAATCGAATGTACGGTATAGGTATGATGCCGGAGCCGACCGCATACGACAACTGCAGACGCATGCAGCACATACAGCGTACCCATTACTTGTTAAACTCCGATACGGATAAAGGGGACTATTGAGAAGCTGCAATGAATTACGCGTATCTGCTGCGTGCGTCTGCATTTGTTGTATGCCTTCGGATTCGGAATGATATATTATGGCAGTGCTTATATTAGATACATTCTACCCCGGAAGGACAAAGGCGTGAGTATATGCCTGTATGCATTGCAGGGGTGGTTAAAAATTGGTAACTAAATAACCAAATATTTCATCAACTACCTTTCTGAACGCTGCATAACGTTGGTTCGGCGTGATCCTCGTGTATGTGGCGACGTCCTTCATCAGCTTGAAGTTGGAGCGCTGATCGTCCGTGAGACCAGTCAGCTGACAAAGTTCGGGGATCAAGCATATCATGAAATCTGTGGGCTTCTCAGTGCCTGGCATGCGTTTAGTATCTCTGTAATGAAGAATAACATAATGCTAGAATGTGTTCAAAAAGGCCCAACCGGTCATCATCAAGATTCAGAAGTAGGTGTTTTTTAATAAGTCTTACCCTCGTTTACACCTAAGTTTCAAACATGTTTTTGACAAATTGCAATATACCTTCAGTGTGATCGCAAATGTGATTTCAACTTGTCAACAATTTATTGAAAAAGTGTTTGAGACAGTCTCAATACATGTATAAAACAAGTAATTGTGTTTTGACTAGTCTTCATCAACCCTTCAGCAAGTTTTGTATCAAACAAGTTTACAACTTGTTTCTGCGTGGAAACGTATCGAGAGGTTAGGATGTGCAAGGTTTACATAGAGGTATTTTTCTGATCTGTACATGCACTATGCCATGCCATGAAGAACATTCGAATTCGTAACAAAACGTATCGAGCGAACGAGGTATTTCGATTGGCAGGTTTCATATACACACAGGTTCACAGTAGACTGGCAGCCAATCGCAATGCTTCGTTCTCTCGATACGTATGCGTTACGAATACGAATGTTTTACGTGCGCGGATCACTGATTGGGTGATTTAAGTTCATAATCACGTGTAACTATATGCATAAGTCGACATATAGTTTAGTTTCTTGCAATATACATAATATCTCTGATGATTAGATGGTTTTCAACCAATGAGCAGTTTTCCAGTAGGTATTTATAGCGTTCCTAAAGACAAGCTAGATGGCGCAGCCGGCACTTTTGGTAAGTAAAGTGTGGTCTCACATCTAGTGTTCCCTAATTTATGGAAAAAAAATTCTTCGGTTTTGTAATGATTTACTTTACTTAAATATCCTGTCATTTTTCTGTTACAATTATTTTAAATATAATATCATTATTTTAAATTACAGACAGTGACGCGAAAAGAATTAAGCGTTTTATTATATTTTATCTATTATAATATGGGTAAATGAAATTAAACTTTGGCAACATCGCACAAATAAACCACAGAGTACATTAAAATTACCAAAAGCTATGCTAGCGCCATCTCTTGATGATTTAAAAACCAACAGATTATTATACCTACTGGAAAACTGCTCATTCGGCTGGCAAAAATGTACAGGGATTAAAATATACATATACATGCTAAAATTACCTTGATATAAGCAGTGGTTGATCCCAGTCGCGGATGTCAATGCCATAATGCTTCTTGTAATAATCTATGAAGCTGACTTGAACGGGCTTGCCGTCCTCAAGTTTCTCAAATGTTGACTTCGGCGACATTGAATCGTCGACACTATCAACCCTGTCAAATAAATAACATTTTTTTTAACTTTGTTGACTTCAGGCACACTACTTTATTTCATTAAAATGAACATTTTAAATTTTAAAATATCTTTAGTGTTGTTTTTTTTTTTTCAATAGATAACTATACTCCAATCGGTTAGGTACCTAACTAACTAAAGGTAAACAGTCTTGTAGTCACTTCTCATAAAAACACATATTTAAGTATTAAACAAATAAACTAGGCTAACTGATTAACTAGTGATTCGATTTCAGTCTTCAAAATAAGAAAACAGAAAAATAATCGAACCTAACCTAACCGAATGGAGTATAGTATTGATTACTAATTATCAGTGATCGGAGTAGGTAGATTGATTTTTGCTACTTATATCAAAACTGGTCACCGAAAGAATAACATGGATAAGCGCAATATAGGAATTTCTTCCGGTATTTCCGATTTCAAATAACAAATGTTTTTGTTCTCAATACAAAACTATAGTAAGATATCAAAACTATTTAATTTGATTTGATTTGACTTGTTTTCATTTACCACTTGAATAATAATAAATTGAAATGAAGTGAATTACATAGGCAAACCCGCATGAACCCGCTATACATATAACGACCCAGATTATAAGGAGAGCAAGTACGAGTTGCAGCATCAGCGCCCCGTGCAGCGAGCAGCCTCGTGCATTCGCCTCGTGCCGCACCGTCAGCAGATTTGAGAATCGATTGCATCAATACGCGAACTGATTTTACATCTTTAATTAAAATAAATATAATTCACTTCTGTTCTAGCATCGAACGTAGTCGTTAGTATAGTTAAGAATGTAGTTCTCATATCGAACTCATTCGCTTAGGTTAGTAAGGTGTAATGTAGTTCTAATGTCGAGTACATTCACCTTTAGGCTAGTACGGTGTAATGTATTTCTAACATCGAGTACATTCACCACCTTTAGGTTAGCTAGATTTAATTAAATAAGTATAATAAATCTCGTTTAAGTGATTCTAGTTTCCTTCTTGTACCCTCTGGCTGCGGAAAACGTAATTAGTGCATCTCCGCCCTCATCATTATCTGTTCCGTATAATTTATGCCTAGTATTTTACTTACTTTATTGGGACTAGTTTTTGCAAATACTTAACAATAACATGGTAGTCATCAAGATTACGCGTTGAATAAAACAAGGTATATATAAAAACAATGTTTTTAATATTAAGTAGATGTATATACAATTCTGTATTCAATACCGATGAAGATTAAAATCATACTTTAAATCTTCATCGGTTACACTTTCAGCATCCTGGTAATCGTGTTCTATACAATTAAAATAAAATATAACCATGACTTTTTCTATATTTTCTATTTTTAGTCTATTTCTTTTCACATCTAAAATCCATTTATATGTGGAAAAAGATCGTTCCACATCTGAGGATGTCAAAGGAGCAAATTTATAGAAAGGAATCAAACCAAATGCTTCATTTTTTTCAATGAGCAGTTTTCCAGTAGGTATAATAATCAGTTGGTTTTTAAGCCATCAGGAGATGGCGCTAGCATAGCTTTTGGTAATTTTAATGTACTCTGTGGTTTGTTAGTGATATTTTCATTGTATCAGAAAAAATGACAGAATATTTAAGTAAAGTAAATCATTACAAAACCGAAGAACATTTTTTCCATAAATTACACTAGATGTGACACCACACTCTTCTTACCAAAAGTGCCGGCTGCGCCATCTAGCGCGTCTTTAGGGACCCTTTAAATACCTACTGGAAAACTGCTCATTGCCTCACTATGTGCCCTTAGTGTTTCTAAGTCCGGGTTTCGTTCCATAACATTTTCTATTTTACTTTTAATATTTTCTGAGTTACATTCATTAATAGCAGCTCTCACTTGGTCAAAAGCTAAAAGTGAATCCATCAAACTTAAATTATGTTTCTGTAATTCTTTTAAGGAGAGTTGAATTATTAAATAATTATTTTTGATATAGCTTAAATCGTCTTTTAAATTTTCTTTCTCTATAATTAATTTAGCCTCTCGGATAGATATGGCATCAGAGCTGCTTAAACAATTTAGTACATCCTTAATTTTTTCAAAATGTTGAGCATAGTAGAATGCTGCTTCTAACCAAGTGCCCCATCTAGTAATAACTGGTTGGGGAGGCAGCGGCAAATCAGGATACTTTTCTTTTAAAATTTTGATTTGGCTTGGGGCTTTTAAAAATACTTTTTTTACGTTTGATATTAAAATGTTGACATCCTGATATTCAGATCTAATTTGCTCAGATACTCGACACGGTCACCGGTTGAGCGACGGTGGCGAAAGCCGTACTGTCGGTCGCTCAGAAGATCGTTACCTTCAAGGTATCCCAGGAGCTGTGTATTAATGACACGCTCCATCACCTTCGAGAGGAGGGAGGTGATAGCAATAGGAGACGGCGCATATTTTGTTCTCTGTCGCACTTACATTGTTTATAGGCAACGTCATACATCGGGCATGTCGCAAACGGTGCAAAAAAACTTTGCAAAGAGACGGTGCACGTCATGTTCTCTGTTGCACTTACGTTTTTTATATGTGACGTCAGATATCGACTTATATAAATATATCGATGAAGACATAATTCTTCGTCGATATATTTATCTAATATCGATCAATAACATGTTTGTAACCTTATAATTTTTAATTCAGTAAAAATAAACCAATTCCAATACTAAAAATCTATTTAACTAAGTACTACGAATTTTTAATTTCCGAAACAACCACTTCCGAAATTCCGAAAGAATGTCCATATTAATATAGACGTTTTGATACAAGTAGCAAAAATCAATCTACCTACTCCGATCACTGCTAATTATTAAATAAAAAAAAACGAATTACTAGTATGACACTCATACTGTAATCACCACAATTCAAACTCGCACCTCTTTTTAACTAACCTAACCGAATGGAGTATAGCACTGATTACAAGTTTTTATTTTTAAATAAAAAGAAACAAATTACTAGTATGACACTCATACTGTAATCACACGTCGATACTGTAATCCCCACAATTCCCCTCCGGACTCGTGGTCCCCCTGTGATGTTCCCCTGGGGGGACTACGAGTAAATCGCATTCGCTCGTGGTCCCTCCGATTCACTCTTGACCATTAATACATAAAAGGCATATGGTATGTAATTGGCTTTTTGTGCATAATATGAGAATAGTACCTATACGCCAGTCATTTTAAGCAAAAAGGTCGGACTAATTCCGGCGGAAGGTTTCTTTGTTTTAAAATGTTCCTTGGGTTCCCCTGAACATATCTGGAAAGTTCCCCATAGATCCCATGTACGCTCCCCCCCTCCCCCCCCTCAAACGTCACCCTAAATCCAGTTTTTCCTATTTTTCTGAGAAACGGTGAAAGCTATAAGAAAGTTGTCCAGGTACCATATAATTGCTATAAAATTACCTACCAAACGACAGTTCATTCATTTCAATGTGAGCTATAGTCTCTGAAATATACCTACAGAAATTTCACCAAAAAAAAAAATTGGCCCAAAATTATTCTTTGTACTAAATTCGAAGAAAAATTACTGGAGTTGTTGCAAAATGATGTAGGCACAAGTAAATCTTCATACATTAAGGAATAAAATGATGTATGATTCATTGTTATGGCAGGATTGGTTCTCGAGTTACAGCGAATAGTGTCAAAAAACAACAAAATATAATTTTATAGTACGAAGACAGTAGAAACTTTGAAGATGATGATGCCTAAGGTTTAAATTATGGCAATTAAATATCCATACATATGATCACGCCTCTATCCCTGGAGGGTTAGGCAGAGGTGAATTAACACCCACATTTCACCAATCATGGTATAAGGTCTCAGGCAATAAGTAATAGCCTATTGCCGTTTTTCGGGCACTATTGTTGACTCCAGCCATGTATCTGTGGCTGAGCCTGGGCTGTTTATATCTCTCTGATGTTAAACATCTCTATTCTTTAGTCACTTTGTACGACACCGCATGGCAGGAGATGGAGTGGCCCAAATTCTTCTCTGCCGGGAACCACGCCGCAATTAAGTTTAAATAAACGGACTTAATAAAATCATTTCCCCTGAAATACTAAACGATTTATCCTTTCAGTAACGATGTAGCGCCACATTATAAATATAATTGGGAAAAAATATGCAAAACGGTTACTCCGATTTTAATATATGAGGTGTCAAATAATACCTACTTCTTGACATGTTTTATTATAAAAAAAATAAAAGCTTTAACTATATCAAAAACTATCTGTTTATTAAAAAAATGAATAATAACTAGTCCCCATGGAAGCCTTCCCCGCTTCTGGCAAGCTTATGAAACTGATAAGCTGTTCCTGAATAACGAATTAACTAACCTATTCACTCTAGTCTTAACTACACCCAAGTTATAGCTATCCGGCAACACAGATTCGGGCAAGGCCGTTTGGTGCGTATAAGTGGAAAGTCCATGGTGTATCAGTGGCGGGTCACCGTGCGTATGGTCGTTCGATGGTGGAAAGGGTTTGGCGGAAATAAGTTGTGCAAATCTTGTGCACACTCCATGAAGTGCATCCGATAAAAAATCGAGAGTCATGCAACTCTTAGCTGAAATGTTCTAGGCTCTGAAGCCTATTTTCAACTAGAGTGTCGTTATTGATGAGCCTCCAAGAGGCTTGTTTCTCTATTGACTCAAGGGATTCAAGCTGGTATTTGGCTGAACCGTCACAAAGGTGCGAGCAGTATTTTGTGCACGATCGAACTTGCGCTTGGTAGAGAATGAGAAGTTGTTCCAGTGTGAAGTACTAATCTTACTTTTGATAGCATTCTCAGCTTTTTAGCAGCTTCGCAGAGAAGAGACACGCCTGACTGGGTTTTGGTTGCGTTGAAGTTGACCAAGTTGGCATCTCCCCAATCGGAGGATGCCTGCAAAGGAAAGTTCAACCGCTCAACCATGGTTTCCTTAAGAGACCGGATCTCAACCATGCCAGCGTACGGCCGTCTCGTAACTCTCTACCATTGTGATGTCGTCTGCGCACTCAATGGTTCCGGGCTCGAGCAGATCGTTGATATGGAAAAGTGTGACAGAAAGAACCGACCCCTAAGGGACCCCAGCGTTTATTTGCAAATGGTCCAACGAACTACCGTCAATGATACGGAATGACCGAGTTCCCAGAAAGATTGCAATCCAGGCATACAAGACAGCCGAAGGAAGGAAGTTTGTTGAATAAGTTATCGTGCTAGACCCTGTCAAAGGCCTCTGAGATGTCGAGGGAGACCCCTAGCGCTCAATGGCCTTATTCTTAATGTGGCATATCCGTGGTCCGTTTATTTAAATTTTATAACCATAAGGTGGACTGACGACCTACGTAGGGTGGCAGGGACACACTGGATGCGGAAGGCGGAGGATCGGCAAACGTGGCGCGTATTGGGGGAGGCCTATGTCCAGGCCTATGTAAGTACCGCGGTAGCCTAGTGGTATGGGTAATGGACTGCTGAGACGAGGTCACGGGTTCGATCCCAGGTTTACCATGGCACACACCAATGACTTTTCGATGATTTTCGAAGTTATGTGTGTGTTTATCGCAGGTTTATAAGTGCCCGGTTAATGGCAATAGGCTCGCCACCTATTACATTGGGACCTAAACATAAACGGCGAAATGTGGGTGCTAGCACCTTTGCCTACCCCCTCGGGGACAAAGGCGTGAGTTTATGTTATGTTATGTTAATCTATGTCCAGCAGTGGACTGCAATAGGCTAATTGATTGATTGAACCATAATTTGACCCTTAGGCATCATCATTTTCTAAGTTCCTACTTTCTTCACACCAGAAAATTATATTGTGGTGTTTGACACTATTCGCTGTAACTCGAGAACCAATGCTGCTATAACAATGAATTATACGTTATTTTATTCCTAAATGTATGAAGATTTACTTGTGCCTACATCATTTTTCCACAACTCCTGTAATTTTTCTTCAAATTTAGTACAAAGAATAATTTTACGCCAAATTTTTTTTTTTGGTGAAATTTCTGTTGGTATATTTCAGAGACTATAGCTCACATTGAAATGAATGAACTGTCGTTTGGTAGGTAATTTTATAGCAATTATATGGTACCTGGACAACTTTCTTGTAGCTTTCACCGTTTCTGAGAAAAATAGAAAAAACTGGATTTAGGGAGACGTTTGAGGGGGGGGGAGGGGGGAGCGTACATGGGATCTATGGGGAACTTTCCAGATATGTTCAGGGGGACCTAAGGAACATTTTAAAACAAAGAAACCTTCCGCCGGAATTAGTCCTAGGTTTCAAGGATTTTTTGTCTAAAATGACTGAGCTACTACGTCTATGATGACTACTTCGCACAATTAAAACCTCATTATATTTATCTATTTCATTATTGTACATATAATTGTCAACTGTCAGTATTGAATTTCTTATTATTGAACTACATTACATAGTTGTGGTTGGGCATGAGTAAATAAATTAATTACAATTATGGAGGAAAAAGTTACAATACTTCAGCGGAAAAATGGTTCGGTGTTATTATTTGGTGGACATCAGTACTACCGACACAAAATTTACAAAAATAAAACGGTGAATTGGACATGTTGCAATAAGTCCAAGAAAAAATGTTCGGGATCTTTAACTTTAAATGTAAGTAATTCGAGCAAGTCAATTCCATTAGTTAGTTCCAGAAAGATGGATGATTTGCTAGGTTTGATCTAATCATGGCATCAGTATTAAAATTAACAATAAACATATAGTTATTATAGTTATATAGACCGCGTGAGCAACGCCAACATCCGTGAAAGTTTTCATGTCCGTAACATAGCAAGCTGCAGAAAACTCCCCTTTGCTGGTACGGCCACGTCTTGCGTAGCTGGCAGCCTACGTGGGAAACGAATGACAAGCTATGCCGACCCCACTGAACCCCGGAAATAGGGGTAATCCCTTCAAGTGCTGGCTTGATATTACATGTGATGACATACGTGCCAATGGTCTTATCTATCGTGAATACCGAAGACCGTTTGAAGTGGAGGAATAAAAGTTTTGGTAGACAAAAGGTTTAGGTAGCGAAGGCTGTCTGATTTCCTAACCTAAAGGTTTAAACTTTGAGCATAAGGCACAAATTTAAACTAAAAAGTATAAAATATTTTTATTAAAAAAATAAAAACCGACTTCATACGAATATACTATTGCACTGAAAAGTAATAAATAATCACTTTATTAATTTACTTCTGGTTACAATACAATTAATATTTTTGGTTTTTAATTTTTTATTAAACATATTTTATTTTAAAAACAAAACATATTAAATTATTTTTTGCAATATTTTTTTTTATATTACATTTTGAAGTCTAGTTATTGCAGCGGCAATGCGGTGCCGCTTCCGAGTTGTACCTACCGCTGTTCGGCATTTTAGGGACCAAAAACACGTAACAGACAAAAATTATTTTCATGCAGGGAGACGAAATTTTGCGGATGGTCGAACACAAAACACTGTCAGAAATGGAATGTGTCGTTGATAACGCAAAAAATGAGCTGGCAATGAAAATGGATAGCATGAAAAAAGAAGCATCCACGTCATTTGAACCGATGCCTAGAATCTATGAAAAATATATTACTCCATTGAAACATAAAAAACTAGATACAAAAATACCCAAATTTGAAAATGTCAAGTGTTGTTTATATAAATGTAGGAAGAATGCAATGGAGGTCAAAAAAACTGTTTTTAAATGCTTATGCGAGGTAGAAATACCGGTGCAATTTCGGACAATGCTTGTTGCTGATTATATTTATGAACAAACCAGGATTATAATATTTTGCAATGAACAAGCATTGTGCCTACTACCAAAAATAGAGGAATATTTTGTTGACTCAACCTTTAAAAGTACCCCTCGTCCATTTTATCAGCTATTATCTATTCACGGAGATATTGGAAGCACATCCGGGACATGTCATGTCGTTCCGATGTTTTATGCTCTCATGAGTGACAAAAAAGAGAGTTCATATCATGCAATATTTGATATTTTAAATACTAGGTTTAAAGAATGGAAGCCAGTTAAAATTCATATTGATTTCGAGTTTGCAACATCAAACGCTTTGAAGCAATTTTTTCCTGACCTTGTTATAAATAAATGTTATTACCACTATAACAACAGCATTTGGAGAAAATCGAAGGCACTTGGAATCAAATCAAAGCTGTACCTTCGCATAGTCGGTTTATGTGCTGTTTTACCGCTTCTACCACTGGATAAGGTCCCTGAAGGATGGTATTATATTGAGCAGCGTTGTAAAAATAAAGATGATCAAAAACTAAAATTATTTATGAAATACATGAAAAAAACATGGCTAAGAAACGATAGTTACATCAAAGAGTGGTGTGTGACTAATGAGAGACACAGAACTAATAATGTTATGGAAAATTGGCATTCCCTAGTGAATAGGTCAATCAACAAAAACTATGTTACCATTGCAAAATTATTAAGTGAACTAAAAAACAATGGATCACTAAATAAAAATTGGCACTCTCAAACGGCGCGAAGGAAAATAGAAATAGATAAAGATGAAGAATTACTGGATTTACAAATGCAACTCGTACATAATGAAATCACCGTAGGACATTTTCTAGAAACAGTACGATGAATTTCGCATTTTTTAATTATACCTATTATACTATAGTTTTTAATTTTATTACCTATCTTTTTACTTTTATTGAAATAGAACTGACAAGGAGAACCACGAGTCCGGGGAGAAAAGTTTAAGAAGTCTGCCAGTAACATACCACATTACTTCTTATCCGTTAAAATTGGTCAAGAGTGAATCGGAGGGACCACGAGCGAATGCGATTTACTCGTAGTCCCCCCAGGGGAACATCACAGGGGGACCACGAGTCCGGAGGGCACAATTCAAACTGGCACCTCTCCTTCGTATACCTCGAGAAACGTATCCTGGACCTAAATCGCGAGACAAACTAGGCCATGGCGCGCGTGTATTTTATTGTAATAATCTATGAATCTCTGAATAATTTAACTCGTCCACCGCAGTAGCACCCCGTGCTATCCTCAAAAGACACCCAAAACACGTGTATAGAACACATTTTGAGAACATTTTAGGTCCAAGATAGGAATATTTTGCATGCTTCTCAAGCAAATGATTGTATTTAGACTAAGTAGACTAAGCATTTTTTGTAAACAGACCAAAAAAAAAAGCCCGCTGAGTTTCTTGCCGGAGTCTTCTCAGGCTAAGGCCGCGTTACGAACCGGTGGTCCATTTGCTAAGCTAGTCTTTAGTACATGTATATTTTTGACGTTTTGCAAGTTTCGTTTTGATGATCTATACAGAATAAATGATTTTTGACTTTGACTTTGTCCCGAGCAATACCTTCCTCCGTATCTCAACTCACCTAAAAAGTTTCTTATTGTAAGTAGTCATAACGGAGCAGCCGACCAATCGTTCGGAGAGGGCCCGCTTCCAATTAGACCCCTCTGCTTGGACCGTCTCCCTGATGAACGACAACACTGTCTGGGTACGCAGTACGCGGTGAGTTGAGTCGAGAGTCAACATCAGACCGCCTTCGTATTCGTCGACTGCGGTCACGTAACTGTACAGAGAAATATACTTTACTCAGATACAAATATATGAAATATTCATTTATTTATGTTACCTACGTATTAAAATTTTCTATTTGTCTCGGATAATTTCCAAGATTTTTTTTTTACGTTAAATTTAAGTTTACCTGTAAAAGTCAAAAGTAGATTTTTTGTGGGCATGAGTTTAGAAAAACTAAATGAATTAACGTTTAATTTATAGAGAGAGATAGTCAAGAGACCTGGATAATAAGTTGCATAATTTGTGAAACTAAAATGTCGAAAAATGAATATTAGATAATTAACCGGGAGCTCTACCCCAATTATTATAATGGTATTATTGAAAGGGGATGTACCTTCATTATACTTGAAATTAAACTAAAAAAAAAAGTTTAAATCAAAAAAGAACAAACCCAGGCCAAACTTCCAATTTATGCTGCGGTATCTGTACAGCTGCACGCTCATCGAAATGATCCCGACCAAATCTCACGAGCTGTAAATCCTTCATGATGCATTTGAATATAACGTTGTAAATGTGTATCATTTCACTCAAACGACGAGTCCTGCGGAAGATGATCTGTAAAAGGAGACAACATGGTGTAAAAATGTATCTAAGTGAATTTAACCCAGAGTTAATTTAGATAGACAGACAATTAAAAAACCATGATACATATTTTCTGAAGTTTACGCAATAAAACCACTTTTTACCGGATTCTATCGCGACCATAGCTGCTGAAAAGTATCCGAAACGTCGAGCTAAAAGTAAATAATAACAAATATATCGCGGTAGAATACGAAAGTAGTTTTATTTCAATAATTAAAAAACCACTTACAGTAATTCTGACTTTACTGTTATCAAATGGATTCGTCGAAACTAAATTCAAAGCCTCATCAGGAAGTTTTCGTGGCACGTATAACGTGGTCCCATCAAACGTCTTTTCTTTGAAATATTGACTGTGTTCTGTAAAAGATAAACATTATTTGTCAAGAATAAAGTTACAAAATAGGTATAATACATGACTTTGGGTCCCTCGTTTGTATTTGGCCCGAAGCAAGTTACAATCGTGCGATAATGCATCTTACTGAACCCCTAACCCGCCTGAAAGTGGAAGGCGTCACATTCGAGTGGTTAGATAACGAGGCGTTCTGTTACCAATCGGGAGGACTTATCACATTATGATTATACGCATTTGGTGAGGAGTGCCTCCCGGGATGTTTGGTCCCATTTGGACCTTGGACCTCGGAAGGCATATTCAATTTGCATCAATTACTGTTAAGAAAGTTATTGTCACTGTTATATGGGAGCTGTGTATAGAGAACGGCCGGGGGCATAACCGTTCATAAAGGCAAGTCATCCACACTAAACTCGGTTAATAACTCACTGGCCCCACAAATACCTACCTCCAAGAAGCTTGAAGCGTAAATGTTTGTAATCTTGGTCTGGATCATATCGGACTTCATATTCGTAAACATTGTTCTCCTCAAAATTAAGGTATATAAAGTTGGCTGTGACATTCACATTCCTACCGCTTTCACCCAGTTTTACGACCGGAGGTGTATCTTTTACCTCTCTCTGGAAAAATAAAACATCATAAGTTATTCATTTTGACAGTTACAACCTTTTGGTTACGCTTTTAAAGATTTCAAAGCATGCCGGCAGTAATATTACATATTAAAAAATAATAAGAACTCACAAAGTATTTTTTTGATTTACTCATAGTCGACACTTGCGTAGAGGTCACCTGCGTAGAGGTCACCTGTGTAGAGGTCACTTGTGTAGATTCTGACACTGTACTTTCGGCCATCTTGGTCGTAATCTGCTGTATATCTGGCTTTCCAACATCGCCAGCAGCTTTTGAAGCTTGACTAAAAGAAGATAATATATAACAAAGTTAGAACCGTGCTAAACTGTGTAGGATTATCATCAACATAAAATAATAAAATAAAGGCAGGATCATTAAAGACAATCATTAAGTATTAAAACCACACTAAGTTCATCATGGATTGCTGGATAGAATTGAATTACGAATTATGAATTACTAGAATTGACTAAATTACAAATCTGTATAAAGCATTAATAGACAAAAAGTTTCAAACTTAATAAACTGGGACTAGACTCCAGACAGACTGAATAAAGTTCGGAACATGTCTTGAGTATTAATTTATTGCAAATGATTACTTACAGACTTTGCAATAGTTTAATTCCTCTGCCAGCCCCTCTAGACGACGACGGACTGACGTCTGATGCAGGACTTATACCTGTAAAATAATATCATACAATTGCATTATCTATACTATATACAAATAAACTTCTAGGTAGTACTAACTGTACTAACGGTAGTACTTACGCACGTTAAACAGACAAGAAATTGGTTCGATACAGAAGATTTTAGTTTTTAATTACCCGTTTGGAATTTACGTTAATAAACTTTAAGGCTGCGGTTCCATTGACGCGGAGCGGGGCGGAGCGGAGAAAGATTAACCAATAGGATTGCATAAAAAGCTCCGCGCGAAGTTTTATAAATGCTATTGGTTAATATTTCTCCGCTCCGCGTCAATGGAACCGCAGCCTAAACACATACTACACAGAGCTAGTTTCATGCAATACCTCGAATCTTATTCGTATCGAACGACGAGAAATTCGTAACGTACAGGTTCACAGTAGGCAGGCTGCATATCGCAATGCTCCACTTCTCGATACCTGACGTTATGAATTCGATCTTTTTCGATAATTTTCTTGCGTGACGCGCACGACGCAGCGCTGGCCCTAAAGTGTTTAGCTATTGATTGTATTACATAATGATTTGAAGTTCATATTTATTAGTTCATACTTGAACTTCAAAAATGGAACGGAAAAATGGAGATACATATCTTTGTATATTTAAAAAGATTACGACAAAATTAAAATATGTCGTTTAAACGCCAGTAAACTTAAATTTAATACTTTGTAAGCTCTAACATGCCGTGTCCGCCAGTATGGTGTGTCTGTGTGCGAATCACATGCCTTATCATCAATCGCCTCTTTAATGATTTTTAAAGTTCATACTTATATACAAAGAAAATTACAATAAGATTGCAAATATGTCGTTCAAACACCAGTAAACTATAATTTTACAAGTGTTACAACTTTGTAACATTTGTAAGCTCTACTATAATGTACCGTGACTGTCAGTAGGCATGGTGCGTGCGAGACTACGTGCCTTATGTATCTATGACCTCTTTAAAGTCAAGACTGCGGGCAGCTATTTAAGTATAATTTGTTAATTCTGCTACACCATTACCTACTTTACTAATGCAAATAGGTTATGTTGGGTGAGCTTATTTAGAAACTTATTTCTTTACAAGCAACATATTTTGACACCATGAAGCCTAGTGAGTGTGACTCTCAAATAACCAGATCAAAAACCTAGTAACTCGCCTTAACCGCTTCAAAACCTAGCAAATCTATCGTGCGGCAATCCCCTCGGATACACTGCAAAGTTATGAATAGTTAAACAACCAGGCTCATTAAAAATTAATAATAATGTGCTATACAAACCTCCAGGCTTTGCTTGAGCCTTCGCCAATAGCATTGCGGCTATCCTCCCCCTGCCTCCTATAGACGTTGCAGTGCTTACCTGCAAAACAAAAATGGACTTACTTATTAAACAATTACCAGTAAGTAGGTAAGTGGAAAGAACTGACCCCTTAAAATATCTTTATCGGCGAATGAAATGGCCATTAGCAGGTAGAGAGAAACAAAAGGAATGCACTAATCAGTGAGTGTGAACGAGAACATAGTACCTACGACTTCAGTCTGTTCTGAAATACAACTTTAGCCAGCGCGATATTGTTGAGATAACTTAATAATTATATCTGTTACACTCGAAGACCAAAAATGCTCATTGAGTGAAACCTCAACTTAAAATCGCATTAACTGATAATTTTATGTCAGGATAAATAAGAAAACTTTATCTCGATAGGCAGCATTGATTGATTGATTTGGAAAAAAATCTGAAGAAATCTCACCTTAGACTAAATATGAAGAAAGTAGATAGGTACAGTCAAGGACAAAGGTAGCACGAAAATATTTAAGTACCTATCTATAAACTATTAAATTGACATACACATATAATAACATAGCTAAAAGATGTATAAATAAATATGTCATTTTTAAATCCTCAAAAAAAGAAAGTTATTATTGTATGTATGTCATATTTTACGATTATGTTGTAAAAGGTTAAAGAATTAAGGTGAATAGTAGTAGTAAATCAGAATTTATTATATTGCGTCCAACCAACCTACATTCAATGAATAATAAGTAATATAATAACAAAATGTGAAAGTTATGTAGGGATTACAAGGTGGTGACATTTATAGTCCTGTTTATGCATAATATATTTGTGGCTTCGGAAAAGAAACCGATACAGTATTATTTGGGATATAATAAACCGTGCGACAAAAATAATAAATGGACGACTGATAATGAGTGTGTTGCTAAATTGTGAAGTTATGAGGATTCGAGTATAGAGCGCCCCAACTTGAATAGGTTAGGTTAGAAGGTTAACGCGGGAGCCGAGCTCCCGCTTTAATTTTCATGCTTATTTTTCTATAACCATCCATAAATAGTGGCTCACTTAGTATTTTTGTACGCCACATTCAGTAATTTTGACACCCATAAATTGAATAAAATTATTCTTCACTATAGCTGCCAACCTATTATTTTTACTACCTGCTTTTCGGATTAATTTGTAGCCGCGTTAAATACAACCCGTTTTATTTCAATGTGTAATATTCGCGTAAACTTTCGACAAAAGCAATAATATTGAGCCGTATAACGGATTGATACTTCTTCATAAACAAGGATTGTGTCATATAAAGCGAATTTTAGACTTTAAAGTAATGACATTAAAGTTTAAAATTATATAACTTTTTGTAGAGTGATTGAAAAAGTATAATGAAATTCTTTTTATTTAATTGTGAACTTTAAGGGTATAGAAATCTAAAATTGAATGCCGTGTGCGGGCTGCCAGGAAGTCGAAGGGAGTCGTGGTTCTTTGTTGAAATGATGAATGACTCGTAATAAACTTAATAAGTATATTTTTTAAACTTAAATTGATACATGAAATTAGTAGGTAGGTGACAATGTATGTGGTACGATGTATGAGAGCGAGTGGGGGCCGATCGGTTACGTAGCCGCCGCCGCGCGCCGCGCCGATGCGTAGCTATCGTTGTGTGCGTTTCTAGTGTCGATGTGTGCGTCGACATGCCGCCCCCCATTGAAGCCTTGCTTCAATCCTGCTGTTCTAATGGATGTTTTGGTAGAGGACAAATCTTAGCAAAGGAACGTCGGATCATTCCCGAGTTCGTTCTTATGTCTGCCACTCGGGCCACTCCATCGGTTCCAGGGTATGTGGCCGCGACACGTCCCAGCTGCCACCTCATGGGGGGCAGATGATCCTCCTTGACGAGAACAAGTTCTCCCGTGCAGAGCGATCCTTGAGACTGCTTCCATTTGTTTCGAACTTGAAGCTCTGAGATGTATTCGCGATGCCATCTGGACCAGAATTGCTGACGAAGTTTTTCAACTCTTCGATATCGATCAAGGCGATGAGGTGGAATTTCGGCTAAATCTGGCTCTGGTATTGACGTTACTGGTTTGCCAATTAGGAAATGACCTGGAGTAAGGGGTAATAGGTCCTGAGAGTTAGAGGATAGAGGGCTAAGAGGACGTGAGTTTAGAATTGCCTCAATTTGTGTCAGAACCGTGTATAACTGTTCAAATGTTAAATTTGAATTACCAATAGTGCGTTTTAGATGGTTTTTCATGGATTTAACACCTATTTCGTGTAATCCACCAAAATGTGGGGATCGGGGCGGAGCGAAGCTGAACTTAATGGATTGTTGTGCAAAAATATCTACGATTTTATTTTCATCAGAAGAGATAATTTTCTTCAACTCGTTGTTGGCTCCAACAAAATTTGAACCATTATCCGAATAAATGTATGACGGTTTACCGCGGCGGGCTATGAACCGTTTCAGAGCTAAAATAAATCTTGTTGTAGTCATGTCGCTTACCAACTCGAGATGGATGGCTTTAGTGGTAAAGCAAACGAACACGCAAATATATGATTTTACCAACCGACAACCTCGCCCCTCCTTGTTAGCGACCATAACAGGACCGGCGTAATCGACCGCTGTGAACTGAAAGGCGTAACCGGCATTAAACCTTTCTTTAGGTAAGTTACCCATTATAGGTGCTATTGTATTTGTCCGGTAACGGCTACAAACGGTGCAGTTTCGATACACAAATCTAGCCAAGTCTCGTCCACCAACCGTCCAATAATTTTGGCGAGTGGAGTATAACAATTGTTGGGGGCCCGTGTGCATTAAAGCCTTATGTTCATTTTTAAATAAAAGTATTGTGAAATGATGATTTTTATGAAGTAAGAATGGATGCTTTTTATCATAGTCGTACTGTGAATTATGAAGTCGTCCCCCTACTCTTATAACGTTTAACTTATGGTCAAAAAATGGATTAAGAGATAACAATGAATTATTACCTTTCAAATTTTTATTAGCCTTTAACAGTTGATATTCGGTAGGGAATGATTGCTGTTGTGAGAAACTGATTAATTTGTACTGAGATAGTTGAAGTTCGGCAACTTGTAGATGACCTTTAAATATGTTTGTTTTGTTTTTTAAATTATTTATAAATCTAAGTACATAAGCCATTGTTCTGTGCATACGAGAATAAGTTGAAAATCTCTCAAAGGGAAATAAAACTTCACATGTTTGAATGACCATGCATGCAACTTCCCTTTTTAACTCAGGTAAAGACTGACTATTATTTTTCAAATCGATAGTTGGCCACGACGACTCATCAGATTCAAGAAATTGTGGACCATGCCACCACTGTTTACAGCTAATGAAAGTGTCAGTACTCATTTTACGCGTTAGATAGTCAGCTGGGTTTGCTTGTGTAGGAACATAATTCCAAGAGCTAATATTCATAGTGGACTGTATTTGTTGTATTTCTCCTACTCTGTTCCTAACAAATGTTTGTAATTTATTAACCGTAGTATTAAGCCAGCTTAAAACAATGGTCGAATCAGTCCAGTAAAAAATTTCATTGACGGTGACCCGTAATGATTTAATAATTTTTGTACTTAATTTAGCTCCTAATAACGCTCCACAAAGTTCCAGACGTGGAATAGTTTGTGGTTTTAGAGGACTCACTTTATTTTTTGAACACAATAAATGAATAAGTATGTCATTATTTTTGTCTATAGAACGTAAGTACGCGCAAGCTCCATAGGCTTCTTCAGAAGCGTCTGTAAATATATGTAATTGTAGCTTAATACAATTCGTACTTATTGTGTGTCTGGAAATTCTTAAATGATTTAATTGTGATAGTGAATTAATAAAAGCTAACCAAGCTTTTTGTGTAGTTTGGGGAACCTCGTCGTCCCATGAGAGTTTGCATAACCATAAATTTTGCATGGTTATTTTCGCTTCTAAGATCGCCGGGGTGACTAGTCCTAACGGATCAAATAGTTGCGAGATAGTGGACAAAATATTTCTCTTTGTTATTTTACCTTGACTTTTTAATTTTATATCGAAGCAAATTTCATCTGTTTTATGATCCCAATTAATCCCTAGTGTTTTTGAAATATCATTGGGACACAAATCAAAACGATCATGAGACATGTTTTCGTCTCGTTTAAGTTGAGCCAGGACCCTTTGATCATTGGAGCACCACTTTCTAAGAGGAAAGCAACCACCTTTAAGTTGTTCAGTCACTGCGGAATAGACGTGGAGCGCTTGAGAGACATTACTAGCACCGGTGATGAGGTCATCGACGTAGAAGTCTCTTGAGATCACCTCCTGGATGAACGGATCACTACATTCGTCAGCTAGCTGCTTCAGGCACCGTATCGCTAGATACGGTGCAGAAGCAGTACCGTACGTCACCGTGTTCAGCTCATAAGCCTTCAGAGGTTCACTCGGCTCGTCACGCCACAGTATTTTTTGCAGACATCGTTGTGACTCGTTAATTTCAATTTGTCTATACATTTTAGTGACATCTGCAGTAAGTACTATATTATGTTGACGAAAACGCAATAATATTGAAAACAAGTCGTCCTGAATTACTGGCCCAATCATTTGCAGCTCATTGAACGAATAACCAGATGAGGTTTTTGCTGAGCAATCGAAAACCACCCTTAAAGACGTTGTCAAACTACTCGTTCGCTCAACGCCATGGTGGGGAGCGAAGTATTGGGTATGATCACTGTTTTGATTTTTTGATAGTCTCATATGACCTAAGTTAATATATTCTTGGATGAAATCTTTATATTTATTTTTTAGTTGTGTATTATTTTGTAATCTTTTCTCTAATTGTAAAAATCTTGTTTTAGCAAGTTTGTAAGACTCACCTAACACGTCGGGACTAAACTTTAATGGTATTGTCACACAAAATCTGCCATTAGGTAGGCGAGACGTAGTGTTCACGAATGATTTTTCACATTCAATCTCTTCGGGGGACCACTCTAATTGTTTATTTGTAGTTGTAATAATAGTGTCCAATTCCCAGAACTTCGCCAATTGGTTAGTGAGTACTTGAGAATCAGAAAAATTGCAAAATGATGATGAAGGTATTTGTAAAGATCCGGTAATAAACCAACCTAGTTTCGACTTTTGTAAAGTGACATTTTGGTCGTTTAATTTAACCTTTTCTGGTTCAATAAACTCCCACAGTGTTCCGTTGCCTACCAAAATATCAATATTTGATGGTAAATAAAACTTAGGATCGGCCAATGAAAAATTATTGGGAATTTTAATAATATTTTTATCTATTGGGGAACTTGGCCAAGGATTAGTAATATTGGAAATAATTATGCATGTTATTGTTTTACAATAATTCGAATGAAGAGATTGAATAGTAATATCACAACATTTTTTTGCTACTGATACACTTTTGTTCAATCCATTAATAGTTGTAATCATATTTTTAGTAGGTAACCGAAGTTGTTTACAAAGTCGCTCGGTCATAAAGTTCGCAGTACTGCCCGAGTCTAACATGATGCGCACACGCTGACGATCATCTAAGGAGGTGCGCACACTTACGCAAGCTGTAGACAACAGCCCTAGTGGGGACGCGGTAGCACACGTTAACACTACTTCGTCGCGCGAATCTTCCTTGCGATCGCTCTCTGATAGCTCCGGACAGATTAAGCTATTATGTTTTTTATTACATTTTTTACAAGCTTTCAGTTGACACTTTTTAGCGGAATGTCCAGTTTTTAAACAATTCAGACATAGGTTTAATGAATTCGCTTTAGTTTCTCGATCTTTATTGTTTAATTTTAAAAATGTTTTACAATAATAAATGAAGTGATCTGATGACTGACAGACGGGGCACTTTCTCTTTTCATTAGTAGATAAGAGGCTCGTTGCGTTACATGGTGGTTTAGATACTGGTTTGTTTTTGTTACTATGTTCTAGTATTTCTAATAATTCAGATCTATTTCTTGTAAATTTAATTAAATCTTCAAAGGTCAAACGCTGTTTATCAGTGATTAACGCCTTATATTTTTCCCATTCTATAAAGGTCTGTGAATCAAATTTATTAGCCAGCATATAAATCAACAAGGTGTCCCATTTATCGGTGGTGTAATGATTTTGCAATAGAAAGATATTAAAAAGGTTTTTATAGTCAACCTTATGTCTATTATCAGTATAGATTCTTTTGTTTAAAAGTTGGC
This sequence comes from Eilema depressum, assembly GCA_914767945.1. NCBI lineage: Eukaryota > Metazoa > Arthropoda > Insecta > Lepidoptera > Erebidae > Eilema > Eilema depressum. The sequence goes on from OU612026.1 coordinate 7,752,297, forward strand.
AACACTGTCTAGTGTGAGTTGATGAGGGAATTGTTGGGAAGATGGTTACGGAACGACGGAATTGTATTGTAAAATAAGATTTAGTAAATTAATCAGTAATATAGTGATACAAATGAGAGCTAAGGTAATGTAAGACCATTATATAAATTGATAAGAATTGTAATTATTGTAGTAATAGTAATATAGAGTATAGAAATACACTATTGTTTGATTGAGCACAAAATGTTGTATTATTGAAGATTCATGACATTTCAGAAGTGGGATGTTTATCCAAGAAAGCTTTGCACATTGATAATATAATTAATATATTATGTACTTATTTATTTTGTTACAAAGATATTAGAACATGAATAGTAGAATCATTTTAGTAGAACATTTCTGATTTATTTTACCTTAAAAGAAAAGATACCGTTTAAGAATTATTCTCATGTGTAAGTACCAAATGTCATAAGATAATATGTAGTATATGTATTCAGTAAATAGATCTTTAGTTTGTTTTATGATGAAAAGATTCTTATAGATTAAACCCTGTTCTGAGGTAAGGATATTATCTATTTCTTGATTGATTTTGTGCTTTGACTCCATATTGGTAGATATAATTCCTTTATAGAAAGTAGTTTGGTATATTTACCTATTCCCAAAGGTACACTCTACAAAACAGTTACTACCAGCCCGCACTAATAAAAGATAAACATGTGTGTATCGCTCATTGTATAATAATTGAAGTGATAAGCCTACCAGTTGGTATGATAATAGTGAATGAGATGGTAAATTTTACATTATTAGCAAGCACTCCCACGGTTGAGTGCAAAGCACTATGGATGGGAACTCAAAGGTAGTGAGTTCTAAACCTGACTATATTTATCTAAGTATTTGTTTTGGTTACTTAATTTGTTTTGTTTTGCTATTTATTTTATTTGTGGCATAGAAGAAACATGTAATTGACTTGTATAGCTTATATGTTATATAGCCTCAAGGATAATAACTATGGAAAATAAAACAAGATCTTGTTACAATTAACATAATAAGAGCATCATTATAATATAAATTTTGCATTGGACATCCTTTGGACAGTAAAATAGATCTAATTATTCTTCCACATGTTACAACCAGATAATTATAGACACTTTATTTCTTCCTTTACTCCCAGTAGGTAAATGTACTATAAGAACAATGAATCAATCTATCAATCATGATCATCAAATCAAATCATGATCGAGCTTGTAGGTATTACATATATATGTAAATATAATAATTTCTTATTACATTACCAATAACATCACTTATGGTTTACCCATCAACTTAATATATTTTTAACCGACTGCTAAATGAAGAGTTTCTCAATTCAATTGGTATTTTGTTTCATACATATTATTCATGGATTAGTTAAATATACAATACCTATCATATGATCATATGCTATGATGTAAGCAATATAACAATATAATATAGTATTATATACAAGCACATTATTTGTTTATATTGTATGATGTACAAAATTGTAAGGAAAAAAAAGGCTTTAATTTATATTGACCATCCTTATCTGGTTTAAACACGACACTGAAGCTGGACTTTACCAATGAAATTAACACCTTTAATTCACCCTAATACACTACACACATACACTAATTCACCAGTAAGACCTCTAATGTTTGAACACAAGATTTGAACCCAGGTTCTAAAATTATAATCATAAAGTAAGTTCTTGTAAAATTCCTGAATACCTATATCACCGTCGTAGAATCCCAGTTAAGCATTATTATAGCTAAAGTTCGTCTTTATTTGACTCAAAAGACATTCTGACACACTAAGGTTTCCGACACTAAATATGTATTTCACCAGTTAAAGTTCAAATATTCTTTTGCAAGATTATTTGTGTAAAAATGTCTATAAAAGATGCAATATCAATGAAAATCAATAAGAATGAGGGAAAGCAAAAGAAAATCAATAAAAGTGCAAAAAGCAAAATTTATGCTGGGATTCGAACTTGATACCTTGTATGACATAGTTAAGTTGAGAATAGCGGTTTTATACTGTAATGAGTTTCATGTATGAGAAAGAGAAAGTATAAGTAATAAATAATAAATACGGATGATTTGAAATCGGTTTTAATTTGCAAAGTGTGTGAGTAAAGAAACGAATTATTGAGCTATTGACAGTTCGCTCACATGTAAATATGTTTGACGTATATCTTACCGTTTGACATACTGTTTATCATGAATATCAGAATACCGCACATATGTGAGGGTGGGATACTGTCTCTTTTGCCGAATGTATCCTACCTACAGAGTCATGTGAGCTTTGCTATTATGGAAAATAGAAGTAGAATTTATTTGCTTTATATTAATTGATGTACAGAGATCTTATGAGTATATAACAGAGAGTACCTACAACACTTTTAGCCTCAGTATATGGCGTGCAAATGTTTGGTTTTGTTATTATGTGATAGAATTTATTTGCTTTATATTAATTGATTTACAGAGATCCTATGAGTATATAACAGTGAGTACCTACAGCACTTATAGCCGCAGTATATGGCGTATGAATGTTTGATTTTGATATTATGTGATAGAATTTATTTGCTTTATATTAATTGATATACAGAGATCCTATGAGTATATAACAGTGAGTACCTACAGCACTTATAGCCGCAGTATGTGGCGTATGAATGTTTGATTTTGATATTATGTGATAGAATTTATTTGCTTTATATTATTTGATTTACAGAGATCCTATGAGTATATAACAGTGGGTACCTACATCACTTATAGCCGTAGTATATGGCGTGCAAATGTTTGATTGTTACAGTAAATTATTATTAGATAATTGTCAATGAATATGTATAGTGAAATCTATGTATTACTAGATAAAGTGTGCTTAATGTAAGAGGCTAAGTATGCCTATGGAGCTAAGACTGCTTAGTATAGTAGGCTAAGTATGCCTATAGAGCCATGTGTGCTCAATGTAGTGGGCTAAGTATGCCTATAGATAGAGCCAAGTGTGCTGAATGTAGTAGGCTAAGTACGCCCATAGGGCCATGTGTGCTCAATGTAGTAGACTAAGTATGTCTATAGAGCCATGTGTGCTCAACGTAGTAGGCTAAGTATGCCCATAGAGCCATGTGTGCTCAATGTAGTAGGCTAAGTATGCCCATAGAGCCATGTGTGCTCAATGTAGTAGGCTAAGTATGCCTATAGAGCCATGTGTGCTCAATGAAGTAGGCTAAGTATGCCTATAGAGCCATGTGTGCTCAATGTAGTAGGCTAAGTATGCCTATAGATAGAGCCAAGTGTGCTGAATGTAGTAGGCTAAGTACGCCCATAGGGCCATGTGTGCTCAATGTAGTAGACTAAGTATGTCTATAGAGCCATGTGTGCTCAACGTAGTAGGCTAAGTATGCCCATAGAGCCATGTGTGCTCAATGTAGTAGACTAAGTATGTCTATAGAGCCATGTGTGCTCAACGTAGTAGGCTAAGTATGCCCATAGAGCCATGTGTGCTCAATGTAGTAGGCTAAGTATGCCTATAGAGCTAAGTATGCCCAATGTAGTAAGCTAAGTATGTCTATAAAACCAGTGTGATTTATTTACAAAGGCAGTGCGCCGGTAGCGCGACCGTTTTCGGTTCGAAAGACTCGATAATGTTAATTAAAGACAAAATAATTTCTACAGGTAATGAATTCAGACGACGACGTGATTACTCCCGATAGCTTGCTTCCTGAATTGAACGAATGCCGTAATAAACGAAAGCACACCCTTTCGTAGGTAGTAGCTAGAACGAATAGTAGCGTAAAGTCGCAGCCTGTAATGACTAAGAAGCGAACAAGACAAGATAACCAGAGGAAACGTAAGCATTCTTCATTCAGCTCCTTCTCATCTAGTACATCCAACAAAAGGGTAGTTGGTCTACCAAAGACGTACCTACTGAAAATATTTAATTCTTTGTAACAGCGTATAAATAAGACATTACTAATCATTTACTTAAGGTGATTACATACACGAATGACTTTGACCATACAAGTGGTCATGCGCTCAAATTTGAACCGTAAAAATCAGTAAAACTAATTTTAATAGATAACTTTATAGGCGACGGTTACTAACTAAGAAGATCACGACGTGTGAAAGTTTAGATTATTTGTATACATATTGTAGAAAATATTTGGTTTTATAAGAAAGATTAGAGTGATGTTCAGAGACTCTTTTCAACTATTTCCTTTTTTATTTAATTTATGAAAAGAAGAAGTTACTCTGTATATCCTATAGTATGCAAGCATGTAAATTCTAGATCTGTAGGTTTTATAGACGGTTTCGAAAATACCGGTTTTTCGATGCTGATCTGATTCGGGGCCAAGCAATGTTATACCAGAATTCGAACCATCAAGTACGTTTTGAAATATTGAATGTTGGGTTAGTAAAGACAACGAATGTGTTGTAATTTATGAATGGGACGAGAATCGGACCATACAATTTGCTCTTCAGAATTTTCCTGGTCTAGCGAAGAGGGGAAGGTTTGACGAGGTGGTTTGAGCTTCGAACTATCTCTTCAAACTTGGAGGCTCTTATATCTGGCAGATGCAGATTGGCAAATTAAACTCAAAGGAGCATTCCCAAATGAACAGAGTTATGGCCGGCTTCTCGAAAATATATTATATCAGCTCCTAGGTGTAACGATTATTTACGCGAATATTATAACGATAACTGACGTTATGAAATAAATGTGAAATATGAGGGATACCTAGAATGGAATAGAATGGAAATACCTACCTCGTGTTAATTTGAATTAGGAAAAATATTACCATATTATTTAAAAAAAAAAGAAAAAAAAAAAAAAAATTGTGACGGGCATAATATTTATACCAGAGGCAAGGGCAATCCTGCAGGCTTTGATAGCAGACAAGGGAAAAATGAAGTTAGGGATTTACTTATCTATGGATAAGCGTACGTCAGACTAAAGGTAGTAATAACGAGTACCTAGATCGCGATGGAGTCCGATAATATTGGCTTCTAACATTACAAATGACAGATCCAGGCATCTACCGAATGCCTATTGATGATTCTAAAACCTGACTCAGCTAAGGATATTAGATCATTAAACTTTGTTAAAATATTCGTGGCTTGAATCTAAACTTTTTAAACTATTATGTACCAAATCATAATATTCTGTAAATGAGTGCCAAAGCGATCAATTTTGATTCTTAATACATATATTATACATACTTATACAATGGATTTTGATTAATAGGTGGAATTTATAATGATGTTTAACAGTTGACCTGATAGATGCCAGATCTGATGCCATAGATGCCTAATATTTGACATGTTTAATATTTTGAAATTTTCTGTTTGACATGATTATTCTGACATTTGTTTCTTTTGCTATAACGTTCTGACCTAATTAACTTGTTTGGATTTTGCACGAACATATTTGTCTTTATTTATTGACATAAATAATAACAGTCTTGTGGATTGTGATCTCAGTACCTAAATATTTTGTATGCTTTTAGTTTGTGTGATTGTTTGTTTTTTTTTTTTTACCACATCTGATTTTCTCTAACATAAAAAAAAAAAAAAAAAATATATAAATATAAATATTAAACATTGAATTTGAATAAAAAAAAAAAAAATATATGTGTTGAAATAGTAGATTATATAGACGGATTGGTAATAGGTAATATCTGTTTCGTAATTCCTCGTGATGATCGCTGGCAAATATGTGATCTAATCATGACGACTCTGGTCATGTAGATGTATCTAAAATGATTGAGAAAATTTAGTAGGTACTTAATAATGCAACCAACCACTCAGAAAACTGCAACTGAAACATTATTTAGAACCAGATGGAGAGACAGCCTAACTAATATGTTAGACATAAGTAGTGAATCCAATACCAATGTAACAGAAGTATCTAAATCTTGTGTTGCTTTATCTAAATTTATAAGTCAAAATAGCTGAAATAGGTGCAAAATTATTGAAATATCGGAGTTTTGTCAAGGAAAGTATAATTTTGAAAGTGTAGCCTCAGACGATAAGATTCATGACATGGATTAATGTAAATGCATCTGATAATAAAAATAGCATCGGAAAACGATAGCAGTTCATCTGATAATGATAAAAGTAACAAAAGTAAAGATGACTAAACTCAACCAAAATTGAACGCGATCTCATTTCTCTTATATCAGCCGAATGTAATGATTACTTATGTATGTACATGTAGACTATTCATACTGTTGATTGATGGCACTTGGTGGAACTTGTTGTTACACATTGTACTTGTTATTACATGTTGATTTAATTTCAATTAAGCACTTGCTTCTCAAAGTAATCGATTATTCAAATATTTTATATTAAAGTGTAGTAGACTTTAATTTTCGTTTATTTTTGTGAATTGATAAGATAACTAAAATATTTTATATCAATTTAGACATAAGGAATTTTAAGTAATTATTAGTTTTGCGTTTATTTTTGTGAATTTTCTTAATTTACCGTGCGCTAGGAGAATGATTGCACACTCACTTGAGAAAATAATTATGTAACTGAGATATGTAATATTAATTTAGACATTTTAAGTACATTAATTTTGTGAATTATTGTGTATTTTTACCGTGCGTCAGGAGATCGCACGCGGTCGGACGGCCGAATGTAATGATTTTGCAATAGAAAGATATTAAAAAGGTTTTTATAGTCAACCTTATGTCTATTATCAGTATAGATTCTTTTGTTTAAAAGTTGGCAACACTGTCTAGTGTGAGTTGATGAGGGAATTGTTGGGAAGATGGTTACGGAACGACGGAATTGTATTGTAAAATAAGATTTAGTAAATTAATCAGTAATATAGTGATACAAATGAGAGCTAAGGTAATGTAAGACCATTATATAAATTGATAAGAATTGTAATTATTGTAGTAATAGTAATATAGAGTATAGAAATACACTATTGTTTGATTGAGCACAAAATGTTGTATTATTGAAGATTCATGACAGTGGGTTCCCCTAATGTTTTCAAAGATCGCAAATTTTTAACGAAACTGTCAACTAAGCGCTTTAAATTATATGATGTATCTTTCTGAATAGAATAAACTGTAAATAACGCCTTAACATGATTAGCGATAAGCATTTTTTTGTTATCATATCGATCACAAATCAACTTCCAGGCTACTTCATAATTACTGGAGGAGAACTCAATTGATTTTATAACTAACAAAGCACTGCCTTCTAATGACGAACGCAGATAATGGAATTTATTAATTGGGCTCAAGTCGGGGTTATCGTGAATTAATGATAGGTAAGTGTCTCGAAACTCCAACCAAGACCCATAAGCACCGTCGAATTTAGCAAGCTGTATGATAGGTAACTTGACACTAGCTCCGTGGCCCTTGGTACAATTTGATTCATAACTAGAATTGTGCGGTTGCTCGGCCACTTCGCCTAACTTCGACTTAGCAAGCGCCACGGCTTTAAAGTACATACTCTCAAAGAGGTCGCGCTCTTTTTCTTGTTCGGTTACATTCGTAGTTATACTTTCTATTTCCTGCTGAATTTCGTTGTAACTATCGAATAATGGTTCCAATTTTGCTATTCGAACTTCAATTTCCAACTTGAGTTCGTTACTTAAATGAGCTGGTAAATTATTAATGTAGTTGGAAAATAAAGTCAAACGGCCTTTTACACTGCCTCGCTTTTTAACTAAAGCTTGTTCATCACCCATGATAATACAACTTATAGAATAATCTTAATGAAATAGGAAATAAGTACAAATACTACAGTCGTAAAAAGGACGCACCCCAATGTAGTGCGCGGCCTACTAGGTATAGCCTTGCGTTGATGCAACGATACCCGCTTGATAAGAAAAATTATTGTAATGGAATATAATATTATCACTGTGTTAGTTTAATTGTTAGTTTAATGATGTTTTTATTGCAGTGAATAGGCATTCAACTAAACAATAAATTACTGTATATTTTATTAAGTATGGAATACTTATTGATATTTGCTAAATAGGTATGTACTTATTACGAAAGTGTGTAAGTGTAAATAAGTACCTACTTGATTATTGATAAATGAAATGAATCTATCTTGTAATTGGGAGAAGCACAACGAACTACTCAAGCCTATGTCCAGCAGTGGACCGCGGTAGGCTAATTGATTGATTGATTGAATCTATCCGCTATTTGTAGGTAGGTGATAGATTTATATTGTTAGTATAAAATATGTAAATCTATCAAATATTTATAGGAATTGATAGACATATATTTTAGAAATATGTTATAGGAAAAGCATGCAATCGGTTTCCTTAAATTCTATACATAAATATAATGTTATGTATGATTGAACCTACTAAAAGTTTTATTGGCAATTAATAGGTTTGATGTACCGTTGTCGGTATTGTTTTGGCAATAGGGAGCCTGTTCCTTAGCAATAGGTAGCTAAAGGATTATTCTGAGTGTATAATGAAAGTTAAAAGTACTTGACTACACTGCGCTGACACAAATGACGAGGCGTGATAGATGTTATTAGAGTTGGATGGATGAAGGAAATTGACTGTATCTATATAGTCTAACCAGATCGCCACTTGCCTGTTCACAATGTTGTCCAGAATGATTGATGATGAACGTGCACGCTCCTTAGTCCGACTTGAATATCGTCCCTGCTGGTAACTTCGTATATCCGGCTCGAAGGACCAATGTGCGGGCTGCCAGGAAGTCGAAGGGAGTCGTGGTTCTTTGTTGAAATGATGAATGACTCGTAATAAACTTAATAAGTATATTTTTTAAACTTAAATTGATACATGAAATTAGTAGGTAGGTGACAATGTATGTGGTACGATGTATGAGAGCGAGTGGGGGCCGATCGGTTACGTAGCCGCCGCCGCGCGCCGCGCCGATGCGTAGCTATCGTTGTGTGCGTTTCTAGTGTCGATGTGTGCGTCGACATGCCGTTTTTTGCAGTTTCCTTGGCATGACAGTGGTTTTGCTTTAGCAGAATCAAGGGCCAGGTTACTCATTGGGACATACCTACATTAAACGTCAAAAGTTAACTTATTCCTTGGATTTATAAGCTGATTTTGTAGTTGACAGTACCTACTTAAATTATTTTACCTACATACCACCCAAATAACTACACAACCACATTTATACAGATTTTATATAACATTTCAATTCATTCTGCGGTTTTAATTATTAGTGATACTGTACAGTAGTCACAATGTTTTGCTGCTTATCGTTTTCGAGTATTTGGTTACAAGCAGTTAAAATGTTTTCAATGATTTCATTCACCCATAGTTATGAATAAAGCGAAGCGAAGTATGAAATGATTTTTATATTGTAACTAGCTGCCCCGGCGAACTTCGTACTGCCATATTTTCGGCCCGCGTGGTATTCAAATCCCGTTCCCGCTGCACCCTTATCACTTAGGGGGATGAAAAATAGATGTTGGCCGATTCTCATAGATACCGGATAAGCACAAAAAATTTCATCAAAATCGGTCGAGCCGTTTCGGAGGAGTTCGATTACGCACCCTGTGACAGAAGAATTTTATATATTAGACTAGCTGCCCCGGCGAACTTCGTACCGCCATATTTTCGGCCCGCGTGGTATTCAAATCCCGTTCCCGCTGCACCCTTATCACTTAGGGGGATGAAAAATAGATGTTGGCCGATTCTCATAGATACCGGATAAGCACAAAAAATTTCTTCAAAATCGGTCAAGCCGTTTCGGAGGAGTTCGATTACGCACCCCGTGACAGAAGAATTTTATATATTAGATTAGAAAAAAAATAAGGGTTGATCGTAGAGGGGAGAAAATTTAGGGTTGCATGTATTTTTGTATGATGTATCATAAAAAAATAAAAACAAAAAATTTTGTCTGAAAAATAAAAAATAAAAATTAAGGGTTGGACCACCCTTAACATTTAGGGGGATGAAAAATAGATGTTGGCCGATTCTCATAGATACCGGATAAGCACAAAAAATTTCATCAAAATCGGTCAAGCCGTTTCGGAGGAGTTCGATTACGCACATTTTGTGACACGAGAATTTTATATATTAGACTAGATGTGTATAGAACCGTCGCATCTTCAAAGAGTACTAGAATAGTTCTACGACAGATCTGATTACGAATTATATTTATTTATGTGATGTGATAAACCATTTATTTTAAGCACAAAATGTTTTTATTTTTTTAATGGCATGAACTACGAATGTACACCTGGAGACAGGTTTTATTATAAGTTGATGACAAAATGTATTTTCCTTTTCATACATGCTCGCTGATAGCGGTACTCTTTCTGTAGCCGATCGCATACGACAACTGCCGAAGAACGCAGCACATGCGCGTAATTCATTGCGGTTTCTCAATGGTCTCTTTTATCCGTATCGGAGTTTGACAAGTAATGGGTACGCTGTATGTGCTGCATGCGTCGGCAGTTGTCGTATGCGGTCGGCTTCGGAATCATACCTTAACTCAACTCACGTCCGCAACTTGACCTTTCCTTTATACGCCTTCGATGAATCTAATTAACATATTATATACACCTGGGTCAATTGCCTCTATCCATATACAGGGCGTCCCACGGCGATGCCACATGGAGGGAAAGTACCTTAAATCCTTAAGTTAGCTCATTTTGTTTAAAGGAGACTTCATTTTATTTTTAAAAAGAAACAAAACTGCATTCAAAGATTTTTAAAAATTCGCTTGCCACACCCGGTAATCGAACCGACTAAAAGCCGAAAAAGTAACATCCTGTATTTTTATGGCATCAATCGATAGTGTCAATCATAAGGATCAAATCTCTCTAAGAAACATGGTAAATTAAACGAAAGGAAGTCCTTGAAATCTAAAATTATAAATTCAATTTGGCAAAATAAATCACTTTAACTCAAAGTTCATCCATCCATCTGATACCATATTAACAATAAAATTCCATATTTAAACTACTTTTCTTTTTTTATCGTGCTGACACCACTGCTGGTCAGCAGTAGTATTTAGGTATGTCGAACTCAAACCGACTAAAACCGCACGCCGTCTAAATTAACAGGTTATAAGTTGATCCATAGGGCAATTCTCTTGCCATTTTCGTTGCACAGGGTACACCGCGTGCAGGTTTCTAATCAAGCACCCAAAAATAACTACCTACCCTACCTACACATACCTCATGCAGTTACCCAATAAAGTTACATTCTAAACAGGTAACAAAGTTCATTCATTTAGTACTCATTTTACTAAATAAATTTCATCAAAGATATCTCTAGTGTTGATACCTTGAGAGAAATTCTTACAAGGTATCAACACTAGAGATATCTTTGATGTGTTGATATCTTGTAAGAAATTCTTACAAGGTATCAACACTAGAGATATCTTTGATTTGATTAGAAACCTGCACGCGGTGTACCCTGTGCAACGAAAATGGCAAGAGAATTGCCCTATGGATCAACTTATAACCTGTTAATTTAGATGGCGTGCGGTTTTAGTCGGTTTGAGTTCGACATACCTAAATACTACTGCTGACCAGCAGCGGTGTCAGCACGATAAAAAAAGAAAAGTAGTTTAAATATGTAATTTTATTGTTAATATGGTATCAGATGGATGGATGAACTTTGAGTTAAAGTGTTTTATTTTGCCAAATTGAATTTATAATTTTAGATTTCAAGGACTTCCTTTCGTTTAATTTACCATGTTTCTTAGAGAGATTTGATCCTTATGATTGACACTATCGATTGATGCCATAAAAATACAGGATGTTACTTTTTCGGCTTTTAGTCGGTTCGATTACCGGGTGTGGCAAGCGAATTTTAAAAAATCTTTGAATGCAGTTTTGTTTCTTTTTAAAAATAAAATGAAGTCTCCTTTAAACAAAATGAGCTAACTTAAGGATTTAAGGTACTTTCCCTCCATGTGGCATCGCCGTGGGACGCCCTGTATACAGTCTCATAAATTCCCGAAGGACTAGGCAAAGGTGTAATAACAACCGCATTTTACCAACTATCACTTTCGGTCCCACGTAATAGGGGACAAGCTTAATGCCGTCAAGCACTTTATCATCGGCTGCATCTTTACTGCCGGATGAAAAATGAAGAACCCGCATGCTTTTTTTTTTGTTATCGTGCGAAGAATTCCCACGGATACCTCCCCCGCCGGAGTCGGCTTGGGGGTTATATCGGACTCGAACCTTGTCTGAGGGCCGCCGTCGCGCGTCGGTTGCCGGCGGTGGTGAGATTATCGTGGACATATCCCTCGCACCCCCGCCAACCCAGGGCCATATCTCTCAAGTCTCGATCTGGCCCTCTTCTGGTGTGGGGACCAGGAGTGCGGTCCGGTGTGGCTCCGCACTCCTTTTTTTTTGGGGGAGGGGGTCATGTTCCCTGTGATGTGATGTGATGTGATGTCCGAGCATACTCGTAACGTGTAAACGCGGCTTTTGCCTCATAACTATGAGGAAAAACGGGGTGCCCCTATTCTACTCCACCGGTAACCAACAAAGCCTCTCTGTTTCGTAAAGTAAACCTAATAATAGATAACTAACCATACTAGGCGCTACACTCGGAGCCAGACTAGGTGGGGTACTAGAATCAGGTGTGGCACCAGGACTACCAGATGATGAAGATCCAGACTCCGCCATTTGGGATTTCTTCAAAGCTTGGAGAAGGGCCACGCCCCTCCCACGCCCTCTTGACGAGTCAGCCATATTCACCTGTGAAGAAGCAAGTTTAAAAAGAAAGTTTAGTAAGTTGTAGTGAATGGGTGATTGATACTATAAAGAATGTAATTTTATCGCATTTTAGCAGTACCGATTCTCGAGTATAGCAAGTGGTATAAAAAATTTAATACAGATTTGTTTCTTTATTACATATCCGAGAAATGCTTATAATTAACATTTGAAAAATAGCGAAATATCACAGAATGAGGAGGTAGGGGTATTAGTGAGAATCACATGTATTTATTTTTTCTTAGAACGCGCCTTTTTATCATGGTGCTTAATTTTCTAGAATTAAATAATAAAAAAGTGAATATTTATTTTTTGAATTACTTGAACCAAAAAAATACACGTGATAAAACCTCACTACAATCGCTATGGGGTAATGGGGTTAAGTTTCTTTGAAAAAATAAAGGGAATTTTTAAAATTAATTAAACTAAATTAAATCTGCCATCTCCAGTATTTAAAGTAATTTCCCTCTAGGAAGAGTTGATAACTTCCACCCTATATAATCATCAACTAAAGCACTTTCCTCGGGCTCGGTGCTGCTACTGAGCACATTATCAGAACTCAGACTCAAACCCATTCTACATGCACACATTTGACACATTAATGAAAATAGACGATAGGATATTTAACTTAATAGGGTATATAAATAATACCAAAATTTGGGAAGCCACCGGCAAATGCTAGTCTAGTAGTAAAAGTAGCACTTTTCCGTGGCTTTCCAAATTTTGATCGTGTTCCCGAAATCCATCTTCTATACTATTATATAATTGCAAAGTGGTCGTGTCTGTACATTGGAGATATTTAAAAAAAATACTTGGGTTATGTATGTTATGTTAACGATACTGAACACGAAAATATTTTCTTTTAATTTCCTGTCTGTTTGTCTGTTTGTCCGCGATGGACGCAACAACTACTGGACGGATTTTGATGCGGGATTTTTTGTTAGAAAGGGCTTACTCAGACTTAAAATCTTACGTTTGTTTGATCGCAATCGGTTGAGTAGAACCGGAGATATGAGCAAAGGTCGCGTTAACCGAGATGCACGCGGGCGGAGCCGCGGGCGGAACGCTAGTAGAAATATAATATCTATACTCTATCTATCTATACTATTATATAATTGTAAAGTGGTCGTGTCTGTACATTGGAGATATTTAAAAAAAAATACTTGGGTTATGTTATGTTAACGATACTGAACACGAAAATATTTTTTTTGAATTTCCTATCTGTTTGTCTGTTTGTCCGCGATGGACGCAAAAACTACTGGACGGATTTTGGTGCGGTTTTTTTGTTAGAAAGGGCTTGCTCAGACTTAAAATCTTACGTTTGTTTGATCGCAATCGGTTGAGTAGAACCGAAGATATGAACAAAGGTCGCGTTAACCGAGATGCACGCGGGCGGAGCCGCGAGCGGAAGGCTAGTAAAATTATAAAATGAATATTACTGTATGGAAAATGGAAAGGGGACTCTTTTGTCCGCACTTAGCCTCCTTTTTGAGCATTGCATATTACAGTATTACTGTATATTCTATAAAATAATAATTATAATAATATTAATTTACTTATGTATTTAAATAAATTGCTGTACTGTAAAAACATAAAGCGCACACTGCTACAATGTTGTCGTCCATACGTTTACATTCATCACCATTTTCAGGTGAATACTGTAATGCGTAATGACGCTATGATGCGAGTGTGTGATACTAGGGCATTATTCGCGTGAATATTTCCGACAACACGATGAGCAATGCAAGAGCAATTACATAAATAATATTAATATGCTTTGTCAACACATACTGCCCGAACATTCTGATGATTTGGCAATTTGCTTTAATATTGCTTAAGCATAGCCATTATTGCAATATTCATACTTCATACTCTTGACTTTGAAATTATTAGGAATATTAGTAACTGGAACTATTATTCCCTCTAACTAACCCTCCACTTAATTGCCTATATTAAGAGATAGGATCATAATGGCCAGGATCCAAACCCAGGACCACTCATAGGACTGCAGACTGTGTGTGCCGTGAGTGACTACTTGTAAAGAGTAAGGCTACCTACATGTTGATCAATGAAATTTCAATGAGATACAGTTTGCCTCATATTTCTTTTAATTTTTTACTCGTTAAACTATAATATTATCTCTTTTTTGTAATATACAACTACAAACTTTACAACAAACAATCAGATCCATGTTACTAGCAAGGGCAAAATGTAAAAAATCAACTACACCAAGACTCAATACTAGAGTCTGGCCAATGAAAGATGGTTCAAAAAAACGGTGGCAAATTTCGAAAATTAACATGTTGCAACACTGACTACACATTGAAATAACGGAGTTGATAGTATGATTTTCTTTTCATTACTTTTTTTTATCAGGTACACATAAAAGACAGCCTACATGGTATTAATGACATGTGATTATGCAGTGCAACGCTAGCAGACTTGTGTGTTTGTACTCATAAATACAAACATCTTTAAATTATGAAACAAGATTAAATTAAATCGCAAGTTTTTTTAGATATTCATGAGTAATAATCAGGACAGTTTTTATTGGTAACTATCACGTACCAGTCAGCAGGCTGGACTCTACAATTAACATCAGATATGCGGACCATTATAGAGTTATATGAGCTTCAGGTAATTACTTAATAACCATATTTTAAAATAGTTATTGACTAATTAATTATAATTATTAGTAATTAAAAATCAATAAACAAATGTCCAGTAATAAAAATAAATAATTCACTTTTCGGAATATTGTTTATGAGTCTAAATATCAAGATGTTTTCGAAAACTATAAAATAATAATAATAACGTTTATTTCAGTAATCTTTTGCATACACTTTGCTGAGACTTCCCAGTGAGTAATCAAAGATACTCGTATTGGGAATGGCTCGCTACTTCCCTTAAAAATACAGTTAGATTACAGAGTTATAGAAAAATAGAAACATAAACATTGGAGTGTGTAGGTATGTGTATGTGTATGTTTGTGTTGGTGTATGTGTGTGTGTTTGTGTGTGTGTGTTTGTGTGTGTGTGTATGTGTGTGTGTTTGAGTGTGTGTGTGACTGTTTAGTTGTGTGTGTTTAGGGAGTGACTTGAGTAAATAAATATCACTATGTGCGTGTGATAAGGTGAGGTATAATGTCAAAAATAGTAACCGACATGAAAAAACTGTTGCCATATAAAAGTTTTGAAAAAAGATTGGTTCATCTTTCGTGGGCCTGACAATACCAATTATGTAAGCCTTGGTTTGTGCACAAAGCTGTTAAATTTAATACCAAGAACAAGCAAGAATTAAGTCTGTATTTTAGAAAGATTTCAAGCACACATCATCACTCCTTGCAATATCCCAGTTGCATCAGAGGCCTTCACCTCCAAATCTGGGGTCCACTTTTTCCAGTCTTACTGTACCTAATGTGGCTGTACTTAGATATATTCCGAGAAGTGACTGCCATCTGACTTTCACAACCAATGGGCAATATTGAAGTACTACTGCTAGAGCAATCGTTGAACCTTTTAGAGCTCCCAACTTCCCGTAACAACTGCCACACGTGCACCTGCATATGACAACCGGAACCAATGGCTTTATGTGCTCTCTAAGGCACGGGCAAACATGCTTATCACTTAGTAACTATTTATTTATGTATACCTAGTAAGAGCTTGTAGAAGACAAAACACTTTTTAGTTTCAACAAGTTGTATACAAGTTTAAAACACATTTGCACACACTGAAGTCTGTGACATATTGCAACTAGTCAAATACATGTTCTAAAGCTTTGTAAAAATGAAGGGAGAGACAGACACAGGTAAAAGTAATGGCGAGAAATGTGGGTAGAGTATAATTTAATCTATTCTGAGAATGCAGTTTTAATAACAAATTAGGATTGTGAATGGAGATAGTTGACATTTCATCGAAATAAAAAAATTATTTACCTGGGTTCTAAGGATTATAATAGACTATTTATTTACAATTATTATATGAATTCAAGGCCTTTGTTGAATAAACTTGTATGAGTTATTAAAAAATACTAAGCAATCACTAGCAATAGTGATTGCTTAGTATTTTAGCAATGTGGTAATAAACAAAACTGATTGCTAGACAATTTTTCAAAAGATGATTGTGTAGTTGTTAACTATACCTACACAAAACATATAAACTTAAACTATACATTTCAAATCAAATGTCATTAAATTCTATTCAAAGCGATGAATCAATAATAAAGTTATCCGACTGATTTTGTTACATACCTTATAAATTCCTGATGTGTTTCTTTTAAAAACTATCAAAATAAACACCACGGAGTGAAGCACATGCACTAAAGTCGCTCGCAACAAGCCCGGTCGCACGCAATTCAACTCAAGGCAGGAACAGAAATTGAAATCGCACTTTCGTTTCGTTTCACTGAAGCGGGATAAATCACAGATAAAAAAAAAGCTATCATATTTTTTTTAAATATATGACCTGGTAACTAAGTCTTTTAGGTCATTAAGCTGGCGTTCATGATGTTCCAAAATTTTATAACGCTACTGTGCAATGTGTATCTAACGTTATTAAAAGTATGCGTAACTGTAAAACAAAACCAAATTTTCCGCTCCCTTTCGTTCCTTTCTAAAACGTTTTTCTTTTCTGCGTTATTTTTATTGTACCGTACCGTGGATCGTAACAAAGAATTATAGTAATATAAGGGGTCCATTACACGTTTATGCAAGCATCATGCATGCATCATGCCGTCAATCATTTTAGACGATTTCATTATTAGACGTTATGTTATTGGTCAATCACGGCGGTGTGCAGGGGCGGATCCAGCATTCAAGTCAGGAGGGGGTCATGTCGTAGCAAGGTTTAGTGTCGGGGGGAGAGGGGGGGGGGCTTTGACGGATGAAGAAAACGATACAATGAAATTGTTTTGCGACATACTTTCGGATAACCTCTCCCATCCTTCCCCCCACGGTTATGTCGGACACGTACACACTACACGGAAATGTGGTAGCGGGCGATGCGCTCATGAAGGATGAAGGTCGTTGCGTGACCTCCGACGTCTGATTTGCTTCCGCGCCTAACGAGCTCTGCGGTTCTGATATCGGAAGACACCCAGAGTCTCCCGGGCCTACTCTGAAAACTCCTCACACATTTTGCGCAGACGGCGCGACGGAAGCTTACACTCTCGCACCCTGCTCTATGGCTGTGAGTTAGGCGCTGAGTGAGAGGTCTCCTACACCGAGGGCCTACCACTCGGTGCCTTCCACACCACACCAGCGTGTGCAGCCCTGTTCTTGTTACCGTCACACTCACGATGATGGAACTCAAGACGGTAGCCTCTTCCTGCTTCGAAACATTTGGTCACTGAAAAACCCTCCCCCGGAAATCACTTGTGTCTTGTGTCAGACAGAACGAGAGCCCCCCGTGTCGCCTCTCAAGGCAGTCCTCCACGATGGGTCTCACCACCGCTACCACGACGTGCCCCACGCCTAGTTTGCCTATATCATTTCTTCCAGTCTACCATGATGTCCTGGTGGAGCTGAAATTTCACGACCACGATTTCTCGAGGTTCGGGTTTCTGTTCCCTTGCACCTTTCGTGAGATCACTTACACTGCTTTAGCAGATAGTAATGAAAGGGCTCTCGCCTCCATGATCCATGGTGAGATTCCAGCAAGGGGACATGCCGCCGCCTCGAAGGATATCGTGCAGTACCCCTCAAAACCCTATTGGCCATCAGCAGCATCTGCCCATTATTGGCCTTCAGAGTCTCCGCACAGATTAGGCACCGCCAGAACGGCAGCTGTGGGCTTCAATTAGGGGACCAAACTTCGGAGATGCTCCCCGAAGTTCCATTGAGCTCCAAATATCGATCCTTCTACTGTGAGGCTAAATACCTCCAGTAGCACTCCAATGCCCATGGCAATGGTTTTATACAGAGCCACCTCGAGACCCAGCCGTCGGCTCCAATTCGCGTCTTGAAAAATCGCGGTCATATCATCCGCGTAATACGTGACGGCGGCACCCTATTACGAGAGAGCTCATTGCGAAGCACCCAGTCGTATCCGTTCCACAGGAGCAATCCAGGATCGATCCCTGCGGAACACCGCACGACATATCACGCCGACCGGTCACGTTGGGTAAATGACGGGTCCGTCATCGCCTTCCTAATGAAATTCCAGGACAAGGTGATGAACGCGTTGGACCAAGCACACCACAAATATCACCTCAACAGCTACCGCCGCCGAGCAACCGCCTTCGCTAGAACCCTCACGCGCATAGTGGCATCCACGCTGGAGCGCCTCTGGCAGAAGCCATAGGGGCCCATTCGTCAGGTCCAGCCCCACTCTAGAGAGGTGCTCTACGGGGCGCTCCACTATAGCTCTTTCAAAGAGATTGCACACCATAACAAGCAACACAATGGGTCAGTAGGTGAGTCCAGTTCAAATGAGGTTCAGTTTCCCCGTCTTACACAATAGCGAAATCGAAAGCGGAACCTTTCTTGTCCGTCACATCGTAGACCAAAACGCAGAAGAGACGTATTCGCTGACACAACGATGTTTTGCGGCACCCGCCAGATTACGTGTGCGGCAAATATCTCGCTAGGACCCAGTAGGAAGGGGTAGACCCAAAAAGTGCTAGGTTGACGTCGTAGGGGTCCAAGTTCACAAATGTACCTATAGCGTTTATGTGAAGGTGGACGCAGTGAGCCAAGGTTTGATTTTTTGAAAAAGAAAAAAAGGAACTCTGCTCGGCTCTCAGCTCCAGACCTCTGACTGCCGGCCTGCACTGCAATTCACTAAGCGAGCACAACGATGCGGACAACGATGCGAGGCGCAACGTAGATTGTCATTGGTCAGATTGTATCACGTCATTGGAAATCGACCAATGACAGTGTCTATCGCGCACATCGTTGCGACTCGCATCGTTGTCGCATCGTTGTGCTAGTTAGTGAATTGCACAGCTGGTTATCATCGTGGTTATTTCTCTAACATAGCGGTCAGTGTGTGGGGTCCGAGACCTCGTCGAGCCCCCAACAGCCAAGGTTTGAGTTTTTTGAAAAAGAAAAAAAGGACATCTGCTTGGCTCTCAGCTCCAGACCTCTGACTGCCGGCCTGCACTGCAATTCACTAAGCGAGCACAACGATGCGAGGCGCAACGTAGATTGTCATTGGTCAGATTGTATCACGTCATTGGAAATCGACCAATGACAGTGTCTATCGCGCACATCGTTGCGACTCGCATCGTTGTCGCATCGTTGTGCTTGTTAGTGAATTGCACAGCTGTTACATAGCGGTCAGTGTGTGGGGTTCGAGACCTCATCGAGACGCCATCGAGTGATGACTGCACTGCGCGACAAATTGAAACTTGCAATCGTGCAAAAATATTCATTCTCATGTTTGGTGCCTCATATTTATAATACCAGTAGTTAAAGCCCGACCAGTAAAATAAAATACCTCGCCATATTGCGGTAAACTATTGGAACTAATTTCTTCATATGGTAACAATCTATACGATGTCATTATGGTCATCAGTCATTGTGGTGTCAATTGTGCGTGTTGTTGAGTTTGAGTGCGCTACAAAACTACAAAACTATAGTAATATGCCGAAAACTATTAAAAGCCAGTTAAGAAAAGTAATTTATAATTTAACAAAGTATTTGTCGGATAAAAAGTAGGAAGGATTGCACTCTGTTCCTCTAAATAACATCACGGACCTTGTTGTCAACATGACGGGTAGGTACATCATAGAGTACGTGCAATTGAAATTGGCCTAATCTACTGATTTTACTGTGACTAATTATTATTCACATTTTTAGGTATATCCCGATCTTCTGTAATAAAAATACGAAGAGAAGGTCAAACGTCAAATGTATTTTCTACGCCTAAGAAAAATAAGCCTAACGCAAAAAAGAAGGCTCGATTATTTTGATCTCTGTGCTGTTAGGCATAAAATACAAGAATTTTATGCAGTCCGAAAAACAATATCGCGTGGTCCCTGTTCTATACATAGTGTAATGTAACTGTATGTCTATCTTGTATTTACCATTCCAAGCAGTAAACTATTATACGGATACTACTGTGTTGTGATTTGTGCCCAGTCCTTGTAACCAGTATAACACGCCGCGTCTATTTTTCTATTTTAACCAGAAAACTTAACAGAGAAAAACTTAACTTTTTAACAGAGAAAAAAAAATACATTTTAGTGAAAGTTTTGTATATTAAACACGTACTACAAGTTGAAATTATCTTTTAAAATACGAAGCATGCAGCTTCGTATTTTAATTAGTATTTTAATTTTAAATGAGCAAGCAATAGGTATATTAATTCGTTTGTAATATTGGACATGATCTTTTTTGTATCGAAACTTTTTTAAGAACAAAGCAACTTAATCAATGAAATTAAAAAAAAAGAAGTCTATAACTCACTTTTGTGAATAATAGCAATGAAAAACATGACAGCCTCCGTGGCGTAGCGGTAGTGAACGCGGCCGCTACGCAGGAGGCGCGGGTTCGATCCCCACTCAGTGCAAATATTTGTGTGCATTAAATATGGGTATTTGCATTGGTCTGGTCGTGCCTCGGAGAGCACGTTAAGCCGTCGGTCCCGGTTGCCATAAGAACATCTATGGCAGTCGTTACGGGTAGTTGGTGCCCAAAAAAGTTCAAAAACAACGGTCTAGCTTAGGGTTGCCATACGTCCCCGTACGCCGGGACATGTCCCCGTTTGAGGCCTGGTGTCCCGGCGTCCCGGCCAATAAGCAAATTGTCCCGGTTAAACATTTCTAGTATTATATTAGAGAGCTGGACTTGGTTGGTAAACAGTAATATATCTACAATAAACGCGACTAAGTAGCTAGGCTATTAACACGTAGATAGAACAACGAAAGCGCTGATATTTTTCCATACATGAATATGTTAATGAGTAATAAAGACCCCGGGGCCAATGATTTTACGAGAAAAACGCGATGAAGGACAGATTGCGCTCATACTTCCAACGACATGCTGAATAAGCAGCAAGAGGTGCATCCATTAGACCTCTTTCCGAAACAAGAACTAGTGCCACCGATAATGCCTGCAGAAGTACAGACTCTGCCTCGACGAAGTCCCCATCGAAGCTTGGAAGGCAATGGGTGCATTGGGTGCTCGTGGTGTGAGCATTATAACAAATCTGTATAACCGCGTACTTCTCACCGTGAGATCCTGAGCCAGTGGAGACTGAGCTTCATTACGCCAGTATTCAAAGGCAAGGGATCGGTACAGGAGTGTGGTAGTAACCGCGGTATAAAGATAATGTCCCACACCATGAAGCTCTATGAGCAGATAATCGACTCCCGGATCCGACAGGAGAGTATACTCTCGGAGTGTCAGTATGGGTTTCGTCCCGGGCACGGGATCATGGATCCGGTGTTCGCCCTAAGGATTGTGGTGGGGAAATACAGGGCGAAGAACACGCCCCTGCACTGCCTATTCTTAGACATGCAGAAGGCCTTCAACTGTGTTCCTCGCGCGGTGATCTGGTGGGTACTGTGGGCTAAGGGAGTTCCAGAGACCTACATTGACACCATCCAAGATATGTATCATGATTCTGGTTCCGTGATTCGGAGTGCTTTTGGTGACTCAAAAGCCTTCCCCATCACCATCGGAGTACACCAAGGATCCGTCCTTAGTCCTTACTTGTTCAGCTCGGTATAAGACATCTTGTTGGACAGTATCAGAAAACCACATAAGCAGCCTCCGTGGTTGCTCATGTATGCTGATGATATTGCGCTGAAAGATGCGGACAGGAGCAGATTGGTGCAACACGTGAAAGTGTGGAAGGAAGCGCTTGAGAACGGTGGTATGAAGCTAAATGTAGCGATGACAGAAAGTGTAGCGTTAAACTCGACAGATTTCACACCGGTCCGCATAGGCGATGATTCGGTTTAAGTACCTGGGATCTGTACTTCATGTGACCAGTGAAATCGACTACGACATCAGGGCACGCATTGCTTCCGCGTGGGCCAGGTGGTGAGAAATGACTGGCGTCACGGGTGATCCCAAAATGCCAGTCAGGTTGAAGGGGCAGGTCTATAAGACGATCATTAAGCCTGTCCTCTTACATGGTTGTGAGAGCAAGAGCGTAAGCACGTAAGAGCTGCATGTCACGGAGATAAAAATGCTGCGTGAGGAACTCTTGCAGCCGTGGCAGCCTTCATGTCCATGACATCGCAGATAAAATGCAAGAGAGCCGCCTTCGCTGATGCGGCCACGTCTTGCGGCAACCGCCAGGATACGTGAGTAGCAAATGCCTGACAATGGCGCCCCCGCCGGGTCCAGGTAGAAGGGATAGGCCCAAGAAGTCCTGGCTTGACGTCGTGGAGAGTAAAATGCGTGCAAACGGTCTCACTACCATGGACGCCCAAGATCGTGTCAAATAGAGGAGGAAGAACCAGAAGGCGGACCCTGAGCTCCGGGGTCATCTTGGCCACGGATGCAATCGAGAGAAAGCGTCTACATGAAGATGATGTTTAACTTAATGTTGATTCCGTCAAAATATTTTGTACAATTATCAGAAGTTAATTCTGATAATTTTTCGCCTTTCAGAAAACATAGGAAGCCCGGGTCGCTGCCTGCTTGTTTAACGCTTGTTTAATGGCAGTGTGAAAAGTTGTTGTAATAAAAGTTTCTATTTTTCTACCTTTACTAATTTTTCTTCAAATGTCCCGGTCTGGGTCCCCACACTTATGGCAACCCTAGTCTAGCTGCAAAGTTTCTATATCGCCTAATGTTAACATTGGGTCGTGGAGGTCAGGTGGCAATCTCTTCACGGAAAATATCGAGGTCTAGCCAAATCTGTAGCTATGACTGGTAAAAGCGGACCCCAGACTCCAAGATGAAAGCTTCGGATGCGACTGGGAATAACGCTAGGAGGAAGAAGAAGCAATGAAAAAGTCACAGTTTTATATTAGGTGTCATTCCGTGCTTAATTGCGGGGAAATAAAAGCCTGTTCATAAGCAAGTGTGTTGAAAAAATATTTGTACACTTGGCATTTTACATGTGTATCACTATACTTGGTGTTGTCATAATCATAGATGTTTTTGGCGCCCCCAGTACGGGTTTTTTATTTTATTGGTCGGACTTTACATAGTCAGTTTATACGTGTTATTTAATGAAATGTATGTCGAGGTTAGGAAAATTGGTACTTAGGTGACCAGCCCAGGGGGGATCATGACCCCCCATGACCCCCCCTGGATCCGCCACTGGCGGCGTGATTGATGATTAAACGGACAGCAATACCTACCGTGTAATGGACCCCTAAAGGAGAAGAGTGACAACTCTATGCAAAAACCTGCATGTATGGAAAGTGCTGCCGCCCCGGGATGGGTGGCGGAACTAATCACGATAGCAGTACATTTAAAAATAGGTTGTCCGAATTTTGTATTTGTGTTCAATTGTTTCCCGGAAGTATATATGCTATAATCATCATATTCCCGAATTTCATTTACCCCAATTTCATTTGCCCGAATGTTTTGTTTGCCCTAAAAGACATAATTATGACATAACTTTTAATTGCCCGAACCATAAGATACGAGTGCCATACGTAATGTTTTTCATATTTTTAATTGCCATAATAATTATTAGACATAATATTTAAAGTCCGACCAATAAAATAAAAAACCCGTACTAGGGGCGCCAAAAACATCTATGATATGACAACACCAAGTATAGTGATACACATGTAAAATGCCAATATTTTTTCAACACACTTGCTTATGAACAGGCTTTTATTTCCCCGCAATTAAGCACGGAATGACACCTAATATAAAACTGTGACTTTTTCATTGCTTCTTCTTCCTCCTAGCGTTATTCCCAGTCGCATCCGAAGCTTTCAGCTTGGAGTCTGGGGTCCGCTTTTACCAGTCATAGCTACAGATTTGGCTAGACCTCGATATTTTCCGTGAAGCGATTGCCACCTGACTTCCACGACCCAATGTTAACATTAGGCGATATCGAAGCTTTGCAGCTAGACCGTTGTTTTTGGACTTTTTAGGGCACCAACTACCCGTAACGACTGCCATAGATGTTCTTATGGCAACCGGGACCGACGGCTTAACGTGCTGTCCGAGGCACGACCAGACCAATGCAAATACCCATATTTAATGCACACAAATATTTGCACTGAGCGGGGATCGAACCCGCGCCTCCTGCGTAGCGGCCGCGTTCACTACCGCTACGCCACGGAGGCTGTCATGTTTATCATTGCTATTATTCACAAAAGTGAGTTATACGATATGGATACGACATATGTGCAAATACTGAAACCGCGAAGCATCCTGGTCCGTAGGAATAGAACCAAATTAAATTTAAACTTAAATTCCCTGATTTATAAAATCCGAAATTTTCTAACAAAATAATTATTAAAATAAATGTAGAAAATGCAACCACTTGTATAAGTCATTAAATAGTTTCATCCATTGCTTTAAAGTCATTGACTGTGTCATAAGTCATTAATAAATACGCACACACCTTCACACACACACACAACAACTTCACACACACATACAACAATAGGCATAGTAGGTAACTTACTTGAACAGCTAAGCGGCAACATGCGATTCTACAGAGTGCTCAAAGTTGTTCAAATTCTATAAAATTAAAACTCTAGTTTCTGCCCTTAATACTGGACCAATTTTGTTCAAACTTTTCCTGCTTGAAGCTTAGGGGGTACCAAGTATATGGTTTCAATTATTGCCTATATGTCGTATCCATATTGTAGACTTCTTTTTTTTAATTTCATTGATTAAGTTGCTTTGTTCTTATTATAAGGTTTTATTTTTTATTTTTTATATACCTACTTGACGCGAGACAAATGTACATACGTTCATACTTAGTCTTAAGAAACCCTTTTATTTTTTGTAAACTGACGTCCTTAAAATGCCGCAGTGGAGTTTGTTGCGCCGTTTCTTCTCCATTAGCGCTTAGGAAGCGGTACTTAGTTATAAGGAGTTTTTGACGTCAAAAAGCTGTAACAGTGTTGCACTATTTTGAGAAATAAAGACTTTGACTTTGACTTAAAAAAGTTTCGATACAAAAAAGATCGTGTCCAATATTACAAACGAATGAATATACCTATTGCTTGCTCATTTCATGCAGCTTCGTATTTTAAAAGATAATTTCAACTTGTAGTACGTGTTTAATATACAAAACTTTCACTAAAATGTATTTTTTTTTTTTCTCTGTTAAAAAGTTAAGTTTTTCTCTGTTAAGTTTTCTGGTTAAAATAGAAAATAGACGCGGCGTGTTATACTGGTTACAAGGACTGGGCACAAATCAAAACACAGTAGTATCCGTATAATAGTTTACTGCTTGGAATGGTAAATACAAGTTAAGACATACAGTTACATTACACTATGTATAGAACAGGGACCACGCGATATTGGTTTTCGGACTGCATAAAATTCTTGTATTTTATGCCTAACAGCACAGAGATCAAAATAATCGAGCATGATTTTCTTTTTTGCGTTAGGCTTATTTTTCTTAGGCGTAGAAAATACATTTGACGTTTGACCTTCTCTTCGTATTTTTATTACAGAAGATCGGGATATACCTAAAAATGTGAATAATATTAGTCACAGTAAAATCAGTAGTTTAGGCCAATTTCATTGCACGTACTCTATGATGCACCTACCCGTCATATTGACAACAAGGTCTGTGATGTTATTTAGAGGAACAGAGTCCAATCCTTCCTACTTTTTATCCGACAAATACTTTGTTATATTATAAATTACTTTTCTTAACTGGCTTTTAATAGTTTTCGGCATATTACTATAGTTTTGTAGTTTTGTAGCGCTCTCAAACTCAACAACACGCACAATTGACACCACACTGACAGATGACCATAATGACATTGTATAGATTGTTACCATATGAAGAAATTAGTTCCAATAGTTTACCGCAATATGGCGAGGTATTTTATTTTCCTGGTCGGGCTTTACTTGTGAATGGTTTATAAAAAAATAACCACGAAGGGGATAGCGGGGACCCTGTCATCCCCTTCGCGGTTATTTTAACTAACCTAACCTAACCCATCTGAGTTTCTACTGATATAACAACCGTTACACACCCAATATCGATGGCAGAACATGTTATGGCATGTGATAATTATGGCATGTGATAATTAGGGCATGTGATAATTAGGGCTTACAATGATTAAGACAAATTATGTTATGGTAAGTGACTTTATGGGAAACAAAGCTTCTAGCACGTGACTAATATAGCAAATAAGAGTAGGGCAATGAATATTACGTCATATAATATTATGGTTGTTAGCTATTATGGCAAATGATATTAGGGTAAATAAATTTCGGGCAAACGGCGGTATACCGTATACCATATAAATGGTATACCGCCGTTTGCCCGAATTTTATTTACCACGAAAGAAATTGATTAAAAATAACCACGAAGGGGATAGCGGGGTCTATTCGACGACCCCGCTATCCCCTTCGTGGTTATTTTTTTATAAACCACCCAGAAGTAAATATTATGTCTAATAATCATTATGGCGTTTAAATATTACGTCTAATAATTATTATGGCAATTAAAAATATGAAAAACAATACGTATGGCACTCGTATCTTATGGTATCTAAGTTTCGGGCAATTAAAAGGATGTCATAATGTCTTTTAGGGCAAATAAAACATTCGGGAAAATGAAATTCCGGTAACAGAAATTCGGGAATATGATGATTATGGCATATAATCTTCGGGTAAACAATAGACAACCCAAATGATCGAACTGCTGTTTTAGAAGTACATGGCAAGCCCTGTAGCCTAGGATGAAGCCTGTAGTATATTTATTTATCTGTATAGAACATAAACTCATTATAAGGGTGGCCGCACATGTACGGTTTCCGAAGACGGTTTCCGTCCACGGTTTCCTGATTAGGGATTCTGAGTGCCGAGCGCACACGTTCGGTTTTTTGCATTAGGTTTTTTTATTATTAGTTCGAAGCGAGCAGTGTTGCCAGTGCCAGATTGTCAAATATAACACAAGCTAGCTTAAAAAGTTACATTTTCGGGGGAAAAGTTACGTATTCTTGTTTTTTTATATAGTATAGACAAATCCTCTCGGTTTATCTCGGGTATCCGCCCACATTGGGCAGGACCATGGACCGCACGATTCCTACGTAGAAAACTCATTCGGCCCTCTCATGTTGGGCAGCACTCGCGCCAGAGCGTTAGCTGTATCCTTCAATTTAGGAGCCAGCCTTCCGAGATGCTCCCTGAAATCCCACCAGCCATTGAGTACGAGCCCCGTTGACGAGACGGCGTTGTACGGAGGGTGACTATAGTGCGCCGCCTCGACCTGCTTTGGCTAGAGTAACAGGCATCTCCACCTGATACCCTCATGCTCGCGCTCGTGGAGGTCATTAAAAATAGTTACTCTTACGCCAGTATTACTAAGTTTATGGCTGTCAGTAGATAAATATTATCAAACAAAGATAAAAAAAACAATATGACTACAATAAAGAATGAAAATGAATTGAAAATACATAATTATTCCTTGAATGATAGTTGTTCGAGCCAAAGTAACCTTTATTCCTGCCAAAAAATGTTTGAAGTTGTTTGGGTGATGTGATACCACCATCAGTCAAGCGATTTTTCTAACAATATGCGTGGTATTATTGGTTGGATACGGCTGGCGAACTGGATAATATTGACCACAGAATATTCCATTAAGAACCAAGCGGTTCAACGACTCCTTCTTCTAGCACACCATTAAGTCTTGGAATTCCTTACCAGTTCACGTGTTTCCCTCCTCCTACAGTTCCGGGTCCTTTAAGCGGGGCGTGAAAAAGCATCTGATGAAGCTGTCAAGCTGAGTGCCACCATTGTAACATGATACGTGTCTGTAATGGTGACCCTCTTTTCAGAGACTTTGCCTTCAGCTTACCATCAGGCGAGGCGAAGTCAAATTGACGTGTCCTATATATATATAAAAAATAGAACACTAATTATCCTGACGAATATTGACCCCTTAGCGATTCGGCAAAAGTTACGGCAAGGTTACATTTTGAGTCGTGTTACGCAGAGGTTACGTAAGAGGGTCAAAAGTTACAATATAATCTGGCAACCCCGGAAGCGAAACACAATCAGTGTTGCCAATTACTGATGATCTGAATTCCCCACAAACGCAACAGAAAGGCCCCAATATTAGACATTGATAACTATATTACTTCTCTTGAAGTTTCCCGCTATATTCACCACTTGCGATGTTTATTGCGGCTCGTGTACATATATTGCCAATAAAGAGTTAAATAGTACCATAATGTCGGATATTTTGCTTTAATAATTTATCAATATGTTTAATACTTGCCACTTATTATTTCTGAGTTTAGGTCTAGTGTAAATGTCTAAATACCCCACATAAGCACAATCCCCACAAATTCCCTAATCGGCTTGAAAGTCCCCACTCTCTTGGGAATTGACAACGCTGGACACAATTTAAGCGCGATTCCGGATGGAAATTTCCTGACGTGTGCGGCGATTAGTACAAAATGTATGCGAGTGCTGCGTTCGGAATGACGTCATTAGGTTTTTTCCGTTCTGAACCGAACGTCGGGTTTTTTCCGTTCTGCAAAAAGTAAGGACGTGTGCGCCTATAAACATTTTGTATGAAAATGGAGCATTCGGTTTTTCGAATCTGACTTTTTGATCAGGAAACCGTGGACGGAAACCGTACGTGTGCGCGGAGCCTAAAGAAACTCATGTCAATGTTATTGTTAATATTGTAAATATTTAAATTGTGTTATAAAATAATGAATAAAACAGTAGGCAATTATAAAAAAAAAGATTTAATGATTAAATACATTAAAAAATTGTCAATGTCAATTACGTCAGTCAGGTCAGAAGTCAATTTGACAGATCAGATGTCAGTTATACCTACCTACCATTTACGTTTCTGTTTATTTAGATTTTTCCTCTAAAACTTAACATAACTTTTATAAATTATATCATAATACACAATAGAAGTAATGATGTTGAGAAGCTTTTCAAGAATGCGTAGAGCAGGTAGTACATGTGGACGTTTCTGCGTTGCAAGTGCGACGAGGTAAGAAATCGTATTTATTTTTGTGTTTTATTATGAGTTTATTTTATTGACTGAATTTCGTGAATTCACGGATTTTTTGTATCTCTACTCATACCATATGAACGTCTATAAAAAAAATGGACAGAATCTGACTTAACTATGAACTGAATAAGAGTGCTTTATAAAACCCCAATGGTGGCAGCGCACTGCGCAAATGTAAAAAAACAATGTTTAGTATGTCTATGTAATTAAATTACTAATATAAAAACAATACCTAATATACAAAGCTGCAGGTTCAGGCGTCAAAAAATTATTGTCAGTAGATAAAAAACTGGTTAATAGGCGTCCGGTCCATAAGAACTTAATCCCAAAATGTCTAGCTAATCAATAGGACTGCATCTCATAATGCCGGAAATTGAATACGCATGAATTTTATAACAACTGAAGTTCATTATGTCTTTTCCTCAAAACGTTCTAGTTCCAAAATAGCTGAATCCCGGAATGCCTGAATGTCATCTATCAAACAAAATCAAGTGGTCAATCAACCTACCTACATTGTACATTGTGGCGGATTCTGGAGGAGGCGTATGCAAATGGAGGTAGGAAAGAAGTGGGAGGGCCCCGTAGGTGGTAAAGTTAAGTAAAATAATCAAAAAGTAAAATTAAAAATTAATTCGCTATGCTTTAATTCTATTATAAATTAATATTGTATTTTCATTAACAAATAATATTTTTTTGATATGAATTGTGACAATACTTGACAAACAACGCTATTGATTTCATCTATTATAACTGAATCGCATTTTCCCCTTCTTACCTAGCACACTACCAAGCCACACGGTTATGCTTATGTCGGACTCGAACCGACTAAAACGCACGCCGTCGGTTACCGGAGGTGAGATTGTCGTAGCCATATCCCTCGCACCCCGGCCGACCCAGGGCCATATCTCTCGATCTGGCCCTCTTCTGGTGTGGGGACCAAAGAGTCGCCAACTAGCCCCCGGGTATGGGGAGGCAGTACCCCCTGATGGCCCTGATGGCCACTATCCGCTGTGGTTTATGCAGCCGGTCTACGTGCCTGGCCTTTAGGTTGTCCGCCCATACGGGGCACCCATATAGAGCCATGGATTGCACGACACCCGCAAAGAGTCTCCTGCAGGAGTCCTCCGGGCCCCTCAAATTGGGCAGTAGCCGCGTCAGAGCGTTAGCTGTGAGCACCAATTTGGAGTCCACACTTCGGAAATGCTCCCCGAAGTCGCACCGACCGTCGAGCACGAGCCCCAGATATTTCATCTGGGGCTTGATGTCGATGAGAGCGTCTCCCACTGTGAAAGAACATGGCCTGGCCTCGGTTTTCTGCGGAGCCAACTACAGACCCAGCCGCCGGATCCGTTCCACGACTTGGGCAACCGTGGTCGTGGCACCAAGCCACACTACCGGTTGTGTCGTAGGGAAATTCCTTCCCCTTCTACACTACCAGAGTGCAAGGAGAGTTACGTAGAGTATGTATATGGATACACTCAAAAGAGTTAAGATAACTAACATTTGCAATTTCAGGCATTACGGGACAAATTCGTTTTGAAATATAGACATTCAACATTTCAGGCAATTCGGGACAAATTCGTTTTGAAATATAGGCTTATTGGTATCAGTCATTGTGAGACTCAGTCGTACCGATATCAGACATTTTGGGATTAAGCTCTTATGGACCGGACGCGTTAATAGCACAATGTACTTATTATCAAAAAATCCCATAACCCTAGTGCAACACTATCAAAAGACGCGAAAAATTGCTGAGAATAATCTCTAATTCAGTTGGGAATAAGCTTAGAGAATGAGAATGATGAGACCGCTTACCATCAGGCGAGGCGAAGTCAAATTGACGTGTCCTATATAAAAAAAAAAAAAAAAGACAAATTTGTTAAATTAAATTTAGTTTTGTAAGGTATTTTGTAAGTTTGTTTATTTTGCTGTATATTGTTTGTTGTCAATAAGATTTCAGCTGTTTTGTTTAATATTTATCCAATATTTCCTCCATGTGCATGTCATTTGTTTAGTGAGATTCTGGCTACATTTTTTAACATTCATGTTTACACTTTACCATGAACAAATATGTATATTTTTATGTTTATATTTTAGGCAGAATGACATCAAACAATATAGTGGGTTATCAAATTCTATGCTTCAAGATATGCATAGCAAACAAACTCCAATTTTCAACACTTGTATTTGCCGTTCAATGTTCATACAAACACAGGATACTCCCAATCCCAATAGTTTAAAGTTTCTACCTGGGACAAAAGTGTTGGAGCCAGGTCAGACTATGGATTTTCCTAATATTGGAGCAGCTCATTGCAGTCCATTAGGTATGTACTACCTTAACTAAAATATGATGACAGAAGCAGTTGACTCTGCATACCCTGAAGGAAGAGATAAAGGCTTGAGCTTGACTATGCCTAATTTATGTATTTAATTTAGTACATTCATTAAAAGTGCCTTTAGAGGTCTAAAGGCACTTTTTAAAATGTTCACCCTTCGCAGCATTCACATTAAGCAGGTGCTTAATTAGCATGGCCAATTGACTGTGACCATTTCGTATGGTAGCTCAAAATTGATGCAAAGTACAGGTCAGAGCTCATACCATGAGCTCTTAAAACGGATAAATAATTGAAAGGCTGTCATACTATTATCTGCAAATATGATTTTGTAATGCTATATAATTTCTAGAGGATTACAAAGTTATTTATGCAGCTAGTAGTATGACAGCCTTTCAGTTATTGAAATGTTTTAAGAGTTCATGGTAGGCTTGCTGCTTCATCAATCAGTGGATTTTTATTCTCCTAAGGCTGATTCATGTCTGATGAGTATGGCAAGGACTTAATTTATTGCAGCAAGAGAATTATCAGAATTATAATAGGGAATTAAGTGCAAAGTTGTGCAATAACTACCTATTTGATAGTAATTGAATGTTGCAAAATGATATGTTGAGTACTCTACCTATTGAAGTAGTTCCCAAGGCATGCTGCATGCATGAATGCATGCTAACCTGTGAGGATCTGGGTCAAGGTTGGACATTTAGCATTTAATGGATCAGAGAGTCATTCATCAATGACCATTGTCCGAGTGCCAACCTCTGTTGGACTTTTGCAAAAAATTCTATATTTGCACCTGGGGTTTGCTCTCCTATTTTTTTTTCATGATTTGGTATCTTGGGGTTAACGGGAGCCACTACCGTCTGATCCCTAACCCTGAAAAGAAAGCCTTGTCTGTCAATATGTTTTTATTTTAATGCATATTGAATATCTAAAGTTTAATCTCTGCATAGTTCCCAACTGTGCACTGAATTGTAAACAGATATATAAATACCTGAAATTAAATGTAATATCATAATATTGTGATTCCTTTCAGCTAAAATGATATTTCGCATAGATGGTGTAAAGTCAGTTTTCTTTGGAGGCGATTTTGTGACGGTGACCAAACAAGATGACGACACAGACTGGAGGCTTCTTAAACCTGATATTTTTGCTACCATCATGGACTTCTTTGCTAGTGGATTACCCCTCGTCATTGATGCTAAACCATCTGGAGATACCCGTAAGTAGAGTTTTATGATTTAATGCGGCGACACACATGTAAATAAACCTTACTCATTCTCTGAGCCTTCTCCCAATGCAGTTGGGATCGACTTTCGAGTTTAACTGTGATGCCGCTGAACTTCTATATTTTCCACAACCTATTAACCAAAATATGACATGATATACCGACTCGACAGAAGAAGAAGAAACAAATGGCGATATCGATATCGCCAATTTATAGGAGATATCAAGGTATATAGCATACTTTTTAGGGGCTGTCCCAAAGATATTATATAAAAAGAAGTAGATATGTTATTGCGCGAAAATCGTGAAGATCCGAAAACGAGTCAATTGGAACGTTTGCCTTGTAGTATCGCGTGCCGAGCGGCGCCGGTCGGACGTTGAGCGGAAGCATCAGTGACTTAAAAAAATAACGAAAATGTCATCGTATGTTTATAGACACTGCACGAACTATTACTCTAAAGTTAATACACCAAAAGTGTAGATGAATTAAAAATGTGTGTGTGTGAGTTCGGCACATTTTTCTACGTTGATTTGTAAGCATATGACATGTCTATGTTATGAAATGTCATTGGGCTGTCCATAGTCACGTGATGTTTTTTTTAGCAATTTTTTAACCCCCTCTCCCCCATGGTGATACGCGGTTTTGGACTACCCCCAATTATTTAATGCAAAAAAACTAAGAATCGTGACAAAAATCGCGAGTTATAAGAAAAAATAAATACACGTGATATCTCAATATACCCCTCCCTTCCCCCTGGTGATATTTCATGATTTTTTCCGAACCAACTCCCACCCCCCCCCCTTTTTGAGCCTCACGTGATTAATGGACAGCCCCTTAGAGTTCCAACTATCCGTAATGACTACCATAGATTGGCAACCAGGACTACCAGTTGAAATAGTAGATTACCCAACAAGTGAAAAAAAGGTGAATTCTTTTCGAGGCACCAAGTTGTATCCCGAGAGGAGTGAAGGTTTCTCCGGTAGAATCCCGAGCGTAGCGAGGGGTTCTAGAGAGAAACCTGAGTGGATCGAGGGATACAAGAGCCGAGATGAATTCTTTTTTCACGTGTTAGGTACTCAACTTTTCACCATTGACTACGAGAAAACGATTACTCTGTGATTATGAATTACATTTTGTTATGGATAGTACACAAAAGAAGCAGCAAATTATCAGTAATAGCTACCGCTTTAGCGCGAAAAGACTCAGGAGTCTTTAGGCGTTCGAGAATATGAGTTTAATTTTCATCACTAGATGAAGTCATTTTATGATTATGAGACAAACATAAACTTTTACAAGGAAAATTACACACAAAATGGCGGCATTTTTTTTTTCTTAATTTAAACTGAGCCACATTCCATCCAGCCAGTGATTACATTTAGGTGGCTTTTAGTACGTTTTTATAGTGAGAGTGTGCAACCTCTTTGTATGTTTCACTAGAATCCGTACATTCGCGCATGTTCCAAATTCAAATTTTTTTATTCACTCGGTGAAACAAAGAGCGTTTTATTCACTGTTTTTGATGAATCACGGGCCCTTTTTCGAGTGTCAATGGTGAAAAAAATATTATAGAATCCTAAATATTGGTTTCCATTGAAGCATTGTGAACTGGAAAATTCGTATTGCCATTTCGTAGTTAGAAAAAGTCGACCCTGAGTTGATAAAACGCTGGAGAGGGATGATGAGTCCTTTTAGTACCTACGTTATATTGATTTGTCGCTTTTTTTGTAGAAATAAACGAAGATGATGACGAAATAGTCCAGATGATAAAGGAACTTCTCGACACTCGCATCAGACCGACAGTCCAAGAAGACGGCGGCGATGTGCTGTTCGTAGATTTTAAAGATGGATTACTCAGACTTAAAATGCAAGGTTCCTGCTCTTCGTGTCCCAGCTCTATTGTTACCTTGAAGAATGGGGTTCGTATATTTAAAATAGAATAACTTTATTTTCACATTATCTATGTACAGTCAACCAATGATATGTTATGAACTATAGATGCGTTGTCCGCATTCTAAAATGGCAACAAAAATTGCGGACAATTGTTATGCACCAATCAGAGACGTGACTACGCCAAAAAAATATTAGTCATAATCCCTACTTCCCTACTAATATTATAAATGTGAAAGTAACTCTGTCTGTCTGTCTGTCTGTCTGTCTGTCTGTCTGTCTCGCTTTCACGCCCAAACCACTGAACCGATTTTGATGAAATTTGGTATAGGGGTAGATTAGACCGCGAGAAAGGACATAGGCTATGTTTGGTCGCGATAACCGACATCCACGCGGGCGGAGCCGCGGGCAAAAGCTAGTGATAACATAATTCAAATAAATTAATAGTAATGACGAAATAATACGCGAGTAAGTAGCTATAATTTATTTTGTACTTTTAGTGTTTGCGCCATTTTATAATAATAGATACGTCATTGCAGTCAACGACAAAAGTTGCTTGATTTGATATCAAAACTTATTTACATTGGAAAACATGTCGATAAGTAATTAAAGTAAAAGTATTTTTATAATTAACTATTTTATTATAATTAATTTCAGGTTCAAAACATGATGCAGTTCTATATCCCAGAGGTATTAGCTGTCGAACAAATTGATGATGATGGTGATAAACTTAGCGAGAAAGTTTTCAAAGAATTTGAACAGCTGAAAAAGAAACAAGACAAAAGCGAATGATTTAAAAGTCTCTATACTTAAGTAGAAACGTGATAATGTGTATAAAAACGTGTTTTTAGTCTTTTGTTAATGTATGATTAGATTATAATAAATTGTTTTGAATTATTTTGGCATTCTTTTGTTAGTTGAGGAATATACATACATACATATAATCACGCCTTTATCCCCGAAGGGTTAGGCAGAGGTGAACATTTCACCAATCATTGTATTCGGTCCCACGAAATAGGGGGTGAGCCTATTGCCGTATTTCGAGCACTATTGTTGACTCGAGCCATGTATCTGCGGCTGTGTCTGGGCTGCATATAGTATCCCTTAGTCGCCTTGTACGACACCGCGTGGGAGGAGATGGGGTGGCCCAAATTCTACTCTGCCGGGTACCACCAGTACCTGCCACCACTCTGGGGATTATAGGTATATGAGTAATGGCTATACTCCATTTGGTTAGGTACCTAAAGGTAAACCACCTTGTAGCGACTTTTTATAAAAACACATAATAAACAAATAAACTAGTAACTAGGCTAATTAACTGATTAACTAGTAGTTCGATTTCGGTTTTTAGTCTTCAAAATGAAATTCTAAACAGAAAAATATTTATGAACTGAGTTTTTAAATAAAACTAGCCTTCCGCCCGCGGCTCCGCCCGCGTGCATCTCGGTTAACGCGACCTTTGCTCATATCTTCGGTTCTACTCAACCGATTGCGATCAAACAAACGTAAGATTTTAAGTCTGAGTAAGCGCTTTCTGACAAAAAAAACCGCATCAAAATCCGTCCAGTAGTTTTTGCGTCCATCGCGGACAAACAGACAAACAGACAGGAACTTCAAAAAAAATATTTTCGTGTTCAGTATCGTTAACATAACATAATCCAAGTATTTTTTTTTTAATATCTCCAATGTACAGACACGACCACTTTACAATTATATAATAGTATAGATAGATATAATAAATAGACATATCAAGATTGTTTAAGTTTAGTTAAGTACCTAACCGAATGGAGTATAAGAAGTATGTTTATCCACTGTTTATACTGGAGATTGATGGCACTTGGTGGAACTTGCTACACATATTATTTATATTATTTCACCTTACGGCATTATCAAAGGTAATGCCGTAAGGTGAAACCGGTAAGGTTCAAATAAATAAATAATTGTGGAAAAGTACAAGGTGATTTATTCAATACTAGCTGTTGCCCGCGGCTCCGCCCGCATGGATGTCGTTTATCGCGTGGTGTTGTAAATAGTGCTGAAAGTTGAGCGTTAAACGCTGATTAGACATTGTACTCGCCATATACTCGGTATATTCGTCCCAATGGAGCAGTCGGACTGGGGAAGTGTCTCTGGCCTTCAGAAGGCCTACAGAAGGCCGCGGCTTAATAACCTCGTGTTGTGTTTCCGACGGTGAGTAGTGTAGCCAAACTGGAGAGTAGCTTGTGCTTTGTGCTGTCAGTGGGAAAACCAAAGGCTTTGTCAGACAGATTCTCTAAGTTCTTACAGGGTAGGCTGCACGAGTGTGACTCCCCTGGTGTTGCACTCATCCATAGGCCACGGTAACCACTCACCATCAGGTGGGCCGTGTGCTTGTCTACCACCTAAGTGGTATAAAAAAACCTTCTATCTGCATTATTTACTCGACTCTCTACTCCCCATACCTTTGCCCGTCCCCCACCCTCTCCCCTACTCCTTCCCCTTCCCCGTTGTATCTCTTGTCTACTCCACTATATCCCTCACCAAGCTCTAATCCAGGAATGGCGAACCAATAGCACGCGTGCCAAAGGTGGCACGTGGCACAATTTTTTGGGCACGCCAGCAGTGCCACCACAAAGTAGGTATTTAGATGCGCCCGTGCTATACGATAGCCACAAAAATGGTTCACCATCCCTGCTCTTAGTTCTTACAGGGTAGGCAGCACAAGTGTGACTCCCTTGGTGTTGCACTCACCCATAGGCCACGGTAACCACTTACCATCAGGAGGGCCGCGTGCTTGTTGGCGACCTCATTACTACAGTACGACTCACGACTATAGTATGGGGTAGATACATCAAGAAGGGCGAGTGTGACGCCCCTGGTGTTGCATACGTTCATAGGACACAGTAACCACTTTCCATCAGGTGGGCCGTGTGCTTGTCTGCCACCTAAGTGGTATAAAAAAACCCTCTACCTGCGTATCTACTCGACTCTCTACTCCCCATACCTTTGCCCTTCCCCCACCCTCTCCCCTACTCCTTCGCTTCCCCGTTGTATCTCTTGTCTACTCCAGTACTCCACTATATCCTTCACCACGCTCTAAGTAATCTGTCTTTATGTGGAAAACGATTTTGTAACTGATCTTAAGACAGTACCGACATCTATTTCATACCTGACAAATTAGAAATTGAAAAAAAAAACTTATTAAAAAAAATGCTTATATATTACGTCCAGTTGGAAGTTGGAACGAAACCATAGTAAGTTCAAAACCGCGTTAACGCCATCTAGTTATGGAAATAAATTCATTGACAAAAAATAGTAGATTACCCAACAAGTGAAAAAAAGGTGAATTCTTTTCGAGGCACCAAGTTGTATCCCGAGAGGAGTGAAGGTTTCTCCGGTAGAATCCCGAGCGTAGCGAGGGGTTCTAGAGAGAAACCTGAGTGGATCGAGGGATACAAGAGCCGAGATGAATTCTTTTTTCACGTGTTAGGTACTCAACTTTTCACCATTGACTACGAGAAAACGATTACTCTGTGATTATGAATTACATTTTGTTATGGATAGTACACAAAAGAAGCAGCAAATTATCAGTAATAGCTACCGCTTTAGCGCGAAAACACTCAGGAGTCTTTTCGCGTTCGAGAATATGAGTTTAATTTTCATCACTAGATGAAGTCATTTTATGATTATGAGACAAACATAAACTTTTACAAGGAAAATTACACAGAAAATGGCGGCATTCTTTTTTTCTTAATTTAAACTGAGCCACATTCCATCCAGCCAGTGATTACATTTAGGTGGCTTTTAGTACGTTTTTATAGTGAGAGTGTGCAACCTCTTTGTATGTTTCACTAGAATCCGTACATTCGCGCATGTTCCAAATTCAAATTTTTTTATTCACTCGGTGAAACAAAGAGCGTTTTATTCACTGTTTTTGATGAATCACGGGCCCTTTTTCGAGTGTCAATGGTGAAATAGTACATTATGGTACAAGTGAGCTATGTTGGTGATTACCGCCGAGGCGTTATTGAGGCCCGAGCCGGCAGGCGAGGGTCTTAAGAGAGCTGAGGACGGTAATCATCATGCTCACGCGTGCCATACGACGTTTTACAACACACTTGCGAATAACATAACACTACAAATACTAAATAAACAATGCCACAAATTAATTCATTTTCCAATGTGCGCGCATCTAACAATGGCGGTCGGCCATATTTAAAAAAAAATGAGGTTTGAATTCAACTTTTTTTTTTACTGTTTTTTTTTTCTGTACTTAAAGAAAAAAAAGTTAAATTTTAGTGAAAATTTTGTTTATTAAACAAATATCACAAGTTAAAATTATTTATTTAAATACGAAAACGCATCAAATGAACATACAATAAGCATATTAAATTCATTAGTACTATTAAACACGTTCTTTTTTGTATCGAAACTTTTTTAAGAACATAGAAACTTAACCTATTAAATTAAAAAAGAATCTATAACTCACTTGTGAATAATAGTAATGAAAAAGTCACAGTTTGATAATAGGTGTCATTCCGTGCCTATTTGCGGTGAAATAATAACACTGTTATGAGCAGGTGTGTTGTAAATAATATTTCATGATTAAATCGCATTTGTTTACACAATTATAAATGTGAATTAAAGTCTATTTATTTACATACTTGGTCGGATGTAATAAGATATAAAATTTCATCCATAAAAATAAAAAAGCGCCATCTATATTTCCGCTCATATTCCGTATAATATCAATATTGTTCACAACTCCGGTTCTACTCAACCGATTGCGATCAAACAAACGTAAGATTTTAAGTCTGAGTAAGCCCTTTCTAACAAAAAAAACCGCATCAAAATCCGTCCAGTAGTTTTTGCGTCCATCGCGGACAAACAGACAAACAGACAAACAGACAGGAAATGAAAAAAAAATATTTTCGTGTTCAGTATCGCTAATATAACATAACCCAAGTATTTTTTTTTAAATATCTCCAATGTACAGACACGACCACTTTACAATTATATAATAGTATAGATAGATATGTTTATCCACATTCTAGAATCCACAATATTACAAGCTCTGCTAGGTTTGGACATAGATGGCGCTGCTATTATGGTGGGCCTAGCGATGATAATTGCTAGAATAAACAAAGTAAAAAAAACACACATGTCACGTCTTTATCCCTAATGGGGTAGACAGAGGAACTTATTACGCCCACGACGTTTTGCTAGTCAGTTTTTTAACCCCACGTAGTAGGAGTAGGGTTGCCAACTCTTTTTTCGAAAAAAAAAAGGATATTTAGGTCTGAGAAGAAAATTGAACAGTATTCTAGAAAATAGAACAGTATTTTACAATTACATAAATTAATTTAAACAAAAAAGTTTAACCGACTTCAAGAAACGAAAAAGAGGCACTAAAAAGCGAAAAATAACTGCGGTGCCTAGCCCGAGAGGCTTTTAATTTATTTTTCTCTTTTTAGTGAGTTATAATAAGAAAGAAAGAAAGAAAGAAAGAAAGAAAATATTTTTATTCAAACCTAGCATAAGATATGCACAATAATCGATCCATCGTCCATCCTTTGCTTAGGTTCCTATCATCAGCAGCTTAAAATCACGAGCAGATAATTTTTAAATGCAAATACTGAAATTAAATTATGTTAAAACAGCATAAACAGTGTTTTGCCATCATTTTGGGGATTTCCCTAGATCCTGTTATCCAATCCTGACTCACTTGATCTTGTCATCCTATTCTGGCTCCCTGAATCAAAACAAAGATCATAAAAATCCGTTTCACAAAATACGGTTTTACATACAACGGTTCGTCACCTATTTTGCCCCCTTAGGTCTGTCTGTCTTAAGAGAAAGCATTGTTTCGTAAACATCTAAAATGGTAATATGGTTCCCATCAAATTTTTTATGGATAAATTAAACATAACATAACATAATTCTCTGGTTAGGTTGACCATGACCTATAATAGTACTTGGCGACAGCTGGATCTCGACATCTTTCACGACCATCCCAAGCAATTCAAATCTAAATTGACTCAGCTTTAAATTGAATTTTCCAAATATGTAATTACTAGCTTTTGCCCGCGGCTCCGCCCGCGTGGATGTCGGTTATCGCGACCAAACATAGCCTATGTCCTTTCTCGAGGTCTAATCTACCCCTATACCAAATTTCATCAAAATCGGTTCAGTGGTTTGGGCGTGAAAGCGAGACAGACAGACAGACAGACAGACAGACAGACAGACAGAGTTACTTTCACATTTATAATATTAGTAGGGATATTGTGAATTTATGTTTTTATGTGCCTGTTGACTTTGACATTGTTTATCAGTTATATTTATCTTGTAATCTTAACTTTGACGTCATTTTTATACAGTAATTGACTATGTACAAAAGTGATTAATTTGTATTTTTTTTTTTTTTTTAATCATTATGGTATTTTTTTTTTAAATTTTCTAATTTTTCCGTGTGGCACTGTTTTACGAATTTTTATTTCTATTGATTATGTTATTGACCAATTTTTTGTTTTTATTCTCTTTCCTTAATTATTGAAACCTGACTGACTGACATTTGATTTTTGACAATGTTCGATTTTATTGTATATATTTTATTTAACTGACAAATTTGTTGACATGTTTTAAATATATTGTAAGTATAATTTGACATTTAACGCCATTAATTATAATTTTTGAAAGACAATCAGCCAATGCTGTGCATATCTGTAATTTGTGTAGCACATGCCTAACAATATCTTGCCACTGTCACTTATCAATGTTGGTGTTTACACTGTTGATATGCCCAATTAATAAATAAATAATAAATAAACATAACATAAACTCACGCCTATATCCCCGAAGGGGTAGGCAGAGGTGCTAGCACCCACATTTAGCCGTTTATGTTTAGGTCCCAATGTAATAGGTGGCGAGCCTATTGCCATTAACCGGGCACTTATAAACTTGCGATAAATACACACATAACTTCGAAAAGCATCGAAAAGTCATTGGTGTGTGGCCACCGGTGGATTAATTAAAAGATTTAATATATGGCTGGCAAATAGAAGATAGCTGTGAACTGTATTATTTTCTATATTATGATTTATCATTAATAAATTTTGGATTGTCATGGGACAATCAACACCTAAACTTATAAAATAATTGCAAATTGTATCAATTGCTGCACATTTTTGTAGTGTTATGCATTTTGATGCTGAAAACAGTATTTTGGATACTGGTTTTTTTGTTGAACAGTAAACAGTATAATTGGGTGTAAAACAGTACGCTGCCCGGCAAAAATAGTGTCATTACACAAAAATGTCTATTTTGAGATAACGAGACTTTTATGTTTTTTTACTACTTTCCACATTGATATTTTAAAAATTATAGGGGTTACATTGCTAATTCTTTTTTTACAAATTGTATATCTGTTTATCTTTCACGCAGCTTATCATTTTCAGAAATAATAGAATTTTTTTTTAAGTAACTTTCAAGAAATATTTAATGAGGGATATGTTATGACTGTTTTTTTGGAGAAAGTTGACTTATTTTTGGAAATAATACTCTTATTTGTAATATTAAGAAATAATCTGTATTTTAAAAAATCAAACTTTGTCTTACATTAACAAAATAATAAACTTCTTATCAAAAATATAATCTTATGGCTATTAGTCAGCTTAAATTGCAGGTAGTA
Source organism: Eilema depressum (assembly GCA_914767945.1). NCBI lineage: Eukaryota > Metazoa > Arthropoda > Insecta > Lepidoptera > Erebidae > Eilema > Eilema depressum. Next base: position 7,795,199 of record OU612026.1, read on the forward strand.
ATAATCAAATTGGGAGTTCCAGAGACCTACATTGACACCATCCGAGACATGTACCACGATTCCGGTTCCGTGGTTCGGACCGCCGCCGCCGCACTGTTGGCAACTCGAAGGCTTTCCACCATCACCGTCGGGGTACACCAAGGATCCGTCCTTAGTCCTTACTTATTCAGCGTGGTATTAGACGTTTTGTCGGACAGCATCTTCTGATGAGCAGCCTCCGTGGTTGCTCATGTATGCTGATGATATTGCCCTGATGGACGTGGACAGGAGCAGATTGGTGCGACCCGTGAAAGTGTGGAAGGAGGCGCTTGAGAACGGCGGCCTGAAGCTAAATGTGGCGAAGACAGAATACTTGGCGTTAAACTCGACAGATCCCACACACGTCCGCATAGGCGATAATTTGGTCGAGCGCACGGACCAGGTTAAGTACCTGGGATCTGTAGTCCATGAGACCAGTGAAATCGATCACGACGTCAGGGCACGCATTGCTGACGCGTGGGCCAAGTGGTGAAAAATGACAGGCGTCACGTGTGATCCCAAAATGCCAGTCAGGTTGAAAGGGCAGGTCTATAAGACGATCATTAGGCCTGTCCTCTTACATGGTTGTGAGGCGTGGCCGCTGCTGGAGCAACACAAACAAGGGCTGCGTGTCACGGAGATGAAAATGCTGCTGGCAATGGCACCCCCACCGGGCCCAGGTAGAAGGGGTAGGCCCAAGAAGTCCTGGCTTGACGTCGTGGAGGATGGCATGCGTGCAAATGGTCTCACTACTATGGACGCCCAAGATCGTGCGAAGTGGAGGAGGAAGAGCCGGAAGGCCGACCCTGAGCTCCGAAGTCATCTTGGCCACGGATGCAGTCAGGAGAATACGTCTTTACGCAGATGATGAATGATGATGATGGACCTAGAAAATAAAAACCACAGTGACGTTAGGAAAAAATACTTAGACGAATCACCGGAAGCAATTAAATAAAATGTAAATAATTTAAAGTTAAATTTTTACAAAATCATAAAATATTAATTATTGTAACGTTGTTATGGTTTATTAATTTTGTAAGTACATTTCGTATTTCTACGATTTCTATAAAGTACAGTGGGTACAAGCGTGCTTATTAGTGTTAGAAACCATAAAAAATAAACCTAAGAGTGACATTACCAATATTGCCTGTTAAATACTAACCTGGATCATCACTTACCTATTAAAGATATCTCTGAATCATTGTTTACTATTGGTAATGGTTGAATAGTACTCTGATCAGAACTATTATCATGTTGGTCTTTCCCACAGGCCAGTTTCACCAATAAAGCCCCGCGACTGGTATTCATGTTTTCCTTGAAGAAAAAATCAAAATTATTATAGTTAGGTCAGATAAATAAAATTTAAAAAGTAAATAATTATTCTTCGCCTCACGCATATTTTTTGCATGAAAACAGATAACACAATATGTCACATACATCTAAAAACTAGTTTATATTTATCCTGAAATAGAGACCGAATAGGTACAACTTAAAACTCAAGATTCAATTTAATGTTCACAATAAAAATGTCATTAAAAAGGCATAAGCCTTTAATACATGATTCTCAACAAAAAGTACACCTCAATCCATCTTAAAAAAAGTGTCTACACAGGTTATGACTGTTTTCTTTAAATAGTTAAGCATTCTACAACATTTTTCTCGGAAAAAAAAACCGTCACAACACAATTTGATGCACTTTCGTTGTATTTATTCTAATAATAAACTTATAAAACTTACCGGCAGAAAGTCACAACACACATTAATACACTTTTTTGGCAACACAATACACAACAGCTATGTCGTGTACTAACACAAATGTGACACTATTCATGACGGGCAACTGTGTATAACGGCTTAGTGAAAAAGAGAACTTACCGCCATCTCTCGATAACTATGTACAACACAATAATGACGATTTTACAGGCGGTAAAATGAAATATTTGCTATCTAATGATACAAAGATGTCAAATCGTAACTTTTATGTGTTATGACACTTTTATTGCCGGGCAGCGAGTAGGTATAATACTGTTTTTAACAGTATGGTTGGCAACCCTAAGTAGGAGGCCAGGCTATTGCAGTTTCCGGGGACGGATTATATTCACCAGAGCCTCGTCCGTTTGATAGCAGGTGCACCACGTGCAGGTGAGGATGTCTTGGGCCTTGTATATGTTAATAGGGCCTCTTAGCACTGTATGATGATTTGATGAAGTGTGATATATTTTCTCTCTTTCTTTCTTTCTTTCTTTCTATGAAAGGTTTTTTTTATATCGGACACGCCAATTTGACTTCAACTCGCCCGATGGTAAGCTGAAGGCAAAGTTTCGGAAGAGGGTCACCATTATAGACACGTACGGCACGCGGCACGCGCACGTACCTACCATGTTACAATGGTGGCACTCAGCTTAGCTTTTTCACGCCCCGTTTAAAGGAAGGTTTGAAATAATTGCAACGTTCACAAAATCCATTGCACGTTTATTATCCAAAGTTCTTTTTTACAATATTTGAGTATCTTAGGCTGCTTTCCAACAATATAAACATTCATTTTTAATTTAATTTTTACTAAGTAGGTACATTTGTATTTCGCTGGAAAACTGTCTATACATATTTAGAACATAAAACATTAATACCAATAGGTAGATAGCTAGATTATAGTAGGTACATAATAGGTAGGTATTAGTGATATTTTAAACTTAAATAGTTATTTCTTAGAACTAAATTTTACATAGGTATACAGAAATTTTAAAGAATTTAAGATTGTTATTCATAAAGATGGTTGTGCCTAATTTATTTCAACCTTATATCTTATAAATTATATGAAAAGTGTAGCTATACAATGGCAGTGTAGGTAATATTCTTAATTGAAACTAGGTGTAGATATTTTTTTAAATAAGCTTTTGAAGAAATACAGTCAGAAGCAATAAAATATACTAATTTACATAATACATAATAGTCAAGTAATTAGTAATTAATTATTTGTAAAAGAAAATTAAAGCAGCGAAAGAAAAATTAGAGAGATTCCTATATAGCACTAAGTATACCTACAGCTAATAGCCTTTTTTAATGGAAGAGTCGGTACGTTTATAAAACCTTTAGTAGGTATTAAGTACAGTAGTAAACGTGAGTTATAAAAACTGTCTTATTTTGTTTGAAAGTTTTTGACCAGGCTTAAATTCTAACGTTTTTTTGCATTGATGTATATCGTTCAACTCAGTGTTTCTTTGATCGAAGTTAGTTGAGTAGAACCTGAGTTATGACGAAACGTCATGTTAACCGATATTGGCAGCAGCTAGTAGAATATAAAAGCAAATGGAAGTGCCCCGTAGCTATCTTCTGTCATAATGCATAATGTTGCAAAGATGTTCCAAAAAATTCGCATGCTAATTGACATTTATATTTAGGCCATCGGCTGTCTCATATTACGCATGCACGCAGCGGGCAATCTGCACTACTTAAAATAGTTATTTGTTATACAAGAGTGCAAAGTTGCTTTTTAACCGCGTGCTCAGTTTTGATGACCGAGCAAGCGAAAGATTCTAAATTTGAATCACGAGCATAGCGAGTGATTCATAAATTAGAATCTTGAGCGTTAGCGAGGGAATCAAAAGAGCACAAGGTGTAAAATCTTTGCACTCGAGTGCAACACGTAACTTTTCATCCCACCTCAGCGAGGAAATAATGAAATGCTTCTTCTTCCTAGCGTTAATTCCCAGTCGCATCCGAAGCTTTCACCTCGGAGTTCGGGGTCCGCTTTACCAGTCTTAACTGCGGATTTGGCTGGACCTCGATATTTTTCGTAAAGCGACTGCCATGTGACCTCCACAACCCAATGGTGACATTAGGCGATATCTAAGCATTGCAGCTAGACCGTTGTTGTTGAACTTTTTATGCATACAAATATGTGCACTGAGCGGGGATCGGACCCGCGCCTCCTGCGTTGCGGCCACGTTCACTACCACTACGCCACGGAGGCTTTATTAATTATGTGTAATAATACTAATAATAAAATATCAACAAATAAAATTCAACAACAATGTTCAACCATAGGACGTGAAAAAAAAATTATGCGCGCAAAGCAAATTTAAAAAAAAAAGTAGGTACACCAAGGAGGTTCCGAGTTGAGTTTTTCATAAATTAAAAAAAAGTTGTATGATAAATCGGCACCATAGAGGTAGAAGTAAATAGGTTTAATGATGTTTTGAGTTCACAAACCTAGTACACACGATGTTCTAAATTCAAATTTACTTTACCACTCTAGAGGATAAAAGCGACTTTTACACTCAGATATCGAAGAAAAAAAGTACTCTTTCCGAGATGGTGGGATGAAAAACATATTTTTTTATATTCCGTGATAAAACAATAGGTAACACAAATTCCTGTTTGCTACAAAGTAAGATTTTTCAGCGTTTATAAACGTCTACCAATAATAAGATTGACCAACAAAGTTCATATCTTGAAAAGTAGATACAAGTCTGAACGCTGCATGACCCAGTTACCAGGCCTTAATTTATATCTTGGTATTTCACATTAATTGTTAAAAAAGTACTTATACCTACCTATATAGCGCTAGGTCATTGCAGTAGCTTAATACGTTCATTAAACTAGGTAGGTAGGTACTGCAATTACCTAAAGCGTAGCAATTAGGTAAGTGGGTTACATTCAGCGTGCATTGCAACAAAGTACGTAATATATTTGCATGGAAGTACTTACAAGTTGACAAAGCCTCGTTTAAACGTGACGAGTTATGCCATGATCATACGCACCGAGTGGAGTGGCGAGACAGTGCACTCGGCCGAGTACTCGGTACCCATATTAGTTCTATTGGTCAAGTAGTACAGCCGTCCAGGTATAGTCCTTTACACGTTAGACCATCATAAAAGGATACCTATCAGAGGACCAATTTTCCTACTCGCATAATAAAGAATTGTACGTCTTTTAACACGGATGTCATCGCTATAGTGGTAGGGTGGGTAGTCTGATTTATTGAGGGGTTTAAAGTTCTATATGTATTCTAATATTAAGGGTTACATCTACAAACACAACAGGAAGGAAACAAGAACCAGTCCATGAATATGCCTGCGCAGTCGTCATTCGGATCGTACGCCAGGAGTCGATGCCATTTGTACTTCTGTTCGCAGCCGCAGTCGCGTGAACATCTTGATGTGGACTTTTTACTGAAAGATAATAGCGTTTTAGTATTAATACATGGTGTAATGTACAGTCAGGATCAGAACGATCTTGACTAGCAAAGCACTGAAAATGATCTTAAGATGTTGGTATTAAGACCTAGTAGGTACCGAGGAGGACTTTGCATCGATCTGATGCTGACTGTACCTACATGCACGGTGGTGTTGAGGTCTGAGAAAAAGTACTTGCTGGTTGCACTAGTCAAGATTGATCTGATGGTGACTGTACTTAGGTATCCATCTCCTCATACCTACAGTGAGATTTACCTAAGGCTTGCAATCCCAAGTAGTAAGTAGGTTCCTACCTACTAATTAGAGTAGTATCTACCTGAGTCTTAACAAAAATAATGTTACATTACATTAAGAGCTACCTATAATATGAGAAGCATGACTGAATTTCCATACGTAACCTAACGAGAACATTGACACGTACCTACATGATACACTTGGGTACCTACTTAGGTAATGATGCGAGCTGGGGCATCATATGAATGCTGTTTCGAAATCGCAGTCACGTTTATTGGAGTAGGTATCCCTAAATTGGTTATGTACAACAGTCACGTCCGCTAATTTGGCAATTAGCAGCTTATTTTTCGTTTTTGGGAAAATATCTTTTACCATATCGTTGGCCCACCTTGTACCTACCTTTATAAAACCATTCCGTAACTTTTGTGAAAGTTGTAAGAATGTTCATTTGAATGCAGGTTACTTACCTGCAGGTTTCTTGGTGTATCGCCTGCTCGAAATGCATAGTGTTGACAATGGCTCGGAGCTTTCGCGCTGAGTTGAGCGCCCAGTACGGCGTCATTATTTCGGTCTTGCTCTCGCAAGCATCTACCCTGCAAACATAAATTTTAGTTACATCAGTCCTTAATTATGCTAATTATATGATACACATATACCTACAGGATGGAGTTTTTCAGCCCTACCCGAAGGGAAAGCAAGTACTCTTAATAATGAAGATGCCATAAAACTACTGTTATTTTTCGAACTTTATCTGGTTCGTTATCCAACGAGAATTGTTTCGAAAAAAAATATTGAATACAAATTTATTTTTTCTCAAAAATCAAGGAATGTTTCCTTTAAATAAAGTAGAGATAGAGTTATGTAAGTTGAGTACCTACTTTCTCTCCAGTAAGGTTTATATCCTTAAATGAAAATAGGATACATAACAAAAATAAGATAAATCCTAATGGTAATAGGTACCTACAATAAGAAATATTACTCAGATGGTTAGACTACATAGTCAGGCCAAGGAAACTTTTTGATCTCGTTGGTCAGATATGATATAGAGTCGAGTCTTTAGATAGACCGTAACTAAAGACTCGAAAATCCACTAAAGTGGGTATACAGTTCGAAATAAAAATGTTACTTTACCGATAGAGCAAGCAAGTTGATGATAACTAACCTGCCAGTATTGTTGACAGCCTGCGGGTCTGGCAGCGGCGTATTAGCGGCTTGCCTCACATGTCTAAAGTAGGAGTCACCAGCTGCATCGTGCATATCAGGAACCCCTGGCGCTCGACGCACTCGGCTGCCCCCTGGTGTCGTGAAGGAACCATACATGCGCTTGATTAGCGCTTTATTTTCATCGATGAAGTTCTCAATTTTATCTCTGAAACGTAAGGAAATTGTTTGTATCTACATGATTTTGTTGAAAGTTTACACGAATATTACACATTGAAATAAAACTTTTGCTGTTATCTGTACCTTCAGTTTGATAGATAAACAGTTGTAAGCAAAAGTGTTTTATCTTTTTACACAAAATGCGGGTAGGTAGGTACCTTACGAATCCGTACAAAAAGGTTTATTTCGAACCGACGATGTAACCTAACCCAACATCGGGGTATGACAGCTTACCCCGATGTTGGGTTAGTTAGGTTACATCGTCGGTTCGAAATAAACCTTTTTGTCAGGGTAGGCAGGTTAGGAATAAATCAACTTGTGGGTTCATATTTGAGTTTGACACATTACTGTCGAGCAGGAGTCATCAACATCCTAAATAAATGTAATTGTTGACCTACTGTATAAATTCAGCACTACGCCTTTTGATTATGTTAATCCATATAGATTTATTGGTGTTACTTACAATGGATACGTATTTCCAGCAGTAGGACAATACAATTGGAAGTTTCTCTTCACGCATGGCACCCCCCGAATGATTTGCCCCTGTAGTTCGTAGCCCAACGCTAACGATAAAGCTGTCCATAGTATCTGAAATAAGAATAAATAGTGTGCATGAAGTAACGTTAAGTGTTTCAGGTTTAATAACATGTTATTCGAAAATGTGTAATGCGTGTGCCCGGGGTTCGACTGTCCCGACATAACCGCCCTATAATTCTCCCGTGGATATTCGCATTCCACGGTTGCAGATATCCGCACGAAAAAAATATCGTTATATGCGTGTACGCATAATTGACTTTGACATTAAACATTTCTATGTATTGTGTACTATCCTACTCTGCCTACTATCCTACTCTGTAGGTATCCACCAACATACTACTAGACTGTACTGTATCTATGTAAAACGGCGGACCACTTTCTTAACTTTGATGGTTTTCCTGTGAGATCAATAAATTTCTAAGCTAACTGCAGTTCGTTTAACAGTGCCAATGCAAAAACGACTTTGGCCTTTAGAGACTTATGGCTTATGTCATGCCTATTTCTCTAGGTATTACAGGTACGAGTAGGTATAGTATTAATCTACGTGATGCGGCCGCTGCAACACATGACAAGGCATGTCAGTCAACTGCAGCTTTCTCAATCAAAAAGATATTACGTAAGCTTTGGATTTATTATATAAGTAAGTACCTGTTTTAAATTACGAGGTTATGACCACTTAAAAAATCCCGTGGAAAGGCAAGGTCTGAAAAGTTTTACTGAGGAACAGCGTGCAATGAGAGCACTTTGTAGTATAGTAGGAGAAGTACGTAGATAGTGTTTTAAGTACAGAAAATGCAATTGAGAATTCGAAAACATATTACCGTATATATGTATATCTAAGGATGTCTTACTTAGATATGAAATATAGGAAAATTGATGAAACAGGTTCATGATTATGAGGCAAGTGTAATTGGTCAAGCTAGTACCTACCTAGGTATCTAAGGGTCGAGCTTGGCTTGTATGTTGATACTTTTTTAAGGATAGACTAGTCGAGTAAGTCAGCTGCGAAGGTTGACCCCATCAATATGTGGAATATAATGAGCCGAGAAGAAACAGATTAAGAACTGAATTATATTATCGTATGAAGGAATTTTAAACGGACAAAATAGATATAATTGTTGTTGCAATTTGATACAGCAACTTGGCATTGCTGTACGGAATTCCAGTATTCAATGCTAAGTATTTGTTATATTAATCAACGGATGGACATTTTTGGAGTAATACCCAACAAAATAGATGTTGCAAGTTACAACACACAATAAATGGTGTTTTCTCACGGAGGCCTATGAGTGGCCTGGTCCGTAGTCCACGCCAGCTGGAAGGATAGTATTTTTTTTATATAGGACACGTCAATTTGCCTTCGCCTCGCCTGTATGGTAAGCTGAAGGTAAAGTCTTGGAATAAATTCATTTTAACAAAAAAGTTTAACCGACTTCAAGAAACGGCAAAGAGGCACTGAAAAGTGAAAAATAACGTAATTTACAGACTTACTGATTTATTAGAAGTCGGTGCCAAGCCCGCGAGGCAATATTTCAATTGATTGCATCATAGTACGAGTAGTTTAGACACAACAAACAAAGTTGGCTGGCACCGACTTCTAATAAATCAGTAAGTCTGTAAATTACGTTATTTTTCACTTTTCAGTGCCTCTTTGCCGTTTCTTGAAGTCGGTTAAACTTTTTTGTTAAAATGAATTTATTTTCCTCTTTTTAGTGAGTTATAATCGATCCATCTTCCACCCTCTGCTTAGGTTCCTATCATCAGCAGCTTAAAAATCACGTGAAGATAATTTTAAAAGGCAATTATTGAAATTAAATATGTTAAAGCAGCAGAAACAGTGTTTTGCCATCATTTTGAGGATTTCCCTAGATCCCATAATCCAATCCTGACTTCCTGAATTCTGTCATACGATTCTGGCTCCTTGAACCACCTTTCTCTCTCCAACAAAACAAAGATCATAAAATCCGTTTCACAAAATACGGATTTTACATACAACGGTTCGTCACCTATTTTACCCCCATAGTATCAAAATTTTGGAAAATGCTGGTACACATAATTATTCATCTATGGCTCTACTATACTCGTACTACTATAATATATTATATTATAGATATTCCCTAGCATAGCCATGTAGAACGCGTACTTATGACTATTAAGTCACTGTATTTCATAAAAATTTGATTATTACGTACGTACTGTAAAGTATCATTATTAAAGTTGTATTTTTTATATTATTTTCGCTATGTAATTTTAAGAGCAACGCCTGCATGTTCTTTGAAAATAAAACAACATTCATCTGATTGCTAATATAAAAGAGTAGGCGCTTGAAGGCGCATAAGTCTGGTTTCGGAGGATTTCCCTTGATTTCTCCAGGATCATAGCATTAGATCCGGACATCTTGGATATGGGACCACTCTGAAAGTATCCTCTATCAAACAAAAAAAGAATTTTCAAAATCCGTCCAGGATTGGCTTCACAATCGCGTAACAAACATACAAAAAAAAAAAAAAAAATAGCGTACGAATTGAGAACCTCCTTTTTTGAAGTCGGTTAAAAAAGGGGTCACCATTATAGTCACGTACCGTGGTGCAATGGTGGCACTCTTCTTGACGGCCTCATCAGAATCTTTTTCACGCTCCGTTTAAAGGACCTAGGACTGTAGTATGAACTCATTTAGACGAGTAACGAATTGGAAATGGAAGCAACATTTCTAATTCGTTACATGGAGTATAGGTTGGTATATTTAACGCAAAGATTAAATTTTTACTGGATGCACTCAGCTCCGAAGAATAGCATTGTGACGGATACTTTTTAACGCTATTTATGATTCTAGCTTCGGGTCTCGTAATAAATAACCACCTTATGACAATTATAACTCCTATAGGATATGACGAGGCATTCTACAGTGGGGTATTCCCCAAACCGTAAATAAACCAAATTAACTCACGTTTAAGGTGAACCAATCCATGTCCGGTACCGTAGTATTGTTTAATTAAAACGTCCTGCTACTACAGCGCGTACTAATTAACTGAACAGATTTCAGATACAAAAACAATAAACAAAAAAACACGTTAAACTCTGCTCGACCTCACTATACAGTGAGTCAAGTTCTACAGATACGTCTGACGATAAATGAATAAAATAGCTTTTCCAACGCATATTATATTTTATTTTACAGAAATGTAAACCTTATAGTCTTCTCAAGCTCAAATATGTATTTTAATTTCGTAATTCGCTATTGTTATTCTAGTTTATACATAAAATGTGACTGATATAAAACACTCATTGAGATTCAAAATAGCGCACGCTACAAAATACGTACTGGTGCAGAATATTGAATAAGTATCCCGAACGAGTGTACGCACTTTATCATATTCAAATGTAAAAAAGACTGCATAATGCATAATTTATTGGAGTGAATTAAAGCTAATTTCGATTGCGAAATATAAAATGGGAAACTGGATCGTGTCATTAGTTTAGCAAGCAGTTATTTAGTAATTCTAAAGCTATCCAGCATATTTAAGACGCAAGTGTGTCAATAACCTTGCATGGAGCGAAATAAATTTACATATAGATTTTGAAGCAAAAAATAACATAGATGTTAGGCGCCCGTCTTCTGGCGCCTCAACGACGTAATAGGTAAATTATAAGATCTAAAGTTTAGTCAGCTTAGATTTCACTTGGCGCTTAGAAGTTCAGATGTGCCGCATAAAGTTTTGTTAGCAGCTGAAGGTTTACGATAGAACGTAAAGTGCAAAATTTTACTGGCCAGTTTAATTGTCAAAGTTACTTCTTAGGTAACGTTTGTATTGAGGTCATAGCGAAATAAAAAACGTAGTTAAATGTTCAAATGTTAACACACTACCATTTGCAAACTAGTTGTGAATTTTATCTTGGGATATACTTATTTAGTTTATTATTCTATAGCCTATATGAGTCGATGGAAACGTTAGAGCGCCGATTTATACGATTATTTCACTATCTTTTAATACATATTCAATATTTACTACAATACGGATATCGTCTCGTCTTTTTGGATATCAGGCTATGGGTTTGAAGAGTTACTTGTTGCTTTAAGGGTTTTTTGAAAGAGTAAGAAGCAAAAGGTAGTAATCTTCGAGTGGACGTATATTATATATCTATGTAGGTAATATATTTGATCAGAGTTTTAATAATCATCTCCTAAAACAGTTTTGTATAGGTATTAGTAAAACTTATCCCTATATTTTAAGGCTTAGCAAATTTACAACAGATAAGTATTCACATGACAATTGTATGCCAACTTCTTGTAAAATTAATCGAGGGCTCTCTCAAGGCTTGATTATTGGTCAACGCCAATTTTCAGCAATATCTCAATAGCATTTAAAAATTGGCGTTATCTGCTTATATGCTTGGTTAAGTTTTATATTGAAGCTTTAGCTAAGTAGGCGAATAGCCTTGAGGTTAGATATTTTACCCCACTCGAGGCTGTTCGTCTATTATTGACTCTATATTATCGAACTGATAGCCACAACTTTGAATATAGGAGAACCTATAGTATAGCTTAAATCTATATTATTATTAAAGCATTAGGTACAGTCAGCGTCAGAACGATCTTGACTACAAAGTCTCAAAATGATCTTAATATCAAGGTATTAAGAGCAAATTAAACTGTTTTATTAATTTAAATTGCATTATTGTCCGAACTAAAGGTGTGTATCAAACATCAGAACAATCAGTCAGCAAAACGGTGGGTAAACTAAGGCTTTAAGGTTATTTTGAGTACTTTGTTCATCAAGATCGATCTGATGTTGACTGCATGGCGCCAAGAGCGAAACAAATCCTAGACAGCACAGTCAAATATAGATCTATCTAGATTCCTGTCTCGTTTAGAATTTTCAATTGTATTTGCTTGATAAAACGTACATATTCAAATGGATCGGTTTTCCCTATTGGTAATTGGAATATTTAGGATGCATATTGATGATGTTTTTATTTGCCCTGCTAACTGCCTTTGTAAAAGGCTCGAAGGATAATGAATGATAAGTAGTTCATATTAAAAAAAAAAAAGAATTATGTATAATTGTAATTTATAATATTATATACTGTATAATTATTTATTTATTTACCATTTTATTACCTGTCGTTAAACTAGAATTGATTTAGTCGGTTGTATTTTGTGGAATGTGGCTTAATAAATAGTTAAGTTAGGTACCTATTCAATGTTTTGTATTGTAAATTATCCATTCCATACTTACTAATATTATAAATGCAAAAGTAACTCTGTCTGTCTGTCTGTCTGTTACGCTTTCATGCCTAAACCACTGAACCGATTTTAATGAAATTTGGTATAAGGGTAGATTAGACCTTGAGAAAGGACATAGGCTGTGTTTGGTCGCGATAACCGACATCCACGCGGGCGGAGCCGCGGGCAAAAGCTAGTTTATATGCTTTTAATAATAAATAATATATGATAATGGATGTATAATACGTATACCCACCTACTAATTATCCATATTCGGAGTCAAAGACTAAATGAATGATTATAAGTGGACCTTAATGATCTAGAAGAAAATCTTTAATTTCTTCATAGTGGAAATCATATTTTTAGCTGAGATAGAGCGTCGGTTTATATTGATTGTATGTGTAATGTGTAGTGATAACGAATTCTTTAGGTAAGAAATAAACCGATGAAGACCTTGACATTAATTTACGAGTGTTAAAACTGTAAAAATAATAACTTTTTTTTTGTACTGAGATTGCATATCCTACCTACCTACCTTATAAATGTGAAAGTTTGTGAGAATGGATGTGTGGATGTGTGGATGTGTGGATGTTTGTTACTCTTTCATTCATAAACGGCTGGACCGATTTGGTTGAAATTTGGTATGTATATAGGTTATACCCTGGATTAACATATAGGCTATATATCAGCGATGAACGGGATCAGAATTCCACGCGGGCGGAGCCGCGGGTAACAGCTAGTTATTTATAATTATTGAGTTAGTCAAATTAAAAAAAAAACTATTATTTATTTACATTTCATTCTAACTACTCACCTACCTAATTATGCTCACGTGGAGAAGACCATATTTATTTTTTTCTGATTGCACGGAATAGTGGGCACTTAGAGGAATCTATATTTTTACGAAATTTAATTCGGACTCACTGGAGAGCTTTGATACCCTTAAAGGCAGCTTTCCTTAAAGGAGTTTGCAGATTTCATCAAAAAGGGCTGATGACCACGTTACGCACGGTACGCACCGCTACACGCTTATCTGTGCTTCCACAGACGACACTCTTTGAAAGAGCGATAAACCATGGAAACAATCTCTGTCCAGTACTACAGTCCATGGTTTGTCGGTCGGTCTAGGCTGAGCTGTGTCCATTGTCCATCCGTAGAATCTGCAGTGCAATGCCACCTTAACACGCACATAGAGATCTTGTTAATAGAAAATTTAGTTAGGCATAGAATTCCTAATCCATTGACCACGATAAGCTTGAGGCGAAGACTGGAGCTATGACTGTTCAATAATTTTAATATTTATATGCATGAATTCACGCACGTGCTTACTGAACTATAGCTAAGTAAACCCTGCGGCGATAGGGAAAGGTCAGACTCTTAGCAGATCAACGGCCTTAGCTGGTTCATGGCATGTGGGTGGTCTTTTTTGTTTCTTTTGAAAAGTTAACAATAAATTCGCAATAGCAACGAAGATTTAGCAACCGAGGATACAAGACATCACCAAACCAAAAGTGATACTATTTCTATAGTACGCGCCAGTTAGTGTGGCAATACGAGTCATTTACATTCCCCCATACAGTGGTGTAGGTATACGAAATTTGCAAAAACGACAGTTTCAATGTTAAAAGATAATGTAATAATTCTTAATTCTTAATATTTTTGATTTAGCTTTCTTGTTACTTCGTATTCGTAAGACTTTGTTCCACTCGTATTGCCACACTAACTGGCGTGTACTATAGTGAGGCCATCCGCTGCCTCATACATGTCACATCCAACACGACGCACCAGAGAATTAAGCTATACCTACTTACTTATTTACTCTAGATCTAAAACCGTTATGTAGACCTAGAGTATTATAATTGCAAAAGTAGGCATAGATATTGTGAAGTGCTATAAAAAATTTAAAGGCAGTTCTTCGTCTTAGTCAGATCATAATTGGTTATTTCGGATGCATCTAATGCCACGGATTATTCACAATATCAAAGAGCTCACGAGTGTCTCGTTAACAGTCCATTCGGTTCACGTTCCAGCAAATGACATTTGATGTGAATCACGCGCAGTTCGTTTACTTCAGTATATTTACATATATGCATATATCGGTATTATTGTTCATCATGGTATTGTATGAAATGATATGATTTAATCATGTGGATCACAATGAGACACGTAATAATGGTAAGCCATAAGCCATGATTAAGGTACATTTGTATTTAATTCTACTAAACCAACTATACCATTAATGTTTACAAAAAATGTGTATGTTTGTTATTGCTTTACGTGGAAACGGCTTCCCGGATTTCAGTGAAATTTGACATGGATATAATTTATAATAAGTTGTAAGTACCTACTCTAGATACAACAGATAGGCTACATTCGATCCTATAAAAGTAAACCATTAGTAAAACCGGTACAGTGTCTATTAATTTAGTCTATATATAAGATATCCTAATGTGAATAGTAGTGTATAGACGTAGATATCGAACCTAGGACCTTACGATCGCAGTCGCTCACAAACCAATAAACGCAAACTTATAAGTTTTATGTAAGTTGTATACAATGGCGGGACCAACAAGGTATAAGTAAATTGAATAGCAATTTCATTTAAAATTGATATATCATTCATTATAGTGATTGGCATTAAGGTCATGCCTTATGAATTTAATTCTTTATCACGCCTTAGAGTGCACGCTTCGCACACAGCATATCTAACAAAACGTATATATTATTCACTCTGCCTATGTCTGAGACGGCTCTGCCTACTCCAGGGCGAGAAAGGCCTTTAGGAGCAATGGGAAAAAAGTTAGAAAGACGCGTCTGGTAGGCGCTGTGATGCTTTTTGCTAGGTAGACCGAAGCTGATATGAAATGAAACACGAACAAAAGACGTGGCATGCCATGTTGTTACTTTACGCCGTACCATTGTGTAATCGAGCAGCCTCGGGAAGAAATTCCTGTGCGCTTTTGCGACATCGAGAGTTCCACATAATTTGGTTTGGTAGTCATGACTACAAAACGAGCGAAAGTTACCGGAACACAGGAGGGGCGCCTACACTAATAGGTTCTGTTAGATGAGTAATACCAAATATATAATTTATAGAGATGTCACTACGTTGCTATTACTTTTTTAAATCTATATGTGTGGTACAAACGTACTCAATAAGAACGTAACATACCTACTAAGTAGCAGCTAGGGCAAAGCAGGGGCACATTCAGTCACGGATTAAATCAGTCAGTCATATCTTAATGTAGTATCTTAGCTAAAGATGGCGTACCTAATGCCGTGAAACAGACTAGAGGGTGCGCCAATAGTCTAGACAAATTAATATCAGACTTAATCCATAGCAGAGGTGAACGCACTGATAGCGGTTATGGGGCTCAGTCAAATAAGGTTATAAATTATAGTAAAACATTGCGTCGTCGTATCATATAAATCTGTCACGTTTTATATTTTATCGCGTGAGCCCACGCCTGTGACTCAGTGCTTGGATCGGACGCTTCCACGAGCCTACGCTGCCGCAATTCTAATAAGGTGACGACTGACAAATAATAGCATTATCGGAAATATCGTGCGAATAGGTAGCTTCAGGACAATGATTCCATATTTACAAATATTATTGTGAATTAGTACCTTATAAAAAAAATTGAATCATTGGGCTACAAGCTCCCAAACTCATTATAGGTACCTACAGGTAAACATATCTCTCTCAGGAACGGGATCAGTAATCCATTGAGCGCTAGAGCTTTCGAAGGCTAGACCATGTTCTCTCCGTTCTAAAAATGTTCAATATCAGTAAAATGTCGTCTAAGACGACATTTTTATGTTCTCAGTCTAAGTAATTCACGCTTGGTGGGATCACTAACACGGCTCGAGACCCTTTCTTAATACTTACTAGGTTCTTGTTTTTCACAGAACCGAAAATGCAAAACCAGACAATGAATCAATGCAGTTGGTGCATGCATAATTCAAGATTTTGCAACTGTAATAACATCTTTTACATTCATTTATTCAAAAAAGACAATGCAATCTTTAACGCTATTCCATGTCATATTTTAGACGCCTATTAGTAAAAAGTTAAAAACGCGATAATATCGGTTAATTTTTTTATTAATTGTTATTTATTGTCGCGGTATATTGTAGGGCGGGGGTACCTCCCCAGTCGGACCCTCAATTGGGACGAGAATACCGTCGTGTCCAAAACAAATAGCAATTGAATTAAGAATTCTCGATGGGATGCCTTCTTGACTTCATCAGTTATCATCATACCAGTGTTATTTTCTATTTTGGAGGCCTGAGTCTGTTTTCCTACGCTTTCATTCCACGATTACCCATGAACCTCTCTGACCTACAAAAGATAGAGATGTAATAGATGTACCGGCTCACAGGGGATTTTGACTCCATACCACAAGTTATCTACTTCTGCTCACCCTTGTCAGATCTATGAACAAATCATGGACGGAGCAGACATTTGAAAAATGCTAAATGCACGTAGTTAACTCATTTAAAATACTTCATCTTAGCAAATAAAGTTATAAACTTAGAATAGTGCATATTTACACTAACTCTAGGTGCTAATTTGCTGTCTTTATTATATAGTTAACGTTCCTAACAAGTTTTCAAAAATTCGATAAACATGTTTTGAGTAACCATAAATGTTACCTTACTTTGTACCTATACTTGTTGGTTATTAGCTCATTCCTAGGAGCATTCGCTGTAGGCACAATTTGCACGTTAAGCAACAATTTGTTTGACTTGAGGCTTCGGAAACGTGATGGAACACTCATTTAACTTGTCTTTGCTCAAATAATGCACGTTTGCATAACCCAGCTTTAGCATATTTTCGTTTACACAGAATGCAAAGTGAGGTCCACCAGCCTATTTACCAACATCATAGATACGCAATTATTCTAGCATCTTTTATGTTCCTTGGCAATGTCAAGTTCATTATTTAGCATTTTGTTATGTACTTAACCTAACAGACTTCAGTGAAACTAGCTTTGGATTATGTAAAATGTTATGCCTGGATGAGATAGCCATTCTTAGAAGCTATCTCTTCCAGGCATAACATTTTAACTGTATCATCATCTCAGCGCCAGTGGTAACCGTGGTTTTCAGCTCCGAACCCGAGGCCCGTTTTCTGACGTTTCCTCCTCGACTTCACACGGTCTTGGGCATTCCTGGCAGCGAGACCAGTCTATCTATGTATTGTTTGTACCTTAATGAACGTGTAACGATGATATAATATGAAAAAAATCGCGTCTACAGATAGACAGAGTTTGGACAGCCAAATGCCCTACTTTATGAATTTGCATTCGGTTATAAGCGATTTTCACTAAAACAAACCAAATGAGCTACAATTCGAAGGATTCACTTGTAGCCGTTGCAGGTTGGTTTACATTTAGTTAGTTACAAATGAAGTTAAAAAGGAGATGTATATGAAAGTCCGCAGGGCTGCATCTAATCTAATGCCATAAAAATATAACAATTGACTCGATGAAGAAGATGTTATATGTACATTGTAAGTTTGATGTAACCAGTAGCTCGATGACACATTGATAACAAGAAAATTGTTGTTCATACTTGGATGGGCAAGAGCAAAGGTCTATTTTCATTTGTCGGCACCTTTAGGCCATGGCCATGACTCATAAATTGTACCACGTATTGTCAGTTTTAAGAATATTACCGCTCATGTATACAAGGTGTAATATTTGGTAGCTGACACACAAATCTTCATAACAAAGATATTACACAGTAAGTAACTCATTCATATTTCTTTACGAAACGTGGGCAGAATAGTAAACATTTTAATGACGAAGTATGCGAAGTGCTATCCAAATTATTCACAATAACGCTGTTCACAATAACGTGAATTTAATCAAATATAATATATGCAATACCCATCATGATCTTTAGGGTCTGAACTAACCTCGCCTGCGAACCCTTACAAATTGGCGGACGATGGTCTTTGTACCGCAAACATTTAAACTACAAACCAAATTAGAGAAGAATAGAGTAGTAGCTCCTGTGTTTCAAAAAGCTTTAGACGCGACCAGGCGCGTACCTCAAAATCGTATAGGTACACATATTGAATAAATCACTTGTACTTTACTGTACTTTTGAGTTGTTACTGTGTTGTACTGTACAATATGTGTAGCAAGTTCCACCAAGTGCCATCAATCTCCAGTATAAACAGTCGTATAGGTACGTCAAATTGGAAAGTCTTCTAAAGAGGAATTTTCTGAAGGAATTTTCGCACTTTAAATAATTACCTCGTCCAAAGTTTCATGCTGCAACCGCGCCTGGATGCGCCAGGGAATTGTGCTCGGATGATCATACGATTAATCAAATAGAACTTACAGGTATTTGGTAGAAAGAGCCATTGTTTATCGTCCGGTACGAAGTAAGTGGCACGACAGGCACCGAGCCGTTGCGCAGGAATATCGGACCTTGCAGAGGAGTCACTGATGGCTGCCCTGAATCTGAAATTAAAATATTGACACTGTCATTGACATTGTTTTGTTGCCTTTATGGCAATCACAAGCTGGTACCACTGTCCCCGTCCGCGCAACAGACTCTATGTCCTTTCCCTAGCTGTAGTCTATCTCTGCATCAAATTCCATTAAAATAGGTTCAATGGTTTAGGTGTGAAAGTGTTGCAGACAGACAGACAGAGAGACAGAGTTACTTTCATATTTATTTTTAATATTAGTGTAGAATTCTTAGCAGAACGCGGAACGCGGGAACGCGCTGGATGCGAGCCGCTTCCAACCGGTCCTATTGGAGATCTATAGGGGAGGCCTATGTCCAGCGTGGACTTCCTATGGCTGAAATGATGATGATGAAGATGATTAGTGTAGAATTAGTATGGATATGCAAGAAATGGTTCCCGGAACTATACATTATGACACAGAAACCCTGTCTAATTTCAATTAATAGCGATAATAAGCGTAACTGCAAATATATACCGACTGGTACGTAAACCGACAATCACGCCTGCGGCAGCGCGGGCGCACTTACAATAAATAAGTTCAATGGCAATAAACATTCTAATGTCCTGTTCTTTGTTCTCTGCTGGTGAATTTAGTAGACTAAACTAGTTTATAATACAGGAACTTAATACGATTAATAACAAACGTGTGATGGAGCGTCGGAAAGTGGTTGTCTTGTCTTATGAAATTACGGAATAAAGAATTACATTATTTTCGCAGGTAGAAAACGGTACAACGTCAGAGTGGAAACCGATAATAATAGTAGAGTGGGTAGAAAAACGAGGGTTGAAAACGCAAAAATTATACTTTTGTTGCAAGTGGTTATTCCATGTTTTATATACCTATGTACCTAAGTATTCAAATAAGCCTGGAAAGTATTTAAATATGCGTCAATACCTATTTACCTGTGCTACAGAAATGAGGAATTTTTAGAAGCTTTCAATAATTATAATCAAAATAATATTATGAAAATACGAAATACAGTAGAACTTCATCTCCACCATCGAACAATACACAACTAAGTACATCTATTGGTGGTCAACATTTCAGGATATGTCAAAAAATAATCTAATTTGCACGTTTTCGAACATTTTGTACATTTTAAGAGATCCATCAACTTACAAATTATAGTATGTAGTATGCTACATGGTATATGTTAATGATTTATATAACATTCCTTGTTTGCAGTACTTAGAATTTTATTGGAGAAATAAGTTATGATTGCAATTAATGGCGATTAAAATATGACCGTGAGTTTTTATTGCCAGATTGCCGAGGCTCTACATAGTGCACTGTTAGTCTGGGAGTAAATCAACGTTTATAGAAGCAATAAATTGCGAGCTTTAATTACTTTGATTAATTGCAATTTTTGAAACTGTCATTCCAATGGCATTAAAATAATAATAATTAAATACACGGAATATTTTTATGTTAAATAAAAATAATAAAAATTGTTTTTCCGGGAACAGCATTTCAAGCAGGCAAACAGGAAAGGGAACGGAATCCCTATAGGCGAAGCCGCGGGCATCAGCTAATTGCCTAATACCTATATAGTTTCTAGAGTTATAACCCTTGTCCCACGGCCTCCATATTGAAAAAAAGGGGTTCAATTCAAATGCTTTCTATGTTATGTAAGTTCAAAAAATTTAACTTTTCACGCTGACTAGACACTTTTGAATTTAGTATCAGAAATTATAAAACATTTCTTTCTTTCCTTATTCCCCTCCAGACAACGTGACCTTACTCAGGAGATTAGCAGTTTCGCAACCTGACCTGGTTGTGGTGACGCACCTTCAAGACATGGTGTGATGAAATTACTTACGTTGTTTTACAACTAATGGCAGATGCCACTCCGCCAAATGAAACGATACAAATCGCTCGGTAATTTGTTAATCTGTCATTTTTGATGTCTATCTTTAATGTAGTTATATTAGCAGGTGTAATATAGCCTTTTAACATTTATAAAAGTAATGTGTAATGTATACACGTGGATGTTTGAGGTTTGCAGATACGAAGAGTCAAAATTGTAACTTTAATGGCTGTGTTTCGACTTTCTATTATATTTTGCGAAATGAATAACTATTTTTATGACTTAATTTTAATTATCATTAGGTTGTTTTTATATGGCTTTTGATAAGCTGTAGGCTGTAGGATCACAATTACAAACACCGACAATGTTACAAAGGTGGCCTTAGTTTGGCAGCATCAACAACTGTTGAGTGTGATTATAGTATACAGATGGTAATATCCCGGTGAATGTTATACTATTAACAATCACCTGACTCTCTTGCCTGAGACTTTACCTTCAGCTTACCGTCAGACAAGGTGCAGACATATCGCCATGACCAAATATAAAAAAAACTTTCTTCTGCTATTTGCTTGATTAATAGAAATCATAAATAAAGGCAATAGTTTATCTCTACAGTCCATACTCCTAAACTCATAGGTATATCTTTCTTCTACAGCATCCGTTGT
Organism: Eilema depressum; assembly: GCA_914767945.1. Taxonomy (NCBI): domain Eukaryota; kingdom Metazoa; phylum Arthropoda; class Insecta; order Lepidoptera; family Erebidae; genus Eilema; species Eilema depressum. Next base: position 7,816,747 of record OU612026.1, read on the forward strand.
GGGATATAAACATGAAGGTCTCCAAACTAATGGTTAGCGGTTCAACCTTGTACTATCAGTGATCAATTTCTCAATAACATCTGATAGTTTCCTCACGTATAAATTAATTTGTATAACGGTTTGGACATGATCGGAAGTGATAATAACAGATTCACATGTGCTATGTCAATCAGATGAGATATAACATCTGTTTAAATTGGTATGACGTAATACTCATCTGCGTTTTTTATTTAGAGCATCCATATGGACAATTAATTGATAAATGCCTTAAGCTTTTATCATCAGTACCTATAGTAGCTTAGCATAGTTTCTGTCTCATAAATAAGGTTTGGACCCCAGGGTTCGTTTAATCCTGCTACTCCTCTTGATTTGGTTGGTACGACTTTTCAGGGAGCTACATGACAGGCTTAATATAAATAACATAAACACGAACAATCTTGTAGTTTGTGATAGTAGACGCCAAAAATTGTATATTTTTCAGAATAACTGTATACGCTTTTATAACAAGCCCCTAACGAAATTAGGGTTTACCTGTAAATAAATTTAAAAATGTAATTAAGAGTAAACTGTGCCGAAAAGGATATTATGAAATCCGAGAATATTTAGATGTTAAACAAGCTTGAAAATAAGCTGCTCGCTCAACTGTGCTACTTAAGCAAATTATAGTATTTAGACTAAGTAGTAAATGTTTGTGAATGTACCAAAAAAGAAAATGCCTGCTGAGTTTCTTGCCGGGGTCTTCTCTGGCCGGAGCCGCGTTACGAGTCGGCGGTCTATTTGCTAAACTAGTCTTTAATATTTTTGATTAAACATGGTCCTTCTAGTCTGCACAATGTGCTATTACAAATATACGAATAGTGTAAAAGACAATGTCAAGTTCCCCTTTTATACCAAGGATTGTTTTACTTGCAACTTTGGCTACGAATGAGCCTTCTAATACAAAAGCTGTTAAAGTGAATGCAAGCTAGATGAAATTTAGTCTGCGGGAAGATTGAAGAGACACACTTAGAACAAGTGTTTGAGTTAGTTGTTGAGTAGTCTGTTGGCGTTCTTTACTGATCTGGGGTGGATCGAATAATTGCCCACCCTCACGCAAAAACCGCACCTTGACGTGGAGTTGCGGATACCAGCCCGCGATTCCATACCATACCAAGTGTTTGAGTTTTGTACTTTAGCATTTTATAATTGGAGATATTATATGGAAATATTGAAGGGAAAGTAAATGTCGGAAACTGGTTGAACGGTGTACTATATCACAGATAATAGAATATTATGTCCTTATGAGTGGGCAGCCGGTGCCGAACAAGGTGCGTCTGGGCAAGTGGGTGGGTCTTAATGTATGTTAGCGCCGAATGGTAACAATGAAAGTAGAATTGACGTAGACTGTGGGGCATAAGTGAATTCGATCTCCGTCCTCCATGAATGCAGGCTTGGGGGTGACAAGTGAGGCCACCTGTCGATCCAGCAGAAGCAGACCGAGGTGGAGCCGCAACGGCTATGAGGACACTTCGACACACTGAGGACGCCATCAAAAAAGCCCTAGATTGTGCAGGGTCAGCAGGCGCCGGCGTGCAAGGAAATTGCCTTATTAAGGTCTTAGTTGGTTCGATTCTGCCATTCCGCTGATAGACGGCAGGTAGTCGTGGGGACTTTCGCACGAAAAATAGGAACAATATATAAAAGCTTTAAATTAAAATGGTTTTCTCTGATCTCAGGTTTCCTTATGATGCACGTCATGTGTCGTACACGAATTCCTTCAGTTTGAGTACTTACCTAGTATAAAAAATTTAACCAATAATTCGCACTAATTTGAATACAATATAAAAACTAGATCAAAGTCTATACCGTGTTACTTACAGGCCTAGTTCGACCACTTATTACCTACAAAGTCAGTGTTAGATATAACACAAAGAAACTGGTCCAGTGGTACCCAACGTAAGGTCGGTATTTGAAAGGGCTGCCTGACAATATTTATGTGTTTAATTTTCGTTAACACCGTGGACTTTGTGATAAGTTAGAACGGTCGTGGTTTAGTAGTAATAAATTGACACTATTAGTGTAAAGGTTTACCAGATTATTGTTAAGTAGATATTGATTTAATACAACAGAACTAAGTAGAAACTCCCACTCCCACCAAGAACTTCGGGATCAATAGCTATCCTCAACCATAAACTGATCAGAGAGTTCATCGATTGATGGACGAGACTGGCGCAGGCTTTCCTATCGGGATTGTGAAGGTGAGATGGTAGTCTCTTCAGTAAAAGTTAAATTTATTCAAACTATAGAATGAAGGTGTAGGACTGCGGGCCCCGAGGCTCCTAAGTGGATGTTCAGATACAAACGGGATTGTCGCTCAGATGAGAAAGAAGATAACAAAAGTAGTCAATACCATTTCCAAATTCAAAAATTAAATTATTATTGAATTCTACATTTGAAAATACTTACAACAGGGGCAACTTATAGAGGTCATCCGGAATTGATTGTTATTAAAAAAGTCTCACAAAAAACACTGCCTCATTTCACGCAACTAGGAATCACCTCTAAAATAGCTTTTTTTTAATTCACACACTGTTATTTAACAAGTTAATACGCTTGAACAACAAAGCTATAAATCGTAGAATTCAATCTGCAAAAACGTTGTCGGCACTGTGGCACCTCTCGTAATATTGCGAGATGGTCCTCTTCATTACGACATGGAAACCCGTACACTTACATAAACAATGTCAACGGAGATGCTAACTAGATAAAGTATTTTGACAAACACCAAGGAAATCAGTAAGTAGCAACATAACACTTAGCATTATTTTTCATTTAACGACGTTTCCAATATTGTTAAATACTTAGTTTGGGTCGACACAAAATATTTAACAAATCACGTCTAAAACAACACTAGTTCGGGCTTTCTAAAATGTCATCTCTGAAAGACATGTATCCCCACTTCCACACTATAAAGAGAAGAGGGGTAATGCTTTAATATTATGTAGGTATAATATATACGGTGGTCATTGATTTTTTACACATTTAAATGGAAGAAATAGAATAGAATAGACTTTTGGATTTTAATAAATAGATAAAGTTTATTTAGGTATTATGAGATGACCTAATTCTCACCCGGACTATTAAACATCGTGTAAGAAACTAGTTCAAAATTGTAAATGTAATCATTATATTTCACTAAATAGTTACTAAATAATGAAATAGTCATTCCTACCAAATTAAGAACAACCTAGGTATTCCTAAACTTTAGAAAACATCCCAAGATAACCAAACATTATCATTAACGTCTCGATTCGCAAGACCAGAAACGGATAATAATAAAATGTACTGTAATTATACCGCGTGTGAAATATAACGTGAGGTTATTCGGTTAATTCCGATGTAGCGAGTGCTCCGACCTCTTGAGATGATACCGCGAGTTCGAAAGTGAAACCAAGGTCGAGTTTTTGTGTATCTTACGTCTTCAACGGACACAGAACTACAATGTGCAATGAACATCTACAATGCGGTAGTATTTACGAACATTCCAGCGAATACTTCTTGAGATGACTTCTTCAGTCGTTTGCAAATAATTATAGTTGTTGTTGTTTTTTATGATAGAAGTTCATAAAAGTGCAATAGCCTAGATAACATTAATCAATCTTAAAAATAATTAGAATAAGATCATTTTTTACTATCATTGTAATCACTACTTATTATAAAACAAAGTCGCTGTCGCTGTCTGTCCGTCCCTATGTATCTATGCTTAAATCTTCAAAACTACGCAATGGATTTTGAAGCGGTTTTTTAAATAGATAGTGATTCAAGAGAAAGGTTTATATGTCTCTTAAGACTGATTTTGACTGATTGACACTTTGATGACTTTCACACATCACTTACTTGAAAGAATACTGGTAATACTCAGCCTGTCTTCGTATAGTCGAATTTTAACTAACCTCAATTGCCATATAAGCATTAATTAGTCCCAAATTCTCTTGTAAACGTTATTAATAGGTACAAGGAAGATAGATTTTGTGTTAGGTAACGTTACGAAATTTTGTCCATAAATTGCCTCAATTCAATAATGATGTAACATCATATTGATAAGCTGTAGCCTTTAGTCGAACGGAAATTCACCTCTGCTGCGCTTGGAATTTTTTATTTATATTATAAAAATATGTGAGAATGCTCTAGTACCTGTCTTGGTGACGTCTAATACGTAAAAATCGTGACCTGGTTAAAGTTATACACTGCTGTGGTGACTACGAGTTTATAGTGCATTGATCAGAAATTGTGCGTGCAGACGGTACAGCTCTATTTCTTGTAATAATAGACTGTAGGTATAGTTCTAAAACATTAAGTTCCTGGTTTGTTAAAAGAACTTTTAATGAATTTTCAAAGCAGTTAGTATACTAACTATTCAAATTAATTTATATTGGAAAAAGGGATCCCATTTTGAGAATGAACTTTTTCCAATCTAAAGAACTCCGTAATGATTAGTGGATTAGTTATATCAACGAAGTTTTTTCATGAATATTTTTTTATATTGAAATACATGTACCAATTATTGTTGTATTATACAATAAACACCCTCTAGCCAGGTAGACCGACGACCTGTGAAAGGTAGCTGGGATGGACTGGATGCGGAAGGCGGAGGATCGGCAAACGTGGTGCATATTGGGAGAGGCATATGTCCAGCAGTGAACTGCAATAGGCTAATTGATTGATTGATATACAATATATTTTTTCTTTTCATTTAATTTTTCTTTGAAATTTTACGGAAGCTTTAAGATCAGTAAATTAGACTTTGTTCAGCTACTTTTTTCATTGCCTGTACCTACTGTAAGATAATTTTCCACATTTTTGTTACCATGGAGATGGGCTTCAACTCCAAACCAAATAATACGTAGGTACTCGTTATAATATTTTACGATGAGAGAGATATTAAAGTAGATATTATATACGTAAACATTGGGTATTTCGAAACATTAATTAAAAGTAGCAATTGTATAAAACCAGTTCTTTCTCGGTTTAGGTTAGTGATGGTATCTCAAGTGTTTTTTAAGTACTCGATGCATGTCAATTATTCTATTGTTACGGAATGGAAATACCTCATGGCCGTATTTGCGCTGATAGTAATAAACATTAACACGTATAACGGCTGATGTATCTGTCTACGTAGCTATTGAAGTTTTGAATCCTTTGCTGTTCATGTTCAGTCAGGTTAGGATCCTAAGATTTTTTTGTATGCAGTACCTCAGATGCATCTTAAAACTTGTAAAGCTAACAAAGATAGGCCATAGTATTTAATTAGCAGACAAGTATTTTTGGATAGACAGATAGTGAAGCGCAAGTAGTACACTTGTAAAATTAAAAACAGGTAGTATTCGCTCTGAACAGAATATAAATATGATAAAGAAGACATACCACGTGTATTAGAAAAATGGTACTTGATCGGAATACCTAGATCATAGGTAATACGTGTCACCAAAATCGAGAAAATTTTAAAACAAATGCAGTAAAGTAACTTTCATGCATGACCATTCTAGACATTTATACAATTCAACGGGTGGATCATAATCACTGATAAGTAATGAGTAATGACTAAGTTTACATACAATTCACGATCAGGTGTAAAAACACGTTGCAAGGTTTCTCATTGTTATTAATATTAAATCATTGTTTATCTGTCAGAAAATGCAACTCGAGTGATGGATGCCTGATGACAATTACATGTTTAATTCATCAATGCCTAAGCATAGCATTGGAAACTACTAGAGCTATTTACTATTCACGTTTACTAGTAAAGTGAATCAATACACATTAACTAGTACATAGGTATAGATGTTTTAACAATCACTTTAACTAAGGCTTGCAGAAAACTTATGAGGCTGTTATAAGAACCACTTTTGACTTCAATCCGGTCTGATTGACTGATACGATTTAGTTAGTAGTTAAATGAACTGACTCATTTAACTACTAACTAAATCGTATTGGTATATTGACTGTACTTGTCTCTGAGAGAAGCATATATGTATGCAGTAGTTGTCAATTAAGGCAGTAAGGTTAGGTTAGGTTGATAAAAGTTTCAAGAATGCATGTAGGATCTAAATATATGAAAGTTCAATAAGTATGAATGTTTGTCGTATAGCAACAATAGCAAAGAGCTGCCTGCTGGAATGATGAGGATATTGCAAGAAAAGTCATATAAGAACAGAAGAAAATACAAGAAAAAAGTGATAAAATCAAAGAAAACTTTTATAACGGATGCATAGAAGAATGAAAGTTGTATAACCCAGTCTCACATTTATGAAAAATATAATAATCATTATAGAGAATTAATTCAGGCAAAAATAGCTTTTATATATGACGTCAAGAATCTGGGCGATTGAGCTTCAGTCAGTGAATTTTTTTACGTGCGTTTTCAGAAAATAGTTGCACCTCATATTTTAGCTATATACAAAATATCAAATTAGTTTTACTGTACTATGAATGTGAACTATTTCATTTCATTGAATATATTTATGCGCAATCATTGTATTAATCCCGACATTTGAATATACGCCACGAAGATTGCCAATTATACAATTATTGTATATTTGCTGCTTGATTAGTATGATCTTTTATAAACTTACTCTTGCATATCTATGTAGAGGTAGGGAGAAGTGTTTTTAACAACGGAAAGTACAACCAGCGAAATATGAGTCTATAAAATATTCTACACCATGATCCCCCACAAACAACACTATTGGCGAGTGTTGTCTGACTCTATGCGCCAATTGAAAGTTTCATAACAACAGAACAGAATACACTGTACTATTCAATAGAAGTCGAGCCTATTTTCAAACAGGCACTTGGTCATGGGCTGTAAAGACGACACCCACGTGTAGAGATGGCATGGCCCTATTCTACAAAACCAACATGTTCGACACTAACTATACATTCTAGATAATAACCTAAATTAAATACAAAATAAATAACTTTTCTGTACATAATATCTATTATGCCAATTTACTTACTATTCAATCTACTAAGCTACTCTATATCTTGTTATACTGCCTTGACATTGAAAATTCTCATTGCAAACTAGGATTATCTTTATTCATTCATCTGATCACGTTTTAGACGAAAACGGATAATATGAACCTCGTTATGTAGTCGTTAAGGCAAGCCTCTGACTTTTGACTGGAGACGTATGACTCAACGCAATATAAATTGTAACGAAGGTAAATAAACGTTTGGCATTGATAAATTATTTTTTAAGAATAATAATAGTTTTTTGTACTAATTAGCTCTTTGTTATGTTCTACAATTTTTGTATTACTTGACTATCTATCGAACATTTTATTTAATATTTTATTTTGCACTTGTTGACCCTCCTTGGCTTCAATCGTGGCATTCTTCAAAACCCCATTGCAGTCCTTTAAACCTCATATTTATTTTAATGTTTTCCACATTATATTTAGTGGGACGTTTGGGGTCAAACCAAAACACTCAGGACCAACAAGCCACCTCATCTGAAGGCCGGTAAATGAACGAGTTACTGGCGCAGACTTTGCTCTTAGGGTTGGGAGATCAGACGGCAGTCACTCCTATACTTATTTCTTTTGACCACTACTGCTACTTACTACTATCATTTACTGTTTCTTACTACATTTTCTTAATACTAAATTGTTGAACATTTCATTTCACATCTGTGAAACTTCACTACGCTTACACCTGTTCAGTATAATGTTTTTATATCTGCAGTTATTCTAGTTTTTTGTCCTATTATTATGTGAGTACTTATCTATAATAGATTATAAGGAGCTGGTAGGTAATTATTGGTTAGAAACTAGTAATTGTTTATAAGAAATTGCTGAGTGACATGGCTGCCAACCTCCGTAATCTGTTAGTTGTATTTTTTTTACTTCTTGCATCTAGCATACAATATTAATTAAATGAATATGTTAAGACATTCTACGCAACGTTATCTAGTAGAACGCTCTAAAGTTATACCTCAGGGCACGTACTTTGGACCTAAATTGAGAGAGATAAAAGAGGCTTTGGTATCTGGCCTGTATTTATAATCTGTTTTATAACTTAAGCATGTCAACCGCGAAGCCAATGATATAAACATCAAAGATCACCAAATCCCTTGACTATTCTCTTCATCAACATCTGAGTACCAATTCCGGGTACACCCAAAGTTTGCACTTAAGTCGTGGCATGGTCCGTGGCCAAAGAAGTCAAACATTATTTATTCTGTATAGACAAACGATAAAGGTAAATAGACCACCGCACCACCACGCCTGAGAAGACTCCGGGCAGAAATTCAGCGAATTCTTTTTAGTGTATTTACAAACATGTTTCATTAATCTAATTGCAATGGTACTCTAGTATGTCACACACTACACATACTAAATGTGTAGGTATATATAGAAATTTTCAGCAAATAAATATACCTACTTCAATGATCTATACATAGATGAAGGAAGAGCTGAATCTCTCTTAATACAAGCAAAATAATCGCTAACACAAGTCCTGATAATGTAAAGCTTGTGTTTAACAAAAAAAAAGGTAGTGGAACTCACTAACTTCATAATATGTACTTGTTGCACATTCACTATGATAACTAGGAAATAAAGAAACCTTCTAAATCGACAATAGTTAATATGATACAATAGACTGGCCATTGTAGTTGTGGCATTGGCGACCGGTTGAACGATCGAAGGCCTTTGACTTGCTTGAATAAAGTGTAACAAGTTGGTTGTAGTATAGGTACTACGAAGTAGATAAAACCATTAGCTAGTACTACAAATAGGAACTGCTATTCTGTTAAGTGTTATCAATTTTGTCCTGTTAATTGCCACAAAAGTATGTCAGCTTCTGAACATAACTAGAGATCGAGTTGACTGATTTAGCAGCATTTATGTTCCTAAATATCAAGGATTTGAAAGAAAATTGGAATAAATAAATGAATGTGTTTTGGAAACCAAATCAGCTATTTTATGAAATAAGGTATAATATAATATACACCATTGAACGTACGGTAGACTAAGACTAGTGAGATGGAAGTACCTACATATTTGCTAGGTATTCCATCACATTATGAACCACACCGGACACCCACAAACAGAACACCACACTACTACTTAAAATTCAACGGTACAGCTTCACTGTTTAATGGTTATTTTTCCACAGATAATTAGATATCTACAAGCAAATCAACAGATGGACATACCATTTATTTGACAATTGCTTGACTATTGACAATACTCGCAAGGATTTCCTGCATAGCTGATTAAACAAAAGCAACGAATAATCAAGGTGAAGGGATGCTATGATTACCGTTGACAACTATATTGAAGGTTAATGAAAACGCTTCCTTGCGTAGTATAAATCCTGCAGCCTTTTGAGATAACCCGAAAGTTCTACTGGAATAGAGAGAAATAACTAAAAAGTGTGTTACGAGTATAAGCTTTTAGAGACAGCAACCGTCTTTGATCACGAATATGACGACCTTTAGTCATGATTTTAATGTGTTGTTCAGCAGTTAGTGATTTATTCCTTACTACCTCAAACATGAAATCCATGTTATTAATATTTAAATGAAAAAAGAAAAACGCTCTACAAATTCGGAGCTCACGAAGAAATAGCGTAAGGCTTCATTAAAAATATAGAATTTTAATTAGAAAATCATACCTGATTCAGAGTCCTCGTAGTAATCATCATCGTCATAGTCAAGCACTGCGTGTAACTGCGTTTTCCCACCAGAACTACCCGACTCCACTTTAGTAAAACCTCGTGGTCTATCAGGCGGTGGCTGCTCACTTCCACTACTTCCTCCAGTCTTAGTACTCTCACTAGGTGGCCTCGGTGGCACTGTTGTACTTGGTGGCCTATTGAAGTTAAAATTATTCACATTCTGATTCGAGTTTGCATCGAACCTTCGACTAGAAGAAGGGGTGCCTGTTGATGCCGGACCATAAGGTATATCCGCGTAGCCAGGATTGTACCCCGGGTTCTGTGGGTTTAGGTTCATTCTCCTCTGTTCGTAATCATAATCACCACTAGGATCATGAACATACTGCCCTGTATTATCATACTGTGTATTCACTTCATGTACTCGTTGATTTTCTATCTGTACATCAAGTCTTGTATTCTGTTGGTAGATTTGTGTATGTAGTTGGTAAGGATTTTGTGGAGGGTGTCCTGGGTATTGCGTAAATTGGTTGGCAGGTGGAAGGTACGCTGTTCCAGCGCGCTTTCTCACTTTGGGCCTTCTTTGTTGATTTGTAGGTGGAGCAAAGGGTTCATTGACTCCTTGCTGCTGTGGAGTCGGTGCATCTGGTTGATGTTCTGCAGGAGAGTAGAGTAGATCATCAAGGTCAACACGTAATGGTGTTGAGGAGGTGGCTGCAAATGTCGGTGTCGCCGCACCGACACCTGCGAGCGTAAAGTTTGCTAAAGCCATTGCCTACACACGCGACATTGAAGCGAAATGTCAACTCACTAAGTCAATAACTATGCTTTTACAGGCACGTTTGCATAATGTGACCGGCGGCGGTTAGAACGTGTCCTCTCATCGTATAACAACAGAGCACAGTACACTAACACAACACTGCGAGGTATTCCGTCCAAAATTACCTGTAACAAACATTAGGCTTTTAGAAATAGCAAAACAATAATGATGACATTTAAATGGACAACAAATCTCATAGTTATTAAGGACATAAAGCCAAATGTATGTCAAAACTGAATCATATATTGTGTATTGTGGTGTTAACGTTTATGTTTGGATTTCCCCTCAAGTTTCGTGATATCCTTGCGTCTTTACAAATGGCATCGATTTGAAAGGCGAATCGTGATTCTTCTTTGGTCGAGACGATTTTGGATTTGAAATAGGGGAAACCCGTTAACAAACAATGTGATCTTTAAATAACTCAAACAAAGGACATTTATCTAGTAAAATATTATATTAAGGACCTATTTGAGATATTACATATTATTTGAGTTCGCGTGAATTGTTTACTTTGTCTTAAGAAACTTTAAGAACTAGTACCTAGTATATTGACATCTATTAATTACATAATGTCGTTTAGGTGTAGTTACAAAAAGTAAACCTTGTAGTATGCTACGTAGGTGTATTTGCTTGTTGTAGTAAGATTGTTTGTCTACTAATAAATTTTTATACTACTATGGTGGTAAACAAGCTAACGTCGCACTTGATGATAAGCTATTCTCACAAAATTGATAGAGTTAGTACGAGAAGGTATAATTCGCTGGATGCATGATAGACCGACGATCTGAAAAAGGGAACTAAGATCCGAAGGAAAGCCTTATACATCCAGATGTGTAAGGCTTTCATTCGAGTGATACTCGTATTTCTATGACCAGCAGTCGATTGCAATAAGCTAAACGATGGAAGCTTTGTATATTTTTTATATAGGGCACACAATATTAATTCACCTCACCCGATGGTAGGCTAAAGGGAATCTCAGAAATTAGGGTCACCATACGAATAACGATACAATGGTGATTCTCAATTTGACGACTTCATCAGAGGCTTTTTCACGCCTTGAAGAATTGTAGGAAGAAGTAAACACGCGTGTTGGTGAAGAAGCTCAAGTCTTTATGGTGCGTCAAAGAAAATAGATGCTGCGAAAAATAGATGATTATTGACAGTATTATATAAGAGCTATTTTCTGATGCTTGTATGAGCATCACAAAATAGCTCTTATTTTTATTGAAACGAGAACAGAAGCCATCACATATGTTCAGTATGTTCAGTAGTGCATTATGTTGATGGAAATCATGTGCAAGGTAACAGCCGATATGAATGTGATAACCTCATTTCATATGCCCATATATTAAAATATTTATGATAATTTATGTAACCGGTGGAGTAAAATGATTTCAATGAATTATGCCGTTCCTTTGTATATTAGGCTCGATTAATAGCGTTTGTAATATTTAATTAATTTCATTATCGAAGAAAATAGAATTAATTATTTAGCACATAGACGATGATTATAGATATAGGTACAATGGTTTGTGTTCAGAGAAAATAATTGTTTGTCATGATGCCCATAGCTCACCATAGGCAGGAAATTCATTCTCACATATTACGACCGGAAACGGTACGCACTGTATGTACAGTATGAAAGGAACTTCATCCTGCGCACGCTCAAGTTGTAGAATGATCTCTTTGCTGTGGTTTTTTCCCAAGCGACTACAATATGGGGTTCTACAAGGGTCGGCAGCGCGATTGGCACGCCGCTGCTATTGCACACGTCCATAGGCCACGGTAACCACTTTCCATCAGGTAGGCCGTGTGATTGTCTGCCACCCAAGTGGCATAAAATAAAAATGAATTCTGTAAGATATAACTATGTTAGAAATTTTTAACCCGGTGTCTGTTCTCTTACTCCTTCATTGGAGGATCAAAATTCAGTCACTCCCGTGAAGGCGAAGATAAATCAAATTGTCAGGAGTCAAAGCCGTGAAAGTCAAAGCCAGGTGTACCAGCTTGCGATATCGGCCGAATATCTTAGTGATATTACAAATTAAATACTTGTTCTGTATTAGTTAAATTTGTTATTGCTGTATTTACTGTACAAAGTGCAAGCAGTACTCTTATTGCAGTTAACTTTTGCTGTTACCCGCGTTTCTGCCTCCATGGAATGTCGATCCCGTTCAGGGGTAGCCGTTCAACGAGTAGCCTATGTATTATTCTAGACTATAATCTATTCCTGTAAGAAATTTCAGCCAGATTCGTTCATTCATTTGGGCGTGGTTGAGTAATAAATTATCAAACATTGAACCATCTTCACTTCATCAAACACAGCCCGAGCACAACCCAATTTTTTCGATCAATGTAACTATTTTTATAGGTACCTAATTTGAAACTATCATGGACACATTACTATTAAAGTTAACGGGACATTTACCATGTATTGTTTGAATTTTCCGATATCCCGATAGGTCTAATAGTAAAGAAAAGCATTTATTAGATTTATATAGTTCATTTAATGCGTCTAAAGTTAAAACTAGATCTTGAGCATTATGGTCAAGCTTTTCGCTGTAAAACCTTGGCACACTAACTCGCTCGATACACGTGCAACAACATAAAGAAAATGTTAAGTACCTAGGTAAAGGTGCATTCCTAAGTTGAGTAGTCAAGTTAGATAAGAATGATTGAATGTCTGTCAACTTGGTACGTAATTAGATATGTTCCCCTACATGTATCGTGGGAAGTTTAACTTGGCCGAAAGACGATAGGTAATTTTTTTACTATCTGATAAATATTCCTATTTAACACCTGGATTACTTTTACTCGCCTAGTGGCCAGCCTACCAAGCTACCTCACTGACAACATAACATAACATAACAATAAACTCACGCCTATATTCCCCGAAGGGGTAGGCAGAGGTGCTAGCACCCACATTTCGCCGTTTATGTTTAGGTCCCAATGTAATAGGTGGCGAGCCTATTGCTATTAACCGGGCACTTATAAACCTGCGATAAATCCCTACTAATATTATAAATGCGAAAGTAACTCTGTCTGTCTGTCTGTCTGTCTGTCTGTCTGTCTGTCTGTCTCACTTTTACGACTAAACCGCTGAACCGATTATGATGAAATTTGGTATAGAGGTAGGTTAGACCTTGAGAAAGGACATAGGCTATGTTTGGTCGCGATAACCGACATCCACGCGGGCGGAGCCGCGGGCAAAAGCTAGTACACACATAACTTCGAAAAGCATCTAAAAGTCATTGGTGTGTGCCATGGTAAAACCTGGGATCGAACCCGAGACTTCGTCTCAGCAGTCCATTACCCATACCACTAGGCTACCGCGGTACTGACAAACCTTATAAAATACTAGCTTTTGCCCGCGGCTCTGCCCGCGTGGATGTCGGTTATCGCGACCAAACATAGCCTATGTCCTTTCTCAAGGTCTAATCTACCCCTATACCAAATTTCATCAAAATCGTTTCAGCGGTTTAGTCGTAAAAGCGAGACAGACAGACAGACAGACAGACAGACAGGCGACAGACAGACAGACAGAGTTACTTTCGCATTTATAATATTAGTAGGGATTGCCCTAAACGGAATTCGGACACAGGAATCTTACGCCTCAGATCCCGGCGTTCATTTACCCAAGTGAGTGAGGGTGAGTGAGAGAATGAGTACCCACTCATTCTCCTTCGTTTAGTTTGGTTTATAGGTACGGTTTTTATGGAAGCGATTGACGTCTGACAACGTTAACCCAAGAGGAAAGCCTGCACCAGAAGACTCGTTCATCAACCAGTAGATGAACCAGCTTGTGGGTGAGGAACCTGAATATTATATTTTCTTATTACGATGTTTTATTTTCGTCGTTACTTTTGTAGGTAGTCAGCATCTTGGATCTTGACTAGCCAAGTAGTCAAAATGATCTTAATACTTTGTTATTCTCTCCTTCCAGTACACACCTTTAGATAAATCAATAAAAGTTTGGTATTAACATCGTTGATAGGTATTAATATCAACTTGAGTACTTTACTATTCAAGATCGATCTGATGCTATTGTACATGTTAAACCTAGTGTTAGAAATATTCTAATAACAGTCGTAATAATTTTGCAGAAATATGTGATGTACTCTCGAATACACATAAATTTGGCATGGCCCTGTACAGTCGTAGCACGTTTGACACTAAACTATCGCCGAAGAGCATCTAGATCACGGCGCAAGCGCAGCGTGGGAACGCGCTATGAGAACTAGAACCAATTAGCTATGTGAAAGACTTGTTCTATATCTAATATTTATTTACCAATGTATTTGGAGTACGAATGCCCTAAATACTATTCAATATAGGTACTCGTAAAATCGTTTCTTGTACACAACTACAAAACGAATATACTCGTACTTACAGTATTACAGATACCAAGTAAATCGAGCTTTTTTGGACAGATGCACTAGAATAGTAATTGTCAAGCTTTATTCGCTGTGACCATTTTGACAGAAAACCTAGTTGTCATACTGTCACGATAAGAAAGTAAGGCGGTTTTTAGGAATACCAGGAAAAGCTTCTCTACATGTACAATGTACATGGCTATTTGTTAATTTTTAATGATATCCAGCCGTCTAGATATGTAAGCAAATCTTTATCAAAAATTTTGTCAATTTGTTAGTGTTGAGTAAATTCTGCGGGAGCCTGTGCCTATGGGTGGGTTGATTAGACTGCGGGTGTACCACTATACTCCCGGCACTCCTCGAACACGAAAACCACACGTATTCGTAACTTAAACGTATCGAAAGAACGGAGCATTGCGATTGGCCGCCTGCCTACTATGAACCTGTGTGTAAGTGTACAAAATACTTAAGTAATTCATATGATAGTCGTTAGTTGATATTATTGTTATACTTTTGAAATTATTTATGTTTTTATACCTTTGACATTATTATATTAGATATTTTCTCTTTTTGTACTTTGACATTATTAAATTTGAAATTATTTTTACACTTTTGACATTGTTAAATTAGATTTTTTCTCTTGTTGTACTTTGACATTATTAAATTTGAAATTATTCATACACTTTTGACATTGTTAATTCGAAGTTTTTTATTTTTTATTACTGTGACTCTAAATTTGAGATTAATTTTATACGTTTGACATTATCAAATATGTTTTTTTTTTTTTTATTATTTTATATTTGACAATATTTAATTTAAAATCATTTACTTTTGACACTATTAAATTTGAAATGAAATACTAATAAAATTGATTATGTGGACCTATTAATGTAATAATAATATTGGAATTATGTAACGTATTTTGTGAATTTTCATGTAGCTGACAGCATATAAGCGCTTTGGTGCAAACTGTAAGCTTATATTGCTAAATAAATAATAATAAATGAATAAATGTGAAGCCTGCCAATCGCAATGCTCCGTTCTTTTGATACGTTTACGGTCCGAATACGAATATGTTTCGTGCTTGGTACACTGCACTTCAAACGCAACGTGGGTAACGGCTGTGGTAGCACTAGCACGATGTGGTACCGCCATTAATCAATATCGATTCCAGCAAGTAGTGGGAGTGTCAATTAAATTTAAAGTGAAGGTAATTTTATTAGTTATCATCGACTTGGTTAAGAACACTCTAGCGTTCCATTCTATTTCAACATGTGTTATTTTAGTTCATTTTGGTAATAATAGTTTTTAGTCTTCATTTAATTTAGTATTCGATTAAAGATTTAGTTTTTTATACTACTAAGTACTACTTCTACTACTACTAATTAATATAAAAAAACTGCCCTTTAGATAAGCATACAACCCTCCTGATGGAAAGTGGTTACCGTGGCCTATGGGCGAGTGCCGCAGGGGAGTCTCACTCGTGCTGCCGAGCCTGTAAGAACAGAGAGATTCTGTGCCGTCAGCGCGAAAGCAAAAGTTCATCAAACAGAAGGTGTACCAGACAGCGGTGATGGGTGAAAACTTTCAAAATGGAAGCCGGTGGAAAAAAGATATTACCTCAATCTAGTTTATCTTTAAACATCTATGCAAAGGGTTGCCGGCAGGAATGGGGTAATAGAGACCCCTCGCTACTGGTACCGGAGGCAAGGTTTGCTTAGGCCCTAAAATCTTGTTAATAACATACATAACATAACAGCCATGCATCTGGGGCTGTCTGGGCTGTATATATCTGTATAATGTTAAACAGCCCTATCCCTTAGTCGCCTTGTACGACACCGCATGGGAAGAGATGGTGTGGCCCAAATTCTACTCTGCCGGGAACCACGCGGCGTCTTTGTTAATAAGGTTCCATAATATACATCTTTGCGTATTATCTGCCGGGTCTGATGAGCTGTATTGTTTTGTGCGTATTAATTAAGAGCAAACATTAAAACCGTGTGTTTCTAAAGTTTCGTCCTTGTATTCGTTTCCATTTATTATTTTTGGTATTATCAAATTATATATTAGTAATTTACTGACACACCATTTCCGTCGTTGATTGATTCCGACATGATTGATAACAGCTGTAATTAATCTGTCATTGTATATTCAAAAACCTACAAAATATTCAACAATGACGCAAATCGTTAGGTATTACAATAAAAT
Source organism: Eilema depressum (assembly GCA_914767945.1). Lineage (NCBI taxonomy): Eukaryota > Metazoa > Arthropoda > Insecta > Lepidoptera > Erebidae > Eilema > Eilema depressum. The sequence goes on from OU612026.1 coordinate 7,833,808, forward strand.
ATAGAGCACTTCCTGAATAAACAAGTTGGAGCTGGTATGTAGTGTAGACTTAATCGTGTCATGACAATAAGAGGAAGCAGTGATAGCCTTGGAAAGCGAATTGGACTAAATCAATACAGCGTTGTGTTTGTATGGGTAGGTTAAACTATAGACGTATTTTTGTATAGTTGACAACATCAAATTGGCGTTTTACATATAATAAGAAGGTATTGCGTGTCATTCGCGTGGAAAATTGATCTTAGATTTTTTTCAAATTAGAATTTTTCGAAAGTTAAAAATTAGAACTTTAAACAAACAAAACATTCATCAAAATTTTCGCAGTTATAATAAAAGGTATTGTCTGGTCGCTATGCCTTACAATGTAGAAAAATAATATAGATATAGATACCTACTGACAAATGTATTTACAGAATAATTGGCAAGTGACAAACTTTTATTTCAGTCCACGGTTACGACGGCGTGTGGATATAAAGTATTATAAAGATTCATCTCGGATGCTAGTGAAGTCAAGCAATCAATCATTAACCACTTAATGATTTTCTAAAAGTATTTCTCTGGGCTGCACTTTATAAAAAAAACACATTTCGGTGGGTTAAAATTATTGAATGTGATTAAGTTTGAATGCTTTCATTTTCCATACTTTATTTAATTTTTCAACAACATATTTAATTTATTTGTCAGAATAAATTTGTCTTTCGGAGTGCAGTTAAATATATGCAGTCATATATTTCATTATTATGTAACTACTTCTCACGGATTCAATTGTTGTCTATTTTTAAAATTTCAGTATACCTACCTATTTCATGAATACCAGAATTTTAACTTAATTTATAATTTATTTTAACAGGTAAACGACATAGTGCTTAGTAGCAAAAAACGTAGCTAATCAGAAGAAATGCTTCATTTTTTTTATCTACTGCAACAAAAGATTCAAACCAGTAGATAAACCTATGCTTATTCGAACTTAGTGAATTCTGCAAGTCAGTTGAATCCTACGAACGCCATGTCACTGAACTATTTATCCACAATCGAAAGATAATCGCATATCGGCAAAAATCGTCCGACTGTTACACATACAAGGTCACTTGCATTCCAATGGTCTGCTCGAATTATGCCCACAAGGTCGCCAATCGATGCCAAATTAGAATTAGCACAAATAGGCCCAAATATATTGATTTAGACTAGAAAAACAGGATATATAGTCCACTTAATTGGTGACTTGATTGACAGAGTACGGAAATACTGTCATTTCCTTGTTTATTTACATAGAAAGAACATATACTTATGTATTATGATTGCAGTAATAAGTCATTATTTAGTAAAAAAAAAATATATATTTTATTGAATGGGCAACTTTGAACTGTACCTACTAGTTATGGTTGAACTTGAAGTTCCTAATTGAAATAAATATGAAGGCTGGTTATTTTTTTAAATCAGATTTTCATATAGGTATTTCTTTATTTTGTTTCATTACAATTTTGATACTATAGTTTAAACTATAATATGGTCTTAAACTATGTAAAATGTTTAATGTTGAACTGATAGGATTGTCCAATTTGTTTATTGTAGATTATAACTACTTCTTTTCATATCCCCCCTTTTCTGCCTCAGTTTTCAGGGCAACTACATACCTATAATTAGTTATTTATTGTATTTGAGTTTGGCACTAACGATTTTTTAAATTCTTTCTTCTTCATTGAGTAGACCAACTTTAATCTTTTCCTAAAGGTTACTTGCTACGAACATAAATATAGAATCGGTTTTTTTTTTCACAATGCTGGAGACAGATCTAGATCAGGACTATACAGAAATCTATTTGTGAAATATCGACGTATTATGTTAATACATAATTTATGATATTCACGTAACATTGAAGATGATTAATAATATAATTTCTTCCCACGAACTGATTTAATATTTTAAATGCGTGCCATAATTCACACGTAAGTGGAGCAGTCTTGCATAATATTGAAATCATCGACTAAAGGTTAACTATTTTATAAAATTTTGATCTAAATACTAAACTAAGCTAACACACATGCTAATAGGTATACGTTTACAAACTAGTAAACATATCAACTCATTTTTTAAATTTTGGTAATTATTCGCAACAGGTACACTGCTGATTTTAGGGAAACATTAAATAGATCTCCTAGATGTGTTTATGCCCGTAGTTCACTTAGGTGTTCCACGATTATCTCGTTATACCCCTGGTTCACCTATACTCCATTCGGTTAGGTATTCAACAAAGGATAATAATAATCCATTTTGTAGCGACTTTTTATAAAACACATAGGTATTAAACAAATATTCTAGGCTAACCAACAGACTAACTAGTTGTTTGATTTCGGTTTTTAGTCTTCAAAATAAGTTTCTAAACAGAAAAATATTTCTAAACTGAGTTTTTAAATAAAACATATTATATGACACATCGAAGGAGTGTCGGCAAACGTGGCGCACATTGGGGGAGGCCTATGTCCAGCAGTGGACTGCAGTAGGCTAATTGATTGATTGATTGATATGACACATTAACATTTAGTTAAGTACCAAACCTAACTAAGTATGGAGTACCTATAGGTGTTCCATGGTTAAGTTTTTTGTACCCGTAGTTCACCTAGGTGTACCGCGATGATCATTTTGTACCCCGGGTACAAGATCCCATACTTGAACTATCTCACAAAAATTACTTACACAATACGAGTAACATATTATAAACATTTTTCGAATTCGATTCATTTTTTTTACAAGAGTTTAACCTTTAATGTTCTGCTAGAGAACTAAACTAAATAGAGCTCTATATATTTTTTAATGGAATAACATCCATTTGTTACGTTTTTACGTAAAATATTTTGCCCGGGCATAGACAGTCTTCCTTGTGAATAACACTCCCAGTAGTAGTAACATAGCAGCAGAAACGGCTAGGCTGATTTTTAATAATGAATTTTTGTGTGCATTTAGTAGGTCTAAGAATAGGCCGTAGGCTACATTTGATCACTATAACCGACATACACGTGAGCGGAGCAGCGGGTGTCAGCTAATAAATTATATAATATATCTTTACCTAGCATTTTAGTACAAATATAAAATAAAATATTGCCGTTGCTTAGTTCCATTTGTCTAAGAAGCTCCTTTCATAAAAGTCAAATGTCTGAAAGGCCAAGGCTAGGCGGCATTGAAGTGTACATTCAACTTTGTAGCGAAAAACGACTCGACCTTAACATATATTAATGTCATCATCGTCGTTCAATATCCACCGATCCTTTATCTGATGCCGTGATCTCTAATCGGAGTATAAGTTATATCGGTACACGTGCTCTGACTGCAAGTAATTTGATTATACTTTTAAATTAACCCTGCGAGAGGTGCAAAGATCAAGGAATCAGTGCGGTTAAGAAGAGTCCACGGTCGCACACGCAGCCACACCCTTCTACTTACTTCTGTATTTACTAGTACTTAGTGTTGTACAAGCGCTTATAGCGTAGAGACAATACCTAGCACCGACTTCAACAGAAAAGTCAGTTATTTCTAAATATTTGTGCCTTTTTAGTTCTTGATATGTCGGTTTAATTTAATTAAATTACAAATGTGCATAATGCCGCAGATTGTGAGAGGCCTATATCCAGCAATGGACTGCAATAGACTTATTGATTGATTAATGGACAAATGTACCTACTTATCTCAAGCGATATATTCAAACGCAATTCAAGAAGGATAGCGTTTGTTTTGCCTGCGTCTTTACTTCTGTAAATTTGGTACATTTTCATAGAGTTTCATATGAGCTTATACCCGCTTGAGTAGGCTGAGTTGGATTAAATCTAGGTTTGAGCATTCAACTTTAACTTTTTCTTCCCCTGCATTCAACCAGGGTGAGTTACAATTACTCATTAGATAAAAAGGATATTCTTGATTTATAATATTATAAACAAAACTAGCCTTCCGCCCGCGGCTCCGCCCGCGTGCATCTCGGTTAACGCGACCTTTGCTCATATCTTCGGTTCTACTAAACCGATTGCGATCAAACAAACGTAAGATTTTAAGTCTGAGCAAGCCCTTTCTAACAAAAAAAACCGCATTAAAATCCGTCCAGTAGTTTTTGCGTCCATCGCGGACAAACAGACAAACAGACAAACAGACAGGAAATGAAAAAAATATATTTTCGTGTTCAGTATCGTTAATATAACATAACCCAAGTATTTTTTTTTAAATATCTCCAATGTACAGACACGACCACTTTACAATTATATAATAGTATAGATGTTGTGGACCAGTACGGGTTACTAAATAAATAGCACGTAAATATAAATGAACCTAAACAATTATCTTTTTCATCAAACTTTCCATAATCCTTATACTCTCTCGTTTAGATCTCCTAATACAAAGTTGCAATCACATCGTATGTTTTAATGCCGTCTATACAAGGTGACCTGATTCCATCCATCACGTTGCGTAATTTATGGTTGCGATCGACTTTTTGTTAATGAATGTGCAACTGGTTATACAAGTAGCTTCTCTAAACAACTATCATCTGCTGGATTAAGAAAAACTTTAGCCTTAAAAGTTACTAATAGCTAGCGCATCAGAATATACCTCTGCCAATTTCACCAACAGCTTCTTTCAAAGCAGTAAGAAATATATTGTAACGAATCTATTGTCAAGTCTATCATATACCCTCAATTTATGGCTTCACTTTAGTCGGGGTATAAAAAATTGCTCAATTGCTATGCATTTTACAAGAAAGAGTTTTTCCCCAAAACTGTCAACAAACTGACAAGGTTACCCGGAACAAACAATGCGTATTATTCTTACCCATTAATACCTGTTTTAATTGCTTACGGACTTTCGATTTAAGGTCAGAGATAATCAAAATATAGCAATATTTCCTGGTTGTAACAAAAAACTGTCCACGTGTGTGACGTGGCGTACACGCGCGTTGATTAAGTACCCCAAATCGCCTGTGGACATATTTGATTGAATTTAAACAAGTGTAATCACTTGTAAGTAATACGCGTATTATATCATTGGCAAACCGATACAGCAGAAATTGTTTCTGTAGTTCCTATACGTGTAATTGTGGTATTTCAGACTATCATGATAATATGAACATCCGAATTGCGTATCAAAGTTTCGGACATTCAGTACCATGGAACGTCCTCCCTTTTCTGAGGCAAGATGGGGACGCCGTAGTCCCACACCCGAGGGGGCCTTTTATAGCCTTGGGTCAGCCAGAGTGCGCGAGGGATATGCCAGAGGTTCCCTCACCTCTGACAACTGATGACCCGAGATGGTGTGAGTTTGGTCCGTTCGAGTCTGATATAACCAACCCTGCTGGTAGGCCAGTGGGTAAAAAAGTAAACCAAATCCTAGAACGCATTTATCCTGCATTAAGGTAATGGAAAATTATTCTCAAAATTATAGATTTTGAAAAATTATATGCGTTCGAAGGTAATAATTTTCATTTGTGTATGTTACCTATACAGCTCATAAGTTAATAATATTAGAGTGGATTTGTCACAAACTGTATTGACTGGTACATGAACCGGAATCATTATGAGTTGGCGCCTAATATTGATTGAGTTTTTGTTACTTTATAGTCACGACCTAGTACCTATGTAATATGAAGTATTTCAGCTCTAGCTTATAAGTTTATCAGCCCTGGAGTTACTGAAATAGTTACATCTTTCTGAGACCATCTTACTAATTATTATAAATTTGATAGTTTATGAAGATGGGTGGATGTGTTCAATATGGATATTTGTAACTCTTTCACGGAATAACGGTTAAATAGCCCTGGATGAAATTATTTTGACTACAAAATGATGAGACGGTGAGACCCATATTGTAATAATTTACACTAATGATAAGTTTGAGCTACATATTTGTTTTTGTTGCACTGCAGTTACTGACGTTAGTGAAAACCAGACTAGGTATGTAATTATTATAGAATCCTACTAAGATTAGTTGTGAAAGCTTGTGACGATGGAAAGATGGATGGTATGGTATTGTATTACTCTAACGAATCTGGATAAAATTTGGCGCAGATAGATTACAATCTGAATGCCATATATCCCTCGAATAGGTTCCTGGGGCCCTAGACAAAGTGACATTCTATTGATGGAATCGCTCTGAAGCGAACTATTTTTAAGGTTTTAACAATGGGTTTCGGGACATTGCGGTGGTTATAGTAATAATGATATGTTAAATAATGTATTTCGAGTTACAAAGACTCAAATTTCATAAAAAAAATATAGATAAATTAATGATTTGAGTCATTTTCATACTACAAATTAGCGACTCCACTGGCGTTTTCGCCAATAGAATGTCACTTTGTCTTACACCCGTATTCACAAACAATACTTCGCTATACGTACCACCAAAACTGTGCAAAGAACGACAAATTCTCAGTGCGTTCGTTTTGGCAAGCCTTTTTATTCATTGATAACACTTAAGTAATACTTCGTTGAGGGAACGCACTGCGTTAGATACTGCTCCGTGATGTTTGTGAATTAATTTTACCAGCCCTATGCGCTCGAGCACACTATGAGACCTCACAGTGTTGTTTGTGAATACGGGTGTAAGGCCCCTGTGTGTCACGGGAACACGACTAGTATACGAGTATTATTACTTTTACAGCTAGTATGATGGATTTAAAAGTAATACACTATCAATTAGTTATTGATATAAAGTAATACAAGTAGCTAGTAACCTAAACAAACACGATCCGTGGAATGAGGCAGATGCAAAAAACGTAATAATAAATTGGATTACCTCGGCGTTTAAAAAGGTCATGAGGTCTTGAGATTATTAGGCGACGTAAAAACTCTTATTGGATAACTAATTGAGTTTGGTGCGCTCGTAATCTTTATAAAAAGGTTGTGAAAGATATAATTGATGTATAATATTACAATCCTTATCACTCGATGTAGCGATGATTAATTTCTATATATGTGTTACCACATGAGCAGGTACATCGCGAAAAGGAGGTGATGAACATGAACAGTGGCGGAAAGGGTAGGTAATAGAGAGGATGGGCAGTCTATCGTCCCGTGGAATTGGCACCGGGTGTTGTCAACCAACGCCTGGCGGAGATCCAGGAGAATTCTTTCTTCTCACCGTAATCGGTACGGTGACAGAACACCGTGTGGTTTTAGTCAGTACAATTATGACATAGATGGCATCACTAGCCCCGATTCCACCCGTAAAAAACAGTATTACTGTAATAACTATGTTGAATGTAATGCATAGAAATTATCTACTTTCCTATTGAATTATTATTTCATTGATTTTAAATTTTCAGTTGATAGGATCGACGGCACCCGTTTTTTTTCGCGGGAATTAACTCTCGCCGCCCGGGTGGTCGAACATTTTTCTTACACCCCGGGGATGCGACGCGACACCCTAAGAGCTATCCAGGTCAGGAAAAGACTCAGGAGGTCAGAGTATTTACTCAGAAATGAACTGCTCAAGCCACCTTGGATGTTGTTTTTAACCGATTTATAAAAAAATAGTAGTTTTTTCGTACCTACTCTGTTTACGTTACGTATAAGCTCTTTTCTTTAAAGTTTACGCAACACTGTTGGCATTTGTTGAGCCGAAAGTAAATTTGCTTAAGTAACTCTTTGTGTCTGTCTGTTACTTTTGCACGACTAAACCTCTGACCCGAAAGTAATAAAACTTGTTAACCTGAAGTTGGAGAAGACGTAGGATTTTTTTGTAACCTACAACTTTGTTCGTGTCCGTGATAACCAAAATCCACGCGAACTCGTGGGAAAATATTATACATGTCGATATTGTTATAATAAAATAAATTAGAAGAGAGTTTTATATTATACTAGCTGCCCCGGCGAACTCCATATTTTCGGCCCGCGTGGTATTCAAATCCCGTTCCTGCTGCACCCTTATCACTTAGGGGGATGAAAAATAGATGTTGGCCGATTCTCATAGATACCGGATAAGCACAAAAAATTTCATCAAAATCGGTCGAGCCGTTTCGGAGGAGTTCGATTACGCACCCCGTGACAGAAGAATTTTATATATTAGAAAAAAAATATTTATCTTATCTTTATCAAAAATCATTACGTAAAGTAAATAGGTCGATGTTTAAATGCTTCCAGTTCTACGTTATATACGACGCAGTACTAACCTCTGACCTAATGTCGATTGACTTCTTGCGTCACATACAAGATGCAAGAACTAAATCGATATTGTTGTTACGGTTTGTAAGACTGTAGGTGGCCTTATTTCCCATTTTACTTTTTTCGCTCTTCTCCCTCTCTTATGAGTTACCAACCCAAATGGGAACTTTACTTCCACTCCCAATCTTCAAAAGCCTTCTGTTGTACTAAAAGCTACGTGTGTGTTGTACGCTGTGTTGATTAGTATAGTAGATATAAAAATACAAGCAAACAAGTGAATAAATGAAAACGTAAGTATAAATTCCTAACGAAGTAAAAGTTTCTTTTTTCAACGTGTCTGGTAAATATGACGATTAATATCAGATAGTTCTCAAAACAGAAAGTAAACAAAAGATCAATGTTTCCTTTGAAGGTCAAGGTCCGACTTAATCACATAAAAGTGCCCTAGAGTAGTATTTCCACTTTCACACCATGCATTGTCATAAACCGAATTACTGTATCACTTTATGTCGTCGACGGTTCCATGGGTGTGGCCGATAGAGATCAACGTATTCATAAAAAAACTTGTCACGCCGCATTTGCTTTTGTTCAAAGTTAATAATGTTTGAGATTTAAATAGGTTTTATTAATATTTTCTTCCTCTAGATTTGCTGGAAGAGATCTCATATTAATATTTTTAACTCAAGTTAAAATCGTCCTTGTGAGTGGTGAAGGAAGAAATTTTCAAAAAGGAAACAAATCTTGCCTGTAAAGAACAACAATTTTGTATGGAATTCTCTCAATTTTATATACAGAATTTCAGGTATATTCAGTTTTAGATAATGCATCGTTTGTAATAAACATGTCTACCACGGCTTCCCTCTGCAGAGCAAACTGGTAGGAACAGGGTTACAAGAACCCCTCGCCACTGGTCCTTGTTCATAGTTATTGTAACATATCAAGTACTAACCGATTCCCGTTACCCATTGGAACCCATTCCCGGGGTAATAAGTAGCCTATGTGCTATTCCAGGCTATAATCTATCCCTGTATCATTCATTTCTTCACCTTTAGCTTACCATCAGGCAATGTGATATTGACATGTGCACATAATTGAATGAATTTTGAGGTATTTATTATGCTGATTGTCTTTCCCTCCTGTCCTAGAGCATTCCCCCTGTAAGGGAAAGATCGCGGGTTCGAGTCCCGTCCAAGGTCGATTCTCTTTTCTCTTTGTAAATTGATTTGGACAAAAAAATCATTAGTAGCGGAGTATTTACTCATATAGTACTATGTAGGTACTATGTCATTATTAGTTAAATTTGTAACCCGAACGTTGATACGACGCATTTGCATGAGTATTGGCGACGGAAGCTCAAGGCTGTTCCAATTAAGCTATGGCCGACTAAAAATAAAATGCTTAAAAAATTCATTACAAGAATACAAACAAAATGCGATCGGATTATTACGTCTGCAAGATTATTGGTTTAAGAGGTAATTGAATTATTTAAGATGAGAACACACTGGGCCTATAATACGAGTATAAAATGGACCAAATAAAAAGGTGATAATAGTCTAAAGTCGTCTTATATGCTGCAAGTAAATTACCTCGATGCCCGTGACATTGCAGATAAAATGCAGGAGAGTCGCCTTCGTTAATGCGGCTAAGTTTTGAGGTAACCGACTGGCTACGTGGGTATTGACATGCCACTTCTGCCGGACTCGGTAGAAGGGGAAAACCGAAGAAGTGCTTAATTGGTATACTAAGGGATGACTTGTGAGAGTTGTTAGCTACTGGTCTCACTGCTAGGGATGTGAAAGATCGAGTGGAGTAGAACAGAGAAAGCCGGCAAGTCGACCATGCGGTGAAGGTTTGGGATACAACCGGAACACAACGCTGAGATAATGATGATATACTCCCACTAGTTTGTACTTCATCTATATCATGCAAGTGGAATGATTGCTACAAGATCACTTCACTTATATTGCTAATATTAGGAATTCTACTAATATTGTAAATACGAAAGTTTGTGTTATTTCCTCTTTCACTCAGAAATGACTGTGTGGATCTGGATGAAATTTGATACTTTCTCTATTTGAATCTATCTCGATTATAGTTTAAATTCTGAAATAAACTATTTTTGTTTCGGGAATAGGGTCCTATGAGCAACATCTAATTAAATCTAACCGAGACAAGGTAACGACAACCACCATGTGGTTGTTAGTCATATAAGGAAATAATGCAGCGATTTTCAATCCTTACCACGGTCACAGAACCAAGAACCAATGTGACCCCTAACAAAATATTCATGAAATTTGATATTTTGCGAAAATCAGAACAAAATGAGTTCGAATTAATTCGAATGAGTTCGAATCCTGGGTATTACTTACACTACCGATGAGAACCCACTCCTAATCGAATGCAGGCACTTTAGCTTAACTGGAGTGAGCAACGAGGATACTAGCAATTACAGTTCCTAGTATATTCCAAAAAAAATGTATCGATGTGTTTGTCCGCATTCTAGAACCTATTTTACAAGTTAATTAACCTATGCTTACTTTGGGTTTAGATAGAGCTGTGTGTATTGTCCTAGAATGTTATATGAATACTAACTGACTAACTATACGTTGCCGTTGTTATGCTATGTTGTAGAAATGGAATATCACTATAGAAATGCAAAAAGCTGTTTTGGAGGATTGTGAATAAAATACCATGACACACTTATACATGGGACGAATCCCATCCACATTCCCACTACTGAAACTCCTACTAATTACTAGTTAGTGACCCACGAACTCATCCAGTAATGGCATTCGGAAAGTCCAAGGAAAAGTTAAACTATTTTAAAACCGATGCATCGAAATGAATAAAACGTAATTGAAGGAGTTAGAACTATAATAAATCCATTAATATCGAATGTAAGCTATATCGAAACCTATAATAAAATCGTAAACAGTCTTGTTAGTCAACACGCTTGAACAGCCAAATTTAATTTATTTATGTATTAAGTAACTATGTCGTGCATTACGAAATCAAGTGAATAAAATTCATAAAATACCACAACCAATTTTGAACTTTATTACTTCCGCTTAAAGCACATGACAAACATTTTTTTATTTAGTTTCCTTGAAACTTAGAACTGAGTTGGAGGACTCGATGTTTGAAAAGTAAAAAAAATGTTCTTAAAACTAAAAGTGTAGCATTGTTTTGTGTTAGTGATACAACATTTAAACTTAGAACATATTAAGTTAATTGATAATGCACTAATAAACATTACCTTTCCGTCTAATGCCTTCCGTTTTCAAATTTAAAAAAAAAACTGTAATAATTCAACTGTAACACTTCAAAAAAACTTCACCTTTTGAATTTGGAATACACTGCCGTTTGAAATAAGTTCTTTTGGCGGGTGTTCAATTGTATGTGTGTGTGCAAGAGGCGCGCGTGCGTATGCGCAGCCGTTCATGCGAGTACTGATCGCACCTCCTTTCATTTTACTTAGCAAGACCTCTGTCTGCAGTGTCACTGGTCACTGGAATAGACCTGTCAACTTCCGATGATGCATGTTCCGGTTGGTTTTCGAACGAAACATTTGTAACAGGATGCGGAAAATTCGTGCGTGATGTCTGATTTTTTAAAACGGATTTATGCGGTTTTGGAATATTTTGTTTACGAATGTATTGTTTTCAAATACTGAGACTGAAATTCTTAAAACTTTTATGGATGTTGTGTGTTATATAGTCTGATAATGTGCTGTATCTAATGTAGAAAGCTCCATCAAGACCTTTGGTCTAAGCCAACCTCATCTGCAAGCCGGTACACCTGCTGATTGAGGAATGATGCTCTGGCGCAGGCTTTCCTTTCAGGTTTGGCAGTTAAATAATAATCATTTCCGTAAAAGCTCCAAATTGCAGGATTTGGATGTATGTATTTTGGCTGGTGCTTGAAGACGATTGAGACAGGGTAGTAAAGCTTTCGACTGTTGCATCGAAAGTCGCGTTTGTAATTCTCACTTAGTGAAAATATTTATATGCATAACATATTGAATAAATCACTTGTACTTTTCCACAATTATTTATTTGAACCATACCGGTTTCGCCTTACGGCATTCTCAAAGGTTTACAATGGTTTAAACTGCATAAATTTGTCTATTTGAGTTGTTCTGGGTGTTTTATTCGCCTTAATAAGGGTCCGGATATCACAGTGTAGTGTGGAGTAGAATATTATTAATAATTGAAAAATCTAACAGTTTTGAAAAAAAGAACTGTTTATTATACTAACTTATTGTACTGCACGTTATGATGTATCATACATAAAGCTACATTATATTCCTTTTCCTATCTACCTACGCATATCTTATTTTTATCTATTTTTATATTTAATATGAGATTTAAATGTGAAAAATTAATTTGCTGTAAAAGACATCAACGAAATCAGTGTTCATAAATTTTCACTTTCAAGGCTCATTACCAAGGTAATCGTAACAGCCCGTTCTAATAATACATTATTTGTTTCCGTGATCAATAAAAATACCTATCTCCCTGATTAAAATTCTGTTTAATTGTTTAAATGTGTAGAAGAGCTAATGTTAGTTACTAAGTTTGGTAAAGCTAACGTCACAATAGATGAGAATTAGAGTAGATCGTAATTAAAATAAAGATTAAAATAATTTAATAAACAAACTTTTTTTTAAACAAGCTACTATTCAATTTTGAATTGTTCTGTAAACAGTAGACCTTGCGAGCACACTTTTCTTTTAAAACAACCTGTAAGGATCCTTGATGTTTCAGCCAAAATTCATCAAGCTTCATTCTTGAATAACACCACAGAAAACTTTCCTCCTATCAAAAAAGCTCTCGACAATTTTTTTTTTGAACAAATAATACGTGCGCCAAGTTTTGGTGAAAATTGATTAAGAAATACTCCTTATGATCCGGACCTGGTTAACTGATCAACACAGTTATATGAAAGCCAAATCGACCACCTTATCAAAACGGAGCCTCTCGCTGATTTCGCTCGCTTGACCAAAAAAACAGTTTAAAACGAAAGAAATATATTTATGCAAGGTTTGTATCGCGCAAGCTTTTGAAAACAGCACCTTATTATGAACGTCCAAGTCTCCATCAAAGATGAAAGAACCAAATTGTGGGAGAACTATACATTTAGTATGACATAGTATGTTCCTAATTACTGTAAAAAAATAAGCTACGCAATGTTGGTTTTGTTCACATATACATGTGTTTAACTAATTCATTAAAGACCAATCAAATACTTCATCTCTAGCAGTCGCAAAAATAAACAAACCAGACGATTATGTCATTACTGTGAGCTATGATACTAAAAGGTTATAACGACACTTGTATTACGTCACTACTAAGAGACTTTTGACTGTAAAAAGTTTCATATAGCTATACTCATTAAGATCCGTTCATAAATAACGCGACGGAAAATTTCCCAATTTTCCCACCAAAAAACACCAAAAGCTCTCGACGACGAAAGTTTTTTTTTTATACCACTTAGTTGGCAGACAAGCACACGGCCCACCTGATGGGAAGCGGTCACCGTGGCCTATGGACGTATGCAACACCAGGTTGTTTTTAAAATCAAAGAAGTGTTCCAAGTTTAGTGAAATCAGTTAAAAATGCACCTCCAAGACTGGCACTGACAAAGTTTAATATATTTATTACTTTTACTTATGACGTGAGGAAGACTCGAATATCGAAATACATCTCATAGTACGGTCAGCATCAAATTAATCTTGACCAGCAAAGGGCTAATATACCAAATATGGCATTTAAGATCTTTTTGAGCACCGCGCCCTTAGAGTATACATTATAAATATAGAGCGCGCCTATCACTCAGGTCTTTGGCGCCGAGTGTTAGCAGATACTTTGCGATGGTATAGCGCACCTATAGTGGCGTTTCATGCATTACCAAAAATATCAACAGGAGCCTCGGTACTGTTCATACCCGTGATAGCAGTTCATACTTGTAAGGCGCGCTCTATAGTATACTCTAAGACCGCGCCAGTCAAAATCGATTTGAAGCTGACTGTATAGAGCCCTATTAACCTTCCCCCGAGATGCTTGGACTTGGACAACGGATGAGAATCTGGTTTTCCTCTTAGGCTTGGGAGGTCAGATGGCAGTCGCCACTGGAAAAACCGATGTACCAATAAAAAACAATAAGCGTATAATGATTTCATAGAAAAGCTTACTGATAAATACGTTGTTTGATATTTATTGTTTTATTAATAACTTTAACTAAAAGTGGCAAATTAGGTATTTGACATATTTCCTTTTTTTATTAATTAAAAGTTCTTAGTCCCGTATCCTAGAATGGCACTCAGCCCTGAATCTCGATTTATCAGAGGACGGATTGTAAAGATAGATTGACAGATTTGGCAGATTTTCTGATAAAATATGCCATCAGATAATTCGAGATATAAAACTGAGTACCATTCTAGAATACGGTCCTTAAAGTCAATGACAGGTTGTGCGTCACTTACCAATATTAAATTTCCAATTCTGCGTCTAAAAGGCGCGTCAAGTTCACACAAGTATTCAAATAGTGCATTTAAAACAACTCTAACTGTGTTCATTTCATAACTTACCTACGCCCAGTTTCCGAAAGGCTGATCAACGTCAAATTAACTAATCGGTTGTTAAACCTCTTGTCAAGTAGCAATTGGGTTGCTAGAATCATGGTTAAATAGTTTAATTTGATCATCGTGTCGGTTAAATAGCTGGTTAACCAACACGATGATCAAATTATACTATTTAACCGTGCTTCTAGCAACCCAATTGTTACCTGACAAAAATTTAACAGTCGATTAGTTAATTTGACGTTGATCAGCCTTTCGGAAACTGGGTTAAATAGCTGGTTAACCAACACGATGCGATGATCAGATTATACTATTTAACCATGCTTCTAGCAACCCAATTGTTACTTGACAAAAAAATTAACAGCCGATTAGTTAATTTGACTTAATTATTATATAATATAATATATATATATATAATTTGATTTGTCTTCAATCTTCTGCACTCGTCATTTTAAATAGTAAGATATTGAGAATTTTCACTTTAGCAAGGCTGAATATAATATACTGTGTATTTTATAAGAAGTATGATTCATTGGCATTGAACATTAGTTTCTTTCAAACCAAACAGTTGAGTAAGGCGAGCTGAGTCAGAGTAGACTAGTTGTAACAAGGTCTACTAGAACAATGTCGGATAGGATACTAAAAAAAACTTTAAACTTTAAACAAACATAACGGACAATAACTGTTCTTTTACAATTATATACATATAACTAGCCTTCCGCCCGCGGCTCCGCCCGCGTGCATCTTGAGTAACGCGACCTCGGCTCATATCTTCGGTTCTACTCAACCGATTGCGATAAAACAAACGTAGGATTTTAAATCTGATCAAGCCCTTTCTAACAAAAAAAACCGCATCAAAATCCGTCCAGTAGTTTTTGCGTCCATCGCGAACAAACAGACAAACAGACAGGAAATTCAAAAAAAATATTTTCGTGTTCAGTATCGTTAACATAACATAACCCAAGTATTTTTTTTAAATATCTCCAATGTACAGACACGACCACTTTACAATTATATAATAGTATATATATAGATATACTCATATTAAGGCATTTACATTAAAATCAGTGAATATAATCTGAACTAGAAAAGTGGCTATTCGTTGACCAGCGTATTATAGAATAGAATGATGAATGTATGAGATTTGACGTATATGACAGTCGTGAACGATCGTCATACCCATTAATTAATCATTCTATTCTACAATACGCTGGCCAACGAATTGCTACTTGTCTAGGGAGGCTGGACAGATTAAAGCTGGAATGAAGAAGGACTTCATCTTCCTAAGCTTGCACTTAAACCTTTTATGGTGGCGACTGCCGTTTGACCCCCAATTTCGAGAGTCAGTCGAAGTCAATCTAAATTTAAACGAAATCAATAGAATTGTTATAATAATAGTTATTGCTATCCACTTAAAAATCAAAAAGCGGACGCGAGCCCAGTCACATTCCTTGCGAACAAACTTCGTCTATGTTTTAATCAACAATTTTAAAGAAAAGTATTGAACTAGTTTGTATCATTTATACAGATAAACGACATGGGTTGACGTATTTTTTGTACGACAACTACTATTGTGATGTAATTAGCCGCTACGTAGGTATGTACGTGTGTGCGTATACTACATGGAATTCCCTTACCTCGCTTCCGTCTACGGGGTTTTCTTTCATCATATGTATCCGCTTTATAGAACTGGTCAAATAATTATGTTTACCTCTGTGACGTAGCGGTGGAGCGTTGTATTACTACGTTCGAGGTCGTGGGTTCGATTACCGCTCAGTGCAAATGTGCGGTAATAGGTTTGTCTGCATTAGTCTGGGTGTTTCTATGAATTATATATGTATTTACAAAAGAAAATGTATCTAAGTATTTATACAAGCTAGTTGATGCGCGCGTGTGTGTGTGTGTGCTTACTTTGCCTCTAGATAGCGTTGTGTAAAATGCCCTACAATATTTATTTACCTATTTATTAAAAACATACTCACTTGTACTTACACTTTGCTATTGTCCCTACTGAGCCCTGGAAATAGGGGCGCGCGTCGCGGCGATGCTCTGGCCTGTTTCTGTTGGGAAGACGGGCGGCCGTACCTGTCACTCCCAGGCCTGCGCTCGCAGAACCAGCCCGCCCCTTGCCTACTCTCCACTGTGCCCTCTTCCTTTCTTAGTCTTTCATTTATGTAACAATATGGGGTTCTTCAAGATCAGTCGGAAACGCGAGTGTGACGCTCTTAACACCAGGAGCACACACGTCCATATAACCTTTCGGTCTTTTAGGTCCAGTTCCTATGTACCTCTAGCGTGTTTGGTACGACTATTTCTGCAAGCCACGGTAACCACTTTCCATCAGATGGGCGGTGTGCTTGTCTGAGACCTAAGAGGAAAAAATTCACAAAATATATAAAAGAAAGAGAAGAAAATCGATCTCCGAAAATAGTATATTTTAGAATATATTTTATTCACAACTAAAATTATACCTTTTATTTTACATTAATTCCAAATATTTTTATATACTATGATAGTAATCTACAATGGCTTACGGATCCGGCTGTGATTATGGTAATAATAATTATTATTGGTGTATAATAAGAGCTCAATAAAACTCCGCGACAGATATACTTATGTCACGGTTGTTGCATGTAATTACCGCGTGAGTTAAGGCTCCATGAATGATTTAAGCGTTGTAAAGATTATATAAATTGCGTGCGGTTGCTGTATTTATACATATATGTACGGATACAAATCTCTAAGGGGTAGGCAGAGATATATTCGCATGCATATTTCGCTAAGTAATGAAAATATTTATCTTTTTATATCGGGATTTGGTTACAGTCGTATTCTTAAGTAAGCTTTATATGATTTTCTTAAAATTATTTGGAGTTTTAGACCCTACAAATTGATATACCTATCACTGAATTTTGGTAAGTGAAATTCAGCTTGATATATCAAAATTACATTTTAGGCATCAACTTCATGGCGACGACTTACCCGCGGATCTAGCAAGCATAGGGCTTTTGAATGAAATTTTGAAGCATTTATTATGCTGATTGTTCAAATCGATATACAAAGAGAAAAGAGAATCCCGCCCGAAGTCGATTCTCTTTTCTCTTTGTAAATCGAAGCATAGGGCTTGTTTGTTTAATGTAGAATTTCTCTGCGTCATGTTTAGTTGCCTGGTAGAGGGTATCTGCTGTGGCATCAAGCCCGCCTATTATGTACTTGTGCATGAAGTCTAATAAATGTATCTTATATAAATAATAATGAAACCCCCAAAATGTATGTTACGCGCATAACTTCAAAACGATTGCATCAAATTGGACAATTATTTTATAATAGTGTTCATTATTGTCAGGGCAAGCTTTGTATAAAAGAAAAAAATAAAACAGAAGGTTGCTATAGGGATGGGATCTGAATTCAACGCGGAGGGCGCGGGTTCGATCCCCGCTCAGTGCAAATATTTGTGTGCATATTAATATGAATATTTGCATTGGTCTGGGTGTTTCTATGTATAATGTGTATGTATTTACAAAAAAAAAATGTATCTAAGTATGTATATCCGCATTCTAGAACCCATAACACAAGCTAGTTAAGCTATGCTTACTTTGGGTCTAGATAGCGTTGTGTAGAATGTCCTACAATATTAAAAAAAAAAAAAAAAAAAAAAAAAAATGAATATGGTAGTACGAAGTTCGCCAGGTCAACAAGAAGAAAAGCGGAGCGTTCCTGGTGCAAAGGCTGGTCAACGCAATCCAGCGTGTAAACGCGGCGAATTTGATGGGCACTTTTGGGCCGGGAGCGGTCAGGGGCGGGTTATTTGATTAATTTACTGACTTGACTTGCATTGTGACTTAATGTATAGTGTATTGTGACGAAATAAATGAATTATTAAATAAAAAAAAAAGAAGAAAATAAAATAGGTGTAAACATTAAAATTTTGAACGATGCCTTAATAGATCGGTAGCGGCTTACACCGAAGGCGGGGCAGCACGTTCACCACATTAGCGTCGCCTGGTGCCAGTTTCTGCAGGAATTTATTACACTAATTGTATATCTTGATTTATTTTATACCTATGCCTAAAACGTGAACAGAAATGTCAGCTTTATATATTACAAGTAGATCGCGGCTCCGCATACGTAAAATTTTAATTAGTACCCGCTACTCATGGGAACATAATTACCAGCCTAAGAAGCCAATGTGTTATTCCAGATTACGATTTATCCCTGTATCTACCAAATTTACACCAGATTCACTTTAGGGGGTTATTGAATAAACATCCAAACATCTTCACAAATTTGGCAGACAAAAAAAAAAGAAAAAGAAAAAAAGAAAAAAATATAAAAAAAAAGTTGACAGAAAATATTAAAAGGATTAAGATGCAATTAAAATGTTTATTTTAACTTATTAAAATTAATAGTAGATATTATGTTTGATAGATATGTGTTGTAGTAGTAATTTTTCTACAAACGTTGGTGTCCATAGACCTGAGATTTATTTTTTAAAGTATGCTAAGCGTACAATATGTTCATATTGGAATGTAATATTACATCTCAAATTTTAATATTAAATATCAAAATAATCATAGTTGATGTGTCGTACCCGTTACCCGTAAAACTGTACATTTTCTTTCTTTGTCACGTTGTTCTTTATAATAATACGATTATTGACTTAAGGTGGTTAATGCATGTTTAATAATAATATTTAATTTACACGTTTTGCTAATAAACGCCTAGAACAGAAAGCATCTGTCATAATTATCGTTCGACTATTGTCGTGAGATCATGATTGTTTAGTAATACAAGGGTTGACTAAATTAATGGTCGTTAAAATTATAGTAGATACTAAATTAAAGATTTATGAGAATTCTATAATTTAATTTACCTGCAATTATTTGAATGCGTTCATTGCTAATTTATTATTTCTCAGAGGTTATAGAGAAAACGACTGGCTTTGTCTCCCCCGTCCAGGGGAGCCACGTCCCTTATCAACAGCCGTTGTCTCACCTAGGGGAGATACCTACGAGTAATAGCCCCCCTAAACAAGTAGCATTTCATTGTCCAGCGTATTGTAGAATATAATGATCAATGTATGGGATTGACACGTAGTTTGTTTAAAAAGGATATTAGTAACCGAAATTATTAATATATCCTCAAACCCCTCTAGCTAAGTTAAATTGCTTGTGTTAGGAGTGAGTTCATCGGTAGCGTGATGGCTAGGATTCGAACCCGGGACCTTTCGATCGTAAGGCCGTCTCTTTAACCACTAAGCTACCTTCACTTATGACAGTCGTCGACGTATATCATTGCCATATACTGATTAATCTATTCGCGTGGTTCCCGGCAGAGTAGAATTTGGGCTACCCCATCTCCTCCCTTGCGGTGTCGTACAAGGCGACTAAGGGATAGGGCTGTTTAACATCAGACATATATTTACAGCCTAGGCTCAGCTTCGGATACATGGCTCGAGTCAACAATAGTGCCCGGAATACTGCAATAGGCTCACCCCCTATTACGTGGGACCTAATACAATGATTGGTGAAATGTGGGTGTTAATTCACCTCTGCCTAACCTCCAGGGATAAAGGCGTGATTGTATGTATGTATGTATGTACAAACATATTGCTACTTATTTAGAGGGGCAGACGAGACAAGACTCCGTCCCTAAAATATTACTGTCAACCCTGTTCTTATCTAGTACCTGAATCGAAGCCATAAATTATGTTCAGATCGAGATTAAATAACAATTATCAGCTATTTTGGAACGGCCACCTGCCGTGTGACACGTAGTTGGAAAGGTGCTATGAAAATGTGATTCCAATACTTATTGATATTTACTTAAAAGACTTAAAAGACTAAAAAGCCGACCCTAACTGAGTTGGGAAAATGCTCGGAGAATGATGATGATTTACTAAAACACTCTTAAAATGGTTTTATTTCAGTGGTTTTAGTTATAATAAAATATTAAAACTTGACTAGAGCATGTAATGTATGAATACCTTATAAGTATAATATTACACATGTATCTCCATAGAGGCGTATTATCTTTTATAGACATGAACAAACGCTTAGAATGTGATCAAGAATTTTATATCCGGAATCAGTGTCATTATGCCTACCAAAAGCCACAAAAAGCATTGAATTGTCATGCCGAGTCAAGTATCGAGTTACATTTAAGTGCCAGCATTTGCTTTATTGATCCTAATGAGTTAACATTAGTAATTAGCTTGTCAGGTGTAATGTCGTGCATATTATATAGGTACACACCTGCTTAAATGTTCTGATATGATCAAGAGATTAATTTCAATTGTAATATTATGCAATTGGTCCGGACAATGGACAAATGCACTACAGGGACACTGTTCCGTCTCGACTTATGAATAACAAATGTAAGTAATCTAATATTTATATCAGAAACTATTTTGATCCGGCAGCTTATTGATTCGAGGTCTATTTCTGTATCATATCTACTCACGGAGAGTGCCACATTGGTTCTGATTCTGAGAGGAATTGTGTTTTTTTTTTAATTTAGAAAATGTTACTACATATTGATAACACACTTGTAGGTACTTTTCAATGATTACCTGCCAATTTCCACAGTCCACAAACCCTGTTATTTAAGTTTGAAATGTAATATACATAATCTGTAAGTTGATGTGCCTAATAAAATAAATACTTGAAATAAAATTAAATTAAATTTAAACCTTTGAGAATGCCGTGAGGAGAAACTGGTCAAGTTCAATAATAAATGTGAAGAAATTAATTGCTCAGACCTGTTTGACTTCTTCTTGTTCCAAGTAACAATTTTCTCTGTTCATAGAAACAATTGCTTTTAATATCTCTGTTGAACACGTTTACTGTAACTACATGTAAAGTAAGTACAGACGGAGACCACAATTAATCAAGTGACGTCTAAAGTATAATAATCCTCCTATCCCATTTAGTGAAAGTTTGTGAGATGTTTGGTTTTTTTTTAATACTACTTAGGTCGCAGAAAAGCATACGGCCCTCCTGATGGTAAGAGGTTACCGTGGCCTATGGGCGAGTCACACTTGTGCTGCCGACCCTCTAAGAACAGAGAGATTCTGTGCCGTCAGCGCAAAAGATAAGTAGGACAAAGCCTTTGGTTTCCCCACTGATAGCACAAAATTTATCCAGTGAGCTTGAGTAGGGTAGCTAGGGTAGCCGCGGTCTTATGTAGGATGGAGGTACTTCCCCAGTCGGACTGCTCGATCGGGATGGATATACCGTCATGTCCTACCTCCTCAAAAATGGATGCTTAGATGTTTTGAATTGTTCTTCAATACTTTCAAATGGCTGAACAGATCTGCCCCTCCTAAACAAGTGGAAATTCGTTGCTCGGCGTATGATGGAATAGAATGCCAAATGTATGGGATTTGACGTATATGACAGGCGTCAACGAATGTCAAAAACGTCAAATCCTATACATTTGTCATTCTATTCCATCATACGCCGAGCAACGAATTGCTACTTGTCTTGTACAAGGATAGATTATAATCTAGAATAATACATCGGCTAATTATATTCCTGGAATACCTTCTCACGGGCATCAGCTAGTGCCTAGGTTAAAACTTTACCTTCTAATTCCAAATACATTACTAACATGGTCATGAATTCAACAATGTATCTGTAGATTCAGAGCTCAGACACAAACCGACATTCCTGACGTACCGGCACTCTTTGACATTATGAGATATTACATATTTGGCGCCACTAGTTCTCAGAATTTAACAACCACAGTGAATGGTGTACTCATGGTCGCATACATTACGTTAGATCGGATTCTACCGGACCCAATTTAACCTCTCCTGGAAAAGAGATTCTGATGCAGACTTTCGAAATTGGCGTCAGGGTGTTCGACAAGGTGGCCGATTTTGTCTTTGTCCGTATCTACGTCTGTGTGTTTGTCAATTCCGGTCTAGATGTTCATCAAACTTGGCACATATTTTCTTTGATTTAAAACATAACTTTTGTCAAGAGCTTTTTTTTGATAGCTGGAAAATGGGTGAGAACAGGAGGAAAGTTTGCTGTTGTGTTATTTATGAACGGATCTTTAGGGTTTTTGGCTGAAACATCAAAAACATGATCCGTCACAGGTTGTGGTGAAAAAAAAATAAGCTTCATCAAGGTGAACTTCGTTATGAAAAACAGATGAGAAAAAGAGGGATGTTTGTAGCACTTTTTTAAGAACGGATCGTCATTATTTTGATGAAATGTTCAGAGCTGTTTAAAATAAGCAGATACATATCGTTTTATTTAATTGTTTTTTTTTTTCAGGATACCAAATTTGATTAAGGGTACCAGAAAAAAGTGGCAAAGGGTGCTCGTGAGGTCTACTGTTCACAGAACTAATAGTGATCTTTTTTCTAAAGCATTACTTAAGGTAGACTTTACTAAGACTAGTGGCTATTTGATTTTAATCATTACACGCGTCAATCAACTTCGTCAATCAATCCTTGCATTGTTCATAAGTATCATAACGTGAACAGCAATGAACTCGAATAACGTTAAACTATCGTAGATAATTAGTTTTCAGCTTTTCTCGTTCAACAATGGTGGGTGACCTCGCCAAGCAGGAAGCCAGAGAAATGATCAATCAGACATGTCCTTCTTGACATTAACGTGCCGTTTCCGTGCGGAGTGTTTGGACTGATGAAATGTCATACTTGACAGTACGGTCACCATGATGCCTGTGGGCTTGGCGGGATATTACTGATTCCAATGAGATTAATAAACAATAGAGGGATAGACTTCATAGTCCGACGTCAAAAAAATGGTAACCTTAAAAACGAGTAGACGACGAAGCATGAAAAAACGTAAAACTTAAACGTAAACATACCTATATTTATCCCTTTCACACTAGTCGATCTTGTCTGACTATCACTTGGTTGACGTATCGTCAGCCTTTGAATGACGTGAGTCGAAACATAGGACCGTGATCCTATATTGTATTGGGGCGGATGTTCACGTTAACTATGCATCTAGTTGCACTGATTCAATTACCACTGCTGGCGATTTTTGCACTTTTTTATACAACTTAGGTGGCAGACACGCACACGTCCTACCTGATGGAAAGTGGTTACCGTGACCTATAGACGTGTACAACACCAGGGGAGCACACTCGCGCTGCCGACCCCGTAAGAACCTTCTAATGCCCATCTTGAAGAACCCCATACTGCACTACTACTTACGAGGATATTAGAAAATCGAATCGAATCGAATCGAATACTGTTAAAATATTGGTGACGGGATGAAATAGCTTTAGCACTAAGCTAGCTGTTAGTGAACTAATAGTGGCATAGAATAAAATTTCTCATAATTAGAGATATAATTAAACCGATTTTGATGAAATTTGGGCAGATAAGACCTCCCAAGGTCTAATCCACCCTTGTACCAAATTTCATCGCGACATTCGCGACCAAACATAGCCATGTCCTAACATAGGCTACGTTTGGTCCGTTGGTGCCATAGGCACTTTGTATATTAGTTCAATTGTGACAAAACTAAACACATATTATTATTATCTGTACGTGGACACCTTAGTCTATGGCGACATTTACTTAGACAGTTAATTAAATTATTAACATGTATGAAATATATGTCGCAGGCATCATGTTTGACATTTCTGTTGTACCTAGGTACAGGTAGTTACTTACCTACCAGCAGGAAGTCCTTAGTTACTGTTATTGTTACTTTACGAGCAATGATTAATGGGTGTTTACAAACTGTAATAGGTAAATACTATTTAGTTACGAGATAAGATAAGATTATAACCAAAATTACATTAGTGTTCCTGTTAACCCCTCTAGCTAAACTAAATTGCTTGTGTTAGTAGTAGGCACGTCGGCAGTGTACTGGCCAGTATACGAACCCTCCAGTCGAATCTCCTTAACCAGTAATAAGCTTAATCGCGACTAATCCCATCTAAGTGGAATGGCCACATGAGATAATCAGGTCTATTCACGGAGGACAGAATAATCATTTCCTTCTCCATGGTTCTATATTGCTCTATCTGTATACATAGATTATATTACTTTGGCAGAGATCCTCTTAGACCAAGTACCGATATTTATAGTGTAGCTTTCAATATTTTTGTTTGTATTTAGTAATGCATTTATGTAAATAATTGTAATTGTAATTTCTTAATATAACTTAGAATAAACATAATCAACACAATTGAGAATTTTGGTGGCGCCATCTAAACTATTAAACACGAACATCATGGTGGCTGAGAGACGATCCTTAGTGTAGTAAAGCAGTAGTTGTAAAGTTATCGACCTTAAATTATAGATGGCGTTAGTCTGAGTCAACCATGAGTTGGTTGGTATAATAATAGTGACAAAAATCCCTTGAATCTGCTGCTGACATTCTCCTTCAAAAAATGATTTATAGTAGAGTAGTAGGTAATTGAATAGGCAACTGTTTCTTTTTTTTATTTAAACTTTTTTCATTTAGCTTTGATTAAGAAAATTAAGAAATCCTAACAGGAAACCTATGATATTTTTTTTATCTTTCTTTGGTAATTCAGTTAATTTTACTATTAATTATTTTTTCTATCAATTAGCCTGTCGCAGTACACTACTAGACATAGCTCTATCCCAGTGTCAGGAGGCTTCGGCCTACTGTTGACACGCTGGCCAGACGGGTTGATAGGTACTTACGAGTTTTCCTTCTCCAGTGATATCGTCTTCCACTCTTTCCGTTGGTCGAGATCGAGACACCCTTCGGAGTAGATGTGGTGGTGATACTTATATTCCTTCTCCGTCACCACACGGATAATAGTAGATAA
The DNA here is from genome assembly GCA_914767945.1 of Eilema depressum. Taxonomy (NCBI): domain Eukaryota; kingdom Metazoa; phylum Arthropoda; class Insecta; order Lepidoptera; family Erebidae; genus Eilema; species Eilema depressum. The sequence continues at coordinate 7,859,317 of OU612026.1, forward strand.
TATTATTTTCTACAATCCTGGTTATTTTTTAACCGACTTCAAAAAAGGAGGTTCTCAATTCGTAAGCAATTTTTTTTTTTTTTTTTTGTATGTTTGTTACGCGATTGTGAAGCCAATTCTAGACGGATTTTGAAAATTCTTTTTCTGTTCGTAAGTAGATTATTCCGAAGTGGTCCCATTTAAATTTCGTAAAGATCTGATGATGGGTTTCCGAGATTAGACCAAAGAACTCTTCAAAAAGTAGTAAAAGTACCAGGAAATCAGCCGCGATTGCTGTAATGGCATATTGTTGTGTCTATATATGCATGTATTATGTGATCGCTACTTGTTTACTACCATCTGTATGCCCCCACCTCAGTTTAGTCGCAAATAAATCGTCTTGAAGCATACACGCATTTTAAATAACCAAATTCCTGCTAAGCAAATCTAGACCTTATCCAACACAACATAGTGGTCAAAATCGAGCCGGACTAATTAGCGAATAAAAGAAGTTATCGAAGTGAAGTTACCTACCGAGCGTCGACGGCCGACCGGCGTGAACAATAGCAAGCCGCATTCCAGAGGGGATTAGTGCATATTGACAACAAAATCGAACGATGAGTACTACTGCGGAGTTAATTAATGTTTTGGAAGACACAGCTGCATTATTACAAAAAACACAGTTGAACTTGAAGAAATGTCCTAAAACCAGGTTGACAAAGGGTTACGTGGAGACAAGAATCAGATGTATAGAACAATATTGGACAACATTTAGGGAAACTCATCAACAATTAGTGAAGATAACACCAAAAGAACAAAAACAAACTATACCCTACTTTGTTAACGAGGATTTCTTTGTTTACGAAGACTTGTATCTTGTATTATTAGCCGATTTACAAGACCTTTTGTTGACATTAAATGCAGCGCTCGCGCCTTCTACTACGTCAGTGACATCGAAAAATGACTCGCATACAAGTATGAATAAAGATCAACTCGTTAGGCTGCCGAGAATACAATTACCGAGTTTTAGTGGGAATTATGAAGATTGGCCCACATTCAAGGATCTATTTATTTCGTTAGTGCATGAAAACACGGCGATTAGTGAGGTTCAGAAGTTGCACTATTTGAAGAGCAGTGTCACCGGGGAGGCCGAGATATTGTTAAAGCCTATTCAAATTACACTAAATAATTATAACCAAGCATGGAGTGTTCTCAAATCAAGGTACGGAAATAAAAGATTGATTATATACTCAGTGCTAAAGAAGTTATTTTATCAAAAGAAAATTAGTACTCAATCTGCAAATCAAATCAAGAATTTATTAGACGTTACAACGGATTGTTTGAATAATTTACAAAACTTAAATATAAATACGAGCTCATGGGATCCTTTAATTATTTTTCTTGTGGTACAGAAAATGGACCCTGAGTCTCACAAAGAGTGGGAACAATCTTCTAGCACAAGTGATGAAGATAACTTACCTACTTGGAATGATTTGAAGGAATTTCTGCAATCAAGATACCGTACCTTAGAACTCATAATGTCAGCATCAGGCACCCGTGACAAACCTGTAAAAGAACGTTCACACCTTGTTACTGCTACAGCAACTACAGCATCATCGTCGGCAGATAGAAAATGCGTGCTTTGTAAAGAAAAACACACTTTATGTCATTGTAAGGATTTTACCAAACTGCAACCTACTGAGAGATCTGAATACGTCAAGTCAAATAAACTTTGCTTTAATTGTTTGGTACCAGGCCATTCTGCATATCAATGTAAATTGCAAATGACCTGTCGTATATGTAAGCGACGTCATCATACTCTTCTGCACCAAAATAAAGATTCTGCTTCTTCGGCACAAACTGAAGACTCTAAACAACCGAAGGCAGCACAACCCAGTGTAGAAGAGAAGGAGGAAATAGTCAACACCACGATCGCGTCGCATCACAGTGCCCAACAAAGTACAAGTATAGCAGTGCTGGCCACGGCAACAGTTTTAGCAAGAAACGAGCACAATCACACTGTTGTTCTACGTGCGCTAGTGGACCAAGGTTCGCAGGCTTCATTTATCAGCGAGAAGGCGACTCAACTGCTCAAACTAACCAGGCAAACAGCAAGAGGAAATATCATTGAGGTGGGTTCCACAAGAACAAGCATTGATCACGTGGTCCAACTTAGGATTGGTTCTCGATGGAATCCAAGCTTCGAGATTAACATACAAGCATACGTCATGAGTAAACAGTTGACCACGAGAATCCCCTCCAAAGCTGTTACTGTCACACATTGGCCACACCTAGAAGGACTCAAGCTGGCTGACCCGGACTACCACAAACCGGGTTCCATTGACTTGCTTCTAGGTGTCAAAGAGTATGCACAAATCGTGCAACAACAATTAATCAAAGGTCCTCCCGGTTCTCCATGTGCCCAAGAAACAAACCTGGGATGGATCTTGTTTGGAGAAATTAATACAAATTTAAAAGAAGAATCTTTTCTGGTCCTTCATCAGCAAATTGAAGTAGATAACCTGTTGAAATCCCTTTGGGAAATTGACACTGAAAAGAAAAGGAAATTAACAAGAGAAGAAAAACTATGTGAAACAATATATGAAAACACTCATGCAAGAACAAAAGAAGGAAGATACATAGTAAAGTTACCTTTTAAAACCGATAATCCCTTATCACCTAATGGAAACACAAAAGAAATAGCAAGACAAAGATTATTACAACTTGAAAGAAGATTTAGTAAAGCACCTTCACTCAAAGAAGATTACCAAAAGGCCATGCAAGAATATATAAAGTCAAATTATATGGAAGAAATACCTGAAAAAGAAACTAAGAAAATCAAAACGGTGTACTTACCTCATCACGCCGTTGTCCGCGTTGAAAAGGAGACCTCGAAGACACGCGTCGTGTTCGATGCTTCTGCTAAAGGCTCGAATCATCTCTCTCTCAATGATGAACTGCTGGTGGGTCCTCAACTGCAGGATGACCTTCGAGATATTGTTATGAGATCGAGATTACATTACGTATGCTATGCAAGTGATATACAAAAGATGTACCTGCAAGTCTTACTACAAGAACAAGACGCCGACACCTATCAACGCCTTTTGTGGAGAGAAGAAGAGTCAGACCCCATCAAAGAGTACCGAATGCTTCGTGTACGTTTGGCACAGCGTCAGCACCTCATCTAGCAGTACGAACTCTTCATCAAGTGGCTGAAGATGAAGGGCAAAATCATCCAAGGGCTGAACGCATTATCAAGTCAGACTTCTACATGGATGATTTGATATCTAGGGATGACACTGCAGAGAAAGCTATACAGACAGCTCAAGAAGTTTCTTGTATACTGCAAAAGGGTGGCTTCATATTATCAAAATGGTCTTCCAATTCTACCGAGTTCATGCAATCTATAGATGCCAATAGGAGAACTACTCGAGTACACTTAGATTTAAAATTAGATGGAACTGTCCAAGCCCTAGGATTGATCTGGAATCTAGGAACAGATCAGTATCAATATAAAATAAACTTACCGGTGATGCCAGATAATATCACAAAAAGAACAATCCTATCGGATATGCAAAAACTGTTTGATCCGCTGGGATGGATTGCTCCGAGTTTGATCTTAGCTAAAATGCTTATACAAAAGCTATGGCTGGAAAAGGTTGGCTGGGATGACAAAATAAGCCAACAGCTGGCGGACGAATGGTTTACTCTTCGTGAAGACTTTCAAGAAGTAAAAGAAGTATGTATTGATCGATGGCTTGGCACATTGAGTATGGATTTAGACAAAATTGAAGTTCATGGCTTCAGCGACGCCTCCACGCGAGCATATGCAGCAGTGGCTTATGTCCAAACAAAGATGCGAGACGGCTCGGTGTCAACAAAACTGATAGCGGCAAAGACCAGAGTGGCCCCACTACGAACTGTTTCCTTACCACGATTAGAGCTGTGTGGAGCGGTGTTGTTGTCGAGGTTGCTTAAGCAAATAGAGCAAGCCATGAAAATACCTGCATCAAACATCTATGCATGGACAGATTCAACTATTGTACTTGCATGGTTATCTGGCGATCCCCACAAATGGAAAACATTTGTAGCGAACCGGGTTGTAGAGATCGCTGAAAATGTAAACAACAACCACTGGTTTCATGTATCATCTGAAGAAAATCCTGCAGACATTGGGTCTCGGGGCATGTTGCTAGTTGATCTGAAAGGGTCCGATGTATGGTGGAAGGGTCCAGCTTGGCTCTCTGAAACAGAAATAGGATTAAAACAAGAAAACACATCTACAGAATTAGAAATGAAACAGGATAAAATACAATCAAATTTAAAAATAGAACATGAAGAAAGTATAAAGTTACAATTCAAAGAATTCGATAATCTAAGAGAATTAATAAAAGTGATAACCTATTGTCGAAGATTTTTAAATTTTAAAAGAAACACGGAACAAGGTTTCACTACAAAGGAATTAGAAGAGTCTTTAATTAAATGCATTAAATTAGTACAACAAGAAGAATTTAAAGATGAAATAGAAAGACTAAAATTAAATAAATCTGTAAAAGCAGAAAGTAAAATTAAAACCTTGAATCCTTACCTGGATGAAGATGGTGTCCTCAGGGTGGGCGGTCGACTTCGTAACGCGAACTTGGAGGAACAGGCTAAACATCCTATTATACTAGGAAACAAAAACGATTTGGTGCCTTTGATTATCGCTGACGCACATAATCACACGTTGCATGGCGGCGTTCAACTTATGTTAAGTTACATGAGCACAAAGTATTGGGTTATACGAGGCAAAGCACTTATAAAATCATGTATACACAAGTGTCTAGTATGTGCTAGACTCAGAACACGATCAAGGATGCAGCTAATGGGTGATCTGCCTAAAGCGAGAGTAACTCCTGCTCGAGCTTTCATGCATACCGGAGTTGATTTTGCAGGCCCATTTCAAATCAGCATGTCCAAGGGAAGAGGCATTAAAACTCAGAAAGCATACATCTGCCTGTTGATATGTATGTCAACCAAAGCCATGCATCTTGAGCTGGTTAGTGATTTAACGTCCGAAGCTTTTATCGCTGCATTCAAGCGGTTCGTTTCAAGAAGAGGAAAATGCAGTGACATATGGAGTGACCAGGGCCGAAATTTTGTCGGTGCCAACAAAGAATTGATGGCCGCATGGAAGGAAGCAAATCTGGTGTTTGAAGGTGTCATATCGAACACATTGGCACTGGAAGGTACACAATGGCATTACATACCAGCATACTCACCGAACTTTGGAGGCTTGTGGGAGGCGGGTGTAAAATCTGTCAAACACCATTTGAAACGCGTGCTTACCACTAATCTCACATATGAGGAAATGACCACGGTGCTGTGCCAAATTGAGGCTTGTCTCAATTCTAGGCCATTGTGTCCTATCGATGACAAGGACCCAGACTGCATAGAAGCATTAACACCTGGCCACTTTTTAATAGGTGAAGCTCCTATCGTTGTACCGTCACCTGATTTCAAAGACATAAAGACTCATTCCTTATCCCGGTGGCAATACACCCAAAAATTGCTTGGCGACTTCTGGCGACGTTGGCATCAAGAATACCTAACTCGATTACAACAACGTCCCATTTGGTTGAAGAAAGCTGAGGAGTTCAAAATTGGCGATGTTGTTTTAATAAAAACCGAAGGATTACCGCCAAATTTTCTTTGGGTCGTGTTGTAGAAAAACATCCTGGAGAAGATGGCATTACAAGAGTATACTGCATAAAAAGTGGCGACAATGTAGTGAAGAGATGTTGTTCGAAGTTATGCCCTTTGCCTATTGCTACTGAGTAACCTGTTATGTTTAAGTTAATGTTTTGTTCGGGTTTATTATGTTAAAGTTAGCCTTTAGTATTGTCAGAGTAAAATTTTGGATTAGTAAAAGAACTAAGTCCTTTTGGTGGGCGGTATGTTGTGTCTATATATGCATGTATTATGTGATCGCTACTTGTTTACTACCATCTGTATGCCCCCACCTCAGTTTAGTCGCAAATAAATCGTCTTGAAGCATACACGCATTTTAAATAACCAAATTCCTGCTAAGCAAATCTAGACCTTATCCAACACAACACATATTATTGCAATGTTTCTGCCATTACACATCATAACATCACGCCTGAGTCCTTTGAAGGGGTACGCAGAACAGAATATTCAGCTATATTTCCGTTGTTTAAGCATTGATTTTAAAAATTATTTTTGAATAATGCTTTAATATTTTTTTTATTTAGCGTGGCCAGTTCGATCTGTAGTGTAGCGTCAGCAGCGCATGTACAGTCAGGTCACTATACATGCGATGTACAGTCGTGAGACTGTACAAACTCACTAAAAAGAGAAAAATAAATTCATTTTTAACAAAAAAGTTAAACCGACTTCAAGAAACGAAAAAGAGGCACTGAAAAGCGAAAAATAACTTAATTTACAGACTTACTGATTTATTAGAAGTCGGTGCCAGCCAACTTTGTTTGTTGTGTCTGAACTACATTACTATGATGTAATCAATTGAAATATGGCCTCCCTTGGGCTAGGCACCGACTTCTAATAAATCAGTAAGTCTGTAAATTAAGTTATTTTTCGCTTTTCAGTGCCTCTTTTTCGTTTCTTGAAGTCGGTTTAACTTTTTTGTTAAAAATGAATTTATTTTATTTTTTATTTATTAGAACTTCATGCACATTATGTACATAGGCGGACTTAATGCCATAGGCATTCTCTACCAGTCAACCTAATAAGTGGTGCAGAGAATAAAAAGTAGGTGCATTATGAACGAAAATAAACCATTAGGTACTATAAACTTAGTAGATAAGCTGTGAGGTAGATATAGATACAACGCAGTAGATACCAATATATATAAATATGTAATGGGTAACTAATAATATATACAATATATACATGGAAATATACCTACATAAATAAATGAATACAATATACGTACACATAATAATAACAATACATATATTATAAAATATAGATACTAAATTTAGAAAATATAGATATTATGAAGTTTCTTCCAGTTTATCGAGCATGCGTTTCCGAACCGCCGATTTAAACGTGTAATGGCTAGTGGCCCTCCTGATCCCGGGAGGTAACTAGTTCCAAAGAAATATGGATTGTACAGGGAAGGAGGAGTGAATGAAGCCAGTGCGATGAGTAGGACAGCGCAAGACGAGGTTATTTGTCGAGCGTAGGTTTCTGTTATGGTTAGAGCCAAGATATTGAATATAATGATATTGAAGTTATTGTATAAAAATGTTCGTAAAGTATGTCTACATGTTGTAGAGATATTTATCTATAGAAACATTTATTGCTATCACTTTATTATCGGTTTATTTTCATTTCAAGAATCAACTGTCATAATTGTTAGGTGTTCGTCTCTAAAATAATAAATGCTTATCAAAACATAGGTTATCAAAATTATTGAACCTAGGAGAACTGAATAATTATAGGTACTTACTGTACCAACTAATCGAGAAAAACAAAAATATGACAGAATCATAAAATAAACACTTGGGCAGGTACCTACCTACTTAATATTTTTTAACTTAGTAGCTATACAAAAACTAATAACTCCAAAAGGTTATCGCTATGAGCCTTCAGATCACGATCTCTCTCCATCTCATTATTTAGATGACTTATTTATAAATGACTAGCTTTTGCCCGCAGCTCCGCCCGCGTGGATGTCGGTTATCGCGACCAAACATAGCCTATGTTCTTTCTCAATGTCTAATCTACCCCTATACCAAATTTCATGAAAATCGGTTCAGTGGTAAAGGCGTGAAAGCGTGACAGACAGATTTACTTTGGCATTTATAATATTAGTATGGATGGATAGTGATGATATTAGTTTACACATTGCCGGTGGAGCAGCGGGTATTCTATATAATAGCATACATTACGTAGGCATTCTACAGAGTACCTGAAATATATAGATTGCTGGTAACAGACATACGAATTATACATTCATACATACATACATAACATAAACTCACGCCTATATCCCCGAAGGGGTAGGCAAAGGTGCTAGCACCCACATTTCACCGTTTATGGTTAGATCCCAATGTAATAGGTGGCGAGCCTATTGCCATTAACCGAGCACTTATAAACCTGCGATATTATACCTTCATATGTTACAAAGTTAGATGGGTGCGGTAATATATTGAAAAATTACCCATTGGGTTTCATAGCCTTATAGGCTGCGCTCAACTTGCCCATGAGGCGAAAAATAAGGCCATTGCCACATTTACTACCCCCATTATATAAACCCCAAGGAGGGCGTCCAACCAAGTTTTTTGGAACATTCTGTACTTGTCAACGAACTGAATAAATTGTTAATGTTAAAAAAGTAGGTATATTTGCGCTATTCACTCATAATAATGGTAAGCTCTTGGTGAGTGGCGACATCACATAGGTATTAAAGATACATTTAAGCACTCCGTATTATGTAACATCCTTTGTGGGAGACTGGTATCTGTACTGGAAAACCTTGTCACAAACAACAACAACACAAATACAAACTCAATGTTAATTCTGTATTTGTATTACATCAGTACCTAAATATTTCACTGCGTATTCCAGTTATTCAAGTAAGTTCATTGATATCTCCATAAAATTGTTTATATCGGAGAAGATTGATAAAATTTAAAATTGTTTCGTACTATATAAATTAGAAAAAGAGCGACTTGTGTTTCAGTATCAATTATTCATAGCCCAAGCTCGGTCTTAGCATATGTATAACAGTATTTATTATACTTATTATATGGGTGAATTTCAACAAATGCCATTTTTTTTATCATATCGGTGAACTTTTTCATTTATATGTTTTTTGTATATTTTTCAGGTTTTATGTAATCTTTATGATATCATGTATCCCCAAATTTAATATCATCAACGTATCATTTAAGATTATGGAGAAAATTCAGTTTGAAATTTGGTTTCCACCGACATGAAAAACCCGCACCGATTATTTTTCTGTACACCGATATGATAAGTTTATACACCGAAATGATATACATATCCACCGATATGATTAAATATCCACCGAAATGATATAATCTATCCACCTTTGAACATCAAAAAGGAAATATTAGGTGCCTTATTTTTACAAGAATGACTTAAAACTGAATACCTGACCTGAAGAAGATCATATCCAACGAGAACTGAGTTCTTGGAGATCCAATTAAAATATATTTTTTTTTGGAATTATATATGTAGCTATTTTATTATATTTACTTTTCTTTTTTTATAATACATAATTAATTTTAAAAAAGAACGTTTATAAGCTGGTAACACAAATCAATCAATTAGCCTATTGCAGTCCACTGCTGGTCATAGGCCTCTCCCAATATGCGCCACGTTTGCTGATCCTCCGCCTTCCGCATCCAGTCCGTCCCAGCCACCTTTCATAGGTCGTCAGTCCACCTGGCTAGGAGGTGTCCCACCTTCCGTTTGCCTCCTCGCGGTCTCCACTCTAGGACTTGTCTGTTCCAACGGCAATCAGTCCTTCGGCAGATGTGGCCAGCCCACTACCACTTCAGCTTGCTTATTCTGCAAGCTATGTCGGTAACTTTGGTTCTCGTTTGGTTTGTTGGACCTCGTTTCTAATTCTATCCTTCAAAGAAACTCCAAGCATAGCTTGCTGCGCATTTTTAGGTTACGGACTAACCCCACCTTCAGTGGCCACGTTTCGGCACCGTAAGTCATAACAGGCAGGACGCACTGGTCGGAAAACCTTTGTTTTTAGGCATTGCGGCAAGGGGGAGGAGAAGACCTGACGTAATTTGCCAAATGCTGCCCACCCCAGTTGAATTCTTCTGGCTACTTCTTTCTCGAAGTTGTTTTTACCGAGCTGAATAACCTGCCCCAGATAGATATACCTATTTTTTAACAATTTCGAGTGTCGCTCCTTCGATGGCAATCGCTCTCGGTACAACATGCTCGTTGAACACCATCTTGGTTTTATCCAAGTTTACACTGAGGCTGACTTGTTGAGAAGCTCCATTCAAGCTGTGCATCATTTCGCCCAGTTGTTCCAGTGACTCCGCAACTATGACGATGTCGTCGGCGAACCGAGGGTGTGAGATGTACTCACCGTTGATGTTGATACCCCGCCCAGTCCAACCCAGAGTCTTGAAGACGTCCTCCAATGCGTTGGTAAATAGTTTGGGAGATATAACATCTCCCTGTCTCACTTCACGTTGGAGGCTAATGGGTTTCGTCTTCTTCTTCGGCAGTGTCATACAAGCCTCTCAGCCCCTCGATGTACAATCGAGACGGCACCGCTGCAGGGCATCCAGCACTGCCCAGGTTTCGATAGAGTCGAAGGCTTTTTCGTAGTCCACAACGCCAAACACAGCGGCTGGTTGTATTCCTGAGTCTTTTCTACAATCTGCCAAACAGTATGGATGTGGTCCACAGTACTATAGTCTTTTCAAAACCCGACTTGCTCAGGTGGCTGGAACTCGTCGAGCTTACCTGCGAGGCGATTTGTGACGACTCTCGAGAACAACTTGTAGACATGACTCAGGAGTGAGATGGCCTGCGTTCTTCAGCAAGGTCTTGTCACCTTTGTTGAAGAACAGTACCACCGCACTCTCGCTCCATGCCCTTGCGGGATGACGGATTTAAAGAGGCTTACTAGCTCTTTCAGGATTGGAGCCCCACCTGCTTTCAGCAGCTCAGTAGTAATTCCATCATCACCAGGGTACCTGTTGTTCTTTAGTTGCCTGAGAACCACATCCTACCCCGCACTGCTCGAAATCTGGCATATCTTCGGTGTACTTAGTGGCGCGTAAGTGGGGCTCTGTGGTCTTCACCGCTGTGTCCCGTTGGTTTACTCGTCGAATTAGAATTTTACTCATTGAATTTTGTCGATCTCTTTGAGTATCTCGAACTTTGAGGTATTCGTTTTACCATTCCCAGTTTCAAGTTTCATCAGATGGGGCCTCCTCAACTACTGAGCGAACACTTCCGACCCCCTATTACGCTCGATTGTCTCCTGAATAGTGCGAGTGTTGGAGCGGCGGAGGTCGCGTCATATCAGCTTTTTGATTCGCTGGTTTAACGCTCTCCCATCTGACGAAGACGACTGTGTGGATGATTACACCTCTTTCTCATAAGTTCGAGAGTCTCAGGAGAGATTGCTGTTTGCATTTGCTGTTTGCTGTTTGCATTTCACGGGAAACATCTTCCGAGACACTACCTGCAATGGTTTGACCACTATGTCGGCCTTCTCGTCAATGCCTCCCTAGAGGTTTCCAGTATTGTGAAACGATTTTGAAGTTCCAGTTGGAACTTTTCGGACCCTAGAGCTACTTGGAATGGCGTAGGTGGGAGGGTTGACCTTATCATTCGGAATCTTTCAGCCTTGATGTTGATATTTAGAGAGCCTCGGATAAGTCGGCGCTCACCGACTTCCAGTATTAAAATCACATTGATCACACTTGTTGATCTCCAAATATGTGCTTAGGTACCGTTATGAAAAAAGTCTACATCGTCTCTTATCATAGTCCACTGCCTGTGGAAATTTTTCTTAAAGAAACTATTCATTAAGAAGAGCCCCTGTGACTCAAGGAAGCTGACTAGCATTTGCCCCCTGCGATTTCTGCATCCCACTCCATAAGATGCGCTTTTCGTATCGTCGCGTTCTTGTACTCCCACTTTGGCATTGAAGTCCCCCATGTATGTATGTGTTTATATGTATGTTCTTGTATGTTCCATTTTTCCTTTGTATACTTAACGAAATCTCACGGGATCAACCGATATGATAAAACGACTCACCGAGATGATAAAGTATCTACCGATATGATAAAGCAATCCACCGATGTGACAAAACTGTGCATTGATCATGAATCAAAACACCGATATTAGATGTAAGACACCGATTCGTCTTTTCTTATCATTTTCGGTGTAAATTATCATATCCGTGGTAATAAAGACCACCGATTACACCGATATGCGAACACCGACGTGAGGAATTACACACTTTTTAGACAATTAGAAAAAATGCATAATATCTAGGTTAAATTCAATAACAATCAATGAAGCTAATTCACTTACTACGTCTATTAGAACCAAACAACAATAATAAAACTGCTTATTACACTAGAAAGATGGAACCACCGATAATATAAAATAATTGTCCGGGAGCAACTAAAATGGCATACTTACGTTATTGGCAGGAATATGCAGCGATTTGCCATACGTCCGTCCTGACTGCGCACTAGCAGGCACTAACGAGAGAAATAAAATTGGGGTGGGGACACTGTCGGACTCGTGAATATAAAGTTATGTGTAAATTACTTTTGGTCACCGATTTGAGAACATTTTGCAGGACAAGTACGTTTGTGCCTCTCAGTAATAATAATCGTTAATTATGTAATAAAATATGCCTAAGATTAATAATAAAACTAATATTCTATGAAATAGAATAATTTATATACTTAAATTACTTATTTTTATTAGTGTATAAGCTTTTTTGTTTGTAAAAAAAGTAGAGGGACAGCACCGATTTGAAAAAAATAGAGGTTTATGTATTTATTTCTACCTTTATATATAGTCCTAGCCAAAATATATTTTTGCCACAACCCATTAACAACCTATTGAATACTAAAAAAAATAATTCAGAACAATATTCCTTTTTTCAAATACTAATTTCACCGAAGACAAAAAAAAAAGCCATTTGGGAAATTCACCCATATGGTCATACTAACCTTTTCTCATTAAGGTGTGCTGTAAAGTGTTCATACTTCAAAAAATGTCTCGACTAGGATCCGTAACATTGAGTATCTCAATTTTAGTTGTTCTATTTGACTCAGGTGCGTACCTACCTACCTATGAAATATGTTCACTCAACGACTTATATTGATTACCACTAAAATATTTAAAGACGTACCTTTTAAACTGGGATACACATATCAATATAATTGGTGTATAAGTGGTATTAGAATATTTAATGTTTTGTTCATTATTTTATGATAGATACTTTACTTAGACTTCGTTAAATTAGTTTTGTCGTTAATGTTGTCCAGGGAGCTAAGGGAGTAAACATACTAAAAGTTCCCGCGTCTAGAAGGTGAGCCGGGTGGGGGGGGGGGGGGGGATTAAAGTCTCATCAGTTTTCGAGCATAACGCTCCGAAAAAGTGAATTTCCAAATTTTCACTTCTCCGGAACGTATAGTTCGAAAATAGATAGGAATTCAGAAAAAGTGTAACGACAAATTTTGTAGATAATTTTATAAGCTTTCATTACGTAGAAAATATTCTTTCTCTAGCGTTGCTTTTAAAGATATTGGCAAAAAAACTCAAAAATGGGAACTTTGGCCCCCCTCGCCACTCCGGTTCACCTCCTAGACGCGGGGACTTTTAGTATGTTTACTTCCTTAGCTCCCTGAACAACATTCAGATGAAATTTCTTAGGACCCAGCTCACGCACTCTACAACTACTTTGTTAAGTGGACTATATGGATTAAATTAGGTATTGTAGACCACTATCAACAAGCACTAAATTAACTTTAGCTAATGTAGGCACTACCTTACCTATGATTGAACTATTTTTTCTCTTATTTCCAGGATTATCCATACATTGTTACCAATGTACTTCAGTGGCCAATTCAACATGTGCAGATCCACAAGAGTCACTATCTAACCAGCATATGGTGGTAAGTGTTACCTAATACTGGGTGATTATAAAGTCGTTTCGGATAAAAAGATTTTGGACGCAGTTTCGATAGTAAAATCGTCTGGAAGTATTAAGTTGGCGGAAAAAAAACTCTTTTTAAATATTGTATGGGAATAATGAGCAGGTGAAAGGCGTACTGTGCGGTATGAAAGGAACTTTATCCCACGCACACTCAAGCTGTGGAATGAACTCCCCGCGGTGGTTTTCCCAAGCGATTACAATATGGGGCACTTCAAGAAGGGCATTAGAAGGTTTCTTCAGGGTCGGCAACACGAGTGTGACGCCCCTGGTGTTGCACGCGTCTATAGGCCATGGTAACCACTTTCCACCAGGTGGGCCGTGTGCTTGTCTGCCACCTAAGTGGTATAAAAAAAAATACCTACTGTATGGGGGTTGTAAAAAAAAGTTTTTTTTTACGCCAAAATAATACTTCCAGACGATTTTGCTATCGAAACTGTGTCCAAAATCTTTTTATCCGAAATCACCCAGTACCACCAGAAACCACCCAGATCAATCTGATGCTGACTGTACCTACCTAAGGTACAGTCAGCATCAGATTGATCTTAAGTGGCAGAGTCAGACCCTGGTCAAGACCGATTTGAAAGATTACCATGGTATTAAGATCTTTTTGAGTACTTTGCTGGAAAAAATCGATCTGATGCTAACTGTGTATAGCCTTTGTAATCCGAATTACATCAGAATGCCGCCACACACAGTGATGTATTATATTAAACACAGGCAGGGGTGTAAACACAGGCAGGGGTGGTTTAATACTTTTTAAAGTAACAAAATATTTGGGAAGGAGTGGGTGGATGAGTCATGTGTATATTTAATAATAAGTACAACCTTTTGTTTCTAGGACTGCGCATCTCAGGAAAGTAATTATACCAAAATTTATCGAAGTTTAGGTCTTGCTCCTGAACTAATGGTCGGTCTCGTTGGTGGTCCGAGATATTGCAACAAGATTGTTCTGCGTAAGTACAAAAACTTTCCGTGTTATTTATTGTAATTAAATTTTGGAATCGTATCGTAAGAGGCGGGACTACTTTAAGGATACTGCACCATACGATGTAGTATATGGTGCACAACATTAAATTAAGTCTAAAGTAATATCATAAATCTGAAGAGTTTGTTTCTTTGTTTGTTTGGTTGAATGCGCTAATCTCAGGAACTACTGGTTCCAATTGCAAAATCTTTCTTCTATTGAAAAGTCCGTTTAACGAGGAAGGTATATAGGCTATATATCATTACGCTACTACTCAGGAGAGCGGAGCAGTAATTAATATCCCATCAAAAACAATACTTGTAAAAAAATGCCAAGCCTCGCCGCCCTCGGTTCTTCTACCGCAAAAAGTTGTGAGATCCATGTAATACCAAGTCGGTTAATTTATTCAGTCCCTACTTCAGATACCTTCTGTCCTAAGTTATTACGTAATAAGCTTTTATGTTTTAAATGTAATAAATTGACTTGGCAATCGCACTAAACAATCTTATTTAATGTAATTATTGTAATGTGCTATGCATTGTGTTTTCATGCGATGGCCAAGTCAATTTATTAATTCAAAATATAAAAACTTATTACGTAATAACTTAGGACAGAAGGTATCTGAAGTAGGGACTGAATAAATTAACCGACTTGGTATTACATGGATCTCACAACTTTTTGCGGTAGAAGTACCGAGGGCGGCGAGGCTTGGCATTTTTTTACAAGTATTGTTTTTGATGGGATATTAATTACTGCTCCGCTCCCACTCCCACTCCCACTCCCACTCCCACTCCCACTCCCACTCCCACTCCCACTCCCACTCCCACTCCCACTCCCACTCCCACTCCCACTCCCACTCCCACTCCCACTCCCACTCCCACTCCCACTCCCACTCCCACTCCCACTCCCACTCCCACTCCCACTCCCACTCCCACTCCCACTCCCACTCCCACTCCCACTCCCACTCCCACTCCCACTCCCACTCCCACTCCCACTCCCACTCCCACTCCCACTCCCACTCCCACTCCCACTCCCACTCCCACTCCCACTCCCACTCCCACTCCCACTCCCACTCCCACTCCCACTCCCACTCCCACTCCCACTCCCACTCCCACTCCCACTCCCACTCCCACTCCCACTCCCACTCCCACTCCCACTCCCACTCCCACTCCCACTCCCACTCCCACTCCCACTCCCACTCCCACTCCCACTCCCACTCCCACTCCCACTCCCACTCCCACTCCCACTCCCACTCCCACTCCCACTCCCACTCCCACTCCCACTCCCACTCCCACTCCCACTCCCACTCCCACTCCCACTCCCACTCCCACTCCCACTCCCACTCCCACTCCCACTCCCACTCCCACTCCCACTCCCACTCCCACTCCCACTCCCACTCCCACTCCCACTCCCACTCCCACTCCCACTCCCACTCCCACTCCCACTCCCACTCCCACTCCCACTCCCACTCCCACTCCCACTCCCACTCCCACTCCCACTCCCACTCCCACTCCCACTCCCACTCCCACTCCCACTCCCACTCCCACTCCCACTCCCACTCCCACTCCCACTCCCACTCCCACTCCCACTCCCACTCCCACTCCCACTCCCACTCCCACTCCCACTCCCACTCCCACTCCCACTCCCACTCCCACTCCCACTCCCACTCCCACTCCCACTCCCACTCCCACTCCCACTCCCACTCCCACTCCCACTCCCACTCCCACTCCCACTCCCACTCCCACTCCCACTCCCACTCCCACTCCCACTCCCACTCCCACTCCCACTCCCACTCCCACTCCCACTCCCACTCCCACTCCCACTCCCACTCCCACTCCCACTCCCACTCCCACTCCCACTCCCACTCCCACTCCCACTCCCACTCCCACTCCCACTCCCACTCCCACTCCCACTCCCACTCCCACTCCCACTCCCACTCCCACTCCCACTCCCACTCCCACTCCCACTCCCACTCCCACTCCCACTCCCACTCCCACTCCCACTCCCACTCCCACTCCCACTCCCACTCCCACTCCCACTCCCACTCCCACTCCCACTCTCTCACTCTCACTCTCACTCCCACTCCTACTTCTTCACTTTTCGTCATCATTAAGTTTATTCAGATACATACTAGTTTAGGCGTAAAAGCGTAATACTAACAAATAACAGACGCTCAGATAGTTACTTTCGCATTTATTATAATACTTCGTTAGACTGATATTAGTATGGATGGATTCATGTACACTGAAACGTTCACTGCAAATGTTACTTTGTAATCCCATATATTTATATGAGATTACAAAGTTATTTATGCAGTTGGTGAAATTGCTGAAATTGAAGAATATTTTAATTTTCCCTTGAGTTGTACACTAAACACTACTTACCTTCTAAATTTGAGGCTTCTACGTCTGCTAGAAGTGCCTTAGAGTTTTGATGATCGGTCAGTCAGTGAGTGACAAAATTTGCAAAATTTGCAAACTTTGACTAGTTATAATTCTTAAACTACTGGTTCAAATTGAATGAAATTTTAAATACATAGTGCTTTTACAGTGTCTACTTAGTAACCGAAGATTCAGGCTTCTAGGTTTATCCACAACGAAGTTCTAGGGGGTCGAAAATGGCCTGAAGTGCTTCGAGAAAATAGTGTTACGGCCGTGCCGCTCTTTTTTGCTCGACTTGGCGGGGGCACCGTGCCCCCAGATCAACAAAGCGGGCTAAAGGGGTGATACGGGGTTTGATTTTAAACATATCTTTTATTTACAGAGACTGGTTACGTCATCCGCCAGTGCTGCGACGGTAGTTCTGACTTGAATTACATATGTCGGCACCTGAAAAAATTATTTCCTGTCGTCGATTATTGCCGAGTTTGTGACAGCGATTACTGTAACGGAGAATAAGTTTCTTATGTATTATGTTGATAGTAGATAGAAAAAAAACTAGTTTAAATAGTTTAGTGGCCTTCAAGTACATTGTTGTTCTAATCTTTTGTTGTTATTTTTTAAATGCCAATAAAACCGGGGTTGGTTTAATAGATTTTGTAAGGTGCATGTGCAATGTGCATAATAATATATCAGTCAGCATCAAATCTATCTCGACTACAAAGTTTCAAAATTATCGTAATACCATGGTATTAAGAGCAAGTCAAACTGTTTTATTTATTTAAATTGTAGGTATTATCATCCGAACTAAAGTTGTGTACCAAATATCAGAACAAGCAGTCAACAGGAAAGGTTCTCCCCTTCCTGCCAAGGTATTAAGATCATTTTGAGTAGTTTCTTCTTCAAGATGGATCTGATGTTAGCTGTACTTACTTAAATAAGTAGACAGTTTATATTATATGTAAGGTAACTATGCATTTTAGAGTATTATAATAGTCCCTTGCCTACTAATTAAAAATTACACAGGTATAACAGCAAAAAGAAATTGCCACAGTACCATCAATGGTACTGTCTAATGGTACCACGGCAAACAAACGATATACGATTATTAAATATACTCGACATAGGTATATATTGTGTAATTTTTTTTAGTAAAGGTCGTATAGGCTATAGGTACCATTTAAGAAACACTTAAAAACTATTTAAAGAAATGACTCATAAAGTTTTAATGACAATATAAAGTGACGAGCGATAGGCATAAGTATCATGAATAATGAAGTACCTACTTACTATGCAAATGATTATTTTTCAGTGGGGAATTCCTTTTCGATAATTACATGGCCATTTGGTTGTTAGGTAATGTAGTTGTACGTTGTAGACTCTACAATGTAGAGGAGAGTCACTAAGCTTTGATACAAACTACTCGTATTCGTTCAAATGACGAGTGCCGCCTGCACTGGAGTGAGATATGAAACCTATCTGTGAGGATAGAGAAGCACCACCAGGTGCTCATAGAGGAGTGTACTGAAAATCCCTACTAATATTATAAATGCGAAAGTAACTCTGTCTGTCTGTCTGTCTGTCTGTCTGTCTGTCTGTCTGTCTCCCTTTTACGACTAAACCGCTGAACCGATTTGATGAAATTTGGTATAAAGGTAGGTTAGACCTTGAGAAAGGACATAGGCTATGTTTGGTCGCGATAACCGACATCCACGCGGGCGGAGCCGCGGGCAAAAGCTAGTTTTAATATAAAATTCATTATGAGCAGGTAAAATGGCCCTTGCGTTAAGAGATTGTAGAATATGCGGGATTCCCTGTATTAAAAAAGTCTATTAAACTCAAATAAAAAGCAGAAGTAACATCGAAATGGCACCCTCGGTTGTGGGACTGCATTGTCCTCATAGTACGAGAGCCCACGACCAAAATTTTTGGCTCATAGCAATACAGCCAAAACCGCATCAAATCGATAGATACGATTATCCTGAACTCGAAAAAACCAATATCAGACATTTTCCGCGTAGCGTTTGATCTGACCGAATTTTCAAAATTGTCAAAGAATTTTACCGAACTGCATCATAGCAATATGTCTGATTTGCAGACTGTAGTTGAATGATAGTTCTGAGATACCGGAAACATATTTTTCAGACGTTAGTGGTGTAGCGCAAACCCGTAAAATCACTTGAAAAAATTAAAAATGAGACAAAAAAAATGTCTCATAGCAATACGTCTGAAAATCTTTTTTATTAGTAAATTTTGGTTATTTAATGCGAACAAAACAATTTTCAGACGGAAATGTGAACGCATTAAATTTTGAGACCGTTTTGAAAATGTTAACAAATTTTACCGATCGGTATCATAGCAATATGTCTGAAAATTGTTGGACATGATAAAATAAGTTGTCCACATGTGCAAAAAATTTATATCAGACAAATTAAGTGTAGCATCTTCTCTATCAGACAACTTTTCGATAAGTGGCAACTCGATTTCGGAGTAAATCGATTTCCTGCTTACTCTCTGCTTTTTACTCCGATATTCGGCCACTTCTTTGCACTTTTTCAGCGTCTCTTCGGTAAATTTTTTCTCTTTATCAATCGTTGTTTCTTTACAAAACACACAACTCAGGTCCGACATTTTACACCACCACAACCGCACAACGCATGACAACTATGGTAAGTAAGCGTCGTTCCAACGTTTGGAGCAGCTGCCGAGTGAGCTGTATAATAGTAATAGTATAAGAAAGGGGCAGGAGCGTAAGAAGCGCTGAGGCTGTTGAAATTAAATACTGATTGATTTGATAGTTTTGGTTCTATTTAAATCACACTTGAGTAACTTTTACAAAAGAAATAAGTAATGACATCTGTCATCTGTCAAAGTACATATAATAGACAAGGGAGATTCTTGAATATCTATGAAGGCTGTAAATTTAAAAAAAACATTTTCGTTTTTGGGAGTATATGCTACACTTAAAGTGTCTGAAAACAGGTTTTTGGTAATCATGGCAGCAATACGAAAAGTTAAAATTTTTTTTATCCGTATTGCTATGATACAGGTCGGCTAAATTTGTTGACATTTTCAAAAATGCGCTCTGGCTATGTGCTACGCACAAAATATCTGAAAACAAACTTTTTCGTAATACAATTATAAAATCTATGTACATTTTCACTATCAGACGTATTGCTATAATACCGACTGCCTTTTTTTTTGACACAGCAGAAATGGCCTCCCACGCAGTTGCTACACTTTCGACCGTTACTACACACTTAGTCGGGTTCAGAATCATACAATCTAACGATTTTATAGGGTTTTTGCCGTATTGCTATGAGACATGGTTTTGGTCGTGGGCTCTCGTACTATCATTTTGCCCCCGTCGCGCGTCGCCGCCCGCACTCATGGAGGACGGAGGTCGTTAAGCGACCTCCGACGCCCGAATCGCCACCTCAAATATTTACAATTCGAACGTTGTTTTTGAATATTGAACACCGTGTTAAATCCTACTAATATTATAAACGCATATGGAAACGCGTATGGATGGATGGATGTTTGTTACTCTTTCACGTAAAAACTACTCAAAGGATTTCAATGTAACCTTACAATATTATAGCTTACTAGCTTTTGCCCGCGGCTCCGCCCGCGTGGATGTCGTTATCGCAAACATAGCCTATGTCCCTTCTCAAGGTCTAAAATAGGTGGCGAGCCTATTGCCATTAACCGAGCACTTATAAACCTGCGATATTATACCTTCATATGTTACAAAGTTAGATGGGTGCGGTAAAATATTTAAAAATTACCCATTGGGTTTCATAGCTTTATAGGCTGTGCTCAACTTGCCCATGGAGCGAAAAATAGGGACATTGCCACATTTAGTACCCCAATTATATAAAACCCCAAGGAGGGCGGGGTCCAACCCAAGCTTTTTGGAACATTCTGTACTTGTCAACGAACTTAATAAATTGTTAATGTTAAAAAAGTAGGTTTATTTGCGCTATACACTCATAATAATGGTAAGCTCTTGGTGAGTGGCGACATCACATAGGTATAAAAGATACATTTAAGCACTCCGTATTATGTAACATCCTTTGTGGGAGACTGGTATCTGTACTGGAAAACCTTGTCACAAACAACAACAACACAAAAACAAACTCAATGTTTTTCTGTATTTGTATTACATCAGTACCTAAATATTTCACTGCGTATTCCAGTTATTCAAGTAAGTTCATTGATATCTCCATAAAATTGTTTATATCGGAGAAGATTGATAAAATTTAAAATTGTTTCGTACTATATAAATTAGAAAAAGAGCGACTTGTGTTTCAGTATCATTTATTCATAGCCCAAGCTCGGTCTTAGCATATGTATAACAGTATTTATTATACTTATTATATGGTCATACTAACCTTTTCTCATTAAGGTGTGCTGTAAAGTGTTCATACTTAAAAAAATGTCTCGACTAGGATCCATAACATTGAGTATCTCAATTTTAGTTGTTCTATTTGACTCAGGTGCGTACCTACCTACCTATGAAATATGTTCACTCAACGACTTATATTGATTACCACTAAAATATTTAAAGACGTACCTTTTAAACTGGGATACACATATCAATATAATTGGTGTATAAGTGGTATTAGAATATTTAATGTTTTGTTCATTATTTTATGATAGATACTTTACTTAGACTTCGTTAAATTAGTTTTGTCGTTAACTCTACTTAATTTTTAACGAACATGTTATGTATTGTGTATGTTTTTAACAAAATTTATTTAGGTATTTAAACTTCACTGCGTTGGTACCTAAGTACAACAAAATTGTCTTAGTAAGAAGAAAAGAAATTCATCATCATCTGCATATAGACGTATTCTCCTGATTGCAAACGTGGCCAAGATGACCTCGAAGCTCAGGGTCCGCCTTGAGCTTGAGTAAGAAGAAAAGAAATTGTCTTAGGAAAAGTTAGACTTTTATAAGAAACTAGCTGAATCTGCGAACTTCGTACCGTAAAAATTAAAGAATCGACTAATAGTCGATTCTTTAATTTTCTAGTTTTTTTAGAGTCTTTCAGGCATTTTTTTATTTTTTTCTTTACGTAAGAACCATCCTCGTATTTCAAGGAATATTTAAAAAAAGAATTTGCGAAATCAGTTCAGCTGTTCTCGAGATTTGCGCTTAGTATAGGGTTGCCATACGTCCCCGTACGCCGGGACATGTCCCCGTTTGGGGCCTGGTGTCCCGGCGTCCCCGTCAATAAGCAAATTGTCCCGGTTAAACATTTTTAGTATTATATTAGAGTGCTGGACTTGGTTGGTAAACAGTAATATACCTACAATAAACGCGACTAAGTAGCTAGGCTATTAATACGTAGATAGAACGACGAAAGCGCTGATATTTTTCCATACATGAATATGTTAATGAGTAATAAAGACCCCGGGGCCAATGATTTTACGAGAAAAACGCGATGAAGGACAGATGGCGCTCATACTTCCAACGACATGCTGAATAAGCAGCAAGAGGTGCATCGACCAGACCTCTTTCCGAAACAAGGACTAGTGCCACCGATAACGCCTGCAGAAGTACAGACTCGGCCTCGACGAAATCCCCATCGAGGCTTGGAAGGCAATGGGTGCATTGGGTGCTCGTGGTGTGAGCATTCTAACAAATCTGTATAACCGCATACTTCTCACCGTGAGATCCTGAGCCAGTGGAGACTGAGCTTCATTACGCCAGTATTCAAAGGCAAGGGATCAGTTCAGGAGTGTGGTAGTAACCGCGGTATAAAGATAATGTCCCACACCATGAAGCTCTATGAACAGATAATCGACTCCCGGATCCGACAGGAAAGTACACTCTCGGAGTGTCAGTATGGGTTTCGTCCCGGGCACGGGATCATTGATCCGGTGTTCTCCCTAAGGATTGTGGTGAGGAAATACAGGGCGAAGAACACGCCCCTGCACTGCCTATTCTTAGACATGCAGAAGGCCTTCGACCGTGTTCCTCGCGCGGTGATCTGGTGGGTACTGTGGGCTAAGAGAGTTCCAGAGACCTACATTGACACCATCCAAGATATGTATCATGATTCTGGTTCCGTGGTTTGGAGTGCTTTTGGTGACTCAAAAGCCTTCCCCATCACCATCGGAGTACACCAAGGATCCGTCCTTAGTCCTTACTTGTTCAGCTCGGTATTAGACGTCTTGTTGGACAGTATCAGAAAACCACATAAGCAGCCTCCGTGGTTGATCATGTATGCTGATGATATTGCGCTGAAGGACGCGGACAGGAGCAGATTGGTGCAACACGTGAAAGTGTGGAAGGAAGCGCTTGAGAACGGTGGTATGAAGCTAAATGTAGCGATGACAGAAAGTTCAGCGTTAAACTCGACAGATATTTCACACCGGTCCGCATAAGCAATGATTCGGTTTAAGTACCTGGGATTTGTACTTCATGTGACCAGTGAAATCGACTACGACATCAGGGCACGCATTGCTTCCGCGTGGGCCAGGTGGTGAGAAATGACTGGCGTCACGGGTGATCCCAAAATGCCAGTCAGGTTGAAGAGGCAGGTCTATAAGACGATCATTAAGCCTGTCCTCTTACATGGTTGTGAGAGCAAGAGCGTAAGCAAGTAAGAGCTGCATGTCACGGAGATAAAAATGCTGCGTGAGGAACTCTTGCAGCCGCGGCAGCCTTCATGTCCATGACATCGCGGATAAAATGCAAGAGAGCCGCCTTCGCTGGTGCGGCCACGTCTTGCGGCAACCGCCAGGATACGTGGGTAGCAAATGCCTGACAATGGCACCCCCGCCGGGTCCAGGTAGAAGGGATAGGCCCAAGAAGTCCTGGCTTGACGTCGTGGAGAGTGATATGCGTGCAAATGGTCTCACTACCATGGACGCCCAAGATCGTGTCAAGTGGAGGAGGAAGAGCCGGAAGGCGGACCCTGAGCTCCGGGGTTATCTTGGCCAGGGATACAATCGGGAGAAAGCGTCTACATGAAGATGGTGTTTAACTTAATGTTGATTTCGTCAAAATATTTTGTACAATTATCAGAAGTTAATTCTGATAATTTTTCGCCTTTCAAAAAACATAGGAAGCCCGGGTCGCTGCCCGCTTGTTTAACGCTTGTTTAATAGCAGTGTTAAAAGTTGTTGTAATAAAAGTTCCTATTTTTCTACCTTTTCTACTTTTTCTTCAAATGTCCCCGTCTGGGTCCCCACGCTTATGGCAACCCTAGCTTAGTAACACATTCAGCGATTAATTTTTATATTGATTGAAATAAACTAACCTTATTTCCTTAAGTATTTCAAATGTATTTATAAAAGTCTATCTACTACGAAGAACTATTAATAGAAATTCGTTGCTTTTGTACCTACATAGTAAATTCTTGTTATAATGAATATTACTGCGTTGTAGTAGGGAAAATATGAATACGATTAATATTTATAAAATAAATACAAATAGGTACAGTTAGATAAATTAGCTAAAGGCGTGTAAACAACTTGCATGACAACAAATAAGTTTTGTTGAAAACTGTTTGTTACATAGGTATTTACTTAGCTATATTGCCATCGCTTCATCATCATAATCATTGCGTAATTCCGGTCGCATCCGCAGTTCTCACCTCGGAATTCAAGGTTTTTTTTTTTCAGTCTAACTGCATCGCGGTTGAACTTCGATATTTTGAAGCGATTACTATCTGACCTCTACAACACATTGAAAGGGGTGTACAGTGCGTGAGCTGGGACCTAAGAAATTTCATCTGAATGTTGTCCAGGGAGCTAAGGTAGTAAACATACTAAAAGTTACCGCGTCTAGAAGGTGAGCCAGGTGGGGGGGGGGGGATTAAAGTCTCATCAGTTTTCGAGCATAACGCTCCGAAAAAGTGAATTTCCAAATTTTCACTTCTCCGGAACGTATAGTTCGAAAATAGATAGGAATTCAGTAAAAGTGTAACGACAAATTTTGTAGATAATTTTATAAGCTTTCATTACGTAGAAAATATTCTTTCTCTACAAGCAACGCACCGTTTTAAAGATATTGGCAAAAAAACTCAAAAATGGGAACTTTGATTCCCCCCTCGCCACTCCGGCTCACCTCCTAGACGCGGGGACTTTTAGTATGTTTACTTCCTTAGCTCCAAGAGCAACATTCAGATGAAATTTCTTAGGACCCAGCTCACGCACTCTACAACTACTTTGTTAAGTGGACTATGTGGATTAAATTAGGTATTGTAGACCACTATCAACAAGCACTAAATTAACTTTAGCTAATGTAGGCACTACCTTACCTATGATTGAACTATTTTTTCTCTTATTTCCAGGATTATCCATACATTGTTACCAATGTACTTCAGTGGCCAATTCAACATGTGCAGATCCACAAGAGTCACTATCTAACCAGCATATGGTGGTAAGTGTTACCTAATACTGGGTGATTATAAAGTCGTTTCGGATAAAAAGATTTTGGACGCAGTTTCGATGGTAAAATCGTCTGGAAGTATTAAGTTGGCGGAAAAAAAACTCTTTTTAAATATTGTATGGGAATAATGAGCAGGTGAAAGGCGTACTGTGCGGTATGAAAGGAACTTTATCCCACGCACACTCAAGCTGTGGAATGAACTCCCCGCGGTGGTTTTCCCAAGCGACTACAATATGGGGCACTTCAAGAAGGGCATTAGAAGGTTTCTTCAGGGTCGGCAGCACGAGTGTGACGCCCCTGGTGTTGCACGCGTCTATAGGCCATGGTAACCACTTTCCACCAGGTGGGCCGTGTGCTTGTCTGCCACCTAAGTGGTATAAAAAAAAATACCTACTGTATGGGGGTTGTAAAAAAAAGTTTTTTTTTACGCCAAAATAATACTTCTAGACGATTTTGCTATCGAAACTGTGTCCAAAATCTTTTTATCCGAAATCACCCAGTACCACCAGAAACCACCCAGATCAATCTGATGCTGACTGTACCTACCTAAGGTACAGTCAGCATCAGATTGATCTTAAGTGGCAGAGTCAGACCCTGGTCAAGACCGATTTGAAAGATTACCACGGTATTAAGATCTTTTTGAGTACTTTGCTGGACAAAATCGATCTGATGCTAACTGTGTATAGCCTTTGTAATCCGAATTACATCAGAATGCCGCCACACACAGTGATGTATTATATTAAACACAGGCAGGGGTGGTTTAATACTTTTTAAAGTAACAAAATATTTGGGAAGGAGTGGGTGGATGAGTCATGTGTATATTTAATAATAAGTACAACCTTTTGTTTCTAGGACTGCGCATCTCAGGAAAGTAATTATTCCAAAATGTTTCGAAGTTTCAATCTTCCTCCTGAACTAATGGTCGGTGTCGTTGGTGGTCCGAGATATTGCTACAAGATTGTTCTGCGTAAGTACAAAAACTTTCCGTGTTATTTATTGTAATTAAATTTTGGAATCGTATCGTAAGAGGCGGGACTACTTTAAGGATACTGCACCATACGATGTAGTATATGGTGCACAACATTCCATTAAGTCTAAAGTAATATCATAAATCTGAAGAGTTTGTTTCTTTGTTTGTTTGGTTGAATGCGCTAATCTCAGGAACTAGGTACTGGTTCCAATTGCAAAATCTTTCTTCTATTGAAAAGTCCGTTTAACGAGGAAGGTATATAGGCTATATATAATCTCGCTACTACTCAGGAGAGCGGAGCAGTAATTATAAATATCAAAAAGTTGAAAGAAAAGAAATTGCGGGCATAAAGGGGTGATACGTGGTTTGATTTTAAACATATCTTTTATTTACAGAGACTGGTTACGTCATCCGCACGTGCTTCGACGGTAATCCAGCTGACTTGAATTACACATGTCGGCACCTGAAAAAATTTCCTGTCGTCGATTATTGCCGAGTTTGTGCCAGCGATTACTGTAATGGAGAATAAATTTCTTATATATTATGTTGATAGTAGATAGTAAAAAACTGGTTTAAATAGTTTAGTAGCCTTCAAGTACATTGACTTCCTCCTATTCTAATCTTTTGTTGTTATTTTTTAAATGCCAATGAAACCAACCCCTTTTAATAGATTTTATAAGGTGCATGTGCAATGTGCATAATAATATATCAGTCAGCATCAAATCTTTCTCCACTACAAAGTCTCAAAAGTATTACGGTATTAAGAGCAAGTCAAACTGTTTTATTTATTTAAATTGTAGGTATTATCATCCGAACTAAAGTTGTGTACCAAATATCAGAACAAGCAGTCAACAGGAAAGGTTCTCCCCTTCCTGCCAAGGTATTAAGATCATTTTGAGTAGTTTCTTCTTCAAGATGGATCTGATGTTAGCTGTACTTACTTAAATAAGAAGACAGTTTATATTATAATGTAAGGTAACTATGCATTTTAGAGTATTATAATAGTCCCTTGCCTACTAATTAAAAATTACACAGGTATAACAGCAAAAAGAAATTGCCGCAGTACCATCAATGGTACTGTCTAATGGTACCACGGCAAACAAACGATATACGATTATTAAATATACTCGACATAGGTATATATTGTGTAATTTTTTTTAGTAAAGGTCGTATAGGCTTTAAGTACCATTTAAGAAACACTTAAAAACTATTTAAAGAAATGACTCATAAAAGTTTTAATGACAATATAAAGTGACGAGCGATAGGCATAAGTATCATGAATAATGAAGTACCTACTTACTATGCAAATGATTATTTTTCAGTGGGGAATTCCTTTTCGATAATTACATGGCCATTTGGTTGTTAGGTAATGTAAGTTGGACGTAGACTCTACAATGTAGAGGAGAGTCACTAAGCTTTGATACAAACCACTCGTATTCGTTCAAATGACGAGTGCCGCCTGCACTGGAGTGAGATATGAAACCTATCTGTGAGGATAGAGAAGCACCACCAGGTGCTCATAGAGGAATGTACTGAAAATTTTAATATTCAATTCATTATGAGCAGGTAAAATGGCCCTTGCGTTAAGAGATTGTAGAATATGCGGGATTCCCAGTATTAAAAAAGTCTATTAAACCCAAATAAAAAGCAGAAGTAACATCGAAATGGCACCCTCGGTTATGGGACTGCGGTGTCCTCATTTTGCCCCCGTCGCGCGTCGCCTCCCACACTCATGGAGGACGGAGGTCGTTAAGCGACCTCCGACGCCCGAATCGCCACCTCGAATATTTACAATTCCAACGTTGTTCTTGAATATTGAACACCGTTTTAAATCCTACTAGTTAATATTATAAACACGAAAGGTTGTAAGTATGGGAGGATGGATATTTGTTACTCTTGCACGTAAAAACTACTCAAAGGATTTCAATGTAACCTTATAATATTACTAGCTTTTGCCCGCGGCTTCGCCCGCGTGGATGTCGTTATCGCAAACATAGCCTATGTCCCTTCTCAAGGTCTAATCTACCCCTATACCAAATTTCATTAAAATCGGTTCAGTGGTTTAGGCGTGAAAGCGTAACAGACAGACAGACTGACACAGACAGACAGACAGACAGACAAACAGACAGAGTTACTTTCGCATTTATAATATTAATATGGATTAGTATGGATATATCAGAATAATACTAGCCTATGTATTATTATATAGTCTATATTAGTATAGTCGTTTGGTCGCGATAAACGACATCCACGCTGGCGGAGCCGCGGTCAACAGCTAGTATTTCATATTATTTTGTAGTTGCCACAATGAAAGCAAACCTGTAGGTAAAGAACAGCAGTTAGTAAGTCTAGTAACTTTAAAAGCTGCAGAGTTGGGCTGTTAAGCGTCGTGACGGATGTTGTGAATGAGGTCAGTTGGGGTGGATTTAATAAACAAGCCATCGACCTACTTAGATAGGATCCAAGGCGCCTTACTTCCTGTTATACCGTTAGAATGGTGATTATGTAGCAAACGGTGTTTGTCTTTAGTTCAGTGTCAGTTGTTGTTTCTTTTACTTATTGGAAATGGCAGTAGGTTCAGCATGATACAGGAAGTCCATTGTCTTCTATACTCCAAAATCGAGTCTGGTCCAGATTTTTACGCTTAGAGCTTTTTTATACTTAGACAGCCTCTGTGGCGTAGCGGTAGTGAACGCAGCCGCTACGCAAGAGGCGCGGGTTCGATCCCTGCTCAGTGCAAATATGTATTTGTGTGCATGAAATATGGGTATTTGCATTGGTCTGGTCGTGCCTCGGAGAGCACGTTAAGCCGTCGGTCCCGGTTGCCATAAGAACATCTATGGCAGTCGTTACGGGTAGTTGGAGCCCTAAAAAGTCCAAAAATAACGGTCTAGGTGCAAAGCTTCGATATCGCCTAATGTTACCAATGGGTTGTGGAGGTCAGATGGCAATCGCTTCATGGAAAATACCGAGGTCTAGCCAAATCCGTAGTTAAGATTGGTAAAGCGGATCCCAGACTCCGGAGGTGAAAGCTTCGGATGCGACTGGGAATTAACGCTAGGATGAAGAAGAAATATTTTTATACTTATACCCAGTTCTAATTGTAATTTCCATTCAATTTTCTTATATCAATTCCATTTTCTTGTTCGAGTGTTTATTTGCTTATTTTTCTTTTGCAATTTTTATTTTGGTTACAAGTTTTCAAATTCATCATATAAGTGAGTAATTAGACAATGAATTGAAAAAAGATTTTTTTATTTTATTTATGAACACATAATAACTGAACAACACCCATGAAAATAAACATTTCTGACTGATGAAAATAACAACACTCATGAAAACAACACTCCTGAAAATAAGGATTTATTGGTATCCTTTACTCAGGGTTTCAGAGAAATAATCTCCTCGTAAATAGTAGGTGTGTAACACTAAAAGTTAAATTAATTAACATGAAAAAGCTAAGAGAGCTAACAATGAATGTCGGTGCAAAAGACATTGCTTCTGTCGGGTTTTTGCAGCTCCACGCATCAAAACCGGCAAATATTCGACTTATTTCTGATAACAGTCACTATAATAGGTAATATTCCCTAAAAGTTTGCAGTGCTTCTTAGGTAATGTAAGAGAATTAGAAAGATTTGAATAAAATTGAGGTGGAACCATTGGCTGCCGTATTTAATAGCAGTGGCAAATAGAATTCCAATGCCGATTTAAAGTAATATGATTACACTATGCCTCAAGCCGCAAGATTGGGAATTAAGTACGCATATATAAAAAAAGCTTATGTAGCTTATGTACGTTTACTTACATTGTAGTAAGTTGAGTGTATGAGTCCTCAACAAGATCTTCGCGCCCCAAGCCTGCTTTACCTACGAGCGAAGTATACCTAGTGACAAACAAACGAGGTAGGTACTGGCACAGATTTTCCTCCTACCTATTCACTCCCGTAAAGGTCAAGATGACACATGCCAGAGGGTGACCCGGGCTTCAAATAACCGCAGGAGTGACTGTCATGAATGGATGCTACGTCACGGGCAATTAATCACTTGTACCTGTTTATCTTTTTGTTCTCAGAATATATTGCCCTGATAATTCAGTTTACAATTTATATACACGACTGTTAAAGAGGACAAAGTTCACTGGCTTCAGCTCATGACGTCACCATGTCTGGGCACGAATGGAAAAAACGAATAACATGACCATAAATTATTCGTAGGTCACATATAAATCTTCAGCAGAATCTTAGAAGTATTAAAACTTATTATATTTTCATATCAATACATTTTTCTAATAGAAGTATTCCTTTCTATTTCTATGTTCAATTGGATACAGAGTTCTTTATGTCATATATGAGCGCGAACGAATTAAATTAAAATATATTTAACTATTCATTTTATGTTATAAAGTAAAACTTTTGCTTCTACACTCGTATTTATAGCCAGATAATGCAGTCAGAAATTACAATACCCGTTCAAAAAAAAAATTGTATCGTCAAGAATATTTATTTAATACATTTTGAAGGCATTATATTATGTAAGTATTTAATTTTTTCCAGAGTGTGCCGTGTAAGGAAATTCTTTTATTGGAAATTGTTTTATATGGGTATATGAAATCCGAAACGAACGTGTGATTTTAGTCGGTTCAAGTCCGACATAATCGCCCTTGCTGGCTAGAGGGTAAATTTCCGCACGTAAAATAAATGGTACATAATTGTTGGAGAAAATAAAACAGTACCTATAATAAGTATGTTTTAACAGTAAATCTATTAAACTTGTGAAATTATGATTCGATCCAACCTGCTTCTAAAAGTAGTACACGTGAACGAACGAACCAGGTGTAACGTACGATTATCACTTGGTATTTGACCTGACCAGGAATCGTACTCGCGACCTCATTATTTAAATTGCAATATACTATACAAATACAAATAATTTGTATGTATGAATATGTGTACCTATTTGCATTGGTCTGGGTTGATGGACGTTTGATGTTTGATGTACTTATGTATTCACAAATACTATTATTTATGATGTGTATTTAGATATAGTTAAATATGTACGCATGTGTTCAGCATATTGTCAATTACTTTAGCATCTTATTTATTACCATCTCTAACAATATTATTTTAATCTTAATTTGTAACTTTCATTGTGTTAATTGGACTGCCAGCTTTCTTCAGGATACTTATTTTATGTAGTCAAACGGGGTCAAAGAAACTCTTACTGTGGTGGATGTATTTATTTTGTATAATCTTTTAGATTTACAAGACACAGTACACAAATATATTGGTGTTGAACTCCCCGCGATGGTTTTCCCAAGTGACTACAATATGGGGTTCTTCAAGAAGGACATTAGAAGGTTTCTTCAGGGTCGCAGCACGAGTGTAACGCCCCTGGTGTTGCATACGTCCATAGGCCACGGTAACCACTTTCCATCAGGTGGACCGTGTGCTTGTCTGCCACCTAAGTGGCATAAAAAAATATTGCTTTAAGATATGATAGTAGACCACCTGTCCTACTGGCTATAAACTATGTCACCGTGAAGTATATACTGGTTATGAAACAAAATCATTAGGCTACACGTGTACTAAAATGCAGCCATGTTGCAATACAGCAGTGAGGAGCCGTACGTGAGATGTTGACAAGATTTCATCAGGACGTTGTAAATTTTCTCTAGAAGGTAACGCGACAGCTATGAGAAGGTACTAGTAAGCGGCCAGCGCAAATTTTAAATAGATCTTAGATCGTACTATGAGTAACCGTTTAATTAAGAGTAGCTAGTTAACCTATCAATTAAAAAAAAAACTGTTAAATACTTTAAATAATGTTAGGTATTTTATTTAAAATAAAAAAATAATTATTTATGATTGATTTGATTGATTGATTAAGAAAGATAGCATTTTTATCAAACATGTACTACGTAGAATGTATTTTAAAGGACATCACCCATTCTGGTCCAAAATTGAAAGTGCCGGCCTAAGAAAAAAAATACGATATTTCGTTAGAGCTTATTCTTTCTAGGATTTTTTATTACGGCATATATTTTTTATTTTTTACTATGGCCGGTACTTTCAATTTTGGATCAAAAATGTATGCAGCGTGAATGATGTCCATAAAACTCTTCTTATTAGAATACTTCGAACTTGCTTTCTTCTACACACACACACACACACACACACACACACGCACACACACACACACACACACACACACACACACACACACACACACACACACACACACACACACACACACGCACACACACACACACACACGCATGCACACACACACACCAATTTGACTTCATCTCACCCGTTCGTAAGTAAGGCAAAGTCTCAGGAAAGAAGGCCACCATTATCTGTCTGCTATGTCCACAAAACACTTTTTACGCCATTTTTAGGAACCCGTTCTAGTTCTTAGTATTAAAGGATTTCCCGTTTGAATTTGGAACAACGCGATTGTGGAAGTGCCCTACAGGAAATTGCGGTTGAATGTGCTACTTACTAGTGTTGTGTTTCTACTGGTGAGAAGGGTCGCCAAAAAGTATCTAGGGGAAGGTTCGGTAACACAGGAAGAACACCTGCCATGTAGCAAGTCTTTATAGGCACTGGTAACTTCATACTATCCGGCGCACAGCTGGCTGTGTGCCTATAGGTTTTTTTAGATTTTTTTTTTATATGCTGTCAGTTTCCTACAATAGTTGCCGAATTGCCAGCCCTGTAAAATTGCAGGATTGTATCGATAAGATATGAAAAAGAGTCTAATTTTGTTTTTTCTTAATCGATTTGTATAGTTAGTAACTAATTGCTTTAAAACTTCATTCTACGCAGAATTATTAGTACTTCCAAGTTTTTATGATGTGGAAAAGAGGCACTTTGGAAGGTAAGATGGTAAACTAAGCTAAAGTAGAATTATTATTGACGTCAATAAGAAACAATTGTATTGTTCTATATTGAATGAAAAAACTATGACTACCTACCGAATAGTTGAGTTCTACATGAAACTATTGCACCCTACAAAGAAGGTGACATTAATTGGCGAATCGGAAAGAAATCGTCAGAATACTTAGGACCATGGTAAAAGCAGTAGGTATAATATTGCCAGAGGCAAATATCTTCATGCAACTGCAGAAGCTCAAGGGTATGAGTGACCATTGATAAAAGCGTTAAATAATTACTATTCAGAGTTATTCAAGCGAGTATGTGTCATATATATAAAAGACTCACTTAATCTATTCACACACGCAGTCTTACTCTATTCAGAACTCGGAGTTTACGTAAAATTAGTTCTTCCAAGTTTGTATGAGGAATTGCGTCGTACTTATATGTCTGCCGTATTGTTTTTGTATGTTCTAGAAGCTAAATTATAGGTAATTAGCAAAGAGTTGTTATTAGATTATTTTGCATTGTTCTGTTATCCTCAAGGACCTAAATGACAACATCTACTATTACTCACCCGTAACAAACAATAAGTAAACAATATGAAGTTAACTTTACAAAATGATACTAACCTAATATAAAATATTTATAACCTAACTACGAGAAAAAATAAATAGAGTAATAAATTATCTTCATTGCCATGCAAAACGTTTGTTGGAGGTGTACCCTCCTATGAATTGAAAAATGACCTCAATCACCTATAAGCTTGACCTCTCATCATAATATTATGGTACACAGTTACACAAACCAGAGAGCATGACGTGTACACAATTAACCACACACCACACTACAATAGCGCATCAAAATGCATTTGGTGTCCATAGTTAGTGAGCCCATAACTATAGACAGGTCACGTAGCGTGACTAAATGAAGTACCTATTGGCTTCAGTTTATTATGCTCCAAGCTACTTATCCAGCTATTCAATGACGATTGACGACACGTCAGACTGACAAGTATGAAATCATCAATATAATTAAATTGATGTAGTTGCGATATCGAGGATCGGCAGACGTGGCGTATATTGGGAGAGGCGTATGTCCAGCAGTGGGCTGCAATAGGCTAACTGATTGATTGATTTGATTTGATTGAGCTGCGATATCACAGACAATGTATTGGTGTCTTATGTTGTTACTATTCTTAATTAGGACGGGTGTAGCAGTTCTGGGAAATTAATTTGGATTTCGATATTAGAGACTTAGGCCCTTAGACAGAACTTTGCTATCAAAATAATTCAATAATATTTTTTTATCCTTTCATCTGTTGGTTAGCAAAATTACATTTATGCCAAATCTGTGGATCCCAATACAGGACCTTTAACAGATAGGTGATGAAAGTCCTGTATGCTGATTTTTTTTGCTGACATTGATTTAAAAAAAACCTTATTTTTCTAAATCTGATTGGGATTTTGAGTAACTTTTATAATTATTATCATCAGCTGTTATGGACAGAATACGAAACTTATAGGCAGTATTACCTTTTTCAGCCGTACATATCCATATGTATAAATGTCACAATTTTGACCCCCCGGTCAAAATTGTAACATTTTGGGTCCTCTAACCATTGATGTATATGTTACTTTAATCTCATTAATAATTCTTTATTTCATTGCCTCTAACACACAAGAATACATAGAGTTACTAGTAACCCTGTAGGGTATATTATTGTAATTGTTATTAGTAAAGGCCTATGTCTCTAGTAGTTATAATCAATTGAAGTAGGTACATATGTAGATGTATTCATACAGTTAAGTAAAATGGGCGGACTTCATCAATGTAATAATTGCAATCAAATCAAATTAAACTGAGTAATCACGTTTATTGAGTAAAACGTGATAGCGGTTTTTACTTTAATTTGATAGCAATTACTTTCACAGGTGAAATGACCGGAGCCTGGGCTCCGACTCTTGGTTGCAATTGGAATACAACGCTAAGATGATGATGATTAATGACGTTCATTGGTGAAATCAGAAAGATGACATTGATTTGAGTTGCTCCAAATTAATGTCCAACGCATGAGATAATGAGTTAGCTATGAAGATGATGATTCGAATTGCAATCTAATAGACATACATAAATATAGTATTCAAGCTTCTTACTTCAAGGCACAATACGAGGAAGTTATGCAAAGTTCATAATTTATTTTCCTTCTGTAGGTAGGTACCTACCTACTGAAAAGGGCATCATGTGCCACCGGCATGTTTTATGATGAACGTAAACTTGAGTGTAATAATAATGTTATCGTCAAAGGTATAAAATTGGGTGTGCCTCGTGGAATACCTCATACTGAACAGTTAAATGGTTAGGACAATGATATTTAATATAATAAATTCATTTTTAACAAAAAAGTTTAACCGACTTCAAGAAACGAAAAAGAGGCACTGAAAAGCGAAAAATAACTTAATTTACAGACTTACTGATTTATTGGGTTTAAAGATATTTATTTTCAAAAAGACAATTACATTGCCACTTACATGAAAACATAATTTACAATAAGTATGCTATTTGTCGTTGAACATTTCCTGTGGACTACGCAAAAAGAACACTTACATACACATTTAAATCAATACTTCTAATAAATCAGTAAGTCTGTAAATTAAGTTATTTTTCGCTTTTCAGTGCCTCTTTTTCGTTTCTTGAAGTCGGTTAAACTTTTTTGTTAAAAATGAATTTATTTTTCTCTTTTTAGTGAGTTTGTGCAGTCTCACGACTGTACATCGCATGTATAGTGACCTGACTTTACATGCGCTGCTGACGCTGCAATTCAGATCGAACCGGCCACGCTACAAAAAAAAAATTAAATCATTATTCAAAAAGAATTTTTAAAATCAATGCATATACACCGGAAATATAGCTGAATATTCTAAACACTTCTGCGTACCCCTTCAAAGGACACAGGCGTGATGTTAATGTGTAATGGCAGAAACATTGCAATAATATGCCATTGCAGCAATCGCGGCTGATTTCCTGGTACTTTTTGAAGAGTTCCTTGGTCTAATCTCGGAAACCCATCATCAGATCTTTACGAAATTAAAATGGGACCACTTCGGAATAATTTACTTACGAACACAAGAAGAATTTTCAAAATCCGTCTAGAATGGGCTACACAATCGCGTAACAAACATACAAAAAAAAAAAAAAAAAAAAATAGGGTACGAATTGAGAACCTCCTTTTTTGAAGTCGGTTAAAAAGAATATCATTGTCATGTGACAGATATCTTTTAATGGAATATCATTGGGTTAGGGATATAGATTATGAATGTCATTATATTATTACTTGGTTAATCTCAGTGGTTGATCACTGCGGGGCCTATTGCACTATAACGAAAACTAAGGCCTTTATTCCAATGAATCGACTCTCACAATGAGTTTAGAGCTGTTACGTATCTGTCCTTAGTTCTAGTTTTATCAATATAGATTCAGGACTTAGTCGTCATGTCACGTCACGTCTCCATGAAGATAATGATGATGATTCAGGACTTGTAAGTGTTCTGGAATACCCACCTGGAATACTTAGGCCCCTATTTTAAAAGGACACAGTCCTGAATTACAATATATCTGAGGACTGTATTGTATAGACAGATGATTGTATAGATGAATTGGCAGATTGTCTATACTATACAATCTGTCCTCACTAAATCAAATTTAGAACTAGCAATGGTTTCCGGCAGAGTAGAGTATAGGCCACCCCATCTCTTCCCATGCGGTGTTGTATAAGGCGACTTAGGGATAGGGCTGTTTAACATCAGACAGATATATACATACAGCCCAGTCTCAACCTCAGGTATCTACATGGCCCAAGTCAATAATAGTGCCCGGAATACGGCAATAGGCTCACCCCCTATTACGTGGGGCCTAATACAATGATTGATGAAATGTGGGTGTTAATTCATCTCTGCCTGACCCTCTGGGGATAAAGGCATAATTGTATGTATGTATGTATGTATGTATGTATGTATGTATGTATGTATGTATGTATGTATGTATGTATGTATGTATGTATGTATGTATGTATGTATGTATGTATGTATGTATGTATGTAGTACACTCTGTATCTAGCTAGAAAAACCCCCCTCAGTCACTTATATACCGCATAATGCATTATCATTCAACGTCCTTTAATTTCTAGTGGACATTCGTTATCACTAAGCTATGACTCTCCATTCAGCTATACGTATGCGATATTACACACAAGGACAAGGGCGAAGTTTGTTTTATCTGTTTGTTTTGCCATAAAGCCTGTGTAAACGAGGGACGTAGGTACTTCCCCGGCGTCTGGGATGCGAGAGAATTGTTTTATGGGTCATCTTACAATCCAACGGATTAAAATTACTGTGTGCAAAAATAGCTAAATAAAAAAGAACTAACGCGACTAGGCAGCAATGCTACAGCGAGCCTTAGTCAGCATAGGTCTCATGAAAATATTCAGTTATTGATAGCCTCGTCCGTTGTTCAGCTATTGTATCAGCTAGGGCTCAATATAACCTAGCCTAGGTTACCTTGAGCCCTGAAGATCTTGATAGGAACTAGTACACTTAAATAAATTATATCAGCAAGTCATAACATGCTATAAATAACAATTAAAACGTTATCATTCAGTACAAGTGATGCCACATATGAAGGAATGATAGCCCCAGGTATACTACTACTTGAATATTAAATAACATTGTAGCTGTACACATACCAGCGGTGCAGTATAATACAATTATCCACTCTGCGAACTAAAAGAGGAATAAACAATTGTGGAAAAAATTAAAGCTACATCCATTAAATTTGTACTTAGACTTCACATCATCACAAAATTATCCTGTTTGTGAGTTGGTGGTAAGTCCATGCGTCAATTTCATGGCATGACACATGTACTAACCACTAAGTCCCTTGTCATATTAAAAGGAGGAGAGCTACTCAACGCACAATCATCACAAGTAATGATAGTTGAGTCAACCTGATGATCTTCGTTTACAATGTGTACCTAAAAACTATTTTTAACCGACTTCAAAAAAGGAGGTTCTCAATTCGTACCCAATTTTTTTTTTTTTTTTTTTTTGTATGTTTGTTACGCGATTGTGAAGCCAATTCTAGACGGATTTTGAAAATTCTTTTTGTGTTCGTAAGTAGATTATTCCGAAGTGGTCCCATTTAAATTTCGTAAAGATCTGATGATGGGTTTCCGAGATTAGACCAAGGAACTCTTCAAAAAGTACCAGGAAATCAGCCGCGATTGCTGCAATGGCATATTATTGCAATGTTTCTGCCATTACACATCATAACATCACGCCTGAGTCCTTTGGAGGGGTACGCAGAAGTGTTCAGAATATTCAGCTATATTTCCGGTGTATATGCATTGATTTTAAAAATTCTTTTTGAATAATGATTTAATAATTTTTTTTGTAGCGTGGCCGGTTTGATCTGTATTGCAGCGTCAGCAGCGCATGTACAGTCAGGTCACTATACATGCGAAGTACAGTCGTGAGACTGTACAAACTCACTAAAAAGAGAAAAATAAATTCATTTTTAACAAAAAAGTTTAACCGACTTCAAGAAACCAAAAAAGAGGCACTGAAAAGCGAAAAATAACTTAATTTACAGACTTACTGATATAGTAGAAGTCGGTGCCAGCCAACTTTGTTTGTTGTGTCTGAGCTATCAATTGAAATATGGCCTCTCTTGGGCTAGGTACCGACTTCTAATAAATCAGTAAGTCTGTAAATTAAGTTATTTTTCGCTTTTCAGTGCCTCTTTTTTGGTTTCTTGAAGTCGGTTAAACTTTTTTGTTAAAAATGAATTTATTTTCTTGTCTTTCAGCATTGATAGAGTCGGTAAAGAACCTTCTTGTAACCCAGCAACCTACATAGCTATAGCTCAATCAACTCATCTCTTCGGGGTTAGCAGAGACCTTACTTTATTCACGACCGCCTTTCAAGGCACCAGTTTAAACTGCTTTTGAGCTGCTCTTTTCCTCAATACACCATCTCTATCTCTCTTTCTCTCTCTCTTCATCTAGCGTTAATTCCCAGTCGCATCCGAAGCTTTCACCTCGGAGTCTGGAGTTCGCTATACTAGTCTTTGTAGTTGTTGTTGGATTTTTTAGGGCTCCCACTACCCATAACGACTGCCATCGATATTCAATTGATGATGATGATCAATTGCATGAAATCAACTATGGTATAGTTAAAATCTCGCTGCAGACCCTTATAAACGTGTTTTATTGTAAATCGACAGGTGAGCATTCTACCACTGAACCACAGATGCCGTCGGTCAACTAGCGCACATCCCTACGCCCATTATGATTTATAACCGAGTCTGTATCGAGATTTTAACTATACTATAGTACCTACCATTTCTTTTAAAAAGTTATACGTAAGTAGCATCTCTAAAACTGTCTAAGTATGTTGAAATA
The DNA here is from genome assembly GCA_914767945.1 of Eilema depressum. Taxonomy (NCBI): domain Eukaryota; kingdom Metazoa; phylum Arthropoda; class Insecta; order Lepidoptera; family Erebidae; genus Eilema; species Eilema depressum. The sequence continues at coordinate 7,899,062 of OU612026.1, forward strand.
GAAAACAAGTAGATTGACTTAATAATGGAAGTGGTAAAACATAGTCTCAGGGTGTTACTTGTGAGTTGAAGTAATTTTCCAAATCTGTGTTTAAGGTTTCCCCATCTGATATTATAAATCTAATGGTAACCATTGAATATGAAATATCGGATCATAAAATGATGAACACTTGGAAATAGAATAATAATGATATCATACTGTTTTTCGTAATTTAATTAGCAGTAGGCACTTCGATTCTCATGGTGAGGAAATGTTCGCAGTCACACCTAGCTCTGCTTTTAGCTTTAATTGCCTGCCGTGACCACAATCTATCTTATTATTATATTTTCCTCAATCATCATTGTACACAATACCTTGGGTTTCTATGTTTCCTTATTCAAAGCCCTCATAGGAAAATAACAATAGTTAGTGGTCACGTTGTCTTAAAAAGGTTCTTCAGTCAGCCGCCGCTTAGAAATTGACATACATTTTGGATGGACGTCAAGGGGTGGACAGACAACAGGGCCACTGTCATGCCACGAACACTGCAAAAAAAAAGACGTGTGGCACTCGGGGACTGCCGCGGTAAAGCTATTGCATAGCATTTTTTATGAACTTATGCAATTTTAATTCTGAGTTCTGAGTTCTGAGTTCTGAGTTCTGAGTTCTGAGTTCTGAGTTCTGAGTTCTGAGTTCTGAGTTCTGAGTTCTGAGTTCTGAGTTCTGAGTTCTGAGTTCTGAGTTCTGAGTTCTGAGTTCTGAGTTCTGAGTTCTGAGTTCTGAGTTCTGTGTTCTGAGTTCTGAGTTCTGAGTTCTGAGTTCTGAGTTCTGAGTTCTGAGTTCTGAGTTCTGAGTTCTGAGTTCTGAGTTCTGAGTTCTGAGTTCTGAGTTCTGAGTTCTGAGTTCTGAGTTCTGAGTTCTGAGTTCTGAGTTCTGAGTTCTGAGTTCTGAGTTCTGAGTTCTGAGTTCTGAGTTCTGAGTTCTGAGTTCTGAGTTCTGAGTTCTGAGTTCTGAGTTCTGAGTTCTGAGTTCTGAGTTCTGAGTTCTGAGTTCTGAGTTCTGAGTTCTGAGTTCTGAGTTCTGAGTTCTGAGTTCTGAGTTCTGAGTTCTGAGTTCTGAGTTCTGAGTTCTGAGTTCTGAGTTCTGAGTTCTGAGTTCTGAGTTCTGAGTTCTGAGTTCTGAGTTCTGAGTTCTGAGTTCTGAGTTCTGAGTTCTGAGTTCTGAGTTCTGAGTTCTGAGTTCTGAGTTCTGAGTTCTGAGTTCTGAGTTCTGAGTTCTGAGTTCTGAGTTCTGAGTTCTGAGTTCTGAGTTCTGAGTTCTGAGTTCTGAGTTCTGAGTTCTGAGTTCTGAGTTCTGAGTTCTGAGTTCTGAGTTCTGAGTTCTGAGTTCTGAGTTCTGAGTTCTGAGTTCTGAGTTCTGAGTTCTGAGTTCTGAGTTCTGAGTTCTGAGTTCTGAGTTCTGAGTTCTGAGTTCTGAGTTCTGAGTTCTGAGTTCTGAGTTCTGAGTTCTGAGTTCTGAGTTCTGAGTTCTGAGTTCTGAGTTCTGAGTTCTGAGTTCTGAGTTCTGAGTTCTGAGTTCTGAGTTCTGAGTTCTGAGTTCTGAGTTCTGAGTTCTGAGTTCTGAGTTCTGAGTTCTGAGTTCTGAGTTCTGAGTTCTGAGTTCTGAGTTCTGAGTTCTGAGTTCTGAGTTCTGAGTTCTGAGTTCTGAGTTCTGAGTTCTGAGTTCTGAGTTCTGAGTTCTGAGTTCTGAGTTCTGAGTTCTGAGTTCTGAGTTCTGAGTTCTGAGTTCTGAGTTCTGAGTTCTGAGTTCTGAGTTCTGAGTTCTGAGTTCTGAGTTCTGAGTTCTGAGTTCTGAGTTCTGAGTTCTGAGTTCTGAGTTCTGAGTTCTGAGTTCTGAGTTCTGAGTTCTGAGTTCTGAGTTCTGAGTTCTGAGTTCTGAGTTCTGAGTTCTGAGTTCTGAGTTCTGAGTTCTGAGTTCTGAGTTCTGAGTTCTGAGTTCTGAGTTCTGAGTTCTGAGTTCTGAGTTCTGAGTTCTGAGTTCTGAGTTCTGAGTTCTGAGTTCTGAGTTCTGAGTTCTGAGTTCTGAGTTCTGAGTTCTGAGTTCTGAGTTCTGAGTTCTGAGTTCTGAGTTCTGAGTCTGAGTCTGAGTCTGAGTCTGAGTCTGAGTCTGAGTCTGAGTCTGAGTCTGAGTCTGAGTCTGAGTCTGAGTCTGAGTCTGAGTCTGAGTCTGAGTCTGAGTCTGAGTCTGAGTCTGAGTCTGAGTCTGAGTCTGAGTCTGAGTCTGAGTCTGAGTCTGAGTCTGAGTCTGAGTCTGAGTCTGAGTCTGAGTCTGAGTCTGAGTCTGAGTCTGAGTCTGAGTCTGAGTCTGAGTCTGAGTCTGAGTCTGAGTCTGAGTCTGAGTCTGAGTCTGAGTCTGAGTCTGAGTCTGAGTCTGAGTCTGAGTCTGAGTCTGAGTCTGAGTCTGAGTCTGAGTCTGAGTCTGAGTCTGAGTCTGAGTCTGAGTCTGAGTCTGAGTCTGAGTCTGAGTCTGAGTCTGAGTCTGAGTCTGAGTCTGAGTCTGAGTCTGAGTCTGAGTCTGAGTCTGAATTTGAATTTGAAAACTAACAACTTATGCAATTATAATTACTTACGTTAACCGGAGCTACTTCGGAGCAGCTCGGCTAGATTCGTGCGAGCTCGGAGTTGGGGGTGTTACCATTTTTCGTTACGGAATTTCTGGATTCGGTCTCCACGCTCAAGGCCCGCGATAGAAGCTATGCAATAGCTTAAAAACATTTAATTATAGACTTTCAAGTAATGCCGTTAAATGCATTCACACTATTTTTAAAGTTTTTCATTCGCTGTATTTTAATTAAATGTCTTTTTGTACAGTGAATAAAAAACTGTTTTGAAACTCTTCATATAATTTTGAATTTTTAAGCTATAGCGATAAAGTCTATAATGCCAATTTTTACATGGTCTGTGTTATGACAGTGGTTTTGCTTTAACAGGAAGGAAGGGTTGGTCGGCGGAGCTGGAAGTACGAAAACCTCAAAAATAAATTACCTGATGGCGGCTACTTGTATAATGACGGTGTTTAGGCACCAGGATGTTTGAATATATCTATAGGACTTACCTACTTAGTATCAATAAACAGGAATAAATACTGAGTAAAATATCGAGTAGGTCAGTAGGTACAGTATTGAGGAAAATATAAAACGGATGCATTAGGCACTTCATATTTGTTGGAATATAGTATTTACATCATAGAACCTAGGTACTTTAAATAAAAATAAATAAGTTGTGATTGATTCGTATTTTTTAAATAATTTGAATCGAGAACGTATCATCTCATTTCCTGAGCCTTTTTCCTATCTAACTGTGATGCGGCTGAATTTCGACATTTTTCGTGAAGCTAATGTTTATACGTATTTACTATATTACTTCACATTTATTTGCAAGGAAAATTACAAGTTAAAAATAATACTAAATTAAATTAAAACTACAAACTATTATTACTAAAATAAACTAAAATAAATAAATAAAATATTTACATGCATAATGCGTCGTGAAATTCCTCCACATCGTCACCGACCGGTAACGTTCCCAGAAGGCTGGCAGCATTATACAATATCAGTTTTGTAATTTTCGGGGCCATTTGGTAAATGGGGGAATCGAGAATAACCTATTATTATTGTTACTTAAATTAGTAACCTATGACTTGGTGTAATATGTGCGCCAGCGAGGGTAATGTATTTCGCGCGTATTTTATGTATGTATGACCCCGTACTCGTAGGTATGTATGTAGTTTTCTTTGTTCCCCTCTACAGGCCTAACATCTAGACGGATTTCGATGAATGAGGTCTCAAATGAAAGGTATCTCCCGAGTGTCATTCAATTCCAACAAAAACTATACGGTAGATTTTTGATGCTAAAATATGTGTTGTCAAAAATTTTTTTTCATTCAAATTTATCGAGTAGGGTATCAAAACAAAATGAAGAGAATTAAAAGGAGATTTCAAAAATATATAGATGTCATATCTTAACTAAAAAGTTTAAAATAAAATTAATTATTAAAAAATAAAAAACCCGAGTGCTGTCTAAAAGATCGAAACAAGCTTGATAGCAGGTGGTACCCATTAAATTTCTTTCGGTTTATGATTGGCAAATGGGTGCCGCCTGCTGCTATCAAGCTTGTTTCGATCTTTTAGACAGCAACTTTTATTTTTTAATAATTACCAGACTTATTAGTATGAATTCCAAAATATCTCTAGATTAGGATTACATTTCAGACATTGGAGTCTTGGGTTCACAAAAAAATATTTAAATAAAGATTACTAGAAAAGTCTCTACCAAAACAATATTTAAAATATAACACCTATAATTGAATGAGAACTATTGAATATCTTGAAGAACGGATTCATTTTAGTCGGGACTCAAATAAAGGTTTTTATTCATACATTCCTTTTGACTGCCATAAGAATTGGAAGAAGCATAGAATCGATAGCAATATTTCTACAAAAACAAACTGCTATTTACGTATTACATTAAGAGTCCATCCAAATAAAGTTACAAAACTTAAACAAAAGTAAGGTTTCAAATAATAAATCACCGTTACCGTCGTGAAGATCAAACCATCTATATAAAGACCAAAACTATTTGCGAGCATCATTCATCCCGATTAATTTAATGTACTTGTTTTTGCAAATAAGCTATTTGACTTTGGAGGTTCTTTAGTAAACCAAAAGATATAACAAATGAAATGTAGGTATATTTTTTAACCTTAATAGAGGTTAATAGAGGTTACAGGTAGTTGGAATACTAAAAAGTTCAACTAGTCTGAGTACAGAATTTCGAGGTCTGACGGCAATCGCTTCACGGAAAATATCGAAGTTCAACTTAGCTTAGTTAGACTAGAAAGTCATCCTTCCTTTCTTCTTCTTCTCCTTCTTCATCCTTTTCATCCTTCATCAAGATCTTCGGGGCCCACGCCAACTTCACCTGTTAGCCAGTACACCTGCCAGTATGCAGACTTTGCTCTCAGGGTGGTGTCGACGCGACTATCGCTCCCATAAAAGCCGTTTAAGCCAAATGAAAAGTACTAGAAGGTTCTACCGAAATGTAAAATTTCGTCAAGTCCTACCTCGTAATAATGAAGTTTAATAAATTTCATCAATCGTTGATATAGAAATTGCTCTACTGCGTGTACCACACCTGACCCTCGATTCTGCTAAAACAAAACTTCTGTCATACCACAGACACTGCAAAAAATGACATTAAATATTAAACTTTAATACTATAGTATTTAAGTTCATAATTAAATGAAAAGAGTTTCATTACAGTTTTTTATTCACTATACAAAAAGTCTTTTAATAATTAAAATACAGTGAATAAAATAGTGTATGACTTTAAAAATAGTAACGTTAAAGATAGTGTGAATGAATTTTCGCAGTGTCCGTGGTATGACAGTGGTTTTGCTTTAGCAGAATCGAGGCAACATATTAAGAGTATACTATTCAGTGGTTTTAACGTGTTGTTAGGCGTTGTCCTTATAGAACACGACTTAGCGCTTCGCGCAAACTCGGTTCATAGGAACGCGCGATCACACGATGCACACATGACTTTTGAATACGTGTCCTAATTGACATTCACGCGATACGATCCCGCGACTAAAATAATAGGTCATCCAAATATTCACCGACAGCAAAAATTGAGTGTCTTTTTGTTGTCAATTTGTGCGAAACACGGTGATCGCAGATTCACGTTCTATTTAGGACACCCAGTTTTTGGCATCGCACGAACACGCGATGGTCGCATCGCTTACCCGCGCGATGATCGCGAATTTGCTTTCTATTAGGACCACGCCTTAAGTGTAGATTTTGATAAACGCACCGATAAAAATTCTAAAAACCACAATTTTAGTAGCAAAAAAAGAACAATATCTCAAAGTTTTTTCCTCGTTACGACTTTATTATACGTATAGATAAGACCGAGGAGTTAAAGATCATGGAACGAAGATCTATAAGTAGGTAAACAATTTTTTCCTCAAGTATGAAAGACAAAACGCTATAGATCAAATACAAAAGTGATGTTGCCATTGTGTGGCAATGGTACACTTAGATAAAGCTTTTGTCTGTGAGCGAGCCGTTTCCTCTATGAGATAAACACTTTTAAAAAGAAACCGACAAGTATCAAATTTTGACAAAGGTAATTGATGATTTGTTTGGTAAGAGCACTTTCTTGTTTTTGTAAGTAATAATATTTATGGGAATTAATAAGTTCATAGTATCGGTAGCTTAGAGTATACATTATAAAATGTAGAGCGCGCCTATCACTCAGGTCTTTGGCGCCGAGTGTTAGCAGATACTTTGCGATGGTATAGCGCACCTATAGTGACGTTTCATGCATTACCGAAAATATCAATAGATGCACTTATTAATGTAGTTTGTTGTTAAGAAGTTTTTTGTTCGATTTGATATGCATGGATAAAATTAAAGCCAAAATACAAAAAAATGGCGTCATTTTGCGGTATCTTTGCGTCATTATTACTACAAATATACGATGTTGTATAAAATTTTGATTTAATATATCAAATTAAATATTATTTGTGAAGTCATTTTGATGGGTATTGTTTTACTACTGATTGAGGTTGAGCCAGGAGCCTCGGTACTGTTCATACCCGTGATAGCAGTTCATACTTGTAAGGCGCGCTCTATAGCAATGTATACTCTAAGATCGGTAGCCTCTGTAGGTTCAAAGGTACGTACTGTACGTTCAAACGTCTGTTCGTTTCAACTCTCAGCCATAGGTGCCCTCCATCAAGTCCTTTTCGTCTACCTTTTTTTTTTTTTTTTATCGTGCGAAAAATCCCCACGGATACCTCCCCCGCCGGAACCGGAGGAGGAGGTTATGTCGGATTCGAACCGACTAAAACGCACGCCGTCTGTGGGCCGTCAGTTGCCGGAGGTGAGATTGTCGTAGCCATATCCCTCGCACCCCGGCCGACCCAGGACCATATCTCTCGATCTGGCCCTCTTCCGGTGTGGGGACCACAGAGTCCCCGCCTCGCCCCCGGGTGTGGGGAAGCACGCAATGCGTGCTGCCGCCGCGGCCTGCTTCTGCTAGGGTGACAGGCGGCTCCACCCGTCACCCCCAGGCCCGCGCTCATGGGGGACGGAGGTCATTCTGCGACCTCCGACGCCCGAGTTGCCGCCGCTCTTCGCGGGCCACGCGGTTTGCGATTCTCCTTCGCTCCTCGCGAGCCGCAAGGTCTGCGATTCTCCTTCGCTCCCGCTCCGCCGCCTCCTTCACGAGCATTACCTGCTCGCAGAAGGAGGCGCCGGCGGCCCACGCATCCGCGCAGCGAACCATCGCTGCGAGCAAAGTGGCGAGCGTGAGAGCTCTAACCCCTAGGGTCGCCACCAGCTCCCGTCTCGGCGGCTCCCGTCTCGGCGCCTTTTCGTCTACCTACATATTCTTATTATTTCAGCTAATATTGGTTTACTCCGGTATTGTAGACCGTTCTCTCGATCACACAGTGTATTTCTACCGCTTCATATTAATTTAAGAGTAGTTAAAACTGGAGCTTTAGTTTTAGTATCTCATCATCATCTGCATATAGACGTATTCTCCCGATTGCATCCGTGGCCAAGATGACCCCGGAGCTCAGGGTCCGCCTTCCGGCTCCTCCTTCTCCACTTCGCACGATCTTGGGCGTCCATGGTAGTGAGACCATTTGCACGCATATCACCCTCCACGACGTCAAGCCAGGACTTCTTTGGCCTACCCCTTTTACCTGGACCCGGCGGGGGTACCATTGCCAGGCATTTGTTCCCCACGTAGCCTGGCGGTTGCCGCAAGACGTGGCCGCACCAGCGAAGGCGGCTCTCTTGCATTTTATCCGCGATGTCACGGACATGGAGGCCGCCGCGGATGCGAGAGTTCCGTACGCGATCTTTACGCGTAACGCCGCACATCCACCGCAACATTTTCATCTCCGTGACACGCAGCTCTTGCTTGTGTCGCTCGAGCAGCGGCCACGCCTCACAACCATACAAGAGAACAGGCCTAATGATCGTCTTATAGACCTGCCCCTTCAACCTGACTGGCATTTTAGGATCACAGGTCACGCCAGTCATTTCTCGCCACTTGGCCCACGTGGCAGCAATGCGTGCCTTGACGTCGTGGTCGATCTCACCGGTCACATGAAGTACAGATCCTAGGTACTTAACCTGGTCCGTGCGCTCGACCAAATCATCGCCTATGCGGACGGGTGTGGGATCTGTGGAGTTTAACGCTAAGTATTCCGTCTTCGCTACATTTAGCTTCAGACCGCCGTTCTCAAGCGCTTCTTTCCATCCTTTCACGCGTCGCACCAATCTGCTCCTGTCCGCGTCCATGAGCGCAATATCATCAGCATACATGAGCAACCACGGAGGCTGCTCATGTGAGTTTCTAATGCTGTCCGACAAACCATCTAATACCACGCTGAACAGGTAAGGACTAAGGACGGATCCTTGGTGTACCCCGACGGTGATGGGGAAGGCTTTCGAGTTGCCAACAGCAGTCCGAACCACGGAACCGGAATCGTAGTACATGTCTCGGATGGTGTCAATGTAAGTCTCTGGGACACCCTTGGCCCGCAGTGCCCACCAGATCACCTCGCGAGGAACACAGTCGAAGGCCTTCTGCATGTCTAAGAATAGGCAGTGCAGGGGCGTGTTCTTCGCCCTGTATTTCCCCGCCACAACCCTTAGGGCGAACACTGGGTCCATGATCCCGTGCCCGGGACGGAACCCGTACTGGCACTCCGAGAGTGTACTTTCCTGTCGGATCCGGGAGTCGATTATCCGCTCATAGAGCTTCATGGTGTGGGACATTATCTTTATACCGCGGTAACTACCACACTCCTGCACCGATCCCTTGCCTTTGAAGACTGGCGTGATGATGCTCAGCCTCCACTGGTTCGGGATCTCGCCGGTGAGGAGTACGCGGTTATAAAGATTGGCTAGAATGCCCACACCACGGGCGCCCATTGCCTTCCAAGCCTCGATGGGGACTTCGTCGGGTCCGACAGCTTTCCGGTTCTTCATGCGGCGAATGGCAGTCTGGACTTCCGCAGGCGTTATCGGTGGCACTAGTCCTTGATTCGGAGGGAGGTCTGGTGGCTGCACCTCTTAATGCTGCTTATTCAGCAGCTCGTGGAAGTATGAGCGCCATCTCTCCTTCACCGCGACTTTCTCGTACAACGTTTTAGTATCTCTCAAACACTAATAATTTTATGTATCTACTCTATGTAGATTCTCTCTGTAAGACACTGTCAGACTGTAGAGAAAATCTGCAAAATCGAAGGAAGTCAATTTTGTCCAGACTCTCACTTTTCTGTTCAAGACTTGCTAAATTAAAAGTCGAGTACCTACTAAAGAACGGAACCTCATCCTTATTTTCCAGTTGCATTCAAAGTGTGCTTTTTGGAGACCGAGATACTCGTACTACGTCACTTTTTCTAGGAGCGACTGCCGTATGACCTCCAAACCACGAGAGGTAAGCCGTCCATTGTTTAACAGGTAAACCGACTATCAGACGGTTGGTTGACGGAGTAGTTAACTTCGGCTCCAAAGGTGTTGATGGGCCCTGTAGACCCATCATAATAATAAAAAATAAAAAAGGCTGCCTGGAAGAGATATTGTTAGCAATAAGGCCGCCCATTGTACATTAGAGTGTATTTTTCTGTTTTAATATGTTTTGTTTCTTTTGGTGTTCAATAAAGAATATTTATCTTATCTTATCTTATCATAATAATTAAAAATAATATAATATAGTAATACAAATGAGCTCCCTGAAAATATTGCTCTATTTTTGTGAAAAGTCCATAGAAAGAAATAACATTTATACAGTTAACCTTGAACATTTGGTTTGATACCCTGGCCAAAGATTTAATACGCATATATTTCTTGGACTGACAGTATTGTGACCAAGCGGTGAGCCGTTTTAGTGAATAATTTTTATTTAGCTTTTTAATTATGTATTTGGTTACTATTTAATCGAAACTATAGCCGGTTTTATTTTTCTGATCTAATCGACTTGAATAGTTAGCATAATTGCTTGAAAACTTAATAAAAAAGTATGATTAGATGAATGATGATGATGAATTTATCTCATGACATAGCCACATAAAAATGATGACGCATACCTACATAATATCGTCGTTTTATAGTTTACTAGCTGTCCCGGCGAACTTCGTACCGCCATATTTTTCCCGTTTCCCGCTGCACCTATTGCCTCATCCTTTAAACCTTCCCTGGACACCCACGAATATTTCAAGACTAAAATTAGCCAAATCGGTTCAGCCGTTCTTGAGTTATAAAATAACAACGAAAAGTGGCATTGATTTTTATATATTAGAAGAAGAAGATAGTGATAAATCGTAACTAACACTTTTGGTACCAAAATGAGATTTTTATGCAGATCGATCCGATAAGTAGTTCCGGAGGTAGCTAGTAAATGCCACTTGCATTATTATAAATTAATCACAAAAAACTACTTTTAAGAAGGATTTGGTAACAATTTATTTAAGTTTTACTAGATATTTATTCTGTGGTTTTACTACCTGAGATCTAGCGACACTAGTAATATGAGGTACTATGTATTCTTTTTATGGTACCTATCTATTCTGTATAGCTACTACCGTTACTGGGAATTGGACTCGTTATTATGTTATGAACAAATAGAGTTAAACAATAGGAACAATAGTGAATCACACTAAACTCGGAGTAAACATGATGCGGTAACATTGTCATATAAACTGAGATAAGGTTATAAGTACTATCACGTTGCTACTAACAAAAAGTATACAACTACAATTTCGAGCTTATAAACTAGTATTTTCAATTTTTTTGTATACCCCGTAGGTCGCAGACAAGCACACGGCCCACCTGATGGAAAATGGTTACCGTGGCCTATGGACAAGTGCAACACCATGGGAGTCACACTCGTGCTACCAATCCTGTAAGAACAGGGTCGGCAGCATGAGTGTGACGTAACACGCTTTTATCAGCTTGGTATGTAAGTAATTATGTTTGTATGTAACGCAATCTTTTAACTTTTATGATTATAAAATAGTAAATAATAGTACATTATGGTACAAGTGAGCAAAGTTGGTGATTACCGCCGAGGCGCCATTGAGACCCGAGCCGCTAGGCTAGGGTCTTAAGAGAGCCGAGGACGGAGACTCAATGCTCACAATGTTTTTTTTTACACCTAATTAATGAAATATTTTGATCATCACGAAAATCTATTTTCATTCACACAATATATTCGAGATTAAATTTCATTTATTCAACTGAATATTATATGTGGCTTATATGAGAAATATCCACAGTCTCATTTGAAGGTTGTTTCCCCTACATTACGTGTAAATGCGTTGCTCGGCGTCATGCTGGCGGGAGCGCGCCGTTCAACGGCTCAGTATCGCCCATCCGTAGCCGGAGCTCAGTCGCGAAAACCGTGTCTTAAATAACATTACTTCAAAATGGCTCGTCAAGGATTCACTGCATTAAGTCTCGCCGTCCTACTGGCATTATTCGAAATTGGTAAGTAAATTTTAATAATTAATTTCTAATACTTTTGGATATAACTGTACTTGACGGTATCAACTTATTATCTGTGTACACATAAAAGTAATCGAGATTATTTATCGGCACACTTATAGTTCATACTTTATGTAGTGATTGAGATTGCCTTTGATAATAACATGATAGTTATTTTTGTTAACCAGTGATAGTAATTTAATTATCCAATTGTTCAAAAGTTTTGAACATTCGAACCTATTATAATAAATTGGAAAAAGCGAAATCAATTCTCGGGCGGGACTCGAACCCGCGATCTTTCCCTTACATTATTATAATTTGTTTAGTCTAGCAAACTAATTGCTTTAAAATTATCTCAATTCGAACCTAGTCCAAATGTAGTCGTTACGCCTCTTGGTCTGGGCAAGTAGTCACCATTAAAAAGATTAATTAATTTTTATTTACCTCTATAAACTTTAATTTTTATCTGACGGTAAGCAGATACTGTGACCAATATTAAAATGGGTTTTATATTATATACAACTCACCACTTCACTAATATGCTCGTACTAACTTTTGTTTTATAAGTAGTAGTATACAGATGAATTTAGTTCTGTAGAAAAAGAACTGAACAAGGTCTTTACCAACGCCTCTCACATGCTTCACGCAAATTAATCTATTATCACCTTCAAACACTCATGAATTCAGGAAACCTGTGAGTGTTTTACTTTTGAATCACGACAATATATCCACGTTACATATTCTGCCAACTTTTAACAAACAACTTTTAAACATCAGTAACCGTACCTATTCGTGAAACATTTTTTTAACATGTATGTATTTGCTATTTCATTATAATTTTGTTGATAAATTAATAATTGTGTACTTAATTTTATTACAAAAGCTTTTGCCCGCGGCTCCGCCCGCGTGGATGTCGGTTATCGCGACCAAACATAGCCTATGGCCTTTCTCAAGGTCTAATCTACCCCTATACCAAATTTCATCAAAATCTTTCATTGGTTTAGTCGTGAAAGCGTAACAGACAGACAGACAGGCAGACAGAGTTACTTTCACATTTATAATATTAGTATGGATTAGGTATACATTATGCATTTTTCTTTAAAAAAAAATCCCTTTAACCCCTCCATCTAAACTAAATTGCTTATGTTTGGAGTGAGTTCACGTCGGTAGTGTACTAGCAGGACTCGAATCAGGACTTCTCGATCGAAAGGCATGCTAAGCCACTGCCTCTTAAACTGTATTTGCAATTTGTCTCATACCAATACTATAATACTAATACATACTATAATTATGACATAAAAGTGAGGTCAGTTTTCTTCAATTAACCCGGTGACTAATGAATGCTCAGTAGAACACGATCACGGTTTAATTCAACGTGGGTAGTAAAGTCATACCTAAAGTATTCAGACATTCGGTCTTATACTGACCTCCCAAGACCCAAAGCATAATTATTTTGAAGACGTGGAGAGTTTTTTCTCTCGAAAATTTAAAAAACAATGCCTCGCTTTCGTACCATTTTAATTTCGGTGGGGCTGAGCACGAACCACTATCGTAATCGTATCGTGAACGTAACGATAGCACGGAGCATTGTGATTGGCAGGCTTCAGGCAGGCGGCCAATCGCAATGCTCCGTGCTCTCGTTACGTTCACGATACGATTACAATAGTTGTTCGTGCTCACCCACAGGTACGGAATACTGAGTGAGGCAGGAATTAGTCAATAAATATCGCGAGCTCATATCATCAACCAGGGACAACGAGTACGAATCGCGTTTGTAATAATATCAATATCATATTGACGGGAACGCGATACATATTGAAAGTCTAAAAAACTCATAATTAGATAAAACTCAATTGGTATATAACAAGGACATTTTTAGATAGATAATTTAAATAACCTGTATTATTATTGTGGTTATCAAATAGGTAATAATAAGGTTATTATGGAGGCATATATTATGTTGGAGAATATAAATTAGGTAATATTTTTAAAGTTGACTGGACAGGTATGATAGACATCATCATCATCCGCATATAGACGTATTCTCCTGATTGCATCCGTGGCCAAGATGACCTCGGAGCTCAGGGTCCGCCTTCCGGCTCTTCCTCCTCCACTTTGCACGATCTTGGGCGTCCATGGTAGTGAGACCATTTGCACGCATGTCACCATGTATAGCATGTATTATAGACAGAATGATAAATTTGACGGGATGTCTATACAATATGTCTTCAGGTAAATCAAGATTCAGAACTGAGTACCATTCTAGAATACGGGCCAAATAAAATGGCATTTTTTGTAGTATCAGTGGTATGACTGTAGTATTGCCATAATATAAAATTAGCAGAATCGGGACCCAGACCATACGGTACCTACATCTTATCTTGTTTGCTAAAGATTTCATTGCATTTTTAAGAATATTAGCCCTGATATAAAGTTCAGTAGGTGAAAGCTGACGATTGATAAGCGATTAGTCATCATAAGATATTACTATTTTTATTATGAGGTTATACCTCATAATAAAAATAGTTTAAAAACTGCAGAAACCCATTACCAGACTTAAAGTCAAACCAAATATCCAATTCAAGTAGTTTTTCGAAACCTTGGTAGAGCTCTGCTACTTCTTTCTATACTATTACATAATTGTAAAGTTGGATATTAAAAAAATATCTTGGGTTATGTTGTGTTACCAATACTAAACTCATTTTTTTTAAATTCTTGTCTGTTTGTATGATTGTCCACAATTGGCGCAAGAACTGCTGAACGAATTTTGCTGCGGTATCTTTTGTTTGAAAGGCCTTGGTCAGAATTAATATCTTACATTTGGTTGATAGCAATTGATTGAGTAGACCCGGAGATGTGATTAAAAGTTGCGATAACGGACATAAACGCGGGCGGAGCCAGGGGTATAGGCTAGTTGTTTTATTAGCTCACACTCAAAAATTTATATCTTTACTCCCGCATTCATATGGCCAAAAGGATTTCCCCAGTATTTTTTATCCTTTTTTATATGTAAAATGATGACCCCTGTGCCGTAGCAGTTAAAGCCTACGACTGCTACGTCGTAAGTCGCTGGTTCAAATACCGTGCAGTGCAAATATTTGTTTATGCATAAGTCTATTTATTCTAGGTGTTTCTATGCATAATATGTGTGGCGGACAGGCCTCACGTGACGTTCTATCTGGTCATGGAACGCAGATCTAAACGTCAGCGATCAGCTGATGCCCGTCGTAGTACATTTAGAGGGGTTGGACGTCGGTTTGCACACTCTTTCCCTGCCATGCAGTGGCGGTGTGGACTGTAACTTTCGAACGAGGTCAGGGAAAGTAAGGTAACTCGTCCCTGTGCGTCTCTCTAGGCGAAAGGATAAACCGACCGCGTACGGTACGGTTCCGAATTGGGTTGAATAGGAACACCAGTAAATAAGACACAGTTAATTCGGTTGAATCATCTGGCTTTAATAATGGCCCATCTATTCAATGCAAAGTCTGAGAGAAGTCTCGAAGACTATTGCTGGCGACTCGGCTAAGATGTCGCAATTGTACGAAAAGTCGCACCAGCTTAGCTTCTCTGAAACTTTACCTTGACGAGAACCGGCCAAAATAAGATACATTTTACAAAATAACATTAACGATTTTCACTATGATAAATAACAATTTTTAGGTCTATTTTATAAACTATGTACAACTATCAAATACTCTAAGTGCCGCAAGGTAGGTAGGGTGGTCACCCATCCTATGGTATGATTTTAACAGCTATATTATTTATTATTTTGCAATTACAGAGGTTTACACTGGTAATTATGAGTGGCTGGCTTCTATTTGTTTACATTATTTGTTAATTACATAAGAACTATTTACTTTACAAACTTGAACGAATTTCTCTACTATGGCCACTTATCTACTCTATACGGGGAACAAAGTTTTTCTTATATACTACAGCGCTTTTATGGCTGATTTTACAGATTTACAAAAAAAACGATAGTACAAAAACAAGGTTAAAACAATATTTACTTATAAGAATTTTACAAACTAATACAAAAGGTGCTGCGACCGTCTCCTGCGTACGGTGGCTACTACAATCAAGTGTCTATTGGCTTTATCATTGTCACTGTTTTATCACACTATTGGTTTACGTGCACTAATCACTAATTTCAATCACACTATTATGATTTTACGAATCACTTGCACTGTATTTCGTGTCTGTCGCGAACATCTCTCCCGCCGTGCAGCAGAGTGAGGTACGGCCGCTTGTGATGCTGCATACTCCGGTGAGCGACACTACTTGGGCAGCGGCACGATCTTCTTCGTAGGGCGCTTGAGCACGCCCCCGGCTGTGCGCACCTCAACGGTCCGAATTTGACCGTCGGCGCCTGGGTAGACGGCGGTGACTCGGCCCCTTGGCCAAGTGTTGCGAGGCAGTTGGCCGTCGGCGATCAAGACGGGATCGCCGACCTCGATGCGAGGGCCCGACCCATGGGGCTCCCGCCGGTGTTGCAGCTCGGGAAGGTACTCGCGCACCCATCTGCGCCAGAACATGTCGGCGAGCGCCTGAGCGCGTCGCCACTGCTTCTTGTGGTCGATGTCGGTGGAGTCAAACTCACCGAGTGGTGAAAGTCGGGAGGAACCACCGAGTAGGATGTGGTTCGGAGTGATGGCCTCGTTGTCTTCGGGGCTCACGGAGACGTGGGTGAGGGGGCGGCTATTCACTGTATATTCCACCTCACACAGCAAAGTGGAGAGCACCTCTTCATGGGGATGGCGCTCATGTAAGACCGTAGTGAGTGCGGTCTTCACGCAACGCACTAGACGCTCCCAGACACCCCCCATAAAGGGAGCAGAGGGGGTGATGAAGCGCCACACGATGCCTCCATGAGCGGCTTCGCGAGACAGGGCCTCGCGCATCTCGCGGTCGGCACCATGCATGTTGGTGCCATTGTCCGAGTAGATCTCGGCGGGGCAGCCTCGGCGCGCGGCGAACCTCCGCAAAGCTAGGATTGCGGAGTCTGCGCTCAGACTGGCGGCGACCTCCAGGTGGACTGCCCGGGAGGTCAGGCAGGTGAACAGCGCCACATAGCGCTTTTGGTGTTGCTTGCCGATGGTGACACTGAGCGGCCCGAAGTAATCGAGCCCAGTGTAGGTGAAAGGCCTGCAGTGATGTGCAAGGCGTGTCTTTGGATGGTCACCAGTGGCTGGCTCTGGTGGCTGCGCCTTCCTGATGCGGCACTGTAAACATAAATGGAGGACCGACCTGGTCGTCGGTCGTAAGCGCAGAACCCAATAATGCTGTCGTACTTCATTTATCACGGTTTCAGTACCGCTATGATGCAGTTTCCTATGTGTCCATTCTATGTACAATTGAGTAATTTTATGTTCCCCGTCTAAGATAGGAGGTCTCTTTATCGCTTCGGACACGTCTTTGGTTGCTGCTATTCTGCTTGCCAGTACTATAACTCCGTTTGCGAGCTCCACTCGGAGTTTGCGAAGTCGGCTGTCACGGGGCATTTCCTCTTGATTTTTCAATCTGCTGATGTCTTTATTAAATGCGGCGTTCTGTACGCATTTAACTAGTTGTACTTCGGCCTTCCGAAGATACTCTGCGGTTAAAATTTTAAATTTTCTATTGGGTACAGTGTTCTGGGGTAACACTGGCCCTTTAATTACCTTCGTCCGTCGAGTTGTGCGACGCCAATCGGGATCCTTTTGTTGGTTTCTCGTAGTTCGTTTGTACGCCACCTGTTGTGTCCTAGACTTGCGTATTGCGTCTAGAAACTGTAGCACCCGAGCGGTGGTGCGTAGGAGCCTCTCCCAGCTGGAGAATCTGTCAAAGTCTATTATAGAGTCACTTACATCTGTTACGGTGGTGATTCTCTCTTCGCCGGTGGCTTCTGTTAGTAGCGGTTTCTCGGATGGCCAGTCTGTCGCATCCTTGTACAGGAAGGCCGGTCCGCTGTACCACTCGTGCTCGGAGTTGAAGTTAGCGGGTACATCACGAGTGGCTGCGTCTGCTATGTTGAACTTTGACGGGAGCCACCTCCAGTCCTCGACCTTACTGTTGTCTTCTATGGCGGCGATTCTGTGAGCTACAAAGGGTTTATAAGTGCGAGAACCTTTCCTTAACCAAGTTAAAACCGTTTTACTGTCAGACCAGTAGGTAGTAGAGTCTGGCTGAATCCTGTGGTTCTCGGCGACGGCTGTAGCTAGTCGGGTCCCCATCACTGCAGCTTGCAGCTCCAATCTAGGGATTGATGTGATTTTCAATGGGGTCACCCTCGCCTTTGCAGTGACGAGACTGACTCTCACCTGTCCATTATGGGTGACGGTCCGCCAGTATATGGCTGCGGCATAGGCTGCTTCGCTGGCGTCCGAAAAAACGTGCATCTGTATTGATTGAGGATCGGTGTATCCCGGGTAGCACCTAGGTATCTTGACGAATTTGAGGGCTCGGAGATGGTCTGCCCATACACTCCATTGGGCTGACAGCCTCTCGTCTAGGGGCTCGTCCCAGTCGGTTCCTAAGCGCCATGCCTCCTGTAGGATCTGCTTAGCTCTCACGGTGACCGGTGAAGCTAGTCCGAGAGGGTCATATAACGACATCACTATCTTCAAGGCTTCCCTTTTAGTAGGTGAAGTCTTGTTAATTAAATTTTCAGGTAGTCTAGCTAACTTTAAATTGAAACTTAAGGTGTCTGTCTGTGGGTCCCAGATTAGGCCAAGGATCTTCTCTTCTTCAGCCTTCGATGTGATGCTCACACATTCAGTGTGGTTCGGACTGTTCTGCAAACGATCTATAACCTGTGTAGAGTTAGAGACCCATTTCCTTAGTTCAAACTTGGCTTTTCTGTGTATATCACGTACCTGGGTGGTGATGCGTACCGCCTCTTCTATGCTCGGGAAGCTGTCAAGATAATCATCCATGTAATGATGGTTGATGATGGCGTCCACTGCCTCGGGATAGTCGTCTGCGTGCTGTTTCGCGTTCCAGTTTTTTGCGAAGATCGCAGTGCAAGGTGAGCTGGCTGCACCGAAGATAATGGACTTCATTCGGTACTCATCTGGAGCTCCCTCCCGCCTACTACCTCTCCATAGGTATCTTAGCGCGTCCCGGTCGTCTGGACGTACCTGCACCTGCATGAACATCTCGGCGATGTCAGCTGAAACGGCGATCTGGTGGCGACGGAAGCGCATCATGACACCTGGGAGTGACTGTAATAAGTCCGGGCCTGTTAATAGGAAGTCGTTGAGGGACTTTCCTCCTGATTTGGCGGCAGCGTCGTGGACTATTCTCAGCTTATCCGGCTTGCTAGGGTTGTGGACATCGAAATGTGGTAAGTACCAGGTCCTACCTGGTCTTGCTGGCTTCGGAGCTTCCTCTGCATACCCCTTCTGTACGAGTGAGTCTATTTGTTCGGTATACTTCAACTTTAAATCTGGGTTACGGTCTAATTTTCTTTCAATCGAAGCTAACCTGTTGACAGCGTTATTATAGCTGTCTGGCAACACGTCGTTGTTTGTCTTCCATAGAAGAGCGGTCTGTATGCGGCCATCGGTTAGTTGAACGGTGTTATCTTCTAAGATATTTGCAGCTAACTGTTCCGGATCAGATTTCGGGCGACGTTAATAGTGACTCTAGTGCAAAATATTCCTTTAGTTGATGGTCAATGTTGTCATCAATAGTCGAGAGTTGATTTACAAATTGTATGCTGTGACCTAAGGCTCGGCTGTGACTTCCGTGCAGCACCCATCCTAGTGCTGTGAGTGAAGCGACTGGCTGTTGGCGAGGTCCCCGTTTGGTGTAGCTAGATACTAAAAGGTGCCAGTTATCTTGACCTATCAATACCTTAGGGGTCCCTCCGGTGTAGACGAGCTGCTCTTTGATGTCTGCTAAATGTTCGCAGCCTTCGATGTCCGTCTCGCTGATGGTCTGTGACGAGAGTTGCAGCTTGGGCACGGTTCTCACCGTCAACGGGATGCTGGTACCATCGGGATTGCCTATGTATACTTCGACTCGTCGTGAGTCCGGTAGGTTGATCGCTGTATCCCCAATAGCCTTGATGGTAAACGGGTCAGTCTTACCTCGGGCTCCCAGCTTGGCTGCTACATCTTTATCTATGAGAGATACGGTAGATCCGTCGTCAAGGAGAGCATACGTCAACATCTCTCCCGCCGGTCCAGAGAGTCTAACTGGTGCTATTTTTAAAAAGGCTTGTTTATTTGAACGGGAAAATGAACTAGCGACTGTCTCCTCTTGAAGTTTCTGTTTGTTCTCTGTTTTCTTAATATAATGAAGTAATCTGTGGTGAGAGGCAGGACAGTTATCTATACCACACTTCCTGATCTGACATCTATGATCGGTATGGCGGAATTTAAGACAGCGAAAGCATAATCTGTGTTTCTTCGCTAAGTCCCATCTCTTATCGGAGTTACCTTTTTTAAATGTATCACAGTTCGATGCGTAGTGCCCCTCAGAGTCGCATATTCTACACTTACGTGTGATCTTATCTTCGGTCTGTCTCTCAGTGGCTGTAAAGGCTCTCTGAGGGACACGACGATTCGGCTGGTTATCTCGGTTATCTCTGTTATCTCTGATAGTCTCGGCTGGGGCGAAGGCACTACAATAGCGGGCGTACTCAGTTACGTACTCGCTGAATGAAGCCAGATCAGGAGTAGAATTATATTTTTCAGTATACGTACGATACCATTGAACACGGAGTGAATTCGGAAGTTTATCTGTGAGTATTCGTAATAATTCAGCATTCATTAAATAATGATTTTTCTTTAGGGCCTGGAGAGTGACGACGCTACTCCTTATCCGACTGGCAAATGTGCAGATGTCTTTAGGGGCTTCGGTACATCGTGGCAAAGCTCTTAATTTGTCAGTTTCTGATTGAGCGATGGAGTCAGGTCGTCCGAATTGGAGCTCTAGCTCTCGAATAATATGCTCCGGCTGCGCATTAGCTATAAGTTCTGAGCTGACTATTTCTAGCGCTCTGCCTTTAAGGCTTCGTCTGAGTCTAGCTGTATTTTCTATGTCATTAAAGTACATTTTAGTGGTGTCATATATTGCTTTAAATGACAGCCATTCGGTATGCGACCCGCCAAATACCGGTAAAGTCATTATGACCTTCGATGCCGATGGATATGAGGACGTAAATGATGCCTCCATCGGTTTCCTATCAGCGAGCGCAGCTATAGCAGATGTTAGTTCAGTAATAAATGGTTTTAAATTATTATCATTTGACTGTACGGTAAATTCGGCTGTGCCCCCAACCCGGGGCACGTTAAAAGGCTCTATCTGAGTTTTATTTAAAAATTCGGTTGTGCTCCCAGCCCGGTGCACGATAGGAGTCTCTTTCTGAGTCTTAACATAAGCGGTTGTACCCCCAACCCGGGGTACCAAAGGTGCCTCCTTTTGGAGTTCGTTATAATCTAAATTAGGAACTGTGCCCCCATCCCGGGGCACGATGGGAACCTCTGTCTGAGGCTCATTATTGTGGGTCTCCTTCTGGAGGTGTCCACTTACTAAACGTGGTTCTAAGCCGAGTCGTGTCGAGGGCGCACCTTCTTGTAACCACGAACGAACATATTCGGACCTTGAATGGGCATCATCATCATAGTCAGAGTCTTCGGCTGACTCTTCAGCCCTACGTAGTGCTACCTCAGCCAATTGCAATTTAATCTTTAGCATCTCCTCCTGAGCTTTCAATGCACGCTTGCGCGCCATCGATTTACTGTGTATAGTCGATCTAGATCTAATAGTCACGCCTGGTTCACGGCTCAATGACTCAGAAGTACGTACTTCTTCTATGGGTTTCTGTTCGATTGGTCGTAGCGTACTGTCTGATCTATTCTCTGCCAGACACCACGGTTTTTTACTAATATCTGTTTGCGTCTTGGCGCTAGGGGGCCGTGGTGTACTGGTAGATGGTTGAGTCATGCACGATGGCGCGCTTACCTCGGATCCGACTGGTATTGAGGGTGAGCGTGGCGGCTGCTCATGGCGGAGGGTCTGTTCTCGAGCCAGAGTCTTCTCAGGCTGGCTCGGCTCTGCAGCTCTGGATCTGGTGCTCGGCATGTTGGCTGGCACTAATTCACACAACACTTAACACGGATTCGACAGTACGCGCTTTAAACTGTTCTATTATTTACTGTTACTGTTAGTTCAAATTGTTACTGTTTGTCGACTTACTATAAACGCGTACTGACACGAGTCTTACTCACGTGTAAGGACACTGATGCTATAGTTAACTGGCTTATTTACTGGTAATAATACGGGTATAAGTCGCGCACACGTTACTGTTTGACTTTGACTGATGAGAACGGGTATAAATTCGCGCACACGTGACTGTATACTGTGTTTGTCAATGGAGACGGGTAAAAATACGCGGAACTGACTCTAATTACTATTTTACAAAACACTGACTCTAAATTATCCCGATTTGACTCAAATCGAGATGCAAAATACTGAAATAAAGATTAGACAAAGAATAAAGAAATTAGACACACAAAGAAAGCTAGCTATTATGCGATACGTCCGGCTGGAAGCTATCCACAAGTGGACAGCAACGCTTTTAATCCGGCTCGCAAGGACCAATAAATGTGGCGGACAGGCCTCACGTGACGTTCTATCTGGTCATGGAACGCAGATCTAAACGTCAGCGATCAGCTGATGCCCGTCGTAGTACATTTAGAGGGGTTGGACGTCGGTTTGCACACTCTTTCCCTGCCATGCAGTGGCGGTGTGGACTGTAACTTTCGAACGAGGTCAGGGAAAGTAAGGTAACTCGTCCCTGTGCGTCTCTCTAGGCGAAAGGATAAACCGACCGCGTACGGTACGGTTCCGAATTGGGTTGAATAGGAACACCAGTAAATAAGACACAGTTAATTCGGTTGAATCATCTGGCTTTAATAATGGCCCATCTATTCAATGCAAAGTCTGAGAGAAGTCTCGAAGACTATTGCTGGCGACTCGGCTAAGATGTCGCAATTGTACGAAAAGTCGCACCAGCTTAGCTTCTCTGAAACTTTACCTTGACGAGAACCGGCCAAAATAAGATACATTTTACAAAATAACATTAACGATTTTCACTATGATAAATAACAATTTTTAGGTCTATTTTATAAACTATGTACAACTATCAAATACTCTAAGTGCCGCAAGGTAGGTAGGGTGGTCACCCATCCTATGGTATGATTTTAACAGCTATATTATTTATTATTTTGCAATTACAGAGGTTTACACTGGTAATTATGAGTGGCTGGCTTCTATTTGTTTACATTATTTGTTAATTACATAAGAACTATTTACTTTACAAACTTGAACGAATTTCTCTACTATGGCCACTTATCTACTCTATACGGGGAACAAAGTTTTTCTTATATACTACAGCGCTTTTATGGCTGATTTTACAGATTTACAAAAAAAACGATAGTACAAAAACAAGGTTAAAACAATATTTACTTATAAGAATTTTACAAACTAATACAAAAGGTGCTGCGACCGTCTCCTGCGTACGGTGGCTACTACAATCAAGTGTCTATTGGCTTTATCATTGTCACTGTTTTATCACACTATTGGTTTACGTGCACTAATCACTAATTTCAATCACACTATTATGATTTTACGAATCACTTGCACTGTATTTCGTGTCTGTCGCGAACAATATGGGTGTATATATTGTAGCTAAAGATGGTAGTTGTCACATAGTTTGAACTGTAAGTTATCTTAAAATACACGAATTATGTTGGTGTTACTATTTACACAGAATGCGCTCACTGTTTCTTTAAGTGTTTTTGTATAAACTAGAAACTTAAAAACGTCGGGCTAAAAGTAAATAATAACAAATAAACGCTATATCCGTTAAAAAGTAGTTATATTTCAATGTCATAGAATATTGCTACTTTTTTTTTTTTTTTATCGTGCGAAAAATCCCCACGGATACCTCCCCCACCTGAACCGGGGGAGGAGGTTATGTCGGACTCGAACCGACTAAAACGCACGCCATCTGTGGGTCGTCAGTTGCCGGAGGTGAGATTGTCATAGCCATATCCCTCGCACCCCGGCCGACCCAGGGCCATATCTTTCGATCTGGCCCTCTTCCGGTGTAGGGACCACAGAGTCCCCAACTCGCCCCCGGGTGTGGGGAGGCACGCAATGCGCGCCGCCGCCGCGGCCTGCTTCTGCTAGGGTGACAGGCGGCTCCACCCGTCACCCCCAGGCCCGCGCTCATGGGGGACGGAGGTCATTCTGCGACCTCCGACGCCCGAGTTGCCGCCGCTCTTCGCGGGCCACGCGGTTTGCGATTCTCCTTCGCTCCTCGCGGGCCGCAAGGTCTGCGATTCTCCTTCGCTCCCGCTCCGCCGCCTCCTTCACGAGCATTACTTGCTTGCAGAAGGAGGCGCCGGCAGCCCACGCATCCGCGCAGCGAACCATCGCTGCGAGCAAAGTGGCGAGCGTGAGGACTCTCACTCCCAGGGTCGCCACTAGCTCCCGTCTCGGCGTCTCCCACGCCGGACACTCGGTGAGCGTATGTAGCGCCGAATCCTCGCTCGCGTCGCAGTGATGGCACTCGGACGTTGGCTCTTTCTTCGCGGTCCGATGCAGATACCGCCCGAAGCATCCATGCTCGGTGAAAATCTGCGTCAGCCAGAACGAGAGGCCGCCATGTGGCCTCTCTAGCCACTCCCCCATGATGGGTCTTACCGCCGCTACTAAGGCGCGCCCTGCGCGTGGTTGCCCAAGTTGTAGCTCCCACTCCGCCACCATGTCCCTGTGGAGCCGGGATCTCACGGCCCGAATTTCTTCAGGCTCAGGATCGTGTCCCCGCTCCCGCGCCGCCTTTCGGAAGCGGTATAGCGCCGAAAGGGATCTCGCTTCCAGGATCCACGGTAGCGATCCGGCGAGGAGACTCGCTGCTTCAAAGGATATCGTGCGGTACCCCCTGATGGCCCTGATGGCCATTATCCGCTGCGGTTTACGCAGCAGGTCCACGTACTTGGCTCGCAGGTTGTCCGCCCATACGGGGCACCCATATAGAGCCATGGACCGCACGATACCCGCGTAGAGTCTCCTGCAGGAGTCCTCCGGGCCCCTCAAAAGAATATTGTTACTAATATATATGTAATCAGAAGAATCCATGGAGTTAATCTCATGTACAATATAATCTTTCTTAGACTTTACTGACGATCCGTATCGATTAAATTCTTCATAATATACCTATTGGTAATATTGACACGCGTCCAGCAATCTTGTACCTATGACTAACCGTGGTTTCATAAGTACCTATTATAAGTATAACTTAATAACAAAAGGCTGTAATGAAAACAGCAAAGAAAACCTGTGTGCCGCAACGTTTTGTAGACATAACATACTCAAAGGTTACTTACTCTGATATATAAATATTATACGATATTCTATTATATAATTTAAACTTTATCTACTTGGGGTTTTATTCTACTTGACAATAACTTTTAATCACAGTCGTAACGTAAGTAGGTGGTAGATTTCAAGTTAAAATAAAATATAGAGCTATTATCCAACGGATGTGACGGTATCTTTTAGTTGGTTTCGTCACGGTTGATCAAGTCAAATGAGGTTTCCTAGATCGGTTATCATTTCTCTTACGTCATGAATTGTATGTATTTTACATAGCTTCACCTGTCGCACACCGGGACAGGTGAAAATATACTGATTGATCTCGTTTAACTTGTTGATAAAAAAAATAATTACCTAATTTTCATACTAAGTATTTTGGTTGGCAGCCCGCGTTTGATTTTGATTCGTCGTATTATTTCAAACTGTAATCTACCTTTGTAACAGAACCTGCGTTTTCTGTTTAACCAGCGTAGAATCCTCAGAAGTTTTCACAGCACGCCAGGCGAATGGATAATATTAGTAAGAAACAGGAAGTAAAACATAAAAAATACATCTACCTATTTAAGTATATTAAATTCATATTGATTAATAAAGTGAAGTGAAGGCGGTAAGTAAAATTAAAAACTTACGAAATTCTCTATTCTTTCTCTCTTAATTACGAAATCTTTTTACTTTTGTATTTATTATACCATGCATTATTGTATAAAAATCACGTTTTACGCATAAGAAATTGAGATATACGAATGATGAGATGAATCTGTGGCGTGACAAGAATGGACAATATTAAGAATGATTACATTAGAGGAAGTTTGAGATGAGCGCCGACATGGAGAATATAAGGAAATCATTTGTTGTACATGGAATATTGAATCTAATGTCGTATAGCTACGGATGTGAACGACTACAAGTAGAGACCAAGACTTAAGAGAAGATGGTAATGCAACAAAGAAAGGTGGCATGACCAGGAAGGTAGTGAGTGAATGTTGAGTTAACGTATTTTTTTAAATCAGACCAAAAATTCTAAAATATTTGAGATCGAATCAGAAGTGTTCAAGTTGCTTCTAAACCGGCATATTATGAAACTAAACTTGTCCTACAAACGTGTTTATATTATAGATAAAAGTTTGGAAGAGATCCAAACATTTTACGATATGCGCAATGTACAGCGTTCCTATATAGGACTAAAATGTTTAGTAGACATCAACTAATATGCTCCACTGTACGATCTGCAATTTTACCATGAAATGGCAAATTTGCAGATTTAACAAAAATATAGAAATTAGAATCGAACATTGGGATACAACATAAAAGTCGATCATGGAGTGGTGGTTCGACAAGTTTTCACGACATTTTAAGACTCAACAGTTCAAGTATAGAAAAAAGACATTATAACTACCTAACAAAAATTTTGCTAACAAGCTAAATATAATAAATATTTCTTAATATAAAATTTATCTACAAAATAAAAGATACGACAAGTAAGTTGAAAACAAAGCACACTAGTTTTTATACAAGATAATCTGGTTTCAATGACGCAGTTATTTTCGAAAACAACCGACTTTACATTTGCGTCCTTTTATTTACAATTCCTAGTCCTATTCCAAGTCCTATTTACAATGACAAATTTATTTATTGGAGTCATATCTATTCGGTCTTCTCCGCACATCGGATGAAGTAAGATCAGATTAATGTTATACATATCTTCGTTTACGACCTTATTTTTCGACGAATGTGTATTTACAAGGCCATGTCCTTGAAGTGACGTTATGATGACAAACAAACACTTTTGGTACTTACCCCAAAACTTATCACGGGTAACTTATAGTAACTTAATATATATAAATAATAATTTTGCTGAACGATAACTGCTTTTAATAGATATGCATAGAAATACGTATACTGAGGTGTATCGACAAGTGACGCCATATTATATTATATCATACCTATTTCTATTTCTGACACAGAGTCACTAACTGCTTTGTTTACAATCTTTGACATTGTACCCACCATTATAAAATATAAACGGTGCAGTGACATAGGTTTACCTTGTGAGTTGTGACCATTGTTATGTTAAAATATCACAGTGAATTTGTTCACTACTATAGCTTCTTCTTCTAAGTACCTACATACGTATGTGTGGAATTAACTGGTTTTCCAAAATTAGTCGTGTAAACAAAAACTAATATAAAAAAAAAAAAATAGTTAAATAAAAAAACTTACAATTCTAGACTCGAAATGACTACTTGTATGCATGTAGAGAATTTTATTAAGAAATAAGCTGCGGTGGTAGTGAGTAAAGTATCTATCTAACTAATACATTGGTAATTATAACTTATTGCAAGGTAAGGCAAAAAAATATTTGACTCAAGTATAGCATTTTAACGGTCTGCAAAAGAGGCCCATTCTTACAAATAACAATGGCTTGACCTTGGTGATCCCATTCGGGTCACTGCTCACTCTATAAAGGCGAGAATCGCGTGTAAAGCGTGCTGCTATGATGTAATGCTTCCAGACAAAAAATACCTATTTGCTGTGTTCGTTAAGAGGCAGGTTTTACCGGACCGGTTCTGTAAAGTAGTGCTCAAACGTGGTTAAGATTATGATGGCCTTGTAACATAATGAATCAACGATACAAATGTCTTCGATAGAAATACCTAGGTACTTGGTAATATTGCGTGCTTGTGTAGTACCTACAAGCTCTACGAGTAGCGTTGTCTAGGAGTCGATAAGGTTTGCGATGAACTCACGGCACACAGGATTATGACAAGGCTTGTTTGTATTGTGACGATATTCACCTAATTACAACACGGTGTTATCTTCTTTACTAGGTATAGTACCTATTTTAATCTTAAAAAAATTCATGTCTGTCAGGAATGTACAAAAGGTTTTTTATGCTGCAGAATCCCTTGTAGAGTCATATATATTTATGTTTATAATAAATTCAGACACTGACGCTTGAGGTGTAAATTATTATACAGAAAAGGCAGGAGATGTAATTGGCTCTGCAATTGTATCGGTATGTACAGTTTTGCTTTACGCCTTTTGCCTAATATCTCTGAAGAGGCAAAGGTGTATATAGGGCCTTATTTTTCGTTAGTTATATTTTTTGGCCTACGTAGTAGGGGACGAGTCCGGTGTCACAGATTCTAATTCAAGAATATCTCTTGATCGCTATCCGTATCCGTGCCAATTTATGTTCGATAAGTGTCACACGCTCGATTTCAATCAAACCGTTTCATACAATTTTCTTTACACTCTAATTTACAGTTGATTATGCATACGACAATCAATAGCAATTTTAAGTCATTTTGACCAATGAAATGAATCATTTTATTTGATCGAGAAAAAATGTGAGAATTTGGCTAAGATCGACCTGTTACGATTTTTTGGATCGCAAATTTCCTCTCTGTCGCACTGGTCGCACAGCGTATGTTTAAATATTCATGACTAAGTATTCACTGTGCATCACCACCTTTCAGACCCAGACAGTCTCACCAGTATTTAGTAAAAAACAAAATTGCCAAAGTAAGTGTGGCATCATCAAAACATAATTTTTTGATTTCATAGTTTAGGCACACACAACAACTAATACAACAAATAATAGTACTAGCGTAGTTTAGGTCAAATGGTAAATATGACCTAAACTAAGATATTTCAGCTTTTACCACCGTGATCATATTATTTAATAAACACTTAGCATTTGGTGTTTTGCCAAACAAATTTAAGAAAAAAGAAAACATGAAACAAATGAGTTAAGTTATTCAACAAAAAATGAATATCAAAAAGATTTTATAAAACTGCATTAAGTTTTGTCAGTTTTATTTTTGTACTCTATTTTGAAGATTAATGTATAAGGCTTTGCGAGATGGCTGCGTTCACTGAGATACTTCTGCACTGGTGGAAAAGTTTCTATTAAATGGCAAAATAAGTACTTCTTCTTTACACTTTCCAATTAGGAAAAATAAACTTGGGAGACCTGGAGACGCAAAAAGCAAACATTGAGGGGACATAGACAAAGTGACATTCTTTCTATTGATGGAATCGGACATTCTCAAAATGAGTTTTGTCGTCTGGGTGACACTCGACATCGAATTTGTATAATATTACAGAATAGTACTGCTTGCTAATGGTTAAAGTTTCTTATGGTAATACCCAGGGAGAGTCCTACGCGTGAAACCCAAAGACAATGGAGCCGAGCGTAGCCAACCCAGAATCAGCTTGATGAAGCCAAGTCCCAAAATCTCGTCTCAGCCATCGGTGACAAGTGCGCGATTCTGTAGACGAACCAGTACAGGTTTGCTGAGACAGGATTCAGGCCGCTATTCTTGAGGCGTGGAGGGCGGTGCTCGGTATATCTAAGGGTGGACACAAGTGTGACGACACAGTCCAGAGAGAGATCAGGGTAAAGAATGCATTAATATGGTACATATTAATGCATTGTCATCTTAAAATTGGTTGAGGTTATCTGCTTCAAAATCAAGTTGCAAGATTCCACCCGAACAAATTACATACATACATACATACATAACGTTGCAAGTTAGATAAAAGCTTGTAACAATGAACAATATGTGTAAGGAAGTATTTCTTATTGAACTGGTCGTAAATGGATTGTAAACATTTCGCACAAGCCTGTAGTTAGCGTTACTTATTAATGTGGAAACTGTCAGGAGCAATTTTGTTCACATTTCTTTATTAGGTATAATTAATTCGTCCATGAGCATCTAGATAACTTACAATTTACGACTCATACGCAATTTAGGCACTTATGCGAATTTATTAGCCAGACACTAGTTTTAATAAATAAACAGACAGAAAGACACGTTGATATTATTGTTCCTAAGTTGGAAAAACAGTATTATTCTAGTCCTCCACTCTATTTTTTTTATAATAAGTAAATAAATTAGCATTGGAAATTCAACACGTGTTAAAGTTTGCTTAAAATATGTTTAGTTCTCCTTTATCTTATTTGATATTATGCTAAGAGTGAAAAAAAAATTAAGAGCCTCAGTGCATTTCAGCTAGCCGCATATGCGGTGAGCCGTATCCGGTTGATCGTCGACGACGTCTATTTTCATATAAAACCGCACCCGACAAACCGAACCGCAATCGAATGCAACGTACTTCTATACGAAAAGTTGACCTGGAGGGTATATCATCGGGAGCATTGTAAACGCACGGTGTTCCATGCATGTAAGCATTGGTTCATGCAATTAATATTGAGCGGATTTAGTGCAAAATTACAATCATGTTTTGTACGAAACAGTAGGTACGCAGTGCGGATACCCGCAAGCGTGGTTCTGTTATTTTCAAAATTCATTATGGTTTCTCATTTACAAAGGCACACCTGATAAATATATACTACGAATAAGGGTATTAAAAAGTAATGTTATCATATTTTAAGTAGAATAATATGAACAAACTATCTAACAAAACAAAATTATTAATCTCTGACTTCTAGAATACAAAACTGGTTTTTCTTCAATGCGGGGCCGGCTGGCACGTCTGCCCATGGCCTAAATATATAAATGGTCGTATGACATCATATTTATTCGTTCTGAATGGTAAACACGTTAGGAAGAATACTTATTCGGTTTTGGTCATTGTTAAAAAAATACCTTAAATTCAAGTATCCGGTGGTTAGTTCGTGCAATTGGTCGGATTACGGCTTTGACTTCCGTTTGGACAAACAATGAATTTTATATATCCTAATAATATTATAAACGTGAAAGTTTGGAAGTATGGATGGATGGTTGTTTGTTACTCTTTCACGTAAAAACTACTGAACGGATTTCAATGAAACTTTACAATAATATAGTTTAAATACATCAGAATAACACATAGGCTACGTTTGGTCGCGATAACCGACATCCACGCGGGCGGAGCCGCGGGCAACAGCTAGTTAGATAAAATAATTTTACGCTGAATATGTATGAAAAATAACCGTCACTAATAAAGATATCATATCATAAATTGTTCATTGTCATCAACTTTTTGGAGTTTTTATGTCAGAGCCTTGGGTTCACTTACTCTTTTTCTTTCATTTGATTTGCTTTATCTTGGTTTTTACCTAAGGCTGTGCGACTGCCATCTGATCACTCAACCTTATGAGCAAAATAACAGACAAAAGCACCAGATCCTCGCTCATTATACTGCAGGTGTAGTAGTGGCTAGCAGGTGTCGGCTCCAAGAATCTTTAGTCGAGTCAGAATTTTGATAAGCAATAAATTAGGTATGTGAATATGCAGCATTTAGTTCGTTTATAAAGATCACAACTTGCTTGAAACACTAAAGTTCGTTTTAGCAACAACTGACAAATTAAACACTATAGGCTAGTACTATTATTTGTTCTGTGGTTTAGGTAAACAGAATGAGTTCCCTTTTCAATCATCTACCGTGGTTTCCGTGATTAACCACGGTGTAGGTAGATGTCAATTGTAACGTGAGTACGTTTCCAAACGGAATGGTGACCCTGGTTTATTACTCAATCCCATGTTTTAGTGGTTACGTCATGACTAAAGTATTTTTACACGACTATACTATTTAGCTACAAGCTCAGTGAGTAGTTATTTACAATGATATTTTACAACGTTATGATAGTCTTATTTTTAAAATTAGAACTATTATCAAAAAGACCGTTACTAATAATAATCTCTTTTGACATACATCACAATCACAGTAGGTGTTAATTAACTACTCTTACTAATCAGGGTAGTTAATTAATCGCTACTGTGGACTAATCAATTCATCATTCAATTTATTTAAAAAAAATACTATGAATACATGCAGTATCTGGTTTATGAAAAGAACAATGAGAGGTCAACTAGGTTTTGCTTCGAATTTTATATAGCGTTCTCTTAGTTCTCTCTATCGCGCATCACACTAGAAGTTTGATATAAAGCTGCCTTTCCACCGGAGATATGCTATGCAGGTATGCTACGAAGTTATGAAACTATGGGACCGTTTCCACTGTGCTATGCTATTAGTATAGCGAATAAGATATGTTATGAAACTTCCTACAAATATTAAAAATTCGAATCTATTTTCCATCCATAGCATGTATCTTTCGATATAAAAAACGTAGCTTAGCTGAACCCCTTTCCACCAGCGCCACCATTATATAGCATATATGGACTAATAAATATGATTAGTGGATATCAAACGCATCCACAGAAATGTAACATAGCACATCTCCAGACTAAAGTATGAATTTATGACGGCAACAAAAAGTAGCGTTTTGTACCTTGGACAAGAGTAATTTTAAAATTTTGTTTCACATAGTCTAGTAACTAGAAGTGTAATTGACATGTAGTTTAGTAGTCAGCACTCAGCGCTTGATGTATCACTACTCTGCGCGTCGGCCAGCCTGAGTGTCACTTAAGCGATGGTAGCAGAAATGATTCATTCAATTTACTATTTAAGTAAGCAGGACATAGGTACTGGTGACTAAACTATGCCCCCTCAACCATTTACTTTAATGCTGACAACTAGCGTAACAGCTAATATGAACTAATTTGTTACCAACTTGCTTGAACACTGGCCCGTTCTAGTTTATTGAGTACGATTGTCGTTATTTTAGGTGTATTTCTACAATAACAACTGAAACTAGAAATAGATTAACAAGAAAATCTCATATACCTACTCGTATTTGCTATTCTACTTACACTAAAATATTGCTATGCTGGATAAAATAACGTATCAATTATAATCTGAACTGACAATTTTTGAGGGGTACCTTTATTTTTATGACCCGAAACTTTTTTCTTCTCGACTAACCAATAACCTATCTACTGCCAGTTTTGACATTAGAAAGGATAAAAACGTCATCAATCTCTATGGTAACGCAATTAACAGTAGCACAATGACAATAGGATTTAACAAAGGAACTACCTCTACCTTTACGTTTTACTGTAGGTATGTTATTAGGAACGGCCGTAAAGGACCGTACTATAAAATATAAGGTTATCTACGGCAACTATTTGAAAAATATAAGACTGTATATGACGCATAGAATTCCGCCCTTGAAACCCATAATACCCTTGGAACCTATTCCAGAGATATATGTGTTATTCCAGACTATATTCTATCCCTGTAACTAATTTCAGCCAGATCTTTTGAGGCGTTTGAGTAAAAAACATCCAAACATTTTCACAAACTTCCACATTTATCATATTAGCAGTATAATGTATAAAAGGTATAAAAAATTGAAGTGCGCGGTCGGTTGTTAATTTATAATTGAAATTTTTAAGCATAGATTGTTTAGTCCACAGTGGTCTTAAAATAAACGTTATGCGCCGGTTGCTATATAGAACGTCTAAAATAAGAGATACGCCCGAATTATCGTCGCACGTGTTGCTACTCTGCTGAAACTAACAAAGAACAATTCGTTTATAGTTTTAACAGCACAATGCGAAACAAGATAAAAATAATAACCATGAGTTTTTCAGCTATCTGATCGTTACTGACTGAGGCATTAGCGCTTTTATATACGCTTCCATACATTCCAACATACATTTTAAATGTTTGTGTAGGTGAATTCATGACATCATCGCCATCGCCTCTATATTGGTGGCTATACTATGCTTTGTCTATGTATTTCCACAGAACAGATAATAGTACTAGCGTAGTATTACTCTGTCTATCTGTCTGTCTGTTACGCTTTCTCATCTAAACCACTGAACCGATTTTGATGAAATTTGGTACAGAGATGGATTAGACCTTGGGAAAGGAGGTGGGCCATACTTGATCACGATAGCCGACAACTACGCGGGTGGAACCGCGTGCAACCGCTTGTCCAACAAAATGATACGAAAATAATGGAACGTGAAAGTTGAAAATATTTTATTGATCTGTTTTTCTCGTTTATTAATAGCAAAACTTTTTCATATAGTTTGGGTTGTTGAAACTACCCAATCTATGTGGAAAAGTTTGTGAAGTTTAGTACAGATAGTTCATAGAGTTATAATTATAACATAGATCGTCATATTTATTTAAATGGACCATGACCGGTCAAAAAAGTCGTAAAAGTATAGTACTGATCTAAATTACTGCCACTTATCTGTCTTGCCGAACCGTAACCGTAAAAAAGAGTCAACACATAACTAACATATTGAACTATTAGGAGGACATGAAAAATAACCATATTTAAAAAGTCTGTATCTACCTAGTTTACCTAATATGGTGTTTAAAATTTATATTTTCTGTGTAGCGACTAGCGACTATCATCTGACTTCCACAACCTATATAGGTACCTACCCATGGCAAGATCGAAGATCTGTAGTTAAACCAGTTTTAGGCCTCTATCTAGCTGTAACGACTATTGCCTTAGATGTTCATAATATGCTAACCTGGACCGACGAATTAACATGCTCTCCGAGGCACGGAGAGGTCTCAATGTCTTAAGAATGGTCACTCATCCTTAGACCGATACAACTAGTATTGCTTAACCTGTATAGCACATTGGCTGTGTTAACCTACTCGTTAGTCATGAGCTCATTCCGTGATGCCGTTAATGATTTATTTTTAATAGTAAAATAACTCCATACCCTTTGTTTCCAGGTACTTGCTTACGCTGCTACCAATGCAATTCTGAATCGGACCCGTCGTGCGCAGACCCTTACAAGCCTGTAGATAACAAACATGTTATTGTAAGTTGTTTAACATAACTTTTATCTTCACCTGACTTTGTTTATAACATTAGGCCGTGCTTTGCACGTCGCGTGTGCACGCATGCGGACGCCTATTTTGAGCAAATAATATTGAAAAAAATTGATGCAGATAATTTGCACCAAATTGTGTAAGAAAAGAAAAAAAAAAGGAAAAAGAAAACACAAGTAAAAAATATACTAGATGCTTCTAATAGTTATTTCATCAATCCCTTTATATACATTACAATTTAAAGAAATAAGCTGAACTAACGTGATTACTCTGTTCATAGGACTGCAATACTCAAGACAGCGTGAACTACAACACACAATACTTGCGCACCATCTTTCCTCCTGAAATCCTGAACCATATAACCGGTGCTCCAAGATACTGCCACAAAATTGTTCTGCGTGAGTATTAAACATGTAATTAAATCATATCTCAACTTGCTGTCTTGCTGTGTGCAGCCTGTCTGTTCTTAGCTCAAATTTTACCAGTGAAAAGTAGTTGTTAAACTGCGTTCTCATCATTTACTCAAGGAAATTTACAGCGTAAAACGTGTAACGTAGCTTGGTTCGACTTTTATCACCTAACGTAACCTCCTAAAACAGTTATACTGTTTTAGGAGAATATTATGACGTCAAAATAATTTTGAGAAATAAAGAATTTGAATTTCCACACAAAGCTTGCACTTTGGAACCCGGGGTCTCATATTATATATCTTAGCTTTTATGGAAACGACAGCGGTCTGACCCAACATGAGAGGAGAGCCTGCTTTCACTAGACAGACCTTGACAAAGGCCATTCATTGATGAATCTATTATTGTTTAATCTGATACTTATCTAATCCAATATAATTGAATGACAGTCTCTGTTCAAAACATGCTCAATTTGCCTCGAATGACGTCTAAAATCCTAAAACCCGCTTGAGCGATCTACCGATGTAAAAAATATATGTAAAAAAGCGGGTTTTTGGAGCTCAACCGAGGCAGAACTTTTTGAGTATTTGGACCCCCATGGACCATACACAATCCAAGTTAACTCAATATCTTACCAATCAAAAATGAAATTTCTCTAACATCTTGCTAGTAATTTAAAAAGTAGTATTTGTGTAGTTTTTAATAGGTACCATGGAAAATTATTATATCCAGAAATTAGTTTGTATTCAATGTTACAATTTGATTCTATTGCAGAGACTGGTGCCACTGTTCGAGCCTGTCTGGATGGTAACCCTGCTGACCTTAACCAGTCCTGTCGTAACTTAGAGATCTCGGCCAAGAATAAGCAAACTGTTGGTATTTCTGGCGGTTTCCAACTTAAATCGTGCAACGTTTGCGACAAGGATCTCTGCAATGCAGCTTCTTCAGCCTCTTTCTCAATTCCCCTCGCTACTCTAGCACTCATCGCCACATATTTACTCTGCAAACAATAATACCTATAAGATAAGTTTCAAAGAAAGTAAACAGTCGGTCTAGCTTGGAACCATGCGATATGTACTGCTTAAATACCAATGGTGCCAAAATTTCAACAGTTGACATTTTAAACGATTTTATGATTCAATTATTCAACAGTAACACCGTAAAATGCCTTCGAAGTCAACATAAGACCGTCCATAGATTGTTTATTTTGCTTTGTATTTTTTATTGTTTAAAGTTACTTAATATAAGGATTTATTACATATATCTACCTTGTGTACAATATATAATAGATATAACTGATAGTCTCGAATTTCATTACGAGTACCAAAAGTAAGTAAATGGGTAATGTGCCTCGAACTATAAATATATTATGTGAGTAAGTATCACGTATGGTGTTCTGTATAAAGCACCTTACAATAAAATGGTAATAATTGGTACCTGGCAATAATTTCTGAATAAGTGATACCATTAAATGATATTAATCTTTATAATAGTATCTATCTATAAACTGTTGAATATGTCATTCAATCGTTACGTATTTTGTAGTTAACACTGATGTGATAACCAATTCAACTTTGCATACAAAATGTTAATTTTAAAGACTTTTGGCTACAAAGTAATGTATATAATAGCTTTTACGTAAATAATCACACATTGTTAACTGTTTTTAATATACTGAAACTAGCATTTATGTATTTATATTTACTTAGCAGTTAAAGACCGTCCTTTATAAGGTGTGTGTGTATTTATTTTTAATAAAATATATGTATATAAAACCTGAAATAATGTTTGATTCACCAATACAAATAAAATAAAATAAAGTAGAAATGCGTTTTATTTACTATGTGGTATGTCGACACATGATAAACTCCCTCTTTCCCAACTGTACCATTGATTAGTACCATTAATGGTACTACTGGGAATCTTTGTTCCACTAGTACCATTGTACACGATACTAGTTTTGCATTTGCTAAAATTGTTTTTATTCGCGAAAACTTTTAACGACGCGACGGTTTTAATGACGATCGAAAGGAAGAATAAAATACGTAATTTGATATCTGTGCAATGGAATTTATAAGACCTGTTATGTAAATTAGTGGCTGATTCCACCTACTAGCTATTTGTTTGACGGTTGCAATCGACCTTGGGAGTACTGAATATTTTAGCGATAACTATTTTGTTTCCAAATTGTTAATTCCTACTTCAACAAAAGTCCTACGTGCATTTTTACCTTTTGAGTAATATTTGTGATTAATTAGCTTTTTTTTTACTTTTCAGTGCATTTTATTCTCGAAGTTGTTTTAATTTGTTGTCAGAAAATACTTATTTTTCCCTTATTATTACCTAGTGAACACTAATTTATTACCCGACTACGGCGAAGCCAAAGGAGGGTTATGATTTTTGACAGGCTATGTATGTATGTATGTATGTATGTATGTATGTTCGTTTGTTCCCTCATAGCTCTTCAACTACTTATTAGAACTGGACAATTGGGGTATCGTTAGAAGCGTCTTGATCGTCCGCTGGTTATAGGCTATATCACGTGTCACTAAATCTAATGTGGCGCCTTCTAGCGGTCATAAAGTACTGAATTAAAAAATAAACTTGAGATAAATGGACCGTGTTTGGTATCAAATTAAAGGGCTCAATTAGCACATTTCAAATATGTATAAATTATTGGGTGTTGCTAGCCCCAAAATAATATAAATAAAAATAAAGTTTAAAACTAAAACCCGACTACTGCAAAATTACGCTCTAAAAAAGTATTAAACAAGAAAATATCAAGAATAGCCGTGGTTGTATGCCACTTACACTAACAAAACAAGACATTCTAGGAAAAAGTGGCATACGACCACGGCTATTCTTGATATTTTCTTGTATAATACTTTTTTAGAGCGTGATTTTGCAGCAGTCGGGTTTTAGTTTTAAACTTATTACATACTACTTACTTCGAACGAAAAAAAAGTCCATCTACACAACATGATGCCTCCTATTATTAAGTGCTACAATTTTGCTGATAAGACACCTCTGACCTCTTCGGGGATATAGAAGTATATATATATATATGAAAACACAGCAATTAATATTATAAATAATGTAACTGACCTTTTGGTCATTATGCTATGAAGGGAAGAAAACGACTACAACCACAGAATAGATAACAATACTGACGTATGTTTTACACCCTTAAGGGTGGAGTTTCATAAAATCCGATGTCCCTATAAGGAACCTACCTGCCAAATTTCAAGTTCGTAGGTGTTATATTTCCTAAGATTTCGTGATTAATCAGTTAATCAGTAAGTGATATTTCGCTTTTATATATTTAAGTACATATAGATCATACAAAATTTTTGTATCATAATTCTCTCACATGAAATATGGTAATTGAATGTGATGAGTTCAATAGTAAAGGAACGAGAGCCGTTGATTCATCGGCTGGCATGTTACGTGGGTGGCCTGAGAGTGATGTGGAAATGAGATGTTTACCAGAATGTTTCTACCGTCTATCTGTACATTGGAGATATTAAAAAAAAAATACTTGGGTTATGTTAAGTATGTTAACGACACTGAACACGAAAATATTTTTTTTTGAATTTCCTGTCTGTTTGTCTGTTTGTCTGTTTGTTCGCGATGGACGCAAAAACTACGGGACGGATTTTGATGCAGTTTTTTTTTGTTAGAAAAGGCTTGATCAGACTTAAAATCTTACGTTTGTTTGATCGCAATCGGTTGAGTAGAAGCGAAGATATGAGCAAAGGTCGCGTTACCCGAGATGCACGCGGGCGGAGCCGCGGGCGGAAGGCTATTGTTATATATAACCATCGACATATATCTCATATTAGTATGTAACTAACACAAAAAAACGGTAAAGTAGTTCTTACCAACTTTTGTAGAAATAGGTTCAGTAATCTCTGAACTACCCTCCTAACCCTCCACTTGCCACAGATACTGCAAATATATTCCTTTTTTTTTACACTTTAAAGTAGTTAATGCTCTTAAGGTCGAAAATTAAAAGGCTTTTTGTAGACCAAATTACAAGCGTAATGAAACTCTTTTCATTTCCTTTCAGACTTTAAGTCTATAGCAGTAAAGTCTAAAATTTAATGCCACTTTTTGCAGTGTCTGTGATAAGACAGTGGTTTTGCTTCAGCAGAATCGAGGGCCAGATTTTTACAAAAGTAATTTTTAAGTAACAAACATAGAATAATAAAGAAGATTCTCACGTCATTCTGCCTCTTCGTTTGTACAGACATAAGTACATCCACGCGGTGCGCTCTGGGAAACGGAGACGCCAGCGCCTCTAAAGCCTTTTTCTCTCCAAGGTAGCTAGAGGAAACAGCACACAGTCTGCTTCTATCCTCAATACACTCTACGAGCTTCCTCTGTTTGTCGTGTAAGCCCACGGCACGGCGCACAGTGGGCTGAAATTCGCGTTTCATAGACATTCAAGTTTTTTTTTTTAAGTGCCGCTTTTTTGCTTGGAAACGATTAACAATACCTATTTTATGCTTTATATAATTAACTTTCAGGTTTAAAATCGTAAACAGCTCACTCAGAATTTTTTTTCAAAAATTTTGTATGGAGATAACATAATAAATGATGATAACTCCGTTATCGCACAATTGCGCCTAATATCCTCTTAGGTTATTAATATATCAATTATTTTGGATTTTTTGACATACTCCATGCTACGGTCAAACATGCGCTTTTTTTTTAAAAAAATCTTTAAAAAAATTAAAATTTTATTTTGTTTATTTTCGTTTTTAACCAACAATATCAAGCTTAACATGGATGTATATAAACCAGAAATTTGCGAAAATCAATTATTTGCTATATAAGAAAATGATAATTATTATTATCTATTAAAAAATGGCTTAAAATCTTTATTCTTTATCAGTAAATAGAAATATTTACACATAGCCACAATGAACAAGTAAGCAGTACAAATAATGATGAACTTGCAAAGTCATTATCTAACGTCTCTCAATAAAAATTACAAACTTGTTTTGTTTAATTCCGTTTATAACCACCCAAATACAAATGCTCACCCATATATATCACATTTAATATTCACATACTCACCTAATACCTAGTCATTATTACTTATAACAATCATGTCTTTTAAATATTTTTTTAAAATGTCTTTTAAATATTTTTTTAAATTGGTTATGATTCATAACTAATTAAAAAAAATATTTAAAAGACATGTAACATAACATAACAATAATGCATAATTTATTAAGAGAGGGTAATTGGTCTTTGCCAATTACCCTCTCTTAATAAATTATCGATCTACCTACTCTACTACCCTCTGAATGGTAACTATGTGCCCGATATTATTTGTTTGAACATATAATTAGCATTAAGAGGGTAGAGGCACAGTAGAGGCAACACTGCACGTAGATTTTTTGAATTGCCCGAAAAGACTGCAGCTATCACTGGACTAAGTGAAGATCTGATCCGAAGATTTGCTATACTTTTGCAAGCCATAACTTCAGGTGAATCCATAAATGTTTCGAAATTTAAAGAATATGCGTACATTACTGCTGAGAAGTATGTCGAATTGTACAACTGGTACTACATGTCATCAACAGTGCACACGATACTGCTTCATGGAGCCGAAATTATCGCATCTAATGCAATAGTACCGATTGGGAGTTTATCTGAAGAGGCTTCAGAAGCCAGGAACAAAGATTTCAGAAGGTTTAGAGAACATCACTCACGTAAGAAGAGCAGAGTGAGTTCAAATGAAGATATTTTTAATTTTTTACTTAGTTCGTCCGATCCGCTAGTGGTATGGGTAATGGACTGCTGAGACGAGGTCTCGGGTTCGATCCCAGGTTTTACCATGGCACACACCAATGACTTTTCGATGCTTTTCGAAGTTATGTGTGTATTTATCGCAGGTTTATAAGTGCCCGGTTAATGGCAATAGGCTCGCCACCTATTACATTGGGACCTAAACATCAACGGCGAAATGTGGGTGCTAGCACCTCTGCCTACCCCTTCGGGGAATATAGGCGTGAGTTTATGTTATGTTATTTCAGCAGTAAGACCAACGATGAATGCAAAAAAAGACACCCTTGTTTGATGAAACATTGGACCTGCTGAATCTTCAAACATCTGAATTCGAGTTTAGGGATATTAGTCAAATAAACTCCGATTCTGAGTTCGACTCTGAAGATAGTAATTCAGAATAGGCAATACATACAATATAGTACATATACATACATATTACATATATACATTCTTGCAAAATAAGGAGTCTGATAGTGTTTGTAAGCTCACCATTTTGTACTGCTTAGTTTTTCATTGAATTTAAATGGCTATGTGTAAATGTTTCTATAAACTGATATAGAATAAAGATTTTAAGCCATTTTTTAATAGTTATTAATTAATATCATTTTCTTATATAGCAAATTATTGATCTTCGTAAAATTTCTCGTTTATATACATCCATGTTAAGCTTGATATTGTTAGTTAAAAACGAAAATAAACAAAATAAAATTTTAATTTTTTTAAAGATTTTTTAAAAAAAAAGCGCATGTTTGACCTTAGCATGGAGTATGTCAAAAAATCCAAAATAATTGATATATATTAATAACCTAAGAGGATATTAGGCGCAATTGTGCGATAACGGAGTTATCATCATTTATTATGTTATCTCCATACAAATTTTTTGAAAAAAAAATCTGAGTGAGCTGTTTACGATTTTACACCTGAAAGTTAATTATATAAAGCATAAAATAGGTATTGTTAATCGTTTCCAAGCAAAAAAAGCGGCACTTAAAAAAAAAAACTTGAATGTCTATGAAACGCGAATTTCAGCCCACTGTGCGGCGCTAGTATTGAGTGCTTTTGACCTGCATTTTGTTCAATTTTTAATCTGATCACATTCAGTTCAAATCAGATTCTGGGAGAGATATGTTTCTAGTATTATTCAATTATAGTAATTTCATTCTGCGTGCCCATACTGCCCACTCACACATACTGCATAATAACCGCATCTCAACTCAATATCATTTCAATATAGTTTCATAGATCGATTAGATTCAAAAGACAATTTTTTAATATGTCGTGCTCGAGCTGCAGGTAATAAATAACAACGATGATGTGAAATGGAGAATTATTCATATGACGTTCATGATATACGCTGATGACTATCATAATATTATGTCAAATCTACAGTAGGTATCTACCTACATCATAACCCCTCGTTTACACCAGGGTCTAAAGCATGAAACATGGTATTTGACAAGTTTCATGACATGTCTTCGTTCAGACATAGACATGTTTAACATGTTGAAAGATTTGTTTATGACATGTTATCCATCAATCATGGATACAGTTTAAAACTTGTTTTTGACAATTGAGATAATTTTAAAGCAATTAGTTTGCTAGACTAAACAAATTATAATAAATTGGAAAAAGCGAAATCAATTCTCGGGCGGGACTCGAACCCGCGATCTTTCCCTTACAGGGGGAACGCTCTGACCACTGAGCCACCGAGCTTCACCCGAGAGTGACCCAATTTTCCAATTTGCTTTTCGCTTTTTCCAATTTATTATAATTTGTTTTTGACAAGTCTCAAGACAGAAATTGCAGTAAAATAAACAAGACTATAAATAGTCTAAAACACGACAGTGTTGTGTAGGTGTGAACGCGATCAATGACAAAGACAAAGTAAAACATGTCGCAGACTTCAGTGTGAACGCAAATGAGTTGTAAACTTGTATGTATACAAGTTGGCGGCACAGTGTGAACAGAAGAGTGTTTGAGACAAGTCTCAATACATGTTGAATACGAAAAATTGTGTTTTGACGATTTGTATTTCAAACAAGTTTACAACTTGTTTCTTGGTGTAAACGAGGGGTTAGAATAGGTGCTATCTGTTACCACTTTCTCATTCCTGTATATCTATGAAGAGGGTTGTGGTAGATACTCATTTTATCTTTAGAGAGGTTTATATTACCCGTTGATAATATTCAAATGTTTTGTTAGATAGGTAATATGATTTTAATGTACAGGCTGGTAGTAAATTGGAGAAATTACAAATAAATAAATCATAAAAAAAATATTTTACAACATTCTACAGAATGTTATCTAGATTCATTGTAAGCATAGGTTAACTAGCTTGTATTATGAAATCCAGAACGCGGATAAACATATCTACTTAGATACTTTTATTTTTGTAAATACATATTATACATAGAAAAATCCAGACATACAGATATTCCCACTGAGCGGGAATCGTACCCGCGCCCCTATGTAGCAGTCGAACGTTCTACCGGTACGCCACAGAGGCGCGACTAATATTGTGCTTAATTAATAAACAATCAGAAAATAATAATAATTAAGGCAACAGTCGTTATCACTGTATGGTCCTAATGGGCCTAAAATAACGCAATACATAAAGGATGTTGCGTTACCTATTCGATGGTACATTATGTTATTTTTTATCCCCTTAATAGGTTCCCATGCGTTGTGGGAACGGGTTTAAAATTTACGCAGCGGGTAACAGGTAATGAATAAAGACATGTGTGACAGCAATAGCAGTAATAGCAATGGTCGATCAACGGAAGAGCTCGCATAATCTCTCGAATGTAGTCGCCGGGACTCATCGTCCGGTCACCAACCGGCCTGCACTTTCTATCTATACATATCCTCACGCCTATAAATCTCCAAATAGGTGGGCAGAGTTGTATTATCACCCACAATTCGCCATACATGATTTGAGGTCCCACGTAATATGGGACGAGCCCTTTGCAGTCAAGCGGGCACTTATTCATGGGCTATATGTTTACTGTCGGATGAAGAACAGCCTTATTGCTTAGTTGCCTTCTACGACACCCACAGGAAGAGATGGGGTAGCCCTATTCTACTCTATCGAGAACCAACACGACCACTTTCTATCTATAGAACCTCCTGTATATCAATAACCTGTTGCATATGTCCGTATAAAAGTAATCACTTTAATGAGATAACACATTTGTGGTGCCTGCGCTCAAAGAGTTGCTAAACAATGGGGAAGTTGTTCTATATAATTGGTATTGTGTCACTTTGTGCAATCACTGCAGGCAAGTTTTTTCAATATTTTACATGCATAAAATTCAACATAATCATATAAATCATTCTATTAGACTTGTATCTAAACTAAACATGACTAATGGAATAAGAAATTTTATGAAATATAGAAAGAATAATTTTTTAATTTAGTGCAAGTTGATCATATATAAATTGCTTAATTTATTTATATTATATCTACAAAGATATTTTATTAAATTATGGTGATTCATGGTTGGTGC
The DNA here is from genome assembly GCA_914767945.1 of Eilema depressum. Classification (NCBI taxonomy): domain Eukaryota; kingdom Metazoa; phylum Arthropoda; class Insecta; order Lepidoptera; family Erebidae; genus Eilema; species Eilema depressum. The sequence goes on from OU612026.1 coordinate 7,943,344, forward strand.
TGGTTTTCGATTTGAACCAATAGGTTTTTGCCACGTATGATGTCGGAGTGAGTGTAATTCGTGTAAAGCAGTGTATCTGTGAGTACACTCACAGGTATGGTAAGTATTAAGGATTATGAGTATAATAAATATTAAAATAGGATTTCCTAAATACAATTTTAACAAATAGAAATAGATCTGTAAATTCGGAGGGCACACGCCCTCTTTTAATCTGAACTAATCATAAACACGCGAAGAAACCATTATGATCTTTAATGATTACACTTGATACAAGGCTGGCAAGGTTTCCCACATTTTGGATTTTGGGCCCATCGGTCATGTCAAGAATTCAAACCTCCTCCGGGTATAACCTTACAGTTGGCACTTTGCTGATGGAGTCTCCTATTGAATCTATTGGAGTAGCGCGCTCTGATTCTTAGTTAAAACTTAAAACATGACCTTTATTCTTGAAGTTCGTGTTCATGATGTCAACACGGTGGCGTGCTTCAGAGAGCACGTGGAGCCTATTTCCCTATGAATATTTATGGCGGTTGTTACAATATGTTCAAACTCCTCACACCCGTCATCAACACAACCGTCCAGGTCACTACCCTTCCTCAGACTGATATATCTATAGGTACTCGTATACATAAGGTATTTTAACTTACTATAGTTAAACAATATAAAACATTATAGGTTCTTTATTGTTTTTAAATTCCTTAAGTGTACAGTGAGATCACTTGTAAAATTTATATAATTAGGTTGTGATGATGAGTGTGTGAACCCCACCCATATGCACCTGCAGTTCCATGGTGGAAGCGGATAGCCATCACGCTTTGAGTTGTCGACGATGTAATGGAAGGTTTCCGCGACACCCCGCTCTGAACGATATCGCCTGCAGAGCCATTGTATCGGCGAACGTACCCTACGTACTTGATCCTCCGGGTCTGAGCAGATCGAACAATAAGAGATCGGACGGGCTGACTTTGATGCCCTGGAAGAACAGCAAGTACCTGCTCTGCTGTGGGATGCAACTTGTGTCTGCACTGTAGCCACCAGTCACCTTAGTCGCACCATCCATTCTGCGTCGGCCGCCGCCGATGACGCCGGCTCGAGGCAGAGGCTCAAGTACGCCGAGTTGGAGCCGTTGTACCATTTCGTGCCAGTGGCGGTGGAGACCAGGGAGGACCAGTGGAGGTGCAGGGAGCTGGGGCAAAGAGGCCAAAAGCCTTGTAAGGGCGATTGGGCAGAGGCTCATAGAGGCTACTGGTGACTCTCGATATGGATCATTCCTGGTGCAGAGGTTGGCCGTCGCAATCCATTGTGGAAATGCGGCAAGTGTGATGGGCACCTTTGCACTGGGAGCGATCAGGGGCGGGTTATTCGATTGATATTGACAATCATTTATTTAGTATTAAGGTGACAAGTTTAATTTGTAATTAGTTTCTAGAATAATAATAATAATAATAATAAAGAGTAAATAATAATAATAATAAATGAATAAAGAGGTAATAATAATAATAAATCGTTTATTTTCTCACCACAATATTGCTTACATAGTTGGAGTTAACATAACATTATTGTGCCAGTTTATGTGGGAGACTGGTGCCCTAACTAGGTAGTATCCTGTATTTCAGGCCACCAGTGCAATCCTCATCTAGGGTCAATAGCGGAAGATTTAGTAGGTATTGCTTAATGGCAAAATCTACCAAACCCTGCGCTGCAACCTCTGTGTAAATATGTCAGTACATCTAGAAAATCATATCATTTGAGTACAACTACATTATTATAATAATATTATCGGTAATGTCAGGGTTAGTATTTCGGTTTTGTTTGTGTGTGCGTGTGCGTGTGTGTGTGTGTGTGTGCGCGCGTGTGTGTGTGTGTGTGTGTGTGTGTGCGTGTGTGTGTGGGTGTGTGTGTGCGTGTGTGTATTCGTAGAATGTAGATATACCGTGCGTATCTGCATTTTCATGCAATTACTTTTAGGAGATCCTCTATACTCTCGTAGTCTAAGGTCATGAGCCATTCTCTGGCTGTTTTCTTACAATTAGATTTGGTGAGCGCGTAGAGGGACAGCTTTTTGTTGATCGTGTTGTAGAGATAGCCCCCGAGGAAACAGAAGAAATGGTTTGTAAATTTGTGTTTCAATGTATCCAAGGTGCGATCAACCGGATTGAATCGCCTCCTGTTTGCGAGCAGAGTGGCATCGAAGCTTAGTAGTGAGTGTTGTGTGAAAGATGAATAGTTGGCGTACTGACATCACCTTGCACTTCTCGTAAATGAATAATTCCTTAAAAAAAAAATAGATTGTAATGTTACCTAGTATAACTTTAGTAAGATTAATGTTTGAAGTTTATAATTTTATGATGTTGTTTTTTTAGTTACTAAGTAATTTGATTACTAAAACCAAAAGAGAATGGGGATGGAAAAAACGAAGGGGTTTTGGATCTTGTTCCAATAAAAAGTTAGAGATTACACAACCAGATATTTTAAGCATTAGTGCAAAATTAAATCACAATGCTTTTAATGCATTTAATTGTAAATCAAAACTATAGATCACCTTCATTAAATAGTCAAATCAAGAGTGTACAATAAATACTTTTTCATTTTTCAGTTCACAGCTTGCAGTGTTATGTTTGCACTAACTGCGCATCACCTACTAACTTGAAAACATGTGAATCAACAACAACGACCACTACATCGACTACGTCTACCACTACGTCAACAACTACGCCAACCACTACGTCAACATCTACACCAACCACTACACCAACCACTACACCAACCACTACACCAACCACTACACCAACCACTACATCATCCCCTACACTAAGCCCTGAACCAACCGATTCATCAACTGCTACACCAACCACTACATCATCCACTACACTTAGCCCTGTACCAAGCGATTCATCAACTGTTACACCAAGCACTACATCTACCACTACACCAAGCACTACATCTACCACTACACCAAGCACTACAACAACAACCACACCCAGCACTACATCAACCACTACACCAAGCACTACATCTACCACTACACCAAGCACTACAACAACAACCACACCCAGCACTACATCAACCACTACACCAAGCACTACAACAACAACTACACCCAGCACTACAACAACAGTTGATTCAGAAGGTGGACAGAGAAGAAAAAAGAGATATATTGATGATGATTCAGAAGTCCACCAAGGATGTATTTGTTACAATGTACGTAGACACAATTTGAAAAACTATAATAAATCATCATCAAATTCATTAAGCCCGTGGCATTAAGTCCGTTTTATACATTTGTTTTTGTGTGCAAGAAGTTTATATAAATAAAACAATAAATAAAATAAAAGGGTTAATTTTAAAAAGTACGTTACAACAAAAATTGTATACTGATAGTTTAGATTTATTCTTTTATACTTTCATTGCCGTTCATCGCCAACCCCTACAAAATCACTAGCATCATCTCAAAAATATATATTCCTATCTCTATCATAAATTTAGATTGGACAAAGTGAATGCTCAAGACGCGACTTGAACCCACGACCGGACTGGTCGCATTACAGGGCAAGGAAAGATCTTGAGCATTTACTTTTCCAATCAAAATCTATTTGAATTGTTAGCTTTAAAATTTCATTGAATATTTTTATCACGCAGAAACCTCAGGTTACCCACTTAGCATACTGCTAATTTTTTTGAAGATTTGGATCCAACTCACCTTGCACCATTGACATAGACTAGTGTTATAAATTTCTTTGTGCAAACCTTTGCCATTCTCCCCATATTTCGAATCAATTTTCATAAATTAGTTTATTGGTTAGATAAAAGTAACACTTATTCAAAGTATGACTTTGAGTAAATATTTATAGACATTATCTATAAATCAAAAAATTAATCTATCCAATATATTTTCCAGGGAAAATGCGACTGCAATGGTAAATACGCTGCAATACGTGCGGATGTGAGTGTATCAGTATCGTCTGCTATATTTCAATGTTACAACTACACGCATACAGGTAACTTTTACTCGAAAACATTGAAGTTTAAATAATCTTCTTTGCGCATCTCTCTAACTCATATATTTTTACTTTTTAGTTAATAACACTGAAATCATAGACCGAGGATGCCAGGAGGTCCCACAAAACACGTCAGCATGCTCCGTACTCAACCTCAACAATAATTGCTTTTCTTGTTCTAAAGACGGATGCAATTCAGCATTTGTTATGCAATTTTCAATTGTCCTATTAATTTGCACATTACTGATCGATTATGTAAACTTAGAACCTCTATGTTTTTAAAAAAAGCAACCATCTCCAACCACGTAAAGTGAAAAAATTATAAAACATTTAAAATTCGAATGAATATTGTTAATACTAAAAAAGATCACGTTATTGGAATCGTATTAGGGTAATATTTTGTCATGTGGCGTTATTTACACGAAATTAGAATCTACTTGAATGAACCTACTGAAAAGAATTGTTGTGATTCTGATCTACTGGAAATTCATATACCTAGCTACAGCGGAATCGCTCAATGTGGCCATTTTAGACCCGCCAGGTCTTTGTGAATGTAAATAATACCTTTTTATCTCGTGTTTGCAAATGTGGATTCAATTAGTGTACAATAAAGTTTATTCTATTCATATTATTGGTTTCATGGCTATCCTGAGACGAAGTGTATACTTTGTCGTAGTCAAGGCCGTGCTAAAACTGTAAGATTTGAACAAAGAATGCACTCACAGAATATCATAACGATATCCAGCATGAATTTTATTAAGTTATTGTGAGTATTATCACAGATAAATCTTTAAGTCAAGAAGTTATTAAGTTCTCTTACTCTGGATGTAGGGTCTGGTGATGTCTCCACGTCTCCAGCGACACACGTTATGGTGTACGTTTATCCTATTGATATCATAAAAAATATAATAAGATCGTGATACTATTAATAAAAATTTGTAGTTTGATTATTAAACGCTGAATTTTATTGAACTTATTTAAATCCCTATATTAGGATATTTACCATGTGTTATTTTGAGTATCAAATATTTCGGCGCTGTTGCAGGCACCATTATCACGGCAGTATCTCTATAGCTCTAATAGTAATGTGAACGACTACAATATCTACAAATCCCTATAGGTTGAAGCTCAACATACCCACCTACGAGTATGTAATAATCTCCAATATAGGGTTCTTCGTGAAGGGCATCAGAAGGTTCTTACAATGCCGACAGCACGAGTTTGACGCCCCTGATGACAGTTACGGCTATCCGTCTATGGAATAACCTACCAGTACACATAAGAAAAGCTCAGAACTTAAATAATTTCAAAACCATGGTAAAGGAACACTATCTATTACTGTGAAAGGGCTCTGTGATGGCGAGTTTACTATATTATCTAGATATGTATAAACTTTATGTATGTATGTATGTATGTATGTATGTGTGTATTAATGTAAATAAAATTAGATATGATACCTGTCTTTTATGTATTTACCTTGTATTTACCTATGACATTGACAGAAAGTACGCCAAACAACTACCACTCAATCCTACAAACATTATGACCATCCAAAGGTTGCCTGGCAGAAATCGCTTATAGCGATAAGGCCGCCCTTGTACTGATTCCTTAGTCATGATTTTTTAATTTGTATTTTATAACATAACATACATAACATAAACTCACGCCTATATCCCCGAAGGGGTAGGCAGAGGTGCTAGCACCCACATTTCGCCGTTTATGTTTAGGTCCCAATGTAATAGGTGGCGAGCCTATTGCCATTAACCGGGCACTTATAAACCTGCGATAAATACACACATAACTTCGAAAAGCATCGAAAAGTCATTGGTGTGTGCCATGGTAAACCTGGGATCGAACCCGAGACCTCGTCTCAGCAGTCCATTACCCATACCACTAGGCTTATATGGTGTACAATAAAGTATAAATAAATAAATAAACACGCCACGATAACCACTTCTTAACAGGTGGGTCGGATACTTGTCTGCCACCTATGTAGTGTAAAAAATAGTTCTTCCTGTCGTTTATCTAATACGTACACGGCCTACGTGAGGTAAAGCAGGGACCCATTCGTGCTGTACTGTCAATAGTATGGTTCTACATACTTTTACCTACTATTAGAGCTATCGGGATATTTGCCGTATACTCGAGTCGAGAATCAATCAATCGAAACAGGGTAAATCGATATATTTACCCTAAAAACCATACTTAATCTACTCAAAACTTTTTCACCGTTTACCGCCACCGCCAGTACTCCGGTTCCCCCTTGATCATGGTGCTTGCGACAGCGCCGAAATATCGGAAACTCCAAACTATACATGGTAAATATCCCGATAGCTCTAGCACAGAATAAATATACATACAGTAACTTGTCTTCATATAAACGGACGAAACGCGTCCTATACCTACGCGCCTCGATCTCGGCATGCGCTCGGCAAGCAACCGGTCGGAACCGGCCAGGAATGTCCCGCAGCGACGATGTCGTTTTTAAACAGTTATTGCGCAATTTTTTTTACTAGAAATATAATAAATATATTATGAATGTTTGTGTATTCACACAAACATTCATAATATAATTTATTATAGGTATATCCCGTATATCAGAATACGGCATAAACGGTTTATTCCGTATTCTGAGGTGTGAATATAATAAATATAATATAAATATTATAGGTAGGTATAAAATGATTTTACTTATGTACTAGTGGGTAGGTACCTACGTAATTTGTGTCTTTGATGGAATTCTTTTTCTCTTCCCAAATAAAAGGCCTGGATTAATAAATAAATTGAGTAAAGTGTTTGACACAAGTAAACTACCTATACTCCATTCGGTTAGGTACTTAACCAAAGGTAAACAATATATTGTAGCCACTTTTTATAAAATCACATAATATATGTATTAAACATTAAACAAAAAAACTAGGCTAACTAACTTAACTGACTAACTAGTACCTACCTAGTTCGATTTCGGATTTCAGTCTCTTAGTAGGTATAAACAGAATAGTCTTCTTCATCCTAGCGTTAATTCCCAGTCGCATTTTCACCGTCGAAGTCGCTTTACCAGTCTTAACTGCGGATTCGGCTGGACCTCGATATTTTCCGTGAAGACACTGTCATCTGACCTCCACAACCCAATGGTGACATTAGGCGATATCGAAGCATTGCAGCTAGACGGTCGTTGTTGGCCGTTTTAGGGCTATCAATGTTGTTTACGTTTTGTTAAGTAGGTACTTAACCGAATGGAGTATAGGTAGATGGGAAGATCATGATACAGTAGGTAGGTACCTACACTTGTCTTTAAAACCTCGGGCTATGTGTGCGTCACCTATGACCCTATAAACCTACCTAATAGAAACGTTAATAAACTATTCTATTCACAAAGTATTTAATTTGTTTAAATAAAAAATAATAAATATGTAGGTACCTACATATTTACAATCACATTAAAGTAGATATAACATCAAAGTAGGTAATAGGTTATTAAAATGCCAGTCAGGAATGTCGCGCAGAGACGAATGGACGGTGTCGTTTTTGTTGAACGTATTATCAAAATAAATAATAGGTACATATTTATAATCACAAAACTATCTTATATATACTGGGTGCTTCAAAAAAATGTATACACACTTTGAACTTCCATAGAAAATTTATTTACCGTTCTACAAAGTTAAATTTCAGGAAAATAGAAAGCTGAAAGTCCAATGTAAATGAAACATAAATAACAAATGTTAATACTGTTCAAATTGGTGACCTGCAGCATCAATACAATTCTGAGTACAATTCTGAGTACACTGCTTGAATCTCATTCCAAAGAATGTCTAGGTTACGTGGTTACGTGGTTACGTGGTAGGTGGTGGTTACGTGGCACAGTAAAAGATGAGGTGTACAAACGTAAACCACGTAACCTAGACATTCTTTGGAATGAGATTCAAGCAGTGTGTAGAGAAATCTCATTGGACGTTTTGATACGATGTACAGAATCTGTGGTGACTCGTACTCAGAATTGTATTGATGCTGCAGGTCACCAATTTGAACAGTATTAACATTTGTTATTTATGTTTCATTTACATTGGACTTTCAGCTTTCTATTTTCCTGAAATTTAACTTTGTAGAACGGTAAATAAATTTTCTATGGAAGTTCAAAGTGTGTATACATTTTTTTGAAGCACCCAGTATATATAAGTACTTGATAGAAAGTTAAAGTCGGCAGTTGTAATCAAATTGCTGTGGGTAGGCAGCCCTATCGCATGTGTACGTACCGCGCGGCTCTAGGCACTTATCTCTAAAATACGGCCGAGTTACAATACTGTATGGATAGTATTACCGTGGCTCTAGTCTAGATAATAGTAATATAAACGACCATGATCGTTTAAATACCTATTATGGTTCTACTACCTTTACTTTTCACACTATTTCCACACACATTTAGTCATTAACTATTTTAGTATTTTTTAATTGATCGTATCTTCTAATTGATTTACTGTGATAAAATTTGATATTAACGTATAGATGATGTGTCTTTGTTCATGATAATCTATATCCTTATCACCCATTTACGAAAAAAATACAGCATGTGTTATGGCTACAATAAAATTGTGCATTAATTACGGTTATTATGTTACAAAAGTTTAAAAAAAAGGTCAAAATGTATTATGTAGTCAGATTCTGAACTCTGCAGTGCTGCTGCAGCAGTGCTGTCACAGCACTACTGGTCTCCATATAATCTCTATGAGTTTACATGAGATTACATTCCGAGCTACGCAGCAATGTCGTTGCAGCACTGCTGCGTACAAATGAATGAATACACAACAGCACATCACCACTGGATATCAGCACGGCAGGCAACACTGCTACGCAGCACCACAGTTACATTACTACTGTGCATCACTGCTGCATGCTGCAGAGTTCGAAATCATACCTTTTTACCCAACTGCGCGACGCAAAGGAGTGGTAATGTGTTTATTAGCCTATGTATGTATGTATGTATGTTTGTATGTTTCTTTAAAGCTCTATAACAACCAAACGCCGGGACTGATTTTCATGATTCAAACGTCAATCGATTCCTCTTATATAGTAAGAGAGCTTGGATCATTAACTCCGGTACCATCAGCGTACTGAATGAGATGTACATCATTAGACGCGCCTTTAATTGGAGAACACGAAATGGCTATGCTGCAAAGTCAAAAACCTGGTGGTGATACCAAAAATCAATTTTGAAAATGCTAAAAAAATCGGTACCTAATATTGAAAGATTACCAATTTTCGTTTGTTCCTGGCTATAGAGGAGATTTAGGACTATATGATAGTGCAGTGCTGCAAGCCTCCATAACTGGCCTTGTCAGAGGCAGCACCTTGCAAAGTGCCGCCTGAAAACAGGTATCTGGTACGATCGAATTACCAAATAAAACCGGGCTCATCTGAAAGATCATCAAATTCTGAGTATGAAAAACTGGTGCTGCAAATCTTAAACACTGGCGAAGGTGGTTGCAGCAGCGATTGAAGATTGCGAGTTGCGCGTCTCGGTTTGGTATTTTCACATTTATACGATCGAGTTACCAAAAAAAAACAGGGCTCATCTGAAAGATCATCAAATTCTGTGTAGGAAAAACCGGTGCTGCAAATCTTAAACACTGGCGAAGGTAGTTGCAGCAGCGATTGAAGATCACGAGTTGCGCGACTCGGTTTTGTAATTTTCACATTAGTACGATCGAGTTACCAAAAAAAACAGGGCTCATCTGAAAGATCATCAAATTCTGTGTAGGAAAAACCGGTGCTGCAAATCTTAAACACTGGCAAAGGTGGTTGCAGCAGCGATTGAAGATCGCGAGTTGCGCGACTCGGTTTGGTATTTTCACATTAGTACGATCGAGGTACCAAAAAAAAACAGGGCTCATCTGAAAGATCATCAAATTCTGCGTAAGAAAAACCGGTGCTACAAATCTTAAACACTGGTTTTTTGGAAATTCGATCGTACTAATATGAAAATCAAACCGAGTCGCGCGACGCGCGATCTTCAAACGCTGTTGCAACTACCTTCACCAGTGTTTAAGATTTGCAGCACCGGTTTTTCCTACACAGAATTTGATGATCTTTCAGATGAGCTCTGTTTTTTTTTGGTAACTCGATCGTACTAATGTGAAAATTACAAAACCGAGTTGCGCAACTCGTGATCTTCAATCGCTGCTGCAACTACCTTCGCCAGTGTTTAAGATTTGCAGCACCGGTTTTTCCTACACAGAATTTGATGATCTTTCAGATGAGCCCTGTTTTTTTTTTGGTAACTCGATCGTATAAATGTGAAAATACCAAACCGAGACGCGCAACTCGCGATCTTCAATCGCTGCTGCAACCACCTTCGCCAGTGTTTAAGATTTGCAGCACCAGTTTTTCATACTCAGAATTTGATGATCTTTCAGATGAGTCCGGTTTTATTTGGTAATTCGATCGTACCAGATACCTGTTTTCAGGCGGCACTTTGCAAGGTGCTGCCTCTGACAAGGCCAGTTATGGAGGCTTGCAGCACTGCACTATCATATAGTCCTAAATCTCCTCTATAGCCAGGAACAAACGAAAATTGGTAATCTTTCAATATTAGGTACCGATTTTTTTAGCATTTTCAAAATTGATTTTTGGCATCACCACCAGGTTTTTGACTTTGCAGCATAGCCATTTCGTGTTCTCCAATTAAAGGCGCGTCTAATGATGTACATCTCATTCAGTACGCTGATGGTACCGGAGTTAATGATCCAAGCTCTCTTACTATAAGTCCGGCGAGTGCTTAGAGTATCATAGATACTCTAAGGGCGAGTGTCACTAAAGACATGACGTTAGTGAAAATTCAATATGGCGACTACTTAGAACGCCATATTAGATTGTGAAAATGAAAAAAAATAAAAGTCAACAAACTATATCAAGTGGGGTATCGTTGAATAGGTATTTAAAAATAATTTTTAGTTTTCTCTCAACATTTTTCGATTTGAGGGATCGTTTAGGATATATTATATCGATTTAAAGTTGCGTAACAATCATTTTTATTTAATAAAGGTTTTTAGGCAGTAGAAATGTACTCGTATCATTATTATTATAATATGTACCTATTTAATTTGTCATAACTAAGAAGCATAAAATAAAATAAATGATTAAAAACAAAAACCCGACTGATACTAAAAAGATCGAAACAAGCTTGATAGCAGGCGGTATCCATTTGCAAATCACAAACCGGACGGAAATTAAAGGGTACCGCCTGCTATCAAGCTTGTTTCGATCTTTTTAGTATCAATCGGGTTTTTTGTTTTAAAAAAATTATATTATTATATAAAAATTGATGTTGCTAAGTGCCAAACTGGATAACGGCTTGGCCGATTCAGCTAACTCTTTTCGAATTACTTTTTATGTAAAAAATCGGCCAGGTGCGAGTCGGACTCGCCCATGAAGGGTTTCGTAGTAGCATAGGCGAAAATTGCAGTTTATGACGTATTAAAAAAAAACTACTGACTGGATCTCGTTCGAACCAATTTTTAGTGGAAGTTTGCATGGCAATTTACATCATATATTTTTTTAAGATTTATCATTCTCTTTTTTTAGAAGTTAGAGGGGGGGGGGGGGGACACATTTTTCCACTTTGGAAGTGTCTCTCGCGCAAACTATTCAGTTTATGAAAAAATTATGTTAGAAACCTCAATAGCATTTTTAAACACCTATCTATAAATACCCCTCACGTATGGGTTTGGTGAAAAAAAAAATTGAGTTCAATTCTTAGTATAGGGACCCCATACTTAGCTTTTTTTTTATTTTTGTGTGAAATTCTTAATGCGGTTCACAGAATACATCTTCTTACTAAGTTTTAACAGCATAGGCCTTATAGTTTCTGAGAAAAGTTGCTGTGACATACGGACGGACAGACAGACAGACGGACGGACAGACATGACGAATCTATAAGGGTTTCGTTTTTTGCCATTTGGCTACGGAACCCTTGAACAAAGATGAACCCGATAAACCCGCCTTCCCAAACGTAAGTGGCTACCGTGGCCTGGTTTCTGAAGGAGCGAGATGGCAAAAAGAATAAGGGAGGGAAGATAGCATGGATGATAATGTTGTCGGTAGGTACTTGCATAAATCATAGGAAACACAACTGAACAGTTGCCACGTAAGGTCTATACCAAGTGAGACTCGGTTCTACCTCATTTTCCACTTCCACAATCCTGTTTGAATTCAAAGTTTGCACATTGGAGCCCGAAGTCCACTCTCATACACTTCCTTTCTAGTTTAGTTTATCTTGACTTTTAGGTGAGGGACGGGATACGCACGCGAGATCAAAAGTTCATAAGATCAGCAATCAATATGTCAACGCCATGAGATCAACAGTTTAAAATATCAATGGCTTACTACACCAATAAGTTATGAGTTCAATTGTTCATTAGATCAACAGTCTGTTTCGTCAACAGTTGACTACATCAATTTCAGACTGCCAGCTGTTAGAATCCCAAAAGAGTCTGCATCTAAATTTCATCCGTCTATCAACAGGAGTACGATCTCCAGTCATCCAGTCAGGTAGAGGTATTATTTGCGAGATTCCTCATGTTCATGACAAGGTAAAAGAAAATAAAAGAATATGAAGAAAGCAAGGAAGATAAGCCTACCGGCACACTGCAGTGTTTGCACAGAAGTAGACAAATGGATTAAATGGTATCTCCGTCACAAATTATACCAAATTACCTATTCTAAATTTCCTGCAGTGTGTTGTTGATGAGATAAGGGCTCTGGTGGGACTCTCACCTCACACCTCTAAAAAATAAACAATACTGTAATAATTCAAATTCAATTGTATTCTATAACCTTGTGAATATTTTTTTTACCATTTTGTGTTCTGAATTTTGGTTTTTATTTTATTATTTACGACTGTAACTGCTAACTGATTATTTTAAAGATTACTTAATGAAATTCTAATCAAAAAGTGAAGAGTTTTTTCGCGTTGTTTTGGAGCCCCTTGTATATCAATGTTGTAGTTTGTATGTTCGAATAAAAATAATCACTTAAAATAGATAACACATTTGTGGTACACATTAGCACGGCAAAAGTAGCGCAGAAATAAAATGGACATAAAGGATAAATTGTTTTTTGTGTATGCTGTTGTGTTATTTTGGGCAATCACTCAAGGTACGTTTTAGTAATCACACAATAGTTGAAGTGATACGATAGATTTTGGAAGTAAATAAATAAAATATTAAGAAAAGCGTGTAGTTTCTTCACTGCAAAATTAATTTCACTAATATTTTATTATCAGCCTTGGTTGCATCCAAAACTTGTGTTTTGGAGACGATGGCTCGCTCTCATATCCTTTCTCTCATTTGGCTCTATCTTGACTTTTGCGGAAGCGATTGCCGTCAACAGTTAAGATTGGATTAAGTCCCGAAGATCTTAGTGGGGGCCCTACCAACCCACAAGCACCCCATATACCCCATTTAAGAAACTTTAATTTTCAAATTAGTTCAAGTCTATATTTTAAAATAAAAATAAGCAAGACGCATTGATCGGAGCCTTCCTAGTCAGTACTAAGTAGGCTACGTATATATAAATATGTAAAACTATTCCTGAATTTTCAGTTCACGCACAATTGCAGTGTTATGTCTGTAAAGACTGCCCGATACCTAGTTCAGATGACTTAAAAACATGTGAAGAGCCTACAACCACAATTGCACCAACAACAGAATTAGATGCCACGACAGAATCTAGCACCATAGATGCGTACCCAACAACAGATTTTGTTTCAACGAGGGAATCAGACCAAACAACAGAAATTTACTCAACAACAGAAACCGACGCTGTGACAGATTCTATTCCGACAAGTGAATCTGATCAAACAACAGAAACCTATTCAACAACAGAATCAAACAAAACAGAAACCTATCCAACAAGTGAATCTGATCAAACAACAGAAATATACACCACAACAGAAACCTATCCAACAAATGAATCTGATCAAACAACAGAAACCTATTCAACGACTGAATCAAGCACAACAGAAACCTATCCAACAAGTGAATCTGATCAAACAACAGAAACTTACTCAACAACAGAATCTAGCACCACAGAAGCCTACACAACGACAGATTCAGATCAAACAAGTGAATCTGATCAAACAACAGATACCTATTCAACAACAGAATCAAGCACAACAGAAACCTATCCAACAAGTGAATCTGATCAAACAACGGCAACCTATTCAACAACAGAATCAAGTACAATAGAAACCTATCCAACAACAGATTCGGACCCAACAAGTGAATCTGATCAAACGACCGAAACATACTCCACAACAGAATCAAGCACAACAGAAACCTATCCAACAAGTGAATCTGATCAAACAACAGAAACCTATTCAACAACAGAATCAAGCACAACAGAAACCTATCCAACAACAGATTCGGATCCAACGAGTGAATCTGATCAAACGACAGAAACATACACCACAACAGAATCAAGCACAACAGAAACCTATCCAACAAGTGAATCTGATCAAACAACAGAAACCTATTCAACAACAGAATCAAGCACAACAGAAACCTATCCATCAACAGATTCGGATCCAACGAGTGAATCTGATCAAACGACAGAAACATACACCACAACAGAATCAAGCACAACAGAAACCTATCCAACAAGTGAATCTGATCAAACAACAGAAACCTATTCAACAACAGAATCAAGCACAACAGAAACCTATCCAACAACAGATTCGGATCCAACAAGTGAATCTGATCAAACGACCGAAACATACTCCACAACAGAAACCTATCCAACAAGTGAATCTGATCAAACAACAGAAACCTATTCAACAACAGAATCAAGCACAACAGAAACCTATTCAACAACTGAATCAAGCACAACAGAAACCTATCCAACAAGTGAATCTGATCAAACAACAGATACCTATTCAACAACAGAATCAAGCACAACAGAAACCTATCCAACAATAGATTCGGATCCAACGAGTGAATCTGATCAAACGACAGAAAGATACACCACAACAGAAACCTATCCAACAAATGAATCTGATCAAACAACAGAAACCTATTCAACAACTGAATCAAGCACAACAGAAACCTATCCAACAAGTGAATCTGATCAAACAACAGATACCTATTCAACAACAGAATCAAGCACAACAGAAACCTATCCAACAACAGATTCGGACCCCACGAGTGAATCTGATCAAACGACCGCAACATACTCCACAACAGAATCAAGCACAACAGAAACCTATCCAACAAGTGAATCGGATCAAACAACAGATACCTATTCAACAACAGAATCAAGCACAATAGAAACCTATCCAACAACAGATTCGGACCCCACGAGTGAATCTGATCAAACGACCGAAACATACTCCACAACAGAATCAAGCACAACAGAAACCTATCCAACAAGTGAATCTGATCAAACAACAGAAACCTATTCAACAACAGAATCGAGCACAACAGAAACCTATCCAACAACAGATTCGGACCCAACGAGTGAATCTGATCAAACGACTGAATCTGCCCCAGGAAGTGCTCCAGGTTTGTCTAGAAGAAAGAGACATAACTTCAATGAAGAATCGACATTTAACAAAGGATGTGTCTGTTATAATGTAAGTACCTATTTAAAAGTTATGACGATGACGTGATGTTCAATACGAAATTACGTAATTTTTCCTTACTCGTTATTCCCAGGATAAAGCAAAGTTGGTGCTACGTTTCTAACCGGAAACTTGCATTTTATTACAAGTTTTTAATAACTTGCAATAAATCTCTGTTTGATCGGGTAAAATCTTGTATCGGAAATTTAAAGTTTACGAAATACTTCTAATACCATTAAAATTAAAATAAATCTAGGCAGATCTATACAGATCCTTATTGAACAGAAAGAATCTTACGAAGTAAAAAAACTTAAAATCACTTTAATCGCTGCTTAGGGTACTCAATGAGAAGTTATAATTACCGGCATATATCTTGACCCCAGTTACCTCACAAAAAGTTTTCTTAACATGGGCATACGCGTTTATTTGTGTGTCTTTCGGGGATAGCACGGGATGCTACGACCGCAGAAGACTTCAAATCCAAAACCATAGATATCAAATAATATATACCGTGCGCACCAAGGCAGTATTTCTCTCGCGACTTGGGGTCTATATATGCCGATAACTATATGTAATATAACTCCATATATTCGTTAACATAGACCTATGTTCTATGCTTTTACTTTCGGAAAAAATCTCTTTTAGGAAAAATGTGACTGCAACGGAAAGTACGCGTCAATGCTGTCTGGAAAAATGATGCCAACGAGTACATATACATTTCAGTGCTACACACACACGTATACAGGTGACTATATAGCTAATAATTACTCTGTACTTACGGGCACAGAATAAATACATACATACATAATACATATTATTATAATCAATATATGCCGTATTTCGGGCACTGTTGTTGACTCGACTCATGCATGCACAGAATAAATAATTAAGATATTAGGTATAGAAACCAGAAATGCTTTCACTTTCAAATCTAAACGACATTGCCTGAAAATTAATAGCCTTCTTTCTTTCTTCAACACCATTTGCTTTTCTTAGTGAAGGGATAATGCGCAGATCTGTTGCAGAATCATTAAAAAATCACCTAACTTCACCTTTCTCACGTTAATTTTGAGGTTTTGTTGATTGTGCTGGATGGTAGCTGTTAATATTCAATGGCAGGCATCCGTATAGTGTGCTTCTCACGCCCGTATTCACAAACAATACTGTGAAGTCTCATAGTGTGCTCGAGCGCATAGGGCTGGTAAAATTAATTCACAAACATCACGGAGCAGTATCTAACGCAATGCGTGCCCTCAACCACAGATTAATAAATAGTTACTCAACGAAGTATTACTTAAGTGTTATCAAAGAATGAAAAGGCTTGCCAAAACGAACGCACTGAGAATTTGTCGTTCTTTGCACAGTTTTGGTAGTACGCATAGCGAAGTATTGTTTGTGAATACGGGTGTCAGTTTTCTAACACGTTATTCTTTTTATTACAGTTAATGAAGCTGTCGTCATAGATCGAGGGTGCAAAAAAGTGCCTGAGTACGAGACAGCCTGCACCGTTCTCAATGCCACAAGCGGCTGTGAATATTGTAGCACAGACAAATGCAATTCCGCATTTACCACACAGTTTTCAGTCGGTCTATTGTTGTGTACACTGTTCCTACTACATGCATATTTATGAAAGAATATTTAAAATATTATTTTTCATTCGAGCATCAATTCCAGTTACATTCAAGTCTAGACCTAGCTCTTCTAGTGCAAGCTCGAAAGCAAGGCCTTCGTCAGAGCCTCGTATGTCAATCATTCGGGCCCCGAAGATCTAGGTAGGAGGACCTCATACGCCTAATATGATAAATGTTTTAAATCGGCTGCCCAATATTACACTTGTTCAATAAAATATCTCATTTAATCATATGAAACGTCTGTAGGCGAACCGTGGCCATAAAATCGTTAGGTACGGCCCGTACGGCACACGAGTGGGTTCACGGTAAACGCTCGTATATGTATTTTGTAATTATTATCATAATTAGAATTAAGATAATTAAATATATTTATTTTGTTAATGAAATCATGTTATTTTTATTTATTTTATTCTCTGCTCTGAGTCAGCTCTGGGGGAGAAGACCACGTGTGCGAACTGGCTTTTTATCCAGTGTATTTGAATTACGTTAACTGCGACCGGATGGAGGTCCCAAAAAAAACAATTCGATTTAATTAAATTTATTATAAAGTAATTTTAAAGAATAAAAATTATCTATCCATCTACTTATACCTACTTCGAGTATTATATAATTTGTAAAGTGGTCGTGTCTGTACATTGTAGATATTTAAAAAAAATACCTGGGTTATGTTATGTTAACGATACTGAATACGAAAATATTTTTTTTTAATTTCCTGTCTGTTTGTCTTTTTGTCCGGGATGCACGCAAAAACTACTTAGAGACTGAGACTACTTAGAAAGGGCTTGGTCAGACTTAAAATTTTATGTTGGTTAATCGGTTGATTGCGATCAAACAAACTTTTTGCTCATATCTAAGGCTCTACTCAACCGAGTAGAACCGGAGATATGAGCAAAGGTCGCGTTTAACCGAGATGTACGCGGGCGGAAGGCTAGTAACTAATATGGACAATGATAATGCTTCGAAGTGTAAAACAAATATGAATGCAAATTATTAGCAGTTTCTACGGAAAGGTCCCGATGACGTCTTAGTGATGCGTGATTGTGTCGCTGATTGTGCAATGTGCACTTTGCGTCGCCAGATGCCTTGCACAATGTTCACGTTGAACTGATGTTGCACTTTGAGTCTCCAAGTGCCGTGTGCATTGTTTATTAAGGTTGAAGTTGACGCAGCGATATCCATAGATGAGGGATGCGTAACTCTTGTATTTAGTGTCTTTGTTACTGCTATTTCTTCTCCATTAGCACTTAAGCACTTGGTTAAGTTAGATTAATTAAAATTACATCAATAAGAAATAACCAGGTTATTCTATGTTCAAAATAAAGAACATTGGAATCTTTCAATTGAAATAAACGTCAAATTTTTAATCTTATGTACCACTCCTTAAACACCTGTCGTCTGATCCAAAATGAAATTAAGCCATGTAGATAATAACTGACAATGAGTAATAGACTAAGTAATAGAATTATACCTAGTCTTTGTTATTTTGTGCCTAATCTTATCATTTCATAATGTCGGTAAAGTGATTATTTCCTGTCATGTAAGTAGATAATTCTGGGTACACTACATAAATACGAAAAGCCTTATTCCGAAAGTTACAATCACGAATTTCAAAATTCCGAATTTCATAATTCCGAATCATTCAAAATTCCGAAAGTCAGATATCCGATGTATCATAAATCCTATTTATTGAAAACCCGAATTTCAAAATTCCTAACGATTATAACTGCGAATATTAAAATTCCGAATTTGAAGATACCGAACCATTACAATTCCGAATTATTAATAATCCGAAATATCATAAATACGAATTCCGATTATCAAAACTCCGAAACAACACAAATCCGACAATCAAGCGCCTTGTAAACCTGCATTAGGTAAGTAGGATAGTTGCTATTTTCGGGGTACACGAGATAAACAGGAAATAGAATTATTGAACTATTATTTTTAATTTATTTATGCTAATGATTACAAAATACACGTTGCCATACAACTTTCAGTAACAAGCATGCATGCAGGCATGCTTGCAGGCAAGCATGCAGGCAAGCATGCAGGCAAGCATGCATGCAGGCAAGCATGCAGGCAAGCATGCATGCAGGCAAGCAGGCAAGCATGCAGGCAAGCATGCAGGCAAGCATGCAGGCAAGCATGCATGCAAGCAAGCATGCATTCAGGCAAGCATGCATTCAGGCAAGCATGCAGGCATGCATTAGTTTCGATCTTCTCCGGCGCTACGGGATGTGCAGTCCTTCCGCCCTTGCGTAACAAAGTTCGGGCACCCATGCTCGCTTCCGCAGCTTCGGCTTGCTGGTCGCCTCAGGCGACCAGCCTCAGCCGCTCCAGCTCGCCCGGGCGCCTGAGCTTCGTTACTGCGGGCGAGGACTGCCCTCCCTCCGCGCCTCCGGTATTTAAATAACACTCTAGTGTAGGGCAAACAAGTACCACGGCAGTAGGACCACGGCAAGACGGGTTTGGCTTAATTTTTATACGTAATAATTGGCGAGAAAATTAATTTATTATTATAAAAAATCAACTCTAAAATGCGCAACATGTCAAATCAATTTTAACTTTTACCTATTTTTGATACAAATTTTCAATTTGAGCAATGAATTTACGGAAAGTTGAAATTCGGAATAACGTTTTTCGGGCCAATAATACTACGGATTTTTAATTATTCGTAAAAATGAAATTCGGAAGAATGAACATTCGTATTTATAACTTTCGGATAAATAACTATCGTGCTTTTGAATACTCGGAGTTTTGTTTCTTAGGAATTATAATATTCGGAATTTTGAAAATCGGAATATTTAAATTCGGAATTAAGTATTTCGGAATTGTTGGGTGTTCCCAGATAATTCTATAAGGAAAAATACCGGATATAAAGTTAGATTCTTAATTAGTTCCAGATGTGTTTTTTTTCATAGAGCTACTGAAATTTAATTCTCTCTAATAACGGAACTATTGTTATATATGATATTGGTTGAAAAGATTAATTTAAATTATAAAATAATTAATGTAGGAAGTATATATAATACAAAAAAATTTTAGATAAAACTAAAAGAACGATTACACAAATTGTTAACTGTCTTAATATTCAATAGTGGAACTTATGAAATTTAACTTGATTGCACTCATAGTACCGCTTCCCGTATCGTAATTATTCCACTTTAATATTGTTTCATTAACTAATTCAAGTTTTTTTAGTTCTTTGTTATATAGGACACGTCAATTTGACTTCGCCTTGCCTGATGGTAAGCTGAGGGCAAAGTCTTGGAGAGAGGGTCACCATTATAGACACGTACCATGCTACAATGGTGGCACTCGGCTTGACGGCCTCATCAGATGCTTTTTCACGCCCCGCTTAAAGGACCCGGGACTGTAGGATGAGGGAAACACGTGAGTTGATAAAGAATTCCAGGTCTTAATGGTGCGGCAGAAGAAGGAGTCACCGAACCGCTTGGTTCTTGATGGAATATTCTGCACCGTATGCGGGTGGCATCTAAGTCCTGCACGCGTTGTCCTGTATACCTACCCTATACCAACCCGTCTGGCCAGCGTGGAAACAGTAGGCCAAAGTCTGCCAACATTGGGAGAGGCCTATGTCCAACAGTGAACTGCGATAGGCTAATTGATTGATTGACTACTTATTATAAAACTAGCTTTTGCCCGCGGCTCCGCCCGCGTGGATGTCGGTTATCGCGACCAAACATAGCCTATGTCCTTTCTCAAGGTCTAACCTACCTCTATACCAAATTTCATCAAAATCGGTTCAGCGGTTTAGTCGTAAACGTGAGAGAGACAGACAGACAGACAGACAGACAGAGTTACTTTCGCCTTTATAATATTAGTAAGGATTGTAATGTTGTCTTGCCAGGCTAACGTGGACTTGTGGGAGGGGGGAGAAGATTGACAATTTTTTTTTATAAATATATCCAATGTCTGCACTTTTTTTTTTAAATAATAGGTTATGTTACATTAGTTATGTTAGTTTTATACTGGCGTTCCTACCTACAGTGGAGAAGGCAATGAAACAAATTAATAGAGAATAGGGATCGCACACTAATAAATCAAATGTGTGCGAATCGATGTTATTAATAATATTGAAATGGTTTCGCACACCAATCGCAAACTTTGTGATGCTAACCGAGTTACTAGTTAAACCGATTTACAATGAAGGACATAACAATACTATATAGGTATACAGATAACTGATTGTATTTTTTATCTACAGGAGTACTTTCTTTACTGTATCACTCATAAATAATGTCACCTTATCACCCATGCACATAAATACAGCATGTTTCGTTATAAAAATAGCATTCTGCAGAAATCCTGTATGTCGACTTTGTACGAATTAAACTTTAGACAAAGCCAGTATTAAAATAAACCCACTTTTAACGAATATTATGGCTATTTATTTGGCATTATTTTATTATTTACACTTAGCCCGACGATTTGGCTACTTTCGCGGGACCACGATCACGGGAAAGTCAGTAAGTATACTAATTGCTTCAAAATTGTATTATTTTATTTATTTACTAGCCT
Source organism: Eilema depressum (assembly GCA_914767945.1). Lineage (NCBI taxonomy): Eukaryota > Metazoa > Arthropoda > Insecta > Lepidoptera > Erebidae > Eilema > Eilema depressum. The sequence continues at coordinate 7,965,129 of OU612026.1, forward strand.
TCCGCCCGCTCTTCGGTTCTACTCAACTGATTGCGATCAAACAAACGTAAGATTTTAAGTCTGACCAAGCCCTTTCTAACAAAAAAAAACCGCATCAAAATCCGTCCAGTAGTTTTTGCGTCCATCGCGAACAAACAGACAAACAGACAGGAAATTCAAAAAAAATATTTTCGTGTTCAGTATCGTTAACATAACATAACCCAAGTATTTTTTTTTTAAATATCTCCAATGTACAGACACGACCACTTTACAATTATATAATAGTATAGATTTAACATTTATGCACACATACCTTGTATATAATATAATTGAAATATTATATCGTACTGGCAATCAGTGAGTTAAATATAACTCTATAATTTTATGCTACAGCATATATGCACGTGATATGCTGTAAAGATACAATTCTACTATACGAAATCCATAAGACGTGGACTGACGATGTTCCTCGCGGTTTTGGAGCCCCTTGTATAAACGGATATTATCATAGGAAACTACCTATAATCGTTTTGTATGTTCGAATAAAAATAACAAGTTAAAAAAAGATGACACATTTGTAGTAAACCTTCACACGGAAAGAGAGCATAGAAATGGCAAAACTATTTTATGTATATGCTGTTGTATCATTTTGGGCAGTCACTCAAGGTACGTAGTGAACCTTTTATACCTTTTTTTTTTCGTGCGGAAATCCCCTTGGGCACCACCCCTGTCAACCATCGTGAGTGATTATGTTGGACTCGGAACGACTAAAACTGCACGCCGCCATCTCATGTCTCCAGAGTGTGTCTTCTGGCTTATCTACGGTTGTGGCACGGTGTCCCCATAGAACCCCGGAACGAGGGGGGCTAGTGGGGTTCAAATGTTGATAGGCGGCCGCCCCTTGCCTGTTCTCCACTGTGAGCTCTGCTAGTCAAAGGGAAATGTGAAAAACCCCTGAACAGCCCTCTGCAGGGTCGCTCCCGCCGCGGTCGGTATTTGCCGTAGGCGGGAACCCCTCCCTTTTGAAAGAGACTGCCGGACCACGCTGGAGAGTCTACGACTGTATGTTAGGACTGTACTTACTGAGTTACTAGCATTATACTTGCGATCGATTTGGGAATTTATATATCTAAACTGCTAGAAGAATTTTTGCAAATCACTACTTATGCCCTTTGTGCTATAGCGCTACGGTACAACGTTCGACTGCTACAAAATCAGTGATTGCGAGTTTGATTCTCACTCAGTGAGAGATTCTCACTCACTCTCAAATTATTGTGAATGCATTTACAAAAAAGAGAATGTACTTATTAAAGTTCTTTCATCTTTAGTATAATTTGACCGCCTCTGTGGTGTAGCGGTAGAGCATTCGACTGCTACGTAGGAGATTCGGGTTCGATTACCACTCAGTACAAATATTTTTATACATAAATATATATAGATATTTGTATTGTCTGGGTATTTGTTTGTATAATATGTAGATATATTAACAAAAAGTAAGTTTATCCGCATTCTAGATCCCAATACACAAGCTAGGTAAACTATGCTTGCTTTGGGTCTAGATAGCATTTAGAACGTCATGGAAAATTTAATTGTAATTTTTTTAATGTCGAAATCTTAAGAACCCGAGTCGGGCTCTCGCAGTGAGGGTACACAACTATATAGATTGAAGAGCAAGCGTTACTTTTGGAAAACTAGAATTCAGTCGTACGATCAAGAACTGGAATAATCTGACAGAACACGTGTTTAATTATTCTTACAGTCCGGGATTATTTAAAGTCAAAGCCATAAAAATAGTAATCAATATTTTAGGAGTCACACCATCTGGAATAGTAAGTAACCCGTATCTTATCGGGTGCCATAACCAGTATTAGGTTGCAATAGACTGATTTATAATTAACTGAAATATATTTTTGATAGCATTAAGTTTTCGTGTGATATGATTAAACATTTACAGTACAAGACTTTGCAGTGCCCAAATATGCTGCTAAACGTCTGCGTCTTTTTATTTTGTTGACATAGAATTTTGATTGTTTAGCTTTAAAAGCTCAATTTCATCTTGATATTATCATCGTGAAAAAATGGGCATGTAGGTAAAAATAAGGATAAGTGATCCTTTTAGGGCTCTGTTTTATCCTTTTGAGAAACCTTATAAACCCACAAGCAGGCTTTACAATATAGTTGACGTGTCTATTTGAGGTTCTGTTTTTCTGCTTACGTATTAGAATACCGAAAATTAAAATCCCGAATGACAAAATCCCGAAGTTCAAAATCCAGAAGAAAAAAAAAAAAAAAAAAAAAAAAAAATGTACGAAATGCCGAATTACGATATACCGAAGTTCAGAATCCCGAAAGTTCAAAATCTCGAAGTCCAAAATCCCGAAAATGATATTTTGATACGTTACGAATGTTAGGCGTCCTGGTTTCATTTTTATAGTTATTTTTTAGAACGCATGTAGTTTTAAAATGACTTCTTCGTTTCTCTCTTTCTTCTTCTTCTCTACTTTGGCTAATTTGTTACGTCGTCGCGTCGTATCTTAGTGCATCCGAGTAGGTAATTTATAATAATATAACTACAAGTATAATATAAATATATGGCGGCGATCATTCTCTCATGCTCTTTTAACCTATTTCACCTATAAATATGGTTTCCATGTCGAAGCGTACAATGTCCAGCCCGCGTTTTTTTTATAGCGATAAATATTACATTATTTTAGAGTCCTGGACAGTAGACAGTAAACTCATCATTGTGGGTCATATGCTACCATACAGCAGACTACTAATAAAGGCGTGAAAATATTAAGTTCAAGCATGCGAAAGCAAACTATATGTTATTTTTTGTACAATAAGGTCAGTCTGTAGTCAATAAAATTTTCAACAAATGAAATCTAGCCAAAATGAGATATCAAAATGTTAGCATATAATAATTATATTTTAGTTTTAGTTAGTAGAGTTAATTACGGGAATACTATTGAGCAGAATACACTAAAGTATGATAAAAAAATTAAATCAGTTTTTCAAAACATATAGCTCAGAACCTTCCTAGCAAAGTAATAAAAAGTGTAAAACCAATTAAAAACGTATACCCATTTATGACAAAATGTTGTACTTATGTTTTTCAGTTCACGCACAGTTGCAGTGTTATATCTGTAATGATTGTCTACAAGTTACTTCAGACAACTTGCAAACATGTGAAGAAATTACAACCACACCACCAGTATCCGATTCTTCAACAGCCCCCACAACAGAAGCTTCCCCACCCACAGACTCTAGCACAATAACAAATGCCCCAGCAGACACCCCAACAAAAGAACCTTCCCCACCAACAGACTCCAGCACAGTAACAGATGCCCCTGCAGACACCCCAACAAAAGAACCTTCCCCACCAACAGACTCTAGCACAGTAACAGATGCCCCTGCAGACACCCCAACAAAAGACCCTTCCCCACCAACAGACTCTAGCACAGTAACAGATGCCCCTGCAGACACCCCAACAAAAGAACCTTCCCCACCAACAGACTCTAGCACAATAACAGATGCCCCAGCAGACACCCCAACAAAAGAACCTTCCCCACCAACAAACTCTAGCACAGTAACAGATGCCCCTGCAGACACCCCAACAAAAGACCCTTCCCCACCAACAGACTCTAGCACAGTAACAGATGCCCCTGCAGACATCCCAACAAAAGACCCTTCCCCACCAACAGACTCTAGCACAGTAACAGATGCCCCAGCAGACACCCCAACAAAGGAACCTTCCCCACCAACAGACTCTAGCACAATAACAGATGCCCCAGCAGACATCCCAACTAAAGAACCTTCCCCACCAACAGACTCTAGCACAATAACAGATGCCCCTGCAGACACCCCAACAAAAGAACCTTCCCCACCAACAGACTCTAGCACAATAACAGATGCCCCAGCAGACACCACAACAAAAGAACCTTTCCCACCAACAGACTCTAGCACAATAACGAATACCCCTCAAGAGGTTCAAACAAAAGAACCTTCCCCACCAACAGACTCTAGCACAGTAACAGATGCCCCTGCAGATACCCCAACAAAAGACCCTTCCCCACCAACAGACTCTAGCACAGTAACAAAAGACCCTTCCCCACCAACAGACTCTAGCACAGTAACAGATGCCCCTGCAGACACCCCAACAAAAGACCCTTCCCCACCAACAGACTCTAGCACAGTAACAGATGCCCCTGCAGTGGTCCCAACAAAAGAACCTTCCCCAACAGTATCTGCTACAGGGCTTTTTAGAAAAAAGAGGCATATCAACGATGAGGGCTCGACATTCAACAAAGGATGTGTCTGTTATAATGTAAGTGGCAATTGGTTTACCTGCCTAAAGTTTCCGATTCACTTTTAACAATATAAAATTTACAAATTCGATTTTATTGCAAGTTATATCAAAATTTTGACATTGCACACTGATCACTGCTCAAGTTTGCAACGTACCAACCCGTACCTAACACAAAAACAGAACATCGATTGATCAAATATATTTTTGCAAGCTTTTATTTAGGTTGCTTTTTTAGTATGGATCAATGTTGGAATCCCAATTATAACCACCAGAAATTTCTACATACATACATAATAAAAACGCCTTTATACCCGGAGGGTTCGGCAGAGGTGAATTCACAATTCACAAAACTCCCACATTTCATCAATCATTGTATTCGGTCCCACGTAATAGGGGGTGAGCCTATTGCCGTATTCCGATAATAGGTATTTTTAAATTTGATTAAAAGAGAAATAAGGACATTTCTATTGCACCATGTTACGAGTACACCAGACCTGTGTTTTAAATCTACATTATATATTATTTTAGGGTGAATGTAACTGTAACGGAAAATACGCGTCAATGCGTTCTGAAGAACCAACGGGCACATACACATTTCAATGCTACAAACACCAATATACAGGTAACTATACCCTTTTTCCGTGCAGAAATACCTACTAAACATCAGTTTCAGATACTGAAATTTATTACATTAAAAAATCAAACATGTCTATCAAGGCTTCCTATTACAGAGCAAACCGGCAAGAATCGGGTTATAGGGACTACTCGCTACTACCACTCAGAAATAATATGCGCTATACAGTTTTCTCATTATTTTTTTTTCTTTTTACAGTTAATAACATAGTCGTTATAGATCGAGGGTGCAAAAAAGTGCCTGAGTACGAGACAGCCTGCACCGTTCTCAATGCCACAAGCGGCTGTGAATATTGTAGCACAGACAAATGCAATTCCGCATTTGCCACACAGTTTTCAGTCGGTCTATTGTTGTGTACATTGTTCCTATTACATTTACATTTATGAATGGATATCTCAAATCGTCTCTTAAGTTTGTTTGATTAATTATTATTAGTAAACAACTTGTTCTATCTTATGAAACAACTATTGGCGCGTTAGCAGTACGGATTCCGGACTCGTATGCCGTGACGGCAACCGGCTTGAGGCATTATTCTGAGTGACATCGAGTTTCAAACGCGATTGTAACGGGATTACAATAGATTTACATAGAAGAGAGAAATTATGTGAAACTGGACCAACTGAAAAGTGTTAGCTTTTACGTACGCGCGTAATTTACGAAACGGTTTGTCATTCAGAATAATGATCCCGATTGGCATACTTTCTCTTGTAGTCATTATTATATTTAGAATTTTTGTAATATATTAGTACTTAATCATTATTTTATTAGGTAAATTATAAATTACATCAATAAAATGTTGTTAATCAAACTGCTACTTTTATTTATTTTACTGTGTGCATCATCCTTTAGTCTCAGTAGTCCGGTTGCTAGTCCGGTTGATCGGACTCATTCTCTGAGCGTTTTCTCAACTCAGTTGGATTCTGTTTTCCAGTCTAACTATGATGCGCCCAGATTATGATATTTTGTGTGAAGCGATTGCCATCTTGACCTCCACAACCAGTTGGTAACATCCAAGTTCTGTAGTCAGACTTATCGGACTTTTAGACTAGTTAGTTTTTATGCTCTGATGACTTTTATTGCAGGAGCAAAGGAAGCTACCATAGTCCGGTTGTACTGTATTTATTTCGACTGTTATTTCATCATCAACTTTGATATAATAGATCTGATATAAGTTAAATTATAGCACCATTAGTTCGATTTGATTAAGGTCCTATCAATAGAAACCCTACAGAACCTACGGAAAACAATATTAGGTGCGGCTTTTAAGAAGTGATTGCCGTTTGACATCCCAATCTGACGAGAGCCTACACAGGAAGGAGCCTCGTCCACTAATGCCTCCTACCTCAACAATCAACCAAGTCAGCCTCACCTGGCAGCTGTAAGTAGATAACACCTGCCTGTTAACCACCTTGGCTTCGAACATGTTAATAGAGCCACCTGATAGTAAGCGGTAATCAGTGAGTATGAACATAGACTAGGGTTGCCATACGTCCCCGTACGCCGGGACATGTCCCCGTTTGAAGCCTAGTGTCCCGGCGTCCCGGCCGATAAGCAAATTGTCCCGGTTTAAAAAATATAGTTTTATATTTGAGGGCTGGACTTGGTAAACAATCAATCAATTAGCCACCGTCGCAGGTCGACAGTCCGCCTGGCTAGGGGATGTCTCCCTTTCCGTTTTCCTTCTCGCGCTCTGCACTCTAGGACTCGTCTGCTCCAACGGTCATCAGTCCTTTGACAGATGTGGCCAGCCCACTGCTACTTCAGCTTGATTATTTTGCGAGCTATGTCGGTAGCTTTGGTTCTATGTCGGATGACCTCGTTACGAATTCTATCCTTCAAAGAAAGCTCGCTCCATAGCCCGTTGCGCAACTTTTAGGTCGTGGATTAACCCTACCTTCAATGGCCACGTTTCGGCACCGTAAGTTAAAACAGGCAGGACGTACTGGCGGAAAATTTGTTTTGAGGCATTGCGGTAAAGGCAAGAAGAAGACCCGACGTTACACCGAGGCCGACTTGTTGAGAAGCTCCATTCAGGCTGTGCAGCATTTCGCTCATTTGCTCCAGTGACTCCGCAACTATGACAATGTCGTCGGCGAACCGAAGATGCGAGATGTACTCACCATTGATGTTGATAATTCTGGTCTATCCAATCCAGAGTCTTGAAGACGTCCTCCAACGCGTATAGTATGCGCACTCCACGCTGGAGGCTAATGGGTTTCGTTTTCTGGTCTTGGAGCTGGACAGACATTGTGGCAGTGTCATACAAGCATTTCTGCACTTCGATCCAATCGACACAACATCGCTGCAGAGCATCCAACACTGCCCAGGTATCGATAGAGTCGAAGGATTTTTCGTAGTCCACAAATGCCATACACAGCGGCTGCTTGTAATCTGGCGTCTTTTCTACAATCTGCCGAACAGTATGGATGTGGTCCACGGTGCTATAGCCTTTTCGAAATCCGGCTTGCTCAGGTGGCTGAAACTCGTCGAGCTTACCCGCGAGGCGATTTGTGACGACTCTCGAGAATGGCTTGTAGACATGGCTCAGCACTGCAATTCACTAAGCGAGCATAGCGATGCGAGTCGCAACGATGTGCTCGATAGAGATTGTCATTGGTCGAATTGGGTCACTTCACTGGAGATCGGCCAATGACAATCTCTATCGATCACAACATTGCGACTCGCATCGTTGTACAGCAGGAGTGAGATGGGCCTGTAGTTCTTCAGTAAGGTCTTATCACCCTTTTTGAAGAACAATACCATCGCACTCCCACTCCATGCCCTAAGTGTTGGCCCTTGCTGGATGATGGAATTAAACTCGCTAGATCTTTCAGGATTGGAGCGCCAGATGCTTTCCTGAAAGCAGGTGGCGCTCAGTCGTAATTTCGTCATCACCAGAGCACCTGTTGTTCTTCAGTTGCCTGAGAGCCACTTCTTCCTCGTACTGTTAGACATCTGGTATCTTCTCGGTGTAATAGCGCGTAAGTGGGGCTCTGTGGTCTTCATGGCTGTGTCCTGTCGGTTTACTCATCCGTGATGCATACAGCAGCTGTCCATAGAATTTCTCGATCTCTTCGAGTATCTCGTTCTTTGAGACAATCGTTTTGCCTTCCTCAATTTGAATTTTGTCAGATAGGGCCTCCCCAACTGCTGAGCGAACACTTTAGACCCCCTATTGCGCTCGATTGCCTCCTGGATGGTGCGGGCGTTGGAGCGTCGGAGGTCGTGTCGTATCAGGTCGTATTGGTAAACAGTAATACAATAAACGCGACTAACTAGCTAGCCTATTCATACGTGGATAGAACGACATTTTTCCGTACAAATATAAGTTAATGTTGATTTCGTCAAAATATTTTGTAAAATTATCAGAATTAACTTTCCGCCTTCGTAGCGAAAAGCCCCAACGAAAGAAAGCCCGACTGGCGGGTCGCTGCCTGCTGGCATTGAATAGCAGTGTTTAAAGTTGTTTTAAACCTATAAAGTTACCCACTGTTGTAATAAAAGTGCCTATTTTTCTACCTTCACTAGTTTTTCTTCAAATGTCCCGGTCTGCGTCCCCACGCTTATGGCAACCCTAACATAGACGCAACACTTGAAGTATCACTTACATTGATAACTCACCTTACTCGAGTTTAGTACTTGACATGGTTAAGTTAACCTTGGTTAATAACTATTTCTAAATCGCGATCCAGGGTCTCGTCCGTCAAACAGTAGGTGCACCGGCTCTTAGATGCAGTTTACTTGGCCCCGAGGATCTCAGTGGGGCTTCATACACCCTCAGGGTGTAACCTGAGGGTGTATGAAGCCCCACTGAGAACATCACGTATTTTCTTGATACCTAACATCCGAGGCCAAGGTGAACCCAGAGTTTAAGTTCTGCCTTCCGGCTCTTTCTACCCTCTTTCTACCGCACGATCTTGGGAGATCAGTGACACGCATGTCACCCTCCACGACGTCAAGACTGCCTGGACCCGGCGGGGTGCCATTGCCAGGCATTTGTTACCCACGTAGCCTGGCGGTTTCCGTGAGACGGCGAGCACACGATGCGTTGCGGCGACGCACTCGTTATTCGTTACTCTAAAGTTAATAAACTTAAAGTGTAGATGAATTAAAAATGTGTGTGTGTGAGTTCGGCACATTTTTCTACATTGATTTGTAAGCATATGACATGTCTATGTTATGAAATGTCATTGTAAATCATAAACAACTACGCGGCGGCGGTGCGCCGCATTCACCCCTCCCCGCTTCGTCTCGGTGGTTGCAAATCCGGTGCGGCGACGCAACGCATCGTGTGACATGCTACAGATATTTCTATGTAAAACGACGCAGCGACACCGCTCCGGCGCCGCGCCGCCGCCGCAACGCATCGTGTGCCCCCGCTCTTAGACGTGACCGCATCGGCGAAGGCGGCTCTCTTGGATTTTATCTGCAATGTCACATGAAGAAAAAGATCTTCCTAGACAATAGGTAAATGGCAATATGGAAACAGGAACTCCTAGGTTCTTTACAGTAGTCGCGGCTTAAATAACATCAAGAGTATATCTCTATATAAAATGAATTACCTCAAACTCGCTTAGCGTCGGTAGCTTAGTGGTTAAGGAGTCGGCCTTACGATCGAGAGGTCCCGGGTTCGAATCCTGGCCATTACACTACCGACGTGAACCCACTTCCAGCACAAGCAATTTAGCTTAGTTGGAGGGGTTAACGGGAATATTAGTAATTTCGGTTGCTAATATTCTTTATAAAAAAAAAAAAAAAAAAAAAACGAATACTTATCGAGATTGTAGATTAGACTGCGCATAATATACAGACTTGATTAAGAACAAAGCAGCCGATTTGCTCTACTGATGCGTACATTTAGGCTCATCTAAGCATACGGAATCTGAGTTAGAAGTTTATAAATGGGCTTATAAGAGAAACACTCTGACAGTCAATATAGAAGTCTCGTCCAAAATGACCAGGCATTCGGTTGTACCTTTAGTTGCGTTAATTGTTATTGGTGTTGCAGTAGGTCTGCCAGAATCTGCAGGTATTTATATAATGAATACTGGTGACATGAGTAGTAACAGCTTAGCCAGCAAGTCATTTTTCAATGTATAGATGGGTTAGGAATTGACTATTACTAACCTATAATGATGAAGGAAAATATATTGAGGTAACTTGCTTGCATGGAAGGATGCAAGTTTGTAACTCATTCACACCAGGGTGGTTGAGAGGATTTGGATGAAATTTGATATAGAGATAGATTTATAGCTTAGAGCTTATGTATGGCGCATTATTAAGAAATTCGAAGTCAAAACTAAACCTCACTTGCTACCTGATTTGACTGGTTCTAGCTTCAAATAAAAATCATAATCGTTTTATTTTCCAGATGATACTGAGTCTTTGCCAATCCAAAGGGATGATAACGAGATCCCAGATACTGATGACATCGATCGTATGGGTTCAGCACATGCAAGGGCATACGTATCTGTCAATCGTCTTAGGCCAGGAGGGGGAACTGGGCCTGTTACAAAAGTTTTCAACTGCTATTCCTGTGTAGACTGTCCAAAAGTCTTGGCTAACACAACTTCTAAATACTGCCCGTACACTAGAGACCCTAATAAAAATAACAAGTGCGTTGTCTATGCTGAAAAATATACACGTAAGTATAGTTCCTCTGTTCTTTGTATTTTAGTCATCCAGTTCAATTGACAAAACTAGAAAGTTATTTGGGTAGGTATGTAGAAACCTTCACGGGTAGAGTACCACTCGTATATACCATGATAATACTAACCTTAATAAGGCACTAAGATTGTTTTGATAAGGTGGTATATGGTGATAAGACCATAGAGGTATGTACCTCTGTCTATTGCCAGAGTGCCTATAACTGATTTAGAATGTATGTGCACAATGTTTGGGTGTATATAAACACTCATGATCGTATAAGTTTGATAGGCACCATAGGATGACCATCACCATAGGCCTAAGAAACATTGTTAGCGACAGAGGGCCAAAGATATTAGGGAGTGCGTTGCTGACTTCCTTGTCTTCATCTTAGTATCGGTTGGTGTCATTGAAAATGTCAAATATACCTATGTAATTACATATTATAAAGTTAAAGTTTGGACCTGGAACCTACTTACCATATTACACTCTCATTGTAATTTACTATTCCGATACATTTAGACTAGTATCAGTATAAATCAAAAAGCATTATTTTATCGTTTTATCCGACTACCAAGAAGGGTTATTAAACTAATTAACCACGCCTTAAGACACTAACAGCTATCTAATTAAATCTAAATAATTAGTGTTCGTAGATTAAACACATGACGCACTCAATAAAATGAGTCAATGGTCACTTATAGATTTATAGTCTTTGTTATAATTGTCTAATCTTATCTTTTTATGTCTGTGAATGCTAATGCCTGTAGTTGAAGTAGGTAATTCTTCGAGGGAAAATACCGATTATATCGAATATCCATTCATAAAAATGTTAAGTGAATTATCTTGTCATTATTTTATCAGGCCCCACCCTATAAAGTATTTAGGCCGGTTGAGATTATTTTCGATGAACAATGGTTAACTACTGATTACAGTAGTAAATTTTGGAGCAATATTAAAACCACTACGACAGAACCAGTTGCGACGCGGCCTGAAAATTTTACGTCTTTTTAAGTGCGGAAATTCTTTCAGAAAATCCCTTTTTAGAAGACCTTTCAATTTGACGTGCACGATTTTGGGCAGATTTTTCAATTTGTCTCCTGTGACAGAAAGCCACATGTAGGGTCTAAAGAATGAAATCAGCAAGCCTTCGTTGTTTCTGTGGGAACATCAGCAGCTTGTCCTAACTTATAATTCTAAATTCGTTTATGTTTAAAGGCAAATTAATTATTCTCATTCTTATGTGACAGATTTTTCTGCGTTCTCATTGTTGGCAGAGAGCCAATAGACGTAATAAATCTTCCCTACTGGTCTGCTGCATATAAATTAGATGAATGAACTGTCAAAGATGGAAAACCCAAGAACCTTAAAGCCTCTTGAAAATTCCCTTTAATGAAGAATGTGTCAAATAAAACATTAAACGACTATTAGCTATTGTCCGCGGCTCCGCCCGCGTGCATGTGATTATCATCATAGCCTACATCCTTACCCAAGGTCTAATCTACCCCTGTTCTAAATTTTATCAAAATTGGTTCAGTGGTTTGGGCGTGAAAGCGTAACAGACAGACAGAGTTACTTTCGCATTTATATTATTAGTACGGATTCAAATAAGTCAAAATATTTTTATTTTTTTTCAGAAATGAATAAACTTTGGTATATCCGTGGCTGCGCTACGGAGCGAGGCTCGTGTGCTGACATCAAAAGAGGTCACGACAAGTCTCCATCGGTTACATTGTCGTTCTGTACCGAATGTGACGGTGACCGGTGCAACACTAATGGAGGTTCTCGCTCCACTTTTGATCTTACTACTGCTATATTTGTTTTGGTTATAGGTCCTATTCTGGGAAAGTATACTCTCACATAAAGACAGCCCATGTGATCTGTTATTAACTATTACAACACATTTTTCTACAACTACTACTAAAAGTCTATGGAATAATTTAGTGAAAAATTAATTAGGTATGTGGTTTACAGAGTGCTAGTACGAAATGAGCAACGAAGTCTTGCTCTGATTTTTCTGACTTGACTGTTCAAACAAATATTGCTGGCAGAGATTTCAACTGCTACTGTGTATAAAAAAATACTTCAGCAAGTTGTAACCTCTTGTCAATACATTCAACTAAATAATATAATTATTATGAAATAAAGAATTATTGACTGAAATAATGAAGTGTTTTGTTACTATTATGTGTTATGAAATACAACCGTAGGCACGAAGTAAGTGTACGAATGCGTAGGAGCAAGGAGAAGATTACCTACTTATGACTTTGTAAACACCATTCATACCGAATGAGCTTCGGGAACCTCATTTTACTGATACGGGTTCCTCTTAGAAAATAAGAAAAGATGCTGCTAGTGGTCGTAGCTGCTACAAGAAAGGGCGATAAAGATCTAGGAGTCATAGTTTGTGTTATATCGAGACTTTTCGCGATTATTTACCATAGTTTTGGGTGCGTTGCAGCACCCGTGGTCACGTTCTATAAGTTGTTCTTCTTCATCCTAGCGTTAATTCCCAGTCGCATCTGAAGCTTTCAGCTCGGAGTCTGGAGTCCGCTTTACCAGTCTTAACTACGTATTTGGCTAGACCTCGATATTTTTCGTGAAACGATTGCCATCTGACCTCCACAACCCAATGGTAACATTAGGCGATATCGAAGTTATGCAGCTAGACCGTTGTTTTTTGGAATTTTTAGGGCTCCAACTCCCCGTAACGACTGCCATAGATGTTCTTATGGCAACCGGGACCGACGGCTTAACGTGCTCTCCGAGGCACGACCAGACCAATACAAATACCCATATTTCATGCACACAAATATTTGCACTGAGCGGTGATCAAACCCGCGCCATTCACTACCGCTACGCCACAGAGGCTGTTCTATGAGTTTTTAAGATCTATAAAATCTATGTTTTGTTTTTCTTGTCTAAATTTTTTGAAAGTAAAAGACAGCTTTAAAATTGCAGTTACCAATGACATCTCTTGAGTCTTGAGTAAACTTGAAACTAGATCATCTAACAAAACATAATTGTAGGTATAATACCTACATAGATGTCGCTATTGTTGGGGAGTATTACCTACATTATTATAAATGCAAAAACCTTTAGATCTAATGAAGAAGTTAATTATATTGAAGTTTTATTGATCCACAATTATCGAAGAAAAATTAAGTATAATAGACATAGATTATCATTAATTGGTGGTATATAACTAACTAGCTGACCCGGCGAACGTCGTACCGCCATATATTCCGCCCGCGTGGTATTATCTCTAAAGGGGATTGGGTAATCTAGTATGGACAGTGGCGTTCTTAATTTTTTCAGCGGCCATAATAAATTTTGATACCACTTCATTGTACTGTGTTAAACACACGTACATATGTCATTATTTTCATTGTAAGTAATATCGGAGCTGCGATATACAGGGTGGAACATTTCGACTTTACCTTGAAGGAAAGTACCCTCATACTAAAGATAGCGAATTTTACTTAAAGGAAACTTTACCTTATTTTTTAAAAGAAACAAAACTGCATTCAAAGACTTTTGAAAATGCCACACCCGGTAGTCGAACCGACTAATATTTTACAAAACCTTCTTTTTCATGGACTTCCTTTTATTTAATTTACCAAGTTTGTTAGAGAGATTTGATCCCTATGATCGACCCTATCGATTGATGTAATAAAAATACAGGGTGTTATTTTTTCGAATTGTAGTCGGTTCGATTATAAGGCGTGGCAAACGATTTTTCAGCATTCCTTAAATGCAGTGCTGTTTCTTTTTTAAAAACATACTAAACTGTATTCAAAGTTTTCTGAAAATGCCACACACGGTAGTCGAACCGGGTACGAGTACCTACTCTTACTACCGGAGATAGTTAATTTCATTCAAAGGAAACACTCTCTTATTTAAAAAAGAATACAAAGCTGCATTTAAGGAATTTCGAAAGATCGCTTGCCGCGCCCTGTAATCGAACCGACTAAAATTCTAAAAAATGACACCCTATATTTTTATTGCATCAATCGATAGGGTTGATCATAAGGATCTAATCTCTTTAACAAACTTGGTAAATTAAATAAAAGGAAATCCATGAAATAGAAGATTTAGAAAGATTTTAGTCGGTTCGACTATCGGGTGTGGCATTTTCGGAAAACTTTGAATACAGTTTTGTATGTTTTAAAAAAAAAAATAGAACTGCATTTAAGGAATGCTGAAAAATCGTTTGCCCCGCCCTATAATCGAACAATTCGAAAAAATAACACCCTATATTTTTATTGCATCAATCGATAGGGTCGATCATAAGGATCAAATCTCTCTAACAAACTTGGTAAATTAAATAAAAGGAAATCCATGAAATAGAAGATTTAAGAAGATTTAGGAAGATTTTAGTCGGTTCGACTACCGGGTGTGGCATTTTCAGAAAACTTTGCATACAGTTTAGTATGTTTTTAAAAAAGAAACAGAACTGCATTTAAGGAATGCTGAAAACTCGTTTACCACGCCTTATAATCGAACCGACTACAATTCGAAAAAATAACACCCTGTATTTTTATTACATCAATCTATAGGGTCGATCATAAGGTTTAAATCTCTCTAACAAACTTGGTAAATTAAGTAAAAGGAAATCTATGAAATAGAAGGTTATAGGAAGATTTTAGTCGGTTCGACTACCGGGTGTGGCATTTTCAGAAAACTATGAATGCAGTTTTGATTCTTTTAAAAAATAAGGGAATGTTTCTTTTCAGTGGAATTCGCTATCTTCAGTATTTAGAGTACTTCCATCTAAGTAAAGTTGAAAAATACCACCCTGTATAGCTAAGTCCCGATATAGTTTAGAGAAGTTTGTCCATAGTAACTTTTGATCACTTTATACTGTACTTTCATATTATACCAATTTCATTGATGGCCGCTCAATTCCGACACGACGCCAACATTACCCAACCCCATGAGTGTTTCTCTGCAATACTATGCATTTATTATAATATAAGAGAGATAGATTTTTTTTGTAAATGCATACATATTATACATAGGAACACCTAGCACAATGCAAATATTCATATTTCATGCACACAAATATTTGCACTGAGCGGGGATCCAACCCGCGCCTCCTGCGTAGCGGCCGCGTTCACTACCGCTACGCCACAGAGGCAGTCATAAACCTTCCTCTTGAATTACTCTATCTATTAAAAAAAACCGCTTCAAAATCCGTTGCGTGGTTTTGAAGATTTAAGCATACATAGGGACGGACAGACTTTGTTTTATAATTATGTAGTGATGTAGTGAAGTGATGATGGTGCATAAAGGATAAAGGTGGCAACTTTGGCAAGTACCTACTTACTTATCTACGCTACCTAATAGCTAGTTAAGTACCCATAGCGGTTACATTCAGTAGGTAATAGGTTGCTACTTCTTATTATGATATGTGACTCATGACACGACGAAGTATATCGAACAAAAACGATTTCAGCCGAGTGTTTTTATCTGTACGTACTTACTACTACGGTAAACACACTGTTGGTCAACATGGTATAAGAAAGCCACCTTAGGTCTCAATATCTGGGGTAGATATTTACTTATTAAGGCATTTCCCTCGCACCCCAGCTGACCCTGGTGTATCCATGGTTTAGAAATAGCCCCTTCGGCTGTATAATGCAGGATGTCTCCATCCCACCCCCGACCCAGGACAGGGTCTCATGCGGTGCACCCTGGGGTTGCCCTGGATGTTTCTGACCAAGCATATCAAATGCTGGGTACCTACCTTGACGGTTTGCATGGTGAGGATCGGTTTAAAAGTGTTATTAGACATTAAAAGAATACGCCTGATAGAATATGCAATGCAACACTCACAACACGAGCTTGATTTTTAGTACTAATACAAGTATTAGAATTAAATAGGCACTAAACTGTAGCTATTTGCAAATGAATGCTTATTAGAACCATAGTATATCTTTACGTCAAAATCAATTGATCAGATTAATTAAATTCACGACTTTGAGATCAAAGTTAGTAGGTACATACCTATTGTAGATACCTACCTACCCGAATAATGAGTGCTAAAATAGGTACAAGTACCTAAATACATTTCTAACTGCTACCTCTATCAAGTCATCAGAGCCCTTCCGTATTTTTTTTCTTACTTCACACATTATCTACTTATTTCATCTGGGTAATACTGTATGCATGAGTCTCAAATCTGTAGCTGTGACCTCGTCATTGGCAACATCTATTGTTATTAAGCTAATAAGGACAGGTAGCCACTTAATTATTAGATAATGCATAATTAAGCAGGTAGGTAGTTTGCAAATATAACTTATTTTAATTTTATAACTACTATATGTAACGGATTGAGTGAGATCGAGGCTTCATAAAGACCTACGTGGCCAAGCCTACCTCAACTGCAGGCTGGTATAGAGGCTGTGGCGCCGGTTTAACTCTAGGGTTTAGGAGGTCAGCTTTTAAGGGAGCAACTGCAGGTTCCCACAAAAGTTGCTAAAACTAAATGTAAAGGAAAATAAGGAGTAAGCGAACCCTGCATTCCGACGCGAAAGCCTTGGATGTACCTAACCAAGTACAACACCAAGATGAAGATGATGATAATGTAATGATGGAAGCATATTGATGACTATGGAAAGTTCATTCCTACATCACCTGAGAAAAACATTTTGTTTATTCTAATATGTAGCTTTTTTAGGTATATCTAAGTATAGATATACCTAAGTAGGTACACAACTGCAAACGAAATATTAAAAATTGTTCTTACAAGAAAAATTTAAAGGATTTATTTAAATTTATTTGGACCGATGTTATAATAAAAAATGAAAACTCGTTATAAAATAAAAATAGCACATCCAACTCAGCGACAATGTTTCACAATCTTAATTCTAAGGGTTTTGCCATAGACTAAGATTCTTGTTAGAAAACAGATGGTCGAGTAGGTTGAGAGTTAAAAAATTACATTATGATATTGCTCTTCTACGGGGAACTATAGATAGATAGATAGATAGATAATTCTTTATTGTACACCAATAGATTTACAGTAGTACAAGTAGGTAGCATGTTACAGTTCAATGTACAATGGGCGGCCTTATCGCTGGAAGCGATTTCTTCCAGGCAACCTTGGGATGGACAGTAATGTGATAAAAACAAAAGATATGGTGTAGTTAGTAAATAAACTAGATACAAGGTGTATTAAAAATAAAAAGAGATATATCATAATATTATAACTTTTATTCCATGACGATACAGTTGCAGCTAGATTAAATAGGTTTCTATGCAGTTTGTCTCTAGATAATCTGTGGTCGCGGCACGAATCCCAATAGCGCATGTACGCGCCATCAATAAATGGATTTTAGCCAATGACGTATTATCCTGTTTTAATAATAAAATATTATTTATATAAATAATAATATAATTCATATAAATTAATTTCATTGTTGTATTTTAAGTAAGTAGCTACATTTCTTTAATATTTTGTGTTTGCGCCATTTTTAAAGCCGCAATCTTCTTGTATGACGTATCTACTTATTATAAGACGTCATTAAACGTAACGTTGTCATTTTATGCACATTATTTTAACTTTTTCATGAGATTAAATAAAGTAGTGTATGAAACTGCACATAATTTGGTCTTAAAATACTCGTACCTACTATAAAATTACTCGCCTTCGGCTCGTGGTTTTAACTCACACTCGTGTTTTAAGAACCCTTTATTATGCAACAGTTTCATAAACTACTATTGTGCAACACTTTGTAATAAATTCGTACTATCCTACTGTATAGCCAGAAGAACTTCGTTTTAGGGTACAACAATGAATTTTACCATCGTGGAAATGATTGGAGTTAGAAATATAATAAATGTAGGTACAATCTCTAGGAAAAAGAATGTACCAACGGCCGAAGACCTTATTGATGAGGTCTTCGGTCTGTTTTAGTCATTGGAAAACTTCTAAATTCTTATCATTTCTCGAAACGGTTTTTGAGTGATAACGATATGTTAGGTGAAAATGCCGAAATGCACGGGATTTCACTACAGTTGGCACAAGATCCGCGTAGCAGTAGATATTTACCCACCAGATGTCGGCATTTGAACAACAGGTGTTGAAGATAAACACGATGATGACTCAATGATTTAAAAATGAGCACTATTTGTTCTTGGAACAATACTCTGTAAAAATTCACACTATGATCGAGCTAAAACAATGTCCTATAAGTGTCAATTGATGAAAAGAACTCTTGCACCTATAGCAAGCGCTTAGTAAGTTTCGTTTTTTGAAACTCTATTTTTTTCCAGAGGATCGTGTTGAATAGGTATTTATCGACTAATCCAAAATGAACTATCTGTTATTTTATTCTCTACGCACCTACCTAAAGGTATCGTTCGTTCGCACTAACTAACGCGTAGTGGAAAACTGGTTTTAATCTTGCCATAAACCTAACGTTCAAAACGCTGCGGTTGTTATCATCAATAGGGGTGAAATGTGATTATTTCTTATCCTAGACTGCGCAGAGATTTTTTGTTTGCTATGGCTAGCAAATTGGCAGATGCAGGCTTGCAGGAGGGCTATTGCAAATATCTATTGCCCTGCAGTATTACCACCATTACATCGTCCATTGCATGCTCTATTGCCTCCATTGCCCTCCATGCCCTGTGATATACCTACTTATCTCAGTTATACTGTTAGATAGTTGCTATTGGCTAGAATGTACACGTACTTACACGTATTTCCCTCAGAATACTCTGAGTATGGCACTCACAGTATTCTGAAGGAAATACGTGTAAACAGTGATTATGAACTCGAATAGTCCTCTACCATCCGTCCTCTTTTAACAGAAAAACGTCAAAAACAGCGTTTCAGACGCACGTTTTCAACTTGTGACAACGGTGACTGCAATCTGCTACTCGCGGGCACGCGTCATTCGCTTACCGAATGCGAACAGAGACGTACGGTTATACTCGAATTGTGTCATTATTTCGTAACCCGTGTTGTTGTGTTGTACTTTCTACCAAACAATGGCCAACCTCAGCATATTCGTCCCCGTGCTACTTCTAGCGTTGTTCATAAAAGAAGGTAAGCAATTTTTTTGTTTTTAATGAATTTAGTATGAATATAGAAAATATTACTGAAGATTTTTATTATTATGGTGTTTATGAGAAAACAGTATTATGAAGAAGAAAAATTACTGCTTTTTTCATAAATGAATGTTATAAATTAACTAGCTAAAAGTTTAAGAGATTTTTTGCGAATCAACGGTCTCCCTCAAATGGGTATAGTCCATTGTATTGTCCTCTTTATTTTTGATGTTCAATCAATGTAGTGAATGTTGCTAAAAGTTGTCCAAACAACTCCTCACATAATTTATAAATTCTGCACGACTTAGTCAAGTTATAGTGATTCTAACTTTGTTTATGCGTTGAACATAAACTTTTTAGGATTAACTTTGTGGTACGTCAGCACTGTGAGCACGTCGATGAAGGTAGTAATAAGATCATGATGAATGAGGAACGTAATTATTATACATAATTACATATTATTGCCCAAGTGCACAAACAAACAAAAACACATGCGGTGGTCCTATATAAGCAAAGTTTTGCAATAAGTGACTGTGTGGGTGTGACATGTACCTACTAAAATTCTTAAGTAAAAATATTGAACATGTATTACGATTCATACAATACCTTATAGATATATTCGTTGTACGACGAAGGCGTTTAAACATTGCATAGGCCATAGTGCCAACGCCCTACTAAGTTGAGTGTCGAACCTGTAACCTATTTCGTGCCGTCTTATCCTTTCCGCTACTGTGCTTCTAGGAGTACGGAGGCACACTTCCAAAAAATAGTAACTTTTCACATTTTTACTTGTTACTTTTTTATGATATTCAAAATATCGCGCATTTCATCTTGAGCTCATGTTATGTCTCCAAATACTACACCTATAAGGTATAGAGAAATACACACAACGTTCGTTAAATTTAAAAAAATAAACAAGTTCTATAGAAAACTGTATCAACAGCATCAGCATTTATTTTTTATAAATAGTAATAATATATTAAATTGTATTCATCATAGTTGCTAGACTAAAACAGGTTTACTGGCCAGTATGTAGCAGGAAAGGCTTCGATCAACATAGTGTACGAGTATAATATTCTAAAGCCCATTTCAAACAACAAACATCCTTCAATTAAATAGTTGAAAAGACGTTTTTTCCATGAACCTTCCCTTGCTTCTTTGATTCTCATTGGAACTTGGTACCTGCTAATATCTTTTACCAGTATATTACAATAAGGACGTTTTTTTTAGTCTATGAGTCAAGTACTTGAACTTTAAGGTCGTTTCATACTTCACATTGTTGATACAATAGGTGACCTTATCGCAGACTGCTAAGTTTTTCAGACAGCTTTTTGATGAACTATTATCATTACTGCTTAGAGGTGTATACAGTGGAAGTGCCTTAATATTCAAATCGATTTGTTATCGTCTCTAGTTTTTACAAGTTTATTGAAAATAGTTAAAAAACAGCCTGCATTGTGTTGGATACGAGGATAAGTGGCTTAAAAACAAGTGATCTATTCGTTGTTGTTTCATAATGAATGTCAAGGTCATCACATTTTTTTTTCTTTTTACAGGGCAATTAATCTATCATAAAATTTGTATAAACCGAAAAAGGATTCTAAGATTCTTTAAGGATAGGAAAAATATTTTAAACGGTCGTATGGTAGTCTTTTGCCAGCGAAACTCGGGTAATAGTTACCTATATTAGTTTGTACTATAACCTGCATTAACCACTTCAACAGTAGAATAAAAATAGAAGGAAAATATGCTGATTTCCTCATCGATATTTTTTGTGTAGCCCAATCTTTGTTTTTAGTTTAGTAAAATTGACTGTATATGGAACACTTCAGTCAAGTTGACTTGTTTCCCTTTACAACAAGTAAAAAAATAATTTAAAAAGACATACTAGGTAGTAAAGTCACTTTAAAGATTATATTTACATTACTTTCTCGTAAGTTAGAGTTGCTCCGTGACAAAAGATCAATACAACTTTACCACTTCCTGTGTATCGCGAGGGGTCGATTAATGTATTGTATATCACCCTTGATTCCATAATGTCTTCCTCTCATCGCTCATGTGACAGCCGGTCAATAAAGAACTGTGACTAATCTAGTAATCATTTACTGGACCCTCCACAAAGTTGGGACTCGTGATTACAGATCTGTAAGACTTCTTTGGTGTAAATAGTGAATCTGAATACAATATTATGGAAAGGTACTGCCGTGTTGGTTCCCAGTAGAGTAGAATAGGGTCACCCCATTTCTTCCTGTAAGTGTCGTAAAAGACGACTAAGAGATAGGGCTGTTCATCATCCGACAGTAAACACACAGCCCATAAAAAGTGCCCGCTAGACGGCAATAGGCTCGCCCCCTATTAGTTGGGACGGAAAATCATATTGAGCGAAATGTGGGTGTTAATACACCTCTGCCTACCCCTTCGGGGATTTACAGGCGTGAGTATATGTATGTATGGATTATGGATTATGGAAAGGACTTGGAGCAAACCTACTGAGATGATACCTTTCAATCATCTTTAAACTGTTGCGTCGAGTATTGCTGTTACTGAGTAGATATTAGTAAGTAGTTAGGTTTCTGGGAAAGAGGATAGGTTTGACAACGCGAAAGGGACATCTCTTCAATCTTCAGACACTTAGAAAAACTTGTGGGTGTTCAACGTTAAAGTGAGGGTCCTCACAACCGGATCCTCGTAAGTGGATATATTATGTGTATGTGATATATCTCGTGGTGTCATGTTATATCGGCCTTCTTACCTATTTACTTTATGTCACCGGTATTGATAATATAGTGTTCGTAGATAATTGATGACTGTGAGCACCACACCAACCGAGGATTTTTTTGCCACTTTAAGATTAATAAAAAAAATATGAAGGTCATGGGACATAAATTTAATTCATGGTTAACGATTTAACTGTACATGAGACTCATAATCACATTAGCATAAGACATACTACCTCACTATATATCTGATGAGATAAACTCAACAGGAATAGCATGATGTCATAACTGAGAAAAATATATATAGCATAAACAGAGTAAACGCGATTTTAGCAACTAGTATTATTTCAGTAAAATTGTACTGCAATAATTGTATGAATATTATAACAATTTTGTCATATAGCGACTGCTACAGCAACCGTGGTTTTTTTATTTATACCACCTAGGTAGACAAGCATACGGCCCACCTAGTAGTTACCGTGGCCTATGGACGTATGCAACACCAGGGGCGTTGCACTCACGCTGCTGACCCTGAGGAAACCTTCTAATGCCCTTCTTGAAGAACTTCTGTAGATTTTCCAGTAGTAGATTAGAAAGGTTCTGTAGAGTGTAGATTGATGGTAAAGTGACAAAACTTAAGCAAGAATCTATAAAATTTCACCTTATTTCTTTACATTTTGTATAACCTCAGCTTATATAATTGAACTACCACAATATTTGTGGTGTTAACTCTCAAAAACTGTTTCACTTTAGATAATTGGCCAACAAGTAATTACCAGGAGTAATATTTAACTGTTGTGTTAAATTTCTTGAATGCAACCTTTGCTGCAATTAACAGCAACGGGAAACCTAGTTCTATATCAGTGTATTGCTAGTAACTAGTATCGTATTATTCTAAATACTTTGCCAACCCGAGTACAATAGCCGATAAGTTTATCGCTAAATAAATATTGTTCATCATAAAACCTGTTCTAAAAAGGAAAAGTGACGGTGGAATGCAACAGAGTAAGTATGTATGTAGACTTGCCTTTCCTGTACTGTACACCTTTATTAGTAAGTACCTACCTACTAGATAAGATAGGCTGAATAGGGCCTCACCTGCAAAATGTTCCACCTGCTGATTGAGGACTTCGGGGTTAGGAGGTCAGGTGGTAATCGCACTCATAAAAGCTTTATAAACCAAACTAAAAGTAGAAGAAGGAGTATGTGAAACTCTGGGTATAAGCTGAAAGCCTCAGATGAAACCAGAAACAACGCTAAGCTGTTGATGACTTACTTGAGAGGATAGGCAATTAGAGATAGATATTTTTCAGACAATTATGCATGGGTAAACACAAAAAAATACAAAAATAGATGTAGTAGACTTTAATTGTTTAACGTTAAACAAACCTTTCAAATACATCGTACATAAGGACATCATAAAATAAAATGCTATTGTTCAGACTTAAGAAATTTTTGGCGCAAGTCTACGTGCATAATTTAAAGGCGCTATTGTAGGATTGGCATTACCTAACATGTAATCAATTTCAAAAAACTCGTGTACACAGAATAACTAATTGTATTTTGGTACAGAGTTCATAAACAAAATCAATTACACAAAATGTCACGTAGCGTATTTTTGCACAACTTGGGAACTCATAAAATTTACTCAACTGTTAGAGGGAATTTCTTCATTGACAAGGGACGAAAATAAAAGCCCATTTTTATTTATTAGTAGTTTCCTTATAGCTTTCACACACTCGCGTCACAAGAACTTAGAATGAAAGGACAAAGTTCGCTGACGATGAGGTATCTTAATTGTTATTCTTTAGTGTTAATTCACCTCTGCCTAACCCTGCGGAGTTAAAGGCGTGATTGTATGTATGTGTAAGTAGAATATAGTTTAATCGACACAAATATGATGTAGGGAAAACCAGAATAAAGGGTATCGATGAATTCCCGGCGATGTGTAATCTTTTACACTATCACTTATAAGTTATTTCAGGGCTGCGTCCCGTTAGTAATACCTACCTCCAGTATAAGTAGTCTGCGTCAATTTCACGCAATGAAGCAGTCTACATGTGGTCAAAATTTCACTTACCTCAACCACTTGCGAATGTTTTAAAAGCACACGGCTACATAACACATTACGCAAGCAGGCGTGGGCACGTCGACCCAACCAGTTAGACTTGTATGCCAATGAAACGTAATTTCTATAAGAAAGAAAGCGAATGTTTATAATGCTAAAATGTTGTCAGAAGTTGCTTACTGCTCTGTAGTACTACTCAGCAGGTATAGTATAAGTACATCTTTTTATGTTTGGTCTGTCAATTGACTACACCTACACATATACCTACTTTTATATAAGACTTGTGTATAATTATCTTCTTGGCCATGTACATGTCTAATTTTCAAGGTGCAACAAGAATATATATGAGTATTACAATAAAGCAGTACCTAAGTAGTAGATACTATCTGATGCTCAAATGTTGCTCAAATGATTGCTCAAACAAAGCAAAGTATAACACATAGAGTCCACAAACCACAAACATTATGATATAATCAAAAGTTATACCACATAAATGTAATAATCTAATGAAATATATTATTATTCACGTTGTATAATGAATAATAATAAAATTACTCAACTGTATGATTCACTCATAAGACTTTCAACTCATAACACACTCATAAGACCTTAAATAAGGTCAGCATACTAGGTCGATATTTAATTTTAGAAAATCAGAACAGGGACCATTTACTCTAATGTAATCCTTATACTATTCATCCTGTACCATTGACCTATAAGAATGCTATATTAAAAACATATCTGAGTGGTTATAAACTAAGTATAGGTACCTACGGTTCGTACTAAATTGTCTCACATTCCTTATAACGAACGATGAGAATCCAAGGTAAATCAAATTTGCTGGCTATATGGATTAACTACTTCCTGACCGGGAATGGATATTATTACTTAACTACTACTTTACTAGTTATAAAGGTTCATTAAAGAAACCTGATATCTATTGCAATATATAGAACAATTTAGTAATGCACCTGAAGCCCACACTGCGCTCATTTTTATTATCAATCTGACTCAACACCAACTCCTACTCCAGACCTTGGAATAATGACGTTAATGTAAGAATGACTTCATGAAACAGCCAGACTAATTTTAACTGCCAACAACAGATACGACTACTTTGAAAAAAAGATACACTTTGAAGAGACTTAGAAAATTAATATTAAAAGTCAACCTGAATAACGTGAAAGGGTTAAAATAAGACAACATGTAGGTGCTAAGATACAAATAAGTAGGTACAAGTAGGTGCCTAATGTGACCGTAACCTCCGTTTACAACACCACGTGCACAGTTCAAAGGAAATGGAAAGTGCAGGAGTGGTGGTAAAAGAATGCGTAGGAGCAAGAAAAGTAAAAGCAGTCCGGCAATGCGATAGTACTACCCTGGTATAACCCGCGCCACGTATCTTGGACCTAAAATGTGCTCAAAATGTGCCATATACGCGCAGTACACATTTCTTTGGTGTCTTTTGAGTATAGCACGGGATACTAATGCGGTAGACGAACTCAAATTCACCAAGCAAAGACTATTACAAAGTAATCCGCGGGCGCCAGAGCCTCGTATGTCTTACGATTTAGGTCCAAGATACGTGGCGCGGGTTATGAGCCGGCCTATTGCATTTTGTGGGAAAGGTTACAAGCTTGTAAAATGTATGGACAGTTGTAAATAGAATTTTGTTGTTTGTATCTTTAAAAAACCCTTTCAAACAAAGCTTGCGAATTAAGTCTATTTATTTTCTCGTCCTTCGTAATATGCATTATGAATTAATTTTTAGTTTTAAGATCATTTAATCCTTTAATGTTAACTTTTATAAATCGTCATAAAGAATGTCGCAAAATATCAAGCCAAGGACGAAAACTAAATCTGTTTATTTATTTTCTCGTCCTTGGCCAAAAGATTATTCTGATATTTCGTGCCAAAGTTTGCGTTTCCCTAAATACTCAAAATTGGTATAACGCTCGTAAAACATTGACGTTACAACACGGAAATCGTAGCAATCGTAGCTCACTGCATAATAGCGTACATAATGTTCATGTAGTTATAAAGGTATATAGTTTTTATTATATATTTAACCCTATACTGTCAAATATATTTATCAATCATTACGCAGAGTTGCGCAGAATACGTACGAATGTTATCTGTTTTTTTCTTGTCCTTGGCTGCCACAATATTTTGATCTTTCGTGCCAAAGTTTATGTTTCCTTAAACACACCAAATTGGTATTAGGCTCGTGAGAATCGACTATAAAATACGGAAGTCGAAGGTCAATAGATGCCATTGTAGCTGATGCATAAAATCATAATATTTATGATGTATAGCTTCAGCTATGGTGTAGGTACTTCCTTATTTGTTTCACGCAAGATATCTATGAAATGGTATATGAAATGGCATATGAAATGGATATATGAAATGGTAATATACTGCTATTGTATTATATAATATAATAATATACAATATAATGCATTGGTCTGGGTGTTTCTATGTATAATATGTATGTATTTACAAAAAAAAAAGTATCTAAGTATGTATATCCGCATTCTAGATTCCATAACACAAGCTAATTAAGCTTACCATGGGTCTAGAAAGCGTTGTGTAGAATGTTGTAGAATATTTGTAGAATATTTGCTATTGTTCTGGCACGTGATATCTGCTTGTTTGTATATTCGAAAATTTCTCTAAAACTACTGAACCTATTTCAGTAATTTTTTTAGTGTTTGAAAAGCTTTTGACTATACGTTTGCTTCGTTAGTGGTGATAACCATTTTACAAGACCTAATATAATAGCAATGCAAAATCTATAAGTACGGAGACATTATTTGATGCTCAAAAATATGTCTTAACATCAACTTTTACGACATCGGTACCAACTAAGTACATTAAAAAACTACCAACGAATGCTCACTTTCACTTGCGTTATCGGTTTGACATACTTAAGCCCTTTACATGCTGCTGTGCACATAATAATGGCGAAGGGCCCACTTTCTATTGCCACGGTATAGATTTAATCAGTTGAATAAACTATGCAGCTTGTTGAAATATTTAACAAATTGGTGAAAGTAAAAATGATGCTTTTACATTTTGACAGAAAATATGTGAATTAATCGCTGCATGATCGACTGCCATGTCAAAGGTCTCTGGTTCCATTCCATTAACTAATTATTATCTAGTACACAATCTGGCAACTTTAAATTACAATAAATTATGTGAATTATGTCACACAGGAGAGAACTCTCCTTCAGAATTTTAGGTGTTGACGTAGCACTGGTCCAGACCGAGTCAAAAATATAGTTTTAACCATCGGTTTTAACTAAACTATCATTTGTCCAAAGCAGCAGCTAGACCCAAACTAATGCATAATGGCAATAATATCTGAGTTTTTAAAATGTGAATAAACATAATAACGTTGATTAGTAGAATAATCAGCTTGATACAGTACACAGAGATTGCATAATCTCTGTGTACTATATTATAATATATCTGGGCGCCAACATAACATGTAAATACAGTTTCAGGTAATAGATATTGAAATACCTACTTGTATAATCACATAAACACCGTATCCGGTACCAAATATCTCATGGTACTATTTTTGTGGCTTGATTGAAAAAATTACAAATGTTCGTGCTGTTATTTTTGTTTTACAAAAAAAAAAATTAAAAAAATATTCTTGAGTTTCATAGTAGTTAAGTACCTATTAATTTGAACCATTGTTCTTTGTTTGTCAATTACCTACTACTTATATACACTCAAATTATAATATTTCCTTTGGATTGTAATTATTTTAAGATGTGGCTATAAAGTTAATTAGTTTTTTGATGTAATTAAGATAAAATCTTCTTAATCCTAAGATAAAAGAACTTCCAATCACCTTCATAATAGTTATTAAATATACAACTTAATACATACTTACATATTCAATTTAAAAATAGTTTTGGATTTAGGCGGTTTTTTCGAAGCTAAACCTGTTTTACTGGAATCGGGGGTTTTAATGTTATTAAAATGGTAAACAAGTATGTGGTCTGCTAGAGGGTGACGTTTATCACATTACATCTCATGACCTTATATCAGAATAAATTGGTATGTTATTAATGTAAATTCTACAGGAGATAGCATAATACCTCAATTTTGAAACGGGTTACTTTCAAAATAAACGAAGTTTCTAAACTCTCTTTACACAATATTTAGACTGTGAGCCTGCGATCGTCTATAATTTTCAGGTACCTATTACAGCAGTGAAGCAGCTACGACATACCTATATAGGTACAACAGTTTATATGTTCCCTACAGGATTTCATTTTAAAGGTTAAAAAAATAAGAGTATATCTAAAACATGTTTTTTTTTTATCGTAGCTTTGGGAGCTACGATAAAAAATTATACCTACACACTAGCTATAGTCCTTTAATATATACCAGCATGATCTTGTGTATTTTTCACATAACACCTATGAATGTTTCTGGTCATTATTCACTTCGTCATATATTTTATCGAGGTTACAGAACATCATACACATGTATGTGAATGTTGCCCTACGAGATCAATTTTCGACGATGACGAAACTAGTTTTAATGACCCACAGTTATCGAAGGAAATGTTCCACCAGAATCTGTAAACACCGGTATAATAAACTCAGAATGTAAATAAAGACAACCTTTACTAGCCGTAAAATATAGGTACAAGGGTGTTTTATTATAGATATAATAAAAAAATGACTAGAAATTAAAATTACGCAATTCAGTGGAGGTACCTACTTCCAGGTAGGTATATGATTAACATTTGGAACAAGTTTTTTTTACAAATACATGTTGTCCTTGACCAGTTTTGTTAATAAAAATAACAAATACATATAAATATTTTTTTACGTATTTTATATTCAAGAAAATACATAAATATACTTGAACGGTAAAATGCTACTTAGGGAAATAAATTATGTCCAGAGAATTAGATATAATGTCTTTCAATACACCCGTATAATTCTAAATGAGATTCAATAAAAAAGTCGCGACCTTACGCGTGCATGATGCATGACTATTGACCATGAGTCCATGACTATTGTGATAAATGCCCAATAGTGGCATATCACACCATCAATGAATTATAGATGCTATTGACAATTAATTTTCAATTCTCGATTCACAAAGACTTGAACGCGACTTGTAGATATAAATCGTTTATTTTTATTAGGTAGGTACACCGTCCCCTATTTTGTACTTAGAACGTGAACATTTTTATGTATTATAATAATTGATTTTCTACTGTATAATCGATATAAATAATAAATATAATATGTTTATATAATTGTACAAACATAATAAAAAAATAAATTGGTACTCAAATTATTCCTAGGTACTTATCGTATAGAGTTCACGGGTCACCATATTAAAATTGTTTGTATAACCTCATCCACGGACCTACTTATCTCGTGATAGTCAATTTGGGTAATATTATGCTAAATTTTGTTTATTTAAATGTATTTTTATCAGGTCGATATGAGTATTGAATTGTAGACAAGCTGGGCTCACGACATCGTTTGCTTTAAAGTAACCCTGATAGATTTTCGTAAATAAAAGTAGCCTAAGTTACGCTCGTTAAACTTATAAAGCTGTTACTTTAATATTACAAACAGACAATTCATTGTTATTTATTTGTATAGATCGATACATCACTATCAATATTGTAAATAATTCGTCATTCGCCATTAGAAATATGTATAACAAAAGATTCATCCTGTAGTTACTCGACCAATCCTTTAAACGCTACTAGAGTGTTCGTCTAGCTAGTGAGCAGCTGGCTACTCATAATCTGATTAATGAAACTAGTTGTGGAGTGTAATCAGGTCAAAATTAATTAGCATAAGTAGGTCTGCAGTGATGTTACGCGCTCTGACCTTCCTATTTATGAGATGTGTCATGCCACAGGAATATCTGATTTCCTGAACAAGTCTATGTCTTGGTAATATTATTATTCTACTAAGCAACATAACGTTATGTATAATTCAGCAAGCAGATCAACTTTAATGATACTTATTTGTGTTTAATTAAATGCTTTTAAAGCACTTATTAAGAATAATGTTGTTGTTGCATTATTATGTTTTACGTTACAAAACATTCAAGTTAAGTTATTTATTTAAGTATAAGAAGCAATTTTAAAGCCAGTTTTTTTTTTCAATATCCAAACGTGTTTCACTAGTAAAGGGGGTTGGGTAATGTTGGCGTCGTGTTGGAATTGAGCGGCCATCAATGAAATTGGTATAATATGAAAGTGCAGTATAAAGTGATCAAAAGTTACTATGGACAAACTTCTCTAAACTATATCGGGGCTTAGCTATACAGGGTGGTATTTTTCAACTTTACTTAGATGGAAGTACTCTAAATACTGGAGATAGCCAATTCCACTGAAAGGAAACATTCCCTTATTTTTTAAAAGAAACAAAACTGCATTTAAAGTTTTCTGAAAATGCCACACCCGGTAGTCGAACCGACTGAAATCTTTCTAAATCTTCTATTTCATGAATTTCCTTTTATTTAATTTACCAAGTTTGTTAGAGAGATTTGATCCTAATGATCGACCCTATCGATTGATGCAATAAAAATATAGGGTGTTATTTTTTCGAATTGTTCGATTATAGGGCGGGGCAAACGATTTTTCGACATTCCTTAAATGCAGTTCTGTTTCTTTTTTAAAAACGTACTAAACTGTATTCAAAGTTATCTGAAAATGCCACACCCGGTAGTCGAACCGACTAAATCTTTCTAAATCTTCTATTTCATGGATTTCCTTTTATTTAATATACCAAGTTTGTTAAAGAGATTTGATCCTTATGATCGACCCTATCGATTGATGCAATAAAAATATAGGGTGTTATTTTTTCGAATTTTAGTCGGTTCGATTA
Organism: Eilema depressum; assembly: GCA_914767945.1. Classification (NCBI taxonomy): domain Eukaryota; kingdom Metazoa; phylum Arthropoda; class Insecta; order Lepidoptera; family Erebidae; genus Eilema; species Eilema depressum. The sequence continues at coordinate 7,996,429 of OU612026.1, forward strand.
CAGGGTGTGGCAAGCGATTTTTCGGCATTCCTTAAATGCAGTTCTGTTTCTGCAGGCCTATGTCTAGCAGTAGTCTGCAATAGGCAAATTGATTACAATAATTACTTCTTGGATGTTAAGATGTGGGAAAAGTACCTACTCTTACTACCGGAAATAGCTAATTTCATTCAAGGGAAACACTCTCTTATTTAAAAAAATACAAAGCTGCATTTAAGGAATTTCGAAAAATCACTTGCCACACCCTGTAATCGAACCGACTAAAATTATAAAAAATAACCCCCTGTATTTTTATTGCATCATAAGTCATAAGTCATAAGTCATAAGTCATTTATTCATAAGAACATTACACGTCATACAAACATAATCGATCATAAGGATCAAATCTCTCTAACAAACTTTGTAAATTAAATAAAAGGAAATCCATGAAATAGAAGATTTAGAAAGATTTTAGTCTGTTCGACTACCGGGTGTGGTATTTTCAGAAAACTTTGAATACAGTTTAGTATGTTTTAAAAAAAGAAACAGAACTGCATTTAAGGAATGCTGAAAAATCGTTTGCCACGTCTCACAATCGAACAATTCGAAAAAATAACACCCTATATTTTTATTGCATCAATCGATAGAGTCGATCACAACGATCAAATGTCTTTAACAAACTTGGTAAATTAAATAAAAGGAAATCCATGTAATAGAAGATTTAGAAAGATTTTAGTCGGTTTGACTACCGGGTGTGGCATTTTCAGAAAATTTTGAATACAGTTTAGTGTGTTTTAAAAAAAGAAACAGCACTGCATTTATGGAATGCTGAAAAATCGTTTGCCACGCCTTATAATCGAACCGACTACAATTCGAAAAAATAACACCCTGTATTTTTATTACATCAATCGATAGGGTCGATCATAAGGATCAAATCTCTCTAAAAACATGGTAAAATAAATAAAAGGAAACCCATGAAAGAGAAGGTTTTGTAAGATATTAGTCGGTTCGACTACCGGGTGTGGCATTTTCAAAAGTCTTTGAATGCAGTTTTGTTTCTTTTTAAAAATAAGGTAATGTTTCCTTTAAGTAAAATTCGCTATCTTTAGTATGAGGATACTTTCCTTCAAGGTAAGGTCGAAATGTTGCACCCTGTATATCGCAGCTCCGATATTACTTACAATGAAAATAATGACATTTGTACGTGTGTTTAACACAGTACAATGAAGTGGTATCAAAATTATTGATGGCCGCTGAAAAAATTAAGGACGCCACTGTCCATACTAGATTACCCAATCCCCTTTACCCAATTAATATTTTAACATAAATTAAAATTAAAATAAGAATTTTCTTACGAAATAAATATTTTGTTAGAAAGTTATAAGTGGCATAGTATAGACTTTAATTTAGCTTTAATACACCTTTAGTATTGCATTCGTCCATAGGCCACAGCAACCACTTTCCATCAGGTGGAACGTGAACGTGACAGAGACGTCTACTTGGCTGCCACCTATGTGGTATAAAAATACATAGTAATAATTTAATCTTAAAATTGAAAGAATGTTCGAGATTCAAAAACATAAAAATGCCTTAACTTCAGTGTGTTGATGCGTTGAGTAGATATACGAGTATTATAAGTGTATTAATTACAATATTGAGTCTATTCTTAACTAACAAATAAAAATGATAACTTTGTTATCGAATTATGTTGTTTTACATACAAATTTTAATAACCCGAAACCAATATAACCTCGTAGCTCTCAGAGACCTACAAATGATTGTGACTAACAGTTTGGTTTGGTGACTAACAGATATGTCATTAATACTTAAAAATCACGAATTCCGATAATAAACTGATCAGGAATTCGTCGAATCACAACCATTAACTTATTTTGAGTGCCTATCTGAAACAAAATAATGATTCACGAAATACAAAGGTGTTTATTGAACCGTGCATGCTCAAAAATCCGTGAATAGTTTCTCAATATACCTTCTTCAAGTGTGGCACCGATTGTTCCCATTATTATTTTGAGTGGAACGGGATTATTAATGGTCTGTGAACAATGAACTTTTATACACCCACTTTTCTAGCGTATATGAGGATCAGTCGATATTAGGTTACCAATATATCTACTATGACTACTGTGGATGATGTCACTATTTCATACTTAGGCCGGGGTATCGATCTGAAAAAAAAATTAACTTTGAAAGGTTATCTAGAGAATTCCTTCTCATTCATCCGAGCGCGCATCCCAGTTACATTGAAAGCTTTTACAGTCGACAAAGTATAGAGGTAAGATTTCATGTATAGTTGTATGAAAAGGTGTATTACTTACATCCTTAACTTTGTTGACTATCTTTAGAGCTGGGGGTAAGTTATTATATGTAAATGCGATGTTTTTGTTGCTGTGACTGAGATGTTGTTATGTGAACAATAATATTGGTCGAAAGTTGCAATTTGCGTTCGGACAATCTGTTTTTTTTTTCCGTTACTTTGTATTTAAGTAAGCAAAGATATTATATATAAAAAGAAGTAGATTCGTTATTGCGCGAAAATCGTGAAGATTCGAAAACGAGTCAATTGGAACGTTTGCCTCTAGTACCGCGTGCCGAGCGGCGCCGGCCGGACGTTGAGCGGAAGCATCAGTGACTTATAAAAATAACGAAAATGCCATCGTATGTTTATAGACACTGCACGAACTATTACTCTTAAGTTAATACATCAAAAGGGATTTCATATCACATGGAAATAATACATATTTCGACTGATAAAGACCAAATTTCTGACTTTCATAATATTCAAGTTAAAATTGTTAAAAAGAGACAGTATGATATAATTTGGTGCGTGAGCGACAAGGACGTGTGTAATCCGAACATAGATTAAAGTACAGATGAGAATATCGTAGGCATTAAACTCACTACACACTACCTCCCAATTTTAATTTGTTATTTTTTATAATTGCCTACTAATACTATGTGGTTCAAGTAAGTTAATAAGTGCGAACTTCACTTCACTGGCAAGTATCTACTTAGGTAAGTACCTACTTGTTAAAATTTGTAGGTACTATTGGCAGCAACAAAATAATGAAATAGAATAAACATACCTAGCTTTTTTATACTTAACTAGCTGCCCCGGCGAACTTCGTACCGCCATATTTTCGGCCCGCGTGGTATTCAAATCCCGTTCCCGCTGCACCCTTATCACTTAGGGGGATGAAAAATAGATGTTGGCCGATTCTCATAGATACCGGATAAGCACAAAAAATTTCATCAAAATCGGTCAAGCCGTTTCGGAGGAGTTCGATTACGCACATTTGTGACACGAGAATTTTATATATAAGATTAAAAGAAGATACAATAACAATGACAAACAAACATCTTTGTCTAAACATAATTACGCAATTATCTCAAACTTCACTTTACTGGCAAGTACCTACTTAGGTACTTGTTAAAATTGTACTACTGACAGCAACAAAATAATGAAATTTAAAAATTATACCTACCTAGCTTTTTCATAATACATTAACAAAGTTAAACAAACATCTTTGTCTAAACAAAATTAGGCAATAACCTCAATTCAGAGAGCTCTGTACCTTCTTTTTCAATAATTTTGTTAGCCTATGTCACCGACTAACAACCGCACTGTGATTGGTTCATTGTTATCATTAAAGTCCAAGTGACAAACAATAGCTGTCTTCTTCTTTTATATTGTATTTTTCATGTCCTCTCTTTTCAATCCATTGGTTATGTAGGGAAGTGTAGATGAATTAAAAATGTGTGTGTGTGAGTTTGGCACATTTTTCTACGTTGATTTGTAAGCATATGACATGTCTATGTTATGAAATGTCTTTGTAAGTAAGTTAATGTAATGAAAAATTATTAAATAATGTTAATTACAGCAATCAATTAATTCAAGTTCCATTGTTTATAATGACTAATGCAAAAGCATTACAAACAATAACTTCGAAGAAATCCTAGTAAAACTCATTTACTGATACATAATATAATAATTATTATATATAACCACTAACCACAAATTGGTCGATGCGTCGACTAATTTGTGGTTAGTGGTTACATAACGTTTAGATTAACTAAATAACAACAATAAATAATTGCATTAACGTCATTAAGGAAGGAGTCATCTAAAGTACGTGATACAGTCAACAAAAGATTTAAGTACTTACTCATATAAAGTAAGAAAAGTTGTACTTATATCCTTCGTCTGCAAAGTTTACTCTTTATCTGCGCGCCAATCCCAAATCGCCAAAGACCGCACTTTGGAGTCCGGTATCCAATTTCCTGCTTCTCGTTTTATTACTTTGTTTTGGCGACTGCCGTCTGATCTTTCGACCCCGAACGGAACCTGTACCAACCAGAGTTTATCCCACAACAAGTAGAGTAAATTTACCAACTTACAATTGAAGTTGGCTTAGGTCTCGAAGATTTTGGTGGAGTACTTAGGGGGTATCTACAAGAAAAGGGTTGCTGAAAAGCAATTGCGAATTCGAGACCTCAGATATACCCAATTTGATTAAAAATAAGACCCAATTAACTAAATAATTTGAATTGTTTTTATTTATTTATTTTTATTTATTTCATTTTAACAAAAACATTTACATGAAAAGCATACATAGCCCCACAATACCGTGTGATCGGTTTGTCTGCAGGATCCAGTCTCCGTACATTTAATTTTATTTTATCACCATTCGTCATAAAACCTGTTATAATCACGTTTATTTAAAACAAATAACTCTATAAAGATGAATCAGTGGCAATTAACTTTGAACACAAGGAAAATGAAAAAGGTGAATATGTAACAAACCATAATAATTAACGTTAGGTAACTACCTGTCGTATAGACAAGTGTCACTTCCACTTCATTCTAGTGAAAATCTCGTATCCAAAGCTTTAAAGCTTAGTGTCCGCTCCTCTCTTCCTAATGATTTGTTGGAATTTTACGGGAGCGACAAACTCTCCAACTTCGAAGAAAATTCCTATGCCAGACCTACGTCCATCAATCGGCATGTGGTACCAGCTTGCTGTTAAGGTTGGGAAGCTCACATTATGTAAGTACTATGTATGTACTATTGATGATATTATTAGTAATCGAAGGTTACAAGGCGCATTAACATATATAATATGAAGACATTATCTTCGAGCTGACTATTTCTCATAATAAAAATACAGATTGTATATCGATCTTTGAATAACTATAACATAAATATAACCACTGACAGTCATAATGTAATCTTTAATATCCATAATACCTACTGTTGGCTCTGGACCAACGTTGGACCTATAAATAACCCATGGGGTACCCATGTGTCCAAGGGAATTCTACCAGTAGTGCATTTTCTTGTATGACTTCCAAAATATCTCGCAATTATTAAATTTTAATATTATGAGTAGTTATTTTGAGTAGACTAGGCTAGCAGTAATTTCATTGTAAGTAAACTGAATTTACTATTTGGTGTAAATATGTTTTGACGTACCTACCTACCTACTATCCCGTATTGTTATCATACTTTTGCTTACTCTACAGGGGTGAGCTTACTATTTAATAGGTATATTATTATTAAGACTCGAACAGATTGTCGGGGTGTTAGGTCACCCCGACAATCTGTTCTAGTCTGTATTCAAGTCTGTAATAATTAGTACTATCACTGTCGCGAAGATACCGTGGCCACTAAATTCCATTTAAATTATCTCGTTATCGAACTGTTGTTAAACCTAGTGATCATCAGCCAGGTCAAGATCACTGAGTTCAATTTGTATACTTACTAATAAACAAAATTTGTTCATATTACTCGAAAACTTTACAATCTTTACAAATATTTGTGTCATGCACCGTAATTAACTATTTCATCTGAAACAAATCAAGTATTAAAGAATGGTTGAATAATTGCTACATTCATTCCAGTTACCGTCAATATGTTAAAATTTATGAATTCACTTTCATGTTTTAACAACATGTATAAAGTTCACACATTCGATGCTGCAATGTACTTTATAGTAAATTATAAAACATCACAAGACTCCCTTCCCTCACCTACACTTTATTGCCACCTATACCTTGCATATTGTTCCTAAAGAGGGCACTGGGTCAAATGACGAAAAGGTATTTAAAGGGAGAACTAATGGTTCCTGTCAGCGAACTGATATTTATTGATAGTATTTTATGGGTTTTATTGCAGGATTTTACTTAGTTGATTCGGTGTTCGATTTTAGTAGCCACACCTTCATATTATTTAGGCCCTTACTACTGGAAAAAAACTTAAGAAAATTCAAATTCCTTGGACGAACTAGAAAAAATCCAAGTTGTCCAATAAGAGAATCAATCAGAAAACGAAGTTGCATGGCAAGAGGCAGTCGTCAGAGCAGTAAAAATTTCAACTTCGGGTAATAGATCTATTTTGGCCCAAAGATAAATGCTGTACTTACAACTCCCACCAAAACATGATGTCCTTGACAGCCTGTTGTGTTACAAATAGCTTCAAAATACTGATAAATTTAGCTCAATACTGGCTAAATATAGATGGTTAGAGGATGACAAATTGTTAGAAGCATCGGGAAGAGAACCCCATTTTACTCGTCGCCTATTTTTTAGTATTTAATAACTGTTAGACTGAAACCTCATTTATCATTCGACTTAATTTCCACACATGCCCATAAACTAAGTCAATAGCTGGGTGGATGTATTTTATTTCTCATATTAGGTATATGAAATTCCTTCACATGTCCGTCAACCGCCGGTGCACTTTTGTCCAGAAAGTTTACCTTTTATACCAGCTAGCTGTACACATAGAACCACGTATCTACGTCAATGTGTTCCATAGTTGACTTAAACAATTAAAATATTGAACTACTATCATCTACCTACGTAAGTTATCGTTGTAACATAGACCTTTTACGAGAGACGTTGGTGAATATTACGCCAATTTGTACAGTCGCGACTGTAGTCGGCTTTAGATAATAAACAATATGGAGCTTGTAAGCTACTCGAAAGTGAAAGTTTCATACAAGTAAAATTTCACCATGAAATGTGAATGTTAAAAGAACGCTTTCCATTCTACAACATTAATAAGTGATTAATCGTGTCCGCTCTTTTACAACGACGACGTAACAGAAAAACAGGTTATTGCGAAACTCTTGTTTATCTTCGATACATCGTTCTATCTCATCTTTGCCATAAGATTGACAAAGACAGGGCATCTAATACTACAAATAAACGTAGGTAGTTCGAACTGTTTGAATCAAGTCAAGGAAAATTACATTAGAAGGGCACTATGTACCTTTAGCTACTAAGGCGTCGTTCGCGGTTTCAAACCGGTTGAGATCTTTTTTTGAGGTGCGAATGAATGAAGCCACTTATAAAGTAGATTTGAAGGACGTTTTGTGCGTATTATGTATGTAAGTTGTTATGTTATTTAGCAGTATAACAACTGGTTTATGGCAATACATAAGTAAGTACATATAGTCACGAGTCTTGCCCAATGGAATTAGTAGACCACATGTTCCCAGTTGCTTATCATAACTACATACGCCTTTAGCTGTTTCATTGCTGGCTGGATACGTATAATCCTGACCTGATTTCTTGTATTATGGCAATAGGTTCGTAATTACGTGAGGATAATAGTAATTACCTTTGGGCTAATTTGGGTTTTTAACGTGGCTAAGTAGGTGTACCCTGTATCTAAATATAGCTACATTGTTATTTACTATACCATTACATAAACAAGTCATATTAACAAGTAATTTTATAACTATTTTAGACAATAAAAATTAAAGACACAACCAATTAACCTACTTGGGTCATAGAGCTTAATAATAATAAAATATGTGTGGGTGTGTGTGTGTGTATCTGTATTGTGGGTAGGTACGTGCGTAGGTATATGTTGCTTGTGTTGTTTTTGATGTACACAAATGCCGAAAACCCTTCTAAATACCTATAATATGATGATCTCGTACCATATTCGGTCTAAAGACAACGACATCTGAATAAATGTACTTAGGTACAGACCTAACAATTCTAGAGGTACCACATGTAAGATACATGTGGTACAAAACACCTCTGCCTACCCCTTTTGTGATATATATTGTATATATTTATTACATAAGTAAAATCATCATGCCCAATAGGTATACATACTTACTTAACTAACTACATTATAGCCGGAAAATTGTAACGTTTAGTGAGCCCTACCTTCTACGTTCTACAGTGAGCGCGGCGGCGCATTGGGTAGGACGATGTATTTACATAAACACGTCAGGCATGCCTCGACCTCATTCAAAACAAATGGGTAAAGATTTGTCATGTCAAATGCGTTCCAACACGTGAGTGAATCTTTAAATTGACATCGCGTAAAATGCTGCTACTGACTTTACATATTACGAAACTAGCTAATGCTCGCGGCTCCGCCCGCGTGGATGTCGGTTATCGCGATCAAACATAGCCTATGTCCTTTCCCAAGGTCTAATCTATCTCTGTACCAAATTTCATCAAAATCTATTCAGTGGTTTAGGCGTAAAAGCGTAACAGACAGACAGTCAGAAAGACAGACAGGCAGAGTTACTTTCGCATTTATAATATTAAGTATGGATTTACTATCTAACTGCCTGTTGGTTTGTTTTTGTGAATGGAATTCGCACTTTATCAATTCAACTCCCACCAAAATTATCACATAGTTGTAGGGAATTCTTTTGGTGTTGACAATTGGGGCGCTAAGTGGACGCTTTAACAAATTCGCGACACCTACATTGTAGAGTGATTCTAGCACTACACATAGGTACGCTAACAAATTACATATTTGAATGAATAAGGTTACTGTAAATCGAACCGAATTTTGGTCACTGACCAGGGTTTTGTGATTTGTAGTTAGGTATATCAAGGGCTAATCACCCACAAGATGGACAGACCTTATTGAGTCCTCTACAAAGTGTTCCCTTATCTACTGAGTATATGCGCTGGGCCACGAATAGAGAGAAGTGGAGAAGTCTCACAAAAGCTGCGACCAACCTACGGGATGATCCATGACCACGACCACTCCGTCAGGACGACTAAGAAGATATCAAAGGTAATATTAGTAGGTGGGTCAAGTGTAGTAGTTAGTAGGTACACAAATCAATACAAACAGACCATTTTGCAATAAATGGCATGGAAAGTATAAACAGGTAGAGAAATTAGAATTAGATAATAAATCGTAATGGTCTTGGCCTTACATCGTTCCCTGGCGTTTCCTTCCACTACATTACATACTCTACCCACGTAAAACAGGTACGGATGTAGTCATGTTAACTTATAAAGTATTCTATTTGTATCAGAGTATGTATTTATTATAATCTGAGCACAGCTACTGCCATTATTATCATTTAAGCAAACAATATAATCATTCTAGATTGAATGCTGATTGTCACACGATGTAGTTTTCCACGTGCGCAGTAATTTACGAGACAATGAAGGGTCTACTTATATACCTATTGTATATAACTAGTACGCTAGGGAGCTGTATGTAACTCGTAGTAGGTATACTTTACATTACATTGCTAGGTACGTATCATATAACATAATAATATATGTACATGCTGTTAATATACGCTAAAACGACATTTACATATACATACAAACACACATGCCATTATGCAATTTCCCTTTGTTTCTACGCTTGGTCTAAGATGAGGCTGTAGCCTAGATCATACTTATGTAAGTCCAGTAAATCATTCATAAACAATTCAATATTTTGACAAATCTGGTGGCCACACAATACATTGATAGCTATCACGTTGACCAATTTTATGACAAAGTCGCAGACTATTAAATAATTTAACCAAAACGTAAAATCATATAAATTATCTGCTCTTTATAAAAATATACAAATTATTTGAGTGTTGCTTCATAAACCATCATTTATTTCTTCGATGCAACATAACATAATACATATTTACTGGTAGATAGGTACCTAGCTGGCAAACGAGATTCTAATCATATAAAATTGCATCACCAAGGAAGTACACGATCTAGATGACATACTTAGTATATTTTAAGAATGCACTTACGTAGATGATGTTAATCTAGATTCTAGATTCATTTATACACTTTACAACGATTGAAACAATGTGGGAATATTTTTAATTAGCTGTGCCCGCGACATCGTACACATCGGAGTTATTTTTGACATGTGAAGCAAATACAGAACGTTGAAAGTAATATATTATTGGAAACATGAACAAAGAGCCCGTGTGCTTCATTATAACTATAGGAACTTCATAGAGTTGACCATGCGAAAAATAACAAGCACTGAGGTCCACGACCCCAACATTAAACGTATGATTTGCATGCACTTGCACACTGAGCAATGCAGTGTTAATGATTTATAGTTGAAATAGTGTAGTCTATTATATGTACCTCATTGTACCTCGTTGAAATGTTGCAGTATATTATATGTATTATGTACCTACTAGTTGAATTTTTAAAAAAGGACAAATGCTACTATGTAGTAAGTAATATGAAGACTATGTCACAAATCAAAATTTATTAATTAGAGGTAGGTATTTAGACTTTTTTGATAGTTGAAAATTCGCAATATAAAGGTATATTTTGCATTGTCTCTTATGGAAATTCAAGGGGATTACGAAAAATTCGTTAAATCGAGAAATTCGTTATATCGAGGGCCGTAGCATATCAAGGTTGCACTATAATGCTAAAACTATGTAGAGTCATCAATTCTGTGCATTTTATTTCCATAACGTAACTAGTTAGATCTTATAAAACTGTATCGGAACAGATAGACTCAACTATTTTCATAATAGCTGGGTACCTACTCTATAAATGTACATACTTACCAAATTATCAGTCCAAGATACGATAAAGAGAATGCTCATCGGAACCGATCTCGCCGGGCTTTCGCTCTATTTCTTGAAGTGCCAAATGAAAAACTAATTAAGTATTGTGCCTACCTTCAGTTCATTTTATTGTTTTATTGAAGAAGATGGTATTATAATTTTTAAATAATAAAACATTGTGATAGTGATTCTCTCTTACTCAGTACCATTTTCTTCTATAATACGAGTACCATTTGTACAAAAATAAATGCGCAAATCTTTAACTTTGAAAGAAATAAATAAATGTACGGAAGTTTCCTTGAATTTTTGAATAATTGTTTTATATAAGTCGTATAAACAAACAATGTTTACATAAATAACCGGAAAAATAGCCGAAGTTACCCTACCGTGGCGACCTCTACGTTTGTACGTACGCGCCTGGCAGCCCAATGTATAATGCACTACTTATAAGGCATGTTTGTCCATTTATTTCTTAAGGGCACGCACAAAGCATCAAGTAATAGACACATTTATCTTTTTGGTATAATTGAGAGCATGTCCTAATATGGCTTACATAGAACAACTCTGGATATACCTATTTAAGAGTTCGTTTAGCTGAAGATTAGCATTTTAACATTGATCGTTATTGGCATCATGGCATCTATAAATGGGGCCTTTATTCTTTAGAATTTCGACTAAACGTACAGACAGCTTCTGTAGGACTATTAGGAGTGGGTACACGTCGTCGCCGTCATCGATAGTATACCAGGATTTAAATCCGGGACCTCTCGATCGTAAGGCTACTCTTTACCCACTAAGCTATCGCCAGTTGGCAGAGTCCTATAAAAGAAACAAATCTGTAATCAATATCCATGTCTAGTGCCATCCTAGAACCTACAATTCTATCTGTGCCAGTAACACTAAAATAATTTTTGTTAGAACTATATTCTCGAAGAATGACTATTCTACGACCACAATCTCTATTCTTTATTTTACGATAGCAAAGGCAAAGATTTTTATATAGCAGTTTATCTTGCTTCTTGGCAGCGGTTTCTAATAAAAATAAGACTTATCATAGTTTTACGAATTAAGCTTAGGCTTTATGTGCCCTACAAAAATAAGATCATCAAGTTTTGTGGTACTTCGCCAAATTAATATTATGCCATGGATTAAGCAATACATTGAGGGGTGTAATCCCCACTAAGATCTTCAGGGACAAAGCCATCACAACCTGCATACCGGTATATCGGTAGCCTGCCCCAAAGCCTTGTTCGTCAATTATCATGTATACCTGTTATTTGACGAACAAGGCATTGGGGCAGGCTTTCCTCTTAAGGCAGGGGGGGAGGGGGGGCAGGCTTTCCTCTTAAGGCGGGGAGGGGGGGGGGGGGGCAGGCAGTTACTCCCCTTAACGTCAACCTAAACCAAATTATAAATAGGATTAGAAGAGTGGAGCCCGGGTACAAAGGGCAAACTATGGATGAAACTGGCATGGCTTGGATAATGAAGAAAGACCGAGGGAAATGTTCGTAGCAAAGTGTGTTAACACGTTCGCTGACAGTAAGCACTTACCATAATATCACAATATGACAGTAGAATTTACCATACTAAATGATAAACGCCCCACGACGTAGTGACATGTCGAACATATGTTCGTCTGTCTAAATATGACACTACGTCTCTCGACGTTCACGTCTCTCGACGTAGTGACATGTTAAACATATGTTTGTCTGTCTAAATGCGACACTACGTCTCTCGACGTTCAACGACGTGAAACGACGGGACCTCCAGACGGGTTACGACGAGGCTGGACTGGAAATATATCTTCTGATGAACTAGAGGCGCCGCCAGCTTCGTCTATATGCTGTGGTTCATAGTTCGTGTCAGAGCCATAATCACCGTCATTGTCCTCGAAAGGATCGAGATCCTGTTCAGTTTCTGATGAATTTGATGACCAATCGTCGAATAACCGACGTTTCTTATTTCTTTTTTCAGACATCTACAATAATAAGAAATCACAAAGCAAATAAATATAATATATTTACGAAAATATTCGTGCCTATAATAATAAATCATAAAACACGAAAGTTTTAAAGTTTATAGTAAAACGTTCATTGAGTTGAGGTAAATCGTAGGTATGTTTGTAACCTTGTCAGGTTACAATTTACTTTCATTCAACTCCTCTCAAATTTACCTCCACTCATGTGCATTCATTGTGAGACTGGTCAAAGTAATAATAATAATACTTTGACCAGTCTCACCATAAGTCTCACGATGAATGCACGTTATTTACTAGAAATTACTAGAAAATAACGTGCATTCTTTACTTGAATAAGTATTATAGGATATTCTAAAATAGTATAAATGCACCATAATCATGATATAAAACAAATAAATACACAAAATCAAAATGAACTTACGTTTTGAGCGGCGTTAACACGTGGTAGTTCACAAAATGGCACTGGCCGCACTAATTGTTCTAGAAACTAAGCGTGCGCTCACGTTTGTCGACGTAGTACGCGTGCGCGAACGGTTTGCGTATGTGTGCATGAGCGACTGAGAGAGCAATATGTAACTACCTATAAAATACAAGTGTTACGACAGTAAGAGATACGAGTTGCTCACAATATGACAGTGGATACTCTTCTCTATACTACTTATATGGAGAATTGGCGTCGAGCGACGTAGTGTCGATACTCCTATAAAACAATAGCCCGTCCTTCGACGTACTGTCATATTGCACCATTTTCAAATTCCCGCCTAACGACGTACTGTCAGCGAACGTGTTAATAGTTCTAGAGTATATTCAATGAAGTATTTCTAGCTAAGATAAAATTAAATATTTATGATCGCCATGTCCGTCACGAGAGCCTTACATAACAAGACACGAAGAGCCATGATTCATGGAGCGAGAGGACCTTCGGAACGGTTATTAGGTTTTTATTGATATCTCCGAAGGTTGACACAGACTCGTGTAACAAGAAAAACTAAGTTATCTGTACATTTGTTGTGGTTTTTGTACAAAACTACGTAAAGCGTGTAACGGAATTTCAGTAAATTGTGTTGGTGTATAAAAAACAAACGTAGATACTCCCGAATGTTTATTTGGTTTTTGCTCTGTTTATTGTTAGTTTGAGTAGGTATGTTCATTGTCCATGAAGCCCCCGTGGCTAACGTTTCCACGTCATTTTACGTTTTTCTATGCATTCTTAGTAGGTTTGTTAACTAAAGGCAAAGAATTCGCCTCCCACCCAAAGAACGACACGATATTTAATAATGTAATTCAACAATATTAAATACCTCGCAAGCTGCATCTATCAAAATTATATCGTGTCTCTCGGTGTACATTTTCGTGAAAGAAAGCTTTCCATACGAAGAGGTACGAGCTTAAATGAGGTCCTATGATCTATGATTTATTGATAGAGGGTCTGATGAATACTAAAGTATAATTTGCCTATACATACTTTAGTGCCTAACATTTAACAAGATTGAAGCTCTAAACAGTAAAAGGAGATCTAATTTGTCATATTGGTAGATGAGCACTAAACTTGGAAGTTCTACGAGTCCGTAACCGTACTACATGGATCGATAATATTTTTGTACTACGCAAAAAGGATACCCCTTGACCTTGACCAACCACACCCGTGGGCCGGGCCGGGCTGAAAGTCATGCATAGATATACTTACACTCACGCCATATTCCCATAGGAGAAGACAAATATAATAAAGCGTCATGCACATGCTATATAGGTGCAACCCATTACCCATTAGTATATCCCTTAATTATAATTTTCTAGAACATTCTACACTACTAGGTAGGGCTTCCTACTATTAAACAGGGCCTTTACCCATAGTAAATATAGCTCTAGTAACTTGTACCTTATTGTTTATAGAGTTCTAGAATGCAGCTAAACGTATTTGGATTTTTTTAAGCAAATATTTCAAAACATCGGGAATCCAACCCGCCACCTCTGACTTAGCAGTCTATCGCTACGTCACAGAAGTTATCAAAAGTTGCCTCTCTTTTCAATCCTTTGATCATAGGTAGGTACCCCTTATATGTATATGAACAAAAAAATAAATTAAATCATTGCAAAGAAGAGTTCTTAGTCTCAAACGGAGTTAAGACGGTTATTGCCACCGATAATGAAACTGTAGATGCGTGTAGCAATTACCAGATGAAGGAAAAACTACACTACTACTGAGGTAGGTACCTACCGCAATAATGGGAGAATTAGTCCCACGCCAAGCATTGAATTGTGTTTGTAGCAACGGAATGAGATCAGCACATCTGTTAACAACGTACTTAGTTACTTTTGACCTAACAATTGTTCTTAGTGTTATTTAAAGAAGAGTGTTGTAGAAATTACAAAAGTCATTAGGCACCAAAACAGTCATAATCAAAAGCATCATTTGCTTATTTTCAAAGTAGGTATATTTATTCTGGTGACTGCCAACTATAGATATCAAATAGGAGTCCTGAAAATACCTAACTTTAAATATAGACAAGCTGTACATATTTTACTATAAGGTATAGGTATAAGTACCTGCATGTAAAATGCATGACCACTTAGTATGTGTGCGTTATAATAATGACATACATGCGAATTAGGAAAATATAGATACAGATGATTAGAATTTTAAAATAATCTAGCCACTTACTGGTAGCAGTATGTGTTTATTGAAAAGGTTCTAAACAAATAAAGTGAATTTCTGCGAAACCCGCTCAGAACATCCAAACATCTTCACATATTTAGAAAGACATTCTTTTTGACCTATTTCATTTTACTTGATTTCAGGTGAACCTGTACGCTGTTGGACGTGTTCTTCAGACTTGAACCCTGCGTGCGCTGACCCCTTCCTCCTAGGAAGAGCCGATTATCAATACGTCTTCCGCCTTGAAAACTGCGATGCCAACAGCGGGGCCACATATCCTTACCTGGCGTCATCCAAGTCCGTTTGCAAGAAGCAGAAGAAATACAGTAAGTAGTGGATATATTCTTCATCATCATCCCAGGGTTAATATCTGCCGGTCGCAACCAAAACTTAGATTTTCTACCCCTGGGTTACTCTCCTAATCTTTCGCCTTCAGACGTGGTTCATCTTCTTTATAGAGGAAACAACTACCGTTTGACCACGCCAAATTCGAAAGAAAATCCTGCGCAATAGGGTTGACGACAGGGTTTTCGATTCTACTAAATACTGCTTAATACCATAGTTTTTGCTGAAAAAATATACCTTGCAACACAAACTTAAATTGAAACTATAACTTTTTATTGTTTTTAGCTCCCAAAGTAGGTCAAATACAAACTACATACATACTTACCTTACCCTTGTTAATTTTGTCACATATACCTACTCTCGCTCATCTAGTCTTCCTGAAGAGAAACGAATGCCTTATGATAATTATACAAATAGACAGAGACATGTGCTAGACAGCCATTCTCTTCAACCAACCTCTATGAAGACAAATTTCTAAAATCCAACGAAATATCACAGTCCCAAAGATAAAAGAAACATAATTTCACTATACCCAGTTTCAAAAATACGTTATAGAAATCGGACGAACGTTTCCAAAGTCGGTCATTGTTATTCTAACAGCGCATACCAAAACACTACCAGCAAAGAATGTGCTTTCCCTAATATTTTAACACGCACAAAGCTGTTAACGCATAAAAACAATTCGGGAAATGTGAAAGCGGAAATATTTAGAATAGATTGTGGATGATATGGCTTATTAATTATAGTTTTCGTTGCATTAAGGGGGAATATACACGGTTGGTAAGATTTAAATATGACCCCAAAACCACGATCATGGGACCGTTACAACCGACCGTTATTTTGCTGACCTAAATACCACAGTTTAGAATATCGTTACATAAAACTTGATAGTGTTCCTATTCATAGATGCATAGTTTAAAATCTGAACCAAGATTGTCAAAAGAAATTTTAAATCGTTAAATACCTATAGGTATAATAATTTAATAAAAGAGTGAGTATAAACCTGATAGAGTGAGTATAAACCTATGGAAAACTGGATTTGTGCTCGTTTCCTGGCTCGGGCAGTTTTGGTAAATTTTCTTTTAAAGAACATATAGGAAAATTTCCATTGGCAACAATTTTTAATACCTGTTACTGGTACCTATCTAGTATCTACCTAGGCCATATCTATTTATATGCTTTTGCTTGCCTTTTTATATGAAGACGTCAGCATAATTGAATGAAATTACCTGTTTATTTGCCTACGTTTCAACCGAAAAAGTCCGTCGTAATAGGCGATACGTAGAACTTACTTAATAATAAAAATAAATCAGTCCGAGAGATTTTTTCAGCCTTTATTTACCTTATATTTTATGAACAATAACACAGCATTGTTACAACATAACATAAAACATAGGTAGACATAATAACACATCAATTACCTAGGTATATAACCCAATTTTCTAATTATAACCCAAGTACTTACCTACTTTAATAAGTTGTGCCAACTGTCTACATATGGAAGTCAACATTTGTTGTGTTGTGATCCCATTTGTATATAAAAAGTGTAGGTAAGCAACGAGTACCAATAGCTATGTAGGTACCTTACAAAAACAATGAACCACGCAAACAGAAATAGCTAGGTACCTATTTCTGTTCTATCTTTTGCTATTTTACATTCATATCATTCATATACATAGATTAGTCACACCAGTTCCCACTGTTTTTATTTACACAAGTAGATACCGATGACTAATAAGTCTACACCTTGAAAATATTTCGTCGTCAAACATACGGTCCTCATACAAGTTTTTGAAGGCCATTTCAATATATATAAATGCACAGCATCCACATGTTCCTATTCCTAGGTCTAAGAAACAACTGGTCACCTAGTCACATTAATTCCTTTTACTTGGTTTGCACAGTAGGTAGGTACCTAATACAAATCAGCCCCCCTAGACAAGTGGCAATTCGTTGCTCGGCGTATGATGGAATAGAATGACAAATGTATAGGATTTGACGTTTCTGACATTCGTTGACGCCTGTCATATACGTCAAATCCTATACATTTGGCATTCTATTCCATCATACGCCGAGCAACGAATTGCCACTTGTCTAGAGGGGCAGGGCTGAAACCTGGTGGTTCCTGACGCTCCAAATTACTCTGAAGTAACACTTCAACGGAGTGTTATCAATCTCTATATCTAATTCCTTTTGAACTGTGATGTTTCTCACAACATTATATCGCATTTTCATTACATCATCTGTGTGGTGGTAGACTTATATTGAATTCAGTGTGGAATGCATTTTTTTGCATTTGTTCTATCGATTCAGATTCTATCGATTCATTCTATGTGTCCAATTTCTTCAAAATAGTTTGCAGATTAACACAACTATTTCATTTAGATGTAAGTGTTCAAGGAACTAAAGCAGTTTTACTAAAACCTGAATAGTAAATTCAATTCTTACACATATTTACCTAAGTTATAACATAATATAGGTAGGTACCTATCTAATTCATGTAGGAAAACGCGGTTAACTTTTATGACATTCATAGAAATCTTTTAGTTCAATGTCACACATAATAGTTGCCTACTTCGTGTGAACACTACTTCCATTGTTAAAGATAATGGCCGCTAATTTTGTGATGTCATTCGTTTCGGTTAAAACCTGCTACTAACTACCTTTAGGACTACTTCTGGGTACGACAAGGTCACATCTAGAGGATTTAATTAGCTATATAAACTCCATTACAATTGTGTGTAATGTAATGAATGACTCTTTACCAATTTCACGAGTCTATATAAATTAGTTGAATTTGCTTTGCAACGCTATGGTACTTTAAACTAAATTAAAATATGATTACAAGGCAGTATGGAAAGTGACTAGGTACTGTCTAGAGGATATAGAGCAAGTAGATAAATTTGTTGTTACTGTATCAGATTTTAAACTGATTTAACTTTCAACTATCTACATGAGTGATGCGCATAATCGCTAGGGTAATGCTATATTTTGTAAATAGTACTAGTAAGTAGAAAACGTCTTGTCCCCAATAAAACAATGGTGGTAGGTAATACAATAACCATTCCATCTAATGAATAGTTGACCGTACCTTAATCATGAACTCACGTACGTGTCCGTGCTAATTGTTCCTTATAAGTGGTCTAATTCAACAGGTCACTGAGGTGCTCAACTTCTTAATTTTACTGGTCAATTCAGTTTGGTAACTTCAAAAATAAAAAAGATTGACCGTGCACTTACACGTTCATTTACAAAAGATATCAGGTAAAGCGTTGCAAGTGGAAAGGTGAACATGTTTTGAAACATTGTCTTTATATCCTGTCCAAATTGAAAGCCGTCTAGCTGAGAAAATATCTCACTCCAGCAGAAAACCGCCGCTAACAGCATTTCTGTTCTGTGTCCCTGAAGAAGGTGATGGGGGCAACACCTGTGACAAGCGTAGTTCTTAATATATTTTTTCTCATTTTATTACAGTTAACAATCAAATGGTCATAAGCCGCGGCTGCACATGGAAGCGTCAAGACGACTACGGCTACCAGTGCCCAAGCAGTTCCAACGGACCCAATGAAGTCACCTCATTCTGTGAGACATGTGATTACGATGGTTGCAACGGAGCCGCTGCAGTCGGCAAAACCATTGCCCTGTTAGCCGCTCCTTTAACCCTGCTACTCTTCAAGTAAAAATACAGTAAATAAAATACTTAATACATAGTACAAAAATATAGTTTATTGACTTAATAGTTGAACGTGGGACCATTTCGAGTTTTCACACAAAATGTACCCACCGCAGTTTTTATCTACAATATCTTAATGATCTTGTGTCATTTTTCGTTTCATCTTTTTTTTTAATTACTTACTGTAAACTGTCTGTATTTTCTTTCATAGTTTTCTATTATTTTTCTAACCTGAAGATTTTCAATCAATGATATTATATTGTGTTCTCTGGTGAGGATTAATTTTAACTGTAAATATTTTGACTTCATCCACAATCTGCAAGGTCTATGTATAGATTAAGTAACAATAATGTTGTTAAGTTAATATTAAGACATAAATATGCTGTTTCAAAGCTTTATAAACGCACTAATTCAGTTAAGTGTATTACAAAAATGTCTTTTAAAAAATATAAAGGTGTGAAGAGCAGGATTCTTATTGCCTACATAAGACGTTAAAAAATAACTTGAATCTCAAATTTTGTAAATTATTATTAATACACCATTAAGTGCCTGTGTTGGTTATAATAAATTTATTTTAAAATAAACTATCTTGTTTGCTTATAAATACATGATCTAATAGTTTCGTGATATGTATTACAGGAAATCTATCAAACGGTCACTGTGGTTCCCAGGGTAATTGATACTTCTGTATAGTATCTACCTATGTAGTAGGTACTATGTAGAGTTCTTTGGATCATTTCATTTTTATATAACATACTCGTAGATATACAATAGAACAGAATCCGCTACCTATCGCGATGTAGGTATCATGCGAAGTACCTAATGATTGTACTTACCTACGTGAAATAAAATATTTACCTACTGCTGACCACGCATTTTAGAATATTAATATGTCTAATCTAAGGTAGGTATTCGTGGCAAATGGTTAATCACATAGGACTAGGTACGTAAATGAGTTATAATTGTAGATGTATTCACAGAGCAAACCTTGGAAACCCCTGGATGACATAGCATAGGTAGGTACTTATTGACTCATGAGTCTTGCGACATTCTTAGCAGATAAATAGACTATGACCCGAAGTGACTCATAATTCCCTTAATTGTTCCTCTGAGCTCGAACAATTTATCAGTTGGATAATACAATTATTGCCACTTCTGTGTGACGGACCAATACGTTAGTTCATTTTTAATACCTATACCTACTAAGTAACATCATAAAGCTGAAAAGTTCGGTTTAGGTCCAGAAGATTTAGTCCTTGGACCATCGAGGAGGCTTGGATCTACAAAGAAATCGACATTTTAAGTATCCTACAACTTTAATTGCAAACTGGAAATCAATGGCGTTCTTTTAAACTGAGTCTCCATTGTACCTAAAATAGAATACGACGACCACATGGCGTAGCGGTGTCGAGCGTTGGAATGCTACGTCGGAAGTCGCGGGTTAGATTCCCGCTCAGTACAAATATTGGAATACATGAATATGTCCCTTTGAATTGGTCTGTTTCCATGTATAATTATGTATGTAGGTATTTATTTACTACAAAAAATGTTTATAAGTAGGGATATGTGTATACGCACTCTAGAACCCATAACACAAGGTAGTCAAACTAAGCTTACCTTGGCTCTAGATGGCGTTGTGTAGTGTCTATTTATTTTATTTAGTTACGTGCCTAAGCAGCAATGGCGAAGTTACGAGTAAGTTATAGTTAGGCAGGCATGATTATTGATTATAGCTTGAGGTGCCTTTTCAATGTAAACAACGGTTTGTAATATTGTGTCACTTTTATAATCAGATATACTCGTACCTACTTACCCATAGAGTTCTCATAATGCATTTTAAATTTGGAGGTTGCCACCCTGTATTCATAAACTTCTGTACTTTCTTTCTGTACCTACATATTACACGTACTTTTAAGGGAGGATGTGTTTTGTGAGTTCACTACTGATTGACGGGGTTGGAAGTGAGACGGCAGTTGCTCCCATAAAAGCTACATAACATAAACCAAATCAAAATGAAGTAAAAGTTGTATCGCGTTATTCTCGCCCAAGATTATTATCTCCTGGTACTACTGTTCCTAACACTTGTAGGTACTACTTATTAAGCTCAGTTCATAATAATACAAGATCGGGGCCTGAACCGTGAGCTTACCTACTCTCCACGGTTCAGGCTCCGATCTTGTGATTCGTTATTTATGATATGGTGAATTAAAAAAAATGACAGGGCAATCATCTTGGTGCTGAAGGCAGATCTACGGTCATGCCGATGTTTGCGACAAAGCATAAACTTCCTCCGAACACCTTCGACTGCGTTGACCTTCGAGTTTATAAGGATATAGTATCTGAAAGGTAGGTATTATGCATTTATTGTATGCCCTTTCGGGGCCCAAGTTAATCGCACCTGCAGCCCAGTGTACCTGCTGATAGACGGGCGATGCTCAGGCTCAGGTGTTCCCCTTGGGGCTGGCGCTCAGGTCAATTCTCCTAATGGTTGATTTACACCAAACGAACATGGAGCTAGAACTAGAACAAGAGCATTCTAACAGCATTCTTTCTTAATATTTCAGTGTAAATTAAACCTTATTTTCAGCCTTTACTTAGGAAAGAACAACGAACGAATGTTCTGTTACTTTTGTTGACGTAGAACGGATAGAATGAGCATTCGCTCGTTTGGTGTAAATGAACCATAATAAAAATCTATTCACAATAATTCAGTCTCTATCTGTCAAAATCAAATGGAATATCAAAAACGGCTATTTCACACAATTCCCAAGAAAGAACATTTTCGTTAAAGAAAAAAAAATATTTTAGGAATTGACCCTCTTTTCATTGAAATCGTGATCGTTTTTGACATTTAGGAGTTCTGGACTAGATCAAAACTAGATTTTAACCAACTTTTTTCTAGAATTGACCTCCTGATGAAAAAATGAGTTTTATAACAACAAACAAAGTGCAGTGCATATGCAAGTTGTCAACAACTGAAAACGGTGTCATAAATGTAGGTAACATAATCAGGCAGGGACTTGCGTAAAACTGCAGAATATCTAGGTCACCGTGCCAACATACCTACGCAGTCAAGCTGACCTCAATGAAACTGAAGGTTATGAGTAATTTAAATCTCCCCTCTGCCACACGTGTCTCCCTCTATCACTATCTCAGTAGTTGCTCTTAGGAATGTGATTTCAAGCAAGCACCGATAGTGAACCTTTAACTATGTCTGTTCTCTCGAAGATAAAGTCAAAAATATTTTTTTCGGTATAGGCCATTGAAACGGACCTTACAAAACGTCAAAATAAAAAGATTTGTTTAGCAAATGGCCCACCGATTCGACGACCGATCTGAAAAGACTTCGGCAAGAAACTCAGTGGTCTTGTTTGGTCTAGCTCATTCCGGCTCTATCATTATATCTCTTACAATGCAGGCCAAAGAATCTTGAGAAATCAACCCCTGACGTAAGTACGTCTGCCAAAACTGTACGATGCGACAGACACTGGCAAATTATTTCAAGTGAAAGGACAATCAGGTAGGTACCTAGGTACCTACTAAAGGAACCCGAAGTGAGAAGAAATGGTCAATTTTATCTAGGTCTTAGCTGATGCTTACAGAAAAACAATAATAAATCGTACATGTATTTAAAGTATTTAATTAAAGTAAAAAAATATTTTAAACAATAAATGGACCGTATGGACGGTATAAATTCTTAATGAAAACTAAACTTACATACTAATTACTAAGACAAGTCATATTAAGTCATAAATGGTCTAGCTGCAAAACTTCGATATCGCCTAATGTTGCCATTGGGTTGTGGAGGTCAGATGGCAATCGCTTCACGGAAAATATCGAGGTCAAACCAAATCCATAGTTAAGACTGGTAATGCGGACCCCAGACTCCGAACTGAAAGCTTCGGATGCGACTGGGAATTAACGCTAGGATGAAGACGATTAAGTCATAAATGCAGATCTGGGGTAGAACTGGGGTAGAGTGACGTGCCAAATTTTTTTTATATACCACTTAGGTGGCAGACAAGCACACGGTCCACCTGATGGAAAGTGGTTACCGTAGCCAGATAATTTCCAGAAAATACAACTTTTCAACAGGCACGGGAAGCGTAAGCGTCAACCTAGCAAAGGTCGCTGTAAGACAATCCTGCTCTACCTTGGTCGAGAGCTACGAGTAAATTTGACGCTGCTTCAATGTCGTGCTAAAAACTTTCTTATTTCTTTGTACGAAAATAGTATAGATACCTACTTTTGAAAATAATATTTCAACGAAGAAACAGTTCTATCAGATAATAAAATGTAATAATTACGCTAAATTATCAGTTTCCCATATGTATTTAAAATTATATTAAGTAGGTACCTAGCTACTATATATTTATTACTAGATATCCTTAATGCCTAAAAAACCCTTTAATAACTAAGCAAAAATAACTAAGCAATTTGAAATGAAACAACCACCTTAATCGATATGGAATGGAAGGTATTGTCAAAGTATTGTTTCAAGTATAGAATTAAGTAAGTAGGTAGAGGTAGATACAAAATAAATATTACCCACTGGAGATTCATAAGATCCGTTTTTTGTTTAACGAAATAAGCCCCCAAAAAAATTGGTCCCATAGTCCCATAGTAGGTAAATATTTATGGTTCTCCCTTGTTTGGTATAACAACGTTTGGTCGAATATCACTTGAACTAATTTCAGTTACAATAAAGTCATTTCACATAATTATTCATTTGACCGAATATTTAATTGGTAGAATTTTATTGAGCATAATTATTTAGTTGGAATAATATCATTTCACCGAATTTTCATTTGCACTAATTTTATTTAAACTAATGCTTCATTAGACTAATAATGATTTAGTCGAGAGATCATACCGAATTGTGGTCACAGTTCTAACCTAACCTAACCCTGCCGATTGCACTGAGAGTTTTTCAATTTTACTTGTATTGTTTTTCATGAAACATACTCTTAGTGGTTTTCTTACATCACGGAAATCGGCAGGGTTAGGTTAGGTTAGAACTGTGACCACAATAAGCACGAGGCGAGCGAGCGAAGCGAGGGTGCCGCGGCAGCGGCCGCCAAGGGCCAGATAAATAAATTTCTACACTACATTAACATTATACCAATTGAATATTCGATGAAATACATAATAATATCAACTGAACATTACATGAAATGAGCATTATACGTTTTGATCAATAGCGCAAAGGTTGTTATCGCAAATAAATATTCGATGAAATGAAAATTATGTCAATCGATATTATGCAAAGCAATTATTTTCTCAAACGTTGTTCGAATTAGTAACATTCGACCAAACGTTGTTATACCAAACAAGGGAGAACCAATATTTATAGATACGTACTTTAAGTCATTGAACAGATGGATGTATGTACCTACCTACCCTACCATGTCATATTTAATAAGTTACTTGAAGAGAAGCATGACCAAAGGAGTAGTTATAACTGCAATGGTTTTGCTGAGTGTAGCGGCTCCGTTGCATCCATCGCGATTATCACAGAGTTCGCAGGACGAGACAACACCGACCGGTCCGTCTGAGCTAGTTGGGCACTGGTCGCCTTTAACGTACGGATCTATCCAGGCACAGCTACGAAACACTTCCATTTGGCCGTCGACTGTAAAAATGCGAAAAGGAACATGAATGTAGGTACAATGATTGGCATACCTAAAGAGCAAGTAGGTAAACCGCAAACAATAGACAGCCTCTAGTGTGGCGTGGCGGTAATACCTACCTACGATTGTTCGCAGTGCGTGTTTGATTCCCGTCCAATGCAAATATTTGTATAAATGAATATACCTATCTATTTGGTCTGGGTGTTTCGAGAGCACATTAACTCCCGTCGGTCCCGGTTGTCATACGAATGAGCAGTTTTCCAGTAGGTATTTAAAGGGTTCCTAAAGACGCGCTAGATGGCGCAGCCGGCACTTTTGGTAAGAAGAGTGTGGTGTCACATCTAGTGTAATTTATGGAAAAAATGTTCTTCGGTTTTGTAATGATTTACTTTACTTAAATATTCTGTCATTTTTTCTGATACAATGAAAATACCACTAACAAACCACAGAGTACATTAAAATTACCAAAAGCTATGCTAGCGCCATCTCCTGATGACTTAAAAACCAACTGATTATTATACCTACTGGAAAACTGCTCATTATCTATGGCAGTCGTTAATTAAGGGAAATGGGTGAAATGGCTCATACAAAAGGGCTGAAGTGATCACTCGTCCGGTCAACGGAGTCCCCACTGCAAGTAGAAGTAGACAAGTAGTAGGTAGGTAAATAGTAGCAAGCAAACCGATCTGATATATTTTTTCAGATCAGACGGGAAAATTGCCTGTATTGGTCGCAGTATTTCCCCAGACTCTAAGGTGACTCAGGCTAGCTTGTACTGTCATGCCTGCTTACCTCGGCTTTTAGACAATCGTCCAAATGAGGCAGGCAACCAGCCATTCTGACGGACACAAATAAGTCTATCACTTCTTGTCTCCTGTATTATAGTAGAAGTAGATGTGGAATACAACATGATATGTGGCCTATTTATAGTCCACAACAGCCTCGTTGGCCCTGTGGCAAACAATGTGTTATTTCCTACTACCTTCCTGCCCTTAGGTTCGATACTCGGGTAGTGTTATTGGCTTTCTGTTAAGAATTACCCAATAGGAATTAGTAATAAGTATGTGGAGAGTGCGCGGCAGACAGTGCCTAATAGGATTATTATTAAACCAAATTAGCAGCTGATTGAGCGGTTAGATACCTACGTATCAATTTGCCTACGGTCGACTCAACTACGGTTAATTCACCTATGTTTATAACGCATATTGGACGACTTGACTATTAAGAGCTACATTAGCCTCCGTAGTTATTTTTATAGTCACCGATATATGAACCGTAGAATGGTATTTCAACCTTAGGTTAACGAAATGCATAAACCATAAACCGTATGCATAAACCGTAGATGAATGAACTGTAGGTGAGTTAACCGTAAGTGAATTAAACTTAAGTGAATCGTCCATCATGTATTTCTTCCGTTAGTTATTGTGAACATATGAGAAACAACCATTAGGCATTTCAACCAGGCCCTCGATTCTACTCAAGTAAAACCACTGTACAACAGTCACTGTAATAAATAGCATTAAACTTTATTTCAATAGATTCATTCAGTCCAAAATTAAATGAAAAGAGTTTCATTATCCTTATGCATCACTCTACAAAAAGTCATTTAAATTTAGACTAGCGGCATTACTTTAAAGTCTAAAATTAAATGGAATATTTTGCAGTGTCCGTGGAATGACAGTGGTTTTCCTTTAGTAGAATTGAGGCCCAGTAGGTGAATCAACCGTAGTTAAGTCGACCATCGTTGAAATGACTGTAGGTGAATTGACACATAACTAACCGATTGAACTGATGCGTGTTACTTCTGGAGAAGTCAAATCGGAATGCATGCATGTCTGATGAAATACCAAAGCACTTTATAATTTAGATAACCTGGTATCGAAACTAGCACAAAAAGCAGCTTACAACAGAAGACCATTATTCATTTAGTGTCCGATCGAATCTGGCCGAAGCCGAACGTGCAATGACCCTGTTTCGATTTGTTTCGACTTCATAAAAAAAGGCGGAGGTTCACAATTCGATCGGTATTTTTGTATGTTTTGTATGCGATTTCGGTGGATCGGTTATCTATACCAATATATAAAGCTGAATAGTTTGTTAGTATGTTTGAACGCCCTAATCTCGGGTAGTACTAGTTCGAATTGAAAAAATCTTTTTGCATTGAATAGCTCTTTCATCGACGGAGTTTATAGGCTTTATATCATCACGCTACTAGGGAGCGGAGCAGTGATCATTATGTCAACAAAGCCGGCAGATTTCCATACGTTATTTAAATATTTTAAGGACATTCTGATGAAATTTGGTATAGAGATGTTAGGAACGAACATAACCAACTTTGTATTGCGAATAAAGGGGTTAAGGAAAAAGGGTGGAGAATTTTTTTTTTTTTTTAAGTTTATCATTCTTGAAGATATCATGATGAAATTTGATACAGAGATGTATTAGAGCTTGGGAACGGACAAAAGCTACCTTTTATCGCGAAGGAGGAGTTGAATCGAGCATTTTTTGTCAAAGCTTCGGCCGAAGCCTTCGACGTCAGCTTCGGTCGGACACTATTCATAAGGTATAAGAAAAAATCAGAAAGTAAGGCCTTTCCTTAGACTTTCCTACAGAAAAACAACAATTCTTATAAAATAATTTTATTTTGTGGCAACTTTATAAAAATGATTGTATCAATAAATGGACGGTAAGAATTTTCAGTCTTATAAATCTAAATGCTTATGCTTACCTAATTTTATGGACGTGATAAAAATCCTACATAAGATAATATCATCTATAGACTAAACAGACCGTGATTGCAACCGTTTTCGTATTGCACAGCACAGCATGGTTCGATTGGTATTCCGATATACCTAATTAAAAACTAATTTTCCAATAAGTAATCTACCGGATCTAAAAAAGCTCCATTGAGCGATGCCACTAAAACGAGTTACTTTATGAATTTCCTAAGATTCTTAATTTTCAAAAAAAAATCGTTAAATGTTTAGTCATAGCAGAAATACAAAAAATCATTTACGAACCATGCATAGTACAGGAGGTATACATAATACATACATACATATATTCACACTTGTAAATGACCTATAAGTACAGTGAGATTCGTAGGTTAATTTAAGTAACATTAACAATTGATTTGAATTGTAATTTTTCAATGTTAGTTTATAATACGTTCTCAAAATATACATAAATTTTTTTGTACCAGCAATATTATATAATAGTTAGGTCTAAGTAAAAGTGTACCTATAGAAATAATCCCTCAATACCCATGCAGTCATTTCTTATAATTATTTAGCAAATAGCAGACAATCATTATTTCTCTAGAAGCCAACGCCAATGGCGTATCTAAAATAGATTCATGGTCATGAGGCCCATTATAAGGTCGGTTGAAACTTAAAATACATCATTATACAAGTGTTAAGTTAGTTCTAGCACATTCACACACATTTCTTGAGAATAATTTAGATCATTTGTGCGACCATCTGCGGATCTAAAAAGGCTACATTGAGCGATGCCACTAAAAACGAGTTACTTTATGAATTTCCTAAGATTCTTAATTTCCAAAAAAAAATCGTTAAATGTTTAGTCATAGCAGAATTACAATAATTCATTTACTAAGCAGGTTCTAATTTCGTGTAAATAACGCCGCATGATAAAATATCATCCTAATACGACTCCAATAGGGGCCTATTTAGCTGCTGTAAAAGTTAATCACCTTATTCACAAGACCTAGAAGCTAGTGATACAATTTCAGATGTGAATGATAATATTGATAATACTTAAAGCTTTGGCTATAAATATACAGTAATGTTAACAATATGCATGGCAAAAGAAGGCTCCAAATACACGATATGTGTATGTATAGCTTACACAATCATCACATTATAATTAATTAATAATTATTATTCATATTACATATCAATTTTCTTTAAACTGTCAATGTATGCATGTTAAGGAATGTATAGAATATGTCAAACTTGTATCAAAATAGTAACTATTTTTTACGCCGCGTTGTAGTGGCCAAACTGTGTCTATAGAATTTTTATATAGTCTAAGACTTAAGGCACCCTAAACCCACTTCTTATCTATAGTTATAATGATTTTTTAAAAGAAATCTACGTTGTAGCTTAAGTGCAATATCAATCATAAAAAAATATAAACTTAGATTACATTTGTACAAGAATCTTTTTTTTTAATAATAAATGTTCAAATACCTAGATTTGATTTAAAATATGTATATAAAGTGAGTATAAAGCTGTATAAATACTTCATATTTATTATATAAAACTATTTGATTGCAATCCATGATGGATTCGAAACCCTGTTTTGTTATACTAGAGATTGATAGCGCTTGGTGAAACTTGCTACTTTCAGCTTTGTACTTTTTCATATTTTTTTTATTTCTGAACCTAACCATTGTAAATCTTCGAGTATGCCGTGTGGCGAAACCGGTTAGTTTCAAAAATAAAAAATAAAATGTGGTAAAGTACAAGAAAGTGGTTTGAAACCCTTTCCCTAACATGCTGTGTGTTCTTTTAACCACCATGAAACCATGAAGAATTTTTTGTTAGTATTTTTAAAACTAAGGTTTTGTGTAAATCTTACAAGTCTATGTGGATGGACAATACATGCAACATTAGCATAAATCGAAGTTCATACACCACACTAAGCAAAGATGTTAATAACAATCACAGGGTCAGTAACAGTTCAGTTTGAATTTAAAAGTGCAATGATTCAATCACCCATATAGTACCACATTATTTCATGATCCACCTATTCTCCTTTCGGTTAGGTACTTAAAGGTTAACAATCTGATAGCGACTTTTTATAAAAAAACACATATTAAACAAATAAACTAGGCTAACTAACTAACTAGTGGCTCGATTATGGTTATTAAATAAAATGAGCTTCTAAACAGAAAAATATCTATAGTCATTATATAATTATTGTAAAGTGGTCGTGTCTGTACATTGGAGATATTTAAAAAAAAATACTTGGGTTATGTTATAACGATACTGAACACGAAAATATTTTTTTTGAATTTCCTGTCTGTTTGTCTGTTTGTCCGCGATGGACGCAAAAACTACTGGACGGATTTTGATGCGGTTTTTTTTGTTAGAAAGGGCTTGCTCAGACTTAAAATCTTACGTTTGTTTGATCGGAATCGGTTGACTAGAACCGAAGATATGAGCAAAGGTCGCGTTAACCGACATGCACGCGGGCGGAAGCCTAGTTTATAAATAAAACATATTATTAAAAAGTCACATCAAGATTGTTTATGTTTAGTCAAGTACCTAACTGAATGGAGTATATAGGTTACTGTGATTATTAACAAAGAGCACAAATACCAACAAACATTTTTGTATTAAATATCTTTCACACTCTTATCTATTTACTGGGGTTAAAGTACATATTATAAATAGTATGCCACTGAGTGATAAGGCTGCCTACAGTGTATTGTTTACATTACATGACATATTTTTTACTTTTTTAACTTACACTGGGAGATATCAGGGTTGGGTTGTTTGATTAGTACATGATGACTGTACCTATCCTGTTATATGGACTTATGCAATTATGCATTGGTTTTTGTATAATTTGGACATGGAATAAATGCTACCCCATATAGGATTCAGCTTTCTGATTCAAATTTAAACTATCTTAAACATAAAGTTTGCCTATGACAAACATAGTTGAAAATGAAGACCCATACATAGGGTTACTTTGCTGTGGAATGTATAAAGATATCTTGACAAGTCCTAAACTTAGAATGGAAAGAAGTTTTTGTAAATTTTTCATCTGAGATTCTAATTAATAAATTGACAATTTATATCTCTGACTGACTCAATAGTCAATTTCTGTTGTGTGCATTTTTCAAAATTACATATTTAATTAAGAGTAAGATTAATAATATTATGACAACCATTTCAACAGGGTGGATGACACTACAACAAATAATAAGGGCAAAGGACTGAATACTGATGATGAATTGCATCCATCTTTACTGTTACAAGTACAGTACTCAATGAAAACGTTGTAAGTGCCAGTCCTCATGAGACAAAATCTCTCATCGCCTTGAATTCCGACTTCACCTAGATAGGCACAGTCCCTAAAGTAGCGCCATTCACCGTTCACTGAAACAGTATAATGAGAAATCTTAGCCAATTTACTCAAATATTACTCTATTTACTTCATGTCTTTGTGTAAAATAAAATGCTGTGCCGGTTCAAAATGAGAATCACAGGCAACGGATAATTTTTTGCAGTTAGGGGATATTTTAGACCAGGATAAGTTAAGAATAAACATGCCGTCAGTATCCAAAAAATATCCACATAAAACCCTGGTTAGCCGTGAAAAGGTATAAAAAGTAATATAGATGCTGCACGCGAGCATATTGCGTGGAATATAATAAAAGACATTCATGATATTATAAAAAAATATATTACTTTTGAGATTTTTGTGATGGAAAAATATTTACTTATAATAATGTTACGAAATATAGTACCTATACCAACCTTTTTGTCTGATTTTGCGGCACATGGTAGGGCGTACTCCCGGCAGATGCGATAACCCTTTCTCTTGATTACAATCGGTTATAGGAACTGTACTGTTGTCAAATGGATCCGCGCATTTAGGGTCGGTGCTCGAACGGCATGTCCAGCATTTTATACTGAAAACTGTACATACAAATTCGAATGTTAGTTATTGATAAAAGTCCCTGGGCGTGACCATTGTCTAGAAAATAAAACTCACCGGATGGCACAAAGCTAACAATAATACAAATGTATATAAGATGTTTAATGTTGACACTCATTTTGAGGTCTTGAATTATGTTCTGAAAATATAGGTAATTGATATAACTTATAGCAAATCTTAGAAATTCAGTTAGATTTACGATTATTGCTTTGCTGTATTTTGACTTTTGACAGTTGTGTTGTTTGAACTTTGATTGAACATTTGAACTCAATTGAACTTGTTTATGAATGAAATGAATGTTCAATGAAATGAAGTCATTCTTTCATTTTAGCTACCACTAGGGAGGTGATAAATCAATGAAGAACCGTAACCGTAATTGATAACGGTTGCGTCCAAATTTTTATATATTTAAACCACGCCTGCATTCAATGTTATGCTTTTACATTATTCTTAATATCTACGAGTTCCACGTTCCACGACATACGATACGAGAGTCTCGTGGCCCGTGGGTAATAAAGAAACGTCCGTTGAATGCATTATCTGGAGTACCGATCCAAAAATGTTTTGCTTATTATAGCACAGCCGAAAACTGAAGCGTTCAATGGATGCTTTTATATTTATTCACGCAGAACACGATAATCGTAATGAGCAGTTTTCCAGTAGGTATAATAATCAGTTGGTTTTTAAGTCATCAGGAGATGGCGCTAGCATAGCTTTTGGTAATTTTAATGTACTCTGTGGTTTGTTTGTAGTATTTTTTCATGAATTTGCGATGTTGCGAAGGTTTAATTTCTTTACCCATATTATAATAGATAAAATATAATAAAACCCTTAATTCTTTTCGCGTCACTGTCTGTAATTTAAAATAATAATATTATATTTAAAATAATTGTATCGGAAAAAATGACAGAATATTTATGTAAAGTAAATCATTACGAAACCGAAGAACATTTGTTCCTTAACTTAGGGAACACTAGATGTGACACCACACTCTTCTTACCAAAAGTGCCGGCTACACCATCTAGCGCGTCTTTGGGAACCCTATAAATACCTACTGGAAAACTGCTCATTAACGTACCTACGTAGTAGGTACGTAGAATAAATAAAATAAAATAATATAAAGCGTCCTTTCACTCGTACGGTTAACTTAGAAAACATTATTTAATTTAGTTTTTATTTCAATAAATAACAGAATAATACAAATACATCCAAAATAAACTAAACTTATTGTATCGCAAAAGCTACTGCAGGTTGTGTTTGATGAGTAGGTTACAATAAAAGCGATTACCATTTCTGAATTTCAGTACATTTTATTTATTTATTTATTTATTTATTTAATAACAAGGTATACAATTTGTATGTTGCACTAGAAGTGTAACAAAAACCAGAAAGGTTTATCCGTACATTACGATCGTCGTTCTGTCTTGCTCGAACATAGTAGTATAGGTAAATATTAGTATAGGTAGGTACATAATCAGTTCATTTATACTAATCTTACATTTATGTGCATAATTTACTGTAGCCTACCTAACATATATTTACTGTAGCCTACCTAAATGGATGAACAATGAATGAATATTACATGCGTATAGTGCTCAATAAGTGTGTTTTGATTTACCGCCAGTCACTGAGCACAGTATTTGCCGTGCTGTGGAACCATAATGTGAGTAAGAATTTGATTTCAACTACGATCCTATTTTAAATTTGAAAACTCGCATGAATTTCTCATTCTAATAAGCAAAAAAAGACAACACTACACTAGACAATTTTTGACAGTTGTTTGCTTTGCCGGATTGGCCGGATCCATTTCATTCTTCGTTCAGTGGTCTTTTGTTTTTTTTTATGTGAATGTGAAGTTGGGCATAGATGAAATATATAAATAGAAGTTGGGTGTGTACTGGTGTACTGTGTACGAAACGTTAACCAGATTTATTAATATTTTATGAATGAATATCAACAATATGATAATGAAAAGTTTATTAGTTGCAATAATCTGCATCTTGCCGACCGGTACGCTATTTTATATCTCTTATTTTGTTTCTCCAATCTTTGTAATTGTAACATACACTTCTGTTATTACTTATTACCTAGTTGTTTATCATTCATAATAGTTTTCTTTTATGTTTTCAGTGTATTGTGTACGATGTTATCAATGTGCATCCTCACAGGATAGCAAGGGTGAAGATAATTGTGGCGCGTACAAAAAATTCGACAGAGAAAGTCACATAGCAGTGGAATGCTTTAGTGATGAATCAAACATGCCTGGATCATTTTGCATGAAACTGACCCAACAAGGACCCAAGGGATTCATTTGTAAGTTGAAACTAAAACAGTAGATGTTTTAAGATTATTCTTTGGGTACCTATTATTATTATTATTATTGATTGATTTATAGCAGCTTAGAGCTGATGCGTGTACACCACTGCACTTGTGTTTTATGTTTCAAATGATTTTTCAGTCTATTCTTAAATATGTTCACGTTAGGAGCACTTATCACCGCCTCTGGCAGTGAGTTCCACAGCCGCACCACACGGTTTGGGATGCCGGGAAGTGATATCTAGGGTTGCCGGCACACTGAGGTTTACTAAGTTTCATCGAGTGGCCTCTTAAGTGTCTGTCTGTCTGTTTGAGTTCCTGGTATACATACTCTCGATTTTTGTCACATTGTAATGTTTACTTTATTTTGTGGTGTGATTGTATTACCAATTAGGTTGAGCTGAAAGTGATGGCCTTAGAATATTTCCATCCATTGACCACCGATCATGAAGCAACCTTACTACTAGGGTGGTGGCACCAATTATCGGCCATGTCAACATTTTTTGACCTTTGATTGATTGTAATTTTATGGTTTATAGCATTTGCTTTCTTGCAATGCCTTTTTTGGGTAGAGGGATACTGAAACTCCATTACTACATTCGCAAAATTACCAATTCTTTGTTATTTTTGAAAATATAGATGTTTTTTTCCGAGTATGTCGATTTCCCTTAATATCGGCCTCTAACACCCTAATTTCTGCCGCCTGTGACCCTAATATCGTCATACCTTTTCCAACGTGAATTTAGGTCAATAAAACTAAGTAAAGTAAAAAATTATTACGTTTTATATTCCAATTCAGGTTCAAATAATTTTTTTAACGATTATCTATCATTAATTTGTCTTTTCTTTAAATCTCAGCCTTAAAAATTACAGTAATTGTTGTTATTATAAACTAATGATCACAATGATTAAAAAAATTTAAGATAAATAAAGATTTCTAAAATATATATTACAAAGAAAATATATTATTAGATAAAGTCAAAAGAAAGCTTGACTTTCTTTGAAGGCTTTTCAATTTAAATGCACTAAACAGTGACGGCAAGTAAAATCTTCTATAGCCACATCAATATAATTTTGCCCACGATCAACTGTATACTTTAAGGCCGTTTGGAGCATATGTCACATTCAATATTTTTTGGCTTCATCTTCTTCGACATCATTAATTACTTCTACTTCACAGCCACCACAAAAAAAATTCTCCTTTTCTTTTTGAGAAGGTAAATCATGAGGTCAGTTACGCTGTCCTTTAATATTCTCTTCTTCTATTCTAATACTCTTCTTCTTTTATCTACTAGTTTTGTTTTATTTGACTGGTTTATGTTTTATATTCTATTTTCCAGATTTTTCTTTCTCTCTGTATCTATTCTTGCAGGAAGTCTATCTTGTAAAGTGGTGCTGGGAATTTCATATTGTCGAAATGCTACTCTTCTTCTACTTCATCCTATCATTAATTCCCAGTCGCAACCGAAGCTTACACCTCGGATTCTGGAGTCCGCATTGCCAGTCTTAACTGCGCATTTGGCTAGATCTTCCATCTATACTCCACAACCCCAATGGTAACATTAGACAATATCGAAGCATTGCATTACTGCCTGCTTCTTTGAACGGCATTTACTCCATCTCTTATTCTACTACGGTCATAGAAAGTATAGGGGTCATAGATCCTATAGCGGTCATAGAACCTATAGGGGTCATAGAACCTAGAGGGGTCAAAGAACCTATAGGGGTCATAGAACCTGTAGGGGTCATAGAACCTATAGGGGTCATAGAACCTATAGGGGTCATAGAACCTATGGTCATATAACCATAGGTTTGAAACGTTTCTCTTTTTGTTGGGACGACATGATTATATTATTGATTAAATTAAAATACATAAGTATTTGTTCATTTTGCACCACGTTCCTGTTTATTGTAAAGTTCGAAGGTTGTAGGAAAGTAAGAACCCTATACAAACTAAGGTGGCCGTTATTACGCATCGACTTTCTAGATATCGGCCGTAGCTGGCAAAAAAGTTTTTAGGTGGCCGATGTTAGGATCTGGTGCTCAAACAGAGCTGCTATTTCATTTTTAACCTTATTAATGTTACTGCTAACATATAAAATAGCTAAACATACAGTTTAGTGTTTTCATGCATTTCCCCAATATCGACCAGGTGGCCGATATTGAGATTTATCCAAAATAAAGATCCCTAATCTCGACCCCGCGATTATTTCATAAAAAGTACAAATAAATTTAAAAACACACTACCTAAACGGTACTTCGACTGTTTTTCTTTAATAAAAAATAATATAAAATACCATAGGTATATTTAATTCCTTTCAAATACTTTCCCACTCAGTGCGTCGACTCCGGGATTTGACTCGGAAATGCCAACAAACGACACAAGTCGGTACCTGCGCGTGCTCTATTGCCACCTGAACGTTCAAATGTGGAGGTACCCGCACCAAAATATGGGATGTTATTCGTATGGATATAGAGTTGCTTTTTGCATAATAACGATCATACTTTTAGGGTTATTTTCATAGTTATAATCCATTTTTTCGAAAAGGCCGATATTAGGACGTGGCCGATACTAGGAGACTTCACCCTACATCCAGTGGGAACGCTGTTGACCGGATAGGTGATCAACCTTTCTTTGTGGGCCATTTCACCCAATTCGCCTATAATAACATCTGCCATAGATGTTCATCTGACAACCG
Source organism: Eilema depressum (assembly GCA_914767945.1). Taxonomy (NCBI): domain Eukaryota; kingdom Metazoa; phylum Arthropoda; class Insecta; order Lepidoptera; family Erebidae; genus Eilema; species Eilema depressum. The sequence continues at coordinate 8,033,234 of OU612026.1, forward strand.
GGACTGATGGCTTAACATGCTCTCCGAAACACAGCCTAGCCTAACCAATGCAAATAAACTTATTCATGCATACAAAATATTTTCACTTAGTGAGATACAAACACCCTTGCTCCTACATAGCAGTTGCATTCATTACTGCCACGCTACAGAGACTGTCAAGTAGCAATCTTACTTCAGGAGTTATTTAGAACTCTTTAGACATTTGTTAAACTATAGAATAAAGTGATTTACTATATCTATTTACAGGGGATGGGAGATGGCGGCAAGTCATCAGACGGTGTGCATCTGTAGCCGAGACCGGTGTAACTGGAGTGTGCAACTGGGGGGTCTATGAGAATGGAGTGTATTGGGAGGAATGTTATTGTTCCTCTGATGAGTGCAACGGCTCCTCAAATATCACATCGTCATTGACACTTATATTTGGCACTATAGTATTTTTACTTGGCATTTGTAAAATTATGTAGTAGTTTTTAGTTTAAGCCATACAGTGCCTTAGTAATGACTGTTATGTTGAGTCTACAGACATTATGGAACTTCAAATTCATAATTAGGTACAGTCAGCATCAGATTGATCTTGACAAACAAAGTACTCAAAATGATCTTAATACATTCCCCCCTTGCTGTTGACTTATTATTTTGATATGTGGTAATCACCCTTAGTTGGGATGATACATACAATCACGCCTTCATCCCGGAGGGTTAGGCAGAGGTGAATTGGGATGATATTATAGTTGAAATCAATTAACCAGTTTGACTTGCTCTTAATACCTTGGTAATAAGATAATTTTAAGACTTAATAGTCAAGACAGTTCTGATGCTGACTGTACCTACTTTTTAAATCTGGTTTCAATTTTTATAATGGGCAAAATAACAGTAGTTTTGAATGTAAGTGGAGTAAACAAACTGATAACCTTAGTTCAAGTCTGACCTATATTTAGAGTAACTGATTGTCACACTTCAAAGAAATAATTGTAATGAGATAAGCAATTTAATATGACTTTATTGCAAGTTTGAGTAGGTACTGAATTTCTGTTGTTGTTTGCTCTAAAGTTGGTTAAATCCATTTTTTATATTATTAAGTTGCGAGCAAACAGAACTGAGATAATACACCCTGATGGCAAGCAGAAACTATGAACTATGTCTATATTCTATAATGACCATTATCCATCACAGTGACAGTTATAGAAAGCAAAGTTAGTACCTACTTTTTATGAATAGTTTAAAATATTTAATAATAAAAATATTCACTGAAAGACTATTTACATATTTGTAGATAAATAATTAATTTCTCACTTAGTATTTAATTTTCAAATTGTAATTGATGAGTAGTAGTAGTAGTAGTCTAATGACTTCACCTCACCTGATGGTAAGCTAAAGTTTCAAGAAAGAGGGTCATAATAATTACAGACATCAATAATGCTAAAATGGTGGCCCTCAGCTTGACAACCTCATATACTTTTTCATGCCCCATTCAAAAAACCCAGGACTGTTGGAAGTAAGAAAGAAGGTAGTTAGCTATCATATTCCATTATAAGATGTCAAGCTATGCTATATTTTGTATTAAGTATGTAAAATAATTTGTAAGAGTACCACTAAGTAAGGTAATTTTAAGAATATCCGTCCATGATAGAAATTTCGTCCAAAAGATAGGTAGTTATGTTAAAGTGAGTTTAGAAAATAACTACAAGAAAGAAATATTTTATTGTGAGTGTTGTTGTGTATAATAATATATGTTTATATTCAGAATCTCTCAAATTAAATTTGTTGCCGCTAATTTTATATAAACTATTTCTCAGCATAGTAGTTGACGTGAAACAATTTGCCGGCGCATAGGTGTCGCTAGCATCGGGCTTGGGGTCACAAGTTGCAATTTTTATCTGTACGTATCACAATTATATTCCCAAAAGCCTTGTCCAGGTCCAGCCCATATTTTTCGCAACATTTTCTCTACGATGCCCAACATTTATCAACAAGCACCTTAGAGAAAGTATTTTTTCTCTAAAGTGTCAAACATCATAAAAAAAAAAATATTGTGAAAAACTATAGAGATTTCCATATTTTGTTGTGTAAAAATGTTGCGAAAAACAAACAAAACCGTCAAAAAACTGACATTCTAACCAGCGCGCGCTCAGGCGCCGCCGAAGCGACAAGCGTTTGTAAGTGCTTTAGGCATTGGGAATAATGCGAATTTGCTTTCAAAGTTGAACCACATAACTTGAGTAGTTATATTTACAATTTATGCAATGAAAAAGTAGATTTTTATCGTTCTACTAGCTGCCCCGGCGAACTTCGTACCGCCATATTTTCGGCCCGCGTGGTATTCAAATCCCGTTCCCGCTGCACCCTTATCACTTAGGGGGATGAAAAATAGATGTTGGCCGATTCTCATAGATACCGGATAAGCACAAAAAATTTCATCAAAATCGGTCAAGCCGTTTCGGAGGAGTTCGATTACGCACCCCGTGACAGAAGAATTTTATATATTAGATTAGAAGAAATACGGTTTGCCTTGCCCTGATCGCACTACAATAATAATAGATATTAATGAAATCCTCTATCCGAGATTTCTGTACAGTCACCATTTGTAATTAATGTAACACATTCCTAGCTAGCTCTTCTAAAGTTCCCAATCTTTAAATAAAAATATAAATAGGTAAGTAGTGAAAAATGTTAATTTTATTCTCAGAAAATTATAAAAATAATGATTACCCCTCGTTTTTACCAAGGTTTAAGACATGTATTTGAGTATTTGACAAATTGCAATATATCAGACTTGAGTGTGAATATATACAATTGCAATATGTCAAACTTCGGCGTGAACATAATGTACAATTGCAATATGATATGTCTCACTTCAGTATGAACGTATACTTGTATACAAGTTTAAAACACACTTGTTACAAACTTGTATACAACTTGTTGGCTATACATACTATGTGAATGAATAATTGTCTGAGACAGTCTCAATTCTCAATACATGTATAAGACAAGTAATTATGTTTTGACAAGTCTCCTAGAAGTTTTGTATCAAAAAAGAAAAAAACATGTTTCTTGGTGAACATGAGGTCAATGTAAAGATTTTTTGTAAATTTATCAATGTTCAGCAACTTCTCAGGGCGACTGTACATGTACACATGTACTACAATATGCTCGAAAAATACAATTAGATAGCACATGGTAATAACAAGAACACACTAGCATTTAGTTTCAATAGTGAACTTGTGCACAATTTAGCATTAATCAATGACCTGTGAAATATTTTTATCTCATTTCCTTTTATAAGAATATACCTAGTGCAATCATTGTATTACAAAGATCTGACAATAAATACCTATTTTTACATATTTGTATATTTTTTTTAAATTAGTATGTATTACTAATATTCCCTCTAAGCTAAGCATAATTATTGTATTAGGAGTGGGTTTGGGAAATTTTACTTTACAGTTTAACTGTGATGCTGCTAAACTTCGATATTTTCCATGAAGCGACTGCCATCTGACCTTTACAACCAATTGGCGATATCGAAGTTTTGTTGTTAGACTATTCGGACTTTTTAGGGCTCCCAACTACCCCTAACGACTGTCATAGACGTTTGCATGGCGACTGGGACCGACGGGTTAGCGTGCTCTCTAAGGCACGGAAATTCCCAGATCAATGCAAATAGACATTCCTATTTATGCATACAAATACTTGCACTGAGCGGGAATCGAACACCGGCCTCCTGCGTAGCAGTTGCATTCACTACCGCCGCACCGTAGAGACCTATACAGGGTGTCCCAAAATTCAAGGATAAGCCGGTAACAGAGGGTGGCCCTACTTATGGCTGCTCTGGAAAAAATAAGAAAAAAAATGTATCTCTATTTTTTTTTTCATTATTTAAACTTTTTTAAAATCTTTGGAAATTCGGTACCCCTAATGATATTTTCAACTACCAGGTCCACAATTTTGCAAATATTTTTGAACTCTTTTCTGTATTAGCAAGCTAAGAAGCATGACTATCCACCAACACCCTGAAAAATTATAGAATATTTGTAGTTATTTTACAAAAATAAGTCAAAATATTTTTTTGTCGTCAAATTTTCATACATTTTTACTTTCGACCCACTTTATCTTATCTCGGTGAAAAAAAAAAGTATAAACACCACTATGTATGGCATTCTTTTTCAAAAATTGGCGCAACTATCCAAGATTTTTTTTTTTTCTTTTTTTTTCCTGAGCAGCCATAAGTAGGGCCACCCCCTGTTGCCGGCTTAGATATCCTTGAATTTTGGGACACCCTGTATATATTTTTTATTTTATTTTTTTTACACTTTTTGTACACCATTTAAAAATACCAAAATTAAAAACACAATATAATCACTATGGAAATAGTACAAGGACGGCCTTATCGCTTTAAGCGATTTCTGCCAGGCAACCTTTGGATGGTCAGTACGGTTGCAGAATTGAGTGGTAGTTGTTTTGGCGTACCTACATAGGTACATAATACACATAGGTACGTATCTATATTCACGACTGAAAATCCCCGACGGGGTGTTTTTTTTATAACTATAGGACACGTCAATTTGAGTTCGCCTCGCCTGATGGTAAGCTTAGGCAAAGTCTCTGAAAAAGAGGGCCACCATTACAGACACGTACCATGTTGCAATGGTGGCACTTAACTTGACGGCCTCATCAGATGCTTTTTCACCCGGGACTGTAGGAGGGAAACACGTGAACTGGTAAGGAATTCCAAGTCTTAATGGTGCGGCAGAAGAAGGAGTCGCCGAACCGCTTGGTTCTTGCTGGAATATTCTGCACCGTATGCGGGTGGGATCTAACACCCGTATTCACAAACAACACTGTGAGGTCACATAGTGTGCTCGAGTGCATAGGGCTGGTAAAATTAATTCACAATTCACAAACTGCATCACGGAGCAGTATTTAATGCAGTGCGTTCCCTCAACGAAGTATTACTTAAGTGTTATCAATGAATTAAAAGACTTGCCAAAACGAACGCACTGAGAATTTGTCGTTCTTTGCACAGTTTTGGTAGTACGCATAGCGAAGTATTGTTTGTGAATACGGGTGTAAGTCCTGCACGTGTTGTCCTGTACCTATAGCAAAGTAGATATAGTGTATTAACAGTAAAGGTATGAAGCCGACCGCATACGACAACGACAGACGCATGCAGCAGATGCAGCGTACACTCCGATACGGATAAAGGGGACCATTGAGAAGTCGTAATGAATTACGCGCATGTGCTGCGTGCGTCGGCAGTTGCCGTATGCGATCGGTTACGGAATCTTTTGTGAGATCGATTTGACTCTACGGCTTCTAACACAGCTTTATTAAGCTCATAACAGTAATAACAGACAATAACTAATAATTCAAAAAACCACATTTTGTGATTGTGTTCGTAGAAATCAAAGATTTTTTAATATTCAATTATTTATCTTGTTCTAATATCGTAACAATTTCATTATATTATAGAAGTAGGTACTTAGGTATACCTATTTAGATAAGTTAGATAACATACATTTGCACACAAACTCGCTTGTAATCAGGGGCGTATTTACCCTAGGGCCAAGGGGGCCATGGCCCGGGGCGGCAGGTTGCGAGGGGCGGCGGAGCCGCCCCGAGCGTCTAATTTTTTTTTTATACCACTTAGGTTGCAGACAAGCTCACGGTGCGGCCCACCTGATGGAAAGTGGATACCGTGGCCTATGGACGTATGCAACACCAGGGGCGTCACACTCGTGCTGCCGACCCTGAAGATCTGATCTGGGCGCTTTAATCTTGACTCTAAAAGGCGCTCAGAGATAGACGCTCGGGGCGGTTTCGCCACCCCTCGCAACCTGCCGCCCCGAACGTCTATCTCGTGGCGCCTTAATCTTGCTCTAAAAGGCGCCCGGAGATAGATGCTCGGGGCGGCTCCCTCGCAACGTGCCGCCCCGAACGTCTATCTCTGGGCGCCTTAATCTTGCTCTAAAAGGCGCCCGAAAATAGACGCTCGGGGCGGCTCCACCGCCCCTCGCAACGTGCCGCCCCGAACGTCTATCTCTGGGCGCCTTAATCTTGACTCTAAAAGGCGCTCAGAGATAGACGCTCGGGGCGGTTCTGCCGCCCCTCGCAACCTGCCGCCCCGAACGTTTATCTCTGGGCGCCTTAATCTTGCTCTAAAAGGCGCCCGGAGATAGACGCTCGGGGCGGCTCTGCCGCCCCTCGCAACCTGCCGCCCCGAACGTCTATCTCTGGGCGCCTTAATCATGCTCTAATAGGCGCCCAGAGATAGACGCTCGGGGCGGTTCCGCCGCCCCTCGCAACGTGCCACCCCGAACGTCTACCTCTGGGCGCCTTAATCTTGACTCTAAAAGGCGCCCAGAGATAGACGCTCGGGGCGGTTCCGCCGCCCCTCGCAAAATGCCGCCCCGAACGTCTATCTCTGGGCGCCTTAATCTTGCTCTAAAAGGAGCCCAGAGATAGATGCTCGGGGCGGTTCCGCCGCCCCTTGCAACCTGCCGCCCCGAATGTCTATGTCTCTGGGCGCCTTAATCTTGACTCTAAAAGGCGCCTATTAGAGTAAATATTACGTATATTTTTTTTTATTTTAATTTTTCGGAGCTTACTTAGTTACAATATGACTATGTCACTTATTATTTTAATTGCATTCAAATTAGAAAACCCTAAATAAGATTTGCGTTCAAGTACCTACGGTGTAACTGGGGCCAAGCAGCTTGGGCGCCGAAGACGGCAGCGCCTTTCTCTCGCAGGGAGACGCTACTGCCTACGGTTAATTCTGGCCGAGGTGGTAGCGGCGCTGTAAATGGCTACTCATAGGGTTTCCACGTATCCTTATGACTAGCAGAGAGCACAGATAAGAGCAGCTAAGGGGCGGTTGGTTCCCCGAGACCTGGGGGCGACAGGTGCGGTCGCCTGTTACTCCAATATATTCAGACCGGTAACGCGGCGGTGAAACCCGTACCTTTCCGGGGTTCAATGGGGATACCGACTACCCACACCCGAAGGAGCTATCTTAAAAGGTCAGCCGGGTTGCGAGGGAAATATCTAATTGGGTAACTTTACACCCGATAATTGAGACCCGACAGAGACGGTGTGCGGTTTTAAACCGAGACCGCATGTGGCACTTCACGAGGAATAATCACCCCTCGCAGACGGCCATAACTAGCACCAGGACCTGCGGCGAGAGGTTTCCCGCTCTGACGGTTGCTTAAAGAATACAACGCGTGAAGTGGCATATACATGGAGGAGCCCAGGCAGAGGTGGCATTGCAGGGGTCGGCTCCTGATCTATATGTCTCAGGATTCTCAGGAACTCATCGAAGCAGCCATAGCTGTGCGCATTGCGTCAGCTGGTAGGAGAAGCTACTGTGATACCTCTATCGCGTTATCGGCAGCGAATACGTGTGAGAACCCCCTTCGAGCATCACCTCATCCGAGCTAATCTTCTCCTTTTGTCGAGTCGACGATATGTCATATTTTGTTTGCCCAGTGTGCAACCACCCTGATGGCGTTCTCAGAGGCACCCATGAGTTCCTGCGGTGTACAAGTGCTTAGGCATGCAGCACACGTTAGCGCCTACCTCACTGTAGTTCCGCATTCACATCGTGGTGCCTGGGTCCACCTTATCTGAGAAACTCCATCTAATTCGGTTTTCGTTACTTCGGCTGACCTGCATCCGAAGTCTATTTAAGGACTGCCAGGTGGTGTATGGGCAGCCTCTGTGCTCCCCACACATCAATTGGCCAGAAAGGGTTCGTAAGTAAGAGAACCAGGTATGCCCACTTCAGATCCAGTCACCAAATACGTCCAAGGACTTGGGTAACTCCAGCTGTGGCTTACTTGGTTGCTTCTGATTTCGTGCCGTCACCATCCAGACCTAGCCGATGTTCCACAGAAGCGGCCCCAGACCCGCGCCAGCCGGAACACCCCGCCACATATCTCACTTACCAAGCCCTGTCCTACATGGGTAGATACTGGCTTTCACCGATAAGTAAGCCCCGACAATGACGCGAGGATAGAGAGGCACCCCGTGCTGAATGAGTGCAGCTCTGATGCAGCTCCATGGCAAGGTGTTAAAGACGTAGGCAACAATAGATACTGCCAGCATCAACTCGCCGTGCCACTGCTTCTTCCACCAGGGCCCTCAAGCGCGTGTTGGCACTTGGCACCCACGGTGCTCCCGACTATAACCAAATTTATTGTCTACCAAATTCGGCCTCACTCCTGTAAGGCGCTCGATGTGGCACTTCACGAGGAATAATTCATTTAAAACACCTGCATGACTGCACACCTTGTCCATCAATTCTCTACTTGAGGCATATGTTATAGAGCCCTTCAAAACGGGATCCGAGTGCCTTTAGAGCCTAGAGTGCTGCCAGGTCCCAAAGCGGTGCTTTTGCTGTTGCCTTTGAGCCATAAAACATCATTCTTCACAAGCTATTGCTGTACTCAAGTGATTTTTGGTTGCGATATTATCTTCTACGTAGGGCGCTTTAATGGAATGGAATGCAAATATTTCCCCTTGAAGGGATTCTGGTTGGGAGCCTGGGTTAGTGGAGAGATCGATGGAAGTCACTTCCCTCGCACCATAAGATAGAGATCTCACGAATCAAGCTTGAAAATCTCCAGCAATTTCTGACGGACTCCTATTTTGTGTTAGCCCTTGGGCGCAGGCTAACGGTGAACGCGAACGTCACATAGGGGCAGGCGCGGTCGCAGCTTGAAGTTTTGGGGGGGGGGGGGGGGTCACTTCGGAAGTTCCTTAAGAAATTTAACGCAATATGACGTGTATGGTTTTGGGGGGGGGGGGGGTCATGTCCCCTGTGACCCCCCCCCCCTCGGACCGCGCCTGCATAGGGGGCGGCAAACCTAAGTGGCCCGGGGCGCCAAATCTTTAAATACGCCCCTGCTTGTAATGAATAAAAGTTAGTTCATAAAAAGATAACAAATTTTATTATACTACACCTGACTTAGTTTGTAACATTTAAGCAGGTAGGTATGTAAGTTTAGATACTAACAATGGTTCTGCCTGTCTGAACTTGGCATACTAGGTTTTTTTTTTGTATAGGACATGTCAATTTGACTTCGCCTCGCCTGATGGTAAGCTGAAGGCAAAGTCTCTATCTGTTCTCTTCCTAGGTATGGCTTGTTTTCACTATTTCGTTGTAGTGTAGGTGCTTGCTTATATCAAAATAAATGGTGCGTATTCTCTAGGTAGGTATACCTAAACCTTGATAGTATTAAAATTCTGTGTGGATTCTATCGCCATTTATTTGTTACTAGCTGTTGCTCGCGGATCCACCCGCGTGGAGTTCTGATCCAATGATCGGACTCGATTTAAGTAAATAATATTGAGGTGAACAAAATAAACGATTTTGGTTGAATTTAAATAAAATAAAATAAAAAATAACATTAAAATACATTAACACAAGTTTGTGCACATCAGGACCTAGAGAAAGATTCTCTTTAGCTGATTTTATTCATTCTCCAACAAGAGGATGTTTATCTGACCTGACAGTAGTTTAAAATCTAGTTTTCATGAAAGGAAACTCTGGTTTTACTGATTATTTATTCTTGTTTTCCTCTTCTTTTCAGTCCGTGCTGGTTTAGATTAATTTTGTAATTTCTATTTCGTATTTCAATTAAAAATGCTAGAGTATTATATTTTTAACCGACTTCAAAAAAGGAGGTTCTCAATTCGTACGAAATTTTTTTTTTTTTTTTTTTTTGTATGTTTGTTACGCGATTGTGAAGCCAATTCTGGACGGATTTTGAAAATTCTTTTTCTGTTCGTAAGTAAATTATTCCAAAATGGTCCCATTTAAATTTCTGATGATGGGTTTCCGAGATTAGACCAAGGAACTCTTCAAAAAGTACCAGAAAATCAGCCAATCGCGGCTGATTTTCTGGTACTGCAATCGCATATCTATTATTGCAATGTTTCTGCCATTACACATCATAACATCACGCCTGAGTCCTTTGAAGGGGTACGCAGAAGTGTTCAGAATATTCAGCTATATTTCCGGTGTATATGCATTGATTTTAAAAATTCTTTTTGTATTCGCTTTGGCATACTTTTGAGATAGTCCTATATTAATTTCAGTCGCCGGTTCGGTCTGTAATGCAGCGTCAGCAGCGTATGTACAATCAGGTCACTATACATGCGATGTACAGTCGTGAGACTGTATAAACTCACTAAAAAGAGAAAAATAAATTCATTTTAACATAAAAGTTTAACCGACTTCAAGAAACGAAAAAGAGGCACTGAAACGCGAAATGTGCGATGTGATACAGTATGTTTTAATTTGTATGTATTTCAATTAAAGCAATGCATGTATTTTACCCAAACCTGGATATACAGCCTATGTTACCCAGTGATCTATAAGGATCTAGAGGCTTGACAAAAGACCGTGCGAAGTGAAGGAATAAATTTAATGTCCGTAAGCGTACACCAGGCTCCAAGCTGAAAGCCTCGGCGGATGCGATGGGGACTCAACGCTGCAATGAATACGACTTCTGCAGAAAATGTCATTAAGTTTATTAATAAGCATCTTATCTATATACATAAATACAAAATATGATAAAAATAAATGAGATGGGTTCCAAAAAAACTTCCTATTTCTTATTTCAAAAGCAAATACTTAAATAAAAATAAAAATAAATAAATATCTACCTATTGTTATTTTTCTTATTATGTATTTACCTTTCTTTTTCATATCTATATAATACCTAGGTACATGAAAGCGAAATATCACTAAAAACTGATTAATCACGAAAATTAATAAAATAACACCTACAGATTTCAAATTTGGCAGATAGGTACCTTATAGGGTTTAGACATCCGCTAAGAATGGATTTTACGAAAGTAAAACGAACTCCACGCGTGTATACGAAGTCGCAAGCGGCCGCTAGTTGTTTTATACGGAACATTATTACAGTAAATACCTACAGAAATAATGGTGTTCACCTAAATTAAATTTTTAATTATAAATACTTAATTACTGTCGCAGTATATAAAGCTAGATGTGTGCCGCCGACTATGCTATTAAAGTAGTAGGTACGTAGGTACGTATTCAGTAAAGAAAGATCAGAATCATGAATTTTGACGGAAAAGTGGTAATTATTACTGGTGCTAGTTCCGGTATTGGTGCTGCTATTGCTATAAAATTTGCTGAACATAGAGCGAAAGTAGTAATAGTAGACATAATCGAATCTAAATTAATAGAAGTCTCGAAAAAGTGCCAAGAGCACGGTGTGTCACCGTTAATGATTATCGCCGATGTCACGAAAGACAGAGATATTAAGAATATTATCAGTACTACTGTTACTCGATGTGGCAAAATTGACATCTTGATCAATAATGCGGGTATTTTGCGTAGAACAGCCATCGAGGATGATACAGCTATGCAGGTTTTCGATCAAATAATGGCAACAAATCTTCGAGGAGTAGTATTCCTAACCAATCAAGCCGCACCGTATCTCATAAAAACTAGAGGAAACATTGTTAATATCTCTAGTATATCCGCCGTGGATGTTGCCAAACAAAATTTTTTTGCCTACTGTGCTTCAAAAGCTGCGTTAGATCATTTTACAAGATGTATAGCATTAGAGCTAGGCCCAAAAGGCGTGAGAGTCAACACTGTAAATCCTGGTCCAGTGGAAACCGACATTTTGACTGATTTGGGTTATGAAAAAGATGAGCAAAAAAAGGTCTGGAAAGACCTTGCAGCTACATCGCTTTTTAACAGAGTATCCTCATCTGAAGAGATTGGAGACTTAGTTCTTTTTGTAAGTAGTGACAAAGCAAAAGCTATAACTGGATCTTCTTTCATAACCGATAACGGAGTGTTATTAAAAAGGAATAAACTTTAGTATCCCTATTTAACCTTTAAGGCATGCAGGTAACTCGCGTAATAAAGTTGAAACTAGGAGTGTAACTTTTTAATTACATAATTGTTTATCTACAATATTATAAGATTTTAATGTTCAATATCATTTTCAACTTTATAGTTATAAATATAATTTATATTATTAGTTACCTAGACGACTGCTCAAAAATAGCATGTATGATGATGACGTTGGCAATAAACGAGAATCAAACCTGAGCACTTTGACTTAGGAGACGACTACCGTTACTCCAAAGACTTTGTCGTAAGATGCAATGTTAACCAAATAATCAGCTTATAATTTTGTAATACTTACTAGATAGATGTACATTGTATGCCTTATTGACCATGTGTTGTGGATATTAATAAATAATAAGAAGCCGTAATTATTATTGTATGACAAATAATTTTATTATGGTTATATATCACGCAGGGAGCAAGGACGGAAATGATAGGTACTCGCTTAGAGGCATGATGCGAAGATTTCCTACACAGTCATAGTCTGAAACTCATTAATAAAATCTGTGACAATTTTTTTGTATATTGTTTGTATCTAATAAAAATAACACATTGTTTTTAAATTATATAATAGTTACACGGGAACCTGAGAATCTTTTCAGTACTTTTTTAAGTATTTTATTATGGTGAAGGATTTAGATTGGTATAGGAATTTCCAATGGTCCTAGTTATTCAGAATAATAGAGATTACCCACCGCTTTAAGTACATACAAGAGGTATTAGGAGTCCTTTTTTTTATTTGGTTCTTGAAACATAAAATGTAAACGTCAGTAAATGGTAAATAAACAATAATTAAGTTGAAGGGGAGAACGTCCAAGGAAATTACGCCAGAGTCTCAGAACCGTTACTGAATTGTAAATTTATTAAATATTCTCCTCTGTTCTGAAATGAAATGACAACAACAAAGCTGTTAGTTTGAAAGGTAGGTCTATTAAATTTGTTCAATTAATAATCTATTCCCACAAATATCTAAGAACCCCTTGCCCTCACATCAAACGAATGAGGTAAAGGAAAGTGGAAAATGTCCTTTTCATAATGAATTATGGTTGCTCATTGAGCTTTCAGCGATTCGTCCATTCGTGGATTGTCGCTGTACTTCGGAAAACTTCGATTTCATCTCGGAACTTGGAACGCATGACACACAATGTGGGTTGATCTACTCTGACTCATAGCTTAGTCAGTATTTCGAATGAGTAAGCAAGCGTGACTCGCTTCTATCCGCAGTCTGTTTTTACATCTGAGTCCCGGTCGAGGCTTGATATTTTCCCGTAGGCTCGAACCTTCAGTCCTCTGAAAGTCGCAGGGGGGATTCCACACATTTCGCATATAATTTTTGACCGGTAAAACAATTCCATGATGAATGATTAAGTAACCACTGTAAGGCACCGTGAGACTGAGTGTTGCTATGTTTGAAACGTGATTTTTTTTGTGTTATATGTGTTAATTTTTTTACGTAATTGTTATAAGGCTGTTCTGGGACATTATTGGTGGCAAAACGGGAGCCTTAATACCGCCGTTGTAGAGAGTCACAAATTTAGATACTGTGAGTACATTTTTAACTATTTTATATTAATATATTTGAATTATATCGACCAGTTCGATTTACATATTTCGATGAGGGAAATATACAAGTTAAAGGTTACGACCCCTAGCCGTGGAGGCTGCAGGGAGCGAATCTGTGACGTTATCTAACTGCCTCTCGGAAAAAAATTACGGGTTTTTACCACAACAGATTTGAATCTTTACCTACACAGTAAAATATTTTAATTGCGTGTACACAGGTGTGAATTTGTCACTGGGTGTTGGGTGTATGATGATATAAAAAAGGTGTTTAAGCTTTTTGCTGAAGTGAATTATTATTTGTATGTTTTGTAACTAACTACTTATGTATGACTAACATTACTATTTAAAACATTTCCGTTTTCTAACAACATCACACCTAGTAATTTAGAAATGAAGTTAGGATAGCATGCAATTCCACATTGGTACCTAACTATTATTTAACCCCTTAACGAGGTTTGAGTATTATAGCAATTAGTATCTAAGTATAATTTAAAGTATAACCCGGGCGGCGGCGAGTAGGGTAGCCAGAGTTCCCTGGAGATGTTTTTTGCTGTCAGTGGGAAAATCAAAGGCTTATCCTGATTGTCTTCTTCGCTGACGGCAGACACTCGCGAACGGAGAATCTCTCCGTTCTTACAGGATCGGTAGTACGAGCTTAGAGTATACATTGCTATAGAGCGCGCCTTACAAGTATGAACTGCTATCACGGGTATGAACAGTACCTACGCTCCTGGCTCAACCTCAATCAGTAGCAAAGCAATACCCATCATAATAACTTCGCAAATAATATTTAATTCGATATGTTAAATCAAAATTTTATTCAACATCGTATATTTGCAGTCATAATGACGCAAAAATAACGCAAAATGACGCCATTTTTTTGTAATTTGGCTTTAATTTTATCCACGCGTATCAAATCGAACAAAACACTTCATAACAACAAACTACATTAATAAGTGCATCTATTGATATTTTCGGTAATGCATGAAACGTCACTATGGGTGCGCTATACCATCGCAAAGTATCTGCTAACACTCGGCGCCAAAGACCTGAGTGATAGGCGCGCTCTATATGTAATGTATACTCTAAGAGTACGAGTGTGACTCCCTTGGTGTTGCACTGGTCCATAGGCTATGGTAACAACTTTCTATCAGGTGGGCCGTGTGCTCGTCTGCTACCTAAGTGGTATAAAAAATAGGTATATATCTTCCAGGTTTGGATTCACTTGAAATGACCTCAATCGCATTTCAATTAATATTTTAATTGTAAAAAAATTTACTTAGTATAAAATGTCTTCCAGTGTCTGTTCACAATGATAGATAATGATCTGTTGCACCTTGCACGTGAAACATGACAGTTCTGGACATATAGAGCTCAAAAAGGGTGAGAAGCTAATGATCTTTTAAATTACTTACCTAACGGATTTTAATGCAGTTTCAGTAATAGATCGAGTGATCGATACAAGAGGAAGGTTTACGAGTATACCTAATGTATGATACAAGCATACTCCGGGAGTAGGTTCCCATGGGTTGTGGGAACCTAGAAACTAGAGACGTACCCACAGGTACGTCTCTAGTTTCTAACTTAGTTTACACTTTACACATAGTTTAATTCGATATTTGTCCTAGTTTTAATTGTGGAAAAATCCCCCATTCAAATGTCAGCGTTATAGACATAGGTATTTATCAAAGTAAACAAAAATAATAACTAATACATCAAGCCTACCTACCTACGTGTATTTTAAAGGCAGGTGAGTTCAAGAGTGAGCTCATGAATGAATATATTTGAATTGATGAGCCGGATATATTCTATAAGTCATAAACTATACCTACTACCTACTACACAACGGCACTTTAACGTATTTTATAACGTTGAACTGAGAACCAGTAAAAATAATAATAAAACCTCTAACACACAGGCGTGTTATTATCGGTCGATAATACCGCACGCGTTTTGCTATAATCCGTCCCGTTATTATCGCTGCTGTGTATCGTCGTAGTCGCCTCCTATATGATGTACTGAAAACAGATATGGAAATAACGCGTGCGGTATTATCCTGATAATAACGCACCTATGCGTGCGAGGCTTTAGGTTTTAGGTAATCACATAAATAGAATAAGCCCGACTCCATCTCTAACAATGGATTTCATTAGTAAAAATCCGTTTTTCTTATCTAAACCATTTTTTTTTTCACGTTTCCTCAACGAATTTTATCTTGATCGCAGTTTCCTATAATTGATGGATGGATTCCACTCATTTAATGAAAGTCATTGGGTACAATATATTATGAACCCAGTAATTGAAATTGGTAATACCTAGTTGGTATGAATTATATACAAAAAAGGGGAACACCCAACAATTCCGAAATACTTAATTCCGAATTTCAATATTCCGACTTTCAAAATTCCGAATTTTATAATTCCTAAGAAAGAAAACTCCGAGTATTCAAAAACACGATAGTTATTTATCCGAAAGTTATAAATACGAATGTTCATTCTTCCGAATTTCATTTTTACGAATAATTAAAAATCCGTAGTATTATTGGGCCGAAAAACGTTATTCCGAATTTCAAATTTCCGAAAATTCATTGCTCAAATTGAAAATTTGTATCAAAAATAGGTACAAGTTAAAATTGATTTGACATGTTGCAAATTTTAGAGTTGATTTTTTATAATAATAAATTAATTTTCTCGCCAATTATTACGTATAAAATTAAGCCAAACCCGACTTGCCGTGGTCCTACTGCCGTGGTACTTGTTTGCCTTACACTAGAGTGTTATTTAAAAACCGGAGGCGCGGAGGGAGGGCAGTCCTCGCCCGCAGTAACGAAGCTCAGGCGCCCGGGCGAGCTGGAGCGGCTGAGGCTGGTCGCCGGAGGCGACCAGCAAGCCGAAGCTGCGGAAGCGAGCATGGGTGCCCGAACTTTGTTACGCAAGGGCGGAAGGACTGCACATCCCGTAGCGCCGGAGAAGAGCGAAACTAATGCATGCCTGCATGCTTGCCTGCATGCATGCTTGCCTGCATGCATGCTTGTTACTGAAAGTTGTATGGCAACGTGTATTTTGTAATCATTAGCATAAATAAATTAAAATAATAGTTCAATAATTCTATTTCCTGTTTATCTCGTGTACTCCGAAAATAGCAACTATCCTACTTACCTAATGCAGGTTTACAAGGCGCTTGATTGTCGGGTTTGTGTTGTTTCGGAGTTTTGATAATCGGAATTCGTATTTATGATATTTCGGATTATTAATAATTCGGAATTGTAATGGTTCGGTATCTTCAAATTCAGAATTTTAATATTCGCAGTTATAATCGTTAGGAATTTTGAAATTCGGGTTTTCAATAAATAGGATTTATGATACATCGGATATCTGACTTTCGGAATTTTGAATGATTCGGAATTATGAAATTCGGAATTTTGAAATTCGTGATTGTAACTTTCGGAATAAGGCTTTTCGTATTTATGTAGTGTACCCACAAAAAAGGCATGAGGCATAATTGCCCACCGCGAACTCTATCATATTTTTTTAATATCAAATTTTGTACTGGACTCTATTCACTACGTTTTCAAAACCCGTGATTTTAATTCGATATAATTTTAACTGTAAAGTCGCAAATTGAATTAAGTCAATTTGCGACTTTACGCATACAGGGTTTGTAGGTATACAAGCAAAAACCGGCACACTCTTAATGTATGATTCCGAAGGTGACCGCATACGACAACTGCAGACGAACGCAACAGATACACGAAATTCATTGTGGCTTCACAATGGTTCCCTTTATTTGTAGGTATCGGACTTTAACAAGTAATGGGTATGCTGTATCTGCTGCATGCGCCTGCAGTTGTCGTATGCGGTCGGGTTCGGAATCATACCTATAATGTTTCAGGCATCTATAAGACTACGGTGGTCTTTCATCGCCGTCGATCTAAAGTGATCGGAGGCGATGAAAGACCACCGTAGTCTATAGACATATATAAAAACTTTTATAGATGGGTACGTTTCGGTATCGTAGCGATATCGGTTCAGGATCATACCCTGTGATCAATCATTTTTCTTATAATATTTCTGCGCATTTTGGGCTCACGTTTTTGTCGAGTCATATACCTAGAAGTTCTATGAAGTAACTTTAGGACCCAGAGGCATTTTCTAGGCATGATCGGTTATGATAAAAAGGGATATGAAATAATTTACTTTCAATGAGGATGTAGTAAAATACTTAGTTTTTTTTCTTAGCTTCAAGGGCTTGAAATAAAATATTGAATAAATTGACATATTTCGTACGTTTCACTGCTTTTTGTCTAGTATTCTTTATTGAATAAAATCAGGTAAATCATTTGTTTTAATTACAGGAAATTACCAAACCTTTCTCTAAATATATTTTTTGAGAGATTTGGGAAATCACTTTAATTTTAATTTTTTTCTAGGATCGATATTTTTTGATTTATACCCCAAAAACTGGTAAATCTTTGTTTGACTTTTTTGACTTATGAAAAATTCCTAGTAGCAATTTTCTTTCGGAAATCATTAAGAAAGGTCCCTAGCAGTCTACATTTGGTTTTGCGTCGTATTCGGTTTGTTGCGTAAGTCAAAAAAAAGTCAAACAAAGATTTACCACTTTTTGGGGTATAAATAAAAAAATATCGATCCTAGGAAAAAATTATGAAGAGCAAAATTGTAGAAAATTTAATTCTAAACAACTTTGTAGTGATAATTTTTCGTGTAAAATTAAAAATAAACGACTTATTTAGTAAACAAAAATGTACCCTAAAATTCAAGATGGCGGAGAACGCAACGAACCGAATACCACGCAAATCGAAATTTGACTGCCAGTAACCTCCCTCTATGAATTCCGAAAGAAAATTGCTACTAGGAATTATTCCTGTGTCAAATCCTAATTTTCTCGTACTATACCTACAGCCAGTTTCTGAAACGCCTGTCAAATCATTGATCAACTAACACTGCTGGCTGTTAATTTAACATGTATGTCAAATTAATTTGAGTTTCTGAAACGTAGATCGGGGTCAACATGTACTTTGATTTGACATGCGGTTTGTTGGTAATTGTGGCCACACTGCTCATTTTTGTTCACTAGTTCATTCTTATCAGTCAAAACTGGCCAATAGGCCGGTTTCAAAATAGATGAAAACATTGTTGACAAAACATGCGGAGAATTTCTAATTTTATGAAATGAAATTAGACAGCTATGTTAACTGACACGTTGATCAACCTTTCGGAAACTGGGCGTTAGACTTTAAATAAGTATTTTTACTTGGTGTACTGTACAATAAAGTGTAGGTATAATGAATAAAAAGATTGTTTAAAATTTTCTAACGTCCGAGTAGTCGTTACTAGTAATTCGAGTACGCGTTGTTAGTGATTTTGATGGTCTATTAAGTTGTGAGGGTACGCGGTGCGGCGGTAAAAGTGATAAACTACGAAAACTAGAGTTTATGTACAAACCAATTTCATTCGAATGACACGTAAAAGAGGTTTAGTAGAAAATTATGATCGTAGTCTACTCACGTAAAGCCAAAAGGGTTATTAAACTGTAAGAAAAGGCGAAAATTGTAGAACCTTTAACTCTTATAAAGGATCGGTAAGCAAATGTAGTATAGTGTAGAGTGTATAATAATTATAGTGTTTCTTTTTAGTTATTTATTGGGTTATAAGTACCTATTATTTGGATGTTTTTTTTTTTCTTTCAATAATGTTGTTCAAAGGGTCTCTTTAACTCTTCACAGGTTCCTATATCGGAGTCAAAATATACAGAAACCTATTTGAAAAATAAATCTACATACATACCTACATACACACATATAATCACTTTATCCTTTATCCCTAGAAGGTAAGGCAGAGGTGAATTAATACCTTTATTTCACCAATCATTGTATTCTGTCCCACGTAATAGGGAGCCTATTGTCGTATTCCGAGTACTATTGTTAACTCGAGTCATGCATCTGAGGCTGAGTCTGGGCTGTATATATCTGTCTGATGTTATACAGCCCTATCCCTAAGTTGCCTTGTACGACACCACCTTGTAATAATAATAAAAATTAAGACATCTTGGAAGAAATAAGTTTGTAACAATTATTTTTAAGTACAAAAGTTGTCGCAAGTAGGAACTAAGGAGAGTTAAATGATATCTCCAAACTTATTCAGAAATCTAGACATTCACAGTTCTTGCATCAATTACTTAACTTCATATTCTTCTTGACTTGCCTTTAAATCTAGGGTATTTTTCGATACCTATAACTATAATACGTAATGATTAAGAGAAAAGAAAATGAGTGTGTATGCTTTCAAAAATTAATATAATATGCGGAAACCTGTATTCTGAGGCGGAAACCATAAACGGAATAGTAAAACATGTTAAGGAAGTAATACCATTGCTCAGTTTCCAAGTTAACGAGTATTGTATAGCTATATGAAAACAATACAAAACGCAAGTCTCCACATCCTACATAACCAAGTGTTGTAATAAAACTAACAGGCAGATGAACTATTGATACTATGGACATTTTAATACTTTAGATTTTATGATCCTGAACGGTTAAATTATTACATTATGATGTTACATCACAATTATTTTTTTAAAGAATAAAATATACACATGCATAGAATACACTTTCCATTAGTTTTTTTCTTAAAAAATATACCTACTTTTAATGTTTAGGCATCTATAGACTACGGTGGTCTTTCATCGCCTTCGATCTCTTAGAAGTATAATAAATTCCATAGATACCTACGTTTTGATATCGAAGCGATATCGATTCTGCCCCTCTAGACAAGTGGCAATTCGTTGCTCGGCGTATGATTCTTATTTTTATTTTTTTATATAGAACACGTCAATTTAACTTCGCATCGCCTGATGGTAAGCTGAAGGCAAAGTCTCTGAAAAGAGGGTCACCATTACAGACACGTATCATGTTACAATGGTGGCACTCAGCTTGACGGCCTCATCAGATGCTTTTTCACGCCCCGCTTAAAGGACCCGGGACTGTAGGAGGAGGGAAACACGTGAACTGGTAAGGAATTCCAAGACTTAATGGTGCGGCAGAAGAAGGAGTCGCCGAGCCGCTTGGTTCTCGATGGAATATTCTGCACCGTATGCGGGTGGCATCTAAGCCCTGCACGTGTTGTCCTATATAGGAAAGGAGAGGGTAGGATTAATTGGAAGAGCTCATCAGAACATTCACCGTGGTAGAGACGGTAAAATACCGCCAAAGATGCCACATCTCTACGCAATTGCAAAGGCTCGAGGGTTTTGGTGATCTCAGGATTCCCAATAATGCGGACTGCGCGTTGCTGCAACCTGTCGAGAGCATCTAGTAAGTACTTTGCGGAGCCATCCCAGAGATGAGAGCAGTATTCCACGCAAGAGCGAATTTGTGTCTTGTAGAGAAGGCACCGCTGCTCCGGCGAGAAAAAACGTCTCACTCTGTTCAGGACTCCGAGTTTACGCGAGGCTGTTTTGATGATGCTCTCAATGTAGTTTTTGTTGTTCAGTTTGCAGCGGACATCCGGAATGTAATGGAATATAATGCCAAATGTATAGGATTTGACGTATAATATGACAGGCGTCAACGAATGTCAAAAACGTCAAATCCTATACATTTGTCATTCTATTCCATGATACGCCGAGCAACGAATTGCCTCTTGTCTAGGGGGCAGGATTAAATTAATATTTTTTCTTATAATATACCTAATTCACCATGTAGTTCAATTATCTATAGTAACTTGTATATACGTAGTAGTATCGCAGTAGGTAAGTGATATGCTTTCAACATCGTCGTGAAGAGTATTTTTATTTAATTTATGACCGTAAAGTAGGTCATCAATCTTGTGGACATGCCTTTAATTTATTTGTCGTATACAAAGACTGCATAGAGCATGCACAAGTACATTCCGCTAATTGAAGTTAATTAATGAACTGCGTTCAAGATCGAATCAATTTGCAAGATTGAATGAACGAAACGCCAGTTATAGTTGTCTCTATATATACAACGAACTCAGTAATACCTACGCCGTACTTATAAATAAATGAATATTCAAGGACACCACATCACGCTATCTGAGACTCGATGTAAGCATAGTTTAACTATATAGCTTGTGGTATGAGTTCTAGAATGCGGAAAACCAAACTTAAATATATATTTCTATAAATACTTAAATAAGTAGGTACATAGAAACACCCAGACGACGACTATTTGCAAAGGTATGGACTCATGCATTGAAATATTTGCACTGAGCGAGAATCAAATCCACGACCTCTAACTTAGCAGCCGAACGCTCTATCGCGACGCCCTCTGGGTCGTCACGATCCTGTACGAGTTAGATTGGAAATATGATGTATCACACCTGTTGCATGACACATTGATACATGACGTATTGGCCAATCTATATGTATGGAATGTGTGAGGCTGATCTAATGATTACTATATTCCACACGTCATTAAAATAATAGGTCTGCTACAAACTCTAATGTAGCACGAAAATATTGAAATTTATAAAAATCTTGGGAAAATATTAAATGCTCGCATATGCAAGTGAAGAAGATTTATGACTATCCTAGTGTTTTATGCAGGATGTCATAATAAAATTGACTTAGTGTGTAGGAGCTTTAATTTACTTGATTAATTTTATTCTTCTATCCTATGGACTAAAATCGAATACAAAAAGCTTACGTTGGCAATTTTGTCGAAGCCGAGGCCGCCTAAGCCCAGAGGCAGACTGGAGCCACTCTCGTACCTTTAAATTCACGTTAGAATTTTGCATAGAGTGTGTTCAATATCTTTAGCAATTCTGTCTAAAAGTATCAAGTATGAGAAAATAAGATGATATTACAACGAGATTCGCTGGGGATAGAAGTTCGCAAAGTAAAGAATTGTCATAGACTTTTAAGGAATTTAATCTCCAAAAGTGAAAAGGTGAGAATAATTAAACATTTGCATTTTATTTTTACAAAATACCACCAGATATATCAGCTTGCCGTTATGGTGTAGTGAGGTTTCTTCATGCTCCAAACATTCCTATAATCACACTCTCTGTATTCTAAGAAAAATATTGCCAAAATAAAAAAATGTATCGTACCGGTTGCATTATTTAAGAGCCCCAAATTTCCTGCCATATGACTTTAGGAAATTGCCCACCTTCACAGCTTAATAAGATTTCAGTTGGCTGTGCGAAAAATCAAGGTAATTTTATTTCGACTCCTCGTGATTTAATAAAACTGATTTAATTCAAACAACAAAGGTATAAAGACAAGTGTGCCCCAGGGAGTTCTGAACAAGAAAAATAGCCTAGATGTAAATCACGGTGTTTATTGGAATCCAAAGACAAACATGAACGAAACTACTTAACGCAAACAACGAAAGCCTTAATTTCGGTCTTCATAATTAATACGGATTGCTATGGATTCGCTTGAAATTCTGCGTGGGTTCCGAGTTATAGATAAAACAAATGGTTCGCTTTGTTGTGTTCAACTGTAGGGTATACTCGTACTTGATACTGTATAGGGAGGCTTAATTTAAATTTAAAATTCTCAACCACTCTCAGTGGCATTGGGAGTGCAATGAGTAGCGTTTTCCAATAAAAAAAGGATGTTCGACTAAATTTGACACGGTACTCTAAACTATTTATTTCGAAGTATGTAGGGCCCCATCAAGGAGCATAACTTACCAATATGTTACTAGATCTAGTGATTGCTGGACGAGGTCTTGGCGCTGGTCTTC
Organism: Eilema depressum; assembly: GCA_914767945.1. Taxonomy (NCBI): domain Eukaryota; kingdom Metazoa; phylum Arthropoda; class Insecta; order Lepidoptera; family Erebidae; genus Eilema; species Eilema depressum. The sequence goes on from OU612026.1 coordinate 8,056,435, forward strand.
CTCTTGGAGATGGGCTCTGGCCGCAGTCGCTCGTGCATAAGCGAATTAAATAAGTCTTTGGAGAAGTAGTAGAGTGACCATGAAAGGTAGTTGGAAAGCTAAGGACCACATCACCTGCAGATATACATATTATCACTGTCTACTTATGAATATAACCTCCTTATATTCATAATTAGACAGTGATTAACCCAAGTGAATGATACTAATAAAAAAAAATCTCTAAAGTAGATGGCTATTTATTTAATAAATTCCGAGAAGACATCCCATAATAAGCGAGTGTAATTCGAGCGTAACAGACAAATGACAAAAGTTGCCTTAACTGCAGTTGTCGACAAAGTGATAGTAGGTACTGTAAATAAATAAACATTATTCATCATTTCGAATAAATAATTCATGAAACCACAAGAATGCAAAGTACGAAGTCGGTTGTCCTCCTGAGTGGAAATAATTGCTTTAAGCGCCCAGCGCCTGCTTCCTCACATTTTAGCTTCCACACAAACTGAATTGTGAAATGTAATTTTAATGTTACTATTCTTCTGATTAGTTCAAGTAGCTGTATTTATAACTTCTAGGTGAACAAGCCGTTTGACGTTCGAAGATATCTCGGACTCTTTGATAAATACAAACTAGTATTTCATTTTTCAGTGGCTAAGCAGTCACACTAGCGATGTAGGGATCGCGGAGTCAAACCTATAAAATAACACTATCGACATTAATCTGTAAGTATGCAGCTGGTATTACCTTTATGAAATGACGTGACAAACCATAAATGGTGGTTATAAAAAAACTCATCGAATTGAGAACCTCCTCCTTTTTGAAGTCGGTTAAAAAACAACCGCGAAGGCTAAAGCGGGAGCTCCGCTAAGCGGGAGCTCCGCTATGCGGAGCGGAGGCCACTCCCGCTTACACATTGCCGGTGGAGCAGCAGGCCTGCATTCTATATAATAGCATACATTGCCTAGACATTTTATAGAATACCTGAATTATACAGATCGCCGGTAACATATTATATACAATTTGTAAGTATATTATATGCTCATATTTGTAATATTTATTTTTCAAAGTCGTTATAAAAAATTCAACGTATATTGAACTGTTTGAAATGTTACAAAGTAGTATGAAACTACGGGTCGGCAGTCTATCTAACATTAAGACTATAACACCCTCTTCAACTTTACGACTTTGGCCGCGATAAACCACTGACATTATCTCCATTCATATTTTACTGTTAGATAAGCACAAGGAACACTTTTATTTTACTTATAATTTAAGGAAAACTTACATACAGCTATATTTTTGTATCGGAACAGCCGTTAAACAGGACGTCAATAAAATTGTAATGTAAAGTGACACGTTTGACAGTCTGACAGGTAGCTCGTGCGGTCGTCGACGAGGGGAGGCCGCGCACTTTCAAGCATTCCCTTTTCGTTGAGACTTCAAACGGACATTGCTAACCACTGTCTCATGTTTGTAATATTGAGTTTAAATGTTATAATCTCTTGATCTTGAAGCGCATCCGACATACTTGAGGACACTATATATATAGTGTCCTTAACTAAGTCTAGAATTAGACAAAACGTGGGTCACTCGCAGCAGTAACAGAGAATAAGCTATTGCTGTTTCGTTTGCATAAAGTGTACTGTGAGGAGGTTGACCGGCCAATCACAAAGTGTTATTGATATCCCTGATTTTGTAAGTATCTGTCAGTTCCTGGCCACGTATCGGCAAGCGCAGCGTAGGACGTCCACCCACAAGGTGGACAGACGACCTCATTAAGGCCGCGGGAACGGGCTGGATGCGAGCCGCTTCCAACCGGTCCTATTGGAGATCTATAGGGGAGGCCTATGTCCAGCAGTGGACCTCCTATGGCTGAAATGATGATGATGATGATGATGTCAGTTCCTGAAGGCTTGCACCACAGTCTTATCTGTCAATCAGCAGGTATACCATCAGTTACTATACCTCAGGACACGTATCTTGGACCTTAATCGCGAGACAAACGAGGCCCTCGCATCCGCGGATGGTTTTGTAATAATTTATGCTTGGTGAATTTGAGCTCGTCCACGGCCGTAACACTCCGTGCGTCAATCCTCAATAGACACCCAAGAAACGTGTACTGCGCGTATAGAGCACATTATGAGCACATTTTAGGGTCAAGAGATATGTGCCGAGCAATATTTAAGTATTAATTGTTTCTTATTTTGGGCGTCTGGTTTCCTGTAAGCTGTTGTCGGACGATATTCACTTTTTTCATTTAAAGACACCAGTTTGCTTCAGTATTTAAAGATTGTTTCAGACAGTGCTTCACCAGTTTATATTAATGTTGCTTCTGCAAATATAAACGCCAGTGCTACGAGTGCTACGACGTAGCTGTTTTGTTACGTGACAGCACATACAATTTAAGTAAAGCACATAGGATTACTTCGGCTCATACCCAGTATAATGAAAAATAAACATCTGCAAGATAATGATGTAACATTCTCTTTTGAAAATTTAATTATGCGAGCAGTACCTACAGTTAATAATCTATTAGAAGTTAGTTATTTCTTCAAGTTAGTTATACTGAATTTATGTTACAGTTAATTAACTTGAATACATCAATGTTCTCTGAAGTATATGCTACTTTTCATGTGTTATTATTATCTTGCTTGTACTGATAGACTGTTGCTTGTTTTGTTTTTGTTTAAAACTTTGTTTGTGTTGAGAAACAAGGTAAAATGTACATTATAGACTTCTAATCCCCCGGAGCCACTGATCAGGCTGGTATGTTGGACTGGAATCAATTAAAATCACACGGTTTTGCACATCGGCCTACGTAGCCGGAGAATCTAGTGTGATGTTTGCCTTCGAAAATATATTTCAGAGATCTCAAACGGCCTTGGCCACCAACATAAGCGACCCCGACGTATAATTGGGGATGAAAAATCCCCTTCCCCTATTGAGAGGCGCACGTCGAAACAGCACGCGCTTTTACCCTGGGACTACTTCTGCTAGGAGGAAGGAAGGCAACAACCGTCACCCCCAAGCTTGCGCTCATGGAGGACGGAGATATTTCTGCGATCTCCACCACCAGTGAGTTGACCTCAGCGGGTAGAGTGCTTGACCTTCCCCGTCTGTGTTTCGTCAGTTTCGTGTCTCTTACTAGGCTTTAAAATTTAATAGTTCTTCAATCTAGACAGATTTTTCATACTTCTTAGGTCGCAGACAAGCACACGGCCCATCTGATGGACAGTGGTTACGAGTGCTACACCTGGGGAGCCACACTCGTGCTGCCGACCCTGTGAGAACAGAGAGATTATATTCCATCAGCGAACACGACACGACAAGCAGGACAAGCCTTTAGTCTTGACTTCAACTTTATTGCATTTAATTTGACCTATATAGAACTTCTTGATTCACATTTATAACTCTAGCTATTCTAATGTAACAAACTCATTATAGCACTTAAGTAACTACATTACAGTGAGGGACATTTGCTACATCAGCACTCGAATAATGCCATTCAATTAACTTTTTGAGTTGAAGAGCGTTGTAACGTTTTTTAAATAGCAAACTCTATGACTTCATTCATCTCCCTTCAAGTTACTTTACAATATGAAATATAAATTAAATAATATAACGTGATATAACAATTTAGGTCGACTGAAGCTTTTCGTTTAGGTACAGTGAAAAAGTATAATTTATTAAGCATGCCTACGGCTTCAAGGAAATTTCTCCATCGGAAGTCAAACCAATTTTCTGTTTGCTACGGCGTAATCTTCGTAGATTGAGTCTGATTATTTTTCATTGAATTGAGGTTAAACGTCTGTTAAAGTCGACAATTTTTTTGAAACCAAAAATATTATAAATTTTAGTAGCGTTATGTGTTCATATACTGTTTTTTACTCATTTTCAGTATACAGTCTGCTTTGAACGATAAGACCGCCATATTTAATTTTAAGTAGGTATAGATTGAATGTATTCTAGTAATTATCCTTAAATTATCTTATCACTGCTTCATTAATTAAATATGGTTCATTAATCTGTAATACAAATACAGAAACAAATTAATAATATAATTAATTTAATATTTTTGCATTTTTTCCTGGTAGGTACTATCAAAATTTAGTTTAAAGTATAAATAAACCTTAAAATATCAATTAAATTTCCGTAAAAAAATATTATGAATGTATTATATAAAGTTCGATATTACATTTAGAATTAGGTACTCAAACGCCGTGAATATGTATACAATAGAAGGTAATTATATTTTTGAGCTGTTTAGGGTTAAGACGCTGGGGTCATGGGGTCCAAGTACCCATTTTCTCTACAAAGCGTTCTCAACTTGTCACAGCGGGTGAGTGGCACCACAAGTGGTCAGGAGGGTTCGCGTTATCTTGCACAAAGAATTAGCATTGCCAGTTATTGTTGCAAGTGATGACGCGGAGGAATTTTTAGAAGCATATTGATTCTTTATCTTTTATTTAGTTTTAAAAGCTCATTTTATATTGTTGTATTGTTGAATGGATATCAATATATAAATGAACTCTAATAAAAAGTAATAAAATAAACCGTATGAAATATATTTTGTTAATCAAGAATTGCGACGGTCGTTTCAACTGAAAATTCCAGCTGCACAGGTTTAATCCACGTAAACTGATAATCCTATTTTAACCCTATTTATTTGAGGAGGATTCCACTCTTATTCGACGGCACGGTAATTAACTTATGGGAACGAATGGGACGTACCTATTGAGGGTTAATCTCCATGGATTATGGCCTCAATACATTGTATTATGTCCTTGATGGATTTAAGTAATGTATTGAGTTTAGATGCGAAGGAAAGTAACTCAATAATGTTATTTACGCTCAGTGCCAATATTTGTATGCATGAATATAAATATTTGCATTGGTCTGGGTGTTTCTATGTATAATATGTATGTACATATTTACAAAAAAAAAAGTATCTAAGTATGTATATCCGCATTCTAGATTCCATAACACAAGCTATAGCGTTGTGTAGAATGTTGTAGAATATTTATTTATTTATTATTATTTAGGTACTTGAGGTTGCAGTAAAGTTTGAGTTATTAATAATAATAAAGTGATAATAACACGTCATTATTATACTCTTTCCAATTTGTTTGATGAAGAGGTTTTACTGTATTTAAATATTGTTTTAACTGTGTACACATGTAGTTATGTTACAATCCAGAACGGAACTGTATTTTAATCTTATTATTTTTATATGATTGTAATGTGTTTTGTGTACCTGAATAAATAAAATAAATAAAAAATAAATAAAAATGTTAAAATGGAAGTGGAGATAGTGGCTAATATTCTATTCGTATTAAAAAGAAATGATAAGTTTAATGAATCCATAAAGTACGTTATGTATTTCATGAAGATGTGACCAACCATTTCTGTATCAAACATCAAAGTCGGTTGAGTGGTTTAGAGATGAAAGAGTAACAGACAGACAGAGTTTTTTCACAATAAAATGTAAGTATGGATAGTTTCTATTCTTTTTTTCTTTAGTCAGCTAGCTTTAATTTCACGTAAAATATTGTTGCGGTACAAAAATCTTATTGCGTGAGTCCGGCCGCTTTTTACTTCAAACGCTTCACTTATTATTCTGAGAAAATAGCGGCTATCAGAACAAACGACCTATTTTATTCAGGGATTTAGCCTTGTATATTGTCTGTTACAGCAAACTTAGTGATATAATACTATTTTAGAGCCGTGATAAGCTGTTCAACCTTTTCAGCATTTGTGGTTTTGGTCGGTTTCGTATATTACATCTATGTTGACCTGAGATATCACCTTGTATAATATACTAACACCTACCTATATAAGTCTGAACGTAAAAAAGGAAGGTACTTAGTCGGCCTTACCATCGAAAGGTTTTGAAATCATTACCAACGTGAACCCATTCCTATAGGTGTTATGGTGTTATATTACGGAAATGTTTGTAGGTTGTAATTTCAGTCACTAGTTCTCAGTGGCGAGGCATCTCTATAATTCGATTCCTACCAGGCTGCTCTGCAAAGGAAAGCGGTGGTAGACATGTTTTAATTCCACACAAAATTGCTATGAACTTATAGGATTAATATAGAGCATAAGAGGTGAGATATGTTTCCCTTCGGTACTGCTAATTCTAACAAAAAAAAATGGGTATCGAACCTGCAGCTCGTCCTTAATGTCCTCGTCGGTCGTATCGTGATGGTCAGTCAAATAGGTTTTCAAAGTCAAACAACAATACTTACTCAGTATTGTGTTTCTGCGGGTGAGTAGGGTCGTCAGTGTGCTTTATTGCATTTTTGTAATTCCGACGATTTTAATAGGGACCAGCGATATTATAATCCATTCCTCCTATCGTACCTTTGCACTGCCTGACGTTTTGACTAGATTCCACTGGTCGCGGTCACAGGAAGAGTGGAAGAGCTCGGCTTATGTTCTTTCTCCTATGTGAAGTGTACCTATGTTGTGAGGTACCAAAACAGACTTTGTACACCTTCTACTACCCAAAAATAGACTCAAACTCTTTTCTCCATCCAATGGTTGCCTGTAAGAGATTGCCACTAGGTGATAAGGCCGCCTATTGTTTATACCCAAATGTACTACCTAATGACACATGTTTTTTTTTCTTAGTGTGCACAATAAAGATACACTTACTTACTTGCTTAGTTACTCGACCTTAACTGCCCTCCAGTACTCCAGTACAGTAAAGGTCCAACCCCACCAAACGGACGGCATCGGCCCGGATTTTAATTTATATTCTATCTAATTAATTTCGCACGTCAAGCTATCATGCGTGACTTGGTAATATAAACTTTAAATGCTGTGATATAAGATTTATTTTGTTTAAAGATTGTAAATTCCGTTCCGATGCCATCCGTTTGGTGGGGTTGGACCTAAAAAATACCTACTCTAAATACTGGTGATAGAAAATTTCACTCCAAGGAGACATTCACTTATTTTTTAAAAGAAACAAAACTGTATTCATATAAATCGCTTGCCACACCCGGTAATCGAACCGACTAAAATCCGAAAAATATCATTCTGTATTTTTAGGGTATCGATCTATAGAGTCAATCATAAGGATCAAATCTGTCTAACAGACATGGTAATTGGTAAAGTACCTACTTATATCATGATCACTTCTATTCCCATAACCATAACAATACATAATGTAGATATAAATGCATACTGTCTAGATTTATATATCCTAACTACAGGTCAGTAAAGAGGTTAATTTTAAAAATTATTACTTCATCATACTATATTATTGAAAGAAAGTCTTTGAATTGACTTGTAAAACCGGCAATAGGCGGCAAAATAGAAGTTTGAACAAAAAAATATTGTATATACCTATGAAATAGTCTAAAAACAACACTTTCGTTGTTGTTACACTATTTCATACAATGACTTTAGTATCGTATAAATATTAATGTCAATATCTGTCAAATGTCAACAAATCCGGCAGATTTCCATACTTTGCGGGGCTATAGATGACTGAAATGGGTGATACGGGTCTTCGAAATGTGCCGCGGGCGAAGCCGGGGCGGGTCGGCTAGTAGGTAATAATTTTCGAAAATTATACGCCTCAATGCTCTACCGTTATGTAGAACAAACAAGTATTGTTTTGTTGTTATTAAAACCACAGTAGGTATGGATATCGACTTATCATACAACAATGTACGTAGAAGGAATACCTAAACGGAACAGATTTTAATAAAATTAGGCAGGTTTTCCTCATCATTTGCTCGTTTTGTTCGCAATCTTTATGCTTTATTATACTCAGCTCTCAGCTTAGATGTTCGTTCGGGCGTTCCTCATTTAATTAGTAGGTTGGGTAAAGGTACCTCACTATAAAATATTGTGCATGGAACCATGTTTTAGAGACCGTTGCGGTTTCTTTATTGCTATTACTTACACAATTTGAAATATCTATTACACGTCAAAAATGTTATTATTTTCAACCAAGTACCTAAAAATGATTGTCCAAGTAGGTACAATATGAGTGATTACTTTCAACACTTAAACCCAGTGCAACTTTCTTTTTAAACCATACCCTTGTAGTGAGATGGTTTCTTCACGCAAAAAAAAAACCTAAAACGGGTTGATAAGTTAGTCTAATTTGAGGATTCTCTTTTACTTATATTAAATGAATTCGTGGCAATACAACCTCAGCTTACTTTGTTTAGATTGGAAAGACACTCTAAAAGTTTTCTAGAAATTATTATAGAGGTATTTTCGAAGTACTGGCGTCTACACAAAGTTTAATCTAATTTACAAAACTCCCTCCGATCCTGTACTGCCATCTTTTTGACAGCCCGTGTGACGGCATAATACGTCAATGTCATTTTGACATGACTAATACGCCTACGAACACGAAGATGATGTGCCTATTAGCTTCGTAACTAATAATATTGAGTATTAAGATATATATTGAACCCTTATTATTATACGTAGTACTTATACAAGGTCATTTTTAGGGTTCCGTAGCCAAATTGGCAAAAAACGGAACCCTTATAGATTCGTCATGTCTGTCCGTCCGTATGTCACAGCCACTTTTCTCCGAAACTAAAAGGCCTATGCTGTTGAAACTTGGTAAGAAGATGTATTCTGTGAACCGCATTAAGAATTTCACACAAGAAATTTAAAAAAGCATTAAATTTTGGGGGTCCCCATACTTAGAACTGAAACTCAAAATTTTTTTTTTCATCAAACCCATACGTGTGGGGTATCTATAGATAGGTCTTTAAAAATGCTATTGAGGTTTCTAATATTTTTTTTTTCTAAACTGAATAGTTTGCGCGAGAGACACTTCCAAAGTGGAAAAAAGTGTGTCCCCCCCCCCCCCCCCCTCTAACTTCTAAACTAAGAGAATGATAAATCAAAAAAAAATATATGATGTAAATTGCCATGAAAACTACCACTAAAAATTGGTTCGAACGAGATCCAGTCAGTAGTTTTTTTTTAATACGTCATAAACCGCAATTTTCGCCTTTGCTACTACGGAACCCTTCATGGGCGAGTCCGACTCGCACTTGGCCTATTTTTATTTAATTGACTGATAAAACTCAGTAAGAGTTACACAAATTCTTCAAGGTAGTTATAACTTATTTTTAACAAAGTATTTGATTATTTTTATCAATCAGATTTACAGATAGAACAGGATACGATGTATTCCCATACATTTCCAAACCAACCTCCTTGGTTGGCTGCACAAATTTGAACTTAGCATCATTACACACCACACCTATATCTATCGTAGAGATATACCATCTCATGAATACGCCAGTCCAGGTTTACCTACTACCATATGTATAAAAACAATACTATAACTGTAACACATACTTTCAATATAGGATAGGAAACGTCCATCATTACTATCTCCTTGGTTATGGAACATCATGAATACTAACCTTAAAGTTACCGTCTCCCTCAGACTTGTATAAGTTAAAGACAATAATTATGCCATTGGCGATGTGGGTTGCACCCTAAAGTTAGTACAGTAAGATATCCTTGTCCAGTCCGTTACCCGAACGTCTTCACACCTAATGAGTAGCTACAACTTACATCATAAACAATATTATCACTGTAGACTGTCAGTTGAAGACGGTAGTTAAATAGATATTGTGTACATGTTGTTCATTATTTGTATAACTCAGGAGACGTATCTTGGACCATCGTGAGACAAACGAGGCCTTGGCGCGCACTGATTGTTTTGTAATAATCTATGCTTGGTGAATTTGAGCTCTTCCACCGAAGTTAGCACCCGTGCTATCCTAAAAAGACACCCAAGAAACATGTACCTACTGCGCGTATAAAGCACATTTTGAGAGCATTTTAGATCCAAGGCTATCCAAAATTAAATTAAATTACTAGATCAATATTCCTTGTTACCTCTTCTATATTGACATTAATAATATTTTACTAGCCTTTCGCCCGCAACTACACCCGCGCGGATGTTAATTAACGCGACTTTTGCTCATGTCTCCGTCATGTCAAAAAACACAAGATTTTAAGTCTGATCAAAACCATTAAAAAAATCGAATCAAAATCCTTTCAGTAATTTTTCAGCGTCTATCGCGAACAAACAGACACACAGATAAGAATTCCAAAAAAAAGTTTTCGTGTTCAGTTCAGTGTTTTTTTTTAATATCTCTAATGTACAGACACGATCACAAGACTTATAGATAGTATACCACCAATAGTATAGATTCTGAGATATTACTAACAATTCATAGGAAGATAATGAAATTTAGTAATTCTGTAAAATACTTATACCAATGGATTTTTCAAAATATCAAAATATTGATCGTTTCTGCCTTCAACTTTAGAAATATATAAGCGGTATTTTTCTGAAGATGTATATCCAAAAATAAATATTGATTTTGCATATAATAGGTACAAGTATCATAACACCACCATAGTGTACACAGTCACTTATAGAACGCTATTTAGAAGAGATCTAAGTCAGGGAGTTATTAGGAAAGTTTTCGGTCCTCCCTTTGCAATGGGTAACTTTACTGTTACGAGAAGCGAATTGCAAACAACACGGGTCTCCTTAAGAGCACACTAATTCAATTTCGCAAACTTGAACCAACCATTTGAACCGAGATCAAGAAACTGATGTGATCAAAGGAATAGTCGTTAACAGATACGTGGTTGTTGTATTTAGGGGACGTTTATCGTGATACGTTTCGATTACATAAGTACTCAATGTACTCTTTGGTGTGTGATGGTGTAATATCTAATGTAATTTTTGTATATTGGCACTACCAAGATCTTCGGGATACATGCCAACATAACTTGCAAAGCGTTAAACCTGGTCATTGATGAGCCGCTTCCATTTAAGCCAAATCAGTAGGTAGAAAAGGTTTTAGCCTAGAGCCTGGAATCCGGCTCTGGGAACAAATCAAATATGATGATTATACCTTATATTTTTTGTGCTTCAATGAATTGAAGTAAGTACTAATCTGTGAGTTGAATACTAATGAACAAGTTTACTTGAAAGTGTTAAAACATGGGTAACTAAGTATCTAAAAGTGAAATATTAATTTAAATGAGGCAACAGTTTGATCAAAATCTGCTACGTCATTAAGACTTCACATCGCCTGATAATATAATAAGCTGAAAGGTAATGTTTAAAGTCGGGGTCACCATTACAAATAATCTATAATAAATAAAGTAGGGAATCGTAATCAAACAGAGACGTTCATGTGAGATCACTAGTAATTATGGATTTATACCTTCACGGTTGTAATAGTTTGCGCGACGAGGAATTATCTCACACGAATAAATATGGATTTAGGACGGAAACCCACTACTCACCGGAATAATCCCAAACGAATTGCGTCAGAAAAGGATAGTAAAGCGAAGTTTCCTTTCAGTAAAGAGTCAATATCCACCCTTCTGGAGGTGAGCGAACCATAATCCCTTCACGGACAGGGTTAAAAGGTGGCTACCACCTAATATAACTTATCCTACTAGGTATAACTTTTTTATCACCTCAGAGGTAACAATTACCAAATGTATTTGTTACCACTAAGGCTACAAAGAAGTTCTAGTAAGTAGTAAGTTGAGTACCTACTCAAGTTAGAATTATCTAACAACAACCTCAAGATTGCCTGGAAGAAATCGCTTATAGCGATAAGGCCGCCCATTGTACATTAAACTGTATAACATGCTACTTACTTGTCCTACGTAAATCTATTGATGTACATATAATAAAGAATTATCTATCTATCTAAGAAGGTATTGAAACTAGAAACTCCATCTATATGGTTGAAATTCGCAAAATTATACTACATGCCGATATATTCATTATGAATGTACATTCTTTGGAGCCCGGGGTCCACTCTTCTACTCTTTTGAGTTATCTTGGCATTTATGAGAGCGGCTGACTCCTTTTGACGGCAGCCAGTGAGAGAGGAAAGCTTATGCCAGAGCCTCATCTGTTAAAAGCAGATGTATTACTTCCTAGTCGAACAAGTGAAATGATCTTCTCATAAGGGTGTGCTACATAAAGAATTAAGTTTGATATGATTGAATACAGCCCTTGACAAAGTGCCCAAAGACGGTATAGGCTCGCCCCCTATTACGCGGGAGCAAAATCATAGTTGGTGAAGTGTGGGTGTTAATACACCTCTGCCTACCCCTACGGGGGTTTACAGGCGTGAGTATATGTATGTATGTATGAGTATAATTGAATAGATAAATGTTCTCAATTATAATACAATTCTACGGCAGTATTTAGGAGCTATGAGTGAGTACGCAATATGTACATGCTATTAAACGGCCTATGCAACTACACCTCGCAGCCTCGCAAACAGAAATGAGCGGAGTGGAATGTGCTCTATTAACCCAGTTTCAAAGATCCAGTGAAATATTGGAAAGAGTTTTTATTTTCCATACCGATTTGAATCGGGACACAACAGTGTAACAAGTTTGTAAAATATTTATTTGTTGGATTGGAAAGTTAAATAATACTTACATAGAGTTAGATAAGACATAGGTTCAATTTATAGCCTCATTTGTATTTAAAGTTTCTGGATACTAATTGAGATCATTATGTCTTGATGACATAATGATCTCAATTAGTATCTAGAAACTTTAAAACACTTAAATAATACTTCCCTTATTTAGGTTATTCATAATTATCATCACCCGAGAGTCAATCCTAGTTGCAGCTCGCACTTTTGAGTCCAGGATTCGGCCTCCTATATAATATACCCCCTCTTTCCTTGTGGATCTTGACTTTTACTACTATCTTAACCCTCAAACCAGGGAGTAAAGTTGCTTCTATTTTAATACTCTACTCTCATCTATCTACAATAAGGTACCGGTACAATATTAAGAGCCTTTGTTCACGAACCCAGGAAAAAAGATGATATTAAGCAATCAGTGACATATTAGAGACCTGCAAGCAATTTCTGTTCGAGGAAGACAAATTAGGTACCTACGGGCCTGACGAATTGCTTCCCAGAATTCGTATTTTGACAAATTACACGCATTGATTTATAAAAGAAAGACATTACACCCGAACGTGAGAGATGGCTTAACACTAAAGACGGAGTGATACAAGTTTTATTCCAAGTTAGTTGAGCCGGAGGAAAATTCAATATTGACTCGCCTCTACAAAAAAAGAAAGAAAGAAAAAGGTTCTTTATTGTTGTTTAGTTATTAATGCTACATTGAACTAAAATATACAAAATAAGTATTATTTCTGTGTTCTACGAGAAATTTTGAGAGCTCCAATTATTCCAATGATAAAACCAGTTGGTAAAACATTATTTGTTTCAGAATCTTTGTATATTTTCTTTTATCAAACGGTTTTCCAGACGGTTACCGTTTGGAGCTACATGGACCAATCAAGTAATTCAGGCACGATTAGATTCGCCGAGCTATCTAATCATTGCATCACTTCAGGCATGGGATTGAGTCAAACGAAAGTTTTTCGAATACGGCAATTTCACGGTTGGACTGTCTATGAAACGGAGTCCTGTCTCTTGACGTAAGGCCCACTTTCCTCCGATAGCACTAAAAAGAAGAGCTCTTGAATATATTACGTCTACTGTTTTATATTTCAATATCTTAATTTAATTCTTACCGACATTTACGGTACGAGACTCCAATAGGAGAAGCAGTCACCATCCACGGAACCTTTTCCCAGCTCGGTTGGGGTTGACTTTCAGTCTAACAACGAAACGGTGATGTTCGATATTCTTCTTCTTATAATGGCTGATGATGAGGTTGTTGATGTGGGTAATGTGCATCTTGTAATGGCTTCTGCAGCAATTTCGCCAATTGTAAATGTTTGTAAAATTACTAAAGGTAGAAAGTGACCGCATACGATGCAGACGCACGCAACAGATACGCATAATTCATTGCGGCTTATCAATGGTCCCCTTTATTCGTATCGGAGTTTTAACAAGTAACTGCAGTTGTCGTATGCAATCGGCTTCAGAATCATACCTTTATGGCAAGACGCCAATATCAAGTTTTTCAAGAAATTCTACCAGAGCCACGTTAGCCACGACAATGAATTTGTTTCAGTGCGTCCGCCCCTACGAGATTCAGGTGGTCAAACAGGATGTGTGGTTGAATTTCAGGGGGCGAAGCGTTAAAACTTCGATATTTTCCTTTGATAGCCCAATGGCGATATTGAAGACCTTTTTTTCTGTAGTTAGACTAGGTTATCAGACTTTGTAGGGCTAAAACCCCAATTATTACCGTAAATTCATATCTTCGACTTATGTAGGTACTTTCTTTCTTTTGTAATGAATAAGAATACGAATCGTCACGCTTCGGAGGCTTTGTACATATTTAAAAAAGGAACGAAGGTACAATGGATGTGTATTAAGAAAAGGGGATCATAGCCCCTGCTGAGTTCAAAGCAAAAGGAGACAAAGCTAACTCAATGGAAAGGCGATTTCCGATTTTCAATTCGAGATTTTTTTTGAAGAATTATATTTTTTTTACAATGGAATAAATTATGAAGTTCATATTGTTGCTTATCAGATCTACTCTGTTAATATAAGAAAGGATATTTGTTTTGCTCCTGATACATTCCTATATAAGTCATACTTACAACATTATAGTTAAAGTAAATAAAAAGCTATTTGCTCAAGAGTTATTTTTGGATAAAATAAACCATAGAAGCAACGGGTAGACAGAAATATACGCATATTCCATAGAACATAATATCAATAATACAAAAATAGAGAAAACTACTACTCTTTTTTATTATCGAATTGAACTTATATGAAATTCACCGATATGGTCCAAGCCAAACGTCATCAGCTTATTTGTGAAAAACTGGTGATATTCCTCATTATTTATTTATTATCACTATTTTGCGGAAATACCCCGTGTAGTGTTAAAAGTAGTCAACGGACCCCAGACAAGCGCGGTTTCCGTGAATTATCAAAAGTAACTTAACACGCAGAGATCAGCGTAGGTTTCTGTGAGAACTCGGCCAATCTCTTCTAACCTATATCTATTCATATCGGGGCGTACGGTATCATATTTAGCAGACAATAAGTCGATATATTTGGCGATTTTGAGTACCAACATTAACACAAGAGAAACTTTGCAAATAAAAACATATTTGCCTTTAAAAAGCAATAAATGGCCACAAAATGTATAATGGCCAATAGTCGTAAGAATCGTCCTAACCTAAACCAGCCTTTTTTACTGAACCCGAATAGAAATCGTTCCGCCGCGCCGCCGCCGCCACCCGTGTACCTTTCTAAACGATTGGCACAATGATTTCAATGTGGGGTTTTATAATGCCACAAACAGACTCTATTATTAGGCCACAGGCGTATAACACCTCCTTTTTAGGTCCTTATATTCTATATACGTATTAAGCTACTTTTGTCGCTATACTATTCTGTATTGTATCTACCGACCTATTCTCGTAATTAAACCGAGTTAGAAACCGCAACCTCAAATTCGCAATGCCCGGCAGTCTAGGGCATAACAATGTCTAGATCCAAAGTACCTAAGCATGGCTTTACTAAATAGTTTTATTTCAATGTGTAGCATTCGCTAAAACTTCTCAATAAATACAAATAAAACTAACGAAATACGAATATCGATACAACGTAAACCTTACAATAATATGTTTTCACATAACAAAAAAGGAATGCGGAAACAGATAACATCATTAAGCATAGAGACGTGACCGAAAAGAAGGATATCGTGATGTAGGAGACGGAACGTAATATATTCGTGAGTGTTATACAAAATAGGTCCTTCATGTAGCTTGTACAGTAACGGCCGTTCCTAATAACCTAACTATCGCCAGTTTTGACATTAGAAAGGTTAAATAGGTACGTCATCAATCTCTATGGTAACGCAACTCGTAGTAGCAAAATAACAATAGGATTTGACAGTTCCTCTGTCAAATCTCTACCTTTACCTTTATCTGTAGATATGTTATTGGGAACGGCCGTCAAACGAGGTGGGATAAACCAAGTTCAACAAAAAAAAAATGTATGAAATTACTTTTTAGAAGTTTGTGGTGGGACGTACCTGGTGTTTATACATCTATAGGCCTCGGTAACCAATTTCCATCAAGTGGGTCGTGTGCTTATCTACCACCTAAGCGGTACCTATAAGAAAATATACCTTTCCCTACGACATTTCATTCCCTATTTTTTACTATTTTTTTATGACGCCACTTCGGTGGCAGCATTTGGAGCAAGCTTTTGCTATATGTAACCATTCATATATAACATACGAATCAACAAAATAAATAGGTATACCATTTCAAAAAAGGTTATTTTATCGCAAAACGCCCATCAACTTTCAACATGCTGCCCACTGATCACTTGATCTCTGTCGTCGCCAGTCACTCGAATCACGATGGGCAGTTAAAATTAATTTATTGGGCTGTAAATCCTATGAACTGTTGGTACAGTCAACATCAAAAGTGGATTAACATAATAAAACAAAATTATAGTTCACTTAAATATAGTAATAAATCACTGGTGTTCAACTTCGGTCAAAGTACTATTAGTCGCTGGCAACAGCTAGCTCGAGTGCCAAGGACGTGATCCAGGCTTTGCCAGCTATTTAACACTTTTCACAAAAATTCTTTCTTAAAAGCAGTATCCCCTTAGTTTTTTCATTTCAGCTTTCTTTTAATCCCAAATAGCCCAGGTGGGACGGTAACAGGTTTAGGTTTAATCTGGCCATATTTTAACTTTTATATTATTAAACGTTTTTTACGAAAACTACCCAGTATCTGTATTAAAAATAATTGACGCCATAAACCATTGCTTCTGAAAAATAATTAATCAATTGGCTTTCAGAATATCACTTATTTTTAACAATTTTCACAGAAGCTATTGATACTCTTAAATAAATATTTTGTTATATATTACCCTTAGTTTTCATCATCATCATCATTCATCATCATTTCAGCCATAGGAAGTCCACTGCTGGACATAGGCCTCCCCTATAGATCTCCAATAGGACCGGTTGGAAGCGTCTCGCATCCAGCGCGTTCCCGCGGCCTTTATGAGGTCGTCTGTCCACCTTGTGGGTGGATGTCCTACGCTGCGCTTGCCGATACGTGGCCTCCACTCGAGGACTTTTCGACCCCATCGGTCATCAGTCCTCCGTGCTATGTGCCCTGCCCACTGCCATTTCAACTTGCTAATCCGCTGGGCTATGTCGGTAACCTTGGTTCTTCTACGGATCTCCTCATTTCTGATTCGATCTCGCAAAGAGACTCCGAGCATAGCCCTCTCCATAGCTCGTTGGGCTACTTTGAGCTTACTCATAAGGCCCATAGTGAGGGACCACGTTTCAGTGCCATAAGTCATCACTGGTAACACACACTGGTCGAAAACCTTCGACTTGAGACACTGAGGTATGTCGGACGAGAAGACATTGCGTAATTTTCCGAACGCTGCCCAGCCGAGTTGGATTCGGCGATTTACCTCTTTCTTGAAGTTGGACCTACCTAACTGGACTACTTGTCCTAGGTAGACGTACGAGTCAACAACTTCAAGAACCGAGCTCTCAACAGATATCGGGGTAGGTACAACATGGGCATTGCACATCACCTTTGTCTTGTCCATGTTCATTTTAAGACCCACCTGTTGAGAAACTCGGTTGAGGCCTTCGAGCATCGTGTTGAGATCTTCCATCGATTCTGCCATGACTACAATATCGTCGGCAAACCGGAGGTGAGTGATGTATTCGCCATTAATATTGATGCCGAATCCTTTCCATTCCAGGAGCTTGAAGGCATTCTCCAAAGTGGCCGTAAACAGTTTCGGAGATATCACGTCTCCCTGTCTTACGCCTCTTTTCAAAGGGATCGCCCTCGAACTCTGTTCCTGTACTCGAACCGACATGGTGGCGTTATTATACAAACACTTCAACACTTCGATGTACCGATAGTCAATACGGCACCGCTGGAGAGACTCAAGCACAGCCCATGTCTCGACCGAATCAAAGGCTTTCTCATAGTCCACAAACGCTAAGCAAAGTGGTAAATTATACTCTTCGGTCTTCTGTATAACTTGCCGCAGCGTATGGATGTGGTCTATGGTACTGTAGCCTCTACGGAAACCGGCTTGTTCGGGAGGCTGGAAGTCATCAAGCCTGCGCTCGAGACGGTTCGTAATGACCCTTGAAAACAGCTTGTAAACATGGCTCAGAAGCGAGATGGGTCTGTAATTCTTCAGTAAGGTATTGTCACCTTTCTTAAAGAACAGCACCACCACGCCTCTGTTCCACGCTTCTGGCGTTATGCCCTCGAGGACGACGGTGTTAAAAAGCCTCTGAAGGACTTTAAGTACCGGTGTTCCACCCGCTTTCAGAAGCTCTGAAGTGATTCCGTCGTCACCCGGTGCCTTGTTGTTCTTAAGCTGATTCAGGGCCATTCTAATCTCGTACAGGCTGATGTCCGGGATATCCTCGGTGAAGTGTCGGGTCAACTTGGCTCTTGGGTCGGTCGCCATGTTGCCAGCAGGATTAGCGACCGAAGCGTATAGCTGTCCATAGAACCTTTCGATCTCCTCCAAAACCTCAGCCTTGGTCGACGCTATACTGCCATCTTCTCTCTTCAGCTTAGTCAACTGGCTTTGCCCAACAGACAGATTTCTTGCGAACACTTTGGAGCCTTTGTTCCGCTCGATTGTCTCTTTAATATGTTCAGTATTAAAGAGACGTATGTCGTGTCGCAGAGATTTGGAAATCTGTCTGTTGAGCTGCCTATATGACTCTGCATCATCGGAAGACTGCAGTCGAAGTGAGCGTCGTTCAGCCATGAGTTTTTGGGTGTGATCGGAGAGTTTCTGAGGTCTATTTGAACGGCGGGGTCTGAAGTGCTTAGAGCCCACCGTCTGGACAGTTTCTACGAGCCTGTTGTTTATCTCGTCCACCGACGCAAAGTTCTCTAGGCAATCAAAGCGACTTGAAAGCTCAAGTTGAAAGTTCTCGGGGTTTTGGATTTGGACACGAGTAGGTCGGAGTGTAGACTTCATCAGGCGGGACCTTTCGAGTTTAACGTTAATACCCAATGTGCCTCTTACGATTCTGTGATCACTACCGGTTTTCACCTTGTGGATCACGGAGACATCACTGAATATTCGTTTCTCGTTGGTCATGATGAAGTCTATCTCATTCCTCGTGGAATCATCAGGGCTCATCCAGGTCCATTTCCTGTGCGGCGGCTTCTGAAAGAAAGAGTTCATCATGAAGAGTCCCTCTTTCTCCAGAAAGGCAGCCAGCCTCTGTCCCCGCGGGTTCCGTTGTCCATATCCAAATTTCCCTACTCTCAACTCATCATCGCTTTTCTTACCCAACTTTGCGTTGAAATCTCCCATAACAACAGTGAAGTGGGTCTTAGACGTATGTATGGCCCTACTTACGTCCTCATACATAGTCTCCACTTCATCATCTGGGCGTTTCGAGGTCGGTGCGTACACCTGAATGACCTTCAGCGAATACCTCTTGGATATTCTGAGTATTAGGTATACAACCCTGCTCGACACACTTTCGATGGTAATGATGTTGTTAATGAGGGATCTGTGAACGAGAAAACCGACACCACCTTGCGACTGCTGGTCGCCTTCCCGGTGGTAGAGCAGGTTGCCGGATCCTAGGGTTATCGTGTCCTCGCCCTCTCTACGGACTTCAGACAACCCCACAATATCCCAGCGCAACTTACTCAACTCTTCTTCCAGCTCAGCAAGCCTCTCGTCAGTCCTCATCGTGCGTACGTTGTGCGTTACTAGGGCCAGTCGTCGTTTGGGGTGGTAGCCGAATCTCTGCCGGGGATTCTTAGCACCCCCTGCTCCGCCGTTACCCTGGTCGCTACCGGAGCCAGGTCTAGCGGAGCTGCCGGGGACTAGGGGCCTGGTCCTATTTGTGCCTGTCATAGGGGGAGTTTGCCCATAATCGCCACGCTGGGCAGGCGTGTTGGCAATCGCAGGACGTAGCTTCGCGGCGAGGATGCTGCTGCCCATCCTCGCCCTGTGCCATTTTAGCTACGCCGATTTGATATGGTTATACCGCCATTGGTCGGTTCCGCTGTACCTCAGTCGGCTCCTACGACACCTGGTACTAGAGGGGGGTACTATTCTACTCTGCCGGTACCCTTAGTTTTGGTGTACACCAAAATTGAACGTGGTCTGTATACTATAAGTATGAACTATGGAGTATAGAACACGAATAAAATAAATAAATTGTCGATATTTACCGGACTGGAGATTCAATCAGTTTTTACACGTATCCTCAACGTCACTGCATCAGCATCATCGACACTATGATACTGCTTTTCAAGCCTTTACTGAGTTGTACCTCTCGGTTATAATATTGAAATTCATATCAACTTGCCCGTTCCAAGCCATACTTGCGGCCAACGAGATAAGCTTACAGTAGTGCATGTTCGCAAAGTGCACTTCACTTGATGCAATTTCAAAATGTCCTCTAGAATCTCGCCATTCTTTTCCTATCTTAGATCAACCTTTTGTTGAACTTTCTCAAGTTCTGTACGTCAGCTGCAATTACTTTACTTTCTTTTGTTATCCGTTGTTCCGAGTTACTTTATGAAATGGCAAACTTTTCAACATTAACGTATCATAACTTTAAAACTTTTTATTTTATGTTCAACCAGCACTTTCGAATCGTAAACCCATTTAAAATAGAAATTACGGGCAAGTAAGTAATAAAAAGTATTTAATTATTTTTAAATTCAGTATTTCTGTTACTAAACTTTAAGTACAAAAGGGAAGGTAGCTTGCTCATTGTTTATTACTTTTAAATAAAAACTGTGTAAAAAGCAATTGTATTTTCATTTCCTGGGTGCCAGGATTTTATTTCTCCGGATTGTATGAAATTCAATTATGGAGAGCATTCTTGAACGAAAAAAGCGGGAAATCGTGTAGAAAGATAAATGTGATTTTTTGCGAATCAGATTCACGGTTGATTCTTGTTTCGACATCAATGATTTTCGGCCAAGTCATTCAAGAAATTTATCGGAGGAGGAGAAAAAAATCTTTAACAAAAGGAAACTCTTAGAAGGTTAATTACTAGCTAAATATAATTGTGAATCATGAGGCACGGAAGAAATATTCTACATATCCCAGGAATAGGGTCACGGACACGGAATTAGTATTCAACTGTTATGACTATGACATAAGGAATAGGTACAGACTACAAAGGATATAAGTACCTATACACCTTTTCACTTTATATGAAAAGGTGTAAGTAATCCTTTAAAATCCTCTGTCGACTGTCAGTACAGTGTGCCTACCTACCGGTTTGAGTTTGGTATGATAATATGTGTAATAGGTACTACACTCTTAACCAGCTTTATGCTCTGACATGTAAATCACTTAGCATCTAATTTTCAGACTCATCATAATATTCACATAATAATATCATATGACCTAATCAAAAGGTCGGAAGTCAAAAGTGTGCTCACTTCAACTTTACCCATGTCATACAATTTCTTTCAACGAAACGAAAAGCTTCAAACGGTTTTAATTAAACTTGAAAAATTTCAATGTGGGCGAACAATTAGGACTTCACTTCAATTAGGACTATACGGGACTTCACTTCATTGGAAATGTTTTTGTGGGATTCTGTTAATGAAGAAGTTTATGTGGGACTCTTGTGTTTAAAATGAGTTGGTTACCCACCATATTTGATTGTTGTTTCTCATGTAATCTCATAAATTTTATTGCGTACGTACCTACCTTCCTACTACGTGTTCGTACCCAGCACTACCCAGCATTTCCCGTGGTCCTGACAAACTACAATCACCAACAATTCATATCTGTCGAACCGTTCTCAAGTTTTACGCTTAGCAACGAATTTAAAGATTGCATTCTATCCTACTAATATTATAAATGAAAAAGTTGGTGAATTCGTTTTGATATTTTTTTGTTAGTCTACCATTCTCAAACAAGATTTGGTTCAGAGATAGATTGTATTCTGGAATAATACAGGCTGCTTAGTAACTTGGCAGGCTACTTAATAAAGCCGCTAGTATTTATTATAAATACAGAAGAAAGGTCAACCTTGCTCTGTATTATTTGTAGTCTACCTCAAAGGGAAAAGGCGTGACTAGCTATAAAACCAGCAATATTTACATAACATCATTCATTTATATTGTTACTAAAGTAACCATAACATAGACACATATAAAAAGATTCTTCGAACTAAATCACAGTGGGAAAATAGCTTAAGAATTTTATTCCACTGTTTTTGCACAAAATCTAGGCTACAACACTCACTTTGTGGAATACAAAATAGGTGACATGTATTTATGAGCCTATTTTCAGAAAGTTAAGTGTAGAGTCGATTGAGAATTTGAATTATAAATGAGATCGCAACTAGCACAGAATTTTAATATTTTTTATTGATGAATAGAAAAATTTAAATTCTAAAAAGCAGGTGCAGTTGGTGAACTGAACCTGTTTTTTTTATTACTTAAATTATGTAACTCACTAGATCCCGGGAGACCCTTCGTAACTATGGCTTCTATTGCATTTCGCGGGTTCGGAGAAGCCACGCGGGTTTGTAGGGCTCTTGCCATGTGCCATACGCCCCGACTTAGTGAGTGAACCATCGGAAACACTACGCTGTCGGACCCAAGCCAACCTTTCCTGATAGCTGGTACACCTGCTGATTAACGGACGAGGCTCTGATGTAGACTTTCCTCTCATTCGGCGGTTAGACGGTAGGCGTTATCATAAAAACCAAGGTAAGACAAATCGAATGAAGGAAAAAGCGGACCTCAGAATCCTAGGTGAAAGGGTTGCCTTGGATACAACAAGGAACAACACTAAAATGAAAAACATAATTAGTTGTTAAAATCAAGAAGTTTGCCTGAAAAATCACGTTACTGAAAGGCCATACAGTTAAACGACTTTAGCCGCGTTCCTATCCTTAAAATTAGATATTGTCTAATTCTATAGTAAGACTGATGTGTGTCTATTCACCGCACTTACAAACGCAAGTTAACAAGATCTCGCCTTCGGGAGAAGCTCATCTCTACCGCATACGTAATGCATTGGCCATTACTATGTAAATATCTAGCACTGGATGCTAGACTAAAAAATCCCATTACTCAGATGTTTTCTATAATAGCAGTAGTTTTTTTTTTTTTTATACCACTTAGGTGGCAGACAAGCACACGGCCCACCTGATGGAAAGTGGTTACCGTGGCCTATGGACGTATGCAACACCAGGGGCGTCACACTCGTGCTGCCGACCCAAAGTAGTAGTTAAAAATACATCCCCAACAAAATTTTACTGTAGCTATTGGAATTTTCATCAATTCTTCAGGGCCTAAGTCAACTTCACTTGCTGGCTAATTAAAGGATGAGGCTCTGACCAAAGCTTTCCTCTCGGGATTCAGGTCTGACAGCAGTCGCTCCTGTGAATGATAAATCAAATCAAGAGAAAGTACCTTTTTGTTCGATTTGCAAAGGGACCCTGGGCTTCAAATACAACCGAGACTAACACTGTGATAACGATGATGATTGATGATGTACCTATTGGAATTATGTTATACTTAATACTTATATCGTAATAGCGACTTGACTTAGATTGGAAAAAGTGAATGCTCTGACGGGACTTGAACCCGCAACCAGTCCCTTACATTAATTACATTATTTAACATAGATTAATTAAATAGCGACTTGAATAGAAATTCACGGGACAGGATAACAGCGATCAATTAAAATCTCTGTCAGACCGAAACCGTACTCTTTCAGCGAATTCGTAGATATCAAAATAACCCGTTCTGAATGTTTCATGTTGGTTGAATTTTGCAACTCCGTAACAAAAACAAACAAGACAGTACAATCAGTATTCAAAAACTCTGTAAGATAACTCTCGTGGAGTTCCACAATTAAGTCTTACATGTGGAACTCCACATTCGAAACTTCGAAAGTAGATGAGTTTAAAATAAAATTGCGAGTTGCTTTGAGTATTAAGTTAAGATACCTACAGCGTTTTCTGAAACCAACAATATTATTGAAGTTGTTTAACTAAACATCCCACTTTGATGCGGCACGTTTTCAGGCATTAGTATATTTAAAAAACAGCTGACGACCCCGAAAAAATCAAAGGATTTGAATAATTTTTTGCCAGTATCCTGCCGTGCAATTTGCATTTAAATTGGTAAACTTTTACAATGTTTTAGGTCTATTTTAAATAATAATTCAAGTCGGTAAGGATCAGATATTGCCTTCATACATTCCAATTTGCACATGTCGTGTACGTAAAATGACATACACAAATGGGAACATGACATTTCAGCTTCTGACACTTCCTAACGATCGACACCCTCTACCGATAAGGATCACTCACTTAGAGCTTTGTTGAGTAACATGTTCTTATATGTTCCCCTTGTGTTTATTGTTGACAATTTTCTCAGATTTTGAGTCGTTAACGTGAAATCTAAATGCTGGGACTCAACGCAACGGCTGCTAAGAAGAAAAGTTTAAATACTACACAGCGAATCCATAAACTTACTTGTCCCTGCAGAAGTCTAAAAGACTTACCTAGCAAGAGTAGTATTAGCTTTAAGTACAATGTTTTATGTTTGTCATAAAATATGAGTAAGGAATTGAGTTTTCTATCCTTCTAAGGCTATACATATTACATTTAATAGGAATATACAAAAATATACATAAACTCATTTATTGCCGCTATTAAAATGATAAGAGAATTTGAGCAATATTCTGTAGGATGGATATTTACCACACATGACAATAGAGAAACTATATGAATGGTAGTTATACTTAGGTACCTACCGATCCTAGGTGTAATGTAACGTTGTCTATAATCTACCATTATACTCCTATACAAATTATCAGACGCAGACCGCTGTCTTCTGCGAGTTGAAAAGTCTTATGTTATCCACGTACATAAAATGTAATAAGCACTACACTAGCTGGAACAAAATTGGAAGAGTAGATAAGCGGAGTAGGTTAGGTCATGTGATTGGTACAAAAACAAGATAAGTCCATGCTGTAATAAACAAGTTAAGGTCAAAAACAAGTGGATGATTCAAAAAGTAAAACAAAACGACAAATATTGGAAATTTACGTAAACAAAAGAATGTATGTACGATGAGAATTTTAAAATAAGTAGTAAAAACAATATCAAAAACGACTGATTTACTGGTCATTTAAAAAAAAAACATAATAGGCATATCTTCGTTTCGTTAATATATCAATCTATTATCAATCATTAAATATATAATCATAGTTAATAAATCGGATGCATTTAATTTCCAACAGTAGTGAATACACATTGACAACATCTAAGTCATTATAACATCTAAGATTATCATATACATCTTTCAACGTTGATCTCAGTCGCATCCGAAGTTTTCACCTCAGACTCTGGTATCCGCTTTTCCAGTCTAACTGCGGGTTTGGCTGAACTTCGATGTTGATTGATCTAAGATTATCATTTAGGTATATGTATAACCATAAACGAAAGTAATAACTTAGCAATTAGATTTCAATATTTTAGTTCGATGTAGTGATAATAGCCCTTCGCCATCAAATCACCAAGTAGGCTTGACGGCTGGCACAATTCCAAACTAAAACGACAAAACACTGAGAAATAATACGAAAACCCTGTCCAAACATATATGGAAGTCTATTAAAGTTATCCGTTACATATTCTGCGAACATTAGGGGAACAACAGGGTCTATAACTTAGTTGGTTTGCTAACACTTTTGTCGTCATTTCGCTTATTAGTTTATTTATGATTACGCCAAAGTTTTATGTTTCTTATGTTAGGCAAGTCATTTAGTAAGATCAAAGATTAAACTTAGCCAACTCATTTTATGAAATTGAAACTTACAACGAAATCGTAAAGATAAGCCTAAATACTGTTCCGTAGATACCTTTGTTTTTCCTACGCTCTATCCAATCTGTAAGTGTTCCTTCAGTTAAGTTCTCTAGTTAGTAGAGTAGAGTCATATTAATTGAGCATAAATATACAAAAAATACCGGGTAAGTACATACCATTCTCGACAAATGTGAAGTATAATAAGGTGGGTATCCACTTACATTTCCATCCAGTGCATTAATCACCCTTCAGTCTAAATCTCAAACGTCCTGCTTCCTACTATCCTACTCATATTATACAGTGTTTTTTTTTTTGCAGATATTATGGTATTTGTAATTACTAAAAAAAAAGTTAGGCTCAAACGGATAAAATAGAATGATGAATGTAATTCAATTCTTAATGAATGGCTCTGTGCTTTTAGCATCAATTCCGCCTATGTCCCGTAGTAGAGCTACTAACGCAGGAGATAGAGTGGCCCAAAATTTGACCGATTGACTCGAGTTTGCAGTTACTTCCCGCAGAATCTAAGGACAACACAAATATTATTACTTATCATATAATTATATAGATATACGTACACAAATAGAATTATTATAACAACACAGAGGAGGATATATTTATATATATAAGTCAAAAAGAATTTACAATGTTAATGAGTTAATTTCTATAAATTTGGCAAGGATTTTAACGAATGGCGTATATCTCAGACATTCGTTATTCTATTCTGACGCTGACCAACGAACTGCGACTTGTCTAAAGGGCCAGGAAGCCGAATTTTAAGTTAGCAAAACAATTTGATGAAAACAACAACAAACCCTTCAACAATTAACCCTGCCTAATCTATAGATAAAACATTGTGGCCCTTAACAAAGGCTGTTCGAAAGGCGCCCACATGTTGATACGGTGTCACTGTTCGTTTCCTTGCTAGTGTTGTTCTTGCTTGCTGTTTACTATTACTTTACGCGACTTTATCCAAGACAGTCCGACTGCAAATAGTTTGTTGGTACAAAACTCTTGCTTTAGTAAAACTATCGTTGGACAATAAATTGTGTTTTACTAAGTTTTAGTGTTTTACCGAGTTAGTTCTTTTATTGTTATTTTACTATTTGTTTGTATAAACAATGTTTTTAAAAGTTGTCGCACTTAAAGGTACAAAGGTGTTTTTCCATTCATTGTGATATTTGTTGAAAGAAAGAAATATAAACTATAGTAAGATTACAGAATAGTAACAGTGGTAACAGTTACTGGCATGGCATCTCAAAGCCATTACCAACTAAGGTTATCTAAATGACAATCTTCTGTGGCGTAGCGGAGCAGTAGAGGTAGGCTAGTTTCAAATGCTAGATCATAGCCTCATAGGCATAGGTCACGAGTTCGATCACCGCTCAATACAAATATTTGTATGCATGAATATGTTTAATTACAGTGATCTTAGTGTCTATGTTTATTTTTTTTATATCACTTAGTTAGCAGACAAGCACACGGCCCACCTGATGGAAAGTGGTTACCGTGGCCTATGGACTTATGCAACACCAGGGGCGTCACCCTCGTGCTGCCGACCACATCCACATTCTAGTACTCATATAACAAGCTACTTAAGCTATGCTCACTTTGGGCCTATATAGCGTTGCATAGGATGTCCTAGAATATTTATTTATTATAGCTAGGCTATGCTTAATGCGTCTCAATATCGATGTGTAGAATATTCTAGAATATTTAATAGTTACAAGGTTAAGTTAAAAGGTCAATTCAAAACATAAATCGTTCAGCCCGTAAACTAGTAGTTATATAAGTTAATTCCTTAATTAAATTAGAAGTCGGGGTTTGCTCCATTTAAATATTAGTTGGTGAGGCAACCAATCAACCGCAAAACTATTGTTCCATAACGTTTGGTGATTTCCATGATTTAATTGGCTATTAAGTGAAACAACACCTTCACACGAATTTGTATTACTCACCCATTAAAATAAACAGTAGTTAGTTCCCGTTAGTTATAGATTTGTAAATAGGTAATTAATGTTTTTTATAAAATGGTTTCATTAATTTTGGGGGCCCACCAAGGCGGGAGGTAGGGAGAGGGGCTATGGGATCATATTATCAACTTCAACTGTAAGCCTGCCTGCAACCTGTTGATTGATGGCTCTGGCGCTGGCTTCCCTTTTGAGGTTGATAGGTCAGACGGCAGTCCCTACTATAAAGGTCATGTAAGCTCACATAATAAAAACAATAATACCAAAATGTGGAATTGAGTTTTTTATTTCGAGAGCCAAATAAAACACTACGCCCTAAAATTTCGTACCATTTAAATTCTCTGAATCTACTAAATTACTTATTTGAATTTAATATTTACGCTATATTGCCGTATTGTATAACTGAATTTGCCTCAAAGTACCGGAAGTAACGTAAAAGTCAATGTAACCATTCCTTCTTGCTGTTTTCCTTAAATAAAATATTCTTCAAACAGGGAACGAAGCGAACGTCAAATATACTTCACAAAAAACCGGTACAATTCGATCACTTTGCTGTCGATGGCCATTAGTGGTTTCCTTACAGTTTTGTCTCTATTTTTGGTACTTTTTCTATTCGGATTGAGTTCCAATTCAAAATCCAAGGTATTGATATTGATATAATAATACTGAAACACCATTG
Organism: Eilema depressum; assembly: GCA_914767945.1. NCBI lineage: Eukaryota > Metazoa > Arthropoda > Insecta > Lepidoptera > Erebidae > Eilema > Eilema depressum. Next base: position 8,084,921 of record OU612026.1, read on the forward strand.
CCATTGCTGTTTCAATTTAACACTAGTCAATAAAAATGTTCCTATCCGTCATCTCGTGTCATTGACCTCTCTCTGAATTTCAAGTAAACAATTTAATTAGAAAGAAATCAAGAACTTTGAAATAAAGAACTTGGTCATAAAAATGCTATTGAGTAGAAGTGGCGTTAAAACAGACTATTGAAAGAAAATGCTGAGTCAAAGACTCATGAATCATTGAACGTTTTGCATTTTGCATTGTGTGACCTTATGTGGGACAACTTTTAATAAAATAAAAAAGAAAATTCGGCTTCAAAACTGTATTCGTACTACGAGTACGCACAGAGTATTTTGTATTTTGAGTTTGTACGAGTAGGTAAAAGTAGAATATGAATATGAAATAGAATTATAATAATAATATAGGTTTAGTAACGATATAATTATTTAAAAATACCTACTTTGCAGTACGAACATAAGTTTATGTAGTTTTCCTCTCTGTTTGGTAGGTATATACAATTGTATGCAAACATGCACATTGCGTGTATCCTCAGCAAAGATATCGCCTAGCACATCATAATATTTTATTATGATTGAGTTTTGATGATGCGACAGAATGATATAGTATTTGATGAGCATAAACCTAACGGAAATGATTGCCCGTAGAACTATTGCTAAGTCATACAACCATATGACCATAATTTAGGTATAAGAAACAAATATGTTACACATAATATTATCACAAAAAAAGACTCCAAATCACCTGAAATATATTTATTTGCACTGGCTATTCTATTATCATGATAATATTACTCACCCGATTACCTACTTGTCGACTAAAAAAGAAAGCTCTAAGTGAACATAGGTTTCAGAATTCTATTACTCAACTTAAAAACCATCTATCCAATGAATCAGAAACTTTATTAGTATCGGCAAGACCGGAGAAACATTCAATAGATAAAGTTTACCAAGGTTGTTTTGAATAAAAATACAAATTGACTCCGTGGAAGCCGTTTAAGTTTTATGTTTAAAATAGAGAACGGCTGAAAAAGCAATTTGTCAGTGTGAATAAATTGCTGCAGAAGTATTAAACAGATGTTGCTCCAGTAGCTGGGCCCTGGGCTGGACTCGTGATCGCAATTTGTAAGTAGGAACACGCAATAAATTCACTATGATATTATAAAGAATATTATGTAAAACTTACCACAGATGGGATATACCGTCCACATTTAAGGAAAACAAAGGAAATTTAAGGAAAGGCAAGCGTTTCTGGTTTTGTATAAATAGATAGAGGCATTAAAACGATATTCTGGACAGCAGTCCCAGGTAAGGGTTCTTGTTATTGCATAAGATCAAGTTTTGGGTTGATTTTGAATTTCTTGGTAGAGTTTGTCATGATAGAATTATTTTTTTAATTGAAGATTATCATGGTCATTCAAATTATTATTACAATGTGCAATCGAGATATTTGCTATGTTTGTGTGTCCATGATCATAACATGACCCTTAAAAGTGTCAATATATCGAGAACTCGTCAAAAAACAAAAATATGGTAAATACCCTGATTATATAGAGAATTTGGTGAAAATTTCACACAGTACCTTCGAACGTGACTGGGATCCTGATTTTTACTTCCGTTCGACCGTTATGTTTGCAAGTTAAATGTTTCCGTGAAACATACTGAAAGTTTAACTATGTTATGAACTTGAACCAAAATTCTTTAGTAGTTACACGGTGGGCATTGAAAAAGGTCTTTCACTCCTAAGATATAGGCAATGTCCCTCAAAGTATACCCACCTTTATAAAGCCTCTGTTGTTTCTTATTTTTTCTAACCTATTCGTGTGTCAACGACTTCTGATCAAATATCACTTCACTCGGACGTTGAGGCCATACACAAATAATGAATATCACGTGATCTATTTGAGATAACAGGCTTCAGCAAGACTTTCTATCATAAAAGGCTGTCGGCGCAGGTCAATGCTCCCAACCATTTTCTCTCACAAAAATAGCGAGTATTAGAGTCCTAGACTAGCAGTAAACACTGTTTTAATTTTGTTTTGTTCAATATTACTGTATGCTAGGTTGCCGAAACTGCGGGTAACCGCTAGCTTAATTATACATATACATATGTAGGTATGCACAGATTAAAACAATCTAATAGAACTCCATCAACCGCTTACACCAATTAACGACTTTGTGAGACTTTAACGATCCATTACGTAGCAGGGATGCCATACAACCCTTTAACCAAACTCCCCTAAGAATAATATGCATGTATACAACAACCATGCTATAGGTAGGTACTATATGAAGAAATTGCTGGGCAAAATCACGTTTTTCAGCTATTTACACTTTATCCATTGCTAGATACACCTAGAACCTTTTCTGCAACCCGGGTGAGTTTTTGAAATTAAGAGACCTCCCTTTTTTAATCACGTTACAACGTACAACTTCTAATAATTCCAGTAGCATATTACGTTATCTACAGTTATTTAAATAAAAATATGCACGTTACTATTAATATTATGTCTCATCCTTAGAACAACATGTAAAATTAAGCAGTACTGCAATATAATGCATCGTAATGGAATGGTTCATTTAATAAAAACAAGTGGCTTGTTGATGCTTGCTGTACGCTGCAGCTCACTGCTCAGTGCGTAATAACAGTCTGCAATTAATTCTGTGCTAGGATCACCGTAATGCAAATTGCAATCTAGTGAATTGCTTAATGAATTATTATCTCCTACGTTCTAAGAAATGTAGTATTTATTATACTAAAAAATGTTTACTACTATGTAGCTATCTATGAAGGTTGTTAATTAAAACAGTAGATAGGTAGGTATGTAATTGAAACTTCTGAATATAAAAATGAATTAACAAATACCTTATTTATTTTCAGATTCAGGCATGATGCAGATACAACCGAGGTGAGTTATTCTTATTTTAGGTTAGGACGTTATATGTTAGAACGACATTAAAACTGACCCTAGTTAAATATGATGGACAGTATTTTTTTTTAAATAATAGACATGCACAATTATTACGGAACTCTAAAAGTGGCAAATCTTAGAATACTTACTCAAAATAAATAAATCTATACAGATTGTATACTGAATTCACTTCACATCGGGGCGTGACAGATTTCATTAACCTCACTTCCAAAACATTCGGTGTCACTCCTCAACATTTGAATCTTTCTCCTAAATTGCTGTAATACTCGCGCGCGCTCGCGAATATGACGATCGCGAGATGGTGAATGACTCTAATAAATTACTTATTTCATTTTCATAAAGCAAAAAGTAATTTCACTCTTTGTGAAAAATAGATTATGGTTGAGCAGTGAGCTATAGATAGTAATTAAAAAAATGTTGTATTACCCAAAGATGTTTGGAGTCTTTCGATAAAATTTTGCGCATTTACAGCGCCAGCTGATCGTTTGTAGGGTGTAGTTTTTTCACGACCAAAAGACCATAAGTTAACTGATTTACGAGGCTTTTACGCGTTTCATTCAACGTAGTGCAATGCATCGTAGTGCAAGTCCGTTACCTGAGTCACTAGACTACACTAATACCACACTTTTATTACTGCATTTTTTATTTTTTACATACATACATACATACATGTAGTCACGCCTGTAAATCCCCGAAGGGGCAGGCAGAGGTGTATTATCAGTATTATCACCCGCATTTCGTCAACTATGTTTTTCGCTCCCACGTAATAGGGGGCGAGCCTAATGCCGTCTAGCGGGTACTTTGTTACGGGCTGTATGTTTACTGTCGGATGGAGAACAGCCTCATCCCTTTGTTATTTTTTACGCATTCGATTTAAATTACATTTGTTACTTACTAAGTAAAGTGATGTCTCTTCATATAAAACACAACCACGTACCTAAATAACTGCCAACAATTTCAAACAAACTAAACAAATCGTAAATAAGGCATTCTTTTCCTAATAAAAGTTCGGATTCCACTCAGTACCTAGTCGTTGATAACAATCTTTGTTTAGCATAAAATGGATTTCTAGAGCTTCCGAGGACGGACCGCCTGCGTGAGGGTAAAAAGAATCACTTTGAGTTTGCCTCCCCTTTGAGAGAAAGTTGCTTTTGCTCTTGTTCGTAATATAGAGAATACGTACTTAGTTATCTACTAACTGCCCCCTCGGTCCTTTGTTGACTGAAAACTTTAATAAAGCCGATGTCTCGATGATTAATTCATTTTGGATTAACCTTAGTTAGTTTGCTGTCCTTTCTAATTATGAATATAACGTTGTTTTAAGTTAAGAACTGTAAAGTTATGCTGTGTAAAATCGTTCAGTAGATCGTATTTTTAAGTTTCAGATACCATTTGTATAAGTATATTTTATACAAACGATGTGCTCTTCAAGCCCAGATGTGACTTTTATGCAATCGATCACCTGTGTACCCTTAAGAGCACGTCCTTGACGTCATCAGCGGCAGGGTGACAGGAAGGGCGCGCGAGGCTGCATACAAATTGATTGCGTATTTGTATCACAGCCTAGCTTGTGCCACTCCGCGCCATTCCAATCTCGTCATAACTGCACCCTAACACGCCAACATTTTTTTTCCTATAGTTTGTGTATTCACATACTTTTTAGAACAATCGTAACTTCATGAACAAACCTAGGGTAGTGTTTGTTTACATTTTATTATCGTTAACAAACGATATTGAACTAGAAATTCTATTATTAAATTCGATGCCTATGTACCTACTTGTACATGCTTAACTGGTAGGTGACTTTAGTAGGAAACAATTATAATATACATTAAAGACTTTCAAGAATACTTAATTGATTATGACTTGAAACATGTTATTTAATAGTTAATTCAAGTAATTACTTAACTGAATTATAATCTACAATAACGTTTGTTTACAATTATAAACTGTAAACAAACATTTAGTTTTCTGAACACCAAATATTACCATATCATCTGTTACGCACATATAATAATTTATAATAACTAGATATTCAGTTGCCTAGTTGCCTACATTCAAAACAACATAACAACAATATCGAATATAAGCAGACGCGCCAACAGAATATTAAACAGCCATTAGAATCTACGGTTGTAGCTGAAATAGCTGTGTAAAGTGAACACGGGGGAAATGAGGTAATTTCAACCTCCTCGTCTTTTGTTTCAGAATCGGCCACGTAGAAACAGTTGACAGTAGAATCAGTAGATCAATGCATTATTCTCTTGCGACTTCACGTTGACTCACTCTAGTCGCACTCGCACTCACATTCACACTCACACTCGCACTTGCATTGTTGTCCAAACGTGTTTAGTACTAATCACTAAACACATACACTAAGCACTCGCACTAATCAAAATGTGAGCCGGGCTTAAAGAACTAGTAAAACGTCGGTAGCTTAGTGGTTAAGGAGCATCACGATCGAGAGGTCCCGGGTTCGAATCCTGACCAAGGCTTGTCTTCTTCGCTGATGGCATAGAATCTCTCTGTTCCTAAAGAGTCGGCAGAACGAGTGTGACTACCCTGGTGTTGTACTCGTCCATAGACCACGGTAACCACTTTCCATCCGTTGGCCGTGTGCTTGCAACCTAAGTGGTATAAAAAAAATCGAAATATATTATTAAAATGTCTCTAACTTTTTTAACCTTTCTCATTTGTCACTAGGTACAATCCAGTACAAAAGCCTTGTACGACTATAGTTAGTAGGAAGGTACCTACTGTGGCCACACCAATGTTATCTGTGGTCACCTGGTCACGCTACGTCAACAAACGGCTATCCAATTAGTTGCCAATACATATTTAATTTGTGTCAAATTTCTTTTAATGTTTTGTGTCAATCAGCCAATTTACCTACCTATTACAATTCTATATTTTGCGTACGATCTACAAATTTGTCAATCTCTAAATAGAAAAATATATCTGATAAAGAAGTTATGTCGACTCCTAAAATTACGGGTATTGTTAAACTTTATGTATCATACGTTTAAACGTCCTATAGGATTTAAGAAGTTTCCCTTTTCATAAGTATTTATATTTTTGAAAACTGTTAGGTCATTATTAAATGCACAACATCAAAGAAGCTCTAAGGTCCCATTAACTAGACTCTATAAACATATTTTGTTATTAAATTTGAGATACAAAATACGTAATCTAAAACACAGGCGCTTAGTAATGGCTGACAATATAATTAAAATATTAACGGTATTTTATATATTAGGTTATTATTTTCCCTTACATATTGCGCTATAACTTACTTATTACATGAATAAAAATCCGTCAGAAAAATAAACAACGTCATGATTCTTTTTTTTTTCGAAGTTAATGTAAAAATAAGGTTGCAGGACCTGAAATAAATAACACAATACTGATTTCAGATGAGACAAGTTAAATTCTAGAAATGATATCTGTTTATCTACTGAAAAATGTAACAGCAGGTTTATTTATAAAGCAAACATTATTTCTAATTACCCAGCCTTGCAACTAAATGTGTGTTTCGTCGACCAGAAACGCCCTCGTAATCCGCTTTATACGTCGCTCCAATCCCTAAGGTTTACGGTGTACCAACGGAAATGTTTGCGGTGGACTGTACCTGTAATATTGTGGTATAAATAAATTATAATTATTAGATAAACCGTACAAACCTCTTATCCTTAGCGTCCTCACTCCGGCACTGACACACCTATCTTCATAATTAATAGGTACTTCTAGTTAGCGTTAATCCCAGTGCATCCAAAGCTTTCACCTCGGAATCTGGGGTACGTGAAGTGAAAATGAAAATACATTAAAAATAAAGGAAAACCACATTTACATTCATACTGCTAAATATATATAAATAAATAAATATTGTAGGACATTCTACACAACGCTATCTGGACCCAAAGTAAGCATAGCTTAACTAGCTTGTGTTATGGGTTCTAGAATAGGGATAAACATACATAGATACATTTTTTTTTGTAAATACATACATATTATAGGTACCTACATAGAACACACCCGGACTAATGTAAATGTTCATATACATATATATCACAATATATATGATGAATGATGATGATATAATAATCACAAGTGACATATAAAGTAAAATTGCAATAAAGTGAAAAGTAGGTACCTAATTATTGCTTAAAGTTAAACTAAAAAAAGAATATACAGAAAAATTCCCTCAAAATCTCGTGTGTAAATTGTTTGAATGATATTCGAAGAAAGATTGCCCTCACAAGTAACCTAAAACAAAATGTTATAGCTCTTGATACGGATTACCTACACGAATTGGCAACTCTCTCAGTAGTCCACTTAAGTACATCGGACGTGCACATAAGAAAAATACTCGAAGGAAAATATACAACGACTGACTGAACGAACGTGGATATCCGCTCAAGACATTTTCCTACGTCAATTACAATCTTCGTCTTACAGGTTTTGATTAGAGACCATAATATATTTCGCCATAAAAACAAGTAATTAAAGAAATGTGCCTATTTGGCATGCGGGCCTGGGGTTGGTCTGCCCTGCATTTTAATTGTTATAGCGCCTATAAAAGCTTAAATGACGGATGACCAGATAGGCAATATTTGTCGTGTCGAGTCGTTCGTGACTAGAATAACAAAATAAATGATCGTAACTGCTTTGATCCATCATTCAATGAAATTTATTTCTACTTAAATATTTCCATTTAAATATTGGTTATCGAGGATGTGTATGATGTCGTGTGGTACCTACCTATTTTAAATACTTATAATTACGGCTTAGAATTTACCTGTGGTTCCATAATGATAACAAATAGATAGATGTGGCAACATAGAAGGTGGGTTTTTGAATCAGTTCATTGCCTTAGCAGCTATCACATAGACATTTATGAAGTACAAAAAGTGAAAAGGTCGTGGCAAGGGCAGGTAGAGAACAATCATGTACCTATGTATTGTATTCCATCTAAAATGATTGTTACTTATGTTATAAAATAATGTGTTGTGTTGCTCTTTATATTTTTCAATTTGCACCAGAGCCTTTGCGGCTGTTCGTGGGTGGCGCACGAGTCATCATGCTAAACACGTGCATAGAAAACAAATAAACTAATTTATAAAGTGTAAATAAAATAACAAAAAAACATCGCAATCGCAATAGGTACTCTATTCTATCAAAAATTTCACTTGTTTGCTCTGACAAGTTGCTTCAGTGCGATGAGAGCCCCCACATATATTATAATGTAGCTCTAGTATGTGTATCTGGAAGAAGTACATTTATATGTACCAGATCATGAAAGAGCCTTGGACTTCTTGATAACGGCTGTGAACCATTATGTTCAAATAAATAATCGTATTACATTTTATACACACGAAGAGTGTGTAATAACGATATATCAACATTATTATTTCATACGGCCGTGTTTGCATGCGGTGATGCATAGTAATAACTTTGATATTTTTACACTATGTCCGGCCTTGTGTCCGAAGGCTGAGCCACCATTAAGAATTCTTGAGGAATTATTGGATTCTGCTATGAATTATTTCAATTATATTCCAATGTTGGTAGGTACCATGGAGAAGGAAATCATATTCTGTCCTCCGTGGTAGGTACCGACTTAAATCTATTTTTATAGTTACTTTTATGAAAAGATGTTATTAATGTCACTCACATCAGGATGAATCATTAGGCCCTTCACAGGCATCTAGTCTACCTTCAAACTGCCAGCAGGCTATGACACAGTTTTACTACAACGTTCGTGTGTGTTCAGACGCATCCGAAGCTTTCATCTCAGTCTGAAGTCATCTTTTTCCAGTCTAACTGTACCATAACAACAGCTATTCCTTGAAAATTGTGTAGAAGTGGTGGTAAATAGGTGTATTCATTCACAGATAAAATGTGTCTCTAATATTATAGCGCAGATTAGATGATAGTACTGTAGTACATGTAACAGATCTTATATCTACTATAACTGTACAATATTTATAAAAATATTTCTATCATATTTTAAAATGAAATCAACAAATAAGAATACTTTTAGGCTAATAGGTCTAGTGTAATATTATAGTCCAAAAGTATGTGAAATAAAAACATTTAAGCTTTACTTAACCGAAAGGCATATTAGAATAAAAAATATAAAGAATAAATACCCTGTCTAAGTAAGCTGAGAAAATCTCCAACTGGTCCAAGTGTACGACATTTTTTGCGAAATTACATTAAAAATGTAATGTATTTTCTCATGAGACTACGAACACAATCTAGTTACTTACTTTTCTTTGGAGAAATACGCAAATAAGTAGATACTTATGCCACCATCTAAATTTTGATATTCGCTTTTTGTTTTAATTTATGTAGAGAGATAGAGATAGTGGAGAACCTAAAGCCTAAGTACTATTCTCTGTTCTGTGGCCTAGGTCTAGTGTGATGGGCTGACTATAAAGTACCTTAATTTTTGTAACAGTATATGGGTTTGTTCATCCTTTCCACAGAAATCGTATTAGTTAATAATCATTCAAATCAGTTAATTTTATAGGAATAATAATTTCATTTAATGTTTTATAATTCGGAGAAAATACTTTAAAGGCAACGTTTTTTCGAAAATATCTAATAATGATTTTCCCAATTTTACCGAAATTTTCTATTCTACTTATTTGAAATGAAAACTAAAAATAAATGAAGCTGCAACAATGAAGAATCTTTATTCAGTTAGCAAATTCGTTAAAACATCCTAGACAGTGCTAGCTCGGCTCTCAACTGTGTCACAAACTCACAACTAACAACTTGTATCAAAGCGTTAAAATTTGTTATCAAATAAATTGTTGCTTTTCATAGTCCCTAGTTGAACTTAACTTTCTCAGAATGATTCATAAATTTCACGTTAACTAAGAAGTTTAGATGAAAATACTTTGTAGTGAAGACTTTTTATGAGCTATGAGTTGCACTTTCGCGGCGTTGTGGTGGAATAGTTTTCGATTGCTACGTGAAAGGTCGAAGAAAAGTCTGCTCATAGGAAATATGTATGTCTCTATATCTGTATGTCTTACCAAAAGTGCGTACAGCATAATACAGGCTATAATATTTAAGTCTAGATTCAACATTAAGATAGTACTGTTCTACGTTCTACTGGTCTACTTTTTGATTATTATTTTTTCGAAAACAAGATTATTATGTAACAGTTAACAGCCTTCTGAACCTGCGTTAGAGGCAAAGCCATTTTTTTTAAAGGGTAGTCTAGTCCAGCTGGTCTCAGGACTCGCAGTTTGTCCTACTGTCTTTAAAGAATCACTGGAGTTATACTTGAGAAGTGCTGAAGAAACAACAGAAGATTAATTTGTCTAATAGGATATTTTGTGAAGTTGACTACTTCCCCAGTTCAAGTTAAAGCTCATAGTAGCTTAGCGACTTGACAAATAAACATTTTTCTTTTTCTTTTTTATATATAGGACACGTCAATTTGACTTCGCCTCGCCTGATGGTAAGCTGAAGGCAAAGTCTCTGAAAAGTGGGTCACCATTACAGACAAGTATCATGTTACAATGGTGGCACTAAGCTTGACGGCCTCATCAGATGCTTTTTCACGCCCCGCTTAAAGGACCCGGGACTGTAGGAGGAGGGAAACACGTGAACTGGTAAGGAATTCCAAGACTTTATGGTGCGGCAGAAGATGGAGTCGCCGAACCGCTTGGTTCTTGATGGAATATTCTGCACAGTATATAAAAATATCGTAAATAAGAAAATATCCCCATCCTCTTGTTTCATTTTAATTGTAAATTATTCAGTGTCAATTTTAGATCATTGAAGAGCGAATAAACAATTGGGATTACATTTTATTCAGGGATTGTTGATATTTGTCACAGTCCCTAACGCCCAAATCGAGGCTTATGGACTCAGCAGAATTAAAGCTCGAGGCTTTAATAATATTCTCTCTCTCTCCCTGTATTTTTTTGGTTTAGCGGGGTGCCATATGTGTCGGCTAATCCACTAACCTTAGTTACAAGTCAATTGGAGCTTTGACCCATGATGTCTGCTCCGTCACGGCAATAAGCTCGCACCCTATTACATGGGACGGAATATAGGTAGCTAACTACGTCTGACTAGTCCTTCAGGAATGTAGGCATGAGTATGTACCTACTATGTATCTTACTGCCTAGTAATTAAAACAAATACTTTCTAATTGCTAACTTTTAAAACTTTAAAAGTAATACATTCCTACTTACCTCTACCCACAACTAAGTATGTAGGTAGATACTTACTGAAGAAACGCACAAAACATAGAGGGGCGTCGAAATTCGTCTTTTGCATTATATTTTGAGTTACCGAATACAATAGAATATCTATATTTTGTATGAAGATGGTTCCTACTTTTACTTTAGGTGTAGAATTGTGTTCATTTGTTGTGGGTATTTTAAAAAGCACTCCATTAGTGAGCAGAGTGCCTTTTGAAATACTACACCAGATTGTTGTAATACTTCCAAATGCACTTATTTCATTTCATTCTGTTTTCTACATTCATATTTCATTCTGTGTTCCAGTAATACTGTCGGCATTCCTTATTTATTTGATTCTTATTTAGTTATTTATTTACTTCATTGGTAGTATAACACAAACTATCCATATAATTAAACAATACCCAAGTCGAGCTTTGCAAACCTTTGTGAAAATACTTCCAGTACATAACCAGTACATAAATATTCACTAAGTTTAAATACATAAGGCGAAAGATTAACGAAATCTGACTCTCTTGTTGACGTTAGTCACTTTCAATTACAACAGAGACTTAAGGGTACTCTCCAATGCTCCAATTTGAACAAAGTAACACTGAACCATTAACGCTTGAGAACTGTTTTTACGCGTCGATTCAAGTCGCTTTTCACGTAAACACCTCAGAAATAGCACCATGTCAACACACCCGCTAACGAGCAATAAAACGTAAACATATTTATTGTAGGATTATTGTGTACACCGGTGACTTGGCACGTAAATTCCGTTTACAATAAATATTGTAATACGTTTTTATTGCAAACGATTAAGAGGATTTTTTCGGTACATGAATACCACTAAAGTGGCAAGATAGCTCCATGAAGCGACTACCATCTGACCTCCACAACCCAATGGCGATATTGGGCTATATCGAAGCATTGCAGCTGACCGACGACGGCTTAACGTGCTCTCCCAGGCACGATCAGACAATGCAAATATGTACCTACATATATTCACGCATACAAATTTTAATGTTTGCACTGAGCGGGATGGAATCCGCGCCTCCTGCGTAGCGTAGCGTAGCTGTAAAAAGCTACGTGTGCCTACGTAAAGATAGCGTAGCTTAGCTACGACTTATAATAACTCCAATGAAAATAATGGATCACATTAAAAACTATACACTACTATTAGGAATTTAAAATATCCTGGTCGCTCATATCACTCACAGAGTAATCGGGATTCTTACCATGTATTATTTGGCGTTTCCGAACTCCAGTTTCTTCGTGATCATGGTGCTTCCAACAGCACCGAAATATAGGAAACTCCAAAGAATACCTAGTAAATATCCTAATATACACTACTAGAGCGAAGTCCATGCGACTAAGGCCTAGGCACAGGCTGTAAGTAAGTAATAAATATTTCAACTGATTATGATCAATTACTTCGACTTCTACTTACGTTCACACTCGATGTAATTGATCTTATCAGTATTATCATTAAATCTCTTTCAAGAGATGTAGAAGAAGAAGAAGGAATAAAAGATCTCATATCAATAATATTGTAGGTATTAGTACATTATGGTACAAGTGAGCAACGTTGGTGATTACCGCCGAGGCGCCATTGAGACCCGAGCCGCCAGGCGAGGGTCTTAAGACAGCCGAGGACGGTAATCATCATGCTCACACGTGCCATACGACGTTTTACAACACACTTGCGAATAAAATAATACTACAAATACTAAATAAACAATACTACAAATTAATTCGTTTTCCTATGCGCGCGCATTTAACAACGGCGGTCGACCATATTTAAAAAAAATGAGGTTTGAACTTAACTTTTTTTTACTCTGTTTTTTTTTTCTGTACTTAGAGAAAAAAAAAGTTAAATTTGAGTGAAAATTTTGTTTATTACACAAGTATTACAAGTTGAAATTATTTATTAAAAATCGAAAATGCATCAAATGACCATACAATAGGCGTATTAATTTATTCGTACTATTAAACACGTTATTTTTTGTATCAAAACTTTTTTAAGAACATAGACAATTATAGACACTTCCTATAAAATTTAAAAAAGAATCTATAACTCACTTTTGTGAATAATAGCAATGAAAAAGTCACAGTTTTATAATAGGTGTCATTCCGTGCTTAATTGCGGTAAAATAATATCACTTTTATGAGCAGGTGTGTTGTAAACGTATTTATTTATTTTTACACCGATACGATGGTGAGATTACCTACATCATAAAATTTAGAGGGTGACAATGAATAAAACTGGCACAGGGTCGGCAAATTGACATCGTGAACGTGATCTTACGTAAGATAAATTCTATTATTTTAGAGCAGGGTCAATTGTGTGTTTGCGCAGTTGATAATACGGAAGCCCTTTAGAGTAGGGTAGTGCAGGTTGGTTGTGAATGTGAAACAAAGAATTTAAAACCTAGAAGAATGGCTCGCATTCATCGCTTATGTGCCACAACAATACTGTCAAGCTATTTAATATAATTCACAACGCTGTGGTTGAAAAGATCGTTTCAGTAAGAATTTATAATAATATAAACTTCACCCCAAGGTTGCAGGGTTGCAGGCTTCGGTGGCTTAGCGGTCAGAGCATTCCCCCTGTAAGGGAAAGATCGCGGATTCGAGTCCCGCCCGAAGTCGATTCTCTTTTTCCTTTCTAAATCGATTTGAATAGTTAGCATAATAAATGCTTCAAAATTTCATTATAATTTCTTGTAGTCAATATAATCAAATAATCCCAGGGTCCCCTGATTGATGAAGTATAATCCCGATATATGTACCTAGGCTTGAATTATAAAGCCGTGTATATTACCGTGTTGTTTCCCGGTGGAGTAGAATAGGGCCACCCCACCTCCGCTAGATATCAATAGGCTCGCCCCTATCATATAAAACCCTAAAAATCATAGTTGGCGAAATGTGGGTGATAGTGTTAATACTTCGGAGGTTTACAGGTGTAATAACTTGAATGAGTATTGTATGATATATGATAGCACAATAAGCCGTCGGTCCCGGTTGCCATAAGAATATCAATGGCACTCGTTACGGGTAGTTGGAGCCCTAAAAAGTGCAAAAAAAAACAACGGTCTAGCTGCAAAGCTTCGATATCGCTTATTAATGTTACCATTGCGTTGTGGAGGTCAGAATGATGGCAATCGCTTCACAGAAAATATCGAGGTCTAGCCAAATCCGTAGTTAAGACTGGTAAAGCGGACCCCAGACTCCAAGCTGAAAAGCTTCGGATGCGACTGAGAATTAACGCTAGGATGAAGAAGAAGTATGTATGACTTATAAAGATACAGTTTCCTAGTTCTACGATGCTTGAAAATTTCTTCCATTTACCATCCACATTATTCAGGTTTCGAGTCTATTTCAATAGGTTTACATCCAACTAAAAGCAGGGGAGCTACCATGAAATCTACATCTGAAACTTCGGGTGGAACGGCAGACATAGCATTTTAGGAACCATGAAGGTTTTTCGACGCCGTTAAATGGAACGAACTGTCACAGCCCGAGTCCCGATTGTAGGATAACCAAACGCCCGAAACTGTGGTTCGCATGTTCGGATATACGTTTTATGGTAGGCTTTCAGACATAAATAAAGCGTTAACCGTTTAACGAAACAAAGCTCTTTTATTATCTTTGTAATACGGTGACAGGACAATTTATCTTCGAGGTGAACACTGAATACAGTCGATATGTTCGCTACGTCAATTCACATGTAACGATTTATCTGCCATAAATATTCTGATTGAATTAACAACTTTCAATGTTTATTGTGTGCAAAAGTAATGCGTATGTATTTACCCAATATTTTTTTAGTAATTGTAACAAAAATAATAAAATTGTGAAAATAAAAGCCAAAATTTGGAACACTGATAGTCGGGAATAACACTTATGACTGCTACTCGGGGCAGAGCAGGAGAGCCTCTTTGTGCTAAAGCAAAACCACTGTCATACCACAGACATTGCAAACAATGGCATTAAACTTTAGACATTATCGCCATAGACTCGAAGTCCAAAATTAAATGAAAACAGTTTCATTACACTTTCATTCACTCTAGAAAAAGTCATTTAATTTTAGACTGGTAGGTATGACAGTGGTTTTGCTTTAGCAGCATCGAGGACCAGTGAACCATAGTCATTAGTTTAACATAAAAACATCGATTTTATAAAATACTAGCTGTTGCCCGCGGCTCCGCCCGCGTGAAATTCTGATCCTGTTCATGGTTGATAGTAGTTTGATGATATAATATAGCCCATGTTGATACCTGATAATGTAGCTTTATTATAGCGAAAGAATTTTGGTTCAGTAGTTTTTGAGTTTATTCATAACATATACTTAAAAATACAAATTTTTCCCCTTTATTATTATGTATTAGTATAGAATTATAGATTGTCACGGTGTCAGCTGTAAGCTCGTTAATTTCGTCACTATATTAAAAATCACGTTTGTCAGACTTAAATTCTAAGCTTATGGATTATTGATAAGTGCTAAATCTTATAATACCTACTGTGTATGCTTCATCCTCTAGACTTCGTCATTTACGTACAAAATATTAAAATTGTAATTTATCTATCATCAGTTGATATAATCGAGAATATATTAGAACCGAGAATCGATTCCTGGCACCCGTTATAGGTACAGCTGAGATGAAGGACTTTACGCCTATTAAATTAACATATTGATAAGCTCAATCAACGTTGTTAGTAAGTGAATCAAGTACTTTGTCTCTCATTTGTTAATGTTTACTCTCCATACAACCCTTACAACTTAGTTCCACCTTTGTAAATTCAAAATTTTCTCCAAAGACAAAATCGAGTCTTTTCGATCTTAATAACAAGTTTTACTCTAAAATAGTGCTTAAAGGCGCTTACTATTAATCAAGTTGACTCATCAGTCAACTACTCGGTTCGTTCTTATAGTTGCTATCAAAGGAAAACGATGTTTGCTCGAAGTTAATTAAAACGTTGAAATGGCACTGTAAGAACATTGTGATGTTAGTTGCATGGAGCGGGTTACACCGAATAAATAGAGTTGAGGATGACGCTATTTTATGTTTGAGCTGTCAGTGCTGTTAAACAGCTGTTTATTTTATTTCTCCGTCCATCCATCTGTTTCAGTCTATTGAATTTATGTTTGGAGAATTGATGTACCTAGTTGGTAATATGGTTTTTAACTTCCCGGTTAGTATTGGATCTTCCAAAAATAACTTTTTATTTCCTGTAACATTTACCTATTCTATTATAGGTAGGTACCTACCTATGCACGTTTTAAATTAGGTACTAAATGATTATACTTAGTCATAGTAATTATAAACTATGTGAGTTTATAATTACTAAAATAGTCTTCGAGAAATAAATTTAGGCCGGAAAAAGTGAAAAATGTCATAAAACAAAAATTTTAATTAAATAGGAATATATGTATCCCTGTGCACAGAAGCCAGTAAAGTGTAGGTATGTAGGTATACGATTGCATTAATAAATTTACGTACATCTAGCGGAATATGAGGTGGTTCTAGTTATCCAATCAACTTTTAGGAAATTGTAAGGCAAACTCAAACTAGCTTACAAGCTAAGATTCACATGCCACTAAATTATTTCATTTATTTATTACATATTTTATTGTACACCATTTATTACTGATATAGAAATGAAGAAAGAAAAGAGAAAGAACTTCACTGCAGTTTAGACGCTTATAACGCCTCTTCCATTATTCATCCCAAAAATGAAAGCCACTTGCTCCATCTCTATACAGATAGTTCCATATTGCACTTAACAGAAAGATTTACGATATCACGCTCCCTGTATTTTAAACTTACACAAACTGTCAAAGAGGCACCTCGTATATTATTATTTTTATCATTCACTGCCTAGTGCCTAGGTATGGAAATAATGTTCTTAGCACTAAGAATGAGGGCTATGGCGCAGCCTGGGGTAAGCCATGCCATACCAGACAGCGCGCTGTCTGTATGGCATGGCTTACTCCAGGCTGGGTTTTCAAAGCAAAACTTTATACTTCTGAAAAGTTATAGATTGACCTATAACGAGGTCAATCTATAACTTTTCAGAAGTATAAAGTTTCATATTGCAGATTCTTTCAAAAGACTATTGTGGATATGGGATTTCTCGGGAGCAAATTTAGGAAAAAATTTAAGGATTGGCAGTGCATTATCCTGTCAAACATTCACAGGTTACGTGAAAATTGTGAAAATCCGTTCAATAGACTTGAATTCTCACGTTTTACTCAATGAATATCATTGAAAGCTTGTTCAAAAGTGAAATCAGCTCAATAATTACAAACTTAGTAACATTTAAGAAGCTAATATTATCTTGCACGTACTTAATTATTGTGAAGAGAAGGTAAAGGTGGATTTAGACTAAACGACCATAGAGATAGAGCTAGAACAAGAGCATTCTTTCTTAATATTATGGTGTAAATTAAACCTTATTTTCAGCGATTACATAAGAAAGAACAATGAACGAATGTTCTGTCACTGTTTATACTAATAGAATTTGACGTAGAGGGGATAGAACGAGCATTCACTCGTTTGATGTAAATCAACCTTAAGACTTGAGGACATCAGAGTGGAAACAAACATACACAAGTTCAAAGCAAATTTGAAAAAACACTTTATTGGCGTATGTGAATGATTTATTGTAATTGTAATTTTTGTAAGTTGTATTTTGTATTATAAAGGAGACTGTGCTCACAGACAAACCAGTCACACGGTTTTGTAGGATATGTTTTTACGAAACTTGTACTATTTAAAAAAGAAATAAACGATTTAAATATAAAATATGAAATATGACTAAAGAAACCAATGCGCTGTTACCGTAACTTACCAAAGCAAAAAAAAAATCCTGAATCAATAATTTTGCTCACTCCAACTCCCAGCTTAGTTTTCATTTTCTTCAACCCACCTGATGAATAAAAATGTGATAAAAAAAAAGATGAATGGACCGACACGAGATGTTGTCACTCCATGCCACTTCGAATGAAACCCACGCCCACCTAAACAACTTGAATTGAGACTGTTCTATTTTTGGTTGGTAGAACATTGTAATTGTAATTTCCTCAGGGGAAATGTATACCACATTTCTTTTTCTATTTCTGTATAAGAATGGGACAAAGACTTTGTGACCCTATTCAAACATATCTGATGACCAATTTGAGTGTCACTGTCAGACCACAGTCCAACGAACTCTTATAATAATCTGTATATTTGCATTGGTCTGGGTGTTTCTCTGTATAATATGACGTATGTAGGTATGTATCTACAAAAAAAAAGTATCTAAGTATGTCTTTCTCTTTTCTAGATTCTATAGCACAAGCTAGTTAAGCTATTTTTACCATGGGTCTAGATAGCGTTGTGTAGAATGTTGTAGAATATAGAATAGAATTTATTAATATAGATTACACACATGTTATTATACTCAACCCTGTAAATCCCCGAAGGGGTAGGCAGAGGTGTATTAACACCTACATTTCGCCAACTATGATTTTCAGTCCCACGTAATAGCCTATTGTATAATTGCAAAATAAAAACAGGTGTGCAACCAAACATTTGTGAGAAAATAAGATATCTGAGAAGCACCTTGTTCCAAATAGAGGTGAAATTCGATAAATTCTTTGATCTGGGTAGTGAGCAAGGAGCAAGGAGAGTTCCTTGGCACCTCAACTATTTCCAATAAATTACTCGTAGCTTTCGTAGGTACGTAAATCGATCAAACACTCGATTCGTTTCGCCGGATTCCTTTAAAACCTTTATTAAACCGACTTAGACGTTGTTAAATACATATACCTAAAACTGATTCGTATCTCAGTTACGGTAGACGGTTGATTCTACAGATAAAATAATAATGTAATTTGTGGTTTATTGTTTGGATTCAGTTTTGAACCAAGGCTGTAAAACAAATAATTTAGCTGGTACAACATCGACTAAACATAACAGACGCAAGCTTTCCTTTTTATTCAGGTCATAATACACCTCATCAACATGTCATACGACTTGGGGTGGTATTATGGCTGTGTGGTACCTTCGCTCACTAGATCAACTTCTGTTTAAAACTCGTCGCCGAAAATTATGACGTCGCTGTCGTCGCGAAGATCGCGTTAATGGTACAAGTAGAAATGTGAGCATTTCAGCGGTAAACCTCTCAGTTGCCGCTGAGTTGGTGCAGTTAACGGCGCAGTAAGCGTCTTTGTGGAAGCTATCACGATGTGAAATAACTGTAACTTAATGAACATTCTGACACCGACTTTTCGAAATGTGTTAACTTTGAGGTTCTTAATTCGGATCTTAATATTTTTTTGGGAAGTTCTTTGATAAAATAGAAATACTTACTGTAATTTTTTCTTAAGCTCATACTGCCAATTAAATTAATTATTATTTGCTTTGACGGTCATGTGTAAAATTTCATAGCATCAGTTCCAGCTTACTTTTATTAATTCACGTGCACAATGGAAAGAGTTGAAGTAATGTGTAAACGGGTGCTGCAACAACAACTTGGAGGCATTAACGAATGAGGTTTTGCAGGCGACTGTCGCTCCCATAAAAGATGTACCTACCTATATTGCTTAAGTAAGCCAGATCAAAATGAGAAGATGAAGTAAGCAGACCCTGGACCCTGAAGTGAAAGGTTCTAATATAATATATGCTAAGAAGGTTAGGCAGATGATGATGATGATTATGATGATGAGTCACAGAACAATATTTGATATTCTTGTTAACATTTCACTTACTAGGAATACTGCAAATGAAGCTGCTACACTTTACTTAAGAAAAACCTTTACTTGATAAGTGTAACAACTCCGTTGGTAATCTTTAACCACAACACGTCTCCGTCGTATCCCTGAAGTCTGAACCCATATCATTTTCCTTAGAGATTTGTGTGACCCTTAACTGAAAACGAATCGTAGATAATCAAGTTATTTCTGTGCCCTATCTAACACCCAGTAAATTAAAGCCTCCCTTTAGATCTGTGTTACATATTCGATTGACTTGACGTATTTACCTACAAACATATGTGTTTTAAAACACTAATTATTTAGAGTTACCTATTAGTTTACGGTGTATTATTCATTTAGAGTCATTGTATTTAAATTAAAATATAAATTATTTTGTACTTACCAAATCGCCTTACATAACATTTATTAAAAATTATACTGATGGTACATTTTGAGACCTATAGATATTTGCAGTGGATGATCCAACTGTTCAGCCTTTTCGTTTTTTTAAGCACACACGTATCTATTTATCGGTGCACTTTAAACGAGGAAGTGCAATCGTAGCGTATATGCCACCCCTTACACAACACTCGGCATGAAGAGTAATTTAATCTCGTTAACTCGTTAAACTTCCCTATTACTTTACTTACCGTTGTACGTACTGGAGAAAATGTTATAAAAGATATCATCAGCTGAAATTAACTAATTAAGCCTGTTGTACGAACCCACGTAATGGGATATGGTAAATAAAAACCTGAGTAACGAGTTAAATGGGGCTTAAGAGCTTCTCTGTAGTGCTGTGTAGTTTTCTGTAATAGGTGCTAGGTACTTAGTGTCTCTGATACAAATTATACATCCTAATGTTGCAAGTATACTAGGATCAAAAAGAACGTTCACTGTGCTATAATAGGCAGTATTTCTTAATTCTTGTCCTTTCAACAAAACCGAAGCAAACAGAACTTTGCCAGACTTTCACTGTTCTTTCTG
The DNA here is from genome assembly GCA_914767945.1 of Eilema depressum. Taxonomy (NCBI): domain Eukaryota; kingdom Metazoa; phylum Arthropoda; class Insecta; order Lepidoptera; family Erebidae; genus Eilema; species Eilema depressum. Next base: position 8,105,779 of record OU612026.1, read on the forward strand.
ATGTAAATATTAAACCAAAAGTCAGACGCTGTATCCACTTTCATAGACATAGGTGAGACTGAGAGAAACTAAAATACAATAGATGGAAAAAAAGAATTAGCAGTTGAATTTAATTCAATAAATATCGTTTTGTATATGGCAATGTTTTGTTATGTAAGAGCAACGTTAAATAAACCAAATATAATACGGTAACCTATTTATGTTATGGCTGAACTTTATTAGAAGTTGTGAAAAGTCAAACAAACCTTCCATTAGCTTTATGAATACTGTTGACTTATATACTCAGTTCGTTTCATTTGTTTAACAAGAAAATTGTATTAAAGAGGTCGTGTTTACTATATTTTCGAGGTTGACAGACCACGAATTAGCTACAGTGGCCATTGACATCCGAGTGCCAATCCCGGTAGCGCCTAAAGCCTTTGCATTTTGAAGCCTTTTGAGGCCCGATCCACACTTCTACTAAATTGGCATATTTGGCTTTTGCAGAATCTTCGCAGAAGCCCTCTCCCTCAACCTCGAGGGAGAAATGCCTGTGGCATTAAGTCCGCCTTTGTACATTTTTTTATTTGTGCAAGAAGTTTAAATAAATAAAAAAAATTAAAAAAACTTGCACCTCGTTACAGCAAGTAGTGCTTACTGATGAAAGTGACTTGGGCCCTGAAAATAAATTCATTTTTAACAAAAAAGTTTAACCGACATCAAGAAACGAAAAAGAGGCACTGAAAAGCGAAAAATAACTTAATTTACAGACTTACTGATTTATTAGAAGTCGGTACCTAGCCCAAGAGAGGCCATATTTCAATTGACTGCATCATAGTAGTTAAGACACAATAAACAAAGTTGGCAGGCAAATTGGGTACGAATTGAGAACCTCCTTTTTTGAAGTCGGTTAAAAATATTAGCCAAGTTTTCAAAACTCTGCAGTGATCATTGATATTTGCCTCAATTTTTTCACGATTTAACTACCCGAATGCTGATATTATCTTATTCTTCAATGAGAAGATAAATGATGACGTGATGATCATGGAATAATGTAATAAAATTGATGTGCTTGCTAACCTTTCATTTATTCCAAGCGTTGTATTATAAAGTATTGAATGCATTGGAAATAAAATACATTAGCTTGACTTTGATAGATTGCTTTTTAGTTCAAACATACCTAAGAGTATATAGACTGTAAATATTTAATATCACAGTTACTGTCACTAGAGTAAGATAAAGTACATTATTTTCTTCACATTCAGATCGTTAAGTAGGTATTGTGATTTTCATATGCTTCGCCCGGGGGGACTTCTGAAATTTTCTGAAATTTGCCAATTTAGCGCAATTTTCCTAATTTTTCGTAAGAACCTTCTACAGCGTATTAGATAGCTTCAAAAGAAAGATAAATTAAATCAGTAAAGTTGTTTTCAAGTTATGGCGCGACCAAGGGAATCAAGAATTCCTTTAGGTATAATAATATAGTTAGGTAGATCTATATTTTAAAATGAAAAAAAAAATTATCATATAAAATACATATATATATGTATTATATAAAATACTGCTACTGTGTATTTTAAGCAGTGATAATTGCCAAGAAATATTTAATATCAAATATATTTATTTTCAGCTTTCTTCGTTTAAAATTTTGATACAAAATGTGATCGAAAATGAAATATGAAGTGTTATGGATTTTTATGCTGCTAATCAGGAGGGAATACTTTATTTAGGGGAATTTGCCTTTGTTCTTTTCAAGTTTCAGTCAAATATAAGCTCAGAATAAATCGACGATGATAAAGTTTGAATGCCTGGTAAAAGAACAAACTCTCTCTCTCATCCTAGCATTAATTACCAGTCGCATCCGAAGCTTTTCAGCTCGGAGTCTGGGGTCCGCTATACCGTCTTAACTACAGATTTGGCTAGACCTCGATATTTTTTCGTGAAGCGATTGCCATCTGACCTCCACAGCCCAATGATAACATTAGGCGATATCGAGGCTTTGCAGCTAGACCTACCCGTAACGACTGCCATAGATGTTCTTATGGCAACCGGGACCGACGGCTTAACTTGCTCTCCGAGGCACGACCAGACCAATGCAAATACCCATATTTCATGAACACAAATATTTGCACTGAGCGGGGATCGAACCCGCGCCTCCTGCGTAGCGGCCGCGTTCACTACCGCTACGCCACGGAGGCTGTCGAAAAACTTTGGTAAACGAAAAACAGTTACGTTTAATTATGATGACAGTGGAGCGAACGATTGATGAGAACATACAATTCGTCGCCATCCATACCCTTCAATTTGCGAGCAGAAATACGAGTGCGAAACCTCCGCGATCACGACGCGCTGGGGAATAGTTATATCGGGCTGGAACACACTTAAAACCTCATAGAGCTCCATCACGATCCCCGTGATAATAGCATGTGACGTGAAGGCAATTTGTGATGTTTTACTGGTCGTAATTTTGAACTGAGAATGATGTTATATGCTTTATATTTTATTTATACACTAGTAATCGACCGCAACTAATCATCATCATCCTCCTGCCCTTATCCCAAGTTTATTTGGGGTCGGCGCAACATGTGTGCCTTTTCAATTCATCTCTATTTGCAGTCATCTCAGCATTCACTCCCTTCTTATCCATATCATCATTCACACAGTTCATTCACCTCCTTTAAGGTCTTCATCTCTCCATGTAGCCATCCACTTCCATAATGTCTTCCTTACGACATTGTTTTCATCCCTACGCATTACATGACCGAACCAGGACAAACGATTTCCTCGTAGCTTCTCCGTGATTGGTGCTACTTTCAAACTTCCTCTAATATATTCATTCTTAATCTTATCCATTCTTGTCACACCACACATCCATCTCAACATTCGCAACTACTATGAACGCAAAATTTATTTTATTTAAATTACTAAAACCTACAGTCTGTCAGAATTCATATTGTATAAGTGTTCTCTTTCAGAAGAATGAGATACGAGTTTACATGCCCAGGATAGCGTAGGTATTCTCTGCCAAACATAGAAAATTGTTATCTACCCTATTCTTAGAATAATCTATTTCGTCAGTAGAAAAAACAATGTTTTCGAATGGCATGCATTTCGTATGGTTAGCGTTAGTACTGGAGGTCTTACTACACTTCCTATGATTTTTCCCATTTTCCCTTTTTCTCTCCCTTTTCCTTTTGCAGGTTCTGGTGTAGCAAGGTTCTGGCGTTTATATGCCAAAGTAGACGGCAGCACGAGTGTAAACTCCCTAGGTATCCATAGGCCACGGTAGCCGCTTTCCATCAGGTAGGCTGTGTGCTTGTCTGCGACCCAAGTGGTATAAAAAAAGAGTAATATGAAATAGGTATTGAAGTTGTTGACAGCCTCATGGTTTAATAAAATCGACAAGAATACTGAGTTGATTTACCTTTTCAGTAACAGCAAGGTATTCTTCAGTCGACTGATTCCAAATTTCAACAGGAAATTACGTAATGCTCTACATCCTACCTACGAAGAGATTTATGAAGCATGCATTGCCAGTGACATGGATTAATTGCTTCTGTATCGGGCCTTCGGACCCATGCTCAAGGTGTTTGTTCAATATGGCATTCCTCTTTCAAGAATGGGTAGAGTTCAACTTGAAATTCATATTCAATATTAGTCATAGTCACTGAGCTCCATCATTAACATGAAGAGATCCGATTCTCAGCACTCCATGGATTCACCGTGCGGTCGCAGGGTCCATAGCGTGATACAGAGAGGAACACCGTGACGGCGACTGGGACTGGCGACCCAGATGTAGGTGTCCTTACGTACAAAGTGCCCGCTAGACGGTAATAGGCTCGCCCCCTATTACATGAGAGCGATATTCATAGTTGGCGAAATGTGGGTGTTATATATACCTCTGCCTACTCCTTCGGGAGCATATGTATATGTTAAAACTTACGGTTGTGGTTAGATATCAATGTATGGAAGATAGATGTAATTAGATTACCTTGTTAAAATTTCCCTTCAATACAACTTTCCATTTTTTCAGAGGAATGTTCTATACTTTCGCAATTTGTGAACTTCAATTATGTGAATTATTTTTCGAAACTTTATTCTTATGATAAACGTGTTATCTAAATAAAAGTTTTTGGAATCCCTTAGATTATTGAGTCAGACTCACACTTATGCGATACTTTTTTTATTTATTAAACAAGTATGTCGCAATAAACTTTTTATGAATATTTACGGCCTCAGGCTTATTTTTGGGAATATGGATCCCAGATTATAAGCGGTTTGAACACGATACATTTCAGACTTGAATAATTATATTAAGCTAAAAATAACAGAAACTTTACTTACATAAGAAATAAATGTGACCATTAACGTCAAAAGAACAAAAAACGACCGCAACCCAAAAACCAACAATAGGAATGATATAGGCGACGCGACGCCCACGTGAATTTCACTCGTTTAAAATTTCTTTGGGAAGAAAATGAATAACAAATAGTAGATCGTTGAACCCAATATTATATACTCGTACTTAGAATAATTAAAAGCTCTGAGCTGTAATTGCAGGTCAAATAATAACTATAAACAGAACACATAGCAAGTGTAGATCAGATGCACTCGCAGCCTGAAATAAGGGGGGGTTCACTTTTTTTGGTGCGGAAATTCCTTCAGAAAATACCTTTTTAGAAGACTTTTCAGTTAGACGTGCACGATTTTGGGGGGTGTCATGTCCCCTATGACCCCCTCCCCCCTCAGACCGCGCATGGTGTAGATAATGGCATCATGTGCAAGTTGTGCAGCTGACTTGTAAAGCAGCTACGTGATAAAATTAATTAAACGTATCGGTTAAGTGTCCGGCAGCCTCATATCGAGGAATATTTCATTACATTGGATAGGCCAGCACAGCACCGGCAAAACGCTTTTAGGTACCTATATGTAAAGTAGCAAAGTTCAGCCAAATCAACAGTAGAGTGGTAAAGTGGACCCCTAAGCTTCGAGGTGAAAGTTCCGGATGCGACTAGGATTGTTCAGAATTGTAAACAGTTCAACGCATTACAAACATTTGTAGTATTCGTTACGGGTAGTTGAACCCCAAAAATGTTCAACAATCTAGTTTAACTACAGAACTTCGATTCACCTAAGATTGTGGACGTTGCGTTCAAACGGCAGTCGCTTCACGGAAAGTTGTGTTGTAAGTGTGCTATAGCGATTTTTTCTGAAGGTGTGTATTTTAAATTAGTTTAGTTCTAAATTATACTCTTATATTAACGTTCAGTTCTTGGTAAGATCAGGATGGCTGGCATCTGCACGTAATGCCACCAAGGGGTCCGTACACGTTCTACGGATACGGAACCTTTAAAGTGATTTAAAAAGCTCGGCCTGGACCACACCAACTTGAAAACGTGATTAATCATCGTGAACTTTAAGCCTTGTCTCAGTCACAGCCTGACAATGATTCACGTTCTCTAAATTCTCAACATGTAAACGCAAAAAAACACTGTCACATTTTTGTTACATTTGACACGGTTATGAATCCACGCCCATCTCACATCATAAAAGCGGGTGCGGCAGGAATAAAAAGCGAAAAAGGGAGAAATACGATGAGAAATCCTATTATGTATTCCCAGATCCTATTTGTGTTAACAAGATTATCTGTTATGGATCTGGAATGACACAGAACTGCTTCATCGTTTTCGAGGTTATTCATAAATATGAGGAGAAAATTACTTTTAGATCACCCATATAATTCAGTTATTGATTTCGAAAAGTCTAAAATTTATTAACTTTTCCTTTGCTCCTTCGTTAAAGTTTTCTGTTCGGAATTTGTGGATTTACAGTAAGGATGAAGTGGCTTCGTTAGCATTCTGAAAGTAATTTCTATCAATGTATTAGGTATTGATAACGCTCGATATTCAGAAAAGTGACTGACATCAAGAGACTGTTTAAATTGAACATGGTTTCATTAATGAAATGAGCTGTAAGTAGGTAACATTAATGTGGCAAACGTAGAAACATCAAATATAGGATATTTTCTTCTAACTACACCCAATAGGTATATCCAAATCGGTTCAGGCATTGAAATGTTAATCCAATAATTTTCTTCCATGCTCATTTCCTCTAAATGTTACATTCCATACTTAGGCAATCGTGTAAGTATAATATGTAGATACTTACGATCTAGAAAATAAGTGCACCTACATTTTACATACACCTTATGTGAAGGTGTATACTTAACTCCTTGGCCCTGTGTACTATGAAGATAATGAAACTGAAATAATTGCACAGTAAGAGCCAAAGTAATTTTCCGTTAAAGTGAATCGCAAAGTACTTTCGGAGCATCACGGATATATGCTAGTACTAAAACAATGCATTTAGTTGCAAGTCTAGAACGTCAGATGTATCTAGAACGACACTTACACAACTTCGTTGGAACAGTGCCCGTAGCGCGACACACAGTAAAGTTGGAAAACTACCATTTTGCAAAATTAACAATAATTAGTGGGTTTCCTGCTAATATTACTAAAGTTCAAACTATTTAGAACAGTCAATCATTTTTGGAACTATAGGTACCAAATATTGTGTATGTATGTAGGTAATAAATTCATTTTTAACAAAAAAGTTTAACCGACTTCAAGAAACGAAAAAGAGGCACGGAAAAGCGAAAAATAACTTAATTTACAGACTTACTGATTCATTAGAAGTCGGTGCCTAGCCCAAGGGAGGCCATATTTCAATTGATTGCATCATAGTAATGTAGTTCAGACACAACAAACAAAGTTAGCTGGCACCGACTTCTATTAAATCAGTAAGTCTGTAAATTAAGTTATTTTTCGCTTTTCAGTGCCTCTTTTTCGTTTCTTGAAGTCGGTTAAACTTTTTTGTTAAAAATGAATTTATTTTTCTCTTTTTAGTGAGTTTGTACAGTCTGACGACTATACATCGCATGTATAGTGACCTGACTGTACATGCGCTGCTGACGCTACACTACAGATCGAACCGGTCACGCTAAATAAAAAAATATTAAAGCATTATTCAAAAATATTTTTTAAAATCAATGCATATACACCGGAAATATAGCTGAATATTCTGAACACTTCTGCGTACCCCTTCAAAGGACTCAGGCGTGATGTTATGATGTGTAATGGCAGAAACATTGCAATAATATGCCATTGCAGCAATCGCGACTGATTTCCTGGTACATTTTGAAGAGTTCCTTGATCTAATCTCGGAAACCCATCATCAGATCTTTACGAAATTTAAATGGGACCACTTCGAAATAATCTTACTTACGAACAGAAAAAGAATTTTCAAAATCCGTCTAGAATTGGCTTCACAATCGCGTAACAAACATACAAAAAAAAAATTAAAAAAATTGCGTACGAATTGAGAACCTCCTTTTTTGAAGTCGGTTAAAAAGTAACCATGATAAGAAGTGAATACCTTGCCACAAGGAATATCCAACATAATATCATGAGTTCCTGCGCGAGAGCCTCTTTCGTTGCATTGTACGAATAAAATCTCTCTCATGAAAAGAAAAAGGATAATCTGTAGATACCTTACGTATATATACGTATGTAATCTATAATACCCTTGTTTTTTTACCACTCTGGATGGAAAGTGGTTACTGTGTGGTCTATGGACGAGTGCAACACCAGGGGAGTCACACTCGTGCTGCCTGAAGCTCTGAAAGAACAGAAGACTAGCAGGACGAGCCTTTGGTCTTCTCACTGACAGCACAAAACCTCTCCAGTGAGCTCTAGCTACCCTACTCTCCGCTGGGAACACAACACGAGGTTATTATTAGCCGCGGTATTCTGTAGGTAGAAGACGACTCGTGCAAATCATACATTATAATTTAATTTCAATATGACAGTTGAACTCATTACTCAATAGAATTTCATTATCTACCTCGGAAACGTGGCGCACGACGACCTCCAACAAACAGAAAACTCAATCGAATAAAAATGTTTTGAATAATTCATGCTCCACCTTTCAGTGATAATATACACTCACTGAACGTACTTCCGAATTTGAGGTTGAAATCATCTTGGGAATTCAAAGGCATCCTACAGCGCCTCACTTTTTTAATAATTGATTGTCTGGGTAGAAGACAAACCCTGTCACGTTGAAACCCTACTCATATGCCTCTAGAGATTACTGATTACTATTTGTTTTGCCCACGATCTTTTAAAATGATGTGATTACCGCAAGACGTGGCCGCACCAGCGATCGCGGCTCTCTTGCATTTTATCCGCGATGTCACGGACATGGAGGCTATCGCGGATCTGAGAGTTCCTCACGTGATCTTTACGCGTGACGCCGCACATCCACCGCAGCATTTTCATCTCCATGACACGCAGCTTTTGCTTGTGTTGCTCCAGCAGCGGCCACGCCTCACAACCATGTAAGAGGACAGGCCTAATCATCGTCTTATAGACCTGCCCCTTCCACCTGACTAGTATTTTGAGATCACACGTGACGCCAGTCATTCCTCGTAGTATTGATTAATAGAAGGAAATCTATAATTTTATCATACTGGCAACTTCAAATGCGTTTTACCCTACAAAGTTAATTCCGCAAGTAAAAATGGCCAATATGAACAGGACATTGAAACTGGTAAGCTTTTATAATAGGGATTTATTCATGGATGAATTTATCGTGGTTATTCTGTAATTTATGACCGAAACGTTTGCCAAGCTATTTAAACTGCCCAGTGCGAGTTACAAATTTACGTTAGGAACATGCATTACAGCATTATAAGATAATTCAGAGACGTAATTATTATCATCATCTGAATCACCATTCTGATTAGGTTCGTAGCTGCCCTGTGTCCGCTCTCCCATACCTCCGGTGGATAATTTGGTTTATCCTAACCTATGGAAGGCCGACTGCCTGCCTGTATGCTCCTGCCTGACGCCGACAGGCGCCAGAGCCTCGTCTGCCATAGGCAGTTAAAGGGAGAGTTCGTAGAAGGGGCTATCACGGAATCCATTCCCGTCCTGGATATAGACATTTTCCGATCTTCTTCTTCATTTTCATCTTATTTTAAGGTTATGTTCGGGGAGTACGCTGTTAGCTAGTCAAAAGAGCAGTAGGTACGCTTGGAAGCCCAGCGCACTGCTTTATTAACCAATGACAAGCGTTACGTGCTCCCCAAATATACATTTAAAATACTACTTTATCATCAACAACAGTTCGAAGTCAACAGAAAAAATCGAAGAAAAGCTTAATACTCGTATGTAGCGTCCCATGTGTGGCTATCCAGCCATCAATAAAAACTCAGCAATTTATTTGATTACGTTTATTTCCCTATGGGGCATCACAATAATCTTCTAGTTCATTAATATCAAGAGATTGTGTTTCATATGAACAAGATTGCGTTAGTTAGATTATAATTACAGAAATTTACTAATAAAATCGAAAGTATAAATGCTTAACAATTTATTTGCTTGAACACATTTTATTATCCTTCATAGCAAATTTCAAATGAAGCGTATAAAAAAATACCTACAAGTTGTGAGTAGTTATATTTTCACTCAGTAGGTAGTTAATTTGATAAAAATTGTTTTTTCAAGACTAATACAGAGGTAATAATCAACCTGTTTATAAACTTGTCATAGAAAATGTTATTACTCAATACACAATTATTCAGGTCAGATATCTACTTAAAAGATACGCAAGCAATCCTTTTAAAAGAATCATCCAATACTAGCATTACATTTTAATATTTTAACACTTTTATATACAGTATCAAATTACTTGAAAATGTTTCATAAAAGTGTTCTAAAAATTGATACCCGGTGCTCACACAGGTCGCGCGGCTTTAGTGTCGGACACGTGCCCCCGGGCACTGGTCTCTATCGCTCCTGACCTGGATAGTCAACCAGCAAACCTAAATCCATTTCCCTTTTTTAATCTACCCTACGAATTTCGTACAATGACCTATTTAATTTTTAAGTACAAGTAAATACGCAGTGTTTCCTGATTGAAGAGGATTTTACAACTTGGGTCTTTTATTGTTTGCTATCCAAATCCCCAATCTTTTAGTGTAATCGATTGTAATGAATATTAAAGATTTCTATAGTAAGGTTTTCTTCTGACTATCGAAGGTCATTATGCTTAATCTATCAATGTCTGTCTGTTATACTTCGTTCCAGCTTTTCATCCCCGTCGTGTCCGTCTACCTACTTCAGAGCCCGCCCGAGGTCCGTTTTCCTACACTTGATTGTAAATCCCATCTAAAAATATTATGACTAAAAAAAGAAAAGAAATATTATTGCGACCTTTGAGAAAATTCCAGTTTTTGAGCCTATATAATCCACCGATAGAAACCTTTCGAAGAGTCTGACAAGCTTAGGCCGGCCCCAAATCTCCAGGGAGTTTGTAAGCTGTAAGGATCAGGTGAGATTCTATCTCTTTTCAGTACCTTTTTTACATTGTTACAACATAGGCGAGCTTATTGCCGTTAACAGGGTCAAATCCTGTTAACGGCCTATGGACCTATGTGTCACGGCAGTAGAGAGCCCACAGTCTCAAGTAAATTTAGATTGGTCTGAATGAATGTTTAATTAAGTTTTTATGTTTATATATATTACAAAATATGTGTCTAAGCATATATTTATCAGCATTCTAGAAGCTACAAGCCAGTTAAACTATGTTTACTTTGGGTCAAAATAACGCTGTGTAGTAAGAGTAGTAATAATAGTAGGTATAGTAGTATTTTTCTTGTAGTATTTTACCTTGTTGTATGGACGCTTTGTACAACACGATATCCACAGTCAGAAATAGATATCGATGGCTAACGGCCGAAAAGGGATAAGCGACATATTTTGGGATTTTGAGTTATATACATAGTCAGAATCGTAATTTTTTTCTGCGTCGTTTGATCCGGGTTACGTGTTTCTAAGCGAATTTTTATGTCGTTTAAGTAATTGTAAAATTATAGATATGAGACTTTTTTTTTCTATATAAACGACCTAAATTTTGACGAGATATTTTTTTTGGTGATTGATCTACAAAATATCGGAGAATAACGAACTTATGCTTTTTGGACTTTCTGTAATATTCTAATGATCTACCTTTAACCTATTTCGCCTGGAAATAAAAATGGAGAAATATGGGTTTATGATAATTTGCCTCTACATAATTATTCATTGACATCCGTTTAATACTTTCTGGCAATTTTTTTTAAACATATTATAGTCGTTTACTACATTTTGTCCCTGCAAGTACTTAATAATATTTTGTCGCTAATCCTTTTTAGCCCTCCCGATATTTAAAGAATTTTGGCGTATTGTGTCGTTTAGTCAATCCTAGCCTAGTGGTATGGGTAATGGACTGCTGAGACGAGGTCTCGGGTTCGATCCCAGGTATTACCATGGCACACACCAATGACTTTTCGATGCTTTTCGAAGTTATGTGTGTATTTATCGCAGGTTTATAAGTGCCCGGTTAATGGCAATAGGCTCGCCACCTATTACATTGGGACCTAAACATAAACGGCGAAATGTGGGTGCTAGCACCTCTGCCTACCCCTTCGGGGAATATAGGCGTGAGTTTATGTATGTATGTATGTAGTCAATCTAAAATAATTGAAATTGGCGGTTGTTGGTATCATTCTCTCGAAAAAAATGACCCAAGCCGGGTGACAGCTGGGCAAGCGCCACGTGCGCATGCGAGCCATTTTTGGCACGATATAAAAATGTATAGATAATTCACAATTTCTAGAAAGTAAAACATCTCATATCATTTCGAAAATCAGCCTTTTCTATAACGAACATTTATCTTGATTTGATATTAAGGTAACTATTATTATTTGAGTTATAATAGTTTTGAGTCTATTCGAAATCGAATATGATCTCGGCGAATATATGATATAAGAAATTGTTAATTAGAAAGTGCCATTTTTAGTCAATTATAGACTGAGCTGATTAATAAAATTATATAGTTTTATTATTTAAACGTCTCGGGTAAACCTGAAATATATTCTCCTTCAAATATACTTTTAACTGAAAAGTACATAGAAACACATAATAGTCTAATTATCGTAGTTTCTAAAAAAATACTTGATACCTAAAATTTTCCATTCAGTGAATTTTCATTCGATAGCTGGTTATACCACATTTCCACAATTTTACTTCTTAAGAAAATACACTTGCGCTATTTTTCCTCAATTTAAATAAAACATGAGGTGAGGTTACATCATTTTTTGATAGAAGCTAATAATTTTTGTATTTAATTTACGACGTTTTTGCTGTTTGTAAAATTAAGACCATTTGGGGTAACCGACAGATACTACTATTTCTAGCCTGAATTTCAAAAAACTAACAACGCCAGTCAATAGACAGTGCAATAAATGCTACAAATATAGATTTTCAGCCTTTCGGAACCTATACATCTTTTGTTATGAATTTTTTTCGTTTATTTTCAACTTTAAATCACTCTCCTGTAAAATTTGTAAAGTGGCGGTTATCCCTTTTCGGCCGTTAGCCATCGATATTAACTTTAAGGTTACTTAAAAGTTTGTTTTTTTACGCCAGGCTAAAATTAGCAACTGCTCCTAGGGACCCAACACTGGGCACTGACAGGTTGGAGGGAGTGAGGCAAACTTTTCCGATGATTGATGAACAGGTCTGAGTGGCCACACGCGCGTGAAAAAGCATTGGTTCCGTCTAACCGCCATCGCTTTCATTACCCGACCGCTGTCATTAGCCCACGCTCCTCTCTGCTATCTTGTCAGAAAAGGAACAAAGGTCAAACAGATGATCGCGTCATGAATGTATGTATCCAGTATATAGGTACATATTAAGTTTATGGAGTGTACCTACGGCATAATATTCACAGATTCACTCAAAAAAAACATTATTTTAATCTTAACTTTTACCTAATTCAATTTTTAAAGACCTATTCCTAGGAAGATGTCAACTGTAACAGTATTTTAATTTGCATTTTATAACAATTTTCAGGTAATTATTTGTTTTTCAAGAATTCTATCCATTTCCCAACATAAATAAAACTGAAACTAAGTTTTATCTCTATGTTGCATCTCGTGTGTTTTCGTCAAACGACAGTATTAGGTATTACAAACAAAAGTTGTATTTTTCCTATACTAGATTGAAACAAGAATTAACTAATTAAAATAAAAGTTCTTTAACAAACGTAAAATATGAAGCTTTAATATATACTAATATACATTAATAAGAGTGACTACGCAATAAAACATAATATTTTAGGATACTGGTAAATCCGATCCTCCGGAGGATTTCTAAGGATTGACGATTTGTGTACTTAGGTAGCTTGTTACGCCATCTGGACGGAATGAAATGGGAAGTTACAAAACAAACTTGTGGGTTCCGTGTGTGTTTAGTCTATACACGTAGGGTCAGAAGTTCATGTACTAGAAACATTAGGAATAGTTGAAATACATCTATCTATACTATTATATAATTGTAAAGTGGTCGTGTCTGTACATTGGAGATATTTAAAAAAAAATACTTGGGTTATGTTTATAATCCAAATCATTATTTTATAACACAATTTAAATATTTACAATATTAACAATGAAACTAAAAATATATACATAAAAGGACAAATTAAAAACTAAAACCGAACGCGTCGTGGAATTCCTCCGCATCGCATGCCTCTTGTGGTAACGTTCCCAGAAGACTGGCAGCATTGCCACGTTGTATGGCAATGCTTATTCTCTGACCTAAAAAGAGGCCAGCCTTCTGGTCACGAGAAGCGTCGACCATACGCTTCGCAATCTCCCTGAAGAGATTGCGCGCGCTCGGACCCCATGGTCCCAACGTTTCGACTCCAAACGGCACAAATTCATAATCTCCAATGAGATTGGAGTATTTGCGCCGCTTGAGAGCCTCTGCAGAAGCAGCAGCAGCACCGGCACAGCCAGCCGTGCCAGGAATATGGGTAGGAGCAATGGTGTCGACGCATGTTGCGTCCCACACCAGAGTCCTACCCATTTTCCATGGCATTAACGACATACCATCCGGTCTCCTGCCATCGTCGCGCGCCAAACCGTTTGGTTCAAGCACGGCTGGCACACCGGCGGTGACAAGAGCACGGCGGATAATGTCGTTTAGGCTGGCGTGTCGTGGAATTCGCCCAGCGCTCCTGCAGCACGACAGGCCATGGTGTCCGAGTCGGTCAACTGCTTCTCCACAACGGCATCGATGCGGAGAAACACACGGCGCGCCTAATCGGAGGCACGTTGCGATGCGGAAGGTAGTGTCATCTAACATAGTCCCTACGTTAGATGACGGAAGAGCTTGTAGCCAAAGACCCGATTCCCACTCACCAACCGCCAATAAACGGGCACGCTCAGCAGCATTAGAGCATGTATTGAGTAAATTTTGTCTTACTAAGCTGCAGAGCGGCCCGTCCCACCGACGCTGTGAGAAAAGGTTCTTTGGGAGATCGGTGTTTGGACATGCAATTTTCCAAGCGTTCACTGCGTCAGTCTTACACAATACTTCAGAATTAACTAGTGTAGGTTCAAGAATTTTCCTAGTTAATTCTTCCGTACTGTGGACCGAAGACAGGAACGCTGGTAAGCTGACATCGGAAATTTTTCGAATACCGAGCCCACCTAAACGAATCGGTAATGACGCTTGTAGTGAAGCTCGGTCATTCAAAGCCACATTTATAATTTTGGTGAGTGTAATTTCTATGATTTTGTCCATTTTTTCCAAAATTGTTAAATGTTTCCAAAATGGTGTGGATCTGAGAGCATGGGTGAATTTTGGAACGAAAAGGCAATACCGAAGAATAGTAAAAGCCGAATGAATATTAATTTTTAGTAGGCGGTCCGAGATGTCACTAAAATTTTGAATTTTTTCCTCTATAAATGAGGTGTAGGCATCTTCTAGGATTGGGGACCCAAGGAGGCGAAGAGATTCTTTTTCAATAATTTTGATATTAGGAGCTAAAGAATTAAATTTAGAAATAGTTGAAATTTTGTCCGAAACGTCATTTAAAAAAATCTCGCATTTATTGTAATTTAGATCTAAACCAATTAAATTAAATTCATTTTTAATAAAAGCCAAATCTTGTAGAACTGTCTCCACATCTCCTCCTAGAGTCCCGTCGTCTAGGTACCATACATTAAATTTAGAATTTAACCTTCGAATAATAGGTTGGATAGCTAAGCTGAAAATTACCGGTCCAAGAGGGTCTCCTTGTTGACAGCCAACAGCAGATTCCAGAAGGTTGTCCTTATATAATAATTTAGAGGGATATCTGTAACATTGCCAAAGAAAATTATAAATTTTGGGTGTTTCTAATTTAGATTGGGTCAACAAGGTGTCCCTGTTCACCGAATTGAACGCATTCTTCACATCAACCTTGAGGATTACCTCACTCTTCCTGGAGCCAAGGTAGGTTGATAATGCATGTATGGCAGCCTCACAGCCCCCCTTTGAGCCAAAACCAAGTTGGAGGGGCTGGAATTTCATAGCTAAATCGGTTTTATAGTACTGGCAGCAAAGTTTGGCTGCCATACGTCGATAAGTGCATCCCACGGCAATGGGACGAATGCCACCATCCCCCTTGCGAAGGGCACACAAATTAGCCCCATATAAAATATCTATGATGGCATCGTCCACACTACCGGAGAGCATCAAGTTCATGAGAGCCGTTAGCTCCTTCAGAAGTGCCTCACCGGCCTCCCCGGCGCTCGACCCCAAAAGATCTTTTAAATGTTGTGGAGTCAAAGCGTCGAGGCCGCCAGCAGAGCCACTTCGAAAGGAGACAACGGCTGCCAACACTTCCTTGGCTGTTACGCACAGGCAATCAGGGTCATAGTCAGGCGCCTCAGGAAAAGAAAGGCCATCCGCAGGCGCCGGATGCTTATTCCGGAGACCAGCGAGGGTTTCCGGGGAGCAAGGCGCCACTACATCGCTGCTAAAAAGCAATCTCGATGCCCCACTAATGTCACCGTCCCTTAATTTTGATTCAACCAAATTATAAATATTGCTTTTTCGAAAAGTGGAGTATGTTGGGTTTAAATTTTCCGTTAAAGTGTTGCAATTATTTTTAATTTGAGACGTTAATGAATTTCTAGATGTTCGGTGGTCTGTCCTGTCTGTTTTTATATGTAGAATTTTGTATGGGAAAGTGAGCAGTTGCTCCCAAGCCGTTTTAGTATTTTCTCGCAGAACAAGACCTATGCAATTTGATAAACTTTTTGCAACGATAGGTCTTGCACCACGAGGAATTCTCTTAAAATCTTACGTTTGTTTGATCGCAATCGGTTGAGTAGAACCGGAGATATGAGCAAAGGTCGCGTTAACCGAGATGCACGCGGGCGGAGCCGCGGGCGTAAGGCTAGTACATACATAAATATATTCATGCTGGTAAATCCCCGAAAGGATAAGCATAGTGTAGTAGTGTATTAACACCCACAAATCGCCTACTATGATTTTCGGTCCCACGTAATAGGTAAAGGGAAAGGGCAAGCCTACCTATTGCTTTCAAACGGACACTTTGTCAAGGGCAGTATGTTTACTGTCGGATGGAAAACAGCTCTATCTCCTCGTCGCTTTCTTCGACTTCTATCTATATATCTATATTATTATATAATTGTAAAGTGGTCGTGTCTGTACATTGGAGATATATAAAAAAATACTTGGGTTATGTTATGTTAACGAATTAACGATACTGAACACGAAAATATTTTTTTTGAATTTCCTGTCTGTTTGTCTGTTTGTCCGTGATGGACGCAAAAACTACAGGACGGATTTTGATGCGGTTTTTTTTGTTAGAAAGGGCTTACTCAAACTTAAAATCTTACGTTTGTTTGATCGCAATCGGTTTAGTAGAACCGAAGATATGAGCAAAGGTCGCGTTAACCGAGATGCACGTGGGCGTAGCCGCGGACGGAAGGCTAGTTGGCAATAAAATGATAGAAAGAAAGTTTGTATTTCTTTGAGATGAGAATTAATGCTATAGACTGTGTTGTACACTGATGGAAAAATCATTCCTAACATTTCTGAAAAATATTTTGAAAAATATTAATGGCAACTGAATTCTGATCACTTCATGGTCTACAATTACTTACTCAAATGGCAAAATTCTACGACAATAGGTCCATTAAAAGGAAAAGTATCTATTATAAACACTCATTATAATTTAACAAGCGATTTAAAAAGCGAAACCGTGAGTTTTTACTGCCAGATTCTTTTCCAAGAGGCTTATTGGCTTTGAATCTGGCTGTAAATATAAATGTAGGAGCATTTATTTTGACGTTTACGTGTTATTTTGTAATGTAAATGAATAGAGATTCTTGATTCTTTATATTATTTCAAAAGAAAAGGCCATAAAGATTGCACCTCGCTTCTCGTTTTTCTTATTCTTTTCGGTTTCGGTTTAAAGATATTTATTTCTCAAAGAACATACATTGTTCACTTAAAAGTGAAACTTATGAGATAAGTAATTACATTTGACAAAATGTTCGTATACGGTATTCAACTATGTATCACTATAGGATAAGTTATGTTAGTAGTTAACGTTAGTACCTAGTTATTATATATCTACTTTCACAAACAGGTACACATCTGAAACTATCATCAGTCCAAATAATACAATAATAGGTTAGTTTAATTTAGTTGGGTAATTTTACGATGCCAAATTTTTTGCTAATTTCGGTGGCATTTTTCAATCATAGGTTTTCCGATGAAAAACATTTTTAATGTTCTTTTAGTACACTATATACTACTAGATATTCTAAAAGAACACCATTAAATTTTTTCATCGGAAAACCTATGATTGAAAAATGCCACCGAAATTAGCAAAAAATTTGGCATTGTGAAATTACCCAGTTAATCCCTAGCAAGCATATAAGTTCGCAATCTATTCTTAAAAATAGCTATTGATACAGATTAATCAGATTATTGATTATTGATTTATTTTACGGCACAAAATAATTTCAAATGGTGTGAAAATATACTAAGTAGGTATCTTTATGGAATAACAGAACACCTTATGATGAATGTAGTCGTGTCAATAGTTGAGGTATTTTTGAAAACCAAAGATTGTATAATTATTTCTATGAAATTTGTTTCATGAACTCACGCCTTTCTGTTACTGGCTCCATAGGCTCTGCGTCAATTTTACCAGTGACCACAGAAAAGTTATAATAGATATTTCGAGGTATTGTTAAAGGATAGCTTAATCTACGAACTGCTCTTCTACTACGTACTTCTACAAACATTAAGTATAATCAAAGTTATCAACAGCAATTTGAAATCATGTATCTTGTAAACAATACTTTAACATTACTTTTATGTATTACATTATTTTAAAGTCACGTAGTTCCAAGTCTGCTGCTCTGACTCAAACGTGATTAAATAAAAAAAGGTCAAAGATACAGAAACAGACCAACTATGACAAAAATTAGACAATTCAGGTGCGTCGCCTCGCACCTGAATTGTCTAATTTTTGTTTGGCTGTTGAACTGTTTCAGTATCCATAACCTGTGACATTTGGTCCTGTTCTCCCTAGTCTCCCATAGATACGGTAATTACTATGACAATAGGATTACTCATTGCAGCTAACAACACTAAGGTTATAACTAAATTGGAAAAATCAATGATATAAGTACTAATAATTCTGATGGAACAATCTGGCGTAACCACGAGTCGGCTCTTAGAAATTTTAGATTTAATCGGTTCCGTAGTTAGGATTCTAACTGAGAGGGATCAAATTTACATTTAAATCGCTGTAGGTACTGTCAGAAACAGTTGTATGAAGATCTATAACTAGTTTATAATCTGTCCTATATGCATCTCAGAACTCCTGACTAGTTCTAAACAATTTGATTTACCTATTTATCAGGCTTTTAGTATTTTATAGAACCCCTCTATAAAAATAAATGTATCTACTTAGAAAAATTACCGGAATAGGGATCCCTATTCCGGTAATTTTTCTAAGTAATTTGAAAGAACTTTATAAATTGCGTGTTTAACATCAATTTGAATACACGTCCAAATTGTGGTCTTCATTATTTCAAAAGTAACTTGTTGTGAATTGAGTTTTGCGCTGCAAATTGGCTTATTGTACTTTTGCGCGTATTTTTCCTTAAAAAGACACGTAGTTACATAAATAACGTCACATTTTAATGCGGGTGAATGTCACGTCTTTCGAAACCAAAGAAGAGGACTGAAGACGCTCTAAAGAGCTCTCGGCCTTTTGATAGTCAGCCTTACCAGTATCAGCCTTACATTTATCTTACTAGTAAGTCTAGTACCAATAATTTTCTATATACATACCTACTATACAATTTTAAGCGGTAGAAATCTACTCCAATTAGGTACTCGTACTACCTACCTATCTATAGTCTCTACCTTTTCTATCAAAGTCTGTAGTAAACAAATTAGAAATACGATTCTATAAGAAAAATAGTACTTAATGTTATAAAATCTTTTTATTAGTCATAAACATCCTAGACAAAAATATTTGCGAGCAAATAAATCAACAGTTCCTTAATTAAAAATTCCTAAATCTGAGCACGCGTTTACTGTCTCTCTGCAATCTGCAAATAATTTGCCTGTCCAAATTTCAAGTATGAAATGCTGGGTATGTCACAGATTTATTTAATGGATACTCGACAAACATGTACACACACAAACACGCGGGAATGTAAAAGTCGAGTGGGCTCTTTTTGTACACATTGTTATTTTTTGTAACATACAAGCGACTGTTATGGTACTTATCGTCTCTGCTTATGTACTCATCGTTTATCAAAAGCCTTTTTAAACTGACTTTTAACTTAGTGAAAGAGTAAACCAGTGCCAGTAAGGCTGCTTGTATATAATAGGGAATGGTTGTTAGGATTACAAAGATACTCATGTATTTTAGGCTATACCAACTAAAGTGGTCGAGGAATGACAGTTCTTTGCGTTGTGTCTTTTATTTTAATTTAAATTGAGATAATTTAACAACCAGGATGGGATTTAACCCGTAATTATATCTTTCTAGAGGACTAGACGCATTTTTGGACACATTTAGTCCCCCTGCCCCCAAAACAAACGGCAATTCGTTGACCGGTGTATTATTCGTCATTCTATTCTACAGAATAGAATGACGAATGGGTTTTGACATTATATGACAGTCGTCAACGTACTTATGTCATAAACGTCAAATCCCATACATATGTCATTCTATTCTACAATACGCCAGCCAACGAATTGTCACTTGTATGAGGAGGGCTGGACAGTTAAAATTCTCGTCTCTAAGTCTTCGAGCATTTAAATCCCGTGTCAAGTGATGAAAATGCATTCTTCTTCTTCTATCGTGGCCATGGCGCCTAGACTCTTAGATGGTGTTCTCCCAGTGTGCTGCTACCTGGATAGAGCTCTCGGAGGCGCACATGAAATCCTCCGGTGTACATGTGTTTGGGCATGTAGCACACGGCAGTAGGTGGGCCATTGTCTGAGGTGTAACTCCGCATGAAAATGCATTAAAATTTACCTAATGAAATGTTATTTGTCCCACAGGTAGATAAGTGCACTGCGCGAATGGTGCGCAGAGATGGGGGGGCCGCGGCGCATGTCCAGTGCGCTGCTGCTACCCTTTGCGCTCCTGTCACTGCGACCGACGGATGCCGCCAACGCCACCACCTACCGGGTAAGTGTAACAACGCTACAAATGTCAACAGGTACATACAGAACACTTGTCCGACTGAGTGATTCATCAACGCAGAGCCTACAAACTTTTGCATTGGAGAGCCTACAAGCTTTTCCACGTACTCATTTTAGTAGGTGGGGCCTTTTCTGGTGTACCTAAGTAACATACATACATATAATCACGCCTTGGTTAAGCAGAGGTGAATACACCCACATTGCACCAATCATTGTATTAGGTCCCACGTAATAGGGGATAGCCTATTGACGTATTCCGGGTACTATTGTTGACTCGAGCCATGTATCTGAGGCTGAGTCTGGTCTGTTGTATATCTGTCTGATGTTAATCAGCCCTATCCCTTAGTCGCCTTGTACGACACCGCATGGAAGGAGTTGGGGTGGCCCAAACTCTACTCTACCGGGAACCATGTGCCTAAATAATAAGAAAAATATTCTAAAACATTCTACACAACGCTATCTAGACTCATGGTAAGCATAGCTTGTGATATGTAATCTAGAATGCGGATAAACATGCTTAGATACTTTTTTTTATAAATACATACATATTATAATATATAGAAACACACAGACCAATACAAATATACATATTCATGCTTATAAGTATTTGCACTGGAGCGATATCGAACCCGAACTCCCTACGTGGCAGTCGAACGTTATACCGCTACGCCACAGAGGCCGTATGTCCACTAAGAATATCTACCACCACACACCACACAAGTATCCTATATGAACGGATTTTTGAAAATTTCTCTACTAAATAGCAATAAGTAAATAGATACACACGAACAAGTTAATACGTATACTATACCTTACTAATACTACACCTTCACATGTAAAGATATAATTGGGGTAAAACTTATTTCCTTGACCTGCGAGGAGTCCGGGGTCGGCTTACAATAACGCTCTTGAAGAGGTCCTGTAAATGATCTGCTGAAGATAGATAAGTTAGATTAGGTCAGGACCTCCACCTCCGTCCCATCACAGAATAAAAGTCCCATGTCAAAATGGCCCAAATTGGGAAAGGCCGACGCGTAAATTTAGGACGCATTAAATAAACATAGCATTGACTGAAAGCCATATAAACAGATTAAGTAAACACGTTTCGACAGTGGAAACGAAAATCATAAAATATACATGAAACCAGTAAAAATATGGAAAAAAAAAGGTTCAATCGTCAAATGCAAATTTACACATCACAGCAAGGCACCCATACATCATTTGAATTTTAAACATTTTTGCTAACACTTTCATCCCCTACAAGTACCTACCGTTATGAAAGTAGCTATGTGTTAAAGCTTGTTTCCAATTTCACACGTGTTTGCGTAGCTAACCCGATGTTCATCCGTGAGCCTAAAATTGGGTTGCGAACTGACCCCGCAGAATCGAGCATCAATGTTTTAATTACTGAGCCGGCTTATGGAATGATTTTTGGGCAAGTTAGCTAACTTGAGTTTTCGGCCCCTTCAGAATTTGATTCGAAAGGGTTTTAAAGCTTAAATTAATTTTTACTATTTTAAGACTTTGAACCAACTAATCAAATCTAATTATAGACTACTAAGATTTATTCGAACGCGATGCCAGATTTTAGGGACGTTTTACATTAAAAATCAACATACCATATTATTATTTCTATTGGGCTTAGAAAAGACAAGTAAAAAACCTAAAAAACTTTACAACTCGTCTATAGCAAGTTCCTATCTCGGATGAGGCATATTCATATCCTAATTAGCGTAACGATCCATACTTAGCTCTTTCAATGCTTCGTCGAATCTACGTCAATACCCCATTCCTCCCGCGCGTGAGGGTTCGCAGGTAAACCAAAATAGACTCTTTAAAGGGCTGCTTTCAGGCGTTCTGTGAATATAGAATATCGATTAAATTGAACAAAAACGTTACTTATCGCAGAAGCTTTAATCAGCCTTTAAGTATTTTTGTGATTAAGCTACAAATAGTGTTTGAATCTTGGATTGAACAAAATATTACTGATTTTTTTCTGTTAGACAAGTTATCAGTTCCTATACAAAGTTACAAAGTCATAAAAGATCCCGTTAACGGTAATGGGCTCGCCCTATTCATGGGATCAAGAAATACAAAAAATTTACTGAGTTGATTAGGTTTTAATAAATTTCAGCCTTCGGAGTTAAGCGTGAGTATATAAACACGCACAATAAATTAATAATCTTAAATCTGACTAACCTAACAATGCATTAAGTATACATTTGATAATAAAATGGAATTGCCTGTTTATGTATATTTAGAATTTTCCAATAGGGAAAATACTTACCACAATTGAATAAATCTTATATCATTGTCATTAAAATAAATTGTAGCATTCCTATTAGTAATTGTTATTAAGTGATATATATTATAATATACAATCCCTACTATATAATATTATAAATGCGAAAGTAACTCTGTCTGTCTGTCTGTCTGTCTCACTTTTACGACTAAACCGCTGAACCGATTTTGATGAAATTGGGTATAGAGGTAGGTTAGATCTTGAGAAAGGACATAGGCTATGTTTGGTCGCGATAACCGACATACACGCGGGCGGAGCCGCGGGCAAAAGCTAGTAATAAATAAATAAACATTGTAGGACATTCTACACAGCGCTATCTAGACCAAAAGTACTTAAGCATAGGTTAACTAGCTTGTATTATGGGTCCTAGAGCAGATACATTATTTTTGTAAAGAAATACATAATATACATACAATACATGCTTATAATTAGTCACGCCTATTTTCTATTGATGTAAGTAGAGACCACATCTTACACAGGCGCAGTCCGAAAGGGGGCTCACATGGGACATGAACCCCAAATCGTTCACGCAAATTGAAAAGTCTTCTAAAAAGGGGAAGGACATAATACGCACTTTAAAAAAAGTGACCCCTTCCAAACAGGCTGCGACCGCGCCTGACCTTAGAACTGGCTTTTATTATATGTTTTCCGGATGCGGAAACCCTTGACCGGCACTTCATTACAACTTCTTCAATCTGATTAGGATACGTACGCCTAGATCGGTCCTTTCCACTCGCCTTATAAATCAGATTACTAAAATAAATCTTCCTTCACCTGTCTTCCCTACGTGTCCGCACTATCTAAGCATCTCTGTCTATATTTTACAAAGAAGAAAAATATAGTCTCTGCCAGCATTCTGATTTTTTAAAACATTGGAGGATTAGGAGGTAATTCACTTGTGGTATTCACGTAATAGGGACGTGATAAAAATATCATCGCTTGCGGCTGAATTTCAGGTAACTTTACAAAAGGGTAGAATCTATTCTGGGAGTTGAATAAACTGATAGGCCATACGGTAAAATTTTACCCCGTGATTTTTTATCTGGCGATTTTTAATCCGTGAATGAGCTTTAATAAATACGCACGACGAATGAAATTCCTTCATATTTTCGTTGGTTTCCGGTAAATATCTGGATACATTGGCACAAAACATTCACGCACGACGGGGCAGCGCGTACATTCTATAAGCAAACAAGTGGAATTATTTGCGCAAGTGCATGCAATTTCCATTTCACAGAATCCTGCAGAACTAATAACGCGGTGAAATTCCGACATTGGGAATTTGTCCCTAATATTTAGACTAAGTAAATATTTATTATACCATTGTACTGTAATTATTATGTTAACCTATATTCTAACATGCCATTTTAACATTTTTCACACGCATAAAACACTATATTGTAGAACAAACCGTACGAATAAACGTATACTAGAGTAAGGTTCAAGCATATTTCTCATATGAAACAAACCCTCATTTCTTGCAATTTTTTCTCATGCTAACAATATGTTCCAGCTGGTTTTACGATTTCTTTATGACTTGAGCTCTCGGAAATATGGTCGTTTAGGTAACTTGCAAAATCTCATACCAGGGGTAGGTACTAGTTATGTAACTATAAGATACGGCGGGTGTACTAAGAAGTTTATGGCATATTAAGTATTATGTGCCTCATAATGTATAACTTTACCTCACGTGACGCGTACATTTAGCGCAGTTATAGGGCAGCTAAAATATCAACATAGGTAGCATTTGAACGTCATACTGAATTTTAAAGTTCAAATTGCTATTGCGAAAGTTATCAGCGATATCCCAAAATTAATTCGCAGGAAAATTCTCCACTCAATTCTAAATAATATAAATTTTGAAAATAAATTTCCCCAAAACGAGAAATTGGGTTAATAGGGGAAAGTAGCGGCACGCTTTACGGACCGATTTTGATAATATTTGGCAAGAACATTCAGTACCTACTAAATTCTAAACCAGATGTGAACATAAATTTCCACTAAACGGATTATCAGGAAGGAAGTATCTTGCAGGCCCATTTAAGAGCCGATTTTGATAATATTGGGTAGAGCTAGCCACTCAATTTCAAATGAAACGAAGACGAGCGTTATTTTTTTTTTGTTTTTTGAAATTTTTCTTCACAAATATAGGTAACTGTCCGTTGCCCGCGGCTACGCCCACGTGGATATCGGTTATCGCGATCAAACATAGCATATGTCCTTTCCTAAGGTTTAATCTACCTCTGTACCAAATTTCATCAAAATCGGTTCAATGGTTTTGGCGTGAAAACGTAACAGACAGACTTACTTTCGCATTTATCGCAAGTATGGATATATATTATCATGTATTTTAAAATCAGCACTGCTAGATTTTGTACTCTATTTACGCTCAACCATTTCTGAACCATGAAATGTAGATTGCATTTGAAACTGACACTATACAAACCCCTATATTTAGTAGTGACCCGCAAACCCGCTCCAATCTGCGATCTACATAGAGTACGGCTTCTCGAATCAATAGCTTCCATGATGTTGGGATCGCGATAGCGCAGCTTCGTAGTTCGTTTATGGACCGATAAATGAGTTGTACCTAATGACAAACTTTTATTTCAAAGATATCAAATAAGTACATGGTCCAACTGATGATAAGCAGGTACAATATATAGGTATACGCTATCTACATTCCAAATTTCATCGCAATCAGAATATGTGGTAACAAAATACACCCAACTTCCGTATTTATGGTGGGTCCGGTCAGACCCACGGAGCAATCGTGGGTTAAACCATACAGAACCAATGTAACGATAAAATCACTCAAATTCCATTTAAATGAGAGATTAGAACACACACTGCAGACGGCCTCGTTCAAAACTCGTTAGAGACAAATGTGTCCCCAAATATTAGAACCACTTAACTCATATCTGATATATTAACTTCACACTTTACCTTATTGGGGGAGCGGAGCTAAAGTAATTAGAAAGCAATTATCTACCTCCATGACATTCAATATTGTACACGTGATAAGGTCATAGGTATCGACTATGTGAGGGGTTTACCTCTGATTCCATAACACACTCTCTTATGACTTGAATCACTATTCTACCGTGTTAAATCATTTTGAATATAGGTACGTAGTCTAACTAAGCCTACTGTATACGAGTATTATATAATGTATATAGTACTTAAATTATCGTGGCTAAAATGCTAAAAAAACGGACGGGGAAAGCCTATATTGAAAAGCAAATTTCGCTTCTTCTGATTATTCAAGTAAAGCTAGATATAACTCACGAAAGCATCTGAAACAATTAAATCAGGTATTACGTAACATTTCAATTAACACTTTGAAGCTTACACTACATTTATTACAATTGTGAACAACCGTAAAGCTTTAATTAACTATCTTTATATTCTTTACTTGTACCTACTCTACTGCGATTTTTTTGTAAGCTAGCCCCGAGGCTTCCACCTCGGCTGTAACCAGAAACAAAGCTAAGATGATGACACTAGGAGACAAATCATTATTTGTTGTTACATTATGAGTTACTGTGCAATAGACGTTACATGCATAACTCGTATTGTAATAACTAAGCAAATAAATTTTGTTACCTCTGGCTGGTCCGTCTGTTTAATTAGAAGGCCCGCTGTTGCAAATGGAACTGAGATTATTACGACGTTTATTAAAACAATTTGCAACCCAAAAACATTCGACACTTGGAAATTAGTATAAAATATTTTTCAGAATTAGTATCCTGTATGAATTCGTGTACAGTCAGCATCACATCGATCTTGACGAAAAAAGTAGGTACTCAAAATGATCTTAAATAAAGAATGTGAACTAAATTCATGAGGTATCTAATCTACCATTCTTGACCACTTTCAGTTTCTTTTCTTTCAATCACGTACAAGTAAAGTACCACTTACCTGTCTCAGGATTGTTCCGTTGTTGCAGTTGAAAGAATTTATAGGTATCCATTTAAATAATTTTCCATTTTAGACCTACCTATCAGCGAAGCATACAATTATTTTACACAAATTTTAATTGATTATTTCGTCTGAAAATGTGTTCTCATTGAACTAATCAAGTAACTTTGAAAACTTGATTAAACTTTGTGCTGAATGATGTTGAAAATGAACTGTGCAAAGACTGGGCAACGAAACACGCGCTATCCTACTTACTAAAAATCTACGACTAATCTATGTGTAGGTACACTTAACAATCTCAAACGTATACAGTCGAAATGTCTGCATAATTTCTATAACAATAACAAACTCCTTCCTTGGGGAGAGGTCAAACAAACTGTGAAAATGACCGAAAATCAATCACCATGAATCTTTCTCCGCCTTAGCTAAGTGCTTTACGAAGTTCCTCCAAAAGTACATTTAAAATTCGATAATCTTTCAATAAAAAGCTATTTACAGCTTTAATCCATTGGAACAATGCTTCTTTAATCATTTCGCCTCATATTTATTTTGCTAAGGCAACATTACAAATTCACGGGTCTTATGGAAGCCTACGAAAATTAATAATGCTGAAAGGAAATTCGTAAGTAATCAATAAGCTCGCTAATTTAAACGCCAGTCATGTGGCTATTTTAATTAAACATTTTCTGTATTTATCCGAAACATTCTGTGTGCCTAACAACAATAAGATTGGATTTTATCAATTATGGAGACCGAGATCATTTAAACTAAACGGCTCTATGCTCTATCACATTTTACTTAATGAATTTGATTTAATACTCAAGCCGTAAGAAACGCGGTACGCTGACTGTTCGGAAGCTACCTAGGTGCGGTTACCATTTGGACGGGTGACCGCTTAGTGGTATTTTATCTGAGCTCTGACATTTTAAATTATAGGTATGAAATAAAACCCATAACATACCTAGGTACAAAATAAACACATTTGCAACTATGAATTAAAAGGAAATATTACTTTTGCAGGAAGAAGTAGAATCTTCGCTTCGTCTGGTGCACGCAGTAGCTACGCGTGCGACAGGGGCGCTGTGCGTCACGCATGGGTATGGAAGACTCCGCGCCCCCCTACACGCCGTACGATGGGATGCGGCGAGGGCTAGAGCCGATCTCGCTGCTAATCTGCTTCACCAGCTCGGCTTGGAAAAGACGGGTAACAAAACTTTAGGTACCTTTTGGGAATCTTAGGTCGATAGTTACTAAGCACGGATATCACGGATATCTGTGATACTAAGCATATAAAGAAGTTAACTATTTAGATACACAGTAAATAACCACATGAAAGGCCAAGACACACTTTGCATCCACGGGAAGAGGTGGGCCCTTTCAGTACTAACTATTTAGATACGTAGTCTGTGCTTTTATCCAGTAAGATATTTGTGGGTCTGGTGAGTACACCAGATCCACAAATATAATTATTTAAAGCCAACAAATTTTACATTACATAATACCTACCGGAAGCATAGAAGATACTCGTATGTTGGATAAATAAGCACCAACGCACGTGGAACATCTCCGGATGCCATCTAAAACCCCTAATGCCTTAAAAAGGGATCATGTCCGGAGATACCCGGAAGGACGACAAGTTAAATTCAAAAGTTATCTCTCTAGGGTCTATAAAATATCAAAAGGTAGGTACTTTAATAGTTACGGCATTATGTAAATGACGAAAGGTTGAGACTACTACCTAAGTTTATTATCGTTTTTGTATTGAAAAGGTTCACTATTTGTCTTATCTCATTTTTCATTCTACTCTTGCCTACTAGGTACTTAATTCTTTCTTTTTCACTGTTTAGTTTAATGTTTGACTTGAGCTCTTCCTCACTGGCAATAGCACCTATGTCATTATGTACACCGTGATTGAAGTGTGGTTTAGGAGGAGTACGTACGTACGTGCAAAGGAGATACGGCTACACTTTTACATACAACTTTATACGAAAAAGTGTAACCGTATCTCCTTTGTAGAGTGTACATGGACTGGTATTTCCAACTCTGCGTGGGTCTTTGCACCTTTCTCACGTGTGTTCGTTACTTATACCACAACCAGATCACACAGGAATATCTTATCTTATGGACAGATTATGAACAAACTCAACAATAAACGTTGTTGTGTAACTTTTCAAACATGACCTTTAATGAATAACTAAAATAGCAAGAAACTGACTGATAATCTATCATTTACAGAGTATCTCATGGCCGTGTCTCAAGGACTGGTTTTGGGCGCAAGTCCGACTGAACGAGGCGTAGGGGCACGGGCCCTTGCGCTGACACAAGATGGCTTGGTAAACAGTGCTGTGGCTTGGGAGAGGTACGGCACAGCAGACCCGATTCCCGTAATTGCCCCACAGCCGGAAAAACCACCTGATCCAGAATATCCTTGGTATGTACCCACTGAAAAGAGAAAATATATAGTTAGCGTTAGCTACATGCATGTTAACGATACATGTACAGCTTATACTTCATTATATATAAAAGACTACGAAACTTACAACCATTCTAAAGCACGTAACTCTTTAAAAATGACTATGTGCTAACAATAAGACGAGATGATTTGTAACCCAACTTGGCGTTTTTCATAGACACCTAACCAAATTAATCACTACGGGACATAAAACCATTAAGAAAGACAATCATCATTTATCTTGGTAACGATTTCACGTAACACAGAACCTAGGTACTCATTATCTACTTACGGCACCATGACTTACTAAGATTCGATGAGTGAATCGATATCATGTAAATGAAGGTGTGTTCCCCACCTAAGACACGTCAAGTCATTTACCTAATATTATAATTTCAGGTATGTGTCAGCGCATGAAAGTGAAACAGTTCGGTCTCCTAAGTTTATGCCATCACCCCCCGGAGCGACCATGGAAGGCTGGTGGACCTATCCTTATTATAGCTGCGAAGCAAAACGATGGCTGTTGTCTTATACCGTACCTGTCCCTACTGTTGATGGGTAAGTTTTACATAATCATTTTAATTTTTTAGGCACCTGAGTCTAAGTTCGTCGAAATTGCGACCCACTCTTTAAGATTTTTAAGTTTTCACTGAATCTCGTTAAACAAGTGTGTAATAAATAATCACTAATCTTAATTTTAATTAAAAGCAATGGTTCATTTACAGATTAAAAGGCATCGTTTCGCTAGATATAGACATATCTAATTTGGAAATAAATCAGTGCGAGGCGGACGCCGAAGAAGAAAACGATAACCAGATTTATTCTTTTCATGGAACACACAAATGCCCTAATGAAACTACCTACGTAAGTTAGGCGATATTTTAATATGCCTATGTATGAAACTTTTATCTATGAAATATTTCATCTAGGTCTCCTTTGGTGTAAGCTGATAGTCGACAATGCGTAAGTAACATCCCCTCGACGTGATGAGATTTTGCGTTTTAGAAGTTATAGTTACTACATTTCTAAGTAGTTAAAAGTTCATGAGGGACTGGTTAGAGAGGCCACACGGTGGCCTCCCTTACCGGCTGACGCAGGTGATCACCGGGCACGGGTGCTTCGGGGATTACAGCTTCGGGAATAATAAACGGAACTGTAGATATGTTACATAATATGAATAGTACCTACCCAACTATCTATCTCAGCCGTTAACTCAGTACCTAATCTCAGCAACCTTTTTCTTTTACAGTGTGAATATAAGCCAAACCGAGAATTTAGTGTGCGATACGCTGGGTGGGCAAGGGGGTCATATATATGCCGATGTCGACAAGGGTACTATTCAATACATCACCCTGATGGATATAATGGATCTGTAGTAGAAGGTAAGAGTCAACTGTGTGTAATAGATAGGATTTTGTTCCTCAACTCGTGCAAGTATCTCCTAAGAGCCTAACAATGTGCTGTTTAGAATTAATTTGTCTGTGTTGTAGTCTGCATCTGAAAGTCTTATTAGACGATTTGATTTGGTACGGACCAAACCACCGAACTTGGTACCTACGCTCCGTAGGTACCATATTCGACCGTGTGGAGAGCAGTCCGGTCTGTCTGTTGCGCAGAGCGCACAGGACCATCATAAAGGATTCGGTGGTTCGATTCATACCAACCAAATTCGGTCGTCTGTTTCTGCTAAGACTTTTAATTCGTAGAATGTTTTTCTATAAACTGAAGTGAATTACCGTCAATTTCAATTTAGAATGGTGCGATGTGCAATGTATCTGTCATGTTGCGGTTCGTGGTTTCATTAGTAGATAGAAAATCAGAAGAGGGAATAAAATAAAAAGAAGTATGAATCCATTATATTATGTTGGTACTTTATAGATAAAATAGTAAAAGTATTGTATTCATGTCATGTAGTTTACGAACACGCCTATGCGTCGCGCTCGCGTCAGCTAGCCGTTCATGATTGTGTACAAGAGCTCTAAAAGCGTGCTCCTCAAACTTATCTGTCACTGTCAAGTAATTGATAATGACATGTTATTGTATGTTATGTATACTCTAAGATGTTATGTCAGATCTGTCCAGTGTTGCCAGAATATTACTTTTGTAACGTTTTGCGTTACTTTTGACTCCTTTATGTTACTTCTGTGTTACACAACTTGAAATTTAAATGTTACTTTTGACGTTTCGCATAAAGGTCAATATTATCAATTGGCCAGCCGTATCACCGGTGATAACAATCATATTGTTTGAGAAATGACTGGACTGGGACGAAACTTAAACTCACGCTAGTATCGCCGGGTATACTTACCAGCTATCGAAACAACTTTAAACCTTATGGCTAGAATTGTTCCATTTTGTTTGAAAACTATTAAACAAATATGTAGTAATATGTGCCTTTTCAGTATAATAGTGTGATAATACTGGTTTACTGTCTTTGTTAGATATACCTACTGTGAAGGCCATAAATTTAGTAGTAGTAGCGTAAGATTACAAATTTCAAAGACCCCCATTCAGGCGCGGATCCACTAGGGTGGGCAATATGGACATGCCCACCACCTTAATAGACCTGTGACGTCACTTTTTTTATGGTTTATTGATAAAAAACCAAACAAATGAATCATGAATCACGCGTGATTTGGAACACAGCGTATAGTGCAATAGACGATATACCAGCATTTGTTCATACTGTTACAATATCAGAAATTACACACTATTATTGCGGCTTTTTTGTACGCCTTTTTAAGGAGCATAGGTCTGAGGTGTAAGTACATTCAATCAATCAATCAGTTAGTATATTGCAGTCCACTGCTGGATATAGGCCTCCCCGAATATGCGCCACGTCTGCCGATCCTCCGTCTTCCGCATCCAGTCTGTCCCAGCCACCTTTATCAGGTCGTCAGTCCATCTGCCTAAGGGGCATCTCACCTTTCTTTTTCCTTCTCGCGGTCTCCACCCTAGGACTCGTCTGCTCCAACGGCCATCAGTCCTTCGACAGATGTGGCCAGCCCACTGCCACTTCAGCCTGCTTATTCTGCGGACTATGTTGGTAACTTTGGTTCTATTTCAGATGACCTCGTTGCGAATTCTATCCTTCAAAGAGAGTCCGAGGATAGCTCGCTTCATAGCCCGCTGCGCGAATTCTAGGTCATGGACTAACCCACCTTCAGTGGTAATGTTTAGGCTCCGTAGGTCATAGCAGGCAGGACTGATCGAAAACCTTTGTTTTGTGGCATTGCGGTAGGGGGGAGGAGAAGACCCGACGTAGTTTGCCAAATGCTGCCCACCCCAGTTGGATCCATCTGGCTATATCTTTCTCGAAGTTGTTTTTACCGAGCTGGATAACCTGCCTCAGGAGATATATTTTTGAACAACTCTCAGTGTCACCCCTTCGATTGCAATCGATTTGGTACAACATGTTCGTTGAACATAATCATGGTGTTGTCCAAGTTTACACCCAGGCCAACTTGTCGAGAAGCTCCATTCAAGCTGTGCAGCATTTCGCCCAGTTATTCCAGCGACTAAGCAACTATGACGATGTCGTCGTCGAACCGAAGATGCGAGATGTACTCACCGTGGATGTTGGTACCCCGCCAAAGTCCAATCCAGAGTCTTGAAGACGTCCTCCAATACGTTGGTGAATAGTTTGGGAGATATAACATCTCCCTGTCTCACTCCACGTTGGAGGCTAATGGGTTTCGTCTTGTGGTCTTGGAGTAAGATGGACATTATGGCAGTGCCATACAAACATCTCAGCATCTCGATGTATCTCCAATCTACACGACACTGCTGCAGGGCATCCAGCACTGCCCAGGTTTCGATTGAGTCGAAGGCTTTTTCGTTGTCTACAAACGCCATACACAGCGGCTGATTGTACTCCTGCGTCTTTTCTACAATCTGCCGAACAGTACAGATGTGGTCCACGGTACTATAGCCTTTACCCGGCTTGCTCAGGTGGCTGGAACTCGTCGAGCTTATCCGCGAGGTGATTTGTGACGACTCTTGAGAACAACTTATAGACATGACTCGGGAGTGAGAGAGTCTTATCACCTTTTTTGAAGAACAGTACCACCGCACTCCCGCTCTGTGCCCTAGGTGTTAGCTCTTGCCGGATGATGGCATTAAAGAGACTCGCTAGCTCTTTCAGGATTGGTGCGCCACCTGCTTTCAGCACCTCAGTAGTAATTTCCGTCATCACCAGGGCATCTGTTGTTCTTCAGTTGCCTGAGAGCCGCCTCCACCTCGCACTATTCGACATCTGGTATCTCTTCGGTGTAATGGCGCGTGAGTGGGGCTCTGTCCAGGTGTGTCTCTGCACAGGTCTTCGTCGCTGTGTCCCGTCGGTTTACTCGTCCGTTCTGCATATAGCTCAGTTTTAAGTTTCGTCAGATGGGGCCTTCCCAACTGCTGAGCGAACACTTTTGACCCCCCTATATCGCTCGATTGCCTCCTGGATGGAGCGAGTGTTGGAGCGTTCAAGGTCGCGTCGTATCGGCTTATTGATTTAAAGTTCGGAAGTCTCAGGAGAGAGCCTGGACTCTTGCTGTTTGCGTTTTCCGGGAAACAATTTTCGAGACACTTCCTGCAATGTTTTGACCACTATGTCGGCCTTCTCGTCAATGCCGCTAGGTTCCCAGCATTGCGAAACGATTTTGAAGTTCCAATTGGAACTTTTCGGACCCTAGAGCTACTTGGAGCGGCGTAGGTAAGTTGACCTTATCATTCGGAATCTTTCAGCCTTTATGTTGATATTTAGAGAGCATCGGATAAGTTGGTGATCGCTTCCAGTTTGAAACTTGTTGATCACAAAGACATCTCTAAATATGTGCGTAACTACTGTCCATTATGAAAAAGTCTGTCTCGTTCCTTATCGCAGAGTCCCGGCGTTACCAAGTCCACTTCCTGTTGGGGTTTTTCTTAAAGGAACTATTAATGAAAGCTACTCCAGGAAGCTGACTAGCATTTGCCCCTGCGATTTCTGCACCCCATTCCATAAGGTTCGATTTCCGTCTCACCGCGTTCAATTCAACAGGTCAATGTGAGACCAACACCGCCAAAGACACCCTCCCCTCCCCCAGGCGTATTTAACATGCTTGACATGAGTTCGCACTACGACTCGCACTTGACCGATCTTCAGGTACCTGTGCCCACAACCTAGTTCCGCGTCTGGATCCGCGCCTGCCCCCATTAGTGTAGGCCTGGAGGTGACAGATGGAGACGCCTGTCACCCTAGCAGAAACAAGCCGAGTTGGTGACGGGATGAGTGCCTCACCCTATTCAAGGGTCGAAAAAGTGGCAATCGCGTAACTGATGACATGACCTAAGGTGGTGGAAGATGAACACATCCATAGGCCACGGTAATCACTTTTTATCAGGTGGGCCGTGTGCTTGTCTGTGACATAAAAAAGGTGTGCAGTTTTAGTCAGTTCGAATCGAATCCAATATTCCAGAGTTCCATACAATAAGGTAACTGTACCAATGCTCGACACTGTACCAATGCTAGACACTTTCGAACAAAACCCAGTATTTTGAGAAAATTATCCATTTGTTTTATAAGACTATTGACTTAAAAGATGCCTTATGGTATCTATAAGATATGTTCAAATATTCGCAACACCATCCGAAGTAAATTTAGAAAGACTGTTGACAGCAAATAATGTGACTCCGTGAACACGGTCGTGTTATTTCTTAAGATTTTTGCCAAGGGTACTGATTTTTATAGGTGTGATTTTTTTGTTTATAAGTTATGATTATTACTAATTTTAGTATAAACGTTATAAATATTGAAGTTATTGACATACTTGGACCATTGGGACAATGATGTCTAGCATTGGTGTTTTCGACCAAGTGCATAATAATTTAATTTAAAGTAAAAGTATGATAGATTTTAAAGATTTTATGGGCAAAAGTTAATGTCTAATTGTTGCTGTAACAGTTAAAAAAGAATGTAACGACCATGCTGTAATTAATTTGTTAAATTTTTTAGATTGAAATTTTATTTTTCCTTAAAGTGTCGAGCATTGGTACAGTTACCTTATTTTCCTTTTTCCCGAAAATGTTACTTTTTAAGCTGTCTTATTGGTCTTATGTTACATTTGATAATTTCGCTGGCCCTGGCAACACTGGATCTGTCAAAAACAGAATTTGAATATTTTGAATTTTCGATTCACTGTTCACTGGCATTTTGGTTTATGCATTTTGGACTATATTTATTTTGACAATATTTACATAGATTTAGATAGGTACATTACGTATACTTTCATTATTAAAGGAGGTAGTAGATAATTTTTGTTTAAATACTGTGATAACTCCCTACTATTTTACTGAAAGAGAACTCTACTATTGTTTTCTTATATCTGCAGTGGCATTCCAAGATTTCGAGGAGAACGGAATCGAAAATTGGAATGAACCGTACGATTGTTTGAAATGTCAACCAGGATGCGACACATGTCGAGGGCCGGAGCCCTGCCTTGCCACTTACAATTGGCCATTTCGGTAAGAATAAATTCATGATAAATACTATTTCACAATTGACCCATTGCTTACAGTCATCCCAAACTGAAGCAATATTATTTTCCCATTTAAATGTAAAGAAATCTAGTAAATGCCCACAGTTGATTTTGATACTAAACTTACAAGTGCTTCTGGAGCTGACAACTGAAAATAATGATAACAGTAGATTGGAAGATTAATTTTAAGAAATAGCTTCTTTTATGACTGTTACTTGTAAGCAACTATGGTATAAACTTAATATTTCAAATTGTAGGATATCTTTGCTGGTGATAACAGTCACTTGTGCGGGGATGACAATTTGCCTGACATTTTACACCCGTCATCATCGCAGGGTGAAAGTATTCCGGGTAGCAAGTCCTGTATTCCTCTCTATCACACTTCTAGGATGTGCTATTATGTATATGGAAGTAAGTATATTTCATGGCTTAAATCTCAAACCCCAATCTGTGTATATTCATTTTGTAGACCATCTTGTAGAATATTATATTATAATCGAATTTTGATTAAGAAACTATCAATCAGTTATAACATGTGTTAATTGATATTATAGATGGCAGCTATATTCCCAGTGTTAGACAGATACTCTTGTATTGCTACAAAGTGGACACGACATATGGGATTCTGCATCACATACACTGCTCTATTGATGAAGACTTGGAGGTAAAAACTATATTCACACTATTTGGCATTACCTTAAGATAGTATATTAAATAAAATAAAAGAACAGTTGAAAAAAATGAGTTATTTAGTGGGTTGCAATGTTATAAAACCTGTTTACTTTAAATTGTACTGTATATATTTTAACTGTTTGTTGTCCCTATCTAAACAAAAAAAAAAACAATTGTAGACCTATAGATGTTTATCTTTATATTTCAGGGTATCATTAACATACCGAGTAAAGTCAGCTCACAAACTGAAATTGACTGACAAACAACTGCTACAGTGGATGGCACCAATCCTCCTCATAATGCTAGTTTACCTTGGTACTTGGACCCTCTCCTCTCCCCCAGATGCTGAAGTGGTAAGGTTTAAACAAGATTTTTCAGTGATACTAAGGATTTTTTTTTAATGAATAGATTGAATGGCTCTGTGCTTTTAAGGTTACTTGCGAAAATTAAACTCTTCAAGTCAGATTCTATTAAGACAATTTAATCATTTGTTTCATATGTACAGTCATGATAACAGTGAGATTGTCCTACTTGATTGAAGTCACCTCACAACCATGGCATACAAAATATTGAATGCCTATATGTTACTTGTGCCAGTTAACATACTTAAGGCCCTTACTAATAAAAAAAAACACAGGCAGGTCATAGACATAGAGTATGCTAGCAGATACATACAGCTGCTGAAATGATTACATTACATTTTATTTATTAGTAAGGGCATTTGCTATCTCAACATTTTGTATGGAAATTATGACATAACATTTATTTATTAGAAAGGGCCTTTATGTGTAATATTTGTGTAAACTTATAAGATTCTACCTAAGAGTATTGATTTACTTGTGAATTATTTTGTCTTCAGATAACAGATAATAGAGGGCTGAAATTTAAGCAGTGTAGTTACAATTGGTGGGATCACAGTTTAGCAATAGGTAAGGGAAATTTCTTATATTCTACTGTATGATTCTAGTGAACACTTACATCTCTCAAGAAAAGAAACTTATTGAAAATAGCCAAATTAATAAGTTGGCTTTTTTGTGTATCACAGATTATATATTCACGTTTTCAAGTACCTACCTATTAAGGTCACATTATATGAGATTAACTGAACTCACCAATGGCTCGTCATGAACGGAATTCCAACTGTTGCAGATACTTCACGGGCTTTTTACTGCTTCAATAAATACCTGTGCCCTGTGGGGTGAGCACGAACAACTATAGTAATCGTATCGTGAACGTAACGATAGCACGGAGCATTGCGATTGGCAGGCTTTAGGCAGGCGGCCAATCGTAATGCTCCGTGCTCTCGTTACGTTCACGATACGATTACGATAGAAGTTCGTGCTCACCCCACTGAGTACGAAAAATATTCGTATTCGTAATGTAAAAGTATCGAGAGAACGGAACATTGCGATTGGCCGCCTGCCTACTGTGAATCTGTGTGTGCGTGAAGCCGGCCAATCACAAGGCTCCGTTCTCTCGATACGTTTACGTTACAAAGACGAATATTTTTTGTGCTCGGCACTGTACTTGTCACAATATTTTATTTTAATTTCCAGGTGAAATCCTGTTCCTACTTTGGGGCGTTCGCGTTTGTTACCGCGTACGTCACGCTGAGAGTTTATACAACGAGGCGCGCCTTATATCCATTGCCATTTACAACATATTCACTGTCAACTCTCTTATGATAGCTTTTCAGTAAGTATTTGTTCAGTACTATTGCTTCCGAAATATAACCCACAAAACACACAAAAATAAACGAATAAGTATATTTCTGTCCACAGCTTACTAATACTGCCTCGGGCTGGACCTGACATCAAATATCTCCTTGGCTTCATAAGAACTCAATTGTCCACTTCCACTACTGTGCTACTCGTATTTTTACCGAAGGTATTTATACTTCTTAATCATAAGTTATAGGCGATGATTGCTAAAGCTATTTAAAAAGAAGCAACACTTGCTAAAATTACAGAGATGTGGAAATTATATACTATACTATATATTAAGGGGCTGTTTAACATCAGGCAGATATATACAGCCCAGACTCAGCCTTTACATAGCTCGACCCAACAATAGTGCCCGAAAACGGCAATAGGCTCACCCCCTGTTACGTGGGACCTAATACAATGATTGATGTTAATTCACCTCTGCCTAAACCTCCGGGGATAAAGGCGTGATTGTATGTATGTATGTGGAAATTATTTCATGGATGGACATTCCATGTCCAATATTCGATATTGAATATGCATATTTTTCTAAAGTTACATTCTGTGCCAGAGTGACTGCTATCTGAACTTCCAATCTGTTTTAAACGAATATATTTCTAAATAATACATACTACAACACTACAATATAGGTATTTATCCCTCTTATGGTCGTTCATGTTGCTATTACAGTTATCGGGATGTTTATCTTGTAGATATTGTATTGAGTAACCGATATTTTGGCGCTGTTGCAAGCAAGTGATAATAACTCTAATAGTAGCATACTAAACATTTCTGAAATTACCCACATAAAAATATTATAATTTATGTGGGTAGTTTCAAAAATGTTATATTTTATGTGGGTAGTTTCAAAAATGTTATATTTTATGTGGGTAGTTATAAAAATATTTATACCAGCTTCAAAATTTTTCCAATATACCTACATATTTTAAAGTATCCACGTTTAACGGTCGTGCCCGGTACTAACAGGTGATGCGCGTGGTGCGTGGTACGGGTGACACGTGGGACAGTCGAGCGCGCGCCCGCGGCATTCCCGCGTCGTCGTCACTCAACGGCATAGGGCTCGTGCCAGACGAGCCGCCCGACCTGTACCAGGAGAACGAGGAACTCAAGGTGACGAGTTATTGCTCAGGACAGTCAGGACATCTTTTACCTAAAATGTGCAAATACTTTTTTTTATTTGCACTTGAAGGCTAAATTGCCTGGAAGAAATTGCGTTAAGCGATAAGGCCGCCCTTTGTACTGCTCTTGTCTTCTTAATTTCTGTATCATGAATATTGTAATTGGTGTACAATAAAGTATATAATAAATAAATTTTGGGTTATGTAATAAAGAAAAAAAAAATTACATATCACGAAAATATTTATTTTCGGCCATACATATGGGGGTCAAAATACGGCCTGGAATACGGCGAGTTACCAGTTACCCGTTATAGCAACCAGGCCGTGAAGTACTTCATGCTGAAAAATAAAATGTGACCGTTAGTTCGGAAGAATCTTCGCTAAATGGCTCGAACGTTGTCCTAAGCCGTGTGACGAGAAGAAATTCCAGGACAAGTTGGTTATATTTGTGTGAAAGTAACAGAGCCGTAAAGTATCTATAGCTGCATCCTTATTCCTCACGTTGCTAAGTTGATCAGACTATTCCTTAGTAATAAAATGTAATGTAATCTACCTACTTAGTAATAAACTTACTAAATTACAGGAAGAAGTCCAAAAGCTAGCCGCGCAGATAGAGTTCATGAAAATAGTGCAAATGGAAATGCACAACCGCCACCTGCGCCCGAGACCCGGCGGATACTTCACGCCCAACACCAACGTGGCCGCGCAGAGCCCCATACATCCCAAGACTGTTAACATTTCACAGGTAAAAACACGGCAATGTCAGAAAAATGTCACGGCAATGTCATCTCAATGTTTATGACATACGTTGACGGCTGTCATACATGGCAAATCCCATACATTCATCATTCCGGCCGGCCAACGAATTGCCACTTGCCTAGGAGGTAGCAGGCAGCTTGCTAGTGGTTAGCAGGCTATGGGTTATTAAGTTTTTAGGCCATTATGAGATTCAAATGGTTTAAGATAGAAAACAGCTAATACAGCTCAGACGGGAGTCGAACCCACGATCATTCCCTTGCGTCCCGCCTGAGTTGTATTAGCTTTTTTATGTCTTATTCTGATCTGAATTGGGATTGGGATACTAAATGCTTTAAAATTTCATTAATTATGATATTCTTGTAAAAAAAAACTTATCTTAACCAAGTAATGATTTCTACACTTTAAAAATTCCAGGATAACACCGAATGGAGTGGACCTGTGTGACTGGTAGCGCTTAGCGAGAACGGCTGGTCGTGGCCTGGGCCGACTGCCAAGAGTGTAGTCACTACAGTCGACGCCAGGCCGCCAGCCTTCGTCTGACAACTTACTTTTCGTTGCTCAGTGATCAGACTTAATTTGCGTATATTTAGTGTATTTGTTTTGTCTATGTGCATAATATTAAACCGTTACTAGTCAATCCAGTGAGAATTTATCGAAATAATTAGATCTGCATTGCTATATGCAAATAAACAGTTGTCTTGTGTAATAGAACTATTTGTCTCCGCAATATGGTACTTCTAAGGAAGGTCAAAAGTTTTATAACAAAGCATACCTAGGTACTCGAAACTCGAAAGATTAAGACAATATGCCACAAAATGTTAGTAATCACAGTCAAGTCCAACTAAATGCGATCAAGTTTTACTCAATGAAAATAGATTTCGTTGTGTAATACTTAGTACCCAGTTTAGTTTAACTTATTGGACAAAGACTCATTAAGACAACATGTGACTATCGACCGGGTTGTTCCTGGTGCAAAGGTTGGCCATCGCAATCCAACGTGGAAACGCGGCGAGTGTGATAGGCACTTTTCCACCGGGAACATTATTATATGATGATAGAATATTTTAAATATATTGTGAACCTTTTATAAGGTTTAACTTACCTAATCGCTGTTATTTTCACAGATAACATCAGACCT
Source organism: Eilema depressum (assembly GCA_914767945.1). NCBI lineage: Eukaryota > Metazoa > Arthropoda > Insecta > Lepidoptera > Erebidae > Eilema > Eilema depressum. The sequence goes on from OU612026.1 coordinate 8,146,998, forward strand.
AAAAATACTATAATAATTGCTCCTCTTGAAATATTTTCTTGACCACTCCTTACTCTTCAAAGTTAACAAATAGATAACTACACATCGGGAATATTTATAAAATACATGCTGTGATTCATACCAGAAAAACCTCGAATCATTGATTGTGTTTCGTGCATTCAAGCATTAGCAACTGTAATAAATCTGTATATGTTTGGATTTATTTAAAACCTATAATAAACGTTATAAATATTTCCGCTGAATTTGTAGTACTTATGTATATAATTTCCTCTGAATTCATTTGAAATCGTGACTTATTATTGACTTAGAATAACTTACACATACATTGTTACTAAAGAAATACAATATATTAAATAGGTGTTACATCTTGTAGTAAAAGGCTAGTGTTCACCTATAAAATGTTCATTATGCCGCTCAGTTAGAAATAACATACCAAAGATAATAGTAGCAAATATGAACATAGATCTCTAACATTTCAGTACAAAATCTACCATTCGTAATATATGTAGTTATTAAAAACTGTGTTCTCATAAGACTCATTTTCTTTATGGCTTGTTATTGTAGGTACTTGTAACTTATAAATTAGTTTAATAAATATTCCAAGTGTAACTTTAGTGTCAATATTGCTGATAGTAGCTGGCAATATTGATAAAATATTTTTTTAAGATGTTGTTTGTGTGGTAACGTTAGCAAATCCAATTATTATATCAGGTTACTTTTATTGTAAAATAAATCAAGGGTTAGTATTTAGTAGCTTTAGTGAAGACAAAAAATCTTTTTTCAATCTTACCTACCTATTTAAAAAACGGTTTTCCTTGCCTATTATTATTATTTGTAACAATTTTCAACTTCAAGAAATGAATAGATAGTTACCTAAAGTTTTTAGTCGTTTTCTAGATAGAACATTGACTTTAAAGAAATTGATATCCTCTTTCTCCTTAACATATATTATAACTAGCTGTAGCCCGCCCGAGTGGATGTCGGTTATCGCGACCGAACAATGCTTATGTCCTTTCCCAAAGTCTAATCTATCCCTGTACCAAATTTCATCAAGATCGGTTCAGTGGTTTAGGCGTGTAAGCGTGGCAGAAGATAGATATAGGTTATCATAACACGAAAGCATTCACGACATCAAAATAAATTCTTTGGTCCCTGGAACTTGTCCTTGCAAATATACGATGTGTCCTACTAAAAATCGTTCTCGAATTTAAAGTTTAAATTTTAATAAAATAAAAATGCTGGACTGCTGAAATTTAATATTTTTAATGGACATTGAAACTTGAAATAAGAATATATTTATTATTTAGGACAAGTATCCTCGTAAAGTTTCCGTAAAAGTAACTTGATATACCTACCTACCTGTTAGAACTATTATAATGAATACTTAGTGAACAGCAAAACTATTTGCATATTATTTGTAATATATCTGTAGTTATACAAATTAATATTGAGCACATAGTGTTCATCGTTAGAACCGACAATAAGAAATGAAATTTGGAAAATTTAATTTCGTAAGTCATTGGTTATGAAAACTAAAATCTGTTATTTTAGATTTCATATTTTGATATTTAGGTTTGAATATAAAACATTGAATATGTTATCAATTATGTGTTGTAAATTAGGTATACCTCGGGACACATATCGTGGACCTAAATCGCGGGAAAAATACTTATGCCCGTTTTCACCAACGTCCCCTAAATTTTAGGGGCCACCTAAGGAAAGTTAGGTAACCCTTAGTAACATTTCGTTTTCACCAAACCTACCTACCAAAAAAATTTAGGGGCCACCTAACTAACCCGTAACAAGATGACAGAATAACTTTGCGCATATTTACGCACGTTTTCGTAGGTATATATTTCTAACTAACTATGTATTACAATCAATTTAATAATATTTTGAAAAAAAAAAAAATATTTTGAAAACACGGTTTTCGCCAGCACTACAAAATAGGAGACCCTTTCTTAGGTGTCACTTAGGGTGGTGAAAACGAATTTAGATAAGTAATTTATTTAGGGGCTACCTACGTTAGGGGGCTCTTAGTTAGGAGATGATTTAAGTATAGTTGGTGAAAACGGGCACAAAAGTCCTGGCGCGCGCGAATTGTTTTGTAATAATCTATATTTGATTAATAAGAGCTAGTCCACTGCCGTAGAACTCCGTGCTATCCTCAAAAGACACCCAAGAAACAAGTACAGCACATAAAGAGCACATTTTGAGCACATTTTTGGTCCCAGATATATGTCCTGAGGTATAAATTAGGTAGGAACATCATAATCCATATGTGTATAGTTTTAGATAGGTATAAAAGAAACTGTAAATATGACTCGAGATAAAGCATAAATTCTAAAGTATTGTACATAAAACTCACTACATAGTGATTATTTATTGTTTTCTTTTATTTACTATCTGTGATAAGCAGTATTACAATTATAAATGTTGTGGATTGTAAGTTGTTGGAATCATTATAGTGCTAGTAGCATGTACTATGATTAGTATAATATACTTACTTAAATATTTAAGACATTCAAGAATATATCTCAATGTGCTTCTTTTTGCTATTGTAAGAGGTTAAATTTTATAAGATTTTGTTAGCTTTATTTTTATACTTATTACTATAGTCAGAATTTTAATTCGATTCCAGATTTGACATTAGCTACTGTCATTTTGTGAAATAATGATACCACATATTATAATAGTGTAGTGATGAACACAAAAATCGATAAACAATCAGTGTGTGTGCCATCAGTGTGCCAATTAAAGACTAAATTATTGATTTTTATTTAAATAAATACATAATTATTCATAATAATTATTTATTAATTAGTAATCGCTGCTCTATTTTATGAAAAGTTAATATTTTTGTTTTTATATTAAAAACAAAACTTATAATAAAAGAGCCTAGATAGTTTTCAGTATTGGCAACCCGTGCGCGCTCGTGCAGCTATCGCCATTTTGTTTATCGTGTCATTCGGCTTCATTCTCCCAGTCTGACTGCACGAATATAGCTAAACCTAAACCCTATCGAACCTATAGCTAAACCCTATCGAATTGATATGGGCGCAGGTAAAGGGGCATGTAGCTCAAAATAAAAAACAAACGTGAGAAAAACCTTAATAACCTTCAAATTGACAGACGTGGGAAATTTATTTCAGGAAGGCATTCAAAAAATTACGGCTACCGAATGGTCTAAATGCGTATCCCATGTTGTCAAAGAAGAGGAAAAAATGAGTAGGCTAGATATGTTAATTGACAATATCACAGACACATTTATAATAAATGTTACAGAAAGTGACAGCGATAGCGATAGCGATGACGGCGACAATTTATAAAATAAATTATTACCATAATACATCTATCTGTTTTATTTGTCATGTTCCTTCATGATCAAATTTTTTTATTTATCTCACACACAATTTATAAAAGAAAAGTCTCAGATCGTTAATTAATCGTCAAAACTAAATTATTGGTTCAGAAATATTTAATTTCCTGATATACTTAGTTTACGAGAGTAAAATTATAAACGAGAAGAATCGATCCGGAAATATTCCATTTCCATATCGAATAATTTCGCAACGTCACTATTTAGTACTTGTCATAACGTTGCAACACTGAAATTGTCAAATCTGGAATTGAATTAAAATTCCGAGTATAAGGTCCAAATCAGCTTATGGCCCATTGAATGGATAGTGTAAGTGCTGCATATTGTACACTCCACACCAGACCCTTACACACCTATAAGTGCTGGTCACTATATTATATTGTAGGCGTCTAATGACTATAGTACTTATAGTTAAAATCTCGCTGCAGACTCGGTCATAAATCATAATCGGCGTAGGGATGTGCGCTAGTTGACCGACGGCATCTATGGTTCAGTGGTAGAATGCTCACCTGTCGATTTACAATAAAACACGAATAAAACACGTTTATAAGGTTTTATACTAGTGTAAGAGAGCGAAACACTCGAATGATTTATGACCTTACTGCAGCGAGATTTTAACTATACTATAGTAATTGATATTAAGTAGCATGATTGGAGTCCTTGATAATAAAATGTTAATGTGGTATGATCCAAGAGTATTTAGACTTAAATAATTAATTAAATTAAATGTTCAGTGTCGATAAGTGATCCCATAATGAATTTTGTCCTCATAAAGCTTTTCATTACTTTTAAAATCCAAGTCAATTCAACATCACATTACATAATTCCTTATTAATATGACTTTGAGAAGTAATTGTATTAAGTTTTCATTGTTAATTTAAGGAATAAAATACTGAAAAATCTACAAGAATTTTAAGCATGTTATCTATTAAAGCTGTTACGATAAATCAATCAAATTGATTAGAGGCTTGAAAAACTCTGCGACTCGGTAGCTCAGTGATCGGAGCATAAACTCCTGTAAGGGGCTGGTCGCAGGTTCGAGTCCCGCCCGAGTTGTTTCTCTTTTTCCTATCTTAATCGATAGGCTTGTAAAACATCAGGCAAATCAATTTTACACCAAGCCACCAGATGTTTTTAAGAGTTAGGACCTACAAGTACTTTGTTTAGGAAATTGCTACTGAGGATACAATGTTTTTGTAAGAATTCACACCACTTATTTATTATTTCATTAATATATTACATAAGTTAAAAGTTGACATTATTTTTATTATACAATAGCTATAAAATTAATTTTATAACTTGACTTTCTAGATTGTAAACCTTATTGAATGATGATGAAGTATGAATGTTACAAGTTGAGTGCACTGAAAAATACATATTATAGATGATAATAATAGTTTTATAACAATCGCCATAATGTACTATATGTGTATTTTTTTTAATTTATTTAAATCTATTGTCTAAAATAGGTTTCAGTTTTTACCAGTGTTACATGAATTAATAATATAGATAAAATATGCAATATTACGCATATAAAATTGTGTGTTACACTGAAAACCAACATGTCATTATCATAGGATGAAAAGAAAACACTGATGAGAGTCAAGAAAGAGCAGCGGCCTGCATTTGTTCCTAGAATTATTAGAAAAAAATTCTGCAACCTCGCGGCAGGTGCAACGGCCATCTTTTACCCACAACTATGCACTTTTTTACCCACATCTACTGGTTCAAATTGTTTGTAAAATTTTGCCTCAAAATGTCGCTACAGTCCACTGCTCTTTTACTGGGGATTGAACCTAATGATGCAATGAAAAGTCCGATATGGTTAACTAAATAGGTAGATACAATATTGCTACATTCCAATCCAACACATGCATTTAATGTTTTTCATTTCTTAGATAAGTTACTTGTAAGACATATTTTCACTAAAACGTGTGTACAAAATAAGTACTTGTACCTATTAAAATTTATTAACATTCTAAAATTGTTTATTTAATTTTGATACAACTAAATGTATTGTAAAATATTAATGTGATATAATAAAATTTTGAGTTACACATTAATCTAAGTAGGTATGTTAATTGGCTTAACAATTCAATAAAATAAAATGTTAATAATGTTAGCTGTTATTTAAAAAAAAAGATAATAAAATATGCAAATACTTGGAAAACAACATCAGCTTTTATTAATTTTATAATCATGACATGTCATGTTAATAAATTGAAATGAAATGAACATTAAATGATTATTAACACATAATAACCGAAACTCACTCATATTCTGTCTACGGTACATTTTCTTCTCTGAATTTGTTATATTATTACCTATGTATAAATGTAGTAGAAAAATAAGATTAATATTATATCTAATGTTAGCTTATAAGATTAGAATGTCAGTCAGTTTCAAATAACATTCAATATCACATTGGCAGAGTAAGACTCATTTATTTAATTTAGTAGATGTGAAGTAGCTTAAGTTATTGAATGTGATATAAATAAAATCTAGTACAACATATATATGTATATTGTAATGTGAAACATTATTTTATTGATTATAATTTAATTTTTGAATCTCTTTAGAATTAACAATTTCTTGTTCAATGTGCCAAGTTATAGATTTTTGAAGCGAGTATAACAATATTGAATGTATCAATTTTTGTATAGTCTTTGAATATAAAAAAGCATAAAATAGTAATCATGACGTAACATGGGTGTTATATTAGAATTGATGTAATAAGTATTGTTAATCTATAATACACATTTCTAGGTAATTTTTATGTAAGTTCTGTTTTTACATTAAAATAATAATGACTGTTTGTAATGTTTTATTTTGGTTATAACTAATTTCCTAAATATTACCCCTTATAATTAAATTGCAGGTACAGATTATTCTTTTCTCAGTTGTTACCACTGACTTAATATTACAATTGGGATCGAATCACACAACTTGGGATGCAACTGGCAACCACGATGATGATGATGATAATAGAGAAAGGAGCTATCCTTGTGGAACCATTGTGGAATATAAAATTTTGTTGAAATGATTGTCTATTCCCACCTGTTCTGTTAAGCAATTCTGATGAGAAAAGAATAAAATGGCTGAGCACTCACGTGTATTGATGCCTCAGACTAAAAGAATAACATAGACTGAACATTACACAACTCTTTGGAAGCTAGTGGATGCATGACTTGTTCCCCAGAATAAATTTCAAAAACTTAGCTCTGTGTACTTATTAAAACAAAGGTATGATTATTTGGAGCATGGATTTGAGTTTATTTTTAGGTCACACACTCGTTATAGATATAAGGATATTTACCATGCATTGTTTCTGATATTTACAGTTCATCATGATCATGGCGCTTTCAACTTCTTGAGATAATTGTAATATTTTGACGTTCATATGTGCTCTTTATGTGCCTAAACTGAATGAACTAACAGTGCTCAAATATTAAACTCAAAACAATCATGCTAAGTATCCCAAAATGTAATTGAACGGTTGCCATTCGATCTTGCTACCAAACAAATTCACACATACAATCAAACATCTTTTAAAAAAACTCCACATTGAAACATAGATTGTAGATAACTTTATAGTTAATTTTCAGCATAGCTTAAGTTAATGTTAGATTAAAAGATATTAAATGACCAGCTCTACCAATGATAGGTAAAAATCAATCATCAAAAATATTTCCTGATTGTTTCTTAGCAAATGACGCTCTTGCACATAATAACTGTGTTTCATGTTGAATATTTTTTATACAATCATCATTTCCAGTACCCTTACAAATCTTATCTAGAACCTCCATGTCTATTTTAGCTGTTTCACACACTTTTTCAACAGTAGAAAGTTCTTCTTCTTCGGCAGTGAGCAATGCTTCCATAAGTACTCCTCGTTCAACTCTTTTTCTGAGATTGGCAACTTCTTCTTTAAGAGTTTGGAAGCTTTCATCTGATGTTTGTTCTAACTGGGGCTCATCCTCTGATAATAATACATTGCTAGGTATCCGTAACACTCTTTCAATCTCTTCATCAATTATCTCCAAGGACGGGCCTGCCCGCTCACAATATAAGTGTATTAGTTTGTCGCACGACTTTGTCAACGTAGTTTTATCCGTCTCATTAAGATCCAATGATTCTTGCAAGTAAGACTCCATATCCTTGACTCCTGTTGTTATTTTCTGTTCAACCATTTGTCGTACTGCTATTTTAAGGCGCTGTGCTCCAAAACCGAAGTGTTGGGTTTCATATTCTTCGTCAGTTCCACCAGTCCAGAGCTTTGTTTTAATCATTTTGTAATGAAATAAGATAAAAGCTTTTACAGTTACCGAAATCAACAACTTCAACAAACAAGCAAAACACAAAATATTCAAACTCAAACGTCCATCAAACTTCAAATGTGACAGATATAGTGTTGCCAACTTCTAATAATATTTGCCCGTGAAGCTCCCCTGAAGCTAAAGCCAAAAATACTTCTAAGATCGCAACAATTGCATTAAGTATTTGAAAACTGATTATTCATTAAGTACTTACTTACAAATTATTATTTTTTTTTTTTAAAGAATATTAGCAACCGATATTACTAATATTCCCGTTAACCCCTCCAGCTAAGCTAAATTGCTTGTGTTAGGAGTGGCCAGTGGGTTCACGTCGGTAGTGTAATGACCAGGATTCGAACCCGGGACCTCTCGATCGTTAGGCCGACTCCTTAACCACTAAGCTACCGACGCTTTAAGATTACAGCTCACACCTTGAAATGCCAAAAACCATAAAATTTGTAGTTTCTACGAGAAAGTCTAGAAACAACCAATATTTTGCATGTAGGTAGGTGTTAGGGGTCCATTACATGCTTATGCAAGCGTCATTCCATCATGCCATCATGCCGTCAATCATGAATGTTATTGGTCAATCGGCTATTAGCTTAGAGTATATAGTATACAGAGACGAAACTACTACGATTTCATTCATAAAATCGACTGAAGTTTGACGCCAAATCGCCATCTTTTGTTCCAAGCAACAAGTACATAGTTACGTCATTCGAGGCTTGTTTACCATTGTTTACTACGATTATCTAGCAAATAAACGTGTAATCCAGTGATTTTGGTGTGTTAATCGTGTTAAGTGGGAAAAAATACGTGTGACAAAGATGCCTACCTGCTCAATTGTTGGATGTGGATCATATTATGCAAGAAATAAGCCAGAAATAACATTACATAAGTACGTATTCTTCTCATCGAGATATCATTGTTATTTGTTGACCTACGACATCAATAGTTCGTTTTGTCTGTCTGTAAAGCAAACGAACTTGTAAAACTCACAATTTAAATCAATAATTACGTCGTATTTTTCTAAAATTCAATAAAACATCTTTGTATGGAAAACGCTAGTGTTGCGGTGATACGATTTTGATTATCGATATTTTTTTTGTAATTCATATATTCATAAATTAATATCCACTCCGTATTGTTATTCGACTGGCCCACGAGGCAAATTTTCTACACACGTATATATATGTATGTACTTTTTTTTGTATGTATTAATTTATTTATTAATAGATACATAATATTCACAAAATTTTCTTCACCAAACTGCTACAGCAGTTTGTAGGCATTCGCTCATACAGTTATTATAGTTATATCTACACTAAATCTACCCATCTTTCCAGCAGCAGTCGGTTATTTTATTTTATTACCTGTATAACTCGGTGGTACAAAATGTATTAATATTTTTAGATTGCCGGCGGCTGTGAAAATAAGAAATGCTTGGTTAGAAAGTATAGGGGTGGAAAATTTAAAGTCACACAAAACTATCTATGTTTGTTCTCTGCATTTTGAAGATTCGTGTTTCAATCGCACTTTGAATTATGTGAAGCTGCATGATAATGTTCTACCTTCACGACGATTAACCGTAAGTCATATAATAGTACATTATGGTATAGGGGAGTAAAGTTGGTCTCACGCGTGGCATACGACGTTTTACAACACACTTGCGAATAAAATAATACTACACATACTAAATAAACAATACTACAAATTAATTAGTTTTCCTATGCGCGCGCATCTAACAATGGCGATCGGTCATATTTAAAAGAGTGAGGTTTGTATTCAACTTTTTTTACTGTTTTTTTTTTTCTGTACTTAGAGACAAAAAAAGTTGAATTTGAGTGAAAATTTTGTTTATTATACAAGTCTTATTTATTTAAATACGAAAATGCATCAAATGACCATACAATAGGCATATTAATTTATTCGTACTATTAAACACTGTAACGTTGTGGATTTTATTCAAAATTTTATTTAATTAGTTCCACAACTTACTCAATTAATTCTAGTATTTCGATACTAAATCGACTAATTGTCTATGGTAGCGCGAGCGAGACTGGACATCACTAGTACACTACCTCAGGTGTCAAAACTATGGCACTTGATCGTCCCTTTCTTTTGGCGAACTCCGCCAAGGCAGGTCGCATTTGACCCCGGGCCTACTAGGGATGTGACATTAAAAGAAAATAATCGATTAAAAAAAAATCGATTTTTTTTCTATTCAATATTAATCGATTTGTAAATAATCGATTTTTATAACAATAAATAATCGATTTCTGCAAAAAAATCGATTTTTTTCTATTATTTAAAAGTCTACATGCTTTTCATATTCCAATAATAAAACTAACAGATTGACTTAAAAAAATTATTAGTTTTTTTTTATAACACTTAGGTGGCAGACAAGCACACGGCCCACCTGATGGAAAGAGGTTACCGTGGCATAATGGACGTATGTAACACCAGGGGCGCCACACTCGTGCTGACAACCCTGAAGAAACCTACCGTTCTTGAAGAACCCTATATTGTAGTCGCTTGGGAAAACCATCGCGGGGGGTTCATTCCACAGCTTGACTGTGCGAGGGATGAAGTTAAAAAAATAAAACAAAATAATATGAATAATAAAATAACCAATTCAAAACTAAAAATTAAAGCAAAATAATGTTCTTTTAAGGTTTTATGGTAAGAAATAATGAAACCAAATATTATCATTATTGATACAAATTTTCAGTGCGATTAAACTTTTTATTATAATAAAAATGAAAATCACTAGCATTCAGCGTCAGCCCTAATTTAAATTTGACCAGTACGCAAATGAAATACTTAAAAAACTAAACGACAACGTTATGGTCTCAAAAACGGAAATATAAAAGAAATCTTTCGTTAATCTCAAGTTTAAACAATAACAAAATTAAAAATAATTATTATCACAATTGTTCAGCCCTATTTTAAATTTGACCAGTACTTAAATGAAATACTTAGAAAACTAAACGATGACGATATGATTTCAAAAATGAAAATATAAAAGAAATCTTTCGTTAATCTCTAAGTGTAAACAATAACAAAATTAAAAATAATTATTATCACAATTGTTCAGCCCTATTTTAAATTTGACCAGTACTCTAATGAAATACTTAGAAAACTAAACGATGACGATATGATTTCAAGAATGAAAATATAAAAGAAATCTTTCGTTAATCTCTACGTGTAAACAATAACAAAATTGAAAATAATTATTATCACAATTGTTCAGCCCTATTTTAAATTTGACCAGTACTCAAATGAAATACTTAGAAAACTTAACGATGACGTTATGATTTCAAAAACAAAAATATAAAAGAAATCTTTTGTTAATCTCTAAGTTTAAACAACAACAAAATAAAAAGTAATTATTATCACAGTTGTTCAGCCCTATTTTACATTTGACCAGTACTCAAATAAAATACTTAAAAACTAAATGACGAGGTTATGGTCTCAAAAACGAAAATATAAAAGAAATCTTCTGTTGATCTCTAAATTTAAACAATAACAAAATTAAAAATAATTATTATCACAATTGTTCAGTCCTATTTTTAATTTGACCAGTACTCAAATCAAATACTTAGAAAACAAAACGATGACGTTATGATTTCAAAAATGAAAATATAAAAGAAATCTTTTATTCATCTCTAAGTTTAAATAATAACAAAATTAAAAATGATTATTATCACAATTGTTCAGCCCTATTTTTTATATTTGGCCAGTACTCAAATGAAATACTTAAAAAACTTAACGACGACGTTATGGTCTCAAAAACAAAAATATAAAACAAATTTTTCGGCAATCTTTAAGTTTAAACGGTCAAAAGACGAAAAATAATTATTGGCACTGATTTTCAGTCTCGTTTTATGTAAGAGTATTAAATAAAATGAAAATGATAAGTGAAAAAGTTAAACGACAACGTTAACGTATTGTCAAAATGTTCAAAAATTTCACATAAGATTATAATAATTATTCCCATAAATTTTCCGGTAAGCAGTTTAAAAACAATAATTTTGATAATCTCTTTCCTAAAATACGGTTTCGTGTTTTCCGAACCACATTTCCTGCTTTGGAAAATAATCTTTCGGATGGAGCAGAAGTGGCCATCACAGAGAGATGCTTTAAAGCCAATTCGGTTAACTTAGGAAAAGTCCCTTCAGAGCTCTTCCAGACATTAAGAGGATCTACCATAAGATCGGATAGCGGTGCCGGAATATATAAGTCCAATTCGGTATGGTTTACCATTGACGAGTTAGATGCTAAGGCCATTATTTTTTCATGATGCACCTGCCAGATATCTAGTCCATCGACTGTCGCTTTTGATGAAGTAGATGGTTCAGAACTAGCCGCTCCCGAATTATCATCATTGTTAGTACTACAGTTTAAACATTTCTTGACATAATTTATTGTTTTTGATAAGGATAAAGGGTCATCATCTAAATGAACTTTTTTAAATCTGGGATCCAGAAACGTTGCAACCGAAAAAAGGTGCACTTTTTGAATGTTTTCAAATCTTTTATTAAATTCTGACTGCAAGGAATGTTTCAATTGTTTTGCCAAATCACTTGTTGGAGTAACTTTATCTAACACAGTTCTCAAACATTTGATAATCGGTATAGCTTTGCTAGAAGTCACGTATTTTTCCGCACTCATTTGCTCGGTGACGCTATGAAAAGGCTTTAAAATTTTTTCAATTTCTTTCAGCACGAAAATTTCATTTGCTTGCAGCATTGGGGGCGCATTTGGATGATTTATTAAAACAGATCCTATTGTGCTGCTCATTAAGACAAAACGCGTAATCATGTGGAGTTGCGAGTTCCACCTTGTTGATACATCCCCTATCAGATGCTTTAATTTGCCCTCGGCAACATTTTGAAGTGTTTGTGCTTGTCTCAATTCCTCAGCGCCAACACCGCTTTGGTGGAACCAAGTTACTATTTTTCGAACCTTATCCAGAAATTTTTTTACTTCTGGTATATTTACTGAATTATCTACCACTAAATTAAGGGTATGAGCTAAACACCGAACATGCTTAGCTCGACCAAAAGTAATCTCAATGGCTTTAACGATATTACTGCCATTGTCAGTAGTAATACTTACAATTTTGTCGTGGGACAAACCCCAAACATCACAAATTTTATTTATCATTTCTGACAAATACTCTCCTGTATGATTATCGTGAAGCGGTTCACATGCAATGTTAATGGATTTCATTTCAAAATTTTCTATGAAGTGTACTGTTACACCTAAAAAACTCCTTAGTTGTAAATCTTTCCATTCGTCGACCGTTAGGGAAACGTTTTTAACTAATCTTAATTTTTGTATGACAATGTTTTTTTTTTCTTCGTATTTACTATCTATGAGGTCCGTGATAGTTTTGCGGCACGGAACTTTGTATAAAGGAGCTACAGTCTTCATTAGTTTCTTAAAACCCAATCCTTCTACTACACTAAAGGGTAGGCTGTCCCGGCATATCATTTCTGCTATGTTTTGAGTAATCTCCCTATTTTTGTTTCCATCTGGGCCATATGCCGAAATATTTGCAAAAGAAGCTCCAATACTTGTTCTGGCACGCTTTGGAGTTGAAGGTCCGGCTACAATTTCTGTTGCTGGAGATTGCATCGGTGCATCTTTATTTTCAGGTAAACTGATATCTTGAACATCATTTTCACATAAGTCCTATGGCAATAAAAAATGCAGATAATTTCACAAAAATAGAAATTGATTTCCAGCATGAACCAGAGTCGGTTTTTGTAAGAAAAAAAATTGATATTAAAGTACTTGAGTTCGGCTTTAAAACAGAACAAGATCATAGATTAGTAGGATTTTCATTTTCATAATTCATTAAATGGTACTACATATTATTTTGTATCTTGGCTTTATTTTTATTCATCCATAGCAAATTGGACCAAAAATCGTAACATCACACTAAATTCACAACATAATCAACTATCGATGATTTTTAGTAATACCTATATGAAACATCACTATATGCGCTCTATACCATAGATCATTATTTCTGGCAATACTATAAGTAACATATTGAATAAATCACTAAACTTGTACTTTTCGCAATTATATTATTAATTATTATATATAATTGTGGAAAAGGACAAGTGATTTATTCAATATGTGTAGCAAGTTCCACCAAGTGCCATCAATCTCCAGTATAAACGTTATTATAAGTAACGTCAACAAAGTCCAATTTTTATTATTTTATCATTATGAACATTTTCGTAAATCTTTACTCTTTTAGAAAATCCATATCCATATTAATAATATTATAAATGCGAAACAATCTTGTTAAAACAATCTTGGCTTGAAGTGGAGTGACTTTTTATAAAAACACGTACCTATTAAACAAATAAACTAGCTTAAATGACTAACTAGTGATTCAACTTCGATTTTTTATCTTCAAAATAAATTTCTTAACATAAATATTTCTAAACTGATTTCTTAAATAAAACATGTTAAAAGACACTTCATTAGTCATCAAGATTGTTTAGTTTATGTATAGAAAAGTACCTAACCATAACCAAATGGAGTGTAAAAACTTATTGATGTCGAGTTTACTATATCACATTTTTTATTGAAAATGTTGAGGTTAATAAAACTTCAGACTCGCATGACCTCTTTAACAGACACCAGTAGGTATTTTGCTGTTTTAAGGAACACAGTAATCATTATAAAATATAGTAATTCATGTTACCTTTAAGACACTGGGATGTTTTCTTTCAATGTGTTGCTTTAAATTAGTGGTGTTGCTACAAGTTTTTAAAACTTTAGGACAGTATTTACATGTTGCAGTGGCATTGTCCTTTGTCACAAAATATTTTCTCCAGCCGCTTTTAGGTGTTTTACTGGTAGGATTCATTTTTATTGTTTACCAACAAACAACAAACAACTATTATAATACACTTTCACTCACACACAACTCAACTCACAGCACTCACTAGTGTAGTGTCTCATTCATTTCACCACAGATAACACCACAGATAAATTTTAGTATTTTTATTATACTAAAATACTACTATAATAATACTTAATACTGTAATACTTTCTACACTGAATCTACTTGACTTACGCATAAGAACCAACAGATGGCGCCATTTTTTTATTCAATCGACTGAACTTATTTCGAGTTTTTCCATACCTCGCATAGATGGTGCTATTTAAAAAAATCGATTTTTATGCGTAAGTTAGATAATCGATTAATAAAAAATCGATTAATATTACAATAAAAATCGGCCAAAAAAAATCGATTATTAAAAAAAAATAATCGATTTTTTTAAAAATCGATTATTTTTTAACATCCCTAGGGCCTACTGCTGTCGGCTACGGGTAAGTCCTTGAGATCCACATTTCCAACTTCTTCTTACAGGTGAAGCCTTCTCAGCGGTCCAGCCTATTGCCTGCTAAAATTTATGGCCTTATTATTTTAATTAATATTTTTTGTATGTGCTTTTACAGCCTACCCTACTTAGCGCCACGAGCCGATGACCTCTACGGTCAGAGGTCGCGTCGCCTGCTTGCACTCTGCTGCATTATTTTTCTTTTATTATAGCTTTAGCTACTGCTGTCTTGCCGCTGAGGAGAATCTCTTCACCTGCTTTATTTTAGCGGGTCACTTGGACGAAATTACCTAGTGACAAACTGACCCGCACTTTATTCGTTTTCCAGGGTCTTCGCACCGGGCTTCACGCCATCATTCGGTCGTGAGGCACACCAGCGAGGACCCTGGCACGCCGTCAACAACACCAGCTCCGGTGTCACCAGCTAAGTGCTACTACCATCTTGCACAACGGATCAAGCAACGCCACGGCAGAATATTTTTTATACCGAACCTACCCCTGAGGTTCCCTTCTTAATTACCTTCATACAAATTCATGTAACGCCCCTTTTTACTACGATTATAATTATTTAATTGTAATCATATTTTATTTATCTCTTGCGTCTCCAGCTAGCCAGGTTAGAGCAATTACATTCACCTTCTATAATTAATTCTTAGGCTCATATAGCCACTTTTCAATTACATTATTTAGGTTTCATACTAACCTAACTAACAAAACACCTTTTTTTCGTTACATTGGCGCCCTTCAAAGGTATTATTCTGCCGTAGGTATTGTGTGTTTGATCCGTAAGTACTTAGTTTCTTATATTTTCCTCTTTACTTTACCAGTGTGGTGAATTTTTCACCAATTTTATTGATATTTTATTTTTCACCCAAATGTGGGTAGTTGAACATTTTTATAATTTCAACTTTATTTTTGTATAAACTGAATAATGAACATTCAATTCCATTATATCAGTGATATTACATTATAATATGCATCATAATACCTTTGTTAAATATAATAATAAGGTTTATTAACATTACTTTTACATTTTTTTTGCATTAACTCATTTGGTTAAAGAAAACTAGGTTCTAGTTAATCTAGACAAGTTTATCACTTTTTACAGTAAGTTCTATTGAATACTACATTATACCACTGGTAAAGTAAAGACCTATTTTCTTCTTTTTCTCTGGACTTGTTGATCTCACTGTACTGTACTTCTTTTTACTTACCTTTTTATAATTTTTGTGCAAATGTGTTTATTGTACACAATTGTACCCCGTCAGTGAATTTTATTATTTACTTACCTTTTTATGTGCATATTATTATATGCATAGTAATAACTTTTATAGTTATTATGACTCAACCTATTGCTGGTTGAAATTTTTATTTTGATACTATTTTGTTGTAATGTACACAAATAGCTTACTGTTCACTGACAGGATACTTTTATTCTAATTGTTGCTATCATACAGGCATAGTTCCTTATATAGCAGTACATTACAATTTTTTTGTACAGCCTCGCTCGCACCATAGTTCAATATTACTTTCTTTGGGTTAATTTACCTTTTAAATTCTATACTTAACTGTTTTGTAGTCAGTGTCGCTTTTTGTTGGATCTCTGTATCTAATTAGCTTGTTTATTAAAAAAAAAATATATCCTAACATTCTTTGAAAAGAAAAACAAAGAATAATAAAAGATCTCTAAATATATTATGTATCTTTGAAAAGAACAGCAAAGATTATTCAAATGTTTAAATTGTAGTCATCGTCTGGTTCTGCATATGGATTGTTGAGTCTGGCATATTTTCAAGTCGTTGAGAGCAATTCCCTTAATATATAATTATTATCCCTTCAAACTAAAATAAATACAAGTTAATTAAATTTCAACTTTTCCCCGAGTCCTCTTAAATGACTGGTGTCAAAATATATAGCAGTGTCACTTAAAATAATCAATATTCAATAAAATATTAAACAAACATAAAATAAAACAATGTTCCAACTTATATATTTAATAAATTTAAAGTTTAACCTACAACTTAACTTCTTATGTATGAACAACATTTGTCTTGATCCAATTACCACAATTGGTTAAGATAAGCTCCTTTTCCAGGACTTGCTTTCAGCTTACCATCAGGCGAGGTGAAGTCAAAAACAAATGTATACTTACAAATATTTGTAAATTATAACAAACCTTGTATTTTGCACTAACATTATTTGCATTTTTTGTTATTGCACTTTGGTAATACACTGCCTATACCACAACACTACAATGGTCGTAAGGATATTCTTTTACCTGTGAAAGGGTTATCAGTAAAAACTTTTATTCCATGTACCCAACTTTGTACAGTTGTTGGTGAAAACTTTTAACACTTGAATTAACTCATATGTATCCTGTTGTAGACATGGTCTACAGGTCAATTGTCTTCTTAAGTACTAATGTACTAACTTTTCAGTTGTTTTCGTTCGTATAATTTAAACATTAAATTATTTCTTTCAAGTTTGTTTTGAATGTTCTGAAAGAAAAATATAACTGCAACTTGTCAAACGTCATATGGTTTTGACAATCAAAAGTGTTGCCAGTGTTGTAATTTAAATTACTACTAAATATTTTTTTTAAAATTACTTTGTTTTTTTTAAAACAAAATAATATTATTATTATTCTTTTAAGAATAAAATCTTTCGGACCTTTTAATTAAATTTCAAATATTTTTTTTAACCTTATGGTTATTTCCGTACTTACACTTGTATGACTTTTCCTGGGATGATTGTTTCATTATCTTGGTCCTGTTTGTTGTAAACAACATTCACTGTTTTATTGGTGAACAATAATATTAAATATGTTGGACTTGTTCCAAAAAATAAATAAAAATAAAAATTAAATTTTTTTTTAAATTCTGGTTCTCGATTCATTGAGACTTAAAAAAAAAATCATAAATAAAAATGTTAAATGTTTTGCCTTGTTGCAAACAGTTTATTGATCCGTTGGGTTAACCCTAAAATGCCTTCATGGTGTTATTTTTAAATAATTTTTTTTGGAACTTTTTGCCACTAAACATTTCAACATAATACAAAACGACTACAAAACATTAAAAAAATTGCTTTCTATGTTGAACCTTGGGTTCGTTAATTTTTTGATGTTCAACTTTGTTGAAACTTTTGAATTTTTTTAAAACTTTTTGGAACATTAGTGTTGTCCCAATTGCAACTGATGTTTGCTATATACTCACAGTATGTGGGTCAAATATTATACTAATTTAACATAAATAATAACTCTTTTAATAATAAATTGACTTGGTCCTTACCTTTAAAAGTTATTAATTACACTTTTTGACAATTTGATTGTCTTTAATATTTTTAAACCTTATTACCCTACCGCTGCTATATATTTTCTTCTTCTCCTTCCTCTCTTTGAGAGGGAACTTTGAACTTAGGTTCTTTTTCCTTTATTATTAGGCTTTGCCTAGTAATGGTTGTTGTGGGTCGGTTGGCGTTTTAAACCAACCGACGTGTTTTTGGGTCCGTTGGCGTTTTAAACCAACGGATACCGTATCTTGGCGCTGGGATACTAAACCAGTCGCCGGGAGTTTTTATGGTTTTATACCATTATTCTTGTTATGTCTTCTTCCGAGCGGTTTGCAAACTCGTAAAATAAGCCTTATTGCAGATGCGGTAATGTATACATCTAAAATAAGCCCTATACTAAAAACATAACACTTTCTCTTCTTTTAAGTCGAAAATATATAGTGGTATTTCATTGCTCTCTTTCTTCCCATTGAAGTTGTTGTCTATGACACTTCAATGTTTACCATCTTGTTCGATTTACGTATGAGTCTCCAGTGCCTATTATCCTGGAAACTCTTTTCGAAAGGAACGCGTGTGCTGCATCATTAAGTGGTAACCGCAAAGTATGGATGAACATGATAGGGGAGGTATGTAAGGTGGTATGTTTGTGTAAGCGTGAATCAGACATTTTATTGAGCAGTCCAGTATCGGGTTTTTGGGTAACAAAAACCCAGAACTAATTGGGGGGGTATTGTAACGTTGTGGATTTTATTCAAAATTTTATTTAATTAGTTCCACAACTTACTCAATTAATTCTAGTATTTCGATACTAAATCGACTAATTGTCTATGGTAGCGCGAGCGAGACTGGACATCACTAGTACACTACCTCAGGTGTCAAAACTATGGCACTTGATCGTCCCTTTCTTTTGGCGAACTCCGCCAAGGCAGGTCGCATTTGACCCCGGGCCTACTGCTGTCGGCTACGGGTAAGTCCTTGAGATCAACATTTCCAACTTCTTCTTACAGGTGAAGCCTTCTCAGCGGTCCAGCCTATTGCCTGCTAAAATGCATGGCCTTATTATTTTAATTAATATTTTTTGTATGTGCTTTTACAGCCTACCCTACTTAGCGCCACGAGCCGATGACCTCTACGGTCAGAGGTCGCGTCGCCTGCTTGCACTCTGCTGCATTATTTTTCTTTTATTATAGCTTTAGCTACTGCTGTCTTGCCGCTGAGGAGAATCTCTTCACCTGCTTTATTTTAGCGGGTCACTTGGACGAAATTACCTAGTGACAAACTGACCCGCACTTTATTCGTTTTCCAGGGTCTTCGCACCGGGCTTCACGCCATCATTCGGTCGTGAGGCACACCAGCGAGGACCCTGGCACGCCGTCAACAACACCAGCTCCGGTGTCACCAGCTAAGTGCTACTACCATCTTGCACAACGGATCAAGCAACGCCACGGCAGAATATTTTTTATACCGAACCTACCCCTGAGGTTCCCTTCTTAATTACCTTCATACAAATTCATGTAACGCCCCTTTTTACTACGATTATAATTATTTAATTGTAATCATATTTTATTTATCTCTTGCGTCTCCAGCTAGCCAGGTTAGACCAATTACATTCACCTTCTATAATTAATTCTTAGGCTCATATAGCCACTTTTCAATTACATTATTTAGGTTTCATACTAACCTAACTAACAAAACACCTTTTTTTCGTTACAACACGTTCTTTTTTGTATCGAAACTTTTTGAAGAACATAGAAACTTAACCCATAAAATTTAAAAAAGAATCTGTAACTCACTTGCGAATAATAGCAATGAAAAAGTCACAGTTTGATAATAGGTGTCATTACGTGCCTAATTGCGGTGAAATAATATCAATTTTATGAGCAGGTGTGTTGTAAAAGTATATTATACAATTACAAAGATGTTGTCGTTTACATAGGACAAGCAATATTATTGTAATCTGATACAATTAACAATGTATCAACGTGATGCATATGTTATATGATAAATATCAAGATAGATAACTCTTTATTGTACTCAAATATCATGTTAGTGTATAAGAAAGTAACATCCATCGATCACAATACTTTAAGTCACATGTACAATGTTCTTTTTTGCAGAGATGTGCCGGTATTATAAATACCCAAAAAGTACTAAGTGAGAGAAATGCAGGTCCTTGTATGGCACTGTCTCAAGCTGATGCTCATAGTATGGTAAATATCAGTAGTCAATAATTCTATTAGTATTATAAAACGGTTCCTCCCCGTTTCACAGAATTTTTTATGTCATAATTTTGTTTCGCATAACAACGCATAGCATAAACTTCATTTTGCAGAAAAAGGTTTGGCATACAGTCATTCGGCATACTTTCATAACGCATAATTTTGTAAGTCAGAATCATCTTTTGGCATAACCTTTAAAGCATAATAATCAAAAAGTAGAACCGTCATGTCGCAGAAAATTTACACGCAGAATCGTCACTTGGCATACATTTCACATGCATAATCTTCAAACAAATTGGCATACAAATCCTATATAAAAAAGCTAACATAATCCATGCATGCAAACAAGTAAGCATAAACCCTGCATGTAGTAGGCATGCAGCAAGCATCAGGCATGCAGCAAGCATCAGGCATGCAGCATGCAGCAAGCATCAGGCATTTAGCATGCATCAGGTATGCAGCAAGCATCAGGCATTTATCATGCAGCAAGCATCAGGCATGCAGCATGCAGCAAGCATCAACAAGCACCCTAATGAAATTAACAATCTATCTACCTCAGTGCTGTGCAAGGTATTCAAGCACATAATCGTTAACACATAGCTAATGCGTCACCTAGAGTACTACTCTTTAATTAACGACCCGCAATATGGTTTCAGGCCGAAACAGTCAACTGGTGATCTTCTGGCGTACGTTACCCATCTTTAGGGTAAGGCTATGGACAAGTAAGGCGAGTTACTGGCAATTAGTCTTGACATTGCCAAAGGTTTCGATAGAGTCTGGCACATCGCTCCTTTATATATTTGACGCGAGACAAATGTACATACGTTCATATTTAGTCTTAAGAAACCACATTTTGTAAACTGACGTCTTAAAAATGCCGCAGTGGAGTTTGTTGCACCATTTCTTCTCCACTAGCGCCTAGGAAGCGGTGGTAAACTTAGTTTTAAGCAGAATTTGACGTCAAAAAGCTGTAACAGTGTTGCACTATTTTGAAAAATAAAGAATTTGAATTTAAAAAATACCTACAACGTATGTGATGGAATTATGTGTTCTGAATGAAATATAATGCATGTGCTAAGTATCATGGATTCTATTTCGTGATGGTGTCGGCGACTTGAATATTGAAACGTTATCAAAGTTTTTTATAGGTTCCTCGATTATGATACGCATATCATACCATAATGTACTATTTTTAAATTTATTTTGATACTCTGTGCATAAAGATCATAATTATCCTTCATTAAAGTTTTATTTTTAATTTTTTATTGTATACATTTCAGTATGATATTAAATGATGAAGCTACATTATGAGTGTGTTAAAAATTTGTTGTAAAAATAAGCTTTACATTTGCCATTTAATATATTACTGAATGTTACATTTATTATTTGACTGCCTCTGTGGCGTAGCGGTAGTGAACGCGGCCGCTACGCAGGAGGCGCGGGTTCGATCCCCGCTCAGTGCAAATATTTGTGTGCATGAAATATTAATATTTGCATTGGTCTAAGTGTTTCCATGTATAATATGTATGTATTTACAAAAAAAAAATGTATCTAAGTATGTTTATCCGCATTCTAGAGCCCATAACACAAGCTAGTTAAGCTATGCTTACTTTGGGTCTAGATAGCGTTGTGTAGAATGTCCTACAATATTTATTTATTTATTTAGTATTATAACAGTAATAATTATTTTTAGACAGTATTAATTAGACGATAAAATTGTGATTTAAGTAAAAAGTTTTACAATATTATGTAACGAACTGCCCGTTCTTCTTTGTAATATAAAGGACATATTGAATAAAAGCACTTGTACTCTTCCACAATTATTTAATTTTTTGTTGCCTAACCGGTTTCGCCTTACGGCATTCTCATAGGTTTACAATGGTTCAAACTATTATATTTAGCAAATATATGCTAAATACTAGCCTTTCGCCCGCGTGGATCTCATATCTTCGGTTCTACTCAACCGATTGCAGTAAAACAGACGTAAGATTTTAAATCCAAACAAGACCTTTCTAACAAAAAAACTGCATCAAAATCCATTTTAGTAGTTTTTACGTCCATCGCGGACAAACATTTTCCATTTACAATTATATAATAGTATAGAGTATAGATAGATAGATAATAGTTTAAACCCTTGCTTACATTTTTAGTCAGTGCTTCTTTTATATCGATAAGTAGTTATCGACAGTTTACTGGGCTTCTCTATTATAGACGCCATTTAATGTTCTTATCCAAGTTTAGGTATACAGTTTTTTTTCGTAGGTATGCCACCTCTTATATACTCTAAGGCTATTAGACGATATATTATTAATAATATGTTATTGGTCAATCGCCGATTGACCAATAACAATCATGATTGACGGCATGATAGCATGACGCTTGCATAAGCGTGTAATGGACATTGTCAAAAACTTCACTTAATAAATTATACAAACATACAATATTGCTCAGGAAATAATATCTTGGACTTAAAATGTGCTCTATACGCCCAGTACACGTTTCTTGTGTGTTTTTTGAGGAGAGCATGGGGGTGCTACTGCGGTGGACAAGCTCAATTTCACCAAGTATAGATAATTAATTAGAAAATAATGTTCACGCCCCAGGGCAAAATAGCTAAATTGTATAATAATATTTACTACGAAAATCGATTACTTCTAAGCATTAAGGTCCCATAACACCGTTTGGTAAGGAAATAATTTTCTAATTATGAACATGAAAATTGTATACCTTGCTATTAAATAAATAAATAAAAAAAATAAAAAATTAAGGACCGAACCTATGACTTAACCAAGTTGGCTTGGAGTTACCGTGCTGTGCTGACACACCGTGACCGATAACAGACACTTGCCATTCTTCCACAGTACCACAGTCATACCATCCTGGTCTCCTGTCATCAGACCGTCTATGATAGGGTGGCTCAAGCAAATATACAGCCTTATCTCTTAGTCGCCTTGTACTACACCGCATGGGAAGAGATGGGGTGGCCCAAACTCTACTCTGTCGGGAACCACGCAAATATCTTCAGATCTTACTGTATGTTTACGAACTTTGTATATAGGTACTTTGTAAGGAATGCCGTTGGGGTCTGGGCAGATTTGGAAGTTTTCTTTTTAATTTAACAGTTTATTTCATCTTCTTTGGATATTTGGATCTACCTATCGGCTCGCGCGTTTAGGCATTTCGTATGGCTTCAGTCAAATAGATATAGCTTTCCCATTTCAATACACGAAAAATATTTTCAAGGAATAACCTTGAAAATATTTTTCGAGTATTGAAATAGGTTTTTATTGAAGTCTACTTACTTCATGTTTGACTCTGTTGAAATTATCACGACTGAACCGTAAAATTGCCTAATTTTATCCCTAATGCAATAAATATGCATTTTGAACTATACAGATAGATAGATAGATAATTCTTTATTGTACACCAATAGATTTACAAAGATGACAAGTAGGTAGCATGTATAATAGTTTAATGTACAATGGGCGGCCTTATCGCTGGAAGCGATTTCTTCCAGGCAACCTTGGGATGGACAGTAGAGATAAAAACAAAAGATATGGTGTAGTTATCAAATAAACTAGATACGAGAGAGAGAGAGAGAGAGAGAGAGAGAGAGAGAGAGAGAGAGAGAGAGAGAGAGAGAGAGAGAGAGAGAGAGAGAGCGCGAGAGAGAGAGAGAGAGAGAGAGAGAAGTACAAATCAAGTAAAATTAAATAAATATACGACTTTACGTAAAGTATTATAGACATTATATACAACTATCACATATAAAGACACGTTACGTTGTCATATTTTGATGAAACTTCAAAAGGGGCTTTCTAAAATGATTCTACTGTATAATAAAATTCCTACTAATACAACATAGAAAATGAGCTGGCAACTCCAAGCCATACCTGTCATGGCCTGAACCAATCAACAAACAATATGACGGCGATGTCATTTTTAGTTCCGAGTTTTGCAGCCGGACTTGGTGGCGCGTGACGCGTACTGCGCGCTTTGAGGTACTCTAGTTTAAAAACACGCTTTATTTAAAAGTGAACCAAACTAAAAAGTAATCTTCTATGATAAAAATGAATCCCTAAATGTGTTGCTAAACGCAAATCTCGAGAACGGCTGAAACGATTTCGCTTATTTTTTTTTTAGAATATTCCTTGAAGTACGAGGATGGTTCTTACGGAGAGGAAAATTTAAAAAAAATCGACTGTTAGGCGGTACGAAGGTCGCGGGGTCAGCTAGATACTATTAAATAATTAAGAAATGCTTAGTTTTTCACTCTCACATACGAAGCTAATAAAAGTGTTATTAAAAGTTATTTTATTGTTCTTGGTCACAAACCCTAAATTTAGAGATAGAAATAAAGATTCCGTTAAAATATTCGCATTTAATTCCGAAACGGTATTTTATTATCTACGGAAGAAAAGTTACCGGCATATGTCTTGACTCCAGTGACTTCACAAATTGCACTAGTACGCGTTTAGCGAACTTGGTATGGAGCGCACCAAGATCGGTGTGCGGTAGGGTCGAATCGACCGGAACTATAATAATAATGTCCGTTGGACTGCTATATTTATGCTGACTGCTGCTATCCGATCATTTGTTCAGATTTTTACATACAAAGTCAATAATAGCGTGTTAGAAAGATTCCCTACGGCAATGTAGCCGACAGCAGCGACGGTTACGCATGAGAACTAGAATTTGCTCTCCGGATCGGGTACACGTTAAATTGTTCTGTTTGTAAATTCGTACAAGCAACAGAAAGCTAGGTTGATGGCAACAGCGGTGTGCACAATCAATACAATCTCGGAGTGTCAGTATAGGTTTCGACCCGGTTACGGTACAATGAATCCGATTTTTTCCCTAAGGATAGTGTGGCGAAGAATGCTGCGGTGGATGTGCGGAATTTCGCGTAAAGATCACGTGAGGAACTCCAATATCCGCGGTAGGCGGTAGCCTTCATGTCCGTGATATTGCAGATCAAATGCAGGGGTCACTTTTTGCCAGGCTAGGCTATGGAGCGTAATGGAAATGAGGAAAGCCTGAAAGCGGACCCTGGACTCCGATCTGACGGCCGGAATAAATCGATAATTAAATGCAAATACGATAAAAAGTTGTATAAAATAAATAAAATTGTATTTGCATTAAATTTTATATTATCATTTTATATATTACTAGCTGCCCCGGCGAACTTCGTACCGCCATATTTTCGGCCCGTGTGGTATTCAAATCCCGTTC
The DNA here is from genome assembly GCA_914767945.1 of Eilema depressum. NCBI lineage: Eukaryota > Metazoa > Arthropoda > Insecta > Lepidoptera > Erebidae > Eilema > Eilema depressum. The sequence goes on from OU612026.1 coordinate 8,172,805, forward strand.
CCGCTGCACCCTTATCACTTAGGGGTATGAAAAATAAATGTTGGCAAATTCTCAGACCTACTCAATATGCTCACAAAATTTCATGAGAATCTGTCAAGCCGTTTCGGAGGAGTACGGGAACGAACATTGTGACACGAGAATTTTATATAAAAGATGTCAAATTTTCATCTATAATTAAAAAAAACTGGTCAAGTGCGAGTTGACCTCGCACTTTTAGGGTTCCGTACGAAACTGAACTGAGGGACGAAGCATAAGGTCGTCCCTTAGAACGTATGCTACTTAAACGGTAATTTTTTTTTATTGCGTTGACCTAGAAGTTTTATTCACAGCTGTAAAAAGTTGCAGACCTAAGTATTTGAAATTAATTTACCTTCACGCATTCTTCAGAAAATGGTCTATACAGACAGATATACAGATTTTTTTTTTTTTGGGTAGCCACTTATTCATAGTTTACCGACTTTTCCCTTTGTGCTTCATGCCAAATTTCATAATTCTATCTGAGCAAGTAGTAGCCTGTAGGTTTTGATTTCATACCTAAAATTGAACGGCTTACCTACATAAAAGGCTGGATCTTTCGACAGCATTGACTTAGAACTTCGAAGTCTCTTTTTTCACCCTTTCAAGGATTCCACCTTCATATATTCCCGTGAAAAAGATCTTGACAGAAGAGAGAGAGGCTGATAGACAGATGGACAACGAAACATTCCTATAAGGTTTCCGTCTTTTTCTTTTGAGGTAGGATTCAGGGGGGTTTGGACCCACATAATATTTGCATTAACAAACCCCATTTCAATTTATTATCTTATATAATTAAATCAGTGTCATGTCATGTGGGGACTTTAGTAAATTAACTACACTGATGAGTACAACCTATACTGCTTTACAGTTTTCAATAGCCTTGTTTTAATGTCTAAACAACTAGCCCGCCTCGTTAGTCACGTATTTAACTTAACAGTATTGTTAAAATTACCTATTAAAAGTTAGTATTTTCTACATGCCATCGATAGTAGTGACTGATAAGGCTTACTTAGACATTAAAAAGCTATAAACATGTCTATATACCAGACGCGGTTTTATTAGTACTTAGCGGCTTTTGCATTTTCACTTATTTTGCTAAGGGACTTTATGGGGACTTTACTATTATGTTATCTGTGGTAGGGGTTGCCCGCTATAAGGGATGTGCGTTTGCATATTGAAATTGAAAATACGTAAAGGTACATAAAATATTTATAATCAGAAGCAACTACTAGAAATTTCTTGCTTCTTACTTCGCAAGTTACGGACTTTTCATTCAACCAGTCATTGCTTATTTTACCCCCTTAGTAGCGAAATTTTTATAGTGTAGTATGCACGTATTTAATGTATTTATTTATTTCTAAAAAGACCTAAGTGTATGAAATTTCAGGCTACCTTAGAAAATGATGAATTTTTAAAATTACCGTTTGTTGCCTATTTTACTCCCATATGCCCGGTACACACGAGACTAGTTTTTCAAGCCAGGATAGCAAGCTAGTGATAGTAAACTAGCAAGCTAGCACTACTGGCTTCGTGTAAACAAAACTATCTTAAATTTTAAGCTAGTAAGCTAGTTTACAAGCCAGGATAGTTTTTAATAGGATGGAGTTCTATTTTCAGGCTAGTAGCAGCCCCCAAAACTGAATTTACTATCCTGGCTTGTTTACTAGCTTCATATGACCGGCGAAGCTAGTTAGCAGTTGGCTAGCAAACAGGAACCACGCGTTTGATTTGTTTTTGTACTGCGATGAATTTTTGAGATTGTAAGATGCTACCAACATAGATTAATTTAAAGTTTGTACAATTGTACTGAGACTATGTATACGCGTCATGTGCAAAATACTCATAAACTCCCCCAAATCTTCATTGCGAAATTCTTCCAAAAGTAAAGCAGATGATCCACATTCATCTCTTCTTTAAATCCACGGTCTTGTCCTTACCCGTTTTTGAGTTCGTTTTAGTGTGAATTGGTACAGTTTTAGTCGAATAGTTTTTTTATGCCGTTCATTTTAAACGTGTGGTCACCCCATCTTTCCAGTAAATACTAGCTTAAAAAATAGAAGCCTCGTGTAAACAGAACTAGCATGCTCCAAGCTAGGTCAGCAAGCCAGGACAGTTTAGTAAAAAACTAGCTTACTATCCTGGCTTGAAAAACTAGCCTCGTGTGTACCGGGCATAAAGGTGATTACATACGCGAATGACTTTGACCCCTTTGACCATACAAATGCTCAACGTAATTGGCTCATATTTGAACCGTGAAAATCAGTAAAACCTATTTAATTATAATAGATAACTTTATAGGCGACGATTACAAACTAAGAAGGTTACGTCATGCTAATATATTTATTTAACATATATACCTATGTGAAATTTTAGATTATTTGGATACATGTTGTAGAAAATATTTGGTTTCATAAGAAACTATACTATTTTCTCCTTTTTTATTTAATTTATGAAAAGGAGAAGTTACTCTGTATATCCTGTAGTTACCAGGTATGTGAATTCCAGATGTAGGTTTCATAGTTCATACGAAAAACGGTTTCGAAAATACCAATTTTTCGATGCTGATCTTATTCGGGCCTTAGGTAGTTACATTTTGAAAGAAGGCTGATATTACTTAATCATTTATTTAAAAAAGACGCAGGTGTATGAAATTTCTTGCTTGGAATATGGCAGACTTCCATACAAACGTTCCATATTTTATTTTACTTCCTTAGTAGGAAATTTAAAAAAAAACCCTTTCTTATTGGATGCTTTTGCATAAACATAAAAAGCATCAACTGTCGAAATTTCAAGTTTGTAGGTCCAGCGGTTTATGGCCACCATTAAGGAAGTAAGTCAGTCAGTCAGTGGGAACTGGGGACGACTAGATTATTAATATTAATGTTATCGGAATCTATTTTTCATTTCGGGTGAGTTAGGGTTGGGGATTCTCCTTAGGTACCTACAGTTACACCTACTCATCATCATCATCATTTGAGCGATGACTGCGATAAGTACCGATAAAATCCGAGGCATTGACCTCGTAGTCTGGGGTCTATGTAAATAAAATACCTACCTACTTTATCATCAAATAAAAATAATAAAAAAATATATATTATGCACCTACATAGATATAAATTACGATTTTTGTCTGTCCATGTCCATCGCTTGAATCACTGTTCAAACACGACGACGAACGGCAGAGAACGAACGCTTCGTGTCACATATCACATTGTTTGTTCCATTCTCTCGTACGTAACTGTTTTGCGGATCGCAATTCGCTTCAGTCAGTTCAATTCGTTCAGTAATATCGCGGCATTGGTACTGTGTCGACGCGTAGTCGTGACGTCACAACAATAACATAACCTCTTTACTGTTATCGCGAAACTTTCACTCGTCCGTTTTTTGAAAAATATTCAACACAGTTTTAATTGTTACGTCTGGGAGTAAAATTATTGTATAAAACTTTCTAGTTGCTCGATCACGTTCACGTGTGAAACCAGTGTTTACATTACTTGCCATTGCTTAGTGTTCTGTTCAGTTTGCAGTTTTGTGTTTTGACCGTGAACTTGTTGCTTTGAACTGCGTCTGTGTGGTAAGTAAGAAAGAACTAATATTTAAATTTTAACCTCTACGTCATCAGTCATTTACAAAACGTATTACACTCTCATTTCGCATGTCTTAGTTGCGTTAATGCGTTATCGTTGGCTATGCTATGAGTTTGTTTTACTATAAAGAAACTAGAAAGAAAGAAAGCAAACTTACAATCAATTAAAATAGGCATAAGTATGTAAGTAGGTACGAGTATGTAACTAGTTCTATTACATGCATAAATATTTTTGCTTGTAAAATGTTAAAATTTTGCTGTTATTTTAAAGGGACGTAGGTACGTATATCATCAGTAGGTACATCAGTACCTACCTAACCAGGTAAATAGATTGCCTGATGATATTGTAGATTCTTAATAAACTATCGAATGTAGTAGAATATGAATTAAATAATTATTAATTATTTAATGATAATACCTTCTGTTCTCTAGAGTACCTACCTAGTCCTCAGATTAAAAGAATAGTACTATTATTTTAGTCTGAGACCTAGTCGTATTCTATATTCTATTCTTATGGATAATAGGTACCTACCTATTAAGTAGGGTAGGTGCCTACCTATAAATATTTTGAAAAGCAAGAAGAATGCACTACGTACTTAAGTCACACACACAATTTAATTTATTTATTTATTTATTTATTTATTTATTTATTCGGAGGACCAACAGCCATAACAGAGGTATAGTGATTTACATTAGTTACATACAGCCAATTACAGGTCCTCACTGATACAATTCAGACTATGTTGTAAAAAGCGGACTACAAAGATTATTTATCACTTCATCGAATTGGAATGCTAGGTAAATATTACAATACTTATTTCTCTTTCTTAGTAATATAACTGTGCTGTGTGAATCGTACCGCAATACAAATGAACAAAATATCTCCAATTATCTTTAAAATTGTTGAAAAAATTCCAGGCTAAGCAACCTCCTGACTGATGCTATACTTGCGTTAAATATATATTATCAATATCATGCTGCGAGCTTGCCGCGTTAAGTGCATTACACGCCCTCCACAAAAACGCATTTTGACGGTAATTGGTTGGCACAATAGGTACGTACAGGGGCATAAAGTGACGTAGGATTTTGACAGGTGTATTGATATTGATCCTAGCCAGAAGGTGGGGGCTATCAACTCTGTTGTTTAGAATTTTTTGAATGTACATTACGTCAGCAATTCTCCGCCGATGCGTTAATGGGAGAAGGTGGAATCTAGCGCACAATTCAAGGTACTCATCGGGCTTGTACACTACTTTAGCGCGATAGCATAGGTACCTGATGAACTTCCTTTGGATACCTTCCAGCCTATCAATGTAGATATCGTATCTAGGATTCCAGACCTCAGACCCGTATTCTAATACACTTCGAACATACGTACAGTACAATATTTTAATGGTCTTAACTTCCTTAAAGTTGTTCGAAGTACGCATAATAAAACCTAAGGCTCGAGATGCCTTTTTAGCTATTTTTAGCTAATAATGTAACAATTTACAATCGTAACGTTTACTAGGAAATAAAGTTAATTTTAAGTAACTACTGTAACTAGGTACCTACCTACAGTATGATCACTTAATTTTGTACTAAGTGATAACGTGATACAGATCGTGCAGATACTATGAAACGTTTCTGCCTTCTTGGCCTTGAATAGGTGTGATGTCCGCATTTTTTTAAATTTAATTTATCGAGTATCGACGTAACTAGCCTATTTGTTAAATATTTTGCCGGTTTACATCTACTTATGCTGTACCTACTTAGAATATTATGTTATTGTTACAATAGATATTTTGCCGGTTTACATCTACCAGTGCTGTACCTAGGATACCTATATTATTGTTACAATAGTTATTGAGTAATAAGATGAGAATGAGCGAATAAGATTAGTAGGTACCTACCTACCAACCTACTTATCGGGCGCCAAGTGAGAAAAACCATACCTACACCTGCTTAACAATAAACGTATTTTAAGTCCTAAACTTTTCCTACCAATTGTCAAAAGTCAGTAGGTATATGTAGGTAGGTATAATAGGTATAGGTAGTTAAAACCAAAATTGGAGATGATCGAGTCTACCTGCCTGCCCGTGATAGGGTTAATAAAATTGTCGTGTATCGTAGGTACCTATCTGTCATTCTATTGCGATAAAGATTAATAAGATACAGTGATGTACCTATCTATCCACCAAGATAGATAAGTGTCCAATGCGGAAGTAAAAAATGAACAGACCCAGTGCAACTTGCAAAAGTGAAATGTTAGTGCAAGCACAGTAAACAGTGCAAGCCAGAAGCCAGCAAGTTACGTACCTACCTACGTAGTTATTATACCATTTCAAAATTGTCAATCCTTTGTCGTCGCATCATATTGCATAACCAGAACATTGACATGACATTGAGGATTATTGACACGAAAGAAGAAGAAGACAGAACATTGGTTTGCTGGTAGAGAATGCCTATACAGGATTTGATGTTACCTACGTGTGAAATTCTACACACGTTTCACATTACATTACTTAATTCAATTAATAAATTAATTAATCTGAATCTCAACTTCTGATTTGCGTCTGTTCAATAAACTCGATGATGAATTAAACATGTATCAACTACTACTAGGTATAATCGCGCCACGTATCTTGGACCTAAAATGTGCTCAAAATGTGCCCTATACGCGCAGTACACAACTCTTGGGTGTCTTTTGAGGATAGCACGGGATGCTACTGCGGTAGACGAACTCAAATTCACCAAGCATAGACTACTACAAAGCAATCCGCGGGCGCCAGAGCCTCGTATGTCTTACAATTTAGGTCCAAGATACGTGGCGCGGGTTTATACAATTATGTTATTGTATAAGGCACTTGCTTTGCGACCTTGCAACAAGTAATGTAAAGTATAGATAACCTTAAATTAAACTAGTTGTTATTTCATTCTGCTGTCTACTAAGTATTTTATCATAACTCAAAGATATGAATGGGCAGAGAACCGTAGTAGCTTTGAGACGGAATGTGAGCCGCCGCCGCCGCCGCCCGTAGGCCGATCGATACTGCAGCACTTGCAGTGGCCGTTTTAGTACACTAGACAGCAAGTAAGGCATTATTTACATGGCTTTATTTTATTTGAAAAGAAACAAAAGATCACGGAGAAAGAGAACATGATGTATCAACGCACAACGTAAATAATAATCGGGCAACAAGACTTCTAATACGAGAAATATTCCTCGTTCACTTGAAACTTGAAGTTAAATTAGATTTTTTACGCAATGAGCTCATGAATATTCTCGAGCGGTAGGCCAAAAAGTTGAAGCATAACTTTGAAGCAGCAATAAATTATGACTAGGGAATATCAAACGTAATATGTTTTATAATTTTATAATATGAATAAAACTCAGTAACCAACACTCGTCTATAAAGTCATTGATTAATAAAACTTGAAAAGGAGGCCGATGGGAATTATACTAAATGAACCATTCACCATTATCAGATATGATAAGATTATAAAATATTGTAAGATCGAATGGTAAAAATAAACATTACATAATGTTTTATACATTTTCCTATTACACACCTATTACCTGAGCAGATAAAACGTTTATTTTATATGTACATAATACGTTACGACCCTGAATGACTTAATAAACTAGGTCGAACGAATATTTCTTACGGCTTGACCAATAAATGTCAAGAAATTCTGTGAAGATTTATACATCTTCATTACACCTACACACAAGTAATTAAATTGCCACTGGGTTATCGGACTTCGTCTTATTGCATTTCCCATCACCCAAATTGTTATTCCGGTTGCATCTAAATGTTACACTTAAGAGCCCGGTGTCCGATTACCCGATGTGACTTATCTTGCGTTTTTCGGAAACGACTACCATCTGACTGACCGCCTAACCTCAAGAAGAAAGTCAGCGCCAGAGCCTCCTCCGTCGCAGCAGGTGTACGCTGGCTTGCAGCTGACATTAGCTTATACCCCAAAGATCTTGGTGCATCGGGGTCCCCTAGTACTATAATAATGTGTACAATATACATGTAAGCATTTTACAAAAACAAAATACGTGTTCACGAACCCCTATTACAAGCTACCTATAGAATAGATAGGACTGTGTAGTAGTTTTATGTCATAGAATATTTATTTAATATCCTTCTGACTTCATATTATTTTATGGAGTCTTTATTACAATACCATCTTATTCTTAAGTAGACATAAATCACATTATTTCAGTGCAATAACCCAGACAATGAATTCCTTTGTGATGAATTTTCTCGTTTTCCTCCCTTCGATAACGGAGTCAATTTTGTTGAAAGTTAATATTGTGTAAATTCAGTAAATTGTCGAAGAACAATGATGGCAGGCATTAGTCTCATCTCTTATCTTCTGGATTTTATTGATGACTAGCTGTGCCCGTGACTTCATCCGCGTAAGCTTAGATATTTCTAGGTTTTAATTTGTTAGCGCTGCACCTTAATATTATTAACTGAAATGAAAATAGTCTATGTTACGCCCTCAGACTGAAAGAAGTTACGCCATGTAACATTAGCTATCCACCAGTGAAAATCTCGCCCAAATTTGCAAGATTATCATCAAGTAGACTCAAAAGTTTTCCACGTTTGAACGTTGCACGTCTTGTCATTAAAATTTCAAACTACCTCGATACACTTACGTAAATAAGGAGATTTGAAACTTGTTCGTATTCCGATTACTAACATAACTGGCAGACAGATGCGATAAATAAAAACCTTATCAAGTTTAATATTAAATCCTAACTAAACTCATTTTCAAGCCTAATATAAAATTAATATCTATTGTAATCCAGTTACAAATCAAAATTTCCAGCGTTCAGAAGGGCCTGAGCTGAGATCTCACAAACCGGATCAGTTCATTTTGTACTCTCCGAAGCGAGAGGTAATAAAACGGCTAAAACTTAATAGTTATTTGTTATACAAGAGTGCAAAGTTGCTTTTTACCGCGTGCTCATTTTTGATGACCGAGCAAGCGAAAGATTCTAAATTTGAATCACGAGCATAGCGAGTGATTCACAAATTAGAATCTTGAGCGTTAGCGAGGGAATCAAAAGAGCACAAGGTGAAAAATCTTTGCACTCGAGTGCAACACGTAACTTTTCATCCCACCTCAGCGAGGAAATAATGAAATGCTTCTCCTTCCTAGCGTTAATTCCCAGTCAGCATCCGAAGCTTTCACCTCGGAGTCCGGGGTCCGCTTTACCAGTCTTAACTGCGGATTTGGCTGGACCTCGATATTTGACGTGAAGTGACTGCCATCTGACCTCCACAACCCAATGATGACATTAGGCGATATCGAAGCATTGCAGCCAGACCGTTGTTGTTGAACTTTTTAGGGCTCCAACTACCCGTAACGACTGCCATAGATGTTCGTATGGCATCCGTGACCGACGGCTTAACGTGCTCTCCAAGGCACGACCAGACCAATGCAAATACCCATTTTCATGCATAAAAAATATTTGCACTGAGCGGGGATCGAACCCGTGCCTCCTGCGTAGCGGCCGCGTTCAATACCACTACGCCATGGAGGCTGTATAATATGTGTAGTAATACTAGTAATAAAATACAACAAAATAAAAATTCAACAACAATGTCAACAATAATATGACGTGAAAAAAATTGATGCGCGCAAAGCAAATTAAAAAAAAAGTACACCAAGGAGGTTACGAGTCTGAGTTTTTCATGAATTAAAAAAAAGTTGTATGATAAATTCGGCACCATAGAGGTAGAAGTAAATAGGTTTAATGATGTTTTGAGCCCACAAACCTAGTACACACGATGTTCTAAATTCAAATTTACTTTACCTCTCTAGAGGATAAAAACGACTTTTACGCTCAGTTATCGAAGAGCAAAAATAGTCTTTCCGAGATGGTGGGATGAAAATAATATTATTATATCGGTGGTTAAAACTAACACTAATGAAGTTATAAAGGATTGCATTTTTGTGAGTGGTTCAGTTCACTCAGAAACGGCCCGTTTTAAAATAAAGCTGTTTCCGATAACTCTTTATATTCGGAAATACATAGGTTCATATGTTCAAAAGGTCCTCTTAAAATTAGTGTGATGATTTCTTTATAGCATAATTGATAATTAGAACGAAATATTCTACTAATTAAAAATGTGGCTGGTTATTTGTTACTCAATTAACTACTAATTGGACGGATAGTCTATCTAGTCGTGCTACAGTTCTACGCAGATAGACCATTAGTAGAACAAAGGATATCGGATAAGGCTATTTATTACGAAAATGGGTTTCGTGTGGGAACAAGATCCAATTTTAACTGTAGGGTCCAAGGTAACCAAATTGCGACTAACTCTAGTCTATTAAACGAGCACTTTATATTTGTCCATTATGTGCGAGTAATAAACTTAGTTCGGACAGTAGACCTAGTAGTAACGACAAGAAGGATTCACATTGATTAGAGATTTAGATAAGATAGACATAAATTGTGAAAGGCCATTAAAAAGAGTACGATAGTATGAGTTATTCCGGTTGGATCCCCAAATATGATCCACTGCCGATTTTTATTCATCATAGGCATAACCCTAGCACATTCTTACGAGTTGTGGGTCAATGGCTGGGTCAGGTTTTGGATGGGTGACCGTTGTTTACATTACGAGGTTAAGCTTAATTGAGTGGGTCGGGTTTTGGATGGGTGACCGTTGTTTACATTACGAGGTTAAGCTTAATTGAGTGGTTCGGGTTTTGGATAGGTGACCGTTGTTTACATTACGAAGTTAAGCAAAATTGGCTGGGTCAGGATTTAGATGGGTGGCCGTTGTTTACATTACGAGGTTAAGCAAAATTGGCTGGGTCAGGATTTAGATGGGTGACCGTTGTTTACATTACGAAGTTAAGCAAAATTGGCTGGGTCGGGTTTTGGATGGGTGACCGTTGTTTACATTACGAAGTTAAGCAAAATTGGCTGGGTCAGGATTTAGATGGGTGGCCGTTGTTTACATTACGAGGTTAAGCAAAATTGGCTAGGTCGGGTTTTGGATGGGTGGCCGTTCTTTACATTGCGAGGTCAAGCTTAATTGGCTGGGTCAGGATTTGGATGGGTGGCCGTTGTTTACATTACGAGGTTAAGCTTAATTGAGTGGGTCGGGTTTTGGATGGGTGACCGTTGTTTACATTACGAGGTTAAGCTTAATTGAGTGGGTCGGGTTTTGGATAGGTGATGTATTGTACATATTTGAAAAATAAACAATCTTAAATGAATAAATTAAAAAAAAAAACTAAAGTAAATATTTAAAAAATGTAATCTTGACAAGTTTACAGGCTGTAATATGAAAAACAAAATTGTTGCAATTATTTTTTGTCAATCGACAGGTGATTGAAAAATTAACTGATTGACTCCCTACACTGAATGAAACCATCGTGTTTCTAAGTGCCAAGTCTATACTATAATATTCTTTGTAAAAGTGCAGAAGAAATCCGCCTTTATAAGGACTCCAAGATCCATATATCTAGACCCAAAGTAACCACACCAACTAGCTTGGGTCATGGATTCTGATATACGAATATACATACTTAGTTAAGTTTCCTTTTGTAAATACATACATAAAAACACCCAGGCCAATGCAAATAGATACATTCATGCATACAAATATTTGCAATGAGCGGGAATCGAACCCGCGACGTCGAACGCTCTTACGCTACGCCACGATCATCGCCGTATAATCGTAAATGTTCAGAGCCTCTTTTCTACTATTTCCTCCTTTTTATTAGGGTTCCGTAGCCAAATGGCAAAAAACGGAACCTTTATAGATTCGTCATGTCTGTCCGTCCGTCCGTCTGTCTGTCTGTCTGTCCGTCCGTCCGTATGTCACGGCCACTTTTCTCCACACACATACATACCATACCTACATACCATACATATGTATGGTATGTATAAAAATACTCAATATACAAATACAGTAATAAAATATAAACAACTAATACCATACACACAATACGTATCTATAATAAATATACAATAACTATATCTATATACCCATATACATACATAATACTTATATCATAATAATGACATATCGTAATAATACATGTTAATACATGTCTACACAACGCTATCTAGAATTCTAGACGCAAAGTAAGCATAGCTTAACTAGCTTGTGTTATGGGTTCTAGAATGCGGATAAACATACATAGATTTTTTTTTATTTTTATATAGGACACGTCAATTTGACTTCGCCTCGCCTGATGGTAAGCTGAAGGCAAAGTCTCTGAAAAGAGCGTCACCATTACAGACACGTGCGATTGGTGGACGCACGCAACTCGATTTTGAAGCAGATATCCTCAACCGATTTTGATGAAATTTTGTATACATGTTAGTTTAGGGGATAATGCAATAATATGGTACCATGGAGCTGGTCTGATGATATAGTCAGAAGATGGCCTTAAGAACTACTAAACTAAACAAGAAAAACCTATCGAGTTTGAGCTCATTTGTTTTGTCTTAGCTAATTCTCTGGTATTCTTAGTACCTATACAGTATCTGTAGATGGTGTCTGAAGATGACCATAGGAGTTTGTCTTCAGTAATTGAAGAAATACCATTTATTGTACCAACAGCGACAATTTACTGGCTGTCCGGCTTGTAGGGCTGTATACCCTACATAGCCCCTTCTCTGCTTGTGGAAGGACAATAACAAACTTAACATAATAAATAGCAAACAACAATTTCAACAATCACTGCGAGTAGGTACATACTGGATATGCTGCGAGTCTCGCAGGCGCGTGCATCGTTACGGACAAACTTCTGAATCGTCATTCATTTGAATCGATATGTAGGTACACCACAGACATCATAAGTAAACACGCTATTATGTAGGTACCTATATACAATTGGTGGTTTTATCGCACAGTAGCAATATTATGTATAATGTGAGTAGGTACTTATTTTTTTTCTATAAAATGTTTCTAATTTTAGTTTCCCTACCGATGCATGAAGAGAAAAGTTGAAATGGATGAAATAGGAGATATAAGTATGTACCTATATTGTCAACATTTACCAGAGCAGTAGCTAGGTATTATTTACGCCGCATTGGAGTGACACTGCGTCTATAGACTTTATTTATCATTATACCATTAAAAAAAATACTTACCTTATTACCTTACCTTATTTAATTAAATTTATATATATTTAATAGCTTTAACTTACACTGATCACCTCTCTGTATAATACAGATATTAAATATCATCAGTGTTATATCTCTTATCTAGTGTTTTATGACTACCCTAAAGTTGGGAACCGCACCTTAGCCTAGCAACATTACGCGAGCGGGAAGTTTCACTATAGAGCGAGACAGAGTATCGTTTTTGGACACAGTGCGGGATATGCAGCCATTAGCGAATGCGGCTTCTGGTTTGTTCTGTATTCTGAGGTTTTACTATAACTCGCTCACGACTCTCCTGATCATGTGACCTAAAATCAAATTAACTACGAAGCACAATAACTCCATATGCAATTTAAGCATTTTGCTTTATAGACGAAAGACGAAATGTAAAGAATCAACGGTCACCCATCCAAAACATGGCCCAGTCAATTAAGCTTAGCCTCGTAATGTAAGAACGGCCACCCATCCAAATCCTGACCCAGCCAATTAAGCTTGACCTCGCAATGTAAAGAACGGCCACCCATCCAAAACCCGACCTAGCCAATTTTGCTTAACCTCGCAATGTAAAGAACGGCCACCCATCCAAAACCCGACCTAGCCAATTTTGCTTAACCTCGTAATGTAAACAACGGCCACCCATCTAAATCCTGACCCAGCCAATTTTGCTTAACTTCGTAATGTAAACAACGGTCACCCATCCAAAACCCGACCCAGCCAATTTTGCTTAACTTCGTAATGTAAACAACGGTCACCCATCTAAATCCTGACCCAGCCAATTTTGCTTAACCTCGTAATGTAAACAACGGCCACCCATCTAAATCCTGACCCAGCCAATTTTGCTTAACTTCGTAATGTAAACAACGGTCACCTATCCAAAACCCGACCCACTCAATTAAGCTTAACCTCGTAATGTAAGCAACGGTCACCCATCCAAAACCCGACCCACTCAATTAAGCTTAACCTCGTAATGTAAACAACGGTCACCCATCCAAAACCTGACCCAGCCATTGACCCACAACTCGTAAGAATGTGCTAGGGTTATGCCTATGATGAATAAAAATCGGCAGTGGATCATATTTGGGGATCCAACCGGAATAACTCGATAGTATAGACAGAATCACAGAAGCATTTTTTTATCACGATACGAGGTTGTATTTTTTTTCTACTTTACACTATACGTAAGTTACGTAACGAAAACACTGTTGCATAAAGTAGATAGTCTTTAGATACCTACTATAGTATGACATATCCACGAATGTGTTATCAAGTAAAACTACATTCTATAGAGTATTGCTAGTTTAAGTACTTATGCCATAACAATTCTTAGTGAGGTTAACAGAAGTAACCTAAGCTACGTTATCAGAAGTCTTGCCTAAATAAAGTGGTTCCGAAACGAATTATGAGCGCTCCTATCCCTAATGTATTTACCCATTATTATAAATTCCGTAATCCCGGTTATTGAGATTAAGTCACGAACATAAACATACGCTGGGTTTAGAATGCCTACCGAAACCTCTTATCATGTCCCCGACCACTTGATTGCTTTTCGACTCTCGCAATGTACCCTAATAAACCTGGCTATTTACAATTAATGTTATTTAATTACATACAGTGTCAACTTTGACTATGAGCCCATGGTACGGCATTTTAGGTACGATAGGAAATAGTACCACGTCCTTGCATGCTATAGTCCCAGTCTGAACCAATATTCACTTTGATGTCATACGTCAACTACTGCCATTTAAATAATACCGAGTGTATAACCTAAGTTTTTACTGCAGAGTGCAAAACGTAAGTAATAAATCGGGCTAACCTTGTCACACAATCACACAGCTAGTTCATGATCAAGTTCGCGATTATTCTGCAACCAGTTTCAACTGGTGTCTGGTTGTCATTATGTAATTAGTAATTACCATAGAAGCACATTAATACACCTTGGTGTTTTTTAATAGATGAAGTGGTACAATGGCAATCAGAGCATGATTGCCCGCTAATTCAAACCTGGCACAACATGCAAAACTTGTACTAGCGGGAAAGCAAAAACTTAACTATTTAGACTTGGTCGAAGTTCTTTTTCGTAAAAATGTTGTGAATCTCTTCTATTTAAATAATTGTTTATCATCGGGTCTTTGCTCTCGATTCATAGTACAAAAGTTCAAAACTTGCAGTTTTTATTCATGAAGTGCCAATCAAGTCATACATTCTTGGGGAATGGTTTACCCACACCCCGATGTAGGTACCTATATGGAGGAGTGCAAGTTAACTGAATCAATTCTTGATGAATGGTTCTATGCTTTCAGCATCAATTCCACCAATGTCTAATAGAAGAGCTATTAACGTGGAGAGCAAGTTACCACACGTGACCTCATGCCTATTTCAACGACATCATCCATCGGTCTTTTGCTTCCACTTTGTTGATAAAATACTGTAGGAGTATAGTTAGCTTACTATTCTTGCATGTTCCCGCAAAATTATTATTGTCGATTCACGTAAAATCTCAAAACTTGTAAACATGTCAGATAAGAGTTCTTAGTCATCGAAAAGCTCTTTTATCTATCAAAAAATTCTAGTGTTTAAATATGTGAGACGTCATTAACCCCAATTTCCCAAAATAATTCTTTGAAATGATTCTTCATCTCATAATTTCAACGTTTCAAAACGTACTTGTAGGTTAACCATTGAATAGTCAATAAACGTTTGAACACATTACACACATCACATCAGACATTATGTTAAATATATTTCCAGTTAGCCTTGCCAAATTCGAAATAGTCCATGCATGAGAAGTCTGTCGTGTTTGAAATAGCTGTATTTTTTTATAGTTATGTTTATTTATTTTTTGGTACCAATGAGAATCAATCGTCTACTTGATCTTGGTGCTCTGATTTGTTTAGACATGTTTCACATTGTTTGCTAAACCAAATGACTAAATATTTAGAACTCTAACAAAATCTTTCTTGGTAATTTCATTCACAAGGAGTTGGAGTTAGTGACATAATATTGGTACCTAAGTGATCGATCTATGTTCAAATATGAATTGCAACAGGCTGATGATTGATTGATGACCATTGATCAATTCAGTTTGTACCACACCTTTATTTAAGTTTTTCGATGGTTTTAGTTAGTCGGTTGGTGATGGTTAGTTTGAAACTAACCAAATATCTTTTCGACACCGGTCAAAGTAGGCTTAGGCTAAAACCCAACCACTCTTTGCGGAAGTCTATGAGGGACCTGTGATTAGCAGTGGATGTGCTATGGCTAAATAATAATGCATTGAATCAAGTTAGTGTCACTGTCATCAATTTGTCTTCTGACTACCTTATAAATTGTGCCGATTTGCTGCGAAAGCCAATAAGAAGAAGAACTTATGACTATTTGTGTTTTTGGAAGTCTTCTAATCTGTTGATTACGTTTGACCGCTTAGGTCATTCAACATGTGGCTATAGTGACAGATGTTAATAAAACAACAAAACAGGGACGGGTCTCATCTCAGGTAGGTGAGTTGGCAGAGCATTCCTACTATTGGATTCCAATCCATTATCTTATATATAAAATTCTCGTGTCACAATGTTCTTTCCCGTACCCCTCCGAAACGGCTTGACCGATTCTTATGAAATTTTGTGAGCATATTGAGTAGGTCTGAGAATCGGCCAACATCTATTTTTCATACCCCTAAGTGATAAGGGTGCAGCGGGAACGGGGTTTGAATACCACGCGGGCCGAAAATATGGCGGTACGAAGTTCGCCGGGGCAGCTAGTAATATGTAACATGTTATTATTAGAAACCATTTAGAAACTACAACGACTTCATTCAGTTTATTTGTTTCTGCTCATGAAAAATAAAAAGGCTCATGATATGTACGTATGTAAGCAGTATGATATTGGCAATGGATAACGACTGTAGTAAAATATGGTATCAAAGCGTGACAATATTAGTAAAGCTTGCTTTTTAAGGCGTAATTTCCTTCAACGAGCCATCTGTTATAAACAAGTTTGTAGCAAGTGATTATTTCTGTAATAATTATTGCAGTACCTAATACCGTCTTATGTCATGTTTGTCTATTAAATCAGCGATCTAAATAAACAATATTGAAGGCTGGTAGATATCCCTAAAATCTACTTCCGCTGGATTTTACCAATGCAGCATAAACGTGTTTAATTCAGTTTATAATACGTTGCAAAGATGACGAACTCACTTAGTTAAATATGTTGGACGTTAAGGGTGGTTACACCAGGAAACATCCTTTTAATCAAACTAAGGTTTCACTGTATTTTACTCAATGAAACTCATAGAGTAAAATGTGTTTACAACACACCTGCTCATAACAGTGATATTATTTTACCGCAATTAAGCACGGAATGACACCTATTATAAAACTGTGACTTTTTCATTACTATTATTCACAAAAGTGAGTTATAGATTCTTTTTTAAATTTTATAGGAAGTGTCTATAATTGTCTATGTTCTTAAAAAAGTTTTGATACAAAAAATAACGTGTTTAATAGTACGAATAAATTAATACGCCTATTGTATGGTCATTTGATGCATTTTCGTATTTAAATAAATAATTTCAACTTGTAATACTTGTGTAATAAACAAAATTTTCGCTCAAATTTAACTTTTTTTTTTCTCTAAGTACAGAAAAAAAAACAGAGTAAAAAAAAGTTAAGTTCAAACTTCATTTTTTTTTAAATATGGTCGACCGCCATTGTTAAATGCGCGCGCATAGGAAAACGAATTAATTTGTAGTATTGTTTATTTAGTATTTGTAGTATTGTTTTATTCGCAAGTGTGTTGTAAAACGTCGTATGGCACGTGTGAGCATGATGATTACCGTCCTCGGCTGTCTTAAGACCCTCGCCTGGCGGCTCGGGTCTCAATGGCGCCTCGGCGGTAATCACCAACGTTGCTCACTTGTACCATAATGTACTATAATGTACTTTAAATTCCAGCGAACTTGTTTATCGGTGAAATTCAGTCTTGGTCATTCAGCGGTTTCCTAATGGTTGAGGTTCGGATGTGATTGAGAAGTTGTGGGTTACAACCCCACTCATTAATCAGCAAACTCACTAATAAAGAAATTATAAAGCCCACTACACCACTATAATAATGATGCTTGTATAAGATTGGTATACGAAAACACCTGTGACCTTCATTCACATCTAAGTAAAATGGTTTATTTTTTATTAAGTATTTTATTTTTTAAATACATATCCTGTATCATACATGAAAATTTACAACCAAAAACAACAAAAAACAAAAATTGTAATACAACACGTTTCAATAATATCATTTTTATGAAGTTACCGAATACATAGGTACCTACTTAAAAATAATGATACATAAACTCCTTTCATCTTTCGGCAGTGACATCCTCAAAAGACAGACAGCGATCTTGGTAACACTATCCACCCCTTTCTGGTTACGAGAAGTACCTAAGGTTTTATTTTATTAATAATAAATCCATGTACCTAAATATTCATACAAATGTGAAATGGAGCACAGCGGTATCTTCAATCACGAATCTGAGGAATACAATACAACTGAACCGTGTGAAACCGAAACTGTACTACTTCTATACTATTATATAATTGTAAAGTGGTCGTGTCTGTACATTGGAGATATTTAAAAAAAAATACTTGGGTTATGTTATGTTAACGATACTGAACACGAAAATATTTTTTTTGAATTTCCTGTCTGTTTGTCTGTTTGTCTGTTTGTCCGCGATGGACGCAAAAACTACTGGACGGATTTTGATGCGGTTTTTTTTGTTAGAAAGGGCTTGCTCAGACTTAAAATCTTACGGTTGTTTGATCGGAATCGGTTGAGTAGAACCGAAGATATGAGCAACGGTCGCGTTAATCGACATGCACGCGGGCGGAGCCGCGGGCGGAAGGCTAGTATATTATATTCTTTTGATCATTACGGTCTGCAGAACTCAGTAAGATAATATAAATTCTTCCTTTTTCCTTGTGCTGTCAGAAGAGGGCTTCCTTTATAACTTTTAAGTACATAACATATGTAATAAGGATGCTCTAATGCCATTCATATGGCAAGAGTTAGAGATATGGTCTCTCTTCACTTGCTAATAAGGTGATAGAGAACGCCCGCAGGCCCACCCACAACCCGTTGTCCAAGCAAATCTGGTTCGAAACATAAATCGAATGGTTAGCCCTAGGGAAGCTACATGGTGTTTAAAGACAAGTTAATATCGAACAAAGTCAGTCAGTACTTCCGATTTTTACAGTCTTTGACTTCTTGGATTCCCTGCCCTATAATTGTGTTAATCTATTCTAGTACAACATAACCTATTATCACTTATAGGAAGTAAACACCTAGGTTAGGTACCGCCAACACTTAGGTATACGGCAAAATGTTAGCCACACTAGCAGGTGTTGGCAAAAACTTTACGAATCAAGAAATTTAAAATATAGCGGCAAGTGATACTACAAGTAAAATTTAAATAGTGTTTACTGTTTAGTCTAACAGTGAGGCAAATATAATTTACACTTTAAGTGATTCTGAAGAGTCACCGACCTAGTAATCAGTTTCTCAAGGTAAAATACAAATCAACCACCACGCAGTGTGATATAATAATGAGCGATTGTACAATAGTAAAGAATTCAGAGCTTTGGAGTTGAGCCAAACAAACTTTTTGAAATTATCAGGGCATTGACAGTAGCGTTATGTGAAAACTAAAGAACGTTTCTTTGAGCATAAATTTCAATCTAGCGATATATTATTGTCACGTAAATGGCGAACGAAGAAGAAGAGTGCTAATTCGGGGTTAATGTCTAACGATGCTTACAGCCATTTCATACATTGACCTAAACTAAACTATCATGTATGGTCACGCTTGCTACAATCTAAATTAATTTAATACCACTATTAATGTCATGAAAAAAAAAAAATAGAAGTAACACACTATTTCTTGGACAGAAAGTTACTTGCAACAGAATTCAAATACACAATTTTTAATCTTTACCTGATTGAATTACTTTTTTTATTAAGTTCTGAGTTTTACTGCATTTTGTAATCGAATGTAGGTGGTTTGTTGTGGCGGGTGCTTATCGATCCGATAGTTTGTCCGAGCGAAACTTAGGGAATATGAGGGTACTTGCGATAACATGGTATGCGGGTATTTCGAGAAAGAGAGATTGGCAGTGCCGCGCGCGCCACCTCTCGACCGCACCAGTCTCGCTTCGACATTCGTATTAATTGGAGGTCTCAGCAGCTCACCGCATCACGAGCATATTACAGTGCAAGTGTTACAAGCATCCCGACACCTGGACCAGTTGGTGGCCACCAACAAATCACCAAAGGAGCAGCGCGCGGTAAGTGACTTCTCTTTACCCGTGTACCTAAGTGTTGTAGTGTGCCCATATTGTTCCTTGGGGATTGCTACGGATAGACGAGTTGGATCGATACGCACTCCACGTATTCATCGTAATTGTACTCCACCCCGCGAAAAAGGGGGCAATTATCCTACACATTGCCACCCCATTGAATGGTCCCTTCGAACCTAGGATAGGTTATCAGCTACATACCTACTTAGTGCATAAAATTTCCCAACCGCGTTTATTAAATTCCGCATTTAATAAAAAAATTCATATTGATTAATATAGAAATTTTCTACCCGCATTATAAATTTCGCATTTAAGCAAAAATTTCATATTATTTTATTTAATATCAAATTAAATTATTTAGTACCTAATCCAATTCTAATTTTAAAATGCCTACTGCTAAACTTCAAAGCAAGCTATTACAGCTAACGGCTAAAAAAGAAGCGATTTTCGAACGAATTAATCGGATATATATATTATGCAAAAATATTTCCAATTATGATTCCCGTTCTAATGAACTATTCCTTTCGCAATCTGAATCCGTTACTGAGCAATACAGCAGATTTGAAGAAATAGTTGATGAAATTAATGAGGTAAAATTTACAATTGATGGTACCCCGCCAGACTATTCCAGCTTGAGCTCTATTGAGGACTTATACTCCACGATCAAATACAAGCGGAATCTCATTAGGTCAAATAATACAACGGCATCTACAGCCGATAATAAAAAATCTAAGATACACTTGCCGCCAATTCCCATACGTACCTTTGACGGAAAGACAGAGAACTGGCCAATATTTTTTGAGATATTTCGTAGTAATGTGCACCTTAATGCCGATCTCACGGATGCACAGCGCGTACAATACCTAATAAGCAATTTAACGCACGATGCGTTAAAAATAACGGCAGGTATTGTTCCATCGGGGGATACCTATAGGATACTTTGGGATAGTCTTGTAAAAAAGTATCAGGACAATCGCAGTTTAGGTGAGCATTACCTTAATAACATTTTTAATATTAAAGGTTGCACCAGTAATGCTATCGGTTTGAATAACTATATAGAAAAATATTCGGCGTCTGTCGCGGCATTGAAACAATTAGACATACCTGACTTATTAGATTTTATTCTATTATATTGTGGGTTGCGAAAGCTTGATTCGCAAACAATACAGCAATTTGAAAATAGCGTAAGCAAGAAGGAATTCCCTTCCTACCTAGAATTAATCTCATTTATACAGGATTATGTCAAAGTACTTGAAAGGTCGAATAAAAATAATTCACAAGTCGAGCCGCGCGCAAGAGCTAGTGTTAGTAATTCTAAAGCTTTCATCGCGAGTAACGAACCGGTTTCCGAGACGGCTTCAATGTGTCCTTTGTGCAATATAGATAGGCATCCGCTGTTTAATTGTTTACATTTTAAAAACTTAGAATCACCGCAAGCCCGGTTTGACTATATTAAATCGAAACGTGGTTGTGTGAACTGTCTGAGCCTATCTCATTCCATAACCAAATGTAAATCGCGTAATGTTTGCAAGTATTGTAAAAAGCAACATCATTCGTTATTGCATTTTTCAAATGATAATAATACGGATTCCTCGAGCAAGAAGCGGTCCGCGCCCGCGGCGCAGCCGGTTCGAATCCAGGCCGCTGAAAAAGATGACACATTAGACAAGACACAATCGATTGCCTTGACGTCCGGTAGCCATCCACATAATTACACTATACTGCTAGCTACCGCTCAAGTATACGCGCATTGTAATAATCGAGATAAAAATCGAATGACGCTTAGATGTTTGATTGATAACGGATCTCAAAATAATTTGATTACCATGGATTGTTGTAAGCGTTTGAACATTCCGGTTATTAAGTTGTGTAATTCGTCGTTGCAAGGTGTTGGTATGACCACGCGACCCGTACATGGATTTATTCATTTTACAATTGAGTCTCGAATTAATCCTAACAATAGATATTATATTCATGCGCTGGTAGTTGATTGCATTACGGATAAACTACCCTCTAATTACATTAAAATAAATGATGATTTGTCCTACTTGGATAATTTACCGCTTGCCGATTTAACCTGGAATTTACCGGGAGAAATTGATTTAGTTCTTGGTGTTCAACTATTTCCGTATATTTACTTGGGAGATAGGGTCGATTCGGGTAATCGCGCACCGCCCGCCATATTGACTAGTTTCGGTTACGTACTTATGGGGGACATTCCATGTCTAAATGATACGAAACCTACCTCTTCGTCATTTACCTCGCTTACTGATATTGATTCGAGTTTGCAAAGATTTTTCGAATTAGAGGAAATCCCAACACAACGAATCATCAGTCCAGAAGACTTGGAATGCGAAAATAGTTTTAATTCTTCAGTTTTATTTAGGGACGGTAGATATTTTATCGATTTACCTTTCTCGCGAGACCCTTCTGAGCTAGGCAATTCTCGCGGAGTGGCTCATCGGCGTCTCCTTGCGCTCGAGCGAAAATTTGCTCAAGTACCTACCCTACGCGAAAATTATAATAAGACCATCGCCGATTATATAGCTCAGGGTTACTTGGCGGAGGTACCCGATACTGAAGTAACGGAGGAAGGCTACTACATGCCGCATCACGCCGTTATTAGGCCGGATAAGGACACCATTCGGGTGGTCTTAGACGCTAGTGCGAAAACTCACTCAGGGTTGTCACTCAATGATATTTTGCATGTCGGACCTAATTTACAGGCCGATTTATTTTTATTATTACTTGATTTTCGCACGTTCCCGGTAGCTATGACCGCAGACATTAAACAGATGTTTTTGAGGGTAGGTGTAAATGAGCACCATAGGAAATACTTACGAATTTTATTTCGTTTCAATAAAACCGAACAGGTACGCACCTTTAGTTTCAAGCATTTACCTTTCGGATTAAAGCCCAGTCCGTATTTAGCTATGCGCACTTTACGTCATTTAGCGGGTGAGCATAGTGACCGCTTCCCTGAGGCTTCTAAATTAATAGAAACTCAGTTTTACATGGATGATTATGTTTATTCAGTTCCCGATATACCTTTGGCAAAGGAATTATCTCGCGAACTAATTGACTTACTTAAAATAGGTTCATTTGATCTAATCAAATGGGCAAGTAATAAGCCCGCTGTATTAGAGACGTTGCCTGAATCTCATCGCTCGCCGGTATGTTTCTCGCCGGTAGACAACAATTCAAATAATTTCAAGATCCTTGGCTTATCCTGGGAACCCGCTGACGATCAATTTTTTCTGACTACCGTCATAATGGAAAATAAATGTACGAAACGTACCATTTTATCGCTGGTAGCCCGCTTGTTTGACGTGCTGGGTCTTGTGGCTCCGGTCGTTTTGTACGCTAAAATCCTCATCAAGGAACTTTGGTTGGCTAAGATAGATTGGGATGAGGAACCTCCGGCACATATCGTCAGTCGTTTCACCGCATTTACCCGGGATTTTACGGCATTCTCTTCTTTAAAAATACCGCGACATATTGGAGTTTTTAAGGACTCTGTGGTAAATATTGTAGCCTTTTGCGACGCCAGCTTCAGTGGTTATGGTTGTTGTATCTATCTACACATAACTGACCCTGATGGTAATATCACTGTCCGACTCCTATGTGCTAAGTCTAAAGTTTCCCCCGCCAAGATTACGACGCTGGCGCGATTGGAACTTGTCGCAGCTTTGCTTCTATCCAAGCTTGTTCGCGTGGTTAAAGAGAAGCTTTCCGTTCGCGTACCTATTCAGGGTGTTTACGCTTTTTCGGATTCCACCATAGCTCTCTCGTGGATTCACTCATCTCCCCATAGATGGTCTGTTTTCGTAAGCAACCGTATCGCTAGAATTCAGGAAAATTTACCTGCGGTTTGTTTTACCCACGTATCGGGGAAAACGAACCCTAGCGATTGTCTTTCACGCGGAATGCTGCCATCAGATTTGATTGCACATTCGCTCTGGTGGGACGGCCCTACTTGGCTTCATCAGCCGATAAATGAATGGCCCTTAAAATTCATCCCAACTGAGTGGGATACATTACCAGAGTTGAAATCCAAGGCATTTGTGGCCGAAACTTCAAAGACTGAACCGCATGCTCTAGCTGCCATAGCTGATCGCATCAGCTCATGGAATAAGCTATTGCGTACATTCATTTGTATTCTTAAATTTACGAATAGATTAGGTAGTCAGGACTCTATTCAAAATATTCAAACCGCTGAAAAATTTGTTATTCGAATTGTTCAAAGTATCCATTTCTCTAATGAGGTGAACCTGATTAAGGCCGGCGAACTCCCCTCTAAAAAATTACGCAGTCTGTCTGTTTTTCTGGACGATTACGGAATCCTACGAATCGGGGGTAGACTTTCAAAGTCTGACCTACCCTACGAAGCTAAACATCCCGCACTACTACCTAAACATGACCGTGTAGTTGATTTAATAATTGATCACTACCATAATACGTACTGTCATACAGGCCCCGGACTATTGATGTCCATTATTAGGCAACGGTTTTGGATATTGGATGGTAGGACCGTTATTCGTTCGCGCTGCCGCAAATGCAACACTTGCTTTCATTTAAATCCTGTGCACCCGACGCCCAAAATGGCTGATCTGCCTGGATACCGGGTCCGCGATGCCAAGGCCTTTGTGCATACTGGGGTGGATTTAGCTGGTCCTATTGCGTATGTACCTACTCGCCGCAGAGGACAACGCTCGCAGAAGGTCTATATATGTTTATTTATATGCTTGGTCACTAAGGCCATACATATAGAACTCGTTTCGGATCTCACCTCAGAAGCTTTTCTTTCCGCTTTCAAAAGATTTATTGCGCGCCGGGGTCCAGTGTCCGTTATGTACTCGGACAATGGTACAAATTTTATAGGTGCGAAAGCACAGCTAAATGAAATATACTCATTTTTATTAAATTCAGCTGTTCAGTCGGACATTAAGCGGGAACTACTCAAAACTCAAATTGAGTGGACTATGATCCCACCGCGAGCTCCGCACTTCGGAGGTCTGTGGGAGTCCAATATTAAAAGCGTTAAGACTCATTTGTTCCGAGTCATTGGTAAGCAGCTTCTCACGTATGAGGAACTTTTGACCGTATTGGTGCAGATAGAATGCCTTTTAAATTCGCGACCGCTTAGTGTTTTGTCATCGGACCCACACCCCGAGGTGCTCACACCGGCACATTTTTTAATGTCCAGTCCGCTTACCTACTTGCCTTCTTCTGAACTGACAGAGGAAGGTATTAATCTAAAAAACCGCAAGAGGCTTCTGGATCAGTTGGTATTGGGTTATTGGAAAAAATGGCGCGTGGAATACTCAAATACGTTACAAACTCGACAGAAGTGGTGTACGCCTGATCGTCCGATAGAGATCGGCATTATTGTCCTCTTAGGTCAAGATAACGTACCACCTTTATCGTGGCCACTCGGCATTATAACCGAAGTTTTCCCGGGTACAGATGGCATAGTTCGAGTCGCGTCTGTCAAAACCGCGTCCGGAATTTATAAACGTCCTGTAACTAAGCTGTATCCGTTGCCAACCCAATAAAATTTATTTAAATTTCCTTAATACTTATTTTTCAACCGCATTTTAATTTAATATTTATTTAAATAATTTCGTGATTAAGCCTCAATCGGTCTCCCTATGGGTATCTGCTTGGGTTATAATAATAATACACATTTTACGCTATTTACTGTTTCATCTGCTGTAACGGTTCATTAATATTATCAGAGTGCCTTACATTTATGAAACTTAACCGCTTAGATCGGAATTACTTCATTACCTAGCTCCCCCTACTTAGCCATGGACCTTGTCAAGGCGGGGAGCGTGTTGTGGCGGGTGCTTATCGATCCGATAGTTTGTCCGAGCGAAACTTATGGAATATGAGGGTACTTGCGATAACATGGTATGCGGGTATTTCGAGAAAGAGAGATTGGCAGTGCCGCGCGCGCCACCTCTCGACCGCACCAGTCTCGCTTCGACATTCGTATTAATTGGAGGTCTCAGCAGCTCACCGCATCACGAGCATATTACAGTGCAAGTGTTACAAGCATCCCGACACCTGGACCAGTTGGTGGCCACCAACAAATCACCAAAGGAGCAGCGCGCGGTAAGTGACTTCTCTTTACCCGTGTACCTAAGTGTTGTAGTGTGCCCATATTGTTCCTTGGGGATTGCTACGGATAGACGAGTTGGATCGATACGCACTCCACGTATTCATCGTAATTGTACTCCACCCCGCGAAAAAGGGGGCAATTATCCTACACATTGCACATCATTTTTGCAAATGTGGTCGTACACTAAAAACGCACCAGTGTCAATAACCTCAACGAAATAGTAAAGCCAAAGCACCCCTAAAACTAGTAATGGTCTACATAATAGCCGACAACGCCTTGCTCAGATAATAAACCGTCCATACTTAAGGCTCTTACTATTATGGTCAACATTATTCAGTAATAAAGGGTAATGTGTCTGTTGTGATTTTTTTTAAGTTGGAATTAACCTTTTGAAAATTAGTTGAAACGGTCTCTTAAAATATGTGCGACTAATTTATACTGGAGATTGACGGGGCTTGATGGAACTTGATTTTTAGAAATATAACAGTTAAAAACCATTGTAAACCTTTGGGAACCGTGAGGTGAAACCGGTCAGGTGCAAATATAAAAACAATGTGGAAAATTACAAGTGCTTTATTCAATATATGCTACTAACTTTAGTGGATAAAGTCAAAATTGAAAGGACAGCAATAGTGATGTCATTAAAGAGAGGCATGGCCAGAGCGTCAAGAGTCCAGAATCTAATCGTCATCATCATCATCATCATTTTAGCGTGTCCCGATTGCATCCGAGCACGGAGTACGTTTTTCGGCTTATCATCATCCGCTTCGTCATTTTCTTTTTTCTCTTTACACTATTCCAATCCAACTCGTTCACTCCATACTTAAAATATGGACACTAACGAGTGGATGATGGGACTTAAACCAAAACATCTGTTATCGATATAACACGTTATGTCTAATATAAGACCACATATTCTTATAGGTGAGGTTTTAAAGAAAGGGTAAGTCAAAAGTTATATGATAGTTAAAATTTCCTCTACCTCGTGAGATTATATTATGTAAGGTCAAAAACTACTCCGGGGGGGAGAATAACGCGTGTGTATGTCTGTATGCTACACTAACTCTTTTAAAAACTTCTCTTTCTGTTGGGACACGTAGGGATTTCAATTGGGGTAAGTATGTACTTCGCTTTTAGCCTCTACTAACTCAGTAATCAAATCTCTCGTGGTTACGTTCAAAGTGCCTCTAAAAGTTTCCCGTAAAACAAATAGCAAAAGGAGAAAAGCTATTTTATCACTTAGGTCACAGATATGTAGCCCTACAAAACATCACTGATCCTTTTGTTAGAGGCATTGTTTCGCCATTCTTAAGACCACACAATACCTGGCTTAAGCCAATGATATATTTTGACATATAAATTTGCGGTCACCTAATATAACTTAGGTTTTAGATGAAAGTACATATACCATGCCGATGTAGGTAGGTACCTACTATATGTCCATGTATGACTTTCATTGAATTTAATTAGGTTTTTTTTTTAAATTACTAGCTGCGGTTACCTATCTTTTATAAATCCTCTATGTAACCTGACTAATCTCCTTATAATCTAATGGTCGTGATTACTTCAATCAATGAGATTCATGAAACTCATTTATTGAAGTAATCCCAAATCAGGTCACATTTTGTTGTTTTGATCCATTGAATCAAAGTTACAATGATGTGTATGTTTACCTTGAGAAGTAATTTTATTTTACTTTAGGAAATATTTCTCAGGTAAAAAAACAAACAGACAGATAGGTATAAAATATTTTATAGGTTGCTTGGGTTTACAGACTTTTCGGATTGTCATGTGAATTTTGAACACCGATATCGATAAGTATGTACCTAGGTACAAAAACTTATTGTGATTGTAAATATATTTATGTTAAGGTTAGTATCTATTTAATGTTGCTGACAGATTACCTAACAACATAAGGTGTGCAGTGGATAACCTCTTTACCACTATTTTAAGACAGTTCTCGGCAAAATTCGTGTTGAAAACATCAAAAGGTACGTGTTGGTGAAGATTCTAAATCTTGATTTTGTAAAGTACCTACTTATCGTATTTAGTAACCTAGAAAATAAAATAAAATTATCAACGCTATCGCTAGATACTATCCTGCTGTGTCATACCGTCCCGTAGGTTCATATTTCTTTAATTTAATTTAATAGGCTCATCACATCACATAATAGACGGTATTGACTATAACAATCATAGTGTCTTACTTATCTATAAACATTGTCTCTCAAGCCAATTCACTAGTGACATGGTTTCCCCAGGCTAGGCGCTACAACCCTACAACGCTTCATAAATCTAATCTCCTACCTACGCAAATTGTTAGCGTCAGCTAGTGAAGCTTTATTACATACCAAAAGATTATAGAATATCAACAACTAGGATATCCTACAGTTCTTGATATGTTGTTTATTATTTTAACACTTACATGCTAAAAATTACTCGGATAACCACGTTAAAACATGCATGACATGTGTTGAATACGCTTCCAAAAGTCACTAGCCAAACATACAGTAGCGCATACATAGTAGTAACATCTATAGAAGAAAATCATACAAATATTTATACATTTAGGCACAAATTGATAAAATTTTGTTACAAAACTGGTACTCTCCGGTAGATGTTCCTGATAGAACCGTAACGAGCACTTAGAGTTCGGCGTCGCGTCGTAAGTTCTGATATGAGCTGTAATTACGATAAGGCTATCCCTTTTTGAACGACGCATGTATGTAGTTATAGCCCAATGCTGAAGCTTTTATCGAACAAAAAGTTTGCCTCGAATTAGGACCACGACGCCCCAAGCTTCAGGATACGCCCTAAGTACAGTACGTAGGCTTTCAAAATTTGTAGGTAGGCATGCTCTCATCTCGCTGTTTTTGCGAGAATACAGAAACATAGTATAATTTTACATCACAGATTATAAAATCGGACAAAAGCTTGATCTAGAATAGAAGTGAAAATCTGCACACCAATATTTGCCTCTTTAACTAGATTAGGACGTGTAGGACGAAACTTTGAACGCTCGAGCTATTTATTGCTTTTACTTTTGCAAATCCTTTTGTAAATGCGATGGATCCTATTTACTTTTCCCTTTCAATATACATATGTGTAGACACGCCTTTATTCCTTCTGTGTAGGCAGAGACAACAGCGCGTTATTTGTTTCTGCGTTTACACAAATGCTTGCAAACACGAAATTGTCTTTTAACGTACTTTTTGGTCTATTACCAAGCCTTTTATTAGTTGGGATCTGGGCTGGAAAATCTGGGTATCTACACTAATATTATAAAGAGGAAAGATTTGTACCTATTTTTGTATGTTTGTAATGAATAGGCTCCGGAACTACTGTACCGGTTTCAATAATTCTTTCACCTATAGAAAGCTACACTATCTGGGAGTAACATAGGCTATATAACATCACGCTACTACTAAAGGGAGCGGAGCAGTGAGCATAAATGTCAATAATTCGGGCAGATTTCCATACATTAAAGTTGGACCGGAATCCGAATTCCACGCGGGCGGAGCCGCGGGCAACAGCTAGTATGTTATAAAATACGCCACTAATGACAACTATGTATGCATGAAAAATTGGTGATTCTTAATAAAAGTGTTATGACCTAAAATTTGTTCTGCGGTATGTTGGCACACGTGTTTTCAAGACTAATGAATAATGAAAACAAACGTACTGGCTGATTGTTTTCAAGTTGAAATACATTTCCAGTACAAAGAACTAGTTTGTGATAGTTACATACGCACACTGAAATAGATTATGAGATTTTCCATACGAGCATGTGAGTCAGATAACGAGTATTAAACGAGCGAACAAAGATAAGGAGGCTTGTAGTATCTTATAGATAACAACTGATACGGAAACAACAACAAACATTGTTGTGTTACGTTTTTATGTCGGAGATTTTAAGTTATGCTGTACTATTATTTTTATGGTTATGTCACTAAGTAGATTAGAAATAGGTTAGGTTCACCTGCTGATAAACGGTCACTGTTGTCGACATATAGAAAGAAGAGTTTTGAAGAGATAAGTGCATCGATTTCAATATTATGAAAAACTGTAAGTAGTTTTCTTCGGATAGCACGTAGGTACGAACGGATCCTTCCTATATTTACGGTTTATAATGAAAAAATCGCGAGTGACTTACGCCCAGTTACCGAAAGGCTGATCAATGTCAAATTAACTAATCGGCTGTTAAATATTTTTTCAAGTAGCAATTGGGTTGCTAAAAGCATGGTTAAATAGTATAATTTGACCATCGTGTTGGTTAATCAGCTATTTTAACCGACACGACGATCAAATTAAACTATTTAACCATGATTCTAGCAATCCAATTGCTACTTGACAAGAGATTGAACAGCCGATTAGTTGATTTGATGTTGATCAGCCTTTTGGAAACTGGGCGTTGGCTTGTATTGCAGGCATTGCAACAGACCGCTCGCTGTATGTACTTATATTGTATAGAGGATGTGTTGATAATAAGACATAGGTACTAAAATGATATACAGGGTGTCCCAAAATTCAAGGATAAGCCGGCAACAGAGGATGGCCCTACTTATGGCTGCTCTGGAAAAAATAAGAAAAAAAATATATCTCTATTTTTTTTTTAATTATTTAAACTTTTTTAAAATCCTTCGAAATTCGGTACCCCTAATGATATTTTCAACTACCAGGCCCACAATTTTGCAAATATTTTTGAACTCTTTTCTGTATTAGCAAGCTAGGAAGTATGACTATCCACCACCACCCTGAAAAATGATAGAATATTTGTAGTTATTTTACAAAAATGAGTCAAAATATTTTTTTGTCGTCAAATTTTCATACATTTTTACTTTCGACCCACTTTATCTTATCTCGGTGAAAAAAAAAAGTATGGACACAACTATGGCATCCTTTTTCAAAAAATGGCGCAACTATCCAAGATTTCAAAATGGTATGATTTGGGTATGATACTATAATGAAATACTAAAAAAAAATTTTTTTTTGTAAATAAGAATCATATTTCGTACATTGCTTTTATTGAAAATCACCAGATTTACTTTGTACACAATGCATTCATCCTCAATAAAAAATCATTGACGGGACTTTTGACTAAGTGGTAACCGAGTAGGTTATCACATTACGAGGTTAAGCAACACAAGCCAGGGTGGTTTTCGGATGGATGACCATTCTTAAGACATTGAGGCACCTCCGTTCCTCAGAGAGTACGTTAGGCCGTCGATCCCGGTGGCCATATGAGTATCTATGACTGTGACAGTTGTTACGGGTAGTCGGAGCTGTTAAAGGCGAAAAACTAGACTCACTACATAACTTTGATATCGCCAGTGGGTTGTGGAGGTCAGGTGGCAGTCGCTTCACGGCAAATTTCACATTTCTGCTGTTTCACAGTTAGCCGGGAAATCAGAGGCTTAGAGTTTTATTGGAATTGTCTTAAACGAACAATAGGTCTCCGAAAACAATTGCAACGCTGGACTATCAATGCGGTTGCGGATTATATTTCTGGCAAAAGATATGCACGAAAAATAATGTATTAATGCCAGTGGCAAACAATTAAAATATGTAAAATAAAAAAAATATTATTAATAATGCAATAATTATAAAATTATACCATTATGTTTGTTTAATTTTTTAACAGTATGGATGTTCAACACTCATCATCCTCTGAGCCTTTACAAAATACAGAGTCGGATTTTATGATTAACTGTGAAACAGCAGACCTCCACAACCCATTGGCGATATCAAAGTTATGTAGTGCGTCCAGTTGTTGGACTTTTAGGGCTCCAATTACCCGTAACAACTGTCATAGATACTCATATGGCCACCGGGATCGACGGTCTAACGTACTCTCTGAGGAACGGAGGTGCCTCAATGTCTTAAGAATGGTCATCCATCCGAAAACCACCCTGGCTTGTGTTGCTTAACCTCGTAATGTGATAACCTACTCGGTTACCACTTAGTCAAAAGTCCCGTCAATGATTTTTTATTGAGGATGAATGCATTGTGTACAAAGTAAATCTGGTGATTTTCAATAAAAGCAATGTATGAAATATGATTCTTATTTACAAAAAAATTTTTTTTTAGTATTTCATTATAGTATCATACCCCAATCATACCATTTTGAAATTTTGGATAGTTGCGCCAATTTTTGAAAAAGGATGCCATAGTCGTGTCCGTACTTTTTTTTTTCACCGAGATAAGATAAAGTGGGTCGAAAGTAAAAATGTATGAAAATTTGACGACAAAATAATATTTTGACTCATTTTTGTAAAATAACTACAAATATTCTATCATTTTTCAGGGTGGTGATGGATAGTCATGCTTCTTAGCTTGCTAATTCAGAAAAGAGTTTAAAAATATTTGCAAAATTGTGGACCTGGTAGTTGAAAATATCATTAGGGATACCGAATTTCGAAGGATTTTAAAAAAGTTTAAATAATTTAAAAAAAAATAGAGATATATTTTTTTTCTTATTTTTTCCAGAGCAGCCATAAGTAGGGCCACCCTCTGTTGCCGGCTTATCCTTGAATTTTGGGACACCCTGTATATTTATTGAATTATGCTCAACTATTGATGAGAGAAATGGTGCAATTGCGTCATTGTTTTGTACAGTCATTCTGTCAATATCTTAACTTACTAAAAAATAAACACATTCTAACCAAACAGCCTCATGTGGTTTTTATAGGTATAAACGTTATCAGTGAGATAATTTTATAAACAATCACAGCCTTGACTTGATTTATATAACAGATACTTATGCTTCCTTAATGAATGTATTGTAGATCGAATGTAACTAAATTTTAATATTTAATAAGGTCCATTTATTTGAAAATTAGAAGTAAAATCACCACTAGGAGGTGTGAGTTTTTGGGTTATGAAAGTTCCTTTTAACTGCTCTTGCTTAAGACTCTTTGTGAGGGAGCTCAAGCTCAACATATAGTCACAGTGTGAAACAGTGTACCTATTATAAACAAGTGTACCGATAACAATACCTGTGCGGCATAATCACGTTAGTGTGTATTGATGTAGCAAAAAAATACAGCTTCTGTGCCATTAACTAATAAAAAAGATTCAAGGGTATTCGGACTTGCTTCAACTTATACTTGGATATAGATTAAACGCTTGATTACCTACTACTTATAATTAAAAGGAAAAAATGCAGTTGTCGTGTGGGTTTCTTTTAATGTGATGTCATTTAAGGTCTTGAAAGATCCTTTTGATGATGTCATCTACACCGACGAGTTGCGACTAAGGTTGGCGGAATGCGTAAAACTATTCATGGAAAAAGAAATATTGTCTATCTAAAAAAAATTTGTAATAATCTAAATCTCTCCAGATAAGTACTAGTAAATTGAGCTGATATAAAGAGATTGTGTGTTTGAATGCTCTAAAATCTAGGGCTACACATGCTATTTACAATCCAGTTCTCGGGGAAGGTCAGGCTAACATCAGCATACCGGATTAGGAACCGAGTAATAAGCAAGAAGGATGAGACATGAGACATACCTACTGGAGATATAAACAACTCACCGTTCGGTATTATTTTAGCTGCTTTATTTTCAGAACGGTCCGGCATCATACCGCCTTGTAACATTTGATGACATCTAACCATTGGATGTCGGGGTTCGGAATAAAAATGTATTTTTTATTCAAAATATTAAAATTTATTTTTACTTTTAGAACTCTGCACAATCTTTATGATTGTATACTTAATGGCTCATGCAAATTTTTATGGCCTGATAACAGTAGTAAATAATAATATTGTATGTGAAAAACATTAATGAGTCTGTCTTAGCATATTGGTTTTTCGTTTATGGCAACGTTAATTTATGCAATGACACCGTTATCTCAAAGCAATAAATTAGAATTTTAATTGCCTGTTTGTTTTATTTAAATCAGTGCTTAATTTCTTGACCGTTTGGTCAACCCATCCCACTCGATCTTATCCCGCGGGATGAGTTGTCCTAGTGCAATTATTGAATCGGACAACTCATCCCGTTGATATATTTTACGTCTTGTATGGACATGAAGAAAAGTGTTTTAGGTGCATTAGGGCTAATAACCTGACTACGGCGAAGCCAAAGGAGGGTTATGATTTTGACAGGCTATGTATGTATGTATGTTCGTTTGTTCCCTCATAGCTCGTCAACTACTTATTAGAATTTTACAATTGAGGTATCATTAGAAGCGTCTTGATCGTCCGCTGGTTACAACAAAGTGATTCTATAAGGGTTCTGTTTTCATCTTTTGAGGTACGGAACCCTAAACATCATAGTATGTTGATCATAACCCCGTACAAAGTTGAAAGAAGAGCTAATTTAGTGTAAAGGAAAACCTTATAACAGAAGTCGAAGTTCTGGAGCAGGTAACGACCACTCTGTCACAATTGGTTAATTGTGACCAAGTGGTGCAGCCTGGCCAGTGAAAATATCAATGCCTCTTTTCCATTTTTGAAGGTGATTGAAGTTTCATGACTTCGCGGGCTGCTGACATCAACTTCTCTGTCTCCGAAATGAAGAATTTCGTAAAGATCTGCCTTGTAATATAATAAGAATATTATGTAATAAGTTAAGATCAGTATTGCTCTACTACTCCTGTCGCACAACCTATCTATAACATGATTTTATTGTACCTATACCTACCTATAGATCAAGGGTGCCCAACCTTTTTAGCTGTCGGGCCAAACTTGCGATTTGGACATTTTTGGCGGGCCAGTGCATCTTTTTACTACATACACCCCCCCTCCCCTAGATTTCGGAGGATGAAATTGGCTGATCTCTCACCCATCTCCTTCGAGCTGGTTCTCTTCGGGTATGGGGACCGCCGTGTCCCCATCTAGCCCCTGGGAATCTCATCACACTCACATCAGCTCATCACCCTCAGGCCCATGCTCATGAGGGACAGAGGCTGTTCTGCACCTCCGACGCCCGCGTCCCCTACGCTCGTCACGGGCTGTGCGGGCTGCGAATCTCCTCCGTTCCTACCCCGCCGTCTCCTTTTGGAGTATCACTTGCTCACAGAAGGGGCGGCAGCCCACGCACTCGCGCAGCATACTATCGCCGTGAGCAAGGTGGCAAGCGAGAGAACTCTCACTCCTAGGGTAATAGCGTCTCCCGCGTCATAACGATGGCATTCGGAGGTTGGCTCTTACCGGATCCGACACAGAAAATCCCCGAAGCATCCGTGCCCGGTGATACCCTGCAAGATGGAGGAGTAGCTAGAGAGACTACATGGCGGCCTCTCTAGCTTTCCCCCATGATGGGTCTTATCGCCGCTACTACAGTGTGCCCTTCACGGCTCGGGTTCGTGTCCCCGTTCCCGCGCCTTCTTTATAGACACGTAGGTATCATGATACAATGGTGGCACTCAACTTGTCGGCCACATCAGATGCTTTTTCGCGCCCCGTTTAAAGGGTCCGGGACTGTAGGAAGAGGGAAACTGGTAAGGAATTCCAGGAGTTAATGGTACGGCAGAGGAAGGAGTCCCGAATATTTTGCACCGTATGCGGGTGACATTTATGTCCTGCACGCGTTGTTCTGTGTAGGAAAGAATAGGGTGGGATTAATTGGAAAAGCTCATCAGAACATTCACCATAGCAAAGACGATTTTACCGTCTACTGCCAAGGATGCACAACTCTACCAATAATGCGGACCGCACGACACTAGAACCTGTCAAATGTATCAAGTAAGTACTTTGCGAAGCCATCCCAGCATCATATCGAGCAGTATTCCACGCAGGAGACAGAAGACACCGCTGCTCCGGCGTGTTAAAAATCTCACTTTGTTCAGAACTCCGAGTTTACGCGAGGCTGTTTTGATGATACTCTCAATATAATTTTTGTTGTTTAGTAGGCAGCGAACATCCATACCGAGAATACTAAGATTGTCCCGCAGTGGCAGTGGCGTGGGAAAGGGAAGGAAAAAAGATACCCTTGCTGTAAATGCACATGCCTGCGTCTTGTTAGCATTGAACTCGACCAGGTTCTCAGAGCCCTATTGGGCAATATGATTCAGGATCCGGTCGAGCTCAGTAACAAGAAGCTGTTTTTACTGCCGCGATATCAGACTGCTCGGCCGCAGTATGCCCATGGTAACTCCCGTGTAAGATGCTATCGTCTGCATAGCAATGAATTCTGCCGGTGGTGGTCAGAATATCGTTGATATGTAAAAGAAAGAGAATGGGTGATAAGACAGACCACTGCGGCACGCCAGCATTTACCTGCAAGAACTACGAAGTTCGTCCATCACAAAGGACGCGAATATGGCGCTCCTGCAGGAAGCTAACTACCCAGTCGCACAGTCTGAGAGGCAGACCGAAGACTGGTAGCTTGGAAAGAAGCGATTTGTGGCAGACTCTATAAGAGCTTTGGCGATGTCAATATTAATTGCCAGTGACTCGCCATGTTTGTCCATAGCCTCGCTCTCCGAGATCCGGCAAGAATATTCGCCGTGTCATAGGATATCGTGCAGGTCTTGCTGGCCCCTGATGGTCTTGATGGCCATCGTCTGTTGCGGTGCACGCGGTAGGTGCACGTGCTTAGACTTCAGGGCATCCGCTCACACGGGACACCTGTATAGGGCAATGGACCGTACGATTCCCGCAGCCATCTGCCTCCTGCTCTGCTCTGGCTCCCTCATGTTGGACAGCAGCCACGCCAGAGCGTTAGCTGTGCCTCTTAATTTGGGAGCCAGACTTCGGAGACGCTACCCGATATCTGGGCCGTCGAACACGAGCCCCAGATAGCCCCAGATATATCATCTGGGGCCTGATGCCGATGAGAGTGTCTCCCACTGTGAGGCTGGATCCCTCCGGTGGTGCACGCCGAGGCCTATGAGAGAACATTGGCCTCGGTTTTGTACAGAGCCACCTCAGACGCAGCCGCTGGATCATATCCACGCCAGTGACAGCTCCTATTTTACTACATTTTTACGCGTATAAATGAAAACTCAATGATATGGAATATAACTATAAAAATTAGTAAAATAACCAAGTGCACTAGTACAATATTAAGTTTAATATAATACCAAACTATCAATACAATCAAAATTATAAAAATAAAATAAAATAAATTTTATTTTAAACTTTTAGTTATGATATGAAGATATATCATTTTGATGAATACTCGATAGATTTGAGTGTAAAGAAAAAATAGTATAGCATTTGCGACCAATGCAATTGATTTTGTACAAGCTTTATATTTTTTTTGCTCCACTCGCAGTCGCTTGCGCGTGCCACCCGAAATTCGGCCTGGGGTTGGGCACCCTTGCTATAGATTAATGAGAATAAAGCTATGGGTAAAGCTATTTCACTAAGTTAGGCCTATGTATTATATTAAAATAGAACCTATGCAATTATAAGCAGTAACGCACACGACGCGCAAAAAGTCCGGCGCACAAAATATCCGTGTAATTCGGGCAGACCGCACCGCGCCGGGGCGCGCCGCTCCGCACAAAAAGTGTGTGAAAAAAATGGAACGTTTGCTTCAACGCGCGCTAACGCAGACGGCGCACACTTTAGTCGGCAATCTGCATTTGCTAGGGGTGGAACTGTCCCTTCAGTTATCTTTCCGAAAGTATAGGATGTACCCAAAATTCTCTATTTCTTCTTCTTTTTCTGTACTTCATGTACAAAATAATACTTCGCGATCTCTGCACGATTTCCATAGCGTCTACGTCCCTACAGCTCTGCCGACTAAATGATCGAAGATGTGCGTCGTGTGCGTTGAGTCTGTGAAAAATCCGCGACCGACTTTTTGCGCGCCATGCAGACTTTTTGTGCGCCGCAGACTCGATCGCACAAAAAGTGTGCCGTCTGCGCAGGGCCTTATGGGTGTATAATTTTTCCCCCAAACACTTTTGTTCACGAATGTACAAATATTTCAAATAAAACAATACAGTTTACCTTTTCTGTAAAGCGGGATGACTTGACCAAAGAAAAATAATAAAAATATTAATGTGGACAACTTATCCCGCGGGATAAGTTTTAAGCGGGATGTGTTGACCAAAACCTCATTTGATAATGTGAGAGAGTGCAGCTGTTGCGTTACGTTTTACTCACTTGATTTTCATTGAGTGAATCGTGAAAACCTAGTTTAGTTGAACGGATTATATCATTCATGCATCTAGTAAATTATTTCGTGTATATATGTATAGAGAAACAATACAATATTTAAACCGTGAGGCTACCGGTAACTAAAATAGCATTATAGTCTAAAGGGTACGTGTTTGAATACCTAAAATTATAATACCTAAAGTTAAATAACCTAAGTTCAAAATACCTAAAATCTAAATACCTAATGGTTGTTTGACTTACTTTTAAAATACCCAAAGCTTTAAATGACAAATTGATATTATAGTGAGTACGTATTACAATGCCTAATTTGAAATTATCGAATTTCATAAGCCCTACGAACGGAAGGCCAAATATTAAAATCCCGAATGTTTATATGATCGAAAGTTCTAAATACCGAAAATTAAAATACCGACAATTTAAGAAATAATATGTGGTACGGCTTAAAGAAAAAGGAACACTGCTCACCCCGACTCGGATAGGTTAGGTTAGAAGGCTAAGGCGGGAGCGGAGCGGAGCGTAGCTCCCGCCTTAGCCTTCGTGGTTATTTTTTTTATAACCACTCATACAAGGATTGTCTGCTCCAATCCTGAAGTTCCAAATCCTTGTATGTGTGGTTATAAAAAAAAAACCACGAAGGCTAATGCGGGAGCTCCGCTCCGCTCCCGCCTTAGCCTTCTAACCTAACCTATCCGAGTCGGGGTGGGCAGTGTCCCTTTTTTTAAAGCGCTGGATGCGGGCTGCTTTAGATCGGTCATTCTGGAAGTCTATGGGAGAGGCCTATGTTCAGCTGTGTGTGGTGTGTGGTGCATTATTTTTAGGTATTTTGACCATTTGGTATATTAAATTTTGGTATATCAACCTTTGTTGTTTTAACTTTAGGCATTTTAAACATTAGGTAATTAGTCCAATAGGTATTTCAAATTTAGGTATTAAGTACTTAGGTATTAGTGGTTTAGGTATTTTAAACCATTTGGTATTTAGATTTTAGGTATTTTGAACTTAGGTTATTTAACTTTAGGTATTATCATTTTAGGTATTCAAATACGTACCCAGTCTAAAACATTCCATAATCATATGTGAATCTGTTTCTTTTTGTACGTAAGTAATAATAAAGCGAATGGCCAACAAGTCTTTCTAATTTAGTTTAACTAGAGTCGGAGACTCGAAAATTTAAATTTACGAAATAAGAAAGAATAATGTAACGGATTTCACAACACGTAGTTCGTTCTTATTCTAAAGATGTGCTACCAAATGTGCCTAATCCATAATACATATATCTATCATATCGCACCGTTACATTATACATTTCTATAGAGATAACGATCGAATCGTATCCGTTGGTTAGTACCTATTACGTGTATTAACCGATCGCGAACCATCCATTACCAAGTGTCAAAACTGCGTACTTAGTGGCTTAACTATAATCTAATAGGTCGCTAGGTGGTGAATGGACGATTAGCAGATGCAGAGCGCCTTAGTAATATATTTAGATATTTATTTCTATTTGAGTTTATATAAAGTAAAAGTATTGCTGATTATGATGAGATCCGATTCTCAGCACTCCATTTTCAGCAGATTCAACGTGCGGTCGCCGCCGGGTCCATAGCGTACAGAGAGGAACACCGTGACGGCGACTGGAACTTGCGACCCAGATGTAACTATCACAAGTCAAAGTATTTGTTCGTCTTTATAGCGCGGTCTTTAGGTATGTTAGTTTCCCACGGTACTGTGAGTTCTACAAGCACTGCACGCCTATGCGATCATGAAAACAAGAATCGGGTCTGGATAATATTAACACATAGTAGATTACTCAACAAGTGAAAAAAGGTGAAATTTTCGAGACACTTATTGCATCCCGAGGAGGAGGGAAAGATTCTAATTTAGAATCCCAAGAGTAGCG
Source organism: Eilema depressum (assembly GCA_914767945.1). Lineage (NCBI taxonomy): Eukaryota > Metazoa > Arthropoda > Insecta > Lepidoptera > Erebidae > Eilema > Eilema depressum. Next base: position 8,212,991 of record OU612026.1, read on the forward strand.
AGGGTTTCTAGAATAGAAGCGGATCAAGGGATTTATGAGCCGAAATGTTATTTTATGCTATTGCATAGCTTCTATCGCGGGCCTTGAGCATGGAGACCGAATCCAGAAATTCCGTAACGAAAAAAACCGGACACCCCCAACTCCGAGCTCGCACGAATCGAGCCGAGCTGCTCCGAATGCTATGCAATAGCTTTACCGAGGCAGTCCCCGAGTGCCACAAGTCAAAGTCAAGGTCAAGGTCAGGTCAGGTCAGGTCCGAACCTAAGCTGACACTCCGAGCTCGCACGAATCAAGCCGATTTCGGAGCAGCTCGGCTCGATTCGTGCGAGCTCGGAGTCATAGTATAAATAGAGTCGGAGTGGGGGGATAATTGCATAAGTTGATAAAAAATGCTATGCAATAGCTTTACCGCGGCAGTCCCCGAGTGCCACACGTCTTTTTTTTTTAACGTGTTTGGTACTCTACTTTTTATCATTGACTACGAGAAAATAATTACTCTATCATTATGAATCAAATTTTATTATGGGTAATACATAGAAGAAGCAGCAAATTATCAACAATTTTAAGATTATGAGACAAACAGAAACTTTAACAAGGAAAATTGCACAGAAAAATTGGCGGCATTTTTTTTCTTAATTTAAAATTTTAAACGGAGCCATATTCCATACAGCCAGTTTACGTTTTGGTGGTTTTTAGTAGGGTAAGGTTAAGTCGTAACCCCTAAGGAAATAATGCTGTAAAATTCAGTGTAATATAGGGTTGCCATAAGTGTGGGGACTCAGACCGGGACATTTGAAGAAAAACTAGTAAAGGTAGAAAAATAGGAACTTTTATTACAACAATGGGTAACTTTAAAGGTTTAAAACAACTTAAAAAAAAAAACTTTTAACACTGCTATTCAATGCCAACGCGCAGCGACCCGCCAGTCGGGCTACGAAGGCGAAAAGTTAATTCTGATAATTTTACAAAATATTTTGACGAAATCAACATTAACTTAAACTTGTGCGGAAAAATGTCGTTCTATCCACGTATGAATAACCTAGCTAGTTAGTCGCGTTTGTTGTAGTTATATTACTGTTTACCAATACGACCTGATACGACACGACCTCCGACGCTCCAACGTCTACACCATCCAGGAGGCAATCGAGCGAAATAGGGGGTCGAAAGTGTTCGCTCAGCAGTTGGGGAGGCCCCATCTGACGAAACTCAAATTGAGGAAGGCAAAACGATTGCCAAGGAGATACTCGAAGAGATCAAGAAATTCTGTGGACAGCTGTATGCATCACGGATGAGTAAACCGACGGGACACAGCCATGAAGACCACAGAGCCCCACACCACCACAGGTGCCCTGATGATGACGAAATTACGATTGAGCGCGGGTTTATCCACTTAGTTATACTATTAGTTATACGATATAACAAAATGGACTGAAAAAGTCCAAATAGATACCACCTGCTTTCAGAAAAGCATCTGGCGCTCCAATCCTAAAAGATCTAGCGAGTTTAATTCCGTCATCCAGTAAGGGCCAAACACAGGGCATGGAGTGGGAGTGCGGTGGTACTGTTCTTCAAAAAGAGTGATAAGACCTTACTGAAGAACTACAGGCCCATCTCACTCCTGCTGTGCAATTATTTACTAAGCAAGTACAACGATACGAGTCGCAACGTTGTGATCGATAGAGATTGGCATTGGTCGATCTCCAATGACGTGACCCAATCCGACCAATCACAATCTCTATCGAGCACATTATTGCGACTCGCATTGCTATGCTCGCTTAGTGAATTGCAGTGCTCGCCTCGCGGGTAAGCTCGAAGCGTTTCAGCCACCTGTGCAAGCCGGATTTAAAAAATGCTATAGCATCGTGGACCACATCCATACTGTTCGGCAGATTGTAGAAAAGACGCCAGATTACAAGCAGCCGCTGTGTATGGCATTTGTGGACTACGAAAAAGCTCTCTATCGATACCTGGGCAGTGTTGGATGCTCTGCAGCGGTGACATGTCGATTGGCGTACATCAAAGTGCTGAAATGCTTGTATGACACTGCCACAATGTCAGTCCAGCTCCAAGACCAGAAAACGAAACCCATTAGCCTCCAGCGTGGAGTGAGCATACTATACGCGTTGGAGGACGTCTTCAAGACTCTTGATTGGATAGACCAGAATTATCAACATCAATGGTAAGTACATCTCGCATCTTCGGTTCACCGACGACATCGTCATAGTTGCGGAGTCGCTGGTACAAATGAGCGAAATGCTTCACAGCCTGAATAGAGCTTCTCGATAAGTCGGCCTCGGTGTAAACTTGGATAAAACCAAGATTATGTTCAACGAAAATGTCACCGAGACCGATTGCTTTCGAAGGGGCGACACTCGAAGTTGTTAAAAAAATATGTCTACCTGGGGCAGGTTATCCAACTCGGTAAAAATAACTTCGAGAAATAAATAGCCAGAAGGATCCAACTGGGGTGCGCAGCATTTGTCAAACTACGTCGGGTCTTCTTCTTGCCCTTACCGCAATGCCTCAAAACAAATTTTTCGCCAGTTCGTCCTGCCTGTTGTGACTTACGGTGCTGAAACGTGGCCATTGAAGGTAGGGTTAGTCCACGACCTAAAAGTTGCGCAACGGGCTATGGAGCGAGCTATGCTTAGAGTTTCTGTGAAGGATAGAATTCGTAACGAGGTCATGCAAGCGACATAGAACCAAAGCTACCGACAGCTGAATCAAGCTGAAGTAGCAGTGGGCTGGCCACATCTGTCAAAGGACTGATGACCGTTGGAGCAGACGAGTCCTAGAGTGGAGAGCGCGAGAAGGAAAGGGGGACACCCCCTAGGGGGATTGTCGACCTGCGACGGTGGCTAATTGATTGATTGTTAACTAAGTCCAGACCTCAAATATAAAACTATACTTTATAAACCGGGACAATTTGCTTATCGGCCGGGACGCCGGGACACCAGGCTTCAAACGGGGACATGTCCCGGCGTACGGGGACGTATGGCAACCCTAGTGTAATAGAAATAATGCAAAATCCTTTGCATCTAAAGAATCTTTATTTATTTGGTCTTTAAGTAATAATCATAAAAACTTGAAACTCGTTTAAAATTTATTAATTAAATCAATTCAATTTGATTTTGACGTTTTTCCAAAATGTAGTTTCGGTACGATTAAGGCGCCTAGTGGCCTAATTCGTACCCCATATAGCCTAAGTCGTACTTAGAAAACAGATTTTAGAAAACATATTACAAACTATAGGGAAAAACACTTACTCAGAGATTACACATGAATACCTATAAAATCAGTCCGAAATCAATTTCTCTTACCAATAAGTCGTACCTAATTACTAAAATAACAGAAAATATAATTTTAAATTTAAAAAACAAAGTGCATTACTTTGTTTTTTAAATTTAAAATTATCCCTACTTTCCCTACTTTCCTTACTAATATTATAAATGCGAAAGTAACTCTGTCTGTCTGTCTGTCTGTCTGTCTGTCTCGCTTTTACGACTAAACCGCTAAACCGATTTTGATGAAATTTGGTATAGGGGTAGATTAGACCTTGAGAAAGGACATAGGCTATGTTTGGTCGCGATAACCGACATCCACGCGGGCGGAGCCGCGGGCAAAAGCTAGTATTATATAAATATAAAATTATTGAGTTTGGAGACAGATATCACAATTATATTTCTTTATTTTGCTTTCAACGCCAGCACATAGGTCATGTATCCAACCCTTACATTTTATGCACTGGACCATGTTCTCTTTGTTCACCGGTAGGTACGAGTAAGACATTTTACAGAGGTACGACTTAAGCAGTAGGGTTTACTAAGTTTAAAACTAAAATTACTGATTTAACCTATAAAAGTTCGAACGTTTGATTATACCTAAACGATTGTCAAATAAGTATTACAAATAGATGTAAACAAAGAAACAAGGTAAGGATCATACTCCTGGCATAAAAAGCTTAAGAATGAGACAAAAAATGTAATGAAAACTGCGTAAAAAACTTACTTTTTGATTATTTCTGCTTCACGAAGACGATCAGCGGACCATTTGTTTTCGCTAGCTCGGTCGACTAAATAGTTCATGTTGGCACAACTAGGGGTTGAAATTTATAGGTATCACACGAGATACAGCCGCGGTATACGACTTAGGCCGTGGTACGACTTGAGCAACCTTACCCTACGTTTTTACAGCGAGAGTGCGCAACCTCTTGCACGTTTTCCTTTTTCTTACTACGAGTAGGTATAATTCGTAATATTCGCGCATTTTCCAAACTTAATATTTTTATTCACAAAGAGACTGTTTTTAAAGAATCGCGGGCCCTTTGTCGAGTGTCAATGGTAAAAACCTTAGAGTATACATTGCATTGCATTGCATTGTATTTAGTCAATGGTAAAAACCTTAGAGTATACATTGCATTGCATTGCATTGTATTTATAACTAGCTGACCCCGCGAACTTCGTACCGCCTTTTTTTTTATTTTCTCACCGTAAAAACCATCCTCGTACTTCAGGGAATATTCTAAAAAAAGAATTAGCGAAATCGGTTCAGCCGTTTTCGAGATTTGCGCTTACCAACACATTTAGGGATTCATTTTTATATAATAGATGTATACTCTAAGGTAAAAACAAATAACACTAACCTAATACGTACACATACCTTTTGTGAATAAAACATTTGAATAATAAACCATTACGTACGCCAATAAGCGTTAATATAGGAACAAAAAATGATAGAAAAACTCGAAACTCGTGAGTGTTTAAACAATGCCTTGAGTATTAGTTCGCTCATTAGAATATGTATGTGTCCGCTTAGCGTGACGAAGGTGATGATATACCCTCTTATGACGAAGAGTGCGTTGGGTATTGAGTGGTTCAGAGCAAAACAGTAACTGTGTTGACTTCAGCTCTTTAGTGAGGCTATTTACATGCAACAGATAAAGTAAGAGAAGAACTTTACACTAAATTAAAATATGCATCGGATACATATTAAACGAGAGCCCAGTAAACTCACTTTTTAACCGACTTCAAAAAAGGAGGAGGTTCTCAATTCGGATGTTTTTCTTTTTTTTTATGTTTGTTCGCTCATAGCTCCGCCATGCGTAGACGGATTTGCAAAATTCTTTTTTTGTTCAAAAGTAGATTATTCCGAAATGGTCCCATTTAAATTTCGTAAAGATCTGATGATGGGTTTCCGAGATTAGACCAAGGAACTCTTCAAAAAATACCAGGAAATCAGCCGCGATTGCTGCAATCGCATATTATTGCAATGTCTCTGCCATTACACATCATAACATCACGCCTGAATCCTTTGAAAGGGTGTGCAGAAGTGTTCAGAATATTCAGCTATATTTCCGGTGTATATGCGTTGATTTTTAATTTGGTTTTGGTTTACTTTTGAGGTAGTCCTGTATTATTTTATGTATGTTCACCGATTACTCAAAGACGCCTGGACCGATTTGCAAAATTATTTTTTTGTTTGATAGGTTATACTTCCCAGGTAAAGTTTACCAAAATCGGTCAAGCAATTTATGAAATACCAACAAAAATCGGTTGAAGTCTGATTTAAAATTTTTTAATTTGGTGATTATTATTAAAGAAAAACAATAAGTACCTAGGTACTAATAAAATAAAATATCACTAAGCACCCTTCCATATTGAATAACACTTGTAGGTACTTTCCACAGCATTTTATTTTTCACCTGACCGGTTTCGCCTCTCGGCATTCTCAAAAGTTAAAATGACGGATATAAAGTTATTATTTCTAAATACTACAATATTTTAGGTACACTAGCTGTTGCCCGCGGCTCCGCCCGCGCGGATGTTGGTTACCGCGACCATTTTTCATTAAAATCCATTCAGTAGTTTATACGAATAAACATCCATCCATACTTACAAACTTTCGCGTTTATAATATTAGTAGGATGTAGGTAGTAAAAGTGTCTTATTCAATTCATGTAGCAAGTTTCATCAAGTACCATCGACCAACAGTAGGTTGAGAACCTATGATCCTTGATCAGGTAGAAGATCAGGTTAGAAAAAGAACCTAATGATTAGTCATACATATATCGTATCATGCTATTCGCATCTATAAGCAGTTACTTCATGTGTACGTTAATAATGTATTTTGAATAATGTGGACAGACTAGGGGTCACTGACTACACGAGCACGTGCTACGTGCTACACGTGTCATGATCGTGTCTTGTGATACACGTGTTATGTCTAATATTGGCTATAGACATAACTTCTTTTGTACTAATACCTACGCGTGAAGGTAATGATCAAATAAAGTGGTAGAAGGACTGTTGATAGTGTCAGTTTCGTACTTGTTTTCTGATCGTTAAGTTCAGAATAGATATTATGATAAATACCTCTACGAAATGACGTCACGTTGTCTAGACGGCGCTGTGTTCATATGCATAACTAATAGTCAGTATCTATAGAGAAGAGAAAGGTTACAATGCACATCGGTATACCACCAACATCATTGGTTGAAAAATAATGAGATTGGCGCAGGTTTTCCTCTCAGGGTTGGTAAATCAGACGGCAGTTCCTCTCGGAAAACCCTTTAGGTATATGTATAAAAATGAAAAAGGCTCTATGTTCATCTGTATTTTTTATTTTATTTTTTTTATGGATGTCTAATCCCATTTAAAAATCTTATTGCTTTGGGTTTAGTTTCAGTACATGTTGATCTCATATTAACACCGACATCCTGACACCAACCTAACAGACAATTTAATACACATTTTGACATTATGAACTATGACTTTTTTGTATTTTCTTGATTCTCATTACGAGACAAATATGTCAAATTGTTGTCAAGGAAAATACTTGACTAAGACAAGACATTTGGGCGGGATATTGCCCAAGTTAAGTTGTGCACCTGTTGATGCATGGAAAACCTGGCATATTAGCACATTTTTACATATTACATAGTTGTATAATATAATACATGGCTGCACTGCTAATAACTAATTATTTATGAATGAATTCATTACATTGGTACCTCTACATACACGTCAGTCAATGTTTACATAGTTGTTTGCTAAAACCACACTAACATTATTCCATAGTACTCAAACGAGTGTGTAATCGCCAAGTTTAATTACAAGGAAATATAAACAGCTATCGTAATGGCCTCATTGTTTATATCGGGTCGTCTTCAAAATATTCGTAAAACAAAGTCGACTCGCGATGTGTTTTTGAACAAGGTCAACCTCCTCTCTGTCTGCCCTTCCGTTCATAAGGGTGCGTTTTTATTGAGGCGGATACGAGTGTAGCAGTGGAGATGAGTGGCATTTTTGCGGGGCTCTTTCGGTGTAGTGCATTTTTTTGTTGCGCTGCAATAGATGCTCATTCATAGTACTATTCTTCGTAACTATGTAATATGCAAATTTTAGTGTACATATCGTATTTTTGATGAACTTTATAATGTCATTCTGTTAGTTTATTCTGTTGGGGAAAATTATAAATTTTTGATGTGCATCTAATCGCCCTTTGATATGTCCTTTTTGCAGCTGTATTTGTCACACACATCTCTACTCGCCCACGAATCACGCTGCGCATTTTCCATGCGCAGGTATAATTTTACTCGCTTCCAGCAATGATTGTTTGGCGCTATTGAAGCGGAGCGCTCGTCTGCGCTTCAATGGGCATGCAGCCTTATGATGACTGACTAGGTATTTTACATATGATTTGAATGACATTTACTATATGTATGCTACCTATCCACCTATAGTTTTTTTGAGGTTTGGTTTACATACAAAATATTTTGCATTTTGACTAGTTTGTCGAAATGATAGCAATCGGTAAGATTGCTATCATTTCGACAAACTAGTCACTAGAGCCTACGCGTCGCCTAATCGCAAACATGCTTTTTACAATTCTCAGGTGACATTATTGTTATTTTATTGTGCGTTTTAACATATTATTGGTTCCGTCAATTTATATTCGCATAAAAGTTGATTTATCTAACTGTACCAGAGACAAATCGATTACATACACTTCCCTTTTTACGAGCTCTAATATTAGGTATGTATAATGTTAATAATTAGGTGTACGGTGGACTCTACACGTATAAATTCACTGTCCATTCCTTTTATTTTGCTTATCATATGGAAACTTGTCGATACCCCCCCCACCCCATTTAGTGCACCACCTGGCAGCTATATTAAAATCGAACTGACTTTATTTACTGCGATCTCATGACAGTCTGGAGGTCTCATTCGGACGAGTGATTGTGGTATGTGGTATAAAAGGACGTACGTATATCGTACATACATCCTTATGCTCTCTAGACTCTATTGCGCTAACACCGTGTCATCGGTCAGGTCAGTTTCAGTCAGTGGTGGTGGCTTTCCCTCTTAGACCTTAGACATCTCTCGATATCCTTTCATCGTGATGGGCGAGTCGTTACCATTGCATTGAGGCGAAATAAGATTTCAAGCTCCTCCATCATAAATCACAGGTGATTTTCGAATCGACCATACGCCGAGAGTATTTTGTATCAGTAAGTAAATGCTACTCATGCATCATCATCATCATAGTAGAGTTATTCTCGGTTGCATCCAAACGTTGCACAACGTTACAAAGAATTTTAAATTTTAAAACCCGGGGTTCACTCTGTTACGCTTTCATCTTCAGATGTGGTTTATCTGAGTATACTGGCGTCTGACTTCCGTTAATCAGCAGGTGTACCGGCTCACGGGTTAGGTTGCCCTGGGCTACGTAGATTTTAGAAGGGCCCCACACTCCATACACTCGTATGTACATATTCTTTTATGACGTTGCAATATCACAAAAATGCACGCACGCACATTATTTATTAAGCGTGTAGTCACCTTATACACGCTTAAAACTATCAAGTTACATTATAGTCTTTTGTTTTTCTAAGTAGTTGATTTTCAACGTAATATAGGTATCACATTGCCATCAGCATTAGCAACAGAACTGGTTTTTATCGGTCTTAAAACAGAATATTGGTAGGTAGGTAGGTACCTAAAACAGAAAAGTTACGCTAGATAAAACTAAAAGTCGGGTGAATGAACTGACGGAATACAGGCTTTATTAAAGAGCTTTTCTCGAATTGAGTGATTTGTTTTTGTTGTTTTTCCGTCCTCAGATTTGATTTCTGGCAACCTTCGGAATGTACCTACTTATGATTATAAATGTTCGTTATTTCGTTAAAATTGGCTAGATGACTTTACTTTGATCGTAATTTGCAAGAAATTGCTATAAAGTTTTATCTAATAAGGAAAGTTATCTATCCTAATATTACACGGGGGTTACCTTACGAGCTTACGACATCGGCAGGTTATAGCGATACTCGACTCAGTTTACTGATTTTGGAGGATTTGAGAATAATCGAATTCAATATGAATATAGACTTGAATTTATTTATTTCAATTTCGTTTTAATAATTACCAATATTTCATTTTTACCATGACATGTACAATATACATAGAAAAAGATTTACTTCTTTTGTATAATAAGTATCATTCCTGATAATTATGTATACATATAATATTATTTGACGTATGTTATATGACCATGGAGAAGGAAAATTCTGTCCTCCGTGTAGTAAGAGAGCTAGGATCACTAACTCCAGTGCCATCAGCGTACTGAATGAGATGTACATCATTAGACGCGCCTTTAATAGGAGAACACGAAATGGCTATGCTGCAAAGTCAAAAACCTGCTGCAACCACCTTCACCAGTGTTTAAGATTTGCAGCACCGGTTTTTCCTACTCAGAATTTGATGATCTTTCAGATGAGCCCGGTTTTATTTGGTAATTCGATCGTACCAGATACCTGTTTTCAGGCGGCACTTTGCAAGGTGCTGCCTCTGACAAGGCCAGTTATGGAGGCTTGCAGCACTGCACTATCATATAGTCCTAAATCTCCCCTATTGCCAGGAACAAACGAAAATTGGTAATCTTTCAATATTAGGTACCGATTTTTTTAGCATTTTCAAAATTGATTTTTGGTATCACCACCAGGTTTTTGACTTTGCAGCATAGCCATTTCGTGTTCTCCAATTAAAGGCGCGTCTAATGATGTACATCTCAATCAGTACGCTGATGGCACTGGAGTTAATGATCCCAGCTCTCTTACTAGTGTATATGACAGTCGTCAACGCATGTAATTCTTACTTCTTGCTTATGTAAGTACTAAACATGGCGCGTGCTCCATGCCAAGTTTGGTAAGTGCTACTAGCACTGTGCTAGTGCCAAATGACTGTTCCTATGACTATTTCTATGTACATAAAATGTAGATGACAATTAAGTATATAAACAAGATGAAAATTTAAATAAGTATGCTCTTAAATTAGAAGGTTACTGGAAATAATAGTTGTCAGTTTATATGTATATTTAAACTCGCCTTTTGAATTGGTGTAAATCATAAACAGTCAAGTTGCCATACATAGGTAGATGGAATTGCCGATTAACTAAACAAGACATTTTCTAAATATAACTTACAACTTGGGATTCAGTCTTACGTAATTATACGATCTTGACATTCTTGCCATATAGAATGCATAGTGTATAGCTGGAAAAGAAGTTTTTCATCCCACCATCTCGGAAAGACTATTTTTGCTCTTCGATAACTGAGCGGAAAAGTCGTTTTTATCCTCTAGAGAGGTAAAGTAAATTTGAATTTAGAACATCGTGTTTACTAGGTTTGTGAACTCAAAACATCATTAAACCTATTTACTTCTACCTCTATGGTGCCGAATTTATCATACAACTTTTTTTTAATTCATGAAAAACTCAGACTCGTAACCTCCTTGGTGTACTTTTTTTTTAATTTGCTTTGCGCGCATCAATTTTTTTCACGTCATATTGTTGACATTGTTGTTGAATTTTTATTTTGTTGTATTTTATTACTAGTATTAATACACATATTATACAGCCTCCATGGCGTAGTGGTATTGAACGCGGCCGCTACGCAGCAGGCACGGGTTCGATCCCCGCTCAGTGCAAATATTTTTTATGCATGAAAATGGGTATTTGCAATGGTCTGGTCGTGCCTTGGAGAGCACGTTAAGCCGTCGGTCACGGATGCCATACGAACATCTATGGCAGTCGTTACGGGTAGTTGGAGCCCTAAAAAGTTCAACAACAACGGTCTGGCTGCAATGCTCCGATATCGCCTAATGTCATCATTGGGTTGTGGAGGTCAGATGGCAGTCGCTTCACGGCAAATATCGAGGTCCAGCCAAATCCGCAGTTAAGACTGGTAAAGCGGACCCCGGACTCCGAGGTGAAAGCTTCGGATGCTGACTGGGAATTAACGCTAGGAAGGAGAAGCATTTCATTATTTCCTCGCTGAGGTGGGATGAAAAGTTACGTGTTGCACTCGAGTGCAAAGATTTTTCACCTTGTGCTCTTTTGATTCCCTCGCTAACGCTCAAGATTCTAATTTGTGAATCACTCGCTACGCTCGTGATTCAAATTTAGAATCTTTCGCTTGCTCGGTCATCAAAAATGAGCACGCGGTTAAAAAGCAACTTTGCACTCTTGTATAACAAATAACTATTAAATATCTCATTTCGGCATAAAAATTCACACTTTCCCCTGCAACCTTAGCCGTCAAGCCTGTGCTCAATGTCGCTGTGACTACTTGACTCGCGCCTCTGCAGTCAAATACTTGGGAGTGGTAGTGGACGAACAATTTCGCTGGGATCGACATATTTCAAATTTGAGCAATAGGACCAGGAAGCTCATTTACATATTTAAGGAACTGAGAACCATTGCACCAAAAAAGCTCCTAATCCAAACCTACAGAGCACTCTGTGAGTGCATACTGGACTACTGCATCTGTTCCTGGGGTGGAGCCGGTAAGATAATAATGAAACAGTTAGAGCGCGCTCAACGAGCTGTCTTGAAGATTCTTATGTTTCTGCCTTTCCGTCACCCAACATCAGACCTATACAAAATTACTCAGGTACTTTCCGTTCGCAAACTGTACATCTATAAATCCCTATGTAAATACCACCGTGTATCCACCACATATCTATATACGATAAACGATAGAAGACGATGCCGATGTCCAGTGCCACTAGCTAATTCCAGCTATGCCCAAAGACACTATGACTACAAGGCACCGCGAATTTACAATATTTTAGCTAACTTAAATACACACAAAATGAACAACAACACATTTAAAAAATACATACGAAATACAATTATAGATATGGACTATGACCAAGTAGAGGCCTTGATTTCAAACCCGCTTACTTGAGCGCGCGTATGTGTATGTACAATCCCGATGACACACACACACACACAAACACACACACACACACACACACACACACACACACACACACACACACACACAAACACACACACACACACACACACACAGAACCTTACGTAGCCTAGTCTCTAAAAATTACTAAAATTATTATGTATTAAAAAAAAAAAAAAAAAAAAAAAAAAAAAAAAAAAAAAAATATATATATATATATATATTTTTACCTAACTATTGTTGAAACTATATTGCATAACATGTAATAAGGGAAGGCAATGTCTCCTGAGATACAGGTTAACAACTTAGTTCAGGAGACAACGATTCTGTATACTTGTGTAATTTATGGTTTTTAATAAATTATTATTATTATTATTTGTAAATAAGAAATAATTTCAAGTAACCCATATACTTACATTTTTTTTTGTTTTTACATGATTAGAAGCGCATTTTTTTCGTATGGAGATATTTGACGATGAAATTTATTGCGACATCTTCACCCATTCATACACACAAATGATGTCCAATTCGGTTCTTGTCTTTAACCGTCTGTACATATTTTTAATTGAAGTACACTTGCCCAATTATTTACCTATACTAGCCAATTACTATGTCGTTAGAAATCTCATTTAGATATTGTATGTATTTTAGGAAAAACATTCTGGCCACACGAAAAAACACTATTTCTGAACGTTGAAAGCAAATTTAGTGCCTTAATATTACGAATACTTATTATCTGTACAATGTGAACATCTAAATGAGTCAGTATTGTAGTACATATTGTAATAAAGTTATGAAGGTCGACTGTAATCGAATAATATGCGAGCCACATGCATACAATGTTAGTATTTATATGATTTAGGATGATCTCATCCGAACGATTTGTTTGATTTACCCTGATAACAACGCGACGTGACTAGATAGTTGACAATATTCCATGTAATCAAAAAGGTTCTTCGTCTGTTGTTTGTACGAATTACTTTTACAATTTTGTTTTTGTTTTTACTGTGCGAAAATTGATTTTTTTAGGAATTCAACTTTCTGTTCCTGGAGGAATTTTACTGGCCCACCATCTTTGAAGCCAACGCCAACCTTACTTGCAAGTTGTAACTTGCAAGCCGGTTCATAGACGTAATATCAACTACAGAACATCATTATTTGCAAGATTATAGACGACATTAATCTTGCAAAACTTAATAGGTTACTAGTATAATGGAATTACGCCAATTCAAATACATCTATAATTCTAAATAATTCCAAAGTAGAATATTTCTGAATCTATATCAACGATTATGCCATGTATGTTAGTAACTAGAAATTATAACTATTTTTAGAGGATTCTATCGCGACTTATTTTGTAATGGGGAGGTGAGTGTCCATTTATAGCTACAGAAAAGCAACCGGAACGCCCGTCGAATTATAAGTGCAAATTTTAATAAAAAAATCACTACATATTATAAAACAAAGTCACTGTCGCTGTCTGTCCGCCCTATGTATGCTTAAATCTTCAAAACTACGCAACGGATTTTGAAGCGGTTTTTTCAATAGATAGAGTGATTCAAGTGGAAGGTTTATACGCATAGTATTGTAGAGAAACACTGATAAATCGGGATCAGAATACCACGCGGGCGGAAAATATGGCGGTACGAAGTTCGCCGGGTCAGCTAGTACTAAATAAATCGCGTTAAAATCCATTAAAATCGCCGTAAGATGGATGTATTGGAAAAATTGGGTCACTCTCGGGCGAAGCTCGGTGGCTCAGTGGTCAGAGCGTTCCCCCTGTAAGGGAAAGATCGCGGGTTCGAGTCCCTCCCGAGAATTGATTTCGCTTTTTCCAATCTATACTATTATATAATTGTAAAGTGGTCGTGTCTGTACATTGAAGATATTTAAAAAAAAATACTTGGGTTATGTTATGTCAACGATACTGAACACGAAAATATTTTTTTTGAATTTCCTGTCTGTTTGTCTGTTTGTCTGTTTGTCCGCGATGGACGCAAAAACTACTGGACGGATTTTGATGCGGTTTTTTTTGTTAGAAAGGGCTTACTCAGACTTAAAATCTTACGTTTGTTTGATTGCAATCGGTTGAGTAGAACCGAAGATATGAGCAAACGTCGCGTTAACCGAGATGCACGCGGGCGGAGCCGCGGGCGGAAGGCTAGTTTATTATAAAATTAGTTTTATTTCAATTTATGAAAATCGCTTAAACTTCCAACTATGATAACAGTTTTATTTCCATATCTTTTATATGAATTGTCTCCTACTTTGTCTCCTTGATAGTAAACGTTTTATTTCAGAACCAATACGCAATTTACTATAAGTACGTGGTAGGTACTGAAGGGACCCGCAGTGTTCAAATGTGCGTTACATCTGCGCAAGTAACCGACCCAATGTTTTGTTTACGTCACCCGATCCCTTCAAACGGCTGTCTGTGTTGCGGTGCGGTTTATATCCGGTACTTTCTTACGTCCAATTTTTATTAGGGAAGTCGCTGAGAAACTTTACTATCTAGCAATTTTTATTCGCCGTAACTTATTGCCTACTGCTTCCATTTAAATAAAAACTTAGTTGAAATTCTATCCACATGTTTCGTTTCTTTCCGCTCGATGCGTCAATTACGGATGCCTTTTAGAGTTACGGAACTGTATCGGCATTTGGTTTGTTTCCTTTATTCCTTTTAGTTGACCTTTTGCCACATGTTTTTGTACAAGTTTTTTACTTATCGTCATTATCTAATGCTTCCTGTTTAATTACTTAATTAATATTTGATTCACCGTTTTTGAATCAATAAACAATAAATATCGATATTGGCAATAAGGCTATTTATTTAATTTACGGTGGCGCGGTGCGAAGTGGTGTATGGTTACATTTATTCTAGCAGACGATTGTTTTATTATTGTAAAAGATAGAATACATTTTCTTGGCGACCTTTTTTTACTTGTAACCCAAATATTGAATGTGAATTGACTTGAATTTTTTCTTTTTCAAATTATATATAACCCAGCGAATGATCGAGCGGTTCTGGTGAATAATTTCCGTCCAATAACTGAAGGGTAGAGCCGCGATTGCTTCAAATATTCCACCCATGCCATCCTCCTGTCAATCGCCTTTGGTATATGAACTGCTACATAGCGTGAGTTTTCCATCAACAAATTTCCGGCATGACACAGATAGACGATCCTACATCGTATAAGTTCAGTTCATCTTAGTTTGATATTTTCAAACTTAAATTTTGCTTCTTAAACCTTGTTTCGGACCCTAACCGCTATATATCAATCGTTGTCAAAGGCGAAATTAGGACAGGGGTCTATTTTATTGCCTGAACAGTTTCGTACTTGTTTTTGTTTCCTGAGAAACTGGTTTTGATAAGTAGGTAGTTCGTCCTTGATTCACGTCAGATAGAGAGTATTCTGTAATACCTATAAGTAGATGTACGTATATGGCATTTGTATCACTAACGTTTTTAGTCTTTTAGTCTTATTTCTATTTTGTAATAGATTTGTACACAAAGATAACTTAGATTAATTTGGTTTACATTTAGTCAACGGCTTATTAACATTTTGCATGGTATACAACAATAACAATTCTTAACTAATTACAGAGTTTCATGACATTGGTATACTCGTAGGCACTTGAAAATCTTGAAATTGGAAGTGGCTGCAGTTAAACCAAAATTATAAAACTAACAGTAAAAATGATAAGAATGACATAAAAAGAAAGAAAGAAAAAAGAACAAAGAAAGCAGAAAGAAGAAAGAAAAGAAAGAAGTGGTTACACTCTGTACTTTGCGTACATGATTATCGATATATTCTAGTGAAAGTGAATACTTATGACTTATCTCTCTCTCTAAACTTAAGAGCAGCGCTCTTGTCGGTGGAGTAATCGCCACTCTTCTCTCTCCTCCGCCAAACCCTTGACCTGCATCTTTTCCTTTATCTGTGCCATAAACGTTTCTCTTGGTCTACCTCTTTTCCTCTTTCCTTCCACCTTCCCTTCAATGATGTTTTTTAAGAATAAGTCGTGTCTTATCAAATGACCAATCATCTTTCCTCTTCGGTTCTCTATTATTTCCAATATAGACCTTCCTTCCTGTACCTTGTTTAGTACTCTTTCATTTGTCATTCTTTCCGTCCAGCTTATCCCTTCCATTCTTCTCCAGCACCACATAACGCCTCTATCCTGTCTCTATCCCCCGGCGTCACAATCCACGTCTCACATCCATAGAGTGCAATGCTCCAAATATAAGTTTTGATAAATCTTTTCCTAATTGCTAGTGATATGTTTTTTGCCTTTAGTAAATGCTTCCTGTTATTGAATATATCCTGTTATTAAAAATACTAGTACTACGTACTCGTAGTACCTATACCTACACGAATATACATTTAATTTTCTATACATGCGTCCATCGGCTGATACGGTGACATATCCAAAATGAAAATTTTATCACGATACCACGTAAAACACTACATAACAAAATTGACATGCCGCTTAATAAGTGGATTGTCAATTTAATTAATTAAAAGCCTAGTAATGCCGACGTTTGTTTTATGAATCAGTCCTGTCCTGATTACGTGATAGCAGAAAGGCTTTTTAGATAAAATGTTGTATGTTAAAACTGGGTCTCAATAAAGTGTTTTTCTTTATCGAGACAGAGCTTAGTGTGTTTGCACTCGAACGTTATCTGAAAGTGATAGGTACTTTAATGTGTGAGCGGTTAATATCATAGGTGACTTCCTTATTTGATTCTTTCTGTGTGATAATATCTTTAACTTTAGTTTAATCGTCGGGTTATCGTAATCAGCTCTGGCTATAATGATGTTTTAAACAGATTTTCAAACGCAATTGCCCTTAAAATTCTACTTACTTATATATTCTTTGAATTCTAATATTGCTCTCGCATTATATTTTTTCTGTTTCTGACTAGAAGATGTCAATTTATTAATAAAGATAATTGACTAAATTATCTTTTCGTAGAGTTTTGACTTGGATGATCTGTTGGGCACTATACTATACGTTACCAAAATAGTGTACCTCCGAGACTAACAGACCAAATAATATCAATTTTCTACGGTTGCAGTAGGTAATTGTAATATTTTTTATTACATGAGGACTGAGGACTGACATGACAATATCTGATCATATTGCTATCATTAAATTGTGCCCCGGAGCGGTCGGAGACGTAATATCAAGGGTTATAACATAACTTATAAGTTATAACTCGCGTATTGTCATCCCTACAAATATTTCATTATGTTAAAGAAATCGCTGGGCTCAGTGCGAGCGACAAAAACTGTTTTCCCCACTGACGGTTTTCACTTTATTTGCTGCAAGTAGATTCTTCAAAAATTACTCAGTTTGTCTGAAACATCAATTGAATTTGTGTTAGCAAAATTTGAATGCAGTGTTTTCAGAAACCCGGTGCATATTTATTTTTTAATGCTCGTCTACCAGATGTATTCAATCTCAGTACCCATTCGTTTCCTCGTATTCTTATATACATACACAAACACACCATCAAACAAACGTTTCGTGGGTTATAATTTATATTTACTGTCGGTTTAGTATTGTCTATATTTAAATTCACAAACTTTGTAGCTACATGTTTTTTCTAAGGTCGTCGCCACGACTCCCAAACTGAAAATCGACAAGATTTTACTTCGACAACATGAAACTCCGATACGACTCAATTTCGACAATATTTTAGATCGAAACAACTCAATCCCGACACTACTGTACCTACTCCGACAAAGCGTTTCTTCGACTAGACTTTATTATGAAACGACGTGAGTTCGACGACGTTCTTCTTAGAAAACAATGCTTGTCCGAAATAAGTCAAAAAGATTCTGTAGTACTGCATTAGAAGTACTTAATAGATAATAAAAGATACTATTAGAAGTTATAATATTTGAAATAGATTCGGCCGAGTCATTCACCATCTCGCGATCGTCAAATTCGCGAGCGCGCGCGAGTTGGCAATTTTTGATTTCGAATTATTTTTTCCTCATCATCTCGCGCGCATGCTAAAGTACAGTCAGATAAAAAAGGATAAAAAAAAACATGTAAAGGAAACTAAGGTATACTCGCGTCTTTACCTGCATTGGTTGATGCGCTGCGAATGTTTTTTTTTTTCATCTTAGATTTCGATATAGACTTGCGAAGTGAGACTACGCCACTAGGGGGACACGGCCGATATTATGATATCTGTTATGAGTAGCTATGTCATCTTAATATGCGTCGTATGAAATTAGATGTTTTTTTTTGCTTATCTTTTACTTTAGGCTGTATTTAAGATAAATTTCATAATGTTTCACATATTAAACTAGTTAAAATATTTACAAGAATAAAAAAAAGTATTTATTGCAATTTTTATTTCATTACATTATATTTTTTATGATATTTGTAATTCATTTTAAATTAGTATAGTGTTTTAATGTATATATTTATTATAAAAATATTAAATAAAGCTATTATTTTTGTTGGAATAAAAAATGGATAAATAGTTGGGGTAAGTAGTTCGGGTATCGAATAATTCCTCCTCATCGATTTTTACTGGTAAAGTACCCAAAAGACGGGTGGCATTGCGCCGTCGGATGGTAAGCTTTTTTTATGGCAAACTAATTTCGTATCTTTTTCAAGGATCGTATATTTTCCACAACCTTTTTTTATTAGACAGTTTTTATTATTATTTAAGCATCGTGTTGTAAAATATAATTCAAGAATAAAATATACCTAATCGATTACTATAAAAAACGATTATTTATTTCCCACGTTTCCCCAAAAGCGATTTCAGGAGTATTTTTACTGTGGATCCCTTAAAGTAGGTATATATGTTACGGGCAACTTGAGAAATCTGGTCCCTATGAATAGTGACCGGCCTGTATACATAATGCCCTTCTCACATGGACAATTTGATAAAATTTCATTTCTAATTACTTTTCCCGGTCAGTATGAATCCTCAATATTATGCCCTTGCCTTGGGCAAAATGATATTTTGCCCAAGGTATTGAAATAGATTTTTGTTTATTAACGTTAAAAAATACCTAACCTAACCTGGGGTGTGGGATATATACCAGTACAGTGCAGTAAAATTTTATGCATTTAAGTTAAGATTGCCGTTTAGTAAAAATGTGGCAGCCTTTTGTGTTTTTTATGTATTGTGGAGGTAAGTTTTACATTTAGCTTAGGTATAAAAGCTATACAAATAAAGAAAATTGAATGTCTGTAACTTTAAAATAACAGCTTTTTAACTGAAATTGTAACACACAAAAAGATGGATAGACAGAGTTACTTTCGCATTTATGTTATTAGTATGTAGGTATACGAGATACCTACCTATAACAAAATAGTTTTTTTTTTTAATTTTGTGATCTGTCTACGGATTGTTGGCTACGGATAGTCTTCAAAGTGGCTGAACCGATTCTGGAAGGACGTCTCGTAATATATTATCTCGTAGTATTTATAACTCTGCCGAAACAAACTGACAAACTCTCGCAAAACGCGGTAGCGCTTATACCTCGGGATCGGGACCCGTATCTTAGACCTGAATCACGAGACTTACGAGGTCCTAGCTCCCGCCGTAGTACCTCATACTATCCTCAAAAGACACATTTTAGGTGCAAGATATAATGTTCCGAGTAACCACTGACCTCCGTTAACGCGCGTTACATGTGAAGCTAGCCTAAAATATCCTGTACATTTAAAATAGGTACCTAATTTAATCTATTACAACGTTTTTGTAGCTGACTGTACACAAATACGTCATATTTTCACAAACGCGCGAGTTGATGACACAAAAATAATTCAAAATCGAAACTTGCCAACTCGCGCGCGCTCGCGAATTTGACGATCGCGAGATGGTGAATGACTCATTCGGCGCCAATAGATAACATAATAGTGGAAGGTGCGTCCTTTGCATAGAAATGTGATAATGCACTTTGTATGCTGATTCAGTTATCCTAAACTTTATAGTGTTTATAAACTGTCAAGCAGGAGTATGTGATAAGAATTATAATAGAAACCACTACATATTATACTCATAGAGTCCACCGAACGGCATAATATGTAAATATCACAACTACACGAATATTGAATTACTTAAATGTAACTTGTTTTGTGAATAACATATATTATAATGTAGTCAAGTGTTAATATTCTGATTTCGTACGTCGGTCACGGAATCCATTTTCACGTTTTTACATTAGTCTTTTATAATTTGACTATAATATGATTACGTCTCCATGTTTACCGTTTAAGGCGTGAACTATATAGGAAAGGCAGGAAGCATAAGGCAATCTCAAGGTAAGGCACGGAGGCCTGAGTAAAAGCGTTTTCATACAAAATCTAGGAGAGCCAGACGCTCAGTACATTCATACAGAAAAGGTATGGCAGTGGCATACTTAAGCACCCACCATAATAGACATAGGCCTGTCAATGAAAATCAAGATTCAGGACTGAGTATCGTTCAGGAATACGGGTCATATAGATGCATTAAATATTTGCACTGAGCGCAGATTGAAACAGTAACTGTAAATGGCGAGTGTTCTACCGCCGGGTGACACCGGTGCCGGTGATACGGATCGTGATGTCGGTGATACACTCGTTACGTGATGTGACACAATGATCAATCTTTAAATGCGTGCGTGAATGTTTAAGGGACATTTTGAGAAAGAAAATTGTTGAGTTATAGATTTTTATATCGAAACTTCTCTCTATTAGGCCAAGAGTGGCTACTCCGACCTAAGTCTATCGGTACTTAATATGTATGATATGGTATAAAATGTCCTACACATATTTGCGGTTTCTTTCTTGACCTGATATATTATTACCTGCATGTGTACCTGTAATTTTCACCCTTGCTTGTATACCACTATCCTTAAATATTAAATTGCTCTAAATGACAGTCACGCCTAAACACAAACATACATATATAATAATACGAGTATACTTATCTATAAAACACACCGTACAGATATACAAATAATATAATTTTAGTAAAATAAAGTTAAACTTACTTATATTATACCAAAAAGGCACTGAAAGCTGAAAAATAACTATTTCAAATTGAATTCAAAAGACAAAAAATCATTTTATGCTTATAACTTTTCTTTTAAAGCCAAACACGTAAAGTGGATGGGCATTTTTTTGTATAATGCGGAAGTCCACACGGATCCCTCCCTCCCCCACCGGAGTCAGCGTGGGTGGTTATGTTAGACTCGAATTAACTAAAACCGCACGTCGTCGTCGTCTTGGCTCATTAGTTGCTGAAGGTGAGATTGCTTCTGGCATATCTTTCACGCCCCGGCTGATCGAAATGGCCCCCTCGTGTGTCCCCATCTTGCTCCAGATAAGGGGAGTTTCTTCATAAGGTACCTGACGGAACGGCAATCGGAGAGATAGATACTTAACATTTTATTTCAGATACGCGTATGAAGTTGTAGAATGAAGCTGTTATGAATTTATTTATCTGTAATATGCAATACCTTTATAATAAGAGGTCATTAGGCAAAACTTGTTCTTAGTAACGAGTGGAATGTTCCTTTGTAACACAATAAGAGGAAAAATTCTCAAATACTTAGAACGTTTTTTCAAAGTACGTATGTATTTTTTCTATAGATCAGCTACTTTAATTGCTTTCACTGCATAATAATGTAATTAATTCTTTAAAAAATCTATGCCGGGATCCCCCCAGTAAATACCGTCTTCGATGTTTAATTTCATAAAGCAATTGGATTTTTAAATTTTACGATATACCTATATAAAAAAAAACTAAATTCTGCTTACTATTTTTAGGTCATTATTAAGATATTTTATATGTGGATTAAATGGAATAGCGAAAGTTTATATTAGGTATGTAGTGAATTTGCCAATCATAAACCGAAAGAAAATTAATGGGTACCGCCTGCTATCAACTTATTTTAATCTTTTCAGTGGCAGTCGGGTTTTTTATTTTTTAATCATTTGTTTTACTTTTTGGTTATACTTATAATATAACACGTAGGTATATATTTTTTTACCATGTATTTATTTCCTTCATTTTGATACCCTACTCGATAAGTTTGAATGAAAAAAATTTTTTACAACATACGTTTTGGCGCCAAATATCCTCCATTTTGTTTTTCTAGAAATTTTAATATAGGTACCTGGACCCATACCATGAACTCTTAAAACAGGTCAATAATTGAACTGCTGTCAGTCTACCAACTGCAAATGTCACTTTGTAATCCCTTTGTAATCCTATTTATTTATATGACATTACAAAGTGACATTTGCAGTTGATAGAATGACAGCAGTTCAATTATTGACCTGTTTTAAGGTTTATGGTAAGGCCGCTGGTGCCACTTACACCAATCATGACGAATCAAATGACACCTCGCATGTCAAAATCCGTCAAACCGTTTAGGCTGTAGTGTAGGGCGTGCCAAAGAAATGGACATGTATACATAAATAATACATACACATACAGTCTCGAAAAACATTACCCTCCTTTCTTCGGCAGTCGGGTAAAAAAGGATTCCGATTTTAATTTTGCCACGTGTTGGAAATCTTGGGTAACAGTTATAAAAACGTTATGTTATTCATTTTTTCAGTTCTGTTAATTTATTATATCCGTGCTCTGTTTTTTTCAGACATTCATATATCAGAAACAATAACATACTGTTAATTTATGTGCATATAAAATAATGATATATTTATTCTAATATTAATAAAACTGCGCATAGTTTTAAGTTTTTGAGCACGTGTAAAGGTTAGGTAAAAAGCTGTACATATCGTCGCGGATGGTACACCGTACAGCTATAATATCGAAATGCTGAGTTGCTAGCAAGACAAAAAGTCGAAAATCATAAACTTGCACCGTCGAGTTTCGTTTCCTTTTTATTTTTCTGGGTGCGTTTCAAGGGTAGAAATACCGCATGGGATTTATGTACCATCCTAGACTTTAATGCAGTATGTCACCAATGTCATGAGGGCGGTGCCAGTTATTCGTGCACTGGCATTGAACTTTGTTGTTTATTAGTACGAGATTCTCAAATATAGTACCTATACCTAACTAAAGTTTGGTATCTCTTAGTATCACTATCACATCTTGAGTCCCAGTTACCCTTTGGATCTCGGGAATCTGTTTCACTATTCTTTATCTTGATTTGACTTATCTTGGAACGACTTCCGTCCGACCCCCCAACTCCGTCAGTTAATCAACAAATGTACTGGCTGCAGGTGAGTTTTGGTTTAATTTTCATGGAGTCCGATGCACCGTATTATAACTATTAGCATTGAAAAATAAATGTGAGATTTTGTAAGTTCAAATTCCTTTTCTTTTGTCAAAGACAAGAACAGCTGTAAGTCTAGTATATAAATTATTGTACATGTTCAGATAATGGCACGATCTACAGTTGAAATAATTTAATAGGTACGATTTGACGTTTATGGTCTAGAGTTCGAGTGTCTCAAATCAATTGTCAGAATAATCGATTCGTGTCAAGAAACCTATGACTCTTGAGATCTGTCATAGTGCACCTATTAAATTATTTCAACTGTAAGAAAGATAATTGTTTGTACCAATTTTAACAATAAAATGAGGCATAGGAGTTCTCTTAAAACAACTGAGAGCAAAGAAGTAAGTAAATGTACTTAGTAGTCTTATAAGTGTGAACAATAAAGATAAGTGCAGTATCATCAGTAGGTTGACATGGCTATCATTGCGTTGATTAATTGAAGTTCAGGGTTCACGTAGTTGGTAACCTCATAAAACTAAAAAATATAGTTGACCTCAATACGCTCAATCATCGCTTAACAAATTATTAAGTAACCTTTGATAACGAACGATAAATTAACTTATTAAGCAATTTTTTCAGTGAACTATCCCAAACACTTCACTTTCGTTTTAGGCTAGATACTTAGGTTTGTTGTATGGGTCCAGTAACCAAACGTAACACTGTTACTGGTTGGGTAAAAATTTCCATCGTGTTACAGCTGTTACTGGATGCAACGCTTGGGAAAAACCCAACTAGTAACTAGTAACAGTGCATAATTTAGGTGTTACTGGTTGGGAAAAAATTTCCCATCGTGACACAGACACAGACAATCTTACAATTTCAAATACCTACAGTACCTACAGTATTTGAAATTGTAAGATTGTCTTTACCCAAATTTACAATTGCTTTTCATCCACACCAAGAGTTTGCATACCTAACGAATATCTTCTCGTTTATACATTTAATACTTTGTAATGGCATATCTTTAATATCCAGTTATTTGATCTCAGCAATTACATTTTCTTTTCAAATAAAGCAACGATTAAACCGACGGCCTCGGAACAATAAAATTAAAAGCTTAACTAAGCAACAGTCGATGTCGGTTTAACACCACTTTATATTAGTGCGAAACCATACAAAATGGCCCGATTCGTTTTCAATTAAGGGCAACAATTCAATCCACTTTCGTTGACCGACGTTGGTTGTGTGCGTATTTTTTTACTCTCCATTGTAGATCTTGATTTGAAAGTAAGTATGTAGGTACCTATATGAAAATGTGTTGACCACATAGGTATAGTGCGAGATCCGGTAAAAGAAAATTATGCTCTCATTATTTAACACAATATCATATTTATCTTAAGTTAAAAAACAGTTTTAACTGAGATAAATATGATATTGTGTTAAATAATATATTTAAGTACAGAGAGAGATTGCAAATGAGTGGCCTCCCAATATGACAACTCTCGACGAACGGAGTGGCAATTGGGGGAGGTGACAATTTAAACCACAGTAACCCTCCGTGCAGGTAATTATTTTTAAAGCCTCCTCTTTCATGAAAGATTGGCGGTAATCCTTTCAGATTGGGCTTTACTGAACTTTTAGGTAGCCATTTTTTGTGTCGGACCGTTTATTTTTCATTTTTAGATGGTAGAATCAGCTTAAAAATATGGCTATGTCATATGGCTATTGACTTTGTCAAAAAATTTTAATCTATCTCCATCTCGTGTATTCTATATCGATTCTATATAGTTTTACAGTAAACGTTAAATTATAAATTAGAAAGGTAAATATCATGTCACAAGTACTCAATTCCTCAACAATCGGCCGCATGTCGATTGTTGACGAATAATAAGAATTATAATAATAATTTTCTTTTTCGAGTCAATGGCTGGATCTGGCATCTATACTATTTGGCAGTTAGCCTGGCAATACGGGTCATTCACCCACCTTCATCTCGAAAAAAACAATAGGTTACTTGACGTATCGCTTCCAGTACAAAAACTGTCGTTAATGAATATCGCTCGCTTATCATAATACACGGGGACCCCGTCTTACGAAGCTACCAGAGATGCCACTAAAAATAAAGAATTAAAGATTATTTACATTATCATTTTACTAGTAGTAAATGGTAATTGTAAAAAATGTACCGCATCAGAACTAATTATTAATGTTATTATGAGTGAAAATTTAATAAGAGTTTGATATTTTGGATGATAAGTACCAATAAAATACTTTGTTTTAATGTTATAACCTCGACAAATGTCACATATATTAAAGTATATTTCTTATATTCAAATAAAAAACCTGAAACATTATAATTTCTGTTAAATGTGTATCATTAAAATTAATATTTTCGATAATATTAAACAAACGCGGCGCTCTAGTATTTTTCTAACTCTACATAGCGCTTCCGGTGGTTACAGTTCGAACAATGTTTTGTCCTTGTTATTACTTTGCAAGCCAAATAGATGGCGCTAAATAACTATCTACCGACTTTGTTTTTATTTGTGTTTCTAGTCCTTCAATCCTCTTTTGTACTTGTGAAAATTGTGAATTTATATGTTTGAACTCCACCGGTATAAAAATTAAAAATTTTCAGTCTCAATTCTCAAAATTAAGATATTTATGATTATATATTATACGTAGGGTTTTGTAGTAACAAAACTTGTAACCGCTGAACTTGCCAGACGGACTACTCACCGGCTACCTCAGTTGGAAATTGCACGAACTCTAAAATCCCAGGGCGCCTTTTTCACAGAGAGAATAAATGTAATGCTGTGGGTATGCGAGGAACCTTTGGGTGTCACTCTAAGGAAAACTCATACACTCCGTTATACATACATATATTTATTTAAGGGGAACACAATACAGAAATACACATACAGAAGGGTGAAATAAAGACATACACACATAGGCCTCTAGTGACACAAGTACAAAGCACAAGCCGTGCCGGTCTCTCCCACTAGGTGTAGGGTCCTCCACTTATCAGACTTCCCTGCAGAAAGAAGATACAGCCAACCCAAGGTGGTTGGGTACTTCTCCACATATAAATTAATACCCAGATGGGTGATCTATTAAGGTATGTACACGCAAAATGTAATAAAAGGTGTCTATACGTGACCAGAGCCTCGGTTGCCTTCCTGCCGGTAAGAAGCGACGTCCCACTGGTCCTCGCCCTGTCCGCTTAGGTGCAGACGAGAGGATGCCTTTGTAAAGTGACGCGTAAGCTCGGGGCCGCTTCTCCGCTCAACCACGCTCATAAGACACGAAGTTGACTACTACAATCTTGGACCCTAAGACCAAAAAATGAATACTAAGAATTGTCTCTAATGCAGCAGAAACCCATAAGCAGATATCGTGAAGCTACTTACCACGAATTGGGGATCACTGAGTTTAGGATTTTAGGTTATAAAAAAATTACAAAGAGATTACAGACTGTACACAAGATGACCGTTATAGGGTCTCGACAAAGTTTTCTGAAGTGCCGGCCCGCCAGCTGACTCGGCCTTTTATAAAGTCTAGCGAAGAACTTTCTGGAAAAACACCAAATTTCACCGCTCCTCCATGAGCCGTCTCACATTAAAACATCAAGTCACTCCGAAAGTGCGGCAAAATCAGGTGTCATCTTGTAACTACGAACTCAAGGCGGACCAGGCATCTACTTACTTTAGACGCATTAAACCAGAGAGACCATAGTGCTTACATAGACGAAAATCATAGAATAATATATCCCGAGAAATTAGGAACAAAAACTGGACTTCAACGCCTAACTAAAAATCAACATTATTATTTATAATACATAGATAAATCTATCAAAATCAACATTTACAAAGCTACCCGTGTTGAAACGCCATCTCGTGACATTAGTGTGTACTAACACCAATATGCGTCTTACAGCACAGCCAATACATCCCGTACGAGTGTAAACGTGTGTAAGAGTTAAAACAATAGATGTCGCTACTAGTCCTGAAAATTACATGTTACAACCACCCCCTCCCTTAAAGTATTCCATGGATGGAACACACAGGGAATACAACTACAGCAGATCCCAGCTTGGGGATTTACTGTTAGGTAACCCTAACCTACGAGGACAAACAATATACAGTACCTCGCAAAGTCACAATAACAGCAACTAGAAATCTTCCACCAAACAAAACTCACTAAGCAAAGACAAGAATACTAATCTAAACACAAAACGAAATATCGCCCCAGTAGGTACCCGAATCACTGGATGCTTCTCACATGGGTGAGTAACATTAAGTGAGTAGGCGTAGGGTGAAAAGGAAACGCCCGACACGACATCGGTAGTATTACGACCGGCCGAACGACACAGAGAATGCACCGACAGTAGAAGGAGAAGGATCAGTAGAAGGTTCTTCCTCATTATACTTCAAAATATCTTTTATGTGATACACGCCCAGATCCTTACCATCTAGATCTGACAGTTCATAGACTAAAGGCGAGCGTTTACCGGTAACGATGCATTTCATGAATTTAGGTGCTAATTTTGCAGTGAAATTCTTTGCCTTGTTGGACAGATAGAAGGTCCTTTTGTACACTATCTGACCCACTTTCAACTCCACATGCCTTTTCCTGAGGTTGTAGTACTTCTCGTTACGTCGGTGAGCAACATCTAAGTGTTTCTTCACCTGGCCGTAGACGTGATGCAGTTCCTTCAACCTCTCGCCAAATGACATGGGATCCTCGATGGAGACAGAGTTTGGGTGACAAGGAATTTCTGCTTGTCTATACAGAGCACCATCTCCTATGAATTCCCTACCGTGGACAAGGAAGTAAGGACTGAAACGAGTGGCTTCGCTTACAGCCGTGTTTAGGGCACACTGAAGCTCCACGAGATTCTCATCCCATTTCTTGTGATGTGTTTTTACATAGCAAGATATTCCCTGAACCACGTTACGAATAGCACGTTCCGCTTGATTAGTCTGAGCGTGATACCTAGGATTATAGTAAACATTAGGTACATTATACTTAACAAGTAAATCCTTAAATTGTTTACTAACAAATTGAGGACCATTATCCATAAAGATGGTTTTACATACCCCATGAACTAGGAAAACATTCTTTTCGATGAATCTCGCAACTGCAACGCCTGTAGCTATCCGTATAGGACACAACATTACGTATTTGCTAAAATAATCCGAGACCACGATTAAATGGACATTCCCTTTGCTGGATGTAGGAAAAGGACCCAATAAATCACATGAAATAGCTTCAAACGGTCTAGATACCCGTTTCGGACTACCCATTAACCCAGGACGAGCCGTGTTCACAGGTTTGTACTGCTTACATGTCTCGCATTTGCCAACGTATTCTTTAACGCTCTCGTACATCTTAGGCCAGAAGTAGTGGAGAGCAAGGCGCTTATGGGTCTTCCACACACCACCGTGAGCGCTGAGTACGTCGTCGTGGTACTTGGTGAGCAAGGCTAATCGGTCCTCCACCGGTACAACCTGTTTCCAGTCAAATTCTGAAGTCAAAGAGTATTTATTTTTAGATAACCTGTATAGACCGTTATCTCTAATGACAAAATTAGGAAAATGCCTAGGGTTTTTCTTCACGCTGTTCAGAATGTGAAGATACCAAGAGTCCCCAGTAACGCTGGTGTCTATTGTGTCAATTTGAATTCGAGACAGAGCATCAGGTACCACATGGTCTTTACCCTTCCGGTGCTCTATATCGAAGACAAACTGACTCAACCTCATGCTCCAGCGTGCTAGTCGACCCAACGGATTCTTAAGCTTGTGGAACCACAGTAGCGAGGCATGGTCTGTGACAACAGTACATTTCTGTCCCTCTACGTACTGCCTAAACTGTTCCAAAGCAAAAATCACAGCTAGGAGTTCTCGCTCAGTGGTACTGTAGTTGATTTCATTCTTGTTGAGAGAACGACTACAGTACGCGATAGGGTGCTCCACTCCCTCATGTGTCTGCGTCAGTACAGCAGCCACAGAGAAGGATGACGCATCACTGAGAATCCTAAAAGGTAATGTAAAATCAGGCATTTTCAAAATAGGAGCAGTGACCAAAGCGGCCTTCAATAGATTGAAGGACTCTTCAGCTTCAGGCGTCCACTCAAACTCTACACTCTTAGAAGTTAGTTTGCATAGTGGTTTGCTAATCTTAGAAAAGTTATTCACGAAACGCCGATACCACCCCGCCATACCTAGGAATCTTTTCACCGGTTACAAAGTGGCGCCCAACGTGGGGCCGCTTCTCCGCTCAACCACGCTCATAAGACACGAAGTTGACTACTACAATCTTGGACCCTAAGACCAAAAAATGAATACTAAGAATTGTCTCTAATGCAGCAGAAACCCATAAGCAGATATCGTGAAGCTACTTACCACGAATTGGGGATCACTGAGTTTAGGATTTTAGGTTATAAAAAAATTACAAAGAGATTACAGACTGTACACAAGATGACCGTTATAGGGTCTCGAAAAAGTTTTCTGAAGTGCCGGCCCGCCAGCTGACTCGGCCTTTTATAAAGTCTAGCGAAGAACTTTCTGGAAAAACACCAAATTTCACCGCTCCTCCATGAGCCGTCTCACATTAAAACATCAAGTCACTCCGAAAGTGCGGCAAAATCAGGTGTCATCTTGTAACTACGAACTCAAGGCGGACCAGGCATCTACTTACTTTAGACGCATTAAACCAGAGAGACCATAGTGCTTACATAGACGAAAATCATAGAATAATATATCCCGAGAAATTAGGAACAAAAACTGGACTTCAACGCCTAACTAAAAATCAACATTATTATTTATAATACATAGATAAATCTATCAAAATCAACATTTACAAAGCTACCCGTGTTGAAACGCCATCTCGTGACATTAGTGTGTACTAACACCAATATGCGTCTTACAGCACAGCCAATACATCCCGTACGAGTGTAAACGTGTGTAAGAGTGAAAACAATAGATGTCGCTACTAGTCCTGAAAATTACATGTTACAAACTAGGCCATAGATGTCTCTATCTCTATAGCGCTGAGCTGTCTAGATGACTTTTACCACGATTCACTAGCGACAGTATTTTCTGTCGTTAAGGAAACAATG
This sequence comes from Eilema depressum, assembly GCA_914767945.1. NCBI lineage: Eukaryota > Metazoa > Arthropoda > Insecta > Lepidoptera > Erebidae > Eilema > Eilema depressum. The sequence continues at coordinate 8,243,583 of OU612026.1, forward strand.
AAACTGTCGTTTTTGCAAATAACGTGTCAGTGGTAGAGAGGGGTGAATGACCTGTATTGCCGCACTAACTGGCGCGTACTATAGTGACTGTTTTTTTTTTAATTTTCTCGGCCCAAAATTCGGCCACGCATCAGCACCCTCCGTTGCTCTACAAAGGTCCCGCAATCGCACTACTCTTGCGATTGATCGACATTATATCAATCAATCAATCAATTAGCCTATTACAGTCCACTGCTGGACATAGGCGTCTCCCAATATGTGCCACGTATGCCGAGTCGTTATAATAATTAGGTAATTTCAATTTGAACTATGTGTATAAATCTGGCATAACTTGCACGTGTATTACCTACGTTTTAATTACCTACTTCCTTATAGATGACCATCCGTCACACGAATATGAAATCTTATACATGTGCCAAGTCCGCACATGTGTTTATAATAAAGTGTACCTACAATAACAACACACATAATAATATACACACATTCAATACCTATCTATGTTGCACAATGAATGAACTAAATCAAATAACGGTCGTGTTCATATCAGAAATTATAAAATATGTACATCATAAATATTTTTACTGCCGACGCGCTACATCAAGAAATAAATTCGGCCAAGTGCGAGTTGGACTCGCCCATGAAGGGTTCCGTAGTAGCAAAGGCGAAAATTGCGGATTATGACGTATTAAAAAAAAACTACTGACTGGATCTCGTTCGAACCAATTTTTAGTGGAAGTTTGCATGGCAATTTACATCATATATTTTTTTTAGATTTATCATTCTCTTATTTTAGAAGTTAGAGGGGGGGGGGGGGGGGACACATTTTTCCACTTTGGAAGTGTCTCACGCGCAAACTATTCAGTTTAGAAAAAAAATATGTTAGAAACCTCAATAGCATTTTTAAAGACCTATCTATAGATACCCCACACGTATGGGTGTGATGAAAAAAAAATTTAATGCTTTTTTTCTATTTTTGTATGAAATTCTTAATGCGGTTCACAGAATACATCTACTTACCAAGTTTCAACAGCATAGGCCTTATAGTTTCGGAGAAAAGTGGCTGTGACATACGGACGGACAGACAGACAGACAGACGGACAGACATGACGAATCTATAGGGTTCCGTTTTTTGCCATTTGGCTACGGAACCCTAAAAACACTGGCACTCCGGGAGTGACAGCAGAATGTTTGAAATTTGACCAACAACCTACGAATTATATACAAAGGTGTCACGTGATCACGTCACATGTGAATTGTCTCAATCTGGTACAAGAAGTGTCGGTGTTGCGAGTTCTATGGTTTTCTTCATTTAAAAATGTTTTACTACGATATTTTATCGTAAAACATTTGCCTTAGAAGTTATCACTTCAAAAAATTATGTTTGTTGCTCGTGCTGAAAACAAACTTTTACAGTTCCGCTATACGACAATCATGAATAAAAAACCACACAAATTCGCTCGCGCACTAAGTGTTCCGTAACTGAACAGCCTAATTCAGGGAATTGAGAGATAATCGTAGCACCAATATACTTGTAGATCACAGAATAATTGAATTTAAATGAATGGTATGGCCACATTTGCCGAAGAATTGATGACCGCAACAAGTCTATTGGAGACCGCGAATCGGTAAACGAATGTTGGAACGCTCCCAGCCAAAACTGAACTGATGAAATAAAAATATAGCTATACAGGTTCTTATTTCGCTGTTGAGGTACAGAACCCTAAATAAATATGGCGCTTACATCAAACAAACAACTGGGCTTGATTTTTTCATTTCCAAACTATTTCCTGACTATGTGCCAACAAAGGGCCCTCTACAAAGGCACATTAAACATTTAGGGTCCGAGTATTTCCCCAGGCGGATGTAACTTATTTGTGAAACAAAAATAATGTACGCGCTTTGCATACCGTAGGTACTTTTCACATTCACGAGATGAGGAGCCCTCGTCGTTCGTTCAAATAAATTACGGAGGGTATAAATGCAATAATTCATGAATGGTTAGGCAATTTATCTTTTTTTAAGTCAACTTATTCATCTGATATTACATAGAAAACGTTTTAAGTATGCATTTCGAACGCTAATTATATGATTTGTAATAGAGCTAAACGTGATTGATTCGAATCCAATCCAAAATTATACAGTTATAGTCAATGGCATTATAGGGTGAAGGAGTGCTATGTAGGAAGGTACCATAATTTCTGTTATACCAGTTACTACGCTAATATGTGCCTCTGTTCTTGCGTATCTTGTGAGCTTCCTCTACTACTACTACTATCATTTAAATAGTAAATTTTTTGTGTAAATACGTTCCTTTCATCTGATTTCTATACACATTAAAGTGATAAAAAGCATCACAATGATAGGCCAGACAGAGCGAGTAGTAGGCTTCCATTACCACACCAAGAAAACACGCCGGGAAAGCACCGAACGATCTATTCCGCAGTTATTCCAAGTCTTCGACTTCTATGAAAAAATCGTATGGGGTATGGATGCTGACTTTTTTTTCGATCTAAATCTATACGGATAGTTTTGATCGCGAGTTCTTAAAAATAATGTATTAATTCATGAATAAAAAATCAATGTGCCACGATCGGTTTCAGCGATAACAAAGAAATTAGGATTATATTATGTAGAAACACAATGCCACAGACTGTCCTACAGACTTACATGTACACAAAATAACCTCGTCAATATTGACACTGTTCATGCGTAGATTGGTTTTAATTAGAGCTACAGTACTAATCGTCTGTTTGCATACTTTACACATGATTAAATATAACTATGTCAGTGTACTATACTTTGTAGAACAAAATAAAAGCGTCAGAAGACAATATACGAGCACGGCACATGCATCCGCTGACTCCTCCAACACAAGCAGAGGAGCCGTTTCAATTTCCTCACGTATCTACTCACTGTGCTATGGCTTTCTTTTTTTCATTTTTAAAGGATGGAGACGTTAAAATTTTTACTATTACATAGGTACAATAAACATACAATTTACGAACACAAAAGGGTGTAACAGGTCATAAGGAGATCTTGAGGTCTAAAGTAAAAAAGTCGTTACACATGATGCAATGTCTTATTCAGTCCGTCCAATCTACTGAAATTAAATTGACAGATTGAATATGACATTGCATTTAGCCGTTTAAAAGAAGATAGATAATACATAGATACTTATGTACTTAAATAATAAGACTCGCGTGAAAAACATACTTTTTCCTTGCAGTTGGATACCCTTCCTATCATCCTTCTTCCTAACGTTAAGTTTTCATAGTGACTGACAGTTGAAATAAATTAGGGCCCAGAGTCTCAAATTGTCACTTAAGTGACTTGGGATCACGTCATTCACCTCCCACTCCACCAATAGGGTAATAAATTTTGTCAAGTCATCTCATTTATAGATCGATAATCATAAAAGTATATCGTGTGAACTTTGATTACAGTGAAAATTACAAATGGTGTTGTTATTACTACGCATCGCATCGCATGTATGTACTTAAATAATAAGTCAGTTATTCATTAGAACCATCTACATACGATTTACATTATACTGTGAATTGGGTTGTAACACTACTCTGTAGATGCGCATATATAGGTAGGTATTATCCTGTACATATCTGTTACTGTGACAAGGAAAATATGAATATGATATCTACATATTTAATATTCATGTACCACACCGTTCTTTCGCCTCTGACATCAAACATTTGCCTCATTTTACTTGTATATCGCAAAAACATACTGAGCTCTTTTGAGACTAATACGACATTGATACCTTTATTTTACCTTTATTTTATAAAGGTATCAATGTCGTATTAGTCTCAATGCGCAGTTAGTACAATACGGGTACGGTAGGTACTATAATTTTACAAAAGCATTATTTAGGTACATAACATTTCTACATAATTATAACCTATCCCTCTGATCGTATACGCTTCAGACCCACGGTACCCCTGGCCATACCCCTGGTGGTACCGTAGGTCTTTAAAAGTAAAATGGTACCACCGAGTGAGTGACCCTAGTGATGTAGATGTAACTATACTTCAGTTGTAGTGGCATTTACGATTTATTTATACAACCGCGTCGGGGCTTGTGACAGTTGCGACGTCATTGAGAACCAGAATCCCTTTGTAATGGTCCAAATCCTCCAGTAATGGTCCAAAACTGTAGGAAATTCACCATCCTTTCATCTACACATCACTATCCATAGATATAAAATACAATAACGAGATAAAAAAAACTACCTAACAATGTAGTGTGTTCCTTTTTAGGGTTCCGTAGCTAAATGGCAAAAAACGGAACCCTTATAGATTCGTCATGTCTGTCCGTCCGTCTGTCTGTCCGTCCGTATGTCACAGCCACTTTTCTCCGAAACTATAAGGCCTATGCTGATGAAACTTGGTAAGAAGATGTATTCTGTGAACCGCATTAAGAATTTCACAAAAAAATATAAAAAAAAGCATTAAATTTTGGGGTCCCCATACTTAAAACTGAAACTTAAAAATTTTTTTTTCATCATACCCATACGTGTGAAGTCTATAGATAGGTCTTTAGAAATGCTATTGAGGTTTCTAACATATTTTTTTTCTAAACTGAATAGTTTGCGCGAGAGACACTTCCAAAGTGGAGAAATGTGTGTCCCCCCCCCTCTAACTTCTAAAATAAGAGAATGATAAATCTAAAAAAAATATATGATGTAAATTGCCATGCAAACTTTCACTAAAAATTGGTTCAAACGAGATCCAGTCCGTAGTTTTTTTAATACGTCATAAACCGTAATTTTCACCTTTGCTACTACGGAACCCTTCATGGGGGAGTCCGACTCGCACTTGGCCGATTTTATTTATAAAAACTGATCATGATTGAGAAAAAAATGGCCCATTGTTCAATGGTCATGCAAAAACGTAACTCACTAGGCACGCCGCTGTACCTCTAAAAGGTACTATGTAATACAATGACTAATTTTAGTTAAGTTACTCTTCATTCATAGATATAAATTGTTAGTTTTATTTTTCTTACATAATTTGATGCTGGATTTTACATAGGTATTGGTTTCCTTGATTGATTCTCACGAGGTCAAGTCCCACTATGTCGAGTTCCCGCTACGTCTACTTTGATACGCTTTGATGATAGTGTGATGAAAAATAAATAAAAAACAAACTGTTATTGTAAATTTTCCTTATTAGTTTATATGATAAGGGGTCAACCCTAATCTAGTTCTGTGCGGTCGACAGATACCTACTACATTATGACTGAGTAAATCAGCGATCCAAAATTATGACAGGTTTAAGTTAAATGACTATCGACACCAGCTTTTTCTGTGTTTACAGTGCGTCTCGATGTAGATTCATGGCGGTCATAATTTCTTTAGTAAGATATAAAAAGTATCTTTTCTGTGTTCATTCGCATACCTAAAGATATTTACTTTTCTTTAAAAGTCTTCTATTATTCTTCTTCAAGATAAGACGATGTTTGCGTTAGGGCTGTTAGGAGTTCTTCGTCAATACCTATGATCGATTAGACTTTATATTACTAAACAAATAAAACGTAGACTCATTGACTTCGAGAAACAGTTAATCTTGTCTTCAGTTTTGGATTCTGAAAACAATTCTCAACGATTGCAATAATGTTTTGATGCGCTACGTTATAACCACAAAATCTGTCCTTCATTGTATGTGAGTATACATATGTCCAACCCCGAAGGAATATGTAGATGTAGAGGTATTCATAAATACCACCCACACGACAGTAGTCCCCATAACCTAAAGGTACAAGATGGAAGCCGACTTCATGTCGCAACAGTAGACGACGACGTGTGGTCGCTTTCATGGGAATACATTGAAACCAGTAGTGTCGCTGCGACACGTCGTCGTCCGCTGCAGCCTCATGTCGTCCGCTATTTTATGGAAATAAGGTTACAAGTTAGTAGCACCAGTAGTGTCGCTGCGACACGTCGTCCGCTGCAGCCTCATGTCGTCCGCTATTTTATGACAATAAGGTTACAAGTTAGTAGCACCAGTAGTGTCGTTGCGACACGTCGTCCGCTGCTGCCTCATGTCGTCCGCTGCCAACTCGTACCTTAACTCCTGTCGGCTTGAGGCAACGGGTTGCTGGTGCATGGCAGACTAGATCCAGATAAGGTTTATTTTTCCACCGGCTTTCTTTTTGAAATTTTCACTCTTTACCACTACCACCGGGCCCTTTCTCAAACTCTGTTTTGTCGAGAACTCTGAGAGATCTTCCTGTGCTCAGATAGGAAGTCTGAGAAATCCCCATTTCTCAATATAACAAGTAAGTATGTTATTTTGCTATAGTTTGCTGGTTAAATTAGGTATAATCCAATCATGCCAGCAAACCATAGCAAATCAAAAAACAGTTTACATAAGAAATCGAGATGAAAAGCGAGACTTACTGAAACCGTATCGTTCTATAAAATAATGAAATCAGATTTTCGATCCACGCAAAGACGTCATGTTGAATCCTAAACTATGTAGGTATTATACGAGTATCAAAAGCCGCCCATCAAGTGTTGCCAACATTATTACAATAGACGAACTCGTCCCTGTAATTAAACACAGATTGTGCTCTGTCATGGAGTTAACAAGCGACCCAATGGCATTCCTGTAATTAATGGCGAAATTGATTTTCTGAGAGTTTCTGATGAAGTACCTAACGTAAATCATGTTACCTACACGTTTTCGTGACTGACATACGAAGTATGAATTTGTAAGTTGACAAAATAAATAATCGCTACGTTTAAAACCTTTAGTTTTTGTTACCGTTCAACAATTTATTATAACAAAGAAAATCATAATACCTAAATACAAAAAATATTTCTTGGCAAGCTCAAATCTTGCGATATGCTTGACCGATTTTTGTTGAATTCACATAGGGCATGGTTTACTTTACATGAACAAAATATTACGTGAATAGTTGATACCCATTGTGGTGACGCCGCCGGGGCTTACAGCTAGTAAATCATGTGTGTGTAGGTCACTACTTATCACTAGTAACTCCTAAATGACTGAACCGATTTTAAAGAGTTTTCGGTTATGTAAGAGAATCACAATTATACCTAGCAGGTCGCCCTGTCATCAAGTTAAACGAAAAGATGATGTTTTGAAGAATCTTAACCTAAGCATTTTTAATAGCAAAGCAACACAGTCCTAATGAAGTTGAATAAATTTTATAATATCTATTCGCTGTATCATCGTAATCACATGTGTTTTCTTCGCATTTATTTCGATTATAATTTACAATTGATCCCTCTTCTTATCTATATGTATAAAAATCAATGCCACTTTTCGTTGTTAGTTTATAACTCGAACGCGGGCTCAGTTATCCAAACCAAATGTTTAGGCTTTGTTCGGACTATTTAGTAGATGGTTTATGTGAAGTTTGCACAAAATCGGTCGAGCGGTTCTTCATTTATCACATTTTTTGTTACAAATGAATTCAATAAATGGCGGATCATTGAGATTGTTATGTCAAATTGAAACTTTTTTCAGTGTTGACAGCACAGAGTACTATACATGTTGACAGTACAAGCATGTTGTTATGTCATTCATGCGGGCATCTATGGACATGGCGGTACGAAGTTCGCGTGGTCAGCTAGTCTAATATATAAAAATCAATGCCACTTTTCGTTGTTATTTTATAACTCAAGAACGGCTGAACCGATTTGACTAATTTTAGTCTTGAAATATTCGTGGGTGTCCAGGTAAGGTTTAAAAGATGAGAAAATAGGTGCAGCGGGAACGGGAAAAATATGGCGGTACGAAGTTCACCGGGACAGCTAGTAAATTATATATCTATCTCGGTATAATTAATTACAAGTTATTTGTTTCGAGTATATATTACTCTGTGCTGTGTAGTAATACAACATTGTTCCCAGTATATAGTAATCTAATCATCTATATTAAATAACTGAGTACATAAACAAGAATAAATGTAATTTCGTTCGCATTTCGTCTCACTGTTAGTAGGCCTCTGGAGCTTAATTGCAAATGTCATCTTGTTCTGTGTATGATGAAGTGATGATAAATTGTTTATTACGGAGAGCAATTAGGGCAGCAATGGCATTTATTGTATTCTATTGTTTTTGCTTAGGAGCAGATTATATTTTGCTGGCTTAAAAGAAACGAAATATTTAGGAAGGCGACACCAAATAGATGGACGATGGTTATGAAATCACATTTAATAATGTATAGAGTAGCGTTTTTCTTTGACAATACAAACCTAATACCACAGTATCCAGAACTAAACGCCTACAAGACTGTGATAATACTAAGACTACAATTTGAAAAGTTCCGCCAGTCGACTTTAAAAAAAAATACTTGACAGATTTTTTGTAAATAGGTACAATAGTGTATAGTTCAATATCGTTTTAAGCCAATAGTACCTACCTACCTAACCTACAACTCGCAGTATTAGAATAGAACCTGATTCGACATTCCACTTAACAGGTCATAAGGTCAATGATCGCAATATATTACAAATCCAAGTATAGTTCTTACAATGTCATAATGACGAATGGGACAAAGCTTTTGAAATACACTTTATTATTGTTACTATTATCTGTTTATCAACTGCCTACTATATAAATACTGATTTCATCGCTCGGCGTAAATACTAAAGAAACTGAAAATGTTGGTGTTTTATAAATAAAATAAGTTTGCGAGACAAGGGTCAAAAGTTGATTCGAATTATGCAATAGATGTACCCACTCTGAAATATTACACGAGGTTTATTGCAAATATGTACTCTGTATGTAGTGGATCCAAATCTAGTGAATGTATTTTATTTAAATTCATTAGATAAGTATAATGAAAATGACCCAGTGCAATGGTTTTGATCACAGAGCAAAGAATATTAGTACCAAATTAGTAGTAAAAGATTGTCCAAAAGTTTACATTTTTCATTATTAAAGTATATTCAGATGAACACCTCATCATATTTACATTACCGTTAGAATACCCAATTTCAACCATGTAAAACGCTTCGAATGAAATCAAGTCTATGATACTGGGCCTCGAATTGATCGGCGCTATTGACTCACTCCTAGAATAAGAATCCTATGGTGTCGATTTACTGATATTGTAAAATAATAACAAGTGCAAACTTCGTGCTATTGCAAACCAATAGCACTCTTGAAAACCAAAATGAAAATAATTTTGGAAGGTGGTCATCACAAGTCTGGCTTCTAAGCTATGACGCTGCGGTATATGCCAATTTTGGTGTAAAATGACAATAAACGGCTTTCGCTCAGCGAAATAAATAACGTTTACAAATTGCAAATGCAAATAAAGAACCCTATCTAACTGAAGACTCGTGTATTTTCAGCGTGAGTGATATATTTGACATTGAAGTAAAATTGCACAATATTGCGAAATAAGGGTTTGTGAAACTCTTTCATCTTTCTAATCTTTTCATATATTACAGTCACCACTTTATTCGTACTCAAAGGTGGGGTTTGTACCTTAGGTAATTGTTATTCAGAATAAGCATTTGCTTGACATACAGCGATAAAAAGGGTATGTGGGGTGTAAATGACCTGGAAAAATAATTTTATTAGATTACTTATTATGGTGTCTTCTTCTTCTTCTTCATCTTAGCGTTAATTCCCAGTCGCATCCGAAGCTTTCAGCTCGGAGTCTGGGGTCCACTTTACCAGTCTCAACTACGGATTTGGCTAGACCTTGATATTTTACGTGAAGCGATTGTCATCTGACCTCTACAACCCAATGTTAACATTAGGCGATATCGAAGCTTTGCAGTTTGACCGTTGTTTTTGGATTTTTTAGGGCTGTAACTACCCACCCGTAACGACTGCCATAGATGTTCTTATGGCAACCGGGACCGACGGCTTAACGTGCTCTCCGAGGCACGACCAGACCAATGCTAATACATACTCATATTTCATTCACACAAATTTTTGCACTGAGCGAGGATCGAACCCGCGCCTCCTGCGTAGCGGCCGCGTTCACTACCGCTACGCAACGGAGGCTGTCAATTATAGCGTGACTAGCAGAAATATGGGTTCATTTTTTATTTATAAGAGATTTAATAGAGACATTATCTACGTGTATATTTTTCCTATTTATTGTAATTAGAAAGAATTCTCAATAAATTGAAACTATACCGCTAATTACAGAAATAGGTATGTTTTTTTTCTTGCGTGGAAAACTCGTAAGTAGGTATTTAAGATCTACTCATAAGTGGGCTAGATTATTGTTTAGAATCATCAAATTCTGAACTTGGAGAAACAGAGAATGAAATTGCTACTCAAATGACTTCAATTTTTTGGTGTGTTATTTTTTTCCAGATATCTTCTTACATACAATCCCAGGTTGCAATCGAAGCGTGTACATTGGAACTGGGTCCATTTTCATAATTCTACAAATAAATGGTAAAGGAGACGGGGACTTCTGGGCCAAATTGTAATGAGTTGAGATATGACTTAAAAATGCGGTATATTTTTACCCGACTACGGCGAAGCCAAAGGAGGGTTATGATTTTGACAGGCTATGTATGTATGTATACATACATACGCACATACATACATACATTGACTGCCTCTGTGGCGTAGCGGTAGTGAACGCGGCCGCTACGCAGGAGGCGCGGGTTCGATCCCCGCTCAGTGCAAATATTTGTGTGCGTGAATATGAATATTTGCATTGGTCTGGGTGTTTCTATGTATAATATGTATGTATTTACAAAAAAAAAAAAATGTATCTAAGTATGTTTATCCGCATTCTAGAACCAATAACACAAGCTAGTTAAGCTATGCTTACTTTAGGTCTAGATAGCGTTGTGTAGAATGTTCTACAATATTTATTTATTTATTTATACATAAACGAATATACATACATACATAAATACATGTATGTATGTATGTATGTTCGTTTGTTCCCTCATAGCTCTTCAACTATTTATTGAAACTGGACAATTGAGGTATTGTTAGAAGCGTCTTGATCGTTCGCTGGTTATAGGCTATATCACGTGTCACTGAATCTAATGTGGCGCCCTCTAGCGGTCATAAAGTACTGAATTAAAAAATAAACTTGAGATAAATGGACCGTGTTTGGTATCAAATTAAAGGGCTCAATTAGCACATTTCAAATATGTATAAATTATTGGGTGTTGCTTGCCCCAAAATAATATAAATAAAAATTAAGTTTAAAACTAAAACCCGACTACTGCAAAATCACGCTCTAAAAAAGTATTAAACAAGAAAATATCAAGAATAGCCGTGGTCGTATGCCACTTACACTAACAAAACAATACATTCTAGGAAAAAGTGGCATACGATTTTTATTAGTGCGTGATTTTGCAGTAGTCGGGTTTAAGTTTTATTCTATTTCAAAATATAAAAAATCAGCTCAATTGACAATCTAGAAATTCAATGATTACTTAGCTTCTGTGTTTTGAGTGTTTCCAGTTGATGTGTGAATTGTGGCATAGAAATAATAAAGGTAATAAGGTTATATATTTCCACCTGCGCACTTCTTATAACTGTACAATACTCTAATTATTTTATTGAAGCAGAATAAAAGATAATTAATATTTAAAGTGTTTTTTTTTTGTTTTTAACATGACATCCTTTTATTCTATATGTTTAAATCAATTTTTAAGTTTCTTACACTATCCCTGAGTTCAAGATAATAAAGTACTTTTACAATAAAAAAACAACCACTTTCTACTAAAATAACAAAAATCACAGTTCAAAAATGTTTATTTCTTACATAACTTCGCTTACTAAATCTCTTATAACTCTGCTCTAAGATTGCCAAAATCTGCAAAATTTTCAAGGATGGTTTAATCACTACATACTCGTCTTATTATAAAATGACCTCGCTGTCGCTGTCTGTCCGTCCCAATGTATGCTTAAATCTTCAAAACTACGCAACGGATTTTGAAGCGATTATTTTCAATAGATAGAGTGATTCAAGAGGAAGGTTTATATGTATTATACATGCATAATATTATTGAGAAACACTGATAAATTTAGTGATATGAAGCGGGAACGGGATTAGAAAATATGGCGGTACGAAGTTCGCCGGGTCAGCTAGTAATATATAAGCTCTTAATTGAGACCACTCTCATCTGATTACATCTAAGCCCAAGAATGTATGAAAGCGTATCCAGCTCCTTTTATCTTTTACTTGTAGCCAGTCTTTCCTAAACGTGCAGTACTCCCATCTATATCTGTGCTACCGCGATGGACGCAAAAAGTACTGAACGGAATTTGATGCGGTTTTTTTTATAGAAAGGTCTTGGTCAGACTTAAAATCTTACGTTTGTTCAATTGCAATCGGTTGAGTAGACGGAAGGCTAGTAAAAGATAAAATCAAATAATGTATAACCCCACAACCCTGAGAAGAAATCCTGCGCCAGATTCTCGGCCGTCAATCAATGATACCATTTGAAATAATATATACCACGCTTATTATGGGCAACATGGGCAAACATTCTGCTTATACAATATACAGCCATTTAACAGCAATGTAAGTACGCTGTAGTATCCCTACTTCCCTACTAATATTATAAATGTGAAAGTAACTCTGTCTGTCTGTCTGTCTGTCTGTCTCGCTTTCACGCCCAAACTACTGAACCGATTTTGATGAAATTTGGTATAGGGGTAGATTAGACCTTGAGAAAGGACATAGGCTATATTTGGTCGCGATAACCGACATCCACGCGGGCGGAGCCGCGGGCAAAAGCTAGTAAGTAAATATATGGAACGAAAGCCCTCCCACAGTAAACCTTTTTTTGCTGATAAATTTGGCAGAGGAGAGATGAGCAATATTGTATGAAATTATTATCTAGATAACATCTTACGACAGGGTTTATTAATTGTCCGACCAATACAAGTTATGAAGAACAGGCTACATTATGTATAGAGAAAAGGTTACTGTATTTTGAACAAATTTAATCATTAACAAGGCACCGCTCTGCTGCGTATCCGAAGTATTGTTCTATACAATGGAAAAAATGCGACAATATACGAAAATGAACTATTGACAGTCTTCTGAAATATTAATCTTTGGCCGATCAATTGGTTTGAAAAAAAGAAAGTGAGCGTATAGCTCACCGTATTGGTTTGAGAGAAAAGATAGTAGGTACAATTTTTTCTCAAAGAAATAGTGGTCGAACTAAAAATATATCGTGCAATACAATTTTGTACAAAATTTACATAGCGTAGGAGTTTCTTGCAGTCAAGTTAATGATTGCAGATAAGGAACTTGTCTCACTGGTGACTGGTGCAGAAAACAGGAAGCATCTGGTTTAACCAACGTTTATCAACAAGATCTGATTCTGTAGTTCTATTTCTGATGTTGTGTTAGGATTAGAATACACTTATAATTACCCAATTCCATAGTAAAAATATGTAAACCATAATTGCGAAGCACTTGGAATTTACTTTTTCAAGTACCAAGTCTGATGTCGTTACTACCTGAGTACCATTACTCTAGCTAGGTACGTACTTAGTCTATCTGGAAGTTATTGCTTTTGTCCTGTGACCTTGCGTCCTTCTGACTGTTGCATGTTATTTTTAAAAGCTAGAGCTCATACAACACCAGTACTATTAACTTGTCTGTGGCTATACTTAGTATATTCGTTTACGGTTCGACTGAAACTTTCCTACTTTTAAATTACATCAGTAGATTTTGTTAATTAGGTCAAAGCGAAATTGGTTTGCCTTCCATCTTGTGGGCGACGTACACGTAGTCGATAATTAAAAACAAAGTTTTGAAAGTTAACTTTACGAGGTTAAATTAATTTAATTACCAAGATGAGAGAAAGAAAGGTTATTTATTTTCGAATCTCTCGACACTCCAATCTATAGGTATAGGTATAATTCTTTGTACGGGTTAGAAAAACACTGAAGACCATAAATGTTGCTTGTGTGTAATGTTTATTTACACTGATGTTGAATTTTACCACTTTGTTTTGCGAGTATGCGATTTTAAGCATAGGTTAAGACTTTAGGGCTTAGGCCTGGCTCGCCCCCTGAATCTCGACCCTTGCGATTAAAATGCTTCACTCGCCCCTTTTTTTATTATTTTGGTGTAGTGACTCGCCCCTTGCCACGGGGCGAGTAAAAAATTGACATTTAAATAAATATTTTGGTGGTGTGAATCGCCCCTTGAGGTATTTCTTTTGAAATAAGCCGTGAAATAGTACAGTCAGACAGAAAAATGTACACTTAAATGAAAATTACCATGTTTGATGTCTGTAATATTATTATCACCAACTACGTACACTAAGTTTTTGCTACCTGGCTTACCTATTAGGTAGAACAAAAGGAACGTTTTCAAGGGTCCAATAAACAAAAGCTTTGTTAAAATAGGTCGGAGAGAGTCATATATATAATGCTTTCTCTTTCTAAGTTCGTATTATAATGTGGAAGGGATATGTTTTGCGATATTTGCGTAGTGGTTTATAGTCTGTTTTTTTTATCTCAGATACTAAATTGACAAGTGCAAATGTCAAATTGTGAAATAATGATACCAGCTTTGTATTTAGTGGTGTACTCGAAAGTCGAAACTATCGACAATGTTTGCTGCCTAGATACAGGTGGTTTAGCTATAATGTATTTTAAGAGAAAAGTTAAATATAAAATGTTTATTACTTTTTTATCCGACTGCGCGACGCAAAGGAATAGTAATGTGTTTAATTGTATGTTCCTTTATTAAACTCTATACATACCAAACGCCTGGCCCGATTTTTAAGATTCACACATTAATGTCAACAAACTATGTCAAGTGGGGTATCGTTGAATAGGTATTTAAAAATCATTTCAGTTTTTTCTCACCATTTTTCGATTTGACTTACCGTTTAGGATCTATATCGATTTAAAGTTGCGCTACAACTCATCGTCATCATCTGCATCTCCTTATTGCATCCGTGGCCAAGATGACCTCGAAGCTCAGGGTCCGTCTTCCGGCTCTTCCTTCTCTACTTCGCACGATCTTGGGCGTCCATGGTAGTGAGACCATTAGCACGCATATCACCCTCCACGACGTCAAGCCAGGACTTCTTTGGCCTACCCCTTTCACCTGGACCCGGCGGGGGTACCATTGCCAGGCATTTGTTCCCCACGTAGCCTGGCGGTTGCCGCAAGCCGTGGCCGCACCAGCGAAGGCGGCTCTCTTGCATTTTATCCCCGATGTCACGGACATGGAGGCTGCCGCGGATGCGAGAGCTCCGTACGCGATCTTTACGCGTAACGTCGCATATCCACCGCAACATTTTCATCTCCATGACATGCAGCTCTTGCTTGTGTCGCTCGAGCAGCGGCCACGCCTCACAACCATGCAAGAGGACAGGCCTAATGATCGTCTTATAAACTAACCTGACTGGCATTTTGGGATCACAAGTGACGCCAGTCATTTCTCACCACTTGGCCCACGCGGCAGCAATGCGTGCCTTGACGTCGTGGTCGATCTCACCGGTCACATGAAGTACAGATCACAGGTACTTAACCTGGTCCGTGCGCTCGACCAAATCATCGCCTATGCGGACGGGTGTGGGATCTGTGGAGTTTAACGTTAAGTATTCTGTCTTCGCTACATTTAGCTTCAGACCACCGTTCTCAAGCGTTTCTTTCCATCCTTTCACGCGTCACACCAATCTGCTCCTGTCCGCGTCCATCAGCGCAATATCATCAGCATACATGAGCAACCACGGAGGCTGCTCATGTGAGTTTCTAATGCTGTCCGACAAAACAACTAATACCACGCTGAACAGGTAAGGACTAAGGACGGATCCTTGGTGTACCCCGACGGTGATGGGGAAGGCTCTCGAGTCGCCAACAGCTGTAGCTGCAGCAGTCCGAACCACGGAACCGGAATCGTAGTACATGTCTCGGATGGTGTCAACTATTCTAACATATTAATTTAGACAGTAGAAATTTACGATGAAAAGACGAAAACTTCGCATGACTGTATGGAAGAAAATTGAAAACGATTACAAAAATACATAACTAAAAAGTTTTAAATAAAATAAATTATTGAAACTTGTGTTGATCTTTTTAGTACCTATCAGTCGAATTCTTGTTTTTATTTTGAATTTAAATTTAAATTAGAGTACCAAAAAATTTTAAATACCGTAATTTACATACCTACAATTTTCAGATTCTAAGACTAGTATAGCGTCATCTTTATCGATAGTCTCTGCAAATCGATTAAATGAAACTTATGAAGCCTTAAGTTAGATTTTTACAATGACAACCCAAGTGACGCAAAATGGACGCCATTTTGTTTCAATGACAATATACCTATTTAAGTTTTGTTTCATTTAGGTAACTTGCATACCGAATTTAAATTAGTATTTTATAAATTTTATAGATTAACCTACAAATATTTGTACTAAATTTAATTTATCGATAAATTTCGATACTGGTGGCACATGACTATTTTTTAATTGCAAAAAACCGACAACAGGTAATTTCAAATTAGTATCTGAGATTAAAAAACGGGCTATAGTAGTGATTAGTGACATCTAAGTGCAACAGAATATGCACAATATTTAAGAGTATTGTGATATTGTGTATATGTTATAGGCAATGTGTATAATGCAGGCATTCTATACAATACCTAGGAAATGTATAGAATGCTGGGGTCGTTCAGGCAATGCATGAAATGATATTCAATGTTTAAACTATTTTACACTTTGCCTAGGAAATGTATAGAACACCTAGGCATTGTATAGAATGCCGGTTGAAGCATAGGTAATGTATGTAATCTATTTTTCTTCTCTATGATTTAATTAGATACCTAGATACTAATCTTTTGAGAGCTAATCCTAATTTCAACTTCCACCAGCAGGCAGTGCTGATAAGACATTTGTGTTCTATTGGTAGGTATGCCTAAGTACCTACGTGTTTTTTGCGTAGAATGTTTCTCACATAGCAGTGAATTTCTATTGGCCACGGCAACCACTCTCTTACCACCATCCCTGTGCTTGTCAACCACCTAACCTGATGGAAAGAGAGTTGTTACCGTGGCCTATAGAAGTTCTGCATGGTTAAAAAAAATAACCACGAAGGCTAATGCTAGAGCTCCGCTCCGCCTTCTAACCTAATCTATCCAAGTTGGAATGAACAGGTTTTCTTTCAGCAGTAATATCCATTTTTCAAATCCATAGAGGGCTTCTTAAAGGATCGCAAATAAATGACGCTTTGTTAATCTATTACTTTGTTTGCTAACAGTACTTATTTATCAAGGTGAGACGAATTTTCGCACATGAAATATCATTTTAAAGAGACGAATTTACAACAACCCGTCCATTATACACATTGCCTGATGCGCTTCGGGCATTTAATACAACACCTAGGCAATGTATGAAATTAATCGTATTATACACATTGCCTGAACGTTTTAGGCAATGTATAGAATGCCTAGGCATTCTATACAATGCCGGATTATACACATTGCCTATAACATATATAAATTTTGGATTGAAAGTCAGGTAAGTTTGTATTACAATCGTATTATGATATTTTATGTAAATTAAATTTGCAAAATAGTTTTATTCTTTACTTTTTGTTTGGCTTTTATTTAGTAGTCGTTTTAATATCGCTTCCCGCTTTATTCACAAATGAATAATCTAATTTTTGAATTAAATATTTCTTTAGTCGGCAAACAAAATCGTATTCTGACTACTAAAACAATAGTATCTTGTTGGTATTGATAGATTGAAATAATGTTAACGTTGAAAAACGTGACGTTAAAAAAAGGATAAACAATACTACAAATTAATTCGTTTTCCTATGCGCGTGCATATAACAATGGCGATCGGCCATATTTAAAAGAATGAGGTTTGTTTTACACTGGTTTTTTTTCTGTACTTAGAGAAAAAAAAAGTTAAATTTGAGTGAAAATTTTATTTATTATATAAGTATTACAAGTTGAAATTATTTATTTAAATACGAAAATGCATCAAATGACCATACAATAGGCATATTAATTTATTCGTACTATTAAACACGTTATTTTTTGTATCGAAACTTTTTTATAAACATAGAAACTTAACCTATAAAATTTAAAAAAGAATCTATAACTCACTTGTGAATAATAGCAATGAAAAAGTCACAGTTTGATAATAATTACATACCTAATTGCGGTGAAATAATAGCAATGTTATGAGCAGGTGTGTTGTAAAACTCTTTATTGCTGACAGTACTTTTAACTTACTAACAATCGGGGGCGATTTGGGGTATCTAATGTTCAAGGGGGCGAGTTGCAACATTAAAGCAGTCGGGGGCAAGATCCACGGGGCGAGCGAGGCCTAAGCCGACTTTAGCGAGCAGGCTCTGCAGGCACATGCTTTATAATGTTACATTGTGTAGCACAAGTCGAGTTGTATGTTTATGTGCTCGACAACGTGACGTCACCAAATTTACAGCATGCGAAATTGAAATCTCATCGCGGATTCAGCGGTCGAGTCCGTTCAATCGCCCGAAACGTTCTTACAGCATGCATGTATGTACTTACCTACGGGACTGGCATGTCAATACGTGACCTACCAGCACCATGGTTATGGTTTTTTTCCATTTTACTTTGCCCTCTGATATGAAGAAAAAAGATATTTCAGCTAAGTAGTTGATCATTAGGTCCATTTTTCTTAGAACGCACTCAACTTTTCCACTTCCAAACGAATTACAATTGTCTCAACTTAATCACAATTAGGCGGTAGATTTAAGAAACACTTTTATTCTTTCGATACATTAAGAAGAGTAATTTGTAACTGAGCCATAACTATTGTGTTCAGCAGCAGTGGTTAGAATTTATCTTCCACTGTAGCACCAGGGGTACACAAGAAACAAGAGCATTTTCCTTCGAAAGCGTTTCAATTTTCCGCTACCAAAAATTACAATTACCTCAACTTCATCACAATTAGGTGCCAGATTTTGGAAAGACTTCCATTCCATCGCTACATTAAGAAGAGTAATTTCTAATTGGACCATAACTATTCGGTGCCGTTTCCGTGATCACGAAAAGGAAATGTAGGGCCTGTGTAACAACGTTTCCGTGCAGATGCAGAATTTAATCCCCAGAGGCAAATTATCTGCCTCTATCTTGTCTCTTCAGTGGCTGTAGCTGTAGCACGTTGTTTATCTCTCCTTTATCGGTTTTGTGTCCACTGTTTAATTACGCTCGCTCTTCATTAGGTTTTATTATTTTACCAGGTTTTGTTCACGTTTATTGTCGTGATCAAAATCAATCGGCTATAGTTAAATTAACAACGGAATATTAGGTATACACTTTTATCCGAGATCTCAGACATAGAAATAGTTATGTGCAGGCCACTTGTGGGTGTGAGCACTGCAAACCAGTGCTATTTATGTTGAAATATTTCCACCACGTAAATTTCAGCATTGTGATTAACACACAAGTGCCGAATTAGCTACTTTTGTTTCAAATGCGATATTTCTACCTAATGCAATAAGAACAGATACGGTTTCAAATAACAGGTAGGTACTTCATATACATATACCTAGTAAGTTTTTAAGAAGTACCTACTCCTGAATAATGTAAATTGTACCTAGTTGGGTACAATTTTTTTAAGAGTTTAAAAATCAATAAGTTCCAAGTAATATAGGTTTATCCTTAATAAACGTATCTCTTTCAGTCATAAGCAGACCTAACTTAATGAATAGTAGCACCGGTAGCTAGGTATACAAGCCTAATTCCAGGTCTGATTAGTATTCTCGGAAGTTGCTTACTAAAATTATTCATTGGGCACCTATGTGCAAATGGCTTATGTCTACTGTTTAGTGCAGAGCTTGTTGATTAGAATACCTGGGTGACTAATAACTACAGTATATTTATGATCTACTGGTCCTTCCTATAGGCTCCATTCATAGCGAATTAGCATCCCGCAATAACATAAAAGTAGCCTATGACACTTCTCATTGCCATCATTCATAATTACATCGTACTGTTGCTCTCTAGCTTTGTGAAGAAGATGGCAATCCAACAAAATACTACATCACGAATATTTATTAATGAAAAAAAAAAAAAATACTTATAGCTCTTAATACAACATAATATTTTAACAACATATCACATGGGTTAAAAAATATTGTTAAAAAGATGATTCAAGAATTTTAGGCGGGCACTTTCAGAACTTTGGATGAAAATTTAAAGTTTCGTCTAAAATGAAAAAATAGTCCTTTGTCCATTACCAGATTTTTAGAATGTTCTCATGAATCTGGATTGAATTAAAACATAAATATAAAAAATTGACAGCCTCCGTGGCGTAGCGGTAGTGAACGCGGCCGCTACGCAGGAGGCGCGGGTTCGATCCCCGCTCAGTGCAAATATTTGTGTGCATAAAATACGAGTATTTGCATTGGTCTGGTCGTGCCTCGGAGAGCACGTTAAGCCGTCGGTCCCGGTTGCCATAAGAACATCTATGGCAGACGTTACAGGTAGTTAGTAGTGCCCTAAAAGTCCAAAAGCAACGGTCTAGCTGCAAAGCTTCGATATCGCCTAATGTTAACATTGGGATGTGGAGGTCAGATGGCAATCGCTTCACGGAAAATATCGAGGTCTAGCCAAATCCGTAGTTAAGACTGGTAAAAGCGGACCCCAGACTCCGAGCTGAAAGCTTCGGATGCAACTGGGAATTAACGCTAGGAGGAAGAAGATAAAATAAGTTATGTAATTTAATACTTCTTCTTTCTTCAGCTTCATTCCATTAATCGCGTCTCTTAGAATTGGTGACAGATGCAGATCCACGTCCATTAGCAATTACTTATGTCTCTGGCAGTGGATATATTAGTACTCTCTTTAGATGACAGATTACGTGGAGGAAATTCTTTGGCATTAGCTGTTAACGAGGGGTAAAAGTGCCCAGTTAGCTACTTCAGGTTAACATTTGTAGAATTAGGACCAGGTGTACCTGCTGTCACATGTAAGACAGATTTTTTATACATTCGTATATAACATCACGCTTTTTCCCATTGGTGTAAACAGAACCAGAGAAAATCTTTCCTATTATTCAAGGGAATTCAGTTTATAATGTATTTATTTCGATAGTCTATGTTATAAAATTATACATATAATATTCGATTCGTTTCTAGCGTTTCTAGTAATCTCTCTCATATAGGTAAACGAAACAAATGAATGCCCAACACTGTTGAACAACAACGATCTATTTAATAATCTGATAACGTGCACCACTCCAATCTCGTACAGGATTTTATGTATATTCACCAACATTGTATTGGGTTATAGCAAGGTTTGAATATTCAAGACATTCAGTATTGGAAAACAATAAACGTTACAATGTCAAATTTTATCGTTACTGCTAGCCTTGAAAATACCGTTAAATAAAAATAGCTTATATGCTATGGTGTCACCTGAATCTCATTATTTTGTTTATTACTAAGTGGTAAAGTCGACTTTATTACTGTAGCGAGTTTTCTTTTTAGGTTTATGTAAGCCCAGTAGATGCAGGGTAATCACAGAATGTCCTTCAGAGATTGTCTCAACCATTCAAATAACAAAAAAAAAAATGCAATTCTGTCAAGGGTAATTATAATACATTTCTGTAGAATATTTAGGCCCACGTGGTACAGAGCAAGTAGATATTCATGCAGCTTCAAAATATGAAAGTCTTCTACAAAGTCTATGTGAATATATAACTACGTCTTGCGTCCCCTTGACAAAATACCTAGTTTATCTAGGTACACACTTTAGTCGCTTTGATCCTAATGTCTCATATTAGATCCATCCATATAATGATTGTTATCAATGCTCAAGAATATGGAAATGCGTTTAGTCGTGTCCTGCTCTACTAGGTACATACTCATAGATATACCTACTTCTTTCAATTCAGTTTCCACTATTGTTACACAAATGTGCTTCCACGAGTTGTATTGTGATCGGTTGTGTACCAAATCCATCTGCAATGGTTGGAAATGGAGCACACTGCCAAATGAGTTTGCATCATCGACTTGTTTAGGTGCGTCGAGCTATTTTAGTTCATATACGTATAGAGAGTTAAACTCGTCATTAGAGGGTTTAA
The DNA here is from genome assembly GCA_914767945.1 of Eilema depressum. NCBI lineage: Eukaryota > Metazoa > Arthropoda > Insecta > Lepidoptera > Erebidae > Eilema > Eilema depressum. Next base: position 8,265,624 of record OU612026.1, read on the forward strand.
TTAAAACTAGGAACCATTGTAAACTATACAGTTGGCTTACTAGTATTTAGGCCACCGACGCGACGTCCATTCCTGAACATTTCAGCATTCAATGTGAAACGACAGATTCCTATGGGTGGTATCTTTAGAATCTGTTCTGAATATTGATGTTATAATAGCCGAGTGAATTTGTCAAGTCCTCGAGTGATAAGCACATGACGCCGCTATTCTACTTGCTCTCCCCTAAAAACATTGTAATGAAACGTGCATACTTGGAGTGAGGTTGCCAATTCACACTAGGCCAGTGAGGTGGACTATGATCTAACACTTCTCGTGCCAAGAGTAGATTCATGACTAGATGTGGTATACTGCTTAATATAATGTAAGTACATACTACATAAGTAATAATATTTTCAAGATGACAGTTTTATTTTTTAATATAATTAGGTAGTAATATAAAATGTCACCTTGAAAATTTGTGAATGTGCAAGTTTCTTTCCAGCTTAAAGGTTACTGAATATTCGAGTTGAACGAAGCTTTTACTTTATACTTTAGAAGTAGGTAAGTATTAAAAGGCACTAGTTAAATGACAGTGAACAGAAGATGTGCAATGCATCATAGTTACTTATAATATTTCTATTTTGACACATATTTTCTTCTTATCCCTATATATTAGAGATAAGAGGAGAAATGACAAAGGTCGAGTAGATTCAATCCAAAATTGCGTACAATAAAATGAATTATTTAAAAATAAGAACCCGACTGCTGTCTAAAAGATCGAAACAAGCTTGATAGCAGGCGGCACCTATTTGCCAATCATAAACCGAAAGAAATTTAATGGGTACCGTTTGCTATCAAGCTTGTTTCGCTCTTTTAGATAGCAGTCGGGTTTTTTATTTTTTTATAATTAATTTTATTTTAAACTTTTCAGTTAAGATATGATGACATCTTTATATTTTTGTAATCTCAAATGAAAAAAAAAATTGACAACACAACATATAGTTTAGCATCAAAAATCTACCGGATAGTTTTTGTTGGAATTTTATGTACCTACCCTATGAGTCCTATGACACTCGGGAGATGAATACCTTTCATTTGAGACCTCATTCATCGAAATCCGTCTAGGCTTCGGGCCTGTAGAGGAGAACAAAGAAAACTACATATACATACTACGAGAAGATACTTACATACATACATACGCGCGAAACACATTACCCTCGCTGGTGCAGTCGGGTAAAAAATTACGCAAGAGTATCGCAATTCATCGTTATCAATTTTGTTGAAAACGAAAAGTATAAGATTGTACGTTTTAAGGAAGCGGGAATATGTTATTTTTACGAGTTTCTGCATATAATATAGGGAGTCATTCACCATCTCGCGATCGTCAAATTCGCGAGCGCGCGCGAGTTGGCAATTTTTGATTTCGAATTATTTTTTCGTCATCATCTCGCGCGCATGCTAAAATACAGTCAGATAAAATAGGGTCAAAGAAAACATGAAAAGGAAACTAATGTATACTCGCGTCTTTACCTGCATTGGTTGATGCGCTGCGAATGTTTTTTTTTTCATCTTAGATTTCGATATAGACTTGCGAAGTGAGACTACGCCACTAGGGGGACACGGCCGATATTATGATATCTGTTATGAGTAGCTATGTCATCTTAATATGCGTCGTATGAAATTAGATTTTTTTTTTTGCTTATCTTTTACTTTAGGCTGTACTTAAGATAAATTTCATAATGTTTCACATATTAAACTAGTTAAAATATTTACAAGAATAAAAAAAAGTATTTATTGCAATTTTTATTTCATTACATATATTTTTTATGATATTTGTAATTAATTTTAAATTAGTATAGTGTTTTAATGTATATATCTATTTGCGGCATTGCGCCGTCGGATGGTAAGCTTTTTTTTATGCCAAACTAATTTCGTATCTTTTTCAAGGATCGTATATTTTCCACAACCTTTTTTTTATTAGACAGTTTTTATTATTATTTAAGCATCGTGTTGTAAAATATAATTCAAGAATAAAATATACCTAATCGATTACTATAAAAAACGATTATTTATTTCCCACGCTTCCCCAAAAGCGATTTCAGGAGTATTTTTTACTGTGAATCCCTTAAAGTAGGTATATATGTTACGGGCAACTTGAGAAATCTGGTCCCTATGAATAGTGACCGGCCTGTATACATAATGCCCTTCTCACATGGGCAATTTGATAAAATTTAATTTCTAATTACTTTTCCCGGTCAGTATGAATCCTCAATATTATGCCCTTGCCTTGGGCAAAATGATAAAAAAATTAAATGAAGCGTTTTTGTTTATTAACGTTAAAAAAATACCTAACCTAACCTGGGGTGTGGGATATATACCAGTACAGTGCAGTAAAATTTTATGCATTTAAGTTAAGATTGCCGTTTAGTAAAAATGTGGCAGCCTTTTGTGTTTTTTATGTATTGTGGATGTAAGTTTTACATTTAGCTTAGGTATAAAAGCTATACAAATAAAGAAAATTGAATGTCTGTAACTTTAAAATAACAGCTTTTTAATTGAAATTGTAACACACAAAAAGATGGATAGACAGTTACTTTCGCATTTATATTATTAGTATGTATACGAGATACCTACCTATAACAAAATAGTTTTTTTTTTAATTTTGTGATCTGTCTACGGATTGTTGGCTACGGATAGTCTCCAAAGTGGCTGAACCGATTCTGGAAGGACGTCTCGTAATATATTATCTCGTAGTATTTATAACATATATATACATTTCTTTATAACATACAAAATAATAGCTTCTTCCACGTCCATTTTCTAAGCTCTGCCGAAACAAACTGACAAACTCTCGCAAAACGCGGTAGCGCTTATACCTCGGGATCGGGACCCGTATCTTAGACCTGAATCACGAGACTAACGAGGTCCTGGCTCCCGCCGTAGCACCTCATGCTATCCTCAAAAGACACATTTTAGGTGCAAGATATAATGTTCCGAGTAACCACTGACCTCCGTTAACGCGCGTTACATGTGAAGCTAGCCTAAAATATTCTGTACATTTAAAATAGGTACCTAATTTAATCTATTACAACGTTTTTGTAGCTGACTGTACACAAATACGTCATATTTTCACAAACGCGCGAGTTGATGACACAAAAATAATTCAAAATCGAAACTTGCCAACTCGCGCGCGCTCGCGAATTTGACGATCGCGAGATGGTGAATGACTCAATATAGGTTGGAGCCCACTCGCCGAACGTTTTGACACACATTTGTATTTATTCTTCAATATATGTATTTGGCTTGAGAGCTCCAACAGGCTCCAACCGAGACTCAAGGGCTTACGTTTAGGACCCTTACAATATTTGGGAACGAAGGTATCCCACCTGCCTATTTTATAGCCACTTTATTGCCAGTAGGTGACGAAAATGGGCGAAAGTAAAGCTAATTATTATCTGCCAAATGGTTCTCTTTAAGGAGAAACTTTCCGGATAAAGGTCAAAGGAGAATCCTTTAACCTTTATCCGGTGTTTATTTCTCTTTATGTTTTACTCGGATTTCATCTCCTTAATTAAACAAACGTCAAATTATACGGTTCTTGTTTACTTACACACAAGAACCGTAGTAATAAATTGTCATATTTACCTTTACACGGATACATTTGCGTGTAGAGGTATTAAAATTTTATATACCTACTGGGTATACTTATTGAGTAAGCATCTTATAGAGAACCATCGTCGGCATCATCTAGGTACGGATCCTGAATCACCTGGAAAAATAATAATAAATACGGAAGCTATATTCTAGAACGGCCCAGAGAAGTGTCGTAGTTTAGTAGGAGCTCGCGTGCCGTAGGAGGCGCACTGAGCGGCGGTGATTACAGGATCATCTCCTAGGGTCTGGGGTGTCGATTTGGGCTTCAAAGGCAGGTAATAATCGGCACGTCCTGTCCCGCTTCTGTCAAGATCCTATCTAAGACGTACTTGTACTTGAATGCCCGGTAACACAGTCAGAAATGACGAACACCGCGCGGGTTGCCGTATTGCGTATTATATGTACTACCTTCACCCTTCGTTTTCATCCTCATTCACGATAACCTATTTCCATGCGGACAAAGTTGCCAATAAGTTTATTATTATATCAGTATCACAATAAACAGACACTGTTTATTAGTTCATTATGTCATGGGCACCGGCTATAAATAATTTGCAATTGTGGTTTACATTCGCAACGAAAATACCAAATACATAATAAATATTGCGTTAAAGTGAAGAATATAAATAAAAATATATCGATGGGTTCCACCACAGAATTGGAGGAGATAGTCTTCAATTCTGTAGATCCTATCTTACGTCTTCTTTTCACTTCCGCCGCGGAAGTGAAAAAAGCAAGAAGAGAGCTTTAAAAGTTTTAAATCAGATTTCCCAGCATATCTGATGAATTTGGCTAAAATTTTACACCTAGAGACTGAGTTCAAGTAAGATTGCAAATATGATAAGACATAGGTAAGTAGGTACCAAAGCTACTTTTTGTTCTGGGAATACGGCAATGTGTATACAGGCTTTCAAAATGTATGACGTAGGCGCTGATATTTCAGCCCTTGTTCTAAATATCTGTTGCGTAGTTTCATTATATTACGTACTATATTAACCCATAGAGATGCTCAGTTACACAGTTGTTTTGAAAGTGAAACATAACTAGTGGTGCTCGGGTGCTTGAACTCCAGTAAAACAAATATTGGCGCCACGTTCACATGTCGAGCGTTTAATTTCCTATCCGCGTCACCCAAAATGAAATTACTTATTCTCACGACACGATCTATAGTACCTATATATCATAAGTTAATATTGAATTTGTTTACCTACATGTTAAGTAATTTTGAAATGAATCTCATTCAAAGTAGAAACATTGTACATATTATGTGGAGTAGTTCGATCGTGTTCGAATAGTACGAAACTAATAAACATTCCTACTTAATAATAAGCGTCTTTAACTACTCTGACATAGCGATGCAGGGTTTCATACAGGGGTAACAGGATGTAAGTGTCAGGTCAGATGGAGTGATTATTCCTCTCGTGAAGCCGCATATGTCACTCGGGTAGGATAGGACGTAGTGCCCACATGGCATACTGCGAGCTTGCAGAGGTGAGATAAGGATGTCATAACATTACTGCCTTGACAGTTTACTCATTTCGGGTGCAGAGTAAAGCAAAAAGGCCATTTTTTCATCGTAATGTTAACTCATAATTTAGAATAATTATTTAGTCATTATTATCGTTTCTTATGAGAGCTTTTACCATAAAAATAATAGGTGTGAAGTTTTCAAATCTGTGACTTCGCCAAAGTGTGAACAGGTTTCATTTTCTCCAATGTACCACCTGTTTAAGGATTCTCTCAAGATAACACGCAAATAAAAATATACTTACTTGCTATAATCGTAAAAGCTTTCTACATTGCTTTCTTCTGTTAACACCCGATAGTAAATTTTTTACACAAAATTTGGTGGTGGTCTGTTAGCAGTAGCTTTCCTCACATCTTAACGCCATTATTACGGTTTTGTGAATATCATTGAAATTTAAATTCGAAGGAAAGCAAATGAACACAACAATGGTTAAGGCTGAAAATAAATCTATTTAAAATGGAAAACTGAAAACCTTTACGTAAGTACAATAAGGAAACTGTTGTGAATCCAGTTACACAAGAAGAGTCAGTTCCTAATTACCTTAATTAATGGGGGATGATAAACGGCTAGGCGTGGTTGAGAATTTCACCGAAGTTTCAATAAAAACAGCTGTATAGGGTTCGATTATGTTATGGGGTTGTTGGGTTTTTCTCAGAGACATTAATAGAAAATGAATATCTTTGGTTTTTCTGTATGAAATTTTTTAGTAATGAAGTTTTTCAAATCTGACCGGGTCGGTCTCGCATTAGGAATGTGAGTGACGGTAAAAAATAAAGATTCCAAAATTAGGATTTTCGAACTTATTGTATATTCGTTGCAGGCTCTGTAACAATGTGGTGAAAACAATTAATTTATTTTTGAATGGTTTATTTGGTGGCCTAGCTGGCAGATAGCCGTAACTGCAACACAGATCGAATGGTCAGCGGAGTTGCACAACATTGCTGCGGTTCTGTGACCACTTTCAATTTCAGATTGACCTGATGTCAATGAACCCGTTCTTATCTTGGCGCATAACGGCTAAATCAAAAACTTGGTACCTATTATGTGATGTTCTTAGGAAATATATTACTCAAGTCGGTACTTACCTACTTACCTATTATGGCAAAAAATCTGGACCATACAAGGAACGGTAAAGCAAGGCGCTCTGAATTTTACAATATGATGTGCAATCATTGTTTCTAACTTGGCGAAAAAAATTGCGTATACCTAAGTTAAAGCCAATTTAAATTTTGGTTTGATGTTCTCCCTATTAGCTTTTGAAACATGTTTTATCCAAATTACCATGCAAAAGCGACATACTTACATATGAAAGCGTCCTGGCCGATGTTTTCAGATTGCTTTTTTGTCGCCCTAGCTGTATCTACGAGTATAAAGTATGTACTAGTAGGTTGTGAGACTAGGTACTTTATATTGTGATCTAGTGTCTGAATTTCTCCACATAATACTATCCTACCCTATAAGTTCCTGCCACACTATCCATTTAAACGTCGTAACTCTACGTGATCCCACTCATTTACGTCAGTTGCAAAGATATTAACTTACTAGCTAGATGAACTCCTTCGCCTTCCATGAAAAGCCGCAGGTTTCTAGTGCAAAGAAGAACAAAATATGAGCACCATATTATTAATAATACTTTTAAATGCTCATAAATTTTTCGTTTAGAGTAAGTACAAAGCAGAACCTTGTTTTATACGAATGAGGTTAGCTAGGTATATTTTTTTGGCATATCAAAAAATACCTCCGCATATCCCGAATTTATAGGCATGAATGATACGGTGGTGTGGTGATTTGAACGAGTGATCGTTTTATAATGTAGTCAGCTCGATCAAGTGGTCATTTTGAGAAAATCGTTACCTACCAATTTGAATTGTGTTGTTTTTGTGTCATGGAATGTAAATACATAATAGATGCAAAAGAAAGTTGAATTTTCAATGTCTTATTCGCTATTACTGTCCAATTTTTGAAAGAAAAAACATTAGTTGGTGCTTGGTGCTGCAGTACTTCTAAATTATATTCAATGTCACTTTACTTAGTTAAGCCTAGCTTGATCCTATTAAGGACGAATTAACGCAATTAAACGTGGGAGTGAGGCTTTTACGTAGATTAGAAAGTAATCAACCCAGATGTAAGCTTAACGAATATTACCATCATTGAAATGAAGCGTAATTGCTCAATTTTCGTCTAATAATTTAGTACTCTTCAAGTTATTTTACCGGCTATTTGTAACATTCTCACGTTTCAAAGCGACGGTAGGCATTATCTGAAGTGGGTCAAATTAGACTTAGTTTAGCATAACCATTGACAAGTTGTTCAAAAGGTAGTTACCGTTTTAATTTCTGCTAATTCATACTAATAAACTTCATAAAGAACTGGGAATTTCCAACCAAAACAAATAGTTTTAGGACACGAGATGTGTTAACGAGATGCTATTTATTCCTACATCGCAGTGTAACTTGATGTAGTATCAGTACTTTATCTGTATTTAAATATTAAAATGCCTTTTGTCAACTTTGTCAACGTCAACTTGAAAACTCTTTTGTCAGTTTATTATAATACGTATTATGTACTAATTGTCACCTGTTAAGTTAAGGATGAACAAGAAAATAAGGCAATTAAAGGAGGGATGGAAATATACTTTATGTCAATACAATATTAAGATAGTGGCATGTCTTCAGTCATAACGTGATTCAAACATCGCTCAAATTATAACATTTCCTCATTTTACAGTTTTAGAAATACTTTTTAACCGACTTCAAAAAAGGAGGAGGTTCTCAATTCGGATGTTTCTATGTTTTTATTATTATGTTGCTAAGAAGTACTAGTTACGCCATCTACCGACGTTTGTAGCTACTATTTCAAGCTGCATGGGAAGCCAGTCTTGAAATGAATATCGTCTGCGGATTCTACGGCATGGCTGCGATGCGATGCTTTGTTTACTTATTTATGGCAGCGACCAATAGATGTCGCTAGCAGGGGAAAGTATCACCAACAAAAGTAGATTTTCAAATTCTATTTTCCCTCTCTGAATTCTGTTAAGCTAAAAAGGTTAAAGCAAAATAAATTTTAAACGGTACCTACCTAAATGTTATTTTGCATCTTGAAAACTAGTGAAATACATTTTGAGATACCGCTAATATTGTCTCCATCAGTCTCGCGCTGCTGCAATGATTTCTCATACTTTTTTTTTTCTTTGTTTCAGGTGACGGAATCAAGCTGGCATCGTCGGGCTCGGGTAGCCCGGCGCCTCCGCCGGTGCAGTGGCGAATGCGGAGAAAGCCAGGTGATCCCTTCAATATTGTGTTTAGAAGTCTACTTCGAGATAAAGGTGAATAAAATATTATACCCAGCTTCTTGCTGCCTTTGCCTAAAAAGTTTTCTTTTCGCTGTAAAAAATTAGCTATGTCCTACTTTTTGCTTGCTTTGATGTAGTAGATAATATTAGTGTACAGTAGGTATTTTTTTAAATTTATTTGGCGTTATAGTGATTAAGGAGGGATGCCCATCTTCAGTTTGACACTACAATGACAATAGTTAAAGTACAATTATCAGATGATGATTAGGATTACATATTTATACGTTTTGATACTCCTGGTTACTTAATTGTTCATCCATCCACTCTGATAGAGTTAGGTTCGTCATTGCTTTAATTTGCAATTCGCTGACTCTTTACTTGTTGCCATTGTAGTCTTTGAGAAAACAAACAACGGTGTAGGTGGGTCTCCCTCTTTCAACAACTTTTCATAATTAACAGAGCGCAGCAGTGGCTAAGGGTGGGTTACTATTAGAAGATACCGACAGGTTCAATATTATTCTTGTATTTATATTTTCCATTTGGGCGCCTATCCTGATTGTATCCAAAACTGGCACATTAGAGCCCGTCGTCCGCTCCTACTCCATAGTTAGGTTTATTTTATTGTCTGACGCCCCAATTCCCAGAGGAAAACCTGCGCTTGAGTCCGTCTGTCCGTCGTCCTTGCGATCGCGGTTTCTTTGCGTTCCGAAGATTTTAGTGGGCCGAAGATCTCACCATACACCTTATGCGTTATACTATAGTGATTGTCTGAATATGATAGGTAAACGCACATCCAAAAATAAGACCACTCACAATATAGATATAATTATTTATGATAGTCTACAGCTATACCTATTGGACTCCCTACATACGGTTCACACGTACTAGTTCAGTGTGATTTGCGAGTACAAGCATTAGCTCAAGTAATTCAAAGTTATGTAGATAATATCAGGATTGCGAGCTGACCAGAGCCGTCAGGCGGCCCAAAAATTAAAACTCATGAACCCACTTTCCAGCTACCGTTATGGTATCTATGACTCACTGACGTATTATAAAATTGCTAGTGAACCTTAGCTTCGAGATCATTTACATAACCTAATTGTAAACCCGTGTTTTATAAACAAACTAAAAAAAAATTGTGCCACAGAATCAACACGTGGCAAAGTAGAATACAAAGGCCGCATCTATTTCCGTGGGTATCGTCCTGGCCTGGCCCTCGATTCTGCTAAAGCATAACCACTGTCATGCCACTGACACTGTAAGAAATTTCTATTTAATTTTAGCCTTTAAAGTAATGCATTTAAAGTTTAAAATTAAATGTTTTTTTTTGTACAGCGAATGAGAGAGTGTAATGAAACTCTTTTTTATTTAATTTTAGACTTTAAGTCTATAGCAATAAAGTAAAAATTTAATGCCATTTTTTGCAGTCTCTGTGGTATGACAATAGTTTTGCTTTAGTAGAATCGACGCCCTGGACGACTTAGGTATAGGGCTGTTCTCCGCTGACATTAAGTATGTATATGCAGCCCATTAAAAACTACTCGTTGAAGTGTTGAACGGCAACAAGCTTGCCCTTTATTATCTGGGTCGAACAAACTCTCTAGGAAATGAAATGAAATGTTCGTGTTGATGTTGACTATATAGGCCATCATCATCTGTGCGTAATCTCGAGTGCATCCTAAACTTGCACTTTTGAGCCCGAGCTCTACATTCCCTACACATCCTTTACTTATGGATTGGTTTATCTGGTTTAGCTGTCTGAGAGGAAAAACTGCCCCAAGCGTCGTCCACTGAACAGCAGGTGTGTGCCGGCTGAGCACATACCTGAGGGAGCACAAGAAGTTGGTATGGCCAACCACGTTCCAATATCTTGATTGTATGGATATGTAAGCGTGAAGTAATGTTGATAGCGAAGCTGTGAGGTCAGCAAACTACACAATTATTATTACTTACTTTGTAGAAATAATAGCAAGTAGTTGTAACTTGCATTAATATGTACCACTGACACTTGTCTACATTTTTTATTTCGTGCATACAAATATTACAAATAATATAAATAAATAATAAAAAAAGAACCTTTCAATGATATAATTTGTTATTTATTAATCCATTTTACTTCAATTAATCTGACTCGACATACATTTTCATTGAAGAAAGATTAGTAATATAATCGTACTTCGTCTTAAGTTGAGTTACGTTCGAAACGTGGAAGACGGAAATTCAGGTAAATCCATGGTAAATCTAATCATTCTATAGCAAAGTAAGTCGTGAAAAAAATTGTTCGCGACCTAGTCCTTAGACCTTAGTCGCGAGTTTGACTACTTCAATTCCTTACTACGAAGTAAAAAAGCTTTATCTTCTTCGATCTTTTATTAAGATATTAAGTTTTGAATCTCTTACAATGATGTAAAAAGTTTTGAGCGTTTCAATTTCTATCGACGATGTAAGAAAATGAATGGGATAAAATACCTAGAAATATACCGAAGGGAATTTTATTATGAAGCGAAGTCAGTAACTCCAAACTATTCATTCACGTCCTTCTTAATCCACTTCACATAAAATACTTCTAGAGAACATAATCAGAGAGATAAATGAATATTTAGACTACATTTCAGCTATAGGTTTATATTAAACCCATATCAATACTTCGCTGTTATGTTATTGCAACTATAAGCCAACCTCAAGATTAATCAATCAATTATGCTATTGCAGTCCACTGCTGGAATTAGGCCTCTCCCAATGTGCGCCACGACTACCAATCCTCCGCCTTCCGGATCCAGTCCGATATACCCACCTACTATAATATTATGTTCTTCCAATGGAATAAGGAATTGTAAAAAATGCAATTTCACCAAACAAGAGTTATTCCCAGCTTTTCTATGCTGTAAAACTGAATCATTTTATGATTCCCGTGAAACGATGAATGCGATAAATATAGCCGTAAAGGAAGAAACGATTTCCTCGAGAACTGTTTCATGATTCATAAAACCCTTTATTTATCGTACAAGATTATTATGCGATTTGATTACCAAGAATGCAGCTCAACGATGTTGTTAAGATGTTTATTGTTTTTTTATTTATAAGTGAATTCAATATATTAGAAAACTAATGTACGTCTGTCATTACGAGTCATTATTAGTAAGAGTAGTATTATATCTGTTAAATACATATAAATGATCGTTTGAAAAAAAAAACGAAACATTTAGCTGTCCCTTCAAGTATAACCTTGAGCTCACTTTGCGTCATAAAGTTGTGTTCAGACTATCCAAGCTTAGTAAACTTTTTACGCACTTGACATATATTACATATAAGTCGTAGTACATATGGTAAGCGTCTGTAGCTTAGTGGTTTAGGAGTCTGCTTTACTATCGAGAGGTCCCGGGTTCGAATCCTGGCCATTACACTACCGACGTGAACCCACTCCTAACACAAGCTATTTAGCTTAGCTGGAGGGGTTAACGGGAATATTAGTAATTTCGATTGCTAATATTCTTTAAAAAAAACAAAAATATGTATATACATTTCAATTGCGTAAAAAGTTTACTAAATTTCATTACTGGTGAATGCTAAAAAATACGAATATGTGTGTCAGATCAGCCCCTCTAGACAAGTGGCAATTCGTTGCTCGGCGTATGATGGAATAGAATGCCAAATGTATGTGCCTTGACGTATATGACAGGCGTCAACGAATGTAAAAACGTCAAATCCTATACATTTGTCATTCTATTCCATCATACGCCGAGCAACGAATTTTAGGCGCCAGCCCAAGTTAGTCAGAGCGTCGAGTTAGTTCTGTGTTCTGCGTTCGCTGTAAACTATGCGATGATTTGGAATCTACATTTAGAATAATAGTCTGCATAGAACTGGCAGAACTCTAACCGAAATAATAATGAATCGCCGTATTAATTCAGTGCATCATAGAATAAAGCTCATCGTTATCAGTTCATCAGAAGTCTTATGCAATGTTCCTTATGTCTTACGAAAGGGATAGGTATTATGAGTAAGAGATCTTTGCAACCATGGCTCAATTTGCTATGGGTGCCTTTTGAGCTTGAATCGCTTTACTTACCACAATTCATTAAAAAAATAAGAAATTATGTCTGGAGAATTCTAAACGCAAACCATTGCATTATACATACATACTAATGTTGAACGAATATTTCTGAACTCATTAATGTAGTGATGAAGTCATCGATGTAGTAGGTACCGATCGATAGTCAAACAATTTCACAGAGTATTTCCACGAACACATCACATTTACCTCCTGCATAATCCACGGAGCAAACTTGTTAAATTAATGGTGGTATTAATTGCCACCTATGCTATGTAAACGTACCCTTTTAATTTCCAATAAACGCAAATGGACTTCTATCTTGTAGATAAGATCTTGTAATTATATTTGACGTTTTCCCCAAGGTTGTTATGTGGTGATATAAAATCGTTGGGGAATGGAAATTTTCGTTTTACGTCACTGGAAATTGAACGTTTTATTCGATATTCCCAATTTGTAAACGGTGAACTTGACTGTCTACTTACAATTTCTTTCAGAATTACAGGTTAAGTGAACACAACAAAGTTTCATGGTAATTTATTTACCGTGCCTAGCTAGGTGCACGCAGCTCGGAAAACATAGCTCTATCTAAGTATGTATCATAGTTTACTTTTTCGATGATTGTCACTGTTTATTCATTAAGTTATATATACTTTGGAATCTAGTGGGCATTTCACATTTCATTTACTTTTTTATTCCTTACTTTTTAGATAGCAATCGAAGTTTTCAAATGTGCTAGTTACTTGTACTACCCAAAAGTAAAAACTAAGGTCAGATTTACATGATTGTATAAATATATGAAGTAGACACATACCTACGTGTAAATAAAGCACCTTCTTCAGATCGTTTGCTTTCAGAATGTAATTTAAAGAGGCGCTCGCTTTAATTGTTTGACTGAAAATATGTAGACAACGTAAATTTTGTGAAGTACTCTGAGACACGTTTTCGGTTAATTCATTGAAATCCATCACGCCGAAACCGCCGTTTCACAGCGCATTAGAACGAATTCGAGAATTGTATTTGCTACCGTCTAATGTTACGGTAACGAGTTTTTATGAAGCGTGTACGGTTTAGTGTAGTGAATTGATTTTACCGGTATCGGAGGCCAGATAGTAGTCACCACTTGTTTCGCTTGTCTTTCGCGGTGCCCAGCTTCTTCATGGTCCTTTGAAACCTTCTATATCTTTATGGTAATAACCGTTTGGACCGAATTTTAATTTAGATGAAGTTTTGCTTTCTTTATCAGGTTTTTTTTACAACTATTTTACATATAAATAAAAGTTTGGCACTTTGTTAGCGGTGCGGCGATGTAAAAATACCTTGATAATAAGAATATAATGGAGTGGTGAAGGGTGAAAAAGTGAAGCTGGTGGATGAAGTTTTCCTTCTTATAGAACAACCATACAACATTTGTAGGCATGGACTTCTAACACAGCTTCTCGTTGTAGAGCAAGCCGGCAGGAATCGGGTTATTGGGACCTCTCGCTACTGATAGACTGTTTATAATAAATATTACTTAATGATTTTTACAATTACTTACTACCTACTAAGTACATTTATCTTAGTAACACTAGTTGGTGCTCGCGGCTCCACCCGCGTGGAATTCTGATCCCATTCATAGCTGATAGTGGCGTGATGATATTATAGCTTATAGTCGTCGGTCCAGTAGTTTTTGAGTTACATACAAAAATACAAATCTTTCCTCTTTATAATAATTAGTTTCTGTAGGTTTATGATTTTCTTATATCATTTTGGCAAATGACAACCGCAAGATATTGTGTCACCAAATCGCTTACAATTAATTTCTTATTGTCATGATTAATTGCTGTCCCGATGGAGTGTGGGGTTTAGAAAACTAGTGGCTATAATAAATTATCCATATCGTACGCACAATGGACCGACGAGGTTTTGTTCCCGCGGGAATTGAGTGCGACGCATTATGATAATCTCATTTCAATTCATCATCCTCTAGGTTTCTTCTAAGTTTGAAGGTCTCGAGGTCAAAGTTCATGTTTGTAACATAATAATAAGATCTATTATGTAACATTTTCCATTGTCTTTTATGCTGTAAAGTTTTATGTAAGTCACTCTTTATTTCAAACAAACAAAATAGATTATTTTATAAGATCAGTAAAAATGGAAAAGCGAATGGAGATAACTTGTCTCATGCAAGCTTATTGATGAAATGGTAACAATATGTCACAGTTAGCCAGTTAATTACGCCATTAAATGCTGATCAAGTGGCTAGGTCTATAATTAATTGAACTAGATAGATAAAAAAATCACTCAATGTGTAACGAGGGTTGAAGATGGCTGACTCGGTCAAGTGATTCAAAGGTTCCGTTTGTTCTTTGACAGGCGAACGTACAATGGAATCATAGTAATAGCTGTGGTAATAGAAATCTGTTTTGGATATCGTACCGAACCCTAAAAACTCAATGAACCTACTCTAAAAACAGTATGGACGCGGTATATTTCTGTTGAGAGCGGCTGAATTGTATATTGTACATGATACATAGCCTCTTATACCTTTTATTAGCTATGTTTTAATCTATTTTCCGTGTACCTCTTTGTTCAGGAATGTTTTCATTACGAAAGAGCAACATAAATGTACATATAAATGTAAAATATGTGTGAATGTAAAAGCAGGGTAATGTGTAGCCAATGTAGCCATTAAAAATTTTACACAGGTTCATTTGATTATGACAATTAAACCTTTAATTAAGCCTTGTTTTATGGCACTTGATGGCTAGTATATTATTACTAGCTGTTACCAGTGGCTCTTTCCGCGTGAAATACTGATACCAGATAGGAACCTATTTCCGGAATAAAAAATACGCGCTATTCTAGTCCTAGTCTATAATACTATAATCTGTGTGCCACATCCATTCACGCTTACAATCAAAAGGATAAGGTCAGGGTCGATTTCGATTATGGATTAAAAAAAGTTTAGATAGCAAGTTCAATTTGGGAACTATTCAGATTAATTGAAAAAGAATGTGTAGTACCTGTCCCACTTTTATTAGCTCTATCTATTATATGTAATTACTATTCATGAATAGAAAATTATATAGATACCTACCTAGTGTATGAACGTCATCAAACATCGTAATTTTATTGTAAATGTTCCGTTAGCTTGGTAATTGTTTAAGATAATTACATCCATCGTTCATCATTCTTTGAAACTTAAAGTATGTACATATGTAGGTAATTAGTGCGTTCACGTCAATCGGCATTGTTGACTTTTTACAAGCTTTTATTTAATTTGCAATGTACTTATGTACCTATATGTCGCAGCCAACTAGCTTATTCAGTCGTTCAATTAACTGCCTAGGTTGTTAAGTAAACGCCGCCGTTCAATTAAATGCCTGCCCCTCTAGACAAGTGGCAATTCGTCGGCTGGCGTTTTCTAGAATAGAAGGAATAGAAGGGATTGGCAAAATGTATGGGATTTGACGTATATGACAGGCGTCGACGAATGTCAAAAACGTCAAATCCTATACATTCATCATTCTATTCCATGATACGCCGAGCAACGAATTGCCACTTGTCTAGGGGGCCTGGCTGATTTAGCTAGTTGGCTGCGACATTATAAATCCCCGGAGTACCTACTCTTACTTATGGATTGCGGAACGGGTCCATGTGAACAGAGCCGCGAACCAAAACTAATAACTAATAAAGTAAAAATCAGTCTAAACAATGCGCATAGAAAACTTCAAAGACATTTTATAATACAATCATGGACAAAGGAACTTTCTGTAGACTAATTGCCCGTCGTCGACTACCCCGTAATATTCATTTCCTTTCGAAAATAATCAACGTTAAATCGAAATATCTTGTAGGCTTTTAGCATTTCATTTACGTAACAGTCTTATTTTCCAATAACAATTAAATTGTAGATGACCGGCTTCTTTAAGCAACGAAAATGGAACATTGGCAATCTTGGTAAACCTTAAAACGAATAATTTTATTGAACAGATATATTATTGTAATAATAAGCTCTAAATATGAGAGATGGTGGAATACCGTACCTAACGAACGAGTATGTAGACTATAAACACATGAATACTAATTATTCAAACAAAGCTAAACATGCGAAGCTCATAATAATAAATTTCGTGCCGCTGAAGTTAACAGCTTTCCACACAACCATTTTCTAGTCTGCTGGATAAACATTAGAGATAGTGAGACAATGGGCTCGTACTTGTGTTTACATATTATCATAATATACATATTTCTTACCGGTGTATTTCTTCAAACCTAGCAATTTTTTACTGTCAAGAAGGTCGTTCCTAGTCGGTCTATCGTCAAGAAAATTCTTAAAAGATTTTCTAGGAAATAGTCGTTTTCGTAAGTCTCACAAGTTGAAATAAATTTCTGTGATTTAGAATCTCCGTTATATTTGCCACTATAGCCATATACACACTATAGCTACTGCTCCTGAACGTTCCTGATTAGGGCTACGGCAAAAGCATGGTTGAGCGAAGGTCTGTGCCAAACCATGCCAATCACTTAGCATTGTTACTGTTGTTATTTTGTTTTTTTGAATAAAACCCATTCGGAGTAGCACTGAATGAGTAGGTAGTTAGGTAGGTTAAGTACTCTCAACACCATCTTAAGATATTTTTTAATAATTAATTAAGTACATTAGCTATATTCAACCAATAAACATATTATTATCAAACATTGATTTAAAATCAAATTTAGTACATTTTAGTTTCCTATATTAACGTAATTCAGTTTTCTGTTCTATTTTATTTAAGTAAATCGAGATGATCAACCATGAGTCATTCATTATGGGAAAACCAACGCTCGATTACGATACGAGATATACACTACTGACGTCATTCGCCGTTTTTGGTATAATAGTCGAGCATACTTACGAAGAACTGGAAAGTGAGTCGATCAGCCATCGACCACAGATTACTTAATACAAAACTACGACTGTAACCAAGGCCGCTTTAGTTTAGTAACTAGAAAACTAAAAAGAATGTTAGAAGAAACTATTTCTCTTTAAAGTGCTAATTTATCGTAGAAAAGCTTCTGAACCCTCCTGTTAAATTGCGCTAGTAATAGAGGGCTAGTAGGAATTAAACTTAAAATCTAAAATCTTCCTTTTGTATAAAAGAATTTCGAATCTCTTAATATTATTATTTTAGCAAATATTTTAGTTGGTGAAACATTTGCCACATGATCTGCCATTATGCAACTTCATTTGCAGAAATATTGATTTAAACCGATTGCTCGTTGTATGACTCGACGATGACGAGTCTTGGCCTACGATACATATTACAGAGCAAACTCAACTCCCACAGAGGAGGGTAACTACCTACGTATAAAACGACGGAAGTCTAACATATTCTGAAACGTTAAAGTTCGCGTGGGTGTACACAATACTTTAATTTCATTGGGATAAACTGTATATTATAATTTGTATGTAATTATTAATATTACTGTGTAATATTATTAACCAAGTTCTGATTATATAAAATATTGTAAACCGGAAATAATAATTATTTGTTTAACAAGAAGTGGGCAAAGTAATTTTGTGCTGCGAGTGCTGACTTGTTTGTTGACATACTGCAAATTTAAAACATATTTGGTGCAAAGTCTGATGTTACTTCTAAGTACCTATACCTAAAATGTGCTTCGTGTCCAATGGCTAAATGTTCAAGATTAGTTTTAATAGCATCGTCGAGGTCTTATCAAGCCAAACTAAGCCAAAACTCGGATTGTTCACGTTTATATAGCTTTTTTACTGGCATCAGTTTTACCAAGGAGCTATAAATTAATTCACCACGAACCCTGTCATTTTATTCTCCTAACTTGCTGGTAGTTAGTACCCGTTATACATATGAACGCACTTATCACTATTAACAAGACGTAATGGTGACGTAAAAAGTAAAATATTGTGAAAGTTTTGCCATTTGAAAATGTAACAGTGTTATAAAAATCTCTTTCGGAACAGCCTCCAGACAAAGGCATCTTCCAGACAAAATATTTTTAATAATGACAGACTTTTTAACGGGGTCTCTGTTGAGTATGGACGTAGGAAAAAACATATTACGAGTAGGTATGATGATTCTCACAGCGATTTCCTATTTGCCTCCAACGTTTGCACGTGGTGGTATCCCAGAGGTGATGTTAAGGCCCAGTAGGTACATTCAAGTAGAAGTAGAAAAAAAAATCATGTACCTAAACAAAAAACACAAACAATTCAATAATCTTTTATAAGCGACATTTTGAGAAATTTTCAATGTTTTAAGTAATGATAAAATTAAAATTTACTTTTGAAATACATACAACCAACAGTTATTTTTTCCTAATATGGCTAATATGGAACAAACGAAGTACCTAAAACTAATATGTAATGTACAATGTTTTCATTCAATTCTGTGAACTTGTTCACAATTTGCAAGATATTCAGCTATATCGCTCAGTCATTAAAAACTAATTGGAATTCTACGTATTTACTTGGGCTAAAATGTTTCAATGTTGAATTCAGAGAATATTTCCTCAGCATACATTATGTTTATTGAAATTCCTTGAATGTTACTTATGAACGTGGTTTTGATGCAGGCTTTCCTTTCGGGGTTGCTTTCGTAATAGTCAAAAGCCAATAAGCCAGGCATCATAGCTAAGATGATCATGATGAATGATGACATAATTATGTATTATGATGGCATACTTATGATATGTATTAATTTTATATTTTGCTGTAAGAATGAGATTCGAAGTAAGTACATTTATCATTCTTAGACATTATCATGAGATGAAGATTGACACAAACATCGTAAATAAATCTGTACAGGTACAAAATTTGGAGGTTTGCCTGTGCTCTAATTTAGTTAAGTACCAAAGGTTTTCGAAATGAACAGCCGGTTTGTTCATATAAAAGTAAAATGAAACCTAAATATTAGAGAATGTCTTGTAATTCTTATAGCTAGTGATGTTTATTAGTTCTGATATGGGTTACAATGTGTCAAATATTATGTACTAGGTACCTAGCAGAATATTATTAGAGATATAAATAAAAACTTGTCTAGACTTTATAAATAATGTGTTACGACTGAAAGCAGTTTTTCGTACAGTTTCGTGCCCGCTTGTCATAAACACTTCATCATGTTCTTGATGCAATTTAATGAAAAGCTTAATTGCCTTTCTACGGCCGTAGAATATTACTAACAAGAGCCAAGTTTCGGCTAAATGCAACGGCTCGCTTATAAACTAGGGGACTATAAGGGTCAATTTGAAAGAGCATCTATTGTTTGGTAAATTAGTAAATTGATTCGTGGTTAGTAGGGCTACCAATCTAAAGAAAATAGTAGACGAATTAATAATATCACTTGAGATCTCGCCATGATACAAGACTTGCACTTGCACCCCTTCAGACTCGTGTCCACACCATTTTACCACACTAGTGTGTCGATGGTCACAAGTCTAAAGTTGTTTTCGCACAGTGGATAAAAACAAATAATAGAGCAAAAGTTAATAAAAAAGAACAAACAAACAAACAAGAACGAACAAAAAGGTGAAACCGGTAAGGTTCAAATAAATAAATAATTGTGGAAAAGTACAAGTGATTTATTCAATATGTGTAGCAAGTTCCACCAAGTGCCATCAATCTCCAGTATAAACAACAAACAAATTCTATATTCATTTAGTGCACCGATTTTACATAGATTTCTACGAAATGGTTTAAGAAACTACCTATCTACGTTGACGTTATTGGGTTTTCACTAACAGTTGTTCTATAATCTACCTATACTTGTATGATCTACCTACTTACAAATGGAAACGTTTCTCACTTGATGAACCTATGCATTATTATATAATTGTACCTACTTAGTTCAAATCTTATCTAATTACTAACACCTTAAAGTAGATCGTTCTAAAAACAAAATAAGAATTTATTCTAAAAAATTTAGAGGTTGAAAGTTTTTAAAGGAAGTTCGTCACTTTTGAAGTATGAAATCTATTTAGCTGATGAAATTGCTGCACTCGATACGTCTGGATGGTTGAAGCTTACAATTGGACCTGGCGCTGCAATCGAGTTATAGTATTTTGTCTTCAAGATGTTTTTCCGTGCGACGCGACGTCAGAACTTACCCAAAACAATTTGTGACTGAAAAATTCTGTTAAGTTGCTGTGAAGGTCTTGTTATACGGCTAGTTGCTAACCCTATTGGTGAATGAACAATACACTGACTTGAGAAATTCAAATTACTTGTAAAGTTATTAACTTATTGTTTTGTTGGCAAGCTAATAATTCCTCAGAGCTAACCACTGTTGAAATATTCTTGTCTGCGTATGTTGTTGGAGAATGTTGTATGAATCATTACACAAAATGATTAATGGAAAATGTCCATGTTATGGACCATGCCTTAATCCTACTAATACCTTTTATAAACGCGAAAGTTTGTAAGTATGGATGGATGTTTGTGAGGATGTTTGTTAATCTTAGATGTAAGAGCTACTGAATGAATTTTAATAAAACTTTGCAATAATATAGCTTATACATCACAGTAACACATAGGTATATATCAGCGATTAACGGCATCAGAATTCCACGCGGGTGGAGCCGCGGGCAACAGCTAGTTATTTTATATTATGCATTGCGTATAGCTGATCTAAGTTATTAGTAAAATAGTCACTTATTTGTAAAAATTGAGCTTTGCCCAAATTTGAGGTAGGGTGAGAGAGAGCATGGGGTGATTTTCCACAAAATGTCTACAAAAGTAAAATACGCCGAGTAAAGAACAATCAATCGCTCATGTACAATTTATTAATAAGGAATATCGATTTATTAATAAGTACTTATCGTATTCTATATTTTCGTCATTGTATTATCTGAGCCATATCTGACGCCTTTAAGTGACGTTGATTTGACGACGGTCAGCGATCAACAGAGCCTGTTACTCAATACTCAGCGTCAATATAACTTGTTTTCCGTGTAATAATTATGATTTTCTTTTATGATGTAAAACCCAATTCTATTGAGCAGCGCCGTCATTTATATAACCACTATTCCTGACCTTATTTTTATAATAAAACTAGCTGCCCCGGCGAACTTCGTACCGCCATATTTTCGGCCCGCGTGGTATTCAAATCCCGTTCCCGCTGCACCCTTATCACTTATGGGGATGAAAAATAGATGTTGGCCGATTCTCATAGATACCGGATAAGCACAAAAAATTTCATCAAAATCGGTCGAGCCGTTTCGGAGGAGTTCGATTACGCACCCCGTGACAGAAGAATTTTATATATTAGAAGAAAATAAAACTTTTTAATTACCAAATAAAAAATCAGGGTTGATCGTAGAGGGGTGAAAATTTAGGGTTGCATGTATTTTTGTATGATGTATCATAAAAAAATAAAAACAAAAAATTTTGTCTGAAAAATAAAAAATAAAAATTAAGGGGTGGACCACCCTTAACATTTAGGGGGATGAAAAATAGATGTTGGCCGATTCTCATAGATACCGGATAAGCACAAAAAATTTCATCAAAATCGGTCAAGCCGTTTCGGAGGAGTTCAATTACGCACATTTTGTGACACGAGAATTTTATATATTAGATTTGGAACAAATACATACATATTTGGATTGAAACAAAATATTTGGAACAAAAAACAATGTAAAACAAATCCAATAATTTGGATCGTTGATAGCTGTTACACAAACACTGTGTTGGTCCTATGTAATATATGGTAGGTACATACAGTAAATATCTATAAGAAAGAAAGTCCTTAGCAAAGTTAACTTAAGAGGCCATAATATTACTAATCACAAATAAGCGTATTAAATACTTATAGCAAAGTTACAAGATAGCTAGAGTTTTAAAAATTTCAATTAGTTTGGTAATGTGCATAAAATTAGACGTAATCTACCTTGTTCTTTATTTTACCAATAACAAAATGTACGACACCAATTCATCTCGATATGCATAATAGTACATTATGGTACAAGTGAGCAACGTTGGTGATTACCGCCGAGGCGCCATTGAGACCCGAGCCGCCAGGCGAGGGTCTTAAGACAGCCGAGGACGGTGATCATCATGCTCACACGTGCCATACGACGTTTTACAACACACTTGCGAATAAAATAATACTACAAATACTAAATAAACAATACTACAAATTAATTCGTTTTCCTATGCGCGCGCATTTAACAATGGCGGTCGACCATATTTAAAAAAAAATGAGGTTTGAACTTAACTTTTTTTTACTCTGTTTTTTTTTCTGTACTTAGAGAAAAAAAAAAGTTAAATTTGAGTGAAAATTTTGTTTATAACACAAGTATTAGTCCAGTCATTTGGGCGAAAACCTAGAACATTACCTGGAAAGTTTTCCGGGAGTTTTGAAAATTGGCAATTTTATAGATTTTGATATGCTCTTTCCAAATTTGAACTTTGCCACCTCGTATGTTTGCCGCTCGCGCCGCCATTTTGAAAAAATGGCGCCCAAAAGCAGTTTTTAGATAATAACTCCTTTCCGGCGCATTTTACAGGAAAAACATATTACACAAAATAAAAGTAGAGAAAATTTCCTACAATTTATGTCAAACCTTTTCTTTCCTAAAATCAATAGTTTCGGCGTACGAGCGCCGTAAACCATTATACATCCACACCAACGTGTAATATTTACTTTAAACTGCTCATACTGTGATTTGTAAATTATAAAAATTATACGAAGGTTATCTATAGTAATTATTATAGGTAACTATAGTCTGTCATGTCTCCGCAGGTATAAAGAAATGCGCCCCTTCTGTGTCAGGCCCCTTCTTTCCCTTCTAAGAAACATCTAGCCCCGGCTGAGCTCAACAGAAATATTTAGTCTGAGTCATCAGTATACGTTTATCATTTCACAGTGTCGTTTGCATTTACAGAGCCATGGCTTCTAATGAAGTAGATAGAAGGGATACCACGATAAAAAAACGCGCCGATTTCTCTACCTCATGGTGGTGTGGAAATGAGTATTTCTGCCGAAACGTGTATGGAATTACACTTTACGGCGCTCCTACACCGAAACTATTTATTTTAGGGAAAAAAAAAATATCACAAATTGTAGGAAATTTCCTCAACTTTTATTTTGTTAAATATGTTTTTCCTGTAAAATGCGTCGGAAAGGAGTAATTATCAAAAAACTGCTTTTGGGCGCCATTTTTTCAAAATGGCGGCGCGAGCGGCAAACGTACGAGGTGGCAAAGTTCAAATTTGGAAAGAGCATATCAAAATCTATAAAATTGCCAATTTTCAAAACTCCCGGAAAACTTTCCAGGTAAAAATACCAAATGACTGGACTATATTACAAGTTGAAATTATTTATTTAAATACGAAAATGCATCAAATGACCATACAATAGGCGTATTAATTTATTCGTACTATTAAACACGTTATTTTTTGTATCAAAACTTTTTAAGAACATAGACAATTATAGACATTTCCTATAAAATTTAAAAAAGAATCTATAACTCACTTTTGTGAATAATAGCAATGAAAAAGTCACAGTTTTATAATAGGTGTCATTCCGTGCTTAATTGCGGTAAAATAATATCACTTTTATAAGCAGGTGTGTTGTAAACAATTTTTCTTCATACTCTTTAGCATAAGATCGACCCAGATGTTGTATAGTATATTATGTCATGCAACCTTATCCAATATCGAGTAAGTAGGTAATTCGTATTACATTTATTTTACTCGAGCTGGCTTAATATTTTGTCCCTGGCTTAGACATTGTCTGAAAATATATTCAAAAATATATTATTGACGTCCCCTGTACGTCAATATTAAACGTGTATTGTTGGGTAAATCATTTCGGGCCCCCTTTTTATATAGTGTACTATGTTTGCTCACTAATGAGAAATTGAAGGAGGACACGTGCGTATGTTTGGTTCATATTCAAATATAACATTTTACTCGTCTCTACATTATGATGAAGAGTCGGGACCTGTAGGCTGACCCCTGTTGATGGCAATAGGCTCTCTAATATCAACAAGGGACTCCTGCCTGACAGTAAGATCCATTAACATTCTGAACAAACAACAACAAACGTTCCAGATTTACAGCTGAATTGATAATGGTCTAACTAGTAGATTTCTTTAGCCCGTCATCTGCATCGTTGTATAAATCAGACAACCAAAGGCTGAAATGAAAAGAACAGCCAAAATCTTAAGCAAAACTGGTCCTCTGGTAAGTCTCTATCAGTTTCCAAATAGCCAATATACCTGCTCGTGCCACCTCTTCGTGCTAAACCAAGTAGACCTCCAAGTAGTAAGGACAGAACTAAGTGTCAGTAAATTAGAAGTAATTATTAATCATAATACTCTTTGATTATGTAATCATTAAACATAAATGTGCATACAATGAATTAATTATATACACATTTATGTTTTCTTATAAAAGTAGATAATACAAATCAACATCAATTAATGCCGAATTGTATTATCTACTTTTATAAGAAACCATTGTACACGAGACAAAAAAAATGCTATGAATATTACATTACTTGATATTAATGTTAGCTACATTACAATGTCCTTGATTTATAAAGTAGCTGGTAAACTATAAACTGCGATTTATCACAGTTCGGCCTCCACGTGTAACGACTGTGTGACGGATTTCGCCGCTTATGTATTACAAAGCCCCTTGTTTTATTTCACACAACTAAGTTTTGCATGTTTTTGGGAAATGTGAAAACGTTTTATCGTTCAAATATCGAACGTGTCGAATAGAGGGAATAGAACATTGTGAAGTGATGACATTATGCTTTGAAGTGATAGTATTAAGTTACAATTCTAATTAATTTATTACTATTAAGTGGGTAACCATCGGGTCCAAAATGGAAGAATTTCTTTATTTTCACTAAAGTAACATACGACAGTATTACTGAAACTGCTACTTTGCTTACGTAGAATTCATTGTTCTTACTTATATCAAAGTGAAGTTAAGGACTATCAAACTTTAACTGTTCTTTTGTATATTTGTCAGTCAATGGTATCTAAGTATATCTTCCCTTAGTTATACAGCAACTAGTCTAACTATAGATTAGTACATATCTTTGATATCACCAAACGGTTGGGGAGGTCAGATGGCAGTCACTTCACGGAAAATATTGAAGTGTAGCCGCATCACAGTAAGGCCCCGGCCACAACTCCACGGCACGGCGCCGTCCGCCGTCGCCGTCGACGGCGACGGCGCCGCGCCGTCGAAATTCACGGCGCCGTGCGACACAATGGCTACAAAAAGTGGACGGTGTGTTGCAGGGGGCGATTCTCAATCGAAATTTCTCAGATGGCGAGCGCGCAATGACATAGTGTCTTACTAAAAATACGTCAATGTTATTAATTTACATGAATTATATTATTATTTATATTACAACATTTTACTTTAATATTTCAGTGATATATTAATAATATTTCATAAAATTACGAATTCATTATTAAAAACATATTTTTTGTGGGTGGTGCATTGTCGCGATTCTGATTAGTAATTAGATACGCAATTGACGCGAAAATCCGCCCCAACACAACATAGGATCACGGTCCTATGTTTCGAATCGCGTCTTTCAAAGAATCAAAGAATCAAAGAATCAATTTCGTTTATTCAATTTAGGCACATATAGAGCACATATGAACGTCAAAATATTACAATTGTGTCAAGAAGTATGTGAACAAAAAATAAAATATTAAATAAATTAAAGTAAACCATTTGAAAATGATTCTTTCGCTGGTTCGGTAGTTGGTTCTACTGAGAAGATACCAGCAAGAAACTCAGAGAACTCAATTATCCTTTTTATTTATTTATTTATTTTTTAATACGGTTTTTATACAATTTACAATGTGCGGGCAAGAAAGTGATTAGGTTGACCATGCATTTTTATCATTAAGATATTCTTCTACTTTATAATAAGCTTTTTCCATTAGACTTTTTTTCACGTTTATTTTAAAAATATTAAGTGGCATGTCAACCAAATCCTGAGGAA
The DNA here is from genome assembly GCA_914767945.1 of Eilema depressum. NCBI lineage: Eukaryota > Metazoa > Arthropoda > Insecta > Lepidoptera > Erebidae > Eilema > Eilema depressum. The sequence continues at coordinate 8,292,107 of OU612026.1, forward strand.
TTTTATTGAATATTTTTATACTGTTGCCTACAAATGAATTACCAACCTTATGAAGCCTGAGTATTGGCACTGCTAGTTTATCTTTATTTCTCGTATTATAATCATGTGTGTCCGAGTTTTTTTTTAAAAGATTTAAGTTCTTCCGTATGTATAAAATATTATCGTAAATATATTGACAAGCAACCGTTAATATATTAATTTCTTTAAATGTTTCTCTCAGCGAGTCACGGGGTCTGAGGCCGTAGATTGCTCGTATCGCGCGTTTCTGTAATATGAAAACAGTCTCAATATCGGCAGCTGAGCCCCACAGCAACAGACCATATGACATAACGCTATGAAAGTAGCTAAAATAAACTAATCGTGCCGTTTCCTCATCAGTTAGTGACCTTATCTTTCTAACCGCATAGGCAGCTGAGCTAAGTTTTCCTGCCAAGGCTGTGATATGAGAACCCCATTGCAGTTTACTATCTAGAGTTATTCCCAGAAAAACTGTGGTATTAACTACTTGAATTGATTCATTGTTCATTACAATATGAGTATCTATCTGTCTTACATTGGGCATAGTAAACTTTACACATTTTGTTTTTTTTGCATTGAGTAACAAGTTGTTACTTGTGAACCAATGCAATATTTCGGAAAGGGTATTATTCACATCGTCAAGTACTACTTTTTGTCTATCAGTTTTAAAAATTAATGATGTGTCATCTGCAAATAATACTATTTCACAAAGATTTTTAGTGAAGTAAGGAAGATCATTTACATATATCAAGAATAAAAGGGGTCCTAATATCGAGCCCTGGGGTACTCCCATGACTAAAGGGGCGCCAGAAGAGTCGGTGCCATTAATGTTGACTTTTTGTACTCTGCCATTGAGGTAAGACTTTATTAAGCTAAGTGAGCCATTAGAAACACCATAATAACCTAATTTCAATAACAAAGTCTCATGATCAACACAATCAAAAGCTTTTGATAAATCACAAAAAATACCAATGGCATCCTGCTTCTTCTCCCATGCATCAAATATATGTTTGACGAGTGCAACTCCTGCATCCGTCGTGTTTCTGCCTTTAGTGAACCCAAACTGTTTCTCATGAAGTAATTTATTAAATGTAAAATGTGAAAGCAGTTGATTAAAAATTATTTTTTCAAAAATTTTACTAAGGGCTGGGAGTATAGAGATGGGTCGAAAATTGGATGGATCACTTTTTTCCCCTGCTTTGAATAACGGAATGATTTTACTGTACTTCATAAGAGTAGGAAACTGGTTTTCATCAATACATTTATTGAATATGATTGCAAGATAAGGCGCAATAGCGGGCATTATTGGTTTTATTATATTGGTTGAAATGCCCCAAAGATCCTCGGTCTTTTTTATATTCAGTTGCTTAAAAGTTTTAAATACGGTTTCAGAGTCAATATACTGAAAATTAAAGTTAACACTACATTTATCAACACTAGATTTAAGAAGAGAAGCAGCCGCATTTTTTGAAGAATTTAATTTACTTGTAGTTGTAGTTGCAACATTTGTGAAAAAAGATTCGAATGCATTGGCCACTGCAGCATCAGTATTAATGTGCTCACCATCCACTTCCAACTCGAAGGATCGATCACGTGACCTTGTCTTACAGGTTTCTTTGTTAATAATGTTCCATGTTGCCTTTATTTTATTATCAGATTTTTCTATTTTAGCCCGAATATAATTAGATTTGGCTATTGAACAGACTCTCTTGAACAGCTTTGAATACCTTTTAATTTGTTCAATTATTTGTGGCTCATTTGTAGATGCCTTTATCTCGTATAATTCATATAGTTTCTTTCTACTTTTATGGATTCCAGGTGTAGCCCAATCACTAAATTTAATTTTGAGTTGATTAAGTTTATTGTTTTTTTTGTGAAAATGTTATTAAATTCGTAGTTTATTACTCCGAAAAAATCTCTGTAAAGATCATTCGGGCTTTCATCGCGGTTCAACTCCAGAAGAGGTATTTTATTGTTAATGTTTTCTTTAAATTTTTCTAATATGTATGTTGTGATTGGTCTACACACAAAGACTAATGATACGTCAACCAAGAAGTGACAGTGAGACAACAAACGTATTAAATATATGATGAAAGAGTGCGTTTTTCAGCCTCAAATATCAAAGAACAAACGGAACTACACTTCACGCTTAATTTTATTTTTTCTATATTGACATTTCTTGAAATAAGATTACGAAACGTATTATAAAAATTACAAACTATGTCAAATTTAGGGTTGTCAATACAAATAAAAATTAGTTTTCCCATGCATTTGGAAGATTTTAATTAATGAGGTGAACTTCTTTGATAATATCAAAAATGAACTTTAGACAGTAATAATAATTATGTATAATTTAAATCATATTACATATTTTAGCTATCTGAAGATCTAAGATGCGCGTTGGCGTACACTTTTAAGCATTTCGAGTATATAAGGTACCAGCCATCCTGCTGTACTGTTATGTCCTTTTTGTGGGCATCCGAAGGGATACCCACACGATAAAGAAATAACAGACTTATAGTTTGGATGACATTATAGGCTACATTTTATCCCTGTATAGGTTCCTCTAGATAATTTTTATAATGACTATCGCATTGAGATTAAAAAACCCGACTGCAAGCTACTTTCGACCTTAATGACATTTCTTAAAAAATACGTTTTTTGACATGTATAGATGACGTTGATCACGAATATGAAAAAAAAACTGGGTATTAGTTGCCGTCGATAAGGTCAAAAATGGCTTGCACGTATTTTTGGAGTCTCTGGGTTATAGTCAATGTATAAAATAGGCGCAAGCCATTTCGACCTTATCGACGGCAACTAATACCCAGTTTTTTTTTTCATATTCGTGATCAGCGTCATCTATAGATGTCAAAAAACATATTTTTTAAGAAATGTCAATAAGGTCGAAAGTAGCTTGCGGTCGGGTTTTTTAATCTCAATGCGATAGTCATTATAAAAACTATCTAGAGGAACCTATACAGGGATAAAATGTAGTCTATATTGTCATCCAAACTATAAATCTGTCCTCTTTGTTGAGCGAAAATCCTCTCAGATACCCATAAAAAAGGACATAATCGCTAGGCAGGGAGATAGATCTTTTTTCTATACGATTTAAGTGGCAGACTAGCACACGGTCCACCTGATGGGAAGTGGTTACCGTGGCCTTTGGAGGTATGTAACACCCTCTTAATTTGAAATAATACAATTTAGGTATCCCGAAATTAGATTCTTGGGGATTGCGGAAATAGGATCTCTTTTATTTCATGCAAGCGGAGCAATGGTCAACGTCTTGTTATAATATTTACATAAAAATAGAAACAATAATAGAATCCGTTACAATTCGTTTTTTATTCTAATTTAAGTTCAAATTGCAATTTAGTTTTTATTCTTATCCTTATTTTTTGGTATAGCTTCACTTTCTTCTCACATTTGCGTTATTTTATCCGAAAAAGAATTAATCGTGAAAGACATTTCAGATGTAACTTAACAATAATTATTTAGGGAAAATTTTCATATGGTACGCCACACTGAATTTTTCTCTGAATTAATATCGCCATTTCAATCAAACCGAGACGTCATCCGTCAAGCTCGCGACTAGTGTGAAAGGGATAAAATATAAATGTTTACTTCAGAATTTTTACGTTCGTAAAGCTTCGTAAAGTTTCGTTTTCAGGTTACAGTTTTTTTGACGTCGAACTATGAAGTCGACTACTCTAATTGCGGAATTGCCCTCCCTTATGTCACACTTTCCACGGCGCCGTAGCACGGCGCCGTGAATTTCTACGGCGCGGCGCCGTCGCCGTCGACGGCGACGGCGGACGGTGCCGTGCCGTAGAGATGTAGCCGGGGCCTAAGACTGGAAACCCGACCCCAACTAAGTTGGGAAAAAGGCTCAGAGAATGAGTGATTATGCTTTCGTGATATAATATTTTCTGTGAAAATCTTTTCTTTTTCTGTAACATCGGGGGCGTTCTGTAAAACATATTTTTCTTCAAAGAATTACAGTTAAGGCCATCCTGCCTCCTGATTTTTGCCTTGAAATGCTACTTCCAAGGGTTTCTCGTAATAGTTTACCATCGCGTGAATGCATCTGTAGATGAATAATTATATATCATTTACTAAAGACTGACAATTATTCATCAATATTCACTAAAGACTTGTGTCTTACAGAAATATCGGGTACAAAAGAATTTATTTTATGACACAAGTCTTTAGTGAATATTGATGGATAATTGACAGTCTGAAAATTGTACCTAGTAGTGTAATCTTGAGTAATTTACAGAAATATCGGGTACAAAAGAATTTATTTTATATTACTCAAAATTACACTACTAGGTCAACTAGGTACAATTTTAATAATATAGGCAAGTATTTTTGTTACTAGTGTAATAAATAATTTGTAAACACTGTTGATGTCTAAAGATTTCACTTTTCTAACATAATTATAGCACAATCTGCATACTTATCTAACTATCTAGAACAAAAATCTAAATTCATTCATACTCGTTACATTAATATCACGAAAGACACGTGCTTCTAGTTAGATAGAAGTAATACCCACGTACAATATTAACCTTCCATCCGTTGCGCATTTTCAATTAACACGACCCGTTGCATTGGGGTTATTGGAACCCTCAAAGGTCAAAGACTATGTTTAAGTAATTTTATTTTGTTTGTATATTATTGCATCTTCGATTTAAAAAGAGAATAGAGAATTGACTTCGGGTGGGATTCGAACCCGCGATCTTTCCCTTACAGCGGGAATTCTCTAACCGCTAAGCCATCGATTTGAACATCAGCATACTTAGAACACATAGAACACATAGACCAAACATACATAGAACAGAACAATCAGCATAATACATGCTTCAAAATTTCATTCAATTATTGCATCTTTTTATTCATTACTAGCTTTTGCCCGCGGCTCCGCCCGCGTTAATGTCGGTTATCGCGACCAAACATAGCCTAAGTCCTTTCTCAAGGTCTAATCTACCCCTATGCCAAATTTCATCAAAATCGGTTCAGTGGTTTTGGCGTGAAAGCGTAACAGACAGACAGACAGACAGACAGACAGACAGACAGACAGACAGACAGACAGATAGACAGACAGAGTTACTTTCGCATTTATAATATTAGTATGGACTAGCTTTTGCCCGCGGCTCCGCCCGCGTTGATGTCGGTTATCGCGACCAAACATAGCCTATGTCCTTTCTCAAGGTCTAATCTACCCCTGTACCAAATTTCATTAAAATCGGTTCAGTGGTTTAGGCGTGAATGCGTAACAGACAGACAGACAGAGTTACTTTCGCATTTATAATATTAAATATTAAGTACGGAGTATGGATGGATTCAGAGATGCAAGTAGAGAGTCGCGCAGAGTGGCTAGTAGAGAGGCCAGTCTAGAGGCGAGTATTGAGTCGAGTAGAGAGGCGAGTAGCGATGAATGGCGAGGCGAGTAGGGAGGTGAATGGAGAGGCGAGCAGGGAGGTGAATAGAGAGGCGGGTGGAGAGTCGATTAAAGAGCCCAGTGTGTGCATTTTAAGTAAAAAATCATGTAGTAGTCGAGAGAGATGTGCCATACAGCGCAATTCGCCTCCACACCATTATGTGTAATGGGCTGATATTGGTGTTTTAATACAAATAGTCAAAAAAGTGTTGAATCATCTGTAGCTAGGCGGAAACTGTCCTATCTCCTTTGCCATTACGACTATGACTCACCAACTTGCTTAAATCTGTGTACGAAATGTGAATGAGCACGTGGCGGCCGCGTGGCACCCAAGAGAGCCTGTTTATGTTTGTTTCGGTTAATTCCAATGACGTGGTGTTGAACATCACGCTCGGCGACGCATCCAAACTAAACACACGCTTCTAGAACGTCGTATTCGTGAATAAATATGGTGAGTGTGGCATTTATTCATTAATAATTATATCACTTTGTAGACTGTTATTGCATCACCAGAAAGGTGGACATTGATGGAATATTTTTTATCAAAGAATTGTTGTTGTTGAACCTTAGGTAGGTGCTTAAACAGTTATCGATGAAAAAATATTACAGCTATTTATATTTTGCTTTGAAGCACCTAGGCTTAGAAAGCGCTAGCAGATTTAGTGGACTTGTATTGCTAATAGGCGCCTACCGAATTATTTGAGCAGGGCTACTGACAAATAAAAACGAGGCAAGTAAACCGGCACAGAATTCGCTTTGACACCCAGTCAAAGCGAATTCTGTGCCGGTGGAACAACCAATTTTCTTTTGACAAATCCATTTAACTCGAATGCATATTAGCATTTATAATTCATAGGTATATCCATATATCGATTTATGAATAGGTATTCATAATCGATATAATCCATTACTTTTAATCTCTTTTAATAAATCTACCTTAAAATTTTAGTCGAAGCATTAACATCTTCTATTTCTATAAAAGGTCAACGAAGGCGACGCGTATCTCGGGTACGGGTCGAGTCATTTCTTATTTGCATTTAAGCTTCAAAAGTCAAAGGTGAGGAGGCGTGATCGGCGATCAAACTTGAACCGCGTGGGGCGCCTTTGATTAATCTACACGCATACATGTCACTGCTTTAAAAAAATCTTGATCTGCAGTTAGGTGTCTATATTCACTGATAAAAATCCAGCCTTCGTTCAGCCGTTATTAACATATTGTAATCTTTCAAATTTATAACAATAGTAGGAGTAGGATAGGATAGGAAGCAGGATAACTGTTCCATATAATCTTTAACCGAGATTCTTAGCTTGTTTCATCCAGTAAACGAAACATGCTGAAAGCTATATGGAGGAACGAACAAATCTGACAGAAACAAGTTTACTGAACAGCCTACAAATTGAAATGCCATATCTCCATAACAACTGCTATTTATACTTCTGTTTGCGTCAGTTTCCAAAGGAATGTTCTTGATCGTTCGGAATTTTCCATCAGGAGAGCGGTGTGCTTGCCTGCCACCTAAGTGGTATAAAAAAATATCTGCCTATGTTGTTTGATTCTTATGTTACTTGTTAGCAACACATCTACTCGAGCACCCGATCTTTCTTTGTTCATTGGTACATTTTTCGAAACTATAAGCAAATGAAACGTGTCTATCTCAAAGCATTACCGACCGGATTGATAGCCTTGAAGCGATCCAAGTCCCTATCATTATTGTAACCTTGCCCTTAGTGAGATCTGCTACCCAAGGTGAATTTTGTGATTAATCCGCTGAGGGTTTCAAACAACGGCGATTTTATAATTCAAGAGGAGCACCGTGGTTGTAATAATATAGTTTCATCTTTATTATTTGATATAGAATAATAATTGTGGTAGCCTTAGTATTTATTTGAGCATTTTTATAAGTATCGTTTGGATAGCTCTTCTTAATTCTGGAGTGCGAGAATTATATCATCCACATACCATTACTTGGTTTCTTAATTGATAATAATAATTTCACTTAAATATGTGTCAATATATTGAAACATCTGCACGATATCTTCAAGAGCAATTCCGATTTTGAGTTTGAGAATGAGAATTTGAGTTGGAAGGTAAAACTATCTGCCTCTCATCCTACAGTCTCATTGAAGGAACCCATAACTCTGTGGCATTATCGTCACATTAGTAATGATTCAAGAAATATATAAGCAAAAATGTACAATACGCAGCATAATACGAAGAATATAAAAAAGACTATTGAGAGCACATATGAGAGCTCTATATGTACATACAGTCTTTACAGACTTTGGATGAGAGCTCTTTACAGGGTCAATACTATTTAGAATAATACATTCGTACATTGTTCACAGAAAGTAAATCCATGTAAGTAGCAGCGATATAGTTATACTCTTTGAATATAAAGCAGAAGCTGCTACTGAGCCAAGCTGGGTCACACAACATGATTTATGTTTATATAAATATTCAAGTATATAGTAGAGATATTCAGCTGTAACATTTAGTAGCCATTTTTTTCGCGTAATATATTCAAAACAAAAAAGTCTAAAAGTTATCAACCTTTCTGCGAATTGACCTTTTGATTGCAAAAGTTTTAGCAAGCTGAAAACTTCGATAACGTCATACTTACGCTAGGTCGCTTTACATTTTACCTTCAATCAGTGCCAATACAAAATGCGCCTTAAAACTATATAGATATAGAATATTAGTTTCTATTGTACTTATTTTAGAATCTACAGTTAGGTTATCAGTGTCAACAATCGTGACTCAGTTTTTGCTGGAACACGATTTCATCGCGATATCGATCAGCTGTTTGTTTGCATTGCGTTACAGGGGTCGGCAACCCATAATCCCACATGCGTGGCGATGGCACCATTCCGAATCCACACGATAGGCCGAAAATATATTTGTGAATGGACGAATCCCGTCAATTGCGAACAATCCTGAAGCTGTTGTGGAAAATTTTAAATCCGGTGTGAACTCGGAAACGTTCCGTCTACGTCATGCAAAACTGAACTCTATAATTATAAAACAAGCATTTATAATTTTAGGTAACGAGTTCTATTTCGGTTCTGCATTCAGGATGGAATAAACTGCCAGGTGTGAAAATAAAATGTCCAGAAATTCAATATTTCATCTAACTTTGTAAACATTACATTAATTTCGTGAACACCATATTTTTCAAACAAACCGTAACAACTATTGAATATCTCTGGCCTTTTGATTTTCACACTATATTGTTGTTACTGGTTATGTGCATGATGCTCTTTTAACATAATGTTTGTTATGGGTAACATTGTTTATTATTTAATACAAGGTATAGAGAGCCACTTCAGTATGGAAGCTACTGCAAGTTCACTTGTAGTAGCTCCCTTGTAATATTATATTTCAGTAGAAAGTACATAAATCATATATAAAATATAATTATTCCTAATTGCAATTACATAATTTTGTAAAAATCTGTAGGTATAATTTTTTTTTTTTTTCTAAGCCCATGCATCCCTAAATATTGAGAATGCTTTAAGAGTAAAACTAATGAGTATAAGATCTAAACGAACATTTTGGAAAATCCGCTGAAATAGTCGGCACCATCTAGAATGGCACGGGGGGGCAACTGTAATACGTAATTCATTATTACTTTATGAAAACTAATAGCCTTATTTATATATTATGATTTAATTCGTATCGTTAGTTTGTTTACATTATTAGCACCGAATCACAATCATAATAAGAAAAATAAAATATGTATAGGTGTTTCATCTCACAATAAACATTCCACATGTGCTATATCTTGTGGACACATTATAAATAAAATAATTTGACACATTTGATATTTGTCGAAGATAGAATGAAAGTACGTTAGCTAAAACATTTTTAACATAAGATTATAATTGAAGACGTGAGTGGAAGAAGGAGGTAACTAACAATTTCTCAATATTGAGATAATCGGCTTCAAAGTTTGAACATTTCATTTGCAAATATTATGTTTTCTGATTATTTATGTCATCATATTATGGTGTCAAATTATTGTAATTGCCCATATTTATTATTATGGAAGCATAAAAATAAAACTGAGTGGATGGAAATGTATTTATTTGAAAAAATGTGTATATACATTCTTCATCCACTGACAATGTAATATGATATTATGAATACTAAGCGTGGAAGAAGGGAGTATATAACATTAAATATATAAAAAACTAGCTATTGCCCCTGGCTCCGCCCGCATAGATGTCGGTTATCGCGACTAAACATAGCCTATGATATTTTTTTATACAACTGAGGTCACAGATAAGCACAGGGTCCTCCTGGTGGTAAGCAGTTACCGTAGCCTATGAGCGAGTGCAACACCAGGGGAGTCACACTCGTGCTGCCGATCCAGTAAGAACAGAGAGATTCTGTGCCGTCAGTGCAAGAGATAAGTGGGACTTTGGTTAACCCACTGACAGCACAACCTCTCCAGTGAGCTCTGGCTACCCTACTCACCGTCGGAAACAACACAATTTTAAGCCACGGTTTTCTGTAGGGCGGAGGTACTTCCTCAGTCGGATTGCTTGATTGGGACAGATACACCGTCGTATTCTATTCTTTTTTATACTACTTAAGTCGCAGACAAGCACACGGCCCTCCTGATGGTAAGAGGTTACCGTGGCCTGTGGTCGAGTGTAACACCAGAGGAGTCACACTCGTGCTGCCGACCCTGTAAGAACAGAGAGATTCAGTGCCGTCAGTGCAGAAGGTAACCTCCTATATTGGTAGCTATGTCCTTTCCTAAGGTCTAATCTATCTCTGTACTAGATTTCATCAAAATCGGTTTAGTGGTTTAGGCGTGAAAGTTTATTAGACATACAGAGTTACTCTTTTTATTTTATTTTTATACTACTTAGGTCGCAGACAAGCAGACGGCCCTCCTGGCCCTTACTTTCGTATTTATAATATTATTATTAGTATTGCTTAGAATGGATATATACATAGTTATTGCAACTTTTTGTCATGGGCAATAATGTTATCAATACTGATATTCTGGTTTCAGAAATTTTATGTTTTAATACTAACTTACGTTTTTACACAAATAAATTTGTGAGCAAGTGCTATATTTTCTTCCAACCTCAATGTCTACTGCTCAACCTTTTAACATAATATCATCATAATTTTTGACTGCCTCTGTGGTGTAGAGGTAGTGAACGCGGCCGCTATGCAGGAGGCGTGGGTTCGATCCCCGCTCAGTGCAAATATTTGTATGCAAGAATATGAATATTTGCATTGGTCTGGGTGTTTCTATGTATAATATGTATGAAAAAAATGTATCCAAATATGTTTATCCGCATTCTAGAACCCATAACACAAGCTAGTTAAGCTATGCTTACTTTGGGTGTTTTTTTTATCGTGCGAAAAATTCCCACGGATACCTCCCCGCCGCACACTGTGAGATTTTCCTAATTTATCTCGATTTAATTATTTATTATGACAAACTAACGATTTTACAAATGTTTTAGGTATTTAAGATGAATTAAACATTTAATTCATGAAATAAAAGATATTTACTAGATTTAAATATTTTTACTCGAAACTGAAAACAAGATTTTGAAAAAAAAGTAATAAAATGTAACAGAATTTTATTACTTTTATTTAAATTAATTTATTAATTACTATCTGTCGGCTGTGTAAGGGAATCATTCAATTGAGGTACAGTTAACAAAGATAAAACAGTAGGCTCCATTACATGATGCTTAGTTTTGGGTGCATGTCGTAGACTCGCTATATATGGGTCAGAAGATATCGAGAGTCTGTTCATCAAATCTGAATTGGTTGCAATACGGGATGTTTTTCTTGTGAATGACTCTCGATATCTTCTGTTATTTTTGTTGCGAGCCTCTTGGGCCTCTTCAGACATTTGTCCAATAGGTAGTATACATGTGGCAATCAACAAAAGTTTTACTCGGTCTACCTGGTCTACTTTGTTCTGAACTTTGAGATGAAGAAGGGATTTCGTTAACTACAACTTCTGGTAAAAAAATATTTTCATTCAACCAAGACGCGTATTTATTTAAGAAGCGGTCTCGATGACGATGAACAGTAGCCATTTTTTTTCTCAAATTTGAAGCATAATGTTCTTAAATGGACCTTTATTTTCTTTTGGGCTTCTTCCGAAAACTGTACTGATGCATATTTCAATTGAAAAAAATCAAGAACTGCTTCAAAATGGTTTTCAGACCTACTCGTATTACACCATACATCAACATTCTTTTTGTACAACCATTCTAAAAAATGAAAAAAAATGTTTGGGTGTCACAACTATGTGCAATAACTTCTAATCGAATGCAAAAGCTCAGGGTTATGGCTAAATTACTAAATAGTTAAGAGAGGTGAATAACCCTGAATAACTATTTTTTTTCTCCAATTTACTTAGACGATTTTTTATGAAAATGCCCTTATTTTATCATTACCAATAAGATATTAAATGCAGTTGAAACAATTATCCTTTTAACGTAATATGTCGCACATACCTTAAAGTATCCAATAACAGAAGTTTTGTAACTATAACAATAATGAGGATATTTATTTTGACTCAGCAACTATCATCTAGTGAACACGTATTACTAAGAACAATAAAATCTACTGAGTTTAGAAGTGTGTCATTCAGTTTCCTGACAACCCACAATAAAAAATAAATTAAAGCCTTTATGAAGAACTTATCTGCTGTATAATATAAAATTTCTACGTAAATTGGAGTAAGTAGACATTATCAATTAAATCGAGCTAGATTAGGAAAATCTCACAGTGTGCGCCGGAGCCGGAGGAGAAGGTTATGTCGGACTCGAACCGACTAAAACGCACGCCGACTGTGGGCCTTACTGCTTACTTTGGGTCTAGATGGCGTAGAATGTTCTACAATATTTTTTTTTATTTTTTTATTTCAGTGTTGAAGCCTGGTCACACTCGAGACTTTTTTGTACTTTAGAACAGGCATGACAATCATTCGTCATCATCTGTACATTAGTCCCGGCCGCATCCGAGGCTTTCACCTCAGAGTCCGTGATTCGCTTTCCGGCTTTTACTTTTCCATCTCGCACGGTCTTGGACAGAGTTGAGAGGAGTCGGCGGGAGTCAGTTTAAAGTGGGAGTAAAGTTTTTTTGGAGTAGAGTTGGGTGGGAATGGAGTAGAAGGTGGTCGGTTTGGAGTTGGACTGGAGTCAGATTGGAGCCGGAGTTGAGTTGCTTTGGAACCGGAGTGCAGTCGGTTTACAGCCAGAGTGGAGTCTGTTTGGAGTTGGAGGAAATCGGAGTGAAGTCGATTTGAAGTTATAGTAAAGAAGTCGATTCGAGTCGGATTGAAGTCGGTATGGGGTCGAAGTAATTTGCTATGGAGTTGGAGCAGAGTCAGAGTGGAGTCGGCAGGAGTCGGTTTAGAGTTGGAGTCGGAGGGAGTCGAAGTGAAGTTGGAGTGTAGTCGGTGCTGATTTGGAGTGAAGTCGGTATGGAGTCGGAGTATCAGAGTGAAGTTGGAGTGAAGTGCGTTTGGAGTTGGACCGAGTCGTAGCGGAGTCAGTATGAAGTTGGAGTAAAGAAGTCGTATTGGAGTCGGAGTGAAGTCGGTATGGAGCCGAAGGTTAGAGTGGAGGTTAGTTTCAAATCAGAGTAGCGTTGTTTGGAGTCGGATCTAAGTCGGCATGGGGTCAAAGTGAAGTTGCTATGTAGTTGGAATAGAGTCAGAGTGGAGTGGGAGTGGAGTCGGCAGTCGGTTTAGAGTTATGTTATAGCGAGGTTGGAGTCGAAGGGAGTCGAAATGAAGTTGGTTTCAAGTTGGAGGAAATCAGAGTGAAGTCGGTTTTGAGTCGGAGTCAAATCAAAGTAGAGTCTTTCGCATTTAACGCGCAACACGTGACGCCCCTGGTGTTGCATATGTCCATAGGCCGCAGTAAGTATTTCCCATCAGGCGGGCCGTGTGCTTGTCTGCCATCTAAGTTAACGAGGTGAACTAATTAATTCTGACATCATTCTGTATATCTACAGTGTGCCTTTTTATACTGTCATGTATAACGGCAACAAAAAGTTGGTCATTGGTGCTGATCATGTAGTGCTTTTCAAAAAAGTTACTAATTTTTTTGTTACACACAGCCAGTCTAGTAATACACATAGAAGAGCAGGAATGAAAGAGCATGGTCATGAATGAAATAAAGCATCGTGGCAGTACATTTTCTTGCACATAACTCCTTCTTCCATTGAAGAAATACGTTTAATAGACCGATTTTCAATGGAAGAAGGCGTTAAGGCACATACCTCCTTCTTCCATGTAACTTTTGCTTTTTTTGTTGCAGTTATGCCCTTCATCTTCTGGTATTTTGGAAACTAAGCTTAAATTGCGGAGTTTTTTGATCTAATATAGTTTATATACACCTATAACCGTCATATAACGCAAAAAATCAAAAATCTCAAAAATGTTAGTTACCCCCTTCATCCACTCACGTCTTTAATTATGTCATTTTAAAATATAAGTATACAATAATGTGTGATTTTTTTGCAAACGCACGCTCTATTATATAATTAAGAAAATGTACAATATGTAGAATTATGCAACTGAGCATACTAGCCATCGACTTAGCTGGTGATTGTTCTAGATTTCTAGTTTACATATACGATAATTTGTCATACAATACTTTACTATGGAATACTTCCTGTTTCTAAAGTTTAGAATTCTTATTAGCAGAGAATGAAGTCAGAAATTTGAAGCTGTTTTCTTGCACTGACTAATTGTATGCGGTGTACAAACTTCAGTAGTCAATCAAAGCTATCCCTTAGTTTAAAATAACGAAACTTGAGAAAATATTGACGATCATTTATTATGGTCCTAACTAAGACGCATGTCGGAGAACTCGGATAAATGACACTAATTTATTTAAACGATATTATTTCTAAAGGCGTCTCTTTTCAGGATCCTTTTGTAAAATGACTAGACAGGGATAGTCGTTATTTATTTTGGACCCTTATTAAATATCTTTGTTGAGGATTTTGCTCGAAAATTTATTAAAGAATCTTGTATCAAAGAGTCTTAGTCATTTTGTGGTATAAAGATGTATCTGATTTCACGAGTATACACAATATAAGCAATTGGAGTACTTTTACAACAGTTTTTGCTGTTTGTATCTTTTTAGTATTGAAAATGTCAGAAATGGTCAGAATACAGAACTTCGATACTGCCAGTGGGTTATGCAGTTCAAATGCTATAACTTCACGGAAAATGTCAAAGCCAACCCCAACTGAAAAGGGGCAAAGCTCAGTAGCCTCCTACCCTTATCCCAAGTTTATTTGGGGTCGGCGCAACATGTGTGCTGTTTCCATTCACCTCTATTTGCAGTCATCTCAAAATTCACTCCTTTCTTAACCATATCATCTTTCACACAGTCCATCCACCTCCTTTTAGGTCTTCCTCTCCCCTTGTAGCCATCCACTTCCATAGTTAATGCCTTCCTTACGATATTACTACTATGATTGTTGAATATATTGTTTTCATATATTTAAGTACTATTATAATATAGATAGATAAATAATCAAAAGCTACCATTGGCTCAATGCTTGGGGTGAATGATAAATGACGTAACGACTGCCAACATTTCAGGACTGTTTGTTTCTGACTTGGCACCGCCATTGGTACTCCAATGAATCTGATAAGAAGTAAAATTTCTACAGTTTCTGTAAAATATTGCATTGACCCAAATTTGTAATCCAATAAATACTGATTCTAAGTCGAAGCCTTTGCCAAAAATTCTCGGAATAAATTTATCCTCGTTAATTTAGTTTTTTTTTTTTGGCGAAATTGACAGATACATAAGTAATTCTTAAAAACTTTATTTAGGTAACAGAGAATTTGGGTGGTTTAAACTTGAATCTGTTAAGCTTCAAGTTTAAAATTTAATAATTTCTGAAATTAAGCCTTTACCTCCAACCACCATCTATCAAAGTCCACCGCAATTACGCACAGATTACCTAAATGGGTATACTACATAAATACGAAAAGCCTTATTCCGAAAGTTACAATCACGAATTTCAAAATTCCGAATTTCATGATTCCGAATCATTCAAAATTCCGAAAGTTAGATATCCGATGTATCATAAATCCTATTTATTGAAAACCCGAATTTCAAAATTCCTAATGAATGCGAATATTAGAATTCCGAATTTGAAGATACCGAACCATTACAATTCCTATTTATTAATAATCCGAAATATCATAAATACGAATTCCGATTATCAAAATTCCGAAACAACATAAACCCGACAATCAAGCGCCTTGTAAACCTGCATGAGTAAGTGGGATAGTTGCTATTCTCGGGGTATACGAGATAAACATGAAATAGAATTATTGAACTATTTTTTTATTTACTTAAGCTAATGATTACAAAATACACATTGCCATACAACTTTCAGCAACAAGCATGCATGCAGGCAAGCATGCAGACAAGCATGCATGCAGGCAAGCATGCATTCAGGCAAGCATGCATTCAGAAAAGCATGCATTCTGGCAAGCATGCAGGCAAACATGCAGGCAAACACGCATGCAGGCAAGCATGCATGCAGGCAAGCATGCATTCCGGCAAGCATGCATGCAGGTAAGCATGCAAGCAAGTACGCAGGCAAGCATGCAGGCAAGTATGCAGGCAAGCACGCAGGCATGCATTAGTTTCGCTCTTCTCCGGCGCTACCGGATGTGCTGTGCAGTCCTTCCGCCCTTGCGTAACGAAGCTCAGGCGCCCGGGCGAACTGGAGCGGCTGAGGCTGGTCGCCATAGGCGACCAGCAAGCCGAAGCTGCGGAAGCGAGCCTCCCTCCTCCCCTCCCTCCGCGCCTCTGAAACTTTTCTTACTCTCTTTACATTAGATAGAAATATGATTACCAGGCTTTACTGTTTCGTTTAGCAGCTGATTTTTTTATCGGATACCACAATAATTAGCTAGGTGTGGGAACCAAACCTAAGACGTAGCATTCAAACATAATAAATCATGATCATGATAATAAATAATTACATGAACCCAAGGAAGCATTATTACGTTGCAAAAGTGTCATGTTATCACAAAGGTCCAGACCACATCAACAGAGCTGCTATATAGCAACGCATTCATGGCACAGCTGCAAACCCTTGACACTACCAGTAGTGCCATTGGGTAGTGTCACGGGGCAGTCACCAATGTCACAGATTACTAAATAGTTACTACCAATGTGTTAAGGTGATTACCTACGCGAATGACTTTGAGAGTTTAGGTATTTGGTGAATAAACAAACTTTTGTTATTCTTTTAATTTGTTTAACTCTTAATTGTTTAATAAACAAAACTTTCACTAAAATGTATTTTTTTTCTCTGCGAGTATTTACAGAGAAAAAAAAATATAATTCAAATAAGTAAGTAGATGACAAGGCAGAATGGTGATAGTACCTTAGCCTGTTCCGAAAGAAACAAATAAAAAAAATGTTAGTTGCGCGCGCATATGTAAACAAATAGATTTTTACTATTGTGTTTTGATTGTGTTTATGTAGTATTTTTAGTATAATTTTATTCGCAAGTGTGTTGAAAATAGCCGTATGCCACTCGCGTGTATGGTGATTACCGTCCTCGACTCTCTTAAGACCCTCGCCTTGCGGCTCGGGTCTCAATGTCGCCTCAGCGGTAATCACCAACTTTACACGCTTGTACCATAATGTACTATTACTCATATATACTGAAAATAAGAGTCGCCTACGTACAGGTCGATAATTAATAACTAATTGAATCAATTTGCGGCAACCGAAAGTTTGTATGTTAGTTTATCAACTACTTTCTCTTCACTCAAGGGACAAACCCAGAATTGGCTCTAATTTACTATAAGTACATAAAGGAAAAAGCTACGTAGGTATGTAATCTAAGAAAGGTCAGGTTGTTGCAACACCAGGAACAAGCGTAGAAGCCTTACGGGAGATATGTTAGGCACCATGAGCAATGAGCATGACTTCCTTTTATAGGTGAGTTATGAAATGCGTACTGATGATGCATACTGACTGATGAAATTTGACACACTTATTATTAGGCACCTTTAATTAATACAACTTTCCCTTACGGCTGTCACGTTTTGTCAGCGGACACCACAGATAGTAACTTCAATTGAATATTAAGCGTATCGGAATGCTAGAACATTTTGAAGACGCAGATAATAACGAATATAGGTGACATTGAAGAAATAAATTTCTATTGAGCTATTTATTTTATATTCAGATGTTTATAGGTTTCTATACGTGGAATTTTGTGAAAGCTGAAATTGAATATCTGAAGTCGAAGCAATAAATATGTACTCAGAAATGTTTTAAGAAAGTGATAGTATAATATGTAATAGAATTATCTGGAGAATATTGAAAATAGGTCACTAAAATTAGATATCCCTATTATTATTTTTTTTTCAGAAAATTAATTGGAAGCTGGATAAGTTCTCAGTAAATTCAAAATGTGACCATGGATAATAAAATTATTGTCGTCATTTAATTAGAGATCAGAGAACATATTTCACTTGCAATGCTGAAAACTAATTTCGAGAATAGTAATTATTTTTCGAAATCATATTTGAAACATAATCATAATATTTATTCTGTGAATCATAGGTTTCTCTGTTCAAAATATGTTATGTGCCCTTTATTGAGATTCAGACTAGTTGGAGATGTCCAGTACTTAATCAATCCTTCGCAAAAAGAAGGACTTGAAGCACATACTTTCAAAATTCTAAAATAATAAGTTTAACGATTGAACCAACTAACAGTGAACTCGACTTGGTAAAGGTGTACATAAAAAGAAATCTGGTAAATTTTATATATTTTCAACCAGTGCGTCCTGCACTCCTGCCTGTTATGATTTACGGTGCCGAAACGTGGCCACTGAAGGTGGGGTTAGTCCACGACCTAAAAGTTGCGCAGCGGGCTATAGAGCGAGCTATGCTTGGAGTTTTTTTGAAGGATAGAATTCGCAATGAGGTCATCCGACATAGAACCAAAGTTACCGACATAGCTCGCAGAATAAGCAGGCTGATGTGGCAGTGGGCTGGCCACATCTGTCGAAGGACTGATGGCCGTTGGAGCAGACGGGTCCTAGAGTGGAGACCGCGAGAGGGAAAACGAAAGGTGGGACACCCCCTAGCCAAATGGACTGACGACCTGCGAAGGGTGGCTGAGACGGACTGGATGCGAAAGGCGCAGGATCGGCAAACGTGGCGCATATTGGGAGAGGCCTATGTCCAGCAGTGGACTGCAATAGGCTAATTGATTGATTAATTGGAAAATTTCCGAATTATTGATACAATGTGCTATGTCATCTCTGCGATTTCTTTTTTGAAATCGGTTAAATAGTATCTAACCACAAAACCAATTTGCTCACTTAATATTCATATCCTAAAAACGATTTTCTTTGTTTTCAGGTAATTTTCGTAGATGTGAGAATGCAAATGGGCTTACTCTACTATAGTGAGTGTTATTTACAATAATAAGATAAGTTGTATTTAGTTAAATTATATATGATCTTATCTTTGTAACATTTGACTTGTGTGCATATTAATCGTTATCATCGTGCATATGAAGCTGTTCCGCATCTTCAATACATTTCTAATAGGAACATGACATTGCATAGATTAAAAGCAAACTCGAGTGATGTATACAACATAGCAGCATCTCCGGACTTCATTCATTAGTCCCCGTGTCCGTCTCTATCGCGTCTACTGTTGGTATGTCAAAGAGTGAGTGCGTATTGCGCCTTGTCAATCTTTATTCGACCTTTGTTTGTTGTCCATGTTTTCCTGCTATGTTTATGCACTATGTGCTGTTGCCTCGATGGGATATATTCGAGATTTCTGCTTTACGCTCACCTTCATAGTTTCCTTTATCGTCCGTTTAAAACCCGTTTTGTATACCTGTCCCTATAACATCATTATTGTTGAGTTAGCGACACTCAGATTAGTCATCCGCTAATTACTTTTTCTTCGTGGAAGGTTTGATTTCCATTCCAAAGCCGTATGTATCTGTTTAGTGTTCAGTGTTAAATATACAAAAGCAGGAAAATGTATGTTTATGTACAGTTGCAGAGTGATGTTGTGTTTTTATGCTGTTTATCAGTTTCGGATTGAGACTGTGTGAGCATTGCGAGTAGAGTAGTGAGACTGTGTTGTTATGAAGCGACCCGAGTGTGCGTGAGGTGCGGTGTCAGTGTGGGTGTTCCTGTATCGGCGCGAGGCGCGGCGGACGGCGGAGCGCGATCGGACGGCGGCGCCAGTTGTGTTCTGAGCGCCACGGGGCTGCCGCGCTCTTGACGCGTAGAGCCCTAACTCGCGATCCCAATAACTTTGTGCACTGGAAACTTTTCAAAGCGATTCCGGACGGATCCGATGGTAGCGGATTGCTTTCATTTCGAATTTCGAGTCGTGTTGTAAAGTAAAACGTGCGAGAGATCATTGTTGTTGGTTTTTACGAGTCGGTCGGTCTATTTTTGAATATTCTCTAAACGCCTCACCGCGAAGTTTTCGAAACGCAGCCCGCCGAAGCCGGGTTAACGGCCGCTGTGTATGCAGCACGCCTGCATTACGTCTCTTGTGTTTTGTTGATGGATTTTTGTTGCTAACCTCCACAGTTGTGTACGACATACCTTATCTGTAAGTATGACCCCGGTTGATTTACATTACTAGCCTGGCTGTTTAATTCTTAACTATATCCGTCCAATCTGGTATCATTTGAATAATATCTTGACTGCTAACTACGTACGTATCCATTACTTTGAAAAAAATGTTTGCAATCAAAGTAAGCGACATTCATATTGACGCGCACACATCTCGTGTGTATTTGTGTGACATATAAGCACACATACATCCCTAGATACGAGTATACAACATCGTTGTAGTGTTGTCGGTCCGCATTTACTATTCGTGCATTTTAGTTGAAACAATAAAACATTTGTTTCGTTAAAGTTTTGCATAATTGCATAAACACATTGTATGGCACCATTATATAGTCAACAAGATATGTGAAATTTATATCAAGGATCCAGGGCCATACATCTTGAGTTTATTCCCTCCTACACTTCCCCTTTATCTTTATCATAAACGATATGAGTTAAATGAATCATAGTTGTTTGGTCAAACGAGATTTGGTACGCTTGCACTCTTGCTAGCCTTCTTCAAGATATACAGCATTTAAGTTCATAATTGTTTTTGGTTTTGGATGTATGGGGAGCTACTAAGTCCTTCGGGGCCAAGTCATCCTCAACTGCAAGTCAATAACTCGCAAACGAGATTTGGTACACTTGCACTCTTGCTAGCCTTCTTCAAGATATACAGCATTTAAGTTCATATTGTTTTTGGTTTTGGATGTATGGGGAGCTACTAAGTCCTTCGGGGCCAAGTCATCCTCAACTGCAAGTCAATAACTCGCTGTAGTGTCTTGCAGCGAGGTTAGTTTGACCTGGTGACTGATTGACGGACAATGTTCAGGCGGAGGTTCTTCTCGGGGTTTGAAGGTCTGACGGTAGTCATTCCTATAAGCCAAATCAAAAATGGGAGATAAGCGGACTCCGGGCTCCAAGATGATGGTCTACTGTATTGGAAATATCAAATTAAAGTATCGACATGATTTGTCCAATCAGAAATTTGAACCCGTGAACGAGTACCTACCATTAACTTGAGTTTTGAGTGCTAATCCCGTATGCATCCAAAGCTTGCAATTTGGAAACAATAACACCTGATGAGGCCGTCGAGTTGAGGGCCACCATTGTAACATGGTGTTTGTAAAATTGGCTCTCAGTCTTAAGACTGTCTTAAGTTCACCATCAAGCGAGACCAAGTCATAATATATATTGTCGTGACCATCATAAAAAAATTGAAACTAGCAACTTGGTTTTACATATAAGTAAGTTAGATAAAGAGCCTATGATCCTAAACCTATAAATAATGAACCTCTTCAAACAGAACCGAACCTCGCATGTGGTCTGTTAAGATAACACGCATAATACTAAAATTAATATGGGTTTCGGCAATTTGTTACATTTTTGGGTTGGTAACTACCTACCATTTCAGTCTGAAACAGTTTATCTTTGAATATGCAAAGCTGCCAGGCAATATCGCATTAACGCCACATCAGATTTAAAATGATTACAGTCATGCATTGGCTGTCGCTTGTAAACCCAAACTTTATGAGCAACAACATTACCCTTTTCTCTCGTTCCAATTTTACGATTTACGCAGGCAGATTTCCAATCAATAACTCTTATTGACGCTACATACCTACTTCTTTTTGAATCAGATTTTAATCTTACTGGAGTTTATATTACAAATATTAGTTAATACGTTCTGATTTACAAAAATATTAACATTATTTATGGTGTAACTGATTATGTCACGAGTTGATGTTTGAGCCACGTGATTTTAACATGTGAATAGTATATTTCGCTCATACATATACCTACATTTTTGAATCAAAATCGTGGTACCGGTTCTTCGTGTTATACCACCTTTCGAAACGTTTTATTGCCAGTAAGCAATTCAAAATTGCTAGGTTGATATAAAATACTCGAGTTCTTAACACCCTGAGAGGTAATCCAGAGCTCAATGGAGAGGTTTTGTGCTGTCAGTGGGAAAATCAAAGGCTTCTCCTGCTTGTTTTCTGCGCCAACGGCACAGAATCTCTCTGTTCTTACAGGAGTCGGCAGCACGAGTGTGACCCCCTAGTGTTGCACTAGTCCACAGACCACGGTAACCATTTTCCATCAGATGGGCCGTGCGTTTATCTGCCACCTAAGTGGTTAAAAAAATCCCTGTACTGAGTTCTAACTTATGCAGTGCTTTTTAGGGTTCCGTAGCCAAATGGCAAAAAACGGAACCCTTATAGATTCGTCATGTCTGTCCGTCCGTCTGTCTGTCTGTCCGTCCGTATGTCACAGCCGCTTTTCTCCGAAACTATAAGGCCTATGCTGTTGAAACTTGGTAAGAAGATGTATTCTGCGAACCGAATTAAGAATTTCACACAAAAATTAAAAAAATGCATTAAATTGTGGGGGTCCCCATACTTGGAACTGAAACTCAAAATTTTTTTTTCATCAAACCCATACGTGTGTGGTATCTATAGATAGGTATTTAAAGATGCTATTGAGGTTTATAACATATTTTTTTTCTAACCTGAATAGTTTGCGACACTTCCAAAGTGGAAAAATGTGTCCCCCCCCCTCTAACTTCTAAAATAAGAGAATGATAAATCTAAAAAAAAAAATATGATGTAAATTGCCATGCAAACTTCCACTAAAAATTGGTTCAAACGAGATCCAGTCAGTAGTTTTTTTTTAATACGTCATAATCCGCAATTTTCGCCTTTGCTACTACGGAACCCTTCATGGGCGAGTCCGACTCGCACTTGGCCGATTTTATTTATTGGTACACATCAGTATAGTATTATTAAAATCAATGATCATACTATCAATAACATTTGTATCGAGGTAATTTACTTAGTTTGGATTTTACCACACGCAAATCCGCTCAACTGAACTACGTTCTCTCGTTTTGGCCAATCAGATTCTTTAAGAAAAGAGGATCAACACAGTTTAGTTCGCCTGAATCGCAATTCTTATCGTTGCTGCAATCCATTCTAAATCGCTGTAATATTTATGGAATGCGATTATCTTTGTTCATCCGGGATTTGCATCGAACAGTCTACATTTAGCCGTAGAGTAACTTACTGTTACCGGCATTACATAAAAAGAAACGTAAATATTTAAGTTCCAAATATACATTTTTATAACGATGAAAAACAGATACTGCTTATTGTTTGCGATGCGTTTGTTGGTGTTAGCATTCTTGCTGTAATTTGGGATTTGCAAGATGTCAATCAACCCACACACATTCGAGATACCTAAGTCAAATTGTGAAATTAGTAAGTCAAGTTATATTCCATTCATAATATTATTCATGAGCTCTTTTATAATTGTTACTCTTTCTCTACTACTGAATGGATTTTAATGAAACTTTACAATAATAGGTATAGCTTATACATCAGAATGACACAATAGGCTACGTTTATTCACGATGACTGACATCCACGCGGGCGGAGCCGCGGGCAACAGCTAGTAATGTCATAAATTGAAGTAGTCTGAGACGAGATACCTACATTTTAGAATTACAAATAATTAAGGATTCATTTATACTTTAGGGAAAGAATCCTCCTACAAACTTGATCATATTGCTTATGTCATGTACGAATATAATAAGGGACATTAACTAACTCTAATGAGTGGGACAGGCAGAGTGTTATTCTTATCCGTCGTCACTTATCCTGTAATCTAACATGGGTAACTATATCCTATACAACTCGGCACGCTTTCATACTATGATTTCGATTAAACCTGCCGCTTACGCATTTGTTATTTAATTTTAATTTTATTAAACATAAAGGTCTGTCTTTCACTTTAATTTATTTAAGACCCAGTAAAAAAAATCCTATGTACAACCATTTTGAAAGGTCAGGGCATAAAGAAATAAGTAGTAATAGGAAGTACTTACATGGTTTTAAAATGTTAAGCCTACCAATAAATCGTATGTTACTCCAGTCATAATATTATTCATGAGTTCTTGACATAAGACATTACCGTTTAACCAGTGACGTTCTACATTAAACTATCTAAATATTACGCCAGTACGTAAGTATGTACAGTACTGTACATTGTACATGTGTACTAACCTAAACAATTCCATTCTAACGCGTACTGTTTTGCGGTTTATCTATCGTGTACAGTGGCACACAGACATGCGCAAGTACACGCAAACATTAAACTCGGCCACGTCACGATGGACCCTGCCTCCCTTAGAGGTCATCCGTGTCAAAGATATTGTCTACAGTTCTCAATGGACTGTTTAGTAAACGTAATGAAATTAATAATCAAAATGAGATATTGTGTACTTACACTATGTAGGTAATATGGAGAGGTCATTTATAACAGAATCATTTTCCTTTAAATTTAAGCACTTTATTTAATAGTTTCATAACCAAATTACCTGATGTTTACGAGAATGTTGCCCGTTGAAATTAAACTACTTTTACCGAATTATATCGCAAAACAGTAATAAACGCTAAGAGGAAATAGAAATTAATACTGCTTTGGTAATTTGTACTGACAATATTTTGTCCTCTGAAACCGTTACTAATATCTTCATGATGACACCTCTAAGATAAAGCTTAGTACATATTAGAAGAACTCCAACCCGAAAACCCTTGATATAGAGGAGTCTCTATAGCGATTACAGTAACGTCGCTTACGAAACTGTACATAAGTAATTTCCTAACGGTTAGCTCATTTACAGTGTATTTACCTATAATTTAAGAAATATTATATGTTGGAAGGTGTTATAAAAAAATGGACACCGCCCACCACGACTCGGATAGGTTAGGTTAGAAGGCTAAAGTTCGTGGTTATTTTTTTTTATAACCACACATACCAGGATTTTGAACTAGGTACAGGATTTTAATATAGTAAAGAAAACACAAAAAGACGTTTATGTTTTCTTCTGTGTTTTATTCCCAAAACCAATTTTTACCAGCTGTCGGTGGTAAAAACTAGCATGAACTAAATTCTAATGGTAAAAGCCCGAAAAAAATGTCCCATTTTCATAAATGTATTTATGAAAATAACATGAGTTGGTCCAAAAAAACCAACTCATGTCGGTAAATCTTTTAGGATTTTTTAGGTTCTCTATCCTTTCTTGATATTTTCTGTCTTATACTCGTAGAAGAGAACTAAAAATGGTATTTCGTATGGTTCACCTAACATTATCGCAAGTAAAAGATACATTTTCGTTGCTTACATTAAAACTTAAATCTGTTTGTGCGATGAGATGAAGCATCTGTCTTAAAGCATCTAGCTAGACTTCAAAGTTTATCGTCGTATTCGCATTCAAATGTTATTACAACGTTTCTCTAAACTTGCTGCAATGTGTTTAATCGTCTTCATAAAGATAGTTGGAGACGCTCAACGTTGCGGAATAACTTCTCGTTATATCAATAACTAGTATTATATCTCCTTATAACAGAATTTATCACATTGTAAAAAAGTCGATTCATCTCTTCATCTATTTTTATACCTATCAATAAGGATTAATCAAGAGCCGGGTAAGGAGATCCCCAATCACAATCATTGTTCGCTGTTATATCTAGAGCATATTAAGTTATTTGTAAGCCTACAGAAAATTTAATCTGGGTATTATATTATAATGATAAAATAAATTTGATTCCGGGAATAGAATTACTAAGACTCTCCTTCATTTCATTACATTTATAATAGTCGTGACTGTATATAAATTTGGTTAAACCTATCAATCAATACAATCCTGTCATAATTAAAGTGCTGTTAGGCCTCCCCCACATTAGGCGTGCGCGTTCGACGGGCGTGTGGCGACGCGAGCGCCGCTTGCGCGCCGCGTGGGCGCCGCGTGCGCGCTGCATAATCGTTGCGTGTTGCTGCCGTGTAACCTATGTGTAGAAAGCGCGCCGCGTGCACTCTCCACACACGCCGCAACCGCAGGGCAACAAAACGCGACGCTCACGCGGCGCTCGCGTCGCTCACACGCCCGACGAACGCGCACGCCTAATGTGGGGTCAGCCTTATAGTAATTAATAATTATAAATGAATTTACGTGTGTTTGTTCAGTATCACAAATAAATTAATGTTTATAGGTAAGGTCTTTCGGTTTACACGTTCATACATTGAATAATAGTTATTTGTTATACAAGAGTGCAAAGTTGCTTTTTAACCGCGTGCTCAGTTTTGATGACCGAGCAAGCGAAAGATTCTAAATTTGAATCACGAGCATAGCGAGTGATTCATAAATTAGAATCTTGAGCGTTAGCGAGGGAATCAAAAGAGCACAAGGTGTAAAATCTTTGCACTCGAGTGCAACACGTAACTTTTCATCCCACCTCAGCGAGGAAATAATGAAATGCTTCTTCTTCCTAGCGTTGATTCCCAGTCGCATCCGAAGCTCTCACCTCGGAGTTCGGGGTCCGCTTTACCAGTCTTAACTGCGGATTTGGCTGGACCTCGATATTTTTCGTAAAGCGACTGCCATGTGACCTCCACAACCCAATGGTGACATTAGGCGATATCGAAGCATTGCAGCTAGACCGTTGTTGTTGAACTTTTTATGCATACAAATATTTGCACTGAGCGGGGATCGGACCCGCGCCTCCTGCGTTGCGGCCACGTTCACTACCACTACGCCACGGAGGCTGTATAATAATTATGTGTAATAATACTAATAATAAAATATCAACAAATAAAATTCAACAACAATGTTCAACAATAGGACGTGAAAAAAAAAATTATGCGCGCAAAGCAAATTTAAAAAAAAAAGTAGGTACACCAAGGAGGTTCCGAGTTGAGTTTTTCATAAATTAAAAAAAAGTTGTATGATAAATCGGCACCATAGAGGTAGAAGTAAATAGGTTTAATGATGTTTTGAGTTCACAAACCTAGTACACACGATGTTCTAAATTCAAATTTACTTTCCACTCTAGAGGATAAAAGCGACTTTTACACTCAGATATCGAAGAAAAAAAGTACTCTTTCCGAGATGGTGGGATGAAAATGTAATTACGCGCGTCGTAGCTAAATATATAAGATAGGGAATTTCCATTCTCAAAATATTCCTGTTGTACAATTTTGCTATGCAGCGTTAACACTTAAAATATGAAATTTATACCTTTTACGATCAGATTCATTTAAAAACTATTACTTACCATATAAAATTGTAAATTTAACACTTTAAGGCTGTCGAAATACCTACAAACAATACAAACAAAAATCATTTATATCATAATGATTAAGATAGTGACATCTGTGAAGAGTCGTCAACAAAACGATACAATCTTAAAAAGATTTTCGCCAAGTAGCAATTAAGGCAGAATAGACGGAAAGTCTCTGGGCTATTGAAGACAACGTAACGCGAATGATTATTGTCAATTTGGCTCCGACTCAGTTTAATTGATAGAGCAATTAAATATTATTAGGAACATCTTGGCAAATATTGCTAAAGATATTATTTGCGCGTTTCGAGGCGATTGTTAGTTTGATGATCCTGCTATCGGCCTAAGTGATTTTTGATGACTATGGCGCTTGAAATGGCGATTATTTGTATAATCGCTATCTTAAAAGATTAATGTCTTTGAGAAGGTATAATGTCTGGTTTGTTATTTAAAAAACCTCCAACTGTGTTCAATGCTTATGTATGTAGAAAAGAAGTGGTTTCCTGTTGGAAGAGCATTACGTGGGCTTAGAAATTACATTTCTCTATTGCATACCTGACATGTCAACTATAAGGTGTTCGCTTCGTCAAAAACTTCTATAACAAGTGATTTAGCAGCCCCTACAATATTCCGCTACGTGTCACTTTCAGTAAAACTTTCCTACTCGTACTTTCATAAGCTGTTATGCATAAATGACTGATTGTAACAAAAAATAGTAGGTAATAAGATACTTTAAAACCGAGCTTAGTTTTTAATTAATCAAACAATATTCCTATCGACTATGTCGTGTATGTATCAGTTGACGTTTCTACCACGAGTAGAATTACTAGTGGACTTGTCATATATTGTCGCTTCATGCAATCATTCAAGTGAGGACCACCCGCGAAGTCGCCATAGATGTTCAAGATGGCTAATATAAATATTATGTTCCTTTAACTGTTATAGTCAAGACTTATATAGATACAATGTAATAGAGTTCAAATAAGGGATAATAGATACGAAATGGTTGCCATGACCTAAAACAAACTTTATTTCATTGTGAACTAATGGCATCAGTAAAGGATAACCCTGAACAAATTGCGATTCAAACGATGAACGTGTACGTTGGATGGTAAACTGTACTCCCTCTGTTGGCAATTTGCTTAACAAGACTATCAGGAACCTAAATAAACCCTCCAAGCTCTTTGTGATTATATAGCGTACCTACTATTATATTATCTGATATTCATTGCTTCGTCAATGACTCTTCCCAGATATTGTTTTACTATGAAATGAATTTATTTGTCTGTTTTCAATGTTCAAGTTACAATAATAGATAGGTACTCCCAATCTTTATTACGTTTGAAATTTCGGAATCCTTTTTTAAGGTTATTTTTTTATATCTAAGATATAAAGTAACGCTTTTGATAGATAATAAGTAAGGCTATCTACTTGCACAGTATACTTGTTCTACTCCCGCTAACTGTCAAAAATTTCCAGTATAAACCAAGCTTTCTAAAAAAAGACCATAAGAATGATAGTCATAAAACCTCAACTGTTTGAACCAGCTCCCTATTCATTACTGTGAGTAACGGTATCATCATCTGTTCCATCTCGTAGCACAGTTTCTAAGTATCACTTCGTAGAAGTTGCTCTGACTGAAGACGAGACTTTGACGACACTAAAATATCATGTTAGTTTTTTGGAAGCATTTACTGGATCTCAGGCACCATTGATTAGAGCGTTTTCAGATTATCCGATCCGATATCTGAGGAAGTAAAATGTATGAAATATGTACCTGCCCGATGTGTTGTGGTGGAATGGACCGATGAAATTTATCCGGCCCGATATCGGATATCGGAGTCGGCTATCTGATCGGATAATCTGAAAACGCTCTTACTCTGAATATAATGAACATTACAGTAATATTTTAAACATCCATCGCATTAACAATTGTTGTCATTTGTAGTCAACAAACATTACTTAAGTCAATAATGATTATCTTCAAATCTTTCCCTCCTTGTTGTGTACGACCACGTGCCATTGCGCTTTCTATTAAATAGTGTAAAAAACATATAATAGTGCATACAATAGTAAACTATAAAGTCACGTAATACTGTGTAAATTAATATACCTATTTCTCATAAATTTTCCACCACCGAGTAATTGTTAACTTAGGCGAATCATTAATCGTGTGCTAATGCAAGCAGTGTGCTAGCCAAAAGAAAAACAACTACTTCCTACAGGTGGTCTTAGATGATAACAAACAAAAGGTGTGTGGAAATCCTAAACAATCTAAATAATGTCTATTTTTAAACTCATCAGCGTCACCGACAGAGTCAATATCCGGTAAATATATAGTTCGTTACAGTTTCCCGACCCGTCTTCACATCATAAGGATATCACACATATTAAGATTCAGAACTTACCTTGGAACTACGTGACATCAATTACCTTTCTACAGATACCAGCACCTAATCGATAAACGTGTTTGGTATCAAGTAAATCGGTATGCCGAAATAAATAATTATTGTATCTATATCTATATATTTTTTTACTTTCACTCTACCTACCTCTGAAATATCGTTTTATGAAAGTTTCATTGCTGAATAAAATGATTGTTGTTAATGCAATAGTTCATTCATTCATAATTCGTCATGTACAGATTTACAACACGTTTAAATATAAAAAAAATATCCGTGTGGTGACGGAAAAAGAATACAAGTATCACCACCGCATCTCATTCGAAGGGTAGGTATCGTAAGAGGTGATTAACGGAAAAATATGGAGACGATATCACTGCGAGAGAAGGAAAACTCGAAATAAAACGCTGTACCAACCCGTCGGAAGAAAATGTAATTCCCAACCTTAGGAGAGGCCTGTGGCCAGCAGTGGACTGCGATAGGCTAATTAAATGATTAAATATAAATTAGTGAAGATATAGTGAAATACTGAAGAACAGTGGAGATTCGATTTAATTAATTTAATTTCGATATTAGTTATAGTCGAGAATCATCTGGATAATGGAGAAACCGGTTAGTTGCATGCGAATTTTTTTAAAAACATTAACAACTGTAGAAGGAAAACTTTCGCAGATCGCATAATGTACGTCGTCAAATAATGTTTACCATCAAATCAGCTGCTAATGCTGCTGCTACTGCTAATCCATGGTTACTGTCCACCATGTACAGCAACTGCAATACCTCGCTTTAACAGGAGAGTTACTACTGTCAAAACGAGGTTATTATGCCAAATTTGAGATTAATGCCAACCAGATTTGGTCGTTGAAACAACCCAGATAATCGCGAATCCGTATAACTGGATCCAGGTTATAATGAAGTCTCCACTGTAATTCAATAACGCAGCTAGTGCGTTCTTCGTTGGAATTATGTCGAGGTGTGTTTGCCGGTCTGTATTCACTATAAAGCCTGCCGCTATCTCATCCATGGCGTATATCTGGCGCCTCTTAATTGCTTCAGACTAATAATTATTATCAGTTCGCGTGCGGCGCCCCGCCCCCTCCTCTCGACTACTGGCTACGCAATAACTTTGTGTGGTGCACGCACACAAACAAACTCTCTAAACACATGCTGGGTGGCCACGGTCTCACCATTACATTTCACTTCGAGAAAACATCCACAGGATTCATTTACAGTTATAATCGAGTTGGAACAATTTTCTTCGAAGACACCTGATTCAGTTGAAGTGGGTATGTATCACGTGTAGGCACTTATTATGTATTATTAACATACGACATCTGACACACTTGTGCAGGTTCTTCGAACACGTTGGGCGTTGAACACATACTCGTACCTTAGGAATTGAGTGTTTTACGTAGCAATACTATTGTTACCTATTATAACAATGATTGTAACTATGTTACTTAATGACGTAAAACTTTTAACAAAAATTTTACTAAATTTTGAAATAATGTTAGACCTGGATGGGTGAACATGGGAAATCCTCTAATTTGGTCATCGAGTCCCGAAGGGAAAATACCGATTCAAACCGTGTAGCACACGTATACAAAGCACGAGTCACTTTATTATATATTCTGCTTCACAGTTTATTTCGCCTCCAAGTTTTACAAAATGAATAAAAAAAGTAAACTACGTGTTTATCAACTTGCAACCTTTAATCAGTAACAGCTGGTAACAGTATAATGAACTAACAAACATACACACCCACTCACAAATTTTATCAGTTATTATAATATTAGCAGAATAAACATTTCTTAATTTTACAAACTTAATAAAGATTAGGTTATCACACCTGTCACATGACTCGTCATATTTATATTAGTATATTATAATCTAGTATATTATAATTTATTATATTGCATTAGTAGTGGGCATGTCTAGGTTACGTGTAGTTAGGTAGTCTGAGCAACGCTTCTCTATTCTTCTTATTTGTTGCTTTGCTGAAAATTGACGTCAATAAGAAACAATTGTATTGTTTCACATTGAAAATAAATGACTATGACTATGAAGCAAGTTTATTCTATTAGCTCGTGGATTGAGTACAGAAATCGTCAGTAACAAAGAAAGATCTGGATCCTTGTCCAGTCCATGTCTAGTGCAGAGTAACCCTGTCCAGTAACGGATAGGTTGTAAAGAGCTACAACAGCTACAACAGAAACAAATCAGCTGTTAAATATTTATATATAAATATATTTATATATATATATATAGCCAGAATGATACTTGCGCGATTAATCGATCTCGGAAAACATCACTCTTCTGTTTGATGCATGTTTAAAAACACCTAAAACACCTAAAAGATAAAACGGATAAAAGCGGTGATCAAAACTGAACAGGAGTTTGGGAGAATAGGGATTTATTGAGTTTTAAAACACATTACTTATTTAGTAATTTAATAATATTCTACTCCGACATAACCACTTTCCATATTTTGCATTGGTCATTTAAACTTAAATTTTAATTTAATTTATACACTTTACACTTACATACATACACTTACATGGCATAATAATATAAATTAAAGAGAAAATTATGTACAAAGGCGAGCTTAACTCAAGGATGAGTTTTCTTCCCCGGGAGTTAAATTCTACTAGTATGGTGACAAAAGGAAGTAAATTATTATCTGATAGTGGCGTAAACAAAAAGGCAATTATAAGTAAAATTGAATATTTAATATTGTTTACGCGATCCTCCTGAGGAAACCAAGATTAAGTACCACTAAGGCATTACTAAGCTGTGCCATTAATTCTTTAACGGGTGAATAACCTTCGTCGTTCTCGAAGACGTCTCGTCTGGAATAGTAATTATTATTGTTGCTTTGAAACTTCTATGTTCTACGTCGTGTCAATGGCCAAATAAAATGTGATATAAGATTGCGAACAATATTTAGTTCTCATTCATTCATATTATTTTATCTTGAATTGATTAAGCATATCGAATTATAAAGAGTTGTTTAGTTTTCAAGTCATTCATAATAATTACAGTTGAAGATAATACAATCGTTGCCATTGCACAATTCGTTTGTCTACAGTTTATGATAACTATTTTCGTTTGCTGAGAAACAACAGTACTTAAAGGAAGTGGATTAACCAGAAGTAGCTAAATATTAAATATCGTCAGACATTGAGATGAATGCGGTTTAATTTTAATAATACCTGAACGTGATGACAAAATCAAAACATGCTAAAGTTACCATTGTCAAATTTTGTTACAGAAAATTTCCGATTTATCTACTATCGTTTTAACACATACCTGAAAGAGCACTAAATTACAGACTTCTCATAAACTGTAAAGCTATCTCGGCCTTACTACTGTAGTACTGCTCGTAGTATATTTCTACTTGTCCTTAATCAGAATTGATTGTCCAATTGGTTCAATTGTTGTTAATCGTATTATGATACTGTTTTATTTCTTCACAAATGTACTCGATAAGTTCACTGTTCTGTAAATACAATAAATAGTACAACTACCATATTTTGTTTAATATTAATAAATATCTATTTTCAATTTTCATTAAGAACTAAGACTAAGACTAGGCACAGATACAATATTCATAGTGGTTTGATATGGTGTGATCGGTAACCGCGATTCAATCTCTTACAGGTAGCCCTTGAATTGAGACAAGGAGTTTGTAGCATATCTACTGAAGCTTAGAAAAATACAATTCACCAAAATAATACCAATACCAAAACAATACAATTCTAATAAGGCTGAATAATGAAATTTTGAAATAAGCGAAATATTCAAAATAAATTGAACGAAATGTTTAAAACACTGTTGTTTTTTAACTTGTTTTGGCCTAATATTGATCATTCAAAGAGATCATTTCAAAATCTAGACATGTGGTTAAATCACAAATACAGTGTTTATTGTATGGGTTTGTGAGATGTGACATATCATCGGCCAGGAGTCAACGTTTATCACTACATTCGCTACGATACGCTAACGATGACGTGACGATTCCAGTTTTGTTTATTATTCATTTATACAGTTCACTTGTGAAGTGTCAAGATTTTGGTCGTAGTAAGTAGGTACCTAAAGATAAAATCACATTTTTATATACAAATCCGGAATGGAAAATGAGAAAATTCTTGTTTATTACTCAATGCGTATGATACAGACGCACTTCAAAGGTGCGTGTTAATAAGAGTTTTTAAACCGTGGGGCGAGAGTTGATAGAATTTTTTGTTATTATGAGAAAATTACAAACCACCTCAGTTATGTGCGTAATTTTCTGGATTACATTTTTATTTAATCAAATTATTAAAAAAATGTTTTGTTATAAGGATGCGCAAATAACTATAAAGCAACTAAAATAGCAAAACCAGGACCCGAAAGTACAAATAAATGATATCAAACTAAATCTTGGTTAAAGGCAAAAATGTAAAATATCTGGGCCAGAATCTTTCTAAAGAACATAAATTATGCAATTCTTCGTTCTACAAGTTTCTTAGTGGTAAGTAAAATTGGAATATTTAAAAAAGAAAACTCATTTTGTGAGTCAGTGTGGTCTGAAAATACTTATACATAATTTCATTTTTTTACGAAGAAAAAAAACAGCAGATTGCAATCAAGTTGGACGAAAAGCAGGTTTTTAGCAAAGGGCTAGTTTTTCAGGCACACAAACATTTCATATCATATCACGAATTTGATATGAAATTTTCTATCATATCACGAATAATATGTGTCTGAGTATAATCTGTCGCATAGCTACACAAATTAGTCGAGGAAGGTCGATTTACTTGTTTTAACAATCAAATAGTCTTATTTGTTATCAAACATCCTCATAATTTTAAACATATTCATTGAGCGTTTAAACCACGCATCGTGTCGAGCGTCCTTCTCACAATTTATTTTTAAAAGGGCACACGGTGTAATGTCCTAACCAAATTGACCTTTCAGATAAATCTTTTTTTTTCAACACGAACAATCTTTTGCCAGGAATATATAGATTCAGTTCCCAAGACAGGGATTTGTGTTCTTGACAGTCTTATTTTACCTGAGGCGTTAAATCCCATAGGATCAGAGAGGACAACGGTCTTATCAACACTCTGTGAGGGTAAACCCTGTCTTTCTTTGTTCCGTAATCGACACTCAATTTTGTTTTCACTGATACTATGAGTCACGTTCGTAAAAATTCGACACACCAAAATTGTAGAGCACCTATGTCTATATTGTTTCACAAGCAGTATAATGCGACCATAAAGTGTTACAAAAGATCGCCCACTATTGTTTCTAAATCATAAAAGAGGCCATAAAACGTCCTTTAAATGATAACCCGGCCGTTAGCAATCGCATCCACAATTCTACACACGGACCCCACGTGCGCCCACATCTCATTAATGCAATCGATACGCCCTCACTAAAACATTATGTTAGTAACGCTATAGCTCTACTTTATTGCTGTGCAAACCGGTTAAGTTCAGGCGGTTTATCTTCCCATCGACATCCATAGTCAGAACTGGCTACTCGAATGTGGCGGTGTGTTTTATTAATCAAGAGACTGATGCCTTTTGTTTTTGTTCTATTATATCGTATGCTATAAGACGTGCCGAATCATATTTGGAACATATTTCATATCTGTTTATTCTGAAGACCTATAGTTATAATGATTTCATTTAAAGTATTAAGTACAATTTTCAGAACTGAATAGTCGAATTCGTAAAGGCAAAGTTATTACTAAAGTTCAAAAAGAAACATTTTAATACTTGTTACAATTAGATTAGATGGTATCATCAATATCGAGTAAGCTGCAAGCCAGTTTTATTTGTGTTACTAAGAAGATTATTAATACATAGAAAACCATCCTTAAAAGTGCATGTCGACGTTCAACGAGTTTTTTTGGTCGTTTGATGGTAACCACGCGAGGGCATGACCTCGTGCGTGACGTCACGCTTCAGATGAATGAACAACCACCCTATACTACCCACCCTCTCTAGCTCCCTCTTGACGGTTAGCTTTGCTCTTACGACGAACACTGTTATTAAACTCAAAACATCTGTCGTTCTACGTCCAATATTTATTGCGCGTGGTCAAGATAGCTCACATAATGCTAAAAAACTAAGAAACGTATTAGATATGAGACGTATTAGATATCAATTTAATAGACTTCTTGACGTTTTTCATGTGTAATTGTTGTAATTTTATTTAGCGTCGTTCACCCTGTATATAAAAATATCTTGATCAGCAAGTAACATAGTGAATCCGGCTTCATTTCTCACTGCATGTACGTCCAAGGGTCTTGGTCAAGTTCCATATTTGGTTGGAGCTGTGAGTCATCCGCATAACCGTATGTGCACAGCGAACTTCTAACCATAGCCGTATCGAGGCCGTTTTAAGGAGAATCATAATCGATAAATAATATATACAAGATACAGTAATGAATGAATATTCGTACGTTTAATTTTACACTAGTATTATGCAATAATAATAATTTATATTCAGTTCATTACATAGTTTCCCTTTGTCCTTTACGTTACTGTGGTCATTGTTTTTTTTCAATATTTCTAAAATATAGGTACAAGTCTCCTGGTATTATATAGACTACATATTAATACATATTACTAGGCAATACAATTTACTCCCTAAGTATTCGCAAAAGAGTAATCTAAAAAGAATTTCCTGCTTTAGATTAGATGGAAATTGAGCTCGGTATTTTCATTTTGCTAACCTTATGAGATCCGAAAAGTTTCACCGTACGTACTTTATAATTCGTATTCCCGTTCCAAAAATAGATCCAGGCATATTTTTTAGGTATTTGGCATTCCCTGATATTAGTTTAGTTCCTTCATATTGAAACTTCGTCTTAACATAACCAACAAGTAAAAACTCCCCATGCTAGCTCCGGCCGATGACGTAGGCCTCCCTAAAATGGAAACAAGTTCGCAGAACTCATACCTTACAATTCCTTATACTAACATAATATGAGATTCTATGAAGTGAACGGACAGTAAACTCATTTGCAACGTTATGTAATAAAGTGAAAAATAGAAAAGTAAACAGTAAATCAAAAAATAAATGCAGTTCCAATGCGCTATTTACTTAAAATGACAAAATGCGCCTAAATCGTGTAGGTATAATGTAAAAATATCTAAATAAAATGTATAAAATGCGTTTGTACTTGAGATAGAATACTCTGCGCTACTCTGCAGTTAGTACCTACCTGTTTATAAAGTTAGTTTGACCAAATGTTGTAAGAGAATGCGCATATATCAACGGTTCATAAAGCTCAAAATTATAAATGATGACTAATGACTAATGATTACACATCTGTAATTAGTAAACAATCGGATCTATTGTAGCACCTCATATTCGAGTAAGTATATCATCTTATTTCAATAACACATTGCTTTCATAAAGTAAACGGAAGAGCGATAAGGTTGTCCTTGTTTAGATATGTGTCTCTTTATACGTATATGTGTGAATATTAGCTGTATGACTGTGAAAGTTATGTACTTAAGTATGTAAACGAGCGCGTTTTGACCTTCCACGGCAGATCGCAACCTAAACATGTTTGCCATAGAACTTGGCATACCATCGCGGCACTTGGCACTCAGTCAGCTCGTATTCTATGATATCACTGGAGCCATAACCTGGTGAAGAACTACTCGAGCTCTTCGCCCCCTTTAACCTTCAAATACGAATGAGTGAGCTGAACAAAACAGGGATGTCAGTGGTGCAGTGATTTCATTAGTTTAGGTATACCCACCACGTTGTAGTCCTGTAGTACCGCTCCAATAATAACCCAGCTCTTATTGTGAACCACGCGGCGTACTTCAGTACAGTATGATTTACGCAAAAGCTGGCTCTCAGCCTACTACTTCTGAAGGACATGTACATCATACGACGCAGCTATGTCAACTCTATATCGTTCGTTCAAGCTGTGCTATACCGCCTTAATAGCAACCAATGGTGTTATACTAACTGCCAACTTATACCCTACTATACCCGCTGACTGCACTACAAGGAAATTGAGTATTTCTACAGATGCCAGTTCAAAACTGTTAAATTACGTACGTAATTTTGAACACTGGTCTGGTGTAAATGATAGTTATTTGTCACAAATTATACTCATTATAACTTATTAAATATTAATGGAAGTAGCTACCTACATTATATATCATTATTTGCCATAAGAAGAAAGTGATGACCTACTTTTTTATATATTACGTTTATTAAATTGGAGTAAAGCAACGTACCTATTTATGAATAAAACGGAAAACTGACATGGTAACACGGTTTCGGTGCAAATGTTTGAGGTACTTGTGTTTTAGTCCGTTATGAATCATCTATAAAAAAAATATTTCCCAAACAGGTTTGCCTCCATATCTTCACTGTACTTACTTAATAAAACTATAATCTTATGAAAATTTTTTTATTCATTGGGTGTATAAGTTTAGCAAAAATAATAAACAAATCAATAAGTGATCAGTGATCAGGATCACTCTGGTTGGGTCATATACATGATGTCCTCGAATCCGGTTATGAGTACAGTTTACATCCGGATTTTGATGCATTTTAAAAAGGAATTCAATAGTCCTGACGACGTAATCAAACGGCATTGATGTCGACTTCCACTTTCATATTATAACGGTACATTAACACGCTGACTCGCTGCTCAAATAACTTTTTTGTTTCATTTTTTATCGACAAATCACAGCGGCAACAACCGTAGACTATGAGCGCTCAACTAAAACCATTCTATATGTCCACGTCCTATTTTGATGAGAGAACATGTATATTAATGTCCTTTTTACTTTTGTTGCCTTACTTAGGGGAGGGGTTCAACACTACATTTTTTCTTTTTTTTTCTTTTCAGTTACATTTGTGCGGGGCCTCGCCCATGTAGTCTTTCACTCGGGCGGTGATGGCTACGGATGACCTTGATATAGTGGTTTGTTTCGTGATTCGTGTTAGTGAGTGATTGGCAGCGAGAGTGCTTGTCGGCGGCTAAAGTCAGTGTGTTTAGTGATATTGCTAGTAGTGCCAGTGATGTGACAGTCTATGGAAGCGTCAGGGTATACTCGGAATGTTCACGAAGCACGGCAAGGCCGCTGAGCGGTGCCATCATCCGCACTCACATAGAGGGCGTAAGAAGAAAAAACAGGCTGCGCACACGCCCTGGAAATACTTGATGAATTGCCCACTCGTTAGAAAATGTTTTGGTATAGTATTTATTTTTATTTCATTTTATTTTATACTTTTGGAGCTGGTGTAGGTGAACTAACTTAATAATTACCTATAGATAATGAGGTCAAAAACAGCAACGGCTTTCAAATGCTTAGAATTACTATTGAAATTGGCTGGATCGTGATATTTTGCCAATTTTGGCAATAATGTGTGTAAAATTTGGTTTAACAGAAAGATAAATTGATAGGTAATAATTGATGAACATTTTAATTAGGCCATAAATATTGTTTGAACGGCAATCGTAAAACGATAAATTTTTCCATAGATACTGATTAGATGTGAAGTGCGGTGTTACTTGTGTCTAATGATAGTTATTGTGCTATAGATATAGCGATAACAGTGTGAGATCGATTTATAGATAGGCACTGTTTACAGAGAAAAACAGGAAATTGGAAGGGTGTTAAGATTTTTACTTGATCGGTTGTCAAAATTTAAACCTTCGAACAACATCGGTGCTAAATGGGTTAAAGTTGTGTTCGGCTAGTACCTGTACCTATTGGCAAATTCGACCTTTGTACAGTTTGTACGTTCGGAAAGTTCGATTGATAGTGAAATCTGGCTTAAAAATTCTTATTTTTTAGGTTTATAACTAAATATTATGTATTACTATTAGAACTATCGGGATATTTACCATGTATTGTTTTGAGTATCCGATATTTCGGCGCTGTTGCAAGCACCATGATCACTGAGGAATCACCAGGACTCGCCTGGTGTTGCACTCGTCAATAGGCCACGGTAACCATTTTCCATCAGGTGGTGCTTGTTCGTGTGCTTATCTGCGACCTAAGTGGTATAAAAAAATCAATATTTACTTCAGTGACTACGTATATTATTTTTATACAACTTACAAAAACCTGAATTCCGGAACGATTCGAAATTTAATATTTTTTTAATTATTGTTTCAGTATCATTGTTACGCAGAAGTTGACAACATAATAATTTCTTAGGTATACTCGTACTTTCAGGTGATACTTATACAATTTTCAATAGTATGTTTGATGTGAACAACTGAACAACTGCGAAAACAATTGTCATTGTTTTATTATTTAGTTGTGCCAACCATACACTCTGTCGCACATTTATGTATTCTCTTCCACGTTCTTTAATCACTTTCTTTAAACTGTCACTCAGTCCGTTCACACAGGTATCTAATTAAAGTTATAATATAATATAACTTACTCACTATTGTAGGTATGTGGCCAATTAAAAAAAATGGTTATACTTTTCGCTACCTCGAACGAAACGAAAATAAATTTAGTACGTTACCTAATGTGTATTTTAAGAATTCATTAGGTACTATAGAGGATCAAATTATATTTGCTCGTATTCGGTTAGCATCAAAATTACATATTTTGAGTAATTGTTTGAATGCTGTTGATAATTGCGCCTCGCGCAAACCATTTCGTTCTAGAAAAGTCCACATGACTTTGTATATAGGTACTTAATTATATGCTTAACTTTGTAACATAACGTAGTAATAGTAGTACATGCTTTAATAGGATGTACAGAAACGTAAATTACTATGTGTTCAGTGTAGTAAATCTCGAGCGATGCGGGCGATGAACGTAGGTACACGACCTTGCAGTGGCATTCCTTCGCGTCCCGACCAACCGATCGACTACTAGACTTGTGACGAAACAAACCACATACCATACAGAGCAATTTTCCTATAGCTAAGGATATTGTATTTCATTTTCTTTTTTCATATTCATATTATAAGGATTTCATAAACATTGAGACGATCGATTCGAACGCACTACATGCAGCGGCTTCGTCCATTTTCGTAACTGTCATTGTCATAACCAGCTACGAACGTGGAATTTTTTTCGTGCTTGCAGCGAGTATACGACTCATCTGCTGCTTTTCTCTTAATTTCCTCTTAGCTATGAATAATAATGACTGAGTCTAACGGAGGAAAGATGAATAAAGTAAATTAGTCATTTTAGAAACACTTAAAGGTAAAGTTAAAATACAATCCTGTTTTAATATTTTTAGCTACATAAACAATACTGAGATTTTAAGTTCTCTTTGAACGTGTACGAGTACAT
Source organism: Eilema depressum (assembly GCA_914767945.1). Lineage (NCBI taxonomy): Eukaryota > Metazoa > Arthropoda > Insecta > Lepidoptera > Erebidae > Eilema > Eilema depressum. Next base: position 8,333,035 of record OU612026.1, read on the forward strand.
ATTGGGTGAAAATGTCATAATTGCTATCGTAATCGATATGGCTGTAAATACTGAGATTTAGATGATAAATTGGCGGTTTAAAAACGAAAGTTTCAGCTACGAATCTTCGATATGGCTCGCAGCTGTTGCCAATCCACATAATATTTTATGAAATCCATAATTCCCTTCACAATTGAAGCTTCTTTCTTTAAGTTAAAAAGTTAAAGCCAATAAAATCTATGATTTGATTTGATTTGATTTATTTATTCAATAAACAATATTACATTGTGTTTGAAATTTCATACAATTATCACAAAAATAATTAACAATTTATAGAAATAAAAATGTCATGCAATTTAAAAACACAAAAGAAATAAAAATTATATAAATAAAAATGTCATAGGTACAATTTAAAACACAAAAATAATTAAGAATTATATAAATAAAAAATGTCAAACAATTTAAAACAAATGTATATGTACGTATAGGGTTTAGGTATCGGCCAACTTAAGAACTGACTATAAATTTCTACTATTAAACTGTTTTAATAGCAGAAATTTACTGCCAGTTAACATAGTATATAGTATACAGATCACGTATTAAATAGGAATACCGGAGAAAATCGAGTTATAATATGAACCCTTTGCCACTGGTGTCAAGGCAAGGAAACTCTTAACGAGTTATCATTGTCATCGAAAAACGAATATGACCTGAAGTAAAATATAGTACCTTTGTAGTTATAGTGGAAGTATAGAAATGTATTCAACCGACCGACTAATCGAACTCAGCCAACTGACTTGGTATTATTCTTCCGAAATTGCCGTTTATATTAATTTGTATCAGGTTGAACCGGTACCGGCAGAATTTGGCATAGTACCTACATCACAATATCTTCCGTAGGAATATTATTGGAGTAGCAAAATGGGCGTTCAAAAGGATTTATAAAATATGGTGATTATATAATCGGTTTGACCTGTGTGACTGAGAATGATTTTAGTACTGTTCAATTGGTGTATTGCCTTGGTAACCAGTTTGTATTTACGATGCGTATTTATGGCTCTCTGTGTTTTCTCTGTGTGTGTAGACATTGAGAGTTGTATCTATCCGACTATCAATGTTTTATTTAAATAGATGCAGAGCGAAAGGATAGAGTTCGAAGGAGTCCACAGTTAATCGTATAATCAATCCAATACCTAAAGTATATACGAGTAGTAGTAGATAATTGAATTTAACAAAAAAAATCAGTATCGGTTAAGTAGTTTTTACTCATCATCATTACTTATAGTACTTAAATCATACACTTTCAAGAATGTTTCTGAATGAAATCAATCTACTTGATTCCTAATATATTATTTATTAATCCATCACATGTGATGGAGTTGAGATTTGAATGGATGATATTTTTCTCAAATGAAAAGCTATTGATTAAGAACGTTTCTTAAATTAATTTGCATTCCTTTGATATGGATTTATAAAAGTTATCATCATATTTTAAATTAAATTAAGTATAAGATACCATAACATCTCTAAAATAATAATGCCGTAATTTTTCGCTGCCGGTTACACATCATGACAGTGGACTTGGATCTCTCCCATAGTCTAGCACAACTCAGACAGCAGATAATATAGTTTTCAAACCTCAGACTATTATATGAAGAGAAAAAATAAAGTAGAATTCAATTCAATTCAATTTTTTGGTGTGGCAAACTATGCCGTAGTTGTCGGCACAGACGTGCGAAGGAATAAAATCTAACATGTTCCCGCTATCTGTCACGGTCTTTGATATGGCACGTGTGCGAATTCGTTTGTTATTGTTTTTCAATTTCAAACAAGGAAGATACAATAACGACCGCCGTGTTTATCTGAGAACGTTCATGAACAGTTTTGAGTGTCTCTACAAGGTCATCATTGCTCATTGTTTCACCATAATGTATGCAGACAATGACATCGTTCGTTTTATTTCTATAGGAAAGTTCAGTATTGTTTTCGAGAATATCTACTTGTGTCGTTGAATTCATCCAACCTGTCCTGTAAAGCGTCTACTTCAATCTATCCATCTAGGCTTATGCTCGTATGACTCACTCCAGCTTTGAAGTATAGGTACTTTGTAAGTAGGTTAAACATTTTAGCAACTAGCATGATGAATCGGCATTAGTTAAATAACTGTATTCTTTTGGGTATTGACATTAATATTTTAATGTGGTTGTTTTGTGACCTGGTAATGGATGGACGTCATACGGTCATACCTCTAATTCATTATTTTTTTATTAACATTCCGTGTTAAGGTATCATTTTCAGCTTATTTAATTAACTTTTAATTATTGAATACACTTACAATAATCGATTGAGTCCCAGTGGATGTTATAAGTCACACTTTTATTCAATTTTGTGACCTTTTTAACTAAAATGAAATTGGTCGCTTGCTCATTTCAGTTAGTACTTAATCGTGCCTTGTCCTAGTTAGATGTTGTCCGAAAGTGAGTATAATTTCTGATAACTATTGTGCTTAAATTTTATTTTATCATTAATTTATTAATATTGTCTAAATATTTTTCTTTTTCATTTGAATTTTTTCTCCTGCCTAAATTGCATCCGAACAACATCTGTGTTACTATCTACTCGTGGACTTATCGAAGTATTTGTCAAGCGACTTAACTTGTTGCTTCTAAATAATATCCTTTCACCAGACTCACAAGCTGCCTGTCTCGTCAGTAGCTAATCAATTTGTATTACATTAAAGTTGTCGCAGTTTTTATTATTTCGTTAACTATACTATAATGTCATGGCCTGAAACTAAAAAGAAACTAATTCACTTCACCGTTTGGTTTAAAAAAGGAATAGGAAATTAAATAAGGTAGATAGGTACTTACTTCAATGGATACTGTTAAAACGTTACTCTGTCTTGTCTAGAACACTTATTTCCGACATTTTCAAGTGACTTATATGGGCACATTGGCTATAACTATTTGTGCCATTGCCAATACTGGAAAGCACTTTAACGAGATTTTAATGTTTTCGCTTGGTAAATTTACTGCCCACGCCAAGAGTGGTATCTTCAGTGATTTGTTAGGGAACGCAATTTGCCGTCACTTCGTATTTCTTACAAATAATTTGCCGAGAATCTACCATTTCTGTAGAAAAATAAGCTGCTTTAATTTTTTCAACGTACCTATGAGCAAAGCCAATTAATTTGTATTGGCTTTTTATAAAAGGTTCTTCAACGCCGGCATTACTAAATTTTTTCTTTATGTGATTTCCTTTGAATCCTTAGGATAGATGCCCGTCTGCAAAATCATGTAACATTTAGCGAATAATATCACCTTTGTAGTGTATAAATCGTAACACAATAAGTACTTATATTTAATTCAAAATGTGGTAGTGGAACGTAATAAACAAGCATTCAAAATAAGCAAGACGATAATATTGTTGGTAATTACGAAAACCAGTTTTTTTTTGTAGAATATCGAATGAAAATTAAGCAACTCCGTATTATTTTTATAAGACTCACAGTAGTCACAGTATCAAATTAGTCGTGGCTCGTGGCAATATTTAGAAATGGTCGGCAGAGCCAATCACGTAAAGAACAGTCATTTGGGCCAGAAGTAAACCTCATGAGAGCCCCTCTTGTTGTTTTCAAAATATGCAAAGTGCAAAATACACAAAAGAGCCTCATGATCTAAGTCAAAGCCTTTTTGAGTATTTTGACAGGTGCCTTCTCCATTTGCATATTCACTGTACCGTAGCACAAAAGCCAGGGTAAATTCAAAGCTAACCGTATTTATTCAAGTTTTATTGTAGTAAATGGTAGTAGCGTGGTAAAGTCTTAGTACCTATTGACATTAGACAACAATTCAAGCCATTTTCTCGCAATACACTTACCTGAAATTACCTTTCACTATTATTCCAAGTAAGACTTAGCTGTACTTACCTGGAGTGGGTTGTGTCCTTTAATACAAGTATGTTAAAAAGTTGAAAGAGGACAAAACAAATACAAAAACATAGATATATATTTATATACCTATCTCCGTCTATCGCAAACGAAAGGTTGATAATGCTTTCAAAGATGACAAAATACAGTTCGTCTAAACTTCAGAGACCCGAAAGTGTCGTATCATATTTTCGATAATATAACGTCCAGAACGTGCCCTGGACGAGAAGGTGCTGCATTTTTTCCCAGGATGAATACATTATGGCCACTTAGTATTCCACTCTGGCCTCTCAGATTGCGTTACCTTGTCGCCTCGAGGTGCATTGCAAGCTGCAAGAACACTAGTCTTTTAATATTATATAATACACTAATAAATATATGCATAATACGTACCTATGTATAATAATACCCTACATTAGATAGGGTTCATAGGTTTGACATCAATACAAAGTTGTGAACTTTTCTTGAGGTCTCAAACTCAATAGGTAGGAGTGTAGGACATTAATTGGTAACGGTAACCACTTACTACAGGTTAGTGCGTTTGTTTGTCGATAGTAGTATAAATATCGCGCATAAACATCGGTAAATTTATTTAATGGTTGATTTTATTAGGCTTAACCTCGTCCTCATTACCTACTCATTTCTGCGACCTTAACACGTACTTCCTAACTAAAAACAATTTAGTTATACATTTCGACTAAACATTTGGTTTATGCATAGTTTACATCGGGACGTCACCATCGGTGACGTCCCTCAATTATTTAATTATTAAATAGCATTAATATCCATCCAATATCTACTGTAGCAACTTGGTTAACAGCGGTTTGACATGTATCTGATCCATTAGACTAATTCCTTTTTGTTGTTCCTAAAAGTTGATCCTAAAACATCTACGCAAAAGGGTTTCGAATATGTAGGTAAATATCAGTAATCAGAATTCTGTTTTAATATTTTAAAATTCCTATGACTTTTCTTTGAAACTTTTCTTACGTCAATTCTATTTTAATTGTTCTTATCTAGTTCATTTTCTAATAGATTTATCAATAAACTGGTACTTGTTGATTATGAATTTTCATTGGCTTCAAGTTACAAGTTATCCCCTATGCTAGACTGTTAATCAATTTTAATTCGTATCATTTGTCATTCACATTCGTTATCATGCTTACGATCAATCGATAAATCAATTTATCGTTCAATATGTTTTGAATTACTTTCAATTGATTGCAATTTAAGATGGCTAATCTTAAGATTAGTGAAGAATTGACATAACTAATACAAGACCTTCAACGTCTATTTGCTACTGGATTAAACGTGTTAACCAATCCATAGCATAAATAATTAATACAGATCTTTAATCAGAAATATCGATATACTGACTTTCCTCAGCACAGCTGTTAAGATTGAATAAAATGGGATTTCTTACGGCAGCTGTAAAAATTGTTTTCCCTGGAACTCGAAGTTAATACCCATTACGTACGCCTTTTAAAATTTTAAGAGGTAGATAGTATATCTGGGTAAAAAAAACTCAGTTCTAAAAAACTGTATACCTAGCAGTTTCGAAGATTACATTTCTGAGCATCTAAAATATCTTGAAATTCAAAACAACATGTCTGAAATGTGCAATCTTGTCATGTATAATAATCTGGCTTCGAATCCGATTTCTGAATTATGCATGATTTTCATTGACTAGCCCACAAAAGTTTTAACGAAATTTTCGAATGTTTTGATTCGAATTGCAAAATTTGTTCGAATTTCACTTGCTTTAAAGCCAGCTTCGTCTTTTAATCGTCTGTTTAACTATCTACGTAGTTGTGTGATGGCAAAGTAATTTTTCATTGTAACTATATCTGTATCATCTGTTATATTTAGTCATTGGGATTCTTAACTTTGACCATCTATTATAATCGTTATTCAATTTATCGATAGCTATGCTAAGCATATTACAGACCCGCAGCTCCGTAGTGACGATCAATAAACCCACTAACTGTTTTACGATAACACCTACACAGTTATAACATTATTAGCAATATTAGTCTGTAATGTTTTGAGGCTTCAATAGGGTTTGCTCCAAAATGTTTATTTAGGATAGAGTTTTTAACATAGGATAGGCTTTCCAGTTAATAATAAAATTATTTGATTATTATTATGATAATAGTACATTATGGTACAAGTGAGCAAAGTTGGTGGGGATCCTGCCTTTTCGCCGAAAATTGTTTGGCCGATTATCACTTGCCAACCAACGTTTCGCCTATTTTTCACTTTGACTACTAACGATTGTCAAATTTTTGTATGACAACGTTTCATTTGGTAGAATTATTGTTAAGCTGGCATAAGCTGGCATTGGGGCATTTATCTTTTGTCAAATTATTTATTAGGCCAGACAACTTTTAGACGAATCGAGTATAGCGCGCCCCAACTTGGATAGGTTAGGTTAGAAGACTAACACAGGAACGGAGCGGAGCGGAGCTCCCGCTTTAACCTTAGTGGTTATTTTTTTATAACCATCCATAAATAGTGGCTCACTTAGTATTTTTGTACGCCACATTCAGTAATTTTCACACCCATAAAAACTAAAACATTCGCTACTTGAAAGTTGGCATTTTGAAAAGTGTCATTCTAAAAGGAAGACCAAACGTAAAATTGGCAACTGTGAGGTTGGGTAATAAAAACAAAATTATATCACAAGTTGGCAAATGATTATTCTGCAAAATAAAATTCTGCGAAACGTTAGTTGGCAAGTGATAATCGGCCAAACAATTTTCGGCGAAAAAAAAAGATTACCGCCGAGGCGTCTTAAGAGAGCCGAGGACGGTAATCATCATACTCACGCGTGCCATACGACACACTTGCGAACACACTTGCGAATAAAATAATACTACAAATACTAAATAAACAATACTACAAATTAATTTGTTTTCCTATGTGCGCGCATCTAACAATGGCGGTCGGCCATATTTAAAAAAAAAAGTGGTTTGAATTTAACTTTTTTTACTGTTTTTTTTTTCTGTACTTGGAGAAAAAGAAAAGTTAAATTTGAGTGAAAATTTTGTTTATTAAACAAGTATTACAAGTTGAAATTATTTATTTAAATACGAAAATGCATCAAATGAACATACAATAGGCATATTAATTTATTTGTACGATTAAACACGTTCTTTTTTGTATCAAAACTTTTTTAAGAACCTAGAAATTAACCTATAAAATTTAAAAATAATCTATAACTCACTTGTGAATAATAGTAATGAAAGAGTCACAGTTTGATAATAGGTGTCATTACGTGCCTAATTGCGGTGAAATAATAGCGATTTTATGAGCAGGTGTGTTGTAAAATCTATTATGTAAAGCATCTCACTGCATAGATGTCGGGTACCTAATATTTTCTGGCAACGTGAAAGCCTAAGGAATAGTACATACAACATACTTGTTTTGTTTATTACTTCAAATGAATGGAATCTCCGGACGCGGGCGTCGTAATGAACATGGCTGTCGTAACCTCGAAATAAGTCATTAATTGCAATTGTCTTACAGTCACGCAGACAATCGTATTCGTACTTTAGACTCGACGAACGCGTATTAAGGGCGTGATCTTTCTTTGCTGATTCTTGTAATGATATTCTCAAATGTGTGACTTTCCGTCTAAAAGTAAATAACATAAATCGCGATAGGATCCGTTAAAAAGTGCTTTATTTCAATCAGTGATGTTCGCGTAAACTTTAACGAAAGTATCAGGAACAACAACACGGTGATTTTTTTGGTGCTAAAATGCGTGTTGTGATTTTTATCAAGTGTATGTAATGTAAATGTAAAAAAAATAAAATAAAAGAATAATGAAGATGTGAATGTAAATGAGTGATCTTCAAATATTTTAGTACCTACACAAGTCTGTAGGTAGGTACGACTCGTAGCTACATAACATTTTAACTTGGATGTGTATGTGATTTATGAATCGATACATTATCAGTAAATATACAAAGTTTCCAGCTTTAAATTGCTAACGTCAAGTTAATAGACACAAACAATTTGTCTTAGTTCGTAATTCAATGCTACACGGATGGGTAATTAAGAATTAAATTAAACTTTAGATGGCAGAGATTAGCTTTTTCAATTACGTAGAAAATTCTTTCCAAACATAAGATTATTCATCACATGGCTCATTTAGTCTAACGTCAGTTCATTTTGTAGCTAAATTGAAATTCTGACTTATATTTTTTTGTGGGCCTGTCCCATTGGGCCGGTGGGTCCGCCGGCAAATAAATCAAGACTGATAACAATTTATGTCAAGTCCAAGCAATTAATGTCACGATATAAATAAATTTTCATAATTAACAAAGATTTATTAGAGGCTCAACTAGCAGATATCTTTTTGTAACGCTAAAATGGTGTCGAATTCCAATTCTGAAAAGTGACGCCGGAAAATAGCAATACAGTCGTTAGCGGCTTCTGGAAATGGTTCAAATCTTCCCATCGAATTTAAATATGAGTAGATTATAATTATGCATTTTATATTTCTACAAAGATTTTACTCGATAGCCTCTTTGAAATTGGTTTACTTGGATAACAGATTGAATAGAGTAGCTGTAAGTGTATAACATTATATGATTTGTAAACAGAATTGTACATCGTATTTATTCTAAGTATGTACATTCTAAACTTTTGAATTACAGTCGCTTGCTTCATTCATAATATTCGAAAGCTTCAATATATTACCATATATTATACTGGTAGGTACTCTTGCGTTTTGGTCTCTAGCCAAACCACATGAATGTGCAAGCATGTGTGTATGACTTCACCATTGCATATTTGAATGATTTATCAATTTACATTCCTCAGGCCTATTCTAAAACGGCTGTCGTCAGTCAACGTTATTATTCATTTCTAATACATTATCATGAAATGTAACATTTCCCACCTTTTATTTAGAATGTTATTGATGACCAATAATTTGATTGACACACCAGATTCATTATCTATTTACTTACCAGAAATGTTAAAATGATTAATGATTAATTAGATTCTCTATTTTTTTGAAGTTTTTGGTAAATAGATATTTGTTTTTCTGATCCTCATCAGAATTAAATCACACACAACACACAACTTAGCGAAGCATTCCATGGAGTTTATAAAAGAAAATTAACCCCAAGATCTTGAAATAGACGTACCTACCTAAACGTTATTTTATAGGCGACATGTCAGTTTTTTTGAAACAGTTAAGTAATGAAATAAGTAGCCGTTAATGAAATAAGTCACCGTTTACCATGATAAAATTAAAAAAACCAATAAACAAACCAAAAACTTACCCGATTGTAGCGCCAACCAGTAGGTTACAATAATTCTAGTGCAAGCAAGTTGACAAAGTTTTATAGCAATCGGATTAGTCTATGGCAGCGTATAAAATAAGAACAAACACAGATATATAGGTAGTATTGTTCTATTGGTCGAGTCCTTGGTGTTTTGACGGAGATAGGATGCAGGGACGATATCGATCGACAATGATTTATTACTTCGAACTTCTTTCATGAATGACATACCATTTCAACCGTGTGTCGACGATTAATCAATGACAACTGTAGTTTTACTCGGCTATTTGTTTTCGGAATATACTTTCAGTTGACATAGCGCTTTATGTTCTCTGACAGTGGCACTTAATTTAAGCAGTATCATTTTTATCATATTTATTTTGGCCATGCATTTAGTATTTGTATACATCTTAAATTCTGTATTTCTCTGCCATACTTGGTGTACTTACTGTTTGTTTTATTTCGGTTTCCAGTTCAGTTTGATATATCCGTTAATGTAGGTACAACTGAACTGTTGTAATTTTTTGTTTCCAATGTCTTACAGACTATTTTGCTGTATTTCACTCTTTTTACTCTCACCCTACATCCTATTCTTCTTAATCTTATAATTGTCCTATCAGCAGTTATTTGAGCAACATCTGTAACTTCCATATACGTGTTTCGTGTTTTCTACAAATTCTATTACTGAATTACCAAAATGCATTTATATTATGAAAATGGAATTTAGAACAAACTGGTTGGGCTTAAAATGTATACGAATGAGGTGAATAGTGGTTTAATGGACGTTTAGCTCGCAAGCTAAGTAACATTTAAAGTTAAAGACTCCACGCTGTGCCGCCCGTGCCTCGCTCTCGCTTTTAAGAAAATTAAAATCTGCATAACTAATGTCTCTGTTGTTTCGATATTCTTTGTAAAATGTGTGTAGGTAAACAAAGTATTTTATTCTTTTTATACTGCGCAGTAAATGACTATGAAAATGGTCGGAGAATCATTTCACAAACTGTGTTTGTCATGGATGAATATAACAGTATGTGTTTGCTTTGATACAAATATCTCATCAAAAGTCCAATCTACATAATTTGTAATCTTGGAAGTTATATAAGATTTCGTAATGAGGTATTTCCAACCAGCTGTTAAATAGATCCAACACGCAGCGAATTAATTAACTGGATTACAGTTGATTAAAATGCTTCTTAGTAAAGTGACGGCACGATCTAAGTCATTGTTACTCATTTCATGTAATGTTATTGTCATGTAAATTATATAATAAATGGCAATTTAACCAAGTTGTAAATCGCAGCAATCGTAGACTTATCAAGCCATTATCAAAACATTAATCTTCGATAACATAGTTAAACAAACCTTATCTAACCGATTACTCACTTATAGGGTCCATTAAAACCCTTTACTTTCTGTAATCTAATCTATAATGAAACCGCGGAAGTAAAGTGGACCGAACTTTTGCAATATTGATTGCAGATTTTTTTAAAAGAAAACTACTCCTAAATCGTTTGTGTAAGGTAGAAGAAAAGGTAGAAGGCACACATAGATAGTGCCCTGAGTTCCAACCCGCAATCTTCTCTTCTTCATCTGAAGATGAAGAAAGAAGAGCCCTTAAGCCACCACTAATTCAATTTGAATGGGTGATCCAACTCCTGGTATTACCCGCGCCACGTATCTTGGACCTAAAATGTGCTCAAAATGTGCCCTTTACGCGCAGTTGATACATTTCTTGGGTGTCTTTTGAGGATAGCACGGAGTGCTACTGCGGTAGACGAACTCAAATTCACCAAGCATAGATTATTACAAAGCAATCCGCGGGCGCCAGAGCCTCTTATGTCTTACGATTTAGGTCCAAGATACGTGGCGCGGGTTATAGTATTAAGGAATACATAAATGATATTATGTGCATATGTGTAGAAAGAGTAACGCAGTTGGACTTATGGATAAGCCCAACGGCATACTAATATTACATCCATACTAATATTATACTTTCACGTCTAAACCATTGAACCGATTTTTATGAAATTTGCTATAGAGATGGAGAAGTGCTTGGGAAAGGACATGTTTGGTCGCAGTAACCGACATTCATGTAGTTTATCAGTAGGTTATTAGGTTATGAGATGGTTATACATTTTCACTAGAGTATCTGAGGTTTTCCCATATTGTCTACGATACGCGGAAACCCCGGATAGGTACTTGAATTATTTATTACAATTACGTTACGTCTATTGAAATTGATTTGATTGATTGATATAGAGAAGTAAGTAAATGATTATTGCTAAAAAAATCTGTTCCAAATGTCTATAGATATTAAACAGCCAGTAGGTTACGTACCTATAGTAAATCAACCGGCGTCATAATACATGAAAGATGTATACTCTACAGTGACAATAACTTTGAGCTAGTGATGTGCCTTTATATGGAGTATCGATAAATATCGGGATGTAGAGTGTTGATGGCGCCGTCTGATGGCGCGGATGGCGACTAGAACGAGGTAGCGCCCGCATGGGGCAAACGGCGAGCATGTGCCGCCTCCACGGATCATGTCTTCACCACAAGAAAAGTACGTATTAATTTTTAATTTAACTACGAGTATTACTGTTGGACTTTATGTTAATGCGTCGGTGAAAAAGCATACATCTGGTCTGCTGATGGACGATCGCCCCTTTTTTTCATTCGGTCATCCCTTCGGATACTCCTGCGATGCACGGTGGGGGGGGTTATGTCGGATTCGAACCTACTGGTCCGGTTCCGACCCAAATAGAATCGATGTCTCCGTTTCCAGATGCCGGGGATGTGTGGTGCCTCTAAAGCGTTTTGAGATGCAACCCCCTCGGGAGTGAAATCTCGGCGTCTCCACCCTGCCCCTATCGGAGGGAAAGGGGGGAGGATATCGGCCCCGTATGCCTGATGTATTCGAGGCTCTTTTTTACACAAGTGTTGCTGTGAAATCGTAACCATCGTTGACACGTAGGTCATATAGGTATCTAAGTTCTATTCGAGAATTAGTTTAGAGAGATGAAACTTGTAAAATTTGTAAAACAGTATTAAATCAAGGCCATATGGTTTGTAGGTTTGTAAAAAATCACGACCGGTTTCTGCAGAAAATGTCGATTGAACTTTCAGTACAGATGAATAATCTTAAAGGAAGCTTAATAAAAGAAACAGAACACGATACCTTCGTGCTCTGTTTCTAAGTGAAACTTAAGGGAAACTAAAGAAACTAAAAAGCAACTGAATACGACTACATTTCTTGTAGATGATCCCTTAATGCTTTTAACCCACTGCCGCTGTAGGTAGGTACTTCTTACTTATCTATGGTAGAGTTCCGCAGAACAGAAAATTCTCAGAACCTAGTTAATTTGGTTTAATTTAATTCCTTTTTTTTCTTTGTACATGAAGAGAAAGATGTATGTCGCATCGTGTCAAGTGGAAAGATGTTATTTCTATCTACGCTACGTCAATGAAAAGGGTTCAGTATGAAGTTTTATAGTTTAGTACCCCTAGCACTGAAGACCGTAAAATAAAAACTATCTATCATGATAAAAAGATTTGTAACAATATATTGCAACATAATAAATAAATCGGTACTCTTAAGTATTTTAATTTTCTTCGTGTCAAGAATAAATAACGTAAAACACTTTTATCGGACATTGACCTTCCAATTCACAAGTAGTTAGTTCCACGTGATTATGTTTATACATGTATGCATGTATCGTACTCTTTATTATGTACTCAGCTATAAAGTAAGAATTTAATAATTACTAGTTCTTACTATTAGATAATCATAACTAATAAACTTTCAGCTGGATACTAATCAAATCATGTACCAAAATAAGAATAAGTATCCATAGAAACTGAAAAAAGTCATGAAACCAATTAAGATAAGGTTAGTAGAACAAGCCTTCCTAAAAATATTACCTGACATTGACTTTGCCTTGATATCTTACAATTTTTTACATTTTAACGCTTCGTCACCCGAACGCAGTTGAGCTCTCTTCGCTCGCTCTGGTAAAAACCAACTAAACCAATACAAGTATGGAAGTTTTGAGTCAATCAGCAGGTGTACTGGTTGAGTCAAAGTAGTTCTCGAATAGAGCATAGCGTATGTCTTGTGGTTTGCAACTGCAACGTGCCGATACTACTGGTAGAACAACACTCTTATGTTTAAAACTCATGATACAGCTAATTTATCAAGATGACCGTCGACCGTCGTCGAGTGCTATCCCTATTAGTGAGGTGACTAGGGGTCCATGCTATATGTAGGCAAATTCGTAAGTTTGTAATAGTATTTTCATGTTTAAATGTTTATTTGAACATGACATTGTTATTTCGTACGCTATAAATTGAATTGTAACCAATTTTACTACCTACCTTGGTTGCGGACTATAAAATGGAAGTTTAGATTTCTTTGTATTCCTTTTACGGTCTGTTGTGGTTCACACTGGGGATGCTAAAAGTCAATTCAAGAAAAAACTTTGAACACCAGGGTTGACCCAAATCAGAACAATAAAAAACAATGTCAATTTTACAGAAGTTAAGAAAAAGGTTTTTGTTATATTCTCACGCTTGTATATTCTCGAAGGGATAGGCATAGACTTCAACACTGCTGTGGCTCAGTAGTAGCGATTGTGACTGCTACAAATGAGGTCTCGGATCCTCAGTTACGATTCCTAGGTTGGGTGTTATCAGGTTTTTGTATTAGGTTAGGACATTCTTAGTGGCAACGCTTAGGGTAGACTGGGTACGGTTGAAACATTTTAGCGTTTATCGTACATAGCATCGGGATTTGTTAAGTGAGCGATGAGGGAAATATATTAAATAAAAGTATCTGTCTACTAATGGGCAATGTTATTTGAGATCAGTGTGTAATATTTTCTGTGTAAGATCATATAAAAAAAAATCTGTCTTTTGTTTCAACCGTCCCCATGCCAGGGTCGGTTGAAACAGTGCCTGGGGTCAGTTGAAACACATGCAAATAATACAAAATATAATCAATTATCATGTTTTAATAATCATCTATTAATAGATATTTAATAAAACTAAATACATTATTTCCATAACAATTAATATTTTAAACAAAAATACATAGGTACTTGCATGGTTACGAGTCCATTCGGAGTCACAATTGTGGCAAACATAACTAAGGCCACCTTCTGTGAACTCTTCATGTGCCCATGCATTTTACATACTGTGCGTTGTTCGTGTCCATTTGTGATGTTCTGAATAGGACCATTAGCTGCTTCGATTGAATTTGGCCTATCTGATAGGCCAAACGCAGGTGCAAAATCCGAGTTCTGTAAACAAATGCTGATTAAACGGAACAATACCAGTTGTGCGAAAGCTAGCTTGAATATTGGATTCTTTGGCGTACCCTTGGCATCTAAGAAACAAGAAAACTAAATAAAAAAAATGTTTCAACCGTACCCACAAATAATGTTTCAACTGTCCCCAATACGCCTCTTGATATAAAACGGTTCACAGTAAAAATAATAATAAATTTAAATAAAAACTACTCATACTGCCATATTCTACAAGCTTTAATTAAAACGAAATAAAACTTTCAATACTGTAACTTTAAACAAAATCCTAATAATCGCAAAAATGTAGGTACAAAAATACTTACTTTTCCGTCAAAAAACACAATGGGGCCTCCTATTGACAAGCACGTCGCCCGAAGCCCGACGTAAAACTAAAATTCGTGTTTCGACTAGTCGCCCGCTTCATTCTCCCCTTGTACCCCTCACCCCATCACGCACTGTTCACGAGATATTTGGTTTGTTTCAACCGTCCACCGTTTCAACCGTACCCAGTCTACCCTACTTTGGAAAAAAAGTACAACATGTGTGTTAATAGACTTATTTTACGCAAACCGTATAAAACTCAAGACTTGTATTGCCAAGGCAGTTAATACCTAAATATTGTAAAACTAGAACTATTGTTCAGTTGCATACTTCACACGAGTTTCACAAATAAAAATTATTAACGACGTATTAACCTGTAAAAACCTAATAAAAATGCAGTAAAATCTTACTAAGTGGTTTAATAGTGCCTTTTGTAGCTGAGGCGTTACTAAAAGATCCCAACTGCAAAAACAGCTATAAAAACAAATATTTACCTGTTACTAGTAACCGTGATAAAAAAACAAACTATTGAGTCGAACGTGGATTTTAGTTAAGCTTAGTCGAATGTGAATGCAATTATTTTCAAAAAAGTACAGATTTATCAATGAAACTTGTAATGGCTAACAGTAGCTTTTTAAACTGCGTAGGATTCAGACTTCATCTGATTAAAAATGTGTTTCATAATTACTGTTCAGTACAATATACCATGATGATGATGATGATGATGATGACAATATACCACTACTACTGAAATTTGATCTTAAATGAAAAAATGGTACCAAACTTGCTGGGTCAAACATTCAGCCTCAGATTGTCTAATGCGCGTTCAAACACAAAAACTTTGTAACGGTGTCCACAAAAATATTTTCCACGAGATTTGTACTTATTTGCGAACGAAAATGTTTTGCATAAATATCAGATGTATCAAAATAAAAGTATCATGATGGAGAACACAATTTTTTCTTGTTTGATATACCTAAGCATTGCATCATTAATCATGTGTTGGCGAAACTTCGAATCTGGACGAGAGCCTTTGATGTTAGCAATTCGTTTTTATAGCTATATTACAACACAAACTGTTACATATTTTTTGTAATTCATTCGCACACGCTATTGCTACAGTACTTGCGTACTTAATACTCTCTGCTGATTTTCTGAGATGTTCTCCCTAATTTCGTGAAGATCTTATAAGTAGGTACTTAAACTATCTACAGTCCACTGCTGGACAAAGGCCTCTTCCAAAGTTCAACAAAGCACCCGATCTTCGTCCTACCAATCTATTCTAGTTACTCTTGAAACTCACCTAAAAATGTGAGTTTCAACCTTCCGTTTGCCAATTTGTGATCTCTATCCTAATACTCGTTCGCTCATGGCCATCGGTCCTGTGGCATTATTATATGGCCAGCCCACTGCCACTTCAATTTATATTTGTAACTGTAGGGCTCTATCACATCTTCTCGTTACTAATTTTATCGTTCAAAAAAACTACGAGAGCAGAGCTGGCTCCATAACCCGCTACGTGACTTTTGGTTTGAAGACTAGACTAGCCCCACTGAAGTGTTCACGTGTGAATTACCGCTATTTTTAACATGCAGGATGCAGTTAAACCATATGATGAAGTAGTAATAATAAGTTATTCATTTTTTTGTTTAAGTAAATGTAAAGATATTAAAAGAAAATTGCTTATTACTTTCACCGTAAGTGTCGGTCCCTGATGTTCTTTTTATATCACCGATGTTCTCGATATTTGAAATATCGTTGGCACTCCTAGCTGTACCAAAAAATACTTACTCATTATTTGTATCTTTATGGGGTAATAAATTGTATGTATTTTATTATGCCAATTCTCACAATTGCTTTCTTTTCTTAGAGTGCTTCTCTAGTTAAATATATAGCCTATAGCTTAGTTTTCGATTAAATATGGTTCTCTGGCAACCGCAGAACGGAACTGTCTCGCTTTGGGGATAAAGCTACTTGAATATTTGAAATGGAACGGATCTTCATAAATTTATTGTCGAACTCCATTTAGTATCTACGATGTCATGTCATGTTTCTTTTATGTAAACTTAGCCTCACTTTATGTATACAATTTGAGTCATAACTATATTGACATCATTGATGATGGTCAAAATCAGCTAAGTAGAATTATTTAAATTAGGGTAGACAGACTATTTTATGAACTCTATCATAATATCCACAACTTAATACGCAGACCTCGTAACTACATTCGACCGTAAGTAAAGTTTACCGTTATTTTGCGAATCAGGCCCCCGTTTCCCGGATTTTATGAATATGTATATTTGCATTTGTCTGAGTGTCTGTAGGTTCCTACGTGCACTTACAAAAATACAATTAAGTAGGTTTATTCGCAATGGAATGGAATTCCTATATTAGAAGCTAGTTAGAAGATCTTCAGGTAGATCGTTACTTAGACTTTCCTAACAGAATAACCCAATAAAGTGTGTCCTGGGAATCGAAACAGTGTGATGGCAGAATGAGGAACCGACTGAAAAGACCAACTGGTTCATCAATGTTCCCGATAAGAAGTAAATAGAACGTTTCTTTCTGAATCAGGCACTCAAAATGGTTAAATAATGTAGGTATGTGTTTGTCCAAAGTAAAATTTCAAACCCTTCAAGGCCTATTATCTAAGATGAGATTTGAAGACAGATTTTTCCTTGTTATTGTGTTGATTTTTACTTCCCATTGTTAGCGAATTCTTTTAAAATTCTTACTGTGACAGAATATACGGATCTCACGGATTACGATTATGATTAGCAGACGTCTTCTTTACATAAAAACCTAACCTATCTATATTAATAACCATAATATTCTTTTGATGAATCTATCAAGGTATTAATCTGACAATTTGTTAATTGATTAATGTGACAAAATCAGCAGAGATCGACAGGCTTGTATACCAACGATCGCATGACCTTCTCTTATAAGAGTACGTCATGAGCATATCATGACATTCTCTTATAAGAGTACGTCATGAGCATGTCATGACTGCTTATCTTATGGTCGTTTTCCTCCTCCGCTCTCTGCTTCCATACACTTACACACGGCCAAAGAGTGCATGTACTTATCTCTTTGGCTGTGTATATGTAGTTCGTAGCATTTACATCGGTATATGGGTGTACATTCTAAATAATAATTCTAAATAATATTTGGTCCTACGATCAGGATAGGAGATAAATATTATATCACAGGGTTAGAGAACTCGGACTGCCCGGCAACGGCCAGTTCGCGATACAGGGCGATATCCGCTTCAGTTAATTCAATCCCATCTTATATTCCGAAAAATCGCATCCTATTGCCGTCATATTCCCAAGAATGTGAAATGCCGGAGATAAGTTGAGACGATACACATAGTATACGCCTCTACCTGCCCCTTCGGGGATAAAAAGTGTGAGTGTATGTATGGATGTCACTCGAATGTTGAGTATATGAAGAGGATTTGCTTATAATAAATACCATTATACAGGCCGTTCTACTCGTAAAACATGTAGTTAGTTATGAGCTGATTAGAATTTATGTACATTATGTAGTGACCTTAATTAAATATTATTATAGTTTAAGCAAGCATGTTATCAAAATATAATGTATGAGACTCGTTCAAAACCCAAATGTAGGTTACATTAAAATTCAATTCTTTTAAAATAGTGTATTAATTTGTCATTGGGATGTGAATTCTGGTAGATTTGTTTACTGACATATTATTTTTTCAGTTTATTCCTCCTCCTTTTTGAAGTCGATGAATAAAAACAGCAGATCCCGATTGTCCAACTAAGCTTCCTAACTACTCTTCAGATGCTGATCGTGGTTCTTAGCTATGAATTCGTGTTACTTTATTATTATTATTCATTTACATAGTTCTTCACTAATTGAACGAACGATGATGTGGACTAGAACGCGTCTAGTTGGTAAAACAAAAAAAATGTGGGTAAAAGTCCGCCTTTGTACAATAATTTTGTATTTGTGCAAAAAGTTCAATAAATAACATACAAAAAACTAAAAAGTAACATGTTTGCACGTCGAAATAATTGCGTAGGTAATGTAATATTATATTTAAATAGTTGAATAGGTAAAACCTCTGAGAACAGAATGATCATAAAAACTCATGGCCATTCTTGTTCAATCGCCTGTAATACCAACTATAGTGTTTGCAAATTGTATGAATGATGAATGACATAACATTTCATCATAAATACTCGATAACGTACCTATAATAATACCTTATTGTTTAAGTTACGTGACGGCTAGTATACTTACAACATAGTTGGCAGTAAACATGATCGATAATCGGAACAGTTATTGCCTATCGGAGTTCACTTCACATCTCCTTCATGTTATTTATAGCCTCCACAAGAGAGTGCTGGGTCTCCTGAAATATTTCTTTCGATACCCTATTTTTATTGAGCTCCATATTGAAATGAAGGCTATACAGCGTGTGTCAGCATTATATTCTCTGCTTTATACCATTGTTACAAAGACTTTCTGTTACGACTTTTATATCAGTCCTTTTAATGTACATTGGTGAACATGGGCGTCCCAGAAGAGCATTTTTACAAATGATCTTGAAAACTTGATGCCGATTTCAAAATAACCGTTTAGTCGCATTTTAAGACACCCATGAGAATAAGGGACGGAATATTGTAGGCAAGGACGCGTACTGTGATATTTTTATTGTTTTTGCCTCAATATTGTAGGTGCTGTAGAGGTTTACAGTCGTCGGAAAAACCTCTACTACCGTCAGTGAAACTGATGTATTTCCAATATTTTCGCTCGACTCTAAAACATGGCTAATACGTTATAGGTTGTGAACTCTATCATGGTATTTTTGCACCCAAAAAGCATTATGAATTGATTAAATAAATACACAATATCAAAGATATTATACGCATCATAAATCAATTAACCTTTGACATGCACTTTACTCCAGCAAGTGTTCCGTTCAGATTTAAGATTTTTAGACGACAAAAGAAGCAGACTGCCTGTAACTAAATGGTATCTTGTCGCTGATATCTGAAATAATTTTTGACACTACACCGATCGCTAAATATAAAAATACCGAGTACCTAGTTATGTGTTTCAGGTTAGTAAGCTTATCGAGGTTTACTAACCTGAAACACATTATTTTGATACCTACCCATCTTTGTTTTAATTTTTTCAAAAGAAAACTTAATAATGAAAACAAAGTACACCATAACTTGGAACTAATTGCCTGAAAAGCAGACAAATATAATTTGTTCCAACACTTATTCAGTGGCATTTGGTGGAGCAAACACCTTTTACGTTACAAGTGTATTTCTACAAGACAAAGTTGTGAGTAGGTATTGAAATAAGATGCTACTATCGCTAAGTTTTTCTTGATCAGTTATTGTTACACACTGAAGTTTATTAGAAGATGCTGAGACACTTATATAAGCGCAATTTCCGTGTTGATTTTTATCTGATGTTACGTTCATCGTATTCAACCAATATTTGCGAAGTTCATATCAACGCAAATATTTATCGCAGTCAATATTATATTCTATACAATCTGTGCGCCGCGGTCTTATCCGAGGTAACTTAGGATTTTTCTACACTTTTACGAGCCTAGCGCTTTCACTACCTGTTTGGCACTAAACCACCCTTTTAGACCACCATTTAGAGTCATAAAAATAGAATTTATTACAAACTTATACCTATGAGAGTGAACTATGAAGCATCGTCAATGCAATACTAATAAAAATGACCTGATAACCAGTGTATTGACGTACCAGAGGTTTCACTTATAAAGACAGATACCACTACTTATATCGAATGAACGGAACGGTATGGTATCGGCAGCGCATGAAATACGAGTATGAACAAGCAAACTGACATTTATTTTTATATAAATACTTTTTTACATTCACGTTCAGACTCATGATAAAAAGGGCCTGTCCTAACGTTACCACTTCTCAATTTGTTTTGTTTATACATGCACATGATTTTAATGTCGCTCCTCTATTTTCATCGTCCTTTTCTAAAAATAGCTTTTGCTTTGTCCTATTTGTATTCAGAACACTCCCGTTTTCCATTCAGGAGAAACCGAATCATGAGATATTTTCTATTCTATTCTGAAATGCCGCTAGAAATGGAGTATCTCAAGTAAAAAATATTTCTGTAATTTTCCATGAAACGTCGTGCCTAGAACTTCTAACGTATGAGATGCGATTTCTGGGTCGTGTATGAGTGTTTTTTTTATTTCAGATTCATTAACAAATTTATTTCTTTAATTGGTAAATCATAGTTCCTGCAAACTACGTAAGTATAGGCATTATTTAATTGCAGCATTTCCTAATCTTTATTGTGTCCTGGCCCAGTTATTTTAACGTTTCCTCGTGGTGAGTCGTGACTACCTTTAAAAACATTTTTAAAACCTTCAGGTGCATATAGGAAAGAAAACAATATTTGCATCGTCATTCGATTATGCACGAGTACCTACGGTAGATTGTGTAAAGAGACAACACTGCAACACAGTACTTTATTTTCGTGACCTGGTGACGGGTCGCGACCTCCATTTGGGAAACCCTGTTTTATAGTTTCCTATTCAACTATACCGACACTTCTCTGTGTTACACCTTGCAAGTAAACCTTGTGTATTCATGTCTCTAGATTCTTACAAAGTCCTCTTATGGATATTGGTTAGATTTCTATTACATTGGCAAGAATTTTATGGGTGTTATGTAACTTTGTGGACTGTTCAACTGAACTCATGCAAGGAGAGATAACTTGAATCATAATCTAGTAGTCTTTTTTGCGTTCTGAAGTAGTACGAGTAATAGTCAATCGATATACAATAATATAAATGATATAACTGCTATTCATATTATACACCCTTGATTCTTTTTACAAAAATTCTTTTAAGGCTTAAATCACCAACGCAAATTACATTACACACACAGATTAACAATCAGTTTTCTACAAATTTTCATTCCATACAGCAAACAAGGCCTTTTTTTAAATAACTTCAAAATCTATTAATCTTTTTCAAAATCGATTTGAACAGTTAGCATAATAAATGCTTCAAAATTTCATTCAATTTCAAAATCCCTTCAAAGTCAAAGTCAAGCGTTAACGTCTCAACTTTGTAAAAACGCTTATCAAATCTGTTGTCCAATTGCTTGATCAACTTCCTTATTAGCGGTACTTACGCGTTGTGTGGCAATAGAATTAAAATCCAAAATCTCTCTTGTTCTAACAGGGTCGACAGCACGAGTGTGATTCCCTTGGTGTCGCACTCGCCCATAGGCCACGACCACTTATCATCAGGTGGGCCAAGTGCTTATCAGCGACCTAAGTAGTATATAAAAAATCCTACCATATAACGTAATCCTTAGTAATCTCAGAAGGACTGTTCAACTGCACAAGCTATACGATACTCTTACCACAACGCAATTTAACTTCAAGAACAAATTGTCCCAGCTTTACTGGACTCACCAGATAAATTGCTACGTGATTTGAATATAAGAAAGTATGTGAAAGGATATAGAGTTAGAACTGTTTGTGTGAAACACAATAAAACTGTGGGTACTGATTGAAGATACTATTTTACTAGGGCTTATGTTCAGTACCATGTTATTCAATACTAAGGCAATCGGATTGATTTATTGCATGTTATAACTGAGAATGTTGTAGTATTTGTGAAATTAACTTTGGGTTTGGTTTACAGCTGTGAACATTTGACCATGGATTAGCTACACTTATAAAGTTAATTTGGAATTTATTGTAAGCAAATTACTTTATAAATGACGCGGTACATCAAACCAAACATTCTATTTATGTCCATCTATGGACTGCAATAGGTTAATCGATTGATTGATCTATGAGGTTTGTCAATTTCCCAATGTTTCTTATCCAATGGACAACCTGACAAAGTACTTAGAAGACTACCGCATGCATTGAGCATTGTACTTTGTTACAACAAAAGTAATTTTCAAAAAAGTAACTTCGGTTATTTTCCACCCTCCAAATATAGGTACAAACCATAATATATTTTATTTCGTCTGAGTAGTGTGGCCACACGATCGATCCTTTCCACTCTAGTTTTTATAGTGCACTCGTACAAAATTAAATTACTTCAGTGAGCTCCCAAACACTTAACTTTGAATTACGACTGAGCTTAAGATTGCAGCGGAAAAGCACCAACGTTTCATAAAGATGATGTGTGTACGAAGAGTATCAAGAAGTCGCTGTATCTAATAATAGTTGGACTTTCATTCATGAAAATCATTCCGCATATAATATTCACTGGCACTGCATTGCTTAAAGTTTTTAAATTATAGTAGTAGTCTTCTTCATCGTGTCATTGGATGATTCGGAAAGTGCACACGGTCAAGTTAAAGTATGCGAAAATTAAGTGTAGGTTACAGATATTCTTTAGTTAAATGTTGTTTGCTCCCCTGTATTAGGCTTTCAGCCTCCACCACAGCTGCACAACTATTTAAAATTATTCAAGAAACTGCTGTATTATCCAAAATATTTTCAAACTCAACTGTACCTAATATAGATCCTTACTTAAACCTGCCTACATAAAAAAAAACATTTGTGTAGCATCAATGTAGCAGTACTAAAATGTGGGTCAAGTAGGTGAAGAAAAAAATACGCATCTTATAGTAGTTTACCTACATACAACGTTTTAGCCCGATCGTATAGATTTCTCGTAGCGTGGCGGAACCCATTAGCAAGGATTATTTGCCCACTATGTTTTAATGTCCAGTATTGAGGTCCAGTTAAAATTTAATGGTTTGCTATTTTAATACTGCGAAGAGTTTTTAACGTGTGCATTATTTTTATTATCTGGTGAATTCCTTCCATTAAAAGTAGTTTCATGAGTAATACCACAGCATAAATAATAGTACTGGTAATACGAACAAGCATCGTTTTATGACATGCATTTTGGAAGCCCGTTTAATGCGAATCCACAAGCTAACGTTTTTGATGCTGAATTTCATAAGATGGTAAATCACTAAAAATAAGTATGTAATGATCAAACCTGTTAAAACTGTCAAGGTTGGTACCCATTTAATTGGAAGTCATGATAATTTAGTTACTGCGTTCTTTCAGTTTATGATTTCTCTGACTTAGTTTATAATTCTATATTCTAAAGAGAGTAGTTAGGTATTCGTACTTATACATTACTCTTTGTAAAGCTCCTTATAGTGTGATATAACAATAATCATCACTGTTTTTCATAGTTTTGATTCCACACCGAGATAAGTAATGTGCGTCTAAATCATGGTGAACAGATTTTTCCTTAACTTTTATTGTATTGTATTTAGCTGTCCTGTTGTAATACTTGTAATAATCTAGGTTAAAATTAGAAATGACCCAAGCTCATTGCGTAATTTGTACTTAGACTACCTATTAGAATTTCCTGGAAGCATAATTACAATATTATAATATGCTTCAATTCATGTGGAAAACCTATGAGGAGATATGGGTGTGGGGTTTTCCGCAGTACCTACCAAGATACATTAGTATGGCTGCAATGGACCCAATTAAAACAGTGACACTAATTTGTAGTTAATAAGGTACGTGCCCTTTACGACAGATGATTAATTTTGATATGGGTATTACGATGATTAAAGTTGGTTTAGCATAATGAATTAGTCTTAGATAAACAAGACGGTATTCACGATACTAGCAATTAAGTGTTATTTCATGATCGTTAGGTTTTATTACTAACTAGCTGTTACCCTTTGCTCTGCCCCTAAAATACTGAAATTTACAATTTTAAAATACTTTTTTTTCGTAAAAATCTTCAACAATCCGCTACCATTGTACTATTTTTTTCAATATCGAAACTATGTTATGTTTTGTTTTATGTGTGCACAAGTCTGATATAAAAGAAAGAAATTCGAAAATTATGCAAGAACAGGTACCTACTAGTTAGTAATATTGAAACGACTTACTTTATACCTACCTACTCGGGTTTTTATAGGCGAGTGTAGTACTTCAATGACAATAATTTGCATATTTAAATCAAGGCTTATGTTTCAAGCAAAAAAATAACATGATTTGAATCCAGAAACCAACTTTCTCCTGTCAAGAAAACTTGGATTAAGTTTCGTTACAAAAGAAAGTTCATTTCACGATCGGTTCACGAAATATAAGTAAAAGTTTCTTCTTCCAAAAACGTTTTAGGTTAATTTAGCAAGTTGTAGAACTTATTCTATCTTGTTGGCATTTCGTTTCTAAATGCGTTTATTGACGATGATATCAATGACATGGTACACCAATAAATAAGTATAAAGCTAAAACTTTTTATGTTTTATTTTCTTTCTATCTTTCTTTTTATTATAAAGATAACTTTAGCGCAAGGTAATCATAATGTTATAAAATTGTGGATTGGTTGTCTATTTCTCTGCTTCGCGAGGCACACAAAGACTGATTTTTTTAAATATAAAATGTAATGGTATTATTCAAAAACTGCCATAGGCAAATATGTCTTATCTTCGCTTTACCAGTACAACTATGGGTCGTTTTAATTATTTAATACTAGCTTTTGCCCGCGGCTCCGCCCTCGTGGATGTCGGTTATCGCGACCAAACATAGCCTATGTCCTTTCCCAAGGTCTAATCTACCTCTATACCAAATTTCATCAAAATCGGTTCAGCGGTTTAGTCGTAAAAGTGAGACAGACAGACAGACAGAGTTACTTTCGCATTTATAATATTAGTAGGGATGATAAATAGCCTAAAGATTTCTTCAATATTTTTCAAATATGCCTCAGGCCGAATATGTCTCTTTCCTTTGTCTAAAGGCCCGTAGCGGATACTAGAGGAAGCTCGTGAAGTGTGTAGGACTGAGGTCGAAAACGGGCGGTTGTCTCTACCTTCCCCAGGAGGGAAAAAGTCGAGATTACATGTACGAGTAGTATGTATGTGTAAAACAGATAGGTCTTGAAGATATTCTGTCGAATAATCTGATACAATGATGATGAATGTAGGTAGCTACATGAGTTCGAAGCTACACGGTTCAATATTTGTAAGTTTAGAGACTTATTTAAGAACTCCGAGACTGGATTTAAACTTCTTTCAACTGAGTCATGTGAGCTGCGTCTAGTTTTGATCTTTTATTTATACTTCAAAATATTCCATTTTGAAAGTACCTATATAATATAATGTTTCAGTTGCTCGGGAAATATTTTACTGATACACAACAGTGTAGTTTTATAACTCGACTAGGTATCTGCAATGAAAACTGTTTATAGAATAGTATGTAATTACAGATTACGATCCGGTAGCCTCGCGTCTACGTCAATGAGAGGGCGGTAAATACACTGAACATTACTTCTCTGAGACATGACGCGTCACTGGCAGTCTTACAAACCATATATTCCTATCAAGTCCACGCTATCATACTGTTAGACAGTTATGTTTTACACGCGTGCCATGTTTAGGTACCTATCTATCACATAACTTTATATTCCTAATATAAAGTCATGTGTGTAATCTGTACTTCGTACTTACCTACGAGGCCATGTAAAAAAGTGTCTGCTCGACATTATATACAAAATAGAAAAGCTGAATTTTTGCTCTTGAAAAATATCTTTCAATACCGGGTATAACTAAAGATAATATTCTTAGTAAGATAGTAAATGACTGTTCTAAGAATTCGTGTTATGATGTAGATGGTACTTCGCGACGGTGTATTGCGTCAGGTTTTATATGAGTTAAGTATAAGCTAATAAGACAATAACTATCGTATTGAGATAGGTACAGAGAACCTAACAGAAACAGTCATTATCAATATTGTCATCGAGGGAAAGAACCATAATCTCAGTATGTGGTCACGTATATCAATAGTACGTCAGTACTATTGTATCTATTCTGTGTCTAGATAGATAGATCTGTGTCTACGCTTATCCTTTAGGGTTAAGCGCGGACCGGTTCAGCATTTAAGCTTCTTGTGGCTGTATTCTGACTTTGAATTTTTTAATAATACGAATTACTTACCGTAAAATCCGCCAAAAAGATTTGAGAGCGAGGGTAGCGAGTGCCTTTTGGCCTTTATAGATATAAGAGGAAGCACTCAGCCTAACTCCACCCCTGTATTTCAACCCCATCTCGACATGGAAAGCTCATCAAACTTTGCAAACAGACAGTAGGTAGGTATTCTAGATTGCATTTACTTGTAATTTACTTTGAAATAAAAAAAAACTAATTTCAAAAATCACAACAGGTAGGTAATAATTCGGTTATGTTATAGCTTTAAATATTGAAAAAAAAAAAAAAAAAAAAAAAAAAAATCTTATCACGAATTGAAAACTCGTTGTTCCACCAATAGAGTAATAAACAAATAGATACAGAGATCTATGACTACTTTTAATTCGTAGATAAATTTAGATAGGCAGCACAGTAGGCGAGTGTGATGCCCCTGGTGTTGCATACATCCATAGGCCACGGTGACCACTACCCATCAGGTGTGCCGTGTGCTTGTCTGCCACCTAAGTACTATAAAAAAATAGATAATAACTACCTACAAGTCCACAAGGGTTATCAATCAAGGAATACTTTCCACTAGCAGACTATGAGTAGGTACTATTCAACTGCTGTATTCTATGGGGCAGAGACTCCCTTAGTCATTCCATTAGGCTCAAAAGTTAGACGGCCCATTGTGCCACACTGTAAATAAGTTGCCATGGCCGCCGAAATTTTGAAGTTTAGTTTGTGCTACTTGATATTTGAGGAGCAACTTTCTCTGTCGTTCGCCGGGACACTAAAGTTATGTCTAGGCTTGTGGTTTTCTTAAGAAAATGTCTGGAATAGTTGTTCCCCACAGCCTCACGAATGAAAACAGACAGGCAAGATTGTTGGGTAAAGTATGCTGTAATAATTCGGAAAATGGTTCTTTGTGTCTTGCTTATAAGACAAATACCTAAACAAATGGTAACTATGTCTTTCAATACTGTTTAACAGTATTTAAATTCCAATGTAGTACTAATCATTATTTACTATTAAATATTAAAATCATCCAGGTGTTACAACATCATTCCTTATGAGTACTTCGAAGAAAGGCGTGAAGTACTTACTGGAACGTAAATTATTCTATAGAACAGCAAAAGAAAGTTAACAGGCTTAAATATTACCTACATGTGTGAACATTATCCAATATTGAGTGAACCTTACACGTTCTAAACGTGGCAAGCAAATAAGCTTAGGCAAGGTAGGTAAAAAGTCATGTATGATCTCTTTACAGTCTACTGAATTATTCCACTTTTATTTTTAGAAGTACATTTGTGACGAATAACTTCATTCGCAGAAAGACATCAGTCGTCTGAAAGACGGTTCCTAAAATCCTTCTAGCTTGACTATTAGAATAGAATTCACTAATATGGTATCTAAATTGCAGGAATTGTCTGAGGTGAACGCGGTGAGGTGGAGAGGAATTGTGGTTTTGTAATATAAAAAAAAATAGTAAAAAAAAAAAAATAGTTTATTTGCATAATACATAGGGTGTTACAATTTTGTGATTGAAGCCTCCTTTTAAGCAAGTAATGCCTGTATTAGGAGATAAGTACTCAATCCATAATTTTCAGGGTCTATTATTATTTATGTTGTTAATTTTATATTTCACCAACAACAACATTTTAACGCCAATTTCATAGTGAATGTGATTCAAAATTGTATTGCAAAATTCGTTAGTCACTTTGACAATAGTTCTCACTGTATTCAAAAGAAAAGCTGATTAAAAACATGTGAGTGAAGTCGTGATGAGCAGTGATGAACTCGTGCAATTATATTCGGTGCAGTAGGAAGTCACTTTCCGATCGGCGCAACAATCTTTACGTTTTAGATTTCTTTCTTCATCTCACATGTTATCCAAAAACTTAAAAAAAGCTAAAGGAAATACATTCTAAATCGCAATAGCATCCGTTAAAATAGTTTTATTTCAATTTGTATTTGGAATCTTTGAATTCCAGTTTAGATTACGCTATGAACTCCATAGGCGCAACGCAAAGTGTACGAACTAAATCACAATAACTTTCGTTACGGGTATCAAGTTTCCAAGTGATGCGATTCTATTGAAATTCCTACCCTTGTTTATGTAAATGTTAACAATTGCTCTTTCATGTGGGTGTTATGCAAACACCTTTGTCTCTGACTCTTTCTAATTTGAAACTTTTGCGATATATACGTTCAAGATAGCGGCTTTTTGTTTTAGATTAGTTCGTTGACAAAGTGGGAATTTTAAACGCGTTGCTATACCCATTTATACTTTGAAAATGTACGGATTAGTAAATTTTCGCACGTATGATTTTCAGGACTAAGAAAATCTTTTTTTGATTTCATAAGTTCGCCACTACATGTATAAATTACAATGTAGCTAAATTCAAGTAATGCATGCCTACATGCAGAACCATGATTGCATTAATTATCATAAAATATCATTAGAACAGGAAAACTGTTATAAAATTATTTTCGTTGTAAGCGCTTCATACGATCCAGTGACTTGTATTACGTAAAAACTGATAGGCATGTATTTAACGCAGCGACAAATTAATTCGAAAAGCAGGTAGTAAAAATAATAGGTTGGCAGCTATAGTGAGGAATCATTTTATTCAATTTATGGGTGTCAAAATTACTGAATGTGGCGTACAAAAATAGGTACTAAGTGAGCTACTCTTTCTGGATGGTTATAAAAAAATAAACCACGAAGGCTAAAGCGAGAGCTCCGCTCCGCTTCGCTCCCGCGTTAGCCTTCTAACCTAACCTATCCAAGTTGGGGCGCGCTCTACTCGAATCCTCATAACTTCACAATTTAGCAACACACTTTCTGTATCACGGGTCACTCAGTATTTTAGTCGCCCACTCAGTATTTAAAGTAACTCATTATCAGTCATTTAGCCATTTATTATTTTTGTCGCACGGTTTATTATAATAATATCCCATATTTAATTAGGCTTAATGATTTTATTCATAAAATATCTATTGAAAGGAACAAAACTTTAATAACAACAACAGTTCACTTTAAATCGAAGATATAACGAAGGTATAACGTCAAAAAAACTTTGAGATATATAAGATCAAGGAAGATGACGAAGGCTTTTAGTTGTCTAAATAACAGACCAACGGGATAGTGAAAGGTCCTTGGGTACTTTCGGTAATAGCCTTTTAGATCGTATTACAGGCTTATTCATAACAACACTGGATATGAAGGACAGTGGGAGGTAATTTATTTTCCATTAGTATACAATAGCACCAAGGAAATTCAAAGAATAAACAAACTTACAATAAACGACATCGAAAGGATATTGAAATGAAACTATTGTTAACGAATTTTGTTGCGAATTATTTTGTATTATTTTGTTATTGACACTGTTCCCGACGTTTTAGTTGTTTTTAGTTAGTTGCGCTTGGCAGCGGTGCCGAGTGCTCGCTTCCCTTACCACCGCGTTACGCTGCGACATAGTCTAGTGATGCGCATTCAAACTATCGATAGATCTTTGTTCAGTCCTTCATCATGGACAAATATTTGCTCAGATCAAATTCTTCAAGCAGTCTGAATTCCAACAGTTCTAAGAGACCAGCCGATGAACTAAACGATGAAGAATGGCGAGAACCAAAACGCCCTGCCTCCTCAAATCAAACTAAGTTTAATACCAGCCGAAACTTAGAAATGCACAACCGATTTGAAAACCTTCAAGTAGAGGAATCTACTGCAGCTGCTACGACCACTAGCAATGACTTCAAGATTGCTTCATCTGCTATCAAAAAAAGTGGACATGTTCCTCCAATAATCTTGGAAATGAAACCAGAATGGACACATCAAGCTGTACGCGATCTAATTCTCAAGTATAGTAACAGATTCCACTTACAATATGGAAGTGGCAATAAAGTTGCAGTAATCTGTTATTCACCTGACAGTCATCAGATGGTCAAAGATGGTCTTCGTTCTGAGGACACGTGCTATCTCACTTATACTCGCAAGGATGAAAAGACTCCAAAAGTGGTCATCAAAGGACTGCCGCTTTATGCCGTAGATGAGGTCTCAGACGAACTCACCAAGATCGGATTTCCTGGTACTACTGTCAAGAAACTGAAAACCAAAAACCCAAATGCTGTTTGTCCACCTCTCATGGTACAACTCCCTACTGGAACTGACCTCACGAAGTTCCGCCAAATCAAGTATTTGTTCAACTGTGCAATATCTATGGAAAAATTCAAGCCGAGAAATGTAGTAGGAACACAATGCTTCAGGTGTCAGCGGTTTGGGCATTCGTCTATAAACTGCAATATGACACCTCGCTGTGTCAAATGTACTGACTCCCATGCCACATCTGACTGTCCAAAAAAGGATAGAAAAACCCCAGCCTTCTGTTGTAATTGCGGACATCAGCATCCGGCTAACTACAGCAAATGTGCTTCACGTGTCTCATACCTTACAAATATATCCATTAAAAATAAAAGAAATATAACAAAAATCAGTGAGAAAATGTACCAAAATGAAAAGCAGGAAAACACTAAAACACCGAACGCCCCAACGAAAATGGACAGGCCCTGGAACTCCGTAGTGATAGGAGACGTCCCTCACGATAGCTACACAACACCACACGATGACGCTGCCTCAAAGGAGATGTTCGACATCCTAACTGCGATAAAGAAGTTGAAACCCCAATTCGTAGCTTGTAACTCAATGCTCGAAAAAGTCATGTTAGTATTGTCACATTTGGGACGGTATGTGTAACGACAACAACATCAAGGAATTGAAGATTTTATTTTGGAACTCCGATGGATTGCGCTCCAAACTAAGCGAACTCATCGAATTGGCGGTGAGTGACATGTCTGTTGATGTGATTGCTGTGTGTGAAACCAGGCTTAACCCTAAAACCAAAATAACAATACCCGGATATGCATGCTACCGTCAAGACAAGCATGTGGGTACTAAAGGCCGGGGAGTAGTAATATTTATTAAAAATGTTATTAGACATTGTTCTGTAACTTTACCTAAAACTACAAACATAGAGGCTGTTGGCGTGGAGATTGCTATATCTGGAGTGAAGCACACATTCATCTCGATATACCAGTCACCTAACTTACCATTGCTTCGAACCGACCTTGACACATTATTTAATATCGGCAAGCATATCATTTTGATTGGTGACTTTAACGCGAACCACGAGTATTGGTTCAGCAGCTACACTAACACAAGGGGACGAACCCTTATGTCGCACATGCTTGCGCGGGATTTCACCATACATTATCCCGATGAACCAACACAAGTGAACTACACCACTAGTCGTAAACCCACTAAACCTGATCTAGCGCTGACAATGAATGTTAAGAACGTTAACGTTCCTAAAACTTTACATGCTTTGTCATCTAATCATTTTCCAGTATTGCTAACTATAGGTGGTTTCATTGACATCACACCTAGCTTGCCGTATTACCGATACAGTGACACCGATTGGAGTAAGTTTAGGAGAACTTTAGATCAAAATATAATCTTGTCTACCAATGTTTACAAATGCAGGTATGAGATTGATAGCGCCGTTGACTTCTTTCAACAATGCATCCTAAATGCCAGGAACAAGCATGTTCCAACGTCCAGTTTGTCGACTAATAGCACTACGAAGTTGCCTAGATTTATCAAGGAATTAATCCGCGATAAAAACTATTTACGCCGGCAGCTTCTTAACGCCAGTGATGAAAACTTACGAAGTCACCTTCATAGGTTGATCAACATGCTTAAATCTAAAATAAAAAAGGCTCTTACCGAGTACCAGGATCGAATATGGAACCGTAAATTGACCAAGGTTGACAATCCTAGATCGGATATTTGGCGTTTCGTTAAATCTCTCAAGCCCAAACCCTTGGATATCCCACCACTTCAGTGTGAGGATGGATCCTACACGTCAAACCTTGAAGAACAGTCTGAGGTTTTGGCTAAAGTATTTCATAATAACATGACACTGACTAACCATTGGCAGGATGCCATACTCAATACGCAGATTGTTGATTCTATGGCTATTCTGAACAGTCATAACATCAGCAGTCTAAAAAATCCCATAAAACCACTGGAGCTGCGTAAAGTCATACTTAAGCTTAACATACGCAAAAGTCCTGGAGATGACGAAATTAACAACATGTTACTCAGGAACCTCTCACAGAAATGTGTCGTATTTCTGACTAAGATCTTCAACGGTTGTCTACAGATCGGATATTTTCCAGAAAGGTGGAAGAGAGCCAAAGTTATTGCCTTGAAGAAGCCTGGTAAAGACAGTGCGTTACCTACCAGTTACAGACCGATTAGCTTATTACCATGTCTTGGCAAACTTTTTGAAAAGTTAATCTTAACGCGACTAACTAGTGCCTCTTCCCATGTACTAGCAAACGAGCAGTTTGGTTTTCGATCAGGCTTTTCAACCAATCATCAACTGGCTAGAGTTTCCGAACATGTCGCTCACCACCTGAACCTGAAACAGACGACCGGAATGATCCTGCTCGACATTGAGAAAGCCTTCGACACGGTGTGGCACGAAGGACTCTTACATAAACTTATCACACTGAAAATTAACCTTGATCTAGTAAAAATCATCCAGTGCTATCTCCATGGACGTTCCTTCTATGTGAACATTAAGGGTTTTGTCTCCTCACACCAATCCGCCCCCTCTGGGGTCCCACAGGGATCCATTTTGGCCCCCTACCTGTTTATCCCTACTAATATTATAAATGTGAAAGTAACTCTGTCTGTCTGTCTGTCTGTCTGTCTGTCTGTCTGTCTCGCTTTCACGCCCAAACCACTGAACCGATTTTGATGAAATTTGGTATAGGGGTAGATTAGACCTCGAGAAAGGACATAGGCTATGTTTGGTCGCGATAACCGACATCCACGCGGGCGGAGCCGCGGGCAAAAGCTAGTATTATATATTAGCGACATCCCAACCCAGCCCCGTACTAATCTTGCCTGCTTCGCAGATGACACAGCATCATTCACATCATCTGATGACCTCGATCTGGTGATAAGTAGACTTCAGCTATCACTCGACCTCTTGCAAAATTATTTTACGAGATGGAAATTGAAACTTAACGGTAACAAAACTGAAGCTATCCTATTTACTCGCCGTAGGGAACCTCCCGATAGGAATTTGACTATCGACGGGCATAGTATCCCATGGAGGAAGTCGGTGCGTTATCTTGGTGTGACAATGGACTGCAGACTCAATTGGTCAAAGCACGTAACTAACTTGCGAGTCAAAGGTGCGCAGGCGTTGGGGTCTTTGGCAGATATACTCAATCGTAAAAGTTGTCTTAGTGCTGAAACCAAAATGAGAATGTATTCCGTCCTTGTAAGGCCATGCATAACCTATGGCTGCCCAGTTTGGAGTAGTACTTGCATGACTAATTACGAAACTCTCCAAGTAATTCAAAACAAAGCCCTTAAAATTTCGTATAATACGCCTCCCAGAACTAATCTTGCGGAACTTCACCGTGTTATAAATTTCCCAACGATTAGGAACTATATATTAAAACTCACATTTAAATTTTATAGTAAAAATCAAACACATCAATGTAGCCTAATTTCAAAAATAGGTCATTGTGATACTACAGATTATATCGACAGATATTGCACTTACCGCTTACCACATCACTATGTATTGTTCCCACCCGATGACCATACCTATGACCATACACCGCATGCACGAACCAAGCGTGTAAGACCCTTCGTTGGTCGCGGCGTTGCCCCGCGCACCTCACAGTAAGCCCTGAGCGGGGGGCGGTGCTGTGGTTCACAAAACGATGGTCACATAGTTCGCCAGTTCACAAAAGATCTTTGCACTACCTACATTTAGTAATATAATAAAATTTGTCAACTATCGACAATTTATTAAGTGTATTAGGTATACCTAATTATTATTTTAGTTATTGTGCGAATAATCGTGAATACTATTTAAGTAAATAAAAATTCGACTGTATAAAGTACAAGTACATCTATAGTTGTACAATGTCAAATGTTATGAGTTATTGTGTCTTAAACATAACTAATACTAGCCTAATATTGTGTAATAAAATAATAAATAATTTAAATCATGTAATAAACTTTAAAAGGTGCCTGTACCTGTAAGTGACTAATAGCATATACTACTGCTTATCTGTTATAAGGTATGTGAAGTGTAATTTTTATATTATATAAATAAAGATATTTAAAAAAAAAAAAAAAAAAGTTGTTTTTAGCCGCCATTGTCAATTGTCACACAATATAAATTACAATAAAATCAGCTAAGAACACATGGTTTTGTTTCATTTCAATGTATAATGTTCACGTAAACTGTCGATAATATAGTAAAAAATGAAGTTCAAGTACACAACATACACCATCAGTCTAAACGTACTTAATAAGTGATACCTACCTACTGTGATAGTAGAAATACTTTATTTTTTCTATGTTTTGATCTTTTCCACAAATGTATTTCGACCCTGAACTCCGCTACAAAATATGTATGCGACTACATAAATACGTAGTAGTAGTAGGTACCTACGTAGTATTTACTTAACTAATCTGTGTTGATGTTTTTGTTAAAATAAACGAATATTATTTAAAATACGGTGTAGGTAGAGAGGTACGATGGTAATACAACTGTTTACTATTTCTAGATATTTTACGGCGACGAGTAAATGTAATAAATCAGTCTATCGTAGTCGTCATCGTCGTCCGGTCTCGGTAGCGACGAGCTCCAGATTTTATTTTTTCAAGTATGCCGCACGTGAATTTATAGACATAAATGACGCTCGGCAAATTAGAAATATTTAAATTAGGTTTTGGCCTAACTAAAAATTGGCCTTCAAAATGTTGACGTCTGAAACCATTAATTAAATTAAATAATGTGGGAGACAATTTGAATTTAGTTTAGAGGCATGACCCGACATTATTATTATGTTGGCTCCAAATAAACACGTAAGAGCCACGTTAGGATAGCCGTAGAAAATCTCCGTGAGACGCGCTAATGGCGTAGTTAAGGAAATACCCTTTTCTACAAGACAAAGCAAAGTAAGCGGTATTTAGGTATTTAGCGGTAGGTAAAAGTAAAAGCCATTTCCAGTGCGCATAAACAACTCAAAGTTTTTAGGTGAGGAATATTTATAAGTACGCTAGCTAATGCCTGGTATAGCTACTTACTACTTTATTTTGTAACATTTAACTTCATAGCAGTTTATTTATTGTGCTGCATACCTACCTAATTTTAGTCTATCTGAGACACAAACAGAAATATTTTTTTAAACATATATCTTTTTTAATATACTTATTTATAGTTTTCGTATGCCGTTTTTACTACATTTTTTACTCCCTTAAAGGTACGAACAAGAACAAACATACCTTTAAATTAGTAGAGATAATTACTTACTCTAAAACTTATAACTACTCACTCTTAAAGCTTACTACAATTTTATAATGTACCTACCATTAAATATGTAATAATAATTTTACTAAGGTGTTAATATTTCATGAGTATTTTTCATTTCATCCATTTTGCTTATTACATACAAGTGCGCATGAGGTTCTTTAAATTTAATGATTATGCTATCCTACCAAACATTTAGTTTTCAATCTACTCTTATAAAATTTTACTAAAATTTAGTTGAGGACACTCGGAACATAAAACGTGTTAGATGCGTTCGCTGCAGTGGAAAAGCTTTCTCAAAAATTCCCAGAACATTTTTCATGCAGCAGTTCTTTGTTAGATTGTTTATTGTCTTATGATAAGAGCATCCTGTTAACACCTCAATATTTTTCATTACGTAGATCTTGAAGAGGAAACTCGATTAACGTTACCATTGTTAAGGTGTAACATGATATTTGATATCAAATAAGTACCTAAGCAGTTTCTTTAAGGCCATTAATAAAACTTAAATTCACCTCAGTATGGATTTGTAAATAAGTGTTTTAAAAAATGCAATGCATTTATTAACTTACTTTAAAGAAATAATTACTAATATTGTAATAGTCGTTTTTGTACTTACTGTAGAAACGAAAACAAACAAATACTACATGGGTCGCGGAACTCGCGGATAGGCTTTAGGAGATTTCAGTGTTTTGATACTACCTATTTACTTTTCTCGGCCTTATTAGTGACAACATTTTATATTTACAGTACAAAATAGTATAGTGCAGAATGTTAGCAAAAAATTGCCACATGGTATGCCGTTACGACTCATTGCGTTAGAGCGTATAATCCTAAATGAAAGCGAGTGAAATCTTGGTACTTACTTTGTAAGATTAAGAGACAAAATCAAATTGTAGAGAAAAATAAATTGGATATTATAATTATTCTCTTACACTTATATATAGAGAGAGTAAAGAGTTTTCGTCTAGGCAGATGCAGTAATCACAGTGGCGTTAATTGGACTTTTAAAATTGATGGACAACACCTCAAAATTTAATAAAGTCAATAAATATGCAAACTAGGTATGACACGAAACGTTGGGAATAGTCGAGAATATGGAGATTTAATAAATATTAAACATCGTGATGTGGAATTGCGTTTAAATTGCATATTGTCCATCATAAAGTTTTTGCATGTCTCTGCATTTTTATTACAAACGATATTATGCAGTAGGTACGACTTGATTGCGTAAGCGCAATGCTATGTTGTACTCGTACCTATGTATGAAAACATGATTCATTATAATAATGTACTTGTGCTTTGATTTATAGATACAATAACCGCATTATTTATTCACTTGTTACAAATTACCTACAAGTAATAACCGGTTACAATATGCATTAGAAGATTATTTAAAATTTTATAAGTAGCCAAATGTACCTATAATTTACGAATAAATTGAACTAAATATATAGAAAAAAATATGTGTTTTGTAAAAAAAGATGCAGGGTAGTAAAAAGTATTTCAGTTACTCGTAGAAGTCGTAGACTGGTGTTTGAGTTTAACCGAACTTGATGTCAATGAATTAAGAAAGAGAAAAGAGAATCGACCTCGGACGGGACTCAAACCCGTCCGAAGTCTATTCTCTTTTCTCTTTCTTAATCGATTTGAACAGTTAGCATAATAAATGCTTCATTCAATTGATGTCAATGCTTAATTTTATTACAAAAATCTTGAAGACGCCCGTTTTATGTTTATACTTCCTCTACCAGCCTTTTACCAATAGAGTTCACGTCAACTCTCAAGTTAAAAAAGTGCCAACGGCTGACCTAGCAAGGATTGCTTAACCTTCCAATGTTCTAACTTACTTGGTTATCATTGAGCCATGAGCCTTTCGATCGTTTCGACGTTTTAATCCATTGG
The DNA here is from genome assembly GCA_914767945.1 of Eilema depressum. Taxonomy (NCBI): domain Eukaryota; kingdom Metazoa; phylum Arthropoda; class Insecta; order Lepidoptera; family Erebidae; genus Eilema; species Eilema depressum. The sequence goes on from OU612026.1 coordinate 8,371,147, forward strand.
CGAGCAAAACCGCTGGTAGGTACGCCAACGAATTCGCGAGACAAAGGTCTAAACCTGTAATGAACACCTAAAAGTCCGCGGACTTAAAAACCGACGGTTTTGCTCGCTGGCTCTTGGTGCATGCTTGAAATTCTAAGTCCGCGGTGCGAATTTTATTTTAATAATTTATTTGCTCTGTCTGTCTCCTGATGTTACAGTATACCCAATTAACGAAGTAACTCCGTCTAGTAGGAACACGCCATGACTTCGCTAACGATGAGAGAGACTGTTTGGTACGCTAATGGATCACCAAAGCGGTTTGACGAGCCAACGGTTTAGACTGGTGGCTCGCCGGCTCGCCAATGGATCACCCCCTTTATGACTATTTTCGTCCCAAACATTATCCATTCATTCTCATTAGAATTGGCAATTAAGTAAAAGTGGTAAACATGCGAAAGCTCATTAGCATCTTTGACCAACTGAGACTATCTAAATTACCTGTAAATAAGCACCTAATCCACATAAATAGATCTAAAACATTTCAATCTACATAATATCACTGGCCGCCTTTTAAATCACGACAAAAGCAATGTGATTAAAATGCAGTTTAAACTGATAACGTGTTTTGCTAATGAATCAAACCGTCTGTGTAAAGCAAATTTGAACAGGTGATGGTATGTCGTATATAGATAAACAAGTAAGCTACACGCGTAATGGTACGCAATTACCGTAACTTCTATTACTTCAAACTAAGTTCTTTGGCAACGACCTTTATTATCTGCGGTAGTGTCCCATCACTTAATATTCATACTGGACCATCGGGGACTTTCAGTTTTGATATTGGGCACATAAAACTCAGATGTAATGCAAAATCCTTATGTAAGAATTATTTTTATTAGCAACTAACTCTATTTTTCACAATTTGATTTTTTTTGTGGTTGGGAAGCTGTTGTGTACACTGTACAGAGTGTACAGGTTTTAGAAAGTTCCATATTCTGTTGGAAAGAGTTTGCCAAAGTTTCATAACAATCGGATAAAGTAGGTATAATGGAACGCATAATAAATACTTAACCATTTTTGAACCACAAACAACCACATTAGCATCGAATTAAAAAAAAACCAATTCTAATTCATAGAACGAACAAGTATCATAAAATTATCTTGGCTCATTAATTTTGGGCGTATAGTGTATCTTTGTGACCATGTATTTGTGTTTTTATAAGTGTATATAGGTCTATGTGTATACATAGTATCATTACTTTGGGAAAACCTATATGTGACGTCAGTCACCTTGCCAGACAGACACAGCCTACGCATTCCACCCACATTTTCACGATAACGCCTCCACGTATTATCTAAACTTTCTACAACTTCCTTTATTTTTAGTAACAATGTAGACTTCAAAGGAATTGGGTTGAATTTAGATACATATTGTTAAATATAAATGCCCTGTGTGCTTTGTCAGACTCAGTTATCAAACACAAGTAATTCATAGTTAATGAGTTTAAGTAGACGCGTAGGCGCAGCGCATTATAAAATGTGTTATTTTCCATAGGTAAGTAAGTACTAGGTACATACATGAATAAAACTGAATCGCAATTTCATCAGTGGCCGACAGGAGGCGGGTGAGATTTCGAGAAACTGAATTCATAAGAATTGAGATTTCCGATTCGAAAAGTCTGCCTACTATACAAATCTGGAAGAATTTGCACATTTTCTTTTTTTATTGCTTTTCATACATGTACTGTTTTATTAGTGTACAATAAAGTTGAAAATAAATACATAAATAAAAGTAAAAAAACTAATCGAAGTCTATCTAAGTATTCTACAACACATTTTATATAGGTAGGCAGATTAATTATAATACTTATCACTGTGTCCCCTTGTGTCCATTTCAATTAGGCGAAAATAGATGTTTATCTTAGCGAGTTCAATTAATAACACGCTGATATAACCGCTATCAGACAGATCCACTGTTGCAGACAACTGAACATATTATATTTCTTAACATTCAGTCTATTTTCGCGACTGTATATAATTCTGGACTTAAAGATCTCTTTACAATATAATGTAAATGAGTGTTACAATAATGACCCCACTTAGTTTTATAGTTCATGATGTCGTGGGATCATGTACAAGATTAAGGTTTTAAATTAAAAATATCTTACATTACATCATCACAACACAATGAAAGTACTGGTGGTACCTGTGTGATATACAAATATGTGACACAAACTCACAGCAATCATAGAACCAGGTTTATTGACCTTGTCACAGTTTGATTGGTTTAAATATTCCATATTGGACAGTGACTAGCTTCTTGCAATACAATATTTTATCAAACAGCTTTTTAATTAATTATGACAAATATAATTGTCATCATCTCGTAGATCATGAGCATTAGCAAAGTTTCATAATTTATTTGCAAACATTCAATTCCTTACTGACATATCTTGATAAGACGGAAAAAGACCATGATTCAAAATGCTCGTAGAGTACATTATAATCAAATCTGTAACAGCCACCAAAATGTTAATATTTAGCAATTCATTCTTGGTCATATTTCTTATTTGACTTTATCGAGAATTTTAAAAGTTATATGCATGAAACCAGAGGTATTTAAAACATAATAAACAACAAAGTATCGCAATCTGCGATTACTATCACAATAAATACTGCAGTATGATCATTACTCACCTTCCGCTGAATACTTATCTAGACGTTATCTGAACACCTCCACAAATAATAAGTATTAAATTACTAAAGTTTATTTTTATGTGCTTTATGGTTGTGATGAACATGATGAGCGGAAAAAATTAATGTAGGTAACTACTTTTTAACTTTTTTAATACACGATTATAATGTCTCATGCCTTCTCTTCCTGTTATCAATAAGGATGCGTGTCGGTTCAATGTTAACAACCGTTATTTTGAATTCATAATGAGAATGTAGCTACATAATGTAGCAGTAGAAGGTTACTTCTGGCTTTAAATGAACAATCAACAGGTTGGCGGAAGGGTCAACTATTGCGCACGTATCGTACACAAAGTAATGGATGTCACGTTCAAACTTGAAAGAACTGACAAAGGTCAACGTATAAAATTGTTGACATTATTACTACAAGTACAAGACTGTTAAATTAATTATTGAGTCTATATTAGAATGGGCGAGAACAGCGAGAAAATGCTCTCAGTCCGTACGCACTCGAGAATTTGTACTCTGAAAGCTGTTCACTAAAGAATTCTTTTGTAGTATGTATGTATGTACAAATATTTTTTCTCGAGTATGTTTGTAGCTATCTAAGTGTAAATAGTACGTTTCTTTTCACAGTGCTGTCATACAAGGCCGTTAATGCTAAAGAATACTACAAGAAAGAACAGTTTTAGAAATGAATCTAATAATATACCTACTATTTGAACTTATGTAAACGGGACCCGGTCCATTAATTTCCAAGTCAGCAAACACTTTTTTGCTCAATTGAATAATGACTTTATTTTCTTGTTAGTTGCTCTTTAAACAAACAAAATCGGTATAGTAAGCATTCTTAATATGATAAGAAATCTGAGAAACACTTTTATTCCAGTATCAATGAAGCGAAAAACATTTTATGCAACGAATCGGCATTAGTATTACCGTTGGTTTTTTTTTATCGTCACCACTCACCACCACACGTGCGGTATGATGCAATTGCAGTTCGGAAACAATGTTAGAACTGTAAACCAGACTGTAAATCAATATGTATAAGGAAACCTGATTCTTTTGCGTCAGAGAATTCAATCCTTCATCCTCAATTCCGTTTCCTTTTCACTCAATCACTATTAAACCTTTTTTTACGTGTGGAAAGCCACTACAAATACTGGTGCCATCTCTTTGAGAGGATGACTCTGTGAATATGTCGAGTGATTATTGATGAATTATGTTATCTATAGACAAAGAAAAGAGTTGTAACGCATGTAATACTTTTTCAAAAGAAAAAAAATAATATGACGCAAGTGTCAAGTGTCTTTTGTGTTTGACGTTGTCTTCAAGCGTTCTACATAATATTCATTAAAAAAATATATTTGTTACTTTATTCAAGGAATGTTTTAGTTAGATTGGAACACAAATGGCTTTCAGTTTATGCTGTTCATGGTGGGATAAACGTGAACGTGTGCCGCGTATGAGTATTTCTTAATTTAATGAAAATAGCACAGTTTAGTTTTATTTTTTTAAATTCTGCCTACTAATAAATAAAAACATCTGTTCGTGGCTTGTTGGTATTTTACAATGAGTTCTGTGGTATTGTAACCCTCTTAACTTATCACACTCACGTGAGGGTTAATAAGTATAGTACAATTATAGGACCCCATAGGTTGTACCGCAAACGGGTTGTTTATAGGATGTTTTCACCTTGCTGTGTATCTAATATCTTTTTCTGATTTTTTAATCTTGTTTTTCAACATTTTGGTGATTGAAATTGTTTCATTTAATATTCTATGTTTATCGACGTAAATATTAAAGTTGTTTTCTATTGTTTCAGGCTTACAGTTGCGGAGCATAGAGGAGCCAGCAGGTGGCGCGGGCGCCGGAATGCCCGCGGCCACCTGCTACGACTCCGAGTGTGCACGTACCGAGGCTTGGCTAGATGAAAATCAAGAATTCGTCCATGATTATTTTATGAGGTGAGTACCGATTAATCCTTAAGCTATGGCACATGCGGTAGTTTTGGCCTTTGGAATATCTAGTAACTCTATCTTGACCAGTCCAGTCTCTAGCCAGTAAAACGCAAGAGACAAACATCAAACCTCTATAATTGAAAATATTGTATTACATGATCTCTGCCAAAGTACATGGTATTTGTGTATGATAGTTTACCAGTACCTACATTGTGTCCCATTTCATTTCGTATTCAGCTTACAAAGGCTAATTCAAACACGGTCCATGTGTGCTCGGGAAATATGAAGCATCACGGAAATCGCGTGTTGAAAACATCGAAATTCCAGAACCAGCTATCTATTCAAAACGTATCGAGGTATTAACACAGGTATTAAACCGTTCATTCTGGCATTAAGAGTAAAACTGACCGTTATAGTTTTCATTTATGAAAGTACCTACTAGCTGATCCGGCGAACTTCGTACCGCCATATTTTCTGATCCCGTTCCCGCTGCATATCTCTAATTTTATCAGTGTTTCTCTTCAATATTATGCATGTATTATACATATAAACCTTCCTCTTGAATCAGTCTATCTATTAAAAAAAACCACTTCAAAATCCGTTGCGTAGTTTTGAAGATTTAAGCATAGGTACATAGGGACAGACAGACAGCGACAGCGACTTCGTTTTATAATATGTATGTACCTTGGGCAGAAATTCAGTTCTGTTTAATATTATAGAATTCTTTATCCAGCTGCAAAAAGATTCAATAAAATTATTGCAAAAAAAGTTTCCCGCGCTATTCATGAATTTTCATTTTAGGAAAAATAAGGATCCGGTAAGCCTCAGAGCGGGGGAAAGTTTTTGCACATAACACATACAATAATCCAAAGTCACGTCCACATTGGCTTGTCACGTTCTGTGCGCACACAACGTATTTGCAACAGTGGTCTCTAATGTTGACACCCACAATGGAAATTATTTCTGTGTAGGTATCCATTTATCAAAGCGATTTCAGTTTTTAGTGACCAGTGACAAAATTTCCTTTCTCAAAATTACGACGTCAATATAACATAGTTTGATAATACATGATAAGTGTTATGTTTAGGGTTGAAAAAGGTATAGTTAAGTGTGACCTTTCTTCCTTCTCTCCCCTTTTGTAATGCGATGTATAACGATGTAAATTTTGATGACCACTCTTCAGTTCACCAACCACATACAAACAATGAAGGAGTGCCCTGTTGGATGCTAATACACTTCAGCCTTTAGGATATAAAGGTATCGATGTATAAACAACATTTCAGTACCTAATACCTATAGCTTGAAAAAAAAATGAAAATAAGAACTAGCACAAAACAACCCAGTTCAGGACGTGGGTTAATGGCACAGATGTAATACGGTGAAAAATTGAGTTAATTTGTATTCATTGGTAGAACGTCTCCAGGATGATTATATTCTTCGACGATGCTGGTCTTTCAGTCATTATCAAACACGGCTCGTGCCAAAATCGTAGTACAGTCACTTTATCAAGCTCGAAAGATTATTATAACAGCAATCAATTTGGTACGAGCAAGATGATATAATATATTATAGATTTCATATTTGAAGTGAAAACTTGTTAAGGCGCGTTGGAAATTTTTCATAGAACATTTTTTGAGATGAAAAAAAAAAATCTATTGAACTTGCGGCACTCGTTACCGACACCTCTTGTGACAGATTCTATTAATTCGCCCATAGTAAGATTTCACGTATTATTGTTTATAAATCCATATCCATACTAATATTATAAATGCGAAAGTGACTCTGTCTGTCTGTCTGTTGCGCTTTCACGCCTAAACCACGGTACCGATTTTGATGAAATTTGGTATAGGGGTAGATTAGACCTTGAGAAAGGACATAGACTATGTTTGGTCGCGATAACCGACATCCACGCGGGCGGAGCCGCGGGCAAAAGCTACATAATAGGTTGATAAGTTATTACTTCTGTTGGCTTTTCCAGAGTGCCATACATTTTAATGTTTAAAGCTTTGGTGTTAAGGTTTAAAGAATTAAAGTCACTGAAGAAAATTTTAATTTTGTTGTCATATACCTAATACCTACTATGTACTGGCAAACGCACTTGTGAGAATAAGCAATTTTATTTCGATCCCTGAGGATTTCCAGCCTAGATTAAACTGTGGTCTCCGGCAACAAGTCCCTGTGGGTTTGACGAAACATTGCGTAGTTACAGTTAGTTAGATCTCGCCGTAGCGTAGCCACTTCATTGTTAACGACGGCGAGGTCACGTTTTTTTGCAGTATGGATTTCCCCATGGGTCTTCTACTATACAAAGAATAAATTACTAAAAAATAAAAACCCAACTGCTTTTGAAATGATCGAAACAAGTTTGATAACATGCGATAACCTTTCTCAGTCATAAACTGAAAGAAAATTAATTCCAAAAATCCACCGCATAGTTTTTATTCACATTTCTTGTAACCTGTGACACTCGGCAGATGAATACCTTTCATTTCAGAGCTCATTCATCGAAATCCGTCCAGCCGCTAGGCCTTTAAAGGGAAACAAAACTACATGCATACTATACTCGTACATAATACGGACTGCCTCTGTGGCGTAGCGATGGTGAACGCGGCTGCTACGCAGGAGGCGCGTTTGATCCCCGCTCAGTGCAAATATTTGTGGCATGAATATGAATATTTGCATTGGTCTGGGTGTTTTTATGTATAATATGAATGTATTTACGAAAAAAAAAAAAACGTATCTAAGTTTGTTTATCCGCATTCTAGAACCCATAACACAAGCTAGGTAAATTATGCTTACTTTGGGTCCAGATAGCGTTGTGTAGAATGTCCTACAATATTTATTTATTATTTGCGCTTAACACATTACCCTCGCTGGCGCAGTCGGGTAAAAAAGGAAAAAAAAGAAATAAAATTTTCTGTATTCAGGTTTGGAACTTTTTTTCATTATTACTTTTATATTGGCAGATCCTAACAAAGGAGAAGTCTTGCCTACGCTTACGGTGGCAGTGAAACTTTACAAAATTGAGTTCAGAATGCGCCTATCGGGTGAACACCAACTCAATCGACCCAGTTTCCAACAAATATTTAACTTATGATACCCTTTTTAAACTGAAACCAGAGCTGTGAAAATGTTAAAATCAGGCATATAAATTTCAAAGCAATAACAAGAAAACAATAATTAGATAGATACTATGAAAGATGTGATGATAGATGAGATCATTCTCCGCAACATTTTCAGCTCCACCAATAAACATGGTGCCAACTGGGTCGAAATTATGCGCGGGTTTCTCCATTCTTTTTTTTGTTTTGTTTTATAAAAGAATATCTCAGTTGCTAACCGAAATTACTAATAGTAACTGTAACCCCGCCAGCTATGCTGAATTGCTTGTGTGAGGAGTGAGTTCACATCGGTGTAGCGTAGTGACCAGGATTCGAACCCGGAATCTTTCGATCGTAAGACCGACTCCTTAAGTAACCACTAAGCTGCCGATGCTTTCCGCTTGACTGCAGACTGCACGCGGTTGACTTACTTGTATGGTGCGTGGTGGTGGCGGACGTGCGAAACAAATTCTGTCTGTCTGTTTGTCTGTCTATCTGTCTGTTACGCTTTCACGCCTAAACCACTGAACTGATTTTGATGAAATTTGGTATAGGGGTAGATTAGACCTTGAGAAAGGACATAGGCAACAAGCAGTTCAAAACTTTTCGAGCCAGTTCCGTCTTTTAGTGTAAGCTCTTGCCTTTCTTTTTACAACAATGAGAGTTGAGATATTCTTCGTATCGATAGTACCTGCTCAGGATTTTCATAACGTGACTTTTCTCACCACATAAAATACGACCTATACCTACAAGATTAATAATATCTCAGTTGTAAAGATACTAAATACCTAGATATAAAATGAAAGTATCCAATATGGTTTTCCATTTCAGACGTTCTACTAGTATGACTATTTTAGATTTTCAGACGTTTTACTAGTATGTCGTTAATACCTCATGGCCATTTTACTAGTTTGACATTCTGATACGGAGGGGTTTCGTAGTCGTATTGTTCTTCTTCAAGGAATGTGAGAAACGATGAGAATTTTGTCAAATATTTTGTTGAAGGTAGAAACCACTTTTATGACTGATTCACAACTTATTTTAATGAAGGGGAAACGTCAAAGGGATGTACATTTTCAGAGTATTTTGTGGCTTTTTATTGAACTTTATATTGTGAGTAAAGTTTTGAATTTCATTTCAAATAGGGTCAAATAAAATTAAATACTTTAGCATAAAGCCTAGAAAGAGGCTAGAGGCTGAGTGCTTTCAAACAGAGCCGTACGTTCCTTTTAGTTAGAAATATTTGGTAGTACGTAATTCAACTGCGTTAACCATTAGTTCTTAGGTTTAGGTTTACTACGCCAACTGCCGAGACGCACTCAGCACATGCACGTAATTCATTGTGCCTTCTCAATGATCCCCTTTATCCGTATCGAAGTACATATAACAAGTAAATGGGTACGCTGTATCTGCTGCATGTGTCTGCGTTGTTGTATGCGGACGACTTCGGAATCATACCTTTACACTATTAAACTTTGTAACTACCCGTTTTCGAGCAGGCAATGACCCCCTCGCTATTTCAAAGGGCATATAAATAAATTGAAAGTTTGCTTGTGGTAACTGCACAAGTACCTACTTTCATATTTCGTTACTTTGTTTCCAGTCCTAGCAGCAAAGTTATATTAGACTACTTTGTTTCGACCTAAGTCGTAAACTGCCTCATATTTCTCTACGTCTAGAATAACTAAAGTATGTATTTCCAAGTTATTATGGTAAAATTATTCTAAAGTTACCGCATAACTTACAAAAACCCTAACAAATGTTAACTTTTACAGTCAATGAAATTAAGATGTCGGCTTATTTACTCATTGGACGTTATACTCGTACATAAAAACAAAACCCTGTCTAAACGTGGGAGTTTCGTTAACAAGAAATTGAGTGAAAGCTATTCTGTTAATTGCTAAGCTTAATTTTTACATTCATCTCGTACTTCAAGAAAGCTCTGAAGCCACGCAAATCTAAATATTAATAGCTGACTTAACTTAGATGAATGTGTACCATAATTTATTGTTAGAAGGCCATTCTTAATAGTTTTGTTAGGAGTTAATTGCTATGCCCCACTTATTCGAATTCACCGGCTTGTCACTTTTCGTTAGGCTTATGCTTTAATTAAAGTTGATTATATTTGAGTCTTAAAGGCTTTTTGAGGGTAAAGGAAGGCATCTGATTTTAATGGAAGATGAAGCTATCGTTCGTATCTTAAAGACTTGAAGATTCTTAAAGCGTGGCTAATTTGTTAATTAACTCTCTTCCAGTACTTTGCATTTCTAGAACATCTATATTTAGAGTAAAAAACACTTTTATCAAAATGAAATCAATTACCTTAAAAATATTTATAATTTACAATAATGGACTTAGTAGTTAGGGTACAAAAGTAGTGACGAAGATGACTTTTACAAATATATTGACCAAAGGGATTACAAACCTTTACAACTAAGAGATTAATTGATTAACATTATAATCAATCATATCTATAAATCTGACGCATTTATAATAATAGAGGTATTCAATTATTAATTCTAATTTCACAGAACTTATTTGACTATTACACAGACTGTGAAATTAGAATTAATGCTATCAAAATAAATCAGAATTATTTCGCATGTATGTATTTCGTTGTTTCATCGCTTTTCGTAGTTTTTTAACAGATTTACCAAGAAACTGACCTTATTCCAAATTTCACTATGAATAAATGAATGAATTTTTCATACATGCGTGTGATTTAGACTATTATAGATTTGCCCACAGGTAGAAACTCATTACGGTTGAGATTTTTAGATTTTACCTTTGAGAATAATTTTCTTCACACAGTCATTAAATATAATATATGTAGGTACTAACTACTCTATGTATTAAAAGTAACACATATCGCCATGAAGGATAATAACTAATAAGTAAGCATTTAATAAGGAATAAGTATTTAGCAGATGACATCCGTTCTTTGCAACTAATATTAGTAGGTACACCAACATATTGTTACCAGTTATTGTTTTAACAATCAATTCGTTTCTCGCTCCTTGAATGGCTCATAAAACGTTTAAGATAAAAACGACTTGATTAGTTTCATGAATGAATGACATTGGCTTAATAATGTTGTTAACTACGACTGCGCAGTAGTATGAACAACAATTAGTTTGTGTTCAATGGAGGGAATGTACCTAACAAAAAACTATATCGCGTCAGCTGTTCAAAGAAACCTGGTCTATAAACTTTCAACACATGAATTAAGCGATTTTATTTAGTTTAGATAAGACACTACGGCCTATATTTTTTGTCTCTCATTCAACATCCGGTTGATCGATACATTTTGTGTTATTGATTCCTCTTAGCCCCTTTCTCGAGTTCGTATCGTATTTAATTAATATTGTGGCTTCCGTCTTATTTGTAATTCGAGACCCAATCCAATCTCACTTGTTAGCTGGTACACGTGTCGATCAGAAAGCTCCGGTGCAGGTTTTCCTAGAAGTCAGACGGTAGTCGCTCCCATAATAGTAAAAATAAGCCAAACATAAAATGAAAATCTAATCAGGGCCTCGAGGAAAAACCCTCGGGTGCAGCTGAGATAATTGCTAAGATGATGATAATGACGTCGTCGTTATGTTGTCATTGAGCTTGACCACGAAACCTACATGATTTCAATTACTGTGTTAAGTTTTACAGGACTTTATGCTTTATGATAACTATAAAAGAGATTGTTTAATTTATTTTTTCGATTATTTTTCATTGAGCGGAAAGAACACCGAATTAACGAACAACGTGTTCAGACTGCTAGGTTGATAGAATTCTGTTATTTCCCCATCCGTATATAATTACGTCTATATATCGACGAAGGAGTGGGCAGAGGAGTATTTGCACCCCGCAAGCTATATTTTTCCTCCAAATTTATAGCGTCAACTAAACACTTTCGGATTAAAATATGGCAAATTGAAAGTACTGAAAGGGAAAGGTAAAAAGAGGATATCGCTTTTACGGAAGGCTTTCAGTGTGAACAATAAGGTCTCGTTGTCAGGGTCACGACCCCTTAACTTATTGAATCCTCTAACTGAATAGGTACTTACGATTTAGTTTTTATTGTTATATTGTAAGAATGTCGTATATATGCTCTTTATTACTGTGATACACTTATAGTAACAAAGGAAAATTAGGTAAGTACCTACATACAGTCTATAAGTATACCATCAATTGATTACGCAGCTTGACACCTAGGTATGTATTAAATATTATTCGCCTCTTAGGATAAGTGTTGATGATACTTAAACAGATTTCAATTGATTACTTTGACAAGACACTAATGCATCCCGTAGTTTATGATCTGACGGTCTGTCTGTAATGATAACTCATAAGTTATGACTCATTTATTCATCATATTCAGTACCTAGGTGATAGTGATATCGTGTAGTTTCAGTAGTTTCGATTTCGATGATTTTCGAATTCTTAAAGTAAAGGTAGATACGAAATTTAGCTTAACTACCTACTTATAACAAAACAGACAAACTAATATATATTTTAGCCTGGGAAGAGATTTGCATTCTAATGGTTTTATATTCTGAGAATTGTATAAGATGACGCCGACAGAATAGCAGGGGGTTGACGCTCACACTGATTAGTTAAAATTCGCGTTTGTCTAATGCATTTTCGACTTTTTTCAAGTGCAGAAACAGGCCAAAAATATACGTAGATACGTATACCTTCAATATCCCTACTAATATTATAAATGTGAAAGTAACTCTGTCTGTCTGTCTGTCTGTCTGTCTCGCTTTCACGCCCAAACCACTGAACCGATTTTGATGAAATTTGGTATAGGGGTAGATTAGACCTTGAGAAAGGACATAGGCTATATTTGGTCGCGATAACCGACATCCACGCGGGCGGAGCCGCGGGCAAAAGCTAGTGTATATATAATTTATTCCAAAACAAGCACATATCAAAGTGTAACGAGCGCAGGTTTATAACAGAAACTTCACATACAAATTGTCACATAAGAGAATTTCCATTTCTCACCAGTTCGACGTCCCGAAAATTGGATGGAGGATGTCACTATTGCACGATGTGGAATGAGCCAGTTGCCAGTTGAATATTTATTAGTTTAATATGTCTGTCTTTATTACTTACAGCTTTATTTGCAACATTTCTTCCTCTCTCGTCTAAATCCTCTGTGCCACAAAGAATCTTTAGTAAAATATTGACTATTTTTCGTTAGGTACCTATTTATTTATTCAAATTGTAAATTTGTAAAACTGTGTTCGTACTTATCTTAGATTTTGGGGAACCGCACCCCACAATCGTGATCAGAATAAATCAGGATTAACAAGTGATTCTAATTATATTCATCCCAAAGTTCAACTTTTGTGGTCAATCATAAAAGGATAGAGGAGGCATTTATCTATATTAAAGTCTAATAAATGAAACTACACAACCTAACTGTAGGTGCCTAAGTACACAAGTAGTGAAATCGGCCCATAGTTGACAACGCACATAACAATAATGTAATATGTGCTCGAGATTCCGTGTTTGATTTCAGGGTCAGGCAAAGTGTTAATAGGGTTTTCCCGGTTTTCTGTATGAGAATTCGAGTAGCATAATATCTAGACATGTCCCTGACTATTGTTTCTCGCCCTGTTAGGTTTATAATAAAAACACATGAAATAACCTACTTTTGATGCACACATGTACCTATTCTGTATCATCATCATACTGTCAGAAGCGCAAATGGTCGGAAACACAATGGTCAGATTCGTGTTATGACAGATTCGTAGAAGGTCTTATAATGTGTTACAGCGGATTCACAAAATAGCAGATTCACAGAATGACAATTGGGGTTATTCTCATAACCACTAATTTACAATGAAACATACATGGTAGGTACAGCGATTTAGGCACAGTTGCCAGAAACGTAGAATGACAGATTCGTAAAATGCTAAGAACGCAAAAGTCACGTCATGCAGATCTAATTATTCAGTAAAGACACTAAGACCAAGATGGATTGATAACAATTAAAATTTTATCCTGGAAGGAATCCTAAGAAATAAGGAATGGGGAAGAGTGATGATATGGTTTTCGGGCAATTAGAAGGATGTCGAGGATTGGAATACTATAAAGCTTTGGCATAACTTCAAACTTCTAACTAGCAAGTCGCTCAAAATTACTTAATGTTTGTTTACAAAGTGCTTCAATTGAGGCAATTTAACTTTGTAGTTAGTTGTTGGTCCTAGCTATCGGCTTTCACAACATGCTGCTCTGCTACTGCTTCTTGAGAGTCTCGCGGGAATTTGCTTCAGGCGTACTGGATTTCATAGTTATTCACATATTAGAAAACGCGTTAGTGAATTTATTTATTTTATACTTTATTGTACACCATTTAAAATACAAATGTTCTTTCACGCTTTTTGAGCAACCTGAAATTTACATAAAAAAGAAATTTAATCGATTCCTGCAGTAAAATTATTAAAGTAAGTCAATGATTCGTAGAATTCTGAATGTTCTCCCAACTTCTGTCATTTTGAGGCTTGCGCATAAATTCATTTAGTCTCACCACCGAATTTACGTATATAATCATAACAACATTAATACTTCAAAGGCCTGCTGCGACTAATCCCATTATCCTTGAAAGCTTTTGTCTGCGTTCAATTTAACTCAATATAATTTGGAAAACAAAGGGACTGTACAGAAATGTCGCAATTTTATTAAGATCGAGCAGGTAATTTTTTCAAAGAATTCATAACATTCGCTGTCCTATTTTTTTGAGAGGATGCCAACACTTGAAAACCGAAGCCATTAACAAAGCAACCTCAATAGACTTTCATTTCATATACCATCTAAGTGAATACTCTATTTAATTGAATTTGTTTAATTCCCCACCAAGTGCCACTGGATACGAATTTAAATAAAATTATATTTTAAAACCTTGGCAAGTTTACTTTTTCCATTATGTACGGTTCAGTTCTTCGCAATCCTGAAGTGTACCTATAGAGGAGTTTCAAATAACCTTTGTTCTACCGCTATTTGTAGGTACAAACAACTTTCCATCAGGTGGGCCGCGTGCTTGTCTGTGACCTTAGTTATACAACAACAGTTAGTTATACAATGTCGGTGTTTAATTTTAGTTTTTTTTTGTATCTTTATATCTACCGCCTCTATGGCCTCGAATTTTCTTTAGGGGTGGGTGATAACACAATACGGGGAGTATTGTGTTATCGCCCACACTAAGAAAGATTCTCTACATTGTCTCCATATATGTACGAACACCAGAAATGTATGTTTAAAACATCTCAACTTTAAACAATGAAAGTTCCTTTGTTTATTTCTTCAGCTTTCGTGAATCTTAATATACTTTGTATATTGCTTTCACTCGTAACTATAACAATACAATATGAATATGTACGTAGACAACAATGATAGATACAAAAAACAACCCAATTCCTTCTTTCGTGTCAATGGTTAGTTAAATGTAATTCCTAAAGGTGAAATACATTTTGAATCACACGAATTACTTCCATGGTTTAAGATAATTATCTCAGGCCCCAATTTTGACTGAATTTATTAACGATTCTTGCTTCCTATTCTTCATTATGATATTTTTGTATGATACAAAATGTATCATCTATTATTATCACATTATTTTGTCAATCGTAATTCGTTAAATTTAGCGCATCTAAATTTAATGAATTAGAATATTTATCCACTCTGAAGTAAAATTTTTCATCCCCGCCTTATTCTATTTTTGTACAAGCGCCAGTCTCGTAATCCTTTCCGCATATTCCTGTACACTAATGCTATAATCACGAGCATAAAATGCTCTGCAACTTGGTTCGTGGAAGTGTTTAATGAGGTAAACGTACCAATTGTCGACAGGAAGGCGACGCGGCAAGTGGTTGACGCGTGGCTGGTATCGCACGCGACGCCGCCGAGCGCAGAGCTCACGTCGCCGTCGCGAGCCGGCTCCGGATCCGGAGCTACCACACCTGTCAGGTAAGACTATGATAATGATACCCCACATTATGGTGTACGAAACTGTATAAATGTAGCTATAGTGCTGAACTCCTTAGGAAAATGGAGCAAGAGGTAGGCTGGTCGGACGCTTGTTTACCGTCGTGAATGCCTCGGTGCATCCAATATGCACCACAACTACTGGCATACTTAACTGACTTGTTGATTGTTTATCGGCATTAAGAAGAAGTTGAAGTTGATTGTTTATCGGATCATTTGCATGTATATTTTAAACATGTTGTAGGTACACATTTTTTTCTATTTATGACTAGTAAACGCTTTATACTGTAACCTCAGACTACTGTAACATACTCGCTAATGGAGGAAAAACTGATGCAGTTTATTTGATCTTTTCAATAACTGCCTCTCTTTTTTGGGGAGAGCACCCATTGTTATTATTTTTACATAAGGCAACATTAGAAGAAAATTAAATGTTCTGTTCTATAAGTCCTGTGACTAATTTTGCATTTGGTAATTACACGAAAATTCTACAACCAAACAAAAGTAGATATTTATGTAAAAGCTGCTGTTTAAGCCCAGTCCAATTAATGAGTTTTATACAACACACACAGCAACTTATCCCAAACAAATAGACTAGGTATTAGAGCCACAGATGCGCAAAACAGTCTTAACAAGACTGTTTTTTAGGCAACCTTAACAAGCTTATAGTGTTAAAGATATAAAACTAAATAACAAATGCAAATAAATAAGTCACCTTTTACAGAAGGCAGCTCAAAAGTTCATTCCAATTAAAAAGTTATTTTCATTAAGAGATTATAGTTCATTCGTAAATCAATGATGTCAATTAGTTATGCCAGACTCGATCCGCAGAGTCACTATTCGTTTGCGTTCCGAAACGAACCGAATCGAGTGAATTTATACAAAGCGAACTCGTAGTGACACTGTCTAAATCATCAAGACATGCAACATAATGAAAGAGAGCGAGATGTGTCCAACTAACTCTAGAAGCAGTTTTGAGCAGCCGGTTGCACGGAAATATTTCCAAGGACCTATGAGTATTTAGACAAGAATTGTTTTTTTATCTCAAATGCACTAACAAGACAAGAAATCTTTCAAAAACATGTCACACAACCTACAACCTAGTTCTCCACAGTCTCAAAATATTTATTAAAATTGTCGCAAGCATACTTCGAAATTCCCATTATCTTGAAACTTGTGTCCCCTATTCTGTGAAGTTCGCTGGTTCGCTGACCGCCTACGTCGTGCCTTGAGCACCATTTATATTCACCTAATACAAGCTGCTTCGACATAACTTGGAAATTCTTTAGCCTTTTAAGTAAACTTTATAATGCCGACTATCTTCACAAACCTTTCTTTGCTACACGGTATTTAACGATGACAAAGATGATGGTACACGATACGTTTTATTGTTCTGATCTTCTCCCATTTAGGGATTCTTATGTCACACTTTGAGACTAAGGGTCAATTCAAAGCAGGCGACAAAATTCTCGAGCAATTATAAGTGGTCATTGAATATCTTCTTCTTCTTCAAATACCAACCTTATTCTGTTACGAATTACCACCAAGCTTACCAAATAGTAAATAATAACGCGCTATTGTATTATAAGCTTATTTTAGTTAATATTAATTAAACAGCAACCCAGCGTGAACAAAACACAGAGAAAGAACTAATACTAACACAACCCTTACATAAAATAATTATTTTCGTTTTAGTACAGCTGATTAAGCTTCGTTTTTAAAAGTTTTTTTATATTTTTTTCCTGCATGATCTAAATTGGCTCTAAGAAGAGAATTATAAGATAGAAATATAAAAAATAAAATGTGATTTATACTCACATAAATACAGTTGCCAATATAGGGTCTCTACTTAGGTACACAATATTAGTGCGGGAATAATACATTGTTAGGTACATCATCATTATTTCGTTTTGTCATCTCCGTATACGGGTAAATTTATATTAGTAAGGTATACATTGTTGTATATTTTGAAAAACACATTGTACCTACATTATTGACATAGATTATGCCAGCAGTAGTAATAAACAAAGTAATTAGCAATTTAGAGTTCAAAACAATTTATCTCGCTGCGATATGTCTGGTATTATGGCAGGTCTGATAAAACTATTTGGCGCCTGTCATGTCATGATCACTGATTACTGGTTAATATGTAGATTTAGTACAGCCCTTTACATTAATATCTATAACTATTCCTGCTATGGAATTACAATATTTCATGTTCATTTTAACTGTATGGTTTTCAATGAATATAATTGTAATTCATTAGTTATTCATAATCATATTAACAGCGGTTTTACTGAAATTTATGCGAATAAACAATAATGCTTCCAAAAGAAATAGAAAATCTTGTTACATTTACTAAACTTAATTTCACTAACTTAAATCGCTGAGAGTTAATCGTTTTATCTTGCCGAAATTTTTAAGGCCAAATGTTAATTTTCAAAGCTGTTTTATATTGTCAATTAAAACTGAGCAAGAAAAGTTCTTTAGATATCCTAAACACGTAGGTAATTGTATTATACTTTTTAGGTTGTCGTTATTTAGGTACTGCTTTGTAGAGAATATAACCGTTTGTACATACCTTATAATAGTTTATTTTTTGTATATTATATCTACGTATTGAAATCTTTTTTATTTTTTTATAAGAATGTAGATATAAGTACCTACAACGTGTAATAATAAAGTAAGATTCTTTCTTGCAGAATTTAAATTTTCATTAATAAGTACATATATATATTTGAGTGTCGTATAATATCTAGCAGAAAAAAGAATAATCTAAATTTTCATTAATAAATACATACTTATATTTGATGTATTTGAGTGTCGTATAATACCTACCGTATTCAATTAAAATCAGAAATATTGTCGGGTAAGTTGAGTGGACGACAATCACGCTGCTTGACTAACAATACCATGTCACTTGACTGACTTTCTGAAATGGTTTCTCCCTTATAACCACAAAAATCTCCTTTACCTTTCCGTTGTCCATCGTGTGAACATTTTTGTTTGTGTCGGACAAAAATGTTTGAAGCAAAAGATGAATATTTATATGAATTTGTTACTAAAACAAAGTTAAAGTAAATTTCATAATTCTAGAGCGATCCGACCCAGCCTGTCTAATTAAAACTGCTCTCAATGTCCAATTAAGACCTAAGCTTCAAAGGAGAAATATGATACTTACTGTTTATAAAGTAAAATGTGAAATACTGGAAACGAGTGTTCCCGAAATTTTACATCTTACGATTGGTCTTGTGAGTCAGGTCACACAAAATAATGACGTGTATATTAAAAAAAATAACGTAGAACAAGTCTAAAATTAAAATGAATGAGGTGCCCAGTAGTCAAGTAAGCTTGGCTTGTCAACCACCCAGTCTTTATACAAGATTGAAAACAATTGAATGAAATTTTAAAGCAATAGTATGCTAACTATTCATTCGAGTCACGCCTGAGCCTGATTTCGCTTTTCCCATCTTAATCAAATTGATAACAATAAAATTATGAAACTAGCTTGCAATATGACTAACAATGGTCTGTAACTATAACTGCTACTACATTCGTGTAAAATTCGTCTTGGTAAGCTATTCTTTAGTGATGTGCCGATCATAACTTTGGCCGACTAGCCGACTAGCCGACTATTCGGTTTCTAAACAGCCGACTAATCGGCCGACTAGTCGGCCAAGCCGATCATGGTTACGGGTATTTCCGGAACGTTTCGTTTACAGATCTTTTGCGCGAGCCGCACACGCTGATCAATTTTCAAGTTTTAGGTGGTCGAAATTCAATTTTCTCAATATGAAAATACCTAGTTAGAAAAAGCTATCGACACGTGCTTAGGACTATTCTGTACACGTTATGCTACAATTTGTTATTTCAATAAATTATTTATTTTGTTTCATCAGATAATAAAGCTCAAAGGTACCGACTCCGAAAGTTGTGTAGATAAAAATAATTTATCTTTACGAAATGTATCTATTGCAGTTGATTGTCTCTTGTAGTGTAAGTTGTTTACTGAGAGATTCAATAAATAAAAATCGGCCAAGTGCGAGTCGGACTCGCCCATGAAGGGTTGCGTAGCAGCAAAGGCGAAAATTGCGGTTTATAACGTATTAAAAAAAAACTACTTACTGGATCTCGTTCAAACCAATTTTTAGTGGAAGTTTACACGGCAAATTTGGATAGGTAGGAGGGGAACACTACTGACGGTGGAGGTGAGCGCTGATGTATCACAAGGTGGCCACCCTAAACCTACAACTGGGTCGCAACGCAAGTCCCAGTCGCCGTCACGGTGTTCCTCTCTGTATCACGCTATGGACCCGGCGACCGCACGGTGAATCCATGGAGTGCTGAAAATCGGATCTCTTTTAGATTTATAATTCTCTTAATTTAGAAGTTAGAGGGGGGGGGGGGGGACAAATTTTTCACTTTGGAAGTGTCTCTCGCGCAAACTATTTAGTTTAGAAAAAAATGATGTTAGAAACCTCAATAGCATTTTTAAAGACCTATCTATAGCTACCCCACACGTATGGGTTTGATGAAAAAAAATAATTTTTGAGTTTCAGTTCTAAGTATGGGGACCCCCAAAATTTAATGCTTTTTTTTCTATTTTTGTATGAAATTCTTAATGCGGTTCACAGAATACATCTACTTACCAAGTTTCAACAGCATAGGCCTTATAGTTTCGGAGAAAAGTGGCTGTGACATACGGACGGACAGACAGACAGACGGACGGACAGACAGACATGACGAATCTATAAGGGTTCCGTTTTTTGCCATTTGGCTACGGAACCCTAAAAAGGTGTACGTATACCAATTTTGAGGCTATTTTTTGTTTCTCAGACCATTATCTTTACAGAAACATAGGAAAATAGAAACTTTTGGTTCTTTAGGACCACCCAACCCTCAGCTATTATAATTAATGGGATTTTCTTGCCCATTTTTACCCTTCTTGAACAAAGTTTATGATTTTTTAGATAACAGTGCTCAAAAAATATCGAGATTTTGTTCAATCAGCTTGATGCTTATCACCCTCCAATCAAACCTATGATTGAGCAAACAAAATATATGCTATCTGGCATTGTATTATATGCCATTGGAATGCCAAATTTTACTGTTATGGATAAAAATAAGTTGCAGAATCCTATTCATAGCTTTAGAACTTCAGCCGCTTAAAATTGGATAGCTACTAGACTACTAGAAATTGGATACTACTAAAATGCATTATTATCTAAGGTACACAAACCAGTAAACCGGTATGAAGCCGGATAGTCGGCGCTCTTTGCCGACTAGTCGCCGACTAATCGGCGACTACAAAAGTGGCCGGATAGTCGGCTTTACCGACTAGTCGGCGACTAGTCGGCATTCTTTGAAAATCATTCCTAGTCGACGCAAGGAAATGTATTGTTCCGATGTCAGTAGAGGGAGAGCTGGCAATACGTCACTGTCGACTGTAGTTTTAAGTAATGCCTACGCTTGTTCTTAGTAACCGGAAATTTGTATCAGACAAGTACCTATAGGTTCATCATCATGATGATGATGAAGTACCTATAGGTTACGGTGAAAATGGAATTTAATAGAATAAAATATTTTACATTGAGGCATTATTCTCATTTTTGTGGATTTGAAGAGAGAGGTGCCTGTAGGCCGCCTACCTATTGTAGTTAAGGTAATGCTGCTCTACACTTATTCTTCACGAAAACATGGCTACGGAAAGCAAGCCATTTCATAAAAAATCCATTTGTTTGTAAATTTGGTGGTTGTAGGTGGAAATTGCTATCTCCTACTGTTTCAGGCGACCATTGCGTCTGATAACATGATAATGAACCGCGACGTCACCACAACGTCACTGTGTTGCACCTACATACCTATGTGTAACAGTTCAGATAACTTCAGTACCTAGGTATCGTAGTTTTAAACCTACGAAACACCCGCCCCTTCGATGAATCAACCTTCAACTGCAACTCTGTTTATATTATAGCGTTACCCGCGTGTATAAAGCTAAACGTATAATAAAGTAATAATTTTACTGGTATTTTGACTATGGATGAGATTGAGATTTGATGCTTAGGTATTACTAGACATTACTGGCGCGATATAATACAATTTAGGCATTGTTCACTGTCTGAAATTGTAGTTATACTCAGCGATGCACCTATTACAGAATATTAAATTTCAGTCAACCTTCAGCTCGTCTACGTAAAACCCATAATTTGTAAGTCCGTGGTACCTCACTTTTATTTTTTAAGCCGTTGCCCTATTTTTTTGTTCTTCCACCTTCTATTCGCATACGGCTTCTTTATATTTTAACACCTTTCATTCACTTATAGTTGGTAAGACGAATTTACTCTAGGACTCATCGAATGTCATATTATTTATGCATTTTCATGACTTCTAATATATGGGTTAAAATGGGATAATCACCACAATTTTTTTTTCGTAGCCAAAAATAATATCATCAATTAAAACATATTTTTCATTTGATAGGAAGATCTCAGCTCACGAGTTCGAGCGGGGCGGTCTTCTAAAGCCGTTGGTAACGACGGTGGACGGCACACCCACCTTTCTAGGAGACCAGCCTCCCCACGCAACACCTTCAAGACCACAAAGACGGTCGCGGCACGAGCTGCGCCAACTGGATGAGAAGGAACTTATATTTGAACTGGTTAGTATCTTTACTCTGGTACTCATTTTGCTTAAATATTAAAAGCCAAGAAGCCGTTTTTATAAATTTAGATTTCAATTCGGTAAAAAACTACCTGTGCTACGAAAATAAAACTACCTATGCTACGGAATTAAAACTACCTATGATACGAAATTTTGCACGGTTAGGCGTTCAAAGGCAAAAACCACGTATAGCATGCATCCGAATGACTGCATTAAGTACACTTATCTGTATGAGACCTACGAACAGTCATGTGAATACAAATCATTAAAACGCTATTTAGAAACTTCAGAATCTAGAAACTGATGCAAATGGAATCTTCACTGAGAGAATGTGTACCGACTGGGTAATAATTTGTTAGGTTTAATAAAATTTGATATATATCACAATGGAGGTAAATAAGACAGTCTCTGAAGAACAACATTAGGTATATTAAATTGTTCTCGAGTGTAAAATGTAATGAAACTATTTTCTCCTCAACGTACGTTCGTATTGCGACACGTCCTCGACATAATAACAATAAATATAAGAGGCGAGACGGTACTTTACGTACGAGACATACCGCATCCTTATTCGTGCCATCATCATAATAACTTGTAACATTGAAAACCTTCCAAGCACTATGTTTAAAATATTTTAACACTGTTTTACTACTTTGTAACACAAGAGTAGGTAATAAACATGTGGCGTTTTTATCACTGACACAACATACCTGTTTATAATTTATGTTAGAAAAAGAAACAGATCAAATACCTGATAGTAGGCGGTTGCCGATGCCGATGAAGGCTCGCCAGGAACACGAAGAATGGAGTATATTGCTGCATATAATCAGTAATTTAATATGAGGCTAGTACTTCCCAGACGGTTTATTATTCATGCTTGAAAGACCATGGCTCTACCGTCCTCAATAATTTATGGTTAACATAATACTATTATCTGTTCTGTGAATATAAATCAAATATTTAGTGTTTTTAAAGTAAAGTAATTCTGAACTTTATATATTTACATTTTTTCTAACAAATAGATAAGAAAATAATGGTAATTTAATTACTGAACTAATCTGTTTTAGTGAGCATTATGTTTCGCTCCGGTACAAGCACGCTCTTTAGAAATAGTAGTTTGGATTCTCTAACTTTAATCTCGTAATTATCAATTCAAATGATCCCGGCTCAACCTTTCTGAGCCTTGTTCCCCGCGAAATCCTCTTAAACAAATTAGAAAAGATTACTTAATCAGCTACCTAGCTAAATCCCATTTGAACTTACATCTTTTTTTTTATTTAAGCAAGTAATTTGAACAATGTTAATACCAGTTTAAATGAAGGCTTTCTACAAATTGATTTATGTCTTTGCCTTTTACAAGCTGTTTTGAAATTAAAACAAAAGCATTGTTTATTATTTCGCTATTAGGCACTCTCTCCCCAAAAATAAGGTTAGTGAAGTAAGCACAGCTGATTGGAACAGTCTTGATTAATTACGGGATGTCCTATTTTTATCCTTTGTTTTATTCATGCGACGAAATCAAAGTTGTTATTGTTTCAAAACGTTTTATCAATATTTACTACAAAGAATAGTATACCTACTTATGTGCTGTGTGGGTGTAATAAATTATTATTATTAAGTATATAGAGTTATTATCACATAATAACACACTTTAGACTATCACCATTATCACGCGTTTGAGTTTGAGTGTCAATAAACATTTTTAGTCATAATATTGTTGTAATATACACCGGACACGATATTCGTTAATTCTACACACTAATTAAAAATATCGGCAATAAGTAGTAGTGTCGTGTGTTGGTTCGAATGGTGATTCGACTGGAGAGATACTTTTTCCAGCACTGATCTTACTATTTGCTACTTAGAACGCCAGTGGTGTCAGGTGCGGAAAGCGTTCATGGATTACGGTAACTTACCATAAGGCGGCCTACCACCTTTATTGTTGTAGAAGTAACAAATTCTGTAAAAATATCGTTCTACTTACTAACTAATAACTTTTTTCCAAATTATTTTCCCTCCATAGTCAATACCCAGTTCTATTTTTAGCATATAGCCAAAACTTTATTGAAGTAATGCTCAGATCAGCATAAGATATCCAGAAAATACTGTCCTACTTTTAGAAAAATCGCAACCCTCCAAATTATAAATTACGAAATAAATATACCGGAAATATCAAATTGAAATGTACGAAATCGATTTAGGCACGCCGCTAACAATCGACTACTGTATTAATTGAATTCGCTGCGGATTCTATAGCTATCAATTTTTTAGTATCTTGCTCGGTTTTTTCCTCACTGATAAGATCAGTGATGAAAAAACCGAGCAAGATACTACTGTTAATGCTATAACTTAGGTAATGACCTAAGTTATAGCATTCAATACTTATACATCGAATAAGGTGTCATATTATATTAATAGTAAAAAAATACTAATAGGTAAATATTCAGGTAAATTTTCAAAGTTTTTCAGTTTGGCTGGGGTCCCATAGATCTTGGTAGGACCCCAAGGTGTAAATGCGATGCGATAAATACCTAGTTTGGTTAAATAATTGCCTTACAAGATTTGTTTACATGAACAATCATTAGTTAACGGTAAAGTTAATTAAATCGTATTAATGAGGACATCTTCAGGCTTACCTTGTATTTGTATTTATACATAGCATTTACCCACAGATTCTCACACCACCAACAAAATGTTAAGGGCACGCCTATCCCGTTTAATGTCAATTATAAGTTAATTTACGAAACACAATCGGGTGTCATTTTACATGTGTACATACCTAAATTAGGCCTCTGTCGGCTCGCCACTGACAGCCAGGGGTCAACTCCGATAAAACAACCGCTTGATAATTACATGTAAACATACTGCACGACCCGCCGTCCAGTGCTGGAAGCGCCACTTTTATATAATAAAATGTTGCTCATTTTATAATGATTTTTATTTTATTGTTCCGGTATGAGGAATGAAAATAATGAGTCAGCTGCTTATCTCGCTGTGATTCATTTGAGAAAGGACCGTTAGCAAATTGCTATTTCAATAATAAGTAATTTGGCATTAGGGAAAATAGAAAATAGTGATATATTGATTTTCTGAGTAGTAACAAGTATAAAATTGACATAATAAGTGCTTTTAATACGAAGAAGAGTATGTATGTGTAGGTACTGGACTAGATAATATTGTTATATTAGAGATACTAAAATATGAAGCACATTTACACTTTATTACAAACGGATTTGTTGTTATCTGAACCACTCAAGATTAATTTGTCCTGCCACGCTGTCTTGCTATATTAGTTTCAAGAGGTACATCTTGTAATACTGATATTACAAGATGTACCAAAAACTTGTTTTTATTTTTTAAATCTTGGGCTTTGTTTAATTAACGATTCTGAAACCAAATTTGTCCGTGGTAGACGCAAAAACTACTAACGAAATTTTTATTAGAAGGATCTTGGTCAAACATAAAAACTGCCGTATCTTTGATTATTATGGCCAAATACATAACCCTTCTTGACAGTCGGGTTAAAACAATAACCGTCATCCTCACGGGCGGAGCCGCCGTCATCAGCCAGTAAATAACATTAGCAAATTTTGTGCCAACCAATTCCTGTAGACCTGTTATTGGTTAAAATAAGATAAGATAAATATTTATTTCGCAATAAGATACAAGAAATTTAGCTCTACAAATTAGATCACAAAATCTTATACCAATTTAGTATCACATTAAACCATGTTAAGTATTTACTTGTGTTATGGGTAAAATATTCACATGTTGCTCTTCCATCTATTATAATTCCGTATCTCAACTACTGACTGCCGACAGAATGCCCGCATTTGATAAACGGGCGCCACATGCGCTAGTACATGTGCACTCATTCTTAACTATTCGAAATTGTCAACGTATGTCAACAGAGATCGAATATGTTATCGGTGTACTGACACGGAAAATTATGGATAATAGGTCCCGCCAGCGCGTGAGTGACTGATTTTACTACGAGTAGACTAAGGTGACCGCTTTCCATTGAGCGAGCGATGGGCTTGTTTACCAGATTATTACATAAATTCAGAAGGTACGTATTTTAAAGTCAGACGTATTGAAATATCTTCTAGCTATGTAGGTAAAAACTAATCATGAAGGTCAATTTGATCATAAAAGTCAGATTTCTTGGGCATTTTTTTTATAACTTTTATATAAAAATAATATTACAGTATCGTCTGAGTATGAAGATTTACGTTGCTGTATTATTATAATGATGAGCAGCTGGTTGACTGACTGGCTACATAAACACAGAGTAGGTACCTACTTCTCAGCGCTACGCGCGTGTGTGGGCGACCGTGAATATTCATAGTTCATTCATTGATGGCTGACGTCTACTAAATAGCTGTTTATCTGTAAGATATAGATTCGTAAGTACGGGCTCACCGAACCTTTCATCTGCTCATCTTTAGCACTACATTCAGGCAAAGAATTAACAATAAAGGATTCGTAAAATAGCATTAGCCAAACGAGCAAACATGTTGAGTGAAGAATCTCTCCGCAAATACAGTAGTCACAAAACCCACAATTGAATTTTCTAAACGAGGTTCCACTCTAACCTAAATGTTTTGTTGGGGGTTCTCCGATTACTGGAGCATCACGCTCGACCTAAATTGGCGATAATTAATCATTTCGTTAACGCATTGAGACAGATAAATTTAACGAAAAAGTAAATAAATAACAAATATTTAACCAGAATCTCATTGACATGTTAATTTTTGTACTGACTGAAAATAATTTACATTCATTAGATAACATAATAATATATACATTCAATCAATTCATTAGATAGAATGTCGTCAGAGTATACCTAAAGGAAAACTGATGTTTTGCAGCAATTCATATTTTGTGTCAAGGATTGCTATTTATTGTGTAGGTACCTATTAATTACCTATGAATCAGATCAGTGAATTAGCACACATTTCAATCTCCGTATGCATTCCATGAAGTATGTGACCTGTAAACCTCTTCACTAGATTAATGACGGAATAATGTCAGCTCAAGGCGAATTTTACGAAACCAGGTCGCCGTTGTTCGCAGATGAAATCAATGGAGTGAATTTAGCTGTTCAGAGTGCCGTAATGCTAGGCTTACGGTCTTTGATGGACGTTAGGTATTTCATTATGTCAGCCTGTACACGACAACTATCGAATTTGGGCAACTCTATAGATCACTTCGAGTGATAACGGGATGAGTCACGGTCGATAAGTCGATAAATTTCGTAAACATTGTATTTTTTCCCATAAATCACTACCATGTGGAAGTTCGTATGTTTGTATGGGACTTTATTTTATATTCTTTAGGTCTGTTATCTGGTTGAAATCTCGTAACTAGGTATTGGCCATATTATGAAATATCTTCTAACATAAACGTAATGCCAGATTCTTAATACTGGGTGGCGCAAAAGTAAAGACCCTATTTGGTTCGGCTATAACATTTTTTCTAAATTAGAAAACTAGATTTAGGTTTTTTTAAATGTATATTTGTACCATTAAATTTCGTACCATTAGGATTTAAAGATGATGTCTTTTAAATGGTGACCTCCAGAGTTGATACACATTTGAGCCCTATTTATGACATTTTGCATAACTTGCCGTAACACTTCCTGCGATATGTTCGTTATTTCTTGACGAATGTTTTCTTTTAGAGCTGCGAGAGTCTGTGGCTTGTTCACATACACCCGAGATTTCAAAAAACCCCAAAGAAAGAAGTCTGGACTGGTCAGATCGGGTGATCTTGCAGGCCAAGGCAAATCGCCAAAACGAGAGATAACTCGGCCTGGAAAAGCGTCCCTCACTAAGTCCATAGTGTCGCGCGCTGTGTGTGCCGTAGCGCCGTCTTGTTGAAACCAGATGTGCTCCAGCCCCAATTCGTCCAAACTGGGTATCATAAACTCACGTAACATGGTTCTGTAGCGTTCTCCAGTGACAGTTATCGCATTGCCTCCAGCGTCTTCGAAAAAATAGGGTCCGATCACTCTGTCAACACAGATGCCACACCATACAGTAACTTTTAGTGGGTGTAGAGGTGTTTCTTGAATAATGCGCGGATTATCAGTGCCCCAGAACCGAGTATTCTGCTTATTGACATGCCCTGAGAGATGGAAATGCGCTTCGTCCTCATAACCAATTTTGAAGGAAAATCATCCTCTTCAAGGTTGAGGTTTATGACGCGCTGGCAGTAATCTAGACGAGCTCGGTGGTCAGCAGGCAGCAGCTGATGAGTCATTTGAGTTTTGTACGGGAACATCTTTAAGTCTTTCACCAAAATACGCCGCAGGGTCCGTCTGGAAATGCCCAATTGCGTGGCACGTCGCCTCGTTGATGTTTCTGGACACTCTTCCACATCTTCGCGCACAGCATCGATATTTTCAGCTGAACGGCCTGTTCTTGGTCTCCCAGACTTAGGTCTATCCAATGTTGAGCCAGTTGCTTCAAGGCGTGTGGCAAAGCGTCGAATTGTGCGACCAATCGGTGCCGGACGGTGGGGAAATCGTCGACGAAATTCACGTTGTGTTCTTATCACTGATGAATTATTCCGTAAGAACATTGACACAATTATTCCACGTTCTTGGGGAGTAAAACGGTCCATGTTTATTTTCAGTGTATTTTACATTTGTTCACTACACAATTTTCAACAACAGAATGACAGAAAATGTCATATAAAAAAAATAAAGGTATTTTCTTTAGTGCCAGTACTTTTGCGCCACCCAGTATAAAGCGCCGCTAGTTTCACTCAGTGAAATATTAAAAAAAACTTGAAAGTTTTTGACATGCAAAACGGTGGAATGATTATAGTGGGTGTCCTTTTTTAATATTCATCCAGAATTGCAAGTTTTTATGGGCTGTAATTCTTACGCTATTCCTGTTTTAATAGCCAATCCTTCATTCTCTTGCGCTTTGTTATAAATATAAATTTCATAATAAGTTACTGTGTTACCTATACACTTCACTTAATAGGGAGTGAAATGCTGCAGAGTTCCCAATTTTTTCGTTCCTTGGTTTAATTTTCACAATAAAAGTACAAAGTGAGATAACTAATATAAGATATTAGTAATCTCTCACTCCATAACAACATCTTCACTCACATACCTACCCTTTGATACGAAATATTGGGCGCTGAAATATTCACTTTTCAAACACATCTTTTCGGATATCTTGTTCATTCCAGATCTTGTATTTTCATCACATTATGGGGAGGCTACATGTTATCTACAGAAGTAATTTATATGATATTGAAGACGGCTGAAATATGAATATTTGTGAAGCATATTGACGGAATATGTAAATCTACCACACCAGTAGAAATACAGGGCGGAAATTAGTTGGGAAATCATATTCGATGTCGGGAATAACCTCGTTTAAGTTTGGACCGTGTGGGCGGACAGGGTATAAGTTTGTTGACATCTCTCTATGCATCTTTTCGTCGGTCCACTGAAAATTGAACTTAAACAAAGAACTTAATATCATTCGTGTGGTACACAATAATCGTAAAGAAGTTTTAGAATATGAAAACTTATTAACTGAGATTATGACATAAATTCTAATTTCACCCTTGGTGTTACTCGAGCTTTTATTTATGTTAATACTAAGACCCCTTAGAATTAAAGAGTTCAATGAACTCTGTAGAATTCACATTTTAAGTAGGTATTGTGATTATATTGTGAAACGAGCAGATCCAGTTTTCTTCAGGACCCTGTTCACTTATTAATAATATTAAATCCACGGGTGTAGGCAAATTTTAGTTTCGGAGGGCTCAAAGTTCTGAGAATACCTATTATACGAAATCAACACAGATTTACTGTACCTGATCTATTTCTGTCGTGGTTCTAAAATTATACTAGTTCCATAAGAATACACAGAAATATCTCCCTTAATAAGTATGTTTTTATACACTGGAGATAAGTCCTGGAGAGTTTAATTATTTTTTGTTTAGTTTGGAAGTTATTCTCAACCCCGTCAGAGTTGAATAAAACTAGTTATTGTAATCTGTGATCTAGGGAACTTTTAAAACTTTCTCGGCCGTTTTTGTCCACTGTATTTTTTGTTCTATGAAGTAATGCAGTAATGAATGTTTGTGAGTCTCATTGATGGTCAAAAAGTAGTCTATATAATTGATTTCATGTTTTTGACGAAGCGTTTAGTTACTTTGAAATTACATTTTCTACGGAACTCTGAAATAAAGTATATTTAAACCCACTGTTGATTAGGTTTTTGTAACAATGAATATGTACGCAAATAAATCTTGGAATGTAAATTCAACTTTAATTGTACCATCGCGATTTAAACATCAGCGGCCTTACCATAAACTCTTAAAACAGGTCAATAATTGAACTGCTGTCATTATACTAACTGCAAATGTCACTTTGTAATCCTATATATTTATATGACATTACAAAGTGACATTTGCAGTTGGCAGAATGACAGCAGTTCAATTATTGACCTGTTTTAAGAGTTCATGGTATGGGCCCTGTTCTGTGTGATTTGACATCCGAATAAAAATACAATAATTATTTCTACACCATTGAGAATTGGAGCTAGATTGTGGTTAGTGATACTTTTCAACATACTTTTTCTTTGTAATTTGGTGGTACTTTTCCTTAACTTGAAGTATATATAGGTCTAAGTATATTTGATCTATAAGTACTTATTATTATTCACTTTGAAAAATATCAACCCCCCCAAGAACAATGAGGTTGTAATGTTAGAATAACTAAATTAAAACAAGCGGTCCTTGTCATTAGAGCCTATGGCCGCCGGGACCTTAGATATTTTGTGGTAATGATCCTCAGTATCCGACAGTTATGTCTACTCTACGTGTTCCAGACCACACACGAAAATTTATGCAGTAATGTTTTATACAATAATTTTATTTTTATAATACCAAAAGTCAGTCACGGAATTTTTTTTAAATATATTGTGATAATTATTATTTTTATTATCATTTCATTTGATTTCATAATTACAGGTACCGTAAAATGCGGTGAATTGAATAGGGAGTATAGAGAAGAGAGATAGAAGTGTATAGAGATAAAACGATCTGGTTGATTATTACAAAAAAAGTGACCATTTTATTCCTATTCACCCATTATTCGCCCCCTTCTTCCAATACTACATCAATTTGAAATTAGAAACTTTTGTGTTAATCTTATTATTTTCCTTGCAGGTTAAAGACATTTGCAACGAGCTTGAAGTGCGAGTGCTATGTCACAAGATTCTTCAAAACGTTTCCATACTCCTGGACGCTGACAGAGGATCGCTGTTCTTGGTGCAGGGCGAAAGGGCGTCACCTAACCCCCAAAATGGCAGGTCAGTAATATATATTATTATGTGCAAAGTTTTTGTTGTGGGTAGCATAATACATCATGTTTTCGAAGGATTTATCGATTGACAGGACACGAAAAAAGTTTATTTTACGAAATGCTTCATTTTACAGTCTACACTACATAGTACTAATACTCTGCTTAGAGACTAATTCTTTTAGGTTCTATAATGTCTGGCTTACCTAGACAAAAATGCATAAAATTTCTCACACGAAAATTAAAATACTACTATGTTTTTACAGCGATTCCAGTATAAAATTTCTACCAAGGCAAGTTCACTGAAATAGTTGATCGAACTTTTTTCAGTAGGTATATAAAAAAAGATAATGAAAGTCTATAGTGCAATAAAATTAATTGAACCTTCCAATAAGAAAAACGTACCGCAACTATACAGAAAAGGCCATTTCCAATAAAAGGTACGAACCGAATCAGAATTTGCACTTGAATGCAAGTCGACTAGTACGTAATCAAAATTTATTGCTTTAGGAACAAGTTTATGCCACTGCAACGCTGGGATGAATGCCTTGGTAATTCCATCGCATTTGTGGACCATAGGCTACATAACACTATATCACACTCTCCAATAATAAATGTCAAAAGTAAGATTACAGAAAAGGAGAGAAGTACTAACTTTGATGGAAACCTTAGATCACAAACGTTTCCAAGAATACGCCTGTATTCTTCAGCTACTTCTTCAGCTTTCTAAACTCATGTTCTGAGTTATTTTACTGCGAACTGACATTTATGAGATGGTTGATTCATATCTCATTAGAATTCTAATGAAGAATAGGTTAATATTACGTATCCTATGCATGCATAGAGTTTTTGTGGTTTTATTCTTTGTCTAACGAAAATATGATTCGTCTAGACTGTAGACGTTCATCAAACTTTTCAAATTGTCTTCAGTTTAAGTTGGTACAATTTAAATTATCATAAGAGCTCATAATATGCATAATACAATCTTATTAAAAGACGGTATGGCAGCCCAATCATTTTTTAAATATTTTCTTTTATTAATATTTTACCAACATTCATGTTAAAGCTTTTATCGGCGTTCAAAAATGTACGCTCGTGATATATTCGATACATTATTATTCAGCTTAGCCTCGCTCTGATTTCTGTGCCAGGATTACTGTGTGCCCACACACTTCATATGACGTCATATAAATAATTCCAGCTTTATTCTTTTATTTTCATTCATCGAATATGGTGTTTCAGTTGTTTGAGATTTTTTATTAGATAATCTTTGATAAATGAAATATTTGGAGTAGGTTCCTACTTTTTATTTTTGTACATAATGTGGATTATGTAAAATCATCTGAGTTGAAGAATGTCTAAATAATAAAACTAGCAGTTATATCTCATGTAGAAACCCTTATGGCTACGATTTGTGTTTGTTTCTAATTAATAGGACAAGTCATGCTAGAACGAAAATATTTGAAAAATCTTACAGTGCCCATGAGATCAGCAAACATGGGTCATAATTTTACTATAGTTATGTGGCCATGGTAATTGCTATCTTGAAAGATTACTTGTAGACCCGGTAGATGGAGCTGCAATTATGTTATACGTTTTATTTCTCGAAATAAGCCTGTGCGAAACCATGATGTGTCAGCTAATTCACAATATTAATTACATTTAAATAATATAACTTTGCCAGATGA
Organism: Eilema depressum; assembly: GCA_914767945.1. Classification (NCBI taxonomy): domain Eukaryota; kingdom Metazoa; phylum Arthropoda; class Insecta; order Lepidoptera; family Erebidae; genus Eilema; species Eilema depressum. The sequence goes on from OU612026.1 coordinate 8,404,550, forward strand.
CGTTATCTAAGTGCATAATTATGCAATGTATGATATAGTTTAATTCTCATTACCTTTAACAGCGCCAGGGAAACTACTCCGAACATAATTACGTCTAGACTAAAGTGTCTAATTGTATAATGAATATCAATAATCGTCCTGTCCGGTCAATGACCTTCATTAATTGAATCTGGATACTGCCGACTGCAAAATGTGCAAGTGACGTTTGCAGCTATCTTACTTACGTTAGTTTCATGTTCACGACGTCATGAATAGAGAAAATGGTAGTCACGAGACTCACGAGTCACGAGATATCCTTATAGGTTTTTTTTTTAAAGTTCGATGATCCTGGTTTCAGGAGAATACATGGGTGATATACGAACGTCATGGATAGTACTTAAGACTTTTGGATATTCATAAAGTCGATAATTGTCATTACTTGCATTCTCTGCTTAATTTTACAATAACGTTCTCTGACAAAAGATCTTTTGCTGTTATTTCTTTATAATTCGTTTATTAACAGTAATTAACTGGTTCTTGATGGATGGTTGATAAATGAACCTCTGGCGCAGGCTTTCCTCTCGGAGTTGGGAGGTCAGATGGCAATAGATAAAAAACTTTATAACTGAAAGACAAGAAAGTCAAAAGAAATGAAGTAGTATAAAGATCTATTTATTGTAGTTGTATATATTTTCCTATTTGTCTCTGCTCTGTTTTCTCATCAAAAACCTTTTACAGAACAAAAGCTAACTTCGTGAAAGATTGCAAGCTGTCGGAAACATAAATGAATACAGTTACAGTGCATTTGCGTCAGGAAGCATATTGGTTTGCGAACTAACATAATTTTGAACAAGTTTGTATTCGAAATAGCTCCAACAACGGATGCACTCAACATATTGGCAAAGTACACAAGACACATGAACGCACAATACTTTTCAGCATTGTCAATGCATTCTCCGCACTCATGCCAATTGATAAATTTATGCAATAACACAAATGCACGACAAAACATAGCAAGTAAATCGCATTGGTTTGCTAATAAAAATGCCTGATTTGTAATCGACAATACGAGTTTGAGTCTATTATTGAGTCTGATATTGTGTCAAACTCGGCAATTTTGCAGATATCAAAAATACTATTGGGTGTGTGAAACTGTGTTGGGTGTGTTGTAAATGGTGATTTACAAGTTTATTTCTTCGCTAAATTGCTAGTGCAGTTTATAGGCGTGTTAATGAAAAAAAAAATGTCCTAAGTTTCTGCTCCTTGATTTAGACTTGCGCTCGCTGCTGTATAAATTTATATCTCAGACATTCCAAGTATCACATAAAATCCGACGTAGTTCATCTGTGGTACTTTTATTTGCAATACAAGCTCTCGTTTTATGCTGGCATTCCCGTTTACGCGTGTGATAGGTGTTAAAAGCAAAAATGCTTGGTGCATATACTATCGTTATAGGGTACGTGTGTATATCAAGCCCGAGTACAAAAGCTTTCATAAAATATTTCCAGCGTTTCTCCGTTTTGAATGTACACTTGTATGTAGGTACGAATTTTTCCTTCCAGTTTCAACAACTCCCAACCCTTTGAGGGTTTTCTAAAATGGAATTTTTATACGGAAAATCATTTGAAAACGTAGGTATACCTACGTAAGTTGTGCCTCGCCAATAAAGAATATGATTTCACTATATTTGTTTAATATTTCATTAAGTTAACCCCGAATTGATTCGCAATAAAATCTCTTCTTCTAATGTACCATTTAATCGCTCGACGGTTATAATCCATTATGGTAAAACAAAAAATAAATGATCAGGAAATAATACCGTTATCATTTATCTTTTAGGGAGAAAAATAAAATTTTCTTTCGAATTGTCTGTGTTGTTACGTTGGCTTTAAAAGAGGTATGATAAGTAATTGCTTCTTACTTCTTAGTAATAGGTCTTATTAGTGTGTTACTCTAGTATAGTAAAATTATGTTGCATTAAAAATATTTTCTTGTCTAGGAAAGTATTTTCAACATAGATTAGGTTAGTTAGAAGGGCGCCATACCTTTCGTGATAGGGTTCTTATGATATGCACGAAACAATAGTATCCAATTAATGTTATGTACCTACCTACTTGGTTTTTAATTCTACATTGACTATGGAGGTGCGATTTTAACCTTCGAAAACTAAACGAAACCACTAGTTACATAAACATTTGTCAATTGAACCCTTTTAGCGTACTGGAGAAGTATTTCCGAGAGATTGGAACACTCTAGTTTCCTACTAACTATGTCACTGTTAATTACAACCTCAAACCTACACAATCAAAATTTAAAATAAGTTATTACTGTTTCAAAAGAGAGCCGGTGGGAATTATGATATTAAACATTTTGCCGCTGGTATACTAAGTTTTACTATAAGTTAGTTTCGCTGCTGAATACTCGTAGTACTGCAATTACGTCGTAGCTTTATCTTAGCTCTACCTACTGTTTGCATAATGGTTTCTATTCTTAGGAATTGCTAGAGAAGATGCCTACAATACCAGCATACACAGAGATGGTTAAAAGTATTCCTTTAGGGATTATTTTCCATAACCATGATCAGTGCAAATGGATCAAAACATACTTAACTGATATTAGGGTATCACAATATTATAGGGCCCGTATTCTAGAATGGTACTTCTGAATCTCGATTTGTCTGAGGACAGATTGTATAGACAGATAATCTGTCAATCTGTCTCTACAATCTTTCCTCAGATAAATAAAGGTTCAGAAGAAGATTACTATTTTAGAATATGGGTCTCAGGACTGAGTGTGGTTCTTGAATACGGGCCTTAGTATTTATTTTACTTTTATATATTATGTGTTATCGTGTAAATCGCGTAGGTTAATCATTTTTTATCATCTACTGTTCCCACAGCAAAGAATATCGATGGTTGTGTAATACAGTGTATAACTTTACATCATCGGTTATCATACACAACAAAATAGTTACCCGCTTTCGAGATAAATCACACTCCTATGGGAGCTTGATTTAATGTGAATTACCGTGCTCCAGATACAAATGCGTCCTTGACTACGGAGTTAATATCATACTGTTTTCATCGTTGGATATTTATGTGAAACTGATATAAGTACAGGAAAATACAGATTTTTACTGTATAATAATTCCATACAAGGGTTTTAACCTATGCTCTATTTTGATTGTAAATACTATGAAGCTATCGAACATTTGTGTCTGTTATCCTTCCGATGGGAGATTACGTAGGTACACTAGGTATTAACTTACCTACTTGCTTACGTATAACTTACAGAATCATCCAAATTAAACTTGCCATTAGTTTCGTTTGTATGGTATCTATCAGGAAAAACTGGAGTAGAGCGATCCCCAGGTTCTGAAATGTGAACGTTCAATGCAACTGTCAACAACTGGCAACGAGTCTTGATTACGTATTTGAGGTAAATAAACAAAATTCTTTAGATTTCCCAATGGGCTCGATGTACATTATGTTGAATCTTGTGAAATCGACTGTGTTTAACTATTAACGCCAAATTACAGTAGGGACCACATATTGCAAGTATCCAATAGGTTAAGTTCTGCGACTTTTTTTTTCAAACATCTCGAAATCTATAAGACGTATAACAAATACTAAACAAAAAAACAAACCTAAAATTATTGATCTATCCATAGATTCGTTCTATTGAGTCTTACATAAGCTTGGTAACTTATTTAAGAGTAACGCTAATTGCTTCTAAAACAAACCCCTTATTGAAATTAGAGATCTATCCATAATAAATAAATTCAAATTTTTAATGAAATTGAAACTTTGCCAAAAAAGTTATCAACAAATTACAGAATATTTTGGATGACAAACTTAGAAATTAAATGCTTGCTCTACCAGACAACTCAAACAAAATTTTGTAATTAGTAAAAATGTTTGTGAATAGAGCTGCAAACTATAAGAAGTAATATAGATAGGTAGTAACCATTTACCACCAGCCCTAATCCGGGCTTCATCCATAGCTTGCACTTTAGAGGGCGCGGGCCATTCTACTACTCTTTTATCCTTTCCATAATTAGTTTATGGGAGGGAGGGAAAAAAAAACTACCGTCTTAACCCTCAACCCAGAGTGGAAGGTCTGTGCCAGGGCTTCGTCCACCTCTCAGCAGGTGTACAAGCCGGTGGATGAGGTTGACTTTCGCCCCGAAGATCCTGGTGTAGGACACTGATATCGGGTCGGGTAAAAAATTTATGACTTAAAAATGTCTACGGGTCGATGCATTTAAGTGCTGTGTGCATTTTTGATATCCCTTTTCAATTATGTTCGCCCGTTTGATAATATATATTAGGTATGTGCGTAGAAATAACTAGGTTTTACTTTTGAAAAGAGATGAGAGCCTCTCACGGGATCTGTTTCTATGCATCTTAATCAATGACATTTTCTATATCTATACTAATATTATAAAGAGGAAAGATTTGTTTGTTTGTTTGTTTGTTTGTTTGTTTGTTTGTTTTTTTGTTTGTAACGAATAGGCTCCGAAACTACTGGACCGATTTCAATAATTCTTTCACCTATAGAAAGCTACACTATCTGGGAGTAACATAGGCTATATAACATCACGCTACTACTAAAGGGAGCGAAGCAGTGAGCATAAATGTCAATAAATCGGGCAGATTTCCATACATTCTTTACTAATATTAGATTTGTATTTTTGTATTCGAGTAAACTCAAGAACTACTGAACCGATTTCAAAAATTCTTTTACCATTAGAAAGCTGCACTATCACTGACTAACATAGGCTATAATTAATTTTCAAATAAATAGGGATCCTGGATAAAACTTCAATAATGTAACCCAAGGTGTAAAAAAAATGACCTAAAAAATTCCTTACATCGCGTACGCTGCGAAAACTATTGAAGATAGAACAAAATAATGTACTGTAGAAATGTATAACTTAAAAAGGTCTACATAAAAGTCCGCGACAGCATATGTCTATCTAATAAGGGTAGCTCACAATAACCATTTTTATCTTTTACAAATTATAAAAAAAATATGTGTCATTTTCGAAGCTATTTTTAACAATATAGTGTTAAGCCTTATCTGACTAAATACGTTAGATACATTTTACATTTAATGTAGATCAAAATTGCCCTTTACACTGTATAATTATAATGAATATTTTAGAATCTATTGCAGTATGAAAGTAACGCGCGACGGTATAAATTCAAGCCGAAATGCCGATCAAAGTCAGACCACGGAATCTATACCTTTATATTAATTCTTATCTAAATAAATCGTTTGGTATTTAAGATTGTTTCAATACCTGTTGATTAATTTTTGAATTATTGAAATCGGACGTTCTATTCAAAAGATATTACGAAATTATAATGTCAATAAATCCGGTAAATTACCATACATTATTTGAAAACTAATTATTATTACGAGCATGGGCTAAAAGGGTGCAACCACGGGTGTTCGAAGTTTTTCACGAGCGAAGACAGGGAAGGTCAGCTGAACACAAGATGCAACGGTAACGGGATCCGAATGCGGGATTGGAACCTCCATGTGATGCATCTTGGGTAACGGAGGCATTAACGCCCCTCACCCAGGGGAGGCGCTACCGCCTACGGCAAATACATACAGCAACGGGAGCAGCTCTATAGAGGGCTGCTCAAAGGCTTCCCACATGTCCCTCTGACTACGAGGAGGCCCAGTAGAGAGCAGGAAAGGGAAGGGCTGGTCACCGAGCGCGGACGTGAGGATTATAGGTCCGGCTTCCTGTCATCCCTTCACGCCCGTCTCCTCCCTTTCCGGAATTCGATGGGACATCGTGCTTCCCACCTCTGAGAGGGCCATCTTAAAATCCGCCGGGGGGTGCGGAAAATGCCCTAGGCAATTTTACACTCCAGCAACTGAAGACCCGCGACGGCATGCTGTTTAGTGGGTCCGAATTCCACATGGCACTCCTGATGGCTGACGGGGATGGTATCCGAGGCAATTTTAGCACGAAAGAAAAGTTTGTACGGAATCCGAATTCCACGCGGGCGGAGCCGCGGGCAACAGCTAGTCTTATATAAAGACATATCTAGTACGCTATTCGGGAGTTCATTGTGTGACCTAAAAAAAGCTCAAGGTTTCATGAATATTAAAAATAAGCTATCAAGTTTTCAAATTGAATTTCTAAATTTTCAAAAAATCTCTAAGTAGGTACTCCGCACTATTATAGTCTAGCCTAACAGTCTCTCAAATAGACTTTGATTACTTAACGCAAATGAAATAATCAATCCAAATTCAGAAAATATCCAATACTTCAATAGTCAAAATAAAATTGAGTTTTAAAGCACCCCTTTCTTATTACTCAATATCATTTCACGGCAACACTAAACAATTACCGGCCGGTAATTAAACGTAACATTCGTACGAGTACCGTTACACAACCCATTCCTATTCCCTCGTCGTGAAATGTATATTAATCCAATTTCTTGTGTAGGTACCTACAAATATAGTACTTGAAATATTATTCGCCAATTCTGTATACCAACACCTCATATTATAATAACGGAAAAAATGCCCCAATGCCCTTTGATTTCATGTAACGGTAGAGTGTTCTTTGTAAAACGCGACACCGCGTTAAAGATACAAAGTTTGGGATGGTTTGGGCCTCTGACAAACAGGCAGCTACTAATTAAACGCTTCGACGCAAGTCCAGTGGGAGTGAGCCTTTAGTACCTACCCAAATACGGAAACTTTTAATTAAATATCGCGGTTTTTATTACACAGCCACGGGGGAAATATTTACCATGTTTCATCGAGAATTATGGTATACTCAGTCCACTCTCGAATAACGGTGGTCTGATGGTGGAAAAGTAATTAACATTTAACATTTGCAAGTTACAATACAATATTGACATAACTAATTTAGGTTACGTGTATTTGGTTTACTTTGGTGGAGAATTAAGAGTCAGAAATTTAACATCCTAGAAATAGATAGATATCTTACAAGAAATTATTTAGATACTAGGCTATTCTGTGGCTTTTACAATTTACTTTCATTTTACTGTTGTTTAACTAATCTTACAAATCCTGCTAATATTATAAACGTGAAAGTGTGTGAGTATGTGAGGATGTTTGTTACTCTTTTACGTAAAAACTACTGAATGGATTTTAATGACTCTTTACAATAATATAACTTATACATCAGAATAACACATAGGCTATACATCAGCGATGAACGGGACAGAATTCCACGCGGGCGAAGCCACGAGTAGCAACTAGTACGAACATAAAATACATACATAACATATACTCACGCCTGTAAATCGCCGAAGGCGTAAGCAAAGGTGTATTATAACCCACATTTCGCCAACTATGACTCCACTTAATAGGGGACGAGCCTATTGCCGTCAGCGGGCACTTATTCATGGGGTCTATATTTCTGTCGGATAGAGAACAGTCCTATTCTTAGTCGCCCTCTAAGACACTCACAGGCAGAGATGGGGTGGCCATATTCTACTCCACCGGGAACCAACACGGTCATAACATCTATACTATTATATAATTGTAAAGTGGTCGTGTCTGTACATTGGAGATATTTAAAAAAAAATACTTGGGTTATGTTATGTTAACGATACTGAACACGACATTTTTTTTTTTGAATTTCCTGTCTGTTTGTCTGTTTGTCCGCGATGGACGCAAAAACTACTGGACGGATTTTGATGCGGTTTTTTTTTGTTAGAAAGGGCTTACTCAGACATAAAATCTTACGTTTGTTTGATCGCAATCGGTTGAGTAGAACCGAAGATAATGAGCAAAGGTCGCGTAAACCGAGATGCACGCGGGCGGAGCCGCGGGCGGAAGGCTAGTAGAATAATAAAAAAATATTTTTACAACATAAGTAGGTAGTCGTCTTTTAGGAGAAAAATTACATTTTCCTCAAAGTAAGACAATGTAACATATAACATCGGGAGAGTGCTCGACTGTTTGTCATGTGTCCCGGAGGACTTGCGACAAGAAACCGCGTACTCTTCGTTATCGCACATCCCCTGGGCGACGATTTAGTTTAATAGTTGTGATTTGACTACCTATTTGTCTTTTGATTTCATATCAGTTCTGAAGGATATATTTCATACTTCGATACCTTGTAATGTTTGTTTTGATTGTCGTTTAAGTCGGTGTCGTTGGAGCTAAGTTAACTACGAGTATTTCAAATCTCGTAGGGATGGGATTTCATTCGGATCAAAAGAACTAAGTGCAGCTCAGTTGCTAGGCAGATACACTTATAGCATTCATCATGATTACTAGTAACAGGCAATAAAATAGTAATCTAGCTAAATAATGAGTCTTACTTAAGGTATGATTCCGTAGCCGACCGCATACGACAACTGCCGACGCATGCAGCACATGCGCGCAATTCATTGCGGCTTCTCGATGGTCCCTTTTATCTGTATCTGAGTTTAACAAGTAATGTACGCTGTACGTGCTGTATGCGTCTGTCGTTGTCGGCTTCGGAATCATACCTTTAACGAAACAATATATTGAATTATTAGATATGATTTACTATTGACATTAATACTGTAGAATACTCAACTGCGGTTTACGAGGCTATGCGCAAAGGCAATTATTATTCTGATTTTCTTTTTCCATTGTGCTATTTGGAAGGTGTAAAAGTTCTACAGAATTGTGTAGTTATTGGCAATTTAAATGCCATTTAGTCGATATCTGCCAGACATATTTAAGATCTGGCGCAATACCGTTAAAATGTGGGTATTGAAAACACCCGACGCCCCCTAAGGAAATGTTCGGTCTCCATGAAATTCGTGTACCATTTTGTGTTAATGACTTGCCAACTGCGCTTTGTTTTAATATATTATGGAACCCTCCAATGGAGAGTTTTATACCGAATTTCAGTGACTGTGTTGGTTTGTGTTATCGCCATTGTTTCTGGAGTTATCTGTTTTACGTTCAATCCGAACTGAAATGCCATCTGGGCCCTGTAATTGGGTGCATAAACTCCCTAAACTGGCCATAGCTTTCTTGAATGTGGTGACGGAGCGATCAATGTTAAATCTTCCACCTATTATAATAGCTATATGTGTTACAATAAAAGTAGTACGAGGTCAAACATAATTGAAAAATATTTTTTTGGTTGCCTCTTCTTTGCTTAAAACATTTTGGTCCAATAGAGTTGTAAACTGAGGTAATGTAAACTATTATTCAACCCGTTGAGTGAGATGTAACACATAAAACGTGTGTGATCTCTTAATTAATAGGATACCACAAATTTAGATGATTATACCATTTTAATGATGTCACAGAAATAAATTATCCTTCAGCACATGGTTTAACCCGGGAAAGCAAATAGTAATATTGGCAGCACGTGTCGTTACGTGCTCCATTGAATCAGCCTCCATTAACGCGTACGTGAACGTGTTATTTAGTAAGTTGGGACTTGGGACTTTGTAGACCTCAAATTGTTACAGAAATTTTTACATTTAGTCGAGGTGTTGACAGACGGAAATTGCGTTTACATTGGGTCGAGGTGTGGATAAACAGAATTGGCATTCAATAGCTTTTAGTCAGCGTCGTCATGAGACATCGTAAGTATTTTAAATAAAATGATGGCCATGCAAACCTGTCACAAGACTCACAGGAGAAGAAAAGGCAAAGTATAAAATGTAAATAATGTTTGGCGATATTACAATCGTAATATTAAATCTGGACGGGGTCCGCACTCTATTGCATAAAAACGCTACAGTCAAGATAAGAATGAACTCAAAGCCGGGATGCTTCAGAAATTATGAAATGTGTTCACGTCCCTTGAATATGCCCAGAATATTTCATAATATATCCGCATTTAATATTTAGACGAACAAAGCTGCTTTGCGAAATTTACTGCCCATGTGTATGTTTATATTATGACAGTTGGCACAAATCCAATATACTAAAACATATTTATACACAATACACATAATAGATATGATATGTATATTGTATAAGTATATACAAAAGATAAGTGTTTGGCATGACATTCTATTCATTGTCAATATTTTTATACTTTGGTAGCAAATGTCTGGGATTGCTTCTAACACTGTCAGAATTATTTTCCAACGGGAACATCAATACCCAGACGGATGACCTCAATATAATTATGCGGACTACTCCAAGTACCTTCAATTTTTTTTCTGAAAGGAATGGTTCCAGCGTCATCATGGCACTACATCACAAGTTTTAGTTTACTCAGAAGCTATTCCATCTTCTGTTCATCTAGTAGGCTCTCTATGTCTAGTTTGTCTGATCCACCAGGCTCCCACCAGTGAGTAGGTGCAAGAGCACTTGGCAAGTAGGTGGAAAGATATCATTTTTTGAATTCTAAATAGGTAAATGTATCTGGTAGCCAAACCTTAACTTGCTTTCGCTCCAATAATACAATTAACTTCTCTAAAAGTCGGTAAACCACTTACCACAGACCTGTCATTTCATATCCCATAGATTAATTATCGAAACAGCAGCTGTCCTATTAATTAATAACCGGCACCGTAATGTGTTGAAAGATAATCAAATTATGATCATCGCCAACTGATGCAAATTGGCTAATAAAGAACATAATTTATGTTGAACGAACGGCCGCATCTACATACCCTGTCGATGACGGCTGCTACCGGTCGCTATCATGTATTGCCGACTGCCACTGCCTTCGCGGTTGGTGCGATCTCATTACTTATGTACCTACCTGGTATATACAGCTTATTCGCAGTGCGGTTAGTGTTACGACACAATTTTATTAATATAAAATACAGAATATATTTATTCAAGACAGCTAATATATCAAAAGGGTCACTTTCACTAACAAGCACTAAGTTAAACCCGGCATGAAGTATTTACATACGTATAACACTTTATAACAGCTCTGACCTTTATATGTAAATACGGTAAATGTAACGCTGACATTGCAAATTACAGCGAAGAGCGAAGGTCGAGGGCGCCTAAGATCGATGGAAAGAGACGGAGTTAACGCTGTTATATTCTCAACTAGCTTTTATATTGCAATCTTCTACACTTCCTATGGCTATAGGAAGTGTAGAAGATTGCCCCAATTGAAGAATCCCATATCAAATTAGTAAATGAAGTGTAAAAGTAAATATTATCGGTAGGTATAGTAGCAAACTTTCCTCTTGGGGTTAGGAGGTCAGGCGGCAGTCACTCTCGGATAAGCCGACATACTAATCAAATACAATAAACGGATAAAAGTGCAAACTTTGGACGCAACTAGGACATCGCTATGATGATGATGATAATGACTATTGAAGTATTGTTTGCTATAGAAATGTAAAGTCGAGTTTTTTTTAAAGAAACCGATGCTGAAGTAAACCTACTTCTAATCCCAAGATCGCCTTCGTCTGAATAGTCAATGAAGAGTGACAATTAAAACTTTGTTCTCACAAGTGAAACGGGTTGCTTTTATTAGGCAACTTGGCCAGGGTCAAGGACACGAAAGTTCCCGAAGATTTCCGATTCAATCCGAACGCGGAAATCATAAAGAAATGAAACGAATAACCGATGAAGTTTGAAAGGCCGAATCCTTCTGGAATGTAGGTCTGTACTACATATGTGCCTACTCATAATATTTGTCAATATAATAATAATTTCATTGGCCAATTTATGTTATTGCTTTCTCTATCGCGTATTCTACTTTCAAATACCTACTGTTTCATATGTTCTCTATTAAATTATGTATTGATAAGTAATCTATTGTTTCCTATATTATTTTTTATTATTTTCTGTTGTCCGACATATTGTTTTCAGAGATTTATTAAGAATTTACTTTAGAAGTTTTAAATTTGTTTAATTTATGGATTTCATTATTCAATAAAGCAATTCAACCTTACTATTATTACATTCAGTATGCTGGTATTCGGATGAGACAGTATTGATTCAAAAATTACATAGCTTCTATCTTTTGTAGGTTGGATTTCACCAGTGCAAATTTTCTAGTGCCTAAGCGCTACATGAACGAAGATAGCCAAAATCAAGGATCGAGGCCGACCTTCTATAAAACTATTATTAATTCTGAGCTGGCGCTTCACTTTATACAGACTAATGTAAACTGTACGCGTAAATATAAACAGTTTACTTAAAGTCAACGTGTTTCTCTTATAGTGCTTATCCAATTATTCAATTTCAGTGAACGAAAATGAAGTTACATGTGTAGTCGCCACTTAAGCCTCCCGCTTGAGGGTTTATTGAGTTTGAGTGAGCTCTTAAAGGCGGGGTTTCTTGGGTCTATAAGACTCACTGGAGTGACGTTATTGTTCAACTGTCTCAGTCCGTTCTATATTTATAAACGGAAGTTTCTAAGCAGCAGATACTGTAGGTTAAATTTAGGATATTTCATTTCAATAAAGATTATGAAATAATCGATATTTTTTTATAAAGTATTTGAGTATATTTTAAAAATCATCCCAGATGAATTCTAATAGTACCTACAGACCGAAACGCATTATTTCTATTTTAAAATAAATCAGAATGATGATATCCTGATAGCGGATACTTAGTTGCGTCCAAAGTTGCACTTTGGAGCTCGAGGTCTATTTGTTGCTTTCGATTGGTATGTCGAGTAATTTAAGAGCGACTGCAGGCTCCCAACCCCAACCCCGAACTTCCAGCCCTCAGCGAGAAACCTACGACAGAGCCTCGTTTGTTGTTTAGCAGGTTCACCTGGCATCAAATAAATAAATGTGTCATAAGTATTATCAACATTTTGCGTGATTTAAGGTATCAGGTCCCGCTAATGCCAATGAAGCAGAAAACTATATTCCAACGTACTTCGCATCAGCAATTTATTCCTACCCGAGATTTAATAGTAACTAAGTTATACCGTTGAATGTCACGTGTTTTGCACTTTACGTTTACTGGGCGTCCCACATGCGCCGACGACACGCGGCCCGGAGGTTTTATTAAACGGATTCTTCGTCCTATTCGCCGATTGGAAAATTCCCCGAGCGGCAGCACTGGGAATTCGATTATGCCTGTCGTATGCCTGTCTTGTTTGCTTGTCTCTCCGTTTATAGTAATGAAATGTAGTGGCTTCGTTGTAAAACTATCCGCAATGTTGTAACACGCTTTGCTAGAAATAAAATGAGAATAAATTTGAAGTTTTACAATTATTTACTTTTCATAAACGTTCATCATGATCATGAAGATAGTTTTAACGTGCCTTGGAGATCGAAGTCCGTTTTCTTCCCCTTTACTTGACTTGGCGTATCTGGACGTTTGCGGTACCAATTGCCGTCAGATATCTCAACATCGAGCGAGAGGAAAACCAGAGCCTCGTTCGTTAAGCAACAGACACACTAGTTCAAAGAGATACCAGTTTCAATATTTGTAGGCATATACATGACCTGATGAAAGTAGTAAGGTTTATTTGTATTCAAATGTCTATATTATCGTCATTGTTACAGATGTTTGGTGTCAAAATTGTTTGACGTCTGCTCGAAGTCAACACCGGAGCAAATGGAACAGTTGGACGAGATCCGGATACCGTGGGGCAGCGGCATCGTCGGATACGTGGCTGAGAGCGGAGAGCCCGTCAACATACCCGACGCTTACAAGGTTAGTTTAGAAGCATAGGAATGATGAAAATATCGTGATCATACTCTTATAAAAATTAATATATGGCCAAACAATCCACGTTCTTGAAAACTCTGCTGTCATAAATGCAAAAGAAATTTTCGAATTCCTCACGTAGTTTCAAAAATCAGCGTATTCGAACCAGTTCGTTTCGAAAAAATCTTCCGTCAGTTCGTTTCTTAGTTATATTTATACTTACACAACCTGGCTGCCATAATTACTTATCCCAAGGATTACAGAACAAGAAAACGTTTTTCTCTTCATACGACTATGATTACATTATCCTAAAACATTAGGGTAGAACCGATCGTTTGTAGCAAAAACAAATCTTATCAAATAACGGAGTAGGTAAGGAAATTACGTTACGGAAAAAAGCAAGGATTCCTGAATGAAAATTCCCGACTACTTTAACTAACGAACATTTCATGTAATTAGCAGAAATTTCTTGAAAGGGGAGTTTTCTTACAAACGGTTTATTTGGCTCCCTAAGACTTGTAATGAAAAGAGGTAAACACGGCTCGGTTGGAAGCTATTTCGTTTTACCGGCCCACTTGATTCCTTAAATAACCTGCGTAATGAAAATCCTCGCTTTAAGAATGTTTGGAGATCTCGACGTTCCAAACCAATTTCACCTCATATTGCATTTATTACTCTATTTTTAAATTCCTACATCGAACACGAGGGGTGTTTAAATATTTAACACATTACGTTGGTGCGCCTATCTGCACCAAGTCGGTAGCGTACGTTTTTAAAGGTTACAACTAACTTCAAATTGATCTTATTAATTAAAATCTAACTCAATTCAAATGGTTCGTAGGAGTACTTACCTATTTGATGGAAATTTATCTACCCAGTTGTACAAACCCTTTGATCTGTATTTTGGTATGTTTTCATTTTATTTCAATTACTAAGGTTCCAATTACTCTTTGACGTTAGCATGTATTAAATATGTGAGATAGATTTCAATCAATTTCAGATAGTTCAACTAGCTTCGTCCTCGTATACATCACATATACGAGTATTTTAGGAAGTCGTGGTTAATTCTCCAAGCTTCAAAATTTAGTTCAAGAAAAACTTATAAATGTAGTTTACCTCCTGTACTGACTTCTTTAAGCAAGACGAAGAAACTGTCAAGATATTTTATAGCAAAATTTAAATGACTTTTCAAGAATTTCGCTCAATACAGTAATAGTGACAAGATGAATGTTCACGGTCTGTAAACATTTTTTCCCGACGCACTTATCTCTTGTACAATTGTCAGACGTCAAATTTACGCGCCAATGAACAATATCTTTTATCTTTATGTTGAAATATCAAATTATATTTTCTTTGATTGAATTTCGATATTTTATTTTTATATTAAAATCAAGCTCTTTTATACAACGGAGGCATTTTGATTTAACTCCTAATGTTGAGCTTATGTATTGAGATTTATATTTATAACGTATGTGGCCGGGCCAGCGTGGAAACAGTAGGCTAAAGCCTCCCAACATTGGGAGAGGCCTATGTCCAGCAGTGGACTGCTATACTCAGGCGAATTGTTTGATTCATTGATGTAGTCAGTATCTAATCGTAGTTTTTCAATAACAAAAACACAATGCATTGGAATCACAGCAACAACCGTTAGAACACGTTGACTGGGCATTTAACTGGTAATAGAAAAGGAAAGGAAAAGAAAACTGCGAGTATTTCTCACGATAAAAAATATTTTCTTCTGACATGTTTCTCCTAACTAAAACATCGGACAGTCGTGGTATCAATGAACCATATATTCTTCGTAGCGGTCTTTCGACGAACCGTGCTGTCTGTAGGTTTATACCATTATACCTAATGGTGTCTACTAATAATTTTTAGAGTACCGTACCCTTAGGGTTTTTCGTGTTATTGCTCAAAGACTTTCTGTAGACGATTACAACACCCAAGGGTATTTCGATAAACCATACGAGATTCATATAAGTGATACGTAATATAGACTATGTAGTTACAAATATAATAAAATTGGCCAAGTGCGAATCGGACTCGCCCATGAAGGGTTCCGTAGTAGCAAAGGCGAAAATTGCGGTTTATGACGTATTAAAAAAAACTACTGACTGGATCTCGTTCGAACCAATTTTTAGTGGAAGTTTATACGGCAATTTACATCATATATTTTTTTTAGATTTATAATTCTCTTATTTTAGAAGTTAGAGGGGGGGGGGGGACACATTTTTCCACGCAAACTATTCAGTTTAGAAAGAAATTATGTTAGAAACCTCAATAGCATTTTTAAAGACCTATCTATAGATACCCCACACGTATGGGTTTGATGAAAAAAAAAAAAATTGGGTTTCAGTTCTAAGTATGGGGACCCCCAAAATTTAATGCTTTTTTTATTTTTGTGTGAAATTCTTAATGCGGTTCACAGAATACATGTTCTTACCTAGTTTCAACAGCATAGGCCTTATAGTTTCGGAGAAAAGTGGCTGTGACATACGGACGGACTGACAGACAGACAGACATGACGAATCTATAAGGGTTCCGTTTTTTGCCATTTGGCTACCGAACCCTAAAAAGCAGTGTTTGAGGTCTCCCTTTATTTAAATTTCGCCGTAATGCCACAATGTAATGAATAAAAATGTACCTGCTTTTTATTACAGACTTAAATGCGTGAAACATAATAGCGTGTAAGTGGCTTCATCATTTAGGTAATAGGTAAACACGTAGCAATAAAAATAATAATATTCCAAATTAAAATAAATTGTAACTACAAAATCTTGTATCTACTGTAATTTTACTCGAGCTCGTTTCTCCTGAAATGATTATGAAACATGAATTTAAAAAAATAATTGGAATATGACAGACCATTAAACAGTGACAGGATTGGGAGGAGCATACATATTATACATTACTACAATTGTATTACAAAAACTGTTTGCAATAAGTCTAAAGCAAGCATCTAGTAAGTTAGCATCTCTTGGATATAATTCGATTATAACCAAATATATTCTATTTCTTGCTTATAGATAGATGTCGATATGGAAACGTGTGGATTTATTTAATTTTCAAGGTCGTATAGAATCGATAGCCCTCAATACGAATACCAAACGTTCGTTTAAAAGGAAAATTCCCATTTCCTTTTCCATAACGTAAATAGAAAAGGAAATTGGAAAATTATTTCTTTCCCGTAACATTTGAAAAGATTATTCATTTATGTTGGTAACTTATTTTAGAGCAACTCGATTCTTTGGGTGCTTGGAAAAGTTTTACAGTAACAATTTTTAATGTGATAGTACCTACTCATAGAATGCTTTAGTACCTGTTATGTTAATATTATATTATTATGTTAGTGTAGCGGGAGTGCGAGTGATCACGGTTCGCTTTTGACTGAATTCAAAATTAATAATTATATTTTAAATCCCATCAAGCTAGGAACTATCCTGATGTTTATTTCCGACGTGCGTGGATCGTTTTACTAGTAGGTATAATTTTCTCGGTAGCCCCTTCGTGTTCTTTTAAATCTTGTGTCAGGAACGGGATGACTGAATGACGTACCAAATAGCGATCTTTTGATTTCTAGTCGCCCAGTTAAATGCCATTATAATATTATACCTATAACACGTAATATAAAACATTTCTTCCTTTGTATATTTTGCTATCGTACAAATAGTATCTAGTGAATAAAGTGGTTATGGCCAATATAATTCACAAAAGCAAGGCCGAGTTCTAAAAGGCTCTTCGGTAATTTACGGATTTGAGCATCCATTACTGAGCATACGCTTGACCCTATGTTAGTAGGTACTTTCTTAATAAAGAGTATTACGAAAAGGTCATCTTGTTTGGAAATAAGACTATCCTCAACGTTACGTATCGAAACATAGGTACTACTGTAGGTATGTGTCAGTATATTAGCTTTGAAAGGATTTGGCGCTGAACACTGCCTGCACTGATATGATCTCCTAATCTTATTATCTGCTTATTGAAGTATTGATGGGGTTTATCGAATTTGAAATAACCCCATGATTTGCAAATATGAATTCACACGAAAGATAAGGCCTATTCATATAAGGAGTTTATGTTGACTGAGATTCACAAATCATTGGTTTCATTATCATTAGTTCTGTATAAAATAGAAATACCTGACGGTTTTCCTTTAGTTAAGTACATAATAAAATTACATTTCTACCTAATCTACCCTTTGTGATTGTTATTATACACATTATAGTACTATATAGAAGTGTATAGGATTCTTAACGTTTACTGTCCAAGTAATAAGAAGTAGAAAGAAACGCTGTGTCTAAAGGTAGAAGAAGAAGCTCAGTGATGAATATTACGAGACAAACGTAGAAACTTTCCGTTTTAGAATATATAACGGTACTTAAGAATAACAAATGAGAATTGTTGTCATTTATGTAGCCCGCTAATAAACTTAATGCTAAAAGTTATTTAAAATATTACAGTCAGCGTAAATTTATTGTAATAAACATGATCATCATTTCTAACAAGTCTAATGTTCGTAAGGGTTTGGGTTGAGCTTCTAACTTTTTGACTTCTAACTTGGTTGAGCTTCTGACAGTACCAGTTAAAAAGATAATAAACTTTAACAAGTAACAAACTTGGTATTCTTCTTAATTATTCTTCTTGATATACTTAATAAAGATTATTGTAAATATTTTTGAGCATTAAATAAATAAATTTATGTTACTTAATAAAGATAATCTTGAAGTCTTCAAAGTAGGTAAATGAAGAGTGTTTGTAATGTGTAGTTTGTAATTTGTAATGTAACGTGTCTGTAATGGTGACCCTCTTTTCAGAGACTTTGCCTTCAGCTTACCATCAGGCGAGGCGAAGTCAAATTGACGTGTCCTATATAAAAAAAAAGTTGTGTTTGCAGAGGAGACGCGGAAACATCTGGATCAGCTCTGGCCTGGTCGCGGTAGCTAAAGTAAATCGTTGTTTTAGCAGTAGATCTAATAATAAAGATTCCAGGTATTAGCAGAGACCGAGTGCTAAACTCAAAAATTTATCGAGCAAATTAATCAGGGTAAACTATTTCACAAGGGGTTGGCTGCTGTCGGTCATAAACTACTAGGCCGAAACAACGTTATGTTTTTCAGTCGGTACGCTTTCGCCATCCCTCCCTTGTCGTGTAATCGAAATATCGGGTCCCGTGAGAGTTTTACATACTGAAGTACTACGGTTTAATACTTACCTCAATTTGATGAATTTGTGGAAAACCTGCTCGAAATTAATAAAATTAATTTTATATTGGGTTTACTCAATAAATATCAAGTTCAATCGAACTTTCATTGGAATCATATTTCTGTACTTAAGTACACAAAAACCTAGTTAAAAAACTTAAGGGAATAGTTTTGCTTATCACAACTAAGATAAGATATTTCATCAAAGTTTGATGGTGATTGAATAAAAATACCTACTTAAAAATATGAAGTATTCATTGGTATTACCTAAGTACATTGTTTGATATATAATTTGCTCGTACTAAATATGATGAGCTCAATTTCATAATATAAATAAAATATTGTTAGGTTTATTGTATTCATAAAACAGCCCTACAAAAATAGATACCTCCTCGTTGCTGGGCTTCTTATATTTTTAGCGGGTGATAAATTAAATGCCGGGACTCGACGACTCTCGTAGATCAATTTCAGTCTCGCACCTGTCAAAACTTTAACGATATGCTAGACTAGACAAATTGTTCTAGGTGTTTTGCAAACTATTAAACTACGAAAACTTACTAATGTTGTGTGGGAAGGTTAATCTCGCTAGATTATAATTACCTCGTTGTTTGTATTCTTTGTAGGGTTTCAAATTAGTATAGTATCGCGTTGATTAAGATGCCTAGGTTATAGGTATGTCATTACTATCCGAAAATTAGTGTTACTATTTATATATGGATTAATTAATTTCTTCCAACGAATACTAGTAACCGAAATTGCTAGTATTCCCATTAAGAGGGGGTATAAAGCTAAATTGCCGATCGTAGATTTTGATTTTTATACCCGAAAGTAAGCCACAAATGAGCTGGGTTTTTTTAATAGAAAATACGTTATATGTGAAAGGGACTGGTCATGGTGAAAACATAAAATATTAATATTTTATCGATAGAATAAAATCACAAAGTTGTGCCTAATTTACTACTAAAATCAATTTATTTCCAATATTATGCATACAACTGAGTCAATATTTGAATGCAAAGTGTAAAATTATATAACCAAGTGACACAACATTCATTTTGAAAAAATTATGTGGATTTTACGAGTAATTAAAAAAAAACTAATTTGTCGCTTACGATGTTCTTATTCCGCCCTTAAAGCTCTCTTTGTATCGCACCTGACGCGAGGTGTTGGCCATCTGTTGTTTCATCAAACTAGTCGGGCTCGCCCCGTTGAGACGGGAGGACTGTATTTCTGTTTTCCGTGTCAAGAAAGTTCATTGAAAATGAGCCAAATAAAAAAATATAAAAGAAACACTCTAAAAGAGAACATAAGAAACTAAGAATTCAACTTATGGCTAATTTTCGAAGGTACGTATATCTATATTATTTTACTTTCTTTAGTTTGTTACTAAATATCCACCGTTGCTAGGTAACTCTGGAGTAATGTCGGCTCGGGTATAGTATATGCAAATCAAATAGATGTTTTTGACCACTCGCGTGTTTATTGTGGGATCCCATTTTTTCTCATAATGGTTTTTGTCCTAATTTAAATTGTCATAACAAGTTAGGCATAATTTTCTTTGTCATAATAATAGTGTGCCATCTATGTTATTAAGCATAAATAAATCAGCATATAAGCATCAGCATCATAAGCATAAATAAATAAATCGATGGAAGAAATTCTGAAATAAACGTAACTATATTATTATAAATATTGTATATCCTAATGTTTTTATTCATAACTTTGATATGCATAAAGTTGTAAAGCATATTGTTTATATGTCTAATAGTTATTTGGCATAATGATCAAAAAGAAATAATAATTTCTTAACAGACAGTGATAGATTTATTGAGAAAGCCCCTGATTCCGACTTGGATAGATTAGGTTAGAAGGCTAATGCGGGAGCGGAGCGGAGCGAAGCTCCCGCATTAGGCCTTCGTGGTTATTTTTTTTTATAACCATGTAGAACTTTATTTAGTCAATATAATTTGTATGCTTAAAATAGTTATGGTTACGCGTCGTTATGCTTAAGTAAACTTATGCTTTGAGACAGTATGCTTATAAAATATTATGCTTATAGTAAATAGGATTAAAAAAATTATGATTAAAAAGTTATGGTAAATGAGTATTATGCGTATATAATGTTAGGACAAGTAACATTATGCAATGTTAAATTATGACATAAAATTGTAGGAATAAAAATAGAGAACCGTTTATTGTATGTAATGTTATTTTTATAGCACTAATATAATTATATATTGCGAAAGTATTTATACATTTTTCAATTTTATAAATTTTAATGCATTTCAGAGTTGCTTCAGCTCGTAATATCACACAAGCTGATGAATCCGATCCGGTCGAATCGCGTAAAAGACTTGCATCAACTTTGTTAGTTTATTGCAATTGTTTTTTCTCACATTCAGAAAACATTTCAGTAAAATATGCAACTTAATATGAACATGTACAAGTAGAATGATATGATTTGAGATTAACATGGTCATTCACATTAGTACCAAATGTTCACAAACTCAAACAGCATGGTAAGTATCCAAAATTGACCACACGGAACGCGGAAGACCGCCCGTGGAAGGATAGCTCAGAGTAAGAGCGCTGGAACGCCAATGTCCGCGTCTCTGGCATTCAAGTCCCTTTTTTGTCAATTTAGCATATATATCAAATTATCTACAAGTAGATTAAAATAGCAATGCAATGCTTATGTGATTGATTTGTCATTCATTTGCAATTATTTTTACAGATCTCCCATTAAACCTTTAGAGAAAGTTGAAGTTTTGAGAGAACTAGATCCAAATTATTGTGATGGAAATTTTGCACGAAAGCGGTATGAGCGGTACATTTTAGCCAGCCTTGATTCAATATGTCAGGGATCATTACTCTCAGGCAGCCCTAGCTTCTTATACGTACGTATAATGATAAAATAGGGCAACCATATATTATACACAATGTTCGTCAGTAATATTGAACCACATTTATGTATAATTGGCCAAAGACAGATAAAAAGAAAAAACCAAAGAAGCAATAGATTGCACGAGAGTAAACCACTATACGATTTAAAATAGTTTTCTGTTATTGAATTTCCACATAATTTCTATTTTATAATAAATTAAAAAGAGCTGTGCTTACTGCAAAGTTAAAGATTGTATTTTTTGTATGGTGTAATCAGCAAAACAGATCTATCCTGGGTCGTTCTATAAGGATTGATTATTTCCAGAAAATACTGTATGTTATAAAAGTATATTGCAGTATTTTAGAAAAAAAAAAGCTTTACCTGCATACTTATCTGTTTTGCTAACTGTACATGAAATAAAACTTCGCAAGTTTATTGCCAATCTTTTATATAAATTTTATCTTATATCCTTTTCGCTCGTCAGCGTTCATCTCGTTCCATTCCGTTTTCTACATATAACATAATATTGTTTGTTTTTAAGTAGTATCTATAAGTCAGAGATGGTATCTGAAAAACAAAATAACCATAATAAATAATGTAAACCAAGCAATTCTCTCCCGAAGTCGATTATCTTTTCTCTTTGTAAATCGATTTGAGCAATCAGCATAATAAATGAATGCTTCAAAATTTCATTCAATTGTTTGGGCGGAGTCATCAAAAATCAATGTTTAAAAAATTTGTAAAATCATTCATCGGTTCCGATTGCTCGTATGAGTATCGGTAGATGGCTCCACCGTCACCCCAAAGACAGAAAGTATAGAGGAATTTGAGTCGGCTTCGTGCGGGCTTCGGTGGCTTAGCGGTCAGAGCATTCCCCCTGTAAGGGAAAGATCGCGGGTTCGAATCCACCCGAAGTCGATTTTTTTTCTCATTGTAAATCTTCAAAATTTCATCCAAAAGCAATTCTTATCCACCTATAACAAAATTGATAGTATATAATATAAGTAAGAATTTTTAATTATTATTGAAATAAATATTTCTATAACTTACTTTTTTATATTATTTCTGCACTACCTGTAAAATTATTCAGCGAATCGTTACAGCACTTAGGGAGATTTATTTTTATCTAAAAAAAAAACAAATTAAAACTAACAACACAGTGAAAATGTATTAAAATTTTATTTTATTACTTACCTCTCCATTTTATTTGCTTCTAACAAAAGTAATGTTTCAGTTTGAAGTATAGTTGGATGATCCGACTCAGGATTAGTATTAAAGTAATTGAATTCGCAAAAAAAAAAAAATCTGGGTATATATAAATATCACATATAGAGGCACATCGCTAGATGTGATGATAAACAAAAACCAAAAGCATTGTTTTTCCCAAATCGCCAAATATTCCTTATACCAAAAAATATTAACAGGATTATTTTCTGTCGTATTAAAAATGTCTTAATATGAATATAATTTGACGATTTCAAAAAATATGCATTCTATTTTTGATGAACCACCACTATATTTTAAGCCAGTATGATTATTTTACTTACCTTTACATTTTATCTATCACTAAAAATTATAAATTTATTGTGTTTTCAAAGTATAAGTAGATTGTTAATGATGCAACTCGTATTTTGACAATTTTATCTGATTATTTTGGGTATACTGTGCGCCTTCGTACAAGAATGGCGGGTCGCTGCCACACAAAATAGGTGGCGGACTTGCCGGAGCGACGACAGGCGAAAGCGGGACGTGTGAGGGGTGCGGGTGAAATCAGATTTTTTTCTAGCTTTATACGCACTCTTAACCGCTCCAGATAAGCTAAATTGCTTGTGTTAGGAGTGGGTTCACGTCGCATGACCAAGATTCAAACTCGGGACCTTTCGATCGTAAGGCCGACTCCTTAACCACTAAGCTACCGACGCTTCCATACTTTCCTGTCAAACGTTATGTCCCCAGTTACTACTTTCTTTGCCATGTTCACTATCACGGTACCTCTCTATCCGACTGTGCTCCTAAAGAGAATGAAGTTTTTTTTTTAATTTTCTGAACATTCTTATACTAATTTCAAAACAATATCCTATCAACCAACTGGCACTGTGACACCATTGGAGCACTGGATAAGTCCATAAATTTAAACACTGGTTCTATGTCCAATGATATTTATTTTATTTATTGGTACTGTATTAAGGCGTGATAATTGGTATTTCAGAATACTTAGTTGGATGACAATAATTGTTATCCTTATTTCCTTTACAAAACCTGTAGGTACTTCGCAGCTCCTGTGCGAATGTATTACATACACTAGGCAATATGTCTTAGTTGAACGTCTTATCTGATTTATGGTAATACATGTTCATTGTGAATGTTTTTCCGAAGATAGCATCTGTGATCTGAGTCGTAGTCATTACTCGCGTTCGAACGTAAGATTTATTCATTGGTGTCAATTTTTCATGCGGCCTCGCAAAGATCAACCTGATCTCATTAATCAGGATCGTGGTGAATTCACAAAGGAGATTTTACTTAGGTAAGCGGTTTTGTGCGGACTAGTTTTGAGATTTGTGCGAGAATTCGTAATTTTCGTTGTAACTGTAGGAGTAATATTTAGTATTGTGCGTCAGAGTAATGAACCATCGTGTCGTATTTTTGAATACATTACTGGAGTTGTATTATCTGGCGTTGAAAACGAATCTAAGGCGAGTCAAAGGTGTCTGAGGCCCATATTCTAGAACCGCTTCTGGAGTAAGATCATGCAACATAATTATGACATGTGACAAGAAATTCTGTCGCCGAAACTATTAGAAAACTGAAGCATCCAAATTATTTTTGTATCCTTTAGTCATTCATAAATACATTGCCTGTTTTCTTAGAAAGTTCAGAGTGCTGAACGATACGCTGAGATTCGTCAGTAGGTATAGTACGAGCGCACATAAATTATTCCTACAAACACGATTGGATAAATTACACGCTTAAAAATGCTATCCATCTTTAGCCACTTCATGAATTTGCTGATGCCGAGCAAGAGAAAACCATTTGAACCTAAGTAATTTTAACAATACCATCTTTAACTTATTTATCACCACCATCTGCTGAATTGACTCATGTAATGTTGTTAAGTGTAAAACAATAAATATTTCATGTGTCACATCCATTGTGATGATACAGACCAGCAGCCATTATTTCCTTTCTGACGTTAAATAAATTCGTCAGTTGTAAATTTTCGCCGCTTAATGTTAACGGTATTTCGAATTGTAGTAAGAACAGGCTTTTGCATACGTGAGCCTTTAAATGTACATTAAGTAATTTGACTTATTACGGGCTTTATGATACATATGCCTTCGTTCATGAATATTTTATTAGAATATGTTTTCTTTAGGCTGCGTGCTCATTTAATTTATGAACCTGGACCATTTATATCTCTCAGTACAATGAGGGTAAATTCTCTTTGTATGTATCTATTGTTGTTTTTGATATTTTAGCTAAGAATCTCTGCCTTAAGTTGATGGTATCTTCGGCCTACGGAATGACTATAGCGTTTAATTCTGGCCAGTCTCCAAAACCGTGACCTTGCCAATATTGGCAATTCATGCGTGCTCACGTATTCACTGTTTATGATAATAATTTGCATACAAATATCTAAGAAAGATCGCTCTAAATGGATATTACAGAAGGCTACACTACATTTATTTAATGGTGAGCTGATGTTTCTCATAACGCGTCGACACTTTGAGACGAACGCCCGTTTGTTTATCCACTGACAAGGCGCGGTAGCGCTATATTCGTCAAGTTGACTGGAAAATTGACATTTAGTGTCAACGTTATCCCGGTTTCTATTTCACACTCCGTTTCATCGTACAATTGCTTCATAAAGGGCACTATGTTCTGTTACATAAGTTTGCCGTTTGTTTCTTCCTTTGTATAGCTTTCCATTAAAATGCCTGTACAAGTGAGTACCACAGTATAACAAATCAGTTCCTTAGACTGTGTGAGTACTTACCTATTGTAATTTATATACTTATAATATCAATCGTACTCTGTGCTCATGGTCGACGTAATGTTAAGCAATTATCCTGATCTAAAGGTGTTTTGTTTGTGTGTTGTTTGTTTTGACTTGACTCACTTTTCTTGGTGATTAGGTGGTGGACATAGTTACCCTTCTCAACATGTGGATCGTGCCGTGAGGTTTCAATATCTTATGAATATATTATAATGATTTCTCGCTAAATAGTCTAGTAGTCTAAAAAAAATATCATTATGCAGTTCTATGTTGAAGTCGTTGTAATACTGATTGAATTCTTTTATGGCGTCATTACTCATTACATATTTATCGTCGATAACATGATTAAACAGGCGGTAAGTCGACAACTCTTGATCGATGTCTAGAGTTAAGCACTCTTAGACAAGGGTTGGGATACCTCATGGCCCGGTTATTACCTGTGATGTGATAGGAAGTTTACACGAAGAAAGCTGGGGAAAATGGATTATTCAAAAATGTATATCTACTGTAAACTGTACTTGGCTTCCGTAAAATAAACTTCAGGTGCTTATAGCATAACAAACGAGATGGAAAACCATTAGCAATAGAAATTTTAGCATATTTTAACGGCTTCATAACCTAAATTCTTATGGCGATCTTGAATACTGTTTGCTTTTAATGGTAGACAAAATAATGAAAACAACGAATTACCATTACAATATTAAGGTTTGAAGGTTAGAGGATAGAGGAAATATGGCATAATGGTATTACCTGTTACCTACAGAAAACCATCATCATGCGACAACAAACCACAACCACTGCACATACCGAGAAATAATAAATTTTGGCGTAAAATAAGGTTAATATTCGTTTTCTTTTTACAAAAAAAATTGTAGGTCTTCGTCCAAAAACACATACAATTAATATATCTCCCGTTTAAAACACGATTACAAGTATTTTGTGTAATATAAAGTAATATTTTTATTTTGCTATTTATTAAGTAGTTCGAAGTTAAGAAGAAAGTCGTGCGAACAGTGTAAGTTTCGAAGAAGATAATGGATACTTTAGACGAAATGCCTAACATTAGCCGGCCACGGAATCTGTTACATAGCGATATAAAAACTTTTCCTTTTGTTCGGAACCTATTATTTACTTGAATGTCTGCACGAGAACGAAATGAAAGATATTTTTTTACGTTAGAACGCCTATTAATATTGCTTAGTTTCTTAATATTTTCAGATCGTTGCTAACCTTATGAGCCAGTGCAGAACAAATGAGTGTATTTTGTATCCTTCTGGCGCATACACACGTAGTTATTACATACGTATTACGCACGTAGGATTGTTAGGAGAGCATGTAGAACCTATTCTATGATATTACTTGCGGCTTTGTATAACGAAATATCTGTTAAATTGAATTAGGATTAGGTATACACCGCCTGCGCCTATTGTTCTTAAAAAGAAATTGATTACTTTCCTCCCTTATACTGAACCCAACGCAAAATTAATAATGCAAATCGAATCGTGATCAAAAAGTTATGCTCAAACACACATAAAAAGCTGATAAATTTGAGAAATTACTTATTTTTATTACAAGCTTTTATTTAACTTGCAAAGTATGTATGTTCGAGTCGAATCTTGAAACTGAATTTTAAAACAGTTGTCCTCAAGCGATGGAGATGAAATTTCATACATATACGTTTAGTCGTGTAGAAATAGCGGTGAAAATGCATTAATATGGCATGGAGCTGGTCTGATGATGGAGTACGAAGGTGGCCATAGGAACTCCTGAACTTAACAAGATAAACCTATTGGGCTTGAGATAATTTTTTACGTTTGCGTAAACATTATGATGCGACACTATATCACAGCTAAATAATTATCCTAATTACTTGAATGTGTTTATTTATTACTAGCTGTTGCTTGTGAGTCCACCCGCGTGGAATTCTGATCCGTTACATTTATATTTTTTCGTTACTATTTTGTACGTTACATTTGTATACCTAGTGAAAGTACTTAATACAAACCACACCATGAAATTATCGATTAATAAGTATTTTAAGCAAGTTAATTCATTTAACTTAACTTAATTTTAAATTATAACTATGCGCAGTGCATTAGGAAATATTGATTTAATTTCAAATATGTTGCAACAGACAACTTTTGTTTCTATAAAGACCTCTGAGAGGGCTCGACGAAATTCATAAAACCTTATTTCCCCGTGGTATCCGCGCCCTATTACACTCGCGCTATATTTACATACATTTTCATCATGCCATCCCGTATGGCTTTTCCTGTAATTTTTCATCTACCTATGTAAACTGGGTGTCTACTAGTTGAAACCGTGTTCCATCACAGACTGCACAAAATCCGGCAGATTCTTCAAGCCACTGACGGAAGTTATTAATTTAATCTGTATCGTACTCTTTCCCACTCATACCTATCTGTCATACAGTCTCGTCTTTTGAGATTGTAGATAGTAATCAGGTACTACCACGCACTTCTACATATTCTTCAATGTGCAAAGTAACATGTAAATGACAGACACAAGTGTGCTGAGCACGTTATTAAAATATGTGATGCTTAACACTCTTTTTTAAGAAGGTAACTTCTCCGTCGCCCATAGTTGTGTCAATAATTTTTAACTGAAAAATATGTACCTATTCTCAATTAACTTTTCGCTTGTTACTGTAAGTGTAATTAAACAGCAAAACCATAACAATAGAAGATAGCGGTAGGTTAATCGTAGAGTAGGAAAATTTACCTGAAAATGTCTTCAGGGAAATTTTCCTGTTATAAGAGCGGTACAATTTCAAAGTCGTAACCAAATAATGTGTTCTTCAGAGGGCATCTTTTTCAGTCAAAAGTTCTTAACACGTATGAGCTCTCCAGATGGAGAGCCCATCAGCAACATTAATGAAGTCAACTCTCTGAAATATCAAAAATTGTTAATGTAGAACAGATATCAATTATGAGAATCGGCCTCTTCAGAGTCACATGCGCGTTTCAAGTCTTAGAAATACATTTTTAATACGCGCACCGTACTTTTGGTGTTATTGTCTAGCCTGCTTGAGGAATCCATAGCTACAAAAAAAGCTCTGGAATTCACCTTAAAGTAATGGATTTAAAATCTCTGAGAGTCATCTCTGAGAGTCCGATTGTTGGCCATTACTTTTACGATGCTACTGAGTTGAGAATCTTTAAGGAAACTTCGATGTCGGACGTTTCAATTTGACTTCAGAATTTGGACGTATCGGAATCCAGGCCAAAATAGTATTTTATCCAAAAAGTCATGTTTGTAGTTCTGCTACATTTACTTTGAGTTGGAGTAGTTTAGTGAAGCGATTCACAGAAGGATATTTGATTCTTTGCCAAACATTCCATAACGAATTGATGTTTCTGTAATCGATATAATTCAGAATATAATTTGACAGTTATACTGATATTATGGTGTTATAATTTGTTTTACTAGAGCGTTGTTGGTCGACAAATATTAGGTATACCTTTTCACGTCTGTATTTCTCCAAAGCGGAAGGTAGGTTATACTAAACATTTTTATTTCGCCACTTATTTCTCGATGCCTATGAAATACAGTATTATAGTATCGTACTATTTCTGTGAACTGTACACTTTTTTATTAACTCTGAGCTGTTATAGAGATATTTTTAACACAAGACACCTTGTAGCTCGACCGGGAAATCGAGCTTGCGACCTCATGCCGAGCAGTGAAAAAAGCTACTACTAAATACTGTCTATCATTGTGTAAATAATTCTTCGTATTCCCATTATTTCTTCTTTCAAACAGCGCGTCGGTCGGTCAGAGAGTATCACCATTTCTGAAAAAAAAAAAAAAAACTAATTCAGTTGAAAAACTTACTGTAAATTTACGTTGATCAGACTGCAGAGAAACAGCTTTGCACTCTCAAGTAATACGGGTGGCTTAAAACTAACTGGCAGATATAAGCTCGAACGGGATGGCTTATGATATGACTTATGACTGAGCTGTGCTTATAGGGAACGGCAGCTCTCGATATAACCCACCTTTTGGCTTTAGGCCATATGGTCGCATTCGACTGTCGGCACAAATCTACTGCAATAGATATGCAAACACGATGTTTGCATATCTATTGCAGTGGATAACGGTGTAGTTTTGAGTTTTATATTCTTCGATACTTGAAATTCCTTAGTGCAAATTCTACTCCAGTAAAAGATTTATACTGTTTGATATGTAAATGAATAAGAACAAGCTGGTGCGACGAGGTAACGTTGTCTGATATTTCATTCATGAATGCATTGCATTCGAGTACTTTTAAAACAAAAAGATTGAAAATAGCAAACGGGTTTAATTGAGACTTGATAAATCATTCATCGCAGACAAAGATCTTTTGAATTAAATTGGAAAACTGTATTCCAATCTGAGAAAATCCTAATTGGCGTTGGAATACGTAAAGAACTGAGCTACCTACCTGCCTACTTATACCCGTCATGGGGCATCATATTTGTTAGTATTTTATGCGCGGCTGTACTGAGAATCCGATTACGGTAAAAAATTGACAACTTATTGCTTGCTCTTACGTAATAGATAACCTTTCCACCAGGTGGGGCTGCAATGGATTCATAGGATTTTCCCATACGAATCCAAGGCGGGCTAGCATATTTTTTAGAAAAACAACCTTCCTCACTGACACGATAAAAAAGATCATCAGTTTTATTTAGAACCCCTCCTTTTTTGAAGCCGGTAAAAGGAATTCAAACATTATAAATTGACATTTCTGTATACATTATAGGGCGACGTAGTTATATATGACACATAAAACAGACTGCACTCAACGTGCAGTAGAGGTAGCAAAACTATTGAGAGGCGCCTGTGTAGAGGACTGTTGCGGCTTGCGGTTACCAGCGCTACTCTGATTACTCCCAACCCAGTCTTATTACCTACATATATGGCTCCCTATAGAACGTGCTTCCTTTCAAATAGTAGATACCTAATTATAGTTTAGTTATGCGTTGATAAACTACACTGTATTAGTATCTTTAAGTACGTGATAGTGAAAATGTATAAATATCATTAACTTTTTCTACATCCAACGGCTGCCGCCTGGAAGGTATATTTTTTTTTAAATATTATGTACCTACTTATGTATTTATTTTCCTTTGTTACAGGATGAGAGGTTTAACCACGACATCGACCAGCAGACGGGCTACAAAACGAGGTCGCTCCTCTGCATGCCTATTAAAGACATCAACGGAGAGGTCATCGGCGTCGCTCAGGTATATAATCAGTTTACATAAATACCATTTATAAATCAGTACATGTATGATTGTGATGATTGATATCCGTGTGGTGACGGAGAAAGAATGCAAATATCACCACCTCATCTAATTCGAAGGGTGCCGTAAGAGACGACTGACGGAACTGAAAAACACGCAAACGATATCACTGCGAGAGGAGGAAAACTCGAAATAAAACCCTATACCAACACGTCTAGCCAGGCAGCGTAGGAACAATAGGCCGAAACGTTCCAACATTTGGAGAAGCCTATGTCCCGCAATGGACTGCGATAGGCTAATTGATTGACATTTATGGTTTAATCAGTATTGATACTTTTTTATATTATTCACGGCGCCTGATGGTCGCCTAAAGATATTACCATTACAGACGCCAATACTACAAGTTGGCCCTCGACTTGATGGCCTCATCAAATTTAAAAATACTGAAACATTAAAATCAATTCCAAAAGAAAAAAAACGTAATCAATAAAGTTTCAGACACCCTGAGCGTTATAAATATTTCTAGATGAAATTGAAATTGCTTCGTGAAATGTTGGTAAAACTTGGTTTATCTCATGACATCTGCCTGTTAGACGAGTGCTCTAGGGAATACTGGAGTTGAACGTCGGCTGTGAATATAGTGAAAAGACACTCTATTGATCTTTTATATTGATTATGTTTGATATAATATAGTCTTTGTTATTAATGTTTCACGGGTTAATTTATTAAAGTGTAAAAGGTTTAGTATACATAAAAAGAGTTACTGATTACACTTCAAGCGCATGGAATAAACAATCGTATTGTTTAAATTGGAAAATAATGTCAGGTAGTCGCCATAATAGATTTTATATGTATGATCACTTGGCCACTTATCCAATAGAATATTATTTTAACTACTATCATCTGTAGATTAAAATACTTACCTACATTAAATATAGAAAAATATGTGACCATATCTTAGTAAAGGGCAAATAATGTTCACTAGAATCACAATAAAACTAAGCCAAGTCACATCTTGAAACCATTAATACTAATCACACTATATCTTCTAGGTGATAAACAAACAAAACGACGGACCCTTCACGTCTAACGATGAAAAAGTGTTCGCGTCGTACCTTCAATTCTGTGGCATCGGGCTGCGGAACGCACAGCTTTACGAAAGATCACAGCTGGAAGTCAAAAGAAACCAAGTACTCCTCGACCTCGCCAGAATGGTGTTTGAAGAACAGAGCACTATAGAACACATGGTTCTTAGGATACTTACACATACTCAAAGCCTCATCCGATGCCAGCGAGTACAGGTAACATAGTTTGACATATCAATATTACATAACAAAATTGTTAAGTCGAAATGGAAAACAGTGTCAAGTAAAAGTGTCTCAAAGAAGATAGGAATCCATTCTAATTCAAGCATCTATATCACACTGGTTCATGATTTACAAGTTAGCAAATCTATTTTTGATTGTTGTTCACGATCACGGCACGTTAGTTGACGGCTGTTGCCGATTTATTGAGTAGGTATCTTAGTACGCATTATGCCGATATACCCTAAACGAGGCCGTATGGACGCTTTCGCATCTGTAGGTATCCAGCTGTACGGTTGTGGGACGTCGACGACGACGGTCTGATCGCCTTCGTTATCGATTTATCGGCCGTCGATCGCCTCTAACGGCTGTCAATCGCTGTCGATACTCGTTTACGACCGATCGCGTTTCGGGGTTTTGGGCGGCCTCGGATCCCGTTCGTCACAAAAGAATGGATACGGTGTTGGATACTAATCGAGCTTTTTGTATAGACGAGCTCGCCGTCAATCTTGTCAGGACTTTAGGGTGCCTCACTCGTAAGCAGAGTGACATAGTTATGTCTCCATAGAGGCCCAAATATAACATCATTATCTTCTAAGAAGTCGAATAATATTAAAAAACTAATTATTTGTTTATATTTGTACTGTAAACTACTTTCGTTTTAACTGTACCAATATTGTATTTGAAAGACTATTCCAGTCTCTTTAGATTTACTCACAGTTCTAGACCTGAATAGTGCTAGAAGTTTGGATCTCTGAAAAGTATAAACCCTAAAAACGCAACTCGATTATTTGTTTTTTTACGCGTAAGCCGTCAGACCATTATTTGTCTGTCTACGACTTATAACCGCGCCGTAGGTATTCTGTTGATTCTTTTACAGATCCCAAACCACATTATTTTATAAACAAATATAGGTTCATGAAGTGAATTTCTTTCGGTTTTTACTTTTTGAGAATTATAAAAGTCAAAACAATCCTTACAGAGGATTATAATATTTCACCAACGCAGACAAATAGTGGACTATCGGGCGCAGTCGGTTGAAAAGATGAAGGAGGGCTTTACACGTTTGTTTCTACTACTCCCAAACATGTTCCAGGAAAACTGTCCTACAATTACTAACATACAAGTTTTCAGTAACGATCTTTTTATCCTCCAAATGACCCAGTCGTCCTAAAAATGAGGCCACCAACGGTTTCCCTTGCATTTTCTGCCATTACTACATTTGTTGGCAAACCCTTGTGACACAAACCTTGTACGCGTTGCGCTTAGTCAGCAGTTTACAACGATCCCAGTTATTTCAACATAAAATTCAAACAGTATATTCCCATCTGTAATCGGTTTGGGCATTATTAAAACCATTATAAACCGTACCATATAAGATTAAATTGAAGCAATAAATCCTCATTGCGCTCACCTATATCATTCATTAATGAAGCAAACATTCCTTGTACGGTTAACAACAAGGTTATTGATAACCGTACGTACACACTTTGAAATATGACAAATTCGTTAATGAATGCGGGCCCCTACGCGATGTAGAGCTTTCATACCTTGTGAAGTTGCAAAAACATAATTATTATAGCCTCCATTATTTATTTCAAGCACCAGTTTTGATCTTCCATTACGTTACGGTATCCTTCTGCAAAGCTTCACCAAAGTATTCGCGTAAAACAATTTGATTATAACTTTTTATGAAATGTCTATTTTGAGCATTCTTTTGACACTGTGTCTGAAAATTTTGACATAACTGGTCAGTAGCAGACCACATTTATATAATACTGTTTGGCTTTTCGTGGTGTTGTTTAGCGGACATACGATGTACGTTCAGCACGACAAAGGAAAACAAACTGAAAAAAAAAAGTGAACGCAAATTGAAAACATTGTTCAAACAACACGGTACAAAATGAATGAAAATAAATCCGCTTTCGGGTCCTATGAATCGCGGGGCTTATAAATAAGCGTCAAAAAGGGGTGAAAGCTGTATAATTTACGTCATTGATAATAGCATTCATACCTTTCTTTGGGAAGTCATTGGTTGGTGGAATATTAATTTTGTGTACAAATTAATTGATCGTATTTCGTTACAGACTTGATTTTATAGCGTGACAATAGACGTTATTTTATTATTCGTCATTTGTTGTGGAGTTCTGAAGGAGATGGTCATTTAGGATAGGAAATACTGAATAATAATTGGGAAATTTTACAGATATGCCTAAGTATTTCGAGTGAACACTCCTTTGGTATATACAGTGTTCGATCAATGTGTAAAAAAATCATAATTTGGTGATAGGGCAATGAAGGTCAAGAACCGGGAACATAGACATTGTTATCCTGGATAAAATATTAAGCAAGTTAGTTGATGACACTAACGTAAATTATTTTCTCCTTATCTCGCGGATAAATGTCCTGTTCAAAAATCTAAGTGTCTCATACTTAACTGTGGAGTATAAAAGTTGAAAGACTATATCATTATAGTGAGGTTAGCACGACATAGAAGATGTTAATTTAAAGAAGGAAGTGAATCATTTGGTTGAAGAAGTAGAAGAAGAAAACAAAAATTTGGCAGTAACAATTTGAACGACTTTGTGTGCCATTCCCCTGGAGAACGGAATGCCATCTGAACCATCTGAACGTGGAGATGTAAAAATAGATGAAATATGAATAGCTAGTCTTAATTACAGTGAAGGCTTATCCCCATATCGTACAATACGCGATCACCACGCGGTTGTTTACAACTCGCAACATACTAAAAGTACGCTAGTATTATCTGTTTTGTGCTAAAAGTTAAGTTTGGTCTACTTGGCAAATTAAACGATCTTCGTTAGTGCCACTGAACTTTAAATAGAAGGTTTGCGTGTTTATCAGCACATATTATAAGGAACGGTCCAGACGGTAGTTAACGAATAACAAAGTAAACGCACAAAACATCCAATATTTCTATTTGGTGTGATATATGTTGATTACGATCTCGTATAACGTTTGCGAGTAATAAAGGTTTTGAGAGACTTGAGTTATTGCCCTATGCCATCCTCTTTTTATTAACTAAAGATAATAGCGAACTAAATTTGAACTTTTTTTTCAGTAACCCTCGTACTGTTTACGAACGTAGCTAAAAAAAATAAGAGACTTTTTACGGGTTTTTAGTAGTCGCCATTACGAAGTAATCGGTTTAGAGGGACATTAATTTTAGTAAAAACACATTGCAGATAAAAGCTGTAATAAACTACAGCCTGTGTGTGGTAAATTGCCTGCTGTAGATTCAACCATTGTCACGATTCTTTCTGATGAGTTTTACTATTGTTCTGGTCAGAATAGTTTTTAGGTAAGCGCAGCACGATCTGTTGGTTCTAATCGTCTTTGAAGCTAACTTGACTTCGAGACGTTGTCTTGTTGAAAATATGGTTCTTGGTTTCATTTTATTATAAATAATCGAAACGAACATTTTCTAACAGTTTAGTATTACATATAATGTAAATGATTGATATGTCCTAATGTACAAATCAATCATCTCTTCTTTCTTTAAAAAAAAACCATATAATTTCAATAAGTTACATGTTTTTTTTTTCAAAAAGAAAGAAAATTTAAATATAAAATTTTCCCTTTATGAGAACATTACCCTAAATTATTATTTAATTTTATTTGATAAAAAATTTACATTATTGTTCTTTTATTTTCAATAAATGTTCTAAAACTTAAGTGCAACTTACAGCAGTCAGTAACAGATAATGAAAAAAAAAAAAACTCGCAGAAACTGTCTAGCGGAAATTGGGTCCAGTGGTAAAACCCAATACGTTTCATATACCCAATATGAAATTTATTGGGTTTTACCACTGGACCCTCGATATGCTAATATCAGGGATATGAAACCAGTTCTTAATACCGACTCACAGATATATGACTCAGTCTTAGAAACCATTATCTCCTTCTAAGACTTACTGAATAACGACGCAAGTATATTAGCAAGTTACCTAGATCCAGTTCTACCGTAAGTTACTTAGTTAATAATAGGACATTGCAACGTATCCACCATATCACTAAGGCCATTAAAAAGAAATGTGCAAGGTGTAACAACGATTTATCTGTCAAACATTTACTTATTGAGTGTTCTATGTATAACACAGAAAGATTGCATGTTCCTCCCTAAAAATAAAAAAATAAATTTTTTTTTTTAAACAAATATAGAAGCTTATTAATTATTATAAGTTGATATATTATACCAAATGTATGCAGACCGTACGTTTTGAAACTTTTACTTTTGAGAAATCCTAGAGAAGAACTTACGTTGTTGGTGTAAAACTACTTTTTAACGGCTTCTATCGCAATTTATTGGTTATGTTATAACTAAACTTTACCCGATGATTCGGCTACTTTTCAGCAGCCATGGTCACGAGGTGACCTTATATTTAACCAACAACTTCGTTCCACGATTCTTAATTTGCTCCAAGCGTTCGATACACAGTATTTAGCAAATAATCCGTGTTCTGTAGAGGTCGTACAAACACAATTCAGAGATACAAAGAATACAGTAGGACATTTTATCTGTCGAATTCGCAAATAGTTGTACAGAATGGCACTCAAACCCATATCACGCAACATAGTTTGTTTCGATATATTGTGCAAAATTTTGTATTTGAAATTACAAAATTTTGCACAATATATCATAAAAAACACTTCTTTTAATGATACAGTAGTATAATATTGTATTGAGGCACATCTTGGAAATAAATAAACAGTGGTTTTCTGTTGGGTTTTTTCTGTAGGTACAAAAAACTAGTAGGTATACGTAATTCAAGCTATATTACTTAGAACAAACATAGCCAAAATGTACTTGTATCTTATGTATATATATATATATGTGTACTTAATCGATTCTTGGAATACATTTATCAGGATTAAATATTTATGACGTAAAATTTTCTACAACTTTTTTTAATTTTGTAAGTTGTCGGCGGCGTCCTTTATTCAGGCTAATTCTGCAAAGTCAACTACGGTACCATTAATTCGCCCGTTTGGAAATATTTGTCAGGAATGCTACATTTCATACTCAATTGTAAACAAATTCTCGTGAAAATAAATAAATATATAAAAGACGATACTCGTAAGGTTTACTGTTCACAAAACCAATAGGTACAGTCGATAGAGGAGATACGTCTGCATCTTTACATACAATTTTATATGAAAAAGTGCCACCGTATCTTCTTTATCGACTGTACATACTGGCTGAGTCAATATACAAAATACGGAAGCTTTAATGTAGGCTTTATCATGTACCTACCTTCAAAACTCATTTGTTTCAGGTGAAAATTATTTTAAGACCTCGTAAAACTTAATGACCCTAAATTCCCGCGTTGTTTGTAGCAATTTATTACTGTGTATCAGCCATTACACTGGATGAGTTATTGGTAGGTAATGAAAGGATGAAGCTCACTGGCAACACTATACAAGTTAATTGTTTCATCTGTTAAATAATAATTAGAGATGTGCCGACTAGTCGCCGACTAGTCGGTAAAGCCGACTATCCGGCCACTTTTGTAGTCACCGATTAGTCGGCGACTAGTCGGCAAAGAGCGCCGACTATCCGGCTTCATACCGGTTTACTGATTTGTGTACCTTAAATAATAATGATACTACTAAAATAGTAGAATCCAATTTCTAGCAGTCTAGTAGCTATCCAATTTTAAGCGGCTGAAGTTCTAAAGCTATGAATGGGATTCTGCAACTTATTTTTATCCATAACAGTAAAATTTAGCTCTTCAATGGCATACAATACAATGCCAGATAGCGTATAATTTTGTTTGCTTAATCATAGGTTTAATGGAGGATGATACTTAAGCAGATTGAACAAAATCTCGATTTTTTTGAGCACTGATAGCTAAAAAATCATAAACTTTGTTCAAGAAGGGCAAAAATGGGCAAGAAAATCCCATTAATTATAATAGTTAAGGGTTGGGTGGTCGTAAAGAACCTAAAGTTTCTATGTTCCTATATGTTTCTGTAAAGATAATGGTCTGGGAAATAAAAAATAGCGTAAAAATTTGTATACGTACTAATTATTTTTTATCTGATAAATTATATGCACCTTTTTAGGGTTCCGTAGCCAAATGGCAAAAAACGGAACCCTTATAGATTCGTCATGTCTGTCCGTCCGTCCGTCTGTCTGTCCACATACGGACGTATGTCACAGCCACTTTTCTCCAAAACCATAAGGCCTATGCTGTTGAAACTTGGTTAGTAGATGTATTCTGTGAACCGCATTAAGAAATTCACACAAAAATAGAGAAAAGCATTAAATTTTGGGGGTCCCCATACATAGAACTGAAACTCAAAAAAAATTTTTTCATCGAACCTATACGTGTGAGGTATCTATAGATAGGTCTTTAAAAATGCTATTGAGTTTTATAACATATTTTTTTTCTAAACTGAATAGTTTGCGCGAGAGACCCTTCCAAAGTGGAAAAATGTGTCCCCCCCCCCTCTAACTTCTAAAATAAGAGAATGATGAATCTAAAAAAAATATATGATGTATTTTGCCATGCAAACTTCCACCAAAAATTGGTTTGAACGAGATCCAGTACGTAGTTTTTTTTAATACGTCATAAACCGCAATTTTTGCCCTTGCTGCTAGGGAACCCTATATGGGCGAGTCCGACTCTCACTTGGCTGGTTTATTTATTGAATCTCTCAGTAAACAACTTACACTACAAGAGACAATCAACTGCACTAGATACATTTCGTAAACAGAAATTTTATCTACACAACTTGCGGAGCGGTACCTTTGAGCTTTATTTATTTACTAGCTGTTGCCCGCGGCTCCGCCCGCGTAGAATTCGGATTCCGTACAAACTTTTCTTTCGAGCTAAAATTGCCTCGGATACCATCCCCGTCAGCCATCAGGAGTGCCATGTAGAATTCGGACCCACTAAACAGCATGCCGTCGCGGGTCTTCAGTTGCTGGAGTGTAAAATTGCCTAGGGCATTTTCCGCACCCCCCGGCTGACCCTGGGCCATCTACAATTTTAAGATGGCCCTCTCAGAAGTGGGAAGGACGGACCTATAATCCTCACGTCCGCGCTCGGTGACCAGCCCTTCCCTTTCCTGCTCTCTACTGGGCCTCCTCGTAGTCAGAGGGACATGTAGGAAGCCTTTGAGCAGCCCTCTATAGAGCTGCTCCCGTTGCTGTATGTATTTGCCGTAGGCGGTAGCGCCTCCCCTGGGTGAGGGGCGTTAATGCCTCCGTTACCCAGGATGCATCACATGGAGGTTCCAATCCCGCATTCGGATCCCGTTACCGTTGCATCTTGTGTTCAGCTGACCTTCCCTGTCTTCGCTCGTGAAATACTTCGAACACCCGTGGTTGCACCCTTTTAGCCCATGCCCGTAATAATAATTAGTTTTCAAATAATGTATGGTAATTTACCGGATTTATTGACTATAATGTCATTTCGTAATATCTTTTGAATAGAACGTCCGATTTCAATAATTCAAAAAGTAATCAACAGGTATTGAAACAATCTTAAATACCAAACGATTTATTTAGATAAGAATTAATATAAAGTATAGATTCCGTGGTCTGACTTTGATCGGCATTTCGGCTTGAATTTATATCGTCGCGCGTTACTTTCATACTGCAATAGATTCTAAAATATTCATTATAATTATACAGTGTAAAGGGCAATTTTGATCTACATTAAATGTACAATGTATCTAACGTATTTAGTCAGATAAGGCTTAACACTATATTGTTAAAAATAGCTTCGAAAATGACACATATTTTTTTTATAATTTGTAAAAGATAAAAATGGTTATTGTGAGCTACCCTTATTAGATAGACATATGCTGTCGCGGACTTTTATGTAGACCTTTTTAAGTTATACATTTCTACAGTACATTATTTTGTTCTATCTTCAATAGTTTTCGCAGCGTACGCGATGTAAGGAATTTTTTAGGTCATTTTTTTTACACCTTGGGTTACATTATTGAAGTTTTATCCAGGATCCCTATTTTTTTGAAAATTAATTGTATCCTATGTTAGTCAATGATAGTGCAGCTTTCTAATGGTAAAAGAATTTTTGAAATCGGTACAGTAGTTCTTGAGTTTACTCGAATACAAAAATACAAATCTAATATTAGTAAAGAATGTATGGAAATCTGCCCGATTTATTGACATTTATGCTCACTGCTCCGCTCCCTTTAGTAGTAGCGTGATGTTATATAGCCTATGTTACTCCCAGATAGTGTAGCTTTCTATAGGTGAAAGAATTATTTAAATCGGTCCAGTAGTTTCGGAGCCTATTCGTTACAAACAAAAAAACAAACAAACAAACAAACAAACAAACAAACAAATCTTTCCTCTTTATAATATTAGTATAGATAGTATAGATTTATTTATTTTATACTTTATTGTACGCCAAATTACAATATTTTTATACAGACATTAAGAAATCTTAATCTTTATTCTCTGATGAAACAAATAATTTATTGAAATAACAAATTGTAGCATAACGTGTACAGAATAGTCCTAAGCACGTATCGATAGCTTATTCTAACTATTTTCATTTTGAGTAAATTGAATTTCGTCCACCTAAAACTTGAAAATTGATCAGCGTGCGGCGATGCGGCTCGCGCGAACGATCTGTAAACGAAACGTGCCGGAAATACCCGTACCTAACCATGATCGGCTTGGCCGACTAGTCGGCCGATTAGTCGGCTGTTTAGAAACCGAATAGTCGGCTAGTCGGCTAGTCGGCAAAAGTTATGATCGGCACATCACTAATAATAATGTGTCTTTGAGGAATAAGCGAATAAATATTTCTCAATCATAATCTACCTTTGACAGCCTCCGTGGCGTAGCGGTAGTGAACGCGGCCGCTACGCAGGAGGCGCGGGTTCGATCCCCGCTCAGTGCAAATATTTGTGTGCATTAAATATGGGTATTTGCATTGGTCTGGTCGTGCCTCGGAGAGCACATTAAGCCGTCGGTCCCGGTTGCCATAAGAACATCTATGGCAGTCGTTACGGGTAGTTGGTGCCCTAAAAAGTCCAAAAATAACGGTCTAGCTGCAAAGCTTCGATAACGCCTAATGTTAACATTGGGTCGTGGAGGTCAGATGGCAATCGCTTCACGGAAAATATCGAGGTCTAGCCAAATCTGTAGCTATGACTGGTAAAAGCGGACCCCAGACTCCGAGCTGAAAGCTTCGGATGCGACTGGGAATTAACGCTAGGAGGAAGAAGAAGAATCTACCTGGCTGACCGAATGAGAACTGAGTTTTTCATTTCGTATTTTTGGTATGCAAGCTTTCTTCACTAAAGCAAGTGATTTTTTTCTGACGTATGAATCAACTTAGTGGTTCATGAAAATAAGTAAGGAATCTGAGTTGAACTTAAATAACAATGGTTAGTCACTAGGCTATTTGCTTAATATTTTCGTCTTTTAGCCATGACAATTCAAAACCTCTTCAATGTATTCTCATAACTTAAAGAAGCAAAAAGTTTTTTTTGAATAGAGACTAATTACTTATTCTATCTACCGTATTGTTTGCGTTTCTGTATCTAGCAATGGAGTCAAACTAGTACCGTTTTAACTTTAATTTTCCTAAAATGCTTATAGAAATTTGAATCTTTTCTTTAGAAAATAAATAATAAAGAGGATAAGTAATATCTTTTTCTTGATTAACAATAATTCGTCGGCACAATGTACAGTTACAAATTTACATGTACATAATTCATTGTACCGTTGACGGCTGAACAAGCTTAGTCCTGACCACGGCCTTTACAAAGGGCATAATTTATAAACCTTACGCCAGTATTAAACAACGGAAAATGTATTAATACTTTCAGTACATTGTACATATTGCTTCCAACATATTCGTATTATGAATGATCCGCTTAATAACGAATTCTCTCAATGAAAGAGTAATAAATGGTATTCATTATTAAATTCTTTAGAGTGATAATTATACTTCATATGCGTACTATGCATATACCTAATACGTATGCTTTCGCTATGTTCTAGACTAGAGTATAGTATCTCTTTATTGTACATCAAGAACAAAACAAGTGTTATTAGTTAGTACATTGTGGGTATTTACAATTTGACGGCCTTATCACACAGTGGCAATCTCTTCCAGGCAATCATTGGATGAATAAGAGAGTGAGAGAGAGAGAGAGAGATAAGTAAATATAAAGTTGAAAAGAAATGTAAATATCTATACAATTTCACTACCGCATACAGGTAAATTTTATTATTTACTTCAACCGTAACATATGCCATGGCGTACTAATGACATCATTGATGGTTTATGATCGACATGCAAATTAAGGCTTTGTATGTCAGTGTCACGCATGACGGTCGCGTTAAGTGAATATATGATGCTGGTATTATATTTTAGAAAGAGGTGCACTTAGTGTATTGGTAGATAATAAAGAGGTATTCAATATTTCGTAGTTATACATATATAGGAAGTTATTATATAGTGCAATTCACGCTCCAGATATTATACTGCCTTGGTAACTACCACTCTATCGTTCTGTGGGCATGACTAAATGGTACTGTAGAAGAGGCAGTCGCTAAAAGCGTATAGGGCGATTGCTTGTGACTTACCTTATACGGCTTCTATAGAAGCGACTGCCGTCTAACTGCCTAAACTT
The DNA here is from genome assembly GCA_914767945.1 of Eilema depressum. Lineage (NCBI taxonomy): Eukaryota > Metazoa > Arthropoda > Insecta > Lepidoptera > Erebidae > Eilema > Eilema depressum. The sequence continues at coordinate 8,447,395 of OU612026.1, forward strand.
CCTAAAAGAAAACCTGCGGTAGAGCCTCGTCCGCAGGTGTACTAGCTTGCAAGTCAGGTTGCTAGGCTCTGTAAGTCTCGGTTGGGTCACTATGTTCGGTATACTGAACAATTCCTGTTAACACAATACACTAGCACGAGCAGCTAAAATAAGCTAATAGCCACTAAAAGTACCCATTGTAATAAAAATAAGTAACCATATTAAAGGTGATCTATGATTATGAACGAAATTTTTGAACTTTATAAGTAACCTTCGGGTGTCCGTACCATTAATCTTCCTCACTGAATTCTTAAACGAAGGAGGTAAGTTTTGCATTAAGCTACAAAGTTAGGTATAAAATTTACATCATTTACAACGTTAGATTTATGATTCGCTCTACAACTCTTTCTGTAAGACGACAGTAAGCTGTATTTAATCACCGCTATCTAATGATGATTGAAACGTCGCCTCGAGGTGGCGCCATCCTTATCTCGGCCATCGTCGCGAACAAGTAGCATACTGATTGAGATTTATCTTATATTCGCATCTCAATGATTCTTCATAGCTAACACAAAAAATCGATTAAAATATAATTGGTAAGACGTATTACATACCTACAGCAAAATCGGTGTATAGAACCATACATGGCAATCAATTCCAATTAACTTAATATGAATGGAATAATGATTAATATCGACTTAGTAGGTTTACTCGTGTAATACCAAAAAATAACTCGACTTAAAAATAAACAAAAACCATTTGAAAAATAAAGAAAGAGGGTGTAAATTGTTAGCTTAAGCAATTTATGAGTCACTAGCTTTTGCCCGCGGCTCCGCCCGCGTGGATGTCGGTTATCGCGACCAAACATAGCCTATGTCCTTTCTCAAGGTCTAATCTACCCCTATACCAAATTTCATCAAAATCGGTTCAGCGGTTTAGTCGTAAAAGCGAGACAGACAGACAGACAGACAGGCAGACAGACAGACAGACAGACAGAGTTACTTTCGCATTTATAATATTAGTAGGGATTTAATCGTAGTGCTTATTTCATTCAATGACACGCTGCGCGTGATGGAAAACCGATAGTTTCAATGGTTGGAAATGTTGTTATTATTATATTCGCTAATTGTTCATAACCCTATAAATCTAAGGGTATACCCGTGCATTGCAACCCTTGTTCCACCCACCGGTGGGTGAAGGGAATTTCAATTTCCCCATCCACTCACTGTGCTGTTCTGTAGTGTGATCCTTCATACTTAAGCGTTTCGACACTCGACAGTATCGAGGTAGGAAAGCACCTTTTTTCCATACTTTCCTGACGGATTTAGTTTACAGAAAGTAAATGCGTATCATCAAGTGGGCAGAACCTTGATTTTCTACCTGAATAGTATAAAAAAGGAGTCACAAAACATTTTTCTGAATTAGTAGATTAATACATTCTAAAACAAGACACAAGTAATTGGTTGCCAGGAGCTATAACTCACGTAAGTCGCCGCAGTGGCCTAGTAACGAAGCACAATACTGCATTGTTAGAAATACTATGAAATATGAAGACGCGTGATCTTGGCTTTATTAAATTTCGACCGCAATGCACTGGATTGCGCAAACCATTCACTTCTCTCTGGTGCCAGAATACTAATCCTAATGAAATTAAAGTTATGTGGGACGGTTGACCTGATTAGTATTGCAATCTTTATGACTGCGGTTTGCGAATTTGCAAAGAGCTTCTGCGCTTTGGTAATTTGTAGGTACTTGTAACATTTAGGAAGGTGGATAAGAATCCTTTTTAAAAATGCCTGAAAGAAAAAATGCTGGTCGAAACTTCCATTCCCCAAAGACTGCACCGCATTTTTTTAGGTCTTCTTCTTCCTCCTAGTGTTATTCCCAGTCGCAGCCGAAGCTTTCAGCTCGGAGTCTGGGGTCCGCTTTTACCAGTCATAGCTACAGATTTGGCTAGACCTCGATATTTTCCGTGAAGCGATTGCCATCTGACCTCCACGACCCAATGTTAACATTAGGCGATATCGAAGCTTTGCAGCTAGACCGTTGTTTTTGGACTTTTTAGGGCACCAACTACCCGTAACGACTGCCATAGATGTTCTTATGGCAACCGGGACCGACGGCTTAACGTGCTGTCCGAGGCACGACCAGACCAATGCAGATACCCATATTTAATGCACACAAATATTTACACTGAGCGGGGATCGAACCCGCGCCTCCTGCGTAGCGGCCGCGTTCACTACCGCTACGCCACGGAGGCTGTCCTTTTTAAAAATGCCTGAAAGAAAAAATGCTGGTCGAAATTTCCATTCCCCAAAGACTGCACCGCATTTTTTTAGGTATAGGACTTTAAATTTCCACTACGAATAGTTTAAATTCTACGTTATTTTGTGTTCCATTATCGTCATATGCGTCAAGTACAGTATCCACTACATTATCGATATCAAAAGCTAAATTAGGGACTCATTGATTTTGTGGTCGAAATTGAACGAGGCAGTTAAATTTCGACCACAATATTAAACCACTAAACTGATACATACCTAAATGTTGAAATTACAAATGGTCCGATGTCTAAAAATTACATGGATATTATTTTAATTCCTTCATACCCGAAATAAAATGAAAATTTAAATCTAGAGTTAGATTAGGTACCTATATTTGAGATAGTAATATAAAACTTCTACGAGTATAAAAATTCAACGTTGAAATGTATGTACAGTCGACAAAGAAGATACGGTCGCTCCTTTATCGATTGTACATGTATAACTTCCGGTCGACTGCACCAAATTCTATAATACCTACTTTATTATCGATTTCGTTTCGTTATTGTCGCTACAATGTATGTGTAATGAAAGATTTTTTTTGGAAAGTCCACAAGTAAGGTGATATAATTGTTGAACCGAAGCGAAACCAAGGCTCGCAACGAGCTTAAATTTTAATTTCGTTGCAGCCATTGATATAAATTTAAATCAATGGTTGCAGCATTAAAATTTTGTGTAGTTGCGGTTTTGGACGCCATCTAAAACACTTTACATAGGATATAACCTTATTCATCTCAGTTTTTGAAATCCCAGTCGCATCCAAAGCTTTCACCTCGGAGTCTGGGTCCACTTTTTCCAGTCTAACTGCGAGTTTGGTTGATTTTTGATATTTTAAGTGAAGCGACTGCCACCTGTCCGCCACTGCAGTCTCAGTAAAATTCTATAGTGTATTTTCTTGTCGGTTCCCCCTACTTCGATTACCTCTGTATCTTTTCGACACAATAGAGCATAAATTACAATCTATAGAGATTCTCCAGTGCTCACTATGACCTCATTTAACACGATTTTTTGTCCACTTTCAGTTATAGTTGGAGTGTTGTTAATATTTTGTAAAACGTACTTGTTGTATGTTAAACATTAGTTCCCTACAGTGTTTCTATTTAAAATACAATCTAGGCTATATCACTCACTGTTATGTATTCATAAGTACATAATTAAATACGAGTCGAAGTAACTACTCACCTTGCCGGAGGCAAGATGAACTGAAGAAATGTCTCCAACATGATACCTATTTATAAATTAATGTAATTTATGGAAAGTGACATTGTAATTTATAGGGAATGACTGCAATAATATACTATACCTCAACGACCATTTGGTTGTATAGTCGCTGCTATACCTACATCGTATCATAAACTTATTTATGTATCACCATCGTGATCTGCCTGCCATCTTCATCCCTATGTTCCTTTTCAGAGGTTATCTCTTATCTCCTGAGTTATTTTAAGCGTGTTATTTTAAGGGTGAAAGACGCTTTTTATTATATATTTTTGGATCTACCTCCATTTTTTAAGTGTTTATTAACCATTTTATTTAGACAACGTTGATATATTTTGATAGTTTTGAATGATAACCTAGTTTATGTTGGGCACATGCGGCATGCGCAATTATAGTTCTATACTGTGATTCTAGTCTGTACTTACTCAGTCGTAATGTATTAGGTAACTTAAAGATTTTTTTTTTATTTCCCAAATAAAAAGAAATCGGTTTGGGCTCTGCAGATGAATTCGATTACGTCCGAAGAATTTTTTATTACTAAGAAAACTTGAAGATAATCATACGGATCACCCTTGGGGCTTGTAAAGTCTGATCGATTGATATCATCACTCAAATAATGATAGCCCCTAGTGGTAAAAAGTGTTAGAAAAACTCTACCAACTTTCAGTTTTATTATAGACATTACTTTTATTTTTCAATAAGTGCAAAAACAACCTTTTACTTACTGGATTCAAATACCTTTCGGTATTAAGGTACACTGTAGTTTAATAAATTCTATATTTTATACCAAAAAACCAAACCTTTAGTCCACATAACGTTTTAGTTTTATTGAAACAAATTGTCTTGCTAGGTCTACGTAAAGAGTAAACCCTTCGGGAGAGGCTTATTTTATTGACTTTTTAGTTTTTTCGTTTGTTAGTGTGCCTAGCTTCTGTAGTAGATGATCATTTTAGATTGTATTGCTCGTTATTTTTTTCATTACCATGTCTATTTTGTGTTTTTAACCACGGTTGTAGAACTATCGGACAATCATCGTTTATTTTATACGCCTTTGTCATATTGAATCGATAAGTAATAACTGTCTTATGCCGTGAGTCAGATGCTTGTTTATATAACTATGCAAATGATTCCTTTAACAGGCATTTATGTTAACTAATGACGATATCCAATTAGCCAAACAAGCAATACACTGACCGGAACAATACAAACGGGCAGAAAATTAATCCGCGCACAAACACTGTCATAATTGCGTACGAAATATCCTCTTGGATAAATAAAGTTAAAACGAGTGTTGGGTTGTAGCTTGTAGCGCAGTATCAAGATAAAAGCGTGTCGTGATCGTGAACCCTAATGAGAATGGAAAGCGATAAGCTTGCCAACGAAATCTTTGCCCCTAGGGAATATGCTATGAAAAGTTTTATACAAGTATCAAGTTTATACGACACGTTTACGTTTTGTGGTGACTTCAATGATATTTTGTGGGAGCGCTTGGTGTACTCGGATTTAAACTCCTACCTATCTACCATATCTCATCTTCTTCTCATCTCTTTATAAAATGTAGGTCTAAAAAATAATAATGTGTGACTATATTATCACACATCAAAATAATCCACAGGTGACAGCCTCGTAAAAGAAAATTGACGTGCAATTTATGTAACCATTTGTCAAAGTGTCGATACTGTTAAAACCATAGATTTATCATCTATCTCGTTATTTATTGTAACATATATCATGCGATCATGTGTAATATATGTAAAAATAAATACCCAGCAAATACTTAGGCTGAAGCTGATTGGATTAAATATGTCGCCATGTTTGCTTACCAACAAATTACTTATTGCCCGGTCAGTCACGATGACGTTGTTCCGTTCATATTGCGCGTCAACCGTCCCCGGGATAATACTTTACTGGATCGTTTCCAAGAAAAACTCAATTATGAAGGAACAATGTGCAGAAATAACGCTAGAGTCCTTTAATGGAAGTTCGGGTTGTTGTTGAGAAAGTAGGAGCTAAGAGGCGAGTTAAAGGCGTCGATTGAAATTTTGCCCTCATGAAAATAATGGACTCGGGCATTTACGAGTACTTCTGATGTTAATTGTGAGGGTGAAATGAGGGTTTTATTATGTGATCTACTAAACGTCTAGGTCTATATTATATTTTATCCATATAATAGTACATTATGGTACAAGTGAGTAAAGTTGGTGATTACCGCCGAGGCGCCATTGAGACCCGAGCCGGCAGGCGAGGGTCTTAAGAGAGCCGAGGACGGTAATCATCATACTCACGCGTGGCATACGACGTTTTTCAATACACTTGTGAGGAAAATAATACTAAAAAGTCATTTTATATAGTAGAAAAAAAGTTTATTTACAACGCAAACTTTCATACTTCTTCACTATTTCGTAGAATGGACCGTGTATGGTGAATGACCTCGGTATTTTATTTTTCGTCATAGGTATCTTCACTAAAAGCATCTGACCATGGTTCTCTATGTCTTTCACAGTTATATTTGTTAATTCTTGTATCCTACATGCACCAGTTACACCAAATATTAAAGCGACCTGAAAAAGATGAACAATAATTTAAGTTCAACACACAACTCGGCAGAAGTCGCGTAGTTAAAATAAACCAAAAAAGTGAATAGTACATTAATTTAACTAACCTTAGTAGCCAGATAATGGTTATCTGGAGCATCTTTTTTGAATTTTTCAATATCGTTAGATGATAAAACCTTTGATTTTTTGCTTCTAAATCCATCGGATAGTCTCTTTAGATAAGCTTTCAAATTAGAGTACGTTTTTAAGTCCACTCCATTCTTTGTTCGGACGGTGTTTATACTTAGAAGATAATTCTTTAAAGTATGCCATGAACACATTTTCTGAAAAAGACTACGTATTCTTGTTGTTTTGCCATTGTATAAAATTTTTGTACGTTAATAGATATTTTTCCTTGGAGTTTTCAGGTAGTAAACTTTCCATAACGTTAAGGGCTTCACATTTTATATCGGGCGGTGTACAAAATAAATCATTTTCTTCACAACTAGTACATACTTGTAGACATTTTATAATAAATAACTATAATTTCGACACTTAAAATGAGTTGTGTTAGGTAATTTTTTTCCTATCGGCGGGAAACATTAATAAGTTTTCGAATGCGCGCGCATCTAACCACAGATTAATCTAACATTGTATCGGCCATAGACTAAAAGAATGAAGTTTCTTTTTTTTGATAGCGTTTTGGACTCAACATGGGGAATTTAAAGTTTTTTGTAGACAAAATAAAATAAAAAAGTGAAAGTTTTATTTAATAAACATGTATAAGTTGAAATTATCTATTTAAATATGAAGTTGCATGATGGATATCAATTTATTTGTAGGTTACTATTGAACACGATCTTTTTGGTTACCCAACTTTTTTAAAGAAACTCAACCAATAAAAAAAAAAGAATCTATAACTCACTTTTGTGAATAATAGTAATGAAAAATTCACAGTTTCATAATAGGTGTACTTACGTGCTTAATTGCGGTGAAGTAAAACGCCAGTTACGAGCAAGTGTATTGAAAAGATTATTACATCAATTCTATAAAAAATACTAGCGTATTGCGGTATGCTAATGTGCGCCATGCACAGATTACCTAATAGTTGGCCATAGTGTCCGATCCTTCGTCTTCATTGATACATAAATACATAATATAATTTTACTTAAAATACTACTACTAGTACTAGCCTATACATGGCTCGAGCCAACAATAGTGCCCGAAAAACGGCAATAGGCTCACCCCTTATTACGTGGGACCTGATAGAATGATTGGTGAAATGTGGGTGTTCATTCACCTCTGCCTAACCCTCCGGGGATAAAGGCGTGATTGTATATATGTATGTATGTACTATTACTAGCACAGAACAGATAATAGTACTAGTATATAAGTACATATAAACTATTAATTGAAATTATATTCCAAAAGTGTAGGTATGAATGTAAAATATAAGACATACGCAGAATTAAATTTCTATCAACGTTATCCAGACCTGCGTAATGTAATGAATGTCAATTTGTATAAACTTCGCGAGACACCGAAGTTGTACGCAGAATACACTGACCAGGTGTGCTTTAACCATCGCCATTTACATTGTCAATTTCCCACGATATAGTCTACAATAAAATTAGCATTCAAATCGAGTCCCAAATATAATTCCAAATCGGATGGACCGCCAGTGTAAACTTGGCTAAAGTAAATTTTATCTGGACCACCGATTACTGCTGTTTACAAGATTTTATTGAAGTTTACGTGGGTACCTACCAAAACCATTTGATTACGTAAACCTCAATTAAATTCATAAAATATTTTTTGAATATTAAAATTCTAACTGCCTACTTCATTTTAGGGAGTAATTGAAAATTGATTAGGTACTTTAGGTACACTAGGTACCTAATCTATTGTGTGGGTAGGTTAAGCGGTTTCATAGGCAATCATCATCATCATCTTGGCATTGGTCTCGGTTACAACTGAGGTCCGGGGTTAGCATACTCCTTTTCCTTTTGATTTGTCTTATACGGCTTATGCGATTTTTATGAGAGCGTCTGTGCTTTCTGACTTCCTTACCCCGAGTTCGGTCCTCTTGTTGTTCCGTGGAGGGTAGGATCGAGAGATTTGAAATTCAAACTTTTAGTATTATACTATAAAAAAATGAAAAACATTTGGTGTATTCCGTAATTTCCTGATTCTTTCCAAAAACTATAACTTTCGGGTTTAATAACTTAGGAGAAGCTACACATCCCCGCCTGATAGTGCCTACACCTATTACGAATGATACGAGTATGAATATGATACAGAAAGCAGCCTTGCTCGACAATATCCTTTAGTCGCCTTGTACGACTCCATATGGGAAGAGATGGGGTGGCCCAAATTCTACTCTGCCGGGAATCATGCGGCCGTAGATATTATAAAATATTATAAAAATAACTATAATAAAACATAATGTGGCTATTTCATAGGGGCATAGTCCTATTAAAGTTATGTAACTATTTCTAGCAGTTCTACACGACTGCGTAGTGGTTGGGATCTGCCCAGGGCCAGACACTTTAATGTTTTATTGGCACAATACCCTCGGGCCGACTTGGTACGTTCACGACGAATTGTAGCGAGAAGGAAGTTCGTGACTTTATCTATTTGCAGAACTATAGTTAATCCTTCATGTCTACTTAACTCCTTATGAATGTAATTTAATTTAGTTACAGTAAATACTTGAGTCTTCAAATTATTTTCAAGGAGAACTAAAATCTAATATTTTGAACACTAATTCGTGTAACAAGATAGTTGGTCCGTTTAAAATTCACCGCTCGTTGCAGTTGCGTTGAGTTCACAGTTGGCAAGATCGAAATTATGCAAAATTTATTTGCATTTAAATAAACGAATAAGAGTTAATCTGCATTTCATATTGTCATAGTGACAATCATAACTGTAATTCGTGTTGGCTACAGCTTTTTATTGTGCAGTTCACGCACACGAATGATAACGTACGAACGAAAAACACGATACGACATTGTTGAGTACTTCTGTCGCATTGAAATGACGTACGTAATTGATTGATGTTACGTTACGTCCCTTGTTTTGTCAAAATATGCCTAAAAGGGTAAGCTAAAAGCTTTATAAAAATTGGGGAAGAGACCAACATTTCTGCAAGTCTATTTTTGTTGTAAGCCTTAAATGTTTATTTTGATTGGGTTATTTGACAACCCTAGTTCCCAGTAGAATGTTACTATTCAAGTGATTTTCTGTAGTGCGTGGATGTTAAATTCAGCCTCGTCAATATTTATTCCGTATTTTATTAAATGAGGCATTTAGACTGATCTAACAATGCTATCTGACCACGGATACAGAAGGTAAATACGTAGGTATATACGATATGGATACGACATATGTGCAAATACTGAAACCGCGAAGCATCCTGGTCCGTAGGAATAGAACCAAATTAAATTTAAACTTAAATTCTCTGATTTATAAAATCCGAAATTTTCTAACAAAATAATTATTAAAATAAATGTAGAAAATGCAACCACTTGTATAAGTCATTAAACAGTTTCATCCGTTGCTTTATAGTCCGGTGCTTTATAGTAAGATCTAGGTACGAAACGTTATAAATTTTGCTTTGAAACAGCGAGCGATTTATGTATATCTGGATTATCTACCCTATTCTATAAGGCTGTCACTGTTGAGTTTGTTTACATGCTTTATCTCGACCCAATAGCCTTACTGTAGAGCGGCACATATACAAGATGCGAAGTAGCGTACCCACGTTATGTGTATCTAGTTTTACAGCATTTTTATGATTTCCCAGTACCTAATTTAGTCTAGTCAGTATAAGTGAATGTTATTATTCCAGGTGCTCCTAGTGCATGAGGCGTCCAAGGGCAGTTTTTCCCGAGTGTTCGATCTGGAGGCAGGAGATGATACCGACCCGTGCACACCGAGGACCTCACCCTACGAAAGTCGGTTTCCTATCAACATTGGCATAACTGGATATGTTGCTACCACGGGCGAGGTACGAAATATTTTCTTTGTTTTCACATGAAAATATTAATAAAAACTAATGTTTTAAATGTGCGTAGTTACGAAATAAGTTGATTGTTATCAACGTGTTCTAGTATTTTTATAGAATACCATAAATAAAAGGTGTATCTCAGGGAATTATTGTACCTACCTACTAAAGGACTTCAAATTTGGCCTATTCTCAGCAATTTGACCTCAAGATACGTAGCATATCGGTCCCGCCGGAACTTTACTTTTTACTGCCTACTCATACATTGACTGAAAGTCGCAACGGATTGGATCCTAAATCCCTGATACAATGTTTATCTACTTTTTTATTATTTTGATAAGTGTGAGACTATTTATTATTGCTATGGGGCAGTATAGGGATTGCTACATATAACATAAGTACTGCGATCGTATAAGTTTATTTGTAATATCTTCATGTAAATTAACTAGTCAACAATGTCTCCTTTTATTTGACAGATCGCATCAAATCAAATTCGTATCTTTGATCATTCGAATTTTCAATCATCGCGAATCGATTCAATGGATTATGAATGTTATGATCAATTTCATCCAATGATATCGATTCAATTCTCGTTGTTACTCTAGCTAGTACTATATGGCCCTTATACCCAATATCTGAACATAAAGTAAAAAGAAACGAATAAGAAGAAAATAATATTTCTCAGATTTTCGGAATATGCATTAGAGTTGAAAGATTTACACCCGTATTCACAAACAACACTGTGAGGTCTAATAGTGTGCTCGAGCGCATAGGGCTGGTAAAATTAATTCACAAACATCACGGAGCAGTATCTAACGCAGTGCGTTCCCTCAACGAAGTATTACTTAAGTGTTGTCTATGAATAAAAAGGCTTGCCAAAACGAACGCACTGAGAATTTGTCGTTCTTTGCACAGTTTTTGTAGTACGCATAGCGAAGTATTGTTTGTGAATACGGGTGTTAATGTACAACTTCATTATAATTGAGATTTATCTCTTGTGAGCTCTCACACAAAAAAGTAATGTGAAAGAAATAGTTTTGTGTACTTAGTAAAATCTAAAGTTTCATAAAATAAGATAAATAATATTTAGGTAATTTATATAACATTTTCTGTTTCTTTACAGACGGTGACCATCGCAGATGCTTATTTAGATCCCCGATTTGATGCGTCTGTCGACGAGGGCACCGGGTTTAAACACAACACAATACTTTGCATGGCCATTAAGAATTCAGAGGGGAGGATCATTGGCGTTATCCAGGTAAGCTGGCAATCTTTTTCGTTTTTTACCTATACCTACCTACACTAACATTTAAGCTTTACTTTGAAACTTCAGTAAATTTTGAATAATTCAATGAACTTTGGAGCTAACCAAAGTTCTGGTAAATGTGTTTTTACTACGGCAATAAAACCATGTCGTTCCATAAACCGACCGGAAGTATGTGACAAGCGTGTCGTAAGCCAAGTTGTGCAAGGAACTTATAAAAAATTCACAGAGATTATGAATGCTAAAAAATTATAGTAGCGCAATGCGGTCGTATGCGAACGCCATAAAACAGAATACGTGTTTATTGGAACAATAGTCGAGACAGAGCCTACGTACAACGCCGTGAATTTTGCTAATTAACTCGGTATAAATTTTGTACACAAACAGCGGCTTGAAATGTTGGTGCTGAAATTCTCGCTACTCTAAAATGAATAGACCGCATTGTTAATATATTTCATTCAACATGCTTTCCGTTGTGGGTAGATTACTCTGCATGAACGTTAAGAATTTGGTGTTATACGAAATTATTTTGGATAATTTGTCTGAGGTGGGAAATAATACGGTTCATTCATTGTGAGATATTACTATAGCGTTTATAATGAATTATTGCCAATAAAAAAAGAAAGTGGCATGCAGCCTGTACGTAGACTTTCTTCCTTTGTTCATAGAAGAACTATAAATAGTGCCGTTATTGTAAGATTTACTCGATATAGGCTTTTTACTTCATGAGCAATTAAAGTCTGGATCCTTGGTTAGGTTCGGTAAGCTTGTGTCAGCCGGGGTGCGAGGGATATCCCAGAGCGGCTACCCCACCCTCAGCAACTGATGACTCGAAACAGACTTGCGGTTTTGGTCGATTCGAATCCAAAAAAAGACGGAAAAAAATTAAGAAAATTGTATAGAAAAGTGGCAAAATTGCACAAAACTTTTTCACTATGTCCAGCGTGTGGAGCTACGGGCAACAGCTAGTTCTTATCAATAAACCAGCAGAACTTTGGCTGATAACCTAAGCGTGTAGTTTAAAGGCAACTCCATAAAATACACAATGTTGGTAGGCGAAAAGTTTTTGGAAGCTTAAGCTGTAGATGAAAACTTGCAATATTTATGCCCGAACGGTAAGCGTAGAAAGATAATACCGAGATTGGAACTATAATATGTATCGTACTATTACTGATCTTCTAAACGCACGTATTTGTATTGAATAACATTATTCGGCCTTCTAGATTATTTCGTCTACTATTACATACTAAGTAAAAAATAATATGTATTTTGTTGTTTCTTTGTAATTATCCGGTTCATTATTAATTTTGTCAATGACACATCTCTTTATGCAATCGTAATCGACAAACCGTCGCCCAAATGTAAAATAAAGCACATACCATATCCACCGTTTCACCCTTCAAAGAAACTTATAAACAGGGTTAATTAATTATTATATATTATTTCTCAATAATATAACTCTTAGAGTTCAATTTTATTAATTATTCAAAATTAATTTCATACATTACGAAATATTATACGAATTATTCTAAATTAAGTCCGGGCTATTACTAGCAAATTATTCTCTGGACTCTAACTACCAGGTTCTGAAAATCTCAAGGGTGTCGTCATGAAAACTTGAAGTTATTTAAAATTTTGTGTGCTTTTTACTTAACTTTGTTGATGAAGTGAATAACATTTGCTTGGAGAGTCGTTCACCGAAGTTAAATTAGGTACCTTTAAAAAAGTGTTCTATATTTTTATATTTTTAATCAAAACATTCCACCGAGTTGGATTAAAAATTGACAAAAAGTATGCCGTATTTTGTACACTTCATTAGTGCCCGAAGGCCTTGCCTCACTTAATAACCTTTCCTAATTTCTCACTATTACGTTTTTTAATCATAAATTCTGTCCTCCGTGCTATTACGAGTATAACCTCAACTCCTTTATTTAGTATGTAAGCTAAGTCTAGACTAAAATCGCTGGTGTTGCAACCTTGCATGAGCCACGGATACCACACAGATTTTATTGTGAAAAAACTTTCACAATAAAATGTTTTCTTGTTTCAGCTAGTAAACAAATTCGATGAGCTGCTCTTCACAAAGAATGACGAGAACTTCGTGGAAGCGTTTGCGATATTTTGCGGGATGGGCATCCACAACACGCATATGTACGAGAAGGCGATCACGGCAATGGCCAAGCAGAGCGTTACTTTAGATGTGAGTAAATACAACTTTTCACAATCACACAATAGCAATCTTTGATTTCAGTCCAAATTTTTGTATGCGTATTTCTATGCAGTAGCTCCCATAAAAGCCGTATAAGCCAAACTTTCACAATAAAATCGGTCTTCCACCAATACTATTATTATGGGATCCCATTTTTTCTCATAATGGTTTTTGTCCTAATTTAAATTGTCATAACAAGTTAGGCATAATTTTCTTTGTCATAATAATAGTGTGTCATAATTGGTCTTTAGCATACTATGTTATTAAGCATAAATATTGTATATCCTAATGTTTTTATTCATAACTTTGATATGCATAAAGTTGTAAAGCATATATTATTGTTTTTTGTCTAATAATTATTTGGTAGATTTATTAAGAAAGCCCCTGATTCCGACTTGGATAGATTAGGTTAGAAGGCTAATGCGGGAGCGGAGCGGAGCGAAGCTCCCGCATTAGGCCTTCGTGGTTATTTTTTTTATAACCATGTAGAACTTTATTTAGTCAAATGAACATTCTGGCTTAAAATAGTTATGGTTACGCGTCGTTATGCTTAAGTGAACTTATGCTTTGGGACAGTATGCTTATAAAATATTATGCTTATAGTAAATAGGATTAAAAAAATTATGATTAAAAAGTTATGGCAAATGAGTATTATGCGTAAATAATATTAGGACAAGTAACATTATGCAAAGTTAAATTATGACATAAAATTGTAGGAATAAAAATAGAGAACCTATTATTATATACCACGTTACCGTTTATGTTCTTTGAAAATGTCGAAGTTCAGCCAAAATTAGACTGGACAAAGCGGACCTCCGATTCCGATGTGAAGGCTTCGGGTGGGATTAATGCTAGGATGAAGAAGACCGTATTATGTTATTTATGTGATAACGATTGTTCACCCCATTTAACGTTGATGGTATAATTTATGATATTGCAGGTACTAAGTTACCACGCGTCTGCATCATTAGACGACGCTCAGCGGTTACGGGTGAGTTCTCCACAAATGAATATTAAGCTATCAAAACCACGTTCACACTATTTTTAACATAAAATACGTAGGCATAAAGTCGAATATTGAAAGTCTGCATTCAATAATGGAATAGCTAGATTTTCAAACTGTATATCGGGCTATTGAGGAGTGCATACTTTAATATCGTTCAATGTAATGTTACTGTTAACGTGCGTCCATTCTACCGATATAAATTCTGTATAATCTACCTATTTATTCACGAGATCATCAATTGCGCATTGCAGAGCATGACTCACCAATGGTATAATATAATCTATAATAGGTTGTTTCACAGAAATAGCTGATTCAAATAGTAGAGCTGAAATGTACTGAACATTCAGATTGTTTCAGTTATTTACATTGGGAACGAGTTCGGATGCGCTTAATTATATTCCAGAAATCTGACGCTCTCCAATCAAAATTGCAGCTCAAACATTCGTTACTGTTGTTATTATATGTACTTGTGTTAAATAAACACTGGGTTTTTGATTTACAGTTATTTTCGCCAAAGTATCATGACTTTTAGTTGGACTGTTCTAATTAATGGTGCGGCATACATACATACACTCATTCCTTTCTCCTTACGGAGTACGTAGATAAGCCTGCTATTGGCGTTGTAGGCGCAATTGGACTTATGTACTAGTATACGTCCCACATTATCATAATAATACCTATATAATATTATTAGTAACCATAACATTAAAAACCGACAAGTTAGGAATCACCAATTTAAGAGCAATAGTATCTATACTGGTGAACAAGATACGTTGTTTTTTGTGGCAGTGTTGTAATAAGTTAAATTTTGTTACAGACGCTAAGGATACCTTCATCAGCTCACTTCAGCCTCCACGAGCTAGCGTTCGATGATATAGACCTAGCTGATGACGACACATTACGCGCCTGCCTCCGAATGTTTCTTGATCTCGACTTCGTGGAGCGGTTCCACATAGATTACAGCGTGCTCTGCAGGTGGCTGCTAAGTGTCAAGAAGAACTACCGCAATGTAACGTACCACAATTGGAGGCATGCATTCAATGTAGCGCAGATGATGTTCGCTATTCTAACGGTGAGTGTTTTGGAGTATTATACAGTATCAGCCATAGTTTACTAATGATTACAGTGAATATGTACGATCAGTTTCGGTACTCATAAGAACTAGTACATAATTGACTAACCATTTTTAGTCAACCCTGTTATGTTTTAACCCGTATGATTTATAGATTTTGTATGAAACTCAGCTTTCCGAGGGCAAATGCTATAGACATAGTCCAAGCTTATTCCGCCGCATTCCGCCATGTTGATGAACTCTATATAGCATTCGCAAATTCCTGAAAGTACCACCGAGTTTTAAAAGAAACTACTTTGACTAGATAGTGCAGGACTAGGGCAATTTACTTGTGAAAGAATAATAGATAATAAGGGATCATACTTACAGATTATAACTTACTTAGGTAGCTACATAAAACTATTGTTTTAGTATTGGTTGGCATCATTTCAGGAGACGCAGTGGTGGAAGATATTTGGTGAGCTGGAATGTTTGGCACTTATTATCGGCTGCCTGTGCCACGACCTTGATCACCGGGGGACCAATAACTCGTTTCAAATCAAGTGAGTTACCGATTTGTTCTAAAAGTGTGCTTTAACTTTTTTGACTATTCGGTTATACGGGTACTAGGCACTACTCTAGTCTTGAAAGAGCAATTTAAATATCGTTATTAACATTGCAATACCACCATGAACTCCTAATCTCCTTGAAGAAAAATATACTTACGTGGTATTGCAATGTTAATAACGATATTTAAATTGCTCTTTCAAGACTAGAGTAGCACCTAGTACTGATGATTACCAAGTCAACGTGAGAATTTTCACATGCCGTTGCAGGCTCAGTTGTTGCGAAATATTTCGACCTGTTTTTACTAGATGGAGACACCTCATTCCTATACGTATACGTATACCTACCCACAGAGTATTATTTCATAGAATAGTTAGCAAAAGGCAGTGCTGAAGTATAACGAACAATAACTACAATTTCGATAGTATTTTGCTTTCAATAAGAGTAGAAAGTAAAAGCTCTGCTCATTCATAAAATTATTACATTTCCAGGGCATCATCACCGCTGGCGCAGTTGTACTCCACGTCGACAATGGAACACCATCATTTCGACCAGTGTCTGATGATCCTCAACTCGCCCGGCAACCAAATACTGTTGAATCTTTCCTCTGATGACTACGAGAAGGTCGTCAAAGTGCTTGAAGATGCTATCTTGTCCACCGACTTGGCTGTATATTTCAGGTAAATAATTTAGCATAAACATAAACATGTATTATGGTAGGTCCAACTATGAATGAAGTACGAGGTAGTCATATAGTACTATGAATGAAGTACGAGGTAGTCATATAGTGCAATAGTGGTTTTATTTGCCGTTAACTTAATTTTCTTAATTTCTTTCTTATTATATTCACGTTTGTTTATCTTCGAAGGTTAGACAAAGGGGTTTGAAGCTGTTGCTATTAAGTAGATACTTTTCCAATAATATATGAGTTTTTGCCGAAATATAACGGCGACTTCATTACCTAGAGCACTTAGTGCATCGGGCGAAAATTTGTCGCACTATCATTGATCAATCGTTGTGATCGATCGAGAAAAAAATGATTGTTTTCTCGATAAACGATAGAAGATAGAATATCAACCTACTATTGTTTGTAGAGAAAACAATCAGTTTTACTAAGGGCCGGTCCACACAACGCGCTGTGTGGACCGGCTCTAATGGTAAATGTGAAATTTTGGACGCAACCTGAAAAATGATATAAGAGAGAGTATGAAATGATCACCACCTCACACTTCCATTGCAGTAAGCGCAAGGCGTTCATCGAGCTGGTGCAGTGCGAGCGCGCGGTGAGCGCGGGCTGGGCGGCGTGCGAGGCGCGGCGCGGGCTGCTGCGCGCGATGCTGATGACGGCGTGCGACCTGGCCGCCATCACCAAGCCGTGGCCGGTGGAGCGCCGCGTGGCCGCGCTCGTGGCCGGCGAGTTCTTCCGCCAGGGCGACCTGGAGCGCGCCAACCTCAACCTCACGCCCATCGTAAGTATAAACTCGAGTCGGGGAGTGCGAGCTAGAGCGCTTGTAGACGTCCGTTTTCTTCACCGGATAACGGTCCGTGTTTCTTATCCATTGTCCGGTGCATATATACACATCCATTACAAATCATACACCACCGGACAATGGACAAGAAACACGGTCCGTTATCTGGGGAAAAAAACGGACGTCTACTAGCGCTCTAAGGTGGTGCGTGCGTTACGAAAAGTATAATCCGACCTCAACCTCACGCCCATATCGTAAGTGCACACTTGGGGAGTAAGTTTGAGAATGCGTGACGAGAGCGTTACGAAAAGTGTGATCGGATGATGCGAACGGAAGTTGAGAGGAGATATTATGTTTGTGAAGATAGAAAGAGAAAGATTTACATTTCATATATTACTGTAGGGGCAAAGATAGGTGCGAGCACACATTTTCTTTCTCTCTTTTTCTCATAACCAGTTACGATGGAGTTAGTTTACTTTATTCGTGTGATGTAGAGCAAACTCGATTTTTTTTTAGAATAAAATTGTGTCGTTATGTGAATAGAATTTGAAATTGGTATTAAATAGAAATTCCATTAGAAATGTTTTTTAAAATTTCAAATAGGCATCCAAATTCGATTGCAATAAAATAAACGCATTTTTCTGTGAATAATTGTACACACTAATCAGCAACTTGCGCTACAATTAGTGATGTACAAACCTCGAGGCGTCGAGTCTTATTTCTGAAGCCTCGAGGCGGAATGGCAAGACTCAGTGAGCTCGGTAAGCTCGGAGTCCCGAGCCTAGCCGAGCCGCGAGGTTTTTGAGCCATGCCTCGAGGCTTCAAAAGAGTTCGAGCCTTCAAAAGAGCTTAAAACTATCAAAAGAGCACGAACCTTCAAAAGAGCTCGAGCCTTCAAAAGAGCTCGAGCCTTCAAAAGAGCTCGAGCCTTCAAAGAAATCGAGTCTTCAACATATCCATATCCATACCAATATTATAAATGCGAAAGTAACTCTGTCTGTCTGTGGAGGGTTAAAGGGGTGAAATAGGGGATGAAAGTTTGTATGAAAGTTCGGAATTTTTTAAGGTATCTTGATGCAGCTTTGTAAAGAGATGGATTAGAGCTTGGAAACGGACAAAGGCTACCTTTTACGTGAAAAAAAGGGTTAAGGGAGGGGGGGAGGCGGGGATGAAAATTTGTTTGAAACTTCATGATGAAATCTGGTACAAAAATGGATTAGAGCTTAGAAACATAGGTTGCCTTTTATTACGAAAGGGGGAGTTAAAGGGGGGAAGGGGTAATAGGGGATAAAAGTTTATTTATGAAGATATTTTGATGAAATAAGGTAGATACAAAGATGGATACTTAATATTATAAATTCGAAACTAACTCTACCTGTCTCAAAAGGGCTCGTGGCTTCAAAAAGGGCTCGAGTCTTCAAAAGAACTCGAACCTTGAAAAGAACTCGAACCTTGAAAAGAGCTCGAGCCTTCAAAAGAACTCGAACCTTCAAAAGAGCTCGAGCCTTCAAAAAGGGCTCGAGCCTTCAAAAAGGACTCGAAACTTCAAAAAAGCTCAAGCTCTGAAAAAGACTCCTGAGTCGTTGGCCGCCATACAAACGAGGCGAGCCTTGTAAATGACACCGAGCTCTAGGCAAAGGCATTCGGACGCCTCGAGACTTGTACATCACTAGCTACAATATCATTACACTCGTATAGTCCCAGGGATAGTTACTTCGAACCTGTATCGTAATTAACCAGAACTCGTAAATTAGAGGAATTGGTAGGTAATATCAAAATAAATCAACTTCCCTTTATTGTAATGTACAGCTTATATTGATGTGTAGTCAAATGCAAATACAAGACACACAATGAACCTATATTAAATTGAATACACAAAACTAGCAAACGAATATATTTATATGTTCACAAATGTTCACAAATACAGAATTTTTGGTCTGTACTTTGATATATTTCTGTCACTTACTTTTTTTTCATAGAATATGCAAATACAATAGAGCGCCAATCCTTTTCCCTACCTCCTTTATGTTACTTTCTATCCATCAATCTTATTATGTATTGCCTATTATTCATTTCACTGCACACCCGGCTTGCGGGAGCGTGGCATATGTTGATCATCTATCACATCATATTTGTCACGAAATACGTCATTCCTCAAGATGTTTCACAATATGTTTCTCTTTTTCAGGACATTATGAACCGAGATAAGGAGGATGAACTCCCTGCTATGCAAGTCAAGTTCATCGACACCATCTGTCTGCCAATATACGAGGTAATTATAACTCAATATGAATTTATTTTATAACCATTTTCTATTAAAATATCTTGTGTCGAGAAATAGAGACATTGGAAAAATCTTGGAAGAACAGCCTGCTTCAAACGTCAAAGGCTCTTTGGTAAAATAAGTCAGGGGAAAGGGGTTTCCCCTGACTTATTTTACCAAAGAGCCTTTGACGTTTGAAGCAGGCTGTTCTCTCAAGATTGAGGGTTAGATGGAAGTCACGTTAACCCCAAGATAAGACATATTAGGAGGAGACTTATCAAAGTTCAAGCTTTGGATGCTACCGGGTTTAATGAAAAGACTAGGAGAGAAAAATAAAATTGTTGATACATTTTCAGGCGTTTGCAGTCCTATCTCCCACGCTACAACCGATGTTGGACAGGGTGAAATCCAACCGTGCACACTGGATCGATCTCTCTGACAACGACAAGAACGGCGGCGATAAAATTGAATACAGTTCCGACAAGGAACTCCAAGAGAAGAACGACAAATCGAGCATCAGCTCACACAACGTCGACGACACGGAGAACACGTACGAGGGAGACAGCAGTGGAGCAGTCAGCTTGTCTTCAGAAACTAATTCTAAATACGAAAATCTCGAGAACCCCGTCGTGGGGCTTATCTGCAACAACGTGCTCGCGATCCGAGACCCCAGCAAGTTCTGTCATCTGAATGACTACTAAACTTGACTGTGACAATGTGATAAAGTGAAGCGGCGTGTCAAGTGCCACGTTTCAAAGGCCAATAGAGAAGCCAAATCGTCCACTTAGGATGTTAGTTTTAAGATACTTTTAAGTTTCAAGTATCTAGCACAACTAACATTTGAAATTTCACTCGATTCTTAAATTTTACTACATTTTATTTAGAAATTCTTCATCTTTCGTGTGTGTCCATTTGTTTATAATCTTTTCTTTCTATTGGTCGACTGAAATGTGGATCAGTACGAGATAGCTACAAGCTATATACTTTAACATATTAGATGTACATGCACTTGGCGAGTTACAACTGATAGTTGTGTGATATTCGTTTAATAAATAGATGATTTAGTCGAATTTGATATTCATCTAAACGCAAGGCGTATTCGATAAGTTGTCATGACCATCGCCGCACTATTTTTATACACTTCATTATTTAACTTTACATTTATAAGTACCTATAAGAAACATTTTACAAGTAGGTATTTTTTTTTAATTTACCTCAATCGTCTATTCCTACTACGTATTACATGAATTTGTTTCGTGTGTTGCTATTTGGTATCATTTAAGATACATTTTACAGCTATATGAAATATTAAATTTCTCATAGAAACGGATATTTCTTTTATGAAAATACTCTAACCTCTAACTGCAGTAGTAAGTGTAATAAACAGGGCCTAACTGTCGTGACTAGTTGTATGATCAAAATACCAAAAAGTTTGTATTTAGTACTAAAATCATTATTGTATTGTATCGTTCGGTTTTGTCATTAATTCTCTTATGTGGCACTTTAATTGTTACGGATTGTATTAGTGAAATAACGTATGTATGTATGCTGAGCTATGTGTGTCTCGACAGTTCACGTATTCTCGTCTACGTATCATCAAGCTATACTTACAGTCGCACAATGTATTTTGTAAATAATTAATCAATGTTATAAATACTATACTAACAATGTTGTAATTTTGGTAAGTACTTATTATAAATTCGGGTTTCTCTATTAATTATTCATCATTCGGTTATGTTATATTTATAGTTCGTCCGCTTGTAGGAATCGTGGCCTCGCATTAATTATTTTTCAAGACAGTTACGGCACCTTATTATCCATTCCAATATTAGTTTGAACTTAAAATAGTCTGCAATTGTTTGTGTCGTCCTATAAGTTTATATACAAGAATGTCAATTACCTGCAAAAAGATTTGTATGTAGCTAACGCTAACCTGGTTGGTTATACGAACGTGTTTTGCTGCAATATTTTGCACGTTTTCTTTATATAGACAATCGATAGTTGTTCCTCTAGTCTTTCATTAAATTCGACTTTAATGATCATGTCTTATATGGCTTTTGTTTTATATTGTTAATGGTTTTAAAACATTGCAAATTAATAAATAATATTCTAACGTACAAAGTTTAAAAACGATTGCGAAGTGACCTCTTAATTATTTAATATAAAAATTTTTCGTCGGTGATAGTCTAAGAGTCAGTTACTAAAAATGCATGTCAAATAGCAACCGTTGAAGAGGGAAGAAACAATTTATATACTTACATAATACTTTAAATTGGAAAAAATGTATAGTCAGGATGGGACTCGCAGTTGCGATATATTCAACCGCGAATTGAGTTACCTAAATTCCTATAAACGTTTTTGAATGCTATGAGTGCTGTCCGAAGTGCTATTTTTTCTAACTTAAATTTATACGAGAAAAAGAACGGAAGATATTGTGTGGTTTTACCTTACCAAGGTGATAATTCTACACAAAATTTTACAATAACTTTCTTTAATGTTATTGGTATATAAGGTAATTGTTTTTTTTCTTCTTCCAATTTGTTATATGGCAGTAACTAACACAGAATTTACTAATCAAAAGTTTAATAAAGTTATGCTGTGTCTCACTATCACTGGCGGCATATGATCGTATACATGTGAAAGCAAAAGAATTTTGAATCGCTAATAAAAATTTAGATAGAATTCCTTCTTTCATACATAATTACGACCAATTCCTCCAAAAAATATATATTTTGTAATTGGAATAATTCTCTCTAAGCATTAGATATTTACATAAAAAAATCTCAAATTAATTGTGGTAAAAAAACTATGTACAACATTAATGTTAAGATTGCTGTAAGTATTATTAGAAAGTAATTAGAAAATTAATAATTGTAATTCACTAAAATAATGACGAGTTGTATGGTGTGTGAATAATTATGGAGGTTGTTTTGTTCCAAACAAGAATGTTATTTATTTATGATTAAACAAATTTTGAAATAATTTGATTGATTTTCATTTACTGTCAGGCTCTCTGGTTATAATTACCATCATTACCATCACTATGATCCTAAAGCACTTCATAGTGAGTCCACATGTTTTGCTTCACTATACAGAAGGTTACTAGCGAACCACCCCTGCTTCGAACAAGAGTCCCGAAACCTAAAATTATTGCAATGAATTGCCTGACAAATCAGTTTTTGCTATCAGGAATCGTTCGAGCTGAAAAAAAAACATATTTCTTAGTTTCTTAGTTATGATTACTGCTCCGCTCCATTTGGCAGTTGCGTGAGGATTTATAGCCTATAACCTTCCTTGATAATTGGACTATCCAATAAAAATATTTTTTCAATTCGAATCAGTAGTTTCGTAGATTAACGCGTCCAACTAAACAAAAAGTCTTCAGCAGCTGTGTAATATAAGACAGATATATACCTAAACGAAATAATTTTCGTAACGCTACACGTAATGTGCATTTACGTTACCTAGCAAGTTTTTTAACTAATTTTCGAGGCCTTTCAAAGATGTAGATAGTAGGTAGTACAAGAGGCAGATAAAAGTGATTGATGTTAAGAAATAGGTACACAAACAAACATACATTAACGACTACAGTTCGACCTCAATACTGGTTGCTCGAGTGATACGCTCACTGGGTATCTTAAATGTGATTGTTTACACAGCATAGTACATTGTTTCGATAAAATTAGTCAATGTCAACATATCTATCTATAATGCACAAACTAGGACTGGCACCGATTACCTAAATATACAGTGGTCGGTAGCCAGAAGTGATGTTCCTAATGGTTTATTAGCGCTATACTCGATAGTAATGCCGTCACTGATTTTTGACGTCGTAATGCTAGAACAATACAAATTATTGCATATAAATTACTAATAACAAGGCACAGTATGCGAAAGACTCGTCGCTTACCTACTGATTTGTATGCAATAAAATGTATTGGAACGAACAACAAAAGAAAAAACACTGCAAATCTGTCTAGACATGACCGAGTTGCGCGCGTTTCTTTTTAAAAGTCAAAGAAAGAACGTGAATCTATAACTATCACACCGGCCACGTAATCTTGGTCTAAATTATTATGGTTACAGTTGGATGAAGAATACGGTGTTCGTGGTGAAATACCACGAACACCGTATTCTTCAAAGAACGACGAAACCAAAGGTCACAAACAGTAGTAATGGGTAAATTGACTTTGAACTGCTTGAAGTACTGTCTCCAGTTTTCCGGTCTGTGATCTTTACAGGTGTTCTCCAGACTCCAAGGTTCACTATTGGGTCCCTTGCTCTATTCTTTGTACATTGAAAGGCATGCTTTGCATATACAGATATTGCTCGATATCGATTACTTGGATAAATGAACACTTACGTGCGAAATTCTGTCCATACCTCAAAAATTCTCCACCACCACATATTATAGAGCCGCTCTCCGGCTCTCCTACACTTTCTGATCCTGGTGAGGAATTCTGACGCTCGGTATGACCCGAATTGATAAAAATTAAATTCGAGTTTAATTTCAAGTTGAATTTGAGATGGACATTAGGTACTTACCTACAAAAAAAGTAGTCCCTAATTTGCGATGACATAAAATAGATAATTATAGTACTTACCTACCAACAGAAGTTTGAAGTTTCGTACCAGTTCTACGAATTTGAAGAATATTTTTGATGGCACATAATATAAGTTGTCGCATTCAAAAATACTAGAATCTATCTTGATATAGGCAGGTACGTACGTATCTTTAATCGGCGAGTCTGGCCATTGTCTCAAGGACCCGAAATAGGATTCCTGTCTTGTCAAATGCTAGACATGACTATGGCTCCCTTTTTGTAAACGGTTCTTTTATATTTTATTGTGTCTAGCAGAAATAGACTTTGATTTATGTTGTAGATCAATATTAGATGTTGTAGTTGAATCTTTTAATCGGTCAAAAGTACTTCTGGCCACAGGCTCCAGTCAAGTCCAGTCAATAGTTCGTAGTATCTACTTTCGATTGAAACTTCAGTGCAGGTCAATGAAGCTGGATATAGGTCATCATCACTTTCAATTTATTTTTGATTAATTTTGATTAAGTTGATGACGTCAAGATGGTCCAAACTTGATAGCAATTCGGCAGTTCGTATGAGTGCGACACTACGCAGGGTTCTGGCCAATCCAATTGGCGTTTAAAAGACGAGAGCGAGCCAAACACTTAATTTGTCTGAACCTGCACAGTGTCTCACACTCGTATGAACTTCCAAACTGCCATCAAGTTTGAACCTAGCTAGCCAGCCTTCTATAGTAGATACATAAGGAAGACCTTACACAATTCACTAGCACAGTCGCTATATATAAAGACAAACAAATACTTTGACTTGACTAACGAGTTAACCAAAAACGGCTACGTGGTTAAACTCTACGCCGTAGAAGTAGGAGCAAGGGGAATTTCAGCTAAATCCCTGTACAACTTACTTAAAGACCTCGGATTGCCAAGAGCTTCAGTAGGTAAGCTCTTTACTAAATCGAATATCAAAAGCGGCATTGATAGGATCTTACCAAATTTGGATAGGTAGGGGGGGGAACACTACTGACGGTGGAGGTGAGCGCTGATGCATCACAAGGTGGCCACCCTAAACCTACATCTGGGTCGCAAGTCCCAGTCGCCGTCACGGTGTTCCTCTCTGTATCACGCTATGGACTCGGCGACCGCACGGTGAATCCATGGAGTGCTGAGAATCGGATCTCATCTCACCTATATACGAGAATAGTAGGTACTTGGTAGGTGTGAACCGTTTTGTACTGTCATAATTACAAATTATTCTATTAATTTTCACCGGGTATGATATATAGGTAGGTATAGATAGTGAGTTACAGACTGCGCGTTAATTGAACGGTGTGGGTTTGAGGTACATTAATTTGGTAGGTATGTACCTACGTAACAAAATTTGCCCACGTCTTTGTGTTTGTCATTAACGTGTTGTCTATAATCCGAATATTTATTACTTGTATCAAATGAATAGTTACTAATATTTCATTTCACATTGACATACTTACCTAATGATACATACAGAGTTTCTATAAGGCTATTATTCCTTTTTTAAACGATCCTACCACGGTTAGTACCTACAGTCAGCATTAGATCTATCTTTGATTTAAATTGTATTATCGTGCGAGCTAAAGGTGTGTTGGTACCAATTATTAGAACAATCAGTCAACAGGAAGGGGGGAATACCAAGATATGGAGATCATTTTCAGTACTCTTTTCGTCAAGATCGATCTGATGCAGTCACATATATAATAAATACTAGCTTTTGCCCGTGGCTCCGCCCGCGTGGATGTCGGTTATCGCGACCAAACATAGCCTATGTCCTTTCTCAAGGTCTAATCTACCCCTATACCAAATTTCATCAAAATCGGTTCAGTGGTTTGGGTGTGAAAGCGTGACAGACAGACAGACAGAGTTACTTTCACACTTATAATATTAAGTAGGGATTAAGGATGAGTCGAAGCTGTTGTGTCTAAAATCACACGAAAATGTATCTGACAGTACTGTCAGAGGACGTAGGTCTGTGGCTTTTCTCATCTCATCTTTTTGGGGGAGATTAGATTTGAGAAACCACAAAACTTCTTATTAATACGAGTATGAATCCAAACCGAGTGTAAGTAATTATATGTCCGAACTACCTTAGTAGGTAGGTATCATTCACACAAAATCATTAGTCTCAGTTATAGTTCACTCAATACATATTACGGTCAATAAAATACCTATGTAGGGTGAAGTCTCCTTTTATCGGCCACGTCCTAATATCGGCCTTTTCGAGAAAAGGGAACATAACTATGAAAATAATCCTGAAATTATTATAGTTTTTATGCAAAAAGCGACTCTATATCCATACGAATACCATTCCATATTTTGGTGCGGGTACCTCCACTTTTGAACGTTCAGGTGGCAATAGAGCACGCGCAGGTACCGGCGTATGTGATTTGGTGGCAATTCCGAGTCAAATCCCGGAGTCGACGCACTGAGTGGGATAGTATTTGAAAGGAATTAAATATACCTATGGTATTTTATATTATTTTTTATTAAAGAAAAACAGTCGAAGTACCGTTTAGGTAGTGTGTTTTTAATTTTATTTGTACTTTTTATGAAATAATCGCGGGGTCGAGGTTAGGGATCTTTATTTTGGCTAAATCTCAATATCGGCCACCTGGTCGATTTTAGGGAAATGCATGAAAACACTAAACTATATGTTTAGCTATTTTGTATATTAGCAGTAACATTAATAAGGTTAAAAATGAAATAACAGCTCTGTTTGATGACTAGATCCTAACATCGGCCGCCTAAAAACTTTTTTTGCCAGCTACGGCCGATATCTAGAGAATCGATGCGTAATAACGGCCACCTTATTTTGTACAGGGTACTTACTGTCCTACAACCTTTGAACTTTATAATAAACAGGGACGTGGTGCAAAATGAACAAATACTTAGGTATCTTAATTTTAGTCAACAAGTATGCCATAATCATGTCGTCCCAACAAAAAGAGAAAGGTTTCAAACCTATGGTTATATGACCATACGTTCCATAAACCGTATAGATTCTATGACCCATATAGGTTCTATGACCCCTATAGGTTCGATGACCCCTATAGGTTCTATGATCCTTATAGGTTCTATGACCCCCATAGGTTCTATGACCCCTATAAGTTCTATGACCCCTATAGGTTCTATGACCCCTATAGGTTCTATGACCCCTTTAGGTTCTTTGACCCCTAATAGGTTCTATGACCCCTATAGTTTCTAATGTTTCTATGACCGTAGTAGAATAAGGGATGGAGTAAATGCCGTTCAAAGAAGCAGGCAGTAATGCAATGCTTCGATGTTACCATTGGGGTTGTAGAGGACAGATGGAAGTCGTTTCGCGGAAAATATCGAGGTCTAGCCTCGGTGCAAGCTTCGGTTGCGACTAGGAATTAATAATAGGATGAAGTAGAAGAAGAGTAGCTTTTCGACAACACGAAATTCCCAGGATCACTTTACAAGACAGACTTCCTGGAAGAATAGATACAGAGGGTTATTCCCGTTGGTCAAGAAAGAAAAATCTGGAAAATGGAATATAAAACATAAACCAGTCAAATAAAATAAAACTAGTAGTTAGAAGAAGAACAGTATGAATAGAAGAAGAGAATACCTATTAAAGGAAAGCGTAACTGACCTCATGATTTACCTTCTCAAGAAGAAAAGTAGAAAATTCTTTGTGGTGCCTGTGAAATAGAATTAGTGATTTCGAAGAAGATGAAGCCAAAAATATTAACTGTGACATAATGCCCCAAATGGTTCCACTTAAAGTGTACAGTTCATCGTGGGCGAAATTATATTGATGTGGCTAAAGAAGATTTTACTTGCCGTCACTGTTTAGTGCATTTAAATTGAAAAGCCTTTAAAGAAATTCAAGTTTTCTGTTGACTTTATTTAATAATATTTTTCCTTTATAATAATATATTTTGGAAATCTTTATTTCTCTTAATTTTTTTTAATCATTGTGATCATTAGTTTATAATAACAGCAATTACTGTAATTTTTAAGTCTGAGATATAAAGAAAAGACAAATTAATGATAGATAAGCGTTAAAAAAAAATTTCAACCTGAATTGGAATATAAAACGTTATAATTTTTTACTTTACTTAGTTTTATTGACCTAAATTCACGTTGGAAAAGGTATGACGATATTAGGGTCACAGGCGGCAGAAATTAGGGTGTTAGAGGCCGATATTAAGGGAAATCGACATACTCGGAAAAAAACCTCTGTATTTTAAAAAATAACAAAGAATTGGTAATTTTGCGAATGTAGTAATGGAGTTTCAATATCCCTCCATCCAAAAAAGGGCATTACAAGAAAGCAAATGCTATAAACCAAAAAATTACAATCAATCAAAGGTCAAAAAATGTTGACATGGCCGATAATTGGTGCCACCACCCTAATTCGATAATATAACACGCATCACCTATTTGTATTGTATAGGTAATTCCACTTTGAACAGTCTTTATTTTTTTTGCTTGTGTTCGATAATCAGTTTGACGAATTTATAAACGACGAATGCTCATTTAGACGAGGAGAGTTTTTCACCAGCAAGATACGATTATATCGATTATTATATCGAAAGGACAGAAAAAAGTTGCTTCGTTAAACTTTCGCAGAAACAAATCCACTCGCTCGTCCATGTCTGGCGAGCATTGCCTCGCAATTTGCTCGCAATTGAATATTGGTAGTGTCTGTCCATCTAAACAGAAAATTGTCAAACAATAATCGTATTTTGAATGCTCAATCTTATGAAGTGAATTATCAAGTCTATCAGCACCAGTACGTTAAATCTACTTCGATTAATCCGTACAACGCGCAACGGTTCATGCAAAGCTGCACTTGCCGCGCTGTCACATGTTATACCTATAGGTATCTACAATGATGATTCAAGAGGCAGTCATTTGACCAATGACTAATCGTCGCAAATAACATTATTTTATATTTTGTATGTCACTCAAAAACGCTTAAAATCTTACGCATGTGGTGCGTGTGGTCGATACAGAAACAATAGTTAGGTAGGTACAAGCGCTAGAGGCATCATCAATCAACCTGTCAAGCGCAGAAGCCAACTGTAAATCAAGATTTTCTTTGTAGTATTGTTTTCTTGGAGATGTGGTTTAGATGGACGGGAACATTGTCTCTTTGGGATGGCAAGTAAAAAGCCCTGCGAATAAATTTTGAGATATCTGATGATAGTATACCTTGTGGTCCAAGACAACTAATGCTCTTGTCAATCTTACGTCCTCAAACCTTTCAACGAAACAAAAAAAAATGCTTTTTATTATAGGTAGGTATGCGTATGTTATTTTCACAATTTATCGTATGAAACAGATAGGTAATTCTTTATTAGTTGGTCTTTTTTCTTCAATCAATCAAATAACCAAATAACCTATAGCAGTCCACTGCTGGACATTGCGATCAGGGACTGATCAAGAGTTCTGACCGCCCTAGGCTAATTTTGAAGACGCGCCCCCATCAAGTGTCTACAGTTTTGACTTTGTTTACAAGTGTGAAAATTTTAACATGGCTCATATTCTTAATACCTACTATAAAAGTTTTTAGATCGATCTGCAAGCAAAACTAACGTTGTTCTTTAATCTACTCGACATTCAATCATAAGGTGGCAAACCATTTTTTTAGCTGACTGTACATAAAGGCAAAGCACCTTTTTTTTCATCATCAGACCAGCTCCAAGGTGCCATAGTAACATCAAATAATTTTCCAAGACATCACAAATAAGCCCAACCTCGATAAGTATCTTCTATAGTTCAATAGTTCAACAGTCAGTTTTCTACTCCATCTTCAAAACCTGACAGTCATGAATGTAACAAAATACAGTTTTTATAAGTCAAAACAAATGGGCCCATACTGATTGAATTTATCTTGTGTAGTTTAGGAGTTCCTATGGCCACCTTCTCAGACCTTCTGATTCCATTTTCTGACCCTGAATTTTAAATAGAGTGTTTGCCAAGACAACACAAATGAGCCCAAACTCGATGGATTTATCTTGATTCGTTCAAGAGTTTCTTAAGATCCCGAGTTAGTGGAGGCTGAGTAATATCCATCAGTTTTCAAAGGCAAGGGATTGGCGCAGGGGTATGGCAGCTAACGTATTTTAAAGGTAATGTTTCACACCATGGAACTGTACCAGAGGATAATCGACTCCCGGATCTGACAGGAGAGTGCACTCATGGAGTGTCAGTATTAGTTTCGTTCCGGTCACGGGACCATGGATCCGACGTGCGCCCTAAGGATTTGCGGAGAAATACAAGGCGAAGAAAACGTCTCCACATTGCCTATTCCTAGACATGCAGAAGACCTTCGGCTGTATTCCTTGTGAGATGATTTAGTGGGCACTGCGGTCTAAAGGCGTTCCAGAGGCTTACATTGACACCATCCGAGACATATACTACGATTCCGGTTCGTGGTTCGGATCCCTGTCGGCGACATGAAAACCGGATCCATCACTGTCGTGGTACACCAAGGATCCTTCCTTAATCCTTACTTACTACTTCACTCTTCACGTTATCGCGGTCACGTTCCGTCATCTACCCAAGTACGACCGGTATCGGTCGGAGAGAGATGGCGTGCGGTGTTTTGCAGGGATCGGTCCTGGGGCCGCTCCCGTGGAACATCGGATACGACTGGGTGCTTCGCAGTGAGCTCGTGAATGGTGCCACCGTGACGTGCTATGCGGACGACACGCTAGTGACGGCGAGCAGGGCTACACACCGCGAAGCGACCCTGAAGGCCACGACCGAGGTTGCCCAAGTCGTGGAACGGATGGTCTCGAGGTGGCTCAGCAGAAAACCGAGGCCATGTTCTTTCATGGTACAGCATCACAGTGGGAGACTCTGCTATCGACATCAAGCCCCAGATGAAATATCTGGGGTTCATCTCGACGGTCGGTGGGACTTCGGGGAGCATTTCCGAAGTCTAATCCCCAAATTGGTGCTCACAGCTAACTTTTTGACACGTCTGTTGCCCAATTTGAGGGGCCCGGAGGGCTCCTGCAGGAGACTACGCGGGTGTCGTGCGGTCCATGGCTCTATATGGGTGAACAGAATGGGCGGACACCTGAAGGCCAGGCACGTGGACCGGTTGCGTAAACCACAGCGGAAAATGGCATCCAGGGCTATCAGGGGGTACCGCACGATATCCTTTGAAGCAGCGAGTCTCCTTGCTAGATCGCCACCGTGGATCCTGAAAGCAAGAACCCTTTTTTCATTCGGACCGTGAGATCCCGACTCCACAGGGTGGTGGAGTGGGAGCTACAACGTATGCGACCCCGCGCAAGGCGCGCTCTGCGCGTGGTCGCCCGAATTTCTTCAGGCTCAGGATCGTGTCCCCGCTCCCGCACCCATCATGGGGGAGTGGCTAGAGAGTCCACACGGCGGCCTCTCGTTCTGGCTGACGCAGATTATCACCGGGCACGGGTGCTTCGGGTGCTATCTGCTTATGATCGCGAAGAAAGAGCCAACGTCCGAGTGCCATCACTGCGACGCGAGCGAGGACTCGGCGCTGCACACGCTCACCGAGTGTCCGGCGTGGGAGACGCCGAGACGGGAGCTGGTAGTGACCCTGGGACTGAGAGTTCTCTCTGGGATGCGTGGGCTGCTGGCGCCTCCTTTTGCGAGCAAGTAATGCTCGTGAAGGAGGCGGCGGTGGAGCGGGAGCGAAGGGGAATCGCAGACCTTGCGACCCGCGACGAGCGGAGGATAATCGCAAACCGCACGGCCCGCGACGAGCGGCGGCAACTTGAGCGTCGGAGGTCGCAGAATGACCTCCGTCCCCTATGAGCGCGGGTCTGAGGGTGACGGGTGGAGCCGCCCGTCACCCTAGCAGAAGCAGGCCGCGGCGGCGGCGCGCGTTGCGCGCCTCCCCACACCCAGAGCCGAGTTGGGGACTCTGTGATCCCTACACCGGAAGAGGGCCGGATTGAAAGATATGGCCCTGGGTCGGCCGGGTGCGAGGGATATGTCTACGACTACCTCACCTCCGGGAACCGACGGCCCACAGATGGCGTGCGTTTTAGTTGGTTCAAGTACCCGTGGGGACTTTTCGCACGGTAAAATAAAGTGCGGTCACAGTTTACGAAAACCGCCAGGCTAATGGCAATGGCGCCCCCACCGGGTCCAGATAGAAGGGGTAGGCCCAAGAAGTCCTGGATTGGCGTCGTGGAGGGTGAAATGCGCGTGCGAATAGTCTCACTACTATCACGCACGCACAAGATCATGCGAAGTGGAGAAGGAAGAGCCGGTAGACGAACGAAGCGTCCGAAAAATGGTTTACTTATTTTGAACAGACAACTTGCCTAAAAAACTATTTAATTCGAGTGACTCGATTCGAGTCGGTGTTGGTTTTGTGCGCACTTTTTAATATTTCTTAAAATCAGAGACTCTCAAAACTAATCAGTTCATAGCGCATTTAGTTTAAGTGTCTATTTGAAATATGTAGGGCGGATGCAATTGATGTTAGATGAATAGTGCATGCGAAGACACGATTGCAGCGCGAGCGCCCCCGATCCTGCGCCCCGCCCCGATTCTCGCGCCCCCCCGATCCTCGCGCCCCCCCGATCCTCGCGCCCTAGGCTACAGCCTAATTAGCCTAAGGGTTAATCAGGCCCTGATTGCGATCCTCTGCCTTCCGCATCCAGCATTTTACATTTATTCATTTTAACATAATTATACATAATATAGATGCTCACAGCATCGTTAATAGTTACTTATTTGGCACTAGCAATTAGCTATTTATTTGTATTAAAATGAGGTCTTAAACCCAAAAGAGGTAAAATAATAAGTGGTTTAAAAAAATTATAACCGACATCATTCTTTATTTGCTACAATATAATTTAGGTACCTAAGTACATATCTACTTTTCCTACCTATAAAATTATCAATAAACTTTATTAGTTCAAATAAACGGTGGTAGCCATACTCAATAGTTGACCAGCAGCCCACTTAGGTAAATAATAGAGCACCTTGCCTTCATAGTGATCGAAACTGACATTAGACATAAACACACCTTGTTTGTTTTTCTTCAGCAACTCACTTTTGGTTTGTTCAGGTAAATTGCTAATAAAATTGATATCATCATCATCTTCATGCAGACGTATTTTCCTGATTGCATCCGAGGCTAAGCTGACATCGGAGCTCAGGGTCCGCCTTCCGGCTCTTCCTCCTCCACTTCGCACGATCTTGGGCGTCCATGGTAGTGAAACCATTGGTAGGTACACAATATGTCACCCTCGGCCTTTTATACGGAATATTTTGTTCCTTATAGTAAACATTTTCATAGTAATAGCAAATTACTAATAAAATTACGATTAATAACCACCGTGTTATAAAATTATGTATTAAAGTGTCATGTGTAAGCTATCTGACGTTATAGAATAGAACACGGGCTATGAGAATAGCCAGTTCATGTTTTAAGATGTTTAGATTTGTGGCTATCGGCCCAGTAATCTAAAAATACGCGTGTAATTCGTAACAGTCAACAAAGTTTTACACGCATGCCTCGCTAGTTCGTGCATTTTGCTTGATCAGCCAATCACGCACTTCAAAAGGATCACCTCAGATAGCGTGTTTTCCCGCCAAAAATTTTATCAATAACACTGCGCATGTTGTTGCAGTATATGGGCATCTCTTTTCCGCAAGAGGAAAACAAAATAGGTAAGTAGATAACCTCCAAGTGTATACGCATGCGCAGAGCGAAGCCTTTGGGAAAAATGTACGCTAGGCACTGCTTTCCACAATTCGCATCATTGGAAATGCGGCGTACATAAAAAATAGTGTAGTAATGTTGTAAATTAGTGTAAATTTTATCAAAATGTTGTGAATAAGTTTATTACTAATTAGTTTGTATTATATGTAATTAAGGTTTTAACAAAATTTTGTTATTATTAGTAGAGATTCAATATTCTAGGATAATTCGACTGCACTGATATTGCATTTACATCTAGTGAATATTAGCAATGAATTTAAGTAGTGATAAAATATAAACAATCAAAATTATTTATTCGGTAAGTACATTGGTGATTTAATAACTGTTTCATATAGAAAATTATTTTCTACTAATATCGTACATACTTACACCTATGTTTCTTTCGAAATACCTGTGTTAGTAATAAACTATGTTCTTAGTACATTATCTTCTGCTAACACTGCTGGCCTTGTTTCCTTTGTTTATTATGATAATACGTTATTTCTATATTAAACATACGGTTCTATTTACTTCCATGCTGTAGAACCTAACCAAATCGTTTCGATCGATAGCCATCTGCTCATTTAGTGATTTTTTTTTGTGTTTGATTTAATAGGATATAGAGGAGTTTACCACTTATTGTAAATTTTGGCCACTTAAAAGTTTTGAATGTCATCAGACGATGTTGCCAATACTGGCTTCGTTAAGTACTCAATATTGATAAATTACTTACCTACCTATCCTCTATCACCGTTCGTACACGTGTTGGCATTTTCACTAAAAAGTATGAAATACATAACCATAACTTTTTGCTATAGATAACAAACTGCTAGAAGTTAGATCAAAATTAAAAAAATATACTTGTATCTGTCATTGAATTATTTTTATTTTTTCTGAAGCGTAGTGAATATGATGCCTCTTTTTCCTCTTTTGAAGTTGAGTGCTTGAACTGTTATAATATTAGTGGATATTTTAATTAATTGATTTGTCCAACACCTCAGTGAACAAGTTTGATCGAACGTTACTCCTCGGTAAATAGAATATTTTTGTATTTTATTATATTTACGCGCCATTTTTTAAAATAAGACTAACATTAACCTTTGAATCTGTATAAAATTTCATAGCTTTTCTACGTCCGTTCCTATGTTTACGAGTTCATTAGTTCACCAAAACTACCTAGAAAATTTTTTAAATGTTAGGTAAACTATGAATATTAGACATTCATATTTCTGTGAACCCAGATAAGGTTAGAATCTTGTTAGAATCAGTATTTCAAAACGTTATTTGTTTTGTTATATTTCGGTTATACATTGAATGTCCATTCTGTGCATGATATTTACATGAATTACGAATCATCATCATCATAGCGATAACTTGATGGCGTCCAAAGCTTACAATCTGGAACCCAAGATTCGTTTATTTTTTATGTTGTCTTTTCCGGAAACGACTGCCGTGATATCCAGAGAGGCAAGCATGTGCCAGATCCTTATCCGTTGTTTACTTGCATGTTGGTGCACCTGCTACTGACTTGCAGGTGTGATTGGCATGGGCCTCAAGAATGTTAATGCGACCTGTACACACAATTTTACATTTTTTACGTTTAAGGCCGTTATTTAAGGGGAAATTATATTTTTATTTTATAATCGTCTTACAGTGAATACCGACATCAATACACACATCGCATTTAAATTCGCATCCGAATCACATCGATTGGTTTCACTGATATCTGGTAATCGTTTGCGTAATAATGAGTGTAATATTTATGACCGAATTAGATATGGTAGGGTGGATGTGCTAGAAACAAACCAGTACTTATGTACTCTTTCTGTAGATATGTACCTACAAGTTATTTGTTTTAAGTCCAAGTCCAATGTTTGATAACATTGGTAGGACTCGAGGATAAAGAGCAATTATATCTGCAGCGAAGACAGTACAGAATTTGTGATCACATTGGGAAATGTAGATCTTTTTTGCTCGACTTGGTGGGGGCACGGCCGTGCCCCCAGTTACTAATTTACTAACTCCGGTTGCATCCGAGGCTTTCATCTCAGAACCTGGAATCCGTTAATCTATATTTTATTTGGCTATTACTATTGTGACTGTCATCCACGTTTGTTGATCGGCAGAATATGTTCTTTTGGTTATTAATATTGTGATATAAAAAATCATAAAATTACCAAAAAACACAACAATTTAGGTACTTAGGGATTATTTACAAGTTAGTTGGTACCTACATATTAATGATACTAATTATAAAATTTATTGAACTAATTAAAAATAAAACTTATATTTATTATGTTGCAAACATGGATACTACTTGTGCTCAAATTAAAACTAAACACGTGCGACTGTGTCTCTAAGTAATTGTTATTTGAATAAGGAAACTAGTGCTGTTTTCCTTCGATCCACGGTCGGTTAAACATTGAGCATTTAAATAAAAGTAAATATAATTTATACCTCAGCTTGAATTCTCATTGGCACATCCACCCTATCTTTACGTGTCGCTAGGTACCTATCTAGTTTTCACTAACAGTTCAGCAACGTTTGAACTATTTATCGTACACAATAACTCGGTCATTCAGTCAATACATACATATTTGCGAAATAGAATATCAGTCTCTTGCTCTTGTATTGAATTGTTTGTACTTTTGTTCAAAGGTTCCAAAGTGAATAAGTTGCAACCCATCGAGGAAGATGTCAAAATGTGAGTTTTTTTTTTAAATTTTTTTTCGGCATTATGAAATACATTTAATCATAGGCCTGATCGTAAAGATAATTTTAGGGATAATACCTAATTGTTTTTTACTTTTTGTGTTTTTATAATGTATGACAATGATTTCTGGGCTATATTTTATCTGTATGTTGTGATTTGTTAGTAGGTACTTAAGGGAAATTCTTCGTAATTTCTAATTAGCAATACTATAGGCGTTTGTATCTGTTATGTTTTATACTTACGCCTCTATATCACCACAATGGTAAGCAGAGGTAGTTATATTATCTTTAGCCAAATTTCGACAACCTTATTTTAATTAACATAGACGGTAATGTGTACGCCATTGCCATCTATGTGTCACATTCCTGTACTCCGTATTTCGTAGTAAACCTAGTAATGCTTGGTCCAATCCACGAATTAAATCCAGTATTTCACTATGGCACCAAAATACACTAGCAAGATCATGAACTTCTTCGAACTCGTTTTTCGAAACCCTTTACTGTGTATTCTCTGAAAGAATTATTTGAGAGCAGTCAATTTAGTCAAAACCTTCATTGGGAACCATATTAAGATCCTTAGAAAAATTTAGAAGGAGAATCATCATTTTTTCATTCATCCGCCGAGCCTTTACACAACTCAATTGAGGGATTGCACGAACTTCGATATTTTCCATAAAGTGACTGCCACCTCACCTCCTAAAACCACTGGCGATATCGAAGTTTTGTGGTTAGAGACCATTTGTTGAACATTTTAGCACTCCAACTACCCGTAACGCAAATGACTACCATAAAAAATGTTTGTACAGAAATCGGGATCTACGGCTAAACGTGCTCTCTGAGACACGAAGGGATCTCGATGTGTTAAGATTTAAGAATTTATTCATCCTAACACTAACCTGGCTAGTATTGCTTAACTTTGCAATGTGTTAATCTACTCGGCTATTAGTTTACCATCCTTAATTAAATTTAAAAGGAGAGTAAGACACCTTTGTCCTTCGATGAGATATGATCACGTTGAAGTCAATAATGCCTATAATTCTGTATACCGAGACCGACCAATTATAGGTATTACGATTTCCTTAATCACCAATGTCTATATAGGTACATATGATTAATGACAACCAGAAGCAAACGATTTGTTTGTGTTTATTATGCCTACCTACCATTTATATGGAACCTGGTTTTTGATTCGGCGCGTCGAGTCGCTCGGGGAGAAGAATGTGGGTTCGACTAAGCATAACTTAATCACCAGACTATGAATACAGACTAATAAATTTTGATAATGGTAGATAATGGTACGCGACATCGCGATATCCACTGGTAAAAAAATCGATGCTTTAGTACCTACATTGGATTACCTATTCCATAGCATTATTATAACCAAATTATGATAATATGTATCTATATAATATATCATTATTACGAGTATGTATTACTGACGTAAGTATATTCCATGGTCAGCATTTTTGAAGCGTAAAATTACGCCAATTATTGTAAAATTATAAATTGCTCGCATTCATCCTTTTGTTTAGGCCGTTTACGAAATACATTAGATTAGAATTAGGTGAAGCTAATAACATTTAATGCGCATCGTGAGAATAGCTGAATGAATTTACAGATGTTATGAAATTTCATTCAGATGGAACTAATTAATAAAGTAAGCATCAGTATTTAGTCTGTATGAAATACCGGAATAAAATGGCAATGAACATAGGTACAAAGAAAATTTCATAATTAAAAAATCTTAAAACGTTCTTTATGTCGAGTCCAGCTCCACCGGATCCGCCAGCCCGTAGATCCAAATCCAGATGAAAAACTTACATCGCACGTGAATGAATGATGGATGAACAAAGAAACAAATTTTATTAAATAGAAGGAAGTACCTACCTCATGATTATTTATTAGCGTAACACAAAGTAGTATTGAAATTTTTTTTTTGGTTGCTTTTGTTATCATGCGCTTGAACGCATGAATAAGACAAGTCGTTTTGCTTATTTTTACTTAGAAACACCAACGGCTTCTTTTTGTGACTATTTATGGACCTTCCTATACTCGTAGTTAGATATCCGTACGTTTTCTATTGGTTTTGGTTTTTTATCCTTATTTTCAATTACATTACATCAGCGTTTACACAATACCTCAACTCCGCAGTTGATGAATGTTCTCAATACCTTACACATATACGAGTATTTATATCAACTTGATTACTTTTCTTTAATGGCAGAGTAGTAGGTACCTAAGTACATGTCGTACCTATATTGGTGTATTGATTGCTGCATATTTAATTGCAAATTGCAAATAAATTGAGGATTGGGCAAGAGTGACTTCGATTTTTTATTGTTCGTTTTTAACTTCATTAATAGATTTCTCAAGGCAGACCTATAAGCGGGGCGTCAAAAAGCATCTGATGAGGCCGTCAAGCTTACATGCATCTTAGGTAGGTATCTATAATGATAGCTCTCTTTCCTGAGACTTCTGCCTTCAGCTTGCCATCAGGCGAGGAGAAGTCAAATTTTAGAATATAGTTTAGAATAGTAAACAAAATTTGTCTACGTTTAAAAACCCATACTAAAAGCTATGCTTACTTATTATTACAATTAGCTCTACAAGCCCCCAGTGTCACCCCACGAAGGAAGTAGGTACATCCGTTTTATAGTGATGTGACGTGGAAATAAACGGTGTATTGAGTTTGAGTCATGAATCCATTTTGTGGTTTATTGCCCCTCCCCACCTAGTTAAAACTTAGGTGTGGTTGGTGGGGAACTTAATTGGTTGGGAAAGGTGAACCATTATCACTTATTTAATTATGTTTGTAGCAGGTATAGGGGTTTGATTCCGGTGTGGAAAGTTCTGTAATTGGATAGGAGAAATCGATATTTGCGTTATAACGTTGTAATCAATATTTTTTGTTGACTGCGTTAGCACTGCTATAAAAAATAATTGGCTTTTTCAGCAGGGCAGCTGTGTGTACCGCTTTATAATTAAGAATTTTTAGTTATGAATTGCTACCTTTTTTTTGGGAAATCCCCACAGTTACCGTCGCCGCTGTCGGCTGGAAATGGAAAGGGGACTCTTTTTTCCGCACTTAGCCTCCTTTTTGGGCCATTGTGCGTGGAAGCCGCTGTCGGCTATTGGGGGTGGTTATATCGGACTCGGACCGACTAAAACTGCACGCGGGGCTCGGTGTCTCGGGTCTATTACCGGGGTGGAAGGTTACCCAATAAGACATTTCCATCGCAAGCCGGCTGACCTTACGTCATACATGGTTTTAAGATGTTCCCCTGGAGTGTGGGAAGCACGGTGCCCCAGCCCCACCGAACCCCGTAAAAAGGGTTGGGTGGCAGAGAGGGAGTGTTAGGATAACAGGTGAAAGTCCTATCGTAAATGTCTTTGTCCCAGTAATAATAAATCTATACCAAATGTAAACTTGGTCTAAACAAAAATAATTCACTTATATATCTTCTTTTGTCGAATCAATGGCGCTTCTATTCTCAAACTTTATATTCCCAGTAAGCAGCTACCTGGATCGCGTTCTTGGAGGCACTCATAAGGTCCTCCGGTGTACAGGTAGAGGGGCATGCAGCACACTTTAGCAGGGCCATGAATGATCTGTGAAGCATTAACTTCTATTTTCACACAAACTTTACCGTTGAGACAGAATTAGTATTCGGTTAAGTACTGAAATCTTTTATCGGGCCATGAATGATCTGTGAAGCATTAACTTATAATTTCACACAAACTTTACCGTTGAGACAGAATTAGTATTCGGTTAGGTACTGAAATCTTTTATCGGTGGCGGTGAGTGAGCTCACTGGAGAGGTTTTGTGCTGTCAATGGGAAAACCAAAGGCTTTTCCTACTTATCTTTTGCGCTGATGGCACAGAATCTCTCTGTTCTTACAGGTTCGGTAGCACGAGTGTGACTCTCCTGGTGTTTCACTCGCCCATAGGCCACGGTAACCACTTACCATCAGGTGGGCCGTGTGCTTGTCTGCGACCTGAGTAGTATAAAAAATAATCCACTATATTTCTTGTTAAGCGCCTGATAAAAGGCACATCAGAATCTGTATTAAAACATACGCACATGGTTACAATACACTCTTCAATATTATTAGGAGTAGGTATAGGTACATAAGTACAATGAATTCACTACAAAACGGCATTGTTTCATAGTAGAATCCACATATTTTACTTCTGTTAAACCTTCCTACAGAGAAGAAACACGACAATACTAATTCTATAGAGATTTTAATTTAAAAGAGAGCCAGGGCAATTTTATTATGGACAAGCACGATTCATTCCGCTATTTGAATGTGCGTCGAAGTAATTCGGGGTCCAATGTTTGTTTTTACGATCGTCGACGAAGATTGTCGGTCGTTGCCCTCATGCAATTATAGTGAGAGCGCAGTTGTCGGTCAGTACGACCCGTGCACCGGGTTTCTGTGTCACGCCAACCGGACCCGTTGCACGCTGCTAACAGACCCTGCCTACATCATCTTTGATGGTTTAATTTGAAGTATAACGAACGGAACAGGTACAAAACGTGTACTTATAAAACTTGACGCGACCACGTTTTTTTATTCGAAATTAAAATGTTGAGTTTCGTTGAAATTATTTGATGAAGAATTTATGTACTGTTGCCTCTTTTATTGAATAAGAACTTGAATTGTATGTACCTACTATATAGCTGACCCGCCCCGGCTGCGCCGTAGCATGCTTCAAATCCCCGTACCACTCCTTTAATTATATTATTATGCCCAAAATTTATTAATTTTCAAATAATACTTTTATGGGATTTTTCCGGATT
The DNA here is from genome assembly GCA_914767945.1 of Eilema depressum. Lineage (NCBI taxonomy): Eukaryota > Metazoa > Arthropoda > Insecta > Lepidoptera > Erebidae > Eilema > Eilema depressum. The sequence goes on from OU612026.1 coordinate 8,489,055, forward strand.
TGTTGACATTTATAGTTACTGCTCCACTCCCTTGAGTAGTAGCGTGATGATATTTAGCCTACAACCTTCCTCAATAAACGGGCTATTTAACACAGAAAGAAAGAAATCAATTCGAACTAGTAACACTATTTATTTAATCATAAAAGAACAATTTTTACATGGTTATTATAAAAATATGGAGAAAAATATATATATATACAATTACTTACAAAATATACATAACTATACAAAACAAATATACAAAAAAGTGACCGTAACTTTAGGCATCGAAAAATTCCTCCCCATCGATCTCTACTGGGACCGTGCCCAGAAGGCTGGCGGCATTACCTCGCTGAATGGCGATGCCAATCCTCTGAGCGAGGTAAAGGCCAGCCCTATGGTCACGGGAAGCGTCGATTAGTCGCTTCGAAATTTCCTTAAATAGCGCGCGCGCGCTTGGACCCCACGGACCCAACGTTTCGACTCCAAACGGCTCAAAAATGTAGCTACCAGCTAAATTGGTATATTTTCGCCATTTGAGAGTCTCCGCTGATGCTGCAGCAGCGCATACGCAGTTCATCGTACTTGGAAGATGGGAAGGCGCCAGGGTGTCGACACACGTTGCATCCCACACCAAAGGCCTACCCATCCTCCAAGGCATCAACGACATACCGTCCGGTCTCTTGCCATCGTCGCGCGCCAAGCCAACAGGTTCAAGTAAAGCTGGCACGCCGGCGGTGACAAGAGCCCGACGGATAATGTCGTTAATATTGGCATGTCTGGACATGCGGCCTGCGCTCCTGCAGCAAGATAGTCCGTGATGTCCAAGGCTATCGACTGCTTCTCCACAGAGACATCGATGCGGAGAAACACAGGGTGCACCCAAACGTAGGCAAGTCGCGATGCGGAAAGTCGTGTCGTCCAACATTGTACCAATGTTGGGCGAAGGAAGTGCCTGGAGCCAAACACCAGATTCCCATTCCCCCACAGCCTATAGGCGAGCACGCTAACACTATTATTTATTCTGTGCCAGTATTACCTGAGATTAACGCGTTCAACCAAACAAACGAACAAATTCTTCAGTTTTTTATTTTGAGTAGGTACCTATATAGTATAGATGCGTCATACATCTTGTGTGACTCACCTACTCAGGTAGTTACTATGCAATTGTATGCTCAAACATAAGGTACCTAAATTATATATTATCTATTGCTCAATCTACCACTCGAAATTATTTCTCATCGAACAATGTGCCACTTTCTCATCTAATACATTTGTTTGATAAATTACACCTACGCAGCTCGCAGCTCATAATTTTTAATAATTGAACATCTCGATTTAGTTATTTATCACCCGTTTAGAAGTGACATGCAGATGACTTTTCGATCTCGGCAACCCGTTAAAACTCGATGGGACAATCAAAATGATTTGTATACTGCCACTTCGTGTTTTTCTATTTCTATAAAGTTTAAAGCAAAAGCGTCAAACTTAAACATGATGTTGCGGCGGTCATCGACCTGAGCTCTCCGGTCCTGCCTCACAGATAATATGATTCGATAGATAACTGTATAGATTTTTTATTGCTGCCAGATCTGGGTTATGTATTTGATTCGTGACCATTTTTTGTTCTTAAATAGTCTCTTGTAACTGTTTGAATATGTGATGTCGGGCATTGTAATTTTATGACAGATATTTTTTTGTAATGTAAAGAAAAATCACACGTCATCCTCCAAAATTGGATGAGAATTATTTAATTTTTATTAAATTGTCGCAGCCAACTAGCTTATTCAACCGTTCTATCAACAGCCTAGCCTCTTTACTAAACAGCGCCGTTCAACTGGCGGCCTGAATGATATTCAGCCGTAGCGTTTGTTACAACATTTAATAAACTGGCTGGACCTAAGCTTTAGGTCATTTGTAGTTTTTTTTTTTTTTTTTTTATACCACTTAGGTGGCAGACAAGCACACGGCCCACCTGATGGAAAGTGGTTACCGTGGCCTATGGACGTATGCAACACCAGGGGCGTCACACTCGCGCTGCCGACCCTGAAGAAACCTTCTAATGCCCTTCTTGAAGAACCCCATATTGTAGTCGCTTGGGAAAACCATCGCGGGGAGTTCATTCCACAGCTTGAGTGTGCGAGGGATGAAGTTCCTTTCATACCGCACAGTGCGCACCGTTTCCGGTCGCAATGTGTGAGGATGAACTCCCCGCCTATGACGAGAAGTGCGATGATAGAATGTAGCTGTGGGCATCATGTCAAACAATTCATCTGAGCACGGTACCACCCAGAAATAAGACAGAAAGTTAGTGATAGGCTTATTGAGAAAAGCAGTGCAATCTTACTTGGATAGGTTCAAATAAACGGAGCTCCCGCATTACATTTGTGGTTTTTTTTTTGCAACCGCCCAGAAATAGGACAGAGAGTTAGCGATAGCTTCATATTAAGTAGGCTAGAAGGCTAATACAGGAGTGGACTAGGCTAGGCAAATAAAGAAACCTCATCGATCCGAGACCTTTGCCTAGCTGTTTAAAGATTTCTAATCATCCATAATATGCATATATGTAATTAATATCTGATCTGACCACCTCGTGCGCCTTTACCTAAAATCAATGTTTGTTTATCATGTAAAAGACATGCTACAGTAACATTACAGATATATACTTAAAAACCTGTTTGTTATATCGACTGTTATAATCGCATTGTACGTACCAAGACATACAATAATATATAATCCTTTAAACTTCTTGTATTACGCCATTTGTCATACAGATAAATGTGAACTAGACAGTAAAATATTTCCCCTTAGAAATTTTAATGCGCTCGCATACATACAAACTGACAGTGTGAACAATGGTCAATAATGTTTTTGTGGTACCGTCACCGAAGTGGGTCATAGGCATCACATCACATAACTGCTCATGACACAATACAACCCGCGCAAGTTCAATACTTTGCATACACAGAGTTTTTAATTTACGGCATTACAGAAATGCTGTTAGGTATAAAAGAAGGGAATATTTTTTTGTCAATACTGTCGTCTTCATTTGGAACAAACATCACAGTCAATATTTTGGGGTAACTATTGTGCCCCTGCGCACTCTACCCTACCTACTACTAGTGCCAAATATGACCTCTGGGCTACATGCTAATCTCAGCTGTTAGTCGGGGTACCTGCTAAGCAGGTCTCTCGGGGCTGAGAGGTCAGACGACTATTCTAGACAATAATCTCTGCATTAAATTTCATCCAGATCTGTTCATTAGTTTTGGTTTAATTAAGTAACAAACAATTACAATCTTAATCCATATCCATACTTCCATATCCATACTAATATTATAAATGCGAAAGTAACACTGTCTATCTGTCTGTTATGCTTTCACGCCCAAACCACTGAACCGATTTTGATGAAATTTGGTACAGGGGTAGATTAGACCTTGAGAAAGGACATAGGCTATGTTTGGTCGCGATAACCGACATCCACGTGGGCGGAGCCGTGGCCAAAAGCTAGTTTATAATAAATTTAAATTTCCATCTGCTCATGCTTACTAATTGAGTCATGTCTGCAAAATGTGGTGAAATAAATACACTGCAATGCATAAGGAAATTCGTTCCATACAAATTTCCAAGTTATGCACCACGCAGATATGCGGTATGATATCATATAATACGAGCGAGGTTCTTTGTGCAAATAAACGTATGTTCAAGAAAGACAAAATATACTAAGGTAGGATTTGAAAAAGGAATTTTCCTTTCTATGAAAAATTTGATAAAGATCACTTTAAAGTTCTTTAAAACGCACATAACAAATATTCATTAGGTTGCAGATACATTCAATAAATTACACAAACGATGAAAGGTTAAGCGTGTCTGAACAGCGTGATGCTCTATGTTTCGGTGTAGGCGCGCCTGGCTCCATCTGCTGTTGCACCGTTATTCGACACAGTAACCGCAAAGCGGGAGATTAATGTAACCAGTCTGCGTGGCCGCATACAGGGCAACATAGGAAGGTACTTCCATAATATCATTTAATAGATCTATAACATTTATTATACCATGATTTCCAGCAAAGAATTCAAGAGTCATTCCATCTCTTCACTTGTATAAACTTATAACTTACTAGCTGTCGCCCAAGGCTCCGCCTGTATGAAGTTCTTGTCCCATTACAGCAACCCATGGGAACCTATTTCAGGTATAAAAAGCCTATGTATGACACATAGGTTCAGACTATAATCTATACCTGTACCAAGTTTTAGCCGTTTGAGCGTGATTGTGTAATACACATCCAAATATTTTCACATTTACTCGTTTATAAACACAATTTTCATATTTGTTAGTAGGAAATATAATAGGATGAAAAAGTATCCTGTGTATAGTAATATGAGGCTCTCTGTTACGGAAGAAAATCATTTTTGGTGAAATGCTGGTGTTGATAACCTCTGCTTAAGCAGTTGTAAATATGTGTCGAATACCCATATTATTCATACATACAGTCACGCCTCTTATGCAATGGGATAGACAGAGACCACAATGTTTCCACTTGTTACGTTCCTGGAACACACCTTTCGCTTCTTGTACTTTTATAAGCCCATTGTGTATTTAACGGTAAACGTAAGTATCAAGTATCTGTCCCAATTTTGATGTACAACAATGAACTTCCTATCTACTCATGAATAAACTGAATGTATACTAAACTACCTATAACATTATCTTGTAGCACCTATTAAATTATTTGAATTAGATAAACGACATTTCAAAGTCGATGATTCCACCGTTTTTGCGCAGGAAGCCCTTGATATACTTGTTCTTTGTCGAGGACAGTGAGCAGGAATGACAAGCCGGTTTTATTAACTGGAAGTGGGTAGGATAAATCAAACAGAGCTACATAAAGGAACAGTTTCTTTATATTTTTATGGTCACATACATGCACATGATCCAAAACTCCCAGCAGTACTCAAGGTATCACTCGCCATTGGAGGGCAAAGAAAGAAGTTAAAAAAGAAAAGAAAGGCATATAAAGCGTTCAGTATTCTCATAAACCTCTAAGCTAGATTTATTCAGAGCGGAATACGTGGGCTGAAACAGATCAGGTACCGAATAAAGAAAAATCTAGCTGTTGAATACTTAAAATCTCTTTAAAAAATACTCTAGACGAGGTAGAGTTACGTTTTCGTGTGCGAATCGGAGGCTCTTGGCTAAGTGGTAACCAAGGGAAAAAGAACATCACGGTGAACATCCTTATTTTTTCCTGCCTGAACAATAAAGCGATGAACTTTCTTTATACAGCGAGAACTCTTTAAGCCTCGGAGAGCACGTTAAGCTGTCGTCAGTCCCGGTTGCTAAGCGAACGTCTAAAAAAATTGCAAAAGTTCTATATTACTAGTGGATTGTCAGACAGCAGCACATCACGGAATAGGTATATCGAGCTACGGTACTTTTGTAGTTTGATCAGTCAAATTTGGGAGAAGCTTGAAGGAGGTATTTTCCCAAACCGCGAAAATATAGAATAACAACGTAGTTTTTACTTGCGTGTAACAAACGTGAATGGTTTTCTACGTGGAATTGTGCGCAGTCGTTTTGCAATAAAATAATTTTACGATCTTCGAATTAACACCACCGGCGAACTCTTCGCTTTATCTTATCTCTTTTAAGTTAATTAATCGCTAGTTTAAAACTTTAATGCCGACAGAGACATGCAGCTTTAAGAAGACAAAAGAAACGGGTCTTACGCTTCTTTTTTTCTAACAAATTATATCAATAAACGTGGAGATAAGTGCAAAATAAGCCGATATTTTTTTTCCAATGTCAGTAAATAAAATACTCAAGAAGCTGGCAGGTGTGTCTATAATTGAAATAAAAATAAACCTAACTAATTACGTCGATTAGTCATGGGCTTTTTGTAAGTATTTTTTAAATCCTTAATACTGTTATTTATTACTAGCTGACTCTACCACAGTATATTTTTACTATGACTCTACTTCGCTTTGAACCGGGAAATTTCGTGAACACCTACAAATTCTATTACTATATAGATAGTAGCACCACCTATCGGAACTATCGGCTACTATCGAACACCTCATTAGCCTTGTGCATTTCCTGAATTTAAATAAAGCAGTAAGTACTTAAAACCCGAAAAGTGTTATTATACCATTAACGAATTTCTGGAGGATAACTCACTGTGATTGATATTTATCATGAGAATGTGTATTATGGTGATGCATGACAGTCATTATTTAATTATAATTCCGTTTTGATTGACATTATGAACATTATGTACCTAAGCTAAATCTAATTTTATGTTATGACATTTTATGATTTATTTAATACTTTAATCTAACAATAATTAATTTGTGGACCTGATAATAAAATTACCCTGTTTGTTATTGTATACCCAAATGGTGAAACATAGCTGGACCCATTATTATGTAACATCTTTTGTACCTATGATTTACAATAAACATGATTTGATTTGATTTGATTTGATTTGACTATGCTAGTGACAAATTATATTACGAGTATTTATTAAAAAATACATAAATTCATATCTGAATTAGATACTTAATCAAATTTAATTGCTTGATACAACCAGTTTTTGATTTTCGTAGAATATGTATGTATTATGTATTTCTTAAAATGTTGACCTCAAGTTACCCCGTCTCTAACATTAGAATTTATAATTTTCATTAAGTTCGACCTAACGGCTAACACTACGAAATTTACTCTTTTTTTTAAATAAATATTATACGTTCTGTCGTATAATATCGTATCGTATCGTAGCCATCTGGAATCAACGAGTAATAAGGTTTAATATGTATTATGTTAATAACGTACGTTATATAGGTAATAAATGTATTTGTCTCTTAAAAGTTGACTTATACAATGATCACAATTGTATAAGTCAAGTTTTAAGATTTTAAATATAGATATTTAAGTTACTCTGAAGGTGCTATTCCACTTTGTATCAACCTTCCTAACTTCCTACGTACCACCTATATTCTTACTTATATTTCTCCAAGCACAATGGCCCAAAAAGGAGGCTTAGTGCGGACAAAAGAGTCCCCTTTCCATTCCTACCACCTATATTGCTCGGTAAATATGAGAAAGAAGTACAAAACAGCACGAATGAGATAGACGTCTTGACAGACTTTGATAGTCACGTAATATAAATGCAGAATTTATATATTTTAATTGGTTTTTCATAATCAGTCGGAAACACGCCATCACATACACAAAAGCAGGATCATTAAAATAAATGAAAAGCATTCCGATGCGGACCATTGTGTTCGTATTCCTTTTATGGCATAAAGAATTATATAACTTCAGGGTCCTTAGTCCTGAGCGATACAATATAAGAATCCAAAGGCAAAATATTAAAAAAGAAATTCAACACTTGAACAATTGCCACCCTATTACAACACATTGAGTAACAAAAATCGTACGTTTGAACCACCATTTTCCATTTCTATGGATTATTATTTATAATTTATGTTAGTTCATAATTTGATGCTGGAAAAAAGACTTACTTTTTCCAGCACTAAAGGGCCATCTTGTCTAAACCATGTAGGGAAATACGACCCTAATACTTACTGTCGACACTACTTATAGTCCTCTGAATTCCCTCTGTCATATTCTCTTCTTACCCTGTCTACCTCTCTGAGTAGGTAACACCGCATTGGTGATACATCTGCCGTTGCAAGAGTTCATAGACCCCAGTGACCGCTTACCGTCACTCATTTGCTACCATAGGAATGTTTAAAAAAATACAATTTTCAAATTTATCTGCTACCTTACGGAGTTTATTACGCTTATGTTACAGATAAAGTGAAAAACTAGACTTATAATGTTTTATACCTTGATCGAAAGATTTAGATTGTAAAAGCGTGACATATCTACTGTAGTAACCGTTCGTAGACCTCGATAACTGCTTCACATCGGAGTGTTCATATACTCATTTGCTACTTACTATAGGAATGTAAAAAAGAAAAAACTTTTCAAATCATCTGCTACGTACTGTAGCTTATAGTATATCAAATCATAAAGTAAGATCATTGAGTAAAATGTGAAAAATAAGATTAGTAGAAGTGAAATATGGTCTCTTTAGAAGTAACGAATAATGTAGCAAAAACATTATTAAAATGCTCTGAATACTGTGGTTGGAAGATTTTCAATGTCACATTAATTACGAAGATGGTATGAACGAGGAAACGCTATGAAATGTGTCGCTTCTCATAATTTATTGTTATAATATCGAGGACGTCTCGTAATAGTCGCAGTACTAACATACTGGTGACGAGAAAATAGTTAATTACGTTTAACACTCAAGAGCTATTTTAATATGTCATGTCGACAACTCGACATCGACAGGAATACTACACTATTTCATAAAAACAGCTAAATTATTAAAAGATTTTCTTGAGATATATTTTTTCAGCAAATTTGTTTGCTATTTTTCGATATTACTCTTGAAGCATATGAAATAATATCCAGTTTGAAGGTGATATTTTTTGTAAACGTAGGTAGCATCATGGTCTGTTAGACTATTTTACATTAGATTAACAGATGCTGTTATAAGAATCTGTAAATTTCTCGTTCACGTTTCATACTGGTTGTAATAGCTTGGAAATGTGGGCCAAGTTTGTCTCACTATGTTCACTCGGCGAAGCTTAAAGCTCGACCGGTTGGCGGGTCGTTGACTTGCCAACCTACTGGCTGTTTACCCCGTACAATTCACGAGATCGCTGGAAAACTACTAAACTATCCTTTACTTAGTTATGCTGTATATTTAAATGAGCTAAATGGATCAGAATGGTTATTTTTGCGGCGTAATAGGTTTGGTAAATCAAGTGAATTGCTTTAAACCCATAAATTCATTTTCCGATTGTCATTTCTGAATATAAGTTTTGTTTATGGGGCCGGCTGTATTTACTATGACTTGATATTTTTGTTTATGTATCAGCATAAGAGATTGGGACATTATGGAGACGTTTCTGACATTTGTAGGCAATGTTAGGAGATTTCTATTGCTTTGCCTTAAGCTATAAGATAAGTAGACACAGATAGAATAACGCACTAAATTAAATTAACATAAACCAACCAACGAACCATGTGTTGTTCTTTTAATACTATTTACTAACACTTAAGGTGATAATGTTTGTAATTACAAGTACGATTAGTCTTAGACTTTTGATAGAAAAGTATGTACTTGTATATTATGATAGATGCAATTAGTGGAAATGTGGAATGCACTTCACCGATTATTTCACGTGATATCGTGTCGTCAATATTTAATTATTATATTTCTGTGTTGTCGGCCGTGGACAAGATCTCCTACCAATGCCCCGAGTGTTAGTACACAAAATGTGCGCACTACGCAGTACGACTACGCATTAAACACTGTGCGTGTCCTGCGGTTAGTTGGAAACAGCTCGCGACGTTGCTTTTACGTACGCAATATATGACGCGCCGACTAGAAATGGCGACTGCTTTCGCATTCATCGCCTGCATAGAAGTGCATGCACAAGTTCAAGGCTGGTCGAGTCCCGCTTCCCATTGCATGTGCATACGCATTAATTCTGCTCACACGACTACCACCATTGTCTATCACTGGAGAACCGGGGTCGAGGAACCCATAAAGGATTAATGACACTATTGTGGGGAGTTATAATCGTGTCTTTCATTTTTCTACTACCACCTGTGGGTACGCATATTCCCCGCATTACGAGACTTTTATTGCTAAACTGTAATTTCAGCGTCGCTAAGTAGGTGCGGGTTGCAGATGAAATTCTATTCCGAACATTTAACGAGATTTCTGAGAGCCGGTCGTGACCGAGACGCATAGTTGAATAATATTAAACATGTCAATATTATCAGAACCATTAGTTTCGAACGAAGATACCAGGGTAGTTAAACAGTTATTGGTAAGAGGATGCTCTCTGTTTTATGAGGTTTTAATGACGTTTCATCGGGTTTAAGGATTATACTTACGATGTAGGTAATTTTAATTACGTGTGAATATTTCTTATGTTGATAACGATCCCGTGTGTTATGTTCTATGTTACTTTTGTTTGTGTTAGGTTAGTGTGATTAAAAAGGGTTGAACGACATTGGTCAAATCTGATATTCGTCAAATCGGCATTTCGTCAAATGTGACAATAGTCAAAGCTGTAGTTCGTCAAATCGTCTGTTTGTCCAACTATGAAATTTGCCAAATACGCTATTGGTCAAGTCTATGTACTGTCGATGAAAACATGCATTATGAATTACATAATTTATGCGAAGTTCAAGAAAAACATAATAAAATATTTTTTTTGCATGTATATAAGTATTTTAAAAAAGGAAGCGAAATATTATTTAAATAAAGTCAAAAGAGAAGATAAGAAGCAGAGGAAAACATCATCATCATCATCTGCATATAGACGCGTTCTCCTGATTGCATCCGTGCCCACGAAGACCTCGAAGCTCAGGGTCCGCCTTCCGACTCTTCCTCCTTATTTCACACGATCTTGGGCGTCCATGGTAGTGAGACCACTTGCACTCATGTCACCTTTCACGACGTCAAGCCAAGACTTCTTGGGCCTACACCTTTTACCTGGACCCGGCGTGGGCGCCATTGCCAGGCAATTGTTCCCCACGTAGCCTGGCGGTTGTCGCAAGACGGCCGCACCAGCGAAGGCGGCTCACGCGATCTTTACGCGTGACACCGCATATCCACCGCAACATTTTCATCTCCGTGTCACACGCGGCTCTTGTCAGCAGCGGCCACGCCTCACAACCGTGCAAGAGGACAGGCCTAATGATCGTCTTATAGACCTGCCGCTTCAACCTGGCATTTTGGGATCACATGTGACGCCAGTCGTTTCTCGCCACTTAGACCACGCGGCAGCAATGCGTGCCCTAACGTCATAGTCGATTTCACCAGTCACATGAAGTACAGACCCCAGGTACTTCACCTGGTCCGTGCGCTGGACCTAATCATCACCTATTCGAACGGGTGTGGGATCTGTGGCCGAACCACAGAACCGGAATCGTAGTACATGTCTCGGATGGTGTCAATGTAAGTCTCCCCTTGGCCCGCAGTGCCCACCAGATCACCGCGCGAGGAACACAGTCGAAGGCCTTCTGTATGTCTAAGAATATGCAGTGCAGGGGCGTGTTCTTCGCCCTGTATTTCCCTGCCACAATCCTTAGGGCGAACACCGGGTCCGGGTGTTCAGGACGAAACCCGTACTGACACTCCGAGAGTGTACTTTCCTGTACGATCCGGGTGTCGATTTTCCGCTCATAGAGCTTCATGGTGTGGGACATTATCTTTATAGCGCGGTAACTGCCACACTCCTGCACCGATCCCTTGCCTTTGAAGCGCTGACTTGGGATCTCACCGTTGAGGAGTACGCGGTTGTAAAGACTTGCTAGAATGCTCACACCACAGGCACCCATTGCAGAGGAGAACATCTAACATCATAAAAGATACAAAAATAGAAAAAATAATAGAAAAGTTATTGAGTGGAAAATCAGACACATTAGTGTTTAAAACAGTTGTGTTGGGTATCAATTCTGTAAATAAATATGAATTGAATAATTAAATTTACTAAGGTACTTTCATTTTTGTGGTTGGTTGTACTAAAATAACTTGACCAATAGCGTATTTGGCAAATTTCATAATTGGACAAACAGACGATTTGACGAACTACAGCTTTGACCATTGTCACATTGGACGAAATGCCGATTTGACGAATATCAGATTTGACCAATGTCGTTCAACCCATTAAAAATGTTGAGGAATTTGATTATTATTGTCAGTCGGTACAATATTTAACATTTTAAGGATTTATAGGTGACTAGCCTGCTGTTGTCTGCGGTTTCGCCCGCGCGTATTTCTGGTTAACGCGACCAAATACAGCCTTTAACCTTCCCCAAGGTCTAATTTAACTCTGTATCAAAATTCATAAATCAGTTCAGTGGTTTATGCGTGAAAGCGTAACAGATAGACAGTCAGCCAGACAGATACCTAGACTTATTTTCACATTTATAATCTACTAGCTTTTGCCCGCGGCTCCGCCCGCGTGGATGTCGGTTATCGCGACCAAATATAGCCTATGTCCTTTCTCAAGGTCTAAACTACACCTATACCAAATTTCATCAAAATCGGTTCAGCGGTTTAGGCGTGAAAGCGTAACAGACAGACAGACAGACAGACAGACAGACAGACAGACAGACAGACAGACAGACAGACAGACAGACAGACAGACAGACAGACAGACAGAGTTACTTTCGCATTTATAATATTAGTATGGATTTATATAATAAAAATGAATTGCAATTCTGTTACTCTCGCTAAAACTCGAGAACGTCTGAACCGATTTGGCTAATTTGAGCCTTGAAATATTTGTGGATGTCCAGGGAAGGTTTAAACGGTGAGAAAATATGGAAAACGGATCTGAATTCCACGCGGGCGGAAATAGTAGATTGTATAACAAGGGAGCAAAATAGTATTTTTAAGGCGAGGGCGCAACTTTGAACCACGAGCGTAGCGAAGGTTTCTAGAATAGAACTCCGAGCGCAGCGAGGGGTTCAAGGTATATCGCCCGAGGGAAAAATATTTTTGCTCTCGAGTTATATACTCTACTTTTCATCCCCTTTCTATAAGAAAAATATGTAGGTGTAGGTACTGATTACAGAGAATCATTTTCAAATGATTTATTTTACTTTATTATTGTTATAATTCTTGACATAATTTTAATTTTATAGTTATCATTTTGACGTTCATATTATGCACTTTTTGTGCCTAAACTGAATAAACGAAATTGATCCTTTGATACAAGAACAGAGACGGAATACGCGCGCTTGTTTTTTTTTATTACATAGCACGGGTCGCCGCACCGCAGTGCAGCCAACCCGTACCAGCCAGTAAGTAATTTAAAAAAAATGTTTCGATTTCTATGAATGATATAATGTTCCAAATTCAAATCACTTTTCCGCCCGCTAAAAAGCTCTGAACAGAAAAGTGCTACTTTGCTCTCACTTATTGAGGAACAAAGTGACACTTTTCGAATAGAAGGGATGAAAAAAAATATGGCGGTTTGTACCGCCATATTTTAGTTCACCGGGTCAGCTAGTATTAGTAAAGATTTGTGTAGTTTATTACAAAAAAAAAAATCAACATTTTTTTAATATTTTATTTCAGGCTGTACTTATGTCGGGATTGAGGCACATTTTAAGACTTGACTATAAATTTCTTATTCAAACGTCTATTAACGAAGGTTCTTAGGTGTTTGGTCATATGATAACTGCACAGGCCCACAGCACATGATATCTATCCTTGAGTTTTCTTAACAACAATTGAATCTCATCGACGAACCTGCTCATAAATCTCACCTTAGATAATAATTATTACACAACGATGCCATAATTTATCACACCTAAATTAGTATTCCAATATATGACTTGCCAATATACTCGGTCTATTTAAATGTCCTTGTGAACTCGTGTGTTTGTTATACTGCATTAACACGACTTTTGCATACTTATGTCAATATTTCATATGAATTTCGCAAGAACTATGCATCAGTGTTTGTCTAGTAAAGAAACAATTGGTCAGCATTAGGCTAATTGCTCCTCGTTCAACACGCACAATATAAGGAGTCTACACACCAAAGCAGCATTTTTTGCACACACAGCAAATTGCCAAGAAAAAAACTTCTTGACAAGAGATGTCAAAGAAGCATTTTGCTGCCTAAATGTAGCACAGCGAAGCAGCATTTGCTCCCCAAATGCTGTTATGGTGTGTGGCTTCCTTAAGGCTTCAGGGTGCTGCTACTCTAATTTTGCAGCGCAATGCAGTGAGATTCAAAACAATAATTGGCATTTTACAATTAATAAAACCATTTACAATAGGGACCAAGCGATATCGTAGGCATGTCGAACTAGCCTATGTGTTATTCTGATGTATAAGCTATGTTATTGTAAAGTTTCATTAAATACATTCAGTAGTTTTTACGTGAAAGAGTAACAAACAGCCATCTATACTTACAAACTTTCGCGTTTATTATATTAGTAGGATTATAATTGATATTATTTATCTATCACGCGCCACTATTGTTAGGAAGTATAGACTTTAGTTTATGTAAGCGAGAAACTTTGAGTATTTAAAACGAAAGATATAATATTCTATAAATATGTATATATAAATAAATAATTGGTTCAGTCATTACTTCACACTTTCACAGATGTACTTGTACACTCAAAAAACTCTTGAACAATAGTATGACTGAATTAAGCAGATATTAAGGATGGATAATTTATGTTTTGTATGTTTATACAAATTGAGCAAGATTAGGGATATCGTTCGTTGAACTTAGATTAATATTAGCAATATATTTTACTCAATAGTTCATCGTCACGGAGATAATTATGTAATTTAAAACGTTTGCTGAAATGGCTAACAACACAAAGTTTATTTTCAATATAATTTTATTGACTTCAGTTGTAACAAGCAAACAAAGAAACGGTTTATATAAGCAAATCTAGAACCAACTGTTGACTATAACTTCGATTTTTAGCATGTGGGTTTTACTTTTGCTACATTTCCATGTACAAAGAAAATTGCCAGTTCAAAAACCTAAAAAGATCTTTATATTTCCGGAATTTTACGTAAGTTTCTCTGTGTCCATTGGACACAGAGAGAGACTAAACTAAACTATATTTTTAATGAATAAAACATGGACATGGACATGGACATTAACTATCAGACAACTACGAATTTGATTCGAAGGCGGTATTATATTGCAATATATATACTTAAATTATACAGTATTGAATACTTATAAGATTTCAATATTGTTGCGTAACATAAACCACATCCGCAGGGCGCAGGGGAGTGGACCTTGGCCTCCAGACTGTACGATTAACTTGGGGGGACGATTGAATAGAAGTGTTTGAAGGTTGGATAAAAAAGTCGCCTAATAAATAGTTTACAATGGTTACTTATTGTTTATTATTAATTTTATGATTCTTAAAGAATGATTTTAAGTTATACGGTTTTATTGACTGGAATCGTATTCTCATCCGAACTAACGTTGTGTAACTACCTAATATCAGATCAATCAGTCAACAGGACGAGGGTAACATTTATTTACTAAATTTGACCTAACCTGCAGGCCAAACTACGAGTATATAAAAACGTTTAAAAGGCATCAATACTAACTACTAAATACAAAATCGGTTGACGAATATGTATAAAGGTACCCGATATTTTAGCTTAGAATAATGGTAATAAAGAAGAAGAAGAAGATAATAAATAAAGGTGGCTAAACACGGAAGGTGGCTAGGCCAGATGGGCCTGAAAAAGGTGACTGGGAGAGACTGGATGCAGAAGTCGGAGCATCAGAAGACGTTACGCATATTGAAAGAGGCCTATGTCCAGCAATGGACTGCAATAGGCTACTTGATGATAATGATGATAATAGTAATATTGTAGACGTTATAGAACTCATAGACTAACTAGCTGTTTGAGTTGTTGCACGTATTGGATATACCTACGACATGAAATAGCGGTTAAAGACTTGGTTGGCCCAACTAGTTAGGGTTAACTCAACAAACAAAATGTATAAAGCGGCTGTACAAATAAATTGGTCGGTGATTGCAACTTCGTTAGATAGCTTCGTCCAACTACAGTTTGTATTCAGGAAATCAATTTATCTTTACCATAAAACAGAGGAATTGCATAGACTTATGTGCAATCAAGTAATAAATTTATATTTAGAAAGTCAACCCGCTGTACGCTGTAATATTTTGCTAGAAGCTAATCAAAATCTTGTATGAAAACGTTGCAAGCAATATATTTTTTCAGACATAAAACTTTATTTGATCATTTCATTAGAATTGATGATTACTTGCGAAAGCTCGATTCAAACGACTTCTGCCAATAACATCCGGTTCAGTTGCTTCGAATGCATTTCAATCAATCTCATTGATATGTGCATTATGCACACGGTGTAAAAAATATTTGATGCCTGATATGACATTATTGAAAGCACGTGATAGCATAGCAATAGTCTCAAATTAATGATGATGATGATAATACTTTAACAAAGAGCTCGTTTAAAGGCGTGGCCTTAGGCCTATGCATTCTAAGTAATGTACTCGTACCTTCAACCTTTAAGTACTACCTTTGTAATACTTCGATTGCTTTCAACACCGATAAAGATAGCAAAGTGCGGGCTGACTGGAGTGCTTACCGTTGGCCCAACCCGTGATAACTCAAAAGAGAGAGGTGGCTAGGCAATTGGAGGGACTGGGGAGGCAGCACACGGCAACATGGAAGCGCATTGTCGCAACGGACGGCTGGCACAACGGCCGCGCGTTTAAACCTGCGCACGCGTTACCTACCGCGATACCGCCTTGTCGGGTAGCTTGACGACGAATACGATACAAGTGACAATTACCGACTCGCGATTACCGAAACTACAAACAGTGTTTATAAACTTTATAGGTAAAGTGTACATTTTTCGCGAGATAATACGCACGTTATCACCGCTCAAATGTTGTTGTCATGATATTAGGTATTATTTGTTGTCATTTTTTCACATGTCTCGATAATAAGTCATTGTTTCTCTCAATACGTCATTCAGATTAATTGCCTCTGTTTTATCTTGATTGGTTTTATTGTCACTGATATTAAATTTCTTTTCATGATTGTCAAATTCTCTTTGTGTTCAGTAATTTATCAGTTTATCTGTAATTGGCTTACAGGTATATAAATTATAAATATTTTGTGCTGTAAAATTTATTGCATCAAGTAGTAAAATATCACTAACAAGATTATTTTTCAATAATTATAAAATATTTAAAAATACTTTATGCAATTTGAATCACTGTAAACAAATAATATTAATAAAAAATAAAAATTAATAAAAAATACTGCCTATGTCCAGCAGTGGACTGCAGTAGGCTAATTGATTGATGAAAAAATACTGCAATCATACTTATTTATATTATTATGAATGGACACTCATCTTATTACATTAAATAAAAATCCCATGTGGACCCTGCTTTAGGTAATCACGACTTACCTACTAGCTAAGGCAGAAATTCGATAGCCATTGTGCGTTTGTGGGTCACCACTGCACTAAAGAGAATCTTTGTTCTGTTCATGTTACAAATTATTATATTTTCTTTGCAGTCATAAATATAAGCCATGAAAATCTCAATAATTATTCCAAAATGTACAATTTTGGAGTAATTGAGTATTTTTTTGTTCAGATCATAAATAAAATCTTTATTAACTTGAATGTTAAGAAATATTTAATAGTAAAATAGATCTAGAAGTTTCTGTATCTAAAGAAGTCATATAAATTAATAGGAACGAGAAGAATATATTGTACTTTTTCAGACTAGAGGGCTACATGATAGTTTCCAACTCGTTAAAGCACACCTGTTTTGTAGACGAAGAAAGGAATAAAATAAATCTAGTCATCCTGCACTGTGTTTAAGGAAAACGGAACAGAAATACTCGCAGGTACATACTCTTACTTTATACAGTGGGAGTTTGTTGTGGCACTAGTGACCACCCAGCCACCCATGTTTTGATAAATGTTATATATTATTAGATGCAAAATATAGGTATTTTGAGTTCATCCTGGCTGATAAATATGTTGATGATTATTATGTGTTAAATTATTGTGAGATATAGAATTTGCAACGTATGCCTTGATATTTCTTTTGGCTAGTTTTTATTTATTTATTATATACTGTACACCAATTACAATATACGTGATACAAAAATTAAGAAGACAAGAACAGTATAAAGGGCGGCCTTATCGCTTTACGCAATTTCTGTCAGGTAACCTTCTCCAAGGCTTTTATTTGTTATTTTACCTACCCGGGTTAAAGTAAAACACTTTTATTGGATAATCATGATTTAAAATTTACGATACTGATATTATAACAATAACCTACACCGGAAATTGCATGTTTGTATTTATTTTGTAACTATCAGCATTCGCATCAGCTTGAACTCAGATCTGGGTCTTTTCTTGAAACCAATACTTACATTTTTTCGAAAATAAAAGTAACCTGAGTAACACCTTTTAATGTTGCCTATCTACAGTAAAAATCATGTCCGAATAGGTCCAGCCATATCAGAGATTACCCAACAGAAGACAACATTTAAAAAAATTGTATTCTTTTTATAATTGTCGTAACCATGCTTTCTTAGGTCTAGTAAGCGCCTGTGTAGGATTTAGAATTATACACCTCATTTATTAAAAAACTGTAATTTATATGACAGACAGACACTTCAATTTTATTTATTTGTCTAGAATAGATCTATAGATTACAGGGCTAGGCGAGCGAACCGTTTTTATATTACTCGTAAACTCATAATTAACATAGGCCTTGAGCAATTGCTAAAGAAATTGCAATGTAGTAGTCAGTCATTGTAGCGCATTGTACAATGATGATAAATGATCTAAAGTCACTGTTGTCGGCATCAGATTCGAAGGTGACGTTATACAAATTGAAGGTAACTTCAACGCGTAGATACACAACAAAAAACATCAAACCCTTTTCTTGTTTAAGAGTGCCCCGGGCAGAAACGTTTGACCTTAAACTTTTAAAAGTTGAGTTACATTTGTTGCTTGATGGACCCTTCAAAATGTTGTACCTTTTTATTTGCAGCTGTCTTTATAATTAATTGATCTTTTTATCTGATAGTATTTTACTTATAATCTTAAACCTTGGTACGACTTGTCATGCAATACAAAGTTGAAACAACATTTTTAGCCGGGTTAATATTAGCCTTAAATGTTCTAAGAAGTAGTAAACCCATCCTGTAGACATTGAATCCTGTCACTTGGACGATGAAGTTTGTACAATAAGCATAATATGGTTGTTCCGTACATAATGCACAATACATAGTAGGATTGAATCGCGCGTGTGTACGTGACTCACTTACCGTGGGTGTCTCATTTCGTATGCGCAGCCGTTAAGCCTAGGAAGTGCATAGTACATTGGTACTTGCTTGCGTAATGTTGTATAGGAAATGTTCATTATACTAAAATTTAAAACGCAAGTTTAGTTATGTTTTGACGCCTAGACTAGTATCTAATAGTGTCACTTAAGCACTTATCCAATTACACTGATAGTTCTGTTATAATTTGCATACACAGCGCAGTGCAATCTATTTTCATATAGTTTTATTTTATTTAGTTTGGCCTGCTTGTTGCTGGGTCATTGGTAATTGAAATTTTTACATCTTCCTGTTGATTTATTGATCTGATATTTAGTACACACCTTTAGTTCGGATAACAAGTAAAATATTATTTTTGTATATTTTTATATATTTAAATGACATTAGTCGTAGATTTGACCTCAGAATCATCTTGATCGACAACTACAGAAAAATAAAAGCAGTCATTGACTTTTAAATAGCACCGGATTCAAAAAAATTAAAATCAATCACATTTTTCATTAATGTATTTTTACACATTACCGTATGTTACATAAAGTGGATTACTCATGTACTTAATAGACTTGTAGCATATTTTATAACTTCCCGCAGATTATAATAAAATCGAAATATCTATATTTTAAAAAAGTATATGATTTCTTTTCTGTGTCCCGAATAGAATAGAGCCAGTTCATTCACATTTAGTTAAAGCTTGTCAAATAATTTCTCGTACCTTGAACCATAATATTAATGAGGTAAAAAACCGTTGACACCAAATGGTAGGTACACGGATTGTTGGTAAAAAATGTGGATTCAATATTGAACATCGCATCGTCCGGTTTGTCATATCACTTTCCATTAACGGTAAAATTTTACTACAAGTACGTGACTATGAAGTAATTAAAACGGTTCGCGTTTGACCGCTTAGCGCTTTTTTTAACTGTAACTGCGTTTCTCTTGGAAAAAAAATTGGCGGATGGCGAATTGGCGACCTTATCAAAACACGCTGCGTTCTCAGGTCGTTGATCCGGTGTTTTGTTATTGCCTGGTCTAGTACTACAATGGTATTTGATATATATTATATTGTAGGACATTCGAATCGAATTATTCGTATTATAGTGTACATTTGAAGTGACGTCACAATGGTGCTCACGAACTGATTAGTTTATAGGATGGTAGCGGTCCTGCTCATGAAGGTGGTTTATGCTATAACATATTAACGTACCACACATATTGAAAATGAGGTAGATGACACTTGAATAGGCCTACGGTATAACAAGTTTCGATGACAGGAGCGCAATTTTATTGTATTGTGAACCAGATCAAAATGTCGAGTCACCGTTAGGTGTAAATGTGCCGATAGCGGAAATACCTTGTAGTTGTATAGGTCTTTTGGTTTTATAGTAAATTTATACTATGCATTATATTTGGAAGAAAAAATCAACAGCAAAATCAAAATTTACAGAGCTAACGGAACCAATAAAAGTAAAAATAAAATTCATAGAACTTTATAAAATTTATCAAATCTTCTCCCAAGCAATATACGATCCCTGAACCCTAGAACCCTGGATGGAAATTTCTTGCTATATTTTTTTATGATAATAAAATTGTTACCAAAAACTATATTTGAAACTGACAGTGAATTTTCATGGAGCTAAAAGTTGGGTAGATATTCTAGATCAGTCAGTTGTGTCTTAAAATTTGTACATGCACAAGCATCTTGAAAATTATAGTTTATTTTTTCAAATATTTTTTAATATCCAATATACATAACAGTAATATCGAACATTTTTTCTGAACGTGAAGCTGAATCATTTTTAATGTCTACTTTTACAGCCACTTCTGAATTGTCGACTAGCCTTGTATATTTGCCTATCGTTTTTGGTAATCAAGCACTAAATTTAAACAATGCACTATTATAACGGGCTTGTACTCATATTTCTCACACTTTAACAGTAATATTATGTGTAGGTCTGATTCAGTTTGAGTGGGCGGCTCTCATTCAGTAGAGATTATGGTCTACAAATCTGTCATAAATACAGATTATTTCCAAAACAATAGTCACATGAAAGCGATGAATAACTGTGAAATTCTAAATGTGAAATCTTTGTACACTAGTTTTGCTATTTTCAGGTCTAAACTACCAGGTTAGTGCATATATCAATGGGTTAGTGCCATAATAGTGTGATGTACGGCTGATGTTGTACAACATGCCAATTATATATTACCTACGTTATTTATTCACCCAATACTGGTTGCGTTAACTCGGTATTATGCTGGAAGTAGGTACTGAAGGATTTAGGATAAAATTTCCAAAGATGTTACATATTTGTATCTTTTTGTACTTAAATAAGAATAATTATTGTCAGAATTGGTTTAACATAGACAACACTGTATTAATTTTTACTAGTAGGTAATGGTTGCTATTCACTTTGGTAATAGACTGTATATGTAGGTAAAGATTTGAGTCATCATCGATATTTGAAAGTAAATAGGTATGTAAAATCATTGATTCTATGAAAATGACTTACATGTAATAACCATCTCAGCATAAACAACGTTTTAGGTACATTAAAGTAGGAACAAAGGATATAATATTAGGTATGATGTGCTGTACCTACCTATATAAATGTAAGTCTACAATTAGGTAGGTGCTGAAATATTAGGTCGCGGGGCTTCTAGCATCTGATGCTTGGATTAAGAGCTCCTTTGTCCATGAATTAGAGCCGGATAGGAATTGAATACGTCTTTACATAGTCTTTGATAGATGTCTTAGCAAGTAGGTAGCTGGTCTTTCATCTGTCTTAATTTAAATATTTATAACAAGTACCTAAGCATAGCAATACATCTCGCAAAAATTATAGACAAAATAACGCCTTATTAAAAATAAATAAATACTCTAGTACCTACAATATTGTACACAATGCTATCAGTCTAACGAAACTTATTCCACTGTGACGCAAATATTTTCACTTAGCGAGAATCGAACCGAACGCACTGCTTAAAATACTTTTTCAATATATGTTTTAGAATTGTGCATACTCATTCTGAAACATAGTAAATTGTATTAAAAGGGTTTTAAAACTCTACTATTCTCAATTACAAACCAAAATGTTTAAAGGTTCTGTCCGCATGCAGGTAAAAATTATATGTGCAGAAGTGACTGGCAAACTAATTTAAACCATCATAAAATTATACACGCATTTCGCTTTGATCCGTCTATGTAATTGCGCCTTCAATCATTAATGTCTATGGTTTTATAGCAAGTTGTATGCAGTCATCTAGATGACGTTTAATTATGAGAGATGTTTAATTTCTTTGCTTTTAATAACTGAACCGCTTTAACGATATTTCATTTATCTTATTTCCTTACATATCAATTACTGTGTGCTCTACACAGTTTACACGGGAATTTATGACGAGATAAAATCTTAGGTCAGTTAAGTTGTCTTTTCCGTATTCTGTGCCTCCATCAAGCGGCAATTATTCGTGAATGCAAATACACATTAAGTGTTTATGACCACTGAGCTGTACCTACATATTTATCTGTTTTATACTTACGTTATCATACTGTGTCAAGCTTGTATTCGAAAATAATAGTAACTAGTACTACAAACCGCCGAATCTGGCTATTCAGTTTGAATTGAGATATTAAATGGAAAAGAGAAGCATATTCTCGTTTTAAAGAGATCATGTACTATTATGATTATAATATTAAATCCCACTCCAGCTATATAGACAATATCAGTAATTTACATAATACGTAAATATTTACTACAGTATCGCCATTTAGTATTGTCTCGCGTATGGCCTAATACAATGCGTAATGAGCAACAGTTTTTCACTTAAATACCTATAATTATGAATACAATTCCTCCTAATCAGTTCAATGGAAGTGACTCAAAGTAGATAAGCCACTGATGGAATCAGACGCTAGATTGTATTTTAGTTATCGACTGGACAAAGTTAATGAACCCTGCAAGGCCAAAGCCTCCTCGAGATAACTCTATAAAACCTTTTAGTTTTATGGATTCCGTTCCATTCTGCAACAAAATAATTCGATATCGAATATCTTTACAACAACTCGAGCGGTGAACGCGTACTTATATTATATCGTACAGCAATAATTTTAACATTTTATACAATTTAGCTAACGCGTACTGCGTCTAGGCGTCAACGGAAATAATAATGTGCTAAGACGCACTGTGCTTTATGTGAATGCGAACGCTATGCGATAAGCAATATGGGTAGCGGAAAGTTTGGTTTTCACATTAAAAAGAACAAAGTGGACATGGCAGCCGCCAAAACTGAGTGTAGTGTTAAGGAAAAGTGTAATAATAAGCAAGTACAGAAAAAACTAAAGAAGACTGAACAAAACAAGACTGAAAAAAAGAAGACTGTAATTCATATAGAAGAAAAGGCAATCTGGTGGCAATGTAATAGCTGTAAGTGGAGTTATTCATATTTATTTTTATAAGTAAACAGTTTTATGCTCAGCAAAACATAATTGAAAGAACTGGCTTAGAACAGAATAATTTTATCGCTTTACTATAATGCAAGACTAAGGGCCCCTTCAAGGGCCGTCATGCTTGTTACGCCCTTTGAATGTTCAATGAGGGGAAATTAGATCACCAAGGTTGACTTTTGAAATCGACGCGTATAGATTTAGCTGTACAAACGTCAAGGTATCGCCAGTAACATGACCTTAAACGTTGCCTTCAAATCATTTGAGCCCTTCTAATGATTGAAACGTTAGTTACGACATCGACTTTTGCAATTTGTGCGATTCTGTCCCTTATTTTGAATACTATATCTTGGTTGTACTCTTCATGAGAAAGTTTAATGAATTTTAATCCAAAGTTTAGTTCAAGATTTCGGTCATTGCTAAATGTTTACAACTGGAACAGTGGAAAGTTATGTTAATATAACACTACATAACATTGCAAAAAATAGTATTATAAGGTAATGCTGTAAATATTGGCGTAAAAGTATGTCAGTGGAAAGCGCGAGAGAATCCCGAGAAATCTATGCGCTAATGCAATGTGTGCGCACGCGCTCCCCAGTTTCCACTTTCTAAACTGGCTAGACTGCGCACGGTTTATAGTTCAGGAACTACTAGTTGTTCGGTTGCATGAAAGTTGTTTTGTTGACATTTCCTTATGCAGTGGATCATAATGTCACCGTACTGTACAAAACTTGCAAGAAATACCTAGTCTAAGAAATATTCTTCTTTATTACTACCGGACTTTTCTTTTCTATAGTCAAGAATAAATCTTCATTATCGATGCCGAGATTGACAGGGAAGGTTGTATGCAGACGGGTTTTTTATTATTGACGGGTTTTACTAGATACTTTATGATATGCCTTATTTTATTTGGCTGAGACGACATATTGATCATTTGACAAATTGTTTGTAGGTATGCTCTGCACATCTACAAACTTTTTAATAAGGTTAATTTGTTAATTGTTTAAATTGTATTGGTGTTTACTTTAAACCTAGGTGTTAATTTAAAAAAATGTGTTTTTTTGAATAGTTTTGCGTCGTCGACAGTAAAGTACTGGGTGGGTGGGGTTAAACATTTTCCATATCCGATACCGACGTCACAATGTAATTATTAATCGGTTAAGTACATCATACTGTTGTGCCATTTTAATAATAGTAGTAATTCTACGTTTCTTAAAATGCTGCAATACAGTCATATACTTAACACAAGATAAAAAATGTACTGAAACTGAATTCAGCCCTAAAATCACTGTCATACAATAGTCTTAATCGTAATTTATATTAGTACCTAATCAGGATTTTATCTCCACTAAGATTGTACTTTCATCTGCATCCACATTCTTTGTATCTTTACTCCATCAAGACTCAAGAGTATCACCAAATGGTAGGTACCTACTGCTCTTAGGAGGATATGGATGAGGTGCTAGAGGATGTTTTAGTACATAGGTTCATCAATGAGAATTGTAATGCAAGATAATAGCGATGCAATAAAAACCACAGTGCAAGATATTTCAACTAAAAAAAAATCTTCAGTTTATAACTCCAAACAACTTCATTTACTTTGATTTTATTATTACAGTGAGCGAAATCGACCAGTATTTATGGGTGGTTGGAGGTTCCGCCGGTGCGCTGGCCCTGACGGGTGTGGCGGCAGCATCGGCTTTGTACCTCAGTACGAGACCGAAGCCAGAAAAACCTCTCGTCACACTCCACGAACAGAGCCTCCTTGAACCAGTAAGTAATAAGTAGAAATTAAGAACCAAGCATGACAAAAGAATTTCTAAGGAAGCAAATATCTGTTATAAGTCCTTGAGTGATTACCGTAGTGTGAAGTGTATGAATGCTTGTAACACCAAAAGCCACGGTTTTACAGTTTCTTACAGATTTCTTCAATAACCTACTCTATCATGTCGTTACCGTATTCCAATAAGAATGAAATACATTGACTATTAGTTAACAAAATTCATCATCATCGCAATATTAGTCCTGGTTATATCCTTGTTAGCCCAGGGTTCGCTCTCCTACTCTTTATTTGATATGATTTGGTTTTGGTTGGTCAAACCGTAAGTGGTTTGATTTACGTGAGTGATTATCGTGTTCCCACAACCTCTTTTCCTCTTTCCCAACCCCGAAAGGTAAGCCTACGTTGGAGCCTCGTCTCTATATCAGCAACAAAGATTGTATTAATTTGTTACCTGGATGATCTATTATCACAGATCTGGTTGAAGTCATAATTCATACTATATTTACCCGACTGCCAAGAAGGCTTAATTTAATGATTTGTTCTTTCTACTGTTGGGAGTTGACCTAAGTACTTCTACTAAGTAGTTACTGCAAATAGTATAAATCAGCATCAATGTCTTACAACATTGTTGTTACGAAAAAAAAATACTGCAGCAGGCAGGTATAATTTTTATATTTAATGTCATGTCACATGTGGCATGCGAATAGTGCCTGGCGAAACACACGTGCCATTCGCACAGTCATAGTCGTTATGCGAGAAAAGGTTTAAATGCGGTACGGTACCAAAATAGTATGTAAATAGGTTTTAACTCGATTGTGCAAAAACAGTTCTGGCTTTCAATTTTGTTTTCCTTTTTGTCGATCAATGTTTTTGCTCTTGTTAAAATTGTCATGGACAAAAAAAGTGAGAACAATTTACATTTTGCTGCAGGTAAAGTAATTATTGTAATTATTGCCACTCGTATAAGTTTATTTTGAACTGATTTATTACTATATCAAGACCTTTTAATATTATGTTATACTATCGTGATAATGTCATTTAAATTACTCCATAAACTTTGTTAACATTAGCTGATACATATGGATTAGTTTAGATTTCGACATTTACCTATATATTTATACGAGTGTATGTATAACTACCTAATTACTAAGTTTTGATGAAACATAAAAATATTTAACGTAGGTATACACTGAAGTTTCCACTAGGCGAGTACAATACATAATTGATGTAAGTAACGATGCTGGTAATGCTCACTTGCTAGTGAGTTGAGTAGGGTCGCGGTCTATGCACGAGTTATAAGTACGCTAGAACAGTTACTCTTTTGAAGTGAAAACATCTTTATTCTTTAGACGCATTGGGCGTTTTATGGCATGGGGAAAAACAATCGAACTCACGACACGGTTACCAATACCGAAACCTCTGCATATAAGTACAATATGGATAATATTATTGGGTTGAACGACACTGGTCAATATAGTTTCTTCTTCTATCTGCACTCCTGGAGTTCCACTGCTTTTAGGACTATTTACCTACTTTTCTTTGACTCACAAATAAAATCATGTCTGTATTATTATACTAATAATTGTGGCTGATCAAAACAGCGCTGCGTACCTAGTCAAATTGCGATCACTTAAGCTAGGTAATTTTTAAAATTCTAAGGAATAGGTATAAAAATTAATATAATACAGATATTAAGAAATTATTTAAAAACTGTACCTTTAGTGAATGAGTCATTATACAAGTAATACGATGTAAGTGTATACCTGATACTGATAAATTAGGTACTATTTAATGATACCTATCAAAGTAATATCCGGTGTAAAAAATAACAAATAGTAGTTGTTCTTTTATATAAATTCAACTGATAGAGCTTGATGATTGATAGATAAATTATTATACCAGACGTTTACTATGACGTAATATTGTATCAAGGACAATAAATCATTGCTGATATTATAAGTGTAACGACACCAAGCGATGCACTAAAATTATTGGATGATAAAATCAAACAAAAAATTATCAGACTACTGGTAACGCCAATGATAAAAAGTTTATTTTGAAGTTTCAAGTGGATGAAAGATAAAAAGTTTATTTTGAAGTTTCAAGTGGATGAAAAAGCTTTATAAAATGATGATACTGTCTAGGGTATCCCTCTTTATAGCTATATCAAAGTTCAAGTTGTCCTAATACCAACTAACGACCGTCTTGAGTTGGCAGAGCGCATCTTCGAGCGATATTTTTAACTCATTGTACCACGAGCAGCCCTGCTCGCTGCTCTCCTGTCAGTTCATGAAACTCTAGCGAAAGTGACGAGCCACTTGCAAACTCCGCCAAAGAGTTTCAGCCAAGGCGATTCACGCGAAAGATTCCATTCATACTTACTTACAAACTTTAGGAAGTGAAGTGAATTTAATGCAACATTGTGGCAATTTACAAATTGAATTCAGTTATGATTGCGCAATTTAAAATAGTTTGAAATCGAATTAATTGGTGCATTTTACTGTGTGTGATAACATTCAGCCATAAACATGTGTTTTGATTGGTGCGTTAGAGTTACGCCGATTCGGCCTCCGATAAATGCCAACGAACAATCGGATTCTCTTAAAGTGAGTAAAATATACCTACACGTTTATTAAGATGTGATAAATACATACTTATAAAACTATTGAATTAAATGATATTAATTATTCTTGGCAATGTTTTCGTAATGAATTGAAATTGTAAATATAATTGAGCAATTACTTAGATGTCATCTATTTTTTTAACCTTACAATTGAATTTGGAAGAACGATACAAACTTTTGGAAATTAGACGAATAATTTCACAAAATTAAGGTTATTATCATCGATGGCAAAAAATATTTGTAAGCTTTAATGCTATATACAGCAAAGTATTATAAATATTATTAAAAAGTATTTTGAAATATATTACAGAAAAAAGTAAATAAGTACCTAATTTTAAAATGAAATGCACTGTAAAGGTCAGAATATTGTTAGATGTAGCTAGCTCTGCGCGCGACACTTGGCAAAGCTACGTAACATTTAGATTCAGATAATTTGTCTCACTGCATAAGACATAATGATAGTACTTACTGATTAGAAATAGAAAATAAAACAGAAATCTCTAGATAATGCGATGTATGTCGTTACATTTTGATAAATTTACAATACTTCATAGTTAAATTGTATATTATTATCTTAAATATTTTACTTTGTAAGTAGGTAGATAATTATCTACCTACTTAGAAAATACAATACAATACATTTTATCTATCTCATCATCTACTCCTATTTCTAATACCATAAAAAATTATATCGGTGAAATCTGGTTTATAATATAAATACAAAAATATTTCTAAGTAGCATCTACTTATGTATAGTGAAAATGTTCGATAAATAGAGCAAGGCTTAAATTATTATTGTTCAGGAAATTATGAATTCATCAATCAAAGTTAGAATGTATTGTAGATTATGAATGTAGTAGGTATGAATTATATAATTGAGGGCTTACAAGACATCCACTTTATGCCGGGGTGTAAACGTAGCTAACCTAAAATTATTCAGGAGATTTTGCCTAGTCCAAAATATATTCTAATTTAGTTTGTCTGAGTACAATATAATCAAATAAACAATACTGGTTGACAGGTGGTGAGTCCAGGATGAAAACTGGGTACATTTCATGTAGGTATTAATGTCCAGACGTAAGTTTTACAATGGGAATTACGAATGGACAGTGTTCTATTTCATTTACGAATTTTAATGGATGGGCTTGGTCTGTTCCACCGACATTCTACGTGACCTGGATGTTCAGGGACATTTTTTATACATAATTATAGTGTGTAATTCCCGTAACCACCTATAAATATGATTATACCTATTTAAGTACCCATATATCCATAACTTACTAATTAATTTGGTATTTGCATGTAACTAAGCCCCTTTTATTTGTCATTTAAATATCTCCTGATTACTTTTTATACATAATATGGACAAGATAAAATTTATATTGAAGAAAATATATGCGCTACCTATAATGGTGTAAGTAGCGTGCATGCAAGCATTTATAGAAGGTAATGACAGTGACACCTAATTTACATATATATCGGAGTTAAAATATTTCTTAGTAGTAGTCGTAGTAGTCGAAAGTAGAAATAACTTCTTATAATCTTTTAACTCAGACTATTACTCAAAAGAGAGACACCCAGTGAAATATACGAGTATTAGTCTTAACTTATCGGCAATTTGTCGTGGATATTAAACGATACAGTTTTCTAGCCAAGTAACAACAACCCAATTCTTCCTATCTTAGAGTAAGGTTTATTTTTAGTCAAGTTATAACTGCTTTCATTGACATAAAACTAAATGGAAGTCATATCTTCCGGCAAACGATTTATCCAAAAGAAAAAAGAATATTCTTAGTTCAAGATGAATAATTTTTTAAACGATTTTCGTAGTGTTTTCTGTATTTTGTTTTTAAGAAGCACCACCCCAATAGACTCGAATGGGTCAGATAAGAATGTCACACCTTTTTTTTAGAAAAGGATTAATATCCTTTAAAAATCATTTCATTAAATTCTTATCTACGATTTTACAACTTTATTTATCTAAATATATTATTATATAACTCAAAGGTGACTGACTGACTGACATAGTGATCTGGCACAGCCCAAACCACTGGACGGATCGGGCTGTTTGGCATGTAGGTAGATGTTATGACGTAGGCATCCGCTAAGAAAGGATTTTGATTAATTCTACCCCCAAGGGGATAAAATAGGGGATGAACAATATTCCGAACTTAACGCAGACGAAGTCGCGGGCAACAGCTAGTATCAAATAAAGTGTGACAGTTACCTACATAGAAAGAAACATCATTAGAACAAAAATATAATAAAGCATACGTATTTCATATAATATTTAACCCGACTATTTTGTATTCCTGTCTTTACAATTCCATTAGCAATTGTGCTTTGATAACGTCATCGGAATGAAATTGCAAAGCTATAGTGCTCGTAAAATGAAATAGCAAAAAGAGCATTGCAATGATTTTATGTGGTAGGTACGTATATTGTACAAATAGAAATACATTGCACGTACCATATAAAATTAAATAGCACTAATATGAAGCAAACACCGATATAAAAGTAAATTGAAGTTAACATTGGTGTAATTTGTAAAGACACTAAACAGATGTTGCAAATAGTTTTACTCGTACTACTATCTACCAAGGAATAAATAGCTTATAAATCGAGGGGAAGTAGCGGATTTATGTAGGTATTTGATGTTTGGCCCTGTGATAATTCGATAGTTATTTCGGTAGTTTAAAAATGAAAATCTGTATTTTTAAATTTATTATGCTTTTTACATACAACGCTCGTATGTTATTCATAATAGTTCAGTGACGCAAATATTAAAATAAAATCGGCCAAGTGCGAGTCGGACTCGCCCATGAAAGGTTCCGTCGTAGCAAAGGCGAAAATTGCGGTTTATGACGTATTAAAAAAAAAACTACTGACTGGATCTCGTTCGAACCAATTTTTAGTGGAAGTTGGCATGGTAATTTACATATATTTTTTTTAGATTTATCATTCTCTTATTTTAGAAATTAGAGGGGGGGGGGGGGACAGACACATTTTTCCACTTTGGAAGTGTCTCTCGCGCAAACTATTCAGTTTAGAAAAAAATTATGTTAGATACCCTACACGTATGGGTTTGATGGAATGTGACATACGGACGGACAGACAGACAGACAGACGGACGGACAGACATGACGAATCTATAAGGGTTCCGTTTTTTGCCATTTGGCTACGGAACCCTAAAAACGCAGTTTGCTGAACTTGATTTATTAAGCATTAATATAATCATAACTCCATTATTATAATACATATCATTGAGTGATCATTGTTTGATTTATAACCACGTTTCTTGAAAAGAACAAACTGCAAAATCAAAATTTATAGATATTTCTGTTAACGGTTTATGTTGAGTTATTGTTAACAATCAAACAAAGTTATTTATGAAATCCAAGTATTTTTTTATTGAATATACTTGTATTTTCAGCATAACATAGTTACTTACATAGTTATTTAATGCCTGAGTAAGTCAAATAAGTAGGTATCATTACGTTATTCATGAAGTTTTATAGCTCAGTGGGATAGTTTTTGAGTTTCTTTTCTTGAGGTTTTTGAAACGTAGTTATACTCAAAGTTAAATATTGCACAATGATGTAAAATTGCTGATTCTAATCATTCTCTTCTCTTAGACATAGGACTAAATAACAATAAGCCAATATCTTAAATAAAGGGCAGTCACCAAACCTTTTTTAAACTCTTGGCAACCGATACAATCACGGGACTGTATCGAAAATATCGAGAGTAGCTAATGCGATTTTCACACCTAACAAAAACCTCGTAAATAAATTTGCATGGTTTGCAAGCAATTTACGACTTCTGTCACCTAATTTAATACGTTATAGTAAAAATTTGTCGGTAGTAAATGTAGTTTTATGATTTCTAACATAAAGTTTTTGATGGTTTTTTTTGAAGACTGTTTATAATTATGCACCTAAGTTGTTGAGAGTTTTTGTTGTAAATGTTAAAACCATCTGCTTGTATACTTCAATCAGATCCTTAGATAATACAATTTTTATTGTATCTATCATTACATGATGAACAAAGTACCTACACTCTAGTGCAAAGATTCATGTACATACATAATACGTCATATTTATCTCTATGTATTTTCGATCATCAACAATTTAATTATCTACTTTTATTCTTAGGTATTATTAACAAGTAATTATACTATGTACGGTGTTATCCCGTGATGTGCTTGATCATGTGCCAAATTTTTGTGACATAGTTGCAAATTGATAATTAAAGTATTGTCAAAAGAATGTGCTATCAGTCGTTGGCGGAAACTGCGTAATCGCCAGAAGAGAGAAAAAAAAAAAAAAAAAAAAAATGTGCTATCTAAAAAATTATAATGGGGCATATAAAAACTGAATTACGTATTCTAATGTGGCAAAACTTGGCGGTTTGAATACAAAAATTCCTAAGTAATGCAATTAAAGCTTTTTATTAGTCTGAAACGAATGAAGCAGTTTGCAAAAGTGACATGGTAAAATAAATAGTGTTGCTGTGTGGCATGGCAGTCAATAATATTGATTGTTTGCGGAGCCTCATTTGTGAATTACCAAGTAGTGAAGTGATAATAAACGCTCACACACGTGTCTACCCATGAACTAGAAAGACAAATGGTGATGGTTTTACTTTCATGTTTTACAAACAATAAAATTTAGCACTACGGGTTGATGACATCCTTTGAAATATGAATGTAAATAGTGTGAGGCACAGTCGTGATGTATCAGAATCACAACCGCTAGCGTAGTGAAGACTGAGGAAAACGTGAAGGAATGTAGACAACCTTATGTTGCTTATATGGGCATAATATTTTGTTTTAAGATTATAGTGATATGTTTAAATGATAAATATAATTATTTTCGTCATTTATACTTACCTAAGTCAACTAGTACAAGTAGCGCTCATAATATTATCACCCTTATTTTTATATCTAAACTAATCTTAAAACAAACTAGTATTTGTGACCGTCGATTAAGTTAAAAGTATTTGGTTGGTAGGCTTCGTAACTCATAACCGAAGCCTTTGGCTTCGTGGTCACTTGAACCATTACACAACGGCTTCTTTGTACAGTTACAAAATACTTTACGGTTAAATCTGCTTAATAATTAACACGGTTCCGCTTTCTACAAAGTTTATTATAGTTTTTAGCAGTTAAAGCCACATGCTGCGCACTGCGGAAGATAGGTGGGAATACTATATTGCTAAAAAAAGTTGTCTACAATGTCAACTATTTCGAAGTCATTACATTTGCCAAGAAAATTGTGTTAGCATCCAGTCACGCCCTCATCAGGGCTTTCCTATACTAATAATAGATTTTCTGTGTGACGCAATTCGTTCACGCAAAGTTTTTCATTGGTCAATGTCGTGTTAGACCAAACAATATCGTTCAATGTTTACGCAAATTCTACTATTCACTAGAAATATCTCAATCGGACTAAGAACTTATATATAGTTAATAGCAACACTGGTAGGCGTCATGTCCAAAAAGCAATTGTAAAAATATAATTCGATTAGTTATTTAATTTTTCGTATTAATAAATTTTATTGATAATGCCATAAACGCAAAATCTATTTTGTGTATGAGGCTCCGCCAAACTCACCTGCTAGACGGCCGAGGCTAGACGGTCTGGTGCATGCTTTTCTTTTGGGGTTAAAGAGACGGCAATCAAACACAACCATAACAGCCACATGAAGGGTCCTTGACATGAAGGGCTGGTCATTTTGGAGGATAAAAAACAGTCAGACAACATCAGGTAGAATATTAGTAGTGTGCTTTAAACCTAAACTAATGAAACGAAAACCACTACCTATTCTGTAACTGAGGGCTAACGTAGACGTTTTGTAGATCAACAGTATTCAATAATAAATACTTAATCAGAAGGATGGATGGAACTTGTTAGGTCTAAATTTTAGTTCAAGTAACTTCCTAATTTACATTCTGTGCCTCCCGGACTAATATTTTGTTTAGGTTCGTAAATTATAATTATTAGGCTTTTAAATTAGGAAGTTCACATAACTAGCATAAAATTGATCAGATCGCTTTTCAGGATGCATAATTTTGATATTCTTAACTTTCCTGCTTATTGTTGTTGAGTCACAGGCGTAGCAGCAAATAAGTATACCCAGTAAGTATGTAATCAGTAGGTATAGTTCGTTATGGATCTCGTAATTTCATGTTAACTAGTAATGACTTGCGTGCAAAAATATAATGAGGTGTTGACGGTTATCTTGATATCTAATAATATAATTATAAGAGACAGAACTCAGAAATAGCATTGAGAGCTGTTGTGTGTGTCACATCATTCTATTATAAATACTCGGTCACAAAACCGGCACATTTTTCTGTTGGCATCGCGTGACCAATTTCCTTTTGACCTTGTCTACTGTATTCAAGATCAGGTTGCTTGATGTCCAGCACATTTTGTTTTTCATAATTTGAGTTTAATGGGGTGACATGCGTAATGACCGGCTTTAACTATTTTATAAATATCATCTATCTTCACTATAATTCTGTTTTGTAGATCTGAATCATTTTATTCACTTGAAGATTTTTAGACCGAGGCCGCTTCCAACGTCGCGTCTCACCTAGGTCAGAAAAACGTTGAGAAGCTATACAACTTATTAATAGTTTATAATTATAACCTGAGTAATAAACCTAACTTATAATTTAGATTATGAGATATCAATTGAATTGAGAAAACGAAATAAATAGCTACTTCTTAGATAAGAAACTCAAAAGGCTGTCGGTCCATAGATATTAAATTATATAACATTGTTAGTGACGTTGTCTATAATAATGTTGAGTTGTATTCGCTAAATATTCTTAAATCTCCTTAAAGATGAAATTTATGACCTATAAATACCACCAAATTACCCATGGTTCCAACATAATTACATAACATTTTACGGGTTCTCGACTTAATCGTAATACAGTTTTTTTTCTCACAAGAGTCTTTGACCCGTTCACTGTTCCATTTATCATTGTGCAAACTGTAATAACAATATACCGTAACATGTAAGAGTGCTTCTACACAGAGTCAAGATTCGGAGTTAGTGGGCCAACTATGTCATTAGGTTAACGGAGAGATGTTTAGTACTTTTCTTTATTTTCTCGAAGTCGATGTCGATTTTACGATTACATGATAGTCATTATCGTCACTACCAGTGTCTCCAACTGTCACAATCAAAATTACGGTGTTTCTAACCTAAAAATACGGTAAACTCTAGAAAATTACGGCAGACACTAAATGTTAATTACGGTAAAAATACGGTGGTTTTATTACGACCATTTTTTACAAATAAACTCGAAAATAGTTAGGTAGTTAGTTAGTTTTAAAAAATTATAGGTACAACAGAAAGGTATTCATCTCCTGAATGTCATAAAATGTTGAATTTTTGGCACTGAAATATAATGTTATGAATTTTTTTTTGGGATGGAAGGGGATCAAAATTAAGGAAATTAGAAGGATAGGTATTACAAAAAATTATTTAAGTATAACTAAAAGTATAAAATAAAATATAATGATAAAAAATCGAAATACCCGACTGCGGCTGTAAACTGTAAAGACCCAAACAAGCTAGATAGTAGGCGGTATCCATTTGCAAATCATAAAAAGAATGAAAAATGAAGGGTAATAAACCACCAGCAGTAGTCTATTATTTAGTTTTTAATCATTTATTTTTAAATCGAAACATTTATTTTTGACTGTCTTTGTCCCTAAACTCCGAGTGCAGTAACTTGGCAGTATTAAAACAACATGCAAATATTACATTATCCGTCATATTTAGTAACTTCGTAATTTGGTAGCATGCATAAATAAACTATCACTACTATCAGCGACTGTAGTTTTTTGAAATTAATTTAACCGCCACGGGTACTGGCCTTTTAAGCCTAAGCGACAGTGGTGTAAAAGTAAATCCATTACATATAAAGTAATTTTTTTTTTAAATGTATTGAAAAAATCGACAGATGAAATTACGGTAGATTTTAGTACCGTAATGACATGTCTACAGTAGGTGACAGATTTGTAAGAAATACGGTAGATCTACCGTAATTACGGTGCAGTTGGAGACACTGGTCACTACAGACTGTTAAGTCGATGTGCAGTTTGAAATTTTTTTTTTTTTCGTTATTTTGTCTCTAATTATGTTTTACTTTTTTCATTAAGAATTTCTGTACTGTTACCATAATCCGATGACTAACTTCGTTAATATGACTAAAGCTGATTAGCCGCTCAGTTACAAGGATTCAGTCATTCAGTACAATGACACCAAAGTTATTATCTTCATTCGATTCTTTCTTTTGTTGATTATTTTATTATAATATATCTTTCTTATTAAGTATGTTTATATACATATAGTATATTCTTTTATTGTGCACCTAAACGCTATCGAAAATCGTAACGTGTTGATGATTCAGCTACACATAAAATATTATTTAGATGTAATTTATTTTTTTGTTGCTTAAATTATCACCTTGCCAACTACCGCAATACTGTCACTGCGCTTAGTATAGTACGTTCAATACAGAACACCCATGACGTGAAACAACTATTCCGGTCTGGGTGTGCTTTGTTTCCATTATTTAATTGCAATATTTGTATAGTTATAGACGCCACTAGTAACAGATATTATCTTTCTATACTTAACTTAATTTGTCATTCGGGTGTTTTATAAGCATATATCAGCGTCTCTATTTCATCTCTCGTTTATACATCCTTTGTCAAGCCTCTAGAATAATCTTTTCCTTACCATCAACCAATCTTTTGTCAACTAATCGTATATGTAATACATACCTACTGTGCACTATGCACTAATCTTATATTAAATCTGTTGTTTTCACTTTCATGTTTTTCTTTCTATTATACATAGTAAACTTTCACTACCATGCCATAAAGATGAGGACTAGCACGTCGTTATGAACAACTAGATACGCCTTCTTTGATGCCAATGCTCATACAGTACTTAATGTGGCGTACTGTTCACACAAATACAAATATCAATAAATAATGCATCATCAGCTTACTATCTTAACATTGATTCTGCGATAATTACGGCATTCCTGCATTCCTGTAGCAGACTTTTCCTTTAAAAATAGGAACAAATTTCCGACTTTATCCAGTCATCCGGAAATTGACCCTGTATTTACCACAGGTTGAACAAACGAAGCAATGGGCTAACAATCATACTCCCTTATATACAGTCAATAATAAATATTGTTTTTAGTGTTTAGATATTTTGAAAATGCATGTAGCATTATTTATTACCACGGACAGTTTACGTTGACTGTGCGTAAAATGGTTAATCATTGTGTATTATTTGCAGGGTCCTGAGATGGTTCGGGTATCGAAATTCTACAAAGATGCGAAAAACGGCCGTTACCTTCGTTATCTTCATGATGACACGCGCACGCTCTACGACACATTTCGACGGGGCGTCAAAGAGTCGAGTGAGTGATGAAAATTAGCTGGCTACTAAAATTTTATTTATATTTTTGTAGGCTTTTTATAGTAACCAAATTATTATAGACCTAAAAACAATAAACTGCTCTCAAATGTTATGCAATGTCATGTATACTTACCAATATTAGAAAATATCTGGTGTTACTTTCGAGTTAGACTTAGACCGTCTTAAAGTTATATGCTAAACTACGAAAAGATGCCAAAATAATTTATTACTCCATACTCGTTATCATACTGATGGTGTGGTGTACACATATACAACTAATGATGAAAACATCGATCATACTGTCACGTCAGTGTAGTGCTGCCATGCATTAAAAAGATAGGAGTGCCTCAGGGCGCAATCGTAGGGCTCACCTAATTTCATCAACATTTTCGTTCGTTGATGATAAATACTATAATACTAGGGAATTACAGAATATTGTTAAAATCAATCATTAACTCGTTCACACGATAGAGTAACACATAGTTGGTACTTCTGAAATAGCTGGGATACTTGTTTGTTAATATTTGTACATACAATATACGGAACTAGCCAAGCGCCTATCGAGGCAATAACATATTCAACTCTATTATCATCGTCTGGAATACTCCAGGATTAATTTAGATTCATAAAATAGTTACTAAAAAAATAAACTATTGACTGCCTCTGTGGCGTAGCGGTAGTGAACGCGGCTGCTACGCAGGAGGCGCGGTTTCGATCCCCGCTCAGTGCCAATATTTGTATGCATAAATATAAATATTTGCATTGGTCTGGGTGTTTCTATGTATAATATGTATGTATTTACAAAAAAAAAAGTATCTAAGTACCTATGTATATCCGCATTCTAGATTCCATAACACAAGCTAATTAAGTTTACCATGGGTCTAGATAGCGTTGTGTAGAATGTTGTAGAATATTTATTTATTTATTTATTTAAATACTAAATATTTGTAACAATTTTTTTTTCAGATAATGGTCACTGCCTTGGTTGGCGTGAGGGACCAAATAAACCTTACATGTGGCAAACATATAATGAAACATTACTACGGGCTAAAAACTTTGGATCAGGTCTAATATGTCAAGGTTTAGTCCCTGGGCAAAACACATTTGTGGGTAAGTTTTAAACGATAATATATTTAAAAAAGTAAAAGAATATGAACGAGTACATTCACTGCAAAAGCTACAAGTACAAAATAATTGTAAAACGTCCGTTTTCAGGTATATATTCACAGAATTGTCCAGAATGGGTGATGACAGAGCAAGCAGCCTATTGCTATTCCATGGTTATTGTCCCTCTGTATGACACTCTAGGAGCTAATGCATGTGCCTTCATTGTTAATCAAAGTAAGTGTACATGTTTATTATATTCGTTCACTATTTTGAATGGTATATGACTGTGTAATCCTTTCAAAATTATATCATAGGTATCACTTAAAAAAACTTGTATTACTTTCTAAATTTTCATTCTCTTGTATTTTTACAGCTGAAATGTCAGTTGTTATTTGTGAAGATGACAAAAAAGCAAATTTGCTTCTTGACCAATCGCCGAGATGCTTGAGAAAACTCATAACTATCAAAGAAGTTTCACCTTCCACACATCAAAGAGCAAGGAGTCGAGGAGTTGACATTCTCAAATTTAGTGATGTTGAAATTCAAGGCGCTCAAAAAGACCACCCGTGCCTTGTAAGTATATTGTAATTTAAATGGATGTTTAGTTTATTATATCATAGGTTTTGTCTACAATGAATAATTAAATTTCAAGAGACTAAAACTAGAAATGTTTTTTATTATAGCCACCGAAACCAGAAAGTATATGTACGATCTGCTATACATCAGGTACAACGGGTATGCCTAAGGGTGTGATGCTGACCCACGAAAATGTAGTTGCATCTATGTGTAGTGTGATTATGCAACTTGGCGAACATAGACCCATGAAAAATGACGTCATGATCTCTTTTCTACCACTCGCCCATATGCTTGAGCGCTGTTGCGAGGTATGTATATCACCTTAAGTATACTTAATTTGTTTACGAATACTTTTAATACTTATATTTCACTACTGTATTTACAAAATAGCTCATAGTCTTATTGAAAGCTCGTGGAACTATTAAAACTGATTTTGAGGGTATTAACTAATTTGATTCCATTTTTAATTTATATTTTTCTTCGTTCTAGAATGCTCTCTATATGGTAGGAGGAGCTGTAGGATTCTACAGTGGTGATATTCGGCGATTAGGTGACGATTTGGTTGCATTGAAACCAACCATGATGCCTGCTGTTCCAAGACTGTTAAATAGGCTTTACGATAGAGCTCAAGCTGAAATTTCCAATTCAAAGATAAAGAAGTTGCTGTTCAATATGGCGTTATCGGCTAAAGAGTCGGAACTAAAGAGGTAACATCAATCATAACGCCTTTATTTCATACCAATTACTCTTAATAGTATCTACTATAGAAATTCAATAGACAATTTCATCTGTCTGCCCTGCCGTCCAACTTATGACATTTGCACTAAAGTATGTTTATCTTTTAACGTGGCGTGCGCAAAATTCCCACGGACTTATAATTTTTGTCGAAGCTTTCATCTCTTCAACAATATATTTATAAAGCTGATAATTTTTTGTTTAATATAATGAACTAGCCTTCCGCCCGCGGCTCCGCCCGCGTGCATCTCGGTTACCGCGACCTTTGCTCATATCTTCGGTTCTACTCAACCGATTCCGATCAAACAAACGTAAGATTTTAAGTCTGAGCAAGCCCTTTCTAACAAAAAAAACCGCATCAAAATCCGTCCAGTAGTTTTTGCGTCCATCACGGACAAACAAACAAACAGACAAACAGACAAACAGATAAACAGACAAACAGACAGGAAATTCAAAAAAAATATTTTCGTGTTCAGTATCGTTAACATAACATAACCCAAGTATTTTTTTTTAATATCTCCAATGTACAGACACGACCACTTTACAATTATATAATAGTATAGATATAAAATTGAGCACCTCTGCCTACCCCTTCGGGGATATGGGGCGTGAGTATATGTATGTATAAAATTGAATAGGTAAATTGAAATGAGTGAAAGATAGCTTCATTCGTGTTATATTAAAGTGCCAATATATTATTTGCGTTTGCCTTTCTGTCACCTAGATTTTCAATTCCTAATTATCTTTTTGGTACATACCTATTATATTAATGTGCGACTTAATTTTATTGACTTAAAATCAATCATTCTATATCAGTGCAAAAATATGTTGTGTTCATTGCGGTGTTTTTTCATTTCTGCAGAGGCATAATTCGCAGCGACTCGGTATGGGATAAGTTAGTATTCCGCAAGGTACGCGAGGGTATGGGTGGTCGTCTACGCATCATGGTGGTTGGTTCTGCGCCGCTGGCGGGCAACGTACTCACCTTCGCCAGATGTGCTCTTGGATGTTTGGTAAGTTCGTTAAAACTTCATTAAATTCTTTTCAAGAATTAGGTACCTACGTTGAATCTAAATACTTTGTTAAAGTCAACCAAAGCTTATCTGTCGTTCGTGACTATAACCTATATATACTCACAATAGACAAGCTTTAACTGACCTTGATCATTATTAGGAAGAATATACAGAAGTTTATATGATGGAATCTGGTACATAGTGTTTACAGTCTGAAATGGCACATACGCTTTTAATCCCGGGAGTAGGTGCTCGCACTTGACACTTGACACCGGAAATGCTTGAAAAATGTAACTGTTATTTCGCCTCTACCTACCCCTATGGATATTGATAGCATCATAATACACAATAATTAGTAATTTAAATTCATGTTCAGTTCTGCTGCATTTGGCTATTATGTAGGTATAAATCAATTGCGGCATCAATGTGTAAGTACTTAAAATAATAAATGATGCCAACATATATTATAGAGAAGCCAAAGTGTGTTTATTTTACAGCTATATGTACTGTTAAACACGAATAAAACATGTCAGTTTCGCTGTAAAAATGTGTGAAATTCTGTTCGTTTACACTTTGTTACAAGTATTTTGGAAGCTTAGATTAATACCATTCAAATTCCAATACCATTACACTATGGTAATGTGTATACCTATGTGTACATGTACAAATTGCAAATACTAACGGCATTACGTTTGTATGGACAATTAATCTTCCGCTGGCCTCTGAAGAAATAATTTTCGTTATAACTCTCGTTCCGATTAAATTTCATTTCGGGGTTATTTAAATAACCAAAGACCAACATAATTATCAAACCTGTTTACTTACAGTAAATTCACAGTTTGAGATAGGTACCAACCATTATTAACCTACATGTCGTCAAAGTGTTCCCCCACGAGATTAGCGTTGCGACTGAGTTTTATCTAAAATCCTCGCACGGAGGCATCGATACATTTATATTGTGCTTTAGTAACATGCGTAGCTTGACTAGTCGAACCCCTGGCATCTGACGAAGCGAAAATAATAAAATGATCGACGTTGCCTACTTTCAAGGATCAGGAATAGACCATCTGTCAATTGTTCAAACAGTATCTTATACAGTAAATGTGGGTTCTTATAGAATTAACAGATTATATGAATCATACATGCCTATGTTACTATTAAAATCTTTTCGAAACCTTTGTTAGGGATGAAACTGAATAAATTTCGACAGTAAATCGACCGTGACCGTGTCAATAAAATTAATTTTCATCGATTTAACGACGAAAAAAACTTATTGTCGTAATTTCCATTTGCATTATATGTATTATTTTAGTAAATGAATGTATATAGAATCATAAATATCTGGTTAGATGTGTAAGTTTTCCAAAATAACCCTCTTAGAAATATTATTGACTATTTTATTTCTACTCCCCTTTTAACTTTTATTCAGCCTATTTTACGGTATATGTTTGTAACCAACGTTTGTATTTGTAACCAAACAAGCAGCTAAATATTTCACTATTTCCGGTTTAGCCTCTTTTTCAATTTTTTTCATTTTTCCATAGAAGTTAATTTATTGTGGTACTACTTTACTAAGCCCAGACTACAGTAGCTATTCACATTCATCGGAATTAATTTCAACCCCAGTAATTGCATAAGTATTATCTTGTTGATCTCGGACATTTCGAATGTGGATTCCAACGTCAATTTATCTTCCCACGTATCACAAATACTATCCAACCGTATGGAAAACCGCCAACAGGCCTCACGACTATTTTGGGAGCGGCTTTGCTCTTATTTTATATTACAGCATTTGATATCCTCTACAAACCGGAAAACTACCTATAGAACCTATACCATTCGTCCTAATAAAATAATTTACTTTGATGCGCGTACTACTCACTTCCCCTGTTTAATTTTTAATGAACATGTTTCATTTTCTACATCCTGGCATCGACTCTTCTTACTAGACATAGAACTGTTAGTGTTTTATCTATGTAGAACATCGCTGTCTTTGAATTTTCATTCACATCTATTGTTACGGTATGACTCACAACAAGAGTGCGTCTCTTGATTTAGTGTAATAATGACCTCTATTTCAGTGTAAACGACCCCAAATCTCCGGATGGCAAAAAAATCGGATGACTACTAAATACGAGTTTCTTTAAAAGTCTAAAGCAATTAGTAGCTCTGTTGGTCACAGCATTCCCCCTGTAAGGAACTGGTAGCGGGTTCAAGTCCCATCTTGGACGTTTACTTTATCCAATTTGGTCTTTAATTTTAAATTTAAATAGAATTTCCACATGTCGACCAACGATGCATAAGTCTACTCACTTGTTTTACAAATCTAAGAACCATAACTGCAGTTCTTGCTCTGAAAAGTGTATAGAAATAAGAAATACTCGTAACAATCATGAGCATAATATCCCCACTGCAATCAAAAGCTTAAACACACAATATTGAGCATGGATTTGCTAACGATAAAATTTGTTTCCACAGATCGTGGAAGGCTATGGACAAACAGAGTGCACGGCGCCAGTTACCCTCACTGTGCAGGGTGACCATGTGCCTGAACACGTCGGTCCTCCCGTCGCTTGTTGTAAAGTGAAGGTAAGAATATTAAATCCTCATCATAAACTTACCATTAGTCCCGGTTGCATCTGAAGTTTTTTACTATTATTCAATTCCACGATCTTCAATTGGTTAAATCTTCAATTAATAAATAAAACAATACAAATAGATTTAAAACATAAACTTGACCCATAGTTAATTACAAAGGACGATTGTGATATTTATCACTGATGGATGGTGGGAATAAGCCTTTGTTTAAGAATAATGTTTTTACTTATACAGTATTATTCTTACACAAAGGAATAAGCAGGAATTAATTGGTTTTGATGGCACTCTTAGATCTTTAAAAGGTATAAAGAAGAATATAAAACAACTATGTAGTGACAAACTAATATATATAATAAGTACCTTCATATTATTATGTAGTAGTAGTAGTGACTAAACTATAAAATTACTATTAGAG
Source organism: Eilema depressum (assembly GCA_914767945.1). NCBI lineage: Eukaryota > Metazoa > Arthropoda > Insecta > Lepidoptera > Erebidae > Eilema > Eilema depressum. Next base: position 8,532,757 of record OU612026.1, read on the forward strand.
CTATCGGGATAATGCCATGTATGTATTGTTTGGATTATCCGATAGGGAGTGCTCATCGAAAGTGGGTAGATCTAAAACTTTTTTCGGAGTTCACCGCCAATACTCCAGTTCCTCCGTGATCATGGTGCTTGTAATAGAGCGCCGAAATATCGGCAACTCTAAACAATATCTTAATATATATTGTTTAGAGTTGCCGATAATTTGATCGTTGATCGTTTTAAATACCTAACAACAGTTTACAGTTGTCATATCATATTTTTTTCTTTTTTTAAAGAATATTATTATGAAAACTAAAAATATTGAAATATTTATACGGCGGTGCCTTTATTCCTCCAAGAGAATTCTGGTCTTTTTAAACGAATAGTAACGCCTACTCTATGCAGATGATTCATTAATCTAACCGTTTAAGAAGTCACGGGCGCAAGCTGCCAAAACACATATCGTAACTCGAATGGATTGAAACGCCGTTAAATTCAGGAGCCAGTAAGTGCTCCCAGAATTCCCGCTATTTGTTTTTATGTATTCGAGTGGGCCTTATTTCAACGAATTTACTGCTCTTAGATAGAAATGAATCACTGATCGACTTTCAGCGAGTATGATAAATATGATTACAGATTTACAGCTGACTGAAAATATAATTATTCGTTAATGTCGAACAATAAATTATTACTATATTTTTGAAACCATTTATCATTTTGATGTCCTTGAAAGTATTTTAGTTTACGCAAATCAAATAAGCTGCATCATCTAATACGTCAAAAGATAACATGCAACTAAAACGTCATTATTAAGGACTTTGATAATTAATCGGATACTTTCTGCCAAATCTGTTGTAGATGAAATCACTACAACTCAAAAAACTGTAACTTTTTTATCAGTGAAAGGAGTACCATAGAAGCTAAGGAATTAAAAAAAATAAAGCACTACTTCTTATCCCTTACAGTTAGTGGACGTGCCGGAAATGGAGTACTATGCATCGCAGGGGCAGGGTGAAGTCTGTGTGCAGGGTGCAAACGTATTTAAGGGCTATTTCAAGGAGCCTGAGAAGACCAGGGAAGTTATCGACCAAGATGGCTGGCACCACACTGGAGACGTCGGAAAATGGCTTCAAGTATGTTTTATCTTTTTATTGAAAAAATAATGCTATTAGAGTATATAGGGTTAAATATGCAGTCCATCCACCAAGATCTTCAGGGCTCAAATTGACCTCAACTTGCTGATAGATGAATAAGGCTCCAGCGTAGGTTTTACAGTCGGGACTTGAAGTTCAAACGCTCCCGTAGAAGCCCAGAAAAACATGAAAGTAAGATGAAGAGAAGGAGAGCGGACCTGAGTTCGAAAGTACCAACGGGATTATCACCGTGATGATGATGATGACTTTGGCTATAAAGAAATACTTAATTTTTGTTTCCTTTACCTACGTTACGTTTATTCAGTGTCAAACTACGACATCATACTTTTAACGTGTTGGCTGCGCAAGTATATCGGTTCCGTCTGATATTTTCCATATAAACTTAAGTAATTTTCCTTTTTTTCCAGAACGGCACACTGAAGATCATCGACCGAAGAAAACACATATTCAAGTTGTCACAAGGCGAATACATAGTCCCTGAGAAAATAGAGAACATTTACATTAGAAGTCAGTACGTCGAACAAGTGTTCGTGCATGGCGAGTCTCTGAAGGTAAATTGATACTTTTCATTCACTAAATTAAGTTCTTGTGAGATACCTAACAAACGCTATAAGTAGGTTACTCTTGGATATGATAAGTATAACTACTGTGAATATACTGTGGTATTCGTTAACCATATGTTAGAGCCCCAAAAAATCTAATCAATTACAGAACTTCGACATCGCCAATGGGTTGTGGAGGCAGTCGCTTCACAGAAAATATCGAAGTTTATCCATTTCGTAGTGAAAATATTGAATGTAAATGAAGTTTCTTAATCAGGAAACCGAACGTAAGCGCCCGACCTAAATGAACCGTGTTGAGAAAGGACTCGGAGAGGGATGATGAATTATGGATATAAACCAGGAGTTAATTTATGCCCTAATATTAGCACTGCAGACTATGCCTAGATACTTCGAGATTTTACCTACGTCTCTAACATACATCAACCCCCCTGCAAGTTGCATGGGGATAAGATCTAACAGCTAACAGCCTGTCCTCCTCCTGCTAATATTGTAAATGTGAAAATTTTTGATGATAGAAGTCTGGATCGGTGTTCGATACTTTTTCACCCAAAAACGACTGAACCAATTTGAATAATATTTTGGATTATAGTCTGGAATAACGCATAGGTTCCTTTCGAGTCGGGATCAATATTTCACACACCACACGCAACAGCTGTCCTCAACCATGTTATTTCTTTTTTTTTCAGTCATGTGTAGTGGCAGTAGTTGTTCCTGACGTCGACGTAATAAAGTGTTGGGCGCTCGAGAACGGCATCAAGGGTACCTTCACGGCTCTCTGCGAGGATGCGCGCATCAAGAAGACTATCCTGGATGATATGTTGCAGTGGGGACGGACTGCTGGCCTTAAAACCTTCGAACAGGTAATAATAATCTTAAATTTTATTGGTCTTCAACATGTCTGTGCGAATTAGTTTTCCCATAAATGCCAAGATAAGTCACATCAAGAGGAAAAGCGTAGGAATGCAGTTCCAGTAACTGGGTAAATCGTTGCAATATAGTAACTGAAAACTTGACCATACCAAACATTTTTTTTATATTGAGCTAGTTCAAACCATGTGAATATGAATGTAGGTACCTTGCAGTCGAACGCTTTACAAAATTTTAATAAAGAAATATCTACAACTTAGTAAGAGTAAAGGTTTTTGTAATCAAATTACAAGATATTGTCGTATCCACAACGTATCTACTTCAGAAGATTGCTTTAATCATTCTAAGTTTATTGGCATTAGCTGTCCATCAACATATTTCACTTGATATGACTGATAATATTTATACGACTATCGCAACTTTAAGGGATAGCGATATTTTAAGATTATAGCAGTCGTTAGCATGTTTAGGATATTGACCTCCCCTTATCGGTAATCGCAGGTGTTGGTAATAACCGGGTTCTATGCCCGCTGAGGTATATTGCGTAGGTATTATAAAATTACATGGAAATTAGTTCCGATTATACTCAATACAACCGCATCTACCTACTAGCCGACCTGCTGGTTAACGGACAAGGCTCTGAGAATGATAGGCTCTCGTGGTTAACCGGTAGTCACTCGTTAACGCCAAGATAACCAAAATGCCCATATTAAAAAAGATGAGCTTGCCTTGGATGCAACTGGAAAAAGATCTAAGATAAATAATGATGATGACGCTATACCGATAAATAAATACCTTCTTGAAACATCACAATGTATAGAAACAAAGCTTAAACTAAAGCTGAGGAATATAAAGAGTCGTTATGAGCAAAGGACAAAAATAAACGCGGGTGTTTTAGATCTTTATTGGTGTCAACTACTGATTCCATCTTTAACAATGTATGACTCAATAATAACGCCAATGACTCGAGAGAAAGGGAGAATGCCAATATTATCAGTAACGATGACGGGGACATGCATACCTCATTGAGAACAGAGTTTGGAATCAGATGCAGGTGGAATCAGTTTTATGAGTCACAAATAAAAAAGAAACCCAATAGCTTAGCAATAGTCCAATAGGTGGATGATCCACAAAACAAACCGTGCGGTTAAAACACGCTTGATAAATTGGAACTATATTAGTGTTGGCTGAGTTGGAAGCTAAATCAATTACACGTTGCAGACTTTCTTCACGGCAACCCTCTCTATGTATTACCCTTTTTACTATCCTATAACGTAAAAACTAAATTTAGATAAGAAGATTAATTATTGCAACTTTGCTTTTTCAACAGGTGAAGGACATCTATCTACACCCAGACCCATTCTCGGTACAGAACGGCCTACTGACCCCCACCATGAAGGCAAAGCGACCAGAAATAAGAAGCTACTTCAAACCACAGATAGAAGATATGTACAAACAATTGGAGTAGCGCAATGCGTGGCAGATGTAGGCTATAGGTTGGGTTTGTGAGCAAACTTGCGTGCGTACCTGTACTTGGATATGTTTGTTAACTTCGTTGCTTTAGTAAAGTGAACAATCTCATATACAAATATTATATACCGCAGTCAATCTTGCCAGGATAGATGCAGAGGATGCCATTTCTACTTGCTACGATCCTGACATATACCTCACTTTCCGTTTTTTTACCATGCTAATTACTCCAACGAAATTGTATTTTTTGATATTCAAAATAAATTAGGCGTTAATAATCATTTGTTTCGATAAAAAGTTCTTACTAAAAGACGTATGACTTTCTATTACGTTTTTATTTAAATCTTGCAAGCATAGGACCATAAGATTTGCCCATCTGCATGATGATAAGAGATATCTTAGCTTCTATAATATTTCATATTATGATGCATACGTTTAAATTAGATCAATCACACAATTGCACCGATTAACGTATTCGAACAAATGTATAGAGATCTAAATATACATACCTACCGTAGACAGTGAGTCAATTAACCAAAGTACAGATTAAGAAGCGATTGATGTTGTAAACGGTATCTTGTTGTTTATTAAGCGTACAATGCTTATGATTCTACAAATCGACGAATAACGTTGTGTAATTGCCGGAACTCAAGTACCTCAAGTACCATCTAAATGTAATGTTGATGCAATGAATTAAAAAAAAAACCGTTAAATATTTTGACACAATAATAATAAAATTGATCCTAATGCAATTAAGACTATACAAACGTTTGACATGAATACGGTAACAATAAAAATGACTGTGGTGACATGTTTGAGCACTTCTGAATTTTACTTATTAAAGCAACGAAGTATGATGCTACTGAGCAATGTGGTGTAACTTCATTAAACTTTAATGAGCCTCCTTTCTCATTACAACGTGTTCGCTGTCTTATATTAAAAAGAGGTAGATCAGATACGGCAATGATACACTCAATAGAAGTACGAGCGAGACAGAACTCAGCGAGTGCAAATGAGAAAAATAATCACGGAAGTAATACTTGTCATGTAACGCATTACACTTTTCAGATCGCCATAACAATAATCTACCTCATTTTACTATAAGATCTTTGATTATAGGTCATTTCACTTTGCTAACGCTAAATAAAACACTGAACTAAATTCTAAAATTACGAATGACTTTATACAAAATTTATACTCTTTGAAAATTCTTAAATTTTAACACGTTTATACAGCCCAGGCGCCTCCTGTAAAAAATGTGACTCAAAAATGTAGACCTCGGAATGTCAACGTATTTCAAAGTAAACTTTGAAATTGTACATAATCAATTTGCTTAGTCTGTAGGTATTTTCATTGTTATGGCAATAATTTGAACAGAAGCGGAAATTGTCGTTTCTTGTGCTGTCAATTAAAGTGTTAACTCCTGAAATGTGTCTCGGCCCCTATCTTCTATGTTTTAATATACGAATAAGTGAAGAAAGATTGAGCCTAATTTAATACTTTAAATCGTTAACTACGCTGTCTTGCATAATTACTGATATTGGACCAACGTAATGTACAACGATGTTAACGGAACTTGATTTGCCTGAATCACCTTTTGACCAGGTTGCTTTGGCCGTGGTCGCAGGCTGACTGGCCCAGTAGTGCATACCCTCCGTGTCATCAAGTTTGTGTTGAAGTTCTTCATCTACCCGCACATTCTCGATATTTTTGTGTATACAGTGGTTATCGTCTCGTTAACATTGTTGTATGTCATAGTTAGTTAACGAAAGTTTAAAAGTTAGTATGAACGTCTTTCCAAATACTGAGTGATCAGATATTTGAAATCCAAAAGATTTTCTGGATATTAAAGAGAGTTATCAACTGCTCGTCCAATATTGTCCTTTATGGAATTGCCTGTAGCGAACACTGTAGTAAGCACTTCAGTGATAGTGATATTTCAACATTTTAATACGGAATATCGTCTACAATAAATAGAGTTAGGTACAATTGTAAGCAATACGATTACTTTACAATATTACACGTTAGACACGAGGACGTAGGTAACGATGACCCTAGAACGAATGGTTATGATTAGCACTATGAATATGTTTGTTTTATATTGTGTGTCTGCTATGTGATTTTAGGCAAATATTAATAGTTTTAATACATTTTGCTATTCAGAAAAGCGACTGAAACTATACGTAAACGTAACGTTTTGAAGTAAAACGCAGTTTTACATTTAACGTATTTTTTACGCTTCGCTGATCTGAATTTCGTGCATGACAAATTAGTTACTTAATAATTTATGTATTATAGTGAACATGTATAATTTTCGGTACAATCAAAATAGTATTGTAAGAAAATACTCATACTCTTTTTATACCGTGCCTTTGACCGATGTTTAACTCATGAGAAATGTGCTGCTATCTTATTTGCTAAGTTATTTTTATTTTGTTTAATAATTGTGTGGATTGCGCTTTAATGTTGGTAATACACCCATCAATTAGTATTTGAAACACCCTGTTTTGAGAGACTTGTCTAGTGGGGTCAGTGGCGACCCTTGCGACTCCACTATGCGGTTCTTAGGGTTCATAACATGGGTCGGTGTGCCTCCAACATTATGTGAGGAGCGAATTTCATTTTATATTATGACTTATGGTATGCTTAATTTTAGGTCAAACTGTCGCATCGCATAGTACATAATTTTATAATTGTAGTGTGCAACATTAATTAGTTGATACATGCTTTGAGCAAACGTTGCGGTTTCATGTTGTTCAAACCAAAATTTTGTTGTTATTGGTGCAAGTTGTACTACGATAATTTATTTTTAAATAAAATTTTCAAAAATTAAACACTTCGTTTATTTGAATGCCTCTTTCCTTTTTAATGCTTAGTATTTTTTTAGAGAATTTCACGGAAGGATTAGGAAATTGAATCTAGACGAAATAATATTTCTTTCAGATTGAATTTCTGCATTTGTTGCTGGGCAAAGAAGGCTTCTGTATCCGTGGTCAGATAGCATTGTTAGATCAGTCTAACCACGTCCACTCTTTTGTATCCTTGGTCAGACTGATTAAATTAAGAGTCCTGGGTTAGATTGCGTTCTGTATCCGTGGTCAGTCTAACCACGTCCACTCTTTTGTGTCCTTGGTCAGACTGATGAAATTAAGAGACCTAGGTTAGATTTTTTTATTTAATTATTTAATAACAAAGGTACTTATACAATTTTCATGTGCACTAGAAGTGTAACAAAAACCAGAAAGGTTTATCGAAATTTATATGATTTTAAATGTTTTATTATCTGTATGTATATAAATTAATTATAAATATACATAAATTAAATTAAAGAAATTATAAAGAAAGGATTGGTAGACATAACCAGATTTGGATTATTCTTATAAGGATGGATACCTACCTAAAACTACAGATTCTCAGAAATACTTAATAGTATACTGATGTTACCTGAGCAATAAAACAAAAATTAAATCGGCCAAGTGCGAGTCGGACTCGCCCATGAAGGGTTCCGTAGTAGCAAAGGCGAAAATTGCGGTTTATGACGTATTAAAAAAAAACTAATGACTGGATCTTGTTCGAACCAATTTTTAGTGGTAGTTTTCATGGCAATTTACATCATATATATTTTTTAGATTTATCATTCTCTTAGTTTAGAAGTTAGAGGGGGGGGGGACACATTTTTCCACTTTGGAAGTGTCTCTCGCGCAAACTATTCAGTTTAGAAAAAAGTTATGTTAGAAACCTCAATAGCATTTTTAAAGACCTATCTATAGATACCCCACAGGTATGGGTTTGATGAAAAAAAAAAATTGAGTTTCAGTTCTAAGTATGGGGACCCCCAAAATTTAATACTTTTTTTTAATTTGTGTGTGAAATTCTTAATGCGGTTCACAGAATACATCTTCTTACCAAGTTTCAACAGCATAGGCCTTATAGTTTCGGAGAAAAGTGGCTGTGACATACGGACGGACAAACAGACAGACAGACAGACAGACAGACAGACAGACAGACGGACAGACATGACGAATCTATAAGGGTTCCGTTTTTTGCCATTTGGCTACGGAACCCTAAAAAGGGTTATAATAAACCGTGCGATAAACAGCCAGGTTATAATAAACAGCCAGTTATCACAACAACACAACAAAAAGGTCAACGCAGTTTGTGATCCCTTTAGAATTTACTAGCTGTTGCCCGCGGCTCCGCCCGCGTGGAATTCTGATTCCGTTCATCGCTGATATATAGCCTATATGTTAATCCAGGGTATAACCTATATACATACCAAATTTCAACCAAATCGGTCCAGCCGTTTATGCGTGAAAGAGTAACAAATATCCACACATCCATTCTCACAAACTTTCACATTTATAATATTAGTAGGATTTATAATATTAGTAGGAAGTAGGACTGTTATCGTCGGATAATCTTTTTAAATGTAAATGTTGGTTATTGAAATCTGGCCAAGGACATAAAAGAGTGGACGTGGTTAGATTGATCTGACAATGGACACAAAAAAGTGGACGTGGTTATACTGATCTGACAATGGACACAAAAGAGTGGACGTGGTTAGATTGATCTGACAATGGACACAAAAAAGTGGACGTGGTTATACTGATATGACAATGTACATATTGAAATCTGACCAAGGACACAAAAAAGTGGACGTGGTTAGACTGATCTGACAATGGACACAAAAGAGTGGATGTGGTTAGACTGATCTAACAATGCTATCTGACCACGGATACAGAAGGAGGAATAGGTATGTGTTTGATTAAAATTGGCTATTTGTGTGTTAGTTTTTATATTAGATGAATTTTAACAATTTACTTAGTTATTTGAAATAAAACCACTATTCAACATTTTTTATCGCAATTTATATGGTATTAAATATTTGAATTTATAATAATAATATAATAATATTTATTTAATTCAAGTGACCAGGACTCAGTGTGTTAGTAACAATTTTTCTTACTACTATGTTAGTTTTAATATTCTAATATCTTAACCTAATAACAAATTGACAGTCTGCATGCGAATCACCACTACCAGCTCACCACCTAGGTGGAAAGCCTGCAGCAACGACCCACATACAAACAGTCAAGTCTGCTCGCTATACAGCTCAGAATACTGTTGGAGCTGGCCCGCACCCGACGCACCAGGGAAGCACATCGCTTTCTCATAGTAGTGTAAAAGCAATCCACACGAGCCTCGACAAACATCCCTGATGCGCTACAGTAACGGGACAGCCCCATCAGCACTCTGAACGCGTTATTGTATTGAATACGGAGGACACTGTACGATTTCTGCGAATAATCTGCCCACAGGCTGCACGTGTAAAAAGAAGTGCAATATGCACGAAATAAGGTCTTTTTGACACCTTCTGAGCAACGCGCAAATCTGCGAGCTATCATATTCGCCCTAACCGACAGCGCCCTCCGCTCCCTCTCAATATCTTCATTGTCCTTCATGTCAGCGGTCAAGATGTGTCCAAGGTACTTAAATTTATAAACCCTAGTTAGTGGTGTTCCATTTAACCTCACCAGAGGTATGGTTTCTGGACACCTTGTACCGCCGCCACCAAAGACCATGACATTACTCTTATCCACATTATAGACCAAACCATGTAGCCTGGCATAGTCTTCACAGATAGCCACTAGCCTTCTAAGACCACAGACTGAGGCGCTCATTAATGCCATATCGTCGGCGTAACTAATGTTGTTCACACACACCCCGTCAACATAACAACCCGCTCGCTCTCTGCTGAGCACCTCAATTAGTTCGTTGACGTATAGATTGAAGAGCGTAGGTGAGGTTAATCCCCCCTGCCTCACCCCGCACTCCAATCCATACTGCTCTGACAAGGCCCCCGCCCATCGTACCTGGTTGATCTGGCCACCGTACCAGCATTTCAGAGTGCTTATCAGTTCCGTTGGAACTCCTGCCTTCTCAAGCTTACTCCATAAAATACTATAGGAAACCAGATCAAAAGCTCTAGAAAGATCTAGAAAGCCAGCATAAACAGGAGTTTTCCGGTCTGTGTAGTACCTAACAGCCCACTTAAGAGACAGAATAGCACTCTCAGTGGACAACCCGGCCCGAAATCCGAACTGATTGTCGTGCAATTAGCCTGGCATATTTTCAACTCCACTTATAGGTTAAGTGGTGCTGAAAATATGTCGCTAAATCCCCACGGATACCCCCACCGCTGGAGCACGCACAATGACCAACGGGTAATACGAATTTTGACATATACGCATAATGACCAACACGTATAATGACGCTTAAGCAAAACGACCAATACCAAATAAACTCAGCCTGCAGGGGATGTTATGTCGGACTTGAACCAACCAAAACGGAAAATATGTCGCTAAATCCCCACGGATACCCCCACCGCTGGAGCACGCACAATGACCAACGGGTAATACGAATTTTGACATATACGCATAATGACCAACGCGTATAATGACACCTTAGCAAAACGACCAATACGCATAATGACCAATACCAAATAAACTCAGCCTGCAGGGGATGTTATGTCGGACTTGAACCAACCAAAACGAGCGCCGTCTGCAGGTCTTTAGTTGCCGGGGATGAAATTGTTTGAGACATATCCCTCGCATCCCGGCCGACCCAGGGCCATTTCTTTTGAGCTGGCCGTCTTCGAGTGTGGGGACAACGGAGTCCCACCCTAGCTCTCTAGAATGGGGAGGCGCGCAGTAAATAAGCACATTTTCAGCGAAATCACTGGACTAAAGAAAACATCAAGTCAATAAATAATAGTCCGACATAACCTTCTCCTCCGGCTCCGGCGGGGGAGGTATCCGTGGGGATCTTTCGCACGATAATAAAAAAATACATAGCTGATGATAGTACTAACGGACATAACCAAGTTGCGCCTACCACATTATCAACGAGCAAAAAGGCAGGCAAGGAAAAGTCAACATTTCTGTGAACAGAGATATTAACACAAGGCGCTCAGAACGACCACATTGTATTCTAACTTAGTTCATCATCATCTACCTGCCCTTGTCCCAATTATGTGGGGTCGGTGCAACATGTCATTCTCCTCCATACATTCCTGTCATATGTCTTCTCCTCAGTCACTCCCTCTTTGCCATATCCTCTTTCACGCAATTCATCCATCTTTTCTAGGACTTACCTCTGCATTCATACTTTGAAGTTTTTTACAACACTACCATAATCTCTTCTCATAGTCGCTCGCTTCTCAATGAATCATTCACTGGTGCCACCTTCAAACATTCTCTAATATAATCATTTCTTATTCTGTTCATTCTCGTCACACCACACATCCATCTTAAAAAGGATTTTTTTTTAATAAATAAATATTCTACGGCATTCTATACAGCGCTCTCTAGGCCCAAAGTAAACTAGCTTGTGTTATGTTTTACTTTATTCGTAAATACATACATATTATATGTGCGTGTGGTTTGAGTGTTCTTTTTAAAAAGTTAACCCGAACATTACGAAATCCAAGAATATTTTAGGAAATAAATTGTGAAAAGTCAAAAGTCAAGTCACCCAGACCAATGCAAATACGCGAGGGGGAATTTTACCCGCGCCCCCTGCGTAGCAGTGGAATCTACTACCACTACGCCACAGAGGTCGTCGATTTTCATGAGTACCTATATATTTTTGGAACTTCTTTAAATAATCCAGACAAAATAAAAAATGATTTTGCATAAATTCGTATAGAGCTCCCTATCGATTGAACTTGGTGCATTTTCAAGCAAGCAAGTGCAAGTTCAATGTCAAAATTGTTCCCATACTTTTATTGTAGATACCTACGGATCACCATTTCGGATATATCGCGATTTCATTACCTAATGGAAGAAGTCATATCTTATATTATATGAAATTACTTCTCGTTCCCCTAGTATGATTCATCAACGCTGGTACTCCCTATAAACTTGAAATTTTGGCAGTAGATGCTTTTCAAGCAGTTAGCATCCACTAAGAAAGGATTATCGGAAATTTTGTTGCTAAGGAGGTAAAATATGGGATGAACGTTTGTATTGAAGTTCATTCACTTAGAATCAACAAATCACCTTCCTCCATTAACCATATAATATTTTTTTAATTTCCTGGCCGTCTAGTGACTTTGATATTGAAAAAGTTGAAAGACCTAATATTTTCAATCTAACTTATCAAAGTTTATGATGTTAGAGTTGATAAAGATAATATGCACTGTTACAAGGATATATTTTTATAACATCGTCATGTAATGCTACCATATTTTAAGCCACTTAGGTGGCAGACACGCTCGCACACGGCCCACGTGATGGAAAATGGTTATATGAACCACCAGCGCGAACACAACCTTATTCTGTAATAATCTGCGTCGCGTCGGCAGAAAAAGCTCGGGTACATTTCGCAAAGTAGGGTTTTAGTAGCTTTTTGTAGTTGACTAAGTTAGTTTCATCATAATCAGTCAAAGGACAAGGACAAGTTCAAACATATCCGGTTGCGCTCAACCATATCCTCTCGGAGGCCACGGTTGAGCACAACCTAGCCTCTCATTAATGAGATTATGATAGAACTTAGTTCACTTAAAGCTTGCACTTGGGCGGAGGCATAATTAGGACCTGGTACCTGGTAGCTGATGCTGGTGTCTGGTTAAAGGATTTCCCAGTGCACGGAGCCAAGATGGATCAGCTCGTAATTTTACGAAAATTAATATTTCTAAATAGGTACATAATATATATAATGTCTGTCTCCCATTCATTCCTATGTTTCTATGCATGATTGCAATGAAAATGTCCTAAGTAAATGTGCTCATTGTGAAGTGTTTATGATGGTAAGATGGTTCCTAACGTTAAAAAGAGGCGAAGCATAGTGGCATTAGCTGGTGTTTAGTAAAAATATTAAAAGGTAGATATTGGTATACAAAATCTTACTCAAGAGATAAAAAATATTTACATGTTTAAAGCGTATTTTTAGTTTTTCTTATCTGCTCGCTATGTGTAGGTAAATAAAAAAATAGATAACCAAACTGGCAACAGCTTCGAAAAAGATTAAAATGTATTAATAGAATTTGTTCACATACCTACCTAAGTGAATATAACTTATTTGAAAAATATACTTAATTTATTTAATTATATTAAAATGTTTATTGAAGATTTAGGATCAGAAAGAGTCTATATAATATAAATAGTCTAGTGTGATGAATAAATGGCAGGCTGAATGAACACAGAAATGAAATGAAATTTTAAAAACAGTTGTAACAGCAGTGCAGATATATTATGGATAAAGTGTATGTACAATTTTAAACAACCACATTAATGCACATCAAAGTGTTGCTTTCTAATTATCTTATCAATAATTTTTATTACGTTTAGTGGCACGATGCGTTCAATACAATACATTTGGTTTGGACCTATACCAATTTCCTTGAACTCCTATATCATTTGGGTGCATTTAGTTATTGAACTTGGACTTGTGCCAATTCGGAAGTAGAAACTAAATAAAGTTGCTGTAAGAGATTTTTCAAATGTGAAATAAGGTCAATAATTTTATTACGTAACATGATTTTTACCTGGTCGTAAATGCTTGCCTTGCATCAGTGACCATTTATTATGTTTTCTTCAAAATAACTTTTGTTCCAGGAAATAATCTCCTTGTATCTAATGCAGACTTGACAAATATTTAATTAAAGCATTTTGTATTAAGGAGTGATAACTTTCGATAGGATCAAATGTAGGTACCATGTCCTCTGAGCAATTATTATAATTGAAATGTATAAGTCGAATTAAAAAAATCTTACATTAACATTTTTATACCTTAGAAAGTTTTGCGTAGATACATGTATCGCGGATGACTAATAATGGTGTCACGGAGTGCTTGACTTGACATGATTAGAAGAGTTATTTTCAGGTGGATAAAAGCTGAATATGTTGTAGGAGGCGATACGTGAAAGTGTCACCGAACAACTACCATCTGAAAGGTGATACTGATAAAATAGTAAACTATGATTAGAAGTTTCTCAGATTTTATTTCTAGAATCTTTGAGACAAGAACCCCAAAAGACATTCAATTTATTAATTACTGCTAAGTGCTACTCCCCCTATTCGAGCTAGAATCTCGAAAACAATAGTCTTTTAATTTTTTTTAATATTCAAGGTACCTATCTCAGATCATTCCCCTTCTTTTCTCTTGATATTGTTGTGTGATATTTGTGGTTGCTGCTTGCCCATATATGCTTGATATATGTACTGTGGTTGTAATATAAAGCATAATTTTAGTTAAAAATAAAATAGTCCTTTTTTATCAAATAAAATAAGTTTCTCACCTTTGGTAGTCTGTAAAAACTGAATAGGAGAAAAACTGAAAGTCTGTAAACACAAACTTTTTCTCCTGAAAAATCAAATAAAGGTAAAAGGTTTACGTTACACGCATTGAAGACGTCGCTGCATAAAATGTTCAATATAGGTAGCAAACTCAGGATTATTAATACAAATACAATAAATAAATTATTTATTTTGAGGCAGATGAGTTTTAGTGACCTCACCTCGCATAGCAGCAGCAGCAGCAAAGTTACGAAAAACAGAAAGCAGCATGTTAAGTGAAAATAAAATTCTGAATCAGCTTCTTTAGTAAGTACTAGCTATTGCCCGCGGCTCCGCCCGCGTGGATGTCGGTTATCGCGACCAAACATAGCCTATGTCCTTTCTCGAGGTCTAATCTACCCCTATACCAAATTTCATCAAAATCGGTTCAGTGGTTTGGGCGCGAAAGCGAGACAGACAGACAGACAGACAGACAGACAGACAGACAGACAGACAGAGTTACTTTCACATTTATAATATTAGTAGGGATTAGGAAACATTCGCAAATCCAATATTTGAGAGTTATTTTAACATCATCTTAACAATTGAGTACCTACCAAAGTACAAAAGAGTAGGTATTGTTTTCTTCAATAAATTTCTTGAATAAAATATTTAAATATTTATGCATATTATTTACTACTCGTACATGATTATACTATATAATTCTTAAACAAACGTCTATGTACCTACATTATATTGGTGGTTTAAAACCACGGAGGACACAACATGATTAAGTAATTTCCTTCTCAATGTTCAAAATGGATTTCCCCAATGATTATTTAGATATAGCTGTACCTACTCAGACCAAACTTAACTGCCTTATCGCGAAAGTTGAGTAAAACTCAATGAATTTCCTTGAATAAAAACGAGAACCCAGTTTAGTTGAATACGACAAATAGTGCACCAACAAAAATAATACAAGTGTAAGTAGTTTTTATGCTTATTAGGGTAAAGTCGGGATAGATGCCCCACTTTTTGAAATTGCCTCCTAATTCCCAAAATATTAATTTTATATGAAGAATTTCTATGAATGTAACTAGTTTAATTATTTATATCGAATTACTATTGGTATTTTTTGGCCTATCAATTACAGATTTTGCAGAATTTAGCTTTTTGTGGAACCCTTTTAGAGAGGATAGATGCCCATCTGTATGGATAGTTGCCCCGCTATGAAAATGCTATGAAGGATAGATGCCTGCAGTGCGGGATAGATGCCCTCTAAACTGTGTAATGAAAAACACAACCAAAGATAAGGACGTTTTACTGTTAAAACAGCAACTTTCCATCAGGTGTGCTGTGTGCTTGTCTGCCACCTGTGGTATTAAAAAAATGCTTTCAAGAAACATAGGATACAATAACAAAAGACAGTTTTTTAAATCTTTTAATTACTATACTAAATTAAAAGTATGAGTAATATAGTATATAGTATTAATAACAATAGTAAGTCACTATTATAAAATATTAAAAATCACAGCTTATGCTTCTCATTATGCTTAATAATTTCTTCAACAGAACTATTATTTTTAAACTATTAATATAAAATTTTAATTAACAAGAGTAATTAACATGCATAATCATACTTTCTTAAAATTAGAATAACAATGAGATATTTTTAATCTTTAATAGAAGCTTTCAGTTTTCCACATTTTGAGCAATAATTTTTGAAAAGCGTACATGTTTTATGTAGCCAATTCTGACACATCACACATTGTATCCAGTCTGATTTCGTATTTTTATAATTTTCAAAACATTCTATGCAGTTATCTTTATCTGTATCTTTAGGATTATCCGGTCCATTTTTCTTACTAGATTTTACCGGTAAACCTCTAGTTTTTTTCCCTTTAAGTTTATAGTTAGGTGGACTGTCTTCTTCTTCTTCACTGTTTGAACTGTAAATAATTCGTCTTTTTAGAGATGGTCGGCTCTGGTTTACCTTCAAATAATTATCATTTTCTTTATCATACAAATTTATGTCGTCATCGTCCTTATCACTAAAATATTGCTTACTTTTTTGTGTTCTTTTTTTGTTTTTATTGTCTTGTTCTTTGTTGACGGTTCTTTTCTTTGCTTTTTTAAGTTTTTCTTTTTCTTTGGTAGTTTCAGTCTTGTTTTTCTTGTTTAACTTAGTTTTTATTTGTTTAGCCTTTCTTTCAGCCACACTCTGTTTTTTTTCTATGTTTTCTTTTGAGTTTAAAATATCTGCTGATTGTTTCATTCTTTTAGCTATGGTCAAAGGAATTTTTGGTATAGGTGATGCTTCTATTAGTATTTTTGAAGGTGTTTCTTGTTCCATATCTGTACCTAAAATCTCTGCAATTGTAGAATCCTTCCTTCCTTTCTTTTGTATTTTCGTGGCATGATTCTGCTTCAAATAAAAAGAAATATAAATATTTATGTTAGGTACTATTAAATAAATAAACTAGCCTTCCGCCCACGGCTCCGCCCGCGTGCATCTCGGATAACGCGACCATTGCTCATATCTTCGGTTTTACTCAACCGATTGCGATCAAACAAACGTAAGATTTTAAGTCTGAGTAAGTCCTTTCTAACAAAAAAAACCACATCAAAATCCGTTCAGTAGTTTTTGCGGCCATGGCTGACAAACAGAAAAATAGACAGAAAATTAAAAAAAATATTTTCGTGTTCTGTATCGTTAACATAACATAACCCAAGTATTTTTTTTTAAATATCTCCATAATATTACAGTACAGACACGACCACTTTACAATTATATAATAGTATAGATAGATAACAGCACACCAAATATAAACTTACAAGAGACATCCTATATTATAATGTATGGAGGGATAGATGCCCCTCGGGGCAACTATACCTCAGAAATTCAGGGCATCTATCCTTTTTGGTAGGGATAGATGCCCGAGTATTTTTTAAATAAACTAAAATGAAAAGAGCAACTATTTACACTTAAATGTATACTTAATGAACCAGTCTACTAACGTAATATAAAATATAACAGAATTTATTACTACTTATAAAGTTACACAACGGTAAATACTAACCTTTCAAAATTTTACGTGTTTCTGAAGTTCGCTGCGGAGATATTGACACGCACAAGCGAAATACGTCCTCGCCGTGCGACAAGCCGCGGCCACCGCGGCTAACGGAGGTGCGGGGTGCCTCCGGCTCCTGCGTATACTAATAATTCATAGGCGCGAGTTCGGGAAGTATGGTTTTTAAAAATGAGGCATCTATCCCACAGCGGCATCTATCCCGACTTTACCCTACTTATGCGTATTAAGCTTTGCTGGCCTGGCCCACCACATTAGGTTTTATAATTGTAGCTACGAGTATATTATAAGTTAATTATTTTTATAGTTATACATAGTTACTTTTGCGTTTTAACTTTTTGCATTAGTTTTCTACTTATGTTGAAATAAATGACCCGAGTAGCTGGTATTTCTTACACAGACAGAATAATTATGAATTCTACTTCAATAAAACTAGTTTAGTCAGACAGAGTACCGTTTATATCTATTTTTAGACCATTTTGAGCACCCTGCCTACTCACTTTTTAAATTTGTTGATACTATTCTTTGGCTATGTTCAACTATTCGTATTAACTTGTAGAAGTAGAAATATATATCGTCAAATTGTATTTTTTTTAACCGACTTCAAAAAAGGAGGTTCTCAATTCGTACCCAATTTTTTTAATTTTTTTTATTTTTTTGTATGTTTGTTACGCGATTGTGAAGCCAATTCTAGACGGATTTTGAAAATTCTTCTTGTGTTCGTAAGTAGATTATTCCGAAGTGGTCCCATTTTAATTTCGTAAAGATCTGATGATGGGTTTCCGAGATTAGACCAAGGAACTCTTCAAAAAGTACCAGGAAATCAGCCGCGATTGCTGCAATGGCATGGTTACCTATCTTAATCCCGAATTTTAATATTCCGAATATCATAATCCCGAAAACGTTTGGCCATTTTTTCATAATTCCGTTTTTTCAAATTCCGAAGTTTTATTTGCCATATAATCGCAACTCCGAATTTCATTTGCCCAATTATTCATTTGTACGACGTTTTATAATCCAGACGAACGAGTTCCAGACACACGAAATCTAAATGCACAAAATTCAGATGACCGTAATCCATATATGCATGAATGCCCAAATTTTAAAACACAATTTTTTGAAATGCATTTAATTGATAACCAGACAAACAATATCCAGATTTTTAAAACCAAGAAAAAAGAAGAAAAAAAAAAAATTAAGACACCGAAATTTTTATATCATAATTTTGTTTCAAATACAACGCATAGCATAAACTTCATTTCGTACTTTCATAACGCATAATTTTGTAAGTCAGAATCATCTCTTGGCATAACTTTTAAAGCATAATAATCAAATGCATGCAAACAAGCAAGCATAATCATGCAATGCATGCAAGGCATGCAGCTAGCATCAGGCATGCAGCATGCAGCAAGCATCAGGAATTTAGCATGCAGCAAGCATCAGGCATGCAGCATGCATCAGGCATGCAGCATGCAGCAAACATCAGGCATTTACCATGCAGCAAGCATCAGGCATTTAGCATGCAGCAAGCATCAGGCATTGAGCATGCAGCAAACATCAGGCATTTACCATGCAGCAAGTATCAGGCATGCAGCATGCAGCAAGCATCGTTTCTGTCACAGCTCCGGCGCTGCGGGGCTCCAGCGGCCCCACACGAGCTTATCGTCGCAGAAGGTTGTAACGCCCACCACCGCAGCTTCGGCTTGCTGGCCGGCGGCGCCGGCCAGCCTCAGCCGCGGCGGCGGCCATTGTAACCACCTGCTCCTCAGCTCGTGGGCCGCCTCGCCCCTCTGCGCCTACGCGGGCTTAAATAACACTCTAGGGGTAGGGCAAACAAGACTACGTGAAGTCGGATTTGCGGCAATTCATTTCTTTCACTAACTTTTTTGTGACAATTTTTGACTTTTCAAACCAATAATTTAAGGGTTAAACTGTTAATTTTTCCGTATAAAATTCCTTACAGGGATAAATAAAAAATAAAAAAAAAACCTAACCTATCCGAATCGGATTGCACTGAGTCGGGGTGTTAACGATAATTTTAATAATTTCGACATTGAAATTTCTAAATTAATGTACCTTAATTTCTAAATTACTTACTATACCTAATAAATGAATCATATAAATTCACTGAATTTTACTATACTTGTATATACTGGGTGGCGCAAAAGTACTGGCACTAAAGAAAATACCTTTATTTTTTTTATATGACATTTTCTGTCATTCTGTTGTTGAAAATTGTGTAGTGAACAAATGTAAAATACACTGAAAATAAACATGGACCGTTTTACTCCCCAAGAACGTGGAATAATTGTGTCAATGTTCTTACGGAATAATTCATCAGTGATAAGAACACAACGTGAATTTCGTCGACGATTTCCCCACCGTCCGGCACCGATTGGTCGCACAATTCGACGCTTTGCCACACGCCTTGAAGCAACTGACTCAACATTGGATAGACCTAAGTCTGGGAGACCAAGAACAGGCCGTTCAGCTGAAAATATCGATGCTGTGCGCGAAGATGTGGAAGAGTGTCCAGAAACATCAACGAGGCGACGTGCCACGCAATTGGGCATTTCCAGACGGACCCTGCAGCGTATTTTGGTGAAAGACTTAAAGATGTTCCCGTATAAAACTCAAATGACTCATCAGCTGCTGCCTGCTGACCACCGAGCTCGTCTAGATTACTGCCAGCGCGTCATAAACCTCAACCTTGAAGAGGATGATTTTCCTTCAAAATTGGTTATGAGTGACGAAGCGCATTTCCATCTCTCAGGGCATGTCAATAAGCAGAATACTCGGTTCTGGGGCACTGATAATCCGCGCATTATTCAAGAAACACCTCTACACCCACTAAAAGTTACTGTATGGTGTGGCATCTGTGTTGACAGAGTGATCGGACCCTATTTTTTCGAAGACGCTGGAGGCAATGCGATAACTGTCACTGGAGAACGCTACAGAACCATGTTACGTGAGTTTTTGATACCCAGTTTGGACGAATTGGGGCTGGAGCACATCTGGTTTCAACAAGACGGCGCTACGGCACACACAGCGCGCGACACTATGGACTTAGTGAGGGACGCTTTTCCAGGCCGAGTTATCTCTCGTTTTGGCGATTTGCCTTGGCCTGCAAGATCACCCGATCTGACCAGTCCAGACTTCTTTCTTTGGGGTTTTTTGAAATCTCGGGTGTATGTGAACAAGCCACAGACTCTCGCAGCTCTAAAAGAAAACATTCGTCAAGAAATAACGAACATATCGCAGGAAGTGTTACGGCAAGTTATGCAAAATGTCATAAATAGGGCTCAAATGTGTATCAACTCTGGAGGTCACCATTTAAAAGACATCATCTTTAAATCCTAATGGTACGAAATTTAATGGTACAAATATACATTTAAAAAAACCTAAATCTAGTTTTCTAATTTAGAAAAAATGTTATAGCCGAACCAAATAGGGTCTTTACTTTTGCGCCACCCAGTAGTTTAGCTGGAATACGATTGTATGGGAACCAAATAAAACGATTATGAAAATTTGGTAAATGGTACGATGGGAAACAAAAAAAAATATTTTGAGAATCTGGTTTAACTATAATTGGATTATGACAATATGGGAAACAAAAAAAAGCTATTTGAAAATTTGGTTTTAGTGCACCTGGTAATTGATTTATCTGGGAAATGAAAAACGGAATTATAGAAAGTTGTCATTCATTACATCTGTCTTTTAAAAGTTCTACCAACCGTTTTCGGGGTTTTAAGATTCGGGTAACAGAAATTCGATATTTCAATAGGTTACCCAATGGCATATTATTGCAATGTTTCTACCATTACACATCATAACATCACGCCTGAGTCCTTTGAAGGGGTACGCAGAAGTGTTTAGAATATTCAGCTATATTTCCGGTGTATATGCATTGATTTTAAAAATTCTTTTTGAATAATGATTTAATTTTTTTTTGTAGCGTGGCCGGTTCGAACTGTATTGCACCGTCAGCAGCGCATGTACAGTCAGGTCACTATACATGCGATGTACAGTCGTGAGACTGTACAAACTCACTAAAAAGAGAAAAATAAATTCATTTTTAACAAAAAAGTTTAACCGACTTCATGAAACGAAAAAGAGGCACTGAAAAGCGTAAAATAACTTAATTTACAGACTTACTGATTTATTAGAAGTCGGTGCCAGCCAACTTTGTTTGTTGTGTTTGAACTACTATGATGCAATCAATTGAAATATGGCCTCTCTTGGTCTAGGTACCGACTTCTAATAAATCAGTAAGTCTGTAAATTAAGTTATTTTTCGCTTTTCAGTGCCTCTTTTTCGTTTCTTGAAGTCGGTTAAACTTTTTTTTAAAAAATGAATTTATTTAGATTAAAATCACTAGGAGTGTCGAAAAACAAGCTAACATACTCTCATTCTACTGTCTCGGACCTCATTTTGGTCAACCAAGGCACTGAATGCCCCTGACCTCTTCTCTGGATTGATCACTATCTCAATTATTCAACTTCAAGAGGTATTTCAAAAGAAATATGAAAAATTAATGCATAGTGAAAATTAGATGTGTCAACAAAAATTCTGAAGGTTTTAATTATTTATGTAATTTGTTAGTAATGGGTAATTTAAGGACACCAAGGGATCTCTTCGATACTTAACGCAAAGGGTAATGAAGATTACAACAGAAGGTACTTCAGTTCAAATGTCCTTTAGTTTTCGCTTTAATGCTTTTTATCATTTTGTCTATCTTAACTGCGGAGAAGAGGAAATGTTTCTATGCCTGTTCCTTTACAGTCGAATAGGTACATACTTGTAATGGGTATACTCACTCTTCACTAGTATCCTTACATCCGTCACGAGCATCCTTCATCGTCATTAAACCTTTCAAACTAGCCAAGTAGTGTTATGCTTGGAGGCCGACCTTGACCGACTTGCTCACTTACATTTGCCTCATAAGTGTTCTTACTTGATTTGCCATTTGTTCATTATTCATTCATTCCATACGATAGTGCCTTTTTAAGTTCTAGATCAAGCGAACCCGCTTCCGCATGTCAAAGTCTTCCAACAATCAGCATGCGGTTTCTTTGACTAATGAAATAGCAGAAAAATCTGTCACTTATCAAAACGGGTGGAGGTATTCTATTATTGTTATTCTAGGTACTCACAAGATGAAATATACTCGTAGATTCCCTTGGGATATGGTAACGGGAATTAAATACATGAACAATATTCAATGAACATACACCGTTGCAGCGTGCACACCTTGGGCGGCCTGTTTCGAGAATCTCACACAGAAAAAAAAACACAGAAAAAGATTTTCACACAGAAAAAAAAAAATCAGTGACAGTTTCTTTTTGTGGATATGGATAACGTTTTTCAGGTTCGCTAGTACAAATATGTACTAAAATACACTCTAGATAAGATAATTGTGAATGTAAATCATAGAAAATAATGAATTATTATCGATTGAAAAATTCATAATAATATATCATCATCTGAGCGTTGAATCCGAGTGCATCCAAGGTTGCCCCGATTCCCGTTGTGCGATATACGGTTATTACACCTTTGCTTCACCCGGGACATCATTCCTGACAGTGCGACCATTTGCTCACATTTCGTCTTGTAGGACGTTAAACCTGCATATTTCTTGGGATGGTATATCAGTTCTACAGGAGCCCGGTGGAACCACCACACACAATCATTTTGTTACCAATGCCAGCTAGCTAGTTTAAAATACAACTAATATAAATCAAGATAAATCAAATAAATTAATATATTTATAGATTATAATATAGTGTTATTAAGTGTTACAAATAGTTATCGGATGTATTTTTTTCAAAGCCAACAGTGCCATCTAGTGTGCAGTAGCAAGACTACAAAATACTGCACAAAATAAAATTGAATGCTACATAATTGAATTTTAACTGTTAATTATATTAATAAATTATTGGAATTCACAATATTTTTTTTAAATGATACAATATTGGATTTTATATTATTATTTATGTAGTAGGTAGATATGGTTTTCAATTGTAGGTAAATCTGCTGTGATAGTCTGCGAGTGGTTCTTACCGGGAACCTGGAAATCTAGGAAAAGGTTTCCAATACGTAGGCAGGTAAACTTTATAGAAACTTGTAGAGAGTGTATTTGTTTCGTTTATTTTAGTGGACACCTACCCTAGTATGGCTGGTCGCCAGTGTCGCTACTGATAACGGCTATAGAACATCGATCCAACCCGGTCCAGTTAGTTAAAAAGAAATGAAATCCTGCATAATTAGAGGTCATGGGATAAAATAAACCTACCTACTTAATAATCGGAATAATTACACTTGAGGTCGTTAAATGTATGATGAGTAGGTAGTTTCAAAAACATGTCTTTTTAGAGAGTTAATTCTATGGAAGTAGGTAGGTAAGTATTTATTGTCGGAATAGGCAAGTTTAAATTGAAATTCATGGTAATAGACAAATTTTACTAGCCTTTATGGTCTATTGTATATCGATAGAAAGCACTTAACATTCTCGAAATAGGTATTTTATAGACAATGAATAAAGTGACGTAAAGTTTGCCTGCACATTCATTCACATTCGGAACGCGTCGAGTTTTTATTTATTCCATAATACCGCTTATCGGCGCATCATGCCGGGCCGTACAGTGTTTCTGTTTAGTTGCCATACGGGCAGCACACAAGCCGCTCGTGCTAGTCGAAAGTATCGCGTGCTGCCATCTGTTGGCACCGCGCGCTGCCGGTTTTGCCTCCAGTGACCTTGGCTCATCGGGCCGTGCCGTTCATTGGCCGCGAGAAGCTAAGACGAGTTACCTTCCTCCGATAGCTCCCTAAACTATGCATTCGACAGCAGAATATACCACCGCATGGAGAACTCTCCCGTGCGTCCCTAACTAGCCGCGCCACCGCTGTGGTGACATAGCGCGTCACCTGTCAAAATGACGTGACGTTAATAGACAATCGTGTTTATAACCTCATTGTGAATTTCTTTTTTACATTTTAGTGCAATTTTAAAGTTAACATAATGACGAACATTGTGGAAGATGAAATAGGTAAGTTATAGTTTCTATGATTTTTTAGGTTATGTAATGTATTGTTTTGATCGGCGCTCACTGACTCCGCGAGACATGGAACAGTTGATAGTCATTTACATTACAACAGACAAAGACGTGATCTCTGTGCGATTCTAAAAATAGCACGCTCAGTAATGGCGGTTAATCAGCAGTTTACTCTTGATTTAAACCGTAATGTTAATATTTCATTTAATGATTCTTGTTTACAGTCGTTCAAGCATCATCATGCTTTAATTCCGTGCTTCCTTAACTACCCTAAGTACCATAAACAAACGCCGGTGGATAATAATTACACAAATAATTTTAATTGTAAAGTAAACGTCGTCGTCGAGGGGCTAAAACTCTTAAAACATGCAAATTGTTTGCTTAACTAATTGCTTGAATTAGAAACTATTAGATTCTAATTTGTTACTTTCTATCAATATTGATTTATTATCATGCCGCTACTGACATAGAACCTTCAATTCAATTAAGTTGAAGGCTCGATGAATTCACGATAACGGAATTGGCACCTGTCGGTTGTCACTCATTGCAAAGTAATGTGGTCACTGTTGTATTCAGTAGCCACTCTCTATGGACATAACAGGATATTGTGTTACTTTATACAGGCATATTATGAAGTTTCATCATATTGTAATGGTTATGTTATAATATGTAATCAGGCTAGAATCAAATATTTCACAGCTTGATGATATTCTAATAACACTGGCGGGTACGATGACAGTAACATAATTGATTGAGACAAAAATAAAGTTAAGTAAAATGAGTTATGTATGACTGAGTTAGCAGTTTACCTACAGACTGCTTCAAATCCCAGTTATAAAAATTAATAAATGAGCGTACACATTCGAGCCTCGTATAATCGTTGATGTGGCCAAAAGATAAAAGACAATGCGTAAGCACACATTTTAGATAAAAGCGCGTATCAAAATTAATCAAATATAATTATTTTTACTGTAAGGTAGATATCAGAGAAGCATGAATCAATATTTCCGTTACTTTCAATAACAGTTTTGTACGTTCAGGAATCATAGATATTGAAATTGAAAAAAAAAATATTTGAATGAAATGCAAAAATGCTCCGTTCGCATGAAATCCTGACCACGATTTCAGACTATAAATTTAAATCAGTGTCAAATCTTATCCAGACCTGTTTATCCAAACTTTCGCAATTATAGTTCCGTTTCTGAACCTCTCTTCAGCGAAAAGTATAGCATGATAATCTGGTTATCAGACCAATTCAGCTATTTCTTTTACAATTTTTACAGGAACGTATATAAGATCAGTCTAAGAAAACGCGATGTTTAATTTACACAGTATTTATTCGCAGTTAACAACAAAGTTTTTAAAACAAATCAATCTACAACAGTTCTTTGGTTCTTTACCTTTTTCAAACTGACAGCTCTGCCGAGCCCGCCCGAATCTGACATCTCCCATAGACATTTAAAAAAGTAACAATCCGTTCGGAAATTATCATCTATCTAACACGTATAAATCGCGAGAAAGATAGTTATAATACCTACAATACACCGTAGGAAACACTTGTCCCCAACTGTAAAACAGCGACGTCGATCACTCTGAAATTACATTTTTTATGTATTGTATTTATTTCTATTGGAATAGGTACCAGTCAAGCGACACTTAAATAACTTTAAACAGATATATTTTAGAAACGTCCTGTGTCAAGCCTCCTTTTTATTCTTAGTTAACTTAATCGAAATTGCGCAAAAATATTTTACCCTAACTTTTTAGATTGTTTTCTTCTACAAATCGCTGAATGAAAAGACCGACAGCTTGTCATAGAAGCAAGAGACAACGACTCGTTATTTAAATAAATTCTTCAGTCCACGTTCACCATCGACTTTTGGAGTGGATTTTCACTACTGAAATTAGCTTAATTAAACAATTATCTATCTATTCTACGGTCTCAGTCTTTTTATTATTCGATGATACCTAGCTTGCAGGTACAATATTTAATATCATTCGTGAGAACTTTTAGGATAGTTAATATGTTCTGCCGGATACCACACTGCCAATATCCGTTACGAATTTGTTTCACTATCGTCTTTACGAGACACCTTTTTATTTTTATATCACACCGCAAATCCCATTAAACAGGTCACATGATTATAGCTCGTTTGCAGATACTTTTTAGCCCGTTACTCTTTAATGATTTTATTTTTGATATTCAGCATCTTCGATCACTATTTACGTATATTTTTACCTAGGTATTTCATTTTATGAAACTTTAGCTATAGTCGTCTCTGAAACGGTTCTAGTTCTTCTTTTTCACCGATGTTTAAAAAGGAAGAAGGAGGTTCTCATCGGATGTTTATTTTTTTTAAGTTTGTACCCGCATAACTCCGTCATGCGTAGACGGTATTGCAATTTTTTTTTTGTTTGTTAGTAGGTTATTCTTGAATGGTTTCATTGAAATTAATGTTTCTAACTATATTCTAGGCTTGGTAGAATATATTTAACTCGCGTCAAATTATTTGGTTGCAAAAGAGTAAAAATCAATTAGTGTCCCACAAAGCCGCAATTAACAATGTAATAAAGCTTTTATTAACAAGTACCAGTCATTACGTTTTACAGGAGTAATTTGATAGATAAAAGTGAATATTGTGGTAAGGTTTTATTGATGCAGTGTGAATAACAATCATGCATTCATAATATCCAACGTAGTTGTATTAACATTTACTATACTATCTTAGGAAGCTGGGGTCTAGGAGTATATCACGTAAGTGACGAATAAAATTTAAACTATTTCTAAGGCTTGTTTAATTGATAGGTCCTTAACAAAAGTGACTCTTATAATTAAAGTTAAACAAGATGTAGGTATCTATAAAATTAGTTTGATAGTAATATGTCGCATAAATTGGCGGAAACTTACTCTGAGTGAGTTCAAAGTACGTAATAATGATTCAAATGCCAATACAATACATTTGATAGACTAGACCACGGGTATCTATGGACTAGACTAGAGACTAGTGCAAATTTACTGAATGTACTAGGTACATCATTATTTCAGTGCCAATCACCGTACATGAATTGCCGTGGGGAACAGTATTTCGGGAGACATAATTTCAAATAGGGTATCTTTTGACTTGCTAACACTTTCCAGATTTTATCATGGTGATGAATACCTTTCCACAACTAATAACATGTCATCGTAAAATCGATTATAAACTAGATACATAACTAAAACACTTGCGTATGTAAGTAATTTGTAGCTTTATTGAACCTTATATCTCTTTAGTAGGTAAACAATAATAGTTGTTCATTTATCTATGAACAAACAAGTGAGAATTTAGGTCTCACAGACATGCGGGTAAATTAGTAGCAATTAGTAACCAATTACTACACCACAATAGCAACTAAAAACCAATCCAACCACTCTGATAGTCCACACCAAAAGTCAGCTCTGCGCATCCTCTCCATGAACATTGAAGACTTCTCTCGAGACAAGGCAGATATACTTTCTAGTCTCTGCCAGAACACCCGCTGTGATATCCTGTGCGTGCAGAAAACTCGCAGAGATGTTTGCCAGAGCAGACCATACATCCCTGGACTAACAACTTATCACGATAGGAGAAGAAGAGGTAGCAAATGGCCTACCACTTGCGTATATTTTAACTAAGTACCTTAACAAATAGACCTCAGAAACTCTCCGATCGCACCCAAAAACTCATGGCTAAACGACACTCACTTCGACTGCAGTCTTCCGATGATGCAGAGTCATATAGGCAGCTCAACAGACAGATTTCCAAATCTCTGCGACACGACATACGTCTCTTTAATACTGAACATATTAAAGAGACAATCGAGCGGAACAAAGGCTCCAAAGTGTTCGCAAGAAACCTGTCTGTTGGGCAAAGCCAGTTGACTAAGCTGAAGAGGGAAGATGGCAGTATAGCGTCGACCAAGGCTGAGGTTTTGGAGGAGATCGAAAGGTTCTATGGACAGCTATACGCTTCGGTCGCTAATACTGCTGGCAACATGGCGACCGACCCAAGAGCCAAGTTGACCCGACACTTCACCGAGGATATCCCGGACATCAGCCTGTACGAGATTAGAATGGCCCTAAATCAGCTTAAGAACAACAAGGCACCGGGTGACGACGGAATCACTTCAGAGCTTCTGAAAGCGGGTGGAACACCGGTACTTAAAGTCCTTCAGAGGCTTTTTAACACCGTCGTCCTCGAGGGCATAACGCCAGAAGCGTGGAACAGAGGCGTGGTGGTGCTGTTCTTTAAGAAAGGTGACAATACCTTACTGAAGAATTACAGACCCATCTCGCTTCTGAGCCATGTTTACAAGCTGTTTTCAAGGGTCATTACGAACCGTCTCGAGCGCAGGCTTGATGACTTCCAGCCTCCCGAACAAGCCGGTTTCCGTAGAGGCTACAGTACCATAGACCACATCCATACGCTGCGGCAAGTTATACAGAAGACCGAAGAGTATAATTTACCACTTTGCTTAGCGTTTGTGGACTATGAGAAAGCCTTTGATTCGGTCGAGACATGGGCTGTGCTTGAGTCTCTCCAGCGGTGCCGTATTGACTATCGGTACATCGAAGTGTTGAAGTGTTTGTATAATAACGCCACCATGTCGGTTCGAGTACAGGAACAGAGTTCGAGGGCGATCCCTTTGAAAAGAGGCGTAAGACAGGGAGACGTGATATCTCCGAAACTGTTTACGGCCACTTTGGAGAATGCCTTCAAGCTCCTGGAATGGAAAGGATTCGGCATCAATATTAATGGCGAATACATCACTCACCTCCGGTTTGCCGACGATATTGTAGTCATGGCAGAATCGATGGAAGATCTCAACACGATGCTCGAAGGCCTCAACCGAGTTTCTCAACAGGTGGGTCTTAAAATGAACATGGACAAGACAAAGGTGATGTGCAATGCCCATGTTGTACCTACCCCGATATCTGTTGAGAGCTCGGTTCTTGAAGTTGTTGACTCGTACGTCTACCTAGGACAAGTAGTCCAGTTAGGTAGGTCCAACTTCAAGAAAGAGGTCAATCGCCGAATCCAACTCGGCTGGGCAGCGTTCGGAAAATTACGCAATGTCTTCTCGTCCGACATACCTCAGTGTCTCAAGTCGAAGGTTTTCGACCAGTGTGTGTTACCAGTGATGACTTATGGCACTGAAACGTGGTCCCTCACTATGGGCCTTATGAGTAAGCTCAAAGTAGCCCAACGAGCTATGGAGAGGGCTATGCTCGGAGTCTCTCTGCGAGATCGAATCAGAAATGAGGAGATCCGTAGAAGAACCAAGGTTACCGACATAGCCCAGCGGATTAGCAAGTTGAAATGGCAGTGGGCAGGGCACATAGCACGGAGGACTGATGACCGATGGGGTCGAAAAGTCCTCGAGTGGAGGCCACGTATCGGCAAGCGCAGCGTGGGACATCCACCCACAAGGTGGACAGACGACCTCATAAAGGCCGCGGGAACGCGCTGGATGCGAGACGCTTCCAACCGGTCCTATTGGAGATCTATAGGGGAGGCCTATGTCCAGCAGTGGACTTCCTATGGCTGAAATGATGATGATGATGATGATGAAGTACCTATACTTAATTAAAGTATACACATTAATTAACATCTTCAAAATAACTACTTAGAATATATCGTCTACTAGCTGTTGCTCGCTACTCCGCCAGCGTGGATGTCGGTTATCGCGATCAAACTTAACCTATGTCCTTTCCTTTCCTTTCTAATCTATCTCTGTACCAAATTTCATCAAAATCGGTTCAGTGGTTTAGGCGTGAAAGCGTAACAGACAAACAGAAAGACAGATAGGCAGAGTTACTTTGTATACTTAATATTAGTATAGATACTTAACCCCCATAATCCCTCATAACGTGGACCAATAAAAATCTTTTGGTTTTACATTTAAAAAACTATTTTTAACGAATTTTATTTTATTCGCTGTTATTTCATTATGACTTTACACTGTTCTCAATATTTCGGTTAACCAGAGTCACGAGGCTCTCCTTGATTTTTTTTTATTTTTTTTAAATTAACTATATTATTATAGTTTTATATTATTTAACTTTGTATGTTTTTCGTGTTGGTTTCAACTATCCTACCTTGTTTTGGGGTGGTTTAAACCTAGATTTTATAATTCCAGCGTCTGTAATAAGTTGATAGGCATGGAATACAATTCGAAGAGGAAGCTAATATTATCCTGGTTAAGTTGATTTCACCTACGGTTGTGAAATCACTTTAGGCGGATTTTCACTGGTTACGTCTAGTCTAAAATTACGCCATAATTAACTCAGAAATATGTACGACAACAAATGAAAACAGATCTTTTAACTGTCATAAAAAATAGTAATATTATTGTTATGTCTGTTTCGAAACAGTTAATATTTATTATGTGTTTACAAATTAGTTTATGATCACTTTAATATTCCTGAGTAACTTCCAACAAAAACGTGAAATATATCGCAGTTTTCTTATTAAATCATGTTTAATAATTTAATATTCACAACACAATGCTCTTCAAAAGTTGATATGAGATATAAGAACAGAATTTAGATAACAGTGTCGTTTATTTTATCAAAATTGTTAGAATATAATTAAACGTGGGTATTGAGGCTCCTGGGGGCTCAAGCTATCTTCACCTTATACCTGTACCTGGACCCAAGTTGGTATATACGAGTACGTAATTCTGGCACAAACATTCCTCTTGGGATTGGTGGTTACTCACTCACGTAAACGCTAAATAAACCAAATGACTGAACTTAGCATTGAAGCGAATAGTGGCTTCAGGCTTCAAAATTGGCAGTTAAAGAAAAAAAAATTAAATGCAGTATGTATAGACATTAATGCAATATTTATAATTGGCCATTTATAAGTTATTACCAAAAATTCAACTATAAATACAATTTTCACTATAATTTCTCCAGATACTTTATATTTGCTATTCCTAATGGAAACCTCCAGTATTTGAATTATAAATATTAGCACAGACGCGACATTCTAGAACCAGATGCAATCAAGGTCGTCTTAATAGCCCACCGTGTCGCACATGTTTAACTTAGGAGTCATTCGACACTTGCGCGTACGCATCTACTTATTACGTTACAAGGGAAAAGAACAACAGTTTCCTTTTCCCTTGTTATGTAGTTAAATAGACTGCTTAGTATGCTAATCCTTCACCAACCTCAGCATCAGGCTATTTGGTAATTTTTTGTAGAGATATTGTCTCCACAGCTCAGAAAAGATACAATGCGTCACTGAGCAGAGTTACGACTTGAGTGGATGCGGTGATGGTCTTATGCAAGTCTATATTTATAGGTTTTATAGGTTTATTAATATACTCACAGGCAGTAATACTGTCTGCCATGCCAGAGGTGATTGCAGGTCCTGATAGCCTTCGTTCTGTCCATTCTTGTCCGTTTCCAGTCAAGGTAACGTCTTAACCGGGTGATCTGTATCAGACCAAGTCTGGGTGGACCTTTAAAGGATTTAGAGACAGAGAATAGCCCCGCTTCCTTACAATTTCTATTATATACCTTGTTAATTAGAAAGACACGCGGAGAAACCTAGTTACCCTAAATGAGGGATTTTCCTGCCTCGGTAGTACAGTAAAGAGCAGTAACGTCTCTTTTAAAGATAGATAGGTATCGCCCCGTCCACTGTTCAAAGTGCGCTACTACGAGGTTTGCTAGTAGAGCATCCTTTTTGTCTGCTTTCTAATTTATTCTACCTCAGTATCTCTCATGTGCTTTTAATACTTCATTAACTTTAGGTACTAAATCGTAAATTACGTACGTATATTCAATCTTAATGTTATCAGAATGAATTTTACATAGCCGTTTTACTTTTCAACCATATTGAAAAGGCAGTCTGTAAATATACCTAATTAATACGTAATTTTAAATCTATTTATTGTAAAAGGTCATCTTCGCATTGATCTATGATATTCGTTACAAAAATAGTTGAGCATTTTCATTTCAATCGCGTCAAGGTCTGTACTTTAATTAGTGATAAATTAAAAATAGACGGTATGACTTTAATAAAGGCGACTTTATTATCTAATATTATCTTTATTAACCTATGGTGCCGTAATATCATTCTGTTCTGTACTTTTCTGCCGTAATTTTATTATACAAGGCGCATTGCCACTGGGAATAAAATGTTTCTTTTTTTGGGAGCATATTAGATATGGAAAACCAATTTTTAAAAAGTAAAAAAAAATTAAACTGGTCCGTAACACGAGGACCTTCTCGAAACTGTATACCAGGGTTTAATCAGAGTTGTTTGTTAATGTTTGATGCTCACCACTCCAAAATAATTTAGATACAGTGAACCCACACGCCCTAACCATTTCTCAACTTTAAGCAATTTTAGTTGAAAATAAGAATTACTCAAACGACGTTGCGTTTGATATGAGAGCAAATACACCTAACCAAAGAATGATGAATTGAATGTATGTTGATTACTAATTATGTACTATAATTAATCAATAATCACTAAGTTTATAGCCTATACATATATACCGTATCGTACGCAACATTATAAAGCTTGAAATTATGTATAAAAATGCCAAAACTATACATGAAAAATGCCAAAGTTGCAACATAACATAAAAATGCACATAAATTTTGCCAATTACTAATAAGAAAAAATGAGTTTTAGATTATTCATTTTCAATTAGCAGACAGTTTAATGGAAATGCTACATAGCCAAAGATAAGGGTGAGCAGGATAGTTCATTTCTTAACCAATGGTTAATGGTTGTTTATGAAGAGGGGTGAAGTTCATATCCAAAATATCGCTTCGTAGGAAAGAAAATATAATAAAGGCGCGGTGAAGTCAGGGCGCGCAGATAGTTTAATACATGTAAAATAGGCTTGTTCCCAGACCTCCAAAATTTTATTACCACCACCTCCACGACTTTTATTTGTGTACAAATATAATTCTCAGGACATCCAAGAAATAAATAGTACTGTCAACATGTACAAGGTTTTATGATTTAGATTAGATGAATCGCGAAGATAATTTTGAATAGATCTCGATCTAAGTACCAACTAAGAATCATCTTCCATTTATTTTGACTTTCTTTTTTGTTTTAAAAGCTCTTGTTTAATGAATATAATGAATGAATAACTTTCTTTATTTGTTTAATTCATTCGACAACAAGCACAATTCGTTACAATATATAGTTAATACAATATTTCATTTGCGGTATTCATGATTTGCCATTGAGAGGAAAAGAAAAAGATGAAGGCGTTTTTTAGAATTTGCTGAAATTAAAAATTGATACTGGTGATGAAATCTTGCGAAAACACTTGGAAAAAAAATGCTCAATATACATCCCCACAAATACAAAATGAGATTTTAAATATATGCGGAGTTCTAATTAGAGAAAAACTGGTCGCAGATGTCAAAGCATTTATAAAGGTTTTCTCCAGTTGCAAAAAATGGATGCTCAATGATTGATGTTAACAAATGCGTGGGATAAGGCTAATAGACGGGTGTGCTACGATGGCGGTGTCCAAAAAATATTGAGAGAAACGTATAAAAAAAATTACATTTTCGCTATGCCTGCCACAAGTTAAACTTATTAGTATAGTAAACGATTTGAATCATGTTCCAGAAATCCGAAACTGCATCGGAACGGTAAAAGACACCGTTAATTTTTTTAGGGGATCGGTTTTACGCCAACTATATTATGTCCCTGAAGTATCACTATTATGTGAAACAAGATGGTCACATAAATATAAGAGCATGTCTATGTTTAAAAATCATTTTATACAAATAGTCGATGGTTGGAAAAGCTTTCTAAAGAAGGGAATTCTGGAACGAGAAAGATTGCTTTCCAATTATTATCAGCAGGCTGTAGGACAAACGCAATTCATATTAGCGTTATGTGTCATTGATAAATATAATGCACTGCTGCAACCCTTAGTAAATACTTTACAATCTAAAAGTTTATATATAATTAAGTGTGCAGAGCACATTCAAATTATTGAAGCAACCATTACGGAACACAGAGTGTCAGCTGAAGAAGGCGCTGAAGATTTATTAAAAGCAGGCAATGAAATTGCAGAAACTTTGAAACTTGAACTGCGGCTTCCAAGGACAGTAAGTCGCCAACAATATAGGGCAAAAAATCCAGCTGGTACGCTATCTGGATTCGTTATTCAGTAACGATCACTCACCAGCGTTTACTCTATCCTTATTACACCCTGGTCAAATGACAAAAACGACAGCTTCAAAACTACGTATATGGTATACGAATATATGGACGAAGTATCCAAATTTTATGAGTTAGAAGGGATAAACAAGCAGGGCACTTTTTGGATAAACAAGCAGGAGGACCTCGAAAATTCGGAAGTAAGAAAGAAAGAAAGAAAGAAAGAAAGAAAAATATATTTATTCTGACCCGCAGCACGCAATACAATCAAAGCAAAATATCACAAGGTACACATTATCTGTACAGACCATTCAATCGGATAGAATAACAAGAATCTTTTTATCCGAATGTGAAAACAGCCCTTGAACTTCAATCAATCAATTAGCCTATTGCAGTCCACTGCTGGACATAGGCCTCTCCCAATATGCGCCACGTTTGCCGATCCTCCGCCTTCCGCATCCAGTCCGTCCCAGTCACCCTTCGTAGGTCGTCAGTCCACCTGGCTTGGGGGTGTCCCACCTTTCGTTTTCCTTCTCGCGGTCTCCACTCTAGGACCCGTCTGCTCCAACGGCCATCAGTCTTTCGACAGATGTGGCCAGCCCACTGCCATTTCAGCCTGCTTATTCTGCGAGCTATGTCGGTAACTGTAGTTCTATGTTGAATGATCTCGTTGTGAATTTTATCCTTCAAAGAAACTCCAAGCATAGCACGCTCCATAGCCCGCTGCGCAACTTTCAGGTCGTGGATTAACCCCACCTTCAGTGGCCACGTTTCGGCACCGTAAATCATAACAGGTAGGATGCACTGGTCGAAAACCTTTGTATTGAGGCATTGCGGTAGGGGCGAGGAGAAACCCGATGTAGTTTGGCAAATGCTGCCCAACCCAGTTGGATCCTTCTGGCCATTTCTTTTTCGAAGTTGTTTTTACCAAGCTGGATGACCTGCCCCAGGTAGACCATATTTTTGAACAACTTCGAGTGTCACCCCTTCGATGGAAATCGGTCTCGGTGCAACATGTTCGTTGAACATAATCTTGGTTTTCTTCGAGGCCGACTCGTCGAGAAGCTCCATTCAGGCTGTGCAGCATTTCGCCCAATTGTTCCAGCGATTCCGCAAATATTACGATGTCGTCGGCAAACCGGAGGTGCGAGATGTACTCACCGTTGATGTTGATGCCTCGCCCAGTCCAATCCAGAGTCTTGAAGACGTCCTCCAATGCGTTGGTAAATAGTTTGGGAGATAAAACATCTCCCTGTCTCACTCCACGCTGGAGGCTAATGGGTTCGAGTCGAAGGCTTTTTCGTAGTCCACAAACGCCATACACAGCGGCTGATTGAATTCTCGCGTCTTAAACTTACTTAATGGCAATACCTTATTCCACGGCCACTATAGAAAGATCCTCCAGTACACTCAGATGCGTTAAAACGTGGCTTAGATCAACAATGATCAAAGGCAGATTAAACTGTCTTTGTTTTGTATGCTCAGTGTGCATAAAACTTGTAACCAGTATGGGCGATGCTTTCACGGAAGACGTTATAAACCGTTTTGAGGAAGATCCTCGAAAGTTACTTATAAAGTAATAGTTCTACTCGTGAAAGATCTGCCATTAATAACCTTTACCTAAACCTAAATGTACCTTAATAAAAAATTCTAAGTCAAATTTATTTTTATTTAACTACCCCACCGCCCCACACCACTAGATCCGGCGGAAAAATCTGACTTGCCCCCCTCTAGGAGAGAAGCTGTCTGAGCTCATCATGCGTTAACCTCTATATGATTTTATGTCATTTTCCGTTAAAGACCGTTTGCACTAAGGACTACATGAATTGAAGACGACTTGCTCCTTGGCCGTTTTCACGTTGAGGTCATATTATCCGATAGACGTTTTGACTAGTGGACTAACTCATTCAAAAGACATTCAGGTTCAAGGACGTTCTGCTCAGAACTGAATATTTCTTCTCCCCGATTTTCTTCCTGACCATACTTGAAAACTTGTGTATGGATGTCGTGGGAAAGAAAATAATATTTCATATTTTAAATTTATTTGTCGTGGAAGTAGAGGGAACTAATATATGAAAATTTATTTTTCGAGAACAATGGGTTGTGGATGTCTGGGAATAAGCCGTAAAATATACTTCATTTGTTTTTATAAATTAATGGCAAAAAATGCCTGTGTTGAAATACAGAAGAAAATTTTCGTGCTATGATTTATTATGACTTATTTGAGTTTTTAATCAACATCATAGTTATGATGGATTGTGATTGGTGCCCCATAGCATGCGATTGTTTAGAACTGGTTCGATGAGTTTAGACGTGGTCGAAGTACCTAATCTTGGAAATGATTTGGTTGAAGGTCGTGTTCTACGGCGTCTACTGAAGATAACGAGTGCTATACGGCTCATGATAGACGCGGATGATAAAAGAGATTGACATATCAACAGATTTAGACAAGTTTAGGCATTGAATTCAAAGATCTGACATGTATATGTCGCAGCCAACTAGCTTAATCAGCCGTTCAATGAACTGCCTAGGCTGTTAACTAAACGTACAACATTTAACAAACTGGCTAGGCAAATGACTTTTTTCTGCATGGCTATGAAAAAAAAAACCACGAAGGCTGAAGCGGGAGCTCCGGTCCCGCATTAGCCTTCTAACCTAATCTATCCAAGTCGGATTGCGCAGCTTTCTCAATAAGGCTAGGTACAATGATATTAATTGGCTAGGTACTATTATTATTTCTTTTGTATATTGTGAATATTATGTTCAAACATAATATGAAAATTTTTCATGAAAAAAATATACTGAAAATACTAATAAAACCTATCACTAACTTTGTGTCTTATTTCGGGGTGGTGCGAATGGCCTAAGGGCCTAAGCAATAGTCAGCCAGTTTGTTAAATGTTGTACGTTTAGTTAACAGCCTGGGCGGTTAATTGAACGGCTGATTAAGCTTATTTGGCGGCGACATACAACCGTTGCCGCGTTGATACACTTCTCTGGACTTTTGTATTTCTTGTAAGGCCGTAACGAGATTTCCTGTTTAAGAGGACACAGTCCTGAAATGGGATTATTTGACTAACTCGTATATCTAGTACCTGCAGCGGTTGTTTTCAATATTTTATGTGCAACAAGCAATTGTGATTTCAATATTATATTTTTAGTAAATGTTAGATAATGAAGTTATCATGACACCACAAGCTTGTAGGTATCGATAAAGATCTAACATTTATTTTGAGCATGTATCGTAACGTTACGTTACGATTACATAGTTGACGAATCATTTGTTATGCTTTAGAAGTGTCATCCATAAAAAAGGACTTATCTTGATAGTTGAATGTTTTAATAGCTTTAAAAGTAATACATTCAAGCTGGCAGCACTTAAACTATTTTAAACAGTTTTAGGTGAACCAACTCACATCGCATTTCCACTTTGTAATTCTATTAAGCTATTAAAAAGAGATCAAACTCCTTAGTAACATGTACTTAGTATTCACCAATGTTTGTTTTTGTAGTCTACTAAGCAATAAAGCAACCTAATTTTTGTTTCATGTTGTACCCATAAGTTGACTTGCGGAATGAATAATGCAAATATGCAGAACATGCAATGTATTACTTCGTCAGGACACGTGACTGGGGTATACTAGCAATTGTTTGTGGTATTACCGTGTATCGAATAGTAAATACTCAATGGTACAAAAATTCTTCAAGAAGTCCTTATTTCCACAATAAACGGTTTGTTAATTTGTCTTCTGTATCAGCTTAGATATATATTAAAGGCTGTAAATCCTCAATGTTTCCTCTAATAAAGTGCTGACATACCTAATCACTATATATTTCGAAGTCACGTTTTTATTGTCGTGAGTAAATGAATATCACCTGTGTCTTTCTTGAATTTAATTCTATAATAACTCCTTACGACACCCACGTAGTAATGATAGGGTATATTCGTAGCTGAGATTACATTCCTGCATTAGACATGCACTCACATAGTGTACGTAAGTACGCGCTGTAACTTAAGACTGTGTATAATAATATGGTTGGAAATCGGAATCTGATGACTTTCTATTATATATAAGAAGGAATTTCTCAATTTAACGTGTTTATTCGACAGTCGGTTTTCACAAAGAGCTCAGGACTGATTTGCGCACCTAAGTAGATACTTTTGAAATGCCATAACAACACTTTCCAAAAGATCCTTTAAAATGTCATTGTGTTGGCGAAAGTTACTTTTTATCGATATTTGTTCCCCGTTCCAATCGAACATGTAATTGAAATATGTCTAATTTTACTTAGTTAAAATTAGTACCAACTTAGTTATTGGGCATGCCAATGTACCATTTCTCCGTTCCTTCTAAAAGGCTATTTTGGTAATGTTATGTGCCTATGTCATCAACTTGCCATAGTATAATGTTCTTTACGGATTACGCATTACCATCTATCTATACTATACCTATCTCAATTAATTACGTTAAAAGGTCTTTAAATATATTTGCCTCCGTGGTTAATTTATTAAAATAAACTTTAAACTCTCCATAATTACAGAGTTATAGAATGTTATGCATGCGCTATTTTGAAACCCTTCGTGAATGACCTTTTAGTGCATTATCAATGAGTATAAATTTCCGTTCGTACGTTCTGGTTTCTTGTTCAATAGTGTTAAACGGTGACATCTTGACCTTCTCCCCTCAAGTGGAATCAGTACATTATGTTTTTCCTCTTTCACTTTCACACTGCATATCGACGTTCGTCCCCTCCCATACAATTATTTAGTAAAATATATCTTAATTGAAATTAAATATTTCAGAAAAAATGTTCGGGTAATTCTTTATACACTTATATACAAATGTAACTAACAAATAGACGTACCACTTGATAGTAAGTTGTCATCATGTGACCTATGAACACCATCCGATAGGTACTCTTTGTAGAAGATAATGAGGAAGAAAGATAAATAGAAAGAAAGGAAAAAAGAGGGTTTACCACTGGCACTCTTTCTAATCGTACGAATTGCAATATATTGCTACTCGATAGTCAAAGCCGTCTTAAGAAAACGTGTGATAAATTTGACTTCGAGGTCAAAATGTATGGTTATTGTCAAATATGTAAAATTGTACTCTGCTCACGTCTTGAGTAGTTTCTAAATTTGTGAATATTACGAATACAGCGTCAACACGTACGCCTTTTATAGTCCCGTTTGGTCTATTCATTACACAATAACTAAATTTCGTGCACGTCGCCTATCAAACTTCGGTGAGAGCCTTTATCTATTTGACATTCAAAGAACGAAAGCCTTATATTTATGTAGAAACATTGCTGCAGTACATGTGTTGCTACTACTAAATCTGGTTAACATACCTTAATGTATCCTATTAAATTATACTAATAATAAGTACGATATACTTCTCTTATTAACTCTTAATGTTCGATAAGAACTAAATAACACAATATTTA
Source organism: Eilema depressum (assembly GCA_914767945.1). Classification (NCBI taxonomy): domain Eukaryota; kingdom Metazoa; phylum Arthropoda; class Insecta; order Lepidoptera; family Erebidae; genus Eilema; species Eilema depressum. Next base: position 8,572,833 of record OU612026.1, read on the forward strand.
ACAAAATCAAATAGATATGAGCTTCAATTCACCAAGAACTACCGCAACACATACGAAGAGATCATACTAATAGTTATATAGATGGAAATAAAGAGTATTATGCTATAGCAACAGCGCGGCATATAAAAAAGGGAGACTATAGTAATGACGACTGTGAAATAATCAAATCATTCTATTGTAGTTTTTGGCTTGAGTCCAGACCGAATATAAAAAGTATAAATGGCGTAAACATTCAAAGGTTAAAGTAAATCTATACCACATATCACTAACACTAACATCCGTACAGACGTTTCTGCAACTTTATATCGCTTCATTTGATCGTGGTGAATGTTTTATATTGCTGAAATTGTTATTGAAAGAGCTTATGAGTCGATAATGATAAAAAGCTTTAAGTAGCTTGCCGAAACAAATATATGATACTATCAATTATTGACCGATCTAATAAGAATACTCTTGGGTTATGAATATAATATGTTAGACTTATCGATTATGAACACAATGATTTTTTTTTGGAATTCTTGGTTGATTCGCCGGGATAGACGCAAAAATTACTGAACGGATTTTGATGCGGTAATTTTTATGTTAGAAAGAAACCGTGATCGGACTTAAAATATTACGTTTGTTTGATCACAATTGGTCAATAGTACCAGAGATATCAACAATGTCGCGAAAACTGACATCCACGCGGGCGGAGCTGCAGGCATAACCTATATGAAGGAAAAGCTAAATTCGTTGCTAAGCTCAAAACATGAGAATGGCTTATATCAATCGATTCGGATGATTTATTTTTGTTGTTTGTAATTCTCAGGTTATATGGTTTGTATCTCATAGTGACAGGTGTAATCATTATTCACTACACTATATCTAAGAAATGACCCTACACCGACTTGAATTTCAGAATAGATATTTTTGCACGAAAATGTCGTTATGCCCATTTGTGTTTCCGTTAGATGTTTATGGTACATATATAGTAAACTAGCTATTGCCCGCGGCTCCACCCGCATGGTTGTTCTGAAAGGAGAGTAAATGCAGTAGAGATGCGATCGCTGCGCTGTATACGTTAGGTCAGGCTGGTTGATAGAAAGAGGAATACAGAGATTTGAGAAAGGTGTAGCCTGAAAGACAATGTCGTAACAAGGATTGAAATGGGTACGCTAAGGTGGTTTCACCGCATTGAACGAATGAATACGGAGCGAATGATGTATCAAGTATGTAAGGCATAGGTGAATGGGCGGGCCAGCCAGGGTAGATTTCGCCCTACATATATTATACTGGCCAAATTGGTAAAGTATTTAAAAAAGGATAGGTCAGTAGCACTGCGGCGGACTGGCATGAAAGGTTCAACCTTTTTTAACAGCAGAGGAAGCTTGTGAAGTATGTAAAGATAGAAGCAAGTGGCGGGCTGTAGTCTGTTCTTACCCTGGAGGGAAATAAGAATGATCATATGTATGTATGTATGAATTTGGAATTACGCACAGACCCGTGATGTTTCCCTTATACGTGCATCAATGGCACCACGCCAAACAACATTTAGTTTATCTACCTGTTGCTCTTGGCTTCTGGTCAGGTCTTCCTATCACCTCACTCATTTCTATGATTTAACTCCAGCTTAATTCTGTCGAAGGCCGTGATTTATTATGACCGTATTACGTTTTCGTTTCGTGTTGCGATAGTCAATATTTAATATATCGCGATCTTCTCAATATTATATTGCGATCCACGCGATCATGGCAATATTTTGCATAAACAAACGTGATTAGTCCTACGATCACGATATTTATTGACTTTCTAATCTAATCTAATATAACTAAAATTTTCTTAATTAGTTACCTGTTTTATTCACCCCATACACACTATTTATTGTTATTAGAGGAGATAAAGTAACGCATTACGTAAATGTTACGACTTCCTTATTTTGATCAACACATCTTTATTTGAAGTGACAGCGGCTATTCACCCTCGCTTTATGGCATAAGGATTGCATGTCTTCATTTATTTCTGACAAAATTGGTGCTAAAAGTTTTAAGACTGGTAATAACAGGCATTCCTTTTTGGGTGGTACTTGACCACTAGTTATAAAATTTAATTAGGGGCAGAATCTTTTATTTTTGTTTAATTTTAATTTTACAATTTTAAAAATTTCATATTGCCCAAGAACTTAAAGAAATGACGTTTATTGCTACGTTATAAAAATTTAAGAGACAATTTTAGCAGCATGTTCTTATAAACAATATTGTGTGAAGTGCTATTGTGAGTTCTCTGCATCATCATTATTGCCTTTAACTTCGGAACCGGATCCGAGGCTTTCCTCCTTCCTTCCTTTTTAGTAATTACGGGGTGAATGCCGCTAGAACTCCCAACCCCGAGAGGAAATCCTGCACAGCCGAGACTCGTACATTGGTTGGCAAGTGAACCTAGTATCAACTGACAGGAGAGCTGGGCTATGGCCCAGATTCCCAGATGTTAGTAGGGGGTCATACACAATATTATTTCATTTTAAAATTATATTTTCACAACTTGTCTGTCTGTCAAAACCATAAAATTTTACTTAAATAGAGTTATTCAAGTTAATTATAGTTTAAAGTACTGCATACTAACCAGGTTATTACTGTTTATCTCTAAGTCAATATAAAACGAATGAAGATTAATTTTACACTCCTAAACCTATAAACATTAACGGTTTACATCTGCAAAATAATCATATTACATTCCACCACCCGTAGATTTATAGCTCGTCATATATTTGCACCAGTTTTATTAAAAACTTTATCAAATTATATAAGTGGTACTAAAAGTTTCTGATTCACAAGATTTATGCCCTTGTAATTGAAATAGTAAATGTATGATTACTGATATATCCTATAATATTTTTGTATATAGATGTGGTTCCTGGAGGAGTAGAATTTTTATTATACTTTGCTAGGAACTACATTATGTCAGTCTCAGTGAGTGGGATCAAGAAAAAGTTCTCAGGTAGTTGGAATATGGGTATATTTACCTCCAACTAACCCTTCTGGGGAGCTGTTCTGTTGATATTATAATTATAATGTGTTGTATCTCTACTAGGTCTATATCTATCAAATTCAAATTCAAATTCTTTATTTCTCATTATTGAGTAGTCATATCATCATATCACTTCTAATTTTGTTATATCGACTTGAACCTTTAATTTGATACCATCGTGCATCGAGCTGATCTGATGATGGCTACTAACCTCCTCTCGAATTAAGGACTTATTTTATTTTAACGATTCTCATTTATTGTTTGGCATGAGTATTTAAATTACTCTAATTTTATTTTTGGACTCAAGTTTAGCGAATGAATATTGAGTAATATTGTTAAAACAAAAGTAATTTACTCTCAAGTTTTGTGAACGAATATTGCATGATATTGATGTTTTCAGTACGATAACTTTATCCCTTTTGATCCACATCACTTTTATCGTTAGATCCAATCCGATCGACCGTCGATGTTTTCCTTTTATCAGAATTTGCTTTGAAGATAAATGGATCTACTGCTCAATATTGTCACGTTTACGTTAATCTTTCTAAAGTTTATTCGTGTAATAATATTCATTCTACATAGTATACATACGTATATCTGTAAGTATATTGAATCCCACCCAGATCTTCGGGGTACAATGCCTGCCTCCCCCACAAAATTTTACACCATGCTGATTGATGGACTACTCTCTAGGGCAGGCTTACCTCTCGGAGTTAAGGTATCAGACTGCATGAAAAGGGACACTAATAATATACTGAGGCGACAAATTAGGAGAGCTGACTTCTGGCTCCAAAGTTCAAGTTTTAGATGCAATCCAGATTGGCGCTTGGATGTTGTTTGTAGGATATCCATTCGAAATTGAAGATCATTTATGATTTGTCTTTATTAAGTAAACTGCAAAAATCCAAATAGCTTGGACTGCGGGCCCTGGAATCCAACTGTTTGTTTCTTTGCATTCTTAGAATATTAGCCAAATTAATTTCAGATTTTAGATAGTAAATCATATGATGATGCTAATCAGTTATAAAACAATGTCTGTCATGTTTGATAACAAAAACACTTTTTTTTTAATTTATCAAGTATCATTTCTTGTGACAGACATAATCATTGAGCAAGCTCCTCGACGGTTATATAAATTGAAATTCTATTTTAGTGTTGCTATGTATAGCATATTAGTAGTTGTTATTTTCCTTAAATAAAACAGGATATTAATAGACCGGTAACGAGTCAAATTACGTGTTACACAATGGACATTTGTCACTGCGTTTTCAAAACATTATTACATTACAACCTGTAAAAATTATAATACTCACCTTATATAATAGTCTTCTTCTTCTTCTTTTTTCTCTTTCGCCCTAAGACGGATGTATATGAGATTTGGATCGACTTCGTGCATGCCTCGGTGGCTTAGTGCTCAGAGCATTCCCCTTGTAAGGGAAAGATCGCGGGCTCGAGTCCCGCCCGAGGTCAATTCTCTTTTCTCTTTCTTAATCAATTTGCATTTTGCAAAATGCATCATAATGTTTCGAATGATGTGAATTGTGATTTTTCGTAATGTGTGACAATTTGGCGAGATTAGTTTCCATTCTATCAAAATTATTAAGGATACTAGCCAGAATGAGCTATTAAAAGTTCAATAAAATTCAGCAGGTTCACAAAATACTTAATAGCGCACGGTGTATAAAGCTCTGGCGCACGCTTTTCTCTCTGAGTTGGAGGGGTCAGATAGCAGTCGTGGCCGTAAAAGATATTATGTTAATAAAAAGAGTACAAAAACAATTGAAGTACACGGTTATTTAAATATATCCGGGAATATCGCTGTGATAATGATGACTTTAATGAAATTCAAATTTACTTATTTAAGGACCAAAACAACGTTACAAAATACAATATGCTGTCATTTATGATCAGCATACTGTACTACATATTATGGTTATCCTACGCAGCGAAGTGCCAGCGGCATGCATATTCTATTATAGGTACATTAGTATCGTTTTATGTACATAGCCAGCAGAAGCCACAAGTTCAATTACGTTACGATAAGTATTTAAATTTTGTCCTACATTACGAATCCACTGCTGATAATAATGCCGCTTAATTAGTTTTTAGCCTGTGATCTTACTCATTTCAACTGGCTTTTGTTAGTTATTGTTATTTATTTCCATTCTTAAATTGAAATTCTTACTTTTTAATAAACTCATACAATTATTACAATATGTTTGTTATGTAATAGAATAGATAGGTACACTTAGTAACAAGTGGGCAACTCCATGTTAATTTTGGTATTTAAACGATCACGTTCATTCACATTACTATAAGACTTATTAGAGCTATTGAGATATTTCTCTTGCTACGCGTATCAGCAAACCAAATATATCCCGATAGCTCTAATATTAACTTCATCTTAAATTTTTTTCCAGCAATGTTTTGAGAAATAAAGGACAGTTACGCCTTACAGAGAGCAAAATAGTTGCCAGTCCCAACAAAACTGCTTTGATGACTGTGCCCTCGTCAAAAATCTACCTAATCCAAACACAATAAATAAAAAAATAATAACTCCGAACGTAATATTATGCATTATGTATGAATCAGTTACATATTAAACCTTTTCACTTATCATACTTTTAATTTTATAAATAAACCAAAATCGTAAAGTAAATAATAACGCTAAAAGCACAACTAAAAGGTTTTAAATTCTCGACCGCTAATTGAGCCAAGATACATTATAACACTTAAACTCAAACTCACTTAAACTCAGTTAAGAGAGTAGCACTGCACTTATAACGTAATATGCATGCCGACAATCAACACGACGACAACGCGACGTTGTGAACCAAAGTATTGAAACCCAACACATCAAATACAAACCACTCAATTCAGTGAGTCACACGTGCAATTCGAACAAGGCTGCATAACATAAAACCAACAAATTCAAGTAACTGTGGTCAAACATAATTTGATCGTAATAAATTTCAAACATTCCATAGGTTGCAAAGCCCTGAGGTACTCGTAGTGTACATATTCTGTAACTATTTTCATATTAAGTGGGCTATATTTGGAACCAACATGGTATAAATATGACCAGTTTGTTCGAGTTTGTCCAGTTATCTCCACACAACCCAGCCAGGGATCTATTTTTAGATTAGTTTAGTCATGCATAAACCATTTAGATAGAGACATTGCGATGCGTTGTGTTGGCCGTTGGTTGAATGAATAAAAGTTGAGAAATAACATCCTAACGCTTTGATATCTTTCTTATTTCAAATACGTGGATGTAAAACAATGGCTTAAATATAGTGTATTTATCATTCCACCCTATTTTATAAGAAGACGGTTTAGTTTTACATTAATATGGTCAGTTTAAAGTTAAAGGTCATTATGTTCGACTACCAAATTCTAGGAAATATGTTAAATACGCCCTTAAGCGTATTTTAGTCATGTTTATTGCGTCGTCAATTTATCTTTTAGTCTCATTATCCTGTCTCAGTGGTCAGTATTGTTGATGTTATTTACTACGGAGGTCAGTATTTTTATGGCCTTTTTAAATTGCATTAAAATAATACACAGTAGTTATAGTACTGTCAGCGTTGTTGCAAGTGATTTCATTGTCATGGCCATTTTACTAAGAAGGCCATCATACACACATTTATTTATTGTACAGATTTTCATCTGCTTATTCATAATATGTGACTATATTAGCAGAATGACGTAAAGTTTTGTCTTTTTAAAATTCCTGACACAGTTTATTTTCGAGGTCTTTTGTCACATCATACTAATACCTATTATAAATGCGAAAGTAGCTCTGTTTGTCTGTCTGTCTCTCTGTTACGCTTTCACGCCTAAACCACTGAACCGATTTTAATGAAATTTAGTATAGGGGTAGATTAGACCTTTAAAAAGGTCATAGACTATGTTTGGTCGCGATAACCGACATCCACACGGGCGAAGCCGCGAAAAAAGCTAGTAACTTTATATTTCTTGAATTTACTTACAGAAGATCAGTACATTTTCTTTGGGGTCGACCCAATTAACCTTTTCAGCTACTTTCATACTTCTAAATTTCACTTACACATTAACATAATACATAATATTCTGCTTTGTGGCTAGATAAGATAAGATAAGCAAAGCACTCTTACATAAGCTCACGCCTATTTCCCTCCAGGATAGGCACAGGCGAAAGCCAGCCATTTGAATCTACTTACATACTTCACAAGCTTCCTCTACTGTCATTAATCCTTTCATTCTAGCCCGCCGGCTATAAGTACTTCAGATCTGCCCTTTTTCAAAAATATGGCTAGATATGTATGTTGTTATTATTCCATAGCGGGGGCAACAAAGTACGTATTGTCCTGCATGGGAGATTTATGTAGGCTACGTGCAACATCTGCTTGCATTATGCCAAACGCTCTCTTTAAGGTATCAGTTAGACACGAAAACCTCATTATGAAGACATTACAAAGCACTCCCAAGTAAAGACTTCGAAAGATTGCTTCACTTGCATTCGAACTTGTAGATGTTATTCAACTCGTGTAGGTACCTACGCAATATGAGAATATGCATGAATATCATAGCATCCTATAATGAACTTTGCTCGGGCGATTGCTCAGTACGCAATAATGAACATTATCGTCAGTTGTAGATTTATTAGAGGCCATAGCTGGCGGTCATTACTTTCCGTATCAGTAAATACTGAGGAAAGATTCATCGATTGAAAACAATTTTTGATGGCTGATAACAGATATATTATTATTATGTTTAAAGTTTCTTAGTTTGTAGTCGATATACTCGATATTGACCTCATTTAGGATTTAGAGTACTGAAGGGAATATAAATTAAATGCATTACCACACATCTCTCTATTAATACGACTAATGTTATTTATCTTACTGAAAGCTGTAGATAATTTAGTATCTTCTAAACATTAGGTAGGTGTATTTGAAATAGGAGTAGTTCACTTTTGACAGAATAAATCTGAGGATTTTAATGGTTCCCACTTCCACACTAATGCAAACGACGAATATTTTAGGTTAGATGTATGTACAAATTTTCCATGAATACATCTTAACTGTCAACACCCTAGAAGTAAGGTGTATTATAAAATGAAAAATCATTGAGTTGACTTGTTGAGTTACATATTATCCAATGTACCTGTTAGATTAGGTATAAAAATATCCAAATGCCGTCAAAAACAACTATAATAGCCTATACGTTTAATAGATATATTTCTGTCTCCAAAATTACTATAAATTTTAGCAAGTAATGTCGACGCTCACGTTCTTATCATGCAATATTTCAATATAACAGCTTTATTTCTAACCTAGGTATCTGGACAGGTTTATCCGCGACGATTTCACACTCGGTAGCTGACTCAGGTCTGTATATTTATCACGGGACGCTACAATATTAGAAGTCGTAAATTTGCCAATTCTAGGATACATAAATAAATAGCTATATCTACCCATATAGGTAATTGTTTTCTGTCACATTTTTAAATAACATTTTATACCTTATTTTAATAATTACATCAATTATGTAAAACTCAAAGTAGCCATCATGTATACTAAATAAGCTATGTGACGTACTGATATAAAAAAAATCGAATCAATTACGATTATTATGTAGGTACCTATTATCAGACTCAAAAAAACTGCCACAACTATTTGATAGGATTACGATACCTTTCTCATTTTTTAGTAGCTATCAAACTTATACAACGTAATATCACAGCATAACGAGACTTAGACAGTGGTAATATTATGCTTTGAAACCCCAGACATAAAACCGGTCAGACACATCAAGTTCAAAATACTCAAAAGCGCGTTACACAGAACTCACCTGTCAACATACTTCAAAAAGAACGTACGTCATAAAAAAATACGATAGAAGTCTGTACGATAGTAGTGTGTATAGCAAGAAATATAATACATTAGCAAATGTGTACTTCTATATGCGGAACTCACATTATCCGGAGTTAGATTATTTTAATGTTTTACTCTGTCTATGACTTCACTCTGTGTCTTGGTCAGCTGTATGTGAAGGCCACCACTATAGATGCCAACTTTATTGCAATGGTTTCTGTAGCTTGATGGTCTCGCAGATACTTTATTAAACTCCATTTAAGGAACGCGGAATTGGAGGAATATGGAAACATATGTTTTGGTAAAGTATTCTAAGTGTGTATTGCAGCAAGTAAAAGAGGTTAGGTTTATATTACTGTAGGTTCGATACGAAATATTATACAAATTTACATACATATTTTGACGCAAATTCCATCATAGTAAATCTTGAGTTTGTTTTTCATACTTTATCAATAGAAAGTTACTAAAATTAACACAGGTAAAAATAAATTATACTTGGAGCCGAAGAACTAGAAGTTTTTACTTCTATTTTAATGGTTAGTATTTTTAAAGAGGATATTGTGAAGAAGTTTCAAGGGTTTGGTTATATAATTAACATTCTTCGCCATGGTTTTGAAGCAACTTGCTCATTATTCAAGTTGTGACTCAACAAAACAACTTCACGTCAACGCAATGCGAACGGAAGTGAGATCATCCTGGACATGGTGTGCTAAGGAAATACAAGTCTTCATTTTTATCAGGTTCATCACTTGCAGACGATACAGCTACGCAACGTAGCGGTCCATGACTCGACACAGCTGCACCTTGCTCTTTAATAAAATAATTCGCTACATCTGATTGGAAAGCTAATAAAATTGAGTCTATGATCCGTTAAATAGCTTAAGCTTCATATACTTCTAGTCGAAACGAACTGTAAATAAGTACAATGCTCGTTACTGAATCTATTTCTATTAGCTTTAAATTCTATAATTTGTATATCTCGAGGACATTATTGGTCGCTTTCACATTTCGGAAATTCCCCGATTGCATTATCTCGAAAATACTCTGAAAGCAGTTTGACCTTTTGTAAAATGTGCTAATGTATTTAAAGTGCTTTTGTGAAATGTTACAGCATCTCAAAGTCTAGTAATATCCTAAGGGATTTTGTAGTTCAATTTGTAAGTGTAAGTACAAAACATAATGTTATTCTCATATAAATTTTATTATACTCGTAGCTATTGATATTGCACATCAATAATTCTTAACCAGCAGGTACTATTATAATAGGTCATATCACAGCTTTATTACTGTAATTAGAAGCACAAACTATTTCAATAGACTATAACATAATGTTGCATTAACAGTTCTGTAAACATTTAAACAGTCTTGAAATCTATAGCTTAGAATCAACACCACTGTATTTATCGCAACATCAGCCCCATATTAATAGTAATAAACCCGTTCAAAATATTTTATTTATTTTGCTTTAGGAGTGATTCTAATATCTAAACGTTAGTTTATCGTCTTTCTACGTCCCCATCCTATAAATGCTTTGCATATCGATGCCGAGGTTCTCTCAACGATGCAACGTTGCGTTATCATCAACAAAAGTTGCCGTAGCAACTAGCAACCGGTTTCCACCGGCCCGTGCCTCCACCTAAATCAATACAAGTATTTATGTATTACCACTCTCACAATGAAGAAATAATTAATGATCTTATCTAGATAACTTAGTGGACGTTTCAAGATTCATTTCCTTGATTTAACCGATTGAAGGTTATGTACGTTTTTGATCGATTTCAATATTATTTACTTTTACATATGAAATTTCTTCAGCAATGATTTGTGCTTGTATTTATTTATTATTATAAAATTATGATTATCTAAAACCTACGTTTGTATTAGGTAGGTTAGGTAGGTATGTAATAAGTGTCCATTTCGTTTTATTAGAATCATAGTTCGATTTGTCGAAAAAAATGCCAAATACAGCTGTGAAGTTCTTTCTTGATACGCTGCCAATCTCCAACAGTGCAGCAGTAGAGAATAATGACATGCAAATGCTGCTAGCTATGCCTATGCCCATGGATTCAAGCGAATAAAGCGTCTGACCTGTCTTATTAAACTATCATCTTCTTTTCTAATACTGTTTCATATATGTCATTGTTGTTTTATGTCTTCTACACGTTACCTCAATTTTCATCATATGATAAAATTAAGTAGTAATAACATCGTGAAGTTCAATATTATCATTTGTAATTGTATTGGATGAGAATATACCGTTTAATTTCAATTTTAAAGTTTGCTGAGATTGCTACTGCTATTTGTGAGATTGCAACCTACAAACTGTGGAATGTGCTATCATAACACAATAATTAGGCCAATATTTTAGTGGAAAGATAATTTTGTACTTCGATTAATATTTGTTGCGTAGTTGTTAATAGCTTTATTGAACTAATAGCTATTCCTTCCCCAAACCACTCAATATAGACTGTAAATATTAGCCTTATGCTACAATTTCTACGGTTCTTAAGTGTACCTACCAGAGGAAAATTAAAATCAGTTTTACCCATTTTTGTTCCTACTTCCTCTTCTCCACAGTGGTGTGTTGCACGTATTCCAGGTCCATATTAACCGTTTGCCTTTAAATAGACAGTGTGTTATTGTCATCTTAATACTATAAAATAATACAAAACTGAATAAATGACCATGGCAATCTCAGTTCATGTCATACACTTCATAAATTTCTGATAACATGTTTACTTGTTTAAAAAGCTGAAAATTGATAAACACAATAAAGACGCATTAAGATATTAGTAGATTGTACAGAAATTGTACTTTCTGTTCGGACCAAAACTTCTAATTATGATTTTTTCTTCGCTTGCCTCTTAATGTGTATTAAAATTGTGGTGTGGTAAGATGTTGTATACCTACACTACACATATACCTAGTACCCAGCATTTAACTTGGCAACAAGTCGCGAGACAAACAAGCCTTTGGTGCGCGCGGATTGGTTTAATATAATCTACGATTGGTGGATTTGAGGTCCTCCGCCGCCACAGCATCTCAAGCTATCCTCAAAATACACTCAATACTCGCATACTGCGCATAAAGAGTACATTTTGTGACGTGTTTCTTGCCAAGCTAAATGCCGCCAACTATATCCGTTGTACTTCTCTCTTGTTGGGTGGGCCCGTCCATGACTTTTTTCGCTTATTGATCGTCTCCTTAAGATCACAGCGTGATATTAACGTAACCTATAACCTGGTCCAATAATTGGATTATTATTAAAGTACCTAGTATCATTCAAATCGTAGATGTAGTTTCAGAGATCGCGCACTACGAAAACAAACTCATCATTTTTATTATTAGTATAGATACAGTGAACAGGAAAAGTGTTTTAAAATACCTCTCTTTCGTTGCTCAGATTAGAAAAATACATAATATTTGTATTAGTACTAGCGCACCAGTGGATTACGTGATGTGTGTATGTACGCACTAGTTTTTGAGTATCAATGTACGATAACGCGTATTTAAATAGATAATTTTATAAGAGTGGTTCATGGCGACTGCCTTCTGAAGAGTTTTACTACCTCTAAAATGTTTGATCGTTATGTCAGGTAACTATGGAGCCAATACAAGGGCTGACTTCACATTGACGCTTTGTTACTCAAGTGACCTAGTTGAAAAACAAACCCCTAGTTCTATAGAAAACCAACAATGGTGCACATTGCACATTACAGAGTTTGGACATTACCTACACAGTATCGGAGGGCTTATAGGTAATAGGTTTCCCTTATTAACCTGGGGCAGGATAAAACCGTAGAGGAACCTAGTGCAGTGGAAGCAGATGGTGGACTGTTGTCTCTGACTACTCCAAAGGGAGACAGGTGACAGTATATGTACGTAGATACTCTTTATTACAACAATATTAAAACTTATAGATTAATTAAAATTTGAATTGATATTTCATTCTAACTAGCAATAAATACCGAAGGCTAGCTTTTTTTGTTTAGGCTGGAAAATATATGTACCTTCCGCATTTCGCGGGCTCGGGGAAGTCACGCGGGTATGTGGGTTCATAACTTCTCATCAAACTAAAACAACCTGTCGTGTTCCATACGCTGCGACTTACTGAGTGAACCGTCGGAAACACTACACTACATAGCTGGCCCGCAAAGGGGTGGCGAGGGCCCGTGTTGTGATTGGGCGATATCCAGACACATCAGGATGCGTGCACCTGCCTCCTCGAAACTTTCCTCCGGACCCTTAACGAGGGTATCAACCGCGTGGCAAATGACGCGCAACCCGGGAGGAAAGACTCCGTGGAAGTTACAATCATATCCGATGTTCTACACTACAGTATAGTCGGTAGCGTGGGGACAGCTAACGAGATGTCCAATGTCCACTATCGACCATCATTTGACCTAAGGTCATTTACGCATCGAGGTCTCCAGCCGGAAGATAAAGTCCTCGAAATTGCTCAACCTCTGGTTGAGGAAGAAGTAGATACCCTAAACGGTGATCTCTTCCCACTTTGCAGCGACGAATCCCGCACCCTTATCTACTAGCGACAAGGGGGAGGGGGCGAAGCGCTGTGGAGGTAACGATTGTCACGTTTCCATGTACAGAATATGAACCGACCCAGTTCTGACAGTTCTGAATCATGTAAGAATCCGCGGCTACGGTGAAGCCTAGGAACCACTGCGTCATATTTTGCAGGACCGGAGGCTAGTCTGACTCGATACACAATTCAAAAATTGTCTAGGGATATTTTAGGGTATAAAAATATACAAGGAATTGGTAAAGACTTATAACAAAATATACCTTATTTAATACCCTATCTGATAGGGCCTGTCAGGATTCGTAATAAAAAATAACATTCTTGTACATTTCGTTTACTTTTTCACTTATATCTGAATTACGCACTTATTGCAAAAATTGTATATGGTCGAATATAGTCCCTGACCCGACAGTAATCCATCATAGAAATCCACTCACACTGTCAACTATCATGAAATTATCTTCAATTAGGCCAAAATAAATTGGTTTTAACTGAAACAAACCCAGCTATCTGACTAATTTTAGATCATAATCTACCAATCGTTATGTGCTTATCATTAGCTTTCATAAAAATCAAGTTTACGAGTCACGGTAAGATAAGTCAATAGATTTTTTACTGTCATCGCTTGACTCGGAAACTACTGCTTATTGTTCCAATTCATTCAGGCTGATAATACAATGTTTTTTGTTTAGACTTTTTATGAGGTGCATTAGTAGACTAAGGTCACCGGTTGGTATTATCTACGTACTTGCTTATCAACAGCAGAACGGTGACAAAAAATATTCCTTGTCATCACTATCACTATCATCATCACTATCACTTCACTACATATTATAAAACAAAGTCGCTGTCGCTGTCTGTCCGTCCCTATGTATGCTTTAATCTTCAAAACTACGCAACGGATTTTGAAGCGGGTTTTTTTAATAGATAGAGTGATTCAAGAGGAAGGTTTATATGTATAATACATGCATAATATTGTAGAGAAACACTGATAAATTTAGAGATATGCAGCGGGAACGGAATCAGAAAATATGGCGGTACGAAGTTCGCCGGGTCAGCTAGTCTATAAATAAAACCATCTATGTAGATTCATATAAAAACTAGCTGCTGATGCCCGTGGTTCGTGCCCGTGTAATTTGACCCTTTTCACGGGATACAAATTAGGCTATGTGTTATTCCAGACCATAATCTACCCTTGTATCAGTTTAGCCAAATTCTTTCAGCCGTCATATGCTTGAAAAAGAATATCTCCTCATATGATATCTTCCGTTCAATCAGAAACACACGTGTGTTGTTGTAAGTGTTTATGATTATGATTTATGACTAACAAAAAAAATTTGCTCGTCGCGGGGCGCCTGCCAGATGTGAGACATCAAAACTATTTTGTTTAGAAAGTACCGTCACTTAAAAATAAATATGTTTGAAGGAAAAAAAATATAGCACACATGTAGAAGATGTTTTTTTACCAACATTCTTTAAGTTGATTTCAACCTCACTTGCATGTCAGTGCACCTCCTAAATAACTGAATGAGACTCGAACTTTCCTCTTGGGGTAGGGAGGTCAGACGGCAGGTGATCCTGGAAAAGCCGACATCCCTACTAATATTATAAATGCGAAAGTAACTCTGTCTGTCTGTCTGTCTGTCTGTCTGTCTCACTTTTACGACTAAACCGCTGAACCGATTTTGATGAAATTTGGTATAGAGGTAAGTTAGACCTTGAGCACAGATTACCCTTGAGAAAGGACATAGGCTATGTTTGGTCGCGATAACCGACAGCCCGGGCGGAGCCGCGGGCAAAAGCTAGTTACTTATATCAAATAATCAGTAACATGCGACAGGCTGCAGAGTGCAATCTTTGGACGCACCTGCTATGAGGATGATGGCAAGAGGAGTCTATTGTCTGTACTAAATACATACATACAATCACGCCTATATCCCCGGAGGGTTAGGCAGCGGTGAATTAACACCCACATTTCACCAATCATTGTATTAGGTCCCACGTAATAGGGGGTGTGCCTATTGTCGTTTTCCGGGCACTATTGTTGGCTCGAGCCATCTAAAGGCTGAGTCGTCGTGGCTGTATACAATCTGTCTGATGATAAACAGCCTTGCCTTATCACTTAGTCGCCTTGTACGTCACCACATGGGAGGAGATGGGGTGGCCCAAATTCTACTCTGCCGGAAACTACGCGGCGGTTATCTGTACTTATGCTCTATAATAGGCTATTGGGCATGATATAAGGATGATGATGAAAGTAGGTACTCATTTTGTTTGTAACTTTGTAGACCAAGCTTGTGATTAAAATAAAAATAATAATTTAAAACTCTTAATTTAAATTATCTACTGATAAAGTGAATGCATTTTGTTTGAATTTGTGTGCTTACCTAGTTAGTTGCTAACTACGACTAAGCCCTGCGATAGTGAGGCAATAACGAGTACGTACGTACCTAGGTACCTATCTATCTTATTCATTACGTTATCACCGCATAAGCCATTGAACAAACGAAGCAATATCCAAAAACATTTATAGGTATAAAAAGTAGTATTAGGCACCTACCTAGGTTTAAAAGGTTACAAAATGAGTAGGTAGGTAGGTATTAAAACTGTAATAGGTAACTACCTCTACCGATATTATACACATTATACTGTCGACAGGTTAAATTAAAGAACTGAGAGGGACACAGAATTTGTTAACAATTTAAACATACATTTATATAGGTATAGTGAGCATACCTACCTATATCACTACTTATAATTTATTATTCATTAGTATTTTTATTTGATACCTATATTATAAGCACTACCTACCTCATCTTATCTACTTTAATAGTTAACCAACACTGAGTGGTATGCAAATAATGCTATAACTATTTTTATAACCTTTTCCATGCTAAAAATAACTATGAAAAATAGACCTTCAAATGTATTCATCCGTGATAAATAATTCCAAGAGTATTATTACGGTTGATTTATTTATACGGTAATATTTTATATTTTAGCACAGCGCCACCTAGAGTGTAAACGAGAACTTGCATTAACGTTGTGACTACTCGACGCTAGATGGCGCAAGTTTACTAAACATTTATATTTTCATCCTGAGATGTTTATTGACATTGATTTCACTAATTTCACTTACAGTATAGGAATTAAATTATTCAAAGAGGTATTTATTAATTAATTTATAAAATAACCAACTGATTAATTTTACACTTCATTTACTATTATGTTTTCCTTTGAAAGATTACGAAGGAAAATAGTAGGTAACGCTTCAGCGATTGCCTTGACTATCTATAAGTAGGTACTAAGCTACCGGGTAGTCTCTTTTCCTACCTACTCTATCCAGTCGTTTCTAGATAGGTAGTTATCAATTGAAGAGGCAGCGTACCTACAACACTAGCATTTCTCTTTAACTTAAAGTTAATCGAACTATCAAAGAATTGGCATATTATGTAGGTATAATATAAATAGAAGGATCAGCAGGTCTATAAAGGTAGGTACTGAGGTTTTCCAATATGGGGATCTTCAGGAAAGGCATTAGAAGGTTTCTACAGGGTCAGCAGCACGAGTATGACGCTCCTCGTGTTGCACACGTCCATAACATAACCCACGGTAAACACTTTCCATCAGGTGGGCCGTGTGCTTATCTGCCACCTAAGTGGTTTAAAAAAGCGTAATTTAAATTGTTCTTCAGCTCCGAATTGTTAATACACGTATCCGAATTTTATCACAACAGCGTGAGTCCCGATGGCTTCTCACTCATACTTACACTTCGGCATCCCGGGGTATCTACGCTCTCTTAACGCTTTTTCTTGATTTGACTTATCTTTGAATTTCCGGATACGAACATTGTTTCAAATTTTTTTATAGTTCTTCTTCTTCTGTCGAGTCGACGGCATATCATGTCATATTTTGTTTGCCCAGTATGTAGCCACTCCGATAGCGTTCTCAGAGGCACTCATAAGTTCCTCCGGAGTGCACGTGCTTGGATAGGCAGCACAAGTTAACAGGTTGGACATAGTCTGTGGCGTAACTCCGCACTCACACCGTGGATCCATCTTGTCTGAATGACCCCACCTAATACGGTTTTCCTTACTTCGACCAACCTGTGTCCGAAGTCTATTTAAGGACTTCCAGGTGGTCCAGGCAAGGTCCCGTCCGGGGGGAAGATTCTCTGCTAGTGGGACAAAGGGGGATGATGGACTCTGTGCTCCCCACAGATTAACTCTGGCTGAAGAGGGTTCGCTGGTAATAGGAGCAACGCACGCGAAGAAGCTCCTGCGACTTTTTAGCCTCTGCGTCACACCAGAGTGACTATGCATGGGGTGTCGCTGATCCATCTGGAGTTTGCACATTTCGATGGATGAAGCCACCTCTCTACGCACACTGGGTGGTGCAATACCAGCCAGTGGATACAGCATGCGTACCGGAGTCGGCTTGAGACAACCGGTAATGATACGACAGGTTTCATTTAATGCTGTATCCACTAACCTGGCATGAGTAGAACGGCACCACAAAGGACACGCGTATTCCCCTGCGGAGTAGCAAAGGGCCAGTCCCGTAGTACGCAGCACCTGCGGCGAAGCTCCCCAGTTTGTGCTCGTCAGCCTTCTCAGCAGGTTATTTCGTGCACAAACCTTCAGCTTGACGTCCTCAGTGTCCTCACAGTTCTTCCTGTAGGTTAGAGATCTGTCTAGCGTAACTCCCAGGTATTTGGGGTGTTTACAGTGATTTATGGGGACGCCACGCCACTGGATGTTCAGCTCTCGGTTTGCCTGTCCCATCCCACTCATCTTACTGTAACCACCTAAAGGTCTGACTTCTAAACAATTGCAGATTCCACTGCACGTATTTAACCTACCTACTTAGTTTTTTAGGGTTCCATATTTAGTATTACGTAGTATTCCTTTCCTTCTTTTTTTAAATCTTGTAAATATTTTTATTTATCATTTTAGTTTTGTTTATCTGTAAACAAAAATGACGTTGTAAAATAAATTGTTGATCAGCTTTTATCTATAATTTCCTTGGATTTTAAACTAGAATGTCAAGATTATCGTGCTCCCAATGACTTGAGATAACATTCATTACACAAATAAATCACTTGTGAAAAATAGATACCTAATCACCATTAACAGTGTTCATCGTGAAGTGAGCGCTAGCGTGCCTTGTTTTCAACGTTTTATTAGTGGGCAGTGACAGCGTTGATCTAGAAATAGTGTTGTTCAATTGCCATTTTTGCCGTATCGAGTAGGCGTGGTGTCCTTTGGACGGCTGACTCCTTCGCTTGCCTTCATCGCTCGCGTCCCGGTGGCCGGTAGTTAACCCGTGAATCCGACAACGTGCACTTGTTACTGTCGCCTCTTCAATATAAATTTATTGTTCGCTTGTCAGAGATTTCTACGTATCGTGAGTGCGTTCATCAGCTCAGAGAGCCTAAAGTTGATTCGTCAAAATCAGTGTTGACATCACGAAAGCGGCTTATCATTGGTTAAGCTGTAGGAATAAAATTGTTATTGTAATCTGAGTGTTTGTGTGTGTTCGAAAGAAATTTTTATAAAAGTTTATCAGCGCTTTATTTTTGGTAAGATTTATTTGGTTTTAAAATTTATATAAATATAAAAATTTAATATAAACCTATAACATCTTTTGTAATTTATATTGTTCGAAATTTCAGTTTTAACAAATTTTGTCTGAATTATTTTATGTTGTTTCATTATTGAGATTATTTTCTTAACAACAACTTCGTACATCACTCGTAATTCGTTAAAAAGAGCTTCCAATAATTTCAAATCTCTTTTAAGTTATTAAAATTATTTTATTGTCTTATACCTATTACATGAATGATTTTTCTCACAATGAACCTACTGCTAATTTTTACTTGTAACTAAAATCTAGCTAAGAACAAGTAGGTAGGTACTAAAATTAGTTTATTTGTTGTTATTTTTACATTTTTTGAATGCTGAAACACTTTCGAACAATATTACAGCGAAGCAGTACATCCGTTTTATTTTTAGGTCCCTACTTAGTAATTAATATATACGAATTGAATGTTTTTAATAAGATAGTTAACTTCCAGCAACATAGCTGATATCAGTCGTTGACGCTGTAATCTGTGTGCATAGGCAATCAATCAGTCTTTCAAGACCCGTGTTATTTCCAAGCTCGTTTTATCTTTTAATCTAGACAAGTCTGGCTATAAAACGAAGATCATCTATTCTAGTCCAGTCCTTTTATATCTTACCAACAAAAGAATCACCATGACTTATTGACACATCGTATTGTCTTGAAGAGTAAGTAAGGCACTACGGTTTGCCTCTTTTGATCCATTTTAGTTTCGATTTGAGAGAGGCTAAAAGCTGATCCCGAAGGTGGAAGTGTCGGAAGTAAACGGAATAATAATAGGTATAGGTACATACGCAAGGTATAACGATGATTCTAGTTTTATTATATTATTTAAATATTGAAAACCCTCTTCCAATCTCGGCCTCAAATCGCATCATGTAGTTTTTACTGGAGTATTTTTTCGCCACATAATTCTAGTAATACAGTTGAATATGAATTATGATAACGTATGGTTGCTGTCATTGTCAGGTAGATTAATCCTCAATATTAATAGTTCTGAATGTTATGATATAAGTTCGGCCATTTAAGTAGGTAGGTACCTATTTCTTACATTAAATAGATGGACGGTTATTATGATTATATATTTATGATTAATGACTAATTTATTATGTTCTTACTTAATGTGCAATACATTATTTTGAACTATTGGTAAAGTTCCAGGTTTAGGTGTTAATAATCTCACTCTTTAAGAACCACTCTGATCTATTCCCAAGTGGCGATATTTATTGATTATGTTCATAGCAACTTCGAACAGGCCTTAGACCTTATTACTGAGCGATCTCGTTTGATTTTAATAATATATGTAATGCTCTTAATAGACTTGCACCTAAGCCACATTATTAAAACAGTTTCTTACCATTAAGGCATAATATACCTAGTCATGGCGGGCCCCTAACTGATCTGGGTTATTATGCATTGTGTGTGTCTTCAATACAATGTTCTATTTATTTCTTCTTCTTCTTCTTAATCGTGCGGACTTGACATTTACTTACTATGATCCTGATTTAGCTAAAACTTTTTATTCACTCACTAAACCGCTTTACCAGGTTGACAGTAACATATAAACTCTATAATGCAGTCAAATATTCCAATTGAAATGGAATTGCATTGGTTATTTATCTAAATGCTTATCAATCGCGTGGGCATCAAAGCGCACCGGTCTAATAGATGGTGCCTTTTAAGTGAGTATGAACAAGTACATATTTATATTAATCAACTCTATTTCATATTTATTTGGAGTCGGTGCAACATTTATGCTATGTTCATTCATCTCTGCTTGCAGTCATTTCAACATTAATTCTCAATCATTCTATTCAAAAGGTCTACCTATTCATTTTCTGTTAGATTTTCCTCTGCTTACAAGCAAAGTTTAAGTTTACCAAAGATACTATATTATTTTATTATTTCAATCCGATCTTACTAAATCACGTTTACAAAATCACGTTTAATATCTTATACTTACCTAATTATTTCACTATCAGATGTAGGTACCAAATGTCAAATTTCAGTTATTTTTAGTATTGTCGTTCGAATAAATATTACGATATGCCATTTTTCGTGATAAGTTGAAGTGTACAAGATGTACATATATCTACCCGAGGTTGTGTGTACGAGTAATGTATCAGTATCACGAGGTTTCAATTACAACCGACTCGCTAAACGAACGGTCGGCGTACGTCATCTGACTTCTGTAATATACAATTTACGAATATTGAACTCGAATATTGCCAACCGTATCTAAGAATTACGGAACAGTTGAGTATTACTATTAACATACATACATACATACATACAATCACGTCTTTATTCCCGGAGGGTTACGTTAAGTAGAGGTGAATTAACACCCACATTTCACCAATCATTGTATTAGGTCCCACGCAATAGGGGGTGTGCCTATTGCGGTATTCCTGGGCTGTATAAACTGTCTGATGTTAAACAGCTCTATCCCTTCTTATTATGTTTAGTATTAAGCTAGCAAAATGCACTGATGGTACATACCTACATGCGTGCATGCATTGTATGCAGACACTTATGTATGTCTTTCTTTTGAATCGTCGTCCGATTGGATCCCAGTTTAAAACAAAATGCTGCTTATCTTCGGGAATGTTAATAGTAAACAGATAATGTGATCACGTCTAGCTGTCTGTCTAATCAAATACGCAGTTAAATTAAAATTAGTTTGTAGCATTCCATGCTCTTGGTATTGAAGATAGCGAAATAATTCTGATGAGCTTAATTTAAAAAGAGAACATCCGTATAAGCGCATCTATAGTTGAGTTTTCTTAGATCTTCAAGAGGTTACTTTATGTACCTAGAAGGTGTGCACATAAAAGCTTTGTTCGCTACCATTACATAAATTCCGTTACAGTCAAACAATCCCAAACCGACCTTTACGGTAATCCAACTTCGAGGACTACACGAGTGATAATAATTATTGAATACTTGACTTTTCGAATCATTTAATTTTTTGTAATATCTTACCTCCACATTAAATACTTTTATAACCGGTGTAGTTTAAAGCAGGTTATCATATTAAAGCCACGCCCTTTTGATTTAACCGGTGCGACGCCGACACCTCAATGAATGAAATCTGTCAATCAACACTTGCGACCTTTTCATGAAATACGATACAGAAAACGAACAGGTACTTGTTTCACCAAACTTTATAGCTTTTTTTAAAACAATATTATTTTAAGCCAATATCTTTCTTAAAAATCTTTAAACTTTTAACGGTCACCATTTTTATTTTATGGCTTCATTCGATATTATATTTTAATAATTTTATAACTTTTACATTAATATTTCTGATAACTGTGCGCAATATAGGTAGTATTTCATTATGATTTGATACTGAGCTAAGTTACACAACATTAGGCATGTAAACCTAAAAACAATTTTGAATTGTATGACCTCATTAAAACTTTGGACCTCGATTACTTAATTTTTTATTAATGTGAGTAGACTGCACACCCTGTAATTTTTTTTTATTCCTCACACATTGCGATAACGATGACTGAATCACTAATAAAGCCGCTATTGGCTGTTGTTGTTTAAAAACATAATAATCATAATGGCTTAATATGTATAGACTTTAGTAGAAATTATAAACAGTGACGTCGGCTATGATTTTAAATATTAGATAATATAATCGATAGGCTAAATAATTGTGACAACAATGATAATTTTATATTTATTTCTATATCTGTCTGCTCATTCATACGTACAATGATTTTCACATATCTGTCTATATACCATACTACATACTATATATATTATTATATAACTATAATAATAATGTGCCATCCTATTAAGACTGATACCGATTCAGTTCAGACCCAAGTGCTTTAACGATTTCATTCAAAATTTTGAGTACAGTTTACGATCCTTTGCTCCTAAACTAATTAAAAAGACAAAAAAATTGTACGAAGCAGAAAAGAGACTAAGCTTTTGACAAACATACTTATATAACAATGTCCTCAGGTCAGTGGCTAAATGATTTGATGGAATATTTTTTTTTTTTTTTCAATTTACACAAGACTTACAAGAGATTTACAAGATTTTTTTATCGTGAATGTGTAACATGCAGTATGGAAAAATACATGAGATAAAAATGAATATCTGCTCATCCTGAAGATATCAGAAATCTAGTACCAACTGAAAAACGAAGTCAGCGACGAAGTCATATAATCAGAAGCCCTCAAGATAATAACATTAATCACGATGTCTCTCAGACATATAAATATGCGTCTGTTACTATGTAGGTACCTATCTATATACATTTAAAACAAGTGCTGTGATTATGGAATACGATAACAAATATAAAATTATGTAACAGGTTTTTACGTAATTTAAACTTAATCAATAATTAGTTTTTCATTCAAAAATTATAATAATATTTTAAATAATTGATTTTTCTTGTGCAGACCTGAAGATGTTCGATGTTCTTCTTCTAAATAGCTTCTGCAGCGAATCACCGCAATTATGCCATGTTTATAAACTTATTAAGGGCGAGACACCAATATCGTTTTTCAAGAAATTTTACCAGACCCAGGTTAGCCACGACAATAAATTTGTTGCCACCCCAACGACATTCAGGTGGTCGATGTGGTTGATTTTAGGGGGCAAACTGAAGAAAATTCAATCGTTGTGTAGAACACAAATAAATTCAATCATTGTGTCAAGAGTTACAAATTTATCAGTCGCTTGGAGGTGTGTTAGTTACATAATGACAGGTCCAACTAATCCAAAACATATAAATATGAGTATATATAACCAATGTATTTATATATCGTAGATATATAAATACATTGGTTATTTTTTACGTTATGTTAAGAGTGATATTTAAAATTTGACCAGTCTGCAGCTTGCACCACCCAAGTGTTAACATGGTGAGAGGGAGGCAGTTTTGAATTATCAGATTTACGATCACAGTTAAAAACTGGGAGGAAAGCCTGGTCTAGCCTTTTTGCCTTACCGCCGTTTAAAAAGGCTAGAGAAATAAAAGGTTAGAAAATTAATCTTATAGTTCAAAACTGCCTTTGATCCAAACTGTCTCTCTTTTCCCCTGTTATTAAAAGTCACATCTAACTAAAAGTATCTACTATTTTAAATCCTGGGAAGTTTGGGATGAAAGACATGCGAGACATTGCTCATATTAAACGACAAGTACTTACGTGTACTAAACACCATTCAACCTACTTCAATCTCTGCTTATTATTAGTTACAAGGTTACTTTGTATACAAATAAAGTAATTTATTCGTATTTAATACGAAGAAAAAATCTAGTAAATAAAAGGTGAATCTATAATTAGACTACCGTTTTTTTACACTATCAAAATTGCGTGTGTCATCTTCTGACCGTGTTTCTGTTTAATTAGTTCGGTAGACTAATAAACCAATAATTTATCACTGATGTATTTTTATTTCTGCGCTAAAATAATTGGTCTGTATGTTTATAACTGCCAGTTCGACTTCCATTTTCAACACAGATTTGTGTACGGCATTATGCTTATATAAAAAAATCATAATAATTTTTATCAATACATAAATTTTAATAATGTGATAAAACCGGAAGCAAATTCTGTCTACATATATTTTTCCCGCGTTGTACGAATCACGTGCAACGCAGTTGTAAGTGCGGGAGTGCCGGTTGTATATTCCTAGTACGTGACCTCTTTTGTGAACTCACTTCCGATTGTCAGGTATCTAAATCAAACCGTTCAACTGTAACGGCCATCATGGACGACACGAAATAAGTTAGTCGTTTGTTCTGTCAAGGTGTTTGTATTTCTTAGATAGGTAAATGCTTCTCAATGTTCAATACAAGTTGCTGATATGTTGCCAACCTCGCCTGCTTATTCGGTGTAGGCCCTGTCGCAAGATTTCTGCTCGGGATTGGAGTGTCAGACAGTAGTCGTTCTGCAAAAACCAAGCAGATGTATTAGTTTCTTGGGATGGTGTTATAGCTTGAATCGCTTTTCACCAGGGAACCATTGTATAGAGATTGGTTTATGTTAGTGTTAGCGTTAGCTATTTCTTATGTAATTAATTTATGGTGTATACAGTACATTATTACATACTAGCTTTCGCCCGCAGCCCCGCCCACGTGGATGTCGGTTATCGCGACTAAACATCGCCTATGTCCTTTCTCAAGGTCTAATCTACCCCTATACCAAATTTCATCAAAATCGGTTCAGTGGTTTAGGCGTGAAAGCGTAACAAACAGACAGACAGACAGACAGACAGAGTTACTTTCACATTTATAATATTAAAGTAGGTATGGATATGAATATGGCAAATAATTTATTTGAGGCGTAATTAAAATAAATAATTAAAGACTAAGGTAATTAAAATTCTCGTTTTAAGTTATCTATTGAGCTTTGAAGTGGTTAAATATAATGAGAAGTAGCCTGATACGGTTAAATCATGTATTGTTGAATCACGAGCAACTGTCACTATAACATTGTGTGCTATGCACCCATTGTGTTAAAATTGACGTTTGGCCTAAATAACAATGATAAATGTGCTCGATATACAACACGATCGCTTAGGTCTTCAATACCTATGTATGCGTGTGTGGCTGTAATATATACGGTTAATAAATTATTTTCAACTAAACCGTTTTATACAAATATTAAAATTGCAGGTCTCACTGACGTATTTATTTATTTAATTCTCGGGTTTATATATAATTTATTTGCAGATTTATGCTTGTCAGTACATAATTGGCCAGATTATGTTAAATTGCAGTTGATTGATAGGTAGGTACTAGGTATATTTAAATGTGAACGGGATAGTACAGATGCAACTATAGTACATTTATATAGGTAGTATATCTGTATAGAGTTTTAAACTTTTACGGTTAGGTATATGTTTATATACATATACCTAATTTAATTTTTTCATTGACTGGGGTAACAGTACAATGTTTCATAAAATATTGACCGTGTTCTTCGCTACACCCTGTTGTTTCATTGGTGGAATAGATTATGAATTTTTGATAGATGGGACATCATTAGAGTCATAAACTGACAAGATATCTGTCCACTAAGATAGCGTGAGATTATCTCGTCGCACACGCGCTTTCCATGTTCTGTCAGTATTCCATGGTCAAAACGTCTCGAAACAAGATCATCTGCAAGATAATCGTATTTACAACATTTGTTGTATATTCGACTCTCTGCGATTCTATCGATGAGTATATCGATATAATCGCATGTATTACCCGCATATCGTGTCGTAATTTCAAGATATACGGCATTGATACGCGTAAATGCGACTGTACATGCAAATGTACATTTTTATGTTAAACAGCACAGTTTTGCTACAATAAGGGAGAGTTTAGCAAACTGCTGTACCTACATAGTGAGCAGTTATCGACTATTGATGTAGCAACAAACCTTTGCTCCTTTGTGAGATGCCAACCCTGTAATATGAAGAAGCATGCATAGATTTTGAATAACTTCATAATAATAATAATTAAAGAAATTTATTTTTTTATTTAAGTGTTTTTAAAACTATTAGTTATTTTATGTCAGACTATGGTATATATGGCTCATATAAATATCCCTTAAAAGTTGACAAATAATGGAAAAGAGGAGTGACCCGGGAGCTCGAAAGGTCAAGCTAAACTTGTACCGGTATTGTCTCTTGGATAAGAGGACTTATTTTACAAAGTAGCTTAATGAAGAACATTTTGCTGGTTTGCCATTTCTGTTTGTTATAATCGTTGAATATAATAGGGCTAATCGTTGACCCACTGCAGTGATAAATGCTACGTTTTTACAATGCTGCGTGTTCAAGTTGAGAAACTACTAATTTTAATTTACCTATTTTACATAACTTACAGTTATAGTCCAGTTCAAAATGTTTGCCAGTTGTTTATGTCTAGCTAAGGATATGATTGTAACTTGTTGTGTATCAATAAAAAAAAAAAAAAAAAACCGAGTTGTTGTATCAAATAATAGCCGTTTTACAAAAGGGTATGTTTTAAGCCATCGCTAATTAGATTTTTTAAATATCTTAAAGCGTATCCGAAAAATAGTAGATCTGTCGGCAAGCAGTATACTAAGGTGTACTTAGTAGAAGCGAAAAGTTTTCAACAGATCTTAAGTATTAATTATAATAAACTAGCTGTTGCCCGCGGCTCCGCCCGCGTGGAATTCTGATCCCGTTCATCGCTGATATATAGCCTATATGTTAATCCAGGGTATAACCTATATACATACCAAATTTCAACCAAATCGGTCCAGCCGTTTATGCGTGAAAGAGTAACAAACATCCACACATCCACACATCCACACATCCATTCTCACAAACTTTCACATTTATAATATTAGTAGGATGCTAAACGCAGGCACATAAGCTATAGTATATTGCTTGCAAATAATTGAATCAGCATCGTGTATAGAATATAATGTTAACAAGTATCTTTTTATACCGCAGTGGTCCTATTCTGTAGGTATGTATATAAATTCGACGTCGAATCTCCTTCAAACGTGGAGCTCACTACGGGGATTTTAGTACTTTAGCGCACTATTGCCCAATCGGATCTGCCGAAGCTAATGCGTATATTGCACAATAGCGCGTTGATAGAATCAATAGGAAGCTCCTAAACATTGCCGAAATGAACTCCTCGCATGAGTGAAATTCGACATCGAATTTATGGATTCAAGTCCAGCAGGCACATGCTGTAAGAACGTTTCGAACGATCGAACGAACTCGACAGCTCAATCCGCGGCCATATTTCCATTCTGCTTGCTTTAAATTTCGTGTCGTCACGTTCTCGAGCATGAGGGTGATGTATATTTACGTGTTCGACAACGTGACATCACCAAAACAGCTTGCGATATTGAAATATCACTGCAGATTCAGCTTTCGAGTTCGTTCGATTGTTCGAAATGTTCTTACAGCATGTGCCTACAGCAGGCACATGCTGTAAGAACGTTTCGAACGATCGAACGAATTTGACAGCTGAATCCGCAGTGAGATTTCAATTTCGCCTGCTAAAATTTGGCCACGTGATCACAAGTCGACAGTGGTGTATGTCTGTGTGCTCGAAAACGTGACGTTATCAAATTTACAGCATGCGAAATTGAAATCTCACCGCGGATTCAGCTGTCGAGTTCATCCGATCGTTCGAAATGTTGTTACAGCATGTCATTGTGCCAGCAGGACACGTGTAAAGAATAACACTACAATAATAGTTAAAAACTGTTATATCTTACAGTTCTTTATTAATGGAAATATACTACAAATCACAAAGTGGCTAATTATATTCTTAGCCTTGAGAATATGTTAAGATTAGTATATTCCGTACCTATTACGAGTGAGTAATACGCTTCTTGAAAACCTATAAATAATAAAAGTTATTAATAGCCGTCATACATTAGCATGTGTTATCGAAACATCTAAGAAAACATCGCAAAAGCGTGTAACAATTAATCAATAATTCGTATTAACAGTAATTTGACTACTTGACAAACTTAAGGAGCTGGTTAATTCATTACTCGATTTGCTGTGAGCGATCAGTCAAAATATTAATGGATACATCAAACCATAATCGAATCATAAATCTTCGTCTTTTGAATATTGATGAAATAATCAATGAGTATGAAAAGTATTGTCATGATTGAACGCTTTTACTTTCGAGTAGCGAGTGTGATTAATAATTATGTTAAGAATAGGTAGATATGATATGATGATATAAGAGACTGACAAATAGAATAACCTTAAAGTGTAGGGAATGCAGGGAAAAAGATTTGGAAAATGACTGTGACAACATAGATAAATACATGAGGGAAGGAAAAATTGATAAAGCATATGCCATAATTAACAAGCTAGGCAAGGTACACAGACATAAGAGTACTGTAATACAGAATGAATCAGGCCAATTGGAAATAGAGAATAAGGCTATCGCAGAGCGATGGAGGAGGTACGTCGAGAAACTTTACGAAGGGGGCGGACTATCGGAGGAAGATATAGAGAAGAGAAGTGAGGTAGAGGGAGATAGACTTGGACCGCCTATTTTAAGAAGGGAATTTGACATGGCCTTGAACAGTGTACAGAATGGGAAGGCGGCGGGAACAGATGGAATATATATAGAACTCATAAAATATGCTAGTTGTCAACCAATGCATGACGAGCTATTCCAAATCACTCAACTTATATATACGGAAGGAAAGGTACCTAGAGATTTTAAAATGAGCAAAACAGTCACACTGCCTAAAAAGCAAAATACCGTAAAATGTGAGGAGCACCGAACTTTGAGCCTCGTCTCACAGGTCTCAAAAATACTTTTAAAAATATTGCAAAATAGATTGAGAGCTAAGGTGGAAGAAGTGGTTGGAGATGATCAGTACGGATTCAGAAAGCAAAGAGGGACGAGAGAGGCTATACTGGCACTGAGACTGATTGTGGAAAGGAGAATGGAGTTGGGGTTGGAGACACATGTGGCATTTATCGACCTGGAAAAGGCGTTCGACAGAGTGGACTGGAGGCTCATGATGGGGGCACTGAAGGAGGCGGGGGTGGATTACAGAGATAGAAAGATTGTTATGGAATTGTACAGGGAGCAGGAAACGACAATTGAGGTTAATGAAGAAAGGGAAACAGCCAGAATCCAGCAGGGCGTGAGACAAGGGTGTCCTCTATCGCCACTTATATTCAACATGTTCATAGAGAGTGCAATTAAGGAAATTAAAGAAAGCTCTAGTGGGGGGGTAACATTCAATGGGCATAACATTAAATTTGTTAGATTTGCAGATGATATTGCTGCACTTGCAGAAAGTGAAAACGAATTGCAAGAACTGGTCAGCGCCATGAGTACCGTTTTTCAGAAGTTCAGACTGACGATAAATGTAAATAAAACAAAAGTCATGATAGCAACTAAACATCCAACAAGAACTAGGCCTATTGTATTAAATGGCAATACATTAGAGCAAGTGTATAGTTTCAGATATCTCGGAAGTATTGTTAACAGTGATTCGAGAAGCACGCCGGATATAGTGACGAGAGTTGCCATGGCGAAACAAGCGTTTAATAATAAAAAACATCTATGCAAAGTGAAAAACATATCGTTAATAATAAGAAAAAGGTTTATAAAGTCTTATATCTGGAGCATTGCACTCTATGGATGTGAAACGTGGACTATGACACAGAAGGACAGGGAGCGGCTGGAGGCGTTCGAAATGTGGTGCTGGAGAAGGATGGAGGGAATAAGCTGGATGGACAGGATAACAAATGAAGAGGTACTGAAGAGGGTACAAGAGGGAAGGTCTATTTTGAAAACGATCGAGAGCCGCAGAGGAAAAATGATTGGCCACCTGATGCGACATGATTTGTTTCTAAAAAACATAATTGAAGGAAAAATAGAAGGAAAAAGAGGAAGGGTTAGGCCAAGAGGAACTTTTATGAAACAAATAAAGGAAAAGATACATGTCGCGTCGTATCGGGAAGTCAAGCAATTGGCGGAGGAAAGAGAAGAATGGCGATTTCTCCACCGACAAGAGCACAGCTCTTAAATTTAGAGAGAGAGAGGTAGATATGGCGATACTAAAAGATGGCTTCTGGTTCAACAAACAAAACAATCAAATATTAATGTAAGTTAAAAAACATAAGTAGGTTGGTATTTATAAGAAATACAGTTTGAAAGCTAGTATTTTAGACTTGCCGCAAGGGGTATCGGACTTAGAAAATGCAATCATATTGTGACAGCAAATAATTATAGCAAAATAAAAGACAACTAAACTAAATTAAAAAAATAATGATAGCAAATTTAATGAAAAGGCAACTAAACAAAATGTAAAAAAAAAACAAAACCTTTAGATATTTCCATTTGGTTGTCCTAAATTCGTGCATAAAGTCAGTGAATGCTAAAGTACCTCCCGTCAATTATTTAATTCCGCGGCCCGGTCAGGAAGTCCCTTATTCTGACGAATATAATCTTACAATCGTATGGACACGCAACTAAACTCTTGAGAAACTTTGGTAATATCAATTTAAATGTAATAGAATATTATTATAGTTATAAGGAATTATACTTCATTGGCTTCAGAGTTAGCAACGCATAAAACATTTTTATTCAGGCTCTTTATTCTATACTGCACCATATTGTGTGATTCTACGCCTAAAACAACTTTAATTAGTGTGGGGATACAAATTGAAGTAGGTAGATTTGGTTATAGTTGGGTCATCGTAGAGACGGACGATTTACAGATCAAAGCAAAGCCACTAAATTGTTTTAAAACATTTTGTTTAATAGCTCGCCAGACAATGAAGAACAATTATTCTTAATTCTAATAAGCGCGATTTCACTGTACAGCAAGTCAGACAGCCGCAGCCGCCAGCTTCGTTGTAAATAACATCATTGTACATGTGACTAGTGACAACCCTCGCGTTCCTCAGAATTGAATTTAATTGACTCTGGTTCTAAAAATAGCTCTGGACTGAGACTATCAGGGCTGGCACGCTGACGAAACGTGATATGGCCCTTAAGTGCACTGTGTTAAGGAGCCTATTAAATAAATATTGAACCAAATTACTGTCTTTCTGATATTGCCTTCTGTAGATTTCTGTGGTGATATATCTACATTGAATGTGTGAGCTCATAGATGTAAGCTATCCTGTTGTTTCGGGCAGATGCAAACTCATTAAGAACTCAATTATAATTAGGTATGTCATGTATCCCGAAAAAAGCAAGCAGAAGTATATTAACCATACCTTAGGATTTCCCACAATATTTATCGGTGGCTAAAACATACAATACATATTTCGTGTCTTCATATTTACTATCCTCACAACTTCTACGGCAAACGGCAAGAACCAGTTAGCTCTTACCGTGAGTGTACTACGTGGGATTAATGACTCTTGCATTCCATTCTACTTCACTATATACCAAATTTTCACTAGTATTTTATTCACTCAGTTGCCTGTACGAGGCCTCTGGAATTCGCTGCATAATAAGAGTTTATCTAGTTTCATCATATGAATCGAGGTGGCCTAACCTAACCTAAAAGCTATATCGTGAAAATGCCTGATGTCATATTATTAGGTATGTATACCTAAGTGTTTCCTTTATACCACAAGATAATCTTACTTTATCGGAATAACTTTCGGATGGTACAATGATTTCTGTAATCGTGAAATGGTAATGGTAATCAAGTGAAATGTCGCAATGTCAAAGTCGATATCTGTTTAGTGCCGGTTTATCAAATGTTTAAGTCCACAGGACGAGGATGTGCAGGTATTCTGTGTGCATCTACTTTAGTGCTCACATCAAAATAATATTGTCGAGGTACCTAATTCCATTTATAGATAAAAAATAATTGTAGTTTTGTTATCTCACAATGAAATTTCTCTACTTTCATCTCTTTCCCCAGTAGACTAACTCACAATAATTTATTACACCTCTTTCTATCCCCTTTTATTGCTCGCCACGATCTCCTGGTCTGCTACCAGCAAGAGGAGATCGCGGAAAGCAAAGCAAGAAATTCCTCTAAAATAACCACTGTAATAATATAATAATCCTCCTAGCGTTAATTCCCAGTCGCATCCGAAGCTTTCAGCTCGGAGTCTGGGGTCCGCTTTTACCAGTCATAGCTACAGATTTGGCTAGACCTCGATAACCACTGTAATAATATATGTATAGAATATATACACACCATCTATTTGATGTCATCTATACTCTATACTATTATACAGGGTGGAAGATTTTAACCTTACCTGGAGGGCAAGTACTTTAAATACTGGAGATAGCTAATTTCACTCAAAGGAAACATTCCTTTATTTTAAAAAAGAAACAAAACAGCATTCATAGTTTTTTGAAAATTCCCTTACCATGCCCGGTAATCGAACCGACTAAAATCCAAAAAAATAACATCCTGTATTTTTATAGCATCAATCGATAGTGTCAATCATGAGGATCGAAACTCTCTATTAAACATGGTAAATTAAATGAAAGGAAGTCAATAAAATCTTAACTTATAAATTCCATTCCAACAGATACAGTACTTTTGATCAACGTGCCATCACATACCTTATCAACAATAACGCCATTTATTTAGTAAAATGAGTACTAAATGACTAAACTTTGATTCCGATTTAGAATGTAACGTTATTGTGTGACTGCATGAGGTAGTCAAGTCACCCGATTTTTTTTTATAAAGAATATTAGTAACCGAAATTACTAATATTCCTGTTAACCCCCCCAAGTAAGCTAAATTGCTTGTACTAGGAGTGGGTTCACGTCTGTAGTGTAATGGTCAGGATTCGAACCCGGGACCTCTCGATCGTAAAGTTGACTCCTTAACCACTAAGCTACCGACGGCGACGCTACTATTATGTCGATTTAGGTCCAAGATACGTGTCTCGAGGTATACCTACTTGGTTGGGCTTGGAAATCACTTCGTGGTACACAGCATCGCACCCTGGGCAACGGAGATGGCGAGAGAATTGCTTTATTGGTTCGTCTTATAATACGTTAATTGAGACTTTTGAATTAACCTGAGACGGCATGCGGTTTTAATCGGTTTGAGTCGAGAGAGTAAATATCCCTGCTGGCCAGTGAGGGCCAGCCATGAAAAACAGGGACAAGTAATTTAAATATGGAATTTTATTCTTAATATGATACCTAGGTGATGGATCCTTGAGTTAAGTTCTCTATTTTGTTAAATCGAATTTGAAAATTGAATTTTCAGGGATTTCCTTTCATTTAATTAACCATGTTTGTTAGACAGATTTGATCCTTATGATTTATACTATTGATTGATGTCATAAAAATACAGGATGTTATTTTTTCGGATTTTAGTTGGTTCGATTACCGGGTGTGGCAAGCGAATTTCCAAAAATCTATGAATGCAGTTTTATTTCTTTTTAAAAATAATGGAATGTTTTCTTTGAGTGAAATTCGGTATCTCCAGTATTTAGAGAACTTTCCCTCCAGGTAGGGGAAGGTGGTCACCATTCGTACGCGGGGCACATTCGTACAGTTATTATAACAAAAAAACTAAACGGCACACACACACGCTTTTGCTTGTGTGGGTAGACGTACCGGCCGCCATGTTGCTAGCAGAGTTTCGCGCCAGTCGTACCACAGTGTTTCGGCTGACACGACTTAACGTGTTTTCGCGCGCGGTGAGTAAATTTTTTACCTAAACTTAATTCGATATTGTAAGTAGATTTGTTATGTTTCTGACAAAGTAGTGGTGATTAATACTAATGTTAACATTGACTATTTTGAGCTTTAATTGTTATATTTCTGAAACTAGGTATATTAGAATTTCTATAAAGTTATATTTTAATTTTGTGCAAGGCATGGGGTGCATTCGGACAGCCAAACAGGGGAGCATTCGTACGCGTACGAATGCTCCCCTTTTATTAACCACCAGTACATGAAAATTAGATTTTTATACAATATGGATACGACATATAGGCAATAATTGAAACCATATACTTGGTACCCCCTAAGCTTCAAGCAGGAAAAGTTTGAACAAAATTGGTCCAGTATTAAGGGCAGAAACTAGAGTTTTAATTTTATAGAATTTGAACAACTTTGAGCACTCTGTAGAATCGCATGTTGCCGCTTAGCTGTTCAAGTAAGTTACCTACTATGCCTATTGTTGTGTGTGTGTGTGTGAAGGTGTGTGCGTATTTATTAATGACTTATGACACGGTCAATGACTTTAAAGCAATGGATGAAACTATTTAACTTAGCTTATCTTCGGAAGAAACCGGGATCATCATGGTCATTCTTTTTTCCTGATATAGAAGACATACACACCCTGTATATAACCGATGTCGCCATGCTCCTCCCTGATCCACAACCTCGATCGGGCTGTACAGCTAGAATGGCTAGACTTTTTACTTTTCCAGTTAATTTAAGTAATTATAATGTGCAATAACTTCCAAAGTAACAACCAAATGTATGATTATCTACCTTAAGTTTAGATTTTCAAAGACTGTAAAACGATCTCATAGAAAATAATTGTAA
Source organism: Eilema depressum (assembly GCA_914767945.1). Taxonomy (NCBI): domain Eukaryota; kingdom Metazoa; phylum Arthropoda; class Insecta; order Lepidoptera; family Erebidae; genus Eilema; species Eilema depressum. The sequence goes on from OU612026.1 coordinate 8,607,844, forward strand.
GGATATCACTTAGACTGATTGTGAAGCTAAGAATTATTTATCAATAAGTGAACTAAGAATAAAAGTTTTATTTTGTTATGTTTCTAATGAAAAATTTATCGAATATGAGTCAAGTCAAATGTTATTAGGTTGGTTCTTTGATAAATAAATATTTTTATAATAATTAATACAAATTCAACGACTTTAATAGGCTTTTTAATTACCCTGTATGAATCTACCCCATTGCGTATGAAAGTACCCCACCTACTGTACGGACGTACCCCACGTACGGGGTAGGTTCGTACAAATATCTTATCGTAGAAAAATAACAATAACTCTTTAACCTTTTGACATAATAGTTTCGGAATTTTTTGTAATAAACTATAATATATTTGCTACACTTAGGTATATAAACTAGATAAATTCGACTATTAATCATAAATTTAAAAAATAAAAACTAAAAAGCGTACGAATGGTGACCACCTTCCCCTAAGGTTAAAATCTTCCACCCTGTATAATTGTAAAGTGGTCGTGTCTGTAAATCCCTACTAATCCCTACTAATATTATAAATGCGAAAGTAACTCTGTCTGTCTGTCTGTCTGTCTCACTTTTACGACTAAACCGCTGAACCGATTTTGATGAAATTTGGTATAGAGGTAGGTTAGACCTTGAGAAAGGACATAGGCTATGTTTGGTCGCGATAACCGACATCCACGCGGGCGGAGCCGCGGGCAAAAGCTAGTTGGAGATATTAAAAAAAAATACTTGGGTTATGTTATGTTAACGATACTGAACACGAAAATATATTTTTTTAATTTCCTGTCTGTTTGTCTGTTTATCTGTTTGTCTGTTTGTCCGCGATGGACGCAAAAACTACTGGACGGATTTTGATGCGGTTTTTTTTTGTTAGAAAGAGTTTACTCAGAATTAAAATCTTACGTTTGTTTGATCGCAATCGATTGAGTAGAACTGAAGATATGAGCAAAGGTCGTGTTAAAAGAGATGCACGCGGGCGGAGCCGCGGGCGGAAGGCTAGTGTTTTATATAAATAAATAATGTCTACTAGGTACCTATATAACAGAAGCATCTCTTAAAACTCCTAAAAGGGTCCAAATGATCAATATTTACTGTTCACAAATTCTAATAAGAACATTAAATAAATATATTATGTAATATACAAATACAAACAAACTATGATGTACAGGTGGCTCTCAAAAGTGGCCGAGCACAAATTTACAAACGATGTTTTCATTGACATACATCATCACATAATATTTTTTTTATGATTAAGTAATCATGTAATCGTCAGAGGACAAAGTTTGAGAATATTGAATTTTGTTAATCTATTATATATTATGACAGGTTTTAGAACGAAATTAGTACTTTGCAGAGCGACTTTACAAATTAAGCAATCAAAACAGCAGCTTTTAAGATTTATTCACCGTAGAAACGTTTATTCTTAGTATAATAGTTTATTGATTAATTATTATGACTTCTTAAAAAGCCCATTATAGCGCTGAAAATAAATATGGAAAATAATAATCGTATATTATGCTGACGGTTTCGAAACTGTGTTACGGTATCTATCTAATTATTATAATAATAAGTGTTGCAAAATACGAACCAACGTGTTTGTACATAATGTATTTTAGTTATCTTATTATAATGAATAATTTGACCGATTGAAGACATTATTCATTTAGTATCTATTGTTTTATCACGAGGATGGTTCCTAGATATGATAAGATGCGATAGGTGGGGCTGAAGTTATTAATAAATTCTCTATTTATGCATCAAAATCACTTTTATGTTGCGTTAGTGCCAAAAAGGAAAATAACTCATCTAGTTATTTATAAATGTGCACTGGCCGGTGAATACTCTGGCAACAGCTAATATTTCATTAAAATCTTAATAGATTTTTTAATCATCAAATACATTTATGTAAGCATACGCGTCAATTATCTCAATAGGTACTCTTATCCTGCTATATCCTGACGGGTAATTTCGAGGATTGGACGAAGCTATTGTCACATCAGATGAATGCAAAGGAAAACGAGAGAAAAGAGTAACAAAGAAATGCGAGTGACTAACGATTTAATCGATTTAACTGACGAACTTATAGCCAGAAATTTGACTTCAAAGATCAGGCACATTTATGTATTTACTACAAGATTTGAAATATGTAGGTATGTGATTTTAATCAAGTTAACAAATTAGTATAAATCAATCACCTAATTCAAATCCTATAGGTAACAAAGTAACATTCTCGAACTTTGAAGTCGATTTTTTTGGATATGAATTATTTCTGTTTGGTGTAATTTCATTGAATACAACTTCGGAAAATAAGTCGTACATTATACTCCCAGGTACTTTCATGACGTATAATTATTTGAATATTGCTGATTGTCATGTCGCATTGTGGCCATATAGCAAGCAACATTCGCCGTCTTGTGGGTCTCAGTAACCATGACCGACGTGACATTTTCAGCTATAAATGTATCACGATTGTGTGCATATGAATCGGCATGTGCTCTTACTATGATGATGTTTTATGTACACCCACTAGATAAGGACAATTAAGTAGGTACAGAACAAGAACACCCACTGTCTAAACTGGAGTAAGGTCGCTTTAGATTATCATGTCATTATACTCATTATACCAATGTCTTCGGTTCGTCCTTAAAAGAAATGACGACATTGCTGCGGTAATCCGCACACTTCTAGAATATCGCATGCAACACTTGTTTTAACATCTATAGACGTAATTTAGCGACTAGTTATATATAACGAGAATCCTTAGCGCTGAATAAAAGCAACCGTAATGTCTATTCCATAAATCAAACTATTAATTAATCTTGTGAATAGTCTTGGCGCCATTAGCCATGATTATTATAACATTTCGGAAGTTCAATCATTGACTTGAAACAAGCCTACCTTGAAGCATAATTCTTTTTACCAAATATGTTCAAAAGGAATATTACTAACATTATGTTACCTTTTATCTTTGAAATTACATTCGTTAAAACTTTATATACTATATCTGATCAAATGTGAATATCTGTTCAAGTGTGAAAGCTTAGAGTATACATTGCTATAGAGCGCGCCTTATAAGTATGAATTGCTTCACGGGTATGAACAGTACCGAGGCTCCTGGCTCAACCTCAAGCAGTAGCAAAACAAAACCCATCAAAATGACTTCGCAAGTAATATTTAATTCGATATGTTAAATCAAAATTTTATACAACATCGTATATTTATAGTAATAATGACGCAAAAATACCGCAAAATGACGCCATTTTTTTGTATTTTGGCTTTAATTTTATCCATGCATATCAAATCGAACAACAAACTTCATAACAACAAACTACATTAATAAGTGCATCTATTGATATTTTCGGTAATGCATGAAACGTCACTATAGGTGTGCTATACGTACCATCACAAAGTATGCTCTATTCCACTTTAATCCACTAAACAAATCCAGCGATGGATTTGTTTCAACTTTTTTTTCCACTCTGATCCATCGATGGATTTGTTTCCACTTTTTCTTCCACTCTGATCCATCGATGGATTTATCTGCTAACACTCGGCGCCAAAGACCTGAGTGATAGGCGCGCTCTATAATTATAATAAATATACTCTAACGCCCGTAGCACATCTCCGCTGTTTCGCGGCGAACAGCGGAACTGCTAGTTGAGTTTCGCTGTGTTCAAGTGTAGCTGGAGCAGCGAAACATGAGCGGAACTTGACACTTGTTATCTAATATGGAGCGCGTACCCGAATCTAACTGGTCCGTTTAGAACGCATGCGCCAACTACCTGACTTCTGATTGCTCCGTTCAACATGATAACGTCTTTTTCGCATGCGCGAACTTGATACCGTGCGTCAAGAACTTTCAAAATCAACAGGGCCGAAATTGGGTAATTGGCTGTCTAGTTAAATTATTAGTTACTTTATGGTGAGTGATAGGGAAAGGAGATGTTCACTTTTTGTATGGACAATGGGGACACTAATTTGCACAAATATAATATATATAAATTAGTTTTATATTTGGTACCATTATACGTTAACATTACATTTAGATAAATATAATATTAATACAATTAAAAGTCTATTATTATAATAAAAAGCGTACCTTCCACATTTAATTCTCTCTGAATTTCTAGCCATGCTTGCAATTTTTCCACGTTATTTTTATAATGTGGATGGCTTATTAAATAAATAACGGGTCTATTTCTGATCTCTATGAGAAGCTTTTCGGTATATTCCACGTCCATCATTTAAAAAAACGTAGTTACGCTCAGTAGCTTTACCATGAATTGACACCAAAATTTGACAACTTCGTTACCAAATCGAATTGTGTATGCGAATCTGATTGGTCTGTGTAGAACGCATGCGCGAATTTTCTGACTTCTGATTGCTCCGTTTAAAATGACAACGTGATTTCGCATGCGCGATCCTTCGCAACCGTGTGTAGATTTCGAATCGTCGTCGCCTGTCAAAATCCAGGGCCGTATAGGCACAGATTACCTAATAGTTGGAACAGATAACTCACTGCCTGGAAAATTAACGATCCAACTCAGATAAGTGCCTACTAGTCCACGTGATCAACCACCTCCATACGAATATGTATCTTAACAGACAGCCATACGGTTATTATTACTTTGCAGTCGCTCGGGGTCGTCCTCGTAGTTACGTATAATGACGCTAGGGTTGCCTCGCTTAAAAAAGGCTTTACACTAGTTTACAATAGTTTGACATTTTTCTCACCTATTCATCGAATATCGAATAATAGCCGAATATTATTGGACATTCGGTCAATATGTATTTCATCTCAATCACAATCCTACCGGTCAGCAACTCAAGAGTAGGTAAGCTTAGACAAGGACTTAGATAAACTACTATTCTCAGTGCACAGTGGCGATTATTATATATTTGGTCTGAACGCAAACAATGCAGTAGAGGTAACGCACCGACAATTATACCTACACAAGTACACGAGAGTCAAACGCCAGCCCGCGACAGAGCGGTGCGGGCGGCGGCGGCCATCGCCGGTCGCTGATCGCCTCGCGATACCATCCTACGAGTACTTACAATTTTTTATTTATGATTGCATTCAAGTGTTAAGACTGAACCCGAGCCGTTAGCTATAAGTAGGTACTAGGTCAGATAACTACATCTTGTAACAACCAATCTGTTACTGAATAGACTAAGTACTGAATCCAACATTTTTTAAGTCTTTCCGTATAGTAGGTAGCGAAGTGGGTAGGTAGGTACCTATATTACTTTGTACAAGATATGTACCTACCTATGTATATTAAATATTGTCATAGGTAGGTACCTACAGTAACTTAACGAATGTAATTACACTTATTAAGTAAGTACCTACTTGCCGTTCTTCATTAACAGGCAAGCAGAAGTAAGATTTTTATTTGATTTGTTAGATTCGCATCATTTGATTTGTTAGATTCGCATCCGTGATATGCTTTCATAATAGCATCATAGATTGAGTAGGTATTAATTATATTAATAACAAACAAAAAGACTCAACAAACAAAAAGATTGAAACGTAATAATATAACCAAACCTCTTTATTACGCGCGTGTGCACGCGCGGCTAGCGACAGCCCGACTGACGACCGAGGACCGTCGGCGACCGGCGGCGAGAGCGCGCAAGTACATAGAGTGAGCGTGGCCTGGTATAGGGTATTTGGCTGTCAAGTCAAATTAAATACTTTTTACTAAACGTAACAGTAAGTTATAAATATGTATACTAATATAATCGATGATTAATAATTATTAATTATATTGACCAATTATTATTTATATTATGATTGGACAATTTCTATGGTTGGACAATTAAAGAGTGATTGTCATTTTTCATAATTGGACATATAAGTCGTGCAAAGGACACATTTGACGTTATTGCTGGACTGGTCGCCGAGTGCAGACCGAGGGTTCAGATTCAGCCACCTGTCACCGCTTCAACCCGCTGGCGAAGTGGTGTGACATTCATATCCTTCCTTTCCGGAGTACAATGGGGACACCGTGCTTTTCACACCTGAGGGCTCTTAAATTATGGCCTAGAATCAGTCGGGGAGTGCGTAATAGGAGGCGTGCGGTTTTGAGTAGGTGCGATGGCCGACCGGAGTGGTATTTGAAGGGACTACCGAAAAAAGTAGGAGCGTGATCAGAATTCGACGTGTGTGGAGCCGTGGGCAGCAGCTATGTATAATACTAGCAGTTGCCCGCGGCTCCGCCCGCGTGGAATTCGGATTCCGTTCCCACTTTTTTTTCGTGCTAAAGTTCCCTCGGATATGGTCAGGAGTGATTGTCGAACTGAACTGAACTCTGAACCACTAAAAACGCATGCCATCACGGGTCTTTATTTGCTAGCCTATGTTACTCCCATTATTGAAATCAGTCAACAACAAACAAAAAAAAAGGACTTTCCTCTTTAGAATATTAGTGTACCTAGATGTAGGTAATACCATCCTGTACAAAAAACTTTAGACGGCGAAAAAATAATCAAAGTAAAACTTTTTTACTGATCTTGATTCATTTGGAATTTAAAAGACCCCTAATGCGGCCCTGCAATTTACGTGTTACGTAAAATTGTCACGTGACAACACTGACAAAATAGCGGACGAAGCGCGGAGGTGTGAACGGCAAAGGCGAAACTGCGCGGCGAAAGAGATAGAAGATAGGTAAATCTATGCATTAGAACATGCCGTTTCGCTAGAGTTTCGCTCCTCGTACAACTGACAGAACATGGCGAAACAACCGCGGTTCCGCTATACGCGGTTTCGCGGCGGAGATGTGCTACAGGCGTAAAGGTATGATTCCGTAGCCAACCGCATACGACAATTGCCGACGCATGCAGCATATACAGCGTAACCATTACTTGTCAAACTCCGATACGGATAAAGGGGACCATTGAGAAGCCGCAATGAATTACGTGTATCTGCTGCGTGCGTCGGCAGTTGTCGTATGCGGTCGGCTACGGAATCATATATCTTAAGTGTGAAAGATTAAGTCTTTGAATAAACACTTGAATGAAATTGCAAAATTATAGTGTGATCATACTGATCATAGTAGTAGTTTAAAAAATGAAAATGAAATGCAAAGCATACTGCTAATATGACTAGGTAAGTGGTACGACAAATTAAAATTAACACATTTAATTTTCTTACCATTTTTGTATGATGAAGTGACAGCTTACAATTAGCTTCCAAATGTTTGTATTGTATCGCTTTGATTTTACAAATTAATTTTTGTTGGCCGCGTGCCTTAATTCTGTCATATCCACTTTATTTTCCTTGGTAACATCATATAGTTCCTTATAATATTTTTACAGTTGAGTGTATCTGCCTCACCTTTAAATAACCCAGCTATATTAAATTACTTTCTTCATGACCCAGTAAAAGTTTATATATCAAAACTAATTCTTTACCTTTCAGCTTATCTTTAAAACTATTTATTTTAATCTTATCAGTGCCATATGTTGTGTATGAGATTGATTTCTTAATATAAAACTTGAGTGGACTGGATTTTTAACTATCACGTCTGATTTACATGTAGGTATGTGTGGCTAGTCATTATAATTAACCGGTTTCTTATCCCTTGCAACGTCTGTTACAGTTGGATCGTCATCAACATAATTAATTAAGCTAGGAATAGTACGAGTCTTTCCAACTCGGAAAATTTGTGTCATACCACGTGCTTCGTATTGTAAACAGTGATTAGTTTTGAGGCCAACGTTAGCTATGACATTTCCTTGCATACTATCAAAGGGGCAATTAATAAACAGCTCGTAGTATGTTCTATCGAACATTAGTTCGCGGCAAATGAACGTTTGTATTTCTTTCAGTAATATATTTCTAAACATCTTTCTTGTCATATCAATGTCTATCGGGCCGTTGCTCTGTGTCGTTTATGAGATTAACGATTAGATACAACAGTCATGTGGTAGACTTATTGCGTATCCGTCAGGTGATCAGTGATCTTTTTAACCAGATGTAAACAGATAGGTACAGCGTTTATCGCCCCTTAAACTCTGTTAGTCGCTGATAAGCCGTCAATTGTATTAAAAATCACTTCAGGAGTGGCGAGTTAAAAATATATTGTTGTGACACTTTGTAAGCTTAGCGTTTAAGTGGGTAGATGTTTATAGGTAAAATTTGCATTCATATTTACACTGTAATGCTTGGTCCAAGGCATTTCAAGTACTTGGATGTGTTGATATTTTTGTATGAGCTTCAATTTATAATAATTTATTTCTTCAAATTTTCCAATTACATTTTTACGATGACTTAACATTTTCAAGGTACTGTCTTAAAATACCCATTGTAATGATAAGAAAACAGTATAATAAATTTGATTTATCTATCAGTAAACTTTTATGTCATCAAACTCGATAATATCAGAGCCAAGTTAGGAACAAATAATGTTTTTATGATTTACTACAATAAAATGTCTTACATCATTAGTGAACGTCATACTGCCTTATTTCTTGTGGATCAAACAAAATAAAAAGTGATAAGAATTACAATGGTATAACAAGACACTGTATTATTTTCAGGGCGGTGGCGAGGCACGCGGGGCTGACTCCAAGCAGCGGCCAGGCGGCGCGCGCGTATCTACACTACTTCACTCGTTCGCGCCCGCGCCGCACGACTCGCACGCACCCGACCCACACACATCCTGTGCCTGTGCTTCCCAGCCCGTCAGTGCTTACCGAACCGTTACACACCAGCAGTGCTAGTGGACTCTACTAAATCGTGAACTTTGACAGAACAAGTGCAATCCCTAGTGATTCCGTTCAGTGCTCGGTAGCCGAGTGAATGCGCGTGTGTTTTGATACCCTTTGCTTTGGATCGTCACAGCGAACAGCTGGTGACGATGAGCCGAGGGCCTTAGTGAACACAGGAGGAGGAGCGCTTACCGTGGCGCCTACAGTGAACGGCGATAGACGTGCTTTAAACGAGACTTATAGAGAGATAGAATTAAACGGGATAATGGGGACTCCTAGCGCGATGAATGCGGATTCTGAAAATTGTGTTGCTAATGCAACTGTGACAAACGACATGCAACCACTAATTGAGCGTATTAGGGAATTGGAGGCGTTGCTGAAGCAGCGAGACCAAGAAATGGTGGAACTGCGAACGCAACTTGACAAGTTGCAAAGCGTGTTCCCCTACCAGCAATATGTTAGAGGATCAAGAGCTCCTAGGAAGCAAAGAGCCCAGGGTATTTCTGCCGAGCCACAAACCAGCTCTTCCTTACAGGACTTGGCTCACCAGACATTCCCCGTCTACGACAAAAGCGAAACGTAAGTACTTTTACTTTATCAATAGTAGATAAACAGACTACAAGTTGTCATCTGCATGATAACATTTGCCCGTAAGTAACTTTTTCCTAAGATAGATATCATTAATACATTGAATACTTTATACATATTCAATAGAGTTCAGTAGATTACTGATCGTTTAAACGGTATCACGAGTTACCCGATAATTACCTCATACCTTTCCTGACAGGTGGGAGTGAACGCATATATACAGAGTGTTAATTAACTTGCACCTGTTGCGTGTAAAGCAATACTTTAAATAATAGCACACAAGTTGTAAAATCTTGTGTAATCTAAGATCTCGTGTCTGATGAAGTCGATTAGCTACCGGATCTATTCAAGAGTTAATTAATTCCTCCAGCTCGATGATCATTGTTTGATTTTGAATTGTTTTCGTTAAATGACAGAATATCAGAAAATACTTAGATTAGTAATTATAATATTATATTCGATAAACCTCATACAGAAAAGTCTCCGTGACTTCAGTAGGTTACATGCATGAAGTGGAGGAGGAAGAGCTGGAAGGCGAACTCTGAGCTCCAAGGTCATCTTGGCCACGGATGCAACCAGGAAAATGCGTCTCCATGAAGATGATGATGATGACTTCAGTAGATTACATCTAGAACAAAGTTCTTTTACACTTAACAAGTTTGGAAAGATCCAAATAAACTATACACATGGATGTCGACAATGTAATGAAGACTTCTTTAGAACTTTTTAGTATTCTTTTGCTAGTATTATTTTCCCAATTTATTTACCTAAGATATTGATGGTATTTAATACATAAATTTTCCCCTACTCGCAGGCAGAACCGCGGGTGCCGCGGGTGACAAGTAGTAATAATATAGATATAATCTATAATCTAGAACATGCACTAATCAATCAAATTCAACACCTCTGTGTGTGTTTTAAATGCCATCATTATAAATATTATCAAAAAGTACAAACACACATATACGGTACGGTACGGTACGGTACGGTACGGTACATTGTGGTACTAGTCTAGTAGCACTTTATAAGTCAAACTTTCCACAATTCCTATATTTAAAAGTAATCTCGCATTTCTCTGTGAAATAAATCTAATAATCTAATCTTATAATGACAATCTTGAAGTTAAACTCAGTGTAATAGATCAATGCTAAATAAACGAGATCGTTCGCATCGTCTCAGTTATTTTATTAACAAAAGCGATAATTTATGAATCGTGACCATCCAATATACATTTCATACATCGAATTGTCGTCAAAAATACTTGTCATAACTGAATGTAAACAATTTGGTAAGTATGCTTTTATTTGACTGTTGCTTTAAAATCAATGGCCAAGGGATTTTTTAACAAGGGTGTCACTTATCTGCTGAACCTATCGAAATATCTGATTTTAGCGTGGAAATTTATTTTGCTTTCATTTCATTTTCTTTTATGAACGACCAGTAGGTCGTAGTAAAATTCATAGTAATGAATAGGCAATTAAGGTAAATCATAATCTAAATCAGCACATGTTTTGTGTAGTGAACAGTGAACAATACTACATTAAACAGGACTGGCTGTATTGAGATGTACGAGTATCTAACATGTGAAGTATCTACGAGAATTAACACAATCATGGTATAGCACAAGTAGGCACATACTACATTCATTTGAACTGCCTGGCGGAATCCCAATCAGATTCTGACTGTTAGTCATACGACTATTATCGTCTTAATTCCCGTAACTAATTCTACTGCAAGTGTATCACAAATGGCAGAAGTTTGAAAGATAGTGTAATTTATCAAACAATTGTGTCCAGTTGTAACTCTTCAAGAATTAGTAATTTCACGTGATAAGGCTTCTCATTAACAATCAACCTAGATTTAACAAAAGAATACACAAGGTCTACAAAGCATTTGACATGCTAACTAACAATGAATTGATGAGATGTCAGCTGAATAAAGATGACGAAATTCCAATATTTTCGAAGCAAACGGTTAATTTTATTCATCAAAGATTATAAACGTTAAACAAAAAGTTATTTGAATCTTATCGGCTACGTATTTATTAGCGTAATATATAACATGATAATGTAATACATTAGGTACACATATGAACACCAGCGAACCTGACCGACGCAACGCTATCCAGACCACTTGAAATACTTAATTCAAAAATAATATTAAATAATACCAGAACCTAAGAACTTGTAGCGCCATCTCTAATTATTGTGAATATAAATTATGCAGGACACTTGAATTAAACCTGGTGCCAATAGGAATGAATAAATTTAATTTTAATTAAATGCCACCAATATGATGTAAAATAAAAAATACACGCACAAAACTAAATTAATGATATCTAAACGATCATCTTCACCTATCAGCAGCAGCAGAGGCGTCACTTACACATTACTACCTGCAAAAGGAAAAGTGATTGAGAGTGAGGAAAAAGCGAATACTGATAATAAAATAAGTGGTAATATTTCAATATAAATTTACAAAGACGGCACTGTTTACCTTATTAATATGTAAAATACTGACGATCATGTAGAAATATGCCACAATAATCGTGTAAATAATAAGATTTATGTATTTATATGAGTCAGTAATCGCTTTGGTGTGATGTGGGAAAGAATCGATACAACGCGTATGTCTTACCCTTCATGCTTACCTTCATGACTGCGAAGTTGAAAAAACAAACTGCAAATTAAATTGCTATTACGTATAATATCGCAGTTATTTTAATTAATTTGACATTTCATGTTCTCCTTATGTGTTTTATGTGCTTACTCGAGATAACGCTATAGTTTTATTTGATTCTAAATGGAAATTCTAAGGTTGTCTTAGCTTTCTTGTTTATTTCCGGCCGCACATTAGCAACTAAATATGATCTCATAAAGTTACTTCGTACTTGAAAAAGGTAGTAACCGAATGATCTAGATAAAGCCCTACGGGTTTTTCATTAGCATATATTAGTAGTTTAAAAGTACAGTCAAAAATGGCGGTTCAAGGAAATTAGATAACCTTTGTGATTTGTTATCATCCCATCAAACTTGTATAGCTACCCACTTCAAACGTTTTGGTGTCACAATAGTCACAATGTCATTAACCATTACTTGAAGTTGACAGATGTACAACATTTTATATTTAAGATTTCTTATACAACTATAAATTTAATCGCATCTAAAACTTACATGAAAAGCGTAAATGTAAAGCAATTGCCCTGACAGTTGACATTTACTGCGACAGAATTGTATTAACCGCGAGAGCTGAGAGCATAAATGGACACTGTTCTGAGAATAACTGCAAAGGAATCAAAATAATTATAGCTATTCGCTAGTAGGGTCAGAGTTAATTTTATATTACTGTAATCATTATTTCACATGTCCTATGATAATGAAATCCATAATAAGATACTCAGTATACTCACATCTTCGAAGTTGTACTGTGTTGAGGTAAAACTGTTGGTACATGTTTTACGCGTTAAACGTGTGTGACACGCTAAAGTTTAGATCTTAAGATGTCAAGGTTAAAGGTGTTTGTTTTCTATGTGCTAGATAAACAGATCTATGGTGTTGAAAAGGTTACGCTGTCCAAGGCTAAGGCCGTACATCCACTAAATAATAACGTAAGGACTCACCAAACTGAACGTTTCATTAATAACATCCGTGAGTTATATTTTCCATTTTATTGAAATGAGATTACTAAAGTGTTATGTGTTCAAATGAATTCAAACGTCTTTTCATTTAGATACTTATCGAGCCAGTAAATACTAAATTAAGTACCTACATTTCTATATCACTTGTCCCTGTCAAACGTATCTCATGCGATTATTGGAATATTGCGGTCAAACGCCAGCAGCTATAAAATTACTTCTCTTTGACATTAAATGGTATATGCAAATACTAATTTTATTGCTATTTTAGTACACTAATATATGTCAAAATAGCCAAAGATTAATTAGAGTTTAATTATAATTTATAGTAAAAATTGATTTAATCAGATTCTAACTGATAATATTAATCTATTAGAATTTTTGGACTAAAGGATTTATACTTTGAATCAGTTAGTCGTTATCATCATCACAGCTCTAGTCGTTGGGCAGTACCGACAATAATCTTAACAAGGAATGCAGTTGATGAAGAAAATAAAAGAAGGATTGGTCTCTTTTCCATTGCCAATGGGAAAGAGGTTTTATTTCCATAAACCCAAGATTAACATCAATATTATCAGTCTCCTGTATACTACCATGAAACAGCATAATCTCCCTTTTATTGTTCTGTCACTCAAAATTCAGGCATTACAAATTATGAAACATAAGTGACCATGTGTCGTTATTTACATCACACCATTACTACATAAGTTCAAGTTAAAGGCACGCCTATTAAGATATACAGTTCACGTACACATAGGCATAACAGTCATTAGTTGGACGCATTGTTCGATTTAGATCTACTGAGGAAAAGAACATAATAGTATGGTATCTATATACCATTTCACGACTGCTGGTTTTCAAACTGGGGAAATAACAGATAGTAGTAAAACCTTCTAACTAACAACAAATAGTATCTTTGTTTTTTTCATAATGTATACAGTTGTCAATGCTACGAATATAAATAGCTATAAAGTTCTAGCTTAACAAGTACAGTTAAATTAAATACAATGAATATGCAATATTCTCTTAACAAACAGTAGTAGTATTTGTTATTTATCTCACATTGTTCCTTCGATAATCAACCAATGACATTTACAAAAATAGACGTGAAACACGTATTAATTGTTAGTTAATGTATTATTCAGTTCATCATTGTCATCTGAGAGCCAAGTTGTAATTTGGATACAGTCTCTTTCTTTCCCAGATTTGGTTTAGCTTAGCATCTATGGGAGTTCCTTCCTCTCCCACTTCAAGAACCTTATTCAGTTATACAGACATTTCAAAATCGCATATTTAGTTGCAAAAGCGTATAAGATGCTGCAATTTTAGCGTCTCAACAAGCCTAGACAAATGGCACAATATGTTTGCGACTTGTGATTTATCAATTCCATACATTGATTATTCTTATTCTTTCCATTCTACCACTTGTCACAGGTATCTTATGATTTAACAAAAAATAAGTATTCAATAAATTTTGTCTTCGAGTTAGATGGTTTTAACGAGCGCCGTAAGAATTTCTTTTCCTACAAAATGTATGTCAAGTGATTCAGCGACTATCTGACTTCATTTTATTGTTCAAGTACTGTCTGAGTGTTGAAGAAGGACATCGTGGCTGTAACTTTTAATGAATTTGAAAGGATATCTACAGCATTACGACTTTATTGTAGATGTTTTATTGTGCATAATTGGTGCTAAATTAGGTCGGTGATAAACGAATTAATTTTAGAAGTAGATACATAAACCGTTTAGGATTAATGAGTGCCTTGATAATTTTGTCATTAGATATACCAATGAGAATTATGTTTGGTAATGTCCTCGATTTAGCATCATCTTAGCCTTGTTCTTGGTTGCATTTAAGGTTTTCACCGCAGAGCCTGGGGTTCGATTACTCCTTTTTCATGTTCTGATTTGTATGTAGTGGTTGGCTTGCCTCGTAGTTCTTGGTGGGACTCCACATATCAAATAAGGACAAAAGTGGTGTCCTCGATTATTACATCTAATTTATTTGCATTATTCTCAGTGTCGTAATGATTCTACGTTTTATTGATATTGTAATGTGAAAAAGTATAAAAATCCAGTCTCTGTATAAGGAGATTTGGTGCGTAACCGCGACTTCACGAAGCCATAAATGTCTATTACCCGGTGCTTCGAATATCTCGTAAAATATTGTTAAGCAATATTGTTTCGTTTCATTTACTTCGTTTATTTGTACTTGTACTTATTTTGTACAATATCCTTTATTTTTTGTTTCTTTTCTCTTTCTATTTCTTCTCTCGTTATGTCTCTCTCTCTCTCTCTTTATCTTCTTAATAGAGTTTATACCAGATATAATCAGTTAGTCCACGATATTTTAATTGACTATTGGAATTTACTATTTTGGTACTATAATCGTAATATACTTGAGTCACTATTAATAATATAACAATCAATACTTATCAACTTAAATGTACTATATCATAGTTATATAATATACTAGCCTTCCGCCCATCTCGGTCCCGCGTGCATCTCGGTTAACGCGACCTTTGCTCATATCTTCGGTTCTACTCAACCGATTGCGATCAAACAAACGTAAGATTTTAAGTCTGAGCAAGCCCATTCTAACAAAAAAAACCGCATTAAAATCCGTCCAGTAGTTTTTGCGTCCATCGCTGAAAACAGACAAACAGACAGGAAATTCAAAAAATATATTTTCGTGTTCAGTATCGTTAACATAACATAACCCAAGTATTTTTTTTTAAATATCTCCAATGTACAGACACGACCACTTTACAATAATTATATAATAGTATAATATAGATATCAAGTACCTGCCCACATAATATATAATATGCTATTTGTGTATGTATTCTATGAACCCATAAATATTTAGTAGTACCTATATTAGCGATTTGTATCTTAGTCACTGTAAATGGTATTTATATTACCACTTGTATGGTAATGTATAACGAATTATTATTAACTAGCTGACCCGGCGAACTTCGTACCGCCATATTTTCCGCCCGCGTGGTATTGTCTCTAAATTTATCTGTGTTTCTTTACAATATTATGCATGTATCATACACATAAACCTTCCTCTTGAATCACTCCATCTATTAAAAAAAACCGCTTCAAAATCCGTTGCGTAGTTTTGAAGATTTAAGCATACATAGGGACGGACAGACAGCGACAGCGACTTTGTTTTATAATTTATGTAGTGATAGTGATGATACAATCATAAATTGTTCTCTGATTTCTTTTTTCTATCTTTGCAACAAAATATAATGTTAGGATGTGTATAGAGTGTATAGACAGTCAATGTATATTGTAATCGTGGCAATATACATTGACAGGATAATTACTGGATCACGATAGGTAAGAATCAGACATCAAGTGCAATATTAGATCGTGAAACTGGATCGCAATATTTGTTGACTGTCTAGACGCGCCCTGTGCCTACTATGTTATTTAGTCAACATCTAACCAGTTTTAATTTCATTGTACAAGCGATTAGTACCTACTACTAGTTTCACTTATATTGTTCTAACTTATAGTCCGATAGCTGGTACCATTTTTTTTGAGTACATGCTTGAGGCAAGCTGAAAACTTGTAACACAACTCTCTTGTTATACCCTACTTTAGACTACAACATTATAAAAATTGCATATTGCCTCAAACATGTTTTTTGGTTTTTTTTTTTAGTTTTTAAAAATCCAGGGTAGATTTAGCCCCTCTATCCACCAGCCAGGTCTGCAGCTGCGTGTTGGCGTATAACAGGAGAATTGTGTGACAAGTTGCCAGCTTGCCCCAAGCATGTACTCAAAAAATGGTGCCAACTCTCAGACTATTACGTGACTACGTATAGAGGCATAATTTGACCTATATTAGATTGTCATGTTCAGTTAGATACGGTGCAACTTGTTATTTTATTTTTATCTGTCACATTGCGTTACATAATATATATTCAGAGCTAGTTTTTACGCGGCTCAAGTCACAACAGCGTTCAGCTAACTTGAGATTTTAATTACTTACGGATCGTTTAAAGTGTTTAAACTGTTAAACAGAAAATATTGACGACATAATTACTACCTTAAGTACCTGATTTTTCTTCCTCTTATTATCTTTTGTATCACACACAGGGATTTAGTACTTGGAAAATCTCTGAGACAAATACATTTTTATATAGGAAGTATGATTATAATCAAATTTTATGAGACTATTTTTACTAATACGCGTTAGATTTTATTACAATCCTAAACGTGCCCATTTTTTTCACGGCTTTTGAGACTGTGCAATACATGGTTTAAGTAAAGCTGTTGATTCAATTCAACAAATCAACAATTCAACAATAGTTTGTCTGCGACCTAAGTAGTATAAAAAAAACCACTCTTGGACGGTTAAGTGTCTCTGAATATCAATTCAAATAAATTTTGATAAAACAAAAAGGGAAAGCTGAATTACTTTTGAAGCCGTGAATGTTCCAATTCAGTTTAACAACTTTTTGCAAGTGATAAGAGCATTTCATTTCTTTTTAATTGGCCCATCAATTGTCGGCAAGAACTCACAAGGTGAGTTTTACGTAGGTATAGCGAGTACCATACAACTGGGTCGTGTAAAACTGTCATATACCAACAACTTTGTAAATACTGATTTGTTGTTTTAATACGGTATTTTATTCAGCATTATGTCGATAGAGCAACCGATTTGAAATCGTGTAAAGGAGCCCTTTTTAAAAATAATTTTGATATCCATTCGCGCAGAAGGAATTTTCACATTAAAAAAACAATTTAAATTGTAAATGGTACACTACGCACTAACGTATTTATTGTTCCAACAAACAAGCAACAAATTAACATTATCTATCAATGTTTTGTAACAAAAAAGTAAAAAAAAATAAAAAATAAAGATATGCAGCCCATAATTGCAAGGAATAAATGAATTTGAATTTGCATGATCCCGAGTGCACCTGAGGGTACCGACCCTGCCACGGTAGGAAAGTGTTTGCTAAAGGCTTTTCCGCTGATTGGCAGGTGTACTATACCTACAGACTAGCAGGTGGAGATTGCTTTCAACCTTGGAGACCATAATGAGTCCTTACATCCAAACAAGAAACAATAATAATTATAAGTTCTTGTAGAGAACATTTTTCAATAGTAGGTCGTATTGTACAGAATCAATTATTATACTAAAAAATAATAATTACATCATAAAAAGATAATTAATAAAAGTACCTACTTATCTGTTGAGTAATATGAAGACAGAAATGAACGTATGAAAAAATAACAATTAATAAATTAACGATCTTTTAATATTTTACTTCTGTCATTTTATTTATGTAATATTTAACTGACCCTTTGTTTTGAAAACACTTCATAACGTTTATCATTAACTTCCATGTCATTAAGATCTTTTATTAACCATATATAACCAAAGGGTTGATGGTCTTGAAAAACTTGAACAGATCTTCATAAAATATATCTAAAGTTCTATCGATTCGATTTAAAAAATTATTTCGTCATTAACAGCTACATTATCAGGTACCAACATAGGCTTTAAATCATCATACTATCAAAACGGAAGGGGGAACTATCAAAACATGAACGGGATCAGAATTCCACGCGGGCGGAGCCGCGAGCAAACAGCTTGACGTTATATAGGTACATTTATCGGTTGCTGTGGCACAGATTGGGAAAGGCATAATGTCCTGCTGCAGTGAACTGCAATAGACTAATTGATTGATTGATTTGTTGTTGAATAAATTGAAACAGTGTCTCTTTATTATGTGAACGTAAAGCGTTTGTTTAGGCGGCAGAGTTGCTATTTTACAGGCGTTCCTACAAAGAATGCATACTGTTAGAACAATCGTATTCATGGCCCAAGAAATCCTTGACCCCTTCACGACGTCAAGCCAGGATTTCTGGAGCCCATGGCAGTGAGACCACTTGCATGTCAATGCATGCAAGTGGTCTCACTGCCATGGGCGCCCAAGATCGTGCGAACAGGAGAAGGAAGAGCCGAAAGGCGGACCCTGAGCTCCGAGGTCATCTTGGCCACGGATGCAATCAAGAAAATGCGTCTCCATGAAGTTGATGATGAGAACAAACTTATGTGTGTCGTTTGAATGTTTTTTTATTGTCATACCATTTGACGAGTGCAGCCGGTAATTAGATACCATCAGTTTCTCTCCCCAGTAGACAATTAATAATGTCCTTGCGTTCAATTACACTGGTTGTACTTACTGTCAACACCAATCACTGCTTATAATTGGCCATCGTTTTGGTTAGCTTAGGATCTACCATATAAATTATAAATTCATTTTTACATTAAAATGATGTTATAATCTTCATTTAGGTATCTACTTATTTAGTTAAGTAAGTGCCATATCAAGTATTTACAGTAAAAGGAAATCAATGAAACCATTGATTTGATTGATTTCCTGTTTTATTCTTCTTCTTTATTTTTATATTTATGTGTTATGTATATCTGTTGATAGAGGTTCATCACAATAACGTTTGCAAACTGTACAGTTTGTACACTTCCCTCAAATATCTATAATATGTTATTGTCTGCTATTGTCTGCTATTTACGACATTCTTGGCGAAATATATTCATATTGGATAAGCGCAATCTTAATCAATCAACTCGTTCAGAAGTTTTGCGATAAATAACAGACACATAACGATTATATTTACGAAGATAAGGTATTTTCTTCTCGTAACCACCTATACAAGTAAGTTGCCTTGTATGTTGATTTAGCTCAACTAGTTAACCATTATCAGACATGAGTCCAACCACTAATTAATTTAAAGGCTCTAAGCTATTTCTAACTGCATTTTAATTAAATAGCAACTGGTAGATATTAGAGCAAAAATAATTACGGATTAACTAATTTGACTCACCCCGCTATCATTTTGGCACTTGATTATAAAATTGTTTACGTCTACTGTAAAAATAGTATTATAATCTTTGTTGATAATGCGAAATTAGCATTAGTAAGTAGGTAGCCTAAATACCATGTTAGTATTTTTACCAAATTTTAATAATTTGGTGAAAAAATAATAAAAACTACATTTAGCCTATTGATAGAGGATTGTTTATTTAAATTGAAAACAATTTTGAATATAAATATTCCTAACCAGAGATACTCATAGATTTAAAATTAATGACATCTCAGTCAAAACATTTTTAAGTGGCACTGTATTTTTATTACTAAAACTGATTTCTAGTTTATTTAATTTTAATTTGAACTGGTATGTAGAACACTCATGAATATTTTAGATTTAGGACAGCACTGACATAACTGGGTGATTTTTTTTGTATTCACTTAAATTTTTCTAGGGTTGTACTATTTCTATTAATTCAATATTTAATTACCTATTTTGTACAATTATTTCAATTCGCTTGTATAGCCTACCACATAATTTAAACACCAAAAATTTAAGAGGTAATGTTGAAAAAGAATACCATAACATTGAATTATGAGGAGACTAGCTACTGTCCGCAGCTCGCCTACATGGAATTCTGATTCCGTTCCAACAATCCATAGGAACCTATTCTAAGTGTTAATGTAGCCTATATGTTATTCCAGACTATTATCTATCCCTGTACCAAATTACAGCCAGATCCGCTGAGCGGTTTGAGCATCCAAACGTCTTCACCAACTTTCACATTTATAATATTACGAGTAATAAGATTAAGATTTGACTCAAGCATTTTACCTTCGGTTTTGTATTTCTTGCTATTGTAACGTGCAACTATTGTCTCAAACTATCTATATTGGTGGGTTTTGGATTTGCATCGTTCATGAAATTTCGTAATCGTTATCAGCAACATGTTTTACGTTAGCGTTATTGTGATAGACAATCTCTCAGTTATCTTTCCTTTTATACATATTTTCAGATTAGCTCTCGGTAACAAATCTAAAAATAGACGCATGTCATGAGATAATTAAAATAATATGTTATATTAATATGTGACTTTGGTCATTACTGTATTGTTTGTTTGGATTGTTTGTCTTTTATCTTCATCTCACAGAGAATATAAATATTAAAGAAATATGCAATCTTAAATACTATTCAGACTGAAATAAAGTTCAAAATTGAGTGTAGTAAGGACAAGAACTTTAATTGCTTTGTCGCTGGCTTTGACTTAACAGATCAAGCTATAGTACTACTGATCAATTAAAATAAATGACAACTACGTCTTTGTAAGCGCATAAAATTTTATGTTATGAATATTCTTAAAAACATTTAAGTCAACCATTTATTTTCAATTATTGAAATTTTCGTCCGTTACTGCGAATGCGTTTTATCATTATGGCGATTAAAGTTTTAAGTAGGTGTAGGTACACTTTACATCAAATATAATACAGATTTTATTTCCAAGATTATGGCTGCAATCGTATCTTAAATTGCAATACTTGTGGTCCATATTTTCCGCTTGAAAGTAACGAGCTCAAATAATTGACACGGCACGTAGAACGAATGAATGAATGATAAATTAAACAACTATATAAGGCAAATGTTAGTAGGTAGGTCGGTCGGGGTCGGATTGATCTTAAATATAGCAGGTCAAAAGGACCCCACAACAGGAGCTTGCATGAAAGGTTTAATGACGATAGAGCAAGCTCGTGAGGTGCGTAAAGGCATAATCAATTATTTTCATATTGGGACAGCCCTGATTCATGACGTATTAATTCATTAAATGACGGAAGTGAAGCTATGAAGGAGAACTAGGTACTTCCGACGATAGCGCTGTATGAAAGCAGTCGTCTTTGATCTGCCTATGCCACCGGGGCTTCCAGATACGAATCACTCCTACGTGTGAGGTGTGACAGATGTTTATTTTTTCATAGGAACAGTAAATGAATAAAATGTCAATGCATAAGTTGCTTGAAAATTGTGTTTACAGCTTATCTTTTTTCAATTTGTTTACATAAATAACTGCTTTTATTTAGAAAAAGTGTAAAAGACCACCGAAAAGTTTTATTGCATTCAATTTTGAACATTTTCACCTTTCGCTAACTGATGAGTCAGTAGCGAATGATGAAAATTTTCAAAATGGAAGCCGATGAAAAATACTTACCTTGATCTAGTTTGTCAGGCACAATGTGGCTCATTGGGAAGTCGGCAGGAATCGGATTATAGGAATTTGGTGTTTCCCTTCATTTTCTTCTATTAGCCTGGTTTAAAATATTTTTGATAGTTAATATCGAAATTGTTATTTTAGTCTAGTATCAATCTTAAAATGCGAAAATCATCAAATCGCCACACTGTCAGTATGTTTAAGGTTATTACTCCCCATATCCACATTCACGGGTATTCGTGACGAACGTGACATTAGTTTTTATGTGATCTACGAGACACGGTAAACACGACTTTGTAAATTGAAATTGACTTGAAACTAGTTGCTTTAGTGGGCGTAGTGTATCGTTCTACACTGCCGTTCGTGTCATCCCAATATCTACAATGATGCGAACACGGATTTGATTAAAAAACATTAAGAAAAATATTTTAGTAATTCATTGACCAGGTTCCATTATTGGTTTGTTTTTCCCATTCAATAACAAAATGGTATTATAATACTATCAGCAAAAATTTTGAGTTAGTTATGTATTTATTATAATACATAACTTACATTTTATTAATATAAGTAAAAAATACACCTGTCTGCCTGATGTGGTGCCTGAAATGGGTGACGAAAATATATTAGTCGCGCTGATTGTAATACAATAACTTTTGACACTCCTCTATTTGAGGTTCATCCATTTTCCTAAGAGGATAAGAAAACAAAAAAAAATACCACATTCGTAGCTGGTTATAAAAAGTCAGTAATGAATATGGACGAAGGCTTGTACGCAATTTTTGAACGGATAAAATTAATTATTTTCGTTGTAAACAGTTAGATAAGCTTCTTTATTTACTAATGCAAAAATTATTATATCAGCTGGTATATTTATCAGCTAATCATGTTAACAAGACTGATAGGAGTAGGTATCAGATTTGATGCTTTCTTCATTTGATGATGATTCTTCATTCAAGCGCCAACCCCGATCACATCTAAAGCCTGCACCTTGGAATCCGGAGCCCATTTCTCCACTCCATTCTCTTAAATTAGTTTAGTTGGTTTTTACGGGAGCTACTACCATTGACCACCTAACACCAAGGTAAAGGCCTGCGCCAGAACCTCTTCCGTCAACCAGCAGGTGTACCGGTTTGCTGACAGCAAATACCCATACTACTATCAGTTTTAATGCATTTCTGTCAAAGAAGATTTTCTTCCTTTATGTACTACTGCTTTTATTACACTATGGCAATTAATAGGGTGCAACTCATGTAACATTCCTAAGGTGCCTAAGGTTCCTAAGGTTGACCAACCGGTTTTTTCCATTTTTAATGTTATTTTGGTATTTTATTCAAATGGAAAGCGTAAATTTGACTTCACCTCGCCTGATGGTAAACTGAAGGCAAAGTCTTAGGGTGAAACATGGGTTTCATTAAATGAATCACGTCATTCACGTCTGACCTCATGAGGTAACTACTAGATTAATTAGTGCAGCCCTTTATACTCTCAACGATCCATCTTATATTTTATCAATACAAATATCTTAATTTCATAGCTGGCTGTAGTTTTAACTATAGATAACACATAGTATCTTAGTACCTAATTATAATAACGTCGTAATACGTAGCTGAGCTGTACGGTCTACGGCCTGTAAAACCTAGCCTGTGGACTGTGCCTATGGTTACTTTATGTTCGGGCAATGAACCATGAAGAAAGGTTTCTAATCACTTTCATATAACGCCTTGCAAGTGCAGCATTTCATTCGTAGAACCATATAACGGTATTTTCAGTTAGTTTTCCCTTAATCGGCGGGTGTAAATTATGAAAACTATTATTTTGTTTTATTCAAATCGATTATGGATAAGAATTTCAATAGTTAACATACCAAATGCTTTAAAATTTCGTACAATTATTTTTTCTTATGTTATAAATTTTGCCTTTTTTTTTTCACTGCGGAGATTCTGCAAAATCTTGGTGGGTCTTCGACTATTAGGTATATAAGCTCAAGTATGTATGTATGATGTATCTGTAAATCTAGGAGCATTTAAGTGTAATTAAGGTCCGTTCGGATACTTGTCGGCTGCTAGGAGTCTAGAAGCACTTTACCGTACGGATGGACGATCTTACGGGTGTACGATCGATCTCGATAGGATTAATCTGTCCATTGATCGATGAAGCCAAGCGTCAATATTTACTTTACATCAGCGCATGTTTTGAACTCCAGTACTAAATAGTCACGGTCAGTCGGCCATCCCGATTGAGCAGGTCTGGAGGTACGTTTATAATATTATCGCGAATAAGTGCCTATTTATATCTAATTCTGAATAAAAATAGCGGATGTTTAAAAGAATTCAAGCTCACTATATTTATTTAGTGTAAACACACTTTTCTGATAATTACGCTCAGTGGGTAATTCGGGTTAATGTGTTGTACGGCAGTGTAGTTGCATTAACGTTTTGATCAAAGAATCGCATTTCGTATCCTCTTAGCTCCACTCCAGGAATGAGGGATCGATGGTAGCAGTAGCCAGGGGTGAAAATTTTCAAAAGTGAAGCTGGTGGTAAGGCCTTACCTCTTATAAAACGACTACCTATTGTATAAATTTAAACATCTCTACCACAGCTTCCCTTTACAGAGCAAGCCGGTAAGCATCGGTTTATAGGGACCGATCACAGCCAGTTCACGCGAAAACTATATGGTGACAATTGGGGCGTAAAGGGAACTAAGTACCAATATCCTTGAGTTCCAAGCCAACCTCACCTGCTAGTAGATACCTATCTATACCTTTTAAACAATAGAGTCTGCTCCCGGAAAAGTCATGTAATTTGGTACAGAGGTAGATTCGGGACAGGACATAGGCTATGTTCGGTCGCGATAACCGGTATCCACACGGGCGGAGCCGTGGGCAACAGCTAGTATCTAGTATATCCTTGCGTGTATATGCGTGTAATGCTTCGTTTACATACTCGCGGCAGAGCGAGGGAAGTGGCGAGAGAAGTGGGCAGGGACGTGGTGTGAATGGTATATTCGTCATGCCGCGAGTACTGCCGCGTATGTTGCTGCGAGTGTCGGCTTGGCGGCGCGAGAAGGAGCGGCAATACTAGCGCGATGAAGCATTCACATACTCGCGTCGCGCACACTTCGCATCGAGCGCTCGTTGTGTACGCGCGTGTCACAGTCACAGGATTACTTCGAATTTATTATCATGACAATGACGCAACCAATCGAATGGTCCAACGAAAAATCAATAGAATTTATTGAAATGCTTGCTACGGATCTAATTAAATAATACCTACCTACCAAATTAGCCTAAGTATACCGACCAAACAGGTAGCTAGGGTACCTACCAAATTAGAATAGGTAGGTAGGTAGGTACCTACCTACCAAATTGAAACAGGTAGGTAGGTAGGTACCTACCTACCAAACTAGAATAGGTAGGTAGGTAGGTACCTACCTACCTACCTATTTGGTAGGTAATCAGGCTAATTTGGTAGGTACTACCTACCTACCTACCTATTTTAATTTGGTAGGTAATTAGGCTAATTTGGTAGGTAGGTACCTACCTACCTACCTATTCTAATTTGGTAGATAACCTACTTACCAAATTAGCCTAATTTACCTACCTACCTATTTTAATTTGGTAGGTAGGTAGGTACCTCTACCTACTAAATTAGAATAGGTAGGTAGGTAGGTACCTACCTACCAAATTAGCCTAAGTATACCGACCAAACAGGTATCTAGTGTACCTACCAAATAAGAATAGGTAGGTAGGTAGGTACCTACCTACCAAACTAGAATAGGTAGGTAGGTAGGTACCTACCTACCAAACTAGAATAGGTAGGTAGGTACCTCTACCTACTAAATTAGAATAGGTAGGTAGGTAGGTACCTACCTACCAAATTAGCCTAAGTATACCTACCAAACAGGTAGCTAGGGTACCTACCAAATGAGAATAGGTAGGTAGGTAGATACCTACCTACCAAATTAGAATAGGTAGGTAGGTAGGTACCTACCTACCAAACTAGAATAGGTAGGTAGGTAGGTACCTACCTACCAAATTAGCCTAATTACCTACCAAATTAAAATAGGTAGGTAGGTAGGTACCTACCTACCTACCAAATTAGCCTGATTACCTACTAGCTAAGTATCTAAGTAGATAGCCTAGCCTAATAAAATGCCTATACTGCATTCGGTTAGGTGTCCACTTAACTAAAGTCGTCCATCTCCATCGCAAGGCGAATACTGTATGCGGGGCAACGCGATGAACATCGCGATGATGCGAGTGTTGGGCAACGCGATGAACATCGCGATGATGCGAGTGTTTGAATGCTAGGGCATTATTCGCGTGAATATTGCCGGCAAGGCGATGAGCAATGCGAGCGGCAGTATGTAAACGCGGGGTAAGATGGTGCAAGCAGAGACAACAGCCTGCCAATTACGTACTTCTTTTCGTATGGAGAGCGAGGTTCATATACCAAAGATCATTAAGTTTTTCATACCCAGTTTTTCTTCATTCGCCGATATATTTAGAATACTTCCGTCCTGCCCTTTTTACAATACAACACTATGTTCAACGAGTTCGTAATTAATATGAAAATTGTGGCTTCATCGTTCTTAATTAACTTCATTACAAAGCTGATATAATTATTTTTATTCTGTGGAACAATAGACGAGTTAATTTGTTTGTTTTCAAGGCTTTAGTTGCAACAAAACAAAGAGTAATATAGAATGTACAATAAAAAATGTTATTTATCAAAGGATCGTGACATAATGTAGCAGTAATGTGAGTAACACCACGAAGACAAATTAAGGTTCATTTAAAAAGGGGCGGTACTCAACGACATTAAAGTATTGTAGATAAAAAAAAATCTTAAAACACAGCAGTTTAAGTTCAATTTTGTTTACACTTCGGTAGTCACGGCTACATTGACAGATTAACACAGCATCAATATACAGAATATAAATAAATCAATTCCTGACAAAATTGTACAACTTTATAAAAGTGATAACCATCTACAACGCACAATTTTATTGCATTCAGCGGTATTTTAATGTTACGCAATTCTCGGTCTTACTGCTGGCGGAATAATTGCAATATTAAATTATCAAGTTGTCAGGCGGTACTTTATTGTAAATCGAATAAAAATTACGGACCACCAATTAAGTAAGTGAACTGTGAGACGGTTACATAAATAAATTAAATGTAATTATCATGAAAACGCCGAGTAGCGAAGTTGCAAATCTCAATAGCGAGTATATTGAATTCTTTAATAATTTTGATATACCCAATTTCGGGCCACTTTTGCTCAATAATAGCATCGTGGTATGTTAACAGGTTATTATTAAAATAACTGCGGTATTATTTGAAAAAATTACGTTTATTTCTTGAAGCAAGATAAATACTGAGTCATTCACCATCTCGCGATCGTCAAATTCGCGAGCGCGCGCGAGTTGGCAAGTTTCGATTTTGAATTATTTTTGTGTCATCAACTCGCGCGTTTGTGAAAATATGACTTATTTGTGTACAGTCAGCTACAAAAACGTTGTAATAGATTAAATTAGGTACCTATTTTAAATGTACAGGATATTTTAGGCTAGCTTCACATGTAACGCGCGTTAACGGAGGTCAGTGGTTACTCGGAACATTATATCTTGCACCTAAAATGTGTCTTTTGAGGATAGCATGAGGTGCTACGGCGGGAGCCAGGACCTCGTTAGTCTCGTGATTCAGGTCTAAGATACGGGTCCCGATCCCGAGGTATAAGCGCTACCGCGTTTTGCGAGAGTTTGTCAGTTTGTTTCGGCAGAGCTTAGAAAATGGATGTGGAAGAAGCTATTATTTTGTATGTTATAAAGAAATGTATATATATATGTTATAAATACTACGAGATAATATATTACGAGACGTCCTTCCAGAATCGGTTCAGCCTTTTGGAGACTATCCGTAGCCAACAATCCGTAGACAGATCACAAAATTAAAAAAAAAACTATTTTGTTATAGGTAGGTATCTCGTATACATACTAATAATATAAATAAAAGTAACTCTGGCTATCCATCTTTTTGTGTGTTACAATTTCAGTTAAAAAGCTGTTATTTTAAAGTTACAGACATTCAATTTTCTTTATTTGTATAGCTTTTATACCTAAGCTAAATGTAAAACTTACCTCAACAATACATAAAAAACACAAAAGGCTGCCACATTTTTACTAAACGGCAATCTTAACTTAAATGCATAAAATTTTACTGCACTGTTCTGGTATATATCCCACACCCCAGGTTAGGTTAGGTATTTTTTTAACGTTAATAAACAAAAACGCTTCATTTATTTTTTTTATCATTTTGCCCAAGGCAAGGGCATAATATTGAGGATTCATACTGACCGGGAAAAGTGATTAGAAATGAAATTTTATCAAATTGCCCATGTGAGAAGGGCATTATGTATACAGGCCGGTCACTATTCATAGGGACCAGATTTCTCAAGGGATTCACAGTAAAAAATACTCCTGAAATCGCTTTTGGGGAAGCGTGGGAAATAAATAATCGTTTTTTATAGTAATCGATTAGGTATATTTTATTCTTGAATTATATTTTAGAACACGATGCTTAAATAATAATAAAAACTGTCTAATAAAAAAAAGGTTGTGGAAAATATACGATCCTTGAAAAAGATACGAAATTAGTTTGGCATAAAAAAAAGCTTACCATCCGACGGCGCAATGCCGCCCGTCTTTTGGGCACTTTACCAGTAAAAATCGATGAGGAGGAATTATTCGATACCCGAACTACTTACCCCAACTATTTATCCATTTTTTATTCCAACAAAAATAATAGCTTTATATAATATTTTTATAATAAATATATACATTAAAACACTATACTAATTTAAAATGAATTACAAATATCATATAAAATATATGTAATGAAATAAAAATTGCAATAAATACTTTTTTTTATTCTTGTAAATATTTTAACTAGTTTAATATGTGAAACATTATGAAATTTATCTTAAATACAGCCTAAAGTAAAAGATAAGCAAAAAAAAAAAATCTAATTTCATACGACGCATATTAAGATGACATAGCTACTCATAACAGATATCATAATATCGGCCGTGTCCCCCTAGTGGCGTAGTCTCACTTCGCAAGTCTATATCGAAATCTAAGATGAAAAAAAAAACATTCGCAGCGCATCAACCAATGCAGGTAAAGACGCGAGTATACATTAGTTTCCTTTTCATGTTTTCTTTGACCCTTTTTTATCTGACTGTATTTTAGCATGCGCGCGAGATGATGACGAAAAAATAATTCGAAATCAAGAATTGCCAACTCGCGCGCGCTCGCGAATTTGACGATCGCGAGATGGTGAATGACTCTAAATACTTAGCAAATTAAAGTTTCTTGCTGCTTATATGAGAATTGTTTAAAGTCTTTGCACAACAAACATGACCAATTCTTTTTTCGATAAATACTTAATAACAACGTCTATTTTAGTCCCCGTTTTAAGTGTAGTTTAGTGACATTTCGTCACTAAAACTTGTTCTGGAACGGTAGTCGAAATTGCAATCATTTTTAGTTACATCTTGCGAATAGAACATACTCGTAAGTCGTATACTATATAATTATATTTAAATCAGCATCATTATCGTATAGATACTTATAATATACAAACTGTAAATAATCAACCTAAATTTATTATGATAAATTCAAAACAGTAGCCAATTATATCCGTAAATCAACTTTTCTGCGTGCGGGCCACATAATATGGGATGCAACGTTCAATTCTTTCATTTTTCAGGTGCGCGCGTGTGTGTGGTGGTGTGTACACTACACAAACCAAAAGTACTAAAGTAACTAACTGAAAAATAAAGGTCTAGATTTATGCCTGGTATCCCACGGGTGTCTTCAGAACCACTCCACTTCATTGTATACTAAGGGTATACAGTGGAGACTCATGAATTTTCATAAATGCTGATTTACGCATTTAAATTTTCCCAAGATTTTTCTCTTATGTGACAGACATTCTCAACCCGTATCTTCTACTTTAATTGTCTTGTATTATTTGTATTATTGTAATTGTATTATTTGTCAAATATTTGCACGCCACACTTGGCAGAATATGCAGATCATGAAAAATTTAATACCTGTAATGACCATATTCTTGGAAATAAACGTTTCTCTTATATTCTATTCTGCACTTAAAAAACTAAGATTGAATTTTCCTTTCGTAGACCAAAGAAGGAACCTACTATCCTATTATCTTAATTCTAATGCGTATGAGTATATCACGCATAAGTATATAGATTTTCTTTCTTAGTTTATTTCTTAATATTAGTACAGTATAAATTTAGTGACAAGTACATAGAGTAGGTACAAATAAACAAAGAAAATGGATTAAGATAAAAAAATAATTAGAAAGAAAATGGAAATGGTGGAATGGATAAAAGATTTAAGTTCAGAAGCTATGAGTATTACCGTTACGATGTACCTACTTGTATTGATTACTGTCATTACAATGTCATCATCATCATCAGATACATTTCCCAGTAAGTAATGTGGGTGTCAAGCTCAAATATCGGGTTGAATACATCATATTTAAAATCAAGTTAGTACATGTTATTTTTTGATGACATATCTGTAAAAAATCTGTTGATAGTTTCGAAGGGAAGATAAACTCAGAGTTGAATAAAATTACGTAGGTTTTGATTGTACCTAACTGGATCTCATTTATTATTATTGTATGTACTAGGTATATTTATATGCATATAATATTTAAAAACTTACATACCTATATTTTACAGGTATTAATAATGGCTGGTAAACATCTTGATAATGTATTTAGTCTTTTTTAGGTTATTTTTGGTGATAGTGCAGAGCGCGATGCGACCGCATTTACAAAACGGGCTCAAAGGACTCGTATCATTGGTTGGACTGACCTTCTATTGATTTTTCCCCTTTATTTTTCAATGTTGTTATAATGTGACAGATTGGTAATTTATAACCTAAGAACATTTTATTTCTGCAATTACAACTTCCGCGATAAAAGTTTCCAAGGAGGTACCGCGGAAAGCAAAATATATTAATTAAACAGCTGATTCGATTACATAAACAAAAAAATCCCGATAGTTCTAATAATAAAATTAATGGCATTTCGTTCGCTGCCTTCAAAATTTACTATTTGTAAGCAATAACAAATTTAAATGATATCTTTTTATGATGTATGTATAGCAATTTAGTAGACACTTATGCCAATCACGATAATTTGCAAAAACATTTTAGTAAATTATGCGACGACAGCTACAAAACGAAACAAGAACCATCCGGATAATTTTTATTACGAATATAATTATCATAATGAGAATGATTATGCCCTAGAGGGTCTTATTACGTACGCAACATGCATGATACATTATAAAGTCAGTAGATCATGTTATGTACACTTAATCGGATTATGCACACCCAATAAGTCTAGTCTGAGCGTTTGCAAGTTTTTAAGTCAGATATAAAATGTCACAAGTCTGGTGATTATACATATCATTTACACAGTTAATTTACTGTTGACAACGAGGATTCTAATTTTCTCAACTATCTGTTAACTAACTGTTTAGAAATTTAGAATTACAACACTTTTACAGCCTCTCGTGGCGATAATGAACGCGGTCGCTACGCAGGAGGCGTGGGTTCGATCCCCGCGCAAATATTTGTATGCATGAATATGGGTATTTGCATTGGTCTGGTCCTGACCGCATGAGTTAACGTAACGTGCACTTCGAGGCATGCCTTGAAGTGCACGTTACGTTAGTTGGAGTGCATGTTACGTCCTGGTAGTTGGAGCCCTAAAAAAATTCCAGCAACTGGTCAAGCTGTAATGCTCCGATATCGCCAAATATCCTAATTAGGTTATGGAGGTCGGATGGCAGTCGCTTCACGGAAAATATTGAAATTCAGCCAAATCCGCAGTTAGACTGGTGAAGCGGACCCCAGACTCTGAGGTGAAAGCTTCAGCTGATGCGACTGGGATTAACGCTAGGATGAAGAAGCAGCAATGAGCTCTTGTGTGGTAGCGACGATAACTTTTTTGTATGACCTGGGCCAATACCATGAACTCTTAAAACAGGTCAATAAATAATTGAACTGCTGTCATTCTACCAATTGCAAATGTCACTTTGTAATCCCTTTGTAATCCTATATATTTATATGCCATTACAAAGTGACATTTGCAGTTGTTAGAATGACAGCAGTTCAATTATTGACCTGTTTTAAGAGTTTATGGTAAGGCCGCTGAAGCTTTCAATGAAATTGAAACATACCTAATACAAATGTATTGTCTGTATTTCTGTATAGACGGTTTAATGTGAAATGCCGTAAGGAATATTTTGGCATAAGACAAATAAATTGTTCATTTTTCCTGACGTTATCCCTTGTTTCTTATCACATATCGATAAGTGACACTTTGTCATTATGATAAATTGTCCTTTATGCCTTACGACCTTTAAAATTTCCAACTATTGCAGTGTATTTTATCAACATAATACATAGTTATGTTTCATGAGTCAGAGTTTCAATAAGTATCGATATAATTATCTCTTCATTACGAATAGTAAGAAAAGTAAAGTTGTGTATGGTAGTTATTGTTCGTGTTTTCTGCTCAAAACCAGTTGCATTTATGTGATACCAGATGCGCTAGACAGAGAATAATTTGTTATGCATAACATATATATTCCATTCTACAGTAGAGCCGAATCCTAAAGTTACGTATGACAGCTCAACCACAGGTCGCTATAACCTTATTACGTCGTCATCTTTTCATATCTAAATTCAATAATACCATATCTCCCTAATTAATTACAAACAAAAGATAATTATACATTATCATAACTCTAAACTAAAAAAATTGTTTCCTAATATTTATACCATTTGAAATGCTAGAAAACATACCAAATTGACATACATGATACGTAACTTTAGGATTCGGCTCCACTGTAGGTATGGAGTAAAACACAAAGCAAAGATTATAACAGAATCTATTTTTATACATATTGATGCTGGTAAACTCGTGATAGTAAATGCGCTTATTGCCTAGACAGGTATACTTAGTACGAGTACATTCATCATCATCATCATCATGATTCTTGAGTGTGTTTACCAAGAACTCGAATAATTTTGGCCACGTGACATAGCATTGGTCGAAGAGATCGAGAGACATTAATTTCGCTGTCATTACCTAAGGCTGTTGACGACTTCGTAATGAACAATCTAATAGTACTTTGACTGAACTGGTAATGGAACCAGAAACGTAATGCAAATTAGTTGCACTTACGGCCACTGCATCACTGCAACACCAAGGCATATTATTGTTATGTTAAAAATTTTAAATAACTATATTTAGCGCACTAATTCACCTGTATAGTGTTATATTAGTAGACACTGTTTGTACTCCACACTGTACACTAAATTAAAGTAGACGAATTTATATTTCTTCGCAAAATTTACATGGAAATTATTTTCTTTTTAAAGGATTTGTATAAAATTTTGTTAAACTATGCCGTAGTTGAAATTTTAATGGGCACAAAGTAAATGTGTTTATTTACATTACATACGTGTTTCGATTTTATGTTCATAATAAATTATTATTGTTTAAAAACTAAAAAGTACGTACTTGTTATAAAATATACCTGATGGGAATCTTTAAAACATACTAAATGAGCAATACTAAACTGCCGTGATAAGTATGTAGTAAGATAACTTAGTATCTAAGTGTTGATTGACTGGAAAATTTTGTTTATGAAAAATTTATTTGTTGATCATTATCATGGTTGTTTCTAGTTGCATTTGAAATTTACGCGCGCGCCTTTTATGAGAGTGACTACCGTTTCATAGCATAATAAGAGTTTTCTCAGAGAGGAAAGTCAGGGACACAGCTTCGTCCGTCAATTAGCAGATGTACCGGCTTGCAGGGTGGTTGGCTTGGCCCCAAAAGACTTGGTAGAGCCCCATACACTTGATTCTATGTCGCAAATATCAACATACCTTTTTTTATCGTGTGAAAAATCTCCACGGATACCCCTCCGGAGCCGGTGGAGGAGGTTATATCGGACTTGAACCGACAAAAACGCACGCCATCTGGTGGACCGTCAGTTGCCGGAGGTGAGGTAGTCGTAGACATATTCCTCGCACCCAGCCGACCCAGGGCTATATTTTTCGAACCGGCTCTCTTTCGGTGTGAAGACCACAGAGTCCCCCCCAACTCGCCTCCTGGTATGGGGAATATCAATATACTTACCTAGGTTGTTTTTCACAATAGAAACAATAAAATAAATTGCCAGCAGTATACGGTTTCACTAGTAGCCGTTGAACACTTCCATTATATACTTCTTAGCTTAAAAGTTAAGTCTAAGTTTGATGCCTGATGGCCAATTTTTTTATAAATTGCATTGTCATACTTAAGTATAACAAACAATAAATAAATTGATTGATTGATTGATCTAGATATTACATACTTACAAAGATTCTAATCAATATGACAATAAGAAGGTTACTATCGATTACCAAGTAGCAATTACTCACATGGGTTCTTAGAAACTTACGCGCATAATTTAAAATGTTTCCTCTAAAATACCTTGGCGCGGTCTCGATTGAGGTTACCTTCAGAAACACTTCAAGAAATCATATCAAACAATGTTATAAGTATAATAAGAATTACTTCATGAAATAGACCTTAAAATTTAATAACTAAGTACAATAGATTTATCGCTGAACAGTGTATAAAGCTCTTATGACACCCACACTTACGATTTAAGAGCCTTCTTCTTTTGGAATTCAGTAAAAACATCCTGAATTTATGCTTCTGTTGAAAATATAACTCATTGCTACTATCTGTAGGATTTCTCTTTCTTGGAACAATCCTATCCAAAAATAAATCCAATATGATTCCAATATACATTGTTTGAATCATTTAAATCAACATACACACATTCCTGTGAGTATACTTCTAACATTATTCACCTTCAGTTCAACACCTGACTGTCCACCCGGGGCTTAACGTGGCTTGTTTGACACTTAGCTTAACACTTCGGTAGAAGAAATAAATCTCACATATATATCTCATTCGGCAATCAGTCAAGGGAGGTCGATAGACGGTTGGTATTTTGCTTTAGGCATTTTGTTACCTCAACCATAACCATTAGATTAAATACAATTGATTCCATTAGTAAGCTCCGGAATTTGAATGTCTTGAATTAATTAGATATGTAAAAAATGGACAACTCTCAGACGTGAGTCATTGTTTCTCAAACTTAATGACATGTTATTTCAATTTGTAATAACCATCACACCCGCGAATAAGATCCCTATTGTCTGGACATTTACAAATATGAACTCAGGTAACCAAACAAAATCTAAACAAGCTACATCTATCTAGAATACATGTAGGTACTTACATTGACTTTTGAGCTTGAATGGAACCATTAACACCAGCCATAGAGAACGCGATGAGTTTCTTAGCCGTATTATGTACGAGTTAGAGTCAATTTAAACCAGGCGGAAATTGCTCGAGCACTTTTTATGTGTTAATTAGATATCAACCTTACTCTGGAAAACCTTACTCTGGAAACTTATTTTGGGGAAGAAACTCCTATGTAAAAATCTTTAGGGTATGAATAATACCAGTAATACGTGTCTAAATATAAAATTTGCCGAAATATCCGAGTTGTTCTGTATTTCTGTATACCGATTTAGAATACAATTCATATTTGATTTATTTATAATAATTCCTTATTATTTATTTTTTCTTAATAAAATTATTCATAGTTTTTTATTTAGCGCAGTATAATACTTGTTCGTTTATTTGAATGCCATTAGATTATAATATTATATTCATAACATAAGAAAAAGTTATTCTCACTTTACTTTGTTTGAGACTCAGTGCCACGAACAATAGCTCCAGTCAAGCCAAGCCGTATTTATGTTACGATTCGATCTTCAATCACTTGTAAAGGTGAGAACAATAAAGTCTTAACTTACAAGTAGGTACAAGTTATAACGACTGGAATTATCTTGTCGGTACAGTAGCAATAGAACAAATAGGGCTTTTGTTTATTTTATTAGCTAAGTGCATACACGACTTGATTATATTTCAACTTCTGATGCTGTATATCTTACTGTTATATAGGTACTCGTAGGTATGTGTAATTGGATGTAAATATGTGTGGTTGAATGAATAGATGATTGCTGATCACCTAATTACCTTAGAATGGTTGAAAGGAACTGGACGAAAATTGACACAGAGATAGGTCATAATCCCTGGCAGCAATGAATAGCATTGGGATACTAATGAAGACTTATGGAGCTAAATCGAGAGAAAGTAACTTTGTCTGATTGAAAGAATTGCAAGAAAATGAATTCTTGCAATTCTTTCAATCAGACAAAGTTACTTTCTTGATTGGCAGCCTCTGTGGCGTGACGTGGCGGTAATGAATGCGACCGCTAAGAGGCAGTTCAGTGCAATTATTCGTATGCATGAATATGGGTATTTGCACGTTAAGCCGTGGGTCCCAGTTGAAATACGAACATCTATAGCAGTCGTTACAGGTAGTTGGAGCCTTAAAAGTCCAATAACTGGACTACCTGAAATGCTTCGATATCACCAATGGATGGCAGTCGCTTCACGGAAAATGTCGAAGTTTAGCCAAACCCGCAGTTACACTGGAACATACATTGCAAAATTAAAGAAGAAGAAAGTTACTTTCTTGTTTATAATGTTAGCTAACTCAATCATTATTAACTTGATTAGTTGTTTGAATTAAGAACCATTAACGTCGAATTTAATTAACAGGATGGATAATCTGACCGAGAAAGTCCGTCTGTGCTATATGGTAGACATACTATTGCGTATTTTCCTCAAGGATATCTATTTTTGGCAGCTCTTACCAAATTGTTTCTCGTTCATTCACTTGTTTTTCTTTTGCCTCTTGGTAATGAACCCGTATTACTACCGCGGTAGGCTACAAATGCTTCCTTTGACACGTCACACATGTCAAATACGAGTATATAGATAAACATGTAAATAAATAATGTGAGAACAGTATGGTTTGATCCCAAGGAGCCTCTCAATCCATCTTAAGAGGCTCGCGAGGGCACATAAGTCAAAATGCTATGAATTTGTTTCTACAAATCCTGCGTAATTTGTACCATTTGGTCTTTATTTAAAAGGCTATCTACTTCATCGATTACTTACACGCATTTGGTATGTCCAACACAAGGTGAAACAAGATGTAGTTTGATAAAATGTAAGTAGTTCTAAATTTTGGCTCAGTAGGTGCGAACACTAAACTTTGTGATTAAAAACAGCTGTATCGTATTTCCACGAACTATTACACGTAGAGGTTGTATACACTTAGGTATTGACGGATTTATTGCACGCTGATAGTTGTTTTTGAGTTATATTTTTAGTATTTGTGTGTAAGGTTATAATATGTTATTAATTTTAGATAGCTTTAAGCATACGTTTTATATACAGAGCAAATACACATTGCGTGAGTCGGTTATAACATAGTATGAGGTCAAAAGTGATAATATCTAGTCGGCATTTAGTACGCGCTGTTTGAACTGTTAAAATTGAAGTGAATGAGTTAACCTAAAAGTACCTAATGTATAAACGTATTTCTAAAAATCACAAGTCTAAAAGTTTCAACATTTCTTATTACTAAGGCACAGGTCCAACGAATGGCTTGGTGTATTTGTAGTACCGTTTGGAGCAAGCGTTTCTATGATTTAGATAAGTAACTTCTTCTTCTTCATCCTAGTGTTAATCCCAGTCGCATCCGAAGGATTTCTTTCACCGCGGAGTCTGGGGTCCGCTTTACCAGTCTAACTGCGGATTTGGCTAAACTTCGATATTTTCCGTGAAGCGACTTACTGACATAGTTCAGAAAGTAAAGTACCTACACTGACAGACTGTTTTCACTTCTATCGGCAGTCCCCAAAGTCTGTCCCACATTTTTTTTTACCGTGATACCGTGGTCTCGATCAGACTTTAAAATCTTACGTAGGTTTGATCGCAATCGGTGGAGTAGCACTGGAACTGTGACCAAAAGTTGCGATATCGATATAACACATAATAATTACATAAATGATAAATGCTTGTAAATATAATTGTGTTTTCAATCTCAACATGTGGAAGTAACTGCCGATAGTACTAATCGTTACCAATCAGCAACACTCATACGCCAACTGTCAAAAGTGACGTTTGACAAATTGAAGGCTTGGGTTCCGGTTTCAGATACATTGATTAATTATTAATCTCAGAATGATTATATTGTAGTCCCTAACTTATACATTAGGTACCTACATAAAGCTCTGCTCTGTGTGTCTCTCTGTTACCTATTCAAGCTTAGGCAGCTAGACCACTTTTGTTAATATGTACTATCGAGATAGACTGTAGAAGAAAATAGTTTAATTTTCATTTCGGAAAATATTAATTTTTCGCGATAAACTGCTTCCACACGGATGTAGGCGCGGGAAACAGTGTGTAATCACCGATATCACAGATAGGTTTGCTGCGTTCCAACTAAATACCGCAAAGGCTCCTTGGATACGGCAACTTATTCGTAGTAATGCAACGACGCAGTGTGCGTGGCAATATTTTTGTGTCAATGTAGAGGCTAGGTTGTGGTTAAGAATGAGGGTCAGAAAATATACAATTTATAAACAGTAAATGAACTACATTTAATATCATACATTATCGTATACCTATGCAACGTATTAAAGAAACTATTTAGCACAAAAGTTATGAGTTTCAAAGTATAATTTCGATTCTGTAATAATTTATCAATTCAGATGAAAAATAGCTTGAGTGAAAAACAACAAGCAACTACGGAGGTTGCTGGCTGTTTACCTACGGTACCTATTAACTTAGTATAGGAATTAGGAACTCTACCTCCGTCGTCGTAGCAGTCAAACGCTCTGCCGGCCGCTACGCCAAACAGCCCTCTAGTCAACTGGCAATTCGTTGAGCGGCGTATTGTAGAACAAAATGAGGCCGTTAAAACATTAATGTAAATTACCTACCTACCTAACGACATTTTACATCAAAATTTAGTGATAATATGTATACCTAATAACTATTAATTGTATTTCAACCCACTGTCTCTCGTATTGTATTGTTTTCGCGTCCGAATAGACAAGCCGGCACTTTTGAAAGGTTATTGAGTAAAATTTAATAGCACATGTGGTCATTAACACACATTCCTTGCCGGTTGCTAGGCAACTGGCAGTGGCTCGAGCTCGCCGAGTTACGCTGGCGGCATCTCCATCATTATAATAAAGCATAACGGTGACCAATCATTAACCAAAGACGTGTAGTAGAGTAGGTGCTTACTTTACAAACAATTTACATGAATTTTCATTCATGTAAGAAGTCTCCAAAGGTATGCTTTCACAGCTTGAGTCGGCCGGTTCGATCAAGGAAGTGCAGTTAGCACAAAAGTAGTTTATCATTTTTCAAGTACCCGATCACCTCAGCTCTAAAACTTTTTGTAAATTCCTCCTTCGATCTCATTTCGATCTCACAAATATCATGAAAGGGATTCTCGTAACAGAGTTTTCAATATCCAAATTGATGATGATGATGGATCAACAACCTTACCTACCTAATTATATATAAGTAATTGTAATTGGAAGTTGGCAAAAGTTGGATATCGGTATTCTGATAGACTTTGTATTGACATTGCAATGCGAGTGAAACTTAGTTATTCGAGTTCTCTTCCCTCCTAATATGTCAAGTTTGACATTAACTATTATGTTATCGTCATGTGACTGGACTATATTGAGATTAGATTAAAAGATTGATCGCTTTTATTTCTGTGGTGGTTTAACAATTAGCTTTCTGGTTTGATCTGTCGGAAGGTCTGTCTGGAGGGAAAGAAATGTATTTATGACTGTTCCTGTACCTGTGTACAGGAACAGTCATAAATACATTTCTTTCCCTTCCTCTTTAAAGATCGCCTTGACGGATTAGACCACCATTATTTTGTTCTACACTATCTAGGTATATCCATATTCATTTTTGTGTTACTATCCTTCCTGCACAATAAAGGGCTAGTTTATGTTCCTGAAACATGGTAGTGCATTAACATCTGGTAGTTCCTAAACACTTAAGTAGGTATATTATTTAATATCTAGGTACGCGGTATCTAGACTAAACCTTTTTTTCCATGAGTATATTATTTCGGAAATCCACCCTCCCCCACCACCGGCCGATGGGGTTATGTCGATCTCGAACCAATTAAAACCACACGCAGATGTTCAGGTGAACGGTGACATAGACCCTGTGGCATAAACTGTCTAATTACTGGGCACTACCGTAACAAAGTTATAATTCGGGTGTGAAATATGATGTCGTTTCATGTGTGATTGTATAATCTTGTCATAATTCTGTCCTCCGTGTTGTATATTGACATATTGAGTGTATTTGCAATTAATAAAATTGTTTTACGATCATGTAACTATTAACTTATGCCCGATTAAAAATGGACGGTTGTTAGGTATAACATAACATAGTTTGAAAGTTGTTTTAAACGATTCCGCTGCTAGCTCTTAGCAAATTATTAAGACCTAAGGCTTATGTTCAAAAAGCTGCGTTATACTTACATTGTAGCTAGTACCTGTTTAGCGTCATTACAAAAAATAATGTTATAAAGTTAAAAATTAGAAGGAGCAACTTATTTTGTGATTGGTTCTAGAAGTAAAAATGTAATTACCTTACTTACTTAATTGAACGGCTGATTAAGCTAGTTGGCAGCGACTAGGTATATACTGGGAATTCATAAAGTTAGGTTTCCTACTCTTTTTTTGCGGAATCAATCAATCAATCACTCAATGCTATTTTAGACTCGCAGTTCGTAGTTCGTGGGGTGTGCTACTTAAGAGTACTGAAATTAAAGTAAATGTGGTTTTAATCGAAACACATGCATCGTATCTATCATGTTCACTGCTCATGACTGACTGGCTATGTCGTGCATGACTGCGTCGTGTAAGTGAATAGGTAGGTACTTGTATATGATACCAACCTAAACTATCGAGTCAGGCAGGTCTGCTCGCAGACTCAAAACTTTTACGACCGTTCCCAATAAAATATCTACAGATAAAGGTAAACGTAGAGATAGGTAGTTCCTTTGTGAAATCCTATTGTTATTTTGCTACTATGAATTGCGTTACCATAGAGATTGATGACGTTTTTATCCTTTTTAATGTCAAAACTGGCGATAGATAGGCGGTTTTTGTGTGTGATAAATAATATTATTAAAATAATTAATATATGTACACTGGAAACTACCTATTTATTATTAACTAACTCACTCCATCCCATGGTTGCCTGGTAGAGATTGCCTTGTGCGATAAGGCCGCCAATTGTATTTAATGTATTTATTTTTTTTCTTTTCCTGTATTCCTCTGTATTTGTGTACATGTATACAATAAAGAGATATATTATTATTATTATTATTATTATTATTGGGAACGGCCGTTACAAGTTAATAGGTTTGATTGAACTTTGGCCGTTTCGCAGCTAGCTATTTATGTTTTGTTGGGTCTTTTGGGGTTGGCTTTCAGTCTAAGCTGAAAGCCAAACGCAACAGACTCGTGGGCTGGCTTGGTTCAATGAAGAACTGGAATGCTCTGCGCACATGATGTGTTTCAGTCTTCTTAAACTGCCAGTTTCTTTGAGAGGGGCGTGAAAAAGCATGTACTATCGAACTATCGATGCCCTTAAGTTAGAGCCCATTTTAGATTTGTCAGCATTTTGAATGGTGGCCCGTACTTCTAGACTTTACAGCGTTTTTACTTTTATTTTAGTCAATTGAAGGACTAAATATTCAAAAACTAAAACTGGGAAGCCCAAAATATATCTACCAGAGGTCGCTCTTACCTCGTCAAAATGTTCAAATGGGAGGCGCACCGCTTCCATCATCAAGGGTCGGTTTGAGTCAGTCGGTGCTAAAGATGGCTTTCTAGTTTGGTATAAAATATCATTCTATCCTCAATTCTATTTTTTTATGAACACTATAAATAAACCACACAGTAGGTACAAATGAAGGCAATTGAAGCGCATGACTCTGTTACAATTGAAATATTCATGAAACTTCTAAAGATCATCAAATGATAAAGTACAATAAGTTGTCATTGAGTGGTCGGATCTATTTTTAGATCGACACAACAACGCGCTCACTGTGACTGCGTTCATCAACAGCATAGTCAACAGTCTACGCTACGCAATCAATTTGACCGGTTCCTCACATGCATCGTTGGGATTTCAGTTAGGTGCAGATGCCTTTGTGAATAAATGAAATAGCGTGACGTTACTTATCAATAAATTTATAAATAAATAATAATAAATAAGTAATTTAATTTCTCTTATTATATGGCATTAAACAGCGCCATCTAGTTATCACAGGTCACAAACTTTAAAATGCGCCATCTAGCGTGGAATAGCAAAATATTTTAGTGTTTACGAATTTCAGTAGATAGCGCTAGTTTGTTCTACTTATCGAACTAATAATCGAAATTAATAATATTTTCCATTATATTTAAAAATTTAGCATCACTTACCTACGTTTCTTAATATCATTCTTAAAATTTTACATTATGCTGTAATAAATAATTAAAAATAAAAACTATAGTTACCTACCTAATTGCCTTTTAATTATAAGTAGGCAAGTAGGTACCTACTTATAGCCCGTTTACTTAACTGTAACGTCATTCAAACTTAACGTAAACGGGTTTTACACGTAGAGTCATTGTTCTTCTATTACAGGGAGGTCGTTAGAATTTGAATTTCAGAGTTCAAAGTTCAAAAACAGTAATATCAATTTGCATGCAATGTTGACACGTAGGTAAGTAGGTACTTGA
This sequence comes from Eilema depressum, assembly GCA_914767945.1. NCBI lineage: Eukaryota > Metazoa > Arthropoda > Insecta > Lepidoptera > Erebidae > Eilema > Eilema depressum. The sequence continues at coordinate 8,650,737 of OU612026.1, forward strand.
AAGAAAAACCTAAATCAAACCATTACCTACCTGTATAAGGTAGGTACCTTTTGCAGGTAGGTAATGGTTTGGTTTAGGTTTTTCTTTTTTCAAACTGACAACTGAAAAAGTTCCCAGTGGGAACTTTTTCAGTTGTCAGGGAGCTTCCCACCTACCTAATAAAAAGACTTACCTAATGCAAAGCGATTGGCAGCAACTTGATTTCTATAGCGCACATTGGGAAAGGCTTACATTTTGCAATAGACTGCAGTAAGTCGATTAATTGTTATAATTGAATCTGACAAATTATCTCTCATTTGCTAACCTCCTTCTTCTCATTTCTTGACCAATGCTGAAAACTACTTTGTTACTATGGTCACTAAACAAAAGTGTCGTTTGACTGTTCCTAGATATTAATAGATAGTTCCTAGATTAATGATAATTAAGGTTGAAATCTCTTCCCAAACTATGGGCATCTTTGTACCTAATACAGGTAGATATAAAATATATCAAAATGTTCATATAAATACTACTAATAGTGCACCGTGTTGATTCGTCGACAAATTGGTGCGTTGCCAAAAAGAGTAACATAAATGTCTGTTATGATTAACAGTCTTTCTCCATAACACATTACATTTTATTTATCACCACAGAATTAAGTGAAATTTTTACTCATCATCATCATCATAGCACAGTCTAACGAATTATGATTTGTTATACTGTGTACTGTGAACATAGTCTTAGTTGCATCCAAAACTTGTTCTGGCACCCGAGGTCTGCCGTGTTACTCTTTCTCAATTTGTTCAAAAACTACTAAACGAATTTTGATGCAGCTTTTTTGTTAGAAAAACCTTGGTCAAACTTAAAATCTGCCGTATGTTTGATCGTAACTGGTGGATTTGAACCAAAGATCTCGGACCTAAGTTACGATAACCGGTATTTACGATAATCATAATTATAGGTAGGACCTATATAATTATGGTTATCGTACTTAAGATAATGGAAATCTTATTTTTAAGATTACACAATAAATTTAATAATAATTTATTATTGCAGATTATTTAGATCGCTTTTCAAAATCTTTTTTGAAGTCAGTCAATCTTATAAAAGTATTCAATCATTTCAATAATAGTCATCTATTTTTAACACTCTTATCAGACGAAATTTGCAAATATCTGTCCCATTTCTCAACATACGTTGTTATCTAGACAAGGAAAATTGGTATCGGCCTGGTGAAATTTAAACACACCTACTATGTACATTCTTCACAGATTAGAAGTCAAGTCAAGTCTAATCTTAAGCGTCGATCAGAGAGGACCAATAGCCAACAATGGATTAATAATATATCCACTGAGCGAGATCCAGGTAAAAGAAGTCCTGGCTAGTGGCTTGACGTCGTGGAGGGTGACATGCGTGCGAATGGTCTCACTAACAAGAGATCGTGTAATGTGGAGGAGGAAGAGCCTGAAGGCGGAACCTGAGCTCCGAGGTCATCTTGGCCACGGATGTAATCAGGAAATAGCGTCTACATGCAGATGATGATGAGCGAGGTCTTTGGGTATCTAACATTTTTGGGGCCCAAGTCAACCAGTCTATAAACTGTATAAGAACACACGAGGCTCTGGCGCAGGCTTTAATTTGAGATGACTTTGTAACAGGCATTGTATGAAAATTATGATATCATAATGTAATGAGTAAGAGATGAAACGATAAAAAATGAAGTACCTAAATACCTACTGAGACTTGCAAGAAAAGTAGATAGGTATTTAAGGTAACAACCCAAAGCAATTGGGGCACAAATTACCTAAATAGGGTAACAGCTACGAGTAGAAGATGTTGTAGGTGTCAGGTGGATTTAGCAATGATATTAAATTCTCACTTCACCTGACTACAGAAAACGTAGACAAGGGTAAATGATTATTATTCAAAATAACTTTAAATCAATATGATTAATTGGTTAGTAAAAGTTGTCTAATAACATTTGTAATTAAATTAGCCTTAAGCTCCAACCCCACCAAACGGACGGCATCGGCCCGGATTTTAGAACTAAACAGTATAAAGGTCACGAAAGTCAAATTGGACAAAATAGTACAACGATAACACCCACTTAACATTGTACTATGAACTAATTAACACTAAATTCTATACCAAGATTGCAAATTTATTCATAACGATCCCACATAATTTGCATATGAATATAGCAAACTGGTAAGGTACCCGATATATTATACAACTACGAAAATATCCTTCAAATAAATTCTTTACACTTAAAAGATAATTATAAACGTGTATAATCAAATATTAAATCTGCCATATTTGAGTTATTGCTTTATTGATCAGTTTTATTTCAAGGCCCATCAAATAAGTTGATTTAATAATGTTTTACCTTCATCTCTGAATTATTTTCACTTTTGCCCTGTCTTCACAACAGAAATTGTGACTGGATATTAGTATTAAAAACACGTACGCTGGACGTTGACTAAATCATTCAAACAAGGACATAATAGAGATTATTTGAAATCCAGAGGTTGACATCACAGTGCAAAGAAAAAAAAGACATTGACATCACGGTATATTTATATGGATGGTCTCTTCACAAAAAAGTTAATATAGTGCTATATACGTAGTCATTATTGCATGTTATGTTATATCATACATATTTAAAGTAGTTGTATAAAATAAACAAATAGAGAGTGCTTTTAACAAATATTTAAAGAGAAAAAAAGTGGTTTGTATGAAAGAAAATTGTTGGGAAGTCCATGGAAAAGGTCTCACATGTGCAAAAATACACTGGGGCGCTTAGCTATCTTAATACATATAATATAATAATGCTAAACTATATTATACATTACAGGTAAAATAATAGTAAATATGTATTATACAACGCCTTAAGTAAATAGATTTGTAGCTAGGTTGTGTAAACTATGCACAATTGCCAGATCCGATAAACATAACAGAAAACTTAAAAAGACTCGGCGCAGGAACGTAAAATAAATTATTCTTGAAACTGTACGAGTACAATCTGTTTATATCGTAACCTGAATTCTTATTCTTATAAAACTACATAAATCTTATGACGATTTTTATTTTGTGAAATATTTCACTTTTAGAAACTAGGAGAATTAACTGAAATTCCTTTCAGTAACAACACCAAGAGTTTTGTTGTGAAGTAGTAGATTAAGTAGTTTTAAATGTCCTAATTGCCTTCTTTTATTCCGATTATTAAAACAGACAAACAACAGTACAAAATTAAAAGATTCATCATTAACTATTATCTGAAACAGCTGGTCAATTTTTATGTCAATGAATTCATCAACGGCAATCAAGTTTTAAATGATTATGTTCGAGCGAAGACTGTCTTTAACTGAAATGGAAGCATGTATCGATGTTAGTTTTAGTACTAACGCGACGTTCACGCTGGGATCACGTCACTGTCCGTTCGCAAGCTAGCGTGATTTTCACAAATCGAAAACCACTACCGGTGCTTTATCAATTTCGTTTTTAAACTCCGTTTTGATTTCTTATTGACGTGTGTGATTTTCGGATCTTTACCTGTCAGTGTCTCTAAGTTGTAAAAAAAAGTTATTTATACGAATTAGGCCAGTTTTTTGGAAAAAAACCTTAAGTATTGAGAAATAAATTATATATAAACACCTGCTGAAATAAAATAGTGAGACTTATTAAAAAACCAGTAATATCGAATATGGTGCTGAGCGCTATACATGGTCATATACTTGAACGTGTGCTTAATATAATTCATTGTGTGTGATTGATTCAGATAACTAAGTGTAAAGTTACATAAAAGATATATTTTCAAGACAAATATATATCTGTATAGAAATATGTATGAATTATTGTACGAAAAACCACTTGACCTGCTCAAGTATGACGTTTACTAAAAACAAAATGTGATTCTTAAGAATTTTACCCAGCAGAATAAACACACAGGAAAAATTGTTGTCTGAAGTATTCGTAGCTTCGTGCTCAATGCTGTAGAGGTAAAACAAGAATAGCTAAATGGAATTATAAAATTGTTAACACCACAATATTCTCGAGAAAACCTTTAAGAACTATAAAAAACATTTTTATTGAATCGACGTCAATGGACTACATACCTCATCAACCTCATGACCATTCACATTCATGAAATTGATATTACTTTTGAGGTAATGCCATTGGCAACTGGATCGTTCTGGATTTAGTGCCACCAAAACCAAAGAAAATCATTTATTAAACGGACGTAAGCGCATGTTCTTGAAAACATGTGACAACACTATTTATCATTTAGATATGGGGACATACAAAATCACGGATCTCTAGTTAAGATGATAGTTTGGTATTCAGGGAAAAGAATTTAAGAGATAATGTAATTACGACTCAAGTTGGCTGATTTAATAATCCTGAACAATTGACTAGTTATAATAATTATTTATACCCATTTACTATATAAACTATCCATAATCTTTAAAGTGGCTTACTTATTGGCTTAATATATTATTATTGATAGTTTATGAAACGATAATATAATATCTATAAACTATCGATTTCTAATAGAATAGTCTCGATCTAGAATACCGCATTCCATTCAAAGTGTAACTTTGTCTTCTATTATTGACACGAAGCAAATAAGAATACTAAAAATAAAGATGACATCTAAGTTTATAAATATATAGCTAATAAATTCTATTAATATTTTACTAAATGAAGATGAAGAGAAAAAACTATTGTATTTTGTAGCTGTATAATTTGATTGAGTTAATTTAGTGCACCCCTCGAAACCCAAACTAAAGGGTTGCATTAACACCTTTGGGGCTATGCCAAACTCAACTGCCAGTCCTATACTATACTAGCTGATTGATAAACACTAGCCTAGGCTTTGGTACATGCTTTCCCAGCTGAATGGGAGGTCAGTGGCCGTAGTGCCTACAAAACTTGTGTAAGCCAAACCAATAGGAGGAGTAACATTTGTTGTGAAACACATTACTATTTCTCCTTTTATTGTTTATTTATTAAAAAAACGAGTGCTTTGTCATGAAAGCCTCGGATACATCATAATTTATAGCATCGCACAGTCATCATCATCATCCGCTTGCCTTTATCCTCATTACGAGTATTTGAGGTCGGTGCAATAGGTATAGCATTATCTTTCATATTTTCTTTTCAGACGTCATTTTCTAACTCTTATCCTTACTTTGGATCATATGGATTCAAAAGAATCTTCAATCCATTCGTATTTTGTTGGGCCAACCTATAATTCTAAAGCCCTCTTCAATCATTCTTGGAACCTTACTGACAGCAGACTATCATTTGAAACTAGGTCCATGCCATAACAACCGTAAGCAAATGGAACAAAATAATAAAAAATCTGGTAAATATTACTTTCATTCTTTGATTGAATATTTACTACGAGTGTATCGTGGCATTAACTTTTAGTGGACGGTAAAAAGCATAGAACGTGCCATTGCAAAGAATAGAGGATAATTACAAATGTTTCCGGCTAATTTGCATTCAATACGACAATAGTTCAAGAGTAATAGTCATAAATGCGAAATCGATCTAATAATAATGCTGATGGTAGCTATCATTGCCTTCAGATATCGTTTTCTTCAGCGTTTGTTCCAATTACCATCATGTTATGAGGAAAAGAAACTTGGAATTCTTTGTGTGAACCATAATTGCAATTTATTGTCTCTTATAGTTTGAGTCAAACTTACCGACATAGTGATCGATTTTAAGTTTTCTTTATGAGTATATTTGTGTAACGTATTTTATTACTAAAAAAGAGAAGGTGCATAAAATTTTATACGCACAATCAAAGTCTTGTTATTCGATAGTCAATAAATATATATCTACAATATTTATCCATTTATCGAATTTGTCACAAGATTAACTAGAATCTTTGTGTATTAAATGATATAATTAAAGACGTTACTGATAACCACTTATTTTTATAAGCGGTCTTTTACTTTTGTGATATTGAAACTTGAAAATAAATAAAGTGAAGTTGTAAACAAATAAACAAACTTTACAATAGGTCTTTTAGTAACAGTAATATTAAGTAACATATTTTAATTACTTAGATTCAGACTCAGATAAGGAATTCGATACGAACACAATTAAATATATAATGCACAATTTATGAAGTTTTTCTATCGAGCTCTGAAAGAGTATCATATCGCAGTTTCGGTGTCTGGAGTACAAAAATAGCATACAGATATCGTAACTACTCTATTTTTTCCACCGTTCTGACATCGACCTGAGGACCGTTGTCATTTTTAAAGATTGGAACAGATATTGAAGTTCGTACACTACAATTTATGTCAAGGTTCCGCAAAACGTTTCTTTTAATTAGGTCCCACCAAAAATGAAGGAAAAATTTATTTATTTTTTTCGTAAATACTTGTGTGTGACTAATACGCTTGATGTCTGACCTCAAATTATTTCAGAAACAGATTCTGTATCTAACTCGTTCCACGTAAATATTTATTTACTGAACCAAATATAGGAAGCAGAAGAAGCATCTGAGTAATATTTACTTTGGAAAGTTTAGTTTAATTTCCTGCGTTATGATTTAGACATAAAATATAAGTGGGAATATTTTACTGCCTAAATCAATCTTACGGTTTGACGTTCATCGTAATTTAGAATTCTTATTCATAATTCAGAAGCCACGGATTATAAAATCAAGAGGCTCTGCAGCATTTGTTATCCGAGCGCTAATCCCGGGCACATCCAAAACGTTCACTTTCGAGAGTTCAGTCTTCTACCACTCCATTATTTTGTTAATTTTGGCTGCACCTTAAGCCCCCAACAGTGAGAAGAAAGTTGAGGGTTACCGGATTGCAGGTGAGCTATGCTTGGACCGCAAAGATCACAGTGAAGCCCCAGGCACAATACTGTAAAGGTGTTCAACATAATTCGCAACGCGTTCGGCTTTTAATTCTGTTCAAAATTATAAACTGTACACACACTGTTTTCTGTAATGACGCAATGAGATGATGAGTGAAATATGTCAGAGTTTGACAGCCCTAGCTTAAATAAATTAAATAAATAATTTGGGCCTATCAACGTCAAAATATATCAGCATACCTAACAAAAGTTGGGTTGCCGATAAAACTAAGAAGTTTTTTTTTACCAGTGCCTTTGACCCCGTCGAAGCCTATTCTTTCTCGATTCTGTTTATCCTAGGTTGTGACTGACGCAACCCACACAGGGTTCTTCTAGTGAATTAACTAATATAATTTAAATCACGCATTCATTCTGAGCCTCTTCACAAAACTCTTCACAAAAACTAAGAAGTTTAATCCATTGTTCTTTAGTAAAATTTCTATCTGTGTGAAGATCCAGTAAGGTTTTCTAGAGGTATTATGATGATAACTAGATATAAGGGGATTACTCGTCATGACACACGAAGCTATAAATATGGTGCAATTACGCCATCAGGGTACATATTTTAACCTAATGGTTTCGGTAGTTCGGATTCTGTCATGATAACGTCAACCACTGTTAATAGCATTAGCCTGTATTTTGTCAACTTGAGCTAAACAGGCTTAGGTGGACGCTATGACGCAAGCGCCGATGTAGATTACATGGTATTAGATAAAATTAAATAACTTTTTCAGCTATAACGCCGTCTAATTGTGAATGAGTTTTTATTAGCAAAAAAAGTTCTCGAATCTTTTTATGATGAATGGCTATCATTGCTTTTGAACGCGTATGACACCAGAACCCGGTGCTATGTAAGGAGAAGAGGAAAATGAAGTACCTGGTTCTCACAAACCGCGCGGGAGAAGTACCTATAGCAGCAAACCTACAGCTAATTATTAGGAATCAAAAGATCTACAATCCAAAAAGATAGTCATAGAAAACAGATAATGTTTTCACTAGTTGGTGCAAACCTGCTAGAGCGAATTTCACCTGTATTAGGCACTGATATTATTAAAATTACGTTTACTCAATGTATTAGAAGCCCAGTGTAAGTGAAGGGATTTGTACTGGTGGAAATAAGTCTTATGTGTTTGTTTCGAATCAGTTAGGGTAGTTTAATTTGCTTAATCTGCTTAGCCCTTATTTTCGTTAGCCTAGTGGCCTAGACCGATCAATAGATTTGTTATCTCTGCACAATATTTACAGATATTATGAGTTCAGGTTTTACACACCTATTGCGCAAATGCCACGGCGCACATTACGTACAAAAATGATTTGGCGGAGATTTCATTATTTTATAGCTTAGGTTATTAATATTTATGATGTCTTAAATCATCTCACTTATGACTTACCTACCGAAATATTTCATTATCGAGTTTAAAAATAGTATGTTATTTTTCAACAACTAAATTCTTAATAGTAATTGCATGACGCATTTAAGGTTTAGTTTTAATTGCTATATAATAATAGTTTTTTTTAGTATTGTATAAAACTATGTAAACAAAAAAGTAGTAACATAATCTTCTTTAAGTCTGGGTACATCGAGATAATTATTAATTTTACACTTCGAGAGATGAGATAATCACGGTCTTAGTTTTCCCGTGACAATAATTTAGTGATTTTTTAACTGAATCGGAAATAGTAAACGATACTAACGATTACTTACGGCCGTTCCCAATAACCTATCTATCGCCAGTTTTGACATTAGAAAGGATAAAAGCGTCATCAATCTCTATGGTAACGCAATTCATAGTAGCAAAATAACAATAGGATTTGACAAAGGAACTATCTCTACCTTTACCTTTATCTCTAGATATTTTATTGGGAACGGCCGTTAGTCAGCCCATGACCATGGCCGGAAAGCAACCAAACCATCGGAACAGTTGTAAATAATACAAAACAAATCTCTATAGTCTAATGGAATTCATCCTAATTTAGAGTACATAGCCGAATAGTAAATTCCAAAGCTCTGGCTTGGTTACTATCTAATCAATCTCTTGGTAAGATTAATGTCCTGAACTCACAGCCAAGAATGTTAAAATGTTACTTTACATAGTTGTTGGTATGAATAAGAACCAGGGCCCATACCATGAACTCTTAAAACAGGTCAATATTGAACTGCTATCATTCCACCAACTGCAAATGTTATTTTGTAATCCTATATCCTATATATTCATATGACATTACAAAGTGACATTTGCAGTTGGTGGAATGACAGCGTCTGCAGTTCAATACTGGCCTGTTTTAAGAGTTTATGGTAAGGCCGCAGGTCTATATGAATTACAATGTTCTGCAGGACAACATACATACCTTTAATCATGTCCTTTATCTCCAGAGGGTTAAACAGAGGTGAATTAACACCCAAATTTCACTAATCATTGTATTAGGTCCCACGTAATATAGTGAGTCCCCTATTGCCGTATTCCGGGCACTATTGTTGACTCAAGTCATGACTCAAGTCATGCATCTGAGGCTGAGTCTGGGCTGTATATATCTGTCTGATGTTACAGCCCTATCCCTTAGTCGCCTTGTACACGGAATTGAACGCAGGAATAACTAATACATATTATATTTTCGAGTATACGATACAACTTATAAATACATTTATAAAGCACTTGAAAGTTTCAGAAGATACAATGTCATTGTAGGTTATATATTGCTAATCGTAAATAATTAATCCTTTTATTATTATTGCAACTATAATGAATAATTAATATGTAGATGTAGAGCTACAGTAAAAACAATAATTATATCATGAACTTAATGAGGCAGAACGGTCTGGGCTTTGATCCAATTCAACTGAAACAGGTCTAGGTCGACTTTTGTAACTATACAAGATTATTGTTACATCTCTATACCGATATAGATAAAAAATGTATGCATGAAACGTCATTCGTAGTCGATATCTTATCTATGGAAAAGATTTCACTAGTAGTTTTTTTAATAATAATATTCTTGCCTAAAAAATCTTAGCTGCGGATTTGTTCCTGTTAATTATTTATGGTATTGTCTAGCACCTAAACTTATATTTAGTTAATTGGCAGATTTATTTCACAAGTCAAATAGCTATCGTTCCAAAGGTTAAAAATATATCACTGAGCGACAAACACGTGGACTATGGGTATGAGTAATATTGGCAAATATCAATACGGGTTCATGATATGGTAGATTAACTGCAGAACAAGTATCGTAAATACTTCGATTTTGGCTGCCTATGTATGTAATATTAATATTCGATGACGGGTTTCAGTAGTCTGAAATGATGAACTAGATCTAAACATTTAATATCGTAAATGATCCAGATGACAGTGTCCCGTGAAAAAAAATGGCATAATGCAGTTTTTGGTTAGAGAAGGGCCTTTTCCACGACTAGACGTCAGCGTAACATGAATTTATTTTAAAGTTTAAGCAATCACTCACTTTAATTAAAGTGAAAAAATCTCACTTTAATTAAATCTATATAATGTTTCATAGTACCTTCGTACTAATATCGTTATAATTCATACGCCTACATCGATGTCATGGTCCAAATACCTGGTGTTGAATTGTACTCCTGGTGTTGCATTGACCTTATCTGTATGTATATAGAAAGGTGTGATTAGTTGAATGACCTTTACATAAATATAGTATGTCACCTACGCATAGCAACAGCTGGTGTATTGTCAATTCAACAGGTACCTTCTAATTGATGCATTGATTAACATTTTGGAGCTATTCATGAGTCGACATTATAATATAGGTAAGTAGGACCGAGGTAGGACGAGACGTAGGACGGAGGTAGGACAAGACGAAATTCGACTGAAGAAGGTTTTGTGCTGTCAGTGGGAAGACCAAAGGCTTGTTCTGCACTGACGGCACAGAAACTCTCTGATCTTATAGGGTCGGCAGCACGTGTGTGACTTGCCTGGTGTTGCACTCGTCCATAGGCCACGGGAGCCAGCTTCCATCGGGTGGGCCGTGTGCTTGTCTGCCAGCTTAGTGGTATAAAAACTTTAAGCATTACGAGCTAGATGAAAATATGCTTTAACACAGATAGTCAATCTATATTATGACAACCTTATGTAATTAATGATGAATTTGAATGTAACAAAAAGTGATTAAAACGTGATGCCTATATTAGTTACAGTTTAGTTACATTGTACGCATGACGTGAAATTTTAAGCGCAGTTTGACACCAATATACATAAAGAGGTTCTATGACTTTAATTGTGGAAGTAATTGATCAGATGACCTCGACTACCTAATGTGTAAGCTAAATCCTCAGTATTTACTTTACTACACAACAATATACGAGTACTATCAATTTGAAATCTCAATTAATTTTTGATATGATTCACAGTACGTAAATCCCACTGAAGATTCAAGGAGGCTATAAATTTAAACACAATTCGCCACAAATGAATGGTGTCGTTTAGGGCGTTTTGTTTCTGCTAAAATTTGAATTTTACCCAGCAACCGTGTTCACTACTAATGTACCATTAATTATATTTAATGAAAACCATTTAAGTTAGGCAGCGTTGGACAGCGCCCATATCATTGGTACTTATTCTTTTACTACACGAGCCACAAGACACTGAGTAGTTGACTCACTGTCAGGCCGACTTGCAACGGATTCAGACAACAATCGTCGCCATATTTTATTCAGTAGTGACTGACATAATACGTCATTGAAATATTTATTAGTAATTGAAACAACAGTAGTTAAAGTTCGATCATTCGAGACACTGGCAGGCAAAATATGTTGTGCGGTACAAAAAAAACACGTATAAGTTGGTAATCTTTTTACAACAGGTACCGTGATAACATCAATAACTGTTACCGTTTATTACGTTGTTGTGTTAAATCAATGAAGTGTTAAAACTTTTCTGAAATGCAATGTGCTATAATAATCAAAATCTGAATAATTCAGTAACAGTGAAATAAATACTAAATAATGGCGCAAACACACACAAAACAATGTCAAATAGACAACAATTACAAATTGGAGAAGAAATATTTGGAAATGAAACGGTTAGTCTTAGAAAAAACAGAAGAGTTGAAACGCAGGGATAAGATAATTGGATTTTTAGAAAATGAAATTGACGAAAAGGATGCTACAATAAGGTATCTTAAGAACGAAATAGACAAATTCCGACAAGTTGTTAAGCCTTTGACTAGACAAATTATAGATAGCCGCCGGAATGGTTTGGAGGAAGATGATAGTTTTGTAATGAAAACACCCGGAATCGAGAACACCCGAGTATATCATATTGGAGAGCCCAGATTGAAAAGAACGGCGATATCAGCGGAACCCTTGTCGTCGTTGACGCAAGATTATGAAATGAAACTTGTGAAAATACCAAAAAGTCACCAGTAAGTATATAAACTACTAATAAAACGTAATTAACAATCGTTTAAGATATTTTGCAACTATTTTTTATAGTAGCTGTGGTATTAGGCTCTGATAGCAATAAACACTGTTTCCCACGATCACGAATCTATTCCCCGGATAAAAAATTACATACCCATGTGTCATTCCTGTCGTCCATGTCCAATTTGCTATTCTAAAGAGTAATCTATCTCTGCGCCAAAATTGATCCAAATCCGTGCCACTATTTTTGCATGAAAGAGGAACAGACATCTTTTCATCGCATACTGTCATATTTCTAAATTTTCTAATATTAGTAGGAACTAGCTTTCCTACTAACATTACTTATACTTAACTGATTATTGGATATAATATGGGATAATAAATCAATAAAAATAACCATTTTGGGTGGTCTAGTGACCTCAATCTGAGTTAATGTTTACACAAATGAAACGTTGTCCAGAACTTCAATCATATTTTAGGAATTGGATCATTATGTTTTGCACTTTGATCGTACACAAAGATATTGCGCTCATACTTTGAGTCGATATTACAAAGATGCCAGTATAAATCTTGATTTCGTTTTATAAATGTATTCATAACCTTCAAGACAGATCAACAATAGTAAAGCACTACTGAGAGGTCAATCACATTATTCGTAATTATGAATTTGAGAAAAATACTTCATTATTATGAAACCTGAAAAAGTTATGGTTCATTTTCAAAGTTTTATTTTATGTTTGCGAGATGTAAAAAGAAAAATCCCTTCACTTCTCTAACCACGTCATGTCAAACCATTTCTCTGAGGTTTTTTTTTACAAAATGTATAGGTAAATTTGTTTATTCACCATCATTGCCATTATTAATACCAAATTAAGGCACTATTATTGTTTCAATTTAAATGTAGGATCACGCTCGCTACGTTACATTATTTTAATAGTCATAATATTAATGTTTGGTTTTTCACTTCCTTTTCTTCTAAGCTAAGAAGTAGTAGTTAAAGTATCAGCTTGTTATGGTTTTTGTATTTTAAAACAAAGAGTTTACTGGTCACGATTTGTGAATTTCTCGTGAGTTATTTCATCATCGTGATTTGGACCTGACTCATAGGTGCAGTTTATCCTCCTCTAGCAATCAACCAAGGCTTTGTTGCGTAAAACTGTGACCCATTAGACATTGAGGGCTTTTGAATTTAGATTCATCAAGATGTCCTGTTTATATTTCTTCTCCATTATTGTTTTGTATGAATCAATCGATCATCATCATCATCTGCATATAGACGTATTCTCCTGATTGCATCCGTGGCCAAGATGACCTCGGAGCTCAGGGTCCGCCTTCCGGCTCTTCCTTCTCCACTTCGCACGGTCTTGGGCGTCCATGGTAGTGAGACCATTTGCACGCATATCACCCTCCACGACGTCAAGCCAGGACTTCTTTGGCCTACCCCTTTTACCTGGACCCGGCGGGGGTACCATTGCCAGGCATTTGTTCCCCACGTAGCCTGGCGGTTGCCGCAAGACGTGGCCGCACCAGCGAAGGCGGCTCTCCTGCATTTTATCCGCAATGTCACGGACATGGAGGCTGCCGCGGATGCGAGAGTTCCGTACGCGATCTTTACGCGTAACGCCGCACATCCACCGCAACATTTTCATCTCCGTGACACGCAGCTCTTGCTTGTGTCGCTCGAGCAGCGGCCACGCCTCACAACCATACAAGAGAACAGGCCTAATGATCGTCTTATAGACCTGCCCCTTCAACCTGACTGGCATTTTAGGATCACAGGTCACGCCAGTCATTTCTCGCCACTTGGCCCACGCGGCAGCAATGCGTGCCTTGACGTCGCGGTCGATCTCACCGGTCACATGAAGTACAGATCCCAGGTACTTAACCTGGTCCGTGCGCTCGACCAAATCATCGCCTATGCGGACGGGTGTGGGATCTGTGGAGTTTAACGCTAAGTATTCTGTCTTCGCTACATTTAGCTTCAGACCGCCGTTCTCAAGCGCTTCTTTCCATCCTTTCACGCGTCGCACCAATCTGCTCCTGTCCGCGTCCATGAGCGCAATATCATCAGCATACATGAGCAACCACGGAGGCTGCTCATGTGAGTTTCTAATGCTGTCCGACAAAACATCTAATACCACGCTGAACAGGTAAGGACTAAGGACGGATCCTTGGTGTACCCCGACGGTGATGGGGAAGGCTTTCGAGTCGCCAACAGCAGTCCGAACCACGGAACCGGAATCGTAGTACATGTCTCGGATGGTGTCAATGTAAGTCTCTGGGACACCCTTGGCCCGCAGTGCCCACCAGATCACCTCGCGAGGAACACAGTCGAAGGCCTTCTGCATGTCTAAGAATAGGCAGTGCAGGGGCGTGTTCTTCGCCCTGTATTTCCCCGCCACAACCCTTAGGGCGAACACTGGGTCCATGGTCCCGTGCCCGGGACGGAACCCGTACTGGCACTCCGAGAGTGTACTTTCCTGTCGGATCCGGGAGTCGATTATCCGCTCATAGAGCTTCATGGTATGAATCAATCGATAAGCTGTATGATTTTAGAAACGTAATACCTACTGTGTCGTCTGAAAAACATATTTCGTGACGTTAAACACTAAATACCAATTTCTGCTGAAATGGTCTCGTAAACTTTAGAAGCCATTATGCGGATCAAATGTTGTCTAAAATAACAATAATTTAAGTGTCGTTTGGGTCGTAAAGAGATTGTGAATGATAGTAGGTATCTATACTTATGCCAATTTGAATTTTAAATAAAATTTTACTTTTTCGTTCCATAACAATAAATGTAATAACTGGCCCCTCGAGGATAGCGTTTATCTCATAATGGGTCTAACGCAATAATCTTTACCTACATTAGCTTTTCAAAATAGACGAATCCTGCTATTAAGAGAATAGCCAGAGTGTCATGGATATTATAACAATGAGGAAACTACAGGAAAACCGTCTTTTAATTGAATTTGTTGAATGTTGATTTTTTGTTTTTATATAAAAATCACTTGCCACTCACATGCCACTTTTCGTTGTTATTTTATAACTCAAGATCGGCTGAACCAATTTGGCTAAAATTAGTCTTGAAATATTCGTGGATGTCCAGGGAAGGTTTAAACGGTGAGAAAATAGGTGCAGCGGGAACGGGATCAAAAATTCACGCGGGCTGAAAAAAATATGGCGGTACGAAGTTCGCCGGGACAGCTAGACAATTAACCTGTAACGGTGATGATGATGTTGACAGATGACAGCGTTGCCACTTTTGGTTACCAATTTATGGCTGCTGGGCTTTCATTACTATGATACTTGTATACTGAGTGAATAACCTCCCCAATATCTAATATTTAACTCCGAGAGCTTCTGAATAAACCAATTGATTAGGCCTCAAACCAGTTTTTTATCAGCATAATTGGTAAAAGTTCAGCATTTACAGTATTCGCATGAATTGTATATTAAATTTGTGTCTTCTATACGTAGTAACTATTTATTAATCTGTGCTTCTATCTAATCCATGTTCAATTAAAACGTTTTAAGGATCTCTATCTATATATTAGATTAGACTAATACATATTTGTATTTAATCCTCCCAGAAGAGAAGACTAACATTAGAACAAAAGACTTACAAAATTATTCATATTGATCATTAATCCAACCGAAGATGTTATACCAAAGTAAACGCTTTTGTTACTATCTAATCTTATCCTACTTATGGAATGGATATATCAATGTTTCATCACCGTAATTTATTGACATAAATCAATAAATCACTCCACGCGGTGAATTTCTTCTAAGTACAGACATCTATAAGGCATTGCCTCGAGGTCGACATGTACTAGGTGGAGTGCCTTCGTTGAACCCATTTGGTATAATTATGTTCAAAGTTTATGTGACAACTGTCCTCGCCAGCGGCACTGTCACGACGTACAAGATCTTTTGTGACTTAAAATTACTGCCAGCTTAGAATTCAGATTTGCAGCTTTTCTAACAAAATGGCGTTTTCGAGAAATTGCATATAGCAAGTAGTTTGTTAATAGTTAGTATAAGAACAATTCACCAGGTGGTAGATTTCACGATTTGATCTATGCTGATAGCAGTGAAGATGATTCACAGCTTCTAAAGAGTAGCCATGAATCTTGTACAGTTTCCGATTGAAATGTTATTTATCTTCTTCTATAATAAATAGTACCTGCTATAGACACCATTAACATATTATTATCATGATGGATAATATCGTTTGACAAATTAGTTTTATATTGTATCCAGTGAATAGAAATGTAATGAACATAATTTATAAGATTCATTTATCTAACAGCGTTAAGTAACTAGTTAACACATTACTAATAATCGTTTGAATTTATTTTATAAATCGCGTTAGTCACTTGTTTGCTTTGATAACTTTGATAGATATTTACTGATCTATTTATATCTACTATTATACTGTAACTGTATGTGATAAAACGGTTCAACTAAAAGGAACATAGAATCGTTCCTTGATGCCAGCTGTATAAATAGATTTTTGGCAAACATTTTTGTCAAATATAATTTCGACGAGTATGAATGTATCTTAAAAAAGAAGTCAGTCACACCACGACGATTGATATCTACTTCTTCTACTGATGCTGGTAGAAGAGAGAAATTCAGCGATTCCATCTATTTGAAAAAGCTTTCATCATTGTTCTCATTAGAATGAGAACAATGATAAAAAGAGATATAGATATAAGAGATATAGATAATATCTCCTTTCTTTTTTTTATTATTTAATATCATACACATAACTACCATTTAAAAATCAGAAATACTGTGGTTACAGTCTGTCTATAAAGATAATACTTCCTATCTTCTGCGGGATTACCTCTTAGCATAAGGATTTTGATTGTTACTGACTGCATGAGGTTCGTAAAGAAGCGAAGGATGAATGCCAGAATCATAGCAAGCGGAAAGAGGCTGTTATTCTATCTAACCTAGTAGGAAAGAGTCATGGCTGTCGTGTTTTGCTGTATGTGTATTACTGCATATTCGTCTAACCTCGATTTCTACAGACAATATTGTTAATTTTAATTGGTAGTTCCTAAAGACATAGATAATATTTAGATATATTACTAATAATTATGAAGAATCATAATGCATATGCTATGCTAATACTTGCCATATAAGTTGAATGAAGGACGTTCGAAAATATATGACCCCAGAGTCGACGAAAATAAACTCGTACTTACCTTTGGTGTATAGCGATAAATATTAGAATAACAAATATGATATTTTCAAAATTATTTATAGGAGGTGGTACTGGTAACCACGTAAAATATGTCCATTAACATGATATAAAAACACGAATAATGCTTAGATTAAATGAATAAATAATTATATTAATCCAATAAGATAGAATCTAGAAAATAATCTAGATGTGGTATAATAATACCTTGTAAAAGTATGTTACGAAAAGATTAATGAGGACACAGAAAATTGGAAAATTTCAAAAGACGCGTCATTTCACGTCCACCTATTATACCCATAGTGAAGTTGCATGTAGTACCTTAGTGAGGAATAAATTCTTAAAACCCAATGCAATTAAGTAATATACTAATTCACTTACGTTCGCACAACTTCTCCATTACATGATAAGCCGTGAATGCAACAACAGTGATGTTCTTCACTGTGATTGCGTTTCTTTCCTTCCATTACTTCTTGGAGTATGTTTTACATCTAAAGTACTCACAGGCAGCGAATAGTCGATACCTTGATATTGGCTAAGTTAATATACATCGTTAGTCATTCTCTTGGTTCTAAGTGCCCTAATTATTTAACTAGCAAACGTGGGCTATGCGTCTCACAGAGCAGTCACAGAGAAGTTAAATTACTTGCAAGAAGTTAGTTATTGTTTTCTGTAGTAGACATTGGTCTGATTGTGCCTCGGAGAGCAAGTTAAGCCAGAACATCTATGGCAGTCGTTACGCGTAGTTGGAGTCCTAAAAAGTCCAACAATTTATTGGTCTAGCACTAGCTGCAATGCTTCGATTTCGCCCAATATCGCTATTGGATTGTGGAGGTCAGATGGCAGTCGCTTCACATAAAATATCGAAGTCCAGCCAAATCCGCAGTAAGACTGGTAAAGCGGACCCCAGCTTCGGATGCGACTGGGATTAACGCCAGGACGATGAAGAAGAAAGCGGGACCGACCGCGATCGACCATAATTTGACTGCTTGCCAGTTAGGGAAATATTGTATAGGTACTGCCAATCTATGGTAGCTTGAAAGTCCAGGGAATATGTGGTCTTTGATTCATACAACCTATGTAATAGTTCTACTGGTCAGTCTACTCATACTTACAAGTTATTGATATTACCTATTTAGTCAGTAGTGAGTAGTTACAATATCTAAGTGGATAATTTGCTCCGTCTATGACTTTCCTGTAAATAGCGTATAAAAGTTATTTCCTGTCTCCAGCTATGTGCATTAGTTTCATCATAAACTAGGTTTATTGTTTATGACTCTAATAAAATTTACGGTAATCATTCAAAGGTTAATGTCATTATGCTCGATAGCCCATTACCGATATTATCCTTGTGAATATCGTGTTATGTTCGCCTTCCTACTGAAAAATGGTTAGTAGGTACTTAGTATTTAAGCAGAATGGAACCATAGGTACTGTTCCATTCTCCATACTGTATGGTTTCATTCTGCTTAAATATCTACGGCAAAAAGTACATACCAAATTCCTCATTCGGTATGGGATGGGACCCCATCGAGATCTTTGGGCCCAAGCCAATACATCTGCAAGCTGGTAAACGTGCTGATTGATAGATAGCCAGAAAGAGTAGGAGAGAGGGCCATACTTCCATAGAGAGGGTGAAAAATTTCCAGTAGGTATCATGGAACTGAGGGCCATTCTGCTAATAAAAATATGTTCAAACTCAGTCTTGATCAATCTATAACTCCCGAATGTCAAAAACGATCACAATGTCCATGTTCTATCTTCAAAATTATGTTACGAGAATACTGTTCATGACATTTGGGATATTGAAATTAGATTGAGACTGAATATTGAACAGATATTACTAGGAGAATTGAGCTTCTGGTTAAAAGAACTTATACATGGATTATGATTATGTGAGGAGAAAATCCTACTAAGCAAATTGAAACGTCTTATAGCGCCTTCCAGGTACAATTCCTCAGGAATAATGGGATATTGTTGATTTGATATTTTAACTCTTTTAAGGATTTTGACCAAATCATATATTCGCACTCTGTAATGGTAGGTACCTACCAAGTGTTGTGAATGTTGTAATTCGAGTTAATTTTTTCCGGTGTATATAATTCTAATCGTTTTATTTACAGTTCGCGGGAGCTGATTAAAGGTGCCATCTTAGACAATGACTTCATGAAGAATCTTGAGATGACACAGATTCGAGAAATCGTAGACTGTATGTATCCAGTCGAATATGCAGCCGGCAGTCTTATCATCAAAGAGGGAGATGTTGGTAGCATCGTCTATGTTATGGAGGGTAAGTTGTTTTAATAATCTCTTTCCCGTACCTACTCTGTTTTTTAATTTACTTTCTTGTATAGGAATCTGTAAAATTAGATACTTTTAAACTAAAAAGTCATCTAGTGGCTAATAGATACAACTATGTACATTGCTGCCGGGCTACGTAGTTCTAATAGTTTTCAACAGATGGCGTTAAATCAAAGTTTTATATACTACATGATAGATGTCGCTGGTTAGAAAAATTTTGCTATTTCACGATAGATGGCGTATAAATTAACTGCTTGACTACATAGTTCTACTGGTTTGTACTAGATGGCGTTTAACCAATGTTTTATATACTAGAGGATAGATGTCGCTAATTAAAAAGATTTTGCTATTTCACGATAGATGGCGCATACACTTTGGAAATTATTTAATTTCTGTTTTTTGTGTAAATAACAGATCTGTTTGCATGAGAAATTTAAGTTGGAAGTCTCGTTTTCTATATTTTTTTTCTTTATTTACTCGACCTTAAAAAAAAAACAAAACACCAATAACGAATCACTGTTATTTTTTTTTTTTTTGTGTGTGTGTCTAAGTAGCGTGAGTTCATGTTATATTGCAATCGTACAGATTTAGATTGTCTCATGCTTTTCTAGTAGGTTAGTACCTAGTCATAAACAAATAGCTCTGGAAGGTATTTAGAGAAGTCCTGTGCCGTATAATAGGATAGGTAGGTATTAAAAAGGAACAATAATTCAGGATCCATCGAAAATATTTTCCTTAACATTTTTTTTTATTTTGGAAATAGTAGATGTCTTCAACTTGCATTATTCATTTTGTTTACACAAACATAATTATAGACCAGTAACTAGATACTTTCCCTAAGTGTCGCTTGAGAAAGCGGAAAAGCAGCTGCATGACACGCGCCACTTTTCCTACCTTTAAACGTCTCATACCTACAATTACAATCTACATGTGTAGATATTCATCTAGTTTTTCCCCGTCTTCTTCTTGCTAGAGAGTGAACTGATTTAATACACTTGCGTGCGTGCGTGGTAGGTACAACAAATTTATTGATAAACTTTGTCAATAGGTAGGTAGGTACGTAGGTACTTTATAACTATTTACAATATATTCAAGTTAAGTATCCATTTAGCAAAATTATCGCGATTGACCTTATTTATATAGGTATATGCATTAGGTATATCCTGTAATGATGGTTGTAAGTATATTAATAAATAAATAATATAACTTTAATATTTTTTCCGAGACTACGGCTGCTATGAAACTGAAATGTCGGGAATAATGTTAATATTATGGCGTGTTGGCACCTATTATTGATAGTACCTCAGCTGATACGAGTACCTATAAATCATTCTATTGCGCTAATTAAGTTAATAACTATAATGATTGCGTACAGTTATCTACTTTACGAAACAGGATCTTTGCAAAACCTGTTACTGACATGTAAATGACCTTGCATACAGTTGTATTTACTCATAATAGCAATGTTCGCACAATAGCCTCAAGATTGACCAAGTCGAACACGCTTCTTGCCCATACTTGTACTACTTGTACACAAGTTGTTGCCTAATTACACTGTAAAGTACCTTCACAATAGACTTATGTACATTTTGTATATAACGGTTTGTTATGTAATTTGTTATTATAGTAACTATTAATTATCAAACTATTATGTAAGGAGTTGAAGAAACGGTAGGTGTAGTAGGTACGTATAAATTATCATAAATAAGAATAAATTATACCTGCATTGGTAGGATAGAAGAGCCTTTCTTCGCAAATAATGTATAAAAACTGCTTGTCCAGTAATTGTTTAGATGTCCGATATTCCATTGAAAAATAAGTAATGTCCTCAAGTGGCACAGCAAGGCACAGGGACTCAGAATGATGATTTAGAGAATTCTATTCTAGGTTGGGTACCTATAGTGTTTTGGTTTTCTGTTAGGACATAGATCTCGATAGAGAATCTTACGAATGTTCTTCCAAGTTCCAATTTTCCAAATAATCAATGTGTTAACACTTTATTATTAGCTACCGGGATATTTATCATGTAAGTATTATAAGGAGTTTCTAATATTTCGGCGCTGTTGCAAGCACCATGACCACGGAGGAACTGGAGTAAGCAGGTATATATTTATCTACCGTCTTTCGAGTTCTCACTACCGCTGAAATATCGGAAACTCCAAACAATACATGGTCAATAAGTGATGGTGCTAATAGGAATGTGAGTGATCAATGTTAAAACTCTCGTGTAAACCAATTATATTACCATCATAAACTCATTCGTCAATTTCAAAGAAGAGCGTGAAGCTTAGTTACATTAGGGTCATGACATGACATAACCTGTTTGACACTTAAATTAGATTTCATTTCACATTTATGTAATCTTTAAAATAAGGCTGTTGGCTTATGTAATATAAAAAATAACATTTCGAAAAATATATTCAAATTTAACTTTTGCAATACACCTATTTGCCAATTTTACGTTTAATGAGGCCTGCATTTTAGATGATGCTATCAACTTTAAAATGATTATTGTCACATTTGTCACATCATTGTATCCTGATTGAATCCAAGGCCTTCCTTGGCGCCGAGGGTCCACTTTCTAGAAGATTCCGTTACACTTACTACATACTAACATACCTAACTATATCAGGAAATAAACAAATCTAACAAAATATCTCTCATCAAAATTCGTTCAGTCGTTTGATAAGGTGTGGAAACATAAGACGGCAGCGCAGCGCCTCTTTCTCGTAGGGAAGACGCTGTAGAGTAGACTACGGCCAATTCAGGACGAGGCGGCAGCGGCCCCGTAGAGGGCTCCTCGGAGGCTTCCCACGTGTCCCTCTGACTAGCAGAAGTCACAGGGAAGCGTAGGCAAGGGTTAGAGCTAGTTGTCTTTTTTTATATGGGACACGTCAATTTAACTTCACCTCGCCTGATGGTAAGCTCTGAGCGCTGACAAAAAAAACAGAGATGACGGGCTTACACAAGTCATAAACATGAGCCGTCTTTTTTGGTTTAACCGCCATCAGAACAAAAACCTGGTTTTACAACCTAGAATGTTTGTGTGTATGCTGTACATTTCAAGACACATAAAATATACTGACAAGTTACCATCTTCGTCTTTTTTGCAAGTCATCCACATCTTTTGATCTTAACTATTAGAAATCAAAACAAAATTGACCTACATGTTTATATATTTTTTAAATGTAGAACAATCAGTAGCATGATGCACCGATATTGTAGAAAGTAGATACGCAGTAGAAAATGATTGCAATAAAAACACTTCTGTGGTGTAGAGAACAATTTATAGCGTACAGAGAACACGCAAATAACACATTTAGATGGAAAACCACTTAAAACTGTTTACATAGATACATAGTAAAGATACCGATGTTAAGTTCTTGCGTCTTGTGTCTTACCACATTTTACACGCTACTGTTGTAGTGAAAATAATAAGCCACTTATTGCAATGCATATAATACATAATAATATATTTAGATTGTAAATATTTTATTAAATTTGCTATTCTTGCCACTTACAGTGAACGTCAATAGTTACTGTTACTGTATACTCGTATTTCCAAAATTAAAAACAAGAGAAAAAACTATAACGCTATGGGAACACACACAGTGAAACTGACACTTCCACCCGTGGGTTCACGAGTCCTTGTTCCTTGCCCTCTACTTTTTTATAACATGGTTAATTAACTTCTTGTGTAGATTATTATTTTATAATAACACAGGCTTTGAACCTAATATGACCTGTTAATTAAAAAGCAACCTGTTAATTTAAATATATAAAAACTATCACCGACTGTACCTTTTGTAATATGTACGACAATGTTTCACGTATCTATTATGTAATCTAGTTATTTTGAAATTACAACAGTAGTGATTTTTAATATTATTCATAGTATTTTGATAAGGGTTAGAAAAGGTCACGTTATGAAACAAAGATAAACTAAATACATATACTTAATTATAGTGATGTGCGTTATGTTTCCGATCGCCACAAGTATTACAGAAAAGAAAGTATGGATTAGATAAGATCGTGTAGATTGCGTAGCGTTCACGAGGAGTTGTAACGATACATAATAATTATACATACTAACTGGCGTAAAGGTTATCGCATTCTATTGGTCGATATACGTCGGTCATCTCATTGTATTCATACCTAGCGGTTTCTTAGCTGCTTCAAAAATTTACACTTTGAAACCTAGGGTTCGCTGATTGCTTTTTTGATTAGTCTGTTGGCCTTTTCGAGAGTGTCTGGCGTTGGCCTCCCAACCCCACATCGACAAGTGTCGGGTCTTGCAAGCTACTTTCCCCTTCCTTGTCCCACATTTCGCACTGTTTTTGAGAATTCTGATAGTCAGGCCAATGCCAACGTTTATAAAAAAAGAGATAGTACGAATGTGAAATTGCACAATTTTGTCCAAATATGAAAAATAGTATAATAAAAATTAGACCAATTGCCAAACGATATTGCACAAACGTGTGGCAATTATGCGAATCCTTATAATGTCAAATAATACTATGTCCTGTCATTAGTCATAAAAAGTATTAGAGTTGATTTCACCACTGAAACAGTCTCCATGATAAACGGCTATCAGTTTATATGCAATTAGCATAAACATATTAAAAATAATTTTGCGCGAAACAATTCTAGACAATGCAACTCATCGTAATTCTTTTGAAAGTGTGTCCTCGCTTGATGTAGCTAGCCAACACACAAAAAAAGAATTCCTGTATGAAAAAATAATTACGAATAATAAACCGCATTGTAATTTCAGTATAATTAGCGCTCTCTGACTAATTTAAATACACTAATGTTGGACAGTCTTCGAAATATTCGACTGCTCTATGAAATTTTAAGTAGTTCTATCTAGATGTGATATGTGCCATATTTAGCGATCGTCTAATAATAAAATTAGAAAAGTACAAAAAACTATAAAACAAGTTTGCTACCAAATATAACGACTCGATACTAAATAAGGCTCAATTTCAAGGATTTAATATACCTAACCCTGGAAAAGACCCAATTCCACATAATATATCACATCTGACCAAGTTTTAAATCTGTGGTAATTAGAAGTTGGTTCAATAAAACGTTCAAGATACCTACTTACACATCATAGTTAGTCTATTAAAACTAATGAAAGCGTTTTAAAAATATTTAACTGCACACGTCATTTAATTTGGATGACTTAGCGATTAGCTAGTGCTAAAGTCGATTCAGTTTCAGTCAGGACGCCGCGGCCGATTCAGTCACTTGCCATATTTGCTATAGAGACCAACAGTTTGAATGCCCCTCAAAACAAATGGTAATACGTTTGTAGAATAAACTGGGCTAATACATCTGATGAGTTGCCTGTACTCTCACGTCCCGTTGTCTCCAAAATTTTGCTAATTTCATAATTATTATGATTCTATTGAATAATCTTTTTTCTGTGCGCCATTGGCTAATTATTATGAATCTCTTGCGGAACACAAAGATCTAATCTAGACTGACCTTGTGCTTTGTTTCAATTCTTCGTTTTTAGTTTATTTTTAGATGAAAAACTATGATATAATATGTTTATATGCTGATATTTTATTTCATATATAACTACTGATGAGTAGTACTGGTCCTTCAATATTACAGATTATGATATTATAATTCTGTTTAAATTGTAGGTTATATTATCATAATTATTTTAATCGAAAAAAAATAGTGAGATTATCCGACATAAAACTTCAGCATTGCTTACATGCTTACTATCATACTTCTTCCTCCAGCGAGCTCTCTTTCTCTGTCTCTTTCGGATCAGTAGGTAACCGGCAGATTCAAGCCCTACTTTGTAATAGGAAATCCAAGCCATTTTAGTGTCGAAAGGGTCAAATTAGAATAGCAATTTTATCATCAATATATTCATTTTATTTACTGCTTCTTCTAAGTGTATATAGAACGAATGAGTTTTTGTGGCATTATTTGTACACACTAAAATGTATGTTCCATAACTGTGTTAATTCAATAAATAAATAATAAATTGTGTTCTAGTGGTAATGGGTTCTACGAGTATCAGTCTAGTCGCGAATAATTCTTGTGAAATAGTTTCCCCAGCCAACAAAAAGGCCATAGTTATAGCTATCTGCAATTGACGTCCTCGTTCGCGTTGCTCGACTAGTGTAACATGTACATTTCCATAAAAACACGATATTTTACACTTACTTCGTTCTTAAAAGTCCTAGAATCCAATTAGTATTGTAAGTAATGATGTTAATCAAAAGCATTTTGTTTAGTAATTGTTTTATCACGTGTTTAATCTTCTAATGTTAGAAGACTAACGATTAGCAGAAGCTACTTGAATAGTAGCCTGATAAAATACCTAATTGAGTAGACCTGGCTAATTCATCAGCACAAAGCCTAAACCACTGGGCTACGAACTTGAAACTTTGATCGTTGATATCTTTTATATCTATCTTTCATATTGATGCAACCACTGATGAATATTTTTTTGAAGATTTTATCACAAGAGACGTAATTGGTGCGCAAAGTAAGGCATGAAAGGACTTCATTCCGCGCATGCGCTCGTGATGTGGAATGATCTTCCTGCTGTGGTTTTTCCAAGCGATTTCAATATGGGGTTCTTCAAGAAGGGTATTTAAAGGTTTTTACAGGGTCGGCATCATGAGTGTAACGTCGCGCCCTGGTGTTTAAAGGCCATGGTAACTATTTTCCATCAGGTAGACTGCATGCATATCTGCCACTTAAAGGGTATAAGTAATTTTCTACGAAATTTTCCCGCAGGCAGACGAGACGAGTCGCTAGTCTCTAACTGGAGTGTAGTAGAGTAATTGTATTTTTTTGAATATACAAAATAAGTCCTGTAAATATACATTATATTCAATTGCCTCTTTTTAACACTAGATTATAAAATAACCTTCCGTATGACGATCTATTTAGTGTGAGTGGCTTTAATGATTCAATCGACTTTACTCAAAGGTTAGCTGAATGCGAAACCAGTTCTGTTCTGTTCCTTATTTTTATTGCATGTAATTTAAGTACCTACCTAATATGCTCGAACGAACTTACCTCTCTAATTTATATAAATGATTACCTACGGATATTTTAAGAACTCGTACCCTTGATCCTAAATTGTTTGTGAAGCCTATGTTAACGCGACGCCAACAGGTTAAATTCATACCATGCCATAACTGAAATTTTTAACGCACATACAATTATTTACGTAGTTTAGGTACCTACTTGTAAAGTTGCATATTGGCGGTTGTTACAAGATGTAATGTAACATTCGTAGTGAGCATGTCGTTACGACGACATGACGCCGCGCTATGTATTGGAAGATCATTTACCTCCCTACAAGTAGCAATAGGTTACTTATTTTTTATAATATTTAACTGTAACCTGCGTTAACTGCTATAAATGCCTGGACAAGCAGTTAAATATAATACCACAGTCTAAATTAATTTTTTCAATCTACTGTGATAATACTATACAAGTCTGGGCATAGAAGAAGTTAAAGTTGTGTAATAAAATAATTTTACACTACAAAGTAGAAATGAAACCAAACTTATTCACAGTGATGGTTTTAAAAATAAAAACAATCGGTAGCAACCACATGAGTAGATAAGCCGAACAGAGACAAAGCTTCATAAGAACGTGCAAAATTGATACCTATTTTGGTAGGGTTGTCAAATAGGTTAAGGTAAAAAAAACAAAACATTTTGTTAAATAGTTTTATTATTCAGTATGATAGGATATGAATACCCGGCCTTACTGATTAAAAATTGTATTTTTGTTATAAATAATGTATAAGTACCTACATTCATATGCAATCATTAAAAATCTGTTATTTTAATATTACAAACGGTCACTTCAATTTTATTTATTTGTATAGATGTAGGTAGGTACATAGCATCTGTACAAATTACTGGCTGTTTTTTTTTTGGTACCTATTTATATTTTGGTGGGGCTGTAGTAGCGAGCGAAATGGTGCTACTTTAGTATCACTTTATGTGGCTTCACACGCTGGTTCTATACGTTCCGTCTATATTATTATATAGCGCTACGTTCAAGCGTCGGACGGCTGTCAAGCCCGGACGTTCAAGTGGTGCGAGTCGGACTCCCCCATGAAGGGTTCCGTAGTAGCAAAGGCGAAAATTGCGGTTTATGACGTATTCAAATAAAACTACTGACTGGATCTCGTTCGAACCAATTTTTAGTGGAAGTTTGCATGGCAATTTACATCATTTTTTTTTTTTAGATTTATCATTCTCTTATTTTAGAAGTTAGAGGGGGGGGGGGGCACATTTTTCCACTTTGGAAGTGTCTCTCGCGCAAACTATTCAGTTTAGAAAAAAAATATGTTAGAAACCTCAATAGCATTTTTAAAGACCTATCTATAGATACCCCACACGTATGGGTGTGATGTAAAAATTTTTTTTGAGTTTCAGTTCTAAGTATGGGGACCGCCAAAATTTAATGCTTTTTTTCTATTTTTGTATGAAATTCTTAATGCGGTTCACATAATACATCTACTTACCAAGTTTTAACAGCATACGCCTTATGACGGCTGTGACATACAGACGGACAGACATGACGAATCTATAAGGGTTCCGTTTTTTGCCATTTGGCTACGGAATCCTAAAAACACCCAGACTAAGACAAACTCCCATTCTCATCACACAAATGTTTGACTTGAGCGGGAATCGAACCTGCGACCTTAAGCGTGACAGGTAGATGTTATACCTACTACGCCACACGGTCGTCAACTGGTCAACACTTACATGAAAAAGTAATAATCAAATATTTACTTACCTATTGTACTCTTTGGGATAGTTAAAGTATGATATATTTTTATTTTTTCTAGTATTATTCATACACACAGTACAATAAACAACCATTATTAAATATTTAAACTTGCAAATAACAAAACAAAAAACTTCAAAACTGACAAAACCAACAATGTGCGTCGCATGACCCTTTGATTGTCAACTGGCTGTGCCAGCGCAAACCGGTTTTTTTCAGTGTACGCGACAAGCGGCCAGTGGACAACGCACACCATGCCCCGTGTGCTTGTATTAGTGCAACCGAATCGCGCGGTTCTATGAAGCTTTGCCTCTGTACCTATTATCTACTCATGTGGTAGCAACGCTTCAGATTTCCCTCCAAAGCGGATCTAATACAAACAAAAAATAATGTTGGGCCGCTTTGTCACTGTTATGAAATGGACATAAAAAAGTAAATAAGCAGACAATGCGTGATCGGTCCGCGACCTTGGCAAGTGATCTGAGACCTTGCCGGCTTTTTGCCCGTCATAATAGGTGACGTTGAACGCCCGGAGCTCACTGGTTCATCAACGTTTTCAAAGTGAAAGTAAGAAGTGTAGACCGGTAAAGGCATGTGTCATTTCTAATTCAATGTTTACAGTGCTCAACGCCGGGATTGTAGGGTTTATAGTCAGTGTTGCGATACACCGCGCAAGCCTACGTTTCATAACGATTTCCAAAGTTCCGTTTAGAAACGTAATATCCCGTTGTATAACAATTCTTGATCGCTGAGCGGAGTAATTGGTAAATGTGTTTCCTTTGCTAACTCTTATATTCAGTATAATTTCAGTGGATAACTGGTTCATACATTATGGGCATTTATCAGAACAATTTGGGAATTTGATTACACATGAACACCAACACCACACAATTTCATTTTTGTTATAAAATCTGAATCATATGTGAGGTCATTTGTAAGAAGCTAGGTAACAATAGTTCTTACGAAAATGTTACTAATTCCTGGGAAACTCGGCAAAGCCGAAATCATGTATTTTTTTTGATAAATATATCTATTTCTCATACCTTAGTGTAGGTAATATAATTTCTTGCACAAGTATGATTTAGTTTTTATAATGAAGATCAATTTCATTTCATACACTGTATATTTATAAAAATAACCACTTTTATAATCTAGTTCTGTCAGTTCGTTACCATTGTGTAAACAGTAACCGACCAATTAATCTACGTTGTTTTTATTTCGATTTATTGAGTAATGCATTCGTTTCCTTTCTTTCGTATGATATTTCATACAAAGGACAGATAATTATAAGTTTGTGTTGAAATATCGGAAAAATAACATTTATATTTATTACATGCAAAATTATACACATTGTATTTTATATAAATGAATGATATTTATAAATATTGCCTGTAATGCTGTGAAGCCGCAGGCAACCGGTAGTGTTGAATACATCTGTGAATATCTGCTTGATTATTGGAGCATCTCTTGAAAACTGCCAATTGTCGGTAACTTCCTTATCTGCGGAACGCTTAAAAGATTTAAAAACAGATAAATATTAAAGTAATCTCGCGACGATGACTGAAACCGGAAGTATATAAATATTATCAAGATGGTAAACGTGGGTTTAGATAACGCGGATATTTTATTTTATACTGACAATAATACCGAAGAGTTAATTTATTTCGACGCGTTTAACTCTAGAACCACATTGGCGATTTTAAAAATCTTTTTGCATTCGATTGTCCGGTTTTTTGGGAAGCATAAAGGCTATATAAAATTCTTGCGTTCCTCAGGAGCCGAGCAGTAAGTAAAAGGCTGCGCTTCACAGTTTGCTTTTCGGGATAAAAGTACTTATTTAAATAAAAAAAACATTTTTGATGAAGAAAAGAGATGTGAGATTGACTGGAACACCTTCACGTGACAAGAATGCAGAATGAATGCAGATGGTCAGAACCAAGCTCACGTAGGGCGGTGTCGTGACATGATTGTTAAATTTGAAGCAGTTTCGACTAAGAACGTTTACGACATCATTACTCGTGATGAATCTGCAGTTTACAAATACGATCCGGGATTCAAAATCAATCGATGTTCACTGAAATGACATTATTATCGAAAAGCAGAGAGTATATTTTGCATGTTTTTTTTTCACTTTGGCAGGATTCCCCGGTTAATAGCGTGTACTTACTATTAACGAGCTATTCATGATTCATGACCGTAAGATTTTATTGCCTGGCACTTTTCTCGCAGTATTGCCTTGTAAACATTAAATTTACATTATGACTTTTAGAAACATCAAGTTACAGCCTGCTAATCATTTAATTTCATTTCAACACCAATCTATCAATTAGCCTACTGTGGTCCACTGCTAGACATCATAGGCCTTTCTCAATGTGCGCCATAGCACCTGGTCCTCCGCCTTGCACATCCAGCCACTCTATCCAGCACCTCTTTCAGGTGGCTCGGATAGGCTTGGTGTTCCTTTTAATGCTACTTGTATTTGTAATACAAGTTATTTGTAATTTCAACATAGTATTGTTTTAATAACGCAAGCTCAACAAGCTCTAGGTACTGTACTATCTGTACTTTCACACCTATTTGGAAAAAAAAAATAGGCTAACATATTTTTTGCCTTCCAAAAGACGGGTCGCATCCCTACTTAATACATTAGCGGTGTATTTTTTAATTACCTTCTCTTATTAGCGTTGTTTAACCTCGGGGTACGAATAATTACTCTTATTCTCCTCTTGATTTGACATGCATTTTTTATAGGAACCCCTAAACGAAGGCCTGCCCCAAAATCTCAAAAGCAATTCCAAAAAGCAACTAGGTAATGTACTGACTTGCAGGTGTAGTTGATTTGGTCCCAGGACTCCCAGGAGTCTTGATTCCACACAATCATATTTAAAAAAATACGAATACATCTCCGTTTATACATACCTACTACCGAGCTTTTGAATTTAAACTAACGTTCATATTAAAATTCGACAGGCTACTTCCTAGATAACATAAAATTCACTGCAATTAATTGCCGTAACGTAATGTGAATGATGAATAGCAGTGAGAAACTCCGAAACGTACTGTAATGTATATTGTAATCGGTACGAGATCCGCTTAATATATCACTATAAAGAAAGCGTCGATGACAGCTGTTTATTTTGATAATTGAACTTTCTAACATTCAAATATTTTCAACTAACAAATGAAGAATGTACATTCTTAAATCTACAAATATTTATATATCTAGATGTAAAAACAACATTGAGTGTGCAAAAAGTAATTTTCAGTTTAACTATTTTGGATTTACTTAACTGTTATCCGCAGTCGGCAATGGTGTCCAAATGATCTCGTTTGATGGTGAAATTTCGTTTAATTTAAAATCAATTTGTTCTACCGAGCTTACTAACTAAGTAGGTAATTCCAGAATATTGAATTACTTAACATCATTTGCGTATACAAGTAAAAGTTTCAAATTCAGGCATGAATCGACATATCGTATGATTCCTAATACCGTTTTGTCACAGTATCAAAGCCTGTTGGCTTTGTTATAAATAGGTGTAATGTTGATAATATGAAATTAAGGATATTATATTGATTGAAATAATATTATGACCTCCTAATAAATAATATGACACAACAATACCCTGACATTCGATTGATGAAGTCGATCGATATTCAACATTAAATTCCTCAGATCTATTGACGTAATCTTGATGAATACGAGTCTACACAAACCGTGCATTCAATCCGAACAATGAAAAGCATTCATGAAGGCTACATCTTTAAATAAATAATTGCGCCTACGCCTGCCGTGTACATTTATACGTACCTACATCGTGGGTACAATTATGGCTGCAGAGCAGTCGTTTTAATGTTCTTTATGGTTAAACTATGTTTTGATGAACTGGCATCATCATAGTCACACCCAGTCTGACAATTTGGTGTGACTACGGATCTGTCGTCTCATTTTCACCTTCCATCTTGGAGCCCGCTTATTTCTTCGCCTTCTTTTTTTGGGTTTGGGTATACAGCTTTTATGGAAACGATTGCCGTCTGACTACCTCACTGATAGAGGAAAGGCTACGCTTAAGGCTAATCCGAAAACTGTAGTGCATAATTTTTAGTTAAATTTCGAATATGCTTGAAAATGCTTGACTGGAGAAGTACCCTGAAGACAATCACGAAAAGTAACACTAGTTCCTTGTAGTAGCCAAGGTTGCCATATTTATTTTAAGGGGAGAGTAGGGTAATCATAATACGTGAGTGACAACTCCGTCAAACTGTGTGCTCGTTTGACTTACATAACATTAATTGACTATATTATTTATTTTATTTAAATATTATTGCGTAAGTAATGAAGAACTTTATTTATTTAAATTAATAATAATTATTATTCATAAAAAACTGCAATATAAAAACGGTTATATGTATATATTTTTTACATTGCATTTTAATAATAAATTACACACTCGAGCCTCTCCAGTTCCTTGTTAAGTATAACTCATGAGAACACTCAGTAGGCTAAAGAACGTCGGTAAATGGCAAATTAATTCTATAAATAAATTAATTATAAATCTGAGATGGCAAACAAGCAAGGCCTAATAACGCTTCATGGTAAATGGTTACCAATGTCAATAAATGTTTACTCAAAATATTACCATGAGCAAATATTACTAACAATACCGAACCACTTGACGGTAAAAGGGTAGACCCTATTTTCTTCAATATTTAGTAAAGGCAAAATTAGCCCGCCACCTCGTGGTCACGTTGGTCACGTCGAGGTGGAACTCTTCAAAACTACAAGGCCATTACTGACCAGTCTTCGTTCCCTAGGAAACATGGTGACTCTGTTCACTAACAGGAATTGAACAGCGAGCGCTGTAGGTACTTGTAGAATAGGAGAGACTTTCTGAGAAAGTCTCTCCCATTCTACAGGTAGCATCAAAATCGAAATTAATCCTTTCTCCTGAAAAATTTCAGTCGTAATTTTAGACATCGCTACAAGTGACAGCTGAAAAATGAAACGCTTTATATTGGGGCATGTAGCTACCAAGTACATCGAATTAATGTTTAATGTGCAATATTATAGGGAAAGTCATAAGCATCCAAGTTTCTCTTTTACGCATGGCGTACCTTACTCTGTTTTGCCATACTGTGTAGACACTGCCAAGGAAAATAATATTCTTTATACTGTCTTAATTTTGTGTATATCTGTAACATTACTATAATATATACATATTATACATTATACATGAATCAATATGAAAAATATGTAGGTATATAAAATTCTGCCTTTACCAAGATATATAGAAGCAGGCGTAGATCATCAAATGTGATGTAATACAGTTCTACAAAGGTTACTTAGAGTACATTTAATTATAGGTACGTGTCAAATGATAATTTTCTTCTCTATAAATTTGATTAAAAAGTAAGATGAGTATTGATAATACATTCCAAGGCAATAGTTTCTCTTGAAGATCTCGACTGAATTGTTAAATAAATTAAATCTTATTACCTTATTATCCACTTACTTAGAAATTCAAAACCTTTACATGTACATATTGTACATATCTGATCGTCTAACCTCAGAAACAACTCCGTCTTCAATGGACCGTTCAACATTATCTCGAGTGATCAAGACCTATTTATTCTGTAGATTGTTTGCATTAAGCAGGCTCATTAGATCGTAATCTATGATTTTTGTATTATACTATAGGTACCTACGTATAAAAATATATGTATAAATAAAAAGAAGAATAAGTTACAAAGTAAATATATTCCGTAAATTATAAACTTTAGTAACTTCTGTTATATTTTAGCATCGCGACATTTGCTTCCAATAAAACATTTTTTTTTTTTTTAAAAGAATATTAGCAACCGAAATTACTAATATTCCCGTTAACCCCTCCAACTAAGCTAAATTGAAAGTTATTATTAATATGTTACTATATTAGAAACAAATTAAAATTCGAAATGGTTCATGCACCGGAACATAATTGCTACATGTTTAGATTACGTTATCTGTCCTTACTAAAAACGCCTCGCGATTCTGTACGCACATTAAGGTTGAATTTCACTAGTGAAAATCCTTTCAACGTAAGTATCCACTTACTTTAAAAAATCGAGTAATACAGTTTAGTTCACCAATATCTCAATGGTCTAAATCTAGCTTAAGTCTGTGATTACCCTCCGGCAATACAGGTGAAATATCCACTTCAGCAATTTTTTGCTTGATGATGATGTTACTATTTGAAGTTATTAAAGTAAATTTTCACGCCTTATGCTGAAGAATATAAAGAAACAAAGCATTGTAACATCTCTTATATACACCATATTCTCCATATAAATGATTTGATTTGATTCGATTATTTAAAAAAAAACTGTCATTAATTCTTCACCATCGCACAAAAAGCTACGACTTTGTTGTCTGCAAATATGTTTCCTTGACACGCAATTTACATATAAATATTTAAACTTCAATTCAAACGCGTTAGTCGAAAGATGTCAACGGTGTGACGGTTTTTGCACTGCCAACATGATAATGATTACACCTGACATAATGATTACTTAGTGCAGACCCTAGCATGTCCGAACCCTCACATTATAATATCTGCAATTCTATACTATTATATAATTGTAAAGTGGTCGTGTCTGTACATTGGAGATATTTAAAAAAAAATACTTGGGTTATGTTATATTAACGATACTGAACACGAAAATATATTTTTTTCATTTCATGTCTGTTTGTCTGTTTGTCTGTTTGTCTGTTTGTCTGTTTGTCCGCGATGGATGCAAAAACTACTGAACGGATTTTGATGCGGTTTTTTTTGTTAGAAAGGGCTTGGTCAGACTTAAAATCTTACGTTTGTTTGATCGCAATCGGTTGGGTACAACCGGAGTTGTGAACAATATTGATATTATAGGGAATATGAGCGGAAATATAGATGGCGCTTTTTTATTGTTATGGATGAAATTTTATATCTTATTACATCCGAGCAAGTATGTAAATAAATAGACTTTAATTTACATTTACAGTTGTGTAAACAAATGCGTTTTTAATCATGAAATTTTATTTTTTTTATCTATGATTTAGTTCCACATGGGCAACTAGATGGCGTTAACGCGGTTTTGAACTTACTATGGTTTCGTTCCAACTGGACGTATATTATAAGCATTTTTGTTCAGTTTTTTTTTTCAATTTCTAATTTCTAATTTGTCAGGTATGAAATAGGTGTCGGTACTGTCTTAAGATTAGACAAAATACAAAATCGTTTTCCTCAAAAAGACATTACTTAGCTTAGAGCGTGGTGAAGGATATAGGTAGTGAAGTAGACAAGAGATACAACGGGGAAGCGAAGGAGTAGGGGAGGGAGAGGGTGGGGGAAGGGCAAAGGTATGGGGAGTAGAGAGCCGAGTAGATATACAGGTAGAAAGTTTTTTTTATACCACTTAGGTGGCAGACAAGCACACGGCCCACCTGATGGAAAGTGGTTACTGTGTCCTATGAACGTATGCAACACCAAGGGCGTCACACACACTCGCCCTTCTTGCCCCCATACTATATACCATACTATAGTCGTGTCGTGAGTCGTACTGTAGTAATGAGGTCGCAAACAAGCACACGGCCCTCCTGATGGCAAGTGGTTCCCGTGGCCTTTGGAGAGAGCAACACCAAGGGAGTCACACTTGTGCTGCCTACCCTGTAAGAACCTATAGAATCTGTGCCGTCAGCGCAAAAGATAAGTCAGACAAAGCCTTTGGTTTTCCCACTGACAGCACAAAGCACAAGCTCCTCTCCAGTGAGCTTTGGCTACCCTACTCACCGTCGGAAACACAACACGAGGTTATTAAGCCGCGGCCTTCTGTAGGGCGGAGATACTTCCCCAGTCGGAATGCTCCATTGGGACGAATATACCGTCGTCGTCGTGTACCTACCTCCACGAGTCGAATAGAGAGGCGAGTACAATGTCTAATCAGCGTTCAACGCTTAACTTTCAGCACTATTAACAACACCACGCGATAAACGACATCCACGCGGGCGGAGCCGCGGGCAACAGCTAGTAAATAATAAAGGAATGAATTACTATGTGAGTTGCAAAAAGTTAGCAAGGTTAAATTGTGTGGAAGTGAAAGAGAATAATTATTATCAGGTTAAAACACATTCATCAAGCAAAAGAAATAAGCAAAAAAATATCGTTCAAGTGCGAATCGCACACACGCACTCAGGGACTCAATTGAAGGACATAACGTTGCTGTTGGAAAACTCACGTTACCAATATGGTATATTGCGAAACAAGCAAACTGGAATAACAATAGGCCAAAAGCGAAAATTATTACGACCTATCGTAGTAAACGAAATTTTTTGAATTCTCATTAATACTTCCAGATAAGCCAAATGTGAATATTAGAAGTGGGTTCACGTCGGTACTATTATGGCCAGGATTCGAATCCGCATCCGCAATCATAAGGTCGAAATCTTTACCACTAAGTTTCTATAATAGAATAGGTAGGTACATCTATTTAGATTAGCGATACCTTGGCCTTAGCGACTAAACATTATTCATTGTTTTTTTTTTCGGCACTAAATTTGCGGGGCACATTGAGGTCGACATTGTAGTCTAACCGGATTAACGACAATAGTGACCTTCGAAACATTTATGGTGGTGCTAGATATCAATATCTTTGTACTGACTCTCCATTTCAGTTGTTATAATGCCTTCTGGGCAGACAGGGTGGACCGCTTCAAAATCATCAGAATCATTCCGAAGCGCGGAGGCGTGACTTTCTGTAATATCTGACCTGGTGCTAAACAATAGGTACCTATTGTACAATTGACTCGATTTCGGGATAGAAGAAATGATTCATACACTACACATATTTTTTATTCTAATAATTTAAATGAGTCCTCTAGGTTTGGCACTTTTCCATAGGTACACGTATCAGAAGTCAGAATTGATGATTCATAAAAAACAATGTGCTTATAGCAGGAATACATCTTCAACCTAGAAAAATCTAAATAATCTCCTCATTTCTTCTAAGTTCATATTATTTCTAAATTAATACTTATACATCTCAAATATTGTTCATATAATTTTTTAAATATTCCAATGTACCTACTTAAAATTTTAGACTAGCAGCAGAATTGGCACTATTGTGTTATGTGAACGAAGGTGATAGGCGTAAAAGTCCGAGATTTGACACTAATAGTGAAGAGAGACAAGAGAAACTTTTATTTAAGTGACAAGTGACAATACAAGTCACGGACAAGGATTGTTAGGAGAAATGTTTTCTTTGTGAGATAAATGCACCTCTAAGACGGGTACTTATAGGATTTTTCGTAATTTTACTACCTATGTATAAATATTATAAAAAATACAAAAAAGATGTATAAATAATAAAATAAATATTAATACACATACTGGATAAAAAAGAACAATATAACATAAACTGTCAATATACTCGTAAAATGAAGAAGTTGTTTTTAATAGTTCCTCGTGTATCGTAAATTTGAGATAACCTAAAACTACTGCGTAACTACTTTGATAACATTTAGATATTTTGTGAAAGGTCACAATAATGCGTTTCTAACAAGTCGGTGACTGTCTTTGCTCATAGCATCATGATATAAAGTGACACAGCTGTGTGAAAATGCACTGAGCGAATTTAAATTAGTTTTAGCTTTCATCATGACGAGCTTAAACTTTTTATAATTCGTTAGTTTATCTCGGCTATCGAATAGCTATAAAGTTAGTTACCTTGTTAAGACGTATTTTTTTACAATATGATGTTCCACGTC
This sequence comes from Eilema depressum, assembly GCA_914767945.1. Lineage (NCBI taxonomy): Eukaryota > Metazoa > Arthropoda > Insecta > Lepidoptera > Erebidae > Eilema > Eilema depressum. Next base: position 8,689,074 of record OU612026.1, read on the forward strand.
CATCATTTCCTAGCTTTACACAAATGATTACTATGAAATTGTTATGGAGGTCACGATGAAAAGATTTTATGTTCTGATTTTTGAGATGAATCTGATCTTTTGAGCTACTTTCTCTGATTTATCGACAGAATACATTGGCGGGAACGGAAAGATATTGTAGGGCAATTATTGAAAAGAATTGCAATAATTTACAGTTATATTGTTAATGCCTTGAACTTATTCTATCAAATACCTCTTTGTATTATGCTAATTCAAATTTGTTTCTAGAAAATATACAAAAGTTGTATATTTACTTAACTATTGTAAATTTGGCTACTCTTGAAGTCAAGCAAATAATATGTTGGGTTTGAAGGTCGCTCAATTTTCTATATATTTGTTAAAGAACTTAGTCTCTCGATTAAGCAGTGCTACGTGGACCTTTTTATTTTATTCTGAATGTAAAAATTCACGAAATTAAAAATTATGATTATTCATAAAAACGAGTTAATGTTGATGAATAAATATTATTAAATATCGACGACATACTCGTACCTATGACAAAAAATTATTGACATATTTTACAAACCGTCGAACTTATCTAAGAGACAAATTTTATCGATTGGTAAATATTTTTCTATACGTAATAAACTCAAGCCTATATCTTTGAAAGAGTAGGTAATGTGGTCCTCTTTGCTCCTTTAGATCTTATTACCAAAGATTTCTTGTCTGGATGCATGTAACGTTCAAATTTCAAATACCTACTTAGGTTCATTGTAGGTATAGACTTTTTTAGTTAAAACGATAACGATTATAATAATATATAACCCATATTATCAAGTCAAATAACGTTATCAGACGGTATTTCATATCTCAGATTCAGTTCAAATTTATGAAAAAAAAAATGCAGGGAATAAAATTATTATACACTGAACGTTAACTTTAACTTGATTATGTAAAGACGATGTGTCACCATCGCCCGCGCCGCGCCGCCGCCGTTTAAATTAATCCGGAAGAGAAACATGATGCCATCTTTTTTATTATGATTTGAATGAGAGAGATAGCTGATAATATTACATCATTCGATAAGTTTGTTTGACAGTGGTTAAAAGCCACTTAACTTTGTTATGATAAATTAACAGAAAATTTCACTTATTTAGGTTACTTTTTGAAGTTCTTTGATAAATGTGATATTAATTTTGTCTCAAAGAATTCAAACTGTATGTCTTGATTGCAAATTGATTTCGTCATAAATCTGCCTTGGGCCTCTTTACACCGAACCTTGTGAGACGGATACTGCTTAGCCAACACACTTAATAGACTGATTAGTAATCTTGCTGTGTGTTGTAAATACATTAATTTAATTTAGTATATTACTTCTTGGACTGTCATAATCGCTTAATGCATTTTCAGATACATATTATATTGAGGTCTATCGAGATTCGAGACTCAAGGCCACAAGACACGACTTGAATTACTTTTATTTTATTCGTGAACACTCTAATCGTCTTCGTGATTGTGCACATAAACGTGCTTATATTGAGTGCATATAAAATTGCGTGCTCCAAAATTTTACAACACTAGGCGCATCAGATGACACAAGGAGCAATTTTCATTTAAGTTCCACTCGCTTAGCCGTTGGTCGTTGGCCAACACGACCTTAATGTCTCGAAACATTTGAGCCCATTGTGCGATATCGTGACAGAATCATGTTTATTACTGGCCCGCTTACATGTTCGCATGTGACAAATTCTGTATCACAGAGTAGCTAAATATAAATTTTGATTATTCTCCGAAATCAGTCTACACGCTCCGATTTATTTTGACAACAAAGAATCTTTTTAGGAATGTTTTCGTAGCTTGTGTCGACTGAATCGACCCTTACCTAACTACTACCTATTGGTGGCACACTTTATATGATATTTATAGTAATATTTATTTCTTCTTTTTTAAAGTTATTGCTGTATGATTGACGAATTATTATAATGCTTTGATTGACATTTATCTTACATTAATTTCAATTAGATTATCGATTATTATAGATTATTTTTTTGTTGATTTATATTTGAATTGGTTACACGTATTATTTACAGATTACCTACTTAAAATGGTATCAAAATTGTTTTTATTGGTATTTTTAATAAGATCACCTACTAAATTTAATCAGTATACCTTAGGTACAGTATTATACAGATAACATTGAGGTAGGTACAAAACAAAAGTATAATTTATGTAACTAATCTTTAGATCTTGAGTAATTATTTCTTATTGAATAGCGTGTTTCGTGTCAAAAACCCAGAATATTCAATATGGCATCAAAGGACACCCTTCCATATCAGTAACGGGTGATGACGTCGTTCATTGAAAGTACCTTATTTAAACGAGGGAAGAATGCCCGCATGTCTGGCTCTATTGTTCAATTAGACAAGGCAACGAATGGAGGTAATGCTCGTAACAGCGTCTATTCACTCGTTCCGTTTGGACGATTGTATATAAACAAGACAAGAACGAAGCTTATTGTTTAAAATGGCAGTAGTATTTCCTTTGAACCAAATACCACAATCAGAGATAACGTTTAAAGATGATTCAAATTTATTTTCGGTCAACGATGGGTCCTAAATGTTGTAAAGGTAGGTACGTATAGTACTCGTAGTACTTATAGTACTCGTAGTTGTAAGTGTTATTAAAATTATTTTGGGCATCATTTTATTATACGCAAATAGTCATGCTTATGCCTTTTTAAGATGCACAAGTAAAAGTGAAACTATCACAATATGAACAGCCTTGACCGCGTAGTAATTGCGTCACAAACGAAATCCATCGGTACATCTTCAAGATTAGCATTTCTCCTTTTACTTGAACTTTCGATTCGACGCGGCCATAATTACATGGTGTTTTATTGGAAAGTACCTATCAGTCCAGTACAACTATAGAATTTTGCGAACAAAATCATACTTAGTGTCTTTGATATAATGACTCGATTAATTATTACATCAAAATCTACTTACTTACATTACAAAAAAGCAACCGCAAAGTTCCACACGCGTAGAATCTCTATAACGTTGAAATTTGATATATCAAAAATAAATAAAAAAAGTTACCATGTTCTTCTTCAAGGTACATATAAACCATTTCTATGTATTTTTTTTATAAAATAGGTTCAATGAATAGGTAAAACGTAACAGATAGACAGACAGAGTTACTGTACATTTATAAATTTAGTGTGGATTTCAAATCATCCACCTTAACATATTCAGCTACACTTTTACTGTTACAATCTTCTAACACATTCATTATTAGAAAATTACTTGCTTGTTAATTTATAGTAGCAGGTGGAGACATACAATAAAAATAATAAAATATGTATATTTATATTTCATTAAGAACTTCGGCACCTGTATAACAGTTTTAGTAGTCACAAAATATTGTAAACTTTTATAAATATCATATCTCTGTGATGTCCAACCATGCGGTTATGTTCTGCACCCATAATAGTGCGTTACACCGAGGAAATAAAACTGTAGAACTCATTACTATATAAATTATAGTTCTGAAATCTTAGATCATAATAACAGGTTTTGTAGAGGTGTTACGTGATTTATACACAGCTAACTTTCCTCTTAGTACAGTTACTGTTGATTATCACACTATTTTATGCAGAAATTTGAAATTCTTCTTGCGTTATTACCCAAAGATTGGTTTTTACTGCACTAGATGTAACAACGGCAATTCCGTAATTGCATTATTTTCTCTTTGTTTATTTAATCAATTTAATCGGTAACTGCTTTCTGTTCGATTAGATATCGATATTATTTCACTTTTCTTTTTCACGCAATTTCACTTGGGATTTATTTATAAGGACTATTGACACTAACTAGATTGACATTATTTACATCATCTACTTTATCGTCAGAAGCAAGTAAACAAATATAACTCTTATAAATTCAAGTATTATTATGTTATTTTACTTTCACAAAAAATATTATTTTATCTATAATCTATTTGAAACATTTCTTTATTAAAATAGATTAATGACTTTTTCGGTCTGTGTTTGAAGGTCTAACCTTCAACACGTTACATTTTGATAGCTATTCGGTCACGGGCGATGCCTTGTAAATGTACCTTAATCTATTTGCCTTCACTTCATTCGTTAATTACTTTTAAAATAAGGTAGTTACATCTAATTTTTATTTAATGTCGCTTTACTCTCAATATCTTCACAACAGGATGTTTGAAAGATTTCATTGAAAACGTTACTATACTTTCAGATAAACAGGTAATGTTTTTGAATTTGAATGACAGGATTGATAAAGGTTTCGAATAGAGGATATTAAATACCTTTGATTAAAAAAAAAATACTGATCTTCGTATTCCATTTTTTCGTTTCCATTTTCTCCTTTAACTTTAATATCTCTAGGACTTTTACCACATTGTCCACCTTTTGTAAGCTTGGAGCTTTTATTATTCAGGTAACTATATATTTTGTCTTAGTCTAACATGTGCGCTGTCTCGCTTACACACAGCGTCCGCGTCCGTCAGCCAGCTGCGTTTGCGCAGGAGTTGATCGGATCGGAGTAGAACAGTAAGCGGAGCGGCGCTGACGTGATTGGTTGTCGTGTCCCCAATGTCTCGCGTTCCGAATTTAAAATAGTCGCGATCGATTTTACTGTCAAACGCGGTACGCATGGAGTTTTGTGTGTTTAATATAATGTAATCTAATAACCTATTACAAAGAACTGTGGAAATGATGTGTTGTGTTTTTGTGTTTAAGCAACATTCGCCAAAGATGCAGCTGTCACTGCATTGGAATTATTTTGGCAGTTTTATAAAACGGATTTTATTTAATGCTATTTCTACTATACTGCAGCAAAATTTTAAGTTAATAACGGGTTGCCAAAATGAGTGCTGGATGTAAATAGCTTTTATGCTTTAATGATTATTAATATACTTAACAATGTCCTTTCGTCCAATTCATGATTTGAAAGTAACATTTGCGAGGCTCTCATGCACTACAAGGTTATTGCAAGCCTCTCGTATTTGCGTGCACTACCCGTGTGCCGTGAAAGTATTTGGGAACGTTGTCTTCACTGTGAAGATATTTTAGCATATTAATGTTTGAGACTCAAGCTTTCTATGCATGTGTTTGGTCAACTAGTATGACATCACTGTCTTGTTACGGCATCCTTGAATGATATCAGCATCATTGGTCATTAAAATTCATTTGACAATCGGTTCTCAAGTTCATTAGATTGTTAATGTAATGGCCAAACCATCAGGCACTGGTTTTATAATTACCAATATACCTATTGCAAATATTGCGATACCTTCACGCTTCGTTAAATTATTGAAATCATAGTTGCACTAGTATACTTCGGAACTGGTTTATCGGTTGATATCAATCGATTGAATACGCGTGTGTGACCTATTGTCACGTTTCAGTATTCAAACTGTGATTAGAAAGTTAAACAGACCAGATAGTATTGTCAAAGCCCATGATGATCCAACCATCTTGCCTGCTAAAATACTGCAAAATGATGTTATCACATAATAACCATTCATATTATTATAATTATCATCAGAGCGTAGAAAGCGGTTGTAACAATACACATAATATTTCGAAATGGAAATGTCACTGGTGGTTGTTTGGTATGATGTTGTATTATCATATTTTTATACGTCACACTCCAGTATTTTAGTTCTTCTACTTCAAATTAAATTTTATCAAAATAAAAAAGAAACATATTAACTAGTGCTTGTTTTTCTTATGGTTACGTGACCGTTTTCGTTGTAAATATTTTTTCATCCCACCATCTCGGAAAGACTATTTTTGCTCTTCGATAACTGAGCGTAAAAGTCGTTTTTATCCTCTAGAGAGGTAAAGTAAATTTGAATTTAGAACATCGTGTGTACTAGGTTTGTGGCTTAGAGTATCTATCAAGGTTTGTGGACTCAAAACATCATTATACCTATTTACTTCTACCTCTATGGTGCCGAATTTATCATACAACTTTTTTTTAATTCATGAAAAACTTAGACTCGTAACCTCCTTGGTGTACTTTTTTTTTAATTTGCTTTGCGCGCATCAATTTTTTTCACGTCATATTGTTGACATTGTTGTTGAATTTTTATTTTGTTGTATTTTATTACTAGTATTAATACACATATTATACAGCCTCCATGGCGTAGTGGTATTGAACGCGGCCGCTACGCAGGAGGCACGGGTTCGATCCCCGCTCAGTGCAAATATTTTTTATACATGAAAATGGGTATTTGCATTGGTCTGGTCGTGCCTTGGAGAGCACGTTAAGCCGTCGGTCACGGATGCCATACGAACATCTATGGCAGTCGTTACGGGTAGTTGGAGCCCTAAAAAGTTCAACAACAACGGTCTGGCTGCAATGCTTCGATATCGCCTAATGTCATCATTGGGTTGTGGAGGTCAGATGGCAGTCGCTTCACGGCAAATATCGAGGTCCAGCCAAATCCGCAGTTAAGACTGGTAAAGCGGACCCCGGACTCCGAGGTGAAAGCTTCGGATGCTGACTGGGAATTAACGCTAGGAAGGAGAAGCATTTCATTATTTCCTCGCTGAGGTGGGATGAAAAGTTACGTGTTGCACTCGAGTGCAAAGATTTTTCACCTTGTGCTCTTTTGATTCCCTCGCTAACGCTCAAGATTCTAATTTGTGAATCACTCGCTACGCTCGTGATTCAAATTTAGAATCTTTCGCTTGCTCGGTCATCAAAAATGAGCACGCGGTTAAAAAGCAACTTTGCACTCTTGTATAACAAATAACTATTTCAGTGATGTCATTCGAAACACCATAGAAATTTGAATAGGAGAAAGGGTCACTATTGTTTATGGTTCACGTACCTTACCGTTAGTTCTAAATATATTTTGCGTGTGCTATTGCGTGTTGTAATTCTGCAAAATGATTTTGAACTTCAACAATGACTTAAATGTTTTAGTTGCTACAATATACATACATAGCAGAACAAATAGATGACGGCTGATTGGCATTGTTTGTGCAATTATCTATTGTTAATGGCATTGTAGATAATAACACCTTTATATTTGATGGCAATAATATAAACAGCGCTTCTCTCACATTTCTTAGCATTTTGAGTTCACTACAATGAACATTTTTAATCTAATACAACTAATTCCATGATAATTTTAGCACTTTGCAAAAATATTTTAATGGTCCAGAGAAGTCGATATGTTTACATTGCTAACATTGCGACTTTTTTTGTTCAATCCAGCAAGTTGCATTTTCTAATTTTCAATAAAAAAAATAATGACATGGGAAGCTCAAGATGTTTATTTAACCAATTGAAGTTTTTTATTTGTTCCTTATTATTTATATAGTCGTCGAACATCTAGTTAAATGCGTTGATGAGACGTTTACTTATTAGTGGTGAAATTCAATTCAGATATAATTAATCTTGTAATGAAAGAATTATTAAGTATGTGCTTGGCCACATTTTCTAAAGTTCCTGGATATGTTTCTCACGTATCATCGCTGACCAGCCCACTGGATATGTGGACCAATGAACTTGTTTCAACTCACCTATCGGTTGATGTCTTAGAAATCGTTTCCTACTAACTCGATCAGCCGTTTAATGATTGTTTCTAATTTGCTACCACTTTACACGTATCATTTGTTATTGTGTTGTTTACATACACTACTTATTGGTTTATTATCTTTCTTTGATTACGGATATTTTTACTACCCTAATTTCAATATTCCATATCTTTATGACCTTCTGCTTCATATTTGTGCTGTTGTAAGTGAAAGTGTGTTAATATTAATAACAATAAACTGACCATATGGAGCAGTTCTGGGCCAGTTACCGCTCGCACTCAGCCCTCATTATCTAATTATTACGCACAGTGAATCCATTAGCATTCGTATTATGAATTCTCGGGACCTAGTTGGTTAACGCTTCCTATTTGCAAATGTATTGGATCTAATAGTTTCTTGGGTAACATTTAGAACACTATTCTTTCCTTATTATTAATATAATTTCTTTAGAGGCTTGTCATTGAGAAAAATAATTTAAGCGTGACCTTAAATCTAATTATAAACTTCTAAGAAATTATGCAGCCATAAGTAAGGAAGGAAAAAGATAGTGATGAAGCCTCAAACAAAACTTGCACATTTAACTTTTTACAGATAATAATGATAGTTACGCTGTTGGATACATAATTGTAGATGTTACTTTGTAGTTAAAGTAAATGTACACATCAAAAGTTATGAAACCATACCATGTAATATATGCATCTTTCTAATTAAGATGTTTTAAGCGACTGCACTTTTATATAATAATCTCAATTTCTCACACCTACTCCGTTATAGTACGTATTAGTGTCTCGAGAAGTATAAGCTAAGAAAGTTAGAAATTTCACTTAGTTGCCTACTAGAGGTGTTTAGCTATGCGGTTAACTACTGAGGGGCTTATCTTAGTAATAAATGCAAATCTAGGTAATATATTATATTGTTTTATACCATGGAAGGCGTTTAAAATAATTCTTTACAGTGAAGATTTCTACATTTTGTTCAATCGTGATATTGTACGAACATTGAGTATGACACCCCCAAGTATCGGTATCTATACGAAGTTGTGCACCGCAGTTTCGGGGAATTGGTACCATGAAAAATGTTAATCTCGCAATCAGTTTCGGAAAGGGCTAGTAACTCTTCATTTACCCTAAACCTGCGGGCGCAAAATTTCGGGTGTATGTTTCATGTTACCACTATCAAGCTTATTAACACTACTAAAATCAATAGATCATAAGGTTAAAATTTTGCTGCAGTATTCAAGCATTGAGTTTTACAGATAGTTCCGTGCCATTGCCATGATATGTTATGAAATTAACCAAACATTGAATGCGTCACATTAATCATATATCTAATGACGTTCGTGAGTACCTTCAACTGGTAGATTACATTAACATTCATCCGAAGGGAAAATGGAATTAAAGTTTCTTAGCATGATGTCACATTTGCGTACTTCTTGGCTTCACAGTGATGCAAATAAATCAATACATAAAATTTCGACTACATTATGAAAATAAAACATTACCCTGGAAAAGCGGTCATGGAGGACCCGTGGCTGTCCATTACGGACAGAACTATGGATCTGGTTTATGCAGCTAACTGGGTTGGTGCAAAAAATCTGAACAAATTACACGACAATGATGTAACAAACAGTGTTAAATTTAATACAATATCGAGAAGTAAATCCTGTCGAGATATTGGACGCCCTAGTGATAAAGAGAAATGTTACGATAGTAAAACTTATTCATTTGAGGATAATGGATATAGTTACTCGAATGATGTTCCTAGTGAAAATATATCTCAATTAGCCAAATATCAACAAAATATTGAAGAAAAGGCAAGAGCCAATAATGATCTCATCACTCAAAATAAATTGAAACATAGTTATAGTTTTAAAGATATGCCAAATGGGTACAGGCCGTCTACATTAAGAAGAGTAAAACGCAGAAATTTTACGGAGTGGGATATCGAATCATTTGCCAGTAAGAATAAACAGCCACCAGCTCCCCCACAGCGAAAAGATTCTTTGAAATATGCGCACAGACAAAGGAAGGTAGATTCTAAGAAAAGTTATTATCCACTACCCGATCCTGGCCCCGTACCACCAGACCCATCGTCTGAATCATACTATGAGTACTATTCGAGAGTGAGTCAACAAAATAATGATACTGATAGCGATAAGATAAAACAGATACATAAAGATACAAAAAGAGAGAAAAGTTCTCAAAATGAACCTTCAAAGCAAAATGGAAATACTATGTATAAATTAATTAATTCTATGGCTACTTTAGACTTAAATCCAATAAAATCTAAAAATGGAAAACCAGTTCTCGAAATCAATGGCGAAACGGAAGAGGGTTTGTACATGCAGCCTATTAACCAGTCGTTATCTACATGCGATCAACTTCCTAAGCATACAATGCAACCGACAACCGAGCAATGTAGACGCACCGAAGATACTAAACCTAGCTTTCGTTCTAAATCATTAAGAGTAAAAAGCGAAGGGAGAGCGCCTCTTCAAAGTTATTTGAACGCGGTGCAGCCTCAAGAGACTTATAATGGCGTCACTGTCACCCAACCGAAAAGAAATCTATCACCAAGCGAACAGCTGACGCTAATGCAGTACGAAATGTTCAATGGCAGTCAAAGTCAACCTGCCCCGCCAGTTGCAAATGGGTTACACTCTATTGATCTGGCTAAAGAAAGTGACTATCGGACTACAAACAGTGTTTCGAAACAAATTAAACGTGAAAAATATGGAAAGCTATATAATACAGTAAGAGTGAAAAGTGACGATAGGTATGATAGGTACAATGACATTACGTCTTTTGGTACACTAAAACAGAAAGAACGTATTAGTGAAGAACGTGTTACAAACGGTAATGGTGTTTCTTCAAGAAGTGCGAAAAGCTCATCGAGTGGTTCGGACTCAGATTTCTCAATACCTAGACCAAAATTGATAGTGCCTGTTCACACCTATGGAACCAGAAAAAGGAGAACGGGTAACCTTTGTCAGCGTGACAGTAATGCTACTCAACGTGACAGTAATGCCTCTCAACGTGACAGTGATACTACTGAGTCCTCACTTGACGCGGGTATAGTGTTAGACGTAACTCGTCTTCAAGACCCAAATAACAAGACAGCAGACAAACCTCCTCGGGATGGTGATGCAGGTAAATTAATATTTTGTTTTATCATTCTTATATAACATTCTATTCTATATAAAGTAACGGTTATCGCAGCTGTTATCGAGAAGTTTATTTTGATCTCACTTATACTGAAGTTGATGGATGTTCGTGTTATGACAACGAGGCAATTTCGAGGTCTCCATACGGGTGATACATTCTATGACGTAATATGAATGGTAAATATCTACTAGCATGACACAATGCTACATTAAACTGGATCTGTTTCATGGCGTTTATAAACTTTGTAATTACATTTATTACATATATTTTACTACACATTTATCTCAATCTACCTCGTAATTTGGGGTCCGATTTCATATCTCATGATGGAAAGAAAATTGTGACATATTTATCAACGTCTTGAAAGAGTTAGTACAAACAATTTTATTGCAACAACATAAACAAATAAGTTAAGTATTCCATCTTCGAATTTGGAGTAACTCGTATATTTTATGCCGGTCATGGTACGGGGTTAGTACCGAGACTAGAATATCAATTTACTAGGTACCTACTGGCATACTTTTTATTTAAGTCAAGCACAAATATTATTAAATTACATTGCCATTACCTGAATACCAAACAACATTATCGATAGAAAAAATAACGTTAATTTAGTAAACTGGTAATAAGTGTTCTGTTTAACATCTGTGAAACATGTTATATAGGTAGGTACCTACTTACATGTTTTTAGTTTTACGTGCGGTTGTACTTGCGGTTTTTTTTGTCTTATAGTTACTTTTATGTACTATCAAAATTCGTGAGCAACAGTGAACTATCAGTATTGTGCATGTTTCGTTTCACATTCCTCTACAAATTTCTAGATTATCCAAAAGAATATATAATATGTAGGTATTATATTACACACTAACTGAAACGGTTGACCTCATAAAATTCAAGTTTGAAAGAAAAACGCTAATATTGTAAGAGACTATAGACCCCAAGTATGGTGATCAATAAGTGTCAAGTTAAGTCCTTGTAGAAATCGTTACATATACTGTGACTTTACTTTACCATTTGGTATAGCAGCTTCTCGCGATCTTGGCTTGCTATTACATAATGGAATCTGTTAAGTAACCTTCGGATTTGTACAAGATTTTTTCACTTAATACAGTTTTATTACAGTAGAGATACTGAAGTGTTCTAGGTTGCAACAAAAGCTGTAGGAAGAGTGTTACGAGTAATAAAGGGTACACGTACAAAGCAGTCCATAAGTGAATGGAGAAAAGCAAATTAATTTTAAAAACCAAGGACAAAAATAAACGTTTACTTACTTAATTTATAAATACTTAACACTTGTCGTGGAAGATGTCTCTATTACAACTAATATTCAACTTATGCAAATTACCCACTATTAACACAATTTCCATAAATATAATTTTGCTAAACAATACCTACTAAATAAAAATAGTACATTATGGTACAAGTGAGCAACGTTGGTGATTACCGCCGAGGCGCAATTGAGACCCGAGCCGCCAGGCGAGGGTCTTAAGACAGCCGAGGACGGTAATCATCATGCTCACACGTGCCATACGACGTTTTACAACACACTTGCGAATAAAATAATACTACAAATACTAAATAAACAATACTACAAATTAATTCGTTTTCCTATGCGCGCGCATTTAACAATGGCGGTCGACCATATTTAAAAAAAAATGAGGTTTGAACTTAACTTTTTTTTACTCTGTTTTTTTTTTGTACTTAGAGAAAAAAAAAAGTTAAATTTGAGTGAAAATTTTGTTTATTACACAAGTATTACAAGTTGAAATTATTTATTTAAATACGAAAATGCATCAAATGACCATACAATAGGCATATTAATTTATTCGTACTATTAAACACGTTATTTTTTGTATCAAAACTTTTTTAAGAACATAGACAATTATAGACACTTCCTATGAAATTTAAAAAAAGAATCTATAACTCACTTTTGTGAATAATAGCAATGAAAAAGTCACAGTTTTATAATAGGTGTCATTCCGTGCTTAATTGCGGTAAAATAATATCACATTTATGAGCAGGTGTGTTGTAAAAGAAATTTATTGTACGGTGGATATATAGATACGGCAATAATATTATAGTATTACCGTGATAAGGATCAGTATAAATATCGGTTAGCTCTAATCTAATTCGTATTAGTTAGATAGAACCGTCCTACGAGCAAAAGAGTGACATCTTTAGTGTATTTTTATAATTGTACTCATTGGATAATCTATTCTATTCTTACTGTAGTGTTACTAAATCTCGAGCGGTACTGACTAGTAATGATGCTGCAATCCATGACACAAACAAAAGCAGAATATTTACAATAGAAATTGAGTTTTAAACAATACATGGTAAATATCCCGATAATTCTAATAGTAATGAGTTTTAAACTGTTCCATATTTACATAATTAAACTATAGTATAGTTTAATTACGAAATTATATTCTAAAATATATTTGATATTATTTTTATTAATTATGTAATGCAATTTATTTTATTAATTTTACACTTTTGTGTACTTTGCAGGTCTTTAATTTTTTCAAACAAATTGCATTTTCATTGTAAAGACGGAACACAATGTACAGAATAAATTTAAAGTAGCATTCAAAATGATTTCCTATGTGTAATTATACATTTTGGCATATTACCTAAATTAATTATATGTATAATTGTATTAATTAATGAGGTATTTCTTAAGTTTGATATATAGTAAATATCAAAATCAGTTTACAAACTTTCTAATCGCTATTGGAAAGGTAAAAATATCGTAATGTTCCCACAAAAGTATCGAACAATAAATGGCAGTAAGCCTGGACACGCAGTCGAACTCCTGACCCCGCATTATGTTCAAAACAAGTTGCCTTGAAACACTTTCGTCCAAGTTTCAATTTGCGTCAGATCAGTTACGAATTGGCAATCTGTATGTCCAAGTCGTAATTTGTATGTTCGTGTCAAAGAGTTCTCATTATAGTGTATGTTCGATGCTTTCTTGGTATCGAATTGATCATTGTAACTTAAATAATCTTGATTTAAGTACCACGTTTATCTTTATTCGTTTAGAGTTTAATGTTTTTGAAGTGCTAGAATAGTAAAATGAAAATGTGACTTTCAATTCAAAGTTCTCTCGATTCTTGCGGCAGTTGAACATGTTCTAAGTAGAGTAAATATTCGTAATATTTTGCACAAGTTGTTTATTACAACATTAAGGTGATGATAACTATCATGAGGTACTAAGAGTTTTACTGCTACTGTCAAAATTGTTCTTAATAGCTTTATAACGACTGCGTATGAAGATTATGCAATATTATCAAGCGTTACTTTTTCACGTTGGAAAATGTACTTGTAGTCTTTTGAACCAGCGAAATATTCTTTGTGTGTTCATTATGTAGAGGTTAGTTTACGTAATTTAATATAAATTTCTAATGTTGCGTATGTATATATTTATATGTATCTGCCTTATGTTTTTAAACATTTATATCCAGTATATTGTCAATGTAGAAATGGTCTTTATTATGAAACTGACTACAGTTTTAAGTTTAGTACAAAATATTATAGGTATCTATCTACCTATAATATTTTGTAACGCTTAATTTTTTTTTATAATTAACGCTAATTTCATATTTAGTGTGTTCAATTAATCAAGAAGTATGTAAAGGGGGTTGGGTAATGTTGGCGTCGTGTCGGAATTGAGCGGCCATCAATGAAATTGGTATAACATGAAAGTACAGTATAAAGTGATCAAAAGTTACTATGGACAAACTTCTCTAAACTATATCGGGACTTAGCTATACAGGGTGGTATTTTTCAACTTTACTTAGATGGAAGTACTCTAAATACTGAAGATAGCGAATTCCACTGAAAAGAAACATTCCCTTATTTTTAAAAAGAATCAAAACTGCATTCATAGTTTTCTGAAAATGCCACAGCCGGTAGTCGAACCGACTAAAATCTTCCTATAACCTTCTATTTCATAGATTCCTTTTACTTAATTTACCAAGTTTGTTAGAGAGATTTGAACCTTATGATCGACCCTATAGATTGATGTAATAAAAATACAGGGTGTTATTTTTTCGAATTGTAGTCGGTTCGATTATAAGGCGTGGTAAACGAGTTTTCAGCATTCCTTAAATGCAGTTCTGTTTCTTTTTTAAAAACATACTAAACTGTATGCAAAGTTTTCTGAAAATGCCACACCCGGTAGTCGAACCGACTAAAATCTTCCTAAATCTTCTTAAATCTTCTATTTCATGGATTTCCTTTTATTTAATTTACCAAGTTTGTTAAAGAGATTTGATCCTTATGATCGACCCTATCGATTGATGCAATAAAAATATAGGGTGTTATTTTTTCGAATTGTTCGATTATAAGGCGTGGTAAACGAGTTTTCAGCATTCCTTAAATGCAGTTCTATTTCTTTTTTAAAAACATACTAAACTGTATTCAAAGTTTTCCGAAAATGCCACACCCGATAGTCGAACCGACTAAAATCTTTCTAAATCTTCTATTTCATGGATTTCCTTTTATTTAATTTACCAAGTTTGTTAAAGAGATTTGATCCTTATAATTGACCTTATCGATTGATGCAATAAAAATACAGGGTGTTATTTTTTCAAATTGTAGTCGGTTCGATTATGAGGCGTGGCAAATGATTTTTCAGCATTCCTTCAATGCAGGGCTGTTTCTTTTTCAAAAACACACTAAACTGTATTCAAAGTTTTCTGAAAATGCCACACGTAGTCGAACCGAATAAAATCTTTCTAAATCTTCTTTTTCATGGATTTCCTTTCATTTAACACGTTGAACGCCACGCGGCCCACCGGTGAGCCTAGCGTACTTTTCCGTTTGAGCCACGCCAAAAATCATGAAACCGCAATTTTTTACAACTTCAGATTTTCATCCCAAAGCCTATAAAATGCGATAAAACGTGTAGAAAATAAAAATTAGCGACTTCTACCGTCTAGTTTTAGAGATATAGTAAAAGGCTCACATGAGGGTCTCGTGGCCTCTTACAAAGGAAAATAAAATTTTCCTTCGGCGGGGGCCGCGGGGTCACATCGCGGCCCACCCGCCCTCCAAAGCCAAAGGAACATTGGATTGGTCGAATCAGTATTAAAAACTGCCATAGTTGTGATTCATCATCATCTTCATAGAGACGTATTTTCTTGATTGCATCAGAGGCCAAGATGACCTCGGAGCTCAGATAATCGGATCCTTGGTGTATCTTGACGGTAACGGGGAAGGTTTTCATGTCGCCAACAGCGGTCCAAACCACAGAATTGGAATCGTAGTACATGTCTTGGATAGTGTCAATGTAAGCCTCTGGAACATCTTTGGACCGTAATACCCCTGGTGGTATCACCGCGCGAGGAACACAGTCGAAGGCCTTCTGTATGTCTAGGAATAGGCAGTGCAGGGGCGTGTTCTTGGCCCTGTATTTCTCCGCACAATCCTTGGGGCGAACGCCGGATCCACGGTCCCGTGCCCCGAGCGAAACCTACACTGACACTCCGAAAGTGCACTCTCCTTTCGGATCCGGGATTCGATTATCAGCTCGTAGAGCTTCATGGTGGGAGAGATTATCTTTAAACCGCGGCGCGCGGTAACTGCACCGATCCCTTAGCTTTGAAGACTGGCGTGATGATACTCAGTCTCCACTGGCTCGGGATCTTACCGGGGAAGAGTATGCGGTTGTACAGGTTTGTGAAGATGCTCACACCACGGGCACCCATTGCCTTCCAAGCTTCGATGGGGACTTCGTCGGGTCCCACAGCTTTCTGGTTCTTCATGCGGTGAATGGCAGCCTGGACTCCTGTCATAAATGTAATTTTTAGAGACTTTTTGAGGATAAGGACTACTCCGGTTTCGAAGAGGTACGCGTGTACACTGACGGCTCCAAAACAGAAAATGTTTCAGGAGCAGGCGTACACTCCCTGGACCTCGGCCTAAACATCCACTTACCACTGGGCAAACACAGCTCGATTTTCCAATTTGAATTTGTCGTCATAACAACAGCTGCGACGGAAAGAAACAGACTGGAGGTGAGGGGCTTAAATATAAGACTCCTCACCGACAGCACAGCTGTCCTGAAAGCACTAGACCACCAAATAACCAAACAGCATACTAATAGCGGAGTGTCAGGCAGCTTTACACAAGCTATCCACCAACAACGTAGTAACGCTACAGTGGATAAAAGGGCGCAGTGGGTCCTACGGCAACGATGCCGCGAATTAACTGGCGTGATTAGGCTCATTACTACCGATACCTTTCTCACAGATCCGCAACTGGTTGCGTGAGAGATTTGCCGAACTACACTTCCAAAGATGGGCAGAAACCACAGATTGCAGCCAGTCAAAAGTGGCCTTTTCGAATCCTCGGCACAGTGAGGTCGCTCCGCGAAGCCTGTGAAGCACCCAGTAAGCTTCTGCGCTTCTGGGCGGTATTAGGCTGGCTACTATAGCCTGCACTCTTCAAAAAGGAGTTTAAGTGCGGACAAAAGTCCCCTTTCCATTCCATTCCAAGACTTTTTGAATATTCTAATATAAAATGTTGTAAACAAGATTTTATATAAAACGTAATGCGAGATTTTTATTTGGTGAAGAAGAAAATATTATATCCTATTATATTTTGAATAAAAATATTCGCAATTATGTATTAGTTCGATTCACACTCCATAATCAAAATAACAATTTCTACTGAATCGTAGGACGACCCTTGCATCTTACAAGAACCTCGAAAAAATCTTACAAGTTTTTACCAGATTTCAAAACCACGCCGTCCGAATACGCTGCAGGGCCTCGCGGCTCATTTCTTCATACGTTTTGTTTGATAACTGCAATCTGTGGCTTGTGGGAAGCGTTTTCGTTAGACCTGTCAAAAGGCTCACGGGTGACCTACGTGGCTTGAACGGAACAGCAAGGGAAGGCTCACCGGTGAGTCCTGTGGCCTGAACGGAAAACCTCGATTTTTCGTGCGGCGTTCAACGTGTTAATTTACCAAGTTTGTTGAGAGATTAGATCCTAATGATCAACCCTATCGATTGATGCAATAAAAATATAGGGTGTTATTTTTTAGAATTTTAGTCAATTCGATTACAGGGCGTGGCAAGCGATCTTTCGAAATTCCTTAAATGCAGCTTTGTATTCTTTTTTAAATAAGAGAGTGTTTCCTTTGAATGAAATTAACTATCTCCGGTAGTAAGAGTAGGTACTTGTACCCGGTTCGACTACCGTGTGTGGCATTTTCAGAAAACTTTGAATACAGTTTAGTGTGTTTTTAAAAAAGAAACAGCACTGCATTTAAGGAATGCTGAAAAATCGTTTGCCACGCCTTATAATCGAACCAACTACAATTCGAAAAAATAACACCCTGTATTTTTATTACATCAATCGATAGGGTCGATCATAGGGATCAAATCTCTCTAACAAACTTGGTAAATTAAATAAAAGGAAGTCCATGAAAAAGAAGGTTTTGTAAAATATTAGTCGGTTCGACTACCGGGTGTGGCATTTTCAAAAGTCTTTGAATGCAGTTTTGTTTCTTTTAAAAAATAAGGTAAAGTTTCCTTTAAGTAAAAT
Organism: Eilema depressum; assembly: GCA_914767945.1. NCBI lineage: Eukaryota > Metazoa > Arthropoda > Insecta > Lepidoptera > Erebidae > Eilema > Eilema depressum. The sequence goes on from OU612026.1 coordinate 8,707,358, forward strand.
TCGCTATCTTTAGTATGAGGGTATTTTCCTTCAAGGTAAAGTCGAAATGTTCCACCCTGTATATCGCAGCTCCGATATTACTTACAATGAAAAAAATGACATTTGTACGTGTGTTTAACACAGTACAATGAAGTGGTATCAAAATTAATTATGGCCGCTGAAAAAATTAAGAACGCCACTGTCCATACTAGATTACCCAATCCCCTTTAATATTTAATCATCATAAAATATGTGTTAAGCCAATTATTATTAATTTATAAAACTAATAAGTCGATAGTATGGTTTATTTTATACCAATATATGAAAAATTTAAGAGATTTGATGTTAAGGATGTTGCGCATATTTTTCTTACACAAATATAGGTAGTCCTCTAAAAACGTAGTCACTTTTTCGATATGATTCACTCGAATTTTATGAAGCGTATAATAAACATTTGTTTCCCTAAAAAACGAAGACATCATAATTAAAGTTAACAACAAGACATTATGTTCATCAGAATCATCGAATACGTCATCAGTGTAGTCATCACACATTACAGCTTCGTTTACAAGGATAATTCCTATATTGTAACTGTCTCAATAATTGAGCTCAAGTTTCCTCCCAATAATAGAAACCATATTATACATTGATTTATATAGTTACTATTGATAAATAAATAAATGTTTCTCGGCGAAGGAGATTGCAATGCTCTCTTCATCTTTTCCCGTGGGAGTAATAGTTACAGGACAAAATATGCTATAGGACTCTCCTCCATTCGACAGTAAACGTACAGCCAATGTAAAAGGACCCGGTTGACGGTAGTAGGCCGAAATCATAGTTGTTGACATACCTCTGTCTATACCTTCACTATACACAATACACATGCATGTAAATTACTGGCTTGGTGCGGGTTGAAAGAATTCACAGTCAGAACGGATAATAGAGAATATAACCGAGATTTCTTAGGTAAGTACCTATGTAACTTTCCACTTGATGGTTTACATCACTGTCAATCTATGTGATAATTATTTCAATCATAGTTGCGTGACCAGCGATAAGGCTTGAACTGTAGACATGGGGAGCAAAGGTTCAAATCACTCTGCTACATTAATTTCTTTTGCTTTTTTGCGTGAACTAATGAGAGAAAAATGTAATATGATATAAATAATAAGCAATATTTTTAATTATTGATTTGATTCAAAACAGTTGACATTATGCCAAATTTTTTAACATTTCGCATAAACGCGGTTGAAATAATGCCAATTTCGACAAAAAGTTATAAACGTTCTTGATAACAACTGAATATTTATGTGGTGAAGATTATGTGCTGCGTAGTTCACTTTCATTTAATATTTTCATAATATGTTGCTTCTTAAATATGCAGTCAGTTATAGAAAGTTCTTTATAAAGATAAAAACTTAACTTCTCAATATTGTGGATTGCTTCCGAGAGATTATGTATTCACACATTATTAGAAACTTATACTAATTTGTCAATGAAAGCGGTAAAATTATTTCTTTTTTGCTAAGTAATATTTGATATTGAAAGAATATACCTAAGTGTTTTATACCACTAGAAGCAGAGGAGGTTGGTAGACCCGTTGCCTACAGCGTTAGCGAGGTATCTTCCCCCCTAAAAAAATCTCCTTCATCTCTCTTCTATTCCCTGAAACTTTGTTTAAACCACTATGAGACTATAAAAATAACGCTTTGACGTAGACGTAGACTTTATTTCCAATGACTAGTCCAGAAAGGGTAATTTGGGTAATTGCTTTAAAATTATCTCAATTTGGGTTTCTTCTAATTTATACCTCGACTTCTGGAGGCATATTAAGTTGAATAATAATGTAGTTAAAAAACCTTCATGAATAATAGAAATCGTATCTTTGTCAAAATACAATGTCAAAATATTACAAGTAGTGAGTACTCTTGATAGTTTATTGTTCGTATAAAAGAATCGATGTCAAACAACTAGATAAATGTCCTTGGCGCTTGACTTTGTCGACTGCGCAAATATTGTATTATGATACCTACGTCTTTGCTATTGTTACCACTCAATTCTTTACATTCGAACAAAGCAATTTGACACAGCAAATATGTAATACTATGTATGATTTTTCATGGAAACTACGAAGTATTACTATTATTAGTTATGTACACTTTTGCTTATAAAGTCGTGAGACAAAAACGTATTCACACGTCAGCATTGAAAGGGAAATTACAGAAGATGCTATGTCGATCATAAACTCTCACCGTCATTATAACCTGTATTACTATTAGATATTCTATGATGCCTGCATGTAATTAAGACGTTTACGAGTGGTTAGGACTTATTTACTTCACAGGTCGGAAGCGGATAAAAAGATTTCAAACACTTTTGAGAATGTTATCTTAAATTCTTAGTAAGGCTTACAGGTTTCCTAACGATATGTTTCTTCCACGATAGAGTAAGTAGTATGCAAATAAACGTGGCAAAGTTTAGATATAGTTTAGGTTTTCGAAATAAAACAGTCGCGTCGCACTGGTGCCGATTTGTATTTAGACTTTTAGACACCGGTTGCTGTCTCGTCGTGAAGAAATTAATAATTTATTAATGTAAGCTCTACCTTTCTTAATCGATTTCATTAACTACAATTAATTGAGTATAAAATTGCTTTCTATGAGTGAACTGGATTATAGATAAATTCACAAATAAGAATACCTGTAAACAATCAATTCGTAGATATTGCATAATATTATATAGCGGCCCTATAATAATCTTTTTACATTGGGGAAATTGTAACTAACAGTCTACGTGGTAGGTACTACGTAAACGGTAGAATCCCGTCGAGATAACCAAATAGGTGTAGGGGTTCAAAGATATAACTGAACTGATTATACACCTAAGTGCAATTGGTGCAAATAGAACATGAAATCAGTACCTATCTGTCAATATCGATTAATTTTTTCGATTTTTCGATTCAATTCGACATAAGTCGTAAGCAACCTTTATTTATCGTGAGAAAATAATGTGGGATAGTAGGTAGGTAACTCACCATAATTTTATTATCACGTGCCCATGAGCTACTCACAGATATCCGATCCGTGGAGCTACTACAAGGTATTATTTTTAAGTAACTTCTGCTTTTGAAAAATGTCTTAAGGGGACTCGACAGACAGTAATTATCGGCCAGAATTCACATCCAGATTTAGTACAGCTACCTGTGAGCCTGTGATGGATCACACAAACAGTTATTCCATGTGGAATTCGAAACCACAGCACTTGCCGCAGTGGCAATCTACGAGGCCACGCAGTACCTAAGAACACTTTTTTGTAACTGAAAAAAAAAAAAAACGCGTAGTACGTGCAATTTATTATAATATAAGTGGCGCTCGGGTTTCTCATGGAAAACGATTGGAGGAGATAGGTATTTTAATAGTGACACCGTAACATATTCCTGCTTATATTGCTATACCGAACAGCACTGAATTGTGCAGGCAGCTGCTTCGGTTCCACCGTTTTGAATGAAGATAGAATACTAAACTTGTACTCTGACTTTGTATTTCATTGATCAATCATTATGAACTTGTCATATCACAAATTCAAGTTTAGAGCTAATCATCATCTTATCTGAAGTTATTATACAACCAATCATTTCTTGATCGATGAAGATAAATTGATGGAGATTACTAGGTATATTAACATTAGAGAAGTGCAAACATAAAAAAGCCAAATAATTTTATTTTATGCAATAAAAGTTGCATACGGAAAAACGCTGACGTCTTTACTATACTGCGATATATAACTCATTGTTTCCCCCGCAAGTTTCAGATACTTCAAAGGTAATTAGTTCTCAAATAAAAATACTTACAAAACATCATTTGACATTACATAAAAATACTAAGGTCATTCAACAAAGTAATTCGCTACAGTGCTGACGGTACAACGGTTGGTGGCTGTCCTGACTACAAGAGATTGCGCATTCCAATCAAGATAGATTGTATAATAATAATGACGGCCATATTGCATAAACTTTGATTAATTTCGGCCCGTAGACATGTTTAACTCTTTGAGCTATAATTAACTTCATGTGCAATAATTAACTTTTTATTATGACCACTACTAAACTGTGATTTGATCCTGATGAATACCCTCGTTAATTGTAAGAACTTGGAGTTTTAAATTAAATATTGTGAAATAGATTCTTTATTCATATTTACGTGTTCTATCGTAACAAAGCAGCGAAATCAGGTGTCAAATAGGTAAACACATAGCGTGTTAAAAACGGAAGCACATGTTTTTGGACAATAGAAATATGTCAGGACAATAGCATAACTATCGGTCTATCTTTCAATAGGTGGTAGGCACGCAACAATTGCTTTATATTTATGATTGCCATTCATGTATTTATAAAACAGGAATTGTTTTGGGGTTCATGATTAAAAGGCGATTTGATAAACCAAGGTATAGATGTGTTGACATTAAAAAAAAAAACATTCGACGTCCTGGAATACTGGATTAGAAAATATTGTGGACCATGCCCATTGAGCAGTGTATGTAAGTAGGCAGCAGCAACAAAAGATTTTTTTTTAATGAAAGTTGGTGTTTCCTTCTAACATAGAGCCAAAGCGGGCCAGTATTACGATGTTAACATGTGACTCTTGCTTTTTATTGGAAATAGCTCTCTTGAGTAGGACACAACGTTACTGGGTCAGTGAAGTTGTTACGTCAGAATGAAAACAAATAAAACTAAATAGTATTCCATTATAAGAGCCTGTTGCCTGTTATGTTTGAATATGAAAAAAGAAGTGCCTAGGAACAGATGATAATGTTAATGATCCTGGCAATCAAGAGTCCATTCACACTGTTACTATTATAGTGGCAGTGTGAATCATTAGTATATTAATTTGAGAGTTCGAATTCATTTGACCTATTAAAATAATGAACGCAAAGATTTTGTTTCTGTAATGTCATGTTCATACTAGGTGTTTTCTTGAACAAATTCAAAAACAATTTTGTTTGATATGCAGTCTATTTAAATAAAAGTTATTGAACCTTTCAACGGATTGAACTTGTCAACGAAATATTGTGTAATCTGTTGGCCTTTGGCTACTTTGAAGCTACGAATTAGTAGATACCTATACTTGTATACGATTCAGTCTACATTCATACAAACGAAATCGCTCTAAAAACTATTTAAAAAAACTTAAGATGGTCTGTATGATACACATCTAAAACCACGTGCATAGTTATTATTATACTTTATTTTATTATTTACCTACCTTTATAAAACATAATACTGTACTATGATAATTCATTTCCCGTTTTTTGAATAGACTGATATGATATTGTACTTATTCATAAATATGGAACACGTTAACTGAAAATATTTAAATAAAACGACATTAATTATGCTCGTAGTTCGTGACGGTTACCATAATAATAATTAAGTATGTTATAATGATTATAATAAACAATTATGCGATGTTACCGAATTGCTTCTAAAATTTAATAATATTACTAGATACTATTATACAACAACTAATTAACTGTATAGCTAATGATAAATTAGTCTTAGTTTAACTAGTTTAATGAAATTAAACTTCAATGTTGTCACGTTACTTCAAATGTCCGTGACTCGTGTAATTACGAGTATGTTTTTCATAATTGGTACTTCTTTCAAATTATAATATATATTTCCATTCTCAAATTAGGCATATATAAATACGTTCCGTGACTATGACCAAACTTTGGTTCCTTATTGGCTATTTCTTATAATTGTACGTAATTTGTCACACTTAACTATGCGAGCGCTGAACTAGCCGCTAAACTAACGTTAGATGCTGTACCATTTTAGTCTAACTTACTTTTTGTATTTATTGTAGTTTTTAAAATTCACCTTTGGCAGTATCAAAATATGTTCCAATACCAGGATTGTGCAATAATCATCCTCTCCTGGCTAAAACAATTTTTTTTATCATCAGTCATCAAAGCTGTAAAAGCTTCATGTTTACTGTAAAAATTACTATATTCGGTATAAGACAGACAAATAAGTTTAGAAGCCATCTGTTTATCTGATCACACGAGTTTTATAGTATGAAATAGGATTTCAACTTTTCGTAGTGGTCCCTATAATATGATAGCAATCATTTTAATACTAAATTCTAAATACTAGTACTGCATCTATGCGCACAGATGGCGTGGCGGCATCGTGAGTTTAGTGAAAAGCTTCATTTCTATAATAAATAACTTAGATTCGGAAGGGGATTATTAATGTACACAGAATTTAATTGCATAGGTATATAAAATGTCTCTTAAAAGAGAGGAAGTTATTATAGGCTTATAATGTATTACCTTTATAATCATTGATATCTAGGTCATCACAAAGATTACTTTCACATCATTAAACATATAAAATTTACATAGCCTAAGTACATTTTATGTACACGTGTGTATGTAGGTAATATTTTTATATATTTACATTTATAGATATTTTATTTTTATGTTTAAAAGTCTTTTACCTGTTACCGGAATTACTACTTTATATTCTTTTACTAATTCACAAGTTTTCTCTACTGTCATTGAACATTCGGGTTTTTCTGTTAGGGAATTTCCCAGTAACAGCACATAATCTGGAAAAAGTATCTAGACTTGCGATTGACGCGGATGGCAAAAGGGTCGCCCATTAGGTGGAACCACAAAACATTTAAAAGTTTACCTTGAATATTATCCTTGTTTTATTTTTTCACTTTAAACTCAACAGTGTTATCGACGGAACCGGGGCCAATAATAGGATGTTTTAATCTATCAGTGTCAAATGGGCAATAATACCATTCCTATAAACTATATAATTAGGTACCTAGTTAATAATGATATAGTTGTTGAAGTACACATAATATTATACAATTTATTCTTAAAACAAACTGCTATTTTCACATACCTCTCTATTTATTCTCACACTTATCTTGTTCATTTGTTCAGGGTCGATTGTAACAGCTGCAGGCTATTGTAATCTTTACCACTTAAGCGATAAGAACTATAAACGTAAACACTTATTGTTTATTTTATACGTCGTAAAAGAGTTTTTGCTCAATCATTTCCATTCACTGCAGGTAAGATTTTTAAAGATCCGCGTTTTTCTTCTTTTTTGCCTAAGTTTTTAGTGCCTTTTAAAATCATTAGTAAGGAGACTAATGTCACCAAACTCGCACAAACCAACCTCGTCACACCAAAGGGTGACGTGATTGGATGTATTTTCAATAGGGAATTAACCAAAAAGAAAATGTTAGTGTGATTACATTGCGAATTTCATTTTGATAATTGGAATTTTTTATTAAATGTATTGTGACAAGCATAGTTTTTACAAATTCTCATCATCATTATTTTACCATTATTTGCCATACCGGTTGTATCCGAGACTTTTTCCTCGGAGCTCGGGGTTCGTTTACTTACGCCTTCTCTTTCTTTGTGTTTAGCTTATTAGCTTTTATGGAAGTGATTGCCATCAGACCTCCGAACCCCACGATGAAACTTTCAAGCTTTCGTCAGGTGTACCAATTTGTACTCTCGGTTGACTTGAGCCCGAAAAAACGTGGTGGAGCCCTAAAAACATTTGACAGATTCAGTTTTAAAAAACAGTCATAATATCAGCAAGCTCTTAGTTATGCCCATTTGAGAGATACTGAATGCCAGCTTTGTTCAGTAAAATCATGGTTACTGTCAAGGTTTAAATTTTTAAACTGGTAATTCTAAATTTAGATTGACCGTCAAGTCAACTGACTCACTGAACTTGGTCGGCAATTTTAAACCTGACTAGCCTTGAAAGTATTGACTAATATTCTTGATATGGATGCATAATTGACATACAGCCGAAAAAGTTAACCTCCATTTTGAATCCATATTTGACGTATTGAACTGTCGGAGCATTATTCGAACTTATAAATTAGCACCAACCAAAAAAATTATAGCAGGTGCAACATAATTATAATTACCACCTACTATAATTCGTTTTTTTTTATCAATAATTATCATCATAAGCGTTAAGTCCAGGTCACACAGACTGGGAGTTTTTTTTTTAAGAATTAACCGAACCGAATTTTTAAGAATTAGCGTAACCGAAATTACTAATATTTCCGTTAACCCCTTCAGCTTAGCTAAATTGCTTGTGTTAGAAGTGGGTTCACGTCGGCAGTGTACTGGCCAGGATTTTAACCCAAAACCTCGTGAGGCCGACTCCTTAACCACAAAGCTACCGACGCTTCTATTTGTGTAATCCCCTGTAAAAGGTAGTCAGCCTATTTCCATCAATAGGACATTTGTATAATGAAAATTTTCCATTTACAATCTAATGTATTGTTTGATATTCATGTAGAAATATATTATTAGATAGTTGCTGCGGTAATGTTTGCTCTCTTGTATTGACTGTAAGATAATAGTAGTATTTGCCATTATCTATACATAGATAGGTATTTATTTTTGTATCTTAAGAGTCAATACTTAATAATAATATTATAAGTAGCCTGGCAGTACTAAAACCTCTTACCATCACGCGTGTTATATAAAAAACAAAAATACAAATTATAATCAAATTTTGACAATTTGATAATAAATAATGTAGAATCCCTTCCGAAGCTAAGAGAGAGGCATGATTTATTTATTTTATTTATTTATTTTTTATTTATTTACTTTTGAAGAAGGCTTACAGACTAATAACAAATTTTAATAACGACAATATAATATATCAATATTGCTAACAACAAGCCTCCATAGCTAGATAACAATCCGAATAACAGTGAATTCGGTAGGTGGTAATGTGCACTACTTCCAATGTGTATTCACCATCATGATCATAGACCAATAGACTGTGACTGTGACTGATGTGTACCTTCCTAACATAATAGATTGACACCTTGTTTCACTTATTTAACTGTTTGATCGGCGCATCGCGCATCATCAAAGAAAGGTTTTGCTAAAAGCTGCCTCACATTGCTGGCTTTGGTGCTAAAGAGATCGAATTGCAAAGGACCGGGAAGTTCATTGAAGCTGCGTGCGCTCCGCAGCGCAAAGGAGTTACGCCTGTAGTTGGCGGCTGCAAATGGTACACTGAGCAATGGTCGAAGTCTGAGTCCAAGCTGGTTTGTACGTAGTCCTATTTTTGATAGAAGCTCGGTTGAGTCAATTGTGCCATTTGCAATGTTGATACTAAGAAAGAAATTAAAATCATAATGGGATCACCAAGGGATCGGACCGGAATATAATAATTATGTTAATGGTTATTATGTTAATATATATTCCGGTCCGATCCCTTGATTCTTGATACTAATACACTGGGAATCAGATCTTGTTTTATTTTATTTTATATTCCGGTCGGATCCACTGTGCAAGTAATCAGATTTTCGTGAGACAGCTTAGTACAATTAAACACATGCTGTCTCTATCAAAAATCTGATTACTACCACGATTCATGTCGCCATAGTTAAAATAATATCTAGTAAATTCGATTCCCAGTGGATCGGCTTTAGAAAAAAGAACGAAAATTCGTATAGAAAGTGTATGAAGTGGAAAACAATTTTGATATATTTGAAAAAAAAAATTCTGTGTCAGTGACGTAATTATTTGACTAGCCTACATTCAAATTTCATACTCAAGTAAGATAGCCTTATTAAAAAGATAGTCTTATTAGTGAGTGAACTGTTAATATAGTTAGGTACAAAGATAAAAAATGTGACTAAAATAAATGTTTTATTTTAAGATGATTCACTTGACATAGATTGATAAAATTACGCACTGTCTTTCATTATCAGTAGGCAATATGTTCGAACCCATTATACCTTGTAATAGCAACAGCATTACAATTTCATTATTCTATTATGACTGTATTATGATTATTTCAAACGTAATAATTCAGTACGTAAGTCTACCGCGTTAATTCATCAGTTTTTATTGAAGCTTTCTGTAATAATGTACTTTACATAATATACAGAAGCAGTAAAATTTGTTCCGCAACATTTAGGCCCGTATTCTAGAATGCCACTCAGCAGAATCTCGATTTATAGAATACGGGCCTTAGCGTTTAAATTCATCAGCTCTTATAATAAGAAATCATTTTTATACCTACTCACTTATTAAGATATTATCTCTAACAGCCATTTCAGTTGAACTCGTTTAGGCGTATGGGGTCCTACTAATATTTACGGTATCAAAGTAAACAGCTGGTACACGCTGGAGGTTCTGGTACACACCTACTATTTAACGGACGAGACTCTGGCCCCAATTTTTCTTTCGGAGTTGAGAATTCAGACGGCAATCAAAATATTAGAGAAAATTAGCGAAATGAAAATATATCGGCGGCCCTCGAATGACATTGGGATCATTGATCATCGCCAAGATGATGATAATGATGATTTAGAAGTACTCGCTGGATATAAAGTCTGCGATAACCGTGCGCAGTAGCTTGATAACAATAAACTCTGTACTTTCAACTGACAATCATATTTTTTATTAAAAGCTATAACTAAGTATATACGAGTACGCCATGTAATACATAGAGCCAGAAAAGCTATTAAAAAAATTACCGAGTTAGTAAAATGTTTAACCAAATGTATTATCTTCAACAGAGGGCAGAGTGGAGGTGTCCCGTGAGAACAAGTACCTCAGCACGATGGCTCCGGGCAAGGTATTCGGCGAGCTGGCCATACTGTACAACTGCAAGCGCACGGCCACTATCAAGGCAGCCACAGACTGTCGCCTCTGGGCCATCGAGCGTCAGTGCTTCCAGACTATTATGATGCGCACCGGGCTCATCCGTCAAGCTGAATATACTGACTTCCTTAAAAGGTATGTTGTTGTTTTAAGAAACTTCTACCCTATGTGTTGTTACCGGATGTTGTATGTCCTCTGCATTACAGAGGATAAAATTTGGAATTTCGATAATTTCAAGTTTCTAGATATCTAAAACCGTGAACTAATTTTGTTTTTAAATGACCTTGAGGATGGTTCTATTTCAATTTACAAGATTATTTTTGTCTATAAGGGTGGCATTGCATCAATTAGCTTAAATAGATGCAGCTAGATAAACGCCTCTCTTGAGGACCTTGCAGTCGTTGTAAACCTATTATTATAATGTGATGGCATTAATTCAAATTAAGGAGCCAGTGTACTATTTCTTTTTAAATATATTATTCAGACTAATTTGTAAAATATTAAAATAATTTAATCAAATCAATCACACTCGGATTAACCATTAGAATAAATACATATTTGTAGGTGTCAATATTTTCTGTTAAGTTTATTGGTTGGTTTTCATTAAGATTAGAACAGGCTGGTCAATAGAAGCTAAATGTCGATGTTAAGAGCCTTACGTGGGATTGTATTAAGCAACCTCGTGAGATTATTTACAATTTAACCCGCCTAACGTTACTTAGCATAATAAACAAATGTTTCGTACACATGTTTTCACACACCAAGGTACATTATCGTGTTTATACAAAGGTCACTAACACAGACTTCTTGGAGTAACACACACACTTCCTTACTGTTATGTAAACAAAATATTCTCGAAAAGCACTAAAAATGCATTGAATTATCGAAGTGCAAATACGAGAATATAGTTATGTATATTTTAACGGTTTTATATTTACGTCCACTACATTTTAAATCAGTAAATATAAATATAAAGTAAAAATTAAACAGTTTTAAAATGTAATGTTTATTGACCTTACTTTATATTGTTTATTGTTTGTAACTGCCCTGTAAATATGAAAATAATACATTATATCTGACCATCTGAAGGTTGTCTGTCTAAAAATCGTGGCTATCGATAAGACCTCATTTTGCATCATCACGTGGTACAATAAAGAAATAAAGAATATTGCATTTTATGGTATTGTATAGACATCATCAGTTCGTTACACTCAAGATTTCCTATTATTGATCACGATAATATAACAGTTTTACAATCATTTAATTTTAACAACCCTTGCCTGTCAGGAAGTGTATTACTATTAGATTGAACGAACAGTCATGCACCTATAATACGAGAAATAAAGACATTGCATTGTGGAAAAAAAATCCTTAAAAGTCTGTATAGAATCTTTACAGAAAATCCTTAACAATCCGACTTAGTAGTATCGGTCTAGGCAGATAGGTATCTATCATTCTACTACCAGACTACAGTATGTTAGATTACTACTATTAGACTGTGCTACTACTATTAAATATTTACTATTTTCGGTTTATTTAGTTTAGTTAGATTACGATAATCCGTTACTTATAATGGTTGGTTCTATTTATGCTTCTCACTCAACCCAATAACGTTGAAAAATAATGAAAGTGAAACGTATCCATTATCTATATAAACAGGTTACGTATTTACATTATATTTGAAAGAAAGAAAGAAAGAAAGAAAGAAAATATTTTTATTCAACCCAGCTTACATAAACAAAAATATACACAGCTTTGCAACCAGAATAAAAAATTACAGCAATTGTGCATACATAACAATGTTATATATTCTTATGCATCTATATGGCTAGGTAGAATAAAGGCCGCCTCTCAGCTTAATGCTGTCCGCGTTGTAGTGCAAGCGGACAGCGCTGGTTTTCAGAGACGGCCGGACAGTGGGTTTGACATACATATATATTTTTTTCCATTACGATACAGTTGCAGATAGATTGAACACAAAAAATGGCAAACAAGAAATCATTACAAAAAATGAAAACAAAATAAATTCAAAAAAAAAAAGTAAGAGAACTGGCAACAATTTGATACTGCAGTTCGCCTAATACTCTAAGAGTTCGCCTCCCGCGCTTCCGCCGGCGAAATGTCATTAATGTCAAAACTCCGGCGCAAGCCAGTGTGGTTATGCCCTAGAGTATAGGTTATGCCACGCAATCCACGCATGTGCTTTATAGGTACTCTTTGGTCGGCCATATTACTGACACTGGACACATCATATCCGTATTCCAAAAGAAAAATGAGACAATTCAAGTTAAAAAACGTATACGGTACCATGTGCCAGCACAAGTATTGAATAAGTAACTCATTTATTCACCTGCGGCGCGCTATGTCCAGATACCCATCATGCAATGCAGTAAGTATAATGCCGATTGTACTTTGCGATTTGTGAGCGTTATTATAAGAACAAGTTAGTGACAATGAATAAATATACAAATGGGCGTACACACGAAACGCACACCACATGGACGGGTCTAACAATAGTAAGCAAATTCCTATTATGAAGTCAGCTCGATGTGTGTAACTATTAATAAATAAAACCAAAAATCATAAACCTTTCAACTTTCAGACACGGTATCTATCCATCCACCAGCAAACAGCAGCATGAGCTTATGTTAATGCATGACAGGTTAAAGTAACATCCATCCACGTATGACTGAACTCGCTTTTATTTCATTTTTTATTAGTTGAATATTTATTTTATAGTGGTCTTAATACCGGCAGCCTGTTATGTACTTGTACTTATGTCAATAAACATTATATCCGCAACTGGACTGTATGAACAAATTTTCCATTCACATGAAGACAGAACTTCGAGTGTTCTATGAATTATTATTGCTTCAAGATCCATTTAATGGTGCCCTCAATATCAATTGTGGTACGAACGAACACACGAAGAAACACGCACCATTGCATGACATGTGCGTCCTATATACAGAAATGAAAACTCAAATCATTCGTTCTTGGCACAGAAATAAAAGCGATCTTTAGTTTTTATGTGAGCTTTATTTGGATGGACTGATTCAACTTTCCATCCTAATAATATGATGCGTTGTTTACAATCACAGGTCACTCACCCCGCCGCTGTAAGTCACTCAACTGACTTACAAGATTATTTCGATATTTTGTCTACAGCTTCGAATGTTTAAATAGCCTAATTTGTAATTGAACATATGACATCTTTCTTTTAGAATCAAAATATTTGTTTTATCATTTTGATAAGATCGCTTAAAGAAGAACAAGTTAGTAACATTTAATTAAATTTTATCTTTTTTGTTACCCTTCTAATTCTAGTATGGGACCATAATCCATGTAATGTGTAATATGATATGTGACGATGGGTAATATAACTTATTAGTTAATTGTTTATAACGAAGCACTAATGTAGAAGTTAGTCAGTTTAACGTACCTATAGGTCCTACTAGCCGTAGTAAATTCAAATATAGGTACGTTCATTAAATTGTTGCTGTAATTCAATTATGTAAGACCTTAGGTATAGGTATATCGATATTTCGTACAATATATTGATAGTAAAACTTATGAATACCGAGGACATGAATAGGTTGTGTTGAAACGACACTCCCTACAATGAACTGCAAAATTTACTATCTGTCAGTATCTAATTTGCATGTATTCGAAATTAATATCTAGTATTCACAAACATTCATAGGTATTATAAGATATTTCAGAACCTACGAACGAATGGGTTCGTTGAAAGTACGATTTATATATGTAGGACTTTTGAATAAAATCTTTGTTAGTAAATAATTTTATGAATTTGACTATATTGAAATTAAATTTTATCTGGTTAATTTCATTATTAATATTCTCGTGTAAGTAGGTAGCTTCCGTCTCCATTGTTTGTTTTGAATAGATTCCTCATGACTTGAAACTACACAACAATAAAGGAACGCCTCCGAGAGCTTCACTGATGACAGGAAAGGATATTGACCTCAGGACACTTATGCAAATGCAATGGGCCCATTCTTCGGGTTTCTTGCTCGCACTATTACAATAGTGACTGAATTATGCGAATCTTAACATGGGCTATGTGGTAAGATTACAAAAGATTTAATGATAGGCATAACCATAACGACGGAAATATTCTTTTGAACAAGATTATTAGGTACAAACCAGCATTTGATATTTTGAATAATTTTACCGTTAAAGAAAAATACTTTGTACACACGGCGCCAGACCTCGGTTTACAGGCCACACCAACATAAAGGAAGTGTGCGTGACAGCAATACTATTAATACATTGCTTAAAGATGTGTGTCATAACAAGTAAACCAATCAGGGCCCTTGACGCACTCACACATTCGCTATTTTACTTACATGAAATATAGGTATTGATGATAGCCACTGCACCAAGTTATAATAGCATATTTAGCGAAAAACGAATAAGTAGATATAGCTGAATGGTTTAAATATGCAGCTGAACCAATAGAATCAATACCGGGTTCGGTCCTCGAGCGAGGTGCACTTTTTGTTCCTCAATATATTGAAGTCCGATTGGTCTAGTTTATTTACAGGAAACTAAGTGTATAAAATTCATATATATAATATTATTTCCTTGATGATACTATTTATTCTTAATGGATAAAAGGAAAGGAAAATAAAATAATTAACTTATTGTTGCAATGCAATAATATATTTACTATTATAAGCATGATATTTTTCTTAAGTATGGGTATAATTAATTATTTATAGATAATAATTAATTAAGTATCAGATAAAAATATTTGATCTTTAATAAAAAATATAAAAAACACATAAGTATAATTATTATAAACTTCTAAAAAGATATTGGAACATAAAATAAAATGTTATGTCTATTAAATTGACTGACATAAAGATGCACGAATGACAAAAAGAGAATTTCGTTGTTAAGTTCCGAACCAACGACCGGCGACAACGGTGAGGTCCAAACTTACTTACTTGCATTCTTATCCATCTCGACTATGAGAACAGATAGTATAGTGACTAAATTTGATAACTCCTATTAGTTATAGAAACAAAATGCTGCATACATTTCATAAAATTAGTTTAGAATATGATATTATAACCTTGGTGCATTTTATGTAAGTAAAATAGCAATTGTGTGAGTGCGTCAAAGGCCCTGATTGGTTTACTTGTTATGACACACATCTTTAAGCAATGTATTAATAGTATTGCTGTCACGCACACTTCCTTTATGTTGGTGTGGCCTGTAAACCGAGGTCTGACGCCGTGTGTACCTACGTGTTCCACATTTTGGAAGTGCGTAGGTACTATTTTTTTTCTTCATAAATCGTAAATACTACCTATAGCCGTTTAAACTTTTTCTTTCTATAGCCACAAGATCTATTCAAATGGGTGCGCCAAAGTTCACCTAAATTTTCAACTCCGAAAATTGGACCTCCGAAAAAATGTTCTTCCTAACATTTTTCATCCTAACAATCACAATTCCTAACTACTCTGTCTCTAAAGTTTTAATTCCGAATCATTCAACTTCATAATGTCGGTAGCAATAAACATCTATTATACTATTATTTCTTTTCCTATATTTTGTCAACATAACCATCTTTTGCACTATTATTGAAAGTCATACCTTTTTTGTTTAGATTTATTTTTATTAATAATAATCAGTATTATTTACATTAATTTTGCGTAACTTTTACAGTTTTAGTTATTTACACATAACATGATAAGAAATAAGAATACCAGTACCCTGGTACAAGTTATTCTAATATTGAATAGCTATTGAATTAAAATATTGAAAATTGAAATAAAATTGGAAAAATATTGAATAACTTGATAAAGCCAATATATCATTGTACAAAGTATTGTTTATATAAGGCTTCATTTCACAAATTAATTAGTTTTAAACATTTTATTTGGCAAACAGACAGAGTAATAGATTCATTGAGAAAGCTGCTCATTCCGACTTGGATAGATTAGGTTAGAAGGCTAATGCGGGAGCGGAGCGGAGCGAAGCTCCCGCATTCATTAGCCTTCGTGGTTATTTTTTTTTATAACCATGCAGAACTATATTTAATCCAAAACTATATTTAATCCATGTACGTACGTAATGATAATAAAACACTGACATGAACTTAGCAATAGACACAACTCAGTACGTTATTAAAGCATACCCCAAAATAAAAATCATACCCTCGAATTAAAACTATAAATAAAATATAATTCTACCTACATATATTTTTATTACATTTGGTAGATAAATGTTTCTTTCTAAGTATGAGTGACAATATTATGGTAATTATGTTTAGGGATAAAAACGTTAGGATAAAAAACAGTAGGAGCTTTAATATTGTATGTTAACGATTTTATTGATAACAATTTTCGGAAACATGAGTGTTATGAACATCGACGGTAGCACTACAAATAGTATGAATAAAAACTTTAGGATGAAAAATTTTAGGAAGAGTGATCATTCGGATTACAAATCGTTAGGAAAAACAATTTCGGATAAAGAACTTTAGATGAGTCAATATGGACCCCTATTCAAATACTAGTAAATTCTTTAAAAAATATTTATACTCGTAATAAAATAAAACATAATATTTCGTTTATCTCAACGAAATTCATCCATAATATGGGAACCCAATAATAGTGAATTTTAAGTCAAAAGATGAACGGATAGGTACTTTCGGTGAGATTAATCATTGGACAAAAATTGGACAAGTTTGCTAAGAAAAAACTTAGCTTGAAATGATATGTTTATTGCGAGACTATAATATTATGTCAGACTATTGTTAGAGGAGTAGATTTGTATGTTATTTGTAGAGCATGAAATGATATCATAATATGAATGATACCATAATGTAGCAATGTAACTAACTAAACAATAATGTAGGAACTAGTTTAATTAATCAAAACAATGGTAAAGTAACAATCAACCCAAGAGATGTAGGTAGCTAAATATCCAAACACTCTTAGTAATTGGTAACCTACATGCGATTGCTTGCGTTCTAAAAACTTGCCACCATGAAATCGAATGTGGTAATATCAGACATTATTGTGTTGTGTGGTTCAATGAAAGGAAACTAAACAATACCTATTTACTGATGACTGCAAATTGTATTTATTCCCTCACGATACGATGAAGTTGCATAACCTTAAAGATTAACATGTCAGTCTCGCATTGTAACTAGATCGTCTTCCATTTTAGTATCAAGGGTGTCGTGTTATAGAATGTTAAGTACCAGCAGTTACTATCCTTCGTGAACAGCTTACTCATAGTATGGTGATCCATCTTAGTTAAAGCCATCATACTTGAGATTAATGCGGCGATGTGATGTTAATCTAAGTTATTGCTTTATTTATGAACTTGACTGGCTTCATGTTAAGAATATGAATGATTCTGCCAACTAATAGCTAGCTGTTTAAAATAAACGAGGTTATCTTATGGGTCAGTTTAAATTGTACACAGTGCCGCCTCAAGTATTCCTTTTATTCGGTAATAAAATAAAGAGATGCTTATTAAACTAATA
This sequence comes from Eilema depressum, assembly GCA_914767945.1. NCBI lineage: Eukaryota > Metazoa > Arthropoda > Insecta > Lepidoptera > Erebidae > Eilema > Eilema depressum. The sequence continues at coordinate 8,725,545 of OU612026.1, forward strand.
TTCGTGATGTGTCCGATTCAAATGCCAAACTGACACGCAACCATAATTTCATGGCTATCGTTCCAATGTGTACGCATAGAATGTTTATTCTTAGCTATTAAACTGACAGTAAAACAAAGCCATTGTTGACGAAACCAGTGTCAACCATGTTGCTTGTTGCCCAAGGCGGCGCGCGCGCACAATTTACGAAACTCACTTACTGGCCCGTCACGTTTGCCAGTTGACATTTTGAGAGTGCAATCCTTTCACTGCACCGATGTAATATCTATTATATGAAAGTACTAGAAAATTCGAGGATATTGTGTCTGATTCGTTGACGGTTACAACGTTGCTAAAAAGTACATAAGGATACCGTTGCAATTGTTAGACTGATTTGTTACTTCTGTCTGATTGCAAGAATCGTTGACTTGAGAGCGATTTTAATGGTTTGTTTTATAATCTATCGCATGCATTCTTAGTACCGCATTGACTGATGTTTATGCAAAGTTCGTGGTATTCGGTAGTATCCGATTTCGGGGTAGGCAGAGACAACAGCCCGCTATTTTACTCTATCCTTACAGACTTCATCTTATTATTTTTCTAGTAATTGGTTATCGCACTTGATTTCATCTTTTCGTGTATCAAAAACTGACATTCTGTTATCACGTTTACTTTGTATACTGTTCAAATATTTATGGTAGACATTAGCTAACTGGAACGATAAAAATAACCGTGATTAAAAAAACATTGTTTATAAAAACTTTGTTACTTTTTTGCATATTTTTATGGTGTTTCGTAGCTTCTTTCTTCAAAAAAGGTCTCTGGAAAAGGATGTGGCTGAGGTACAGAGATAGAGTATAGTCTGGAATATACCTTTTGATCCCTGGCATAGGTTCTCATGAGTTGTGGAAACGGGATCAGAATTCCATGGGGGAGGAGCTGCGGACGATAGTGTTAAATAAAATACATTATATTGAAACCTAGGTTACAGTTTGACTATGAAGACAGGTGTACGTTATTGTGCTACATGCTTATTGGTGCATTAGAAGTTTTTACAGACTATTACTGTTGATTGCTAATTAAAAATTTTACTTACTGCACTTTTACATGCGGACGTTCGTGCAAGTATGTTCATACAGCGATTGTAGGTAAATTGTTTTATAGCGAAGTGATCTAAGTCGTTACGGTTACGGCCTTGTTTAAGAGGATACTCACTCTACGTCAGTAATTCATTAAATTTAAAGAAAGTTTGTGGATAAAAGTAATAAAATAAATTAGACTTTCAAAATGGCACGTACCTCAAAAGCTTTGATTTTACGTAGAAAACGAAACAACGTTTGATGTTTTTTTTTTTTCAATACTACTTAAGACAGTATTGATAAAACTACAAACTTCGTGAGCGTTTTGAGTTTCTTGTCCCCAGGGGTAAACCCTGTCGTACTTGGTCTTCTCTTTTACTTCTAATTCTTTCTCATAGATCCACTTGCTACGACAATTCTTTTACAGTTTCTGCAGTATGACTGTGGAATTCCTTCCTTCCTCATTCCTCATTCCTCAGTACTTCTTTAAAAAAAAAGGAATGTAGAACACACGTAGACCAGGCGCCAGCATCTGTGAGTAGATCACGTAGGTATACCTAATGCATGAGACGGACTTCAGAGGAAAATATGTAGTTCGGATCCCAAAGTGCAAGTTTTAGATGCAACAAAGATAACCAGAGAGTTATTTATATAATAACTTTCAACTATAATGTTGACTTTTATTCCGGAAAATAGTAATTTGCAACGATAAAACGTTTACATGAGGGCAGCTAGTAATAATAAAGAGTGCCACTTGAACCGTGATTGAATAAACATGATATTGTGTAAGTCAATTGCAGCATTTCATTACAATCCATTAGCAAACTAGATTCTAAGTACCTAGTTCTTATCAACATAATTGTGAATTTCCAGCAGGCTTGGCTCATGGAATATAATAGTCATTGTAATAACAGAGTGGCGTACGAGCCACACAATCTTTGGGGCTCAAATTAACCAAACATGCATGCCCGTAGACCTGCTGATTAATGGACGAGGCTGTGGCTCCTGTAATAGCAAAAAGAAACATAAGGAGTAGAAGAGGAGACTCCAGCTTTAGAGTACAAGGCTTAGATGCCCAGATTGATGATTAGAATAATAGAGTTAAGAAAAAGTTCTTCAATTATAGCACATAGAAGGTGTAATGCCTATATCTTACGATTGAGTCAACTACATTACAGTTTTATCACACAATAGATTTTGCCTGCGCATGCATGAAATCTTTTTAAGACCTTCGAGTTTTAAATCTTATCTGGAATGTCACGTTGCTCTAGTCTTAGCAAATGTGGAGAACACCCCGTTTTCGCCATTCCACCAAGAGTAATATTATTAAACAATATATTGTCCCGAATAAGATTGCCTTCGATTAGAAGAGTCTTAATATCAAAGATGACACAGCGCATTTTTGAGCATAAAATGAACAATTTTTACAAACGTATCAATTTATCTTCCATTAGACAAGAAATGTTGTGTTATATGTACAATGAGATACAAAAAACCGTATTGATTACAATTTAATGGACATGGTATTGCACAGTGAGTTGCAGTCTGCACTTATCAGGCAATTAAACTCGCATAAAAGAAACAAGTCATCAAGTACATAAACGACAATATATTTTTATAACAGTGCGTCACAGAGTGTGCGAGCGAAAATTGCTGCAATCATACAATTTTTCACGGTCAATACTCTGTCAGTCGAAAGTTTATTGTGTCAATACTGTCTACCACAGATAAAATAGTACATTCTATAGTGCTACTGAATGTTTGTGACGAGACATTTGCAATTAATTTCACATCGTTTCATAATTTTAAGTAATTCAACATTGAGAATTATTTATCATAATAAACTTGATTAGTAATAATGTCGAAAGTAGATTTGAATACAAATATAGTTGATGAAGAAAGTATTGGCGGTATTTGTAAGGATGTATTCTGATTTATTAACGCACGTGTGACTCTATCGGTGTGCGCTACACGTATTATGTTGATAAGCTACTAACAGGCGTACTATATGATTGTTTAGCCCACCTCAGTAATGTAATACGAGTACGAGTATGACTACAGGAGAAAAATTTCAACACTTTAGTTTTTATTAACTTTTAAACACAATACATTAATGAAGTAACACAACACTTCAGTTAACACAACACTTAAGGCCCATTTTAGTTTAGTTCAAATAAACTAACCTAAAATGGGACTTGAGTGTTCAAACTTCAACTTTGCTATCGAAAGATTTGCTTTCTATCATATCATTATTGATCCCATTGAACCTCTATCTAAAACGTATATTATCACAGAGATTAAGGTTAGCTTAGCCCATAAACCCTTAGGTCCAAACTTTAAACAAACAGTCTTTAAATACCAATAATGATACGGTACGTTACACAGACACTACTAATATATTTATCCAAGTCAAAAAAAAAACTATTTACGTGGTACTCGGACCCAGGCGCAGTCACTAAAGGCTTCCGTATTACTATAAGTTTAGTGGGAAACTGTTTATACATAGTATGTATTTACCTATTTTTATAATTTATTGTTCTAAGTCTACGTCCTACAAATTATTATAATTAAACGTACGTAAAGTATTGTAGTAAAGTAGGATTTTTCTTTGTTCTAAGCATCGGACCCACCACCACAGAAACAGTAGGTAAATGAATCCACCAGTGGATTGATACTCGTCGGCGGATCGTATCCGAATGAGGCGAACTTTTTGCAGTGAATATAGTCAGCCTTTTAAACGTTAACGTACATTTTCAGGGTTCGTGCAGTGAATCTCTATTAGGTACCTACAATTTCATTTTTTTTCTGGGCGACATAGATACTCTACTAACTAATGTATCTAAATAATTTAAAAACAAAGTATATGTTTGCATAATAAATAAATAAAAGAAAATATTAAAAAAAAAACAAAGACTTGTGGTGTAGGAAGCCCTTCCACGAACATCAGGGTCCGAGTCAACCTCACTTCACCTCACCTCACCTGCCGAAGAAAGGACGAGACTTTGGGGCAGGATCGGGGGATCAGACACCAAACATAAATGGTTAGAAAGAATTCCACGTGATTTGCTCTGTGTTATAATTTTTTCCTAAAAATCCTAATAAATGAACACTCCCATGGTTCTCAAACAGTGAACGCGCGTGTAGCCAGAAAGACGCGCGTGGTATCGGTGATGCAAGAATTTTTTATCATCGAATAATACAAACACGATTAGTGTATAAAACTTGACATTTTACAAGAAATACAATGTTGCAACCGAGTATTAACTCATGATTAATTTAAAAAGTGTCCTTTCCATCTGACATTTTTTTGACCTCACCACACAGTTTTGCCACTGGCCTTGTTCAATTTGATAGTAGCCAGTTCCGCAGTCATGAATGTATTAATTTATGTTCTAATGTTAATTGGACAAGGTTCGAGACATATGTATATAGTTATTGTAGCAATAAAATAATATTATTATTTTAACGTAGTCAGATTTTACGTAAACATATCTGTGTAAAGGAAAATTCCTGCATAGAATATTTGAAAACGATCATTATTCGAGAGCAAATTCCAGTTGAATCGAAAATTGAAATTTAGTGTACAGGGTTCACTTTCCTGCACGTCCATTATTGGTTTATCTCAACATTCACGGAAGTTACTGCCATAACACTCTTCGACTACGAGAAGAAAGCCTGTGTCTTATTTCTTGGTTTGGGCTCCGAGGTTTTTCGAATATAATGGTTCAATTAAATTTTTAAAAACCATTAAATAGTCGATACTTATAATTCTTTAATTACGAGAAGTACCTCGGCATTACGTGATTCTGCAATAATAATTTGAAGATACGAATTATGTATATCAATCATTCGTACTCAATCAATAGGTACGTGAAACAATCCGTCAAGGTCCGTATAAACGGCTTAAGTAATTTCAGAGTTCGGTGTTAACTTTGATTGCTATACGAGTATATAAGAATTCAGTGGCAAAACACAGCTAAACAATCGATTTTCTACAGTAGGCCTTAACCTGTCATTCATTAACACCAATTAGGACCTTACAATATGAGGGAAATAGAAATGGGAAACGCCATATCTAAGAGAAGATCTTTTTACCCGATTGCCAAGAAGGGTTAAGTTTTTCGCGCGTAACTTGTATTTATGTAATCATGTAATATTCTTTATTATCTCATATTTTCTGAACCACTGTACGCATTTAATTATTTAATATCTCAAATGAAAGGTATTCTTCTCACAAGTGTTCTAGGGTACAAATGTGACCGAAAGCTGTTATGGTGGATTTTTTGGTGCCAAAACGTAGTTTGTCAAAAATATTTTCAATTACACTTATTGAGTAGGCCATCCAAATGAAGTAAATTTAGACTTATTGGTTTTGTATCCCGAATAAAGTTCTTATTCTTCATAGTAAGCACTAACTTATGTATAACTATTACAGAAACTTGTTTAGTCATACATGACTCATTCAAGCAAGAGCTGTCTTGCAACCTTACAGTATGTATTTACTTTTAATAGCAGGTAAAACTCGTAAATTAATTAAATGTGTATAATATTAACAACAGTCATAATATCGTTGTAAAAGATTATTCTGCATACTAATAAAGTTAGAGTTTAATGAACGATGATGTAAGGTGACCACTTAACGCAAGAGTAAATAGATCTCTCCATAAATTTATGATGTGATTAGTTAATATTTGGTCTAGATTTTCCGTCACAGTACTCACAGTGACTTTATTGCTGGGTGCTCGGCATCTTCAGAAGAAAATATGATTGTGGAGGCATACCTTTTTCCATTGATAAGAACAATACTAAACTACTTAACTTCAAACGGGCTGCGTAGTTTTTTACTGCCTCAGAATCGGTCTGAATCTGAATAAAATCGGATCAAATTATTTGTAAAATTAACTTCGTCTCACTTTTTCACCCGGACGTAACATGGACGCACTTCATAATTAGGACAATATGTTAAAAATACCCCTAACCCGTGAACAGGCATTGCGGTTGCGAGCACATATGAAAACGCTCATAATAAAATGATAAAATGCAGAGAAAGATGAACCTGGTTGTAAGCTATCGTCCACTACAACTTTAGTGCCTATCAACATCAATAAGTGAATGTACAGTCGAAGTCAAAAGTGCAGTAGCAATCCTACGCAACTATAGCGTCAACATTCTAGCGCTACTTGTGACGTTTTTCTTTTAAGACAATTTACACACACACATAAATTGTTCTTCGGTAGGAATATCCTACTATCCTACTAATATTATAAATGTGAAAGTTTGTGAGAATGGATGTGTGGATGTGTGGATGTTTGTTACTCTTTCACGCATAAAGGGCTGGACCGATTTGGTTGAAATTTGGTATGTATATAGGTTATACCCTGGATTAACATATAGGCTATATATCAGCGATGAACGGGATCAGAATTCCACGTGGGCGGAGCCGCGGGCAACAGCTAGTTATCGATAATTTCGTTGTCACTACGTAAGCAACCCGTGGCCGAGTAGTTAAAGCATGAGGTTTGTGGAAATGCAAAGGTTGATGGTTCAAATCCTGCGATCTTGCAATAACACTTTTTGTGTTTCATTTACAAATTAATATCATTGTATTATTTGTTAAATATTAGCAAATATCAACACAAAATGTAAAATGAATGCCAACTTCATACAAAATTACTTTATCAATACATATTTAAAATTATATTTTTGTCATAAATATAAAAAATCGTTATAAGCTGGAATCGAACCTGGACCCTCTTATATCATTGTGAATCAATAGTATCTTGCTTAACCCACTTAGCTATCAGTTAATTTACTAAGTTGGTAAATTACTGTATTAGTATCTAATGACACATATTATTATGTAAACACCAAACCGGGCCGGCGCGCGGCCGCACGCCACACCATTTTGAACCTTGTTGTGCTAATGCACTTATGAACTCTGACTGTACATTTCCATTCACATACATCATTATATCTATGTATTTAAATTCCATAATAAATAATATAGCATCAAATTCTACAATATCATAGAAATGGGTCTGCTGTTCTTATCTAGTCTAGTGATCTAGTAATAATATTCTTCATTCTTTTCAGCGTGCCGATTTTCAAGAACTTCCCTGAAGACACGCTGATAAAGATTTCTGATGTATTGGAAGAAACACATTACCAAAATGGCGATTATATCGTCAGACAGGGAGCCCGTGGTGACACCTTCTTCATCATATCTAAAGGACAGGTATGTTCATTTCTACATTGATCTATTTAATTAAACTCAGTAGCACCAATGAGCTGTAACTGACTTTCTTGTGATGGTTGAGAGCACTTCGTATTTTCCTTTTCTGTGGCTAAACACACGTCGTCAAGGAAAGTACATTCCAAATATGCGTATGTAACGCATAGTTTTCAACAGTTTTAGTTATGCACTTGAGCTAGTTGGAGCCACGAGCCTTTTGTAAGTATTTTGGCGCGTATTTTTTTGGAGCAACATATTTAGTACTAGTTTACTTTTAAAAACTAAGTAAAACCTCACACACTTTTATTTCTAAATCAAAAACAACCATTTGTCTTTTGAAAAGTTTAAAAATCCCATATTCCAAATTTAAAACAGGCAAACAAAATGCTGGAACAGCCATAATATTATAGGTATCTAATATCATGGACGTAATGTACATAGTTCACAACCAACGTATAATTTGATAAAGTCTAAGGCTAAATGAATTTCACCATTAAAATTCTGTTCTGATAATTAATGAAATCCGCTCTCCGCACAGTATATTAGGATAAATTGAGTAAACGGATACAATAATAAAAACAATGTACTAACTTAACCTACTCGTTTTTACGGCCTTGAACATTCTATTCGTGGACGTAATGAGTTTATTAAACAATTTTTAACTTCAGTATCTTAACGACTTTCTAATGTAGTAATTAAAATAATATATTGTGTATCTATCTTCGTAACATTATTTCGACAGATCACAGAATTACTTTATCTTGTATAAGTGGGCATTCGTTATTTTATAGTCATTTATTTCAATGACATCGTGGATGAAATAACATCGACTTGTAGATATATGAAGATGAGTACAAAGCACGAAAGTTTTCACTTTCATTTGAATCAACTTTCGACCGTCCACTGCTTATAAAGACGTGACTTTTTTAACTTTGACCACGTATTTGTTTAGTAAATATATTTCTTCCTTTCGTCATTGAATTACTCTTTTCATCTAGTTACAATGCTGCTTTCAAAATATTACTTTTGATGACATAATACTAATTAACAATGTCTCACGTATTGTGTGAGTTAGCGTACCTAGGTGTTGAGTCGTTTCTATTTCCTTCTTCTCATATTTGTATAAAGCTTTGACATTTAGCTTAAAAATACAAAATGAATCATGACGATTGCCATTTATGTATCAGCATATTAAACTTTATTTTAAAAGTCATTGAAATCAGAATCTAATGAGTCACTCACAATTGCTTTTAAACTTTCTATGTCTCCGTTTGTACTGATTGTCAGGTAATTTCATCATTTTTAATAGTATATCGAATGTTCAAATCACATTTTCTTTGTGTTTCTGTACCAGTCAGTTGTATAACATTTAAGTTGTAGACGGTGACTGCAAGAAGTTCACCTTGGCATTTAGTATTATGTCTCCTTAATCATTTATTATTATCGCAGGCTGATGTCAACAGCATTAAATATCACAAATTAATGTATTACATAGATGTATTGAATTATTTAAATAAATAAAACATGAAAGTATAGTATAGTCGACGGCGTAAAGGTGATCAGATTTTGTACTGCGTTAGGTTTTATACCTCTTTACTACAATACATTTCTTCTTTTATTGTCCTCCATTCACATTGCTTCCGACTAATAACCGTGGATCAAAACATCATAAAACAATTGCTGTGACTCAATTTTATATAGCACGGAGGTGGTAGAGGCCAAAAGCCTGACTATTGTACCTACAAGGTCAGCGCACTGAATACAAGCGTGAGTGTTACGCGTACAATATTTTGAGGCCAGGTATACTTGTGAGTTTTTGTGGGAAACTATCGGAGCTATATCACTTTCATTGTCTCATCCAACTTATTCTTTATCATAATCATAAAATCGAAATCATTCTACTTTTCATCTTCAACAGCTTCATGATTTATGAGAGAAAGTGCTTTTATGTGCATTCAGTTCTAATTTAGTTTTTTAAATAATTTTAGTATGTTTACTTTATCAAATTGAGGCAACTTCCAGCATCGCAATTAGCCGTTGGTGTTGCTTGTTAAAGTGTAAACGTATTTGAATGCGGAAACAATTTATCCTTTGTCTTTCAAATTCGTTACACTATCTAAATTTTGATTGCGTGATTGTGACATCACTACTGTTACACTAATCAAACCTCCCAAAATATGGAAGAAGAGATTGAACTGTGATTTCTATCACTTTGATTTGAAAATCTTCCAATTTGGAGTTAACCTTTACTTCAACATTGAGTGCATTGTTCTACACCCTGTGAAATACTAAAAATGAACAATAAAGTCGTAATAGTGAAGTAATGTTGCCATTATATTCATAATTTGATATGCTGTTGTAATTCCAAAAAGTTTTTTGTCTGTGAAGTAATTAATTACTAAAAGATGTCTAGTTAAGAAATTCCAAATATTCATATGAAATATTAGATAATAAAATATTTGTTTATCTTACTGTAACATCGAATGTGCCTAGTAAAGAACGAAGGTGTGTAAATAGAAACCTGTTTAGTTTGTTTCCAGATATCAATTTAAATAACCATATACACATAATTCGTTACATCGTTAGACCGATCATCGTCTAGATCTGTTACAATTCCGAGAACCAAACATTTATAAAACGACCACCTCTAAGCGCGCTGAAGTGTGACAAAAGTTCCCGTTTTGTTCATCTTGTGAAATTATTCGGATGACTTCATTTACGTTGGTTATTACATTAAGTTACATTATCTCGTCTGTAGCCGCTGTTATCTCATCAATGTTTGTATGCAAGCACCTTTTTACCTGGGTTAGTAAATATTAGATTTGTGTAATATTTTTTAATATTCGTCGTATCGTTAAACTGTTTCCGTTCTTTAAAAGTAAGCCCTAAATACCTACTATGAGTACATATACTCCTGTGACTTGCTTACATCAAACGAAATTTATTTCCATTTCTTTATATTTCACTCTTGGAGCTGTATAAACTAAAAATAACGGTTCCCAAATTGAATTCTATCAAATTCTATATATAAATTGTTAATTTGCTGTGAGGTGTGAACATTTCAGCTTGAATTGTTTTGATGCTTCGTCGAACACGTTCGATTTTTTGTTATTGTATTAAGTTTAGTTCCTGTCCCATTTTTTGTTATACGAATATACTGTTACCTACGTTCTACGTTACCTACACGTGTGTTATCTATTGTACTTTCATAAAATGGTGCCAATGTTTTATTGCTAAATATTTGCTAACTCAACAATTTATGAGCAGCATTAAGAATTTACGGTTTTTCTTATCACTAGTTAAGACTAATTACTAATTTACGTAACGGAACTGGTAATAAGCTCGTGACTAAATGGCTTAGCGTGTTATAGAGGCTACATAAGTGCCCCGTTAGCCCTCTGTGTTGTACTTGACTTTAATGACAACTTTCGATGAAATCTAAACCTTCGTTCGTCGTTCGTTCGTTTCACATTTTTATGATTACGATAATGAACTCACTGAACCAGTTTATTACCTAAGTTGCACCGCATCATTTCTACTAAGTTGACAATGATAATATTTACTTTTCGTTTATATCGTTCTTTTAATTAAACTCGTTACATAAAGATAATAACGTGAGTAAGATTTAGGCTAATGTTTCGAGTTATGTTAGTAGTCTAGGAGCTAATGGTTATATGTATTTGTTTTCCAGGTGAAAGTAACTCAGAAGTCACCTAACAGCAACGTTGAGAAGTTTATAAGAACTCTCACAAAAGGCGATTTCTTTGGAGAGAAGGCATTGCAGGGGTGAGTAATATTCACGGATAGTTTTTAATTACCAGAGAAAACTGCTACCTATACATTCGTATTAATTGAATGAAATTTTCGAGTCCCGCCTGAGCTAGATTCGCTTTTTTCTATCTTAATCGATTCATATTAATATCCTAAAATATCACTATAATATGCAATTTCGAAAAGGTCACAAGTCTGAAAATGCGAAATGTTCAAGAAACGAAAAAAACTAAGTATTTTCTTAAGATGTGTAGAATTTATAAAATTTATTTTTGAGTTACAATTTGGGTTCAATTAGCTATGGAAAATTACAGAAATTTTAGATGTAAAATGTTATTTTATATACGAATTTACATATTGTATATCTATGAGATATGCCGTTTTCGAAATTGACAGTATTGAACACATAACATTTGAAGAAAATCTCCATTATTCATTTTGCGAATCTTTTGTTTTAGGTACATAAATTAAACATAATACTTAAATCTATACTTTATGTTACAGAGAAGTAAGATTTGATTGTTTGTTTGTCTGTTTGTTTGGATGTATTTTTTGTATTGAATAGGTTCCAAAACTATTAAACCGATTTAAAAAATTCTTATGCCAATAGGAAGCCACATTATTAGTGAATAAAATAAGCTATATATCATCACGCTACTACCTAAGGGAGCGGAGCAGTAATCATAATTGTCGATAAATCCGGTAGATTCTCATATATTATTTGCAATCTATTAAATTACGGGCATATTATGTAGGTTAAATCGGTGCAATGGGGGTTCAAATTATGTCATGGGTGAAACTGGGGAGAAAGGGTCATTTAAATAAAAGATGTAGCGTGAACGGAATCAGAATTCGACGCGGGCAAAGCCGCGAGCAACAGCTAACAAAAATTACAGACTTTCTCGAAAAATCATCTTCTAGAGGCTGTCTTTCGTTTATAGTTGGGTAATCCAAATATTTCGTCATAAAAGTCTGTAAAATCTGCCAGTTTTAAGACTAATGTCAGGCTTATGCCTAAAATAATAATTCCGAAAAGGGCACATCTTCTAGAATTAAACCTAGAGATGTGACCTTTTCGAAATTATTGCTGTACACATCATGACGTAGATAATGCAATTAATATCAGAATGGAACCATTTTTGCACGTAATAGGTGCATGGAAGCACGTAGATTACATTTACATGAAAAAACGTATTTGCCAAAATATGCGACTTGTGCCCTTTTCGAAATTGCATATTCAATTATATTACATACACCAACATTATTTTAAAGCATTTGCAGTAACTCTAAAGGATTTTTATTGTACTATACAATATGAGTGTCACCTTTAAGGTAATTCTGTCATCGTCATTTATGTTGTTTCTGCTTAAAACATGAGTCACGGTCTAAACGCAATTCAGAGATGCGTTAAAACATCCTTTGTACTTTGTATTACCTATAGACAAAATCACAAAGACAATTGAAAAATATAATTGCCGTAATGTGGATGTTATTCTAATTACATAGTCACAATTTGACAGATTAGAAATAGTGATATCGGGGTTCCTAACTCGAAGAGTATTCTATGAATTGGAACCCTATTATTAAAACTTCGTCATATTTGTCGGCGGTCTGTATAATATCATAAACTCTATAGTTAAATAAGTAAAATTTGACCCCGTGTGTAGTAAGTACCTGTTAATATTATAAAAAACTAGCTGTCCTGGCGAACTTCGTACCGCCATATTTTTCCTTTTCTCACCGTTTAAACCTTCCCTTCCACGAATATTTCAAGACTAAAATTAGCTAAATCGGTTCAGCCGTTCTTGAGTTATAAACTAACAACGAAAAGTGGCATTGATTTTTATATATTAGATAAAATTTCAAAAAACTATGGGGTTGTTCCGTATTGATCCCACGACGATTGATCCCCTTTTAATTGACCCCAAATGCGTATTCCTTATTGATCCCGCTTTAAAATTTTATTTTATATTCTTAATTTATCCCAAAATCCATTCTTAATTGATCCCAATGCAAGAGGTACTAAAAAGTATGGATAGCATGATCATGCATTCAACTAATTTAATTTTACTTACTACTAATATTAGAAGACTAAAAGTTTGTGAAGATGTTTGTATGTAAGTAACAAACTTAATCACGATCCAACGAGTGGACGGATTTGGTTAAAACTCGGTACAGGATTAGATAATAGTCTGTCCACGCTTGTGTTGTTTCTTTTATGAAATTATTTAAAAAGCATAATATAGTGTAAATAATTTCACAATCCGGACGGTACAGAACCCTTCATGTGCGACTTAATTTTCTGTTATTTATGATGATGTTTAACTAACTTCATAACTTTTTGTTATTACAGAGACGATCTTCGAACGGCTAACATTATCTGCGACGCGCCAGAAGGCACGACGTGTCTTGTCATCGACCGGGAGACCTTCAACCAATTGATCTCAACACTGGACGAGATCCGCACTAAATATAAGGACGAGGGAGAAAGCAGGGCGAGGTGAGACATTGCACATTCTACGTCAAAGTTATTACATACGTATATGTTACATTAACATTATGTAGGTAAAAAAACAGTGGTACAGTATGACCAAGCCATAGAAAAGCGCGGTGTGGCGGGGGACGAGGTAAAGAAAGAGAAAAAAAGAGCGTGAGTCGAAAGCGAGCGAGATACCGCCTTGAGCGCTGGCGGCGGACTGACCAAATCTGACGGTGAATTGGTGCATACTCGCTCCTGTCCAAGGCGCGTGTACATACTCAAGGCGCCGTACAGTGGTTATGGTCGGTCTTTAGAATGGGCATACAGGGCGCTTACTACCCTTTTAAGGCCCAAACCAACCTCAACCGTTTGTCAGTTTTTCTATTAAGTAGCCTAGTAGAGCTGCTTGTCCAATGCCAAGCTTATTTGTCATCCAGATTTATTTTTTAATCTCGCAACATCTTAGTCACACACCTTGTACCTAATAGGTATATATGTAATGTAATGACGTAGTCTGAACGAATTACACGAATGAAATCATTATCCAGTTTATACGGCGAGTGATATTGTAATATGACATATTGTTTTATTATAATTAGTGTGACTTAATTGCATGGGAGCTTCCTATGTCAAGTTCACACAGATTAAAACTAAGTTGGCTGTGATAACATTACAATAAGTTACATTAATGCAAAGACCATTGTGTTACTCCACCTTTTTGACTTACAAATATCGTATAATATTGCAATGTGGTTAGGGTCTAAGATTCACTGTCTGTAATACATTTTATCTGTTTTGATGCATACAACACGGATTGTACACTTTGGTAAGTGTTACTATAATAAAAAAGGATTGTAGTTTTATAACTTTCTACTAATCAATATCAAATTTAATTTATTGTGATAGCAAATCGGTTATTAACTTTCCTCTTTAACGTAGAAAATGTTAGTGTCGTGACATAGCTGTAATCATGTTTCCCGCGTTTTTATGTCGTATATTGTGAAGTTAACATGTAAACAATAGGCTCATCTCGATGGCTTCAGCGCAAAAACAGACATTTCAATTAACGTTGGTAGGAAAGTTAATAAGTTAATGACCTTGACCAAAACAAGGTGATGTGAGAAGCCGATTCAGATTTGTTTTTAATTTGTTTACATGTTAGAGTATGTAACAGATCTTATCTATCAGAGTATACGTGCAAATATCTTTCTCTTGATTTAGCAGTTCTGATAACGTTCGATAAGTAATTAGCGATTCGGTTAGAAACGTATTGATAGTAAGCTTCGTCGTATTTTTTATTGTAGATTGATTGATTATTATGTTATCTATAAACAGATTTCTTGTGTAATACTTATCTTTTATGACAATTTTCAGATTGAACGAAGAATTCGCCAATTTGCGTTTGTCAGACCTGCGCATTATCGCAACCTTGGGTATCGGCGGTTTCGGCCGAGTAGAACTTGTGCAGATTCAAAACGACTCCAGCCGATCCTTCGCCTTGAAACAGATGAAGAAAGCCCAAATCGTTGAAACGAGACAGCAACAACACATCATGTCAGAAAAAGAGATAATGTCGGAAATGAATTGCGAGTTTATCGTGAAGTTGTACAAGACGTTCAAAGACCGTAAATACTTGTATATGCTGATGGAGACATGCCTAGGTGGAGAGTTGTGGACTATTTTAAGAGACCGAGGTAAGAAGATAAATTCACGTATTCTGAACTTGAAGGCAAAAAGTTGTTCTTATAATGATTTAAAACAAACCTAAGCCGCTATACTTATCAAAGTAGTTTTATAATTATGTAGTATAATGCTTCCACCTGTACGTACTATAATTAAATAACGCTAAGTTGCCAATGCGTTAATGTCATAGTTTTCTCCAGTTTTTCTCTGAGTTTCGACTTTAAGAAGCAGCTGAATAACCAGACAAGTATAAGCTGTTTTCGTCCAGATGTTTCAGCTGGTACACCGCTCTCTCCTCTTTCTCCCGCTTCCTGTCGACTGAAAATAATGCTTAATATCTAAAATAATGTCTTACATTCAGGTCAATTCGATGATTCGACGACAAGATTCTATACAGCTTGTGTGGTTGAAGCCTTCCACTATCTTCACTCCCGAAATATTATATACAGGTAAATCTTGAATTAGTAGTCCTTATGATATGTGATATCTCTCATCACACCTTTATAAATGTTTAAGTGGCTCATTGGTGGCTTTAAACTTGACTAAAATCTGAAAATTAAAATTTGATTTTATCTCTTATTGCTTACCTACTTCAGAAAATTTAAATACGTGATGATCAGTAAAAAAATAAATTGCATCGTGAAACTAGCCACTGTTTTTTTTTCCCTAAAAATAGAGCAAAATTAATGACATATCTCACATAATATCTGTGGTTTTCGGGGTACCCTCTTTAAGAGTTGATTCAATAGGTAGTAATTAATATCTATTCATTATCTTTCAGAGATCTGAAACCTGAAAACTTACTACTAGACTCTAAAGGTTACGTGAAGCTAGTGGACTTTGGTTTCTCCAAGAAGCTGCAAGCGAGTCGCAAGACCTGGACATTCTGCGGCACTCCTGAGTACGTCGCGCCCGAAGTGATCATGAACCGAGGTCATGACATTAGCGCAGACTACTGGTCTTTAGGTGAGATTCATTATATCGTATATTAAACTTAAAACATATTAGTAGGTATAGAAAGTAAAAGAAAAAAGAAAAGAGAGACAAGATAAAAATAGAACTCCTAGACAAGGGGCAATTCGGTAGTCGGCTATATAGTTCTACAGAACAGAATGATGAATGTATGGTATTTGACGTATATACGTATTTTGGTATTTATGACATAAGTACATTGAAGACTGTCATATACGTCAAATCCCATAAAGTCATCATTCTATTCTACAATACGCCGCGGGTTCGCACTATAAATTTCAATTTACTTTACTGCTGGGTACGAGTATAATAAAGATTATCTAAATCCAGTTCGATACAGTTCAGTATGCCGAAAAATAATCACATGTAACCTTATAATATGAAACTTAACCTTTTACTTGGTGTGCGATTTGCAACCAGTCAATAATTAGAGCTCCATGCAAGATTTATTATATAAAATTAGTTTGAATCGACGTTTTAGTAAAATAAAAGTTGATAAGATATTGCAACTGTTTATGCAATCCAAATTATATATTTAAAAAATAAAAATTGCCCAATCAATGCAAACTTACTGATCTTATCGTATCTATTTTTCAAATTCAAATATTATTTTCAAAAAACTAAAATACTTATCGTAATAACATCTTAAATGTCATGGCTTCTGTCAACAAGGTCTTATTCCTTTCAATTTTTTTGACCGCAATTTATAAATAACGTCATAATTTTTTTAAATTCGTAAACTAATTTTATATTGCTATTGTCAAAACGATAACATAATTTACGTTACAATAGTAACACAACTAAAATAGATATAGGTACGAGTATAATGAAAATCTGTGAACGTGTCATTCACTTCTATTCAAAAGTATGCTTGACCATGTAAGTATACTTTTGTATAGAAGTGAACGGGATTCTATATTTATAAATCAAAGGTCATAGACGACAAGACGTGATTACGAGTAAATTAGAGAAGTATTTGGGGAGCACCAGCTTGTGAGTAATATTCGCGTAAATTCCGGGCAATTGGGCAGTAGGAAATTTAGATCAAAACAATGAATGTTCCTTAGCAGCCTCCGTGACGTAGCGGTAGTGAACGCGGCCGCTACGCAGGAGGCGCGGGTTCGATCCCCGCTCAGTGCAAATATTTGTGTGCATGAAATATGAGTATTTGCATTGTTCTGGTCGTGCCTCGGAGAGCACGTTAAGCCGTCGGTCCCGGTTGCCATAAGAACATCTATGGCAGTCGTTACGGGTAGTTGGAGCCCTAAAAAATCCAAAAACAACGGTCTAGCTGCAAAGCTTCGATATCGCCTAATGTTAACATTGGGTTGTGGAGGTCAGATTACAATCGCTTCACGGAAAAAATCGAAGTCTAGCTAAATCCGTAGTTAAGACTGGTAAAGCGGACCTCAGACTCCGAGCTGAAAGCTTCGGATGCGACTGGGAATTAACGCTAAGAGGAAGAATGAATGTTCCTTAATTTTTGTCCATTTTGCAGAGTCAATTATGTAGTATTTAAACTTCGTCCAACACTATGTTACAGTACTATGAAACATATACTATGTTATTGAACAAAAATTACGGTGTCTCACGGTGTTCAATTTGGCCTAACGCTACCTCTCTATAACTAATGTAGAAAAAGACAAAGGGGCCCTTCTTTAACCCTAAACTATTTTATTTATTTATTATTTTATTTATTTATATTTATTTATTATTACAACTGGCTTACAAAAGCGACGAAGTGTTTGTCTTGTAGTGTGGTTTGTCGCCTTAATTAGTTTCAATATAAGTAGCGAAAAGATTGTCTTGCTTCAATTACATAGAGAGAATGTTTATCCGTCTATAACTTTTATATGTCTGTTTTCCAGGTGTTCTCATGTTCGAACTACTAACCGGTTCACCACCGTTCACGGGCGCGGATCCTATGAAGACGTACAATAAAATCCTTAAGGGTATCGACGCGGTGGAGTTCCCGCGGTGCATCACAAGGAACGCTGCAAATCTTATCAAAAAATTGTGCCGGGACAATCCGGCCGAAAGACTGGGCTATCAACGAGGCGGTATTACGGAAATACAGAAACACAAGTGAGTATCACATTTTATTACAATACCATGTTTAAAATATCTACTAGGAGAGGCTCTTTGTTACATTTCTAACTCATTCAATTTTATTCATTCAATTACGTTACTCTGATTGATTTCGATGAGAGTTCCAAGACAGTATACTCGGGTATATTGGCGTAGCTCTAGTAACATTTGTCTCGTATTTTTGCAGATGGTTCGACGGCTTCAACTGGGAGGGTCTTGCGCAACGTTCTCTAGAGCCTCCAATCACACCGGTAGTGAAGTCTCCGGTCGATACGCACAACTTCGACCAGTACCCGCCTGATGGAGACGAACCGCCACCTGATGACCTGTCCGGATGGGACAATAATTTCTAAATAAACAATATTATATAACAAATTTTGCTCCATAAAATGTGTCAATATTCCATTTTGCTTCGCTATATGTGAAGCAGTAGATAATCTTTTCAGAATGAGACAATTCACAAGTTTCGTAACACGTTTTATGACATAATTATTGTGTAGTCTAGGAAGTTCAATCTCCACAAAAGTATATTACATACATATTCGTAATTAACTGTAATTATATTTAATATACAACAATAATAATGTGGCGTCTACATCATTATAGAATAATTATATTTAACGAGTAAACTGTTTTCTCATATCGGTGTGATTGTTCCAATGACAGTTGAAAGTTTTAATTAAATGCCATTAAATATTTAGTTGTTAGTTCTTGCCAGTTGCTTGGCAACTGATAGTGAAAATCAGAGAATTTTATTTTGATATTCAAATTATAATTTTTTTGCATATTAAAATTATAATTTCATTTTAAATATATATCTCTGAATGTCACTAGAAATTTGTAAATAAATTAAATTATAATTTATATTTTAATGTCTCAACTATTTAATAATATATTATTTTTTATTTCATTTTGAGTAAATCGTCACTGTATTATTTAATTCTTATATTATTATTGCAATGCTAATATAAAATTTGGTACTATTACTTTGTACTTATTTGTGTTTTATGAACGTATACATGAGGAATATAAAGAAATCTCGTGACTATGATTTACTTTAAAAGAAATATTCTAGTTATAATTTATAATGAGAGGTTTGTACCGAAATATAACCAATTTGTTACAAAATACTCTCATGCGTTAGATATTCACATTTATTAGACACGCACCCCGAACTCGATCTTTTATCTGTAAAATACATAGGAACTACAGCTATTTATCTAGGAAAAGACGAATCTATTTTATTTACGTTGATACAATTGCACCAAATTAGCTGGTCTCCTCCTACGTAACATTTCTTCTCAGTAGTATTACAATATATACCTAGTTTATGACAGGGTGACCGGAATGCCAAAACATTGTGTTACCAGATTTATATTGACAGTTGGTTTTCTAGCTTTTTAACAGTGATATCTGTTACATAGTATTCCTATAAAATAATACTCTTATTTCTATATTTCTGTGTACATTTAATATGTTAACCAGAAGTGTTTAATTAGAATCGTATGCAATTTTAAAGGCCATTTTTATACATTTTGCCGCAACAAAATTTTGCCTTTGCATAAATAGATATTTTGCTTGGAAATTATAAAATTCTGCACAATTGTTTTTTTTTTTTGCTTAAAAAAAGTTAATATCTGTAATTTATACGTATTTGAATATGTAATCATATCTCTTAACTTATGAAATAATACTTGAAGGGACGGACGGTGGAAATGGCTATCAAGTATAGTATAGATACCGACTATATTTTTCGTAAAAGGTAACAAGCTTGAAAAAGCTGTCATACTTTGAAGTTCGCGTACACATTTGAATTAAATATTTTAAGTTTTATTGTAAATAATCTAAAATGTAGTAGCAAAGAAGTCTTACCTGAAATCGATTTTCCAAAATACATTTTTTTATTAACTTCAGTTACAACCAACGCTAATAAATGTTAGAAATACATAGGCGAACAAATTATTCGGTTCTCAAATAGTTACCTAATTTAGTGACATTACAATTTAATCGGAATATTATGTACATTTAATTATAAAATATATTATTAAGGAATATTGTATAAAATGTAATTAATAAATGTATTCAAGAGTCCACTAATAGTTACTTTAATACGTTTAGTTGGTCATGTACTAAACGGCTTTTGGCCTTTTTGGTAGCTATCTCTAAACATGACATAATTTAAGACTTATATGTTAAATCATTTAAAATAGTCAATTTACATAATATAAGTCTTCCATTTTAAATGTAAAATTCCCCTTTCTATAGTATCATTGTAAATATCTCTTTAGAAAATAAATGAAAACAATGTTAATCAATTGAAACTATGAATAACATTTTCATGTTTGGGTAATGCAATTGAAATTATGTAATTAAAATATATTTTTGAAATGCTATACGAACACTTATTTTTGTAATCCTTAGGATTTAACAAGTAATTAAATATTTTATTTGATTTTTTGAAACTATAAAAATACAATATTTCAAATGAATTTATTGTTGTTTTGATTACTAATTGAATCTCAACCATGAAGGAAGGAAGGTGAAAAAGACCAGGAGTAAAGTACGTCACTGTTGCTGTTTATTATTATTTATGTGAAGAAGTATCAAGAAGTGGCTGTTTTAAAGATGAATAAAATTTCGCTAAAGTAAAATTAATGAATTGAATTTTGAAGCATTTATTAGGTATGCTGATTGTTCATCTTTGTAAATCGAAGTAAAATTATTAACTTTATTACGGTACAATTTTATTCATCTTCTCGCTCAGGTTTTTATATATTTAGTTGGAATCATTTTAGAAAACCATGTCGTCAACAATCATTTACGTAGGTATTACGGTACCAACCCGCTTTAAGACATTCTTAAACTATAATTTGTGGAAGCGCCTACGTCGTTTATCTTAGCAAATAGCCTTCATATAGTTACCTTATAAAATGACTTAGTAAGACTCACAGCTGAAATAGAAAATCGACGAATTTGCCGAATAAAATAAGTATCGAAAGATACGGAGCTCCGAGGTGAAAACCTCAAAACGAAAGCTAAGATGATATTATAAAAGCTAAGATGATGCTACTTATGTTCCGTGTCGCTAGCAGTTGAGACTGAAGCGATATGCAAAAGGTGTGCTAAAAGCATTCTATAGGCACGCAAGAGACATACTATCGCAACCACAGAACACTTATATATCGCAACAAAGTCGGCTCTGTACATTGGAGTATCGTATCGTTTCCTCGCCTTAACTCGCTTAGCTCGCCATTTCTGTATATAATTCACATTCCATAAAACGAAGGTATGTAGGTAGATACTAAAACTATTTTCAATCTAAGAATCTGCGATTAATTGCATCTGATAGTAGTCAGGGTAAGCCTTAACGTTAACTGCGTCCAGTAATTTTATAGATAGCCGCTGCAGAATTGGAAGTTGCATTTGGCATTTCACAGTTGGTTCCTGTATTTCTGTTGACGTGTGGTACAATTTAAGTTATATTATGTGTTTTATTTTATTTTCATCTTAGCGTTGTACCAGGAGGCTTTCCTCTTGAACTCTGGGGTCGTCAAAGTAAAAAACTTCACTTATTTCTTCTATGGAAATCGTATTGCCATTGAAGAAAAATTGAATTGAATTGAGAGTGGCAATTATTTACTTGATAGGTATTCTATTGACTTGTATTATTTATCATCTCGGAGACAAGTCTCTGTGAGGAACAGAAACTAGAAAGCTATACACCACGTGGGCGGAGCCGCGGATATAATTTTGTTTGTCTATAAAAAAATGTGTACAAGATTTATTTATCGATTTAACTTTGAAAACCTTTCTTTTTTTTATGTATTCACAAATGAATGTTAGACTTACACACACAAAATCTATAAACAAGGCACACGCAATAAAAAGCATAAGTAGGTAGGTATAGATGGACCTAATTACCTAATAATTATAGGTACTTATTTTTAGTTAAGCAAGTACGTATTACGTAAACGAACAAAAAGGAGGTGCGTATAAAAACGTAATAGCCGTGTGGAATAATGTGGGCTAAGCTTATAGGATTACCTGCCAAGCTTAATCATATGAGTTATTAGTATCATATGTAGTTAACCAGTAAATAGGCTACGTAGGTATTTCAAGATTTTGTAGATGCTAGCTAGTATCTACATTTTTAAATGAAGGTGTGGCAAGTCTTATGAATCAGTGAAAATTGATATTTTTTGAACTCAGAAGATGACATTTGACAGAAAAGTATAGCAAAGAGTAACATTTGTGGCGCTGACCCCAAATATGGCAGATGACGAAGATCTTAGCTAGAAACTCAAATGCTATATGCTGCTACATACGCTGCTAGAAGAACACCGCCTCGGGACCCAACGGCGTTTCAGGCCGCGCGCGTGGGTCCTTGCTCTAGGGGAAGACGCTTTCGAACCTCGATTAGAGGGTTCCTCAGCGCATGTCTGGTGCGGGGGCATTCCACTGTGGCTGCAATCATGCGCGTGAGGACTATGGCGGAGGATGCGGTCGCTCGGGGTGAGGTGATATTGGTGGTGTCCTTGGACATCTCCAACTGTTCAACCCCTTGCTCAGGAGTTGCATTAGGGAGGCGCTTGCGTATCTGCGTCTCTGCCTCTGCCGTATAGTCGGGGCGTACTTAACGGAGAGAGCCGTCATCTACACAGGTGCGACCGGTGTCGGTCGGTGGTAAATGTCGTACAGTGTTCCGCAGGGATCGGTTCTCGGCCCCTCTGCGTGTGGGAATTTTTCGCACGATAAAAAAAAAGAAAAATGCTACATACGCTGCTGCTGCTATATATAATGCTAAATATCTTTGCGCACTAATATTATGATCGACTGAGCATGACAACTATATACTGATTAATATGCTAATATAACAGTGGAAAATCAAAAACTTATGACTTGTACCATACATCAACTGCATCCCAATCCGGAATTCCGCAACGAGGTCCCGCTATCTCCAAGTTGTCTTTTCCTATCCTGCCCGCAGTAGCGCGCAATAAAGTTGTGGCGACGCACTTTTGAACCGGATACAACCGTTTATAAGTATCTACCACACATTGGCCATTTACATGACTAAATTATGCAGAATTTATATAAGGAATATTTTATCCATCCACTGTCATACTTTACTACAGATTTCAAGTACGTGACTATCTTCCTTTCTTCTTCTATTCTTTTATCCCATTTTCCTTCGGAAGGTGCTAATGTCTGTTAATTTTATACACCTGAGTAATTTGATCTCGATATCATTGAATACGTTAGTAGGTACGGGTACAGTAAGTTCCTCCTTAGTGCCAGTGCGATTCCCAATTGGATGCACTACTAACTGGTGCCTTAGCATGGCGGGGAAGACTTTCGTCTCTCATTTCTCTTCGACTAGTGAAATAACTGAAAAATCTATGACCAAAACTAAGTAGCAAAAAACGAGGGACACGAAAAAATACTTCCCCGCCATGCTGAGGGTGCTATAAAGATACCGATATGATAGACAAATCCAAAGAAGACCTGCGTCCCAGATCATTCCCGATTACTACTAACAACCACGGATTGATAAGAATTATTAATAGTCAATCCATTTTATTAATAAGAATTTGTACTAACTAATTATTTATAACAATGGTTGCACGGAAGCGTGTAGCGAGGAAGTAAGGCATTTTCGCGCGTTGATTACTTCAATCCTGTTGCTAATGGGATAATTTGGTTCCGCAATGCAGGGGCCCGACCCTCCGCTATTGGCATAGAATGATTGTGAGTATTGAAAAAAGGGATAGCAGATCATGTATGACGTGGATTATGGATTTTTGTAATATTGCTTGAGAAATTATTGACTGAAAAACATTTCCAAATAATGTGTAGCTGAAGCTCATCGCTCCGCCCGCGTGAATGTCGTTCTTTTAGTTATTTTGAATTCGAATTTTGGTTTTAGAACCAAAATGCTCTTCGACAGTGGTACCAGTGTCTTGTAGTTGCAGTGTGTAATGTAGAAAATGAAATGACATTGTTAATTTTAGAGTTAAAACTTTTCTAAAAGAGCCCATCATCAGACTTTGACCGTACAATCCCTGTGAACAAACTTTTCTAATAACAAAAATAAAAAAAATAAAACAATGTAAACAGAGGGACTATTCTGGAGTCGTGGTCACATGAACTTAACTGTTTAAATGAAGAAAATTATGTCAGACGCTTCGTATTAGGTATCTATCGTGTAATCGGATGTTCATTGTTCATACCTAACATGTAACATAATGTGATTATCTTAGTAATTGACAATGATAGCTATTAATCAAATAACTATCGAGAATAATAGCATTCATAGTTACATCTCTATAGTCTCTTGTAAATTTTACATTCCAACATATAACTTTCTATATACCTATATTCTGATCTGTACGATGAAAGCAAATAATACAATTTTTTTAAGTTTTGAACACATTAATGTGACAGATTTTTTCGTTTACGCGGGCTATGTCTAATGCGCAGAATGACTACATCGCGTTTTGCCTAAACAAATCAAGAGTTAGGCAAAAAGAGAGTTAGACCTACTACAATATAGATCGAATCGCTAGTTAGGCAAAAATATAGTTAGACCTACTACGATATAGATCAGAAGTTACACTAGCTACTAACCTTACCTACTCCCTTTGGACATTTTTCTTACGGTAGGGTTTACTGAGATAAGGTAACAAGTTACATTTCGTACATGTAGATACTGAAATAACTAACAGCTCTCGAAGTGGCTTAATCAAGCTTACTATATTGAAACACTATATTAGCAAGCTAAATCGTATATGATTATATACGATTTAGCTTGCTTATCAGTGTACGTTATGCCTACGTTCAATATTTTTGTGTAAATTTCAAATTGCAAAGAAACTTTAAGCTTTCAATATAGTGACTGAAGACTCGACAAGAGAAACCTATTTTAAACTAACTGAATCTCTCTGACTCAACTGAACTGAAAAAGAAGCTCATCAACGTTAAACCAATTAATTAACTTTTTATATGAGCCCGAACTGTGGTCATATAATTTTTTTTTAGCTTTTTAAATATATTCTTTCAGCTCCTTTTATGATTTTGTACGGGTTAATCTTTTTAGAAGTGTAGATTCGGCTAATATTGGAGATAGTATGGAATTTTAATAAGTGTAGGTTTTTAATAATGAACACAAACATCAGAAAATCTAATTCATTAGTATAGTCGTGATAGTGGTATACGGGTATCTTAAAAATCATTTTGAATCGTATATTTCTTAATATACAATGTTTAAATCTTCAATTACAAGATATTATTATTGTATAGGTATGCCACATAGCAAATGGCCAACCTTATGGGCCAAGTCACTTCAGTTTAGATTTTTATATACATACTAGCCGACCCCGCGAACTTCGTACCGTTATAACAGTCGATTCTTTATTTTTTTTTTAAAATTTACTCTGCGTAAGAACCATCATCCTCGTACTTCAAGGAATGTGCTAGAAAAAGAATTTGCGAAATCGGTTCAGCTGTTCTCGAGATTTGCGCTTAGCAACACATTCAGCTATTCATTTTTTTTAATATATTTATTAGCATTTTTCATCTGGTTTTGCAAGCCAGCGTAATTTTCACGAAAATGTATTTGCTGCGAAAGTTTTGTGAATAAAAATATAGAATCGGAGCGCTAGGTATAGTCTGTATCAATAGGATTCAAACAAAATCAAATGCTTTGGCATTCCTGTCTGCGAATCTATTAAACTGCGATGTTCTGAAGGGTTTAGAATTCGTGTCCTTTCCAAATTAAATTTATATTGTACTCCTTCTGCCCATTACGTCTGTAGAACAAATGAAGTCCTATCAGCGGAACAAAGCCAAACATCATTTAATTTCGTTTCCAAAGTTAAAGTTTTGATCAATTTGCAAAGTTGTCATAATCGAATTCGGAATTCGGGGTTGTTCTATTATAATTGTGCCATTTAGTCAATTTTGCTGTTATCTCTTACGGTTTTATTGATAAAAGGAATTAGGTTTGTAGCAGCTTAATAACGATCAAAATATATTAAGTCGTGTTTTGTTTTTAATTGGATTGAGATCTGATGTTTTTTTTAGTAGGTAAGGCTTCACTACTTGCGATCTCAACTTGAATACTTACTCCTAACACAATTTTCTTTCTCGAAAAGAATTTAATGACGCAGCCAACTTTTGTAAGGGTAATTAAGTCCGACCTTCGTAATCGTGCAAGCAGGGATTATGTTAACGCGAGAGAAGCAGTAAAATTGTTAAATCACTATTTTTCTAAAAACATCGTTGTTTTTTTTCTAAAACAATGTTTTTTTATAAGTTACGTCGGATAAAGCCGACATTCAGGACAGGATTTGAACATGCGACAATGTCTTTCTGGAGGGTATATTTTGCAAATTGAATGCCATGGACCTGTTTTGGATAGCTATAATTTTCGTCTTACATACGTGGCGTTATTCACGCAGTAGCGTGAATTATGTAGAAAAGGAAAGAGAAGGCACCGACACAACGTTACTCTGGAAATACGCCTTTACAGTATAATTCACACCATAGACGTATATTCTTCATCCTAACGTTAATCCCAGTCGCATCCGACCGATCAGAATTACAGGGGTATTAATTATTAACATAAAGAAACAAGGTTACCAGTACGAGCGGGCCGGTACGGGTAAACCTATCCAGGTTGCCATCATGTCAATTCGTCGTTTGTAAAAAAAATCGCAGTCTTCATACCCATTTTTAAATATATGTATAGACGCAAATGAGGGCCGATTTATTTTGACATTTGCTTTGGAAACTTTTTGGTGCCGGAAGCCGGTACTGGTGACTTTCTCTATGTAAGCACCCTTACCCAAGACATCTTCAAGTCGCTCAATTTGCAGAGCTTGGCGTCATGCACAGTTTTTGCTAGAGGTGTTGGCTTATTACTCACTTGTGAATAGGTGAATTATTATTACCTGTCCGTTGACAACGTCGATAAATATGTAATAACAGTCGTCTTAAGTGCACTCTATAAAAACTAGCATAGCATGTACAACCGGGAACAGGCAGTGTAAATAATGATCAATTTGCAGTTTGCAACGAACGATAATCACGCAATTATTTTGTAATCATCGCAATTTCTACGAATACGGCAAGGTACGAGTATCTAACTCACGCTTTCAAGAGCACAGATTTATTCGTATTTCGTCAAAGGAAGGTACATCACTAAAGAATAATCAAGTCCGAGGACATCCTTTATAAGGGCCGTTTTCATTTACAAGTAGAGTTTCTTTGAATAGGTATAGGTTTATTTGTGTATAAAAATCACTGTCTGTATATCCCCAAAGGAGTGAGCAGTTACATTCAACATTAGATTAGCAATTTTTTCTCATTCAATCAAAAATAAACTATGGATTGAATTTAAACCGAAAGTTGCAAACGGGATATATTTTTTTTGGAAAGGTTTTCGAGTTTTAAACTCATAGATTTTTTGAAAAAGCTAACTGCGCTATGCAACCACCTTGTTGGGAGCTACTCTAAAATTATGAGGGCGTATAGGAACCCACACACTCAGCAGCCACGAATTCACTGGCTATGGCCGCCATTGAATGCGCCTGATTGAACGGCAGTCCGCCCACTACACCTGACAGAGTGCAGCGGACACCGAACAATAGGACCACACCTCTTATTATTAGTTCTGTGGCAGCAGATGTCTATGGCTCGCGTCAATCTTAAACCAAATATTTTCCATAACAGCCAAACACAGCTTCATAAAATTACTGGCGATTGACTGCTCAAATATTTCGGTCGCTGTTATTTGGTTGCGCAGCACCTAGAGCGCTAGAGGCCTCACATAAATTTTTGTAATCAGATTAATTTAAGCTACAGTAATATACTAAATTTAACTTTTTATATTTACAATGGCAATGAAATAATGTGAAATAAAGTATATTTACATAATATTAATTTAACTGTAGCATTAAAACTAATTAGGATCCAACGTGTTCTAGCCTGTGCTCGTGTTACTACGAATTACGGTCAAGATATTGCATAATTAACTAGATGCATATTAATGGATTGTGTTCTAGAACATAAGTATGTAACAATTATTACGCAAGTGACGAAATTTTTACAATTGAGTCCCTATGACAGTTATTGAAATATGTTTTTTTTTATTGTAGCTACACAAAAGTATTTTAACTCCCACTACAAAAAGTAGGATGTTATCAGTTTAACGTGTGAATCAGTGTTTGTATGTGGTATCGTAGCTCCTAAACAAAAGAGTCCACATTGATGTAGTATTTTCTGTTTAAAAGCAGATATTATCGATCGATCTGGGGTTTATTTAATGGAGATTTAGTTCTTTTGTCGTGCGAAGATTTGCTAATAGTTATTAGTTTCTTAAATTTGAATTTTTTATTCATCTGCTCAGGAGTGAATCGTCCAATATCCGCTACCTGAAGTTAATTCTTAATTCCATAGTCATCCCAGAATTTTAAACATTTCAGGGCAATACTGTGAGATGTTTGTGTGCCAGCATCAATGTCTGTAAGATTCGTCATTATAGCTTTATACGAAAAATATGAATTTAAAGCAAAGGCCAACCCAATTACATCAATTAGGTATACAACGAATTCGACTAAGAGAAAATGTTCCAAGTATTTCTTAAATACTTTGCCTTTTTAATTTTTCTTTTCTAATAAAAAGACCACCCTTTATTTTGAGTACAAGAAATTCAATTATAACACAATTAATGCGGCGAGTGACAAGACACCCCAAAATAGAATACTCTTCAAATTTTGTCGTAATTATTATTGTCATTTTTTGTAAGTTGTATAAGAGAAAATGAAGTAGGTATAACAACTTTTATGTTATATCACTTATGTGGCAGACAATCACACGGCCCACCTGATGGAAAGTGGTTACCGTGGCCTATGGAGGTGTGCGACACCAGGAGCGTCACACTCGCGCTGGTGATCCTGTAAGAACCTTCTAATGCCCTTCTTGAAGAACCCCATATTGTAGTCGCTTGGAAAAACCACCGCAGAGAGTTCATGTATAACACGTTAAACGTACGGGGGATGTAGTTTTTTTCATACCTGACTGTGCGTACTGTTTCAAGTCGCAATATGTGAGGATGGACACCCTGCATGTGGCCAGAGTTGCGATGATAAAATGTAGCCCTGGGCTTCATGTCGAACAATTCATCTGAGCACAAACCATTGTAAAGGCGATAAAACTAGCACAGTAGGTAAGTACATTTTATTTTTAACAAATTTTTAACAAGCGTAGGCCCCAGAAGACAGCCTGCACCAGGGCCTTTTCCGTCAGTTAGCAGGTTTACTGCCTTACTGGTGAGATTAGTCCTGCAGGTCATGTTGGGACCTCATGTATTCCAGGACCCACCTTTAGGTCCGACAGGAACATAGTAAGATACGTTGTATTGACACAGACTCATGATGCATAATAAATATTCCGAAGAAATAATAAATTAGTTAATAGAAACAATACAGGTAAAAGTAGTAATTATATAAATATATTAAACCTCACCTTCAGTATTATTTTAGTATCGTATTACTAATTAAATATCAGTTTACATCGTGTTCTCCGAATAATTGTAACTTATGTTATTGTATATTTTCGCCAAAGCTTAGACCCTTTTAAATAAGTATTGCGTAAAGAGCTTCAGGTTATTTTGGTATAATTACTACAGGAGTGTCAATACTGTTATGACGGTACTGAGTTTCTCTTCATGTAAGAATTCTAGCATAGAAGTATTTAATGAATCCCATGTCAAATAGATTTAGATGTGTTGCCGCTTGCATTATTCAGCGTACCTATCTACACTTCGAGGTTTTTTAGTCGGGGACCATCATATTTATCGAAGCGTTAATTTAATGAGAAAGACTTGAGCTCCAAAAGTCTTGGAGGGATAGGTCTCAGCCAAGATCTTCGCTCATTAAAAGTTGCATCTACACTTAGTAGGCAAAAAAATCTTATTACACAATCCCACAGAAGCAAAACTTATTATTAGTTAATTCAGCAACTGTAAACACAAACATTGTAACTTACCAACTGATTTATTTTATTGTATCCTTTTCTCGTGGCTCAACAATTGCATTGCAAATACGGCACTCAAGGGGAATATCGCTCTCGACGTTTTAACTTTGTATCCTAGATGACAATTCATTTTGTTATACCTCGGGGGCCATCTTTACAATGAACAATGTCGTTTTATTATATGTTTATGAAAACATTTAGATATATTGGGTTATTTTATTATGTAGGAAATTTATTGTAGTCAAACTATTATTGTTACTTTGGTTAATCTCATTGAGTCAAACTGACATTGTGATTATTACATGACATTGGATGAGAAAATGAATTTCCGTTCCGGAACAGTGGCACTATCTTATGACCTTACTTACTTGTTAAGACCTTAGGTTACTATGTTAAGAGTAAATACATTATTCTATTCTATATCCTATCCTACTTAGATTATAAACGCGAAAGTTTGTAAGTATGAATGGATGTTTGTTACTATTTCACGTGAAAATAAATGAATTTTACTGAATACTGAAAAACTGGGCGAAGTTACTACTATTCTGTGGTCTAGGGTCCTACTAAGACCTACAAGACCAAACCAACCTCACCGGCTGATTGAAGGACGAGGTTCTGGAGCAGACTTTCCTCTAGAGGTTGGGAGTCACAAAACGAGAAGGAGTAATCGGACCTCAAGCTCTGTGTAGAACGCCTTAAAGGCAACTGGGATCAACGCTATGATGGGGATGATTACTTACTTATTTTTACCCGACTACGGCGAAGCCAAAGGAGGGTTATGATTTTGGCAGGCTATGTATGTATGTATGTTCATTTGTTCCCTCATAGCTCTTCAACAATAATATTAGAACTGGACAATTGAGGTATCGTTCGAAGCGTCTTGATCGTCCGCTGGTTATAGGCTATATGACATGTCACTGACTCTAATGTGGCGCCCTCTAGCGATCATAAAGTACTGTGTTAAAAAATAAACTTGAGATAAATAGACCGTGTTGGGTATCAAATTAAAGAGCTCAATTAGCACATTTCAAATATGTATAAAATATTGGGTGTTGCTTGCCCCAAAATAATATAAATAAAAATTAAATTTAAAACTAAAACCCGACTACTGCAAATCACGTTCTAAAAACAAGTCCACAAGAATAGCCGTGGTCGTATGCCACTTACTCTAACAAAACAATACATTCTAGGTACAAGTGGCATACGAACACGGCTATTCTTGATATTTTCTTGTTTAATTCTTTTTAGGACGTGATTTTGCAGTAGTCGGGTTAAGAATATAATAACTAACACCAGCAGAATGTATACCTAACACGAGCCGAATGTATACCTAACTTATAATATCCTATACCTACTTTGCTAGTTAAAAGAAACTTTCATCCAATATTCAGCTCGTCCAACTTAAGCCCTTTCTTGATAAAAAGTTCATAAAGATAACACGGAGTTTGCTTCCTGATCTGATCTCACTGACGGTGAATCTTTCGTTTTCGTCTCTAAAGACAAAATCCTTAAGTTTATCCCTATCGGCCTAAGCTAAACTTCATTCATTTTTAATTCGGCAAGCCAACGGCACAGAGCCGTGAAGAGAGACAGAGAGAAATTGAATCGAAGAGAAATTACGTGTAGATAGGCATAATGAGAATTCTTGTTCGAAGTGCATCGGTTCATATTTTATGAAAGGTGGTATTTTATTTCACGAAATATCAGCAACATACTCTTGTAAAATCAATCGGATTATAAAACGGTATGTCGTGATAAAGTTAGGCTTCTTTTAGCCTATTATTAGATTTTCTTTGAGGAATGGAAAAAAATACATATTACATTTAAATGTAAATCCCCGAAGGGGTAGGCAGAAATATATAAACCCCCACATTTCGCCAACTATTATTTTCGGTCCCACGTAATCCGGCGAGCCTATTGCCGTCTAGCGGGCACTTTGTCATGGGCTGTATGTTTACTGTCGGATGAAGAACAGCCCTATCCGTTGGTCGCCTTTCACGACACCCATAGGAAGATGGGGTGGCCCAATTCTAGGTACTCCATCGGCAAAAAAAAAAAATAACGATTATATACCTATCAGACTTGTGTCAATCCTATTAGGATTCTAGAATTATCTGTCAAATACGAAATTGGTATTCTCGCCCCTTCTACCTATCATCCTTTATGGAAGCGACTGGCCGTCTGACTGGTAGGTAAACCTGCACCTTGTAGATGAGGTTGGCTTGGGTCCGAGGATCGAAGTGGGGATTCATTTCCATGAATGAAATGAGACTATTATTAACTAAAAATTCAAATAATATTTGATTTCAATTTAGATTAAAACAAAAAACTGTGTTAACTTATAAATTACTAGCTGTTGCCCGCGGCTCCGCCCGCGTGGTATTCTGATCCCGTTCATCGCTGATATATAGCCTATATGTTAATCCAGGGTATAACCTATATACATACCAAATTTCAACCAAATCGGTCCAGCCGTTTATGCATGAAAGAGTAACAAACATCCACACATCCACACATCCATTCTCACAAACTTTCACATTTATAATATTAGTAGGATGGAAAGGAAAACAAAATAAATAAATGTAGCGTTTTATAATTGAAATAGTAATAAATATTACAGAAATGCTTGTGTTATTAATGGTCACGTTAACCATTTTTATGTTTGTGATAAATAAAAGTTATTGCCATTACGACCAAAACATTCAACACAACACTACACAACAATAGTTCATTGACTAAATACATGTTGACACGATAGCTCCTGTGACCTGTGAACTAAATCTAATATGAACCTAATAAAGAACTATGCGTTTATGAACTTTTCTCCCTATCAGAGAGATTAGAATTGGGAACCAGGTCACCTTCACTATTATATACCTCGGGGTATATCTTGAACCCAAAACGTGATCTATACGCGCAGTACGCGTTTTCAGATGACTTTAGAGGACAGCACGGGGGGCTACAGCGGATGGATGGATGAGCTCAAATTCACTAAAACATAGATTATATGAAAACATTCCATGCGCGTCAGGGTTTCGTGCCCAGAGTATACCAGCCAAATTCACTATCTTTGTTTTAGAAGCTGTGGCGTAGCAGTAGAGTGTTGGACTGCTAATAGGTAATAAAAATAATCTTTATTGACATTTAAAAACTGTTGTATAAGTTATTAAGGATTCACTGACTCCTGCGCTAGTTGAAACTGTGTTGCAGGAGACAGAGTCTTCCCCTCAAGTTGATTGATCACAATTACAATTTTTACGTCGGTCGGTTCGGTTCAGTGCCAATATTATTTGCCTGGATGTTTCTATGTACCTAAGCATTTATTTATAAAAAATATCTATTTATGTTTAAATGCATTCTAGAACCCATATGACAAGCTCAGTTAAGTTTGGGACTAGATGGCGTAGTGTAAATGTTGCTAATAAATCTTGATAAAAATAATAATACCTCACAAACATTATTAATAATATATTATGTCACCGCACTGCAGATACCATACAAAAAACTTTCCCTGTGCAGGGGTGTAGCATATATTTACAGTAAAATTCGAATCGTAAAAAGCAATGGGCCCAGGAGGAAAAGGTTTCCGGTGCCATTAATGGAACAAAATGATGGGGAAAAACCAGGAACTCCCCTGCAGTAATACCAGTAGGTAGGGAAAGTATCTATGTCACAATTCAAGCCATGATAACGTTACAAGGTACACAAGTAAGCAAGGGTTAAACCGTATCTTTCGGTGAGTCAAGCTACACGCCTCAGTAATTTAATTTTCATAGAGTATTCCTCCACTCGCTCTTAAGGGAGATGAGCGACAGGTCATTTACGTTTCACTGCACTCTCGTACTGAGGTGGTTTAAAATGACTGTAGGTACTAGAATGAGTGAGTCATTTCATGTACAACATGTACCAAAATTAGGGCAAGTCAGTCAGTACCTAGCAAAATCATATTAACGACCCTAGTGGCTTGATGGTAGAGCATTTGACTTTTTTTTATTCGAGAGAGATTTGATCCTTCATGGTTAACTCTGTCGATTGATGTCATAAAAATAGAGGATGTTATGTTTTTTAATCTTAGCCGGTTCGATTACCGAGTTTTCGAAAATCTTTGAATGCAGTTCCTTTGAGTGAAATCGCTATATCCAGTATTTAGAGTAGGTACTTTTACTCGAGGTACGGTCGAAAATTTCCCCAGTGTATGCTATGTAAACAAGGCTATAAGGCTGAATATAAAATTAATGAGTGACGTCCAAATGTGCTTATGCATTTATGGCACCTACTTACTGAAAATTACCACTAAAACATGAACTAAAACATAAGCCTCCAATGTATTATTGTTTTGCTATTCACCTGTATACAAATACTCCATCAGTCGTTTATGTCACCCTCGGGAGGAGTTTAAGATAGATTATTGGAGTCTGGATAATGTCGTACCCCTTTCTGCAATTTATGTCCAAGGACACTATCACATTGCTGAATGGGAAAAACTACCTACATACTGTAATAGATACTAGAGCAAAATAAAATATTTGCAAATATCTAATCTTTGATTCCGTCCTAATATAAAATTGTACAGATTGGTCTTTACAGTGTATAGAGAGCATACATTCACTGCGTGATAGTCTCATTCAATTTCTGATAAACAAACTAATGTGTAATTTTCCGACACATTGAAGCCTCATCGAAGACTGTCACGCCGTCTTCAGCTGATCCATTATTTAGGCGCACCGCTCACTAAAACCGGATCTTTATGTTATTACGCAAGTTGTTTATTTATTTAACCCTGGAAGGAGGACATAATTATGGACAATTGATTCTAGATAGTCGTATTTATCAACAATTCCAGTGCCGTGTTACCCTAACAGTTATCAATATTTCCAGCTTAGCCGATTCTCTCACTTTCTCTAAGTGATGAGCAATCAGAAGTTCAAATATGTAGGTATTTAATTTGATAATTATGGTATACTTTACCCGTGTATAATAACATGTTTGTCATTGCCACAGTAAAGAACTTTGAAGGCCGGGATCCACTTATTGTATTTTATTGGCAGTTGGCTTTTCCAAGAGCAACTGCCATACAACCTCCCAACCCTGAGAAACAAAAGTTTTTAAAATGATATTAGAAAATCAAACTAAACCAAAACATCGTTGTATGAGCTGTGAGCTGCGCCTTATAAGGGTAGAATTTCTTATATGAAGCCTTATGTGGACCACAATTCCAAGTATGGTACAAGTCAAATAAACGTAGGTGCAAATAAATCCACTTTATAGATATTTATTTATGATATTAGTGCACAAGGTGTGATATATCTAGGTAGTGTAAAATTAATTGTTAAGTAGTGGAAAATGATCATAAAATGGTTTATATGCATCTATACTATGATGAATCATACTCAAGAAGAATTTCAATTCATGAAGTTTATAAAAAGTAATACTGTTCTAAACAGCGCCCTGTGCATGTTGCAAGGGTGCGTGGGTTTAGACTGCTGCTAGCGAAGGACAATGCAGATTAACTCAAGTACTAAGTACTATATCTTGATTAGAATGGGACAGTTTTCCAGTAATAGACGGTGGTAGAGACAAATCACGCACTAAAACTTTTATCTTAATAGCATTAATAACAAATAATCAGCTATGGTGATTTTAAAGTTCAAAAGATTTACTGATAGATACATTATGATACGAGTAACAGCCTCTTTGGGGCGGGAAAACACTTCTGTAAAGTTCTTATCACTAACAAGAACTCTACATCGTCGGCGTACGCAAAGATAGCGCAATTTGTGAGAGAAAGGTTTCATGAAAAGTTTCAATACAAAAGAAAGAGAGTTGACTTCAGACCCTCTTTGCCTCTCGTCAAAAGAATCTACATTCACAGAATGATTCCTATTAGACAGGTACCTAGTCAAGGAAAATTGTTAAAGCTTGAATTCTCATTCTTTTCATCTTCGACAAGTAATGCGGAATAGATTCCGTGTAAAAAGTTTTCTTATACTCGTAGGTAAAGAAAATGCACAAGTATTGCAGTCTCGTAGGTAGTAATTTATGTATGATATTATGTATTTTTATAGAAGAAAGGTATCCTCATTCTAGAAGCCACATTAAAAGCAGTTACACTGTACTTGCTTTGGGTATAGATAGCGTTGTGTAGAATTAATAAATCACAGGATATTTATTTATTAAATGTATTTATTGTGAGTTTGTAGAGATAATACAAGATAACTGGTAAATCCTCACACGAAAATACAAAGAAAATTCCTGTTCCTGTTGTATATAATTTTATCTAAACCCAAAAGCAATGTAGAAGGTCAAAGCAAATTAATATGAGCTTATGCATTTAAGATTATGTATCATTCTGCGGTGATCGCGTGAAAAAGTAACCTCACTGTACAGTACACACTTGTGACGAAATCATTTTCCACAGTTGAACATCAAGTCGGTCCAATTTTCATCGCCGTAGCATGCGAACAATGCTACGCCAGTTCCGATCGTTCACGCGGGCACTACGCTCGCGTCGCTGGTTGAAATTCCTAATTCGTAACACGTACGAATCGAATGTAAACAAACGGAATGGATTTGAAATCTATAAAGTGTTCTAGAATTCAATGACTGTTTCAATGATTTTGTATTGTTCTGTTATAAAGTGATTACTTGTGGTTCATAAACAAATACCTTCGTGTTTAGTTGTGTGATTCTTAACTGTGGGATTTTCGAGCTGGTGAAAATTGTTTATCATTACTGACAGCAGTTTTTCAGGTAATTTAGATTGTAATTGTTCTTTCAGTATGATTAATTTGTTGTTTAAGTTTATGTTTTGTTGAATTCACGATGCGCTTGGATTCACTTACAACGTTTTATTTGATTTATGTTTATTTTGTGTTATTGTTGGTACATATTACGAGTATTATACTGACTTATGTACAACAAATTTCATTGATAGTAGGTACTGATATGTAGTCATCTTCAAGGTCAAGTTATTTTTTATGATTTAGAATGTAGTTTTTTTTATTGTTATACGCATTTACATTGTTCGTTGATTAAGTTTAAGTAATTAAAAATAAACTTTACTGCTTCGTTAACAATACTAATTTCAAAATTAGTAAAGTTTTAAAGATTCTCTAATGTTCTCTTTTATTGCCTTTTTGAGTTTTGCGAATAGCTTGACAACTATTAGTAGCTCTATGAGGTTTATGCACCAGTTCACTTGTCATAATTTGTCAGTGTTCTATCGTACAAAATATTTAGCAGTAGTAACCACGGGCAATCGCAATAATAGTAGTTCTCAATTTGCCCATTTCGTGTAAGTTCTGACCCACAATCCACATTCTATTATACACCCGGGCATTGTTACCCATTGTGTGTCTCAATCCCTTTAAAACTAAGATTCTTGAGGTTTTCAGTGTGCAAAACCCTGAAAATCTCTAGGAAAATGTGTATGTGACTATACATATAGGTATATTATTATCTACAGGTTAAGTTTAATTATATAACTTTAAATCTAGTGCCACTCCAAAGTATATTTTAGATTTATTTTATTTTTAATTTCAAATCTAATATGGAATTGAATTTTTTATCATTTCTTTTAATAGATAAGTCTCGAACGGAACTATCAGTAAAAATACCTTCGTTACTTTTACTCCCATTTCCAAGCATTTAATACTATATATACGAAACTATATAATATTTGTGTACCTTTCATAACATATAAATCACTGATACGAAAGAGTTAGAGGACTCGGAATTCCGATAACAGTCAATTTGATTTAGGTATTTGTACGTGATCCTGACTTTCTCGAACTATTCCTCATACTTCTGAATCCTTACATAAAAACTATAGATTACCTACCCCTTGTTATCATTCAATTTCAATTTCATCTTTCTCTCTTGTATTACTTTTCTCTATTATTTTTTAAGTAGGTACTAGCAACCGAACCGAACTAACTAGTATTCCCATTATGCTCATCAGTTAATCTTAATTATTTGTGTTAGGAATGGGTTCACGTCGGTCATTAGGCCAGGATTCAAATCTGGGACCTCTCCATCTTAAGGTCGACCACTAACTATCTAACTACCGATCCTCATTACATGTGAGATGGCTCTTTCTACCCCTTTGGGGCTATAAGACGTGATTCGTAATTCCATTTTTCATATTATAAGGAATTTCATTCCAGCGAAGCCAGGGGTAACTAATTAATAATCTTAGGTAGTTTCTTCTTAATCCGTTTTTGGCAACAGCTTCAGCAGATAGCGTAGATTGAAATGCGCTTGTATTGAATTCTTAAACGTGTGCGTCGCATTACAATATTCATTCACACGTACATAATTCTATGCGTCGCTGCTTGTAAGTACAGTTGTACAGTCACAATCAGAAGTAACTTAACCGTACACATTCCGTAGTAACCACTTTGACTTTGACTATAATATATAGCCTATATTAGTACCTGATAATGTAGTTTTCTAATTGGCGAATCAATTTTTGAAATAGAGCCAATAGGTTTTTAGTTTATTCGTTACATTTAAAAATACAAATCTTTCCTCTTTGTAATATTAAGTATAGATTTTCTTCGCAACTGCTCGGGGCAGTAGGAACCGAGGGTTCCACTGACCACTAGTAGTGACAGTTTTAGTGATGGTCGTTGGGCAGATAATCCTTTGAAGAATCCTCATGATCCTCTGAAGATCAAATAATACTTATACATCTATTTATTTCAATGAAAAATCGTTTGTTTACATATTTATTTAAACAACTTCTGAACACAACTGTACGTGAGGTCATACGTATTTAAGTGCGTATATGTACGAATGTTTGCAACGGAAATTGCTCGACGAGTCCGCGAACGGAAGCGACCGAGGCGGAGTTCCGAGATGAGTAGCTCGCGTCCTCCCCAAACACGACTGATGGAAGTTGCTAGCCAAAATGAAAATGCTTTTCATGGTTTTAGGCACTGTTTATGTATGCTACCATCAGAAAACAGGAAGGGAGACTGTCAACTTAGCATAATATTAATGAACCAAAGTAATTCACGTTGAGTGGTATATGAATTTGAAAATTATTATAAACTTAATAATAACTTATAGGTACAGTGATAAAAAGTGAAAAAAAAAAGTGATTCTTCGTAAATACTATCATGGCAGTCGTTCACATAAAAGTCGTATAAACACGACTGTAAAGGAGCACAAGGAGTAAGTGGACCCAGAACCCCGAGTCATTCTCTATCTCGCGTGAAATCGGATTACGTTCATTGTGAAAACAGGTTAAAACTTAATCACATATCCGATAAAAAATCTATTGAATATTTATTATACGATTCTCAAATAACAGATAAAATCTGTAAATTATCAAGTCGGTAATGAATACGCTCATAAGTGTACAGTGAATAATGCAGCGTATGTTTTAATTCATTTCAATTGGTTGCAAAGACGCATTCATTCAGAGGCACTTACTGTCTATATTAATGAATCGTTGCGATAAGAACTTTTGCTTTGCATTAATACCTCAATTTTGCTGTGGAGATACGATATATAGTTTTGAACTTGGAGCTTTGAGTATATTTAGATTGCAAAAATGAGCACACTGATCTCTTAGTTGCTGAATCATTTAGCGATTTCCAAGTTGCATCCAGTTGCACTTTGCAGTCTAGGATCCCCTTATTGTTTATGATACATACCTATATATTTTTTTCCGGGAGCAACTCTGTCTGACCTCCTAATCTCGAAAGGAAAACCTGCACCAAACCCATCGATGCTGAATACGTTTAAGTACGCCAAAGACAATGTTTCTAAATGTGTATACGGATTCTAGACCCCAAATACAAGCTAGTTAAGTTATGCTTACTTTGGTTCTAGATAATGTCGTATAATGAGCTTCTAGACTATTTATTTATTTTATTCATCTTCAAGGTCTTCGGGCCTAAAACAAAGCTTGGGCTTAGGCTGGGTAAAAAAAATATATAAATGCATGTGCAACAATATACTGGATAAAGGTACAAGTGACTGCCCCGTGGCACTACCCAATGACACTACTGGTAATGTCAAAGGTTTCTATTCTTTCCCCCATGACACTACCGGTACTGTGAGGCGTGCTTATGTAAAAAAATATATACGTATACGAAAAATGATCACTTAAATACTTCCTAAATATATTATTATTATTGGTGTACAATAAAGTACCTATTATCTATCTATCTATCATCTATCTATTTATCTAAATATTAAACTTTATTTTACATTACTTTTAGAGATATCAAGTTATATAGTACCATGTATTGTTTTAAGATGCTCATATTCTAATATGTATCTATATTATATTTTATTACTTTACGTGTTATTAATATTCCCAAAAAAATTTGCTCAAAGGATAAACAAGAGTTGTAGAACGAAAAATAATCCTCGATTTATGAGCACTCAAATCCGCAGAAATATTCCATATTGGAATATCAAAGACTAAAGCAAGTAAACAATATTACTAGTAGGACAGTTGCCGGGGAACAGGGCTACTTAAAATTATTCATCGAAGTGTAAAAAATACGGCTTTTCTGTTTTTGTAATAACGTTATATTTCACGGTGGAATGAATACAGCCAGTTTACAATCATATACTACTCGTAGAAAAGACAACAATGTAGACGAGTTTATAGTTAATAAAGATATTTTGAAGCGACAGCTTCTGTGGCGTAGCGGTAGTGAACGCGGCCGCTACGCAGGAGGCGCGGGTTCGATCCCCGCTCAGTGCAAATATTTGTGTTTACGAAATATGGTATTTGCATTGGTCTGGTCGTGCCTCGGAGAGAACGTTAAGCCGTAGGTCCCGGTTGCCATAAGAACATCTATGGCAGTTGTCTCTGGGGTAGTTGGAGCCCTGAAAATCCAAAAAACAACGGTCTAACTGCAAAGCTTCGATATCGCCTAATGTTATCATTGGGCTGTGGAGGTCAGATGGCAATCGCTTCACGAAAAAATATCGAG
Organism: Eilema depressum; assembly: GCA_914767945.1. NCBI lineage: Eukaryota > Metazoa > Arthropoda > Insecta > Lepidoptera > Erebidae > Eilema > Eilema depressum. The sequence continues at coordinate 8,766,822 of OU612026.1, forward strand.
GTCTAGCCAAATCTGTAGTTAAGACTGGTAAAGCGGACCCCAGTTTCCGAGCTGAAAAGCTTCGGACGCGACTGGGAATTAACGCTAGGATGAGAGAACTATCCTACGCCTTGAGCATGAGCATCCTATCCCAGCTACTTTTTCCTTCCTTCCTTTCCCAGCTATCATTCGTTCCTCAATCGTCTTGTTGGGTGGATTCCCACCTTCCGTTTGCCGATTCAAGGTTTATTTAGTTAAATCACCTCAATGCAGTTGTCGTCTGTCTGTCCCTGTTTTTATCCGTCTAGCTGGCATATAATCCGGTATTTTGAAAAATAAATCAACCAAATTTAATAATAACGAATACTCAATTTCGCAGTGCGAAGTGCTATATCACTACTGAGCAAATACGACTCCTTTTAAGTTGCTAGTCTGACTCTACATGGATATCACTTACGTGTAGGAGCACTCGAATTCCAGCTAAAGACTTTCGACTCAGCGTATATAAGGATTGTCACCGAAACAACTTTCAAACTCACAAGCGCTAATTAGTTTTATAAGAGATTTAGCTTTCAAATGTGACCTAAAGATTGCATTATAGTATATGATATGCGGATTTGTGGCGCAGCGGTAGTGAATGCAGCCGCAACGCAGGAGACGCGGGTTCGATCCCCGCTCAGTGCAAATTTTTGTATGCATGAATATGGGTATTTGCAATGGTTTGGTCGTACCTCGGAGAGCACGTTAAGCTGTCGGTCCCGGTTGCCATACGAACATTTATGGCAGTAGTTATGGGTAGGTACTTGGAGCCCTAAAAAAAAGTCCAACATCAACGGTCTAGCTGCAATGCTTCGATATCGCCTAATGTCACCTTTGGGTTGTGGAGGTCAGATGGCATGGTCAATAACGCTAAGATGAAGAAGAAGATAATATATGCGGATTTATTACTCCTCCCGGTGCTCCTCCCGCAGTCCCAGCTCAGTCTAGAACTTTGCCACATTTTTTTCAAAAACAGGTTGTTTTGTCTAGTTCAGATCGATCTTGACGAACAAAGTACTCAAAATGGTCTTAATGCCTTGATTTTCCCCCTTCCTGTTGACTGATTGTTCTGACATTTGGTTCAGACGCTAATACAATTTAAGTCAATAAAACAGTTTGATTTGTTCTTAATAACTTGGTACTAAGATCGTTTTGAGACTTTACAGTCAAGATCGTTGTGACGCTGACGGCATACATTGTGGGTTTGTACAGAAATATTTTCACAGTTATAAACTGATGGCAACGCGTTTGGGATTTGATTAAAATAATTATTTCACCAAGTGATAAACAAATAGGTTGGTGATAAAAAACTTTTAATGATCGTATAATTTTATATTTAAATATAAAGTACGTATAATACGACGACCTGTGTACCGTGGCGGTAGAGCGTAGAGGTCGTGGGTTCGATGCCCGCGAAGTGTAAAAATTTGTATACATGAATATGTATATTTACTGTCTGAATGTTTCTATATTATAATATGTAAATGGTTTTTTTTTTAAAACAGTGGCCCTCCGGGAGCCTCTCGGTGCATTGTCACAATCCGTTACAAGAGGTATCGGTAACAGTGTTACGAGTTCTATGAGTGTTCCCATTTCAAAACATGTTTTACGAAAAATGCTCAATGCGCCTTCAGTAGTTTTCTTCAGAAATTTTGTGTGTGTTGTTTTACGGTTAGATATTGTTGGGCATTCTTATCTTGATTTTCTGATTGATTGTAATCGTTATTACATATTGAATAAATCACTTGTACTTTTCCACAATTATTTATTTATTTGAACCTTACCGGTTTCACCTTACGGCATTATCAAAGGTTTACAATGTTTTAAACTGTTTACAATGTTTTAAACTGTTTAAAACATTGTAAACCTTTGATAATGCCGTAAGGTGAAACCGGTAAGGTTCAAATAAATAAATAATTGTGGAAAAGTACAAGTGATTTATTCAATATGTGTAGCAAGTTCCACCAAGTGCCATCAATCTCCAGTATAAACAGTAATCGTTATTAGTTATCACGTTACTACATACAAGCAGCAACACACCGGTAACATTTTTTTTTGGGTTACGCGTTCCAAGCTAACCGCTTGACATTGTGTAGGCCTTTTGTAAATAAAATTATCTATCCTTTCAGCGTACTATTCTAGGTACTCCCATCTTCATGCCTCAACGAAATTATATTTTTATTATGTCCCAAACTTCGTACATTTCTTACTTTCATATTTCGCCATTTCGCCATTCCAAGTTCATATTTATTCTCTTTATGTTGTGTATACAAGAATTTTTGTTCAGTTATCTAACTTTGTGACTTATGTTAGTTTTCTACAAAGCCCGTATTCTTAATAATTCTTTCTATTAGTTTATTGGTTTTTACGTTTCTTTGTTGTCACATCTCGTCGTTATTGCTTTTTTCCAAGAAATGTTAATGACAAAAGATCATAATTATAGCTATCTCCGAATGGTAGGGGGTTTGAGTGGGGAGTAGGTGGGTTGTACGATCAATTATGTACATGTTTCCTTTCAACCTTCTACCACTATCTGTCTAGTACATTAATAAACTTATATTATAATCTAACAAGTAACGATACGTAGGGAGTCGAAACTGCCACAAAACCCCAAGCTAATCCTGCCCGAGCACTTTATAACAGTGTGTATTTGTTCCTTCGTTTTATAGCTCTCTTTATCGCACATCAATGGTTTCTTCAGAAGATATTTTATTTTGATGCTGAGTTCAGAGCTATAGTCAGTGTTGCGATGCCGTATATCGTATCAAAGCCGGAATACTACATTTTTTATTGCTGTTATAAATTTTACGGCACTCGTGATACGCCTTACGTACACTTAAAATGTCAAGTAAATAATGTGCATTATGATCATTCGAACTATTAAAATTTCAGGTAATTTTAGTAATGGGTTTTAATGCTTGATTATTTACTAGTAGGTACCTATTTTTTTTTAAAGGGCAGAGAGGACAGGCTTTACCAAATTTCAAATGCAGCTGTCAGATTTTTTGGGAATGGCAGGGTTGAATAATCAATTATTACTAAAATTAATGTGTATAGGTAATTGCTTCTAATATGTGAATTACGTGCTTTTTATTGTTTTTAATTGCTTTTGTTTTGCATGGTTTTGTACTAAGCAAAATAAAAGCAATACAAATAACATTACATAACGAATTTATTGCATTGCATTGTAGTTTGAGTTTCAAATCCCAGTGATAGTGTTCAAATTAGCTCGGAATCCGTATTAACATCAAAATCGTTAAATTTTAAACATACCAGTTGGAAATAGCACAACGCGAAGCAATAAATATTTATTATTGATGAATACGCATTGCATGTTCAATACTTTAGTAGATGCAGTTTCTAATACAGAATTTCGACTATTAGAGTTATTGGGTGCTCGGCTGTCAAATCAAATCGATTGTTTTGTTTTAAACGTCAATCAGTAAGTTTCATGAAAACTGTAAGTAATCATTTTCACACTTCATAATTGTGGAATAATTAACTATTACTGGATGGATGGATAATTAAAAATAAATATCTATCCCGAGAATTGTCATAATGTCGAAACTTTTTCACATGGAGCTACGAAAATAAATACATCCTGTATTCGCATTAATTCTGTTATACCAGAATAATGTTATCATAAACGTAACCTGGTGAATATAAATAGAACAGAAGAATAAAATGCGGGTACCAAAGATGTCGTCTATGTTAAAAATCACAATATTCCTTGAAAAAGAATGAGTACAAGGTAGAATTGTAGATGGGATGCGGTATTTCATTAACATAAAGAATAAAGACTACGAACGATACAGAATTATTTGTCAATTTAATATCTGCCTAAAGATGCATGTTTATTATATTGGCAAATCTGTATGTAGATAAGATAGATAATAAAAACTTCATATAAAACAATATTCAATGACGTCTATTTAAACTAGGCAAAGTATTACAACAAAAATTAGGTCACGCACGGTTCTTGGGTGTAGGGGGCGGGTATGAAGTTATGAATTTCGAATTAAATAATGAGCATGAACTCATTTACAGGCAAAGAGCTGCCCATCCCTATAGGCAAAGCCTGCTTTTTGTAATGTCATCTGCATGATAGATATACATGAAGTGGTACATTTTTTGCTAGTCAATGAATTATATTAAATCGAAACCATTTTTTTCTCAAAAACAATATATAGAAGTCATCAGCATAGCATATTTATGTCGAGCTTCCTTGTATTCTTTTATTTTATATTTCAGCTTGAACCGTCTATGCTGAAAATCAAGTTGAACAATCTCTCTATTTTCAATTTTGATTCAAGTGTCAGACATAAGTGAAATTTAAGAGAAAATACATTTTAGTAGTACTTTATGTACTTTTACACGTTTTCACAATTTGCAGTTTGTATTTGAGATAAATATAGATACATATAGCTCGTAACTTTAAATGTTTGAGAAATTGAATTTACTTCAGAGAAACACTAACAACACTCGTTCCATTTATTGTTTACCGATACTTACCAGTAAGCGTTCACAACGAAATCAGGTCAGCAGAACCGAAACATAATTATTATTCGTTTAGATCATTATAAATTAAAAGTAGTAGTTAAAACAGTAAAATTCTAGTGACTACTTCGTAAAATAATGTCAATGCTCTGTAGAAAGTTGCATTAATCAATTAGGCATTACAGAAATACAGTGCACTGCCGTATTTAAGTCTATTCCAATATACGCCATAGCACCCATCCGCCTTGCGTGTAAGTTGCACGTTCAGTCTATTTCAGTAACCTCTTTCAGATCGTGTCACCTTCCATTTGCCGATTCGGGACCTCTAGTTGTAGGTATAAACATTCTCCATTATTTTTAAATTATTACTCATTACGTACAGATATGTAATTTAAAAATATTGTGAAAGATGCCATTGTAAGGACAAAAGCAAAATATAAAGCATCGTTTTCTCTGCCTACCCGCAGAAAGAGATTTATATATGTATATTTGATTGATTTAAATAGTAAGTTTCAACAAGATGTAAATGGCTGATTTCCGAATTTAAGAAATTGAAGTTAAGTCTCGTCAACGTCTACTCACGATTTCTTACTGCACATTATGCCTTAATTATGTTTAATTGAAATAAAACCTTGCAATTCACATCTCTGATTTTAATCTGCATTGTAAATGTTTGAGTATAAATGTAAACGGCGAATGGTAGCGAAAAGGATCATATCGAGTGATATCCACATACATCGAGAGCTTGTTTGTTTACCCTACGTGCCATGAATAGACGATGCGATATAATATGTCTGACTGCTACAGATCGACCTTTGATATAAATTATTCCTGACAAATCCAGGGTGAACCTACTGTCCTTGTTTTACATTCCAGTTGAACCAATTATGCTGAAATCAGTTAGCCAGTTTTCTACGACGCAGCTGACTCTTGTTTGAATTTTGATTTGATTGTGAGACTTCAGTAACATTTGAAAGTTATTAGACTTTTATCGGGTTTGACTTGTATCTGTGTGTTTATTTAGAAGATTTAGCTATGTAACTTCTGCGGTTCAAAGAAATTTAAAATATTGATCTTATATTTAAAAGATCTGTAATGATTTATTAAGTATTTGTCATCGAGTTTAAATATTTTCCTAATGTGTCACCCATCTGTGCTGGATAACATAAATGTTTCATAACCGCGGTGAAATTCGAGACTAATGTCTAGCTAGTGTGTCTACCAAACATAATGTAAGACTTAAAATAATGTACTTGTATAGCGTTCCGATACCGCGTTCAGCTTTTACATCATGGGGGATGGTGCTCTTGCCAGTTGATACAAAGATTTACGGCAAACGGAGGATTTTTTATTTTTGTGCATTAAAAACTCAAATGATGAATATCAAACATCCCCTCTTCAGTATATGGTGTGTACGCAAAAAAATATTACTGACTGAATAGAAAAGAAAAGAAAGAATATATAAATAGAAAAGAATAATTGAGTTTAATTTAATTTTTAGGAGAACGAATGAAATAATTATAATAAACACCCTTCAAAAATCACCAATAACCCATACTGGCTTGATCTATGTAGCCTGTAAGTGATCTATGTAGCTTTTGATTCGATTTACCATATGCAGTGGAACAGATAAAGCCTATTATTAATCACATGGAAAGAAATAAATACGCCCGCACTGCCCAATTTGTCCTGTAATCCCCAGAGATGGATGTCCGTTTTGGTCGGGACAATTGCAACACGGCGGTTTGCGTATCAATACACATAGAACAACTCGGTCACCTCAAATCACTCATGGATAGGTAGATGCGGTTTCTCAGTCGTCTCACATCAAAATTGTTTACAGATTCGACAATATACACTTTGATTGAATATTAATTGTTTCTATGAACCCTTTCTTCTTGACTATGATCTTTGAGACCCAAGCCAAGCTTACTTACTAGCCGGTGCAAGCCGATATACCAATAAAAAATAAGAAGTGATTGTTTGCTTTTTTGATCCTGTATTAATTTTGACCTTTATTTTTGCGTGAGATTTTGAAGTCCTGGGTCCAACTCCAATTGGGCAAAGTTTTATAATTTTATATTATAGAGCATATATTATTAATCTATGTTATAGAGTAAGAACCCCGTAGGGCAGGCAGAGATGTATTAACAGCCTCATTTGCCAAATGCACTATCGGGTCGGTCAGCTAAAAGGAGCCTATTGGTATCTGTTGACATATTTTTCAGATTTACTGCCTAAATGTCATTCGTAACATAAAAAATTTAATAGTACTTTGTCTGGGAGATTTGGTATACTATGTGCATAAAATATATAGCTAGACAATATTTAGTGTTGATATCAATATTTTTTCAGTGTGAACATTTTCAGTAGTAAGGGACGTCGTATAAAATGTCAATTTATCATATTTTTTCATAGACTGACAGACTGTTTGATCCTAACTTGACAAGGGCCCATACATCATTTGTCGCCATATATTGATACATGTCGCACATGGTATAATTTTCATATACATACATAATATAATCTATACATATAATAATCTTAAATATAAATCCAGTTTATTTATTTTATTTGTTTTATTCTTTATTGCACACTAAAAATTATACACTAAGAGTCATAGCAAATACATTTTGACATACAAAGGCGAGCTATACTCAGTATTGAGTTATCGTGTGAAAATATAAAAGTGCCATAATGTAAATACTTACATACATACATACATAGGTATATAAAAAATAAATACACTTTATACGTATACGATCACAATAGACAATCAACAAACTAAATTCCGATCAATGAAGGGGTTGTGAAGTCGTGATGTAGCAATAAAGAAAATATTGTGAAAACAAAGAAAATTAAGTCTTATGACGAATTTCTGTGTCAATCGATATGGGGAGTTAGTTTATTTAAAAGTCTTGACTACAGTCTAACTATGGAATTTCGTTATCAATTTGGGTTACGGGAGCCGGGTTAGGACGCGACCCCAATGTAGGTACTTATGAATAATAAAGCTAGGAGGAAGAAGCCAGGTTAAACGCGATAAAGCTGTTAAAAATAGGTGTTCTTTCTACCTTGAAATATAGCCGTAGTTTACTTGATAAACTGGTAAGACTGTCGCTGGGTCCTACCCTACGATATGGATTCTTTAATATATTATATCGAACTATTTTACAGGCTTCACTTGGCTTAAGAAATGTGTTTCAAAATCTTGAAAACTAAATCTTAAATTCAAACAATCGCTATGATTCTACGTAGTCTATGAATAAATGGGTTCTCTATTTTTATTCCTACAATTTTATGTCATAATTTAACATTGCATAATGTTACTTGTCCTAACATTATTTACGCATAATACTCATTTGCCATAACTTTTTAATCATCATTTTTTTAATCCTATTTACTATAAGCATAATATTTTATAAGCATACTGTCCCAAAGCATAAGTTTACTTAAGCATAACGACGCGTAACCATAACTATTTTAAGCCAGAATGTTCATTTGACTAAATAAAGTTCTACATGGTTATAAAAAAAAATAACCACGAAGGCCTATTGCGGGAGCTTTGCTCCGCTCCGCTCCCGCATTAGCCTTCTAACCTAATCTATCCAAGTCGGAATCAGGGGCTTTCTCAATAAATCTGCCAAATAAGTATTAGACAAATAAACAATATGCTTTACAACTTTATGCATATCAAAGTTATGAATAAAAACATTAGGATATACAATATTTATGCTTAATAACATAGTATGCTAAAAATCAATTATGACACACTATTATTATGACAAAGAAAATTATGCCTAACTTGTTATGACAATTTAAATTAGGACAAAAAACATTATGAGAAAAAATGGAATCCCGAATAAATGTAGTAAAACATGGTTAACTACAGTTTTAATAAAACTATAAAAAATGTCGCATTCATTTTGAACCTTTCAGTTGTGCAAATATTTACCAGGACCAGAGACTACGTTCTACTTACAGTGTTTTAAATTGGGTGTTTCTTTTTTATGAATTTAGAAGTTGACCATGTTTGCTCCTGCCACAATCACCCACCGATCAATCTGCACTCTGTCAGCACTCCATCACGGTCTAAAAGTTTACCTAGCAACACAAAATGTTCACAATATAAAAATCAATACATTGTACTCGTAGCTTGAATACTTCAAGAAGTGGAGAACTAAACACGAATCAGGTCAGACTACATCCCTAAATAGTTAAACTTTGAGGCCCACATTGGTAAATAGCTTGAACGTACTAATGAAAATCTAGGAGAATCACTTAATCGATACACAAGTTTCTGCCTTACCAAGTTGCGTTGATCAGACAGTTTGCGTATTGTGAAGTTTACTAGAGATAGCCTTCTAGTGAGGGGAGATTTTGTGTTGTGACTTTACAGTCTTAGTAAAACAGGTAGTAGTTTTCGTTGTAATTGTATAACTCAAGAACGGGCTCACCTATCCAAACCAAATGTTTAGGCTTTGTTTGGACTATTTAGTAACTAGATGGTTTATGTGAAGTATGAACAAAATCGGTCAAGCGGTTCTATATTCAAGCGGGTCAGCTATTTATCTCTATTAGCCTAAACTCTAAGACAATCTCAGAGCAAGTTTAAAGGAATAAAAGTATTATAAGAATTTTACTCAATCAGCTCCATTAACATCAATGATGTGCGATGGTCGACGACATCTTTGTGATGTCATTATGTATTATGTTCAATGAATAGCCATATTGGCAAAAAGATGTTATAGACAACCAATTGAGACAAATCATTGAGTTTATTGCTATTTAAAGTTCGACACTGCATGACATATACTCGTAAGTATCTCAGGGATAAAATATTATCATTTTGCTTCTGTACAACAGTAATAACTATATAACTTCTCGTAAGTTTCTCGCTCTTATTAGTGTTTGACGTTCTGATAAATACGGAAATAAAATAATATTATATCATACAAAGCACACATGCCGTAACTTTTCTTTGAATTGTGAAAATCATGTAGGTTTCCACAGCATACATATCAAATCGCTGCGACGTTTCTACCAGCCCTACCCATTCAGACAAGCTCTAATAGTGGCCTGGAATCGTTGTGCGCTATCAATTTCTCTCCTGTGGGATCTTTTTCTGCAGCTCCTTTGGTATGTACCTACCAAAGACCTTGTTTCTTTGTAAGGTCGAGAATTCGAGACATAGTATTTAATCTTATTATTCAACTCAAAACCAATCATTACTCCAAAACCAATGCTAAAGAGATCTACATTTCTGCAAGGATTTATTTTTAAAACTATATTTTAATCACGTGTGATACGTGCTTTAGCATATATGATTTGCGCCTGAACGGTAAATTAACCCATATTCACTATGCGAAAGGGCTGGTTATTGAATGCCAACGCTTGACACTAATCAGCGGTGATTGTTCATCATGCTGTATTGAACTAGGGTTGACATACACGTGACAGGAATACTAATAGAATTAAATAAAGCGTACGTTATGTGTACAAGCACCTACATGATAATTGAGACGAGATACGGACTACGTTATCAAATTGCTGCCTGACGTTTCTAATCTCAGACTATTCTAATAGAAGAACCCAATATCAGCTAACGTAACTATTTATTTATATATCTAAAACCAGATATTATTGTTCAATATAGTATCTTTAAAATAGTTCTAGGTAACAGTTTTCAGTTATAAAGAATAGTTTGTGTTTTCATGACTCTTTGGAACTGATAAGTAATTGTATTGAAATAATAGATTTTATCTGTATGTACTCACTAGATGCTCTTAATACCGTTACTTTAGTTACAGGTATAAGTATTTTAAGTACCTATCTCAGTAATTTCAGTTTAATTAGAAATCACTTATCACTGGGTAGTTAAAGATAATATCTAACGATGAATTTGGATTATTGGTAAAGTCATTGAGTTATTTTCTAAGGAAGGTTCATAATCGATATCTGATCTTTTAATATGCCTCTTCAATATTTATAATCAATGGTTTCTCAGACGATAATTAAACTTAATTTGCATAATATAAGCGATTGTCTGTCCAATGATTGAGAATATTAAAATAACAACGAACTTAATTTAAGATTCAAACTCAGATCATAATTTGTAAAGAAATAAAAATAGTGATTTGTAATTTCTTTTTATCCATCGATTTGGAAAGTTACTTCTATATCATTAAAAGCAGCATTAATAGGACTACAAGTTTTCAAGCAAATTAAAAAAAAATATCCTTCACCTCCTTAAATAATTCATGAGGTACGAGTTTATATATTTTTCTTTTTTACAATGTTACTACGTAGGTAACAGTAAAGGTAGGTCAGGTAATCTCATTACTAAACATTACTTGTTAAAGTAACTATCTCGTGAACTTACACAATTTGCGCAGGCCGTGTGAAATTGAGTGCCTTTATAGAATTTCCTCCTTATAGAATGCAAAATATAGTATTACACAATGATATATTATAAACTATAGATATGTTGTCCGCACTCTAAAATGGCGACAAAAAAATGATGACTTTTGGTCATCATTTTATGCACCAATCAGAATCGCGACCAAAAAAAACAATTATAATAATACATTCGTAATAATATAATATTATTAATGTAGATACTTATATATAATTCATATAAATTAATAACATTGACATATTTTTAATAAGTAACTAAACTGTTTTTATACTTAGTGTATGCGCCATTTTTGAAAGCCGCCATCTTCTTGTATGACGTATCTATGAATATAATACATCATTGGTATTACATTGGAACTCGAAAGAGGGTAGATCGATATTAGTTACACTTAAAAATCCAAATACATCCTCCGTGATCATAGTGCTTGCAACAGCGCCGAAATATCGGAAAAACATGGTAAATATCCCAATAGCTCTAATAGTAATGTAGTATTACATTATTATGCTGTACATATTATACCTTTATAATACAGACAGTTAAACAATAATATGTCAACAATATCGCGATCATATCTCTCATGACTTCAAATCACGCAGCACTCGTTTCAAATGTCAACGAGAATTAAGTTGTAAGGACATGAATAAAATTCAATACCATCTCGATACCTTATACCGATACCTCTTCAGTCTTCAGCTCAAGCACTAAATTACAAGGAAATACAACCCCCATGAAATAATAATGGCAGTGACCCTTTCACAACCCTTCCTCTATATCTATTTATAGGTTGATTAGTCAATAAGTTTGCTGAACAGGGCAGAAAATTAGTGAATGGAGTGTTTTCACCAAAATTGGGTGAGACAGATTGACACGAGGGGCGTGAAATCGTTGACAAGAACCGAATAAATGTCAAAGGGCTAAGGGAAGATTGATGATTAAATTCCGTTGTGGCTTTCAGTAAGTTTATTAGTTTAATAGGTACCTAAATAAGTCGATTGATTTCTGTTATTTTAAATTAAATACGTTCCGAATATTTCACTGCTTGGTATGAATTGAAAAGGCATCAGTTTCCGTAGCGTAGTGGTCAAGGACTTATGATCGAGAGGTCCCAGGTTTGAATCCTGGCCATTACCTACAGTACCGACGTGAACCCACTCTAACACAAGCAATTTAGCTTAGCTGGAGGGGTTAGAGGGAATACTAGTAATTAAAAAAAACCATCACAAATACCTACCTATTTTATTTTATTTCGGTCCTACAAATAGTTTAGTGCATGGATTATTGAACATAAATACCAATTACGGTTCCTACTGTTTTTCAACCTAGCCTTTGCATTTTACAGTTTAAACCTTTCCTTTGTTTCTTCGTTTAGTCGTGTTTTGTGTTAGAAGCATTGAGCATGCCTCGGTAAGCAAAGTAAGAAAATTGTTTCTATTGTGGAAAATAGCATTCGTTTGAAAAACGATTTTCACAACTGTACATTGCACGTAGGGAACAGATACACTTAACCCTTTTAGGTGTTTCTGGGGCTCTACCTTTTTTTTATCGTGCGAAAAACTCCACGGATTTCTCCCGGGAGCCGGTGGGGGTGTTATGTCGGACTAGAACCGACTAAAACGCACGGACAAAAACATCGATTATCGCAGGCATAATGGGCTCTACCAACACCTTCCCAAGCCAACTTTACCGGCTAGTCGGTGGACCTGCTAAACAACGGACAAGTTTCTGGCGCAGGTTCTCCTCTTAGGGTTGGGAGGTCAGCGCAGTCACACAAAGCCGTCATACCAATCTTTAAATTTCTTTTCTTAACCTTTTTTCAAGACAGTAGGTAGGGACGTAAAGGTCCGAGTCCCAGAACTCCATTGATTCACCGTGCGGGTCCATAGCGTGATGCAGAGAGGAACACCGTGACAGCGATTGGAACTTACGACCCAGATGTAAGTTTAGGGTGGCCTCCTTGTGATGCATCAGGGCTCACCTCCAATGTCAGTAGTGTTCCGCTTTGGATATTCGATTTAGTAAAGAGCTTACTGAAGCTCTTGGCAACCCGAGGTCTTTAAGTAAGTTTATACAGAGATTTAGCTGTAATTCCCCTTGCTCCTACTTCTACGGCGTAGAGTTTAACCACGTAGCCATTTTTGGTTAACTCGTTAGTGAATTCAAAGTATTTGTTTGTCTTTATAGCGTGGTCACATACCTAGTAAAAAACTAACATACCTATGTTAGTTTCCCACGGTACTGTGAGTTCTACAAGCGCTGCACACCTATGCGATCATGACAATTCCAAAACTGACAACAAGTATTTTCATCACTTGACTTGTGAAATATCTTCATAATTACTTTGATATGATACTTAATAATGTACCTACCTGTTAGAATTACATCATGGCGTGTACCGTACCGGATTCGTCACGTCGAGCCGCAGCAGCTCATCTAAATTTCATGAGAACCTGCGGGCGCCCGTTCATCAATTACGTTCATTCTGTACCGTCCCTATCTTTTGTTACTATGCCGCAAGTTGAAGTAACGTTCTCTGTGTTCATTTTTCGCTATAATTCTGTGCATTACTCTCTCCTTTTATTATTAGAGGAATAAAATACTATTAAAAGGTTGGCGGTAACTAAATTACTTACTAAATTGCAAACTAAAAAAATATACATATATCAAAATTAGGCCATCCAGTGTCACCTTACTCAGTTACTACTTATCCATATACATATTAGAGATGTATAAAGTGTAAATACGGTTTAATGTACGTAATAAGATATTTCCAAGCGAATGGGTTTTAATCCCAGATTAATTTGGTAATTACGGTTTAGGAGCGTCTTGTCTAATCCTTTGATTTCTATGTAGGGCAAACCGCGTAGCTTTGTTTACACAAGTGCATCTGGTCGCTGTAGTAATTGATCAAGACGTGTCTGTGAATTAGGACGATGAACTGCACAATATTGTTTTGATAATAACTGGTTTAGGTTAGCGTTACTAGGCCTTCAGTAAATAATCACATAAGTACCATATGGTTGTTTAGCTCGCCTTTACGCAATTCTTATTGAAAGCACGTGTGTTAAGCGCTTGACACAATGATGTATACTTTTTTGAGGAATTGGGCAGAACGGAATTATGCAGTAAGGTCATGACTTTATAGGCTTATAATCCATCTAAAAAAACAAAAAATACTTACAATTGTTACATGTAATTTTCTTGCTTGACAGGAAGATTGTCGTATTCTTGTTTACTTGTTTGTGAGCTCTGGTATACGTCAAGTAAAATATCGAGCTACCAAAAGACTCGACCTCTGTGTCACGATTTCCAACTCAGTCACACAATTCAGAAATAACATAATAAATATGACTTATTTGGTGAAACCAATTTTGTATTCGTAATCTATCCTAACTTAAAGTTAATTAAAATTAATCCATCAACTTATCCAATTTTACTAAAAGACTATATTATGACGTTCAGACATCTGGTTAAAGGTCATTGGTCTTAGTATTTATCCATTTGATTGGATGCCGACATTTATTGAATGGCCTAGGCGTCTTACTAACTGGCCAATTTAGCAGATGGCAGCAAGATATGTTACCAGGCGTTTTTCGCATTCGATCAATAACTCAGTAAATAATACTACCTTGGGCGGCGCGCGGCGTACCTATGTAATAATCCAATCACGCATCATTTCTCTGCGCGGTTAATATATCGCGTATCACCTCCATACATCATAAAGGTATGGGCATACAATAAAGTGATGCATTGCAACTAGGGTTTGCATTATTTATGTTTTTTTTCGGTTTTAACGGGTTTAGGGGCCTTTATTTCCGCAATTTTCGTGGCAAACTGTTATATATACAGACACATATTAGGTATATAGTTTATGTTATGATTCAACTGTATGCTGGATGCTACAATGGCTAGTTGCGGTGCGATATATCACATCACTAAGCGATATGCCACAGTAATAGACTCGTGGTCTGGTAAAATCGCATCTGTTTACTGAATTATCTGGCTGCAAATATTACTCAAACCTTCCATAACAAACAATTTTTTTATATTAAAACACTGCAATGTAGATAGATACTTTGCAGTGTTTTAATATAAAATTTAATAAGATTATTAATGTGTGTTTATGGATTAAAAAAAATATATCTTCAAATCATGAGGCCATACTTATGCAACACACTTCTGAACATAAATAGACTGTCAGCTCTCTAAATCGAATTATCCTATGATATAAAAAGTTCTGACCACAGATATAGGGTAAGCTAGATACCGCAAGATATCCGCTCAACGTGCCATGTCACCAAACTAGTGCTGCACAACAATATTTCATGCATTTATACCGTCCTTACCGGTCGATAGTCAACATAAAATTACCGAATTGTACCGACTGATCTAAAAAGCTACAATGAAAAGTATTTCGGAAACTTTAGGTCCCTACAAAACACGAACAAAAGACCCTTTCTTGCCCGTGATACTACCAACACACTGACTTCATTTACATGATGACCACATCTACGGCACCGTGAAGTTACTTCGGATTTCTTTCGATGAGGTTTACCTCTGGTTTAGGTCTGAATCCGATGTGCCGTCTTCGGGTCCGCAAGATAAATGCGTTTCATTAGGTATACTAATATCCCTTAACTCCGGTTCGCAATTTCGGAATGTTCCTTTCATGGTAGGTATTCTTAACTGGTTACTTTAAAAAAATATGTTAACTCAGTTATACTTATAGTGTAAATAACTGGTACCGGTGAAGGCAGAAAAATGTCATGCTCTGTTTTCAGACAATTTAATGTACACGCAGTATCTCAATTACTCTACATCTGTGGTGTAGGCACATTAAATTTGATGTAACTCACATAATGTAAACACTTCTTACACTTCAAATGGCATCACCCAGCCGAGGTTAACGATATTCGTGACGTTGAGTGCCGCTTGATGATGATATCATTAAAAACCGCTGACTGGGATTTGTTTATGACACACCCGTAAATATTTCTTTTTTAAGGTTTGATTCATACCATTTTTATATTCACTCACTTAAGTATAAGTCATCCAAAGTCAGTGAATAGATACCTACTTAGTTATTATTTAACATCAATCAATCAATCAATTAGCCTACTGCAGTCCACTGCTGGACATAGGCCTCTCCATAATTTTACATACATACGTGTATATGTACATATACATGTATACATATAATACGCCGTTATCCCCGGAGGGTTAGGCAGAGGTAAATTCACACCCACATTTCACCATTGTATTAGATCCTAGTAATAGAAGGTGAGCCTATTAAAGTGTTCCGGGCACTATTGTTGACTCAAGCCATCCATCTGATGCTGAATCTGGGTTGTATCTATCTGATGTTAAACAGCCCTATCCCTTAGTCGCTTTGTACGACACTGCATGGGAAGAGATAGGGTGGTCCTTAATCCTATAATGTACCAATTAAAACTCCAAATACACTAAATTTATCATAGTATTAACAGAGATTTGGGTGGTTTGTTTGTATCAAGAGGATTAAAATTTCGATATAACGAGCAAGTTCACTTCGCCCTCTTTCAAGAGCAGTTTGCAATAACAACACAAACTCAACTGAAATAACTCACAAACTAAAATTGCCTAGTCCTCTACTTAATGAAGCTGGCTAAAATCAATTTCACTTGGAAATGCTATTAAGGGCACGATCAGGGCAAGCAGATTGTTTGTGACTGTTTATTTGCCCTCTAGGTAGCTATTTATTAATGCGGATAAATTGGAAAAATTATTACTTTTGGTGATATAGTCCAATATTGACACATTTTATGAATGCAATGTTTCATTACCGTGGTTAAAATAAATGGGAATCCATCGATGTTAAACGAGACACGAAAATTGTGCATCACGTCATGTTGTTATTGTATAGTCGCTATGTGGTAAAACTGTTTTCTTTATATATGTATATGGGTATAATAAGAACAAAAATATATTTAAGAATGTCTAAGAATTTGCGCAAACTAAAAATTTTGTAGCTAAGAGATCGGATGATGTATTACTTTGGAAATTGGAGCGTGTTTTTTAGCCTGTCTCAAGTAATAAAGATGACGTTCTTTATCAACAAAGTTTAAGACGGATATTATAAAGAACTTGGCAAAAAGTAAGTTTCAACTCAGCTGCGCGATACCATATTTGTAATTACTTTGCTTTTCTAACTTTGGTTTGAAAGGCATTTGCTTCAAAAATATTACTGTTATTTTCTACTACCCGTCTTCCCGTGACTCTGCCCGCGCGGATTTAGGTTAACGCGACTTTTACTCATATCTTCAGTCGTACTAAACCGATTGCGATCAAACAAACGTAAGATTTTAAGCCTGACCAAGACATTTCAAACAAAAAGAAACCACATCAAAATAATTTCAGTAGTTTTTGCGTCCATCGCGAGCAAAAAGACAAATAGACAAGAATTCCAAGATAAAATATTTTGGTGCCATATTTAATGTAACATAACACAAGTTTTTTTTTTATATAACTCTAATGTACTGACACGACCGCTTTACAATTATATGTATAATAGTATCTATAGAATTGATAACAACAAAGGTAAAGTCCTTGCTCTAATAAATGGCATCGATACTTACGTTGTTTTTCATCCTCATATTAACTCACCTTACACGCATATCCCGGTTCTCAGTTTGTCCACGTCTTATTAGGTCACCCCCTTCCGTCGCTACTACTTACTGCCATTCACCTTGTTTTCTTTATTAGATTCCTACACAGGTTTTGATATGAATTATGTTTATAAACAGAGGTAGATAAAATTAATATAAGAATATTATGTATAGTATCATATAACCTTATATGTGTTTGTATACTGTATTATTGTATAATTATATTATATGAAAGCGTAAATTTAAACATAGCCTTAATAATAAAACACCTTAGGACTAATAAAACCTAGCGCAATTTTCCCTTTAAACTTAAAAGAACGGAACCACATTGAACGTCAAGTACCCAATTCGTGCCTGAATTGCGTAGCTCTGGAGTAATGATTACAGCCATTACTGCCCTAATCAAGTACTTAGTTCTTGTTCTAAGTACTGATAAGGCACGCTCACTAAGGGACAAGAAGAAGTCGAGAGTCCTCGAAGGCGAGGCTTGAAAATGATCGTGATATCACAGTATTCCATGACGAGGACTTTTTAAGCAGTTATCGTTGAAAATTTTCTTAATTTGACACTCTTTGTGCTTTATTTTTAGACTCTTGTCATTTAAAGATCCCATCTATAATAGTACAACCGATTTAGCTCAATTAAGGGGCAAACGTAGAAATAATTCCTAGTAGCAATTTTCTTTCTGAATTCGTTGAGGGAGGTCCCTGGTAGTCTAAGTTTCGATTTGCGTGGTATTCGGTTCGTTGTGTTCTCCGTGATCTTGAATTTAAGGATACATTTTTGTTTACTGAATAAATCGTTTAGTTCTAATTTTACACAAAAAGTTGTTACTACAAAGTTGTTTAGAATTAAATTTTCTACAATCTAACTCTTCTTAATTTTTTTCTGGGATCGATATTTTTTGATTTATACCCCAAAAAGTGGTAAATCTTTGTTTGACTTTTTTGACTTATGAAAAATTCCTAGTAGCAATTTTCTTTCAGAAATCATTAAGGAAGGTCCCTAGCAGTCTACATTTGATTTTGCGTGGTATTCGGATTGTTGCGTAATCGGCCATCTTGAATTTAAGGGTAAATTTTTGTTTACCGAATAAGTCGTTTAGTTTTATTTTTACACGAAAAATAGTAACTAAAAAGTTGTTAAGAATTAAATTTCCTACCTTTTAGTATTCATAATTTTCCACTAGAATCAATATTTTTCGATGTATACCCCAATAAGGTGGTGAAATTGTATTCAACTTTTTGACAAAGGAAAAACTCCTAGAAGTAATTTTCTTTGGAAATTAGTTGGAGCAGGTCACTGGCAGTCTAAATTTCGATTTGCGTGGTAACTATTCGGTTCATTGCATTCTTCACCATTTTGAATTGAAGGGTGAAATTTTAGTTACTGAATAAGTCGTCTATTTTTAGTTTTACACGAATGATGGTGATAAAACTACTTTTTTCCTTTTTGAAATTTAATTCTAAACAAATTTTAAATTACCATTTTTAGTGTAAAATTAGCATTGGATTAACTAGATTTGGCATACCTATTCTTCACATTCATAGAAATAATGTTTGAGCCTACCGTCACACCTGTTCATCGAAACATACTCGTCAGCTTAATTGGTGCGAGCGTAAGACAATGGGTTCGACTATTTAGCTTTCGGTATTATGTACGAAACCCGTCTCGCATACGGTTTGTAGATATCGACCCGGGATACAGCTAGGTATTTATTCGTACCCTATGTAGATATCGTTTAATAACGTAATCAAATAGTCATAGAACAAGTATATGAAGTGTAAATAAAATTCAAAGTTAAATATGATTTTATTCGCCGAGGTCACATAATAGGCAGCACTTATGAAAGTCAACTTCACAAGGCAATAACTAAAGTCAGTGAGACGGCAATATGAACTAACGCAACCACTATGAGACACTTAATTAATCCTAAACTAATAAAGTATAAAATAGCATTTTTTTTTTCGAAATATATTGTCTAAGTACGAATTTTAACCTGGAAATGCTCAAACATAAACTGGTCTCTGTATAACAATATTCAGAGTTTATTCTTTTCGTATCTACTGCGCAGAGTAAACATTAAAAACATCATCTGTTCATACAATGGCACAATTCCACATCCTTGTTATGGCGGGTCCTTTGTTCGCTGTATGAATTTCGTACTTTCGCACAATTTTCACTGTCCTTATAGTGAGCTGCTGTTAACACGTGTCTCGCTGTCTCGCTGTCTCGCTGCACGTAAACCGAGCTGTTACAGTTTCGCATTTTCGTGTTAGTAAATTCAGCAAGTTATTATGTTCTCATTTGCAATTTACCTATGTTATGTTTTCTTTTGACCAACACTTTACTTATGAGTGAAAATTATTTCCGTGTGTTGATTGTTTGGGTTGGAATATCTTTTACTTTATTTTATTTATTTTGCAACATTTACTTTATGCTCAATCATATTGAAGCTCATATACCTAGGCCTTTCCATCGCTCATGGAATCTCAAGTCAGCTTACTGTCACCCCATATTACTCAATAAGGCCCCGGCCACAACTCCACGGCACGGCGCCGTCCGCCGTCGCCGTCGACGGCGACGGCGCCGCGCCGTCGAAATCCACGGCGCCGTGCTACAAAATGGCTACAAAAAGTGGACGGTGTGTTGCAGGGGGCGATTCTCAATCGAAATTTCTCAGATGGCGAGCGCGCAATGACATATAGTGTCTTACTAAAAATACGTCAATGTTATTAATTTACATGAATTATATTATTATTTATATTACAACATTTTACTTTAATATTTCAGTGATATATTAATAATATTTCATAAAATTACGAATTCATTATTAAAAACATATTTTTTTGTGGGTGGTGCATTGTCGCGATTCTGATTAGTAATTAGATACGCAATTGACGCGAAAATCCGCCCCAACACAACATAGGATCACGGTCCTATGTTTCGAATCGCGTCTTTCAAAGACTAATGATACGTCAACCAAGAAGTGACAGTGAGACAACAAACGTATTAAATATAATGATGAAAGAGTGCGTTTTTCAGCCTCAAATATCAAAGAACAAACGGAATTACATTTCACGCTTAATTTTATTTTTTCTATATTTACATTTCTTGAAATAAGATTACGAAACGTATTATAAAAATTACAAACTATGTCAAATTTAGGGTTGTCAATACAAATAAAAATTAGTTTTCCCATGCATTTGGAAGATTTTAATTAATGAGGTGAACTTCTTTGCTAATATCAAAAATGAACTTTAGACAGTAATAATAATTATGTATAATTTAAATCATATTTACATATTTTAGCTATCTGAAGATCTAAGATGCGCGTTGGCGTACACTTTTAAGCATTTCGAGTATATAAGGTACCAGCCATCCTGCTGTACTGTTATGTCCTTTTTGTGGGTATCCGAAGGGATACCCACACGATAAAGAAATAACAGACTTATAGTTTGGATGACATTATAGGCTACATTTTATCCCTGTATAGGTTCCTCTAGATAATTTTTATAATGACTATCGCATTGAGATTAAAAAACCCAACTGCAAGCTACTTTCGACCTTAATGACATTTCTTAAAAAATACGTTTTTTGACATGTATAGATGACGTTGATCACGAATATGAAAAAAACTGGGTATTAGTTGCCGTCGATAAGGTCGAAAATGGCTTGCACGTATTTTTGGAGTCTCTGGGTTATAGTCAATGTAAAAAATAGGCGCAAGTCATTTTCGACCTTATCGACGGCAACTTATACCCAGTTTTTTTTTTCATATTCGAGATCAGCGTCATCTATAGATGTCAAAAAACATATTTTTTAAGAAATGTCAATAAGGTCGAAAGTAGCTTGCGGTCGGGTTTTTTAATCTCATTGCGATAGTCATTATAAAAACTATCTAGAGGAACCTATACAGGGATAAAATGTAGTCTATATTGTCATCCAAACTATAAATCTGTCCTTTTTGTTGAGCGAAAATCCTCTCAGATACCCATAAAAAAGGACATAATCGCTAGGCAGGGAGATAGACCTTTTTTCTATACGATTTAGGTGGCAGACTAGCACACGGTCCACCTGATGGGAAGTGGTTACCGTGGCCTTTGGAGGTATGTAACACCCTCTTAATTTGAAATAATACAATTTAGGTATCCCGAAATTAGATTCTTGGGGATTGCGGAAATAGGATCTTTTATTTCATGCAAGCGGAGCCATGGTCAACGTCTTGTTATAATATTTACATAAAAATAGAAACAATAATAGAATCCGTTACAATTCGTTTTTTATTCTAATTTAAGTTCAAATTGCAATTTAGTTTTTATTCTTATCCTTATTTTTTGGTATAGCTTCACTTTCTTCTCACATTTGCGTTATTTTATCCGAAAAAGAATTAATCGTGAAAGACATTTCAGATGTAATTTAACAATAATTATTTAGGGAAAATTTTCATATGGTACGCACACTGAATTTTTCTCTGAATTAATATCGCCATTTCAATCAAACCGAGACGTCATCCGTCAAGCTCGCGACTAGTGTGAAAGGGATAAAATATAAATGTTTACTTCAGAATTTTTACGTTCGTAAAGTTTCGTTTTCAGGTTACAGTTTTTTTGACGTCGAACTATGAAGTCGACTACTCTAATTGGGGAATTGCCCTCCCTTATGTCACACTTTCCACGTGAATTTCTACGGCGCGGCGCCGTCGCCGTCGACGGCGACGGCGGACGGTGCCGTGCCGTAGAGATGTAGCCGGGGCCTAAGGCTACCCGTCAAACCTCTCCTTCGTTCATTCGATCCAATCCCGATTACATCCAAAACTTGCACTTTAGATCACGGGGTCGGCTCTTTTACAGTAACGTTTTATTTTTTATTTATTTTGCCTCTATTCTGAACCCGGAACCTCAAGTCTCATCCGCCAATTACCAACTTGGTAGGGTTACTTTGGGAAATATATGTAGCCGATGATACCAAGAGGCCAGCATAACAGTAATAATGTTTTACGAGGAACATTTTTAATTAAAAATTGTTGCAAAGGTTTCAGTGTGACATTATTGAAAAACATTTAATTCCAGATTTTTAGCTTCACTGCCAGTCTAGTCAGAAAACTGATATTTTTATGCTGCCTTTTATAAATCGAATATAGATTGTGTTTCCTTTGAGAACTTCGTTGCGCATTTCAGACAGTAAATTGGAAGCGATCGATTGTTAGCAATGCCTTTGTAGCAATTTAGGAACACGTTAGTTTATGTGAACGCTCAATAATGAAGTTAAGTGATACTGCATAAATTTTGTGATCAGAAGTGCTGTACTGGTTAGTTGTCCTGAAGGTGGGCCTTGAAAAGTAATTTAAGAGACATCTGTTATTTATCAGTGAATAACTACCTATTCATTCCAGTTTGTTTAACTTTTCACTACATTCACGCGCAGTTTTTAGAGATAGCTTAGGATGAAATTAAAATTCATCATCAAATCATTCGGGTCCGGTTAAGGGATAAATTGCGATTCATGGTACCAATCAATTGCCAGAAACTTTGCTCCGCAACTTCGGGTATACGTTTGATGGTAGGCCTACTTCTATATTAAGAAGAGTTACAGTTACTAACTCACATAATTATTGGGTGCGTTGACATTTTCAGCTCGTGCGTAGGTGACGGCTTTTGAACAAAATAATTTGTAGGCCATTTGTGTGGTTTTTAACATCGCCAGTAAAAATGAGGACTATATCGTGTGGACTACCGCTGAAGCTACAGACTTGAAGTTTTGGCAGTTGATGCTTTTTATATTTTTAAGTATCCAAAGGAATTATCGTAAATTACACGCCTAATGTGGTAAAATGATAAACGGCTATATGGAAGTTAGAATCGAAATTTCGTTTAACTGCACCTGGTTAGATATAAGTGTACCTACCTATGGAACAGCTATTTTCAATATTTCACCCTTAAAGGAAAAAAAAAGAAACAATTGTATGGAAAGAAAGTTCATCGTTTTCGAAGTAAAGCATAAAATTTCATACTCTCCTGGTTAAAAATAAATAAACACGTGTATCGGTGTTTTCCTACCAATTCCATACCTCAAGCCATCTAAACTCCAATAATAATTAATAAATATTTATTTTTAACAAAGCCAGTAATGATACTTGAAGTTGTATTAGCCAGACTGTAATTGAATTTCACCAATCAATCGCGGTTCCAGGTTAATAAATAACTATGATGCCTTTCCTTACACGTCCATAAACCAAATAGTTTTACCTTTACGTGTTTTACTTACTTCTTAAGTACGTACCTATTAACAGCTTTAGTGCTCGAATAAAATAACAATCCATTCGTCACGGTTGGTTCCTCGGCACACATTTACTACACTAGTTAATGTTTCTGGCATTTTTTTTTACAATTTACCTCATTATTTTAGACTTAGTTTTGATACTTGAAGTGAAAATTTATTCCGTTTTTGTTTACTTTTTATATCCCACGTGATTTTTGCGTAAGCATGTGTAAATTTATTAACAGCGTAATGCGTAATATATTTTCAAATTAAATGTCTTAATATTACCAAGTACTAATTAAATGTATGTTACCCAATGATTTAAGTTAGGGCTTGTTATTTCTTCGAAGCAATTTTTTACAATTTCCTTAAGTAAATATTTTCAGTTCCGGATTCCCAAAATGCCGCCTCATACCGTTTGCAAACTTATAACAACCTTCCTTATATGCACAGTTGGTTGATTTTTTTTTTCTTGCGGAAATACCCACTAATATCCCGCCCTCCTCCGCCGGTCTGCGGGGGTGATTATATCAGATTCGAACTGACTAAAACCGAACATCGTCTCGGGTCCCGTACGTAGTTTCGAATTCTCAGATGTGACCACCAATAAGACAATTCCTTCGCACCATTTTATTATCTACTTTGGCATAACAACTTAAGCATAACTTTCAATACTATCATAATAAATAATAAATGTGTTTAATGTAATAAATGTATAAATTTGGTCGAAAAATATATAGATTTATATAATATTTATTATTATACATTATATATTTATATAATTTATTTATATTATTTATATTTTTCGACCAAATTTTAATCGTATATAAGGCATATTTTTGTTTATACGGTCACCCCTAAGCCGCAAACATGTTTATTTTGCTTACATAACTCATTTCCTTAAGCAACATTTAACAATGCGCAATAGTGTCTTAATACCCTAGAAGTTAATTATTTCAGCGTATTATTATATGCCTATGAACATTATTCTTCTATATCGTTATGCGTACTAGGCTTCAAAATATTCTATATTCAGAATGCCTAATGCTTCTGTTAGCATAGTTAACCATTTTGTAGGGAACGGAGGTCATTAATTTGGCAAAAAAAGATCTATCAATCGACGAATCACCAATACACGGCATACACCTATTTATTACTATTTTAGAGCCTCAGTATGAATCTTACAAATGCCTTCATTCACATGTAACTGTTTACAGAGCGTATTCAATCTTTTTAAGACTAGTACGATAATTATAAGTTTCTGTCCGTAATGAACACACATACAGACAGACGCTACTTTCAAGTGCAAATGCGTACAGTTGCCTATTTTATTAATAGGTATTTATGTAAGGCTGGTGGCCAACCTTGGCGGTATTACGTGCAGTTGGTACATAATTAGCAGCAATATAGAGAAATCTAAGTTTACTAATATTTTTTGTATCTAAGGTTTAGGTAACCTAACAACTTTGTAATGTAATGATAGAGCGTTCGACGAATCAGAGGGCATGATGGGTCCCCATGAGTATGTAGATATTATGTGTGTATTTGCAAATAAAAATATAGGAAGGTATTTTTATATTTTTATTCGCATTCTAGAACACATAATACAAGTTAATTATGATATAATATAACAGTATTATACTCAAGAACAATAATTAATAACAATACTATCGCATTGGGATTACAATGATAAATACCTGATGTATTTAAGAAAGATAGAAATAAATAAATTTAAAATACTATCTTGAATCCCGCTCTAGCGTTATGGACGAGAGTTACAATATAAAATATAAAAATAGTTTGGCTTTCTAAATTTATCTATTAAGGCATCTTGCCTAAAAAACCAAAGCACGAACGAAGCTTGATTACCCAGGTACTGTACCTATCTAATCTTTAAATGTAACAGTTTTACTTCACTTATCAAGTAGTTTAATATATTTAAATTTCAAAGTTCTGAAAACCATAGAGATATTTATAAATTACGAAGCCCCATTTATGAAAATCACGTTTTAAGAACGCGTTATAATTTTACAACCAAAAAATATATTTTAAAATATTATCGAAAACGGAATAAACGTGACGAAAAAACGTGGCAGGTTTTTTTGTTATAAATCATACTGGATAATATTGTTTGACATATTTCTCTCTAATCGATTTGAAATTTGCAAAAGCATTTTGAAAAGGTGTCGTTTTTGTCCCTGCTTTCTATTAGTTCTGTTGGGACCATCTTCATGCGGTACTCACGTCTGAATTGTAACACCATGCCACGAAGACAACATCTCTACTCTTCTTAGAGAAGTGGCCAGGCGGGACAGACTCAATCATGTCTATAGAGTCATTTTCGATCAATAAAATTATAGAAAAATCCTTCACGCAGTCTTGATACGATATCAATCGCGTTAGGACCTCAATAATATTGTTGAGAATATATCGTATCTAATCCTGGTTATTGAAGGATTGACTTGATTACCAGCATAGCGTGGTATTTGGCGGTAGAGTGTTCTACTCATATAGTTCTACTACTTAGTCGCGATGGCTCTTGGACTTAGGTCACTTCTAATAAGCAGCATAACATTTAGTTTATAGACAGTCTAAACCACATTGTAGTCAATTTTAACTGTCTGCGTCAGTATTGGGCATGTATATTGTGGTTATCAGATAAGATGATGTACTTGTATGAAGTTTATTGTGGTCGACTGTTACGAAAAACCTTTCGTTCTGTAAAATAACACTCAGTAGGGCTTTCTGTAATGAATTCTTCCAATTTGTTATCACTTTATTCATTGAAAAGAATGATGTAACAAAACAATAGAATTTTAATCTTAATTGTTATATACAATGCATTCACTTTCGAAGTTATCCACGAATGCGGAACGTTGCGTTGCCGTGAAGAAATTGTGAATAGATACGGAATAGTGTTGAAAATTGTATTTAGGCTAAACGTTTTTAAAGACGAACGTGGTAAAGTATCAAGAAGTAAAAGAAAAAGGTATTTCACACCTATGGGTACATAGATATGTATTTATTACTTTAAAAAATCTAGTCCATCCAAGTAATAAGTAAATGACAATAGTTACACTACACCAATTTACTAATAACGTGACGATAATAACCGGGTATCATAATAACAATAACGATATTTTTGTTTGTTACAGGTGACAAAAGATTTTCCAATAAACATTTGGGAATCAAAGTAACCGTAGTAATACTGACTGTAGTCAAGATAGCAGTGGATCCACATACTTCAGCTGAGGAAGAAAAGTAGTCAAATGGTAACTATTAGTAAGAAGCACAGTAAAGAAAAGCTCACATTAAATGGGTCGATAACTTGATAAAAATCGACGTTATTGTAAGCGTTACCCTTATTAAATAGCTACTGATAAGTGGTGTAGGTTCAGTTTCAAAAGTGCGAGTCGGCTCGGCCGTAGATGGTTCATATTTATTTTTGAACGAGGAGCCCATGTTCAGTAGCAGACACTTTATGGTGGATATATTTTCTTATTTATTTTTTCAGAACAATAATATTACGTATATAAATAATATTCCACTTATGTTCAAGCATGCGAAATAAATAGCAATGTCTGTAATATCATAAACTTTTATTCATACTACATTTGGTATCTTGAGAAGGGCTCTTCATCGAAAAATGCGTCCCTCAGGATGGATTTCATACCGTCTATTTATATGCAAACAGTAAAGATGTCGTTCAAGAGGATCCATAGGCTGCTAGCCTAGGTCTTATTTTTTCATTGTTGCTACCGACCACCGAGGGAATGTAAATGGGATCCCTTTCTTATCATAAAATGTTTTGTCCTAAAATGTTTTGGCATAATGAATTTGGCATACCTAATTATACTTGGCATAATTTTACTACTTATGTAATTATGCCAAAAAAAATATGCTAAAAGATCATTAGTCTAAATTACCATAATGCCAAAATAGGTTATGGTTATTTTATTTTATGCAAATGGATAGTGAATCAATGTAAATTACCTATATCATAAACTAGCGGTCGTCCGTGACTTCGTACGCGTGGAGTTCGTTTTACCCCCTTAGTCAGGTTATTTCTTGGCGGATGTCTATACTCTTTAGGGACATAATTATACCCTTATTGTAGTGTAATGGAGTGACGTAGGTAAATTAGAGACGACTGTACGTTTCCATAATTCGTATAATAATGTCTAAAATATATGAGTGCAGTTACATTATATAGGGTAAGGCGAGCTGCACACTACACCTCCCCTTTTTACAAAAATGATTTATTTTATAAATTATTTTTACAAATATTTTGCAACATAATAAAAAAAAATACAAAAATACAACTTCACATAACATAATATGTAATTATACGTGCAATAGGTAAAAAACAAGGAATTTATTTTATGTAACAAATAACTTTGTATTGTTTTTATGGGTAACATACTCTTTCCCATCTTTCAAAATTTTTACATTTGGTGGTACATCCTCTAGTACTTCGTAAGGACCTAAATACAACCTATCTAACTTATTTCCCATTTGATTTTTAACTAAAACTAAATCTCCACACTTATAGCTACATGCATTCATATTCCTATCATAATTTATTTTCCTTATCTCTTTACTTTTTAATAAATTTAACCTAGCTTCAGTTTGCGCTCTTTGAAGTCTATATTTTAGCTCCAAAGGGTAAGAGTCTGGATTGTATAAGGGATCTACGTGCATATTATGTGTTAAATTAGTTGGTAAGTTACAATTTTTACCAAAAACCAACTCGAATGGGGTATATTTTGTCTCAGTATGAACTGCGGTATTAAAAGAAAAACACCAGAAAGGAACCCAAGTGCTCCAGTCTGTTTTGTTGTTTTCACACTGAATTCGCAGATAATTTCCAAGAACTCTATGAGTGTTTTCTAAGCCTCCCAGAGTTTCATGGTGATAGGCTGTAGAATGGAGTTTATTTATGTGTAATAAAGTACACATCTCAGTGAAAACTGATGACATAAACTCTGTGCCCTGATCTGTAATTATTTCCTTCGGGATACCGTACCTTAAAATAAAATTATTTACAAATAACCTAGCTACTGAAACAGTGTCCTTCCTTTCTAAGGGATAAGCTTCAACGTATTTCGTTAAATCACACTGTAACGTTAAAATGTACTTATAGTTATAGTTATCTACATCTAAGGGGCCCATTATGTCTAAACTAACTCGCTCAAACGCTGTGGATGCCGTGGATGTGATAACCATCGGCTCCTTGGTGTGCCTGTTGGAATGTTTTTGAATTTGGCAACTTTTACACTTTTTAACGTACTCTATGACGTCATTATACATTCCTGACCAATAATAATATTTCCTAATATTATTTAGCATCCTATTCACACCCGCGTGTCCGCTGGTGGGCAATAGATGAAAGTCATTTAAGATCACAGTCTTTGTGTCTTTGTCATCGATTCTTGTCACGTCTTTGATAACAAGTAACTTAGGAATATCACCTATACAACTCATTTCTTTTAAAACCTCGGTTATAAAACTTTTATAGCGCTTATTATTTATTATGACGAGCTCTTTTAAATTTATTTGCTTACAAAAGCGTTGTAATTCTCTCGCTAACACACTTACGGTCGATAACGATCGAGATATTACAAAAATTGCTGATTTTTCAGCAACATATCCGCAATTACCATTGTCACTAGTTAAACAGTGTAACTTCTTAATCTGATTTAACGTATCTTTACTACAATATAAAACTAACTCAACGCTGTCAATTGGACGTTTGAGAATTTCTACTACCTTAGGCTGATCAGACCTTGGGGCAGAAGATATCTCAGAAGTCGTGTCAGTAATGTCACAGTCAGTTTGTAACCTACGAGCTTGAGCTCTTGTCATGACCAATACTGCATGCTTATGCATATCTTTTAAATTCGTAGATGTAACGGGAATCCGGCTCAATGCATCTGCAGTTGCGTTGTACCGTCCCGGGATATAACTAATTTCAAAATCATACTCTTCAAGATAAAGTCTAAATTTTGTAAGTCGGCTTGAAGGGTCGGTCATGTTAAACAAATAGATTAAAGGTTTATGGTCTGTCGTTATATAAAACTTTTTGCCATACAAATAAGGTCTAAAATGTCGTACCGCCCATACGATAGCAAGTAGCTCTAACTCAATCACTGGGTATCGCGTTTCCGCAGGTTTTAAGTGACGGCTAGCATACGCGACGACCTTTCCATTGCTATTAGACAGTACGGCACCTAAGCCTTGTTTTGATGCGTCAGTCTGTAGCGTAAAACAATTGCTCTCGGTAAAGTCAGGATAGTCAAGTACAGTCGGACTCACGAGAATCTCTTTCAACCTAACGAATGCTCGTTCACATTCATCACTCCACACGAACGCTACATCTTTCTTGCATAACGCATTCAGAGGGTAAGCTATTGACGCAAAATTCGGGATAAAACGTCTGTAATAATTAGCAAATGCCACGAATCTTTTAACTTCGTCAGCATTCTGTGGTTTAGGATAGTTCTGAAGACACTCTATTTTTGATGGATCGGGGAATATACCTTCAGAAGTAATCTTGTGCCCTAAATATACTATTTCTTTACGTAAGAATTCGCACTTAGAAGGATTTAATTTTAAGTTAACCTTTCGCAAACATTCTAAGACTTGTATAAGGTTCTTGTTATGGGTTTCAAGACAATTTCCTACCACTGTACAATCATCCTGATACAAAAAACATGCTTTATAATTTAACCCTGACATTGCCACAGTCATGAGACGTGCAAAAGCGTTGGGTGACGTCTTTAAACCCATTGGGCAGCGCTTCATCTGATATTGTTTATCAGTAGTAAAAGCTGTAAATTTTCTCGAGCTTTCCTCTAAGGAAAGTTGATAAAAACTTTGACTGAGATCTAATTTCGAAAAATAGATATTATTCGACAATGAATCTAATATCTCAGTAATGTTGGGTAGTGGAAATTTATCGTCTTGTATTCTGTTGTTAAGTTGACGATAGTCCACTACAAGTCTCCATTTCTTTTCTCCTGACCTATCGGACTTTTTGGGGACTAAAAGGACTGGACTAGACCATTCCGAAACTGTCTCTTCTATGATATCGTTTTTCAACATATCATTTACTTGCCTTTGTACCTCACCTTTCAATGCATTCGGCAACCGATAAGGCTTAACGTACACTGGGGACGTATTTTCTTTTAATATAATAGAATGTTCTAATAAATTTGTAGTAGTCAGTGTGTCTCCCGGCAAGTGGAAAACATCGGCGTACTTTGCACATATGCTTTCAATACTTCTTTGTTCCTCCTTATTCAAATATGAATGTAACTCTAAAGTATTAAATAAAGTTTTAACTCTATTCGTAGTAATAGTATTATCGTCAAAGTTGCAAACAAAATAATTATCTAAACAACTAGTACTTATATCTGAGAAATGTATATTTACCGAACTATCAGTAGTATTTAAAATCCTAACAGGAATGAAACCATTTCGTGGTTTTGATATAACACCCGCTGTGTACACACCTTTATAAATTTCTTTGGACAAAATGACGCAATCACTTACTTGTGACGTCGGAAAATGTTTCATTATTTCGCAACGAGGCGGGATTGTAAACATATTACTACTACTCCTATTAACTTGAATAATAATGGATTGGTCTTGGTTTTCCAAACTCAAAGTACCATCTTTATAATTTAATATTCCATTATATCTCATAAAGAAATTCTGACCGAGAATACCTTCTGCGGTACAAGATAAATTCTCAAAAATGTAGAACTTTTGATTAAACGCTACGCCGTTAATGATAATATCTAAGTAAATATATCCTAGAGATTCTAAATAACCACTAATTCCCTTAATAGTTATCTTATCCTGATGTATTGAACTTAACAAACTCTCGTATAGCGATAACCATTCATACTTAAGCACACACAAGCTTGCTCCGCTATCTATTAATAAATTAAAATTACTATTATTTTTAAGTTGACAATTAACAACACAAAAATTTCCAAAACTAAAAATAGAATGAGTGCATTCTTTAGGGACGAAAAAATTCTCCGTTATTAGCAACAGTTGCATCACCTCGAACATTGAACTCTTGCGCACTATGCTGGACATGAGCATGGCCACGTGCTGTCCGCGCGCCGCGATTCTGCTGACGCTGCTGAACGTTTCTATTACTACCTCGATGTATGACCCACGAGGGTCTTTGACCTGAGTTCGTGCCATTGTCATTGTCATGTGTGCGATTCATTTTATTGGCGTTATAATAATTATTATTAGGGCGATTATTACCTCGGCCACGAAAACCTCGTTTATAAGTAAATTCACGCCTATTATTTTGGGTAGCTCTATACTGCATGACCTGATCCTGGTGTTGGACAGACATGGACTGAGTCTTTAATTCATTGCCTGAAGCCATTAGGGCTGCGGTAGACCCGCAGCCCTAATGGCTTCAGGCAATGAATTAAAGTCTCTCGATGCAATGATAGTACCGAGACGATGGTCAGCCAAACCATCACTAAACCTCTTGATTGCAGTCTTCTCATTGAGAGGACGCAATAGCTCGTAGGTATCACTATTATCGTTCGCTTGCGCTATCGTGAGCTGCACGAACAACTCCTCGAGCTCTGTACCGAATTTCTCGATACTTCTACGACCTTGAGAAGCTCTAAACAATTGTGTTTGCAAAGCAACTGTAGAGTTTTTTGGCAGTAAATATTTTCTAATGTCCTGTACCAAAATTTCAACATCCTGATACGTAGACTTAAGGCGAAGTTTCGCACTTGAAGACAATCGAGTTTTTAAAATAAATTCAATTAATTGCCTTTTACTTGCCTCATTTAACATAGAATTATAAAACAAAATACCATCTACGAGCTGCTTAGTCACCTGCTCCTGGCCATTCATTACCGGCAACAGGGATATGGCAGTTTTAATATCGAACGAATCACCCATTTTTGAAGTATCTAATAAATATGAAGAGTTAGTTTGACTACTATTATCTATATTACGAAATAAACCCTTTATATATTTAAAAATTGAGTAAATATCATCAACTAATGCTTGAAAAGATTCACAAGATTCTTTGCTTATCTTGCTATCAGCAACTTCTCGGTTCAACTGAGTCAAAATATACTCCAATTTTTCATACTCCTTTTCAGCTTCATCTAATTTTTTATATCCTAATTCTTTATTACGCCTATCTGGACCAAGTTTTACTAAAGATTCTTTTAAATATTTTAGTTTAGAATGAAGTTCTCTTAATTGTTGGGACATACCTTAATTATAATATTAAAATTTTACATCAAATTAAAAAAAAATAATGGAATCACTAATTGATAGACATCGCAAAAATATGCTTGGATGCGCTTACCGACACCGGATATGTAAGTAGGTCACGAAAGACGTCGAAGGTGGTGTGATTGCTTATTGCGACATTTATTTGACTACTTATTGAGCTGGAATTGTCTCCCGGCTGCTCCACATCGGACCCGTACTGTTATCTCCCGGCAGCCTGCACAACCTCGCATGGGCTTGAGCATACGCCACGCACCCGGCACCAACAGCATCAAAGAGGTTGACTACTCGAACCAGATTTGTTTTCGATCTTCATGATATTTTTTTGTGAGGGTCTTCTTTCGCTTCCTTTCTTCTCCGGAATTCTTCTATAAGTTAGATTTCATCTTCTTTCTTCAAAATTAATTTTTCTTCCATATTTCCATTCTTCTAGAGGTTCTTCTAATCTTCTAGTCTTCTAATCTTGCAAATAATTAAACGCCTTCTTCTTCATATTTGACAATTATTTAATAAAATATTAGTTGGAAAAATTGCTGGCTAAGGGTCGCCATGTAATGGAGTGACGTAGGTAAATTAGAGACGACTGTACGTTTCCATAATTCGTATAATAATGTCTAAAATATATGAGTGCAGTTACATTATATAGGGTAAGGCGAGCTGCACACTACAGTAGCCACAACTTGAACATACTATAAACATTTTCTGTGAAAGTATATTTCTTCATTTTTCGTGTAATTGTTACACAACAATTGTGTGCCGTGTTGGTTCCCGGTGGAGTAGAATAGGGCCACCCCATCTCTTCCTGTGGGTGTCGTAAATTTATTTATTTATTTATTTATAGGAACGCCATTGCTTAATACAACAATACTTATCATTCTAACACATACATAATTATTATTTCTTAGATGTTTAACCTTCTAAGGCAGCCACTGCATTCACAATATTATTAAGTACTGATCTAGTGTCGACTTTCGATTAAGCAAATTATAGAAGTTAAGTAGATCGACCAGTACTTTTCACGTAATCACACTTATAATTTACACTAGGAAAACTTATAATTATAGAAACAGTATTAAATTAATATTAAACAAATTAAAAAAAATAAGATAAAAATATATAACATTCGAATCAGGATTAAATCAGTATCAGATAAACATTAGGTACTATCGTAATTAAAAGTGCATTAGCACCGTAATGTTTATAATGGCTTGTCCGGTTAAACGCGTATCTATATGTATGTAATGTTTAACGCATACATTTATACGTCACACAGTATCGATATGAGAAAATATAAATGTGTGTGATGCGAAACAAAGAAAACGTTATGCTCGCCTTTTCATACTATTATGTTCGAAGCATGCATCTATATAATGCAAAAATTCGTGATTCTACGTAAGGCAGTGCGTAGCCTGGTCGGTAACAAGGCTGCTAAGGATATTGTTGAAATCGGATGTTGTGGGTTCGGATCTTAGTTTTTCCACTTTTTGTTGTTTTGTTTTCATGAAATTTTAGGAACAAGTTAACAGAATTAGAAATAATTATTTACAAATAGAAAAATATTATACTTAATTTACAATAGATTATAAATAAAACAATAGTTTAAAAAAAAAAGTTTATTAAAAGAATTATCCAATGTTAATTTGTGGTTATAATAATTTCATCCAAAAAATATACTTTTATAATAAAATTAATATTGCATATTGAGGTTATAGCTTAATTATTCATTTTCTCGAAAGTTTTTTTTCGGAAAAGAGGATTGAAACTTAACCTCAACCATACAGTCTTATACTAATTACAGGCCAGCACGTCCCTTGATAGGCTCAGTAGTCTCAACTGAAATTAAATAACAAAAATATTTAAACAGAATAGCTTAGCACGAGTACGGCGATAACAATATCACGAGAGCTTTCACTTTAAATTGAGCCTAACTATTTTATATAAAATATAATATATAATAACAATAACTTTTCTCTCTTTGCACCATTAAACCCCATATATTCTCAATCGGGTTCAAATCAGGGGATCGTGCTGGCCAAGGAAATTCAGTGGCGAGGAGTACTCATAACACGATTCCTGCCGGCTTGCTCTGCAAAGGGAAGTAATGGTAGAGATGCTTAAGTTTAATGCATTATTACATGTATTACACCTAAAATTCAGTACCTATCTAAAATTTGAGAGAATTTCATACAAAATTGCCATGGTTGTTCTTTGGGATTTGCCACCGGCTTCCCTTTTGAACATTTTCACCCTTCGCCAGAGCAAGGAATAACTTTACGTTCACTAAACCATTCGCGAAGTATGGTGGCTCGATGGATGGGACAATTATCGTGCACATTTTTTATACCACTTAGGTGGGAGACAAGCACACGGCCCACCTGATAGAAAGTGATTACCGTGGCCTTTGGACGTATGCAACACCAGGGGCGTCACACTCATGCTACCGACCCTGAAGAAACCTTCTAATGCCCTTAAACCTTCATTTATATCTGGATAGACATTTCGCACTGTGGGCAACATTATATCTTCTAACACTTCCACATAATTTGCACTATTTGCACGCGTAGATATTGGGTCTAATTCACCCGGCCCTTGCGCGCTAATCCACCCCCACATAATTTACACTTAGATTCAGTGTTCGGTACTATGTTGTTTTCACACCACCGTGTTTTATCCTTATGCCATAAATGTAATCTTCCTTTTTGAGATTACGAGCGTTATTCGTTTCATATTCTGCTACCATATAACGCCGCTTCAGCAGGTCTTCCACTTCTCCTCCAACTCTGCAACTCTTCTTCCTCAAATTGTTTCACGCAACGACTCCCAGTATTTCTCTAAAAAAACAACAACCATATTACACAATTGCAACCAATGAACAAAATTGCACTACAACAATATTAATTAATTAATTAACTTACAGATAAGCCCGTCTCATTAGAAATTTGAGATATATTCAGACCATTCGAATATGGCCACAATATTAGCTTTTGCTTCAATACTTATATTTGACATATTGATTTATTAAAAAAGAAATGTAATCGCTCGAACAGTAATTAACACAAACAGTCGTAACCATAGATGATATAATATATAAATAGGGTAGTCGTAACTGACTTCACCAACCAACAACTTCACTCATAGCCAATGAATCCATTTTATTTCAAATGCACCCTCAAATAATTATTTTCTCGCTAAGTTTAAAATTCTACCTAAGAAACATTTTTATATTCGTATCAACATTTATATATCATAACTTTTAAATATAAAACACAAAAAGTTATATTAGTTCCGGTAGGTTCGAACCATCACCGACAGGTTTCATACTATTCGTCAAGCCGCACATTAAACCACTCAACTACGGGGCGGCTTACCTATGATATTGAAATTAACAATATCAGTCAACGAGTGAACAATATTAATGTGTGTGTATGTGTGTGTGTGAATTATCTTCAAAGATTAAGGTCATAACTTCAAAAGTTTAGTAAGAGTACTGTACGACTAGGTTGACGTGTATGTGTGTGTGAATTGTCTTCAAAGAATAAGGTCATAAGTACGACTAATGTTGCCGCGCTATAGTTGCGACAGATTGGTACTGCACTTATGATCGCGATAGTACATATAAAATAAAATTAAAATTAGATCATCATTAAAGCAAAAGTAAACTAAATTAAAATTAATCGGCAAAATAAAATTAAAATTAATCAGTAAAAGGCGACTAAGGGCTGTTTTCCATCCGACAGTAAACATACAGCCCATGACGAAGTGTCCGCTAGACGGCAATAGGCTCGCCCCCTGTCACGTGGGATCGAAAATCATAGTTGACGAAATGTGGGTATTAATACACTTTACCTACCCCTTCGGGGATTTACAGGCGTGAGTATGTATTGCATGTTGTGTAACACTTGTTTGGCTCATATAACATCAAAATGTAAAAATACTGTTGTCAAAGTTCGACATACGTAGTATCTCACTGTGTCTGTTTGTGTCAAGACCATCGGAAGTGGAAGGAACTAACAATATCCATTAACTACATCATCAGACCTACTCGTCGGCTGCCAGTGAATACGATTAGGTCTAGCTCTCAGTAGGCTATATAGGGGCGTAGTCTGCTATCCGTGTCACCTCTATATTACTGTTATTACATCGGGCTGAGATAAGCCGCGTGTTCGTTCGGCTCACCAGTCGTGCGACAGGTTTATGCTTATTTGTACCATGACATGATTTTTCACTTTAGTGTATTTATGGCTATTTCTAACGCCTGGCGGACGCCATCTCTTCTTCATAATCTCATATATTCTCGGAACTACGCAACCTTATTCATTATTAGCAACTACCAGTGGCAAATACTCTATGTTCAGATTGCTAAACATAGGCTACTGGGACTGCAATAGGCTTGTTGACTGATTTAAAAAGCAATAGCTGTAGAGGATGACATGACAACAAACCATTTGTGATACGAAGAATTATGATCGTAACATTTTGCGGGTAATACTTAATTAGGTTCTAATTAGGACAAACGTAATGTTAATTCAGCAATGAGGAACAATACCGAATTGTTCTGTAATATTTGCGTGTTACCAAACAAGTCTTTAACTGTGAGACTTGCACGTGATATTTGACGTACTGATAGCTTCCAACAATCAACTATACACAGTTGAAAACAAAAGTGCAATAATTACAGAGTTCGTAATTTATGACTGTAATTAGGTATGTCGAAAGAAATCACATTCACTTTAGCGCGTGGAATCCGGCATATCGGCTTGGGAGGTGGTGATATACGTAAAAGAGGCTTTGGTTAGATTAGTACATCCTTGTACCGCAGTATATACCCATCAGACAGGAGAGCCTGTGACAATCTACATCCACAAGAAGTGTTGATTTGTTTTAAAACAAATAACAGACCAGAACCCGAGAGAGAGCCTGAAATAATTGGAGAGTGGTAGGCAGGAGTGGTGGCTGGGTACGAATTTTAGGGAACCAATGGGTCGTACCCCTGATAGCGACAGGTAGGACTGCTTGTCGTTCTAACAGAAGTAGATCCAAGAAAGAGACTCGTGTGCAGAACACATTGCGTTTGCTGCCCGCTTTTTTTCTGATATGGAGTCATAGTTATACCTTCACGTACGACGAGGCCTAGATTACACAAGTTTTCTCGGTAATAGAACCCCGCAAGGGAACACTAGCCCCTGAAAGATTGTATCAGTGGAGGCTTCCACACGCAAAATAGTAAAAAGCTGAAATGAAATGAAGTTTACCTTTACACCATTACTTACCATTTACTTAGCTTTCTAGCTTACTTATAATATAACCCATCTATTTTATTTGAACAATAATAATAAAAAGTTCAAATAGGAGCAAACCAAAAAAGTCCTACTTCGTGGTACCTACTGCTATAAGATCGACAATATATTTTCAATCGATGCTACCTCAATCTCTTACGAGGACGCGTCGGTCCCCTCACTAACAATTTATATCAGTAGACAAATTGTGTAACCTATAGGTGTAGGTAGGTCTAAAGTAAGTACCGTTACCTACTTCAATATAAATTCTTTTAAAATGGGGAAAGATTTTAATAAAAAAACATTTCTGGCGGAATAATAATATTCTACAACACACTACGCAACGCCGCGTAGACCTAAAGTAAACATGGCTACTACCTAGTGATATGTGTTTTAGAATGCTTATAAATACCTAATTATAATCAGATACATTTTAGTTTGTAAATAAGTATAAATTGCAAATAAACCTAAATATTGTCATGTCTACGAATATTTGCACTAAGTGGAAATCGAACCCGACTGAAAATCCAGACTGTCACTGACGGCTTATTTGTGGAATGTTTAAACGACGCAGTAATGTCACCGTATGACTTGCCTGTGGGGTAAGTTTAGATTTATATTAATAGGTTCCCTAGCACTGATTACCGCAGCTCATTAACATTCGCGTATTTGCTAACGAAGTTCTAAGAAAACAGCTTTAAAGTAAAGCTCATAAAGTACGTAAGTACCTACATTCATTGCCATCTATTGTGTCCCCTTCCCATATACTCCTAGGAATAGGCAATAGAAGTTATATTTGTTCTATACCTATTCAAGATAAATGCTCTGAATCGATTTTAATACAATCTTTTTTCTTGCGACTTAATTATGTATTTAAGTAGGTAATGAAATATTTTTTCCAAAGTTATGCTTAGTTTAAATTTTTTAGCTCATCGAGAAGTTATTCTAAAATCAATTATAAAATTCCATTTGAACAAGAAAGGGAGTTAATAAATAAACTTGATAAAAATATGATAATGTAATAATTTTGTAGAAGCCTTTCCATTTATCCGGCTGTCTTGAAAATGAACGATAATTAAAATCAGTATTGGAAATCCTGACTAATAACGTATTCATTGATCGCCATGCTATCCCCCAACCTTTAGGATTTGAAATATACATAAATATACCTTTAGTATGGCATGTCTAATGTTTCTATAAGTATAATTGAGACTGGAAACTACCTAGAATAAAAAGAAACGAATGAAAAAAGCCGTAGCATATTTTTATCTCCCTGAGTTGAAAACTGTATTCTAAAAACAAAATGACCAAAGTTCAATTTATCTTTTCCTTTCATCTCTGCTTGCAATCAACTCAACATTCACTTTCTTTCTAGCCATATCATCTTTCAAATAATCCGTCCATCTTCTCTTAGGTCTTCCTCTCCCCTTGTAAAGGTCTCCTACGTTTAATATCTTGCTTACTACTTTACTCGCATTTACACGTATCACAATTCCGAATTAGGACAATCAATTAACCAAAGAATGCAAATATTATATAACTACTAGCTGACCCAGCGAACTTCGTACCGCCATATCTTCCGCCCGCGTGGTATTCTGATCCCGATTTATCAGTGTTTCTCTACAATATTATGCATGTATTATACATATAAACCTTCCTCTTGAATCACTCTATCTATTAAAAAAACCGCTTCAAAATCCGCAGCGTGGTTTTGAAGATTTAAGCATACATAGGGACGGACAGACAGCGACAGCGACTTTGTTTTATAATATGTAGTGATGATGATGAAGATCAAAAAGTAACGCATTTTCAAGAATTAATGGAGTGGAAGTTAAATTCTGTTTCTTTTCATGGCAACTTCATAACACTGTTATAAGAGTTAATCAGAGTGGTTTATATTCTGCACAAGTTATAACCTGACAGGGCGAAACTTTTATAACTTTTTTTATCAAGCGATTGTCTTCGTAGCAACTTGTATTGAAGTTGAAGAAAAATATTAAGAGGCCTTATTACATTTTTCGAAGTTAATGTTTTACGAGGCTTTGTATTGTAAAAACGAAACGTAAACTTTCTAATCCGTTGTGTATGGGTTCTTTTCTTACTACAAAATTAAAAGGTTTCCTAAAAAACAATTAAGTAGTTTAGAAAATTATAACTTTTGCAATCGCCTTATCCTCAAAGGAATCATTATTAAATTAGTTTACAATAGTTATTATTTATTTATTAGTATTCAAAAATATGACAATAAGGCATAATGTACAGTCAGCGTCAGAGAAAACAGACCCCCTCAATACTTAAAGAATATGGCCGCCTGCGCCGCGCGCCGGCCGCGTCACATGACTCACGAATGACGTCACGCGATGCGATCGTCGCTGAGCTGCAAACAGCTTCATTTGCCTTTTATTTGCATGTTCATATTTGTAATTTTCTGATATTTTTCGTCTTTCGGCTCAATTGTATACCAAGATACAACATACTCACAAAAAGATGCCACATTAATTTATGTGCCGTTTGAGGATACGAACCCGCATCTCCAGCGCCAGCCGATTACTTAGACCGCGCCTTACTCCACTAGGCTACGGTTCACTTGATAATAATGGCGAAAATATGAATTACATTACCTATTCCTATTATCGAACAAAGTTGATTACGGTGTTATTTTGTAGACTTTAAGGTTCAAATTTCAACTACACCATATGTGATAATAATAACTGCTCAATTGACTAAAAGATAAGGTTGAAATTAGTATAGATTTCTCGTTTAGTTCAATAGATTACGCTTGATACAGCTTGTTGCACTACCGTCATTTTGTTTTTTACTTCAAAAACTTATCTGCTGTATGAGCTGCGGCTATAGTATTTTATTATACTTCGACGTTGCATCCTCGAGATTTATTATTCACTTGGTAGTCCACTTCTCATTCTACTAGGCATCGCACAATATTTTAGAGATCTAGAAAAAAAAGGTTTAGTACCCCCGCCTCCGGCTCAGCCGGCGGCGGCGCTACCGTCTTATGTCATTCGCTTTTCTTGTGCGGGCATCGCAACACCTATTAAATTAAATTAAATATTTTTCTGTGAATTCTTATATACTTTGCCAGTTTTTCGTGTGTATTAGGCAAAGTGAATAAGGGGAAACGTAAACAACGCAAAAGTAAACACGTTCGTAAGAAAATTAGGCGATTAGAAAATCAATTACGAAATTATTCTTCAGACACTCGGATGAGGGTAAGTCGTGAACTTTTTTACTACTTTTTTCCAAGTAATACGGTCGGGTTACACATGTAACTTTACTATGGTATATTATAAATTATAAATACGAGTCTATTAGACTCTTACAAACTAGCTTGTCATACCTACATGATACAGCGCAATACGATGATAAGAAAACACATGTAACTTTACTATGGTATATTATAAATTATAAATATGAAAGCCTATTATACTCTTACAAACTAGCTTGTCGTACCTACATGGTACAGCGCAATACGATGATAAGAAAACCTAACGTTCTTCTCCGTTGCTCCATGTTATTTTGGGAATAAATAGGTACTTTTGTGTACATAACCTGGCAAGATCCTACTATCGGTGACGTAATCACAGTCGATAAATTATACTTACCCTTTACGGGTACCTAGTGAAGGTGGTCATACTGCGTGACGCGATCACAGCACACCCATATATTTATTTCAACTCAAGCGGTACATTACTCGCTATACTCCGTGACGTGAGCACGGCTGATAGTGATAAAAGTCTCGTGTCGTAACGTGAGTACGAACAATGACTCAAAAATATTTCCGCTTAAGCGGTACATTACTCGCTATACTCCGTGACGTGAGCACGGCTGATAGTGATAAATCCTCTTTAAACTTATATATCCTCTAATAATTTATTGTACTCTCAATAATGCACCTACTGAGTTTTCTCTGCACCACCTTTGGTTGACTGGTAGAGAATGCCTGTGGCATTAAGTCCGCCTATGTACTTGTGCATGAAGTTTTATAAATAAATAAATAAAAGTTTCGTGTCGTAACGTGAGTACGAACAATGACTCAAAAATATTTCCGCTTAAGCGGTACATTACTCGCTATACTCCGTGACGTGAGCACGGCTGATAGTGATAAAAGTCTCGTGTCGTAACGTGAGTACGAACAATGACTCAAAAATACAAAAATGACCTAGATGTCATTAAAAATACACTACTACGAAAGTAGTAAGAGAGGTAACGCAATCGTTCCTGTTTTGTACTAACAGAATTGCCTAACGTGGATAACACTCACATAAGTGACGCGAGGCGGCCGTGGGCCGACTCAGCCGCAACTATTCAAAGCTGGGAACTGCGCTCCGATTCTGACGGGAGCTTACCATCTTCACATGTCAGATCCCTAGTGTTTCCCGCTCCTACACAAAATGTAAATAAAGACAATCCAGGTCCTTGCCTGAGCTGGCCCTCCAATATCTTCTGACCCAACTCCTACGGAGCCAACACTATCGAGGTTCAACCCAATGGAAGCAGCCGCAAATTCTAGCTCCGACTTGGCTAATGCGACAGTTAGATCCGACTTGGCTAATGCGACAGTACCACTTTCCAGTGATATCTTAGAGGCCCTTGGGATCCAAAGAGGAAAGATGAGGTCCTTGGTCCTGCTATTCCCGATGAAATCTCTAAAGGTTGGGGGCGTATCTTAACGGATGGCCTTACTAAAAAGCAAAACAGGACTGGAGATACCTGACAGGACCTTCATTCCAGATAACTCTCGCCTGGCTAAAGCCTCTTTATTAAATCCCGAAATCACACCAGCATTGGGTGATCCAATTAGAAATAGTGATAAACTTTCACAAAAAGCCCAAGACCATCTCGGATTAGGAATTGCAGGACTGACACACCTTACCTCAGACATTGGGTAAAAAAGGGTTGGTACTCCGGAAGAAAGTCTCTGAGGTTAGTCAAATCTTCTTAGATTTACAAAGACCAGGAGGAGACTAGTTATACCCTCCTCTATGATCGCGGACGTTAAAAGAGACACATTTCTTTTCGGAGAACTTCTAAATGAGAAGATAAAGGCGCAAGCTATAGATCAGGTAATATCCCATGCAGGTCGTCTTCGCCACTTCCTACAGGAGTGGAAAAACATTACCGACGATCCTATGGTACTTACAGTAAATTCAGGGTATTCATATCTCGTTCAAAAATTCAGTGGTACAACATTATGTACCCGAAAACATTAACCTTTGCTTTGCCGAGAAACAAATAGTTCTAGAAATATCTAAATTATAGGTACTCGGGGCAATTATAAAGTGTGATTAATGTGATTATAAACCTGGTCAATTTTTATCAAAAAATTTCCTAACTATTAAAGGTGACGGTACATTTAGATTTATTCTTAATTTGAAAAACCTTTTGCGGAGGTAATATATAAACCACTGATGTTTATCTCTGTTTATTTACCGACCGTTGTTGATTGAAGTAATATCTAATTAATTAAATAACAGTTCTTGTATACTATTAGTTGCTACTGTATGTAGTACTATACAAAAAGTAACTTAATACCAAAACAGGCATAGATATTTTTAGGATTTGAATTAGATTCACGTGGTATGTGTTTGAAATTACCGAAAACGTACAAAATTAACGGATTACATCTAAAAGATTTCTAAACGACACTTTATGCCAATATTTAGGACTCTTGTGCTCCACCTGTCCTGCAGTGTCGTACGGTTGGTCATATACCAAACGATCCGAACGCGGGAAATTCTTTAGCATTAAGAGAATGCAATGACGACTATGACCTCAATATGGCAATACCCCCTTATTTTTTTATTTAAAACTTTATACATTATTGATGATAACACACTGGTACTTTTTCCAAGATTTTTATTGTTAGCCTAACCGGTTTTGCCTCACGGC
The DNA here is from genome assembly GCA_914767945.1 of Eilema depressum. Lineage (NCBI taxonomy): Eukaryota > Metazoa > Arthropoda > Insecta > Lepidoptera > Erebidae > Eilema > Eilema depressum. The sequence continues at coordinate 8,811,131 of OU612026.1, forward strand.
ATTCTGAAAGGTTTACATTGACGATTATGAACATTTGGCTTATTAAAGACTACAATATAATAATATTTCATTTATGTAGGTAGTTTTTACTAATTATGTATACCAGTATCAACTTTTTTCCCCATAATTTGGGGAAATAATTTTTTAGTTCAGCCTTACATTATTTTTGTAAAAATTAACATATTAAACATAACACAATGTCAAAATTATGTCACAATTTACATTACAAATTTAAATTTCAGGTACAAATGGACATGTCAAATAAAAGTAACAATGTCAAGTTGCCTGTAAGATATTGCTTTTAGCGATAAGGCCGCCATTTGTACATTACCTAATTATGTTTGCCATTTATTTTATGTATACTTTTCTTTTTGTTTGGTGTACAATAAAGTTTATTTCTATTCTATTCTATTCTAATATTATAAAAATAAATTAAATTTAGAAATAAAATAAATTAATTTTAACAGTAGCGCTAGATACCTACTCTATCATTCCAAAAAATAGTTGACACGTATGGCTGTCCTGAAATAGACCTCTTTGCAACTAAAAATAACGCCAAATGCTTAATATATACCTCATGGCATCGAGATCCCGAAGCTTATAATGTAGATGCATTTACTATAGACTGGAGGGGGGAATATTTCTTTTACGCCTTCCATTGATCTTGAAATGCTTACAGAAAATTGTTAATGATAATACCACGGGCTTAATCGTAGTTCCATACTGGCCAAGCCAGTTCTTTTCTTAAATTGTCCAAATTAAAGCCTGTACACTTTAAACCTAAGCCAGGTTTGCTATTGCCTCCTTCCAGGACCCGCCACCCCCTTTGGAGGCGACTTACCCTGGTCTCATCTCTATTATCAGGGGAGCGTACGCAAGACAATCTTTGAGTGCCGAGACAATAGATATTATGATTGTATCATTGTCTACAAATTCGATTAAACAATACGATAGTGCTATTAAAAATGGTGGCAATTCTGCACTGATAGAAATTTGAACTATTATGTAATAGATATCCCTATAATATTAACGTCTCTAACATCACAGTTTGCAGCAGGTGCTAGCTATTCTACTTTAAATACTCTCCGATCGGCCTTGGCTCTGTTTTTAGACAAACAAGTAGGTAATGATGATGAAATAGATAGATTTTTAAGGGTATACTTGAGATTAGACCCAACTTTCTTAAATACAAGTCAACCTGGGACCCGAATTTAGTGCTGGACCTATTGGCCACATGGTACCCAAATGACGCATTGAGTAATAGACAAACTGTCTAAAAAATTGACGGCTCTTCGCGCGTTGTCAACTGCACGACGAATGCAGACGCTATCTTTGATTCGTTTGGCTAATGTCAATGTCACCACCGATAATAATTTAACGACATAATTAAAACATTTGCACCAGGCCGCGCAATGCCGACATTATTCATTCAATTTTTTCCTAATAAGCAACAAAGATGTCCCGCGAGGACATCACTATCCTACATTGCAGCTACTAAAGGTTATCGGGACCATCCACAAACCGATAGGTTTAAAGACCCGTCCATAACACAACCGCTCCAACTGTCAGCCGTTGGATTGAAAATGTAATGACGGAGGGTGGAGTCAATACCACTGTTTTCTGGCCACACAGCACGCGCCATGCCACTACCTCAGCAGCTGCTCGGAGGGGCATATCTGTCGATATTATAAAGAAAACCGCGGGATGGACCGAAAACTCCCTTGTAATTGCAAGGTTTTATAACAGACCTTTGGCCATGGATGATGGTAATAGCTTCGCAACAATGGTATCTGATTCTGACTGAATATTTCATGTTAGTCCTTGTTAGTTACAACACTAATAGTGTAAGATTAAATCTATCTCCTTTGCACAAATTTTCTTTCGGTTTCCCACCTATTTCACACCATCGCTAAACATCTACCAAGTGAATAATAAATCTCGAGGATGCAACGTCGAAGTATAATTGATGGTTAAACAAACTTACCTGTAAGTGAAGTTTGACCATAATTATGCGAGACGTTGCATCCGAAGAGATTTATTACCCGCCCAATCCCCGGCATGCTTATTACCAAAAGGCAAGCCTCCCGATTGCGTGAAATAGGAAATAGCTCTAAAATGAATGACATAAGACGGTAGCGCCGCCGCCGGCTGAGCCGGAGGCGGGGGTACTAAACCTTTTTTTTCTAGATCTCTAAAATATTGTGCGATGCCTAGTAGAATGAGAAGTGGACTACCAAGTGAATAATAAATCTCTTCGGATGCAACGTCTCGCATAATTATGGTCAAACTTCACTTACAGGTAAGTTTGTTTAACCATCAAATATTTGTGACAGCGCGCTAAGGTTGCAATTAGAATACTTCTTTGTCTTATTTACTAAACTGTGATTGAAGGTAACTTTATAATTCGTGGTAATTTGCATTGGTGTTAATCCTCCTCGTAATATTATTCAATTTATTAAGTTGTTGATCAGTTTTTTGAGTAAATTGAAAGTATGGTTCGAATAACAACATTTTTGAAAGCTAAAATTGTTATTCTCTGGAAGCAAGAATAGAGGCATAACGGTAAGAGTTACGATAAAAATATAGATATTATATACCTATTTAATGCTTAATCATGTTACATTTTCATTTACAAGTTAGATTTTTGGAGTTTCTTTTATTTATTATCATTTTCATTACAGAGAAATACAGTGCGTAGATGGATTCGAAGGTATCAAGCGACGGCTGATATAAAATGTGAACGCCAAGGACCTCGCCCAGTTGCTTACACTCATGAATCAGAACGGCACCATGATATTGTGGAAGTTCACTCAGTGGCACCCTTCAACCCTAAAAACGTATAAGACTTAAGAACAAGCGGGCGGTTAACATAAGGTAGGTAAGTAAATGATTATAATAATATTCTTTAAAATAAAATCACAAAAAAAAAACAGATTTGAAAAGGTTTATTATTTTAGGTTACTGGAAGGAGATGGATGTCATAAATGGGCCCAGGCGAGCTAGTGGAAATGAACAGTGAGCGATACCTTGAAGTGTTGAAAGACGTAATGCTGCGCATAATCAGTGCGGGTCGCATATCCAGAAGGACAAATTTACCTGGTTCAGGATAACCTTTTAGTGCATCCCGAATTGTGCAAGACTGGCTAAATGCACAAGAAGATATAACGGTGTTTGAGTGGCCGCCTAAAAGCCCGGATCTTAATCCTATAAAAAACTTGTGGGGTCAGATAATATTATATTATTATTAATACCTAATCCCATTACTCTTGTTTACAAGTTTAGTAATCTTCTAATGTGTTAACGATGCACCATCTGACCTCACATATTTTTCTAATGTTGTGTTAAAAGGGTTACTTATCAGAAAATGTGATCAAAGAGGAAGATGTATATTGCTATACAATACTGTTATAGTTTAGCATGTTGGTTCTTTCTTTGTGATTCATAGGCATAAATAACATTTCATTTTTCAACCATTCTTTTTTATTCAAAGATTATACAGAGTGTAAAAAATTAATGTTTGCAACTTTAAATAAATAAGTAAATAAATATTGTAGTTATGTTTCTAGAACTATGTGTAATATTAAACATTTTATACTTCACTTAGACCCTAAGTGAAGTAAACATTTTATACTTAGGGTATTGTGTTTTGTCAATAAATTTACGTTCTAAAAATAAGTAAATCTAAAAATAAGTAACCCCAATTTAACTCAGATAGAAAAACTGTATACTCAACCAGGAAATGGACTCCATGTAGTCCTAGAAATGTAATTCGAGAAATAAATTAATATTGTTCATACAACAAGCCTATCTTTTCTTACAAACCTCATACCTACTATAAAATTTGATTCCTTAAATAATAATTAACAAAAGTGCTTATGAGAATAAAAAAATAATTATACGAAATAAAAAAAGAACTTTGTGTCCGAGGATTTGAGCCCCCGGTTACGTATTCACAAAGCATAGGTCATAACCACTAGACCAACATGACATTTACACTAAGTTTCAAAAAACTTCAATGCTTTCATGTCATTATCAAGGGGGGTCCCTTTTCTCTGAAGCTTACTGTACATGGTTTACAAAAAACCCTTACGGGTTTGACAAGGCAACCGCAGTTAAACTACTCGTCTAAATTATACACAAAAGTAATTCACACAAAAGTAATTCACATAAAAGTAATTCACACAAAAGTAATTCACACAAAAGTATACATGTTTTTTTTATAATGTAAGTAGTATGAACAATTTTCTTAAGGTTTTAACCACGGAGGACAGAATATGATTATCATTTCCTTCTTCATGGTTTTAACCGTAAATTGCCTCAATAAAACTTAAGGCAAAGATAAAATTTACATGCTTTGAGTAAACATGGACTTTACCCAACAAAATTAATCTTCGCAGTTCTGTACCCAAAAGATTAACGTAGATTGCCTATTCTAAGTTTACACAATAGCGGCCGAGGTTAGTACCCCTATATAATCCTGGTATTTTCATTCAAACTTTCCAGTCACGAAACCAACGAGAACTTCATGTTTATTTCAGATGTAGCTAAGACCGTAACTTTGTTCATGTTAAAATCATACGTAGCGTATTTTTCAGCAAGAATTCGTACAACCTATAGGCAAGGGTACGGTTCAAATGGTTCATCTCAAGAGTTGAAGTCGAGGATACGCCTTTTTCCCTCCAGGTAAGGCAGAGATAACGGAGATACGGAGGTAGGACACGACGGTATTCCCGACCCAAATGAGCAGTCCAACTGGAGAAGTATCTCCGCCCTGCAAAATACCGCGGCTATAATAATCTCGTGTTGTGTTCTCGGCGATGAGAAAGGTAGCCAGAGCTCACTGGAGAGTTTTTAAACTGTCAGTGGGAAGATTAAAGGCTTGTCCTGCTTTGTCTTCTGCTCTGGTGACACAGGAACTGTCTGTTCTTACAGGGTCGGCAGCACTAGTGTGACTCCCCTGGTGTTGCACACATCCATAGGCCACGGTAACCACTTTTCATCAGGTAAGTCGTGTGCTTGGGCCATCTAAGTGGCATAAAAAAACAGCTTCTGTACTTACATACACTACACGAAGTGCGATTTCTCGACGTTTTTATTTTATTTGATCGGGGTTTTTTTTATTTACCTTTTTTACAGAATTGAATATGGCTTGATAAAAGTAACGAAGCAAAACAAACAACAATATTTACTCGTATTATAAATAAGAAATAGTTACTCATTAACTCTACATACCCAGGAGAACCAATAAATAACTCCGAACTAGTCCGGACGATTCACCTGTTTGTTAGATGAAACTAATTGGAAGCCTCATGTGGCTTTATTATATGAGTAATTTCCTTTTCTGAGTGGTGGTAAACAGTATTGTTTGGTAGGCTACACTCTTCAATTTAGTACAGGAAGACGTTCTGCCATATTGCTGTCACAAGTTAATGGTTGGTGGCTGACCTTATCTACTTTTCATTCGTCTCATTAACCAGATGTACACTTACAGCATTTTCTTTTTCTTTGTATCTTGTGGATACATTTCTGTAAGGATACCTACTGATGAAATGATTAGGTAATCGTAAGAAAGAAAGAAAATACACTTATATATTTTCTTTCGAGTAGCTTCTATAAATAAATGGGCTAAGACATTAATTCACTTATTGGTCACTAATTCTATGTAGGTATTCTTAAATGCTTATGCGATTCGGCCTAGGTACCATTTTACAATTTTCCACATAAATATTGAATTACAAGTTACAACATAGCTACCGTGTGTAACATTCCTTACGATTTCGGGTTTACCGCTTTCTTATCTACAGTAAAAAGAGCCGGGTTGGCCACAATCTGTCTTGGGGCGATGTATATCAGTGACTTCACTACAAATCAGATACCTACAGGGCACAAAGGGCACCGTGAAAGGTCAAGACGAGCGCAAACATTTGCTGAGTCATTCAATGATATAATATCAATGTTAGAAACGATATTTGAACTTCAATATGAAAGTGCTATTTACCCAGACGAATAAATAATAACTAGAATATAATTTCCACAAATTATGTCACTTTTAAGTACTTGGTTTGTCTTGAAACTTTACGATATGCAATATTTGACTTTATAATATTATTTCTATATTTGCTTCAATAAGCTGATTGGTTTCAAAGGATTAGTATTTTATATCTGAGTGTACAAGGTCGTACCGACCTCTTCGAGACCCAAAATAACCTCACCTGCTAGTTGATGCATTTACTAAACAACGAACGAGGCTCTGACATACGCATTCTTGTCGGAGATATGAGGTCACACGACAGTTTCTCCTGGGAAAAAACCGGTGAACGAATCAAAAACAATAAGCTAACTTCGCTCAAAGTACAAACTGTGGGCGCCATCATGAGGTTGTCATAATTGAAATATGACAGTTTTACAGACTACAGGATGTTGTTTGACCAGTTCGAAAAGCATGATTGTGTTATAGAACAGGGGATGGCCTAAAAATGGGTATGGTAAGAATAGGAGTGAGTAAGGAATGGTGCGCGCACGCGAAATATTGGGGCAAGAGCAGAATGATAATAATAATATATTTTTTTATACATTTTTATTTATTTTTTCTCTTTTTATAGGTAAGTATTTATTTTACAACTTTTATAAATTCAAACTCTAAGGTCTAGATTAATAAAGTAATCTAGACCTTTTTACAAACGATCTACCTACCTTATAGGTCTTGTGGGATTAGTTTATGTTTAACTTTGAGGTCATAGACTCGATTCCCTAGTCGGTCCCTAGTGTTATTAAATTTTTCTGTCTACCTAGATTTCTGAGTATTAGTATTTAGTTATATACGTTAAAGTTTAAACAAAAAGTTATTTACTTTTAAATAACAGGCATCAAATTCAGTAGGTATCAAATTTTATTAATGTAGGTATACTTTCACAATTGACACGATAGGTAGCGATGCAATTGGGTTTTAAGATTTTTTTATTAATTATTTCTTGTGCGTGTTTAATAAAGAACTAGATGTCAAAAGATAATTAAATATTAGATAGGGCCTTATTTAAAGTAGGTACTTCAAATAAATGAACTGGTTCATGATAGATCGATAAATAGATGACTCGAATTCGTAATATTTGCCCCCACCTAGAATCATTCAACAGCCACAAAAAGTTTTAATTTCAAAAATCCAGCTCGAATCCAATCTTTAAAACTGAGATTATCTTTCAATACACGACTGCTGAAATCATCCTCCATGTGAAATAATCGCGTCGTACCATTAATTACTTGACTGACAACAACGTCACCGGACGTGCCGACCTTATTGCACACTTTGTATACTTACATATTAACTGTCGTCACATATAGGTAGTAGAGCCCTAATAAAATATTACTATAGAAGAATGTCAAACAAATTTTAACTTTATTTTATAAGCAGAAAAGTCGCAAATTGATTTGGAGTTACAAGTACTTAGGGCTGAATAAACCGTCCTCACTGTTGACATAGGTCAATTTCGCGTCCGCTCGAAATTAATTAGTAACCATCATTTCATTACGGGCATGGAAATGGGGTGGAGACATCACGAATCAGCTACATGTGTGTTTATATTATTATGCAGAGATTTTAATTGCAGAATATTATTTTATTTTATTCCTATCTGTAGATTCCTAGCAAATATCACTGTAGAATGGTTTGGTGTTAACAGGCCTTAGATAATAATTTGATTACATGCAAAGCGCAGCCAGGCAGCATCTGTATCGAGACCCAGTTTTTTTAGGCAAAGGCTGAGTAACTACGCTGACCTGATGGAAGCGACATACCTAAAAATCCTGGCTTGGCGTTGTGTACCATACGTACCAATGGTTTTACTAGCAGGAAGTGCTGATCGAAGATTGTGAGAAGAGAAGAAGGAGCGGGAGAGAACCCGGAGCTCCAAAGAGCTAACTCTATTGATAATGATTATGATTATATGACGTGAAAAAAATTTAAATTAACATACTAGATCAGCATTAGCCCCTCTAATATGTACCTATATCGGTTATTCAAAGTACCTACAAACAATATACCTAAGTATAAACGTAGAAAGGTAAGAAGAAGATAATACTCTCTGTCTTGTCTATTTTCATATAATACTATTATATACCAAAAACTTCCTTAATAGTCTATCTTAATAATGAGTTAGGTTAGGTTAGGTACAACGAATGGACATATCAATTAGGCTTCTCTGATCCAAAATATTATACGTAGCTACTAGTACAAAGGTATAATTACAGAATAGATAAGCTGAAATAAATGACCATTTATTTGTGTTTTAGGGTAGCTTTTTATCAGTGAATTGTACTTGAGCACCTTCAAGGAAAACCGGAACTTTGTTCAGTAGCTGTAGTAATTGCAATTAAATTTTTTTATGGATAGTTGATTACTCAAATAAATCGTGATATCATAGTCATATTTTTAACTTAATTTTTTTTTTAATAAAATGAATTTAAATATAATCCAGTTTTTTGTTAATTCGTGTTGTATTATAAATCAAAAGCACTCTTGTACCTGTTCGAAGGTATGTAAAATAAACTTAATAATTTTCATAAACCAACGCAATGGTTATCACAAGACAAACGTGTACTTGAACAGAGAATAGGCTAGCTTTAGAATAATTAATTGCTTGCCAATTTAGTGATTAACCCTGGTATCCGGAGCCGTTTGTCCAGCCAAGTTCGGCACAACAGAGTATTTTTTCCTGGATCAAGGATCACATGAGCTTATCGCGGACTTGTTATTATACCACCAAATAAAAGTTGAATTCTGTTATAAAAACTGAAACGCCGTGTTAACTACATATAATAATTATTTATAAGGTTACTAGCGGCCGCTAGCGGCTTCGTACGCGTGGAGTTCGTTTTACCCCCTTAAAGGAGTTTCACAAAATCCGTTCTTAGCGGATGTCTACACCCTATAAGGAACCTACTTGCCAAATTTCAAATTTGTAGGTGTTATAGTTTCTGAGATTTCCTGATTAATCAGTGTGTGGTATTACAGCCATTTTTCATAAGCTAAGCTATGGCATAGATACCTACATGCGCTGCTGACGCTGCATTACAGACCGAACCGGCGACTGAAATTTATATGGGACTATCTCAAAAGTATGCCAAAGCGAATACAAAAAGAATTGTTAAAATTAATGCATATACACCGGAAATATAGCTGAATATTCTGAACACTTCTGCGTACCCCTTCAAAGGACTCAGGCGTGATGTTATGAAGTGCAATGGCAGAAACATTGCAATAATATACGATTGCAGCAATCGCGGCTGAAGAGTTCCTTGGTCTAACCTCGGAAACCCATCATCAGATCCGGCAACTGGGACCGCGGTCCGAGTTAATTGTGGTCCCAGTCGCCGCCTCATCTTTACGAAATTTAAATGGGACCATTTTGGAATAATCTACTTACGAACAGAAAAATAATTTTCAGAATCCGTCTAGAATTGGCTTCACAATCGCGTAACAAACATACAAATAAAAAAAAAATAGGGTACGAATTGAGAACCTCCTTTTTTGAAGTCGGTTAAAAAAACCTAATTTTACCTTTTCTAGTAAGTTAACTTACTTATTAAGTAAGTATTTAAATCCATGTAAGTTAAATTTATTATTATCTAAAGTACGAGTAGTATTCGGCATTGTACATATTTTAATGGTCATAAAGTCAAAAAGAAATTGTAGCCAATCAATATTCGTTTCGTCATACTGTTATTCGAACACACATAGAAAGAATAGAGTGTTGAGAGATACATAGACGTTGGGTAATATTTAGTGATGTGCCGATCATAACTTTGGCCGACTAGCCGACTAGCCGACTATTCGGTTTCTAAACAGCCGACTAATCGGCCGACTAGTCGGCCAAGCCGATCATGGTTTCGGGTATTTCCGGAACGCTTCGTTTATAGATCGTTCGCGTGAGCCGCACCACCGCGCCGCACGCTGATCAATTTTCAAGATTTAGGTGGACGAAATTAAATTTCCTCAAAATGAAAATAGTTAGAAAAAGCTATCGATACGTGCTTAGGACTATTCTGTACACGTTATCCTACAATTGTTATTTCAATAAGTTTATTGTTCCATCAGATAATAAAGCTCAAAGGTACTGACTCCGCAAGTTGCGTAGATGAAATTACTGTTTACGAAATGTATCTAGTACAGTTGATTGTCTCTTGTAGTGTAAGTTGTTTACTAAGGGATTCAATAAAAAGGTGCATATAATTTATCAGATAAAAAATAATTAGTAGATACGCATACAAATTTTGCCATACAAACTATCGTTGCCATTTTAATATTAAACCTCCACCAAAGGAACAAAAACGACAATTGAGTTGTAATTATGAAAAAAAAAACAGTAAATTACACTTTACACATACGTATTTTATTTGCATGTGCATGACTTATTTCTCTAATTTAGTAACTCAATGATAAACATCACGTGATTTAACTTTCAATTGGGTACGACACTCACGATAGGCAAATCAAACTGTGATTCCGTTAAAGATTGAAAACACGCTACCATTGATTAGGTATAGGTATGTTAGTGCAATAAATCATATTGACTTCACATTTAGCTATGCATTTATTGAACAGTAATAAATTTTTACACCCACGGCACACCAGCAAAAACTCTGCAAACACACTTAAAACCTGTAGACTTATGTATTGCGTAGAGAACTTCAATACAAGTCATAGTTTACGGTCATGGTAACGTTAGGATTTCTCTTTAAAAACCAACAGCTATCACTTTCGTAGCCTTTGGATCCATGCAAATATGTCCCATCAGTATTGTGTCATAGAGCATAATCAAGCCAGGCTAACTATGTCATACGGTTATTTATTTTCCTATTTTTTTGGGAACAAATATAAAAACTTGAAATAGTTCAATTTTATCCGTGGAAAGAATATCAAGGACAATCAATATAACCTGCTGACCTCATCCCAAATGAAGTTAGTTCAGTGATCAGTCCACCAGAATACCAAACTTAATATCATAAATTCTGAAGAATATTTTTATACACGTTTATATTTTTTCCTTCGTTAGATTTACTTCTGACCTTACAGATCTCCTGAGCTTATTATACCGTCATTAAAACTTTCATTCAAACATATCGGCTTCGGTTGCTTCTGAAGTACGCTTCTTACAAAACATCCTTAATTTGGTCGGTGTATGTTATTCGATATCGACCCCGAAGAAAATAATCTTAATATTAAACCCTTGGTTATTGATTTTTAGAGCCCAGGTGTGCTAAGACACATGCGTGCAAGGCGCGTGTTAGTATGGTTAAATAAATATTACACCTGTCTATTATAACGGCTAGAGTGTAGAAATAATTACAGAACACGGTTCACCACTCATTTTTATTTGGATTATTAATGTTTGGAAAGTGTTATACTTGTCAATTATTTATAACTTAAACTTATGTGGCGTACCGTACATTTTGTCTACGTATTCGTATGACTATAGGTAGATGGCTTCTGACGGTGGAAGCTATCACTCAAGATTGAAAAACGATGGAAAAATTTGGAACACTCAAGGTGTGACACGGTGGCTCAGTGGTCAGAGCATGCCCCCTGTAAGAGACTGGTCGCGGGTTCGAGTCCTGCCTGAATCGATTTTCTTTTTCCTATCAGAATATAGTTAGCATGGGTACTAATTGCTTTAAAATTTGATTCAAATATTAACAAGGGTCAATAAGACAGAAAGGGGATTGGGTAATCTAGTATGGACAGTGGCGTTCTTAATTTTTTCAGCGGCCATAATTAATTTTGATACCACTTCATTGTACTATGTTAAACACATGTACAAATGTTATTATTTTCATTGTAAGTAATATCGGAGCTGCGATATACAGGGTGGAACATTTCGACTTTACCTTGAAGGAAAGTACCCTCATACTAAAGATAGCGAATTTTACTTAAAGGAAACTTTACCTTATTTTTTAAAAGAAACAAAACTGCATTCAAAGACTTTTGAAAATGCCACACCCGGTAGTCGAACCGACTAATATTTTACAAAACCTTCTTTTTCATGGACTTCCTTTTATTTAATTTACCAAGTTTGTTAGAGAGATTTGATCCCTATGATCGACCCTATCGATTGATGTAATAAAAATACAGGGTGTTATTTTTTCGAATTGTAGTCGGTTCGATTATAAGGCGTGGCAAACGATTTTTCAGCATTCCTTAAATGCAGTGCTGTTTCTTTTTTAAAAACACACTAAACTGTATTCAAAGTTTTCTGAAAATGCCACACACGGTAGTCGAACCGGGTACGAGTACCTACTTTTACTACCGGAGATAGTTAATTTCATTCAAAGGAAACACTCTCTTATTTAAAAAAGAATACAAAGCTGCATTTAAGGAATTTCGAAAGATCGCTTGCCACGCCCTGTAATCGAACCGACTAAAATTCTAAAAAATAACATCCTATATTTTTATTGCATCAATCGATAGGGTTGATCATAAGGATCTAATCTCTCTAACAAACTTGGTAAATTAAATGAAAGGAAATCCATGAAATAGAAGATTTAGAAAGATTTTATTCGGTTCGAATACTAGGTGTGGCATTTTCAGAAAACTTTGAATACAGTTTAGTGTGTTTTTGAAAAAGAAACAGCCCTGCATTGAAGGAATGCTGAAAAATCATTTGCCACGCCTCATAATCGAACCGACTACAATTTGAAAAAATAACACCCTGTATTTTTATTGCATCAATCGATAGGGTCAATTATAAGGATCAAATCTCTTTAACAAACTTGGTAAATTAAATAAAAGGAAATCCATGAAATAGAAGATTTAGAAAGATTTTAGTCGGTTCGACTATCGGGTGTGGCATTTTCGGAAAACTTTGAATACAGTTTAGTATGTTTTTAAAAAAGAAATAGAACTGCATTTAAGGAATGCTGAAAAATAATTTGCCCCGCCCTATAATCGAACAATTCGAAAAAATAACACCCTATATTTTTATTGCATCAATCGATAGGGTCGATCATAAGGATCAAATCTCTCTAACAAACTTGGTAAATTAAATAAAAGGAAATCCATGAAATAGAAGATTTAAGAAGATTTAGGAAGATTTTAGTCGGTTCGACTACCGGGTGTGGCATTTTCAGAAAACTTTGCATACAGTTTAGTATGTTTTAAAAAAAGAAACAGAACTGCATTTAAGGAATGCTGAAAACTCGTTTACCACGCCTTATAATCGAACCGACTACAATTCGAAAAAATAACACCCTGTATTTTTATTACATCAATCTATAGGGTCGATCATAAGGTTCAAATCTCTCTAACAAACTTGGTAAATTAAGTGAAAGGAAATCTATGAAATAGAAGGTTATAGGAAGATTTTAGTCGGTTCGACTACCGGGTGTGGCATTTTCAGAAAACTATGAATGCAGTTTTGATTCTTTTTAAAAATAAGGGAATGTTTCTTTTCAGTGGAATTCGCTATCTTCAGTATTTAGAGTACTTCCATCTAAGTAAAGCTGAAAAATACCACCCTGTATAGCTAAGTCCCGATATAGTTTAGAGAAGTTTGTCCATAGTAACTTTTGATCACTTTATACTGTACTTTCATATTATACCAATTTCATTGATGGCCGCTCAATTCCGACACGACGCCAACATTACCCAACCCCCTTTACCGTGCTTAGGTACCTAGGTACTTAAAATGTTTGTACAATTAAATATTACTATGTGCGTAAATAAGTACTTCCTACGTAATAATTATGACGTAACGATATAATGACAAACCCACATAATTGTGTATTAATAACAATTAACCTAGCGCCTTCAACAAGTGGTTTGGTGAAAGAATTATAATGATATTCATAACATTGTATGAGACAATGTTATTAACGGGTTCAATTACCACACTCGACGCATTATTTCCGTTAAGCAAAATTCTTAAGCAATTAGGGTAATATTTCCGTGTAATTAGTTTGTGGCAAAATATTTGCTCCCTCAACCCATCCCAGCGGTTAACCTGGTTGCATACAAAACTTGCACTTTGGAGCCCGCTGTAAGCAAGTCTTCGCGAGAGTGTGGTATAAGATTAGTAACATTAGGAATCTGGGTGTTACTTGTCTCAATTTTTACGGAAACTACTGTATGCCGACTGACCCTCTAGTCTAGAAGAAAACCTGCACGAGAGCCTCAGTCTCGATGATGTTCATAAGCGTTCATACACCATAACATAAGTAGAACTGACTGAACAGTTCTTCTTCACCTTCTTCATCCTAGGGTTAATTCCCAGTCAAATCCGAAGCTTTCACCTTAGAGTCTGGGGTCCGCTTTACCAGTCTCAACTGCAGATTTGGCTGTTTACAACAAATTGTTACAAAGTTTTTGTAACAATTTATTGTTGTACATTGTTACAGAAAATATTGAAAATACAGTACATTTACGATACTTTAGTTTTACTTTTTGTAAAGAAAATGCACCTGTTTTTAAATAATAAATAGAAATAAAATAAATATCGGTAGTGAAATACCAAATCAAACATCGGGATTATGTTATTATGTAAATAACAGCTAATAAAATTAATAAATATTACTAGCTATCTGTTCAATAATAAAAAATATTTATTGTTACAATTTTTTCCCATCTTGTCTACCTCCTAGAAAAACATAATAATATTCTTATTGCGTCTTGCTTCACACGATTCGAATGCACAGTCAGCGTTTCCCAAATAACAGAATGTGTTTTTTTTTCAATAAAGATTTTTACTAGCAGACATAAAAAGCTATATCTATTTTTATGCATTTGCATGAAACTGCTATAAAAAATCCTGCGCGAGTAGGGGAGTGAGGGACGTTAACAGTTTTCATTTCCCATGCCCCATACAACTCCACAGCGCATTAATATACTAGCAACAAAAGTTTCAGAAATTTTGTTCCGCAATTTCGGTAAAAGCTTCACAATGTGCGCCGTTTTGTTTCTGTGGAGCTCTTATGTCGAAAATTTTTGAGTCCTTATATTAAATTCCAAAATTTATAATCCTTTACAACGGTACAGTAGAAAGCATTTCTGTGTACCGTATAGCCTTAATTGGTGCAAACACTTTTACAACACATTTCAATGAGATTTATGCGATCATCTTTTTTGTCGATAAAATACAATTTTTAAAAGAATTATAAAGAGTAAATTTCTTTCAGGATTTTTTAAATTGAAAAAATGAAACCACCACTTACTTAGGTTGCTTTCATATAGCCTGCAATAGTTAGCTACTACTGTATGTACATATTAAAGCACAATGAAGTCGGTTAAAAATAGGAATAACTTTGATTTGCACAATGTTATTAATAAGTTCTGATAATTCATAGACATCTGAGAGATGTCGTGACATTGACGAATCAACTCAGAATCTATACTAATATTATAGGTGCGAAAGTAACTCTATCTGTCTGTCTGTTACGCTTTCCACCTAAACCACTGAACTGATTTTGATGAAATTTGGTACCGAGATAGATTAGACCTTAGGAAAGGACATAGGCATGTTTGGTCGTGATAACCGACATCCACGCGGGCGGAGCCGCGGGCAAAAGCTAGTATAATATAAATGGCGGATATTTTTCCTGGACTGCTGGAACGGTTTCTTATTCTATGACCTTTTCTGCTTTTTGTAAAGTAGTATAGCAAGCATAAAGAATATAACTTAAAAAAAAAACTTACCACTTGTGCGCATGTATCTTTGTCACTTTGCAGTTTACCGTACCTAAATAAAGGTACAATGGTCTCCAGAAGTGCCTGGGCAATTTGAAACTAATATTGTATGAAGTGATGCCACACGCCATCAAGTGTTAAAGATAATACGTACAACGTACATACGTTAATAACAGTAAATAAATTAGACTCAGGTTCATCAAAGCAAGGAGGGGTATTATGAACCTGACTGTACTTATACACTGCAGATCTGTAGTCTACCAACAGTTAGGTAAATAAATTACTTACTAAGGTAATTTATTTTAATACAAACTTCGTTAGGAATAGACCTAAGTATTCTCTACGTGGTAATGTTACTAATTAGTTAGAAACTCAGACTATGTTCGCTAAATATATTGAGACCTGCGCTTTGGAACCCATTCAGTAATATATGTCTTGACCTTGAGGTCACCGCCGATATTCTCTCCAAGCTTGGCGAGTACATGGAAGCAAATTTGAAAATATACGGGACTTAGAACATTGGATTCTTCAAGTGCGAATAAGTGTGGATTTTATCTTTTTCAATCAGTTTTGCATGCATTATTGGCATAAATAATGGTGGATTTCTTTCTTGAAACCATAATTAGTAGCCATAGTTCCTAGTTGTATCCGAGGCTTTCACTTCAGAGCATGAGTTTTACTGGAATGACTGCTGTCTTTGTTTCCAACCCAGAGAGAACGGCTTGCGCCCGACTTGAAGGTGATGCCGCTATGGCCCCTAAGATCTTTGTGTAGCCCCATACCTGTAACCACTCAACCTATAATATCACGCTCAATTTTTTGTAAGTATCAGGTTACCGTGTTAGTTTTCGGTGGAGGGATAGGCCCCATCTCTTCCTGTGGGTGTCGTTAAAGGTGCCTAAGAGATAGGGCTGTTCTTCATGCGACAGTTAACATACAGCCCATGAGAAAGTTCCTACTAGACCGTAATAGGCTCGCTCACTATTACGTGGAACCAAAAATCATAATTGGCGAAATGTGGGTAAAAAATACGCCTCTGCCTACCCCTGGATTTACAGACGTAAGTATAATGTATGTAATGTATTTTTTTGTATCTGGTTGTATTAATATCTGAGCTCTAAAGTTAAACTAAAGGCAACCTGCCGCAGTTCGGTAGGTACCCACTACCGAATCGAACCTTCTGGGAAATCACTGGAATACGTTATTTTATTACTTTCATACATAGTTTCGTGAACTCGTTGAAGGACTTTGAATGTTAGTCGTATCACATTAGAACGAATAAAACCAACCAGTAAGTTCAAGGATATTTGTTCCACATTCTCTTTGCTATCTGTAGTGTGGTCAGTGAGTAAGAAAATGGAATATTATTTATAACCCAAGGGATTCATGCCATGATAGCTATTATCGGACTGACATTAAAATATAATGGAAGATGGAAAATGTTTATATGTATGCTTTGTAGTTTATATATTTGTGTGATGTAGGTGGTGAGCACTGGGGGAAGCAGTTTGCGAAAGGTAAAAGTTAAGCTTTGATAAGATTATGTAAAGGTACAATGTTGTGGTACAAAGGTACAATGGTTATGTATTCAAGTATGTGATGTCTGACTCTAGAGAGATAGAAGATGCTTCTTCTTTTTAGTAACAGGTAATATGCGAATATTTTCTGAGTGTACCTACTCACTTTTTTTGTTTTCTTTTTAAATACAATGTTACAAAATTTTCTTCTGCCAAACTGAATAGTTTGTTGGCAGATAAAGCTCCCTGATTGATAAACCGCAATTTTCCATTGCTTAGGTATATTGATATTAGATACATTATATTAAAATTAAGTATAAAATTCGCGGCGGTAAAACTTTCTGTGCAGTATGTTGTATTATTTACAGGAATAATAAATGTATTTACGTATCGACTAAGATTGGAAAAAGTTAAACGCTTAGACAGGACTTGAACCCGCCACCAGTCGCTTACAGAGGGAATGCTCTGCTCTGACCACTGAGCTACCAAGCCACGCCTTGAGCATTCCAAATTCTCCCGTAAAACCATTTTAGGGTGACGGTGGGAGGCTCAAGTCCCATATGAGCGTTTGACTTTTTCCATTTTTTTTTCTAGTTATAATTCTGTAACATTTATTTATCAGATGTCACAATACATGATACATTAAGTCACAATAAAATTAAGTCAAGTCAATAAATTAATCAAATAACCCACCCCTGACCGTTTTCGGCGCAAAAGTGCCCATCTACACTCGCCGCATTTTCACGCTAGATTGCGATGGCCAGCCTTTGCACCAGGAACGCTCCGGAGCGGGAGTCTCCAGTAGTCTCTATGAGCCTATCTTTTCTGATTTGAATAGTTAGCATACTAATTGATTAAAAATTTCATTAAAAAGTATTTACATAACGATTATCCGTGTTCAAGAATCTATAGCACAAACTATTGTTTGCGTTTTGGTACTTTTGGTTAAACGGCTAGATATCTATATTTAAATATCTTTAATTATTTATTTCTTCTTTGATCCTCTCTTTGCTTTTTGGCTAGACAACGCCGTTTTAAACGTGGCTGAACTGTGATACATAATAATTTTGCTCTTACATAGATATAACTCCGGACACGTATCTTGGACCTAAATAGCATAACAAACGAGGCTCTGGCGCCCGCGGATTGCTTTGTAATAATCTATGCTTTGTGAATTTGACTGCGTCCACCGCAGTAGCACTCCGTGCTATCCCCAAAAGACACCCAAGAAATGTGTACTGCGCGTAGGTAGGTATAGGGCACATTTTAGGTTCAAGATCCGTGTCCGGAGTTATAAGTGCGTTAACAGCAGCATAACAGTACCGTATTTGTTTGGCCTATCCATCAAGGATGGATACTATTCGAGTGTACGGGATGACGGCTATAAACATGTCGGTAACACTCTTTGAAAGGGTGATTTATGGACACATGTCATGAAATATTAACACGCCTCAGAATTCTAAGACACATAAGCGTATTTATTTAAGTGCGAGCGGGTGCTTAAATGGTTATTTGCTATAATAACAGTATGTCTCTGTTGGACATTTGTAATATCCATCAAAGGAAGAGCAAGGTATGTGAATATATTATTTATATAGTTAGGTAGACTAGACTTAATTGTATTTTTATAAACATAGTTCATATCTACATAATACATATTTTAGAGCATATAAAAATCTTGACCTCATTCGGGTAGGTATATGGGGTCCAACAGGCCTTAAGGGCCAAGTTAACCTTAGATACAAGCTGGCCCACCTATTGATTGATGGAAAAGGCTCTGGTACTCTTGGAATTAGAGGGCTCGAACAAGCAAGCTTTGAATGCCACCAGAAATTGACCTTGACCCTTAACAGTGCTCAAAATCTAAGTATTATGTAAGTGTATAATAAGCATTACTCAGTACGTTTTTTATTTTATAAGGTTTCATACTCCATGCGGCTGTGGACTGAGACGTTCCTAACATAAAATTCCACTAGCGAAAAGTTTTGTACACTCAGTCGTTGCACTTACCACCCCCATGACAGTCAAAAATTTTAGCGATGCACAATGGAAAGTAAATTAGAGTTTGATAGCTTTAATTTCCGACCTCTGCAGGGAGCAAAAGCCTCTACAAAAAGTTACTGGTTAATGAATGAATGAAATTCATTTGGTACTTGTTGAAAGAGGGAATATTAGGTCTCTTTGTCTGAAATCCATTTTCAACATATCTGCGACTGACTCCTAAATGATTACTGTTAATCACAAACTGTTTCAGTTAACGTAATGGGTTATTTAGTAAAAATCAGTATATAATACAACATAGTATTGTATAGTTGTTATCATCGTCCTAGCGATTTTCCGGATACAATCGAGTTCGTTTTTCCTTTTAGTTTGTTGACTACATAGAGTGGTAGCCATCTGACTTCAAAGTGCCGAGGAGATAGCCTGCACCAGAGCCTCATTCGTTGTTAGTTGACGAAGTGAACCTTGGCTCCGAAGGTTTCTTGTTTCGGACTTCTCAAGAGAATATGGCAAAGGTGAACAAAAGGTGAAATGTAAATTTCACCAATCTCTGTTTTAGTGGTGAAGGGTGAAAATTTTGAAAAGGGAAGCCGGTGAAAAAATTCTTACCCCTATAGCAATTTTGTATGGAATTCTAATGCGGCTTCTCTTTGCAGAGCAAGCCGGTAGGAATTGGGTTCTGCCACTGTTCTGTTTTCGGTCCACGGTCTAAACAATTACTCGAGCACTCCTGGGTGAAGAGATGCATGAACAACGCGGCAAATATATTGTAATTGTTTAAATCGAACCAAGCGATCTATATTTTTATGTAGATATAAAACCATACATTACTTTAATTTGTCAGTCCCCAAACTGGTTCTCATAATGATATTAGAGAACAACAAAACAATACGAACCAGAACTAATTTCTGTTGCGAACACAAAACGCTAAAGGGTTCTAAAACAAATCACCAACAAGCAACTTGATTAATATAATTTATTTGGGTACCTTTTTAACTCATTACAACAAAGGTTCAGGGTTAAAAGCTTCGTGATATATTAAAGGTTTAATTATACTGGAACAGAATACAATTATACAATGCAAAATAATTCATAATTATTATATCTGAACCGTCTACGTCTGGACTTCAGAGTTTGAATCGACTTCAAAAAAGGAGGAAACTCTCAATTCCAATCGAGATTCGTCAATATTTTTACTCTCGCGTTCCATGATAATACAATAATGCAGGTCGACCGTCGAAACGGCAATTCAAAAGGTATGTATTTGCGTATACCATGATTGCGTTAATACTTATCCGTTAAAATTATTGTATACTAATGTACTTTGTTCACAACTTACTGGAAAAACATCGAGAATAGGGAGACTAACATTTGCGACTGAAATTGTGTCATTTTTCTACGCTTTCTCAGACTTTATAAGTGTTATAACATAACATAAACTCACGCCTGTATCCCCGAAGGGGTAGGCAGAGGTGCTAGCACCCACATTTCGCCGTTTATGTTTAGGTCCCAATGTAATAGGTGGCGAGCCTATTGCCATTAACCGGGCACTTATAAACCTGCGATAAATACACACATAACTTCGAAAAGCATCGAAAAGACATTGGTGTGTGCCATGGTAAAACCTGGGATCGAACCCGAGACCTCGTCTCAGCAGTCCATTACCCATACCACTAGGCTACCGCGGCTATGCTTATAATCTAAGGTCGTATAATAATAATATTTTTTTATTCTACATTTTAGTGCCTCTAATACGATGATCCTGTTGATTTTATCCGTCCTTGTACCTCAGTGAGTCAAAGTAAAAGAGATTTATTAGACCGAGCGGATTTTATGAAAAAAATACATATCGCTCTCATTGACACAAATATTTGTTTTATAGCTTGTAATACATTTAGTAAGGTTTGGAGTTGTCTGATATTCTAACAAGATTTTTTTGGTGCGATACTCTAATAGTGTTCTTTTCTTAGAATGAATGTTGTGAATATAGCATTGAGAAAAGTTGATACAAGAATAATTAATTTTATTTAACTCATCATCACCATCATCCCCTGCGTCCATAGTTTATTCTTTGGTGCCCAGGTTCTGCTTATTATTTTGGAATAGCCAGGGTCTATTTTGGGAGCGACTGCCGTGTGACTTGTCACGTGTTTCCTTCCTCCTATAGTCCCGGGTCCTTTAAGCGGGGCGTGAAAAAGCATCTGATGAGGCCGTCAAGCTGAGTGCCACCATTGTAACATGGTACGTGTTGTAATGGTGGCCCTCTTTTCAGAGACTTTGCCTTCAGCTTACCATCAGGCGAGGCGAAGTCAAATTGACGTGTTCTATATAAAAAAAAAAAAAAAAAAAAAGTGACCTCCCAGCCCCGAGAAGAAAGTCGACGCCAGAGCCTCGTCCAATGTTTGTCAAGAGTACTGAATAGCAGGTGAGGTTGATTTGGGCCATGACGGTGTGGTTTTGATGCTGACTGTACAGGGCCCTACCTATACAGTCAGCATTAGAACGATTTGATCAGCAAAGTAGGTACTCAAAATGATCTAATAGTTATTACCTGTCTAATAGGTATTAAGATCATTTTAGGTACTTTGCATCTATCTGATGCTGATTGTACATGCACCGCATGCACGGTACTGTTGATGTGTGAGAAATTTGCTAGTCAAGAGCGATGTGATGCTGACTGTACACTATTAGGTTCATTTACTATAGTACTGTTAGTTTATATTCTTCATACATACGTACATACATACATACATACATACATACATACATACATACATACATACATACATACATACATACATACATACATACATACATACATACATACATACATACATACATACATACATACATACATACATACATACATACATACATACATACATACATACATACATACATACATACATACATACATACATACATACATACATACATACATACATACATACATACATACATACATACATACATACATACATACATACATACATACATACATACATACATACATACATACATACATACATACATACATACATACATACATACATACATACATACATACATACATACATACATACATACATACATACATACATACATACATACATACATACATACATACATACATACATACATACATACATACATACATACATACATACATACATACATACATACATACATACATACATACATACATACATACATACATACATACATACATACATACATACATACATACATACATACATACATACATACATACATACATACATACATACATACATACATACATACATACATACATACATACATACATACATACATACATACATACATACATACATACATACATACATACATACATACATACATACATACATACATACATACATACATACATACATACATACATACATACATACATACATACATACATACATACATACATACATACATACATACATACATACATACATACATACATACATACATACATACATACATACATACATACATACATACATACATACATACATACATACATACATACATACATACATACATACATACATACATACATACATACATACATACATACATACATACATACATACATACATACATACATACATACATACATACATACATACATACATACATACATACATACATACATACATACATACATACATACATACATACATACATACATACATACATACATACATACATACATACATACATACATACATACATACATACATACATACATACATACATACATACATACATACATACATACATACATACATACATACATACATACATACATACATACATACATACATACATACATACATCCATACATACATACATACATACATACATACATACATACATACATACATACATACATACATACATACATACATACATACATACATACATACATACATACATACATACATACATACATACATACATACATACATACATACATACATACATACATACATACATACATACATACATACATACATACATACATACATACATACATACATACATACATACATACATACATACATACATACATACATACATACATACATACATACATACATACATACATACATACATACATACATACATACATACATACATACATACATACATACATACATACATACATACATACATACATACATACATACATACATACATACATACATACATACATACATACATACATACATACATACATACATACATACATACATACATACATACATACATACCTACATACATACATACATACATACATACATACATACATACATACATACATACATACATACATACATACATACATACATACATACATACATACATACATACATACATACATACATACATACATACATACATACATACATACATACATACATACATACATACATACATACATACATACATACATACATACATACATACATACATACATACATACATACATACATACATACATACATACATACATACATACATACATACATACATACATACATACATACATACATACATACATACATACATACATACATACATACATACATACATACATACATACATACATACATACATACATACATACATACATACATACATACATACATACATACATACATACATACATACATACATACATACATACATACATACATACATACATACATACATACATACATACATACATACATACATACATACATACATACATACATACATACATACATACATACATACATACATACATACATACATACATACATACATACATACATACATACATACATACATACATACATACATACATACATACATACATACATACATACATACATACATACATACATACATACATACATACATACATACATACATACATACATACATACATACATACATACATACATACATACATACATACATACATACATACATACATACATACATACATACATACATACATACATACATACATACATACATACATACATACATACATACATACATACATACATACATACATACATACATACATACATACATACATACATACATACATACATACATACATACATACATACATACATACATACATACATACATACATACATACATACATACATACATACATACATACATACATACATACATACATACATACATACATACATACATACATACATACATACATACATACATACATACATACATACATACATACATACATACATACATACATACATACATACATACATACATACATACATACATACATACATACATACATACATACATACATACATACATACATACATACATACATACATACATACATACATACATACATACATACATACATACATACATACATACATACATACATACATACATACATACATACATACATACATACATACATACATACATACATACATACATACATACATACATACATACATACATACATACATACATACATACATACATACATACATACATACATACATACATACATACATACATACATACATACATACATACATACATACATACATACATACATACATACATACATACATACATACATACATACATACATACATACATACATACATACATACATACATACATACATACATACATACATACATACATACATACATACATACATACATACATACATACATACATACATACATACATACATACATACATACATACATACATACATACATACATACATACATACATACATACATACATACATACATACATACATACATACATACATACATACATACATACATACATACATACATACATACATACATACATACATACATACATACATACATACATACATACATACTTACATACATACATACATACATACATACATACATACATACATACATACATACATACATACATACATACATACATACATACATACATACATACATACATACATACATACATACATACATACATACATACATACATACATACATACATACATACATACATACATACATACATACATACATACATACATACATACATACATACATACATACATACATACATACATACATACATACATACATACATACATACATACATACATACATACATACATACATACATACATACATACATACATACATACATACATACATACATACATACATACATACATACATACATACATACATACATACATACATACATACATACATACATACATACATACATACATACATACATACATACATACATACATACATACATACATACATACATACATACATACATACATACATACATACATACATACATACATACATACATACATACATACATACATACATACATACATACATACATACATACATACATACATACATACATACATACATACATACATACATACATACATACATACATACATACATACATACATACATACATACATACATACATACATACATACATACATACATACATACATACATACATACATACATACATACATACATACATACATACATACATACATACATACATACATACATACATACATACATACATACATACATACATACATACATACATACATACATACATACATACATACATACATACATACATACATACATACATACATACATACATACATACATACATACATACATACATACATACATACATACATACATACATA
Source organism: Eilema depressum (assembly GCA_914767945.1). NCBI lineage: Eukaryota > Metazoa > Arthropoda > Insecta > Lepidoptera > Erebidae > Eilema > Eilema depressum. Next base: position 8,837,121 of record OU612026.1, read on the forward strand.
CATACATACATACATACATACATAATATATAATCACGCCTTTATCCCCGGAGGGTTAGACAGAGGTGAATTAACACCCATATTGCACCAGTCATTGTGTTAGGTCTTCATGAGCAAAAATATATATTCTTGAGCTTGTATTATAATTACTCATCGCTTGACTGAAATAGATATCTAATAATACAGAGCGCTATCTAGACCCAAAGTAAGCTAAATCTGTCTTAGACTAATTGGTACATAAAAGCACGTATTTATTCACGTTACGTTTGGTAAATCAATACAGCGTGTTTTTTTTGCTCTTGCCATCTTGGAGTTGACAACACGATTGACATTTCAGGTGTCACAAGACAAGTGTCCATAGCCGGTCGTTTTTAGAGTCGTTATTATAAGGCAACTTTAAAATATGTAGTGTATTAAATCATCAACAGACAGTGACGGATGGACTGACAGACAGGCGAGTGTAATTACTTAAGTTGCTATTCAAGGTACTACTGCCTATATAAAGGGATAAACTGCTCCACAAAATAATTGGCTTAATTTTTTGTTCTGAGTACTTAAGTAATTAGATTTCTGACAGCTGTTTCTTGCTCCATTCTAACATACGAGAATTATAAACTTATCATCATATTATTATAAAATAACATCTAAAAATATGTTACGTAATAAAAATGACATTAAAACATATATGGGACTTCTTCATCCTCTGGGGGATTGGTGGGAAAAATCAGCTGGCCTAATCGTGCGCCAGACAAATTTCCAGTGATTTAAGGGGTGCCAATGTGTAAGAATGATTGTAGTAGTAACATGGTAAGTACTCTTACGGCTCTATAATGGTGACCCTCTCCTCCGAGACTTTGCTTTCAGCTTACCATCAGGTGAGATGAAGTCAAATTGACTGGGGAAAAAAATTGCATTGTATTTTGTAAATAAATAAAAGAAAAGATCTTCATTAGCGTTTAACTCAATTTAAAATACATTTGAACAAATTTTTCTGCCTCAATCCAGCCTTATTGTTAACAGCTGTTTCAGTAACATGTTGACACGTACAGTAACAGTATTCTATTTCCAAATTTATCAAACCAGTATGCCTGACTTAATATCTGACACAAGTGCTTCCTTTGATGACAAGACGTTCTAACAAAGTTCATTGATAACGTATTAACAGCTCCGGGTAATGTGAAGGAACGCCAGTCGTTGACCCCTCTTGAGTCAGATGTCAGCACGTCGCCGACACTGAAGCACTGCACCCTTTCGACACTGCGGCACCGACGACGAGTGATGTTACTGAAGGTGGTTGTCGATAAACAAATACAAAAAAAAACTGCACTTTTAGAAAAAATATTTTAAAAGCATATTAATTTATGATGAAACATACGGCTTGGCACATGTATTTACTTTGGTTGTCTTTTAGGTTATACGGATAAACATACTTCTTTAAGAGTTAATATGTAACTACAGTGTGAATATTATATTATATTTATTATTATTATTATTTATAATATTATATTTTTGAGCCGTTTGGGGTTGAAACGTTGGGGACATGGAGCCCAAGTGCCCGCTTTGTGTTCAAAGATTTGACAAAGCGGCTGATCGACGCTACGCGTGACCAGAAGGCTGGTTATTATCTTGCACAGAGAATAAGCATTGCCATTCAACGTGGCAATGCTGCCAGCCTTCTGGGAACGTTATTACCGGTCGGTGACGATGTGGAGAAATTTCATTACGCATTATGCATGTAAATATTTTATTTATTTAATTTAGTTTATTTTAGTAATAATAGTTTGTAGTGTTAATTTAATTTAGTATTATTTTGAACTTATAATTATTCCTTGCAAATAAACGAATCGACTAACAAAAAAAAAACTACAGTGTTTGATATATAGTAAACAGCTAGTTTACGAAGTTATGCATGTGCTGAAGAATCTAAATATTAGTTTTCATTTTTTTAGAGACAAGTAAAGTGAGCCGACTTATTTTTATTGTTCGTCAATCCTTAATACGATACTAATTAAATGCAGTTATGTTTTAAAAACTTGATATTAAAAGACTTCTGTTTCGACTGAAAAAGTGTTTTTCTTCTTCGTCAATGACCTATTTGGTTATTGTGGTTTATCGCTCTATGAGAAGTTTTACATAGTTTTTATCAGGACGTTAGATAGGAAGTGCTAGACTATACATTTCTGCATTCAGTTTACTGGATCTGTGCAGATGGGGGTTGACTTTGTATAAGATACTCGGCGGTCGGAGATATCTCAACTGTTAACTCTACTACTAACAAGACTCCTCTGGGTAGAATATGTAGAGATGTGTTTGACGCTCTAGACATTGGAATATTTCATGTAGATATTTAAATAAAAATATATGTAGGTACCGACTGACATTTATTAGCATCACAATTACAACTAGAATGTAAAAATAAAGATTCTAGTCACGAAACTGCAAATAACTCAATCAAAGGCTATCGTCTAAATCTTATTGCATGTTGCATGCCAACTAATATATTAGCATAACTTCTTTATCTCATGTTTTATGTTTCATCTAATTTATCGATACACTGATACGGCCCTCACTATGGCGCTGTTTCATCTCTTGCTATAAATGACCAGATAGTAGTTGAATGGCTGCTTTGTAAGGCATATTGCCTACTTTATGTATTACACAGATGCACTAAAACCACTTTACGATGACGCACAATTTTAATAAATATTTTGTTGGTGTTATTGACCTTAAATAAATTATGCAGTACTTAGAAGATACCAGCAAGTTGCTCTTTCTTTATATATCCTACTTTCTACTATCCTGCTTAGTTCATAAATACGAAAATTTGTTTGGTAGTTTCGTTACTCAATTAGGCTCGAATAGCTGAATGGATCTGGCGGATATTTTCTATCAACTACATAAATATAGATTAACGTTATCAGTCTACTTCTAGGTGTTGGTAATCTACTTAACTCAACTTAGTCTAATATTGTTAACTCTTCTTCATCCTAACGTTAATCCCAGTCGCATCCGAAGCTTTCGTCTCGGTGTCTTGCAGGTGCAAACTGCAGGTTTGTAGAGTCGAACCCGCGCCCCTATGTAGTAACCGCGTTCACTACCTCTACGCCACAGAAGCAAAAATTATTGACTGTTCATCACATAATATTGATTCTTTTACGCCCACACGTAAAGAAACTTTTTATTATCGATGAGCAACGAGTTTGAAGGTCTTGCAAGAATTCCCAGCGTGATCTGGTAATCTCGTCTGCGTACCAGATTTACATAATCCTATCTCCACGTATAAAGTTTTTCTAAATAATTTATTTACTGCCACAGAGTTACCGCTTCAGCTCACTTTAAGAATAAGGAAATTACTTTTTGACCGAGATGGAAAAAGTTACTTTGGTTTAAATCCTTTTGGAAATCTTTCTTTGCGTGATGTTTGCGTATCTGTAATTTCAGTTTTCACTTCAGCTGTTAATTACATTTTTATATTTAGCTGTTAATTAGGAGCAGATTGGTGCGACGCGTGAAAGGATGGAAAGAAGCGCTTGAGAACGGCGGTCTGAAGCTAAATGTAGCGAAGACAGAATACTTAGCGTTAAACTCCACAGATCCCACACCCGTCCGCATGGGCGATGATTTGGTCGAGCGCACGGACCAGGTTAAGTACCTGGGATCTGTACTTCATGTGACCGGTGAGATCGACCACGACGTCAAGGCACGCATTGCTGCCGCGTGGGCCAAGTGGCGAGAAATGACTGGCGTCACCTGTGATCCTAAAATGCCAGTCAGGTTGAAGGGGCAGGTTTATAAGACGATCATTAGGCCTGTTCTCTTGTATGGTTGTGAGGCGTGGCCGCTGCTCGAGCGACACAAGCAAGAGCTGCGTGTCACGGAGATGAAAATGTTGCGGTGGATGTGCGGCGTTACGCGTAAAGATCGCGTACGGAACTCTCGCATCCGCGGCAGCCTCCATGTCCGTGACATCGCGGATAAAATGCAAGAGAGCCGCCTTCGCTGGTGCGGCCACGTCTTGCGGCAACCGCCAGGCTACGTGGGGAACAAATGCCTGGCAATGGTACCCCCGCCGGGTCCAGGTAAAAGGGGTAGGCCAAAGAAGTCCTGGCTTGACGTCGTGGAGGGTGATATGCGTGCTAATGGTCTCACTACCATGGACGCCCAAGATCGTGCGAAGTGGAGAAGGAAGAGCCGGAAGGCGGACCCTGAGCTTCGAGGTCATCTTGGCCACGGATGCAATCAGGAGAATACGTCTATATGCAGATGATGATGATGATGATGAATTACATTTTTATATTTAGCTGTTATTTACATTTTAAATACAGTTACTGGTCTAACATTATTTCGCTCTTATTTCGTTATCATGGACATTCTGGGGTGGCTGGGACAGACTGGTTGCAAATAATCGGGAGCATATCACCGCGCCGATCCTTTGCCTTCCGGGACCAGTCTGTCCCAGCGCATATTGGGAGAGGCTTATGTCCAGCAGTGGACTGCAATATTGTGGCTAATTGATTGATTGATGGAAAGGTTGCCTGTAAGATATTGCTTTTAGCGATAAGGCCGCCATTTGTACATTACCTAATTATGTTTGCCATTTATTTTATGTAGGTATACTTTTCTTTTGTATGGTGTACAATAAAGTTTATTTCTATTCTATTCTATTCATTCTGTGAAACTAATTTCTTGACTGTTTATGTAGGTATTTAATAATCGAAATTAATATACTTATTAGCTATGTAATGGGGCCTCACCAAGACATTCACGGCGAAGCTACATCACTTGCAAGTCATTGCACCTGCTTATTTACGAACTACAGAAGAAAAGTATCTAAATAGGAATAATTACGCCTTTCTAGAAATGCTACTACATTTTTTTATTTCTCAGAAATGTACCTCTTAGAATCACCCTAAATGTAACATTCATGTTAGTATTACCCAGCAAAACGTCACTTCAATTTGACAATTCTACGAAATTAACTGAACCTGTAATTCCTCGAAATACGACTAAGGTTAGCTAGGTTTGTAATATACTGTTCTGTAGGGTCTTTCAAAGCTCTTTGATCTCGTGGCAATCCATTCAATCGATGTAGTTAGGCAACGTTAGAAATGCTTCATTGAAAACCAAAAACAACACATGTCAGAGAAAATTGTATTTCTGTCACCATGATAGCTGAAATAAGAAATAAATACCGGAATATTTTTAGCGTATTTAGATAAAAGTGTCCGAGGTACCTACTAGATGTATTGTTGACGTTTACCGATTTGGACCCATAGGCTGAAAGTTATCCCTATTTAACTTGAGTCCAGCTACATTGGTAATATTTATCTATTGTGTAATATTGTACCTATTACATATTAACTATTCTCATCAATTCCACTCCACCGACTTCACCCGCAAAAACAAAGTCGCTTGCATAAGAGAATTTCGAGTGTCCAAGACATGATCTAAGTATGTATTTCAGTTGCTCAGACTGGTCACGGGTTCAAGCCTCGTCTTGGACGTTTACTTTTTCCAAACTAAGTCGATAGTGTATTATCAACATTGAAAGCATTGTTTTTCACAGTATCGCACTGTAATGTGTATAAGCTCACTATGCTCAGTCACCTAGTAGCACAAAGAAGGAACGATAAAACTTAGGTACTTTATTTCACCCCACTTGCATCAACGCGCTCATACCACGATAAGCACCTATAAAAAAATAAACTAACTACCCGGGGTAGTCGCGTGTCACTTGGGGACCGCGCCCTAGTCAACGCACAAATTGTCTCACAAAGAAAATTAACCTATTTGTTTTATTGTGCGATGTTTGCCTATGAAATGAATTATATTTGTATTGCTATTACTACGAGTATTATCACTGCAATTTTACACAGAAGAATCATATTACTAATAAATGTTTACGTTGAAACCTCTTGCAATATCTAATTGAATTAAAAAAGTGGATTTTGACACAAGTTTCTCGAGAACAGCTAAATCTATTTCTCTAATTATTTTTTTAGAATATTCCTTGAAGTACGAGGATGGTTCTAACCTAGAGAAAAAATTAAAAATGGCCTTAATTTTAAAAACTGTAAGGCGGTACGAAGTTCGCAGGGTCAGCTAGTAATTATAAGTATAATTTCGGACTACAAGCAAGCCCAGCTCACTCACTAGTTGCGGTGATGACTTGCACTGCACACTACAGTTACCATCTAATCGATCTTGACAAACTCGTATTTAAAATGAATACCTTGGTATTCCCCCCATTTCTGTTGACTGATGGGTCTGAAATTTGGTTCAGACCTTTAGTTCAGACGATAATACAATTCAAATCAATAAAACAGTTTGACTTGCGTTATTAAGGTCATTTTGAGACTTTGTAGTCAAGACAGATTTGATGTATTTTCTGCTAAAGATCAGGTATTGTCACTTCTGTAACAGAAGTGCAGTGGTCTTGTAAAAAGGCGTCCAAATAAATAGAGAGGAAATAAAATGTAGATTATAAAATGTCGACTTTGTTGAAGATTAGGTACAGAAGTGCAACTTCTGTACGTCAGCACAATTATCTGCTCTGTGCCATAGTTGCGTGCATTGTTCTCGCTACAAGTGTCTCGACACCTCGAGTTTACAATAGTCGCGTACCTACAATGCCGCTTCAAAGAGTTTTGCAAATTGTTCGCAGACACTCAAATTGTGGAATGACGCTTTGCTACAGTTTTTACATAAGATAACATTGGAGAATTTCTCGTGTAACATAATATTTTTTATATTAGCAGCAACTCTTAAGATTTTCCTCTACTTTTGCCAAAGCTGACAGCTTAAAAGTATGGATTTTGCTACAAGGGGCCGAATATTTGTTTGTTCCACTACTATTACCTATAAATGCGAAAGTTTGTGAGGACAGATAGATGGATGATGTGTGTGTTTGCGTGTGTATGTTTGTTACTCATTCACGACAAAATGGCTTAACTGATTTGGATGAAATTCCTGTAAAAGAAAACCTGTTTTTTTAGATAGGTAGGTATGCCAGCCTACCAGCAAAGGAGACAGAATACAACAAACCGAACGTTTACCCTGCCGAATTTTCTTCCTTGACGATTAATTTTTTCAAGAACGAACCTGCCTACTATTTTCACGGCTCTAGTATGCCACTCTGACACTTGTCAATCTATTTCAACCTGTCAGTTGTTATTTACGCCAAATGGAAAGCCCGACGTGCTGCGGTCTCGCCGGTATAATTACATTTAGCGTAGCGTCGTTGCCTTCCAAGTGACGTCAGAGGTTTGTTCTACTTGTTCAGGTGTACAATGCTGATATTATGAAAAGGAAAGGTTATGTTTTTATCTATTTTCTCATAATCACTGGGAACGCTTATACAATAATGAATATGAACAAACGGTTTCTTAGACACGCATCTGAGAGCAATAACAATCTCACGACGTATTATAATATTATCGACATCACTGCATTAAGGAAAACATCTTTAGAGTAAAACTCATTGCATTAGACCGTATAACCGTAGAAATAAATCATATTCCTTTGCTGCACCATAAATTCTTGGAGTTTTTTACCAGCACACGTGTTTCCTTCTTCCTACAGTCCCAAGTTTTAAGCGGGGCGTGAAAAATATTTTTTGTAGACGTCAAGGCCTGCCTTGTACCCTAGTACGCCATTTTATAAGGACAGTATCTGTAATGTATTTATACTACTGGCACCTCAGTAGCTGGGTGTAGTCAATTTGACGACCTTAATAAAAAAAATGTATATGTTCTAATATAGTAATATGACTGAAATAATGTATGGAGCCATACCACGATCTAATGGGCTCAAATCAATTTTATCTGTAATTGGCATACCTGCACGCTGACATACCTACTGATTGATCGATGAGGCTCTGGTGCAAGCTAAGATAGCTTTAGATTGTCAGTTAAATCAAAAGGAGGTGATGATGATGTCACTGAAAATTTATTTATATTTAACCATAAGCAATCGTATAGTATTTACGCATAATTTACTATAGATAAGATATAGCTGGTTTAATATAGTTAGCGTAAAATACTTGGCGTAATATAGATAGTGTAATATAATTAGCGTAACACAGTTAGCGTAATATAGTTGGCGTAATACCTATAGATAGCGAAATAGAGTGATATACACGAACATCATCAAAAAGTACCTTATTTTGCTAACTATGCGAGCATATTAGCAAAGTAAGCAACGTAAAGTAAGCTGCTAAAGTAATATAACTGCAAGGTAGTGCTTTTTATAGGGTAGCGTTGAGCGGCATCAAATGTGCACCGGAAATCCCTTTAAAACCTGCTTCCATTATGGCATCATTAATTTGAGGAACCCATATCTGTGTGAAGCTGAAAGTTTCACTTAGGTGCTCCTGGATGAGTAGGAAAAGATTTGAAGCTTAAGACCCTAAGTAGTATCCCAAAAGGCATGTGCCAGGATCGTAGCCAATAGAAGGATGCTCTATGCCTATTATTATGGAACAGATACGGGACTATACGTATCAATCATTCAATTAACCTATTGCAGTCCAGTCCACTGTTTGAGAAGTCACTCAGTAGATGTGACTGTATCCATGCAGATGTATTATTCTGTAAATATTATTTTCGAAACATGCCATTTTAAATGAAAGACGGGTAGAGCTATTTATTTGTCGTAAGGGGAAAATCTCATAGATTTTCGTTACCCATTGCCTAATACTAACAGTAGGCACCTATTATATATCTGTTGCTGTGAGTATGTCATGTTGCTCTTCTTGGCCAGTAGTGAAAGCATATTATGTTTTCACTTTTGACGCTAGTCCCCATGACTGCGTGTGTTATTTTATAGTTTTCCTATAAATAAATAAATTAAAATAAAACTAACTACTTTATAACAGGGTCTATCGCGATTTATTTGTTATTATTTACTTTTAGTTCAACGTTTCGGCTACTTTTCACTAGCCATGTTCGCGGGGCGATGGAATCCGTTAAAAAGTAGTTTTATTTCAATGAGTGACATTCGCGTAAACTTCAGAAAATATCAAATAAATAAATACTTGAATTGAGCTTTGAGCTTACTCATACCAAGGTATGCTCTATACCTTGGTATGAGTAAGCTCAAAGCGGGCTCCGAGGTAAAACTCTCAGATGCAACCGGGGCAATAGCTGAGATGATGATGACTTTTAATTTTTTATAACATTGGGATTTTAGAAGTGATATTCAATTATATTCTAAAGCATTGTAAAATACGTCAGCACACAATACGTTCTATCATACGTGATAGAACATAATATATTATATCAAGTGAGTACAATATACGAAATTTCTACGACTATATTTCAACTATGCATATGAGAGGTTAAGCAATCGAATCTCCAGCACACTACGGATGTGAACTAGACAATAACACAAGTATTTATCTTCGCTAGAGAGGTCAACAATGAAATGCAAATAAACAGAAAGAAACGTTGTTAAGGCGTAGCTACTGGCATAGACGTCGGCAAATTCAATGGGGAACCTAATAGTGGCCATTGAAATGGGGTTAAATAAAAACGAGGTACCTATTTTGAGACCCCCATGGAGTGGGCCATTAAAACCATTAAAGAAATTCGTCCGTATTTCTTTAATGGTTTTAATTAAAATTTATTTATTATTTATTTATTACACATCTGAAACTTTATAATAAGATGTGATGTGTAATAATTTGCAGATATCAGTCATGTCTACCTTACATACTTAGTGTGTCTTTCGCTGCGGCCGGGGTGCGAGGGATATGTCTACGACTGCCATCGACGCCATCCGTGGGCCGTCGGTTGCCGGGGGTGAGGCACCCCCGGCAACCGACGGCCCACAGATGGCGTTTTAGTCGCGTAAGACGCTCCTAACGATACTACATTTGCCCAGTTCTAATAAGTAGTTGAAGAGTTCAGGGTTCAGGCAGCACGAGTGTGACGCCCCTGGTGTTGTATTCGTCCATAGGCCACGGTAACCACTTTCCATCAGGTGGGCCGTGTGCTTGTCTGCCTTAGTTGGCATAAAAAAAATATAAAAAAAGAGCTATGAGGGAATAAATGAACATACATTATATAATCGTATATACATAGCCTATCAAAATCATAACCCGTAAGCTTTACTGTAGTCGGGAAAAATAAAGCTCGCGGAGTCGTCATCCAGGCAATCTGAAATTATATTTAGGCTATACATCAGTGAACGCACTGTATTTTTACATAAACGCACGGTGAGGCTGACATGTAATTTGCTGAGAGCCTTTTTAAAGTACTGGTGTATGCAAAACACGAGTAGTTTCTGATAAAATATGTCATAGGTTCAACAATAGAATATAGGGACGTAATTGCATGACAAGAAAATGAAGGAACTATCACAACCAACATTTTTAATGTGAGACTGAGTTTGTCAGTTACATAACTACTCGAAAAAAAACTGATGGCTGTTTTGCGCATAGATAAAGTACGGCCGTGTGTAGGATATAGGTTACTTTAAAACTAAAGCATTTTTTCTGGTGGTATCAGTATTCCATACGTGTGGAGTAGCGGGCATTAGGCTAAATCTCAGAATTCTACATCTCAGACATCAGAATCTCAGAAAACCACAGAAAACCCTCTCTTAAAGGCAATTTAGACACTAAATCCCTCTTTAAAAGTTTAACAAAGACAGTACCATCTGACCGAAATTCATTAGCAATCAACCTTCAGTTTAACCACGATCTCCCGGGAACTATTGACCGCAAAACTAAGATCATATTGAGACACAAAGCACAACGGTCTTATGCATAACTTAGTAATCCAAGTCACGTCACTGGATAATGTAAGCAAAACTACTATAGCATTGTGTTATCTGTGGCAAAACGGAGCGTCTTGATTGAATCAAGATTACATAAATCCCTAGAGTTTCGTCAGCGAAACTCCTTAAGTACTGAGTGAAGTTCAATCTTAATATTCAAGATATTTTTTGTCCAATGAAAGCATAATGCATACCTGTAGATAAATAATAATCGACGAAGTAATTTCATTATTTCAATATTATACAGCTGTGTTTTGTTAACAACATTTAGCCTACATTTATGTTTGCCTAAACCATAAAATGTAACAGTGTACATATATTTAAATATAACATATCTGCCTCATGATAAAAATGTTGAATTACGCTTGCTGATGCGTTGCGTTGCGATTACTACTGATCCACAGCGGATTGAAACGATCATGACTTTTACGTTGAGCAATTTTACTAAATGAAAAAAAACACACTCACAGGCGTTAATGGCTTTTATGCCTATTACTAGACTGAATGTACGGAACAAAACAAATAGTAGGTATAGCGAAAAACCAATAATGATCAACCAGTGTATCTTCTTATTAGTCTAATCCCGTATTCCATCTCTTTGCAGGTAATTTCTTCGTACGCCTCAATATAATTATTCCTAATCTGTCATCAGTAAGAGTAAGTGAAATCATTAAATATTATGCTGTCAATAAATGGGCTAGTTTTGGCTTTTGTCGGCGTGAGTTCCATCTGCCCTTCCAACTCCGAGGAAAGCCTGTACCAGAACCTCAACCTTGAGGTTAACTGGTAGGTATGCAAGTGAGGTTTTCTTGAGGCTTCCACGACCTTAGTGTGGAACATGACATCTCTTTACTACCTCAGTACCCCGAGCACGAAAAATATTCGTAATGTAAACGTATTGAGTGAACGGAGCATTGCTATTGGTATGCTTCACACATGCACACAGGTTCACAGTAGCCAGGCGGCCAATCGTAATACTCCGCTCTTTCGATACGTAGAATATTCTTGAGATCAAATTAAGTACCTTAATCAAACATTTATTAAAAAATCGATACAATTAAAAATAAACAGAATATTTATTCGACGCAGTTTTTCCATATACCCTTATTTGCTGCAAACTAATGACGGTACCTTCTCGAATTAATAATGTTTAGTCAAGTCCCGAATTGATTTGGTCTTGATGTTTACCGAGGCCAGTTGGGCCTATCGAGCTCAGTGAGAGCTCTTGAAATTCCGCTGTGATTGGCTGTTAGTTTGTAGTCAACCGATTCGTGGCCCAGATCGCTGAGAGAACGACAAAGTTTCACAAGTTAGTTTGAACGCAGATGGTAGCTAAATAGGCTAGGTAGGATGCGAGTAGTTTAGTTCTCAAGACAAAACAAGGATTACGACTATAATAGACGTTTAAGTTTCAAGTAACAAATGAAATCATGTTCAAAATATACATCCAAGAGTTTTTTATAGGGTATTTTAGTGAAGAACTGCCAGTCTCATTATTTGTACATTCGTATTACATAAAAATGTACATTCGTCCATATTTAGTTTTCTTTTTCTTCTATTGTGGCGATGGCGCCTCTACTCTCAAATAGCTTGGTTTTAAAGAATTGTGAATTGACGTCTGGAAAATACTGCAGTGGAGTTAGTTGCACCGTTTCTTCTCCACCAGAGCCTACGAAGGTAAAGTTAAGTAGAATAAAATTGACGTTAATCCTACTAATATTATAAATGTGAAAGTTTGTGAGAATGGATGTGTGGATGTTTGTTACTCTTTCACGCATAAACGGCTGGACCGATTTGGTTGAAATTTGGTATGTATATAGGTTATACCCTGGATTAACATATCCTTCCTACTAATCCTACTAATATTATAAATGTGAAAGTTTGTGAGAATGGATGTGTGGATGTGTGGATGTGTGGATGTGTGGATGTGTGGATGTTTGTTACTCTTTCACGCATAAACGGCTGGACCGATTTGGTTGAAATTTGGTATGTATATAGGTTATACCCTGGATTAACATATAGGCTATATATCAGCGATGAACGGGATCAGAATTCCACGCGGGCGGAGCCGCGGGCAACAGCTAGTAGGCTATATATCAGCGATGAACGGGATCAGAATTCCACGCGGGCGGAGCCGCGGGCAACAGCTAGTAAGTTATAACTGTGTTCTATTTTACACGACCCATTGAAAAGCCGGCATGAATCATGTTATAAGGGTGACCCTACACCACTATATAAGTATGTGTACTCGTACACAGCGCTATCTAGATTTAAAGTTAGAAGTTAGCATAGCACTATAGTACCTAATAAAGACTATTGATTCTACCAAAACGAACGAGAGTCCTCTGAAATATTCCACCGCTAGGCCGCAGCCTAGATTGACGGATCGAAACCGGCACTGGTCTTAAGGTAATCTAATTTAAACAATCGTTGGGGTTTATTTAGATAATATAGTCTATGTTGTCTAGATGGGCGAAGTCAAATTACAATATTGATCTAATTGGTTTGCTTTCGTATTTAGGTTATAAACTACTTCAGTTTTATATAGGTATGTTCAGGTGTTATGTTTATCACAATACGTACATACATATACTCACGACTGTAAATTCTCGAAGGAGTTGACAGAGGTGTAATAACACCCATATTTCTTGAACTATTTATTTCGGTCCCACCTAATAAAGGTTGAGCCTATTACCGTCAAGCGAGTAGGTACTTGTCCTTAGGCTGTGTGTTTAGATATTATTCGATAGAGAACCACTCTATCCCTTAGTTGCCTCCCACGATACCCACAGCCCCACGATACTACTATAGCCTTACTCTAACTCCACCGAGAACGAACACGTTTCAAAATATAGAAACATACAAGTAATTTTACAATCTCTTGATGTCGTCTAGTAATTTAATAACCCTAATAGGTACCGTATATGGAATTAATCCTGTAATGTTTACGACAAGAAATTATAACAATAGTAACAATAATGCTCCTTCCGTTACATAAGGAACATCTTCGTGAAAGCAAAACAATCCGAACATTACCCATGATTGTTTTGTCGGTTGTCCGGTAGTGAGCACTCTGGTGGTAATGACAGTATAGAAAAATTACATGTTTTTTAACGTCTGATTTGAAATCTTATAACAACTTATAAAATTAAAATTTTTAGAAAAAAATCTAAAATCAACCGAACTATTAGTGATTCTTAACAACCTCTAGAAAATGTAGGTAGGTTATATTTTGACAGATATTATGAAATACCTAAGTTTTTTTACGTTTTTTTAATTCAACTGAACCGAGCTCTAGTTTTAAAAAACTGCGTAATCCGGCAGTATCTAAAAAGACCTCCAATAAATTACTAAAACCTATGTTTTGTTCTCTAACTAAAACAAAAAAATGAGTAAATAATAAACATTCTAAAAGATAAATTAAGCTAATAACAAAAACAAAATGCTTCAATAACTTTATTGATGTAAAATACAATAAGTAAACTTGGACACGTTGACACTCTTAACTTACATATACTATAATTAAAATCACGCCTTTCACGCTCCAGGGTGCAAAGACAACATGTGGGTGACAATGGTGGGTCCATTTGCTTCAATTCACGAGCTTCCTCTGCCGTCATAAAACAAACCTTATAGTTAGGTACTGCACTGAGCTATTTAAATCGAGATCGTGAGATTATTTTGTGCTGCGATTACAAAATAAGCGAATAGCGCAACTTGTGCTGCACACGCTACATGTCAAGCCATCACCGAGTTTTTGCAGGTTGCACGAAAGATATTTCTAATTAACTACTACTGCATTTTATTAATTTTGTATTTTTACAGTCTTACTCTATTCGTATTACATTACCATTACATTAAATTTATATTCGTTTCTTTTTAATAGAAAATTTTGGCAATTTTATACTTGCATCATTTAATTACTTCTATGGTAATAAAATAAAGTACCTTAACTATTGTTAGTATGGCAACATTGGCAACGAGTCATCATCCATCACCCCATCGGCGGTAATCCCAGTTTTATCCTAAACTAATTCCAACTTGGAGCCCAGAATCTGTTCCAGAAGCGACTGCCATCTGAAAGAAAAAAATGAAAGACAAACAGAGAAGAAGAAGAAGAAAATATCAAACATTTCACAACACCCAAAACGCTTCACACAACTCTATCTAGTTTCAAACTAACTACTATTTTTGTTTTCTAAATATTTATACATCAAAACCGCCTAACGCAACAATCGAAAACTCATATGCCCAAGTTGTTTAGTTAAGGACCCAACTTCAACTACAAAATCAATATTAACTATCTCATTGTCACACTATTTGATTATTTGAACAGTTACGGGATAGTAATCATTGTTGTTGAAATTGATATTATCAATTTCAACAACAATGATTACTATCCCGTAACTGTTCAAATAATCAACACTGACCAATCTATTATATTGGTCAGTGTTTGTTATGGCCATACATATACGTACAATTAATCATGAAGTCATTTACCTAACACAAATTTTAATTATGTAAATCGAAAATGGATGATTTTACAACTGGGTTCTACTTAGTTTGCGTGTAGTTAAATGTTAATGAACCTTCTACATTTTGTTACCTACGATTCCATACTGCCTATCTATATCTCGTTCTGAGATAGGAAATTATTTTCATTCATGCATAGTATTAACTTATTTTCCCCTGTAATAAAGATTTCAAATTACTACATCCGATGGAAAAAGTATTCACGCATGTATTATAACATAGGTCAGATTTCAGCTTTGTTTTTCTCCCTTAGAACTTAATATGTATGTACATACTACTTAACTACTTTTCTGCTAAATTCAAGGATACCTGCCCGAAAATACACAACACGGTGCCCTGAAATATTTATGTGGTTCAGAACTGCCCCCTAGACAAGTAGCAATACGTTATCCGCCGTATTGTAGAATAGAATGACGAATGTATGGGATTTGACTTACTATATGACATTCGTCAACGTATGTTTAAACCTCAAATCTCATACATTCGTCATTATATTCTACAACTAGCTGTCCCGGCGAACTTCGTACCGCCATTTTTTTCCCCGTTCCCGCTGCATGCTATTTTCTCATCCTTTAAACCTTCCCTGGACACTCACGAATATTTCAAGACTAAAATTAGCCAAATCGGTTCAGCCGTTCTTGAATTATAAGCTAACAACGAAAAGTGGCATTGATTTTTATATATTAGAAGATATATAATATATACACGGATTGCCGCTTGTCTAGGGGGCTGAATGTCGAGCTTAATACTAGTCCACAAAGATCATGATGGGAATTTTATGTCTCGTATGTACTCAACTCTGTTCCTTTAATAGAATTCGTAATTTACCTTCGCTTTATGTTTGATTTCTGAAGTTTGGTACTCAGTATTTCAAATAAAGTAAGGATTTTCATCATTCTGGAATAATTCAGGTTCCTTATTTATTTTAGGCTCTCGAAATATTTGTCTCAATTGATCCAAGTTGGTCCCAATATGTTTATTCTATTTAATACAAGATCAGTTTACGTGAAAAGATCTTTTCACTCTTTGGATCTAAGCCGCTTGTTGATATAATTGTGTTCTCTGGAAAGTCTTATAGGATCGAGGTCTTTTTTTATTATTTATTTACATTATTATTCCACGTCTATTCAAACCGAATCAAGTCTATTCGAGTCAAATTTAATTTACAAATCGAATCTAGTTCACTCACTCACGATCGAATGAACCACAAAGCTCTCACACCGGATTTAACTTTCCGGCAACATGCTAGAAGTGTAATCCATTAAGAAGCCAACCTATACAAGATCTCTTTTATTATTAGTAAGTCCAAATTAGAACCAAATTTTCGCCACGGTGACTTCAGAATCGGTAGTTTAACTCATGAAAAAGCTATGTCTAATATTCGATGTGTTCAGTCATTGCGTGTATGTGTATAATAACTACCGGCAACTATTCGCTATCAAGTAAGCAGTGACTTTCGAAATCGCACGTGTGTCATTCTCACATAATTATGTATGTTACAATCAAACCCTATCGCTTTTTTCATTTTTTTAACTGAAAAGTAATGTTAAATAGTTCAGAATTCTGTCTGTGACATGTATATATCTAAATAAAGTTAAGCACAGTTAGCTATCTAGCTAAATAAAGTTAAGCACATAAATGTAATTGATTAAAAACTGGGACGACTCAAAAACGGAGTAATATTTTTATTTCGATATCACGTTCAAAGAGGCCGCTCCATGAGGAATATTTTTTTATTTATTACGTTCTTTCACCTGTATGCTATTGTAAAAGCATCCGAAATGTTCGCATAAAAATCATTTTAAAAGAAAATGTAGGCTGTTTGGAGAGTTTTCAATGAGTAGCCCGTATTCGCAACACGTCTGTATACAAGAAGTGGGACGGAGTAATTTGAATATGGGTGAAATGTAAGAGTAGCGAATCTGCTTATTTTCAAATGAAAAGATACATATTTAATGCAATGGAATTTTTAAAGAGGTAACCTAATGAAAATTTTGTAGTTTCTGCTCTTGCCACATGTAAATGAAAACAACAGGGGACTGACCCTACTTTTACTCAAGCAGGTGCGAGTAGCTTGGGCTCATACTCATTGGGTGCCTGATGATTGACAGATTAAAGAACCACGTTAAGATGATGACGATGACGTTCATAAGGAAGAGGATTTTGAGAGAGGACGCTCCAATGCTCTACTAAGTTAGGTCTATCAGATTATACCTAGTCTGTTTGTTTAACCTGGGGTTGTAATTTTACAAAGTACCTATATTAAAATCCTCACAATTTTAACATAAATCTGTATTGTAACATTGGGAATAATTAAAGACAGTAGCTAAATTTAAATACGATTTTAATGATGTTGTTGTTATATTCATTACAGTGAGCACTCTGGCTAGCCCTTTTAGAATTAAGCATAACATTACGCAAGGTTTAATTAAGCCGCACCGAAATTTGAACATAAATAAAATATTAATTTTCGTCGGCACAGGCTGGTTATTTGTTCTAAAATTCAAATTAATTACGGCACCAGTAACACAATATCCACGTACGTCAGTAACGGTTAGTTGTATAACTAAACGCACGTTTGTACAAATGGCGGGATACGAACTGTTTCTGACATATTCGTTTTAATTCAGTAAACTGCGCTACATGTCGGGAATATTTTGGTACAGAAATAATTACATACGTAAATAAGAGACCTACCGTCTCTACCGGTTTGTATGACGTTTTTGCTTCTAGCTACGTAATAGAATCTTTCGAAACGGTTTTCATCAACGGCTAGGCCTAGACATCTGCAGTTTTTGAAATTTTGGGCATATTAAAATCATTATCATTTCGACCTGTAAAATAATGTTAATTCTGCTCGGGGATGGGAGAGTTAATTTAAAATATGAAACGTTGGTAGCTTAGTGATTATCCCTAACCACTCAAGTCCGCCATAAGATCTAGTGATCCCAGGTTTGAATCCTGGAGTTACATTACTGACGTGAACCCACTCCTAAAATAAGCAATTTAGCTTTGCTGGAGGGGTTAGAGTGATTACTAGTAATTTCGGTTTGCATTAAGTATGTCCGTTATGACCGGCTAGTGAGATACCGAGTCACCGTCAAAATGGCAGACATCGATGTTTTCAACCGCTTGTGTCAATCAAAAACTACGCCAGCTTAAACCCTCTAAATAATAACCCAATGCGTCTGCGTCGGAACAAGTTCGCATTGGTATGATATTTACTTTCTATTCAATGATTCTAAATTGTTGCCATTTTATTCGTGAGATAGAGTACACATCGGTTCATATGTTATAAAGTCTATGTAAATGTAATGTCAACCTAAGCATAGCGATATTAATGAGTTGATTATACATATCAGAAATTGTAGTGAAAATACAACTTAGTTTACCTTACATTTCGCGTATCCCTGGAAATTCACATGACCTATTTCCGAACATCTTACTTCGCATACTATAAATTTTGTGCCAGATTTACACAACATCTACTTCAGCCACACATTTCACTATTACC
The DNA here is from genome assembly GCA_914767945.1 of Eilema depressum. Classification (NCBI taxonomy): domain Eukaryota; kingdom Metazoa; phylum Arthropoda; class Insecta; order Lepidoptera; family Erebidae; genus Eilema; species Eilema depressum. Next base: position 8,855,946 of record OU612026.1, read on the forward strand.
AACGTCACCACCGAACTTTGGCACAAAATTAACACATTCTGTGCGAAATTCAAATAGTTTTACATTTTCACCTGTTCGTTAACGATTGCAGGATGACGGTAACGATGATTTTTCATGCAAACTTTACTGCAATAGATAAACATAAATCAAATCAAATGCCTAGATCTAATTGGAATCTTTTTCACGTCATGGCTTTTTCTTCTTCTTTGTAAATGGTTCCTGAATAAATTTGTCGACTCAACCGCACTGTCAGTGGCTTTATTTAGTCATCTTTAGTGCAGGCAGTAGGACAAAAGGGAAACGAGACCAAAAGCGCCATGGACTGCACAGAGGCACCGCAGTCACATGCTGTTAAGCCCGGATCTCGCATTCCCAACCTGCATAAATTTTGACAAGGCTAATAATTGCCCAAGTTTGAATCTAGCACTTGTGCCTCATTTTTCCTCATAAAATATTGTCGTCAGCAGTCTGCATACTTATGATACCTGTACAATTAACCAACACGTGTGAATCTCACGTGTAAATATCATTTTTACAGGAAAAAGAAAACATGAAGCTACAACTACAATGATACTAATAGTAAATACTCTCATGTGTAACATTTAATAAGAAATCAGTATCAAAGTCATAACTCTATCATTGCCACTGGATGCCATTCAAACAATAGTTTCTACTGGAACGTGAGAAGTTATTTCAATCAGCTTATATCAAAACAATGGTACAGAACTGAGAAAAAAAGGAATCGTGTTTTGTTAACAAAACGCTAATGTTACTGTTATTGCATCTTGTGCAAGTTACTGTTGGATGATTGCAGTTACGTTTTCTTGGGCAATATGTGACTTAGATTTGAACGCCACAAGAGGGCCAGCTTGAAAGAGATGGCCCTAGGTCGGCCGGGTGCGAGAGATATGTCTCAGACAAACTCACCTCCGGCAACCTAACCGAGAGACGGCGTGGCGTGCGTTTTAGTTGGTTCGAGTTCGATATAACCACCCCCGCCGACTCTGCCGAAGGGTGTACCCGTGGAGATTATGCGCACTATATACCTAAAACCTTGGATTTGAATGCCATGTGTTAAAATTCGTGTTAACAATATATCTGCAATTTCAGTACCGTGCTGCGTGTATGGGAACCCCACTAACATTTATTGGTGGGTATACCATTATTGATTCATGCCGATACTCAGTTTTCATTTTTTATTTAAGTAGTAAGAATTACTTCAACTCAGGATTTGCAGGCTTATTTAGTTTTGTCAATATAATATCAATCAGTGCCAAGTGTCAAACGACATTACAAGTTACATGGTAAGATTGATAACAGTTTATAATAAGTAAACATAAACTTTAATAAAAACTTACAAATACTAAAGCAGAAGCTTTACATATTTAAATCAAAACAATTTAACACCCATGAGTTGGTAGACCCTACTAACTTGACGGGACATGGGTTCACGACCTTTGTAGGCATAATACTACTCTGGTTACATCGGGCCCCGAAAAGAAAAAGATGAAGTTTTAGTTCTGGTTCTAATTGCACTCTATGAATGGTAGAAATATGTTTAGTACCTTGCTTTCGGGTGTATTGATTTTTATATCAATATTTTTAGTTTTTCCCAGCCTCCTACGTCATTATTATCTGAGCTGCTCCTTCAGACCAGTTACGGCAACTACCCACCCACCAACTATTGATGTGATGGGATGGACGATACAAGGCAACGACGGGACATACTTATATCTTGGACCTAAAATGTGTTTTATATGCGCAGAACACGTTTCTTGGGCGTCTTTTGAGGATAGTACAGGGTGCTACGGCGGCGGTGAACGAGCTCAAATTCACCAAGCGTAGATGAAATTAATACGCACGCGCCCGTTTCTCGATTACTACCTAACTCGTCACTTCGAAAACTGCCATCTGATTTGAGCGTTGCGGTTCCGATATCCGAGCAATTATTTGTGTGTGGTATTGTGCGATGTTATCATTTGTATTGTAAGCATTTTCACCCAGAACTCAGGACACACGTAATACAGGCCGTCGTCGTGCACGCGTCGCTCCGTGTCACGAAGTGCATGCTTCGCGTCGCTTGCTAGATACGTGAATATAATATATCCCTATGTTATACAATAGACTTTATAGTGTATTGTGTTATTCACAGTTAGTTGGTCTAATTCTGGTTGCATTTTATTTTCATTCCTTGTGTAAAGACCAACGCGTCTTTTTTTGTTGATTGTAATTGTGCACCTATCACTGTGAATAACTGTGAAACACTTAGGTACAAAATGCTTAGATACTTATGTTTTGTGTAAATAATAAGTAACGACATAAAAAAATGTTTATTCATTGTCAAATACCCAATGTACCTACCTATACCTATAAACATTAATTTTATCAAAGCAGTTAAATTTAAATATAGCAAATATCAAGCTAAGAGACATTAAATAATAATGCTTCAAGACGTATTTAATGCCGTCTTTACTGCAAACCACAGTTTGGCAGTCAGCCAAATATCTGATAGCGCTAAGAGGCGCCTATTGTTCTTGTAACTTACACTATGCAAATAAACATTACTTTTTAGGTTCTAAAATGGCAATTCATTGTAGTTACATTTGACGTTTCATTTGATGTTTCATTTCACTTTATTACCTACTAGCTGACCCCGCGAACTTCGTGCCGCCTAATATTCATACGATACTAACGTCACTAAATTGTTTTGCCTTCCCAGAAGCTCTCTACTAACACTTGAACTTTTTGGTATGGTATTAAAGTTCAAATGGACTTTTAAGTATTATCACAAACCGTTTGTATGGGAGCATAGAAAAGTGTTATTTTGGACTTTATCAGACATTTTTTAATTTTTTCTCTCCGTAAGAACCATCCTCGTACTTCAAGGAATATTCCAAAAAAAGAATTAGCGAAATCGGGTCAGCTGTTCTCGAGATTTGCGCTTACCTACCTACCTACTTGTCTATACTGTAAATCTATTGGTGTACAATAAAGTATTATCTGTATCTATCTATCTATCTTAGTAACACATTTAGCGATTCATTTTTAAATTAAAGATTTATTCGCATTTGTTCGTAAGTACACATTAAAACATTATCTACTGACTCACACCAATCACACGTTATATTATTATTGTGTGTTGTAGACGAAAAAAGAACCTCTGTATTTTAATGTACAACCAAACGCTAAGTCATTCAGAGTTTTCTGGCAACAACCCTAAACCTGTTGCTATCCAACACATGAAATGTAGACGTACCTAGATAACTTATAGATTCTGAATAATTATATTAAAATAAAAAGACAGACATTGAAATTAAAAATACACAAGAATATATTCCTACTAAAACTTGGCCGAGACTACATACATACATACCATCACGCCTTTATCCCGGAGGGTTAGGCAGAGATGAATTAATTCCCCACATTTCACCAATCATTTTATTAGGTCTACTGAAAAGCAGCACATTGTCTATCAGTCAATCAGTCAAAAAATAACACCAAATTTTTTAAATCGCGATAAAATTAATCTAATTCCAATTTATATCAAAACTAGTAAGGTATGTAATACCTAGTTTAACCTCAAGTAGTAAACCTAGTTTAAACTAATTTCACTCAGACACTTAACCTACAGAAAAGAATTAAAATCCGCGTCATCTAAATCATGATGTCCATTCTCGAGACAGCTGAACGTGAACCGAATGAATGAGACACAAATACGTAATTTTACTACCTAATTGACACCTCGAACACCATTGACGAAAACATTGTGTAAGTTCACTTTTAAAAAATGACACCAAACAAATCTACTACTCTATAGTTTCATTCCGATCCATACCGACCTAAATATAATCGAAACTAGGTAGGTAGGTACTCAAACACTTGACCTACAGAGCTACACAAAACATTTCAAATCCGCAACATCTAAATCACGAGGTCCATTCTTGAGACAGCTGAACGTGAACCGAATGAATGAGACACTAATACGTAATTTTACTACCAAATTGACACCTCGAGCACCATTGACGCCATAATTTGAAGCACACCGCTGCCTGGGACGCTGTCGCTAAAGACGTGTCCCAAATACGTATTACACTTTAAAACTGAATAAAGAAAACAAATTACGAAAGTTATAATGTTCTAGAAGGGTAATATTGATCCACAAATGAACTAGATGAAATTAAAGTAATGGAAGTTAACGAAAATATTAGTATGTATGTAGGTAATATCCAATTTCAGCACATACTTCGTAAAAACCACAAATCAGTTAACTTCTCATTCGATTCACCTACAACCTTAGGAAATATGATCACGTCTCAGCTCATCGCTCGGAGTTAGGATGGTTGCCGATACGTCAGCGACGCAGCCTACGGGCGGTGACGATGATACATACAATATTAAGCTCCCCTAATGTCCCCACTTATTTATCATCTCATGTACAGCTACTTGGTTCTCATCATAATAAAAATCTACGATCAGCTGACAACCGTCTTCTCCACTGTCCTACTCATAGTTCTAGCTTAATTCATTCTTCTTTCCTCGTGCAAGCTATTCTCCTCTGGAACGCGCTTCCTCTCGAAATCAGGATGGTTACCAACCGCGGCACGTTCAAGTACAAGGTACGCCAGCTCTACAGCAATCCCTAGTGGCAATAATGGGTAAAACTACTGTATATTAAATTCTATCATTATGTATTCTCAAGGATGAGTAGGTATATACTATATATGCATATATATTATTTAGATATGTAATTATGTAAGTAATGTAATTGTATGTAGTGTGTATTGTATTTGTAATGTATATGTATGTCTATTGTGTACAAATTGTATTAAATAAGGTAAATGTGTATAAATCTTAATAGTAATCCATCTTTTGCCTGCACCTACCTCAATGTATCTCTGCATCACCCTAAGGTTGACTGGTAGATAATGCCTTTGGCATTAAGTCCGCCTTTGTACAATTTTTATGTGCATAAAGTTTAAAAATAAAAAAAATAAAAAAAAATAAAGGCCTTTTACAAAAATAGTGTCTAAGAGTATGATCGTTACTACTCTAAAACACACGTTAAAAACGTCTAATTTTCATACTACTTCTTTAAATCAATAGAATTCATAAAAAACACAAAGCCTAAGTAGTTAATTTCTTTTTGTACAAAACAATATTAAAATTGAAATGCTCCATAGTGAACGAGTCTTTACTTTATGTGAATGGAACACTAAGAACCCTTGAGACTTTCTAACAAAATATTTAACACGTTGTGCGCACGCACTTCGAATACGCATCAGGAACACAATAGCGGCGTTTGACTATAATTTTGAGGCATTCCTGCTTACACCCATTGTCATTATGTAGTGTAACGCATTGATAGAATATAAATTGTTCATTGGGGTGTTAAAAGGTTACTTTTCAATTCATTGACCGAGCTGTTCGCACTGAGGTCATGCCACATGTGTGATACATATTTGGTGCATACATGTTTGATTATTATTGCTTAGTACTACTACGACTAACTATAATAACGTCTTAATTTTATATCTTTGTAGTTAAAATACGTAGACGTAGAAAGATACTTAAGAACAGCATAAATCTAACATTGCTACTGTCAGTACCGTCACTACCGTGCATGAACTCTCTGAGTTAATTCCCTGGTTGTGGAAACTGTTATTAGACTATTCTGATAGGATAGAATTCTATGGGGTAAAAAAGTTATTCTAGAACGATTATGCGTTATTAGACTATGCTTAATTCGGGTCTAGAATGTCTATATGATGATACTGTAAATGGTTCAATGGACCTAAATTTAAAAATAATGTATTGCTAAAAATTCAAGGACACTTTTCACGAACACAGATCCGCGCAGTCACATCACCACAATTTTTGTAACGTTTTCCTTTTTATTTAGATCCCAACGACGTCAAATTATGAAAAGTATTTTGCTTTCACCGGCAGACATTGCTGGTGTGCTCCGCTGAATTTTCTTCTTTATTTTATTTATTTATTTATTACACTTTATGCACAAGTACAAAGGCGGACTTAATGCCGTAGGCATTCTCTACCAGTCAACCAAAGGTGGTGCAGAGATATATTAGTAGGTGCATTATTGATAGTGACATAGGTAAACAAACACTATACATAACTAGGTATAGTACCGTGAAATAGTAACAGGTTATCACACCCATACCCACTCATACCCCAGTATGTAGATATGAGTAAGGCTAGGTAGTGATAGATATATATATATATATATAAGTATACATGCATAAAAATAGACCTACACATAAACATAAATAAACCTACATATACATACACCATACCATATACCTAAATATATATTATATAAAAGTATGATCTAGTTGAGATTTGATTGCCTCGATGATTCTGCCAGTTTGTCGAGAAATAATTGGCGAACTTTCGCCTTGAACACAAGACTGCTGGTGGCCTTCCTGATTTCAAGAGGTAGCGCGTTCCAAAGGAGCACAGACTGTATAGGAAAAGAAGAGTGAACAAACCCAGAAGTATGAGTAGGACAGCTTAGGAGAAGGTTATTTTTAGAGCGAAGATCTCTGTTGTGATTTTCATGTCTGTATTGAAAATAAGGAGATAGATAGTTAGGGGGAGTAGGAGATGTAAGAATTGAGAAGAGAGTAGTAAGAGCACGTAGATTTCGTCGCTGTCGAATCGGTAGCCAATTTAACTGCTCACGATAAGCAGACACGTGGTCATACTTACGGAGATTGAATACAAATCTAATGCAGTTATTTAGAAGTCGGTCAAATTTATTTAGATGTTCTGCATTCAGGTCGAAGTAGCAAACATCACCGTAGTCAAAGACAGGAAAGAGTAGTGTCTGCACAATCATAGTTTTTGTCTTTGCGGGCAGAAGATTGCGGAGGCGATAAAATGAACGAAGCGATCCCGTCACTCTTTGACCGACATGTGCTACTTGGCTTCGCCAACTCAGAGTTGAGTCTAAAAACAGACCTAGATCCTTCACTGAAGCGCTTAGTGCTATGGTGGAGCCATTGAAAGTGATGGGTGGGAGAGATGACATATCCAACCGATGCATCAATCTTTGACTGCCTATAATAATGGCCTGGCACTTAGTTGGGTTCACAGTTAAGCCAAATCTGTTCGACCAACTGTTAACGTATTCCAGGTCCCGGTTAACGGCACCTATTGCAGCAGCAACATCATCAACACTCGCTTGAGCGTAAAGCTGCAAATCATCTGCATATAAATGATACGCACAACGAAGATTACTAGTTAAGAGGTTAATGAATATTGAAAATAACAAAGGAGATAGTATACCGCCTTGAGGGACACCAGCGTCAATATCGCACCAGCACGAAGAAATTTCGTGCAGGCGAACAGCCCGCTGGCGCCCCCGAAGATAACTTGAGAACCATTCCAGTGCATCCGACGAGATCCCAAAGAAGGATAAGATGGATAAAAGAAGATCGTGACTGACGGTATTGAAGGCATTTGAGAAGTCAACCAATGCAAGTACCGTGAGCTTAGTGTCCTCCATGCCAGCCCTAATGTCACCGGTCACCTTTAAAAGAGCAGACACAGTGCTGTACCCGGGCCTAAACCCTGACTGTAGAGGACTTAATAAATTATTTTTGTGGATAAAAGGGGACAGCTGTCTGTGCACACAGGCTTCAAGGACTTTTGAGAGGAAAGGTAAAATACTAATAGGACGGAAATGATTGGGAAGGGATGGGTTCGAGATTTTTGGAAGAGGTATAACATATGCCTTACGCCACAATGACGGGAACTGACCAGAATCTAATGAAAAATTAATTATGTGTGTGATCACCAGTAGGACATGGTCTAAAATAGTAATAATCATTCTACGACTAATGTTATCATAGCCCACAGCATTAGATTTAATGGAGAGCACGATCTTTTTGATCTCGTCGGGTGTCACTGGAGAAAAATCAAAAGCGTCAATGTCGGGACGAGTCAAGTTTGCCACGTATTCCATCGTGCAACCCTTGGTTTGGTGATCAATAGGAGAAAAAGTGGTGAAATGATGATTTATGTCATCCAAACCAATTGTTGCCCGAAATTCAGAATACCGCTGCCTACCAATACCCAATGTTCCTAGGAACTTCCAGACATTAGCAGGCGGAGAAGAATTAATGTTATTAAGGATATAACGGCGTTTAGTATTGCGTATCATTTGATTGCATCGATTTCTAGCAGCCTTGAAATGCGACCACGTTTCGTCGCTGCGGCGACGGCGAAATCTGTTAAAAGCGCGGTCTCTACTTCGCATTGCCATCCGCACCTCCTCTGTTATCCACGGCGCTGGAGGGCGCTTAATTTTTACTCTCCTGACAGGCGCGTGGACATCGTATAGGTTGATTATAGCCTCGTTAAAAATGCGGACTTTTTCGTCTAATAACGATGTCTGACCCACACAGTCCCAGTCCATCGCCGCAGCATCCTCACTCAACCTGTCCATGTTCATATGCCCAAAGCTCCGCAAGAATAGGACTCGAGGTTTGGGCTTCGGTGGTTTTAGAGCGTAGGACATGAACAGAAGGTCATGTCGCGAGAAACAAGGCGCTGAACGTTGGCCGTGACAAGAGACAAGTGATGGGGTGGAGGTAAGGATTAAGTCCAGCCAAGTGTCCTCCACATCCGTGTTATGGTGCGTAGCCTGAAGGGGTAAAATGTGTAGGTTCACTGATTCGACAATGTCGAGCAATTTACGGCACCGCAACGTTTCGGATGTCAAGAGGTTAGTGTTCAGATCACCCATGACTATGTGATGTTGATACTCCGACCCTACAGATTCCAGTATCGGCTCAAGACAATTGAAGTAGTTTATCGCAGGAGGACAGTAGACAACTCCCAGCAAAATCTTTACACCCTTGACAGCAACCTCTAAAAAAAGAAATTCTGCAGTGGTAGATAAGTCAGAATGGGAAGAGGCAAGAATTCTATACGGAAAATCACTGCGAAGATAGATAGCTACACCACCCCCTCTCCTCTCATCCTCATACACTCGGTCATTGCGAACTAAAACGTAGCCGGAGAGAGGGTAAGTAGTAGAAAGATGATGAGGTTTGAGCCAGCTCTCTGAAATCAGGATGGCGTGAACGTTGGCGTCTGTGAAAGTCTCCAAAAAGTGAGTATAGTGGTATGGTAAGCTTTGCGCATTGATATGACATACGTTCAATAAGTGTCGAGTTTGGTTGTCGAAGGTTTGTCGCACAAAGTCACCCAGTGTGCCAGGGACCGACGAAAAACTTTCATCGCCGGAAGCTATTGAAGAATCGTTGGCAGAAATATACAATTCATCATCGGAACTCATACAACTGAATAAAGAAATAAAAATATAATAAAAAGAAAAACTAAATAAATAGTAATAGATAAAGATAAATATAATATATATAATATATATATAAATAACTGAATATATAATTACAAATATCTAAGTAAAATTTAAGTTTCTATAATGCAATTCACGTATAACACTTTTGTCTCTGCACCACCCGCCAGCCGCTGAACACAACAGGTCACTAGTAAAAAAAAAAGTATTAAAAACAATAGCACAAACGAATAATTACATAAGAAAATACCATACAATCAACATACCATGAAACATAAACGCTACTTATAACGAAACGTTTCGCATGCTTAAAAACTACAATTTACAAGTTTCCGAACGCTATTACTATTATACGCTATATATACGCTATTTATGCTTGATTGATTTGACCTCGGATTCGGATCAAAAGGAATACGGAAACTTTTCGAAATATATTTTTCCATTCATATCCACACACACATTATGAGTCCAATAACGTACAAAATTTCTTCATTCGTCGAAAATAATTTTAATCCAATCTATGTATTACGAACTAATTTTCTTTTATTCTTTCTCTTCCTTCGAAAAGATAACTTGTGAATTAGAGAATTATAGCACTTTTCCACACTATTTTTCTAAAAAATAACTCTCAAATTGACAAAAAGTCTTTTACGGGACTAGTTCCTTTCACACGCTTTCCAAACTAAGTTTGAAAGAGGCTCATAGGATAATGACTGTAGTGGCAGCTGGTATATAAGACATTAATTTTTTTTTTTTGCTTTGTTTCTTCATTAAAATGGAGTGTAAGTAAGTATCGTTCTGAGAGTCTAGACAACTTAAATCATCCCTTTATAAAATTGTGGTGCCAATTTCATAGGAATAATCAGTAATGTCGTTCTGTGTACAGTCATTCAAAAATTGATTTTCAATCTAGTTGTTTGATGTGATTTTGGCTTAAGATATAACTAATTATTATATTAGTCGTAGCCAATGGCTTCACAGGCACAAAGATAGAATAATAATTTTACCTATTAGTAACAAAACAACCTTAGCGTTTTCTTTTGTAGCTTTAACTAAAATATATACGTACTTGTTGCACAGTGCACCGTCAGAGATTGAGTAGCTTGAATAGGTAAGAAAAAAATAATACATACCTACACTTTACAAGCCTAAAAATCAACGTATCATATTATTTGAGATAATTTTAAAGCATTTAGTATCCTATTATACCTATATTATTATGTAATTACAGTTTTCTTGCACTAAGCTACACACAGACGGATCTACTTAAAAGGAAGATGGCACAATTCTCTATACCCACTAACAATTGCTAAATTTATTACCTACCTATATTGGTGAAATGAACCGCGTGTAATTAAAAGAAAGAATGCAGCAGTTTATTGAGCTATGAAAATATGCAATGCAGTATTATACTTGTCGCCGCCATATATATTTAAGTACAACTGGTAATAAAAGAATATAATATACGATTGACACATTTTATGTGCATTTTATATAGAGTCAAGTAACAAACCGTCTCAATTACCTAAGTTTAGATTGAGATTTTGAAATACAAACTATATAACTACATTATTGTCGATAGCGAGAATAAAGATACATAAAAAGGCTCATTTAGACAGGGAGAGATTCACGCACGTTTCGGTCCGATAAACGACGACAATAATCGCCATACCATTATCGTATCAAACTGTTTACACATAGGCAAACAAACACAAATCTCGCCTACGATTATATCATACGAAATTCGCAAGTGACATGTCGCCTATGTCAAAATACTATTTATTGCTTTTATCTGTTTAGACGTCCTCAGGGGAAGAGGCGTGTTGGTAAACCATGTATGCGCTGGGAGGACGACATTAGAAAAATCACCGGACCGGACTGGATCAAAGTAGCAAAAGACAGGGAAAAATGGACATCTTTGGAGGAGGCCTTCACCTGAGAGGGGTCCATGGAGAAAATACTAATTTACATTCAATATTATTTTTTTAAATTCAGTTATAATAACACATTTTAATTATTTACAATTTATATTATATTTTAAATTAGTTAAGAATAAGATTATTGCAAATTTAATTTGTAAATGCATGGAATAAAAGGCTTTTTCATTTTTATTTTATTTATTTATCTGTTTAGACGGACACGACCAATATTCAATTTCAAAATATTCATTTCAACTCTCGCCAAGCGTGGTCGAGCGAACGGTGTTTCTGCAAATGTTTAAAAGAAGCTGCTTTTTTCTGTCGTTTCGAATCGTACCTTGCGGGAAACTCTCTCCGTCTAAATTGTGCCTAAAGAGGAAGCCTTTTCTCGCATGACCTCCATCGAGGATAGAACTATGAATTTAGGATAGCGGGTTTCTTCCATGGCCTAGGCTAGCAGTAAAAAATATTTTGTGATACACATTTCCCACTTTGAAGGATGCAAAATAGGGATTAAAAGTTTATATTAGATCAGAATTCATCCGTGCGAAAATTGTGATGCTGATACGTCGTTCACCTTCGATAAAGGATTTTTTTTTAATCTAGTTGATAGTAACATTGGGTTCAAGCTAATTTTATTTGCGAGTCGGTATATCTCCTAGCTGTCGAAAGAGGCTCTAAAGCAGGTTTTACTTTCGGGGTTGGGAGTTCTAATAAAAGCCGCAAAAATAACATATAAAGGAGGAGTAGGAATAAGCGGAACCCAAACTCTGAGGTGAAAGCCTCGAATATGGCCGGGAACCACACTAGATGATGATGATAGTTGACCTACAAACGTCTATTTGTGCAAGTAATGGTTTCTTTCAAGCAATTGCCTAGATATTTTCCACCCGAATAGTATAAAAGTGTTAACATGTAGGTAATATTGGACAAACGTTCAATAAAATAAATGGAACTAAAAGTTGGAACTCCCAAACCGTCGGTCGTCGCGTATCGAATACCGAGAAAAATCTACGAAGGGTATGTCGCCCAAGCTATTCAGCCAATTCGGTCACGTTTTAACGCTTGACTAATAAAATTCCAATAAATCCCTTAATATTATTTGATTCTCTGGCATTCAGTAACACAATTCAATTTAGGAGCACCTACCGAAATATTACTGTTTTTCATTTGGGTGATATCAAAAAGTATTGCCGTAACAATTCCAAATATTGTCTAGGAGATATGAAACAATAACGTTTGTTTTATGTGGCATAGTAATGAAAGTATTAGAGTTATTTTTTATTTATTTCACTTCATGCAAGTACCTACAAATGCCTATTAGGTTAACTGGTAGAGAATGCCTGTTGCATTAAGTCCGCCTGTGTACATGTGTGCATGAAGTCTTAATAAAAAAAAAAGGCGGACTTAATCTATTCCAGTGTCGACGTGTGAAAATTTTCAAAAGGAAAGCCGGTGGAATAAGAAACCTACCTCAATCTAGTTTGCACCGTTCACAAGATGCGACTCATTGGTAAGCCAGCAGGAATTGGATTTTTGGGACCCTTGCCACTGATGTCTTCAGTAGTTAGTTATAACGTCATAAATTTAACAGATCAAGTAATCCCAAGCGAACTTATCAGGTGTACTTTGATTCGGAAACTATTACGTCTTCTTTATCTTCTGTAGGTTACGTACGAATATGTTAATTAAAAATCCCACAGTCATGTAAAATAGGGGCCATATTGTCCAAATATTGTCTCAATAATTCATTTGGGGAAACTAAAGGGTTCGAAAAAATCTCAGTAGTCTCAAAAGAACTTCTGAGAAAATACTGACTTGAGAGTTTTCAGTTGATGTCTTTTATTTATAAATCAATAGCTGTTGCCGGAAGCTCCACCCGCATGGAATTCTGATCCCGTGCCCGCAATCGATGGCAAACTATTCTAGACAAGTAGGATCCACGGGGGAAAGATTTACATATACCACCATACCGTTCAAAATAAATACTTCTTACTTAGTTCTTAGTAAATATCAAAGTTAGACCTATAATTTAATTACGAGATGAATTCCAACCGAAAGTTGCAACATCCATCTGATAGTTAGAAATTTATTGATGTTCTTTACGATGAGCATAAAGTCAGAAGCTGAAATCAAGATTTAACAATCGTCAAATAAAATAAATTTGCCAATAAACGTTGCGTGTGATGGTCATTGGCCATAAAAAGGTAATGAGAGGTTTTAGTGCTCTCTAATTTTAAAAGAATTCAATGTTGACATTCTAACTGTTGTTTTTTTTTTTCTAGGAACCATGATTAAATACGGAAAAGTACCTACTGCCTAGTAATAAATTTCACTAAGGACATTGTTTATAGATTCTAACCTATATATTTATTTATTACAAATGGGGACACCAAGACGTAGGTAGGTAAGACCCACGATGTCTAGGTACTGTCTATACTCTGACCATTTCTCCCCAGTTGCTGTTGGTATAGTTTATTTTGGCTTTGGGAGCGACTGCCGTTTGTGCGTCTAATGCTCTAATAAGGTTGACTTCTGCCCCGAAGATGTTGGATCATAGGAATAATATACCTTTACCTAGAAAACATAATATACCTTCACTTAAGTAGGTACAGAATTCTTGTATTATGTTTTAAGCAGTACCTAACATATTCACATTTCATATTTTTTATTTCTATTTCAGGTATGTTAAAACATAAGCGAGTAAGTGCCTGGAGTACGAAAGTAAGAAATAGAGTGAGTATTTTCATTTGTGTCGTTTAGGTCTTTAGTTACCTTTTGTAAAGGATTCTAGTCGGTTCCATTTCGATATACCCACCTCATCGTCAGCTCGAGTAAGATGAGGCCCGAAGGTTTTTCGAAGGTCAAATTATAAAACGTCACAATATTAAAAATTCGAATAAAGAACATTTTTAGGTAAATAGGATTGAAACACAATTTTCGGATATTCAAACATTCAAAATGAACATTACGCAGAAAATTATAGGTATAGGATAAAAAGGTCTTGGAAAACATTACATTGATTGCCAGTCTTATAGTACAAAGACAAACTTTTGATATACCTACTTTAACTATGTAATATGGGTCAGAATATGTAATGTGTATGTATTGTAAGGCATAATATTATTATCGATGTAATTTGGCGGTAAGACCTTTTTACCTGCTAGCTGACGATCCCAGCGGGGTTCTATTTTGTGCCAGTAGGATATGAAGGTACTGCCTTTATCTAAGAATATGTAATAACATTAATTTACCCTTTATCTGGGCGCAATATTGTGCTCATTTAGATTGTTTAGGACTGGCATGGAAAGCCAACATGATTTATTTTTCGTATAGACTAATATAACGTAACCCTTATCTTCAAAATTGTTTTTTTTTTTACACATTTTGTCGTCGTGTTTCGATAAAGGCGCTGCAATCAGGCTTTTTTGCGGAATTTCGTTTAATACGTTTAAATGCAGTTTTTCCTAAAAAAAAGTTCTGCGGTAACAATCGTATAACCTGCCGATGAAAACCACTAAAGAATTTATATGAATAAATTCTAAGGCGGCACAGGGCATACCTAAAAAATTCATCGTGGTTCATCTCTCATTCTCGCAAGAAAGTCAACATAGCAAGCCTATTCAAGCTCACCGCGGTCTAATGTGAATATTGTCATACATAAAGAACCAGGAATGAAATAATGTCTGTGAACTTAGACTCCATTCAAAGTTGCGAATATTTAGAAAATGAAATACCTTACAAGGCAAAGTAACAATCATATATTATTATGGATTGAGGATCGAGAAATACGAAGTCAAGTAAAAGTTTCACTACACTGTACTCGTGTGGAATCAAGTTTAGTTGAATGAATTTTTAAAGCAATTAGTATACTAACTATTCAAATCGATTAAGAATGGAAAAGTAAATCGCCCAGGCCGGGACTCGAACCCGCGACCAGTCCCTTACAAGGAGAATTCCCCCGATTCACTATTTCCATACTTAATCGAACAAGTTTAGTGTCGTCAAAGTTTAAACTTGAATGAATCGCATGGTTCTTGAAGACCCAATAGAATAAATGTAAGGCACTAGATATAAACCGTAGGTACTTGATGGTAGATATTATAGTTGCTCATTCATAGTATGCTCATTAAAGTAATCTTGAACTGCGTGACGTAAGTACTTTGGCTTGAAGATATAACCCAATCGAGCTCTTTACATATTTCGCCATATTTTACCTACCTATAAAGTGGGTCTACGCTAGACGAGCCGAGCACGAGCAGAGCACGAGCCGAGCACGAGCGGAGCACGAGCCGAGTCAAAATTCATGTAGTGTGGACCGACGTACGAACCTCTAACGAGGCAGCTGAGGCAGCGAGGTCACTGAGGCAGCTATCTACTGCCTCATCTTCACATTTCTTTGTCTAAAACTGCAATTCCGATACAATGCTAGCATAGGCTCGTGCTCCACTCGTGCTCGGCTCGTCTAGCGTAGACCCACCTTAGGAGGTGTAAAATATAGGTATTGATTGGTAAAATAAACTATTAATTAAGAGTGTCATGGAGAACAATAGATTTGTTATTGTTATGTGTGGGCAGTGCGTAGTGTTTTAACGATTTGGTTTTGAACTCGTCCTACGTTCTGTGAAAAAAAATGGCTACGTCACTTTTGTTTTGATTTCAAATTAGGAACTTTGTCTTAATGATTATTTAATTTCGTATACAAAATATATTTTTAGTGACACCTCTACCTATCTCTTTGGGAATAAACAGAAATATTTCGTCAGGTATTTATTTCTATGTAATTTGTAGCCTCAATCAATCAATCAATTAGCCTATTGCAGTCCACTGCTGGACATTTTGTAGCCTATCAATCTAATATCATTTATAGAATTCTAACAAAGAATTCAGTCACAATATCCAAACCCGGAATCGAAACCAAGACCTCATGCACATGAGCAGTGATCACTACTCCCTGCTCTTATCACAAAGATAATATTCCACACACAGAGCTCACTTATAGCACAGCCTAACAACGAAATGATCCTAAGAGGGTTCCGTATTTTCCTTTGAAGTAGGTAAGGGACCATAAAAAAACGCATAGAGCAAATCCTAATTGCCCAGCCTACTAGGGATTACCTTCTTATCTTACCCTATTATGTTCACTGATAAAGGTCTGCTACAAATTTATTGTCGATTTCAAGGCTATAATGTTACACTTCAAATGTTCTTACCGCATTTCTAAGCGCACATGTACGTAAAGCGATTGGTTTGTGGCTGATCGTAGTTCGATCAAAATGAGCAATGCACTCACAATCTCAATGATATGATATATGCAGAAATAAATCCTACGAGCTTTATTTTTCTGATTAGATAATAAGACTTACACCCGTATTCACAAACAATACTGTGAGGTCTCATAGTGTGCTCGAGCGCATAGGGCTGGTAAAATTAATTCACGAACATCACGGAGCAGTATCTAACGCTGTGCGTTCCCTCAACGAAGTATTACTTAAGCGTTATCAATGAATAAAAAGGCTTGCCAAAACGAACGCACTGAGAATTTGTCGTTCTTTGCACAGTTTTGGTAGTACGCATAGCGAAGTATTGTTTGTGAATACGGGTTATTAATTATTACATCGTAATGTGCAGCTTAAAACATACTATACGAAATTCAACTTCCAGCTTAAATTAAAATTCAACTAAAAATACGGTCATATAGAAGTCATAAACATTAAACACACAAACTAACACACCTCTAAATCTCACCGGCTTTATTTTTTAAATCCTAAAAAAATACACTCAACAAACAGTTTGTTGCAAACTGATCGTCCAATGAAATGTTACTTAGATCGTTTGATTTTATATACCTACTTACATTACATTTACTTACACCAAATCGCATACGATCAGTGCCGGATTAGCCACGTAGCAAGAGTAGCAAATGCTAAGGGCCCCGCGTATCGGGGGGCCCCGCGCACCGAGGCCTGCCTGGCCGTAAAAAAATTTGATGTTGTAACTTTGAGACTTTTTACAAGACTGCCGAGGAGCGGGTCGCAGTTCAACACCAGCACAACCCCCGTCGCACCGCGCGCGGGCCCCTTACTTAATTACGGTGCGCTGGCGTTGGCCACATCTGTTAATACAATGGACCCATCCCTCGGCCACAAACAATAGAATCTTACCTAGTGATTTAAACTATTACACAAAACTACTCTTATCCCTTTCGGACCGTTGCGTAAACTACAAGGAAAAAGAGCCCAAACAATACCCATCTTTGAGCGGCTATGGACAAGCATGGCGAGTCACTGGCAAATTAGTCTTGACATCGCCAAAGCTTTCAAAAGAGTGGCACAAGTCCCTTCTTTCTAAGTTACCAGTCTTTGGTCTGCCTCCTAGACTGTGCGACTGGGTGTCTAGCTTCCTGCAGGGGCGCCGTATTCGCGTCCTCTGTGATGGTCGAACTTCGGAGTTCCTGCAGGTAAATGCTGGCGTGCCGCAGGGGTCCGTCTTATCACCCACTCTCTTTCTTCTCCATATCAACGACATGCTGTCCACTGGCAGCTATTGCTATGCAGACGATAGCACCTTACACCGGAGTTATCTCGGACATCCTGCGGCCAAGCAGTCTGATATCGCGGTAAAAAGGCAGCTTCTCGTCAGTGAACTTGACTTGACCGGATCCCAACCACATTTCTCAATGGGGCTCTGAAATACTGGTCGAGATCAATGCCAAGAAGGCGCATAAACGCATATACCTGCGTATATGCGTTTACAGCGAAGGCATCTTCTGTCCTTCCTCTTCCAAGTCTTCAGAGCACGCCACTGCCACTACAGGATAATTTCAATATCCTCTGTATGGATGTTCGCTGCAAACTGAATAACAAAACCTACATTGTATCATCAAAACAGCCTCGTGCAAATTCGGAGTCCTGAACAAAGTGAGACGTTTTTTCATGTCTATGGTGCCTTCTATACAAGACACAATATAATATATAAGAATAAAGTCTTTAAGAATATCATCTTATTTAGATACATAAGTGCATGACTGTGTTTCCTAAATAAATGAAAATAAAAAAAAAATAAAAAATACTGCTCGCACCTCTGGGCCAAGGTACTAATTAGACGCTCTCGACAGGTTGCAGCGACGTGAACTGCATTATTGGCAATCCTGAGGTCACCAACACCCTCGAGCCTTTGCAGATGCGTAGAGATGTAGAATGTATAATATGTATGTATTTACAAAAAAAAAAAAGTATCTTAAGTATGTATATCCGCATTCTAGATTCCATAACACAAGCTAATTAAGCTTACCATGGGTCTAGACAGCGTTATGTAGAATGTAGTAATTTATTATTATTTATTATTTATTTATTATCCTTGGCGGTATTTTACCGTCTCTAGCATGGTGAATGTTCTGATGAGCTCTTCCAATTATTCCCACCCTCTCCTTTCCTATATAGGACAACACGTGCAGGACTTAGATGCCACCCGCATACAGTGCAGAATATTCTATCAATAACCAAGCGGTTCGGCAACTCCTTCTTCTGCCGCACCATTAAGACCTGGATTTCCTTACCAGTTTACGTGTTTCCCTCTTCCAACAGTCCCGCGTCCTTGAAGCGGGTCGTGAAAAAGTATCTGATGAGGCCGTCAAGCAGAGTGCCACCATTGTAACATGGTATGCGTACGTGTCTATAATGGTGACCCTCTTTTCCGAGACTTTGCCTTCAGCTTACCATCAGGCGAGGCGAAGTCAAATTGACGTGTCCTATATATATAAAAAAAAAACCTGAAGCATACCAAGGGCCCCTCGGCCCAATTTGCTACAGGCCCCGCGCTGACTTAATCCGGCACTGCATACGATGACAATTTGCCGGTTCATTTGTTTCACGGGAGCATCGTTTACTTTAGTAGCACAATGTTGCCGCGTATACGGATTTTATTAGGGTAATGTTAGTCATATGTACGAGTATAAAAACATCGTAGTGTTTTTATAGCCATTTTACAATTTGGCACAAAAATTGTCTAGTTGAAAACGTCTAACCCTGAAAAATTATATAATAGCACTTATATAATTTTTCAGGGTTAATACTAAATCATAACTATTACGTACCTATATTAAAAATTAAATCTTACATCTGAACACATGGCAGCATATCAAGCCAAATTCGAGAAGAAGAACTGGCAAAAAATCATCCAAATCTGTCAAGCTATTCTCAAGATTTCCCACCTTGTACCTGAAAAGCACTTTAAGTTTGCTTGTATTCATAAAATACAGCTGTCAAATTTTAATTCATGTTATAACTGAATTGTTGCTGCTCGCATATAGTTATACTACCACTTATAATCTTTTTAATTCTTACCATAAAACCCACCGAGTAACTAATAAACATGAAATTTACTGTCCAATAAATAACGCTCGGAATATAACCATTTGTTTCGACCTATTTTATACGGACCACCCGTAATGAAATAATAAAACTCAATATCGTAACTTCTTCAGGCTACGGGGTTCGTGTTGAGCGGAGCGTTGAGCAGAGCGTTATAATAGTACATTATGGTACAAGTGAGCAACGTTGGTGATTACCACCGAGGGGCCATTGAGACCCGAGCCGCCAGGCGAGGGTCTTAAGAAAGCTGAGGACGGTAATCATCATGCTCACGCGTGCCATACGACGTTTTACAACACACTTGCGAATAAAATAATACTATAAATAATAAATAAACAATACTACAAATTAATTCGTTTCCTATGCGCGCGCATTTAACAATGGCGGTCGGCCAAATTTTAAAAAAAATGAGGCTTGAATTTAACTTTTTTTTATTGTTTTTTTTTCTGTACTTAGAGAAAAAAAAAAGTTAAATTTGAGTGAAAATTACAAGTTGAAATTATTTATTTAAATACGAAAATGCATCAAATGACCATACAATAGGCGTATTAATTTATTCGTACTATTAAACACGTTATTTTTTGTATCAAAACTTTTTTAAGAACATAGACAATTATAGACACTTCCTATAAAATTTAAAAAAGAATCTATAAATTACTTTTGTGAATAATAGCAATGAAAAAGTCACAGTTTGATAATAGGTGTCATTGCGTGCCTAATTGCGGTAAAATTATATCACTTTTATGAGCAGGTGTGTTGTAAAATAAGTTTTCATTCTGAACTAATCATTAAGCACATAATATTGCGGTCGAATAATATCACTGCTGGGTTTCTCTCTATTACATGTCTCGGTATAATGGATATTGCGTCGAATTTGCGATCGAGAGGGTTAGTACTCTGACTTTTACCTGCACAACCGACGTGAAACCACTATTAACACAAAATCAACATTCCATTGGGGTTATTCCTCATGTGTGGTTTTATAGAGAACTAGCTGTTGCCCGCGGCTCAACCTGCGTGGATGTCGGTTATTGCGATCAAACATAGCCTAGGTCCTTTCTCAAGGTCTAATCTATCTCTATGCCAAATTTCATCAAACAGAGTTACTTTCGCATTTATAATATTAGCATGGATATGGATTGCCGACCGAAGCAGGAACCTATCAGTGGCGTTTCACGACACTGGAAGCGTCAGACTTCCTTGTGCCGATTCAAATCGCAGGACGCTCCGACAATCTACATGAGCAGCCTAAATTAAAATAGTCAATGAACATAAAAATAAGTGACCTTCACCTTTATCGTTCGCATTGAAACGATTGTTTGTTGGGCTATAATAAGGACATCTCGTAAAGTCCCCGGCGTTATTGCCTTCAATTAAATATTGTAGCTTCAGTAATTAACTATCAATATTTACAGCTATTGGAAGAGGTTTTTTTAATAGGTAGGATGGTAAGACATAATATTCTTCAATATTACCAGCTGCAATCAAAGGTTTTTATGGAAACTACAATGGTAGGTGTAGGTATAAATTCGTAGCATTTAATTAAACCAATTGCGACGTGTACAACAAACACTGTATTATTGACAAAATGTTCAAAATATCTAACACACGCTCCAATCTAGGTCGCTGCCTATTATAACAAAAATAACATTATGAATAGGTAGTTTGCTTTTTTAAACAACTGTAGCTACAAAATAATAAATTTAACTTTGTTAATGAGTTTAGGAAAAATAGTGCTGTGAGCTTATTGCGTGATAAAAAATATAAATTGCTCTTACATATCCTATCTCCATAATTTTGATATAATTACAAACTATGTGCAGTCGACGGTTGTACCTTTACATACAACTTTATATGAAAACGTGCAACCCTTTGAATATCTATATAGTTAATCAAAGGTGCAACCGTATCTCCTTTATCGACTGTACCAAGGATGGGAACTCTGATACAAAAATGCTTTCAGAATTACTACATTATACACTATTCAAGTACTTACTGCTTATGTAAGCCAACTGTAACAATCTAGGAGAACTATTAAGAGGAAAATTGTCTTCGGAGCCCCAACTAATTTAATCAGAAGTAAAGTGGAATAGTTTCACGTACCTACAGTATCTAAGGTCCTCTAATCTCCTAGTTACTTCCGTAATTATTCCATTAACTTCACTGGAGAGACGGAAAACTAAGAATTTTATAAACAAGTAGACGTATACAAAATTTCTGTCAAACGGACGGAAAGGTTCATTATCATCTTATTTATTTTTTAATTTATCTTCCCAGACTACGGAGACTACCGAGACTTCCGAGACTAACGGTTGAAGCCATAACTTATACTTTGGAATCCTTTGGGAAACTTATACTTTGTAGCCATAACTTATACTTTGAAAGCCAAGAAAAACCAAATCGAGAGAAAGGATAGGAGAGTGGTACTGTCCTATCCTTTCTCTTTATTTGGTTTATCTTGGCTTTTGCGAAAATGACTGCGACTATCAGGTTGGGTTGGGGGTATGATCCTTGACCGGGGAAGCCTGTGTTAGAGCCAGTCCATAAAGGTCTGAAAGGCTGAAAGGTCTCAAGAGCCTCATACAGGGTGTATGAGGCTCATGAGACATTTTTTTATATATTTTATTTAAATACATTTCATTGTACTTTATTGTACGCTAATTACAATATTCATGATACAGAAATTAAGAAGACAAAAGCAGTACGAAGGGTAGCCTTATCGTTTTTAGCAATTTCTTCCAGGCTTATGAATTTCTTCCAGTCAATATTATGAAATATTATCGAGTGTACCTTATATTTTGACTGTACATTTTATTTACTGATGAAATGTTCTGTCTTAACCTTAACGCAATGTAAATGAAACATTATGTACGCAACCATTGCAACAAGTCACTAAATATGATTAGTTCTTTACCGAGGTTAGAACTCATTACGTATGAAATCCTATTGCTTATTCATATGTTGTAGGTGAGCAATAGTAAATGATTGTTGAAAATGCATTCATTAACGATTGCTGCTGATTTTCCTTTCACACTGACTGTCGATACTATCGGTTGGACGAATCAGACTCAGTCGAAGTTCGTCTGTTTCATTGTTAAGGCGCCCACTCATTAACAGTCCGCCTGCAGTTTCTGGTCCTATCGGGCGGCCTGCAGTTCATAAGTCATCAATGTCATCATAATTTTATTACCTCAGACTAAAATAATAACATTATTTTATTCTTTTAGTCTGATGTTTTTACGTGAAAAATTCTGACGGCCATAGACTGTCCGGCCTATAACTATCGGCGCTGACCGGAATCGTCAAGCGGCCACACACATAATATTTTAGCCGTCATCAGTCCAAAATCGTATACGAAACTGTTAGTGTGTGGGCTATTGCGATCAACTGACCGACTTATATCCGCTGTGGATCAGTAGTACTACTGATTAGTCCAACTGGTAGTACAAATAATACATTATTGTATCACTAGTACTCGTAATAATCATCCGGTTGTCGTTTGATAACCTGTTAGTGTGTGGGGCGCTTTAGACTGAAATCTGACTCATACCACAGAACAGATAATAAAGTATGCCCATAGCCCATACTAACATCTTTTTCTTCTTAATCGAGTCATTGGTTCATAAAATGTATTCAATTTTGTTGGCCCAATATTTAGCCACGGCATTATTATTATACCTACTAACGCAAGCGTCGCCATCGATAAGTTATAGGGCCTGGCTTGGGTTTTGGATTCTGGCAATTTACCTTAACTGTAGGGGTTACGCGGAATCAGTGACGAACGGTGAACATTCTAGAAAAGGAAGCCGGAAGTGGTAATTCTTTTTTTTATCTCGGTCTAGTTTGTCACGCTCACGCACCATACGATCCATTGGTAACCCCCGTTGGGTTACCAATGGATCGTATGGTGCGTGAGCGTGATCGGATCGGATTATAGGGATCCCTCACCATTGCTGGGAATATTAGTAATTTAAGTTACTAATACTTTTGGTGTTGGTAAAACATTAGGGGTTAATGATATATTCGGCTCAATAAATGCTCTTTTTTCAATTGACGTAGTTACTAAGATAACTAAACTTAGCCCTACACAGCCTACACCCATACTTAAAAGCAATAGAACTAAGTTTGTTGTAAAGTTAATTTATGTTGCTTTCGAAAATTATTACTCTACTTGTTACACTCTCGAGCAGTTGCCAATAGTAAGTATACTTAGTTAATTAAAAGCGAAGCATGTCTACCGAAATTAGTTAGTAATATTATAGTACAATATTAGTTTATGTAACAATGTTCTGTTCCAAAATGCTTTAGGTAAATGTAATAAGTTTTGTTTGTGCATGTGTTTGTTTTAGTTTGCGAAACGTGTGCGTTAATATACTTCACGTATGTTGATGGTGCTCAAATCTAAGGTATTATTTACCTATATACACTGAAGGTTGGCTTCTAGGTAGACTACAATTTAAATATACGTACATTTAAATTTTAAAGAAACTTTACCTCAAAAATTCCGACGAACATAGACATATACAATAATGATCCGCGAGGCTATTGAAATAAAAAAAAAAAATAGCCTGGGTTACGATGCACTTAATTAAATCAGGAAAATAAACAGAAAGTAATAATAACAAATAATATATCGCTTTATAATCCGTTAAAAAGTAATTTTATTTCAGAAAATGAAGATAGACGTCATCAATCATAAATCATCAAAGACATCATCAGAGATTATGAAAGTATACTACAATATACGCGTAGTAAATTCTAATGAAAACCAAATTCCATCACTAATTATGCGAATACAAATACACAATAAACGGAAATACGAACTGAACGAAAATTAAATTACGAACACAAAATATGTCATACCGAAGGCGGGCGGCAAGAAAAAATATTCAAACGATGTGCCGTAATTCGATTTGTGCATAATGAATCATCAATTCGATTCTCATCAATCATTCAAATATTGAGACCGGTACCAACTTACAGAAGTTTTCCTCGCTCCAAAAAATCTAATGAACTGTTTATAATTATTGTTAAAAGTTTCACAATTGGAAATGTATACGTCCAGAATGTAACAAAATAACATAAGAATATAATTATTTACGGGCTTTGTAAAGGCCTCTATTAGATAAGAGTAACGAAAATTTGGGTTTTCAGCCAGGATCGAATTAGTTATAGAATATAGATAAATGTTGTCTGATCGCTCTATCGTGGTCAGTATTTTTTTAAAGTTTTAAAAACTTACTAAGTAAATGATGGCGTCGTTTCATTTTAGGCCTTAAGTGGTACACAAACTTTCTTCTCTTTATTAGCGTCCGTTTCACAACAACAACAACTTATGTAAAAATGCCAAAGTTTATGCAAAAATTAATTATTTAGAATATTTCAATCTTGATGAGTTGAAAATATTTCAATCTTTTTACAAGTATTCTGAACCAAATCGTTACCAATAAAATTAAGTACGATGTTAAAAATTCCTTGAAAGCAATATAAAAAGTACAACGCTATAACTTTTTCGGTATTTCAGGCCTTGTATAATGATTTCAAGTACCACTTTGATAGCGGCTTAGGGGCAAAGTATAAAAAACTTTAACCCCTAGAATGTACTGCAATAATATTATACTAAGTTTATATCCAAGTATTCAAAATTACGTGCGCTGCTTACCAAGGAGGCGTCCATAATATACAGATTATAATTTCTTTGCATGATCCTAAAAAGAATATAAAAATATGATACATAGTGGTAATAACTTTTTAATTGTTTTTGTAGCAGTAAATTATGATTTAATACAGAGGGTCTGGTGGCTAAGTGGTATCTGACCTAAGTTAACAAATTGCATGGTTAAACAATGCCAGCCAGCCCTCCGACCAGACAAGTAACAGCCCCTCTAGACAAGTGGCAATTCGTTGCTCGGCGTATGATGGAATAGAATGCCAAATGTATGGGATTTGACGTATATATGACAGGCGTCAACGAATGTCAAAAACATCAAATCCTATACATTTGTCATTCTATTCCATCATACGCCGAGTTTGGTGTCTGTTAATACACTATTTAGGTACAAGCACGGTAGTCGTAGCGTAGGAGGAGGACGACAAAAAGTAATCAAATAACGATTTTAATTACTTTGTACGTAATGTAATTGAAAACTAATTAAATTGAAGTAGGTACAAATCCTAAATTTAATTTCAAGTCAATCGAATCAGAAATCTGTCGATAAATTGTAATCTTGATAATGTAAAGGCTGGATTATTGTAAAATAACTTTAGATTATGTACGTAGGCACCTACCTTTAAGTAATGTAGGTATCACGTGAAAGTTGTACCTTTGTTGTACCTAGTTAGGGTTCGCTCTACCTTCATAGAATTGTTCTGCGGCCTTACCATAAACCTTAAAACAGGTCATTAATTGAACTGCTGTCATTCTGCCAACTGCAAATGTTACTTTGTAATGTCATATAAATATATTGGATTACAAAGTGACATTTGCAGTTCGTAGAATGACAGCAGTTCAATTATTGACCTGTTTTAAGAGTTCATGGTATGGGCCCAGCGGCCTTACCATAAACCTTAAAACAGGTCAATAATTGAACTGCTGTCATTCTGCCAACTGCAAATGTCACTTTGTAATGTCATATAAATATATTGGATTACAAAGTGACATTTGCAGTTGGTGGAATGACAGCAGTTCAATTATTGACCTGTTTTAAGAGTTCATGGTATGGGCCCTGATTGGGATGTACGAGCGTGCAGCTTTCGGATTCTACAAGAAGTAACACTAAGATGAGTCCTCAGTATGATAAACTAAGCCCTCAAGATTACAATTTCTATAATTATATTTCAATTTTGTAATCTAAATGCTGCTAGTCCGAAACTGTATGTTAAAATTAGCCTTTCTACTAACTATATATTTTATTAGATATAGTACGATAAATCACGTGATGACTCGCGACCCAATTTTCTTGTACCTCGTAGGGTACACATAAAAGTACATACATATGTATGAATTCATATATATGATTATTTGTTTAGGCGACTTCTTCCCCTCAAGCAAGGTTTGTGCCACTTTAATGCACGAACTAAGAATATTCGGGTTTGAGGACCCAAGGGCACATAGCGGTATGTAGATATTTTGTATGGTGAATATAAGTGCTAGCAGTTGAAAAGTTATAAAATCTCATGGAGAACCAAGTTGCTAATCAACAAATTCAACTTTCTATGACTTCAAGAAGTATCCAGTTTTGATGGTCATCAATTAGTCAGTGAGTGTATGGGTGACGAAATCAATCTAACTATTTCAGAATATATGATCTATAAAGTATTATAACTATATTAAATTGGAATTGAACAAGCAAAGTACCCTATTGACATCATATCCTGACAATGAGCAGTTTGCCAGTAGGTATTTAAAGGGTTCCTAAAGACGCGCTAGATGGCGCAGCCGGCACTTTTGGTAAGAAGAGTGTGGTGTCACATCTAGTGTAATTTATGGAAAAAATGTTCTTCGGTTTTGTAATGATTTACTTTACTTAAATATTCTGTCATTTTTTCTAATACAATGAAAATACCACTAACAAACAACAGAGTACATTAAAATTACCAAAAGCTATGCTAGCGCCATCTCCTGATGACTTAAAAACCAACTAATATTATAATATATATACCTACTGGAAAACTGCTCATTTTTACCTTATGAACACTGTCTAAACCGAATCTATAAAGATTCAAAAATACGGCGAAAAACTTCGAGAAAAGGTGGGTAGTAAGTAATGCCCTGTGCTTCCGTTGTTTCCACTGATGTGCCCTCAGATATAGCATACATAAAACAAGAAAGATCTACGTCTAAGAATACGGGATCGACCCTCATCACAGTGTAATGTAACCTTAACAGTAATGTATTCTCTATGCAGTATAACAAGAATAGACAGACCCAAATTAAAAGTTCTCCGAAAATTACTCCACCGCCTAAGAAAATATAAATGTTCCCTTTGACTAAGAGCAAAACCGACTTTTGGGAAATTAACAGAAAGTCTCGAGTCCGTCCCTGAGGTAAACTTAAGAGAATACGGTAAGTAAATGAGTTAGGTTAGGTTTTATTGATAAAATCTTTTAAATTAATTCCTCAGTTAACCTTTAAGAGGTTCCGTTCTGATATGGAGTAGTAGTACCTAGTAGCGGCTATGTGGTTTGTTGTTAGAATAGATTTAAAAGAGATGCGATAATAGCAGTTTTTCGGATGACACTACTTTTTTTATACCACTTAGGTGGCAGACAAGCACACGGCTCACCTGATGGAATGTGATTACCGTAGCCTATGGACGTGTGCAACACCAGGGGCGTTACACTCGCGCTGCCGACCCCAAATTACATTCGCACTGCTACTTTTCTTAAATGAGATAAATGCTTTAAGTATTAGGTATCTTTAATACAAATCTAAAAATATCACGTTCATTAAAATAGAACAGATAGGATATATATGGATAAATATTTATTAACTGAGAGGGAATACCCACTACTCAATAGGTATACCTAGTCGTTTCAATTCTAACAAAACATGCAAAGTTAAAAGTTGAAAGTGCTTTACACTGACAGGCCTTTAACAGTAAATCACTTCAGAATGTTCACCAATTTTAGATAAAGCAAACCTTTACTCTAAATAATACCTACCAGATTTTTTATGATACTTCAAATTTAAAAGGTTTTTAAAATGTGTACATTTGTTGTTAAAGGGATAAAATTAGAGTCGTTAAAAATGATTCAATTAGACAAATGCTTTTCACGAAATCTCAAAAACGCAACCTTCTCAGAAAAACAAGATTTCCCGGCACATTTTACTCATATTTTAAAGGTCAAGGGTACCTTTCCCCAAATTTTTTTCCTTAGCCAAAGTAGAAATATAAAAACAAAGTGTTAAAAGGATCTTGCTGTTTTCTCCATTTAAATATTGATTTGGTACAATATTAGGGATGAATTTTATTTTTCGATGAAGCTGAAAATGCTGGGACGTTGTAAGAAATATTTCTCTTCCTCCCTGATAAGTTGAAACCTCCTATAGATTTTCATTAGGTACCTTCTTCTAGCTGAAGTACGGTAATGATAATATGTACTTATATAGAATACGGTCACAGTATTTTTAGTAAAGTAATTTTATGTTGATGATGAAATAAAACTTCAGTAATTTTACATCAAAATTTTATTTTAATACAAAAGCCTACTCACTTTTAACGAGTAGCTCACTTTAGTTTGAATCCAAACTATGTCTCAACACATATAATATTATATTTTAAACTAAATTAGATTTCATTAATACTGAAAATGAATATACTAAAAATACTTTATTTACTTAATATTACCACATGCAAGGTATTCTTAGCAAAAACAATACTTAGGTATTGCATTGTCAAAATGATGTTGATAAAATACCCCTTAAATCTGGGTCACACTCTAAGCAGTTGTAAATGTGGAGCATTACTTTACTCGCAGCTGAGGTAAGGCCCCCATTACACGTACGCCACCTGACGATCAAAGAGCCTGGTCCCATGCCGCAAGGGAGGACTCCAATGTAATAACAGAGATGCCTTCAACTGCGCAGGCTCTGAGAATAATTAATTTACTTATGCATTTAAAAACCCCACGTGTGCCGATGTGACATTTGCTAATTAATTTTCGGAATTTAAATTACCGAAATTGTTTATTTAGGATTACGTGGAAACGGATGAACAGTTTTTCGGAATAACAGAGTTTAAATGAAAATGGTTCAAAGTCCCAGGAAAGAGGGTCACTATTACAGACATTTTATAGTCGGGAATAACCCATGAACTACCTATAACCCGCGCCACGTATCTTGGACCTAAAATGTGCTGAAAATGTGCCCTATACGGCCAGTACACATTTCTTGGGTGTCTTTTGAAGATAGCACGGGATGCTACTGCAGTAGACGAACTCAAATTTACCAAGCATAGACTATTACAAAGCAATCTGCAGGCGCCAGAGCCTCATATGTCTTACGATTTAGGTCCAAGATATGTGGCGCGGTTTATACTTAACTATGGAATAGGTTCCGATCCGATCCGCGACCCGCGTTGTTATTTATCAAAAGATAAAACATAAGTATAAACACCATCAATCTATAAGGTTATCGTTATGTAACTATATCAATATAGAAAGGAAGAAAATAAATATGAGCTTTCGATATTCAATAATAAACTTTATTACGAAATGACACAGGTAACCTGCGAACCATTTTACCTACCTATATGTTTTGTAGTTGACAAGGGTCTCGTTCACTCAAAATCATAACTTTGCAAAAGGTTCGTGCAAGCCTATATTTCAACGATATTTTAGTGACATCTCGTCACAATTTATTTAGGAGGCGAGTAATTTAGGTTCCTACTTTAAACACATTAGCTAACTACTTGGCGAATTATAGACTATCTTCTCGGAGTTGAGGGCATAGCGCTAGACGGTCGCTCTAGTAAAAACCAAATTGTGGAGGAGTAGGCGAGAAATATAAACCAGGATTGACGCTTGGATGATGATGAAGATTCTAAAACTTATAGTAATAATGATAAGTTAAATAATGTATTTCGAGTTACAAAGACTCAAATTTCATAAAAAAAATATAATTATATTACTGACTAGCCTTCCGCCCGCGGCTTCGCCCGCGTGGATCTCTTATCTCCGGTTCTACTCAACCGATTGCGATCAAACAGACGTAAGATTTTAAGTCTGACCAAGACCTTTCTAACATAAAAAACCGCATCAAAATCCGTTCAGTAGTTTTTGCGTCCATCGCGGACAAACATTTCCAATTTACAGTTATATAATAATACTAGCTGTTGCCCGCGGCTCCGCCCGCATGGATGTCGTTTATCGCGTGGTGTTATACATTTTAGTGCAGAGAGTTGCGCGTTGAACGCTGATTAGAGGAGCTTTATTTTTTAGAGGAGGTAGGAAACGACGGTATATCCGTCCCAATCGAGCAGTCCGACTGGCCCTACAGAAGATCGCGACTTACCTAATAACCTCGTGTAGTGTTTCTTTCTGACGGTGAGTAGGATAGCCAGAGATTTTGTGCTGTCAGTGGGAAAACCAAAGGCTTTGCCCTACTTATCTTTTGCGCTGACGGCTCAGAATCCCTCTGTTCTTACAGCATAGCACAGGTGTGACGCCCCTGGTGTTGCATTCGTCCATAGGCCACGGTAACCTCTTAACATCAGGAGGGCCGTGTGCTTGTCTGCGACCTAAGTATGTAGTAGGTATATAAAAAAAAAAGATTAAACACTGTACTCGCCTCTCTATTCGGCTCCTACTTGACTCTGTACTCCACGTAGTAGGTACGAGTACTCCACTCTGTATTCGCGTCTCTACTCGATGCCACTATACTCGACTTCACTATTACAGTACGACTCACGACAATAGTACCTATTGGGACGGGGTACTTCAAAAAGGGCGAGTGTGACGCCTCTGGAGTTGCATACGTCCATAGGCCACAGTAACCACTTTCCATCAGGTGGGCCGGGTGCTTGTTTGGCACTTAAGTGGTATATAAGAATGTACCTACCTGGATAATATATCTACTCGACTCTCTATTGTAGTCCCCATTCCTTTGCCCTTCTCGCACTACCTGTACCTACCCTGTCTACTCAACTAATAACAGGTACTTCGCCTTCGCCAAGCTCTAATCTGTCTTTGCGTGAAAAACGATTTTATAACGGATCTTAAGACTGTACCAAAATCTATACCACAAATTGACAAATTAGAAATTTAAAAAAGTAATACTAATTATCGGTTTGGGTAAATCGGTAGTTTGAAACCAAACGATAGCTTGAATTTAAACGCGAGAACGCCATCTAGTTATGATTCTGTAACTAAATCTTAAAAATTCAAATTTTAATTTCATGATTAAAAACGTATTAGTTTACACAATAGTGTATGTAAAAATAAAGTCTATAAATACACATTATTGCTCGGATGTATTATGCTATAAAAATTGACCAATAATAATAAAAAGCGCAATCTGTCTATCGGGCCATTTTCCGTATATTATCATAATTGTTCACAACTTCGGTTCTACTCAACCGATTCCGATCAAACAAACGTAAGATGTTAAGTCTGAGCAAGCCCTTTCTAACAAAAAAACCGCATCAAAATCCGTCCAGTAGTTTTTGCGTCCATCGCGGACAAACAGACAAACAGACAGGAAATGAAAAAAAAATATTTTCGTGTTCAGTATCGTTAATATAACATAACCCAAGTATTTTTTTTTAAATATCTCCAATGTACAGACACGACCACTTTACAATTTTATAATAGTATAGATATATATATTTATGTCAATTTCATACTATAATTAGCGATTTCACTGGCGTTTTCGCCAATAGAATGTCACTTTGTCTAAGGCCCCTGGTCGTACTTCGAAGAGCACGTTAAGCTGTCGGTTCCGGTTACCATAGGAACATCTGCGGCAGTAGTTGGGGGTAGTTGGAGCCTTAAAAAAAAGTTCAACAGTCTAGCTGCAATGCTTCGATATCGCCCAATGTCACGGTTGGCTTCACGAAAAGTATCGAAGTCCAGCCAAATCTTAGTAGCCAGTCAAGTAGACTGGTAAAGCAGACCCCAGACTCCGAGGCGAAAGCTTCGGATGTAGGGTAGGGTGGTGTAAGATTGCGCAGTTTGCAATCAATAGGTCATAAAATAAAAAATGTTAATCCTACATGAGAAGAAACGTTTCTTTATTTATCCTTATTAAAATAGCAACAAATTATTATACGAATGGTAACAAAAAACATATAATCTTCTAAGTAATTAAAGCAAAATCACGAATCGGGAATTGCGCAATTTTGTACACCCTAGTGTGTAAAATTGCGCGTTGAGATCGATAAGATTGCGCAACTATATAACCTACACATATCACAAATAAAAGCAAAAAAGGTCAGCCAACAGTGCTGAATTTATTTAAAGACTAGACCTTGCGTTCACAATAGGTGATGGCTTCCCAGATATAATATAGGTGCAGGTGTTATAAACGGTTTTGAAGGGGGCAAAGAGACTAGTTGAGATAGAGAAGGCCCAGGCTGTAATGGATCAATTTCAACAGTTTCATTAAGCACGTTTAATGTTTGTAGTGTTTGTACTGACGGAACGATTGCTAGGGTAGGCCCGAGGTGATCTTGATGGCCTCATCAGAACAAACCTATCGAGCTGTTTTCTTTTCTCTTCTGGACATTGTGTAAAATAAATAGAATTATAAAAGAAAAAACAAGGAATAATTAAATAATCGATCGAAATTGAGTGGAAAAATAAAAATCTGGCGGTACGATTCAAAAATATTATTTATATTTACCTACTAAAATTTCGGACGGGTAAAATTGCGCGCGCAATTTTACACACACCAGAATTGCGCAATTTTACACATTGGAATACCACTCTAAACATCGTGATATTACTGCCATCTCATAAACAATGTGCAAACTACGTTCTATCAGGTCGAAATATGAGTGATACTGCCGCGACAAAGTACTAACTAATTACTAAAATGACTGAGAGTTTTTGTACAGTAACGCATTCATTTCATCAAAAAGATAGATCAAAAGGGAATAAAAACTTTTTACTTATATATCTCTTTTGTTTTCCACTTATTTTTTATTATTTTTTGGGGCCACGTGCCGGTTGCGACGGCTAAGAAAATACAGCTGAAGTTGGCTTCGAAGGTCACTCCATTGCCTTGCTATGACGTATGCGCAATTTTATCGCCCGCGCAATCTTATACCACCCTACCCTAACTGGGATTAACGTTAGGAATTAGTATGATGAAGAAGAGGAAGCCTGTCGGGCTGATTATGTTTTTAATATTTTAAACTGATCCATTTTAATGTTGACCTTCGTTCCTCAGTTTTCACATATACTTTTCTATCAGACGGGGTGAAAGTGCTTGTCCGGAAATTATCATACTGGCAAATTTTCAGACAGAGAATTTTAGAATGAAGCGTAGGAGGAATCGAAGCCGCATATTTTGTCGCATATCAGAATTCATATTACAAGCTATGAATAATTCAGGCCTAGATAGCGCTGGGTAAGTATGTAGTATGTACCTATATTCCTGAATATGATTATCTGTATTATCTGTACTTCTGTACTAATATTATAAGCTGAAGAGTTTGTTTCGAAATATGCCACGGGCGAAACCGGGGCTGGTTGGCTAGTGTAATATAATTTTACTGAAACTCCTTATCGCAACGTAACTTGAAAACAAAAAGTGACAGGAGTAACACCTCAGAATTTGTTTGTAAAGTTCTCCCAAGCCACTGAATATATAACAGTACTGACTACGTACCTAGTTATGGAATATCTTTTGACGTTTCGCATTTATCAAACCACACCGACTCCGTAAGAGCGCCTCACACGGTTGAAACAACCTTCTACGTCAATCCAAGGAATTATGATGTTAATTGTAATTAGTTACACTGTGCATAATTCATAATATTATTTTCAACCACCACTTTCTGTTTCAGTAATTGTAATGAATGTGGAAAATTTTCTTTGAAATAAAGTGAAGATTGGTGAAAACCCCTAAAGGTATCATTCTGAACCCGACCGCATACGAAAACGACAGACGCGTGCAGCAGATAAATACAGCCTACCCATTACTTGTTGAACTCCAATACGGATAAAGGGAACCATTAAGAAGCCGCAATGAATTACACGCATCTGCTGCGTGCGTCGGCAGTTGTTGTATGCTTCGGAATCATACCTTAAAGCACTTGGTACCCAGTCAGAATTTTTTATATCTGGGGACACTGCCGACCCCTAATTGACTTTTGTCTAATTTTGTTACGCCTGTATATGCCCGTGGGGTTAAGCAGAGGTGACCCCACGTTTAGTAGCAAAATTCTGCAAAATGTCTTATAAATCTTATATTTAGCTATCTAAACGTATTTTATTATAAGTACGAGAATATATTTATTTTGCAATTACGGTCCGATTCGAAATATAATCAATCACCAAAGAACTAAATCTGGCAATAAAACACCAATCACTTCGAATTTCATTTGAATTCTAACAAGAAATTATACCTACTTGTACAAATAAATAACGCCTGAATAATTTCAGATTGAACTTCAAAAAGTTTTGTAAGATTATGATTAACTCTCTTTTCCAGTAAAGTTCAAGGTAAAAAGGATAAGAACCGACGATTTAACACGAAAGAGAAAGAAATCTTGACACTTGACAGTTTTTGATCGGCGAGCACAAAATATCAGATAATCTAGAATGATTAATTTTGTAAAGCATTTTTTTCTACAGTCGCTTCTTTTAATTATGTTTACCTTTATGTATACCATATTTGGAGTGATGGGCAGGTTTAATAATTTCGTTTATTTGCTCATATACCTATTACAAAATGTTTAGTAAATTTTTTTATGGTTAAGTAAATGTTTAATAAGAAGAAAACGTATTGTGCAACTATATAATTCAGTTTGAGTAATGTCACCCATTAATTATACTCGTATTATCATCTCAACGTCGAAGCCTATCAATTACTCATCAACTCCGTTGCTGAAGAAGAATTTGACGTAAGTCAAAAACCAGCTAAAATATTCATGCTCATAACAAACGCTCGCTCTCGCGGAATGTATACCTACCTACCTTCATCTAATATTACATCACATCTTTCTGTATTATTTTTATTCATTATTCTAACTAAAGGGAATTTCTCTACCTTTCGCAGAAATTTCGTCATTCAAGTAATATTTGATTTACATAATAATTTATATAACGGCGTACTAATTAACATCAAGTCAAGTCATATAATAATATTAATATTCAAATTCAGGGACTATTGAAGTCTTCAATTAAGCTCAGCTTGTACCTTAGTTTTAGAACACGGATAAATATACATAGGTAGATATATTTTATCCCGTCAAAGCTACTTCATATATCGGGAAGAAACAGACTGAAAGATTTTAAAGATTGTTTTCTTGTTATAAGTAGGTACTGTACATCAGTGGCTTTGGGGGTTCTATTTTGAAATTTTTTAGCCCTCGCCAGTGCTGTGTATATGTTACTGGCAATAATCCGTTAATAAAATATAAGTGATCAGTTGTACTATAGGTACAATGCCTAGATAATCTATGAAAGAATCCCTTCGGCCGCCGACGAAACCATGCTACGTAACTGGTTACGTAAGAAGAATTATTTCTCTTGCCACGAAACCAGTTACGTACAAAGAGGTTTTTTTCTTCCTACGGAACTGGTTTCGTAGAAAGAAGAATATTCTTTTCAATAGGCTTCTACTGACTATATTTATCGTGGTTTCGCCAACAAAGATTACCATTGATTTTGAGTCAGCTGTAATCAAAGCTGTGCAAAATGTGTACTGTGGTATAGAAGTCAAGGGTTGCTATTTTCACTACAGCAGATGTCTCTGGCGGAAAGCAAGGGAATTAAAAATAACGTTAAGTGCACAAAAGCGTCACGTAGCAAGATGTATCGGCTTAGCACGATTGCCTCCTGAATATCTGGAATGCGGATATGAGTATGTTATGTCGAAGAGCCCATCAAATAAGAAAATTGACGATTTCAATAAATACTTCCAGACTCAGTGGCATTAGAAATCAAACTTTCCGGTATTATGCAGTTGCGATAAAGAGAAAATCAGGACTACTAATAACGTTGAGGGTTGGCACAGTAGAATTAACCGGTACATCGGACGAACTAATCCTTCACTGGGCCAACTGTTAGAAGTTTTCAGTGACCACTACGCGCAATCAGACTTGCATAGAATTTTTTTAAGCCGTCCATAAATAGAAGTTTCCCTAAGCCATCCGCAAATATAGACCAGTATCTATTTATTTTCCTCATTGCCCATGGAACAGCAGGCATTCGATACTAATTACTGCGGAAATTAGACTGAAACGGTTTCTTATTATGTTATTGTTAAACCAAAATAACATAAAAGTCGTCGAATCTGACCTCATTCATATGGAGTCATTCACCATCTCGCGATCGTCAAATTCGCGAGCGCGCGCGAGTTGGCAATTTTTGATTTCGAATTATTTTTTCGTCATCATCTCGCGCGCATGCTAAAATACAGTCAGATAAAATAGGGTCAAAGAAAACATGAAAAGGAAACTAATGTATACTCGCGTCTTTACCTGCATTGGTTGATGCGCTGCGAATGTTTTTTTTTTCATCTTAGATTTCGATATAGACTTGCGAAGTGAGACTACGCCACTAGGGGGACACGGCCGATATTATGATATCTGTTATGAGTAGCTATGTCATCTTAATATGCGTCGTATGAAATTAGTTTTTTTTTTGCTTATCTTTTACTTTAGGCTGTATTTAAGATAAATTTCATAATGTTTCACATATTAAACTAGTTAAAATATTTACAAGAATAAAAAAAAGTATTTATTGCAATTTTTATTTCATTACATATATTTTTTATGATATTTGTAATTCATTTTAAATTAGTATAGTGTTTTAATGTATATATCTATTTTAAATAAAGCTATTATTTTTGTTGGAATAAAAAATGGATAAATAGTTGGGGTAAGTAGTTCGGGTATCGAATAATTCCTCCTCATCGATTTTTACTGGTAAAGTGCCCAAAAGACGGGCGGCATTGCGCCGTCGGATGGTAAGCTTTTTTTTATGCCAAACTAATTTCGTATCTTTTTCAAGGATCGTATATTTTCCACAACCTTTTTTTTTATTAGACAGTTTTTATTATTATTGAAGCATCGTGTTGTAAAATATAATTCAAGAATAAAATATACCTAATCGATTACTATAAAAAACGATTATTTATTTCCCACGATTCCCCAAAAGCGATTTCAGGAGTATTTTTTACTGTGAATCCCTTAAAGTAGGTATATATGTTACGGGCAACTTGAGAAATCTGGTCCCTATGAATAGTGACCGGCCTGTATACATAATGCCCTTCTCACATGGGCAATTTGATAAAATTTAATTTCTAATTACTTTTCCCGGTCAGTATGAATCCTCAATATTATGCCCTTGCCTTGGGCAAAATGATAAGCGTTTTTGTTTATTAACGTTAAAAAAATACCTTACCTAACCTGGGGTGTGGGATATATACCAGTACAGTGCAGTAAAATTTTATGCATTTAAGTTAAGATTGCCGTTTAGTAAAAATGTGGCAGCCTTTTGTGTTTTTTATGTATTGTGGATGTAAGTTTTACATTTAGCTTAGGTATAAAAGCTATACAAATAAAGAAAATTGAATGTCTGTAACTTTAAAATAACAGCTTTTTAATTGAAATTGTAACACACAAAAAGATGGATAGACAGTTACTTTCGCATTTATATTATTATACTAGACACCTACCTATAACAAAATAGTTTTTTTTTTTAATTTTGTGATCTGTCTACGGATTGTTGGCTACGGATAGTCTCCAAAGTGGCTGAACCGATTCTGGAAGGACGTCTCGTAATATATTATCTCGTAGTATTTATAACATATATATACATTTCTTTATAACATACAAAATAATAGCTTCTTCCACGTCCATTTTCTAAGCTCTGCCGAAACAAACTGACAAACTCTCGCAAAACGCGGTAGCGCTTATACCTCGGGATCGGGACCCGTATCTTAGACCTGAATCACGAGACTAACGAGGTCCTGGCTCCCGCCGTAGCACCTCATGCTATCCTCAAAAGACACATTTTAGGTGCAAGATATAATGTTCCGAGTAACCACTGACCTCCGTTAACGCGCGTTACATGTGAAGCTAGCCTAAAATATCCTGTACATTTAAAATAGGTACCTAATTTAATCTATTACAACGTTTTTGTAGCTGACTGTACACAAATACGTCATATTTTCACAAACGCGCGAGTTGATGACACAAAAATAATTCAAAATCGAAACTTGCCAACTCGCGCGCGCTCGCGAATTTGACGATCGCGAGATGGTGAATGACTCAAAATATGTGACTGTCCAACGTTATTGACGACAGTGAAGCCTTGTTTTTTTTTTTCTCAAGAAAACAAAAAGGGTAATAAAAATGTTGTTAAGTATATTAGATAAAAAAGTTGTATTAATAGAAAAAAATAAAATGATTGATATTATAAAAATCTTTTTTGTACATTAGACCTAAGTTCGC
This sequence comes from Eilema depressum, assembly GCA_914767945.1. NCBI lineage: Eukaryota > Metazoa > Arthropoda > Insecta > Lepidoptera > Erebidae > Eilema > Eilema depressum. The sequence continues at coordinate 8,894,704 of OU612026.1, forward strand.
TACCCACTCAGTGGAATTTGTATGAATGAGAATGTTTATTTGCTTTTGGCTGGGTTTTTTTTATAATGTAATTTACTTATATCTGCATAATATGCATTCACAAAAAAAATAAACTAAGTAGGTATGTTTATCCGCTTTCTAGAACTCATAACAAAATTCTGGTTAAGTTATGCTTACTTTGGGTCCAGATACCGCTGTGTAGAATATTTATTGTTTTTTCTCGTACTGTCATGTCAGCACGAATGCTCGCTTTGTAACAATTGGTCGCGTGATGCACACTTGGGCTGGATTTCTCCAATTTTTTATTACACACTTTCGATTCCACATTTCATTATTTATTGGACAAACCGTATTATCCTTAATTTTCAAACTAGATAAACATTTTATGACATTTTACATATCTCAATATTTTATTCAATCAAATAATTTCACTGTATAAAAAAGCCGATGTAGTTGTTGCTTAACAACTTGGTGTAGTATAGTGTAGTATACATAAACAAACAAACAACCCAATAAAAACAATGAGCCATTACTTCTCAGCCCAATAACGTTTGACCTTGACCTTGATATGCTTGAGGTCAGCTTTCACTTCCAAGGAAGCGAGCTACAAAAGGATACACTCTTGTACACATAGTACAGTGTACAGTCATACATATTAAAAAGGCCTCGCTCACCACTGCCGACATGAATTCTTAAATTGTACTTTATTTTAATTTGTTTGGAGGGGGTAAATTTTACATATTGAATTTATGTAGACATTACTTTGTTTTTATTATTTACTTAAGTTAATCGATATCAATATTTCTCTGGAGTCATCAATATCATGTTAACATGATTTCCGATTGTATCCGAGGTTTTCACTTCTGAGGCGGGGGTCCGCTTATTCTTTACTCTTTACCGAATGAAATACCACTCACTGATTAATCACGAAATCCAAGAAACTATACTTAACTCCTACAAACTTGACAATTCAAAAAAACTTCCTTATTATGTCTACACTCTAGTTTCCGTAGGGTGTCTACACCCTAGTAAGATAATATCCGCTAAGGACGGATTGTACAAAACTCCACCCCGAACTCCACACGTACGAAGTCACGGGCGGCCACCAGCCCCTCTAGACAAGTGGCAATTCGTCGGCCAGCGTTTTGTAGAATAGAATGCCAAATGTATGGGATTTGACGTATATGACAGGCGTCAACGCCTGTCCATGCCATGTCAAGGCCATGATACGCCGAGCAACGAATTGCCACTTGTCTAGAGGGGCAGTACTCTTATGTGAACGACTACCATCTGATTAACCTGAAAGCCTGCGTCAGCCTCAAAGAAAATTTCTACTTCATAACTGTAATTATTCAGAATAATTAAACTGACAAAGTCTCAGACTAAAACCCATGACAAGTACAATACCGGTGGGAAATCGGAGCACTCTGATGGTTAAGCTATCTAAGGCCCCTGGGAACTCTGGCTGGATATTGCCGAAATGTGTAAAGGATTTCTCCTAAAGATGGTTTACGTCACTATTAGAAGTAAATACGTAGCGTAGTAAACAAACTGTGAATATATGAGATTTATAAACTTACTGTGGCCCGCGGCTCTGCCCGTATCGGTTCTATTCGATTTAGATCTCGTTTCCGCAACCCATGGGAAGTTATTCCAAAAATTGCTTATGTGTTATTGCAGACTGTACATAATCTATCTCTATATGAAATCTCAGCCTTATCCCTACAGCCTTTTAAGCGTAACAGTTAATCGTAAGGTGTATGCGACATAATTTACTTAATGGTAGTGGCCTTTTATTGATTTGTTCGTGCATATAATATATTTGCAAGAAATGGGTGTAACCCACTACCTCTGACGTAGTTGTCTAACATTAAAATATATAAATATGTACCTACCTATTCTATGTTTCTTCAAACTTCTATATAACATGATAACATATCTTTCAATTAGGGCTTACATAACTTAACAATAATTCAGCTACCGTGGATACCCTACTAAAACTAATATTATACTTATTACTATCTGGGGATCAGCTAAAACTTACAAGCAAATATCTAAAGGCTGTTTCTCAATGTGCGTGAGTCTGGGGATGAATGCGGATCAGCCTGCACGTCGAGACGATGACACTCTTGTCTTTTGTGGAAGCACTAGACTCCATAATGGTGCTTCGGATGTACGACTTTGAAATTAAACGGACCGGGCAGTATATGCATCGTATAAAGCGTGAATTATACCGAAAAGGCATAAGGCGACAAACTGGCGTACAACAGACGGAGAATGGATAAGGCGCTCACGTGATTTTCGTTTGATTCTGCCTTTCTCTTATGCCTTTTCTGTATAAGTAACGCCTAAAACAATATGTGCGGTACGTGGCTGTCCATGATCGTCTGCTATTAATGATAAAATCCGCAGACCCGCACACCGTGGAAAGCCACCTTAACATTATAAATTAGTATTGTTAGTACTGAACCCATGTTATTGTTCTGCCCAAGGGCACTATTAGCCCTTAATAACAGCTGTATCCCGGGTTCGTTGTAGCTATAAAGTCATAGGTATAATAATTATTGCAGGTTGTTCAATAACTAATAGTCGGGTAGAATTTATTGAGTTGAGGTTATTGGAACACGGTATATGAAGGAGTACACACTACACAGGTGTCACTGACAGGAGTAACAGGCCTCTTGTGGTCCGGGGACTTTTCTTATGGAGTTCCATGAAAATTGTTGTTTGTTGCGGACATAATTAAGTATCCTCTAGCAGCCAATGACTTATATTACATACTAGACTGGCTTGGGAAATAAAATATTTGGTTTTTGAATAGTATGTTGACTTTTCTGGGAGCGACTACCGTCCGAGCCCTCCAACGGCTCCAACCCCAAAGCCTTGACTATTGCTCAGCACGTGTACCGACTAGCAAGGGAGGTTGGGATGGGCCCATAGATGCTGGAAGGGTCCTGCACATCTGTTTATTAACCACGAGGAGACATAATTTTTAAACGTCCAATTACACTTCATTTGAAGTTTCATAATATCACAAAAGTCACAATTGGCAATTAAAACTAGCCACTAGTTAGTCAACTGTCTACGTGCCACGATTACCGACTGACGGAGACATTCTAGATCTCTGGACACTGTGCAACAAATACGTTTTGGGTGGGCCCCAAAATTCTTAAGGTATGGGGCCGCGTACACCGTTTCTGTTGAAAATTTGTTATTGTATTGGTGGCAGCTTATTATATACAGATTATTGCTAATATATTAGGTAATTAAATTATCGTTACAGTTGATTGATCCGAAAAAGAAACTGATTCCTTTACAAATAGCTTAAGCGATCGTATTCAATTTCGATTTCTTTATCGAACACTTACCTAAATCCAACTAAAGCATTTACGGCTCAGTCAGGTATAAATTAATTATATTATCTATGAAGTAACATAGTGATATCGAGCGGTTCGTTCCATTTGGCCTCACATGCATCAAGTTTTCATTTTTAATTGCCGACATCACTCATGCATGTATTCTGTACAGTTAGGTACGTATCTATGAAGGTGAATCTTTCGATGATATAGTAAAATACTAGTAATGTTAGACTTATTAGGTGTAATTTAAAAAAAAAAACGGTCAAACCGCGGCAGCTCCTTCCTACGGAACGTTCTTCCAACTAAGCACCCTGGAGCAGTCCCTGATAGCTGAACTTCTTGTCTACACACATCTTGAGGCGAAGTAGGATCTACCTACCGACATTTTTATTTATGGTAGGAGTAAACAACTGTTAATTTAGTTAACTGTACAATCTAATAATGCTTTTTATCGCTGCTACGTTTTATATAAACTAATTAAATCAGTGCATATTTACTTACTACACTACACTCTTGAATTTGAATTTGTGGCAAGTGTATCAATACCAGGAATATTACAAATAACCATGCAATCATTCTGAAAATAATGTACCCTAAACGTAAGTACCGATGATTTTCTGGAGCGAAACCGCAGAGCACACACGTCTTAGGAAAATAAATCGTTTGAAAGTCAATTAGCCTATAAAAGTTTTTCCTCTTAACCACTGGATACTTAAGCAACATGCTGTACACGGTTTACATGGAAAGTCAATAACCCAGTGTGCTATTTTAGAAATAAAATTATGTATTTTATTCGTACTATAGCAGTAACTTGACAAGTGAACCGCAGGAGCCTCGGACTACAAGCAAAGCCTTTTAGTTTATTTACAACAGTTTTATTAAGGCTAGTTTTTATGTTATACAAGTTTGTTGTTACAGTTTACCACAATTAACCTCACGGGAAATGTTTTTTCAGGACTGCAGTGTAACACGTTTTTATGGACGAGGTTATAAAACAATGACTTAATACATGTACTGTTTATCTGTTCTGTCGCATAGTACTCATGATAATACCTACTAAACAAGAAGTTTAGAACAAAAATCACCGTTCGGGGGCGAAGCGGTAATGAGGGTACTTGTGTTAAGTGATATTTTTGTGTTTTTAGTTTACTTACTTCTTAACTTTGATCATAGCTATTAATTGACAGTGCTAACTATTCCTATCGATCTTGTAAGGGAGACTGGTCGCAGGTTCAAATCTTGTCTTGAGCATTCGCTTTTTTTATGCCACTTAGTGGCAGACAAGTAAACGGCCCACCTGATGGAAAGAGGTTAGCGTGGCAACATCAGGGGCGCCACAGTAATTCGATTTGATCTATCAATCTATCAATCAATTAGCCTATCACAGTCCATTAGACGATATAGGCCTCTCCCCATGTTGGGAGGCTTTGGTCTCAATTTGATCATAATAATAAAATAAATATTTGACATCTAATCGTTAACACACAAACGAACAACGAATAACAGACGCATTATAATGCAGCACACAGTTATGATTGTCGGTCCTAATTAGTAGAAGTGATGTCATGTTCGTATGATACCATCCCGGAACAGATAGCTGTGTAGGCGCAAATGTATTCGCCATGACCACAACAGCCTGTTGATTTAGGTACATACATCTTTGATGTTCGGTACGTACAAACTGGTATGAATTTGAACTGATTATGACGCCGGCGAGACTCGTATACTACTTATGTATTATCCAGACAGTTTGTTACTTCAGTCCACGTAGATTAAGATTAAGTTAAATTTTGGCATATAGGTAGGTGTCCCGAAGGTGTACAAAGTGTAAGACAAACGCGGTGATTACGATAATGATGAAAAAAAGAACCATAATTAATATAAGTAAGTAAGTATAGATTTCTAATTTGAGTATTCGCAGTAGTTCCATCATTTCATTATGATATGACGTATAAATGATACTAATGCGAAAAAAAAATTAGTACCATCATGGAACTGAGCAATGGAACTAAGGCGAACAAAGGAATCCTCTTCAGCTAAGCAGAATTACTGACGTCTGAAACGGACCCATGTTGTTCATGTAAAAGTCAGGGTTCGAACCCGTGACCTCTCGAATGTAAGTCCGACACCTTAGCCATCAGGTTATCACATACATCTCCCTATTTCAGACGTGAGCACCTTTTACCAAAATTAATAGAATCATAGAGGAGTGAATATACCTAATACTCGTACTTTATTGTTTCATGCAATCCGAAATAAAAAGTAAATAATATTTAAAAGCTAATCTTAGAAGTACAATACAAAATGGACAACAGCTTATCAAGATCCTGGACCGTTCCTTCCTATAGCCTCCTCGCCTCGCAGCCAGTAAAACGGCTGTAATAACCCTGTTATGAAGTAATAAATTTCCCAACAAGACCCCTTACTTTGTTCAAACTAAAAGTTATTGCAAATAATGTTTAATATTTAATTTAGACACGCTTTGACGCTGTTATTTGTAGTTCAAAATAATTTATACAAAGTCTATAAGAGAATTCGCCAACTCATTGTCGGGTTTGACTGTTTAATGAGAATGAATGTTACTGTGGAGTCTCGGTGGTCTTGTTACCTTATCGCACCATGTTGGGTTTGGGATTTTATTACACAATTCTAAGTTAGGATGCCGATAGATTGGCTAGCTTAACAAATGAAAATCCATACTAATACCATATTCCATACTAATAGAAATGCGAATAAAAAAAATATTATAAATGCGAAAGTAACTCTGTCTGTCTGTCTGTCTGTTACGCTTTCACGCCTAAAACACTGAAACGATTTTGATGAAATTTGGAATAAGGGTAGATTAAACCTTGAGAAAGTACATAAGCTATGTTTGGTCGCGATAACCGACATCCACGCGGCTTGTGAAGACAATAAGCAATTTTACTCAATCTATATGAACTCTCTCACTAATATACCGAGACGATGGCTTAGCAAGTTTACGACGCTGGACTTCATCTAAAGAATCTTTGTTAAGTACATTCAATACTTACACTTTAGAGCTCGGGTTCCGGACTACCATTCCTTCATTTCCCAGTTTTCTCCCCAATCCCCAATGGTAAAGAATCCCCAATTCCTTACCAGCTTACGTATTTCCTTCTTCTTACAGACCTGGTTGCCTGTAAGATATTGCTTTTAGCGATAAGGCCGCCATTTGTACATTATCTAATTATGTTTGCCATTTATTTTATGTATACTTTTCTTTTGTATGGTGTACAATAAAGTTTATTTCTATTCTATTCTATTCTATTCTGGGTCCTCTAAATGCGGCGTGAAAAAGCATTTAATGAGGCCGTCAAGCTGAGTGACGCCATTGCAACATGGTCGTGTCTGTAATGGTGACTTTGCCTTCAGTTTACCAACAGGCGAGGTGAAGTCAAATTGAAGTGTCCTACATAAAAAAAATTGACAGCCTTCCACAACCTTCTGACTGAAGAAACGATCAAAATTCTCGACGATTTTTAATTGCTGTGTATGCTTACACCTTGTGGATCCATTACATTAAATTAAAAGGCTTACTGGTACTTCACATACGGATTAACCTACAGTATTTACTTTACAATAAATGATGTTATCTAGGTACTCGTAAATTTATTAAAATTGCGATTGAAAAGTTAGCTTCTTTGCGATTGAAAAGTTAGCTTCACAATGCACACTACACTATTAGAGCTATCAGGATATTTACCATGTATTGTTAGGAGATACCGATATTCCGGCGCTGTTGCAAGCACCATGATCACGGAGAGTGATCAGTAACTGGAGTATAAGCGGTAAACAATGAAAAAGTTTTTAGAAGTAAATATATCGATCTACCCTCTTTCGAGTTCTCTTGCTACGCGTATCAGCACTACCACTGGTTTCACTCTCACTACAAACTCGAACTCGATCTCGAGCACGTTTACGACACACTATGCATACTGTATCCACTGCTTTGGCTTGTTGTTCAATCAACATATAGGCTTGGGCAGCTGTTTCTTTGGCCGATACCAATGATATATTATAAACTATAGATATGTTGTCCACACTCTAAAATGGCGACAAAAAAATGATGAATTTTATGCACCAATCAGAATTGCGACAGTGCGTCACCAAAAAAAAAAAACGTTTTTAATAATAAATACGTAGTAATAAAATATTATTAATATAAGTAATAATATAATTCATATAAATTAATAACATTGTCGTATTTTTAGAAGTAGCTAATATGTTGTGTTTGCGCCATTTTTGAAAGCCGCCATCTTCGTGTATGACGTATCTATAAAAATAATACATCATTGGCCGATACCTATTTTGTTATCAAACTTTCCATGACGATAGCACCTAGGAATTCAATCATAGTATCTAATCCACAGTCTGACGAAGAAATCATTATAAAAATTAAAAAGAATCCAAGCCTCGTGAACCTACCGAGCTCCTTCTGACAATAGAAGTTATAACATTCTTTAGAATGTATTGTTTTGTTAGAGTACATTACATACATATATTACATTACATATATTATATTACATTACATATATTACATTCTTAAAACATTACATTAGCGAAACATTATATTCTCAAAATATTACCATATCTACATACATAGATAGCCTGTAAAAAGTCGACGCCATATCTTACGAAAGCGGTGGGTGCAGATAGGTACCGGTAATGTTACAATAGTACATCCAAAACTACAATTATTAATAATTGTGTTTATTGTTCAAAAAGAGACGGTAGGTAGTGTTTTTCTGAATCGCACAAGTGAAGTATCTCAAACTTTAAGGACATAATACAAAATAGTCAGTACTCATGATGGTCCGTCCGTTTCTTCGCATGAAATCAGTCCCAGGGAGCTGAACTAATTCCCGTAGTGACTTAGGTCTACGTAGGCCGAGAGAGTGCAACAACACACTACCTCTTGAGTACAGTTAGGTATTTGGCACAAAGTGCATACTGGACGTCTCAACCCCCATGCCGAAGAATTTTTGACGGACTTTTTATAGCGAATATTTTCATGAATTTTCGAGACGTTTTAAGAAGTATATTATGGAAAGCCTTTTAAAAAGTTCCATGCGTTTACTAAAAGACCATACTTTCCATGAGTGCGTCATGAGCTCCATTCAGCTCATATCTACTCATAATAATAATAGTGCGTCATGGACATTATTATTGTCCACGGAAGGTACTGCTTTTAAAAGTCAACAGCTTTACGGAAGTTATAGTTCTGTTAGCCGTGTTAATTCCCGGTGAAGTAGAATAGGGCCACCCCCATCTCTTCCTGTGGGTATCGTAGAACACTATTAAGGGATAGGGCTGTCTTCTATCCGACAGTAAACATACAGCCTTTGACTAAGTGCCCGTTTGACGGCAATTACGTGAGACCGAAAATCAAAGTTGGCGAAATGTGGGTGATAATACACCTCTGCCTACCCCTTCGGGGATTTACAGGCGTGAGTATATGTATGTATGTAGTTCTGTTAGTAATTTTAAAACCAAGGCTAATGAAAACAATGAAGTATAACCAGTGGTTATTAACAACCACCTGAAGTCACTTGAAGCTCTGATCAGTAGTTTCAGAGTAGAACCTGTGATAGAACATTTAAAAAAAAGTCACAATTCAAGAGAAATATTTTTCCATAACGCACTCGCACATTTTTAACTTGCCTCAATAGATCAGGTAGTGTTGGGATAATAATATGTAATACACTCTCTTCTCGTCGGTTTTTTTATTTTTTACTTTTCAATTGATCTAATCCAGTCCAGCATGCATTCGTCCATAGATCTCAAGTTTTGTTTTATACGATTGACATAATGCTCTCAATAATTTATTCCAGACTAATCCAGACATTCATAATTATTAAGGAGTTTTGTTGTAGCTAATTCCAGCACGTCCTTGACCATCATAACGTCACGTACCTTGTTACAGGATCGTCATAAAACTAACAAAAAGCAGTAATTTCCCATTTCATAACATAAACTCACGCCTGTATCCCCGAAGGGGTAGGCAGAGGTGCTAGCACCCACATTTCGCCGTTTATGTTTAGGTCCCAATGTAATAGGTGGCGAGCCTATTGCCATTAACCGGGCACTTATAAACCTGCGATAAATACACACATAACTTCGAAAAGCATCGAAAAGTCATTGGTGTGTGCCATTTCCTATTTGATTTTCATGAATTCTTTGATGTGTCTCCGGAGTCCAAGGTCCAGTACCCATGAAATTGATATGGACCACCACCGGCCCGTTATACCAAACCCAATGCATTATTTTTATAATCAATTCATAAACTACGAAAATATGTTGAACATAAATAAAAATATCCTACTTAACAAAACATAACACAAAAATGTTCATACAATTAAAACTAGTGGGCTAAACTATGTAAAAAATTTTTAAGACCAAATAGCAACCATTCCATTGTCGACCACGCATCAAACTAAAAAATAAAATCGGCCAAGTGCGAGTCGGACTCGCCCATGAAGGGTTCCGTAGTAGCAAAGGCGAAAATTGCGGTTTATGATGTATTAAAAAAAATTACTGACTGGATCTCGTTCGAACCAATTTTTAGTGGTAGTTTGCATGGCAATTTACATCATATTTTTTTTTCAGATTTATCATTCTCTTATTTTAGAAGTTAGAGGGGGGGGGGGGGACAGACATTTTTCCTCTTTGGAAGTGCGCAAACTATTCAGTTTAGAAAAAAATGATGTTAGAAACCTCAATAGCATTTTTAAAGACCTATCTATAGATACCCCACACGTATGGGTTTGATGGAAAAAAAAAATTGAGTTTCAGTTCTAAGTATGGGGACCCCCAAAATTTTATGCATTTTTTTATTTTTGTGTGAAATTCTTAATGCGGTTCACAGAATACATCTTCTTACCAAGTTTCAACAGCATAGGCCTTATAGTTTCGGAGAAAAGTGGCTGTGACGTACGGACGGACAGACAGATCACGTATGGGTTTGATGAAAAAAAAAAATTGAGTTTCAGTTCTAAGTTCTAAGTTTGGACCCCCAAAATTTAATGTTTTTTTTTATTTTTGTGTGAAATTCTTAATGCGGTTCACAGAATACATCTTCTTGCCAAGTTTCAACAGCATAGGCCTTATAGTTTCGGAAAAAAGTGGCTGTGACATACGGACGGACAGAAAGACGGACGGACAGACATGACGAATCTATAAGGGTTCCGTTTTTTGTCATTTGGCTACGGAACCCTAAAAAACCAGGCGAATTAAGAACATCCTCCCTTTTGAAATTGGTTAAAAAATACAACAATTCAACAGGTTGGATATAAAATAACAGAATTTTCACACTTCCCGCTTACCAATTGAGCTGAAATTTTGCATACCTACATGTGTAAATCGCACGACCGCAATATTATGATGACATGGTGCTGATCTGGTGATGAAGCTGGAAAGTAACTTTGCAAAAGGACAACCTCATCGAGTTTAGGCTCCTGTAAATAACTCATACAAAAACAGGTTCTCTGTCGGGTCGATTGGGCGAAGATGCCGATCGATTACAAACAATTTTATACCTTTCTATTAATTTATATAGACCGGAGTCGATACTTTTGAAAATGGTAAAAAGTGAAAAAAAAATAGTAGAATGAAACCCGTTATATGAGGACGAGAACATAACAAAAATGAAAGGAAAAATAATTTACGGGCGATCTGAGGTCGGGAAGTGGAAGAGGGTGAGTTTTTAAGGGTAAAAACGGTTTATCTCGATTTCCGGCATGTCATGTATGGGTGTGTCAGTCTGTCTGTGGCATCGTAGCTCCCAAACGGCTCAACCGATTTCGATTTTGTTTCTTTTGTTTGAAAGATGGTTTTGTCGAGAGTGTTCTTAGCTATGTTTCATAAAAATCGGTTCAGCCATTTGAAAAATATGAGGAGTGAAAGTCGCAATGCAAAATCTAATATTTTCAAATATAACCGTGCTGGGTATCAAATTAAAGGTCATAATTTACACATGACGATTCTGCAAGTTTTATGGAAATCGGTTAAGCGGTTAACCTATAAAAAGCATGAAATAAAAAAATAAAAAACCCCCGACCCAAAAATAACCAATAAAAAGTAAAATAATAACTATTACATTATGACCTACCCTAAGTATTAACCTTTTTGTCGTTTGTCTCGTCGGGGGACCGCCGTCTGACCGTCAGGGGGAATAGAGCATACCAAGGTACTTAGCGGTCCCCCGACGAGACAAAATAAATGACAAATGTTCTTTTTGGGTCGGGGGCTTTTTAAATTTTTTATGATACGAACTATTGAAAATGAATTAAATATATTGTTCTACATTGGCAGAATAGTTAATAAAGCAATAAAAAATAAACCCCATATTGCATTTTAAGCCATGTTTCTTTGCATTTTCTGAGAACATTTACGATAGTAAATGGATATATATTTGTATATTTTTTACACTATCAGAAAGAATAGATTTCAACGAACAAAAATTTCCCCAACTTTTTTTGAAAAGCTGATATTTTGACGCGAGAATTTTCGATTGAATATTAGGGTGTTTTTTCGATATTAAGTCAAAATAAGGTGAACAAATAAATATTTCAAATCAGAAAAATTACAGTGTCTTTAGGACATAAAAAGGTAAGTTTTCACCAAATTTCGTAAGAAAGTAATTGTTTTTGTATAAGATAAAAAAAAAACAAAAACTTGATTATTTCAATTTTTCACATAAATTTTGAGGTTATGTAAAAAAAGGGTAGGTAATTACATAAGTTGTAGGTCTCTTTATTACCTACAACTTTGTCATTAAATTTTTCTCCATAGGACTTGTAGTTTTGCCGGAAATCGAAATAAACCGTTTATACCCTTAAAAACTCACCCCCTTCCACTTCCCGACCTCAGATCCCCCGTAAATTATTTTTCCTTTTATCCCTACTAAAATTATAAATGCGAAAGTAACTCTGTCTGTCTGTCTGGCTTTCACGCCTAAACCACTGAACCGATTTTGATGAAATTTGGTATAGAGGTAGTTTAGACCTTGAGAAAGGACAAAGGCTATGTTTGGTCGCGATAACCGACATCCACGCGGGCGGAGCCGCGGGCAAAAGCTATTTTTTGTTATATTCTTTTCCTTTCCTTTGTTTCAAAAATTATCGACTCTAGTCTAATCTACCCAGTTTGCAAAATAGTTTTTTTATATTTGTAAGAATGAGCTTGCAAAACAGGTATATTATGGCATCAGTGCCTAATCGCAAGGTAAAATGCACGGTACTTTAGACAAACCCCAGTGATTAATGGTTTGCTATGATTGTTATCTCGTTGTATAATATTATTGTAAAATAAATAAATAAAAAACCTGGATGATATTAAAATTTCATTCAGTATTTTTTATTTTTCGGTTTGATTATTTTAGCATTTTAATATGTTAATCTATTCAAATCGATTAAGATAGGCAAAAGTGAAATGAACTCGAACCCGCAGTCTTTCCCTTACAGGGGGAATGCTCTGACCACTGAAGTTTTTTTTTATTAATAACTAGCTGTCCCGGAAAACTTCGAACCGCCATATTTTCCCCGTTCCCGCTGCACCTATTTTCTCATCCTTTGAACCTTCCCTGAACACCCACGAATATTTCAAGACTAAAATTAGCCAAATCGGTTCAGCCGTTCTTGAGTTATAAACTAACAACGAAAAGTGGCATTGATTTTTATATATTAGAAGATTATATCCCAGCTATACACTCGTGTGATACTATAAAAAAAACTCGCTTGCGGCTTGTTTTTCTAACTCACACTCGTGTTTTAAGATCCCTTATTATGCAACAGTTTCATAAACTACTATAAAAAACCTTTGACAAATTGTGTTAAGTACCTACTCTTTAAAAAATTTACAGCTGATTAGCATATTCAACTATACTGTTTGGCATGTTTGGCTAAAGATCACAAAATAAAACACCAAATTTGTTACAAAATATGCTTTATTATGACACACGAAGTCTATAGTTTGCCATTATATATATTTTAACCACGGAAACTGCCTCTAAGGATATAAAGAAAGAAGCTTTATTGGAACGAGGACAGGGACAGGGCCTTCAGTGACTCTGTTAGTAACTCACTTATTTTATTAAAAAAAAAATTATTCTATAGATAATTATGTAATAGTTTTTTGCTATGTTAAATAAAAATCATGAATAAATAAATATCATAGGGGTGTTTTGGGGCCCCACCGTCTTGGTGGCCTGAGTCCACATCACCTGCAAGGCGGTGGGTACACCACTGCTGATCGATAGACGAAGCTCTTGCGCAGGCTTTCCAAAGACAAATAGAGTGCAACGCATGATTTCCTTTAATATTATATTGTTATAATTATCGAGTTAAACTTTCACAAATTCAAAATTGGTTACAAATTCTAACACAAAAAATCCGGCTAACAAATTGTCCATAGATTTATACATTTCATTTCGCTGGCAACGTTCAACAATATTTTAATAAAATTCATAGGCAATTACAAAAAGAACATAAATTATATCTTACACGGGTAGGTAATTACATTTAAAATTATAACGGATTTAATCATACCTAGTACATTTAAGTCATTTTGTTATATGTATTGCTTTTCCATCAATGACAATTTGGATAATCACGTCTCTGTCAGTTAATTTGACTAGCTCACTTGATACAAGATCGAAAACAATTTGAAGTTTTTCAGCCAGAAGATCGAATTCCCCATCTTGTGGTTTGATCGCCATCTCATTTTTTGTGGTATCCCCTTCATAGTTTCTTATATCTGTACAAATATTCTCTGATATTTTTTGTGCTAGTGTGGATATCGCTGTTTCACAATTCCCGAATTGAAGTCCTTGCGAGGAGTATCGTGAGCTAAGGTACTGTATAACCACTTCATTTAGTGAACTCCAGGCTCCAAGAGGGTTCATCTTAACCAACAGTGACCAATTTTGGGGAAATATCGAAGGTTCTACGAGGTAAAGAGCGGTTAGGTATTTCTTACTTAGCAGTGATATGAATAAGTTTCGCGGGCATGGAATATTAGGCAAGTCTGGATAGTGTGAATGTGAATGACTTTCTATTTTGGAATAATTTTCCATTTCTTAATCCATCAACACGCAATATACTTTGTCTGGCTCTTTCTCTTTCTCTCTGTCTCTCTATCTCTGGCTAAAATAGCTGCATAATTTCTTCACGTTATACAACATCTGCAACAAAAAAGTAACACAATTACGACACTATATAGATATGCATAGAACACCTGTTGCAGCAGGTGCTTGATGCACGATATCCGCAAGAAATATTGTATGATTTTTTTTTTTTTTGTTCATATATTTAATGATAATGATTATAATGATTCAGATTCATAAATCTTATAATGAATCTGAATCATTAAGAAAACTAAACTAATATATTTTAAGACTAAAACAAATATTATACAAATTATAATAAAAAAAAAAGAATAATAATAATTATTAAAATGCGTCGTGGAATTCCTCCGCATCGCATGCCTCTTGTGGTAACGTTCCCAGAAGACTGGCAGCATTGCCACGTTGAATGGCAATGCTTATTCTCTTACCTAAAAAGAGACCAGCCTTCTGGTCACGAGAAGCGTCGATCATACGTTTCGCAATCTCCCTGAAGAGATTGCGGGCGCTCGGACCCCATGACCCCAACGTTTCGACTCCAAACGGCACAAATTCATGATCTCCGATGAGATTGGAGTATTTGCGCCGTTTAAGAGCCTCTGCAGAAGCAGCAGCAGCACCGGCACAGCCAGCCGTAAGTGTTTAATTATCTTTTATTGTTATTTATCGTAGGAATTAATGCTTTTTATTGCGGGAAGTTTTATATTTACTGATTAAATCACTGCACGTTTACCCCCTACAACACACTTGTACTTTGTGGGCATTAGTTAGTAGGCACGGCAAGCTTTCTTTTTATTTTATACCATTTTGGTCGCAGACAAACACACGGCCCACGTGATGAAAAGCACTCAAGAACAGAGAGATTCTGTGCTGTCGTATCATAGAGTTTATTATTACCAGGTATATTTCAAATTACTATTTAGTTATTCTAAAGGGAATGTAACCTTAATGCGCCGTAATGTGCCGCAATGCACAAAAATCTTGAAAAAAACAATTGTTAGAATGTCAAATTATCCTATAAAAAATTCCCCTTAATCACTGGCTACTTAAGCACCATGCTGTACACATTGTGTTGATTTCTAAAGTTGTAACGCCAACAGAAAACAGAGGAAGAATTTACGGGATACAAGATTTTGAAATCAACACAACCCTTGCAAAAAATTATACAGACATCAACACTGCACCCAAAAAGACTCTATTGTCCAGCAGGTAGCTTGTCTGACTCGCGCATGTAACTTATCCGAGATTTTAACTATTAATACAACATTTTCGGCAGTTATAATGGGCCGTCCGTTTCTCCGCATTGAATCAGTCCTGGGGAACTGACCTATGTCCCCCGTCAGGTGCATCCGTGAGGCATGTGACCTGAACCAACTAGGTAGCCAAATTGATTTTCCAATTCGATGACGAGATCTGTATTTAATGGAGAATATTCGATGCGAGATCTGTATTTCGTGGAGAATATAAATACAGACCGTCTCAAACCAATGATGAAGAAGTTTCGACGGCCTTTTTTGTCGTTATAACTTTTTAAATAAAATAATGTAATTTTATTCATATTTTGTCGTTATAACTTTTTAAATAAAATAATGTAATTTTATTCATATAAAAGTCACAGAATTATGAAATAATAAATGAACCGGTCTGAGCTCACCGTAGGACGAACCGGATAGGGGATACTGACTTTGTAATTAAGTATCTTTACATTTCCTTTTTTTTGTTATAATTTATTTTAATTATTGGTGAAAATTTATTTTTTCAAAATAAATGAATATTCGTTGAAATATCGTCAATGATACATATTATTAACAAAGTTTTCTATTTCCCGACTAAATATTAATAGCAAATCAAATCAAAATGATTTTAATTTTCAACTCCTACATTTTTATAATAACTTCAATATTGAAACGAACCCCAGTAACTAGGTTAATAAAATTATTTTTGAAAAAGCTTTAAAAAAAAAGCTTTCCTTTAAATAATCTGCTGTACTGAAACGATTATAATAATTTTATCTAAGGGTCGTGCTGAAAAGAAAAGCTTGTATCGCGCAAGTTCTTTCTCTAATTTCTGTTCACGCCACAAGCCTTTCAAATCAGCGCCATCCTAATAGCTCTTCAAGAATAAGAAGTTTCTTGATCGTCCGCTGGTTATAGGCTATATGAAGTGTCACTGAATCAAACGTGGCGCCCTCTAGCGTTCATAAAGTACTGCGTCAAAAAATAAACTTAAGATAAATATACCGTGTTTGATATCAAATTCAAGGGCTTACTTAGTACATTTCAAATATGTATAAATTATTGGGTGTTCCTTGCCCCAAAATAGTATAAATAAAAAAATAAGTTTAAAAACTAAAACTGCAAATCACACTCTAAAAAGTATTAAACAAGTAAATATCTAGGATAGCCGTTACACAACATCTGCAACCAAAAAGTAACACAATTACGACACTACTCGTATATAGATGTGCACAGAACTGATGCGGCAGGTGCTTGATGCATGATATCCGCAAGAAATAAATGTATTTCATTATCTTTTATTGTTATTTATAGTAAGAATAAACAACTATACAATTAAATTTAATGCTTTTTATTGCGGGCAGTTTTATATAAACTGATTGAATCACTGCATGTTTACCCCCTACAATACACTTGTACTTTGTGTGCATTCTGCACCATCGTGTGCAGATAGTTCTGTTTATTATTACCAGGAATATTATAAATTACCATTCAGTTATTCTAAAGGGAATGTAACCTTGATGTGACTTAAATGTAGGTACTAATAGTTTTCTAGGGCGAAACCCTCACAACAACACATCATAAGAAAACAATTGTTTGAATGTCAATTATCCTTTAAAAGTTTTTCCCCTTAATCACTGGCTACTTAAGCACCATGAACATTGTGTTGATTTCTAACGTTATAGCGCAAACAGAAAACAGAGGAAGAATTTACGGGATACAAGATTTTGAAATCAACACAACCCTTGCAAAAAATTATACAAACATCAACACTGCACCCAAAAGACTCTATTGTCCAGCAGGTAGCTTGTCTGACTCGCGCATGTAACTTATCCGAGATTTTAACTATTAATACAACATTTTCGGCAGTTGTGATGGGCCGTCCGTTTCTTCGCATTGAATCAGTCCCAGGGAACTGACCAACATCCCGTAATTTGTAAGTTTATCAGTGTAACATCAATTGTTACCTGACACTATACGAGTGTAATCATGGGTCCCAAGTTCATTGACAGTTCGGTATTTGACACTGAGTGACTAACTAGAGCCGCAACACTGAGTGCATACCAGAAAGTCGCAACACCAATGACGAAGAATCTTTGACGGTCTTTTGCTATCCAGATTTTTAAACTTTCTGTCCCATTAAAAAATGGATGAAGAATTCCGAAAATCCTGTTAATCTTGAAACCCATTTTTTGCAAGATATTAGGAATAAAATTAATAGGTATTATATCCTATTCTGCCCTATAAACTTCACGTACATATAATTTGTTATACTTATTGAAAAAAAATATTAACCCGATGGTATAGTCGCCATCGGTATTAGATTAACACAATCCAAGTTATCGCCTACTCTAAAACTTTACAACTTAATTAAACATAAAAAAAAAAAATTCTTCTGACTACTATAACAATAATTATATATGTAATTCAATTATTATATTTCACAGCTTCATTCTTAGCGATTAGTTTACATATTGTAGTTGAGCTCCCATTCCCTAGCCTTGCACGGATATTTGTAGAAAGTAGGGTAAACGAAAACTCCCTACTGGCAACTACCCCTTGACTATGGTAACACCGCGTCGCCTGACATTCATTCTGTGTTTCCGTGCTCGAAGCCTTCGCACGCGCAATAATACCAAAATATCTACCGGATTACCCTTCAACATGGGAAATAAAAGGAAATGTAATGAAAGTGAACGTATAAAGAACAAAATAAGAAAATTGGAGTGTCAGTTACAAAAAAGAAAACGACTGATCGTTTATTCGGATAGTGAAACCGAATCCGAGTCCAACAATTCAGGTTAGTAAACAAAAACATGCTTACCTATTCATATTAGGTATAATTTCATAAGGAATTCTGAATTTTACCATGTAATAATGTCATCGACGTGTGTGACTTCAAATTTAATATCAAATGCTATTGTGATGCGAGACGCCAACTGGGCCATCTCTGTTACATACCTACCCACCTAATAATAATATTACGGAATTAACTACATACTTATGGTTATTTAGTTGAATTACCAAGTACTATATCAAAACATACGCTATTGTGATGCGAGACGCCAACTGGGCTATCTCTGTCACGTAATAATAGTACGGAATTACGTTTATTTCGTTAAATTACTAAGTACCTACTACATTGTGATGCGAGGCGCCAAATGGGCCACCTCTTTCATGTCAAAAATGTAGATACCGGCAGATACTCTTAAATCAGTATAATCAAATACAATGAGTACATAGGTACTGCATAAGTAGGTACACATACTGTGACAGTGATGCGAGACGCTAGCTGGGCTATCTCTTTCACGTTCGATATGAGAAATATTCAATATTTATATATTGTTTTAGGACTCGACACAGTTCACGTTGTAAATGATCCGATTGCATTGACTTCATCCAATACAAGACCGTTACATGCAGATTCAACGTCATCAATTACATTGGAATTGAATGCCGACGCTCAGGATTCGATACCGCAGTTGGATAGCGAGATATTGGCATTGCTCGGTGAGGCTCCAAAATCAGACATCAAGTTTGGAAAGCCTACATACAAGGAACTAGCTTGTAGGTGGCAAGAGATACTTGAAAAGGGGTTGCCAAAAGATTTAAAGGAAAAATTATTGGAAGAATACTTAATTCCAGAAAACTGTACCATGCTTGTACCGCCATCGCTTAACCCTGAGGTTAAGGCAGCTTTAGCTGATAATTTGGTCAAAAGAGATACATCACTTTTGACAAAGCAGAAACAGATATCTGTGGCAATAGCTGCCCTTAATCAAGCAATCGAAATGATAATATCCAAGGAAAGTCAAACGAAAATATTGAAACCAATTAGTGATGCGTGCAGACTCCTCTGCGACGGTCATTTTAGCGATACAAGGACAGGGCGCGGTTTCGTACTGTCATCCATAAGCCCAGATATGAAAGAAACTCTTATCGAAACAAAACATGATAACTTACTCTTTGGAGAAGATATTTCAGAAAAATTAAAATCAACAAAGTTAATGAAAAGATCGGCTGCTGATCTAAAACAAACTCGGAATGATAAGTCGCATATATTCAATAAGAATAACTTTATCAAATCAAACAAGGGTGTAAACAACCGTTTAAACTGGAAAACCATGCCTCGGAAGGCGCCTCCGAAGACCGACATGAACAAGCCTCGTCAGAACCAGCGCCAATCGACGTACACCGGCTCTCAACAGCGGGGTCATCGGGAGACATCAGAGCGGAGAATGGTTCCAGGGAACACCAGGAGACGATAAGCAACGAGGTATATTCTGGCTGTCTTAGATATTTTGTCTCAGAATGGAAACAAATTACAAACGATTCCATTGTGTTATCTTGGATTGAGGGATATAAAATCCCATTCATATCGCCTCCTTTACGTACTGACTTACCATGCGTACAAGCTAATTCAAATACTGGCTACCATGACTTTAAAAGTTCAATAGAATCATTATTAAAAATAGGGGCTATTTCAGAGTGTACACATGTTAAAGATGAGTTTATTTCAAATATTTTCTTGGTACCAAAGCCAAATGGAGACCAAAGATTTATCTTAAATTTAAAATGTTTGAACAAATTCATCAAAACCAAACATTTTAAAATAGAGGACTATAGGACAGCTTCAAAATTTATAACTAGAGGTTGTTATATGGCCTCTATTGATATGAAAGATGCCTATTTTTTAATTAGTATACATAAACAGTTTAAAAAATACCTTAGATTCAAATTTAATAATAATTTATATGAATTTAATTGTCTCCCTTTTGGGCTTTCTACGGCGCCGTTTGTTTTTACAAAGCTTTTGAAACCTGTCATGGAATGCCTAAGATCAAAGGGTTACATGTCTGTTACATACCTTGATGATATTTTTTGTATAGGTAGAACATACCTAGAATGTCAAGTAAATGTCACACAGACAAAGAAGTTACTTGAAAGCCTTGGATTTATTATAAATTTAGATAAAAGCTGTCTAGAGCCTACACAACAGTGCACATTTCTAGGATTTGTTTTTGATTCTTACAATATGCATTTAAAATTGCCAGAAAGGAAAGTAATACAGATCAAAAAACTGTTAATTCAATATAAATCCTTTAAAAAATGCAAGTTACGTGATTTTGCCAGATTCTTAGGTACATTAATATCAGCATGTCCAGCCATTCAATATGGGTGGCTTTATACGAAGCAGTTTGAACGACATAAATTTCTTTGTCTTCTAAATAATTCTAGTTACGATCAAATTATTTAATCAAGGTACCAAAAAATCTAGGTAGTGATATTGAATGGTGGATAGAAAATATTGAAACTAATTGTAATCCATTCAGATTTAACAACTTTACTTTGGAAATTTTCTCGGACGCATCTCGTAGTGGTTGGGGTGCTTGGTGTGGCAATGATGATACATATGGTTTTTGGACTGAAGATGAAGACCATATGCATATTAACGTATTGGAATTGAAAGCAGCATTTCTCGGTTTAAAGACATTTGCCAAAAACATGTCCCAATGTGAAATATTGCTCAGAATCGATAATGTTACTGCCATTTCGTGTATTAATAGGATGGGCAGCATTCAATATCCCCACTTAAATAGAGTAGCAAAAGAAACATGGCAGTGGTGTGAGGAGCGTAGAATAATAATATTTGCATCATATATTAACACCCACGACAATAAAAAAGCTGACCAGTTATCTCGCAAAAGATTTACAGATACTGAATGGGAGCTATGCGATGAAGCTTATCAAAAGATCACATATGACTTTGGCAACCCTGATATTGACCTGTTTGCTAGTAGAAGTAATGCTAAATGTTATAGGTATGTGTCGTGGAAAAGTGATCCAGACGCTTGTGCTGTTGACGCGTTTACTATATGTTGGTCAGAATTATTCTTTTACGCTTTTCCTCCGTTTGCCCTTATTCAGAAAACATTACAAAAAATTATCACAGACAGAGGACTGGGTATTATTGTAGTGCCCCAGTGGCCTACACAGCCATGGTTCCCTCTTTTAAAAAAAATGGCAATATCGCATTTCATAGAGTTTTAACCTTTTAAAATCCCCTTTCAGATTGACACACAACCTGAAGAACACGTTAACCTTGATTGCCGTGAAATTGTCAGGAGATCGTTACTGCACAGATCATTAAATGAAAATTCTATCCATATTATATTGTCTTCACTTACACAAAACACTTATAAACAGTATAATAGTTGTGTCAAAAACTGGTTACAGTACTGTATATTAAATAATATACAGCACTTAAAACCATCAATTGCAAATGTAATTAATTTTTTGTCAACGCTTTTTGACAATGGAGCCCAATATGGGACAATTAACTCACATAAATCTGCTATATCCTTGTTGCTAGGATCATCTTATCTTGATGATGGGAGTGTAAAACGATTCATGAAGGGAGTTTTTCACCTCAGACCTACCACTCCAAAGTACAATTTGACGTGGGACCCTAATATTGTTTTACTTTATTTAACTCAATTATGGCCCAATGAATCACTTGATTTAGAAAACTTATCAAAAAAGTTATCAATGTTATTAGCGCTCGTGACTGCACACCGAGTACAAACGTTGGCTTTAATAAAAATTAGTAATATCAACATAATTGCGGATACAGAAATTATAATTAAAATTCCCGACCGTATTAAAACTTCGCGTTTAAACACTCCGCAGCCACTTCTAAGATTACCTTTTTTTCATGAAAATCCTTGCATTTGTCCAGCTAGATGTCTGATTTCATGTATTCAAAAAACAGAAAAATTGCGTTCATCTGATCAGTTATTAGTAAGCTACAGAAAACCCTATTTAAAGATATCATCGCAAAGGCTAAGTCAGTGGATTAAAGATACGTTAAAAGATAGTGGCTTAGATACTACTATTTTTACTGCACATAGTACTCGGCATGCAGCCACCTCAAAAGCAAATTCACTGGGTGTTAGCTTAGATGTGATTCGCAAAACTGCCGGTTGGAGCAATTCATCCTCGGTGTTTGGAAAATTTTATAATAGAGAAATTGTTGATAATAATAATGTCTTCTCTCAATCCGTTCTATCAAATACATAATGTTATTACTTATAGATTAATAATTCCAATAAAATGGAAGTTTATTTTTTCTTCACAATTTGGTTTTATTCTCTAAACATCCTACAATATGTAAACTAATCGCTAAGAATGAAGCTGTGAAATATAATTTATGATCAAACGAACTTACCTGTACGTGAAGTTCGATCATAATTATATGATCAGCTTCATTCTTAGCGATTAGTAATAATAACCCTCCCAAGTTAACCCACCCTAAATTGTGAATAAATTATTATGCTATGAACAAAATGAATGTCAGGCGACGCGGTGTTACCATAGTCAAGGGGTAGTTGCCAGTAGGGAGTTTTCGTTTACCCTACTTTCTACAAATATCCGTGCAAGGCTAGGGAATGGGAGCTCAACTACAATATGTAAACTAATCGCTAAGAATGAAGCTGATCATATAATTATGATCGAACTTCACGTACAGGTAAGTTCGTTTGATCATAAATTATAATATTATGGAAGTTAAGGACGGAAGATCGGCAGACGTGGCGCATGTTGGGAGGCCTATGTCCAGCAGTGGACTGCAATATGCTAATTGATTGATTGACATGTTATTTATTTAATTATTTCAATGGTTCTGAGGGTGATCATCTATTTGGCCTTAATGTATATTTAACCTAAAGCTGGAATCCCTTTTCTGAAGTGCCTGGGGCAGACCGTAACACGGTAGTTTTTCTATTGGGTATATTAATAGAACTTCACCTCGCCTGATATGAAGTCTCAGAGAAGAGATAACAATCTCTATTATTATAGTACTTAGTCTTTGTTTTATAGAGATTTCCTCCGCCGAGCCATTTCACAACTCAGTTGAATCGACTTCCTGACTACGAAACGGTAGAACTATTTCCGTAAATTCCGGAATATTTGCCGTGAAGGGACAGGCTGATGTCCAGTTCAGCCTGTGTGGTGTGGACAACACTTGGCAACCCTGATTGTCGGACATTTTAAAGCACTAACTACCGATGGTACCAATGGTGCCACAGGGTTCGAATCCTTGCCAATAAACTCTATCGACGTGAACCTGCTCCTAACACTAGTCATTTAGCTTAACAAGGGGGGTTTTAGGGTTAGGTTAGGTACTTAACTAAACGTAAGCAATCTTGATGTACCTATTTAATATGTTTTATTTAAAAACTCAGGGTATAAAAATATATTTCTGTGCAGAAATTTATTTTGAAGACTAAAACCCGAAATGGAGTTAATCAGTTAGTTAGCCTAGATTATTTGTTTAATAAGTACCTGTGTTTTTTATAAAAAGTCGCTACAAGATGGTTTACCTTCAGTTAAGTACCTAACCGAATGGAGTATAGTAATTTCAGTAGCTAATTTATTTTTAAAAACATTTCTTAAGAACGGTCACCCATCCTAAGACTAACCTGGCTAGTACAGCTTAACCTTACAATGCGTTAACCTACTCGGATGTCACTTAGCTACGAACCCTTCGCCCTCGCCCTTCATTCATCAATATAACTATCGCCTGTATTTGTGTACACTCTCTAGCTGTCTATGTGTGCGCGCACCTCGAGTCCCTGACAAATAAACTCGGTGCCATTTTTTTCCTAAGACCGATACCCGAAATATGGTGGCATTCAAAACTGTTCTATGGAGAAAAAAACCAGGTAGCTTTTCTAAATCGCACAACTAAAGCATCCAAAATTTTATCTATATATACAAAATAGTCAGTGACCGTGTTGGGCCGTCCGTTTCTCCGCATTGAATCAGTCCTGGGGAACTGACCTATGTCCCCCGTCAGGTGCATCCGTGAGGCATGTGACCTGAACCAACTAGGTAGCCAAATTGATTTTCCAATTCGATGACGAGATCTGTATTTAGTGGATAATATTCGATGCGAGAATTTCGTGGAGAATATAAATACAGACCGTCTCCAAACCAATGATGAAGAAGTTTCGACGGCCTTTTTTGTCGTTATAACTTTTTAAATAAATGTAATTTTATTCATATAAAATATACAAAAGACACAGAGTTATGAAAAAATAAATGAATCGGTCTGAGCTCACCGTAAGACGAACCGGATAGGGGATACTGACTTTGTAATTAAGTATCTTTACATTTCCTTTTGTAGTTATAATTTATTTTTCACCATTGACACTCGAAAAAGGGCCCGTGATTCATCAAAAACAGTGAATAAAACGCTCTTTGTTTCACCGAGTTAATAAAAAAATTTGAATTTGGAACATGCGCGAATGTACGGATTCTAGTGAAACATACAAAGAGGTTGCACACTCTCACTATAAAAACGTACTAAAAGCCACCTAAATGTAATCATTGGCTGGATGGAATGTGGCTCAGTTTAAATTAAGAAAAAAAAATGCCGCCATTTTCTGTGTAATTTTCCTTGTAAAAGTTTATGTTTGTCTCATAATCATAAAATGACTTCATCTAGTGATGAAAATGAAACTCATATTCTCGAACGCGAAAAGACTCCTGAGTCTTTTCGCGCTAAAGCGGTAGCTATTACTGATAATTTGCTGCTTCTTTTGTGTACTATCCATAACAAAATGTAATTCATAATCACAGAGTAATCGTTTTCTCGTAGTCAATGGTGAAAAGTTGAGTACCTAACACGTGAAAAAAGAATTCATCTCGGCTCTTGTATCCCTCGATCCACTCAGGTTTCTATCTAGAACCCCTCGCTACGCTCGGGATTCTACCGGAGAAACCTTCACTCCTCTCCGGATACAACTTGGTGCCTCGAAAAGAATTCACCTTTTTTTCACTTGTTGGGTAATCTACTATTAATTATAGGTGAAAATTTATTTTTTCAAAATAAATGAATTCTTCCTCCTAGCGTTAATTCCCAGTCGCATCCGAAGCTTTCAGCTCGGAGTCTGGGGTCCGCTTTTACCAGTCATAGCTACAGATTTGGCTAGACCTCGATATTTTCCGTGAAGCGATTGCCATCTGACCTCCACGACCCAATGTTAACATTAGGCGATATCGAAGCTTTGCAGCTAGACCGTTGTTTTTTTTTTGGACTTTTTAGGGCACCAACTACCCGTAACGACTGCCATAGATGTTCTTATAGCAACCGGGACCGACGGCTTAACGTGCTCTCCGAGGCACGACCAGACCAATGCAAATACCCATATTTAATGCACACAAATATATGCACTGAGCGGGGATCGAACCCGCGCCTCCTGCGTAGCGGCCGCGTTCACTACCGCTACGCCACGGAGGTCGAAATGAATATTCGTTGAAATATCGTCAATGATACATAATTATTATTAACAAAGTTTTCTATTTCCCGACTAAATATTAATAGCAAATCAAATCAAAATGATTTTAATTTTCAACTCCTACATTTTTATAATAACTCCAATATTGAAACGAACCCCAGTAACTAAGTTAGTAAAATTATTTTTGAAAAAGCTTTAAAAAAAAAAAGCTTTCTTTTAAATAATCTGCTGTACTAAAACGATTATAATAATTTTATCTAAGGGTTGTGCTGAAAAGAAAAGCTTGTATCGCGCAAGTTCTTTCTCTATTTTCTGTTCACGCTACAAGAATTTCAAATCAGCGCCACCCTCATAGCTCTTCAACCACTCATTAGAATTGAACAAATTAGGTATAATTAGAAGTTTCTTGATCGTCCGCTGGTTATAGGCTATATGAAGTGTCACTGAATCAAACGTGGCGCCCTCTAGCGTTCATAAAGTACTGCGTCAAAAAATAAACTTGAGATAAATATACCGTGTTTGATATCAAATTCAAGGGCTTACTTAGTACATTTCAAATATGTATAAATTATTGGGTGTTCCTTGCCCCAAAATAGTATAAATAAAAAAATAAGTTTAAAAACTAAAACTGCAAATCACACTCTAAAAAGTATTAAACAAGTAAATATCTAGGATAGCCGTTACACAACATCTGCAACCAAAAAGTAACACAATTACGACACTACTCGTATATAGATGTGCACAGAACTGATGCGGCAGGTGCTTGATGCATGATATCCGCAAGAAATAAATGTAATTCATTATCTTTTATTGTTATTTATAGTAAGAATAAACAACTATACAATTAAATTTAATGCTTTTTATTGCGGGCAGTTTTATATAAACTGATTGAATCACTGCATGTTTACCCCCTACAATACACTTGTACTTTGTGTGCATTCTGCACCATCGTGTGCAGATAGTTCTGTTTATTATTACCAGGAATATTATAAATTACCATTCAGTTATTCTAAAGGGAATGTAACCTTGATGTGACTTAAATGTAGGTACTAATAGTTTTCTAGGGCGAAACCCTCACAACAACACATCATAAGAAAACAATTGTTTGAATGTCAATTATCCTTTAAAAGTTTTTCCCCTTAATCACTGGCTACTTAAGCACCATGCACATTGTATTGATTTCTAAAGTTATAGCGCAAACAGAAAACAGAGGAAGAATTTACGGGATACAAGATTTTGAAATCAACACAACCTTTGCAAAAAATTATAAAAACATCAACAATGCACCCAAAATTACTCTATTGTCCAGCAGGTAGCTTGTCTGACTCGCGCAAGTAACTTATTCGAAATTTTAACTATTAATACAACATTTTCGGCAGTTATGATGGGCCGTCCGTTTCTTCGCATTGAATCAGTCCCAGGGAACTGACCAACATCCCGTAATTTGTAAGTTTATCAGCGTAACATCAATTGTTACCTGACACTATACGAGTGTAATCATGGGTCCCAAGTTTATTGACAGTTCGGTATTTGACACTAAGTGACTACTAGAGCCGCAAAACTGAGTGCATACCAGAAAGTCGCAACACCAATGACGAAGAATCTTTGACGGTCTTTTGCTGTCCAGATTTTTAAACTTTCTGTCCCGTTAACAAATAAATGAAAAATTCCGAAAATCCTGTTAATCTTGAAACCCGTTTTTTTGCAAGACATTAGGAATAAAATTAATAGGTATTATATCCTGCCCTATAAACTTATTTGTTATACTTATTGAAAAAAAATATTTACCCCATGGTACAGTGGCCATCGGTATTAGATTAACACAATCTAAGTTACCGCCCACTCCAAAACTTTACAACTTAATTAAACATTAAATAAAAAAATGTCTTCTGACTACTATAACAATTATTATAATATTACATACATACAATCACGCCTTTATCCCTGGAGGGTTAGGCAGAGGCGAATTAACACCCACATTTCACCAATCATTATATTAGGTCCCACGTAATAGGGGATGAGCCTATTGCCGTTTCCCGGGCACTATTGGTAACTCGAGCCATGTATCTGAGGCTGAGTCTAGGCTGTATACATCTGTCTGATGTTAAACAGCCCTATCCCTTAGTCGCCTTGTAAGACACCGCATGGGAGGAGATGGGGTGGTCCAAATGCTACTCTGCCGGGAAGTTAATTATGCATGTATTATACATAAATAAACCTTTCCTCTTAAATCACTCTATCTATTTAAAAAAACCGCTTCAAAATCCGTTGCGTAGTTTTGAAGATTTAAGCATACATAGGGACGGACAGACAGCGACAGTGACTGTTTTTTATAATATGTAGTGATGATGATGATAGTGAAGTGATGATTAATATTTAGTCTTTGTTTCACAGATTACCTCTTCCTTTTCCTCCTCCGAGCCTTCTCCCAACTCAGTTGAATCGACTTTCTGACCACGAAACGGTAGAACTATTTCCGTAAACTCCGGAATATTTACCGTGAAGTGACAGTCTGACCTCCAGGCCAGCCTGTGTGTTGTGGACAACACTTTGACTATAACGTAATTCTATAGATCGACTAGATGGTCGGACATTTTGAAGCACCAACTACCGATCGATCGATGGTAGGATGGTACTAATTGTGCCACAGGGTTAGGATCCTGGCCATTACACTACACTATCGACTTGAACCCGCTCCTAACACAAGTAAATTAGCTTAGCTAGGGGGATTGATTTTTATTCAAAATTATAAACTAGTAATTACAGTTATTACTATCTTTTTATAAACATGTCTTAAGAACGGTCACCCATCCTAAGACTAACCTGGCTAGTATTGCTTAACCTTGCAATGTGTTGACCTACTCGGATGTCACTTAACCACGAACTCCTCGCCCTCGCCCCTCGTTCATCAATCACTATCGCCTGTATTTGTGTACTCTCTAGCTGTCTATTGTGTACGCGCCTCGAGTCCCTGACAAATGAAATCGGTGCCATTTTTTTTTCCAAATCCATAGGCAGATATCCAAAATAAGGTGGCACACAAAATGACTCTATTGTCCAGCAGGTAGCTTGTCTGACTCGCGCAAGTAACTTATTCGAAGTTTTAACTATTAATACAACATTTTCAGCAGTTATGATGGGCCGTCCGTTTCTTCGCATTGAATCAGTCCCAGGGAACTGACCAACATCCCGTACCTAATTTGTAAGTTTATCAGCGTAACATCAATTGTTACCTGACACTATACGAGTGTAATCATGGGTCCCAAGTTTATTGACAGTTCGGTATTTGACACTAAGTGACTACTAGAGCCGCAAAACTGAGTGCATACCAGAAAGTCGCAACACCAATGACGAAGAATCTTTGACGGTCTTTTGCTGTCCAGATTTTTAAACTTTCTGTCCCGTTAACAAATAAATGAAAAATTCCGAAAATCCTGTTAATCTTGAAACCCGTTTTTTTGCAAGACATTAGGAATAAAATTAATAGGTATTATATGCTGCCCTATAAACTTATTTGTTATACTTATTGAAAAAAAATATTTACCCCATGGTACAGTGGCCATCGGTATTAGATTAACACAATCCAAGTTACCGCCTACTCCAAAACTTTACAACTTAATTAAACATTAAACAAAAAAAATGTCTTCTGACTACTATAACAATAATTATATAATTCAATTATTATAATATTACATACATACGATCACGCCTTTATCCCTGGAGGGTTAGGCAGAGGTGAATTAACACCCACATTTCACCAATCATTATATTAGGTCCCACGTAATAGGGGATGAGCCTATTGCCGTTTCCCGGGCACTATTGTTGACTCGAGCCATGTATCTGAGGCTGAGTCTAGGCTGTATACATCTATCTGATGTTAAACAGCCCTATCCCTTAGTCGCCTTGTACGAAACCGCATGGGAGGAGATGAACATAGGACCTAAGTCATTATGCTATCTTGACAACCTAAGACCCACCCCCAAATTCTACTCTGCCGGGAAGTTAAAGACGGAGGATCGGCAGACGTGGCGCATGTTGGGTGGCCTATGTCCAGCAGTGGACTGCAATATGCTAATTGATTGATTGACATATTATTTATTTATTTATTTCAATGGTTCTGAGGGTGATCATCTATTTTGCCTTAATGTATATTTATTTAACCTAAAGCTAGAATCCATTTTCTGATGTGCCTGGGGCAGACCTTAACACGGTAGTTTTTCTATTGGGTATATTAATAGAACTTCACCTCGCCTGATATGAAGTCTCAGAGAAGAGAAAACAATCTCTATTATTATAGTACTTAGTCTTTGTTTTATAGACCACCTCTTCCTTTTCCTCCGCCGAGCCATTTCACAACTCAGTTGAATCGACTTCGAAACGGTAGAACTATTACCGTAAATTCCGGAATATTTGCCGTGAAGGGACAGGCTGACGTCCAGTTCAGCCTGTGTGGTGTGGACAACACTCGGCATCCCTGATTGTTCGACATTTTAAAGCACCAACTACCGATGGTACCAATGATGCCACAGGGTTCGAATCCTGGCCAATAAACTCTTGCCGACGTGAACCCGCTCCTAACACTAGTCATTTAGCTTAACAAGGGGGGTTTTAGGGTTAGGTTAGGTACTTAACTAAACGTAAGCAATCTTGGTGTATCTATTTAATATGTTTTATTTAAAAGCTCAGGGTATAAATATATTTCTGTGTAGAAATTTATTTTGCAGACTAAAACCCGAAATGGAGTTAATCAGTTAGTTAGCCTAGATTATTTGTTTAATAATACCTGCGTTTTTATAAAAAGTCGTTACAAGATGGTTTACCTTCAGTTAAGTACCTAACCGAATGGAGTATAGTAATTTCAGTAGCTAATTTATTTTTAAAAACATTTCTTAAGAACGGTCACCCATCCTAAGACTAACCTGGCTAGTACCGCTTAACCTTACAATGCGTTAACCTACTCGGATGTCACTTAGCTACGAACCCTTCGCCCTCGCCCTTCATTCGTCAATATAACTGTCGCCTGTATTTGTGTACTCTCTAGCTGTCTATGTGTGCATGCGCCTCGAGTCCCTGATAAATAAACTCGGTGCCATTTTTTTCCTAAGACCGATACCCGAAATATGGTGGCATTCAAAACTGTTCTATGGAGAAAAAAACCAGGTAGCTTTTCTAAATCGCACAACTAAAGCATCCAAAATTTTATCTATATATACAAAATAGTCAGTGACCGTGTTGGGCCGTCCGTTTCTCCGCATTGAATCAGTCCTGGGGAACTGACCTATGTCCCCCGTCAGGTGCATCCGTGAGGCATGTGACCTGAACCAACTAGGTAGCCAAATTGATTTTCCAATTCGATGACGAGATCTGTATTTAATGGAGAATATTCGATGCGAGATCTGTATTTCGTGGAGAATATAAATACAGACCGTCTCAAACCAATGATGAAGAAGTTTCGACGGCCTTTTTTGTCGTTATAACTTTTTAAATAAAATAATGTAATTTTATTCATATTTTGTCGTTATAACTTTTTAAATAAAATAATGTAATTTTATTCATATAAAAGTCACAGAATTATGAAATAATAAATGAACCGGTCTGAGCTCACCGTAGGACGAACCGGATAGGGGATACTGACTTTGTAATTAAGTATCTTTACATTTCCTTTTGTAGTTATAATTTATTTTAATTATTGGTGAAAATTTATTTTTTCAAAATAAATGAATATTCGTTGAAATATCGTCAATGATACATATTATTAACAAAGTTTTCTATTGCCCGACTAAATATTAATAACAAATCAAATCAAAATGATCTTAATTTTCAACTCCTATATTTTTATAATAACTCCAATATTGAAACGAACCCCAGTAACTAGGTTAATAAAATTATTTTTGAAAAAGCTTTAAAAAAAAAAGCTTTCCTTTAAATAATCTGCTGTACTAAAACGATTATAATAATTTTATCTAAGGGTCGTGCTGAAAAGAAAAGCTTGTATCGCGCAAGTTCTTTCTCTAATTTCTGTTCACGCTACAAGCCTTTCAAATCAGCGCCATCCTCATAGCTCTTCAAGAATAAGAAGTTTCTTGATCGTCCGCTGGTTATCTCATATATAAAACTCTTAGTCCTGACTGACGGACTGACTGACTCACTTAGAGACAACGCACAGCCTAAACCGCTGGTCCTAGAGACTTGAAATTTATAGAGAGTGTATGTTTTGATGCGTGGAGGTGTACTAAGAAACGATTTTTCGAAATTCAGACCCTAAGTGCCTAAAAAGTGCCAAAAACGTACTTTCTTATAACTCAAGAATGGCTGAACAGATTTTCATGATCTTTGGTTTATTGAATTTGGCTTTGTCGCCGAATAGAAATTATCACAATTAAAATGTGGCAAATTCACGAAATAATGTAATATTAAAGAAAATACGAAATATTATGGCGCTAATATCGCTAGCAAAATTGTTACCATGACAACGGAACTAAAGTGATGGTGTCAACGCTAAGTCACATTTTGATCTGTCAAATGATAATATTTATAAAAATGTCACTCTCTGTCACGTATAATATGCAAGAATGTGAAAAATATTGTGTAAGAGTTATGTACTGCAGTTTCTTTATTTAATTGATTGGAAATAGAAAAAAAAACATATGATAGCAGCGATGATAGCTATCTAGAGCTATATAAAAGAATATACCTGTATATAAAAGAAAGCCTAAAAGTAATACAGCACATTATCATCCAGATCAATCCTCATTTACAAGCTCTCAAACAGTAAGGTATGTGAATTTAAATCTATTGACGCCGCCGATATAACACAAGGGGCGGCTTCATAGCTAGAAACAAAATAACAATTTATATCAATGGCTGGAAACGTTTCACCAAATAGACGAACGCCTGGCTTCTAGAAAACTTTACTTTCTTTCTTGATGAGAAGTATACTAAGGCAACAATAATAGAGATGGCAGAACACAATTCAATAACTTCCACTTATCAGCTGTGGGCTCAATTACTCAAGCACAGAGCACTTCTGATTAAGATGACAAAGAATATAATACAAAATGTTTATTTTCTTAATATTATTTTTAGATAATTATAAAAAAATTAAACCACCACAAATTTCAAGTATGTTGTTTTATTTGTATTCATTTTTGACGTATCACATAGTAATTTATGTATCCTCAGCATTTACCAACGCATTGGAGGACGTCTTCAAGACGCTGGAGTAGTTACATCTCGCACCTTCGGTTCGCCGATGACATCATCATAGTTGCGGAGTCGCTAGAACAACGGGGCGAAATGCTGCACAGCCTGAATGGAGCTTCTCGACAAGTCAGCCTCGGTGTAAACTAGGATAAAACCAAGATTATGTTCAACGAACATGTTGTACTGAGACCGATTGCCATCGAAGGAGCGACACTCGAAGTTGTTCAAAAATATTATCTACCTGGGGCAGGTTATCCAGCTCGGTAAAACCAACTTCGAGAAAGAAATAGCCAGAAGAATTCAACTGGGGTGGGCATTGGCATTTGGCAAACTACGTCGGGTCTTCTCCTCCCCCCTGCCGCAATGCCTCAAAACAAAGGTTTTCAACCAGTGCGTCCTGCCTGTTATGTTACCTATGACCTACGGTGACGAAACGTGGCCACTGAAGGTGGGGTAGTCCGTGACCTAAAAGTCATGCAGCGGGCTATGTAGCGAGCTATGCTTGGAGTTTCTTTGAAGGATAGAATTCGAAACGAGGTCATCCGACATAGAACCAAAGTTACCGACATAGCTAACGAAGATCCAACTTTCTGTTTTGGAAATTAGTTTCGAAAACAGAATTATTATTCTTTCTTGGAAACCAGGTTCGTTAAAAGAAAAATAATTCTGCTATGGAAACCGGTTTCCAAACCTTCGTTTCCAATCTGGCCGTAGGGTTGCAGAATAAGCAAGCTAAAGTGGTAGTGGGCTGGCCACATCTGCCGAAGGACTGATGGCCGTTAGAGCAGACGAGTCCTAGAGTGGATACCGTGAGAAGGAATACGGAAGGTGGGACACCTCCTAGCCAGCTGGACCGACGATCTGCGAAAGGTGGCTGGGACGTACTGGATGCGGAAGGCGGAGGATCGGCAAACTTGGCGAATATTAGGAGAGGCCTATGTCCAGCAGTTGACTGCAATAGGCAAATTGATGATTTTTTGTATCCTTAGCATACAACAGCAACCTTCATAGTTATGGTATACTGATGATATCGCACTGGTTGACAGGGCTCTTAAAAGCAGGTGGAATCTCAGTTCTAAAAGAGCTTACGAACCTCTTTGATTCCTTCATCCAGCAGAACTTAACATGGAACTGTAGTGCGGTGGTACTGTTCTCCAAAAAAGGCTATAAGGTCTTGCTGAAGAATTATAAGACTCCTGAGTCATATCTCTATAGAAGTTTTGTTCTTGAGAATCGTCTTGAATAGTTGTGAATTCCAGCCACTGGAGCAAGCCGGGTTTTAAAAGGGTTATAGTGTTGCAGCCAATACTGTTGAGCAGATTATACAAAAGACCTGAGAGTATAATCAGCCGCTATGTATGGCATTTGTAGATTACGAGAAGCCTTCTGACATCATCTAGACCTGGGCATTTCTGGATTGTCTACGACAGTGTCGTGCTGATACGATATTTTCATTGCTGAGATGGTAATTTTAGATTAGAAGACGAAACCCAGAAAGAGATATAGGTACGTCGAAGGGTCGATAAGGGTTGGGCAAATTCGTCGAGGTTTCTACTCCCCTGTTATGACTCATGGGGCCCAAATGTGCAAACTGACAGCATAATATGTCCCCAACATACGGTGAAGGATCGAGTGCTATGGCATACTTTGGGTGAGGCCTAAGTCCAACAGTGGACTGAAATAGGCTATTGATTGATTGATTGATTGATAAGAACGAAATGTTAGGCAATAGTAATTTTTTCTTACCAGTCTTTTTCTAGCCATTTACTAGCTATTGGTATAAAGATACTAATAGTATTTTTATTTTGTTGTAATATTCTAAAAATCTACCACTTTTTTGTAAGACAAGGCCGATGTTTCTTACAGTTTTCATTTAATATTTTGAAAAAAAAAACACTACTGAGAGAGCGAAATAAGGTGTCGAAAGTTTATACAACAATTACCTACTATTAGAACTATCGGGATACTTATATTTATACAACAAGTCCGTCAGTTTAGAAAAAAATACTATTGGTGATGGTAGTCGACATCCACGCAGGCGGAGCTGCGGGCGAAAAGCTAGTAGGCTATATGAAGTGTCACTGAATCAAACGTGGCGCCCTCTAGCGTTCATAAAGTACTGCGTCAAAAAATAAACTTGAGATAAATATACCGTGTTTGATATCAAATTCAAGGGCTTACTTAGTACATTTCAAATATGTATAAATTATTGGGTGTTCCTTGCCCCAAAATAGTATAAATAAAAAAATAAGTTTAAAAACTAAAACTGCAAATCACACTCTAAAAAGTATTAAACAAGTAAATATCTAGGATAGCCGTTACACAACATCTGCAACCAAAAAGTAACACAATTACGACACTACTCGTATATAGATGTGCACAGAACTGATGCGGCAGGTGCTTGATGCATGATATCCGCAAGAAATAAATGTAATTCATTATCTTTTATTGTTATTTATAGTAAGAATAAACAACTATACAATTAAATTTAATGCTTTTTATTGCGGGCAGTTTTATATAAACTGATTGAATCACTGCATGTTTACCCCCTACAATACACTTGTACTTTGTGTGCATTCTGCACCATCGTGTGCAGATAGTTCTGTTTATTATTACCAGGAATATTATAAATTACCATTCAGTTATTCTAAAGGGAATGTAACCTTGATGTGACTTAAATGTAGGTACTAATAGTTTTCTAGGGCGAAACCCTCACAACAACACATCATAAGAAAACAATTGTTTGAATGTCAATTATCCTTTAAAAGTTTTTCCCCTTAATCACTGGCTACTTAAGCACCATGCACATTGTATTGATTTCTAAAGTTATAGCGCAAACAGAAAAACAGAGGAAGAATTTACGGGATACAAGATTTTGAAATCAACACAACCTTTGCAAAAAATTATAAAAACATCAACAATGCACCCTAAAATTACTCTATTGTCCAGCAGGTAGCTTGTCTGACTCGCGCAAGTAACTTATTCGAAATTTTAACTATTAATACAACATTTTCGGCAGTTATGATGGGCCGTCCGTTTCTTCGCATTGAATCAGTCCCAGGGAACTGACCAACATCCCGTAATTTGTAAGTTTATCAGCGTAACATCAATTGTTACCTGACACTATACGAGTGTAATCATGGGTCCCAAGTTTATTGACAGTTCGGTATTTGACACTAAGTGACTACTAGAGCCGCAAAACTGAGTGCATACCAGAAAGTCGCAACACCAATGACGAGGAATCTTTGACGGTCTTTTGCTGTCCAGATTTTTAAACTTTCTGTCCCGTTAACAAATAAATGAAAAATTCCGAAAATCCTGTTAATCTTGAAACCCGTTTTTTTTGCAAGACATTAGGAATAAAATTAATAGGTATTATATCCTGCCCTATAAACTTATTTGTTATACTTATTGAAAAAAAAAATTTACCCCATGGTACAGTTACAGTGGCCATCAGTATTAGATTAACACAATCCAAGTTACCGCCTACTCCAAAACTTTACAACTTAATTAAACATTAAATAAAAAAATGTCTTCTGACTACTATAACAATTATTATAATATTACATACATACAATCACGCCTTTATCCCTGGAGGGTTAGGCAGAGGTGAATTAACACCCACATTTCACCAATCATTATATTAGGTCCCACGTAACAGGGGATGAGCCTATTGCCGTTTCCCGGGCACTATTGTTAACTCGAGCCATGTATCTGAGGCTGAGTCTAGGCTGTATACATCTGTCTGATGTTAAACAGCCCTATCCCTTAGTCGCCTTGTACGACACCGCATGGGAGGAGATGGGGTGGTCCAAATTCTACTCCGGTGCCTAGCCCAAGATAGGCCATATTTCAATTGATTGCATCATAGTAGTTCAGACACAACAAACAAAGTTGGCTGGCACCGACTTCTAATAAATCAGTAAGTCTGTAAATTAAGTTATTTTTCGCTTTTCAGTGCCACTTTTTCGTTTCTTGAAGTCGGTTAAACATTTTTGTCAAAAATGAATTTATTTTTTTCTTTTTAGTGAGTTTGTACAGTCTCACGACTGTACATCGCATGTATAGTGACCTGACTGTACATGCGCTGCTGACGCTGCAATACAGATCGAACCGGCCACGGTACAAAAAAAAAAATTAATCATTATTAAAAAATAATTTTTAAAATCAATGCATATACACCGGAAATATAGCTGAATATTCTGAACACTTCTGCGTACCCCTTCAAAGGACTCAGGCGTGATGTTATGATGTGTAATGGTAGAAACATTGCAATAATATGCCATTGCAGCAATCGCGGCTGATTTCCTGGTACTTTTTGAAGAGTTCCTTGGTCTAATCTCGGAAACCCATCATCAGATCTTTACGAAATTTAAATGGGACCACTTCGGAATAATCTACTTACGAACACAAAAATAATTTTCAAAATCCGTCTAGAATTGGCTTCACAATCGCGTAACAAACATACAAAAAAAAAAAAAAATTGGGTACGAATTGAGAACCTCCTTTTTTGAAGTCGGTTAATAAAAATTGGGTACGAATTGAGAACCTCCTTTTTTGAAGTCGGTTAAAAAGTCACAGTATTTTGAAAAAATAAATGAATCGGTCTGAGCTCACCGTAGGACGAACCGGATAGGGGATACTGACTTTGTAATTAAGTATCTTTACATTTCCTTTTTAACCGACTTCAAAAAAGGAGGTTCTCAATTCGTACGCAATTTTTTTTTTTTTTGTATGTTTGTTACGCGATTGTGAAGCCAATTCTAGATGGATTTTGAAAATTCTTTTTTTGTTCGTAAGTAGATTATTCCGAAGTGGTCCCATTTAAATTTCGTAAAGATCTGATGATGGGTTTCCGAGATTAGACCAAGGAACTCTTCAAAAAGTACCAGGAAATCAGCCGCGATTGCTGCAATCGCATATTATTGCAATGTTTCTGCCATTACATATCATAACATCACGCCCGAGTCCTTTGAAGGGGTACGCAGAAGTGTTCAGAATATTCAGCTATATTTCCGGTGTATATGCATTGATTTTAAAAATTCTTTTTGTATTCGCTTTGGTATACTTTTGAGACAGTCCTATATTAATTTCAGTCGCCGTCGGTTTGTAGTGCAGCGTCAGCAGCGCATGTACATTGTACAGTCAGGTCATTATACATGCGATGTACAGTCGTGAGACTATACAAACTCACTATAAAGAGAAAAATAAATTAATTTTAGCAAAAAAGTATAACCGACTTCAAGAAACGAAAAAGAGGCACTGAAAAGCGAAAATAACTTAATTTACAGACTTACTGATTTATTAGAAGTTGGTGCCAGCCAAATTTGTTTGTTGTGTCTGAACTACTATGATGCAATCAATTGAAATATGGCCTCTTGGGCTAAGCACCGACTTCTAATAAATCAGTAAGTCTGTAAATTAAGTTATTTTTCGCTTTTCAGTGCCCCTTTTTCGTTTCTTGAAGTCGGTTATACTTTTTTGCTAAAATTAATTTATGTAGTTATAATTTATTTTAATTATTGGTTAAAAATTATTTTTTCAAAATAAATGAATATTCGTTGAAACATCTAATCGTCAATGATACATATTATTAACAAAGTTTTCTATTTCCCGACTAATTATTAACTAGCAAATCAAATCAAAATGATTTTAATTTTCAACTCCTCCATTTTTATAATAACTCCAATACCGTAACTAAGTTAATAAAATTATTTTTGAAAAAGCTTTAAAAAAAAAGCTTTCCTTTAAATAATCTGCTGTACTAAAACGATAATAATAATTTTATCCAAGGGCTGTGCTGAAAAGAAAAGCTTGTATCGCGCAAGTTCTTTCTCTATTTTCTGTTCACGCTACAAGCTTTTCAAAACAGCGCAACCCTCATAGCTCTTCAACCACTCATTAGAATTGGACAAATTAGGTATAATTAGAAGTTTCTTGATCGTCCGCTGGTTATAGGCTATATGAAGTGTCACTGAATCAAACGTGGCGCCCTCTAGCGGTCATAAGTACTGCGTCAAAAAATAAACTTGAGATAAATATGTATACCGTGTTTGATATCAAATTCAAGGGCTTACTTAGTACATTTCAAATAATTATGTATAAATTATTGGGTGTTCCTTGCCCCAAAATAGTATAAATAAAAAAATAAGTTTAAAATCTAAAACCCGTCTACTGCAAAATCGCACTCTAAAAAGTATTAAACCTATCATTGACAAATATTTCAGCGGATATTCGTTTATTTTGAAAATATAAATTTAAAAACTTATTAACGACAAAAAAGGCCGTCGAAATTTCTTCATCATTGGTTTTGAGACGGTCTGTATGTATACTCCAAATACTGATCTCGTCATCGAATTTTGAATTTGAAACTAAATTGATTGGCTACCTAGATGGGTCAGGTCACATGCCTCCCGGATGCACCTGACTGGGGGACATAGGTCAGTTCCCCAGGACTGATTCAATGCGGAGAAACGGACGGCCCAAGACGGTCACTGACTATTTTGTATATATAGATAAAATTTCGGATACTTTAGTTGTGCGATTTAGAAAAGCTACCTGGTTTTTTTTTCATAGAACAGTTTTGAATGCCACCTTATTTCGGGTATCTGCACCTATGGACCTAGGAAAAAAATGCCATCGATTTTAGTTGTCAGGGACTCGAGGCGCGCACACACAGACAGCTAGAGAGAGTACACAAATACAGGCGACAGTTATTGATGAACGAGGGGCGAGGGCGACGGGCTCGTGGCTAAGTTACATCCAAGTAAGTCAACACATTGCTAAGTAAAGCAATACTAATCAGGTTACTCTTAGGATGGGTGACCGTTCTTAAGACATGTTTTAGTACAGCAGATTATTTAAAGGAAAGCGTGTTTTCAAAATCTTTTTTTTATAAAAAAAATATTTTTCAAATTGATTTAGAAAGGCTAAAGAGGCATGAAAAGTTAGCATAATAAATGCTTCAAAATTTCATTCAAAATATTTTACATTCTTTAGTTTTAATAACATGTAGCACGACACAAGTGCTTACTATAACCAGCCGAATGAACCCAAGTACAACTAATCTATCTTCTTTAGTTCAGAAATTCCCTTGACCCCCACCGCCTCCGTTTTCAGACCCTGAATACCATAATACCAGAAAGTTTGTTAAGACAAAACAAATGAACCGAAACCGAGGTTTATCTGGTTTAGTTTAGGAGTTCCTATGGCCACGTTCAGACTCCATTTTCAGAATCTGAATACCATGTAAAATAATAAAATAATAATGATATTGTAATACCGCAGAGTTTGTTAAGACAAAACAAATGAACCCAAACTCGATAGGTTTATCTGGTTTAGTTTAGAAGTTCCTATATCCATGTTCTGACTCCATTTTCAGAACCTGAATAGCATGTAATAGCCGGTTCCCACGGTCTGCGATATCGCGGACGGACGCGGACCAGCTCGCACGGCACACCGTGGGAAGGGTCTCGTCCGTGGTAGCAGAGGACGTCCGTGGCGGTGCGCCGGTATCCGTCGCGAGGCGGTAACTTCAAAGGTGCGGTGCTGCGCGATCATTTTCCGAATCATAATCCCACCGCGCACCGGTAGGATCACAGGACAAGGAGTATTTTATGTCATTCGGTAATTTTCTACCGTGATTCCACTGCTATGGGTGACAAAACAAAAAATAAATAAAATTAGATATAGGACGTATGTCTATGTAGGTACACTTACGTTAAACGACATTTTATTTTAAGCTGATATACACTAGCGACGTGGTTTTTTTTTGCTTTTACTAGATCGCATAATTTGGTAATGTTAATTAATACCACAGCCACGGCTGCAGCGACGACACGTTCATTTTCACTTTGCATTTTGAAATGAAGTTATCAAAAGATCTACACAGACCGACACGCACCGTTGGAAGAACGCGTGAACGCGAGGCGGTAACTTCAAAGGTGCGGTGCGGCGCGATCATTTTCCGAATCATAATCCCACCGCGCCGGTGGTAGGATCACAGGACAAGGAGTATTTTATGTCATTCGGTAATTTTCTACCGTGATTCCACTGCTATGGGTGACAAAACAAAAAATAAATAAAATTTGATATAGGTATGTCTATGTACACTTACGTTAAACGACATTTTGTTGTATGCTGATATCCACCAGCGACGTGGTTTCTTTTTACTTTTACTAGATCGCATAATTTGGTAATTGTTAATTAACTAATACCACAGCCGCGGCTGCAGCGACGACACGTTCTCTTTCACTTTGCATTTTGAAATGAAGTTATCAAAAGATCTACACAGACCGACACGCACCGTTGGAAGAGCCCTGTCTGCGTGCGTTGCCGTCCGCGATCGTCGGCTGTGCGTGATGATCCGCAGAATCGCGGACGGTGGGAAGCGGCCTTAATACCAGAGTTTGTACATAAATCAATGCATTGTCATCCAAACTAAACCTTTATGCAAAATTTCATCAAAATCAGTTGAAGATATCTGCTTCAAAATCGAGTTGCAAGATTCCACCCGAACAAATTATATACACACATGTACATAAATACGGTGCAAGATAAAAGAAAAAAAAACTTATAAAAAATACTTGTGATGGGGTTGCGTCGTATGTCTATGAAACATGAAATATAATTTGACAGCCTTAGTCCAGAGACATCCAATACAAATCGATAGAATAACCAAAATAACAAATAAACTTATGATCATCGACGGTCTCTGTTGTATAGCAGTAGACTGTAAAGACTACTACGCAGGGGGCGCGGATTCGATTCCCGCTCGGTACAAATATTTGTATGCATGTATATTTGCATTGGTCTGGGTGTTTCTATGTTTGTGTGTATTTATAATGTACGTTTATCCGCATTCTAGACTCCATAACACAATCTACTTTGGAAATAAATTACTTTGGATAAAAATAATCGGAATAACGGTTATTAATGTCAAATGCATACTGTTTTATTGCAAACTAAAAACAATTTAGCACGATGACAATATTGAAGGGACAATTGGCGGTCTCCTTCAGTTCATGGAATTGTTGGTTTTACTGCATAATCACATGTTTCTATACAGTATTGTCATATACATACAAATCTATAAAGTTTGACTACTACTGTCATAAAATTCAGTATATTTTTGACATTAGAAAAGTATTTATGATAACGAATCTACCTACGTCATTTTAATATGTATATCATTAGTATCATCCCAGTTTGCACTTT
Source organism: Eilema depressum (assembly GCA_914767945.1). Taxonomy (NCBI): domain Eukaryota; kingdom Metazoa; phylum Arthropoda; class Insecta; order Lepidoptera; family Erebidae; genus Eilema; species Eilema depressum. Next base: position 8,937,158 of record OU612026.1, read on the forward strand.
AGAGGCCTTGGTCCACTCATCTACTCTTTCTTTCTATCAGACTTATCTCGGCTTTTGCGAGAACAACTGCCGTCTCACCTTCTAAGGTAGAAAGGTAGGCCTGCGCTAGGCTAGCAGGTGAGGTTAGCTTGGCAGTCAACCATCATGGTGGTGCACTAATACAACCATATTTACAAGCTATCGTGCAAACTGCAGATCTTCATGCACTAGCATTAATGCAGTTTACACCAACAGTATACGAAGTATCATTGATATAACTTCTATTAAATCCTTTGTAGAACGCAGACGTAGATAATATTATGCGCAACAAACAAACAAACAACCATCCCAAACTATCACAAAAGCCCTATAGAGGAAATTAGATCATTACGTTACCTCTGTATTACACAACACTGCTAGTTTATATCCCGAAGTCACAAACGATATCAAACGTGACTCCCAAAACGCTTCTCCTCCCGTGTCTAATAAAGCCTTCTCTTGTAATAAACACACCAAAGTTAGGCACATTACATTTACCCCAATTACTTCTGTACGGATACACATACGGTGCTAATTAGAAACCAATAACATTAATGGAATTAACGTAACTAGCTAAATGTTTAATTGAAATAATGTTTACTTACATAGTCTCAATTCCCAAACTTTTTTTTTTTCAGTAGTAACACAATTTTTAACTATTTCTTTGGTTAAATATGAAATTGATTAACACCAAACGTTATGTTTTATATTTATTACAATAAAATGAAGGTATGATTAGCACCTTAAATGAAATGTAATATTATCACAATGACCTATTTACCCGCATTTAAAATAATATCTATTTGTTTCTGTATGAGTCAACTAGATGTCGCTTTAGACCGCTAATTCTAAATTTGAACATTAGAAATAATATTTATGAATGATAATGATTTTTAAATGAATCTGTTCTAATTTCAAATAGTATGTTTTTCTCATTTGTGTTTTTCTTGCCAGTATCATAGTGAAATATATATTATTTTCTGTCATAAATATATAAAGAGTTTGAACCGCGATGTAATTATTCTTTCTTATCTTAACTATAAATAATATAAAAAGAACTTTGTTTCTTGGATGTCTCGCTCTTCACGGGAAGTTGCAAATGAATGCAACATGAGATGAAGATACCATTATAATTTCTTCCCGAACCCCTAACAGTAATTGTGCCTTAGTGCAGATTAAAACTAGAATAACAGACTGATAACTTCTTTGTACAAACATAAGGTGGATCAGGAGAGAGGTTGACGCCGAACTTTCTCTTCTGTTCCGTGTGGTCGGAGTTCAGAATCCGTGTGGTCTGTTCTCAACATCACCGCAGAAGAGTAAAATTGACATCCTTTTGGTGGTACATTTTTGGAACCTCGTACCTATCTTGGGTAATTAAGTCTTTCTATTATATTCTTTATAAATTACTAGTTATCGTGTATCGCGACTAACATTCTTATATTAGTAGTACGAGAGCCCACGACCAAAATTTTTGTCTCATAGCAATACAGCCAAAACCGCATCAAATCGATAGATACGATTATCCTGAACTCGAAAAAACCAATATCAGACAATTTCCGCGTAGCGTTTGATCTGACCGAATTTTCAAAATTGTCAAAGAATTTTACCGAACTGCATCATAGCAATATGTCTGATTTGCAGACTGTAGTTGAATGATAGTTCTGAGATACCGGAAACATATTTTTCAGACGTTAGTGGTGTAGCGCAAACCCGTAAAATCACTTAAAAAAATTAAAAATGAGACAAAAAAAATGTCTCATAGCAATACGTCTGAAAATCTTTTTTATTAGTAAATTTTGGTTATTTGATGCGAACAAAACAATTTTCAGACGGAAATGCGAACGCATTAAATTTTGAGACCGTTTTGAAAATGTTAACAAATTTTACCGATCGGTATCATAGCAATATGTCTGAAAATTGTTGGACATGATAAAATAAGTTGTCCACATGTGCCAAAAATTTATATCAGACAAATTAAGTGTAGCATCTTCTCTATCAGACAACTTTTCGATACTCAGATATCATTTAAAAATCGTATTGAGGCATCTTGAATTCTCTGTTACAAACCAATGAATACGTTGCGACCCTGAATTCATTACATGATAATTAACAAAGAATTTACCCGAAACCGTAACATTGAAGTTGAAGGACTGAAATAAATCGCACAAAAGGAAACTGGGATGAAGTTGAAAAAAAAACACTGCTACACTTAAAGTGTCTGAAAACAGGTTTTTGGTAATCATGACAGCAATACGAAAAGTTAAAAAAATTTTTTATCCGTATTGCTATGATACAGGTCGGCTAAATTTGTTGACATTTTCAAAAATGCGCTCAGGCTATGTGCTACGCACAAAATGTCTGAAAACAAACTTTTTCGTAATACAATTATAAAATCTATGTACATTTTCACTATCAGACGTATTGCTATAATAGCTATAAGACGTATTGCTGCCTTTTTTTTTTGACACAGCAGAAATGGCCTCCCACGCAGTTGCTACACTTTCGACCGTTACTACACACCTAGTCGGGTTCAGAATCATACAATCTAACGATTTTATAGGGTTTTTGCCGTATTGCTATGAGACATGGTTTTGGTCGTGGGCTCTCGTACTATAGGTAAAACTATCCCAAGCCTCAAATCTATCTCTGAACCAATTTTCATAAAAATCGGTTAAGGCATGAAAGCGTCATAGACTGACCGAGTTATAGATAGGTACTTTCCCATTTATAATATTAGCACAGCACAATGAAAGTGCTCGCTAGACCACAGAATAAATAATAGTACTATGGACAGTGATATCAGTGTAAAAATAGATGATCAAGCATTTATTTTACTACGTACAATTTTTTATTGTTGATTTTTATTACTTTTTACAAATTATTTTTGTCTCCGACGATACGGTCCTGGGGTTCCTGTTCACAATATTTAAGGAATCATTAAAGCGACTGATCATAACTTTACATGAACAGAAGGTTGACCTTTTTCTAGCCCAAAAAGCACATCTATTACAAAAAAAAAAAAACGAAAAAAGGCGTCCGTTCCATTAAACACGAACATGCGAAGGAGTAAAAATCTCCCTATCGACTAAAAGGCTTGATACGTATTCAGAAAAAGGATATCACAAAATGTTTCCTAAAGTTATATTCACGTATCTTTTAACCTTTGAGTACAGGATGAGTCCGATGAGTTATTGTTATTACAGTAATATTAAATAAATAGTATCAACACTGTTATTGCCGTGTTGGTTCCCTGTGGAGTAGAATAGGGCCACCCCATCTCTTACTGTGGGTGTCGTAAAAGGCGTATGTACGGCAATAGGCTCGCCCCCTATTACGTGGGACCGAAAATCATAGTTGGCGAAATGTGGGTGTTAATACACCTCTGCCTACCCCTTCGGAGGTTTATAGGCGTGAGCATAGGTATATATGTAATACTAGCTGTCCCGGCGAACTTCGTACCGCTATATTTTTGCCATTCTCGCTGCACCTATTTTCTCATCCTTTAAACTTTCCCTGGATACCTACGAATATTTCAAGACTAAAATTACCCAAATCGGTTCAGCCGTTCTTGAGTTATAAAATAACAAGGAAAAGTGGCATTGATTTTTATATATCAGAGAAGAAGATGTATGTATTTATCATGTCATTACTTCTAATTGTCTGCATAAATTAAATTAATACAAATAAACAATCAAATCCTTCCTCTTTTATTAGTATACCTACCTAAGTATTGATATAGAAATTATGAACTCATTCGTAAAACTAATTTCCAACAAGCCCTATTTAAATTTCCGGGCCTGTTTTAATAGGAAATAAATGAGTGTGTTTTATTTAATAGTAGTTTTAGTTTTTAGTACAATGTAAACAGAACTTTTCTCATTGATTTGAAAAGTTGCGGAACATATTGAAACGACCCCTCGTACATCAAGTGAACTTTCAGTGTGTAGGTACTGCTTGTATGTACCTACTAGAATTTATTGCTACAACTTTTAGAACCAAATGTTTTACGTAAACACATGACATCTGATGATTAGATTAAGTACAGATTCTTACATATCTTGTACTTCAGTTAAACCGTTAACGGCGTGGCTTACACAGAAAAGGCAAGCGGTGTAAGGCAAAATCAAAGCAAAATCGTACGTATTTCAAGCATATTCAGATTTTTAAATGTTTCTTCGTCTCAAGTGCTAATTTTGATATTGCTTGAAAATAAAGGTGAATGAACTGCATCTATAATCTTACCTTTTGTCATAGACATTCTCTGACTCTTTTCTCAACTTAGTTGTGGTCGGTTTTCCAGTCTAACTGTGATGTTCAGCACTTTGATATATTCCGTGAAGCGACTGCCCTCTGACCTCCACAACCAATTAGCGATATCGAAGTTCTGTAGCTGGACTAGTTAGACTTTTGAGGGCTCCAACACCCGTAACGACTGCCTTAGATATTGATTTATATTGTTAGGTACTAAAGTAACTAGATCATTAGGTAGTTGACGCGTAATACCCCTCTAATACAGCATAGGACCCCAGTCCTAAGGCGCCTGACTCGCGTCATGGCTGACGAGACATCAACCAAGTGACAGTCAGACAACAAACTTATCACCCTCCGTCGCTGTATATCATATTCTCAAAAGACCACATTCGTAAAACATGAAACATCACAAACATCACTTATTTCGGCCTCAAAATATAAAAGAACAAACTCGAGACGAAACAAGAATATATTTTGGTACAAACACTCGAGACGAAACAGGAACTAACCACCGAATACTGTAGTTAAACTCAGGTTGTTGGGATTTCATATTTTCATATATACATATTAAAGACAAAAAACAATCAGGCCAATGGAAATAAAATATGTATACGAGTACATAATTCATGCATACAAATACATATTTATACAGAGCGGTGATTGGACCGGCCGGTGCCCTCTGACCTAGCAGTCCAACGCTCTAACTCTACGCCATCCATAAAGCAGGGTTTCTCAAAGTGGGTTACGTGAACCCCTAGGGGTTCGCCATTCGACGGTAGGGAATTCGCGACATGGTTCACGTTATGGTGACTCGATTGGCTGGTAGACACGTGCGGCACACACGGTGGCGCATCGTGGTGCGCGCACGCTTCAATTAAACTCTTCAAGCTGATTTAAAAAGGGTATCTTTGTTAAAATTTTCACGCAAAGTGGTGTATTTTCTTTTACCATTGGCTGCAACTTATGATTTAACCTCGTAAAAGAGAGGTCAAAACTTCTACATCGGTGGTGTTGAGTGCTGCGCACATCCCTTCAACAACCAGCTCTTAACCATCTGAAGCAATCCATACCTTACTAGCATTTCATATGCCAACCTAGGCTGTGTACCCTCAAGGTCACACTTCCTGTGTAGAAACGGACCTCCCCAGCAAAACTACCCTATGGTTCTATATATTGTAAGAACGCCCGCAAACATCAGTAGTGTGATTCAGGACAGGTAAGGGTAACATTATTTCACCAACCCATGGGGTATCTTATACAAATAACAAAAAAATTAAGCAGGTGCAGGCAATAGATTAAAAAATACGCATCCCTTTTGTAAGGACGATGTTGCACTTTATTTTGATCTTTATCTGCTTGGCTATTTGACGTCTTTTTGTACTACAAAGGTAGCAAAGAAGTGTTCAGTCCTACTAATATTATGAAGTTGAAAAGTTTGTTTAGCTGACGGCGCGAATTTCGGGAACTAGGAACATTTTTTTGTGTTATATAGTCCGTTTATCGAGGTAGGTTATAGGTTAAATATCATCACACCACTACTCAAGGGAGTGGAACTGTAACCATAAATGTCAACAAATGCCCGGTAAATTCCCATAAATTATTTGAAAATTAATAAACTACCTACAGACATATTTAAAAGGGGTGTTTTAAAAGGGTGATCGGGGTTTTGAAGTATACCACGGGCGAAGCCGAAGTGGGTCAGGTAGTAGTAGATAAAGAGTCATGAACAGGCATTGATTTAATAATTAAATTTAAGTAACTACTAAAGCTCAAAGTAAGCATAGCCCAAGCAAACCTTAACTGCTAGCCGGTACACGTGCTAATTAATAGATGAGGTTCCAGTACAGGGTTTTCTCTCGGAGTTGGAGGTTCAGATGGCAGTCGCTTTCATAAAAGTCAAACTAAAGGAAGAGAAAAAGTGAGTGGATTTTATTTCCCAAAATGAAAGCATCAGATACAACCGGAAACAACGCTAAGTTGATGATAATGAACTGACTTATGGGACTACTATATGGGGTTCTTCAAGAAGAGCATTAGAAGGTTTCGTCGGTCCGGCAGTATGAGTGTAACGCCTCTACTTTTGCATATGTCCAAGGCCACGGTAACTACTTTCTATCAGGTGGGCCATGTGCTTGTCTGCCTCCTAAAGGATATAAAAACATGGATTCTAAAATGAAGATAAACATACTTAGAAAATACTTTTATATTTAAAAACATACTTATAAAATAAAACCTTGAATTCAGCCTTTATAACTTATGCAAAGCTATAATCAGATTGTAAACTCATCTGAAATAGGTACTGCCAGGCCACAAGTAAAGTACTTGTAATACAAGATAAATTAACTTCATCAGAAACTTTCCTTGTTTAATGAAAGTAAACTTTCATTCCTAATTACTTTCCAAGTTTTTTGAAAAGAGACGTGGACCAAGTTTTTTGTCAAACATAATTAAAAACCGAATTTTTATGATAATGAAAGTCGTTTGTTTACAACCGACTTCAAAGAAGGAGGTTCTCATCCGGGCGCTTTTTCTTCTAAAAACATTGGTTTTTCGAGATTTTAGGGCACTTTGTCTGGTATACAGCCCATACAACTTCAATTTTAATCGATGGAGAATACTTTTGGAAAGAAAAACATATTTTTTATACAAGTAGGTAGGTATTTTCTTACCCTAATCACAAAGTAAATAATAGTAGGCCTTAATGGTCTCATATACATAAGGGCATTAGGTACAAGTTACGTTAACGTGTCGTTAACTAACGACAAAGGAAGCTTAACAAATTCTAATTTATTGAGTTGTAACGTTGCCTCTTAATGAACCTTTCATGAAATAATAAACAAAACATGAAATATACTAAGTTCCACATTTAGGGATAATACAAAACTGTTTATACATCAATTATAATTTATTGATACATATACATATTATTCTCATGTTAAAAAAAAGGCTTTATAAATACATAATAGCATTAATAAACTTTTGTCTCTGACTATTCTTATTACGCCACGGATTCGTGGATGATCACCAAATCAATCAATCTATAGGTATACATATGTCGCCGCCAACTAGCTTAAGCAGCCGTTCAATTAACTGCCTAGGCCGTAAACTGAACGGCGCCGCGGTTCGATTATCGGCCTGAATGATATTCAGCCGTAACGTTTATTACAACAGTTAACAAACGGGCTGACTATTGCTTAGGCTTAGACCATTCGCATTGCTTAGCATTCCAAAGTTAGTGATAGGTTTTTTTCAGGACCTATATTTTTACAATACATAACAAAATAATAATAGTAGCTTTTTTATTGAGAAACCTGCTCAATCCGACTCGGATAGATTAGGTTAGAAGGCTAATGCGAGAGCGGAGCGGAGCTCCCGCTTTAGCCTTCGTGGTTACTTTTTTTATAGCCATGCAGAAACAAGTAATTTTCCCAGCTGTTTAATTAAATGGCTAGGTAAGTAATTAAACGTCATCGATCCAAGCCATTTGCCTAGCCGTTTAATTAAATGGCTGATTATCATTCAGGCCGTTTATTGAACGGCGCCGTTTAGTTAACAGCCTAGGCAATTGCCTCTAAACCTTTATTTCCTCCATGGTACATAACCCAATTGTAGGTACGAGTATGAGCGGACGCGAAACTTTTGAATAAAAATCAAACGACTCCCCGTCCTATGTATCAAAGACTTCGAAACAATGTTGATTGTCATGCGTAGTTCAAACGGGTGGGTCTGGGTAGGTACGGACTTATAAATAAACCTCTATTGTAACATAGAAATAAATTGCTTACTAATACAAGTGTCGATCAAAAAGAAACAATGTCTATTTCAAACAAATTCAGTGGCGTAGCTAGGTGACCAAGGGCCCCGGTGCAAAAAGAAACAGGGGGCCCCCCTATTTTTTTTTGGTTCTGAAAATTCCTTCGGGCGTCGCAAGTCGCCTTACCGAAGTAAACGATGAGGTAGGCATATCCCCTACCGGTCGCTAACGTGCATGTGGGGATCAAATCCCTCCTCTCTCCCTCTTTTTCGTGCGGAAATCCCCTCAGATACCACCCCCGTCGTCGACAGTTTTGTCGGACTCGGACCGCTTAATACCACACGCCGTCTCGGATCTTCAGATACCAGAGCTGCCGGGGTGTAAGGTTACCGAGAGCAAATCACTGGCACCCCGGCTGATTCTGGGCCATCTACGGTTTTAAAATGGCCTCCTCGGGTGTAAGAAGCACGGTGTACCTTCTATGGGGACACCGTGCTTCTCTATAGAGTTCTCTCTGAAAAGGGGGACGAACATCGAACTGCGGCGCCAGTGGGGGTGAAAGGGTGACAGGCGGCCGCACATGTAACCCGCACGCCTGCGCTCGGTAACCGGTCCGCTCCTTGCCTGCTCTCCATTGTGCCCTTTGCTAGTCAGTGGGACATGTGAAAAGTCTCCGACCAGCCCTCAACAGATCCGCAAGAGAGGAGCACTGCCGTCTCCGTTGCCCAGGGTGCACCGCGTGGTGACTGCAGACCTCGCACCCCAATCCTCCTCAGTGGATAAAATGCCTTTCGCTGGTGCGGCCACGTCTTGCGGCAACCGCCAGGCTACGTGGGTAACAAATGCATGGCAATGGCGCCCCCGCCGGGTCCAGGTAAAAGGGGTAGGCCCAAGAAGTCCTGACTTGATGTCGTAGAGGGTGATATGCGTGCGAGTTTTTCTCACTTTCATGGACGCCCAAGATCGTGAGAAGTGGAGGAGGAAGAGCCGGAAGGTGGACCCTGAGCTCCGAGGTCATGAGGGCCACGGATGCAATCAGGAAAATGCGTCTATATGCAGATGATCATCATTCGGTGAAGGTGTTTAGGCCGGAATCGAACCAACTAAAACTGCATGCAAGCAACGGAGTGTAAGCAGGACCAATAAGAAAATTCCATTGCACCTCGACAGACCCTGGGCCATATACAACTTTGAGATGGCCCCACAAATATGAGAACCACGATATCTCCATCTGGCCCAGGACCATCCCATCCCCTTACTTGCTTTCCACTGTGACAGTTGCTAATCAGAGTTACACGTGGAAAGTTCATAGTTGGCCATAGGCCGCAGCGTCTATGCCATCTTGAGACAGGCTGCTGCTGTCTCTGTGCACAAATGGTCTTCAATAGAAGACCAGCGATTATCTAGCAAAAAAAAGTAGGTACTGGAACTCGTATTACTATTATAATATTACTAGTTACAATCAATTTAATATAAGTAAAATATTTTATTATGACTGCTAAAATATTATCACACTCTAGTCTCTAGACATTAAGCTTGGCCCTTGGGGGCCTCCAAGCTAGCTGCAAATGTGATGGCGAATTTTTCAACGAGACAATACTGCACAAAATTCCCAACAAATGAGTTGCACTGATTAGAGTTGTGCTACAAGCTACAACCTATTTTCGCATTCCAAAATTAAGACTTTTTGGTAGTTCAATATGAGATTTGCTAGTTCAGGCTCGGGCTTGGGCCCCCCAAGCCCGAGCCTGGACTAGCAAATCTCATATTGCACAAAATACTGCACAAAATTCTCAACAAATGAGTTGCACTGATTAAGTTCTGCTACAACCCTTTTTCGCATTCCAAATTTAGAACTTTTTTGGTAGTTCAATATGAGATTTGCTAGTCCAGGCTCAGGCTTGGGGGGCCCCCTGAGCCTGGGGGCCCTGGTGCACCGCACCACCTTGCCCACCCATAGCTACGCCAGTGAACAAATTCCAGGTGAAATAGTTTAAACATCGTCTGATAATGATTATGTTTTCAGAGATAGATTAGGCGTTGGGAAAGGACATAGGCTATGTTTGGTCGCGATATCCGACATCCCCGCGGGCGGAGCCGCAGGCAACAACTAGTTTCCTATAATTTCACAGATGAGATCATTATTTTTACACTAGATGTACTTAGTAAGGTAGACGAGGCATGTCTTTATTCCATTCATCGACCCCTCGCACAAGAACCGTGACATATTTTTTGTTTTGCTTCTTTACTAGTAATACAACAGATATCAATGAGAAAAATATATCGTCAACATACAAGTATATTGCGCAAAACCTAAGCAACATGTTATTTTCGCTTAAGACAAAGATATTTCGCCAATCTGTGCAAATCTGCCCGTAGTTTTTGCCGTATCTTACCTTTCACAACACACGAGTATCCTATTTTCAACAGTCCATTAGTAATGTGGGTCACACATTCCGTACGAACCTGCAACCAATCAATAACAAGTTCGATGCCTGATCTATTATTACGCTACTACTGCTAAGATGGGTCCATAACATTATCTACGTATACAAATCGAGATTGCAAATCAATGATAGAATCGCGAAAATCGCAATCAATGCGTTTCCTCTAAAATGAGTCTAGGTATAGTGGATTTATGTCCTGTCGGGGCTGCCGACTTTTTCTGAATGAAATTTACCTGGTTCAGTACCTATAAACCTTTAAGTAATCTTAAAATAACTCAGGGAGGTAGGACACAACGTATTCCCGTCCCAATTGAGCAGTCCGACTGGGGAAGTACCTCCGCCCTACAGAATAGCGCAGCTATAATAGTTCTTACAGGGTCGGCACGAGTATTACTCCCCTGGAGTTGCATACGTCCATTGGCCAATAAAGTAACCACTTTTCGTCAGGTAGGCTGTGTGCTTGTCTGTCGTATAAAAAAAAACATAATTGGCGTAAAGAAGCGTAACATGAAAACAAAGATCTACTGAATTTAGAATCACCACTCCTTTTTTAACCGACTTGAAAAGAAAACCCTTCTGGTTTTCAATTAGACCTGTATTTTTTATCTTAAAGTTGGTTCCGATAATAAAATAACATTGGTTCTTTTCTTGTTACAGGTCATCAATACACAAAACGAGAGCAACTGTTCTAGTGTTAAGTTTAATTTTAACGAAGAAATTAAAAGTGAATGTGTAACAAAGTGTTGGTTAAGTGTATAAGTGACGTATCAGCTCTCTTGTCATGTGACGCACTAAAATGCTCAAGATACAAATGTTAGAATCCATCGTCAGTAATGATGCTGATGAAAACCAGGAGCAGCAGCAGAACGGGTAAGCTTGAACATACATACTCATTTAAAAACATAAGCTAGTAAATCAAAGCAAAGTTTATGGGTGTGTTCTTGTGTGTGTGGGTGTGTATGTTTGTGTGTGTGTCCCTTAGTCCACTAAGATCCATTGCCTCAATCCACCAATGGAGTAAACAACACTGTGAGGTTCACTGTGATTCACTGTTGATCTAGCTAGCTAGTCGTTTACCTCAGTGTACCTAGTGCATCCTGTAGCACTTGCAACTGTTTTAGGATCCGCGGTTGCTCCACTGGTGAAAGTGATGCATCGAGGAGGATCCTAGTCGACTGAGGACACAGGTCTGTATGTGGTTTGTGTGAATGTGGCCTTAAAATCACAAAACATATGACGTTTTGTCTGTCCATAACGTTGCAATTGTGACGTGACGCAAAAGAATAATGCTAAATTAAGCATTTTTTTCTTATAGCATTCTTTTAGTCTGTTTTGTGCTATTAGTAACTGTGCTATTAGTAGGTTGAAATCCTCTTTAACTGTTCTGTGGCAGAGAATACCCGCAATCTGCTTCGTCTGTAAACACTTTACATGATGAAATACGTAAGTAAATAAATATTCATAAAAGTAATTATCCCCGATTCTTGACGGTTACCTACCTATTTCCTGTACCTAGTATCGATCTTCGACAGAATATCCGCCGTCATGGCGCCGGTATAATTTTGCAAATAACTTTTTATTGGGACATCACAGATCGTTGTTTTTCGCCCCAGTGCGACAGGTTGGGACACGACAAACAAATTAATGAAATATTTTCATAAGTGCCTGAAACTTTATAGGAATATCTTTGCTTGCGAAATATGGTGTTACGAAGATTAAATAAGTTTCTTTTAAATTTGAAATTCCAAACGGGTGTTGTTGGCAGTGTAATTACCTACTTACTTATATTAAAAATATTTTGTACTTATAAAATTTTAAGTAGGTACTTAAGTATGTACCTTATTTCTTTTTGATTTGATTTGATTTGATTTGATTTGATTTAATAAGGTAAGTACCTACCTATGTAAATATTTCAAATCGTTTTATTGAAATTCTATTAATTGAGATCAGACGACACGAAGTGATTATGTCTGTAGAAGACCGTTGTAAAAAATATTGTAATTAAGTTACAAATAAAATTACAATAAATAGGTAGATACAATAAACAACAATGAAAAATTGAGTTAAGCTAGCCTTTGTATCTACATCAAAACGTAGATACATATTTATGAGTACTTGTTATGGTATTATTTTCTGTGTACATACAATAAAGAATTAAGTAACAAAACATGATTTATCAATTAAACTTCGGATGATTACAAATAAAAATACTTGTATCGATGCGTTAGTTAATCGAGTTATTTATAGTTTAGTTATTGTAAATTAGTAAGTGTTCGCTAACCTTTGAGAGCGACGACTGTACTTACGTCATATCTTGCTTCTTTACCGACTCCAATGTACCTAAACGAGAACCCTCCTCTTGCATAATTCAGTAACATTCCATAACCTCTACAAGCTAACATTCCTGTTCAAGGCTACGAGTGAGTTCAAAGCAATAATTCAGCAAGCTGGGATCTGAACTTGTGACCCGTTAATCGTAAGTCAACGCCTTTACCCAATGGACTGTTATTGGTGCGAATTCAATTCAACTTGAAAGGTATGTTTTATAAGTTATACGTGCTTATAGGCACAGTAATTTAAGGTGTTTACATAGGTATTCGAACCAATTCTAGTTATTAGGGTGCATTCACTACAGTTGGAGACAGTGCCAAATATTTTATTTTCTTACAGCTGCAGACCCTTATGTAGATATGTTTGAAAAAAATTTAGGTAAGTACCTACCTACTTAATGTGGCAGCAATGATCACAGAATGTTGAAGATATTCTGTGAATGACTAACTGAAAAAGTCTTCATCCTATTGTAAGTATTGTACCTGCGTAGGGGTTTTGTGAGGTTCCTGAAATCATACTGCTCATTTTCAAAGATAATGATAAATCCTCTACAAAATTACTACATCCTATAGTTTCAACACATAACCCTGCTTTTATAGCTTCGCTATCGCCATAGTAAGGTGGAAAAGTCTTACCTATTACAACTTATACGAAAACACACAAATGAAAACGGTGAAATGTTGATCCGAGACCATACTTCTTCGCGGTCAATAGCTCAAAATAATACAGGATAAAAGTACCTACGAAGGTGGCATCATAATTCAAGTCTTCCGCTCCATACATTCTGCTCGACCTCGCTTCACAGCAAGAAGGGACATTGAACATTGTTTGCGCTCGTAAAACTAAATGAAAACAGAGAATTGTGGCGTGGCGTCGACGCGAGACGCGACGTTGGATGGGGCATGGCGCCCGCTCACGACAACAACAAAATTCTAACATGTTTTATGTCGAATCACGCGTGGGATAACTTGCTAAGACCAATGATATATTATAAACTACAGATGCGTTGTCCACACTCTTAAATAGCAACAACAAATGAGGACAATTTGCCTGATTTTACGCGCCAGTCAGAGACGCGACAGCGCGCTACGCACAATAAAAACTACGTCATTAATAATAAACTCGTAATAATAACTACATATATAATTCATAATTCATGAAAATTAATGATATTGACGTATTATTTTTTTTCACGAGCAAGTAGCTATAATTTTTTTATACTTAGTGTTTGCGCCATTTTTGAAAGCCGCCATGTACCTGCATGACGTGTTTATTAATAATACATCATTGGCCAAGACATATAAGCTCGTAGCTGTGATAGCCGAATCAGGTACATATTCTTTGCCTGCCTCCTTATGTGGACACTGTTTTTGGATAGAAAAAACTAAAACACTGGGCTCGAGCCAAGAAACGAACTCAAATTCATCGCAAACGCTCAAATAAAAATATTTGTTTGAAAAATAATTTGCTCATTACGCAAATAAAATGCAATAACAAATAAAATTATAAACAGATTATTTATGTCAAACAAAATGGTGTCAAATTGTATACTGCAGTGGGGTCGTCCAACACATGGAGAATACATAATGAATAATATCGTCAGACTATCGCTCAGCAAGAGCACCGCTCGGATAAGCACGCAGTAATACCTATTACCATAATACCTGGGTGCCGATGGGCAGTACGGTAATAACTCTCCTGTGTGCTTTCCTGCAACGCGGCACAGGGGATGGGTTGGTCAGATCCCCTGACTGACTTCCTGAGTATACACGGACACATTCAAAAGGTCAAACAGTGTGAATACATGACTCGTTGTAAGAATGTTCTGATAGCGCGATTTAGAACCAGATCTATGTTATAAGTATTTTGGGGGTAGGTGGATAGTAATCTTAAGCTACATTTTGTTACTGTATTGATGAAACAAATGGGTTTTTCTAATTTTTGTAAATGTTATCTATATAAATAAATAGAATTGTAATGTCTATTTGTAATATTGAGATAATAGCTTCTTCTTCTTGAAGGAAGTTTGAAAGTAGCACCAATCACGGAGAAGCTACAAGGAAATCGTTTGTCCTGGTTCGGACATGTAATGCGTAGAGATGATAGTAATATTGTAAGGAAGGTATTAAATAAGGAAGTGGATTGCTACAAGGGGAGAGGCAGACCTAAAGAAGGTGGTTGGACTATGTGAAAGATGATTTGGTTAAGAAGCGAGTGAATGTTGAGATGGCTGCAACTAGAGATGAATGGAAAAAGCACACCGTGTTACGCCGACTCCAAATAAACTTGGGTTATAGGCAGGAGGATGATGATGAGCTTCATACTAAATGCATAATGTATAGGTATACCTTACCTTACGGTAGTTACCTACATTTTTCCAGAATTTTTTTTTGTTGTCTTTTTTGAATTATGACCATGCCCATTATGACGTGACTTTCACTGGTAGACGTAGATAGCTAATATGATAAGGCGTAACTTAGGGTTCCGCGCAAGAAAATTAAAACCCAAATCTAAGTCCACACAGGCGAAAACGCGGGCGAAGCTAGTACATTATATAAATAAACCAACAGAGTATTCTTATAGGGACAGGAAGAGACAACGAGCGATTCTTTATAGGAAGTGTATTATACACATCCCCTTGCTATAAAGGAAGCGGTCCATTAACCCTTTTCATGCATTTCCTTTTATCCTTTCCATTGCGCACTTTGGGTTTCTTTTCTATTTTTGCCCAATCCTCCGTATATTTGCATCATAAATTCTTTAAGTCACTTTTAGCTCACTCACACGTTCTATCTGAGTTCTGTATCACTAGCGTAACAAATCTACAAGCTTACTTTTTAATATTTATAGCGGTGAAGGGTAAAAAAAATCCAAAGTGAAGCTGATGAAAAAAAATCTCACCTCTATTTAGTTTGTAACTATGCGCCTCGAAGAGAAGCTGGCAGGAATCGGGTTATAAAGACCTCTTCTTGCCACTGAAGCCTACAAAGATCTTCAGGGATCTTTTTTGTTTAGGCAGTTTTTTTGTTTTTGTCTTCTGGTTGGACAATATCTACATCTGCATCTGATGAGGTCGTCAAACTGAGTGCCACCATTGTTACATGGTACAGTCAGCGCCAAAAGTAGATTATCACTTTATAATTTAGAGGTTTCCTGAACTCCAAAACGTTACATGAAGTAACCATATTATACATCTATATTTCTATACATACTATACATTACATTATATAATATGTAGTATTTCTGTACTAAGAAAGTAATCTCTAAATTATAAAGTGTTAATCTACTTTTGGCGCTGACTGTACGTGTCTGTAATGGTGACCCAGTTTCCTGAGATTTTGCCTTTAGTTCACCAGACGAAGTGAAGTCAAATTGACGTATCCTAAAAAAAAATCACAATGTTTGCGGGAGTCTACTGTGGGTGGAGGGCTAATCAGACCCACTAGATCTTCCGACCCAAGCCAAACTCACCTGCAAGTCAGTAGGTACACCAGCTGATTGACGCAAGCCAAAATTCCACCTGAACGCATATAATTGTCAAACATCAAACCAGTCATTATAACCGGTACGCTCCATTCATTCTCACAATTAAGTCGGTTGTACACGATCTGTATTTAACTCCTTCTTACACAACGGTGTGCCATCGATATGCCGTTCAGTGCACCGAGCGTGAAATATGGTACAAGAAAAAGTAATCATACACATAACAACTAGTGAGAATTTTATAAATCAATCACGCGCTTTGAAATTTATACCCGGAATACATCAGAGCCTTGTTCGTTAATCAACAAATGTACTTACCTACAGTCAGCATCAGATTAACTTTGACTATTACAGTAAGTACTCAAAAGATCTCAATATCAAGGTATTAGATCATTTGAGTATTTTTTCTCACACATCAACACTAACGTTCATGTACAGTCAGAATCAGATCGATGCATAGTATTCAACTTTGCTTTTCTTACTATTTTGTTGGTGTTGTTGTTAGTCAA
This sequence comes from Eilema depressum, assembly GCA_914767945.1. NCBI lineage: Eukaryota > Metazoa > Arthropoda > Insecta > Lepidoptera > Erebidae > Eilema > Eilema depressum. Next base: position 8,953,954 of record OU612026.1, read on the forward strand.
GATCGATCTGATGCTGACGGGGATTTTCTTTTTAGGGCACACCCAGGGTCCACTGGACACTAGTGCTTCCATGACGGAACACTGTGGTTTTAGTTAGTTCGATTCCGAAATAACCACCTCACTGTTACATTGAGGTTCACATGATATGGCACATAATTAAGCTTCGGTAGATTAGTGTTTAAGGAGTCGGCCTAAAATCGAGAACTCCCGGGTTTGTATCCTGGCCATTCTACCGTAGCCACCTGGTAGTGTCAAGGGGAATACATTTTTCCCTTTGACACCACCGCCGGTAGTGCCATGGGGAAAGAATTTTACCCATGACGCTACCAGTAGTGCCATTGGGTAGTGCCACGGACGGGGCAGTCACCATTGAACATTTTGAGGTCTGACCTATATAGCTTATTGGTTTTTAGCAAATGTTCATTTGTCGACAGTAATAACATTTCATATTTCAGCTGAAACTAACAACCAACCGAATTGAATTGAATGTTGCCCTTAGGGAATTGTCATTGCTTACAATACCTACATACTTAGTTATGTTGGATTAATATCTGGGTTCGAGTTATTAATGTATTACACATGATTGGGTTTATATTATTATATTATTACTATAGTTACTTTTGCAAAAACATTTTAAATGAACAGCGCTAGCGTCGTGAATGTATACTCTAAGGTCATGCCATTTCATTTTGTCGTTGCCAGTAAAACAACACGGTATTTGGTAAGAAAACTTAACTTACTGGCAGGAGCCAGGGTTGGGAGCACGAGTGTATCGCCCCTGGTGTGGCATACGCCCATAGGCCATAGGCCATCATGTGGGCCATGTGCTTGTCTGCCACCAAATAGGTAGTATAAAAAAAACCGTTACAAAAATTTCTACTTTTCTCTTCATCACAGCACCAATCCCGCATTCAAGGTTTGCACACTACCCTTTCTTTTCATGAATGATTTATCTTGGTTTTTACAGGAGTGACTTGCCGTCTGACTCCCACATACACTTAGTTAGAGGATAGTCTGCGTCAGAGCCTCGTCTATCAGTAGGTGTTTCGGCTTGCATATGAGTCTGGCTAAGATCTTAGAGGCTTAGGTACCTACTCTAAGATCTTAGTGATGCCGGTGATGCGGGGTTATCATACATAACTGAGTAGGTTAGGTATACAAAATTTAGTCCGTAATATTATCCCGCTATATAATCTTGAACCGACGCGACCGAAGTAATCCCGGATTAGCAAATAATTCAGAATAAAATAAGACCCCGCCTTCTAAATAACCTGTTACATATAACGTTAAATAGCAGTTTGCGATAAACGCGTGAGTAGGTAATAATAATTTCCACAGAGTAAATAATAGAGGTAAATCTGTTTTCTAATGGTGAGAAAAGAAAATGTGACCGCACGCTCTTGATGAGTCTGTAGCGATGTTGTTGATTTTCTAATTTATGATGTCGATGTCGAATTGTTCTCTTGTAAGTGATATTTTTTCGAGTTAAAAGTATAGTCGCCGGGTCTTCTTGCTATCTGAAATAAAATAAATACAAATTGAATTAAATAATATACAATTACCTACAGTGGCTACTTACAATTTATGGTAGGTCATACTCTAAGCCTGAGCATTGAAATAAACTATACCTAAAAGTAAATAAATAACAGGTCATTCACCTACCTACGCACTCCCTAAAATTAGTGTCTCCTTATATCAATGACTTCAAAACCGATCGATAGCCAGTCCTTATGCACATAGGGTTACAGCAGCCATAGAATTATCGGCATTATAATATTCTCATACCCTGTATCCGTAAAGAAATGGGCTGCATGTGTTATTTGTATCCATTCAGCTATACTGCCGTTGGTGGCTATAAGTAGGTTTATAGCAATGAACAATACAATTTTTGCTACCTACAAAAATACAATTTAATAAAGAATTCGGATGCTTGAACAACACCCACAGGAAGAAAATAAGGGTGGAGTGTATCTTGTGTGCTACTTTGCCCATTCCATAATCATGGAAAATTGAAGTTTTATCAGAACGATTTAACCGTGGTGCAATGAAATGAATCTATTCAAAAAATCGCTCGATCGTATCTACACACATTCGTATAATATGCGTATAAGTGTACGAATAGATAATCACAACATTTTAACTCGAAGTCAAACAATATAATTACTTATTATGGTAAATATCCCGATAGTTCTAATAGTAATGTGAACGACCATGAAAGTTTAAATACCTATATAGAAGTTGTTTTTCAAATCATTTCAAACGGAACAAATGCAGCATTACCTTTTCAGACGTTACCCAGAAAACATAAATAAAACGATTGATCGCCAATGTTTACTTATCTACAAGTTTCCCTCTCAATAGATGGTCAGTTCGCACTGAGCGGACACTACGGATAGTTTGTGGCTAAGTGTTCACTAGGCATATTTTATGATTCATTTCAATATACAAGCCATATAGTATGGCTTGTATATAAAATATAGGACTATATGAATCATTCAGCATTCTTAAAGTTAATGCAGGTAGTTTATAATTTAGTAGTACGTACTTTGTTGTCACAAACTGCAAACATACCTTCACTGATTCACGTCGTGCCTACTTGCACCCCAAAGTAATCTAAATCGGGCTGTACATAAAATCAACCACAAACTTTTTGCCGTCTGATAATACGACTTAAATTACGGATGTACCTACCTCACGAAGCGTCCTTGACCTAGTTACATCCCCACTGACTGAACTTGAAGTACTCTCATTGATCTGATCTGATACGGTCTCCAATGGCTGTATGCAAACAGTACGAATTTCTATTGATCCCTGTCATCTTAGTTTTGGTTTCACTGTGGTAGTAACAAGGAATAAAAATGTCAAATTGATGGAAGTAACTGCCTAATGTTGTTATACTAGCATCGACCATCATCATTTTCATGTAGGTAGCCGTATTTTCCTGATTGTATCCGAGGCCAATGTGACCTCGGAGCGCTTGGTCCGCTTTCCAGCCCCTCCTCCTACACTTCGCACGGTCTTGAGCGTTCATGGTATCTAGACCATTGGGATGTAGGTATGTCACCCCCCCAGAACTTCAAGCCAGGACTTCTTGAGCCTACCCCTTCCCCATCTGATCCAGGTCCGGTATGTCATAAGTATAATACAACAATAACACCCACTGACAAACTACCACTGGATACATGTTTTTTTTTTTTTAGGATATTCTACACAACGCCATCTAGACTCAAATTAAGCATAGCTTAACTAGCTTGTTTTATGGGTTCTAGAATGCAAACATACTTAGATACATTTTTTTTTCGTAAATAAATAGGTACATCGGACAGTTGTTAATATTTTGCAAAGAAGATACGATAAACGTCCGATGCAACAACAATAAAGTAGTACGAGTAACTAATTACATTGCTGTTTGTTCGCCAAATAAGGTAAAGTGATATTGTTGAGAGCGATAATTGTCTTGGCTTTGTTATACATACGATGAGAACCTCTAGTGGCGACTTCTCCTTTGAATACAACAGGGTTTCTCAAACTTATAACTCCAGGAACCCCTGTTAGACGTGCAAAATATGTGCGAATTAAATACCGCCACTATTACATATATTTTATAGCATAGCCCTGATGATCTTCTGACGTACGTATCCCAAGGAATACGAATACTTACCTAACTTTGAAAAGCTCTGGATTACAGCACATAATAATGTGGTATTTAACTGTACATAGGTACTTAAGTTGGTAATGATAGGGTATTTTGGGACATCACCAATTCGAGGTCTAAGCGAGGTGCAAGCCGGTACATGTTGTGTTGATTGATAGACGAGACTCTGGCACAAGCCTTTCCTATGGAGTTAGGAGGTCATATAGCAGTCACTTTCATGAAAAACCGTTTATACAAACCAAATTAAAAGGAGGAGAATGCAATGGGGAACGTTGTTAAAATGATGACCCGGCACAGTAATACTATCTATAGATAGTATTACCGTGCCTCCGGTGAGGTACCTACTGTCAATATAAAAGTTCACCTGTACATTATTCCCATACATTTTCCACTCTGACTGAAAAAGTTTCATCTCACAACACAACACACACACACACCTGCCTAGTTCTCCAATTATACCATGTACCTACGCGGGCACAGGTGGACAAACATATTGTATTATCTTTTCTTTCAAGTTTCAGGCTCTCCGAAATTACACATTAATCACACACGTTATTTATATTATAAGGTACCTATAACGTCGCAGGAGTATCTTCTATGATGTCCGTGATTTGATCAAATCACATACGAATTAGACCAAGTATCTGTTTATTCTGTTTCATTTTAATCACATTCCTGCGACATCTAGGTACTGTAAATCATACATAACTCATCTTGAGTTAAAAAGACTCCACTGTGCAAGTCGAGTTAACTCGGGTCAGTAACTTAAATTGACCCAACCTCATCTCTTATACATTCCTGTCAAGCGTCATCTCCTCCATATCTCCTTCCTTCATCCATGTTTACTTTAACGCAGACGTTTACAAAATGAGATGATGGTAACCTTGAACCTAAATCAAATTCTAACCCTTATAAGCCAAGCAATTTCAACCATACCGCACCAAAAAGAACATCATTGTATATTCCCAAATAAATTCCGAAGGCATATTCCTTATATCCATATACACCAATCATTTCCTTTGTCGCAAATGACAACGGTATTACCTGTCAAAGCCAATGTCTCGTTACAACGTCACTTTTCTCCCTACGGATGTGATCGAAAATATCACTTACTACGAGATACATCTTTAAGCGACCATAATATCTCGAACCCTGATCAGTTAAATAGTTCCACCAAGTCTATTGGATATTGTAAAATATAGGAGATATTGTGGTTCAAGGTGTACTGGTCCTATTATAAGAAAATAAGTTTACCTATCTATTCGATATCAATGAGATAAGTTAGGCAGCTTAGACTGAAAGATGGAAGGTGCGCGAGCGGTGCTAAATTAAATCACGCGCGAGATTTTTATCAATATGGTGAACTTTTGCATCCTTGCATATTCAACATTCCGTCACAAACAGATATTTATATGTGTATAAAATTATATATGGAGCACCACCCGGTACAGCGCAGGGGAGGATCCAGCATTCCAATCAGGCAGGGGGGTCACTACGCAGCCAAGGCCTAGTTTCGGGCGGAAGGAGTGGCGGGAGGAGAGGAGTGGTGTCTCCCTTTCCCAGAAAGAAAAGGAGACACCACTCATGGAACTGTACTTAAGGAGTAGTGCCCAAAATCTTTTTAATCTTAACTTACACCATTGTTATAAAACTAAAATAATCACAACAAATCTTGAGTTTCAAAGCAACGCCTTTTCTTGAGTAGTTAGTGTAGTTACAATAGTGATACGCCACAAGTTCGTTAACAGTCTACTGCTAAATTCTAATTAAAAGTTTTCACAAAAGACAACCTCTCACCTTACATCAAACAGTTTTGAAGGATCGCTTCGCGGGTGTATCGGATCGGAACAATTTAGTTGTATAACTTGCGTCACTCTTTTATTTTTTTGTTTGTTATACAAGATCGGATAAATACTCATTTCACAGAACAGATTGCTTATTTGAAGATCTACAGATTTGTTATATTCAAATTGTTCTTGATTTTTAAACCAAAGTCCTCACTTGCAAGTCTGTATACCGGTTGATTGACGGGCGAGGCTTTGACTCAGGCTTTCCTCTCGAGGTTGGGAGGTCAGAAGTCAGTCACTCCCATAAAAGTCATAACTCAGAAGTCAAGCCAGGAAGACCCCGGTCTCCGAGGCAAAAGCTCCAAAACACCCAATAGCATCACTTTCTCACTTATAATAAAACGGTATTCTTTTTGGTTATCTATCATACTTTAAAATAAATTCGGCCAAGTGCGAATCGGACTCGCCCATGAAGGGTTCCGTAGTAGCAAAGGCGAAAATTGCGGTTTATGACGTATTAAAAAAAAACTACTGACTGGATCTCGTTCGAACCAATTTTTAGTGGCAGTTTGCATGGCAATTTACATCATATATTTTTTTTAAATTTATCATTCTCTTATTTTAGAAGTTAGAGGGGGGGGGGGGGGGACACACATTTTTCCACTTTGGAAGTGTCTCTCGCGCAAACTATTCAGTTTAGAAAAAAATTATGCTAAAAACCTCAATAGCATTTTTAAAGACCTATTTGACGTTTTACAAAGTGGACATTATGCTAGTGACCCTCTATAGATACCTCACACGTATGAGTGTGATGAAAAAAAAAATTTTTGAGTTTCAGTTCTAAGTATGGGGACCCCCAAAATTTAATGCTTTTTTTCTATTTTTGTATGAAATTTTTAATGCGGTTCACAGAATACATCTACTTACCAAGTTTCAACAGCATAGGCCTTATAGTTTCGAAGAAAAGTGGCTGTGACATACGGACGGACAGACAGACAGACAGACAAACAGACAGACGGACAGACATGACGAATCTATAAGGGTTCCGTTTTTTGCCATTTGGCTACGGAACCCTAAAAAGATTAACCCCAAACATTGTCGCTAATAGAAGCCTCATTCATTACTCATTATGCAAACAAAAGCACCTGGGGATATTACAATCACAGGTAAGTGGACCCTAATGTCTAATGGCACACACAATCAGTACTTAGGCACACCTACGAACAAGTAATTTAATTTAGTTCAGTGTTTTAGTTGACCCCATGGGGTCATAAAATGTCATTGAATGAATACACTTCTCTATAATGGATGTATGGCGCCAAGGCCAGCCTCATCTGGAAGTCGAGCTGATGATACCTATCAGTCGAGCTGACTGCAGTCTGACCCTTTTTTTCATCACACGAAAAATCCCTACAGATATCCCCCCCCCCCCCCTCCAACCCTGCCAGAGCCGGTGGAGGAGGTTATGTCGGACTTGAACCGACTGATACGCACGCCGTGTTTCGGTCGTCGTCGGTTACCCGAGGTGCGATTATCGTAAACATATCCCTCGCACCCCGGCCGACCCACTGCAGTCTGACCGTAGACTGCAGTCGCTACCGTAAAAGCCAGGATTAACTATAGTTATCTTATCTTAAATACATTTACAATTATATAAAATCATTTACGGTGGCTGCCATACCTCTTCGGTCTCTTGGCATAAGCAGTCGATTATTAATTTTGCATTATTTATTGGGTTTGGACGCTATTAGAAAAAAGTCCATAAAATATCAAAACATTTTAGGTACTGCCCGCTGCCCTTTTAACGTGCTAAATAATTCAGTTATGATAACATTGATAACTTATTGACGAGGACAGAGGATTATTGTGTACCATTTTAATAAATTCACATATTACCAATACCAACCTGATTTTGAGGACCTTTACATATTTTTTTCTAAAACCTAGAGGGGTTTTATTTTTTTCGAGACACACGCAGCTGCCATCTATTGCGGAAAATATAAGCTTTGTATGTAGCGACATCTAGTTTTTTTATTTTATAACTATCATTTCAAACCTTTAATCAATGCTTGTTACAGCTGTGTGAGATTTTGCCGTTAGATGGCGCTATACAAAATTAAATTTAAATAGTTTTGAATGTAGAACAATATACAAAACATTTTGATTTGATTTCTTATGAACTCAACATTCAAATATTCTCAAACAAAACAAATTCACATTTCACAAAATTTTGTGATGTATAATGAATGACAAAGTTAGTTAACTATTAAAACGAGTGGATACCTACACCCTATTATAAATCAGTAGATTTGTGTAGGTATACCTACTTACGGCCGTTCCCAATAACATATATCTACAGTTAAAGGTAAAGGCAGAGATAGTTCTTTTGTCAAATCCTATTGTTATTTTGCTACTATGAATTGCATACCATAGAGATTGATGACGTTTTTATCCTTTCTAATGTCAAAACTGGTGATAGATAGGTTATTGGGAACGGCCGCTAGTAGGTAGGTACCTATCTAGCTTTTGAAAAGTCAAAAAGTTCTTCATCGATTGGTATATTAATTATGACACTTTATACAACCCGCTTCAAATATAATTTTAACCTGCTTTTCCCGTCAGTAGATGGCGTTGCAAATGGGTTATAAGATATTCTTAGAGTAGTTAAGTGTATAGGCACTCTATTAGGATATTATACATTTTTACGAAATTATTCCCGGGCGGAGCCATGAGTCGAGCCGTTAGCAGGTGTATAAAAGTAAAAGTACTGCCTATTAGGTGTACCTATTATCTATGTATTTTATTATATTTATGATAAAAGCAAGTCAGGTAGGTAGACTTGGTAACTGACGGCCCAGCATGCAGTATAATAAAAATGAGTTGTTAGATGGTAGGGACTTGTATAGATAAGCTCAAAACAACAGCTTTTTACCTACCTTATGTATCAAGTTAAGTGCTTAAACTTACTTCCAACGCCACTAAATTGTCTTTTAAACAAGTATTAGGATCGAATAATCGCTGTCTTGGGACTAAGATAATGGTTTCAAGTTTGTTTGTGTTTAGTTATTTGGTGGATTTCCTTGGAACGCGTCTGGCAACATCGAGATATATTTATGTCTTAAGTTAGGTACTGGCGCTCCCAAATAGACGTGACCTAATTAACACTAATTACGTACAAATGTCATTTATAGCAACCGTCATTATAATCTTTGTTCATACCTAATCAATCACTGTTTTATTTTTGTTTTATGTTTTTAAATATAAGTACCTAAGTAATAATAGGACAAAATTAGGATATAGAGGCAGGACACGTCAATTTGACTTCACCTCGCCTGATCCGTAAGCATAAGGCAAAATTTCGGGAAAGAGGCAATGGTAGCACTCAGACAGATTGACGGCCTCATCTGATGCTTTTTTCAGTTAGTTCCAAGGATAACTCACCTGCTAAGCTAAATTGCTTGTTAGGAGTAAGCGCACGTCGGTAGTGTTTTGGTCAGGATTCGAACACGGAACCTTTCCATCATTAAGCCGACTCCTTGACCACGCTTAAAAACGCCTAAATACCCTGAGAACACCGTCACTGACCTTGTGAGTGGCCAAGGGACAATAGACATCAAAAAGTCAAAGCAAAAAACAATGGCTAAGTATCTATGTTTACCTCTGTAGCATAGTGTAATTCTTTCCTAAAATTGCAAATAATACCTATTACCAAGTATAGTATAGGTAGAGCTGACAAAGGAAATACGGTCGCATTTTTTTTTTCATATGAAGTTCTATGTGAAAGTGCAACCGTATTTTCTATGTCAACTGTATCTACGAACGATTGCAACTATTGCAAGCGGTCAAATAGTAAGCCGACAAGGCTTACTATTTAACCACAAAAGCATTCTATCTTTATGACCTGATATAATCTATCTCTAATTTAAAAATTCTTATAACACATTTAGAAAGAAAAGTAAACAGTTGCTGCGCTTATTTTATCGTAATAAAAGTCAAGTAAGGAAAATGCTTTAATTAATTAACATGTTACGTTCAGCGAGCCCACGGCTTTGTATGCTTGAAATGAATTGTTTCGGGACATAGCAACAAAATTCAATTAGGAAGATGTTTTACACAGATTTGAGGGATAAGTAGCTATTGTGATACCTATATAATAATATTATGTCGCCGCCAACTAGCTTAATCAAACGTTCAATTAACTGCCTAGAGCAAGGGTGCCCAACCTTTTTAGCTGTCGGGCCAAACTTACGATTTGGACATTTTTGGCGGGCCAGTACATCTTTTTACTACATCCTCAACCCCCCCCCCCCCCCCCCCCCAGATTTCGGAAGATGAAATTGACTGATCTCTTGCCCATCCCCCTCGAGCCGGCTCTCTTCGGGTATTGGGACCATCGCATCCCCATCTAGCCCCTGGGAATGGGGAGGTGCAGGCGGCTCCACCCGTCACCACCCTCAGGCCCATGCTCATGAGGGACAGAGGCCTGTTCTGCACCTCCGACGCCCGCGTCCCCTACGCTCGTCACGGGCTGTGCGGGCTGCAAATCCCCTCCGTTCCTACCCCGCCGTCTCCTTTTGGAATATTACTTGCTCACAAAAGGAGGGGCGGCAGCCCACGCGCTCGCGCAGCGTACTATTGCCGTGAGCAAGATGGCAAGCGAGAGAACTCTCACTCCTACGGTGATGGCGTCTCCCGCGTTATAACGATGGCATTCGGTGGTTGGCTCTTACCGGATCCGACGCAGAAAAACCCCGAAGCATCCGTGCCCGGTGATAACCTGCAGGATGGAGGAGTGGCTAGAGAGGCTACATGGCGGCCTCTCTAGCTTTCCCCCATGATGGGTCTTATCGCCGCTACTACGGTGTGCCCTTCACAGCTCGGGTTCGTGTCCCCGTTCCCGCGCCTTTTTTCGGTAACGATATGGCACCGAAAGAACTTTTTTTATAACGTCAATTGGACTTCACCTCGCCTGCTGGTAAGCTGGATGCAGTCTCGGAAAACAGGGTCACCATTATAGACACGTAAGTATCGTGTTACAATGGTGGCACTCAGCTTGTCGGCCTCATTAGATGCTTTTTCGCGCCCCGCTTAAAGGATCCGGGACTTGTAGGAAGAGGGAAACTGGTAAGGAATTCCAGGAGTTAATGGTACGGCAGAGGAAGGAGTCACCGAATATTTTGCACCGTATGCGGGTGACATTTATGTCCTGCACGCGTTGTTCTGTGTAGGAAAGGATAGGGTGAGATTAATTGGAAAAGCTCATTAGAACATTCGCCATAGCAGAGACGGTAAAATTAAAATACTGCCAAGTATGCACAACTCTACGCATCTGCAGAGGCTCGAGGGTGTTCGTGATCTCAGGATTCCCAATAATGCAGACCGCACGACACTGGAACCTGTCGAGTGTATCAAGTAAGTACTTTGCGAAGCCATCCCAGAGATGCGAGCAGTATTCCACGCAGGAGACAGAAGACACCGCTGCTCCGGCGTGTTAAAACATCTCACTTTGTTCAGTAGGCACATGCTGTAACTTGCATCTCGAATGATCGAAGTGAGCTCGATAGCTGAATCCGCGGTGATTGGTCAATTTCGCGAAATTGACCAATCACCGCGGATTCAGCTATCGAGCTCACTTCGATCATTCGAGATGTTTGTTACAGCATGTGCCTGCAGGACTCCAAGTTTACGCGAGGCTGTTTTGATGATACTCTCAATATATTTTTTGTTGTTCAGTAGGCAGCGAACATCCATACCGAGAATACTGAGATTGTCCCGCAGTGGCAGCAGTAAATATGATTAAGGATCCGGTCGAGCTCAGTGACAAAAGCTGCTTTTTTTCCCGCGCTCAGACTATATATCAGACTGCTCGGCCGCAGTATGCCCATGATAACTCCCGTGTAAGATGCTATCGTCTGCATAGCAATGAATGCTGCCGGGTGGTCAGAATATCGTTGATATGTAGAAGAGAGAAAATGGGTGATAAGACAGACCACTGCGGCACGCCAGAATTTACCTGCAAGAACTACGAAGTTGGCGCTCCTGCAGGAAGCTAACCACCCAGTCGCACTGTCTGAGAGGCAAACCAAAGGCTAGTAGCTTGGAAAGAAGCGATTTGTGGCAGACTCTATAAAAGCTTTGGCGATGTCAAGTTAATTGCCGGTGACTCGCCATGTTTGTCCATAGCCTCGCTCTCCGAGATCCGGTAAGAAAACTCGCCGCGTCATAGGATATCGTGCAGTAACCCCTGATGGCCTTGATGGCCATCGTCTCTTGCTGTGCACGCGGTAGGTGCACGTGCCTAGACTTCAGGGCATCCGCTCACACGGGACACCCGTATAGGGCAATGGAACGTACGATTCCCGCAGCATCTGCCTCCTGCTCTGCTCTGGCTCCCTCATGTTGAACAGCAGCCACGCCAGAGCGTTAGCTGTGCATCTTAATTTGGGAGCCAGACTTCGGAGACGCTCCCCGATATCTGGGCCGTCGAACACGAGCCCCAGATATGTCATCTGGGGCCTGATGCCGATGAGAGTGTCTCCCACTGTGAGGTTGGATCCCTCCGGTGGTGCACGCCGAGGCCTATGAGAGAACATGGCCTCAGTTTTGTACAGAGTCACCTCAGACCCAGCCGCCGGATCCGTTCCACGCCAGTGACAGCTCCTATTTTACTACATTTTTACGCGTATAAATTATAACTCAATAATATGGAATGTAACTACAAAAATTAGTATAATAACAAAGTGCACTAGTACAATATTAAGTTTATTATAATACCAAACTATCAATACAATCAAAATAAAATAAAATTATTTTAAATTTTTTAGTTATGATATGAAGAGATAATATCATTTTGATGAATACTCGATAGATTTGAGTGAAAAGAAAAAATAGCATAGCATTTGCGACTGCGACTAATGCAATTGCTTTTGTACAAGCTTTTTTTTTTGCTCCTCTCGCAGTGGCTTGCGCGTGCCACCCGAAATTCGTCCGCGGGCCACTTTGTGGCCCGCGTGCCTAGGGTTGGGCACCCTTGGCCTAGAGGCTGTTAACTAAAAGGCGATGTTCAATTAACGGCCTATGTATTTAGCCGTAGTATTACAACGTTTAACAAACTGACTGACTATTTGCTTAGGCCATTCGCACGATAGGGCACCGGCATCGAGCCCGGGTTTACTCGACTCGAAAAAACCCGGGTTTCCCGGGTTTTCGGTGCGAAAAAAAACCCGGGTTTTTTAAATGAAAACCCGGGTTTTTTCGGCTTTTTTTCTTTTCATTATTTGATAAGCAATTATGAGTATAGGACGCAAAGGGTTCAGCCGAGTTGCTTTTTACCTACAAGATTGGGTAGGAGAAGACGACGGGGGCATCGCGAAAGAAGAGAAAAGCTCAAAAGGTCGGATGAGCAAGGGAGGAAGGGAGGTTTTGAAGGGCATCAAAGAGTTCGCTTATAGTAAAGGGTGGGTCATTATCATAATGACTCCCATCAAGATAATTACGCATCCTTACTCGAGCGAACTCTTTGATGCCCTTCAAAAGTTCAATCCCAAGAATGCTCCGCAGGGGACGGCCTCACTGCACATATCTGCACCATTCAGGCCAACCGCTTGCTCTTCGTGAAGCTGCTGGATCAGTACCTTCACCACGGCTACTTTTCTAAGATGTAGGAGAAAGCTGTAGTGGTGGCACTGAGTAGCCAGGTAAGGATTTGTACACCGTCTCCATGGTCGATGGTCTATGATGGTTCGTCTTGGAGTAGGTGTACGAGAAGATGCTGGTGGCTCGTCTCAACTTTATCCGCTGTTGAAAACTAGCCCTCGCCAGATAAAGTTATTTCCACTTCTCTCCGCTCAGCTTCGGAGAAAACGGATCAAGCTGAAAGGAAAGCAGATGTCTATTTTTCAGCGGCGCGGAAGAGTGGAGAAGTGTGTAGTAGGGCGGCCTGCGGCGGTTGGCTTTGCCCCGCTCGCAATCCCCGTTCCCCGCGCCTCGGTCACCAGAAGGCGTCATTTGATTGATGGCCTATGCAAAACACAGCTCACATCTCATCTCCGCTATGCATCTCCTTTCCGCTTTGATGGAAATCATCTGCCAGTTTCGCAGCTCTTCTCTCTCCTCTTCGCTTTGGTGGAAACCGGGCCTGAGACTGGAGGAGGAACAGTGCTCCACAAATTTCAGACGAGTTATTAGTTGCTTCCTTAGCGACATACAGGAAGGTAAGGCTTATATGCAGTCGTGGAGTGCAGAGGCTCTACGGAGTCCTGGTGCGCCCAGGGTTCAATTGGCGGAACAAACTAGACGGTGGAGTGGTGCACGTACAGTGGACGTGGACGATGTGGTGATTGTATTAAATAGGAGTAGCGTCCTGGAGAAGTCAGGCCAAGCTGCTTTCGAGCACAGTAGAAATGACTTTTAATAATAAAACAATTTTTGTGAATTGGAAAGCACGGTTTAGTTGACCGAGCGAGCGAATCTCCGTTTCGACAAGGTAACCTATTTTGCTTTTATCCGTATCTATCTATGTATGTAGTTATGTTAGTTCCGATCTGCAGGGCGCATTTCTTAACCGATTTTCACCAAAATTTGGTACACAATACATGTTCATTGATTTAAAACACAACTTTTGTCGAGAGCTTTTTTGATAGAAGGGAAAATGAGGGGGAAAGGGTTTGCTGTCACGTTTTGAAAGATGATTGATTAATTTTGGCTGAAACATCAAGGACATTAATGCACACAACAAGCTGTTGTGAAAAAAAAACAAAAATCAATCGTTTGCATCTAGCGCTTTTTAAAAGCTCGGATCGTCATTATTTTTTGGTGAAACATCCAGGGCTGTTTAAAATAAGAACGTATCGTTTTTTTTTGTTTAGTTCTGTGAAGAGTAGACCTCGCGAGCACCCTTTGCCACATTTTTCTGGTAGTTCAGTCAAATCTGGTACCCTTAAAAAGAACCTTACCCGTCAGGGGCATAGCTTATAGCTTCTTTGTAATTTAAAAAATAATATTAAAGTGGACCAAAAAGCTCGAAAAAAACCCGGGTAACCCGGGTTTTGATTAGGTTGAAACTCGAAAACCCGGGTTTTCAAAATTGGCTCGGGTTTCGTATGCCCTCACCACTACCGAAATAACACACAAACTTAGTGATAGCTCATAGGTTGTTTCAGTTTTTTCAGTATATTTTATTCATGAACAATTTTTACATTGTGTTTGATCATTTTTACAATATGTAGGTAATAAAATAATAATAGTAGCTTTATTGAGAAAGTCACGCAATCCGACTTGGATAGAATTTCATCTAAGCGCACATTTCGGTTACATCGAAACCAAGTCATTTTAGAGCCCGTCATCCGTTCTCCTATGCTATCTCCTCATGATTGTGGCTTATCTTGACTCTTACTGGAGTGCTACTGTCTGTTCCACGAAATTTTCTCGCGCAAACAGGATCCGCTAGTTATTTACGAACTGTGGGTAGGTAATGCGCATACATAAGTCATTATCATCACCGTAACGGAACAAAGAAGTTCACACGTTCTGCCTCATTTAGTTACGAAAATGAATAGTTTCGGGTGGTTAAGGAATACGAATTTCGAACATCTGCTTATTCCTTACAATAATGTTGTTAGACAACTAATGTTATTATTTATGGGAAAGACAATCGGTGACCGTTTCATTCTGTCGACCAGAACAAAGTGCCATTTGAGTAATAAAATTAGGTAAGTTACTTAAAAATGTACCTACCTGCTTAAAGTTTTTTTTTGAAAGTATGGAGTTTCAGCACATCTGCCTACGTAGTCGGGGAACCAGGTATGCCCTAGAAAGGAAAGCAGGTACTTACGATAGTTCCAAATTTAAATCAGACACTTAGAAATTATGCTACTTTTAGGAGTTTCTCAATGCTTGTCTTTGAACTCATAGGCCATAGCATAGGATCCACAAATCAAGAATAAATATTACGTGGCGGTGATAGCAACCAAGTCCAACTATTAAGTAATATGTAGGAGTAGTTTATAAATACTGCCTACGTGCACTGAAAACAGATACAATGTGGCCTATTTTCACAAATAGTAAAGTAATTATTGATCAGTGTAGATTGTGTAGAAACTGCAGAAGCACGCGATTGCTAACTAAACGTGGAACATTTTAAAATGCTGTAGGAACTATTGTTCTATTTACGATCTTGACAGCTTAAATGGCACTAACTACATAGTCAAGGTACCTAAGTTTTTTTTCACCGGCTTCCCTCTTCCTTCACCCATCACCCTTAGCCACTGATTATTATCTACTTGGTGAAATAGTTGTGTTTATGGATCTTCTGATACTTGTGATCTTTGCACGCTGTGAAATAACTTCAACAATTTTGAAATGGCCCCAGCGAGAGTGTAGTGTCCACTGGCCAGGTCTTCAGAAGTTTAGAGGACTATTGTAAGCTTTGGATGCAATAGGAATTGACACTTTGTAGACTAAGTCAATGTCCAAAAGACTCAGGGTGGGGCCACTTTTACTTTTACTTGATCAAACAAACAAGCAGACGTTTATAGTCTTATAGGATAGATGTATTATATAAATGCAGTTTTACTGATCAAACACAAAAACTCTAAAGCTTTAAAGTCGGATAAAATGATTAAGTATTCTCACAATGTCCTGTCAAACGAAGGTGATGAATCGTTATTTAATTTTATCGTGGCTTTGAACAATTCAATTTATTTTCCTCAGAAGTCAGTTTATAAAGTAAAGTGAGGTGACTTTAGTTAAAGCCAATAATACTGGCTCAACGCTTGGAGGCTGCTTAATGAATTACTTTTATTTGAACTTAAGATAATGCACTATACCTACATATTGCAATTTCAGTTTTTGCCATTCCTGTAGGTCTAAAAAGGCCACATCGAGCGGTTCAGCTAAAAACTAGTAACTTTATGATTTCTATAAAATTCGTAAATTGGTTGCTCATATGAGCAGAATCACAACAACTTACTAAGCTGAATTACTAAGCAAATTCTGATTTCGTGTAATAACGCCGCATGACAAAATATTATCCTAATACGATTCCAATAAACTGTCCTTTTTAGAACTGCTGATTCCTTTTTTTTAATTAACCTATTTATAGACACATAATATCTCTTTATATATACGGGCATATAGGTACAGGTACCTGTATGACGTTCTTATTAATGCTGTCATTAAAAAGAACGTCATACAGGTACCTGTAAGTTCCTGACAAATTCATTAACCCAATAATCACGAATAGGAATCTTATCTTCAAATCACAGAAGCACCTACCTAAATAGTTCAAACCAATTACTTCATAAAACCATAAACTACACTAATAAAGACTTCCTTTAACTTAATGTTCATAAATTATATAAATGTTTTTTGTCATAAGTCTACTCATTCACAAGACCCTTAAAAGAAATTGGCTTCAAAAGTCATTTCCTTTCTCAATACGGCACAGAAAAAAAATCACACCCACCTGGTTGGGCGCGTGGCGGTCCTTTCCGGTAGCTTCCCCTAGCTATAAATCGAAGGATTTTAAAAGGTACTTACAGTAAAAGATAATGCAGACAACAATACGCTTCTTCAAATGGTTGGGTTACTGACTTTACCGGTTTATTTTCTTTATAATTTAATAAGGAGCGCGTGTCGGATGTCCGATTGTATGTGCTCAGGCAGTGTGACGCTGTTATAACAAGTTTTTGTTGTTTTAAGTATTATTGTATAGACTGCGAACTGTTTGTTGGAACTGGTTGACAGATGTTCGTTGTTATAATATGAAACATTTCATAATCCTTGTGACGTATAAAATTGCAGTCTATAGAGAATAGACACTCAATAGCGTTAAGTACACAATCGGGTAACTCCCTTAAAATTGCTTTTAAAATTACTCCTCAGTCGACCATTATGAAATTTTGTGTAATATAATATGCAGGTTATGTTAGGTATCAGAAGTACAATAATTGATCCAGGAAAGCTATTATAACCGCTTCTGGAAAACAAATATGTAACTCTTTAAGTACCGTCAGAAAAATTATTAAAGAATAAATTCATAAGACGCAATGGCAACGGCAGAAATCCGCCACTACTTACTTAACGCGTGCCATACAAGGCTGAAGCTTGTACAGGATTTGCAGGCTAAGCCCCTGCGAAAAACCATCTAAAACCCATCATCGTGGCACTCATGGCAATGGAAATGCGGCCTAAAGAGACTGTCCAACCTCTTGAGGATCTAAAAAAGAAAATGTTGTGTAGTGTCCTTGTTTCGAGTAGGATCTGCAAGGATCATTGTTCCTTTCCTTGTGCTGACGGTGTAACAACTCCTTTGTATCTACACAGGGGTGGCTATCCCCGAATAATAAGGATAAAAAATTTAAAATTAATATTGTAACCGCTTACCTAGTAACAAGAAATATTGACGACCGATCCGTAGTCACACCGAATTGTAACACTGGTTCACACATAATAATGTTGGATCGGATTATTTCAATAATTTTCTTCTCAATAGTGGATGCTGAAGGGTAGGATGAACTTTGTTGGGATTAATGAATGTTAAAAACGTTTATTATCAAAAACACTGTTCCGTCATTGAATAGGGAACGAACTAATAAACAAACTTACTTTCGCTTAGGATTCATCGATTTATGAGTTACTGTAAGCTGTAAGCGTTGTACAATGTACAATACATACAATAACTTATAGTATTCCAAGTTAAAAACACGATCATCACAATAACAGGAGTTACTACTGAAAAACAAACGAAACGTCAGGAAATAACACAAAATAAATCACAAAAATCTCCGTTAAAATTAGTTTTATTCGCGTAAACTTTCAGCAATGCTAACTATCACTACAAATCCTTTCTATCAATTTTACATCGAAGCGAAACAGATCAATGGCACATAGGATAAGATTTATTGCTTTTAATTCAGAGCGTAAAGGGTTCGAAATATGTGCTGTTATTGTTGTATGAAGAGCACCTTTGTTGTCAAACTATCTTCTTTATTTACGATAATGCACATTTTTCACGCACCATTTATATTTTACTATCGGTTTATCGCGTTACTTTAGCTGCGCTCACGCATTGTGAGTTTAAATTTGAAAGCATATTTTGTAATTTTAAACGGTTAGACTTATTAGATGGTGTGTAGAGGTAGACTATAAGCTGTATAGAGATTGGAGATTACTAATATCGGTCAATATTGGAGTTGAGGAACATAATCCTAGGATTATCTCCAATAAATTCTGATTAGTTTATTCAGTACATATATTGGGTTGGAACATAAAGTCGATGCTAAACTGTGCGTGAAATTAGTCACCGAATAGCTTTTGCTGAATATTGGATTATTTTTTCTAAATCCTAGTGTGACATGAAATCATTTTCTTTGCTGTGGTGGTAAACAAACATAAATGTATAAATATTAATTAAGGGATACTGATGATTGATTGATTGACTGATGAATATAACTAAACTCTTGCGTCTTCAGAGGCATCACCGCATATTACCGGGCACAGGCCCTCATTATACATATTATGATGATATATCAGGTACCAAATATATTTTTTCCCGGGAATTGAACTCCATACCTTAAGTACAACACATTCGCTATCACTGCACTACATAGTAACTTTATTGTACAGTTCTAGCAACTCGTATTATAGATATACGAGTAAAACACAAAAATAATTAAAAATAAACCGGTTACTCATAAAATATTAGTAAGCAAGACTTAGATAGTATTAAAAATAAATATTTTACAAAAGCATATAAAGAACAAACATTTTACGAACACTGTACGTAGGTATGCAAATTGGTTCACCCAATTTATTCATTGAATGCATGAGCGCGGTCCTCCAAACAAGAAACACCAAACATTATTCTGGACTCTAAATAATAGGGTGAGTTTTGCATAGGATTTTAATTGTGTTTAGTATCATCCCCTATATAGAATGCTCTCTGAAGAGAGGTTATTATTTATACACTACAAGCTGTATCATAATTTTTATGTAACCAACTGAAACGAATGTTTAAGTGTATACCTAGTTGTATTTTTTAAAGATTTTTTTTCTATTGTCGTTTTTAGTAGGTACCTCTTGCATTGGGGTCAATTAAGAATGGATTTTGGGATCAATTAAGAATATAAAATAAAAATTTAAAGTGGGATCAATAAGGAATACGCATTTGGGGTCAATTAAGAATGGGATCAATCTTCGTGGGATCAATACGGAACAACCCTATAATACTATCTAGGAGTAGTTTATGTGAGGTTAATCACTGTTATACCTGTATTTAGTGCTATATTAATGCTGCTTTAGTAACTGTCATTTGCTTATGGTATTAAAAGTTAAAAATCTGTCATGTTCTAAAAACTAATTGACTCTTGATACTGGATGCGGTGAGAATTTTTATAATCTATTCTGTGTGCTGCAGTAACCAAAATAAACGCATTTTTCTCTTTCTTCTCTCTTTAATAACGTAAAATGATTAATTACTTATTATAATTTTGATTGTAATCTGTATTATATACGATATCTGCGATAAAGAGTTGATCTACAGTGTTCATGTCAGTAATGTGGTATAAAAATTTTGAAGCATTTATTTTATTAACTTTTTCTTGTAAAGTGACACTTTACTCTTTCTTTTAAATTTAAATATTAGAAAACGTCTACAAAATATTCTCTGGATTAACTAACTTTTATTTTGTTATATCCAAAACCGAGTATAAGGTGATAATTTTATAAACGAATTCACTCCCATTTATCGAAAGTTAAAACTTTATTACAGACTTTATTATCAACATGCACCTTTTACTCGTACCTATACAGAAGAACCCCCGCTATATCGTATCGTAAGCGAAAGCTGTAGCCAAGCGGAAGCTGCTTCCGCTCGCTTGCTTCGCGATTATGTAGGGGTTTTCTACAAGCACGCGGCGTCAAGTAAGTCACTTGGATGTAATGATCGTAGTAAAAAGTTACTTGTACAAAATGATTAGGTCTAAAATGACCACTTTATTGGAATCGTACCTATTAGGATAATACTCGTAATAATTTTGTCATGCGGTTATGGAAGCGAAATTGGAATCTGCTTAGTAAATGAAATATTGTGATTCTACTCATACGCACTCATATGAGCAGAATCACATCAACCAATTATTATTATACCAATTTTGTAGAAATCAATTGAGATCTATTGGGAATTTATAATGTTACATAATGATTTTTGGCGAAATCGTTCAATGTGACCTTTTTAGACCCGCAGATCACATAACCTGTGACCAAATATATGATTAAATCGCATAATAATATGTAATTCCAAAGATAAACGCGTTCAAACAAACAAACAAAAAATCTTCAGCTTTAATACTGTGTGTTGTATTACATTTTATCAGTCACGAACCACATAAGAAATCTATTTAAAGCTTGCTGCCGCAAGTCTCAAGGTTTACCATGCAATCTAACCTTTTCAACGTATCCGATCCTCACAACTTGGGTAGCGAAATATTTCAAGGGAAACAATAGATACAAATAAATGGCGAAACAAAGCTCTGTTTGATTTGCCGGCTCACGTACCCAATTCATAAGCGGCGGGTTTCGCCGCCGAATAAAAAATATAGTTACAATATTTTTTGTCCACATCAATAGGCTCGAAAAATCTATTGACGGCTGTACCTATACTTTAGGCCAACATCGTTTACTGACATTACTGACTAACTACCGGCATTTACATGAAGTTATCTCTATATATAAAAATAATTCCGTATTTCCCTTGGTCACGCCATCACGCGTGAACGGCTGGACCGATTTCGCTAATTCTCTTTTTAGAACATTCCTTAAAGTACGGGGATGGTTCTTACGGAGAGAAAAATTTAAAAAATGAAATAAACAAAGAATTGACTGTTAGGCGGTACGAAGTTCGCGGGGTCAGCTAGTAATTATAATAATTTCTGTGTTGAAGTGTAGAGTTTGGAAGCCCATCAAGATCTCCTGGATCCAAGCTATCCTCACCGACTAGTCGGTACACCTGCCGATACGCGTAGTGCAGATTAACGACCAAGGATCTCGAGATTGTGGGATCTGAAGATGCGGAGAGTAGCAGGAGAGCGGACCCCGGCCTCCAAAGTCCAAGCTTTGGGTGCAACCAGGACCAACGCTGTGATGATGATGAATTGGTCCAAATCGGCATGCCTGCGAGGTATCTATCTGCCTGTTTAGTATCTACGGTGTATTGTTCTTAAATAAACATTATTGTAAGTATGGTGTAAGTATCTCCAAATATACCAACAAAAAACTTTTTTCCTTCAATGAGCCACTCTTGTAACTATTGTGGAAATCGAGAGCGATTTCCACAATAGAGATTTGGTTGAAAATTTGTATGTTGATAAGATTTTGCTTTAAAAGTTTATCTATGTAGGTGAATTTTTCACATATTTTTTATAAACACGCCATTTCATTACATAACACCGTCGTCGCGTAAATCTTTGACATACTTACATTATTAATGTACTACTATTGATGTTAGGACCCTGCTTACGACAAAGCACCTGTAGTTCCCTACTCACTGACTTGTGACTGGAAGGCTTTAGGTCTAACCCCGCGTTTACATACTGCCGCTCGCATTGCTCATCGTGTTGCCAGAAATATTCGCGCGATTAATGCCCTAGCATTCACACACTCCCCTCATCGCGTTGGTCCGCATTACAGTATTCGCCCTGCAACGGAGACGGACGTAAACGTATGGAGGACAACGCTGTAGCAGTGTACGCAATAAGCTTTTACAGCATAGCGAATTAATTAAATAGATTATTAATAAAAACTATCACTTTCAACTACTATACACTTTCCGTAGATCGATATAAATATTTTTAAAAGTAAATATTCGAGGAGCAATAACGAAAGTCGTGTTTTATTTAGCTTAGCGCCATCTAGCGGTCTCGTATAGTTCATCGCGCTAGTATTTGCGCAACATACGCGGCAGTACTCGCGGCATGACGAATATACCATTCACACCACGTCTCTGCCCACTTCTCTCGCCACTTCCCTCGCTCTAACATAAGTCCACCTCCCTGGCCTAGTACTTACAGTTTCGAAGTCGTCATAAACCTGCGAAAGCATTATGAATAACTCTCAAGTATGCAAGTATCTAGATAACTTGTAGGTACTTTCGTTATTAAAGCAAGTGTAAAACATGCAAATAGACATCGTAAAGTCTGAGGCATAAACTTGAAGCAGTAACCTAAAATGATGAATAATTATGTACTTACACCTACATGTTTGTGAAACTGTTCAGATGTTCGGATGTTTGTTACTCTATCACGCTCAAACGGTTGAACAAATATCGCCGAAATTTTGTGCAGGGATAGATTATAGTCTGGAATAACACATTGTTTATTTTTATCCCTGGAATAAAGCCCATGGATTAGAATTCCAAACGGGTCTAAGCTGTGAGCAAGA
Organism: Eilema depressum; assembly: GCA_914767945.1. Taxonomy (NCBI): domain Eukaryota; kingdom Metazoa; phylum Arthropoda; class Insecta; order Lepidoptera; family Erebidae; genus Eilema; species Eilema depressum. Next base: position 8,976,832 of record OU612026.1, read on the forward strand.
GCTAGTGAACAAAAAACGGTTGTAACTTGAATAATAGGTATAAAATATTAGTAAAAATTCATAGATAGATGCAAAACTATAGTTAAGCGTAGATTTGTTATTCAATAGAAATAAAAATAAAGACTTAGAAAATTAGACTAATTAAAGTTTTTGTAGAAAGTAACGAAATTAATTCAAATAACGGTGTTATGCTTCCGCAAACACAGCGTGCAGATATAAAAAATCACTACATACTATGCAATTAGTAGACGCATATGTATAATTTTTTTTTGTAACAAACAATATGACAAAAAATATTAAAGTAACAAGGACTTAATTTAGGGATCTTTTTTTCTCACAGTGTAAACAAAAGTTACCACATACATTTTAGGGTTGATTTTATTGTTTAACACTTACTTTTTCTTTTCAACCTGTTGTAAATAGACGGGTTTAATTAGAAATAGAGGTGTAACACAATAAAAATAATTTACATTGTTTTGCATTGTAATTATAGTTTTTTAATCTCTTTTAAGTTGTTAACCCTTGTGATACGTGAAGAATGAATAAAACAGAACGAATTATGCCCGTCTCTACAGGAAGCCAATTTAATTGGTCCGTACGACCTCAGAGTCTCTGAGGCGTTGTGATAGAGATAGAAGTAGAACGTTCAACTACTAAGTCAGAGTCAGAGGTCACAGGTTCGATGCTCGTCAGTGTAGGTATTTGCATGTATGAATAATGTATTTGCATTGGTCTGGATGTTTCTATTCTATTTTTTTTTTCTTAAATAAATATACGAATTATATACGCATAGGTATAACGTATTTACGATAAAATGTACATTATGAACCCATAATAATAAAAAATATGTTTATTATTGATCTCATAAAAAGCTTTGTGCCCCCTATTACCACAATCGAGAGAACGTAATAAATAATTAGGTATCTATAGACGGTGTCAAGTTAACTCTACCTACACGTCACGTGCGTTCATTGATTCAACCATTTTTGATGTACTTTTTTGTCTTTTTATGAACATCAATTTTTGAATGTCCATGAGTTAATTTTTAATAAAGCTTTTACTGAAAATCAATCAAATCTTCCATTTGATGTTACAATAAGTAAATTTTAAAATACAAAATAATAATTTTGACTTTGACGCTTGTGTATTCACGATAACAACAAAAATGGTAAAATGCAAATGAACTTTTTTATTTGACAAAGTTGCGCCGACATCGCATTGTTATGCCAATCGCATTCGCGCCCGTCACTAAATGACAACATTAATGTACAAAAATGTTTATACCGGTGCTTGTTTATGGCGCTATCACTTATGTTCATCCAAAATATTTAGTTTATGCACGAACCAGAAGGAATTTGTTAAAATATTCAGACATATTGATACTCTTCCGATTCTGAGATTTGTCATGTGTGCTGAGAATTGGAAGGATGAAGATATTAATTAGAAGAATATTAACTAAATAAATAAAATGAAGATATTGCTTTTATAGATGTACCTACACAAACACATTTTTATTACATGGTAATATTCACTGTTAGGTACTTGGTAATAGTTGTCATTAATCCAGCCGTCCAAAGCTGGGACTGTTTTAATTTAACTTCTTACCATACCCTATCCAACCTATGGACGGTTTTGGTTTCATATACCTATCACATTATACATCAGTCGAACAGAGTGAAAGTATACTCTCTCAATGAATAATTCCAGATATTTCAATAACCATTGTGCAGTATGTGCGGGCGCATGATGCTAAGTGATTAATCAATTCTATCAACAACAATTGACAGTGATCGAGTGGTTAAATGATCTTTAAGATTAACGATAACATCAAAGTTGTAAAAACACTCTTAAAACATTTCTATAAAATCTGAAATTTGGTAAACAAACTCCCCTGTGTAACTCTAACCAAGACAAAAAACGATCTTGACAGCCATTCTGTATTAAACTTACTCACCCCAAAAAATAACAATGAAAACAGCATTTCACAGTATTAAAAAACTAAAAATATGTTTTTGGAAAGCATTTTTGAGTTAGATGTACAACATTTCGCAAAATACACAACATGACACCCCTGAAATTATTCAAAGGAACTTTCATATTATTTCGAAAATGGAATACGTCAAAAGGTCGTGGAGGGCGCACGCGCATTGTCACAGAATGTGATAGATTGCTGTCATATTCAAAGTAACACCTATAGATATGTAAATTATTACTACGCATATCTGTACTGTGTTGTATTGTCACTAAAATATTAAAGGGGCGTGTGCCGTTGAAGTAATAATAAAAATACCGGTATATTTGGATACAATTTGTCAATTTTCAATAGAATTTTATACCGTCACTCATTTTAAACTGATATTTAATACGAGTGTATCGATTTTGAACCTAAAATTATTGATACGACAAGGGTATATTGATAAGTATCGCGATCATCTACTGATCTAGCTACCTATTGTACGTATACATAAACTGATATGATACCAGGAAGGGTTAAAAACCGAATAAAAAGATCTAATCGCAAGTATATCTAAGTAGATTATTCAGATTCAGTTTTAATAATTTTATTCTCTAATATACGTCTATACTATTATATCTTAATTGTAAAGTGATCGTGTCTGTACCTACTGTGGAGATATTTAAAAAAAACTTGGTTTGTTAAATTAAGGATATTGAACATAAAAAAAATATTTTTGGAATTTTTGTGTTTGTTTGTCTGCGATGGACGCAAAACGACTACACTTATTATAATGCGGTTTTTATGTTTGAAAGGTCTTGTCCAGAGTTAAAATCTTACGTTTGTTTGATCGCAATCGGTTGTGTAGAACCGGTGATATGAGTAAAACTCGCACTATCTGGCATACGCGCGGGCGGACCCGGGCTGGTATTGAATATACTTACTTAATACAGATATCCTATCTGAAGTATATTATAATTTTTTGTCTACTTAAATACCTGTCACACTAAAGAGGCTTGCTTGACATTCTAGTTAAATCATTCAGGTTCACATTAATCACAATCAAATATCAGCTTTATTTAAACGTACGACTGACATTCCAGATCACTTACATCGAATACCACGGCGGACACAAAAATAAATCTTCACTTATCATATCAGGAACGCATTCAAAATATTGTCCCACTATATCTCCGCCCAAGCGCTAGCACGCCCGACGCAGGCGTCACAACTCGGTACTTTTTATCAATTCAGTAATGGAAGGGTTGGAACACAATGGTCGAATCACGTTACAATTTTTTTTTCGATAGTTGGTCTTTTTGATACCAGTGGGCCGGTACCCCGGCCGACACTATTCATGCAATGATTGATGGAACTAATTAATTTTTGTCGTACGCGTGTTTGTCAATGAACTTAGCATAGGTACTTGAATTCGAAATCCAAAATTTTTACATCTATTGTAGTGACGACAAAAGGTTTGAGTTTTAATTTCAAACGTAACCGAACGCATCACGAGCTCTGTTGCACAATAAAAAAAAAGAATTTAAAAAAATGCGATGGTGAATGATGTAAAATTGACATTCCGAAAGTACTATACTATGTACCAACAGCTATATGGAATTTTAAATGGACCTCCACTTCGCAGTTTTCAGTGTGGACTCTGAATTTTTAATTACTGACCGTCCGCGTCGCATACCCATTAATTATTAAGAAGAGTGTGCTCGTGAAAAAATTGAAACCCTGATAGCACTTTACACCACCACAGGCGTCAATTTCCATCGTTTGTAGTTTATCGTTTGTGGTGTAACAATACATCCATATTTTTCGATGCAAATAGGAACACCGCAGCGTAAATTGCAACATGTCGACTGCAGTGTCGTGTCGCTTTGTTAGTGGCCGTTTTGGTCTACACACACGTTCAATTCTGCTTAACACGGTGTAGCTTTGTACCGGGATTCAAGTACAAAATATTACCTATTATCTGTACTGTGATATTACAGCGTTTGAAGCTGGAATACTCGGTAATGTCAATTTACGGCTGTCCTGATTGTATCTACACAATGAAGATCAAATGTATGATGTTTTATATTTTCAAATATTGTTTCAATTATCAGACACAACTTAACGTTAGTATCTACTGCTTACAAACGTATGTTAATTTAAAAATGTGCTATTAACGAAAGTGCTCGGCAACTCGAGTATTCTCGAGCACTCATTACCTTGACTTTGGTGTTTTAGAAGCTGCAGTTAAAAGTGTATATTTTTAACTTACAACTCTTTAGTTTGTGACGTCTTTTTTTTTGAAGGGCACAATTTCCTCAATATGCTGTAAGATGACGTATGAGTATGACGTACAGACGACGACGAGTACTTATGACGTACAGTGTAAGCCAAAGTGTGCTAAAGGTAAAGTGTCAGTACCTAATGAGAATGAGAGTTACTATGATAATTGCGAATGATAGTAATGAACTTGATCGCCTCATCAGATGATTTTTTACACGTGTTGGTCAAAAAAATCCAAGTCTTTAGATAGATAACTAACATTAGTTAGATAGATAGATAATTCTTTATTGTTCACCAATAGATTTACAGTAAAGGTGACATACATAGACTTTCTTCATCGATAGTAGGCTTTCGCGTCAGAAAATCATTGCATGAAATTTATGACTATGCAAACTACCTACTTAGTCTATGATATTCCCATCGCGATTTATGGGTGATTAAAATATCGATAACCTGGGATAGCAATCTCTGACAAGTCAAATTAGATTGAAGGTCGGGATAATCATAAATCTATTTTTATCACAGCTATTAGAGTAAGTAAACAAGGTGGGCTATATGAGGAGAGGCCAGGGTCAACTCGGGTGATATTTTTATCCTTTTAGGCAACAGACCGTAAACTATCGCGTAATTAGATATAGGTTTATGGTTCATAAGGAATTATGATGATGATCTCTGTGGCGGCCGCGGCCTATGATTTTTTTTATTTTTGAAAAACGCAATTTTACACATTTTATATATAAAACGTCATCTCGTCAATTTTTCAGATAATTGTAATATTGGTACAGATTTTAGCCTTCCTACTAAATATGTAGTATGTAATTATACAAAACAACGATATTAGGTAGATATATTGAAAAACAAAAATACCGGGAGAAGCTTTTTACCTTATGCTTTGCAGATCAGGGCTTGGGGACAAAATGCACCATCACCAAATGAAAAAGACCCAAGATTTCTGATGTAATATGAGACTCCGCTTGAGATGAACATCCACCGCTAGATTTCAACTTAAGTAAAGTTAGTGCATAATACCTTAACTACATTTTGAAACGAGACCTTGCGTTGTATCTACGTACTCAAAAGCTAATCACACAATAAATTAGTAGTAAGTAAGTAGCTAATTATTGTTTAATTTTTCAAGCGGCAGCGAGTCGAAAACAATAAGTTTCGTTGTAGAACTCGTAAGTCTCATGTTTCGCTATAAGTACTATTAACTTATATAAACCACCTAATCACCTAATTAACTTCTATAAACTCAGAAGTGAATCTGAACTTTTTTTATAATTATTTATGTTTATAGGGAGAGGTCAACAAGTGATTATTAGAATGCTGAAGGTAAAGTTCGTTTGTGCGCCGCGCGTGACTTTACGGTTCGTTACTCAGAACAAGAGTCAAAACTCTTGTTCTGATTTAATTAAAACGGAACGAATTTTTCAAAATTTCTTAATTGTTTCCGTCCGAATATACTTTTTTATTTCAACCTCTTCCTTTATTATCCTCGGAGTTGCTTCAAGAGCCTGCTATGTTTTATTTCAATGCGTACTTTTGAATTTAGAATGAAGATTGCTTTTAATTGTTTTCAGTTGGCCAACTTCGAATTCTTTTATTAGAATCTTAATGAAACTGGTAAGTATGGAAAGGAAAATAATAGAAATATGAACACCGGTATGGTTCAACTTCATTACCTTAGTTTGCTTTCTTTCTACACAAGTAAAAACACCATAACTATAACCACGCGTTGACAGGTGACTCTACAACTCTACACACAGAATGATACATGCTGTTTGTGAAATAAGTACTTAGGTAAATATGGCAATGAACTAACTAGGTAAGGTAACTCCAATAAACTCGATAAAATTTGTTTTTTCTCGTTTATTTATTTTTTGTATGTGTTTAACCGGGAGTTTGAAAGTAGCACCAACCACGGGAAAGCTACGAGGAAATCGTTTGTCCTGGTTCGGACATGTAATAGATAAGGACGAATGTAATGTCTTATGGAAGGCATTAACTATGGAAGTGGATGGCTACAAGTAGAGAGGAAAACCTAAAGGAGGTGGATAAACTGTGTTGAAGGTGATATTATGGTTAAGAAGGGAGTGAATATTGAGATGACTGCAACTAGAGATAAATGGAAAAAGTACACCATGTTGCGACGAATCCAAATAAACTTCGGATGAGGGCAGGAGGATGATGATGATGATGGGTAACCGGTAATAAAGATAAAAACAAAGCATAGTCATGTGATAAATACTAACATAGGATGTTTAAAAAATATTTTTCTTATCAGATTGACCCTCAATACTACGCATAGTAATGTATGTACGCGTCCACTTTTATTTCAGTAAGCTAAAGGTCATATATACGAGCTAAGATGACCTAGATAAGCTAGCGAAATATGTCACATTTATAAAATATATCACTCAAAAGGTCACATGTATCTGAAATAAGATCAAACCTAAACTTTATCACTCCCGAATAATTTATGACCTAAAAAACATTACAGTAAGTAATTTTACTTTTTACGTAGCCGAAGTAATTGGAAAATATGTTCAAGATTTAAGTAGCACCGCAAATAAAAGGGCTCGTAAAACTTTAATGAGTACTCTAAGAATGAATAATGGGGTTGAGTAAACTAGTTTTATGTCGTCCTATAATCAAAAAAGGGCTTAAAAGACATTCCTTGTAAAAGAACGGTGGGACAATAGATAATTGAAATGGACATCCGGTCAGTGTAGTGATTCAAGTTAAAAGCAGTGTGTAATTTACTATTTAGTGTTATGTTATCGAGTGTATTTGAATCACGAATGCATAATTTTGAATTACATTTTTTTAATAATTCCAATTTCGAATGCAGCATGTCGAAATCGAAATGACAAATTAATTCAAGTCTATTATTAAATTTTTGACCAGTAACCAGAAGAATATTTTTTTACAACAAAATTTACATAGCCACTAACCAGTAGGTACTTATTGTTTTCGGAATAAGGCGACCTCTAGAAAAAAGTGTAAGTACATTTTCTTTTCATCCCCCCTAGGATAGAGGTATATTGGTTCCCACATTCCGCCAATTATGATTTTTGGTCCCACGTATTAATGTCTATTACCGTCAAGCGGGAAATTTGTCACGTGCTATGCTTTCTTTCTTTCAGTCTTCCGTACTTTCAGATGAAAGTATTATACAGTGCAGTTGTTATTCAATTTTAAACTAACATTCCGCTCTAAAGAGATATAACAACATAAAAGTTTATTTTCGTAATAATCCTTTAGAAAACAAGAAATAAAAATCAAAAATAAGCTAACACATGTACCTACAACTTTGACGATGCTCATTGAAAGAACATTCTGTAAGTTTCTCTGTAGATACAAAAGAAATATTATTAGTCATAAAATTTAATGGATGAAATGTGTTAGAAGCTGTTAATAACCAAACATTATATCGATAAAAAACATATGGCTCTCTTTACTAGTGTTCAGTAAATCGATAGTTAATGAAGGAATCAATTAGCAGTATCGTACATCGATGATATATTAATCGAGTCGATAAGATAAAAGACTGATGGTAGACCGACCATCTGGTCCCTACCGATCCCATGAGTTAAAGCGGCTAGTTTTTTGTTTCAGTAACATATCGAATTACTAACGATGCTGTGGATGTTCCTAACATGCAATTTTCAACTCTATTATTATAGCAATGTTAAGGTGCAAAATTCAATTTTGAATGATGCCCTGTCACTCCTGTCAGAACTGTAACAGACAAGTTTGCTAACGACACACAAACACAAAAAGTTTGTTTTTCTAACATCGCAAAAAGGTCGCAAATAATAAAAGCCATGATGACAATAGATTGCAATTTGAAGTGGGCCACTCAACTTACAATAACGACCCCTTGAATTAAATTATCAATTTTATTAGACTGAAATAAACACGAAAGTTTGTGCAAACAGCTTATGGTATACTGGTAACACTGAACAATTAACAATTAAACCAGTCTTCATTAACATAAGCTAATACAAATTTGTAATTTTTAGGGTGCCAGAGCCGAAGTATAACCAACGGAACTAAGATTCCGCTATAGCTGATCAACTGCTATAACTAGCTATTGCGGTTTATTAGCTATAGAGGAATCATCTGAAATTTTGATAACGCTAGAATGTAGCTTAAGCTAGAAACTAATATACTAGAAGTTAATATACTAGTGGCTAATATTCTAGAAGTTTATATGTTATTTATTTATTTATTTTTTATTCTAGAAGTTTATATGTTAGACGCTTATACCTACCTACTAGATTTAGAAGGTGTTAGTATTATTTAGTAGTTTTATTAGTTAGTAGAAGCCGATGAAATAATGTTAAAAACTTAATCAACATTTTCATTTAAAATAAGGAATCTTTTATTTTTTAATTTTATAATGTATGAAAGAAACGACGGAAATACTCATTTACACATTTCAATAAAAAACTTCAATGGACCGTATTTTTGTAGCTACATTTGCATATTTTATCTCAACGTCTGTTTCTGAAGCTTTCGCGCTATCTTTACTTTGCTTTCATTTTTCTTGGCGACATTCAGTTTTTCCTTTCACTCTTGTGACACCTTTGTTCCCTTACAGTAGAATTTTATATTAAATACATTTATTTTCACACGAACACAGATATCCTGAAATACAGGTAGGTTGGTATCTTTTATTTTAAGATTGTCTTTCATTTCTTGCTTAAAAATAAACTCTGGTAGATATCTCTTCGTTTATTCTCTTCTCTCGACATGGATTTCTCAAATACTCTCTACGTGCATGGCATTTGTCAGGGTAACATCTTACTATGTCTCGGTTACTCACGATGTAACTTACTTATGTATATTAAACACCTACATTTTAGTTTCGAAAAGTACCTACATGGTGTGAATTGGGGTGAAATTTGGAACGGAAATTGTTTATCGTGCATTAACACCTAAAGGAATTTTAATCTTGATGTAATAAATCAAGAATAAAACCGCGGTGTGTTTGAATTTTATTGATACATAAATACATAAAATTAAAACGTCGATTAACTTCCTTCTGCACAAAGTAATGCCTATTTAACACTTACGCGATTACCTTCACACGCAATTTGGCTACGTAATACTAGCAACGCAATACTAGACTACGCAATATTAGCTACACAATATTTCACTCTCCCGACGATATTTCAAATATAGGTGCTGTTCGCGGCTCTGACCGCGTGAAATACTGATCCTGTTCCGATGACACACAGGAACCTATTCTCGAGATACTAAGTAGACTATCTGCTATTCCACATCATAGTCTGTCTCTGTACCTAATTTCCAGATGTGTTCAGCAGAGTCAGACACTCTGGTGTGATTAAGTAACAAACAATCAGACATCTTCACAAATTTTTACATTTATGATAATTAAGTATGTGTTAGTAGGATTATTCAAAATTAAAACTAATGACCGAAATGAACAATTATTGTGATCCCTGATTGTTTAAAAAATATGAACAAGTATTGTCCATATTTTTATCACTCTATAAAAATGTCGCGTCTTTCTATGTGGGCACAGTTATTTTATTATGTACAGAAAAATTATTGCCATTTTTATAGCCCGAACACGCACCATTTCGGACGATATTTTACGAGGTAGAAAAATACGTTTTTTTTTTGCAAAGGCAGATCTAAAATTGTATGGGGAAATTGATTGTGGAAGTGGACTACAATACTTGCTTGTAAATTTTAGAGGTCGTAAAACGAATTGCCCAATGGGGCTCAAAAAATGGTAAGGACTAGGACAAAAGCTTACTACTATACTTTTTATGTCAAAACATATAGCGTATAGGATGTACAGTCAACGAAAAAACTAGCTGAACACTAACAAAATTATTTCAAAAGTAGCTGACTATACTATGTATGAGTACTAACATTTTGGTCAGAGCATTCCTTCTGTAAGGAACTGGTCGCGAGTTCAAATCCCGACTTGGGTATTCAATTTTTCTAATCTAAATCTATATTGTATACTACCTCTGTACCTACTTTTTAATCAATTATTTTCTTATTTGTTACAGGTAAGACATACAGAAGACTAGTTTAGTATAAGTACCTATAACAGACGCACGGTTTTGATAGGTAAGTACTACGAGTATTTAATACGTATACGGTATCCAATCCAACCACTAAAACCTCATTAGCAAATGAAAGATGTTCTTAAAAGCTAAACATACACATATTTTACACTAAAAAATTGCAAAAGTTAACCCTCACTAAATCAATGTCCCCAAGATCAACAAGCCAACCGAAGTAGGGGTAAAATAATTTCGAAACATTGATCCAAAAGTCTGATAAAGTAACTACACAAATTAACACCTCAAAATTTTATCTCGACTCCAATCAGGTCATTGAACTAACCCTTCGAATTCTGCACATTGAACTACCCAAAAAATACTGATATATTACACAAATATTTCACTGAAATGTAAACCTTATTTCGTTGTGATAAGATTAATAATTGATTGTAATTTGATATTGTCAAAAATTTCTGAATGTTGGTTACCGGCCTGGCCACCCTTAGGTGTGTCACAATGTCTTTATGGCTGGTTGGTTCGATTATGGTAATGTTAGCGTAATAACATCTCGAATTAACAAATGTAGTCGGACAATAGTTTGCACTCTGACAGTTCACAATTGACTTCGAAATTTCGTTAAAACGAGATGTGCTGTTGCAGCAATAAATAATAATAATAAAAATACATTTTAATAATTAGATACATTTAATTTTTATAATGTTTAACAATATTCTTAACTTTTTCAACAATATTCTTAGTTTTTTTATTAAATTATGATACTTAATACATATACATGTATAATATAAATAAAATAAAAAATAACCTTGAATATCGCACTACTAAAACCGAATTAAATTTTTTATACAAAAGGCGGTAAAAAGCACGTTCCTAACTATAATCTATTTATGTGCCAATTATGTGTCAATCATGCTGGCAGATGCCTAGATGTACCGGCTTTCAGCCGAGGGTGACTTGATCAAACGTCTTCCCGATACACTTTAGGTATATTTTGTATGCAATTCGGATACTCGTATTGTACTCGTACGTACCTATACGCGATACGGATGACAATGCTATAATTTCGTATCTAGGATGATTGAGCCAGGAAGAGGACAGTGGAACTATTTAATCATGTAGTTACCTAGTTAAATTAAGCTCTCGAATTAGGGCTGATAATGTGATAATATATTATTATTTTGTATTATTTTGAACTTGTAATTATTTTCGTATTTAAATAAATAACTTACATAATATATTGAGACAAGTAACAATTGATTACATTTATTGGGTATGGTAGCAATCGGTGTTTTTTATTTTTACAATTTAATATTAGGTAGGTAAGTACGAGTACTTACCCCCTCCATATTTTGGAGTAAATATTTTTTTTCGAAATAGTTTCATAGTCTTAGAAATATAAGAATTATAAGACAGTAATAATAGTTAAATATAAACATTTATTCCACATTTTATAATAGTGAAGAGGCTGAAGTCATTCAAATGTGTTAAATTAAATCACACGTCATACAGTTTCATAACTATTTATCATATTCAAGAAAGTGTTAAAATTTCAAACGTGATCATGAAAATATTCTAGATGGGTAAGTAGGTAGGTAGAATAATTATTATAATGAATTAGACATTTCATAATATTATTTCCAACTCTTTAGTATGTATTATGTTTTTCTCAACATGGTACATAGTAGGTATACCTGTAAGTAACAGATATGTCCCGTCCCGAACAACACGAGACTCGTACATCTCTGTTTTAAACTTTATTGTAACAGTTCTCCTCTATAACCCATTCTCCTCTCTTTCATGCTGGATCATATTCTTATTTACTAGGTACCTCAGTAGTATTAAACTAGTTTCGAAGCAAGTGAAACTGTCTTCAAAACAGCAGTGTAAAGTATTGACAAGTCATGCAGAGCAGTAGGAAAAATACGAAGTGAACAAATCTCAAAAAAAAATGTTGACATCCAATAAAAAAGGCAAAAATGTCCCATGAACGATGTAGGTTTTATTTAATTCCGAGAAAACATTACATGCCTAACTGTATGCTAATTGCGACGAATACGTATTGTCAAAAGGCATGACCCGCATAAACACCGGTTCGGACCAGAATTTAGTATTTCTGTGGTACCTAAGTATCACAAAGTTATTTTTTTTAATGTTAGAGATATTATCACTTATACTGTACACATAAATAAACAAATAATAAAAAGGGTACCTTATGCAGAAGATTCCCTCGTATTCGAAATGCAAACGGATCATGTTCGCTGTAACAGTAACTGGTGGTCGATAAAATGGTTTAAAACAAAAATTGGTAGTAACTAGTAAAGCTGAAGGCAAAGTCACCATTATAGACACGTACCATGTTACAATGGTGGCACTCAGCTTAACGGCCTCATCAAAATGCTTTTTCACTCCTTACAGCGCGGCGGGGCGCGCCCCGCTTATAGGCAGGGACTTAAAAACACATTCATAAAGGGTACAGAAACATACGGGGTACACTTTTAAAAGGTTACACATTGAATGTGTAACCCTTATAAAAGTGTTTTTGAAACTGTTAACCGTTACCACGGACGATTGTGTAACCGTTACAGAACCCTAACCGATATCAAACTGTTAACCGGTTTATAAGGGTGCACCGAAATAGCTGCGTTGCCACTCTTACTATTCTATCATTTAGCTAACAAATTTTTGAAATAATGGCATTTTGTTGTACACCTCGCTTGGCCTCGCCGCGTGTTATTCGATAAAGAGAGGTTTTTAGCTGAACTGAGACTACTTTGATGACACGTTATTATAATATTACTAGTTATTGCCCGCGGCTCCACCTGCGTCGATGTCGGTTATCGCGACCAAACATAGCCTATGTCCTTTTAAAGTTCATCAAAATCTGTTCAGTGGTTTAGGCGTGAAAGCGTAACAGACAGACATACTGTACAGACAGAGGTACTTTCGCATTTATAGTATTAGTATGGATATGGAAGTATGGATATGGATAAGTATCCAAGTATCCACCTCTTTTTCAAATAGATAAGTACTAAGTGACTGAACTTTGATTCCAGTGGGGTGAGCACGAACAACTATTGTATGCGTATCGTGAACGTAACGAGAGCACGCAGCATTGCGATTGGCCGCCTCCCTGAAGCCTGCCAATCACAATGCTCCGTGCTATCGTTACGTTCACGATACGATTACGATAGTTGTTTATGCTCACCCCACTGTTTACAATGTGACGTTATTGGGTAATAATTTGGGGTAGGTAGGTACTTGATCGGAAACCTTCGCGTGGTATACAGCACCGTATCTTGGCAACATTGGATCCTTATGATTGACACTATCGATTAGTGCTATAAAAATAAAGGGTGCTGCCTGGGTGAGCGAAGCTGGTTTTAGAAAATCTTTCAATGCAGTTTTGTTTCTTTTTAAAAATAAAGGAATGTCTTCTTTAAGTAAAATGAGCCACTTAAGGATTTATGGTAGTTTCCTTCCAGGGCCCGACTTATTTTTCCACCCTGTAGGTATATGTTCAAACTAATTGGTATGCATTTTTTTTTATCGTGTGAAAAGTCCACTTGGATACCCCCCGCCGCGCGCCGGAGCCGGTGAAGGAGATCATGTCGGACTTGAACCGACTAAAACGCACGCTGTCTCTGGGCCGTCGGTTGCCGGAGGCGAGGTAATCGTAAACATAACTATCCCTCGCACCCCGCCGACCCTGGGACCATTTATCTCTCCAGCTGGCCCTCTCCCGGAGTGGGGACCATGGAGTCCCCACCTCGCCCCCAAGTATGGGGAGGCACGCAATGCGTGCCGCCGCTGTGGCCTGCTTCTGCTAGGGTCACAGGTGGCCTCACCCGTCACATCCAGGCTCATGGGGGACGTAGGTAATTTTGTGACCTTCCACGACCGAGTTGCCTCCGCTCGTCACGGGCCGCGCGGTTTGCGTCTCTCCAACGCTGGTCCACTTTTTTTTATTTTTTATACCACTTAGGTGGCAGACAAGCACACGGCCCACCTGATGGAAAGTGGTTACCGTGGCCTATGGACGTATGCAACACCACGGGCGTCACACTCGTGCTGCCGACCCTGAAGAAACCTTCTAATGCCCTTCTTGAAGAACCCCATATTGTAGTCGCTTGGGGAATACACGAAGAGCAAAAATGATGCTAGAGTAGCTGGGCTATTAGCAGTTTGCCACGGCATGCCGCGGCGCGCTGTGGCATGCCGCGGCATGCCGTGGCAAACTGCTAAAAGCCCAGCTACTCTAGCATCATTTTTGCTCTTCGTGTATTCGAAGTTGGTTGTTGTTGGTTGTTGTTATGTAAGATCATTGTCGCGAGACAAATAAGGTTCTGCCGCGCGTAGATTATTTTATAATAGTCTATGTTTGATGAAGCTCTTCCACCGCAGTAGCAGCCCGTGCTATCCTCAAAAGTCACCCATAAAATGAGTACCTACTTCACGTGTAGAGCACATTTTGAGCACATTTTAGGCCCAAGATATAATTTCCTGAGCAATATGTATCTAGTAATGTGCCTTGCTATATGATTGATATTTATAGGTTGCACGCCTGTGGAATGCACTGCCTATTTCAGTTAGACGTGCTCAAACATTGGGTTCTTTTAAAAAACTGGTGATTGAGTACTATCTGTCAATATAAGTTAAGTATATTACCTATATTTTATGACTGTACATATCTGTACAATTATAATAATTATGTTGTATATATTGTAGGTATATAAGTATTGTATATATTTTAGGTAGGTATTGTATGTATTATATGTAATTTCAGCAATTTTTGTATTGTCCTTGAATTTTGGTTGCATTTCTCACACCAAAAAACCCACGTTTTTATTTCTATACACTCCTTTCCATCCAAAGGTTGCCTGGAAGAGATTGTTGTATACAATAAGGCCGCCCATTGTACATTAACGTGTTTGTAAATTTATTTTCATTTGTGTATTTTGGTGTACAATAAAGTATATATTATTATTATTATAGGTATCCTATAATATAGCTACGCGTGTGACGGACTTAAAGCGGCCCTAAAGTTCGGTGTGAGTATTATTTCTGTGGTGTGAGCCTACATAGAAGGACGCGACGTGTTGTTGCCATTCCGTGCAGATACTTAAATCATCACGTTATAACGTTATAAATCTATAACGGTTACACTTATTAACCGTTATTAACAGATATAAACCCTTAACACTTTCAATCGGTTACACTTTCGTTTCGGTTACACTTATAAAAGGTTTTGTTCTAAAACAGTTTCAAAAAACAGTGTTAAAACACTTTATAGTGGTTACTGTTTCGGTCCCTGCTTATAGGACCCGGGTCCGGGACCGTAGGAAGAGAGAAACACGTGTGCTGGTAAGGAATTCCAGGACTTAATGGTGCGGCAGAGGAAGGAGTCGCCGAACCGCTTGGTTTTTGATGGAACATTTTACACCATTGTTGTAGATAAATATACCTATCTACAATACGAGTAATTCTACAATATTTAGTTGAATTGTGGTTATTGTATCCTATTTTTATATGTACATAATATGTATTTTATCCCATTAAATATTTTCAGTTGAAATAATTGTGTAAGCGAATACTTTTTGCGTCCATAATCCACTGAGTACACTCTGAAAAGCAAGAATTGAAATAATTTAATTGTATAGGGCACATTACAATTGCAAAACGCTCTCCTGCATTTTGCATAATCTTACCACCGGTTGTTGAGTTTACACTTATAACCGTGTAATCCGGGTTTAATACTTCCTATTGTTCAGAAGGTACCTAAAGGGCTTCACCCTATTTCTAACGCCTTTTGTAATTGAAGAGCTCTCGAAAGGAAAGCTATGGTCAGCGTAACATAATACTTTACATGGCATTAAAAAAATATATGTTACCTAATTCCTGAACGTAATAAAGGTCTAAATAATAACCTTTTGACCACCGACCTGTGATTGTTTATGCAGTGTCGGGTAAATTTTGTGTAAATCAACGAACGCATCCGGGAATGCTAAAGTATCGTTGAGGTTTTGCATTATGGGAACGGGAACGTTTGAATATGGAATCACCTAACTTGGAAATAACCTAGTAGAAAAGAAGAGATGGAGTAAGCACGCGGACCCCAAGCTCCCTAGAGGAAAGCCTCGGATATAACTGGGAATAATAGTAAGATGATGATAAATGGTTATGCCCAGCAAGGCAATATTTGTATATCTTCATAAAAAAGATATTTTAAAAGTAAGTCCACTTAATTAACTAAATATGCGAATTTGCTTAATTGAAAAATGTCCGTACGTAGGCACTTATAGACACTTCTTACTATTATTTATTGTTCTATGCAAACTTTTTCCCTCAGCTTCAATCTTAATCGCCTTTGTTGTTATTCAGGGAATATTTAATTAACGTTTGTTATTGCTTGGTAGTTCACTTGTTTTTGTAAGGAATTAACAAGAACTTCAAATTCAAATGCAAATAACTGTATTATATTCATTAAGAACATTCATCTGGAACAACAGAGAGTTATCTTTGATATGGTTGGATAGCGACAGCATAGAAAGTTATACTTAATATAAAAAAATCTTTTGAGTTGTATTTTTAGCTTATAATATTATTCACCAATTTGTGGGAGTACTATATTAAATCGAAGGATGAGCCTGATTGGATAGCATGAGTTTGTACTAATGAAGGGTTGTTTAACTGCATAAATGTATATTACCTACCAATTACTTATTCATACCATTCATCCCATTCACAACTTCATCCTTTTAAAGATAATTTAAGTTCACCCCTACTAAATTAATATTAGTAACATTAACAGCAGTCCATCTGTTAATCCGAAAATGGCCGGTTGACGGCATTAGGATTCTATTACATGGAACTAAGGTAGAATTTTCCCAAAATCCGTTTAATCAAATCAAATTTTGACGACTTTGGTACTCAATGAGATTTAGTAAAATGTACTAAGAATGCCTCATTTAATGTTCTACAAAAGAATAGCCTTGAATCCCTAACAAGAAAGTCATAAATCATTAAAAAAAGGTATAAACAACTCCAGCTTAACGCGTAACATAAATAAGGACGAATTCAGATGAACATAATTTTCTTCTGAAGCACATTTTTTGCATCGCGAAATTTCTCGAATCCTTGAACAGTATGAAAATCGATTACGTGACGTCGTCGTCGCTCGCTTTGATTACAAGTTTAGGCTTCCATCTCAGAGTGTGGTCATTACACTCATCACTCATCAGTTAAACCTTCAGATCGCTTAGGTCTTCCTTGTTAAGTCCGACTAGAAGACCTCCCATCCCATGTGATCAATAAGCATTTAGGATATTCACTGTGTTCGACCAAAAAGTGGAAAAACACTAGCAGCCTTATTACAAAACACGGACTAACTCTAAACCCAGGTCTAAATCGTCTTTGGACCATGGTCTAAAGAAAATGTTATTACAAAAAGCGTTTTAGTACTAAACCTAGGACTATCTCTGGTCTAAAGATAAACCTGCGTGCCCCCTAGTTTAACGTTGGTCTAAGTAATGTCACAATAATAATACATCAGACTTGACATGCGTCATATTTTGGCATAGGTACTTTTTTTTGGAAGTTCAATTTTCGGCTGTCTTTCTCTTTTCTCGTTCCAACTCGTAAAATAACTTGCAAATAGGTATATTATGTATACTAAACTAAATTTAAAAGTGGGTATAAAAATTGGAAAAATTTTAGAACAGAACGCGCGAACTCCGGCAAACTACGTTTCGTTCCATTTAACGTCTTATAACAATGATAACAATATTATAACAATGATTGCTAAATAATAGCATAATAATGATATTATATTATAAAATAAAGTATAACTATTATTCATAATTGAATTTAATGAAAATATTTATGATTAAATATTTTTTTCAGCATTCTTAGTAAATATTATTTATTAGTTATTTCAGAAATTTTAGAAACGAAACGTTGTGACCGAATGATATCATAATGAATGAACAATAGTTGGAGTTATCTGTGGTTGTTATTTAGGCCAAGGTCTAAACCAGGTACTAAGTAGTCTCCGGATTATTCAGCTTTTGTAATAAGGAGAGGTATGAACCATGGTCTTGAGATTAAGCCTGGACTCTGTAGTTCGGGTCTAAACCAGACTTTGTTCCGTTTTTTGTAATAAGACTGTATGTTTTTACTGTCCAAGCGCCTCGGCAAGGACATCATTCAGATTGGGCTAATTTTTATTTTGCCGGCCAAAGAAAAAAAATACAATATTCGGTTAGAGCTTGTTCTTACTAACATTTTTTATTAGTGCGTCGAAGTTGAGGGACCACTTCCAATGGTTTTATTAGAGTTTAAAAATCTTAAAAATATACACTTTTTATGATACGAACTATTCAAAATAAATGAAAAATATTGTTATACATTGAAAGAATAGTTAATAAAAGCAATAAAAAATAAACCCCATACTGCATATTGTTGTTTTTCGTCCATTTATTTACGGCTAAAATTAAAAGTGTCGATTAAAGAAAACAAAATCCGCTAGAATTTTTCCTTATTAGCATTTTTTATTATGGCGTCAAAGCTGAGGGTCCACTTCCCTTGGTTTTTTTTTTTTGAGTTCAAAAATCTTGGATATAATACATTTTTTTAAACGTATTATTGAAAATGAATGAGAAATATTGATTTATATTGGTTAAAGGTGCATTTCCAATTATTGAACTTAGTAAATGTGTTGATCATATTCCACAGTTACAAGGCACTAATGGCAATGCCATAAGGTAGATTCGTGGACGATAGCAATCACGTCATGTCCAGGTTCGTCAACATTATATATACATTATCATAGATAAAACAAACAGGGTTGAGTGCAATGAAACAGTGTTATTGCTCGTGTATTTTATTTTTAATTGCTTATTTTTATTGCTTTATTGCTTTTATCAACTATTCTTCCAATATAATACAACATATTTATTATTCCTTTTCAATTATTTATTTTATTTAAAATATACGTTTCCGAGATTTTTGAACTCAAATAAAACCGAGAGCAGTATTCCCTCAGCTATGATGCTATAGTAAAAATGTCAATGAAGACAAGCTCTAACGGAATATCATATTATTTTTCTTTGGCTTCACTTTCAATTTTTGGACCTAACTAACGAAAAACAGCGATATGCAGTATGGGATTTATTTTTTATTGCGTTAAACAACTATTCTTCCAATATAGAACAATATTTTTCATTCATTTTCAATATATAATATCATAAAAATTATATGTTTCTAAGATTTTTGAACACCAATAAAACTGAGGGCAGTGGTCTCTCAGCTTTGACATAGTAATAAAAAGTGCTAATAAGGACAAGCTCTAGCGGAATATCATATTTGTTTTCTCTGACCGGCACTTTCAACTTTGGATCTCAATAAATGGACGAAAAACAACAATATAAAGTACAGGGTTTATTTTTATTGCTTTTATTAACTATTCTTCCAATGTATAGCAATATTTTTCATTTATTTTCAATAGTTCGTATCATAAAAAGTGTATATTTTAAGATTTTTAAACTCTAATAAAACCGTTGGAAGTGGTCTCTCAACTTTGACGCCATAATAAAAAATGTTAGTAAGAACGAGTTCTAACGGAATATCGTATTTTTTTCCTTTGGCCGGCACTTTCAAAACTAGCCCAGATTTGTATGGAGAGTGAATGTTGTCCTTTACGGGTCGATTTTTACACCTATCAAGTGTGTAAGCTTTGAGTGCAACCGAGTTAGGCGTTCGGATGAATAATTGATGATTGTATCATTGTAAATGTTTCATTGTTGTGTGTTCGAGCAACACACAAAACTAGTGGACCAATTCCAATTTACAGTTTTGTTCAATAGCTCATGATTAGACTTAAAAGTTAAAACCGTGAACATATCTTGTCTCGCAATGATAGCTATAGCCGAATACATAACAATAAACCGCAAGGAGGAAATCAATGGTAGGTGAATAACAGTTTTTTTTCAAATATTGAGATCCTAGATTTACGTGAACCAAGCCAATCTCAATTGCAAGCCAGTACAGCAGGTGTACGAGGTCTGCTCCAGACCCTGTACTCTAGGTGTAGGGGGGGTCAGCCAAACTTAATCCACCCAAATCATCATGGTAAGAAGAAGTGAGTAACTGGACCCCGGGTTCAAAACTGCAAGCTTTGGATACAGCCAAGATAGGCACTCAGATGAAGAAAAAGATTTAGATTGAATCGGAGGAGGGCTACAAATGGCCCGTCAGAGGATCTCCAGTGCTATAAGTGCGGTCTTGAGGGTAAGGGGTAGACCAGTCTGTCGCCCTAGAAGATATAGGCCCGAATGTTTTAGTGCCACGACATATTCCAGGTGTGAGTTACCAAACGGAAGATAATGGCTCTATAGAGATATATCCGCGGTCCTTAGTAAGCAACCATGTAGTTGCCACAATTCCAACACTTTACAGCTGCTGCTACTTCAATTCTTGACCCGGTGATCGTAAGGGTTTCTCATGAGAACAAGTGTTATAGATAAAATAATGAGCACTTACGTGTACGTGTAAGTGATTTGTTTTCTTATGGCTGTATGTACGTGATTGAGAACATGCAATATTGTGACTACGTGTCGTTAAACGTGTTGTCTTTCTTGAATCATTAGTTCCTTATCATACGTTGAAGCTAACTATCAAATAAGTAAGTAGTAAGTACTTATCTACATAATTCACGACGTAAATCAAGTTTTAGGTGTTTATTCTACAAACCTAATTGTATTTAAACTATTTATAGATCTCTAGCAGTCTGTTAAGTACCCAAAAACGGGAGAACTGCTTATCCAATCATTATTTTCTAAGTTTTTAGATAGTTTTTTTTATAAGAGAATTTGGAGAAGTCATGGAGGCTTCTCCAATTTTTCTTATAAGTGATGACAGTTGAGTACTTATTATTTATTTAATTAGATTTCTGGTTTGAGATTTGAGATTGAACAGATTTTGGGACTTTTCGCGATTAATTTTATTATTCAAGCAGTCAAATCGTAACCTCGGGTGTTGCAACGCACCCGTAACGTCCGCCAAAGTAAGTTTGCGAAAGGTCCTGAAATCACAGAAACTATGAGTTTACACCGCGATAGTTTGAAAAAAAAAAGAAAATTATTCATCCCTATCACTAAAATTATCCTAAGCCCTAAGCACTGAGCTTACAAATTTATATCAGATTTCTCAAAATCAAAGAGCTTTGAAATAACGTCATTATAATGTTCAAATAGGTAATTCCATTATTTAATATGAACGCTGCTTAAGACCCCATAACTTCGTATTCATCTCAGCACTGGCACTGATCAGACAAAGACTTAAAAGAGCCATTGTTGAACCGTGTCTGGTTTAATACCTTCCATTTTCACCTCGCTTTGTGAACAAGGAATGTCTTTCATAAGTTTTAGTTAGACTATATGGAGCGTTCAGAGTAATTGCTCAAGTTATGATGGCCGAGGCCGATGCATCTGTGCTCAGATAGTTTTATTGGTTGTCACGGGTTTGAAATGAGACGAGTTTTTAATATAGATCTGTATCACCATAGACTAAGGTAACTAGATCTTTTATCACGTTTCGATTCTCTATTTTTTTTTGTTGTATTTCAAATGATTAATCTTATTTTTGTGGCAGCTTCTTCCTGTAAATTAATTAATTATTCAATAATATCGTATCCAGTTGACTAGACTAGACTGCCTCTGTGGCGTAGCGGTAGTGAACGCGGCTGCTACGCAGGAGGCGCGGGTTCGATCCCCGCTCAGTGCAAATATTTGTATGCATGAATAAAAATATTTGCATTGGTCTGGGTGTTTCTATGTATAATATGCATGTATTTACAAAAAAAAAAAAGTATCTATATGTATATCCGCATTCTAGATTCCATAACACAAGCTAATTAAGCTTACCATGGGTCTAGATAGCGTTGTGTAGAATGTTGTTGAATATTTATATTTATTTATTTATATTGATAATATTGTATTTGTAGGCAATGGATCTACTTTTCCCATTACAAATGGCCTCAACATGCTTGATCAAAAAGTACCACCCTCTCACTTAATGTTGACGTTAAATAGCACTATGATGCAGCCACTGGTACAATGGTACTATGAAACGGTTTGTGATTATAAAGCTTTTCATAAATTTATAAGGGTGGTCATGTGCTAGTGACACGTCTGTATACGTATTCGTAAGCTACGACAATATGACCATGACCTTCAGTTTACCCCGTCATTCAGCCGAAATGGACCGATCATGGCTATTATCCGAATATGGCGGCAGCCGTTCCATAACTTCAACCCAAAAATGCCTGGTATTTTTATTTATATGTACTCATAGTTAAGAAACTAACTAAACTTTAACCTTAACAAATAAATTAATAACATTGACGTATTTTTAGTAAGTAGCTATATTTTTTTTATATTTAGTGTTTGCGCCATTTTTGAAAGCCGCCATCTTCTTGTATGACGTCGTATCTATAAAATATTATACGTCATTGATATTGATAATACATTAAAATTACAATTTCATTTGGAAAGTTAAATTAACTTAAGAAAATTTCCAATTAATATTTTTGTTGTATCTTATGTGAATAAAACTAGATAAGAAATTCGCCAGAGTCTAAGCCACCTGCTAAATGTCGGACGCACTTACTGTGTAGACTTTCCTCTTGGGATGAGTTGCTTCCGTAAAAGTCAACAAAATGAATGAAATAGTGAAAAGGAGTAGTAGGAGAGCGGGCTCAGGGCTGTTTTTGTATTGGTTCAATGACTGACTTTGAGAATGACTTTCGGATGAAGCAAGAGACTGTAGGTACTTAACTTCGGTGAAGAATGAAAATTTTCAAAATGAGCTTCCCTTATGTAGAAAAAAGAACTCAAGTACCTCGATATAGTTTGTCGTGCACCAAGCAGCCTATTGGAAAGCCGATGGGATGGGATTGCTAAATACCAGTGGCCCCTCGCCAATGGTATTTAGCATTTTTTTCAGATTTTTCAATCTATTATAGTCTCATCATCAACATCACAGATCAGTTGTAGCGTTAGTCCTGATGGTTTCCAGGATCCACTCTCTTTTTATGACTGAATTTAAAAAGTTGTTTTACTTACATAACACCTGCTGATGTGATGTAAAATAGAATATTTATATCTATCCATCTATTTATTTTATTGTAATACAATATCTACTTTAAATAATATAGCTATATTCACACATTCAACAAAAAAATCGTTATCAGTATCCAAACCACAATTGCTTCCATAAAAAAACAACTTTACCCGAAGAATGGGGCAAATAAGATAAGGGTCACTGACCCGCCTGAGACGTAAGGGTAGTTTCGTCACGTCGTTGTTTTCATATTTGTCCCCTTTATTCGCTTTGTTACACACTTGTAACCCGCTCCACCTTGCTTTGTGGACCAGACTTTTATTACCTACAGGATGTTTAAAAATTTGGCCGCGATCGCAATAATATAAGTACAACAACGGCATTAAAGAAATTCTTGATAACATGTTGGCTAGGTCGTCTGACTCCTTAACCCTGATAGGAAAACCTGCATCAGATTTTCGTTTATCACTCATCAGGTACACTGGCTTCCAGGTTAGATTGGTTTGGCCCCTGAAATTTTCAAGAGGTCTTTTGTACATTTAGTGGCCGTGTGTGAAGGATTAGTACCCTACATTATAATCTCATTCACACCAAAAATATATGTAGATGAAACAAAGTACAAGAAAAGAAATGCAGCAATTCACACTTCTAAATTCTCTTAAAGCACGACGACAAACAATTTTCCAATACTCTTCGTTCCACTTTCGTTACGCTTTAATACTATCAAGCGAGGAGACTCGACGAACTATCAACATCATTACTTCTTTGATCGAGGTCTATTTTATCTCATTGGATAAACAGTACCAATAAAAGTATAGTGACCTAGATTGCTGTCAATATTACTTTTAATATTACAACTTGACCGTATTTTGAATTGCACTATCCTGCTCTGCTCATAGAAATTCAATCAATATTATCAATGAAGGGAGTATGCAAACAAATCTAATTATACTAATAAAACTTCTTTTTCACTTTCGTGTTATTAAAAATTTCATCAACCTGTATACTATAAAGCATCGTACACACGATAACAGAGGAATAGTCCAACTAACCTCTAACATAATAAAGAGTTAACTGTGTGAATAACAGCATCCTTTTGTCCCCCTTTGTGGAGTTGTGAGAATATTTTCTTGATGCCACTGGGTCACTGTATGAAATAAAAACCCATTGTGCTTGTATTGTCCGAAAAGCATTAAGTAGTCAAATAAAGCACCCCCTTTTATAATAGACGCATATGAATTGCGCTAAACAGTAAACGGTCAGTTTCTCGGCATATTTTGGTCATTGTCCCTAATCGCATGCGTAAAGCCGTAAAGTTTCTCAATCCATGAGTATTTTGTTTTTTTTTTTGTAGGAGACATGAACTCTTTTTTTTTTAACTAGTTAACAGAGTGGCTTAAGTTAGCTAGTTGAAATTTGTATGGATTATTGAATTTAATGGCGGACTTCACTTATAGCTTAGTATTAAGCGGATTGAATGCGAATCAGAATTTCGTTGTTATCTAAACTAAATTATTAACTTTACACGAGTGTTTCTTTTTTTGGACTTCATACATCATACGTCATAACTACCCAGATATTTTGTTTGGATATGTTTACCCTTTTATCTTTCTTTTCGCATTAGGTACTTCTGTATTTTAGCGGGACGACTATGAAGTAGTAGTATGAAGTAGAAGGCCGGTTATAGGTACAATAGAATTCATGATAAAATCAATCAATCAATCAATCAATTAGCCTACTGCAGTCCACTGCTGGAAATAGGCCTCTCCCAATACGCGCCACGTTTGCTGATCCTCCGCCTTCCGCATCCAATCCGTCCCAGCCACCTTTCGCAGGTCATCAGTTCACCTAGCTAGGGGGTGTCCGGGTGTCCCACCTTCCGTTTACCTTCGCGCGGTCTCCACTCTAGGACTCGTTTGCTCCAACGGCCATCAGTCCTTCGGCAGATGTGGCCAGCCCACTGCCACTTCAGCCACAGAATAAGTAATAGCTTCAGCTTGCTTATTCTGCGAGCTATGTCGGTAACTTTGGTTCTTTGTCGGATTACCTTTTATCAAATAAAACTATTTATCAAATAAAATATTTATTCAGTATTGAAAAGTTAGCAACAGACGGACAATTGGCAATTCCGAAGCAATACTCATGAGAATGTAAATTGCTTTTGTTATAAAAACATTTATTGAATTAACCGTTTTGTTATGTAAGTATGATTTGTAATCAGCGTCAAACAAAGTGCAGGTACTAAAATTTCGTAAGAAAAGCATTAATGACGGAATACGATACACGTAATTATGAATTAAATCTTGAAACAAGTATAAGAATGGATAATCAGAATGACACACAGACACAGAATATTGAACAAAAAATAACGAAACTAAACAATAACAACTCATGAAAATCTAATAATATTTTTGAAATAGGTACCATACCTGCGGTCCTCGTTTCAGATGGTGCTAAATTTATTCCCATAGACTGTTATCTGTCTGTTCTATCCAGTAATCTTGAATAAGACGTCACATGATGTCATAAAGTAAGCAATAATCATCGATTATTGAGCTGTATAACGTGAAAAGACTTTCCTATGTAGAAGATAAATATTTGAGATTGAGTTTGAGTTTGAAGCGGTAATTCCTGAGATAAGTACGTTCAATCGCACAAACTCTTCAGCATTAAATTATAATTATGCGTAATAAAACAAAACCAATAAATTTTTAACGTGCGTTCATGAGCACGCGCAACGTGATTGAATTAAGAAATTATACAAATTGCTTTGCTATTGGATTATAATAAAAAAATTACAGGTATCGGTGGTTTTGTTTCAAGATTGCCTCGAGGAAAGTTATTACCTATCCATTACCTAAAAGTAGGTCGAGCTGGTTTTTACTTACAGTCGACAACTACGTTTTTAACCAAAAATCAAAACGTCCACGTCGCAGTTCAATCATCAGTCCAATTCCTGCGTTTAAATTGGCAATTTCACTTGCGGCCTATTTCAGCTACTATTTACTTTCTCCCATACCCTACATTTTCCGTTTCATAAGTGTATAATTACTGCCTTTATTGGCTCATACCATTCCGTAGGAGGCGTGTACGAAATTGTTGTTTAGCTCCAGGGCAGCTTAGGGCTTACACCGAATTATTGCCCACTTACGTGACTTCGTAAATTGGTTTTAGAAAGTTCGATGCAAGGGAATTTATCTCGTGATTTATTATTATTAGCTTCGTCGGGTTATTCGTGAGCTATGCGTTATGGTGAACTGTAAAGTTGCATTTTTGAATAACACCAATCATTAATCCACAACAAAATCTCGGAGCCTTTCAAGGACACGTTATTCAAGTTTGTTTCTGCTACTAGTGGGGTATTTCTAATTGTACATAAATATTACGTTGTTAATCACGTTTCACCCAAATGAGTACAAAATTTATTCAATTTCACACAGTTGGTTAAAAGTTTTCAATTCACTTTCAAAACGTCAAATGGCAATAAGATGCAAATTAAAATCGTTCAGGTCAAACCCGATCATGCTCTCATCGGAATGGTGATCCGAAACGAGAAATTTGGGACTTGTTGCAAAGATAACAATGGATGTTCAGGTGTTTGCTGTGACGACCTCTTGCGAAAACCGGCTGTGCGTCGTAAATGCATTATGAATAATATAATTTTATAATTAATTCGTAGTTTTTATGACTGAATTAGAAAACCGGATAACTGAGAATGTTAGTAAAGATGCGTATCAGGTTTTCACTGTTCTGAATGCGTAATAATAATAAATGGTAGGCAATTTAAATAGGTGTACTCGTAATACGTTCACGAAAGAACTGTCAGAGTTTTTGCTAGGTAACAGCCATATTTAATCTTAAAATTATGTATAAATCTTTACTTTTTGCTGTTCTCTACATGGTCATGTTATTTTAATAGGACTCCAACTGACACTTGATGACTATATGCCGTGCTATAGGTATAAAAAGTAGCAACTGTCATCTTCGGAATTAAACGCGTGAGAGCTACAGATACAATACATACAGACAAACACACATTACAACTTTAGTTTTATCTATAAATAATGCTGTAATGTCACTCTTTATGTTCTCCTTTTATTGTAATAAATATAACAACTTTCAAAGTATGGAACCTTGATAATAAGATTTCTTATCACTTTGAGAATAAGATAGAAACGTAACAACAAAATAAAATCCTGTGCAAATACCGTAAATAATAACCGATACTTAAATTGTTACCTCCTTGTTTCAGGTAAGTCAACGGATATCAACTGCCTTTTACGAGTTTCGTGAAGAAATATTATTAAAATGTCAAGAGACCCTTAACGGTACATATTATAAACGGTTAACGGCAGGCGAATGGGTATTTGAAAACGATTGAAGTCCCATGGTGAGTTAATTATGGGCTGGACTCTGTGACCCTTGTGACAGAGCTTTTGTACAGGGCCGCCAAATGGTTATTTAGTAAACAAAGTGAGGTCGATGACTCCATCTAATGACAGGTAAGTAAAGGTAAGGAACTTATTCACGGGAAGAATTTGTATTACGTAAGTACCACAACCTTGTTCAGTTGTTCTGTACATTGGACGTATATCAAATATTGTGTAGATATAGAAACTTTTCAATTTCTTCTGCCGGGACATATTGTCTCACAAAATGAACAGCTTTTTAAGGTATCATAAGCTGGTTTAGTTAAAATAAACGATGTTTGTATTTTACACGTCAATATGTCTTCATTCTGCCTGGCCTGGAGGTAAGTTAAGTGAAGTCTATAGAATAAAGGCCACTAATAGATGTGCGAAAACAGTGGTCTCCTATGTGAGGGCTTCGAATAATGACAAAGGAGAAGGGGCTGCCAGAGGATTGAAATATTTGTGTTTGGAAAGAAGTAAAAAATTTGCAACATTTTAAATATGTGTAGATACATATTAAATATATTTTAAGCACATATGAATGTCAATTGGTGATCAGCGTCAGAGATGATAACATTGAGAGGTAGCAGAGGAATGCTTAGAAAGCGGTGAGTTTTAGGGGAATAAATACGGAACAAACTTGCCTGTGAGACATTGCAATGATAACCGCCTGCGGGCAGATGTGGTTTTCTGTACAAATTCCTGAAGGGAGCAAATAGGGACAAGTAAATATTTTTGGAATTTAGATTCACCGGGAGTGAGTAGTGCCGACACGACGACGGCGACGCCCTCAAAATGAACGGGAAATCTTGCCACGTCCAACCATCTGCAAAAAATAAAAACTATATGAACTTGACCGATTTATTCATCAGTATCAATATGATTCACCTGCAGTTATAACCTACAAAGCATCTACATTCACTGCACATGTTCAAGTTCTACATATGGAAGTTTCGTGCCTAATTTGAACTCAGTTAGTCAACAGATGTTATTGTTTTGAACACGTTTTAGATTTGTATATTGATAGCTTTTGCAAGATTGACGGCGGTCTTCCGGACCTAACCCGTATTCCGCAGGGTAGGCACGACGGACACGTTTACCATTGAATGTCTGATGACGTCTGACTCAGAGATGCGTATACGCATATCAATGTGCAGTTACATGTTTACGTGTACTGCATGCAGTTGAGTACGAATTAGATATAAAGTGATAGACATGTCACAGCCAACTAGCTTAATCAGCCGTTCAATTAACTGCCTAGGCTGTCTGTTAACTAAACGGCGCCGTTCAAGTAATGGCCTGAATGATATTCAGCTATTTGATTAAATAGCTAGCAAATGACTTGGATGGATGACATTTAATTACTTGCCTAGCTATTTAATCAAACAGTTAGGGCAATTCTTCTTTGCCTCCTAACCTAATCTATCTAAGTCTGATTCCGCTACTCAATAAACCTATCACTAACTTTCTGTCTTATTTCTGGGTACCCCATGGTAGATACTAATGGCCTAAGCATTGGCCAGCCAGTTTGTTCAATGTTGTAACAAACGATACGGTTGAATATCATTCAGGTGGTTAAATAAACGGCGCCGTTTATTTTACAAGCTAGGCAGTTAATTAAACGGCTGGATAAGCTAGTTGGCTGCGACAGACATATTATTATGAGTAATTTCGTAATTTATTTTATGTAAGTAATAATTTTAAGTGAGAAAAGAAATGTTTTTGTAATTATTTCGTGACTAAATGTGGTGTAGAAATTAAATGAGAATTAATAGAAAATATTTAAATGCTAGACTCAAGTCTGCGTTTAATCTTATTTAGATACGTGTTGGTAAAATTCAGGTAAAATTAAAATTACTTACTGTTATTGTAAAGATAATTACGTATTATGAAATTATTGTGATTCCTCGCGTGTGTTTCTTATTTTCATATGTTTTTAACGAGTCTGTGATACAACGAGTCACTGTTGGATTCTTCAGTTGGGTTAATTGGTAGTGGCAGAAATAAGTTTAAAAAATATATAAAAATAAATAAATTTATTTCAAAGTCACAAAAACAGATAAGGTGCCTCAAAATGGGCATCAACAAGTGTCGTAGGGCCTGTAAAACTAATTTGCAGCTAAGACAAATAATAGAGGTAGGCAAAGCTCAAACAGAGCAATATGAGTCTGATATGTATCAGCAACAACTACAAATCAGGCGTTTGAATGACTCCTTAAATTCCATTACACAAAAATACCAAATTGCACAAAAAGAAATAGGGGAGTACATTGAGGCATTAAATAGCCTAGTGGACTCATGTCATAGTAATGAAGCAAGGTTTCATTCACTGGAAAACCTATACAGGCAGAGATGTGACTGGGATACATCCTTGCCGTGCTCCACCCTGTCTGTAACATCCCAGGAAGGGTTGACCTCACTGCCCTGTCCTGTCCCTGTAGACAGTGACAATTCTACAAAGTATAACATGTCCATCAGTTGTAGCCCTGTAACAACAACAATAAATAAACCTTTAAATACAGGTAAAACGGTGGTGTATTGTGATGAAATTGGTAAGGGTTTAAGTTGTCATTTGAGTGGTCAATTGGGTCATTCAGTCATAATAAATTCATTTCCTGGGGCCTCCTACTCCCAAATAATTAAAAGAGCAGTATCTAGTACACACTGTTCACAGACAACGTTAGTAATACTTGTTGGCAGAAGAGGTAAATCAAATATAAATGACTTCATAAGTTTTTATGATCAATTAACAAAGTTACCAATTAAACAGGTAATATTGTGCGCATTACCTTACAGTAAATCTTTTACAGTTGGGGAAAATAACATAAGGTATAATATAAATAGAAAATTACATACCATATCTACATATTGTAGGACCATAGATTTATTTGACTGTAATTATGTATTACAGAACAATTTTATATTGACATTTGATAGTTTTACACTATCGAAATCTTTGCAACGACAGGTTGCAAATGTACTAGGCAACTTTCTGTCTAATAACATAGCTTTTATTGAGCGACATAATAATAACAATACTGACATAGTGGATAATTTTATCCAAAATAAGTGACAGGACTTCTTGACAACAGATAAAAAATCTAGCAACTTTTTTTACAATATGTCCCAATGTACTGGACATGGTCATACGGCCTTTGAGACAGTCGAGTCTCCCGTATGCAATTTAAATAGTAAAAATAAGATATTAAACCTGGTGCACCAGAATGTTGAGGGCTTGATAAAGGGCAAAGAATTGGAATTGGAGTTGCACATGACCCTTAAAAATATCGATATTTTTTGTGTAACTGAGCATTGGTTGAAAGACCATGAGATCATGTTCAACTTCAAAAAGCACCAGGTCGCAAGCTCGTTCAGTAGAAGAAATTTCAAACGTGGAGGCAGCCTAATAATTATTAATAAGAATATAAAATTTAAAGAACGTAAAGACTTAGTAAGCCTCTCTATTGAGCGAGTTATTGAGATAGCGAGTATTGAGTTTGAGCAGTTCATTGTATTAAGCGTATACAGCCCCCCGGACGCGCCCTATGCAAGATTTGAAGAAAGGATGGAAGAAGCGCTTTTTAAATGCCGTTACTCCAAAAAGGCAATAATAGTTTGTGGAGACTTCAATGTAAATATTTTAGAAAACACCCTAGTGCCAGTAGAGAGAAACAAAATGTTAAATCTGTTCAAGTCCTTTAATCTTATTAATATGTTCTTGGAACCTACCAGAATAACTGCAACTAGTGCCACATGTATTGATAATATTTTCACAGATATTAAACCAATTAATAAATGTATTGTGGATGCGGTAGGCTCGGACCACCGTGGTCAATTAATATCCTGTGAGAGAAATAATTGTAAAGTTAGTAAAAAGGAAATTAAATTTGTGCCGATTAACCAGCATCGTTTAGACTCTTTTAAAGAAAGTATAGTGAATAAACTACCCGACTTGCCCTCGTATACTAGTGTAGAAGAGTCTTATGTGGATCTAATTAACCTAATCAATACTGAGTTTGGGAGAATTTTTACCTCAAAAACAATATCGATTGGCGAGCGTCCTATTTTCAGTGACTGGGCAACGACGGGAATCTATAGAAGTAGGAGGAGATTGTTTGATCTGTATTCTGAAAAATCATACAATTTCAACCCTGCTTTTCAGAATTATGTTAAAAATTACTCCAAAATATTCAAGCGAGCCTGTTCCTTTGCGAAGTCAAACTTCATTAAAAAGAAAATAGCGAATTCTGTTAATAAAATTAAGACTACTTGGAACATAATAAATTCTGAATGTGGGAAATCTTTATCAGTTGCAA
The DNA here is from genome assembly GCA_914767945.1 of Eilema depressum. Taxonomy (NCBI): domain Eukaryota; kingdom Metazoa; phylum Arthropoda; class Insecta; order Lepidoptera; family Erebidae; genus Eilema; species Eilema depressum. Next base: position 9,008,981 of record OU612026.1, read on the forward strand.
GAGATTTCCATTTAAAAATAGAAGATCGCCATGTCACGGAGGACATGGAAGTTGCGACAGAGTTTGAAAATTTTTTTACAAACATTCCCTTATTGACAACCAAAACTCTCCAGTCGTCTTCCACCTCCGCCGAGTCATTGCTTATGGAATCAGTAAAAAAATGTGAGGACACTTTCGTATTCTCAGTTGTTAATAGCAAGGATATCACCAAAGCGTTTAAATCTATTGATATTAAAAAGACCGCGGATCTATGGGGATTATCAGTCAAAACTGTATCAAGTATTATTGATGTCATTGCTCCCCACCTAGCAACTGTGTTTAATGACTGTGTCAGCAACGGTATATTTCCTGATTTAATGAAACATAGCAAAGTCATACCTTTGTTCAAGGCTGGCAGCACCACAGATCCTTCTAATTTCCGACCCGTTTCTGTGTTGCCGACCTTGAGTAAGGTATTTGAGAAACTAATTCTAGGACAGATGCTAACCCATTTTGGTGAAAACAAACTGTTTCATGATAAACAGTTTGGGTTTACTAAAGGACGTTCGACCACCGATGCTGGTGTAGAATTATTAAATTGTATTCACAAAGCCTGGGAAGATAAGCATGATGCATTGGGTGTCTTCTGTGATCTATCCAAGGCTTTCGATTGCGTCCACCATGACACATTAATCAGGAAATTAGAACATTACGGAATAAGGAACAAGGCTCTCGATCTTCTGACTTCATATTTGAACAATAGAATTCAGAGGGTCGATGTTAACGGTACACGCTCAGTAGGATCTGTGGTTTCGATGGGCGTTCCACAGGGTTCGATACTAGGACCATTTTTATTCTTAATTTATATAAACGACCTCCCTTACTACGTAAGAGACAAAAATAGTATTATTTTATTTGCTGACGATACTTCGTTAATATTTAAAATTAAGAGGCAACTAAACAATTATGATGAAGTGAATAGTGCACTAACAAGAGTGGTCCATTGGTTTAGTACAAATAATCTTTGCCTTAATGGGAATAAAACTAAATGTATTAAATTTACCCTACCTAATGTTGAACAGGTGGAAACCAATGTACAACTCAATGGCCAGGTGTTGAACCTTGTGGAATCAACAGTGTTCTTAGGTTTAAGTATTGATGCCAAACTGCAGTGGGGATCACATATTGATAAAATAGCCAGTAGATTAAGTTCAGCTTCCTACGCTGTAAAAAAGATTAGGACTCTGACAGATGTGGATACGGCTAGAATAGTTTATTTCAGTTATTTTCATAGTATTTTGAGCTACGGAATTCTCCTTTGGGGTAATTCCGCGGATTTGAATACAATATTTATATTACAAAAGCGGGCTGTGCGAGCTATTTATAATTTGGGCCCAAGAGTCTCCCTCAGAGAAAAGTTTAAAGAAATAGACATTCTGACCGTAGTGTCACAATACATTTTCGAGAACCTAATGTATGTAAGGAAAAATATTTCCAAATTTCCAAAAATTTGTGACAGGCATAACGTAAATACGAGACATAAAAACAATCTTGTAGTCTGTGATAGCAGACTCCAAAAAATTAGTAATTCTTTCCAGGGTAACTGTATACGCTTTTTTAACAAGCTCCCTAATGAAATTAGGGATTTACCTATAAATAAATTTAAAAATGAAGTTAAGAGGAAATTGTGCCAAAAAGGCTATTATAAAATACAAGAATATTTAGATGATAAACTTGCTTGGAATTGAGCTGTTCACTCATGCATGCTTCTCAAACAAATGATTGTATTTAGACTAAGTAGACTAAGCATTTTTTGTAAATAGACCAAAAAAAAAAAAAGCCCGCTGAGTTTCTTGCCGGAGTCTTCTCAGGCCGGGGCCGCGTTTCGAACCGGTGGTCCATTTGCTAAGCTAGTCTTTAGTACATATATGTATATTATTGACGTTTTGTAAGTGCCGTTTTGATGGTCTATACAGAATAAATGATTTTTGACTTTGACTTTGACTTTGACTTTGTTAGTTTTATCTTTTAGTAACAGATGTTTATTTTCTTCATTAAATCTTAAATTGTAGAGAGTTTTACCGCAGTTTCACCGTCACAGTAAAATAGTTAAATCTTGAATCTAGTTAGAACAGTGTTGGTCCTACTTGAAAAATTTAAAACGTGAGAACCAATTTTAGTTTAATTTGATATTCGACCATACGATTTTTATTGTTGTTAGTTGTTACTCGACCTAACGAAAATTATTATTTTAAAGTTATCGCAAGCTTGCATAAAAAAAAAACCTCCAGATCCAATTAATAAAGCCGATCAATCATTCGATATTCCCTTACCACTCCCTACTGTCCTACACAGGTGTTTACATACTAACACAGTAACCCCGATTCCAGAGTCCCTCCCTGTTCGCTGATCGCATCGTAGATTTAAAATAAGAACCCGAGATCTTGATAAAGAAGAGAACAAGCTATTATCGAAAATTATTATTCTGAAATCAATTTGCAAGCTTGCATCGAAAGATCAATGACCCCAATTATTAAGCCTCAAAACGATTTTGATATTCTTAAAGCACTCCCTACTGTGTAACACAGGTGACTGCATACCAGCACAGTGACCCCGATTCTCCCGAATGCCTCCCTGTTCAATTGTCGATAGGTAATCTCTCCATCTCACTTTGAAATTAGGATGGCGAGATCTCGATAAAGTCGAGAACTGGCTATTGTAGTAACACTATTGCGTAAGCTTTTGTGGAGTAAGGGATTATTATAGTTAATAATGGATAATAGGGTACATATTTCGGTTATAATCGTGTGAATTTTTAATTATTTTTTGTTTTATGGAATATGTTGTTATACGATATAGATGTAATTAGAATTATCTTGCAATTTGTATTTTTTTAGAGCATGTTTTCTTGCAAAATAATCACCTACCAATCACTAGCCGTTGCACTGGTTTTATTTATTTTTGAACTTGCACTATTTCGATATTAAACAAGCTGAAGATTAAAAGTTTGTGTGTGTTGTTTGTTTGTGTGTCAGTTTTTTGTGCCGTTTTATAAATGTAGGTGAAAAGAAAGGTACTTATTCTTTATAAGCATTTGTCAAATTATTAGGGGCCCCGTCAATCAAAGATCAACTGAAATATCATCAATAGCGGACACTATCGATAGTGGAAAAACAATGTGTAAGTATTAATTAAGTCACAAATAGATTATAACAGGTAGGTATAATATATCTTACCTTATTAAGAACTCAATTTTTTTTTTTTTTGCTATAGGTAAGTTCCGATGTAATCTTCTTATGTTCTCTTTGCAATTTTCTGTCAGTCAGAGAGCTTCGAAGTTAAATGCAGTAATGTAACCCTCATAGGTAGTTATTTATGTGATAGGTAGCATTTGTATGCGACGCGAAGCTGAGTGAGGAGGCTTGTAGCATTTATGACAGGTGACTATGACTAATATACAACTAACAGGTGGAACACATTGTCTGGACATATATTATATTTTTACCCCGACTGCCAAGGAAGGATTTAGAATCTATTTACTGACTTACTACCATTTCTGCCTACTTATAAGTCATAAGCATAACTTAACCATCACCTACCTAGCGTGGTTTTCGTTGCATCTAAGACTTTTTACCCTAAAACACAGGATCTGGTTACTCCTTCTTTCTGTCGTACTTAAGGTTTTACGTATGCAGTTTATGTATTTCCTTTCCACAGATAGGTATTCGAGTATTATTCAATGTAAAAAAAAATATTGTTTTTAATATTTTGGTAATACATTTATGTACATAATATAATAAGCTACTTTTGTCGTTGACTATACCCACATTACTTTACTAATAGCACTGCATTCGTGGGACGGAGTCTTTATAGTTTATGGTGTTAATTCCCGTTAATTAATTGTTGGGTATTATCATGGAATAGGAATTGTCTTGGAATTATATACCAGTACGTGTTTCGTACAGTTCCGGGACCATGAATGATGAGGCCTTCCAATCCAACTGAGCCCCGTCATTGTACTTACTTCACATTATGAAGTATTCCATATTGGGCACCCGTTTTAATGGCACCTGAGTTAATGGCACCTAAGGTATTCCACATTGGGCACCTACCGATATTTTTCGCAGGTGCCATTAGTGGAACAATTTATAAATTAAATTTTTATTCCACATATGGCACCTACGGATAAGTAGTTACTAGTGTTGGGAAGTTTTTATTTTAAAGAACGTTAAAATAAAATAAAAACGATTGCAATCAGTAATAAGTTTATTAACTAATCTAATAAAAATAGAACTTCTTTATGTGTTTAATTATTTTAATATCACAATCAGTTTCTTTTAATCACAAGTGTTACAAAATCAGCCTTAAATTACAATCTAGTATCCTTAAAATATATAATATTACAAATAACTAAAAAAATAACATTATGATGACAAAAAATCAATACTTGGCACTACAATTTTGTAAAATCAGTCTTATTTCTTACGTAATACAAAAATTAAAAACATTTCAAATTTGCCAATAAAAAAATGTAAAAAAAAGTAAAAAAAACGATTGCAATCAGCAATAAGTTTTAATAACTTAATAAAAATGTAACTTCTTTATCCGTTTAGTTATTTAAATATCACAATCAGTTTCTTTTAATCACATGTGTTACAATATCAGCCTTAAATTATAATCTTATGTCCTATAAATATAAAATACAACAAATAACTAAAAAATAACATTAATATGATGACAAAAATTGTAAAAATCAGTCTTATTTTTTATGTACTATAAAAATTAAAAACTATGATATACTTAGGATAGATTTAAAAATATCAATAAAATCATATCAATACTTGGCACTACAATTGTAAAAATCTTATGTACTATAATATATGATTTACTTGGGATAGATTATGAATCACAAGTACCTAAAAAGGTCAGCGCATAATTAAAATGTGGCTATTTTTTTAAAATCGCAGCTTCTCAATACAGTGACCAAGAGTAATAAAACCATTTTTATACTCTTCAACGCGTGTAAATCTACATTAACTTATAACTAGAACGTAAATAACATTTAATTTTTTTTCTCTCTTTTCTTTCTTTTCTTTCCTTTTTTTCCTTCATCAGAAGGATCACGTCATCTCTAAGTCCCCTCGCCCAAACGTGCCCATCAGGCCCGCGACGTTTCCCCCTTTGTATGGCCAGGGATATATTCTGGGTCAAATATTGCCCCGAGCGCGGATCCTGCCCCTCCCTCCGCAGTCGGCACCCCAAATCAGCCACGAACCTCTTAGCCTCTAGGCCCCATGAACCCGCCGTCTCCACTGCGAACGGGACGAAATCATATCCCGCGGCCCCCAGGGCAGCGTACTTACTATGTTTTAGCAATGCCGCGGACTCGGCTCCCGCACCGGCCGCCCTCTGAGTAGCCGCGAGGTGGCACGACGCGAAGGTACAGACGCACGTGGCCAAATGAGGGAGCGACCTCTCCTCCACGGGACCAGAGTCAGTCCATCCGGCCGTTTCCCGTCGGTGCGCGAGAGGCCCGGGGGCTCCAAAATGCAGGGGATGCCTGCGGAAACCAATGCCCTTCTCATGATCCCGTTTATGGCGTGGTGCCGGGACCTTCGGCCAGCACTTCGAGTGCAACTAAGGCCGTGCAGCCCGTTAGCCTCCACCTTTGCACCACAAATGCACGTGTGAGGCTCGCATACGGTGCAGCCAAGTCTGAGTCCGGCTGCCACCCTGAGAGAGTCATTGTCCAGCAACGTGCCCAGGTTAGGGGATGGTAGGGCATGCAACCAGGCACCCGACTCCGGCTCAGAGGAGGCATTGAGACGCGCTAACTCGACCCCCACCGCGCTATCGCGCAGACGAGCGAGTATGCACGTCCCGGACGCGTTATCCCAGCCCCTTTGCTCGCCCGGTCTCGCGGGTGGAACAGCCTCCAGATACAATGCGGTCCAGGTTTCATGGGCTTCCCTGAAATAGGGAATGCCAATGTCAGTACCTACGCGCGATAATAAACGGCCAACCAACCGCGAGACCCCATGGGAAAAAGCAAGAAAGGCGATCGGGCCACACTCCTGCAAACGGCGCACTCCTAGCCCTCCGAATCGGGTGGGCAGGCTGGCCTGACACCACTGCCGCTCGCTAAGGCCCACATTCAGAATCTCCTCGACGATGCCTTTGAGCGCTTCGTCAAAACGGAGGACTTCGTCTGGGAACTCTCATGTCGGCGTTGTCCGTATGACGTACGTCAGTTTAGGCATCCCGAAGCAGGACCTCAACAACGACAGGGACACGTGAGCCGGAAGGTGGCGAAAGTGGTCCGCCAGTGAAGCCAGGACCCGCGCCCGGGCGGCCAAGTCGATAGGCATACCCTCCGGGAAAAGCGGCGAGCCTAAGAGGCAGAGCGAGTCCCAATCCATGAACCGGAGTCCGGGAATTAGGGACATAAAGTTCGCGGTCTGTTCCTGCGCCATTGAACCACAGGGATAAAGCTCGCATTTCGCAGAGTTTATCTCCAGGCCCAAATCTTTCAAGGCGGGGAAGAGCGCTTCCACATCCCGCAGTACCACGTCGGGACTGCCACCGATGGTTCCGTCGTCTAAGTACCACACGTTGAGGGGGCTCTGTAACGACTGTATGGCTTTGTGAATAGCCATGCTGAACATAAGTGGGCCCAGTGGGTCCCCCTGTTGCGCACCAACCTGAGACCATATCGTTTCGCCGTCGTATGACAGTGAGCTGCGGGACCCGTAGCACTGGCGCAGGAAGGGGAAAATTGATGGCGTCAGATCTCTCACCTCCGCCAGCAACGCTCCCCTATCAATACAATACTGTTGAAAGCATTGCGTATGTCCAACTTCAACAGGACGTCATCGCTCCCCTGGCGCAACACAAAAGCCCGCGCCGCGTGGATAGCCGCCTCGCAACCAAGAGGCGTGCCGAAGGCCGAAGCCCAGCTGATGAGGTTACAAATAAGGTGTTACTGCGCCTCGGACCGCCCTACAACATAACTTTGCCACCAACCTTCGGACTGTACTACCCACAGCGATAGGTCTGATACCACCGTCCTTCTTTTGGAGGGCAAAAAGAGATCCCCCGTATAAAAAGGAACAGACATCGTCGCTCATCGGAGGTCAATTCCTCAACGTGGTCGGGGCGCAACCCATCCATACCGGCAGCCGATCCACGAGGAAAAGATCTAATTGCCTCCGACACGTCCCCGATGCTCACCTCCAGGCAAGGCGAGGAATCGATGTCTGGCACCGGAGGAATAATTATTGGACGAGCGGGCGCGGGATGTTTGTCCCTCAGGGACGCGAGGGTGTCAGCCCCGCGGGGGACAAACGAGCAGTCCGAGGTGAGAAGGCGCGCCGCACCTCGAAGGTCCCCCTCATAAACCTTGGCCTGGACCGACTTGTAAAAAGACGGTGACCTTTGGGGCAAAGGGTCTATTGGGTACTGCAACTGGATGGTCTTTGTTATATTTTCCTTTACCCTCGACGTAAGCGAACGACCGTCCCCCGCCCCTGGCAGTCTCAAGGCAGTGAACGCAAAAGACAACAGGGACGCCCAGTCGGGGGCCAGATAATAGCTAAGACACTGCTCAATTAAAAAGGACAACCTCCCGGCTGCCAAATGTCTCGCCCCCTTCGGCACATGCCTGAGAACCCGAACTCTCGACCCAAGAGAGGGCAAGTCGCTAAGGCCAAACTCCGCCCGTGTGGTCACCGGCGACCCTCTTCCCGGAGACGCGGTATCCCCGGGCACCGCATCACTACCGACCCAAAGCCCCCGCGCCGCTAAGGACGCCTCGACGCCCTTATGCATTCTGCCAATGTGAACCCTAAGCCCGTGAGGAAGGGCAAAAAGCCTAGCCGAGCCCGGGCAGTGTGGGCAAGGGGAGCGCGTGGGACTCGCCACAACAATAGGTACACGTACGAAGCGAGGAATTTTAAAAATAATAAATATTCTACAACATTCTACACAACGCTATCTAGACCCATGGTAAGCTTAATTAGCTTGTGTTATGGAATCTAGAATGCGGATATACATAATTTAATTCTTTTTTTTTTTTTGTAAATACATACATAATATACATAGAAACACCCAGACCAATGCAAATATTTATTTTCATGCATACATATATTGGCACTGAGCGGGGATCGAACCCGATCGATACGCAGGAGGCGCTCCTGCGTAGCAGCCGCGTTCACTACCGCTACGCCACAGAGGCAAACAATATCAAAAGATCAAACACAATTCCTACTAATCACATTAAATATTGTGCCACAGTGCCATATTAAAATAAATCGATCAGTCACGATCGAGAAGCTGCGATTTTAAAAAAATAGCCACATTTTAATTATGCGTTGACCTTTTTAGGTAATTGTGATTCATAATCTATCCCAAGTAAATCATATTATAGTACATAAGATTTTTACAATTGTAGTGCCAAGTATTGATATGATTTTATTGATTTTTTTAAATCTATCCTAAGTATATCATAGTTTTTAATTTTTATAGTACATAAAAAATAAGACTGATTTTTACAATTTTTGTCATCATATTAATGTTATTTTTTAGTTATTTGTTATATTTTGTATTTATAGGACATAAGATTATAATTTAAGGCTGATATTGTAACACATGTGATTAAAAGAAACTGATTGTGATATTTAAATAATTAAACGGATAAAGAAGTTACATTTTTATTAAGTTATTAAAACTTATTGCTGATTGCAATCGTTTTTCTTACTTTTTTTTACATTAAATGTTTTTAATTTTTGTATTACGTAAGAAATAAGACTGATTTTACAAAATTGTAGTGCCAAGTATTGATTTTTTGTCATCATAATGTTATTTTTTTAGTTATTTGTAATATTATATATTTTAAGGATACTAGATTGTAATTTAAGGCTGATTTTGTAACACTTGTGATTAAAAGAAACTGATTGTGATATTAAAATAATTAAACACATAAAGAAGTTCTATTTTTATTAGATTAGTTAATAAACTTATTACTGATTGCAATCGTTTTTATTTTATTTTAACGTTCTATAAAATAAAAACTTCCCAACACTAGTAACTACTTATCCGTAGGTGCCATATGTGGAATAAAAATTTAATTTATAAATTGTTCCACTAATGGCACCTGCGAAAAATATCGGTAGGTGCCCAATGTGGAATACCTTAGGTGCCATTAACTCAGGTGCCATTAAAACGGGTGCCCAATATGGAATACTTCAACATTATTGGTGTCTATAATAGTGATCCTAATTTCTGAGAGGTTACCTTCATAACATTATAGGCTTATAATAGGTAGATAGGTAGGTACTAAGTCAGTACCTACATACCTACTTAAAGATTAATACCTAAGTAGATACCAACATAAACCTAATAATAATAAAAAAATATTAATTACCTACCTGCTTATGGTAGTTAGGTACTACTACTTACACAACAATAGGTAAGTAAAGTACCTAGGTACTAATTCTGATCAAGTTAGAATCCAGTAGTAGTTATACATACGTATAGAAAACAAAACGAAAATCATATCCGAAACACAACGAGATTATTTGATAAAATAATGAAATTGTTGGCCATTATTATTATTTCGTTTGTCTCGGTGCATGCGCACGGGCACGCGCTCGCTGCATCTCCGGCGCGCCGAGCGGAGCCGAGCGCTTGATGCGACGGGCGACGACTACAACAACCAATCAGGGCCTCAGTTGCCTTCTGTCACTCAATGCGTGTGGTAGTGCCGCGCTTCGTGATGTGACCGTTCACACATCGAATTCATTTTGAAAATTTAAATTCCGAATGTTGACTATGGAATAATGTGCATTTTAGAGTGAAAATGTGCTCGGTTTTTGATGGGATTGTTGAGTGTTAATTACTTTGATCGATATACCGTATTCCTATTATCGAAATAACATTATTCTGGATTGTTTACTATGGTGATCGTCAGTGTTTTCAACAGGTTAGTCTGATATTTGAGGAAATATACATTGTTGCATGATTTGTGTTTTCACTTTTGATTGAATGGTTGTTTATGTATGTTGTGTATGCAATTATAAATGATTGAAATGTAGGTGGTACCTATGTATTGAATTGGTGAGGTAGGTACTCAAAAAGCCATCTCGTTTCGATAAAATGGCCCAACATTTCAGCTCACATAAAGTTGATTTGTAGTACCAAACAATTATACCTACTTTAGAATGTTTCAATATCGTCAAAGCGTGGAGGAAGAAGATACCTACATTTTTCGTCACGCTTGATTAAGTATGCCTGTAATAAGTAATAACAGAACTTATAGGTACTTATTAGGTAATTGTTGTGTTTTCATTTAAGTAGCCATAATAATAGGAACTATTACCTAAATATCAATAGAAAGTCGCTGAGCTTAAGGAGGCGGCTACTGACAGGTGACAAGGCATTTGTGGAATGCAATCTGATTTGATTCCCGAGCGCGTCAAGTGTGGGTCATTTCATAGGGGCACTCATAACTACCTGGGTAGAGATTAATTCATTATTGCCCTACCACCATCGATATTCATACGCATAATAAATGTGATTATTTTCATAATTTTGACATAAGTACTTACATTGATGATGTACTTACTTACCTTCTTAGGTACCCACTGATTGAAGACTAAAGGCATTCGACTGAAGACAAAATATTCAATACTTCCTTTTTACGTTTTTTTAAATATGAAATAGTAGATACCTGTCAAGTACCTAGTTATAAATAACTAGGTATTTTCAATACCTACCAAAGTAATACATATATGTACCTAGTAAACAAATATACCCTGCGCAGAACTACCCATTATGTTAACAATAGCTTAACCTTATAAGTACCTACCTAGGTCCTAAACATTCTAAAGCATTGATCAGAATAAGTAGCCTAATTGAAGAAATAAGGTTAGAAGAAAAAGTCCTGAGATGCGTCCATCGTACCTTGCATCTTCCAAGTCGTAGGTATTTATGACACATACCGGTATTGTGGAATTCCAAATATGAATTAGTAATCAGAATCATATATATATTAATCTATGATCACAACCATAACCTTTCTCACTAAGGATCTATAGTTAACATGATTCATTAGTTATTTCACAACCTGTGTGACTTCAGATAAATTCGGGTTGTTCCGTATTGATCCCACGAAAGTTGTCCCGTTCACATTATAGCGAATCATCCAACAACATTACATTGTAGGTCAATGTAGGTAATAATACTATCTGTTGCCTGCGGCTCCGCCCGCCTCTGATGTCAGTTATCGCGACCATACATAGCCTAGTAGGAGTAGTAGCAGTAGCACAGTATATTAGTTATTCTGTGGTAGTAGGCCTTTTCCTGAACTCTAATCTATTTGTGTAGGTATCAAATTTGATCACAATCGGTACAGTAGGTAATTAAAGTATCTATTACAGATACAGAGACAGACAGACGATAGACAGAGTTAACTTTCGCATCTATCTATAATATTAGCACAGTCTAACGAATATGAATTCGTTCCACTGTGATATTAGTATGGATTTATTCAGATTTATAAGGACACACAAGGTCAACCAGCAGATCTTATTCCCAGTGGACATCTGCTCTATGCTAAAACACATTTTTTATATATAAGATTTTATCTAAAATTAGTTTACACGTTACTGCAGAAATATTAAGACTCACTAATACAAGTAAAATAACATAATGTTAAAACCAGCAACCTTTCAAAGCCATACTCAATTCAAATAAATAAAAAAAATACTCTTCGTCACAGGCTGCCAGCAGTGCCAGCACCTACGTGATTTCTAAACGATTAGCGACACATTGTCGTGTCGTGATGCCCCTAACAGGCAAGACCCCTTGTAGTAGTGATATCGTACCCCGTTATTCCCAAAGTTCACCGTTCCTGATTCGACACGGTAGCTCACTAACCAACATTATGTACGAAGCCGCACCTGACGATGTCGTGACGCTTCCATCACACTCTTCCGCACCACATTCCCGTATCATCGTCATACTCTAACGCTTGCGAAGCTAATTACGTCTTAATTAAATTTACACCTTTTTTTATCCTCATATTGTCAACTGCTTCTTCCTTTAGCGATATGACATGAATAAATCATTTGTCGCATTTTCAAACGAATTCTGTCGTTCATTATAGACATTTATTCTGTGGTTCGGGATTTAATTGAGAGGCTTAAATTGATTGACTTAGATCGCTCGAATACGTTTCTGATTATTGCTCGGGACCTAAAATGTGCTCTAGCCTCTAGCAGTACAAGTTTCCTGGGTGTCTTTTGAGTATAGCAACCCTGTGCTACTGTGGTGGACGAGCTCATATTCACCATTCATTTCTCATATTACAAAACAATCAGCGCGCGCCAGGGTCTCGTTTGTCTCGATTTAGGTCTATGATAGATAAGTGTCCTGAGGTATACGCATAGCTTTGAGAAATGGAAACTGATTGATCTTCAAATGTGTATGCATATACTCACTACTCACATGTTAGGTTGTGCACTTCTGCGAATTATTGGTATGTGGTTCCCTCCCGTTACTGGCGTGCCGAGTGTTTGCTTGCCTGACGCCGATGTATCGGTGACATAGATATTGGCCATTAGCGTGTCAACATCAACATTAAAGTGCATGATTGATTAACCCCTCATTGCCAACTGACACCATTATAGGGTTTCTAATAAATTTTTTGGTCATTTCAACCTTAACTTAACTTTTTGTTCATTCTGTCTATGATGTTAGATGTGGTTTTTTGATTTCTGCCAAAATTACATTTATAAAACTAAATCCATTATCTTTGCTATTGTGCAAAATAATTGATTTTATGTTATTCATAACTAAAATTAGCTACAGAACCATCCATTTCCATAAACTGGCTGATAATAAATTTGAATAGAAACGTCAATTAAGAGTTGAATTCAAATTTAACGTGGGTGATACACTCAGTGGCAGAATGAGCACAAAAAGCTATAACATCATAGCGAAAGTGTAGAGCGTCAGTGATAAATAATGTTCCAAAAATTTTAATGTTATGCTAAACAAATTGTTCACGGGTAAAAGTGTAAGTTAACAAGAGTGGAAAATGCTCACTGTGCGGATGAACACAGCCAATCTCATACCACAACGCTAAATGCGTGCAGATCCCGCAGATAACATAAATGTGCATTAAAACATTCTCAACACGCGCATTAACCTGAAAACAGTCAGCTAAAATTACTACTCTTAAATACCGCAGTTAATTTTTTAAACTTCTGTTTATTACTGTTTCGCCTTACTTTTTCTAGAAAACAACCACATTTACGTATAATATCGCATCGCATTAATAACTTCCTAAGTACTGGTTGTTGTTTCTCCCAAACTTTAAGCAAATGAAGCGTAAGCTGAGAAAAGTCCTTTATTTCTTCCAAACTGTAATCAAGTTAAAAACTCTCTCAAGCAACGAAAGTGATAAAAAATGACCACTTTAAGGAATAATAAATCATTGCAGTTTTTGTCCACGCTGATATTCGAGAGTGGGACGTCGGTGAGCAATGAATTATGTACCATGTCCTCGGTCCTCGCCCACGGGCATATTTACCTCTCAAAGTGCTCCTAACTCATTTACAGATAAAGCACTTGTCGCTTTATCGACCTTATTTCTATATGAGCAAGATTCATTTCATATTTATAGTGACATTTTAACCCCGAGGTCATTCACTGCAGCTACTTGACTTGAGATGATTTTTGACTTGATTATATTGGGAAACAATTTCATATATGCTTGTTCTACTATCAACTTGGCTGATTCCAGGAAGGAACACTTTTTTATGGAGTTACCAAACATGAATTCCGTCAAAACTGCAGAGAAGCATGCATTGTTGGCAAGCGGTGTACTGTAGCTTGCCTTTTATTTCCTCTTCTATAAAATGGAGAGTCTATGAGAAATATCACTAGAAATTTGCACTTGGCATCTGGGAAATGATTATTCTAGTTGTACATACCATTTTATTCTAGATCACACAACTAAAATATTCTACTTAGAGAAGAACTTCATACTGTTAAAATAGCACAAAGATTCATGCCACCTACTTCAAATGCAGTAAAACGCTGATGGATTTCTGTTACGACTCCACAAACCACTTTTACTCTCACCCTAACAGTTTAAACTTCATATGACTTGAACTGTGTCATCAAGATGAAATAGTATAAAGAGAAAGATGTCCCGCTTCGTCTAGCAGGTTTCCAACAAGACCACACAGACACACAGATCCACACTGAATGACTCAAGTTAATTATCCTCAGGTAACCAATCCATTAGATTTTTTATGTAATTTGTCACATAGTTAATCGTTGATTGACTGCACTAAAGAGTGAAGTTAGTCAAAGATAATGTTTCATCAAAATAATAAAGAATAAGAATAAAAAATATCAGTCCGCTTTTAAAATAAAAGCCCTATATGAATAAAGGTACTTGTAAATTAGGGTTTTCAGGGATAATTACATTTAATAGACTACGCCTGGAGGATGCTCGTGAGTGAATTAGGCACAGACCTAAATAAAATACGTGAGTTGACGTCTGTCAAAAGTCCAAATAAAGTAGGTAAAGGACATATACTGCTTTTTATCGCATAGAAAGGGATTAAAAGTGTTAAAATAGGGGATGAAAGTTTATATGAAAGTTCGTCATTTTTGAAGATAACCTGATGTTTATTACCCATACATATTATGGATTAGAGTTTTAAAAAGGATATAGTAGCCTATGTTTGGTAGCATCATCCACGTGGTTGGAATCGTGGGCAACAGCTAGTTCATTATAGTTTCAATAAAACCATTATATTCATATTTTATATTAGGTACTAATAGTTCAGTTAATCATTCATTCATTATTATCATTCAAAAATACAATCCTATAAAATTATCTACATCATTGGGCAACACTGACCGCAAAATAATGAGTTGCTTTTAATGCTGTCGCACGTCCCTCGGGACCCTCACCTCAGTGAAAGTTGACTGCTCTACTTCGCAAATTGTCTCTTATTAACATAAGTAATTTGCATTTCGTACACCCACGTCCTTTCGTAATATGTAAGTAATTTTCTTTCTTACCTATGTACATATTTACTAATGTAGTTACCTATTTCTAATACAAAACTAGTATGAAAATTAGATAATAAATATTTAAAACACTTAATAAAACATGATTTATTACAACAAATGTAATGTGGAGCTTGTTCATTTAAATCAATGGGATCCAAAGGTCACGCTTTAGCAGTAGATAGATATTGAAGGGTTCCATTACCCACTTCCTGACTGCAAGCATGAACTCAGTTTGATTGTGGTTTGATGATGTCAAATCAATGTATTGTCATACAGATAATACATTCAAATCAAAACATTAATTCGATCTTAGTTACGCTAGTACTATTATCTGTTCTGTGTCTTAGTTAAATTACAAACTAACATAAGTACAAACGTTACAAATTAAATTAAAACTTTTTGTGTGTAAGGCCATCATAAAAGCGCATTACAATACATTATTAGATTATGTTATAAGTATAACATAACTTATAAGTGTTTCTTGCTGGTCTAAATAATAAAATATTATAGCATAAAAAGACTACATTATAGTTTCATCAGACAGTAAACGAAACAGAAAAAAGAAACAATACGATATTATTGCAAACCCCTCTAATGCTCGAGACTCTTAAACAGTAAAAACCACTCTCAAAACGATGAATTGTTTTTCGACACATCTTCATTGAATGAATGACTGAATGATTACTCTTATTTTCTTTAGAACGTAGTGATATGATAACGTGACTTAACAATAATTCGTAATTGGTTTAAAACACACACGATCAAACTCTCAGTTGAAAGTTCTCACTTTCATCGTGAATTGACGTCGTTTTGTAAATTTAACAAAGTGTGTACCGCAAGGCAGTTAGAAACTTGGTGTTTATGTTCATGCGCAATATGTACGGCAGATGTTATGACAATGAACTTTGACGGTTAGTAAATTCTAAACTTATTGAGACAGACTGAGACTGCAGATACATAGTGAGGCTAGGGTGATTATGTTGGTGGTTGTATTCTCTCACAAAATCGCGTTTGGCATATTGACAGGATCACAAATATCACGATATTTATTGACTGTCTAATCCCTTAAACCTATAAAATGGATTCAATGCGATCATTATCATACGCCAGTAATGCAAGGCACTTTCCTATTGAATCCTCCCATCTTCATATTGAAGCTATATTCATGTGTGAGAAGTATTTGTAGGAATTCCAACCTCCTCACTAAGGTACATAATCAATAATAAATAAATTCTTTAAGAATATAAAGTACCTACTAATGAAGAATTTACATATAACTGTTATCAGTTTTATAGTACTATAACGACAAAGACCGATAACTATACACATTCAAAGGAACTGTAAAATAAAAAAAAACAACCAACATCCTTCCAATTCAGCCAACAGGTTTGGCTACCATCCGTTTCCATTTCATTAAAATCACCAACAAGTCCTAAGACCAATAAAAAAAAACAAATTTGCCATCGAGTTATTACTTTGACACTCGTTAACTTTTTATCATCAATAACTTTGTATAGGGAAAGTAATGCAATGTCACGCCAACCGAATGGGAATTAGTACTTTGTTATAGTATCTGTGAACGAATGAAACGAACAGTAATGATCGTGACTAAGCATTCTGTAACGATTTTGTAATTCAAGATTATTGACACCGCATTAGCATGTGGAAAGTGCCGTTGTATGGTAGGTACGAGCGTGTACGCCGCGCCGCTTCGCACTGCAAATATATTATAATAATATAAATGCAATTGGATGGCAAACTGCATCTCGAAGTCAAAATAAATGATCGACTGGGTTTGGTTAACGTTGATATTTAAGGCAATATAATGTTAATTGACTCACTGTTGAGTTCAAAATACGTGCCAAACGTGAATACTAGTTGACAGAAGCAGACGAATGTGAAGAGAAGGTAGGTATACAGTCAGCATCAGTGGGGTGAGCACGAACAACTATCGTAATCGTATCGTGAACGTAACGAGAGCACGGAGGATTGCGATTGGCCCTCTGCCTGAAGCCTGCCAATCACAATGCTCCGTGCTATCGTTACGTTCACGATACACGATACGATTACGATAGTTGTTCGTGCTCACCCCACAGATCGATCTCGACGCACAAAGTATTCAGAATGATCTAAATGACTTGGTTTTCCCCTCTTCCTGTTGACTGATTGTTATGATATTTGGTACACACCTTTAGTTCGGACAATAATACAAATTACCGCAATGAAATAGTTTGATTTGCTTTGCGAATAGAAAGAAAATATTCAAATAGGTCTGTAAGTAGTAAGTAAAAACAGGATTACCGGGAAATGGAAACCGGGCATTATGCCCGGTTTACATTATTCCAGTCCAGCGATCCAGTCCAGCACTGGATTGCTTACTGGAAAAGTGTAAACCGGCACTGGAATGAACTGAATCCAGTAAGCATTCCAGTCCAGTAACTGGATTCGCGGTCTACTTTTGAATCCAGTGCGATCAATCCAGTGCTACTGGAATAATATAGACGGCCAATCCAGTGCCATTCCAGTGCTGACGAAGTACACACCGTGTTGCTTGTTTTTGCGGACTTTTTTTTGCGAAGAAAAAGGATTTAACAATGGTGAAGAAGTTATCTGAAGACGAAACTGTAAAGTTCGTCACTATATACAGAGAAAATCCGTGTTTATGGGATATAACATCAGAACATTATAAAAACAAAGCTATGCGCCAAACTGCTTTGCAAAATCTGTGCATTGGTATGGAAATTGAAGGATTCACATTGGAAGATGTGAAAAACAAAATAAAAAGTATTCGTTCGACATAACTGCCTCGAACTTAGACAAGATTAAGAAGTCATCCACATCTGGGGCTAGTTGTAATGTTTACCAACCCAAAGTGAAATGGTTCGCCGAATTCAATTCATTTATTAAAAATGTGATGGTGAAGCGTAAAACACATGTATGTATTTTAAATTTTTTATTTTAGTAGCATATTATTTGTTAAAACACATCAAAAATCATTGTCACTGAAGTGTTCACACCTCAACGGCGTCTAAATAACTGGAATGATGTAGACTGACAGATCCAGTCCAGTGCTGGACTGGAATCTCGCTTAAATCACTGGACTGGAATAATGTAAACCGGGCATAATGAAAGGGAAGTTCACTGAGACGCTTTTTTTTTTCATGTAATCGCCAGCATCCGAATGAGGAACGATGCAATAAGAACTTTAATTCAAGTAAAAACTTTTCTTCGACTTAAATAGTAATGGTGCAACTGCAATGTAATATATCGACAGCAGTGAGGTATAATCGTATATTTACAGTAATAAACTACAAAACAGTGCGTCTGAATCAAGCCTAACGCATACCTATCTTCGTAACTGTAATTTTGCTCATTTAGGTATAGGTACTACCGACCGGCTTCATGGCTGTATTCTGTTTTTGTATAGAAACAGTTTAAGCCTATTTTTTTATACCAGTCATCAACTGGTGGTATTTTACCTAGGTACCTGACAGTAGGGGACCCTAATGTGAAAAGAATATTTATAAATTATACAGGTTTACTGATAGTGTTGTCGGCCGTTGTAGGCCTGAACCATCGATCATTAAGGATAAGCAATATTATCGGTGACAAGTCTTATGACTTAAGTATTTTAAAAGGTACCACAAGACTTTCGAAGCCCACAGTTAAACTGATAGTCGATATGAGAGAACCCTTTTAAACACTATACTATATTATGACTTGGACAAAAATTGCACTTAAAACGTCAGTGATATCGTCAAGACAAGATAGTTGCTCCATTAAATATTGTATTGTCCAAAGAACTAGAAACCAGAACTTAGGATATAGTAAAACTTGGTAAAACATGATTTTTTCAACAAGCAACTTAAGTCGATTTTGGTAGAGTGAAGCTGAGAAAAAAAAATTGACGCAAAGCTAGTGAAATTCAAACACGGAATTGTAATCTCAACAGAGGCATTAATTATGATCAGAGGCGGATCGGGTACACGTTGTTCATTGTGCTAGCTATTATGTAGCACTAACTCTTCTCTGTAATACTCTCATATATAGTTGCTCTGTATACTTACTTTACTTTATAATTGGTACTTCATTCTCGAACAGTATTTAAGACCATCACGCAACGTTAAATCAACTAGCCGTAATTCTTCACTCGCATTGATTTCACCTAAAGAACAAATAGTTATGCTTTCTACATCGACAATATATTTACGCGAAACGGCACTCGGAGAACCGGTAATTATTTGTAATTAATTCTGCATAATTACTTAATCGATATACACACTCATTACTATTCGTTGGCAACAACGCAGTTCCGAATACTTGTTATCTGCACTTAGGTAACAAAAAACTGTAACATTCTGTTCTTTTTATTCATTTTTCATCATTCGTTCAACTGTTTGTATGTTGCATTGTGCACTCAGTATAAATGTCACCCCACACACACATTCCTTTCCGTTTTTTGATCTGGCGATCAGATGTTCTCCACCCTATCGAGTACCCAATGACTACTGATAGTAGGTAATCTGTTTTTAACTGGGTAAACGATTGGCTTACCGGTTTACTTACAGGTCTTGGGTTACAGAATTCGTGATAGATTGTGACTGGGTAATGTTATGAATATGATTTTCGAATGCGTTTTAAAAATTTATAATTTTTTGTAGGTTGATTACAAGTAAAATTAATTACAAAACATTCGATAATATTATATTGACCATTTTGAACAAATCACGCTCATGTGTAACTTAAAACAGACGCAGTAGCGTTCCTCGGTTAAACGCATCGGCTGTTAAAACTTTGAGTTGACATATTGCGATATCGTGCAACTCGGTTTTACTCGTTTACGGCATTACGGTCTGGGCGGAATCCGGTCATTACGACCGCATTTATTAACAGGAACTCTATTCTAAGCAAGTACTTTGTGCTTGTTGTTTTGCTGCAGTGCTTCTTCAGCTGCAAATTTGAACATAAATTAAGTATCAAATATACTATACCTACTCGAATCAAATTAATGCTTTAATTGAATTTCAAAGGGGAAAACCGTTTCCCAAACAAACAGACTTGACAATGATACAGAACACAGAACTGACAATTTGACATTTAATTAAAACACTTGGAAAGGTTCTTCTACACCTTTGTGTGTGTGTTTTGATTAAATGTCAAATTTCAAAACTATGTGTACATATTAGCAATGGCGAAATAATATGTGCAACCGTCCCATCGTTTTTTTTCTTTTTGCAGTATTTTTGAAGTAACTAGTTTGTAGACCAATACCTACGAGGCTGCCAAAAACAGGTAGTTTTAATAAAATATTTGTTTTAGGCAACATACCTTATTGCTGGATTAATTTTAAATTATCTTCTATTGTTGTATTTCTCTTAAGGATTATGCTTTGGAATTCATTTAATGGAAACGTTATTAACATTGTTATAGCTGTCATATATCTATTGAGTCTAATCCGGAGCTGTCATAATTATGCGATAAAATATGTTATGTTCGCGAATACCGCGCATGAGTACGCAAAAATGCCCCCAATACGCGGACTGATCGAAATTGGCTCAACAATAAAGCATTCTATAAACCCCATTGTGTTACCATCTGTCAGTCGATTCAATCACTCGATAATCGTAGGTTGCCGTTAGTACAAGGTACAGTACAATCACACAAAACTTTTGTTATTAATAGTACTTTTGCGCACACGCTAGTAATATAGTTATTATTGTGCGTTTTTTTGTTGGTTTCGTCTCCCCACAATCCTATATAAGTTTATTTATTAGTGGAGCACTAAAATCGTCATGAGGGTTTCGGTTTATGGCTAAGTTTATTTTGTTGAGAGGGGATCAGTCGCCGGGTTGTCAGTCAATGTATGGGTTGTTGATCGCTCGTTAAATCTTAGGGCTGTCGAATGTTTATAGATTCTATTAATACCGTTGCGAAAGCTATAGCATGCACTTCAATACTATTATACGATCAAAATCCGTTTTTAAGTTTAGAAAAAGGAAACAGAGTAATAGAAATACGCGTAAAACTGACTATTTTATAATACTTAATACGTAATGATAAATAGTTTCTATTAAATGGTGCTAGTATTTAGATTATTAAAGCGAAAGTATTTCAAGTATTTCAACATGACATAAAATCTAGTTATAACTTTTAATTGCGCATCCAATTTTGCACTGTTACTTATATAACAGTAATTGTGGAACTGTTTCCGTAATATTAGCTTACTATTATAGCAGAATCACCCGAAATCGACGGACTTGTATGAAAGTTTTAATGACGGAAAAGGAAGTTCGTGAGGTGTGTAAGGACAGAAGCAAATGGCAGGGTGTTGCCTTCCCTGTTAAGGAGAAAGTCGTGAGATAGTTTTTGTGTGAAAATGAGTTCGTTCGAGTGCTATGTGTCCAGCAGAGGAAACTGCACCTACCACTGAATATCATAGTCTGCACTCTGCTTATAAAATGAGCATAAATTTTCGAAAGACAATATCTTAAAGAAGCCCTTTAAAAGTTTAGACCTGCCAATGGTTCACGATGTCAAAAGCCTACCACATTGTATGGCACGAGAACTCGAGAACAAAGTATAGTTCTCGTTTGTACATGATTAGTGCATGGCCTGTTGCATTTGTGCTTGTGTTTAGGTGTTTGCGAATTCACCTAGTTTTGAGTGTCTGTTTTTGAGCACTAGTACCCTCGTTTTAATATAAAATCATTGTAGAAGAGTCATAAATTTTGATTGACTGGCTATACACAAACCCGTCTTGATAATCGTGTGCGACACAATCAACGAGCTATAAGATTTATAAGAACAATGTTATTTTTGTTCAATATACGTGTCGTTCATACATAATACATTGACTGCATTTATTTTTACTTATCAGTAATCGAACGTATTGTATAACAAAGCGTGTGTTCATTTTTATTGCTCATTGCATCGTACATATTTTGATTACTTTGCCGATATAAAATAGGTATAACTGGTACGAGACAAAATAAATAACAAGGAAGATGAACTGATTAATCATGCTTGAATGAAAAATACTGTTCTCTTTTTGATAACATTTTTCTTTTTGTATCGATTGTCAAGATACTAGGCCATCTATTTTTGTGAGAATTTTCGGTTAAAATATTTTCATTTATGAAAACTTTAATAAATGCTTCATAGAACTCAATTACTAAAATAAAACCGCACGTTCAAATCGTTCAATATAAAAATCCGCTGATAGATTTGGTAAAAAAAAAATGTTTTTCTTCTAAAAACAGATTTATCTGATTTTAAATCTAACTGGAAGTTATATAGTACGTGCTGTACGTGTCTTTCATTATCTTTAATCCACCGTAGTATTAAACTCGTTATATGACGAAAGAACGACGGATAATGGTGTACACTTTCCTGTGCGACGTTGCAAGCATCGCTTTTATTCGATACTGAGTAAGTACCTACCTGCAATTAATGCCAATATAAAACTGCCCTTAACCTTGCTGTTTCTTAGAAAACTTAACAATAAATGCACCTCCCAAGGAGCGAATAGGTATAACGGACACGAGAATAAGTATAAGAATTTATAAGTAGCGTAACTGCAACTACTGATTTTAGTAGTCAACATTCCCTTGAGGGTTCAGTAGGTACGTATATATATATTTTTTTTATCATTGAAAAGTATCATAGAATCCAATACTTGGAAGTTCAATTCCCACAGTATAATTTTAATAAACAATGCAAATAAATTAATGAAGAAAATTAAGGCAAATAAATGCTACTAATATTATAAACGCGAAAGTTTGTACCTAAGTATGTGCGAATAATATGTAAGGATGTATGTATGTGAGGATGTTTGTTACTCTTTTACGTAAAAAGTACTGAATGGATTTTAATGAAACTTTACAATAATATAGCTTATACATCTGAATAACACATAGGCCAAAATTTTATGAATTTTCCTAAGGTTACCTCTAACGATTCTACTCCTATTTTAAATTATTTTAAAATTTTGCTTTGCACTTTCAGGCCTTAAAAATCTTATTCAGAAATGCAATTGAATTGGGTGGATCTATCCAGATAGAGTGTAGCTACATTTTCAGTAAGTACTTACTATTTCCTCCTTTGCTGAGTTTAACCTCTGCAAATAAAATAAGTCAAGACGCACAACGATCCTTACTATAATATAAAACATGACTATAAAAGGCCTGCACTTGAGTACAGGCAGTAAACTGAAGTATGCAATAAGTAGCAATCACAAACCAAAACAACGGGTAAGACTCATTCGAATAAACTTATATGACCGGTCAAGCAGAGTTGTTTCCTGAGTTGGTGATGATGTGTTAAATGGCTAATTTTTACATTTTAGGCAATTATAAATTATGAAAAACAAAAGTAACTTGCGTCTTCTTCTTCTTCGAGTCAATGGCTAGATCTGGATTTTTAAATTTTGTCGGCCCAAAACTTGGCCACAGCAATAGCGTCCTCAGTTGCTCTGTAGAGTTCATCGGTAGTACAAGTGACGGGGCACAGCGAGCAAGAAAGCAAATGCGACATGGACTGGGATTGGACCCCGCAATCGCAGGACTCTTGCGACCGGTCGATAAAGCCCCATTTTGCCATATTTTCCCTGCAGCGGCCAACCTGAGTCCGCAGGCGGTTTAAAGACTTCCAACTTGCGTCAAAAATTATAAACACTTTAAATAACTTTTGACGCAAGTAACTTTTGTTTTTATAACTTACTAGCTGACCCTGCGAACTTCATACCGCCTAAATGAAGAACTAACCATCTACTTAATAGTCCGAACAAAACCTAAACATTTGGTGTGGATAGGTGAGCCCGTTCTTGAGTTATAAAAATACAACGAAAAGTGGCATTGATTTTTATATATTAGATTGATTGATTGATGATTGATACTAAACTATTTTCTGTATTTTAAATATTAGGTACTGAATATAGTCTACTACTGGACGTAGGATACAACTCTCAGTATATGTCATAGCACCTGATTCTCCAACTTCTACGTCCAGTCTATAGTTTCAGTAGGCAAAACAAGTATAAAAAAAAGTTTGCAGTTTGTACGCTCATATTATAGCAAAAAACCTTTGACAGTCAAAAAGCTTTGACATAGTCAAAACTCCACCTTTATCATAATGAAAGGATAGCATTTCGACCCTTCGTTTGCGGAACCCTTACAAGGGTTGTTAATTCGTGGTCCTATCTAACCACACACCATCCAAGGTGGTCTGTCAAAAGCGACCTAATTGGGTGTCCTGCGGTTTAATTGAGAAGAAAAAAATTGTGATAAAAATTGTAATAGCAGGTGATGTTCAAAGGTGTTTGAAACTGCTATTGCCTGAACAGGACCGCTATAAATTAATCGCTCAGAATTTTATAATCGTTTAAATAAATAAACTAATATTTAAGGAAGCCATTCATTAAAAACTAAGAAAAAAGCCTGATTGCACCTGACCTATTGAAAGGTGCGTTCGCTTAGTACATCACTAAATCAATAAACGGAAACTGATAATTAGGCCTTAATGAGTGAAGAAGTTAATTCATAAAATGATGTAATTTTTCGTTTGTGAATGAAAGACGATTGACGTAATGTTTCGAGTAGTTGCTTCGCCCTTGAGAGTGTATTTATTTATTTTTTATTTTTCTTTGTACTCACAACAATAAAAAGCAGCCTACTCCGATAGCCAGACCTGTGTTTCTCTAAAAATAATGGATTCATAAAATTTTCCGGAAACTTCGATATTTTGTGGCTTCAAGTTAACAAACTTAGTTCGTGGTGCTTCTCACTGTTGTTGTTCATAAAATTATATTTAGAATTGTGTGTGATTGTACCAGGTAGTGAAATGTAAATGATATAGGCTCTTTAATATTATCGTGAAATTATAAACGAGTCCTCGACGATTCTAATACTGAGATTGTTATGAAGCATTCAGTTTCTCTGTTACACATAATTAAATTAACTTAGGTATTAAATCAGCTGTTATATTTGCGCATCTAATACCAATAAAAAAAAACCAAATATTCACTTGGGCACAGACAAATTTTTCGATCGCTTGAACTCATAAACCGTAATTTTATTGCACAACTGATCGTAGGGATGAGAAAAGGGACATAGTTATTTGACGTTATTGTTTTCCGAAAATCGGTAAGTATACCAAACTGGCATGTTCTAAATATAAAATAACGAAACTAAACC
The DNA here is from genome assembly GCA_914767945.1 of Eilema depressum. Lineage (NCBI taxonomy): Eukaryota > Metazoa > Arthropoda > Insecta > Lepidoptera > Erebidae > Eilema > Eilema depressum. Next base: position 9,034,240 of record OU612026.1, read on the forward strand.
GTGTGCTTAGGACCTTCACTATACAATGGACTAATCATGGAAGAGAATAATATAAACACGTCGGTAGCTTAGCGGTTAAGCAGTCGGCCTCGCTAACATAATGGTACACTACCGACGACGTAAACTAACTCCTTACACAAGCAATTTAGATTAGCTGGAGGGGTTAGAGGGAATATAAGAAATTACAATTATTAGTATTCTTAATAAGAAAAATTGTTTCGAGTTGCACATTTTCAGTTTATATAAAGTGCAGGTGATAGCACAATAACTACGCATACTAATACCGATATTTATAAATAGCTATATTTCTATTTTTTACGAACAATAACAACTATCGTATTAACATTATTCATTAAAAGGAACTGGTCTCGTATGACTTCATTGTACTACAAAAATATGAATATTTAATGGTTAAGCTAATGTTTTGTGAACGCGGTCATTGTTCGTGATAACGTGGGGCATCGCGGTTACCGGATCATTCCGGTCATCTGGACTAAATGGACGACCGCAACCTCTTGTTTAAGGGACGAATCGGAAGCCAAAGGGACATTCCACAGTATTATTGGATTTACCGAGTTTTTTGTGCTCTACAAAAAGTAACATTTTGTTTTTTATTAACGCTTTTTAACACAAAAAGCGTTCCTAATGTAAGGTCCCCTCTTACCTGGCTGTTCGAAATCAGCATAGGGCCGTTTTTATTACTTATTTGCAATACAAAACATGTTAATGCCCTTTAATAGACCCTCTTCTATATATTTTTAACAAACTACACTCGGATATCCCTCATCCCCCTTACGTACATCCTTGGAATTTTATCATAAACTAAAGGAGATGCGTAATCAAATTCAGCTGCTGATGTGCGAGATGCGTTATTAAAAGAGTGTTCGAAATTCGAAGTAATCAACGGTCTATAAAAAAATAACCAGCCATATTTTAACGGAATGTATTCTGATCTCTTCTTAAGATCTTTTCTGTAGAAGTCGCGTGCCGCATGACTGGCCGATTGTCGTACACACTTTGAACAGTCATGAACTATTATTATTGAGAGTTTGTAGACCCATATCAGTGGACGATATTGATAATGGTTTGTAATGAAATGACGGCAAACCTATTGTCATGATTAGATCGATGCGTTGTGGTTATGTTATATTGATCAGGGTTGCCTGTTATGCAATTATACCTAGTGTTTTTCTTAAAACTATAATTTAAATTATATTCGTGGTTGAGTATTGGTGAGATGAAATCCGAACGACTCAATTGTTTAATCATAATTTAGTTTTACTATCATCGATAAAATATAATGCCAATAAAAAAATATAGTTGCAGGAAGTATCTATCTAAACAAACGATTGCGTAACACAAAGTAATAATACTCGCAAGCACAGCCCTAGTGCTGATTTTCGATAAATCGAAATTCCTCTGGCTTACGGTATCTGTTTAACGGTAGTTGATCGGATTGTTATTATCTATAAAAAAATGGTCTCCTTTGATTCGTATCAAGTTAATCGGAAGTAATCGTGTTATGTTCGCGTGGTAGTTTGTTTGTTGAAAGGTACGGTGGCCTACGATTTATTTACGCATCAGTAACTACTATTTCGATTTTATTGTGGTGATCAACGCTTGTACTCTAATAACATTATCATTATAATAATCGATTCTTAACCAATGAATTTATACACACACTGGTTTTCGATAAAGCGACGTTTTTATACAGAGCAAATTACGAAATTAGTCACTAAGGCTTAGTTTTTTGAAATTCAGAGGAGGAGGAACTAAACTTATTCATAGTGTGCAAAGACATAATAGAGACAGATATCGAATCTTCGAATTGATCTTCGAATCGATACTTACCCGTATTCATTAAAATTTGGATTTCTTGTAGTATTTTTGAATAGGTTTTTAATTATCGCATAACGTAAGTCTTTCAAAATCTAGATTGGCCTCGACTAGATTTCTTAAGAAAATAAGTATTTACAAAAAAGAAGGTTAAACGTTTGACAAAAATTGCATCAAAACATCAAAGCTATCTATCGAGGTCGTCAAACAAAGGATCACCATTTAGGAATTGATAGCACCAGGAATAGTCGCCAGGAGAGAATTCAGATAGAAGAATATTGTGTAACTTCATGTTAGTATGTACATACCTGCTTAAGATATTGCGGAACAGGTTTTATAAGAAATTTTCAAAATGATGAATCGTCACATGACAGCGTTTTTAAGATTGATTGCAATCTTTTTAATAAAGGAGAACGGGCACTTTTGTATGAGCTGCGTCCCAACCCTTGTAACAAGTTGCGACTAGTGTAAACATGTTCATTTAGTCTATTTATATGTAAAAATGAAAGATTTTTATCAGAAATTCGTGCAGGTCCAAAGTTATAAGGGTGTAAGTAAAAAATATTTTTTGTGCAATTAGGCTTTGCAGTATAGTTCTACGGTTTTGTATCATTTCGCCGACGGTCATTACAACTACGGTTGACTCAACTAGGGTTAATTCACCTACTGGTTGACATGGTTCATGGTTGTACCGATCACATATTTTTAACAAAAAAAGAGGGGTGTTATAAGTTTGACGTGTGAGTGTGTGTGTGAGTGTGTGTGTGTGTGTGTGTATGTGTGTGCGTGTGTGTCAGTCTGTCTGTGGCATCGTAGCTCCCAAACGGCTGAACCGAATTCAATTCTGTTTCTTTTGATCGAAAGATGGTTTAGTCGAGAGTATTCTTAGCTATGTTTCATAAAAATCGGTTCAACCATTTGAAATATATTATGAAGAATGAAAATCAATCCAAAATCTAATCTATTTTCAAATATACCCGTATTGGGTATCAAATGAAAGGTCATAATTTATACATCACGATACAGCGGTTACCACCGCTGAACCGATTTCCATAAAACCTGCTATTATTATAGGTATATAAAAAGCATGAAACAAAAAAAATTAAAAGCAGAAACCAATATTTTAATTTTCTCTTTCTAAATCGATTTGAATAGTTAGCATAATAAATGCTTCAAAAGAACATTATTCACGCTGCATACATTTTTGGTCCAAAATTGAAAGTGCTAGCCAAATACGATAATTCGTTAGAACTTGTTCTTATTGGGGCGTCAAAGTTGAGGGACCACTTCCTTCGGTTTTATTTGAGTTCGAAAATCTTGAAAACATACATTTTTTATGACACAAACTATTGAAAATGGATAAAAAATGTCGTGCTATATTGGAAGAATAGTTAATAAAACTAATAAAAAATAAACCCCATACTGCACACCGTTGTTTTTCGTCTATTTATTTAGGTGCTAAATTGAAAATAAGTAGCGGCCAAAGAATACAAATATGACATTCCGTTAGTCGGGCAGTGGACCCTCAGCTTTGACGCCATAATAAAAAATGCTAATGAAGACAAGCTCTAACAGAATATCATACTCGTATTCTTTGGCCGGCACTTTCAATTTTGGACCTAAATAAATGGGTGAAAAACAACGGTGTGCAGAATGGGGTTTATTTATTATTGATTTTATTGACTATTCTTCCAATATAGAACAATGATTTTTATTCGTTTTTAATCATTCATATCATAAAAATGTATGGTTCCAAGATATTTGAACTCAAATAAAACTGAGAGCAGTGGTCCCTCAGCTTTGACGCCGTAGTAAAAAATGCTAACGAGGACAAGCTCTAACGGAATTTCATATTTGTATAGGTACTTTGGCCAGCACTTTCCATTATGGACCTAAATAAATGGACGAAATACAACGATGTGCAATATGGGGTTATTTTTTATTGCTTTTATTAACTATTGTTCCAATATAGAATAAAGTTTTTCATTTATTTTTAATAATTCGTATCATAAAAAATGTATGTTTCCAAGATTTTTAAATTCAAATAAAACCAAGCGCAGTGGTCCCTCAACTTTGACGTGGTAATAGAAAATGCTAGCGAGGACAAGTTCTAACGGAATATCGTATTTATTTTCTTTGGCCGGCACTTTCAATTTTGGACTAAAATGGGTGATGTCCTTTCATTCAAAAATCCCAATAATTTATACATATTTGAAATGTACTAATTAAGGCCTTTAATTTGATATCAAACACGGTATATTTACTTCAATTTTATTTTTTAACGCAGTACTTTATGATCGCTAGAGGGCGCCACATTAGATTCAGTGACACATTATATAGCCTATAATAAGTGGACGATCAAGACACTTCTAACAATACCTTATTTGTCCAGTTCTAATTAGTAGTTGAAGAGCTATGAGGGAATTAGTGAATATACATACATAGTTCATACATACATACATAGCCTGTCAAAATCATAATCCTCCTTTGGCTTTAACATAGTCGGGTAAAAATAGCATAAATAAATAAGTATTTTGTCATAAAAACACTAATTATTTAAAATAAATTAAATACTTTCTTAGTAACTGAAACCCCCACAACTTTTACCCTGCACGAAATACAGATTTATGTCCATACAAAAAAATAATACACTCATTGAGACCTTTCATTTGATATAGGTCAAAAAGTGTTACACCATATGGGACGAAACGCCCATTCGCCTTTGCTGATCAGCAATTTGCGAATTTATTAAAAAAAATTGACACCGTGGATCTAATAAAAAGTAAAAGTCATCTTCAATTCCCCTAAAATTCCTATCAAAGTTTTCGAACATTCTTGCCCATCTCGCATAAGTTAAACAATAGCTATGAGAATATGCCTGTAACGCACTTAACATGTTATAGACGTCGATGTGGAGTTTGACAGATATGGAATAAATGGTTTTTTACGATCATTGGTAACAATTTGACCACCTAATAAACTCCTGTAAAACAATAGAAACCTATCTGTTCTTATCAATATTTCTTTCACTTGGGGTAACCTAAATTACTATAAGTATCATTGTGTAATTGCACTATCTTATCAAAACGGAAAGGTCAACATGAATCGGCGTATCATGTTTCCGAACAATACATTATGTTACTATCTAAACTATGACTTTGATGCGTCCTTTAATTATGTTTCAATATATCTAAAGGTCGTTTAAGATCAAATCTTTTTAAAATTTCGACTCAGTACCTTAGAATGCATCACTATATACCGTTTTCTTTCCAGTCCAGTTGTATCCTACACTTTGGCACAAAGGGTCCGCTCCTTTACTCCTCTCTTGTATTATTTCGTTTATTTTGGATTTTACGGTAGTGACTGCTATCTGAATCCTAAAAGAAAACCCTACACTAGTACCTCAGCAGGTGTACCCTTTTTTAGGTCTTTTATGATAGTTGCCAACTGGGCAGTTCTGAAACGAGATGTAGCCAAATTTTAGTAGACAGATCCATACCTACTTGTTAAACAACCATAAGTACAAGTAATATTGACACCAAACCTTCCAATACCACAACTTATTCACTATACCAAACCCAATCAAGATATTTATATTGCGTAGTTACGCTCCATCCATCAGGCCTGGTCCAAGCGCCCTCTGAACCATGTGACCCGGGAAACACGGCTCTACCCACTTCACTAGCCTTGCATTGTGTATGGGATATGCGTGGGTAGAAACACTATGGAAGTAAGACAGTTGAATTCGAATTGCAAATCTCAACTTAATGTAATAGAATTGCAAGTCAATGCTGCTGGTACAAAAATCTCTAAACTCGACTAGTACCTAGTACCTACTAGATAATTTTTGTTGATGATCCGGTTAAAACGACGTGACGTAAACCACAAAGTAAGTATAAGTAACTATTTATACATCAAAATTCTCATTTAATCCTATGGAATAAATGAGAATTTTGATGTATGCCTAAGTACTGCGAATAACTCACAGAAAACACAACAATACTACTGGACCGGGATCGGAATCAGGCCCTCACAATCGCACGCAATCGTAATCTCAAACTTGTTCCACGGAACCTATGATGAAACAGATTTTATAAAAAAATTGGTTGTCAATAAACACTACAGATGTTTATCGGCATTCCAATTTAAACTATTCAAGTGATTATGTCCAGAAAATGGCGACGCGTAATAGTGGACAGTTAGTTGACAGCTGAAATAAGAATTGATTAGCTTGAACGTGAAACGTGTGAATTTTATTATACTGTTTACAATCATTATTTAAATCGTTTAAGTAGCTGTCTACAAGTTGTACAATCATTATTTAAGTAGTTTATTTAGCTATGTACAAGTATTACAATCATTAACCTTATATGGACCAACACAAGTACTCAATATAGTGAATAAAATAGGTGCTATATGCGTATGCAGTGCAGGCCCGCATACAAATTGGTACGCTTAAATCTGTCTTACAAAGTTATTGTAATGATAGTAATTCATTACTTTAGTTCAGTTTACGACTTACCAAACAAGCTATTAAACCTACAAAAGAACATGAAAAGTCATAGTAAAGGTGTTTAACTATACACGATTTACCGCGAGATGTTGTTTGAGCCATTATCGTAAATATCTGAGAACATATTTGAAGGAATATCGCCAATCACGAGTCGGGTATGCGATGGTAATAAACGTTCGGTTATTTTACGATATTGATATTATTATATTATATTATCTTATAAGTTGAAGGATCATCTGCACCAGTATAACTCTGCTCTACATCGGATGACCGTGATAGTTACCATATCAGAAACCTGAAGGCACGTATTCACGACACTGGTATATTTGAAATTGGTTTTATCTTGAAGTGGTGTCTGGAAATCTCAGCTCAAAGCCTATTTATATTTAAATCATTATCATCATCATCATAATCATCTTCGCGTTAATAAAAGCGCGGTGTCAAAATATGTGCAAAACACTTCGTACTTACTTGCATTATTTTTAAAGCAGACAGTACAAACCCTACCCAATTGTTCTAACGCTAACCAAATGGATGTAGGTGCGTTATGTACCTACTCGTACTCGTAATAATGAAGCGATGCGAGCGATGAGTGAGGGTTTATAGTTGCAACTTGCGCCCCACGGCGAACCCTGTGGCTTTATGTCACTAATCAGCCACTATTATTGCCTGATGATTTATGGATTACTTTTTGAACTGCTGACTGCCTTTCAATCTTAATTTTGACAGAAAAAAAAAGATCTGAAAAGTATGATATATATTAAGAATCACGTTGTGATTTATATCGTAGTTTTTTTTAATAGCACGATTGACTTCCATATCAGAGGCCCCAGGTTTGTGCACATATTTTTAAGCCTTTTTGGATTGGTGTAGTTGTTTCTATGTAAATAAATAATGATGCCTGTATTTAAAAAAAATGCCTACGTTTATGCAAATAAACGTGAAGACATTTCTAGAACATAATATTACTAGCTATGCTTAGTTTCATTGTTTTAATCTAGATGGCGCTGTATATTATGACCTCTAGAATATTAATTTATGATCATGCAAATAAATGCTTTTATGGAAATCAAAGATCTTACATTAAAACCTATCTGTATTGTAATGAAATTGTAATAATAATAATTTTCAATACACTTGCTCGTAACTGGCGTTTTACTTCACCACAATTAAGCACGTAAGTACACCTATTATGAAACTGTGAATTTTTCATTACTATTATTCACAAAAGTGAGTTATAGATTCTTTTTTTTTTATTGGTTGAGTTTCTTAAAAAAAGTTGGGTAACCAAAAAGATCGTGTTCAATAGTAACCTACAAATAAATTGATATTCATCATGCAACTTCATATTTAAATAGATAATTTCAACTTATACATGTTTATTAAATAAAACTTTCACTTTTTTATTTTATTTTGTCTACAAAAAACTTTAAATTCCCCATGTTGAGTCCAAAACGCTATCAAAAAAAAGAAACTTCATTCTTTTAGTCTATGGCCGATACATTGTTAGATTAATCTGTGGTTAGATGCGCGCGCATTCGAAAACTTATTAATGTTTCCCGCCGATAGGAAAAAAATTACCTACACAACTCATTTTAAGTGTCGAAATTATAGTTATTTATTATAAAATGTCTACAAGTATGTACTAGTTGTGAAGAAAATGATTTATTTTGTACACCGCCCGATATAAAATGTGAAGCCCTTAACGTTATGGAAAGTTTACTACCTGAAAACTCCAAGGAAAAATATCTATTAACGTACAAAAATTTTATACAATGGCAAAACAACAAGAATACGTAGTCTTTTTCAGAAAATGTGTTCATGGCATACTTTAAAGAATTATCTTCTAAGTATAAACACCGTCCGAACAAAGAATGGAGTGGACTTAAAAACGTACTCTAATTTGAAAGCTTATCTAAAGAGACTATCCGATGGATTTAGAAGCAAAAAATCAAAGGTTTTAATCATCTAACGATATTGAAAAATTCAAAAAAGATGCTCCAGATAACCATTATCTGGCTACTATACTAAGGTTAGTTAAATTAATGTACTATTCACTTTTTTGGTTTATTTTAACTACGCGACTTCTGCCGAGTTGTGTGTTGAACTTAAATTATTGTTCATCTTTTTCAGGTCGCTTTAATATTTGGTGTAACTGGTGCATGTAGGATACAAGAATTAACAAATATAACTGTGAAAGACATAGAGAACCATGGTCAGATGCTTTTAGTGAAGATACCTATGACGATAAATAAAATACCGAGGTCATTCACCATACACGGTCCATTCTACGAAATAGTGAAGAAGTATGAAAGTTTGCGTTGTAAATAAACTTTTTTTCTACTATATAAAATGACTTTTTAGTATTATTTTCCTCACAAGTGTATTGAAAAACGTCGTATGCCACGCGTGAGTATGATGATTACCGTCCTCGGCTCTCTTAAGACCCTCGCCTGCCGGCTCGGGTCTCAATGGCGCCTCGGCGGTAATCACCAACTTTACTCACTTGTACCATAATGTACTATTACACGACGATTAAAGATACTAAATTGAACATTACATTGTTAACCCCCGTTATATTGTATATTTTGTTGCCTATTTTATCTGTCCATATATTAAAACTTCATAATTATGTAAAAACAAATGAAACCAGACTATGACTTGAAAAAAAAAGACCATAAAGATACTGAGCGGAATTATTTATTTGTTGATAATATGCCTACTACGATTTGATTTCAAAGGCGGTTTTGTAAATATGCAGCTCAGCCTCTCATTACAATAACCATAATCTTCAGCAAAACTATTGGCTAAGGTACCTACTCGTACTCGGGCTATTGCTATTACGCGCCTACGCAGCACTGCATCCTATATATTGCTTTAGCTTTATTTATTAAAATTACATTGTGACAGAATCGTGCTGCGAATGCAACAACGATTGGTATTTATGTCTTCCGAAAAAAGCAATCTTGTTAAGCATGAGATTGATACTAGATTATGTAAGTGTGCTTCCAATTCATAGGATTTTTTTCAAATGAAATTTCTGAGGCTCGTTGGGAATTCTTCATAGAACATTATTTAAGATGTGAAAAAATTATTGAACTCGCGACACTATTACCAACGCCTTCATTTTCCGTCCGTCTTCATCCTTCATCACAAACTCATCTGACACTTCCCACTAGGTTAGTAAAAATAGTAAATTTTATTCACCTAGGACCTAGGTATTGTTTATTCATAATTAATAAAGTCATATCGCTGAAATATTCACTCAAGATAAGTATTACAAAATCAAGAAGTTCACAAAGATTTCTTTACCTTATTGTTTAGTACATATATGGTAAAAGAAATTAATGAAATATCTGTATGCTAAGGTCCTCACAAAGAATTCTGCCGAAGCCTCAGCCATTGTTTTAAGAGTCCCAGTTGGCACTTGGAGTATTCGTTTGCCCACCTTCCCATAAGCAGCACAATAGGAGTTTCATTGTTTTCCTACGCGAATTTGAATGGACTGCAGATAATATCTTCTATCAGCCGCTTAGAATGTTGCGATTTAATATTATGGGGACCATCATGCGTTTGTGGCTCTCATAGTTCAATTAGACAAATAGCCACTCAACTTATACGCCCTGTTTGGGTAATGATGATTGTTCAAAGATCTGTCTTGTTGTTCTTGACCCGTCAACTTACAGTAGTGATTGTAATACAGAGTTAGTTATTACGCGCATTTTCATTCGCATAAACTTCTAAAAATTGATTCTCCTCAGGAACCTATCCTTCATCTGACGATACATAAAAAAGTACCAAGCAATTTTTTTAAAAGAAAAAAATAATGCAATAATTTTTTCATTGACTCAACAACCAACAAAAGCCCATTTCATATTATAAATATTAATTTTATTGTATAATTTTAATTTAATTTATTAAAAACATTATAACTGGGACTGTGACCAGCACTGCGTTTACTTAGCAAAATATTTTATACGACTGAATTAAAATGATGTAACGTTATGAATTTAAAGTATCTACTTTCAGTTACAGAGACGGTATCTGACTGCTAGTTTTTCTTCAATACTATTAAGAATAAAGTCAAACGTCTGTCAGAGCAATAAAATAATAAGCGCTGAAGGCAGACACCGTTTATTTCAATAGCTTCTATTAAATTAATTAATTTAGCTCCCAACTCTACAAACCTACATACAAAGGCAGATAGATATATTCACCTTTGTACTTTTACAGTCCCTTGCAGCAGTGGACACCCATGGCGCCAAGGCATTGCTATGTTAAACTAAAATTATCTGAATGCCTCTGCGATTGGGAGTCAGCCTCCTAGGTATATCACAGTCGTCAAGGTATGTCATAAACGTCAAATCCGATACATTCGTCATTTTATTCTACAATACGCCTTGCCAACGAATTGCCACTTGTCTAGGGGAGCAGATCTTCAATAACCTGGTAAAACGGAGAGTCCCTAGACAAAGATACATACATACATATACAGTTATTTAATTTTGATGTAAAGCATTTTCCTCGAAATACCGTTCAGCATTATGAGGTCATTGCAGGTAATTACCGAGTAAGAATTATAAACGTTAGCAAATATCTTCATGGTTGTTAAGCAGGGCCCACAGAGCCCAACATTAGAACATAACAAGTGATTAGTTCCGCGTTTTAAGTAACGCAGTTTTGCAATTTCACAGCATGGCCCACGCGAATAATCGATATTCTGACGTGAGTCATGGACTCGAATATTTTCTAATCGATTTATGCATCGATACTAATTTACGACTTCACAGACTGTGTTTACTGTGGATCGTTTGTATAATCGGCTATAGAGTTTCACGGATCGTGGTTTTCGGTTGCTAAAGTAGATAACATTAAATTTGAAGCTAATATTGACTGTCTCGAGTCGACCATTTTCGTAAAGTAATGTAAGTATCAAAAACTTTACCTACAATATATTATATTATATAGTATAGGTAGCAAACAAATACACGATTTATAGTAGGTCGTATTATGCTTAAATATCTGTAATTTCTGCCTATTTCGCATGCTTCTGCAAGTATCGCATGTAAGATCTTTAAAATCTGATTGCGTCGTGACCTTTTAGCCTAAATATAAAATAAAGAAAACTGGTAGGGAAATTTAAAAAGTACTGCCTGTCAAATTCAGTTATTTTTGCCAACATCAGTAGGTGCGACGTTCTTGTGATGACAGAACTGCAGAATTCTGTTTGAGTGCAGCAATGAGCAAAACGTTGACACTCAAAATGCAAAGTGAAAGCAGAGCAAGTTTAAGAATCTGCAATTTATTGGCACAAGTGTAACATTGACAATAACTGTAACGCACAAGTAACGCGAAATATATGCAATTATACAAAAGTGAACACCGGAACAAATACATATTCATAACGTTCACTCCTTTCATTCTCAGTTGATAAAAAATACTTTTCTGGTTACGTGACGCGCCATACACTGCATCTTACCGCACCGCGATTGTTACGATTGCTGCTAGTGTACGGAGTATTCTTTATTTAATTTCACGTTATTTTTATTCGAATAATGGAAATTAAACAAAGGGCCATTCAAGAAAGGTGAGCAGATTTTTTGTATTTGTTTTTACTCCTCTTTAGTAAAAACCCTCACAACATCTTCTATGCACATTAGTTGCTTTTTTATTCTCTTCATGTTTCTTTATTGTCATTCATTAGCAGTTCTGTTAATACAGTTAATATCAAGTTGTGAAATAAGAAATTTAATTTATTTTATTAACATAAATATTGCTGATTTTGAGATGGTCACTACCATACAAAAGTATCTACTCGAAAATTGTTGTTTCTTTTTATAGCTAGCTTAAAGCGTCCTGAAAGTTTGCTATGGTAGAATCCACACTGCCCATAGTTACGATCTATTTTATAGACCTTGGAAAGACTCTTAACAGATGGTAAATATTGACTTATCTTTGTTGTTGTGTACTAGCTCAAGATGTATACCTAATCTTCCCAGTGACGTTCGCACGTTATCTTTGAATAGCAGGCTGGCGCTCAACTGTGACTGACTGACTTTTTTCGAAATCCGTGACGGTAGTGGGAACTTCTGAACTAGTGCCTTCAAGAACTTGTTCGTTTAACATGTTCATGCTCAGTGCCCAGGTGATTCGTATATGTCTGCGGGGCCTTTGAAACAAAGGCATTCTCACGGTAGCTAGCTTCATACTCATAAGATTCATCGTTTACTTATGTGCCTATTTTTTATATGGGTATTTTCTATAGGTACATTCCATAGTAAATTGTAATTGATTCTGTAATACTCATTTGATGAGTAAATGCATTGTTATTTTCGTGATATAATATCTACATAATATGTAGGTATGTAGTAGGTAAATATCAAAATTAATTTAGCCGTACGGTGCTCATGCTTAAGTTTGTTAGACAATAATACTCGTAGTACATTTTTGTAAACCATGACTGCAAATCAAAACTCCACATACCTACCTAGTTGCTTTATTTGTGCCTGAAATTACGTGGCGCGAACAAAATAATAGATGTGCGTTTTGTAGACCCAATACGCTGCTACTTACCCCTTCAGGGATACATGTACCTACACTATACAGTTATAGATGTCAACATTTTTGCCTAAACCAACCTACGTGTAAATAAACCGTTTTGAAGATATAATCTACCCAGGAAGCTTTAAACCATTTTAATAGCAATCATCCGTCTTTGTACAACAATTAGGTTTATTACTAATAGCTCAGGTCCATTTTTGGTATGTATCAACTATTTACACAGGACCGGTTTATTTAATGTGCTGGAGTACCGCATCGGCTCGTGATCTATATAAAATTTACATTTAATTGTAGTTTTACATTTTTTTATTCAAATATTACGAATTAGTTTCACGCACAATATAATCATTCATCTACAATTAATTATGTTAGGTATATAGGAAGTGGTGTTTTTTTAAATGTTTTTGCTTTTGATGGTCTAAAGCTAATTTGTAACTTTTTCTGTGTCTTCTTTCTTTAAGTTAAATTGAACGGTTTTTAAATTTGTTTTATATTTCAGAATTTTTTTAAAATGTTTTTCATTTGATCTCTAAACTTGTACCTATCAAATTCACAAGATAACCACTTGCTTAGTAACGCGATCAAAGAGTTAGGGTGCACTGCAATCACTACAAATTAACCTGATCAGCTATTTCTTTGACCATTGTTACATAACATATTCAAAACAATGTAAACACTGCTAAACAAAATTTTCATTTCCACCCGCAATATATTTGCAAACAATTTGTAAGCAATTTTCAAAATGACTTCGCCACGCCACGTTCAAACTAATTGCCTTTAAAACTACAAACACTTGTGTAATGGTAATTAAATGTAGCTTAACCGACAAGTAATTGCCTGGCCCTACATAAACGGACCGAGACTACCGAGAGGTTTTATTCTACCGGTGGGATATAGATTAGATGTCAGTGCTTAGTAAGATTTATAGACGAAGAAAATCATTCGAGGAAACTTGTGCTCGGGAGAAAAGTGCTCTTTTCTAGATAGCGTTATTACCTGTATCACAGAACTACATGTAGGTTTGTAGGCGTAGCTTGACGCACAAACCCTACTTTTGATACAAGTATATCTTATTAGAGATTAATTGATTATACATATTAGCTAGATAGGCAATTGTTACACAGTAGGTAGTGCAGTTACCTACTGATATTCCTGCAAACCTTACAATGCTTAGTATCAGGATCCGCAATCTCAACATCCTTATTAATTTACGATTGAAAATTTGTAATAAAAACCCAAAATATTGAAAACTATTTTAACGAATTTTATCGCGATTCTTTTAAAAAATATCTATCATTTACAGATTAAATGATAGATATTCTTTTCAAGGGATCTTTAAATTGAAAAGCGTAAACAAAATAAACGTGATATAATTATTTAAAAATACTTCATTTCAATGTAGGTATATTTTTTCACATATTTAAGCTTTCGAGATGTAGCTAAAGCCAAAATGGTTATTTTTTTTTTTTTTTTTTTACTATTTAGAACGTACAATAAAATCCGTTTATTATGACTTCCGCTTATATTGACGAAATGCTTAAGGCTGTACGAGGCACCCCTCTAACGTTTACGGGATAAAAAATTGCATAAAAACTTACTCTATATAAAGAGAAAATTTGAGTTTATCAACCCCAAATCGTAAAGTCGAAAAACTCTGAAAACAATCATTGCAAACCGCTACGGGACGGAATATGCAAATAAAACGAAATATCTAACGGCTTCAAGTGATTAAGTGAAGTAACATATTTTTTTACGTAATTAAAGTGAATTGTGAGTTCAGTCCTCTCTGTTATACATACTAAATAACATAAGAATTTGTATTAATCATGTAATATTAATTAAGATTATTCTGACATGAGATTATTCAATTTGAATATAATTTGATTTTTAAAAATTTTAATCGCGCACTTGCACAAGCACATCTCTTTGACGAGTTAAAGCCTATAACAATAATATAACGAACATTGAAGTACTTATGTGTAGGGGGCCTCACCAAAATCTTCAGAAACCAAGGCAACCTCACCAGCCAGTCGGCATACCTGCTATTTAATGGACTAGGCTTTCCTCTCAAATTTGGAGGTAAGACGCTTCCGTAAAAACTAAATAAAATATGAAAAGTAGGAAAAATATCTAAAGTGCCAGCTATGATGATGATGATGATGAGGTAATTAGTATAATTTGGTAGTCTGTCACTGTAATTTATTAACGTTAAAAATTAATATTAAATTGAACACGTGGGTCGTGTTAGTGTTTATTGCCAGATTTTTTCTCACGGACTCTATAAAAATGCAAATTTGGATGCTGTTAATCTTTATGTTCATACACATTTCAAATCTAAATAAATAAAAATTTGCAGTTGATATTATTGATATCGCTCATAATATTTAAAAAGCTTCGTTCCGTCACGTCAGCACGAACTTTTATATACTCAGTCGACTTCAATTCTGTTTGTTCTCAGGTATAATCTTTCATTTACTTTTTATGTCTTTGCTTCAATTTTCTCTATCCAATTGTATATGCCGCAAAATTGTACCAACTGTATTATCTGTATCTTTTAGTGTACCTACATACAGTAAAGTATTTATTAAACAATTACAATTTACTAACATTTCTTGGAAAATGTTTTTACAGAACCATAAAAGCCTTGATGGTTGCAGTACGTAATAGGAATACTGAGTCCATGCATGCAAGCAAACTATTTTCAATTGTTGTTATTTACGAAGCAAGCCAAGTTATGTGAAAAGCTTGACTCGCTCTTGCTGTCCATAGAACTTAGGGATTGGCTACTTCGGAACTACCTAAGCGCATCGAATTCACTAAGTGAAATTTAGGAGTTTCAAAAACTTGTTCGCCAAAAACATCCCCTTTGAATGAAATAAATTTTACTTAAAGTGATCAGTGCTCAGTACTTCACTGCTCTTTTTGGTCGAGTCACATGATGCAAGGGTTGAATCCTAAAAGAAAATCTGATGTAAAAAACACCATTGCCTTCTGTGCCTTAGATTGGGCGTAAATCTTCAGTTGTCAAGACTAACCAACTAAAAAGTTCCGTTAGAGGTTCATTATTTTTGGATTCAAACTTCCTTTTATATCGAAGGTGTCCTCTGTCTCCTATAGCGCGGTAACTTATGTTCACCTAATAAGGACAAGGGCTTAAACCTGCACGAGCTTAGGCGAGATACATAAATAAGTATAGTTATCGACAAAAATCATGAACCAACGTCAACAAGTTTGCGCATGTGCGCCGACTGGTTGGTGATCCATGATTGATGGATAGGCGCGCCTCCACCGTCGCGCCCCGCACTTACCACCAAAGATACCGAAAAACGCGCTTTGCACAGGGTACATGAAGCTTGCCGATCACTATGACCGTATGCTTTTATGGATCTATAGCTGTCGATATTCTGACAACTAAATCTATACTGTAATGTAGGTTAAAAGGGCAGCTGCTTCATAGAAAATTCGCTGCCAGGGTAAAAGGGTCAGTTCAAAAAATTACCTTTGTTTGGCGTTTGAAATAAAGCTTAGATAATTAATGGTTTGGCAGATCAACGTGTGATGAATTAAAACCTAAACATATAGTATGTACGTACGTAGTATTTATTTTAGATATCGGTTTGTAGTACCACATAAAAACATTTGAACTAATGTCGATGAACCATTGCGGTTACAAAAACATCAATTGATTTACCTTTCATGCCTGATTAACCTGGTTTACATTTTATCTTGCTATAGTGACAGAAATTCCAGTAAAGCGTTACAATAATTTATAAAGATTCTTGATAAATGAGTAAGTTTTTGAGGATGTATGAATGGATACTGTCTAGCCTTTTACTCCAGGAATTATGTTCCTGTGAATAGCAGGAATGGGACCAATATTTTGGTCTGATGAACAGCTGCCGCCAGCAACTGTTATTGATAATTTCTAAGCTCATTCTTCACCTGTAATATTGTTAAATTTGTTGAAGTTCCTTCCTTGCGATTTAGTGAAAACGTGCAACAGAAATTGCAAAAAGTATAAGATATTTTTTTCTGCATCTGTAAATGCAAGGTTTACCTTTTTTTATCGTGCAAAAAATCCCCACGGATTACCTCCCCCGCCGGATCCGGAGGAGGAGGTTATATCGGACTCGAACCGACTAAAACGCAGGCCGTCTGTGGGTCGTCGGTTGCCGAAGGTGAGATTGTCGTAGCCATATCCCTCGCACGCCGGCCGACCCAGGGCCATATCTCTCGATCTGGCCCTCATCCGGTATGCAAGGTTTACCTTTACATTACAGTTTTAGAAACAAATATCAAGTTTAAAGTGCTGGTCTCGTTACATTTTATAATCCTAAACCCATAAAATGTGATTCGTATAAAATAAATCTTCGAGAAACTGTCACCTTATTTGTTCATAGTTAGTAGAATTTACTCTTATCTTTTTTATACCTATCAATGTGGTTTATATTTATTGAATTCAGGTTTGATACATTTATGTACATAAAATAGATAATTAAGAAGTGTCTAAAAAAGAAAATTTAGTATGATGCACGATTAGATAATAGTAATTATGTAAATTTATGATTTTAATTAAAAAACTAGCTCCATAAATTATCATAGGATAAAATTATGATAAAAGAATTGGCTACTTTAGCAAACCGTAATAACATCACTAAACTAAATTTAAAGTTTAATTAATGAAATTTTGTAAACCATTAGTTTGGTTAGTCACAGTACTTAGGTACTATTCATATTAAATACAGGGTTTACCCGGAAATTAAAAAGTTCCTGCTTCCTTAACAATATTAAACCTATTAACTAAAATTCCATACCTGACGCTTCCAAATTTCTAAAACATCGAATCTTGACCTTCAATTACATCCACGCGTAACAAATAATTACAAACTAATTGAACATCAATTATTATTAGTCGTTTCGATGTACAGATAATTTTAATCACTTTTGTTGCCAACTGTAAACGAAAAATATCTTTTAAGTACATACTTTTAACTTTGCTCTTCCGTAGAAACTAACTACTCTCCTTTATATTTGATTTTGCTTTTCCGTTAGAACCATCCAATTTTCTTTACTTACTGTACTTTAAAGGTATGATTCCGAAGCCGATCACATACGACAACTGTAGACGCATGCAGCAGATACAGCGTGCCCATTACTTGTTATCCGATACGGATAGAGGAGACCATTGAAAAGCCGCAATGAATTACGCGTATCTGCTGGCGTCTGCAATTGACGTATGCGGTCACCATCGGAATCATACCTTTACTCTACTAATCGTCACTAATGTTCCCTAATTTAGTTTCGACGCAGGGTTGTGAACCTGTGATATGGGTTTCAATTAATTATTTGGCACCCAGTGTCATGTCCCGTCTGTCGCACCACTCAAGCTACAAGGAACTGCCATCACAACCTTCTGTAACAGCGCCGCTTCTCTAATTAACTCTGATTATAACTTTAAACTAGAGAACTGATTTATAACTCGATCGCGTGTATTACTAATCATATGACATACACACCTTATAAACATTATGTTACAACTGACTGACGCTAATTGGTAACACGAACAACTGGTTCTGTATAGTATGAATGGTCCAACAAAAGTCGATTATACTCGAAAATGTATAACCAAACTCGATAATCTTTTAAAAAGATATGTATACGGGACTGGCGTTCAAAAAATGATCAAATGATCACTCAATACTAGGCGAATTCGCCTAACTCATCGCAATCACAAGAGCAACAAGATATACACTAAATAATTCGATCGTACTAGATACTAAGATACCTACCTAGTTTCAGCACGGCACTTTGCAAGCTGCTGACTTTGGCAAGGCCAGTCATGGAGGCTTGCAGCACTGCACCATCATATAGTCCGAACTCCTCTATTTCCAGGAACAAACGAAATTTGGGATGTTATTTCATTAGGTTCAGATTTTTAGCTTTTTCTGAATTTGTTTTTGGTTTCACCACCAGGTTTTTAGCCTTTCAGCATAGCCTTTTCGTGTTCTCTAATTAAAAACGCGTCTAAAGATGTACATATCATCCGGGAATCTGATCAGACTCGAGTTAGTGTTATCGGTTCTTGTACTAAAACAGTGTGACTTCTGTCACACATCGCGGTACGCTTTTGACATCGCGATAGGTAATATTGAGATAATATTATCTACTTCCTTTTAATAGAAGATCATTGCCTACAAGAGTGTCCGATCATTGACCAGACGCATATCATCCGTTTGTATATATAATTAAAACAGTAATATTATTTACTAGCTATAATTAGCAGGTTTATTCCGAGTAACTAGAAAGGAAACGTCTATGAGGATGCCATCAGATCGTTGACTTGTCGCAATAACCTGGTATGAATCTTATTTAGTCTAGATTCTTGACAAACGAGACTATGACTGATTGGAAAATTACTAAATTACAGCGTAAAATGCGCCTTTCTTCGGATAGTTTTGTAACTCACGATATCTGAGCACTTAACGGACTCACCAATAATACTAAGATTGTGGGACTATATAAATTCTATATTGCTCGCCAAACAAGCTTCGGACGTCTAAACGTGACACTGATTTGGTTTCGTTGTCTTGTCCAATTACATTTGATTTTCATTCGTTCAATGTGCCTTGCAGTTACAATCTTACATTAAAATGAGGTAGATAATGTTATATCAAGTACTATCGCGATGCCATACATTTCGTACTCAATAATTAGTGCATGTTATTGCGTTCATGCTTGGATTGAGGGAGACTTAATTATTTAACCTGGTATTGAATGATCGTTTTTAAGCTCCAGTACCGTATCCAATTCTTTTTTTATGTAGAACACGTCAATTTCACTTCATATCGCCTGATAGTACGCTGAAGGCAAACTCTCAGGAAAGAGGGTTACCATTACAGACACGTTCCAAGTTGTACTTATTTTGATACGTTACTTTAAAGTGGAATCTAATAATTTAATCTAACGCAACGCAAACGCAACCGAACATTTTGTTTCAAGAACGATCGTGATGTTTTTAAGGCTGAAAACTATCAGAATATCATGCAAACTGGTAAACCGTTATGAAGCTACACAAGCTTTGTGGATATGTTATGTAAATATGTAGGTATGTGGATAAAAAAAGATTGTTATGTCGTCACACATAACAATCAACAATTTTGAAGTATTTAAATGTTAAGTTTCGAAAGTTAATATACATAATTAACTTTCAAACACACCAGAACTAAATACTATTTAAAATTTATTTAAATAATTTTACTAAAATACATCTTGCATGCATGTAAATACGCTATTCATTTAAACAAAACAAGCACATCTCATCTCATCAATCTTTCATCTGCAATAGAAGTGTTGGCATCAACACAATCATCACAGTAGACACGTACAAGATAATTCTGATTCAAGCGATATTTCAAAACAAACGTAGGTTAACTACAATTGTTATAAATTGTTTGTCAAACGTGTCAGTTCACGGTTTCATTGGGTAATTTATTATACGAGTGGAATACATACAGGCACAAGGCTAACAGCTCCTACGCGAAGCGACCATCGTAAATCTAGGACTAGTCTAGACAGTATCCGAGTACTAAGATAATGGTGTTATGTGCCAAAAACTGCCCGTGGGTGCAACGGCCGAAACGCTAAAAGTGAAATAATGCGATAAAATTATCTAAAGTGTTCGCAAGTACGACTGACAGGATACATAAACGGTAATCGAATCTAAAGTATAAAATACTAGTTGGTAATTAATTAAGGGTTGTATTTAACGCGGTCACAAATTAATCCGAAAAGCAGGTAGTAAAAATAATAGGTTGGCAGCTACAGTGAAGAATCATTTTATTCAATTTACGGGTGTCAAAATTACTGAATGTGGCGTACAAAAATACTAAGTGAGCCACTATTTATGGATGGTTATAAAAAAATAACCACGATGGCTAAAGCGGGAGCTCCGCTCCGCTCCCGCGTTAGCCTTCTAACCTAACCTATCCAAGTTGGAGCGCGCTATACTCGAATCCTCATAACTTCACAATTAGCAACACACGGGTCACTCAGTATTTTAGTCGCCCACTCATTATTTAAAGCAACTCATTATCAGTCGTCCATTTATTATTTTTGTCGCACGGTTTATTATATCCCATTAATTAATATGTAAACAGCATAAAATGAATGGCTCGATCATTTTAATTTTAGTAGATTTTTTCACAATCCTATTGTTTCACATGAAGGCAAGTGGTTACTGCTTAAATACTCTTGCTTGAATCACTTGTACGTTGTCTATAATCATTTATTTATTATCTTTTATTATTTACGCGTTACTGTGTTGGAGAAACTATCATTATATTAATGTCCATAGTAACTGTTAATATATGTTTAGCTGCAATAACCTGAATGCGTGGTGTTTCCAAAGCCAAGTGCATTCTGTCAGAAAGGCGAAAATGTCAGTTTCGTAAATTGGCAGGAGACATCTCGGGGGATGCTGTAGGCTGGCTAGCAATTCGAAATTCGAACGAGAAAACCTGTTAGGCCTCACCTCAAACTTAAATCTGCAATTACCTGCATACCTGCTATAGAGACAACAACCAATGTGTAATGTACATAAAGTTTATTTTTCTTCGGTATAATATGATGTTTAGTTAGAGTATCTTAAATAGTTCAAATGATTGATTTAGAGACATATTTTTGTTGAAAATTCTAGTAAAATTAGTGTCAAAATTTCAAAAACTTAGAGCATAAACTATTTTGCCTTTGCAAATCCGAAAACGACGGCCTTAAAATGAATACGTATTCAGCAGCTCGTTTTAAAAACTAATAGGTACGTACTGTTCATATTTATGCCACATTTAAAAGCTCACCTCTACTGTCGATGGTTAAGGGACCCGCATTAATAATCCGTGGCCGTATAGCCGATATAAATATTTATAATCTTTTATACCCACCACATCAACTTGTATTTTATGAGATAAAATGTCAAACAACTCATAATCAGTTATTCAATTTATTCTATCAATAAATTTCCACAGGGTGTAAGCTCACCTCTTTTATCGTAAGCTATGTCGAATGGGTGTACTTATTAAAAATTATAATGGATAGCTTTATGGTAGCTATGGCCCAAACCCTACGGCGTTACTTTGAAGGGTTTTAACTCAATATTAACATTAATTATTATCTTTAATATAGATACGTAATAGATATTCTGCAATCCATTATAGATGACTTGGTTTTGATCTTAACCAACTGTATTATGTATTTATATTTTTTTATTTAACTGTTATGCGTTATACAATGACATTAAAAGTTACAGTGATTATGTATGTTAGGTAAACGCGTAACCCACCCCAATGTTCACCAAATAATAGGTACCTATTGTATTTTACAAATTAATCAATTTAATGTGAATGCTTACGAACATGGAAAATTGTTGTTATTTTTACAAGAAAAAGAGCTGAACGGATTTAAAGGAAATTTCGCACAGCTACAGACACTCCACTTTAACATTTAATTTTTCGAGGGCATACGAAAGCTTAGGAACACAAAATTGGTGGCAATAAGTAAAGATAGGCTTTGATCGCTTTAATCTTCTATTTCGTTCGTTTCGTTCAACGGAGAATATAGGCCTTTATAAAGAATAAACTGTTCATCTAAACGTAATGAAATTTATATTGGCCCCTTTCGAAGGTATTCGGCATCGCCTAAAAAGTATTACGTAAATCGTCTTCGAAATTTCGTAGATGTCGATGCATAAAAAAATGAATGCCTAATTGTATACCACATATTTTGAAATCAGTTAATTAAAATGAACATTTTTCTTACAAGTTCTTAATTACGACAGTAAATTATGTTTCGAGCATTGTTTATGACATCATTATATCTTCTAAAAGTCAAAGTAAAACAAACTTCGTGATGTATAATACATTTTAATGGGTTTATGGATACCCATGCTTTTAATTTAGGCCACTACTATTTCATGAATGTTCAATTGTATTACAAGCGTACTACGTATTTAGATGGTAACGTAATTGCACTGATTACAATAAAAATCATTTTAATCACACAGTTTGTAAGAAAGTATGAATAGAAAGTTACAAATAAAATGCAAAACAGTATTTGTGGCTCTAAATATTCACTTTCGCTGAAGACTGAAGTGTGAATTATGGTGCACTTTGCAACGCTACTAGCGATCGACCAAGTTTGTTCCTAGTAATACTTCATACTGATTACTGTGTTTAGTGTTTGTTCAGACAACTTTAGTTCTTTATTGACAAATTATGTATTTTCATTTTTTAAGTGACTTTGTACGAATTGCAAAATTAAACGAATAATATTTTGTGTAAAAGATTTGAAATTTGATGTAAATAAATCCTTTTGCTGTCCCTGATCCGATCGGGATGAAATCTAAAATAATGTTTCATTTCAGTATGTTGTAATATTCGCATAAACTTTACAATAATGTTTGAAAATCTTGTAAATTTTATGCGGAAAATTCAACTCGATTTCGAATTCTGTTCTAAGATTTGATACATACATAATAATATCTACAGCTTAAATATTATTACTAGCTCTGGAAATTCTCAGCGTCCTACCACAGCTCGATATAACGAATATACTCACGTAAATAACACGGTATCAACATCTATACATGTATTATATTGTTCAATTACTTTCGATTACGTCACGAAACTCGTAAAGCACAATTACTATTTTATACAACCCTTAGCGTGGGCTTTCTAATGATCTAATCCTGGGGGCGTACAAACAACTGTGTCAGACTACAACAAACTGAATTATAGTTACGTGGCCGATTATCACAGAGGCTGCGCAGGCGTCATTTGTTGAATAATTGACGAGGGAAACACAATAAATAAATTAATATAATACGACTATCGATGCTGATATATGGTCAGTAGTTGGTCATAGACAATTATGCTCGGAGATTGACGAATAAATATTTCGTAATGCCTTTATTACTAAAATTTTTTGTAGCGCTTGGTGCTCAGTACTTATAATATTTTATTGTATCATAATATTCATAATGCTATTTGCGGCTTAAGAGGCATTGACCTGGATTTCGAAAAAAAACTAAAATGTGATGTTAGTTTCAATTGTAATGCATATATAAATCAATCAATTTAACCTATTGCTGTCTACTGCTGGGCCATAATAGGTATATTATGCCTCACAATATGCGCTATGGCACCTAAATCTATAAGCATCTATTTTTATTCGATATCTATTTCTTCCCAAATACTTTAATCACGTCCATACATGCCGTATATATAGATAAGTTGAAATAAGAAATTGAAAATATCCAAGTTACAAACATACAAAGGTACTTAAAAGTAGCTCGTAGTTGCACTTAGCAAACATTTGAGCAAAATTTGCATGAGCGGGATTTGTTGTGTTTAAAGTTCCAGGAGCGAACGCCTGCAGAAAATGCGCTTATAAATTATGCAACGTGTTTGAATTGAGACAACATTTGTTTACTACTCAACCCAATTTGTCTATATTGAAAATATAATAATTACTCTAAAACTTGTCCTAATTGTTAGAGCTTCCCAATGTCTAGAAATTTCTTTCTATTTCTAGAATAAAGCAACCAAACTAATAACTATAAGCGTCCCCGATTTGAACAACAGTTATGAAAAATGTCTGTATACCGATTGCAGCTGTATACAGTCTGTATCCCGGTAGGTGGCACCGGGACCTAGGTACTCGAACACGCGAAATTAGATCAACTTCAATATTGAATTCTTTCAAAATGTCGAACTTCCCAATTCCCATATAAACTTTCAACCCCTAATATAAATGCATGTCAAATATAGTTTTTATAAGTGGTTTCAATTTTATCTGAACTAAATGTGTTAGGTTTCCAGAATGTTCGATATCTTATATCCAGTATCCGTACCGATACCAGTCAGTAATTCAGTATCATGGGTATTCAACCAAACGCTAGTAAACCGTCGACTCTCGCAGAATATCAATCTACTGTTCGCTATCGTAGACATTTTATCATTGCAAAACGAACCCCACAGTTTCGTAACGGATCAGCGAGCTTGTCCTTTTATCGTTTTGTTATAAAGTCAAATTGACATGTTGACTTACAAATGGTCTACCCACGTTCCTATTGTTACACTGAACTTGACGGTGTTGTTCAAAACAAATTAATGAGTCGGTAATGCCTTAATGACGATCACTTCCTTATTGGTCTCGAAATAAAAATACTTCCTTTCTATAGAAGATTTCATTTTACTGTTATGCCATTTTATTTATAAATCTTGCTTATCACCAACCGGAAAAATCAATCTCATTTTTTACTTCGACTTAATAGTTTCTCTGTCAATCGTCTTCGATTAATAGATACAATTTTGAGATATGATGTCCGCTTTTACTTACATTGTATTATCAACAATACCGCTAACCTCACCTTTAATGGTTTAACCCACATCTCAATCAAAAATGTATATTTGGCCATCATTTGATAAACCATTAATCATTGGGTGTACACTTCGTATTGTGATGGGTGTAGGTGTTAATGAAAGTTTAACAATGACTTCTGTAATAAGTTGTTCGATTGAGTCGTTATGATTGTTATCGTTACAACAGCCTCAAGCAAAATGTGCATTAATATTACAAAATCTTTTTGTATAATTTCATAATGTGATTACGGGTTTTGTCGATTAGATTGCAATCGATAATATTTCTTAAATGGATAATTGGAAATACTGTCAATCAACGTCATATTAACTATACACTATCGAATTTATTACTCATGAAGATTTAAGAATATGTAAGCTACCAATGTTAGTACTTAAACAGAAAGAAAAATGACCGTATCTAATGTTCATGTTTTAAATTCATTCTAATGTCAAATAGTCCAACACAAATGAAATGGTGCCATTTTTCAAGTAGGCTTCTCTCACGGCTTTAATCTATTTTTTTATATTGTCTTCAATCTGTGTGTGTTTTAACGGGTGTTTTATGACCACGCCTTGTTCCCATAGAAATTTATTCTATACTTTTGTTTTGATGTCATGCATATCTATGGTAAGATTATTCATATTTTCACTGCTTGTTACACTTACTCGGTCGTTTTCTTTTCTTAAATACATGTAACATCTAGATTTTAAATTAATGGCTGTAGTTAGACTAAACAATGACTTCATAGCAGTTTTGAGAACGTGTTATTATATTTTTTTGGAATACAAAAACTAAGAATTAAACACATTAGTTTACAACATTAAAGATAGCAAAAGGAGGTAATTTTAAGGAATATTTAGTATGAACAATATAACGCAGTGTGAATATTTTGCATAGGTACATATTTTGTTGCTGGTTTGTTACGTAATTTTTTGTTTGCTGGATTTTGAATAAGTCCTATTGTAGTCACAGGACAATCCGTCAGAAACCACAATCTATATTTATTTATTAGCATAAATTGTATTACGGATATAATACTATATATAGTAATTCTGTGGCGTAAAATTCCCCTGTGATGTCAATAAAGAATGTATCCTACTATCCTACTAATAATGTGACGATGTTTGGATGGTTGTTACTCAATCACGCCCAAAAGGTTTAACGGATATGACTGAAATTTGATGCATGGATAGATTATAGCCAGGAATAACACATAGACTACTTTGGAGTAAGTTCCCATGCGTGCAGGAACGGGAATAGAAAGCCACGCGGGTGGAGCCACGGGCAACAGCTAGTTCTCTAAATATATCAGTAACATGCTTTTGCAAACATTAAATACCTACCTATACAATTTCGATTATTTCATAATGCCTATTTTATAACGTTAATGGGCGTTATAATATTCATATCTACTAGATAATGAGCGCACGCGCATTACGAAGATTATTATCGCATCATATCGTTTTTTAAAACAATTATCCAATCTCAATTATTACTCTGTAATAGGTCGTTTCGGTGTGTTCATGTGCGCACACGCATAAACACTGAAGTTGGATTTAATAAGTGAAAATAAATTCGCCTAAAATAGGATTTCACGTTTTACTTAATGATTTCATTGAGCAATTTACCCACTTCAACTTTAATTGGCATAGGAACAACTTCAGCTGGATTTCAGAAATTGTAATCGTGAATGCGTATAACGCGAGAACTCAGTTTAGCCTAACGAATTTTCACGGTGAAGTTCAACCTTGAATGTGTTTTTTTCTGATGAAAATTTATAATAGGTAGGGGTTTTTAGACTTTTGCGATTTATGATTTCGATAGATCACTAGGGTGGGAAATTAGCGACGATATGTAGAGGGTAAAGGTATGATTTCGAAGCCGACCGCATACGAAAACTGCCGGCGCACGCAGCAGATACGCTTAATTCATTGCGGCTTCTCAACGGTCCCCTTTAATTTGTATCGGAGTTTAACAAGCAATGGGTACGCTGTATGTGCTGCATGCATGCATGCATGCGTCTGGTATTTGTCGTTTGCGGTCGGCTACGGAATCATACCTTTAGGGGTCCTTTGATTTATGACCGAGATGTTGTTAGCTTGACCCCTTACATACTGAATGACGCGAACACACGCTTATCTCAAGTTTCACTGGCAACTATTTGAATCCTTACACATAGGCATAGGCTTATTCCGTTGCCATTATTCTTACTATAATTAAGATGTAATTACAACCAAATGAAATTAAATTAGGTTATCACTATCAGTGATAACCGCGTTCTCATCTGCAGAGATAATGGGAGAGGGAGGTTTGAAACCAACCTCTCCTGCAAGCCAGTTGTAACTGCCTACCTGCTAATGTTTTAATTGGGGCTGTTCATCTATTGCACGTGTTGCCTACCGTAGTCCTCTAAAGTTCTTTGTAGATCTTAACGACTTTAGCCAATGCGTTCATTGGCTACAATGCGACTGTTTTCATTGTTTCCTTTCTTGTTTCACAGGCTGTGCCATGCCAATCTATCTGTTTATTCATTTCATGTGCTTACCAAGAAGTAATATTTTAGTCGTTCACAGTCGTAACTTTGAGACTTAAGAATGACGAATAAGTACATTTTACTCAGTTTTGTTTGCGCTTACTCAGTTTTGATTAATCTTTTCGCTTGTGTATTTTATTTTTACT
Organism: Eilema depressum; assembly: GCA_914767945.1. Classification (NCBI taxonomy): domain Eukaryota; kingdom Metazoa; phylum Arthropoda; class Insecta; order Lepidoptera; family Erebidae; genus Eilema; species Eilema depressum. The sequence goes on from OU612026.1 coordinate 9,062,243, forward strand.
ATAAAACTTACTTTAAGTGCAGAAATCTTCTAATGCAGCAATCTAGTCCATAACGGTTTTTTAAACCTTCCAATAGACGGCAGTTAACAAATACTTCGTAGCAATAAAGAAACCTTTGTACGAGACTTAAATATAAGATCACATCAAGATTAAGATTAACAAATATGCCGTTATTTGAGACATGCTTTGTGATAACTAATTATTGTATTATTTTATACCGTTAATTAAGAGGCTGAAGAAACAAGCGGATAATGCTTGTAACTTTTGTATGGCCGACGATTTAATCATAGAAAGCCTTTGAAATGTCAAAATGACTTTCAAATAACGTGTTACCTTTTAAATGACTGAGTAACATAATTATTTCTCCCTGTAGAACAATAACGCAATTAATTTTTGGCATTTTTTAGTGTTTGTATGTTTTGTAGATCTTTTATTTTCAGTGAAAATAGATTCTGATGCTTTTTTGTTAGATACTGTTCATATTGATGCTTTTTGTAGTTAGAATATCTACGCTTTTGTAGGCTTGCAAGCATATTTAGATATGAAGTTGTAGTGGTTTTGCAAGGAATTGGTCTATCTTAGCACTTTTTCTCTAGTTAGTTAACTAATGAAGGAATGGAACGTCCTTTTTAAGGTAAAACACATTCGCAAAATCATAAAAAAAAAATTAAATGATGCTAGGAGCCGATAGATGGCGCTCTAGTTAAATTCCTGAATCATAATTCATAACGCTTGATATAATGATAGATGGCGGGCACTTAACCTATTGAAATCTAACACACAATAGCAGATTTGTTTTGTCAAGACCATCGTTAATTACTATGAAAAAAGTAACAACACGAACAAAACTTTCTTAAATTTAATTGACAACTAATCACGTAACCTACTATTTTTATAACACAAATAAAAATCTTAGGATTATATAAATTCAAGGGCCCTTAATTAAGATTTGCTTTGATAGATTTGTCCGCCTTAATTCAAAAGGCAAAAGCGATATTATTTTATTATCTGCTCATTCCATTTGCAGTGTCTCCCACTCCTTTTTGGAAATATTGAAATAAGTAGGTACAGACAAACTACGTATTTCATACCGTATATTTTTGTTCTGTAGGTTTTCATTCGACTCTCGAATTTTATATGGTCTTTCCCGAAGTAATTTAATAGTGACGTTATTGGTACAAAAATATATATGCAGGCATATTCAAAATATTCATCCTTAAACTGTGTCATTTTAATATACCTAGTTTGATGTTAATTACATATAATATAGCAAATGCCAGTATGTTGATTTATTGTTGGTAGTTTAATCTTCACTTTGGTAGCGGCTCTTTCCTTATAGACCTATTTTCCTTACATCGGAGCATGTTTAGTACTAATTGCATGAATCATCGAATACAAATTGATATTGTTCTGCCTTCCCTATTAGTCGTATGCTGTTTCTCCACCTAAACGCTTCCCTGTAAATAAATTCTTTATTTCTCTTTAATTTTAGGCGCAGTTTTGCTGTAGAAGAGACTAAAATCGTGAACAAAAAGTGACTTCGTTGAATTGACTTTTAAGATTAGTAAGTTTAGAACTGTGATTAGTGACGAATGAAGTCCAAAGTGGGGAAGTTGTTGCCCACGGGCGGGCATAAGGAGACTTACACATTGCTTTCAGCGAGACGAAGATACATGAAGAAGTTAATGTACGTATTTTGTTTTAGTTACTTTTCTACTTTCTGACTACACGGCTGGTTTTATGACACTCCTTAAAAATTCATCCAATCACTTTAATTGCTCATTAAATGTGCGTAAATACAGCTGTTATTAGATCTATTATAGATTTATTGGACGAATGCAGTGTAGGATGTAGATTATTACCAAAGAGCGGTTGCGCACAGCTTCCGATCCCAATCTGAGGAAGTGCGGATGTCTTAAGCGCAGTGCAAAAAAAAAAACTATGTAATATATTTACTTTGGATCGTGAGAATTTTGTATTGCAAATAAACATCGAGAAGGCGACACGCCACCGTTACATGGATGTTCCGCTTGTAAGGATAAAACTTTTTGGCATTAAGTTCATTGTGCACTTAGGTAGGTACTGCTAAGGAGTGGAAGTCTGCCTGCATCTGGGTTTCGAGGAAGCTATAACCTGAAATTCTTTAACAACAGAGAGAATATGTTGCTTTCTAAGCAAACGTCTTGTATCCTTGATTAAATCATCATGAATAAGTCAAATAAGTACAAACTTGGAATCATGTCTGTCCTGCTTCACATATTAATCAATTATTTAACCACAAGCAAACACGGACAACAAAGGTTAGCGTGTGTTAGTTTGTCCCCTACACATCAATTATTTAGTAGAAGACTAATTTTCATCTTCAAATATTAAAAATTTTCGCATTTCTATTAAAAGATCATAGCATAACCTTTTGTTTGTATAAACATTATCCCTCGCGATTCGCGATATTTATTTTCAATGATTGGTGAATGTATTTCATTAATTCGACGTATGGTGCAAGTTTAACATTCTCTTTTTATTATCTTATCTGCCAAGGATATAAGCATAATGCAATATCTGTATCCTTAATATTAGAGTTAGCTTAATGATTACATTCAATTAAAAAAAAGAACGTAATTCATTTAAGAAATATTCCTTAGGTGCTCACACAAAAAATTGTACTTTTGTACTATCAGTCGTCAATCTGAGGAACCCTTACGGAGGATGGTGAAAACTTCGCCTTCTTCCTTCCTTCACGTTAGCTTACCATGAGGCAAGGTAGCTAAATGTGGATTACATTGACATTTGATTGTACAAATTTATTAATACTGCATCGTTTGCGACATATCTTATAATAGGTATATGTGTCATACGTTAGTAGTAATTAAGTCCTGCCATTACGAGCAATTTCTAACCAATACTTCTCTTGAAACTACCATTCTAGACTAATATAGAGCGAAATACATTCAGAACTGTTTGAAAGATTCATTTTAGTTCAGCGTCCGTGAGATATGGCGTACAATAAATTTCCGATCATTACGAAGCGAACAACAATGACACTAATGCTATTGAACAAGTACTGCTAGCTCCCGTTATACGATATGCCGTCATGATGGATGGAGGTAACCCCGCTGAACTGACAGTGTATTTTAACTTCATAGCGGCTTCTAAACATCAGCTCACACTTGATGAAGCGGGGCGATGCGAATCGCGAACTATATTTATTTACACAGATCGTTTAGAGTCAGACAATGGTAAGGTGCCTTATGTAGGGCATATAACAATTTCAGTTCTTGTTATTTTAAAATACATAACAAGTACATGACACACCGGTTAGCGGTTACTTTGACTCAGAAAATACAATACAAAGGGATGGGGAGAATGTGAAAAAGGAAAGGAATAATGCAGGCAACTTAGGTATACTGCGTTTCTGAAACGTTTCCAATTTGCCTGAAATATATTATATAATAATTCCAATATTTCAATTTTATACTTAACTTCCTCAGTTATAAATCAAATGCTTCTTATCTTAAGTGTTCGGTAACCGCATGTATGTTTTTATTTGACAAATTACTGTTAAAAGACCATATGACTATAAAGTTTTGATGACTTGTTCAAAACAAAGAATATGTTCATCGAGGAAAATGCTTTAATTACATCATTATTAATTGTAATTTATATTTTAATATAGGTATAGCAGTAATGAATCACACTGTGCGATGGATTTATAAGGCATGACCCTTAAAAATCCATTGCACACTTTGCTTCATATTGCATGTCTAAGAATTGTGCCATAAGTATGAATAATTTTAGTTTAACATCAATCAATTAACCTATTGCAACTAACCATAAGAGCATCTCCCAATGTCCGCTGTAGCTTCACTAGGACCAACAGCCATCGGCTCTTTGGTGATGGTGACCAGTCGATTGCAACTTCAGTTTGCTCATTCTGCGAACTCTGCTGGCAATTTTAGTTCTTTGTTGGATGACTCATTAGGATTAATGCTCGCTATTCTTAACTAGTATTTAATTAGCTTATTGTCATAACTGGCAGGGCGTACGGTTGAGAACTTTAGATTACCACGCTTCAGATTTTACACTATCTATGAGATATCAGTTTTTGATCTGATTAAAGCTAATTGACTTGTTTACACGCCATGAAATTGCAACAATCAGCGTGATTGTTGCAATCCGTTCAATTCTTTTCTCACTCGTCCACGTTATTCTGCTATCGAAGCTGTGACAGCCATGGTGATTGACATGCACGAAAACGAATTATCTACTAAATTAATTTTGCACTTTCCAGCGTTAAACATTTCTTTTAATATTATTAAGATGGGAATTACCTTCAAATGATACAATGCGGCCGTCAGCGAGTATTGCAGCATTCGTAGCCTGTGTAGGCTTGCAACATCAGACGGGTGTCACTAATTATTTTGTAAGGATGCCCTCGGCTCGGTTATAGACTGAACTGAATTCAGCGACAGAATACCGTGTTGATCCCGTCCTGTCGTACTATCGACGAGAACATTTACACCCGTGATTGCGGGGATAAATTGACCACCGAATAGGAAGGGGGTACTATACCTTTTGACTCGCGTTGGATGGTTGGAATCCTCACATAGGTAGGTACTTACACTCAAATGTAACTACATCTCACTACACGGTGAGCAGCCACAGCTATCTAGGTACATGTTTAAAGAAAGGGACTGTACGAATGATATGAAGATAACATTTTACTATCGATATTATATGGTCAGACATAAAAACATTTGGTCGTTAAAAATCGCAGGAAATGTGCTTTCTTAATGATGACGTGCCAACTTTGGCCATCTAGACCAACTATTGACCTTCGAAAATCCATAAAAAGAAAATTTTATCTTCGTTGTTACTGCCGAATATGCATACGATTTAATGTTACAATAATCTTTGCCAATAAATATCATTGCTATAAGGAGATGCTAAATAAGGTTTGCTAGATCCGGTAAAAAGGTTGTATTCCAATCATGGTAGCATTGGGTAAAAAACTTCTGATATATGATCTAGTTCTGACCAATGTGTTTTGTACGTGTTAGTTAAAAATACGTAATCCAGAGTAAATTGGACTTCGTTTATGTATATGATACATGTTTTTGTAGGTCTTATAGCTCTGGATAGTATTTGTAACGGTTGTGCGCAATAAGCATTGAACATTTCATTTAGCTTTGCAGCAGGCCAGGTTTTTTAATATGCACCCCTGGATATAAGGTGCTAAGAAAATTAAACTGTTTTTAATCTAAGTACTTACACAGATATCTTGACGTAACAGAAATCATTTTTAGCACTTCAATTATTCAAAAGATTTAAAATCTAAAATTCAATTATATTTTATGATGTGGAGTAAAATGACAACTATATAATATGTAATGTAATCTATTTTCATAAAATGAATCTCTCCAATCAGCCACTTGCATCCAAATTTTAAAAAAAAATTGAATTGGGGTAAGATTTAATATGCATTCACTAATTCCTAATTATTTTATCTTTCTAAATCTGATCTTCGCTATACACACCATCACATTCTCAAAACAGTTAATACATTGATTAATTGCAAATATTAACTAATCAAATACCCGTTTCTACTTGATATGATGTTAATAGACGTGAGCCGTCAATTTGCAATGTGTTACCGACGCGTGCGCCCGTCAAAATGCCATCGAGTAACGGCGTCGTCGGCGCACCTGCATACGCGCACCCGATTATAGACGATAATACCCGATTATACGCATAATACTATGGTGTTTGGGATACTATGATTATAGCTTTTGCTTTACCAAATGCTTTGTACTCTCTTGTACCTATTATTAACATCAATAATTATTATGCTATTTTCTAACGCGAGCCTAATATTTATTAACTATGCTTTTTTCTATGTCGGCGTAACTTTTAAAACTCGAAGCGAATAATAGATATCTGGGTCATTATTCTGCTTGTAAATTTGTCGAAGCACAATCCTAACATGTAGTTCAGAAGATTTAAACTAGTTTAGGCATGAATGTATTGTATACTGAGGATTACTAAATAATCTTATATCGATTCTATACAATCGAATAAAATACACCTACTTGGAAAACTGGGTCTTTGGTGTTTGCATTTCTATTTATTATTTATGTAATATGTATCCAAATAGGTTTAGAAATATGATATTTATATCTGGAAAACCCAGCACTTACATAGCTGTGTCGCTGTAAAACGTAAACAGCATCGAATTAGGCGACATGTGTGACTGCTAAAAGCTACGAACGTCCTTATTTCAAACACTTTCATGTTACAGTTAGGCAATCAGAATACGGTACCTTTTAAAAAAATGTAAAAGTCTGATCAGTCAATAAATAATAATGCGTGCAGCTAATGAATGCAGCAGGGGTACTTTTCAATACTGAAGAATGTGGATATTTCGCAACGTGAGATGTATGTCTCTGGCAGTATTCTTTCTCACTTGCAATTAAGTTAACAGAAAAATGCATATCGATCGACCGGCATGAAGGTTACGCTATTGAGAATTTACTTTACTTACGTTATTGAAAGGAAACACACAATGACCAGCGCTATACTTGATACACACGGTTACTCCCTTCGATATTGGATCGCAATATTCATATAGGTATTTGACTGTCTATTGAGTCCTATTATATCCTATTGACGAAAATGACTTCTATGTACTATTTTTGTACGATTGCACACGTGGCCCTTTTTCCCCATAAGTAAGAATAAGAGGGATTATTCACATTTGCTGCCCGAATGGTAGAGGGTTGCAGTGTTGAATCACCTTGCCATCTGGATGTGGACACTACGCCCACATTAGGCAATTTATTTGTATGAATCACAATAATATTACTAGGAAGTCTGGATTTCTGGAACTTCTTATTGTAGGTAGGTAAGTGCTGCATGTAGGTCACTGCTAAACGTATGCAAACCCGTGTATGTAATCCTACTCTTCATAAATCCCTTAAAATATAGATACATTTACTTACATAGATTTCGAATTTTCCTTAAAGTAATTGAACCAGAAGATTCAAAGTATGGGTCAGTAATGAGTATTAAGTGTTTATTAAAGGCTAAAGACCAGTAAGGGCTCGAAAACTAAGCTACAGTATGGCATTGTTAACATACAATACGGTACGTCAACGCGCCATAATATATACCTACATACTTACATACACGCCTACTTTTCTCCGGGGTAGGCAGAGACAACAGCCCACCATTTGACTCCATCCTTACCTACGTCACGAGCTTCCTCTACTGATATTAATCCTTTCTTGCAAGCCCGTCAAAATAATCGATGCGATAACTGTCATACAGATCTATTCATCATACAAACGCAATTTTGTTTTGCATTTTGATATTATCAACTCTATACTGACACAAGGCCGTCCAACGGCACGGTATCTGTATTCTGCACCCTGTCGTGACGTGCCGTGCCATATTACAGTGTGAACGGTTACTATCATACATTATTAATATTCTCTTTACCTTTATAACCGAACTAAACTGCTTGTATTAAGTGGGTTCACGTCGATAGGATCTGGAAACGTATCTTCGCGATCTTATGTTCAATGTCTCAGCCATTACGCCGCCGCTTCGAAACTATTGTAGGTCACCCAGGCGATTTTGCCTTAAAAGCGAAACATTTACTTTTATAAACAGCGCACGTTGCGGCATATATTTTATCCTATTCTACCTTTGAAGGATTGTAAAGCTTTTAGATCACTATTCGCATGCACATGCACAATGCACACCTTGGTGTTGTTTTATTCTTTTGTGATTTTATCGACAGCTACATTGTGCCTAGCTACATGAATTTGGAATACAAATAATAATTTTAACGATTGTGAATGATTTTTTTTGTTAGATTAAAAGAAAAACATTAAACTGTTGAAAAAATTAATTTATAATTTCTATTATATTACAATATTATAGATACTTACAAGATACCATCAATATAATAAGATTATAATCCTGAAAAGATCGATTAAGCCTAAGCCTCTTACTTGATTAAAAAAGTTACGTAAAACGGTAAAACGAATTTTAGTTCAAACAAATTCTAAATTTAAATTTTATTCTTCTTATCGGAATATTAAAATCTATCTACATACAAGTATATTCTTACCGTTTGTTGTGGCTAATGTTCTAAAATAAGCTCCAAACCAAACACTTCATAGTATTGTTGCCGCTATCTTCAAAGTTAACCTGTAACTGCATAGCTTATTGAGACCTATGGTTATGTTTCAATAAGCTAACCCTCTCATGTTCACGATTTATGATTCAAGGAACAGATAAATTGTTATTGCACGTTATCGGTGGTGCTCGTGTGTCTACAGTGCATCGGGTATTCTCTTTTATGGAGTAATCACATAAAATATCTAGGGAAAAAAAACTGATGAAATTTTTTTCTTGATAACACTATTGATAGTCCAAAGCTTATTAAAAAATGATTAATAAACAGAACAACGGAGAACATGGTACTGGATTTTTTTATCTATACCTACTTATTTATAAATCTATTATTATTTTTAAAGATTGATAGTTTATTAGTTGTAAAACAACATTTCATTTAAAATTTAAGTCAGTATAAAGGGTTAATATTGTTACTATGCAATATGTATAATGATTTGCCTACGTTATGAATACTAAAATAAATTATTATGTACATGATACACTAAAAAAATATTTTAAAAACTATCATTAAAACACTACGATACCTACTAAGCTTTATAAAAAAATATTTAAAAAAATATCTATAATTAGAAAAATTGTTTTGAAGAAGTAAACTTGAGTATAACTTAATTTTGAATCAAATCATTTATTTTATAGTTATGTAGGCCTTTTGTATTTTTACGGTTGTTACATTATATGTATGAAATGTATGAATATGTATAACAATAATAACATTAGACAACGAGGAGACATTGCAGTGGTCCTGCGAGTTTTCTCACATATTTATTGTGTTGTTGGTAGATCGTATCATAACAGAAGCGTACTGTAATCATCACAAAGAGTCACTGCTATAATAAATAGCAGAAATGCTATTATTTCAATTACAAATATGTTTAAAAGATCCGGTTATGAATTTTTATAAACCTCCAATTACTGGAGTGACGGTATTACTGGTATTACGGTTTTATAATATTATACAATTATTTAATACGTAATTGTTTTTAATTTATAAAAAAAACTAGCGGCTTGGATTCCGGTTATGCCTGAGAATACATAACTATATACATGTACTTAATTGATTTTTGGTGTAGGTATAGTCTGGAAATGGTACATTGTATAATACATAATATATGTGGTTTAGATTTCTGCCCTCACTTGCATAAACTTTGTATATAGCTGAAAACTAAATAAATATGCGTATTTTGCAGTGGCCAAGGGTTGAAGCCGTTGAATTTTTTTACCTCCATCTAGTTTTATCCTCGTTTAACTATTTTTACCTTTAAGCAAAGACAAGCCGGCGGGAATCGTGTTATAGGGATCCCTCGCCACTGGTATTTTGTATAACCCTAGCGGAGTATTTTATAACTCTGTGGGTTTTGTAATGAATAGTTTGTTTACAGCTAACCCGATCGCGTTTATTTTAATAATGTATCGGTTTGATTCCTGTTTCACTCGTCGTGAAGTGAAGTATTTAAACGACACGCGACTAACAATTAAAAATATTAAATTGTTAGTTATGTCTGTCCGGTACTGCCTACTGAAACTGTATTTGTAAATTGTTGTGGGAAAGTAAATAATTGGGGTTCTTTTGTTTATGTTGTGATAGTTATAAATTGAGACTGTTTGTCTAGAAAATTACATATCTTCGAAATTACTAGTATTTTTGTGTAATTGTGGAACTATACGTTTATGGAATGCATTGCAAGTTAACGAACAAAAGCTATTGAGGTCAAACAAAACGCTAGGACGGAACATCCTAGCATTGTTCCTGGTTGTATCCAACGTAACCGCTATTGAGTCCGGGTTCCGCTTTCCCGGGAACTCAGTATCCTTGTTAGTAAAACTGGGACATGTTATCCTTTACGCCGAGGTCCATTGTTGTGTAAGCGTTAATTGTGGAGAACAAACACCACTAATACTATACACAGTCATCATCATCTTTGCGTTTCTCGATTCCATCCGAGGCTTTCAACTATGAGACCAAAGTTAACTTATTCCTTCTCCTCCTATCCTATTGATGACGCGACTGCCGTTTGACCTTCCAACCTACCCCGAGAGGAAAGCTCAAATCAACAGGTGTACTAGCTTGAAGTTGACTAGGCCCCAAATGGGAAACCTGAGGTAAAATATTTCTTCTTATAACGAGTTAAACGTTGTATAGAATCTGTATTCTGAGTATAGAATATGACAAAATCAAAAAAGTAGCCCATTTTTTAGTAAAGGCGTATCTATTAAAAGAAACAGATTATTTTGATTTGTTTCCGTGACTCGGCTAAGCGTATATTAAATGTAAGAAAAAGTAACTATATTCACCAGAACTTTCTACATAACACAAAAATTTCACATTACGCAATACAATTTCGTTAGTGTAAAATTGTATAATGTGAAGTAGCATCTTTTGACAATAGGCGACTGGATCTCTAAAGAGTTGAACACAACTTGTGTAGTCATCGCTTGTCATCGACTCAAATAACTCGAGTTTCTGACTCAATCGAATATCAAATGTTCGGAAATTGGTACAGATCAAAGGCGACAAGACCGTATGGACAGAAAAAAAAACAGTCGCGATCAATATTATAATACTAGCTGTTGCCCGCGGCTCCGCCCGCGTGGATGTCGGTTATCGCGACCAAACATAGCCTATGTCCTTTCTCGAGGTTCAATCTACCCTTATACTCAGTACTGAATTGATGCCGACTCTTGACCAATAGATGGCGCTGTATGTCCGAAATAAATTTTATTTTTTATTTTATTTTTTGTAATTTATTTTTTGTAATAAAAACTATCCTATGTCCTTTCTCAAGTTCCAAACTATGTCTGTAGCAAATTTCACACAAATCGGTTCAGTAGTTTAGGCGTGAAGCAAAGACAGACAGACAGACAGACAGAAAGACAGACAGACAGAGTTACTTTCGCATTTATAATATTAGTTTGGATTGGTGGACCTCTAGTAGGTTGTTAATTATATGATACATGTGTGGGGGCCAATGTGGGTTTGATATGTTGGGCTGTTTAAACATCAGACAGATATACACAGCCTCGAATCAGCCTCAGATGCATGGCTCGAGTCAACAATAGTGCCCGGAATACAGCAATAGGCTCATCCCCTAAGACACAATGATTGGTAAAATGTGGGTGTTTATTCATCTCTACCTAATCCTACGGGGATAAAGGATCTATTAAAATGATTAGAATGGACTATTTCTGTTTCAATTTCGTTTCATTTTCATTTCTCTGCTTATGTAGTTACAAGAAGTAGGTACCCTTTACATCACAACATTCTCATTGAATATAATAAAATATCTAACGATATTTCCATCCTTTACTCTATTAAATTAACTTCTATTTACATTATTTAAACCATACCTACAATGTTTCTCATAAGTTCGTGATTTCACATGTTAATCGATAGTCGTTCTGCGTTATAGTTTAATGATCGCAATGAAACTATAAAAACAGCGAGAAATCAATCTTGTGGGACCTAAGTCGCTAATAGCTAAATAAAGCACGCTGTATTCGCTACACTAATAGCTGATTAATTTATCTCAATTTGTTATCTATTCTGATCGGCCACGAGTTATACGAGTATATTATTCGATTGGATTAGCTGATGACTTTTGCACGCCATTCATTATGATCACACAATCGATGTTGCAACATTGAACCATTAGTGTCAGTTGTGACGTGATCGAAGTCACAAAAATATAGTGAGGAAGAATGACTTAAGTAATAATACTCAGGTTAGTATAGTAAAAAAGAGACCATTTTGAAAAGTTCCACGCCCAGTTTCCGAAAGGCTGATCAACGTCAAATTAACTAATCCGCTGTTAAATCTCTTGTCAAGTAGCAATTGGGTTGCTAGAAGCATGGTTAAATAGTTTAATTTGTTAACATAGCTGTCTAATGTCATTTCATGAAATTTGAAATTCTCCGCATGTTTTGTCATTAATGAAATGACAGTCCGTAATATTTTTTCATCCGTTTTGGAACCGGCCTATTTGGTAGTTTTGACTAATAAGAATGAACTAATGAACAGAAATGAGCAGTGTGGCCACAATTACCAACAAACCGCATGTCAAATCAAAGTACATCATGACCCTGATCAAAGTTTCAGAAACTCAAATTGATTTGACATCCATGTAAAATTAACAGCAGTGTTAGTTGATCAATGATTTGACAGGCTACAGAAACCGGCTGTAAGTTTTGTGATTGTCTTTTTTTTTGTTTCTTTTATTTAACAAGTCAAAATGGTGTTAGGCCTTGTACAAAAATCTTGCCCCAGCTTAAATAACTTTTTCGTTACCCACCATTCTCATTGTTTAAAACAATTATGTTCCAGCAGCACAATATTATGTTACATTACAACATCATTATTTCATGTGTGTGTTTTTTTTATTAACATTGATTCGTTTTATTCTGGTAAGTGGTAGATACCTAACCGACAATTAAAAATTAGGTTATTAAACAAACTTCATTTTAATTTACTACTATGTACTTAATACTTTTACTACTTTTCAAATTCTTTCGACGAATTTTAATTGAAAGATTGCTTGAATAACTAGTGGCCAACTCCGTGTTGAAACAGGCATAAGTCTCAGTACCTATTCTTAAAAATCGGACCCTATGAAGAAGCTAAGACATCTGAAGTCAAGCCGCGTCGTAACCACAAATAACTGAATCGGAACGACAACGAAACTGTAAACTAAACATGCCTATATTTTGACAGATTTTTTGTTCACTGTCTGATTTATTTGAACCAATCGACCGATGAATGAAACAACATGTCGGTAAGATCAGAACAATATCATGTATCATCGGTCACGCGTTTGCGCATGTAACTTCCGACATTGATCTAGTAATATAATCTGTAGACATGTGAACTTCGATGTAATATTATTAGAGATGTGCCGACTAGTCGCCGACTAGTCGGTAAAGCCGACTATCCGGCCACTTTTGTAGTCGCCGATTAGTCGGCGACTAGTCGGCAAAGAGCGCCGACTATCCGGCTTCATACCGGTTTACTGGTTTGTGTACCTTCCATCACTATCACTATCACTTCAACACTACATATTATAAAACAAAGTCGCTGTCGCTGTCTGTCCGTCCCTATGTATGCTTAAATCTTCAAAACCACGCAACGGATTCTGAAGAGGTTTTTTCTAATAGATAGAGTGATTCAAGACGAAGGTTTATAATAGGTATGTATAATATTGTAGAGAAACACTGAAAAATTTAGAGATATGCAGCGGGAACGGGGTCAGAAAATATGGCGGTACGAAGTTCGCCGGGTCAGCTAGTAAATAATAATACAATGCCAGATGGCATATATTTTGTTTGCTTAATGATAGGTTTGATTGGAGGATGATGCTTAAGCAGATTGAACGAAATCTCGATATTTTTTTTAAGCACTGTTATCTAAAAAATCATAAACTTGGTTCAAGAAGGGCAAAAATGGGCAAGAAAATCCCATTAATTTCATAATAGCTGAGGGTTGGGTGGGCCTAAAGAACCTAAAGTTTCTATGTTCCTATATGTACGTTTCTGTAAAGATAATGGTCTGAGAAACAAAAAATAGCGTAAAAATTTGTATACGTAGATACTACTTAATTATTTTTTATCTGATAAATTATTATGCACCTTTTTTATTGAATCTCTCAGTAAACAACTTACACTAAAAGAGACAATCAACTGCACTAGATACATTTCGTAAACAGAAATTTTATCTACACAACTTGTGGAGTCGGTACCTTTGAGCTTAATTATCTGATGAAACAAATAATTTATTGAAATAACAAATTGTAGCGTAACGTGTATAGAATAGTCCTAAACACTTATCGATAGTTTTTTCTAACTATTTTCATTTTGAGTAAATTAAATTTCGTCCACCTAAAACTTGAAAATTGATCAGCGTGCGGCGGTGCGGCTCGCGATCTGTAAACGAAACGTTCCAGAAATACCCGTGGCCGTAACCATGATCGGTTTGGCCGACTAGTCGGCCGATTAGTCGGCTGTTTAGAAACCGAATAGTCGGCTAGTCGGCTAGTCGGCCAAAGTTATGATCGGCACATCACTAAATATTATGTACTTCCACAGCGATATAATCATTCATATTTTGTCAATATCAATATCAAGTACCTATTGTATTGTAGCAACAGATATGGTAAGCACATAGGGTCCGCCTACACCTATATATGTAGTGCGTTCCTTTGATTGTGCCGTTACCCTTGACTAAGGCAGAGTGAGCTGTTGGTCTGTAAGTTTTCAGATAGGTATAAACATTATAGCTGAAACTCATAATTGTAACCATCATAACGTATACGCTTTGTTTGGATTCACGCATAGTTTCTAGTGGTTACTTACATATTATACTTACACTATATTTTGACAACAATTGGTTTCTTGATTTTAAACCTACCTATACTCACAAATAGCTATAACACTTGCAAACATGTTCGTGTTCTTCGTATATAAATTTAAGTTGATTTAGTATGACTTCACGGACTTGTCTCTAAAGAAGACAATGTGAAGCCATCAGTTTCCAACGTTTTCCTTACTAAGCATACAGTTTGTGGCAAATTATTTGCTGTTACTAATGCAATTTATGCATAATGCAACGCCCAGTTTACTATTTAATCCACTCCAACCATCCCAAGCTGTCAGTGCCAAAGTAAAACCTGCCTAAAATCTGAGTAAAATAAAATATACCTACGTTTTTACTTTTTAACGAAGTAACAATAATAACGATAATAATTACTTTATTCTTTATGGATGATTTCGGAGCACGCTGAAAATTACAACGATGATTGTCAAACCAAATGAACAAGTTTCATTCAAAAATGTTCCTAAGCCGGAGAAGCAAAGAAACAAAATCGAGATCCAATGCTCTGAGAAATAAATGTGAATATTTATGACACGTAGTATAATTAGCATCATGTAGGTGTACCAGCCTATCATAACTTCATTGCCTAATGAGAATACGCCCTTAGGCTGCATTCTATGAGGGCTATCTGTATCATAAATACTCGAACGCGCAACCGTTAGGTAGCACTGTTTATGTTACTAATATTTTATTCTGAACCATAGCTCCGAGCTGCTGTTCTTGGAACAGATCTGTGTTGATTACTGTTACGAATATTCTGAGAGCTTTTTGGAACTGCACGCTTTTGCGTGTCAAAAACATGGAGACGGATTTTTATTAGAGGTTACAATAAGGGCTTGTACACAAGGTTTATTTGTGTTTTGTCCTCCTTATCATTTAAACGTGAAAATAGCGCAAGGCCTGAGGAAGTAAGGATGGGGACATAAGAAAAAAGGTTTAAAATTCATCGTTAGATAGAGCGTTACCAACTTAACCTTTAAAGAATTGTTTACCTTAGTTGGATGGCTTTACGATATACTAGTGTTAAGTAAGCCCTCCTCGATACGAGTAATGCCTACTAATATGCATACACCAAGTATAGCCTGACTCAGAAGAAAATGATATTAATGAAGATTAAACCCACAACACTCAAACCTATGGTAGTAGGTTATACCCAAGATTTCGTAAACCTATCAACACTTTCGTAAGAACCATCTGTGTTATCAAGACTTGAAATAATTCATAAACATGCACCTTTATATCTAACCCATCTATTTCTGTTATGGGAATCATGAATGATCGGGTAGGAGGCACACCGTGAGAATTTTTCCATGATTTTGCGTTCGTCATATTATGCCCAACTTGATTATATCCACGAATCGTTTAGGCACAGTTTTGTTACCCTGCGAGATTACTTTTACCAAAACGAGGTTCACACTTGTAACGACCTTGTCACGTTATAATACACATTAAAAAGTTTTGAACGTAAATCTTAAGTCAAGCTAAGTTACACCACGACTCCACGACCCACAGGTCAATAGGAATAAAAATAAAAATTCACACTCGTGCTGTCGACCCTGTAAGAACAGAAAGTTTCTATGCCGTCGGTGCAGAAGACAAATCAGGATATGCCTTTGGTCTTCCCAATGACAGCACAAAAACTCATCATCAGTGAGCTCTGGTTACCCTTTCTCACTACAGGGAACACAACCCGAAGTTGTTATGGCCGCGGTATTCTGTAGGGCAGAGGTACTTCCCCAGTGGGACTACTTGATTGTCGTGTATTACCTCATCTGTCTGAGGATGAATGGGTGGATATTTGTTACTTCTTCACTAAAAAACGACAATCTGGATGAATTTTGATGCAGAAATAGTTTATAGTCTGACTTAGCGGGACCTAGCACAAACACTTAGTTCCGGAAATATGTTCCTGTGGGTAGCACGAATGGGGTCAGCATTTTGCGCTAGCAGGGTCGTGGGGAACAGCTAGTACGTGAATAAACCTACATACTATGTAATAAAATACTATTTATTATTGTGCGTAGCGGTAATAAGCTTTGTGGAGAAATGGAGTGATGTTCAACACAAAGGGAATATCTACATAAAGTGATTATAGTAATTAATATTATTATGTAGGTATAATATGTAATTTTAGTAACAATGTGTATGTGAATTTCTGTAACGTGATCAAGAATTAACTTATATGGATTATGATCTCTTTTGTTAAACTGGAGTATATTTATGAATTTTCAAGTCTTTTAAGCTACACCGCTCACTTCTATATAGATTCCTCTTTCTATGAACTAATTTACTTTCTTCCTTTCATGCTGTTTTAGCCTATCAAAATCTCGCTATTGATGAATACCGGTCCATCATTATGAACTTTGCAGAATCTCGCAGCTAAGTTACCTAATGCCATACCAAAATCCTTCCGTAGAAATAGTCAATACGCGAGATTTCTGATGTTGCAAATCTGCTTTACTTACCATTCTGAGGATGGTATGCTATGATTCGGCATCTTAGCTATATAGACAACTAATACCAGGCTTCGTGATTACTCTGAAGCGATATTTAACAACACTAATGTGGTTCTGCACTTATAGATTCATAGGCATAGCTATCGACACATACAAGTAATTGTATCGGGCAATTTACCTTCGTTATCTTGTTACAATGATACATGTAATACAGTGGTTTACATATCTGACAAGGTTTGAAACGCATCAATGACCTGAAGGTCACGGCATTAAACTGCGATTCTGTTAGACTAGCCAGCAGTTGAACAGTTGTTTACTTTGATAGTGAGAGAATCCGTGGATAAAGATCTATTGCCAAAGTTTTCTTCTGCTTGTTCAAGTTTTCCGTTGTAACTCAGTTCAATAACAACGCAATTTTTATGGATAACTATCTAAGGTAAACGTGCTAAAGCAATTCATTTAGTGTGAACCTCAAAAATCACACCGATGATTATTACTTAACAAAAGCTTCATAAAATAAGTGTTGTAGTCAGAAACTAAGCCTTAATACTCGTATACTGACGTTCTTAAGTTGCCTCGCACAGAGGCGAATTACGTGCTAAAGTTTGGCTTCGTGTCAGAGGCAGATAGTAAGTTAAGGGTTGGAGGTAGGCACCTGTCACGTCTAGTAAGCAAACTATTTACTTATGGAAGTCATTTGCCATATTCACTGTCGGTTTACAGTTAAGGCGGACATCTAACAACTTAGTGTAAAGGCAGAAGGCTAATCGTTTAACGACTCGGTTCGCAGCTGAATTCTATTCTATTCTATTCTTCTCTTACAATGATTCATGTTGACGACTTCGAATGGACCGTAATTTCTGTTTGCTCGACTGCTTTTGGCTGAAGCCGACAATTATAATAAGTCGACTCGGCATTTGAATTCATGTAAACTTCGACCTACCGAGTTGACTTCGATCAACCATGCCAAGTTGACAAACTAAAGATTCGTGGAAAAGTTTTTGACTAGGGATTAAGTTAGACGGGCTTTTTGCCCTTTGATACTATCACATGCATGCCAAAGTATCTTATTAGGAACGGCATATTAAAACGGTGTACAGACAGAAAATGCTTACCGATAAAATCCAATTAATGTAGAAGGAATCCAGTTCATGTTGAACCTCTTTGCAGAGATACTAAGAAAGATAATGCTTTCCACATAGAAATTATTACACACTTTATAACGTAATTGACTCTATTTAGCGATTTTAATATAATGTTATGTCCATTACGATTAGTTGGTCGATACCAAAATGGTAAACGGAACCGCCTCGATAGCCGAAGTCGGTACTTATAGTTGCCCTCAAAAGGTGCTATTAACCGATTTCACTTAACAGTCAAGTACCCAATTATTGTAGGTACTTGGAGCCAAAAGTACAAAACTTTTGAAAATACTGTAGTTAAGAATTTTACGAACAAATTCAAAACAAGCGAATTTCTCATCGGATTTAGTGGAGAAGTTGTTTCTAGACACAGAACACTGGTAAAATCATAACATGTGGAGAAACTTTTGTCATAACTGTATCTATGGCGCCAAATAGTTTTGAAACTTTCTGTGTTTTCTCTTTTATGTACTGAATAGAAAAAAATCTCATGTAATAAAATATTGTATAAGTACTTCAATGTAGAACGCCTAGTGGTCTTTGCAGGGGGACGTTAAGCAAGTAGCCCAGGTGGACGAATGGGTAAGTCCCCTTATAGGGCTGAATAGGGTAATTTACTTAATTCTTTAATGCCAACCGCACAAGATAACATCTTGTTAAAGCATGTGCGATCGAGTACTTGCATAAAATTCTTGTAAATATTATAGATATACATAATAGACCAAAGTGCCATCACACGCCACGCCTTTTCTGTGTAGGTAGGTACCTAATTTACAAAATTTAGCCGTGCCTATTACATACTGCTTCGTTCACGTAATTTTCATAAAACAATATGTCAAAATATTTGTTTCATGTATTTATTATTAATAATTATCATTACAAGAAAACAACTTCAGTACAAGCGATGTTACTCGAAATAAACTCGTGATAAAATTACATTTGACAATTTGCTCGCAAAGTCGGAGATCTGGTGGTCTTATTTAATTTGACAAGAAAAAAGTCTTTCTCGAAACGTACTCGTATGGGACTTACGGTTTTCTTTTTACTTATAATATGGTTAATCTTTCTAAAGAGACCTTTTCAATGGCATAACTTTTTAAAGATTGACCGAACGTTATCTTTTATGTTAGGATACCGGAATAAGACACTCGTGAATAAGAGTATTATATTAAGGTACCTAAGTATCCTGCAGGCATAAAAGGTCAAACGATGACTAATTATGAAATTGCCGGAATTAGAAAATCAATAAATATCGCCACCCCTTATCGTGACCCGGGGTCAATTTGGTACGGTACGAATGGAGTTTACACATCCATAATATGCATTTTTATTGACAGGACCAGAAGATCACGATATTATTGACTGTCTAATCCCTGCCATTCAGTCAAAGACCAATATCAATAATCAAAAATCGCGCACGATATTTAGTAGCTCTGATAACTGATAAGTATTAATAAGTAATAACCTGTCAAGTTTCAAGATGATTTATATCTAAAGGAAACAATAATAATACAAACATCTTATCTCATTCTCATATCTTTATCCCGAGCTTTCTCATGCATGTTATAAAAAAAGTAGGAAAACACAGTTGGCCGAGACCGTGAAATGAGCAATATGTCATATCCGTTATATAAATCAAGTTAATTGTATCATCGCGTACATCTGGTGTCTGCGTGTGAATTATTGTTGTCTTATTGAGGCAATCGGAACAATCTTGAACTGGGTACCGCTATTTGTACATATTTCAGTTTTTTAGCACCATTAGTTATAAAAATATTAAGACTTTCAGTTAAAATTAGCTACAGAAGGTCGCAGATTGTCTCCTGCCTTTGAGGATATTATTATCCAGGCCCACGTAATAGGTCCAAGTTTTTTAACTCCAATATGCTACAAAAGTTATCTATATCTAATAATCTTCGAAAATGTCAGAAGACCAAGTAATGGTAGGTATGAAATCATGGATAGGGAACAGGCTGCATTGGGTTTTTTCTCAGATCTCAGAAATGTTACGCGGGTTAGCCCAGGTTTACTATCAGGGCAGGGTGCAGATAATAAAGAAACTTAATGAAATGTACAATAACAAATCTACTTTTGACAGCAAATTGAAAAACAACAAATATTTTATTATCGTGCAGTAACATCTGCCAATCAAATTTATGACACAGCGAGACTACAAAAGCACCCTTCAACACAACTAAATTAGGCTAAGTCGAAAAACAAAC
This sequence comes from Eilema depressum, assembly GCA_914767945.1. Taxonomy (NCBI): domain Eukaryota; kingdom Metazoa; phylum Arthropoda; class Insecta; order Lepidoptera; family Erebidae; genus Eilema; species Eilema depressum. The sequence goes on from OU612026.1 coordinate 9,082,620, forward strand.
ATTCATTGATTGAGTCGCTGAAATACCGGTTCTTGGTGCCATTTAATGTAGGGGAGAGATTTAATTTGGAAAACCATTATCATGGTCATAGGGAGATTCAAAGGGAGTACAGAATGGTCAGTTAATTGTGCCATAAATCACAAACTCCAACTGCCCGTACGCCCGAACCATTATTACGTGCATATAGTTCCGCTATCGGACAACAGATGGGGTCATTGTCGCGTGCATTTTTGTTTATATTATACTAGCTTTTCGCCCGCAGCTCCGCCTGCGTGGATGTCGACTACCATCACCAATAGTATTTTTTTCTAAACTGACGGACTTGTTGTATAAAAATAATAGTAATTGTTGTATAAACTTTCGACACCTTATTTCGCTCTCTCAGTATTTTTTTTTTTTTCAAAATATTAAATGAAAACTGTAAGAAACATCGGCCTTGTCTTACAAAAAAGTGGTAGATTTTTAGAATATTACAACAAAATAAAAATACTATTAGTATCTTCCTCCTAGCGTTATTCCCAGTCGCATCCGAAGCTTTTTTTCAGCTCGGAGTCTGGGGTCCGCTTTACCAGTGTTAACTACAGATTTGGCTAGACCTCGATATTTTCCGTGAAGCGATTGCCATCTGACCTCCACGACCCAATATTAACATTAGGCGATATCGAAGCTTTGCAGCTAGACTGTTATTTTTGGACTTTTTTAGGGCCCCAACTACCCGTAACGACTGCCATAGATGTTCTTATGGCAACCGGGACCGACGGCTTAACGTGCTCTCCGAGGCACGACCAGACCAATGCAAATACCCATATTTCATGAACACAAATATTTGCACTGAGCGGGCATTGAACCCGCGCCTCCTGCGTAGCGGCCGCGTTCACTACCGCTACGCCACGGAGGCTGTCAAAAAAAAATACTATTAGTATCTTTATACCAATAGCTAGTAAATGGCTAGAAAAAGAATGGTAAGAAAAAATTACTATTGCCTAACATTTCGTTCTTATCAATCAATCAATCAATAGCCTATTTCAGTCCACTGTTGGACTTAGGCCTCACCCAAAGTATGCCATAGCACTCGATCCTCCACCGTATGTTGGGGACATATGCTGTCAGTTTGCACATTTGGGCCCCATGAGTCATAACAGGGGAGTAGAAACCTCGACGAATTTTCCCAATGTTGCCCAACCCTTGTCGACCCTTCGACGTACCTATATCTCTTTCTGGGTTTCGTTTTCTAATCTAAAATTACCATCTCAGCAATGAAAATATCGTATCAGCACGACACTGTCGTAGACAATCCAGAAATGCCCAGGTCTAGATGATGTCAGAAGGCTTCTCGTAATCTACAAATGCCATACATAGCGGCTGATTATACTCTCAGGTCTTTGTATAATCTGCTCAACAGTATTGGCTGCAACACTATAACCCTTTTAAAACCCGGCTTGCTCCAGTGGCTGGAATTCACAACTATTCAAGACGATTCTCAAGAACAAAACTTCTATAGAGATATGACTCAGGAGTCTTATAATTCTTCAGCAAAGCCTTATAGCCTTTTTTGGAGAACAGTACCACCGCACTACAGTTCCATGTTAAGTTCTGCTGGATGACGGAATCAAAGAGGTTCGTAAGCTCTTTTAGAACTGAGATTCCACCTGCTTTTAAGAGCCCTGTCAACCAGTGCGATATCATCAGTATACCATAACTATGAAGGTTGCTGTTGTATGCTAAGGATACAAAAAATCATCAATTGGCCTATTGCAGTCAACTGCTGGACATATGCCTCTCCTAATATGCGCCACGTTTGCCGATCCTCCGCCTTCCGCATCCAGTACGTCCCAGCCACCTTTCGCAGATCGTCGGTCCAGCTGGCTAGGAGGTGTACCACCGTCCGTATTCCTTCTCACGGTATCCACTCTAGGACTCGTCTGCTCTAACGGCCATCAGTCCTTCGGCAGATGTGGCCAGCCCACTGCCACTTTAGCTTGCTTATTCTGCAACCCTACGGCCAGATTGGAAACGAAGGTTTGGAAACCGGTTTCCATAGCAGAATTATTATTCTTTTAACGAACCTGGTTTCCAAGAAAGAATAATAATTCTGTTTTCGAAACTAATTTCCAAAACAGAAAGTTGGATCTTCGTTAGCTATGTCGGTAACTTTGGTTCTATGTCGGATGACCTCGTTTCGAATTCTATCCTTCAAAGAAACTCCAAGCATAGCTCGCTACATAGCCCGCTGCACGACTTTTAGGTCACGGACTACCCCACCTTCAGTGGCCACGTTTCGTCACCGTAGGTCATAGGTAACAGGCAGGACGCACTGGTCGAAAACCTTTGTTTTGAGGTATTGCGGCAGGGGGGAGGAGAAGACCCGACGTAGTTTGCCAAATGCTGCCCACCCCAGTTGAATTCTTCTGGCTATTTCTTTCTCGAAGTTGGTTTTACCGAGCTGGATAACCTGCCCCAGGTAGATAATATTTTTGAACAACTTCGAGTGTCGCTCCTTCGATGGCAATCGGTCTCAGTACAACATGTGCGTTGAACATAATCTTGGTTTTATCCAAGTTTACACCGAGGCTGACTTGTCGAGAAGCTCCATTCAGGCTGTGCAGCATTTTGCCCCGTTGTTCTAGCGACTCCGCAACTATGATGATGTCATCGGCGAACCGAAGGTGCGAGATATAACTACTCCAGCGTCTTGAAGACGTGCTCCAATGCGTTGGTAAATGCTGAGGATACATAAATTACTATGTGATACGTCAAAAATGAATACAAAGAAAACAACATACTTGAAATTTGTGGTGGTTTAATTTTTTTATAATTATCTAAAAATAATATTAAGAAAATAAACATTTTGTATTATATTCTTTGTCATCTTAATCAGAAGTGCTCTGTGCTTGAGTAATTGAGCCCACAGCTGATAAGTGGAAGTTATTGAATTGTGTTCTGCCATCTCTATTATTGTTGCCTTAGTATACTTCTCATCAAGAAAGAAAGTGAAGTTTTCTAGAAGCCAGGCGTTCGTCTATTTGGTGAAACGTTTCTAGCCATTGATATAAATTGTTATTTTGTTTCTAGCTATGAAGCCGCCCCTTGTGTTATATCGGCGGCGTCAATAGATTTAAATTCACATACCTTACTGTTTGAGAGCTTGTAAATGAGGATTGATCTGGATGATAATGTGCTGTATTACTTTTAGGCTTTCTTTTATGTACAGGTATATTCTTTTATATAGCTCTAGATAGCTATCATCGCTGCTATCATATGTTTTTTTTTTCTATTTCCAATCAATTAAATAAAGAAACTGCAGTACATAACTCTATTTTTCACATTCTTGCATATTATGATTATACGTGACAGAGAGTGACATTTTTATAAATATTATCATTTGACAGATCAAAATGTGACTTAGCGTTGACACCATCACTTTAGTTCCGTTGTCATGGTAACAATTTTGCTAGCGATATTAGCGCCATAATATTTCGTATTTTCTTTAATATTTACATTATTTCGTGAATTTGCCACATTTTAATTGTGATAATTGCTATTCGGCGACAAAGCCGAATTCAATAAACCAAAGATCATGAAAATCTGTTCAGCCATTCTTGAGTTATAAGAAAGTACGTTTTTGGCACTTTTTAGGCACTTAGGGTCTGAATTTCGAAAAATCGTTTCTTAGTACACCTCCACGCATCAAAACATACACTCTCTATAAATTTCAAGTCTCTAGGACCAGCGGTTTAGGCTGTGCGTTGTCTCTAAGTGAGTCAGTCAGTCAGTCAGTCAGGACTAAGAGTTTTATATATGAGATGATAGCGATAAATCGTGCATAACCGGTTATCTCGATTTTTAAGCTGTTCTGTCATCGTATATTACGCGCTATTCAATTTTTTGAATACAAATTCGCGTGATGTCGTGCCGCTTAGCGACTGCACTCAAAATTATAGGCCTACTTTTTCATAACAATGGTAATTTTTATTTAATAGTTAACATTACTCGCGCATTTATTTTTTAATACGCTTTTATTAACTTCATCTGTAACTATGTGCCTATGTAAACCAATGTGGGCCGTCAACCCTTTAACTATTTGTATTTATCCTACAATACAATACAATATCTAAGAAAAAAACTTCTTACAAAGACACATAAATAGTGAAATTTGTATCAAAAAATAATATAACCCACGTGACCTTACGTTTGTTTTCATTACTGTTAAAAAGATACTGCGTAATCCAATTTATTCTATCTCTTTATTCCATAAAAGCAACAAAGAATTTGAACAGCGTTCCCGGTATAGCGATTTATGATAGCTTCCCGTCACGCTTCAAGCTAAGAGTATTCTCTAATAAAAAGAAAAAGTTAAATATTTGCATAAGTTAATCCCGAGAAGGACGCTCGCTATAACGAGCTCTATTGTCGAGGAGTTTATAGGTTTTATTGCACTCAAACCTTTAAGGACTAGGCACAAAATATAAACGAATGGCATTGATTGATGCAGACACTATTTTAAGACGCCATTTTATACGCAGCTTGTTTTATACTTGTGTGATAAAATAATAAAGAAAATCAAGTCAATCAAGTGCTTCGCATCGCAACTCCGTGTGCCGATGATGATGGGATGATGACTATGTGACTGTGTATTAGCAACACGATTAACATTTATTCCAAATTTTTATAATTAGATCTCTTATTTTATTCGAACCTCACCAAGACGTTTGGGACCCAAACAAACTCAATTGCAAGCCGATTGATTTATAATTATTCCGTTTTTTATTCCGTATCCGCGTTCGAAATTCAAACTTTACCAAGACATCTAGGGTCCATGTAAACCAACCGGTACACCTGATTGACGAACGAAGCTCTGACTTAGACTTTCCTCTTGGGGTTGTGAGGTCAGATGATAATCGCTCCCGTAATAGTCAAACCTAAAGGGGGGACAAGGACTAGCTGATACCGGACATCCGAACATCAGAGGCATGCGGTAACAACGTTGAGATGATGATGATGATGATTACGTATTCGTATTGGAGAGTTTAGATTGTGTTTAGTGCTTAATTAATTACCATCACTCATATTTTTATCCTTTACCAGCAAAGTGGACCAATCGGTCTGAGTGCTGAGTGGCTCTTGAACCTCGATGGCCTCGTTCGTTACGCTAAGCATCCACTTGATGACGCTATATTGTCATATTTTGCTTATACCTACTGATTAGGAGCTAATCTGTAGTGCCTTCGCCCTCCGCCTAGTTGAAGGAATTTCGTGGGAACTTGTTAATTTAAAATTGAAGTGTTTCTATGTAATGCTAGCTCTACACTTGCTAATTATCACCGCCGTGTATTTTAGCTGCGATTCGTGAAATTTTTCTCAAACAACATCATAAACAAGTGTTTTTGTCGGTCAAGTAAGCGAAAAGTCATTCTATTTTCAAAACTGTCATTGTCGCATAGACCTATTCTGTGATAATTTCAGCTGCCATATAATAATAGCCATCAGCCCCCGTCTAAATACGGGTCTCTAAGTATGAGAGGCGATAGTCTACTCTACTTAGTCTAGTGTTATTAGAGCACTGTGAAGAATGAATTTTTCGTCACAAACTTTTTCTAAAACGCACACAATCTACGAAAAGCTAAAATGTCCATGACTGTGGATCAACCTTGAACCGCAGGCGTCAAACATTCATTAGTTAAGACAATTAGAAACCACCTGAATATTTGCACACAATAGTTTATTTCTGTAATATTATCTGAAACATGTGAACATAATTTTATTTATATTTGATGAAACTAGCGACATCTAACGTGAAACTATCAAACTACTGACAGCGCCATCTGTTGCAAACATTGTGACTTACAAAGCAACGTACGTTGAATGTACTAAATTGTTTCCTCATTTGTCCGCCAGGCGACAGCACGTGTCGGCGCCGTGGAGCTCCACAACCACGTCGGCGACAGGGGGCGCTCGCGCTCAACACGAACTATTCGAGCTTCTTGAACGGGTTCAATGTTCTCGGTTAGATGACCAGAGGGCGGTACTGCCGCCGTATTTTTCTCAACATACTCAGGTGAGTTTTAAAAAATTACATTGCGATTTATTCAAAAAAAAAAACATACATTTGAATTCAGCAATTTATTCAGGCATAGCAGTATTTTTTTTCCGTAGGCGTAGATTTTATAGTGACCGCATTCTAAAACTTTAGTCAGCAGATTAAATACCAACAAATTAACTGATGGTATCAAGGGGTAGGTACCAAATACATAATAATATATGTAAGTACATAATAATGTCCTAGATGCATTTGTTATTATAGGACAGTATAGGGAAATTACAAAAAGCAAGGTTGTTGGTAAGGTGAACTTTTGTACTTAAAAAAGGTTAAATAATTAGGATACAAAGGGACTATAAATATCTAACAAGACAATAGGCAGGCCCTAAACAAATACATAATATAACAGTACTAAACTAAACCGTTCCTAAACGCTTAATGCCCTAAAACCGCAACAGAACCCATCAACCAAGTTCATTAACTACGAGTCTGAGACTTTCAAGGGTCACTGGACAACCAGTTCGTTAGCTCTAAAGAAATAATCGACGGAAACACAACAGTATGACTATGAAGCGATAAAGTAGGCGGACAACCGGATGCCATAGAGGGGAGGCAAGCAGACCATGTCGAAGAAAAAAACACTGGGTCACGCTACTGGGTACAAGATACGAAGAAAAATATAATAAAGTAATACTTTCTCCTTATGATATCTTTTTGTTGATGAATTAGGGTTATGGCGATAAAGAGTGAGTGGCGAATGCATACTTAGTCAACATTACTTGCGTTTTTTAGTACTTTTTATTTTTAATTTATTTTTGATATGTAATACGTTTTAGAATGACGGCAGAAGCTCGGGGTCTTCGCTACATTCATAATGTTGAGGTTTGATCTTCATATAGATGAACAATTAATTAATTTGGTGGTGTGATTTACAAATTATATCTGAAAATTGACATTTGTGACAAAGTGGATTATTTGTGCCCATAATTTGTATGTTTAACAAAAAATAATCATTATGGATTTCCCTTTGAGTTTAATCTCATTTAATTCTTACATTTGCAAAATTAGGTGTGAAAATTGTTACTTTGTCCAGGTCCAGACCACAAATTAGAGCCTTTTACCTCCTTTTCCGCTGTTTTATTCTTCCTTTTCTTGTCGTTGTGGTCACTATTGAAATTAAAGGACAGAGTTGGTACGCTCTTGTTCCCATTGATGTAGACAGAGAACACATATTTAAACTTGCTTCGATTCTACACCATTTTTACACCTTTCACTTCAAAGTAATTTTCTGATTTAATATCCAAAGAACGCTAAACAAACTTCATTTTTAAATTAGCATAGATACAATCAAATGTCTCCACTGAAACCCTTAGTCAACACAAGCTAATCTTTTCCACCGTTTCAATTAACTAAATATTTGAACAAACCATCTCAGTATTTCTTCCCCTCCGATTAACATATCTACTGCATATTTATGAGAGCCAAATCTTCCTGCCCGCTATTATATCGAATATTTTTCGTAATTATACTTTTAAAATTTTCTTGTCTGTATAATAATCTCAACTGTTACAACAGGGTGAGTGCCAAAAATAATTTATGTTTCGTCGAAATACAGTCCAGTAGGTGTCAAAGGGATTTTATCAGGACATTCTTTAACAACGTAAGTAGGAACTGCACAGCTTGAGGGTGTGAATCTCAACATGTAATTTAGTTCCCTCTTGGTCCCCATTTATGTGGCCGATAGACCACCTTTATATAAAATACGTGTAAGATAATTTAATTGGACAATATTTTACCTTCTTCCTACAGTCATCTTCCCTTCAATCACTTCTTCCCGGGTCTCCTTTCAGTGGTACATGATAAAGTATATGACGAAACCGTCCAACGAGGTCCACTATTGTAGCATTATTGTATCTGCAATGGTCAAATGGTCAAGTCATTGTTGGCGTAGCCTCCATAAAAAATAAATTCGGCCAAGTGCGAGTCGGACTCGCCCATGAAGGGTTCCGTAGCAGCAAAGGCGAAAATTGCGGTTTATGACGTATTAAAAAAAACTACTGACTGGATCTCGTTCGAACCAATTTTTAGTGGTAGTTTTCATGGCAATTTACATCATTATATTTTTTTTAGATTTATCATTCTCTTAGTTTAGAAGTTAGAGGGGGGGGGGAACTTCCACTTTGGAAGTGTCTCTCGCGCAAACTATTCAGTTAAGAAAAAAAAAATTTTAGAAACCTCAATAGCATTTTTAAAGACCTATCTATAGATACCCCACACGTATGGGTTTGATGAAAAAAAAAAAATTGAGTTTCAGTTCTAAGTATGGGGACCCCCAAAATTTAATGCTTTTTTTTATTTTTGTGTGAAATTCTTAATGCGGTTCACAGAATACATCTTCTTACCAAGTTTCAACAGCATAGGCTTTATAGTTTCGGAGAAAAGTGGCTGTGACATACGGACGGACAGACAGACAGACAGACAGACGGACAGACATGACGAATCTATAAGGGTTCCGTTTTTTGCCATTTGGCTACGGAACCCTAAAAATCAACCATTCCTACTTACTTGTCTTACTGTATTTTCATTTAAGACTAACAGTCTACATTAAATGGCACAGACAGTACGTAGGCTGAGCAAATAGCCTTTTTAGCTTCTTCCCACGTCCTGTCTAGACTAAAATGTTTCTCTTCTACCGTAAAAACTACCTACCGCCACCGACATGAGTGTTTTGTCTACACAATAAACCGTAAACGCCTCAACATTCCGAACTTATTAATGGATGCACCCTCGATATTATTAGTATATTTTGTTTAGATGTGTTGTAAATAACGTCACCGCAACGGAAGCGTGCATTAACTGAGAAATAAACGCACTCCTTTTGTCTCTTCTCAGAAATGTATTCGAGAAGAGATTTTTAAATATGAAACAGACGAGTTTTTTATAAGTCAGAGACATTATTTAGAAAGATGCTTTCCGATTTCCTGATTTCATATTTGTTTTCAACATTCACGGTTTTATTTCAAGAAACATTTTTTTTTCATAATGCCCGTGCCACGCGGGGTTTTGTTTACATCGGCCCTAAAGTGTACAAATTGTAAAAATATACTTTGCTGTGATAGTGTAGTGCTAGATAAGTTACAAGTCTGGAGTCGATATGGGTTACTAACCAATAAAATGTCAGAGAGAGCAAGGGAGCCAATGGCAACAGGGCTACAGCTAACCTATGGTCGAATAGGCATGAGTTTCAACATTTTTTTATTTTTATTTCTCTCTAAGTATGTATGAACTTTTGCAGATACGTCAGTCCCAAGATAGGTAAAGTCGGGGGCCTTCGCAAGCTAGGGCCCGGAAGGTAATTGCCACCTTGACTGCCGGTGCCAGAGGTGGTAAACTTATATAACTAGAACGGTAAAACCTTCAATGATATCATTATGTAATGTACAATTTTCTACATTATCCATTGTTTGAAACGAAACAAGAACGATATCAATTAATTAATCTTTTATCATACGTAAAAAAGCCATTATTTTGAACTAATGACTCATTAGTAAACGAGGGCTATTCAGAATAAAATATTATCTACAAGTTTATTTGTATTGTCGACTTGTACTGTGAGAAAATGGGCTACAAATATTTGTTATAGACTAATGTATGTTCTCCATTGCATTGATAAATGAATGAAGAACACAAATTTTTATTTGATGAAGTGTACAAAGTTATAAGTTTTATTCCGGTGCTCTATTAGGATGATATAATTTCTTATCTATTTAGCGCATATATGTACATCTTATGTAACTATATAAGCAGTACATACAGCTTAAATGAATATTAATAATGTAATCTGTAGGTAGTAGGTATGGTAATACAAATACATACTACACTAGCGAAACTGACAGATTATGTCCTGTCCAATCAAAAATATGTCTCAAAATAGTTTACACATCTTAAAACCCAATAGTACCTACCCAATTTGATCTTTGAAAGCCGCTTACCGGATCAAACACATGCAAAAATTCATCAAAATCGGTTCAGAAAGTTTAGTGACACAAGCGGCAAATAAGTTCAAAAGTTTTTTTTTTATAAAAGAAGATAATAATATTAAAACAACTTAAGCATCCCGTTTCCCGCATTTCCAATAAAAAAAACTATGAAAATATACTTAATTGGATACTTCAAAATTTATTCGTATAATTAAGTCTTTAACTTAGGTGAGTGAACGCAATTAAAATCTTGTCTGTCTTGTTAGTAAATATTTTATTAGAAGACTAGCTTACCTGTCCCGACTTCACACGGGAATATTATGTAAAAATACTTTTAACATAATGGCCACTGAATCCAAACTATTGCTATAACTTTCATGCAAGTACTAGCTATACTCGTAAGTTGACAGTTTTATCACTTTCGGTTAACGGTATGATGTACAAACAAGCACAAAAACATTTTTACATATTAAATTACGTAATGGTTAGCAAAAAGGAATGTATTTAATAAAAAAACACCGACATGTTGTAAGTAACGGTGATGCAAAATTTCCTTGCACAACGCCAATTTTAATCAAGAAAGTAAATGTACAGATTCGTGTGGACCTTGGAGTGCTCCTTAAACTAATTGATAATGATACTGTTTATTATCGTGAGAATTTACATCTACGAGAAAAATATTCCATTCATAAAATAAAATGTTTGGGTAAGTATGTACACTGTTTTTATTTTAAGTAGTATTGTATTTACTTGTGCATTCACAATGTTACATCATACTTAATTGAGACTCATGAGAAGGGTGGGGAGGCCCTTGTATTCCACAACTATATAATTTATAGTATACAATCGACTGGCTTTCCTGTCGAGAAAGGATGTGAGGAGTTAGTTCAAGGATTGGAGCAAATGAAGGACAGCTTACCCCATTTTTTAAAGTGCCGCTATCGCCTAAAACCCGCCTTGGTTCATTTGTTGCCGGTAAGGTAAGGTTGCTACTGGCATATCCCTTGCACCCCAGCTGACCTAGGACAGTTTAGGTACCCCAAAAAGTAAAAGCTCTAAGTCCAGGTATGAATCAAGTCAAGATAGAACGATCTTCTATTAGGTAATTAAATACGAAACCAATATTATCTATCTTTCACCGACCGAGTCTAGAAAAGGAAATATATTCGTCGAACTAAGCTCTCTCGTTCCGGTAAGTACTATTCATCTATGAGAAATAGGACACGTTCTGTTGTGAACGAAGCTGTGTTCTCACTCAAATAGCGAGTTGTTCGTATGGAGAAATATAACTAAGTAACTAGATTCTCACTAGCTCTTTTTTATACAATTTAGGTGGCAGACAAGCACACGGCCCACCTAATGGAAAATGGTTACCGTGGCCTATAGACGTATGCAACCCTAGAGGCGTATCACTCGCGCTGCAGACCCCGTAAGAACCTTCTAATGCCCTTCTTGAAGAATTCCATACTGTAGTCGATTGGAAATGCTCTACAGATCATTGCGTTTAGGATGAAGAAAGAAGTTGTAATATTTGACTAAAATTTTCTGTCCTCCGTGGTCGTATGATTTAGGAGTTAAGCGTATTTTGATAACAATATTATGTACTATAAGCGTCGGCTTATTGGTTAATTGATCGGTTTTTTCACTACCGACGTGAACCCACTACTAACCTAAGCAATTTAGATTAGCGTCAGGGCTTTACCTACAAGTAATTTCGGTTACTAGTACCTATCTAGTATTTTTTTTTAAAAAGCTTAAGCTTGGACAAAATTCATTATGTGTACTACCGAATCTGTGAAACGTGGTCAGATCGAACATTAATTTATAATTACAAAATTTAAATTAAAAAGGCTTAGCTAAAATTTAAAAAAAATGATCTGAATGCTAAACTCCATTTAAGTCAAATAGTTCAATCTTTTAGTCTTGAAAAGGATATAAATGCACATTTATGCATATAATGGATACGCATCAAAATGTATATAGGTACATATACTTATTTTTTTAACTTCTCTGAATTTGACATTTCAAGTTGTAGCTCAACGGTTTAAACTCTGCGGTGATGATGAATCAACCAGGACAAGTAATTATGTAGGTATAGACATATACCTAGATATTTTACATACTATGTATTAGTATTTCTTTGAACGAATGAATAATTCATAGGTGTTGGGTTAACAGGGCTGGCTAAGTAAGCCTATTAAATAAACCGCGCCTTATTAAGTGCCGTAATAAGTGCAAATTAGTACTCACACCACACTTACGAGGTTCCGTGTAAGCAGTTGTAATTTTATGTGATGTAATCACGATTAGCTGTTTGATAAAGTGATGAAGTGATTGTTATCTAATCACTTCTTTTGAATAATCATAACCATTATGATATATTCGAAGGTAGTTAAATATTAAACTCTTGACACAAATTGCATAATTTTATTATTGTGCCGACTGTATACGTTGGGGTAACGTGAGCCAATGTGTGCCACAGTCTAAATCTAAATCATATTCTCGGACATTATACAAATCACTATCTAGCTAGACCCAAGGTAAAAAAAAATGAACTGAAATACTTTGCTATTACTTTAATAATATTATACGTAGATACACCCAGGCCTTAGGAGACAAAAAAATATTCACATAAATATTCATTATAAACATTTGCACCGAGTGCGAATCGAATTCCTTGACCCCATCGTAGTAGTAGTAATTTAAATACAACATTATACGGCATTATACGGCAATAGGCTCACCCCCTATTACGTAGGACCTAATACAATGATTGGTGAAATGTGGGTGTTAATACACCTCTGCCTAACCCTCCGAGGATAAAAGCGTGATTGTATGTATGTATGCATGTTATACTGGAGTCATCTTTGTGTAGTTATGTAATGTCTTGTATTTTTAAAATTTATCCACAAACTAGAATCTATATTACAAGCCAGTTAAGTCCTATGCTTACTTTTGGATCAAGATATTAATATTGGGGCATGTCAGACTAATGTGTACAGCCGTCTTTATACTTTTCCCATGACGCATAAATTTTGTTAGTATGAAATTAGAACATTATATCAGGTTCATATCTAACCCAAATTGCTTTGACATTTAGTTGGCCTGTATACCAAGTGTGCCGTGTTCTTGTGACGTATTTGATGTATGGGGCTTTGTTGTTTTTATTATTTTATTGGACATAATCTCTTTCAAATACTGCTGTACAATACTAATGGGATACATAAAACACGTTTGACAGTTAAGCTAAGACAGCTAAGTAATCAAATTTTGTTAAAATTCGATTGTCAATGTACCTAATTAATGTTGTAAATTATAATTGAGAGACGTTGTACTGAACCCAACTTAGGTAGACTTAATTATTCTGAATCTATCGCCGATTCAAATACACTCACAAATTTTCGTTAAAATCAGTTCTGCCGCTAGGAATAATACACATAAAAAGATGATTTTAGCGATTAATTAGACAAGTTTTTGTGTGTGTTTGTTAAGAGTTTTTGCAGTTATGAAACAACCTGAGAAACGACGAATTTAATAACCCTCTACGATTTATATGCGCCAAGAGCAAAATAGTATCCAATAGTTGAAGAATACTTCATTGCGTGTTGTGTTGAAATTGTAATCGATTTTTAATTGATAGGCGAGACGAGAAATATTGATTAGGTAATCAATTTTGAGATTTGCTTTTGTACCTATTAGATTAGAGGATTGATGTTTATGAGAGGCAAAGAATAGTATTTGCCTCTTTCCCATTGGGATAGGCAGATAAATCTATCTTTCCAATTGCTACGATCATAATATAGATTTTTCGTTTTTTTCTATTTACATAAATTATTATTATTTGCATACATGTTTGCTGGTTGCCTTTCCTTTACCTTCATATATAATCATACTAACATTGGTTGGTTTCAATACATTTTGACGGAATATTTCCAGCAAATAGTCCCCTTTAGGCCTTTCCCAAATAAAAAACACCAATTTTAAACTCAGGCTTTGTTATTCTTTGTATAAATTAATGTAAGTACCAAATTATCTTTTTATTTGTCCGGTCCATAGAGCTTTGGATCAAGGCTGCCTCTCGCTCGTACTGCGGTCTCATAAAGAGGAAAACCTTGGGCATTGGAACAATGAATGGCCCGCTTTATAGCTCTCGCTGGATGCCTAATGGGAAAAACGTGAATTTCGATGGTGCAATATTTACTTTCGGGTTTAATGGTACCTCGTAATGAAAAATCAGTAGTATATTTATGTATATTTTTATGTTGTAAGTGTAACTGTGTCAGTGTAGGCTCAGTCGACTGGATCCGAATTACAATTTTTAAGTTTTTATTTTGGTTTGAGTGAATTATATTTTAATAATGTGCGCGAATGCAACTAATGCTACCAGTAGGCTTCTAGAAACAAATAGCCACACATTTCTTGTGCAGTGACCTACACTTTCGAGCACAAATGAGAATTTGATGACAAAAGTATAAAAATATGTACTTATGAATAGCGTGTCATCTGTTTACTGTTCCTATCTTTCTTTCTTCTGTTGTAAAAATTTTCATTTAAAAAGTATATAAACGAAACAAGTCAACAAGGGTATAAGTCATAATGTAACAGTTTGTGATGGTCAATTGTGTGCTTCTAAGTTTACTGTAGAATTTGCAATGCAATAAATGGAGTCACTGAGATAAGAACATAACCTGGCAACAAGCAAGTAAAAATATTCCTTGAAAAAAAAAATGTACGAGTAGACGCAACTTTTGTGACATTATTTTTGCCTTCAATATGAAAGTACGTACCATGATGGTACCACTATGTACCTAAAATATATTTTTTTATGTAGGACATTATTTTTGACATAGAGTATTAGTTATTTATTAAAACTTAAAACTTACGACAAATCGTGGTCAATTTGCTAAATATGATCGTAGAAGTTAGAACGGCTCTACACAGTCTCTACCGGGGAAGTCCCATCCTCGCATTCAATATTACACTACAACAATATTCTTCCCTTTTTCTCCATTCTTTTTCCTAATCTATTTTTCCCCACTCCCTCTCCTGAAGCAATGCGTCCATTACACCTCTGGTATTGTAAGCATGCTTCAACCACTGTTACCTATTTTTATCAATTAGGCCGTGTGTTTGCCTTGATTATGTTGCTACCACAAAAAAAAAACTCGAGTCATCAGCACGCGCTCATGATCACAAGTATCACAACACGCCCCCTGACTCGCAATTGCATAAAAACGCGCTCCGAATCCCGCGAATGACTCAAGAATCATGCATGATCATGAACTTTAAGTAAGCGATAGTGGCTACCAAATCTTAAACTGTTTACGAAAGATGATATTTACGAAAATATATTCAGATGTAGCTGTTATTTGAATTAAGTTAGCAGTTTTAAAAGATTCTGTGCCGATTTATTTTGTGTTATTGTAATATTTACACTGTTTATGTTGTTTTCTCTCATGTCTTGCTGAAAAGCAAAAAACATGACGTGATAGAATTCATTAAAATTTAAATACTTAAGTGTTTATTGTTCGAGTCAACCCTCGACACTATTAGAAGAATAATAATATCATTTTCAAGGTTTTTGGTCGATGGAGATCAAATTTTTACAAAATCTTCGGGAGCCAAGAGTAGCTCTCCTGCTATGGACTGGACTGCCTCTGTGGCGTAGCGGTAGTGAACGCGGCCGCTACGCAGGAGGCGCGGGTTCGATCCCCGCTCAGTGCAAATATTTGTGTGCATGAAATATGAATATTTGCATTGGTCTGGGTGTTTCTATGTATAATATGTATGTATTTACAAAAAAAAAAATGTATCTAAGTATGTTTATCCGCATTCTAGAACCCATAACACAAGCTAGTTAAGCTATGCTTACTTTGGGTCTAGATAGCGTTGTGTAGAATGTCCTGCAATATTTATTTATTTATTTATTATTATTTACTTAACGGACGAGGCGAGGCAATTGCTACCGCAAAAGCCAAACTTAGCTACTCTCAGATACTTTTGATAGAGTTTTAGATAATCAACTTTTGACGACAGTACAATCAACCAATTTATCAGTCAATAATCATTCAATCACCTACTTTATGAACATTAAAGCACTAGCGACAGTTGCCACAAATATCACTCAGGAGTAGGTATTGAGATTCCATTCTCAGTCATCGTCTTTTACTGTTGACTCTCAGTAGGTATTCTATCGATGCAGTTCTTGTGCCCAAAAGTGACTGGAAAGATAAAGATAGGTATTTGTGCAAATTAACAAATTTTTACTATTAGAATAAGTGACTGTATCGCAGTTACATCTTTTTATAGCCTCAACTGAATTGCTGCAGACGTTCTGCGAAAAGAAATCGTATTGTGTAACCACTATTAAAATTTTACAAAAATACATAATTATATTTGTCATGACAAATTCCTATTTTGTAACAAAGACTGTATATATTTTCTCCTCACATGACTATTAGGTATGCAAAATAAAAGTAATTTGTGTGTGAAATGATTTAAGAATTCTTTGGACTTTCATTGAGCTGAATACGTTTAGTGTTATCTCTGAGACAAATATTATAACCATTGTTGAGGAAAGCGTATTCCAACATAGACTATTAAGCACAGTGAGTGATTTTAAGGTATAAACAGAAATTGTTCCCGTGTGAAAAATAGAACTTTTCACTTTTACCTTCGTGAAAAGTGTAATAGGCCGTCCGCTGCCTTAACCGTGCGTGAATTATACAAAAATTCGAATTACACTTTTGGCCGTGTCCTTTTCGTACTCTCACCAAGAAACGTCACCATCATAAACATAATATACCTTTACTGTCACCATCAAGCAGACCATGTTGTGTTCGTTTCATTAATTATGTAGTATTAAAAAATATGCTCTTTGAATTTTTTTGTATATCAAACTTATTTTTGTTTTCGTTGAATGGCTACAATTTGAGAATCCTGTTTTATTCAATAAATTTTCGCTAGTGGAATCTGGCCTCAAACGCATAAGAACATTGATTTGACATAGTAACACTTCTGCAAATGTATCATTATAAATCATAAGTATGCAATGTCGACACCGTCGACAGCACAAGATTTCAGGTGTGCATATGCGCCGTTTTAACGACCGTCAAATGAGGTGCATGGGCTTGCATATCTGATGGGCCGTTTACGTAATCGTGTAGTGTAGTGATGTAGTCAGTTTTGTCGGTATTGTAGATAGTCTAAAAGTTTCCCATCACATAAATTTTGGTTATTTTATTATCATTTTACTAATAGCAGGATTAGTAACAATACGAAGGGAGGGTAGGGTAAGGGTGTTGTGAAATCAATAAATGTTGTAACATCTATACTATTATATAATTGTACATTGGAATTGTTTGTTTGCGATGAGCGGACGAAACGGATTTTGACGAGGTTTATTTTAATTGTCTTGGTCAGACATAAAATCTTACGCTTGATTGATTGCCATCGGTTAAATAGAATCAGAGATAGGAAGAATCATGTGGGCGGAGTCGCGGTCGGAAGTATGCACAATTGCACATATATCTCGGTACCTACTTAGACTCTTGTATAGTAGAGAAACTTTCACAATATAGGTACATCACTTTCTTTAGATTTAGGCGCTTCCCGTGACTTGTTCCAATTTACTATTTCCCTTGCTCTTGTTTTTCAGTCTGTTACCATTATGTCCTTAATATCATCGCTCCATCTCTTTGTAGGTCGTCCTCCTTTTCCATTTGGTCCGGTCAAGTCTACGTCATCACATCTATTGTCCATTTTTTTTTGCTAAGTGACCTGATATCGCTATACTCATATCATAGACTGATATTGACAACTAACGTATTATAAAACAATAAAGGTTTTTTTTGTAAAGTTACATAATTAAGCGTTTTTTCTTAGGTCATAGAGATTATTATCTCATTAAAATGTTATGTAAGTTATGTAGCAGCGCAGTGCTTTGTGTGTATTCATTTATGCAATGCTTGAACTTGTACAGGAACCGTTAGAATAGTAATAGTGAAAAGAAGATTATTTTTCTTATCTTTCTAATAGCTTTTTAGTTTCTAGTAGGACTGGCAGTTTATAGCTAATAAGAAAGTGGTTATGGACGTAGTGGTTCTGGTCTTATAAGGGTTCATAGACACGGTAACAGCTCAATATCAGACGAGTCATGTACTTATTTGTTATAACAAAATCTTCAATACGTTTAATTTAATTTTATCGATATATTTACCAAGTAACGATAGGTATGCACTACATGTGTGTGTTCTTAGTATGTAAATTCACATCCCTAGCTGATTCTTTGTGCCTTGCCTATTCACGTTTGTATATAGGTACACTTGTCTCAGTTATGTTAATTCTGCTTCTATAATAAAAAATATCAATGAAACAATCAGTAGACGAACATAATAATGTTAATCTACGATACAGAAATATCACGGTTAAAATAAAAAGGTACATAATCTGATAACACTATGTAGAAAATGAAAACCTTCTACAATTTGTCACATTACAAAGCACCTTCTTACTTAAAATTACCGCAAACAATTTACGGCTTTAACTAATGCCTACATTAATTACTGGTGGAGCTAATTGCACCTAGAGATGCGTAAATAGCTTCAATAATTGATTTGTAATAACCAATGTTAGTCATTAATTGTTTTCCTAAACTTAGCTCAACATAAAATTCGTTTCCATAAATTGTAGTATATTTTTGTAATATATGTATGAATATTCATAAAACTAGCCTAATTGGAATAATAAAACGTTTAAAATATTTCCAAAAAAAATGTTTTTTTTTTTTTTTAAACGTACACGCCAAGTTACTATGTAAATTTGTAGACCGAAATTATTATTTCTCTTGATGTAAAATTAGTATCCAGTTAAGGCAATATAAACGGTCTCCATCAGGTACATAATTCAATTAAAAGATATTGCTAAACAATAAGAAACCTTCGACAGTGCTCCAGTCAATTGTTTTGTATAATTTCTGTACTTAGGTATTTTCTTTGTTCCATTTATAAAAATCTATCTAGATTTAAAAAATGATCGCCACATTATTTCAAGTCATATCTTCTCCGTTCTTCTCGATTCCAAAAATAATGTTCTCCACATGTATTTTTACATTATTTAAATCCACATACATAACATATTATGAATTCAATTACTAATTCGTTTGAATATTGTTATGAATGACACAACAATGAAATTAGAATTAAATTGCTTGCATAATTTAAATTTTCTTTGTGGAATATTTATTGTGTGTTTATTTGACAGTAACATTTTAATGAGTATTGTTATTTACATTTATTACGTATTCTTTGATAGAAATAATAGGCGACCACTTCGAATAATTCTATCGAAACAAAATAATTGCCTTTGAAGATACCGGAGTCTTTGTTTCAACTTACACAAAGTACCGCAAGCATCAATATCTCCCTGATTTGATATTTTTAAATGATTTTTGTGTCCCGTTTTAGTAATTCGATCTTTTTGGTGTGTCAAACGCATCTGCAGGCGGGATATCCAGCACTGCAATTCACTAAGCGAGCACAACGATGCGACAACGATGCGAGGCGCAACGTAGATTGTCATTGGTCAGATTGTATCACGTCATTGGAAATCGACCAATGACAGTGTCTATCGCGCACATCGTTGCGACTCGCATCGTTGTCGCATCGTTGTGCTTGTTAGTGAATTGCACAGCTGTGGCTAACCGAATATTTAAAACATGACTGAATGAAGCGTTGGCGATACTCAATTTGCACATGTGATTGGATGCGGTTACAATCATTATTAACTTCGGATGTATTTATTTTCAGTCACTGAAACGTTACTCGTTTTCGTGAATGAAAATCTCGTCCGAAATTCAGTTCTAATTTTGATATATATTTGACAATATTTTATGGAACCATGTTTACGGTTTTGTTATCCTTTTCCCTTAATTCTTGATTTAAAATTGGAAGAACTAAGAATTGGAGGTTGCAAATTAGAGCGCCAATACCTTCCTAAAATCATAATTATCCATGTTATGTGTATTGGATTAGAATTAATGTATAAATAGACAAACACATTTGTACAGCAAAAATATACACATTTTGAAGATAACACAAAGAAGATTTTATATAGGTAGGAACTTCCTTAATTTATCCACCATTTTCCCTATTCTCGCTTTTGTATATTGATAGCAACTTGTTGCCAATTCATCTTAATTACATACGTTAAGTTATTTACCAAAGTTCTTGAGTACATAGGTACACAGTATTTGAAGAGCAGTCTGTTTGATAATCCACACCACATCCTTCCTTTGTTAATAAGGTATCAGCTTCCGTCTTGTTCAAGTCTTTGGCTTCGGAAGCAGCTTAGTAGGAGACACCTGTTGAACCTTTGTTCCCTTCACTACAAGACTCGAGGGTAACAGTGTGGACGGTTACTCCCGGATGTTCCCACGGCCCCCGCGAACGCATCCATGCCGAAATTTGATGCATTTGCAACGTGCACTTGTATGACAATGAATATTCTAGGCATTTGCTTTGTATTACGATAGTTTGAAATGCAATTTTATCGATAGTTGCTTTGTCATCCTTATTGATTTTCGATTTACCTGTTTTAATTCGCAGAAATGTTCCCAGTCCTTTGTTTTATTTTATTAAATGCGTTTTGTAGTGCATTTACTCAAATGGATTGCTTGCGATTATTTTGTGAAGTCCCGTGTTTGATTCCAGAGTTAGGCAAACTGATATCAAAGTTTACTATTATCATTATGAAATCCTCCATAGTAATACGGAATCAGGAATATTGCAATGTCGATAGATTCGCCCTCTGTTATGTATGCATAGGGCTGAAGATAATTTGCAAAAAGTGGGTGTTTATGGTTATACATCTCGGTCCTTCAGGGATACTTAAAGTATATAGGTATAAATAATAAAACTGTAACGATATGCCTCTAACTAACCAATATAATTTTCAATTTTATTATGCACAATTATCCTTTACCGTTTATTCCATGACACAACATTGCAAAATATTGCTTTGTATTTCCCAGAAACTTGTACATATAGACATCTAATGCGTGTGATACTGGGAAACTATGCAGTATATTCATGTTTATGTAACTTTCTATTGCAGCAATTAATCTCGTGCAATACTATTTTTCTCCAAGCTGAATGTCGCATGTCGCATAGTACAATAGACTATCACATTAGAAACGTTTCAAAAGTTTTTGTTGTCTTCTCCGGCTGTTACATTCACCTGTCTTGGACTCTACTGCATCTGAACCGAAGGCTGTTCTATCTACTTATCCTTGTCTTTAACGTCACAATAATGAGGCAAAGAAAGAGACGAGAATTCTTCAACGCGCCTTTGTAGAATGAAGCATGTGGCACGCGCCGCGCCATTCGGTTTTCGAACGCAATCCTGTGTGGACGTAATGCTCTGT
The DNA here is from genome assembly GCA_914767945.1 of Eilema depressum. NCBI lineage: Eukaryota > Metazoa > Arthropoda > Insecta > Lepidoptera > Erebidae > Eilema > Eilema depressum. The sequence continues at coordinate 9,104,059 of OU612026.1, forward strand.
CTAACAGTGCGATAAGCGCGCTACTATCGTGTTTTGACAACTCCAAAATTTTGGAACTTTATTGTAATATTTTTGGAGCAGTTTGAATCCACTGCAATTTTTTTCTTGGACGTGTTACAGAAGTGTTGACTGTGTTTTTAGTGAAGAAAAAGTTTATGGACTGAATTTAGCAAATCTGTGAATGACATCGGTTGTGTTGACGTTTTCGTGAGCGAAAGACGTATAACCTACATCCAGCGACGAAGACGCTACCAAGTGAAAGTTTAAAAACCTACAGTTTATATGCATGACTACTGTTTTTGGACACTCGACCATATAAGAAACATTCTGTTGTTCAAGTCGAATTATCGTTTGAGACTTTTCTTTCTTAGCAAAAGGAATAATTGAAAAACTTCCAGACGCTTATGGGAAAACTCACAGCTGGGTGACCCGAAAAGTGTAATAAAAATAAGCGATTTACTGGAAGATTTATATCGCCTTTGAAGTTATCTTAGGATGATTAATAGTGAGTGTCGTGAGGATGCGCTTCGAGAAGCGTGAATAGACAATTGCCGCGATTTATTTTTCTGGCTTTATGAGGGAGCGAAGGTCGTTGCCGATCAGTAGCGAAGTGGCGTTGAAGAATGAGAAAGAAGGAGCTGGGAAGTTGGCGGTGAACTCTGTTATATGCGGTGTGGTGGATGAACTGTCTAACGGAAGGACTGGGAGACGAGGATCCTGGGTGCGACACGCCGTCATGGGTGTGCTCAGGTGGAAGGACCTGACAGGAGTTAGGACGAGCACACCGACTGAACAAAAAGAGGTTTGTATAGTTAATATGGCCTGAATAAACCTTCAACCTATTACAGTAAATTACGTCATTGATGATGTTGTTTGTTATGATATGACTCGTAAGATATTATTAAATTATAGTTAGATCATTGTGTTTGGCCATTACGGTCAAATAATTTATGTTCGTGAAGGGTCTGATAACGGTCACAAATATACAGTGTTGGGTACAATGGGCTTATTGACTTTATTACAATTTAATTGGTAGTCGTGTATTATGTCACTGAACTCCTCCTAAACGATTTATCTGATTTTCCATGAAATTTTGTGTGTGTAGGTACAGTAAACCCCTGAATGGTCTGGCCTAACAATTGGAGCCAGTAGGTGGCACTACAATCCGGAGTTTTGAAGGATTATTTTTTGATGAATTCTTTTTAAATTGACAGGCACATCTATCGTATCCACTAGCATTGTATGAATATTATAATTGGCTGAAGCGATTGTTTCTTATTAAGAAGATTACTTAATAAGAGCTCCTAATTGATTTAAATATAGAAATCACGAATAAATTTCACGGTCTACGTCGTTACAAAAATGTTAAAAGATCATAATCATTTCATGCAAATATTTTGATCGCAAACCAAAAATACAAAAAAATATTTTTGTAAGTGTTATAAATACATACAGTCACACCTTTTTCTCATAAGGACCCCTAGATCACATCTTCGCAATATGGTATGGTATCCTGGCCATCTTTCACTACCACTTTTGTTTTGATACATATTCCCTGGTTGCGGGTACTCTGGAAAGAGGCGTGACTGTATCGACAGTTGAAAGGCTAAAGAGCGTAAGCGATAACGATACGGTTTACAGGAAAATCACAGATAGGGAATTGTTAACAATGTGCTTTAGGACCATTTTTCTATGAAAAGTTGGTGTCACTTGTAACCTTGTGAAAATACACAAATTTCTTAAATACACTATGGTGCATAGACTAGATAGACTTTGTAAGGTGTATCCTTAGCAAAGCTTGTAAGAAGTGAACTAGTGACGGAGGTTGACAAGAGTAGTCTAGCTAAAGAAAAGTCCTATGATGTAAATGTCGCAAGATGTGTCCCCAAACAACTTTTTTTCTGACCAAATAGGACACGTTCTCGGGAAAACCAGGTTGCGCAGTGAATGGAATAAAAGGTACCTAACGCATGAAAAGGTGGATATAATGACTAAAAAGGATGTGTGTAAGGATCGCACTAAGTTACAATCTATTGTGTCTGTCTACCGTACCCTGTGGGCTGTGACCCAACACTCTAGCACATGCTTGTTTCATTACCCGTGCTAGAGCTAGGTCATGTATATTTTCCAATGCTAGGATTACACAAGATATAAAACAAAATTAAAAAAAATGCGTGGTAAATAACGGCCACCGCATTAGAAAACCAATCAGCTTCAAATTTAGGCCCATTGGTTTTGGAGTTAAGATGCCACAGACATATATACACAAATAATGCACAATACATGTTAGACCTACACCCGTCCTTTTGCGATTGAGGTTAAAAATGGGGTCTTACCTGTAAGAAACATTCTCCTGGGTTCACCGAAATCAATTTTTGATTCGATAACTCATCTTATAACATCATGTTATTCATAACTTATATGTATTCTGTTCATCAATTATGGATAAGGGAGTTCTGTCTAATCTTTCAGAATGATTGCATTTTGTCTGAACGGACGAGATTTCTACTATGTATGATGTTATAACAGATGCTGGCAATTCCCTCTTCAGGGATACCTCAATTGCTGTTGTACCCTTAGTATACTACGGGACACATATCTAGGCTCGCTTTGTAATAGTCTATGCTTAGTGAATTTGAGCTCGTCTACCGCCACAGTAGTATACAGCTCATTTTAGGTCCAAGAGAATGTCCCGAGGTATACGGAAACTACTGTAATACTACTCTGATAGTTATTATATATTTCACTATTATTATGTTTATTTATTATACAATTTATTGTACACGAGGCAAATAAATACACTATAAGGAAGCAGTACAATAAGGTCGTCCCTTATCGGTTGAAACGATTTCTACTAGACAACCTTTGGATGGTATTATGTTTGGCGTACTTATTGTAAAAAAAATAAAATAAAATAAGCAAGACAATATTCATAAATTATATTGTATATCTACATACAAATAATACTAGGAATATCAATGTTTGGATGGATGGTTTTGTAATCCATCACGCCAAGAACGGCTGAACAGACCTGGATGAAATGTGGTACAAATATAGATTACTAGCCTTCCGCCCGCGGCTCCGCCCGCGTGCATCTCGGTTAACGCGAACTTTGCTCATATCTTCGGTTCTACTCAACCGATTGCAATCAAACAAACGTAAAATTTTAAGTCTGAGCAAGCCCTTTCTAACAAAAAAAACCGTATCAAAATCCGTCCAGTAGTTTTTGCGTCCATCGCGGACAAAAAGACAACGGACAGGAAATTAAAAAAATATATTTTCGTGTTCAGTATCGTTAATATAACATAACCCAAGTATTTTTTTTTAAACATCTCCAATGTACAGACACGACCACTTTACAATTATATAATAGTATAGATAGATAGAAGTCTGGAATAGCACATTGGCTGACTATCTCGATTCCCGAGCCTACATTCCTGCGGGTTATGGTTATTTCACGCGGGCAATATTTATTTATCTATTCATTGTGGTCTTACATATTTTATGTATTGTCAATGGACATTCATTTCCGCGAATGTTTGACACTTGACCGAGATTGATAAGTAAATAGGTACCACTAATGTGCATTTCTATGAAATTTATAAGCACCTATAATACGTACTATAATATAATATAGTGTAAATTAGTATTAAAAGGGTATTTCTTTTCAAACGTGACCAAAAATTCGCGGAAAAGAAAACTAATCAATGATATTATGATTAAAATAATTGTAATAGGAAGAATCATTCGACAATTCAAATCATAAATCTACATAACGTAACGCATTGTTCCCTCCAAAAGAGATCTTCAGGACTCAAGGCAACCTGCAAGACTTAATTTCAAAAGTACAAGAATTGTATGCAATCGGGATACGCGTTCAGATGAAGAGAGACCACGGTCATTTAAAAGGTCATCAAACTTTATTATTAGCATAATTAAGTTTGAATAGACAATGAAGTAGGTACCTACATAGACTATACTGCCAGTTTTAGGTACATTGTATATTATGTATGTCCTTTTATTGCATACACAAACTTATGATTAATACATAATACACTCCATACTCAACACATAAATAAAAGAATTACGAACAACTTTTCCTCAAGTATATCGAAGTTTTCTAGACAGTGTGTGACGCTAATGGTTTTTTCATTAACATTTGACGCATACAATCCAGTAATTCACGAATCATGACTCACACAATTATGTAAATAGGTGACGACTTGTGAAAACTTGACTAGGCTGGACACGAGATGGTTGTTGCGAAATTACGGAAAAAGTATCCGCTAGTGACGGCTAGTGTCATCTTGTTTTTGGGTGAATAACGGTACCCACTAACGTTGCGCAACCGAAGTGTACCAGCAGGTCAATATGTTAGGTTTGTTTGAATTTCGAATTGTTTATGTGATTTATTATTTCGGATCTATTTTTTTTTAATGTCACTTAAACTTTTAAAGGTTTTTCAAAAAATGTTTAGAATAGTGTGACCTTAATGTATACCTACTACCTACCCTGCTGGGTAACTATGTACAGTCGAGGTTAAAAGTAGCTTAACACATTTCAATTTACACTTTAGCTTCTTATAATAAAATTGCAGTGGAATTACATTAAAATTCAAAGGATTTTGTTTCTTAGTTAGTTTTATTTTCATGTTTCTTCTCACAATATTCTTGCAAGTGAAGGAATAAAAACTAAGAAATTGCTTAAAAAGTAACCATTAACATTTCAACCGAAGCCTACGCCAACAGTGGTTAACGACTCCATAATAATAAGCAGCCGCTGCCGTGCCCAGATCTCAATTCAGTACACTGAATTAGCATTATTATTATTAAATAATAACCTTTAGATCATACTGAAGCAAACTGTAAACAAACGTCGGACACAGCTCATTAGCCTGCATCAGTTTATGTATAATTTGCCCTCAATACAATAGTTAATTGTGTTACTTCAATAATGCATCATACCTTTGGATTATAATAACAATTAATTTGATAACCTTATAGAAATACACACTCAATCACACACCCAAACACGTGATTTTTGCACTAATGTATAGACAATTAAATTGTTATATGTATGTAACAATTTAATTAATCCATACCTACCGGTAAATCTTACTGTACAGGAAATGACAATTTATTTAGTTCTAATTGTTTAACTTTTGTTTAATTATGCTTTAGGTAGATGGGTTCATTTAATTTAGTTATTGATAGTAAATAAGTAGATCTATATTTGTGTATGCTTTAGCTTATTTAACTTTAACAATGTAGTTCTTAAAAAATGTAGGGAACTGTAGGTCTGTATTGGAAAAGTGTTGTCTGTTTTAATGTAAGTATAAATGACTGTTTGTTTCTAAATAAATAAAATAATAAAAATACCTGAAATTAGCAACCAACAATGTCGACACATACTATTTTTATTCATGTACTTAGGTACCTACAACAAGGATCCTTAAAACTGTCCGAACACAAATAATATAAAGGCCATTACAGGTTAATTTCAATGTCTATCTATTCCGAGAATCCGCTGCTAATCCCTGCAGACTTGCCACAAATGTAACCCGGTAATAGAAGAATTTATTATTAACGTGCGTATGGTCTGGGAGACCCCGGCTTACATGCCAGGTGCTATTTTCCCCCATGTCGATTCAAACGGGCTTTTCTAATGAAAAATTACAGCTCCGTGACTTAAGCACGGAATGGATGAAAAGATTTATTGGGTTGAAGAACCGCTTCTGATACAACAATCAACTTTTTTATTGTTGGAGAAATGTCAGATGTCAAATAGGTATAACCTCATTACCTAGATTTGAAGGACAGTGTGGGGTAGATTGAGTCTTGAGGACGATTTTTCTGGACTTCGTTTTTTTATGTAGGACACGTCAATTTGACCTCTGAAGGCAAGTTCTAGAATGAATATCATCTAAACTTCACCCTAGCGCTTCTTACTATTCAGTGAGGTGTAGGCTGTTGACAGGCTGAATATAAAAAAATGATGACATTTTATAGTCTTCTTGATAATTAAATGAAATCGAACGCTAAAAAATTAGGTTATTGTTTTTGCTTCGAATGTCATTACTATCATTTCTATATTCATAATTAGATTACCGAACGGTATCTATTCGAAGATAACATCTTCGTGGTTCATGGATTTTAACAGAAATGTTTGTATCTGCTACGTGCAAAAGATATCTGCATAAGTACTGAGATAATTATCTCTTAGTCTACCTTTCTTACTGGTTTAATATTTGATCTTCTATTTGCTTACATTTCCAGTTAATACAGTACGATCTCAAACAATATTATGAACTGATGAAACACCTGATTAAATCACAAATTTCTAAGAATAATTTTGTAACAATGTACCTATGTTTCCTGTATTTTTCCGGGTCATGCTTACAAACAGGTAATAAACGAATAAGAAAGACAAATATTGCTCAAAATACACCAACAACAGATAACACTCATCACGACATCCTTATCAATACGTCTATGAATCATATTCATAATACAGTACTAATAACTTGAAGTGATACTTCGCATCCGCCTAAAATATTAGCGACTGGAAAATTCTCTTCTTCTATTTGTTCGCTGCCAAAATGACAGGTAAAGCCTTCTGTCGAAGTACGGTTAGATTTCAAAATCACCTTAAAATTGCTCGAATTTGAATACCGAATTCTCAATTAAACCGCGTTTACCCAGCCAATGTCGCCTTGGACAAATCGACAAATAATCTTTTGACTTACGCTGTCAAAAGATACTTTGTCAAGTTTGATGAAAGATTAATATGTATTTTCATTTATAGTGCTTTTGTATAATTTACTTCATTTATCAAGCCGTCAAGATCGAAACCTGTCAGACAACCAATTTACTACAAGTCCAAATCATAGTTTAAAAAGTTATTTTAACAGGTTACTATGTTCAATTGTTCAAGTCTACCGGAAGCCGTTATTTGATCAGTGCTGCTGCTACAAAAATAATAAAGTAGATTTTTATTTGAAAACGTGATATAGGTGTTATGGCGATAATGTCTTCAGACGCGTAAGAAATTCTAAAATCGAACTAAAATTTCAAATTCAAATTGATGTCCGGACCCATTTGTCCCCTTTAACCTTGAGTTGGTATAATATGAAAGAATGAATCTTAAGTGTCTATGGCACTGAATGATTCACTATTATCCGATGTTTGTATAATGTAAAAGAGAAAAGTTTGACGGCTTTATTTACTGACAGTTATTTTGTTATATTGAAAATAATAAACACATCGGGATTATGATTACACTTCTTGGAAAATGCTATACTAATACTAAGAATTCCTGTGTTCGAATAACGATACTAAGAAAATTTTAAGATTCATCTAAATTGTTTATAAAAAGCGGAGTGCAGTGGGAAAATATACAGTTTTAGCTAGGTATCTTTTCTTGTAGACATTTATAAAAAGATTTACTATTTTATGAAATTACGAGTATGTAGTACGTATTTATAAAAAATACAATTATTCTAATATCATGTTAATATCTAGGTACTTATTTAATAAAATAATTACAGCTGAACCTGTATATTATCTACTGACAGGCATCATCGTGTTTCCAATTTCGACAACAGTGCACCGAAATCTGGAGTTATTCCGGTTGGATCCCCAAATATGATCCACTGCCGATTTTTATTCATCATAGGCATAACCCTAGCACATTCTTACGAGTTGTGGGTCAATGGCTGGGTCAGGTTTTGGATGGGTGACCGTTGTTTACATTACGAGGTTAAGCTTAATTGAGTGGGTCGGGTTTTGGATGGGTGACCGTTGTTTACATTACGAGGTTAAGCTTAATTGAGTGGGTCGGGTTTTGGATAGGTGACCGTTGTTTACATTACGAAGTTAAGCAAAATTGGCTGGGTCAGGATTTAGATGGGTGGCCGTTGTTTACATTACGAGGTTAAGCAAAATTGGCTGGGTCAGGATTTAGATGGGTGACCGTTGTTTACATTACGAAGTTAAGCAAAATTGGCTGGGTCGGGTTTTGGATGGGTGACCGTTGTTTACATTACGAAGTTAAGCAAAATTGGCTGGGTCAGGATTTAGATGGGAGGCCGTTGTTTACATTACGAGGTTAAGCAAAATTGACTGGTTCAGGATTTAGATGGGTGACCGTTGTTTACATTACGAAGTTAAGCAAAATTGGCTGGGTCGGGTTTTGGATGGGTGACCGTTGTTTACATTACGAAGTTAAGCAAAATTGGCTGGGTCAGGATTTAGATGGGTGGCCGTTTTTACATTACGAGGTTAAGCAAAATTGGCTAGGTCGGGTTTTGGATGGGTGGCCGTTCTTTACATTGCGAGGTCAAGCTTAATTGGCTGGGTCAGGATTTGGATGGGTGGCCGTTCTTACATTACGAGGCTAAGCTTAATTGACTGGGCCATGTTTTGGATGGGTGACCGTTGATTCTTTACATTTCGTCTTTCGTCTATAAAGCAAAATGCTTAAATTGCATATGGAGTTATTGTGCTTCGTAGTTAATTTGATTTTAGGTCACATGATCAGGAGAGTCGTGAGCGAGTTATAGTAAAACCAACGATTCCGTGAAATCGCGAAAATAAGAACTACGGTTTCACTGTCAAGTGAGTTATGTTTTATTGCAAGTCAAAGATAATTTGGTGCGATTTGACATATTAGCGAACGAGCTATAGTGCAAATATTTGTATGCATGAATATGAATATTTGCATTGGTCTGGGTGTTTCTATGTATAATATGTACATATTTATTTACAAAAAAAAGTATCTAAACTAGGGTAAAGCCAGAGCAGCGGTGTCTTCTCTACAAGACACAAATTCGCTCTTGCGTGGAATACTGCTCTCATCTCTGGGATGGCTCCGCAAAGCACTTACTAGATGCTCTAGACAGGTTGCAGCGACGTGCGGTCCGCATTATTGGGAATCCTGAGATCACCAAAACCCTCGAGCCTTTGCAGTTGCGTAGAGATGTGGCATCTTTGGCGGTATTTTACCGTCTCTACCATGGTGAATGTTCTGATGAGCTCTTCCAATTAATCCCACCCTCTCCTTTCCTATATAGGACAACACGTGCAGGGCTTAGATGCCACCCGCATACGGTGCAGAATATTCCATCAAGAACCAAGCGGTTCGGCGACTCCTTCTTCTGCCGCACCATTAAGTCTTGGAATTCTTTACCAGTTCACGTGTTTCCCTCCTCCTACAGTCCCGGGTCCTTTAAGCGGGGCGTGAAAAAGCATCTGATGAGGCCGTCAAGCTGAGTGCCACCATTGTAACATGATACGTGTCTGTAATGGTGACGCTCTTTTCAGAGACTTTGCCTTCAGCTTACCATCAGGCGAGGCGAAGTCAAATTGACGTGTCCAATATGAAAAAAAAAAAAATCTATGTATGTTTATCCGCATTCTAGAACCCATAACACAAGCTAGTTAAGCTATGCTTACTTTGGGTCTAGAATTCTAGATAGCGTTGTGTAGACATGTATTAACATGTATTATTACGATATGTCATTATTATGATATAAGTATTATGTGTATATGTAGTATATGGGTATATAGATATAGTTATTGTATATTTATTATAGATACGTATTGTGTGTATGGTATTAGGTATGGTATTACTTCACCTTTTCATTAATTAAATAAAATCGGCCAAGTGCGAGTCGGACTCGCCCATGAAGGGTTCCGTAGTAGCAAAGGCGAAAATTGCTGTTTATGACGTATTAAAAAAAAACTACTGACTGGATCTCATTCGAACCCATTTTTAGTGGTAGTTTGCATGGCAATTTATATCATATATTTTTTTTAGATTTATCATTCTCTTATTTTAGAAGTTAGAGGGGGGAGGGGACCACACATTTTTCCATTTTGGAAGTGTCTCTCGCGCAAACTATTCAGTATAGAAAAAAAATATGTGAGAAACCTCAATAGCATTTTTAAAGACCTATCTATAGATACCCCACACGTATGGGTTTGATGAAAAAAAATATTTTGTGTTTCAGTTCTAAGTATGGGGACCCCCAAAATTTAATGCTTTTTATTTATTTTTGTGTGAAATTCTTAATGCGGTTCACAGAATACATCTTCTTACCAAGTTTCAACAGCATAGGCCTTATAGTTTCGGAGAAAAGTGGCTGTGACATACGGACGGACAGACAGACAGACAGACGGACGGACGGACGGACAGACATGACGAATCTATAAAGGTTCCGTTTTTTGCCATTTGGCTACGGAACCCTAATAAAAAGGAGGAAATAGTAGAAAAGAGGCTCTGAACATTTAAGATTATACGGCGATGATCGTGGCGTAGCGTAAGAGCGTTCGACGTCGCGGGTTCGATTCCCGCTCATTGCAAATATTTGTATGCATGAATGTATCTATTTGCATTGGCCTGGGTGTTTTTATGTATGTATTTACAAAAGGAAACTTAACTAAGTATGTATATTCGTATATCAGAATCCATGACCCAAGCTAGTTGGTGAGGTTACTTTGGGTCTAGATATATGGATCTTTGAGTCCTTATAAAGGCGGATTTCTTCTGCACTTTTACAAAGAATAATATAGTATAGACTTGGCACTTAGAAACACGATGGTTTCATTCAGTGTAGGGAGTCAATCAGTTAATTTTTTAATCACCTGTCGATTGACAAAAAATAATTGCAACAATTTTGTTTTTCATATTACAGCCTGTAAACTTGTCAAGATTACATTTTTTAAATATTTACTTTAGTTTTTTTTTTTAATTTATTCATTTAAGATTGTTTATTTTTCAAATATGTACACACGGCGTCAGACCTCGGTTTACAGGCCACACCAACATAAAGGAAGTGTGCGTGACAGCAATACTATTAATACATTGCTTAAAGATGTGTGTCATAACAAGTAAACCAATCAGGGCCTTTGACGCACTCACACAATTGCTATTTTACTTACATAAAATGCACCAAGGTTATAATATCATATTCTAAACTAATTTTATGAAATGTATGCAGCATTTTGTTTCTATAACTAATAGGAGTTATCAAATTTAGTCACTATACTATCTGTTCTCATAGTCGAGATGGATAAGAATGCAAGTAAGTAAGTTTGGACCTCACCGTTGTCGCTGGTCGTTGGTTCGGAACTTAACAACGAAATTCTCTTTTTGTCATTCGTGCATCTTTATGTCAGTCAATTTAATAGACATAACATTTTATTTTATGTTCCAATATCTTTTTAGAAGTTTATAATAATTATACTTATGTGTTTTTTATATTTTTTATTAAAGATCAAATATTTTTATCTGATACTTAATTAATTATTATCTATAAATAATTAATTATACCCATACTTAAGAAAAATATCATGCTTATAATAGTAAATATATTATTGCATTGCAACAATAAGTTAATTATTTTATTTTCCTTTCCTTTTATCCATTAAGAATAAATAGTATCATCAAGGAAATATACAAAAAATATATTAAATTATATTATATATATGAATTTTATACACTTAGTTTCCTGTAAATAAACTAGACCAATCGGACTTCAATATATTGAGGAACAAAAAGTGCACCTCGCTCGAGGACCGAACCCGGTATTGATTCTATTGGTTCAGCTGCATATTTAAACCATTCAGCTATATCTACTTATTCGTGTTTCGCTAAATATGCTATTATAACTTGGTGCAGTGGCTATCATCAATACCTATATTTCATGTAAGTAAAATAGCGAATGTGTGAGTGCGTCAAGGGCCCTGATTGGTTTACTTGTTATGACACACATCTTTAAGCAATGTATTAATAGTATTGCTGTCACGCACACTTCCTTTATGTTGGTGTGGCCTGTAAACCGAGGTCTGGCGCCGTGTGTACAATACATCACCTATCCAAAACCCGACCCAGCCAATTTTGCTTAACTTCGTAATGTAAACAACGGTCACCCATCCAAAACCCGACCCAGCCAATTTTGCTTAACTTCGTAATGTAAACAACGGTCACCCATCTAAATCCTGACCCAGCCAATTTTGCTTAACCTCGTAATGTAAACAACGGCCACCCATCTAAATCCTGACCCAGCCAATTTTGCTTAACTTCGTAATGTAAACAACGGTCACCTATCCAAAACCCGACCCACTCAATTAAGCTTAACCTCGTAATGTAAACAACGGTCACCCATCCAAAACCCGACCCACTCAATTAAGCTTAACCTCGTAATGTAAACAACGGTCACCCATCCAAAACCTGACCCAGCCATTGACCCACAACTCGTAAGAATGTGCTAGGGTTATGCCTATGATGAATAAAAATCGGCAGTGGATCATATTTGGGGATCCAACCGGAATAACTCGAAATCTGTTCATCTGACATTACTATTTAATAGTACATTATGGTACAAGTGAGCAACGTTGGTGATTACCGCCGAGGCGCCATTGAGGCGGTCTTAAGACAGCCGAGGACGGTAATCATCATGCTCACACGTGCCATACGACGTTTTACAACACACTTGCGAATAAAATAATACTACAAATACTAAATAAACAATACTACAAATTAATTCGTTTTCCTATGCGCGCGCATTTAACAATGGCGGTCGACCATATTTAAAAAAAAATGAGGTTTGAACTTAACTTTTTTTTACTCTGTTTTTTTTTCTGTACTTAGAGAAAAAAAAAAATTAAATTTGAGCGATAATTTTGTTTATTACACAAGTATTATAAGTTGAAATTATTTATTTAAATACGAAAATGCATCAAATGACCATACAATAGGCGTATTAATTTATTCGTACTATTAAACACGTTATTTTTTGTATCAAAACTTTTTAAGAACATAGACAATTATAGACACTTCCTATAAAATTTAAAAAAGAATCTATAACTCACTTTTGTGAATAATAGTAATGAAAAAGTCACAGTTTTATAATAGGTGTCATTCCGTGCTTAATTGCGGTAAAATAATATCACTGTTATGAGCAGGTGTGTTGTAAAAGAATTTAACTCAATTCGAAATTTAAATCAATTCTATATTGAAATATCATGCAGATTCCTATCATGGTGTCGTGACACTCACGACGTCATCAGAATGAAATAGGTCACAACTCGGAACACTAGTAGCGGAAATCAAGCCTTATTTTATGTGCATATACTTAGTCGGATACGTTTATCTCACTCCAATTACTCTCGCGTAGAATTTTACTTGCTCATAGCATATTATTAGGGGCGGCACGTACGCAATTCTTCTCATATAAATAAAAAAAGGTTCTAATTAAACAAATACATTTTCCTTGGTGAAATTAATATATATTGCCCATTTTATTGTTCGTGTGGTGCGTTTAGATGTAGAATTACATACATAAACCTGTTTCTCTTGTTCTTATCTTTTTAGTCAATTAGCTAATGATAATTGTGTGATTATAGTCAAGTAATAAATAAAAATTAAGTTGTATTTTATTGAGTTCTGATTTTTTAAGTGATAAGTATCAGTACAGATAGATGCAATAAAAATGGATACCTACTTATTATCAAACATACTGATAAAATGTAATAGCGTGTACACGAAGACATAATAAACATCTTTCTCAATAAATGTCATCACTTTCGTTTGCAATGCGCTTGCGTCACTGATGAGTGATGGATGACTGATAAGACCTAGATTAGAATAACGCGTTCAAGTGCTACTGGTCATGACCATGGTTGGAGCGTCCTTCTACGGCTGGTTTTATTGTTAGGCGTTTCGGCAGCGCCGTTGGAGCGCACGCGTTTAAAAATGTAAGGGGTAGTAGTTGCCTTTCAAAGTCGCCGTTCAATAAAAGCACGACCAAGCTGTTAACGGTGCTGCGTGCGTCTGCAGTTTTCGTATGCGGTCACGCTGGTCACCTTCGGAATCATACCTTTAAAAACCAGCTTTTCGGCTTACTCAATTTTTGCATTTAAAATATTTTCAATATTGGTTTTAACTACGTTAATTTAGTTATCCCGAAATCGTAGTAAAATTCTATAGTCACCAGTATGTGGATATTTTTATAGATAACAAAATGTGGTTAAAACATTTTTATTTCCATTCCCACACAATTTCCATATCAGGAACACATAAATTAAAAACCAGTTGAAATGTGAAAGAAATCGTTTAAAATCCATGGGTATTACGGGTATTTTATCAATATAAACATATTTCCCTATCGATAAAATCATATTATAAAGATATAAAACCATGTCGTGTGGGATCTCACTTTACAAAATTTGTCTTAATATCACAGATATTTTGTGTCGCTATCGAAAGTAACGGTCGGCCGCGATTTTATTCTCACCTTAATCAAATTTTACCTTGAGAGGTACCTATAATATGTTACTTTGAACTCAACCCACAACCTTTATAGTGTCTTTGATATTTTCTTTTAACATATTATCGTCACTCGCTTGGCCTGTCAACCCTCAACTTGTACCCCCAGCTATGACGAGTGACACATCCATATGAGATTGTATTAGCAAAAGCCGGCTTTCGTCGTGAAACCCCTTGGCACACTCTTCTGAGATTAGGCTTGCATAATATAAAGTGTCCTTTATTAGTTACTCTGACTTTTATAGTGCATTCGTCCCAACACCACAATATTATGTTCCGAAAATATTGTTGTTTATGCTTGCGTTGTTGGTACAAAGTTATGGGAGGATTATTTTGTATGAGATTCGTCTGTTGTTAAGGGAATCGTGGTCTTATTTATGTAAGATGCTTGGGATTTATCTCATTCTTGCATTTGATTTTCCTTTACTTATTTTACGTATTCTCTTTAAGGCTGTATATTAAGTTATTAAATTAGGTGAACTAATGTGAGTTCTCCCTTTTTTTTGCAATGAAATTAATTGATTAACAAGGTTAGTAGTTTAGTGTTAATTTTTTTGAATATGGTAATCATCTCTAATCTTATTTGACCTTTGTAGTAAATATTAGCGATTGATCTTACAGTTTATTTGTCTAGATTGTGCTGAAATCCATTAAACATTCTGTTAACTCCTATGTTGTAGTTTAGTGCGAACTTTAACCGAATATTTAGTCTGTCTCACGTCTGGTGCAGGGTTTCGAAATTACTTTAAGTTAATCTCAAGCACTGATAGAAGAACCAGTATCCATCTCATCTTTATTTCATGAAGTAGTCAAATTAAACTAACAGACGAAAATTTTACTGTACGCTTAAAGATAAGATTCCACAGAATATAATGTTCTACGTAATATTACGTAACAGCAATAATACTTCTTATGTGCGATAATATTGTATTTTATTACAATAATTAAAAGCTACTTTATTGCCAACTCGATAATATACGTCCATTATAAGATTTATTACTCCTAGTGTAACACAAAGGAACAATATGTGAATTATTTGTTGGTAGCGCTCCAGGGCAGTTAGGGCACTCTCACATTTTTGGTTTGTTCACCACAAATGCTTTTGAATGCTCGCCATTACTGCTCGCGACACTGCATTATGACAACAGAACTGCGGTTTGGAAATTAGGTCAAACTGTTTTAATTTTACAATTCGAAAGCGTTTTTGACATTTCTAATGAAAAAAAAAAGGAGGTTATACCTACATATTAATGTCAATTCTAAACTTTACTTAATTTTTTTTCCACAATTAGACCTCATTAAAAGAATGATTGACGAGAATAATCAAATCAAATTATGGGAACTGAGAAACCGGATGTCCTCTGACCCGTTAGGTCTACGTTAGAAAAACGTGAGAATCCAGTTTAGTTAATCGTATCTTTACTAATGAAATCCAGACTCGCTACGACATGCTTACAACGCAATTTTATTCGCATGTTCATGCGTTTTCTATCGCTTCAAAACCTAAATCGCGACATCGTAGTATTCTCGCAAGCGGTCGAGCCACGAGCGAATAATTTAATTTATACATGCGGCTATTACATTGCGTGAGGACGGAAATGTCCCACATGCATGTTTAGTTTAAACGTTTATTAGTATACAATGTTTGCGATATTTAAGACACGGGCATGCGGGATGTAGGTAACAATAAATTTGTTTGGTATCGATGTGTTTTGTAGAACTAGGTTGTACTAAAATGTTATGAAATGAACTCAAGATTAGCAGCATTTTCAGGTTGAAACAATTTGCACGAATTGAATAAATAGGTGGATAATATATTTTACGAATTACTACGCAACGCTGTCGAGAACCAAAGTAAGAATATGAGTTCTCTCATCACCGTTCTTGTCCGTTATTACCATATTTGCCAGTGTCAGACCGAATTTGCAATCTTGGAGATAAATATAACAGTCAGTACTAAATTTTCACATTTTCTATAATAAACTTGACCTTTAACTGTAATTCCTAAACAAAAAGTAAACTCAATTATAGATTTGTGCCATTATTATGTAGTCCACAAATAAGTCGACCACACCTACGCACAAGGTCGAAACGCTAAAAAGCTGTTTTTTCAGGAGAGCCGTTTTAAGATATTTTCTTGTCTAATTCGATTTTTTAAATCTTTTTCACCGATGTTTTTGTGTAATGTTATGAATAATTGACATAATAATATTGTGCCGAAATATGGGATTCATAAAAGTCATATTTACGAAAATATAGCCTTATTTAGTGAATTACGACCTTATACGATTAGTCCAAAGGTCGTATGTCATTGATATGACCATATGCCGCTATTCAGACCAATTTAGACAACACGAATAAGGTCGTGTGTTTAAGTTACGACGGTATACCGCGTAGTATTTCACGTGGCATATCGTTATACATCTAAGAAAAACAGTCGTATCAGGGTATCACACAATACAAAATTGCAATAATGCTTGTTCAAATCATACACAATGTTTGTTCTCTATAAACATCCCTGTAATATTATTTTTTATTGATATAAAACATAAAATTTAACGGAACTTCTCTGTGAGTCTTTGCTTGAAAAATAAAGATTAATTAATAATAAATGATAATGTAGTACTTATGACTTACTTTATTCCAATTTACTCGTATTAAAAAAACAAATGCAAAAAAGTAGTTACATTTTGTGAATTTTGGCATTTAATTAGGTACCTATATTAGGTGAGTGTCTATTGCTCTAATATTTTAGACACGTGTTGGAATAAAAAAATCATACTTATATTTATATGAATTTTTTATAACTATAATGGATGCGGAAGGCGGAGGATCGGCAAACGTGGCGCACATTGGGGGAGGCCTATGTCCAGCAGTGGACTGCAGTAGGCTAATTGATTGATTGATAACTATAAAAACCTAATTCTTGAAAATATAGAAAAATGGGAAGTTACCTGTAAAACTATTTTAAAGGTTACCTAACAGGAATCTAACAGGTAAGGACAGGAGTCTAACCGTATTACACAAACAAAATTATTCAGATAAATCTAGTGAAATTTTACTGTGGACCGAAAGTATGCTACTCGCGGGCTCCTTTACTGGATTACTATACTTCCCTTTACGTTTTTAATTGACGTCAAAAAACATGTTGTTGTAGTGCATTATTTTGAGGAATAAAATTACTTCCTCATTACACACAGATATACCTCAGCCTCTACGACGTCAAACTAGCTCGTTTTGGGTCTATCCCTTACCAGAACCCAGTGAAGGAGCCATTGCCAGTTATTTGTTTCCCACGTTGCTTGGCGGTAGCCACAAAACATAACCGTACCAGCAAAGAAGACCTACCGTTTTATCTGGGATGTTACGTATATGAAATCAGCCGTGGATACGGGAGTACCTCACGCGATCATTATGTGTGACTCCGTACATCCAACGCAGTATTTTTATCTCCATGACGAGCAGCTCCTGCTTATATCACACCAGCAGCAGCCATATAGAAAGATAGACCTAATGATCCCTTATAAACGTTGATCAATACTTAACAAATAATTAAAATAAATGTAGCTCATGTAATAGGTAAAGGAACAACATAAAATTGGTCCAAAAGTCCTGAATCTTCCAAAACTTTTTAACTATTTTAGCAACGTATGCACGCATGCATGCTTTCTTGCAATAATAATTTAACTATAAAAAGCAAATACAGCAATGTCAGTTTCTGTTGGATTTTGTAAACCTAATCATTCGTCATCATTCTTTGGATAAAATTAGCAAAAATTTTGCGCGCATAATAATATTTAACCGGGACCAGTAACTTTTAGGGCATGTTAAGACCTTCAAAAATAGGTCCAGTTTACTCCAACCAATCTTGAGAAACAGATCATTCACCTAAGTACCAATTTTTTATAATGTTTGAACTATTCTCTTCCCTATTGAAAGAGTGTAAAGGTATTTTGTTTTAAAGATGAACACCTTAAAAGGTATATCCGAGTTAGATTTAGTAAAAGGTACGATTAACAATGTAATTTCATTACCTAGAATGATACCCGAGTTGTAGTGGTGTACATTTTCATATAATTATCTGTATTCCTTTTGCTATTAGTCCATCTTCCTTGTTACATTATCCTAATTTTAGAAGAATTTTGCCCAGAAATTGAACATGGTAGTGCGCGCTCCATTTTTACTCAAATAAATGCACTTTCCTCAACTATTCAAATATTTTAATTTCATATTTTTGCAATCTTTACGTTGATTCACTGTTATTAGACAAACAAACTAAAGTATTCTGATTCAAAATGGTAGTGAACTGTGTACTGGCTCTCCTAACATTGATTGATGATTAAAATCTGAAACTCAGTTTCAAGTGCCACCGGTACTTCGAACACATAGGGAAATAATGATTATTGACATAAATTGTACAATATCTACGAAAAAGTAAAATTTTAATAGTATTTATGTGAATTATTAAAAAACAAATAGCAGTATCTTTAGTATGTAACATAGCATACAGTCTTATCTTTGTGATACGCCTATATACGCTTGTATAATTGAAAATTACAACAGCGCATATGACCGTAAGTATAAGTTACGACCCCAGGTGTAATATTTTTAAAGAGTATAAAGTCGTAACTAACCACAAAATATGCTAATAGACTGTCACATAGAGTCGTAACATGCATGTTACGACGTTGTGCGTTGGAACCATGTGTCATACGACGTCGGAACTCTGTTGAGTTTGACCCATGCGCAATCAACTGATCGGCGCATATGATTGTAACTTGCAATGCCACTGTATGCGCGGGTGTGTTTAAAAGTTACAACTGTTATCGATTGAAAATCTCCTTATTTATTGACATTTTAAAAATTCTGTCTTCATGAAAAGTTAGTATGATATAATATTGTTCTGATGGCACAAAAATCTCAAATTGTGAAAAAATCGCGTTACGACTTAATGCGTAGGCGTGGTCGAAGTAGACGTTAGGTCGCGACCGTCGACCGCTGAACATTACGTAATGTGACCGAATCCTTAGTTGGCACATTGACAACTATTTCACGGCATTTGTGCTGTGTTGTCAACCCGGTCAGTGGCTTATTCTGCCTTCATTTTAACTTTATAACTAGTAAGATATTACTTGAACAGAACTATTCCGGTGAATGGAGCAGTATTTAACTATGACAGCTTCCTCGAAAATTTTATGTCTCTTGAGAAGAATTATGTTTCCTCATCAAATAGGTCTACGGCTGATTTTATTACCTAATAATCTAATTTAGGTGGATTATTTTTAAACATGATCAAAAATATTTAAAAAATACTTTACCTATTTATATCTTGTGCTGATGCTGGCGCAGATCTTTCTCTCAGGGTTAGGGGCTCGGACGGCGGTCACTCCTATGAAAGACGAGATAAGCCAATTCACTCTTGAATGAAGATCAGTCAGCATTGAATGTAACCAGGACTAACGGTGTCACAGTCATGATGATGATGACTTTTATTTATTTCACTAAAACCACACAACTCATTTTATGGAATGTTTTAGTTACAGCCGTATATGACTGATAGATATAAGAGGTTAATTAACAATATCGTGCCAACATACCTAATTAAAATACTGGCAATAAATAAATTTACAAGGATTTAAAAAGAGTTGATTAGTCAATTTACAGGAAATGAAAAAATAATTAACAATAGTACGTGCAGTATACCTACAGAAAAAAAAACATTGCTCGTGTATTTCAAACTATTTTGCATTGTATATCTACTAAAAAAATCCAATAAGTAATTTATACATCCACTTCCAGAGTGGTAATTTTTTTATTAATAAATTCTATTAGCTAAGTACTTTCATGAGTATTGCATAATTATATGTTTTAGTATTTAATATCTGGCTGAAAATGTAACATTTAGATATTCTTGAAAGATCCAGCCGATGTCAATTTCGAATTTAAGAAAATGAATAACATCTTTTTTATTCAATAAGTAATTGATATCTACATGTAATAAGTAGGTACATAGACTAAGCATGAAAAAAAAAATATCTCATTAAACGGGCAGGCAACAAATATTTGAGATTCTGATAAGATAAACCTACATGGTCTTAATCCAAGGTTAGCGTAAAAGGTTACATCGAGGGAATAATAACCTTTAACATAGATTGAGCATAAGATATAATAATGTGTAGGCACATGTAACTCTATTTATACTATGCATGTAATGTCATGTAGGAAGGAAAGTGTTGAGAGGGAATTGTCACAAAATTCAGGTTTTTTTATGTTACATAGGGCTCACATCATTTCGCTAATCGTACGCTAAATATTAAGAAGTCGCTATGAGTTTATGAGAGATAGTGATCTGACACGACGATCCCGATGATGAAGAATGTCCCATTCGCACAGTGCACGGTTACCATTCGTAGGAAGTCCCATTTGAGAGGTGTCTCAGTACTATGTCCCATTCGCGTAATGTCCCATTCGCGCAATGTCTCATTCGCACAATGTGCCATTCTCACAAATTCCATGTTCATTCCAGATTCTCGCTTCTTACTCCCGTGATTGTCATAAGACAGAACACGTCATCCAAATAACTATTGTTCAATAAACGAAGTAATACGTAATGTTACGTGGAACACTAAAACTCTGTAGAAATATTTCATAATGTTTAATTGCTTTCGACACAGTAGGATACATACATTCGTTTCACGGTATATTAAGTTCTGAATTTCTTTTAGAGATTTATTACGACAAATCTCTAAAGAAATTACCTACGGGTCATTTTACACGCAATGTAAATAATCAGGTCATGAGCCCGATTCAGTTACGCCACGTTTTCAAAACGCGTGATTTAAATTCGATTAGAAAGAAAAACGTAAAATAACTTGAGTTTTTATCTATGTAAGCAGTGTTTGATATTTCTCATGACATCATATTATTAGAAATATGCGAAGTAAAGCGTTTCACAATAAAATACAGTCAGCATCTAAGGAAATCTTAATTTCTATGGATAGTAAAAAAATGCAACTATAAAATACTCTCAAACAAAAAAGTTATAGACGCATTTTTTTACAAAACCCATATTTTACAACAACTTAACTGTGACAAGCGCTACATATAATTCAAACGCTGCGCCGAGAAATTTCACATTTTTACAGTATATGCAATAAAATCTTTTGCCTTATTGTAATGAGAACACAGTAAGCGTTATATGGAAGTAATTCATACATGACCCAAATGTAAATGTATTTCGCTTACCGGCAAATTTCAGTTAGAACATTATATATGAGAGTTGAGGATAGCGTAGATATAATTTAGGAAGCGTTATGGTGCGAAATTCTCCCTCCGATTGTATAACCGCCTGATTAGCATCTACCTTGCAGAAAATTTTGTGCTTCTTGTTCAATGTTAATAAATAAATACTAAGTCAATCTAGTGTCTTCGTACACAAAAGCTATGTACTGAACCCACATAAAGACCAGGACACACGTGTACAAATACAGTTATATTATAACACAACTCATTCAATACTGATTCCGTCTACATGGGTCTCGTCACGAAAGTCGTGACGACCAATAAATGCTTGCAGGCTAACTGAACACAGTCTGTAGTGTGGTATACGCGACATGGTCCATTTAGCTGATATGTATGGAATTGCGAGTACATTACGTGTATGTAACGGATTTTAATCGTCTGATACTTGATTTATGTGAATATAATGAGGAATACATGTGCTTACTTATAATCATACACCATTTTTTATCATTTTCTTTTCTATTACTTTCTAGCTCTGAATAAACAACTTTCAAGTTTTTAAATATATTCAAAATGGTTGTGATTGCTTTAACGCACAGCTTCTGAATTATTAAAAAACACCTTACACACTATAATAAAAACACACGCGTCTTAACAATAACACATAAACACTCTCGGAAGGCGAACATTTTGATTTATAACTCGTAAAACTGTGTCGTCAAGTTCCAACCATTCATCATCTTACTGTCAATGTTATCGAAGAGTTTTTATTCCGTTTACGCGCGTGCGTTCACCTCCTTAGATTAAGGGCACGGATGACTGACCACATGTGGGATGCGAAAATTCTGCACTTTCTTTTAAAAATGTTTTCTTAGAAAGATACCTTCTATAGTGTTAGGTAGGTAATTTAAAGGTGTGCTTTTTAGGTCATAATATGCTAAAAAAAAGTACTCACTGGTGGGCTGAGGTATACATAAATCAATGTATTAGTAAAGTAGTATTGCTTTAATCAGTCACACCCGTAATATCCAAACCCTTATACCTACTCTAAATATTGTTTCACAACTGAGCAAAAAAAAACAGAAAAAAGTTACAAAATTTGCCGTTCCACTTTTAAAGTACAATAGAAAACGATGAAATGAGTACCAGTAAAACCTATTGCAAAATGTTCACAGCACCCTAATAGTCTCGGTCAACTTCTCAAGCACTCTTATCGAAATGTTCTTGAAACTTTAAACGAAAAGCAATACAACCTTCGCTGAATTTTCCTCCTTTGTGCTGTCACAAAGCAACGTTTTGCGATGGCATTACACAACTTTTGATGTTCTTGATTGTTCAAAAGTTTTGACTGCCTTTAGTCAGCAACAACTCTGCTACTCAGGGGTTAGATTTGCCAGTCAATTAATTAATTTGATGAAGGTTATTGACGGTTTATTTAACAATGTGTCAAAAATGATACCTTTAAAGTCCTGGGATTTAAGTCTTTTATATAGTTATGTGATTTTATTCCTCCGTTACAATTGACAAATTATTGAACAGAGAAACCAGATGAATATATACGAAGGAAGAACGGTGCCCTTTCTCTCTCTAGTCAGATTTATTTGACATCAAAATTTTGTCCAGATGTAAAATTAATAGTGACCTTACTGATTATGGAGATATAAAAAAAGGAAACATTCCGACTTCCATCTTTAGAATTTTACAATATTTATTATTTCTTTAACTGGCAGCTGAAAGTTCATAGTTTACAATGTTGAACGTGGTAGTTCGAAAAGGGTAAATTTAATAAAAAAATATTTGACATTTCGATTGGTATTCTAAATGTTCAAATATGGATGTAGTCCTTGAATAAAAACTTTTTCAATTTAGTACTTTTTATTTCTTTGTCACAGAACGAGGAAAAATTGTTAAAGCTGTTGCAAAGTTTTATAAGTTGAGGTTTAATGTGCACGATTTATTTTCAAACAGATATAATAAAAACAAATACTAAACAGCAGTTCATGTAATTCTTTTTATTGCAGCTATTAAGCCTAACGAAAATTGTTTTGTCCCAAGAATTTAATAAAAGTAATGCCAGGCGGCAATTTTTTATCAAAATTGGTTGTGAAAACTCCAAAGTTTATAATGTTACATAAATCTCGTTACAGTTACGCAAGTAGAAAAAGTCTTTGTAGATTTAATGGCCTCCAATTAAGGCTACAGTATGATTTTGCTTTGGTAATATCAGTCGATTGGCGCGGCTTGTAAAACCACGTGTTTCTGGTTATTGCGAACACGTTCAACCTTTCATGCCTCATTCATTCCTTTAGTTACATGTTATATTCTGTATACCACGGACATGGATAAATCTTAATGGATAACTTATTTACCTCTATTACATAAACTATTTGTTTGCCAATTAAAATAGGAGAGATTGAATTTAAATCAACTCATATTATTATAATTATCAAGCGATAAGGTCGTTGTACGATAAAAATTATGCCATATCCAACAATAATAGCGTTCACGCCTGTAGCACATCTCCGCCGCGAAACCGCGTATAGCGGAACCGCGGTCGTTTCGCCATGTTCTGTCAGTTGTACGAGGAGCGAAACTCTAGCGAAACGGCATGTTCAAATGCATAGATTTACCTATCTTCTATCTCTTTCGCCGCGCAAGTTTCGCCTATGCCGTTCACACCTCCGCGCTTCGTCCGCTATTTTGTCAGTGTTGTCACGTGACAATTTTACGTAACACGTAAATTGCAGGGCCGCATTAGGGGTCTTTTAAATTCCAAATGAATCAAAATCAGTAAAAAAGTTTTACTTTGATTATTTTTTCGCCGTCTACAGTTTTTTGTACAGGATGGTATTACCTACATCTAGGTACACTAATATTCTAAAGAGGAAAGTCCTTTTCTTGTTTTTTTTTTGTTTGTTGTTGACTGATTTCAATAATGGGAGTAACATAGGCTAGCAAATAAAGACCTACTAAAGCTAAGCTAAGCTTTACCATGGTAAAGCTACTGAGCGTAACTACGTTTTTTTAAATGATGGGCGTGGAATATACCGAAAAGCTTCTCATAGAGATCAGAAATAGACCCGTTATTTATTTAATAAGCCATCCACATTATAAAAATAACGTGAAAAATTGCAAGCATGGCTAGAAATTCAGAGAGAATTAAATGTGGAAGGTACGCTTTTTATTATAATAATAGACTTTTAATTGTATTAATATTATATTTATCTAAATGTAATGTTAACGTATAATGGTATTAAATATAAAACTAATTTATATATTATTATAAAAAGTGAACATCTCCTTTTCCTATCACTCACCATAAAGTAACTAATAATTTAACTAGACAGTCAATTACCCAATTTCGGCCCTGTTGATTTTGAAAGTTCTTGACGCACGGTATCAAGTTCGCGCATGCGAAAAAGACGTTATCATGTTGAACGGAGCAATCAGAAGTCAGGTAGTTGGCGCATGCGTTCTACACGGACCAGTTAGATTCGGGTACGCGCTCCATATTAGATAACAAGTGTCAAGTTCCGCTCATGTTTCGCTGCTCCAGCTACACTTGAACACAGCGAAACTCAACTAGCAGTTCCGCTGTCCGCCGCGAAACGGCGGAGATGTGCTACGGGCGTCAATATCAATAGCCAATAAACTACATTATATAAACTAGGTCACTGTATCACAAATACAATACCTATACTTCTCGGTTTTATTCAATGAAATTTCATATACTGCCGGTTCATATTGGGCCAATGTAAGCCAACATGCACCACACTATACTAAAACTATTATCAGAGAATACATTTATTTTCGTAAAATTCTCACTGTAATATAGAAATTCTCTACACAAAATTAGCGCAATGTTGGCGGCCAATGTGTACAGCCGGCGGCTGTTTCATACACTACGCTTTCGAATGTGAAAACTAATGGTTTCTATATCTCCTTAGTCATGCAAAACTAATTAGAGAGCTCTTTCAAAGCGCACTTGATCAGATTTTTATATGAAAAACAACGTGGGAGTGAGTTTTCCTAACAGCGAATACTTTTGTTTTTTTTCTCCGCACGAATAATTGTTGGAGCATTGTCTTCTGGCATTGTCAATTGATTCGCGTGCATTATTTTTCTGCATTCTTATGTTCCCTTATTACAGTAGCATTGAAATGAAATATGTAATGACAGTGGTTAAGTTTTAATTACTTCTAGATTACAAAAGTAATTAAATGTTAGTGCGCTGGTTTATTTTTAAATTTCTATTTAGGTACCATGTTAAGTTGACTTACTATGGGACCTTAATAGAAATTTAAAAGGGTCAAGTGTTTCTCACGGAGTGTGGAATCGTGCCGGGTAGACATTAAAAGGCTCATTTGCTGACTACTCGACGAGATTTATTACGCTCATCATCTTCTTAACGTTGTTTCCGACTACATCCAAGGCTTTCGCTTCGGAAACCAGGGTTCATTTATTCCTTCTTCTCCTTTGGGTACGGCTGGTACGGCTTTTATAGGGACGAACGACTTCCAACGCCGAGAGCAAACAGATGTAAACTATGTTTTTACAACGTTGACTTTTAAATTGGGAAAAATCTTAATTGATTGTGTGTTGCTACACAATGTACGCACAATAAAACGTAAGTAGGTAGGTATATACGAAACTGAATATTGATTACAACTATGTATGAAACTATGAACCATGAATATTGTTCCATTCATCACGATTATTGAGCGCTTTGAAGGGCGTCACTCTTGAAAATTCTACTTATATTAGGTATATCAGAAATTGATAATATGATCGTTGAACCACATTACTTGGACTAAACTATCTATAATTAGGACTTTATATCGATATCACTATTACGGCGCGGCTGAGTAGAGTAACATGTTTAGTCGTTAGTTCTTAACTAGTTTCATTACTGTGAAGTTATTTTAAAATAAATAATGTTGATTATGCTGCAGTAAAAAATAAGTTATGGTTACTCAACTTCGAAATGGCCTATTACAAGTGTACCCAAAAGGAAATTATTACCTTAAAAGTATTTGGAATTGTCTAATTTAGTGAAGTTCAAACTTTACGTAGTTAAGAGTTCGATATTTGTATTATTTTCGAATCGCATTTTCTTGAGATTTTGAATTTGAACTCATAAAGAATATTGTAGTTATTGCTACATTCAGTAAACTGTTCAGTGCCTCCTTTATTTGTCGTTCGATAAAGAACCGGAACGGTTTATCAACACACGTGTTTCCTTCTTCCTATAATCCTGAGTTCCCTAAGCAAAGCGTGAATTATTATCTATCAAGGACGTCCCTAACCTAAAGTCAATCATTTTTAAACTAAAAGTATTTGCAGTGTTGACCACCATTTTTAGATATGTACCTATTAGCGAAAGCAGAGAAAATGAGAATAGTTACCTGAGCATTGAAAACAGTTTCTTTTTTATTTACTTAAATAGACCTGCATTTGAGCACTAGTTTTCAGTATAGACTTGTCGATGTCTATCAAATCCAACCATTAGAACTTAAGTAATGTAAGTATTCTATAGCTTAGTAAACCATCTATGTCTACTGTCATGAACTTGAATAAAAAGACACATTCTTTACCGTCAAAAGAAAACTATTCGTACTGTATACCTACTGGCAGCGTATTAGTTTCTTAAACCGCCCTTTCAAACATGCTTAGTCAGCTAATGCTAATAAAAGTGCTCCAAGGGTGTGCACTCGCGCGAAACACATACCTGCGAGGCAACACCGTTATTAGTCAGGAAAATACAAGTGAAAACAGAATAGAAAGGCAATTCTCAGAACACTGCGACTTTGTCAAAGAAGTTCAATAAGTTAGCAACACACTCGATATCTATAGTATCTATATGTTTGTTTAATAATAATTAAAATAATCAATACATATAATAAAATTGTAACCGATTGCTGTCTGTACATGGTAAGGATATGAGAAAAACCATTATTGGATTTTAAACCTCGATAAACGGGCTATTCAATATAAAAAAGATTTTACCTATCAATTAGAAGCAGTAGTTCCTGAGATTAGCACATTCAACCAACCAAACAACCGAACAAACTCTTCAGGTTTATAATATTATTAATATAGCTATCTTTCAGTCAAAATTATTTGCGTTACTAAATCTTTAGACATCAATTTAGTTCAGTGTACTAAATAAATAATGTGTATGGATGAAGTATGAATAGAAACTTTAGTCTTTTTTCATTCACTTGCTCATAAAAGAAACACATGGGTCAGTAGTCCCGCACAATACACACATGGTGTACATACATGCAGGCAGACATACTTTCGTCATGCTTCTTCAGACAATACAGTACAGAGTCCCACTTTCGCAACCGCTTCACATTATGTCCCATAATATTGTTATGGTGTACGATGTTTGTTTTATGTCGAAAGTGGAGCGCATAGAGATTATGGTGCTTACGTACAAGTGTTAGTTTTATGGTGGGAAAATGCAATGATGGGGCTTAAAAACCTATTACCTAGTTAAAATGATCAAACGTATTAAAAAAAAATCCATTTACGATCATCGTTGGTCTCTGCTGCGTTAGCATGCACTGATTGGCTGGCTAGTTTTTCGTTTTTAAAGGAGGATGGGCGTTTCGTCCCATATGGTGTAACACTTTTTGACCTATATCAAATGAAAGGTCTCAATGAGTGTATTATTTTTTTGTACGGCCATAAATCTGTATTTCGTGCAGGGTAAAAGTTATGGGGGTTTTAGTTACTAAGAAAGTATTTAATTTATTTTAAATAATTAGTGTTTTTATGACAAAATACTTATTTATTTATGCTATTTTTACCCGACTATGTTAAAGCCAAAGGAGGATTATAATTTTGACAGGCTATGTATGTATGTATGAACTATGTATGTATATTCACTAATTCCCTCATAGCTCTTCAACTACTAATTAGAACTGGACAAGTAAGGTATTGTTAGAAGTGTCTTGATCGTCCACTTATTATAGGCTATATAATGTGTCACTGAATTTAATGTGGCGCCCTCTAGCGGTCATAAAGTACTGCGTTAAAAAATAAAATTGAGGTAAATATACCGTGTTTGATATCAAATTAAAGGCCTTAATTAGTACATTTCAAATATGTATAAATTATTGGGATTTTTGAATGAAAGGACATCACCCATTTTAGTCCAAAATTGAAAGTGCCGGCCAAAGAAAATAAATACGATATTCCGTTAGAACTTGTCCTCGCTAGCATTTTCTATTACCACGTCAAAGTTGAGGGACCACTGCGCTTGGTTTTATTTGAATTTAAAAATCTTGGAAACATACATTTTTTATGATACGAATTATTAAAAATAAATGAAAAACTTTGTTCTATATTGGAACAATAGTTAATAAAAGCAATAAAAAATAACCCCATATTGCACATCGTTGTATTTCGTCCATTTATTTAGGTCCATAATGGAAAGTGCTGGCCAAAGTACCTATACAAATATGAAATTCCGTTAGAGCTTGTCCTCGTTAGCATTTTTTACTATGGCGCCAAAGCTGAGGGACCACTGCTCAGTGCTCTCAGTTTTATTTGAGTTCAAATATCTTGGAACCATACATTTTTATGATATGAATGATTAAAAACGAATAAAAATCATTGTTCTATATTGGAAGAATAGTCAATAAAATCAATAATAAATAAACCCCATTCTGCACACCGTTGTTTTTCACCCATTTATTTAGGTCCAAAATTGAAAGTGCCGGCCAAAGAATACGAGTATGATATTCTGTTAGAGCTTGTCCTCATTAGTATTTTTTATTATGGCGTCAAAGCTGAGGGTCCACTGCCCGACTAACGGAATGTCATATTTGTATTCTTTGGCCTCTACTTATTTTCAATTTAGCACCTAAAAATCGTCATAGACGGGGAGTTCATCCTCACACATTGCGACCGGAAACGGTGCGCACTGTGCGGTATGAAAGGAACTTCATCCCTCGTACACTCAAGCTGTGGAATGAACTCCCCGCGATGGTTTTCCCAAGCGACTACAATATGGGGTTCTTCAAGAAGGGCATTAGAAGGTTTCTTCAGGGTCAGCAGCACGAGTGTGACGCCCCTGGTGTTGCATACGTCCATAGGCCACGGTAACCACTTTCCATCAGGTGGGCCGTGTGCTTGTCTGCCACCTAAGTGGTATAAAAAAAAAAATAGACGAAAAACAACGGTGTGCAGTATGGGGTTTATTTTTTATTAGTTTTATTAACTATTCTTCCAATGTAGCACGACATTTTTTATCCATTTTCAATAGTTTGTGTCATAAAAAATGTATGTTTTCAAGATTTTCGAACTCAAATAAAACCGAGGGAAGTGGTCCCTCAACTTTGACGCCCCAATAAGAACAAGTTCTAACGAAATATCGTATTTGGCCAGCACTTTCAATTTTGGACCAAAAATGTATGCAGCGTGAATAATGTTCTTTTGAAGCATTTATTATGCTAACTATTCAAATCGATTTCATCATCATCATCATCATTTCAGCCATAGGAAGTCCACTGCTGGACATAGGCCTCCCCTATAGATCTCCAATAGGACCGGTTGGAAGCGGCTCGCATCCAGCGCGTTCCCGCGGCCTTAATGAGGTCGTCTGTCCACCTTGTGGGTGGACGTCCTACGCTGCGCTGTCAAATCGATTTAGAAAGAGAAAATTAAAATATTGGTTTCTGCTTTTAATTTTTTTTGTTTCATGCTTTTTATAGGTAACCGCTGAACCGATTTCCATAAAACCTGCTGTATCGTGATGTATAAATTATGACCTTTCATTTGATACCCAATACGGGTATATTTGAAAATAGATTAGATTTTGGATTGATTTTCATTCCTCATAATATATTTCAAATGGTTGAACCGATTTTTATGAAACATAGGTAAGAATACTCTCGACTAAACCATCTTTCGATCAAAAGAAACAGAATCGAATTCGGTTCAGCCGTTTGGGAGCTACGACGCCACAGACAGGCTGACACACACGCACACACATACACATACACACACACACACACACACACACACACACACACACACACACGTCAAACTTATAACACCCCTCTTTGTTTGTTCAAAATATGTGATCGGTACAACCATGAACCATGTCAACCAGTAGGTGAATTAACCCTAGTTGAGTCAACCGTAGTTGTAATGACCGTCGGCGAAATGATACAAAACCGTAGAACTATTACTTACTTACTTACTTCCAGCTGGGGACGCCGTTGGCCGGTCGGGTGATCCGCCCTTTGGTGTGGGCCACTTCACCCATTTCCCCCGTGTCTCCTCCGTAGAGGATTTGGGGTTATCCGGCTATCACGGCGTATCGTCGAACCTACCTGTTTCCTTGCAAAAACTAACGATCTGTCCCACCTTCAGATCGCCGATGTCTTCTGTTTCCAGCTTGTCCGTTCCCGTTATTTCCCATCTTTTTAGTGAGTACATAGGGCATTCAGCCAGCAGGTGGAAGCTGGTTTCCTCGGCCTCCATGCACTCTGGGCATGTGGGATCGGTCTTTACTCCTATTAATGTCAGGTGCCTGTTCAGTCGGCAGTGTCCTGTGATTACTTCTACAGCAAGCCTCATGTTTCCCCTTGATAGTGATATCAGTTGGCTTGTCCTTTTTTTTGTCCATGCTTTTTATGAAAATCTTCGATTGTCTCATGACGGGCGAGGATTTCCATCTCTGGTTGGTCTCTGCCACGATGCTTTGACTGATGACACCTTTGGTTATTTTGTGGGCGATTGGCAGCCTGGGTTCAGGGCCCACTTGGTCTTCATCAGCGCCTTTTCTGGCCAGTTCGTCAGCTGTCTCGTTACCCGTATTGCCTTCATGGCCAGGTACCCAGGCGAGCGTTATATCTGTTGTACTGGCCAGTCTTTCCAATACCTTTTTACATTCCTTCACTACCGCTGAGGTGGTTTCGATCTTGCCTAGCGCCCTCAGCGCTGCTTGGCTGTCGCTGTATATGGTTACTTTCCCTGTGTTCAGGTGTTTGGTCATATCTGCGCACTCCATAATGGCAAAGATCTCTGCTTGAAAAACACTTGCAAACTTACCTAATGATATTGACTTGTTTATCTCTGTACCGTCTTCGCATTTAATATGCACTCCGGAGCCAGAGAGCTTTGTCGATTCTTTTCTGGAGCCGTCTGTGTAGCAGATGGTGCCATCTGTATTAATTTCCCAGTCAGCTCTTTGTCCTATGTGAACTCTGTATTTCTTATCGAATGTCCTCTCTTTATTGATTAAATCGTTGTTCGAGAGGATCATTGATAGTTTGTCTTCATAGCCCTGGCTGATCTTAGCATGGCCCTTGTCGAATGTATTTGCAGTCCATAGGCCAGTGCTTTTCAGTTTGAACCAATGCTCCACTGCTTTCTTTTTTACTTCCAGATCTAGGGGGTTTAATCCCAATATTATTTCTAGCGCGGCAGTGGGTGTTGTTCTCATTGCACCCGTGATTAGTAATGCCGCCAGTCTTTGGACTTTGTCTAGTTCTTGTTTGTTGCTCCCTAAGTTGGCTTTATGCCACCATGCTAGGGCACCATGCAGGATCCTTGGCAATATGATTGCTTTGTAGATCCATAGTACTATAGCTGGTTTCATTCCCCAGCTTCTTCCAATAGCTCTTTTGCATTGCATCATGGCCATTTTGGCCCTTGAGCATGCATTGCTTATATGGGTCTTGAATGTCAGTTTGCTGTCCAGTGTTACGCCCAGGTATTTGACCTCCTTCACCACTTCGAGGTCCCTGCCATCCAGTCGTATTGGTTCAGCTCGTCCTAGTTTCCTTTTATTGGTGAATATTACTAGTTTGGTTTTGTCAGGGTTCAGGTTTAGGCCTTTGCTCCTGCACCATTCTAGTGCTTTGTTTAGCCCCCTGTTCATGATGTTGCACATGACACTGAGAACTTTTCCTGTTATCAGAAGCACTCCATCATCAGAATAAACCTGTGTGTAAATGTGCATCCTATTTATCTTGTTTACTAGTTCGTCTATTAGTAGACACCATAGCAGGGGTGATAGACATCCTCCTTGGGGGAAACCTCTCCTTGCAATCACCGTGCGTGTTGTGCCTGCAATTTCGGCTTGTATCAATCGCTGGTTCAGCATGGTTTTGACCCATCCTGATATGTCCTTGTTTATTCCTTCGCGATTTAGGGTTTCTGCAATCGAGGCTGAGGTAGCCTTATCAAAGGCGCCCTCAACGTCAAAGAAGCATCCTAATGCGTATTCTGTGTTGCTAATCGATCTCTGTATTCTGTTTACCAGGTTATGCAGGGCTGTCTCAATCGACTTGCCTTCCATGTATGCATGTTGGTTCTGGTGTAACGGAGATCCACTTGTTGCCACTTGTTCTCTTATTAATCTATCTAATATCTTTTCCATTGTCTTGAGTAGGAATGAGGATAGGCTTATGCATCTGAAGGCTTTGGCCTCTTGATACGACGCCTTGCCGGGCTTAGGTATGAATACCGCCCTTACCTCCCTCCATTTTTTGGGGATGTAGTTCATTCTGATGCTGCTGTTGTACAGAGCCAGAAGGTCATCTCCTATGTACTTTATGGCTTTTTGTAGCATTCCCGGGAAGATTTGATCTGGTCCAGCGGCCTTGTAGGGCTGGAACGATCCGATGCTCCAGAGTAGATGCTCTTTGGTGATCAGTGTCTTCTCCCCGGTGTGATTTGGGGTGTCTGCTGCGACGTTAGTGTCTGCGCTTGTGTACTCCTCACATTCTGGAAAATGGGTGTCCAGCATGATTTCCAGTATTCTTGCCGGGTCAGATATTAGTTCGTTCCCTTTTCTTATGCTTCCTAGTTTGCAGGTATCAGTTTTGGGGAACATTTTAGCGAGTCTTGCTGCATCGGGGTATTTCTCTACTCCCTCGCAAAAGGCTTTCCAGCTATTCCTGTTCTCCCTTCTGCATTCTTTTTTAAATGTGTTTCTTTCGCTCCTATATATAAGCCAGCTTACCTCGTCGCCCTTCCTGAGGGCATTTCGTAGGGCTCGCCTTGTCTTTTTCCTTTTCTTCTCCAGTTCTTTTGTCCACCATGGCTGACCTTTGCCTGGCTTGATCTCCTTGAGTGGGCACGCCTTATGGTATGCCCCCCTAAGGGCTTCGTCCAGTCGGTTGGCCACTCTTTCTATATCTTCTGTGTCATTCAGCGAGTTTTGATCGACTCGGCCCCACTTCTTGATGTGGTTTTCAAATATGGACCAGTCGGTTTTCCTCGCGTTTCTTGTCAAGGTCTTCTCGATTTCAGCGCTCAGATAGAACGATATCCGTCTGTGGTCCGATTTCGAGTCTCTTTCGTCCACTTTCCAGTCTTTAATATGCTTGCTTATCCTATCTGTTGCAATAGTAATATCAAGCACCTCTCTTCGGTTTCTCGTTACAAATGTCGGTGTGTTGCCCACATTTAGTATGTCGAAACCTGTGGAACTAATGAAATCTAGTAGTAAGTCACCTTTTTTATTGCAGTCGGTGCTGCCCCACACCACGTGATGGGCGTTGGCATCGCAACCTAGAATAATGGGAATGTTCTTACCATGGTATTTCCTTGTTATCTCTTCCATTTCTGGCGATGGTGGTTTGTAGTCTTCTTCGCTCGGTATATAAGCGGAGACTATGAGCACCCTTACTTTTTCACCTGTGTTGAACTGTATTGTTGCTGTGGCGCTGGCTAGGTCACTGTAACAATCTGCCTTTATTATACCTAATGATCTTACCCTGTTGCTGACATATATGCAGGCCCTGGGAGTTGACTCACCGTTTTCGTGGTAGATGATTTCACCTCCCAGAGAGCTCAGTCCAGAGATACGTCCTTTGACGACGTACGGCTCTTGCAGTAGGGCAATGTCTATTTTCTCATCTACCACGTGTCTGCATAACTCGGTCATGGCCTCGCGACAGTGGTGGAGATTTACTTGAACTATTCTTATTTTTTGTGTGTTTGTTTGTGGTGTGTTCCTGTTTGTGTCCATGTGAATGAGAGTGTGTAGTGTGTGTCTGTTTGTGAGTGTTCCTGCTACCTCCTTGTACTGCATTACGCAGGCGGACTCTTCTCCATCCAAGACGGTAGCAATAATGCAACGCTTGGTGGAGGAGTCACATCACTACGCTTTGCAGGGAGGGGATGTGTAGTGATGTCTGGGCATGGCTTTTTACGGGGTGTCCTAGTCCCGGAGAGGTCCTCCTGCGAGGTTCCTGTCCGGGGTTCGTTCCCCCCGCTTACGGCCAATGCCACCTGCGTGTGGGGCGCTTGTTGTGTGCTGATTGGGTTGGGGCGCTTATGTTGCAGCGTACCAGTGTCGGCTGTGCCCACCTTCGGGGCTACGAGCTGATCGGCACTACTGCTTAGCTCCATACCCGGTGTCTTTGTGGGGTGGACGGGACAATTACACCTAACCTCTTCGGACTTTTTTGGTTCTTGTGCTGGTTTACTCAAGGCGCGGACGAAGACCGTCGTTGCCTGATATATAAGCCAGGAGTCTTTGCAAGCTTCTTTGGGGACCCCCACCACAAGTCGCACCCCCAGGGGGAGAACTTCCTTGTGGATGAGGTTCCACTCGGATATCTTGAGGTCCTCTTCCCGGTCTCCGTTCTGGATCCTGATCAGTTCCAGGGGCTCGATCCTAATTCCGCCTGCTTTGCCGGGAAGCCAGACCGCTACTCGATATAGATCTAGTTTCTTTGGCCTTAGAGCAACTCCGTTGAACTTACCAAATTCGCACCCTAACAGCCATGTCATCGCCTCCTCGGTTTTAGGGCTGACCAGGAAGTATCCTTCCGCCACTAATCCCGAGGCGACGAACTGCAGGCTCCGGCCGCCAATTCCGCTCAACGCAGCGATCTCTATCAGGTCAACTAACCTGATTCTGATCTCCGCAGCTGTGGTCTCGTCCATTGTGACTCCATCCTCTCGTTCAATGATGACCGAGAGCTCGCTCTGACCCGCCGTGGGTTTTCTCGGGCCCTCAGTACTCGGAGGATGGTTTCTCGGCCGCTTGGAGGGACGTTGCTGCGTCCGTTCCTCGGGGTCCGTGCCTTGTCTCTTAACTTTATGAGCCTTCTTACCTGGATCTGTCGTCGGCGCTCCCGAGCTGGTCGACGCGCCGGGTCGGATCTGGTTCGAAGACTCCGCTGGTTCCTTATTCCTGCGAGTCCTCTTCCGCCTGTACTTGACGGTGGTCCAATCGCTACCTTGTGGCTTCTTACCTTCACCTATGCTCATTTGGGTAAGGTCCTCCCCTAGAGACTCCGATACGGATCTCCCGGGTCTTACCCTTTGGCATGGGACTTTTGAGTCTTGAGTTGTATTTTTATTATAATGCGCTGATGTGTCCCCCCCAGAATACGAGGGACAGCCTGCATCAGATGATACAGGGAGGGATTCTCCGGCCTTGCCGGTACCCTCCTGGGGTATAATTTCTTTTTTGTCTGCGCTCATGGTTGACGAATTGTTTTTGCCGGGGTTGCCGGATTGATTGAGGGAATGTGGATAGGGCTTTTTGAGGGGAGGGGGTATTTGGATGGGATGGATGGGAGGGGTATAAGGTAGTGTCCGTGTCTGTGCGCCGCATGCCGCCCAAGCTGTCTTGTACGACATGCGCCACCCAGACACGGAAATAGGATATAGATTGACAGGAGTGGTGGTGAGGAGGGAAAAGAGGGGTTGCTTCGACGGAGGAGTTTAGTTACGTCTGTTTCATAAGGAATCAGACCAATAGCAGGCGGTACCACGTGCAGGTAACCTCTGTCTGGCCATGGGGGTGCTAACGCGACTTTTGCGCTCCCCCCATGGCATACTATCCTCAGCACTGGATGAATGCTGAGGATAAGGCTTCGCCAACCCAGGTGCAAGATCCCCGAGTTGGCTCCACCCCGCCCACCGTAGAACTATACTGCAAAGCCTATTTGCACAAAAAATATTTTTTACTTACACCCTTATAACTTTGGACCTGCATGAATATCTGATAAAAATCTTTCATTTTTACATATAAATAGACTAAATGAACATGTTTACACTAGTCGCAACTTGTTACAAGGGTTGGGACGCAGCTCATACAAAAGTGCCCGTTCTCCTTTAGAATATAATGAATGTTTGTTCTTATTTTATGCATTAACAGTAAATTGTTTGACAGTAATGAAGTGTGACGTCATACTCCTTCAGATTAACTTTACCGTTTGGACGTATCTAGATTAGATAGATAGATTTGACCAGTGTTGAGCAGAAGGTCCTCGAAGCTAAACGTTCTTGATGTCATACTTGACTTGACTTCATTGAAAATTTGTATTATGGGTACTCAATTGTTTTATATTTTGTAGCAGCACTCGCTGTACTTTGTTTGAATTTATTTTTAGACTACATTTTTTTAAATAATTTAATGTAGCTTCTTTAGAACGATGTTTTAGCATATTAGTAGAAAAGTATACTTTCTGAATATTATATTCTTAATCCTACAAGTTTATTAATGGAATCCCACCACATTCTGAGAATTCGTTGGGAATATACAAAGTACAGTTAGTATTATAATATTATACCTATTCATTATTTATGAAATAGGACAAGAGACTCATCCTGCATTGTTATATTATTATGATTGGTTTATTTATGGAATACTTCGATAGTAACTGTTGCTCTTTACCTGTAATTCGTGTTTATTAAATATCATATAGTTTAATTGTATATATTACTTATCCACGTCATATTTAATTATTTATTTCTATTAAATGCATTTCTTTTTCTTTTCAGGTAACCGTCTAAAATTTGAATTCAGACTTCTAATTTAATGCAACACTTTTAAGGTATGTTTGTCTGACAATTTGTCAGCCAAGGATGTAGATTTTGTAAGGATGTGGAGATGTAGTAGAAATTGATGATAATGACATTTTTATCAATATAATCAACTGAATGTATTCATCATTTTCTCATAAATCATGATTTTGAATTATGAAGTAGCGTACACACACCTAATGATGACAAAAATGTTTGGACAAGGTCTACAAACATACTTTACATTGAAATACATCAATGATAAATGATAATGTAAATATCGTTTGTAAATCAGTTAGAGTTCAGCAACTTTTACCAATATAATAATGAGAGTAAAGTCGGAATTTGTATAACTAAATTAATTATAAATTTGTAATAGTTCGAAGAGTGTACACACCAATATTCCGGTCAGCAACACACGCAATGTAACGTGCACATACAACAACACGCAATTTCTTCGGTAGCCAATTTGCTGGTAACAATCTAGAAATTACTATGATGTTTTTATGGCTTCTGTTTTTTTTTTCTTTTAAGGCAGCTTGCAAACATACAAGTCATTTTATAGTAAGTGGTGACCACCTCTGGTAGCTCCCACTAAAAGTAAGGCCATCAACAAAGACCATCTTATACTTGCCTATTTTAGTAATTCATAGTTCTACTTCAGTAAAATGTAACGAGATACCATCTTCATGACGTCATAAATTCGTTATCTTGACAAAAAAATGACGGTTAACAAAAAGTTTTCTAGTTTATAATTTGGTATTGCGCAATTTGTAGAACCTCTTTGGTACGCTTTACTGGCATAATACATCTTCAGTGCTACAAAAAACACACTCAGCAAGATTGACAAAAAGTATATAATAAAATAAATAGTGTCCATGTTCGTGCAATTATTTCCATTGCTAGGTGAAGGCCGTCGTATGACGTAATCTACGATTGTAGGCTTTATGTCTTGTTTCACATAGCTGTTCATGCCACCTAACAATTTGCAAATTACTTCATTGTGTTTTATGTTGATTTTAGTTCATTTAGGATTCAGTAGTTATAAAAAAGCAGTAAAAGAGAAGAAGGTTCTTCCGGTTGTCTAAAATGTATTTAATTATATACAATTTAATTATTTTATATACTTAGTTCGAATACTGTTCTTCTAATGAGCTGTGTATATGAACTAACACTAAATTCATTCATTGTCTTCAATGTCATTGTTAGAATCTATGAAAATTTTAATGTCTCAAAGTTCTATGTTTCAATAAAAGATTTTAGATCGAATCAAATTACTTTTATATTCAAATTTTGAATAGTTTCGCATAATTGACAAATAAAACGAAGAAAGTATTCCAAACGTAATAGGTAATCGATCCTTCTATCTGTTTGATTTAAATATTTTTTTTATATTAATTCCTAAATGAATTCTATCGTGATTACTCGGAGGCTGTTACCAGCCAGTCTTCGCAATCGCTCTACTGATAGCTAAAGACCTAATATCTCATCAACTACGCTTTCCGTATTGTTTTGAATTTGCAACACTGATTTATTGTGGCCATAAATTCTCGACAAACGCAAATATTTAGTGCTAAATGTTGCGAAGCATATCGTTGTTCGTGTTCAAAGTTGTTTTCTGTCAATTTTCTCGTACCGATTTAATTAAAAGGCTTTTACATATGACAACTAAATTGAGGTAGATTTGACTAATGTTCAAATTACAGTTAATTCAATTAGCAATTAACTTTCAGAGTAGATATGATATTGTCGAATATTTACACGAACAAAACACAGTAAAAAAAAAAATGGAATCTTTATTATTCGCTCATAAATCTTTTTCCATCCAATGGTTGCCTGAAAGAGATCGCAAATTACGATAACTTTAATAATATTCTTTACCTTATTTTGGTTAGTAGATATAATTATATTAAAAAAATATTTACTACGGATAAGTCTCCCCGTGACCATGGTTGATGGAAAGCAACCGAAATATCGGAAACAGTGTAGGTATATATTAAAATAACATAAAATGAATTGCGATAAAACCGTTAAAAATAGTTTCTTTTCAATTTACAAAGTAATGCTTACCAACGTCAATATGGACTTCACGGAAGTAATTAGTCCGGTACCTACACCCTACAGGAAACCATCGTTAACACCACTTGCACCTTATTGTGTACTCAGGGACATGACGGTAATATGAAAGTAATACCTTTGGATTGTATACACCCACCCCCGTAGTACAGAACTAACACTATAGATCTATGCCCCTAGATAAGTGGCAAATTGTTGACCGGCGTATTTTAGAATAGAATGATGAATGTATTGGATTTGACGTATATGACAGTTGTCAACGTATGTCAATACGTCAAATCCCGTACATTCATCATTCTATTCTACAATAAAACGATTGCTGTTTGTCTTTTGCATCGAGGAGATGATAGTCGTGAGTCTCTTAGACCAGTCAAATTAGCCAGAGAGAGACAGTTTTTTCTTTTATTTCATTGGTCGAAGAGAGTCCACATAAAAGAGATTTCCCCCCTGACTGCAGATTATTTTTAGGTACCGATAGTTGCTAACAAAGGTCACTAAGCACATTCAGATTTGCAATGCAACAGGTAGAGTCCGTGAAAAAAACACCTGGCCATAAAAACTCACGGCCACTTTTTTCCATCGTCAATTACAATGCTTGTTTATTTTGATTAGATATTGCGTTCATGAAATTTTATGATACAGTTATGTTTTTAATAAAACTTTAATACATACCACCATAACCAAATAGTACGTAGTATCATACGAGGAATTCCGGCCAAATTTTGAGGTGCCCGGAAGTAATTCTCTAACTTAGTTTACTTTACTACTATACTAATTTATTATCCAATAATAATCTATTCTATTTTTCAATAAGTAACATTTGCTACCTTACCATCGGCTACCTATATTACGTTGCAAGAAAACTTCAACGACATTTTTTACGAGGCAATGACAACAGCTCATTCTGCCAATACGCATAAACGCTGATCCAGGGATGAAGACAAACAGGGACTTGTATTACCTTACAGCTCGTAAAATTCGACTGGGTCTCCAATAAGGCGATAATCGGTCACTATCACAGCATCGCTTTATCTCAGAGGATCGTTGACCGACTGATTGTCTTTGCCAAGGGACGATATCCTATTATGCCCCATTCCACACGACTCACACGAGTAGTAATAAGCCAAATAATACACAAGCACTGTGATATTGCTTCAAAGCCCTTCAACGTCCTGTCAACTAGTTAATAGAATTTATATTGTAGGTATAACTAGCTTACTCATGATCGAAGGAATTCCATTTCAGGGGTAGAAAAAGTATAAGTAATTCTAAACGATAGTAGTAGTGAATAAGATTATAACAGGTTTAAACAAAGCAAAATGTCATAAATAGGCCGGCTTAATTCTCAGGTATCTATATTTATTTGGAGTAGAAGATTAGGTCAATGTTTTGTGTCATTCAGCGACAGACTATCTATAACGGTATAACATAATGGACTGAAATTACACGACACAATAGACTTTAAGAATGATAGATGTCGTTGTTAACACGAAAAGATATCGCTTGTCTAATCAACTACATCAAAACGTTCACAAATCGAAAAAACAAGCATAATTCTAGATCAACTGTCAACTGTCAGCTTGACAGTTTAAGTCATGCATGACGGACGTAAAAAAATAAAATATTCCACTATGAGTAGGCCAGTTGGCAACAGTTGTAACAACTAGAAAGCTTTGTTCTTCATGGTCACATTCTAACATAATCATACATAATGTCTATGGTCACGTACGATTTTCAAACAAAAATGCGCTACATTTTCTATGTTTTCTCCTCCGGCTACGGCGAAAGTACAATTTCAACGTCTATTAGAAAGCAAATTCGCAAGTATTAAACAGATTTTACTTGGTCTATAAAGAATAGCTTGGATATAATTTGCTTTTAATAATAAATCATTGTGCGAATTCATCAGATCAGAAGCGCGTGCGAATTGCGCAAGCGCATTGGTGCAATAACCGTAGGATTGTTATTACAGCTGCGGTAGAAATTACTGTATAAAGATTTTGTTATGAGATTTACATGATACCTAAAGTACGTGTTACTCTCGAAGCGTGCCGGGACTATGGGGCTAACTGCCACTGAAAGAGCAGCGGCCAGCAGAGCTTATGAAAGTCAAAATATTAAGTACGAATCATTTTGAATCTTATCTAAATGATAAAAAATTAATAGTCTTGACGACAGGAGGGGCTTTGCGAGCCTCCTCGTGACAAGTTCTAGTATTTATCAAATTCAGCGACCGGCCGCTGCTTTTTTATTGGGAATTGATCCTTAGCCAAAAAGCAATTAAATTATTGAGTCTCGTTTAAGACCAGCTGGATAATACGTAATCCGTGACTTAAGTTTCAAATCTAAATACAAGGATTCATTTTGCGAAGCCGCTTGTCCGAAAGGGTGATGTGACGTAGTTCGAAGAGATCTGAAGAAAGTTCATTCACGCGTAATTTTATATTCGATTGAACATAAAGAAAAGGATTTTTGTTTGTTTTATAACGCCTCCAAAATAAGAATATTGTGAAATGTGCGCTTATGAAACGTTATGACAAGACATGCTACGTAAGGCTAGAATTTTAATACTCGTACATTATGTTCAAAATAGGGATGGTTCATATTTAATACCTACATACAATTTTAAGGTGATTTACTAGATATCTATCGTCAACCAGCCCCTCTAGACAAGTGGCAATACGTTTCTCGGCGTATGCTGGAATAGAATGCCAAATGTATGGGATTTGACGTATATGACAGGCGTCAACGAATGTCAAAAACGTCAAATCCTGTACATTTGTCATTCTATTCCATCATACGCCGAACAACTTCATTGAAGACTTACAAAACATATTTTGTTCAATTATTATAATTCCAAGTTCTATGTGCCTATAGATTACGTCAAATATAGGCTGTATATTGTTGAAGTAGATAGAGAATTTGGCATAAGCCTATTGCTATTGAACAAAATTTATCTACACCAAATTTCGAGCTATTATTGAAAACAAAAACCCTTTAGGTACCTATATATATTTTTCTGATATTATTACGTTCTTGTACACCTACATTCTTACTTGTAAATGTACTAAACTTTTACGTCGACAGATGGATCACAATTTGTCGTAACAACACCGGCCCAAATCTTACATAATCTTACTAAATCTTGAAATGTTCAATCTCATTTTTCTGTGTTCTTCGACGAATTTTGGATCTTCATTAATATGTATGAGTCGTGAGTAAAGATTGTGCTAAAATTCGGTCCAGCGCGATCCGATGGC
The DNA here is from genome assembly GCA_914767945.1 of Eilema depressum. NCBI lineage: Eukaryota > Metazoa > Arthropoda > Insecta > Lepidoptera > Erebidae > Eilema > Eilema depressum. The sequence continues at coordinate 9,146,754 of OU612026.1, forward strand.
AATAACATGACTGACCCTTGTCAGCAAATGGATTCCGTCGAAAATAGATGGCGCTGAAGTCATTTTTCGTCCGCATCTGACTCGAACCTTGCATAAATCTTTTTGGCCCTCGCACATCTCAGGAGATATGGTTAAGGCACAATTTACGTTAATATTTATAAAGGTGGAAAGACAACAGGACTTCGATCCGTTTGTTTACTCGGTAAAAATACACCAAGTGAAGAGCCAGTGTCTTCCTCGTCTCGTGAATACACGTCAAAAATATCATGCGCTTATCTTAACCATTTAATAATCTGCTTTTTATGCAAGCAGTAGCTATTCAGCAAAAATCGTGATAATGTATTTTGTACAGTTCTGTGTATAAAATATGTGTGGACCTTGAATATTGTCTTTGCCTTCGAAAATAAGCTGAGATGACGAGTTGAATAATTATGAAGATGTTTTTGTTACCGTCAACACACACGTAAATGTCAACAACGCTAATTATAAATTGCCTTACGGTGTTGAATACGGTTTTTTTTTTTAAATTTACTGCCTTTGCTTCTACTGTAAAGTGAAAAACGGCAACCATATCTATAATTCCCATAGACAAAGTAAACCAATTTGCTTCGATTGTTGGTACATTCAAAATGCTACTAAAACTACTGTGAATTTTCATCAACAAGTTTTATCCAATTTGCAGTCTTCCAGAATTTTATATTCCAACCTTAGATAAAATGGTTTCAATATTAGGTATATCATTAATAAAGCATTCTGAATTCCGGTCACGTCCTCCCCATCTTGATATTTCAGGCGACTGGAATATACACGTTATCGAGATGAAGTTGAAACAACGCCAATTCGATCTCAAACCCAGCCGCAGATTCAAAGTGACGTAGGTACGTGTATATTAAAAAGAAATGAAAGGTAATTTTGTAGACTAGGTACAGTTTATTTCACATACCTACCATATAAAGTGTATTTTTGCCCTTAATAAACGACCTACATCATTACTGCGGTGCGATTCCTTAAGCTCACAGCGTCGAGCACAGCGCAGTGCTGCGTCAGCTTTGATAAAGATTGTCATTGGTCGATCTCCAGTGACGTCACCCAGTCCAACCAATAACAATGTCTATCAAGGCTGCCACAGCGCTGCGCTTGACGCTGATTGCTTAGAGAATTGCACAGCTGATCTTTGAATTCGTTAAAGATGACAACAATATACTAATATTCTAGCTTTTGCTCACGACTTAGACTAGATGTCACCAATGACAGAAACTGCGGTCAATAATAATCAAACTGGGTTGTCACGTTTTACTCATTAAGTAATATAACGTAAGAATCCAACTTAACTTAACTTGATCGCAATAATTTTCACTGTTAGAAATTAATTATAACTTGCTTGAGCAGTGAAACCTGCACTCAAGAGTTTTCGATAATGCTCTCGAAGCTCTGTAAAGTCTGCTAAACTACACTAGCTGTCTAACTTAACTCGCTAATACTAAGAGGAGCCCTGTGTCTGAGAAAGGGTTAGTATACCACTCAGACTGTTGAAGTGGGCGAACTTTAAAGAAGGCCGATATTTGCACCGATTCTGTTGCGATCTAAACTATCTTTATTTAAGATGTTTTTACGTATTTACTTGCGAAACTTCAGCCTTTTGGGCATTCGATTAAATGAAAATGAAAATGTTTATTTGACTCAACTTTACATTATACATGAAGTTTCATTCGAGAATCAGTCAAAAAGGATCGCCATATTTAATACTGTCTATTTAAAATGAGTTTAAATAGACATTATTAAATATGAATTTTAATGTAATTATGTTTTAAAATATAGCTCATTCGGTACCCATGGTTTGGTTTCCACAGGGTAGCGCAACGCGAGGGAAGTGGACTTATTATATTTCTAACGCCTAGAATTCTCTTCAAATGAACTTCGTTGCGAGTTCTAAAATAGTTTTTTCTTGGAATTTACTGAGTGTCGTTATTCAGGGTGCTCATGGGCCATAGTCACTGCTATTACTTACTTGTGTAAAGGAGTTACAGTAGTGAGCGTTTGGGTGGTTATAACTCCATAAAAAGTACTATAAAGTCGTCTTTTTAGATAGTCTAGTTTATAGAATTTTATGACAGCAAAATGGCTGCAGGGTTAAGTAATTTTAAATTAATACCTAATGTCTGGAACCTTGATATGTTATCGTCTAGGTCAAGCCCTTATCACTCTCTCCATGTTTATTTATACAACAGCACAATGAAATTAATAATTTAATTGATTATTTATTCACTTATCACTTATCAGACATTTTTATCTTAATAATGTATACTTAAATGAACACGATTCTTATCGCGTCTAAAAATATATTTAGGTTTTAGAGGTTAATTCCTAGGAATTTTAGGCGAAGGCTTAGGTTAGAGTTTTATCAACTTGTAACAAATTATATGACAAGAAAAACTGCTTAGTAATACTACACACCTAACTGACCTAATGGGTGCTCTCATAAAGTTGTTAATAAATGTAACTTAAAATAGGTAGATAATATAAAGACAATAAATGTTTTCTCTGTATGTGTCTTAACACAAACATAAAAAATAATGTCACACACTATCGACTTTGAACTTTTGTATTGTTACAACAGGTGTACCTAGTAAGCTAGTACCGACCGCCATATGTAGTACAAAAGCTTGATATCTATGTAAACGACCATACTAATAATATAATCATATTTATCGTACTATTAATCGCAATATATCATAATATTTTCACGCTTGTACCTACCTATATTTCCGGAGGGGCGTGCAGAAGTGTAATGCACACATATAATATACATATTTCGCATAAGTTATTTCCGGCCCCACTTTAGTAATAATATATTACTAGATAAGCATAATAATGCTAAAATGTATAATGTTATGTAAAAATGAAAATAAAATTCGTTACGCTAACCGAACCCTTGTTTGCCAACGTATTTTATGCATGTTTTACCACTTTCACCTGTCATGAAAAATTCCTAAACATTACGTGGTACAAGTACCTACTCCCATTGTCCTTAACCGAATATTATTTTTTTCTGCAGCTTCTTGCAAGTACGTTTTGAATTGTGTAGCGTTGAATGTTGAAACTAAGAAAATGAATAAATCATTTAGGTACAGTATGATCACAATATTAGTGACGTACTCTCTTTAACCTGTCTGCTTCTGCTACCATCCTTCACGTCAGTTACGGTTGACAGAAGTACATGAAAGGCATACAACATGTCATTTTGCTGATGAGTCTATTTTGACACTTGGCAACGTTTCGTCATTTGAAGGGATTTTAGTAATACCTATACCTATTTCAACACCAGCTAGTGCGGGGTCAGATATCACTCGCAATACGTTTTGACGTACAACGATACTTAGCACATAATAAACCTAGTTTAGTTTGACAACACTAGTATTAATATGCATTATCTTAATGTAATTGAAATTGAGAAGCCTGGCACATGTGATACAACGTTAGCACATATATTATGTCAACATTACATAGCTGTGCCAACGATAACATACATAAGAAAACAATATAACAATTTAACCTGTAACTATGTGTATATAAAATAAGTGAATTTAAATTTGTATTTGAGATTAGTAATTCTATCTTTTAAAAGACATTGTTCATCATAGTTATTATCTTTCTCTCTAAAGTCTAGAGGATTGCTAATGAATCTAAATAATCTCAAAATTTATAAGAAAATAGGTACTCGTTATTTTCACACAAATAAGTCACACAAGACGCTCATGAAATTAATTTGAAAGTAACTTTACAAAACTTCATCGTCAAAGAATGTCTAAATTAATAAACTTAGTTTGTTCAAAGTGTTCTATCCATTTTTGTCTCAGCAGGGTAAAGTGTGAAAAAATTATGTGCATCGGAGTACTCGTGGCTAAGGGTTTCCGCTTGGCAAACTTTTCAATCGGACCACTTCGGAGTGGAACAAGTTTATCCTTTGAGCTTTTATGCTCCCTCTCCCCTATTTTGGTAACCAAATTGCACGAATAACAGACTATGTAGAAACAAAGGTTTGACCTGTAGTCAACTATCTTTTTAGCGACTTGAAATAAAACTTTTATTTTTTACATAACTCTTTCTCGTGAATGACTGTGGCGTAGCGGTAAAGATATGGGTTCAATTTCCAATGCTAATATTTGAGTGCTTGAATGTGTGTACCTATTTGTATTGATCTGGGTATCTGTAATATATAAAATGCATGTATTTACAAAAAAAAAATATCTCAAGTGTGTATCGTATTTAATAAACCTATAATTAATTTTTATCTAGATGGCGCTCAGTAATATGAATTAATTGATTAATTAATAATGTAATTTGCATATAAATTGCATGTAGTTTTAATTCAATTCGCAGACTTAAACCACTTATCTAATACTAATGTCAAACACATCAAAAGATAAAATTCAAATTCTACATTTTGCTAATGAGTTTCAAAAGTAATTTATTTATGTGAAAGTCATTGAACTCTCGTAATTATGTGAACATTTTGAACTTATTGAATATGCCGTTCGAATTCACAATAACTTTCGAACAAAACTCAATAGGAGCGTGCGAGCCTCCTTTTGTATTATTCTGATATTAAAGTTTTTCTGTCGAATTTCTATAACGGTATGCCATATCGCTTGCAACATTTTACTAACGAGTATAAGACTCGTAGAATGCCCATTATGTAGGGTAACTTATACAAAATGTAGCAAGTTAGTGTGACTCTATCTGTCTGCGTAAGGTCCTTCGGGACTGCAATTTGGGAGGAAATAATAAAATGCTATAAGTTTTGTGGCCATGTTTTATTCATTACCGTTCATGTCTCGTTCCTCGATTACATTGAAATTGAAATTTCTCGTTACTTCACGTTCTGGAGACCCTTGCAAAACTTACGATATTTATGCTAATATAGTAGCTGTACTTACGGTGGTAGGTCTCTTGGCGTAAACTGAATAGCGTCATGTAAAATATTAGTAAGACGTCTGCAATCACATTCATATTTCACGACTCACTTCTTTCTTACCATTTCAAATGTTTATTTTTTGTGGTTACGTGCACTTTACTTTCCTGAAGATAAATGGGAAAATATTTAAAAATACGTTTCTTCGCATTGTATGTTCCATTTACAACCCATTAAAATTTTAGAAACGTTCTCACTCAAAGAATTACAGATGGTAGTTCAATGTTTATTGTTTTCGAATGCTGTGTTCGCATTTTTTCACATGGCAACTATTTACATCCAACACTTTCTTTCTAACAAACAATTTGCTGACTTGTTCGCATTCCACCGGAGAGGTCATAATGTGCTCCAACAAACGTTCAGCCATTGTTTATTCCTCGATGTGGAACATTACTCTTTTGTTTCAAATAACCGTGGTCCGACTTTCCTCTATTCATTAAGTTTTCCGGAGACAACTGGCAATCCGTGTGTAGCTTTTATACTTTCGTCGTTAAAACATTTTGAACTTAATTTTCAAAACATTACGGCACAGTATCCAGAGAAATTACTTTCAAAGCGATAGCAGGAACGTTTAAATTAGACAGATAATGAGCGAGTTTCTTTTTACAATGTTTGTAATTTGTACTTCACTTGTATTTAGACAGTGCCAAATTGTTTAATTTTTTATATTAGATCGAAGCGATCTAATATAAAAAATGAAACAGTAATGCGCTTGACAAGTAAATTGCTAGAGTAACGAAATAAATATAGCTGAATTGGAATTTGAATTTTGCACGTGACATACCTATTCAGGCGCTGGTTGCATTAATTATTAAATTTCATTGACTACACATTTTCATTATAATATCGAGCGCAGTCAGAATTAGAAATGTATTGAATATCTGAAACGACCTAAGTAAATTAGAAGTCTGTATATATGCAAACGTTCCTGTTATCAAACCTATTTTTCCTGGTAGCCTGCTATCTGTCGAGTCGTGTGCCCGCGAACAGTGTCACGGTTTTCGCGCCATCATTTTCCGCTGTCAATTCACCACAGACGAACGCATTGTACAACAATTTAATTTGGTTGCGTTGTTTTTTAGTGTTTGTTTTTTAATTAAAAGACAGTGACTATTGTGATGCGATGAATTTTTCTGGTGATATCTGTTTGTTGGTGTGAGAAAAATGTTTTCGAACAACAGAAGACAATCGCTAACTGCGTGGATGGAGAAAGCTCTTTCAAGAAGAAATTCCAAGGGTTCTTCTCCAATTCCTTCACCGAGCGGTGGATCAGATGATGTAGGTATTTTTATTTTATTTTTGGTTATTGATTATATGCATTTGGCTAACGCGTAAAATGATGATATGACCTTGAAATCGGCCAATGTTATCTGTTCCTGATTACAGAAATGATTTGGATATACGGTATATTATGTTACGAAATATTTACTAAACTCTGGCTTGTGACTGACATAACACTTAATTTCTGTTATATTTTTTTTCAAATGGGAATTTCATCCACCAAATGCAAATTAATCAACTAGAAACCTTGCAGTTCATTTGCATACAATGCTTTTACCTTGTCTTTTCCTATGTGTCATGTAAGTTTTACACCTGATAATGTGAAATTGAGATAGGTATAATAGGTAAATTGAAATTGGAATACATCACGATCAATTGGCAGATGTTGTGGGCACCTGCGTCGGTTTTGTTCACCAGCGCTCGCGCATCAATATTTTGGCAATTAAACACCGTCAGGGTTGTCGCAGTAAAATGAGTCTGACCTACATTTACATGGCGGTTTCTTCTTTATCTTGTGAAAAGTATATCTAATTAGGCAAGGCTCTAATCACCGGATACAACTTAACATATTCGTGTACGCAAACTCTTGCGAAAATGGGGAACGTTTTGCATCTTATCAGTTATCACATTCTTACCGCTGCTTTCTGAAAGGTCTGTCAAATCATTGATCAACTAACACTGCTGTTAATTTACATGGATGTCTAATCAATTATTAGACATATATTGTATATCTTTTCGAATACTCTGAATGCAAGGTTGCTATATTTTTAACCTTAGATATCCTGTCAATTTAGGTATGTTAACCTATTTAATTGAAGGACTAATAATAATGAATTATTTACGCATTGTGGTTTTAAATAACTCGATAATATAGGTACACATACATCTTAATTAACAATACAAAATGCCAATTGACGTCATTGAGTATATTTTTAATAATAGGAAAAAGGTAGTTTATGCTATACAAAAGTTTTCTATTTATATTTGCTTATGATAAATATATTCTTGTAATTTTAGGATTTACAGGACATTTTTTTTTAAATATATGATCAATGCTAATCAGTATGAACACACGTACATTCTGAGGTACGATCGATAAACACTGAGTCAAACGCAGAGTTCATCGCCATACGATATGTCTGATGTATTACAAGGTCGGTTAACCTTCGCGTTTTTAGTGCGATAAAGGGTGTCTAATACTTTCGCGTTTACACGTCTATTGCTATTGTCTACATGACAACAGTGTTATGATGACATCATCTGAAGACTGTTGAGTATTCACCTTGTAGGTATATTGAGGGCAGTTAAACGAAGATGGAAGTAGAAAATTTTAAAGTAGCATTCAATTTTAACGCTGTTTTTAGGTTAGTTTTTAGATTGGTAAGTGTGCGCTGTTTTTTTTTTTGTTAAAAACATTAAACAACAGTTTAATATACAGTATTTTAACATACTTCAGTGTAGTGTAACTAAGCAAAAGAAAAGAGGCAGTGTTTATTTCTACCGGTCCTACCTATTAAGTAAAAATGTTAGCGCTTTTTTAAATTGATTACTCTGAGCAAACAGTGGCTCAATTCAAACTCAGACCCCTTCTGAAAGCCAAAGTAAAATAAACAAATTACCCAATTATTAAATTCATGTCCTTGACATTGGTAGCGTTGACAATTTATTAGCTTTAAACCATTCTCCTGGGTTTTGGACTAGACAACAAGGCGCGTCAAGTTAATACTCACTCATTTTTATTGCGTGACAACCCTGGCGCTGTAGCATTGCGTGTTTCGATAAAGGTGACTTCAATACATCGACAAACTATTGTACAGTGCTTGTATATTGTGCGTATGCGTGCGTATGTATATTGTTGATGCCTCCCTCCCTCCCTTGGAGAGAGTATATCTTCGTAATTACAAGGATTTATGGACAACGATCTGGCTAGGTTGCTTCATTGTCACGTTTGTCAAAAAAACTGATTAATTATCATTATCAGCTATGACGCGAATCAACGGGCCAAAAAAAGTCTAAAATCCTAAAAAAACTAGTGTAATTTTACAATATCGATTCTTTACGTTTTTTTTTTATGATTATATTTGAATATGTAGGTAGCGTTTCCCGCGTTATTTACTGAATCGTGGTTCTGGCGACAAATTGTCTACACAAAGAATCCTAATTACAGTTGTCATTATTTTTATTAGCGCCGACTTGAATGACCGTTTATGAGAGCCTGGCATATGGTACCAGGACAAAATATCCTTTCCTATAACGTTCAATGCCATATGGCTAACTGTTACCAACGGCCGCTGCACCCCCGCAGGTGTAAAACGACAGCTGTTATTTGCTATTATCCCACCAAAAATGTATTACCTGGCTGATAATATTGTAATTCTATTTTTATGTTGTGCAACGTTTATATTGTTATTCCTCTTTGTCACACGCATACACTGTATTATGAAATAGCTTCATCTTGACATTAGAAAAATTATAGGAAATTCCTCGATGGAACATCTTTAGTAAGTAGGTAGTGTAATTAGGAGGTACAGGTGAATGCCTTTTTACCCGACTACAGCAAAGCCAAAGTAGGATTATTAACAGTTATTGTAATGTAAAGAAAATTTTTGACAGATTTTTTGACAAAACATAATTTTTGTGTAAGTAATAAAATCTATTTATGAAGTTTTAATAATATGACCATATCTAATGCACATTTTATATTTAGTTATACGTTTAGCAAGGATGTATTACGTATTGTTATACTGTGGTATTGTTTTCGTAAATTTGCAATACAACTACAATTCGGTTAGGATTTTTTGCGTGAGATAGTAAGAAACAATAATCCTCACAATGTGCATTTTTATGATATTAATAGGTTAAGTGGATTAACTAAGGTTTGTAAATCGAACTCCTAACAGCTTCTCTTTTAAGTTGGAATCTATAGTAAGACTGCCAAGGCCATATTGGAATCCCGTTTTAAAAATATTCAGCCTTCACTACTGCTAAGTATTTAAACCACCTATAAAATCAATCATCTGTGACCGTAACCTAATTAGAATCGTTTTGTTTCCGCCAACGAGTCATGCGCTCGCGCCTTCGTACGCGTAAAATTTATGTTTTACTACGGTTTTACACTTTGTACAGTACTTATTTATATAGTGCTTTGATTTTAACTCTAGTCTTGTTTATGCTAGGTTCAATCTCGATTAGAGATTTGATCTATTTTAATAAAATTACGCAAAAAATATTCGCGAATGATTTAAGGCGACTGGTAATTAAAAAAGTTAGGTACTATAAACACAGATATTCTTGCAAGTTGATACATAGTACATCTGAAAATGTAGGTAGAGGTCAGTTGTAAGCTGTATTTTCGATCCATCATTACAGGGTACGAGTCTGCAGAGTCTCGTGTACCGATAGATCAAGACATACCTGAATAATAAAAAAAGCTATTGGAATATTTCCAATAGCTTTTTTCAGCAATCATAACTCGCACATACGTAAATATAGCATAATATGTATCTACATTCAGCAAGCCCCCTATACGCTCGTTAGTACTAGATAACTCCAGCCCCCCTAGACAAGTGGCAATTCGTTGCTCGGCGTATGATGGAATAGAATGAAAAATGTATAGGATTTGACATTTTTGACATTCGTTGACGCCTGTCATATACGTCAAATCCCATACATTTGGCATTTTATTCCATCATATGCCGAGCAACGAATTGCCACTTATCTAGAGGGGCAGCAGGCACATGCTGTAACAAACATCTCGAATGATCGAAGTGAGCTCGATAGCTAAATCTGCGGTGATTGGTCAATTTCGCGAAATTGACAAATCGCCTCGGATTCTGCTATCGAGCTCACTTCGATCATTCGAGATGCAAGTTACAGCATGTGCCTACTGGTCACTCTCTCGAATCCTACCACCAAAGAAATGCGTCACTATCATTACTAGGTGACAAATATCTCTATGATTTAATTGCTCGAAAACACTCGAGAGATATGAGTTTAGTGCCCTGCTTCGAGAGCTAATTAATTTAGATGCATCGGTCATCCCCGTTAAATATCAAATAGGTATGTTTATTATATCACAAGAATTGATTGTGACGCGATGACGTGAATAACAAATTGTTCATTCTTATGGTCATTTAATTAAATAGATACAAACCACAATACATAATTGGCTTCTTGATTAATTAATATATGAGACTTACCTGGACAGGTATAACCATTACATTTTTTTTTACATATATTTTTTTTTTTTCACATAAATACATTATGCTCGCAAGTTTCTCCCTTCAGGTTAGGTGAAGAGAATAGCCCGCCATCATTCTATTTCTGTATCACAAAGTTCATACCCATACACACTTCTGGAGCTTCTGAGAGATCTATAGGTACATTTGCTACGATATTGGTATACTTACGCCTTTCTACTACGTTCATAACTGTCTTATGCATGCTGGTCGCTTACGGGGGGCTCTAATTTCATGTGTTTATTGAATATAACATCCCTTGTTGTACATTATCCACAACCACGAACTAGCAAAGCAAGCATAATTTGCCTAACTAGGAAGGATAAGTATTCCATTAAAATTCCTTTGTATTTAGCCTACTGGAACTTTATCCCCCCAGTAAAACCCGTGTCTTTTATATTGCCATTATTTCCCAATGAATGTGGTTAAATATTGTTGTACTAACAACGCTGGTACTTACCTATTACTTGTGTTCAATATTCGTGCAAAATCAATGACCGGAAAATGAGACTTAAAGACTTATACATGCGTATAAAATAGCGTGTCACTCAAAGTAGTTGACATCGACCCAAAATAGACAATAGATTGTTTGTCAAGATGGTGTATTATTGACAATAATTATAACCGGTTTTCATCGACAGTCACTAGTCACACGATTTATGACAGTAATGTGATGAACATGAAGTACCTAACGACTGCGTAATTACAGAGGCGTAGGACTTACAATAGAAAGTGAGTTCAATTCTGATCTCAGTCTACTGACTGAGGCTATAGCTAAATATTTTACTCATTGGTACGGTTACGGCAAAACAGAGAATTTTATTACGAGAACATTTATTTATACTCAAGACAGCTGCTATTGTGGAAATTACCATTACGAAATACGTATTGATTAAAAACATAATCAAAGAATTGTATTGCATCAAGGCCTGAGTTCTCGCACTCAGTTTGTTTGGCCTCTAACCCGCTGAAAGAAATACCTACACATAAACATATTCATCTCATTTCGCACTTTCGTGCTGCAATACCATCCTTCTTTGCCACAAGTACCCCATTAAATGTCTTCTAAATATCCGTCGCCGGTAATTACAATAAAATAACAAATTGATTATTCCCATGCAAAGTTTAGATTTATATAATGACAATATTCCGTGCCAAGTTGCTATGCGCAAATTTTGTGTAGGTTATAAATAATGTTTATATTCATACAATAATAATAATAGTAAGTAAAAAAAAAAAATCTTCTTAAACAAATAAACTTGGTGAAACCAAAAGTTACAGTATAGGTATAGGATTTGTTATCCAACTAAATAAGCCCCAATTCCAGCTATTTACTAAGCATTCATCGATCCAATACCTATCTCGCATCATCAGATCTATAATAGTCATCGGAATATCAGTTACTTAGAAAGTTTCAAATCTCTACGAATATTAGAAGTTGGTTAAATTCTACTCGTAATTGCAAGACTTACTTTACTATATACATACTTATTTAAAAGTGAAACTAAAAGCGTTTCCAAACATGTATAACTAAAAGCTAATTATTAATGAAACTTGTAATTAGTAGAGTGTATATAGATATATCTTTGTAGCGGAAAGGTAACATAATGAGTGGTTCCCATGTACCCTTTTCATAACATTATAGGGTGTTTACTGAACTGAGTCACCTTTCCTAATTTGAAGCCTTGTTGAGCGGAGGGCTGTGTGGTATATTTTTACATCAAAAGCCATGAAAATGTCGGTCAAGATAGGCACTTATGATTCACGGGATATAAATATTCTAGTGTTGAGAGAGAGCTTTTCTTTGGGAGAACGTTGTTTATACAAATTGTGAAAGGTTATTCTTTCGTTTGACGTCATCAAGCGTTTGAGACTATCCTGAGGCAATCCATTGTTGTTATAACAGGACATAATTTGTCATAATTGAACAGCTAAGAAACGTATAGGTAACTAAGGTTATTAATAGAACAGGAAGATCGTGGGTGCATTACATTTTTGCTGAGTGGAATACCCGGAAAATATGTTTCTAACCTACCGAGAATGTATTTAATAAGGTAAGATGTCAAATGTTTGCCTTTATTTTTGTTTAAGTTATGCCTATCTAATGTACCTAATGTTAGGCATTTTTAAGTACAATCACTATAATTATTATTTACTTAAAATAGAAAAATGAATGTACTCCGCTGTGTCTTTCTTTCAATCTCAATTTCTTCGTCAACTAATTATTATACGATAATTTGGTACATTAACCCCATTTCATAAAAGTCTTTGTTTCCATTTTGTAGTGATATACAATCGCTCGCCTGATTGAACCATAGTCTATGAATGACGCCTCTGGTTTTACAGGCATCCCTTCAACTTGCAAACTGCTACCACGGCATAGAAGGGAGGCAGAACAGCCCTCTATTCTCCAGAATGGGACATAGGATAAACAGAGACGCCTCCAACTATCACACAAAATATTGTAAATGACATTAGATAACACCTTAGAGTATACATTATAAATATAGAGCACGCCTATCAATCAGGTCTTTGGCGCCGAGTGTTAGCAGATACTTTGCGATGTTATAGTGCACCTATAGTGACGTTTCATGCATTACCAAAAATATCAATAGATGCACTTATTAATGTAGTTTGTTGTTATGAAGTTTTTTGTTCGATTTGATATGCATGGATAAAATTAAAGCCAAAATACAAAAAAATGGCATCATTTTGCGGTATTTTTGCGTCATTATTACTACAAATATACGATGTTATATAAAATTTTGATTTAACATATCGAATTTAATATTAATTGCGAAGTCATTTTGACGGGTATTGTTTTGCTACTGATTGAGGTTGAGCCAGGAGCCTCGGTACTGTTCATACCCGTGATAGCAGTTCATACTTGTAAGGCGCGCTCTATAGCAATGTATACTCTAAGGATAACACACAGAGATTTTCCTAGTCGAGCCAGCTACTTCATGCTGGTAAAATCACGAATCTACATCTCGGCAGGTTAATTGAACCAAATGATATGTGCATGATTATAATTTATACCCATGTGTATTTATTCAATTAACCTGTCGAACTATAATATCTTCATACCGTATTTTGAATTCATAATTAGATTGCAATCCTATTCGTTATAGGCTTAAGAAACGTTTTCCCTCCACAACTGTGCAGCTGAGTACCTACTTGTGAGAGGCTCGGATGCTGCTAGATACATGTGAATATACGAATATCCAAGATGCTTATCGCATTTTCAGCGCCCATGTACCTATTCTGCCTGAGAGGAATTTTAAATGTCACTAAAGAAATTTCTGCGCATTTTCGTGTTATTGATCCCTACTAATATTATAAATGCGAAAGTAACTCTGTCTGTCTGTCCGTCTGTCTGTCTGTCTGTCTGTCTCACTTTTACGACTAAACCGCTGAACCGATTTTGATGAAATTTGGTATAGAGGTAGGTTAGACCTTGAGAAAGGACATAGGCTATGTTTGGTCGCGATAACCGACATCCACGCGGGCGGAGCCGCGGGCAAAAGCTAGTTGTCTATAAGTGAGGTTTGGAAAAATAATTCATGCTAACACATTGTTTATTTTTTCACGGATCTAGATGTTCAGTTAGGTAGGTTACATCTTTATGAAAATAACTTTGTTCGAATTTTAAATAGCGTTCTGATCTCATGCATACCTTACCGAAACTTAAGCATTTTCCGGTTGGACCTAATTATGTACTACTGGTACTACATTACCTAATTAAAGCATTTTCCGGTTGCACTTAGTGGTGTACGTTACCCGGCTTTTGATCTGATACGACATTACCGGCTTTGTGAGCGTTTTCTGTATCGCACTGTACCTACTTACCGCGTAGTCCGCTACTGTAGGTATCTACTTATGATAATAATATAGTTTGCAGTGAATTAAAGACCTCTTAAAATAGATATACATACCTGAATATTGCTACGTGTGCAAAATTAATTACATAGTACCGCTAAATGGTTATCAATCCCATTAGGAGAATTGATGTATGAATGTAATAAACATTAGCTATAGAAAAATAAATACACTTAAGAATAAAATAAAAATGAAAAACGTTGCACGTTTAACTGTGCAATCCTTGTAACTATTAAGTATTATACTCGTTTAAGTACTTACCTATGAAACATGTTCAATTTGTGTAGGAAACAAAACATATTTGCAGTTGAGGCTTCTATTTATTTTACAATCATGCTTCAGACTGCCGAGAAGGTCATACTTTACCTCTTAACATGTACACATTATGCATATTGTAGCACAAAAAATGTACGTAATGGGTGAAAATAAAATTTATTGGAATTGATTAATAGATGTTAGAGGAATAGGCCGGTTATCACAGAGATAAATTTTATCACAGTGATAAATACAAAAAGAGTTATTCATCCTTCCTTATCTACTGGCGACTCTATTGGTGAATAGGCTTGTGTTGATACTGTGCTTCTACCAACTTTTTAGTTTCACGGGCATGTACCTTTTTTGCGTACGCTGTTCAAAAAAACTGTGGAAGCTCTTCATGTGGAGGCCTCATAATTATGTGGCTCGTGCTCTCAATTTTTTGATATGTGTATATTATTATATACTCATATTTATCTATAAAGGCATCGGTAAAGAAGGAAATATTCGCCTTTAGTATTTTTTCTTAATCATTTTTTGATCTGGACTGGAATTCTCGTTTTCTCCTCTTCATCATCATCATTTCAGCCATAGGAAGTTCACTGCTGGACATAGGCCTCCCCTATAGATCTCCAATAAGACCTCCTCCTGGTCTCTTGGAAATCAAAGGAATGGAGATTTCCATAGACCTACCTTCGCAAGAAAATATTCCGCGAATTCAACGGCTTGAAACGTCTAAACCTCATCTTGACAACATTAGCAGTGACTTCGTTCCATAAATGAAATCTTCACAAATCATTCAAACATATATTCACACCCTTTTCCTTCTGGGGTAGGCAGAGATAAAAGCTTGTCACATGTGACATCTGCTTCAGTCCTTCATACTTTACAGGCTTTCTCGCTACTGTTATTGTACTTTTCATGCAAGCCGGTATCGTGTGCTTCTGACTTGCTTTTTTCAATACATCATAAGTGTATGTTCGGCGGCTTGCATGCATACTTACAGGTGTAAAAATCAACTAATAACATAATGTAACGAGTGCACTGATCGCGTAAATAACGCCTGTCTTTCATTACACATAAATAGGAGCGATTAATTCAGTCTCAATGAACTAATCAGAGCAGCGACTGTCAGTTGTTTTCAGCTAACTGACATGCACCATATTTTGTTAGTTTCGTATTTCAACTTGGTGTTGTGTAAACGAAAGGGGTCGGTCGTAATCAGATCTATCTTTTGGGTCTGATATTTATTTGAGTATACATATTAGGGTTCAACCCCTTTATGAGGTTTGTAACGTTAATGCTATATTAGTTGATACATTTACTTTTACATTTCATTTTGTGTAAAGAATACCTTTTTTGCTCAACGTTTTTGAAATCTAGAGGCACCGAAGTGCCCCCCTTCGGTGCCTCTAGATTTCAAAAACGTTAAAGTAACTTTACCAGTTACTTATATTTTTTTTTTATAATCATGAAATAAATGAAATACGAGTAGCTTAATTATATTCTGATTAATGAAATAAAATATTTTAGTGTACATATTTAAAAAAAAATAACTAGCTTTACCAGTTAATTAAATTCAAATTATAACATGCATGAATCAAATAAATAAAACCTCTAATTTATAAGTAGATATTGATAAAAATCATATTAGTTATTTAAATACCTACTTAGTTATAAAAAACATATTTAATATATACACACGTAAGAAGAATGAGTCAATAATGAATGAATCATGAATCACGAAGTTTCCCTTTTATCAAGTAGACTTGATCGTCCAGTTTCAACGTAAAATCTGCGGTTGCAGGCGATAGAAACTTTGTTCCTTATAGGACCATTAGAGACAGACTCTCTTTTCATTTCGACCATTGTATACAAACTTGATCTTACTTTTGTATTTCAAAATGATTTCTTTTCAAATTAGAGGACATGAAAGCTATTGTTTTAAAGTTAGTGAAAGTTTTTTTCTTGTATTTCTTCATGGCAACTATCTCTTCTCTACCTTCGACGTCTTTGTATAAAAGGTAACTAGGGTAACGTATGGGAAAGGATTCAATAGCATCGTAGGATTTAAAAATATACGATAGTCATTCATTTCATTCAAAGAACTTTTTTTTGTAACTTGTTTTTAACTCTATAAATAATACTAATACTCTATAATGTACTGTAGTTTGTTTGTGTACAATAAAGAATTATCTTATCTTATCTTATCTCTATGCACTTTACAAAATTCATTTAGATACATAAAGGTACAAATCTATTAGATCAGCAAAGATCATAACACAAGTTATAGGATGACGAGAGATCCGAAAGGTTGTTATAGTCTGCCACAGTCACTACTGACTCATAGGTGTCTGACTGTATCATTGCCAAGAAGCCAACCAAATGATATGATCAATTTTAGAAGCTATCGAGCACTCTTATTACCAAGTAGCTAGGTTGAAAATTGTCTAGCAAGGTTACTACTAATATTTTAATATACTGGTAGAGCACGTAATCGTCTTGCAGTCTGAATAAATCGGCGCACGATGTTGTAATACCCTGCGACAGTGGCGTTGTTTGCAAATCGAATATATAACGAGATTTAGCTTTTCCTACTGAAATTTTCTAGGCACGTTTAAACAGGCTTCTTTATATTAGAGAAATTGGCATTTGAACGTTGTAGTCTGCTTAAGTGTTCAGTTTTCCAATCACGTTGATAAGTATAAGCAAGAATAAACACTTTAGATCAGCAGATTGTGTTCTTCGTGCATGAGTATGTGTATGATATTCAAATTAACTTATATGTGTATTTAAGTATAAACGAGTAGGTTACCCATAATAGTGTGTTTCATCGTAGGTATTATAATAGGAGGGGAAAACCTCGATTTCCCTAGTACCTAGGAAAAGTATGACTCAACCGTGCTGATGGTACCATGGATTGACCATAATCAACTTATTTCATTCACCACTCTTTGAGGATACTTGAAATTCACTGTGTTAGGAATAACGGACTAATAGCCATCTTTGCTAACTGTCTGGAAAGGAGATATTGATATACAACATCAATTTACTTCTGAACCTGCTTGTAATGGATGTACATACTTACAAGAATCTTGTGTATGCATATCGACAGGTGCAAGTGCAACGCACACATATTTTAAATAACATTAATACGATTAATACCTTGAAGCCCGTGAAACAGTACGTTCTGTATTTTGATTCCTGTAAATTTCAACAGCATCTGTGTAATGTCTGGGTTCGTCGAACAGTGCGGTACTAAATGAAATTCTTTCCACTAAGTATAAAGTGGATATAAAAGCATACCTAGCAGCCATGAGTGATGTTTGCGTAAACATCTTTGGAAATATATCCACCTGTGTACATAGAAAAACCACCGAAGTGTCTGGTGGAATGCCATTAAAATTTAATACCAGTATATAAGATATACGACCAAAATATATATACTTAGCAGTAACTAAGGTATAAAGCAGAATCGGATACCTCCATCATTCTCAGCATAATTCCACTGATAGGCATCCATTGATGCTGAAAGCTTACAATAACTCTCAGAATTATTAAGTTTCAATTAGTAAAAATGTCAAAAATACATTATTCAGGTGCGATTCGTTCAACTTCCTGAGGGCGAATTGTATGAGTAACGCCAAATCATGAGACTAGTTGAACTACTTCAACACTCCTTAATCGCGATTCGGGTTGCGGGTGACCTATTTCGTGATTAGTCCAATTCGCAATTTAATTAGGATTTAGTCCTGTTCGTAGTCCGTCCAATATAGTTTAATTGTTAGTGGTCGCGTTGATCTCCTTAAAAGGTAAATGAATTAGACAACAGCTTATTTTGAAAGATTACATTATTATTATTTACTAGCCTTTCGCCCGCGGCTGCGCCCGCGTACATCACGGTTTTTTTTATAGGACACGTCAATTTGACTTACAAATATAGTCATAAAACCATTTTAGTATTGTTTTCAGTCAATGTACAAATTGAAGTAACCGATTCAATAATGTTAAAAATAAAATGTTACACGGTAGTATAGTCCTTTCCTTGTATTACACACCAGTTATGTTTCGTGGTTATTATGAACGAACGTGTGTTATTTGTTAATAATTTAAATACACAATTAAAGTTATTATAATGAAGCAGAAACAGAGCAAAAGCAGCAAAGTTTTACTTCTAGCTGTAAGTTTGTTTACTTAAAGTGACATCGAAATTTCAGCTTTATTCTACGAATTATTGCATGAATCTTTTTTCTTGTTATATAACTTTAAATACAAGTTTATTGCACTGTACATGATAGAAAAACTAACTAATTCTAAACAGTTGGAAATTGAAAGTGAATAAAATGTTATGTGAACTTCCGCGCGCTGAATATCTTCGTGACTATTTTTGGGAACTGCATTCAGGCAATCGATTAGACGCGACTGCACTAAAAATAGTCGACGTGAAGTGACCCAGTAAAGTTTGTAAGAGATTTCTACTTCTAGCTGAGGAAAAATTCTTCGCAGGATTGTTTTTGAGTTCATGAACTCAGCTGAGTTTATGTTTTAACGCAAGAAATATATGTTTCGATGAAAGCACCTATGTATTTATTTATGTTTTCAGTGTCTGTGGTGTAACAGTTGATTAATGCGACTGTTGTGTGGCAAATGTAGAGTTCGGCCAAAACATGCTTATTGAGTTGTTTTGATAGGATTTTTTGAGTAATAGCTTTGTAGTCAGACAATGTTTCGCATCCTATTACTTACGTGTGGCCGAAAATAGCAGGTTAGGTGGGGATGTCTCAATGATGATTAGAATATATACACACAGACATCAAAAACAACTTATTTATGCCAATAGTCACCTTTTATTATTGCATGTCATACTGCGCAACATTTTGCAAACGACAATACGATTGATGGGATTAATGAAACATAGCATTCGAATGTAGATAGACCTTTTTATGCTATTATTAAATTAATTTCTTGCCTCACCGTTGAATGTAATTCGTAATCATAATACACGTACTTTTGTGAAATCACCTTTCCTTGTGCATAACTTTCCAATGCAGTAGCTGAGTTACCTAACATTGATCTTGATAATTTCAATTATGTTCCGATAATTTACTTCAAGCTAATAATGGTGAGAGCTTCTATAATTTGTTTGTTAACGTATTTTTTGTAGTTTTAGTTTATTAGCGTCATTCCAAGTTTTATATTTCGGTAATAGGGATCATCTAGCTAGATATTAAAAATATTCATTTATTTATTTAAATATTAAAATAAATATATACTCGTACCTAAGTACCTAAATAAAGAGAAACGGGAATTACCATGATATCCGCAATAGTTAGTCATTGTATAATATTGTTGCAAGTTTTACCAAATATGCCTATTGGCATTGGTTTTACAATTATTTATACTAATAAACGTGAAAAGGAAAAATAAAGACAATTTAAGTGCTTATTTGTAGTTTACAATGCATGGTATCATGGATATAGGTAAATGTTTTTTTTTTTTTTTTTTTTTTTTATATAGGACACGTCAATTTGACTTCGCCTCGCCTGATGGTAAGCTGAAGGCAAAGTCTCTGAAAAGAGGGCCACCATTACAACACGTACCATGTTACAATGGTGGCACTCAGCTTGACGGCCTCATCAGATGCTTTTTCACGCCCCGCTTAAAGGACCCGGGACTATAGGAGGAAGGAAACACGTGAGCTGGCAAGGAATTCCAAGTCTTAATAGTGCGGCAGAGGAAGGAGTCGCCGAATCGCTTGGTTCTTGATGGAATATTCTGCACCGTATGCGGGTGGCATCTAAGTCCTGCACGTGTTGTCCTATATAGGAAAGGAGAGGGTGGGATTACTTGGAAGAGCTCATCAGAACATTCACCATGGTAGAGACGGTAAAAAACCGCCAAAGATGCCACATCTCTACGCAACTGCAAAGGCTCGAGGGTGTTAGTGACCTCAGGATTCCCAATAATGCGGACCGCACGTCGCTGCAACCTGTCGAGAGCATCTAGTAAGTACTTTGCGGAGCCATCCCAGAGATGCGAGCAGTATTCCACGCAAGAGCGAATTTGTGTCTTGTAGAGAAGACACCGCTGCTCCGGCGTGAAAAAACGTCTCACTTTGTTCAGGACTCCGAGTTTACGTGAGGCTGTTTTGATGATACTCTCGATGTAGTTTTTGTTGTTCAGTTTGCAGCGAACATCCATACCCAGGATATTGAGATTGTCCTGTAGTGGCAGTGGCGTGCTCTGAAGAGTAGGAAGGGGAAGGAAAGAAGATACCTTTGCTGTAAACGCGCATGCCTGCGTCTTCTTGGCATTGAACTCAACCAGGTTTTCAGAGCCCCATTGTGAAACGAGGCTCAGGATCCGGTCAAGTTCACTGACGAGAAGCTGTCTCCTTTCCGCGATATCAGACTGCTTGGCCGCAGGATGTCCGTGATAACTCCCGTGTAAGGTGCTATCGTCTGCATAGCAATGAATGCTGCCAGTGGACAGCATGTCGTTGATATGCAGAAGAAAGAGAGTGGGTGATAAGACGGACCCCTGCGGCACGCCAGCATTTACCTGCAGGAACTCCGAAGTTCGACCATCACAGAGGACGCGAATACGGCGCCCCTGCAGGAAGCTAGCCACCCAGTCGCACAGTCCGGAAGGCAGACCAAAGGCTGGTAACTTGGAAAGAAGCGACTTGTGCCAGACTCTATCGAAAGCTTTGGCGATGTCAAGACTAATTGCCAGTGACTCGCCATGCTTGTCCATAGCCTCACCCCAAAGATGGGTAATGTACGCCAGAAGATCACCCGTTGACCGCTTCGGTCTGAATCCGTATTGCTACTTTAGTTTTTCTTTGTTATTAAGTATCTTATTAATTGTAATAGTTATTAAAGTTAGATAGACAGATAGATAAGACTAAACATTTTTAAATAGGAAAAGATAAGTAAATATACAAATAGAAAAATTAATTGTTTATACTCTCCAATCAGCAGATGCTTGTTTGAGGCAGAAATCAAGCACATAGTAGTACAAAGTTATATCATTTTAGTACAAAGTTTTCAAACATCGTATTACGTTACATTGAAACGTGCTTTAATGAAAATATTGGCAACATCTTGCCAGTGATTTTTTGCTGTGTTGATTGAATTATTCTCAGAAACGTTTTTGTATGAAAATGACATCGGTCAGCGAACAGTGGATTGACATCATGACACGCGATCTGAGATCATTCAAGCGATAGATAAGTAATTGCTTGTGCTGAAAACAACTGAAAAAATCGTTCGAAAACGAACATTTTATTATAATTGATGCAACTGCGAACCGGAGAACAAAATGTAGAAATAAACATTATGTTATATCATGCAAGTACTGCGCAAAAATTGCGATGGCTATGACGTTTACATTTAATGCTGATTCGCAACGCAATGCAAAGCTATGAAATTAAGCCAAGCAGTTAAATATCTTGCTACTCTTTTCCAGTAAGTTGCCAAATTATAATAATCAATGAAACAAGATAGAACTAAGACAAAATTAAACTTGACTCTAAAACATAAATATCTACAGGTATATTGTATATAAAACGTATTCAAACAATTAAGTACTAATTATATAAGTTCGCATTACTTATTAACCATATTGGTACTCGTGTACTATATAGGACAAGGGTGCCCAACCCTAGGCACGCGGGCCACAATGTGGCCCGCGGACGAATTTCGGGTGGCACGCGCAAGCCACTGCGAGAGGAGCAAAAAAAAGCTTGTACAAAAGCAATTGCATTAGTCGCAGTCGCAAATGCTATGCTATTTTTTCTTTTCACTCAAATCTATCGAGTATTCATCAAAATGATATTATCTCTTCATATCATAACTAAAAAGTTTAAAATAATTTTATTTTATTTTATTTTTATGATTTTGATTGTATTGATAGTTTGGTATTATAATAAACTTAATATTGTACTAGTGCACTTTGTTATTATACTTATTTTTGTAGTTACATTCCTCATTCCATATTATTGAGTTATAATTTATACGCGTAAAAATGTAGTAAAATAGGAGCTGTCACTGGCGTGGAACACATCCGGCGGCTGGGTCTGAGGTGACTCTGTACAAAACTGAGGCCATGTTCTCTCATAGGCCTCGGCGTGCACCACCGGAGGGATCCAACCTCACAGTGGGAGACACTCTCATCGGCATCAGGCCCCAGATGACATATCTGGGGCTCGTGTTCGACGGCCCGGATATCGGGGAGCGTCTCCGAAGTCTGGCTCCCAAATTAAGATGCACAGCTAACGCTCTGGCGTGGCTGCTGTTCAACATGAGGGAGCCAGAGCAGAGCAGGAGGCAGATGCTGCGGGAATCGTACGTTCCATTGCCCTTTACGGGTGTCCCGTGTGAGCGGATGCCCTGAAGTCTAGGCACGTGCACCTACCGCGTGCACAGCAAGAGACGATGGCCATCAAGGCCATCAGGGGTTACCGCACGATATCCTATGACGCGGCGAGTTTTCTTACCGGATCTCGGAGAGCGAGGCTATGGACAAACATGGCGAGTCACCGGCAATTAATCTTGACATCGCCAAAGCTTTTATAGAGTCTGCCACAAATCGCTTCTTTCCAAGCTACCAGCCTTTGGTTTGGCTCTCAGACAGTGCGACTGGGTGGTTAGCTTCCTGCAGGAGCGCCAACTTCGTAGTTCTTGCAGGTAAATGCTGGCGTGCCGCAGTGGTCTGTCTTATCACCCATTTTCTCTCTTCTACATATCAACGATATTCTGACCACCCGGCAGCATTCATTGCTATGCAGACGATAGCATCTTACACGGGAGTTATCATGGGCATACTGCGGCCGAGCAGTCTGATATATAGTCTGAGCGCGGGAAAAAAAGCAGCTTCTTGTCACTGAGCTCGACCGGATCCTTAATCATATTTCCCAATAGGGCTCTGAGAGCCTGGTCGAGTTCAATGCCAACAAGACACAGGCATGTGCATTTACAGCAAAGGTATCTTTTTTCCTTCCCACTGTGGCGTGGGCACTGCCACTGCGGGACAATCTCAGTATTCTCGGTATGGATGTTCGCTGCCTACTGAACAACAAAAATTATATTGAGAGTATCATCAAAACAGCCTCGCGTAAACTTGGAGTCCTGAACAAAGTGAGATGTTTTAACACGCCGGAGCAGCGGTGTCTTCTGTCTCCTGCGTGGAATACTGCTCGCATCTCTGGGATAGCTTCGCAAAGTACTTACTTGATACACTCGACAGGTTCCAGTGTCGTGCGGTCTGCATTATTGGGAATCCTGAGATCACGAACACCCTCGAGCCTCTGCAGATGCGTAGAGTTGTGCATACTTGGCAGTATTTTAATTTTACCGTCTCTGCTATGGTGAATGTTCTAATGAGCTTTTCCAATTAATCTCACCCTATCCTTTCCTACACAGAACAACGCGTGCAGGACATAAATGTCACCCGCATACGGTGCAAAATATTCGGTGACTCCTTCCTCTGCCGTACCATTAACTCCTGGAATTCCTTACCAGTTTCCCTCTTCCTACAAGTCCCGGATCCTTTAAGCGGGGCGTGAAAAAGCATCTAATGAGGCCGACAAGCTGAGTGCCACCATTGTAACACGATACTTACGTGTCTATAATGGTGACCCTCTTTTCCGAGACTGCATCCAGCTTACCAGCAGGCGAGGTGAAGTCCAATTGACGTTATAAAAAAAGTTCTTTCGGTGCCATATCGTTACCGAAAAAAGGCGCGGGAACGGGGACACGAACCCGAGCCGTGAAGGGCACACCGTAGTAGCGGCGATAAGACCCATCATGGGGGAAAGCTAGAGAGGCCGCCATGTAGCCTCTCTAGCCACTCCTCCATCCTGCAGGTTATCACCGGGCACGGATGCTTCGGGGTTTTTCTGCGTCGGATCCGGTAAGAGCCAACCACCGAATGCCATCGTTATAACGCGGGAGACGCCATCACCGTAGGAGTGAGAGTTCTCTCGCTTGCCATCTTGCTCACGGCAATAGTACGCTGCGCGAGCGCGTGGGCTACCGCCCCTCCTTTTGTGAGCAAGTAATATTCCAAAAGTAGACGGCGGGGTAGGAACGGAGGAGATTCGCAGCCCGCACAGCACGAGCGTAGGGGACGCGGGCGTCGGAGGTGCAGAACAGGCCTCTGTCCCTCATGAGCATGGGCCTGAGGGTGGTGACGGGTGGAGCCGCCTGCACCTCCCCATTCCCAGGGGCTCGATGGGGATGCGATGGTCCCAATACCCGAAGAGAGCCGGCTCGAGGGAGATGGGCAAGAGATCAGCCAATTTCATCTTCCGAAACCTGGGGGGGAGGGGGGGGGTTGTGGATGTAGTAAAAAGATATACTGGCCCGCCAAAAATGTCCAAATCGTAAGTTAGGCCCGACAGCTAAAAAGGTTGGGCACCCTTGATATAGGAAAACGACTTGTTTCAATAAATAAGGAAAGTCAACATGATGTCAATTATTCCGTTTGTGTTTATATCTGAAACTTTAGGAGCATCAATTATTGAGCGTACCTGTGTACTGCAAATAATGAAGTAAATACTGTACATATGCAAAATATTTCGCTAATTAAACTTTAAGAAGAGTCGCTTGCTCTATTAAAAAAAGACACCGTGGATACCATAAATATATTGTTGAAATAGCACAGCCCAATATAAAGCAGTTATTTTAATGCCAGTCCCCTTATTATGGCACTGGTCATATGGTCAATTTATAATATATCTTGCGTCTTATCGACTAACAAAATCGCTGAAAAATCTATCGTAACCATAACGAGTCACATGAACAATAGCAAAAAAAGATTCAAGGAACGCGAGTCTACAGTGCCATGCTATGGGGTCTGCCTGTTCCTTATCCTTGTATCAGCTCACCGGTACAGTGACGACTTGGGTCTCGAGTCTTTTAGACTAAAACGACTCATTTCATTGTTCAAAGATACTAAATGTCATGCTAAGGAGCTAAGGGGACTAGTGTTTATCCTTGTGTCACCAATCTCACTAGCATATCAATGTAGACTAATATGTCTCGAGTTTTTCGAGAAATCGAGAAACATGACTCTGCAGTACAATATTCGGGCAGGACCTATCTAAATATTCAGAGATCAACATCAAGTGGCAAGTTCGGTATCTTGTACTGCAATATACATAATAGGATTAAAACGTTCTGAATCAAGTTGCGGATGAGTGAACATGAATGACGTGTCCGTTCAATTTCAAATCGCAAGTCTATTTGGGGTTACATATCACATGGCTATTGAGAGTCAGTGGCATAGAATAATTTGTTAAATTGCCTTTTTGATCACCTTGTTGCATAATGAACTGTGATCTGGTTAACTGTAGTTAAGAGGACGACTAGCGCAGAAATAATTTGATTTTAACCTTACAATAGTTGAGTAGGTTCTATAGTGATGCACGACTGCGTCAAACACGGATAATAACATACATACATTCAACATAATGCTGAAAATTAAATAGGTACCGATCAACTTAAATACCAAGAAATTGTGTAGGTGTTGTTTTGTATCATGAATTTACTTCCAATATTCTATTTGATTTCATAATAATAACAAAATGAACGTAGACCAATTGAAGTAGGCTATTAGTAGGTAATTGAAGTATGTCAAGACCCTTCAGGAAAATATGATAAATAAAACACAGTGAATTTCAGGCTGGTTATTCAGCTCGTTTCATGGTAATTGAAATGTCTAATCAAAACTGAAGCGTACAAGTGGCTTTCAGTCAATATCACGCGCATGTAATAAATCAAAAACACGTTACACGTAACTTACGTATTCGCACGCACTCAACTGGCGTAGCGGGTTACGCGTAACAAATGCAAGCTAGATAGTAGTATGTAATTGATCCAGTATTTTGCTTTTTAATTGATTAGTAGTATCTTTGAGGTCCAAGTCAACCTAACCCATAGTAAACTTGCTGATTAACGGACAAGGCTCTAATGCTGCTTTGCGTCTCGAATAGTACTTACTTGTCCTCGTCAGAGTTCTAGTTCAGAGAGTCTCTTTGAAAGAGTTCAAAGAGACTGAGTGGACTAGTTCTACCTTTAGTCTATCTGCAGCCTTAAACTGCCTATGTTTTACCGTCTGACCTAATCTACTTCTGCTGATAAATTATTTCTGGAGAAAGAATGATCCAAAGAGTGTCACCTACCTCAATTGTAGGTACTGTTAATGACACAATGAAACGTAAACTATCTCATCAGACGAGTGTTAAGAACCTTCTGAATAGCGGAGAATCTAAACATCACTGGTGAATATATTGCTACCCACACGCGCTCATTAAACCTATTGAATGTATTTTAGAAGACGTAAGCCATAATTATTCACTTTAAGTACTCTGATTGGAACTACATTGAGGTGCTTCGTATTGAGTGTGTACTTTAATTCAAGCACGCAGTAATTGCGATTCAACTTCAGTAAAATTATACTTTGAATCCTGAAAATGATAGCTTAGATGCGATTTGTATACTTATGTGAGATACTTTTTACTACTGAAAAAAATAATTTAGCCTGTTCATTTGTAATTAATTCTTCACCATCGAGGCTTCAGCTCCAAGTTTTTAATTCAGGGCTTGATTATGATGGTATCCAACATATTTTTAGGCCACCTTGAAGAATTCTTAAGTGGTAATGTCCTTGAAAGAACACTGTAAGGGTGAATGTGGTTTATACCTATGTTACTAGTTGTCGTTAAAACCTTAACGTTAACATTTTGATTGTAATTGCATGCCAGACTCCTCACTCCTGACGCAACACTCCTATGAACTAAATTGAAGTTTTCAGCAAATAGATTGTTTCATTGTTTTGCTTTGCCTCACAACATTGTGAAACAAACCACGTAGATACAATAGCTGAATACAAAAACGGTTATAAAAACAAACAAATGCGATGCAGAAAAGTTCAAAAACAAATTATGTGTTAGTTCAACCCCCGGTAGTTTTTCACTAGAAAATGTACAGTTCGCTGGGATTGCACCAGCCTTAATGAATGCTCTCGTGTGCCTATGCACAACATTCCATACCTTTACCTTTGCTACCGAACGTTTTACGCCCTCTTAATGTTCGCACGCGGTGCTGTAATTGCTGAATATACGAATATTTTACGAATACGAAAATGTGCTCTATGAAATGCGTTTCTGAGCTCGAAAGTGTTTGCAGTTTCGTAATATACGTTCTCCTCATTCATGCGTAACGTTCATAACTTCACATTTACTATCGTTTTGACAGCTTTGAAAGTTTTAACATAACTCCTTGCAGTGTCGGAGGGCTGCAATGTTGTTACAGTACAAAAACATTAAGAACATCCATAGTACAGTGAACGCAACAACTGAGTTAATATTAATATGACGCATTTGATATTTCAATCTCTTTACGGATAGTTCTTTCATGTCCTTGCCTTTCTACAGGTCAAGCAAGCTTTGATTACAAGTCTCTAATAAGGTACCTTCCTACTTACATCGTAAAACATGGGAGAAATGAGAGTACACCAACTCGTAAATCTGTCTCGGTAAACCTTGAATTTATTATCCTACCTTATATTGTATGCATGTGGGCTTAAAAATATCCCTAGACCAACTTCTGGTGGACAGTTTCCAAGATACAGAGATAAGCGGATTCCCCGAAATCCGTGATATTTGATTCGCAACTACTAAAGTTCTTATCTAACGACAGTTTGGATGTAAGCCGGCTTATTGTAAAACCCGCAAAGAATTTTTCTATTTACTACGTCAGGTGCACTTTCGTGGTAGTGGGAAAATTTCATTTCATTTTCAGAAGGCCGTTGCCCACCTTGTCAACATATAAAAGTTTGTTGTTCAGAGTTAGTAGGCTTTTTGTCACTTATTCTATGTATGTAAAATCCTACAGGGTTGTTTACGCAGGTAGACTGTTTAATAGTATTATAAATTATTCATTAATATTAAGCTAATTCAAACAGGTTTTCGTGTATTAGAAAATGTTAAGAATTGTGTTTCGAATATTTGAACCAATTTCCAAACTTCTGATAAAATACGATGCGTGTATCATATTGGTTCTCCCTTGTTTGGTATAACAACGTTTGGTCGAATATCACTTGAACTAATTTCAGTTACAATAAAGTCATTTCACATAATTATTCATTTGACCGAATATTTAATTGGTAGAATTTTATTTAGCATAATTATTTAGTTGGAATGATATCATTTCACCGAATTTTCATTTGCGCTAATTTTATTTAAACTAATGCTTCATTAGACTAATAATGATTTAAATAAATAAATAAATAAATATTGTAGGACATTCTACACAACGCTATCTAGACCCAAAGTAAGCATAGCTTAACTAGCTTGTGTTATGGGTTCTAGAATGCGGATAAACATACTTAGATACATTTTTTATTGTAAATACATACATATTATACATAGAAACACCCAGACCAATGCAAATATTCATATTTCATGCACACAAATATTTGCACTGAGCGGGGATCGAACCCGCGCCTCCTGCGTAGCGGCCGCGTTCACTACCGCTACGCCACAGAGGCAGTCAGTTTATTCCAATTTAAAAAAGGTTTGAAAATATTTTAGTGTTAATCAACTTATGTCGTTGACTGTACTAGACGTGATGGTATGCAGCGTGATTGTGTAAGCAATGCTTGCATAGTCAATAGCAGCAATCGCGGTTGTTTTGCTGTTATTTATTGAAGAGTGAGTGAGTATTAAGTCATCTGTCCTCATAACTCATCAGCAGATGTTAACGAAATACGAATGGGACTTTTTGGAATAAATTTTCGAATTAAAACCAAACCAAAATCCATAAAAGCCAAAAATATCGAGCAGATCTCGGTAGCTCAGATACTTATAATGCTAGAATTCCATACAAAATTGCTATGGTTGTTTTCACATAAATAATCAAAGGGTTGTTTCATATGCGGAAGATCTTTTCCACAGGTTTCCCTTTTCAAAATTTTCGGCAACCGAGAGGTGTGTGTGTAGCCGCTCTCATTCACCCTTCACCATAGATATAGGGGCACAGTGAACTTCCCGAATCTACCCTACTTGTTGGATCTTAAGTAAAATGACAGCTCTTTTTCATTTTGACATGATTGTCAATATGAAATGAAAAGAATATTATATTAAAATGCAAATAAACATTAAGTATTGTTTAACTAGTTACGTCGATAATCATTATTCGTATGGATAAGAAAGGCATACTAATGTAATAAGCCAAAACATAGTTCGTATCGCCACCTGATATTCGGTCTTGTTGCTACAGAGATAAAGTGTACATTCCAGTATCGGAGCACGTTGTAGACGGCAGACCGGCAGACGACGCACAGTGATCAAAATTCAATATTTAGGGGGACGAAAATATTTTACTGGTATTTTTATATTAAAAGCCATCAACATTGTTAAATATAATATTATAATTGAAATTGGACACTTTCGAAAGTAGGTATTTAAATTTGGCATAAATAAAATAAGGCTATAAAATAATCCCTACTAATATTATCCCTACTAATATTATAAATGCGAAAGTAACTCTGTCTGTCTGTCTGTCTGTCTGTCTGTCTGTCTGTCTGTCTGTCTCACTTTTACGACTAAACCGCTGAACCGATTTTGATGAAATTTGGTATAGAGGTAGGTTAGACCTTGAGAAAGGACATAGGCTATGTTTGGTCGCGATAACCGACATCCACGCGGGCGGAGCCGCGGGCAAAAGCTAGTAATAAAATAAATACTTCAAGATAATGTTTCTGTATCACTTTCACTATCTGCATGCGGCATTTCTAGTAAATTTATCACTTCTTGTGGGATAGAACCTTTTGGTTTTAAAGGTAGTGGGCGCATCCTAGATATTTGAGGATCTGATGACACCAACAATATTTTAAATAAATCTTCATTTGTTTTTTGGCGTGTCATTTTTCTAGTATTGTGCTCTCGGTAATATTTAACATCTTTGTGCCGACATTCTTGAGCATCCTCGCCCAATTGTCCAATAGGTAAAATAAAATGATCTATTATGTCTTTGCCGTGAATTAACACCTTATGAACTGTGGGTGACATCGGATACCAGTTATATAGCTGAACGTATAACTTTGCAGTTTCCTTTGCATATTCATTAAACTTAGTGCTGTTTATTTTATAGGGGCAACTTAGACTCTTTAGAATGACAGCAAATCTTAAAATTAAATTCAAATCAATACCAGTAATGCTTGAAGACACTTCAGGGTTGGCAAAAAAACGTCTAGCCGTATTCCCATCATTGGTGTTTCCAAATCCAGGTTTGGGTATATCTACCAATAAGCCTAACTCTTTTTTAAACGCTTCTTGAATGCTCTTCTTTCTTTCAGCTACAACATTTTTGTTATCCTTACCACGTGCTTGCCACGATTTCAATGGTAATTTATAAGATATATGTAACAAACATTCAAAAAACCTCAAGTATGCGTGCAGTGGTGATATACCAAAATTTAAAGTTGCAGGATCATATGGTTTTGGTTCACAATCTACCATTTTATTGAATTCAGCCGAAGACGCCTTGCAGATATAACATTTTTGAGTAGACTTATTAGAAGATAAAGCGTTACAAATTTTTCCATCCACCATGGTTTTAACTAAGTTATGATTTACAGTAAAAGATCGGCCATGAATTTCTATGGTTGACGGTGTTAAGTTGTTAATTTGATTTTCAATATATGCAAATTCGGATATAATCACATCATCGGTTTCTTTTACAAATTGTAAGCGGATGGGCCTGCAAAACCGAGTCGAATTTGGACGTAAGTTTTGCCATATAATTTTTGATACATCGTTTTTATAATGTAAACGCAAAGGGACTAAGGATGTGATAAATATATTAGAGTCCTCGAAGTCTTCTTTCACTGATTTCTGTTTATAGTTCTTCTGACTACCACTGCCATCAGATCCCCACTTATACACCATTTCTAATTGTGTATGCGAGTTGTTACATGCTTCTAAAACTTCTTCTTGATCTTCTGAAATTCTAAGAACAGTGTGATCAAGAAGATCCTGCAAAGGTACTTCTGTTAAGATATCTGTACAATAGATATTAGGAGGATAGCACTTATTCTTTTCCTCAATAAGTTTGTAATATGGTGGAAATAATTCTTTTAGATTTTTACGTACAGCTGATGCTCGAAGTGTGACATATTGATGTCGAGTTAATTTTAGCTCTGTGAACAAAGACAGCGCCTCTTTTGGAGAATAAAAAACGTTACTTTGGGATTGCATGCCTTTCTTCAAAGTAGAACTATCAGGAGAAGATGAAATGTTGTGTAATATTGAAGCAGCCTTCCTTTTCCCTAAAGAATGAAGCTTCATTTCAGCTGCTAAACACAGTTCTTCTTCACTTCTCGATTGAACTTCTGTAACTAGTCTCCTACGCTTGACTTTGCTGCTCACTCACTGAAAAGTTGAGTACCTAACACGTGAAAAAAGAATTCATCTCGGCTCTTGTATCCCTCGATACGCTCAGCTTTCTATCTAGAATCCCTCGCTACGCTCGGGATTCTACCGCAGAAAGCTTCGCTCCTCTCGGGATACAACTCAGTGCCTCGAAAAGAATTCATCTTTTTTTCACTTGTTGGGTAATCTACTATTACTTTATGATTACTTAAGATAGACAGTTGTACACTCGTGTGTATTTATAGAGACATGACTAGTTACTATAACCTTATAATGGCTCTTTGTTAAGGTGTGTGTCGCCTTGTCGACTTGGCGTCACTCTTCTCGCTCATAAATGTATCTACACATTTCGTAAAGACACTTTTCCAAACGAACATATCACGAAATGAGCACATTTTATAATATACACTTTGTAGTAGGTGTAGTAGGTACATGTCATTGAAATTGTTCTAAATATACGAAGTATCTAAATGTTTTTTTATTCAGCGTACATTTTGCGAAGTGCAAATTACATGCCGGGGCCACAATTGCCACAAGCTCAACTGTATATCCTTAGTAAATATCTGAATTTAAAAAGGTTATTATATTTTACGGCTTCCAATCAGGCTCTAGGAAAATATGATAGAAAATATTATGTGCTCTTGCAAATACCATCAGTTTGCATACAACGTAGGGCCAGGAAGCCATAACTCGTCGCTATTTAATTCAGTGAGTCTATTCAACAGGCTATTGTGATCGGATTTGGCGTTCGTTGGATATTCAATATCACTGGGCACATGACATCCATTGTTTTTACGCGTGTAAAAGGACACCAAGCGCCATTCCGTCTGGGTTACACGCCACACAGTCGTAACATAAACCTGTCACATTCGCTTTCTTTAGTTATTCTTTGTTAGTGCTAAGCTTTCACCTTCTCTAGCGTTTATTATTTAGCGTAAAGTTTGCAGCTAACTTTTACCACTGTGTAAGAATGCTAAGTTTGGTACCTAATGTTAGTCGGAGCTGGGGGAGTTATTAAGTTTAGGATGTAAGTTAACTGTTTGTGTACTTGTGAATTAACGTCAGTGGTAACATCTTAGAGTGTGGAGAGAACGCCTAGCGGACGACAATAGGCATGTACGCATCAGTGTGTGAGATCAAAAAATATCTTATGAAATACTTTCAAAATCTTAGAAGTTTTATTTTAAATTTGAACAAAATCGTAATCTTTTCCATTAACATGAAAAAGGCTTCGATGTTATCAGTGTAAGTAAATGGTAATCCCATTTTCGTTCCATTCTGGAAGATTAGCCTCTGATTTGCGTTAGGACTTGGGGATACAATTGGAATGCCAATGAACGATTTTATCTCAAGTTTCATTGTCAAAAGCGTCTACGTTTTGGTTGACATTTTCAAATTTTAAACATGAAACCGATGAGATAAATATTCTGCAATGTGTTTATTGTCATATTGTTTTTACAAAATTGAATTTAATTTATGAAAGAAATAGTACGATAAGTAATTTAATTACTTACCTAGTTTGACAGAAAACAGGAAATGTATTCACATTTTTATAATATCGTAGTAAGTAAGAATAGTAAAATGAAACGGTTATTTGTAATTCGACGATAACAGAAAACAAGCTTTGCACGGGCTAGCATTTGTGTGTAAATCGTCACATTTCACTTATCGACGGAAATAAGTACATCCCCGCACTAATACCGGTAATTTAATAAGTATGTACATAGGTACGTGTGTGATATGATAATAAATTTATAATTGCTTAATTATCAATATAACTATGTAGATAGAACAAATGGGTGCACGAGCCCTAGAAATATATTTAGGGACCAAACCCATCTAAACGACTAAGGAAATTTTCTACATCGGACAATAAACACAAAAATGTGTCTCTTTTCCCTTACAAACTGAAAACAGTGATTGAAATATGGATATTAATACACCTCAACGCAGCTTACCCCTACGCGGATGTAGAGTCGTTAGTATATACGTATGCATATATACCTAAATATAAGGTCAATGATTTCACTTTTATCATCATACATAAAGTGCTCAATATCGCATCATAAATACGTAGTGATAATGCGCACCATATTGGTCTACCAGTTATCTTTCTTCGAAGAAATTCATATCGTTAGGTCACGTATTGTTTGGTAACTTTATAGTACTTGTGTAATTTAAACGTGTGCTGATGCACATAGGTTCATAACTTTCTATATGCAGTTCCGAATTATGTAATATTATCGACTTATTTAATTGAAGGAGAAAGCGTCTCCATGAAGATGATGATGCTTATCGACTTATTTAATTAAAATAATGTAGTCTAATCAAGACTAAAGTGCGTCTCTCACACCAAAGTTCAAAGCCGCCCGATCCTATCTCTGCTCTCATTTGCCCGTTCCATTTATCAAAATAATAAATTAAGAAAGCGTCTAGATCCCACTTGATCGATAGCTTGGTTAGCAACAACTTTAGTTTCGGAACGTGCAAAGTTTGTACATTGAGTTACGCAATAGCTAATCCACAAGTACCCTTTTCAAGTACAACATATTGATTTTCCCGTTCCGCCTTATCAACAAGTTCAACAACTCGTTCTAGATATAAATTCCTAATTTTGAATATCGAAAATTGCTTCATAAAACTTACCCTTGCACCTGTGGGAACGTTGAACTTCCCAAGCGTTCTAAATCTATTTTACCGTCATACAAGTTTTTGAACGAGTTCCAAATATACCTCTTTCGTATTTCTTATATTTATTGCCCTATTTTAGACTTGCAAAACAGTATATTTTCGGAAAGTCATTGCCAGAATATTACGTAATATTGAAGTATATCGGCACTTTTAGCTAGTCGTTATGTTATTGAATTATCTACAATATTTTATTTTATTGCGTTGCGAATCCATATCGCCTTATGAAATCCATTAGCAAATACTAGTAAAATCATTTATATTTTTCAAGGAATCTTATCTGCGCGTAGAAAGGACCACCCAACAACATATTTTTCACGTGTAAAGCTTTACTTATAGTTTTATAAATATTTTCTGAATTTATCTTCTGAAACAGTACTAGCGCAGCAAG
This sequence comes from Eilema depressum, assembly GCA_914767945.1. NCBI lineage: Eukaryota > Metazoa > Arthropoda > Insecta > Lepidoptera > Erebidae > Eilema > Eilema depressum. Next base: position 9,181,898 of record OU612026.1, read on the forward strand.
CATTTTGCGCTTTATATATTTTATAGTAGCAATATCTCTTAAGATAAGCTACCATATCTCGATATCTTCGATTTATTCATGTCCCCGCATAAATTTTACTCGATGTAGGTAGTAGATACTGAGATTGAACAGATATTTTATACAGCTATCTATTCAATCTCATCAGTGTAGGTATAGTTTGAAAGTTTAATGTTCAATGTGACATTTTAATTTTACAAAACATTGATAAGGATAATTAAAAAGATCTTTTCATAATATCTGAAATGATTTTATAGGATTAACATTAAAATAATAAATATAATTTAAATTTGTCTGTCTGTATTGATTTTAGTTAAATTCTTCCACTTCATTTCAATAATGCTTTTTCATGGAACAGGTAAAGCTGATACTGTACAAAGCTTTATATTTTATGAATACCTACAAGAAGATTTAAAAAGCCAAAAGACATGATATTGTACCTACATATATAACGAAAATAAAACCTTATTGTAGCTAGAATTCATTTAACAATATTGTGTTCCTGCAGTCGCCGTTGCGATCCACATAATCTGGATAGAGCCAGCTTATCGCCTGCCTGTGTCTATATACAGAGACAGATTAAGATGTGATTGTTGAGTTTTCTCTTCTCTAATATACCTTCTGTGGCGCTCAATTTTTCACGCACCATAAATCTTTATGCATTGAGCTGTTTTTGTTACAATGTATGTACTACTCATTACCTTCTCAGAATTAGTGTTAGATTAGTAAATAAATACTTTTATGATACGATTCTGTACCTTATTTCTGTGTACTAATAGATCATTTCTGTTTTTCAGGTATTTTTCGACACTCAAAATCCGGTAAGGGACGCGGTAAGAGAAACTTTAAACGTGAAACGTATTATCATAAAAGTCTCGTTGAATTTCAAACGATCATTGAAATTCAAATGGTTGGAGTTGGACGGAATCGTCACAGTTTTTCCTAATTGCCCGATATCTGGTTAACATACTTTTTAAACGAGTAATAAAAGTGATAAAGTTAAGATCGTGAGAACTTCTAAGTGGTTTTTAAATGGAGACTTTTCAAGTCCGTTTCAACTTATTTTTTATAATAAATTCACTGCAAAGATATCCATTATTATATTCGAATCTACAATAGAATAACTCTTCTAGACAGTATTTAATATTACAAACGCGCGTGACAAGCGTTCATGAAACAAAAAAAACAGTAAAAATATATAATAAAAAGACGCTTTACGAAAAGCGGTTCATTTTGTTTGGCAACGTAACCGCTTTCTGTGTACTCAGTAAAAAAAAATCACACAGAACAGGTTCTCTCATTCACGGCTCGACGCTGCGCACTGCATTTTTCATTCGCAACCTGAAATCGTGCTCGGCATAGGTATATCTACATTATATTTATCTATCCGATGTTTCGGACCAAGGCCGCCTATATCTCCTGCAGTAAAGGGTTCATTCGTAAAGTACGTAAAATAGATGTTACTAGTAAAATGCGATCCTACATATATTATGTAATGGAAACCAAAAGTAATGTGTTCATTTGGAAAATAAGTATAATTCTTATTATAAAGATTTGTGTTCGCATACTTAAGGTATGTCAATGAGGAGGTATCTCCCGGTTTCTCATGCGTTTGTCAAACTACTTAGGTACTATTTTAGCGTTTAGAATTCAAACAAACAAAAAGGCGTTTGGTTACACCGGGCGGGATGATGAAATACCCGCATCTATAGGACACCGTGACGTAGATAACGCAGAATTGTTTTATAGATTCGATCGTAACATCCTTATTTTATATACCAAGTATAATTTGGAATTGCAACAGACGCTTATGTGAACATTAATTGAAAAGCAAAAGATTTAACTAAAGCTTTTGAAGTTGCAAGAGAGAGTGCTTAATACGTTACGCCCGTTTGCACATAACATTCTGTTTGAAACTACTGTCGACTACGGGCCACGTCATAATATCACTCACTGTACATATATACTGAGTGAGAGACTACACTATATATAACAGATCGTTGGCATGATATCTGTTTACCTAAAATATTATTAAAAAATTAGGTTGTTCGTGAAAATAATTTCTTTACCTAAGAAGTACCTACTTAAATTGCTACATATATGCAAAAAATATTCTGTTGTGAACGTGATTAGTGAAAAATTCTACTAACTTGTATTCAGTAATAGTAGTTTGCCCCAATTATAACGCTATTATTCAATTAGGTACATCACTATGCACCTTGGAGAATAGTCATGAAGAAGAAAAATAAACTTCACTAGTGTAATATTGTAGTAATAAGTGCTGAACAGAGGTGAGGTATTTCCCCAGTCGACCAGAGTACTGTAAATGATCGTGGTGATATCAAATCATCGCATGTAACATTAATAAATCGTTTATCAAATATCAAATTGCAACAGAGCTGTTGTAACCGCATAGAATCGGGTGACTTTTTGCGATATTCTCTACATTGCTCACTCGTCTGAACATGGGGTGTCGTGTCAAATGAAATGGGAAATAGCAATTCCGCCCATATTCTGCGAGTATATCGCGGAGCATTTCGTACACTATTTTGTCCAGGGTTTGTGAAATATTCTAACGTAGGACATATTTTTACCGTTTTGGGACTAAGTAATAAACACTTAAATTGAATGAAATTTTAAAGCATTTAGCATGCTAACTATCCAAATCAATTAAGATAGGAAAAAGCAAATCAGCTCAGGTGGGATTCGAATCCGCGATCTTTCCCTCACAGGGGGAATGCTCTAATTTTCTTCTTTTTTTTTAGATTAAGATTCTTTTAGATGTAAACATTCATCATTGTAAACTAAAACGCCATTTACCTCATGAAACTCACCGTAAATCTATAAAATTCCTCAATCTATTACCTTATTTTGTATCACTTAATATCATCATTACAGCGTAGTTAAATTTACGACCTTATTGACTTATTTTGACGGATTAAATAAAATTACAAGTAATCGGTCATTTTGTTATTAAATGTTTTATACCGTGAGCTTATGCTGGTAATAACAAACTCGTTTATCATTAAATCAATTAACACAACTTCATGGTCATTACCCGAAAATTTTTATTTACATAAAATAGTTAACGCCAAAACTCAAGGTGATAAAATTTTATTATCAAACTAATATCAAGGTCTCCTATTGTCGTGAATGCCAAGTTTTGCGATGCTTATGTATTGTTTTCTGGCACTATGGAGCGACCCTGTTCTGGCAGTATTCCCCTATAACGGTTCCTTTAATGTCACAGGTCAATAAAGGCATAACTGGGCCGTTAAGTTAGCTTCACTAAAAGTGTAATGGCTTGACCCCAATGTTTGTGTAAATCTACGGTTTAGTAATTGCCCTATCATTCAGTACCATTTGCTTAATTTGGCTGAATTCGTTCCTTCTGTTTGAATGAATATTTTGTTCTAGTTTGTTACGATATTACGGTATTACGCGAATATTACACATTGTAGTAAAACTATTTTTGACGGCTATAACACTAAATACATAAATTGCTATAAAAATTTCAATAGTAAAATGATTTGGTAATACTGCAGAGCATAGTTTAAGGGGTAATAGTTACCTCATTTGACTCTTCCTTCTCTTCTCTACCTCTGTATGTAGCAATTGCAAATCTTTCAAGTGTTTATAGTCCAAGGAACCGTCTTACCATCGCCATATAGGTACATCGTACAGCTCAGATCGTACTAGGCTAGATAACATCAATGAATTGCAAACAAATAGTTCGTGCAATTCAAGTTATTATAATTCACCGCCGGCGCCTAACGCGCTCATTTCTAGTTTAAAATTGGTATATGAAAACCCAAAGTTCGTTCGAGCTCAAAACTTGGAGTGCTCGATAACGTCGTCAATTAGTGGGTCTACGTCGAGCGCTCGTTCGAAAATGCCTATGCCTAAGTTTACAGCCTTCCTCGAGGCTAGGGTTGATACGTTAAGTGTAAGGGGCTTACTCGCTAATTTCTCCAAGGACTAAAGATTATTACTAGTTGTATTAAGTACTACCAAATCAAAAACAATATTGTATTTAATAACTCGTAATATAAAAAATTGTAACCTTAAAATGGTTACCATAGAGCGCTATCTAGTAACCAATTAGTTACATTTTCTTTTTGTTAAATAAATCGTTTGTGCACAAATAATGTTTTGTAAGTTATAGGTATAAACTTCTATGAGCTTAATATCTAGATTCTGAATATTATATTTTAACTTCGCAGAATATTTTGTAGTCCACTTCACTTGAACGCTGAAAAGATCTAATAATACATACAACTTAATTACAAGGATTAACAACCGAAATTGAAAAAATATATATTTGTTACAATAATAATGTATTAATGTTAAATTGTTAATGTACAAAACAAACAATAAAACCAAAATATATTATACTTTAAAACTGCATCATGACACGCGGCCTCTCAGTCCGCTTTGACAACCCTGAGCATGTATTTTACTTAAAGACGAAATAATATACGTGTTCGCGTACCTTGTGTAGTAAATCTTAGTAATCGTGTGTGTAGTTGTAATGAGGCGGTAGGGTTCCGTATGGATAATTATAGTGCAATCTAGTGTTGATTGCGAGCTGCGAATGAACTGTTTATATCCACGTAATGCATTGCATCTCTTCAGTAAAATCGCTTCCTTGAACTAATTTAATGGGTGCAGTATAGGGATGGGATATGGTGTATTTTTTACAGATTTTTATCTATTTAAACGTTTTGTAGATATGTGTACGTACTCCAAACATGATTATTTTAAAGTATAAATCAAACAATTAAAAACATCAGAGGCAGATCAAGATGCCTTCATTACTTTGCGGTGAACGCTCTTGGAAAGTACCTCTATAAAATAAACAGTTATAATAGATTAACAGGTTCATTTTAAAAAAACAAGACATCGCTAAACCTTTTGTCATGCATGATTAATATGCTTAATAACATATAAATCATTTCAAATCAGCTCCAAAGTGAAGACATCAGTTAAAAGAAAAGTATACAAGCTTTCATAACAAGACATTATTAGCAGTTAATAAACTCTAAAACAAGTTATGTTTATAAAACACAATCGATAATAAACTATTCTCAGAATAGAGTCTCGTGTTCTCATCAAACTGAACTTTGAAAAACTTATTACATCGCCAATGTTTGGGCGGGCGGTCCGCCCAGCGAGGTTAACGACCTCACTAATAACTTCCGCTTACCTGCAAACGCTAGTCGTTAGCCTGGAGGCTAGGCTTTAGGTTGTGATGACAAAGAACTTTTATGCAACTATTGTGAAAGAAATGTCGGATTTACAAAACATTGACTGTTCATGCTTTTGAAAGTTGTCTCTCTTTGTCCATGTTATGATATTGTTTTGTTTTTGAGGATCTTTAGTCTCTACATAGATGCCTAGTGTTCTGAGCTCAATTACCACACGGAGTAGGTATAGGCACGTAAAAAAAAATTGCAATAGTTATATGATATAGCTGACCGGGTCACTCTTGCAACCAGCGTGCATGTGTGAAAACATTTATGAAAGTAGAAGTAGTGAAAGGCATATTTCATCTCGTAGCAAGTGGAAAAATGTTGACTTGTCCCTGTCTACGTCAATGTAAAAGAGGTTTAGCTGTTTATGTACGAGTCCCTAATACGTATGTAGGTATATAGATAATACTTTATGTCTGTAGTTTGTGCGATACTATTTTCAAGCTCTCAAAAATATTTTGACTTTGCCTCGCCTGATGGTAAGCTGAAGGCAAAGTCTCTGAAAAGAGGGTCACCATTACAGACATGTACCATGTTACAATGGTGGCACTCAGCTTGACGGCCTCATCAGATGCTTTTTCACGCCCCGCTTAAAGGACCCGGGACTATAGGAGGAGGGAAACACGTGAGCTGGTAAGGAATTCCAAGTCTTAATAGTGCGGCAGAAGGAGTTGCCGAATCGCTTGGTTCTTGATGGAAAATTTTGCACCGTATGCGGGTTGCATCTGAGTCCTGCACGTGTTGTCCTATATAGGAAAGGAGAGGGTGGGATTACTTGGAAGAGCTCATCAGAACATTCACCATGGTAGAGACGGTAAAATACCGCCAAAGATTTTCGATAAAATTCATTTTCGTGTGTTGGTTTCGGACGATTACTTTATCTATACTATTATATAATTGTAAAGTGGTCGTGTCTGTACATTGGAGATATTTAAAAAAAAATACTTGGGTTATGTTATATTAACGATACTGAACACGAAAATATATTTTTTTCATTTCCTGTCTGTTTGTCTGTTTGTCTGTTTGTCTGTTTGTCTGTTTGTCCGCGATGGACGCAAAAACTACTGAACGGATTTTGATGCAGTTTTTTTTGTTAGAAAGGGCTTGATCAGACTTAAAATCTTACGTTTGTTTCATCGCAATCGGTTGAGTAGAACCGGAGTTGTGAACAATATTGATATTACACGGAATATGAGCGGCAATATAGATGGCGCTTTATAATATTATTGGTCAATTTTTATAGCTTATTACATTCGGGCAAGTATGTAAATTTATAGATTTTATGTTTACATACACAATTGTGTAAACCAATACGTTTTTAATCATGAAATTAAAATTTGAATTTTAATGATTTAGTACCAGAATCATAACTAGATGGCGTTCTTGCGTTTAAATTCAAGCTATCGTTTGGTTTCAAACTCCCGATATACCCGAACCGGTATATTGAACTTAATTTTTTAATTTCTAATTTGTCATTGTGAAATAGATGTTCGTACAGTAGTCTTAAGATCCGTTACAAAATCGTTTTTCACGCAAAGATAAGTAAGAGCTTAATGAAGTTTATAGTTGAGTAGAGTAGACAAGAGATACAACGGGAAAGGAGAAGAAGAGGGTGGAAGAAGAAGTCGCCATACCTTTACCCTTCTTAAGGTATGGGGACTAGAGACTAGAGAGTCGAGTAGATATCCAGGTAGAAAGATTATTTTATACCACTTAAGTGGCAAACAAGCACACGGCGCACCAGATGGAAAGTGGTTACTGTGGCCTATGGACGTATGCAACACCAGGGGCGTCACACTCGCCTTTCTTGAAGTACCCCATCCCATACTGTAATAGTGAAGTCGAGTATAGTGGCATCGAGTAGAGAGCCGAATACAGAGTGAAGTATTACGTCGAGTAGAGAGTGAAATACAGAGTGAAGTAGACAGCCGAATAGAGAGGCGAGCACAGTATCTAACCTTTTTTTATATATACACTACTTAGGTCGCAGACAAGCACACGGCCCACCTGATGGTAAGAGGTTACCGTGGCCTATGGGCGAGTGCAACACCAGGGGCGTCACACTCGTGCTGTGCTCTAAGAACAGAGAGATTCTGTGCCGTCAGCGCAGAAGATAAGTAGGACAAAGCCTTTGGTTTTCCCACTGACAGCACAAAATCTCTCCAATGAGCTCTGGCTTCCCTACTCACCGTCGGAAACATAACACGAGGTTATTAAGCCACAATCTTCTGAAGGGCGGAGGTACTTCCCCAGTCGGAATGCTCGATTGGAACGGATATACCGTCGTGTCCTACCTCCTCTAAAAAATAAAGGTCCTCTAATCAGCGTTCAATGCGCAATTCTCTGCACAAAATTTATAACACCACGCGATTAACGACATCCACGCGGGCGGAGCCGCGGGCAACAGCTAGTTGTACATAAAATTGATACGGTAGTTTGAAACTTCACTTTTAACAGTTTCTAACTAAAGTGGTTTCTATTGCAATATTCGCCGAGCATACTATATTCCAATACTTTGATTCCAGGCATGTCAATTTCATAGAGAAAAATGATATTCAGTTGACATTATTGAAGACAGAATTTAATGTAAGATACATCAAAGAATGCCTGTTTCGCTCTAGCTTGAGATGTAAAGACAGTCTCTGAAAGCTTTTCACAAATTGTTATGTAGGTACAAAGAATCGATAGCTATATAAGCCTGATATTTTGTTCTCTTTAAGTGCTCTTCATTTTTGAAGGATATCTCGTCTCGTCCTTGGCCGTAGGGCATTGACATAGTAATCTCGCCCCTATTACGAGGGATGAAAAAACAGTGTGTAAGGTTGGAAGTGAATCAAATAGTCGCTATGCTAGGTGCTACTGCGACAAGTGTTGTCTGTGCAAACAAGCAGGTAAACTATCCTATGTAAAGAATCCTATATGGTATAGTTAACAACTTGTTCAAGATTGAAATCCACTTACGATTTGGCTTATATGATTTCTATCGTAAACTATTCCTAAAGATTTGTAGCTGAAGTTGTGAATTAGAGCGTTGAATACTTTTAAACCGTTTACAGTTCGAATCGTATCTGTTCCCTTCAATATTCAGTAGATCAAAACAGTGCAATCCGCATAATGAATCGGGTGCTTGATTGAATCCATTGTCATTTCAAGACTAAGTTCAATCCCACGACCCAGATCCGACCGCAATACGATTCCAATACTTGCGCACAGCCTGGAGCGATGCAATGCAGATTATTTATGGTATGTTCACGCAATATTAGCTACTACTTCAATGATTTAAAGAATAGAATGGCATATTGTGTTTATGTTAATAGCATGCTTCGGGGCATACAGTATTGAATGCAGTGATGATTTAGTTTTCATTCAGAGTTGGCAGGTTTGGTAGTGGTAATTGCTGTCTGGGTAGGTATAAATATGTGTGGTATTACATTTTGATCAGCTTTAAATAGAAAAGTTAGTACAATATTTTGTAAAATCTAAAATTGTACATAACGCTAACTAAAAAAAAATATTTGATAGGCTGATTTGAATATGGAACATACCATGGTAATATGCCATTTGTAACTTTGCAACACTAGCATGATGAAACGTAGTTAAACTGTCCAACTTAAGTAAACTTAATAGATAAGTCAACTATAATGCAAAGAAAACTGTAGGAAATTCGTTAGGGACACCATAATGTAATTTACATGCATAATTTGGGAATAAATTAAGCGAATGGAAGCGATTTTCACACTAGCGATGAATAATAATTGTTTCTCACGAAATCCACGACGTCATGGTTACTAATAACGATTCTACGGTCGATTTCCAAAAGTACACACATTTCCAAATCTTATTATTAACTCAATAAGTATCTATAAAAAATATCAAAGAAGTATAACTCTGTATAATTTGTATACGGCCTAAAATATTAGGCTGAATATAAATGACAATACCGCGATTAAAATATCACATTGCAAGCCAGGGGTCAATGACCAAAAAATATTTTACGTTCTATTTTCGTTCAAAAATGTAAAAATATTCACGCTATTTTTATAAAAGTAGGCTTCGTATTTTTCAATATATTTTATTCACAAAGTGAGGTGGTAGCTGTTAGCGTTAGATTGGATTTGGACAAATTCACAACAGATTGATAGCACCGCCATAGTTGTTTGTCTGACCGCTGAATTTTATCAACTGATTGAATTCGATTTCGACAGCTGCACCGTCAATTTTTTTGGCGGTTTTACGTCAATATTTGTTTTCAAATATAGGGAAAAAATAGCGTTATAAAGTTATATCCGTTTACAGTGAATGTTTGTTACTAGTTATAAATGGCTGGTGTTGGTCCTGCTTTGAAGTTTCGTAAATAAACTTCCATTTGAATTTATTTGCGGAGGGTTGTGTGAGTTCCTTTTCATGTTATTTTCGTTACGAAATTTGACACTCCTAATGACACTATATGCATTGATTGATTTGTGATGTAAAAACCAGTGTAGTATACATAAGTTAGTTGCGACTTTGATTGAATAAGATTAGACTTAAATTTGGTGAAGAGATTCGGATAGGTGGTTTGTTCACCAGCTACCGTCTGATGATAATACATATTTATAGGAATTAGTTACACTTCCTTCAGAGTAGAGAAAAGAGGCTTCATATTTACTTCTCAGGGTACACTCGAGACTTTCTAACAGCACCCTAGGTAGATACTTATGCTACTGATCAGAACCTACTACCAGAACCTTTGAAATAAATTACCACCAGAAACATTTTTCTAAGTCAACAAACATTAGGTACTTGTCGTTAAATAAATGTAAGGAGACCATTTACCTTATCCTGCTAGGGAAAGCGTGGTATTACTAAGTTTTATCACACAATAAACTGGCAACACTCAAAGTAATCACAACACATTTCAAGCCTTTATCTAAATTAAGATTAGCTGCACGCAACGTCGATATACAAAAACGTCGATTTTCTAGTCTTTCACTATGACGACAACAGACCATTTAACAAACTAGGATTTGTATCTAGGACACCGCTTTTATGGATATTTGGCAACGGTTATATCGCTCGTAGTTTTCTAGCAACAACTATACATTGCCGGGATTCAATGGCACATAATTCACTTCTTTATTGGTCATAGTATTTATTACCAGTATTGTATAATGAATGTATTGATAAACTAGTTTTGTTGGCTAGTTCTATAATAGCTATTCGTATTACCTAAGTATTCTTACATTGATGATTGAAAAACTAACTAGCTATATTGAAACCAGACCAGAGTTTGAAATAAGAAATATTTTCCTAGTGTTCATTTTTCTATAATAAGCATTATATAGGTAGCTATATAATATATTTATATAAAAACGGATGTGATAAATATAGGTAGCATAAATATTAAACTTCGGCACTGTTTGGCCGATCACTTTAAAAGTTAGCTCATCAGAAGGTGATCGGTCAAAGTATTTTTTGTAGTTTTTTTTGTTTGACACAGTCAACAGTCATCCACGCGCAAAATGGACGATCTCAATCGGGAAGTTGGGACCTAACCCTCTCTCACTATCTATATCCTTTATTCGTACCTACACATTGTGACATCATCAGAGGCATTTTCCCATATTCCTATTTAACCTTTCAACCTCAACAGGTAGCAATGCGTGAGACAGTTTTGATATTGCAAGCGTTTTTAGGTCACGGTAATCGCTTACCATATAGTGGATAGTGCAGTATTGCTGCTTAACCCATTATGGACTAGCGATCCCGTACGGTACCACTTTTTCGCGCGTTTTGTTTTGTCATCCTGAACCAACGGATGATGCGATAGATACACTTAAATTGGTGCAATCGAAGCGAGAAAGTGTGCGCTATTATTCGATGACCGGTGTTTGACAGTTATTGTCTTCATTTGAGTGTAATTGATTGCAGAAGTGGATGTGGCAATTTTTTTTTCCCAAAAATGGATAAGCTTTTCAAGTAAGTACCTATATTTCTATAGTTTTGTAGTTATGCGATCATTTTATTATGATTATATATTCTATAAGAGTGCTTCGATTGTGTGAATCAGTTACATTAGGCCAGTTCAAAAAAAATGGCGGTAATATGGTTTGCTAAAGTTGCTGGTACCATATGGTACCGCTAGTCGCTTACCGTGGCTTTCGAATTTTTCACTTTTTTGGAAGTTAGTGTCGTAAAAGGGTATAATGTTGTAGTTATATTTTTATAACATCATTATAAATACGTAACAATAAACATAATGTGAATGTTTTCCAAAGTAAATTATTTTTTGTTGTTATTTAGCTGCAATTCGAGTATACACAAAACTATTTTGCTGCTATTTTAGAAGATTATAAAGAGCTTGAGTTTCACCAGATCTACATAGCAGCTTCAGAGCCCGCCGTGCGCTTAGACGAGGATTCAGAAGATGAATACACTGGTGCATTCAGCAACAATCTAAGTGTTCGGCAGCTCAGCGCGCCTTGTTGGTATTGTTAGCGAAAAGTACATGAAAAAGACCTCGTCGTGAATGTCGACCACGTAATATATATTCACCTGAAATTCAGCCTCGAAACAAGATCTCAGATCAAAATACTTCTGGGGGCGAGGACGTGGTCGTATTAGTTCACGTGTTACTGGACGTGGAGCAGTTCTAGGGCTAAGTCATCAAGCTCCAGTTGCTCCGGTGATGATACAGATAGATCGGTTGATGAACCTGCCCGAAAAACGCAAGACTACCAGCGCGTACCTGAGTGAAAGGAGGTCTATCAAAGGAGTTACCTGCATTTTCTGAAGGAAATGTGAAAAGTGCGCTTTAGAAAATTGCTCATCGCGAAGAAGATAGCATTGCGTGAAGTGCGATGTAGGGCTATGTGCTGCCTGTAACTATCAATTCCATACTATGTAATTGTAAAAATATAATAAATAACACATTTTTTACCGTATACTGTGTATTTTATTTTCATTCTTGCAGAATATACCTAATAGTTTACCAATAAATGACAATGTTAAAATTAGAATGTTGCTACGGTAAGAGACTAGCGATCCCATATGGTACCAGCATATTCCGTGTGAACTAAGCCTTAGATCAAATTTTAAATGCTTGTATCATGTTAATTAGGCCCTAATCAAAAACATATTAAGAGGAAAAAAAAATCGGGGACCTCAAAAAAACTCAGTCCATAATGGGTTAATGTAGATGTGTATAAAAATATTTCTGCAGTTTTTGTACAACTTTTTATGCCTTATCTTTTTCATGGCATCCAATAATGTTATTGGCATTGGCCGATAACAAAGTTCAATGCATTGCATTTTTTTATTTATGATGATACCTTTTATTGTATGTGATCGTAATTAGATTAAAATTAGGTACTTGGTTGTCAACTTAAATCTGTTTTATTTTAATTGAGTAAATGTGTAACTGTGATTTCTATAGAAACTCGTATGAAATAAAGAAGAATGATGTTACACTTTATTGCTGTCTTAAATAATACAATAGGTACCCAGTCTGACTAAGGACGCAAAAGAGTGACTGGTCAGATAGATGAGCAGTGTTAAAACTCGTTGCAAACCCCGAATGTTATTTTTACCTTGCAATTAAAATAATATCTGAATTTAAATTAAGAAGGCGATAACAATCTTACCTATATCTGAAAAGTCTTGTCAGTAGATAAATGTATAATGTTTATCTACGTTAAGAAATTAAGGAGTACCTAAAGAACGGCGTGGTTGTTTTGGGAGGGGGGCAGTCTTTAGAATATATTAAATTCCTTTGCCACCCGTAACTTATACGCGGTGCTTAGCGAACCGGATGTATCTGCGGTGTTGGTACTTATGTTAATGTCCTACGTTTCAGACTAGATTTCACCGATCAATGTAAACGCTATTAATACAATTAAAATTTAAACCGCATAACACTTCAATGACTGAATATTTTTGAGTAAAGTTTGAAATTATCAATATAATTAAACGACTATTTGGACACTTTTACATTTCTTTTAAAAATAATAATCGATTTGAGAATGGTCTACAATGTTTGCTTCAATATAATTATTATGAAAATTAAAATATTTTATATTGGCGCTATAAATCTTTCGAGTTTAACCTGCTTCGTATAAAATTGTTTATGGTCAAACTCACAAAAGCGCGGCAAATTTTTAACCAGTTTGAAATAAGAATACATTTTTTTTTGTTCATTCATCAATGACATTTGCAGTTATAGTAATTTTTTATATTGCCATTATTATGCCTCTTCGTAGAAACACGCGTGTGCTTATTACTTTGTAATTATGCGTTGATGTTTTGTTGCCGTGTTTCTCCTGCTCACAACTTGGATGGTTTATGCCACATCATGTCTTGCACGCTTTCTCCGCACCCCGTTCCATTTTTAAGCAGCTGTCCGTGTACTGTAGTATTATCGTTTTATTCAATAATGTTATCTGTTATTTGTAAATATCCAATAACATTCCATATGCCCTAAGTACCTTCAAGTAAAGCTCCGCAATAACTGTGTTATAACATTATTGATATATTTCTCAATGTAAGTATAACATAATGAAGACTGTCTTGCGTTATTGTTGTGTATTACTCTTGTAAAATTAATAAAGCTGTTCAGTTCTCATTTAAAAATAAAACATTTGAACATCTGTGTCATGAACAGACTAATAATTACTATCGTGGAAAAAGTGTTTGTGATCAAAATAATGAGTGCATTTGAAAAAATATTAATTAGAGTTAAAGATAAACAAAACTATTTCGGTTAAAATAAAATGCAAAACTGTTTTCACTTTATAACTTCGCCAGTTTAGCCTAGAACGCCAGAACTAATTTCCCAAGTTGTTGCAGGAATTCTATTTTCAACTCAGCAAAATTCAAATTTTGAACGCGATCTATTCTATTCCCAAACTTTTAATTCGCCTTTTGCAAACGGACAATGATTTTGCATTTTTGCACTTTCTAATTACTTATATTTCCAAGTTCATCTTATTATTATCTTTTGTTCTAGTATAATGCATCTGTGCATTTAATGAGAATTTTATTGAGGTACTAATTACTGTAGTTATACAGCTCATAATGGCATTTACAAATAGCTCGGTGCATGCGAAATTAGCACTACTGCATTTTTGTGTAGCACAATGATGCAATCCCAGAGCTCAGCAGTCGCTTTGTAAGGGAAATACTCTCATTCACGATTGTGAACATTTTGAATAAAAACGCTGTAGACGAAGTACATCAATAGAAGTGGTTCATTACGTATGCTTTAATTATATTCATTCTATGGGAGCAGCACGTTCTATTTCTGCATAAAAACATGACATAGGCGTGTCAATGTTAGTACTTAATTGGAGATTGAAGGCTGAGTAACAAAACGGGAGAGCTGTATCGATCACAATGGCAGTAATCTATTTACGTATGTGTGCAACGAGCCATTCAAACTTCACACAGGAAAGAATACAATGTAAATATTACAAGTGCAATCTGCGTCACCTGTGTCAAAGAGATTTGAGTGTCAAACAAACTTTTGACATACGAATGTATAAGTACGTATCGTACGGTACTGCTAATTTCTATACTGACTCTCAGTCCGTATTAAACATTGATTGATTGATCTATACCTATAAGGTCTATATTGCAATAAATAAACGAAGAACAAACATTTTTCTTCGTTATTTCTCTCTGCTTTCCTCTTTTGTTTTAAATACATTACCTACATAGATCAAACGATTATCTCTTCTGTGCCAAAAGTTGCATGTAAAAACTTCTGTACAAGTCGATACTTCTTTGTATGGTGTCAAAACAGTCTCACCTACTCACCTTGAGATAGTGGCTTATTTCTTACACGCCTGAAGCGAAAACAATGGTCGATCTTCTAGCAACACGTTATTAGCCCGGTTTGGAAACAATGATAATAACAGGCCAATTTGTTATAGGTACATACACTATTTTCCAATGCTTTGGTACGGTTCTAGGAGCTTAAAATTGCGTATATTGTAAATTATGATGTGAGAAATGAAATAGGTAAGCGTGAGAACTAATCCACTTATAATCCCTACCACGAGATCTTCCTGAAATTCGGGAAAATTAGTCCTGTATAAACGTTCGAAAGAGTGGGAATTCGATAACTTGGAGCGGCAACTCCACTTTATCGCATTTATTCACCATCCCCATTCCAGCATGGCGAGAAGACTCGTGTCTCCCGAGTCTCGTCGACCAATGAAAAAGATTCGACTCATAGTGAAAGACACTATAGAAACACGAGTCTATATACCCTGCCACGGAAAAGCGGCATTTTTTCCCCCTCTTTAAACAGAAAATCCCATTACGCTTAACTAAGATCATTTGCTAAGATAATAAACCAAAATAAGTCTAAGCCGATTTAAAAAAACAATATTCACAAATCAAGATTTACGTTTAATCTTGTCAAGAAAGAATGGAATCCTTAAATCTCAGACAAACAATGAAAAAGAACTGATAAATAAACAAGGCTTGCGTGGCTCGCAAAAAAAAATGGAGGCCAGACTGATTAAAAGATTGTAACGCTCATTTAACGCTTCGATAAACGCAATTACCTGCTGGGGATCTAGGAAGAGCTGTTTTCGCTCTCATTCGCCTACACTGCCACACCCCTTCGACTTTCTTAAAATCTCACTCATTAAGCTATCTTAGTTAGTTCATTATTTTATCATACCTGCGTACGATACAATAGAAAAGTCGTATCTCGTCTACTACATGTGTAAGATGCAGCATGCTGTTGAGTATTTCGATAAATTAAGCTTCTTGTGAATCTTTTCTATACGTACTGATTGGCGAGTAGGTACTGGTGCAGGCTTTCCCCTCGGAGTTGGAGGCATCGGTAGTCGCTTTCGTTAAAGCCCAGATAAACCAATTCGTGAGGAAAGTAGGAGTAAAATGCAACCGGAATTGATGTTCCGATCATCATGATTAAGTTCACGTTCATTGTAATACTTGCGGAAAATACATACATATAGTCACACCTGTAAATCCCCGAGGGGGTAGGCAGAGGCGTATTAATACCCACATTTCGCCAACTATTCTATTTTCTCTACCACGATAGGGGCCGAGTCTATTGCCGCCAGGCGGGCACTCATTCATGAGCTTTACGTTTACTGTCGGATGGAGAACAGCCGCCTACGACACCCACAGGAAGAGATGGAGTAGCCCTTTTCTATCCACCGGGTTCCAACACGGCTATCCGGTGTAAAATACAATAGAAAAAACCTACCCAAACCTAATAAATACATAAAAGTAATAGAAATACCTTCTCGCAATAATTTCTAGAAAGATATTATGTCACCAAAAACCATGCATATTGATGCAATGTTTACCTATGATGTGACTCCGTGAATAACTTTACTGAATAAAATGGCGATAGCGAATGCCAATAATCGTAAACTTCGGATATCGGAACGTGTATCCGCACGTAAAGTTATGAATGTTACATTCAATAAATATATGTCACTATTGCTTTTCATGGGTATGGAAAGTTAGCTGAATAACATGTTTTGGTTATAAATGTGTAAAATACATACCTATGATATTATCATTACAATTTATTATTATCTTATCAGAGTAAAAGTACTATTCTAAATCCGAAACTTGGGATATATGAATGGATGGACGGATGTCATTCTATCACACTAGAACGACTGTACGGATCTAGATAAAATTTGGCACAAAAATAGAATTTCGGTCTGAAATAGCGCAAAGACTTTATCCCATGAGTATGTTTCTGTGAGTCGCTGGAAGTGGAACAGTAATAATATAATACCTATATGGAAGATTTATTTATTTACTTTGTATAAAAACAACATTATCAGTTGTGTACCATACTTGTTATATTGAGTACATGTAGCAGTTTAGGGAAAACAATAACCACGAACTACATAGAACATTAAACCAACAGACTCAGATACTCGTGTAAACAATACAACCTACAACAAAGTCTTGCGTTATCTTCTCATTAAATTCTAAACGATCCAACGCTACAGACACGTTGCACTCCTTCAAACAACCACAACTGTCATTCATTTAGAGCATAATGTTAAAATAACGCTGCCGTTTGTGGTTGTAGAAATCGTGTGAGGCACCTTTATCTCGGAAACGAGCAAATGGTACAGCAATATCGTTAGTATCACAGAACAATGGTAACATAGACAGACATCCCCTCGCTATTTAATGAACACGAGGAAGCCCCGTTATACTCTCTAGGCTGATAACGCAAGTATTGAAACTCTTTGCTTGTTTGCTGAATTATGTTTTTACTGTCAGGCTGTATGACATATTACCTTTGGCTTTCACGGACGTGAAAGTTATTCGTGCTTGGTGAGATTATGACGTATGTGACTGAACATTACATTTAAATGGACGTAACTGTATTCGTACTACTTTGTCTCAAACATGACTGTAAACTGCCTCCATTGCAGTATCTTTTTACCAGGGGTTTATGGGGCCAACTAAGCTCTTCGGTAACAAAACCAGCCTTGCCTGCTAGCTGGTACATCTGCTTATTATGGACGAGGCTCTGATTACCCTTGCTTTCTTCAGGTTTCTGTTCGATGACCTCGTCAGATGCTTTTCGCTCTTCACGTAATGAATCCGGTATTGTAGGATTAGAAAACAAACAGCGAGTTGATGAAGAACCCATAATTTCTATGGGACGGCAAATAATAGAGGTGTCAATATTCTACTAAAATGTTCCTTGTATTTCAATACATCCTATTTAAAACTATTATCTACCTACCTACATACTACAAGTCTGAATGTATGTGCTAACGTTTCCATTTACTGTGTTAATGAGTTGTTAGTCAGTTGTTTTTTTCTGTTATTGTAGTCATCGCCTTCGATATCATAATTTGCTTACGTCACAAGGATATCGCGGATCTTTGTGACGTAACCTCTGAATGGGAGTCTCAACTATGCTCGATAATGCAGTTAGCTTATCTCTTATCATTGTTTGTAATGAGATAATGCAGGTTTAATGTTGACACCTGTGTAATTGTGTAGTGGAACAATTACATGCTTCTGTCATTAGGTACCGTCGACGACACTACGATAATATCTACGTCACTATAGTTTGTAAACATCGATATAATATTTAGTTGTTTCATTTGTAAGTTTTAACTTGTATGCGGTATCAGTTAATGGTTTCAAGGAATTAGTATTAATTATCATTTAATACTAGAAGGATGATTATTCTAGAGACGATTTTTTTATCCCATTTAGATATTTTTTCAATGTAGTAATGTTAATTTAAAACATAAACTTGATATTGATCCTACTGCTTTATAAATAGTTCAGATTTGAATAATGGAAAATAAAGAATGAGTGAATGACCCATTCAGCTACGGGAGGTAGATTGTGCATGGATTCCTATCTGTTTTGTAAAGGCCTGGGGTTCTAACTTCCAACCTTTTGAACGGCTGCGAATTTTGCATAGATATAAAAATATGAGTCGACCTTATACAAAAAGCATTAAGGAAAAAGCTGAAACCGCATAAACTAGAACTATTTTTCATATAGTTGCTATCATTAATGTATGTATAAATCTGATAACTGATTCATAGATTGGCAGTTTTGGTTTAATGGCAATTTTTATAGGCAAATGATGGCAACAATTGAATGCTACTGGCATAGAAGGCAAGGCGTGACGTCATTCCGACAATGAAATGTGATGCCGACCGCTCAATCGCAATTTACTTTCGATTACAAAGCAATCATCGGCCGATACAAACGATACACCCATGTTTAGTGACTAAAATGCAAGTATCTATGACATATTGAACTTATTTAAACTTCTGTTGTTATTTAAAAACGATGTTGTGCTTGTGTTGCTGTGTGGGACCTTAGGATTATGATTATAGTTCACTAGTTGTTACTTGCGACTCCATTCGGGTGAAATACTGAACAGCTACCTACGCACAGGATAAAATACAACGTGTAGCAAAATGCCTTTTTATCCCGTGAGTAATCGCGATTGTTATCTATCTCTGTGCCATTCAGATATTGCAGTCATTTGGCGTGATTCAATAAGAAACCTCCATTCATTAATCCAAATTATCGCACGATTAGGTATATTAAAGTAAATTTATATGTGTACGTAGTTGTTACGTAGTGGTACTTTTAAATGCGTGAACCGTTTAGTTTCCACTTTTACCGTTTCCCGCAAAATACATTCTGTTTTCAAATAATTAAGCAAAAACGGTTCCAAAATTGAAACTGTTCTAAAATTGAAATAATGGTATTCATCATAGCAGTTTTTGTTTACACCTACGCTCCTTTGCGACAGCTCGTTAGTAAATCATAATAGAGTTCATACTTCACGTCCGTTCACGTACAAATCACATTAAATAATCATTAGACCACATCAAATTGACAATGTAGATGTGACGTCACGAATGACATCAACATTCCCGTTTTGCGGGTAGCAATAAAACGTTATATTTATGTGATAGGACACCACTACAAAAAAGTTTTCCAATAACTAAATGGAAGCTGCATTTGCCAAATGAAATACACCGTGAAGTAGAATTTACTTTTGTTTCATATTAATATTCTCTTAGAAATGCGTCTGTTTTTAACATAATTAAAACTTTCCTTGTACTACTTGCTAACGTTACGTGTGCAAATCCGAGCCCAAATCAATATTCTTTGATTTAGTAATTTGTATAATGTGTTCTCGATGGTCTTAGATTAAATAAATTCTCTCTTTTACCAAATTTTAGCGCATACCATCAATCGCACGAATTAGAATAGCACCGCTACAAAAGGTACCAAATGTGTCCCATTTTATGGATTAATTTGTTGCGATTTAAAATTGGTACACTAAATAGAACGCCTTATAGGTATTCTTGATTGAAATCCGTTGTCTTAACTGTTCCGTATTTGCTTTAATAAGGCGTTCTTTTTTTAATTTTACTGTCTAAAGTTACTGTAATAGTAAGGAAGTAATAACAGTAAGTAAAAGCGTGAATGGTCAATATAATGTTACCACATTCTGTGTAACGGTGTATGCGAAGTTTTTTAACATAACTGTTACGTTTTGTTACTCAAATGTACATAATTCAGTTGTTCGAATGTAATTCAGTTCAATTGTCCGATATATCGTTTAGTTGTTTTATTTGACTGTCGTATATAAATTATGTAATGGATCGGTTGAGTGATTTCGCGGTTGTATCGAATTATTATACAGTTTGTGTCGTAATTATTTAAATATGTAGCTTTGTTTTAAATATAGATATGCACTGAATATTGCACTCTTTATTATTTTTTCGATTCGAACTGCTCCAACGGTTTCGTTAAAGTTTTATAAGTGTATCGGTCGAAATCTACTCGGCGCCTCGTAAGTGACACGAGGAGGTGACCAACGCGTTTTGTATAACTCATGGTCTGTATTTGGACAGAGATGAATTTCCGAAGTTATCCGAAAAAAGGACACCGGCTCAGACAAACAGTTCCATAGGTTAGTGCAACAAAAAGAAACAAACAAGTTTATTTTTTTCGAAAACAAAATGTAGAAAGGAAGACACGAATTAATGAATGTAGCGTAAAATCGAGAGCACTATTTCACAAATACACCGATTGAACTGCATTCTAAAATTAAACTTTACAGAAACTAAAATGAATTGAGCCCGGGCAATGTAGGGGCGTTCGAATCAAATGAATGGACAGGATTTCGCTGAAACGCGCTATTAAAATTTTGTTGAAGTACAACAGACTGACACAAATGATACCTTAAAAAAAGTGAACGAATATTTTTCGAGAATGCAGTATTCATACTATTCATGCATTTGGGATGCTTTATCTATAATAAAGATAATGTATCCATAAATTTAAATTTTAAAATAAATTATGTAACACGACTACATAACTTTAACCCATTTAACCAGCAGACTGCGTAAACGTGTCGATTACATCTTCTTTCAAGTGAATAATATGTGGCGTCGATTATATTACTATTAATTTGTTAGAAATATTGGATAGATACATTTTACGTAGATTATATGAACAACAATGTTCCAGCATAGGTACTCGTACTAACGAAATCAAATAGGTATGTAGGGATAGGTCTAGCAAATATCTTGTCCTAACATCTTTGACTTTCTGTCTCAATTTGGCTACGTTTTTACTTAACTTCTTCTGATAATGATAACGCAATTAAAAACACATTTGCGTGCATCCTAAAGGGATAATACGAGGAAATATATGTGGTTCAGATGGGAAAACGCTTGGGGTTTGTTGAACTTCTCGAGCATTGAATGCACTTAGTCAGGTGGTACATTCCACTAAAGTTTCATCTATCCTTGTAACCCTTGTTCACGCCATAACTTAAGAACGACTGAACCAAAAGTTTTTTAATACGTTGTTGAATTTTCTTATGAAAATAAAACTTTATACTTAATATGTTGCAGAAAACTAAATAGGTAATTTAATAAATTTTAACGAGTACTTGAGTATTCCACACGGATGGAGCTGCAGGCAACAGGCAACAGCTAGTGCTTAATAAATGTAGGCTTCTGCTCTATATATGCTAGTAGAAGCCGTGCTTTCCGTGCCTGACACGTAGCTATGGTAATAGTTTCACTATTATCGACCTTTATTGCCACAAAAGTCTATACCTTTCAATCACATGTAACTATATATTTGTAAAATTATATGAGTGAGCAATTTATCGCAATCATGGTATATAGGTATCTGTTTCTTTTTTGACTCTGAACTGCCTGACTTTCGACCAGGTTACACAGACTGTTCCTCATAGTTCAGAATGATTTTAGAATTTAAAAAACCCTGTTAAAATTGCATTTAATACCTACGTTTATTTTCATTGGTGGCATTCAGCCTTTTGTTCAGAATTGATCATTACTGACTAAGATTTATAGAACCAGACTATTTTAGCCCAAATTGTCTTCATAAATCAAGCCACTGACTTTTTAGACACTTCTATTTTGAATCGAAGTTCGTTAACTTTCGTCCACCAGATAATCTTCCAGGAAAACATTTTGTCTCCAAGTTTAAATGAACCGCAGTAGAGAATTATTCGAGCCATTTGTTTGGTATTAGACGTTGTAATTAAATGCCGCGATGCCTAACGAACCTATTATGAGATATTTGGATAGTTTTAGCGATTCATTAAGCTACCTTTCACTAATTTTTAACTTAGTCTTTTGAATTTGCATACTGTGTAATAGATTTTGGTATTTTACGTAACGTTCAACCGACTAGAGTAGGTTTTCAGAATAATATATCGGCCCAGATGCTATTAATAAGAATCTATTACTATCATTGCTAGTGGTGCTCTTAGTTAAATGCTTATTGATAATATTGTACCATTTACTAGCTGTGTCCTGCGCTTTCACTCGCCTAGGTACTCGGGTCTATTTAGTCTTTCTTTTTTTTCATATAGTTCAGTTTCAAAGGATCATAGGGTAATGATAAATAACCTTTTTAATATTTTTTTTAAAATTCGCACATGTAGTTCTAGAGATTAGCACGTTCAAACAAACAAGCAACCTTTTCAGCTTTATTGATAGTATAGATAAGATATGGTAAATTTGATCTCGTAATTAAATCAATGACAACTAAAGTAAAAGGATTACACTGGAAGCCAACTAAGTACAGACATTTGATACGTAAAATCCTCGCAATTACAGACATGTCTATGGCAATATCCGTTATTATTCGGTTTTTTTTTACCTGATTTCATTAGTTTTCTTTCCGTTCCATGCTGTACCTACTATAATTTATGTAAATAAGCTTAATTGCACTTGAAATGTTTTCAGAGCTATTGAAACGTTGAAAGTTACGTTAGTTACCTACCTATACTTAGTTCAATTTTATAAAAACATGCATGCAACACACAACATCAAATCAGCTTGTAGACTTTGTAGTAGCGACTATTCTGACTGATAATAAACTGTGATATCCTTGTACTCTATGAAAATAAACGTAGGTATATTAAGGCGGCCGTAATCTGGCTTATGAATGAATGTTTTTTTAATTTGTTGAGGTGAATGTACAATCACCGTATCAATTATGTCTATGTCCCTAGGCAGCTCCGTGCGCATTCAAATAACGTGTATTCTTTTTTAAATCCTTTTGTTTTAATATCTCTTATTTTTAACACATTTTTAAATTTAAAAAAACTTATTTCTGTGCATACCTACTCATTTGGGACTATTGACCGTTACGAGCAGTGCTCCACTCTAGCATAAGCTAGATACGAACAGCACCAACATACTAAGACAATCTGTTAATTTTTGTGGCTTTAATATTTGTAGACGTAAGTAAAAAAAAACCTTTCTAAATTATTAAAATTAATTTTTGATTTTCTGCTCACTTTACGCAAACATCTCATGTATCGATATAGTCTCGTTACTAAACTGGAATCACTATTTGCTGGGCACGCTTCTTTATAGGTCGCCTATATAGGTTATTGAAATAGATAGTATACCTGAATGTCCTAGTCGTGTTTTTATTCGTTTCGCCTATAAATAGAACTTTGTTTACAACTATTGAATGTATCATAGTTATTATCTTAATTTTTCTAGAACAAATCGATTGATTAAAATTGTAACATGCCGCCAATTCCACAAGAAGACTCGGTGCTGTTATTTACTTTTAACATGTAAATTGTTTACACGTTGAGATTTATAGTGTTAGAATACTTGCGATATTTGGTTTCAGCGGTTGCGTGTACGAGAAACAAACATGGCGTCGGTGACGTCAGATTAATTTGATCAAAGTGGAAATGGCCTGAGCATTTTCCACGCTACTTGTTTCAAGTTGCTGTCAACGGTTCGGCTAATGCTTCCGTCGGCTTCCAATTTTAAACTTTTGATGGTGTTTACGGGCGCGGCACAATTTATGCGCCGTCAATATTACAGAATCAATTTGAGCACTTCGTGAATGAGTGCTCACTCGATTTACCGGAGACACCTGTTTTTTTTCTTTCTTAAAATGCTTTGGAAATTGTTTTGATTATCACGATTTGATATTCTCATCTTGTGGTTTCACAAATCGTGGGTCTCAGGGGTTCTCACCGCATGCGCAAGTAACTGATGGATACACCGCGATACAAATTATCCGGATCGGTACAGTTAACGTGAAAAGCACAATAATGGGATCCCACGGCTCAGGTTCAACGGACGACGCGTTCGTCACGCTTACTTGCGTACCACCAAGATTAGAATTTTATTACAGCAGCCTCTGCTACTTCATCAAAATATTGAGCTGAAAAATATGCATTAAGTAATAACCATTTATAATTTCAAATTTCGTCTTTTCCACGCTGGTAAATATATTTTAGTGAATGTGGTAAACGTTTCTTGTGAATATTCTAACAAACGAGATAGAATCGTATATATAGCTAAATAACATCTCGGGTATATTTTCTTTTCCGTCTACCAGTCTCATCAATCTCCGAGTCTGACCATGGAACGTTTTGAATTATTTTGATCGTCAACTGCTTCACGAATCCGTTTCGTACAAATCATAACGAATATAAATGTTAACATTAATTTTAAATTACGAAAGTCAACACTCTGAGGCAGGTTTTGACCTCGCATTAGTGTCAATACCATCGTTCTTCTCCCGATTGAATTAAATCTTTCACGGTTCCGTAATTCATATTATAACATTTTAATATGCTATGAAATTTAAAGAAGCAATAGAGAGCTGTGAATTTAACCGTCTAGAGGTTCTGTACAAAGAACACCTCATTCATAAAACACGTAGCAGTATGATCGGATTTATAAAATCATGAGGTCACTTCCTTCAAGAGCATTTACCCGTTAGAATTTAACCTAATCTGGATCGCTAGGTATCACTAGACACGCTGAAGAGTACTAGAATGGTTTCAGCTTGAATGCTACAGGTTGAATACTAACTTCACTTGAAATATCGCCTACCTATACCTACTCATACCACTTTTCCCACTAGAGTAGGCAAAAATAACAACCTCCGACCTGCGCCTGTCCTTCCAAACTTCCAGCTTCTCCAATATGAAGTAAATATAATTGGGGATTAATCGAACTTACCTGTAAGTGAAGTTCTATCCTAACTATACGAGAGCTTCGTCCAAAGAGATTAGGATTAGAAATGTTGTATCGCCGGCCCAATTTCTTGTTCTATATCAATATAAAATCATCACCAATTCAGTGAATATACTTAATATAATGAAATTCCTTACGTAATACCTTGAACTAGAGCAATTTTCCAAAGAAAACTTATCTAATCTAGTAGATAAATAGCCAATAACCGAATCTATGCAAAAAACTGATCGTTGAATTTGTTACCAGGTGACGCGGCAGCCGAATGTTCGCTCAGTATCAGTTGGCACGCCAGGGGTCACAAATGAACGGCACTCGTTCGCCGAGGGGCGAGTGCCGGCGCCCCATGGGCTGCCACCTTCACCAGGCGCGCGTGTTGGCGCCTGCATAGCCAGCAAAAGACTTCTGGAAGAAACTCTTGCCAAACCTGGTAAGTTGATTATTACCTATCTTATTAGCATCTGCATGAATCTCACAATTTTGCAAATGTCTTTAGACTATTGTGACAGCTTTCTATCAGTCGAACTGCACATTTGCTTGTTTATTGATGTAGAATAGCATTTCCAGTCATGTTAGCGACGCATTTGAAGTGTAAAAAAAGCTGAAATATTTCAACCATACTGATACAATATAATACAACCAAGATAAATAATAAATAAATAAAAAAAAATGAATTTACGAGTTAATCAGTAGACCACACAGTAAAATAGCTGCTATAACTTATTAATAATAGTTGTAAATTATGTTAAATTTACATTTCCTATTACATAATAGCGGAACGCATAGTGTCATTCATCGCCGTTTCCTGCCTCATAACATTGCCAGTTATTTAAAGAACTGTCGCTAAATATGGCTGTCTCGACTATTGGCCAGCTTTTTCTCTTTTGGGATTTGAAAATACTGTGTGCCGAATTTAAAAAGCTACACTTCGGTAAAAGCAACCGGAATTTTTTTCCGAGGCGCTGTCGAATGATTGACTGAATTAATGAGTGAATGAGGTGACCATAATAGAATATTTCATCCTTTTTCTATTTCAAACATCGAATGTCAATTATTTATATATTTTTAAATTTTGGTGACATTTGTCTTTTTCAATTCAATCAATTTCAATGCGGCCATATTATACACACTTCTATTTTATAATATTTACTACTGCAAAAAGAAATTATCTTATACGCATCAGAATGAATACAGCTAGAAGCTAGAATAAAGTGATAGTAACTAAGTGAACGGTACCTACTTGTGAACGATGGCACTAATTAGTGTGTCGACATTTAGGCTTGCATTTGAACGTTAAGCTGACCGATGAAGTACTTCTAACCATAGGGACTTGTTGGTATTAAACTCAACATACTGAACAGTTTAATAAATGTCAAGTGACGGGACGCCTCTATACTTAGTGCTTCGCTACAACCAAGTGCTCATCCTCTCACTTACTATCGACTTTTAGTCACAGTATGCTGCATTTAGTTGAGATATTGTAAAAGTACCTATTGGAGACTATTTCATTCAATTCAATGTTCTCTTCCTCCGCTCTTTAAACTCATATCTACTGGTATAATACATTTAGGTAACACCTATGAACGTGAAAATCATTTAAATTTATAGCCAGCTTTGTAAGCGAATGAGCAAAGCAATGGATCTGGGAATAAACGGTTACTTTTGATCGCTAGTAATTGCAATGTCTATTAACAAGTCGTAACCACTTCTACCCTGTAGGTGGTAATGATTGTGGGGTACCTCCAGTACGCTCAGGTTCAGAATGTCCAATTCTCAAAATGTCAAGCGGTTTCAAAATGTCCTATTCCCCTATTGTCCAATCCCAAAATGTCCAAAACTCATAATGTCCAAATCCCAAATTGTCCAATTCCCAAAATGTCCAATATTTTTTAAATTCAATAAGCACTCACAGTGCTCTTTTAAAAAACCTAACGAACAAATGAAAACAATCAGACATCATCAAAGTATTTATTAAAGTCATAATTTTTGTAATGTATAGTACGCTCAGGTTCAGAATGTCCAATTCTCAAAATGTCAAGCGGTTTCAAAATGTCCTATTCCCCTATTGTCCAATCCCAAAATGTCCAAAACTCATAATGTCCAAATCCCAAATTGTCCAATTCCCAAAATGTCCAATATTTTTTAAATTCAATAAGCACTCACAGTGCTCTTTTAAAAAACCTAACGAACAAATGAAAACAATCAGACATCATCAAAGTATTTATTAAAGTCATAATTTTTGTAATGTATAGTATGAGGGTAAAATAAAATAAGTCTGGCATAAATAGACAGTCCTTATTAACATTAGTCGTCAATTCACTATTAGTCGACGGAGCCCCGCTTCGCGGGGCTCCTACTTCTAGGTGGTTAAAAAAACCGAGTCGGATTGCACTGAGTCGGGGTGTTATCAAGTGTTAGTCCTTTTGCGAATTGGTCCTTTTGAGAATTTGTCCTTTCGCGAATTAGTCCTTTTGAGACACGGTAGGCATTTTGCGAATTGGGCATTATGCGACTAAACTGCTTATGGAATAAAAAAATATTGGACATTTTGGGAATTGGACATTTTGGGAATTGGACATTTTAGGAACTGGACAATTAGGGAATTGGACAATATGGGAATAGGACATTTTGAAACCGCTTGACATTTTGAGAATTGGACATTCTGAACCTGAGCCCTCCAGTATTATAATTCATAGGTCACGGAAATAGCTTATTATCACGTAGATTGTGTGCTTGTTTGCTACCTGACTGTCAACGCTCTTCGTTCCGTTCACGTAGCATACTAAAACACAAGGTCCCTGTTATTAGATTGCTCAGAGCAGATATCTGACACAATTTAAATTCCCACGCGTGCAAAATGTTTGTAAAGCTAAGAGCTATTGTAGAATAAGGCTATAATTAGACATTATACAGGTAAAGATAATAAAGAAAATGGCCGTTCATTTGAGGTTAATACGATAACGATGCGGCAATAGGCTCATCCCCCGTGGGACCGAATACAGACATTAGTGAAATGTTGCTGTTTATTCAACACTGCCTAAATATTTTGGGACAGATGTGACTGTATTTAACATAACATAACATAAACTCACGCCTATATCCCCGAAGGGGTAGGCAGAGGTGCTAGCACCCACATTTCGCCGTTTATGTTTAGGTCCCAATGTAATAGGTGGCGAGCCTATTGCCATTAACCGGGCACTTATAAATATTTAAGTATGGATAAATATTTATTCTGTGGTATGGATAAGAGGTAAATTGGCGAGGGGTTCCTATAACCCGTTTCTTGCTGGCTTGCTTTGCAAAGGGAAGCAGTGATAGAGATGTTTAATTCTATACAAGATTACTATGGTCTTTTCATAAGAGGTAAGACCTTTTCCATCGGTTCCCTTTTGAAAATGCTCACCCTTCGCTACTGTAGAGCACATAGAATACACTTTCTTGCGTTAACTTTTATATAGGTATTTATATTTGGCCACGTATGTCTTTGTTTTTTAGAAGCTAAAATAAAGAGCACATAATATAAAAAACTATTTGCACAAATTAAATTTCTGTACCTAAAATGTTAATTAAGAACATTAGTGCATCTTTCAGTCTGAATTTTAAGGTTATTAAAATTCCCTCGAGCACTTGGCGCCTGTAAAATGACTGTTGACCCGGTCTTAATAGAATTAGGTATTGCATTGACCTTGCGAATCTGGCGAAAATGTAAACGCATTCATTTTGACGTTCATGTTCTTTACTTTGTGAGGTAAATGAATATAACTCTATTAGGTTGGTAGGTACTTAAGGTCCCCGAAATAAATTAGTAAGTTCTGTGTGTAAACAATTTAAAGTAAGTTTGTTGTGTGAGACCGTAAAGTAAATCCGTTTTATACGCGGTTTGAATGAGTTTTTGAATAAGGAACAATAGAGTAACGGTAAACTTTTAATTAGTTGGTTACGTAATTAGTTGTCAGAACGAAGTCAAACGCCACAAGAAAATTTTAAGCTCAAAAATATAATACTACGTATACCTAAGTACGTAAGTACCTACTTATTTATGTAAAAGTCTGAGAAACAATAAAAAAGGGGTGAATGTTTTGTGTAGAGTTCTTAATTCCTGAATAAAATTAATAATTAATAATTTGTGATATTTCTATACATAATATGACAACTTGTGATTTATGCCTATTAGCAGTCATCATTTTTTAAATATTATAAACCCTACAAAATGATATTATACTGAAGACTTAATATCAGTTGTGTCTGTGAACCATAAAAAGTGACTCCGATACAAATCATAATATCGAGAACGTGACTAGGTAAGACCTAATTATATAGATTAATAAAAGTTTCTAAATTGCCATTTAACTAATTTTCGAAAGGCATAGAATGGAATATAAATCTTTCATAGTACACAATAACTTTCGTCATTGTTAAAATCCATTTGGAGAGAAAGTGAAGAAAATGTTGGGAACAGACCGAGGTGTGAAAGTATTCTGCTTTAGATTAACTGCTCGATAAGACAAAGCCAAGATGTATTTAGTGCTAAACTTAAGGCTCGTTTACATAAAGAAGACCGCATCATGCTATCTTTGTCTTTCGCACCAAAATACATACATAGTGCCATACGAAACCATCCTTATCCACCAGGATTTACGGTCGAGATTAAACTGTGACATTTAAAAGGCTTATTTTCTTTTAGGACGAATTGGATGGTTCTATGGAGAAGTTGGACGGAAGGACTTTCTCATTTAAAATTATTTTAAGTACCATTATGCTGTATTCATGCTGTTGGTGAACCCAACTCCTTTCGTTTTCTCCATTGTCCTCTTCGCTCTTTGCCTCTCACATACCCTTTTACAGTTAGCAATGCGCATAACCATTAGTGTTTCAGTTCACCTATTATAAATATTAAAAAACTAAATAGAAATCTTTCCGTTGTACGTGTGTGCCCTGAAATTCAATTCTTACACTTTGATGACTGACTCGCAGACGGAATCTGAAGAGAGGATTAAGTTTCCAAATTTTACAAAATAGTGAACGAGACATTAATACGGTATTGGGTCAGTGCTTTGTTCAAATGAGATAAAACAACTCTGTCCAAAATCTAAGCTGCTTAAAATTTATCCAATTTGTTTGAGAAGTCACAAAGCCTCTTAGTTCATAAAACGGGAAAATGAGCTTGTTAACTTTAGTTATTCAATTTTCTCTGATCCCACTTCGTGAAACATTTACGGTCATCGGAAACCATTTATCTCTCGACAGTATTGTCTAGAAAATGTTTGTTAATTAATGTATCGGATTGTACAAACAAAAAATGGCTATTTCTATCACTGGTGATTCAATAAATAACATTCTACGATGGAGTTTAACGGACATTCCGTAGAAAAGAAGCGGAATTTAAAATTAAAATAGTTTTCCTCTGCTAGTTAGCTGATTAAAGCATTAATGGAATGGGAAAATTTGCTGCAGTTATATCTTGGGAAATCAGAGCAATTGCGCCTCTCGACACAAATCAGCGATGCTTCAGTAAAGTCCTTGTAATTTCATCTTTTGATAAATGTGACTTTAGTCAATGAGTTGGTCCAACTTATAAAGAGTTAAACACGTTATGTTAACATTGAATTGGTTTTCTTTTGGATGAATTTTACAGAAATTCGGCAGCAAAACAGGAGCGAATTAATGGTTCAGACATCAGAATTTGTAATTGAGAGATTATGGGTTTAAAATAGTGATAGTTATGGATCCAATTCACTATCGACGTTAACTCGGTGCTTTATGACGAGCACGAGCTTTTATAGTAGTTAGAGATTTAGTCATTAATGTGTGACTCATGCATGATACTTATAATCGTTAAAAATGAATAAAGGGATCGATACGTTTCTTCAACTTTTTTTATTACAACTTTGAAAGTATTTTTGGTTTATTTCGTTCAAACTTAAATTTCTTACATGAATATTTTCAACTAAACTTTCCATCGTAAAACTTAACTTAATATTTATGTTACTTTCAGTTTTGAGAAAACCTCATTTGCGAGTGAAAAGTAAAAAAATACGTATTATGTCATATTAAAAAACTTTCTTTGCATAGCTCTGTGTTTGAATTGATGGTTTTGTATGGAACTCCGTGTAAAAGGGAGGTCCTTTCAGCTCAGAGGCGGAACAATGAGCCAACGCAGGACAGGACTATATTCAAGTAAAAAAAATCCGCTGGACAAAAGCGAGTCTAGACTATATGTCAGGCTTGTTTGAAATTAGATGTGGTTCTAAGGACAGAGAGACCCTCCCCTTCAGTCTTTTTGTTACCGACTCATTGATGGTATTGGGTGAATATAAAACCAGGAAGAGAGACAGAGTTCTATAATTTCCATATTGATAGAATAACGAGTACAACTAAACTGATTGTGTCCTATTATTTTTTATACATATCGAAGGCGGTGAAGCGTAGCGAGTCTGTGTGATAATGATACCTTTGCGGTTGCTGTGAATAATGGAAGCTTTCAATCTGTTGAAATACGGTAATATGTAGTATTACTATACAAGTAAGTAGCAGCGATAGGATGAAGACTTTTACTGATAGCACCTGTTGTACTACCTCTGGACTTCCACTAAGAACATAATACAAGACTTATTATATTGACAATTTTGCAATTTTCTAATGAGAACCTCACTAGAAAAATATTAGTTTGTATAATATAGAGAAATAGCTGTGTTTTTCTAATCTGGTGGAGACTAAAGGGGTACCTATCTTTTTCTACAAAATATGTAAAGTTCATTTTTGAATAGTTAGAAAAAACATAGGATATATAACAAAATCATACAATGTACTGCATTCATGACACAAGCTTTTTTTGACGGTTGAAGTAAACTCTGCATATCAGCACGTTCAAGGAAAACATGATGACTAAGAATAAAAACTGGTTTCGTTCCAGACGAGATACAAAACTAGATGATTTAGGTACAATATTTTTAATATACCTGCTAACCAGTATGGTACACCTACTCATTGATGGATGGGGTTCTGTCGAGCGAGAAGAACCAACAGCAGGTTGTCTTCTGGCAATTGGTAGGTGACCCCCCTTTCAGATGAGGTTGACTTGGTCTGAGAAAATGTTGTAATCACCGGGAATATTTGGATTGCACGCATTGCTATTATTTCAATAAGGTTCTCTAAAGGAGGAAAAGTTCTTTATCCACACCTACCATCAAGAAATAGGTACACCTCGTCATTTCATTTCTCATTAA
Organism: Eilema depressum; assembly: GCA_914767945.1. NCBI lineage: Eukaryota > Metazoa > Arthropoda > Insecta > Lepidoptera > Erebidae > Eilema > Eilema depressum. Next base: position 9,214,436 of record OU612026.1, read on the forward strand.
GTGGCACAACGATTGTAGAATAGAATGAAATGATCAATGATTATTACGTTTATGACAGTTACGACTGTCATAAACGTAATGTCAAAACCATACATTGATTAATCTATTCTACGAGTATTCTGTACTGTTAGCGATCAGTGACGGTGGGTAACCTTGGAGGCACTAGGTACGCGGATTTGAACACTACTCAAAAATTTCAAAGCATCGTAGATACTTATCTAGAAAATAATTGGACGACATGACTTCCTTAATGTACAAAAAATATGTAGTTGATAAGGCTTTTTATGTCAAGGACGTGTTCAATTATATTATCTTAAGACAGGTTATGTGAACAAAATAGTCCTTTAAACAATTCTACACGTTACTAGCATTTATCCGCTGCTTCACTCGCGTATACTGCCGTCATAGATGCGAGATAAAATGTTAACCAGTTTTTCATTGTAGTCGTAAACCTTTTGAAAGGTTCATCAAATCGGTTATGTAGGTTTTGTTAGGTGCTTGAACAAACAATATAGATGCGTAGCAATACCTATCTGTTTAATTGTTCTTTGTTTATTCCGTGTCTGTAGCAATAACAAAGTTTCATTGTAATCAGATTAATAATAGTGTAGTTACCATTAATCTGATTACAATGAAACTTTTTTTACTGTTTACACTGCACCGATAAATAAATACGTGTATGATTGATTTACATTTTTTTTTTCACACAGACGCATCGCTTTAATGGTGTGTTGCCATGCCATTCATTAAACTGATTATAATAGGTATGCGAACAAAAAAAAATAGGATTAGTTTTAACATTTTATTCTCGTCCTTGCAGGTACCCCTCCTACGGTAGTCTTACCACCAACTGGGTACTGGGTCGATGGGCTGGACGATGGCCCGCCAGAGGGCGAGGATGTGGAGCCCCGGCCTCAACCAGGCACACCTCGTCCAGCCACGAGGCGGCACTACATCGACACAGATGACACCGCAAAGTACTATAGGCGATTCTTCCTTGGCATGGTAAGTTGAACTTATGCCTTTTTGAAATGAATTTCCTTATAGAAAAACTCCTCCTCATATGCGGATTTTATAGTAGTTCCGGTCTTTTAGATACATTGGCTACCTACAATGCTAATTCTTAAGTTATATTAGGGCAGGTATCAAATGGCGTCAGATTTACTCCGTCATATTCTCAACAAGGTTTTTAAAAGTATTAAGAGAAGTTACAAAAGCACCAAAAAATCACATAAAATAAAACATAATTTAATTGCGTTCGTGATCAGTGCACACTTTCTTAAACGGATGGGATGGACGAAAATAAAAGTGGCATTGCAAAACGCACGGACCATCTGACATTTGCGCGCCACGCTGTCTGCGACCAGTGAAATAAAACCGCCTCATGTTGCCAACTGCTCTTTGAAAGTTGGACTAGAGCTCACACACATTTCGCTTTGTAATATGAAGCTCACTCTAAAGCCAAGCTAAAATAAGTGTAACCTATATTCGGTCATGAAAATTTACTACATTTTAACAATAAACTAATGATATTAAAAGAATGATGAGTTACTTTCATACTAAGCGATGTTCAGTTATTATTGTGATTATATTTGACGTGCCTAAAACGAAAATGATTGAATGGGCGTACGACATTATATTATACCTACATAGGTAACAACTTAGAATTTAGTAGATATCTAATATGGAGCGTATGATAAAGAAAGCTACATCTCTCTCTACTGATTAGCATGAAAAAAATCAATTATTCTCAACATTTACGCTACTGCAGTATGGTACAATATTTAAAACAATGTTTTAATGACCAAGCTTCTAACAAAACACGTTCGCAACAATTACTACAAACTTTAATGCAATTCAAGGGGCGTGCAGGAACCCCGTGTAACACGATTCGGGTGCACTTATGTTAAAAATAGTGTATTTTTTTACGCGCTTCACTTCCACTTGATCACGTTTCCCTTGACATCAAATTTAAATGAAATATTGCTGTAGTCACGCCAATGTTGATGTCCTTTTACACCATGACCTTTACTTAAGGTCTGTCCGTACAGGAACTGTATATCAATATAGGTAATTTGTCTTAAAATAAGTATGAGGCTGCAAAAATAATGTAAAGGACAATACGTTCGTGTAATACAAAATGGTTTTCCCCTTTCCATTGTTGGAGCTGTTTTTATCAAATTACACAGGCTTTTTGCTAATCTAACTCTGATTTAGTTTTTATTTAATTCGAATTGAAGGATAAATTAACTACTTTAATATACCCTTTAAGCTATTGCAATCAACAATTGTTGTATAGTACTTAATCTCTCACGGCTGTATTATATTTCCTGTCATAGTAATGTTATCAAAGGCATGCATCGTGCCTTGCGATCTATATTTCACAGAGCGACTGCACAATGTCAAACAAGTTAGGCGGCGAGCACATTAACCATTTCAAGCGAGATCACATGGCTCTCCACTCAACGTAACATAAAAAGACAATATTAAATACATACTTATTATATTTCAGTTGTATCTATTATTTACACGGATTTAGATAATTATGGTTTCCACCCATAACAACTACATTGGTGATGGTGCTTTTGTTTAAATGCTCACCTCGCCGTTTAGTGTCGTACACAAGTTAATGGCATTCGACAATGTTTTGTCCAAATCGTAGTATTCATGGTTTTCATGTAGAAAATGTGAAGGAAGCCAAAACTGAGGAACAATAATAATTAACAGAACGTCATGCTTTGTGTATTTCACGCGTAGTACCCAATTAATGCCTTGACATGGAATACGCGGGACGCAGGTACCTAATTCTTCGTTTTTTGTAGCTCAATACTTGATATGAAGAATTTGAGCTAGTTATCTGTTGAGACATAATTTATTTTGCCGTTATTGTTTAACTTTCTATAAAAATATACTTTTCTAAAGCGATATAAAAGTAACTCTATACAAATATAGCTCCCGCGTTATTTTAATCTGCGTTCGCGCCTAAACCCATAAGACGTATCACATCGGTACAGTTACCGCCACGTGTGAACGTTCCCATACCCACGCCTTATGACTTTTTGTATTTTTTCGTAGCGTTTCGAATCTTCATAATTGGCGTCTTTGAACATGGAATACTTTCATATTGATCATAAATGTCATTTTAGATCATGAGTTATACGCTAGATGCTACTTAGCTTCTATGACGCTTTGATATACCTTGAAGTCGTCAGGAGTATAGAAACATGGCATGGCATACACATTTGGTACATACAATGTAACTATAAACTGTGAGCTACTGCTCCATACATAGTAAGGTAATCCCGCTATTGATATCAATCGATTAGTTTATGCTTGAGGTGTATGTTAAGGGATGCCTCAATCTCTATAATAGATTGATTTTCCTGCAATAAGTTCTTTCAAAGGTTACAACAACCGAGGTTTAAAGCTTATACTGTAACTACTAGTACTTGGTCTTGATTCTATGGTCACAGTACTTTTCAAAGTGCTGTGACCATAGAATCAATGCACTTGTTTATGCAATAAAAGGTCCTGCCTTCTTCAGTCCTTTTTTCAACAGCAGTTTAGTTCACCGCTACTGCGTTCTCTACGTTCATCAAACGAAATTCCTCTGAGTTTATCGTAAATTTTTGATAACAGATAAAAATCACTACATATTTTACGGTTCAAAAATTAGTTTTGTCTTCCTTATAGTGTAGGCTGTAGCTGGCCTTATCGCAATATATTAATCGTTCTGCTTTGTGGGCATAGTTTTTCAACGTTTTTTTTTTACCAATAGATGCTCAACTATTCACTTGCCCGTCCACAGTGACTGTTCTTTTTTTTTTTCATTATAATTGTAGTGTAATGACCCCATCTATCGAAAAAACTGGCAATTATCGTTTTTCAATGACTACCTTCTTTTAAAAGTAGATAAGTCTTCGAAAGGAAATATCCTCGTGGGGATTGCCATCTTGTTCCAGTCTTATAATCTGTCACTATGTCAAGTACTGAAGTTGATAGACTAAAAAAACACTTTTAGCATCTAGCGGCACCATTTTACAAGGCAATTTATGTTTTTTGCTCAAATTGTGAGCACTTAGCACATAACGACCTCATGCCCAAGTAATTGTGCAAAATTCTTTGAACTTGACTAATGCCAATACTTGACGTATCTGAAAAATAATATTCGTTTCTTTGCTTAAATCATAAGAGGACCATCGTTTATTTTTTTTTCCATCACTGCCGTTGTGTAACACCCTTTACGTAGGTAGTCACACATCTTCACTAAATTGGGTACGGTTTTGTTTATCATGTTTGTGATTTACATAGTCGCAATATAATTGTACGGGTCCATGTGTCTATCGTAATTTTGTTTTTGATTGAGCCTGCAACGAAAGTCACGAAATAGTGGGCATCATTTTGTATAACCACTCCTTAAAAGGTTGGCCACCTAAGTAACTATTCACATAGGTACTCAGCCATCCATTTTAAGGCTTCTAACAAACATGTCTCCAAGAAATCGATACTTTGAAACTATTTGCAGTTAGTAAGTGCTTTATAAAATGAAAGACGTGTTCTTACTGTAAGCATTTGAACGTGTGTTCTAAACTTTCTAGACTAATACTGAAATGAATAAGGTTGGAATGGCGAGTTTTAGTTCTTTTACAGGTCTCTTTCATTTAGTTATAACTTATTGGTCATAAGAGGGTTCAGTTAGGCGAGAGAGATGCTCTCTCTCTATGAATTGTATTTCTAAGAGCTTTGGTATCGTTACTTTTATAATGCTGCCCTTTAATTCACCAACAAAGTATCCAAGAGCTAAATTCTAAAAGATAATTATTTTCAGTTTATGACTATTGTTGTATGTACACACGTTATGTGTGACCGTGTAGTTATTTATTTGCATCATATAAACGAATACCAATTAAAATAAATGCAGCGTCAAACCGACAATTAGGGACCCGACTACACATTAATATGTAAAAAAAAATCATGCGAACGATAGTGGGAAAGAGCGTCTGGGCTCACCAACGCGGAACGGTTTGGCTTCACGCCCAGTGAGCCAACTTCTCAGCTACATGTAGATTCCACCGATTACGGCATTGTGGAGTAATTTAAGTCTCGACCCGCGTGTGTAACCGACGTTATCATGCGTACAAATCTTAACAGACGCCTCGTTACGGAGCTCTGAAAATATTCGTTTGACTTATCTTTTGTAAAATGCCTAATTTAAATTTGATTATGTGGAGGCACCATGGAATGCATTAAAGGTTTTAAAGTTATTGCTTTACAACCTTAAGGCCGAAACGTAAATACCTGTGTTATATTTATTTCGAAAGATTGCTTTTTCCTTATGGCTATGGTTATTGTAGAGTAACGCAACATGCAAATTATATTGTTCCCATAGCTTAATTACGGTTCTTTGTTGTCATTGAAATGAACATGCGTATACCTCATGCCACTTTCGTGGTACATAATTCCTTACACGATGCTTGTTTTACAATTATGTAGTTTGGAATTTGAGACAGGTATTTAAAGTTGCATTATGCGTTAAACATGTACATACATACTTAACGCATAATGTAACTTTGGGTACATAATAACAATGCAATATGTAAATAAATATACACAACTCATCCAACGGGCTAGAGGGCGTATCTCACACAATTTGCATAAAATATTGCAATCGTTACATGTCAACCCTGCAAAGCTGATGGGCCATTGTCGCACCGCAAGGGTTAGGCTAGATGAATGCAAAGCTCCGATCACTAAGCCGATACCTGTCCCAGGCTGACGTGTAAATACGTCCTGCCAAAGGCCATCATGTTCTGCCATAAAATAGGGCTATCACCGGTACTATAAACTTTTATGTAGCCCTCAGAAGGGTTTGAATATTGTTATATTTTTTATAGAATATAAAATTATCGTATAAAGCGGAGATACTCCTGGACGGATATTATAAATATGTGAAGCAATGTGAACAAAAACTTAATCAATTGTTTTCCATTAGTGCATTTACAATTCAGATTCTAGTCTCTAATTAGTATGGAAGTGTTCAACACGAGCATGCTTCGATTTCAATCAAAATGTCAGTACCACAAATCTTTAATAACATTTCGTTAAATAATATGTAATTTACCTATTCGCCAAACCGTTCGCTTAAAATCAGTGACGATGACAGTTGCCCTCGACAAAAGAAAAATGGAAGTAATAAGCAAAAGCCTTCTTTCATAAAGCAAAATTGGTTTGAGGACAATTCGTTTTGGGTAGAAATGATGGGCCTGCGAAATGATTGCGACAACGGTGCATATGAAAAATGTAAGATCTGTTTTAGTACGGTCGTCAGCTGAAGCCAATGAGACAGTGAAAAATGGTAAATGGTTGTATCCTCATTATCACTTTTATGTATGCGAACGTAGGAAGTCCTTAAACGACAGGTAGCTGACATGTACTGACATTCTTACTCTAATGACATAATAGTGTTCATAAATATTCGCTTTATCTTTAGACAGATATAATATACAATTGTTGGTACGTCTGTTAGCTGTGTAACTACTGAATGACTCGACGTGAAAAGAACAGATTCCCACAGTAAATTTCATGGTTAGGCTTCTTTTGAATTGATACTTATTCATACGTGTAAATATTAGTACTGAATGGGAATTGACCTCGCGTAACCTGACATGTCGAATACTCGGTGGCACGCCATGTAGGCAAAAAAATATAAAATTAATTTGTTACTTGGAACCGACAGAGCAATAAATCTGAACTAATGCTGAGAGCCCAGGCTTAACATTAAAAGCAATATTTTTCAGAAAATACAGCATTCCTGAGATATTATTACCAAGTAAACCCGTTGTTATAAATCATTGTAATTTAATAACCATAGAAGTTTATCGAGTGCTTGAGTATACTATCCATTCTAAACCTGTAATTGCATTTGTTTGTTGGTTATCTACCAACAAACAATTTAAATTGTTCTTGCAAAACAGATATTCATACATTCTCTATACATTTTCTAAACGAGAGGTCTTTAATCTATATCAACGTGAATTGGACCTTTCGCACAAATTGAAAAAAAATTCGTCAGATTTCATCTCAGATGACACGATCCATCAACGAGTTCGAAAGGGGCATTAACCCCCGTCCCTTCAATTACCATCTTTAGCTTTCAATTTGCCTCTTTGTGGCTCCTAAAAAGAACATAATAATATAATAAATTCGAGATATTTCTAAAAAAAGTTGTTATCATTTTACTGGAACGTGATCAAATATTTTGGTAATTTAGTTTTGACATGCAAGGAATGTTTATTAGGTACTCAGGTTGAATTAGGTGAATGGACGGATACACAGGTGTCTTTTCAAACAACATTTGGATTTTTCAAAACTACTTTTCTTAAATTATAGATGTTATTAAACATTGTTTTCTAAACAAACTTTTTTTTCCAATGATTGAATGTTATTAAAACAAACTGCGACCTGCGACTTTGCGACCTTTCAATGGCTCTAGAGATTTACAAAAACTTATTGGGAGACGGATTACTGCGCTATCTGCCACATGAATTTGAACTGAAATCGAAAAATGTATGCCTTCATTTTAAGTTATATGGTCAGCTAATACTGTCTGGCGTTTACAATAAGATATATTATGTGCTTTTTCATTGTTTATATAAATATAGTATTGTTTTAGCAACAATAGTGTTTGCCCTTCATAAAGGACAAATTAAATGTTTGAGAATAACAAATAGGGTCTAGTTTAGCAAGGTTAAGTGACAATGGTATGGCTAATTAATATCTACCATGGTGAACGAAGCTTGTTTGGACCTTGAAGCACTTACATATTGTATTTTATATTGCAAAAAGTGTAGAAATCAAATGGCATTGTGTGATCTTAATGTCTTATTGTTTCTCAGTATGAATAGAATGAAATATTGCTCAACTTTTTAGATAGAAACTAAAACAAACCAAGATGCGTCTTAATGAGTTTTTTGATTTTGATTAACAGGATTCTAAATAAGTTTAATATTTAATATTAGTTATATTTTTAAATTGAACGTGTCTATCCATTGGGATACTTATGTTTCGACTATTAAGGTATTTTTTATAAATACCTATATTGTATCTATAAGTATAGGTACTTTTAACCGCAGGAAAATACAGTGTTTTATAAGTTACTGTATGCAGTTATTAACATATTCATTCCTCGTTTCCTCGTAGGCGTGGAAAAATCAGTTCACATTAACGCAAAATGACATCATCATCTAACGCCCTGATTCAGCCAATAATAGCACACTGCTGTACCAAGTCAAATGTCATAAGATCAACTTCATACTTCTTTGATGTCATTTTAATTAAATAAGTCTTTGCGAGGGTAGGTCTTCTCTTTATCAGTGGTTAAAAGTGAAATTTATGAAAAGGGCTTTTGAAAAACATTGAATTACATTGCTGACGGTACTCATATATAGATTATATTATAAACAGCCAAATAAATTACAATTTTAGTCTAGCCACGCATTAAGACATTAAACTTAATGTGCGAAGAAATAAAACAAATGGTCTTCTGATCATTTATTGACGAATATGGATATAAAAAGTCCATTAACGGAAATATCATTACCCTTAAAAACAACCTTGGCTATAAATATGCTGTTCCTATGATATTTCGTGGGGTTTATAGGCGGAGCTTACTTGATGGATGTTTTACTGTTATTTTGACGGTCAATATTGGTTTTGTTATTACGTCCTTAATGAGCTCAATTTTTCCTGTTACATCCGTCCATTTGTATTATTAAGTTGTACATGTATTTACAGTAACTCCTTTTAATCCAATTACGTTAGCTTTGTTTGGTTCCAACATTTCATGATATTTACCAGAAACACGCTATAATTCCTGTTCAAATTCATGACTAAAATTAATTCGGCTCCCGTTGTATATTTTGGAAATCACAATGAGATAATGCTTAAGACAGAGGAATAAGGATTAAGGCAGGCAGTGGATAAAATAAACCATAATATTATAAGAACACCTTTTCTAGGAGATTATCCGCAGTGAGGCACGGACGAGGGTGTTTGGTTAGCTAGGACCTGAACCAGTAAGATAATATTCTCGTATTACTAGGTGTCTTTTATAGAATTGAAATAGAATGAAACAAGATAGTTAAATTTAACTTGGAACAGAGGCGGGCCGGATTATAACTGACGTTGTAATTTGCTTTGAATATAATTTTGCATATTAAAGTGATAGTTTGCAATACTACTACAGCTAACAATAAACGAATTTTAAGTCCCAAATTATAAAAAACTGGCTGACTTTTTTATTGAAATTAGGCATACCCTGGAAAAATAGTGAATGTGAATGTGGTCAATAGAATTAAAAATTAATTGTTTTTGTTAAAGGAACACATAAATTTGGTTGGTATTGATGATAACCTCGGTCCGGTTGTCATGTCCCTGAAAAACGAGCACATGGCTGGCCAGGACCAGACGAGAATACTGCTGAGGCTTCGCACAGCGACTATGTATGGACTTATACCCACCCTCAGTAAGTATACTTCTTATTTCTTATAAGATCTTTCTTTTCTTTAACTACCAAATACCCTAATACCATAGCCATCATGGCTGTAAGTACAAGTCACCGTCATTCGTTCACTGTCACGTAATATATGATTATGTTTGTGTGTGCTAAATATTACTGTATCTGCAGTTAGCTAGGGTGGTTTTGTATACGTACATCAATAAGTGTAACAATCATGGATCTAAGAGAAATCCCAGGTCGTATCTTTGTAATTCCGATCATGACGACATTGTAACTTTTTGTACATTCTCATGGGTATCTTTATAAAAACACATGTTATCGGACAGGTTTCTACATTTATTTATTTACTCTCCTCACCTCTAATGTTTCATAATTGTATGTGTGTGTTATTTTTGTATCTAAACTATCCGGAAGTAACAAAAACGATGGGAATAGTGTAGAAAAAAACACGAAATAAATCGCTACAGAATCCGTTAAAATTAGTTTTATTTTAATGAGTAATGCGTGAACTTTGGATGTCATTAGTTCTCATCGATTAAGAAAGAGAAAAGAGAATCGACCTCGGGCTTAGTGGCTTAGTGGTCAGAGCATTCCCCCAGTAAGGGAAAGATCGCGGGTTCGAGTCCCACCCGAGGTCGATTCTCTTTTCTCTTTCATAATCCATTTGAATAGTTAGCATAATAAATGCCTCAAAATTTCATTCGATCATTAGATTCTTTTTATTGTTTAACAGGATCAGGAGTAATGCCCTCGCCACTCAAAATGGCCAAAATGCTTAACGAGCAAGTGAACATCGTGAGCTTGACAGCTGTGATGTGTCTGAACGCCTCTTCACTGATAGCGACGTACGACGAACATGTACTAGTCAACTGTTTCAAATTCGGAGTACTGTATCAAACTTACGGACAGACCACAGAAGAACAGTTGTTTGGCAACAATGAAACGTCACCAGCTTTCGACGAGTTCTTAGACATGCTCGGACAGAGGATCAAATTGAAGGACCATAAAGGTAAGTAGTAAGTGTACACCTATACAACAATGTATTGTATAATGTCGACCTGTGTGGAGTAGCGGTAGAGCGATAAATTTCCAAGTCAGAGGTCGTAGGTTCGGTTTCCGCTTAGTGCACATATCTCTATTCCTACATAATTGCATTGGTCTGGATGTTTCTAAAAGTATCTTAGTGTTTATCTACATTCTAGATGAAACTAGGCTGACCTTTGGGTCTATGCTTACCTGTGTAGAATGTCGTAGATAGTATATCTATGGATTTATTTATACAGGTCAATTACGTAACAAGGTAATTACGTTTTCCGTTTGCTTTAGAGGAGGAGGGGGTACTTAGTAAATCGTATAATTCTTAGAAGTTTTTTTCATCCTTTAGAACTTTCCAACGGCATTCGCTGGCACGATGCCTATAGATTGACTCTTAGGTTTTGGAATCCGGAACAGTTTGGGATTAATTCCCCGCCAAGAATCCGCCACGTAGCACTCAAATCGAAATAATATAAATGGCTGGCACGCCTAATTTAAATTTAGCTGCATTGCAGTATTGCATTTAAAAAAACTTCGAGGCTTCCCGTGCTCCTTAATTACTACAAACGTATGCATGTAGCTGGGTACCGGTAATTACTTATGTCATCCGGGAAAACCGGACTAGTTTAGAATCCTATAATTTGGGCAATTCATTAATTAACCCGTTACTTTACATTCAATCTAAAAGACATTTTATTTGTCTTTGACGTTTTATAGCTAGTTCTCACCATTATAGCTTCAAAAAGTCAACGAAACAAGTCGCTTATCGAACAAGTCTTAACGTTTCTTCATAAACTTCCAATTTCCTAGGTTGGGAATCACTAATTAATTTTAAATGTATAACCACAGGCTACCGGGGCGGTCTGGACATAATAAACGGCCACACGGGCACGGAAGCGGTCTACGAGAAGTTCTACGACCGCGAAATAATGTTCCATGTGGCGCCTCTACTACCACACACAGTCGGGGACGCACAACAACTTCAGAGAAAACGGCATGTGGGCAACGATATTGTGGCGATCGTGTTCCAGGTAAGAACTGTTATTAACTAGATCTGTATCTGCAATGCAGTAATACAGTAAGTATACAAAATCGCTTTCGGGTCTCACTCAGATGGTGGAGCTCAATTTGGGTATTTTCAGAGTGCTTCGTGATTGGGGTGGTAGTGAGCGCTCAAACTTTCGAAGTGGCGTCTGAGATTTGCTGTCGAAATCTTATATGACAGAGTAGCTTAGAATAACTTAATATCAGCTAAGTATAGTTATTAATGCTTAGAATGTTCATGTAAAAAGTCCATCAAAAAATAATTTCTCTAGAGGCTAAAAAAGTTACAGCAAGTTTTGTGTAAAAAGACATAATTCTTCAAATCGCTGTTTTGCAAAAATCTGTAATTTTGTAGAAGTGTCTTTATTCTATGGACCGGTTGTGCTGTTTTCTGTTTGTTCTGTAATAAAATAAAAAAATGTAAACATCCGAATTGAGAACATCCTTCTTTTTTATTAGAAATCGGTTAGTAAAACATTTTATTGGAACTGATTTATTTTGTGCCATTAAGGCCAATGAGGTAATTAAAATACCTTTCTGTTATCCTTCCTTATGGCAAACTAAGGATGATACCTATATATTATGGCCGCTTGTGCAGTAGGTATGCAAGCTTAACTGCATCTCGTTCTCGCAACTTTATTATTCACACTTTCTCGTGTCATATCACCGATAGCGTATCACTGTTTAGCGTAATTGCTATCTTAATATGTCATTCAATAATATATATAACACTTTTCATAACTACACCTTAGTAGTTGTAACACGAAGCAACATGGTGATATGACCCATTTAGAATATTACTTTCATATGGGAATTTATATTTTCATCGCCCTTTCGCAATAGCACCAATAAAATATTAGATTACGACTCATTACACTAATTTGAGTGAACGTTTCGAGCTCGTAATTAAGCAGAAATGAACGTAATAAAAGGGTTTTTACGTACATTTATGTTATGTGACCTACTAGTTTTTTATCTACTGATGGAAATATGAAAATGCGTCTCGATTTATCAAACATACTGCCTCGATTCATCAAACATACTGCCTCGATTGCTGGGATTGGGCGTTGAGAAGTCAAGCGGTAGTCGCTTTAGGAATAGTCGACATACCTACTGCGAACGGACGACGGAACGCAAAGTACTGGATGCAATTGGAAAATCGCTATGAGGATAATGATATTCACCCCGATTTCTTCTTTATTAGGTCTAAAACATGCGTTTCCGTTCGAAATCTGCCTCTGTAAGGACATTATCATAATTGCATAATTGTTTGTATTTGCAGGAGAAAGCAACCCCTTTCACACCAGACATGATTGCGTCTCACTTCCTGCATACGTTCATCGTAGTTACACTCTTGGAACCCGTCGGTGGGGAGACCAGGTAAATACCACCTACTACCACACCTCATTTTTAGACTACAGAGAACAAACTGCTTAGTGGGTGATTCGTACAAATCGAAACGAATCGTTTTAAAATTAGTTAATATTTTTTTTAGTATTCGATTCGCACAAACTGAATTTATTAGCGTGCAAGTCCACACCTCTAGAAAATGTGATGATAATATTTAAGAAATTGGCTCATAAAAACGTTGTTCAAGCAGTATTTTTATCAGCATTAGAATGATATACTAAACTTTGTCCGTAGGTACTTTATTATATAAATACTTATTAGTAGGAAGCAGGACCGCAGAATAGGATACGTAAACTTCCTGTAGCAAATATATGAAACGATTATTTTATGATTCACCCTTTGATAAATTGTAGGTTTTGTTAGTACCAACAAACAGTTTTATGGGTACAGCATGTAACAATACCATAGTTATTACGCAATTTAATGATTATAATCATGAAGAAGAAATAATTTGGTAATTTCCTATATCAAATCTCAATTTAATATAATAATAATATAATAAACTGTTATAGTTATTTTAGTGTTGATAAACGTCATATGAAATTGAAAACAAGCTATAACTTGCTCAAATTCACGGCGATGAATGACAATAACAAACTTTTCTAGACGTTTCTCTTTAATTATGTATGTGACCGCAGAGTGTATCAATCTGTAATCTATTTTAGACAGCTGCGTTCAGGAATAAAACCGTAGCATTACTAAACAAACCAACTACTGAACACGAGAGATTTATTTTTATTAATGCTGTTGCTTGAGAACGTCGCTACTTTTTATTTCAAACTTCAGATCTTGTTACTTTTTTCCACTTGTCGAGTGACTTATTTAACATAAAGTTTGTGTTTCTTCTCAACAACGCACAGAAGCATTATTTACATAGAAAATTCAAGAAAATGACTCTGAAAGTGGAATAGAAATTTTCTTAGTAATTCATATGCAAACGAATCTGGACTTTGTAATTAGAGAAGTTTTTATGGGGACTCGACCGCCAGTAGGTAGAAGGGAATAACCGTTTTATTTCTTTGTGGGATTTCTTTCATAAAACTCTATGCTTCAGTCTAATCTGAAACAGTACAGAACTTTTACTTGATGCCAATTGCCCGATCCCGCATACTCGAACCCATTTCTACATTGAAATAACCGCTCAAATAAAGTACTTATTTTAAACAGAGTATTTTGTATAATGAAATTATGAATCTTTAATTCTTAGTGAAATTTGAGTACGCTTTCATCATTGTAGAAAATGTTGACTACGAAATAGAAATATGATCATATTTTATTACGAACGACACTTAGAACATAGAAGTGCTTTTAAAACTTAATTAATACTAAGTGTGAAAGTTATAGTTAGGTACATAATTTCACTTTGATGTTATTGAACCTTTACTGATAATAATTGCTCATTGTAATAATATAGTACTAAGTATTATAATTTGGTATCCTACCGTTTGATATTGAAAGTAGGTTCACAAGAAGAATCATACATGTTGGTATATATCTGCGTTATTATATTTTGCTATACCTTATCAAATGGAAGTTATCAATTTTGACAATGAATCAATCAATTATTAGCCTATCGCACTGCTGGACATAGGCCAATGTTAGAAGGCTTTGGCCTACTGTTTCCACCCTGGTCAGACGGGACGGGTTAGTTCAGGGTTTTATTTCGAGTTTTCCTTCTCTCGCAGTGATATCGTCTGCGTATTATTCCGTTAGTCGCCTCTTAATACACCCTTCGCATGAGATGGGTTGGTGATACTTAGGTATATTCTTTCACCGTCACCACACAGATTGTACTAAATACCCATTATGTTGAGTTAGAAAAGCACCTTCTGTTCTATTCTAACATCTTCTTCATTCTTCTGTTCTAGGTACAAGGTGGCCGTCACGGCACGTGATGACGTACCATTTTTCGGGCCGACTCTCCCGCAGCCGTCGATATTCCACAAGGGGCGCGAATTCAAAGAGTTCCTTCTCACTAAACTCATCAACGCAGAGAACGCGTGTTACAAAGCGGACAAATTCGCGCAACTGGAACTAAGAACAAGATCTTCTTTATTGTCGAACTTGGTCAATGATCTGAAGAACAAAACCAATGACTTCCTCGGAGGCGGCGTCAGGATTGAACCGGGTGCAGTCTCTCCACAACCTGAGTTGATCCCGAAACCCGATTGTCCCAAACCAGGGTTGTTCAATACTGTCAAACAAGTTATTATCAATAAAGTCAGGTATGTAACTTGCGCTTAGTCGCTCTAATTATGAAGGTAGATTTCATCACTCATATTGACTCTAGGCTTAATACTACAATAGAAAAGAATGACATGAAAAATTGTAATAACCCTACTGATTGACTGACTAGGATTTGGAAGGTCAGACGGAAGTCGTGTCCAAATCATAAAAAACCAACCAAACCAAGGAAAGATGGATGCCAGTGGATGCCCTTCTATAGTACAGACATGATTCTGTTGCAATGGATCATCTGATAAAAGACTTTGCCTATACTTATCACCGCAAGCTTTACCGTCTGATATCGTGATCCGTTTCTGCTCAAAATATTTATAAAAATAAACCGATAGCATTATCCGATGTTATCTAAAATGGATTTTAAGTATTAGTTCTTTCTGATTGAGGTTTAGTTTTGATCATTTAATCTTCAAGGTTATCTTCACTAGGCCATTTGTAGGTACTACCAGAAATATCGAATTTCAGGGTTATCGAGATAATATAGCAGGAAATTACCTACGATTTTTAACGCTATTCCTAATGGTTTCAGATCACCGAGTGTTGACACGAATCTTGAGAGAGCGGGAGACAACAAGAACGTCATCAATAAGAATAAATATATACAGAATGAAACACATACTCCTAATGTAAGTAAATATTCGATATTTTTTCCACATTTGTAGAGAAAGTAATAGAAGTTCGCAACACTGTTCAGTACATGACTGACGCAAAAAATCTTCATCAGAGAATAAGAATAAATTTCATTTCATTTCATTTCAAAGGAATCCAGAAATTGATACGTTAAAATTGTTATGGACATAATGGACATGTCAAGTTTCATGCTATTTATGTAGATGCGTAATCTCTATTCTTGATGTGAAAATCAAGGATACAATATTGTAGGGAGCCCACTGCTATCTAAATATAATAGTTAAAAGCCTATACTTCCAACATATTCATTGGGCTTCATTATATTTACCAAAAAGTTTAGATATATTCATTCAAACCTTTGTGTTCAAGAAGGGCATATGATTCTCACAAGATCAAAAAGTTGAGTGTGACGTCACGTCCATAGGCCATGGTAACCACTTACCACCAAGTGGTATAAAAATTAATAAAAGATCTACAATTTTATCACCAATCAATTAAAATCTAAAACTCACAAAATAACACGAACCTCATTCTAAAATTGCAGAGCGCTCGTTCAAAATCGTCAGTAGCATCATCATCTGCGTCGGCAGTGTCAGTGCGGTCTGCGGGAGGTTCGGGCGCGTCACACGCTTCAGGCGAGTCCAGCCCCGACGTGACGTCACGGGCCGCTCCCCCTCGCCCGCCACTCACCGACCACAGCGACGACTCCAGCCTCAACTCTGTCGACTTAGATCCCCTCGGTTAGTATCATTTATTGAAAGTCATAGTCAAGGTCAAGGTCAAAGTCAAAGTCAAAGTCAAAGTCAAAAATCATTTATTCTGTATAGACCATTATAACGGTACGTACAAAACGTTAGATAATATTAACAAAAGAAAAATATTTATGTTAAAGGCTAGTTGAGCAATTGGACTACCAGTTCGAAATGCCCTGAAAACATGTATCTGTACAAACACAAAACAAATATTCGAGTTACTTCTTCAGTGGTTCTCAAGATGTAAGCGCCATGGTCTTTTAATAGTGAAAAGTATTTCAAAAACTAATTTAAAGTAAAAATAATCTATTACACAATAAATGATAAAACAATTTTATTGTATTTAAATAGCTTCTTATTTCTTATCTTCACTTCGTAATAGTCATACAAGTCACTATTTATTTAGTCTCATTAAATATCATTGGTGACGAAAGATACTTAGTATCTACATTAGAAGTATGTTAGATAGATAAACTTCAAATTCGAATATTCAAGTGAAATCGTAATAAACCATGACATCATATTAAAATTTATTCGTAACAATCAATCCAACTTGTGTTTGAACTTCGAACGCCTCCCTAATCGGTGTTGACACCTGACTTAATTAGGAACATTAAAAAAAAAATAGTTCGTCTTCTATTTATATTGTGGTAACACCAACCTCTATTTTCAAATCCAGATTACCGCTATCTGTTAACGGCAGATATTTAGTAAATTCGGGGATACTTTTCAAACCTAAAATAGGGTGTATGTTATGTAGGTACTCCGTAGATATACATTGTAATGATCATGATTATTGGCGTAATATTGTAAGTTATATTTTCTTTAATAGACGACAAGGACTGGCTGAGTTGTGGCAAATGTGCAACAGGTTAGTCCTGTAGAACATTTTAGATAATTAGATTGAAATCTGTGTTTATTTGATGTCGTCTGTTAGAAGCATGGTTGCGTTTTATTTATAATTTTCAAAAATCGAATAGATGATCAATCGAAAAGATGAACATAGAACAAATGCGTTCGCATTTAAAAGTTGTTTCGAATCTATGGTCATATCTTTTTTATAAAGGAGAACGGGCACTTTTGTATGAGCTGCGTCCCAACCCTTGTAACAAGTTGCGACTAGTGTAAACATGTTCATTTAGTCTATTTATATGTAAAAATGAAAGATTTTTATCAGAAATTCATGCAGGTCCAAAGTTATAAGGGTGTAAGTAAAAAATATTTTTTGTGCAAATAGGCTTTGCAGTATAGTTCTACGGTTTTGTATCATTTCGCCGACGGTCATTACAACTACGGTTGACTCAACTAGGGTTAATTCACCTACTGGTTGACATGGTTCATGGTTGTACCGATCACATATTTTTAACAAAAAAAGGAGGGGTGTTATAAGTTTGACGTGTGAGTGTGTGTGTGTATGTGTGTGTGTGTGTGTGTATGTGTATGTGTGTGCGTGTGTGTCAGTCTGTCTGTGGCATCGTAGCTCCCAAACGGCGGAACCGAATTCGATTCTGTTTCTTTTGATCGAAAGATGGTTTAGTCGAGAGTATTCTTAGCTATGTTTCATAAAAATCGGTTCAACCATTTGAAATATATTATAAGGAATGAAAATCAATCCAAAATCTAATCTATTTTCAAATACACCCGTATTGGGTATCAAATGAAAGGTCATAATTTATACATCACGATACAGCAGGTTTTATGGAAATCGGTTCAGCGGTTACCTATAAAAAGCATGAAACAAAAAAAAAAAAAAAAGCAGAAACCAATATTTTAATTTTCTCTTTCTAAATCGATTTGAATAGTTAGCATAATAAATGCTTCAAAAGAACATTATTCACGCTGCATACATTTTTGGTCCAAAATTGAAAGTGCTGGCCAAATACGATATTTCGTTAGAACTTGTTCTTATTGGGGCGTCAAAGTTGAGGGACCACTTCCTTCGGTTTTATTTGAGTTCGAAAATCTTGAAGACATACATTTTATATGACACAAACTATTGAAAATGTATAAAAAATGTCGTGCTACATTGGAAGAATAGTTAATAAAACTAATAAAAAATAAACCCCATACTGCACACCGTTGTTTTTCGTCTATTTATTTAGGTGCTAAATTGAAAATAAGTAGCGGCCAAAGAATACAAATATGACATTCCGTTAGTCGGGCAGTGGACCCTCAGCTTTGACGCCATAATAAAAAATGCTAATGAGGACAAGCTTTAACAGAATATCATACTCGTATTCTTTGGCCGGCACTTTCAATTTTGGACCTAAATAAACGGGTGAAAAACAACGGTGTGCAGAATGGGGTTTATTTATTATTGATTTTATTGACTATTCTTCCAATATAGAACAATGATTTTTATTCGTTTTTAATCATTCATATCATAAAAATGTATGGTTCCAAGATATTTGAACTCAAATAAAACTGAGAGCACTGAGCAGTGGTCCCTCAGCTTTGACGCCATAGTAAAAAATGCTAACGAGGACAAGCTCTAACGGAATTTCATATTTGTATAGGTACTTTGGCCAGCACTTTCCATTATGGACCTAAATAAATGGACGAAATACAACGATGTGCAATATGGGGTTATTTTTTATTGCTTTTATTAACTATTGTTCCAATATAGAACAAAGTTTTTCATTTATTTTTAATAATTCGTATCATAAAAAATGTATGTTACCAAGATTTTTAAATTCTGATAAAACCAAGCGCAGTGGTCCCTCAACTTTGACGTGGTAATAGAAAATGCTAGCGAAGACAAGTTCTAACGGAATATCGTATTTATTTTCTTTGGCCGGCACTTTCAATTTTGGACTAAAATGGGTGATGTCCTTTCATTCAAAAATCCCAATAATTTATACATATTTGAAATGTACTAATTAAGGCCTTTCATTTGATATCAAACACGGTATATTTACCTCAATTTTATTTTTTAACGCAGTACTTTATGACCGCTAGAGGGCGCCACATTAAATTCAGTGACACATTATATAGCCTATAATAAGTGGACGATCAAGACACTTCTAACAATACCTTACTTGTCCAGTTCTAATTAGTAGTTGAAGAGCTATGAGGGAATTAGTGAATATACATACATAGTTCATACATACATACATAGCCTGTCAAAATCATAATCCTCCTTTAGCTTTAACATAGTCGGGTAAAAATAGCATAAATAAATAAGTATTTTGTCATAAAAACACTAATTATTTAAAATAAATTAAATACTTTCTTAGTAACTAAAACCCCCATAACTTTTACCCTGCACGAAATACAGATTTATGGCCATACAAAAAAATAATACACTCATTGAGACCTTTCATTTGATATAGGTCAAAAAGTGTTACACCATATGGGACGAAACGCCCATTCGCCTTTCATAAGTACTAACTGTTGATAAAATTATGTCTTGTGTTACAATTATTTTTGCTATATCTAATAGTTATAAGACACCGCTTATTTTGTCCGTTGTTCTATTTGTGCACGTATATTAATTATGTCATTGTACACAGTTATCAGTAGTTTGAATTTGTATAATTATTCTTGTTTATATTAATAATTACGTATTTGAATAGCGTCTCGATTATGATGTGAACATGATCGATCATATAAAGAAAAAAAGTATAATAATATAAAAATCATTCTCATTAAGGGGCAAGACTTCGTGCTAAAAATTATTCTTATAAATATTTAATTGCTGACTTACCTCAAAGAAAATGGTTTTCTCTTTTATAAGGGTTACTAATATTATAAATGAACAACCACCATCTTCTTTTGTATCGATATTAAGTGGCGGTATGCCATATTCGTATGGTTGGATGGTAAGAATTCAGCAGTACTTACTTCCGTCAGTTGTTTTATGCTCTTTCTCCTACTCTTCGTTTCCCTTCTATTATTACTGTACAGGCAGCAACGCACGAGTGACATTTCTGGTAACCACGGTAACAATTCGGTTACAGCTTTGAAATCTAAATAGGTATATTATTTGGTGGCAAAGAAAACCGCTTTCAAATGCCTTATTAAAAAAAAAGCAGCATTTAATTAAGCTGGTAGGTGTTGCTGGTAGAACTAATAAATGTAAACACTAGCCCCTGCTTCATGTTGCTTCTACCGCTAAGTCTACTTCAAAGGTGTATGGGGCCCATTCACTAAGATCTTCGAGGTTGATGTCCACCCCATCTCACCTGCAAGCCGGTACGAATTCTGATTGACGAAAGGGACTTTAGTGTAGGCTTTCCTGTCAGGTCAAACGGCAGTCGTTCTTATAAGAATTAAGATTAATCAAAAGAAAGAAGTGGAGAACGGATCCCTGTGTCCAAAAAGCAAACTCTGGATGCAACCGGGATAAGGTCTACTGATGGTAATGCTAATGATTGGATAATTTACTACATAACCTACATAATTTTGGATTACATTTGTGTGAAGAATTAATGACTACTTATTTAATGTTGTATGCCCAAATGGCGAATCATAGCTGACTGTAAACATAATTTGAATTTGAATTGGAACTTCATTTCAAATCCTATATACACTAGCGCCTTTAGTGCTCATTTATGGAACCAAATTTATTTTGCTATATATGTATTATGGTGGGTAGCTCCATAATATCAAACTTAAAAACTTTACCATGTATTTATCTTCACTATTTATCATGTATTGTATTGATATATATCCGATATTTCGGCGCTGTTACAAGCACCATGATCACAGAGGAACATCCTTGCCTTACTGTTTTATGACTTCTATTACTTCTGACTATTCTTTATTTATTTACTCAATTAATAAATTACAATTATTTATATAATTACATATTAAAAAACAATACATAACATAATCTACCTTTAAACAAAGCTGCAGGTTCAGGCGTCAAATAATTCCTCCCCATCGACGTCAACTGGCCAGAGGGCTGGCGGAATTGCCACATTGAATGGCAATACCAATCCTTTGTGCAAGGAATAAACCAGCCCTCTGGTCACGGTTCTGACTATGTTTATACAGAGAAATTTATATAACTTACGTGTATTACAGGAGGTGTGTACGTAGACAGTGACACGGGTCTAGAGTCGATGTCGTCAGCGGAAGCCGCGGCCTGCGGGGGGTGCGGGGGTGCGGGTGGTGCGGCGGGGGGAGCCCCCGGGCCGAGCGGCGCGGACCTGCGGCTGGAGGTGTGCCGCCTGAAGAACGACAAGCTGGACCTGCTCAAGCAGAACATTGTTAGTATTGAGCAGAATATTGTTAGTATTCATCTTTTTAGTTAGCAAATCGGCCTGTGAACAGCCAGCTTTACGCTACTATGGAGTGACAGTATATGTATTTGAAGAAGATATAGGTAGTATCTATCTTTAAGACGGTAGTGAATGTAGCTTTTGGGTAATTTCGCGATGCCAAATTTTTTGCTAATTTCGGTGGCAGTTTTCAATCATAGGTTTTCCGATGAAAAAATTTAATGGAGTTCTTTTAGAATAGCTAGTAGTAAGTATAGTGTTCTAAAAGAACATTAAAAAATTTTTTCATCGGAAAACCTATGATTGAAAACTGCCACCGAAATTGGCAAAAAATTTGGCATCGTGAAATTACCCTTTTGTAAAGCATTCAACGTATACCTATCTAGTATTAGAGTAGGATTATATACGTCAGACAGTATGTAACACAGCATTGTGAATTTAAAATGGAAAAGCAGTCCTGAGAAGAAATTTGGAACCACAGTTTCTCGTAAACTGTTCGTTTGGCATTACAAGGAAAGGAACTACATGGAAAGAGCAGACTGAATGGAGTGGAGGATTAGATTTATTATTATTTTTTAATTTAATCTAATTAATTGATTGATTTGATAGTTTTTTTATCATCTACACTTGACGGAAGTTATGCTAAAAAAATCAACAAAATATCATATCCTAATAACATAATGAACTAATAACATAATATTGCTTTGGCTGACATGCAATATGCTTCATGCTTCTTTACTGCTAAAATATTTCCACAGGTTCATTTCTTATGTCATAAATTAGAATTTGTTTCCGGGAATATTTTACGGATAAGTTTCTCTTGTTCTCCTTGTTTATCAATCACATCAATGCACCATGATCAAGATTATGTTTCACTTTATAACGATAATAAGGGCGTCTACCAAAATGTTACCTCTAGTTACACCACTAGTCCACTCTAGTTACCGTATAGTTACACTCCCTACAAATCTTTGTTATTGAGGATATATACCAATGTTTTCTCACAGACTCTAAGGCTAGTTTAGATAACAGGATTTATACTTTCGTGCATTATGTTACAATTGTTTCAACAATGTTATCTCTTTTGTGTTCAAAATTGTAAACCTTTTGCTCGTCTTTAAGCTTGTTGATCTATTATGTACTTAAAGATATTATAATATCATCTCTATTTTGTTTACAGACTTGGCAAAATGAAATAAAAAGCTTACGCGAGAAAGAAATGCAATTACAAGAGAAGTTGGCCGACGCGTCCAGAGAAGTGAGAAGGCTTCGGGAACTACAAGTCTCCGGTACCATCATCCAGAACCCTTCCACACATGACTCCACCGCTTAAAAATAAACCTTAATATATTTGAAATAAAACTCAATATTACATACACATTCTGTATGTACTGACGGAATAGATCTGAATTGACCAAGTAGAGGACGCAATCTGGTAATCGAAAAGTTTTGCTAAAGGGAGTGTCTAGAGTAGTTTGGTGTTGCTACTTGTATATGTATTTATGTATGTGGCTCTCAACGCATATTGTAATTGATACCATGCAATCATTTGTATACATATAAAGGCTGTACTATTTCTAAACACGATATGAAGCATTATTTAGTTGCTAAATTACGTTATAATGGAGGTAAAGAAATGCTTTTTACCTTGTTTTGAAAATGAACAGCCGTAGTTGCAATATCGACATTATTTTATAGAAGCAAAACTATTCCTTATATTTATTTACAGGATATATATTCCAATTTTGATATATAAGTAAATAACTAAAAACACTTCTTATGTCGTGGCTTGACTGACTATTAATGAGAAATAAATCTTCGATATATACACATATATCTATAGCTAATTAGAGAGAATATGATTCGAATTTTTTTATATGTTGTTATACCAAAACTGAATTGTTAATGACTAATGTTAGGCTATTCGCTTTTTTTAATGTTGTGATAACCTAGCTTATTCGGACATTATAGTTCTTTAAAAGTTATTATAGTGCGTTCCACGGGCGTAGTATTACAGAAATTATTGATGACTTTTAAGTCTATAGACACAGAAAAATATATGATTTTCACTACGAACATAACTGTGCTTCATTTGGACTATATAAAAATAAGATCTTATTACATACACATCGACAGATGTGTTCAAGAGGGTAAAAAACTTCAGCAAGGATTTTGAATCTTGCAAGAATTTATAATCTTGCAATAAAAAGCTACGCCCAAATTGATTCAGGGAAAAATATGTCGTATTTATTTTACGTAAAAGAGTACCGCTTGTGTTCTCAAGGATTGTTTTACGCGCAAAGGATATTTATTACTTAATGGTACTAAATAATTGTGAAGATATTTGTATCTTTTGTATGTCCTATCTAGAGTGCTTCCCTTTCCATCTTGTCCAATGTCCTTAGAAAGATCTTTTTGTACGATTGATTGTTATTTATCATAGAAGCGTGATTAAAATAACTTCAGCGTGAATTTATTTAACAAAGAATGATTGTATAAATAGTTTTAGGAGTATTCTGAACTGTTTTTTTTTCTAATGTTTATTTCAAGGTTAACCTAAATTTTTGAAACTAGAAATTAGATAAAAAGAATAACGGTACCTACTAAATTAAGCCTTGAATATCTAGTAGACAGCCTACACGTAAATATGGTGCATTAGAAAAATCTTTTAAATTAAAACTAAACGATTCTTAAAGTGTGTTACATATTTGAATTTGTATAATTATATAAAAGCCCAGTACATTTTGATTTTGTATGTTTGCGTGTCTGCACAGTGCAATTTATTTACCATAAGGTTCTGTTTAATTGCAATATAACATTAATAACCTTATTTACAAAGTCTATAGTCGTATACATGTAGGTATATGAACATTTACTATCTTTCACTATTTAGTTTGAATCATACATTTAAAAAGAATATGTCAAACCGATACAGTTCTGATATTGTAAATGGCTTTGTGAGTAAGGATATTAAAACATTATTGGTTTACAAATTTAAGTTGGCCAGTTACTGTAAATATATTTGAACTGGTGTTAGGCTATTCCATTAAACAGTATTTCTCATAATTTATGCTTCGATTTAAGTTACGTTTCTCAAGTGATTTGAGGTTGAATAATGTTTTGTTGTTTATAATTAATATTTTATACCAAAGTTAACATTCCCCACTAAATAGTTTAGAGTTTTTTTTATATAATTATTACCTAAAAGTGAACCAGTATTCGTAACGTATCAACTGACGGAGCACCCTAACATACTGTCTAAGTTTACATTTACATTACTTGGTTGAATGTAATCGTTTAGATTTTGTTCGAATGTTGATTGTTATAAGTTGATTGACACCAACTGTTGATTCGTCTTCACTTAGACTTAAACCAAATATTGAGCGCGGAGCGTTAGAGGAAATAGTTTATAATTATAAAAGATACCTATTGAAATATATGAATAGTTAATAATAAATAAAAATGTTGTTTTATTTCCTAAACAGTACGGCTACAGGCTAACCGCTATAGTATGACGTACGTTAAAGGCGTACACATATTACATCAACTGGAGATAGTTTCTTATGGCTGCACGGTAAAGAGAAAAGCTTTCTCAATTTGTAAATCGGTAAGTTGGTCATTTGGAGCGATAGAAAAGATTTTCTACAATGCATTAGTGCATAAAAAGAGTTGTGCTCTCAATCTCTCTCGTGTGGGACTCAATTCAGACAGAAATGGAATGAAATATGATGATTAATTTGATACACTTTCTTGTGAGAATAGGAAGTTTAGACTTTGTTACATGTTTCATAAGGTAAGTAATATGAGTATAAGTAAATTATAGGTAAGCATTATGTAAGTGTAGTATCTACCTATAATATGTATACTTTTCTTTTTTGTTTGGTGTACAATAAAGTTTATTTATTTTCTATTCTATTCTATAATATGAAGGGAAAGTTCCCGCAACCCATGGTAACCGTTTTTCGGAATAAAAAGTAGGTAGACTATGTGTTATCCCAGACTATAATCTATCCCGGTACCAAATTTCACCAGATCCGTTCTATGTGATTTAATAACAGTCACCCAAATATCTGCCACAAACTTCCACATTTTTAATATTAGTAGGATGCGACAATATTCTATGCCATTATGTTTACTCAGTATAATAAATAAAATGTTTACTCAGTTACCGATCAAACATTGAGATCAAGTCAAAATCTTTAAAAATATGTAATAGTGATCTCATCTAAATAATACCTATATTTTGATATTTTTAGAACAGAGTCATCTATACATCTATTGTAGAACTAAAACGTTATAGCCACCGGAGCGCCAAACCATTCCACAGAATGCCAGCTCGTAATGACCCGAATACCCAAGCATTCTGTGGAATGCCAACATGTTTCTACACTGCACATTGTAATAATATATTTAAATCTTTTAAATACGTGAATTAGTATCTTCAGTAGCAAACACTTCTAAACTAAACAGTCAAATGGTTTCAAGTGTTGTTTACATTATCTCGACCACCCAGCGAGAGGTGACGTCATTCGTTGTGCGTTTACGGCAGCTTTACACAGCGCGCCCGGCGCAGCGGATAGTGACATCTGTTGATTTTTTTTAAACCACCCAAGCTTTTGACCAGACATTGGGTTATTAGTGTATTTCTATTTTTGCCTAGATGGCGCTATTCTCAGATTAATCAAAAACACTAATCGGCTTCCATGTGGTTGGAGCCGCGGGCATTAGCTAGGTTAGTTTGTTGCTATATTTAAAGTTTTTTTTATTACTTATAGTATTTTTCTTCAGGGCCCAAGTCAATCTTACTTTAATCTCAGCGGCGTTGAGAAGTCAGACGGTAGTCACTCTCGTAAAGGCTAAATGAAAAGGAAAAGAATGAATGGACTCTGCGGCGAAAGCCCTTGGAGCACGCGGGAAAATATATATTAATCATAGGTCTAGCTACCTAAGTATTATGCAATTCTCCAGTTATTGCTAAGACAGAATAGACACTAAATAGTTATTTTCATCCCACCATCTCGGAAAGACTATTTTTGCTCTTCGATAACTGAGCGTAAAAGTCGTTTTTATCCTCTAGAGAGGTAAAGTAAATTTGAATTTAGAACATCGTGTGTACTAGGTTTGTGGACTCAAAACATCATTAAACCTATTTACTTCTACCTCTATGGTGCCGAATTTATCATACAACTTTTTTTTAATTTATGAAAAACTCAACTCGGAACCTCCTTGGTGTACCACTTTTTTTTTTTAAATTTGCTTTGCGCGCATAATTTTTTTTTCACGTCCTATGGTTGAACATTGTTGTTGAATTTTATTTGTTGATATTTTATTATTAGTATTATTACACATAATTATAATATTCGTGGCGTAGTGGTAGTGAACGTGGCCGCAACGCAGGAGGCGCGGGTCCGATCCCCGCTCAGTGCAAATATTTGTATGCATAAAAAGTTCAACAACAACGGTCTAGCTGCAATGCTTCGATATCGCCTAATGTCACCATTGGGTTGTGGAGGTCACATGGCAGTCGCAATAGTTATTTGTTATACAAGAGTGCAAAGTTGCTTTTTAACCGCGTGCTCAGTTTTGATGACCGAGCAAGCGAAAGATTCTAAATTTGAATCACGAGCATAGCGAGTGATTCATAAATTAGAATCTTGAGCGTTAGCGAGGGAATCAAAAGAGCACAAGGTGTAAAATCTTTGCACTCGAGTGCAACACGTAACTTTTCATCCCACCTCAGCGAGGAAATAATGAAATGCTTCTTCTTCCTAGCGTTAATTCCCAGTCGCATCCGAAGCTTTCACCTCGGAGTTCGGGGTCCGCTTTACCAGTCTTAACTGCGGATTTGGCTGGACCTCGATATTTGCCGTGAAGCGACTGCCATCTGACCTCCACAACCCAATGATGACATTAGGCGATATCGAAGCATTGCAGCCAGACCGTTGTTGTTTTGATGCGCGCAAAGCAAATAAAAAAAAAAGTACACCAATTAGGTTACGAGTCTGAGTTTTTCATGAATTAAAAAAAAGTTGTATGATAAATTCGGCACCATAGAGGTAGAAGTAAATAGGTTTAATGATGTTTTGAGTCCACAAACCTAGTACACACGATGTTCTAAATTCAAATTTACTTTACCTCTCTAGAGGATAAAAACGACTTTTACGCTCAGTTATCGAAGAGCAAAAATAGTCTTTCCGAGATGGTGGGATGAAAAATAAATTAAATCGTGCTCAGATGAATTGTTTGACATGATGCCCACAGCTACATTCTATCATCGCACCGCTTGCCATAGGCAGGGAGTTCATTCTCACGCATTGTGACCGCATCACCGGAAACAAAGCGCACTGTGAGGTATGAAAACTTTATCCCCGCACACTCAAACTGTGGAATGAAATCCCTGCTGTGGTTTTCCCATGGTGACAACAATATGGGGTTCTTCAAGAAGGGCATTAGGTTTCTTCCAGGTTGGCAGCACGAGTGTACCGGCCCTGGTGATACGTCCACGCGTAATCACTTCCCATCAGGTGGGCCGTGTATTTGTCTGAAACCTAAGCGGTAAAAAAAAAATTGAATACCTACCTATGTAGGTAAGCAGCAAGAATCACCAAGGTATTCACAGAGAATAAGAATAGAGGTTTTAACAGCAAATACGCCTAGGTATCAATAATTTAAAGCCTTTTCTTACTTTTTATTTCGCTGTCTGACTTCCGTAATCCGCTGAACCTAGGTACTTACTTTTTGATGATATCTAGGTAGAATGATTTAATCTAATCTTTTATACCACTTAGGTGGCATACACAAGCACACGGCCCACCTGATGCAAAGTGGTTACCGTCGTCTATGGACGTATGCAATACCAGGGGCGTCACACTCGTGCCACCGAATCTGAAGAAACCTTCTAATGCCTTTCTTGAAGAACACCATATTTTACTTGTTATGAATTGAAATAACTAAATAGTATACTTAGTCAAATATCTTAGCTTTTAGTTAGCAAGAATTCCTTTCACTACCTAGGTAGGTACAAAGTTGCAACAGTAAAAGGAAATAAGATGCATCGCGCGAAGAGCTCTTTAAATTCAATATGATATGGTAATATACGGAGAGTGGTTCTGACAAAATAGCTTGCTGGGAGATTTTATAGCACTCGTATTAAGTTTTATTAGTTTACTTAGTGGCCTCGTATTCACTTAATATAATTTTTATATTTCAAATGTTATTTATTAATTAGTACATATTATTAGGTTGTTCTTAAGAATACTTGCTTCCTATGGTATCGGGTCCTTTCCACAGCTGTAGCTGAGGTCCACCATTGTAAAATATAGTAGGTACTTTGTCATGTGGCGATATTTACCTACCTACACCAAATTGGAATCTTCTTAGTTAATGAATAATTTGTGATTCTGCTCATATGAGTGATCATTATTATGAATATTATAGAAATCTATTAAGATCTACTGGGAATTCATAGTTACTGGATTTTTGCGGAATCGCTCAATATGGCCTTTTTAGACCCGTACCTAGGTCTTGTTCATTATTTATAACAAGATATGTTTAAATAATAAACAAACATTACATTAAAGTCCAAGATAATAGAGATGTATTTGAAAGGTCCTCTGTACCCAAAAGTTTCATTTGAGCGCGAGCTTCATTGTTGTTGCCACAACACTGTTCGTGCAATGTGCCTTTTCATTTGCCTCTCGGGCAAAACTCGCGGTCGAGCCAAAGGCTCTATTCTAAAATAGCCAACTATGTACTAACTTTGCTCGAATCTGAGAAACGTACGAAGACGGTGTAACTTTTAGTTACGCGTACGATGTTTACTCTATTTTATATAACACAGGAGGCGGGCCGTGTTATGATATATTACCTAATATCTAGTAACTAGGTGTTAATTAAAATGATTACCTTTCGTGAAGCCTATATTATATAACAAATATTATGGAGATTGATGGCACTTGGTGGAACTTGCTACACATATTGAATAAATCACTTGTACTTTTCCACAATTATTTATTTATTTGAACCTTACCGGTTTGAGGCTTCCGTCGACTGGGACCACAATTAAATTTATTTTAAATTTAATTATTTTTCTTCCGGCGACTGGGACCACCCATAAAAAAGAACAAAAAAAATATAGTTAAAACCAAAAACAGTACAGTCAAACAAAAAGACGAAGAGACGTAATAATTAAAGCAAAATCGGATCAATTCAAAAATATCATTGGCTTTAGTAATTTCTATAATGTACACCAATAAAACAAATTAAAACTACAGTAATATGTCACCTTAAATACTAAATTCGAACAGCATGTCAAAATTAATCAACTAACCCGCCCCGCCGGCGCCGCCGCCCGTCACCGTAACAGGGGCAAAGCATGACGCTAGCGGCATTGCCCCGCTGTATAGCAACGGCCAACCTCTGCTCCCGGTATGAGGCGAAGCGAATGTCACCGGTTTTCTTGTAGCGGTTACTGGAGACAGGACGGTACGGCACACGTGGTTGGAGTATCAGTCGATACAAATGCTCTCCGGAGTATGTCCTTGAGAGCATGGTGACGCGGAAACCTACCCGCGCTTCTTCGACAACTCAGTGCGTTCTGACCGTCGCCGCCCACCATGGAGCCGCAGGTGCATTTATGGGGTTCACACACCTTGCAGCCCAGGTGGAGGGCCACTGCCACCCGCAAAGAATTGTCGTCCAATAAAGTGCCCAGGTGAGGTGAAGGCAGCGCGTGCAGCCATGCTCCCGATTCCGGCTGCGACACCGCCCGAAGCCTCGCCAGATCGGATTCGGCCCCCGTGGCATCTCCACCAGCCCCTCCTAAGCCTTCGAGCTGTGCCATCGTCCCGAGCGCGCTGGACATGAGGCGTGACAGGGCCTGACGCCGCCGAACTGCGGGCAAGCCACACTGTCTCGGCGTCCGCTGCAAAGGGCACGGTTACTCTGCCACCATTATTATTTAGGATGGCAGTAACAAGGTCTGCAGCCCCATGTGCCGATGCCGGCAAACCCACATCCCGCGCGCGTTTCACCCAATACCCCCGGACGGTTGGGGAGAGTCGCCTGTACCTATTGGTTTTCGTTGAGCCATACATTGAGGATCGACTCAACTGTGGACTTGAGGATGTCATCGGAAGCCGCAACGTCTGCCGGACAAACCCAGGTTAGCGCGGTCCGCAGCAGGTACGTCAGCTTAGGGAGGGCAAAGCACATGCGCAAAAGCACCAATGCACATGCGCAGAAAGATTTCAGGAGAGAAGTCAGGAGAAGCTTATTACGGGAAAAGATTGCCTCGTGCACCCCTTCAGGGAAAAAATCATTTATGTATAATATGTATAAATATCTAGGTATACTTTCTTATTCTAGGCATGAGCTTATTGCCTGCAATTCCAAAAAGATAGATTTTCCTAGCAGTCACTTTTCCATAGATTTTCTTACCAGTGTTTTCGTCCTGAAAAATGCCTCTACTACTACCAGACAAATTTGAAAAAGGTTTTTCGCAAAAAAATGACAGATAGGTACCGGGATACGCTATTTCTTAATAAAACGGTGTCAAAAATATTTCAATCACCTCAGTTTTACGAAACCTCGACTTTGCACTCGAAGAAGCAAAAACTTTGTGTTCAAATCGGTCTGAGCTGCGGTTATCCTTATATGGGGGAGGGGGGGGGGTTGGTCACACCTACACGTACCTTCATGACTATCACATACACATATTCATGCCTGAAAGCCCATATTTCAATATGTTTTCGGTCCCGTGTAACCAGTCTCAGGGGGCGAGCCTATTGCCGTCAAGTGGGCACTGTGTCTTAGGCTGTAGGTAGGTATATTTACTGACGGATGAAGAACAGCCCAGACATGACAGATGGAGTCCCCGTAGTCGAAGGTGACTACGGAATAAGGCTGTTCTCCATCCGTTGGCCCTATCCACCGCAAACCAACACTGTCTAGGAACAAATTGATACTCTAGTGTTAATGTAGGGTCCGCGTTTTTTCGCATAACTTTTAAGTTATTTTAAGGGAAGCCCGAATATGTTTCTAATACCTACCATTGATCCATTCCCTGAGCCTTTATCCAACTCAGGATCGAACTTTAATACTTACCGTGAAGCGACTGCTACCTGACCTCCTATTTGAAGCTACGGCGCTAATTTTAAACTAATAGTGAATGTTGACTATCACTATGATATTTTAAGTAACAGAGTTGATAACTTAGAATACCATCCAGGGTGCCACCAAATTGCATACAAAAAAATTCATTCAAATCGATCCAGCCGTTTAGGAGGAGTTGATGAGTGACATATACGATATATAGATGACATTTTTCAATCAAAGAGTTTTTTCTTTAAATTAAAACCAACCTTTTTTTGTTTGACTGTACTGTTTTGGCTAAAACAATAGATTTTATGATACATTTATAGGTGGTCCCAGTCGATGGAAGAAAAATATTAAATTTAAATGAATCCGGCAACTGGGACCGCGGTCCGAGTTAATTGTGGTCCCAGTCGCTGGAAGCCTCACCGGTTTCACCTTACGGTATTATCAAAGGTTAAATAAATAAAAATAAAATCTTATAATAAAAAAAGTTGTATAAAATTGCTAAAAAATAAAGGTTAAAAACCCAAAACTACGTACTACGAAAATAGCTTCAATTTAAAAAAAAACATATCGCAAGTAATATATTTACATTGTTCTCAGCAAGAGATCTATCTACTTCGATAGCAAAACTCGTAATAGGGTATCTACAAAATCTAAAACCCGCGTCACCTATCTTGGACCTAAAATGTGCTCAAAATATGCCCTATACGCGCAGTACACATCTCTTGGGCGTCTTTTGAGGATACCACGGGATGCTACTGCGGTGGAAGAACTCAAATTCACCAAGCCTAGACTATTACAAAGCAATCTGCGGGCACCAGAGCCTCGTATGTCTTACCATTTAGGTCCAAGATACGTGGCGCGGGTTATACCTACCTATCACTTTATTTTTTCGACGTGTGAATATCATTTATAAAATTCGCTATATTGAATTTTGTGAAATGTCACATATATACTCGTAATAGGTACTCTATTACCCACCGAACCGTAGCACGTAGTATAGTAAGCAAGATAATCTGAGAAATAGTTCAGTTACTTGGTTATGATAAGCAGAATTGAGTTTTCATAAGAAAAATATTGAAAACTCGGACAAAGACGTATTCGTGGTACGTGGTTCCAAATAAAATAAGTATTTGTATTTTATCAGATAATTTAAAATAAACTTGAGATGCAACATTTGCAATAAAGGGCTGTGCTTTTTCTATTAAAGGCCCTGAGCACTCTCAGACAATGTGCTCCTATGAGAATAACAATAAGTACCTACGTACAACTTTATTTTAAAAGCTTTTGCTCATAGTAGGTGCGTGAGTGTATATTAGTTTTTACCAGTGACTTTACACTATAAGCACCAATATAATTCATCAATTACTAATTACTACGTAAGTTGAAGTGGTGATGGGCTGACCACATAATTCTATCTAAGGACTAGGATAACCGTGGGAGCAAATTAAACCTACAGTGAATTTCGCGAATAGGCAAAAAGTAAGTAAAATGGGATAGACGGGACACAGAAGGCGGAAGACAGGGTTCTACGGTGCACATTGGGAATAAGTATGTCGTAAAAATCATTAAGCGATAATTCCTATAGTAGCTATATTATACAGATTTATTATTTACAAAGAGACCATTTGCACGGACTTAACATAATTAAGTCTACTTACGCTCCTTTTACTGAGGTCGTCACGATATAAAGAGAAAAGTTTAATAGACGTCG
This sequence comes from Eilema depressum, assembly GCA_914767945.1. Taxonomy (NCBI): domain Eukaryota; kingdom Metazoa; phylum Arthropoda; class Insecta; order Lepidoptera; family Erebidae; genus Eilema; species Eilema depressum. The sequence continues at coordinate 9,248,102 of OU612026.1, forward strand.
TGAAATGGCAGCAAAAAGGAAACCGACTGTCAAAGCGTGACTGTAAATAATAAATATTTTTTTACGAATTCTATTTTGAAACACGAATACAAAAGGCAGAAATTCAGTGAAAAAAACATTTCCGCGTAGATAAGGGGAGGCTGTAAACCCCCTAAGTCCCAAGAGGGGAAAAGTTTAGAGGGTGTTTGTTTGATAGAAAGTCATTAAGTATAAAAAGCATAAATTGAGACATATCTTCAATAATTTGTACGATGAATGAAGAACGGAGGCTTTAAAAGTAGGTAGGTATAATGGCATTATCGAAAACACTAATAATATTGCGGTCAATGCTCCGACAAGAGACCTCACTCTGATAGGTGGATTTAGAAGGTCTGGATATTTTTTGAAGGTAATTTTTTATACTTTACGCTTACGGCTCTATCGAGTAATTTGTCAAAATAAATTTCATGTTCTATGAGTGCTATTTGAAACTAATTTATCGTTAAATGTACTGACTTTTATTTTATTTATATTATTATTTATTATATTTACTGATCATAACGATCAGTCAGGTTAGATGAAATAAATTATTTGTTCAGTCAAGTTATTAATAAAATTGATGCTGCATACAGCAATAACTATTTCTTGGCAGTCGGGTAAAAATAGAAAAGGTAGGCACCTTTTCTATTTTTCTTTATTATTTTCTTATTTATCTTTTCTATTTTATTTTTTAGGTACATCGTTCTGAAAAGGAACGAAGGGTGTGAATTTTGTAAAACTTGCTATGCCCTTAAGAATTTCTATAGTTCAATTTTTTTTAATAAAATCTTTATTGGAAACATAAAACACAGGAATAATAGCATAATAGTGTGATAGTGTCTGCATTGGTTACCTATCTTAATCCCGAATTTTAAGATTCCGAATATCATAATCCCGAAAACGTTTGGCCATTTTTTCATAATCCCGTTTTTTCAAATTCCGAAGTTTTATTTGCCATATAATCGCAACTCCGAATTTCATTTGCCCAATTATTCATTTGTACGACGTTTTATAATCCAGACGAACGAGTTCCAGACACACGAAATCTAAATGCACAAAATCCAGATGACCGTAATCCATATGCATGAATGCCCAAATTTTAAAACACAATTTTTTTGAAATGCATTTAATTGATAACCAGACAAACAATATCCAGATTTTTAAAACCAGCTAGCATCAGGCATGCAGCATGCAGCAAGCATCAGGAATTTAGCATGCAGCAAGCATCAGGCATGCAACATGCAGCAAGCATCAAGCATTTAGCATGCAGCAAGCATCAGGCATGCAGCATGCATCAGGCATGCAGCATGCATCAGGCATGCAGCATGCAGCAAGCATCAGGCATTTACCATGCAGCAAGCATCAGGCATTTAGCATGCAGCAAGCATCAGGCATTTAGCATGCAGCAAACATCAGGCATTTACCATGCAGCAAGTATCAGGCATGCAGCATGCAGCAAGCATCGTTTCTGTCACAGCTCCGGCGCTGCGGGGCTCCAGCGGCCCCACACGAGCTTATTGTCGCAGATGGTTGTAACGCCCACCACCGCAGCTTCGGCTTCAGCCGCGGCGGCGGCCATTGTAACCACCTGCTCCTCAGCTCGTGGGCCGCCTCGCCCCTCCGCGCCTACGCGGGCTTAAATAACACTCTAGGGGTAGGGCAAACAAGACTACGTGAAGTCGGATTTGCGGCAATTCATTTCTTTCACTAACTTTTTTGTGACAATTTTTGACTTTTCAAACCAATAATTTAAGGGTTAAACTGTTAATTTTTCCGTATAAAATTCCGTACAGGGATAAATAAAAAATTAAAAAAAAACCTAACCTATCCGAATCGGATTGCACTGAGTCGGGGTGTTAACGATAATTTTAATAATTTCGACATTGAAATTTCTAAATTAATGTACCTTAATTTCTAAATTACTTAGATACTGTACCTAATAAATGAATCATATAAATTTACTGAATTTTATTATACTTTTATATAGTTTAGCTGGACTACGATTGTATGGGAACCAAATAAAACGATTATGAAAATTTGGTAAATGGTACGATGGGAAACAAAAAAAAATATTTTGAGAATCTGGTATAACTACATTTGGATTATGACAATATGGGAAACAAAAAAAAGCTATTTGAAAATTTGGTTTTAGTGCACCTGGTAATTGATTTATCTGGGAAATGAAAAACGGAATTATAGAAAGTTGTCATTCATTACATCTGTCTTATAAAAGTTCTACCAACCGTTTTCGGGGTTTTAAGATTCGGGTAACAGAAATTCGATATTTCAATAGGTTACCGTCTGCATTAGTTTAGAACTGTGGCACAGACACTAACGCCACCTTCAGGCCGGACTAGGCACCAGAGTTCCATCACAAACATTGTAACTCGTAGTTACAAGTCAACAATAAATTAACACTAAAAGTTTTGTTGACAAAATAAATTCAAGCAGTCCACGAACGCCCTCAGTTTTATTGAGTTACAACCTTAAATGACTACGACAAACCATTTATCCAATTTTAGCACTCATTTCTTCGTTCTACTGCCACAAACGGTACTTAATTGTTTTAAGCGAGCTTACTTCTTAGCTGCAATAAACTTTGTAGAGACAAAAGAAAATCACAATGTAAGAACATTTAAGAGTGGGTAAGTTTGAGCGAGATTTCATTTTTTGAATGAAATTTTAAAGCAAGTATTAGTAGGGTAACTAGGTATTCAAATCGATTTAGATAGGAAAAAGTGAAATGACCTAGGCGGGAGTTCAATTGCTTGGGCGGGTTAATCAAAAAACAATGTTTAAAAATGAGCTCAGTGGTCAGAGCAGGGACTGGCCCTCCATTCTGCTAAAGCACATCCACTGTCGTGCCACGGTCTCTGCAAAAATTTACATTAAATTCTAGACTTTATTGCTATAGAATTATAGCCCAAAATAAATGAGAATATTTTCATTACACGCTTTCGTTCACTCTACAAAAAGCCATCTAATTTTAAACTTTAATTGCATTACTTTATAGGCTAAAATCAAATGGAATTTTCTCGCAGTCTCTGTGGTGTGACTGTGGTTGTGCTTTAGCAGAATCGAGGCCCAGGTCGCGTGTTCAAGTCCCCCTTGAGTCGTTTTCTATCTTAATTGATGAGATTTTATTTTGTGGTAGACCATGTTTTAGTGCACAGGTAGGTGTTAATTGCGTACTAAACAATCGGGACCGAGAAATTTCGATTTGTAATTTAGTTGTTCTTTCTACCAACTCCCTAGAGATCTAAATCGTGGTGATGAAGATGTTGATGAATGGTTTTTTATTTGATATGAAATACAATTTTGCCACTAGGTATTCTTTCCCATTTAATAAACAACAGTAGAGTAGAGTCCTTAAATTGCACTCATTACAATGAGTAACGAAATGAATTGTAATTTTAGCTGCGGTAGCGCGCTGTTTGAGGTGGAACAAAGAATATATTTGAGTTAAATTTTTTACAACCCACTGAAAAGATGGCTCTTACCTATCTAGATATTATTTTCGCTTCGGTAGAAGACCGCAGGTCTAAAAAGGCCATAACCTGATTTCATAATTATAAATTAACTTATCTTCCTAATTATATCATCAATTTTACTTTATTAATGATTCATAATATCAATGTGCACAATTTTACGCATTTTCACACAAACTGTTAAATTTCTGTGCATGGACAGATGGAATGAAAACAAAACCTAGCAAATGCTACTGTCTATATCTGGGTATCCGGGGTACCAGGTATACTTCATATGACCCAGGGCTTAGTATAGGAGGGGAAAACGTTTCAACTATATCTGAAACCGTGCCTTTTAAATTCCTCTGAAACCGTGCCTTTTAAATTCCTCGGAAGAAAGATTGATAACAGAGGTTGCACTCCAGCTTTGGACGAATTAATTGATAGTTTCATTATCGATTTAAAAAAGGTAAACCAACAACCAATAAGTAATGTTAAAAAAGCTTGGATCTATGAAAACTATTTAACCTCGCGTCTTAACTGGCCGTTTCTTATATATGATATAAACCAGAGCCTCCTCAAAAAACTAGATGCGAGTGTCACAAAGACACTGAAGTCGTGGCTAGGGCTAGCTCAGTCGGCCGACCCGTCGGCACTATACAGGGCGTCCCACGGCGATGCCACATGGAGGGAAAGTACCTTAAATCCTTAAGTTAGCTCATTTTGTTTAAAGGAGACTTCATTTTATTTTTAAAAAGAAACAAAACTGCATTCAAAGATTTTCTAAAATTCGCTTGCCACACCCGGTAATCGAACCGACTAAAAGCCGAAAAAGTAACATCCTGTATTTTTATGGCATCAATCGATAGTGTCAATCATAAGGATCAAATCTCTCTAAGAAACATGGTAAATTAAACGAAAGGAAGTCCTTGAAATCTAAAATTATAAATTCAATTTGGCAAAATAAAACACTTTAACTCAAAGTTCATCCGTCCATCTGATACCATATTAACAATAAAATTCCATATTTAAACTACTTTTCTTTTTTTATCGTGCTGAAACCGCTGCTGGCCAGCAGTAGTACTTAGGTATGTCGAACTCAAACCGACTAAAACCGCACGCCATCTAAATTAACAGGTTATAAGCTGATCCATAGGGCAATTCTCTTGCCATTTTCGTTGCACAAGGTACACCGCGTGCAGGTTTCTAATCAAATCAAAGATATCTCTAGTGTTGATACCTTGTAAGAATTTCTTACAAGGTATCAACACATCAAAGATATCTCTTGTGTTGATACCTTGTAAGAATTTCTCACAAGGTATCAACACTAGAGATATCTTTGATGAAATTTATTTAGTAAAATGAGTACTAAATGAATGAACTTTGTTACCTGTTTAGAATGTAACTTTATTGGGTAACTGCATGAGGTATGTGTAGGTAGGGTAGGTAGTTATTTTTGGGTGCTTGATAAGAAACCTGCACGCGGTGTACCCTGTGCAACGAAAATGGCAAGAGAATTGCCCTATGGATCAACTTATAACCTGTTAATTTAGACGGCGTGCGGTTTTAGTCGGTTTGAGTTCGACATACCTAAATACTACTGCTGACCAGCAGCGGTGTCAGCACGATAAAAAAAGAAAAGTAGTTTAAATATGGAATTTTATTGTTAATATGGTATCAGATGGATGGATGAACTTTGAGTTAAAGTGATTTAATTTGCCAAATTGAATTTATAATTTTAGATTTCAAGGACTTCCTTTCATTTAATTTACCATGTTTCTTAGAGAGATTTGATCCTTATGATTGACACTATCGATTGATGCCATAAAAATACAGGGTGTTACTTTTTCGGATTTTAGTCGGTTCGATTACCGGATGCGGCAAGCGAATTTTTAAAAATCTTTAAATGCAGTTTCGTTTCTTTTTAAAAATAAAATGATGTCTCCTTTAAGTAAAATGAGCTAACTTAAGGATTTAAGGTACTTCCCCTCCATGTGGCATCGCCGTGGGACGCCCTGTATAGATCCGCGAATAATTTTGGAATGACGTTTAAGAAGCCATCAGAACTCTATAAACACCTAAGAGTAACTAAAATGCACGTCTTATCGAAATCTAAAGACGAAATAGTAAAAGTCCTTCCTAAAGATAAAAATGCATCGGAGCTCGAATCACGCCTCCAGTTCCATAAAAAATTCATGATAGGTTCACAGACTGGTAGAGTAGGTCTAGGTAATATTCGGAAACAAAAAGATAAAGAAATAACAAAATCTTTTCTTCAAGCGGACGAAAACAACACCTATAAGGTGCACGCAATGAACCTAGAAATGCAAAATGAATGGTTGACCCTAGGTGAATTTTGTATTCCCATAGCCTTAAAATGGCGTACCATATTATACGACTGGTGGTCTATGCATTTAGGTAAAATTTAAGTAAGGCCGGTGGGCCTTACTTAAATTTTACCTAAATGCATTCCAGTTGACCCTCCCCGACCAAAGCAATCTAGTCAGGTGGGGAAAAGCCACAGATGAAACCTGTAACTCATGTGGTGAATCAACTGGTACGGCTAGGCACCTGCTAGTGGGTTGTAGGACGTTATTAAACCGGGGTCATTACTCGCGCCGACATGATAAGGTATTAGAAATCATACGTGAGGCTGTAAGTTTGGCGGTAGCTAGAGCGAAAAAAGGATTAACTACAAACCAAAGAAATGACATTATGTTTGTAAAGGAAGGGTGCTCAAAGAAATCATCTCAAAAGCCATATTCACTTTAATAACTGCCGTTGACTGGACAATACTCGTAGACACGTATAAGAAGCACTATAAAATACCGGAGGATATCTGTGCCTCATCATTCAGACCCGATATATTCCTTTTTTCACGATCGCATAGGTGTGCAGTGCTTGTAGAACTCACAGTACCGTGGGAAACTAATATACCTAAAGACCACGCTATAAAGACAAACAAATACTTTGACTTGACTAACGAGTTAACCAAAAACGGCTACGTGGTTAAACTCTACGCCGTAGAAGTAGGAGCAAGGGGAATTCCAGCTAAATCCCTGTACAACTTACTTAAAGACCTCGGATTGCCAAGAGCTTCGGTAAGCTCTTTACTAAATCGAATATCAAAAGCGGCATGATAGGATCTTACCAAATTTGGATAGGTAGGGGGGGGGGGGGGGGGGAACACAACTGACGGTGGAGGTGAGCGCTGATGCATCACAAGGTGGCCACCCTAAACCTACATCTGGGTCGCAAGTCCCAGTCGCCGTCACGTTGTTCCTCTCTGTATCACGCTATGGACCCGGCGACCGCACGGTGAATCCATGGAGTGCTGAGAATCGGATCTCTACTATAAATATGAAATCGGAATATGAAACGTGTGGCCCTTTTAACATACTTTCAAAAACGAGGTTTCTTTGACTTGCCAGTAGGATGTTTTTACGAATTTATTCCCGGACGAAACGGGGACCCAGGCCGCTAGTGTCGTTTATGATATAATATGTCGACTTATGTTTGTAATGTGTAGTTAGTGCATATTAAATTCATAATAAGAGGGTAGGATTCCTTAATTACACTCCTATCTGGCCTTGTACTGTACAACAAGCTCGAGAACCACTGACACTGAATTCACCCTTCATCCATGTCCATTGACTTCTCAAGCGAGCGACCCAATTATGATTTTAATTATATACGAGTCATAGCATCCATTAATTATTTAAAAAAATCTTTAGCCTTGCTGTCACAGCAATCTCTTCAATAACAATTTGCTTAAAAAAAGACAATTAAGAACACTTTTCTTTATTAAAACTAAATATAATTTTTGCAATATCTTACAATAATTTTATAAAAACTTATTCTTGCACGTCTGAGTGGAATAGGTATCGTAATTTAATTTAGAACAACTTAAAAGAAACAAGACGAAAAAGTGAATTCTTAAACGCTTTAAAACTTATATACCTACCTATATCGCCCTTTTTTCGGGAGCAATTGCTGTCTCACTCAACCCGTATAGGAAAAGCTACGTCAGAATCTCACCCGTTGTATTAGGTGTACCGACATGCAGACGCAGTTGATTTGAACCTCAAGGATGTTGGTCTCAAAATGATCTTAACACCAAGGTATTAAGACCAAGTCAAACCGTTTTATTGATTTTAATTGTAGGTATTATCGTTTAAACTAAAGGTATTTACCAAATATCAGAACAATCAGTCAACATGCAGGGGAAATATCAAGGGGTTGAGATCATTTTGAGTACTTTGTTCGTCAAGATCAATCTGATGCTGATCGTACACTATACACCTGAAGAGCTTTTATCTATCATATTCTGTAAAGTTGAACGTTTATAAATAGCATTGGTGGTAAACATTTGTTGAATTACATTTCCATATTGTGAAAAGGCACGTTCGTATTATAAGTACTACTTTGCTCACTTTATCACTGTCAAAAGTAAAAACTGTCAAAAGGTATTAAGCTCTAAAGCTCGATGACGAAGGTGGTAAGGTTGTTTGGTGTACACAAAGAGATGTTAGGTAAGTAGTATTAATCCACTGTCGACAGGGAATAAATGTTTTAACAGTTTATTTATATATATTTTGTTGGTAAAAAGTTTGCAACGTGTATTTTTGATTCAAGGACTTGTTTATATTGCTTCCGTAAATATTAAAGATTTGCCTTAGCTTTGCGCAATGCTACAGTAACAACCATATGACATCATATGCTCCTTTTTCTTATTAAAAAGACGGCCCGTCGTTGGCAGGATACATATTCACTCATTTATTATTTTCATCTTTTTATCGAATATCTTACGCATATACTCCGCAGTAATCTTATGGGACTGCCGTACGGGACTGCAGTAATCTTGTGTTGCCAAAAAAATATAAAGCAAATCTGTGATGCGTCAGTCTAATTGAATAGGTAATTATTGTACGTATTCTTACTATTAAGAATACGTACAATAATTACCTATTCAATTAGACTTTTTTTGAGATTTTTTTTACCTTTTTTACAATTACAACCTATAACCTATACCTATGTATAGGTTATAGGTTGTAATTGTAAAAAAGGTAAAAAAAATAAAAATCTTAGCAATTTACGCCATTTACTTAGCAAATTTATTTTTGTATTGCTTTTTCGTAGCATTTACTAAATAAACATGAAATTTCTTTTGATTAATAACAATTTTCAGAGTCTGGTTACACGTTTTTAAACTTTATATCTCGTTACTTGATTCTTAACTCACATATTGTCATAATTTTTAAAATACAGGTGGCTCCCCTACTCACTACCAAGCGGGATGCTGTCAATTTGACGATCTAAATATAACGTGTAACAAAATGAGCTCTCGCAACTTTGTGAGAATACTTAGTAGGTATCGAAAAATATGTGTAGGAAAAAAAAATATATCGGATGACTCCATTCTCTAAAATTCAATTGTAAAGATTGCAAAAATTTACAACACTGCCTATGCAAATCGTACCACATTGATATATCCAACACTGGGTTGTAGTGATCAGCTGACTTTTGGAAGTCAATGACCGGTAGATGCTTCGTATAACGTTAGTTATTGATGTTAAATCAATAACCAAACACTATCAGATGTCAGTCGGTTAGCCTCTTTTAAATTAACCTAGGTAAATACTAAACTTATGTTTCTAGAGCTGTAACCCATAATGCAGTTGGCCTTCTATTTTACGATTCGCTATTCGAGAGCACTTTCCCATGTTAGATACATTGAGAAAGTCTCGACGGTATATCACGTACGCTTGTCGTTGTCATTCCGTTTTATCGACATTCGATACATTTAGGATTAGATACCACCTTGACGCAAAGTGCGCCATTCGCTTCACAGATACGATACGCATCACCAACGCAACACGAGATATTTCACTATTAGAGAACATACGATTGATGCATCTCGCATTATGTAGGTAGTTTTATTTAAAGGTGCCACCGTATCTCCTTTGTCGTTTGTACTTACTGCAAATTCAGGTCCGGACTATTAGATTCTTCTAGTATCTGTGTGTCTAACCCTTTGGGGTTGAATATCAAAACATTTTGAAGATGTGTATAATTTGCTGCTATACTCGCAAGCAGTATTGTGTTAAGCTCTTATCTAGAGTCTGTGTGGTTTGTTTGAGTCAGTGGATTTAGATCAAACGAACATAGAGCTAGAACAAGAGCATTCTTTCTTACCAAATTAGTGTAAACGAAACATTGTTTTCAGCGTTTATATGAAAGAACAATGAACGAATGTTCTGTTACTATTTACGCAAATAGAATTTGATGTAAAGGAGATAGATTAAACTTCTGCTCATCCGATGTAAATCAGCCTTAAGTGAAGCGTCAAATGTTTGGCAGCAATCGATACAGTTAAGGTTGAAACTGTAAACTTAATATTAATTGGTCAAGATCGAGTGTCACATGTTGATTTTCCTCAAAATTGATGAACTTGCAAACGAGCTTGGCACTATCAAAACTGTCACATAACATATGGGTTGATGATATGATTATAATATAGCTGGAACAGTTTAGTCGGAGGACGCGTGAAAGCAATTACTAGTTTTAGAAACAAAATGTATTTAGAGACTCTCCCGATCCTGCAGACAAGCTGTGCAAACAGTTTTGCAGGACTAATTACTTACTAAAGTTTGTGTAATTTACGTTGTGTAATAAATAAATAAAAAAAAATTACTTGACTACGACGACGTTACGCCACGCATTGCTGTTGCGTGGGTCAAGTAGCGAAAAATGACTGGCGTCACGTGCGATCTTATGCCAGTCAGGTTGAAGGGGCAGGTCTATAAGATGATCATTAGGCCTGTCCTCTTACATGGTTGTGAGCCGTGGCCGCTGCTGAAGCGACACGAGCAGGAGCTGCGTGTCACGGAGATGAAAATACTGCAGTGGATGTGCGGCGTCATCGTGCGAAGTGGAGGAGGAAGAGCCGGAAGGCGGATACTGAGCTCCGAGGTTATCTTAGCCACGGAGGTAATCAGGAAAATGCGTCTCCATGAAGATGATAAGTAAATAGATGTTTCAACTTACTTTACGAGTACTTATCTTACTCTTAACTTCAAGCTGTCAAGTAAACGAAATTGTACTTTCAACATTAGTTTTAGTAATCACAATTTTATTTAATTAAAGTCTTTCAGTAGTTTCAGTATTTTATTAGTATTTCAGTATTATTATTTTTTCAGTATTGGTGGAGCTGTATTCGTAACCACTTCAACTGTCGGGATTTTTAAACTTATAGAATACTTATTCATGACGCTCTTTGCGGCCATATTTTGTTGTTTTTATCATTTTTCTTGGAGCGGATTTTGTACTTCAGGTTCATTACGGTAAAGTAGCAGCCATTATATGTACAAATTCGTTGGTTAAAATGCATCTACATGAAGACCCAAATCGCTGTAGGAACTAGGAGATTACATTTAAAAAAAAAACATAGTTTATAGACGTTTCATTAGCTAAATTACTTTACGAGGAGGGTCCGTATTTTAACTTAAATAAAATTGGGTCAAAAAACCGTAAGGCCTCTACTAAAATGTACTTCTTGGTATGTTTTTTTCCTTATAACTGTTTCATTCAGGAAATAAATCTGGTTTATAAAAATATCAAAAGAACACAATATTACATTAACGAAATGAAAATTTTAAACTCATCATCGTCCTAGCGTTAATCCCTGCCTTCGAAGCCTCTCCTTTGTACCCGCGATCCGCTTTACTTTTTCTAAAAAAGAAAATTAATTAATTGAAAAAATAAACGACTCGCATAATTACTTTAATTTCATGTCAAATCAAAAATTGAAGAGTCATGGAGAGAGAGAGAGAGAGAGAGAGAGAGAGATTACTGAATATAATCTGTTTAAATTTTGAAAGTGGGTGAAATCGTGGGCAATAGTGAAGTCAATTGTTGAAGTGTCTTGTCTTCATGTAGACCAATTACGGTGGCTATCAAAACGGGATATCACAACTTTTTAAATCATTAATTTGGTACTGACAACTTCACTATGACTCTCCTTAGATTAAAAACCAACATTATTTTTTTTAAGTTTAATTTTGTGAATTTTCAACAAAAGAGATATTACATAATAAGATGTTTAGATCTGTTGGGGTCCCACCAAGAGCTTCAGGTTCCCAGTCAACCTCACCCTGTCCCTGTTAACCTACCTACCGATTAACGGATCAGTTAGGTGATTATAATCACGATTCCTTTCGGTGTTAAGAGGTCAGACGGCTGTTCCTATCGCAAGGCTTTGGTACAATCAGGACTAACTCTGTGATGACAGAGAATATTTGAACCACAAGACACTGGGATCTAACATTTTAATGTTAGGCAGAACATAAATTATGTTGTTTATATAACGTTCAATTTATTTTAAAGCAAGAGCATTAGTTGCGCTTGTTATAGTGATTGTATGCATTAATTACGCAAAGTTAGAAGACGGGCACCTGATTTCACAAAGTGAAAACAAACAGACTAGGAACTAACCGCGGGGTGTTTAAATTGCTGCCTAGATTGGAACTTTGTTAATAATACACCGCGATGCGTCCTCACGTACACTTTATCGCGTTCATAGTTACGCGCAAGGGATTTTCTTATTACGTTGCCGTAAAGGCCACCCGCCAAAATAGAAAATGTAGGCGTTTATTATGTAGGCTCCGGAGACATTACTTTTGTGTAAAATTTAGTGTTATAAGTACTGGTTTTTATTGGATGGAAAGGTTACCGTGGCCTATAGACGTGTGCAACACCAGGGGAGTCACACTCGTGCTGCCGACCCTGTAATAAATTCATTTTTAACAAAAAAGTTTAACCGACTTCAAGAAACGAAAAACAGGCACTGAAAAGCGAAAAATAACTTAATTTACAGACTTACTGATTTATTACAACCTGACTGTACATGCGCTGCTGACGCTGCAATACAGATCGAACCGGCCACAGTACAAAAAAAAAAATTAAATCATTATTCAAAAAGAATTTTTAAAATCAATGCATATACACCGGAAATATAGCTGAATATTCTGAACACTTCTGCGTACTCCTTCAAAGGCCTCAGGCGTGATGTTATGATGTGTAATGGCAGAAACATTGCAATAATATGCCATTGCAGCAATCGCGGCTGATTTCCTGGTACTTTTTGAAGAGTTCCTTGGTCTAATCTCGGAAACCCATCATCAGATCTTTACGAAATTTAAATGGGACCACTTCGGAATAATCTACTTACGAACACAAGAAGAATTTTCAAAATCCGTCTAGAATTGAAAAAAAAAATTGGGTACGAATTGAGAACCTCCTTTTTTGAAGTCGGTTAAAAATAGAGAGTGTCTGTGCCGTCCGTGCAGAAGATAAAGCAGGATAAGTCTTTGAATTGCCCACTGACAGCACAAAAACTCTCCAGTGAGCGCTGGCTGGCCCTACTCACCGCCGGGAACACAACACGAGTTTATTATGGCCACGGTATTCTATAGGGCGGAGGTACTTCTCCAATCGGACTATTCGGGATGGCAATACGGTCGTATCATAATTATCTCCGTCTGGTTTAAGAATTTAGACAAAATATCACATATATAGGTATAGATTTCACGGAAATAGATTTATATGATTGTTTATTAATTCCATGGCAGTATATTATTATGTAGTACATTATATTTGAATCCACATACCTACTATTAGCGCAATAAGCTAGTTACAAAATTGATTTGTAACTAGCTTATTGCACTAATGAAACTACTGATCGAAATGTTCATCAATCTGCACAAAAAAAAAATACAAAAAAACGTGTTAATTCTATTTACATTTTTAGTCAAGTTATATTGTTTTCTTAATTACTTAGAACGTACGTAACTCTTACGTACCTAAGTGATTAAGTACGTAGCGAGACTGAATGTGCTCCATAAGGAATAAATTTCATTATAGTGCCTCTAGCAATAATGCAGGTACAGCATATAATAATGCAGGTTACAAGACTTTTGAGACTAATATAATTCTGTGTTTGGGTGAAGGTTGATTTACATCAAACAAGCAAATGCTCATTCTATCTACTCTACGTCCAATCCTAATAGTGATATAGTAGGACATTCGTTCGTTGTTCACTGAAAATAAGGTTTCATTTACACTAAAATATTAAGAATGAATGCTCTTAGAATGCTCTATAGTACGCGCCAGTTAGTGTGGAAATACGAGTGGAACAAAGTCTTACGAATACGAAGTAACAAGAAAGGTAAATCAAAAATATTAAGAAATAAGAATTATAACATTATCTTTTAACATTGAAACTGTCGTTTTTGCAAATTTCGTATACCTACACCACTGTATGGGGGAATGTAAATGACTCGTATTGCCACACTAACTGGCGCGTACTTATAGCTCTATGTTCGTTTGGTCTAAATCCACCTTTATATGCACCATGCACACGTTAATGAAAAAGGTAACGAAAATAACGTTGGTTTCAGCTAATAACATTATATCTTGATTATTTCTAGGTACTTCTGACATAATATATTATTACAGGACAGGACCTTCTTATCACTTGGCGGGAGTTTACGCAAATATAACAGAATGTAAAATAAGACGTTGGAATAGGAGATTATAACAGATTGCCTTCTTATTTGTTCTAGGTTTATTTATAAATTTTAAAAATATACCCCTCCTCCTTTTCTTGATTATTTACCAGAGCCTATTGCAAATTCAGGAGTAAAATTTATTTTTTATGGGGTTTCTTTTTGGTTAGTTAGTGGAAAAGTAGTTGCCGTAGTGGGTGAGGCGGGCAAACCATCACACACTGATACGTGCCGCAATACCGAGCGGCACACGCTATGGGATGTACCGGCTATTTACTACTTTTTGTATGGTAAAGATAAACGGTAGTTCTTTTGTTAATTATTTCTTTTTTTTATCAGAAGATTTTATATTTGTTAATTAATAAAATAAAATATTTGCAAGAACAAAAACCCTACCTTTACCTTTTCTAGTAAGTTAACTTACTTATTAAGTAAGTACATATTTAAATCAATGCAAGTTAAATTTATTATCATCTAAGGTTCACCATTGTATTTAATGGTCACAAAGTCAAAAAGAAATTGTAGCCAATCAATATTCTTAAGTACAATAAGTTACGGCATAAGTACACTGTTGGATAATATTATCTTATATCCAATTTATCATTAAGAGAACAGTTAGGTACGAGTAAGTGATATTTTACGTAAGACATGCTGTAAAGAGTTCGATGCCTTAGGCCTTTTGCACATTATAAGATACGTACGCCAGACAAGAAATATTTCGTGTCTAATGAAGAGAACACCTTGCACACTGTAAGAAATTATCGACAAGAAATTTCTTACGTACACCAGAAATTTCTTACGTAGCCACAAACATTTATGTTTGTTACAAACATTTCTGTTTGTTGCAAACATGTTTTGTTTATCATTCTGTATAGAATGATAAAACATGTTTGTAACAAAAAATATATTATACATACATACATATTATTATACTTAGGGGTTTTACAGGAGTGCTGTAAATTCCCGAAGGGGTAAGCAGAGGTGTATTAACAGCACATTCCATCAAATTATTTTCGGTACCACGTAATAGGAGCGAGCCTATTGCCATCAAGCGGGCACTTACCCAATGTTGCTTAACGTCGTAATGCAAAGAACGGTCACCCATCCAAAACCTGACCCAGCCAATATTGCTTAGAAAGAAAGAAAGAAAATTGATTTTTACTTTCTCTCAGCCAATATTGCTCCTAGCCAATAGGTATAACTTAACCTCGTAATGTAGGTACAGAACGAAGTAGGTACCTACTTAGGTAATTTCTTATTTCTTTACTTCATTCATTAGTATGTACCTAACCATAATTTGACGGAGGATACACAATCATATACTTACCTAGGTAGGTACAAAAAGACAGACGACAGCGTCTTTTTTTGATTGCATACCTATCTATATCATAGACGGGAACTTTAAATCTATACAAATAAAATTGGAGTGTCTGTTTGTAATATTAAAATAAACGGTTTCTACTACATGCATATGAATGTATTGTATACGGTACACATAGGTACCAAAATATATATTTTTTAAATTTTTGTCTGTCTGTCTGTTTGTTCCGGCTAATCTCTGGAACGGCTGAACCATTTGGACGTGACTTTCTCTGGCAGATAGCTTATGTAATAAGAAGTAACTTAGGCTAAAGTTGGCTCGGAATCCGAATTCCACGCGGGTGGAGCCGCGGGCAACAGCTAGTATAATAATAATAATATGACGAGACTCGAGAATCAGCGATGGGACATAATACAAAGCTTGTAGGTACCAGAATTAATGCGAAACGAAAGAAAGTTTTTAATGACCTACGTACGTAGGTACATACCTACCTAATATGTCCCAAACAACTTTTGACGAGTTGTTAAAATAGGTACTTACTTGAAGATTTCATTACATCGTCAAAATACGCAATTTATAGAAGCTATATCCCCACGTGGAATGCTAGCTGTAACTCTCAGGTAGGTACCTAAGGATTTTAATACCTACCTATTTAGTTCATCGAGACGTCACCAGTTACAACTCACAACCGAAACTGCATTTAAAAATTAAACTGTACTAGCAAACTGAAAGTCATTTCGCATAGAATCATAACCCTCCTTTGGCTTCACCATAGTCGGGTAAAAATCAAAAGCCGCACCGCCGCGCCGACAGGCGCTAGCGGCACGTGTAGAGTGAGGTGCGGTATGTCGGGGGAGGGGCACAAAGGCGCCGCCGCCGCGGCAGCCGCGCCGCCGCCGCCGCGCCGCCGCCGCCGCAGAATGAATAGGTACCGAGTGGGCCGTTCAACAACGTCTTGCGAGTTTTTGTGTAAGGTACTTGTTACCTACTTGTAATTATTTTGAAAACTTTGCTTATATTTAAAAGTAAAAATAGCAATGTTCCAATTTTGAATATCCCTCCACAATTTTTGAGAGCCATTGTGTCTCATTTAAAAATGGATCTGCATCGAGAACATTTTCGTACGATGATTGTGCGAAAATTGGTTCAGACGCATGAAACTTTGTGTAGAGGCTGGTGGTATGACAAACTAGTATGACCACGAGGAAACGGCCTGGTGGAGAGTCCATAGAAAAGATTTAATAAAAATATTTTATATAATATCGAAGTTAATTTTATAATTTCTCAAAATAAAACTTGATGTAATTGAGTGTCCCACGTACGTAAGAAATTTCTGGTCTAGATCCGCCAAAATGCGTGTGTCTTATCAGACACAAGAAAAAATTTCTTACAATGTGCATGGTCTCATATAACAACAAAGGCGACTGCATTTCTTATAAGAAATTTCTTGTCAAGCACCAGAAATTTTCTTACAATGTGCAAAGGCACTAAGGGAACACCTGTGACCTTTCACATAATTTTATTAAACAATTACCTGAAAAGTCATAGGTGTGCAAAGGTTTCAGAGAACCAAATAAGTAAATTGCCTTTTATTTGTGTGTAGGTATACTTATTTCTAACTTAAAAAGGGCAAATCAGATACACTTGACGGAATCTTCTTTTTTCGCACTGGAGATGGTCCCTTTGCTAAATAAGACTAGTTTTTTTGACGTTTAGTAAGTACCATTTTAAAGGTATACGCAAAATAAATGGTTTTAGACTTTATGTGAGGAAATCCCAATATCGAGAGGACAGTCTGCACCAGATCCTCGTTCATTGATCAGTAGGTGAACATGTATAAATGACCCCATACATCGAAACATCCCTATCTTGTCGTTTTTACATAAGCTTCAGTGTAGCTAGGCATTCTTTATAGTGCTCTATAAAATCTTTTGCATGTATCCCTTTAAAATTCAGGTTACTTTTTGATAGCGATGAAGTTATGCTAATATTTTCCTGTGACGTCAGGGTTAATTTTTGACTCGAGGAAGGAAGTAACCCACGAAAAGTTAATTGAGATGATCCTAAAAATGAGGGGAAAGTTTCCGCTTTAACAAATTGCTTTGATTAATTGGGTTTTGTTTCCAAATTACATGTTTATGCTCAAGGTTTGTTTGTTCAAATTAGGTATAAGTTAACTTTTATATGAAGTATTTTACGTCAAACCTTAACTTATTTTTGAATTGTACCTAATTATTATTAACGGATTCATTAGTGCCATCCATTTCAGCTATTGTCACGGAAGTTCAGCAACATATGTAGTTTGGAAAATGCAGACCTCGGACGAAAGGTGAGGTGAAAGTTTCGGATGCGACCGAGATTAACGCAAGAAGGACGATGAATAATACCGAACTCTATGAAGTGCCAGTTGTTGCTCGCAGGTCCATCCGTAATCCATATGTAACTATTCCAAGACATAAAGTATCCTGTGTTATTCCAGAACTACTACCAAATTTCAACCTGTACCAAATTTCAGCTTAAACCATTTAGTCATTTGAGCGTGATTGACTAACAAACATTCAAAAATCTTCTCAAAATTTTTATATCTGCAATATTAGTAGGTAGTAGGATAAGATACTTAGGCCCCGGCCACATCTCCACGGCACGGCAAGGCGCCGTCGAAATCCACGGCGCCGTGGACGGTGTGATTTAGGGGAGGGCAATTCCCAGACGAAATTTTTCAATTTTCGTGCGCGCAATGATATAATATATAACTAGCTCTTGCCCGTGGCTCCGCCCGCGTGGATGTCGGTTACCTATGTCCTTTCTCAAGGTCTAATCTGCCCCTATAAAAAATTTCATCAAAATCACATAAAAATCAAATACGTTTTTAATAATGAATTCGTAATTAAGATATATATTATTATTAATATAAATAATAATATAGTTCATGAAAATAATAACATTGACGTATTTTTAGTAATAACTAGGGTAAAAGACCCAATTATTGGCACCTTAAGCGAAATATGTGAAATAAATATCGTCTACGGAAATTATACGTCTTTTTAAGAGAAGAGAATGGTCAAAAGTAATAGTAGGAATATTGTTTCACGTTATTTTGATCGTAAATAAATATTGAATTCGTAATTATGAAATATTATTAATATAAATAATAATATAATTCATGTTAATTAATAACATTGAAGTATTTTTTGTAAGTAGGTAACTATATATCATTGCGCGTTCGCCAACTAAGAAATTTCGACTGAGAATCGCCCCCTGCACCACACCGTCGACGTCGCCGTCGCCGTCGACGGCGACGGCGCGGACGGTGCCGTGGCCGTAGAGTTGTGGCCGGGGCCTTACGATAATTTCATGAGTCTTTAATGTTATTAACTCTAATGACTATAAACTACATTACTGGACACCCTGGCAGTTAAATTTCATTCCTAAGACCGAGACGTGACAATTCCTGTCGCTCTAGTTTCAAAAGTAGCATCTTGTTGGAATCATCTCGGCGAGAGTTATCTACTCGTATTTTGATGGAGTTGGGATCCGCTCGAACTCTTTCAAAAGTATGTCTGCCTGTGACAGATACTAATAACCACATTTGCTGGTCGGTGCACTTGCTAACCATTGGCCGAGGCTCTGGCGAACGTTTTTTCTTGGCATTGGGAGGTCAGAAGGCAGGCGGCAACACCATATAAACAAAGAATCTATACCATCTAAATCTTTACAGCATTGAAAATGACCCATTCGATGTTTGTTCACGTCATAGGAGAGTTTGGAAGACGTAGTACCTACTACTGTTTAAAATTTAAATCATGTAAATGCACGTTGGCACAACGCTCCAACTTAAATGACTTCACAAGAGAACCTCACACAGGACTACGAATAAAATAAAATAACTGTCGCTTGTCTTGTTATAAGAGCATCAAATTGTTAGTTCTTAACGAGTTTACTGTAGCAGAAAAAACATCTTTATATGCTATTAGTTACTATCTAATGCAATTTTAGAATTGAAAAGAAATGTTTGCAAAGCATATAGGTATTATATTATAGAAACTAAAATAATTAAACTTCATTGAAAATACGAGCATATGAAACATTATTTTTTCTATATTAGATATTATAATAAAGAGAGCTATAATAGTAAACTACTGTACTGTGACACAGTAAGAAAGTATATTACTTTTCTAGTTTCATAGCACGAAGGAGCATGTGCGTCGTAAAACTGAATTATTTTATTTGTTAGGATATTAAGTTTAGTACCTATAATACATAAATAGGATAACCTATCTATGCAGTAGGATGATAAAAGAGTAGCAATACAATACACATCAACCTCGAGAAGACTAATGTCTTTTGTACCTACCTATAATCATTAACATCATCTAATACAATTCAAAATTTGATTTAGGCTTACATCAAATCTCTTCATGTGTGATTAAATTATGTATCATTATGTACTCCATTCAATAAATCTGTAATAATATTTATAAGGGTTTGGCTCAATTTCTTTTTATGAAAGCGACCATACATGTCTACAGATGTTCTCAGAGACGCTATCAGAAAATAGCGATCGCCAGAATTTGAGCAAGACTCTTTTTTCATTTAGGGTAGATACATTGTACATACATACTTACTGGCCGTGGTCACAGGTTGTATCTGTGTAACCTAGTCGAAACGTCAGGTAATTCACTTAAATTCTGTTACATATGCCATGCAATGATCACGTTAATTTTCGTTAACACGTATTATACTCGTATATATCACGGAGCGTGAAATTTTAGAAGTGAGTAAGGTAGATTATTTTATGTGGGTGCGCCTAAATAATGTCTCACAATGATATCCAGGGATTTTATACACTACTACAATAACATATATATCTGTTTTCATTTATAATAAAATAGGTAGACTACTAAGAAATATTGCTTACCCTTCGCTGAAGGGTTTATTTAGGATAGTAACACAGTCCCTTATGCATACGAATGTGTTGAACACGAAAGGATTATGTCAAAAGTATGATAAAGGGTAAAGATAGTTTATATTTTAGCAAGATAGGTTTGGGAAATTGGATTGGGCTATCGAATTTTATTAGAATGTGTTTTTATTCAATGATCAGCAGTATAAGATGATAAAAAACTTTCATAGAACGCTATCACTCGCAGTTACTGTGCAGTTACTGCATCCTGGTCATAAACCTGATGATCTTTTTTCAAATTTATTTATTTCAACATAATCTATACTATTATATAATTGTAAAGTGGTCGTGTCTGTACATTGGAGATATTTAAAAAAAAATACTTGGGTTATGTTATGTTAACGATACTGAACACGAAAATATTTTTTTTTAATTTCCTGTCTGTTTGTCTGTTTGTCTGTTTGTCTGTTTGTCTGTTTGTCTGTTTGTCTGTTTGTCTGTTTGTCTGTTTGTCTGTTTGTCTGTTTGTCTGTTTGTCTGTTTGTCCGCGATGGACGCAAAAACTACTGGACGGATTTTGATGCGGTTTTTTTTGTTAGAAAGGGCTTGCGCAGACTTAAAATCTTACGTTTGTTTGATCGGAATCGGTTGAGTAGAACCGAAGATATGAGCAAAGGTCGCGTTAACCGAGATGCATGCGGGCGGAGCCGCGGGCAAAAGCTAGTATTATATAAAATTATCGTATGCAATAGTAGTGTCACAATAATCACAAAGATTTGTTCATTTTATTATTTCTTTATTTTAGTTTTATTATTAACTGAATCTGAAGGAACTGAATCTTCAATAAGAAGGAATGATATAATTTACGTGGTGTTTGAATTCCAGTTGCTGTATTTAAAAATTATATTTGCTAGTAAGATGCTGCAATTAATTATCTACGAAGGAATGAAAGTATCAAGTACTTGAATGTTAGATTAGATTGTACCACTTACTGTTACAGTGTACTTAAGACCATCTATTTTACGGAGAAAAAGAGAATAAGGACCGTACGTGACCAAATTGTAGCACAAAAGAAAATTACATTGGCTACACTACGTATACACCCATTATACTTGAAAGACCGTAATGTCAACAAATCGGTACAAATATGTTATTCATTACCTAGCACGTGAACCATCTATCAAAATCATGTTAAGCTATTATGTTTAATTAATTAATTAAGTAGGTATTAAGATATTTACTTATTCGTCTCCCGTGGCCTAGAGAAACCTGAAAACTGGATAAAAGTAGCAAATATGTTATTTTAGCCAGATTATTATTATATCTCTGTACTGGATTTCATCCAGATCCAACCAAGAGAATTACAAATATCCACACACACACATTCATCTTCACAAGCTTTGTCCACTTTTATTATAAGAAGTAGAATATACATTGCAAACACGGTGTATTTAGGTGATAATGTATTTGACATTATCACCTAAGTTTCTAATATAGTGTAGCTCATCATTCAAAAGGCACGAATACCTATATTTTATAAAAATCTGTGCCTCTTGAATACGGAGCTGTCTCTCGCGTCTCGTTTTCGTAATAAATGCTCGACAACTCATTTATTTTCAAAACGATTTCACAACGGAAACGGCTTTATTAAACATCACGTTATTGCTCGATTACGAGTTGTAGGTACTTCTCGTTCAGTTTATACGAGTTTTTCGAATCGGAAAACGTAGTCCCACCCTACGTCCTAAGGCTTTTATGGCTGATGTTCGTATAAAAAGCCAACATACAATTCTAAATAAATTACTCCTAATGCTGCAGTTTTACGGCGTGCCTGAATTAGCTTTTAAGGGATTGTAAATAACCTTGTACGTAACAATGTAATGAATCTTTGTTAATCTGTACGTCTAAGAGCTAATGTTAATTTAGAATTACATTTTTAATTTTAGGATTTTTTTCTTATTACGATTGGTTTCTGTGATTATGTCTGATATTTTCTCTTTCTAATGTTTGCTACTGCTCCTGTTATTCGAAAGAAATTTAGGAATAAGTGGTCTAAAAGTATCATCATCAACAATGTGAAACGTGACAACTTCTCTGATCGAGACCAACGACTTGTGTTGGCGCTACCTCTTTGATATTCTATTAACTTTAAAGAAATTAAATCTTCTGTTAAATAAATTGTAGAAGATTAGCTGAACTGACGATCTTCGTACCACCATATCTTTTTGCCTTGCCCGCCGCCCCACCTGCGTGGAATTCAGATCCTGTTTCTGATGCATTCTTTTTATTTCTTCTATACAAACCTTGTCCTGACAATACTTAACACAATAAAATAAGGATTATCCTCTTTGATGCAGTCTTTCGGAACGAAATATAACCTAAACTATAACAGGTTAGGTTATTTATAAATTACCTACGGACAAAGAGTACACTTCTAAGAATAAAAATTACTTTAATGGAAGCGAAATCACTCAAATGTTTGAGTATGTATCAGTAACATGTAAGTGTGAAAAAGGAAGTGGAAGAGAACATTGTAGTAATAGAGTACAGCAATTCGTCATTTAGTTTCAAATAAAACCAAAGGAATATGAAAAGTGTAGTATTTAAGGTAACATAGTAGTACAACGAAGTCCCGTAAAACAACCGTAAAATGAACAATGTAATCTTTATTGTTAGTAGAGCCATCATTTTCCCGGTACAAATGAGCCATATTATCCGGGAAAGTACTAGATACCCTGTTATTTAGTATCGAATTAACGTAGCAACATGCATTTTGTGTTGCACCATTCTTCGTTAACCATTTTTCTCTCCCTTCTTGGTAGGTAACAAAGAATGGTAGGTCTCGGGTACCTTGTTTGTGAGCTTTACCTGAATGGAGGTAACGGTTAACTTGGTGTACCCTAGTAAGGAAATCGATGGGGTACCGACTTACAGACTTCTATCCTGACGACTCTAATACATTATTTTTAGCAAGCCATTCCCATTACCATAAAGACGGCGCCACAAATATTGTAATAGAATGTATCGATACCTCCTACGTAAACTGTTGTAACTTCTAAACTGTGATTTTACAGGAGAGCGTTTCAAAGGTACTATTGGCAATAAAAACCGCAGTTTTCAACTAATCTTTATAAAATTCAATATGTGACTTCAGTTAATAATACTTTAGCGTTTACCTCATGGTATTATTCAAAAACACCAAAGGTTTTAGAGATTTTGCTGTTACAACACTTTACCGCGGTATATGACCTTTACAAATTGTTGTATCAGTCACTTACAATTATGTACACCGGAACACATGAGTCGCATTTAGTCGTATGTACCAGATACAACAATTTACGCCGAAAAGCAAATAGAAAAAAGGTGTGGTATGTTTTATTTTTACCACTTAGGTGGCAGACAAGCACACGACCCACCTGATGGGAAGTGGTTACCGTGGCCTATGGACGTATGCAACACCAGGGGCGTCACATTCGCGCTACCGACCCTGAAAAAACCTTCTAATGCCCATTCTTGAAGAGCCCCAGAGATCCGATTCTCAGCACTCCATGGATTCACCGTGCGGTCGCCGGGTCCTTATGGACCCGTGATACAGATACCGTGACGGCGACTGGGACTTGCGACCCAGATGTAGGTTAAGGGTGGCCATTTTGTGATGCATCAGCGCTCACCTCCACCGTCAGTAGTGTACCTCCTTACCTATCCAAATTTGGCAAGATCTTATCAATGCCGCTTTGGACATTCGATTTAGTAAAGAGCTTACTGAAGCTCTTGGCAATCCGAGGTCTTTAAGTTGTACAGGGATTTAGCTTGAATTCGTCTTGGTCCTACTTCTACGGCGTAGAGTTTAATCACGTAGCCATTTTTGGTTAACTCGTTAGTCGGGTCAAAGTATTTGTTCGTCTTTATAGCGTGGTCTTTAGGTATGTTAGTTTTCCACGGTACTGTGCGTTCTACAAGCACTGCTCGCCTATGCGATCGTGAAAAAAAGGAATATATCGGGTCTGGATGACGAGGTACAGACATCCTCCTTTTATAGTGCTTCTCATAAGTGTAGTCTACAAGTATTGTCCAGTCAACGGCAGCTATCAATTTATCAATCAATTGTAGTCGCTTGGGAAAACCACCGCAGGGAGTTCATTCCACAGGTTGAGTGTGCGGGGGATGTAGTTCCTTTCATACCGCACAGTGCGTACTGTTTCCGGACGTTGTGTGTGACGATGAATTCCCTGCCTGTGGCGAGAGATGCGATGATAGAATGTAGCTGTGGGTATCATGTCAAATAGCACAAACCATTGTATATTCGGTAGAACACACACAGTGAGGCAAAGTCTCTTCTGAGACTGAGACGTTCCACATGACCTACGAGTATGGGATGGTCAACGAGCCTTAATAGTCGTATTTGTACCGAGTCGAAGGGGTTGACCACTTCAAGTTTCAAGCTGGCACGTAGGCGCTTCGACAAAACGGTGATTGCAGTACTACAGGTGGGGCCAAACCTGTGCCTTATGTAGGCGGAGTCGTTGCACGACAGTTAAGTATTCACCCTGTTGAGCACTCCAAGCTTCTTTGATGCCAGCTTCACCTTGTCTTCCAATTGACTACGGTATTGGACGTCGCTGGAGATATCGATATCAAGGATCCCAATACTCAAGGAAATGGTAAGCAGTGTGCCCAGGAATTGCGATGCTATAATAAATGGGATTTTCTTAACGGTGAATACACATACTTGTGTCTTAGAGGGGTTGAATTGGACTAAATTTAGTCTGCCCCAATCGGGTACTCTAGATAACGTAGTCTCGATTTCAGACACAAGTTGTTCGCGGCTTTCCTCCATCTCGGACTGAGGGATATTTGCACGGTCCGTGTAACAAGCGTCTCCGGTACTGTCGTCCGCATAGCGATGAATGTAGTCATCCGACAGCATGTCATTGATATGCAGCAGTAACAAGGTCGAGACAACACGGAACTTTGTGGAACACCAGCGTTTTATGTCCATGCGGTCCGAGCAACTGCCATCAACGACGGCTTGGATACTTCTGTTGGACAAAAAGCTGGCAATCCATTCGCATAATTCCTTGGGGAGTCCATAAGAGCTTTGCAAGAAGACGTCTGCCAGACCCGATCAAAGGCCTTTCCGATATCGAGACTAACCGCCAGTGCCTCACCTCGAGTCTCGATGGCTTGCGCGCAACGGTTTGTGAGATACACAAGAAGGTTAAGATAAGATACACCGGTTAAGCGACGGTGGCGGAAGCCGTACTGTCGGTTGCTCAGTAGATCATACAGTTCAAAGTACCCCAGAAGCTATGTATTAATGATACGCTCCGTCACCTTCGAGAGGAGGGAGGAGATGGAACAGACAGACAGACCGACCAAAGACATTTAAATTATGTTCTTGTTAATGGTACCTGATATACATTCATACCCATTTAGTAAAAACTTGTTATTTTGAATATGATGATGATGATTGATGATCGAAGAAGAAGATTTGATGAAAAAGATGAAGATGATAAGATGATTAAGTTAGCATAATAAATGCTTCAAAATTTCATTCATCTTCTTTTTTTTTTTTGTTTAGGTTCAAATGTTCACTTGTTATTTTGACATTACAAACAGACACTTCAATTTTATTTATTTCTATAGATTTTTGATCACATCTATAAACCGCAAATGTTACTTACAACTTACACAATGTCAGTGATAAGCGAAGTAGATTGTTGTATGTGTTACTTAGTAACCATAAAATAGTTAATTTGACCACGTAAATCATTGTAAGTCATCTTGCCATGTACTTTAGTATAACTAATTCCGAAGTAAAATGTTGTATGTATTACTTAACACAAAATACTTGTAAATTCAGGAACGTATATTGTTGTATGTAATCAATACCACATTTTAAATAACCAATATTTTAAATACGGAAAATTATGTGCTAGTGCTATTACGTAATAAATATCAAATCAACACAAAAAATACGCGCGTGACATGCAACCTACAGCGAGTTCCAACGTAGTCTGTTTTATGTCACACATACGCGGGATGAGCGCGCTCGTCAGACTCACACCGCCCGCCGTAAACTATTGCAAGTAATAAATACCACAATATACGCCGGGATACTTCGGAACTTACGATGTTATACTTCTGAAAACTACCGAAATTAATAGATTTTTGGATTTGATCTAATTGTTACAGGATACTATACATAAAATTAGACACTTTTACGTGAAAAACACAAAATAGCAATTTTGTGGGTTACAACAACTTACGTGGGAGGTATCGGTATGTTTGGTTGGTGTGTGGCCTACCTTAGTTTAAACAGTCTAGTGTAGTAGTGTAGATTAGTCAGTATAGTGGGATGTTCAAGAAATCCCATGGTTTGGTTGTCGAAGTCCTTGCCCCTCGACAAGTGGCAATTGCCCGGCGTAGGTATTGTGGAATAGAATGGTGAATGTATGGGATTTGACGTAAATGACACGTATCAGTGAGCTTTGATGTCCAGCAACCAACATTTTGACTTGGCTTTAATATTTTTTAGTTTCAGATTTATCTTTTAATATTCAACATATTTCGCATAACATATTTCAGCAACGCATTTCATATCTAAAGATAAATCAGAAAGAGGAAGAACCTACACATAAAAGGTAAATGAAATAAGTAAAGGTAAAACAACGATTACATTTCAAGAACACATGTGCTCGTGAGGAATGACGGAACAAATCAAATTTGTATGACGTCTGGTAAACACGAGCGATCTTTCTCCAAGATAATCTAATAACGTCAGCAAAATATCGTTTCTGAGGCACCTGTTATTGCTTCATTATTTGTTAACTGTATAATATAATAATTTTAGTTTTAGCACTATGATGACTACTTTTGGTGACTACCTACCAAATATATGGCTAGTCTTCTGTCGTTGGTAGATCCAAAAAGTATTGGGTAAGTCGTAATTGATCGTAAACATGCCACGTGCTGTCTTCGAAAACTCGGCACGTGACACTTCACGATCGGCGAAGTAACTTCTTGGTACCTACGTAAGTACTACGCCTTTTACAAACAATTATCAAGCAAAAGTTATTTGTAGAGAGTAATATATTTTTACTTGGCCGTGTTGGTGCCCGATAGAGTAGATAGGGCCACTCCATCTATTTTTGTGGGTGTCGTAGAAGGCGACTAAGGCATAGGGCTGTTCTCCATCCGACAGTAAACATACAGCCCATGAATAAGTGCCCGTTTGATGGCAATAGGCTCGTCCCCTATTACGTGGGACCGACAATCATAGTTGGCAATATGCGGGTAAACATTTTTTTTTATTTTTTTTAATATTCTACAACATTCTACACAATGCTATGGTAAGCTTAATTAGCTTGTGTTATGGAATCTAGAATGCGGATATACATACTTAGATACTTTTTTTTTTTGTAAATACATACATATTATACATAGAAACACCCAGACCAATGCAAATATTTATATTCATGCGGGTAAACAATTATGGTGACGAGATTTTTAGCGCGCCCCGCACGTGCCACGTTTCCCTACCGTCAAGCTGAGTGCCACCATTGTAACATGTTGCGTGTCTCTAATGGTGACCCTTTTTTCAAAGACTTTGCCTTCAGCTTACCATCAGGCGAGGCGAAGTCAAATTGAAGTGTCCTATATATAAAAAAAAACCGTCCGTACCTCCGTGACTGCATTTTCGCATACATTGTGTATTAAACGATATTTCTAAGCGTCTCGTCCCGTCCCGTCCGTGCACGTATACAACAGCCTTTATAAAACCCATTTCAATAACTAAAGAGAGTTTTTGAAAAATCTCATTTCATTTAAATTCTTTTTAAAAATACACAAAGACCCAGGGCACGTTATTAGTGACCTCTTTTTAAATACTGCGCTAATAATGTTAATGATGTAAAAGGTCTGTTAGAACAAGGAACGTTTTAATAAGTGAAGTCTGGACTTAATTGAAGTCTTCAGGAATTTAGGGTTGAAATTTGTTCAAGGGTCACGGGACAAAGAGTATGGGTCAAGCGAATGCTTAAAATTTTCAGAAATTAATGACAAATTCATAAAATTCTACATCTACAGCTAGTCGTGGATATATATATATATTTTTTTTAATTAATTAACAGAATTCATAGTTACAATTAAAGCTTAGCTTAAAGTATCGCTAAGGCTACCGGAGCCTGTGCGCGATACAAGTGATTCCCACTTCAGTACACAGACATTACAATTTTATAAATACATAGATAGAAGGATGAGTTAAATATACAACCTATCTATTTTTTATTAGAAAATTATTATCTACCACTAAGTTTATTTCATGACGCAAAAAGTTTCACACACACCGAACTGCTATGTAGACCTAAAACTATGAATGAACTACCAGAACCATAATTCTGCTTCTAGCACATGCGTGTGATTTATTTCTTAGTACCTCTTCTTCCTCCTAGCGTTAATTCCCAGTCGCATCCGAAGCTTTCAGCTCGGAATCTGGGGTCCGCTTTTACCAGTCATAGCTACAGATTTGGCTAGACGTTGATATTTTCCGTGAAGCGATTGCATCTGACCTCCACGACCCAATGTTAACATGTTAGGCGATATCGAAGCTATTTGCAGCTAGACCGTTGTTTTTTGGACTTTTTAGGGCACCAACTACCCGTAACGACTGCCATATATGTTCTTATGGCAACCGGGACCGACGGCTTAACGTGCTCTCCGAGGCACGACCAGACCAATGCAAATACCCATATTTAATGCACACAAATATTTGCACTGAGCGGGGATCGAACCCGCGCCTCCTGCGTAGCGGCCGCGTTCACTACCGCTACGCCACGGAGGCTGTCCTCTTAGTACCTAATTGATAATATAATTTTCATAGTCCTGTTAAAACTATATTGGATTAGTATAGCAATTTAGTAGGGAAACAAGTGCTCAATTTATAAACTGCCAACCGCCCAATTCTATTTCAGGTGATCACGAGAATGAGTTCTAAAGATTTCCTCTATTGGTAACATTTTTATGTGAATTCATCCCTTTGAGAGTAACGAATAACATTTCTGAATATTGGATATAGAAAAGTGATAACTTCGTAATTGTCAACACAAAAACGGCACTGGCATTCGGAAAATCCTATTATAAATCGCGTGGGCTTAGAAAGTTTCGTCAGAGTGATCCCAAGGAAATTCGAACTAATATCGATGATAATAAAAGTAGGTATATGAATACGTATATTATGCTACATTGATTGTTATTATATAAATAATATAAAGGTCATTATTGCTTGTTTGATAATGATGGATTGGGGAGTACAGGTACAGGAATCAATCATTGTAAATTATATGAGATAGATGACGTAATAGGATATATTGCAGTGAGCTCTTTATTGAGAGAGTTGACTATTTAAAATTCAAAAATTGATTAAAATCGCGTTAAAGTTACAAAGGGGTTAAGTGTATTCAAGATATTTTTTGGGACTATTATTAAAAAGCAAGGTTAAAAAGGAATTTCCTGTGGGTGTGTTAGGAATCCCAACAAAAGCAATTGGGTTTTGATGGAGGAGTTAGGCGAACTGCTAGTAATTTCAGTTCCTACCCTAATACTTATCGAAACGGTTATCTTTAATGTCATTTAGTTACTTTTACTTTGATGGTGAAGGTTTGATCCCAGTTCGGAAACTTAAGTTTTAATTACATGACACCTATAGCAAGCGTCCGAAGCGAACTTTTTGAGGGTGTGCAAGGTAGGATAAAAGTTCGTGTTTAATGAACAAAGTAACAGCTTCAAACGAACACAGAAGGCTGACATGTAAAGGAAAAGTTACCGTATACCTTCTTCTTCCTCTTAGCGTTAATTCCCAGTCGCATCCGAAGCTTTTTTTTAGCTTGGAGTCTGGGGTCCGCTTTTTGTCAGTCTTAACTACGGATTTGGCTAGACCTCGATATTTTCTGTGAAGCGATTGCCATCTGACCTCCACATCCCAATGGTAACATTAGGCGATATCGAAGCTTTGCAGCTAGACTGTTGTTTTTGGATTTTTGAGGGCTCCAACTACCCGTAACGACTGCCATAGATGTTCTTATGGCAACCGGGACCGACGGCTTAACGTGCTCTCCGAGGCACGACCAGACCAATGCAAATACCCATATTTCATGAACACAAATATTTGCACTGAGCGGGGATCGAACCCACGCCTCCTGCGTAGCGGCCGCGTTCACTACCGCTACGCCACGGAGGCTGTCATACCGTATAACCGTATACCTACCTAGTATAAAACGTTGATTGAATTTGTCGGGAACACATTTTTGAGATCACTTTGTCATCTATGCTCCTTGTGTGTTCTAAACTTTTTCTTTGTACTAACTAGACAGCCGATCAGCAAAAGCTATGTCTGTACAAATAAAGAAAAATAGGCGACTTTACTAAAGTAAAGTTTTTCACCTTAGAGTATACATTATACTCTAAGCTTTTTACTAAATGGATTTTATACTGCTGTCCTTTTTCTTCTTCTTCTTCTTTTTTACTACAACGTGACATTCAAATAAACTTTCAACTGGTATAGTATTGATATATAATTTGATGTGTGCCATAAATAACTAAGATTTTAAAACAGTACCTATATATATTTTCTAAATCAGGCAAAAAACCGTATCATAGAAACTCAGACTAGATGAATAGTATAGACGGAATGCTTAGAGCTAGCCGGTGAAGCCGCCAAAAGCAGTACCATATAGCAATGGGGTACCGCTTGGCTCGCCACTCCTTGTGAGCAGCGAACGAATGCGCACGTCCGATCACTGCTGAACAAAATATTATAAATATGACGTATTGTGTATTGAAAAGGTGTAAAAACGCATCAACAATTCATAGAAATAATACTGGATTATCGTTTCATAAGTAGATAACTATTTCATAATAGATTTCATAACATTTTTCTAAATAATTTAATTGCACAAACTAGGAACATAAAACCTCCGCCATATTCTACAGTGTTGCCATAATTTTTTTATCATTTCCATAAAATATTTTGCAGTATTTGTGGGAATTTGTAAAGTACTGAGTAAAAAAAACAGTATCATGAATGTTGACAAGCTTGATGTTTCTAATCATCATCATCATCATCATCAACATCATTGTTGCCTTAGTCCCGAACTCCCGATCACATCTGTGTCTGCAATCTACTTAATATGTGGCTTGGTTTTTTCGGCAATCTTGGGAGGGACTGCAATCTGACCTCCCAGCTTGAGTTCTGATTAGTGGCCAACCACTGACAGAGATATTCAGGTTACCAACATAGGCCTCAGTCTTAACTGACGTTTTACGTGCCGTCCGAGGCACTGAAGCGCTCAGATGAAATACAACTTAGGTCACCCATCCAAATTACAATCGCGTCTATGTAGCTTAACCCACTGATCGTTTAGTGAAAAGTGAGCGCACTTGGCCACGAGCACTTCAACACCGTTGTTGTGTGTTGTGATACTGTTGTTTATCCTTTAGAATCTAAAGTGTTCATTCACATGCCTATTTCCTTCCGCGGTAGGCAGAGACATCAGCTCGCCATTCTAATAATCATTAATCTAAATGATATAGAATAATAACATTTATTATAACAAATAAATATTCCATATGTCCAATAGGTACATAAATATTTCTGGGAGACTTTTTCATTTGCCGGCAACATTACGCACACACCGTTAGTGGTATCGGTACACGGAAATCCGAGTCGCACACGCACACATTGAAAATGTTTGGCTTCAAGAGTTTGTTCGAAGCATTCTGTCTATACTATTCTTTTAGTATGAGCATAGAAAGAATTACTAAAAAATATATCTAAATTTATTAGGTATTTTACCTGCGTAAAAGCATTTAATTTTGATGATTATTATCTTATTGAGAGTGGCAGGAAATGTTCAGTATTTTGTTGAATAGGTTGAAAACCCTTAATATTATCTTTATTTAGGTCAGGTTTCAGGCAACCAACAATTGACTTGGCGCTGCACACGCTCACCGAGTGTCCGGCGTGGGAGACGCCGAGACGGGAGCTGGTGGCGACCCTAGTGGAGTGAGAGTTCTCACGCTCGCCACTTTGCTCGATGCGGCGATGGTTCGCTGCGCAGATTCGTGGGCCGCCGGCGACTCCTTCTGCGAGCAAGTAATGCTCGTGAAGTAGGCGGCGGAGCGGGAGCGCGAGGAGCGAAGGAGAATCGCAAACCGCGCGGCCCGCAACGAGCAGCGGCAACTCGGGCGTCGGAGGTCGCAGAATGACCTCCGTCCCCCATGAGCGCGGGCCTGGGGGTGACGGGTAGAGCCGCCTGTCACCCTAGCAGAAGCAGGCCGCGGCGGCGGCACGCATTGCGTGCCTCCCCATACCCGGGGGCGGGTTGGGGACTCTGTGGTCCCCTCACCGGAAGAGGGCCAGATCGAGAGATATGGTCCTGGGTCGGCCGGGGTGCGAGGGATATGGCTACGACAATCTCACCTCCGGCAACTGACGGCCCACAGACGGCGTGCGTTTTAGTCGGTTCGAGTCCGACATAACCTGCTCCTCCGGCTACGGTGGGGGAGGTATCCGTGGGGATTTTGCGCACGATAAAAAAAAAAAAAGGCAACCAACAATTTCCACAACAATTTAGTTTGACCTTTAGTCGCTATAGGTATAAGGCCTAAAAGTTTCTCTCGTAATGCTGTTAAGTGTTGTGGCGGACAGGCCTCACGTGACGTTCTATCTGGTCATGGAACGCAGATCTAAACGTCAGCGATCAGCTGATGCCCGTCGTAGTACATTTAGAGGGGTTGGACGTCGGTTTGCACACTCTTTCCCTGCCATGCAGTGGCGGTGTGGACTGTAACTTTCGAACGAGGTCAGGGAAAGTAAGGTAACTCGTCCCTGTGCGTCTCTCTAGGCGAAAGGATAAACCGACCGCGTACGGTACGGTTCCGAATTGGGTTGAATAGGAACACCAGTAAATAAGACACAGTTAATTCGGTTGAATCATCTGGCTTTAATAATGGCCCATCTATTCAATGCAAAGTCTGAGAGAAGTCTCGAAGACTATTGCTGGCGACTCGGCTAAGATGTCGCAATTGTACGAAAAGTCGCACCAGCTTAGCTTCTCTGAAACTTTACCTTGACGAGAACCGGCCGAAATAAGATATGTTTTACAAAATAACATTAACGATTTTCACTATGATAAATAACAATTTTTAGGTCTATTTTATAAACTATGTACAACTATCAAATACTCTAAGTGCAGCAAGGTAGGTAGGGTGGTCATCCATCCTATGGTATGATTTTAACAGCTATATTATTTATTATTTTGCAATTACAGAGGTTTACACTGGTAATTATGAGTGGCTGGCTTCTATTTGTTTACATTATTTGTTAATTACATAAGAACTATTTACTTTACAAACTTGAACGAATTTCTCTACTATGGCCACTTATCTACTCTATACGGGGAACAAAGTTTTTCTTATATACTACAGCGCTTTTATGGCTGATTTTACAGATTTACAAAAAACGATAGTACAAAAACAAGGTTAAAACAATATTTACTTATAAGAATTTTACAAACTAATACAAAAAGGTGCTGCGACCGTCTCCTGCGTACGGTGGCTACTACAATCAAGTGTCTATTGGCTTTATCATTGTCACTGTTTTATCACACTATTGGTTTACGTGCACTAATCACTAATTTCAATCACACTATTATGATTTTACGAATCACTTGCACTGTATTTCGTGTCTGTCGCGAACATCTCTCCCGCCGTGCAGCAGAGTGAGGTACGGCCGCTTGTGATGCTGCATACTCCGGTGAGCGACACTACTTGGGCAGCGGCACGATCTTCTTCGTAGGGCGTTTGAGCACGCCCCCGGCTGTGCGCACCTCAACGGTACGAATTTGACCGTCGGCGCCTGGGTAGACGGCGGTGACTCGGCCCCTTGGCCAAGTGTTGCGAGGCAGTTGGCCGTCGGCGATCAAGACGGGATCGCCGACCTCGATGCGAGGGCCCGACCCATGGGGCTCCCGCCGGTGTTGCAGCTCGGGAAGGTACTCGCGCACCCATCTGCGCCAGAACATGTCGGCGAGCGCCTGAGCGCGTCGCCACTGCTTCTTGTGGTCGATGTCGGTGGAGTCAAACTCACCGAGTGGTGAAAGTCGGGAGGAACCACCGAGTAGGATGTGGTTCGGAGTGATGGCCTCGTTGTCTTCGGGGCTCACGGAGACGTGGGTGAGGGGGCGGCTATTCACTGTATATTCCACCTCACACAGCAAAGTGGAGAGCACCTCTTCATGGGGATGGCGCTCATGTAAGACCGTAGTGAGTGCGGTCTTCACGCAACGCACTAGACGCTCCCAGACACCCCCCATAAAGGGAGCAGAGGGGGTGATGAAGCGCCACACGATGCCTCGATGAGCGGCTTCGCGAGACAGAGCCTCGCGCATCTCGCGGTCGGCACCATGCATGTTGGTGCCATTGTCCGAGTAGATCTCGGCGGGGCAGCCTCGGCGCGCGGCGAACCTCCGCAAAGCTAGGATTGCGGAGTCTGCGCTCAGACTGGCGGCGACCTCCAGGTGGACTGCCCGGGAGGTCAGGCAGGTGAACAGCGCCACATAGCGCTTTTGGTGTTGCTTGCCGATGGTGACACTGAGCGGCCCGAAGTAATCGAGCCCAGTGTAGGTGAAAGGCCTGCAGTGATGTGCAAGGCGTGTCTTTGGATGGTCACCAGTGGCTGGCTCTGGTGGCTGCGCCTTCCTGATGCGGCACTGTAAACATAAATGGAGGACCGACCTGGTCGTCGGTCGTAAGCGCAGAACCCAATAATGCTGTCGTACTTCATTTATCACGGTTTCAGTACCGCTATGATGCAGTTTCCTATGTGTCCATTCTATGTACAATTGAGTAATTTTATGTTCCCCGTCTAAGATAGGAGGTCTCTTTATCGCTTCGGACACGTCTTTGGTTGCTGCTATTCTGCTTGCCAGTACTATAACTCCGTTTGCGAGCTCCACTCGGAGTTTGCGAAGTCGGCTGTCACGGGGCATTTCCTCTTGATTTTTCAATCTGCTGATGTCTTTATTAAATGCGGCGTTCTGTACGCATTTAACTAGTTGTACTTCGGCCTTCCGAAGATACTCTGCGGTTAAAATTTTAAATTTTCTATTGGGTACAGTGTTCTGGGGTAACACTGGCCCTTTAATTACCTTCGTCCGTCGAGTTGTGCGACGCCAATCGGGATCCTTTTCTTGGTTTCTCGTAGTTCGTTTGTACGCCACCTGTTGTGTCCTAGACTTGCGTATTGCGTCTAGAAACTGTAGCACCCGAGCGGTGGTGCGTAGGAGCCTCTCCCAGCTGGAGAATCTGTCAAAGTCTATTATAGAGTCACTTACATCTGTTACGGTGGTGATTCTCTCTTCGCCGGTGGCTTCTGTTAGTAGCGGTTTCTCGGATGGCCAGTCTGTCGCATCCTTGTACAGGAAGGCCGGTCCGCTGTACCACTCGTGCTCGGAGTTGAAGTTAGCGGGTACATCACGAGTGGCTGCGTCTGCTATGTTGAACTTTGACGGGAGCCACCTCCAGTCCTCGACCTTACTGTTGTCTTCTATGGCGGCGATTCTGTGAGCTACAAAGGGTTTATAAGTGCGAGAACCTTTCCTTAACCAAGTTAAAACCGTTTTACTGTCAGACCAGTAGGTAGTAGAGTCTGGCTGAATCCTGTGGTTCTCGGCGACGGCTGTAGCTAGTCGGGTCCCCATCACTGCAGCTTGCAGCTCCAATCTAGGGATTGATGTGATTTTCAATGGGGTCACCCTCGCCTTTGCAGTGACGAGACTGACTCTCACCTGTCCATTATGGGTGACGGTCCGCCAGTATATGGCTGCGGCATAGGCTGCTTCGCTGGCGTCCGAAAAAACGTGCATCTGTATTAATTGAGGATCGGTGTATCCCGGGTAGCACCTAGGTATCTTGACGAATTTGAGGGCTCGGAGATGGTCTGCCCATACACTCCATTGGGCTGACAGCCTCTCGTCTAGGGGCTCGTCCCAGTCGGTTCCTAAGCGCCATGCCTCCTGTAGGATCTGCTTAGCTCTCACGGTGACCGGTGAAGCTAGTCCGAGAGGGTCATATAACGACATCACTATCTTCAAGGCTTCCCTTTTAGTAGGTGAAGTCTTGTTAATTAAATTTTCAGGTAGTCTAGCTAACTTTAAATTGAAACTTAAGGTGTCTGTCTGTGGGTCCCAGATTAGGCCAAGGATCTTCTCTTCTTCAGCCTTCGATGTGATGCTCACACATTCAGTGTGGTTCGGACTGTTCTGCAAACGATCTATAACCTGTGTAGAGTTAGAGACCCATTTCCTTAGTTCAAACTTGGCTTTTCTGTGTATATCACGTACCTGGGTGGTGATGCGTACCGCCTCTTCTATGCTCGGGAAGCTGTCAAGATAATCATCCATGTAATGATGGTTGATGATGGCGTCCACTGCCTCGGGATAGTCGTCTGCGTGCTGTTTCGCGTTCCAGTTTTTTGCGAAGATCGCAGTGCAAGGTGAGCTGGCTGCACCGAAGATAATGGACTTCATTCGGTACTCATCTGGAGCTCCCTCCCGCCTATTACCTCTCCATAGGTATCTTAGCGCGTCCCGATCGTCTGGACGTACCTGCACCTGCATGAACATCTCGGCGATGTCAGCTGAAACGGCGATCTGGTGGCGACGGAAGCGCATCATGACACCTGGGAGTGACTGTAATAAGTCCGGGCCTGTTAATAGGAAGTCGTTGAGGGACTTTCCTCCTGATTTGGCGGCAGCGTCGTGGACTATTCTCAGCTTATCCGGCTTGCTAGGGTTGTGGACATCGAAATGTGGTAAGTACCAGGTCCTACCTGGTCTTGCTGGCTTCGGAGCTTCCTCTGCATACCCCTTCTGTACGAGCGAGTCTATTTGTTCGGTATACTTCAACTTTAAATCTGGGTTACGGTCTAATTTTCTTTCAATCGAAGCTAACCTGTTGACAGCGTTATTATAGCTGTCTGGCAACACGTCGTTGTTTGTCTTCCATAGAAGAGCGGTCTGTATGCGGCCATCGGTTAGTTGAACGGTGTTATCTTCTAAGATATTTGCAGCTAACTGTTCCGGATCAGATTTCGGGCGACGTGGGTTAATTAATAGTGACTCTAGTGCAAAATATTCCTTTAGTCGATGGTCAATGTTGTCATCAATAGTCGAGAGTTGATTTACAAATTGTATGCTGTGACCTAAGGCTCGGCTGTGACTTCCATGCAGCACCCATCCTAGTGCTGTGAGTGAAGCGACTGGCTGTTGGCGAGGTCCCCGTTTGGTGTAGCTAGATACTAAAAGGTGCCAGTTATCTTGACCTATCAATACCTTAGGGGTCCCTCCGGTGTAGACGAGCTGCTCTTTGATGTCTGCTAAATGTTCGCAGCCTTCGATGTCCGTCTCGCTGATGGTCTGTGACGAGAGTTGCAGCTTGGGCACGGTTCTCACCGTCAACGGGATGCTGGTACCATCGGGATTACCTATGTATACTTCGACTCGTCGTGAGTCCGGTAGGTTGATCGCTGTATCCCCAATAGCCTTGATGGTAAACGGGTCAGTCTTACCTCGGGCTCCCAGCTTGGCTGCTACATCTTTATCTATGAGAGATACGGTAGATCCGTCGTCAAGGAGAGCATACGTCAACATCTCTCCCGCCGGTCCAGAGAGTCTAACTGGTGCTATTTTTAAAAAGGCTTGTTTATTTGAACGGGAAAATGAACTAGCGACTGTCTCCTCTTGAAGTTTCTGTTTGTTCTCTGTTTTCTTAATATAATGAAGTAATCTGTGGTGAGAGGCAGGACAGTTATCTATACCACACTTCCTGATCTGACATCTATGATCGGTATGGCGGAATTTAAGACAGCGAAAGCATAATCTGTGTTTCTTCGCTAAGTCCCATCTCTTATCGGAGTTACCTTTTTTAAATGTATCACAGTTCGATGCGTAGTGCCCCTCAGAGTCGCATATTCTACACTTACGTGTGATCTTATCTTCGGTCTGTCTCTCAGTGGCTGTAAAGGCTCTCTGAGGGACACGACGATTCGGCTGGTTATCTCGGTTATCTCTGTTATCTCTGATAGTCTCGGCTGGGGCGAAGGCACTACAATAGCGGGCGTACTCAGTTACGTACTCGCTGAATGAAGCTAGATCAGGAGTAGAATTATATTTTTCAGTATACGTACGATACCATTGAACACGGAGTGAATTCGGAAGTTTATCTGTGAGTATTCGTAATAATTCAGCATTCATTAAATAATGATTTTTCTTTAGGGCCTGGAGAGTGACGACGCTACTCCTTATCCGACTGGCAAATGTGCAGATGTCTTTAGGGGCTTCGGTACATCGTGGCAAAGCTCTTAATTTGTCAGTTTCTGATTGAGCGATGGAGTCAGGTCGTCCGAATTGGAGCTCTAGCTCTCGAATAATATGCTCCGGCTGTGCATTAGCTATAAGTTCTGAGCTGACTATTTCTAGCGCTCTGCCTTTAAGGCTTCGTCTGAGTCTAGCTGTATTTTCTATGTCATTAAAGTACATTTTAGTGGTGTCATATATTGCTTTAAATGACAGCCATTCGGTATGCGACCCGCCAAATACCGGTAAAGTCATTATGACCTTCGATGCCGATGGATATGAGGACGTAAATGACGCCTCCATCGGTTTCCTATCAGCGAGCGCAGCTATAGCAGATGTTAGTTCAGTAATAAATGGTTTTAAATTATTATCATTTGACTGTACGGTAAATTCGGCTGTGCCCCCAACCCGGGGCACGTTAAAAGGCTCTATCTGAGTTTTATTTAAAAATTCGGTTGTGCTCCCAGCCCGGTGCACGATAGGAGTCTCTTTCTGAGTCTCAACATAAGCGGTTGTACCCCCAACCCGGGGTACCAAAGGTGCCTCCTTTTGGAGTTCGTTATAATCTAAATTAGGAACTGTGCCCCCATCCCGGGGCACGATGGGAACCTCTGTCTGAGGCTCATTATTGTGGGTCTCCTTCTGGAGGTGTCCACTTACTAAACGTGGTTCTAAGCCGAGTCGTGTCGAGGGCGCACCTTCTTGTAACCACGAACGAACATATTCGGACCTTGAATGGGCATCATCATCATAGTCAGAGTCTTCGGCTGACTCTTCAGCCCTACGTAGTGCTACCTCAGCCAATTGCAATTTAATCTTTAGCATCTCCTCCTGAGCTTTCAATGCACGCTTGCGCGCCATCGATTTACTGTGTATAGTCGATCTAGATCTAATAGTCACGCCTGGTTCACGGCTCAATGACTCAGAAGTACGTACTTCTTCTATGGGTTTCTGTTCGATTGGTCGTAGCGTACTGTCTGATCTATTCTCTGCCAGACACCACGGTTTTTTACTAATATCTGTTTGCGTCTTGGCGCTAGGGGGCCGTGGTGTACTGGTAGATGGTTGAGTCATGCACGATGGCGCGCTTACCTCGGATCCGACTGGTATTGAGGGTGAGCGTGGCGGCTGCTCATGGCGGAGGGTCTGTTCTCGAGCCAGAGTCTTCTCAGGCTGGCTTGGTTCTGCAGCTTTGGATCTGGTGCTCGGCATGTTGGCTGGCACTAATTCACACAACACTTAACACGGATTCGACAGTACGCGCTTTAAACTGTTCTATTATTTACTGTTACTGTTAGTTCAAATTGTTACTGTTTGTCGACTTACTATAAACGCGTACTGACACGAGTCTTACTCACGTGTAAGGACACTGATGCTATAGTTAACTGGCTTATTTACTGGTAATAATACGGGTATAAGTCGCGCACACGTTACTGTTTGACTTTGACTGATGAGAACGGGTATAAATTCGCGCACACGTGACTGTATACTGTGTTTGTCAATGGAGACGGGTAAAAATACGCGGAACTGACTCTAATTACTATTTTACAAAACACTGACTCTAAATTATCCCGATTTGACTCAAATCGAGATGCAAAATACTGAAATAAAGATTAGACAAAGAATAAAGAAATTAGACACACAAAGAAAGCTAGCTATTATGCGATACGTCCGGCTGGAAGCTATCCACAAGTGGACAGCAACGCTTTTAATCCGGCTCGCAAGGACCAATAAATGTGGCGGACAGGCCTCACGTGACGTTCTATCTGGTCATGGAACGCAGATCTAAACGTCAGCGATCAGCTGATGCCCGTCGTAGTACATTTAGAGGGGTTGGACGTCGGTTTGCACACTCTTTCCCTGCCATGCAGTGGCGGTGTGGACTGTAACTTTCGAACGAGGTCAGGGAAAGTAAGGTAACTCGTCCCTGTGCGTCTCTCTAGGCGAAAGGATAAACCGACCGCGTACGGTACGGTTCCGAATTGGGTTGAATAGGAACACCAGTAAATAAGACACAGTTAATTCGGTTGAATCATCTGGCTTTAATAATGGCCCATCTATTCAATGCAAAGTCTGAGAGAAGTCTCGAAGACTATTGCTGGCGACTCGGCTAAGATGTCGCAATTGTACGAAAAGTCGCACCAGCTTAGCTTCTCTGAAACTTTACCTTGACGAGAACCGGCCGAAATAAGATATGTTTTACAAAATAACATTAACGATTTTCACTATGATAAATAACAATTTTTAGGTCTATTTTATAAACTATGTACAACTATCAAATACTCTAAGAGCAGCAAGGTAGGTAGGGTGGTCATCCATCCTATGGTATGATTTTAACAGCTATATTATTTATTATTTTGCAATTACAGAGGTTTACACTGGTAATTATGAGTGGCTGGCTTCTATTTGTTTACATTATTTGTTAATTACATAAGAACTATTTACTTTACAAACTTGAACGAATTTCTCTACTATGGCCACTTATCTACTCTATACGGGGAACAAAGTTTTTCTTATATACTACAGCGCTTTTATGGCTGATTTTACAGATTTACAAAAAACGATAGTACAAAAACAAGGTTAAAACAATATTTACTTATAAGAATTTTACAAACTAATACAAAAAGGTGCTGCGACCGTCTCCTGCGTACGGTGGCTACTACAATCAAGTGTCTATTGGCTTTATCATTGTCACTGTTTTATCACACTATTGGTTTACGTGCACTAATCACTAATTTCAATCACACTATTATGATTTTACGAATCACTTGCACTGTATTTCGTGTCTGTCGCGAACAAGTGTATTTATTGGGAGAGTTTATAGCAATTCTCCTAAAAATAACGCGACCTCTCTACACATAAACTGTTGCATCTTTTTTGTAAAACAATAAGTATAAATATTTATTAAAAAATTAGTATTATTTTGAAATACTTAGCAACTATTTGATATTGAATATTTTAGAACGAAATGTTTTAGATAGATGAATTTATATCCTTTACGTTTACATTCTACATATATCCCAAAATCCATCCCAATTTCCCCATATTGTAACTAAAAGTCATCTGATAAAGATAGACAGCCCTATTACCTCCCGTTTTATTCTGTGAATACCAATTTGACGCGTATACTGACGCCAGGAAATTGAGACGGGCATCTATTTGGAATATTAATGTAGGTTTTATAGGTTCCTGAAAGTGGACAGTTATGAGGGTTATTGTTGGGGCACAATTTAAGTTAATTAACTGGATAGGTCTCTTATCCAGTTATTTAACGTGACCATTTCTGATATTGGTGTGTTTTTAACTGTGTAATGATCCTGACATCGGATTTCAACAGTGAAATTGATAGTGTTCGACTACACTGACTTCTAAATTGCTCAATGAAATGTGATATCGTACCTTAGTTCGATTTCATTATGTTTATCATCACTGGATATATCCACTTCAAAATCTTCTATTTCTAAGTTCAGAAAAGTTCAAGTTTCTCGGATAGCCGAGTTCGTCCTCAATCATCCTGGTCTATTTGAGTGGTATAGTACATACTACTCGACTGGGCCAAGATGGTTAAGGATGAACCGAATAGAAAATCCCCAGGGAGTGGCCCTGGGGTTTTTCTAAATAGGTACTATTTGTATTGAATAATTTTACAAGATTATACATTACAATTGTTAACTACAAATCTTTTTATTCTTTAGCTCTCCCTTTAGCTGTGGCAGGGACATTTGTTAACTTTTATTTTATATATATATAGATTAACTTAATAAATTTTTATTATATTTTTCATTTAACTTAATTTCATTCAAGGGTAACTTCAAAGTACCCCAAGTAAACTGTTTTCGTTTCAATGGCCTACCCACACCGTTCCATATATATCCGTGTCCTAGAAGGTTAGTTCTAGAAAGTTTTTACAAGTAATGTTACGTTAGTTTAAATATCAAAGAGTGCGAAACTCTCACAGGTTCCAATTAGAGTGTTATAAAACGATGTGAAAATCAGAGCACTGTAAAATGTTCACGTACATATATTTTGTGTCACTTTCTAGTGTGCGTCCTGAAGGATTATATAATACGGTAGACAGATTTAGGTCAACGTGAAATACCACCCAACACATTACCGACGTGAGGTATCTCATAGCACACGTAGGCACTTCCACTTGGATGAACGAGTTGGTAAGAATACTTGCTGTAATATTTATATCTATGGTGCTTTATTTCTTTTATTTTTATAGTTAAGGCCTATGGCCGTCAAACGAACAATGCTTAAACGTTACTGGGACTGGTTATATTTAAACAACATAACATACGGAAAAGGGATGTAAACTCGACTTTTCCCCCGGATCAAAAATATATAAACAGCAAAACAGAATTAAAGATTGAAATTTATCAATGTTACATCTGTAACAGATATTATTTACGACTAGAAGCAAACGTAAACATCGCATTCATTTTCATCAATGTGTCATTTTTTTATATGCGTGAGTAACAAGCACATAGGGTATGCTTCTAAATTCTGATGAATACTGTAAAGTGACATGAATTCGTCGCTATTGACCGACCAGACATAGGAGCATTGTAAGCGTATCATGAGTACTAAGTCATCCTGTTTCGAAGATAGGCTAAGACTCTAAGCGCAAAGAAACGAGCGTAAGGCTCAAGAATTTCAAGTCATATCTTATAAACCCTGGTGGAAGGGCGCTGATATGCGGTATTGCGGTAGCGCGTTCAATGACTACATTAGGTATATCAGTCACTTGAGAACTCATGAGAGACATGGCTCTCAGTTGCATGTCAAGGCCGTGTACGGTGGGATGCTGTAATGCGTGAATTTCATGAATATTAACGAGTACCCTTACTTCGCGTAACTGATATGTTTCAATTATACTAAAGAGTTTCAGTCCGAACAAATGAGCAAATACACCAACGCGAATAATTTTGTAGCATTCAACGAACTTAGAGTAAAAGGTTTTTGTCGGAATGCGTAATAAAAGTTGAGTAGACTAAA
This sequence comes from Eilema depressum, assembly GCA_914767945.1. NCBI lineage: Eukaryota > Metazoa > Arthropoda > Insecta > Lepidoptera > Erebidae > Eilema > Eilema depressum. The sequence continues at coordinate 9,291,790 of OU612026.1, forward strand.
TTTGGTTTCATAAAATACGTATGCACTGAACTAAAAGCAAATATAATTCTAGTTTCGCAGCAAAAAATAGCGATATTGTAGTAAATTGTGAATGACAGGGGTGCTAAACATATATTTCAATTCTATTACAGTCTGAAATAGTTGATAGTAAAGAAATATATGAAACAACAATTTTTTTTTTCATATAATTGTGTATCTAAATAAATTATGTAATATAGAATTCTTGAAGTTTAATTTACTGTAATCATCAATTTTATGGATAAGTCTAATGAAATGGGTAAAAAAGTTTAGAGTTTAGGGTTCTTGTAAGTACTTAAATCGTATTGTTTACTAAGGGGGCAAATGGTACTCGTTAACTGTTGCAAACCATAGTGCAAACCCTAGTCTCCTTTATAAGAAAGAAACCTGTGTTATTCTCCCCACCAATAGAAATATAATACTAATCAAGTAATTTTTGTAGCTGGCGTTTAAGATACCTACTCCGCCAACCGAGTGGCTGAAAATTAGAATAAAAAATCTTATTTCACAGATTGATAAATTTAAAGACACAGACTTAAGGAGGTTATATTGATGATTTATTCCAAGAAAAACGTGCTCAATCAGTTTTAATACGTAGCTATTGTTCGGTCGGTATTTATGAATAATAAGTAGGCTACTTCCTACTAGCCATAGTTGTGTGTTTAAAGAGCCCTACCAGCACTTTGTGGTCCAAGCTAACCTGCGGCCTTACCATAAACTCTTAAAACAGGTCAATAATTGAACTGCTGTCATTCTTCCAACTGCAAATGTCACTTTGTAATCCTATATCTGGTATTTATATGACATTACAAAGTGACATTTGCAGTTGGTAGAATGACAGCAGTTCAATTATTGACCTGTTTCAAGAGTTCATGCTATTGACTCTGACCTGTCAGTCGATGCACCTGCTAACAAACAAACCTGCAACAGTGCGTCAACCGTTGGTTAACGCACTGTCGCAGGTTTGTTTTCCAGGTCAGATAGTAGTCTCTCCCGAAAAAGCTGATATCAATATTAAAAAATAAGCGAACCTCGGGCTATAAAGTGCAAATTTTAGATGCAATTAGGCAATCACTATAAGGATGATAATGATGATACTAGTTTTAGTATAATACCAAAATGCGATGAAAAAATTATCCATTCGCAATTTAATCGATTTATTTTGTTTGACGTTAGTGGTTTAAGATATAATCATAACTTGTCAAACACATATTCATTTCTGTGAATTCTGTGTGTAGATATTATTCAATCGTTCTATCTTTTCCAATAACGTTCTAGTATTAGGTCAACAGAATATTCTTTTGAGGATTTTCGTTGGCGTTATAAGCATAGATGTAAAATTTCTATTTTCTTTTTAGGGTTTGAAATTATTATCACTATAGGCCACGGTAACCACTTTCCATCAGGTGGGCCGTGTGCTTGTCTGCTACCTAAGTGTCACCTAAATGTCTTTTGCTGTTGGTACTAACTAATGATAGTTTCCAAAACACCAGAACCATCACATATTGTTTTTATGGCATTTACTATAAGATGCAACCATACAAATAATGTCTAGGATTCTTACAAAAGAAAAACTCGTTCTATAATTTGAACTATTCTTTCTACATAAAATAAGACTCGGATGTTAAATGTGTAACATCCAACATCATTAGAATCTCGCTCATTAAGACGACATTGCATTGTTTGGACTAATGGTACACCTGAGAATATCTGATAGATAGCAGTGGCTAGCGGGGTAATAGTAGTGATAAAATGCTATTACCTGAAAGAAAATGCTCTCTTTAGAAATGAAAAGGTCAAATGGGTATAAAATCTCATTTTACTTTGGTAAAGATTTAAGTCCCAAGGAATAACCTTTTATTTTTAAATCACGCACGTTACTGTACGTATTAAACTTCAGTGATTCGCCCTTCGAGATTACACGCATAAATTTACTTGTAGTAGTACGCACATGTGCTGCCATCTTACACAATTTTAGAGCAACATTAAAGAAATGATCCCTGCGCTCTGATGTGGGTATCTCATACACGTTTTGTGTAGCTGCCATCGCGCACGAAAAATTTTTCTATACGTTATTAATTGGGTATTTTAATAGTTTTTTCTTGTCTTTAATCAATATAATAATGGGAAAACGTAATCACTACAAGGATGAAGGTTATACAGCCCGGAAAATCAGAAAGTCGAAAAGTTCTCGTGGTTCTAGTTCGAGCTCAGAAGCATCGCAAGCGACTTCTAGTACGTCTTCAAAATCAATTGAACAGGATTACGCGGAGTACGATGACCAAGTACATGCGGATGAACATCCCTTGCAGGAGGATTTGCAAGATGAAGGTATTTACCGAATACCAATAAATATAAGATTAGGAATACCTTTGTGTACTGAGTATAGTCTGGAAGGCTATTACCGACCCGTAATTTTATACTTCAGGCCAATCCGGGAGGTTGATCGTTGTATAAAGGGGACACACAAATATTCTTGAGCATAGTCCGAGAGACTATGTCTTGAATACGGTACTTACCTACTTCTTATAGCTAATGATGCTCGTGATAAAGGCTGTGTCACGAATTCCTTTCGACGGCGACGGTACGAGCTTAGTCTGAAAGACTAATACCAACCGGCAACCTTTGAATATGCTTCAGTTTAACCGGTAAGGTTAATCGCTGCGTATAAGATTCGCATACAGAATTCTAGAGCACAGTCCGGGAGGCTGTGTCATGAATTTCTTGCGATGGTACGAGTTTGATTGGTATCTGCCACGCCTACCCAACACCGCAGTTGCGCCGGCTCCAAGCCCCTGAGAGCCCGAAGGTACCCAGGGGCTAGAACACGATATTTCATGTCTAATAGGCGAAGAACCTGTGAAGGAAGAATAGTTCGGACCAAATGCCATAAGGACATAGCAAGCCGGTAGTCTGATATCCTGGTTAACGGACTAAAATATGGTAAGATTTTTTCTTTCTTTCTTTCATTCAAACCAAAGATAATTTTTTAAGAGGTTATGATATACCTGATAACTTAAAATTATCCCAAGCTCCGAAACTTCATTCTGAGATCAAAGCAGCGGTCAATGAAAGTGCCTTTATGAGGGATATTATTCTGACCGAAAAACTGCTACCCAAGAATATGCAATCAAGAGCCTCAACATCCAGGGCTTTAAACTGGGGGGGGGGGGGGGGGGGCGCCACCGCTACAGTCGCAGCCACGTCGCATACCAGCGACACAGAACTCGACGGCTGGTGGACACAAGCAGGTACCAGTGCAACGTGCGACAGAACATCGTGCCGGACTGCGCGCCTCTAGCTGAGGTGGACGACTCTGTTATACAGGCGGGTAAAACGCAAATTATTCATCAATAATTAGTCTTGCATCACAAAAGATGTCATAATCCTGTCTTGGGTCAACGGTCTGCAAATTCCAGTGCCTGGTAATATTACTCAGTAAATTACCCATTAATAAGCCTCAACCTCAGGCAGAAAAGTTAGATATGAATAAGGAACCATGTGAGGGTCAATTTCTATCTTATATATTTCTTGCATTGATTTCTTGTAAAGAAAATTGACGGCAAGAATAGATTTACTTTGAATTTAAAATCATTAAATCAGTCTATCATTGCGCCGCATTTTAAACCTGAGGATTATAGAACTTACATTGGGACTGTTTATACTGGAGATTGATGGCACTTGGTGGAACTTGCTACACATATTGAATAAATCGCTTGTACTTTTCACTGTAATACAATTAATTTTATAATGTATAAATTATTTTACAAAACATAATTACGTTTATGAAAATTTAAATTTCCCCAAATTTTGGGGAAAAAAGTTGAAGCTGGTATACTCCTTTTTAAAAGTACCCACACATAAAATATTGTAGTTTTTTAGTTTAAAACATTGTAAACCTTTGATAATGCCGTAAGGTGAAACCGGTAAGGTTCAAATAAATAAATAATTGTGGAAAGGTACAAGTGATTTATGTAACATATTATGTTACATTGGGACCTAAACATAAACAGCGAAATGTGGGTGCTAGCACCCCTGCCTACCCCTTCGGGGATACAGGCGGTTTTCTTCGGTTTATGTTATGTATGTTATGTTATGTTATGATTATAGAAATGCCATGAAGCTTATTTCAGAACATACCTTTGACATTGACCATTGTGATGGACTTGTGATGTGCACCATTGACCTTAAAGATGCCTATTTTTTCTATAAGATTCACAGTGAATCGAGAAAACTACTGTGATTTTATTGGCTAAGAAAACTATGAAACCTGAATCTCAAGCATTACCATTTGGTCCTAATTTAGCACCTTATGTTTTAACTAAACTTATGCGTCCTGTTATACAGTTTGTTGTTTAATCAAGGATTACTATCAGTCATTTATTATGATGATTTATGACCTACTATTTGGTAATGATGACCATACAGATTGTAAACATAACCTTGAGGTTACAAAACCTTGCTTCAATCATTAGATTTCACAATTAATTTAAAAAAGATCAAGTGTAGACCTACTTAACTAGTCGAACTGCAAAATTTCTAGGTCTTGTTTTTTTATCCTGAAAACATGAGAATTACCATCACAATAGAAAAGATAAAGAAGATCAAGGACGATCTTCTAAATTTTTCTAGTAGAAGCAGGTGACGAAATTTTGCACATCCGATAGGGTTGCTAGTATCGATATGCCCCGCAGCACAGTATGGTTGACTTTATACAAAGCAATTTGAGAGAACTAACTATCTTGCCTTAAAACACAGTGATGATTACAATCAATACCTATATTAACTTGCTTAGTTCCTTACGCGAAAACTCTGATTGGTGGCTTTGTAATATCGACCACCGTGCTGGTCCTATTCGATCTGGCAACTACAAGCTGGGAATATACCCAGATACGTCTCGAACTGGTTGGGGTGCTTGCTGCGCAAGTCAAACAGCCAGTGTACAATGGCCTGATGAGGAACTGGCTGACACATTCTTTGAGCTAAAGATTTTTGCCGATAAAAACTGTAACTGCGAGATACTTTTACGGATAGATGCTGCACTGCTAATTCTTATATTAATAGGATGGGTGGCATACAGTTTCTCCACCTCAATTTGATAGGTCGTAATGTTTGGAAGTGGTGCGGAAAGACACTTGTTTGTTTTCGCTTCTTACATTTCTTCCAAAGACAATTACGCAGCAGATGCAGGATCGCGTCGCATACATACCGATGTTGAGTGGGAACTTAACAAATTATACCTTTCACCGTATATGCGAAATATTTTAATCAGCTTGAAATCGATTTGTTTGCTAGTCGAATAAACAAAAAATGTGTCAAATTTATCTCTTGGCACAATAATCCAGAGGCGTATAAGCTGGATGCATTGGCCTTGTCCTTTAGTTTTGGGACACCCTCTATATACTAGACAGGGATGAGGGCATTGTTGTGACACCTCTATGGCCTACGCAGCCTTGGAACCCACTCTTTAGGAAGTTGTTAACTAGTAAGCTTATTACATTCACACCTAATTAACACTTGTTGTCACCTCTTTACAGTTCGGAGCACAAGCTTTACAGGAGCCTTTGAAAGACCGATTGTAAATGACAATTAATGATTTTTTAATTTTGAATTTTTTATCCTGGTTGCAGGAGTTATTATCTGGCAAGCTTTATTGAAATAAGGCTCTCTTCTAGATGCAGCAGACGTGATGTTAGCGTCTTGATCATAATACTTTAAAACAATACAATACTTGTTTTAAAAATGGTTCACTTTCTGCTAGGATAGAAATTTTAATTATATTTCAAACAACAGTTGCTAATGTATTACATTTTTTAGTTACTCTGTTTAACTAGGGCCAAGATTATAGTTCAATGAATTACACAAAGGCCGCTCTGTCCCTGATTATAAATTTGTCAACCAATAACGACCCACAGTGATTATAGGATTTATGAAACGAGTATTTATAAGTTACGAACTCCTCTTCCGAGATATAATTTTACTTGGGATCCAAAACTATTGCTCTAGAATATCTAAGCAAATGGTATACTCTAATGAAGGCCTTTCTTTCGAGAAATTATCACGAAAATTTACTACACCCTTGGCTCTAATAACTGCACATAGGGTGCAGACATTGTCTTTAAAATTAAACTATCATTATAAAATACATTAATGAAAGTTTGTAATTCATATTATCATAGATTAGATTAAAACCTCGACCTATATTAACTCTTCCATATTTCAATGAAAACCCCTCCACTTGCTCTGCCAGGACATTATAGAACAATATTTGTTTGTGTCAGCAGAAAAGAGTAGGTAAACCAAATTTTGACTCCTTAATTATTAGTTATAAAAAACCTTTTTGTAAAATTCACAATCTTTAGGTCGTTGGATCAAGGCCCCATTGGGTGAGAGCAGAATAGATATATGTGTATTTAGTGCTCATAGCACAAAGCATGTTGTCACATCTGCCACCAAAAGGTTCGGAGTAAACTTGGACCTTATAAAGAAAACCGCTGGTTGGACCGACACATCAAAAACTTTTGCCAAATTTTTTATCAGAGAAGTGGCCACCGATACGAATACCTCTGACTATTTTGCTCGATCTTTCGGCAGACTGGCTTTGGTCAACAACATGTCCTTACCTTATTAAACATATTTAACAAACTGCTCATTATTTCTCTACGGCTGTATAACGATTTAATTGATTACAATTTTTAATCAATTTGGAATCTTTCTATTTATCCATTATTATTATTATTTTTTAATACTATTTCGTGAGACTTTAAACATCTACAAGTAAATTTATGCGTGTAATCTCGAAGGGCGAATCACTGAAGTTTAATAGAAAATCAAACGAACTTACCTGTAAGTGAAGTTCGATGACTATTAAACGATGTGATTCGCCCGAGAGATTACACTCCCTCCCTAACCCTAATCAAGTTTGTTCTAGATTTTTCCCATACAGGCACGAAATAGTGGCTTACAATGGCAATAAGGACAAACGTGTATGAGATACCCACATCAGAGCGCAGGGATCATTTCTTTAATGTTGCTCTAAAATTGTGTAAGATGGCAGCACATGTGCGTACTACTACAAGTAAATTTATGCGTGTAATCTCTCGGGCGAATCACATCGTTTAATAGTCATCGAACTTCACTTACAGGTAAGTTCGTTTGATTTTCTATAATATATGACTTCCTCATTTTAGTTTCGGGCGACGTAGAAGAAAAGTACAATAAAAAATATCTATTGCTAGGTGGAGCAGATGGTCTTGTAAAATCACGGAACTCTCTAACCATCTCTGGTAAATTTTCGACCTGGGCCCGGCAATTCTTGGTGGGACCCCATACACGTGCGGCACTCTTACGTGCATATGTTTCTAAATGAAGCATTAAAAAGAGAATTTTAAAACAACTAGGCAAATAAAAAAGCGCCTTGAAGATTTTCTCAGGTTCTGAAAGGTACACAAAGTTCAATATTGCAAAATAAGCACACGTGACCCTCTTCACAGGAAGACCACAGGTCGGCAATATAGTTTTTATATGCTTAGATTAGACAAAGGCTACATTACCAAGATCCTTTACTTCCTTCATTTACACGAGTGAAGGACGGATATTTACATTGGAGCTTTTTCCTTCGGTCGGGCGGGTCAAATTCCGCTATTAACGTGAGGAAAGTAAATTGGTGAGGAACACAACCGCCGCTATCAAGTAGCTTCTTAGGAAAAGGGCAAAAGAAAGTAATGGCATTTTACGAAGACGTGGGTGGTCATTTGCGAGCAAATAAAGGTAAGAATGACTAACTTAGTTGCTTTATTATAGGCTGCTCTGAGCCCGTGTAATTCCTGTTACTGAATATTAAGGACAGATTGGTTTATAGGTTCTTTTTCCTGTTTGACTAGTAGTGTAACTAACCCATTATAAGTTTTACAAAACAAGTTTTTATCGGAAATGGTTTTCGTGGCGTGGTGGTAGTGAATTCGACTGTAAAGGTGCTTAAATTTAATTTGTGTGTTTATGTAATTGTTATTTAGAATTGGTACGTTAAAGGGTATACCCCCCTATGGGGCCCTTTAATAGACACCTACAAAATGATAAAAATGGAATCATGCTATAGATCTATTGTCACAAGTGTAGAGTTTAGAAAAGATACTATTGATGCTTTGAATTGTATTGTATTGTAAAATAAAATAAGATCTCTCTATACTCATGCCTGTAATTTAGAGGTGTATTATCACCCACATTTCGCTAACTATGATTCAGTCCCACGTAATAGGGGGCGAGCCTATTGCCGTCAAGCGGACACTTAAATAATAAGCTTCTAAGTAAACAAAAGCTAATTACATAGGCAAACCCGCATGAACCCGCTATACATATAACGACCCAGATTATAAGGAGAGCAAGTACGAGTTGCAGCATCAGCGCCCCGTGCAGCGAGCAGCCTCGTGCATTCGCCTCGTGCCGCACCGTCAGCAGATTTGAGAATCGATTGCATCAATACGCGAACTGATTTTACATCTTTAATTAAAATAAATATAATTCACTTCTGTTCTAGCATCGAACGTAGTCGTTAGTATAGTTAAGAATGTAGTTCTCATATTGAACTCATTCGCTTAGGTTAGTAAGGTGTAATGTAGTTCTAATATCGAGTACATTCACCTTTAGGCTAGTACGGTGTAATGTATTTCTAACATCGAGTACATTCACCACCTTTAGGTTAGTTAGATTTAATTAAATAAGTATAATAAATCTCGTTTAAGTGATTCTAGTTTCCTTCTTGTACCCTCTGGCTGCGGAAAACGTAATTGGCGCAGTCGGTAGGATATTCGAGGCAGTGCGCGTCGCGGCATAGGTTTCCAAAAATCGTTAACCTGCTGAGTGCTGACTCCGATAGTCGCTGTCGGTATCCTAATACCTCATCGAATATCCAGAATCTACGTGAAGCCGCAGGGGAGGTTATCCAAACATTGATAGCACAGGAAGGATCCAGAATATAGTATAAAAGAAAAAAAAACTTGTTCGACAAGACGAATTCACTTTATATAAAAAAAAAAGAAAAAAAAAAGGAAATAAAAGGAAAAAGAAAAAGAAGAGTTTATCCTCCAGGCGCCGCTTCATCCAGAACATCCAGAACGTCCAGCTCTACTTCTTCCAAGGCACGAAGCAGTTGGAAGCACCGGTGTAAATGTAGCAGACCCGAAGAGACCATCATAATGCGCCAGGCCTTCTGCACCAATCCTCAAGATCGCCAGAAATAACCGCTGGCCCCAGTTGGGACAAAAGAAGACCAATGACGAGGGGAGGAGAGTACAGTTCTCGATGCCTACTACTTCCATTGTTCAAAGTATATTACAATAGTACAATCGGGGAAGGAGACAGAAAGACTGGACACGATTGTACAACGAATCTATTAATAAATACCACAATAATTACTATTACGAAACAGATGCAGTCAAAGCAAATTAACGAAATCAAAACTACCATACTCATATTACCACCACAGGCGAGTGAACTATAAAACATTTGCAGTTTAAGCAAAACTGAAATAAGCTATAGATACGCAAGAAGACCCAATGTATTTGGTCACCCACTGAAAATAGCTGAGCTTACTTTGACAAATGAAAATGACGTTATACAAGGTGAACCACTGAAAATTATAAAAATCACCTATCCCGAAGAAATGACCACAGAGCCGTTGCATATAAACATAAGCTCGATAAACCTAAGATCACTACATACTAGTCAAGATAAAATTATAACCCAGCCTCCGCTGCAACTGGAAAATTCCTCTGGAACAATTTATCACACAACTATACCACTCTATATAATTATAACTGGCACAATCATAGTTATCTCAAGCATCATAGTTCGCCGGTTCTGGAGAAAGAAACAACAAAATTCAACAGAAAAGAATCCCAGCGTCCAACAAAATGAGACACATGAAGAACCTGGAAAACCGACTATACCAGCAATATTTTCACTGAAAGTTGGAAAATAATTGCTTTTCTGAGGGTGGAGGAATTACATAGGCAAACCCGCATGAACCCGCTATACATATAACGACCCAGATTATAAGGAGAGCAAGTACGAGTTGCAGCATCAGCGCCCCGTGCAGCGAGCAGCCTCGTGCATTCGCCTCGTGCCGCACCGTCAGCAGATTTGAGAATCGATTGCATCAATACGCGAACTGATTTTACATCTTTAATTAAAATAAATATAATTCACTTCTGTTCTAGCATCGAACGTAGTCGTTAGTATAGTTAAGAATGTAGTTCTCATATTGAACTCATTCGCTTAGGTTAGTAAGGTGTAATGTAGTTCTAATATCGAGTACATTCACCTTTAGGCTAGTACGGTGTAATGTATTTCTAACATCGAGTACATTCACCACCTTTAGGTTAGTTAGATTTAATTAAATAAGTATAATAAATCTCGTTTAAGTGATTCTAGTTTCCTTCTTGTACCCTCTGGCTGCGGAAAACGTAATTGACCATATTTGCATTCGTAATGAATTGGCTGTATTCCTTGTTTATTTTGCAGAGAGATACAATGTTACGCCATCAATATGACAAATAAAATACCGTATTCGACGCAATTCGCCGGTAAATGAGGGCCGGACAGCCACCGCCGACGTATTTGTACGCAATTACCATGCATGTGCAAGTGACATATTGCGTTGATAAATATCATTCTGTTTGTTGCTTTGTTTGGACCGGTTCGGTACCTACTTGTTGACTATTTACGGTGTGCTAATGTGTGCGGTACTTAATTACTGTACAATGTACACTCAACATGTTTTGCCATTAGCCACTGTTTACTGTCACTGTGTACGTAGTCATTGCCCTGTAATATTTTTCGTTCATGTCTAATGTTAGGGGACGGCGATATGAAATGAAAAGTAAGATGCCGAGACCCCGAGGTGAAAGCTTAGGACGCGACGATTAACACTAGCATGAATAAGAAGAACTCCATACAGAGGAGCATATCGTACCATAAATATTATATTTTCTACTTAAAATTATATAAATTACTAGCTGTTGCCCGCGGCTCCGCCCGCGTGGAATTCGGATTCCGTACAAACTTTTCTTTCGTGCTAAAATTGCCTCGGATACCATCCCCGTCAGCCATCAGGAGTGCCATGTGGAATTCGGACCCACTAAACAGCATGCCGTCGCGGGTCTTCAGTTGCTGGAGTGTAAAATTGCCTAGGGCATTTTCCGCACCCCCCGGCTGACCCTGGGCCATCTACAATTTTAAGATGGCCCTCTCAGAAGTGGGAAGCACGATGTCCCATCGAATTCCGGAAAGGGAGGAGACGGGCTTGAAGGGATGACAGGAGGCCGGACCTATAATCCTCACGTCCGCGCTCGGTGACCAGCCCTTCCCTTTCCTGCTCTCTACTGGGCCTCCTCGTAGTCAGAGGGACATGTGGGAAGCCTTTGAGCAGCCCTCTATAGAGCTGCTCCCGTTGCTGTATGTATTTGCCGTAGGCGGTAGCGCCTCCCCTGGGTGAGGGGCGTTAATGCCTCCGTTACCCAGGATGCATCACATGGAGGTTCCAATCCCGCATTCGGATCCCGTTACCGTTGCATCTTGTGTTCAGCTGACCTTCCCTGTCTTCATTCGTGAAATACTTCGAACATGCCCGTAATAATAATTAGTTTTCAAATAATGTATGGTAATTTACTGGATTTATTGACATTATAATTTCGTAATATCTTTTGAGTAGAACGTCCGATTTCAATAATTCAAAAAGTAATCAACAAGTATTGAAACAATCTTAAATACCAAACGATTTATTTAGATAAGAATTAATATAAAGGTATAGATTCCGTGGTCTGACTTTGATTGGCATTTCGGCTTGAATCTATATCGTCGCGCGTTACTTTCATACTGCAATAGATTCTAAAATATTCATTATAATTATACAGTGTTAAGGGCAATTTTGATCTACATTAAATGTACAATGTATCTAACGTATTTAGTCAGATAAGGCTTAACACTATATTGTTAAAAATAGCTTCGAAAATGACACGTATTTTTTTTATAATTTGTAAACGATAAAAATGGTTATTGTGAGCTACCCTTATTAGATAGACATATGCTGTCGCGGACTTTTATGTAGACCTTTTTAAGTTATACATTTCTACAGTACATTATTTTGTTCTATCTTCAATAGTTTTCGCAGCGTACGCGATGTAAGGTCATTTTTTTTACACCTTGGGTTACATTATTGAAGTTTTATCCAGGATCCCTATTTTTTGAAAATTAATAATCAGCTGCACTATCACTGACTAACATAGGCTATGTTAGTCAGTGATAGTGCAGCTTTCTAATGGTAAAAGAATTTTTGAAATCGGTTCAGTAGTTCTTGAGTTTTATTGACATTTATGCTCACTGCTCCGCTCCCTTCAGTAGTAGCGTGATGTTATATAGCCTATGTTACTTCCAGATAGTGTAGCTTTCTATAGGTGAAAGAATTATTGAAATCGGTCCAGTAGTTTCGGAGCCTATTCGTTACAAACAAAAAAACAAACAAACAAAAAAACAAATCTTCCCTCTTTATAATATTATTATTATATTATTATTATATATTATATTATTATTATTATTATTATATTATTATTATTATAGTAAAGTAATAGTATATTAGTATAGAAGTATAGATATAGACTAGCTGACCCGGTGAACTTCGTACCGCCATATTTTCTGATCCTATTCCCGCTGCATATCTTTAAATTTATCAGTGTTTCTCTACAATATTATGCATGTAATCATGTAATCTTATATATAAAACTCTTAGTCCTGACTGACTGACTGATTGACTTAGAGACAACGTACAGCCTAAACCGCTGGTCCTAGAGACTTGAAATTTATAGAGAGTGTTTGTTTAGAAGCGTGGAGGTGTACTAAGAAACGATTTTTCGAAATTCAGACCCTAAGTGCCTAAAAAGTGCCAAAAACGTACTTTCTTATAACTCAAGAACGGCTGAACAGATTTTTATGATCTTTGGTTTTTTGAATTTGGCTTTGTCGCCGAATAGTAATTATCACAATTAAAATGTGGCAAATCCACGAAATAATGTAATATTAAAGAAAATACGAAATATTATGGCGCTAATATCGCTAGCAAATTTGTTACCATGACAACGGGTACTAAAGTGATGGTGTCAACGCTAGGTCACATTTTGATCTGTCAAATGATAATATTCATAAAACGTCACTCTCTGTCACGTATAATTACAAAGAATGTGAAAAATATTAATTTATGTACTATGTAAGAGTTATGTACTGCGGTTTCTTTATTTAATTGATTGGAAATAGAAAAGAAGTTTTTGAGACTGGCTCACTTCGATGGAGTACCTATCCAATCTTCAGTTAAGTTCCACGGAAAGCGAGTGGTATTATAGTAGAATAGCAGCGTGCGTCGCGAGGACAACATACGGAACTACATATCAGACCCATTATTGGTAGTATTGGCATCGAGCATTAAATAATATACTAGAGCATATACTGCGTCAGCTACCAGCTACCATGATACCATAGTATTTCATCACATTGACTACACGACATGATAGCACAGCGATTATAGCTATAGATGTACCGTATATGAAAAAAAGCCTAAAAGTAATACAGCACGTTATCATTCAGATGAATACTAACTTATAAGCCCTCACACAGTAAGGTACGTGAATTTAAATCTATACGCAGATATAACACAAGGGGCGGCTAGAAACGTTTCACCAAATAGGCGAACGCCTGCCTTCTAGAAAAGTTCACTTTCTTTCTTGACGAGAAGTATACTAAGGCAACAATTATTAGAGATGGCAGAACACCATTCAATAACTTCCACTTATCAGCTGTGGGCTCAATTAGTCAAACACAGTGCACTTCTGATTAAGATGACAAAGAATATAATACAAAATGTTTATTTTCTTACTATTATTTTTAGATCAATAAGAAAAACTAAACCACCACAAATTATAAGTTGTTTTATTTATATTCATTTTTGACGTATCACATAGTAATTTATGTATCCTCAGCATTTACCAGCGCATTGAAGGACGTCTTCAAGACTCTAGAGTAGGTACATCTCGCACCTTCGGTTCGCTGACGACATCATCATAGTTGCGGAGTCGCTGGAACAACTGGGCGAAATGCTGCACAGCCTGAATGGTGCTTCCCGACAAGTCGGCCTCGGTGTAAACTTGGATAAAACAAAGATTATGTTCAACGAACATGAAGGAGCGACACTCGAAGTTGTTCAAAAATATTATCTACCTGGGGCAGGTTATCCAGCTCTTGGTAAAACCAACTTCGAGAAAGAAATAGCCAGAAGAATCCAACTGGGGTGGGCAGCATTTGGCAAACTACGTCGGGTCTTCTCCTCCCCCCTGCCGCAATGCATCAAAACAAAGGTTTTTGACCAGTGCGTCCTGCCTGTTATGACCTACGGTGCCGAAATGTGGCCACTGAAGGTGGGGTTATTCCGTGACCTAAAAGTCGCGCAGCGGGCTATTGAGCGAGCTATGCTTGGAGTATCTTTAAAAGATAGAATTTGAAACGAGGTCATCCGACATAGAACCAAAGTTAAGTTACCGACATAGCTCGCAGAATAAGCAAGCCAAAGTGGCAGTGGGCTGGCCGCGTCTGCCGAAGGACTGATGGCCGTTGGAGCAGACAAGTCCTGGAGTGGAGACCGTGAGAAGGAAAACGGAAGGTGGGACACCCCTTAGCCAGGTGGACCGACGACCTGTAAAAGGCGGAAGATCGACAAACGTGGCGCATATTAGGAGAGGCCTATGTCCATCAGTGGACAGCAATAGGCCAATTGATGATTATTATATCCTCAGCATACAACAGCAACCTTCATAGTTATGGTATACTGATGATATCGCACTAGCGGACAGGGCTCTTTAAAGCAGGTGGAATCCCAGTTCTAACAGAGCTTGCGAACCTGTTTGATTCCGTCATCCAGCAGAACTTAACATCTAGGATATGGAACTGGAGTGCGGTGGTACTGTTCTCCAAAAATGGCTTAAAGGCCTTGCTGAAGAATTATAGATCAATCACTCCTGAATCATATCTCTATACAAGTTGTTCTTGAGAGTCGTCATGAATAGTTGCGAGTTCAGTTTTAATTACCTATATAGTATTGTAGTTGTACTGTTCAGCAGATTATACAAAAGACCTGAGAGTATAATCAGCCGCTATGTTTGGCATTTGTGATTTACGAGAAGCCTTCTGACATTATGACACCTGAGCATTTCTGGATTGTCTACGACGGTGTCGTGCTGATACGATTTTTCATTGCTGTGTTTCTAATTTTAGATTAGAAGACGAAGCCCAGTAGGAGATATACGTCGAAAGGTCGACAAGGGTTGGGCAACATTGGACAAATTCGTCGAGGTTTCTACTCCCCTGTTATGACTCATGGGGCCGAATTTAATATTTTAAAAAACTCACTACTGAGAGAGTGAAAATAAGGCGTCGAAAGTTACTTTATACAACAAGTCCATCATAGAAAAAATACTTTTGGTGGCAGTAGTCGACATCCACGCAGGCGGAGCTGCGGGCGAAAAGCTAGTCTTATATATAAAACTCTTAGTCCTGACTGACTGACTGACTTAGAGACAACGCACAGCCTAAACCGCTGGTCCTAGAGACTTGAAATTTATAGAGAGTGTATGTTTTGATGCGTGGAGGTGTACTAAGAAACGATTTTTCGAAATTCGGTCCCTAAGTGCCTAAAAAGTGCCAAAAACGTACTTTCTTAAAACTGAAGAACGGGTGAACAGATTTTCATGATCTTTGGTTTTTTGAATGTGGCTTTGTCGCCGAATAGCAATTATCACAATTCCAATGTGGCAAATTTACGAAATAATGTAATATTAAAGAAAATACGAAATATTATGGCGCTAATATCGCTAGCAAATTTGTTACCATGACAACGGGTACTAAAGTGATTGTGTCAACGCTAGGTCACATTTTGATCTGTCAAATGATAATATTCATAAAACGTCACTCTGTCACATATAATTACAAAGAATGTGAAAAATATTAATTTATGTAAAGTCCGACCAATAAAATAAAAAACCCGTACTGGGGGCGCCAAAAACACTATGATTATGACAACACCAAGTATAGTGATACACATGTAAAATGCCAAGTGTAAAGTCCGACCAATAAAATAAAAAACCTGCAGGCGTATTGGCTATCTTTCACGTTGTTCACCTTGTGACCTTCACTACCTCGAGAGTCACCGGTGACTTATTCTAATTTTGGTATTACGTATCACATTGAGTCGCCATGGCGTAACCGTGTCAATAAATGTTTCTTAACCATAGATGTTAGCACCTCTATTTCTTATCAGCTATTATACGAATAAATTAAGTAGTGCTGTCTAACTGATACTTTACAAGATTTTAGACCACTTTTCATTGTGTGCGGCTTATAATGGCCACGATACGGGAAACGGGAGGCAAAGTTCATGAGGATCATATTTCATTCTTCTTTAAGTGTATGGAAACTAAATAGTCGAATCAAAGGTCGAAATTTTTGTTTTGCTACAATATGATATTAGAATACAGTGTGTACTGTGTAGGTAATGAATGATAGTAGAACAAAAATGATTAATCTTACACGCAGTGATTTATTTATATCATTAATTACACACTTTATTTATAGTACACCGGTACGTAATTAAAATCTTTACGGGATGAGAGATATGAGACAGCCTGAGTGAGCCAGGGTAAAAGGTAGGTACCTATATGCACTTGGCAAATCCAAGACGACGTGCGGATTTAGTCGGTTCAAGTTCGAAATAATCACAAGTCAGTGCGAGGAGGGGGGGGGGAGGTTGCAATAAAAAAATCCCAAATGGTGCGGCGTGCGGTTTTAGTCGGTTCGAGTCCGACGCATCCGGATATATCCAATTTTGACACAATAAAGGTTCATTATCTCTCTTAGACTTAGTGTAAAATGTCTGGAGTCGGCACAATGATATTTCTCACTTTTTCTATATTTGGGCATTTTTTTATATTTAAAGAGTGTATTTATCGCTTCAACACATATATAACACCGTACAAACACAAATTACAATTAAATAGTACAAACAAATCATTTAATTTATTTAATTTCCACGTAAAACACTACTCATGAGTAGTGTTTCATAATAAATAGAGTGGCTTTCATTTTCATTGTCCACTATGCTTACGCAATCGCAATGTTTATAATATTGAACCGAAAAACTTTTTAACCGTGACCTTCAGTGCTAATCGGCCTCATGACGTCATCTTAGTCGGTCATTGTTTAAGCACTGGTAGATAGACAATACCAAATTAGCTGTTTGACAGCTACGAGTTGAGCACTATGACAAAGTGCTAAGCACTCGAGCTGTCAATTGAGATACGCAATAGCCCTGCTGTACTGGGGGCGCCAAAAACACTATGATTATGACAACACCAAGTATAGTGATACACATGTTAAATGCCAAGTATATAAATATTTTTTCAACACACTTGCTTATGAACAGGCTTTTATTTCCCCGCAATTAAGCACGGAATGACACCTAATATAAAACTGTGACTTTTTCATTGCTTCTTCTTCCTCCTAGCGTTATTCCCAGTCGCATCCGAAGCTTTCAGCTTGGAGTCTGGGGTCCGCTTTTACCAGTCATAGCTACAGATTTGGCTAGACCTCGATATTTTCCGTGAAGCGATTGCCACCTGACCTCCACGACCCAATGTTAACATTAGGTGATATCGAAGCTTTGCAGCTAGACCGGCGCTAGTGAACGCGGCCACTACGCAGGAGGCGCGGGTTCGATCCCCGCTCAGTGCAAATATTTGTGTGCATGAAATATGAATATTTGCATTGGTCTGGGTGTTTCTATGTATAATATGTATGTATTTACAAAAAAAAAATGTATCTAAGTATGTTTATCCGCATTCTAGAACCCATAACACAAGCTAGTTAAGCTATGCTTACTTTGGGTCTAGATAGCGTTGTGTAGAATGTCCTACAATATTAATTTATTTATTTATTTATTATTTATTTAGGGCACCAACTACCCGTAACGACTGCCATAGATGTTCTTATGGCAACCGGGACCGACGGCTTAACGTGCTCTCCGAGGCACGACCAGACCAATGCAAATGCCCTTATTTAATGCACACAAATATTTGCACTGAGCGGGGATCGAACCCGCGCCTAGTGCGTAGCGGCCGCGTTCACTACCGCTACGCCACGGAGGCTGTCATGTTTTTCATTGCTATTATTCACAAAAGTGAGTTATAGACTTACAAGGACTGGGCACAAATCACAACACAGTAGTATCCGTATAATAGTTTACTGCTTGGAATGGTAAATACAAGTTAGACATACAGTTACATTACACTATGTATAGAACAGGGACCACGCGATATTGTTTTTCGGACTGCATAAAATTCTTGTATTTTATGCCTAACAGCACAGAGATCAAAATAATCGAGCATGATTTTCTTTTTTGCGTTAGGCTTATTTTTCTTAGGCGTAGAAAATACATTTGACGTTTGACCTTCCCTTCGTATTTTTATTACAGAAGATCGGGATATACCTAAAAATGTGAATAATAATTAGTCACAGTAAAATCAGTAGTTTAGGCCAATTTCATTGCACGTACTCTATGATATACCTACCCGTCATGTTGACAACAAGGTCCGTGATGTTATTTAGAGGAACAGAGTCCAATCCTTCCTACTTTTTATCCGACAAATACTTTGTTCTATTATAAATTACTTTTCTTAACTGGCTTTTAATAGTTTTCGGCATATTACTATAGTTTTGTAGTTTTGTAGCGCTCTCAAACTCAACAACACGCACAATTGACACCACACTGACAGATGACCATAATGACATTGTATAGATTGTTACCATATGAAGAAATTAGTTCCAATAGTTTACCGCAATATGGCGAGGTATTTTATTTTACTGGTCGGGCTTTACAAATATTTTTTCAACACACTTGCTTATGAACAGGCTTTTATTTCCCCGCAATTAAGCACGGAATGACACCTAATATAAAACTGTGACTTTTTCATTGCTTCTTCTTCCTCCTAGCGTTATTCCCAGTCGCATCCGAAGCTTTCAGCTTGGAGTCTGGGGTCCGCTTTTACCAGTCATAGCTACAGATTTGGCTAGACCTCGATATTTTCCGTGAAGCGATTGCCACCTGACCTCCACGACCCAATGTTAACATTAGGTGATATCGAAGCTTTGCAGCTAGACCGTTGTTTTTGGACTTTTTAGGGCACCAACTACCCGTAACGACTGCCATAGATGTTCTTATGGCAACCGGGACCGACGGCTTAACGTGCTCTCCGAGGCACGACCAGACCAATGCAAATACCCATATTTAATGCACACAAATATTTGCACTGAGCGGGGATCGAACCCGCGCCTAGTGCGTAGCGGCCGCGTTCACTACCGCTACGCCACGGAGGCTGTCATGTTTTTCATTGCTATTATTCACAAAAGTGAGTTATAGACTTACAAGGACTGGGCACAAATCACAACACAGTAGTATCCGTATAATAGTTTACTGCTTGGAATGGTAAATACAAGTTAGACATATAGTTACAAGACATACAGTGTACATTACACTATGTATAGAACAGGGACCACGCGATATTGTTTTTCGGACTGCATAAAATTCTTGTATTTTATGCCTAACAGCACAGAGATCAAAATAATCGAGCATGATTTTCTTTTTTGCGTTAGGCTTATTTTTCTTAGGCGTAGAAAATACATTTGACGTTTGACCTTCTCTTCGTATTTTTATTACAGAAGATCGGGATATACCTAAAAATGTGAATAATAATTAGTCACAGTAAAATCAGTAGTTTAGGCCAATTTCATTGCACGTACTCTATGATGTACCTACCCGTCATGTTGACAACAAGGTCCGTGATGTTATTTAGAGGAACAGAGTCCAATCCTTCCTACTTTTTATCCGACAAATACTTTGTTATATTATAAATTACTTTTCTTAACTGGCTTTTAATAGTTTTCGGCATATTACTATAGTTTTGTAGTTTTGTAGCGCTCTCAAACTCAACAACACGCACAATTGACACCACACTGACAGATGACCATAATGACATTGTATAGATTGTTACCATATGAAGAAATTAGTTCCAATAGTTTACCGCAATATGGCGAGGTATTTTATTTTACTGGTCGGGCTTTACTATGAGGTACTATGTAAGAGTTATGTACTGCGGTTTCTATTAATTTATTGGAAATAGAAAAGAAGTTTTTAAGACTGGCTCACTTCGAAGGAGTATCCAATCTTCAGTTAAGTTCCACGGACTGCGAGTGGTATTATAGTAGAATAGCAGCGTGCGAGGACAACATTCGGAACTACATATCAGACCCATTTATTGGTAGTATTGGCATCGAGCATTAAATAATATAAGTACTACTTACTAGAGGATATACTGCATCAGCTACCAGCTACCATGATACCATAGTATTTCATCACATTGACTACACGACATGATAGCACAGCGATTATAGCTATAGATGTACCGTATATGAAAGAAAGCCTAAAAGTAATACAGTACGTTATTATTCAGATGAATACTAATTTATAAGCCCTCACACAGTAAGGTACGTGAATTTAAATCTATACGCAGTTAGAACACAAGAGGCGGCTTCATAGCTAGAAACAAAGTTACAATTTATATCAATGGCTCGAAACGTTTTACCAAATGGGCGAAAGGGGCGAACGCCTGCCTTCTAGAAACTTCACTTCCTTTCTTGACGAGAAGTATACTAAGTCAATAATTATTAGAGATAGCAGAACACAATTTAATAACTTCCTTTTATCAGCTGTGGGCTCTATTAGTCAAGCACAGTGCACTTCTGATTTAGATGACAAGGAATATAATACGAAATGTTTATTTTCTTACTATATTTTTAGATAATTATGAAAAACTAAACCACCACAAATGATATGTTGTTTTATTTATATTCATTTCCTCAACATTTAACAACGCATTGGAGGACGTCTACAAGACTCTGGAGTAGGTAAATCTCGCACCCACTTCGGTTCGCCGGCGACATCATCATAGTTGCGGAGTCGCTGGAACAACTGGGCGAAATGCTGCACAGCCTGAATGGAGCTCCTCGACAAGTCGGCCTTGGTGTAAACTTGGATAAAACCAAGATTATGTTCAACACTCGAAGTTGTTCAAAAATATTATCTACCTAGGGCAGGTTATCCAGCTCGGTAAAAGCAACTCGGAGAAAGAAATAGCCAGAAGAAGCCAACAGGAGTGGGCAGCATTTGGCAAACTACGTCGGGTCTTCTCCTCCCCCCTGCCGCAATGCTTCAAAACAAACATTTTCTACCAGTGCGTCCTGCCTGTTATGACCTACGGTGGTGGCCATAGAAGGTGGGGTTAGTCCGTCCGCAGTGGGCTATAGAGCGAGCTATGCTTGGAGTATCTTTGAAGGATAGAATTCGAAACGAGGTCATCCGACATAGAATCAAAGTTACCGACATAGCTCACAGAATAAGCAAGCTATAGTGGCAGTGGGCTGGCCACATCTGCCGAAGGACTGATGGCCGTTGGAGCAGACGAGTCCTAGAGTGGAGACCGCGAGAAGGAAAACGGAAGATGGGACACCCCCTAGCCAGGTGGACCGACGCGGACGGCCTGCGAAAGGTGGCTGGGACGGACTGGATGCAGAAGGTGGAGGATCGGCAAACATGGCGTATATTGGGAGAGGCCTATGTCCAGCAGTGGACTGCAATAGGCCAATAGGTGATTTATTGTATCCTCAGCATACTACAGCAACCTTCATACTGCTAATATCGCACTGGCAACATCTTTAGAACAATAGCAGGGGATATCCCAGTTCTAACAGAGCTTGCGAACCTCTTTGATTCCGTCATCCAGCGGAAGCATCTAGGACATGGAACTGGAGTGCGGTGGTGCTGTTCTCCAAGAAGACGAAGAAGAATTTATTATAGACCCATCACTCCTGAGTCATAATTATGTCTATACAAGTTGTTCTTGAGAGTCGTCATGAATAGTTGTGAGTTCCACCGGAGCAAGCTGGGTTTTAAAAGGGTTATAGTATTGTAGCCAATACTGTTCAGCAGATTATACAAAATACCTGAGAGTATAATCATCCGCTATGTATCAAATTTGTAGATTACGAGAAGCTTTCTGATATCATCAAGACCTGGGTATTTCTGGATTGTCTACGACTGTGTCGTGCTGATACGATATTTCATTGCTGAGATGCTAATTTTAGATTAGAAGACGAAGCCCAGAAGGAGATATAACGTCGAAAGGTCGCCAAGGGTTGGGCAGCATTGGGCAAAGTCATCGAGGTTTCTACTCCCCTGTTAGGACTCATGGGGCCGAAATGTGGGAACTGACAGTGGGGAAATACGGTGGATGATTGAGTGCTATGGCATATATTGGGTGAGGCCTAAGTCCAACAGTGGACTGTAATAGGCTAATTGATTGATTGATTCATAAGAACGAAATGTTAGATAATAGCATGTTTTTCCTACCAGTCTTTTTCTAGCCATTTACTAGCTATTGATATAAAGATACCTATTAATAATATTTTTATTTTGATGTACTTATTATTCTAAAAATCTGCCACTTATTTTTATGACAAGGCCTACAGTTTTCATTTAATATTTTGAAAAACTCACTACTGAGAGAGCAAAATAAGGCGTCAAACGTTTATACAACAAGTCCGTCAGTTTAGAAAAAATACTTTTGATGGCAGTAGTCGACATCCACGCAGGCGGAGCTGCGGGCGAAAAGCTAGTATACATATAAACCTTCCTCTTGAATCACTATCTATTAAAAAAACTGCTTCAAAATCCATTGCGTAGTTTTGAAGATTTAAGCATACATAGGGACGGACAGACAGCGATAGCGACTTTGTTTTATAATATGTAGTGATTTACATGCATTGCTATCTACCGACTTATATAGAGTATATTGTAATACTATAAGCAAAAACTTGCAATTGGCCATTTTATGTTACAATTTGTTTCTATAATGTCTACTAGCTGTAAGTTTTTCTGAAAGATAAGATAAAAATAAATTAAGGTGTAAGCTATAAATACAACCGGGATTGGTGCTCGGAGGATGATGATGGTAGTTAGTAATGATGTCTGTCTATATATTTTATGATATGAAAGTTGACATGACACCGATCGAATTATTTAGTTTACTTTTGCTAATCATTGATACTCTTAATATCACACCTATAAAGTTATTGTATCGAGCCATGCATCTGAGGCTGAGTCTGGGCTATATAACATCTGTCTGACGTTAAACAGCCCTTAGTCGCCTTGTACGACACCGTATGGGAATAGATGGGAAAAACCGCCGCGTGGTTCCCGGCAGAGTAAAATTGGGGCCAATTCTACTCTGCCGGGAACCACGTGGTGGTTTTTTAACGAAGACCGACGTATATAGGCCAAGACAATTTAGTATAACATTTAATGTGATACTCTTTGCAGCAGTTGGTATAATATTACAAGTACATTACCGAGAATGACGGGGACATTATGCGGACAGTAATGTATTAAGCTATCTCGCAACAAGTATCTCACATCAAGAGAGAAAATGTGTTGCGTGAGTTGTACAGTTTAATATGGGTTATATTCTAAGTAATGGTAGGTAACAGACAGGAAAATAATAGGAAAATATAACAGAGAGGAACTATAAGTGTTAGTTTAACAGTATAATCAATACAATGTATAACGAACTGAACTTGTAATAGCCTAATTATTTATTTTAGTCCTATTTTTTTTTTCTGAATTTTAAAGAAAATAATACAGTACAGTATACTGTTTGACAAACCCTAAAAAATCTAAAATTGATCCCAAACTTGCACCAGCAAAAGCGATTCCCTTTTGACATTTTTATCTTCTGTAACAATATAGGTGGCCATAGGCTCTACAGCCTACGCAATGTAGCATCAGTGACGTAGCTCTACGGCGTAGAGCTTGCGATTGCTACGCCGCCGGAGAGTCCGATCAACCGGACTAGCAACCGAACTACTGAGACTAAAGGTTCCAACTGATTACCACGGTTCTGTGTTGTTAGTAGGAATCGTTGTCGACGATGCTACTGCCTGCCTCGACCGCTTTGCAAAGTAGGTAATTACAGCTAAAGTTCTTACGTTCTACGAGTATATTGACTTGATAGGAACATTGTAGGTACAACATATTTAAAATTACTGACAATGCGTCGCTAGCAGTGCCCTTTTACATTAGACTGAATGTTTCTATGAAAAATATATCTAATCACTATTATCCATATTTTAGAATCCATAAATGTTGTGTATGAATGGAATAAATCCATACTGCAAGCTAGTTAAGCTATGCTTAGCTACTTTGAATCTAGAATATAGGTATATCAGTAATATAAAGATGACTGACCATTACTATTAACTCCTACACACTGTTTTAATTTTATTTGCTCCAAGTATTTCAACGGCCCTAAAAGCCTTTTTAGTAATTTAATTTAAGAATACAAATTTATTTGAAATAATTCTTTCAAAATTATTTTTGAAGCCTTTCAGTGACTTTCATGAGCTTCTATGAGTGTTAAAAGTAAATAGAATTTTAAATAAAAAATTTGAAATTTAAAATAACAAATAAAGATCTGTAATCTCTGTTAATATTAATGTAAAAGAGAAGAAGCCGCTCTCCTTCTAGAAGCTAAGTATGTTAAAAGTAATGCCGATGAAATAAGCCGACATGGACTAGACAGTGGTAATTAGTCTGTACTGTAAACTACTCTTAATTAAAATAGAATTATTTATAACGAATGCTAACTCGATTTATTAAGAAAAGATAAAGTAACGAAAAGATCAATGTTAATAATAAACTTATTAAAATAGTACAACGTCGGGATAAGTGTAAGAAAAAAAATTAAAATAGTTAAGGAGGTTGAAAGAAACATCTACTTGAACTTGAACTTGATCACAATTAAATTAAAAAAATGGAGTAGAAAGAATATATAAAATACAACATCTGGCACTTTTTTAAATTATTTAATATTTATGATTTATGCCCACACAAACAAACATAACATAGATATGAAGTTGCAAAATTGGTACATTGGCATATATAACTAGTTCACTGGATTGACCAGTGAAAATTCGTATAAATAAACTGAGTTTTCACGTTCACTCCATGAAATGATTAAAAATTACCCTCAAATTTATTTTAGAGTTAGGTCATTCAAAGAACTTTAATCTTAATGAAAACTAATTAGAAAGATACAGGCTTAGAGTCTACTTAGCGCTAATGTGTTTTAAAAATCCTTCTTTATTTAATAGCTGAATCATGTTTTTAGGAAGATTTTTGTAACGGATACCCTCCCACTGGAGCCAGCGGGGTGGTTAAATAGGACTTGATCCGACAAAACCGCGCAGACATCTCTGGCCATCAGTTGTGAGGTGAAATAGCCTTTTATTATTATATCTTTATTAACATATAATTACATAAAACTTAAATATAAACAAGGCCCCACTAAACCGTTTCCACAGTTTGACTGTGGTAACAGAACAACTGAATTTTCTACATTTGCATGCGGACATTATGTTATGATATGATTATATTACATAATATATTTAAGTTGTGGAGGAACGAGGTGTGATGAACACAAAGGGAGGATTCTTCGACCAGGCAAGGTGATCACGCCTTGCAGGCCGCGGCCCAACGATTGTCGTTGAGATGTTGTATATATCTTGTACCAGCGCTGGAACTTCACTTTCGCGACGCAGGATTCGTAGTGACGTAGTACATTGGCTTGCTGTCGCTAGATGGCGCTGTGTACATCTGGTATCGCCACAAAGTATACAGTGCATAGTTACATATGTTTTAATAGATGGTCTCGAAGCAATTTAGCAAATTTTCTTTTTTTAGTTTCTAATATCTGCGGGTAAACTATTGAGTAGGTACGGTACTCGTTTGTCAAGCGTTCTGTCCCCAAAGTAGTTGCATACTCTGGCCATATCCCTCATGCTCCCTGGATGACCCGGGGCCATAAAATGCCCTCTCGGGTGTGGAAATATGGCGTCCCCATCTCTCTCCAGCAATAGGGGGCGAATATCGCGCCTTCGTCTCGGCCTGCTTCTGACAGGCGGTTCCACCTGTCATTTCCAGGCCCGGACTCTGAAGGCGACGGCAGTTTCTGTGCTTGCGCTTTACACCATCACTATGAGTAAAATGCTGAGCAAGAGAACTGTCTTTATAAGACTTGAATTACAAACCTTATTCCACTAGAAATTAATTACCATGTTGTATTGTACGTCGTATTCATTATCATCTTAATTAGATTGTATAGAGCTGAATGCCAGTCAGGTTGTTCTACGTGTAATTAATTAAACATAAGGAGGAAATATGATAAGGAATATAATAGGAGTTTACATAAAATGAGGAGTCTAACTACGCAGTATCTCATTGGATGGAGATAATCATAGATCTTTGCCAATACCTGTCAATATTAAGATATCAACAAAATATCCATGGTCACCTTATTTAATTCTAAAATATAGTGGTTTATTATCTAAGATAGTTTACACCAATACACCTCTTAACTTTGAGAGGGAAGCCTGCATCAGTGCTTCGTCCGATAATGCAGATTAAATGTATGAATTTATTCTTTTGCGAAACTGGGACGCAGTCCTATAATTTTAATAACTAATTGTCAAATGAACTTTTGAAGTAAATTAAGTTTAATGTGAATGGTTTTATTTCAAGGAGTTTTTGTGTGCGGTTCAGGCAAAGTTATTATTACCATTAAATTGAAACAGACGTAAAAGCTGAGAAAACTTTTATCTTTTTTGAAATACTTTACTTACTTTCATTTTGATGTTAGTTATAAACCAGACTTCTAATTCATTAGGTAATTTCTTTTTATATAGCCCTAACTTATTTCATAAAACATCGTCCAATAATTAGGAAAGTATGATGCGATAAAACTTAGCTAAGAACCATCTCTGAAGTGGGTCATTTACTTTTGAAAAAAACTGCATAAAAATCTGTTCAGCCGTTTTTGCGTCCATTGCGAACAAACCGGTAAACAGACAAGATTTCCAAAAAAATATTTTTGTGTTCAGTATCGTTAACATAACCCAGGTAATCATAACCCAATAATATACAGACACGACCACACGATATTATATGTTAGACGGAAGATGTGACTAATACTTTATCTCTGCAATGAAGTTTCAGCAGTGTGTTACTCCGTCTAACGATAATAAAGTACAGCTCCACAGCTTACTTTATAATCTCGTTGAAACTCACATCTTGTGCACAGTATGGCAACTCAGCGCACGTGACTATGGCCGTACGTTCTACACAATCTGGACTGTAACCGTGTTTGAGTTTGCTTTTGATTTGATTAATTTTGAAACTTTGCTGCTATGAGTATTTCTAGAATGTTAAACTACTCGGTAATGTGTACACGCTTTTTCAAGTTTATTTGTATATGTTTAGTATTATTCAAGCTTTAAGGAGTTACAGTCCTGAGTGTTGATATAATTTCAAATTGAATATCCCTATGCATCACGAGAAAAAGGTCTGTAGAGACAGAAAATTAAATGAACCTGGTTTTCATATTTGCCATTCGAGGTGCTTATTCGCATTCTAATTATTTAATAAGATTTAATTTAAAATCAATTTCAAAATATCTTTGGTAAAATTATCCTTATCTAAAATTCGTGGGTAATCACGAATTTTACGAAAGTAAAAATAAATTGAAAATCTCTCCCACAATGATTTTATTGTATACCTACATTCAGTTACCTATTATTTGTTCTGTGGTAATGTGGTATAAAATGTATATGAATTCCCATTACGTAAATTTCAAAGGGTACGACCTGTTCAACCACTAGATTTAAAGGTCACACGACGAATGAATAATTGATTTGCATATACAGCAAAACCATAAGCATGTAAGACATCTGGTTAAAAATCATTTTGGTTAGAATAACTAATAAATATGTGACTATTATTGAGTATGAGAGAGAGATGATAGAGGTAGGACAACACAATGTATGTTCTGACTAGGAAATAACAAGACGACGATTGAGATAGTCATTCAAAAGGAAGAAGGTTCTTAACTTAAGTAATTAATGAATGAAATTAATGATTGTATCACCTATTTTAATGCATTGTAATGAATTTTTTCGCACTGGTTTACGTACATTACAACTGTTGCGCCACAGCCCACTAGGCGTGACCGTTTCACTTGGTGGGAAGATTCTCCCTCTGTGTCGGAGTAATATCACCTGTACTGTACTGTCACAATTTGTAACACAAATCTGCTTAATTTTATTATACCTACAGTAATATTCAACGCGGAAGCATAATTTTGGATTAATAAATTAATTAAAACTTCATAATTGGGTAAAAGTTGATTAATGAAGTATTTTCTCGAGACAAGGATAAAAAACATAGAGAACGTTGCAGCTATTAAAGAATGTTTACTTTTTTTATATGTACTACGAAGTACCGGATTCGCGCGGACGGACGGCTAATTCAGAAATCAGCAAATATTTAATGCCATTGGCACGATTGTACAAGCGTTGTTTTTTGTTACCTTCGCCAAGCTTTCCCCTGTTGCGCCTCCACGTCCAACAAGTTGCTAATCAATATGCCGTGTATCGTGTCGCTTTGTTGCTCTATATAACATAAGTTACGTTTTCTTATAAAGTGCCTACTTCTGTACGTGTAGCTTTATATAGTAGACTAGATGTTACCCTCGCCTGGATCTGAATTCTGAATCCGTTCCCGTAACTCGTGGATGAAAAGTATCCCATGTATTACATACTATAACCTATCCCTGTAGGTACTTACCTTTCAGTCAGATCCTTCCAGTAGTTTTAGCGTGAGTCTACATTCTCGGGTTCGTAAAGCGTCGGCAGCTTAGTGGTTAAGGAGTCAGCCTTACAATCGAGAGGTCCCGGGTTTGAATCCTGGCCATTACACTACCGACGTAAACCCACTGCTAGCACAAGTAAATTAGCTTAGTTGGAGGGGTTCAAGGGAACATTAGTAATTTCGGTTGCTCATTTTTTTTTTAAAAGCGGTACTTGAAAAAGCATCTTATGAGGCCGTCTCGCTAAGTATCATTATGTAGCATCCTTGGTGTATGTAATGATGACCCTCATTCCTCAGATTTCACCTCGAGCTTACCATTAGAAGAGGTTAAGTCATATTGACGTGATAATTATAAAAACAAAACATCTTCACAAACTTTCTAGTAGGATTACCTAGGCCTTTGTTGTTATATAGACGTGGGTAGGCATATAATATAAATATTGTGTCTCTCTAGGAACGCTTACGATTAAAAGCGAAAAGAGTAAATTTATCATAAACGAATTTTCTATTGTATCATTCAATAGCAAGCTTCAATAAAAGACTCGTTTCTAATAAAATTGTACAGATAATATTGCCGTACAGCTGCTTAATCTTTATCCCCGTGGGACCTTAAGAGATAAGGCGAAACACTGAAACAGCTGTTAACAGATTATCAAATTTTAAACAAGGAATATCATTTGAGAAAGTTTTAATACAAGTCCGAATAGCTTTTTGAAATACATTTTTGAAGGTTTTTACGAGGTTATTATTACTGTTGAGATAAAATTCGTGGTACCGACGTAAAGTGACTTGCTAAAGATCTATCTACGAGTATACTATATTCCACACTAATATTATAAATGCGAAAGTAACTGTCTGTCTGTCTGTCTGTCTGTTACGCTTTCACGACTCAACCACTGAACCGATTTTAATGAAATTTGGTATAGGGGTAGATCGCGATAACCGAAAGCACAAGCTAGTAATATTATAAAGCGGAAAGATTAGTATTTTTGTATGTAACGAATAAAAACTATTACTTAGACTAATAATATTATAAGGCTAGTAATATTTTAAAGCGGAAAGATTAGTATTTTTGTATGTAACGAATAAAAACTATTACTTAGACCGATTTCAAAAATTATTTCACCATTAGAAAGCTACATTATCAGCTACCAACATAGGCTAATATATCATCACGCTACTATCAGTGATAACGGGATCAGAATTCCACGCGGGTGGACCCGCGAGCAACTGCTACTAATTTATATTTTGAACAAGTTATTTTGGTTTTTCTGATGACTCGCTTGTACTAGGTACAGTTGACAAAGGAGATATGGCCATACGTTTACATGCAACTTTATATGAAAACGTGCAACCGTACCTATCTCCTTTAATGACTGAACTGTACATACATGCTTTCGGGAAACCTTGGAGGCCACAACCGATGGGGCCATCTCACAAACCATAGATATCCCAGGGTTGGACAGAGTGCGAGAGAATTCCCTCATTGGGTGACCTTACACATCGTATGAGATTTATAAGGTACATTTAACTAGTTTACATACACACACCAGACTCAGCATGGCTCGAGACAACAATAGTGCCCGAAATACGGTAAAAGGCTATTACGTGGGACCTAATACAATGATCGGTGAAACGTGGGTGTTAATTTCACCTCCGCCTAACCCTCCATGGATAAAGGCATGATTATATGTATATATGTAGGTATGTATATATTTCACTAGTAACTAACGAAGAGAATATAACATTTTACTGATTATAGGACTATTGAACAGTATGTAAAGATAACGTCATAATACAGTTACAATATCGAATTTTGTAACACGAAACACCCATTAGATGCCAAATAGTAGTAATTAAAGTTTACAAATTACTTATCTAGCTAGTAATTACCGTTCAAACGACGCCATTCCCAGTGGTCATAGCTAGTGCAGATAACTAATGATTGTAGTTTCACGTTGTCCATACAAATTGACGACCTTTCCTTCATTGAAAGTTTGGCTTTTTTCTTGACGTCACGTGATTTTGTGGTAATCTCTATTCAATCGCAAATGCTATCAATAGTCATATTAATTAACTAGCTTTTCGCCCGCAGCTCCGCCTGCGTGGATATCGGCTACCGCCACATTAGTATTTGTTCTAAACTGACGGACTTGTTGTTATAAACTTTCAACACCTATTTCACCCTCTCAGTAGTGAATTTTTCAAAATGTAAACTGTAAGAAACATTGGCCCTGTCATACAAAAAAGTGGTAGGTTTTAAGAATATTATATCAGAATAAAAATATTGTTAGCATCTTTTTATTAATAATAGTAAATGGCAAGAAAAATACTGGTAAGAAAAAATTTACAATAATTGCTAAATATTACTTATACAATGTCATTTAAATTAATCATTTAGCCTATAGCATACCACTGTTGGACTTAAGTATCAACCAATATCCTACATTTATCAGTCTGCTTTACTATATCCCCACTGTCAGTTCCAAGTTCCGGCCCCGTGTGTCATATCATAACAGGGAAGTAGAAACTTCGACGAATTTATCCAATGTAGCCCACCCAATTCGATCCTTTGGTGACCCCTGCAGGTACACTTAATCTTGAACAGCTACGAAAGTCGACCTTTCGATGGGTATCTCCCTCGTCTCATTTCACGATATGAGCTTTTGGGCTTCATCTTCTGATCTTGGAGCTGGACACAGCTGAAGGACATTGTGGCGGCATCATAAGCATCTCAGTGCTCATCATTTGCGTATAGACACATTTTCCTGATTGTGTCCGTGGCCAAGATGACCTCGGAGCTCAGGGTCCGCCTTCTGGCTCTTCGTCCTCCGCTTCGCACGGTCTTGGGCGTCCATGGTAGTGAGACCATTTGCATGATCCATTTGCATCGTCGAGCTTGCTCGCGAGACAATTCATGACAACTCTCAAGAACAACATGTAGATATTATGACTCAGAAGTGATGAGTCTGTAATTCTTCTGGCCTTTTCGGAGAACAGTACCACCGCACTCCAGGTCTATGTTCTGTGTTCTGTATGGTGTTGCATACGTCCATAGGCCACGGTGACCGCTTCCCATCAGGTGGGTCGTGTGCTTGTCTGCCAACTAAGTGGTATAACGCCTATTTCATCCTCTCAGTAACTGAGTTTTTCAAAATAATAAATGTAAGAAGCATCGAAAGCCTCTGTGGCGTAGCGGTAGTGAACGCGGTCGCTACGCAGTAGGCGCGGGTTCGATCCCCGCTCACTGCAAATATTTATATGCATGAATATGTGTATTTGCACTGGTCTGGTCTTGCCTCGGAGAGCACGTTAATCCGTTGGAGCACTAAAAAGTTTAACAACAACGGTGTAGCTGCAGTGCTTTGATATCGCCTAATGTCACCATTGGGTTGCGGAGGTCAGAATATGGCAGTCGCTTCACGAAAATATCGAGGCTTAGCCAAATCCGCATTTAAGACTGGTAAAGCGGACCCCAGACTCCGAGATATAAGCTTCGGATGCGACTGAGAATTAACGCTGAAACAGAAGAAATAAGAAACATCGGCCCTGTCATACAGACACAGTAGACTGTAAGACATTGGTATCTTTACATGAATAGTAAATGGCAAGAAAAGACTGGTAGGAAAAAATTTGAATACGTAAAATTATACTATTTCGTTCATATCAATCAATCAATTAGCGTATTGCAGTCCACTGTTGTCCAATGTGTGAAACAGCACCCAATCCTCCACCCAATTTCTCTGGTTGTATGTCCCCATTGTCGGTTTTCACGTTACGGCCCCGTAAGTCATAATATGGAGTAAACTCGGCGAACTCAACCCAATTGGATCCTTATGGTGATCTAAGGTAGACCTATTCTTGAACAACCTCGGGTGTCGACCTTGCGGTGGGTATCTCCGTTGTTTCATTCCACTTTGTAGGCTTTTAAGGCTTCGTCTTATGAGCTTGGAGCTGGACGGACATTATGGCGGTATCATGTAGGCATCTCAGCACTGATACGTCATATCAGCACGATACCTTAGTAGAGAATCTAGAAATACCCAGGTCTCGATGAAGGGTTTCTTGTAATCTACAAAAACCGTACACAGCGGCTGATTGTACTCTCAGGTCCTTTGTATGATCTGCTGGACAATGTTGGCTACAATACTATAACCCTTTCAAAATCCGGTTTGCCCCCGTTGGTTGGAACTCATCGAGCTTACTCGTGAGACAATTCATGAACCAGCGTCCCTTGTGTTGTCATTTATATTGTATCAGCGTCAATAGGTTTAAATTCACATACCTTGCTGTTTCAAGGCCTGTAAGTGAGTATTCAACTGGATGATAACGTGTTGTAGCATTGCTTTTAGGCCGTGGAACTTACTGAAGATTCTATTTCTTTTAGATTGTTTTTCTATTTCTAATCAATTAAATAAAGAAACTGCAGTACATACATAATATTTTTCACGTTCTTGCTTATTATACGTGACAGAGAGTGGCGTTTTAAGAATATTATCATTTGACAGATCAAAATGTGACACCATCACTTTAGTTCCGTTGTCATGGTAACAATTTTGCTAGCGATATTAGCGCCATAATATTTCGTATTTTCTTTAATATTACATTATTTCGTGAATTTGCCACATTTTAATTGTGATAATTGCTATTCGGCGACAAAGCCAAATTAAAAAAACCAAAGATCATAAAAATCTGTTCAGCCGTTCTTGAGTTATAAGAAAGTACGTTTTTGGCACTTTTTAGGCACTTAGGGACCGAATTTCGAAAAATCGTTTCTTAGTACACCTCCACGCATCAAAACATACATTCTCTATAAATTTCAAGTCTCTAGGACCAGCGGTTTAGGCTGTGCGTTGTCTCTAAGTCAATCAGTCAGTCAGTCAGGACTAAGAGTTTTATATAACGGGTGGCGCAAAAGTAAAGACCCTATTTGGTTCGGCTATAACATTTTTTCTAAATTAGAAAACTAGATTTAGGTTTTTTTAAATGTATATTTGTACCATTAAATTTCGTACCATTAGGATTTAAAGATGATGTCTTTTAAATGGTGACCTCCAGAGTTGATACATTTGAGCCCTATTTATGACATTTTGCATAACTTGCCGTAACACTACCTGCGATATGTTCGTTATTTCTTGACGAATGTTTTCTTTTAGAGCTGCGAGAGTCTGTGGCTTGTTCACATACACCCGAGATTTCAAAAAACCCCAAAGAAAGAAGTCTGGACTGGTCAGATCGGGTGATCTTGCAGGCCAAGGCAAATCGCCAAAACGAGAGATAACTCGGCCTGGAAAAGCGTTTGACACAATTATTCCACGTTCTAGGGGAGTAAAACGGTCCATGTTTATTTTCAGTGTATTTTACATTTGTTCACTACACAATTTTCAACAACAGAATGACAGAAAATTTCATATAAAAAAAATAAAGGTATTTTCTTTGGTGCCACTACTTTTGCGCCACCCAGTATAAGATTATTTGGTGTGCAAAATAGCTTTTTTGTCCTTAGTGTAGTGTATCCTCTTCGGATGCCGTCTATGGGTGCGTACGCTTTGCGTGTGTCAGTGTCTTTCGTCAATTGTTATGCCAGTCACCAATAAACCTTGTACCGTGCTAATACGTTGTTTCTCTCCAATTCCTCAGTGGCGACGAGGATATCGAATCGCGTGCAAATTTAGTGTACATATAATATTTTCACAATGCCTAATATTGGCAAGATATCAGAGTTCAATGTGAGAACTGGAAATTGGACTATGTATATCGAACGTGTTGAGATGTACTTCAAAGTGAATTCGGTGAATACTGAACTATGGCTACCCACTTTAATCGCGGTAATGGGCGATGAAGCTTACGAATTGCTTAGTAATTTAATGAGTCCCGATAAACCAGGTGAAAAATCATATGAAGCAGTAGTGCAGGTTATGAAAAATCATCTACAACCAAAACCTTCTTTCATATCCGAACGTTATCGTTTTAGACAAAGGAGACAAATGGCGGGGGAATCGATATTGCAATATTTATCCGAACTTAAGAAAATGTCGAAGAATTGCGAATTTACAAGTACACTAGAAGATAACCTAAGAGATCAGCTGATTTGTGGTTTACGGAGCGAATTAATAAGACAGCGGTTGTTTGCGGAAGAAAATCTAAAGTACGGGACGGCGGTTAAAATAGCATGTGCGATGGAGGCGGCAGAAAAAGATGCGGCGGCGGTCGAGCAGAGGGCGAGCGGCGGCGGCAGCGACGCCGAGCTGAGTGGTGGCGCGGGCGGCGCGACCGCGGGCTCGGCGGGAGCGCTGAATGTGGTGTCCGCGCATTCTTCTCTACGGGGCGGGCAGGCCCGGCGGGGACGAGGTGGCTCGCGTCAGGCATCGTCGGGGTCTAATCGGAAGGGACTTGGTGACTCAAGATTTTATTGTTACGCGTGTGGAGCATCGGATCATGGCAGTAGCGACTGCCGGTACAGCCGTTTTATTTGTGGTAGGTGCAAACAGCGTGGACATTTACGACGGGTGTGTCCAGAACGGGCTGGAGGACCCCGTTCACGAGACCAGTCAACGACCGGCAACATGCTGGCTCACGTTCAAGCTACAGGCGGGACATTGGGAACGTCGGGTGAGAAGGATTTTCTGGGGACGTCAGATGAGGACCAACCACCGTCGTCAGAGGAAGAGGACTGTTTTGCGGTAGAGGACCTGCATCAGTTAAGTCTGAATAGTTATAAACCGGTGAGCATAAATGTTAATATAGATAACCACTTATTACCAATGGAGATAGATACCGGGTCTCTTGTCTCATGTATAAGTAAGAAAACTTATGATAAATGGTTTAGGAAACGACCCATGGAAAAATCGAATTTAGTATTTAAATTTTATGACGGTTCTATAATCAAACCTCTGGGCGTAATTAAACCTATTGTTAAATATGAGATTAATTGTAAAAACATGGACTTGTTTATTATTGAAGGAGGTACTACTTCTTTATTGGGGAGACAGTGGTTGTCCGAGCTGCAGATAAAGCTACCTATGTATCAGAATGAAGTGGCAGTCCAATCGAGTCCAAGGAGCTGTAATAGTGGTAATCAATTAGAACAATTACTTTGCAGGCATAAGGAGTTGTTTACGGAGGGTCTGGGCCGGTTCACGGGAGGTAAAGCGAGACTACGGGTGCGCGAGGGAGCCACGCCGGTGTTCTGCCGCGCACGGCGGGTGCCGTACGCGCTGCGCGAGCAGCTCGAGCGCGAGCTGCACGGCATGCTGCGCGCCGGCGTCATCGAGCCCGTGGAGGGCGCGGACTGGGCGACTCCGCTGGTACCTGTGCGTAAGGCTGACAATGGACTCCGTATCTGTGCTGATTATAAAGTGACCTTAAATCCGGTTCTATTAGTAGACAGGTACCCTTTACCGCGTATTGATGACCTGTTGGTCCGCTTAAATGGTGCTAGGGTTTTCACAAAGATTGATTTGTCACAAGCCTACAATCAAATAGAATTGGAAGACCCGGAAAATTTGTCCGTTATTAACACTCATTTGGGTTTATTTAAATACAAAAGGTTGGTTTATGGCCTGTCCTCGAGTCCAGGAATTTTCCAACGAATAATGGCAAATCTTCTCAATGACATACCTAACACGGAGGTATTTTTAGACGACATAATTATTGGTACATCTAGGGTAAAGGAGCATTTAATTATTTTAGAAAAGGTACTAGAACGTTTGCAAAGTAATGGCATGAAACTTAAAGGTAGTAAATGTTCATTTATGCTAAGTGAGGTGAAGTACTTAGGGTACGTCATATCTGCGGAGGGAATTAAGGTAGATTCTGATAAAGTAGCAGGCATTTTAAATATTCTCCGTCCCACTAGTGTCACGGAGTTAAGGGCGTTTTTGGGCACAATAAATTTTTATGCAAAATTTGTAAGGAATTTAAGCAGTATTCTTGCTCCACTTTACAATTTATTAAAAACAGGGGTTGATTGGTATTGGAATGGGGAATGTGAACTAGCTTTTAAAAAAATAAAATCAACTTTGGTAAGTGCAGACGTGTTGGCCCACTACGATCAAAACAAGCCTTTGTTTTTAACTTGTGACGCGAGCGCTAGAGGTATAGGTGGCGTGCTCAGCCAGTGGTGCGAGGGAGACGGTGCGAGCGCAGGCGCAGGCGCACGGGAGCGACCGGTAGTGTACGTATCGCGCGCTCTCACCTCCGCGGAAAAACATTACTCGCAGATCGAGCGGGAAGCGCTGGCTATTGTTTTTTGTTCAGAAAAATTACATCAATATTTGTACGGTAGACGCTTCACTTTACGTACAGATCATAAGCCCTTAGTCACAATTTTTGGACCAAAACAAGGCATTCCGTCCATGGCTGCGAGCCGCTTGCAGCGGTGGGCTATTAAATTATCAGCATATACTTTTGATATTGAATATATTCCATCTAAGCAGAACGGAGCGGACGGTTTGTCACGTTGGCCGGCATGTTCAAGTAGTAAACAAACAAAACCGATACCCGAGCAAACTTTAATGCGCAAAATGCAATTTTATTAGATTACAATGAAATTAAGAAGCAAACTATGCGTGACCAGTTTTTAGGCAGAGTTTTAAGATATATTCGGTCGGAATGGTCAACTGATAACGATATTAAAAACCTTCAGCCTTATTTTAATCGTAAAAGAGAAATGTATGAAGAATTAGGTTGTGTTTTATGGGGGCACCGAGTGGTCATACCAGAGACATGTAGGTTAAAAGTATTATCTGTTTTGCATGAAGCACACATGGGAATAGTGAAAACTAAGTCTTTTGCTAGAAGTTACGTGTGGTGGCCTGGTATGGACGAGGCTATTGAAGCGATGTGCCGCGGATGTGGCGTGTGCGCAGCGGAAAGCGATTCTCCTCCGAGGCATGCACCTTGTCCTTGGCCATGGCCAGATAAACCGTGGGCACGTATTCACACGGATTTTTTGGGTCCCATTGGGGGAAAATTGTTTTTAGTTATTGTAGATGCCAGGTCGAAGTGGTTGGAAGTAAGTAACGTTCCTAGTACAGCGGCTTGTCATACAATAAGAATATTAAGTGACGTATTTGCGCGTTATGGGTTGCCCAAGCAGATAGTGTCTGACAATGGTCCGCCATATACTAGCCTTGAATTTTCACAGTTTTTAAACAGTAACGGCATTGAACATATATTTTCCGCACCATACCACCCCGCCTCTAACGGGGCAGCAGAGAACGCAGTAAGAACTGTAAAGAGAGTAATTAAAAAGGCAGTTAGGGAAAACTTAGATATTACGTTATCTTTAAATAATTATTTACTGTACTACAGAAATACAGAGCACTGCACTACGGGCGAGACACCGGCGTTTTTAATGTTAGGTCGAAGGTTGCGTACCAAACTAGATGCGTTAACACCAAGCGTAGATGTAGCTGTTAGAAATGCACAGAAGCGCCAGGAAAAAAATGGGCCAACTGGGACGCGTCAGCTGCGCCCGGGGGACGAAGTGTGGGTGCGTCAGTTTGGGGGTCGTGACAAATGGATTTCGGGCAAAGTAAATGAGAAATTGGGAATTACAGATTATAAGGTGGTCGATACTTTAGGTAGGGTGCAACATAAACATATTGATCAGCTTAAGAGACGGACTCGGAGTTCATTGATCTGTCCTTCTAGCGCTGGTGACAGTGAAGTAATAGGAGACTCTACTCTGGAGCAGCAAGTGCCTAGTCCGTGCTCTCCGGCAGGCAGCATGCCGGCATCTCCGGTGGCGGCAGGTTCAACTTCTTCTACTGAAGCCATTGAGGAACTCGATGAGTTTAGGGATTGCATGGAACAACCTGGTCAAAGTACTTCTGAGCCGGTAATACCTTGCCCAGAACCGACCCAGCCTCGCCGCGTTAGGCAGTGTCGATTAGATAACCCTGCGCGGTATAAATTCTAATTAGATTATAAGTATTTTGGTTATAAAATAAGGGAATAAGGGTGGAGATATGTAGTGTATCCTCTTCGGATGCCGTCTATGGGTGCGTACGCTTTGCGTGTGTCAGTGTCTTTCGTCAATTGTTATGCCAGTCACCAATAAACCTTGTACCGTGCTAATACGTTGTTTCTCTCCAATTCCTCACTTAGTATTTTCTTTCTGATAAGAATAGGTAAGTATGGGTTCTATGAAAGGGTCAACCGTATTTCAACCCTCCTTTATAACTAAAATTATCTATTTACTAACTCTAGTAGGTATTTGATACATTCGTTAATCACATTATCTTTCCTTTTTCCTACAGTCCCGGGTCCTTAAAGCGGGGCGTGAAAAATCATCTGTTGTGTTGATCTGCATCCCAACTTACCATCAGGCGGGGTGCAGTGAATTGGACGGCCTAAATGTTAAAAAAAAGACACATAACTCACAACATTGGATATTGTATTGTGTTTATCCGATGCCATATCCATCACTCTTTTCGCACAATACATAAGTAATTTCAGTATATCCGACATGATATTGATCAATGATGATCCTCGAGAAACAGGTTGAACCTTTTGTATATTTAGAAGTAGGTATTGTCTAATTTATTACATTATCTTCGAGAACACTTTGTTAGAATTTAATATTACGCACATAACATTGGATTTCTTAGGGGCATGTAAATTTTGCACTTTGGGGCGCGATGTCTGGTTATTGTCTTTGATAGCTATGTCGATATTACCGGCAGTTTATGGCCGTATAACCTTCCGAAACCTGAGTGGAGGGCCTGTAGGCACTGGCTGTAACGTTTCGAACGATCTAATGAACTCGGCAGCTGAATCCGCGATGAAATTTTAATTTCACACGCTGTAACGTCACGTTGTCAAGAACAAGTCGACAGTGTATGTGCTCGAGAACGTGACGTCACTAAATTTAGAGACTGCGAAACTGACATCTCACGCAGATTCAGCTGTCGAATTCGTTCGATCGTTCGAAACGTTCTTACTGCATGTGACTGCTGTAACGTAACCTCCTCCGTTGTTTAGTAGGCACCCCGGCTTGAACATGATTTTGATTTGGGCCCCAATGATATTGGGTAGGGCCTTGTACACCCAATTCATTTTTAATTTGTTATTGTATAAAAATATCATCTAAGTATTTAGCTTAAACCGTTGATTGATGGCACTTGGTGCAACTTGCTACACATATTGAATAAGACAGTTATGCTGTTCTACAGTATTTCTAAAATAAAATACTGTGGAAAAGTACAAGTACCTTATTCAATATGTGAAGCAAATTCCATCAAGTTCCATCGATGAACAGTATAAACAGTATTTGGATCATGTTTTTTCTGGAGTATATTCAAATACCTATCGCATGAACTGGCCCTAACTAAAGGTAGACCTAAACCCTCCTAAGTCTAAATCGTTCAGCCGTAAGACGATTACAGAAAATGTAGTTAGATACAATTTCAAAGGAAAATATAAAACACTTAACTCAATTCCTCACACTCAGCTCTGCACAGGATTACACTTACATTGTTATTGGAGGAGCGAATCTTTGGTCTGTGTTTTCTGATAAGTGAAGGTTACCAATTGTTCTAAGAAAACATAGACCCAAGGAGTTCGTCTGCAGATGTGAGTGTAATCATCTAAGTGTATTTACAAAGCGAATTGCGCTTTATTGTAGGTTCCATTATGGCTGAAAATTACATGATCATTGTCATTGTCATAATCATAATGTCGTTTTTTATGCGTCAATCAATCAATCAATCAATCAATCAATCTATCAATTAGCCCATTGCAGTTCTTTGCTGGGCATAGGCCTCTTCTAATATGCGTCACGTTTGTTGATCCTCCGCCCTCCGCATCCAGTCTGTCCCAGCCACCTTTTGCAGGTCGTCAGTCCACTTGGCTAAGGGGGTCCCACCTATCGTGTTCCTTCTCGCGGTCTCCACTCTAGGACTTTTATATATACCGATGAACTAGTACAAGTTTTGTCAACATTGATTTTTTATCTAAGTTAAATATTAATTTTGAATCGAATTATTATGTTTTGATTGGACCTAAACTCCAATGATTTTTCTTACCTCGTTATCATCCCATTAGTTCAGTAAACTGAACTAGTGGGAATAAAGGGTCTAGTCGAACAGTTCCTAAAGTTGGTATTATCATAATAGTAGAAGTTGTATGTACGAATAAGTTTTTCATAAACATACCTATCCTATATAAAATACATATGTATTAGTATTCCCTTTGCTAATAGAAATACGGTTGGCCCATAATTGAACTACTCGGACATCTCAGTGGTTCAATTTTAAATCCGTTGTGACAGCAGACACCGAACAAAACTTGTTCGCTGTCATCATCTTTTGCAGTAGCATTCATTTTTGTTACTTTTTATTAATGTTTTATTTACTGTAACACAGTGTTGAGATGATTGTTGTAAACCTAGTCGAGTATGTCCATTTTCGTAGCTGCTTTTTCATAACCAGCTACGAACGTGGAATTTTTTTACTTTCTTTCATAACCAGTTACGACAATTTTTTTTCTTTCATAACCAACTGTCATAACCAGTTACGAAAGAAGATTATATTTTCTATTTTTGTAACTTGGAAGAAATAAATGAAATAACAATTTTTTCGCCAATTTGGCGTTACATCATT
Source organism: Eilema depressum (assembly GCA_914767945.1). Classification (NCBI taxonomy): domain Eukaryota; kingdom Metazoa; phylum Arthropoda; class Insecta; order Lepidoptera; family Erebidae; genus Eilema; species Eilema depressum. Next base: position 9,333,316 of record OU612026.1, read on the forward strand.
TTATTTCATTGATCTTGCACATTGTTGAAATTATATCCTACTACAATAAGTGTATATTGGCATATGTTATATTATTAAACATTTATAAATATGAGGTGTAGCTTATTTTAAAATAGTCTGAATATTTAATACACTTACTTCATAAAACTTATCACCTATGAGCAATAAATTGTTGTTTAGATAAATATGTATATCTACATAATATAAATATTTGAAGTTCTGAAAATTTAACAAGACAATAATATCAATAAATATTTTTTATAATAATTTTATTTAGGTTTATTCAAATTTGATAGGTATTTATTTCAACTGACGTGATTGATTAATTAATTAAATTTCTATGCAATACTTGAAATGTAGTGTAAATTGGAGTTACAAAAATACGACTAAATTCATTTTTAAAATTAGATATTTGACATGTCACGATATTTAATTCAAATAGACCGTTTTCACAATTTCTTATTCTAAATTTATCATTCACAAAGTACGATATTGTACTGGGAATAAAATGAGATCACAAAGAATCAGTTGCCGTAGCAGTTCGTGCCGCATACGCCCCCGTGGGGTATAATACGTCTGATTTAAATAGATAGCTAGGTCGCGTCCGTAGTCGTCATACTCGTTCATTATGTGTTGGCCGGGTTGTCGGGGTTAATTAGTAAGCGGGTGCCATTGTTTCACTTGTTCCATAGGCGCGGCGAGGGCTGAGTTCCAGTGTTGTAAGGCGCGTCCTCTAGCAAACATATATGATCCTAGCACGAACTTACCAAGTAGTCGATCTGAAACAAGAACAATGTCACTGTAATAGTGTTTGGATAGCGCGTCATTGTTTCAATTGTGTTAGACATAACGGAATCCTTTGTTTCTCAGCTTTATACACCTATAATTTATTCACCCATTGTTTTGGATAATGTACCTACTATTATTGTTCTATAGTTACCTTTGCTAATTGACTCGATTTGTGTTAAATTGTAACACAACTCTCGTATTAGGATATTATCTATATATTACAGGATACGCACAGAATCAATAGGTACTTCTATTTGTGTACACACAAACAGTTTTCCCAATTGTATGTATCGAACCCAAAAATAGGTATATGACATGAGGACAGTCGGCATAGTGATCACTTGAATCGTACGTAAGGATTATTTTCTAGTATCAGTGGAACACATGGTTTGAAAGTATTATATAGTACTAAATGAATGAAGGCAGACGGTGGTTAACAAACAGACCAAACACACTAAAGGGAAGATTTAATTAAACTAGTGTGGTCTATTACAGCGCGTGTAAAAATCTATCAATCTCATTCGGTTACGTTCATTCGAGTTCATTCAGTTTCACGTTCATTGCTTACCTTTAGCATAAACCGAGTGTGGTTGCAACGCTTGTATGGTCACACTAGTGGTATGCAGTTCGTCAGCCCTCAGCCTGAAGTGGAAGCACTCGGAGACGAAGGCAGAGCCATCTTCTCCCACGTCAACAGCGGCAGTTCGCCTTGCTCGTACCCCTCGGCATGCTCGCTCTTGTGTCACTCGTACCACCATTTCTCTCTTGCTTGATGAAGGGTCCAACTGTGAAATGAAAATCTAGTTGTTTATTTTAATACATGGATTTACATAAAACGGTCTACACTGAACTCAAGTCTGAAGTTAATTGAAATAAAACCACTTTTTAACGGATTCTATCGCGATTTATTTGTTATTGTTTACTTTTTTTGTCGGGCTAAACGTAGGGCTAAAAATAAATAATAACAAATAAATCGCAATAGAATCTGTTAAAAAGTGTTTTTTTTTATACCACTTAGTTGGCAGACGTCACAGTCACCGTGGCCTATGGACGTATGCAACACCAGGGGCGTCACACTCGCGCTGCCGACCCTGAAGAAACCTTCTAATGCCCTTCTTGAAGAACCCCATATTGTTTTATTGGTTTTATTTCAATTAGCGATATTCCCGTAAACTTCAGATAATATCATCAAGTCTGAAGCTTGTTCATCAGCATAATAATGTTTGCCAAAATATATAAATACATTTGGGTATTTAAATACAGATCGGTTGACTTTTAGTTTACACGCTACAGACAAATAATAATAATTATGTTCCTATCAATACATTTTTTTTAATAAATTGCAGTCTTATAACAATTATTATTATTACTATCAGAACTATTATTATTATGTCGTTTATTCTAAAATGAGCAGAATTTACATTTAAACCTAGTCTGTAACAATTTTTTATCATCAGTTTATAAAATTGTCTGAAAATAACTATTTTTAAACTACTCAGTTTAAAAATAGTTATTTTCAGACAATTTTACTCAGTAACTAACGATACCTAGAAGTTAGCATATCGATCGAGTTTCAGTTTGCTTTATTTCTGCAACTGAAATAGAATTGTTTTCGATTCGAATTCAAATTTAACTTTCCATCCGGTGGCTCCTATCTTTTTATTGAACGGAAGCGAGTTATATATCAGCATATCAGCATATCCAAAATATTAATACTTTTTATCAGTTCTAGCCTGTAAATTCTTTTTACAAAATATTACCTGTTTATGGTTATACAGTACCTTGAGAGCTCGAGCTTCTATGACCGTGACCGTAAGTCTGTGCAGGTTTTCATTATATAATAAGGAGACAAGTATTTCTCCCAGGTCAGAAGTTGGTTCTTGAAGATCCTGTAAAATAGAATACTATTAATGAAATGAGACATAGTTATTTTAATGTTTAGCAATCGGAGATCTTTCAATATTTGCTTATACTTTTGTGAAAAGTTTTAGAGTTAAATGGTCGGTTACTTTGAAGTTAGTAATGCTTGTAAGCTAGGGTGACTGTAGATTACGCTCAACCTCGGAATACAGGTATATCTATTTCGTATGTTAGTGATCAGACTGGTGTAATTTAATCCAAATGTCGAGGAATTTATCGTTCCAAGGTTTATTTGTTATCCAGAAACTTTGAAATTAATGAACGAATTTTTATAATTCTTTCAGGATTAGAAAGCTATTTTATTCAGATGTAACATAGACTACTTTTCCCCTATATTCCTGCAGGTTCAGGACTTTAGCAGCTGAAACCGGCAAGCGATGCTAGTTTAAAATAAAATTCTACAGAATAAAAGGCGTGACGTGATAAATTTCATCTTTACTACCGAATTCACACGTTTCGACCTTACCCTTTTTACGTCTTTACCCTATTCCCAATATTCCAATATTGAATATGGATGCCGAATATGGTCCTGATTTTTGCTTTGTGTATTAAATACGGTTCTCTATTTTTATTCCTACAATTTTTATGTCATAATTTAACATTGCATAATGTTACTTGTCCTAACATTATTTACGCATAATACTCATTTGCCATAACTTTTTAATCATAATTTTTTTAATCCTATTTACTATAAGCATAATATTTTATAAGCATACTGTCCCAAAGCATAAGTTTACTTAAGCATAACGACGCGTAACCATAACTATTTTAAGCATACAAATTATATTGACTAAATAAAGTTCTACATGGTTATAAAAAAAAATAACCACGAAGGCCTAATGCGGGAGCTTCGCTCCGCTCCGCTCCCGCATTAGACTTTTAACCTAATCTATCCAAGTCGGAATCAGGGGCTTTCTCAATAAATCTATCACTGTCTGAGAAATTATTATTTCTTTTTGATCATTATGCCAAATAACTATTAGACAAATAAACAATATGCTTTATAACTTTATGCATATCAAAGTTATGAATAAAAACATTAGGATATACAATATTTATGCTTAATAACATAGTATGCTAAAAACCAATTATGGCACACTATTATTATGACAAAAAAAAATATGCCTAACTTGTTATGACAATTTAAATTAGGACAAAAACCATTATGAGAAAAAATGGGATCCCATTAAATACATGCCAATAACATCAAAGTAATTTTCTTTAGGCTTGAACGTCTTTTGAGAAAATAGAATATTGTTAACGACGACTTTCAAATAAAATCCTCAGATTACTGCTGAAATAATGAGGTACTTAGTACTTTAATGAAAACAGAGGACGTGACTACGGCTTTTTCTAATATAAAAACAAAAACAAAACACGGAAAGTCTCTTTATTTTGTGTAATTCTATTCTGTAAAACTCATTATCGATTAATATTGGGTTTTATTAAAGGAACAAGGGATTTAAGCCACTGTGACCGCTATATAACTTTTACGGTATGTAGATGTTTCCCCACGAGAAACAAACAAAACAGGTATGACCTAAGGCAGTCCCTACAGAAAACTATAGAATATACTCGTATATCCTAAACAGCAATATTACATCCAAAATTTCACTATATTCAAGTCTACACGGCTATGCTCTTAGACAACAACGATCTGAGTTGTAATTTTCCTCATTTATCGAAAAAATAAACAAATCGTGAGACGAGATTATGTACCCCGCTGTGTAATGTGCGCTGCGGGCTACGGAAATCTAACGAGGAATGTTTTGGCAAAATTATACAGCGTAGGAAGAGGTTAATGATCTCAATAGGTTTATTTACGATATATGATGTGCTTGCACTTCACAATATTCACCAAAAATTCTTAATAACAGCGACTCGCTTTTTTTAAATACATACATACGTACATAAAATCACGCCTTCATCCCCGGAGGGTTAGGCAGAGGTGAATTAACACCCACATTTCACCAATCATTGTATTAGGTCCCACATAATAGGGGGTGAGCCTGTTTTTTTTATGTAGGTATCGGTTTTTTCACGATTTTTTTACGAGTTTACTTTTTGACGGCGAATCATGTTCATCCAAGTTTAAACGCTGAGTCAAATAACGAATGTGAACATCATTTTTTTATGTAGGACACGTTTAAATATTTTACCGTATATCGTGATAAAACATGATTCCGTATACAATCCAACGAATCGAACGTCCAAACGTCCATCAATCATAACGCATCGTGTGAATCAACAAAAATATAAATTTAACTTTATATAGAAAAAACTATATTTCCCTCAAATATAAGTGCAAATAATAACACAGATTCTCATTACACAGATTAAGTAATTCTACATTTTGGTCAATAAATTAGTCAAATAACCCGCCCCTACCATTCCCGGCATCGATGTTAAGGTGCGTACAGATCATGTAACATGTTGTATTACTTGTGTTAGTACAATGTTGCAAAGTTATAAAACAATGTTAGTTAATGTGGACGTGTGATACGTCCACATTAACTAACATTGTTTTATAACTTTGCAACATTGTACTAACTTCATGTTATATAACATGTTATGCTATATAATTTGTACGCACCTTTATATTGTTACTAATATAATGTTATAATGTTAGTAATTTCCCGGCGCAAAAGTGCCCATCACACTCGCCGCGTTCCATTCAGAAATTAGTCAATACTAATTTAATATGTGAAACAATCTCCCTAGCGGTAAATTATATATTTACCTAGTTAAACAGAATATACGTTGATAACCCTATATACGTTAATTCTGTTTAGTTTCCGCATATTAATACCCATTAATATGCGGAATCTGTATGATTAAGTGGCTTAAACATTCATAATTTGAAGTCCTTTCTCATCATAATCTGTCTGTAATTTGTCCTTATTATCTGGGGTCGGTGCAATAAGTTATATTCCATACTTTTCTATCAGAGGTTCCATGCCGTGCCATTTTACACAATTTGATCTATATTTTCTTGGGCCTATCTATGCCCTTAATAAAATAATTTAAACCTAAAGAACATAACTCATCACCTCTACTCATACAATCACACTCATTGCTTACCTTTTCATTTATTACCGCAACTACCAGTCTTTTATCTTGTGTATTTTATTGATTTTATGACGAAAGCACATTTATAAACAGCTTTATTTAGGATACAGTTGAGATAGGGTGGACCACGTTGTCTAACACCATTCGGTCTCTGAAAAAAAGGTCATACCTTTTCTATATCGAGCTTGTACAGCTGGGGTTCTTCATCAGGCGCGACTCCTTCAAGCTCAGTCAAGGGAAGAATGATATGTCCAATCAGTTGCTTGCCTTTTCCGACTCTGCCCGTGTCCAATACTGATAGTTTCAATGTTAAAGTTTCCAGCTTGCCTGGTGGAATCTGTGGAAAATAATAATTACAGTATTTCGAAAGATTTGAGAGAGAGAGAGAGAAAGATTTGAGACTACCTTAAGGTAAAACTGATCAGGTTTAATAATAGAATATTGTGTAAAAGTACAAGTGCGTAATAAGTTCGACCAAGTTCCATCGATGAATAGTATAAATAGATTAAACAAAGAACTGCAAAATAACACGTGAATTCATCAATTTGTAAGGCCATGATATCTAACAAATTGTAGAGATAAGCTTTTCGCCATTTGCGACCGTTTTTAGGGTTAGTGTCCCTAAGGGTATACGTTTCCCTGTACCTTGCGGGTACGGCACAATATTGATAAGAATAAGCCGTTTGTTATAGGCTCATTGTAACACTCTAAAAAATCTATGTACGATTTATTTTTTGTTCTTTTTTTTTAATTAAACAATAATTATCACTTAAAAGGACTAAACTGTTTATACTTTAAATAGAGTTATAAAAAGCTCCTGTGAGTAAGATACCTTAAAGGGGATTGCGCTTCACCGAGGTGTGTTTCACCTAATTTTCATTCGCTGATAAACATTGTGTACGGTCTTCAGAGTCCACGAGTCCGGTTCCGACTTGACTGGTTATCCTCATTTCCATAATTCCTTACCACACTGCCCTATTTTGTTATTTAGGTCGTAGCTCAGGAAACCCCATGTAAATTTGGTCAAGGCCCGATTATGTGATGTGTGATTCACGATAAAAAGGATTTAAATTTGCAAAGAAGGTACGACACAAGAATGAATAGTTATATAATAATATATGTTTTGAACATACAAGTTCTAGAAAATGGTCATATTTTATTAAAAAGGGATTCCGGCCTTGAAGGCAAAAACAGGTACCTATTGATATTTTATTTAGACACTTTTCTTTATTTAAGGATGGAAAAATGCCCAAATTTATTACAGCACGGTTAATGAAGGTTAATGAACTCAACCTTGATTTATTTTAAGTACCCTATAGTTTAATTTTGACCTAAAATTTCACAAACACAGAACTTGAATATCTTCAATTATGACGTATGAACATAAAATACTAGCTTTTGCCCGCGGCTCCGCCCGCGTGGATGTCGGTTATCGCGACCAAACATAGCCTATGTCCTTTCTCAAGGTCTAATCTACCCCTGTACTAAATTTCATCAAAATCGGTTCAGCGGTTTAGTCGTAAAAGCGAGACAGACAGACAGACAGAGTTACTTTCGCATTTATAATATTAGTAGGGATTGACCGAATATACTTCAAACATTTTTCGATCAAATATAATGAGAAAAGTTTACAACAACAATATTGTAGAAAGTCGTGAACCTAATAACTTACCCGCCAGAATCGGTTCTGTTTCGGTGTTTTTTTCTTATTACTCGATTCCTAAGGGTCTTAGTGGGGTGTTATATAGCCTATAATCTCCCCCAAGAACTGGGCTCCAATGTAAAAGAAATCACAATATACTTGTAGTTCCAAAGTTAAGTGTTTTAAATCAAATAATCAGTTTTGTTGTTCGTAAAAAAAATCTATTAGCCCAACTAAATAAGGATTTGCCATAGGAAAAATTCTTCACTGGCAGTCTAAATTTCGATTTGCGTGGTATTCGATTCATTGCATTCTCCGCCATCTTGAATTTAAGGTTGAAATGTTAGTTACTTATTCTGTAGTCATCTTTTTTTTAATTTTACTCGAAAAATAATTACTACAAAGTTGTTAGGAATTAAATTTCCTACATTTTATATTTTTCCATGTATACCCCAAAAAAGGTGGTGAAACATTATTCGTTACCATATATTTACTTTATTTATTCTTAAATTGAATCCTACATGTCTAGATATGTGTGAGGTCTGCGAAGGAACAATTTTCTAGGAAAATTAGTAACTAGACCTAACTAAAGCGATAATATAACTTTAATAGTTTGGAGATTGAGTTCGTAACTGTGGGGTTTAGTGGTAAATCCTTTGCGTAATGTTAAATTCTGTTACCTAATGGTTATGTTAATATGTATTTGGTATAATAATAAATTTGTGTATACTCTGGAGTCTTATGTTACGCCTCATCGGTTGATCTCATGATACAAATTAGCTTTTATTTTGAGGGAATAAAGGCGATTTAAATAAATCGGGACTGAAAGGCCTGTTATCTGTGTACCTATCTCATATTAACAACATTATTTATATATTTAATTTCATTATTCTCGGAGCTTTTATCGATATGGATACTTCAAAATATCATCTACCTTTAAATTCCAATGCGGACTTATTACCTATATTTTTTATCCATATCCATACTAATATCTATTATAAATACGAAATTAACTCTGTCTGTCTGTCTGTCTGTCTTTCTGTCTGTTACGCTTTCACGTCCAAACCACTGAACCGATTTTGATGAAATTTAGTACAGAGATAGATTACACTTGGGAAAGGACATAGGCTATGTTTGGTCGCGATAACCGACATCCACGCGGGCAGAGCCGCGGGCAAAAGCTAGTTTACTATAAATCCACAAGTAAATTAATATCGTATGTACACCAAAATATATTTCAAAAGTTCACTCCAATTAGTTATGTATTACCACTATTAATACAATACAAAAACATGCATGCTGCGGCCAACGCACTTAGCGCGAACCAGTAGCACTAATAGCAGTCAGTAACAGTATACCTGCATTTAGTTTCACAAACACCCACTGTGTTTTAGTCATTCATTAGTCACATTTAGGTCCATATTCCGGAATAATGCTCAGTATTGTGAACCGACTCACAATGATATTAGAACTGTCATCAAGAATACACATTTATCTATAATAGGTATAGGTACTTCAGTTGATTAGGTACTTAAGGTCAATCTTGTGACGACTGTTTACAAAAACACACATTAAACAAATAACCAGGCTAACTAACTGACTAACTAGTGGTTAAATTTCCACTAGTTTTTAGTGTTTAAAACGAGTTTCTAAACAGAAAAATATTAATAAATTGAGTTTTTAAGTAAAACCTACTAAAAAAACACATCAAGATTGTTCACATTTAGTTGAGTATCTAACCAAATGGAGAATAAAAACAAATTTAGTTTTATCGATATTCAGGACTAACTATTTTTCTGGAATACGAGCCTGAAAGTAACAAATGACTTACCTTAAAATGCGAGATTGCGTACATTATAAGTATTCGTTTTGGTTGAATAACACAATGGTGGGCGTTATACTTTTTAAAGTGCAATACAGGGACCAGATAGTGAGTCCATTACTGTGAAAAGCACTTTGGTGTACACGTCACCAGGGGTTGCTCTCGCTACTTAATAGGTCTGCACCATTTCATGGCGAACTCAAGCGCTGTGCAACAGCGTATGGTATCATAACAACAATAATATAAGTAATTTCGTTTACTTATATTCTTTAAAAAAAAAACAATAATTATTATCTCTGTGGCGTAGAGCAATCAACTCAGACGATTGATTCAGAGCTCGCTGTTATCTTTTATGCTCAGTTAATTTGCTGCAAATGATAACCCGTCCTAGGCATTGGTAAGTTTTAGAATTACTTATTTTCGTGTACTCATAAGTAAGCCATCTAATATCTACTTTATACCTGTTTAACCTTGTTCCTAAAGCGCGTTATGAAATCGTAAGCTACTGAGTTTTAAACTACTGAATAAGTATAGAATACTTTTCTCAATCTCAATGCAAAATAATTGTCCATCTGTCAATTAATTCTTTTGCATGCGGATCTATTTTTATCGGGACGTTTGAATGGCAGGTTTTCTGTCATTTCCCTTTAAAAACGTGAGCCACAACGTCACGCTTCACTGGTTCAAATAAGGCCATTCTGTCGACATTAATTCATATTCAAAGTGGGACAAAGATAAGCTTGCTCGGCTTCGTCTGTATTATACCTATGTCTGTATTTTAACAAAAAATTGCATTCAAAAATCAGTCAGTGGTTCTAGCGGACCTAAAGGAGACTTTGTTTGAGATTATATCCTTATAAACGAATTGTAAAAATAATTGCTGCCTTTAAATTGACCTCTTAAGAGTCGGTATATAAAAAGCATACAAATTTCACGTGCAATTATCACTACCTAGGAACAAGAATAAAATTACACATAAAGTAAAGATTATTTCAGTGAACTCATAATATTATACCTACTATGATTGTGTATTAAAATTACTCATTGATTTTAAATTCATTAATTTAAATTCTCATTCAAGTCTGAATTCGATCGATATGACATGTATATCGGTAGAAGAACTTATCTATAAATCCATTAATCGTATATTGAAATTCATGATACCTACGTGAACGCCCACAAACATTTATCAGCATTACAAGATCAAATAAATTCTTTTCAGGTCAAATACATTCGATAATTAAAAATGGAATTGAATGAAAATTCGGCATTGAGTATCTTTTTTAAACGTTGAAAAGGTAATAAGGTAACTCTTAATTTTTTAACGTCAAGCTTTCTGTAATGAAACACTAACGCCTATTATCTGTTCTGTGCTAACGCCCAGTTTCCGAAAGCACAGAACAGATAAAGGCTGATCAATTTCAAATTTACTAATCGGCTGTTAATTTTTTTTCAAGTAGCAATTGGTTGCTAAAAGCATGGTTAAATAGTATAATTTGATTGGTTTTTGTTGGGTAATCAGCTATTTTAACCAACACGATGATCAACTTAACTATTTAACCATGATTCTAGCAACCCAATTGCTACTTGACAAGAGATTTGACAGCCGATTAGTTGATTTGACGTTGATCAGCCTTTCGGAAACTCTGGCGTCTGTATGTTTCTTAGTTAGGTACCTTTCTACGACTGATCTTAAGGATACTTGATAATGAGGAGGTTTAAAATCAAGAAATAAATATCATAATTTTATCCACTACATTGAATGACAGTATGACTTAAAAATCGTTCGTATATACGAAAGTCCATTGTGTTTTAGATTGTTCCTACTGCAATTCACAATCTCTAATTATTTCTATTTTTTTTTCAATTTCTTTTGTCATGTCATGTTTTTTTTTTCAACCATGTCACTAAAAATTCAAAATTAATATCTAATATATTTCAGTATTCAAAGTTGTAGTAGTAAGTATTACATAGATACACATGTATTGATTTGCCTTGTAATTAATCAAGAACTAATTATAAACTTACACCATTACGTGGTACGATTCAAATATGACATACTTACCTCGTAATGTAAGTGAAGTGATGTTAATCTAGGCAACGACGCGTAGGGTTGTAGTGTTTGATATTATTTTAAAATTGCGTTCTAGATTTTATATAAAAATGCTCTATTAGGTGTTCGAAAGGAGTTCGAGAGAAGATTTTTTTCTGATTCTTCAGACTTATTGAAGTCTGATTGCATAACGTCATGAATTAGTCTATTGGGACGTAAGAGACATTGTATAGTGTTCCTTGTCCAAACAAAGCATAGTGAGAATGCCACTATTTTCAATCTACTAAACGCGTTACTTAAGCTTCTAATTACGATCAATAAACGTGAAACTGGTGAAACTAGAGAATAAATTCCTTATTTGGTTAATGGTTATCTGTCTAGAATCAAGAGAACAACAACCTAGATTAATTATAAGAATTCAAAGGCCTTGTGTTGCTTTGATGTTAAATCAAAAGCCTTTTATTATTAGAAATCTGTAATTAAACCAGCAACAGAATAAGAAGTAGGTTAATACGACTAATTCAAACATTGTACATACAAAATAAATAAGGTATTAGCACTTGTGCGGTCTTAAAATTACAAACCAGTATTTGAAAGGAAAAGCGTTTCTAATTCAACAATGAGTTCAATATTATCAAAACAAATAATACCTACTTTTTTGTAAAAATAGAAAATTTTGCTTAAATGGGTATCGTCAAATATTATTCCAAGACCAATAAGTATAAAATATACCAACAACTTTGTTACATTTTAATAAGTGAATGTCCTTCCAACCTCACCTGAAATACCCGTACTAATTAACGTACGAGGTTCTTATACAGGCATCACAGGGGTTGGGAGGTCAAATGGCAGTCGTTACCATACGGCTTATGAGAACGACGAAACAAACCATTAAAAGGAGATAAAAATATAGGATATACAAACGAGTGGACCCCGGGTTCAAAGTGCGAGCTTTGATTGCTATTTGGAAATATCCATCTTAAACGAATAGGTACTTTGCGTTACTTGGCAGATAATAAAAGTAAATTTCGTCATATCAGATCTATGGAACTGAATAAAAACACCTAATCTAAGGGGATAATGTGACTTGAAATTTACTAATTTAACTTACTAACTAACTTGTGACGTAGGGAAGTATGTGACGTCATAATTATATCACCTTTATTATTAAGTCGCTTACTTGATAAACAAATGTTTCGTCGAAGAACGGGTTGCAGGTTTTCTTTTTTTGCTTTGTCTGGAGCACCCTCCTTTCGTCGGGCATCAATTGGATCCTAAGGGGTTAAAAAATTTTAATAAATAAAAATATTATAAATTCTAACAGTCTACTTAATACTAGTACGTTAACAATATTGTTTATCTCAAAATAACCTCCTTTTCTGAAGATCAAGACAAGGATCAGTGCCCCGAGTAAGAAAAATATTTGAATTCGTAACGTAAACGTATCGAGAGAACGGAGCATTGTGATTGGCCTCCTACCTTAGAGTATACATTGCTATAGAGCGCGCCTTACAAGTATGAACTGCTATCACGGGTATGAACAGTACCGAGGCTCCTGGCTCAACCTCAATCAGTAGCAAAACAATACCCATCAAAATGACTTCGCAAGTAATATTTGATTACCTAGATACGTTACATCAAAATTTTATACAACATCGTATATTTGTAGTAATAATGACGCAAAAATGCCGCAAAATGGCGCCATTTTTTTGTCGTTTGGCTTTAATTTTATCTATGCATATCAAATCGAACAAAAAACTTCATAACAACAAACTACTTAATAAGTGCATCTATTGATATTCTCAGTAATGCATGAAACGTCACTATAGGTGCGGTATACCATCGCAAAGTATCTGCTAACACTCGGCGCCAAAGACCTGAGTGATACGCGCTCTATATTTATAATGTATATATATATATCTAAGCCTCCTACCTACTTTGAACCTTTGTGTATGCGTGTGTGAAGTCTGCCAATCACAATGCTCCGTTCTCTCCATACGTTTACGTTACGAATATGAATATTTATCGTGCTCGGGATACTGAAAAGGAGGTTGTTACTTTACTGACAATAGAGTAAAAAGCAGTAACTGAAATACAGCTAGTAATGATGACAGAAATACTGCAAAACACATTAAATAAATGGTCACTAGTTAAAAATCTATATTTATTGCTAGTAAAAAGTGCATTAAAGGTGTACTTCATAAATCGATAAAGCTTTATGTGCATAGAACAGCGCTTCAAACGCGCTTTTAGGGCGTAAACATTAATTACATTAGTACACTATAATCACTTACTTGATATACGGGTCGCACGCGTTAGCCAGCGCAGGGGTGCGGGAAGGTAGATGTTTCACTTTTATAATATGCACTTGTAGCCTTTCAGTCCCCGCCTCGTACTTCAGAGTGAACCACACTCGACCCTAGGGAAATTAAAATAGAAGGTCAATTAGCCAACACGTCATATCAACGACTCTTTACAATTTATGAGACATTCACTTTCATGACGAATGGCGATTTTATGAGCCTCGTTTTCAATCAACGTTAATTGATACGGGATCTGTCGTTATATCGGATTGATATCACAATCAGATTGGCTTTCGTCTGTATCATGCACCTAGATGTAGATATTGGCAGATATAGATCAAGTCAAAGGGTTAAAAGTAGCGTAGTTCTACCAGAGTTTAGGTTACGGCATTGATAAATTTGATTACGATTGTATAGATTTATTGTCATGAAAATACTGCAGTGAGATTGACTGAGTTTTGCACTACTAACTTAGCAAACAGGTTCACAGTCCAACTCATGGCAAGCATCCTCTGAGGGGCAAACTTTCTCACCCATTGGTACTGAGAAATGGATGTTCTTATTTGATTTTTTACCCTTTTACTAAATAGTTTCTAGGCTCCGGTGATTTAATGGTCAAGGGCTCAAATGAGCCCTTGACCATTAAATCACCGGAGCCTAGAAACAACCGTAACAGGTACTAAAAGTGTAATTTTCGCATTGCCCTTCTCGCTAAAAGCTCTGGTAACTACATTCACCAGTAGGATTAGTAACTTGGGTGAGTAATGATGAAGCTGCAGTTCCGTGTAGGGTTGAGATTTTCAAAATTAAACGAAGGGGGGAGATTTCCATTCGATCCTTCTTTTTCATATTGACCGTTTTTGAAAAATATAGAAAAAAAGTACCTATTCTCTTTTTTGTTGAAAGTGTAGTACTTCAGTTATCTTTTAATAAATATAATATTCAATTGACATCTGATAATGGAATCCATAAGAAAATAAAAAAAAACCTCTGCCAAAAATCTGAGTAAATATTTCTTTACAAAACCAATGTCTAGGTTTCTTGAAGTCGTTTTCATTTTAGCGAAAACATGATATCTTTACTTTTGCTGTCGTTACGTAATTGTATTAAAGTTTGCTAAAGACAAGAATTGTGTAAGAAGTAACTTTTGTTCGCTAAAAGCCAACACTTACTTTGAGAGACGAATGAGAAAAGTTTGTTGACGGCTCTACCCGTATGTGACGTGGAATATGTACATATTGTACATAGGTACATTTTATACATTCCTCTTCACGCTATCAAATACGGGCCATCGTAAAAACGTGGCACTTTAACGCTAAATTAAATCGGGTGGGCGTCTACTTATCCACTTACATTGAAATACGTTTTCAAATATATGTAGGGTACTTGGAAAAGCTGTGTATTGCGTAAACTCAGTACTTACCTATATAGGCATGGATTAGATTACGAAGGGTAGTAAAAATTTACCTTTTATGCAATATCTATTCGTTACAGTGACAGAATAATACATTTCGACTACATTAGATGTCTGGAGGATACTGATATATTTTTATTATGTAAAAAAGAAGCACAAATAGAAAATGGTTGTTTATATCTATCCCGAAGATGTAAGTGTAGATTGTGTGTACGAATATGAATATTGTGTGTACTTCATGACCTAAAATACACACAAAACACTAAACTTGATTTGTGATAGACGAAACTCTAGTTTATTCAAAGGCAGTAAATCTTTATAGCCTGTAGCTATAAATTTTAATGTAATTCTTAATAGATGGGGTGTGAAAGCAGTAAAAGTTTAACGCGAAGTAAATAAATATTCATAAACACCAGTCTATCCGCGTTATCTTATTTATGGACTATTATATCAGAATATACACTACAATTTAGATCATGTTTATAGGTCAATATTTCTTTATTTTCAACTTTTTTCTAGTATTATGTAACTAAGGTACTTACTTTTTATGATTAGCTATTCACTATATTTTTTATATCTCAGCTAATATTTTGGAGTTAGTGGAAATAATAAAACTAAAGAAGTAATTGTATTTTATGGTGGTGTTCAATCTCTCATATTCGAAAAAGAATATAAGACCACAGTGCTAACAAAACATAGCTACATTTGCTAACAAAACTTTGATTAAGAATGTAAAAAGTGAATGGCCCAAGCGGGACTCGAACCCGCTACCAGTCCCTTACAGGTTTTCTTCTTCAGGTTCCATTCATATTCGATTTGAATAGTTAGCGAGTAAATGCTTTTAAATTTTATTAAGAAACTTTGATTCATTTATAGTCTGGAGGCCGCGGGGTACGACTTCGTCCCCTTCGCGGTGGAGACGGCCGGTCCATGGGGCCTCGAGGCCAAGAGGTTTGTGGCCGATTTGGGGTACCGACTGCGGAGGGAGGGGCGGGATCCGCGCTCGGGCCAATACCTGCAGCAGAACATCTCCCTAGCTATTCAAAGGGGAAACGCCGCCAGTCTGATGGGCACGTTTGGGCAGGGGGAAGTAGTTTGACGTGATCCTCCGGATCTAATATTAAGAATTGTATTAATATAGACAATTGATATGTAAATTATAAAGTTTTATTTTAAATAATAATAATAATAATAATAAATCTTTATTGCAGGCAACATGAGTAAAGTTACAGATGTTATAAACTTATACTACGGCCCATAGACATATACCTTAAAACTAGAAATACATACAAGTAGTAGTAGTTGTTAGTAAATAACAGTTAACCTATGTTAGTAATGCACTAAGTCTACGTGCGTTCCTGTGGCACTGGTCCGCGGAAGCGACGGAAAACCACGTCCTGTGGCCAAAAGTCTTCCTTCATAACGCGGTCCAGGTAACAATTGGGTACTCGCACCACGAACGATAAAAAGTTGACGTTGCGGCGCGACTCCAACAGCTGGACTCTCGGCGTGTAGTTGACCTTATGGCGCACGTACTCCACGATGCTCTTTGCCGTCGTCGTGTAGTGCAGACGGGAGATATACACCGGAGTGTTCGGCTTAGCGGCATGCAGCGAAAGTTTGGGTATCGCAGGTGCAGTGCCACATCGGTTCTGATTGACTTTACGTTTCTTTTTTTGAACCGTTACAAAGCCATCTGAAGCCCCCTTACCGTCCGGTTCTACCAGTGGCTTCGGGGTCACGGTCGGCGCGCTTTGGGCGACGCTGGCGAAACTTCGGCGAGGTGGTGGTTGAAGTTTCACCTGGGCTGATGTCACAGGCTTCGGTGCTGGACGTGGACTTCGCGCTGCTTCACTAGTAGGCGTCGCGGAGGCGGGGGCAGAGCAGGGGGGCGCTTGTGTAGCACGTTCCTCAGGCTCAGCTGTTAGCGACAGCGAAACTGCTGACGCGTAATTTGAGCCGCGGCCAGTGCCCCGACACGTGTTGACGTTCGCAGTTGACGGTGACCTACATATCGCCGCATTATTGCGTAAAGTCACAATTTCTTGACGCAATTCCACGGCGATATCTTCGGTTTTCGTCAGCTTGTTTTGGACGTCAACCAGACTGGACTTTAAGGACACAATGTCCTTCAAAAGGCACGTAACGTCGACGTGATCAAATGTGACGGGAGGCAACTTATGAAGGTCCTTCGCCACAAACGTTGGCACGTCGTCAGGGTCGGTCTCCTTCAGTAGCGTGATGACATCCTGTACGCTTCTGCTGGTCCCGTCACGCCGGCGGGACACCATCTGGTCGCTCTTGTTGAGTACTTCAAA
Source organism: Eilema depressum (assembly GCA_914767945.1). Taxonomy (NCBI): domain Eukaryota; kingdom Metazoa; phylum Arthropoda; class Insecta; order Lepidoptera; family Erebidae; genus Eilema; species Eilema depressum. The sequence goes on from OU612026.1 coordinate 9,350,646, forward strand.
TAATAGCCGCTTGGATGCCGCTATCTCGTCCTGGCTGAAGTTGGAGCTACAGATCTAGATAGCGGACACCTCGTCCATCACATCCAGTTTCTGCTGCAAGAACGCCAGCATCTCGTTCACCACAAGTTGGGCACTCATGGCTAAAAAGTAAAGTCGTGCAACGGCTGGCGCCGCGCTACACACTAATATTTTATCGATTTAGCGATACGTCCGCATAGGTACGCGGTATGAACGAGACTATATACAGGGCGTCCCACGGCGATGCCACATGGAGGGGAAGTACCTAAAATCCTTAAGTTAGCTTATTTTACTTAAAGGAGACATCATTTTATTTTTAAAAAGAAACGAAACTGCATTTAAAGATTTTTAAAAATTCGCTTGCCACATCCGGTAATCAAACCGACTAAAAGCCGAAAAAGTAACATCCTGTATTTTTAAGGCATCAATCGATAGTGTCAATCATAAGGATCAAATCTCTTTAAGAAACATGGTAAATTAAATGAAAGGAAGTCCTTGAAATCTAAAATTATAAATTCAATTTGGCAAAATAAATCACTTTAACTCAAAGTTCATCCATCCATCTGATACCATATTAACAATAAAAGTCCATATTTAAACTACTTTTCTTTTTTTATCGTGCTGACACCGCTGCTGGTCAGCAGTAGTATTTAGGTATGTCGAACTCAAACCGACTAAAACCGCACGCCGCCGTCTAAATTAACAGGTTATAAGTTGATCCATAGGGCAATTCTCTTGCCATTTTCGTTGCACAGGGTACACCGCGTGCAGGTTTCTAATCAAGCACCCAAAAATAACTACCTACCCTACCTACACATACCTCATGCAGTTACCCAATAAAGTTACATTCTAAACAGGTAACAAAGTTCATTCATTTAGTACTCATTTTACTAAATAAATTTCATCAAAGATATCTCTAGTGTTGATACCTTGTGAGAAATTCTTACAAGGTATCAACACAAGAGATATCTTTGATGTGTTGATACCTTGTAAGAAATTCTTACAAGGTATCAACACTAGAGATATCTTTGATTTGATTAGAAACCTGCACGCGGTGTACCCTGTGCAACGAAAATGGCAAGAGAATTACCCTATGGATCAACTTATAACCTGTTAATTTAGATGGCGTGCGGTTTTAGTCGGTTTGAGTTCGACATACCTAAATACTACTGCTGGCTAGCAGCGGTTTCAGCACGATAAAAAAAGAAAAGTAGTTTAAATATGGAATTTTATTGTTAATATGGTATCAGATGGACGGATGAACTTTGAGTTAAAGTGTTTTATTTTGCCAAATTGAATTTATAATTTTAGATTTCAAGGACTTCCTTTCGTTTAATTTACCATGTTTCTTAGAGAGATTTGATCCTTATGATTGACACTATCGATTGATGCCATAAAAATACAGGATGTTACTTTTTCGGCTTTTAGTCGGTTCGATTACCGGGTGTGGCAAGCGAATTTTTAAAAATCTTTGAATGCAGTTTTGTTTCTTTTTAAAAATAAAATGAAGTCTCCTTTAAACAAAATGAGCTAACTTAAGGATTTAAGGTACTTTCCCTCCATGTGGCATCGCCGTGGGACGCCCGTATATATAGACGAGAGAGAGATAAATTTGTAATAATAAAATATAATTAAATTAATTAATCTGTTTATAGTCTTAATTATTATTTTTCATGGAAAATCCTCCTGGGACTAATTTAGATAACATTTAAAACTTCAAACTCCACACAACTCCTCTACATAAGTTTTCTGTTTACCTACTAACAAAAAATAACCAACGTTACTAGAAGTCCTTTTTAAGCAAAGTCAAGGTTTAAAACAGTGGTTACGAAGACACTATATTAATGTACTGATTTGACCTTACCTACCCTTCTCTAAAGTTCACCCTCCTGGTAGCAACAGCCAGTAGGGCAGTCCAAATTAAATTTCAAAAGGTACTCGGTTTGCAACCAAGCTACGTTCGTCGAGTGAATTAATTTAGAAAAAGTTAATTCATCAAGGTAAGAACAGAGATGTTTTCTTTATTAAGGACGGGAAAAGCTTCCTGAATTCGAAATTCACTTGGGATAAAATTATTTACTCGTATGATTTACAAGAAGATGCTGCGAATTTGGGAATTCTTTATCCACAGTACAGGGATTATCCTTTAGTAGAATCCCGAGAGAAGAAATTAAAGAAGGAAAAAGAAAAACAATGTGAATTTATAGCATTAAAAATCATTTAGAACCCTATAAGAAAGAATATTTCCCGAATAACCTTATGGTGACTTTCAAATTTGAGAATAATGAACGCACTAAACATATAAACTCAAAACAATTACAAATGCGTTACGCTGTTAAAATTTGATGAAAACTGACTGCTAAAGTCAAATATCTCAAGTACTACGCAATAAAGACCGAATGAAAGGGCTGAAAGAAGACAAAACTCGCCAAAATACTTCCGGAATTTTCAATCACTTCACAAAGAATAAAATTTATTAAGTAGAACAAATTATTCCGTTTAAATATTTGCAATTCAAGTACAAAATAATATAATTTATAGATAAACTAATCAACATTTCTGAAAATAAATTGGCAATCATGCCTCGCGAAAGTGAGTGCTACCTTTATGAAGAACTTTGTCGTATTTTCATGTAGCGCTTTCACGGCGGGGATGGCGAGGATGAGCTCAAGTAAGGCCATGTTTGAAGGATAATGTATATTAAACGTTGAGAAAATATGGGGGTATTATTTTTGCCGTGCATGAAATTTCCTCCCACAATATTGAAGCGAATGAAACGTGTATGTTTGTTTTTCTACCGTCGGTCTAGAATTAGTTATAACGTTTAAATGAGTGAGTTGGCGCTGATATAATAATTTTGTCTTTAACCATGCGGAAGGCAAGGGACTAGTTTGTATGGCGCTCATTGCATCATACATCATACAGGCAGAGAGATTGGCCACTAGTTGCTTCTATCCTGCCGTGCCTCACAAGCTTTTTCAACTATCATGAGTTCTATCGCAGTTCTTCTGATTTTAGGTGCTTGTGCCCGGCACTTTTTTTTCAGATCACCTGTTTTGATTTTACTGGCATGAATTTTCAGAGTTTACATGAACCGACGTCTAATTATATATTTTTATACATATAATGTACGACGAACAGTATACTAGAAACGAATTCAGTAGAGGAATAAAACCTTTATCAAATAAGTTTATACCGCTCATCCTAAATCTACATCTCCTGTATTACTTTTTTATTACAACCATAACCTTTCACTTCATTTTCTTTTGTACCGACATCTTTTCCGATAATACTTACATATTTTATTAGAAAATTAGTAGGGTATAAATAAAATTTGCTCGCTGTATAATAAGTAGCAAAACGTATTCTGTACTTGTACTAAACTTGATAGCTTGTTCAAGGAAAATAAATTTGATTATAGACAATATAACTAGGTACGCAATTTCACATTTAGGCTATGTAATTTTACCGAAAATGAATTTACCGATAAAATATATTTCACCGGTTATTTGATTTACGAATAACTTGATTATTGAGGTAACTCAGGTGCACGGTACGCGTCGTTGGGTTAATCTAGTTAATAATACAGAATATATTTACCACATGTCCCTCGGGCCACATCAGATCTTCATCCAGACAATCCGATTTGTAGAGAGATGGGTCCAATACTCCAAGATCAGTCGTGTTCGCTGCAACAATCAAGTTAATGAAAGTAAAAGAATAAGACTTACGTTGTAGGTAAGGCATAGTTAGGAATTATATTAGTAGGTAGAAACCTCAGTCTATTTTTATCCTTATAAACCTATTAGAGGTTTGTAGAGCCTTGCTTTTCCTAAATTTTTTGGTGTGTTCTGTTTTTGTCGCCGGTCGCTTCCATATAAGTAATGTAATAATTACTACTACATCTACTTATAGTTCGGGTGTGTAAGGCACTGTATAAAATATCACAGGATATTGTCATTTATTTGGTACCTAATATTTTATTGAATCCACTGAGCCCAACGCTTTGGTTGCTTTTCAGCGGCCATGGTCATGGGGAGACAAAATATATTTGGGCGAATATAGTCTAGTCGCATAACAAATAAGACATTAAGAAGTGCTACCTACAAATATAAATATACGTAAAAACCTCATATAGTATCGAAATTCAATTAATCCAAACACCTAAAAACTAAACAAAACAAGAAAGTTGCTACTCATTTCATTCATAAAGCATATACCTACCACATGTGAAGGTTATGTGTTTCTAAATTTACATTTACTGCCAGTTTTACAGAAAGAACCTGGTATTAATACTCATGGTCAGTCAGTTTCAATTGCCGTAAATTACAGTGATTCTGACAACAAATTGTAGGTGTTAGGTGCTGCAACCATTACGTCACTAGTCTTGTATTAAATTAAATTTAGGTACAGTCTATAAGACTTTACATGAAATTATATGTGTTGTCTTTAATAAATGAAACCCAAAAGCAAAAACTTTCTGATATATTAATGATAGGTATCGAAGATTTGGGCATTCTAGCAAATCTTTATAACCGCGTACTCCTCACCGGCGAGATCCCGAGACAGTGGAGGCTGAGCATCATCACGCCAGTCTTCAAAGGCAAGGGATCGGTGCAGGAGTGTGGTAGTTACCGCGGTATAAAGATAATGTCCCACACCATGAAGCTCTATGAGCGGATAATCGACTCCCGGATCCGACAGGAAAGTACACTCTCGGAGTGCCAGTACGGGTTCCGTCCCGGGCACGGGACCATGGACCCAGTGTTCGCCCTAAGGGTTGTGGCGGGGAAATACAGGGCGAAGAACACGCCCCTGCACTGCCTATTCTTAGACATGCAGAAGGCCTTCGACTGTGTTCCTCGCGAGGTGATCTGGTGGGCACTGCGGGCCAAGGGTGTCCCAGAGACTTACATTGACACCATCCGAGACATGTACTACGATTCCGGTTCCGTGGTTCGGACTGCTGTTGGCGACTCGAAAGCCTTCCCCATCACCGTCGGGGTACACCAAGGATCCGTCCTTAGTCCTTACCTGTTCAGCGTGGTATTAGATGTTTTGTCGGACAGCATTAGAAACTCACATGAGCAGCCTCCGTGGTTGCTCATGTATGCTGATGATATTGCGCTCATGGACGCGGACAGGAGCAGATTGGTGCGACGCGTGAAAGGATGGAAAGAAGCGCTTGAGAACGGCGGTCTGAAGCTAAATGTAGCGAAGACAGAATACTTAGCGTTAAACTCCACAGATCCCACACCCGTCCGCATAGGCGATGATTTGGTCGAGCGCACGGACCAGGTTAAGTACCTGGGATCTGTACTTCATGTGACCGGTGAGATCGACCACGACGTCAAGGCACGCATTGCTGCCGCGTGGGCCAAGTGGCGAGAAATGACTGGCGTGACCTGTGATCCTAAAATGCCAGTCAGGTTGAAGGGGCAGGTCTATAAGACGATCATTAGGCCTGTTCTCTTGTATGGTTGTGAGGCGTGGCCGCTGCTCGAGCGACACAAGCAAGAGCTGCGTGTCACGGAGATGAAAATGTTGCGGTGGATGTGCGGCGTTACGCGTAAAGATCGCGTACGGAACTCTCGCATCCGCGGCAGCCTCCATGTCCGTGACATCGCGGATAAAATGCAAGAGAGCCGCCTTCGCTGGTGCGGCCACGTCTTGCGGCAACCGCCAGGCTACGTGGGGAACAAATGCCTGGCAATGGTACCCCCGCCGGGTCCAGGTAAAAGGGGTAGGCCAAAGAAGTCCTGGCTTGACGTCGTGGAGGGTGATATGCGTGCAAATGGTCTCACTACCATGGACGCCCAAGATCGTGCGAAGTGGAGGAGGAAGAGCCGGAAGGCGGACCCTGAGCTTCGAGGTCATCTTGGCCACGGATGCAATCAGGAGAATACGTCTATATGCAGATGATGATGATCGAAGATTTGGGAGTAAAATTCAAGGACTTTAGATAAGGATCGCTTAAACGCTTGTTATTTTAGCGCTCTTTTATGATGTCACTTACCATGAAATACACTGAACGAGTAACTTTTACTATTACTTACACACATACGAATATGTGTGTATGTGTATTGACGTCATATTCCATCAGATCAATAGCGAGCGCTTAGAATATTTTAGAATTCCCATACAATTTTCAAATTTCAAATAATTATTTTCTTAAATTTCCCAGTCAAAATAATATTGCGTATATTTTCTCTATTATGTATATATTATTACTAGTGAAATAGTTCTATTTGGCATTAGGGTTAGTTGGGTTCCATCAAGGTGACCCACTTGGGCCATTTACCTTTAATAAAATTCCCAATTTCACATTTGGTTGCGAATGTGGATTACAGAGGACTGCTTAATAGGGGTATCCATTCCCGGTCGAATTTAGGGGCGCTTGACAAGAAAAGAACCTCAATCGTATATAAATTCGTCATTGTGTTGTGTTTCTGCTGATGCCAAGGGATGCTAGAGCTTATTAAGGCGGGGTCAATACACTAGTCACGCATCAGATATGTGGGAGAATGTTTCCAAGATTGGCAACCTCTTACCATTACGGCTGTGCAATTTAGAAACCTGGTAAGAGAGATCTGTTAGCGAATTGAGTCTTTGTGCTATGCAGACTTCAAAATAATAAAGTTTCGATTCATAGTGTCAAAATATCTAAAAAGGTAAAAAGATATCGCAAATTCTAAAAATTGGTTCATGTCCCTTACTAAGTTTTTAAATTGTACAACCGATTAACCATATATTTGTTGCTCTACCGATTAGTAAATATAAAAAGCTAAATATTTTTACTTATCATCTGAAAGCAATTCTAAGATTTACATATTAATAAATATTGAAATTTATATAATAGGTTCGCTACTTTGCGGTTCAAAGTTTAAAATGGTAAATATATACAACGAAACGATGTACCGATTTTAAAATATTATTATCCACCCTATGCATTCGAATTTTGATCTAATTTTCATCCAATAATTTATCCACTAAATAAGGGGTGTTTTTAAGGTATCACTAAGATCTTCTGCCAACCCTGATCGGCATAGCTGTTAATTGACGGAAGAGCCCTAATAAAGGCTTGTTCTCGGGGTTGGGAGGTCCACCGACAGTCGCTTCCATAAAAGCCTTGCAAGCCAAACAAAAAGAGCTAAGTTGAAGATGATGATAATAAACTCATCCAATAACTTATGTACTGTAATTAACGAATAGGTACTAGAATCACACCAGTGCAATAATTTTCTTCACTTCATATTGTTGGCAGGCAGCCGAGTGGAGAGAACTGCAGCTTGTAATTGCAATCGTGGAACTGACATGTGTTACAAAGGAGTGCCTCGGCATTTGATTGTAATGAACTCCACGCATACCATTGCTTTCCCTGGAATAATACGCTACGACTTCCGTGGTTCGAGCAATTCTGTTGCTCAAACACACGTTTACCTAATCATGTGGCTTAAGTCAGTCCTTTGAAACATATGTCAGTAGTCAGCTAGTAATTTCAGCTTGTCAGCTTTTTATTAATTCCAATAATGTTACTATTTTATATTCATCACTGCGCTAGTCCCAGTCCCATACCAGATTCTCACCTCGAAGTCCGGGGTGGGTCGTTTCAATTTTATCTATACTATCATTATTTTATTCTTATTTATAAAAAAAGAGTATTAGTAAAATTACTAGTATTTAGCCCTCCCCAGCTAAGAAAAATTGCTTATTTTAGGAATGGGTTCCCGTCGGTAGTATAATTGCCAGAATTTGAATCCGAGACATCTCATCCTACCAAGATCAACTCCTTAACTATTAATCTACCGACGCTATATTACTTAATGTCACTACAATTAGTGATCTTTTAGACAATGTATAACAGAAGACACTTACATAGAAAATATACGTCTTTGTACAAAGGTTCCATCACTTAGGTAACATAGATTACGAAGATCTTTTATGCATTCTTTTCGAAGTAATAAATTTACGTCAAGGCATAAGTTTGACTTATTGTTTCGCGAGCTCTAAATCAATATTATATTGAGAAGAGACATTTATGTTCGTATTGAGAATACGTGTCTGTTTACTAAATATTAGATCGAAAAACTAAATTGCAGAATGTAGTTATTCGTCCTATTTTGCAGATATTTTTTTATACCACCAGACAAGTACACGGCCCACATGTTGGCAAGTGGTCACTGTGTCCTATGGACGTGTGCATCACCAGAAGCGTCACGCTTGTAGTGCCGATCCTGTACGAACCTTCTAATGCCGTTCTTGAAGAACCCCATATTGTGGTTGTTTTTTCAATATTTCAAGGTAGAATTTAAATCTTTTACAAGTGAGTGCCATGCCGGTTTTAAGTATTGGCACTTGGGAGCCCAGGGTCCGGTTTAATTGGTTTATTTTGGATTCAACCTTCCAACCTCCAGAGGACAGCCTGTCCTCTATCCTCGTCTGTTAATCTACAGGTATACTAGTTCGCAGGTTGTTGACCTGCGATGACAAAAACTTGCCAAATAAATATTTATTAACATACATATATTTCTAAGTAAAGATGAATTACGTATACAATTATAATCTGTGAGTAGGTTACATAATGTCACCTGAGATCTTCGCTTGAAATGACATAATGTAACTATGTTTGTAATTTTGTATTGTGTACACCTGTGTGTACTGATGACATTGTGTGTTTGTACACAATGTTTGCACGTATGACATTTAACGCCAATTCTAGAAATTGAATAACGTCACGAATACACCAACGCTTACACATTTCGATATCGCAAACAGTATTTGAATTTGATGACGTACGAATACAATTGATTCGTTGAATAGAGATAACCTTAGTGTGTAGAATCAGGGTCTGTACATTGTTTTGTATTAACATTAAAAATATACAGTTTTTCGAGTGTATGTAATTCACTATCTTAGCAAGAGGAGGAAGGGTATATTTGGGTGATTATTTGTCCATGTTTCGCACAAAAACATCTTAACGGATCTGTCAAATATTTGGTTTTGATTTTATTTATAGTTTGGAATACTTTTTATCGCCTATTCCACATATCCCTACTGATCTATTCAAATTAAAAAAAATCCACATTTAGCTAACTGAGGGGAATACTTTTCCACTTTTCTCTACTGATAAATTATTTCAGGAAATTTTTATCCCAGAAATAGAAATATTTCAGTTTCACCCACGTTCAAAAGTTAATAAACAAGTGGGAGTCGGACTCGCGCACTAAGGGTTCCGTACAAAATTGGATTTAGAGACGAAATCCGTTAGGTTTTGATGGCGATGACTTGAAAGTTTAATTTTTGCACAGTTTCAAGACGTCACAGACCTGAGTATGTGATATGAATTTCCTCTTGATATCTTCACGCATTCCTGAGAAAAAGGTCTTGACAGACAGACGGACCGATAGATGGATAAAGAAGTGATCCTATAAGGGTTCTGTTTTTTCCTATGAGGTAGGTACGGAATCCTAAAAACGACTTGACGGATCTGGAAAATATTTGGTATTGCTTATTTATAGTCTGAAATATTTTCCATCCCAGAAATAGGAATATTTCGGTTTCACTCATGTTCAAAAGCAAATTCTAATAATAGCGCTAGTCATTTCAATAAAATGTTATTTTGTTGAAGCTTAAGGTCATTCTGTTAAAGTACTTAAACGCCCGTAATAAGTAACAGTGTTTTTCATTTTACACTTAACATGTCCTATCACACTTAGACATAAAAGTGATCTGCCGCCCCGGGGTATATAGAATCAGTCCCGTACTTTTGCAACTCACACTTACTCAATGGTATCAAATGGTAGGTACTCCATGCGAGTGACAGAGATAGATTTTATGCATATCCCTTTTTGTGCATTTTGAACCTTTCCGTATTCTGATTTTGAATTAGTGAAAAACAAAAGAAAATATCTGCAACAGTAATATCGTTATAGATCAAACCTGGTGCATATTAGATGTATGTTTGAAAAATGTGCAAACAACATTGCACCTCATTGTTGTGTAAGTCGCTATTTATTTAAATTTTGTATGAAAGATAACTTTCTGTACAAAAGGTGCATAAGGCTCTGCCAAGAACTTCGAGGTCGAAGCCAATCTCCCTCAGGGCGGTGGTATGAGTACATCTGCGAATCGATGGGTGAAGGTCTGGCTCAGTCTTTTTCTACTTCGTAACTTAGTCGCTCCCTTAAAATCCAACTTTTGCAAGTGCAAGCTAAGATTGACACTCAGATGATGACGATGAGAACTTTTTGTTTGAAATCCTTTTCGTAATCAGGGGTTTTACTTCGCTTAAGTAAATATTGAAAAAGTAGTTCTTTCATTAAACCAATTTGGACTATAATAATAGTGATAATGAAGTTCGGTAACGAAAATACAATGGACTAAATTAATAAATCATTTATTACAGAGATCTCTTATTTGATTTTCATTAATCTCAATGTGTGTATATTAATTAATCAAGTAATGATCACTTGAAATAATAATGAAACATATTTTCAATACATATAAAATTAATTTTCAGTGAAGACTGAGGGTATTCATATTCATATTATAAGAAGAATAACGTGAACCAATATTACCCTATTGTGAAGGCTTTTCGTAATAATTTGCAGATTTTCAGAGATTGTTAATATAATATTGGTTTAGGTATATTTTATTTTAGATTAAGTTTCAATTAAATATTAAGTTTATGTATCTGCCATATGACCTCTAAATTCAACTGCTACTGCGTTGGGTATATTAATTTCAAGCACGTAGTTAATTTACCGTACTTTACACTCTGAAAGTTCAACGTTTATTGTTGTTGTTTATGAAGTAATTTTGGCGTTTATTGCTAAACATCGTCGTTACTCACGTTATAAATTAAATAGATACCAAATCTATAGCCAAAAATTAATTGAATAAGCCCTTTTTGGGTCAGAAGACTGATTGTGTTTAATTATAATCAAAGATAAAAGTTGATTAATACTAGAATATTTGCAAAGTCTATTTTTTTAAATATTGGAATGATGTCAATAATTCTGGACTTAGAGACGCATATCTATGTTGTATAGTCAGGCACCAGTATCAGCGTTTTAGTACAGCACAGTACATAGTAATAAAGAAGTAAAAATAAATTCAACCTCATTATAATATTATTATTATTTTATACGTAAATCAGAACTTGTATTACAGAATGCCAGTTGAATGCAAATATCGTATCAGTGAAGAATCTACCGAGTTTATTCTTCGGCGATATTACAATCTCGTCACGTAGGGAACCTCTACGCCGTAGCATTGCGTAGCAAAGCCTACGATTTTTCTAAACATTCTACTTAACCGAATTTTATTTCTTTCTATTATAGAAACAGTCAGGAGAAAAATATAATACTGCCACTTTATTGAACTATTATTTTGACTAGTAAATACTTACTTTGTTTTAAATCTATGGTTGAAAATGTTGATGTTGAAACGAATCACATTTATTAAGTTGTTTTTTTTTTTAAAAGTCCGACTGCTGCTGAAAAATTAAAACATGTTTGATAGCAGGCGGTAGCCAATAATTTTCTTTTGATTTATGATTTACAAATAGGTACCACCTGCTATAAAATTTGTTTCAATCTTCCCTTTTTTCTTTCGAAGTAGTAGTCGGGCTTTTTATTTTTTAATAATATTCACTATATTTTGAGTTTGAGTGGCTAAAAACTGTATGCATGTAGGAGGTGTCTACCAATTAGAATAATATTACATGAAATGATAATAAGCTCGGATAAATTGTAACTGTGGGAAATAACCCATTTTACAAGAATTGAATAAACTTCATTGACGATTACTTGGGTTAAGGTACCTGTTAAAGTTGTATTCATGTATGTGAGTAGGGTCACACGATCTGTTTGCGGACGAAGGAGGCTGAGTACCGCATCAATCTCTTGAGTGTCAAACTGTGTCAAACGTTTATAGGGATATAGGGATAGATAACCGTCTATTGATGGGAAGGTTCAGCCTTAAAATCAATAAAACGTTCTATTTTCGAAACATGGTCGTGACACAACTATATTTTAATATCCGATGCTAATGATGGTAATATAGAAACCGAGTGTGATGCAAAAATGTAATGCCATATTTAAAACAGTTATGTAATTTTGAAATTGCTTTTCGTAAGCCTCAACACAAAAAAAGTTTATAGTAATAATGAATTGAACAGGCGAGTTTCATAAAATAACATCCTTATTTTTATCAATAGGTTTGTAAGAAAACATTTGGTACAATTTATTCTGGCGCAGCCAATCAATTTGCACTATTGAATCGTTAACATGAGTAGATCATATTAAAACGTAACATTGATGTTACAGACGCACGGTATTATTTTAGTAATAATGAGAAGGTACTTGTATTTTTTTATAGGACACGTCAATTTGACTTCGCCTCGCCTGATGGTAAGCTGACTAAAATTAATGCGCATTTGTAAAATCTAATCGGTTTAAAAGAATGAGTCAATAAATTGAAACAAAACATCGTTGTGGACTAATCGTGTTTATTTATTCTACCTAAAGTTTATAGCGATAATAACTTTCTAACAATACCCAAGGATTTGATAACTTTTCACAGAAGTTATCACAATTATTATCCACAATTTCATTAGTTTCTTTACTTTATTCTTTTAATTTTCATTTAAAATGAACGCTTAGAATCTTTTGAAAACTTTATGATTAACGATTAATGTGATAAAGTGTTGTCACTCGAGCATTTTGTAATCTAACGTTTAAAAATTAAATTAAAGCCAGGCCAAGCCGAACAACTAGCTATAAATAAAATGAATTACTAAATGTGTTCTTAAACTAAAAATAAAAAATACTAACTGTATTGCTCCACTAATAAAATATACGAGAAAACCGCAGACAAAATATGGTTATTTAACAAAATAGCCTAATTCTCAACAACAATACAGTTCTAATTATGTATGAACATACACCCTAGCTAATTAATTTATTAATTATTACATGTTAAGCTCTTCATACCTCCACTAACTACACACGAAGATCCATCACTACAGATATTAATCCATGTCTTTCATAATTAACTAATATTGTGTACCAGCTTTGTCAACATAGCGGGATTTAATGCCTTTGTTGTGTTTATTAGATCCTATGTTTATTAAGGTCATACAATCCTTGTCGCAAATAAGCTTCTTAGCACTATTAGAGAACTTATTAGTCTATTTAATCGTACCTATTTATAAATTGTAATGTTAAGTCTATATAATCGTATCTATGTATTTATAAATTGCGATGTTAAGCCCCAATTACGAACAGGGCTTACGATAAAGAAGACACTTTTAAAAATGTGGAAGAGAAGAACAAAATAATGAATTTTCGAAAGCAAGTACGAATGGATTATGGTTCTGAAGTTATGTTTTTACAATATTGTGACCTAAATTATAGGTAATGATGTATTATTGAATTTTGATAAATAGTTTTGTTACCTAGAAACTAGAGAGAAAGAGTCTAAGAAGAGTAAAATTAATTGAATGAAATTAAATGAGATAGCCGGTTCGATTTCTGTACCTAAGCATAAAATAATACAAAAGTGCATGTATTATACGGAGAGACATAAATGTCAGTCATGTCATATTCAACTCCCTAACGAGCGCAGAGTCCATTTGGTATGCATTCCATACCGTCTTTTTTCCTCAAATTGTGAATGAATTGCGCATTTATTTGTCAAAGAAATGGTTCATTGTGGCAAAAAAAAAACACTTTTTTCGGTGTAATAATAATATGCATAATTGTATCACCAAACATTTTTTACTGGTCAGATGAGATACGAAAATGAATACGTATGCCACCCATAGTCCGAAGCTCTTTAACGTACACAAAGCTTTGCGTAAACATATTAATTCATTTCCTCGCATTGAAATTTTTATATTAACAGTCGCCTTTAAAACAATGGTAAAAAAAAAGTATTTCACGTATAAATTATATCCAAAAATAGAAAGGATGAATTACTTTTATTCTAAAACAGGCATTTTATAAAGCTTTCTTCTGAAGAGGGTGGTGATTGAGTGGTTACGAATTGGTGACTTGTTAAGTTCAATGGTCAAAAGGATAGGCAGGAGTATTTTATTGCCCACTTATTACAACGAAACCTATACAAGCAATACCTGCCGATTCCGAAAAATAGAAATGATCAATACACAATGTATCGCTTGTACTAAACAAGGCCTAGGAATTCATTTAGAGCTTAAATATAGAAGAACTAGACTATGGAATAAAATGCTGCGATATTCTACATAGAACTAAAGTGAGCTTAGTGTAACTAGGTACCTTGGGTTATGGGTTCATGCACAGAAAAATATCGTGCGAAAAATCCCCGCGGATACCTCCCCCGCCGGAGCCGGAGGAGGAGGTTATGTCGGACTCGAACCGACTAAAACGCACGCCGACTGTGGGCCGCCAGTTGCCGGAGGTGAGATTGTTGTAGCCATATCCCTCGCACCCCGGCCGACCCAGGGCCATATCTCTCGATCTGGCCCTCTCCCGATGTGGGGACCGTAGAGTCCCCAACTCGCCCCCGGGTATGGGGAGGCACGCAATGCGCACCGCCGCCGTGGCCTGCTTCTGCTAGGGTGACAGGCGGCTCCACCCGTCACCCCCAGGCCCGCGCTCATGGGGGACGGAGGTCGTTCTGCGACCTCCGACGCCCGAGTTGCCGTCGCTCGTTACGGGCCGCGCGGTTAGCGATTCTCCTACGCTCTTCGCGGGCCGCAAGGTCTGCGATTCTCCTTCGCTCCCGCTCCGCCTCCCATTTCACGAGCATTATTTGCTCGCAGAAGGAGGCGCCGGCGGCCCACGCATCCGCGCAGCGAACCATCGCTGCGAGCAAAGTAGCGAGCGTGAGAACTCTCACTCCCAATATATTAGGAACCTTACCATTAACTGAGGAATCATAACTGTTAAATTCTATGAGTTCAAGTTTATAATACATATATAATGTAGATAATTTATTTGGTTTTATAAATACAAAATTTAATTATACATAGAAAGCCTCCAGACCACAACTAATGCGCTATTAAGGTATACAAAATTTGCATTTAGCGGGAATCGAAACCTTTGACTTAGCAGTCGAACACACACATGCACCACAGAGATCATCACAATTGCTATATTATGCTATAGAATAAAGATTCCTACTCGATTAGCCAATAACTCGGTCTGAATTGACACGACTGCCATACCCGAATCACGTTTGACTAATTGTTTCCACAGCATTATCTTCTTTGATCCACTCCACTACGTCCTTCTACGAGATGAAGTCGTCGCAGATGGACGGGAGCGCAGTGAAGCAATAATAGTAACTTGTTTCACTGCGGTCCCGACCTACTGCAAGGACTAACCGTTGAGATGTCTGGTTGCCCGTAGCGAAGAATTTGTCCTTCCATTGAGGGGTTCAAAACGTTGACAGTGTAGTGTAAGGATCAAGTTAGAGTATTTTTGACAGCATTCATATCCTCCTACCCATTTTTACAATAGTAATTCTTACCTGAAATGATCACTAAACATCATTTACTGGCTTCATGCCTCCCGATGGAATTTCTCAGGCATGCCATTCACCACTACCCACTCGGTAGGTCTATACAGGGCGTCCCACGGCGATGCCACATGGAGGGCAAGTACCTTAAATCCTTAAGTTAGCTCATTTTACTTAAAGGAGACATCATTTTATTTTTAAAAAGAAACAAAACTGCATTCAAAGATTTTTAAAAATTCGCTTGCCACACCCGGAAATCGAACCGACAAAAATCCGAAAAAGTAACATCCTGTATTTTTATGGCATCAATCGATAGTGTCAATCATAAGGATCAAATTTCTCTAAGAAACATGGTAATTTAAATGAAAGGAAGTCCTTGAAACCTAAAATTATCAATTCAATTTGGTAAAATAAAACACTTTCTTTTAAGGTATACCTATCAACACTAGAGATATCTTTGATGTTTATTTAGTAAAATGAGTACTAAATGAATGAACTTTGTTACCTGTTTAGAATGTAACTTTATTGGGCAACTGCATGGCATGAGGTATGTAGGTAGGGTAAGTAGAGTAGGTAGTTATTTTTGGGTGCTTGATTAGAAACCTGCACGCGGTGTACCCTGGGAAACGAAAATGGCGAGAGAATTGCCCTATTGGATCAACTTATAACCTGTTAATTAAGACGGCGTGCGGTTTTAGTCGGTTTGAGTTCGACATACCTAAATACTGCTGACCAGCAGCGGTCTCAGCACGATAAAAAAAGAAAAATAATTTAAATATGGAATTTTATTGTTAATATGGTATCAGATGGATGGATGAACTTTGAGTTAAAGTGTTTTATTTTGCCAAATTGAATGTATAATTTTAGGTTTCAAGGACTTCCTTTCGTTTAATTTACCATGTTCCTTAGAGAGATTTGATCATTATGATTGACACTATCGATTGATGCCATAAAAATACAGGATGTTACTTTTTCGGATTTTAGTCGGTTCGATTACCGGGTGTGGAAAGCGAATTTAAAAAAATCTTTGAATGCAGTTTTGTTTCTTTTTAAAAATAAAATGATGTCTCCTTTAAACAAAATGAGCTAACTTAAGGATTTAAGATACTTTCCCTCCATGTGGCATCGCCGTGGGACGCCCTGTATACATCAGTTACCAAATTTTCACCCCCGATTTGTACGATGGTGATAGGTATCACATTTTATCACATTCATATATAATTATCTTTCTATCTACCGACTTATCACAACAACATAACTTGTATAAAAAATAAATACTGAGTGGGAACCGAACCCGCGAACAATTAGCAGTCGAACAAACATATGCACCATAGAGATCATCACAATTGCTATATATTATAATATAGATTAAAGATCTCTTTAACTTATAGATTATTAAGATTCTCGTTAACTTATAAAGTAACTATCGTACGCCAATAACTCAGTTCATTGGCACGACTGCCATGCCTGAATCACGTGTGACGAATTTTCACAGCATTATCTTCTTTGATCCACTCCACTACGTCCTTCTACGTGCTGAAGTCCTCGCAAGGTGGTCGGGAGCGCAGCGAAGCAATAATAGTAACTTGTTTCGCTGCGGTCCCGACCTACTGCAAGGACTAACCGAGACGTCAGGTTGCCCGTAGCGAATAATTTGTCCTTTCATAGAGGGGTTCAAAACGTTGAAAACAGTGTAAGCGCCAAATTGGAGTATTTTTGAAAGCATTCATGTCCTCCTACCCATTTTAAAGATAGTGATTCTCACCTGAAATTATCACTAAACATTGTACATTTACATACCTCCCGATGGAATTTTTCTGGCAGGCCATTCACCACTACCCACCCGGTACTATAAATCAGTCAACAATTTTTCACCCCAGAGTGGTACGAGGGTGAGAGGTATCACATTCTATTTCATTCTTATTCAATTATCTTTCTATCTATCGACTTATCACAGCAACATAACTTGTCTGAAAAATGTGTACTGAGTGGTAATCGAACTCGCGACCTCTGGCTTAGCAGTCGAACACACAAATGCGCCACAGAGATCATCATAATTGTTATATTGTGCTATAAAACAAAGATCCCTATTCTCATTAACTTATAAAGTAACTATCTCTGAATTGTTCGTTGGCGCCATTCCCATGCTTTTACAACGTTTGTTGAATTGTTTCCACAGCATTCTCTTCTTTGATCCACTCCACTACGTCTTTCTATGTGATGAAGTCCTCGCAAGGTGGTCGGGAGCGCAGCGAAGCAATAATAGTAACTTGTTTCGCTGCGGTCCCGACCTACTGCAAGGACTAACCGAGACGTCAGGTTGCCCGTAGTGAAGAAGTAGTACCTCTATTGATGGGTTCAAAATACTGGAACTTGGAGCTTCTTGCCACCTGATGGAACTTTCATTCAACACTTTCCACTCGGGCAGATTTCCACCCCCGAGTCGTACGAGGGTGATAGGTATCACATTCTGTTACAAGGTATCACATTCTTAAATAATTATCTTTCTATCTACCAACGTACAACAGCAACTTGGTTGTATAAATTGTTCATCATTATGTCCCGTTTTTCCTCGTAATTAATCTTTAATCTAACAGCTAAACAGACAGAGACCATCTGTAACACGCGATAACGATCAAATCGGAAACTCTCTGCAGTAGATTTTATTACTTAAGATCCGAGAAAAGTATAAAATATGCTAAAAGTTATCCAAGCGTATAAGTATCCTTGTAATTAATGACTAACTCATTAAAACTTCCGGCACTTTACAAACTTCTATCTGTAACTATCTCAATGAACTATTCTCTCTTAAACTTAGTTTAATCGTAGCGTGTGGGTTTCTAACTTTGTTTCTACTTGTAGGTTTTTTTCTCAAGTGAAAATTAGAATTAGTACCTCTAATAAAAGAAAACGATTCACGCCTGCACAGGTTTTAATTTTTTTAGATTTTATGTGTGTAACGATTGTGGTGCGTGTGGAAAATCAGTATATTGGCTTTTACTGAAGCGACTGCCGTCTGATCTTCCAATGTACGTAATCAGGTTAGGTTGACTTTGACCTCGAAGGTGTTGGCACGGCCCTGTGCCCCCCAAAAAGATTGTCTATTAAACCATCAGAATGACGACCCATTGATACAGTATTCAGGATCATAGCTTAATGTACTGTATAATGAACGTCGTCATAGCGGTTACTCGTTTTAAATGTGTCCCTACGGGAGACTTCAGGTAATTTCACACTAGGTGAAATCTACTTGACGTTAATTACCTACGTCTAGACTGTGGTAAATTAATTGCAGTAAACTAAGGGAACTACTGAATAGCACTGTAGGCGGATGGAACTTTCACTTGTCTGATTGCTACAAAATAGTGCTACAAAGAAAACGACATCATACAATCTAAAAAAGTTAAAAATCAACTTGTAATAATCGTACATTCTTCGATTGTTGCTCCTAATACAACAAAATTTGAGTCTACTTTTATCTCACTACAAGCATTTGCTCTTTGTGCATAAGTGTACCATTATGATATTTCTCTCCAACCTGAGTGAATGAGCGTAAAAATGATGCCTCATTTTTCACAACCTTTACGATTTTCAAGTGCCATCTATCGTAAGAGAGTGAGATACAACAGGTCTAGAATATTAGGGTAATGGGCATAAGTGAAAGACGAGGCTACAAACCATCAGGATGTTTTGTTATTATGAATCGTGACTTATTTTAATTAGTATTATATTGTAGTATTAGCTTTGTTTAAATAGCTACAATATTTTCAGTCATAGGGATATCAACTGCTGATATAATTTATGAGTGGCCATCTGCGTCTTCGTACGCGTGGAGTTTGTTTTACATCCTTCGTAAAATCTGTTCTTAGCGGATGTCTACACCTTATAAGGAACCTATTTTCCAAATACCAAGTTTGCTGGTGTTATAGTTTCTGAGATTTTATGTGAGTGGTATTTCGCTTTTATATACATAGATTATAAATGTATGTAACACAAACTTTTGCCTACAAATATCTTTTACAGTTAAGAGTTATGCCAGTCTAAACAGCACTAATACATCCAGGCATTCCACTTAACCACATGCTCAAAGTTGTTCAACCACAAAATTAATCTTTCTACATACATTTTCGATATTTAGGGATTTGTTATTTCGTAACAAGCAAGGCTAAATAATTTAATTTTAAAACGATTAAATTAATTAATGAAAGGATGTAGTGGTCAAAAATTGTAAGAGTCATGGTTTGATTTCGGCAAAGATAAATAAATAAGACAAAACTGTTTTGTCATGTCCTCAGTGAGGTGATATCCACTGGTCAAGCTGAAGTATTTATAAAAGAGAATGAAATTGAATGAAAAAGAATCACAATTGTATCAAAAACTTGTTGGTTTAAGTTTGATTTGATTGATCGAAGATTTTCTGTTGAGAAATTCTTAACACAAGTAGCAGTAGGAGACACAGGCAGCCGTTAGTAAATTATATCAGCAGTTGATATCCCTATGACTGAATGATTAAAATATTGTAGCTACAAACAAAGCCAATACTACAAAATATTACTGATTAAAATAAGTCGCGATTCATAATAACAAAACATCAGATGTGTTGCAGCCTCGTCTCGATACAGAATGTATGTGTTTAAGTAATTTCGGGACAAAGTTTATTTCCATACAATGGACTAGTAGATATTTTCATCTGTAGGTATATCCCACAATAGGTCCGATGTCGGGCATACTGGTCACTTTTAATTGGCTCGAACTTGCGTAACCACCTGACCAAACTCGCTCCGCGGGTTAGAAAGTTTTGTAGGTACCTGTTGAGTGGATTTATATGATTTGAACAGAAATCTGCTTTGCTACAAGGCATTTATTTGAATGTTTTACCTGCATGAGTGTTTCAAGGTATTTTCTTTCTGTTTTAACATTCATTAAAGTAGCTATACACCTATGTAATAGGTATAGTCTCATGTCAACTGCAAGCAATTGTCACGGTTTCTAATCACGCCTAATGAATTATGCAATTCTATCAGGCTATACTAATTAAGTTTGTGACAATGTTCAACATAACATTTCTACATTCGGACTATTCTGTATTTGTTAGTAGTAACTTGTATTGGACCACCTTACACCCTAGTATATGAGACCCGAGACGGCGTGCGGTTTTAGTAGGCTTGAGTCCGACATACCTAATCGACAGTTATGTCCATTATTCTGGCGATTTTAGCACGATAAAAAAGATATCCTTACTAGTAAATTAGTACTGTGGCAAATAAGATGCCGCAATGGAGTGCCTAGACACAAACTATTTAATTTTCTGATGTCATTTCGGTATTGTTCTTTTCTGCTTGTTTCGTCAACAAAATGTCATCGTCATCATCAACAAAATCTTCAACAAAAAAAAAAAACGACAACAAACAACAAAATCGTAAACAAAAAGGTGTACTATGTGTACACATTATAAGTACATATCCGTACTAACTTATTTAAGTATATTTACATGTTCACTGTTTTATGTCTACTTTACTTAACTTACTAGACTGATACTTCGAGCACTTACCTCGACAAATCTCTGCATCACCCTAAGGTTGACTGGTAGAGAATGCCCTTGGCATTAAGTCCGCCTTTGTACACTTATTTCATAATTGTGCATGAAGATTAAATAAAAAAAAAATAATAATAATAATCGGAGCTCCATAGTCGGAGTCTCTTAAAGTTACAATTCTAATGATATCAAATTATATTATTGTATATTATTTATTGATTGTGTTGCTGTTTAATTTATTCGAGTATAGAGTAGGTATTTGTGCACCTTCAATAGTAGAAGAGAATCATAAAAACATTGAAATGTACATGTACAGTAAAAGACTTTCAAATTGACATTTATTTTTTAATAAGAAGCACGAGAAATTTTGTTCTTAAGTGTAATGAGAGTTTTCTTTACAAAAGCAAAGACGCCAGTGATAACGACAAAAAGAAATATAAACGAACGAACTTCCTGCCATGGCTTTCCCTAGAGACTTTAATACAGAGTTCTATAAAAAGGAAAAAACGGCTTTTACAGGGCCGGTAAGGCTATATTTGCCCAAATATTTGTTAAAAGAGTGAACAAAATTCTTTGCATACTGCGTATTGAAACACATATATTTATGATTCCTCATCATCATAAATAGGTATATGTGGCCGAATAAGGCGAATGAGAAACATGATAATAAAGTCTAGTATGCGCTAGGTAACATTGATTGGTAGCTCCGCTCTAGCTTTAGCCTTCTAACCTAATGTATCCAAGTCGGTTTGGGCGGAGTGGACATCCAACTAGGTACAGCACAGTGTCCACTCCGCCCAAACAGACTTGGATAGATTAGATTAGAAGGCTAATGCTGGAGCGGAGCGGAGCGGAGCTCTCGCATTAGCCTTCGTGGTTATTTTTTTTTATAACCATCAAGAAATTTTATCCTCAAAATTAATCTATTATTACTATTATATAATTGTAAAGTGGTCGTGTCTGTACATTGGAGATATTTAAAAAAAAAAATTACTTGGGTTATGTTATGTTAACGATACTAAAAACGAAATTTTTTTTTTGAATTTCCTGTCTGTTTGTCTGTTTGTTCGCGATGGACGCAAAAACTACTGGACGGATTTTGATGCGATTTTTTTTGTTAGAAAGGGCTTGATCAGACTTAAAATCTTACGTTTGTTTGATCGCAATTGGTTGAGTAGAACCGAAGATATGAGCAAAGGTCGCGTTACCCGAGATGCACGCGGGCGGAGCCGCGGGCGAAAGGCTAGTTATTTAATAAAACCTCAAATTGGACCATAGCGTATTGGACTAATCGCGAATTGGACCAATAACGTATTGGACTAATCGCGAATTGAACCAATCGCGAATTGCACCAATCGCGAATTGGACCAACCGCGATTTTGTCCTGTTTTTGACAATTGGACCAAACGCGTATTGTACCAAACGCGACTAAACGCGTACATGTTGCGCGTCGTAGGTACATATTGTGTAACGTTGCCGAACTTATTGAGCGTAACGTGTTGCGCGGCAAATGTGGCCTAGTACATACGAGGCTTTATTAACTTACATATTACACTTTTTTGACAAGACGTGATGACTAGGTTACAGCTCGTTACACAGTGTTGTCATATTATAATCAATTAGTCTAAAAAGGCAAATTGTGAAGTACATACTTATTAGGTTCTTCTAATATCATCCTTTTCTCTCTTCTAGGGGAGATACCGGGGGAGGCCCCATCGCCTTATTATACCCTATTTTCGGCTAACCCCATATTGTTAAACGGTAAACTTGAACAAAGTGTGCACGTCTTAGACATTAATAAGCAATAAAGGCCGCAGATAATATTTTTATTCGTTATAGTTTTCCTTATGACCGAAGTGTACGTGCACAAGAAAGTTTTATCCAACTAATAAGGAAAGGTTTCGATTATAAGTCTGGTAACGTGGAATAATATCTATCTGTATTTAGTAAGATTGCATTAGTCAGCTATTTGAGGTATGAATATAGATAGTAAAATATTATAGACTAGCTGTCCCGGTGAACTTCGTACCGCCATATTTTTCCCGTTCCCGCTGCACTTATTTTCTCATCCTTTAAACCTTCCCTGGACACCCACAAATATTTCAAGACTAAAATTAGCCAAATCGGTTCAGCCGTTCTTGAGTTATAAAATAATAACGAAAAGTGGCATTGATTTTTATATATTAGATTAGTAGTTGCTCGTGGTTCCACCCACGTGAATAATTAGTCATGTTCCCGCAGAACAGTGACATATTACCGGGATAACAGTAATCAATGTGCTATCCCAAACTATAATTAATCTCTGTGCCATCAACCAGATGCGATCAGATATTTTTGCCTTAAAAACTCACAAACATCCATTTATCTTCACAAACTTTCACATTTTTATTATTAGTAGGCTAGGAGCATTAGGACTTATTGTTTAGTGCAAGTTTTGCTTTTATTAAGGTCATAGGTTGTCATATTAACTTAGAGAAGTCTATATAGTTTAACAACAGTACTAATTGGTGCTAATGTAAAACATGTAAAAAAGGTGGTTGGATGTACGTGTGTGAGTGGCAAGTAGTGTGTGAAAGAGTAACAAAATTCTTTCACGCAAAAAGGATTGAACGGTACGGCATGAATTTTAGCACGGAAACGGAATAGTCTAGAATAACAAATCGAGATTAGGCACGTTTATCCCGGGAATAAGATATTGCAAGTCGTGGGATCGGGAACAGGTATTTTACGCAAGTTGGCATATAGGTATACTTAGTTGTTTCATCGTAATTTGCGTAATAAAAGCAGGTGAGATTTGTTAGAGAAGAAAGTGAAAATGTATAGATGTATTATAGATAAGATTATAAGTAAGATTCCTAGTCGCTGTGAATGTCCCTTGAATTTAATATGAGCAGTTACGTAGCCCGAAATAACCCGAGAACTAGCCTTTCATGTGTAGTTTCCACTTCAAATAGTGTGTTTATTAATTCCTCTCTGTGGGTCGAGTTTAAAGAAACAATTTAAGGTAAGGTATAATTTTAGCGTCTGTATGTCTAGACTAAAAGTTACTGAAGTTTGTACCTATTTATCATTTTATATAAATTACTATTATACTTTGTACTTTTAAGCATTCAAGTCAAAGTCCTTTTAAAAGACATTCAGTCTGTTTAAATGCACTTCCAAAATTATTTATAAGATTTAGTTTGTCTGGTACATAAGTGCTATGAAGCTGAGCGTACTATTATACTTTTATTTAATAGCTCTGAAAAAAATCTATGAAATATCGAGTAAATGTTAACGTATTATGGTGTGTTTATTATTTTTATTAATTAAAAAGGCAGACACTGCATTCATTAGGTTTGAATTGACAAGGTCGCACTCGCTTGGTGCCAGAACATCAGTCCAAAAGGCAACCTCTCGATTTAATTCTATTAAGTCTAAATATCTTCTGATACCACATATCTAGAATGTTTAAAGAGATGCGCAACATAATCGTCCTGTTTTAGATATCTATTAATAGTTTCCTCAGCCAAGTTCAAATAATATAGAATATCATGTTAGCAAGTTACATGATATCCTTCCATAGAATTACATTCAGTAATAGATTTTACGAGATGCTCTAATATTCAAAGCCATCTTGAATTCGGCTATTGCCCTTGTGTGGGGTTAAATTAATATACTTAAGACACACACACACACATATTTATACCCCTTGTCGAAATCGGGCATCAAATACTAGACCTCATACACACCAGCAACGCACGTTACCGCTAAACCGCAATAATAGGTACTAGCTATATTTTAGCTGTAATTAAAATTTTCCGTAGCAATCAGCCTGATTGCTAACATAGAGTTTTCAACTATCACGGTTCAATGAACTTCAATGTTAGTGCTATTACTTTGATTGGTGTAGTCTGAACGTGTTTGCGGAGTTGATAATTGCAGAACTACGTGTAAAATTAGTCTGTGTTCGCCACTCAATTTGCGGTGTTCGTGGATACAAATTATAGGTATAGCAAAAATGTTCCGTATATCAGAAAAGTGTTTTATTTTATTTGTGAATCTATGAACACGTCTGCATAACATACATACCTACAAACCTACATATAAATATGCCGGGTATAACCCTGAGGCAGAGGCGAATTAACAAACACATTTCACCAATCATTGTATTCGGTCCCACGTAATAGGGGTGAGCTTATTACCGTGTTCCAGACGCTATTGTTGACTCGAGCCATGCATCTGAGACTGAGTCTGTGCTGTATATATCTGTCTGATGTTAAACAGCCCTATCCCTTGCAACTGCATAACAAAGTCAAACAAATTCTTGACTTAGCATAGTAAGTATTAGTGAATACAGAGTTATGTAAAAAGGTGTATGCATAACAATGCAGGCAATACTGCGCTCTTAGCAACTCTGGCTCTTGTGCAAGCAACAAGCAACAAGAGAATGTTTGTATGTATGTATGTATGAAGTTTGGACCACTGAATGCATAATCGAGAATGAATATTGGCACGTCACTTGTTAGTGATTTGTGTGAAACTATTTATTGGAACACAAAGTTTATGCATCGTAAAGGCTAGTTAACAATATAAATCGTGGTGTTATAAGGGATATAATAAACCGTGCGACAAAAATAATAAATGGATGACTGATAATGAGTTACTTTAAATACTGAGTGGGCGACTAAAATACTGAGTGACCCGTGATACAGAAAGTGTGTTGCTAAATTGTGAAGTTATGAGGATTCGAGTATAGCGCGCCTCAACTTGGATAGGTTAGGTTAGAAGGCTAACGCGGGAGCGGAGTGGAGCGGAGCTCCCGCTTTAGCCTTCGTGGTTATTTTTTTATAACCATCCAGAAATAGTACATTCAGTAATTTTGACACCCATAAATTGAATAAAATGATTTTTAATAGATTTCTACTACCTATTATTTTTACTAGCTGCTTTTCGGATTAATTTGTCACCGCGTTAAATACATGCCGTTTTTATTATACTCGTAACACTAGCTGTTGTCCACGGCTCCGCCCGCGTGGATGTCGATTATCGTGACCAAACGTAGCCTATTTGTTATTCTGATGTATCATCACTATCACTTCACTACATATTATAAAACAAAGTCGCTGTCGCTGTCTGGCCGTTCCTATGTATGCTTAAATCTTCAAAACTACGCAATGGATTTTGAAGCGGTTTTTTTTAATAGATAGAGTGATTCAAGAGGAAGGTTTATATGTATAATATATGCATAATATTGTAAAGAAACGCTGATAAATTTAGAGATATGCAGCGGGAACGGGATCAGAAAGTATGGCGGTACGAATTCGCCGGGTCAGCTAGTAAGCTATGTTATTGCAAAGTTTCATTAAAATCCATTCGGTAGTTTTTACGTGAAATAGTAAAAAGTTTAAGTAGTAAGTATAGATGGCTATACCACGCTATACTTACAAACTTTCGCGTTTATAATATTAGTAGGATAAGTACTTATCTGGTGAACTAATAAGGTGATTAAAGATAATTAAATTCAATGTAAAAGGATAAAGCATGAAGATTTTATTAAATCTTCATGCTTTATCATTTTACATTGAATTTAATTATCTTTTAATATATTTTAATATAGTATATTAGGTATAGGTATATTTTAATATAGTGCCCATATTATTCAAAGTAAATACATACATGGCTTTGAGTCGAGAAAATTAATTTACGCTGTTTCAATATTTGATTCAGAGATAATGTGAACCAAATATATAGGTAGATATTAAACGTATTTGTATCGTGTAAATACGTATGTAGTCCCTACTCTTGAACATTCTTCGCAAATATTTGCGAAAAGAAATGAGAATAAACAGAAAACAAATAAATATACCACTTCGGACAAAAATACGGTTTGTTAGACAGAGGTCACGTTATATGACTTCACCTCGCCTGATAGTAAGTTAAAAGTGAAATCTCATGAATAAAGGTCACTCTCACTAGTATAGACATCAATAAATGCTATAGTGTTTGCGATCTCGCGATTGTAAGAAGGAAACTCGTTTGATGATAAAGAAATCCAATTATTTATGGACGGGAGAGAAAAAGGTATCGAACTGGATGGAAAATAAATTCTATTCTATGTAAAAATTCCAAACTTATTAATTAGCTTATCGCAGTTCACTGCTGGGCCTCTCTTAATGTTGCGAGGTTTTAGCGTACTCATAACTCTTAACATAGGATAGTAATATTAGTAATGCTAAGTAATCCCTAAGTAAGCGGTTTTTTGAGTTCACGCGCTTTTTTAAGTCACTTAAATGCATAATTTTCTGAAAAAGCCTTCATTTAAGATGAGTCCAAATGAGGCTTGCGGGTATTTGGTTAAACTAAAGTAGTAACTATTTCGTGAACATAAATAAAACGGTCTTTAACTAAAAGTAAGTCCAGACGGTTGGTGCATGCGAACTAAAATAGATCAATCAATATCTTCTGTTTAGCGGTATCAAATATTCAACACTAGATTTGTGCCATCTATTTTAGTTCGCAGTAAAATAGACTGGGAAAGGTCAGGTTTTGTACAAAAATACATTAGAATCGAAAAAGATCAACATACTATATTATTTATGAAATATGAAAATAGTCGTTTATGAAACTGTTTTATAATAAGAATTCTTAAAATACGAATGCGAATTAAAACAAACGAATCGTAGACGAGTATTTTTATTGTATTACACGAGTGTTTGGTCTTACCAAATTATGTGCAGTTTCAGAGATCCGATTCTCAGCACTCTATGGATTCACCGTGCAGTCGCCGGGTCCATAGCGTGACAGGAACACCGTGACGGCGACTGGAACTTGAGACCCAGATGTAGGTTAGGGTGGCCACCTTGTGATGCATTAGCGCTCACCTCCACCGTCAGTAGTGTTTATGTAATCTCATGAAATATTTAATATAATTTGCATAAAATGACAGAAACATTGAGCGCCAAAATTAATTTGCTGATCACGCATGCGTGTTGCGCCGAGTCCACTGACTATGTAGGAAAAATCCAGCTGAAGTTGTATCGTAATATAAAAAGTTACGTTATGATACAGAGAAAAATTGCATAGAAAAGGTGTAATAAAATGTAATTTTTTAAATTTATTTTGATATCTGTATGAGTAATAAAGACTGTCATTAAACTTACGTTTTTAATTTTTTAATGTTTACATTTCTGTACGAGAGTATATTTTATGTTGTACCACAAAAAAACATTACGTAGGTATGTTAAAAAATTTTGATGTCCGACGCATAAGGCATTAAAACATCACCTGTAAGCTGAGATTAAAGTCACGTATCCTATAAGTACTAAAAACGCACGTTTTGCTGCTGCTTATGTTTGGGATGTGTACGTGTTCTGTATAATATACAATATGGTATAATTTTCAAAAAATACTAAATGTTAAAATTTGAAACATACAGCTATTTACTAGCTTTTGCCCGCGGCTACGTTCACGTGGAATTTTGATTGCGTTCCTGCAGCCTACGGGAACCTATTGCCGGATAAAAAGTGGTGTTATTCCAGACTGTCATCTAACCCTACATCAAATTTCAGCCCGATCACATAGCCATTGCCTTATCTCATAATATAAAATTCTCGTGTCACAATGTTCGTTCCCATACTCTTCCGAAACGGCTTGACCGATTCTTATGGAATTTTTTATGCTTATTCAGTAAATCTGAGAATCGGCTACTATCTATCTTTCAAACCCCTAAATGGAAGTTGCAGCGGAAACGGGATCGGCGGGATCAAGCGCGAACGGGAATTCGAAGAGGAAATGCTGATATATTAAAGTAAAGGTAAACCTCCTTTAGCCATCTTCAAATCTCAAATCTTTCCATCTGAACAATAATTGCTTCAGCTTTATGAAACTTAAGAAGTATAAAATCCTTTGTCGTTAGATGTTAGCTTTCTCTTGGACTCAGACAAAGATATAGTTAGGCTTATTTTAAATAACCAATTTGAAACGGGAGTTCACATTTCTTCATTCAGTAGAAGCAGATATTACTGAGATTTATTTACTTCTGACAATAGATCCTTTGTTTCATAGTAAAACAATTGGGTATTGAGTAACATTTGATTACTTTTGTGTTTGAAGTATTGTTCCAAATATTTTTAAATCAATGATTTTGTAATTATGTTTAACTTCAGCCTGAGCCAATCAGCAAGCTAGTTTTCTTAAACATTACAGCAAGTAACCTACCTACTCTTTGAATCTCCTGCCATTGAAATTTATATTTCGCAGATATGACATGATGCCACAGACATGGAATCTATCCCACGCGTTGCGACAGTACGCACAGTCAGGTATGAAAGGAAGATAAGATAAGATAAGATAAGATAAGATAAGATAAGATAAGATAAGATAAGATAAGATAAGATAAGATAAGATAAGATAAGATAAGATAAGATAAGATAAGATAAGATAAGATAAGATAAGATAAGATAAGATAAGATAAGATAAGATAAGATAAGATAAGATAAGATAAGATAAGATAAGATAAGATAAGATAAGATAAGATAAGATAAGATAAGATAAGATAAGATAAGATAAGATAAGATAAGATAAGATAAGATAAGATAAGATAAGATAAGATAAGATAAGATAATTCTTTATTGTACACAAACAAACTACAGTACATTAGGGACCATATAAGAGAATGTACAAATGGCGGCCTTATTGCTACAAGCGATCTCTTATAGGCAACCTTTGGATGGACATATTTATCTTAACAAAAATAACTGGGTAGTTATTTGTGTAGTCATAAACTTAAACTAAACAAACTTCATCTCACTGTGAAATGAACTCCCTGCTGTGGTTTTCCAAACGACTATAGTATAGGGTTCTCTAAGAAGGGCAAGTGTTTCAACCCTTAGTGTTGCATTCCAACGTGGCCTATGGACACATGTCCATAGGCCACGTTAATCACTTTTCACCAATTGGGCCATGTGCTTGTCTGCCACCTAAGAGGTATAAAAAAACGATACTAATAGAATAAAATACGAAAGAATAGAGTGACTTTATCTGGAAGGAAGGAAGGAAAAATGTTAACATCTTAAAATCAAATTTCTTACACCGTTTTGTAAGAGCTATGTTTACACAAGTTCAATGAAGTAACTCTAAGAACCCACTCAAGTCCTTCAACATGGTAAACTGCAATCCCACTAAAGTGAGGCAGTAAACTGAAACAATATCCAAATGGTAAGCTCAATGTTACCTAAAGATGATTTCTTGTGAAGTTTGATGTTAAACTTTATAGTATAATCTTATTCTTCGATATAACAGTACACTGAAATGTAACAAAGTTGTAAAAGTACCAAATATTTTATCATCTGAGGTTGAAAACACACAGAATTTACCCATTTGGTGGGATCTCTTACCATCTGTTTTAATTATTCAACAATTTCAAAGCCTTCAATTTGTAAATGTTTTCATGGCCTTTGAAAATATGAATCACTTTTGTGTTCGTTTTGTTATGTGACTTATGAGTTCCTTTTTTTTCGTAAGAAACCAAATCATAAGTAGTTAATAACTTTTTTTGTACAATAGTGAGGTATGGTAACTACTATTTATGAGTAACTACTCATAAATACCCGTCTTCATATTTCAGCAACTAAGCATAAACCTCTTGCTTTGAGAGCTTTATGCTTCATCAGTGGTAGACACTCCTTTGAAACACCCAGACAGGTTGGGTAGCCCTTGACACTAGGTGAAGGTTGCTCGAGACGACAGCATAACATATTCCACGCACGTTTTGCTTATGCCAACGGGGTGTGAAGGAACGCACTCCACGGGGACGGTACATGCTGTTTGAATAGGCTGTTGAGTTCTTAGGAATTTTATTCGCTGAATAAGTCATGTTTCAATTATTTGATAACTTCATACTCGTAATTGAGCTACCCGCTACTGATTTAATTCCCAGTATTATTATTAAATAGTATATTTTGAGGTTGGCTTCCACATATTATGAGTGTTATTAGGTGGGAATATAATCAGAACTACCCAATTACGCAGTCGTGTACCATCGATGTTAGCGTCAAAAGTAGATATTATATGATTATACATTATGCTTTCCCTTTACGACTGACTGGTAAAAAATGATACAATGTATATACATAATTACAGGGAGGCCCAAAATAACGTTGACAAAATGTTTTCACATTTTTTTATTTAATAACAATTATAAACAGAATTATGTTTAATAAAACGTAACTAGGTCTCATTGTGCACCATATTTTCTATTTATCTTCAAAATAGCCCCCTTTAGCACTGATACAGAGCGACAAACGCTTCGTGAAATTTGATACAATTTTCCGCAATTCCTCGACGGATATTTTGTCCCACTCCCGCTTGAGGGAGGACTTCAGCTCGTCGACACTTTGGTGACGCTTAGCACAGGCCCTTGCCTCTAAGATGGACCATAAACTATAATCCATTGGATTAAGATCTGGCGAGTAAGGTGGCCATTCTTTTGAGCTAATGAACCCTGGTAAGTTGGTCATGCACCACTGCTGAACACTTGAAGCCCTGTGAGCTGGCGCAGAGTCCTGTTGGAATATCCATGGTTGGTTGCCGAAGTGTTGTTGGCTCCAGGGAAGCAGCACAGTTTCGAGAATGTCTTGTCGGTAATATTCTTGATTGATTTTTAGGCCTTTATCTATGAAAACTAAGGGAGTTTTGCCAGTGGAACATATTCCTCCCCAAACCATAACTGTTTGTGCGTTTTGACGATACGGAACAATCGCAGTAGCTCCAGGACGAGTTGCTGACCAGATCCTGTCATTTTGGTGATTGTGGGCTTGCTCAATCGAAAATAATTTTTCATCAGAAAAAACGATATGTTCCCAATTTGAAGCTACAGAACGCTGTTTAAGCAATCTGCACCTCTCAAGACGAACTTTTTTGTCTTTATCTGTTAGCAATTGAGCTTTTCTAATTTTATAAGGGATCAATTGGAGGTCATGTTTCACTATACGTTGCACGGTGGAGCGACTAATCCCCAAGTCTCGTGACATTTTTCTCACCTTTGTCTGTGGATTGCGTAGCAACCTTTGTTTGATGATGTGTCTATTCCTAGAAGTTCGAACAGTCCTCTTACGTCCTCTTCCAGGACGGTCCTCAATGCTGCCCAACTCATTATAGCGTCTAATTGTCGCAGAAACTAACTGACGGCTTACACCAAGAATGCTTGCTATCTCACACTGCCTTTTTCCACGCTCATGCAAAGTAAGTATGGACACTCGTTTCGCTGACATTGCGAAATAAATTAATTGCAACAAGTTTTCAACCGAAAAACAATATAGATTTGGCGCCAAGGAACTAGCAAATAATATAGTAAAACAAAAGAGAACAAATCGCGTTCCATTTTTAAATTTGCTTTTTTTAAATTTTGTCAACGTTATTTTGGGCCACGGTGTATTATTTACCTAATATTATAACTTTTTCTAGCCTGTTGTGGCAATTTTGTTGAGCAATTTCACTACAAAATAAGAGACAATACCTACCTTATAAAGGTCAGTCATATATTAACCTAAAATATATTGTCTACTGGAGTTGCGAAACTAAGCTTTTGCAAGAATAAACAGATATTTTTTTAGCAAATGAAATATGTGGGTTGTAGTAATTTTTCTTTGAAAGTAGGCCCTTAGGGGAGGTAAGTATCTGAAAAATGCAAGATAAGTGTTGGGTCAGAATTTATAGTCCGATTTGTCTTCTCTACGGACCTCTGCTCTATCCCCATATCTATAGCTTGCAACTGTTGACATTCTACCTCAGGATTGCGATTTCGTACGTGCTAAAGGCTTCCGAATTGGTGATTTTAGAGGATTGAACTGACACTTCTATTAAATTTACTCAGCGTCACTAACATGAAATGCTTTTGAATTCAAATTCAAATACTAATTTAAAATTTGATTCCCTCGGAGCAGGTATTTGTATGTATGAAACTTTGCATTAGTTTGGGTATTACCGTGTAAGTATGTATCTAGTACCTACATAATTAATATACTCGTACAATAAAGTATCTAAGCATGACTGTGCATATTCTAGACCTTATTTGGTTTAGGTCTAGATCGTGTTATATAATTTAATTGTATATATTGTAGAATATACATGCTATTTCATCTATAAATTATTCTAATCATTATTAAAGAACCCTAAAAATGATCTAACGATTACAATGTTATAGCATTTCTATTTACTCTATTTTGACCTTCAATCATTAATTATATCAATAACAAGTTATCCAAGGCTAACGTTGAAAGGTCAAATAAGTTAAGTAATTAAAAAAATATCGGTAGTGAACCTATTTAATCAAATTTTGTGTATTATACAGAATGAATTTGAAAACCTATTTCAAGCTTCGCGATGTTGTATAATTTAGGTATGTTGCGGTGTATAAAAAATGTGTACGACTATAATTTCTGTGGTACCAGTCAAGCAATATATTATTTTACCTGTGGTTTATCTGTTTGTATTATACTTCTGTGCAGTTTATTTAACTGTGTTATGTTCGATTATTAGCTCTGCTCAAGTTTAAAACCGTGTTTCATTTAAAATCTACATTTATCCACAACATTGCTAATGTGATTTTCATTTATATTTAAACAACAGAAGATTTATTGGTCCTTATTATACCATTACCACTTTAATGTTCATAGTAATAATATCTAGGTATAGTGTTTTTGCAAACTTTATTAAATCATCAATTTCATACACAACAATGTCTACTGGAAACTCACATTTATTAATGACTCTGTCTCGATTGACGTTATCTCGGTTGATTTGTACTTAAAGTTTTCGCAGTCAGGTAAATCATTAATCTTATAACACATTAAACGTCGGTATCGCAAAATTACCTCGGAGAACTCAAAATTTAACTACAGTTTGAGAGATCAAATAATAAAACAATCGGCAGGGGATCAGATCAGAGGATCCAACCGGAATAACTCTAATTAATTTAGAGTAGGGAATTTAAAAAGCAAATATTTCTACAACCTTTAGTAGGTATATTATGTGATTCCTTATGACGGTTCAATAATATGAAACAGTGGTGATAACATAAGGCCATACTGTATTTAATAGGGCGTTTATAGTAAACTTGTACTGATCCTAATTCCTAAGATGTTTCGATGTCTGTTGCTAAATAAGGCTTACATTTAATTATAGTCTGGGATGAATAGGCTAATTTCTTATCCCTGAAATTTATTCCCATGAATTGCCAGAACTGGCGTAGTCAAGGACAAGAGCTAGTATATTCATTGTTGATATTTCTTGTTTTATTGATACCATTGGAAGTTTATACGAATATTACTCATTGAAAAAACATCGCGACCATGGCTGATGAAAAGTAGCCGTAACATTGAGTTTAATGTAAATAATACCAAATAAATCATCCGTTGAAAAAATGGATCTTCTGTTATTCTTGTTATTGTACAATGGCAGTAAAATGCTCTCGTATATTTACGATGAAATCCTGCAGACAGAAAGAAAGGAACAGGAAGAGCGAAGAACGATTTGCAAGGATATCAAATAGCTTTGAAATGTTGTCAAGCGTATCGGAATGGAAATATGTCTTTATCATCGAGTGACGTACCGTTGAACTCTCAGGCAAAAGGTTTGTTACATGCAGAGTGCATTTTTCAAGTGAGCGTGGGTAGCGAAATCCAAGAGTAGTAACACAGAATAGATAATAGCATCTACTGACATAAAGAGTACTTTCTTCAGCCCCTATGTCATTTACGCACACATACACACACATACACTTCAAATCAGGCCTGGATCTCCTTTGATGATAGCACTAACACAACTTTCTCTCATACATTTTGTTACCAAGAATCTCTTACATTTTTTATTAGATGAATAAAGTTCATCCACATAATTAACCCAATATTGATTCTCATAAAGTCAGCATATTTCAATAAAAGGTTTCATTTTCAAGAAAAGTTATATTTACTCAAATATAATGAAAGGTTCGATCCAAGCAATATTATTGTCCTTTCGGGATACTGGGGTTAAAGGTAGCCTGTAAGAAATCGCTTGTAGCGAAAAGACCGGCAATTGTACAATTTGTACATATTTCTTATTTAGCTTTCCATAAATGTTCCGTTTATTAATGTACCTACAATAAAGTTTTTTCTATTCTATTCAATTTAATAGCAATTGTTTCATCAAAAGATGAATCATAACCAAAATAGCGTTTTATATAACATGGCTTGGAGAATGTTGTTACTAACTGAAGCATTTTCTTAAGCTTTCTTCACAGTAAAATCTTAAGAAGTTTTCTATGTAATCCGCCGGTATACCTACTGTAAAATTACAAGTGAATATTGAAAGCATGTAGGCGGGAATGCTGTATGAAAAGCGAAGAAGAAAATAAGATAAATTATGAATAATTGACTTCATAAATAAAAAAGTATACTGAAAGGTTCTGATGAATTAATTATGAAATTAGGCATAAATTAAGCTACTTTGCGGATTCTGTTGTGCTATGTACTTATATTGAAAATAGTTCAATTTATATTCGTAATAGGGATCCTGATATTATTGAAATTGAGAAGTTGCCACTTATAGGGTAGAAGATTACAGTATTAGATAGTACCTAATATTTAGGCTCTGGTTGTCCGTAAATTATTTTATAATTTAAGGTGACTTTAACTTTTTAGTTCATTGAGTCACCTTAAATTATAAATAATCAATCTTAATTAATAGCATTCAGCTGATGTCTTCGAGAAATGAATTAGGTAATAAGTTAGAGTGACAAGCAAAAAAATATCATACAAGTACCTACTAGATTTCGTTTTATGTCTAGACTTTTTTGACAATAAAAATAATTTATTCAATTCATATTCTAAATATATACAGATAAACAAAACTAAATTAATAAATAAAAATATTTACAAGATCAAAAAAAACAAAGGGAAAGGAAAGAGGGGTCAGGTGTCGAAGAATTCCTCCCCATCGATGTCGACTGGTAACGTACCCAAAAGGCTGGCGGCATTACCCCGTTGGATGGCAATGCCAATCCTTTGGGCAAAATACAGGCCAGCCCTTTGGTCACGCGAAGCATCGACCAGTCGCTTTGCAATTTCCGTGTAAATTTGTGATTTCGTTTTTGTTCTTTCTTTCTTTCTCCTAGCGTTAATTCCCAGTCGCATCCGAAGCTTTCCACTCGGAGTCTGGGGTCCGATTTTACCAGTCATAGCTACAGATTTGGCTAGACCTCGATATTTTCCGTGAAGCGATTGCCATCTGACCTCCACGACCCAATGTTAACATTAGGCGATATCGAAGCTTTGCAGCTAGACCGTTGTTTTTGGACTTTTTAGGGCACCAACTACCCGTAACGACTGCCATAGATGTTCTTATGGCAACCGGGACCGACGGCTTAACGTGCTCTCCGAGGCACGACCAGACCAATGCAAATACCCATATTTAATGCACACAAATATTTGCACTGAGCGGGGATCGAACCCGCGCCTCCTGCGTAGCGGCCGCGTTCACTACCGCTACGCCACGGAGGCTGTCAATGATTTCGTTTTTGTTACTGCATTATAATTTACATAACCACTCAATTCTCAGAAGTGACTGTCTTAATAGGTTCCAGGTAGAATCAAGAATTCACAACATAGAATGATTGTACATGAATAGGTAAAAGCACTTTGCGAGCTCTAAATGCAATACTCCCCGAAACCGCACAGGAAATTGGTGTAGAATGCATGAGATCCGTTTGACTGTTGACGTTTTGTCGAAAGGTCACTCACTGGCTGTGGTTTAGTTTTACAAGGGCTTTCAGAACTCCAATATCTCTTACTGAAAATGGAATATGTGTTATAGAACGAGGACTTAGTAGACTGCTCTATTATTTAATAATGACACTAGGTAAACAAGGACATATTTGTAGGGATTTATCATGATTTATCTTGTTGCCAGACTTCGTTTCTGTTGCTTTTCAGCAGCCTTGGTCTTGGACTAAGACGATCATTTTATGTGAATAATGTGCTGCGATAAGGATAAACATGCATAAGGATAAACAGGAAAACATGCTACCGACTTGTCCTATTGTAAATCTATTGGTGTACAATAAAGAATTGTCTATTTATCTATCAAAGGCTATAATCGGATACCGTCCATATTTGACTCTAAATAATATTAAACTATCCTCGAATAGCGTGACCCTACCATAAATAGTTTATTATTTGATACGGGCTACAAAGAATTTATTGACGTAAAAATATTGGTCCCGATGGATATATTACCGTGTTAACTGGCCAGGTTTACCTTATATTGATCGGAACTTCATTCGGTGTTCTTTTATAGTTAATTCAGTAATTTACCTTATACCTAAATAGCTTCATTGATGTAATCATAGAGGAGTAATATAATTTTAGATTTTAGCTCTCAGTCACTTAAACGAAGCGTTGTTGGTTTGATTTGTAGACGTAATATGATTACTAATAAATCAAATGTACATGAGAAAGTTTGGATGAATGGTTGTTATTAAATCACGCCAGAATGGCTTAACAAAACTAGATGAAATTTAAAATAGAGATAGATTATAGTAGGCGATTTCTTTAATCCCAGGCATAGGTTTCTTTGGATTGAGGGAACGAGGTCAATTTTCGCGCTCTTGGAACCGCCAACAGCTAATATTATGGGTAGCACTACGAGAAATAGTTATCGCACTGTACCGTATAAACGGTATTGATATACAGATGCGTGTGTAGGTACTTGGAAAAATGTAAAATCACACATACCTATATATTGACATATCGGTGCAGTTTGAAGGGTATGTACCGTAAATATTTTAGAGGATCTAGAAGAATACACTATTTGTGCATAACATAATAATTATGTAAAGTTGTAATGAATGTTTTAGAGAATTATCCGTATTTAACCAGAATGGAACCACACAGTATAGAAAACGGAATAGTGTGGTTCCATTTTGTGGACAAAAATATTATTTTCATCTTTTTCAAACTTTTCACAACCAAACCAACCGCAATTTAACTTAATAACAAGGTAGCTACGACCAGGAGAATGTCAAAGGTTACTTGTATACATTCGAAAACTCTAGAACATCTGTCATAGACACATAAATAGTTATTTGTTATACAAGAGTGCAAAGTTGCTTTTTAACCGCGTGCTCATTTTTGATGACCGAGCAAGCGAAAGATTCTAAATTTGAATCACGAGCGTAGCGAGTGATTCACAAATTAGAATCTTGAGCGTTAGCGAGGGAATCAAAAGAGCACAAGGTGAAAAATCTTTGCACTCGAGTGCAACACGTAACTTTTCATCCCACCTCAGCGAGGAAATAATGAGATGCTTCTCCTTCCTAGCGTTAATTCCCAGTCAGCATCCGAAGCTTTCACCTCGGAGTCCGGGGTCCGCTTTACCAGTCTTAACTGCGGATTTGGCTGGACCTCGATATTTGCCGTGAAGCGACTGCCATCTGACCTCCACAACCCAATGATGACATTAGGCGATATCGAAGCATTGCAGCCAGACCGTTGTTGTTGAACTTTTTAGGGCTCCAACTACCCGTAACGACTGCCATAGATGTTCGTATGGCATCCGTGACCGACGGCTTAACGTGCTCTCCAAGGCACGACCAGACCAATGCAAATACCCATTTTCATGCATAAAAAATATTTGCACTGAGCGGGGATCGAACCCGTGCCTCCTGCGTAGCGGCCGCGTTCAATACCACTACGCCATGGAGGCTGTATAATATGTGTATTAATACTAGTAATAAAATACAACAAAATAAAAATTCAACAACAATGTCAACAATATGACGTGAAAAAAATTGATGCGCGCAAAGCAAATTAAAAAAAAAGTACACCAAGGAGGTTACGAGTCTGAGTTTTTCATGAATTAAAAAAAAGTTGTATGATAAATTCGGCACCATAGAGGTAGAAGTAAATAGGTTTAATGATGTTTTGAGTCCACAAACCTAGTACACACGATGTTCTAAATTCAAATTTACTTTACCTCTCTAGAGGATAAAAACGACTTTTACGCTCAGTTATCGAAGAGCAAAAATAGTCTTTCCGAGATGGTGGGATGAAAATGTTATTACAGGTGCCACGTGTGGTGATGTTCACTCACTGAAGTGTGTAATGAAGAAATATTGCGTCACAAGGATGTATAGTTCCAGTTACCTTGCGTAAAATATAGAACAACAGTGAAACAGATGACAAAAGAAGACAGGATTAATATTATTCTGATAGTACAAAGGGAACATGACATCCCGGATTTGATTACTGGGAAAAGAGAGAAAAAAGGAAAAAAAGGTGTTGCATACGTCCATAAGCCACGGTAACCACTTACCATCAGGTGGGCCGTGTGCTTGTCTGCCACCTAAGTGGTATATAAAAAAATCGTGACGTCATAGAAGTGTCGCGTCTATGACGTAGAACTCAACACATACTTATATTTATGTATACATACTTATATATGTATAGTAAACATACTTATATATGTATAGTATACAGGCGTGATTGTATAAAATTATGAGCAGTTTGTAGATCGTATTACATTTTCTGATACATTAATAAACGATTAAACTATTAGTGTGAGAAGATTGATCAACCTAAACTGGGCATTGCCGAGTCTCTCCGCGTAGTTGTATCATGGACTCATCCTACCTGGGTACATAAGCTATGTGAATAATTAAAAAGTAAAACCCTAAAATTACTCGAATTCTGAGTTTACCTAATATACTCGTACCTATATTGATTGATTATATAAAATCTGACATGATTCCTTAGCTTCTTAAACAAATAACACCTGTAAAAATATTTTGCCCACGACAAGCACGGCATTGATCGGAATATTACACGGGTTGAACGTAGGCAGCTCGAAAAATTTAATAAACTATTCGCTAAATGGCGTCATAATATGTAATGAATAAATTAGTATTTATTAAAAGGGTACTTACTAAATGAATTCGATCGATACTGCGTGGGCACAGGGGGGCAGAGAACGTCACTGCCAAGGCTGTTGACGCTCACGACGTCACGCAGTTCCCCGAGTGACGACGAGCGTAGTGTTGGAAGTGAAAAGTTTACTTCTTTTGTCCTATAACAATTAAACCATTATTAACTTTCATTCATTTCGTTATTCAATCTTCTTGTGTGTCTTCTGCGCGAGAAAGAGAAATAATGATAATAAGTGGTAAACATAATACTCATGCTTTTCTAATTATTAATCTAATAGTTCAACATTTAAAACTTTGTGTTCGAACCACTTTGAGTACGGTCACCTGTTTAATGCCTAACCTAGGCATTAAACTATTAATCTGAGTATTAAGAAATAGTCCCACGTTGGGCGCCATTATAACTCATCGGTGGTGGAGTATGATTAATGATTATACAAACTTAGTTATATTACAATAAATGAATATTCAATTCTTCTTCATCTTAAAATTTATGAATTTTTGTTGTCCGTAAGTAAGGGATGACAAAAATTGTGGTCAAGTGGCCACAGCTAAAGCATTGTCCGTGTCCGGGAAGGACACAGCGGGCAAGAGAGCAAATACAGCATTGACTGGGATGAGAGGCCCCTGCAGTGGGTATTAAAAGCACATAAAAAATTACTAAGCTATAAAATCTCATCAAAAGTTTTGCCTACAGAAAATATTCTCGGGCACGGAATTTTCACTGAACGGTCGTAAAGAGTACAATTTTTTACTCACAGACCTAACAAACAACTATTAGTCATAAGTTTAGTCTTTATTTTATTATTCTGTAGGTGGGCGTGGGTACTATGACTATGTCAAATGAAGGTCTTTCCTAGTAATTTTCCCTTCATTTTATGTTGTTCGAGAATGAAGAAAAATAACGTATTGTATCTTTTCACCTATATTTTCATGTTGGTGAGCACTGACTGTAAATTATAATGTCATAACATAACTCATAAAAAGATATAATTACTATAGATTTTGTTTAGGGACTGTTAGGTATTAAACTGCATATTATCGTGAATTATTGAAGTAGTTAAACTAGGAAGACCTTCTGATATCAAAGAATACAAACATCAGATCCTTTGTTTGTTGAGCCTTCTCAACGCTCAGTGATATATCCAATAAAACTAGGTAAATAAAAGTAAATCTTAGGCGAGCGTATCAGCTTTCAAGGTGAATGTGAGACCAATATAGTTTCTGAAGCTCGGTTAAATGGAATATTGAGTAGAGTTTGCTCATTCTAGTATTACAGAGATATCGTTGTCATAATATATTAAACGGGCAATAATATAGCCACTTTGACTATACCAATTTTGGTCCTACCTTCCAATAGCTATGTGTGTTATATCGCTGGATAGGTATTTTTGTGCTGAATAAAAGTTTCTATGGCGGCAAGTTCCTAGTCTTAGTCCGTTCAGTTAATTCTTTATTAAACATGGTGGTTTTAGCACTCAAGTAATTCTATTTATTTGTATTTCTGTAATATATACCTACACGTTATATTTATAAATACAGTTATCATTTGAGTCAAAATCTTTTTTTGGCATGTCTGACTCGCACTCATTAGGTATGTATGATCAGGAC
Organism: Eilema depressum; assembly: GCA_914767945.1. NCBI lineage: Eukaryota > Metazoa > Arthropoda > Insecta > Lepidoptera > Erebidae > Eilema > Eilema depressum. The sequence goes on from OU612026.1 coordinate 9,392,252, forward strand.
AATGAAACTGGTAAAGTTTTTTTTTATCTCTTCATTTTTTTCTTCATTTTTCATCTTTCACTAAAAATTACTCATATCTCAATATAAAAGGAACGATTAATGCCGATTCAACTTACAAATGAAAAGATCTAACAGTGTTGGATAGGTTGTAAATAATATGTAGTATCTATGTGTGTATGTATGTCTATGTAAATATATATAGATTGAATATATATTATATACCTAATTAGGTATATGTGAGAAAAATAATATGTGTGTATGTGTATATATGTATACAATATATATGTATATGTATATGTATGTATGTGTGTATGTATATTTCACAAGCTTATTATGATATATATGAGTACACTAATAACTACCCATAAGTTATTAATTATTTTTAAGGTAAATTATGTCCATCTAAAAGTTCCCCGGAAGAAATCGCTTTTAGCGATAAGGCCGCCATTTGTACATTTTCTTTTGTTAATGCTTTTCATACATGTACTATTTTATTAGTGTACAATGAAGTTTAAATGGGAACACCCAACAATTCCGAAATACTTAATTCCGAATTTCAATATTCCGACTTTCAAAATTCCGAATTTTATAATTCCTAAGAAACAAAACTCCGAGTATTCAAAAACACGATAGTTATTTATCCGAAAGTTATAAATACGAATGTTCATTCTTCCGAATTTCATTTTTACGAATAATTAAAAATCCGTAGTATTATTGGGCCGAAAACGTTATTCCGAATTTCAAATTTCCGAAAATTCATTGCTCAAATTGAAAATTTGTATCAAAAATAGGTAAGTAAGTAAGTAAGTAAGTAAGTAAATCATTTATTGCTCGAAACACGGTATGTTACAGTGGTGTTACAAAATGAGGTCCGACATGTTTCGCAGATGCTCTGCATGCAATGTTATCAAATTTAAAATTTCACATTATTCCATTTAAGGATTATAATAAGATTAAATTAGAATACAGATATAATGTCAAATAATGTCAATGTTTAGTCAAAAGCATGCAGTGATAAAATTGTAATAAAATAATCCATCATACTATTAATAATCATACAAACAATAATCATGTCATACAGTAATCACGCACATAATTTGAAACATTTATATTCAATATTATCCATAACACACAATCATTATTTATCCTCAAGAAACTCCTTGACACTGTAATAACACTTCTCAATCAGCCAGGTAGATAATGCTTTTTTAAATTTTTTGAAAGTTAGCTCTCTAATGGGTCTGGGTATGTGGTTATAAATTTTGGCTGTCATATAATATGAGTTATTTTGATGGAGAGAGGTTTTACAGCTAGGTAGCAAAAGCTTTGTGCTATCTCTAGACCTGTACAGCTTATCTTCACTGGCCTTTTTAAACAACTCCGGATGCCCCCTTACGAACATGCCAATTTCCAATATATATAGTGACGTTAACGTCAGCAGCCCTAGACTTTTAAAGGCTGGTCTACACGAGTCTAGTGGTCCAATGTTCGCCATAGCCCGAATACATTTTTTTTGACTTATGAAGACCTTTGAGATGTGATTTGAATTTCCCCATAGCAGTAGACCGTATCGTAAAATGGATTGTACATAGCCGTGGTAAGCAGTCGTTGCAGTTTTTAGATTTACCGTTTTGCGTAGTCGTCTTAATGCAAAAACGAAGCTATTTATCTTGGCACATAAGCCATTTATATGTAAGTGCCAATTACAATGTTTATCTAATGTAATGCCTAAGAATTTAGTATCAACTGATGTCTCTATATCTGTACCATGATAGGTAATATTTAGTGGTTTGCTGTTTGATTTATAATTTTCAAATTGTACAATTTTTGTCTTAGCTATATTTGCGGTCAGATTGTTCTTACTTAGCCAGTTCATTATGCAACCTATTGCGGTATTCACATTACAAATGTGCTGTGGGTCACTCCTGTCGTCGGCCACTACAACTGATATATCGTCTGCGAATAAAGTACAATGATTTTTTGTAACTTTAGGTATATCATTAATATAGATAAGAAATAGTAGAGGGCCCAGAACACTTCCCTGAGGCACGCCGGATGTATTTGGCATAAACTGCGATCTAAAGGATTTTAGGCATCGTTTATTGTCAACCCGGTCTATCTCTACACATTGTATGCGATTTTGAAGATAGCTACTTATCCATTCAAGAGCTTTACCCCGGAGCCCATATCGCTCACATTTGCCAATCAATATTTTATGATCCACAAAATCAAATGCGCGACTCATATCAAAGAACACAGCAGACACTTGCTTTTTCCTGTCAATATTTCCAGTAATGTTCTTAAACAAGTTGAAAGCTGCCAGCGTGGTGGATTTGTTAGCTTGAAAACCATTTTGTTCTGGCACAATGATGTTGAATTTCTTTAGAAACTTACCGATTCGAACACACATGGCTTTTTCAAAGATTTTTGAAAACACAGGAATAAGAGTAATAGGTCTGTTCAACACCTGTTCGATAGATGGCGTTGTGCCGATTTTCTCAACCGCGTTATGGTTTCGTCACACCGAGGCCTATAAGTAATTTGATTGTTTTCAATTAAATTGTCTCAAAGCAAGAAAGGAATTGTGTTTCATTATACCAGTGCTCCCTCTAGTGAAGAAGTAGTGAGTGAATCTAGTACGAAGTTGTACATGGTCCTCCAGAGCCGGATACCTTTTAGGTGGAATCTGTCTACGCCACTCGCCGCTGCATCGCTAGTGGTATGAAGAATCTTCATTGAAGATTGCTAATGTCAATGTGTGTGAGTGATGTGCAATGTGTATAGTGTTGTGATAACTGGACGTGATAACCGGACAAACTGTGAGTACTCTTGTGTTATTGGTAGAAGTTTCAAAAAGTAAAGGCATGAACCTCTGGACTTAGAATAAATTGCGAAGAATTAGGACTTAGAATAATCGTAAGAAACACGACCAGACGGGGAACCTATGCCCGATTTCAGATCGACATACTTCTAGCCAAACACTTAGAAAAATTTCGACTGCACAACACTTGTAAAAATTTGTCGTCCTAACATTTAGAACTTACTAGCACTTGAAAAAGAAATAAGAAAATGGAGAAACATATCAGAGTCCTAGAGGAATTTAAAAGACAGATAGAAAAGGGATTTACAAATTTTAAGAAGTCTCCAAGAGATAGAATTTCTCAAAATTATATAGAAGTGCGGCTGAATACGTTAGAAAATCAGTTTAAAAGTTTTACATCGAAGCACGAGAGTATTATAGCTGAAAATGGAGCTGCACAGATTGCAAAACATTTTGATGAAGAAGATGTACATGAAACGGTCTACGAAATGTATCTTACCTATAAGGTTATGCTTAAGGATTCCTTGTCCAAATTAAAGCCTGTTATCGTTCCTTTTGAAAAATCAGCCAGCTCTGTCGCTCCTGACAATTTAGTAAAATTGCCCAGAATTGTTTTACCGACGTTTAGCGGTGATTACGCGCAGTGGTCAGCATTTAGAGATTTGTTTGTATCACTAGTCCACAAAAATACAAAGTTAGACGACGTTCAACGTCTGCATTATTTAAAAACTCAATTGTCCGGTGAAGCAGAGCGGCTTATAAGACATGTACCTATCGCAGAACACAATTACCAAAAATGTTGGCAAATGTTAGAGCTTAGATATAATAATAAAAAGTTTATGTCAAATAATATTTTAAAACGCCTATTTAGTCAGCATAATGCGAATGGAGAATCATCAAGTGCCTTGAAAGGTTTTAGGGATGTAACGACGGATTGTTTACACGAGCTCGCTAATTTAGGTATTGATGTTAGCACATGGGATGTTATTATTATTTATATCATAAGTTTGAAGTTGGACGGTGAAACTCGGAAGCAGTGGGAACTGCATGTTAATCAAGCATCCGGTGATTTACCGTCTTTTGAACAATTTTGTACCTTTTTGGAGACGCGATTTCACGCTTTAGAAAGCATAGAGCCCAAGTTAAAGTCAAAAAATGCAAATGCTAACACATCTACAAAGGTTCTACATAGCGTTGCCAAGTCTTCATGCCCTCATTGCTCAGACAGTCACAAATTATTCCAATGTAAAGAGTTCACAAAAGAAGATATTGACAAGCGTCGTAGTATTGCCCAGTCTTTAAGAGTATGTTTTAATTGTTTAGGTGTTAACCATCAGTCACATGAATGTCGAGTGCCCACTAAATGCCGTATTTGTAACCGCAAGCATCACACTTTATTGCATTCCAAATCACATAACGCGAGCACAGCTGCTTCTGCATCCTCAGAACCTAGAGAAGCTCAGAAACACAATCCAGAACTACAAGAGAAAGAGACCACTAATACAATCGCAACCCACTTTGTCAATGCACATGAACAAGTTCTGCTAGCCACAGCGCTGGTCAGAGCTAAGTCAAGGTATGGGTCATCTCAAGTCCTTCGCACCTTGTTAGATCAAGGTTCGCAGGCGTCGTTCATAACAGAGTCAGCAGCACAGTTACTTCGTTTGAAAAGAGTAGGTACAAAAACCACAATTACAGGTATAGGTGGTGATAGCAATGACACTGTCTCTAGACATGTGGTTAAGGTTAATATACAGTCATTGCATGATCCATCCTTCACCATCGAAGTAACCGCGCATGTTTTGAGGTCGCTGACTTCTGTAATGCCGGATACAAAATTTGATATCCAGGATTGGCGCGAAATACATAAGGTTAAACTCGCTGATCCCAAGTTCAATTCCCCTATCAAGATTGATCTCTTGTTAGGAGCTGAAATTTATGCTCACATTTTAAAGGAAGGGTTAATTAGGAGCCCTACAGGCTCCCCAGTTGCTCAAGACACACATCTAGGGTGGATTGTGTCTGGACAGGTAAACAAAGAAGCAAGTTCATGCAACCAGCATAACCTGATCGTTTCTATGCATGCTAAAGTGAGCGACAATGACATCCTCAAGGGATTGTGGGAACTCGATTCCGAGCCTTCCAACCCTAGGAAGATGTTCACCCCGGAAGAACAAGCCTGTGAAGATTTTTATAACGCAACCACACAGCGCGACAAAAGTGGTCGCTACGTGGTGAGATTGCCCTTTAAATGTGAAGAGCCACCATGCAAACAAGGCAATTCTAAAGCAATAGCAATAAAGCGAATACATGGTTTAGAAAGGAAACTATCAAAGGATATTGAATTAAAACAACAGTACACAGATGTGATTAAGGATTATTTATTACTTGGTCATATGGAAAGAATTACAGACGTGATACAAAGGAACCAAGAGGATGCCGTGTACCTGCCACACCATGCAGTGGTTCGACAAGATAAGTTGACCACAAAGGTCAGAGTGGTATTTGACGCGTCGTGTAAGGGAACAAACGGTGTTTCCTTAAACGATACTTTAATGGTCGGACCCACTCTCCAAGCTGACCTACGTCACATAGTGTTGAGATGGCGCCAACACCCTGTCTGTCTTGCGGCAGACATTACAAAAATGTATCGCCAGATAAAGGTAGCAGATCAAGATCAAGACTTTCAGAGGATTGTTTGGAGAGAGGATCCCACCCAGGAGTTTCAGGACTTCCGGTTGTTGACGGTCACGTTTGGTACTTCTAGTGCACCTTACCTTGCAGTCAAGACATTGCAACAGGTCGCTATTGATGAAGGCAAGTCGTACCCATTGGCCGCTCCTAGAGTACTGTCGGATTTCTATGTTGATGACCTGATGACGGGCTGCCAATCTGAAACAGAAGCTATAAAAATATACAAAGAAATTAATGAATTGCTACAAAGGGGTGGTTTTAAATTACAGAAATGGACAAGCAATAGGATTAGATTGTTGCAGGAATTCAGAGAGGAATCGGGTAAGGATTTAGAAATAAAATTAGATAAGGCAACTAAGGTCTTGGGACTTACCTGGAACCAAACTACTGATGAATTTGATTATTCCGTGAAGGCGTTATCCGCGGCTGTTCCTGTTACCAAGCGAACTGTCATTTCTGACATTGCACGTCTCTATGATCCACTGGGTTGGATAGCGCCCTGCATCATTACCGCCAAGGTACTCATTCAAAGGCTATGGATTGCGGGTATTGGATGGGATGATGAGCTACCACCAAACCTACTACAGGAATGGTTATCATACAAGGCGGAGCTTGATCAACTCAACGAATTTCACATCCCAAGATGGATTAACACAATGGACGATGCCATTGTGGTTGAATTGCACGGATTTGGTGATGCTTCAAGTCTAGCGTATGCGGCAGTTGTATATTGTCGGGTCATAGACTCCGAAGGCGGTGTTCATTCGCATCTCTTAACTGCAAAAACCAAGGTGGCGCCAATAAAGCAAATATCCATCCCTCGTTTGGAGCTCTGCGCTGCTGTTTTGACTGCTAAACTGTTATCTGAGGTAGCTGAGGTGATGAATATTTCAAAATCTAAGCTGCACGCATGGACTGATTCGTCAGTCGTATTGGCTTGGTTGAGTGATCACCCAAGTAGATGGAAAACGTTTGTCGCCAATCGTACTTCAGAAATTTTGAGTTTAATTAACAATACTCAGTGGGCGCATGTCAAGTCCACTGACAACCCTGCAGACATCGCCTCTCGAGGTGCATCTCCGACTGCGCTTCGAGAGAATGAACTTTGGAGACAAGGCCCTTGTTGGCTAAAGAATGATCTGATGGATTACCCAAGACCCGCGTCTATCTCCACTAATGAGGAGAAGAAACAAGCTAAAGTTCATTTAGTTAGGCCAAACTCTGAATTAGAGGACTCATTTTGGTCTCGGTTCTCATCATTGCGCAATCTCATGAGAGTTGTGGCTTACTGCAGAAGGTTTGTGATGATGGCAAAATGGCGTAAGAATGGTACAAAGGTAACATCCTACTTGTCAGTTGAGGAGCTTCGTAAGGCGTTGTTGATTTGCATACTGAGTGCTCAGCAACATTCATTCAACAATGAAATAAGTGTGCTAAAAAGCAAGCAACTTCTTAATAAAAAGAGTTCCATATTTAGGTTGAACCCCTTTCTCGATGAAAATGAGCTGTTGCGTGTCGGGGGCAGAATTCGATACTCTCAAGTACCTGATAACGCAAAGCATCCAATCATAATTCCACATGACTCGGCTTTAGCAAAGTTGATTGTAGCAGATGCTCATGAAAGGACGTTTCATGGAGGGCAGCAACTGGTGCTTCATTTCATTCGCAGCAGGTATTGGATCAATCGAGTAAAGGGTATGATTCGGGAACATATACACAAATGCGTTCGTTGCATACGATATGCGGCTTCAACCAGACATCAAATGATGGGTGAGCTGCCAGCGTGTCGAGTGACACCTGGAAAGGCGTTTATTAGTTCGGGGGTTGACTTCGCAGGTCCCATAAACATGCGTGTATCTAAGGGACGTGGGCAACGATCCTACAAAGGCTATATCTGCCTATTTGTGTGCATGGCGACGCGCGCTGTACATATCGAGGCCGTTTCGGATTTAACGACTGAGGGTTTCTTAGCAGCATTTAAGCGTTTCGTCTCCAGGCGTGGTCACTGTCGCCATATCTGGAGTGACAATGCGACTAACTTTGTCGGTGCTTCTAAAGAATTGCAGGTACTTTTTAAACAGGAAAGTGCCATGTTTAATGATATTGCAACAGCTCTGGCTAATTCCCAGACTGAATGGCATTTTATCCCTCCCCACGCTCCCAATTTTGGTGGACTGTGGGAGGCAGGAATAAAGAGCGTAAAGCACCATCTTAAGCGTGTAGTAGGAGACTCCACCCTCACATTCGAAGAGATGACGACAGTCCTTTCTCAAATCGAGGCTTGCTTGAACTCAAGACCATTGTCTCAGCACAGCAGCGATCCAGACGATCCCACACCTTTAACTCCCGGTCACTTTTTAGTGGGACATCCTTTAGTTACACCACCTGATTATAATTACGAGAGTTCTACTCTTAGTACACTGCGCAGGTGGCAATTAGTACAGCGTATGGTGCAAAACTTTTGGCGTAGATGGCAAAAGGAGTATCTTTCCCAGTTCTTTCAGAGATATAAATGGGCTGCTCGAACGCCAGATTTAAAGGTAGATGATGTAGTTTTGGTCACCGAGGACAACTTACCTCCTTCTAAATGGCTTTACGGTAGAATCACACAACTGCATCCGGGCAATGACGGCTTGGCGCGCGTTGCTACCATTCGTTGTAAAGGTAACACTATTAAACGTCCCACTTCAAAGCTATGTTTGCTTCCCGTGACCGAGTAGGTCAATTGTTATATTAAATTAGTCGCGAACTAGTATTATACATGTGTATTTTTTTTGTGTGTTAAAGAGTGTTAATTTATTATTTGTATTTTTATAACTACAGTTAAACCGTTCACTATTGTACTCATCGTGTCATATTCATACAGTCCACTCGTTTATGTCTTCTCATGGTGGGCGGTTCGAAAAGGATTATAAATCCTTTTGGTGGGCGAAATGTTCAACACCTGTTCGATAGATGGCGTTGTGCCGATTTTCTCAACCGCGTTATGGTTTCGTCACACCGAGGCCTATAAGTAATTTGATTGTTTTCAATTAAATTGTCTCAAAGCAAGAAAGGAATTGTGTTTCATTATACCAGTGCTCCCTCTAGTGAAGAAGTAGTGAGTGAATCTAGTACGAAGTTGTACAGGTCTGTAATTACTCATTTGCAATCTACTGTGTTTTTTGTGAAGTGGCCTTACTGTAGAAATCTTTAGCTTTTCGGGGAATACACCCTGTATAAATGATTGATTGACCAAATGACACAATACTTAGGTAAAAGTTAAAATTGATTTGACATGTTGCAAATTTTAGGGTTGATTTTTTATAATAATAAATTAATTTTCTCGCCAATTATTACGTATAATATTAAGCCAAACCCGACTTGCCGTGGTCCTACTGCCGTGGTACTTGTTTGCCCTACACTAGAGTGTTATTTAAAAACCGGAGGCGCGGAGGGAGGGCAGTCCTCGCCCGCAGTAACGAAGCTCAGGCGCCCGGGCGAGCTGGAGCGGCTGAGGCTGGTCGCCGGAGGCGACCAGCAAGCCGAAGCTGCGGAAGCGAGCATGGGTGCCCGAACTTTGTTACGCAAGGGCGGAAGGACTGCACATCCCGTAGCGCCGGAGAAGAACGAAACTAATGCATGCCTGCATGCTTGCCTGAATGCATGCTTGCCTGAATGCATGCTTACCTGCATGCATGCTTGCCTGCATGCATGCTTACCTGCATGCTTGCCTGCATGCATGCTTGCCTGCATGCTTGCCTGCATGCTTGCCTGCATGCTTGCCTGCATGCTTGCCTGCATGCATGCTTGTTACTGAAAGTTGTATGGCAACGTGTATTTTGTAATCATTAGCATAAATAAATTAAAATAATAGTTCAATAATTCTATTTCCTGTTTATCTCGTGTACCCCGAAAATAGCAACTATCCTACTTACCTAATGCAGGTTTACAAGGCGCTTGATTGTCGGGTTTGTGTTGTTTCGGAGTTTTGATAATCGGAATTCGTATTTATGATATTTCGGATTATTAATAATTCGGAATTGTAATGGTTCGGTATCTTCAAATTCGGAATTTTAATATTCGCAGTTATAATCGTTAGGAATTTTGAAATTCGGGTTTTCAATAAATAGGATTTATGATACATCGGATATCTGACTTTCGGAATTTTGAATGATTCGGAATTATGAAATTCGGAATTTTGAAATTCGTGATTGTAACTTTCGGAATAAGGCTTTTCGTATTTATGTAGTGTACCCAGTTTAAATAAATAAATAAATAAAATAAATACTTTTGGCATGTGGTGTCTTTCACTCTCGCTCCAATTGAACGCCAAATGAAAGGTCTGAACACTGATTGAACATTAATTCGTGTTCGGTCATTTTGTTTCGTATCCTGCAGCCCACGAATGTCAAGTGTCATGTTCTTAGCATTGGTTTTGAATCTTGTAAAACTACTAATAAAGAATAATTCTGAACGGACTAAGATTTGGACTAGGTGCCATAGTAACTTTTATTCAGCTCAAAAATACCTATCCAGCGATGTGACACACATAGCTATGAAGGTGGGACCAGGTTTCATACAAATGCAGGCATCCTATGTTCAGAATATTCTGTATAATTATTATATCACGATTTTGGAATTGACTGCTAGTAGATTAATAACTTTGTTCCTATATATGAGTATGACGCATTAATATGTCAATATGGACACGGTTGGCTATTAACAGTAAAAATTGGTATAATACCTACATACGTTTCTTTGATGGAACGTTTTATATTCATATATCCCTTGACGACATAAGGTAAGTTACATGTATGAATTGCAATACTTGATTTATTCATTACTAAGTAGAAATTAGGCTGGTCTAGATTTTTAACAAGAGACTGTCACGGCCGCCTTGGACATGCTACAGTGTTTAACCGACTTCAAAAAAGGAGGTTCTCAATTCGGATGTTTATATATATATATATATATATATATATATATATATATATTTATGTTTGTTCGCTCATAGCTCCGCCATGCGTAGACGGATTTGCAAAATTCTTTTTTTTGTTCGAAAGTAGAATATTCCGAAATGGTCCCATTTAAATTTCGTAAAGATTTGATGATGGGTTTCCGAGATTAGACCAAGGAACTCTTCAAAAAATACCAGGAAATCAGCCGCGATTGCTGCAATCGCATATTATTGCAATGTCTCTGCCATTACACATCATAACATCACGCCTGAATCCTTTGAAAGGGTATGCAGAAGTGTTCAGAATATTCAGCTATATTTTCGGTGTATATGCGTTGATTTTAATTAAAAATTCTTTTTGCATTCGTTTTGGTTTACTTTTGAGGTAGTCCTGTATTATTTTATGTATGTTCACCGATTACTCAAAGACGCCTGGACTGATTTGCAAAATTATTTTTTTGTTTGATAGGTTATTCCCAGGTAAATTTTATCAAAATCGGTCAAGCAATTTATGAAATATCAACAGAAATCGGTTGAAGTCTGTTTTTTTAATTTTTAATTTGGTGATTATGTCATGAATATTTTAACTTTCTTTTCGGGAAGGTCAACTTACAATTTAGACGTAGATATTCATAGCAATAATCTCGTAATTTGTACACGTAATACTTTGTACTTCATTTGCATACCGTTTTGTTATCCTAATGTGTGTACGAATTAATTTTCCTTTATATGTTAATGACTTTATATGTTAGTGACATCATAGAGTTTATTTTAAGTCTTAAATAAAAACTTTTAGTGGCAGTAGTTCTAGATTTATATATCTTATCCTATCTTACTAATATTATCAATATCACATTGATAAATATTAGTAAGATTTTGTGTAGATGTTTTGATTGATTTTAGATTGACATTTTCATTAATACTACTACATAGTGTTGAAGTCATACACACACGCACGCGCGTACACACACACATATACATACATACACACATTTTCTAATAGAAGTTGTTTTGATGTTTGTTATTCAATCACGCTCTACTTTTTACAGTTTCAATTTTTCATTTTATATCCTCAACGCTGTGAATAGTAAACCCAATACAATAGCTGTTGTCTCATATACAGACTGTTATGTACGCCTACGATCTGGTTTATGAGCTGAAGATTATGGTACAACAAGTCCTTGTTAAGTAGGTACTCACATAATTCTTATACATTTCGAGCTCTTTGTTCTTTGTGGATATCTTTCGTGTTCATTGTAAGAAATTCATAATATATTATCTCTATAAACTTCATTTCTGAAATTAGCAAATATAAATTGTCATTATGGTACACAACTATCTGAATTGGAAAATGAAAATATTTTTATTTCTAGGAAATGAAATTACTAATAATATGCAACGCGAAACGGTATGTAGGTAGATGATCATATTATAAAAGTTCTACGTCTAAATAAACAAATCTTTGAGTCCCATTACATACATGAGTAAGGAACATAAAAGAAAGATTCCCACGACCATGGCTGCTGAAAAGTAACCGAAACTTCGGTTTAAAAGTAAATAATAAAATATACTAACAAATATATCGGGATAGAATCCGTTTAAAAATAGATTTATTTCAATAAGTGAGATTCGCGTAAAGTATCAGAAAGATTTAATATAAAAGGTCCCAGTAAATCCTTTTACTTCAATGTTTTTGATCGTAATTTTCAAAGTTATCTTCACAAATTACTACCTATCTAAAACATTAAAGTAATATTTGGAAGATTTCCAAACAATATCAGACACATTCCTATTATATACATACGTTACAAACCCCTTTGATATGATACAAAGTAATAGAGCATTGCCATATACAGTTATTTAGAACTGCCTCTTCTAATTTACTTAAGTAAATAACAGTTTTCAATTAACCACATGTCACAAACATTGGATACTTCAACATTGAAGTAGGTAAAAGGATTTACTGGGAAAACCTATTATATCAATAGGTTCCAGTAAATCCTTTAACTTCAATGTGTTTGATCATAATATTCCAAGCTATCTTCACAAGTTACTATCTATAACATTGAAATAATATTTTGAAGATTTCCAAACAATATCAGATACATTCCTATTACTTAACGTTACAAACCTCTTTGTTATGATACAAAGTACTTAATAGAGCATTGCCGCCATATACAGATAATTAGCACTACCTCTAATAATTTACTTCAGTAAATAACAATTTTCAATTAACCACATGTCACAAACATTAGATACTTCTCAAACACACAGAGTAGGTACGTTACTATAGAAGTTGTACTATTAAAAAATTATAATTAAAAACTAGAGGTAGATACTTAGTTTACTCGTGATTTGGCTTTCTCGGAGGCGGCGATAAGCTGCTATGAATATTATTAGGTATTGGTGGGTTAAAAGGAAAGGGCGTCTGCTTGGTCACGCCGCTATTAAAGTTTTATGTGTTAATGAGTACAAAAAGGAGTCTCGTAAACATAATGTTTATGAGATTCCTTTTTTACGGAGGTCTATTAAACAGTAAACTATACGGTTGAAGTTGATATTCAGTTGTATTGATTTAACATGGTGAAAATACATTTGTTACAGATAAGATGTACTTAAGACATTTTAAAATTTTCTTTTTAACTAACCCGGTCGAGAATATCAAGTTATTTTTATGACTGTTAACTGGAAATCCAGTACAAAAAGCCGGTAAAAACGTGAAAGACTGAAAAAATCCAATAAAAGAAAACTGTAGTTCTGAATGATATACCTACCTAAATAAATTAGCTGACAAAATAATCCTAGTTTAGTATAAATTAGGATTGCAGTAACGCCATAGCTATAATGAACCGAACTGAAACTATTGTTAACCGGTATATACAATAATTTAATACGAGTATGTATTGTGTATAATCCCTAGGTCAAGCCCTAGGTTCCGGTTACTTTTCAGCAGCCAGTGTACCATATAGCTGGTGGTAATTCAATACTTACTTATCTTTATTCTCACTGCTACAAATTCCATTAACCGTTTTAAAAGAAAATCTGGTAGTAGTCTATACACGGAGCATCGCAGCGTCACCGCTAAGTGGCTACATCAATAGCATAATTTGCAGGTTTACAATAAGCCAAAAGTGCAGGTGCACTTAGGATATCCATTCATCACAACTCTTTGAAATAAAATACTTTCAGCTGTACGCTTGTGGTATTGTATTTAATACTATTTTTTGTCGATTAAGAAGAAAAAAGAGAATCGAACTCGGGCGGGACTCAAACCCGTGATCCTTACAGGGGGAATACTTTTACTACTAAGACCACCGAGGTCCGCACGAAGCCAATCCAAATTCCTCTGTACATTCGTCTTGGGGCAAATATATCGAGGAATTCGGATTAAATTATATAATACTAGCTGACCCTGCGAACTTCGTACCGCCTGACAGCCAATTCTTTATTTTTATTTTTTTCTGTTTACGTAAGAACCATCCTCGTACTTCAAGGAATATTCTAAAAAAAGAATTAGCGAAATCGGTTCAGCTGTTCTCGAGATTTGCGCTTAGCAACACATTTAGGGATTCATTTTTATATTATAGAAGATGTATGATACATACAGGGTGTAATCGTTAAGTATGTCCAGGCGATTATTCCGTAACTATTACAGATATCAAGAAACTTTAAACTGATATCGAAAGTACGTTACCTAATGAGTAAAATGACATCAATAACTTTTAAAAATCAAACGAGAGGTATCTAACATTTTGACATTAAACACTCCCATACATTTAGTATTAGATTAGTAGAAAGGTTTTAGTTTCCTTATTTTAAAAGAATATTTTAGCTTAGTACTGATATTAAAGGAACAGGTTCACAAAAACATTTTACAAGCTTTACGTAATTCGAATACTAACTTCAACATTGTGTTCCATCTGATTAACGTCAACTTGAGACATACGTTGACAGGTATTAATTTCAATTACTCTAATAATCCAAGATGAATCTAATTATGATGTATATTGCTGTTATTGTATTGTATTGTGTTGTAGTGTAGTGTATTGTGTAAGTTTAATAAATTGAGATGAAGAAAAATAGATAAAATAGTAGCTAAGTCATGCAATTTCATCTGCGCTAAGGTTACTGCTATAGATCAAACAGGACAAAATAAAATATTGGAGTAAAATTTTGATTGATTTAATAGAGTTGAACTTATATTCTACTTTTTGTAAAATCTACGTACAATACAAACGCTACATCGCTAAAACTGAAGTCCAATGACGGAAAAAAAGTTGTTCTTTGGAGTTGAAATTAATTTCTAGTACAATTTTATAAAAATGTATACCTTGAATATAATTTATAATGATTTATTCTTAGAGTATACATTGCTATAGAGCGCGCCTTACAAGTATGAAACTGCTATCACGGGTATGAACAGTACCGAGGCTCCTGGCTCAACCTCAATCAGTAGCAAAATAATACCCGTCAAAATGACTTCGCAAATAATATTTAATTCGATATGTTAAATCAAAATTTTATACAATATTTATTCATTAACTTTTGATAAAATTGATCATGGTTGTGAATAATTATTATAAACGAGTATAGATCGTAAATTGCCATTTTAAACAAGAAGATTTTTATATACCTATTCAAATAAAAATAAATTACAGACGGCAAGTTCCAAAAAAGGTATAAGATGTTTTGTAAGAGTAAACAGCAAGTCATCTTGTCTCGCTGAATACAAACATTTTCGTTAGCTTGAATGGCTAAGTAAAGTAGCGAAGCATAAATGTACACATTGTGCCTTGTTCATTCACTCAGATCAAAGTGGAAGATTTTTAAGCTGTCCTACGTATTGCTATTTCATTGTGACGAAATTAGACTTCGTTTTGTATAGTGTCTGCTTTTTATACACAATTTCATATGACCCGTGATGAATAAAGTTTTGTGTGAAATATATTGTATGTATATGTATATATATTTGTGTGCATATAACACTCTGTATCACCATTAAGGTCATATTGGTTATTTTTTGTTTATATTCGTCTTTCATCTACTTTCAGTAACATATATTATTATCTTAACATAAAATATGAAGCAGAATAAGTGCGGAATGAATTTATTAGTGATCCGTTCCAACTTACAGCATTGGATATTGGCATCTATTATCTTTCACTCCCACCCCGAATGTATGAGAAATGAGTAGCCTGAATACTGAGAGATCGTTCATTCGGGTTCGGCTATGATCACAAACTTAAAACTTCGAAGACAGAGGTCTCCATTCGATGACATTTTCTACTTGGAATCAGTAATCAGTGATCTCCAATAGTGAGGCTCTAGCAAGTTGGAGTCTCATCTTGAATATTGACTTTTTTAATTTTTTTACATGACAAAATAGCATAGTGAAAGTTCCTAAAGTAATTCGTATACTTTGAAGAAGTTGAACGGATTCAATTTCCGCTTGTGATTGAGGAGACAACAATGTTACTTCCAAATATGTACTGAGACTGTTGAAGTAATATCCTTTTCTCAAACAAAGTCATTGGCATAATAAGAAATTCGTGTCTTTCGCAGACACGATACTATTATTTTAAGTCTTTGATGACTGCATGTATATAATACAAAGCACCTGCAACCTATGATCAGATACAAAATTTAAGCTAAATAATCATTATCCTGGCCTAGTCTCAATTATTTGAGGTTGGTGAAACAATTGTCATTCTATTCTCTTCTTGTTTGAGGCTAATGTTTATTACATTAGCCTAAAGAAGATAACATATTATGCCAGTAGTTTCAACCAAATGATTTTATCATTTATTTTGTTTAGTAATAATCTTGCATGCCGTAGACGAACGTGTTCTTCACTTACATATATTAGCCCAAATTAAACCAACTGAGCTTACAAATTAGTCTACTAGAGGGGCTTCGTATTTTTGTACCTAATGCCACTTTTTTCCTATGGTATGACTTAATGAGGCAGCGATACAGTTTTATTTTCATTTGTTGCTGATTAGTTGGTAAGAAATATAGACGAAATAGGAACGAAATGATTGTTGATTAGGTGGTTGGTGTAGCAAAAAATTAGGATCTTTTGTTATCAACATTAATCTAGTAGATTGAAAACTTAAGTAGTGAGAACCTGTACTATACCTACGGCACTTCATACAATGTCATCCAAACGATCTCTCCAATCTCCCTCTGAACTCTTTTCAGTCACAGAATACATCGCGTGTCGGGTTGGTTGCCCTGGAAAGGTCATTTCAGCTCTTCTATAAATCCTCCATGGTGGGCTAATCACAATTATGATTGTGGTGTGTCAAGACTCAAGGTTTATGACTTAACACGGATAAATGATGATCACCAAAGTTTTGGTCGAGCGCACGGACCAGGTTAAGTACCTGGGATCTGCACTTCATGTGACCGGTGAGATCGACCACGACGTCAAGGCACGCATTGCTGCCGCGTGGGCCAAGTGGCGAGAAATGACTGGCGTCACCTGTGATCCTAAAATGCCAGTCAGGTTGAAGGGGCAGGTCTATAAGACGATCATTAGGCCTGTTCTCTTGTATGGTTGTGAGGCGTGGCCGCTGCTCGAGCGACACAAGCAAGAGCTGCGTGTCACGGAGATGAAAATGTTGCGGTGGATGTGCGGCGTTACGCGTAAAGATCCCGTACGGAACTCTCGCATCCGCGGCAGCCTCCATGTCCGTGACATCGCGAATAAAAGGCAAGAGAGCCACCTTCGCTGGTGCGGCCACGTCTTGCGGCAACCGCCAGGCTACGTGGGGAACAAATGCCTGGCAATGGTACCACCGCCGGGTCCAGGTAAAAGGGGTAGGCCAAAGAAGTCCTGACTGAAGTGCGAAGTGGAGAAGGAAGAGCCGGAAGGCGGACCCTGAGCTTCGAGGTCATCTTGGCCACGGATGCAATCAGGAGAATACGTCTATATGCAGATGATGATGACCAAAGTTTTGGGCAATAGGTACCTACCTATTATATTTATAGAGTACCTACTCTATAAATGTTAATATATTTTTACAATCATACATGAATATGGGATGTGCATCTTGCTCTGATCCCTCGTCACGACTTGAGCAGTAAGGACAACCGCGGTTAGTGCTCTAAAATGCACAAACCGAGGTTGTATGTATTTAATGTAAACATCTTCAAGCCTGTGGCCAGGGTGTTAGGGAATTTGATTAATTTTTTAGAATATTCTAATCATATTTTACGAGTTGGATACTCGTAAAACATGATTTGTAATTTTTCAAAAAGTACTTATTCATACCTACATAGTTTCCATCAAATATTAGAAGGCATAATTATTTACAAAGTATTTATATGCTTAGCCCACCCAATAGCTGAAAATCCAAATATGGATCTACCTGTTGTAAACTCTGAAACGGCATTTTTGTGGATCATACGCTGTCAAAAACTTATGGAAAATTCTAAAATACTTTTTTCAAATTGCTTTATTATACAGGAAGAAATAACCAGCGCCTTTTTGGGAGGGAACTCAAAGTAAAGTGATTACTTCATTTACATTTTGAATGTCGAGCAGTTCTTTATACCCACAAAGACCTATTCAAAGTTCAAAGTGAAGCTTAGGACGAATCATATAGATAAATTACATTATGTTGAAGGGGATCAATCAATATTTTTTTAAGTACAGTTCATACTTTGGCGGATGTTTTGTCAAGTAGCAGGTTTGATCTGAATCAATAAAATATGGTATTTATTTTTTGTTAATTTGGGTTATTTGGTAGTACACAATGTTAATCGAATGTTATGGTCAGGTGGGTAAAATGTAACAATTAGTAAAAATACTCATAGGTTTGCATTGAGAAAAATAGATGGAATATGACTCGATAGGGAATAGAAATATACAGATTCAAATTCTTAAGAATTTGAATCTGTATTCAAATTCTTAAGTTATAACATAACAGATAACTTAAGAATTTGAATCTGTATTTCTGTTCAGTTAAGTCCTCCTCTCAACATCCAATCAAAATATGAAGTTAGTGTAAGTGTATTTTCTAAGTACAGTCAGCGTCAGAGAAAACAGACCCCCTCAATACTTAAAGAATATCGCCGCCTGCGCCGGCCGCGTCACATGACTCACGAATGACGTCACGCGATGCGATCGTCGCTGAGCTGCAAACAGATCTGCCTTTTATTTGCATGTTCATGTTTGTAATTTTCTGATATTTTTCGTCTTTCGGCTCAATTGTATACCAAGATACAACATACTCACAAAAAGATGCCACAGTAATTTATGTGCCGTTTGAGGATACGAACCCGCATCTCCAGCGCCAGCCGATTACTTAGACCGCGCCTTACTCCACTGGGCTACGGTTCACTTGATAATAATGGCGAAAAAATGAATAACATTACCTACTCCTATTATCGAACAAAGTTGATTACGGTGTTATTTTGTAGAACTTAAGATTTAAATTTCAACTACACCATATGTGATAATAATAACTGCTCAATTGACTGAAAGATAAGGTTGAAATTAGTATAGATTTCTCGTTTAGTTCAATAGATTACGCTTGATACAGCTTATTGCACTACCGTCATTTTGTTTTTTACTTCAAAAACTTATCTGCTGTATGAGCTGCGGCTATAGTATTTTAATATCTGTGACAGCGCGCTAAGGTTGCAATTAGAATACTTCTTTGCCTTATTTACTAAACTGTGATTGAAGGTAACTTTATAATTCGTGATAGCTAATTTGCATTGGTGTTAATCCTCCTCGTAATATTATTCAATTTATTAAGTTGTTGATCAGTTTTTTGAGTAAATTGAAAGTATGGTTCGAATAACAACTTTTTTGAAAGCTAAAATTGTTATTCTCTGGGAGCAAGAATAGAGGCATAACGGTAAGAGTTACGATAAAAATATATTATATACCTATTTATTGCTTAATCATGTTACCTTTTCATTTACAAGTTAGATTTTTGGAGTTTCTTTTATTTATTATCATTTTCATTACAGAGAAATACAGTGCGTAGATGGATTCGAAGGTATCAAGCGACGGGTGATATAAAAAATGTGAACGCCAAGGACCTCGCCTAGTTGCTTACACTCATGAATCAGAACGGCACCATGATATTGTGGAAGTTCACTCAGTGGCACCCTTCAACCCTAAAAACATATAAGACTTAAGAACAAGCGGCGGTTAACATTAGGTAGGTAAGTAAATGATTATAATAATATTCTTTAAAATAAAATCACAAAAAAAAAACAGATTTGAAAAGGTTTATTATTTTAGGTTACTGGATATGGATGTCTTCAATGGGCCCAAGCGAGCTAGTGGAAATAGGTGACCGCATGAACAGTGAGCGATACCTTGAAGTGTTGAAAGACGTAATGCTGCGCATAATCAGTGCGGGTCGCATATCCAGAAGGACAAATTTACCTGGTTCAGGATAACCCTTTAGTGCATCCCGAATTGTGCAAGACTGGCTAAATGCACAAGAAGATATAACGGTGTTTGAGTGGCCGGCTAAAAACCCGGATCTTAATCCTATAAAAAACTTGTGGGGTCAGATGGTTTTAAACTGGAATTAAGGTAAACAGAACTTGGGAACTAATGCGAAATAGTGTCCTAACATTCATAATAATAATATTATATTATTATTAATACCTAATCCCATTACTCTTGTTTACAAGTTTAGTAATCTTCTAATGTGTTAACGATGCACCATCTGACCTCACATATTTTTCTAATGTTGTGTTAAAAGGGTTACTTATCAGAAAATGTGATCAAAGAGGAAGATGTATATTGCTATACTGTTATAGTTTAGCATGTTGGTTCTTTCTTTGTGGTTCACAGGCATAAATAACATTTCATTTTTCAACCATTCTTTTATATTCAAAGATTATACAGAGTGTAAAAAATTAATGTTTGCAACTTTAAATAAATAAGTAAATAAATATTGTAGTTATGTTTCTAGAACTATGTATAATATTAAACATTTTATACTTCACTTAGACCTTTTCATTTTATTTTGATTTTATACTTAGGGTATTGTGTTTTGTCAATAAATTTACGTTCTAAAAATAAGTAAATCTAAAAATAAGTAACCCCAATTTAACTCAGATAGAAAAACTGTATACTCAACCAGGAAATGGACTCCATGTAGTCCTAGAAATGTAATTCGAGAAATAAATTAATATTGTTTATACAACAAGCCTATCTTTTCTAACAAACCTCATACCTACTATAAAATTTGATTCCTTAAATAATAATTAACAAAAGTGCTTATGAGAATAAAAAAATAAGTATACGAAATAAAAAAAAGAACTTTGTGTCCGAGGATTTGAACCCCCTGTTACCGTATTCACAAAGCATAGGTCATAACCACTAGACCAACATGACGTTTACACAAAGTTTCAAAAAACTTCAATGCTTTCATGTCATTATCAAGGGGGGTCCCTTTTCTCTGAAGCTTACTGTACCTACTAATATTATCATTCTGTCTAGCAGAGGAGATGTTCGCTACAAATACTAGGTATATTTATGTTGGGTAGGTTGGGATGGTAATAAACGCGCCTCTTATAACGTAGGACCAAAAATCACAGTGTTTACGAAATGTGGATGTTAATACACCTCTGCCTACCTCTTCAGGGATTCACAGGCGTGAGTGTATGTAAGCAAAATATTACAAATATGTTATTGCAACAAAATCAGCCTGTATTGTACAATAGCGCTTCATGCTGGTTGTCTCCTTTACGCCTTATGCTGCTACGAAGATGTAAAAGCTATCAAACTATGTCACCGTTTTCACTGTAGGTACTATGCTATGTCGCATAGCGATGCTATCCTTTATTTTATTTTATTTTATTTTATTTTACAGTTTAGAAAACTTACAGCTATTTGGAGTACATATAAATTGTAAGATCATGTGATGGCCAATTACAAGTTTTCATTGATATGAAAGTTAAGATAAACAGTAATAAATTGTGGCATGTACACAACATTATTAAAAAGAAAAATAAAAACAAGTTACATTATTTACATAACGCCACCGCTATATACTAAGAGAAGTAATCGTTGCACAACAACTTCTTTAACCCAGCAACACTTGTGCTAAACAAGTCTATGTCGACACTCCGGCATACAACATTGTACGTATGACATGCTCGGATCATATATGCATTCTGTCTATAGTTAGTGTGACAGACAGGGACATGCAGCGGGCTATGCCTCCTCAAGAATGCTGATGGGACTCTAAGACCTATCCGGCCCACCAACTCGGCTACGTCAGTCGATCCGCTTGCAATGTTAAATAAGAGAGAAAGATCTGCTATTTTCCTTCGCTCTTGTAGAGGAAGTAGGTGAAATTTTCTGCAGCGACAATAATAATCGGGTAAATATGCATGACATTTGTACTGTATATACCTTAAAAATCTCTTCTGTACTTGCTCTAACCTATCAATGTATATGTTATAGATAGGGTTCCATACCTGGGAGGCATATTCAAGGTGACTGCGGACATACGTGCAATACAAAATTTTGATTGTTTTAATGTTTTTAAAATCTGCTGAGATCCTGAAAATAAAGCCTAAGGCTTTTGAAGCTCGTTTGTAGATATCATCAATGTGTGTATCAAATAATAATTTAGAATCAAATGTTACCCCCAAATCCCTGATAGTGTTGACTCTGGCTATTTCCGTACCTGATAGTTTGTATGAAGTCAGGACTGGATCAAGTTTTCGTGTAAACGAACAAACGTAGCACTTGGATACGTTCAGTTCCAGCTTGTTGTGAATACAATACGACTGGAAACGGTCCAGGTCGTTTTGTAAACACTGCGTGTCTTCCCTAGAGGCTATTCTATGTAGTATCTTCATGTCATCCGCGTACAAAATTATTTTTGACGTATGGAAACAGGCCGCGATGTCGTTAATAAAAATATTAAACAAAAGGGGCCCCAGCAGGGAGCCCTGCGGGACGCCAGAAGGTATGCTCACGGACCTTGAGGAATAACCGTTCAGTACTACCACTTGGCTCCTGTTCTCGACATAAGACGAGAACCACCTATACAGGTTACCTCTTATACCCATTTTGACTAATTTTTGTTTGAGTACCGCATGATCAATTCGGTCGAAGCACTTGCTATAGTCAGTGTATATAACATCCACCTGCAGCCTCTGTGACATATGGTCAGATATATAATCGCTGCAAACTATGAGATTAGATGTGGTGGAACGACCCTGCATGAATCCGTGCTGATACTCACTAAGACTATTTTTAATGACTGAGTATAGCTGCTCATAAACGATTTTTTCCAATATTTTAGCAAAGATACACAGCTTGGAGATTGGTCTGTAATTTTCCACCACGTCTTTAGGCCCTTTTTTGTGTATTGGAGTTACGTACGCCGATTTCCAAACCGATGGAACCACGCCCTCGTCAAGTGACCGCCCATATAGGATTGAAAGGGGGACAGCAAGGCTCTTGGCAATGTTGATAATAAGCACTGGAGGGACACCATCTGGGCCAGCAGATTTATTTTGATCTACTTGTTTAAGTAGTTTAAGTACTTCACTATATTGTATCTCTATCGAGCTTATATCTGAAAAAGCCTCCCAACCACCAGGGCCCTGAGTGTCAACTGTCAGTTCAGGGTCATAGTTTACATTTTGTAGAAAATTAGAGTGAAAGTAATCACCAAACATATTTGCGATATCTTCACCATCACTAGACGAACGCTGCTTATACTTTAGCACTGACGGATAAGTATTAGATTGGAGTTTGGATTTAACGTATTTCCAAAACGCGCGAGGGTTTTTAGAGATATCGGACTCTATTTGTGCCATATATGAGTCGAACATGTTCCTCTCCAAATCCCTAGCGCGCTGGCGCAGTGTAACGAATGATTGATAGTCCGATAAATTACCGTATTTCTTAAACTTCCTGTGAGATTTAGTCTTTTCTTTAATTATTTTAATAAGTGGCCCTTTGTACCAGGGCGGATATCTCACCACTGTAGCCGTAGTTTTGGTCGGTATATATGCATTTTTGAGCCTGTTAAGATGATCGTAGAAGACCACGACTGCATCTTCCACCGACCCGCGGTACAACTCAAAGTACCAGTCCACATTGTCCATCTCCCTAGCAATGGCAGCATAATCTGCTTGTGCATATATAAACCTAATATTGGGGCGAGTTGGTAAGGAATGCAATTGCACGAAATTGGTTGAAAAACGCAATGCTTTGTGTAACGGATCTTCACTAACTAAAGGATCGCAGCAGTGCTCCACCTCAACTTCACTATTAGATAATACCCAGTCCAATATCCTATCATCACAGTTACGATGGGGATTGTATTGAGATAGATTACAGGCGACTAAGTCATTCATTACGCTCTTTTGAATTAGGCCTTGTATGTTACTAGGTGACAAGGAGTTGTTTTCTGCAGGATGCCAGTTTATGTTAGGCTGATTAAAATCACCCACAATCAGAAATTTATCTGCTGGGTGTTTTAAAATATTATTCGTTAAACTTTCCGTAAAGTTAGCAAGTTGCTCATTCAGAGAATGGCCTAGATTTTCAATGCAGATATATACCACGCCTATATGCATTTTATACGAGACTCGAGGTTTCTTTTGGTGTAATGTTAAACTCACCCACATATCCTCTGCTGATGAGCACCAATCACTGTGGCCATCTGCAACAAGTTCCCTTCGCACCGCGATCAAAACACCACCGCCGAGAGTTTGATTCGTTTTAGCATAGTCCCGATTCCTCTTCCAAACAATATACCGGTCATCAAAAAGTTCACTATCACTGATACCGTCAATGAGCCAGGTCTCCGTCAAACAAATAACATCGAAACTATTGACACACACATTTCTGTAGAAGGTTGACGTTTTAGTCCGCAGTCCTCGCACATTTTGGTAATAAAAACTAAGGGACGCCATCATAAGTTATTAAGTAATTATTGATTAGCGTTAGGAAAAATAAGTTAGAAGTTACGAATACATAAAAATAGAAAGGTGGATTTACAGAGGAACAGTACAAAAAACCGTCGCCAGAGGGCAGGTATAAGTGCAGAAACAAGCAGAATAGGACCCTATTCAGTTGATAAATGTGTCCAAAGTAGCGAAATGATGGTTGCAGTACCTTAGCATAAAATGTATATTTCTTTAATACGAAAGTCTTCTCCACAAACAAGCAAATAGGCGCGTTAATCACGTGAAAATAACATTCAAAATATGATTTGTGAGGTAAAACAGATGAGTTTGGCGAGTAATGTCATTATTGAAAAATGACTAAGTATAAAAATGACGACAATTGTTTTTTTGGTAATTGTTAACTAAGTCTAGAATTCTTTTTGTCGATGCGACTGATACCGAGCGATAAGCGAACAATAGGCCGGTGAGTATCGCATAAGCATAAAAAACACATACCTGCGGTTCTCAACATTAGTAAAAAACAACGTTTAAATGTAGTACCGGAGTATCGACACAGTCCGCCAACTAAAAAAACTTCCTCAGGTCTTGTTCCCCCTTGATATGGTGTTTAGGCGACGTGCTATTTTTTCGTAAAAATATTCTGCATCCTGTCACCCATACATAGTCAAAGTTTCGTTCTTTCGCTAATGTTTTAGTTTTATTAAGCAAGGTTTTATTCTCAAGCGTCAGATGGTCGTTGATGAAAATCTTATTATTGCCGGTAAGTCCCAGAGCACTCGCATTAATCCCACCCTTGAGTTTCTTGGCAGCAGCTACAAAATCATTTTTTAAGTAATAATTATGTATAGAACAGATGATATTTTTTTGTTGACTGTCACCTCGCGTAGGTATTCTTGCGATGTAGTTAATTTGTCCCTTTGGGATAGGGCACTTGATAATATTGCCCAGCCTATCCATTATTTCAAAGAGGTTCTCACTGTTGGTCAAGGGGACCCCCTTGATCTCAATGTTACACATGCGAGACCTTTGTTCATACTCCTGCTGCAGAGCCTCGAGCTTGTTACAACGGTTATGTAGACTAACTATATCTTCCTTTGCAGTTTTCATGGAGTTCATTTCCACCTCAACCTTAGAGATTCTGCTGGACAATGATTCAATGGAATTGTGTATGAATTCCACGGAGGATTTCATTTCCGAGATCTCGGCTTTAACAGTCTTTAACTCTGCAAGCTCAGTTTGGATAGCTTCCACCATATGTAGCAGCGCAGGCAGTGCATCCATTTGGGAGGACAGTCTCTTCAGTTCGGATATTATGCTGTCCGTCTCTGTTCTTGTAGACGTGGCGGTGGGACGTGGACTGCTGGTTGCCTGGCTTCGACAGGTACTGCATTTCCAGGTACTTCTTCTGTCTTCACCCAGTTTTCTCCACCCCGCTTCGGATATCCCCGAGCAAGGAAAGTCAAAGTGACCATCACATATCGAACAACTCACACCATCTCTCACTTCCACCCCACAGCGTTTGCAGTTACTCATATTGAGTGAAAAATTTATAAATAAATTAGTGCAAAACTTTGAGAAACTTTGTCTTTTGTATTACAGGCGTGATGAATGCAGGCGTAACTAGTGTGCGTGTAGTCGGTTTGTCGTCTACCGCCGTACTGCTACCGCTTTAGTCTCAGTAGTTCGGTTGCTAGTCCGGTTGATCGGACTACTGCAACTTTTCAGTAGCAGTAGATGAAACTTCCTACAAGTATTCAAAATTCGAATCTATTCTCACAGCCTGCATCTTTCTATACAAGATTTTGTAGTCGTTTCGGAGCGAGAGATTTTGGGCACAGTTTCGATAGCGAAAGCGTTTGGAGGTATTTGGTGAAAAAATCAACCTTTTTTTTTTTGTAATGTATGGGAATGATGTGCAGGTGAAAGGCATAATGTATGGGGGTTGTAAAAAAAAAAGTTTTTTTTCGCCAATATAATACCTACTTCCAGACGATTTTGCTAACGAAACTGTGGCGAAAATCTTTCGCTCCGAAACGACTATAAAATCATCCAGTATACAAACTGTGATACAAAGTTAAGATGTACCCCTTTCCCCCAGTACTATGCTATGTGGACCAATGACTATGATTGGTGGATATCAAACGCATGCATAGCAACGTAGCAGCACATCTCTGGTGAAAAGGCTCGCCCACGCTCGCCATAACCATGGGCCTTACTCCCAAAAACGAACATGAACGTTTCGGATCGAAACGAACGGTCGCCGAACACGGACCATTAAAGTTACTCTGAAAACCTTTCGGTGACGACTGACGGATGCCGCCGTCTTCGGAATCATAGACTAACGATCAAGTCTAGATGAATAGTGTGGACCGATATATTATAAACATCTAAAAACCGTTAACAAATGAAAAATCAACAAATATAGTTGTATTCTCATGAAAAGAGCGTCAAATTAAAAAATATATGAGATTTTTATTACAAAGGTACTGTTAGATCACTAAAATGTAATTTTTCAAGAATTTACGTATATTTAATGTGAAGGATCTTAAAAACCCTCGTGCCATAATATTGTTCTATGTTTTTAATACGTACTTTGACAGTTTGACAATTTCAAATTTGAAACTTTGATACCCGTATGCACTATCTCTATTAAGTTAATAGAGATGAGTGCCCGTCATGGTGTCTGTATGTGTGTAGCGCCATCTACTGGGGTCATCAAATACTTCCGTAATGGATAATGGTTGTTGGTTTGGTTCAATGCCCCTTTGCCAAAATGTTGTTTTTTTGAGGAAGTAGAGAAATGATTTCCTCGCATAGCTCCTCAAAAAGTACCCTCGTCAATCTATAATTAGAGACAAATTCCATGTCCGGAATTTGCCTCAAAAATTTTTTTTCACGAAGCCGGTGACGATTTTGACTTCGCTCAGCCGCTTCTTCCCTCATCATTTCGTCCAACAATAAAAATCTCGCCATTTTCTTAGATAAAAATTCAGCTTCGAAAGCCTTACGAAAGGTATATAGCTTTCGTTGAATTTCAAGTAATAATCCGCAAAATTACTTGTCAAACAACGACAACGAAAACGTCAAATGTATTTTGGGAGTAGGTGCACCGACAACGATCGACAACCTCAATATCAAACGATCGAAGACGGATACGAAATACGACACGAAACACTTTCGGGGTAGCTAAATGGCCGAAACGTCAACGAATACGATAGTTTTCGATTTTCGGAGTAAGGCCCCTTGTCTTCCAGTATAATTCACGCCCAAACAAAAAGTGTTGCCTACTTAAATATTTTATGTTCGGTAATATAGAGGGAAACAAAGGCGACGACTACATGGCAATCATATTGCTCATCAAAGAACACAAATAAAACCTCGACCCAGTTCTGAAAATTTAATGATGGTACTACTTCAGACACAGGGCTGTTAAGGATTCATAGGATGATAAATTTAATCTATCTGACTGTCTCATTCACTCTTGCTATGAACGAAGTTAATAGAGGGCTAACTAAAGAACTGTATATGGGGACCATTGTTCTATTGTATGTGATAAGCTTTTTTGTAATTACGGGAGTCAACAATAGCACAGAAGATTCCATACATCACTACCGGTAGCGATAATTAGAAAAAAAAATCTCCAAGCATCCTTACCGGTGTAGATATATCAGTAGGAGCAAATAATAGGGGCAAATAACGATAATATTTCTAGAAAGAACTTTGATCTATATTCTTTGGGGATTACTTACTCCTATTGTAAACGATTTATTCTATTTTTGAAGATAATTTGTTGATCTTTGGGTTGTTATACCTACCTATGTGGTAAGTCGTTTTTCGATATGCCTACGATGTTGACGACACGGAAATCGAAACTGGGACCTCGTTACACGATACGTATACACATCGCAACATCAATTATAATTTGAAAGCCTACTCTATATAAGATATTCATGAAGCACTTACTTTAATATCCAAACAATGTAAGTTATAGCTCTATATACTGTTAGAATAGTTGGCTTATAATTATTCAATTTACAGACAAAACAATAGTTTATTATTCCGTTTATTGTAAAGCGTAGACTAACAAAGCTACTAACTAGGTTTTATCCTCATAGGAAGTTCTTAGTTGCGTCCACGTTGCAGTTCTTGTTTTTGATTAGTGTGTCGGCTATTCCGGAAGATTGACTTCCTAATCCTAAATGGCAAACCTGCACCAGAGCGTCCGTACATTAGCCTGCAGTTTTACTGACTTGACGTTGAGGTTAGTTTGAGCCTAAAGGATGCTCGTAGGGTATCCTAGGTTTAAACTATAAGATTATAACGTTTTGAGATGATATAAGCCTATATTTGGTAACAAGAGCGAACGAGTCTATATATTCATAGATCTATAATACAAAAATGTAAAGTAAACGTTTACTACCTGTTTTTATTAGCTGAATGTGAGTTAATTAATTTAATGTCTTGCAATAATGAAGTAAAGCGTTGTGTGGAAAAATTTCATACTTAACATTGTATCGTTTACACTATCACTCTGCGTGAGTAAATATGTAAATCACCCATTCGTTATGAGGAAAAGGAAATATTTTATTACAGTGTGACCATTTTTTACCGGTATAACGATAAATGCAACCTACTCATATTTGTACTTCTATTGTTCATTTTATATTATAACTCTTTTTTCAAGTGGTTGTTGAAGGTGGAATGTTTCATTATACTGACTTAAAATGGAAAAATATAAGTAGAAAAATCGATAACTAAATGGGGAAAAATTCTCTGTAAAGAAACGTTATAGCTATTTACTTATCACTACCAAGTATGTTTATCTGTTTCTAGTATTTTTTATGCCACGAGGTCGTAGTAAAGCACACGGCCCACCTGATGGAAAGTGTTTACCGTGGTCTATGGACGAGTGCAACACCAGGGGAGACACACTCGTGCTGCCGACCCTGTAAGAACATAGTGATTCTGTGTCGTCAGTGCAGAAAACCTGTCCAGTTAGCTCTGGCTACCCTACTCACCGTATATTCTTACGAAGTATAATCATGATTTGATTATAAACTTCTCATAATTCTATTCTACCAAAAACCACCTAATTACCCATGTCACATACAGATGACGTTATTCTGTGATTAAACCACAGTTTCGTTGTGTTTGTGACAGTCAACCGCCACCATATTCTATAAACCTGATATAATATATTGCACCTGTCCTGTCCCTCAAATCATAACACTAGAATGCCGTTCGTTTCACCAGGTATCATTGGCAGCATAATGGAAATGATAATATGGAATAAGACAGATACTTACATGTAGCAAGGTGCTGAGATGTCGTGCGGTGGGTAGACTAATATCGGAGGAGAGGGCACAGGGGAAGGACTGTTCTTGCGTCGGCGCGCCACAAAGACACCAGCCATTATGATCAGCAATAACAAAGCTGCGCTCGCGCCGCCTGATGCTACAAGGACTGCCTCTGCGGACAACGTGTAGGTAAGAGTAGCGAAATCAAATAACAAGTTTTTGTACCTGTAAACTAACAGATAAATCGTTTGTTTAACAAATAAAAGATTGAAAGAAATTTTACAGCATTTATTATGCTAACTATTCAAATCGATCCATCAATCGAAGTAAAAGGTTATGAATGAACTCTCATTCGGTCGTGGTACGTAGGTATGTTACTTAAAAAAATAGTCTTAACAGACAGGTAGACAGACGGACAGACAGACAGACGAGCAACGAAGTCATCCTATATCTAAGGGTCGCGTTTTTCGGTACGGAACTCTTAAAAGAGACGTTCATTTTCAGAATTAAAAAAATGCAAAGACAAAGTAATTTATATTTCGACAGTTCATTTATGATTTCATTAATTTTGTATATTTTTTTCAGTTTTCTAATCAGACTTTGTGTTGCTCAGTATAGACTACTTGAATGTGTAGGCGTGTTATTATGATGCCAGGAAGCTCCTTACGAGTCTCATCAAAATTATTATGATGTCGTATACAGGCACGTAAACTATGACAAACAATAAAATATAGCACGTACTTTATTACGATATAAACGTTTCAGGACGCTCGTGGGCGTAGTCGTTATTCTAGCTTTTTCTTAAGTAGACTTTAGGGACAATACACACGTTGCATCGAACAACATCGAAACGAAAATATAAACGTTGAAATAGCAATTTTACTCTTACCTCAACACCGTACTTTATTCATTATCTCTACTGGCGTAAAAATGCGAGAATTTGCAATTGCAAACGCGTAGTGAACGAAACGCTAATTGGTGGATTAGATTTATATTGTGAAGAATAATTTTGCTTCGATCCTGCGCTAATATTAATTCATCTGTAGAATTCCATGGAATGCATTAATAAGTTCAAAAGAAAATTACAGCCGGTCAGTCCATATTGAGCAATCTATAATTATAATAATAAACACACACACGATTATGTGTGTATTAAATACGGGCTCGTCTTCATCGTGATCTTAGCCATCCATGCAACCCAACCCAATGTATCCAAGCTTTTCACATCGAAGCCTGGGGTCATCTTATTGCTTTTACATCTTTATATTCGGCTTATATGATTTTTATGAGAGTAACTGCCCGATGCCATCAACCTCAAGAGAAAAACCTGCTCTAGAGGCTCGTGCTTACCTAAGCATATAGGTACCAGTGGCCCAAGCCAACACAAGTGACCTTGCATGGGCCCGAAGATGGTAGATTTTGTGGCCTCATAATACCCAATGTTTAGTATAAGTTAACAGTAAATATTTCAATCGATGGTCCGTAATGAACAAAAACACTATTATTTGATTAATGAGTCGTCCTAACATCATATATTATAATTAATGTCGGATTACAGGTCGATTACTGTAGCTACTACGATTAACCTTTTACGAAGGAGACAACCTATTCATTCAACTGTCCAAATTGTAGGTAAACGATTAAAATATAATCGTTTTAGGCTTAAATTATAATGAATATATTAAAGTTTGAACTAAGACCTTTACATTAACTGTAGATAACATTACTTATCTATCTATTAAATTATTATATTATAGACTAGCTGTCCCGGCGGACTTCGTACCGCAATATTTTTTTCCGCCCGTGTGAATTTTTGATCCCGTGCCCGCTGCACCTATTTTCTCACCTTTTAAACCTTCCCTGGACCTCCACGAACATTTCAAGACCAAGATAAGATGAATCCGTTCAGCCGTTCTCGAGTTTTAGCGAGACTAACGAACAGCAATTGATTTTTATATATATTTTATATAGGTATATACATAGATAACATTATCATTATTGAATGAAATTTTAAAGCATTCCATTATGCCAACTATTCAAATCGATTATGATAAAATCCCGTTTGAGTCTTTTCACTTTTTCCTATCTTAAACCATCATTATGTCTCATATTTTGTACTCTGATTATGATGTTAAATACAAAACTTTTGAATTCAAACTATGAGCTTTACCTCAGTTTCTACAACTTTGTATGTCCTACCACATATACCGACGTTATTTGAATTAGTAAAGTTTTTAAATGGAATTAATCTCGCGAGACCGGGCCTTCGTGACCACGAGAAAATGTCTGAGAGTACATGATTGAATTAAATAATTTATACGCGTAGCGGCGTTTGTTTGAGGGGTCATTTAATTAAGTTAAAAGAGAAAAGCCCTTTTGTTTCCGACCAAAATTTTACTATGGCTGATAATAAACTGAATTCGTTATTATCATAGTATTGTTGTTCTTCTTCCAGGTGGCTTCAGAGTCAGGGATTTGCTTAGTCGTTTCTCTCCTCTTAGTTTAGCTTATACGGCTTTATGCTTTTACGCCGTCTTCATGCATACAAATATTTGCACAGAGTGAGAATTTAACCTACGATCTCTGACTTTACATTTGAAAATAAAGGTATTTTTTTTTAAATTCTGATGCTTCTTTTTCCCTCTACTAAGACTGTAAATGCAAGTTTAAATAGCGTTAAGTCACCATTTACACTGAGCGCAGTAAGTAGATTACTGTCCGATTTCCCGAAGGCGATTCTGTAGGAAGATTTATTGTGGTTTATTTCGTTTTACTTTTTCCTTTAATGTAACAACGGTTTTTTACGTCGTAAGTCTAAAGTGAGTTATTTATATAATATATCTTTTTAATCTTTACTAAAGCAAAAAGTAACCTCTACTTTTGATAGAAACAAAAAATATTTACGTATGTAGGTACTATTTTAATTCTATAAAATTACTACGTTTTTGTTTAATATTGGATACTATATTCAATATCTCCGCCGTCAGGATTCCGTACCTAGTGCTTAGGCCTAAGTGAGGCGGAAAATTCTGAAATTTTCTCAGGGATGCCCAAGACCGTACGACGTGGAGAAGGAAAAGCCGAAAGGCGGACCCCAGGCTCCAATGTAATGCTCTTAGATGCAATTGAGACGCAAAGCTGTTATGATCATTCGATACTTTCTCCATTATAGGCAGTCAATACGGTAGTAATGTAACAAGCTTCGAAATCTACTAGCTGACCCGTCTCAGGAAAATTACCTATACCTAAAATTAACCCAATGGAACTTTACCGAAGCGACTACCGTCTGATCACCCACCCGAGAGGAAAGCCTGCGCCAAAGCCTCGTCTGTCCATCAGCAGATGTATCGGCTTGCAGTTGAGGTATCATAAACCCCGAAGAACTATCCACGATGTCAAAAACCTACCTCAATAATTTAAGAATATGTTTGTACGTCACCTTTATACACATAAAAATACAGTATAAGAGTCATACAAGTTTATGTCCACTATTCTCCTCCGTCCGTACATAAATTGTTTATTACGTCCACATAGATTTTGACGACATCATAGAGAGCGATAAAACAAGCAAATATATTTCGATAACTACGAAAAAGGTTCCATAAAGTCAGATTTATATTATTGAGTTAGGAAAGGTAACTACCTCTACATCCATAATGATACTTCGAGAATAGGCAGTCTTACCTTTATGGAATATGCAAAAGGTTGGACAGATATTCATCGCACTTTTTTTTTAAATTGAATTGAGCTCTATCATGTGGATGTATGTACACTCGACAAAGGAGATACGGTTGCAACTTTACATACACCTTCATAATTATGGAAAAGTGCAACCGTATTTTTTTTGTCGACTGTACTTGGTGGGGACAAGTTGTTCGTGGCCCAAATCAACCTCATCTGCACGGAGAAGGCTCTGGGGCAAGCATTCCTTTCAAGAGCTCCAAAGAGCAAGTTTTGGATCCAATAGACATTGGCGGGGAAAGATCTCGTATGCACTCCTTTCGACCAAAACTGTGCGTTCAAATGAGGTAGATAGGTATATTGTATCTACCTAATTTAAACATGAGGTTATTGCATAGAACTATATCATAATGATAACTAAGTTAATGTGAAACTGACCTCTCCAATTCACAGCATTAGCGAGTGAGAACTCCGACACTGTGTTCGTGGTGGGTGCTTGCTCGTAGTGAGGATTCTGCGGCGCGTTTTCCACGTGAACTATTCCGTCTGCGTGTCTTGACGTCACTGGATCCTGGTATTCTCGATTTTGGTCATAGTATTCTATATTTTCTTTATCTCTTGGTTCTTCGTTTTCTGGGTTGTAGTCTGGGTCGTAGTCTATTGACAATAAGAAAATACTTTTTAAGAAATTGTTATGTTCTGTAAATTTGCCTCTCTATGTTAAAAAATATTGTGAGGAGGCAACTCTGGAAATTCTGACTTTATTTTTTGTAGACGAGACAGATAGTAGACAAGAATTACTAAACAGAATACATGATTTGACATGATATACATAATATTTAAAAGACTTGATTTACCGGAACTTGTTTACAGGACCAAAAGTCTAAGTAAGTATATGCAGCTGAGTAGCTGTATTTTTATTTACGAATATTATTGTAAGAGTCATAGTCATAATATTATATTAGTGTAAAATTAGCTAGACCAGCGGGTCTAAAAGGTCACTTCATTGAAATCGTATCACGATAATATTTTGTGATGCGGTGATATTTATTTGTAATCTTATAAGAATATTGAGATCTACTGAAAATTCATAAAGTTACTCGTTTTCAGAAGAATCGCTCAATGTCGCGACTTAACCTTTTTAGACCCGCAGTTCAGCCGTTCTAATGTGATTAAGTATAACTTCCATTCCGCACCGTCGCATTCGTGTCGCACCATTAAGACCTGGAATTCTTTACCAGCTCACGTGTTTCCCTCCTCCTACAGTCCCGGGTCCTTTAAGCGTGGCGTAAAATAGCATCTGATGAGGCCGTCAAGCTGAGTGCCACCATTGTAGCATGATACGTGTCTTTATTGGTGACCCTCTTTCCAAGACTTTGCCCTCAGCTTACCATCAGGCAAGGTGAAGTCAAGTTGACGTGTCCTATATAAAAAAAAAATCCTCCTTCCAAACTTTCGCGTGTATCATAGCACACCTTAGGCTGCGATAATTTTTACATAATTTCATGAAAAATATCTTGACTTACGCCTACCGTACTCTATCAATATCGTCTACTTTTAGTTACAGCCTGTGAAAAAACAACTTATAAAACTTACAATCTCATTTAATCGTCAAATTACAATATTTGTGTCACACTGCTATCACAATCTGAATTGGTAACTAGTTAAATTATGGACGGATTAATAATGCTATTGGTCGTATCGTCAATATCCAATAGCTTGTAATTAAGTTTGATTGAGTTACGTCACCGATAGCTTATAACCACCGGAATGTGGAAAGGTCCAATTAAATCGACAGTGAAAACTCAAAGGCACAAAAGGCTTCGAAATTCTAATTACTAAGTATTGATAGAAATACAATTGCAAATATTGATTCTACCATATTGATATTTGAAACGGTTTTATTTAGTTTGCCTGCTTGTTGGGTCATATTTAGTCATTAAAACCCATTTTATTTACTGATCTTTTATCCAACTTTATTGACTGATCTGATATTTGCTATACACTTTTAGTTCGGTTGACAATATAATTTCAATCAATGAAACCGTTCAACTTATTAAAAAAATATTAGGTACTGGTTTTACGTTTTCTTGTGAGATTTGATAGTGCTACATTAAAATTAACCATGTGCAGGTGCTTATAATTTACTTTAGAACTCTGCAGCTTTCAAATTAAGACAAAATCTCTTGAGGACTTCTCTAGAGTTCTAATTTTAGTTTAACCCTTTCAGAATTCGAATGAAATATTATGTGCGCAGTCATGTGCGTAGCTGTGTGTCCCAGCATGATATACGACTGATTCAAGGATCGTTGGGTACAGACAAAAATTAACACCTAAAGTACTAGTTTCAGTATTTCCTTCAAGTTTTCCTAAACATTGTACATGTGTTGTAATGTAACGTTCCTAACCAAATACATTAATTACATTGTCAAGTTATAAGTCAATACGTTATAGTAAAACTGTTTATAATTTAAATGTAGCCGCCCCAGCAAGCCTATGAATTAAAATTTTAGCGATTTTTTATATAAAGGTATGATTCCGTAGCCGACCACATACGTCAACTGCCGACGCACGCAGCAGATACGCGTAATTCATAGTGGCTTGCATTCTATTGTCCTCTTAATTCTTCTTGCATCCTATAATTCAATGGTCCTCTTTATCCGTATTCGAGTTCAACAAGTAATGGGTACGTTGTATCTGCAGCATGCGTCTGTCGTTGTCGTATGTGGTCGGCTTCGGAATCATACCTTTACCCCGGTTTAGAAACTAGTGTACTACTGAGTAGTTGCATCCTCTCTCCATGAGTTGTTAAAAAATTCGAAAGTCAATTTATTTGGAATAATTTTCCAGTAATAATAATATACCCGTTTTGCATAGTACAATGCAACGATAATATCTGAAATAGTATAACATTTCTTCCTGCAGTCCCGGGTCCTTTAAGCGTGGCCTGAAAAAGCATCTGATGAGGCCGTCAAGCTGAGTGCCACCATTGTAACATGGTACGTGTCTATAATGGTGACCCTCTTTTCCGGGACTGCCTTCAGCTTATCATCAGGCGAGGTAAAGTCAAACTGACGAGTCCTATATAAAAAAAGATACAGATATCAACGAATCAACGCCCTCTCCTGAATAAAATCTTTCCGAATAGGTTAGATTTTTGTCTGTCTTTCTACTTTCCTTTTCGGAACTCCTGTTATTTGGAGATTATCAGATTTCAAGCTTCCCCTTCACTCTTGAGAATAGTTTTACCTAAGTCGGAAGATCAGAATTAAATCGCTAGCGGCAGAACATTCCGTTATCAATGTTGAAATCAGCTAATTAAGTTGAAGTTTAAGTAATTAATGAGGGTTCCGATAACAGCGACTTCAAACAGAATTAATCGCACCTTAATATTAATTGCAGACGGTTTTGTACTGCTTTTCAGCTGACCCTGAAATAACCTTCAATTTAATAGTGTAATGTAATGTTATGTAGTTGAGTAAAGTTAGTTTATTTGGGTATTTTTAGGCTGAAAATAGAATCTCGTTTATAACTACAACTTAATTAACGCCACCCAAAGGTGCACTAATTCACTTAATGATACAATTAAGTCCTAATAAGTAGCAGTACTCAATCTTCATAAAGGTATTTTCCACTGCAGAGAATAGATTACTCGAAGCATGTACTCGGATTTTATCAGAAATATACTCGTACAATAATTTTTTTATTCCCCAGGGAGCATTATTGACCCTTCACTGACGATATCCGAGTACCTATTATGCTTACATTTCAAATCAATTATCTAAAAAAAATGATTTGAACCTTTGATATGATTAAATTCGGAAAACCGATCGTGTACAATATTATACTAAGTAGGTACCTACGAATAAAGCTCGTCACGAGCAGGATCTCGTGGAGAGAGGGTAGATAAATTAGCTTATTTTAGAATTATTTTTCAATAATACACA
This sequence comes from Eilema depressum, assembly GCA_914767945.1. Taxonomy (NCBI): domain Eukaryota; kingdom Metazoa; phylum Arthropoda; class Insecta; order Lepidoptera; family Erebidae; genus Eilema; species Eilema depressum. The sequence continues at coordinate 9,429,545 of OU612026.1, forward strand.
GAAGTTCGTTTCCATGACAATAATAATTGTCGTATTCCTTGCATCTCCCGTTTGCGTACCCGAGCGTTGTTGTACCCTTATTATAAAGAGTCGCTTAAGATCTGTATTTAATTTACTAGTATTTATACCTTTATTCGATCCGTACTATACTTAATTAAGCCTTCTGAAATGAAAAGGTACGCTAACCGGATTAGATCGGAGATTAAATCTGTATCGAATTAATCTGCACTATTAATCTCTTCTCCAATGAACTAATGCTCATTTATCATTTATTTATAGAACTAAAAGCTTTTGTTCTAAGCTGTAGAACTTAAAGCCGGTAAATGGTGGTGAATGTTTCAAATCAGTATTCACCACCATTTGCCCGATCCAAATTGGTCTGTTTTGTTTTTCGGTTCACTATCATATCATGGGATCGGGGTTTCACGCGGGTGGATCCGGAAGCAATGTCTGAGATTAGATCAGAAATACCAATTCGGCGATTGAATGACATTTTTTAAAGCATTTGATATGCTAACTGTTCAAATCGATTAAAATAGAAAAAAGTGAATCCACCTCGGGCGGCGCTCGAACCCGCGATCTTTCCCTTACAGTGGAAAACCACTGAGCCACCGAGGCCCGCCCGAAGCTGATTATTTTTTTCTATTTTTTATCTTCTTTTCCTATCTATGAAGGAATTCTATCTAACCGATTTAAACCAATTCAATGAGCTATCAATTTGTCATTATCAATCAATAATATTTATCTCAAATTCAATTGAACTCCTAATCAACTCAAACCTAAGGTTAAAATAACAAAAAAAGTAAATACAAAACATCTATAACCTTTGATAAATTACCTCAAATACCACACCCTGTAAACCTCTGAAATTGTGACGTCAAATTACGCGCCATAAATATCTAACCAACCTCGTTTAGATACATTGCCCTTGCTTATTACCCCAATATCACAGTTAACGTCACCGATTTAGGTGTTGTGTTACCACATAGATACAGACATTACTTGGACATCAATTTGTTACTAAAATAGTATAAATATTTTACGAATAGAAATTGATATCCAGTTTTTTTTTTCTATTTATTAAGCGGACTTTGTTGCTAGCAATGACATTTCATAACATAGACATGTCATATGCTTACAAATCAACGTAGAAAAATGTGCCGAACTCACACACACACATTTTTAATTCATCTACACTTTTGGTGTATTAACTTTAGAGTAATAGTTCGTGCAGTGTCTATAAACATACGATGGCATTTTCGTTATTTTTTTAAGTCACTAATGCTTCCGCTCAACGTCCGACCGGCGCCGCTCGGCACGCGGTACTAGAGGCAAACGTTCCAATTGACTCGTTTTCGGATCTTCACGATTTTCGCGCAATAACATATCTACTTCTTTTTATATAATATCTTTGGTTGCTAGAGTGATTATATTGCCACCTAAGATTGCCACATAAAATGTTATCTGTCAATTTATTTTAGATTTCGGTCAGTCATCTGCTAATGGTTCGAAAACTAGCAACGTTGGGAAGAAAATTATCTCATGACGGCAGTTTTTAGAAATATGCTATCTCTCTCACTCTCCCGGACGCCATACAGGATATCTGGGCCCATACCATGAACTCTTAAAACAGGTCAATAATTGAACTGCTGTCATTCTACCAACTGCAAATGTCACTTTGTAATCCCTTTGTAGTCCTATATAATTATATGACATTACAAAGTGACATTTGCAGATGGTAGAATGACAGCAGTTCAATTATTGACCTGTTTCAAGGTTTATGGTAAGGCCCTCGATTCTACTAAAGCACAACAAATGTCACACCACAGAGACAATGCAGAAAATGGCATTAAATTTTAGACCTTATTTCTATAGAATTCAGTCACAAAATTAAATAAAAAGAATTCCATTACATTCTTTCATTCACTCTACAAAAAGCCATTTAATTTTAAACTTTAAAATCATTACTTTATAGGCTAAAATCAAATGGAATTTTCTCGCAGTCTCTGTGGTGTGACAGTGGTTGTGCTTTAGCAGAATTGAGGCCCAGGTTGGCGGTTGCTGGTAGTGATCGCGTTCATCAGTGTGCATCGTATCTGTACAGGTAAAGCATCAACTTTTCAAATTTTTGACAAATGACTATTATTGCCACGTATTTATTACTTGCTTTTGCCCGCGGCTCCGCCCGCATGGATGTCGGTTATCGCGACCAAACATAGCCTATGTCCTTTCTCAAAGTCTAATCTACCTCTATACCAAATTTTATCAAAATCGGTTCAGTGGTTTAGGCGTGAAAGCGAGACAGACAGACAGACAGACAGACAGACAGACAGACAGACAGACAGACAGACAGACAGACAGACAGACAGACAGACAGACATACAGAGTTACTTTCACATTTATAATATTAGTAGGGATTTTTGCAAGTTTTTTAAGAGTGAGAGAGGTAGCATATCTAAAAACTGACTGTCTTAAAATTCTTTCTGGAAATCGTTACTAGTTCTTATACAATAATGAGCATGGGTTGTGAGACTAAACAGATTTATGATTATACTTCTACTATTAGTCAAAAGTAAAAAAAAAAACAAAAAATTCTAAACGAAACTAAGAAAACGTCAAAATACCTAAAACTAGTTCTATTATAAATTAATTTGTCTCCAAACATAATTAGGTATATTATTCAATATAAGATTATAAATATTATTGTTGTTTTATACCAATTAACTGTTACGTAAAGCTCTTGCCTGTGATTAGTATAAAAGGGCGTCGGACTTGTAATTAAGAGGTAGCGAGTTCGAACCCTACCCTTTAATCTACGGACGTAGCAATTTACAGTTCACCGAATATTAATATTTTAGCTTCGTTAGGTTGAGCTCATTTTTACCTTCATCAATGTAGATAAATGTCTGTAGTCTGGTCCTAGACAAGTGGCAACTCGTTGGGCGGACTATTGTAGAATATAATGTAACGACGAAATGAAAACGAATGTATGGGATTTGACGTTTATGACATGCGTGAAACTGTCATTTAAGTGAAATCCCAAACATTCCATACATACATTCTAGAGAGGGCCTGGTTTCACTTTATAAGGTATTCTACTACCTGTTGTAACCCGCTCGTTCCTGCGAGTTACAAATCTATTACTGGAATAAAAAGTAGCAGCCCAGACTATAAAAGATTCCAACTCCCAGACTATAAACCATCTCTGTGCCAAAATGCATCCGGAACCTTTCAGACACCCTGTCATAATTGAGTAACAAACGTCTATTCATAAAACCGCACGCTTTCCTCTCAGGATTAGGATGTCAGACAGCAGATAGATAGATAGATAGAAAATTCTTTATTGTACACAAATACATTACAGTAAAACGGATAATATATGACAATAATGTACAATCGGCAATGTACAAACGATCTCTTCCAGGCAACCTTAGGATGGAAATATTTAAATTATCCGCAGACCCTCCCGCAAACCAGCCAAATCAAGAGTAACAGTGGAAGAGCAGACCTTAGGCTCCAAAGTACAAGCTTCGGATGCAAGTAGGTCTAACGTTGTGATGACTGACAGATTCATGGATTCGGCAGATCACAATTAACCCAATCCACGAATCTGTCGTACTCGACACACGATTTAAAATGAACAGTCTTGCACTAAATACTTATTAGCGTAGGAATTTATGAAGGGTCTATATTGAGTCATATAAAATTTAAGAATAATATCTAAACAAGTAATTTGAGACTTAACCGGATTTGTTTATCACTAAGTAATTACCTACGGTTTTACTTGCTAAATCTTACCTTGCACGTTATATCTCTCTCTCAATATCTCGGCCGGGTCTATCGCCGGGGCGTACCAGGGCCTCCGTGAGTAGACCTTCTTCCTATTAACCGTCACTTCGCTCTCGTCAACGTCGCGATAACTTGGTGGTGACCGGTTTAACATCTCTAAACATCTGATGATACCTGTAAAAAAAGATACGTTACTGAATTTTTATATATCTATTTACACACGTATACACACACAATCAAATAAATTGGTGGTGAAAGTATGTATTCATAGTCATCATCATCATCTTAGCGTTGCTCTAGGTTGTATCCGAAGTTTACACTTCGAAGCTCGGATTTCGCTTACTTCTTCGACCTTTCATTACTGTTACGCCTTTTTTAAGGGAATGAAAACCCCCTCAATCTACCTTCTAATACCGAGAAGAAAGTCGACAAGGAGCTTCTTCCGTTAATCAGCAAATGCATCAGCTTGCATGTGGAATTGACTTGGCCTCGACTCGAAGTCTTGGCAAAAATATTTAGAGATAAAGTGAAATATCCTTCATCGTATTGAATGAAACTTGTACTCTTCCACACTATTTTATTTTTCAACCTTACCGGTTTTGCCTCACAGTATTCTCAAAGGCTTACCTACCTATATTGATATTGGTTACCGTCCACGATGAACAAAGGACGGTCTAAATAAATCTAAAATGTTCGTGCTTGAATAGTATTAGAAAAAGTTTTATGCCAAACTGTGTAATATCAATCATTATCCATCACAGTAAAGGCTTTATTTTACACGAATATTTAACGAACTTCATGTAATTTGTCAGAGATTAGTTATTTTGTGACTTTATTATAATTTTTTTACGTTCTGATATTTTATGATGCGAATATTATGTAGACAACTTTTTTTGAGTTACACCAAGTTACGTAATTATTAAGTAATTCGTGATAAGTCTTTTTGGTTCTGTTTTGAGTGCATGTTGATAGTGTCTTTATCATTTTCATCGTTTTATCTCCCAATCCTGAGAAGAAAATCAGAGCCTTGACCGTCAACCAGCAGGTGTTTCAGCTTGCAGATGAAGTTGGCTGGGATCCCAAAGAACTGGTAGAGTCCCAAAAGAATCCAATCTAGAATTTCTGTAATCGTTGATTTTATGTGCATGAACAATCACCTCTTATTTTATCAATTGACTGATTTTATGTTGGGTATTAGCAGACAATCAAATACTTTATGTTTAATACTTCAAGTGTCAAGTTCAGATTAAGTTTCAGACAAAGGTGAATATGCTCAAAATTGTACTAAAACTAAAGTGACTTCACAAAGACAGATTTGAGAATAAATACAGTCACCCTTTGATACATAGAACGTTCACTTAAAGTGTAAAATTGATTAATCCTGCAAAATTCAATTAAAATTTAAATTGAAGTACCCAAATTAATTTTGATTATAAAAAACAATTTATGAACGTCAAATTTTAGGTAAAACCTGTGATAAAATAAAAACAATGAAAATTCTCAACCGGTTCTATTAACACCGTTTATAATTATGTTGTTAATCTATCTATGTATAGGTACAAAAAAAAATAGCGTGTCTGTTCCTACTCGTAACTTTAATGTTTGTAGCTTTTTATTGAATGCATGTTAATGTTATGCGTGTACAATATTTATTACATATTTTTTGTCTGTAAACTGTTTATTGAGTAGTTGAAAAGGCACTTTGAAAAGACCGAATATAGTCAATACTATTTTTTTCTGTTGTGTCTTTGTAAGAATACAAAAAAACTTTAACAAGCAAACTTTTTCCTTTATGTAAAAGTTAGTGATGGAGATTTACTAAACTTTTATGAATATTATCTTAGGTAATGAAGTAAACAGACATTTTTAGAACTTTAGTAAAATATCATCTCTTTTCATGAAAATAAGTTAGAATTTTTTCCTTTGAATATTTTTGTAGAAACTACATCATAAGGATTTTTTGTGAGTTCTATCCGTTAAGCTCATTAGTAAATAAATAATAATATATTTTAAGTTAACAAGGAAAGTCATCATTGTCATCATCGTCATCTCCGCATTAAGTTACAGTCGCACCTGAGTTGACCTGACTTGGGTGCCTAGATTTTCGTTTTTAGAATCTTGAGATTCGGTATAATAAAAATGTTGTGCAAGAACGCTAAAATCAATAGATATATAGGTATACCTACAGCCCCATGCGGCCATGGAATAACATTTTATACGTCTCTCGACAAATAAACCAGAATTATATAGTGCCGTAGTTAGTTTGCCAGGCAGAAAAGAATAGTTTGCCTTATTTTCTGCTCTAGATAGGCGTCTAGACAATAAATAAGCATTAGCTTGGCTAACACCTTCACAACCTTCAGTTTTTATTACGACTGGTTTGCAAATGCTTTTATATTATAATGTTGCAGATATTTTTAAATTATAAATAAATTTATATAGAAGAAGTATAGCTAGGGTGAAGATGACGGATCAAGTGATTAACAGCGTGACAAGGGAACGTTGTGGTGTTGTTGAAGATGTAGTGACTAAAATAGAAGAAGGGATGATTAGATGGTTCGGACACGTGGAGAGGATGGACGAAAGAAGACTGACGAAACAGATTAATGAAGCGAGGGTAAATGGATCTGTATTTTTATTAACCTGTATTTTTGAATAGGTTCGCCATTTTTTTTCGAACACTGAAAAGTGCCCACTGCGAGACGTCTACGATGGAACCGATGCATACTGTTACTGCAAAGTCTCAACAGTGTAAGCAGTGACGGTTTATTATATTCAACGAATATATAGCTGTTTGATGAAATGAACTAGGGATTAAAACCTGTAAAAGGCTTCACAGCGATTTTTGTTTTCAGAAGTAAGCATCACGCTAACCATGATCCAATAGGATTTTAGGTGTGCTAGATGACAGAGAACTAAGATTATATTTTATCGATCGTTTACAAATGAGTTTTGAGAAACAATTTAGTTCGTGCTAACTTCAGCAAAACTTAGTTTAACTTCCAAAAACCAAATCTAGCATCATTACGAAACTTGGCAAAATGGTAATAAAAATGGTATGTAGTGGAAAACTTGAGGACATGTTTTGGAAGAACTAAAAAGGTTATTCCTTTTTTTAGAGAATAAAGTTACATAATGATAAAATATTTTGCTTCTATACCTTTTCATGTTACAACCATGTTTATATAGCGCTTTCAACAAGATTAAACATTTTCCTTCCTTGTTAAGAACGTTGTTTTTTTGAGAAAAGTAAGTAACAATATACTGAGTGCATCTCAGTGGTCGTTAGAAATTTATGGCCCATGGAAGCAGCTCACGACGATAGAATTAAGGACAATCGTTGAACCGAGTGCCATTCTGGTAAATTACCTTCTTACTAGCTCGATTAGATGGTCTCAAATGGTCTGTATTTGTGTTTGGACGTCACCTAATCCCTAAAAGAAAACGTGGTAGAGATATACTGTTCTTACGGAATTCTAGTACGGATAAGCAAAATTAGTTCGAGACCTTTGAGCTTCGATAACATACTTTAAGTATTACGTGAGAGAGAACGAAAAGACTGAGGTATTTCCTCCCTTTTTTTCCCATTCTACTTATCCTTTGTATCCTCTGAAAAACGCATAATATTTTGAACATGAATATTGGAAACAATTGTTTGTTTCTGCGTAGTTTCGACGTATTATTTGATTCGAATTTTTGTCTATTTGTAAATAGACAAAAAAGTTTCGAGAAGGTCACCCACCAAACAAGTTCACTTAGAACATATTGGAGCAGTAGCCATAAAGTTATATGTACAAATAAATATAACTGATGAATAACATAATGTAGGAGACAAGCCAAGACTACGATGGATCTTACGATATACCTACTCAGCTCTATGGCAGAATATAGTTTACCAATTAAAAAAAAACGTGTTCATTGTTTATTGGAATTGTTCCCTTTATGTCGAGTCCCGATATGTCGAGTCTGAGAGTCTATTGTTCTCCAAAGTATTAATATTTAATATTTTACGCTTTCTATTACCGTTATGTCGAGTTTGGTGAACAGGTACAGTCAGGATATAATGACTGTACCTGTTCACCAAACTTATAACGAAGGAGCGCGAGTATGACGCCCCTGGTGTTGCATACGTCCATAGGCCACGGTGACCGCTTTCCATCAGGTGGGCCGTGTGCTTGTCTGCCAACTAAGTGGTATAAAAAAAAAGGAGAATCTATATTATTTTTCACATGTATAAATATATTTTGAAGACGATTTATTTTTATTTAAACTTAATTATTTCAATTTCGATTAAAATAGAGTCGAGAAATAATAAGGATATAACGCTAATGAATATCATTCATCGCCTTTGGCGAGGAAGCCACTGAAATAGAGGCATATTTTAATGTTACTAGGTATATTTAAATTAGTTGCTTCGTAAATACCCGCTCGCTTTTTACAAAATTACTTCTATTATTTATGCAATTATATCTGTACAGTGATTTCTCCGAGATATTGATGCTAGTTTGCTACATGGTATAGAATATCATAGTTAGTTGGCGAAATGTGGGTGATACTGATAAAACACCTCTACCTACCTCTTCGGGGATTTACATACGTGAGTATATGTATGTATGTATCTAATTCAAACTAATATTATAAATGCGAAAGTAACTCTGTCTGTCTGTCTGTCTGTCTTTCTGTCTGTCTGTCTGTCTGTCTTTGCTTCACGCCTAAACTACTGAACCGATTTGTGTGAAATTTGGTACAGACATAGTTTGGAACTTGAGAAAGGACATAGGATAGTTTTTATTACAAAAAATAAAATAAAAAATAATATTTATTCCGGACATACAGCGCCATCTATTGGTCAAGAGTCGGCATCAATTCAGTACTGAAAATTCATCGGAAAAAGGCTATGTTTGGTCGCGATAACCGACATCCACGCGGGCGGAGCCGCGGGCAAAAGCTAGTATTTACTATTTTCAGTCACTTCTAATCCAGGCAGTGGTAGTTGCCGTGTATTAATAAGTTTTTAGTTTTTATTTTTTATCAATAAACCTTATCCTTTAAGATATCATATTATATACTGTTAGAGTTCTCGGTAAACTTTAAAGATTTCCAAATCATTCACACAAAACTGTCAAAGACTTAGAATTAGGCATGAGATGAAATTAGTAAAATCGAGATAGCGGTTATACAAAGTTTGTCCTTAAATAACATTCAAGCGAATCTTATTTATTCAGGCTAAAGTCTCTTAAATCTAAAATTACCAAGTAACTTTCTTGGTAAAATGTTGAATATGATAAACATCTTAATTCTTTGACAATACTTTTTTGTTCTACAACGGAATTGTGGTTTTAATGGGTCTTCTTCACAAAAGACGTAACAAACCTTGTGACTGTTATAAAGTGAAGAATTGAAAAAAAAAAGAAATATTAAGTAAAGATTCAGTAATATTTTCTAAAAAGAAACTTCTGCAGTAAAAATGTAAGTAATATTTTTTTCATCTAAAGGTAACTGACAGGTGGGATTGGTACTGAATCTCAACAGTGGTTTACACACTTCATTAAGTATTCTACTTGAATTTTATTTTCTTTGCTTACAAGACAATAATTTAAAATTATATTTATCAAGGTATTTATGATTAGAGCAGTTACCTTCACCTTACAGAAAACAGCAACATTTATTTAGGTCCAGGATGAACAGAATGTTTATCTGTTTGTGCGCGATAGACGCAAAAAGTATTGAAATTAGCTATTTCGATGTAGCTTTTTTGTTTGAAAGATCTTCACCTGGAGAAAAGTTGTCCAATTTGTTCAACCGGTTGAACGGATAGTAACAGATAGCCATACTGGAGTAGAGGAGTTAGACATAAGATCTCATGTTTCAAATATATTTATCGCAATTGGTTGAATAAAACCGGAGATATTAAAAGTTGCGAAAACCGATATCTACACGTAAGGAGCCGTGGGCATCAGTAAGTATAAGATATGTTTCTCCCTAAATTAAAAAAGATAATAAAAATAAAAATAAAAAATAAAATAAAAAAAGATACTGTATCTTATTTTTTAATTTCATCCAGTTCAAAACTCAAAAATATAAACCTTTGTTCACGACCGCACGCAGCGCCTGAGCTTAGTATTATAATTATTTACACGTTAAAGATGAAACATTTCCATAATAGTGTATTTTATTAAACGTTAAACGACTAAATACGTCATGAAAACTTGTATGAATAAATATTCAAATATTCGTGCCCGATAAAAAGATGTACAGGGCATCATTAACACCTATAAAGCCCAAGCCAACCTCACCTGCTAGTCGGTGCAACTGCCAATTAACGGCAGCTCTCAGCCGCCAGTCGCTCCCGGAAAAGCCGACATACCAATCAAAACCAATAAGTGGACCCCGGGCTCCGAAGTGCAAACTTTGAACGCATTTGGGAATCGCTAGGTAGTTGATGGTTTGTTGGTATTTGTGATTCTAACAACGATACAAACTATGGGGTAGCCAAAAGAGAATAGAAATAATTCTCTCTTTACGTGTTGATAGAATAAATTACTGATTTTTTTTAAGATTTTACGCAACCACTTTAGCGTTAAACTGCGGATAGACCGACCCACGAACGTATACCTAACGGTCCAGTGTTGATTACAGAACCCTAAAAATGAATAAAAGAACGGATGTTATGCTTTCAGGTCTTTTGCTTTTTTTTTGTTCATAAAAAAATATTATAATCTGTCCCAGTGAAACGCAAATGTAAAAGAACAGTTTTTTTTTTGTTTATTCTAATAAATTAATTTTAATTATTAGGTTACAAAAATGTTTTTACGCTTGTGGTAACATAAATAAGTTTCATTTAGAAGCTTACTTTGATATAAATGCTCCGGTTATATTATTTTAGAATGTTTTTTGTGAACTAATTTTATTTTATATTTTGTACTGTCACGGTTAATTAAGAATTGTGGGAACTTTGCTTTCCTTTGTATTTACGGTTCTAATGAAATATAAAGGTACCGCTTCGGTGTTTATCGAAACAAAGGGATATTTCCGTCTCTTTTCCCACCCTCCTCACCTATAATATAATTATAGATGTTTATACAAAAGGAAAAGTTTTTAGGCATGGCTGTTTTTACAGACAGTTTGATCTCTTATTATGTTTCCAGTTTTAGTACCTAAAACTTTCATGGCATAGTTAGATGACATGGATCTAAGTTTTAAGTTTCGTGAGTTAAGGTAAGTTATGATAAGTAAAATTATGTGAAATAATATAATAGTAATTACCTACCAGTGAAAATCCTGCGAAACCCACAAATAGGTTTTACTTATAGAAAATTTAAATTATGGATTTAAAAAAAAAAAAACGTATTATTCATTTATCAGTGCTGCCAAAAATAAAACGAATTGAATTTATACACAAGTCTGTAGTTGACACGTTTACAATTTATGATACTGGGTTAACGTAAATTGTGATTTTGTTTTTAATTATGAAATGTAGGTACAAGCTGCAAAAAGATTTGGATAATATTATTTAATAATTGAAAATGGAAATTGACTGTATTCTGTTGAGTACACAGCATAGGTATTATCATTCGAAAACTTATATATTATGATATATAAGTTTTCGAATGATAATACCTATACTGTATGAGTATGCTCAATGGTGTGCACAGTATTTGATGCTGAGATGAAGACATAATAATATTTAGGTTCGCACAATGTACAAGATTATACAATTACGAATAATAAGTTATACCTACCCATATTATATGTTACAAATTGTGCGTATCATATTATCATTTTTCTTTATTTATATCATAAATGTGCACACAAAGAGCAGGGCATCAGATGGTAAAGGTCATTTAACTGAAAAGTGCAACGTGTCAACTACAAACAATTAAGAGGAAGATGATAAGGCTGCTAAAGCTGGTGGGGTGTTGAACTGCCGCGGGACACGAATGTCTATAAGTATGCCCCGGTGATCCCTTACCATATGCCGTTTAGCATAAAGAACGATATTACGATCCCTGTCAGCATAAAATAGGCGACACTTTCTGTTGAATATCACAATATTCGTCGTACGACACCGTATAGTTTTGTTTTTGTTTGCTCACGTTACGCAAGGTGGCTTCTTAGATTAATTGAAACCTCCAGTGTGAAGAAGTTTATAATGTTTAGATTGGCAAGTCACGTCTTGTGGTGTCTCGATGTGTTTACACTGCAAAGTGGTCGGGAAAATGTGGCAGACATGTAACGTCTATAAAGCAGATTTTATTTTTGGGATGTTTTTTTTTTCATATTATTTTTGCATTATCATTTAGTGACTCAAATGTACTCATGAAATAACAAATAATGTTGATATACAAAGTTCATTGATTCAATGTGATAAACTTCAATAAGTCATATTATCTTACATGTTATCTTACTTAATACACCCAAGACATAACATTAATAAATTTGAAGTGCATAATAAAAATGACTAATTTGAACCGCGAATGAATATGCATAAATAATCTAATTAGTATATCTATAACGTCATGAAACAAGGGTTTATGTTTTATATAAATAGGACTCACAATTTTACGTACGTATTCACAATTTTATATTTTCCTTATATGTTAGATAACACATTGAACGTCATAGAGGTGTCTAAGTATCTATGTAACGTAGGCTGGGACTGGGAGTCTGCACCAACATGCCATGACTATCCTGCGGTAGTCAGGGAAACAACGCATTCGATTTGCCAGCGGAAAGATCCTATCGAGTGCTTAGTTCAACGACCTCGCAAAATGTTCAGAGTGCACCATATATCTAACTAGTTGTTGCCTACAGCTCCACTCGGGTGGATATCGATTATCGAGACTAAACATTGTTTATGTCCTTTCCCAAGGTCTAATCTACTCCTGCATAAAATTTCATCAAAATTGCTTCTGTGGTTTAGGCATATGGTTCCCGGCAGAGTAGAATTAGGGCCACCCCATCTTCTCCATTGCGGTACAAGGCGACTAAGGGATATGGCTGGTTAACATCAAACAAATTTATACAACCTAGACTCAGCCTCAGATACATGACTTGAGTCAACAATAGTGCCCGGTATACGGCAATAGGCTCATCCCCTATTACGTGGGACATAATACAATGATTGGTGACATGTGGGTGTTAATTCACCTCTGCCTAATCCTCCAGGAATAAAGGCGTGATTGTATGTATGTATGAAGAATTACTATTGTAGACTATTTTATATTTCCTTAGAAGACGTACTGGGTGCGGGAAATATTATATCCTGTCACTATGAGCTCGGGCATGGGCGCTGGGAATAGTAAGATTGTGTAACTTACACGTTTACTAAACAGAAGAGGACAAGCTTATATGAAAAGGTTTACGGTATGTTCTCAGAAGAATGGAGCACCATAATGGTTTTAGTCGATTCGGTTTGAAAGACCGTCAGGGAAGACATTATGTAAGTTTCAGTATAACCAGTACACTAGCAATATTCAATTTTTTTTACGTAAGATTAAATCTATGATTGTTGATGCATAGTTCAAGCGCAAAATGTCTGACTCACAAAACGTCAGCGATAAAAAAAAGTTCGATTCGTATGTTGTTCTATTCAATATACCTTTTTTATTTTGTATGTCATACTGTTGGTATACTTTCGAGTATCAATATTGTAGTAATACGTTTGTAGACCTAATCGATTTTTCACAAATTTGTTTACATAACTATAGGCTCGTACCCTACTACGTAGGTACTGTAAACGGCTGGCTTTATATAGATGTGTGAGTGATACAACACGACCTGATGGTTAACGAACGAGTCTCTGGAGCAGCTTTCCCCTTAAGGTTAGGAGGTCAGATAGCAGTTCGCCAAAGGAGCAGAAAGATTTGGCGGATCCGGGTTTCCAAGACGAAATCCATAGATGTTAGCAGGAGCAACATTTGACATAACGAATAAGTAAGAAAGATTCAGAGCAATACTGGTAAAATGAAGGTGAAAAAAGACGTTGTTTCTAAGATATCTCTATTAAAATTACAGAGTACCATCGAGATTCAAAATAAAAAGTTTGTCATAATGAGGTAGGGGTTCTAGAATGCAGTTAAACATGCTTAGATATTTTTTGGTAAATACATACATATACTGATTCAGTTTACTCGTTTATGATTTATACGTTAGTACCTACCAAAAATCGATTTCATGATAAGTGCCCTAGGTCTGTATTGTACGATTTCCAAGAACCATGCATTATTTACAATTTAAACGATAAGAATTGACGCAGGTCTCATCAAACTTTCAGTCAACTTGTAGTTAAAATAGGTTCTATGCTCGTAACTTTCCATGAAGTAAAATTGTTAATCTAAGTTAGAACTCGTTTGAATTCATCTTTTTGTTTATGCTAAACTGATTGGGTTTTATATCCATCCATATCCATACTAATATTATAAATGCGAAAGTAACTCTGTCTGTCTGTCTGTCTGTCACGCTTTCACGCCTAAACCACTGAACCGATTTTGATTAAATTTGGTATAGGGGTTGATTAGACCTTGAGAAAGGACATAGGCTATGTTTGGTCGCGATAACCGACATCCACACGGGCGGAGCCGCGGGCAAAAGCTAGTGACAAATAAACGTATAAGCATATCACTACACGTCTATTTGGCAACAACCATCCTTACTAATATTATAAATGCGAAAATTACTCTATCTGTCAGTCTGTCTGTTACGCTTTCACGTCTAAACCACTGAACTGCTTTTGATGAAATTTGGTATAGGGGTAGTTTAAACCTTGAGAAAGGACATAGGCTATGTTTGGTCACGATAACCGACATCCACGCGGGCGGAGCTGCGGGCATAAGCTAGTAATGCATAATTGAATAAAATATAGGTAAACGTAATAAAATATACATACCTAATTATTTTTTGTTTCCTAACTCTGGTATAATATATTACCGGTAGGCACGGTTTAGTTAGATTTTTTTTTAGGATGTTACTTACTCAATCAGGCTCAAATGGTTGAATGGATCGGGCTAAAATTTAGTACAGTGATAGAAAATAGTTTAGAATAACAGATATTATTAGGCTATTTTTGATTTGTGACTACGTTGCAGGAACGAGATTAGAATTCCATGCGGGCGTATCCGCAGTTAAGAGCTAGTTTCCATATAAACACGCTGTATTGACAAAAGTTTAAAAAGTAAGTATAATTTGTTATATACAAGAACTCATAAACCAGAATAAACGAAACGTACCTACTCTTTAACAACATATTGCTAAAGAATTCATGGAATTCATGGAAACTATGTCGGTTCGAGTACAGGAACAGAGTTCGAGGGCGATCCCTTTGAAAAGAGGCGTAAGACAGGGAGACGTGATATCTCCGAAACTGTTTACGGCCACTTTGGAGAATGCCTTCAAGCTCCTGGAATGGAAAGGATTCGGCATCAATATTAATGGCGAATACATCACTCACCTCCGGTTTGCCGACGATATTGTAGTCATGGCAGAATCGATGGAAGATCTCAACACGATGCTCGAAGGCCTCAACCGAGTTTCTCAACAGGTGGGTCTTAAAATGAACATGGACAAGACGAAGGTGATGTGCAATGCCCATGTTGTACCTACCCCGATATCTGTTGAGAGCTCGGTTCTTGAAGTTGTTGACTCGTACGTCTACCTAGGACAAGTAGTCCAGTTAGGTAGGTCCAACTTCAAGAAAGAGGTCAATCGCCGAATCCAACTCGGCTGGGCAGCGTTCGGAAAATTACGCAATGTCTTCTCGTCCGACATACCTCAGTGTCTCAAGTCGAAGGTTTTCGACCAGTGTGTGTTACCAGTGATGACTTATGGCACTGAAACGTGGTCCCTCACTATGGGCCTTATGAGTAAGCTCAAAGTAGCCCAACGAGCTATGGAGAGGGCTATGCTCGGAGTCTCTCTGCGAGATCGAATCAGAAATGAGGAGATCCGTAGAAGAACCAAGGTTACCGACATAGCCCAGCGGATTAGCAAGTTGAAATGGCAGTGGGCAGGGCACATAGCACGGAGGACTGATGACCTATGGAGTCGAAAAGTCCTCGAGTGGAGGCCACGTATCGGCAAGCGCAGCGTAGGACATCCACCCACAAGGTGGACAGACGACCTCATAAAGGCCGCGGGAACGCGCTGGATGCGAGACGCTTCCAACCGGTCCTATTGGAGATCTATAGGGGAGGCCTATGTCCAGCAGTGGACTTCCTATGGCTGAAATGATGATGAATGATGATGATGGAATTTTCAAGACAAATTAGTCGGTCGTCAGATATGTTTATATATGTACTCGTACTAGCCTTCCGCCCGCTTCTCCACCCGCGTGCATCTCGGTTAACGCGACCTTTGCTCATATCTTCGGTTCTACTCAACCGATTGCGATCAAACAAACGTAAGATTTTAAGTCTGAGTAAGCCCTTTCTGACAAATAAAACCGCATCAAAATCCGTCGAGTAGTTTTTGCGTCCATCGCGGACAAACAGACAAACAGACAGGAAATTTAAAAAAAAAATATTTTCGTGTTCAGTATCGTTAACATAACATAACCCAAGTATTTTTTTTTAAATATCTCCAATGTACAGACACGACCACTTTACAATTACATGATAGTAGGTATAGATGATATCAACATAGGCGAGAGTACCTACTTTAAAAAAAATAAGTTAGGTGACATCTTGAAACATTTAACTTTGTAAGTATTTTACATTTCAGCGTTAAATTGAGTCGTAAGGAACTTTCATAGATAAGCAAAGCAGTGAATTGTTATTGTAATTTATAAGTGCTTACAATATCAGAAAAACGTAGATAGGTAAGTATTTACAGCTCAGAAAGTTGTGTAACATATGAATTAAATACCTATATTTACCTATCTTAGCACACAAAGGTACATAATAATACATCCATGCCAATGGGGTAGGCAGTGAAGAGTTCAAAACATTTAAATAAGAAGGTTTGATAAATAAATGTATTAAAACTTTTGAAGCCAACTGTACTTAAATTGACATAATATCACGATCGAGCGAGTTGAAGACAAGAAAAGTAGGTACAATCAGAAGGTGCTAACTCGCTCGACCGAGCGATATCCCTTTGAGCGAGTTGACGAACCACTCGTTGGTTGAGTTGGTTCCCGATGGAGAGGATAAGGCCACCTCATCTCTTTCCGTGGGTGTCGTAGAAAGCAACTAAGAGATAGGGCTGTTCTCCATCCGATATTAAATTTACAGGCTATGACTAAATACCCGCTTGACGGTGATAGGCTCACCCCTTATTATTTGGGACCGGTTCATACATTGTCGTAATACGTATAGATAGTTACGGTGGTCCAGAATATATCATGATCAAATCAGCACTTCATATGTAGGTTTCTAACGTGCTCATCTATTCTCGTAAATTGGTAAGTGAGTGACGTGTTTACTAGCCACTCTAACCCAGATATATACCTGATAGGTCGGTCCTAAGAAAACGTTATAAGGGTAATTGCTATCAAATATAATTAATTTATTAAATCGAGACACATTTCACAGTTACTTTTCTATACGGCAATACGTTAACCAGCATACTGTAGAACAGAATGATGAATGTATAGGATTTGACGTATATGACAAGCATCAACGTAATGTCCTATACGTCAAAATACTCGTCAATACGTCAAATCCCATACATCATTCTATTCTACTTACTATACGCTGACTGACGAACTGCTACTTGTCAAGGGGGGCTGAAGCTTTCAAATAATCTAAAAACATACAAGTCATACAATAGTACCTAACGAACTAATAGTTTACATACTATATGTACCATAAAAGATTTCTCAACCGCAGAACAATGTGGCTAAACCGGGGAATACCCTACTTAACTTCATTTTTATACCACGTACTCAATGCCAACTACACGTTGCAGTATTTTGCATTTTATACGGTAGTTTCTCACTTACTGAATTATCTACCGCAAGTAAAACTACATAGTGCAGCTTCCCTTATATTTTCTTATTTCTCGCATGTAAAACTCCATTGTGTAGTTCAGAAATATGAATAAAGTTAATGTTCGTACAGCGTTGGACCATTTACGTAAGCTAACAAGTTCCGCTTGAATATTATGAGTTTTCCTTAAAACTATTTACTCAACTAATAAGGTCAAAACTTAAATATGAAGGTATTTCTAAAGGTCAAAATTTTAAATACTTTTAGTGGGTGTTTTTAATTTAGATTTTCAGTTAACTACTTATAACATAGAGTATGGATTCCATTGGATACAACACTGTGCTTATTGTTGCTGGAGTCGGAAGACAATATCAATTATTTCTCTTTGTTCTTAATGTGTAAATCTTTAAAATTTTAGTCTCATCCAAGAAGCGTATGTACTTAGTATTTCATAATTTTTGCATTTAGAAAAATAATTTTAATGTAATAGACCCATTATATAATTAACTAGCTGACCCGGCGAACTTCGTACCGCCATTTTTTCCGCCCGCGTGGTATTACCTCTAAATCTATCAGTGTTTCTCTACAAAATTATGCATGTATTATACATAGAAACCTTCCTCTTGAATCAATCTATTTATTAAAAAAACCGCTTCAAAATTCGTTACGTAGTTTTGAAGATTTAAGCATACATAGGGACGGACAGACAGCGACAGCGACTTTGTTTTATAATATGTAGTGATTAAAGTTTTAAAGCCCTCATAGCAATCTAGCGTATAACGTATTAATATTATTTTATCTATAAAAAAAAAAACAAAGAATAAAACAGCAATGAGAACCTTTATTCTCAGTAGTTCGGTATGTACAATCTAAAATGACATTATACAGTAAACCTCTTTTTTATTTATAGAAAAGCTTATTTCATCCGCTTATGATTTAGATAATTACGTCGACTGACTGAGTTAAAGAAAATACTTCTGACGTGGTATTGAGACAAAATTTTGTGATTGGATTCGATTTTACCACTAAACACATCCTTATGTTCGATGTAGGTTTGGTAAATTAAAATTACGATACTTTTCTTTCTTTTATATCTGCTCCTTAGTCATACATACCTACATACATACAATCACGCCTTTATCCCTGGAGGGTTAGGCAGAGGTGAATTAACACCCACATTTCACCAATCATTGTATTAGGTCCCACGTAATAGGTGGTGAACCTATTGCCGTTTTCCGGGCACTATTGTTGACACGAGCCATGTATAGGCTGAGCCTGGACTGTATAATATGTCTGATGTTAAACAGCCCCATCCCTTATTCGCCTTGTACGACACCGCATGGGAGGAGATAGGGTGGCCCAAATTCTACTCTGCCGGGAACCACGTGGCTTATTAACTCCTTCGTTTTTTATGAGAACAATTTAAATACATTGTACTTTAGACACACAAAAGTATAATTTGTGAGGTCGACACTGATCGGTAGAAAGCCTCCTCGTTTATTTTGGTTTATAGACATCTTTTAAATTTCGTTCAGGGCACTATCCCTTCGCAAAGTAATCTGATAAAATAATCTGATTCACCAAACTGCCTCATTTGTAGAAAGATGTACAACGTTAATTCACTGATGGAGTGTGCCTGGAATGATGCGTAGGTGGAGAGGAATCGTTACTGCGAAAGTTCGGCATCGGAAGGATGTACAAGTTATCCTAATAGAAAATGACTACTACGGTTATTCCCTAGGGGCTTACCCAAAAAAGAACTAAAGAGCCCTTCAGTAATTTATCCATTTGAACCAACAATTTTAGATTTATTTCCTAGGGATTTACGCAACTAAAAAACCTAAAGAGCTTCTCAGTAATATTTATCCATTTGAACTTACAATTTTAAGATTATTTCCCTATGGGTGTAAGGAAGATCGGTATTAGTATTCTACAACTGAGAGGGACTCATACATTCTTACATACATATATTTATGCCTGTGAATCCCCGAACTGCATGCATGCTTTACTATACATACAAATCACCAACTGCATGCATGCTTTACTATACTCCCAAGTAATAGGGGGCGAGCCTATTCCCACCAAGCGATTATCTTGTCTTTATTGTCACATGGAGTACAGTCCTATCCCTTAGTCCTTCTACGTGAAAAGTTGGGGTGACCGTGGTCCTATTCTACTTAACCAAAATATTAAAAGAAAAATTTAATTTATTATGCTACCCGAAGGCTACCCGTGATTAAATGATGCCATACTTTTTATCCTTCGAAGCACGTAATGCCGCTATAGATTTCGAGGGCGGCAAAATCGTGACGCAGCATATTAAAAACAACAACATGTTTACCATAAAGCTTTGTTAGATAAGCGAGTCACAACGTCTTGGTGATATTCGTTTTGCAGAAACCATTACCTGAGAGTCAATTCTCGATTACGATCAGCAGGCACATGTTGTAAGAACGTTTCGAACGTTCGAACGAACTCGACAGCTGAATCCGCGATGATATTTCAATATCGCATGCTGTTGTGGTGATGTCACGTCGTCGAGCACATAAACATAAATCACACTCATGCTCGACAACGTGACGACACCAAATGTACAGCATGCGGAATGGAAATATCACCGCGGATTCAGCTGTCGAGTTCGTTCGATCGTTCGAAATGTTCTTACAGCATGTGCCTACAGGTTCAAAAATAAATATTTGGTATTTACCTAAACTTTCATGGTCGTATACATTACTATTAGGACTATACTCAAAACAATACCTACATGGTAAATATCTCGATTTTTCTAATATTAAAATAAATATTTGGTGTATTTTTTTTTTCAGGAAATATCGCGGTGTCCTAGACAGTAATGTATATTATGTTATATTATAATTATACCCACGTGAGTCCTGAAACTGTGGGAATATCAGGATAAAATGTTATTAGGTACATAAAAAAATAAAATGTGGTGAGCGATTTTTTGAAATCGGTCTAGTACCTAGTTTCGTAGTTAATCCATTACAAAGAAATAAATATTTCCTTTTTATAATATTTGTAGGCATAGATAGCAGAATTGTTTCTTTAATAGTAGGTAAACCTAACAAACAAATATTTGTAATAACAAAATATTAAAGTGAATTTTGAATAAATCTCAGTCTCTTCTGGAGTGTCACGAATAAAGCAAATTACATTGTTCAAACATTTTGAATTAACTTTGTTTTGTTTACTTTGGGTAAGGTCTGAAGTACCTTTTTAATTCTCGTTCGAATGAATAAATAACATTAGTGGAAAACTTTTAAAATATTTAGAGCTTAAATAAAACACTTCATGTATTTTCTTCGAGGTTCTTTCAGGACAAATTACTACTATGCGTAAGGTATATATAGGTACCTATACATACAAAATTCGTATTATACAAACTTTTCTTGCTAAAAAAGTACTACGACCGTAGAAAAACGTATGAAAATATTACAATACGTAATCTTATATTATTCACAGAGTTTTGAAAAACCGTCTTATTAAATTTGTGTCACGTATTCAATCCTAACGAAGCATAAAATGTAAATGTTTCGGTAGTGGGTGTACTGAATTGCAGGTAAATTACCTTATGTGTGAGATAACAATGATGTATATGAGCATGTACGACAACCGTGTAAAGGTAAATGAGCTTAGAGTTTTATGGGCAATATTTTGACAGTCCCTTTTCAAATAAGTGTAGGTATTTTTATGCAAATTGGGGACTATCTCTCTCTCTCTCTCTCTTTCTCTAAGAAAATATGTTTATGGATAACCTTTACTTCTATCCAAAGCAACACGTGTAGGACTGAGGTGTCATCTTCATACGATATGTTTGCATCGATGTGTTCCATCTAAAAGGAATTATCACGGTTTTCTTTATCGCCGCATAAAGACTTGGTACCTAATCTTTTGTAACATACGTAACTTTGTTGTCCTAAAATTCCGGGTTCTATAAATGGGACGAGCATAAATCGAGACTAATATACATGAGCCATCATTTTAACATAGTTCGCTGTTACATCTGTAATAGTGGCTCTTATCCTTGACTTTATTTACATCTCCTCACCATCTAGTAGGTGAAGTTATATTCATCAGTTAGCGAATTATTACAGTCCATTGCAGGACATATGTCCCTGCCAATCTGCGTCATAGGATATCAGTTGACAACGCGGGTGTAACAAGGGCCTGTCTCTTTTTCCATTTCTATTGTAATAACAATGCATTACATAGAATCTGAATGACATTTGATACTGATATATTTCGAACTAGCACATGGAGTACAGTTTTTCGTGCCGGAAATAGGTCCAGAGTCATAGGAACGGGATCAGTATTACACGCGGGTGGAGCTAGTTGAAGCTAGTAAGTACTAAGTATAGAATATTATAGATGTTGACTATAGTAATAAATATTGTTGTGACAATTGAGTTTTGGAAATATAGTATTTAACTATAATACAGTAAAAACTGTTTATCTTATTTTACATAAATTTATCGCAATCAAAACATTACCTTCCTAAATTTCCAGCAATTTTAATAACATCGAAAGAGTGCATTTCCTCCCTATCCAGCGAGACACCCTCGTTTGGGGGACCGTCAGACGCGAGGGTTCTCTCCCTCGCGTGCCGGTAGCACCAGACGAGGGGATATTTTAATAAGCCCCGTTTACAACAGACTGCCCCGAGTATTGCCAAGTTTATGAAGTCTGTCACTCTATAATATTCAGTCTATCTTTTTAAACAGCTTTAAATTGAAGAAGAAATTAAAAAAAGACATTTGAATGTTGTTATTGGAAAAGGGTGGGTTACAGGTATCCGAAAAAGGGGGGCTGGCATGAAACAAGTGAAGTATGTATGTAAATACACTGTACCTACATTATGATCGGCCGTTGTCTCTGCCTATATCGAAGAGAAACACATACCCCTTCTTGACAGCCGGTTAAAAAAGGATGTGAGTATACAATATTATTATGTTTGTATGATTTTAATATTCATTCTTTTATAATAATTTTTGTCAAATAAAGCAGATTAATTAGATAATTAAAAGCACTGAGTCAGTATAATTTGGCTAGTAGGTAAGTTGAAACAACCGTCCTTTGTTTATCTTCCTACATGGAAATTAGGTACCTGCAAAAGGAACATTATACTTGGTAACTATCATTAAGCTTATATTCCTAGACAATTTGCTGCATTAAATTAAAACAGGAAACAAGGTCCACAGTATGGAATAATGACGAAACCACGCGTTCGTGCCATGACTGATAAGCTATTTTTAAACCACGGTTTTCCTGGGCTACAGTTTTATTTAAACCTTGAGAATCTTAACGTCGGAAATCACTATATTTGTTTACTGCTTGTCTAGACATCACGTCTATTATTAATATTTCTGCAATCGTCGATAACATCAACGATGTTATTTATGTTTGTTTGGTACGTCAATACAACTCCAATGAATGTAAAGAAAAAAATATTAATCCTAGTATCTGTATTTCGTGTTTCTCTGGAAGATCGTGTAGTGAATATAACATACTGATCTGAATACAAATTGCTTGTAGTTGTATCGTATTAGCGCTGGTATATCCCGGTTTTGGTATTTAGAGCGCTATCATTAGATCTGTTGAAGATGGTTACCTACTTTGCAAGTCATGACGAAAATTGTCTTCGACATCTCCGTTTACCGTGAGCGAACCCATATGATGTGCGGTGGTTCACACCTAAATTATTGAAGATTTATTAAGTTTATTTATTATATTTAGCTTGAGAAAGCTATTAAGCTGTTTAGCTTTTTATTTAAATTGAAAATAGGACTAAACTAAGGCGGAACTATGCCTACTTCCTTAATATGTCATTTTGTCGTAACCGTATTTGGCCGTATACGATAAAGTGGTATAGTGGGCTCATATTAATTTGTCTTAAAGTATTCTCTTTATTCGCTCGTATAATGCTTATGCAAATAGAAAAAAAAATTGACAAATATTTGGTTAAATACAGCCTAGACGTAGGTACAACAAGAAGAAGATGATATAATAATTATATGGTAACGCTATCGGTACGTTATACCTATATAAATATAAAGTATTTTGACTTGGCACGTCTCGTCGGGAGGAAGAGTGAGCGTCCAATTAAGATTAGGTGGCTTGGATTTTGTAAAGCGCATTTTTCAGTATGTCAGTAACAAATCCATGTTGATATAG
The DNA here is from genome assembly GCA_914767945.1 of Eilema depressum. NCBI lineage: Eukaryota > Metazoa > Arthropoda > Insecta > Lepidoptera > Erebidae > Eilema > Eilema depressum. Next base: position 9,453,448 of record OU612026.1, read on the forward strand.
CAATCAGGGTACTTCTTTGTAACTGATAAAATAAATGCTATTTTTGTTTCAAGTTTAGTATTTACTAGCTGACCCGGCGAACTTCGTACCGCCATATTTCCTGATCCCGTTCCCGCTGCATTTCTCTAAATTTATCAGTGTTTCTTTACAATATTATGCATGTATTATACATATAAACCTTCCTCTTGAATCACTCTATCTATTGAAAAAAACCACTTCAAAATCCGTTGCGTAGTTTTGAAGATTTAAGCATACATAGGCACGGACAGACAGCGACAGTGACTTTGTTTTATAATACGTAATGATGATAGGTATACATACAACCATTATATTCACAAAATATCATCAAAGTTGCAGTGGCTGATGATATTTTGTGAGCAGTGTGCAGAATATCGCTCTGTAATATGCCGCTTTTAAGTGGTAGGTGGGCAACTACTTATTGTATCGCTAGAGTAGTAGAGAATTGATATCAGAAATAGAGAAAATTCATCAAAATTCAAAACTTTCTTGCTCACAGAACAGGGCGTATGGGGCTTCCAACAAGGTCTTGGGACCCCATGTCTACCTCACTTGATAGTCATATCGGCTACTGGTTACCCGAATGAGTTGGGTTGTCAGATGGCAGTCGTTTCGTTACCTCTTGGCTCTTGCCAAGATAAAAAAAATCGAAAGAAGAAGAAAGAGTAAACGGATCCCGTATTTTGGAACTAGAAATAACGTTAAAATGAGGATGAACAAAACAGGTTGTCAATGAATGTCAAAATAATCGATAATAATCATAACAAAGTCATTGCAAAAGAAATCTCTGAACTACCAGTAGAGTAGTGTCAAGTGTATTTGGCACTACTGGTAGTGTCAAGGGTTTTATAAGAATTTTACCCTTGACACTACCAGTAGTACCATTGGGTAGTGCCACGGGGCAGTCACCACACAAAAACATTGACAAATTTTTAATGACCTTTGTTTTACTTTCCACTTCTCTTTAATAAAATGTCAAAACAAGCGTTGTTTTAAGAAAAAAAAACATTGAAAGTAATAATTGGCTGCGGAGCAATTATTTCATCTAAAGTGGGCGGCGTATTTTCCTTTTTTAATATTTTCAAATAATCGACTTTTTTCATATAATCTTTTTACCTTTATCCGCCTGCTCCTGTTTCATTTTTACCCTTCCATCAATAAACATACACGCTCACCACCCTTTTATTCACACAAAACCCTCAGGCGATGTGTTTGTATTTTTTTTTGTTCTGTAAGCGTGTGTGTAACAAGTTTTCATATAGGTACATAAAATTTTAATGCACTTTATAATTTTTTCCCATGATAGTGACCGCGATCAAGTTGCTAAACAACAACTTAACTGCTTTACCACATTAAATAATTGCAATTTATGTGGGTAAATTGCAATACTAACTACATATTTATTGGTATAGGTAATAAGACGTGTCCACACTATGGTGGCAATATTTTAAAGGCAATCATTGAATAAATATTTTCTCTTTATTCAATGAGGGATTTAGGTAATTCGCTCAAAAGGGATTGAAATAAATTGTAGGTACGTTATAGTAAATGTGTCTATATCCAAAATAATTACAAATCATTACCGCCATGATCTTTGGTACTCAAGTCAATCTCACCTACAAGAATTTCTCTTTTTAAAAAGGGTCGGCAGCACGAGTGTGACTCCCTTGGTGTTGCACTCGTCCATTGGCCACGGTAACCATTTTTAATCAGGTGGGCCGTGTACTTGTCTTCGACCTTAGTGGTATAATAAAGCACGACACTGCATCTGCGGTATACCTACTAATAGACGGAAGAGGTTCTGGCGCAAGCGTTTTTCACGGGGAAGAGTAGTTGCTCCCCTAAAAGGGAATCAAATTGTTGAATAGATAAAATATTGGATAGAGAGCAGATCCCAGGTTTGGAGCCCGAGAAAACTTTGGATACAACCGGGATTGGCACCCAAATGAAGAAGAATAATTAAACAGGTTAAACTACGCATCCTTACATTGGAAAGTGTTAAAAGTAAATAAAGTTCACCTGAAACCTACCTACAAAACACACAATACAATAACTTGTATAGATTTCTGAATACACACATTCTTAAGAGTATTTTAACTACGACATTAAACCATTGCATGTATTTTAGACAGAATCTCTTCTGAAGAGTTTAAAGTCACTGTTATTTCATAACATGCAATAAACCACTATTCATTCAATAAGCTTAATTTATAAGTTAGGGGAAAACTACAGGTAACAATTATCTACTTACCCTTTCACAATAAAAATCACAGGTACACCTAGTTTTGGAGGGGGATTATACTTCGAACTTTCTAAACACAGATATACATGCTTTACTAATAATGCTTACATATAACACCCGGTGGTTATACTTGGGTAAAAGGTGCGAGCGATGTTTCGCTCAGCCTTGGGTACGTACGTAGATCAAAAGTACCGCCAACCAACTGGATGAAAACGCTCCACCAAAGTTATACGAAGTATTCAGTGCGCATGTTCCTTTCATTAAGTAAAGTTAGGGCGCGTACAGATTCTATAAACTTTGAATATGATACGAGCAAATGTCCTCTATTGAAAATGCGACGACATGAATAACTGTCTCTTTGCTATATTAAATGAAGGCCAATTCTTAATGGAAAATTAAGGTTCCTATTTGAGGTCCGGATAAGCTTTTAGGGTTTAAGGAACCGCATAGATAGAAATGACGATTACTGGACTTGTTATAACGTCAATGAAGTACACTCATAGAATATTATACACATGGACATTTTTTACACTTAGTTGGCATACGGTGGACCGTATGCCACCTAAGTGGTACAAAAAAGGACCTGATAGGAAGTGGTTACCGTGGCCTATGATAACACTGTAAGAACAGAGAGTTTTGTGTTGTCAGCGCAAAAGACAAGCAGGACAAGTCTTTGGTCTTCCTACTGACAGCACAAGAACTCACCGCCAAAAACACACGAGGTTGTTATGGCTGCGATATTCTGTAGGGCGAAAGTACCTAAATATGGTCATGTCCTACCTCTGTCATATCATATTAATTATATATCCCGACATAACATATTAAAAGCAAATAGTATAGATAAAGTATTAGGTAATTAACTAGAAATAATTTAGCAAAGACTGGGAAGAATACTTTATTTTATCTTGTTAAAAACTTTTAAATTATAATGAAATAAAGAACATACTAAAACATCACAAAGTAGAGAATTTACCTCTGAGTGTTAAATTAGATGAAAACGTTTATTCAGAATAAACGGTTAGGTACTCGTTGAAGATCAAGTAATATATTTATCAAAGAGAATGCAGCTTATGTACAACTTGTTCATTTTGTACATGAGAATTAAGTATTTAGTTTTGTAGGAATGTTGTGAGGTAGGAGCGGGTTTAAGTGGGCGTTTGAGTAAAATGAGTACATTATTCAAACCTCTTCAAATACACTCTGTTCTAGAATGAATTCGAAGAGGTGCGAAAAAATAGCAGGTGAGAATACCTATCTTTCTATCTATGTGGCTATTGGCTCTATCTGAATATCTATCGCTATCGGCCAGCATCATCACACGGATAGAATTACGCCGAGAGCCTGAGAGGTGCCCATTTTTAACCGACTTAAAAAAATAGGAGGTTCTCAATTCGATCGGATTTTTTTCTATTCCACATGGTTGTGTGCGACATAATTGCTTTTTTTTCTATGTAGGTATAATGCAATTGTAAATTTTAAAGATTTTCCTTCTACTCTCTTCTTTCTTCTGAGAAATGATAAATATTTGTTGATCTGTAATGTGTATAATAAAGTTATTCAAGCTTATAAAAAACCTTACGTTTATTCAGTTACTTTAATAAAATATTTTATATCGGTACTTAGAGACACTTTAGGAGTTGTAAATGTTTCCTACCAGTATAAATATTTTTATGGAATCTTGTACGTATATAAAATGTCTTTTCCTGAATTGATAAATTGAAGATAAGTCTCTCTCATAGCCTACTTAAGGACAATTGTGCCAACGAAACGGTACTTCAGTAATTTAAAAACCTGTCAATAGTTAATTCATACAAAAAATAAATTATTTAAAACTAAAAAACGACTTCTGCAGAAAGAACAGTAATTCAAAACAATAATAGTGTGGTGCTAGAAAATTACCCTGCATAGCCATCCCTAAAGAGTAAGTTTATCTTGCCAAAAAAGTTCTGCAAAACTTTGAATTTACTGCTGAAATATTTAGCAGTAAATAATTACCCACATAACTTTACATAGTACACATTTAATATTAATTGGCTTTGTTATAAATATAATAGAGCACAACTTTGGGGTTGTATTTAAATATTTGACGTTGTAGTTAATTTGAACTAACATCGTTGTTCTCGAAAACAAAAAAAACTCTGTCAAGTACGAGTCGAGCTCGCACAAGGGTTCCGTACAAGACTCAATTGAGGAACGAACTTATGCCATATAAATGGCAGTATCTTTTTGTTGCCTTGACTTAGAAGCTTGATTTTTTTCACAGATTCAAGATGTTACAGACCTGAATATTTGGTTCGGATTTCAACTTGATGCCTCCACACATTGCTGAGAAAAAGATCTTGACAGACAGATGGACAACAAAGTGATCCCATAAGGGTTCCGCTTTTTCCTTTTGAGGTAAAAACGATCAAGTTTTACAGACAATTTAATAATAAAACTGCATTTTCTATTATCTGTACAGTCGTATGTACATATTATTAGCTCTAACATTAAATGGCGTCATCTCTTCTTGTGCAGTTAAAATTGATGGCCTAAATATAAATAAAACTGTATTACCAGGGTAGTCACAAGGGAAGCAAGCAAGTAGGTACACAATTCTCATAAAGGTTATGCACTCTTGTAACAACGTAGGTTATGTCAACCCCACACTATCGTGTTAGATATCTGAAATCTTGTACACGTAACCAAGTAACAAGTGACGCAATCATCAGTTTTATGTGTATACTCGCACCTGTATATTCTTGGAGGTGAAAGCAGAGGTGTACGCCAACATTTTCCCGCCTATACCTACATTTTTTTTTTTTTTTTATTAAAGTCCCACCAGTATGCAGCACCCGAGGGTACTGCATACCAATGAGACTCCTCAGGAGTTCCCCCACTCGATCGAACATGTGGGGCCCTTGTTTACATGTTTAATCAGTGACAGTATATTAAAGAATAGAATTAAGTTAATTATAAATACATAATTAAATAAATGATAGTTAGTTTATAAATTATTAAATAAATAATAGTAATAGATAATACTTTACTAGTGTATGATATATTAGAGTGCAGTTTCAATTAACTCAAAATTATTTTTGAGCAATGGAATGTGCGTAAATATTTCTATATATATATATTTTGTATATTTGTTTATTATAGATAAGATTTTGATTATTATAGGTATGAGTATATAAATATTATATGTATGTTTATAATAGTTAATAAATTAAGTAGCTAATGTTTGAGGTTTTATATTTTGGAAGTGAAAAGGATATAAATATATTATGTAAGTATATCAATAAATAATATAATTTGTTGTTGTTATTTAATATATAATTACGTGTATATGTTTTATAATAGTAATCGATTGTTCAAGTACACCAGATCAATCAAATACGTACATTTACTAGATTTTTAACATGTAAGTATGAGTATATAAATATTATATGTATGTTTATAATAGTTGATAGATTAATAGCAAATATGGTAAGAAGGTAAGAATTTTTTTAACAGGTGCATCTTTGGAAGATTTTCCTTAGGAAAACCTTCCACAAGTGGTAAGTAGGTATTGCATAATATATGATAGGGTTAATTATATACACATATTACTGTAATATAAAAGTTTTAAAGAGTTTAGAGAAATAACGTTAATAAGAAGTTATAAAATATTATTATTTGAAAGTAGGGTATACAAATAAAAAGTGAAAAATGATTAGTTAGGGAGTTTTACCAATTTACCTTGTTTTTTAACAATCAGTTATAGATAATTCCATTTACATATATCAGGGTTTTAGTTTTATTTAGAAGAGTAGTTCGCAATTATAGGTTGTTGCTTTAAAATGGATAATTTGGAAACGTTAATTTGACATTTATGTAATTAGTTGATTTGTTTGTGTAAGTTTGTGTTGTGCGTGTAGTTTTGTTACCGGTTTATTTTGCGACTTATATTATACAAAACGCAAAATGCCCGATGTGTGAAAGATTAATTTTGATGTTGGTGTGCCTATATGTATGTGTTTGAATGTGAAATGTATGTCCTAATTTCATTTGTAAGGAGGTTGGTGTACAGTGTATGCTTGTGTTTTGTGTGGATAAGACATTACAATTATAAAATATATAAATATTATAAAAATAAGGTGGATGAAAACATGTGCCTTTACCCCATGTAAACATAGGGTAAAAGCACATGTTCCCAGCACAGTCTCCAGGGCACCGCTAACAGTATGCCACCGATGCCCTGGCCACTGCGTCCCACTTTTGGCGTACAGGGCAGTCCTCGAAGAAGGCGTGATGGTATGCCTTCTCCCCAGTCTCCCGGTGGCAATTCACGCAGGTAGGACGGAAGCCCTCCCTCGGGCACTCTTCATCTCTGGGGTGGGGGAGCGTCCCGCAGTTGGAGCACAGGTCCGCCGGCTCCTCGGCAGTGCAGTACCGTTTCCCGTGCCCATAGCCCAGGCACCGGGTGCACTGGACAAGGGGCGACTGGTCCTCCACCACGACGCGTTGCAGGTCGACGTATAATCGACCTGCCGCAGTCGCCCTCACCCAGGCCGCCGGCGCGACACTGACAACTATGTGGTGGCAGTTCGGGTCACGGGCTCTCCTCTTATAACGGATAGTTATCCGGCCCTCATCGCCGTCAGGATCGCCGAATACCCCCGCGTTCTGGCTCCAAAGGGCGCGCCGAACCTCCTCATCACTGAGGTCCTTCGACACGCCCTTCAGCACCAGAAGCGGGTCCCTGTTCTTAATGTCCTCGACGATGAGGTTTCCGTTTTGCTGCAGCCTCTCTCTGATCCTGGCTCTCTCCTCGGCCGTCCTGCACCCCAGGATGACCTTCCTGTCCTTCGCCTTTCTGATTCTGTCCACCTTCACCCATCCCTCGGAAATGGCGTTGATCGTCCCTTTTATTGTGCCCATCACGGCATCAGCGGTCTCCTTTTCATTTGTCGAGGTGACGACCATGGAGTGCAAGGTTTTTAGCTGTGGTTTACCGTTTTTAATGAGGTCAAATGTTTTGGTGGCTACCCTCTTTATTTCAGCGGTCGTATCGACGACCTTTGCGTAGGAAACCTTGCACGACTGCGTGTACTCGATCTGTTTCGACCATCCTTCGTTACTATTTTCCAATATCTGATGGGTGGCCGTGGCAATGCTTTCCAGAATTCGGCTTTCCATTCGTTCTAAGTCTGCCCGGTCTCCACCTCGCTGTACCTCATCTTCGTTCTTCACGGTCCTGCATGCATCTGATGAGGCCCCTGCCTCTGCCTCTTTGACCAGCTGGAACAGTCTTTCTATATCCTTCATAACGTTTACCTTTATTTCTGTCCTCAGGTTCCTGGCGCTGTTGAGGTTCATCTTGGCGCGGTTATTGCACCGTCTAGCCTCCTGCACCCTGTCCTCCACAGGCGCTGCGGCATCGTCAGGTGCCGCTGCTGCCTCCGTAGACGGCGAGGGACATGGGGGCGGCGCTGCTGGCTCCCCGGACGCAGGCGAATCGTGGACCTGATCAAAAGACCTCCTGGTTTTCTTAGACTTCTTCATGGCCTTCACAAATAAATCATCTTGCTGTTTTTTCTGTCTCTGTCTCTCTCTTTCCCGTTCATCTTCCATAACAAAAGTACGTTCCTTGTTGGGGAACGGTGAGTGGCCGGCAAAATTCATTTTCTTCAATTAGGCAGGTAGGTTATTAAGTAATTTATGCAGTCCGCGTATTTAAAATTATGTACAGAATTAATAATAAAAATAAAAGTGTAAATTGTAAATTAAAAGTGTAAATTGTAAATTAAAAATGTAAAATTGTATATAACAACACAAACGAGCAAAGACATTTCATAACATAGACACGGCATATGCTTACAAATCAACGTAGAAAAATGTGCCGAACTCACACACACACATTTTTAATTCATCTACACTTCCCTACATAACCAATGGATTGAAAAGAGAGGACATGAAAAATACAATATAAAAGAAGAAGACAGCTATTGTTTGTCACTTGGACTTTAATGATAACAATGTACCAATCACAGTGCGGTTGCTAGTCGGTGACATAGGCTAACGAAATTATTGAAAAAGAAGGTACAGAGCTCTCTGAATTGAGGTTATTGCCTAATTTTGTTTAGACAAAGATGTTTGTTTAACTTTGTTAATGTATTATGAAAAAGCTAGGTATAATTTTTAAATTTCATTATTTTGTTGCTGTCAGTAGTACAATTTTAACAAGTACCTAAGTAGGTACTTGCCAGTAAAGTGAAGTTTGAGATAATTGCGTAATTTTGTTTAGAAGCCGCGGTAGCCTAGTGGTATGGGTAATGGACTGCTGAGACGAGGTCTCGGGTTCGATCCCAGGTTTTACCATGGCACACACCAATGACTTTTCGATGCTTTTCGAAGTTATGTGTGTATTTATCGCAGGTTTATAAGTGCCCGGTTAATGGCAATAGGCTCGCCACCTATTACATTGGGACGGCGAAATGTGGGTGCTAGCACCTCTGCCTACCCCTTCGGGGATATAGGCGTGAGTTTATGTTATGTATGTTGTTTAGACAAAGATGTTTGTTTGTCATTGTTATTGTATCTTCTTATATAGTATATAAAATTCTCGTGTCACAATGTTCGTTCCCGTACTCCTCCGAAATGGCTTAACTGATTCTCATGAAATTTAGTGAGCATATTGAGTAGGTCTGAGAATCGGCCAACATCTATTTTTCAAACCCCTAAGTGAAGTGATAAGGGTGAAGCGGGAACGGGATTTGAATACCACGCGGGCCGAAAATATGGCGGTACGAAGTTCGCCGGGGCAGCTAGTTAAGTATAAAAAAACTAGGTATGTTTATTCTATTTCATTATTTTGCTGCTGCCAATAGTACTTACCTACAAATTTTAACAAGTAGGTACTTACCTAAGTAGATACTTGCCAGTGAAGTGAAGTTCGCACTTATTAACTTACTTGAACCACATAGTATTAGTAGGCAATTATAAAAAACAACAAATTAAAATTGGGAGGTAGTATGTAGTGAGTTTAATGCCTACGATATTCTCATCTGTACTTTAATCTATGTTCGGATCACACACGTCCTTGTCGCTCACGCACCAAATTATATCATACCGTCTCTTTTTATTTTTGTACTGACAATTTTAACTTGAAAATTATGAAAGTCAGAAATTTGGTCTTTATCAGTCGAAATATGTATTATTTCCATGTGATATGAAATCCCTTTTGATGTATTAACTTTAGAGTAATAGTTCGTGCAGTGTCTATAAACATACGATGGCATTTTCGTTATTTTTATAAGTCACTGATGCTTCCGCTCAACGTCCGGCCGGCGCCGCTCGGCACGCGGTACTAGAGGCAAACGTTCCAATTGACTCGTTTTCGAATCTTCACGATTTTCGCGCAATAACGAATCTACTTCTTTTTATTTATAATATCTTTGCAAACGAGCAATGTAAAGGTAAAATAACTCTTGGATTTCAAGTTTATCAGTTAATTAAATTATGTCAAGGTTAAAATGTCAGTGTTTACAATAAAATAAAATAAAATCACAAGAATCGTAGTCAAAAGTTAAAAATTTAAAAGTCAAAAGTTTAAAAAGTCAGTATATGCAAATAAAATAAAGTAGGTAACTTAAAATGTCAGGTAAGTTAAAAATAAAGTTACAGCAATATAGCTGTACGTCTCTTGAGTGGTTATTTCAAAATATTAGAGTCTCCAAAACACGCCCCTTGGCGGCGAGCTCACTGCGTATTCGCCAGTCGATGGGATGGTACGTCTACGGTCTGCCGAAGGTGTGGTCTGGCGAAGGCAGGTACTCGGCACGCGGTGGCACGCACTGGAGAGTGCTGACAGCAGGTCAAAGATTGAAGTGCGTTATCTCCAAAACGCCCCTTGACGGCGAGCTCACTGCGCATTCGCCAGTTGACGGGATGGTACGTCAACGGTCTGCCGAAGGTGTGGTCTGGCGAAGGTAGGTACTCGGCACGCGGTGGCACGCACTGGAGAGTGCTGACAGCTGGTCAAATGTTTGAGGTGAGTAATTCTTGACTTTCCACTCGTCAGTGCAGTAGCTTATTATAGTGTTGCCTTGTTCGGCGTATCGTCAAAGCTGAGCGGTGAATGTGTAAGTGTTTTCAAAAGGTTTGGTGAATAACACAAAATAAAAGTCGGTACTTGTTAAAAAGTTTTTGGACCAACCTCGGAAGCTGTTCAGGCTCAGGAGTCGGCAGCAGTTCCGGCACACTTATTCCGCACAGGCACTTGTATTTAGTCAATTATTTTAAAACTTTTCAAAAAAAATTTTTAATTCGCGATAAATGTTCGGGAGCGCACTGGGACGCGTCCGCTCTCTACCGTGGCTCGAACAAGACTCCTAGTCTCCTATACCTACATTCTGGTGGCTTTGTTATATTATTGGAAGCGAGCGCATACCCACTTAGAATACTGGGTGCCTAGAAATAGATGAAACAAGACGGGAAATGGAACAGGAACTATAAAAGGTAAGGTACCTACTCATGAGTCTTACGGACGCATTAAGAAGTCAGGGTCATGTCCTTATTACTCTAGTACTTGTAAGTTCCAGGAAAGGTAACAGCACTCTAGATCCTGTATTTTATAATTTACTACCTTATAATTTCCCCATTAACGTCTTCGCGCAATTTATCGATCTTAAGTCAGATGTCTAAAGTCGTTACAGTACTACCCAGCTACCCTACCGGCTACCCACTACCTGCTTTCATAATTATGATTTATGTTATCAACTAAAATTTCTAAAAATAATACACAATGCGTTGTTTATTTATTCAGAGGGTGCCTTTGTAATTATTTGATGATAAATATTAACATAGGCCACTAAATTTACACAAAATACTCGTCAGTAAATTGAGTTTGGTAGAATTGTTAATTTAACTTTTGATTGCCATTACTACCCCTGGTTGATAATTCATTTAACCTCAATGAATAAATCTAACCGAGAAACAAAACAATGAGTAAATGCCTCTTAATAATTCAATTGTTGCTCGTGCCATTTATTTTTATACCACTTACCGAGAAGCACACGGCCTGCCTGATAGACACTGGTTATCGTGGCCTAGGGACGGTCTTCACTTCAATTAGTAAGTAAACCGGATGCAATCGAGTGGTTGAGTCGGAGATATTTAGAGTGAGATAATGTAAGCGACAGCCTCCGTGGCGTAGCGGTAGTGAACGCGGCCGCTACGCAGGAGGCGTGGGTTCGAACCCCGCTCTGTGCAAATATTTGTGTTCATGAAATATGGGTATTTGCATTGGTCTGGTCGTGCCTCGGAGAGCACGTTAAGCCGTCGGTCCCGGTTGCCATAAGAACATCTATGGTAGTCGTTACGGGAAGTTGGAGCCCTAAAAAATCCAAAAACGACAGTCTAGCTGCAAAGCTTCGATATCGCCTAATGGGCTGTGGAGGTCAGATGGCAATCGCTTCACGAAAAAATATCAAGGTTTAGCCAAATCTGTAGTTAAGACTGGTAAAGTGGACCCCAGACTCCGAGCTGAAAAGCTTCGGATGCGACTGGGAATTAACGCTAGGATGAGAGATAATGTAAGCGACATGATCGCTTACGGGTAAACTACGAGTGGAAAAAATGCTGGCAGGTGACCAACGGAGAGCCGATGCCAGCACGAAGGATACTTGACGACCTACCACGCGACCGCCTGATCTCAAGGCCCCCAATCAGGTCCGACAGGGCCCTTATGGAGGAATACGACCTTGGAGAGCAGTGGCGGGCGTCGTGGTAGGCGTTTCAGCACCATCCCTGGAAGGACCTGGTACCTGACCCCACCACTAAGCCGCCCGGTTTTGACAGTTGTCGCACGGTGTGGTCAAGGGTCACCCGGTTCAGAACTGGACACGGGAGATGCAACTACCATCTTCACAAGTGGGAACTTAAAGAAGCGCTGGACTGTGATTGTGGAGCTCCAAAGACAACGATGCATATAGCAGAGGAGTGCCCACTCCGTCGTTTCCCTAGAGGAATGCGTGAGCTACATGACCTCACACCGGCAGCGATAGACTGGCTTCGCCAACTGAACGTTAACATATGAGGACTCGAGCAAAAGACATACGACACGATGATGATGACGGGTAATAATATTTTTGTTGTGGAAGAATATGAAATCTTTTTAATGTGTCTGTTACTATTTCTACGTGGCGCCATCCTTTTCTATGATATGAGATGAGAAGACAGACAGCAACAGGACCGTGATCCTGTTGCTGTCTGTCTTCTCAAGGTTATTCCCTAACTACACATTCAGCTATAAAATTGACTAATAAACAGTTATATAACAGTATATAACAGCATACAATATATAACAGGTAATCCTCAGTTCGTTTTTTTAATTTATATAAACTTAATTTGGGTAATTGCCGTAGTAAACTAATTTTATTATATATATGTGGAACTATATACGAAGACATCCTTTCACCATAGTAATTTCTTATTCTAGGTTTATTGAGTTTGTTTTCTGTTACACTTCTTGTATTATATATATTTTGTAATACTACTTTGTATTTATCATTAAAATAGTGTTCTAAACCTAATAAATATTCAATTTTCCTAACTATCGGAAGAATCTTACATAATTATAGGATATAGTTTTTCATACTCTTTGTTACATAATAATTTATCCTGTTTATTAGCTAAAAACTTTACTAACCTTGTTTGTATACCTTTTATTTCTTTAATATAGGTTAAAAAGGTTCGCCCTTCATAAAATTATATATCCTAAAATAGAATAGGTTTTTTATTTCAATAGTATAGGTCATCAAAGGGTTAGGTAATCAAAACACAATCTGTTCTTGTAATTAATTCTCGTTACCGGTCAAAGAGCTGGTAGGTACCGTTCATATTCTCGGTAAAACGGTAATTGGTACCTATATGCGCCACACCTACAGCAAGAGGCTTATATTGGAAAATACTTGGTACTAGGAAGGTACGTACGTCAGATACTTCTACCGGACTTATTAAATTCTAAAATTAATCATTAACCCAGGTTATTTTAAAAGTAGGTAACGGAAGTGAATTTTAAAAATATATAGGTATCTAATAGAAATAATTATTTCCATACTGCCTCAATTACATTCAATTCAATTCTTTATTTTCAAAATAGTGCAACACTGTTACTGCTTTTTGACGTCAACTAAGTTTACCACCGCTTCCTAGGCGCTAATGGAGAAGAAACGGTGCAATAAACTCCACTACGGCCTCTCTAGATAAAATGGCAATACGTTTGTAGAATAGAATAGATTGATCAATGTATGGGATTGACATGCGATGAAAGCTGTCATAAACGTCAAAATATGTATGTGTCAATATATTCATCATTCCATTCTACAACACCGGCCACAAAATTGCCACTTGCTGACCTGGAAAATAGATAAGAGAAGAACAAAGTACGCCAGCTGCATTATCTCCCCAGGTAATACTTGATTGAGATATTATTCAGGTTCTAGTAGAGTACCATCTGTGTGAGGCAAGCTCGATTTACTATTATTTGGTAACTTTTAAAAGATGTGGGGCTAACTAACTCTTGGTGTATGTCCTATCGCACCCTATTAAGTGGGACCGAATATAACTGGCGAATTCTGGGCATCTGTTGAGATACAGGTTTAAGTTTATGTATGTTATATCGGTTCATTCCAAACGCCAACCTTAAAATGCTAGTAGAAATAGGGAGAGTGTCAAAGATATATATTTAAATTGACGCTTATATATCTCTAGAGGAGTGAGCAGATGTAGAATTCCGGCACCTTACGATCATATTTAAAGTGCAAATATTTTACGAGAGCTTTGGGATGCGGGAGTTCCCATCTCCCGTAGAAGTGAAAATATATAAATACGCTGCCGCTTTCACATAAGTACCTACTCAAAGACTACAGAATATATTCTATACGTAAGCATGTCGGTGAAGTCACCTTGTAAGATTTTCCTCTAAGAAAAATGCTTAACGCTGTTCAAAGAGCTTTCAGCTTAAAAAAATTAGTTAATCATAGATATGCAGTAATATTTCTAGTAATTAATGTTAATAAAAAAACAATGAAACTATAACTTTCAATGTTTTTCGATTTGATTTGATTTCGATATAAATAATTCCTTAGAATGTTAATGTATACAAGACTATGCTTCTCATTGGACTGCAATTCCTTTGTACAGGTTTGTCCTTTGTTACGGGTTTACTGGCAGAAAACTCAACCTTGAGTTAAGCTTACCTGTGTACATAATATTTCTGTAATTTGTAGGTTTAAATGACATTTCAAGGTACAATAAAGTACATTAAAAAAATGTTTCTTAACATTACACTTGTCTTCAAATTGCTTAAATATTTTAAAATAAGGTTACACTCAGCAAATCAGATGTACTGAAAATTGATACGAGTTCGTAGCAGCATTTTTTCATAGCCATATAGGTACTATTAATACCGTCTAATATTTGTGATCTAATCAGTCATAGTAGGTATCATGTTATAGAGTGAGCCAATAGATCGATGGGTTGACCCCTAATATCGCTTTGATGTTAAGATGAGTAAGTGTTGAGTGTTTGCGAAACCGTCCTCTCGAATTCTAATGTCTACAAACTTGGAATAGCGACCGCCATACCAATACAGTTAAAGCGTATCTTAAAAGTCGTAAGTACTACTGATATTTACAGCTCTTGCGTCATGCTTATATTAATCTAATTAGCTGTTCATATCAATAAGTGTAAATATTGCTTTGTTTGTTTAATTTAAAGTTAAGTAATCTACAATATCGATTCGTATAAATATTAATTAAATCTTGGGAGTAAAATTAAAAAAGTGGTAGGTAGTGTAGTAATATAATAGTCTATACAAGACTGCACCACAAAGTTAGTTTTCGTTAGAAATCATTTATAACAACCTCATTATAATAGTGTATCCCAGATTTTTTTTCTTAAATTAAATTGTTTAAAACTCTATGGTCGGCCTCTAGTTTTACTAGATTTGTTTGTATATTAATTTTCTACGAGACGGCTGTCATACTTCACAACCCCGAGGGACAACGATGGTTCATGGTTAGTTCAATTTGTTAGGATATTCTAAAGTACTGTTATACTTACAGTTCTACAATAATTACGAACCTCTATCGGAACAGAAAGTTGTATACCTATGGAGAAAGGGAATTCATTCTGTCAATATTACTAATTTAATTTAAACGCGTTCATATTTTTACAAAAATATGATTTTTGCTAATAAAATTATGGCTGGTAATTGAATCCCATACACTCTTCATTTTCGCTTTATGCACTACATTACTATATATGCTGTACATTTTTTTCATCATCTTTTTTTTATTGAATACAGTATCAAAATTTTATTTTACTGACCGGTTTCGCCTTACGGTATCCTCAAAACTTCCTTCTAAGTTTTGTAAGCTATTACAACGTCACCTTTCTTGAAAATTATAGCAGTGAGATTTCTGTAGTATATTCTGTGTTTATTTAATTTATTACCCAACCCTCGCATGTACACGTTCATGTACTCATTTTATGAAAGTATACTGCCTAATTTTAATTGAGCCTACGGCATGTTATCAAAGTATACGAGAAAAGGTATTTAATAAATAATAATGGGATGCTTTCACAATCAATTACCTAATATCAGACTACCTACATACTTCGCGATTGAGAGCTTTTAATGAACGTTAAAATTCTACTTAGAAGAGAAAATTAGATTAAAATGAATGAAATGAATCTCGCTTTTAATATAGTTAATTTTCTGCGACATTTTCTTGTAGTAAGGTTTAGAGATTGCGTTTACACAGGACAGAAATATGGCGTATACCAACAGCACACTATCATAGTATACCATCTGTAATCTGAAAGCTAAATGACCTTTTTTATTTTCTATTAGACATTAAACAATACTTAAATTAAATAATAATAATAAATATTCTACAACATTCTACACAACGCTATCTAGTAGACCCATGGTAAGCTTAATTAGCTTGTGTTATGGAATCTAGAATGCGGATATACATACTTAGATACTTTTTTTTTTGTAAATACATACATATTATACATAGAAACATCAAGACCAATGCAAATATTTTTATTATAAATATAAAGTCAATTTTCATTACAAATATAAATAATATAAAGTAATAATATAAAAAATAAAAAAATAAATAATATAAAAAAATAATGAGTAATTTAAATATAAAGTTGATGTAAAGGTGAGTTTAACTCTGTATGATTTTTGCCAGATCATATAAAGCACAATTACCTTAGAGTATACATTGCTATAGAGCGCGCCTTACAAGTATGAACTGCTATCACGGGTATGAACAGTACCGAGGCTCCTGGCTCAACCTCAATCAGTAGCAAAACAATACCCATCAAAATAACTTCGCAAATAATATTTAATTCGATATGTTAAATCAAAATTTTATACAACATCGTATATTTGTAGTAATAAGGACGCAAAAATAACGCAAAATGACGCCATTTTTTTGTATTTTGGCCTTAATTTTATCCATGCATATCAAATCGAACAAAAAACTTCATAACAACAAACTACATGAATATGTGCATCTATTGATATTTTTGGTAATGCATGAAACGTCACTGTAGGTGCGCTATACCATCGCAAAGTATCTGCTAACACTCGGCGCCAAAGACCTGAATGATAGGCGCGCTCTATATATAATGTATACTCTAAGACAATTACAATAAGAAAACAAATAGAAATGGATGGTTTTACGGCATAACGTGGGTTTTATGGCGCACCTTTTTAAATTTGGAAATAAAGAAAATCTAGCGGCTTTTACTGTTGGTCGTATTTTGATTTGTAAATTCTTTTGTTTTTCTCTCAACATCATAAGTACTTTATTATTATAGTAAGTATCTCTGTTTTCTTCAAACCATTTCAAATAAACGTTATGCTTTTGTTAGAAAGTCTCGGATAGAGGTTGGCCAAAATTCTACCGAACATCCATCCCTCTGTTAGTGTATATTTAAAACCCTGAATAAAGTGGACGTTGATAGCTATGAATGTTCTGCGCAATAATACTAAGAATTTTGTGCAATGGTTTTAAATGCAATTAAAAGCTTTTATATGATAGGTAAGGATCCAATGCACATGAAACGAGGCAGTACTGGACATATAGAGGTCAAAAAGGGTAAGATGCCAAGGCCTAACTGAAAATTCTACGCTGTAGGTACAAGGAGTTTTGAGCCATTTTATGGTGTGAGATACTGACATATAACGAAGAGTACTGTGCCCCACGAATCTTATGAACGTGAAACAAGGCAGTTTTTGATATATAGAGCTCAAAAAAGGTGAGTTGCTAACGTCCGAACGAATGTTCTACGCAATACTAGGAGTTTTCAGCAATGGTCTTAAACAGGGCCTCGATTCTGCTGAAGCACAACCACTGCCAAACCACAGAGACTGCGAGAAAATTCCATTTGATTTTAGCCTTTAAAGTAATGCGGTTAAAGTTTAAAATTAAATGGCTTTTTGTAGAGTGAATGAAAAAGTGTAATGAAATTCTTTTCATTTAATTTTGTGACTTTAAGTTCATAGAAATAAGGTCTAAAATTTAATACCATTTTTAGCAGTCTCTGTGCTGTGACAGTTCTGTGCCCCATTATAAGACTTCATTATTATTAGTACCTAAGCATATTATTATTATAAATGTTTCAAAGAGTGAGTAGTTTTTTTGCAAATAATAAACTGGTTATGTCGTTTCTCTATTCAGTTAGACTCCAAATACCCATAACAAATAGTATGCCTACTGGTAGTATCTTAAAATATTTGGTAATAGAAAAAGTGATTCAACACTATCTTAAGGCTTACGGCGTGATTAACCGCCCACGCAACATCACTGTACCTTGAAGAATTATTGTTATCCGCTAAAGAATGGGGACCCTTACAACCTTCCCATTTATATAAGCATTCATCTTTTCAAACGATTCGAGAACGAAATGTTTCACGTTACTGAGACGCTAATATATTTTAGTAACCTTGGAAAATGTATTCGAGAAGTATTGCTAATGAAAGATGATTTATTAATTGTAGTAATTTAGCTGGCATCTACGCGGTGTTTTGTGAGTATTTTTACCCGACTGTCAAGAAGGGTTTTGTTTTCGCGCGTATCTTGTAGGTATGTATGTATGCTTGTAATATACTTTACAACACACCTGCTCATAACAGTGATATTATTTTACCGCAATTAAGCACGGAATGACACCTATTATAAAACTGTGACTTTTTCATTACTATTATTCACAAAAGTGAGTTATAGATTCTTTTTTAAATTTTATAGGAAGTGTCTATAATTGTCTATGTTCTTAAAAAAGTTTTGATATAAAAAATAACGTGTTTAATAGTACGAATAAATTAATACGCCTATTATATGGTGATTTGATGCATTTTCGTATTTAAATAAATAATTTCAACTTGTAATACTTGTGTAATAAACAAAATTTTCGCTCAAATTGAACTTTTTTTTCTCTCTAAGTACAGAAAAAAAAAACAGAGTAAAAAAAGTTAAGTTCAAGCCTCATTTTTTTTTAAATATGGTCGACCGCCATTGTTAAATGCGCGCGCATAGGAAAAACGAATTAATTTGTAGTATTGTTTATTTAGTATTTGTAGTATTATTTTATTCGCAAGTGTGTTGTAAAACGTCGTATGGCACGTGTGAGCATGATGATTACCGTCCTCGGCTGTATTAAGACCCTCGCCTGGCGGCTCGGGTCTCAATGGCGCCTCGGCGGTAATCACCAACGTTGCTCACTTGTACCATAATGTACTATTACAACACACCTGCTCATAACAGTGATATTATTTTACCGCAATTAAGCACGGAATGACACCTATTATAAAACTGTGACTTTTTCATTGCTATTATTCACAAAAGTGAGTTATAGATTCTTTTTTAAATTTAATAGGAAGTGTCTATAATTGTCTATGTTCTTAAAAAAGTTTTGATACAAAAAATAACGTGTTTAATAGTACGAATAAATTAATACGCCTGTTGTATGGTCATTTGATGCATTTTCGTATTTAAATAAATAATCTCAACTTGTAATACTTGTGTAATAAACAAAATTTTCGCTCAAATTTAACTTTTTTTTTTCTCTAAGTACAGAAAAAAAAAACAGTAAAAAAAAGTTAAGTGCAAACCTCATTTTTTTTTAAATATGGTCGACCGCCATTGTTAAATGCGCGCGCATAGGAAAACGAATTAATTTGTAGTATTGTTTATTTAGTATTTGTAGTATTATTTTATTCGCAAGTGTGTTGTAAAACGTCGTATGGCACGTGTGAGCATGATGATTACCGTCCTCGGCTGTCTTAAGACCCTCGCCTGGCGGCTCGGGTCTCAATGGCGCCTCGGCGGTAATCACCAACGTTGCTCACTTGTACCATAATGTACTATTATTACCTCATATATCATCTTAACCACTGTACGGGTTTCAAGGATTGAGTTCACAAATGAAAGGTATCCTTCTCACAAGTGTTCTAGGGTAATGTGAATAAAAGCCAAGTACTTACCTATATTATGGTAGATTTTTGACGGCAAAATGTACCTATGTTGGCAAAAAAATATTTTCACTTAATTATAGCATCAGTCGGGTTTTTATTTTTAATAATGTAATTATTAAGTAATTAAGTCAATTAGGTAACACACATACCGCGTGATAGTAAGTGGTCCCCATACCGTAAAGACCCTTGATCATCAGGAAAAATTACGATACGATACTATTATCGTATCGTAATTTTTGCCATCAGCCCCACGAGCCCCTTCAGTTTTTTCCCCTTCAGTCCTGACGGGACTGATGAATTGTTATTCAATTTACTTCTCACTCTAGTTACTCATTGCAGAAGCTTAGCACCAGCATACTTTAGATTAGATCTTCTAAACGGGATAGTAAGTTAAAAAATTGTATAGATAGATTCATCTTATACATTCAAATATCTGATTGTTACTCAATCCCGGCTTAATGGTTAAAGGGATTAGGTTGAAATGTTCATAGGAGGATGACTCATAGACTTTTCACCTTCGGTTTATTTGGGTCACGTAAACGAATCAGTATCAGACCCTGGCGAAGCCGCGGGCGATAGCTGGTATTTAATTAATTAAAGATGACGCTACGTTTCAATGACAGGATTCGAAGAAAACACGCAACGACTTTCTAACAATAAATTGACTGAAAATGACAAAGAAATGCTAAGAACTTTTTCATCACAATTAAACATTTAACGACAATAAAATGACCTCAATTCAGATTTAATTTTGTGAAGCCAAACTTTCGTAATTTGTACTTGATAAAGAAAATAAATTATTCTCAGCTCTCCGCTAGAGATATCGTACGAATATTCTTTTATGTTTCTCCGTTTGAGTTTTAAAAGAGAAACCTTACCAGTCACCACAATGAGAGTTCATTAGAATTTTCAAGCGAAGGGCCTTTTGTATTGATATTATAGTATAGAGGTAGCAGTGGCGAAGTATGAAATTTTGAGAACTGAAGCCGGTGGAATAAAATCTAACCTCGATATAGTTTATCATGCACCATGCAAACCATTGAGAAACTGGCGAGAATCGGGTTATAGGGACCCTTCGCCACTGGTAGGTACTATTTGGTACCCTGGGTGTGGGAAACAGTAAAAGTATCTCTGGAGTCAAGGATACCCCTTAATATAGCTACAAAAGGAAAAGGATTCCGTTATGTACCCGCCAAATAGATCAAATACAGAATAGAAAAAAGAGAATACCAATAAATGGTACAAAATAAGGTAAGTAGATCTATTTATGTAGGAACATCTATAATATACGTATATCACAGTCATAATTATTTATGACCCTTTGCACGACTTATGTCCAAAATACAAAATGTCCAACTAGGATTAAAGTCCAACACGGTTTTTGTCCAATACGATTTATGTCCAAAATACGAAATGTCCAATTAGGATTATAGTCCAACACGGTTTTTGTCCAATACGACTTATGTCCAAAATACGAAATGTACAACTAGGATTAAAGTCCAACAGGTTTTTTGTCCAATACGACTTATGTCCAAAATACGAAGTCGATACGAAGTCGAACTCATGTGGTGAAGCAAATGGTACAGCTAGGCACCTGCTAGTGGGTTGTAGTGTAGGACTATGGACTGGCAGGGCTATTAGACCGGGTTACTCGCGCCGACATGAGAAGGTATTAGAAATCATCATGAAATTATCAAAGATCATCAAATTCACATCTAACCGGAAATATTAAATCAAGCCGCACGATGCGCTAACTTCAATCGCTGCAGCAACCACCTTTGCTAGTATTTATTAATTGCAGCACTGGTTTTTCATACACAGAATTTGATGATCTTTCAGATGAGCCTGGTTTTATTTGGTAATTCGATCGTACTAGATACTTGGTTTCAGGCGGCACTTTGCAAGCTGCTACTTCCGAAAACGCCAGTCATGGAGGCTGACAGTACTGCACTGTCATTTAGACCTAACTCTCCTCTATTTCCAGGAACAAGCGAAATTTGGTAATGTTACGAGTATTATATTATGAACTAATTTTTTTAGCTTGTTCAAAATAGCTTTTTGGTATCATCACCAAGTTTTTGGCTTTACAGCATAGGCATTTCGGGTTCTCTAAAAGACGCGTTTAATGATATATTATTATCATCCAGGAATCTGAACAGACTCGAGTTAGTGTTATCGGCTCTCTTACTGCACATGCAGCCGCTTTGTGTGCATTGCATGTCCAAGACAGACCTTTAGACCTTCTGCGCGGCAGTACTGTACTGCTACAGTACTGCCGCGCAGAAGGTCTAAACTAGTTGAATTTTTTTATTAATGCATTATAAAAGGATTATGATTGGTCGATTGTATGATTGGACGTTTTTATGATTGATCAATTTTGTGATTGGACAATTTTATGATTGGTCAATTTCTATGGTTGGACAATTTTATGATTGGTCAATTTCTATAGTTGGACATTTTTATAATTGGACAATTTCTATGGTTGGACAATTATAGACTAATTGTCATTTTTCATAATTGGACATAAGTCGTGCAAAGGAAGAAATGATCTCTACCTTACAGAAAATCTTAGTACACGATGAGATTGTAGGTAATACCAGAGATAGTATCACTCATTAAAAATAAATCTGCTATGATAGAATCCAATTAAGTTCAGCTATAGATACGTAATTTTAGTGCAATGTTTCCAGTGCATACTTACTTTCAATATGTTTACCAAACATTTGTAGATAACAGTGACTGCTCATCATAAAGAGGCCAAATACCTACCTACCTGTTTATTATCGTCACAGTGATGAAAAAAATAAATACTGGACTCAGTATTTTTTTATCTTCTTTTTTTAAGGGGCTATTAATAAATAATTCTTCTGAGGGCATATTATTTTGAACTTAAAATATTTAATTAGGTAATTGATTTTTTCACGGCTTCGTTCTTTTTCTGTCTATCCGTATTTCAGAATTATTTCATTCTAAGTAGTTCTCTATAATTACGCTATCGTAACTGCTGTAAAATAAGTTTTCTTAGAATAAAAAAGTACTAAATGACCATACCTGAAAGATTATTGACAACACATTGTAAAAGTTTGTTTGGATGTTTAATAATAAGAAGGAATATTGATTGTTCGGCATGTGTAAAATGTCGTTGCATCGCACACGTTTCTGTATTACGTACAAGAAGTATTCCAATGTCCACCGTGCAATGAGAATTATGACGATTGAAATTGAGCATGTGACACGTGACTCAAGCGTATTGTCGGGGAAAACATAATATATATTATTATTATATATATATTGACTGCCTCTGTGGCGTAGCGGTAGTGAACGCGGCTGCTACGCAGGAGGCGCGGCGCGGGTTCGATCCCCACTCAGTGCCAATATTTGTATGCATGAATATAAATATTTGCATTGGTCTGGGTGTTTCTATGTATAATATGTATGTATTTACAAAAAAAAAGTATATAAGTATGTATATCCACATTCTAGATTCCATAACACAAGCTAATTATTAAGCTTACCATGGGTCTAGAAAGCGTTGTGTTAAATGTTGTGGAATATTTATTTATTATTTATTTATTATATATCCACGGAGGACAGAATATGATTAGACAACCTACTTCATGCATATATCGCTCTCTAGAACTAGATCTCTATAGGTATTAATAAGGGCGACAACAAAACTAAAGTTGCGAAAAGTTATAATAACATAACAGTTTTTCATTAGGCAATCATAATAACAGCCTCTGTGTTTGTCACATATTTTGTCTGAAACCAGTATGACGTATGTGCCTACGCAAAAATACAATGTCGGGATATAATGTCCCCTTCAGTTAAAATTACAATAACGAGCCCCTAACTTTTCTCATTCTATAACTGTCACGAACAGGCCAATCTCATAACGCTGACGTGCTTATAAACAGATCCCATTTTAGCTCGTCGCAATGTTTCTATATTTTCGTATTGATATTTATAAATACCTACTAATATTGATCCATGTGGTGACGGAGCAAGAATACAAGTATCTTCACCCCATCTCATTCCAAGGGTGTCGTAAGAGGCGGCTGATGGAAAAATACACAGACGATATCACTGCAAGAGAAGGAAAACTCGAAATGAAACCCTGCACCAACCCGTCTGGCCAGCGCAGCGTGGAAACATTAGGCTAAAGTCTCTCAATTTTGTTAGAGGCCTATGTTCAGTAGTGGACTACGATCCATTGATTGATTGATTGTTTGATTGACGTAGAGGTATTGATATGGAAAGTTTTAGTTTTAAAACTTCGTCATTATACCTAATTAATTATCCTCTTGAAACTTAATTGGCATGCAATATTGTAACGAAATTTATCTAGAAACAATTAAAGTATATCATAACATGACCTCGAAAGTGATGTCAAATTCAACACATTTTTTTAACCTTTCATTTATCTGCTTCAACGTAATTTATTTACCTACACGTAAGCATAATAGTATAGTTAACAATTACGCCAGAACCTAAAATACTAGGTATAACTACAGGTTGAATTTTTCAATAATTATGGTGTAGATTGTCAAATTCTAAATATGAGGAATGGCGCAAAATAGAGAGATAATGCTATTAGTTTATTAAATTAAGACGCTCGAAAGACATTTTAGAATACTGAACTGACAATTACAAATTACAAAAACGTTACTGAAAGTTCAGTACAATATACAGCTGTCAAAATATTCTAATATTTCTGGTCATATCAGGGACACGTGCATTTTCAT
This sequence comes from Eilema depressum, assembly GCA_914767945.1. Classification (NCBI taxonomy): domain Eukaryota; kingdom Metazoa; phylum Arthropoda; class Insecta; order Lepidoptera; family Erebidae; genus Eilema; species Eilema depressum. Next base: position 9,477,977 of record OU612026.1, read on the forward strand.
TACCATAATTTTGACTGTGGCGCAGTGGTAGTGAAGGCGGCCGCTACGCAGGAGGCGCGGGTTCGATTCTCGCTTAGTGCAAATATTTGTATGCATGAATATGAATATTTGCATTGGTCTGGGTGTTTCTATGTATCATATGTATGTATTGTATTTACAAAAAAAATATCTAACTATGGTGATCCGCATTCTAGATGCCATAACACAAGCTAGTTAAGCTATGCTTACTTTGGGTCTAGATAGCGTGGTGTAGAATGTCCTACAATATTTATTATTATTTTATTTATGTATATTGCTACTTCGTACCTAAAACATTACAAAAAATAAACAGTTAAGACTCGCTAGTAATGACTTGGTTTGAATTAAATTATTAAAGGATATTTATCAAGTACAACTCGCTCAGATCTCGCTACATGATGCAAACAAGCACACGGCCCTCCTGATGGAAAGTGGTAACCGTGGCCTATGGACGAGGTTTTTAAAGACAGGTGATATTTTGTAGGTATCTGTTATGCCATTATATAACAAACACAGACCCAGGTTAAGCAAATTGTTTTTAGTAACCATTATCTTGCAACTATGTATCAATACACTAGACATTATAATTTATTGACTGCATATTAAAAATATAATGTATTTATTTTACGATAACCTATGTGTTTCTTTAATTTCGATGCACAGATGCCCTTTAATAATATCAGGTTCAATAACAAATCATTGGATTCTGACAATAAGTTTGTACATATAAATAGCGGTTCAATTCTTTGTTCAGCACTCACTCCGAGTCTCCACGATGAAGGCTGTTCTGTTATTCGCAGTGTGCCTGGCCGGCATGGCCATGGCGAGGGAAATTGACGATACTACGATCGGTATGTAATTAAGATGCGTTTTAATTATTATTTTATTTATTGCCTCTCGTTTATGATTTATTCTTTTTACCAGGATCTCTCCATTTTTAATATGTTTATACTAATCAGTTACTGCAGTTGAAGATAAATAATATTTTTGAAGTAATATGGCAAATAAAATATAAGTACATAATATAATAAAAAAATACTAGTAACTACTTAGTTGTATCATTTTTTTATACATTCTTTGCTACGAATGTTCACAAACATGTAGCTTTAATTAAAGATGGTACAAACAAAAAAAAATGTTTCATCCAATGAATTATGGTTTCTGTTTTACAAAATCACATTATAACGTATTTACTTACTTTAAAAAAAAGACTTTCATCGGTACTTTCATTAAAACTAGACATTAAAGTTTCATATTAATTCATATTTTCAGTTACACTGGACATAAAGGATAAACAAATGGTCATACTGAAATTGTTGAATCACATCATGGAACCTCTCATGTATAAAGACCTTGTAGACCTTGGTAAAGATTTCAAAATAGAAGAAAATTTGAATTTGTATACCGTGAGTATTAAAGTTGTTCTTTACCTAATGTTATGTTTACTTTATTTATTATCATTATATTAAATTTAGTTGCTATTGTTATTTTTAATCCTCATAACCTAATAAGATACTCTTCTTTCAGAAAACTGATGTCGTGAAAACTTTCGTTAAGATGACCAAAGTTGGACTATTACCCCGTGGGGAGATCTTTACTCTCCATGTTGACCGTCAACTTAAAGAAGTTATAACCATGTTCCACGTGCTTTATTACGCTAAAGATTTTACCACCTTCCTTAAAACTGCATCGTGGATGCGACTCTATCTGAACGAAGGCATGTTTGCTTACGCTCTCACCGTAGCAGTCAGACACCGCATGGACACCAAAGGCATTGTTTTACCTCCTCCTTATGAAATCTACCCCTACTACTTTGTGCGTGCTGATGTCATCCAAAAAGCATATCTACTCAAAATGAAAAAAGGATTAGTAGACCTGAAATTAAGCGATTTCTACGGAATCAAGAAGACAGACAAAGACGTATATATCATTGATGAGAATGTTTATGACAAACGTGTGTACATCAATGATGAGGATAGACTACGTTACTTCACAGAGGATATTGATCTTAATACCTACTATTACTACTTCCATGTTGATTATCCATTCTGGATGAAGGATACGATTTACGATAAAATGAAGATTAGGCGTTTTGAACTAACTGTTTATGTATACCAGCAGATACTGGCCAGGTATTACTTAGAGCGTCTCAGTAATGGATTAGGTAAAATTAAGGAATTCTCATATTACAAAACCATAAAGACAGGTTACTGGCCGTGGTTGAAGGTACACAATGGAATCGAGTTCCCTGTCAGGTTTGATAACTATGTCATAGCTAGAGACACAAATCTTGATATCATACGTCTAAGCGAAGAGTATGAGAGGATTATCAGAGACAGCATTATTAAAGGATTTATTGAAGTAAGTACATATAAATTGGAATGTCGTAATTTATGCATTAGTACATTATTTAAGAATAATTTTTGTCTTTAGGTTAAAGGCGTGAGGTTTGAACTGACCAAACATGAAGATATGGAAAAACTCGGCAAACTGATTTACGGTAAAGTGGAGCATACCGACTTTGACAGGACCCATGTTGAATCTTACCGTTATTTGTTGATACTTATGAAGGCTGCTCTTGGACTAAACACCTTTATATCGGACAAGTAAGCTCACTTGCTAATAACTGGTATAATCCAGCTCATATAGTTATTATTGGTGTCTTAATTGTATTTATTATTCCAGGTACTTCGTCGTTCCTACCATCTTAGACCATTACCAGACTGCCCTACGTGACCCTGTTTTCTACATGCTGCAAAAACGCATTATTGATCTTGTATTCTTATTCAAGATGCGTCTGCCCAGCTATACCAAGGAGGATCTCTACTTCCCTGGTGTGAAGATTGAAAACGTTGTAGTTGATAAGCTAGTGACATACTTCGATGACTACCTAATGGATATGACCAATGCTCTCACCTTAAATGACGAAGAATGGAAGAAGACCAGGTCTGACATGATATTCATGGTACGCAAACGTCGCCTTAATCACCAGCCATTCAAACTCACTATTGACATTATGTCTGACAAGGCAGTTGACAGCGTAGTCAGAGTATTCCTTGGCCCCAAAAAGGACCATCTGAAACGTCTTATTGACATCAACACCAACCGCCTTAATTTTGTTGAACTTGATACTTTCTTGTACAAACTGGACACCGGTAAGAACACAATCGTTAGAGATTCTCGTTTTATGCACAACCTTGTCAAAGACCGCATTATGACTCGTGACTTCGTGAAGAAAATCGAAACCTTAACCGATGTAAGAGATCTACTTGTGAAGGATTGGATGAACTTCCATACTGGGTTCCCAACTAGGCTTTTGCTTCCTAAGGGTCGCCATGGTGGACTGGAGATGGTGTTTTACGTTGTAGTAACTCCATTACGAGTGGTTGATAATGTTGACTTCAATATTCTTGACAATTATCGCAAGGGTCGCCTGTTCGACTTTAGATCTACTGTCCTTCTTGATAAGATGCCTCTTGGCTTCCCTCTGGATCGGTATATCGACATTGGTAACTTCTTCACTCCTAACATGAAATTTGTGGATGTGATGATTTTCCATAAGAGGATGACATGTGACATGAAGACTAGGTGGAACCGCTGGGTGCTGAAAGATTATGACATGATTGATACGACACCCATTGTGGCAGACACATACTTCATTGATACTGATCTTAACTTGAACGTTAAGCGCAACTTGAATTTGGTTGATGTCTAATTATTGTTTACAATGATGTGATATAATACCACAATAACGCTAACAATAAATGCGAAAGTATAAATGAAACGAATAAATGAATATTTATAAATTGCTTTTTTATTATTCTAAATTCCAAATCGTCTGTTTTAAATCCTACATTAAAATAGAGACAATGTATTTGTCCCCCTGTCCCCTGTCTGAAAAGCCCCGAAGGCAGAGATATATGTTTAATATGTTTATACACCACTGCCTACCCATATTTCGCCAACTATGATTTTCGGCTCGACTGCCTCTGTGGCGTAGCGGTAGTGAACGCGGCTGCTACGGAGGAGGCGCGGGTTCGATCCCCGCTCAGTGCCAATATTTGTATGCATGAATATAAATATTTGCATTGGTCTGGGTGTTTCTATGTATAATATGTATGCTTAGAGTATATGTATGTATTTACAAAAAAAAAAAGGATCTAAGTATGTATATCCGCATTCTAGATTCCATAACACAAGCTAATGAAGCTTACCATGGGTCTAGATAGCGTTGTGTAGAATGTTGTAGAATATTTATTATTATTATTATTATTCGGTCCCACGTAATGGGGAGTGAGCTTATTGCCATCATTCAGTAAGCTTATTCAAGCTTATTGGTATAGTAAGTTCAGTTTTCCAGCAGTGAATAAATTTCCAAAAGTAAAATTTTAGATGCTAACTTTTAACAAAATACTCTGACGAATGGTCTAGTCCTAGCTGAGGAGATCAAGTCCCGTCCTAGATGTTGGCTTTTTCTGATCTAAATTCCAACAGTAGTTAAGTAGGTAGGTACATCCCTCAATCCCGTTCAGTAAAGAATATTACCTGAAATTACTAAAATTATAAGTTATAAGTAATGGCCAGGATTGGAATCAGGGAGCTCTTGACAGTAAGTCTGACTCCTTAACCACTAAGCTACTGACGCTTACCCTTATAGTGGAATCGAACTCGCACTTCACTGATTTTTTAACATACCTACACCTTCTCGTTTACCAGCCCCCTAGACAAGTGGCAATCCGTTGCTCGGCGTATGATGAAATAGAATGCCAAATGTATGGGATTTGACGTATATGACAGGCGTCACGAATGTCAAAAACGTCAAATCCTATATATACATGTGTCATTCTATTCCATCATCCGCCGAGCAACGAATTGCCACTTGTCTAGAGGGGCTGGTAACCAAACGACAAGTAACGATAACGGTGATCAGTTTGTTTATATTTTTGGAATTAGGCATTTACCAAAACCCATAAGTGCCTGTCTTTAGGATCATGGTTGAGATGCTGAGAGGCTGGACAAAGGGTGGAAGCTAGTCAGCTGTACATAGTGTACATAACACTTTTTCATATCTAATGGGAGAGTACTAGACCAGAGCATTCACAAAGAAAAAGGATTAAAGCAAAAGAGCAAGAACTACTAAAACATTAACTTGTAGTATAGCATCGTCGATCAATGAATCATATCGATATATTAGTAATCAATGAATGAAACCTAAGAAAAGTTGTATAAGTATTTACAAGCAACATTAAGGAAAAAAAGTCTTTTTACCCGACTATGTCATAGTCAAAGGAGGGTTATGATTTTGATAGGCTATGTATGTATGTACGTATGTACGAAGTACTATGCATGTATGTATGACCGCTAGAGGGCGCTACACGCCCTCTCACGTTAGTCATAAAATACTATGTAAAAAAATAAATTCGAGATAAGTATGCCGTGATTGGTATTAAATGAAAGGACTTAATTAGTACATTATAAATTATGTATAACTCATTAACTGTTGCTGGCCTCAAAATAATATAAAAACAAAACTTAAACACTGAAAAATCACACTAACTCTGTAACAAAACAATACCATTCTAAGGAAAAGTGGAATACGACCACAGCTATCCTAAATATCTTCTTGTTAACCTAATACCTACCTTTTAGAGCGTGATTTTTTAGTAGTCATTATTTAAAATCATTCTTAATATTACTTTTCTTTGAAAATATTAAAAAATATTGCGTGGTTTATAGGCAACCAACCATGCAATAGTAGATTATTAACCGAGGGTTGAAAGAATCGATTCCCGAGGTATTTAGACGCCCGTGGTATTTTCGAGAACCTAATGTATGTAATGAAAAATATTTCCAAATTTCCAAAAATTTGTGACAGGCAAAACATAAATACGAGATATAAAAACAATCTTGTAGTCTGTGACAGCAGACTCCAAAAAATTAGTAATTCTTTCCAGGGTAACTGTATATGCTTTTTTAACAAGCTCCCTAATGAAATTAGGGATTTACCTATAAATAAATTTAAAAATGTAGTTAAGAGGAAATTGTGCCAAAAAGGCTATTATAAAATACCAGAATATTTAGATGATAAACTAGCTTGGAAATTAGCTGTTCACTCATGCATGCTTCTCAAACAAATGATTGTATTTAGACTAAGTAGACTAAGCATTTTTTGTAAATAGACCAAAAAAAAAGCCCGCTGAGTTTCTTGCCGGAGTCTTCTCAGGCCGGGGCCGCGTTTCAAACTGGTGGTCCATTTGCCAAGCTAGTCTTTAGTACATATATATTTTTGGCGTTTTGTAAGTGCCGTTTTGATGGTCTATACAGAATAAATGATTTTTGACTTTGACTTTTTGACCGAGCGCAGCGAGGGCAGCTATAGTCCGAGTCGGAATTGATTCTTTTACCCACGTTAAACACTCTACTTTTCATTTCGAATATAAGGAAAATAAAACTACATATATAGTTGTTTATCTAAACAATTTATTGATACATATTACCTATTTTTTTAAATTCCGTCACAGATACATAACAGATTGCGTAATTATTGCAGCTTATTCCCTCTCAAAGAAGTTTGCGCTAAGTTCACACTGGCTGCTTAGAAAGTTATATGGCCGCAGCATTTTTTAATTATTTTTTTTTACATAAAACTCTTCACAGTTCTGTTTTTAAAGTTCATTCAGAAGTAATTTGTATGAGTTTTTCTCTCTCTATGGGGGAAAGCAGCATTTTCCACCCAATAATTCGATCAAAACAACACTACTTTCCGAGTATGAGAAATGAAAAAAAAATATCACTCAGGCCACTGGTTGAACGGCGTTGGTCAATAAAAAGGCTAGGCTGTTGATTGAATAGCTGATTAAGCTAGTGACAAATATACTAGCTGTAATAGGCATTCAAATGATACATTTTTTTCGACTTAGTGTTGAGATTCACAGAGTCATAACAAGAAAAGAGGAGGCAAAGTCTTGTGTTCTAGAGCTTTCACTACATATTATGAATAAAACTCCTGAAAGGTCTCATCGTGGTAGACCTAAATCCACATGTAAGCCTAAATATCAACGTGATGAATACGTAATTGTCAAGAAAAAGTTAAATAAAAACATACACACAAAATATTCAGTACACTGAGCATGATGCTATGAGCCACTAAGCAAATGACGCATTCAAACGCACTGCTACACTGGTCGTCAAGTGCGGATAATGCAAGTTTGTAAACTTGTTAAAATATCTGTTAGTAAATTTTCGATGAACTCTGAACTGAAAAAACAATAATAATGATAATGCACTTGCAAAAGAGTAGGTGTTAGATCCCTGCCAACTTCTTTTTGCCGTATTCTCAGGGATTCTGGATTTGGATCCCTCTGTACATTTGCAGCAGATAAATTTATTCTGGTTTTCTGCTCTGGTTCCTAATCCAAGTCTTTATTGACTTTCGAATACCGAGTGGCGAGGAGGCAGCTCTTTCTTAGTAAGTCTTGCTAGGGCCTCCGTACACAAATAAAATTATATATTGAATGAGAGTATAATTTATGATTATACTTTTTTTTGTTGTGCAAAAAATCCCCACGGTTGCGGATACCGCCCGAAGCACCCGTGCCCTTTGATAATTTGCGTCATTCGGCACGAGAGGCCATCGTGTGGCCTCTCTGAATAGTTGAAAATGTTTGATGAAGTAATATCATGTTATCGTAGCTAAATACCGAACACAAGGAATGCTTAAATTCAATTCGCGAAACGCTCCAATAACAGAACATGAAAATCATTTTAATTTAGACATTCTGGTCTAAGTAGCTTTTCTTTTTTTATATTTGGTAGGTCTAAATGTTCATGTGGTGACGGTGAAAAAATACAAGTCTCACCACCTCATCTCATCCGAAGGGTGTCGTAAGAGGCGACTAACGGAAAAATACGCAGACGATATCATTGCGAGATTATACTCAAAAAAAAACCCTGTACCAACCCGTCTGGCTAGCCTGGAAACAGTAGGCCAATGATTTCCAACATTGGGAGAGGCTTATGTCCAGCAGGGGATTGTGATAGGTTCGTTGATCGAAGTCAAAACGTTCGCACCTCGCTTGGTATAAACACCCTACAGCCAGGTGAGGATGTTTCCAGCAAAATCACCCAATCAAAAAATATTTTATTTACTTAACAAGCTTTTATTAACTTGATATGTAATGGAATCTTTTAAATAGATTTTGAGCCACATTCAAATATCGGATATATTTGATATTTTGCACATTTAGCAACAACCCATGACAATATAATTATCTTTAATGAAAACTACGCTTAAAGTTTTATAAAAATACCCTAGACCAAATTAAAAATAATTTTTTTTTGTTACAAAGCGTGAGGTGGTTACAAGACAACAACCATCGTTATTTTAATGAGGATTCAAACTTCTTACCTTATGTGCTCTTATCAATATAATTAACGTGCATATACTTTTTTATCTTCACCCCTATTTGTTACGATAGTAGTGCAACAATGTAAATGCCCTTTCTTGCTAAAGACATCAAATTGTAAACATATTACCATATCGCAAGTTCGGTTTGGTATAAAAGCGGCAAAAATGGAGAGGTAAGCACAGTTGATCACAAGTCGGGTCGACTCCACGATGAGAGCTGTCCTTTTGTTTGTGGTGTGCCTGGCCGCCGTGGCCATGGCTAGAGACATTGATGACACCAAAATAGGTAAGTGACTATTTTTACGCCCAACCATTTTTTAACTAAGTACGTTAAGAACATTTTGCGAATTGTGAACAGATTGTATGCTCCTCAATGATTCATATAATTTATCACATACCTACCAGTACTGCAGTTTGGCGCTCAGATTGGTAGAAGATGACGGTAGAGGGAAGAAGTTGATCTGAGCGCAGAAATTTGCTAACGATGGTATAAAACCTATAAAATATGAGCTAAAAATGTATTTACTTGCGTTTCTCATCATCATCATCTTAGGGTAGTTTCTGTGTTTCATCTGAAAGCTTGGGGGTCCGCTTTAACCTCCTCCTCCTTTTGATTTGACTTGTACTGTACAGCTTTTAGGCGAATGACTGCCATCTGACCTCCCCTGAGAAGATAGTCTGTGCTAAAGACTCGTTCGACAATCAGCTGGTGTACCATCTTGTAGGTGAATATGACTTGGCCCCGTAGGTCTGTGTGAGTCCCCACACTCAAATATTGCATTTCTATTTCATATATTTTTATCCTATCCTGTATCATTTTAGTCACTGTGGATATCAAGCAGAGGCAACTGGTGATCCTGAAATTACTGAACCATGTCATAGAGCCACTTATGTACAAAGACCTCGTGGACTTAGGCAAAGATTTCAAAATTGAGGACAGCAAGGAATTGTATACCGTAAGTTTTCCAAGCTGGTTAACACAGTCTTATTGATTAGTTGAATATCTCACTAACCAAACTTTATATTTCAGAAAACTGATGTTTGGGAAGACTTTATCAAAATGATCAAGGTCGGTGTACTTCCTCGGGGAGAAATTTTCACCCTCCATGTGAATCGCCAGTTTAAAGAAGTTATTACTATGTTCCACATGCTGTACTACGCTAAGGACTTTGATACCTTCCTTAAGACCGCCAGCTGGATGCGCCTCTATCTCAACGAAGGAATGTTTGTTTACGCTCTCACCGTAGCAGTCAGACACCGCATGGACACCAAAGGCATTGTTTTACCTCCTCCTTATGAAATCTACCCCTACTACTTTGTGCGTGCCGACGTTATCCAAAAAGCTTACTTACTCAAAATGAAGAAGGGTCTTTTGGACCTGAAATTGAGTGACTTCTACGGGATCAAGAAGACGGATAAGGATGTCTACATCATTGATGAAAATGTATATGATAAACGTGTTTACTTCTCTGACGAGGATAGACTTCGCTATTTCACTGAAGATATTGACCTGAATACTTACTACTACTACTTCCACATTGATTACCCGTTCTGGATGAAGGATACTATTTTCGACAAAGTTAAGCTGAGGCGTTTTGAACTTACAATGTACATGTATCAGCAGATATTGGCCAGGTATTACTTGGAACGCCTGTCTGTTGGTTTGGGTAAAATCGACCAATTCTCTTGGCACAAGACCATCAAGAAGGGCTACTGGCCGTGGTTAAGGACACACACCGGCCTTGAATTCCCAGTTAGGTTTAACAATTATGTCCTTGCTAGAGATACGAACTATGATGTCATTCGCCTTGTTGAAGAATACGAGAGAATCATTAGGGACGCTATCATCAAAGGATTTATTGAAGTAAGTAGAAGATAATTTAATTTTCATAAATACATACTGTTAAACAAAAATGTTGAAATAATGTAAAAATGTCTTATAGATTAATGGACTGAGGTTTGAACTGACCAAACATGACGATATGGAAATGTTCGGTAAGCTGATCTACGGTGAAATTAACAAACCAACCCTGGACTCGACCTACGTTGGCGCCTACCGCTACCTGCTGATTGTTATGAAAGCTGCAATTGGATTGAATACCTTAACCACTGATAAGTAAGTTGAAGTGTTTAAATATTTTATGTAAATGATAGATAGATGATTTATTACACTACATAATGCATGGAGGTTGTATTTACTGAAACCATCAGCTTAGAAAGACTTTATACTTGTCGAATAAATTACCTTTTCATTTAAATTTACTGTCCATAAATCTTCAATGTTTGATAAAATATTTTTTAACAGGTATTTCGTCACTCCAACGGTTTTGGATAACTATCAGACTGCACTTCGTGACCCTGTGTTCTACTCACTACAGAAACGCATCATCGACCTAGTGTTCTTGTTCAAACTGCGCCTGCCTAGCTACACAAAGGAAGACCTTTACTTCCCTGGTGTCAAGATTGACAACGTTGTGGTTGATAAGCTTGTTACTTACTTTGATGATTACCTTATGGACATGACAAACGCCGTTGTTCTTACAGAGGAAGAACGAAAGAAGACTTCGTCTGATATGATTTTCATGGTACGCAAACGCCGCCTCAATCATCAGAAATTCACAGTCACCCTTGATGTCTTGTCAGATAAGACTGTGGATTCCGTTGTAAGAGTCTTCCTTGGTCCCAAGAAAGATCACCTTGGCCGCCTTATCGACATTAACTTGAACCGACTTAACTTCGTTGAAATTGATTCCTTCGTATACAAACTAACTACTGGTAAGAACACAATTGTCAGGCATTCCTATGATATGCACAACCTTGTCACAGATCGCATTAAGACACGTGACTTGTGGAAGAAGATCGACTCTATTACTGACTTGAGAGAAATATTTGTGAAAGATCTGAAGAACTTCCATACAGGTTTCCCGAAAAGACTGCTACTTCCTAAGGGTCGCGTTGGTGGTATGCACATGGTTATGTACGTTGTTATTACCCCATTGAAACTGGTTGATAATGTTGATATGAACATCTTCGACACTACCCGCAAGGACTTTGTGGTTGATTTCAGATCAACCGTGCTTCTCGACAAAATGCCTCTAGGTTTCCCTCTGGATCGCTACATTGATGTAGGTAACTTCTTCACTCCTAATATGAAGTTTTTGGATGTAGTGATTTTCCATAAGAAGACGACTTGCGATATGAAGACCAGGTGGAATCGCTGGGTACTGAAAGATTACAACATGGTGGATGTAACACCCATGAAGGACGACACATACTTTATTGATACAGATATTAAAGTTCATCGCGATGTAAACCTAACTGATTGGTAAACATCTACAATCTGATCTATACTCGACAATCTTCCAAGCAAGAAAGCATTGTTGCCTACCGAGTTCATATTATTTAATTCTTTTTAATATTTTTGTAGGCGAAATAAATGCAGCTCAAAACAAAAGTTGTTCTTATTTAATAAAACCTTATGATAAAACAATCCAAAATCAAAAGGCTCGGAGGATGACGATTCCTCCACGCCTTCTACTAAGTAAGTAAAAGTTATTTACACAATGCACAATACATAAATTAATAAAATATTCGAGCAATCTGATCAATTGCACAGTCTAATATAATCTAACTACTTACTACTGGATAATTTACTAGAATAAGTAGTAGAGTAGAGAGTAGAGTAAGTAGAGCAATTCTACTACAAGTCTTTGATCATATCTTTGCTGTACTCAATACTAAATTATTCTTATAAGGCCTTACATAGATATAGGAGTATAAATTACAGGGCAGGGAAGCCGGTCAAATATTACACAGTATTTACATCTATTACTTACATTACAAACCAGTAATGTAAGTAATATTGAGAAAATAGTGGTAGTAAAATCATTATAAAAAAGCATTTTTAAAAACCAACTTTTCTTTATATAAATGTGTTGGACTTAGACGAGAATAATAATATACTCGTAATTTCTTGCAAGGATCGATTGTGCTGATTTCTAAAAGCTAGCGCAAACAGAAAACAGGAACTTACCCGATACAAGATTTTGAAATCAGCTCAATCCTTGCAGAAGATAATTTACATTTTAATACAACAGATTTTTTAAAGGAAGGCTTCTTCTTAAATACTTTTTTTTATTGATAATTTCATAAACTTCTCAAAGTAATTATTTTGATTCTGACTACCATGATTAGCGTAGTGGTTATTAAAGGTCACTTATAACTTTATAGCCGACTCATGCAATCGCCATATATTTTTTCCATTCCCTCCTCAGAACTCAAATCATTTATAATATTAAGTGGTAATACAAACCCTTGTACAAGCGCTAAGACACAAATACGGAGGCGAAATCTCTTGCAAAATCTCTCGTCTTTGTAGCAAGCGTCGTGTCGTTTCAAGCGGACGTAGTTGCCTAAAAATATTAATAATGCACCCAAAATGACTCTATTGTTCAGCAGGTAGCTGGCCTGACTCGCGTAAGTAACTTATCCGAAATTTTAACTATAAATACAACAATTTCGCCAGTTAAGATGGGCCCGTCCGTTTCTTCGCATGGAATCAGTCCTAGGGAGCTGACCTACTTCCCTTATTTAGTTTGTCAGAACAATATTACCTGACAGCAATCATGGGCCGGTCATCAATATTGACATTTCGGTATTTGACACTGAGTGCATAGAGCCGCAACACTGAGTGCATACTTAAAGTCGCTACACCAATGACGAAGAATCTTTGACGGGCTTTTGCTGTCAGATTTATAAATAACTTTCAGCCCCTTTTCAAAATGGGTGAAAAATCTTCGAAACAACGTTCTATATACAAGATATTTATATTTATTAGGAATTATACCCTACAGTATAACCTTTATGTATTTGTTATTTTGTTAATGCCATGCTAAAGTTGCCAAACCAAGCTACCCCCTAAAACTATACTTAAAATATTAGACAAAAATTGAAAAATGTTAAATTTGTCTTCTCACTGCTATAAAAAGAATTAGACATCCATTTATAAAAGAGAATAATAATAATTTATTTCCAAAAAACGAAACGCGTAAATTGTTTCTTCACATGTGTAACGTGAAGAAATTATTTTAGCAGAGAGAGAGAGTCAGGTAAAATATATTGCGTGTTTGAGTCATTCAAAATATATTGAGTCATTCACACTACCCAGAAGTTGCTAAACAGTATGAGGGCCTCACTATATTCGTAGGAGCTGGGCCCCCAAGAGTTTCGTAACCCCAGGTGCTATTCAATACGTCAGCTAATGAACTGAATCCTCTCGGCATTGGGAGAACAGATGGTAGTTACTCCCACAAAAGTCAAGATAAACTAAATCGAAAAGAGAAGCAGAGTCAGTGAGCCCTAGGCTCACTTAAAAATACAAGTAGTAATTATAAAATTATTAATAAAAAAATTAAAAAACTGGTGTGGATACTAAAACGAAAATATTTTTTTCTACAAGCGTTGTGCTAGAAATTTGGTAAATTCCAGACTATCCAGAGTCCGCCTACTCGTTGCCCTTGATTTGGCCAGTCTAACCTAAACAGAAATTTACTAGTTACAGCATTGAGACTACGTTCTGGTCACATTCCATCACGAAAGTTTGGACACGTCGTGATGAGAGTAGTTGATACGCCTAACTGTTTGACATGTGGCACAATAGATGATGTCCAACATTTACTCATGGAATGTGAACGGAATCGTCATGCTAGAACACAATTCGTTTTTAATTTTAATATTAGAATAGAGGACATAGGCTCATACCAGACTATTTTATCTGCACCTCATTCGGACGCTGCAAAGTGTGTTTATGAGATGTGTAGAAGAGAAGATGAATGAAGAGAAGTGTTATCTAGTTGTTATTAATATGTGTTTCTACACATCTCATATACACACTATCTAACCTAGGTTAAGTTTTGTTTATAGTTAATGTTATTTTGTTACAATAGGACTGCCATGCCATAAGATAAAAGTCCTATAAATAAATAAAGATTAAAAAAAGGGTTGTGCTGATTACTAAAGCTTGTAGCGCAAACAGAGCACATAAACATACATCACACTCATGCTCTACAATGTGATGACACCAAATTTACAGCATGCAGAATGGAAATATCACCGCGGATTCAGCTGTCAAGTTCGTTCGAACGTTTGAAATATTCTTACAGCATGTGCCTACAGAGAAAGAAATTACGGTATATGAGATACAAGATTATGAAATCAGCACAACTCTTGCAGAAAGTTGTAAATTTTTCGTTTTACAACACAACGTATTTTGTAAAGAAATGCTTGTTTAAAAAAAAAATAATTTTATTAAATTTAGAGCTGTCTGAAAACTCCCCAAAGTAAGTATTAAATCTCTGACTACCATGATTAACTAAGTGGTTCCTTAAAGTCACTTTTAACGTTATACTTATATAAGTATATAAGTGTTCAGAACTCAAACCATTTATATATTAAGTAGTAATACAAACCCTTATACAATCTATAAAACACAAATACGGAGGCGAAATCTTTTGCAAAAATCGACGTTCGTCTTTATACCGATTCAAGCGGTTGTAGACGCTGTAGTAAACATCATTATTGCACCCAAAAGGGCTCTATTGTCAAGCAGGTAGCTGGTCTGACTCGCGAAAGTAAGTTATCCGAAATTTTAACTATGAATACAACATTTTTGGCAGTTAAGATGGGTCCGTCCGTTTCTTCGCATGGAATCAGTCCCAGGGAGCTGACCTAAGTCCTTCTTAATTTGTAATTTTGTCAGGTAATACCTGACACCACGAAAAAGGGCCGCTAGATCACTGACAGTTCGGTATTAGACACCGAGTGCAGACTAGAAAGTCGCAACTCTGAGTGCATACTTGAAGTCGCCATACCAATGACGAAGAATCTTTGACGGACTTTTTTGCTATCAGATTTAAGTATAACTAACTTTCAGCTCTTTTTCAAAATAGATGAAAAATCTTTGAAACACCGTTTTTTAAGCAAGATATTATCTAAGTTACAGCCCACTCTAAAACTTTACCTGAGATATTAATAAAAAAATTAAGATTGTTAAATTTGTCTACATACAGACTACACTAAACGAAGAATTAAGCATAAGTTATTATTATTTATAGATTTATTACAGTGTAAAGATCTTTAACGATTTAGTTAATTCTGGATAGTGTGAATGACTTTTTTTTAGTTTTTTTTAATATGGGACACGTAAATTTGACTTCACCTTGTCTGATGGTAAGCTGACGGCAAAGTCTCGGAAAAGAGGGTCACCATTATAGACACCTATCATGTTACAATGGTGGCACTCAGCTTGACGGCCTCATCAGACGCTTTTTCACGCCCCGCTTATCTCTTTAGTAGTTATATGCAGCGCCCCCTGGTGAACTACCATCGTAACACCTATTTAAGAACCCTCAGTAATCAACACAGCGATAAGGCCACCCATTGTACATTACCTACTCCTACTTAACATAGTTACTTGTAAATCTATTGGTGTACAATAAAAAATTATCTATTTATCTATCTAACGCGATTATGGTTTAGTTATAATATTATGTATGGTATAGGCATGATTCATCTGATAGGTAATCCTTAAATGCTCATCGTTGAATAGTACGAGGGCCTCACTATATTCGTTCCTACGAATATAGTGAGAGTAGTAGAGAGAAGAGTAAGTAGAGCAGTGCTACTACTACTACTTGAGACTAACTCTTTGATTATATCCTTGCTGTACTGAATGCTAATTATTCTTTTAAGGACTTACATAGAACTACTCTAAATACCTACAACATTTTCGGCAGATAACATGGGCCCGTCCGTTTCTTCGCATTGAATCAGTTCTAGGGAACTGACCTACTTCCCTTCCTTAGTTTGCAAGTTTGTCAGAACAATGTTATCTGACAGGAATCGTGGTCCCTCCTATCATTGACATTTCGGTATTTGACACTGAGTGCGTACTAGAGCCGCAGCACTGAGTGCATACTTGAAAGTCGCAACACCGATGACGAAGAATTTTTGACGGCTCTTTACTGTCCAGATTCTTTTCAAAATGTGTGAATTTTTTTTGACTCTGTGCCCAGGACTTCGTTCACCTGGATTTAGACCTGAGTTGAGGTATCAATCAATCAATGAATTAGCCTACTGTAGTCCACGGTTTCACATAAGCCTCGCCCTAATTCAGCTTGCATTTTGAAATACTTAATTACCTTACGTTTTTGCGTGCTTTGTCAATATAAATTTCATTGTTATTAAGATCTGTCATGGAAGAATGGCTAGATGGTAGCCTCTCCTACCGAGGATGGTAGGGGAGGTCTCTACACACACACTGTCTGTTTAATTCATTACAATATTTTTTTAATTTTTTTTTCCATAATAGTTTATATGCCTAATTAATATCAATACGTAGGTATGTATTGATAATAATTACGCATGGTAGATATTATTTACGCTTCTGCAAAGGACACCCCTACAAGAACTGGATTGCTGATACAAATATTATTATTATATTTCAACATTGATACATCTTTATTATAAGGAGTAAAGGAATCAACTAAACTTACGACAAGTTTTGTCACGTGTAAATAGTTACATGTTACCGGTTTTGACTTTGATAACATAATATTAACAAACATTAAACACTTACTTCAGTATAATTTGCTCTTCAACATATTGGATATGGAACTCAATATGTATGTTGCTCCTTTATATATGTAGGTATGTCTTGCTGTGTATCTATTCATGTTTCTTAGTATCTTATCACGCCCAAAAGAAATCATTTCTACAAAATGTTCAATTTTAGTGCAAAAAAAAAAACCTTATCGCATCTTGTGCTCTATTTGTAACTTCACCCGGATTTGTTGCGATTATCGCTATAAATTTTGCAACAATGCAACGATGCTACAATGTAAATGTCCTTTCTTGTTAAAGACATCTAATTATAAACATATTATCACAACCAAAATTTGGTATAAAAGATGCAGTAATCGAGAGATGAGCACAGTTGATCACCGATCTGGTCGACTCCACGATGAGAGCTGTCCTATTGTTCGCAGTGTGCCTGGCCGGCGTGGCCATGGCTAGAGAATTTGATGACACCAAAATTGGTAAGTGATTTTTTTTACATCTCTACTTATTTTTTTATTAACCAATATAATATAAACCACTCAAAATCATAACCCATTGAATCACATTAATGTACCGTTATGAGATCCAATTGTACGGGGGTCAAGGTTTACCTTGAACGTTTTATCCTGTTCTGCTACAAAGATAGGCCACCTAAAACACGACGTATCGCAATTTGCTTTAGCTTTAGAGAAAGGCTGCCCTACCCATCAACCGATTAAGCTTATGAAGGCAGGTTCTTCTCCAGGACGGAGCCTATTCATCCACAATACTAACTTGAGATATATTCCACTAAAGTTCTGTAGTAATCAACTTCTATACGAAATATCTTTTGAATATTTATATGTGAACAAAAGGTGTCTATAGTATTCGTGTATTCATTCAAAATTTATTTACTTGCATATATGGCTTATAATATTTTTTTAACACCCTATGTTCTTTTTTTTAGTCAATGTGAATATCAAAGAGAGGCAAATAGTGATTCTAAAGTTACTGAACCATGTCATAGAGCCTCTTATGTACAAAGATCTCGTAGACTTGGGCAAAAACTTCAAAATTGAGGACAGCAAGGAATTGTATACCGTAAGTTTTCCAAGCTGGTTAACACAGTCTTATTGATTAGTTGAATGTCTCATTAACCAAACTTTATATTTCAGAAAACTGATGTTTGGGAAGACTTTATCAAAATGATCAAGGTCGGTGTACTTCCTCGGGGAGAAATTTTCACCCTCCATGTGAATCGCCAGTTTAAAGAAGTTATTACAATGTTCCACATGCTGTACTACGCTAAGGACTTTGATACCTTCCTTAAGACCGCCAGCTGGATGCGCCTCTATCTCAACGAAGGAATGTTTGTTTACGCTCTCACCGTAGCAGTCAGACATCGCATGGACACCAAAGGCATTGTTTTGCCTCCTCCTTACGAAATCTACCCCTACTACTTTGTGCGTTCCGACGTTATTCAAAAAGCTTACTTACTTAAAATGAAGAAGGGTCTTTTGGATCTGAAATTGAGTGACTTCTACGGGATCAAGAAGACCGATAAGGATGTCTACATCATTGATGAAAATATATATGATAAACGTGTTTACTTCTCCGATGAGGATAAGCTCCGCTATTTCACCGAAGATATTGACCTGAATACTTACTATTACTACTTCCACGTTGATTACCCGTTCTGGATGAAGGATACTATTTTCGACAAAGTTAAGCTGAGGCGTTTTGAACTTACAATGTACATGTATCAGCAGATATTGGCCAGGTATTACTTGGAACGCCTGTCTGTTGGATTGGGTAAAATCGAGCAATTCTCTTGGCACAAGACCATCAAGAAGGGCTACTGGCCGTGGTTAAAGACACACACTGGCCTTGAATTCCCAGTTAGGTTTAACAATTATGTCCTTGCTAGAGATACGAACTATGATGTCATTCGCCTTGTTGAAGAATACGAGAGAATCATCAGGGAGGCTATCATCAAAGGATTTATTGAAGTAAGTAGAAGTAAATTCGATGTTCAATATAACACACTGTTAAACAAAACAAAGAATTAATGTAAAAATGTTTTACAGATTAATGGCCTGAGGTTTGAACTGACCAAACATGACGATATGGAAATGCTTGGTAAACTGATCTATGGTAAAATTAACAAACCAACTCTTGACTCGACCTACGTTGGCGCCTACCGCTACCTGTTGATTGTTATGAAAGCAGCAATTGGACTGAATACCTTAACCTCTGACAAGTAAGTTGAAGGCCTTCAAATTACATATCAAATAGATTTTAAACTATCGAAGATACTCTTGGATGAATCTTAAACGGCTGTGTTTTTTTAGATCCAAGAATAAAAAATACTGGTTCATTTTTAATCTTATAGTTACATGTACAAGTAATCAACCTTGCAGTTGTTGTGATCCAAAACTGATTTTTAAATGATATCATCATCCTCCTTGCGTTAATTCCGAGTCCGTAGTCGTAGTAGCTCGTAGTCCGGATTCTGGACAAGTGACAACCGGTGGCAAGTTCATGGTGGTCAGATGGTCCGGAGGGGATTTTTCAGTCTATTTTCAATTAATATTTATAAACGATACATAACTTCAATATTCAAACGTATCAACTTTTTCACAGATATTTCGTCACTCCGAGCATTTTGGACCACTATCAGACTGCACTTCGTGACCCTGTGTTCTACTCACTACAGAAACGCATCATCGACCTAGTGTTCTTGTACAAACTGCGCCTGCCTAGCTACACAAAGGAAGACCTCTACTTCTCTGGTGTCAAAATTGACAATGTTGTAGTTGACAAGCTTGTTACTTACTTTGATGATTACCTAATGGACATGACAAACGCCGTTGTCCTTACAGAAGAAGAACGAAAAAAGACTTCGTCTGATATGATTTTCATGGTACGCAAACGCCGCCTCAATCACCAGAAATTCACAGTCACCCTTGATGTCTTGTCAGATAAGACTGTGGATTCTGTTGTCAGAGTCTTCCTTGGTCCCAAGAAAGATCACCTTGGCCGCCTTATCGACATCAACCTGAACCGACTTAACTTCGTTGAAATTGATTCTTTCGTATATAAATTAACTACTGGCAAGAATACAATTGTCAGGCATTCTTACGATATGCACAACCTTGTCTCAGATCGCATCAAGACACGTGACTGGTGGAAGAAGATCGAAAGTCATGATGATCTCAAAGAAATAATGGTGAAAGATCTGAAGAACTTCCATACAGGTTTCCCGAAAAGACTGCTACTTCCTAAGGGTCGCGTTGGTGGTATGCACATGGTCATGTACGTTGTTGTTACCCCATTGAGGCTGGTTGATAATGTTGATATGAACATCTTCGACACTACCCACAAGAACTTTGTGGTTGATTTTAGATCAACCGTACTTCTCGACAAAATGCCTCTAGGTTTCCCTCTGGATCGCTACATTGATGTAGGTAACTTCTTCACTCCTAATATGAAGTTTTTGGATGTAGTGATCTTCCATAAGAAGACGACTTGCGATATGAAGACCAGGTGGAATCGCTGGGTACTGAAAGATTACGACATGGTCAACGTAACACCTTTGGATGCGGATACCTACTTTGTTGATACAGATATTAAAGTTGACCACGATGTGAACCTCACTGATTGGTAAAAACATCTCCAATCTGACTGACCTATACTTGATAATCACCTAAGCAAGAAAGCATTGTTACCTATCTAGCTGTTCTCACTATATATTTATTTTCATGTTTTTGTAGGCGAAATAAATTTTATTTAAAATATTTAAAAATGTATTGTTTATGTACCTGAATTGCTTGCTTATTTGGGGATCGTATAATTTACCTAAGATTACATTATCATATGGTGATAATATAATCCTAGTCAAAAAATATATTATCTGTAGAATTGGATTCATTAATCACAAAATATTTAAGAAGTCCCATCGAATGAATGACCTAAAAAAAGATTTAGTCCAAAATCATCAATAATTCAATACAATTAGAGTTTAAAAATTAGATGTTAATGACAAATATGTGGTGTGGCTAAAGCCAAATGATCTCGTTATAGTTTATGTATATGTCGCAGTCATCTGGTTGAATCCGCTATTTAATTGTATCACTAGCGCGTTCATTGAATGACGACATTTAAACATAAGTTGACGACTGTTAAATACCTACGTCCAATCCCATACGTCTATTTAATGTCGTGAGAAGTTACAAACCTACCTTGGTTGACACCGACTCCAAACCTGACAATAATTTGTAATAAAGGTTTTGCAGTACCTATACACAATTATTTTCAACATTTTAGTGCATTTTATTTTTATTGGAATAGTTTTTTGATGTCGGTTTTTTTAAACTTAGGTTTTTTTTTTTACTTTTTAGTGTCTATAATGGGCTATTCCGTAAGCTACAATAGGATTCCTACGGGTAGTCTATAACATTTCGTTTTTGTTTTAGTAGCTATGGGTAGGCCTTCGAAAGGTGCAGAAATTTATTGGTCTAATTCAGTCCAATATATCTTCAATGATAGTACCTACTTACCACAGTATTGACATAGACTTGTCAATAACTTAAACGAGACATTCATGCTATACATCAAATGAGTTCTCCTCATAAACTCATATGAGCTCTGATGTAATCAGGAAAATACGTCTCCATGAAGATGATGATGATGAATGATGACATTTAGCCCGACGTAGACTAGGTAATTTGAGCACGCCCTTGACCGTCGTAATGAGGTGACATAGACACCGAGTCACAGGATCATCATAAAACTAGCTAATTTCTTATCACCTATTTGATTTCGAGGAGTTCTCTGGTGTATCTCCGGAGTTCAAGGTCCAATACCCATGAAATTAATATGGAACTATTTGTGACTAATACCGAACCCAATGCAAAAAGATTTTTGAAACCAGTTCATAAACGACGGAAATATGGGACAACATATATAAGAAGTTGGATAAAAATTTGAACTAAGAAAACACAAGAAGCATCATAAAATGAAAACTACTGGGCCAAACTATGTTAAATTTCTATGGGACCAAATGACAACTATTTCACATCGAATAAAAAAAGAATCACGGAAATCGCATCATAAACCTAGGAGTAATCGGTGTACATACATAAAAAAAAATAAAAAAATAAAAAAATAAAAAACTCATCGAATTGAGAACCTCCTCCTTTTTGAAGTCGGTTAATAAAAGATGTTGCCTTTTCATGCCCCGCTTAGAAAACTTAGCATTGTATGAAGAAGGGAACTCGTCTATGGGTCATCATCATCATCATCATCATTTCAGGAATAGGAAGTCCACTACTGGACATAGGCCTCCCCTATAGATAAAGGGTAAAGTATTCTATTTCTATATTGAACAGCAAAGAAAGGAATCGCCGAACCAATTGGATCGGGATGGTATCGATTGCGGGTAGCATCTCAATCCTGAGGGCATTGTTTGGGTTAGAAAGGGATAGGTTTAATAAAATTGGAATAGCTGGTCAGAATACGCATCAAGGTAGAGGCGATAAAACATTGCCCAGGGAGCTGTCTCTATGCAGCTGCTGCAGACTCTCTGGAATTTTAGTGACCTAGAGGATTTTTTTATATAATTAAATTAAAATTAAAATTAATTTAATTCAGGCCACAAAACCCATATTAATATCCAGTCATTTGGTGAAGAAAAATACCTTATGTTATTAATTCATCATACATACAATCAGCTTTTCACAATTTAAAAATATTATTAATTAATTGATTGAAAATTGGGATTAATTATAGGAATACAAAATAAAATAAAATAAAAATACAAAATAAAATATATCCAGAGATAATGGTCAAATACATAAAAGATGGATATGGACAATCAGTCAGTCAATAAAAACAATTAAGGTATCAGTCATTAAAATTTTCGTCAACTTTATAGTCGCCCTTCCACCCGGCAATGCAGAACGTGTCTTTGACAGCAATGCCTGATGTAAAGACACGTCAATTTTACTTTACCCCGACTGATGGCAAGCTGAAGGCAAAATCTCAGGAAAGAGGGTCACATTACAGACCACTACAAACAGACAGATAGACAGATAGAAATGTATATCGTCACCCCTGAAATGGGTCTTATAATATAATTTATAAGTTCCAGTGGCTATTTATTATCTTCCTCATCACTTCCACTTCACTAACCAGTATTTTGCAGAATGCAAATACTTGATTTGTTACCATAATACTATTATTTGTGAAGTATTAAAATTTTTGTCACACAAGGTAACAAGTGTTGACATCTATTGCGTGTTGCAACAAACACGCTTCGCAATTTCACCGAACTTGTGAAGCAGCTAGCTCTGAAATCGTAAGGTAGATGGCGGTAAAATAAAAATATTAAATACCTACCTATGACTATGATATATACTTTAATAGCTGACAATTATTATTTGATTCTCAAAGCGTAACTCGTATCAAACTACAATGTCAACGTTTATAGGCAGGAGTAATAGGTATCTACTGTTTTGTTACTTTCTGCCCGTACTGTAAAGGAAGATTTATGTTTTTACCGTTTTTACAGGTTGTCTTGTATGTTTGCTTTTTTATTACCTAAAATGAGTAAATGAATTGCGACAGTCGAGGGATCGTTAGATTCGGCTTTAAAACCCAGAGAGGTGTCCTGAGAGGTAGTTCGTAAAAAATACAAATTGGCGGGTTTTTGGCACTAAATTAAATGGAGGCAATTAGACTTGGCCACTTGACTTGGACTTTTGGACTCTTTTTTGGGTACAATAAGTATAAATGGATACTTGATCCGTACAATAACTTACACCCGTATTCACAAACAATACTGTGAGGTCTCATAGTGTGCTCGAGCGCATAGGGCTGGTAAAATTAATTCACAAACATCACGAAGCAGTATCTAACGCAGTGCATTCCCTCAACGAAGTATTACATAAGTGCTTTCTATGAATAAAAAGGCTTGCCAAAACGCACGCACTGAGAATTTGTCGTTCTTTGCACAGTTTTGGTAGTACGCATAGCGATGTATTGTTTGTGAATACGGGTGTTAAAGCTAATGTTCTTCTCATGTTAGTTATTTCGCTTTTATGTCCTATGCGAATGAAACAAGCATTACATCAGTTAATATTAACTGCATTCAGTATTTAGTATAAATAATACCAACTATTGAAATTTGAAAATAAAATCAGCCTCAACCAAATGGAATTCCATACCATACCGGAACAAAATTTCGGTGTTTAGTCTTCGAAATCTATTACTGCTAAAAATACCTACATATAGGTTACTGTTTAGGACGGTGCAGTTTACTCAATATACCTATAGATCATCTAAATATTAAGAAATTATAAAAGGTAAGGTTGCACAGTTTATCATTATTTTTCTTTAAAGATAACCTATTCGCAACTCAGTCTTACTGATTTGTGTCTACTTTCGTAGAACATTACTACAATAATTGAAAAAACAATTTACCTACAATACAAAGTATCTTTATCTGTTGGTTGTTACCTTAAACTTCATTTAAGTCTATTTCATCATATAAACACCAATTCGTATATCAGCGCACTTGATTTATTATTAAGTAATGAGATAGTTAAGTGCAGCCTCCGTGGAGTAGCGGTAGTGAACGCGGCCGCTACGCAGGGGGCGCGGGTTCGATCCCCAGTCAGTGCAAATATTTGTGTGCATAAAATATGGATATTTGCATTGGTCTGGTCGTGCCTCGGAGAGCACGTTAAGCCGTCGCACATACAGGTATTTGCTCGATCTACGCGGCCAAAATTATTTTAATGCATAATTGGTATCTAAACAAGATAAATAAACAATAAAAATACTTATTTTTTTTAAATAATACTATATTTTACAAAAAACGCCTTAGTGGAGTACCTAGTATAGTAATATAGCTTTTTTTAAGTTAATTCATCGCTTTCTGATGAATTTTCTATTATTGGATTGTATTCTGCAGACACAAACAGCCAAAGTTTCAGGCAAAAATGTTTTCGCTTTCCTTTTTTTTATATTTCGCATGCTACTTAGCAGAGTTCTGCTCAGTTCAGATCCTCTGCTAAGTACATACATGTGTAATGTATATACTTAGCAGAGGATCTGAACTGGGCAGAATCGGTTAATTATATCTTGATTGCAATTTGTCCTCGTACATTTTCTTGCTAAATCTTGATGGTAACAGCTGAAGTGTTTATTTCTAGCCACAGCTGCATCTCGGAAAGCTCTCCTATTGACAATAATGCCTTTTCAATTATGACTGCGCCATAATCGTTATCGTACACGATTCTTCTTGGCTTTTTGTAATGCACTTTAACACGGAAAAAAAACCTTATTGGTCTTTCTCATAATCTCGTACTGTCCTTGTGTCAAATCGGCATCTATAAACATTTGCAAAGCCTGCATTGGTGTCAAGGAGGACTCCTCTTTACTGGATCGCGTAAGCAAAAATGCCTTTATCTTTTCGGACAATTGATGCATCTTTGTTACCAGATCTACCCAGTTCCACTTTCGCAGCATGTATAAAAGTCTACTTTTCAAAGTTAGAACGTAGTTCTTCAGTCTTTTGCCTTTTGCTCTGGCTCTTTTTGAGAAGTTTTATCAACAGGTATTCCAAAAGTGCCTTCCAGCCAAGACCGGTTGTATTTTATAAATTTATCTTGAGCTTTGGTTCACCTTTGTTTTATTTCAGATTGCAAATCATGAATTTGGTCGTTATTGTAACCTTCACATGACAAAAGTTTATCTTTTAAATAGTTTAATTTGGCATCTAAAGTAAGGAAATTTTCTTTCTTTATTAGATCAAATAAGTGTTGGCGTGTTACAACTCTTACTCCTGATGCATCTTCTGTACCTAAAACAAACAAATACAATGTAGAAAGTCACTAAAAGATATTTCCTATTTTAAACGATATTTAGCTGAATCTCTTCAATACCTCTAAACTGTATTTATCCGGACGTATCCGGAGATGATTTTCACTGTATTTACAAAGTAAAGGATCAGAGAATAACCTACAATACAAATTATAGCCGGATCTAACCCGATACATAAACAAAAATACTAGCAAAGATTTTTTTTTTAAATAAGTTATGGTGTGAAAATGGGTTTTTTTATCACTACAAAAAAAATATAGCTTGTTAATTGATCATAATTTTATTTATGCATTTTATAAGTCTTTTACCTTGTCCATCAGAATCCATCACTTTCAATTCGTAGGAAGAACTTGAGAATTAAGAAACACACTTCGAAAGTTTGATGTTTAGAAAAGCGCCAACATGAAATACGCACACTAAGTGAAACGGTCAAATTGCGACTGATGCCACAGAGGCGGGGTGTAAGGTAGCAGGTAGATAAAGCATGGGTATTGTGCCAGGGTTCATATTCTGATCGTGGAACTAGTTTTTATGAATGTTATTGAATTTTTGATAATGGGACTTTTGGCCGCGTAGATCGAGCAAATACCTGTATGTGCGTCGGTCCCGGTTGCCATAAAAACAACTATGGCAGTCGTTACGGGTAGTTGGTGCCCTAAAAAGTTAAAAAAAAACAACGGTCTAGCTGCAAAGCTTCGATATCGCCTAATGTTAACATTGGGTTGTGGAGGTCAGATGACAATCGCTTCACGGAAAATATCGAGGTCTAGTCAAATCTGTAGTTAAGACTGGTTAAGCGGACCCCAGACTCCGAGCTAAAAGCTTCGGATGCGACTGGGAATTAACGCTAGGAGGAAGAAGATAGTTAAGTGCAAGTTTTATGATTACAACAATCACACCACTTTTCCATTACGTCGGGTAGAGGTCACGTCTTTCTACATGTTATCATTTGTAGCGTATATATGGGATATTTAAAGAATAGAATTATGAAATGTTTGTGTTGAAAGGTCAAATGACAGGCCATCCCTATAAATGGTATCAAAAGGATTATTTTTAAACCCGAATTGTTTGGAATGGACTCTCGGTAGACCTCTTAGACACAGCCGTACCTACTACACTACCCATGGAATATTTTAGGTAGACGTTGCAAACATCTGTAGATTCTTCTAATTTTCTGAGATTTTTGATACATATGGTTACTGTTTGACGGCTCACATCTCATACATAGGGTCGTACCCTAATCCTTCCTGCCTGACCTGTACGTACACTAATTAACGTGTAAAATATGAAATGATTCTTAGGGCCCCACTAAGTTCTTCAGGGCCCAAACCAACCTCACCTGCAAGTCAACGCATCTACTAATTGGTGCATGAAGGTCTGGTGCGGGCTTTCCTCTCGCGGTTAGACGGCAGTTGTTATCGTAAAAACTAAATTAATATGGAATGGAAAAAGCGGAGAACGAATCCTGGTTGGATCCTGAGCACCAAAGTACAAGCTTTGGATGTAGGTAACCAGGATTGGCGCTGGACGATGATGATTGTATAAGTAGATGAAACTGTTTGCCTCGAGGTGAGCAGTCATAGTGGTGAACAGCACTGAAAAATATGGACCTACCATTAAGAATTAAATGTTGATAACTTTAATGATATAACACGCATATCTCTAATGTGAACTTACTATTGAACTTTGACGCTACCCTGACTTTGACTAGGTCAGTACACGAAATATCCGATAACGTTGTTATGAATTCTATAATATTTTGACGCGATGTCACCATTCGAGATTTAAGATAACTTTCTTTAACGTTTAACGTTTGTTAATGAAACATGTATTCAATACTATGTAGCACGTTAAAATATAAATCAAAAACTTTACAGTTGTTGTATTGTATTGTTAAACTAGAACAGTGACAATTCCAGCCAGATCTCCTCTATTGGTGAGTAAATTTTGGGACCAGACACAACATAGTTACAAGGACCCTAGCATATTAGCATATTCCTTATAGTTTACTAACAAATCAATCAATCAATCAATTAGCCTACTGCAGTCCACTGCTGGACATAGGCCTCTCCCAATATGCGCCACGTTTGCCGTTTTTTTTTACTAACCAATATGAACCCAAAATTCATTCATTCATTTAAGCGCGACGTTAATAAGGTTAAGACTAAAAGTAAGTTTTAGTCTTAAAAAAGTCGTGAGATTAAAAGATACCTAAGGCACAACTACCTAACGGTGGTCGTGATTCTGAACTCAAAAAAAAAAGCATTTCAGATTTTAGTCAAATTTAATCGTTCAACACTCCTCAAAAATGACAAGACATCCAAATATCGTGGGCCATAATATCCGAACCTCTATTGAGGTATAGTGTTAGAGGTAACATACCTCTATTGAGGTATGTTACCTCTAACACTATACTCATATCCAATACTAAACACTACACTGTTTACAACTTATATTACACGAGAAATTCTAAGCTCAATGACATTTACAAAAAGTTACAAAGTATTAAGCAATTTGTTGATGTCAAACACGAAGGACAAACGAATATTGACCTGATTATTTAGTCGTGTTACATTGAAATCTGTAATATTAGTACATTCAACTGTGTTTATCAGAACTGAATAGGGTCTATGCACTTTGAAAAATAATATAAAAGCTAGTGAGGCTAGAAAATAAACAACAGTCTAAAAAGCAAGATGAAAGTGCACAGAGTTATATTAATTGTCGCAGTATTAATTACCCAAATTTTTGGGTATATGATAAAGGTGCCTACGAAGTCTATAGCGACTCAGTCGGTGACAGGTAAGAATTTATGTACCTATATTCTGCTACAGTGTTTATTACAGTTTTAATTTTAACCCAGTTTCAATTTTAATACAGTTCCAATTTTAAAGAAAACTTCTAAGGAAGAAGAATAAGAGAGAGGGATAGTTTTCCGTATTCTATGACTAGCTGGTTGGTATACGACTGCTACTCCGATTAAGTAACCCTCCATAGGAAAGTAACTCTGTCATATCTCTCTGTTTTCTTTTCACGTCTTGACTGCTGAACCAATTTTGTTAAAACATTACGTAAAGGTAGCTCATAATTTGAAAAGCCACGTTTTATTTCGGAAAATAGCAATTTACCATGAAAAAATCATCTATATGCAGATGTGTGGACAACAGTTACTAATAACTCTCTAAGTTCTCTAATTCAATCGAGGTTTACTACGTGGAACTAACCTAGTATCACCTAATGGGCAGCAGTTAAAATGTTTGAAATACATGAGACAGTATCACATAGTATAAATTATTTTACTACGTACTGTTAGAAAATATAGGCCATTTAAAAGTTGATAATTATAGAGCAACAATCTGTCCAGATTAAAGAACTATAGAGTTTAGCCTCGCATAACATCTAAGCGTATTCTACACAAAATCACTTATTGATTAAGGTCTGACATAGCATTTCCTGGATGAGTGTTAAAACAATGCAAAAAAATAATTTAGTAAGCATTTTGTTTATTGTAATAGCCATAAAGTATGTATTTTAATTAGTATATCTTTAATAGTATCAAAGTAATGACTGTCGCTGTAGTGTCTAATTTCTTACTCTACCATTTAATGACAAAAATGTAAATGTTTTGAGCTTTTTCACTAAGTAAATGATTCATGATGTACATCGAACCTTTCAAAACAAAAACAGTATTTATACCATTTCTCTAAACCAAAAAACTTATTTTAATACATCAAAGGACAAAAAAAATATACCTATGATTTTCCTTCGATTGATTTTGTTGAAAGAAGTAGCTCAATTAACCCACTTATAGTTTTTATTGTGGTGTCAAGGCACCATCACAGTACATCCTTTGTATGAAAGCAATAAGATAACCCTCCAGCCTGTTATCTTATGAATGATCAGCAGTACAATACTCCTATTGAATTTAATCATTGTATTTTTAGGCAACACACAATGGATGCATATTCAGGAGTTGATGATACCATTATTTGAAAACGTTTGCGAAGATAGTAACAATGAAAATATATGCAAATTAGCTCAAGACTTTAAACTTGATTCTACAGATTATATGGCAAGTTATTTTTACTTAATAATCAGTATGTAAACAATTATAAAAAGTAACGAATAACTACGCTAATATTTTTCATTTTTCTTATTTATTTTAGAACCCGGAAGTGATAACACATTTAGAAAACCTCATATCAACTGGATTACTTCCCAAGGGTACAATATTTTCAGAATACAACCCTGATCATTTGAATGAACTGAAAATAGTTTATGAAGTTCTATACAATGCTAAAGATTTTGATAAATTTTATAAAGCAGCTGCTTGGGCACGCCAAAATTTAAATTGCGCATTATACGTTAATGTAATTTACATGGTTATTCAAAATAGAAGAGACACAGAAAAATTGTCTATTCCAGCTCCATATGAGCTAATGCCGAATTACTTTATTAATCAGCAAGTCATAATACAAGCATCAAGTTTATTCAGGAAGGACTACAATGACTACGTACTACCCACTGAAAGCATTCGTAGTGAAGGTGATTACTATATTATCGATGCTAACTACACGGCCTTATTTTATGACAATGATGACGAGTCAAAATTGGCTTATTTCCGTGAAGATATTGGATTGAATTCCTATTATTACTTCAGAAAACTAAAAATGACCTCTTGGTTTAACGGTGACAATAATGAAAGTTTTGGTGAAAATATGTTCCAAATGATGAAACAACTTATGGCTAGGTATAATTTAGAAAGATATGCTAATGGACTGCCTGAGTTGGATAACATTAATTGGGAAACTCCGTTAAATATACCTTACGACCCAATGTTGATTTATTCTAACGGAGTTGAATTCGCTCCTAGAACATCATCGGTTCAATTGTCAGAAAATGAAGATTTCCAGCAATTAAGAATCATTGAAAACAATTTATTAGATATCGTTGGACACCTGGTAAGTAATATTAGTTATACAGAGTGGAAGATTTTAACCTTACCTGGAGGGAAGGTTTTCTAAATACTGGAGAATTTCCCTCAAAGGAAACATTCCTTTATTTTTAATAAGAAATAAAACTGCATTCTTAGATTTTTAAAATTCGCTTGCCACGCCCGGTAATCGAACCAAGTAAAATCCGAAAAAATAACATCGTGTATTTTTATGACATCGATCAATAGTGCAAATCATAAGGATCAAATCTGTAACAAACATGGTTATGTAATGAAAGGAAATCCCTAAAAACTCAATTTTTGAATTCGATTTAACAAAATAAAGAACTTAACTCAAGGATCCATCACCTATCATATTATAATTCCTATTTAAATTACTTGTCTCTGTTTTTCATGGCTGGCCCTCACTGGCCAGCTGGGGTATTTACTCTCTCGACTCGAGCCGACTAAAACCGCACGCCGTCTCTGGTTAATTCAAGTCTCAATTAACGTATTATAAGACGAACCAATAACGTTTCTTATAAAAAATAAAGGAATATTTCCTTTGAGTGAAATTAGCTATCTCCAGTATTTAAAGTACTTTCCCTCCAGGTAAGGTTAAAATCTTCCACCCTGTATAATAATGAATACACATACACTTATGATATCCCATCCTAACAATACTAGGTTGAAGAAGAAGACTTAACGAGACTTAACGTGTTAATTAAAGCAGCAACATTACATTTTCTAGCAACAGCGTGGTTATACCAAAGCACAAATATTAAATCATCTAATGGAAATTTTGGTCACGGGCGATAGAAGCTATGAGGTATTGGCCAGAAAACTCCTTGGCAAAGATATAACTAACAACGGGTAATGAAATAATTTTAAACTGTATTTCATTTTCATGAGTATTTCAGAATAGAATAAGACTATTTATGGGGTTTAATTTTACAGGGAGCCCTCGGTCTTGGAACACTACATGACTTCCATACGTGATCCAATGTTTTGGAAGATTAATATGAAAATAGTAAATATGATTGATGAAGCTCTCAAAATGTTGCCTACTTACACAAGAAATGAATTGTTCTTTCCTGGAGTGGAGATAGTAAATATTGATGTGAAAAAGATGATCACAGCATTTGATTACTTTACCTTCGACGTCACAGACGCGCTAAAAACAGAAAATATTGGATTTAGAGTAAAAGTGGGTCAACCCAGGCTAAATCATAAGCAATTTACAATAAAGGTTAATATTTCATCTTTGGTATCTCAAAAAGGAATCATGAAAATATATTTGGGACCTAAGCTTATGCCTGGAGAACTATCATCAAAAAAGAATCTGTTTAGTTTACTAGATGAAATTCATGTTAATCTAAAAGTGGGATCA
Organism: Eilema depressum; assembly: GCA_914767945.1. Lineage (NCBI taxonomy): Eukaryota > Metazoa > Arthropoda > Insecta > Lepidoptera > Erebidae > Eilema > Eilema depressum. The sequence goes on from OU612026.1 coordinate 9,510,206, forward strand.
AATGTAATAACTAGGTCATCAGATAATATGAAACATTTTTCTGAAGATTTTATGCTTCTCAATACCATACGCCAAAAAGTTGAGTATGCAGGATTTGGATTGGATTCCTTGTCTCTTAAAACAATTCAATCACAAGTTGGCTATCCTTCAAGGCTTATTCTACCTAAAGGCACATCACAAGGTCTACCTCTTCAAATGTTTGTGTTCATTGCTCCTTACGTTCAAGCAAATTTTGACGAATTATATTCCCAGAATAGTCCGAAATTTAATTCTGCCATTTTATCTCCCGGATATCCACTTGATTTAATTATACAAGACCGGCAATTGTTTGGACTACCAAATACCATGATAAAATACGTGACTGTTATGCAAAAAGGGGAAAGTAAAGTAGAAAATTACGGTGGTCCAGGTATTACTAAGTCTTGGTACAGCACGAATACTTATGACCCATCTGCAAGAACAAATTATAATTCGAAAAATAAACAATATGGAAATAAAAATGATTATTCTGTCAAAGTTGATGAATACAATGTTGATACAAATAATTTATGGTCCGATGAAGAAAATCCTGCAGATGATTATAACGTAATTAGACTACGTGATGCTTCTTATTCAAATTCAAATACGGGTAACAAATTTGATTACTCTTCAAAAAGACAACCATTTGATTATAAAGCAAAAAAGGCTCAATATGATAGAAAAGATTATTCTTCGAAAACAAACTTCATTATACATGATAGAGGAACAAAAGACAAAATTGACAATGACATATCCACAACTACAAGTGAGTTTGTAAGTAGTACTGAAAGAATATCAATTACTACTTTTGATGACGGAAATGTTTTAAATAAAATGGACACAATAAATAGCTTCGATACAGTTAAAGAAATGCAAGTACTACCAGAAAAAATCACACAAGAAGAATTCTTAAAAGTAGAGCCACTTCCATTACCAGCCATGCTTATAAAAGGTACAATTTCAGTTTGCGACTGTTTCCATAATAGCTCTAACTTTAGTGAAAACGGAGATAGAGTATTTGAATAGACAAAGCAATAACGCTTTAAATATTATTTTGCGTACATCTAATAATGTGATACTGATTTAAATACTAATAACGTTAATTACTATATTGTATTCTTCAGATCTTGATGAACCTGAAAAATTTGACTATAAAGTGAAGAAAACTGAAAGAGATTACAAAATAAAGGGGAAAAAAGTAGAATTAGATCAAGTAATTAAAGAAGCCAAAGAGAAAAGGTATAGCAGTCACCGTATAGCAGAACAAGTCAATAATGATAATAAAGGAATATCAGATTTGGTGGAAAATAGTTTTGAAGAAAATTCAGAAAATAAGGACATGAAAAGTTCAAAATTTGATAGTAAAACTAACACGCAAGACAATTTCATAACAGATAAACCACTATTGCTACCAACCATGCTTAAAGAAGGTACAGTTTGATTTTGTAACTAGCTTTAACTTTACCTACTGTATTTAAATATTCGCCTAACATCACTTTAAATTTTTTTTTAGTATATATTCACTCTGAATTAGAAATATTTATTTAAATACTACATGAATTAACTACTCTATTTTATTCTTCAGATTTTGATAAGACCAAGAAATTTGACTATAAAGTGAAAAAAACTGAGAGGGATTTCAAAATTAAGGCGAAAAAAGTAGAATTAGATAAACTAATTAAAGAAGCTAAAAAGAAACAGTATATTATCGATCGCAGTGTAGCGGATCAAGTCGATAAAGATATTATAAGAACTTCCGATACCACTAAAGATAGTTTTGAAGAAGGAAAGAAAGAAGAAACTATAGGTAAAAAATTTGACACTAAAATTTATCCAAGAATCGATGTTATTAAGCTACATGACTCTTATGAAAGCGAAGATCCGAATGTAATGAAAAGAGAGGAATACACCTTGAACAATAGTATGGAAAAGGTTCTTATAGCAAATTTGACAGAGGAAATAACAACTTCATCGAATATTGGTAATAATAAAGTAAATACTAGTAGTTAATAGCCAAGATGATATCAAATTAGTTACCTAAATAACAAAAGTTGGTATATTAAGTAGAAAAAAATATACACAGAAAGAAAAAACGATAAATATTATGAAGAAAGGAGGTATAAAAGTATATCAATATCGTATTCAGCTCAGAAGCAGTGAAATAATATATTCTAGATAATATTCAACTTCTATCAGAAAAAGTAATATGTACAGGTTCTGCAATTGCATGAAGAATGACTAGTGTTAATAGTGTATTATTATTTAGTGAAGTAATTGTTATACATATTGTGTGAATTATGATGTAAATTATGTAAATTGAAATAAAAATACAATATATTACAAACCCTTTAATTAATGAACCTTTGATTTAGACTTTTCGTGCTTATAACAAAAGAAGAAACATCTGCAATAATAATAAAAATGTTCTTGTATTTTCGACATATTATACAAGTATATCGATTTCTTAAATTTTCTGCGCTATCATCTAGTCTATTTTATTTGTGGAATGATTTATAAAAGTACCTAGTCAATATTATATTGATTTACTTAATAAGTTTCTACATTATAAACATTGAGTGAGTTTTGAGGAAGCTTCTTTTGATTGAAAATGTATGCGATTTCCACTTACCTCATATTATTGTACTAGCGGTTTTTAGGTCTTATACTTAGTTTCTGAGATTTCGTGGTTAATCAGTGAGTAGTATTTCACTTTTGTATACATATATAGATTGTATATATTTAGATTCCTTAATGTTATTAAGCCCTCTTAAAACAGAAATAAGAAGAAGGACAATCCACATTTTCTTAAAATTTTCTGTAGGATACGTCTGTTAACAAAGATTTGATTGTCAGTGGACAAATCAGTCAAGAAATACGTCAAAACTTTGTGATGGTATGAACGAGGTTTGAATAATATTTTTGAAAAACCCTAAACGAAGCTAACGAATTTAAATGACTAGTATTATTGACCTTGGAAGGAGACATAAGATGTGACGAACGCAAACACTAGACAGATGCTTTTGTATTCTTCACGTCATTGTCAGTCATTAGTTCTTGTTTTTGTTGTGTTCGAATGTACTTAAATATATATTTCTAAGCATATACAATTATCATCATCATCATCATCATCATTTCAGCCATAGGAAGTCCACTGCTGGACATAGGCCTCCCCTATAGATCTCCAATAGGACCGGTTGGAAGCGTCTCGCATCCAGCGCGTTCCCGCGGCCTTTATGAGGTCGTCTGTCCACCTTGTGGGTGGATGTCCTACGCTGCGCTTGCCGATACGTGGCCTCCACTCGAGGACTTTTCGACCCCATCGGTCATCAGTCCTCCGTGCTATGTGCCCTGCCCACTGCCATTTCAACTTGCTAATCCGCTGGGCTATGTCGGTAACCTTGGTTCTTCTACGGATCTCCTCATTTCTGATTCGATCTCGCAGAGAGACTCCGAGCATAGCCCTCTCCATAGCTCGTTGGGCTACTTTGAGCTTACTCATAAGGCCCATAGTGAGGGACCACGTTTCAGTGCCATAAGTCATCACTGGTAACACACACTGGTCGAAAACCTTCGACTTGAGACACTGAGGTATGTCGGACGAGAAGACATTGCGTAATTTTCCGAACGCTGCCCAGCCGAGTTGGATTCGGCGATTTACCTCTTTCTTGAAGTTGGACCTACCTAACTGGACTACTTGTCCTAGGTAGACGTACGAGTCAACAACTTCAAGAACCGAGCTCTCAACAGATATCGGGGTAGGTACAACATGGGCATTGCACATCACCTTTGTCTTGTCCATGTTCATTTTAAGACCCACCTGTTGAGAAACTCGGTTGAGGCCTTCGAGCATCGTGTTGAGATCTTCCATCGATTCTGCCATGACTACAATATCGTCGGCAAACCGGAGGTGAGTGATGTATTCGCCATTAATATTGATGCCGAATCCTTTCCATTCCAGGAGCTTGAAGGCATTCTCCAAAGTGGCCGTAAACAGTTTCGGAGATATCACGTCTCCCTGTCTTACGCCTCTTTTCAAAGGGATCGCCCTCGAACTCTGTTCCTGTACTCGAACCGACATGGCGGCGTTATTATACAAACACTTCAACACTTCGATGTACCGATAGTCAATACGGCACCGCTGGAGAGACTCAAGCACAGCCCATGTCTCGACCGAATCAAAGGCTTTCTCATAGTCCACAAACGCTAAGCAAAGTGGTAAATTATACTCTTCGGTCTTCTGTATAACTTGCCGCAGCGTATGGATGTGGTCTATGGTACTGTAGCCTCTACGGAAACCGGCTTGTTCGGGAGGCTGGAAGTCATCAAGCCTGCGCTCGAGACGGTTCGTAATGACCCTTGAAAACAGCTTGTAAACATGGCTCAGAAGCGAGATGGGTCTGTAATTCTTCAGTAAGGTATTGTCACCTTTCTTAAAGAACAGCACCACCACGCCTCTGTTCCACGCTTCTGGCGTTATGCCCTCGAGGACGACGGTGTTAAAAAGCCTCTGAAGGACTTTAAGTACCGGTGTTCCACCCGCTTTCAGAAGCTCTGAAGTGATTCCGTCGTCACCCGGTGCCTTGTTGTTCTTAAGCTGATTCAGGGCCATTCTAATCTCGTACAGGCTGATGTCCGGGATATCCTCGGTGAAGTGTCGGGTCAACTTGGCTCTTGGGTCGGTCGCCATGTTGCCAGCAGGATTAGCGACCGAAGCGTATAGCTGTCCATAGAACCTTTCGATCTCCTCCAAAACCTCAGCCTTGGTCGACGCTATACTGCCATCTTCTCTCTTCAGCTTAGTCAACTGGCTTTGCCCAACAGACAGATTTCTTGCGAACACTTTGGAGCCTTTGTTCCGCTCGATTGTCTCTTTAATATGTTCAGTATTAAAGAGACGTATGTCGTGTCGCAGAGATTTGGAAATCTGTCTGTTGAGCTGCCTATATGACTCTGCATCATCGGAAGACTGCAGTCGAAGTGAGCGTCGTTTAGCCATGAGTTTTTGGGTGTGATCGGAGAGTTTCTGAGGTCTATTTGAACGGCGGGGTCTGAAGTGCTTAGAGCCCACCGTCTGGACAGTTTCTACGAGCCTGTTGTTTATCTCGTCCACCGACGCAAAGTTCTCTAGGCAATCAAAGCGACTTGAAAGCTCAAGTTGAAAGTTCTCGGGGTTTTGGATTTGGACACGAGTAGGTCGGAGTGTAGACTTCATCAGGCGGGACCTTTCGAGTTTAACGTTAATACCCAATGTGCCTCTTACGATTCTGTGATCACTACCGGTTTTCACCCTGTGGATCACGGAGACATCACTGAATATTCGTTTCTCGTTGGTCATGATGAAGTCTATCTCATTCCTCGTGGAATCATCAGGGCTCATCCAGGTCCATTTCCTGTGCGGCGGCTTCTGAAAGAAAGAGTTCATCATGAAGAGTCCCTCTTTCTCCAGAAAGGCAGCCAGCCTCTGTCCCCGCGGGTTCCGTTGTCCATATCCAAATTTCCCTACTCTCAACTCATCATCGCTTTTCTTACCCAACTTTGCGTTGAAATCTCCCATAACAACAGTGAAGTGGGTCTTAGACGTATGTATGGCCCTACTTACGTCCTCATACATAGTCTCCACTTCATCATCTGGGCGTTTCGAGGTCGGTGCGTACACCTGAATGACCTTCAGCGAATACCTCTTGGATATTCTGAGTATTAGGTATACAACCCTGCTCGACACACTTTCGATGGTAATGATGTTGTTAATGAGGGATCTGTGAACGAGAAAACCGACACCACCTTGCGACTGCTGGTCGCCTTCCCGGTGGTAGAGCAGGTTGCCGGATCCTAGGGTTATCGTGTCCTCGCCCTCTCTACGGACTTCAGACAACCCCACAATATCCCAGCGCAACTTACTCAACTCTTCTTCCAGCTCAGCAAGCCTCTCGTCAGTCCTCATCGTGCGTACGTTGTGCGTTACTAGGGCCAGTCGTCGTTTGGGGTGGTAGCCGGATCTCTGCCGGGGATTCTTAGCACCCCCTGCTCCGCCGTTACCCTGGCCGCTACCGGAGCCAGGTCTAGCGGAGCTGCCGGGGACTAGGGGCCTGGTCCTATTTGTGCCTGTCATAGGGGGAGTTTGCCCATAATCGCCACGCTGGGCAGGCGTGTTGGCAATCGCAGGACGTAGCTTCGCGGCGAGGATGCTGCTGCCCATCCTCGCCCTGTGCCATTTTAGCTACGCCGATTTGATATGGTTATACCGCCATTGGTCGGTTCCGCTGTACCTCAGTCGGCTCCTACGACACCTGGTACTAGAGGGGGGTACTATTCTACTCTGCCGGTACCCCACGGCTACAATTATAAGTATTTATAATTAAAGCACTATTAACTTTTACATTAATATATTCATAAGTACCTAACATTTTGAATCCGGGTGGTAAATCCCAGTTTCAATTTGTTGCAAAGTTAAGTGCTAAAACAGTTAATATTTTTTTTCGCCGCAGTCGCTGCTTATTAGCCGCAACGCATTAAACTTTATTACTCAATCCACTTTTTATATGAGCCAATCCCCCGAAAATAGTCGTCATTTTAGTGAATTCTAAACTCTTATTTGGTGACCGATTATAGTAAAGGTAGGCAAAGGTAGTTCATCGTGATAGGCACATCCCAGATTTTATATTTAGTTCCATGTATCAGCACGCTTGCGTCATTCCCGGTCACATCCGAAGCTAGACATTCCATATTAGTTATCTTCTAATACAACTTAATGAAATTGGAGCAGACAATCCAATTGTAATGTGGGCTTTATAATGAATGCATGTGAATGTATATGTTACTGTACGAGTAAAAGCTCGAACTACGGTAAATCCTAAGATTTAAGAGTAAGTCTCAGGATTTACCGACATGAGTTGGTAAATGTAAGGATTTATGAAAATGGGACATTTTTTCGGGCTTTTACTACTAGAATTTAGTACATGCTAGGTTTTACCACTGACAGCTGGTAAAAGTTAGTTTTGGGAATAAAACCAAGAAGAACACACAAACGACCTTTTGTGTTTTCTTTAATATACCTGATGTTACAAGGAGTAACTTAAAAAAAACCCAGATTGATGTCCACGCGGGCGAAGTCACGGCCAAAGCTAGTATGTGCATTATACGGTCATAATTCTGTAGAACATTGCAGCTAAAAGTTAGCGTTCCTCGTGGTGAACAAATCCAGAGCTCAAATACCTGTAATCACGAGATATATAAATAGTACTTGCTGTAAAATACTGTAACTATGCATCAAAATGGATAAATGCTCGCTATCCATATTAGTGTCCTACAACGATAAGTATTAAGAGTATTTTTAGTAGGAAAAGCTGGAAGGTGGACCCTGGGCTCCGAGGGGAAAGTCGAAGATGCAATCGGGAAAATATGTCTGTATGATGATAAATCCGCGGCAACCTACATGTCCGTGACATCGCCAGATAGAATGCAATGCAAGAGAGCCATCTTCGCTGGTGCAACGTCTTGTGGCAACGGCTAGGCTACGTGGGTAGCAAATGTCTGGTAATGGCTCCCCCGCCGGGTTCAGGTAGAATAGGTAGGCCCAAGAAGCCCTGGCTGGACATCGTGGAGGGTGACATGCGTGCAAATGGAAATCTTCTTCTTAATTTTTTTAACAGCAACAAAATACCTATTTATAAATAAAATTTATAATTTTAAGTTAAAAGTTTAATAAATAAATACCTAACTTTATTGGTACTATAGGTATACATAGGTGAGTACAGGTTATAGCGCTTAACATTTACTAATTGGCGGTTTTATACAATTATAAGCTGAAAAATTACAAATTACAATTCTATTATTAAACCCTGTCTCTTACACTATCCTGGGATCCTGTATCATAAGAGACAGTGTAATATAATTTATTATGTATTATAAAATGATATATTATTTTGACTTTTTTTGTCCACATTCTAAAAATGGCGACAAAAGAATGATGGTTGGTGGGCACCAAATAAAATTGTGACAGTGCGCTACCCAAAAAAACACGTTTTTAATAATACATAATATATATGTACAACATTGACATATTATTAATAAATAGCTATAATTTTTTATACTTAGTGTAGTGCTATTTTTGGAAGCCACCATGTTCTTGTATGACGTATCTATTAATATAATACGTCATTGATTACAATCAATAACAAATATTTTAGCTGTGATGTGCCTCTTAACTTCCTATGGTTTCAAATTTACGATGTAACTAGTAAAACTATTTAATCACAACAGACCGTGATCTTCAGTTTTAATTGATCGTTAAGCAACTAAACGTATATAAAACAAGGAGAACGAATGCACATTATTGCTATTTTGAGAGGTTTTCTATCATTATTGTTGGATGCGTTCCAACCATTTTACAACGACGTTACGCTTTCCCTATTTTCATCGCAGAAAATTTAAAAACCATCGGTCACTACTGTGACAACAGCTAGAATACAAGTTGAAAATACTTTTATAGTTGATTATACAAAGTTTTTACAAAACAATCGTTATAAGCATTAAGGGTACAATATTTGAATAAATGGTTTGATCATTTAGTGTATTCAAGTGAGTTAGTAACAGTTTTGCCCGATAGCGGCGTACCCATGATTTTTTTACTGTGACATCATAATTTCAATTCGACTTAAAAAAAGCAATTTGATTAAAACTGCACTATAATCACAGACATAATCATAAATCTATTAGGACTTTCGAAATGTGGGTGTTAATACACCTCTGCATAACTCTTTGGCGTTTTACAGGCTTGAGTATGTTGTAAGAAAAAAATTATACAAAAGTGGTGTATGAACCTCGAAAAAATTATAGACCCGTAATTCATTATTTCGTAATTTTGTGTAGTTTCTTTTTAAAATCTTTTCAACTAAATTTCATACAATTATTCGTAAACTAAGCTATGTAAATTTCGAATGTCTGTTTACAATAATTAAGAAATTAAACAGCTCCATAATGTTATTAATTGCATGAGTTCCCAACACAAATAAACTTTATGTCCAGTCGTTAAATTCAAACATTCTAAATAAAAATTCTCATCACACGAATACGATATACGTATACAAAATGATATTTTCTGAAAACGCCGAAAGAATTCGCTGTAATAAATTATATTTACAAATTGCTAAATTTAATTTTTGATACGTTTTACGTACATTTTTTGAATAACCGGACTTGGCTGTCGGTATTATCCACAAATCTATCTGGTTTGAGATCCTGACGATGTTATGATAACTTGTTGATTTTACTTGACAGGGAATGAAATATGTTACACAAACTATAATATAGATACATACATACCATCAACAATGATTTTTCGTTCTGAGATAACATATTGTATAGTCATAAAAAATAATTCCACAAACGCCATGTTTAAAGCTACGTGTACAATCCAAACTAATATTATAAATGCGAAAGTAACTCTGTCTGTCTGTCTTTCTGTCTGTCTGTCTGTCTGTCTTTGCTTCACGCCTAAACTACTGAACCGATTTGTGTGAAATTTGGTACAGACATAGTCTGGAACATGAGAAAGGACATAGGATAGTTTTTATTACAAAAAATAAAATAAAAAATAAAATTTATTTCGGACATACAGCGCCATCTATTGGTCAAGAGTCGGCATCAATTCAGTACTGAATATAAGGGTAGATTGAACCTCGAGAAAGGACATAGGCTATGTTTGGTCGCGATAACCGACATCCACGCGGGCAGAGCCGCGGGCAACAGCTAGTAGAATATAAATGTAACATAAAAACGCAAACATAAGACAAAGTACCTGTAAACTATTTAAAGATTTATTTACATTTGGCGGTGGAATCTCACCCGAGGAATACTGCAAGGAAAATCTGTAGTTCCGTGCCAAAATGAAGTTATATTTCCACTCCATTGACGACGAATGATTCAGGGTGTAGTAACTGTGTGACAACTTTTGGCTATGATTACCAATTATTTTGATTGTGGAATGTAAAATCTGTGTAAATTAACCACATGTCGGCTACGCATCGCCAAATAAATTTAATAAGTCCCTACTACTGCATCAGAGTGTGACCGCTTGCGAAATTATTAGCGCAATTATTTATGATGTGTCATTTCCTACAGTTTAATGGGCTAGCATCATAAACAAGCCATCACTTTTAACTAGCATCATTGTATTTGTAATATTTTTTCGAGTACATAAATAATTAATTAAATTAAACGATCGATAGGTTCGGGTATTTCCGTCCCAATCGAGCAGTCCGACTGGGAAAGTACCCCCGCCCTACGGAATACCGCGGCTATATAATAACTTCGTGTTGTGTTTCCGGTGGTGAGTAGGGTAACCAGAGCTCACTAGAGTGGATTTGTGCTGTCAGTGGGAAGAAGAAAGGCGTGTTGTACTCGTCCATAGGCTACGGTAACCATTTTGCATCAGGTGAGCCGTGTGTAAGTATTTATTACAGGTGCCTTGTTTTCGTAAGCCCTACAAGTGAAGTTGATAATAAAAATAACATTATTTAGTAAACACATTTTTGCGTAGTGCACATTCTGCGTCAAACCCATTATCAACCCTATAACAACGCAAATAATATAATTAAATTAGTCTACAATAGATAAAATGGTCTCAATTATTATTTCTACAAATGGATTAACAGATCTTGAATACAAAATAATTACAAAAGAAATAAAAAATAAATATACAACAAACCTAATCCACCATAACCTAGTGAACTACTGAACATGAAATTCCTCCGTATGGGCATGCCTACAATAAATCATAGGTACTAGGTACCTATTATTTATTAGGCGATATTGTGTCTATGTAGTGCACAGTAGCATCATTAAAAAGTCGACAAAATATTTTACTAATACAATATCACGGTTGAAAATTTTAAAGTCATGAAGAAGTTTAGGTGAAAAATAAACACACAAACATGTCCATTTCTCTGTAATAAATTTGTAACCTGACCTAATTTTAGTATGTATTGTTGTTTTAGAACGTTCCACGTGGTGAACGTGTAAAGCGCGACTCAGATTAGATGTTTCTCTCATTGTGGCATACACGAGAACACAAAAATTATAGCCGATCACCGACAGTCTATATCTGCGCGGGCGCCGCTGTATAACCCGTTTCACGCGCCAGCAGTCGCCAATCATTGGCCTCTACTAGCATAATATTTTGTTATCCACGTAATTTTCTACACGTAATATACTATTATACCATACTTGTAAATTATCTATCATAATATATTGAGCTTAACACTAAACGCTTTGTAATGTGTCCATAAACTAGGTAAGTTGTTTATGAGATAAATTACAATAATTAATGAACACATACCTACTTGAAAAAATTAGCATCGCGTTGTAATTCGTGGGGAAGATATATTTATTAGATGAATCATTTATTATGCTATCTTCTATTTAGCCTATGTTATTAAAAGTTATTAAAGTTTGGATCATAAAAGTAATTTTTCAGCTGTAAATGTTTACTGTTATCAAAAATGTTGTGAACATCAGAAGATGACGTCGCTCGCTACACGTAATATTCTCGTTGGGATTGTTGTGAATCGGCGGCCGCATCAAAGGAATTTCCTGCTCTTAATCAAGGAACGACTTTATATGCGCATGAGTTTCTGTTACGCTTTAAACTGAACATTTTGGAGATGTTCAACTCACGTGTGCTCTTGATTGCATCAAGATCGTAAATAGCTTATTCCAGTACTGACATATCCCACATGCAAAATCTATAACATTAATACAAATCGCTCATAAATCATTAATGCAAAGATGAAAATACGTAGACTAAGTATGTTTTGTTCCATAATATAAAATTGCATTTAACGTAACTTGGTAATTCATTAATTGATATCTAATAAAAACTGTACTGCATAAATATCGAAATGCTTAAAGTATTTTGAGACTTAACCAAAGTAGTATTACTTATTCTGTGACTTAACTATATAATAAGTATTTGCTGGAATTTTTCTATCAAAATTAGGCAAATGAATTTAATAAAAATTCACTAAGATACCAGAAAATTATACATACTCGTAATTTATAACTACACTATTTCCGCAAATTAGAGCACATAACTGTCGACTCAAACTATTTGAGTTGAAAGCATGCCGGGTATGTAAGAATGTGTAAAAAGATTTATTTTAATTTTATACCACCATCGTGACAATTAGAAAAGTCCGCTTGATAAGAAACGGTCACCATAATCTGTGGACGTTTGTAACTTCAGGGATGTCACACGCGCGTTGCCAACTCTGTTATAACCGTTAAATTGTCTTTTCCAAGAATCTCACATTATACTTCACCACATTCGTCCACATCTTAACTAAAACAATAAAAGGCACAAAATCAATGTTAACCTGAAATTGAAAATAAAAAATCCTCTCAATAGTGGTTGCTGCTTTCAGCAAATTATAGCTCTCATAACTATAATTACATCAATCAGTTCCTACGAGTGATGCGATATCAAATATTTTATTTAAGTCTGACAGCTTACTTCCTGTAGCATGCAAGTTTTGCTGAACATTCTTCTAATCTGACGTCAATATAATTCACACTGACGAGAAACTTACTAAATAACAACGTCACAATTCTGAACCTGTACGGTAAAGAGAGAGATAGCAGGTTTTTCATCTTATTTTTGTATTCCAGTATGAGGAGGAAGGAATGCTATAAATAAGGGTGCTATGCCGACGTAAAATCTAGTGTAACAACACTCGCACTCGGTTTCGGTTCTTGTTACAACTGCCAACCCCACACAGACACCATGGTGAGGACTTTGAGGATTTGAAGTTTTTAAGGACGTGATTGTGACAGTTAATTGTGAAAACAAACAAAAGTGTTCAAAATTAATTAGCAAATTAAATTTGGTTACAAAATATATTTCTAACATAAATTCAATAAATGTGACATTGATACAAGCAGGATGATGTTTAACAAAACGATTATGATATTGTTATTCATCCATGCAACTCTAATGAATTCCATCAAAATGAAGGTCCTCAATTACTGAGGATACCTCACCATGTATCTTTTCTAAATTGGCAATATGATCGTTGCTTGCAATTTTTACCTTAATCGGGTATTCTTTTGTAGGACACTGATGATGATCAAAAGATGGCCATGCTGCGTAAGGCATTCCAAATGTTCGATACCACCAAGTCGGGTTACATCGATGTATTGAAAATCTCCACTATTCTCAACACCATGGGACAGCTCTTCGATGACTCTGAATTGCAGGCGCTCATCGATGAAAATGATCCAGAAAGTGAGTGATATAATTCAATTTATAAATTACCGTTTAGAATCTTAAAATATTATAGGGTAGATTTTTCTCCTATGAAGCTTTCAATGTAGTGCTCACTTCACGGCAATAAGCTCGTCTCTTGTTACGTGGAACAGAACAACATAAATTGTAAAAAGCGAATGATAACACAATATTCTGATATAATCCCTTTGTGATTGCACTGACGTGAATGTGTGCATAATACTACTCAAGTGCTATATTAAGGCAAAATTAATCCATTACGAGTAGATAACCCACTGCAGTTCATTGATGTACGTAAACCTCTTCCAATGTGCGCCGTAGCACCCGACCCTTCCTCTTCTGAATTCTGTCTATCCGTATTATGTGAATATCTGGTTTCCATCTTGCATTGCCCATGACTCGTATATCAATCATAATGTTTTGAAAATTTTGTAACTTTATGGGTTTTTCTAATAGTTTCTTGTAAGATAACCTAAATATTTTTTCTTTACCTTTGAAGATAGACAGTTATTTTGTCAATAAAGGTAAACGATAATATGACTATACCTATTCTATAATAACCATAATAGTTATCTGTGAACTATATAAAATATAAAACTAGCTTCCCTGATATTTATTTTATAGCTGGTTGGCAAGCACCAATATTTTATTTTATTTAAATAATCGTAAAAGTGAAGTCGACTAGTATTACTGTTATAAAACATCATTTAAATAACTAAAGTCAAACTAACATCATTTCGTTTCTTCTTTAAAAAAAAATCTGAATATTTTAACAAGAATTCACACGTACCGAGGCTATGACACCTTTTCGAATATACACTCGAATATTTTTACACGTCGCGGGAACTAATGAGGTTATTTCCGTACGGTTTCTCCTCGAGCTTTTCGTTCCATTGAAAGATGCATATCTCAGTTTCTGAAGTTTATTTATCTATTATAGCTACAATGAAATGTATTGGCGATATATTAACAAGTAGTTTATTTACGTTTTAAGATTCACTTTATTTAATATGTTTATTTCGTTTTAGCCTCTGGTAAAATCAACTTCGACGGTTTTTGCGCGATTGCTTCCCACTTCTTAGAGGAGGAAGATGCTGAGGCTATGCAACAGGAACTGAAAGAAGCTTTCAGGTAAGATGTTATTTGAAAAAGAAAAAAACGGACAGTGTCATTGAGTATAGTTGCAGTTGCTATATTTTAAATTTTATGTATTTGCAGATTATACGATCGTGAAGGTAATGGTTACATCACCACATCCACCCTTAAAGAGATCCTGGCTGCTCTGGATGACAAACTCAGTTCGAGTGACTTGGACGGCATCATCGCTGAGATCGACACTGATGGTTCCGGAACCGTTGATTTTGATGGTAAATATTAGTTAACCGTTTCGTTTTTATCTGTTCTTGATAGTTTACATGTACCAAATATCTTTATGGTATTTATGGAATATTAGGCTGGAGGTCTGTCAACATTTTGTCAAGTCGCCAAGACAGGCCTTCGCAGTTAACACGCAGTTACCTGTTGTCATTTTGCAGACAGAAATGTCAGTAGCGTGAAAATAACAATTTGGCCACGTATCAACCCACGCCGATCATTTTAGCAATACATTTAAAAAATCACTAAAACATCCGTTCAACTGAAGCAATTCTGACCTAAGACCTAAGAAGGCCGATGCCATAGCAGCTGCTTTTGAAGATAAACTACGAAATAAATTTCACGAACACAAACATAGACCCATAAATATTACACTCATGTTAATTAGTATTGAATACAAACATTGCAAAGCTGGCTCCGTATGTGAAGAGCGGAATTTAAATGATAGGAGTACCTATCATTTAAATTCCTTTAATTATAATTTAAATTTCAATATAGGCAAGTTGCAATATTAACTCATTAGATTTGGATTCAGATCAAAGTATTTGATGGAATACTTTTTGTTTGAGCTCTTGAGTGCTGTTTTATAAAAAATAATAATATCAGAAGCGTCGGTAGCTTAGTGGTTTAGGAGTCGGCTTTACGATCGAGAGTTCCCGGGTTCGAATCCTGGCCATTACACTACCGACGTGAATCCACTCCTAACACAAGCAATTTAGCTTAGCTGGAGGTGTTAACGGGAATATTAGTAATTTCGGTTGCAAATACTCTTTAAAAAAAAAAATCTCAAAATCTCAAATTATGTTCTTTTAAGTATTGTGAGAACTGTTTGCTGAATTCAATGCAAGCATTTATTTTTTAGTGTTCTTTATCATTTATATATTATGATATTAGATTATTTTTGATGCATTAAGTGAAGTATATGTGGCTCCATCAGTACCTCCGTGGCAATACCAACCTTACATATAAGCCGTAGGCTGGTATGGCTTTCATCTTGGGGTTGGGGTGATTGCACTCTGTGAAAAGTCAACAAATCAATCAAAAAAGACAGGTGGACCCCAGGCTTTGAAGTGTAAGCTTTGGACGCTACTGGGTAATCGCTATGAGGATGATGATGATTATTTTTAATTTATTATCAATTTATATTGATAACTGAGGGCAAATATCAATCAATAATAAATTTAGTTATTACCTCATCCGACAGTTGATATTTTTGTAACAAGTTTGTTGTAGTTATCCTTTTCAAAAAGTTTGATTCAGTTTACTCTATTCAGTGTTTTTTTTTTTTCATTACAGAATTCATGGAGATGATGACTGGAGACTAAGCTGATCGTCATTCAATATTATACTAAAGTATTATTAAATTTAGATGCTACGTTATAGTTTTATTATGATAAGACTTTGACACTAGTACAAAACCAAATGCGGTGTTAGCATGGTTGTTTTAAATAATAAATATAAATTACACAATGATTTACTCTATCTTATAGATAGGCACTCTTTAATATAAGGATTAGCTTACGAAGGTAGGCCAGGAATCTTTGAATTCGTTCCAAGGAATTATTTCCGGAATAATTCATATGTAACGAACATGTAACAATTATATGCTAATATTTATAACGCATGACAGTTTTTTATAAATTATTCTAAAATAATGTCATCATTTTATAAAGTCAATATAATATATAACAACATAGTTTTTGCGTTGGTTTCAATTGGCTGTCCTTCACCTCATTATTCCTGTGGAAACTTACAGATAATTTTGGAACTACTCAGAATAGTGAGTATACTATGGCTTTGTTGATCAAAGGCACAAAAATAGCACAGTAGAATCGTGTCTAGTGATTTATTATGATTTATGCGTCCGCGCCGCCTACGTTATATAAGCATAATATGTAAATATACCTCATATAACCTATATTTCTAATTATTATGATTAGTTAAACGAAGCTGCGAATTAAAATTAACCATAATCCAAGAATCTCAATTGTAAAATTGTCCCATTACATTTTGCTTCCTGCATACATGGTACGCTCGAGTACATAATCACAAAACATAATATACCTAACTGGTTGTAATGAATAAAAATTGTTTTCGTTAATATTCGTCATTATTTTCGTGAAGAAATATTCAGTACTAAATGTTGGCTGCGTCCCAAAATTTACTAACATACTGACGTTTCTACGTAGTATGACAATTGGGACATCCATTATTTGTATTGACTGAGAAACATTCATTATAACATAGAATCGCATAATATACCTGAATCAATAAATCAAGAATGTTTTCAATTTACAAGAATTGAGTGAATAATGCAGTATTATTCTTTACCACGTGAGCCGATTTCGATAATTCATCACACAATACACCGGAGGATCTCATGTGCGCCTCCGAGAGCGCCATCCAGGTAGCAGCATATTATAACACTGTTTGAGAGTCGAGACGCCATCAACGATAAAAGAAGACCACACAGTTTCCTAGTTTTGTATCCCAAAATATAGAAAGAAAACCTTATAGAATCGCTTCTTTGTCTGTCTATCAAGACCTTTTCAGGCACGCATACCAGTCCCCCTAGACAAGTGGCAATTCGTTGCTCGACGTATGATGGAATAGAATGACGAATGTATAGGATTTGACGTTTTTGACATTCGTTGACGCCTGTTATAGGTATACGTCAAATCCCATACATTTGGCATTCTATCCCATCATACGCCGAGCAACGAAATGCCACTTGTCTAGAGGGGCTGGTTGAAATTATTATCAAATACTTAATATGGGTGTATGGAGCCACACGTAAACTTTTGGGGACAAACTCTCGGAATTATGAAATCAGACGGCAGCTACTCCCATAAAGCTAAATAAATCTTACCAAGTGGAGGAGTTACTGAAGGAGTAAGTGGAACCCCAGTATGCAGGTGCAGTTGGTAAATTGGTCGCCACCCACGATATTTATTGGGTGGTTTACCAAAAGCATTAATCTAACAGCATTATTATCCCTTATAGTGATTAAAGGTATGATTAAGTAATATTAAAAGTATTACAACATTGTTGTATGATCGGATCGGTAGGATTGTTCGGATCGATAATTCACTGGCCATGGTCAGTCTCACTTTGAGTCAACGTTTCACCGTGGAGTGCAGAGTCCGCATTTTCCAGTCTTAACTGTGGATTTGGCTAAACTTCGATATTTTCCATGAAACTACTGCCATCTACAGCATTGCGGTAAGACCAGGGCCTCGATTCTGCTAAAGCACAACCACTGTCGCACCGCAATGACTGGGAGAAAATACCATTTGATTTTAGCTTTCAAAGTAATGCAGTTAACGTTTCAAATTAAACGGCTCTTTGTAGAGTGAATGAAAGAGTGTAAAGAAACTCTTTCATATAATTTTATGCAGTCTTTGTGGTGCGACAGTGGTTGTGCTTTAACAGAATCAAGAGCCAGTCGTTAGACTTTATAGGGCTCCAAGCATCTGTAACGGGTGCCATAGATTTTCTTATATCAGCTGGGACGGACGGCTTAACGTAATCTGCGAGGCACAACCAGATCAATATAGAAATAGACATATTCATGTAAGGGAATGGTCACGGGTTTAAGTCCCGCCTGAGTGATTCACTTTTTTCATTCTTAATCGATTTGCTCTTAATTAGCATACTAATTGCTTCAAAAATTCAATAAAAAAAATATTCATACAGCAAACAAATATTTACACAGAGCAGGAATTGAACCCGCACCTCCTGCGTTGCAGTCGTATTCACTACCGCCACTACTAAACCTCCATTATAAAACATAATAAATTATGTAAAATTCTAAGAACCTGTTATTGTAATAAGTGAAGAAGTACCCCTAAACCAAAATTAGTCATGTTCCAAGACTCTCAATTGAAAAATTGCCCAATTGCATTTTGCTTCCTGCCAGTATGGTACAGCTGAGTACAGAATTACAAAATACGACTTACAATGATACAGGTAGCAATGAATAAAAATTGTTCTGTAATATTATAATACTAGAATAGAAGCTAATATAATTATTAAACTCTTTATATGGTTGAAGTATTTATAATCTTAAAATTTATTAATACACATAAAGTAATTTCGACTTATTCTTTGTTATTTATATTGAAAAGATGGTTTTCTAATAACATCACAATGACATGTTGCATGATTCGGGTGTTTTTAGAGGTTGGATTACTTAGATTAACTCCGTGACCATAGCCGGTAGCTTAGCTGCTTAGCGTACCTTAACCAATGATGATGATCCATGTTAATAAAAACTTCAACTATAGAATACAAGACAGAACAGATTTTATAAATTTAACAAAATAACGTTTGCCTTTGTAACTGCGTTTTGCCTTTGTAATTGCGTTGAAACTGGCAGGCGCTTGCACTAGATAGGTTCTCTATCTCGGGAGTTGTGACCTTGATATTTTCATTTTCAAAACCACCATAGCATAGTTGTGGCTGTGTAGCAAAGAGAGCTGTGTTTAGAATCACGAGGTTATGAAGATTACTATTCCCTCGCTTCTTCCAAAGTATTTCATAAGTATTTCACTTTTTTTAACAGTAGCACAACTAATAAATTACTGAGTGCAAAATGAAAGGTGATCATGACTGTACAAAGAAAATTGCGTTCATTAAAGCGACCCTCAGGACCTCAATTGGATAAGGCGAAATATAGTTATGAGCTCTCGTGTGGATATAAGCCATATCTAACAATTTGCCGGTACTAGTTGTTTGCAGTACTGACTTTGTGATGTTTGGAATTACCATACTTACATGGATACTTTGTGTCAAAATCGCCGTATCAACCCCTAGCGATGAATTCCATAGTGTCATTGATGAATCAGGTACGTTCAAGTGTTTTTGACATTGTTATTCCAATAGATTTTAAGCGCACAACGTGAGAAATGCAACTCCTCTGACTGTTGTGGACCTTAGTATTGTAAGGTTCCATAAAGCGAGTTTAAAAAAACTGCAGTCGTCGTTCAGGCTTATAGCTTGTCAAACCAGCTTTAGCGCACTAGTAATATAACCTTTTTTCAGAAATTATCATTAATAATGAACACCGACTTATGGGCATCATTCCAGGAAAGATTGGAAGCTCATCGCAAAAAACACAAAGGATGAAAGAAATAAAAACACTTCTTCAGGTAAGTCTGCATTAAATATTATAAATAATAATAATGGTTCATTAAGTATTCACATTATTTTAAGTTACCTTGTACCTCTAAGTTTAAATTAGATCTCCGAGTACATTAATTATAATTTCATTTGGAAGCCAATTATTCTACGCGTTTTATAAATACATATTATATAGTACGTAGGTACATTGTTCAAAGTTTTATTTTATTAAAATAAAGCGTGGTTATTATTATTATAGTTATAATACTCTTAATTAATTTGGATTCATACTCATATATTCTGCACATACTGTACCAACAAAGCATTGATGATACCATCTTAATGCTTACAATAATGTTTCACTTGATTGGTTTTAAAAATGTTACACAATCCAGGTCCTATGTACTCGTATGAATTCAGTAAGGATATTTTAGTCCACTTCTTCCAATTTATGTCACAATACACTCGATCTACTTCCATCCACACTCAGTCAGTCAATTACGTTGCTTACATTTTTTTGTCAGGTCAAAACTTGCCTAGTATATTTCTTCTGTTCAGGCGATTTGAATTAAGTTAAAGATCAACCATTTTTAGAACCATACTATTCCGTCTAGGTGAAAGATAAATTCGTCTAATGGTAATTATTTATTTCAGACCAATGGAGACTACAGACACTTTATGGGATACTCAAAGAAAGGTGTCACTACAGTTGGACGAACATTCAATATATACGATGACGACATGAGAGAAGCAGCTCTTGACCTATTTGGATTTATACGAGCCACAAGTTATGCAGGTTATGATGCTAAAGAACTGTTTGAATTTGAAGATGTAAATCCAGATTTGGTTAGGTACGCATTTGATCTCAATATGTTGTATGGAGAAAAGCATCCAGGCAAAAAGGAAATAGTACCGCCATTTATTGGTAAACCAAATTTCTTTGTAAACGGAGAAACTATTTTTAAAGCAATAAAGATTAGTAATCTTATGAACTATAATGTCAATATAGAAGACGCACATGTAAATCAGTATTTCAAGATCGGAAACAATTTTATCATTAATACCAATTACTCTGGTTGGAATTTAAATAGTAATGGAGGTGAAGAAGAATTGAATTATTTTAGAGAAGACATATCTTTGAATAGTTATTACTACGGTGTACATTTGATGCATCCATATTGGCTTTCCAATGAAAACTTAGATGAACTTCATCCAAGACACAATGAACATTATTATTATACGCATCAACAGCTATGGGCGCGGTTTCTTCTTGAAAAAGAATATATTAAACAAGGCAATATATCACGTAATGAAACTGGTTGCAAAGATTTTAATCCATATTTGATTCATGCTAACGGATTACCGTTTCCTCATAGATCAAATGTCGCAAGACATCATGATGAGGCTAGAGCAACAGTGAAATCAATAGATATTGCCATTAGAGAATGTATGGCTAGAGGACTTATAATAATGGTAAGTAATACAGTTTTTAATTACGGTTTACGGTGACATAAATTGTATATGCCCCGCTGCTGCATCTGCATGCATCCATACGGAAAAAGTCTTTAGGTACGCTGAAATTTTAAACTTTTAAGCGAAGGGAAGCAGTGATTCATTTTTCAACCTATATTATACAACAAACATATTCACATGCTAGCCCGCCATCTGCTTATGTTCTTACACATTTTACGAGTTTCCTCTACTGAATAAATCTTCTATGCAAGCCCGTCGGTTTCAAATACTGTCGCCCGTACTATGCACGCCTAAAACAGTTCATTAATTGAGCCGCTGTCTTACTGCCAATTGCATTAATAACGTTGTAATCTCATATGAATACATTTGGATAACAAAGTTACATTTATAGTGTTGGTAGTATGACAACCGTATAATTATTGACCTATTTCAAGAGTTCATGGTAGGGCCACCTGCCCTATACCAATGTGTATAAATTTGAATATTTTTTATTATATAAATAAATTATAATTTTTACAGGGTAACTCAACAACTATAAACATGACTGAAGACAATTATACAGATTTGTTAGTCAAATTAATACGCGCTAATTATGAGTCACGAACGACAGCTAAAATTGTGAGAACTTTATTTGGATATGGCGGCAATGTAAACTCCTATGATGAGTAAGTATTTCTGTAACATAAGCTCATACCCCCCTTGTTAATGATATGAAAGCATGAGGGTGTCTGTTTTCTCTGACGCTGACTGTACATAATACTGATATTTTATAAAATACCTAACTAGTAATAATTATTTAAATTTTTATCTTATGATTTTTTGCAGATATAATCCCGCTCCTTCACTGTTACACTATCCTGAAACGTCTTTAAGAGACCCTAGCTACTGGTATCTAATGGATTATATCTTAAATTATTTCACTGAGTACAAAGAAACGTTACAACCGTATAATCTAGCAGACTATGAAAACGAAAACTTTACTATTGTGGATGCGATCATTCCCAAAATTACTACATATTTTGACTACTATCAGTTTAATATAAATACAGCTATCACTGATAATGTAAAGTTACCGTTAACAGTAGCTGCCCGACAAAAGAGACTCAAACACTCACAATTTAATTTAGCTTTTACTGTGGAATCTCAGGTTAGAGAAAATGTAATAGTAAGGTTGTTTTTGGGACCACCATGTGATGATTGTTGGAAGGAATATTCAAAATTTTATGAATTAGATAACTTTGAATTCTACCTACAAAAAGGAATAAACTTCATTAATTGGTCACCAGACACATCAACAAGATTGTCAAATGACGAGTATTACAACTTGGAAGCATCTTCTTCACGTGAAAATAAAACTAATAAGTACAATATGTTCAAGTTTCCAGAGAATTTATTAATACCTAGAGGTTTGGAAGATGGATTAAATCTTACACTATTTATAATAATAACTTCTTCTGATGACGTACTTGATAGCGACCTTAATCCACCAACTAATTTCTATCGAAGTTTATATAATGAACTGGACAAAAAGCCATTGGGCTTTCCTTTCCATAGACCTTCTAATAACTATAAGGATGCGGCCAACAATTATCAATTTTTCAAAATCATGGTTCATCATAAACAAAACAATGTTGCAAGTAATGGGTACTTTTCACCTCATTTGTATTAACACTAAAATCAATTGTTTCTGTAATTTTCATTCAGACATCATGTAATTAATGGATGTAAATTTTCAACACCTTAATTTGTGTACTCGGATACAACCAGTGATTCAGTAATTAAATAATATACCTATTTTAGTTAGAAGGAAGCACACAATTCAGCGAACCTTCTTATGTGTAATGTATATTATACTTTATAGACATATACTGGGCAGTTAACAGAAATGTTATAAACTTACTTACAAGTTTATAACATTTCTGTTAACTTTCTGTTAGCCTCGGTAAGCACAATAATGATATTTTTATTAGTCATAATCACTAACTTAACGTTGTTCCTAATTTTCCTCCTTTCCTCCTGCTCCTCTTTCGCTTATACTTTTTTTATGGGAGCGACTGCTGTCTAACTTTCCAATTCCGAAAGGAACATGTGCACCTGCCTCGTCCGTGCTATTAGCAAGTGTACCGGCTAACAGGTAAGGTAAGCTTGGATCCCACAGTTCTTTTTGAGGCCTCAACTATATTTTTATTAATAAGCGAGCCAAATGGTTCATGAACGAACGAATACATAGCATAAAACAATACTACATTCACTTTAAAATATTTTTATTAATAAAATATATACAATTTGTTTAACATTTTATTTTATTAATATCGCATTTGTACATTACATAATACACTAGTAGATGACTAAATTATACATCTCATGATTTATTTTGGTTAAAATATGCAGGAGTATTAAGTTGGTATGCGAAGGTTTCGCCCTTGTGGAAAACTTGCACATCCTTGAAGAATATATTTGGTTGTTTGAAGTAAACCTCGTTTACAGGGCGATCGAAGGGATATCCGAAGGGTTTGTTGTCGTTGACAAAGTTCTCGAACACGTCCTTGCCCTTGGGGACACCATTGTAGGGGTACACAAATACGAATAGCTGGAATGGATATCCACCTTCAGTACCCTTAGGTAGCAACAGTCTTTTAGGGAAGCTGTAAGGCTGAACAGATTGGTCATAAGGAACCTTGCCAGCTTCTAGGTACTTCCAAATGTCACTGGTAGGTACACTGTCTTCCTTGAAGAATGGGAAATCGGTAGATTTACGTGTCACTGTGTTAGCTCCGGGGGTTAGTTTGTGTACGAACCAGTCTAATTCGTAAAACTTCAACCAGTCCTCTTCAATGTTTACTGGGTAACCATTGCTATTATACTTGGGCCCAAGGAAGATCTTGAACACGGCATCTGTGGCTACATCAGATTTGACGTCAATGTTAATAGAGAAAGCTTCATGGTTAAGGCGAGGTTGACGGATCAAATAACTATACTTGTATTTTTCCAACTCTTTTTCAGCAAACGTCAGGCTGTTTGTGACGTTGAAGTCAAAGTAGTCGAAGTAAGTGACAAATTTATCAACTTTCACGTCGTTAATCTTGACACCGACGAAATGAAGATCATCATAAGTATAGGGTTTCAAAAACTGCTTAAAGTGAACAAAGTAATCAATTATTCTCTGATATAGCTGGTAGAAAGCAGGGTCACGTAGAGAAGTCTGATAAAAGTCGAGAGCACTTGGCAGGAAGGTGTACCTGTAATTAATAAATAATGTAAAAAAAATACAAAACATATGCTCCAAATTAGGTTACCTGTTATGATAACTGTTTTATGAAAGTAAATTTCAATGATTGAATTTAACCATTTGCAACTACTGGTACTTACTTATCATAAGGCTTTGGACTTCCTCCGAGCACATGACGAGCAGTGATTTCGTAAGAATGTTGGTAATTTTCGATGTGTTCCTCAGCGTACAAGTCGGCGTTAGTCTGCCAGTAGTTACCAACGAAGTTGATAGCCTTCGGGTCGGTGAAGTCAACTACCTTATCGAACTGTAAAAATTTCATAGTCATTACAATGTATCACATACGAGAAAGAACTATTGAAAGTAATTTTATTATGATACTTACAGCCTTAAAATGGCCTTGTTGCAGATATTTGAAGAAAGTCTTCTCGTAAGCATCCAAGAAACGAACGGGCTCAAAGTTTTTCTCACTGTGTACGTCATAATAGTTGCTCCTCTGAGCAAATGGAGTGTAACCAGCAGTTAAATGTGGATAGTAACCAGTCTTGAATGGCAGGTACCATGAGAACTCAGGAATGTCACCTAATCCATTAGAGTTACGTTCCAAGCCATAACGAGCTAACAGTTGCTGATAATAGTGGAAATATATTTCGCCACGACGTTCCTTGAACTCACCAAATTTCTCAGAGCTCCACCAGAAAGGTAGATGAGTATGGAAATAATAGTAGTAAGAGTTCAATCCAATGTCTTCTGTGAAATATGACAGTCTCTGCTCTGGGTTGGGATAGGTTAAGGAGCTGGAGTAATTGGCGTAGAATACAAAGTTGTTCTGTTCTTTTACAACACCGTATTCATTAGCATATTTCTCGACATTGTAAGTGGCTTTTGCATACTGTTTATAGAAAACATCTACATTAAAGAAGTACTGAGGATAGAGTTCATAAGGAGCTGGAAGTACTATTCCTTGAGTATCTGATCTTTGAAGAACGGCAATATAATATGCATACAAGAACTGTCCTTCATTAATGTACAATTTAGCCCAAGAAGCAGTCTTGTAGAAGGTTTCAAAGTCCTTAGCGTAGTAAAAAACGTGGAAAAGAGCGATAGCTTCATCCCTCATCTTTTCATAGAAGATTGAAAATAGATGATACTTTGGCAAGAAACCGGTTTTGTGGAGACTCAAAAACTCTTCAACAGCTTTCTTGTTCTGTAAAATGAAAATAATGTCTTAGACTAATGAACTATTTATTTCTTTATTTCTGTGACTGACATGCATTTTCTGTAATACTTACAGTGTAATTTTTGATGTTAGATTCAATGCTGTAGTCGTAGCCAGCTTTGTAGTACTTTGCCTCGACGTCTTTTTCGTCATAGTGCTCAAATAGAGAGAGAACTTTTTTTTGACGAGCAACAAATTCCGCATCAACTGTTGAAAGAATATTTCATGGTATATCTTGTACATCTTCTATAATATAAAAATGAATCGCTGAATGTGTTGCTAAGCGCAAATCTCGAGAACGGCTGAACCGATTTCGCTAATTCTTTTTTTAGAATGCTCCTTGAAGTAGGAGGATGGTTCTTACGGAGAGAAAAAGTTAAAAAGTGGTCTGAAAAAGTCTAAAACAACACTTTTTTCTAGACTCCCATACAAACGATTCTTAATAATTCAATTTGAATTTTAATACCATACCATGAAGTTCAAGTGTTAGTAGAGAAGTTCCGGGAAGGCAAAACAATTGAGTGACGTTAGTATCGTATGAATATTGACATAGTCAAGTTAGGCGGTACGAAGTTCGCGGGGTCAGCTATTAGTTTATAAAAATATGCTTAAATCTCGTTTTAAATGATTTTTTGTACGTATAATAATAAAAATAAATATTTATTTAAATAAAAAATTAAATAACATTAGTTATTTCAGAGTTGCTTTAACTTATTATATATATTATACTTGAAGTTTCATCAATATTTAGTTACATTACATTGAAATACCCATGTAGAGGAAGATCTGCACTTCTTATTTAATAGTTAAATTTTACATGGCGAGAAATTATCAAAAGCTAAAAATAATGTATGACGTGTGTTGCAACTACATAAAATAAATAAATAAAACTATTAATTAAGTATTAAATATTGACGGAAATGAAAATTAAGCCTGAGTGTATAAGGCCCACTAATATCTCCAGTTCCCAAGCCAACCCAAACCATAGATGTGTGTTGCTGAATGATTGACGGAAGTCTGACATAGGCTTTCCTCTATGGATTCCGGTGTTAAACGGCAGTAACTACCGTAAAAAATAAGATAGATTAAGTCAAGAAATGATGATCATGATATTATTGGAACAGTTGGCTCCATAAAAATGAAAAATAAAAGTTTAAAAATAAATTTCTTACCAGTCTTAAATTTCACATCTTTTTGTGGGACGGCCACGCCCAAGGTTAGGGCTACGAGCCCCGCGAGTACCAGGATAGTCTTCATTGTCCAGAGCCTCTGTCAACTATGCAAAATCTGCCCGCACTGGCTGTTTTATACTAAAAGATGCCTTGTTTATCGCATTCCTTATCGTATATTGTTTATATTTTTTTCAAGTTGGCTTAAGTAACATCTTCCTTAATTGGTATACTGATCATTTGGTTTTTGACCATTGCCTACCTCGTACAATCAAAACTGAATCGTAGGCACTACCATAAAACCGAAGGTCATGGTAACTCTGTGTCGATAACGGTCTAGATAATATGTGCATTCATGTTGAATTCCTGTTAGTGTCGGTCAAAATTTACGATAAAATTTTGTGCGGGCTGGGTGGACGTGTTGTCCAGGAAACTTATAAGTGTCAATGAACGCTTGTCGGATGATGGATTTGTGAGAACGATGCGCCCGCCACAAACAAAATAAATTATGCCCAATACACTGGTCAAAACTGCTTTTGTCACAAGAACTTCGTGATTATTTTTACATAAGTTAAGGTACCCATAATCAAAAATAATGATTATTTTGTTTCTGTCATATCCAGTTTTTTTATGACAGTTATAGGTATATTCATTTTTGACCTCATTCACATCATCATGTTTTGTTTGAATAATTTAATTTAGGTGACTATATAATCATTGAATTTAACTAACTTACCTTTGTTACATTTTATGTATGTCGCTAAAGTGCTCTAACAACCCGGATAGATTATTTTATATGTGTGGACAGTGGAGAGAATTACGCCATTAATTAAAAACGCTTATGTATGTCGCTAAAGTGCTCTAACAACCCGGATAGATTATTTTATATGTGTGGACAGTGGAGAGAATTACGCCATTAATTAAAAACGCTGACTATTTTGGTGTTTCTGTTCGCTACCAAAGCAAATCCTGGGTTTCACATATATATTATGTTGTGTAACATGTGTGAGACTCCTATTAGGTTGGGGTGAATAAGAATCTAGACATTTGCCTTTTGGTATACCAATGATTTGGTCGGAACCAAAAAATTACGTAAGTGATCGTTATTTTCGTTTGATTAAAATGATTATAACAAAAGGCATTAATCACAACCAAGTTGAAATACTTTGCCCAGTACCTAAGCTGAACTGCCTGTGCCAAAGCCTCCAAACCAAGCAGAAAGACAGAATCCTGGTCCAAATCCGGACGCGAACAAGGCGAATAGAAAATCGCTATCAAGGGAAATAGAGTCCGCGAATGCTACCAGATTCCTATTGGAGACAAAGAGACCTACCAGAAGCCAAACATTAACGAAATTCATAACTATTTATTGTATATCAGGGAATATTTTTTCCAAGTGTTAGTAATTTCTTACTTTTTATAAAAATATATGTCTCGATGTCACAAAAAATGATTTTTTTTTTCTTTTGATATATTATTATTAGGTGGCCATAGTGTATTCAAAATTTGGTATAAGTATTCGTGTGACAAAAAAAAGTTGCAATTTTGTTGCCCAGTGATATCTTTAAGAATCGTTTTTTAATTCCATTACGGAAAAAGCCTAATGAAACCTCTTTAAAACTATCAATATAATGTGTTGTGTATGTATCCTTTCTTTTTTTCAAATAATATAATACGTTTGTGTTTTCATGAATAATTTTCAGGTGTTGAATTTATTTATATTTTAGCGGCCACCCGTGACTTCCTACGCGTGGAGTTCGTTTTACACCCTTGTGGATGGAGTTTCATAAAACGGTTTTTATGAAACTCCTAAAATCTTAGCTCGCTCCAGACAGCGACAGCGACTTTGTTTTTTAATATGTAAGCGAAATACCACTCACTGGCTAATAACAAAATCTAGGAGAAACCGTTCTCAGCTGATGTCTACACCCTATAAGGAACCTACCTGCCAAAATATGAAGTTTGTAGGTGTTATACTTTCCTAGATTATGTTATTAGTCAGTGAGTGGTATTTCGCTTACATATTAAAAAACAAAGTCGCTGTCGCTGTCTGTCCGTCCCTATGTATGCTTAAATCTTCAAAACTACGCAACGGATTTTGAAGCGGCTTTTTTTAATAGATACAGTGATTCAAGAGGAAGGTTTATATGTACAATATACAAACATAATATTGTAGTGAAACACTGATAAATTTAGAAATATGCAGCGGGAACGGGATCAGAAAATATGGCGGTACGAAGTTCGCCGGGTCAGCTAGTTATCTATACTAATATTATAAAGAAGTAAAGTTTGTGTGTTTGTTAAATTGTAAGGGGTAATCTCGGGATCTACTGAACCGATTTCAAAAATTCTTTCACCAATAGAAAGCCACATTATTGCTGAGTGTCATAGGCTATATAACATCACGCTACTACAAAAGGAACATCACGCTACTACAAAAGGGAGTGGAGCAGTGAGCATAGATGTCTATAAATCGGGCTACTGAACCGATTTGATTTTTTTTTTACCATTAGAAAGCTGCACTATCACTGACTAACATAGGTTGTATTACATTTTCAAAAAAATTAGGGATCCTTACTAAAACTTCAATAATGTAACCCAAGGTGTAAAAAAATGACCTAAAAAATTCCTTACATCGCGTGCGTTGCGAACACTATTGAATATATAACAAAATAATGTACTGTGGAAATATATAACTTAAAAAGGTCTACATAAAAGTCCGCGATAGCATATGTCTATCTAATAAGGGTAGCCCACAGTAAACATTTTTATCTTTTACAAATTACAACAAAAATATGTGTCATTTTTGAAGCTATTTTTAACAATACGGTGTTATTCCTTATCCAATTAAATACATTAGATACGTTGTACATTTAATGTAGATTAAAATTGCCATTTACACTATATAATTACAACGAATAGTTTAAGAGTTATCGCAATATTAAAAAATATTAAGGCGAAATAAATTCAAGCAGTAATACCGATCAAAGTCAGACCACGGAATCTATACCTTTGTATTGATTCTAATATAAATAAATTGTTTAGTATTAAAGATTGTTTCAATACCTGTTGATTACTTTTTGAATTATTGAAATCGGAGGTTCTATTCAAAAGATATTACGAAATTACAAATGTCAATAAATCCGTTAGATTCCCATACATTATTTTAAAACTATTTCATTACGGGTATGGGCTAAAGGGTGCAACAGGCGTTCGCAGTATGTCACGAGCGAAAACGGGGAGGGTCAGCTGAACAGAAGATGCAACGGGTACGGGATCCGATTGCGGGGTCAGAACCTGGGGGGAAATGTGAAACACCATGGGTAACGCAGGCGGTAGCGCCTCTCACCCAGGGGAGGCTGATTTTATGACTGTTGAGATTCAGTACCAATCCCGGCGCTGCCGCCTACGGCAAATACCTGTCGCAACGAGAGCGGCTCAGTAGAGGGCTGCTCAGAGGCTTCCCACGTGCCCCTCTGACTACCAGAGGGTACAGTAGAGAGCAGGCAAGGGGAGGGTTGGTCACCGAGCGCAGGTGTGAGGATAACAGGTGTGCTGGCCGCCTGTCAACCCTTCACGCCCGCCCTCCCCCTTTCCCGGATTTGATAGTGACCATCTTAAAATTGTAGATGGCCCAGGGGGAGCGCGCAATATGCCCTAGGCAATCTTACACCCCACTGAAAATCCGCGACGGCATGAGTTTTCTGTACTAAAAAAGGATTATTAACATTATGCCCAACGAAGTGGGCACGGGTCAGCTAGTTATATATAACAGGTATTGCCCGCGGCTCCGCCTGCGTGGATCTTGGTTATCGCGATCAAACATAGCCTATCCTTTCCTCTTCCTTCCTTCCTTTCTCAATGTCTAATCTTTTTGTATACCAAATTTCATCAAGATCGGTTCAGTGGTTTAGGCGTGAAAGCGTAACAGACAAACAGACAGACAGAGTTACTTTCGCATATTTTTAGTGTGCCTGCGAAGGTAGATTATGGTTCCCTTAAGTTTATTGTGAAAGTGAGAAAACTGTTCAATTGTTTTGTAGTTATATGAGAAACGTCCATCCACAATCTTTTAGGTTCACCAGGTTCTTCAGGTTAAGTTTCTCTGTGACATATAACTAGCAGGTCTCTATCAGTGTAATCAGTAACTAATTATACCTACTCGTACTGAGCGGTTAGAGTAATAAGAGAACTAATAACATTGGGTTTTCAGTTCAGTTTCCACAATATATTATTGTATCAGAATCCAAGCACTGACTTTTACAACTTATTGTAAGTGCACAAAAATTTACGGGACACTCCCTGGTATAGTCAGTTAAGCATTCGAATTTCACATTCATTATAATGCCATTATTAGATAGGCCAATAGGTTCAAGAAACCGAAATTTGATTCAGCTTGGAGAAATAGACCCCAGTACATACGTGGAACCATAGGGCACAGTTAGTAAATGAGAAATGTGCACACGACAACCACAAAAGGTGTTCGGGTGAAGCTTAATTATCTGATAGTGCTATTTATGCCGAATGTTTGGATAACATATAACCGTGACCCCCGATAAAAGTCATTATCAGTCAATTAATATGTGAAAGTGTAATAATATATATCGTTTCACACGGCTTAACAAAGCAGTTTTGACAAACATTGCGTAACTGAATGACTGTCACGTAGGTTAAGAGCATATTTTTTGTAAAGCTAGGAAATTTGGTTATATGGAGTACGATGACGAGCAAGCCAATAAAGTTAATTTTTCATCCAAGCTTTAATACCAGTCGCATCTGAAGCTTTCACCGCGGAGTCTAACACCCGTATTCACAAACAATACTGCGCTATGCGTACCACTAAAACTGTGCAAAGAACGACAAATTCTCAGTGCGTTCGTTTTGGCAAGCCTTTTTATTCATTGATAACACTTAAGTAATACTTCGTTGAGGGAACGCACTGCGTTAGATACTGCTCCGTGATGTTTGTGAATTAATTTTACCAGCCTTATGCGCTCGACTCGAGCACACTATGAGACCTCACAGTATCGTTTGTGAATACGGGTGTAAGGTCCGCTTTACCAGTCCAACTGCGGATTTGGCTAAACTTCGGTATATTCCGTGAAATGACTGCCATTTGACCTACACAACCCAATGGCGATATAGCATTGCAGCTAGACCAGTTGTTGGACTTTTTATTAGGGCTCCAGCTGCCCGTAACGACCGCCATAGATGTTCGTTTAACAACCGGAACCGACGGCTCAACGTGCTCTCCGACTCACGACCAGACCAATGCAAATACTTACCCATCTTCATGCATACAAATATTTGTCCTAAGCGGGGATTGAACTCGCGAGTCACGCGTAGCAGCCGCATTCACTACTGCTAGCTACGCCACAGAGCCTGTTCAACCTACTGATTGACGGAATAGGCTCTGGTGCAGGCATACTACTAGATAAATACAAAAATAAACCTTATGAATAGGAATAAGTCCGCCGTGTGGTTCCCGGCAGAGTAGAATTTGAGCCACCCCATCTCCTCCCATGCGGTGTCGTACAATTCGACTAAGGGATAGGGCTGTTTAACATCAGACAGATATATACAGCCCAGGCTCAGCTTCAGATACATGGCTCAAGTCAACAACAGTGTTCACTCACATTCACTATTTACACGGTTATCATTATAATTTGTTTGTATAGTAACAAATTACCTCCTGAGAAGCTCTTGGCTAAGCGATAAATGAGTAGGATAACACATTTCTAGGTTATGTATTAGCTAGTCTATCTTAGGATGAGGGCCTGCTTCAAACACATTAATACCCCTCAGTGCCTCGGAGAGCTTATTACGCAGTCGCTCGATCACGATTGCAATATGAATGTGACGTGCTAAATATTCATTACGGGTATTTAGAGCGTTAAAAAGTTCGACAAACTGGTCCAACTACATGACTTCCATATCGCCAGAGGGTTGTGGGAGTTTCAGGTCAGGTTATAAGGCAACCCCATTTGAGTTAGAAAAACGCTCGGAGGATGAATACCAATAGTTACGAAATCCACATATCATTCCTACTTACTATTTGTTGCTAAGAAGTTTCCGTTGTAATGTTGTAATTAGAAAAGTTTAACTGTGTTTATTTATAGGTAAGATCCACACTGCTATTTCAGTCTGTCCATTCCAGTTACATCCTAATTTCCAAAATATACCTACCGATGTTAAATACTGACCACCTTTGGCAACTCGGCGTAACTCTAGCATCTATTCACAACTTTGGCTGAAAGGTAGGAGTTGTATTTCATACTGGGACAGTTTCTCCACCTCTCTTTAGCGCTGATTTAACTGTGATGGTTTAGTTAAATTACAGCGTGACGTCAAGTACAAATGGCACTTGCACTCAAACCATGATGCACTAATCGAGAATAAATACCTGAGCCTTGAATTGTATCAGTTTTCAATATTACTATATCTTCCCAACACGAAACTTGTAATACTGTGTTTCCAGTATCAGTTTTTAATAACTAGCGCCTCCTGCGCAGGGGATCCTAAATTAATTGTAAATCAGTTTATTGTTAATAAAGATTATTATTATTATTTCCCTATTTATTCAATTATATAAATAATAACTTATATTTTTAAATACATATAAAAACATCTATTTGAAATTATAACTATCGGTGCAGTGACATGTTGTTGAATACGTTTTGAGTAATGTGAGCTGGAATTTCATAACTTATTTCCTGCATTCCCCTCATTGAGTAACATCGCGAAATAAACCATTTATATAATATACCACTAGCCGTGTAATTCATCGCTGATAGTAGCGTGATGATACATATAGTACCTGATAATGAAGCTTTCTAATGCCGAAAGAATTTTAGAAATCGGTCCAGGGGCAGTAGTTCTTGAGTTTATTTGTTACGTACAAAATATAAATCTTTCCCCTTTATAATATTGTTGATATATTATTATAGTACTTATAGGTAGATTATTTAATGAATCATTGCATTCGATTTTCATCTCGAAGCACGGGGTTTGCATATTCCTCCTCCTCATTATTGGTTTGGCTTATAAGGCTTTTACCGAACGATTTCCTTCCGATATTCTTACTCTTAGAGGCTTAGAAGCTTCCACCTCCTCCGTCAGTCAATCAGTAGGTGTGCCGTGCCGGCTTTCAGCTGAGTTGACTTAAACCCCGAGGTCCAAAAGCCCATGACTGAATAATAACGTAAATAAACAGTAGATATGATTGTCTTTACGCATACTCGAGGTGTTACCTGCGATTGTATAGGTACTTGAAGGGAAGCGCAATGAAGATCATGGGCAATATGGAAAGAAAGACAGGTTAGTCCTTCAACACTCTCATAAACTATACGAAAAGCAGCATATCAGTGGCGAGGAGTCACTATAACTCGACTCCTGGCGGCTTCCGTTTGCATAGATGGCAGAGTTGTTTAAATTTAATAAACCAGATCGAGGTAAAACCCTTATTCCACCGGCTTCCATTTTGAAAATTTTCACCCTTCGCCTCTGCAGCATAATTATTGCTACAAAACTATTTTCAGGAAAAGCGCCACCTAGTGTGCAATTCTTTATTTGAAATATTGATCAATCAATCAATCAAGACATATATTACTTCGGCACTGATCTTATGCAATGAAATGAGAAGATACGTCACTTTTTAACTAAACCTATCTAAAACTTTCGATAAGTAAAAAAATTTCATTACATTGAAATATTTTATGAGAAAACAAAAACCATCATTATAATATTTGTAAGCATTTTATTTATTTTTATCGATACATATCGCATTTTTACATTATTTAATATACTACTAGACGGATAAATGGTAACATTTTATGACTTGTTTTGGGAGAAATATGCAGGCGTATTAAGTTGGTATGCAAAGGTTTCACCCTTGTGGTAAATTTGCACATCCTTGAAGAATATGTTTGGCTGTCTGAAGTAAACTTCGTTCACGGGGCGGTCGAAGGGATATCCGAACGGTTTGTTGTCGATTACGAAGTTCTCGAAAACGTCCTTGCCCTTGGTAACACCATTGTATGGGTACACAAATACGAACAGTTGGAATGGATATCCACCTTCAGTACCCTTGGGCAGCAGTAGTCTTCTGGGGAAGTTAAAAGGCTGAACAGACTGATCATAAGGAACTTTGCCTTCTTCTAGGTACTTCCAAATTTCACTGGTAGGTACACTGTCGTCCTTGAAGGAGATGAACTCAGATGATTTGCGTGTCACTGTATTAACACCCGGTGTAAGTTTGTGGATGAACCAGTCCAATTCGTAGAACTTCGACCAGTCCTCTTCAATGTTTACTGGATAACCGTTGCTGTTATACTTGGGCCCAATGAAGACCTTGAAAACGGCATCAGAGGCTACATCAGACTTAATGTCGATGCCGACAGAGAAAGCTTCATGGTTAAGTCGGGGTTGACGGATCAAATAACTGGACTTGTAGTTTTCTAACGTCTTTTCAGGGAACGTCAATGTGTTTGTGACGTTGAAGTCAAAGTAATCGAAATAAGTGACAAGTTTTTCAACTTTCACGTCGTTGATCTTGACACCGACGAAATGAAGATCATCATAAGAGTATGGCTTCAAATATTGCTTGTATTGGACAAAGTAGTCAACTATTCTCTGGTATAGCTGGTAGAAAGCAGGGTCACGTAGAGAAGTTTGATAGAAGTCGAGAGCGCTTGGCAGGAAGGTGTACCTGTAATAATAAAAAAAAATTAACACACCTTCACTTACGAAAATTCGATATATAATTATATAATACTAGGCTGCGGTTTCACCCACGAGGAATTATATTCTCGTTCCCGTGAACAACTTTTTTGCATGAAATAATTTCGTGGAAATTAGAAAGATACGAATAAAATATTAGCTCGAGTTTTTTTATTAATACGAGTATACATACATATATGCAATACTAGCTGACCCGCCCTGGCTTTGCCTGAGGCATATAAACCCCGTATCACCCCTTTAAGCCATATTTTTATTTATGCTGTAATATTCAGTTTTCAAATTAATGTATAGGAATCTGCCGGCTTTGTTGACATTTTTGATCTGCTACCGCTACCTTTAGTAGTCGCTTGATAATATATAGCCTATAACCTTCCCCAATAAATGGACTATTCAATACAAAATATTTCTTCAATTCGAACGAGTATTCCGACATTTGTTCGTTCAACCAAACAAACAAACGAAACCTTCAGCATTATAACATTACGAGTAGTATAGGTAAGTATAAATCAGGGGCAAAATCTCGAGATATCTGGTACCGTACTTACTTGTCATAAGGTTTGGGACTCCCTCCAAGAACATGACGTGCAGTGATTTCGTAAGAATGTTGGTAATTTTCGATGTGTTCCTCAGAGTACAAGTCGGCGTTGGTCTGCCAGTAGTTACCGACGAAGTTGATAGCCTTGGGATCGGTGAAGTCAACTACCTTATCGAACTGTAAAAAAATTGCAATTAAATAACATTTCATAAACAAAAACAATACCAAGTATAATTTATAATACTCACAGCCTTGAAATGGCCTTGTTGCAAGTATTGGAAGAAGGTCTTCTCGTAAGCATCCAAGAAACGGACAGGTTCGAAGTTCTTCTGACTGTGTACGTCATAATAGTTGCTTCTCTGAGCGAATGGGGTGAAACCAGCAGCCAAGTGAGGATAGTAACCAGTCTTGAATGGCAGATACCATGAGAACTCAGGGATATCCCCTAAGCCATTAGAATAACGTTCCAAACCATAACGAGCCAACAGTTGCTGATAGAAATAGAAATAGATCTCTCCACGACGTTCCTTAAATTCACCAAATCTCTCAGAGCTCCACCAGAAAGGTAAGTGAGTGTGGAAATAATAGTAGTACGAGTTCAATCCGATATCTTCGGTGAAATATGACAGTTTCTGTTCTGCGTTGGGATAGGTTAAGGAGCTAGAGTAATTGGAATAGAATACATAGTTGTTCCCTTCTTTCACAATTCCGTACTCAGTAGCATATTTTTCAACATTGTAAGTGGCTTTAGCGTACTGTTTGTAGAAAACGTCCACATTGAAGAAGTACTGAGGATAGAGTTCATAAGGAGCCGGAAGCACAATTCCTTGAGTATCAGGTCTTTGAAGAACAGCAATATAATATACATACAAGAACTGTGCTTCGTTGATGTACAATTTAGCCCAAGCCGCAGTCTTGTAGAATGTTTCAAAGTCCTTAGCGTAGTAAAAAACGTGGAAGAGCGCGATAGCTTCATCCCTCATCTTTTCATAGAAGATTGAAAATTCATGGTACTTGGGCAAGAAACCGGCTTTGTAGAGACTCAAAAATTCTTCAACAGCTTCCTTGTTCTGCAAAACGAATAAAATATGACCAACTTTAGCATTAGACATTATCAATAATTCTATGTTTAGCGGTATTATAAGTTAAAGTGCTAAGTGCTTAATCATCACAACTACTTTTTTTATACATTGTCAAATGCATTTTCTTAGAATCAAAGAATCAAGAATCAAAGAATCAATTTCGTTTATTCAATTTAGGCACATAGAGCACATATGAACGTCAAAATATTACAATTGTGTCAAGAAGTATGTGAACAAAAAATAAAATATTAAATAAATTAAAGTAAACAATTTGAAAATGTTTCTTTCGCTGGTTCGGTAGTTGGTTCTACTGAGAAGATACCAGCAAGAAACTCAGAGAACTCAATTATCCTTTTTATTTATTTATTTATTTTTTAATACGGTTTTTATACAATTTACAATGTGCGGGCAAGAAAGTGATTAGGTTGACCATGCATTTTTATCATTAAGATATTCTTCTACTTTATACTAAGCTTTTTCCATTAGACTTTTTTTCACGTTTATTTTAAAAATATTAAGTGGCATGTCAACCAGATGTAATACTCACTTTGTATTTTTCGATGTTAGTTTCAATGCTGTAGTCATTGCCGGCTTTGTAGTAGGCTACTTCGACGTCTTTTTCGTCATAACGCTCGAACAAAGAGAGCACTTTTTTTTGACGAGTAACAAATTCCGCATCAACTGTTGAAATAAAAATGCATTTTAATATAAGTACTGCTAATTATCTACATCTAAATAAAGCGTCAACTTGTTCTTCATAATGAACAGTTACTGCATTTTTATTATATTCACACACACACATAACCAAAGTGGTTGGGGGCTGTATTATCTCTCTCAAATAATTGTGGTTTTAATTTAATAGCTGTAATAGTAATAATTTTTCTTGGGCATAAAATTATGATAAAGTGCAAATAATATAATTTTGTACTTAATTATATCCCGCTCATAAATTGCACACACAATAAAATTATTATTGTGCAGTTTAACATAATTATGCTAGGATGATTGTGAGGCTTATTTTATTAAATATTAAATCCCGACTCGTATTACTATGCTTACTTATTTATTAACTTACACAAAATTTTTACATGTATGATATGCTAAAAATGCATTATTTTTATTACAGACTTAAAATGATATGTTTCTAAAACAAAAATATGGTGTAACAAATGAACAAATATGGTGTAACAAACTAAAATATATTTCTTACCGGTCTTAAACTTGAAATCAGTCTTTGGGACGTAGACTCCCAAAGTAAGGGCCACTAGCCCCGCGAGAACCAAGACAGTCTTCATCGTTTCACAGCTTCTGTCAACTGTGTCTCATCTCCACCCGCCAGCCGTTTATATACAAAAAGATGGTCTGAGTATAGTACCTATTCTTTATCATAATATTATATCATAATATTTATTTTTTGTTTGTGTATGTTAATGTTATCTAGTTAGTAATGAGGTATAATGATCATTTGACTTCTGACACTTTTATTTTTATCTTCGATTGGGAGATGAATGATGGTTGCGGCATACAAAATGCACATGGTAGGTATGCAAAAATAAGCCTACTTCATGCAAGCTAGTAGACCTACTGATTGACAGACGTGGCTTTGGAGCAAGCTCTGCTCGAGGATTGGGAGATCAGCAGCCGTCACATAAAAGTAGTATAAGCCAAACCAAAGGGAAGGAATAAGTGGTCCCCGGGGCACATGAAAGTCTCGAATGCAACCGCGAACAAGAATTTTTTTCTCTTGTTTGTTACACTGTTAACATTGCTACACTATTTATAAATATTTATTTTTGTTTGAAACGGAAACAAGTTAAAGGTATCTAAATAAAAATGAATTATTTTGTTTATAAAAAGGTCAATAAAAATAGGAATATAAGATAAGCTCGTTCTCAGTGGCCTTGATTTCAATTTCAGTTACCTCGGTATACTATCTCACCTGTAATACTCAGAATTCTAGCTTTTTCCTTCACAAATTGGATATTATTACTTATCTTTAAATATGAATCCGGCAGTCTATTTAATAAAACTTTGTGCTCCGATTGTTATGGACTTCTGCAGTCGATGGGCCACCTCTTGTGCCAGTTGTGCTCCTACAGGTGTAGGGCCACAGGAGCTGGCCCATCGTACAACCATCATCGAGACTGGTCCATCGTGACCCATCGTGCCACTAGAGGTGGCCCATCGTTACCTAAATGAAGCCACGGAAATTGCAGCCAATGTCGCCGAGTTTTGGGCTGGGCGCATCTAATTTTTATTTTGAATTGCTGCCATTGACACGATAAAGAAG
This sequence comes from Eilema depressum, assembly GCA_914767945.1. NCBI lineage: Eukaryota > Metazoa > Arthropoda > Insecta > Lepidoptera > Erebidae > Eilema > Eilema depressum. The sequence continues at coordinate 9,549,734 of OU612026.1, forward strand.
AAGATGACCGATTCATTAAATCGCCAGGACTGTGTAGTCATTATTTGTGTGTATGTACCGTGTGTATGTACTAGTATACAAGTTGACCGCCAGTAAACCATTTTTCGACCTTTTGTTGATATCCGCTTAAGCTTTTGCGTATATTTTTTTAGTTTTAGTTTTTAAATGTGTTTTTGTTCTGATGATGAAGTAAGATGATAGCCATATTGACTCAAAAACGAAACAAAATTATCTTAGCTCGCCATTGAGAAGCCGCAATGAATTACGCTATGTGCTGCGTGCGTCGGTAGTTGTCGTATGCGGTCGGCTACGGAATCATACCTTGAAGCTCATTTTTTCTGTCTTTTAAAACATTCTGGTGTTACATGGCATTCAGGATCGGAAGATGGAGTCGGAAGGCTATAGAAACTCCTAAACTCAACAAGATTAGTCCATCGAGTATGGGCTCATACGTTTTGTCTTGGTAAACACTCTGGTGCTACGTAATATCCAAGGTCTGAAGATGGAGGTGGTAGGTGGTCAGTGGTCATGTCAATTTCTGATCTAAATAAGATAGACTCGGTGTGTCTGACTCATATGCAGTTTAAGCGATACAGTGCAAACATAACGATTTGTCATAGCGTGTTGCTATTATTATGTCGTCGCCAGCGTTCAGTGTGCCACAAGTTAGTCCACGGGCGTATGTTTTCATAAACCTTGCGATACATGTTTTGTTTGTTGATATCAGACGATTGGAAATTTTTAAGCAACTAATGTAGTAAGTACAATGCTCCCGAAATTATTCCGTTAGTCTTATGAAGAGATAACGGCTCATTCCCTTTACTGTGATATTAATTAGATGAATTGTGTTGTGTCTGGTTGAAGATAATTAAGTTGAAAACAAATAAGAATTCCAAAAATGGGTTGAGAATCGTTAATTTGATTATTAACCAACTTTTTTTTTGGAATTCGTATCTGCTAAAGCTCAGCTTTTTAACCGACTTCAAAAAAGGAGGTTCTCTATTCGTACCCTATTTTTTTTTTTGTATGTTTGTTGCGCGATTGTGAAGCCAATTCTTGACAGATTTTGAAAATTCTTTTTCTTTTCGTAAGTAGATTATTCCGAAATGGTCCCATTTAAATTTCGTAAAGATCTGATGATGGGTTTCCGAGATTAGACCAAGGAACTCTTCAAAAAGTACCAGGAAATCAGCCGCGATTGCTGCAATCGCATATTGTTGCAATGTTTCTACCATTACACATCATAACATCACGCCTGAGTCCTTTGAAGGGGTACACAGAAGTGTTCAGAATATTCAGCTATATTTCCAATGTATATGCATTGGTTTTAAAAATTCTTTTTGTATTTGCTTTGGCATACTTTTGAGGTAGTCTGTTGAGTAGATCTGTAGTGCAGCGTCAGCAGCGCATGTACAGTCAGGTACTATACATGCGATGTACAGTCGTGAGACTGTACAAACTCACTAAAAAGAGAAAAATAAATAAATTTTAACAAAAAAGTTTAACCGACTTCAAGAAACGAAAAAGAGGCACTGAAAAGCGAAAAATAACTTCATTTACAGACTTACTGATTTATATTTAGTCAAATTAGTAGATATACATGCACATAAAAATAAAGTTTATAATATCTATATCATTAGTAGATGCCATTGTTAACCAAATGTCACGATTTCCGACATCTACGCGAGAAGAGTCACATGGGCATACCTAGTCATGGAGAAGGAAATCATATTCTGTCCTACTTGGGCATAGTCACTCTCACTAGTGATACGAGTATAATTATTATAAACTACATAATTTTTATATGCATCTAATACTAATATGACAAGCAAAAATCTGAACTTTGTGAGAGACGTAAACCCTGGGGACGACGTAAGTTTTTCTTGTTGTGTTTATTTTTTAAGGGTTATAATTTTTTTGTAATGACACGTTAAGATTTAAAATTAAATTCGCGTGATATTTTTTCAGTACATTTATCTAGGAACTTTGTAAATATTGTCACACTACTACTCAAGGGAGTGAAACAAAACTAAAAGAAACAGCATATCCATATCCATACTAATATTATAAAAATGTGAAAGTAACTCTATCTGTCTGTCTGTTACGCTTTCACGCCTAAAACCATGGAACCTATTGGGGTTGGCTAATCAAAAACCTGATCAACAACAAGATATAGGTGTATTTAGGTCATGTCCCATCACCCGATCGTCTTATTTGTCGTTTGTTTGGATGACATTGATAACCGTGAATAGGTACTTATGAAAGTAAAATAATATCTCGTTTCACACGGTTTACAGTTTTGATAAGCATTGCGTAACTAAATTATTATACAGTGAGCATCAGATCAATCTTGACTAGCAAAGTAGGTACTCAAAATCATCTTAATACCTTGATATTCACCTTTCCTGTTGACTGATTATTCTGATATTTGGAACACACCTTTAGTTTGGACGAAAATCAATAAAATGGTTCGAATTGATCTTAGCACCTTGGTATTAAAATCTTTTTGAGCATTTGGTAGTCAAGATCAATCTGATGCTCAGTGTAACGTAGATAAATTAATAGTTTCATTTCTTTAGGAATAAAACTTCAACGAAAAGTATAGGGATTTTAGGATCTTCGTAAACTCTAAAGCGCATAGGCGCTGGTTCCTTATTATTCAATCCAGTTCGAAGGACCAAGAATTAAGTGGCTAAGACATATTTGTTTGATCTGCTCCCCTAGAAAAGTAGCACAATCATTGGTATAATAGAATATGATAATAAATGTAAATATGTATAAATAGTGCCCGGTATACGGCAATAGGCCCACCTCCTATACAATGGTTGGTGAAATGTGGGTGGGTGTTAATTCATCTCTCCCTAACCCTCCGGGAATATATTTATGTTGTAATCTTAAGTATTATAATCATAATCTTAAATCTCAGTAGTGCGATAAGTACATCACAGATGTCGCTTTCCCATACCATCAACATCCTCATAGCAATTGTCTAGTTGCGCCCAAAGGTGGCACTTTGACGCTCGGGGTTCGCTTTTGATTGGGACGTTGACTTTCCAGAAGCGACTGTCGTATGTTCAGATTCCAACCCAAGAGGAGAGCCTGGAACTTTGCCGAGTCCGTTGTTTAGCAATTGTCAGTTGGACCTGTTGGGAATTAATGACAGCCAAAGATCCCCAGCTGAGCTACGCCAGTCCGATCTCTCAACAATTGAGAGTTCATGTTTCGCAGCTATTAAAACACCGCCTCCGTATTTTGTTCGCCTATCAAACAGTTTACTGCTGTGAAAACTGTCATCAAGCCACGTTTCAGTGATTATAATTGTGAGCCGGGGAGTGAGGGATATGTCAGAAGCTACCTCAACCTTTGGTAACTAATGGCCCGAGAAGGCCGTACGGTTTTGGTCAGTTCGAGTCCGACATATCCACCTCCTCCAGCTACACTATACCATTCTCATTAGGTACAAGTAGTTTATTTATACTGGAGATTGATGGCACTTGGTGGAACTTGCTACACATATTGAATAAATCACTTGTACTACTTTTCCACAATTATTTATTTATTTGAACCTTACCGGTTTCATCTTACGGCATTATCAAAGGTTTACAATGGTTTAAACTTAAATCAATAAATAATTGTGGAAAAGTACAAGTGATTTATTCAATACAAGTAGTTTAGATAATTCAGTTAGGTAATAGTTTACAGAATTATATTTGAGTGAATATAATTCCATATACAGTCAATAGCTTTAGTTTCTATATATCTTTATTATATCAATATTTATCTAACAATATTTCTTCTCTACATTTTAAATTTTTTCCTTTATAAGAATATTTTATCGCTTTTTCTCAATAGGTATTAAGCAGATTATTCTTATAATTTTAAACATTAAATTGTAGTATCTAGTACCCACATCTCCTTGGTGAATACCTAGTATGTAGTTGCAGGTCTAGGGGGTGTTATAGTTACCGGCACACTTCGCGAACGTCTAAAAGTTTCAGTCACTAATCCAACCAAAACAGAAAACAAAAAAGAATGATCAACCGAATTATCACCAAAGAGATTATTTTGAAGCTCACCAACCTACATAGGTCTGCTCAAATTTATAGTAGGCACTTGGGTAAATATATATTTTAATAGGATAGACTAGACCGGACAGTCGTTGTCCTGCATGATTTTTTTTTGTGAATCTAAACCATCCAGGGTGCCACCCAAACGCATACAAAAAAAAATCATTCAGATCGGTCCAGCCATTCAGGAGGAGTTCAGTGACATACACACGTACAGTAGAAATAAATGGGTTAGTATCAGAAGGTCAAGATATCATAAAACCTTTGTACCTACCTATCGAGATCATCTTCATATCATCATTACTAAGACAACATTAGTAACTTCATTTTGTTGTTTTTTTTTATTATAGATTTAAGACAGACTGTAGGATAGTATAGAACATTCTGATGATAATAAAATTAAAAACTTAAAGTTTTTATAATACATAATTTTATTGTAGGTATTTGTAGTGTTTACATTATTGGATATAATACGACATAGCTATTGGATGAATAATGGTTCAAGGTTTTAATATTTCTTCTGGGTGAAGTATGAAGGAGTATTTAACTGGTAAGGGAACTTTTCACCTTTGTGATAAATTTCTACATCTTCGAAGAACATGTTGGGTTGCTTGAAGTATGCGCTGTTTACGGGGCGGTCGAAGGGATAACCGAAGGGTTTGTTGTCCATGACGTAATTCTTGAACATTTCCTCGTCCTTTTGAATGGTTCCGTTGTATGGGTACACGAACACAAACAGCTGGAATGGAAAACCGCCGTGGGTACCCCTAGGCAGCATCATTCTCCTAGGCATATTATCAGGCACAACAGACATGTCGTAAGGAACTTTGCCTTCTTCTAGGTACTTGTAAATTTTGCTTATAGGCATACTATCTTCCTTGAAGAACATGAACTGGCTAGATTTGCGTTCTACCATATTTTCACCTTTCGTAAGTTTTTGCACAAACCAGTCCAGTTCATAGAATTTCATCCAGTCGTTTTCAATGGTTACTGGTTTACCATCGCTGTTGTATTTGGGTCCAAGGAATACCTTGAAGACGGCATCAGTTGCCATATCCGATTTCACGTCAAATTTAACGGTGAACCTTTCATGGTTAAGGCGTGGTTGACGAATTACGTGGCTATACTTGAATGTTTCTAGATTTTTAGCACTATACTGTAGGCTGTTCGTGACATTAAAGTCAAAGTAATCAAAGTAAGTGATCATTTTGTCAACTTTTACATCGTTAATCTTGACTCCAACGAAATGAAGATCGTCATAACTGTACGGCTTCAAATATTGTTTAGAGTAAATCAGATAGTCAACGATTCTCTGATACAGCTGATAAAAGGCAGGATCACGTAGAGAAGTCTGGTAAAAGTCGAGTGCGCTTGGCATGAAAGTGTACCTGAAAATAGAAAATTTACGATTGAAAAAAAGAACAAAATAAGAGTAAATGTTTGGCATGATATTTTCTGAAGTTCACGCTAATATCACCATGGCTGTTGAAAAGTAGCCGAAACGTCGGGTAAAAAGTAAATAATAACAAATAAATTGCGATAGAATCAGTCAAAAAGTGGTTTTATTTCAATAAAATGTTTGTCCTGTAAATTTTGCGTCGTATATGGAAAAAATAATAAGGAGACGGAATGTTAGCGCTGCATTTTGTAATCCTAGGTCCATGTACCTAACTATACAGACATACATACGATCACGCCTTTATCCCCGGAGTGTTAGGCAGAGGTGAATTAACACAGACATTTCACCAATGTATTAGGTCCCACGTAATAGGGGGTGAGCCTATTGCCGTTTTCCGGGCACTATTGTTGACTCCAGTCATGTATAGGCTGAGTCTGGACTGTAGGTATATATCTGTCCTATAACCTAACTATAGCTATAAAGATATGGTATTTAAGTAGCATGTTAACTTCAAATTTCGTGTTATTGCATTACCAACTGACTCAAATCTCTCACAGTACTTACTTGTCATAAGGCTTAGGACTGCCGCTGAGCACATGTCGGGCGGTGATTTCATAGGAATGTTGGTAGTTTTCAACATGCTCCTCGGAATACAAATCAGCGTTGGTCTGCCAATAGTTTCCAACAAAGTTGATAGCCTTCGGGTCGGTGAAGTCTATTTTCTTGTCGAACTGTATTACACAAAATAAATTATAATTGTATACAAACGCATAAAAATATGTACACACGTAACAGTTAAAATACTTACGGCCTTGAAGTGACCCTGTTGCAGGTATTGGAAGAAGGTCTTCTCGTAAGAATCCAAGAAACGGACCGGCTCAAAGTTCTTCTCACTGTGAACGTCATAGTAGTTGCTCCTTTGAGTAAATGGTGTAAAACCGTTACTCAATTGTGGATAGTATCCAGTCTTGAATGGCAGATACCAAGAAAACTCAGGAATATCACCTAATCCATTAGAGTAACGTTCTAAACCATAGCGAGCCATCAGTTGCTGATAGAAGTAGAAATAGATCTCGCCGCGACGTTCTTTGAATTCTCCGAATTTCTCAGAGGTCCACCAGAAAGGTAGGTGAGTATGGAAATAATAGTAGTAGGCGTTTAATCCAATATCCTCAGTGAAGTATGCTAGCCTCTGTTCTGCGTTAGGGTAGGTTAGTGAGCTAGAGTAATTGGTGTAGAACACATAGTTACCCTTTTCTTTTACTAAACCGTACTCTGAAGCCCACTTGTTCATACCGTGATACATTACACCGTACTGTTTGAAGAAAACTTCCATATTGAAGAAATATTCAGGATAGAGTTCGTAAGGAGATGGGAGTACCATTCCATGAGTGTCAGCCCTTTGAAGCACGGCAATGTAATATGCGTATAAGAACTGTCCTTCGTTAAGGTACATCTTGGCCCAAGCCGCGGTGTTGTAAAAGGTTTCGAAGTCCTTAGCGTAGTACATAACATGGAAGAGAGCAATGGTCTCATCCCTCATCCTTTCGTAAAAGATCGAAAATTCATGGTATTTGGGCATGTAACCTGTTCTATACAATGTCAAAAACTCTTCAACAGCTTTCTTGTTCTGCAAATATAAAGTAAGAAATTAGGTAAGTATGTGGCATCAACTAACATTGAAAAATTAAATTTTGCTAGGTATTATTAAAAGGTATATATATGAGATATATATTGTTTAAAATATTTACAGAGTATTTGTCCATGTTAGATTCAATGTTGTACTTCAAGCCAATTTTGTGACAGTCTGCCGAATGGTCATCTTCGTCTACTCTTTCAAACAGAGAGAGAACCTTCTTCTGGCGAAGAACGAAGTCAGCATCAACTGTTAATTTAAGAAAAAAATGGATGTGAGTTTATTGGTCTACAGAATGTTGCTAAGGGTCAATTCAGACCAGGCGGAAAATGCTCGAGCACTCTTTAAGTTGGTCAATAAATATCCACCTTATTCTATTTATCCAAGAACGAAAATAGTATGCAGTAGCATGATAAGAGTGTAGCGCGTTGTTGCATACTATTTTTAGCTTTGTCGAAATGAGACAACGTTGGTATTTAATTAAAACGAAAATTATTCAAAATGTTAAATTTGGAACCCGAAACGAGATTACTTGGAAGTAAAAAATATATTATAGGAAATTTAAAATTAAATGTCCACAAGTAAACCAAAAAAGGAAACTCAATTTTTTTAAGACTTAGTGATTCCAATTATAGTTGATTAAAATATAAACTTACCAGACTTAAATTTCCAGTCACTTTTTGGGACGGCCACGCCCAAAGTGAGGGCCACAAGGCCAGTGAGGATCAAGACAGTCTTCATCTTTCCACAACCGCAGTCAACTGTGCCTCATCAACCCGTATTGGTACTTTTTATACCCATCGATGTTTATCGTTTTTCTTGTACTATTTGTAGTGATAAACATATTATGCTTTTTTATCTTTATCTTAGCACCTTTATTGTGACCTTTATATGAATGAGTACAGTATGCAATACATAGAGAAAGTTATTAACAACCTAAACCTAACAAATATGTCTGTCATACAAGATTAAAATAGCAGATGACTTAATATTTCTTAGCAAAATTACACACCGACGATATTTAGTGGATTAGAGTGTCTATTGAATTTAAAAGATGAAAGAAATTATTAAATGACTATGAAATTATCGTTTACTTTTTAAATAAATAATAATATTTTTAGGTTATAATAAATCTTAGGTTAATAAAAATTTTAAATGTGCAATGTTGCATTAGGTGAATACGGTTCATATTTTTAAGGCCCTGTCTTTAGGTACTCGTTAACTACTTGAAAAATGCGTATTTTTCGTCATCCATTTGATCATATTTTAGTAATACTACACAATAGATTTTTTTGTGCGTATATACGATTTGTTATTTTAAAATTTCATGTACACGAAATTTACTACCCTAGTACCCTAGTACTTGAAATGAATTAACGATGGCAAAAACATGTTATCAGAAAAGGAGTAAAGCACTTACGTTCACCAATAAAAATGGATTACACTGATTTGATTGCTGTAATCTAAAAGTTAATTGCAATTTTAGAGCCTATTATGATTTTGTCAATTGCAGTGGCGTCAGAATTCTTCTTCTGTCGAGTCGACGGCATGTCGTGTCATATTTTGTTTGCCCAGTATGTAGCCACTCCGAAACCGTTCTCAGAGGCGCTCATGAGTTCCTCCGAAGTACACGTGCTTGGGCAGGCAGCACACGTTAACAGGTGGGTCAAGTCTGCGGCGTAGCTCCGCACTCACACAGTGGGTCCACCTCGTCCGAAAGTCCACCTAATCCGGTTTTCGTTACTTCGTCCGACCTCGCCCGAAGTCTATTTAAGGACTTACAGTTGGTCCAGGCAAGGTCCCATCCAGGGGAAAGGTTCTCTGAGAGCGGGATGAAGGGGATAGATGATCTCTGTGCTCCTCACAGGTCAACTCTGGTTAGACAGTAGGAGCAACGCACGCGTAGAAGCTCTTGCGTCTTTTCTATCTATGTGTCACACAAGAGTGATTGTGCATGGGGTATCGCTGATCCCTCTGGAGCTTACACATCTCGATGGATGAAGTTACCTCTCTAAGCACACTGGGTGGTGCAATACTGGATAGGTACAGTGTGCGTAGAGATCAAATAAAAATAAGCTGAAGGTAAAAGATCCCAGGAAAGTGACATTTTCTCCTACCCAAACGACATATTCAAGACCAACTTGATACATTAGCACTTATCAAAGGGTCTGTGGCCAGTATACACAATATAAATATTGCTATATATCATCGATATTAGAAAGCTTTGGAAAGTTAATCTTAGTCTTTAGAGCTAGATAGCGGAAACGGGATCAGAATTTCGAGCGGGTGGAGCCACGGCCACAGCTAGTATAGAATAAAAATATAACACATAAATCTTTATTATCTTGCTATCGATTATCCGGTTTTGTTTTTGTTTAAATTTTGATACGCTACAATGTTTCACAATGTAGTATGTGCCTACAATGAGAATAATATTTTTGTAGGTACATAATAAAAAGCGTACCTATCAACTGAAATTTATATAAATACTAGTAGTTCTGTGAACAGTAGACCTCATGAGCACCCCCTGCCATATTTTTCTGGCACCCTTAATCAAATCTGGACTAAAAATATATTTTTTTGGGTTTAAACAGCCCTGGAAGTTTTTTAATTAATTCATTTATTTCTACGAAAAATGTGATGATGATGTACAAATTGTTATTCAGGTAATGTTCAGCTGGTACTTAAAAAATTAAGTATGAAACTAAAACCCTACTACTGCAAAATCACGCTCCAAAAAATTAAGTTTAAAACTAAAACCCGACTACTGCAAAATCTACTCTAAAAAGTATTAAACAAGAAAATATCGACACCTCTGGGTTCAATTGGCGTATAAACCAAAACACGACTTTTCAGGAGAGCAAAAAAACGATTTTATTTTTAGAAAAAAAATCATAACTTTTTTATTTTAGAAGCTACATAAAAAATTCCAAAGAGAAAGATTCTTAGAATTTGGGGATGAAGAAGGCTAAATCATTCAATCATATCTATCTTCTTTGGTTTAGAAGTTAGCATGGATATACGTCTTAGAAAATACCAATTTATGGTGTATACACCCCATGAAAATTGGATGAAAAACCAAATATGGATATAAGCTGTACTTATATCCATATTTGGTAAAATTAAGTTCACATTTACTGATGTAAAAGCACGTAACTGTAGATTTTTTTGCTGTAAAAACTATTTACTTTGCACATCAATAGAATTATAATTAATAAAAACAATCTCGATACTGTTAGAATGTGGCAGAATTACATTAATATTAGTCTTACTACAGAATTGTGGTCGATATATACGAAATTAAACTACCAGAAACGAAATTAACTTAGTTTTATTAAATAAAACAGATAATTATGGCACACATTATCAGTCATGATCAGATTACCAAATTAATAAAGGCAATTATTTAAATCTGTAGCTCTTCCACAGCCATCTCTCCTTTACCGCGACTTCCTCAGGGTCCTCAGGGTCTTTGTCTTTAATTCAGCGGCACTTGAACAGAGCCTGCACCATTTTGACCGTGGAACGCGCCAACTTATAGATAAGCTTTTGCCCCTCAGACGATTCCAACTTGTTATATAGCGGTTGCAAGTGGTCTCGTTTGGCCCTGGCTACCGCTGTCCTGGTGGCGCGTTTTGCATCTTTGTACGCCTCGCGGTCATCGGAAGATTTGGACGCTTGCCACTTTTTTAAGGAGGGCTTTCTTCACCCTGATCTCTCTCTGCACTGTGTCGTTCCACCACTAAGTGTCCCTGTCATAGATGCGTCCACCCTTAGACGTACCGAGCACCGCCGTCCCCGCCTCAAGGATAGCTGCCTGAATCCTGTCCCAGCAAACCTGTACTGGTTCGTCTACAGCATCAGCTCACTTGTCACCGATAGCTGAGACGAGACTTTGGGACTTGGCTTCACCACCACCTGATTCTGCGTTGGCCACGCTCGGCGCGTTTGTCTTTGAGTTTCACGCGGAGGTCCATGACAAGGAGACGGTGTTGGCTAGTGAGACTCTCTCCGGGTATTACCTTGCAGTTGGCCACCCTGCTGATGCTATGCCTCTTAGTGAGTAGGAAATCGATCTGGGTAGCGTGCTCTCCGCTCTTGCAGGTGACGAGAAGTTCGGCTTTCTTTTTGAAGAACCTGTTCACGACGGCAAGTTCGGTGGCCGTACACGTTTTGAGGATGTGCTCACCCTCTGGGTTACGGCTACCGTGTGCAAAACCGCCGTGGGCATGTCCAAACTCCTCACACTTGTCACCCACATGACTGTTCGTGCAGTGGTTTTACTTTAGCAGAATCGAGGGCCAGGGCCTTGATTCTGCTAAAGCAAAACCACCGTCATAACACGAACACTGTAATAATTTTTTGAATTTTTACCATTTAATTTAAGACTTTAAAGCAATGTTTGTAAAATCTAAAATTAAATGGCCTATTGTATAGTGAACGAAAGCGTGTAGTAAAAATATCGTCATTTAATTTTGGACTTTAATTCTATAGCAATAAAGTCTAAAATTGAATACCATTTTTTGCAATGGATATGGTTTATACGTCCATATATGTTATTTAAATGTTTGGATTTACGACCTCAATTTTAAATTACGTTTAAGAAATATATTTATTCGTCACGGCGTAAAAACCATTTACAATCAAGGCAGATCTTACGCCCCGGGTTGGTAAAAATCTTGGTCATAACGTCTTACTAAAAATTTAAAAAAGAAAAATTTGGCTGTTACATTAACATTTTATCTTTTTTGTGGTAGGATGATCTGAATTTTTTGGGTCGTAAAAGCATTTTTTTCGCGAATTTGAACATTTTAAATATACAGATCGATAGAGAAAAAAATTCTGAACTAAACGGTGTATATAACTCATTTTGGCCAAAATGGTTTATACGCCAATTGAACCCAGAGGTGTCGATATCAATAATAGCCGTGATCGTATGCCACATAATCTAACAAAACAATAGATTCTAAGGAAAAGTGTTATACGACCACGGCTATTCTTGATGTTTTCGTGTTTATTACTTTTAAGAGCGTGATTTTGCAGTAGGTAGTCGGGTTTTAGTTTTAAACTTATATCTTATTTATATTATTTTGGGGCAAGCAACACCCAATAATTTATACATATTTGAAATATGCTAATTGAGCCCTTTAATTAGATACCAAACACGGTCTATTTTTCTCAAGTTTATTTTTTAACGCTACTGCGTTGTGACACTGATGTGGCGCCCCTCTAGCGATCATTAAGTACTCTTAATGATCGCTAGAGGGCGCCACATCAGTGTCACAGTCAGTGACACGTCAGTCTATAACCAGTGGAAGTGTCCAGTTAGTACTTAACTCTGGTTGAAGAGCTATGAGGGAACAAATGATCGTACATCTACATACATGCAACAAACATAGCCTGTCAAAATCATAAACCTTTTTGGCTCGGCCGTAATCGGATAAAAAGGAAATCCTGTGCTATAGTTATGTACATACCAGCTACCAATTTATAGTACAATAATTATGTTACTGTCACCACACACAGAATAAAAGTACATTACATGACATATTATTATACACATGAAATAATAAAATTAATCCAATCAGTATAAATATCAATCAGCGGACCCCAGACTCCGAGGTGAGAGCCTTGGGTGCAACCAGGACCACGCAAAGATGATGTCGAGTACAATATCATATAAACAAAAATGTCAAAAAAAAATGTTAACGCAAAGTGTTCAAATTTTCAAGCCCTAAAATCAAACTCTTAAAAAGCAAGTTCTTAAAAAACTGCTACAGTAAACTTCTCCTTTTTTTCCTCTAATCTATTTTTTTATAACGAAGGCCGCCCATTGAACATTCAATTGTAGATGTATATGCTACCTACTTGTCTCTGCTGTAAATCTACTGGTGTACGATAAAATATTATCTATCTATCTAAATATCACCTTTACAAGGCATAATTTTTCTCACTACAACCTGTGAGGAATCGTGTCCTTGATGTTTCAGCCAAAAATCATCAAAATCCGTTCATAAATAACGTGACAGCAAACTTACTCCCTTTTCTCCCCCATTTTCCCTCTCATCAAAAAAAGCTTTCGAGAAAAGTTGAGTTTTAAATCGGAGAACATGAATGCCAAGTTTGATAAAAATCGGTTAAGTAGTGCGCCCTCTAGACCGGACCGGACTGACAAACAAACTGACATAGATACGGACAAAAGCAAAAGCGGCCACCTTGTCGAAACGGAGACTGTCGCAGTAACTATTTAGTAATCTGTGCTGTCGCTTGCTTCAGTTGCTTCGCTCGCTCGGCAAACTAGTTGTTAACTACAGCTTTACCAACGTGTAATTCTGATCGCGCTTCTATGTTTTTTTTTGTTTAAAACCTTCCGTGGAACTTGCACCTACTATATTTGAAAAATCAGCCCAATTGGTCGAGCCGTTTATATTTAGACTAGCTTTTGCCCGCGGCTTCGCCTGCGTGGATATCGGTTATCGCGACCAAACATAGCCTATGTCATTTTTCAAGGCCTAGTCCACCCCTATATCGGTTCAGTGGTTTATGCCTGAAAGCGTAACAGACAGATAGACAGACAGAGTTACTTTCGCATTTATAATATTACTAGCTGACCCCGCGAACTTCGTACCGCCTTTTTTAAATTTTTCTCGCCGTAAGAACCATCCTCGTACTTCAGGGAATATTCTACAAAAAAAAATTAGCGAAATCGGTTCAGCCGTTTTCAAGATTTGCGCTTAGCAACACATTTAGGGATTCATTTTTAGGGTTCCGTACGAAAAACGAAACCCTTATAGATTCGTCATGTCTGTCCGTCCGTCTGTCTGTCCGTCCGTATGTCACAGCCACTTTTCTTCGAAACTATTATAAGGCCTATGCTGTTGAAACTTGGTAAGAAGATGTATTCTGTGAGCCACATTAAGAATTTCACACAAAAATAAAAAAATGCATTAAATTTTGGGGGTCCCTATACTTAGAACTGAAACTCATTTTTTTTTTTTTTTTCTTCAAACCCATGCGTGTGGGGTATTTATAGATAGGTCTTTAAAAATAAACTGAATAGTTTGCGCGAGAGACACTTCCAAAGTAGAAAAATGTGCCCCCCACAGAGAATGATAAATCTAAAAAAAATATATGATGTAAATTGCCATGCAAACTTCCACTAAAAATTGGTGCGAACGAGATCCAGTCAGTCAGTAGTTTTTTTCATCGTCATAAACCGCAATTTTCGCCTTTGCTACTACGGAACCCTTCATGGGCGAGTCCAACTCGCACTTGGCCGATTTATTATATAATAGATTATGTATAGGTAGCTACTAGAAAAAACACAAGATGACATTCAGAAAGTAAGAGAGACCTAGGTACATTTATATTTACTTTGATGCTAGGAACTAAAAACGTTAGATAGTGATGTTGTTTTTAATTAATGTGTGATCATATTGTTTAAAATTTAATAATCTAAAGTAGATTATAAATTTAACTATTATCCTTGAGGTTTTGTTATTGTATCGTGGTAGGTAGTACCTGGAACCAGTCAAACACTGAAAACCTGATCTCTTCAGTACCTACCTTGTAAATTCATGAGGTGGCTATCTTTTGTTCATTTTAGTAGATATTTTAAATGATACATTTTAGCATCGTACTTATTTAAAATCTACTATAAATACAGAAAGGTAACAATAGAAGTGCATTAGCTCCATCTCCAGCCGCGATGTAAAACTGTCCGCCACCTTTCTTTTCATTGTATAGATGGCGTGGCGTTCAAATACTTTAGTTATATTTTTCAAACACAGATGGTGCTACTTACTCATAAGTACAATCTAATGGTTAGCTGTTACTGTTAGTTTATAATAGATGGCGTTAGTTGATTATAAAATGCCACTATGAGTGAGTTTAGGATGTTTTGCTAAATAATATTATGTATGTTCTTGCTTCTATACTCTATACTATTGTATAATTGTATAGTGGTCGTGTCTGTACATTGGAGATATTTAAAAAAAATACTTGGGTTATGTTATGTTAACGATACTGAACACGAAAATATTTTTTTTTAATTTCCTGTCTGTTTATCTGCAAAAACTACTGGATGGATTTTGATGCGGTTTTTTTTGTTAGAAAGGGCTTGCTCAGACTTAAAATCTTACGTTTGTTTGATTGGAATCGGTTGAGTAGAACCGAAGATATGAGCAAAGGTCGCGTTAACCGAGATGCACGCGGGCGGAGCCGCGGGCGGAAGGCTAGTATTTAATATTTTCATACAATATTCTACCGTTTGTTTTATGATAAGGTCATTCGTTCTGATTCGTCAACTTCATTTTGGGCAGGGTGACTCTTTTGTTAACTTCGTTATGGATAAACGGCACCATTGAGAAGCCGCAATGAATTAAAACAATAAACAAAATTATCATATTCAAGTCTATTTCACAGTATGCTTTATCTGCTGCATGCGTCTGCTGCTGCGGTCTGCGGTTGGCCAGTGACGTAAGTGACGTAAGTGACGTAAGTGACGTAAGTGACGTAAGTGACGTAAGTGACATAAGTGACGTAAGTGACGTAAGTAATTTTTATAGTCATACCTTTAACTATAAAAATTAAAAACCTAATTGCAGTCCCTACTTTAAAAAAAGAACTTGAAATACCTATATCTATATTCAGCTACCTATACTCGCACAATGAAGTTCAACTAACAAATCAAGGGTACACACACACACATACCTATACCTACCAGGCAGTTGAATTACCTCACCTTTTTTCAACTTGTAGAGGCGGATTTTTAAGATACCTATCGAAGTTATGAAAAAGTAACAATTCTAAGGGTGCATATTTTATAACAACATCCTTATCAAACTTCTGTGGTGGTGGACCCTCGCAAAGGAATCATAACCTTTAATGAAGTACTTACCTACTCCCCGTCGACCCAAAAAGTTTTTCGCAATTTCAGTCTATCTGAATAATACATATACTAGGCCGTCAACTCATCAGCCTGAAGGTGTCGGAGGCCTGAATTCAACATTACTAAAAAGTCAAATCAATCATCCCAACTCACTTATCTATGTCGTCACAAGTTAGCTTCCTATTACCAACATAATTAATATAAAAACCTTCTAGGTTTTATACAAATAAAATTGTACCAAATAGTGTAATCCCAGTGAGGTATTAAAAAAACAGATAAGCAGTTAATAAAATTTTATATATATTTTCAACAATATTCTTTATAACTTGTACATACAAATCATATACATATTATATAGTTAATGAATGTGGGTGAGATCTATCCAGCTGATTGTAAGTAACTGATATAAATATATTAATAATGATGGATAATTAGTATTACATTAATTATGGTAGGTGTAGTCAGTCACAATACCCTAATATTTGCGATATTTATCTAAATTACACAGAATAGATGAACTAAATATGCAATATAATAAAACCTGTAGATATTTAATACATACTATATTATTTGACACATTAAAGAATAACTGTACATTCGTGTACTTTTTCAAATAAATATTAAAATATTTAGTATTGATGCGAACTACGAAACCTAATCAAATACTATAATAAATAAATAACTTTACTGATAAATAATATTAATTTTATCGATATTGAGATACATACAACTTTTAACAGACCTGCTTAATCAGGTGTAAAATAATAAAAGACCTATTCCATGTGTGGAACCACTATTTCAGGTGAATGTTTGTGGTAGATTAGGACGTCTTGGAAGATCATGTTGTGGAGTCCTTCCACCTGCCATGGATAAATAGGTTTGTTGACTGGGAAGCCAAGAGGATCGTCAGTAAGGTAGCGAGCACCGGTTTCGAAGCCAAATGAGGTACTGGGGTCGAATCCAGTGCCGTAGGGAATAGCTGGTGCACGATATTCGGAGATGTAGACCATCAATACAAACGGCATGCCACCAACGCGACCTGTGAATAGTAAAATACATTAATGTTCACTTAATTATTATGGTTTAATAACTTGCCTAAGTAATGACGATAAATATAAAGCACTGTTCATTAATATTTTATTGAGTCTTAACATTATGAATCGGTGCTAAAATATAATTACAAATATAATGCAAATACAGCGTCAGCCTCTCTGGCGCGGCGGTTGTGAACGCGACTGCTACGCAGGGGGCGCTTGTTGAATTCCCGCTCAGTGCAAATATTTGTATTAATAAATAAATGGTTATTAGCATTGGTCTTGTTGTGCCTCGAAGAGCACGATATGCCGTCGGTCCCGGTTGTCATACGAACATATGGCTGTCGTTGCGGGTAGTTGAAGCCCTAAAAACTCCTGGTCTAAGTGCACACTTCGCTATCGTCAATAGGTTGTGGAGGTCAGATGGCAGTTGCTTCACGGCAAATATCAAAGATCAGGCAAACCCGCAGTTAGACTAGATAAGCGGACCCCAGACTCCAAGGTGAAATGTTTGGATGCGACTGGGATTAACACTAGAATGAAGAACAAGATAATGAAAATACAATTTATTTGCAGCTGTGCGAGGGTTAGATGAAACAGCCAAACAGGCAATAAAATCTGATAGCAATCAATAGAATAAACATACCCTTAGGAAGCACCAGATGCTGAGGCACTTGAATGAGGTCATCAAACTTATTGATAACGAATTGACCTTTGCCAGTTAATGCTTTTTGCACCTTCTCATAAACTTCGTAAGTCGTACTCCATTCTTCACCAGCGTTTACGTTGTCATCAGAGTTACGAGTAATTACGCTTTCGCCAACGGGTACTAGAAATTGATTAAAGATTTTTTTAAAGTTTATTTTGGTTAACTTACAAACTATAGAGTTATTCTGCATAATTTTCAATAACATAGTTAACTAATATCAATTATTGTAGTTTGAAATTTGATAAGTAGGTATTATTGCTTATCCCGAATAAACAGTGATCATATTTGAATGCATATTTTTTGACGAAGACGTAGTAAAATCAAATATATTTTTTGAAGACAGACTTCTGCGATCTGCTTGCATTCAAGAGCATTGATGTCATGAAAAGTACGGGCTGATGTAGACTTTTTTGTCATCAATAGTAACTCATAATGTAAAAATATCAACTTACAATCGTGTACAAACTCATCAAACAGGAAGAAGTTTTGGCTGTTCTTGTGTAGTGGAATTTCACCGCCATGGCTATTGTATTTAGGAGCTAAGAAGAACCTCACAACAACGCTCTTGGCAACTTCGCTCTTGACACCAACGCGGATCTGGAATACTTTGTGGTTCAGCCTGGGACGCTGGACTAGAACGCTTCCTGAGTGTTTAGCTAAAAAAGATAATACATTAGATAGTTAAAACATAGCAAATTAGTATTAATTTTACTAATATTCTTTTACAAAATAATATAAAGAAAAAAATGCTGAGATGACTGCAAATAGAGATGAATGGAAAAAGCACACACATGTTACGCTGACCCCAACCCAATAAACTTAGGGTGAGGGCAGGAGAATGATGATGATGATGATGATTAAGAAAAGAAACAAAACAAAACAAAATCAAAAAAATAACAAACGTACTCTCTTCCATGGTAGAGTGGAGGTAGCTGGAAACGTTCATGTAAGTATGTTCGAAGTAGGTGACCAGCTTATCAACGTCAACTTTTTTGATAGCCACTTGAGGTAGAGCTAACTCTTCACGTTTATAATAAGGGAGTTGTTCTTGCCATAATTCGAACAGATTCAGGACACGCTTCCAAATCATATAGAAAGCAGGGTCGCGCAAAGCCGTTTGATAGTGCTCCAAGACTGAAGGAACTACCAATGGTATATACCTACGAAAATAAAAACATAGTTTTAGTCAAGTTAATAATACCTTTAAACTATTTCAGTAGTTATATATTGACATACTGGTGATAATAGTTTGCGTTTGTATGGTGTTCATGAAGTATAGTATTGCCCAAAACCTTCTTCCAGATGTTGATAAAGTTTCTGTAGTACTTTGTATTAGGAGAGTCAACATTGGCTTCAATTACTCGAGCTAGATCCTCAATTGCTTCCGTAACACGCAGATTAATGTGTTCACCCACATTCTGAATGAGAAATAAAATTATTAGCATAAGCTGTACTAAGAGTTACCTTTTAACTTTAAATAATATAAATTTTGTTGCACTTACATTTATAATGTAACCTTGGTCAATAGCTTCACGAATGCGACGTTCGTAATCATTAATTGCTTGCATTTCATAAGCAAATTCTGGTTGGTCGAGGTGGAAGTGGTTTGGTCTAACAGGATAAGGAATACCATTATTGTACAAAAGAGCAGGTGAATATCCGTCTTTTACAAATTCTTGTCCGAGATCTGGAATTTCTCCAAGACCATTGGACAATCTTTCCATGTAATAACGAGTTAATATTTGCTTATGGATAAACCAAAACCATTCCCCACGTCTGTCTTTACCTCGACGAACTACCTCACCACCAAGCCAGCTAGGTTGAGCGACGTGGAGGTTGTAGTAAACAGTACTAAGTTTAAAGTCGTGGGTGAAGTAGGAGACAGGCGTGTTGTGCTGGTAGCCTGTGTAAGGCCATATTGTAGCATTCCATCTGATGACAACATTATCGTCCCATTTGTATGTAGTGGGATAGTGGTCAATATCTTTGAAACCCTGAACATTAATCCTTTGTGCAGTAGTCAGAACTTCAGCATTATTAAAGAACGATGGGAATATTTCATAAATGTGGGGAACAAATATTCCTTTTGTGTCTTTTCGTTGGAATATCACTACAGTGAGAACGTAAGAGTATAAATATTCATTCGTGCGTTCTCTGAGGTAAACGGCAGTCTTGTAGAAGGTGTCATAGTCTTTAGCAGAATAAAGCACGTTGAACAAAGTTTTTGCCTCAAATCTATGCTCTTTTTGGTGCACATTGAAAGGAACAGCCTTAGGAAGGACCCACTTATACTCCAACATTTGCATGTATTCTGTCACAGCGCTTACATTCTGCAACAAACAAAAATAGCACACGTGTTAACGCGGGTACCTACATAAAGTAAGTAAGTAAGTAAGTAAGTAAGTATATCTTTATTGTGCACACCATGGAGAAAAACAAGTATCATTAAGTAGTACATTCTAGGTATAAACAATAGGCGGCCTTATCACCTAGTGGCAATCTCTTACAGGCAACCTTTGGATGGAAAAAAGAGTTCGAGTCTTTGTTCGGGTAGTGTGGTGTACAAAGTCTGTTTTACATAATACTATTTCATATTTTTTTTTTTTACATAATACTATCTTAATGTATAAAAATTAATTGTAATGATTTTCTAGAACAAAAGACACATACGGCAAAATGCTCAATGTTCTTCTCAAGCTTCCAGGTTTTAGAGATGGTCTCGATAGATTCCTCATGACTTGGTTCTTGAAGACGGAAGAACAAATTCATCAAATCAAACTGGTGCTGTACGAAGACTGGGTCACCTAAAATAGCCAATGACATCTTTACGTATAAAATATGAAAAAAGTGCTACTTGTGTGGTACAGAAATCATATACCCTTACATAAGCATACACAATAGTTTACACATATACCTACTCAGTATGTAGGTATCACAGTGAAAGGAAAATATTTCTTTACTCTGTTCAGAAGACGTTGAGGTATTCCACAAATATTCGGCTAATACCTATTGAGAAACGACCGTCGTAATGTCCCAATGAGTGTAGGTCAGGCTAGGATTTCAACTTCGTCCGGAAAGTACTCATTTATTTATTTAATTTATTATTATTACAATAGTTTACACAAATTCAATAAATTTATCCTGTAAACCCAGATAGGGAATATACTCGTAAAAAATCCTGTAACTCGACATCACAAAGAAAGTTGCTAAAAATTTTATTTGAAGCTAATCTGAGCTCAAACGATGTAGAAATTGGTTGAGTTTTTGAAAAATACACACACCAATTTAACATCTTAATAACAAATTCTTCTGCACGTATATTTGTCACCAAACCGGCTAAACTGATTTGGATGAAACTTTAGGTGTAAGTTGCTAATAAGACATAAAAGCCTTTACTTAATAAAGTTTATAATTTAATGCATGTGATTGGCATCTAAACTGGGCAATATTTTATTTTTATCCAGGTCCCCAAGGTTAATCGGAACGTGATCACCATTCCTCGCCGGTGAAGCCGCAAGTACCTAACAGCTAGTTGATAATAACTAAATGTAATTATGGATATAATGTGTAATTAATCGAATCCCTTTGGCTTTAACTGAACTCTGTAAAATTTCTAGTGTGGTGTATTTTTCTAATAGTTTAATTAAATATATAATTTAAAACCAGTAGTGGAAATTTAAAATTCATCGAAAAGCTTGGTAAACGACCAACCACCGAGATGTTAATAGATACAAAAACCAGACATGACGCAAACGAAAAGTTGAGGTTTGCCACCTTCACGACTATTACAGAACCATGAACCATGAGATCTACATCAAAGACCGCTCTTAGGAACCGCGTTTCTAAGGTTTCCAGAAATTTTACATAAAATAAATGCAATTGAAACTTACCAATTTTAGGTGCAGATTTTTTGACGGGATCAGTAAGGCCCCCGGCCGCCAAAAGGGCCAGTACACACAACACCAAACGAGCCATACTTGCCAGTGCCGATGTAATGTCATCCCCTCATATTTATAGGCAACATTGCGTAGATAATAGTGTATCTATAAAGGTAAATTGTATCTTAGGTCAATTAATAATTGGTGTATTTATAAAAACACGTTGTAATGAAAGTGTAACAATTAAACAGAGGAGACGAACAAATGACTTTCATTTTGATCTTGTATCAAAGATAACCGTGTAACTACCCCGTTATATCTAAGTTTTGTACGGTAATCTTTCTACGTGGATATACATAGCTCTCAGATGGAGTCAAAGTCACGAACTTAAGCAATAAGCTCTCAACAATAGGTAACAAGCATCAATTGTGATGACAAAGTATGTGTTAATTCCATGAATTTGTTATGCACTTTCATAGCATGTTCTATTCAACCTATGTGTGTATGTAAAATGTAAAAATGAAGTGACCAATAAATAGAATAAATACATATCAATACTACTTTAACCCACATCGTGACTCTTTCTCGTAAAACCTCATAAATATCGTCTATTGAGTTGTTTGAGTGGGTTTGATTAATAAACATCCAAACATGTTCACTGACATTTCTATATTAATGGCATAGTAAAATATGTTCGTAGCCCTGTATGATTGTTTAGAACCTACACCCGAAACAGATCGTCGTAGATACTCGAGTCGAGATATCGTAAAACTACATCTTATGTAAGAAAATTTCACCTAGTTTGACAGTAAATATATTGCTCAAGATTATTTCCACACATTAGTTCTATAAACACAGAAAGTTTACAAACATGTAACCCGTACGCTTAAACAAATGTGACGAAAATGATATTTAGTTTATTTTGTAATTCCATGAAATCAATACAAATCGCTTCTGACATAAGAAAACTTAATTTCGTCATGTAGCCACGCAATATCGTGAATGTTTTCGAATAACTAAATGTCACGTCAATTGTTATCGCTTCCTAACTGCAGCAATATGAGTAAAAATCTGTTGCACTCGTCCATGGATAAGACATAGTAACCTACATGTAGTAAGTACATTTTCCATCAGATGGACCGTGTGCTTCTTTGCAACCTAAGTGTTATAAAAAAATAAAATCAAACCTTACCTGGTCGGAGGAATCTCTCTCTGTGATAATAGAACATCAGATTCAAATGCCGTTTCTCCACAAGAAGACACGGTGAGCAATTGGTTTTATTTGGCTCTAATTGTATGAAAAGTATAGGCACTCCAATACTTACCGTAAAAAAATTTTTGGCCACTAACTCCTATTTGAAAAATTTTGTATGGAAGTAGGTACAACAAAATTCAATCAAATGACAGTTTCATAATCAATCAATCAATCAATTAGCCTATTACAGGCCACTGCTCGACATAGGCCTCTCCCAATATGTGCCACGTTTGCCGCCAGTTTCATAAAGAAAATGCAAATAACTATGCTTAAATCTGCACTCTTACGTCCAAAATTAAAGTAAATATTGACGGTGAGTCAATATAAACGGTAGCAAGAATAGCATAACAAAGTGCTTTGACTTTCTGAAAGTCTAAGGAAGTAATTCCTGAAGTTGCTACGTGTTCCAACCTAGATGCAAGGGATTGAAAACTAATAGCCACTTTATATTACCCAATGAGGAAAATGGAATAATCACGAACACCGGGTAATTTCACAGCACTATCTTTATTGTATTAGAAAGCATTTTATTATAATGTTAAACACCAACTAGCGGAACGTGTTCTGGCTTCAGCCGGGCATAAATTTGTAAAAATGTAACATGATACGTATCTTCAATGGTGACGCTCTTTTCAGAGACTTTGCCTTCAGCTTACCATCAGGCGAGGCGAAGTCAAATTGACGTGTCCTATATAAAAAATAAAAACTAAAATATCCTTTAACCCTTATATTACAACTTCAGTAGCAAAATTTCAAAAAATCCTTCCTTAGCGGATGCCTGTAACTTAAATAGCATCTACTGCCAAAATTGTATATCAAGCAGTTTGGGCTCTGCGTTGATGAATCAGTATCCGTGTAGTGACGGAGAAAGAATACACATCTCATTCGAAGGGTGTCGTAAGAGACGGCTAACGGAAAAATATGCAGACTGTATCACTGCGAGAGAAGGAAAACTCGAAATAAAACCCTGTACCAACCCGTCTGGCCAGCGGAAACAGTAGATCTAAGCCTCCCAACATTGGGAGAGGCCAGGCCAGTCGAGACAAGTATTTTTATTTGTATAGATAGATAGATCAGGTGCACTTGTATGTGATTGTACCTACCTCTACCTTTACTTAAAACAAGAATTTAATTCAGTTGTGAGGGACATACACAATGTAAGTAATGCCTGACCAGCACCATGATCATCCTTATAGCGATTTCCACGTAGTACCTAAAATGGGGTGAATAGGGATCAAAGGGTGAATAGGGATAAAATGGTCGTTAGATTTTTTAAATAATTTCTCTCCCGAATTCCAAGTATCTAATCAGATATTATTGATAACTCTGCTCATTATTACATTGAACTAATCCATAATTTGACTTGAAAGAAAATAACTACAGAATTCAGCTGACCATTTTATCCCTATTGTTTTTTTTTTGATCCCTATTCACCCGATAGTACCGGTACCTATCAAAACTTGGCACTTTGTAGGTAAACAAAAGATTTAGTAATAATACTGTTATTTAAAAAAACAAAAAAATAAGTAACTATAAAAAATAATCTGCTAAACGATCGGGGCCTCCTTACCAACCTACTATTATAAATGCGTTTGTTGTCTTGTCCTCCACTCTATGAAGCCGACTCATTAGTAAAACAGCTCATATGAAATGAGCAATTTATTAATCGAGAGTCATATTAAAATTGTTAGAAAAAGGTACAGTGCTGTGACAAGAGCCAATATATCACTCGAACTGCTTCACACACCGCCCGGCCATGTCCGAAGTTTTGACGTATGAGTAATTTATTGGCTAAAAAAATAAATTACCGGATTGCCCACACATTTGTTGTGCTCAAGGTGGTTGATTCGGGTGCACCCGCAAAAAATGATCAACGCCCGGAGGCATAATATTAACTCCCAGTAACTCGCTACTCGTGCAGCTAAAACAGTTTGAAGGGATTCCAGTCAAAGTATAACATGTGATTCAGTAGCCTTATGCGTTACAATAATCGTGTACTTATGTAGAGCAAAGCGCACGAATGGTCTCATCTGGAATTGAATCTACGCAGTTACATCTAGCCTAGTCTTGTATTTTCCCTTAGTTTTTTTTTCTAAAACACTGTTTCAAATAAACATGTCACTATAGTATCTATCATATTCATATAAATTAAATTTTCTATCGATTAAGATATAGTAAAGAGAATCGACCTCGCGGGCTTCCAAATTTCATTGAAAAAAATTTTCGATTCGATTTATTTGATGATATTTTATTGTTTACTTTACTTTACTTCTTACTTCCACTTGTCATGGTCATGGGGAGATTAAAGATGGTGGTGGTCACATCACTGATTAAAGTTAATATTTTCACTGCTCAAACGTTATCAAATCACTTGTCACTACCATGCTCTTAACTCTGTAAAACCTACATGTTAGTCATCACTTCATTAGTAAGCCATACCTTCCCGTTAAGCTGGGAAAACAATGACTGTATCAGATATAAATCAATTGTTGGAAAATCAATTTGTATCACTTGGGTAAATAAAATACCACTAGTATCTCAGTCTCACTATTATTATTATAAATATCAAATATTAAATGTATAGATGGGTAGATGTTTGTAAGTCAATAGAGCCGAAACGGCTTACAGGATCAGGGGCACAATTCAATAAAATTGCAATTTTTAAAACATGTGATTTCTATACTTGGGCAAACTTATAGAAGACAATTTTCGAAATATAATTGAGAAGTAAACAAATTATGAGTCATTCTGGAGGTTTAATAACCTCACCGAAACGTAGGTAGGTTTTGTTTTGATAGATCATTATTATGTAATACCTACCAACGCTTTTTTTACCATATTCTTTCTATTCGAATTGAGTTCATATATTTTGAAATCATGGCGTTACTGAATTGGTCGTTGGATCTATATAGAAAATCTACTTGTTCTTCATCCTAGTGTTAATCCCAATCGCATCCGAAGCTTTCACCTCAGAGTATGGGTTCCGCTTTTTCAGTCTAACTGCGGATTTGGCTGAATTTCGATATTTTCCTTAAAGCAACTGCTATGTGACCTCCATAATCCATTGGCGATATCGAAGCATCGCAGTAAGACCAGTTGTTGAACTTTTTAGGGCTCCAACCTTAGAGTATACATTATAAATATAGAGCGCGCCTATCACTCAGGTCTTTGGCGCCGAGTGTTAGCAGATACTTTGCGATGGTATAGCGCACCTATAGTGACGTTTCATGCATTACCGTAAACATCAATAGATGCACTTATTAATTTAGTTTGTTGTTATGAAGTTTTTTGTTCGATTTGATATATGCATGGATAAAATTAAAGCCAAAATACAAAAAAATGGCGTCATTTTGCGGTATTTTTGCGTCATTATTACTACAAATATACGATGTTGTATAAAATTTTGATTTAACATATCAAATTAAATATTAATTGCGGAGTCATTTTGATGGGTATTGTTTTGCTATTGATTGAGGTTGAGCCAGAAGCCTCGGTACTGTTCACACCCGTGATAGCAGTTCATACTTGTAAGGCGCGCTCTATAGCAATGGACACCCATGATAGATGTTCGTATGGCAACCGGGACTGACAGCATAACGTGTTCTCCTAGGCACGACCAGACCAATGGGGATCGAATCCGCACCTCCTGCGCAGCAGTCGCGTTCACTACCGCCACGACACAGAGGCTGTCTAAGAGGATCTATATAGAAAATATTAAAAAAGAGAAAAGATTGTCTTTAATTAAGTTTTTCGTGAGTTGCGTAAGAGATCAATTTCGAGTAGATGATCCCGTTTCTGTAACTTACAGACTACTCCTACCAAAAAAGTAGCCTACGTGCTATTTTAAAGTGATTATTTTTCTTCTTATATTAATAAGTAATAATCTTTCTTTTTCAGCAATAGGCTCGCCCCCACAGTTGGCGAAATGTGGATGTTAATACATCTCTGCCTACTCTTTCAGGGATTTACAGGCGTGAGTATAAGTATGTACGTAATCTTTCTTTTTCTATATACTATTGTAGATACTTTATTTTACTACAATAAAATCATTATCGCCTTCAATTACTGTGTCGATAATTTTACCTCCACTCATCACAATCAATATCATTAAACGAATATTTTTTTCAATAATGACAACAGTTTCTTTTGAGATATCGCCGGCCCCGGAGAATAAAATGGTAACCGACATTGCAATAGTTTTAGTGTTATGCCATATTTGAAGTTTACAGAGCCCAATACACACACTCAATTTTTTTCGTAATTTTTCTATGATTATTCAGAAAAATAAAAGATAATACAATATTATTCGTCATACTTTTTGAGGAGCTCATTAACGTGAATAAAATTATTACAAACTATTGCCATATTGGTTCCATTAAAAAAAATATTGTAAAAGCTACAACAATAATTGTGTTCTCGTACAAGAAAACGTCGCCATGAATTGCAATGGCGAATACCATTTTATTCCCGTTAAAAAACTTCTAAGCTCATCGGCTAACATTACTTTAGTCAACAGTTTGTATTGACACTGAATGGTGCAATATCTTGCCATACTGTTCTAGCGCACATTTTTGTATATGTTAGAGAGGGATGACACTGATGACACTATAAAATCTTCTTGCGAAACTCTAGCACGTGCCGATATTTATTTACGTCATCATCATCATCTGCAAATAGACGTATTCTCCCGATTGCATCCGTGGCCAAGATGACCTCGGAGCTCGGGGTCCGCCTTCCGGCTCTTCCTCCTTCACTTTGCACGATCTTGGGCATCCATGGTAGTGATACAATTTGCACGCATGTCATTCTCCACGACATCAAACCAGGACTTCTTGGGCCTACTCCTTATACTTGGGCCCGGTGGGGGCGCCATTGCCAGGCATTTGTTACCCACGTAGCCTGGTGGTTGCCGCAAGACGTGGCACCAGCGAAGGCGACTCTCTTGCATTTTATCCGCGATGTCACGGACGTGAAGGTTGCCGCGGATGCGAGAGTTCCTCACGCGAGCTTTACACGTGACGTCAGTCATTTCTCGTCACTTGGCCCACGTGGCCGCAATCCGTGCCCTGACGTCGTAGTCGATTTCACCAGTCACATGAAGTACAGATCCCAGGTACTTAACCTGGTCCATGCGCTCGACCAAGTCATCGCCTATGCGAACGGGTGAAAGATCTGTGGAGTTTAACGCTAAGTATTCTGTCTTCGCTACATTTCCTTCCACCCTTTCACGCGTCGTCCCACCAATCTGCTCCTGTCCGCGTCCATCAGCGCGATATCATCAGCATACATGAGCAACCACGGGGGCTGCTCATGTGAGTTTCTGATGCTGTCCGACAAAACGTCTAATATTACGCTGAATAGGTAAGGACTAAGGACGGGTCCTTGGTGTACCCCGACGGTGATGGGGAAGGCTTTCAAGTCGCCAACAGTAATCCGAACCACAGAAAATCGTAGTACATGTCTCGGATGGTGTCAATGTAAGTCTCTGTGACTCCCTTGGCCCGCAATGCCCACCAGATCATCGCGCGAGGAACACACTCGAAGGCCTTCTGCATGTCTAAGAATAGACAGTGCAAGGGCGTGTTCTTCGCCCTGTATTTCCCCGCCACAATCCTTAGGACGAACACCGGGTCCATGGTTCCGTGCCCGGGACAAAATCCGTACTGACACCCCGAGAGTGTACTTTCCTGTCGGATCCGGGAGTCGATTATCCGCTCGTAGAGCTTCATGGTGTGGGACATCACTTTTATACCGCGGTAGCTGCTACACTACTGCACCGATCCCTTGCCTTTTAAAACTGGCGTGATGATGCTCAGCCTCCACTGGCTCGGAATCTCACCGGTGAGGAGTACGCGGTTATAAAGATTTGCTAGAATGCTCACACCACGGGCACCCATTGCCTTCCAAGCCTCGATGGGGATTTCGTCGGGTCCGATAGCAGACTTTCCGGTTCTTTATGCAGCGAATGGCAGTCTGGACTTCTGCAGGCGTTATCTGTGGCACTAGTCCTTAATTCGGAGGTAGATCTGGTGTCTGCACCTCTTTATGCTGCTTATTCAGCAGCTCGTGGAAGTATGAGCGTCATCTCTCCTTCACCGCGACTTTCTCGTACAACAGATTACCCCCAGGGTCTTTAATGCAGCGGCACTTGGATAGACCCTGCGCCGCTTTGACCCTGGAAAGCGCCAACTTATATAATGAGCTTTTGCCCCTCAGACGATTCCAACTTGGTATATAGCGGTTGCCAGTGGTCTCGTTTGGCCCTGGCTACGGCTCTTCTGGTGGCGCGATTTGTACCTTTGTACGCGTCGCGGTCTTCGGAAGATTTGGACGCTTGCCACTTTTTAAATTATGTGGTCTAAAGTAATGGAAGTAAGCGTTTAACATTCACAATCACAGACTCTCTACTTTAAACAGCAACAAAGACCACCAGCCAAAAGCAAGCGAGGTATGAGGCAGAAAAAACCTAACAAACCAAGTTCTAGCGCTGAATTTCAGTTGAAAGTCGCGTACACCAATCCATTGCCATTAAGCCAGACTTTGCACGACGATCTTATGAGTCTATGTAGGTCAGATGCAATCCCAGTGTTCTACCATGCCTTCTAAGAAGCTTTAACTTATGATGGAACTAATACTGAAAGCCATACGTTTATTGAAAACGGATATAAGGAAAACTAATTTTTATTTGCCATTTTTATTAAGTTCATCTTTTGTACTTTAACATGAATAAAGTCTGATTACCATAACTTTATTTTATTTTCGTAACTAGAATAAAACTCATAAGGTTGATTAGTCTACAATGGACATCCCGTATGAACCAGAACAAAATGGTTACGTTACTTTATTTTTCCAAATTTAGCACAGTCATACGATTGAATAGTATTGCAACAGGATATTATACTATTTAATATCTTTCTAAATAACGGGAATAAAATGGTAAGTGTACAATACCAAATCTCAATAACGTCAGATATTTACTAACTTTTTTAATTGTAATTATATCAAATTTGAATAATGCAATTAAAGACTTATTGAATCATTATAAAAGCTTTAAAAATTAGCTTTAATTTGAGCCTTTATTGGATTGTCTACGTCTAATATTAGTTAAGTTATAGACAAAAAACAGTTTTTTATTTTTCCTGAAAAGTTAAGTTTTTGCGATTACCATTTTATTCTCCGGGGCCGGCGATATGGTCTCATTCAATATTCATATATTTGTTTTCGACGTTCTTTTACTCTGACACTTTACGGATGGCTATGTATTAATTATTCCGTGCATGAGGCCGCATTCATTGAACTCTGCACTCGTCATTTGACAATCACGGGATTCTTGTTCATTGGTGTGTCATTACTTTCATTTTATTAACAAGATTGGTACATTTTATATAACGTAAAATTGTTTATAGATTTAAAGTTGGCTTGGAGTCGTATGATTATCTAAGCAGCGGTAATCATAATCACACTTATACATAATGATGGTTATATTTGAAAAGCATTAAACAATCGTAGTTCATTACTTTACTGTACAGGGTACTCTAAATTGGAGATAGCGTTTTTTACGTAAAGGAAACATTCCTTTATTTTGAAAAAGAAACAAAGCTGCATTCAAATATTTTCTAATACCCGCTTGCTGCACCAGGTAATCCCTATATTTGTAGCATTTACCTACCGCTCTTCCCGCACTTATACTACGTGTCATGCTCGTCCTTCATCCATACTATTTGAAATATATTAAGTATAGAAATACATAAGTCTCTTATCATTATTAACATACATAACAATATGCTCACCACTATTTCCCTCCGTGGTAGGCAGAGACTACAGCCTATCCTTACCTACTTAACGAGCTTCCTCAATTGTCAATAAACCTAAAGTTTCCCTTACGGGGTATCCCCTATATTCTTGTATCACAGAAATTTTAAAAACATTCACTGTTTGCCCAGTCTCAACATTTAAATTCGCTTACCATTTACTAAAATGCCTTGTTGAACTCTATGTCCCCTATTAAGTACCTAGGATCTGAACGAGATTATGCAAATGTGCTCGCATGGAGGACGGTATCTACACTCGAAGTAATTGAATTGACTGCAAGTTTATACTGTTCAATAATTAGCTCAGCTCATATTGAATCCGTATCAAGCAGATTTCAATGTAAATGAATTATTCAAATAGTTTCTAATTAATTCAAGTTCCAGCCAAGTGTAGCATAAAGAGATCTAAAGTATTGCTAATTTTATGAGGTAAAGCTCGAGACTCAAGCCTAGCTACAGTATCTACTAGTTAATACCTTAATTATTTTTCTCTAGATGATTCCCGCGGGTCCACGCACGTGGATGTCGGTTATAGCGACCAAACATTTTAACCTATGACCCTTCCCAAGCTCTAATGTGAGTGCCAAATTTTTTTAGGTTATCTTCAAAAATTACGACCCACTATTTTAACACCTTTAACTTCTTTTTTGCGTTAAAAGGTAGCTTATGTCTCTTAGCCCTGTAGCCTTGATAGTCCTCAAATTTCATCAAGATCGGAAGTAATAAGTATAGTCCAAGATATTTGCTAACAATATTGTAGCAACTGTATTATTATATTATTGTAACTTGTATATCACTTTTTCCAGCGTTTCACTTTTTCCAATCTTAACCGTAAGATTGAAAAAAGTGAAGCGCTCAAACAGGACTTGAACCCACGAGCCTTCAAGGCGAATACTCTGACCACTGAGCACCGAGCCACGCTTTGAGCATTCTAAATAAAATTCTCCTATACAACCATCTTGAGGTAACGGTGATCCAATCATAATCGATTTGAATAGTTAGCACACTAATTGCTTTATTATGTATTGGGTATCACAATAGGTATATGATAAGAACTGATTCAATACATGTGCTATCGATCACGTTACTTTTTTAACTATTATGATAACCTTACTGAAAAAGTAAATAAAATATTGTTTACTTTATAATCGAAGCTCGAAATATAACGAATAACAACGTGAAATTATGATAATGAGAGTTTGGTCACTAGTTACTTTCCGTACTTAATTATTTCGTGTATATTCGTGTATACAATCCCAAACCAACCTTATCTGTGTGACGGTCCACCTGGTGATTGACGGTTGAGGCTTTGTCGCAGGGTTGCCTTTCGAAAATTGTATCCCATCAAAAACAATACTTGTAAAAAAAATGCCAAGCCTCGCCGCCCTCGGTTCTTCTACCGCAAAAAGTTGTGAGATCCATGTAATACCAAGTCGGTTAATTTATTCAGTCCCTACTTCAGATACCTTCTGTCCTAAGTTATTACGTAATAAGCTTTTATGTTTTAAATGTAATAAATTGACTTGGCAATCGCACTAAACAATCTTATTTAATGTAATTATTGTGTAGCTGTAGCTGTAGAGATAGTAATGTAGACATTGTGTTTTCATGCGATGGCCAAGTCAATTTATTATATTCATTGTGAGATCCATGTAATATGGATTTCACAACTTTTTGATTCAGGCTTCTAGGTTTATCCACAACGAAGTTCTAGGGGGTCAAAAATGGCCTGAAGTACTTCGAGAAAATAGTGTTACGGCCGTGCCGCTCTTTTTTGCTCGACTTGGCGGGGTCACTGCCGTGCCCCCAGATCTTTAGAGATTGGGGTATCTGAAGAAAGATGCTCAGGCAAAAACCAAGATAAGCCAAAAAATGTTTTTTTTAATATCACATAGGTGGTAGACAAGCACACGGCTCACCTGATGGAAAGTGGTTATGGAGGAGTGCTACACCAGGTGAGTCGTACTCATGTTGCCGACACTGTAGGAGCAGAGAGATTCTGTGCCGTCAGCGACAAGCAGGTCAAACCTTTGGTCTTCCCACTGACAGCACAAAATCTCTCTAGTGAACTCTGGCTACCCTACTCACCACCAGGATCACAATACGAGGTTATTATAGCCGCGGTATTGTGTAGGGCGGAGGTACTGCCCCAATTAGACTGCTCGATTGGGACGGATATGCCGTCGCCACGACGGTATTTCCTGGGATATAGGACCCGACGGACGGCGTCGTGTCCTACATCCTACAGACATAAGCACAGCCCAGCCTCCATAGTGCAAGCTTGACTGTAACTTGAATAGTCGCTGCAATGATGATGGTTGGTCTACTTGACTCGTCTGTATCCCTATTTGCCAGCTTCCAAAACTAGATAATTCTGAGGATTAGTGACTTTTCTTATATCGGACTATGAATATACAGTCATTATTACATAGTCAAAGTCTTTATTTCTCAAAATAGTGCAACATTGTTACAGCTTTTTGACGTCAAAAACTCCTTAAAACTAAGTTTACCACCGCTTCCTAAGCGCTAATGGAGAAGAAACGGCGCAACAAACTCCACTGCGGCATTTTAAGGACGTCAGTTTACAAAAAAAAATAAAAGGGTTTCTTAAGACTAAATATGAACGTATGTACATTTGTCTCGCGTCAAGTAGGTATATAAAAAATAAAAATAAAACCTTATATAAAATAAAATAAGACAACTTCAAGAGGGGCCTGCACCATGCTCAAGCCATACATTTTTGTCTTTAATATAATCGTCTGTCCTATAGTAGTACATATTTATGTAACCTCAGTTGCAAGTGAGATAGTAACTACCAACCGCCTGGTACATACATAGGTATTAGGTATGTGATCTGTTTATAAGGAAAATTCTACTGATATTACACGTAAGTACCTACCATGGTACAATGGTGGCACTCCGCTTGACGGTCTCATCAGATGCTTTTTCACGCCCCGCTTAAAACGAAGTCTATGAAGATGGATGTATACATGCATGTTTGAAGGTAAATAACACAGATATGGTCTGAGAAAAAACATTGTTCTTGAAGAGTAACCTTATAATTGCACAGGGTATACCTACCTACAGCTATTATGTCAAAATTTGCATATAAAATTTTTATGATACACTGTGTATTTTTTTTATTAGTAACTACATGATACATATAATCACGCCTTGATCCCCGAAGGGTTAGGCAGAGCTGAATTAACACCCACATTTTACCAATCATTATATTCGGTCCCACGTAATAGGGGGTGAGCCTATTGCTTACTCCGGGCACTGTTGTTGACTCGAGCCATGCTTCTGAGGTTGAGTGTGGGATCTTATCTGTCTGATATTAAACAGCCCTACCCCTTTTTTATACTACTTAGGTCGCAGACAAGCACACAGCCCACCTGATGGTAAGTAGTTACCGTGGCCGAGTGCAACACCAGAGGAGTCACACTCGTGCTGCCTACCCTATAAGAACAGAAGACCCTTAGGCTCAAATCACACCGAAATGGCAGCGGTTAGCAGCGCAGGGCAGCGGCCGATAATTCGCGCGCCGCGCTGCTTAAGAGTCGTCGTGCTTTGCAAGTCTCTCAAGCGATACTATGTATTACAATAATGAAGATAAAGTTTAAAATCATATGACACTGAAAAAGCTCGCCGCTGCGCTGCCATTTCGGTGTGATTTGAGCCTAAGTCGCCTTGGAAGACACCGCATTGGAAAAGAAGCTGAGAGGCGGCCGTTGTTATGTTGTATGGCTGTGTGTAAAATAGAAAATATTTAAATAGACATTTTTTTTTCTTCTGTATATTGTTCGTGCATCTCTGTACATAATAAAAAAACTTTTCTTTCTTCTTTCTTTCTTTCTAGATCTGCTCGGCCTAAATTATACTCTGCCGGGAACCACGCGGTCTTACACGACCCACGCCCAATCTAGTTACAAAACAACTAAGTATATGTAAATCACGGCAATTGTCATCCGGTTTCAACGAGGTGTCTGCGGACTTCCTCAGCTCTGCAATAAGATTAATACGCGTCATTCATCATTATGGTAATTTATACGTCGAGCATAAGATTATTAGATTTACTTCGTTTAGTAGAGGAGATTTTTGCTGTCCAAAATCAATGCTATTTAATTTGATAGTTCGTTTGTTATATTGAATACTTATATCAAGTAACTTCTAATATCGTAGGAATATCGAGATAGAAAGAATTATATTAAGTATGTTACTTCTGAATAAAACAGTTTTCTAACGGTGAAAGAAATATGAAAATTGATTCATCAGTTTCAGAATTTGTTGGTTACAATTAAACAAATCTTTACACTGTATAATATTAGGTAATTTATAGAAAAGACTGTAGAGCTAAAGTTCTATCTAGAATCAACTACTTTCATTGCCTTACAAAGGCTTGTCCACTACGGACTATTTTTTTAAGCCTGTCAATCAACACATAATGAAAATATTTTTACGGTGACAACCAATTATTACCAATAGTTTGAATAACCTTTAATATGCCGCCAAGTACATCAAACACCACTCATAATAAAGATTTATTCTAAGAAATACTCTCACTCACAACCACTCACAACCGCATTGTCCTTTACCCACCAACAATAAGCTCAACTATTCTTTCACGAAAAAAAAACAGATTAGTTGACAACAGATATGGATATCCGTAAATATTTTGTCAATTTTGTGTGGTCTTACCGTAAATTGCATTGTTATAACACTTTCTTTTTCAATAGATTGTGTCTTCAAGATTGTCAAGCGAAAATTAGAATGTCAACATGACGCTTTTAAGTAGGATAATCCAGTTTAGGGCACAATAAACACGTTGTTTTCTCGAGTATCGCTTTCAATTCACTGATCTGAAAAGGGTTTGTTACTCCATGTTTCATTTTGACTGTGTTATATCGAACATCCTTTTATTTAAATATGTAATATAATAACAGTGGGTGAGGATGTTGTGTCTGATCGTACAACTTTGAAACTACTTGCCCAGATTATATTGACACAATGTATCTGTTTTCTTGGCAGTTGAAACATAATCTGTTAGGTCAATATATGTTACGTACGTAATAACATATAGGAGTGGAGCACCTTACTTTAAGGCTATAATGTCATCGAGATAGAGATGAGTGTTTACAGAGCAGACAAATGTAGAAGTTGATAATTCAATTTGCATTTTAATCAATATCTGTCTCCATGTCTTTTCAATGGAAACGGTCACAGCAGAGACGATTTAAAAAGTATCTTTATGGAATGCGGAGTTGCATAGACTGCATAGAGATCAGCCACCATCCTACGAGACTTTTTCTCGGCTCAATAATTAGGGTCGACTTTTCAGCCTAGCTACGAAGTGACCAAACAAATTTTCCGTGATGCGACTGCCATCTGGCCTACACAACCCATTGGTGACATCAAAGATCTGTAGTTGAACTTAGTAGGACTGTAAATACTCATAACGACTGTATGCTAATTAACATTCAATATAGGTAAGTTACATAAAAACAATTTCATAAGAAAATCGACCCACAAATATTTTGATAAACAGAAACGTGACAGTGAAGCACATGACAGATTATAAGCACTGATTATAGACACTAGGCACCGCTATCATTCAGTGGTACCAAGTGCCTGTAATCTGTTGCTCAACCCAAAGGTGATTATGTTCTACCTAATAAAATGTTTAACTTTAAATAAATAACAACCGATCAATAGAGTTAATTCAATTTTAAGCCATCAACGACGACAGCTCATGCCACGACCTTTGAGCTGGCAAGGTTAACAGCGAGAGTTTGTGAAATAACGCCACTTGGCTAGACGGTAAAGCATGCTAATAAGGCAGTGAAGAAGGAACAGGAGAGGTCAAGCAGTCCCTTATGAAGGGTTTGGCACCCAGAAGGTGCGTCGGGCGGTGGAGATACCAGAATGATCTCCGTCCCCCAAGAGCCCGGGCTTTGGGGTTCAGGCTAGCTGTCGCCCTCCTCCTCCTAGCGTTAATTCCCAGTCGCATCCGAAGCTTTCAGCTCGGAGTCTGGGGTCCGCTTTACCGGTCTTGACTACGAATTTGGCTAGACCTCGATATTTCCGTGAAGC
Source organism: Eilema depressum (assembly GCA_914767945.1). Lineage (NCBI taxonomy): Eukaryota > Metazoa > Arthropoda > Insecta > Lepidoptera > Erebidae > Eilema > Eilema depressum. The sequence goes on from OU612026.1 coordinate 9,586,503, forward strand.
GATTGCCATCTGAGATTGCTAGCTGTCGCCCTGGCAACAAATATTAATTGCAATAGCATAAACTGCAACATTATCATGTGCTCCAATTATTTCATATAAAGGTTATCAATAAGTTCAGTATTTAATATTTTATTATCAACTAACTGTGTTACTTGCTGCGGCTTCGTCCACGCAGACGTTTTTTTTGAAATAAAAGTTTTTTAAGTTACGCCACATTAAAATCGGCTTAGCCCTTAGCTTAGCCACTTCGGAGATAACTTGGAACAAACAGATCTTATTTTTTTGTCCTACAACACTACTACGTGCAGGTGTTCTTTCGTTTATTTGTAAGTATAAATAAAATAGATGTATTATCTGATCTGCTAGTCGGAAGGACACATGAAAAGGCTCTGAGCAAACCTCTACAGGGTCACTGCCACTTCGGGCGGAATTTGTCGTAGGCGCCAGCTTTTCCCTACAGGAAAGAGCCGCCGTCATTTCCGTTGCCCATGGTGCACACAAGGAGGTTCCGAATCAAGCACCCCAGTTGCAGTAGGTACCTATACTATAATTTTAAGGTTTATAAGGACTTACAACCCTCTCCTTCCGGTAGGTAGGTTCTTTTTAACGTTTTCGTTTCTCTCCATAAGTGTTCATAAGAGTAAATTTTGCCTTGTCACAGGTCATGTTGACCGCTAACCATCGGGTAGACCGTACTTATTTGCTACCCTAGAAGTATAAAAAAATCTTGGGCATTCTATTAACACATAAATATTTCCGAAACCCAATCGTGTCGGCCACACATTAAGTTATCCCATTAAATTAACGGGAACCATTCGAAACGATGGAACGCCTCGAAGCTCGACTTTCGTGCTTGGTGACTATAACAATCATAGGTCGTTTATAACTCGAATTAAATATTATAAAGAAAGAATCGCATATTCCAACAATCAATCGTCTATCAATAGCTGCTTTCGATCATCCTTTATTTCACCTTCAGTTCTCCGGTCACTTTTAGTTTTATCTCCCTTATCTGTGAAAACAATAAGAGCCCAGAACATACGCAATGATAACAAAGAGGTAGGTATAAAAGTAACAATCCGTTTACATATCGGCTTAACTACAGTGAAATAATGCTCAGCATTATAATTAACTGACCCGCGTGAACCTTGTTGCATGAGTTGCACCGTACTCGGTTAGTTGATTTTCGGTTTAACTAAAATTAACTTGAACTGTACAATACTTTATTAAACAATAACCTAATTATGTCATAAACTACATTGATTTATTAGCTATGTATCTATAAAATAGTTATGATTACTAAAAAACTAAAAATAAATGTAAAAAAATGACAAGCGAAGCTTCAAATGTATTAAAGTACTTTAATAATTCTAACAAGATCTAAAAAAATTGTTGACAACAATTATCAAGGACAAGTTACATTAATCGTTAACTGCAGTTAAAGTGTCGGTGATATCATCCATGTTCTGCGGGACCGCATCGGGCGCACATCACACCTGTGCTGTCGGCATCAAACACACCGCCCCCCACCACCCGCGCCCTCCTCCACTCTGTATCATACAAGCCGCCTCGCATATTATACTCCCATGAGAACTAAAAAAGCGTCCGATATCATTGAATAGCCAAACTGGACGTGCCATGGACGTCGTTGGTCAGATGTACAGAGCGTAGGTACTTTTATAATGTTAATAACATTCAATATATTTTCAATTTGAACTATTAAATGTATTATTTTGTGAACGATCTGGTAATTAATTATTTTTTGTTATCTGCTATGGATTGCCATCGGAGAAATATTTATTTTTATTTAATTCTTTATTGTACACTGAAATTAACAAATTAATAAATATAAAATTACATTAAGATGTACAAAGGCGAGCTTAACTCAGTATTGAGTTTTCTCCCAGCAAACCTTTGGGAGATAGAGGAAAAAGCGAAACAAAAGGGTAAGAAACAAGTGCACAATATTGTAGAGAACATAATAACAAGAATACCGAAGCTTACTTAGCTTTTTATTTTCCTAGATACAAATTTTTTGACAGCAAATCCTATTTTTGCATTATTGAAACTTTAAAGCTTTAACTCAAAAATGAAAAATCAAATGTTCATAAACACTGTGAACCCTGCTCTGGCCAGACACACTATATCTACATAATTTTTGTGACAAGTCATATTGCATATTGCAAAATGACTTGTCACAAAACTTGTAACATATTGCAGAAATCTCCCATACTGAAAAGTCATCACAATGTTAAGTTTCAGAAAATCCGCTTAATATTTCTATCATGATACTATGATGTAGACATGATTTAATTTTGTACATTATTGTATGCCTTACTCGAATTTAAAAAAAAAATAAGTATGTACAAACAAAACCTTTTAACTCTTTCGTTACACCTATGGCACAGTATAACATTAAAAAAAATTAAAGGCGTGTCACAAAACAAAACGCTCAATACAAAATACACTTTGCCACTTCCAGTATTTCTTTACATCGTTATGAATGTCCAACCAATATTATGGCCTTTTCTGATTTTATTGATTTGAAATACCTAATCCACTGATTGATTTCTTTATTGCCCACCGAAGCTTCGTCGGTGTATTATGTTGATCCTATTGACGGTTGTTTAGGTATAAATTGAGTTAATTGCTCGATAATTGATAGTGTTAACGCGTGTCTGGGTCTCGTTTTGGCACCTAATTAAGTCCTGTGGGAATACAATGGCCTGTTATGTAAGTTTCGTGAGAAAAAATGTTGATATTTAATAACTAGTGTGTAATAGGCATTGCGTTTTAAGTTTTTTTATGCGCATTTTATCATCGTATTAATCAGCGTTGAAAGTTTAAATGTTGTTGAGTTTTTAATTATTACTAAAGTTTTTCTAAGGCATAATCTTAATAAATATATCTACACTTATTTTTAAAAATCCACTTTTAATCAAACAGCTAACAACTAGATAAAATTACTTTGTAGGTATATTGACAATGATAGAACACAAAAACTTCAAAAACAATAAATAAAGAAATATGATTATATAAATATTTGATATTTTCTCGAGCAAGTTTTGATGATAAGTGTACAAATAAATTCGACCAGAATAGGCGCGATTAGATAGTAATAAATAAAGCGATACATTATCGTTTGTTTTTTTATACCACTTAGGTGGCAGACAAGCACATGACCCACCTGATGGAAAGCGGCTTCCGTGGCCTATGGACATGTGCAACACCAGGGGCGTCACACTCGTGCTGCCGACCCTGAAGAAACCATCTAATGCCCTTCTTGAAGAACCCCATATTGTAGTCGCTTGGTAAAACCACCGCGGGGAGTTCATTTTACAGCTTGAGTGTGCGAGGATGAAGTTCCTTTGATAACGCACAGTGCACACCGTTTCCGGTCGCAATGTGTGAGGATGAATTCCCCGCCTATGGCGAAAAGTGCGATGATAGAATGTAGCTGTGGGCATCATTTCAAACAGTTAATCTGAGCACAAACCATTGTATAGGCGGTAAAACACACGAATATTATAGCTGATAGCCGAAATAATATCTATCTCTTCTCCAATATTATAAAACTCAATGCCACTTTTCGTTGTTATTTATAACTCAAGAACGGCTGAACCGATTTGACTAATTTTAGTCTTGAAATATTCGTGGATGTCCAGGGAAGGTTTAAAGGGTGAGAAAATAGATGCAGCGGGAACGGGAAAAATATGGCGGTACGAAGTTCGCCGGGACAGCTAGTAGCTTATAATTCAGAATAACAGGCTCCGTGGCGTAGCGGTAGTGAACGCGGCCGCTACGCAGTAGGCGCGGGTTCGATCCCCGCTCAGTGCAAATATTTGTATGCATAAATATGGGTATTTGCATTGGTCTGGTCGTGCTTCGGAGAGCACGTTAACACGTTCACTGCGTTACGGGGTTTTTTGAACCTCGTGCAGTGTTGTCGTTCAGTGCGGACGAAAAAATCTAGGGTGTGCTCGCTCGTGCGGGAGCTGTATCTATGACATTATTTACTGTATGAGAGAGATAAATATATATTTTTGATGTACGCCGTTTGAAGAAACTGTTGCTATTTTAAAACTATACGGGGTCTTATAAGCCCCGTTACGACCAGAGAGCAAAACTTATCTTCCAGTGCGATACGGGGTTCAAAAAGCCCCGTATAAATTATTGTGACCCCGTACGGGATCGTGAGCTCATTAGCATTAATGCTGTTCTTAGCTCAAGACGTAGTGTTTAATTATCGATAATGAAGCGTTCGCGACGTATGTTGCATCTGTCACAGATTAACAATCAGTGTCATTTTCAGCAGCAGTAGTATTAATTACGTCTTGAGCAATTCGTATATCATCTTTGGGAATTTCAATGTTTGATATCGGTATTACACTAAGTTTTGACTCTTCCAGGCTTATAGTTTGCTTTCTTCCAGTTGGCGTCTTCAAAAGATTTTTCATTACCCAATAACAATTAATAATATAGAGAATAATGTCAAATATACCCTTCAAGAAATAAAATTTATCGTTTCTCCTATTTCCCAACACTATAATTTTATCGATATAATTGATTTCTGGGCGTTACGGGGCAGTACAATCCCGTATTTTATTATATCAGGTGCGGTACGGGGTTTACGAGACCCCGAATAATTTGTTTTCGTTTTATTTTCGTAAATTTTTGACTAATCTAGTGGCGAAAAGACTATAACATAGCTCATTTCATAATCTATCAGACTATAAAATAAAATAAAAGCAAACGTTAAATTTCAGTCAGTTATAGATTGAGAAAGCAATAAGGGTGTACGGGGCACTTTAACACCCGTATCGCACTATGAAGGAAGCACTTCACGGGGCGCATAATATCTCGTAACGCACTCGAATTCAAGACGGCTTTTGAGCTCACGCAGTGAACGTGTTAAGCCGTCGGTCCCGGTTGCCATACGAACATCTATGGCAGTCGTTATGGGTAGGTTGGAGCCCTAAAAAGTCCATCAACAACCGAACGGTCTAGCTGCAATGCTTCGAGATCACCTAATGTTATCATTGGGTTGTGGAGGTCAGATGGCAGTCGCTTCACGAAAAATATCGAGGTCCAGCCAAATCCGCATTTAAGACTGGAAAAGCGGACCCCAGACTCCGAGGTGAAAGCTTCGGATGCGACTGGGAATTAACGCTAGGATGAAGAAGAAGAATTCAAAATAACACATCAGCGATGAACGGGATCAGAATTCCAAGAAGGCAGAACCGCAGGCAACAGCTAGTGTCAATATAATATTACCATGACGTGAAGACCACGAAAAACCACTATATACCAATGTATATCGTGGTTTCTCAATAGAAACTCGATATATAATAATATAGGTATAATGAACTTTTAATCGCACTTAATTAATTTAATTAATTAATGAGCGTTAATTTCTTCTGGCTTTATTTCGTAATATTACCAGCCTATTTAAATAAGAGGATTAAAGATTTAGAAGTGGATGATGACGACAGGATAATATCGTCTAATTACAAAATCTGCGTCTAAAAATGTAAACAGTCTGAAAATTATGTTTGAATTGTGTGTTGATTCAGGATTTCGAGGTACGCGCTTAAAATCTCCTTTTACTTGAATTATTATTTTCATCCTCAAGAAGCCTTTGTGAAGAACAAGTTGCCGAGAAATCTCGTCTAATGACCTTTTAAAGGTTTTTTAGTATCTACTTATACTTTATAAGATTACCGTGCCAAAAATTTTAAAATCTGAAGTAAAGCATTGTAATGGTTGAAAATATTTGGTTATAAAGAAAGCTATATCTATTCCATACTTATTATCGTAACATTGTGACTTAATGCTGTGTTTTCCTAAGCGACTACAATATCTTCAAGAAGGCATTAGAAGGTTTCTTCAGGGTCGACAATACGAGTGTAACGCCCCTGCGGCCCATAATCCACGGTAACCACTTTCCAACAGGTGGGCCGTATGATTGTCTGCCACCTAAGTAGCATAAAAAAAATATTTGTCTATAAATAAAAAACTCGGGTTACGTTAATAAACGATTTGGAAATACATTTTGTCTGTTTGTTCGCGATATAAGTAAAAACTAATTGGTCAACTTTGAAATGCTTTTTATTACCTACTAGAAAGATCGTGATTAGAATTAAAATCTTATTTATTTTTTATTTAAACTTTTATTTGGAGTTAATGCCACGGGCAAGCATGTGCTGTATGTATGATCGCAATAAAATTGGGAGAGTGAACCCGATTCCAGCTCATATCTCCGGAGATATGAGCCTATATCGTGATCATCAACATCAATTCAGGCGGAGCTGCGGGCATCAGACAGTGTAGTAACAACATGTTTATCTTCAATTAAATAAACAACGAGTAGGTAACTCTATATCTTTCTCATTAGTTCTCTTAATCTCCGAATAGGTATATGACTATCAAAACTATTTATCATCGAGGTATTATGTCAATTTCGAACAGTGGAAAGAAACCACTCTCCAGTAATAAACAAGTTTATCGAGATAACGTCCCGGATTCGTGAAACAATGATAGGTATAATTTTAGTATCTTCACTATCTTCACAACGAAATTCGAATGATCTGAAATAGGTGTTGCGTTGACTATTATTTTTTATTATTATTTATTATTATTTTAAATAATTACACTTAGTTCAGCATTGAGCAATATTTGGGTGAATTTCAACAACTGTGAATTTTTGCCTAATTTTGGTGATCTTTTTTGTTTCTAGATATTTATGTAATTTATTACTGTGCTTATCTAGAGATGCATTTTTAGATGCATAATATGCTAGAGTAGTCTAATTAACCCTGAAAATAACTTAATTATTTTATACACCTGAATTGTCTATACACCAAAATTGATATCTTACACCAAAGTTAGTTATCAATATATTCTTACTTTTAATTTATCATTTATTGGATTAAATATGTACAATAACTCTTAATTTTCATTCTTCTACCACCAGCCCCCATTTATAAATAGCAAAATAACGTTTTCCGGGTCAGTTAGAATCCACAATCAATGATTTAAAAAGAAGTATTAGATTTTGCCCCAATTGCGTGAATATTGCAATCGAACTTGTTCAGGATTACTGGGACAAGATTAAGGCAGTTTCCTCGAAGCGGTGAGGGGTGCTCGGTATGTCTAAGTGTGGATACAAGTGTGGCAGGGTCACTTGGTAGTGGAACGACACAGTCCGAAGGGAACTTAGAGTGAAGAAAATCTTTTTAAAAAGGCCAGGAACGCGATGGGTACTCGTGGTGCGGGACTTCTCACGTATCTTTTTAACCTCTTACTCTTCATTGCAAAGGGTCCAAGTAAATGGAGGCGGAGTATTATCACTCCAGTCTTTAAAGAGAAAGGATGCGGGTGTGTAGCAGCTACCACGAGTACCGTAGTAGTATTTCACACCATGAAGCTCTATGAGAGCGGTTCTTGGAGTATCAATATGAGATTCAGCTTGGTCAGGGGACCTTGGATCCGTCAATCCGTAAGGATTGTCCCGGGGCACTTTGCCATGCAAGAAGTCAGAGGTTTATTATCATCTGGGACATGTACCACGATTCCGTAGTTCGGAACGCTGTCGGCAAACGAGACTCTTCCCTTCCTTATCACCGTCGAGGTACACACAGGATCTGTCCTTAGTCCGTTCCCGTTCAGCGTGGTATTTGACGTTTGTCCTATAACATCAGGAACTCACCCCATAGTTACCCATGTATACTGTTAATATCCCTGGTGGACGCGGATGGGGGCAGGTTGGTGCAATTTGTGAGGATCTGGAAGAAGGTACTTGAGAATGGCGGTGGTCAGAAGCTTAATATGGCTTACATGATAGGAGAATGTGGTCGCTGCTGGAGCGACATAAGCAAGAGTTGTGGGTCACTGATATGAAAATGCTGCGGTGGGGTCGCGTGCAAAGATTGCATTAGGCACTCTTCCATCCACGGCAGCTTTCAGGTCTGTGACAACGCGGAGGAAGAAAAGCCGAATGATCATGAAAGTGGCGAGGAGTATCGTGGGTGGGTTGTCCACGCATATCTGTCTGGTGGTGAAGGACGAGACGGCCTTTCATCCCAGTAGAGTTAGGTGAGCAGACGATACGCCACTTTGCCGGTCAGTCTCTGCTGCGGCATTAGGTGGCTTCACTACCACCATATCTGCTGCATGCGTAGTGAATATACTAACTGTTAATCTGGGAAAAAAAGAATGAAGAAAGCTGCCGAACATCCCTCAACAGGGCAGCTTCTGCCTGGCTAGCGGCCGTAGATAGCAACCCTGTTGTCCAGGGTACACCGTGTAGAGGTGCCCGACCTAGCACCACGTCAGACTAAGTAGGTAAATAATCTTATAACTATGAAAAAAAATTTTGGTGTAGCTATACAATTTTGATGCTTAGAAAAACCCCACCAAATTCACCAAAATTGCTCCACTGAAATTAGTATCACGCCCAAAAAAAATTATTAAAAAAAATACTGTTTAGAATATAGTGGTTATATTACTAAAATTAAATACACATACCGAACCTACATACTATATTTAAATATTAAAACATACAATGAGAATAAACCGTTTTAAATCATCAACACAAAAATTGCAAGATTTTTGTCAGAGGCTTATGAAACGACTTACTTTCTTGTTTGGCGGGCAAATGACACGAGACTGGGGACAACTGGCACTGGTGCCCATGAGCACCCAACTGAAGGTTCCAAATGATGGTAGTATCGTCAATATAGGTACTTTCATTACGACTGCTATGACGTTTTTATAAATCCCACCAAAATTTTACATTTGCCGTGGACACATCTTATAATATTTTTTTAAGATAAAGTATAGCACTAAACACTACGTATTATATTATCAAGGATAGCAAAAATAATAACGAATCGAAATAAAATTAGGTATACTTAGTAAACTAATGGAGTTTTGATTAAACTGTGATTATTCCCAAGAAAAGAGGTTGTGGACACGCCACCAAGCTTGGAATTAGGGTGGAAATTATTTTTTTATTCACTCTCGAAAATATTTTCTAATAATATAATATACTGTTGCATATAGAGAAAAATGGCACCTTTCTTACAAAAAATATTCATTATTATATGTTGACGTTAAGGTACGATTTTCAGCCGCGCCGCTAAAATTTTGCGCTTGAGAAATTCACCCATTTATATTTCATATTTTCCTTAAAAATTGTATGCTTCAAAAACATTAAGCTTGCAGCATTAAATACATTATTTTTCCTCACAAATTAAGTGTTTAATCTTTATTTAATTTTCCCGAAAATAAAATGCCGTAATCTTTTCCGTGAAGATTAAACTATTTGAATATAAAAAAGATTTTTACATTTTTCTTCTAACACACTTTTTTTTTCTTTTAACACACTTGACGGGGCAAATGTTATCTTATAGGGCTTGAAGGACAGATTGCAGTCGACACCGAGCTGAAAGGCGAATGCAAGCTATAAATGCCGGATGAAAAAGAAGAGAAAAAATTTAATGATCCTTTAGTTTACTAATTTCTAGTACTTCTTCTTAGGGGGTAGGCAGAGGTGTATTAACACCTACATTTCGCCAAGTATTATTTTCGGTCCCTTTTTTTTTATCGTGCGAAAAATCCCCACGGATACCTCCCCCGCCGGAGCTGGAGAAGGAGGTTATGTCGGACCCGAACCGACTAAAACGCGCGCCGTCTGTGGGCCGTCAGTTGCCGGAGGTGAGATTGTCGTAGCCATATCCCTCACACCCCGGCCGACCCAGGGCCATATCTCTCGATTTGGCCCTCTTCCGGTGTGGGGACCACAGAGTCCCCAACTCGCCCCCGGGTATGGGGAGGCACGGAATGCGCGCCGCCACTGCGGCCTGCTTCTGCTAGGGTGACAGGCGACTCCACCCGTCACCCCCAGGCCCGCGCTCATGGGGTACGGAGATTTTCGGTACCACGTCTAGTGGGCACATTGTCATAGGTATGTAATTAGTTATTTAATAACTTATAGGTAAATTAGTTTATTATAATGTTACGGAAAAAGGTTAACTTAAACGGTATGTAAACCTTTAAACTTTGCACTTAAGACACTTAAGATTAGCAATGTCTATATCAATGCAACAACTTTTTATTTTTTTAAATTAATGATTTAATTGCAACAACTAGGTATGTAATTATAATTATCATTCATTGCATAATGATATAATGTTTATATTATCATGCGTTCAATGACGTAATTTAAAAAAAAGATTTTATAAGGGTGCGTTTATCTTGTTTAGTTTTATGGTGAGTGTTGAATACCTTTTTTTTATGGTGTTAATTATACAAGGTGATTTTGTAGTCGTTTCGGAGCGACAGAATTTGGGCACAGTTTCGATAGCGAAAGCGTCTGGAAGTATTAATTTGGCGAACAAAAAAACTTTTTTTTAATAATGTATGGGAATAAATGTACAGGTGAAAGGCATAATGTATGAGGGTTGTAAAAAAAAAGTTTTCAAAATAATACTTCCAGACGATTTTGCTAACGAAACTGTGGCGAAAATCTTTCGCTCCGAAACTATAAAAACACCCAGTATACGTTGTTAAACATTTAACAGATCATATTGCGTTTATAAATAATCAGATTGGTAACGGGCGCAGGCGATAAGAATTTTGTAAAAGTCTGTCCCCCTAGACAAATGGCAATTCGATGGCCGGCGTATTGTAGAATTAAATGATAAATGTATAAGATTTGACGTATATGACACGTATTTTGACGTATATGACACGTATTTTGACGTATATGACATACGTTGATGACTGTCATAAACGTCAAATCCTATACATGATACAGGAATGAACTCCCTCCAGTGGTTTTCCCAAATGAGATTTCCCTACAATATGGGGTTTTTCAAGAAGGGCATTAGAAGGTTTCTTCAGGGTCGTCAGCACGAGTGTGACTCCCTGGTGTTGCACACGTCCTTAGGCTACGGTAACCGCTTTCCATCAAGTGGACCGTGTACTTGTCTGCCACCTAAGTGGTAAAAATAAATAAACACAGTGTACATTTTTTACAGGATCGTAAACGCACAAAATAGATGTCACTTTTGTTGCAAGTGTTTTGCTTATAAATCAGCCTACAAACCATACTTCTATGATACTATTATAAATGCGAAAGTAACTCTGTCTGTCTGTCTGTTACGCTTTCTCGCCTAAACCGCTGAACCGATTTCGATGAAATTTGTATAGGGGTAGATTAGACCTTGTTATTTTTGGTTGCGATAACCGACATATACGCAGGCGGAGCCGCGCGCAACAGCTTGTAATATAATAATATTTTACCCAATCCAAGTCTCAAACCCAGTACTCATACCTATAGGTAACCACATTCGTAAGCTTCTGTCATAGAATCAACGAAGTAAAACACAATACGATATGAAATTTTCCTCGACTTTCATATCATTGAACGCCCCCACGATATTTTTTTGAAGTACTGCCTCCCACATTTTTCCTTTAACTGTATATTTTTCATATATTGCTCATATATGAAAAATATACAGTATATGTTATGAAATAACTTTCTAGAATTGCTCATTCTAGAAAGTTATTTCATAACATGGAATGTCATAAGATATCAGATCAAAAACGTCTCCACGTGAATTGATTCGTGATTCTTTGTTCTGAGGTAAGTGGCTGATGGCAAAGAAAATTGTGATATTTTTTTCAGTTGTTAATTGTGAGGTGGAACCACAGTTCGTTATGTGTTATTCGCCTTATTTTGCCGCATGTGCAAGTAAGGAAGGCACATCAGCGCGAATGTCAAAACATTACAAAGATTTGGGCTATTACAATCTAGCCGCTTCGCTTCACCCAATATTATAGATATATTATAATATATGTAGGTAGGTATATACTTTTTCATAAAAAGTTGTATCTGCTTTGTCGACTGTACATACGTCTGATCGATGTTACATGGCGTACAGACTCCGGCATTTGGGTTGGCGCGTTGCATAGAAGCCGTATCTCTTTCTTCTTCCCGATGCCGGTTAAGATCAGCTTAGGTAGGTATATACCCGTATTTCGGTTTTGTAGAGCGTTTTCTCTGTTGCTCTGATTAATTTTTTTCTCATCCTAGCGTTAATTCCCAGTCGCATCCGAAGCTTTTCAGCTCGGAGTCTGGGATCCGCTTTACCAGTCTTAACTACAGATTTGGCTAGACCTCGATATTTCTTTGATTAATCATCTGATTAATATCCGTTGCGAACCAAAGAGTCGGAAAAAATCGATCATAGCCGAACTCTCACTCTTCGTTCCAACGTGTCAAACCACACAATATGTTACAGTAGTAACATGTTACACATCTTGTGAAGCTGTCCTATCCTAGCGTTAATCCCAGTGGCATCCAAAGCTTTCACCACGGAGTCTGGGGTCCGCTTTACCAGTCTAACTGCGGATTTGGTTGGACTTCGATATTTTACGTGAAGCGACTGCCATCTGACCTCCACAACCCAATAGCGACACTGGGCGATATCGAAGCATTTCAACTAGAACAGTTGTTTGGACGTTCAGGACCCCAACTACCTGTAACGACTGCCATAGATGTTCATATGGCAACAGGGACAGACGGTTCACCGTGCTCTCCGAGGCATCACACGATGCATGGTAGGTATAGGCCGTTCGTTGTATATATTTCAGTATGCGATGTAACGCTCTCTGATCGCTGCATATGTATTACGCCGAGCAACGCTGACCAATCATCATCGTCACTACGTTTGTCCCAGTTGCAGCCAAAACTTCCAGTCTTGAGCTTTGGATCCGCTCTTCTATCAAGAGTTCAGTTCACTTCAAGTCTACTAGTCCTCTGATCTTATAAATATCACCTTATCTTAATACGTAAATGATTTTATAAAAGGAGCTAAAAATGGAACTGCTAAAGAAATTGGAATGAAATAAAGCGTTGTAAGGCTTTACAAAATTAATTTTGGCTTGGTATTTTATGAATAGAGTCGCTAAAATTTGCCAGAAGGCAGTTTGAATCAGTTTATACGTATCGGTAACCACTTACCTACCATTTATATTATGCCTGACTACATGCTTGTTTGCCAGAACGAGACGGTCTTAAGACCAAATTTTTTATAATTTTAACGCCTAAGTCCCCGTGCTGCACCCAGGTGGAGAACCTAGGTGAAATACGAGTCCAGGCCCCTATTTATATATAGGTACTGCAGAAGGTCCCGGGGGCGAGTTGGGGACTCTGTGATCCCTACACCGGAAGAGGGCCAGATCGAGAGATATGGCCCTGGGTCGGCCGGGGTGCGAGGGATATGGCTACGACAATCTCACCTCCGGCAACTGACGACCCACAGATGGCGTGCGTTTTAGTCGGTTCGAGTCCGACATAACCTCCTCCCCCGGTTCCGGTGGGGGAGGTATCCGTGGGGATTTTCCGCACGATAAAAAAAAAAAAAAAAAAAAGGTACTGCAGAAGGTTTCTTCTTTTAGGGAATTTAAGTTAACCTAATTGCAACCTAAATTAAAACAATAAAAAATAGAGCGATACGAAGGTAGTACAATGCATTTTTAGTTAAAAGTTTAGATAGTTCAAATATGTGTATATCTATAAAAATCTAAAGGTTTGATACTTGGTATTGCTCAGTAGGTACATAATATTATCTTGGACCTAAAATGTGTTCAAAATATGCTCTATACGCGCAGTACCTGTATCTTGGGATCATATAAGGATAGCTCGGGGTGCTACTGCGTTGGACGAGCTCAAAATTCACCAAGCATTTATTACAAAACAATCCGCGTTAAGGCCTCGTTTGTCTTGCGATTAAGGTCCAGAATACGCGTCCCGGGATATATACGTATTACTGGCGTGCGTGTGAAACACTTACTTTGACCTCTGTACGACCATTTTAACCAGAACAATGTAAACGTAAGTTAGTCAGCAGCCCTTCGGCAGACCATAAAACGTTTTCGAAGTTGAACAAAGACATCAATCGGTTCACATTTCATCTCAAATTACACGTGTTTACTCATAATACGGACACGTTTGCCGAAGTTCTCGCAACAAACGCACATTCAACGCAACAAATATAAGAATTTAGTATTCCCCGAACTTCGCCTTAGGCAATCAATAAAATATAACTCAACGTTTTTATACTAAAATAAATTCATGGGCATTTTGTTGTTCTGTCCACGGATGACTTAATAACCTCAGAAGATTTTACTGTCAAAAAGTACGAATGACAAAAAAAAAGTATCATAAACTTTCTTTTTGCACGAAAGTATTGCTGGCGGGGAAAACGTATTCTTTTCCTCACGACTTCCCCACGGATATTAACACCTGATCCCTGATATCGGTGCTGTAAATTTAGCACTACCCATCCGTAGACAACCAATTATTCAAGCATTTCGCTCAGGTCGAGCAACAGGTTGGGAGTTTACCGTTTTCTTCTAGATGCTCACTGCAAATTTCTTAAAAAAAGCAAGTGTTGCTAATGAGTTACTTACCTAGGTATACTTTTTAATTCGTTAGATTGTTTACGCTCTTTAACTAAGTTTTGGTAAAAAATGTATTTTGTTTTCGTTTTAACAGTAGGTACCTACCTAGTTTATTCGCAATTACATATTAAATTATATTGAAATACTTCTTGGTTAAAAAAGTAACATAATTAATAATGAAAAATTCTTACAAAGTGAGACAAAATCAAAACTTTACTATAAGTTAGTAAAATAAATTGCTTTTATTTTTCCCTCTATTTTATCGCACTTTTTATATTTCAGCTCTAAATTGTAGTTATAATTTTAATTATTGGTAAACGCAGATTTCCATTTCTGATTGCTCCTTATCTTCGTCTTATTGTGTAGCTGTCACAAAAACACAATACACACAAGAAAATGTACATAAATTTGACAAAAAAAAAAACCATCTAAAAGCATTCTAAATGCTATAATGTTATTAAATATTAATCATTTATCGCATACACTATCAGTCCTACACCATTCTACTTCCGAGTTATATAAAAAGCATAACGTTACAATTATCAAAGAAAGGATTGAAGTTAATCTACCAAAGTATAGCACAAAAGAACACATTGAAAGCATTAAAACACCTTATACAGTACACTGGCAAAGTACGAGCCACGAAACCTGTTAACACGAAAGCATTACTCGAAAGACATTAATCACTATGAATTAACAGAAGTGTAGCACAATCAGTAATTAATAGTCTATATTTATTGGGCTCAACATAAATAGTGTGTTGTCTATCGTATCAAGACAACAACTCAAAATAAAATACCCTTGGCCAGACCTCCAGGTGTGAGTGCATAAATATAATACACCGGCGACCCGCTGGCACGCTCATGCTCGCTGTCATATTAACTGTTACATTAAATTACGGCCCCAGAACTGATCGACCTTTCGTACTTATTATCTCAATATAACACACACGAAAATCGACCTTAACTTTTAGTAACAAAGTTTGATGTCCAAAAATATTTTTTGGTGGTATCAGATGTTTGGGATCTGAAAAATCGGAGCCGGCAATGTACCAGAGCTCGCACATTGATTTCGGCTCTTTCGAAAAGCTATCTTTTTTGTTCATTTGTTTGTTTTAATAATATTTTATCCGATGTGATGGAACGGACGCATTTGTCAGCTCTGTGAAATATATCTACGTCCTGAGAAGGCTGGCCTGGCTAATTAATTAGGTAGATTGTTACCTACATGCTAATGAAGGCACGTATCGTTGATGAGTTTTAGAAATATTCATTATTCATATGTTTTCACCTAGTTACCAGAAAGCCGTACTAAGTTTATCATAATTTAGTTTGGTGGTTTAGGTGACTAAAATAAAGTGTAAATTAATTGTAAGGATTCAGCATTTTAAGCCATGAATAGCTATTACTCGCAGCTCCATTCTGGACTTTAAATTCAAACAAACAAACAGACCATGGGGTCCGAGCGCGCGCAATCTCTTCAGGGAGATTGCGAAGCGTATGGTCGACGCTTCTCGTGACCAGAAGGCTGGCCTCTTTTTAGGTCAGAGAATAAGCATTGCCATACAACGTGGCAATGCTGCCAGTCTTCTGGGAACGTTACCACAAGAGGCATGCGATGCGGAGGAATTCCACGACGCATTCGGTTTTAGTTTTTAATTTGTCTTTTTATGTATAATATATTATAAGTTTTATTGTTAATATTGTAAATATTTAAATTGTGTTATTAGCTATGAATTAAATAGTAGTTTTTAATGGAATTCACTATGGCAAATAAACAAACAAACCCTGTGTGTAATTAGTAAGAGTTGTAATACAAAAGGACCCTAAGCTAGATTTAATATAACACCCACCACAAAGCATAATCACGTAGTAGTACGTAGTACCTACTATTACTTATTCTGTGGCATAATGAATAGTAATCGACATAGCACGTGATTCACCAACTCACTGAGTTAAAGTTAAATGTACATACTCCTTTGTAGCCAGGTAAGGTAAGGTTTGTAATAGTATCAATTATATAAATAGCAAACGAAAGAAGTTATCTGAGTAGCAACTAATTAAAAATGGACGTAAAGGACTGAAAATAAAGCGACGTCAACAACACGCTTAGTCACCACTACCAGTAGGTATGTAAATAAAAAATATGATATACGCACCAATCGTCATAGTTGATTGATTAATGCTTTTTGTGGCAATAATAAGCAAACACTTTTTTATTAAAATATTGTTCATGCGAGGAATAAATTCCACCAACACAAGGGAAATTTCCTGTTGGTCCATTTAGCCCAAAATCACATTTCAGCCTCTAGTTATTGCATGAAACTTATTTTAATGCTCATATCCCAAGGGTCTATAGTGAACTTTATTGCTTCCTTCCTTACTCTTATTAATTCGTAAACGTTGAATATGTTTCAATCTATGCTTTCACAATGAAGTAACTTTGCAAAAGCACAAAACATTTTATTTTTAGCATCGACAGACTAAAGGCAAAAACATGTAATTAAGCAATGTTATCGTCATTTATTGTATTAAAATTACCATACCCTAGTCACGTATTAGTCATTAACTGCCATTTCCCTGGTTTAAGTTTGAAAAAAGACATTCTTCAGGCACATTACAGTACCGAAGATATGAATGAAGGCTTACTAAAAGTTAATAAATTTTTCTTTTATTCCATCTCATTTCTTACCAGCGTGTTATTTATATGTGAAGAAATCACTACACAAAAGGATATTAATAAATAACGTTTACTTTTTGAAAATCCATTTACCATAGTTCCTAGATACCATATCAGTGGCGAAGGGTGGAAGTTTTCAAAAGAGAAGCCGGTAGAAAAAGAAACTTACTTCGATCTAATTTGTCAAGCGCCATGCGACAAGCCGGCAGGAATCGGGTTATAGAGACTCCTCGCCACTGTACCATAATCCTAGATCCACCTTTTCGTTTAACCATGTTTGAGATTTTGACGTTGAACTCTAAACTCTTAAGTGACGTCTGGTGCCGTGTTGAAGATGAAGTTTAGCTTGTACCTATCTAAAAACACGTGCACTCTACCACTATGTACACTTAAGTACCACTGAGGTTAGGTAGATAAGCACACGGTTCATTAATAGAGAAATTAAATCAATCTTAAGTCAGAGGACAGTTTTCTATTACGGGAAATCTGGAGTTCCACGCTGTTTTTTCTTATTGTATGTATTAGTTTTCTATCGGTTGATAATGTATATCTAAACAGGTGACGCTTTATAGAACAAGCCTAATATATGAGAAGCCTAATACCTATATAAGACCAAAATAAATCACAATTCCTTAAATAGAACCCAGAAGGCCGTTTGACTAAGCATCTTTATCGATATCCTGTTTATATTATCGCTTCAAGATCTCGCTCGCTATTAATAGAATTACTGAAGCCGGTAGGCACTGTCAACATTTGTTTTTAACAAATCTTTGAACGTTAAATTACAATAAATTTCGGCAAAGTACTTTCAGTTGGCAACGAACATTGATGAAGGTCGAGCAAATAATTCAAAACGAAGTCTTATTCAATAAACGAAGTTACATAATTCTTGTCATATTATTGTTGTATGGTATATGTATGTTAAAAATACTGCATTTTTTTGTATCACCAAAGACTTGTTATGAATATCCATGGGTATATAGGGCCCAATCAAGCTCTTCATCGCACTTGTGAAAGTCTAGCTAGACTAACCAAAGGTGGAAGAGAGCAGACCCCGGGCCCAAATTGCCACAGGGCTAACAGCGAGGATTATAATAATGACTTATAATGAATGTCACTGAAAGAACAAGAAGAAATTTTTAACCATTGATTCCTGAGGCTAATGGTGATGCTTAACTAGGCGGTGCATGCTGTACTTGTTTTCCACCTTAGCGCTATGAAAAAGTAAATAACACATAACAAACTTTCACGTACCAGGGTATATGATTATGTTAACGGTAATTAATGCGATCATGATAGATGCCAATAGATACTTGATTGCAAAAACAAAGCAATCAACCAACTTCCTGTGTGTGTTTGTTTGTTTACCTACATAGTTACATGCATAGGTTACAAGCGAAGCCAATAAAAGCGTTTAAGATCGAAGAAATACGGTAAAGACCACTGATTACTACTACAAATTGCGCCTTTTGTCAGTAGGCGTTTGATACTTCCGTATTCGTATAGTTTATTCACGTGGGTGAACGCGTCGTAGAGGGTAGGTACATGCGTGCCAATTGTCTCACTACCATGGATGCCCATAATCGTGCGAAGTGGAAGAAGAAAGGTCGAAAGCCGGATCCTCGGCTCCGAGGCGAAGGCTTCTGATGCATAGGGACACAACGTCATAATGATGCTGAGGTCGTGGATGAATCTAACAGTAGTTACATGGCCTATGAATGCTTACAACACTGCTACAACAACGCTGTCGCTATATTCAGAGGGAAAAGGAAAGCGAAATGACAAAAATAAGCAATAATTAGTGCAAGGTGTACAGGGTCCTACCAGAGCCAACCTCACCTGCTGTTAAACAATAGACGAGCCTTTGATGTAGGCTTCTCTCTCGGGGTTGAGAGGTCAAACAGCTGTTGCTCCCAGATCACCCGACATTACAATTAAAAAAATACTAGGCGGACACCGGGTTCCAAAGTGCAAATTTTGGATGTTAGGTACTTGGAAATCGCTATGAAGATGATGTAGCGCAAATAACTAACAAAAGTAATAAAATAACGAGTGCCACTCTCAAATTTTCTCTTCAAAACTGTCCTCCGCCTCAAGTAACTACAGCAAGAACATAGAACCATGTGCTGATGTAACTATCAGCTGTTGACTTTTATTTCTTTTGATCTTCAGTTGCCGGATGAGAGATAGCCAGTAATATATCTCTCGCACCCCGACTGAACCAGGACTATCTCTGGTTTCAAGATGGCCCTTCTCGGATGTGGAAAGAGTGTCCCCATCTTGTCCCCGAACTTGAGGAGGCGCGCTTGCTTGCCTTTACTACGCGTCACCGAGGTTGTAAGTTCCATCAATAATAAAAATATAATATAGTCCCCTGCCCTCCATCACATAAACTATGGAAAGAACGAATTGAAAGTACGATAGGTGTTAAAGCAGAGAACTGACTTGATACGTACTAAAGAATTCGATTGAAAGCTTCATTAATTAGATTAAGAAAAGTAATTAGTGTGAACCCTGAGTGTGGTACTGAAAAGTCAAGTAATTACAAGCCATATAAAAATTGTGAAAAGTGCGCACTGATCGTCAGGGGTATTAGAAAGAGAAAAAAACAGGTAGAAGAAAAAACCTAATAAGTCATTTCATCCGAATCCTTTCAAATATTTTTTTCATTATATCAAATAGATATTTAATTAAAATTTTCATTGGTCCCTCCCAGTGCTTTCAATATTGTCACAATAGAGATGAATTTATCAGCTTTGAAGCCACTTTTAAAATCTGTTATAGATTGTACATGAAAGGAATATTAAAAGTGAACCGTGATAGCAATATCTAATATAGAACCTATTCAAGGGCGATATCTTTCAAGTTAAATGTCATGTACCTTATCATTATTAATAGCTTTAGTTATTCCTTCGAAATTATTATCTGTTGGGTAATAATAATATCATATTATTATTACCCAACAGATCAAAAAAGATGGCAATGCTTTTTTACTGCACATGCATGAATCTGATGTATGTCGGTCTGATCGAGGACGTTTAGAAATAATGTCTAGAGTACCCGCAACCAGTGTGTCTACTAACAAGGAAGCTTTACCGTAACGTAAACCATTTCGTAAACTCTCACGTAAGTATAAGTCTAGTACCTACCCTAAGTATACTTACTCATAGTAACGCGTTATCCTTTAGACCATTGGCAAGCTACTGCTCGATGCTGCTTACTTCTTCTGTCTTCTTTACTACCTACATTACATTTACCTCTTCAAAGTACTCAAACTGAGTACAAAATTACCAATGTCACATCAAGTTGTGTAACACATGTGTTTTCTTGTTACATGAAATGTAAATATGCTCAAGCCACAGCGCGCGACCTCGCATATTAGCTAGTGGCCTCGCACTGTGACGGGTGGCTTCAGAGCTACCGCATGCCTACTCTTGGTTGACAATAGGACGCTTTCAGCCGCTGCCCAGTATCTCCCTTTTGGTATTAATGGAATATTAGTACGTAAATGATGAAAGGTTAGAATTTTAGCACAATTACTTTTAAGTAAATTTATACCCCTGGCCCCATAGGAACCTAACCGCTATGAAAAGTAACCTATGTGCTTGTGCTATTCCAAACTATAATAATCTACCTCTCTTCGTCCCAGTCGCTCTATCGTGATTAAGTAACAGGCATGCATCTATTCAAACTATCTTATTAATACCTATCAATCATATGGTGTAACCATATTAATCATTTGGAAATTTCTAGAAATATTCGTAAAACTATCTAGGGGAAAAATTGTAAGAAATATAACGTATATAAGTATAATGTATGTGATCTACGGTCATAACCTGCACTTTAGCTACGTTTTTTGTTTTATGTTTGTTATTGTGAGTATTTTTTTTTTTTGCATAATCCGCGTATAATAAACGCGTAGTTACTTAGTTTATTATTTCAATAGTTTACAATAGTAAAATATAATAGTGGGCACTAGAAACCATGTACCTAGAACACCCTATCAAAAACAATGATCACACACCGGTTATGAAGATCAAAAGTCACATTTTACCATTTATTTCGACAGAAAAGCATATAGTTCTTGGATCCTTTATGCAAATACATACATAGTCTTCATCATCATCATTTCAGCCATAGGAAGTTCACTGCTGGACACAGGCCTCCCCTATAGATCTCCAATAACACCGGTTGGAAGCGGCTCGCATAGTATTAAAATTTAGATATTTTTTGTTACAATTCTAGCATAACCCTTGGCCGTATTCAATTTAGTTACACACCCAACAATATATCTTCAATACTAAACTTTACCAACACAGATTGGCGCATTTGACGTCATAGAGGTCCCGTAAACGCAGCATGCCTAATACGTGTTAGCTCGGTTCGTTATGTGTCGTTTGCCTAACAACATGTAATGGCCGACTGTCATTAACTATATTAACCCTAGTTCGTAATTCTAATGGTGAATATCGCAAGTCATGCGTTTTGTCATAGTCCCTTATGATACCACTTCCCGATTACATACGCGTCGGCGCTTGTGATATCTTTCTTAAATAGTTTCAATTTATTCAGCCGCCATTATTATCAGTTTCATTCAGAGGGTTAATTATGTTTAAAATATGTTTTATTTATTCGTTGATTTGTTTAACAGAATGATAAGTATATAATAAATAATGGAAGAACATACATAATAATGATTATATAAAAAAATATTCATTACTGCTGTTGCTCGCGGCTCCTAACTTATGTTTCTATGGGTTACAGTACTTACTATCCCTGGAATAGTCTACGGATAAAAAGTCTGTAGTATTCCAGAATACAATCAAGCTTTATACAAAATTTCAGTCAGATCCGTTCAGCCGTTTACACAACAAGCATCCAAATAAGTTATACCTAATATTGAGTAAGAATATAAATTTCCTAAGTCATGAAATTTGATAGATTTGTTACTTGACGTTTATTAGGCCAGGACTAACAAATACCCTCGCTTGACCTTCTAAAAGTCTTACAATATCACAAAATCAACAATCGCAAATTCAAATTATTTTATTGAGTACTTTCACAAATAAATGTTTGCGAAGGTACCGTTATACTCGAAGGACTCAATTTATACACCTTGACCTACTTGTGATGGAAGGTTACAGCTAGGGTAGCCAGAAATGTCTATCTCCGAGAGATATTCTTTTTGTTTTCATCCCAAGACTTCGTACCATATTTTCACCTGATTTGTTATATTACAATGTATACCTACCGTATACTCAATGAAAAGAAAACACGTCCTCGCTTCATATTAGCGATACTTAAATGGTAAAAAAAAATATCCACAGATCTCTCAAATTTTATAGTATATACAGAAAATAGCACTAGGTATATAAATATATTTCTAAAAAAATATATATGTAATACCTAACTATTTCGACCTAACCTAACCTAACTATTATTCTAATCCTATTATTATCATATTAAAATTCTATCCGTTTATATACTATTAGGAGTTCGTCGAGTTGTGATATAAAAAAAGTAGGTAGGCACACAAAGATGCCCTTTTACAAGTATTTAATTCTATTACTTTTATATATCAAGGGGCACAATCAATACATTAGCACTTTTACTCGTATAACATTAATTAACAATTTAGTAATAAATCAATAAAGTCTCACGACATGAATAATTGTATCGAACGAACGTCACTGGAGATCCGCACGGCGCGATGACTGGCTGGCAAAGAGGGCGAGTGGGTACTTCGCGCTCGTTTTATACCCTTCTGGAAGTTTAGGAGCTAACACGGCCTCTACGGACCGGTAGAGCGCGAGGGCCTGGTATGACCTGAGAATCAAGGTCGTTTTCGGCTGAATGCAGTTGCTGCTCGGCTTCTAAAATTCCAAAGAAAGGCACCATATTACTAAGTGTCCACAGGTATTATGGTGTACCTAATTCTTGCATTCATCGACTCTCCACGACCCACAGACATAATGTCCAACTATTTCCTCATCACATTCGCCACACAAGCAGCAGTTACAAGTAATCATTCATCATCTAATAACTGTGTAGGGCAAGCATCCCGCAGTCTGTTTGCCAATAGGAACGTCCCGCAGTCCGTCCTCTACACATACACCTGTAGCACCCCGCAGTTTGCTAGCAAGGAACGTCCCGCAGTCCGTCCTTATAGGTCCTTAGACACACCTAGGTCTAATACCCCGCAGTTTACTAGGAAGGAACGTCCCGCAGTCCGTCCTCTACACATAAACCTGTAGCACCCCGCAGTTTGCTATCAAGGAACGTCCCGCAGTCCGTCCTTACAGGTCCTTATACACATCTAGGTCTAGTACCCCGCAATTTACTAGGAAGGAACGTCCCGCAGTCCGTCCTCTACACATACACCTGTAGCACCCCGCAGTTTGCTATCAAGGAACGTCCCGCAGTTCGTCCTTACAGGTCCTTACACACATCTAGGTCTAGTACCCCGCAGTTTACTAGGAAGGAACGTCCGCGCAAGGCGAACACGCCCGCGTCCACCTTCAGGCGCCGCAGCGGCGCGCCCAGCGTCTGCAACTAGCCGCAGTCGTTCTGCAGCGGCAACGCCACGGTCTGGCGCGCCACGTGCCGCGTGATGACCACGAAGGGAAGCAGCCAGCGCAGCGCTATCAGCGCTAGCGACACCGTCAGCAGCGCCATCACCTCATCGGGTGGCGCAGCCTGCGCACCTGTGCGGCCCATGATGGGCACGCTCATGCGCAGCGTGTTGAGCAGCAAGCATGCCGCCTGCAGCAGCGGCAGCGCCGTGACCATGTCGGCACGGCCCGTGATGGGCACGCTCATGCGCAGCGTGTTGAGCAGCAAGCATGCCGCCTGCGGCAGCGGCAGCGCCGTGCAAGTGTCGGCACGGCCCGTGATGGGCACGCTCATGCGCAGCGTGTTGAGCAGCAAGCATGCCGCCTGCAGCAGCGGCAGCGCCGTGACCATGTCGGCACGGCCCGTGATGGGCACGCTCATGCGCAGCGTGTTGAGCAGCAAGCATGCCGCCTGCAGCAGCGGCAGCGCCGTGACCATGTCGGCACGGCCCGTGATGGGCACGCTCATGCGCAGCGTGTTGAGCAGCAAGCATGCCGCCTGCGGCAGCGGCAGCGCCGTGCAAGTGTCGGCACGGCCCGTGATGGGCACGCTCATGCGCAGCGCGTTGAGCAGCAAGCATGCCGCCTGCAGCAGCGGCAGCGCCGTGACCATGTCGGCACGGCCCGTGATGGGCACGCTCATGCGCAGCGTGTTGAGCAGCAAGCATGCCGCCTGCAGCAGCGGCAGCGCCGTGACCATGTCGGCACGGCCCGTGATGGGCACGCTCATGCGCAGCGTGTTGAGCAGCAAGCATGCCGCCTGCGGCAGCGGCAGCGCCGTGCAAGTGTCGGCACGGCCCGTGATGGGCACGCTCATGCGCAGCGCGTTGAGCAGCAAGCATGCCGCCTGCAGCAGCGGCAGCGCCGTGACCGCGTCGGCACGGCCCGTGATGGGCACGCTCATGCGCAGCGTGTTGAGGAGCAAGCATGCCGCCTGCAGCAGCGGCAGCGCCGTGACCACGTCGACACGGCCCGTGATGGGCACGCTCATGCGCAGCGTGTTGAGCAGCAAGCATGCCGCCTGCAGCAGCGGCAGCGCCGTGACCGCGTCGGCACGGCCCGTGATGGGCACGCTCATGCGCAGCGTGTTGAGCAGCAAGCATGCCGCCTGCAGCAGCGGCAGCGTCGCTCTCAGCACGTACAGCGCTGCGCGCATGCCGCCCCACAGGCGCAGCCCACCCGCCAGTGCGTCCACCGCGCTTGGCAGCAGCACCCACAGCAGCGGCAGGAAGCCCGAGTGCAACCCGCGCGCCGCGCACGCCACCAGCTACTTGAGCTCTGTTATAACGTTAAAGATGTTCAAGGGTAGATTTCTACTTAGGTAGTCTGCGTGCGACATCATACTTCCTTTGCAATACTCAATATCAATTGAAGTCTTGAAGATAGAACCACCAACGCAACACCCTCGGGAGTAGATCGTTTTTGCGCTACCGAGCGCAAGAACGCGACTCTAGCGTTTCAGTCTATCACAACCACAACCTTAAACTGAGCACCTATTAAATAGTGCCTAAAATTTTGTAAAGCTTTCATCACGGCTAAGGTCTCTACTCTCTAGTTCGCAGGAGTGGTACCTACTCTCTGGACCTTGAGTAACTTTAGTAAAATAAGCCACGAACTTGTTGCCTTTATGAGTTTGCAACAACACAGCACCATAGCCTACGCTGCTGGCGCCGTTGTGTACCTTGGTTGGTAATTCTGGATCAAAGATCGTCAGAATGGGGCTGGTTAAGAACAAGGTGATCTCCTGGCGGACCTTCTTTTGTTCGGAGCCCCATTTTTGTGAGTAGGGACATGCAAGATGTTTTTGTAACCCCTACTTTCTAAAGTACCTGGCTCGGCCTAAACATTGTCGTACCTGTTTAACATTTTGAGAAGAGGGTGCGTTCAAAACGCAGTTATCTTACGAGGGCTCGGCTTAACCTGACCCTGATTGATTGCTACAACAATACCTTTGTTATTGGTACGGGGGTACTTCTGACAAGAAATAACATTATTGGAAACTTGTGAAGCAGACTTTAGTTTGGCAAAACAGGTATCTATTTTGTGGCCAGGTTAACAAAAACTGCATGGTTCAGAATGCGAGAAAGCCATTCTTTATCGGTCCAGTTGTTTATTGCTTTGGCACTATCTAACTCCTCACACCAGGCATCTATATCGTGAATGCTCGGATCAAAGTTAGAAATATAGTAAGAATGGTTCGATCTCACCGTACTGTTAATGGCACGTATCGCATCAATGATGCAGTCAGTGTTACTTGCGGGTTCCTGGTTGGTGACAGGGCTCGCTGATCGCACCGGAGTGTAACTCATTTCTCAGCAACAGAGTCGCTGCTGGACGCCTCCCGCGGTCGTTGCGACGTTCTAGGCGCTCGCTCTCGGCTGGCGCCGTCGTGGCGATGGCGACTGATGGCGTCGTTCAAGCGCAGTCAACTTCGCCATGATCTGTTGCATTTGGTCAGTTATACATTGATAGACAGTCCACTACGGTTGCGAGTGTAACGTGAATGTTGGCTGCAACCAGAACTACTAGAGCTGGATTCACCATCATTGGTATACCTACGACGACTATTAGAGTACTTACGCCTCGATCGGCTTCTACCATAGTCTAGACATATCTAGGCATTCTATTATTCTTTGCACACAATAGAAACTACTTTACGTTAGGTAGGTAAATAGCTCCAAGTATAGTCGTATTAGAATTTGTTCACACTTTTGTTCAAACTAATGAACACTTTTCCACTCGCAATTTAAAGTAAAAAGATTGGAATGTACTCACCAGATTTTTACCAAATGACTCACCACTCTATGACTTACAAATTACAATGTAATTTCTCGATAAGAAAATGTAATAGATAATTATACTACCCACCCACACGATAATAATTTTATTTAAACAAAAGAGAAGGAAATCTAGTGCCAATCTGAATATCTAATCTGCAGATAATTTAGGTAGCAAAGCGGTCAGGACGCAGGAGTAGGATACAATGGAATCGCATCCCAGTTCTGATATTAGGAGTTCGTCGAGTTGTGATATAAAAAAAGTAGGTAGGCACACAAAGATGCCCTTTTACAAGTATTTAATTCTATTACTTTTATATATCAAGGGGCACAATCAATACATTAGCACTTTTACTCGTATAACATTAATTAACAATTTAGTAATAAATCAATAAAGTCTCACGACATGAATAATTGTATCGAACGAACGTCACTGGAGATCCGCACGGCGCGATGACTGGCTGGCAAAGAGGGCGAGTGGGTAGTTCGCGCTCGTTTTATACCCTTCTGGAAGTTTAGGAGCTAACAATACTATATCTAATGTTATTATGCAAAACTAAACCTTTACTAAAGAATGACTTTGGTTACACCGCGTATTATACCTGGCATACTTACTTCATAAATCCCTACTAATATTATAAATGTGAAAGTAACTCTGTCTGTCTGTCTCGCTTTCACGCCCAAACCACTGAACCGATTTTGATGAATTTTGGTATAGGGGTAGATTGGACTTCGAGAAAGGACATAGGCTATGTTTGGTCGCGATAACCGACATCCACGCGGGCGGAGCCGCGGGCAAAAGCTAGTTACTCATATATCTTTAATTTCTGACTTTCTTAACTTTCAAGATAAATTTCAACAACCCGTCCTGCATTTTCGTAAGTAAATAATGGTAAACCTGTTTTATGCCGTTGCTATGGTGACGTATAACGTCTAATTAAGCCTCTTGAGGATGGTATCATGATATGAAACTGGAGAAATTAGCAATGAAACAAGATATGAGCTTGGAGAGTAATTCTGACTAATATGATTTGAAAATATGATACATTTTTGAAATATATTGACATATTATACATGTCGTGTAGGTTTACTTTGCCGTAGCAGATTTAATACGTATAAGATTGAAAGGTTTAAAAGGGTTAGAAAAATGTATTGATTGTAAAGTGGCTTGTATTCTGAGAATTTGTTCGAAATTATACTCTCGGCTATATTCTAAACAAGATAAAGCCGCTTAGGTCCTACAAGTTTTCCTTCCCCTGTTATTTAAATTGTGGTAAAACTTCCCCGTTTTGACGTCTCTTAGTGACTAAAGTTATTTAAAAAGGAGCCAAAACTCGCAACCTTGCTACAAGTTACACTTTTCGAACTTTTGACTTTAAATTGTGCTTTAAGACACTGCTTCTTGCCAAACTTAGGTCCACAAATGACTGAGGTCAACGGAGAAATACAATATGGTTTAAATAGCGGTATTATGGCTTGATTGCGATGACTTGAAAGTTTGAGTTTTCTCAGTTCTAAAGGATGGCAGACTTGATGATTGCTATTTCGACTTGATACCTTAACGCGTTCTTAGGAAAAACACTTTGTTCTTACCAGACGGACAGACAGTGAAGTAATCCTATAAGGGTTCCTTTTTCCTTTTGACATAAGGAACCTTAAAAAAGATAAACGTCACAGTTGAGAATCGCAAATGTTTTTAGAAATCAAATTGCAAATGTTTTGTGCAAGAGTGATACTTCATTAACTGTATATATTTGACAATAAATAATCAATATACCATTTTCTGATGATGAAAACATTTTTCGAAACTTTGACATTAATATATTGCTTAAACCACGCGTCATTAACTTATCGGTATGTAATCACAAGAGCATTTAATATTCATTACAACAAATGATACGCCCACATACGTATACGTAAGTGGACTCGTTGAAAGTGTGGTGTACCGTTAAGGGCTCAGTACCAGGACTCACGTAACCTGCAAAAGGCAGGCGTGGGGTAAATAACAGTCTATTACCTCCAATTACATTATTATATTCACTTTAGCTTTGTCACGAGGGCCCGATGACACGATCTGGTGCTTAAGTGAATATTCAACGGCATCCGACACACCACTTTGTGGTACATCTTTATTTAGGTGTGGGGTAACTGCTTGTATCTACATGTAGAAACATAAAGAGTTGAAGAGCTGAAAGTTTTCTCGATAAGTAGTCAAAAACTTTTTCAATAGGCTTAAAAAACCACATTCAGTTAGGTTATGGGTATTTAATCAATTTTGAAAGAGTTTCAAACGCGGAGCCAATATGTATTATACAATGCTTTCGATTGTTAATTACTAACTGCTATGATGCTCTTGGCAGGTAAAATTTAATTTTTGACCGATCCAGGAATCGAATCCGAACCTTAGCAGCACTGTACCACCAGGGTTTAAAGAAACATGTCACGCATTTTAAGATAAATTGAATTTACCTTATTCAATTTATCTGTGAATAAATGTCATGTTTTTACTAACATTCGTGACAGTGACTAAACCAGGTTACCACTAAATAAGATAAAAAAGTTGCAGGACAAAATAAAATTGGTAAAACCGTTTGAGCTAAAAAGCTAATATTTTCCCTTATTTAACGCGAAGCGCGCAAACATAAACAGTAGGATAATATTTTCATGTAACGTTAAAATACATATTACGCACGCAAAATATTTTTATCCTTTCGTCCTTTAAATTCTTTCACATCAGCACACACCCACCTAAAGGCATTTTACATAAATTTCCGACGCAACATTCTTCCTTCACAAACAAGCGCAAAGAACAAGCGATAAGTTTTATAGACGTATTGTTACCTTTTCTTACCAAAGTCCGAGTGAACAGACCTCAATAACACATTCAGTCTGCTTACAAATTTGTTTCACCTATTCGTGGATATTTTGGCGCTTTTCAAAAGCTACATCGACGTCAGACCACCCGACTAACGCATAAACTTGCCAATATATTAAAAGTAAACGTCGAGATGAAATGGACGCGAGTATTTTGCATATGATTAGTAAGTCTCTAAGGAGTTAGCATTCCAGTCATTGGCAATATAAGTACATACATACTTCAGAGATGCTTATTAGTTACGTCGTTGTTTGTTCAACAAATAAAATAGGTTATTTCTACTAGTATACTAGCTATGACGGCAAATTGATGACACATAATGAAAAAACCCAATATACAATTAGCAGGACTGTAATCAGAGACAACATAAGATAAGATAAGATAAGATATTCTTTATTGTACACCACAAAAGTATTAAAAGATAACAAACAATTTTCACATATATAATGCACAATGGGGAAACATAATTAATTCCTTGCATTTTAAAACGTGATACAAGCAAGACAAAAGCAACATTCTTTTAAAAAACTTAATCAAGCAATCAAAGTTGACACTAACATAATAATTATATAAAACCTACTGAACATACATTCAAGCCACTGTCCAAAAAAATATTTTTCGCTTCCTACGATTCTGGTTTTCTTTTCGCTTATCTTAAATAATTATTGCACATTTTTTTTTTATTCATCACATCACACAAAACTCCACAAAAGTGTTTTTCTGTGGGTGTGTGTGTGTGCGGGTGTGTGTGTGAGGATATAATATTTGTGTTTTAGTAGTCGTTTACTTCTGCAGAGTACAAGAATATTGTGTGGGAGTCAACGACCAATAATTATAACGTCTTCAATTAAGTGAAATTCATCATGTCTGCGTAATATAATTAACTAGGTGCTGAAATTCAAATAGATTAATTGCGTTGATGAACAACAATGAACTATTGGGCCTTGAGGGAGAACCCTACACAGGCGAATTACTAAAACATCCTTTAATTTTGGGAACAAAAGCTTTTCTCTCGCCGTCTTGACATTGTTGCGATAAAAACTGGTGGCATGACATCGCAATTTGCGACAACGCCTGAAAGTAATCTGTCTTGTTTAATTTACTAAGCGATGACAATCAACATTTAATTATTGCTCTAATTTTAGCTATATAAGGAACTCTTAGAACGTTTGTTGAAACATAATGGAAAGTTTTGTTGAATTACGTGAAATAGTCACAAATCACTTTAAGAACCATTGTCATTAGAATTGTTAACAAGCTCGACGTGCGTGAGTGTGTAAAGACTTTTGATATTGATTATTGCGTAACAAAAGCAACTACATATATATACATATACTCACGCTCCCAAATCACCGAAGGGGTAGGCAGAGGTGTATTATCACCCACATTTCGCCAACTATGATTTTCGGTTCACGTAATAGGGGGCGAGCCTATTGCCGGCAAGCGGGCACTTAGTCGGAGTCGGCGGATGAAGAACAGCCCTATCCCTAAGTCGCCTTCTACTACACCCACAGGAAGAGATGGGGTGGCCTTATTCTACTCCACAGCGAACCAGCACGGCAGGCAAAGCAAACCTATTAATAAATTGAAAGTACCTGATACTCTAGACGTAGCAGAATGAGGGAAAGCCGTTTTAAAACGCTTTACGCTGTACAATGATGATTATAATAATTACAATTTTCCATAACCATAATGAGGAGCGGGGATCGGAAGCTTTGTGAATGTCTTTGGATGTAACATTTCATGTCAATAATGATCAAAAATGAAAATGTAAGATTGTTTAACTATCTGATACTGATGGCAAAGTACCTAATTTTTCTTCGAAGTAAAATAAATATAGTAAAACGACTCCACACATAAATATCAAAGTTGGTTTGCAAGCCATGATTATACAAAGCAAATAAAACATGTATTAAGCCCCTGGGACGAAGACTGGGACTATGAAGGGACTATGTTGAATACTGGAGTCTTGATTGTAGGAATAAAAAATAGGAGACACGTCCAATATTCAAATGAATTATTATATTTCTTTTACTTGTTACAAAAATAGTTTAATGTACGTGTGTTCTAAGTACTAGTTGAATCAGTGGATTTTTCTTAAAACGCCTTTCCAAGCCGATGAAACGATTTTTAGCTAGTCTGTACGAATCACCTAAACAATCGGGCTCAGTATCAGTAATTAAAGGAAGTCGCACACAAAACCTACCTTGTGGAAAATATTAACAATATAAGAAAAAACATTTTGCCGGTCAGGACCATGGTTTGAGTAGATCCATAAAGCGAATTTATAAATCACGTTATCCACTTTGAAAAGTTTTGCAAGTTGTTGGTTAGGGAAAATGTAATAAAGAAAGGGCTGGTTCCCATTAATTGTTCCTTTATCATTTCACCACTGCCTTCATAGTTTCCGGAACGTGGGCAACTATGAAGACAGTGGTAAAACTTTCCTCTTTGGTCTTTGAGAGTACTATTATTAGCCGTCAATAATGTCTAGCAAATCCAAGAGGTGTTGTCATTCAGTACAAAGAGGTGCCAGAGATTCGATTAGTTGTTCGTTAGAGAATATGAGTTATTCATGCAAACAATCTGGTGTTTGTATTCCTGAAATTTCGAATGGAATTTGAAATAGTAACTGAGTACATAAAGTTACTTCCCTAACATCGGTCCCGCGTCGTGTTTATTGAAATTCGAAGTTCGTTAATAAACCAAATTTATAGCAAACAATTTCATTTAAAACGGGAAATTTAATTAGTCGCGAGCTGACCATGGACCAGTCAAACATATTTGGACTTTATTGAAAACACTGTAGTATATGCTGCTTACATTCCAATAAGAATATTCAACTATGTATATGTAACTGAATTCTAAAACACACACAATTCTATCCAATTAAGTATACTCATTTTTATTTGTTACAGTTATGGCATTGCTACAAATGTCAACTTTAGTAAAAAAAAAACATCATCAGCCATTTTTTCATCAATATTTACTTTCGATTATTGTAAATAAGCATAAAATAAAAACTTGTGAAATGTTATGAGACGCTTATGAAAGAGGAAGTTTCTTCTCTGCATACAGAACTATTTGCCAAATGACATGCACTAGTTACTCGAAATACGAAATCCAAACTTAATGATTTATTTTTTCTTATTTTTTAATCTTCGCCAATCGTGAATCGCAGAACCGATTGCT
Source organism: Eilema depressum (assembly GCA_914767945.1). Taxonomy (NCBI): domain Eukaryota; kingdom Metazoa; phylum Arthropoda; class Insecta; order Lepidoptera; family Erebidae; genus Eilema; species Eilema depressum. The sequence goes on from OU612026.1 coordinate 9,619,109, forward strand.
CCGTCAGCCGAAGCAGTAATTTGCAAAAGAGAGAAAAAAAAACAGTCATTTGTCAGAAACATACAAAAATAAACAACAAACCTTTCCCACGGTTTCGAAAAACGATAGATCCACCGAACAGAATATTGTTAACAACCATTTTTAGCCTATAAGAAATCTTATGTTCATTTTAGAGGTCCGTGGCTGAATTATGGAATTGAGCAGTGAACTTCACATCCACATTGAAAAAATTATAACGTTGATTTGAATAATAAATGTTCATTGTTGAATTTATTCATTTTCATTTATTGTTATTAATTGATGTACCTACGTCTAGTGTCGATTATAATGTCAAGTTAAAGAAACCATGAAAAAAAAACTTTGGTTTTGCTAAATGTGGTGAATATTGTGGTTGAGTTTCAATACAATACCGAACCTCAACCACATCTACCAATATTGGTTGTCATTTTTTTTTTTGCTTTACTAACAACGGCTTACGGAATATTGTTTTCACAAAGCTATTATACAAAATTTTCTTGAATGTTATCCACATTTTAGTCATTAAAATTAATTGATCACTGTTGACGTAAAACGTTGATATGTAATTATTACTTACGTATGAAATCGTCGCAGTCCTAGAACAACGACGGATTTGACTTTTTGCAAATTTTTTTTTTTTACTCTAATTAACTTAAAATATGGTACTTTATAAAAAAAATAAAACATTTTATCAAATTTCATTACAAATGAACCAAATACAGAGTTGAATACTGACGGTTTTGATTAATTAACGTAAAACAATGACGGATTGATACTTGCACCGTTGTCTGTCGCTGTCCCCTGCCCCCCGCGCCCTTTCCGCTCCCGACGCATTGGCATTACCGTCGATGTTCTAGGATAAGGTCACGTCAGGAGGAACAGTCGTCAACGGATAAGTTTGGTCACAATGTACTATAAATTACATAATTTTTTGTTTATTTTAAGTAAATATAAATTTTGACGTCTTAGAACAGCGGTTTGTGAAATCCGTCGTTGTCCTTGGGATACTAAAATATATTTTTTTATATCTTTGTTTTTACCTTTTATCTTTTAAAATAACATCATTCAGTTCATCCATGATTAAAATTGTTTGTTTTTATTATGATTTTTTTCAGTGACGCATAATAAAATACGTCGATGTTTTACGTACCTATAGTAGGCGTATGCTATAAACCGTCATTTTTCTAGGGATAAGCGGAGGACGAATATACTGAACCGACGTTGTTCGTCGTATAGATTATAATATACGTCTTTATTCTATTTCATATTTAAAAAATGTTATATTAATTTGCCAAAATACTTACATTACCTTAGATTATATAATGATAATAATTGTTCCTAGAAACCTTATTCTGTAGTTTTATTTTAATTAAGGTTTTTTTTTCACCTGAACGATGTTCGTCGCACAGCAGTATGGTACTGGTGTGCGACGAACATCGTTCAGCCAATCAACAGACATGCTAATTTGTAATGATCCATTTTGCTCCCAACATTAACCAGATGAGTTGAAATGTCTATCAGTGAACACTATTGGTACAGATTCTGTGATGGAGCGTGTGATTAATACACAGCTCAGATACCTTGAGGGAAACGATCTCCTGAGCGACCGACAGTACGATTTTCGTCACAGTCGCTCTACCGGTGACCTCCTAGTGTATCTCACTGACCGCAGAGCGCAAGCCGATGGCTTGCGCAGTCGAGGTGAGGCACTAGCGGTCAGCCTAGATGTAGCGAAGGCCCTCGATCGGGTCTCACACAGAGTTCTTCTTGTGTAGTTGCCACGCTATGGGCTCCCCGAGGGACTATGCGAATGGATTGCCAGCTTTTTATCTAACAGAAGTATCCAAGTCGTCGTCGATGGCAGCTACTCGGACCGCATGAACATAAACGCTAGTGTTTCACAAGGTTCCTTGTTGTCCCCGACCTGTTTCTGCTGCATATCAATGACATGCTGTCTGATGACTCCGTTCATTGCTATGTGGATGACAGCACCGGGGACACGTATTACATGGGCCGTGCAAATATCCCTAAGTCAGAAGTGGGGGAAAGTTGCGAACAACTTGTTTCCCAAATCGAGACTACTCTCTCTGGAGTATCCGATTTGGGACGACTAAACTTAGTACAATTCAACCCTACTAAGACACAAGTATGTGTATTCACCGCTAAGAAAACTCCATTCATTGTAGCGCCGCAATTCCTGGGCACACCGCTTACCATTTCCTCGAGTATCGGGATCCTTGGTGTCGATATCTCCAGCGACGTCCAACACCGTAGTCATTTGGAAGACAAGGTCAAGCTGGCATCAAAGAAACTTGGGGTGCTCAACAGGGCGAAGCAGTACTTCAGTGCGGGGCAACAACTCCTCCTTTATTCGGTACCACATGAAGTACTGCTGTCACCTTTTTGCCGGAGCGCCTGCGTGAGCTTGACCCTTTCGACTCGGTGCAAAGATGGGCGTTAAGGCTCGTCGGCAATCCCATACTCACAGGCAATGTGGAACCTCTCACTCTCAGAAGAGACTTTGCCTCACTGTGTGTGTTCTACCGCCTATACCTAAAATGGTTTGTGTTCAGATGAACTGTTTGACATGATGCCCACAGCTACATTCTATCATGGCACTTCTCGCCACAGGCAGAGAATTCATCCTCACACATTGCGTCCGGAAACGGAGCGCACTGTGCGGTATGAAAGGAACACATTTTCAACATTTTCATTCCTCGCACACTCAAGCTGTAGAATGAACTTCCCGCGGTGGTTTTCCCAAGCGACGACAATATGGGGTTCTTAGAAGGTTTCTTCGAGGTCGGCAGCATGAGTGTGACGCCTCTGGTGTTGCATACGTCCATAGGCCACGGTAACCACTTCCCATTAGGTGGGCCGTGTCTGCCACCCAAGTGTAATAAAAAAAATCGTATTAATAATACCAAATAAATACTTTTACGAGTATATAAGTAATTCATTGTTTACTCTATTTACTTTTTTATTTTCTGTCTTTATCTTGAGACTTTTAATTATTATGATTAAGTATAATCATTATTGATTAATAGTTTGGGTTTCTGCTACCTGGTTATGCTTATGTTATCTAGGTTTATTGATTAAAAATGCCAAAAACAGATTTTAGTCAAGATCTGATTGTTTTTTTATAAAGTTCTTATTCTTATTCAAATTCAAATAAATTTATTGCAATTATGAGAGTTAAGTTTATTAGTTAATTTTAAATTAAAGGTTTGAAGAATTAATTAATGTTTTAAAGTGATTGATCTTAGTCTGTAGGTTGTCTTCTTATTAAGTAGAATTAGCAGTAATTATTGCTATTTTGATGCATTTTTTTTTAGTAATTTTGTACTAATAATTTCGTAAGTAAAACATTTCAAAGTTAGCTTCTTTTTCATTTCTTAGTCCAAATCCGTCACAAAATTTTGAAAGGATTCCCTTAAAAAGTGACGGTATGTACTGTACGCCACTTTTTAAACAAAGATAGTCCGTAAAATAACGACGTATCAGATTATTCGTCACCTTAGTGTCCACAGAACAACGACGCATGTGACTTTTTTACTAATTAACGCAATATTTAAAATATGTTGCGTATGTCATGTTATAACGTATTTAATTCATAGCAACATATAAAAATTTTAGAAAGATTGAATTAGTAGTTTTCAAAATATGACAACATCTATAGATGAAAAACTTTAAAGTGCTCTCCTGTAAAGTTAGCAAAAGTCACATCCGTCTTTGTTCTACGACTGCGACGAAATGTATTCTTTAAAATTTGGAAACATTATTGTATTAAAACAACCATGTAATGAATAACTACTATTTTATTTATATTCAAACAGATATAATTAAAGATTTAATAACAAATAGACGTAAGTACTTATATTTCGCGCCCTGAAGCTATAACCTTGAACCTCTAGAATAAATCTAATGATTAGTATGACCCTGAAGATTATGCCTAGATCCCACAAATATGAAAAAGGTCCATCTTTCGAGAAACAAAAGTGAAGTTAGCAAAGAGATAATATTATGTATTTTAGTCAAAAAATAACTAGGCAAAAGTAAAGTAATTTCACAGTTACGTTTACGAGGATTGTAAAAGTTATTATAATTTCACAGTTCCCTAGAAATAATACGTATCTTCAATAATATACGTGATCAATCAACGAACAACATCTGCTGAAAATGATTTTATAAAATATATAAAAAAGCAACCGCCGTCACCTTAAATAGGAGTTTTCATTCAACATTACAACAATGGCCCTTCCTTCATTGGCACACTGACGTTTGATTACTGTTTAGGTACCGATAGCAAAACAATGGCGTGATAAAATTATAGGACAATAATAATATTTTACAATATAAAATGTAGGACATGAGATTAAAACGTGTATATTATATTGTGTAAGAGAAATATGTTTTTATTTGCTGTATTGTTATTTAAATTTTAAAGAAATGATTGCACAGTTGGTGTTTTGACTTATGTACTGTAGTTTATAATAAACCTTCGAACAATGTAATATTTTACTATTTAACCGATAAGAAACTACTTTTTAATGTGTAAAATGAAAACTTAATAGAAGATATTAAAGTTATGTAGCTCTGACAGCGTAATATGATTAATAATCATGTATGACATAGTAATGTTCGAGGTAGGCGCAAATCAGCATGATCCATTTGTGATTCATGTTTGTAGGGAATTTAAAGTTCTTAGTGAGAAGGTCGTACATCGTCGATCCCAATAATTTAACTTCAATTATTGTGATCCACTCTATCTTTACAACTATTTTACTTGGTTGTGTACAAAAAATTGTATCTGTGTCAGTCTATCTAATAGATTTACACAGTTACACATGAAGAAATGCTATATTTGTGAATACCTAATATGTATACAGGCTAAGATGTCTATAAATAAATATACCATTAAACCCGCTATCGATGCTACCTAATTGGCTGAAGGTAAATATATGAAAAGACACGTGTTCCCTTGAACGGAGATGATACAGTTAGGTTCTTAAAATAAACATTCGTAGTATCAGAGTAGAAGAGTGAATAATATATAACCAAAATAAAATTCCAAGAATATTTCTCTACAATAACTAATAACGTATTATTATATAGATACGGCATGCAGAAACATCGCGGTTTACAAAAATACAAACACTAAGGATAATTTTGTCCTAATTTTTGTTGCCATTTGGAGTACGGACAACGCATCTATAACTTATAATAATTCGTTGAGAATAACATATATAATATACAATACTACTACTTCTTTCCGTAAAACAATGATAATAGATAATAACTGTAAAGAATATTACTCGTAATTTTGTTGGCAAATTCTAAAAAAAATTGTTCGTCTAAACTTAAAAATTTAATCTTGTTCAAAGATACAAAACAGATTATCCTGCCAACTGTACTTACGCACACAGCGATGCGCCGTACACATACGAAGTATAACTAGTTAATTTCCTTTGTGACAAAGGCGCGTCGCGGCGGGGATGGATGCGTGAAAATCGCGATGCGACACGGTGATCCACGCACCGGGCGGCTGCTGTCCGAACACCCGCTCACGTGGGATGTAAAATGTAAATAAAAGGTGACTACATAAAGCTAATGCTTATTCATATTAGATTATTTTAGAATAGGAGTACGAGATTATAAAACATTCAAACAATAACTATCATCATAACAATATAAAAAATTTAAACAATAATTGATGAACCAGTTTTTTTTTTACAATTACTTTTACAATACCCTGCTGAACACAATATTTGTTGCTAAAACTAAATTATTTTGTGTAATATGTTCTTTCCTAGTCCTATGTGAAGTGTACCTATATTGTAAGGTCCCAAAAAAGACTTCGTACCTTACTAAACATAGATTCGAACTCTTTTCTTTCTATACTATAGTTACTATAGTATACTCGTACTAAATTTTTAGATATTTTGTATGACTGTTTTAGGTTTGAACGAATTGCACCGATCGTGGTTATTGATGACTGATTGATAATCCTGAGTGCTAAACACGTTTATGAAGTAGGTACCTACTACTTTGGCAGTAGGTTTACTGGTTTGTATAGGCTATTGACGGTTTGGTTACTTTGGCAATAATTGTTGGTGTTCTAATAATTATTAACATTTTAATTCAATAACAATTGTATTAATTATGGGATTCCAATAACTGCTGTAACTTAGAGGGAGACACCGTATCGTTTTGTACTTTATTTTGAACATTAAGTACGGAAGAAAGAAGAAGTGTCGAGAATTTAAAGGATTTATTAGTTAATTTATACAGGTAATTCAAAGCTCTAACTTTTATCGCTATTTTAGTATCTCCAGGCATTCAGTACAAGCTCATCAGAAAGTTCATAAAACAGGAATATATAGTAAGACTGTGTTAGTAAGTTAGTAACATAGGAATGTGGTTTTACGGATATTTTACAAACAAGATTTAAGGTGTGTTCAAACTGTTTCAAACATAAAAGTGTAAAAGTACGAAATAAAATAAAGCTAAGATGTATGTATGGTGTAGTATTTCTTTAAAATCGATGAAGAGTAGAGTAGTCTAGCGGAGATATATGGTGAATATAGAGAACGAGCAGATGTAATATATAGTTTAGCGAAGATTTTATAGCATAGTTTATTTTATTTGAGCAGAAGTGGTAAAATACTACCAAATAGTAAAGCGGTATCTGTTAGAGTCTTTAATTCTATACTTCACCCTCTCCACTCCACTCGACTAGTCCGTCGAATTTGCTTACAGTATATTATAGTAGGCATGTATACCTACTACGTACCGCTACGCCACGCTACGCTACGCACTATTGCCCTTCGTCAATTTGATACCATTCTTTGGCATCCAAGCGCTATTCCATATTTGCATAACGTAAATTTGTAACTTAACGATGGTAAACTAGAGATAAATATGCTATAGGCGAAAAACATGATGCGTCGCGACGCTTCGACTCTGCTACGATATAAGTAGAGCCTTCTAGAGTCTGCAAGTCCGCCGTAATCAAAGGTAGCGTAAATGAAGAATTAACTTTAAGCAATCAGAACATCTTCACTCTATTTCAATTGTTAGTGCTCCAATGGGAACACAGCCCTCGCTTATCAATATAATATATCTTGTTGACTAGCATTTTACGCAATTGAGTCCATAGGTACCTGCTATATTTTAGCGTTTACTGAGCTTAAGAAAAAATAAAAAAAATTGAAGTCTATATATCAATATTACTTGAAAATCAAATTATTGTGAGCGCCAAGCCGTCTAAAGTTTTCATATTCAATACTTAAAGCCAAAATTTCTAGAACGCCAAACGTTGCAATTGCTAAAACTAGTCATAACCGGTTTAACTGCTTTTGACAGATGTTAGGTTATAACAGTTTTACTGTAGGTGATACGCTTATATATGCAGTCCTCTTTCTGAACATGCAGGTCAAGCTAATACCAAAGCTGTGCATAAGTTTTTAGCACAGATATCCGATATCCGTGATATCCGTGGTTTTTAGTTATAATCACAGATATCCGAGTTATAATTGAATTAATTTTAAAGCATTTACGCCTAGTTTCCGAAAGGCTAATCAACGTCAAATCAACTAATCGGCTGTCAAATCTCTTGTCAAGTAGCAATTGGGTTGCTAGAATCATGGTTAAATAGTTTAATTTGATCATCGTGTCGGTTAAAATAGCTGATTACCAACACGATGATCAAATTATACTATTTAACCATGCTTTTAGTAACCCAATTGCTACTTGAAAAAAAAATTAACAGCCGTTTAGTTAATTTGACATTGATCAGCCTTTCGGAAACTGGGCGTTAGTATGCTAACCTAAACAAATACAACGGTTGAGTTCTTTTGCTACGCTCGAAATAGGGTAGATCGATATATTTACTCTTAAAAACTTTTTCACCGCCAGTACTACAGTTCCTCCGTGATCATGGTGCTTGCAACAGCGCCGAAATATCGGCAACTCCAATCAATACATGGTAAATATCCCGATAGTTCTAATAGTAATGGTGAGACTGTTCTCCAACCGAAAGGAAACATACAGCCCATGACTAAGTGCCCGCTTGATGTCAATAGGCTGGCCCCTATTTCGTAAAACTGAAAACATGGTGGGTGTTAGTACACCTCTGCCTACCCCTTCGAGGATTTTTAGGTCGTATTTGAGTATATGTATGTATGTTTTCCTTTGTGTTCTATTTGAGTATATGTATGTATGTTTTCCTTTGTGTTCTATTTGAGTATATGTATGTATGTTTTCCTCTGTATGATAGATATAGCCATATTCCTTAGCTGCCTTCTACGACACCTAAGGGAAAATATCCGGTTGCCTTAATTCTACTTTAGTGGGGACTCGCACGCACACACCTATGGCACATATCTACTTATTTCCTTCTTAGGGATTTCCTTTTTGGTTCCCAGAGATAATTTTCAGTTCTTGTTGTTTCAGTTAATTTGATTCTGTTATAACCAACTCAACCGCTAGCTACGATTAAGTGGTATCAGTGGAGGTTGTCACACATTTATAAAGACGTTTCTTATTCACTAAAATCAGATCGATACACAATAACAAATATTCAAGTATTGTAAACTCGTAAGTATTAGAAAATATTATAACGCAGTACTTTTATGAAATTATTATAGCAACATTTTTTATATAAATAAAATAATAAAATACTAGTAGGTAATGTTCGCGTTAACCTAAATTGGTTATGCTAGGAGTAGAATTTACCTAACATATTATATTACTATAATAGGTATTTCACTGCGTACTTGTATGCAACAAGCGACTAAAAATCGCATACGTCATTCGATAACCTTTGAATGCATAGCGATTGACATAAAATCCATCGGAACAAAGATACGATTATACTAGCGTCATGCAGTTTTGTTAATGAATTATAAACGCTTGAATGTTATTTACATGACCAAACCAACCGTGATTTGAATGTCTTCGAATATTCTGGGTCATAAGAACACTTACTGTCTCATAACGTCTTTGAGTTTTGGTTGAACTTTACCAACCTAATATTTGGCTAAAAGGTTAGCCGTACCTTATATGAATACCATTTTGCATGTTTGCATCTTTTTTGTGTCCAACAAAACTATTTTGTCAGAAGGATTGACTTCGTGCGTTTTCGACATCAAACTTATTCTTCGTAGAATTGGTAGATTGATAAATCTAAGTGCTGATCAGCTTCCACCACGTCAGATTTTAGTTGTCTTCACAGGTGACCATGTTTATTTGAAGGAAAGTGAGCCTTCTTTCTCTATTTCCTCTTAATGTCAATTCATTATTTGTTACCGGTCTGAGTTACCGTTGCAACAGTTCTGCATCAGACCATATCCATTGCACCAAAATAATTAAGGGGCCGTCCCTTCGTTCCGGTCCCGATATCTTTTTAACTTCTTCCCTCCCGTGCCCTCTAATAAACATAGAGAAGATATGCAGAAATAAACGGTCCGCAGGTGAAATTGGGTTTGGGTCCGTAAACAAAAACACCCTTGTAGGACCCTAAAACAGCCTGGCTCCTCTTTCGAAAGTACTTACATGTGTAAAATTATACGTGTATTTTGTGTTGTTTGTAGTTGTCAACATAACACCAAGTATTTGTCTGCTGGTTAATAAGCAGCCGACAAGTCTGCGCAGGCGCTGCATCGGCCAAAACCCGCGGGCGGCGCGCATGCGCGACGTTCCCGGAATACGAGCGCGATTAATAGCGACACAAACTATTTCCGCTTAACCGAGACAAATCATAATTACTCCTTCGGGTTTGCTCTTACGCACCCCCTTTGATGTTTTTATTCCAAATCCCGGTTACGGCCAACTTAAAACAAATAGAACGGCTCACGACCGATTATACTTTTGCGTTAAAACGATTTGTAACGGTGATAGCTTTCGTGAATTTCGCCCATGTTTCTGTCCCTGTGTGGTCCCGCGCTCGTTTTGGATAATTACTTGTTTGCTTCTTGTTATTAGCTTGCCTGTCAATAGTTTGACGTTTGAGTGATCAAACGGAACGGCTTCCTTATTTCCCACGATGAAAGAGTAGCCCCGTTCGTTCAGGAATTTTTAATCAAGGGACATTTATATATCTCTCTTACGGTCACTTTTAGATTACCAATATCAGGTTTACGGTTGCATGTGTAATATAAAGTTCTTTGACCCGTGACTACCTAATTGTTAGCACGCAAATCTTACACGAAATCACTTCAAAACACCGTTAATCGAGTAATTTTCTTACAGTTCTGACAACCAATCATTCTATTCTCTCACATGATTTCCCTTTACAGATCGCAGCGTATTTTGGGTGCAGACAAGCGGCAGCGTATAGTCGCGCGCAGATGCGACATCCGTCGGTCTCACGTGAAAATCGATTTTCCACGGTACGCCAGCTGGCGCGAGCGACAGCTATAAGCCACATTCTGTTTGCTTTTAATTGTAGAACTAGTGCACCTTACGACGATTAAAATAAGGGCGGCAGTACTATGAACTGTCACTTCCTATCCCTCGTATAAAATTGTACGGTGTATGTACTATGAAAGTCAAAAGTTCCTTTGTTGATATTTTTAATGTTTCGCACATTGTTCGTCAGCAAAACGGACCCACCGCGTTTGATCCGATTGCTGTAGTTATTTATGATTATTAGAATAGCGTGCCGATGGCGAATAATTAATTTTTACGTTCAATTCTTTATTGTTATGTCACGACATTGATGATCCTGATACATTGGCTACAATCGTCTTTATTATTCCTCCAATTTTGCTAGTATAATGATTTTATTTTGTACTGTATCAATGATAGTTTTGTTTCCGTATACTTATTTTATTTATTAGATACCAAAAACTAAGTTAATAAAATAATTTAGGAATTCACAAGTGAAACACCGTTCACCTAAACTCGATTCTCACGCTCTATGAATGAAACGTGACAACCCAGTTTTAATTGATCTCGGTTACTAAATTGGTAAAATCTGCTCTTAATAAATAAATATACCTAACATCAATTGATTAAATTCTAAAAAGAAAATAAAATGTAAGGAAGCCCAAAGTACCATTACTATACCTACAAAGTTTTGTGGAAACAAAAGGCTAATCTGAGATCTATCAGATGAAATGATATTAAATCAAAGGGCTGAAAGAAAAGCTTCTTCATGCAAAATAAAATAGACTTTATCTTCATATTCTTCAAACAACAAATTGACCTACTTGGTAAAGGTACCGTAGCAGACTAACATCAATTCAAAGCTGTTAATCCGCCTATAATTACCTTTGAAGCTTGACATTTCATCTAGATTGCACTAATTGTACCTACTCATAGGCTGACTGAAGCAAAAGGTCAGCTAGAACAACAGTACGTATGTACCTATGTCATGATGTCATTAATTCCGGTTGCAGCTAAACATAGTATGTAAAATTGTATGTAATGAAATGCGGAGGCTGAAATAAAAAAGTAAGTTTTTGTTATTCTTTAAAGAGGTAAGGAGGTTACATCCAGCTTGTACTTTAGTGTTCAAGGTTTGTTCCCCTACTCCTCTGTGGAGTGTGTGTGTGTGTGTGTGTTCGATCAAGAGTAAATCGATCAAGTAAGGTGATCAGGCACCGCGATGGGATCGGATTCTGAAATAGTTTAGCTTCTGTGTGCTAGATGGCGCTAGGTACTTGGGTATTGCCACACCTCTTTTTATAAATTTATCGATAAATTTATTCTGACTTTTCTGATGACTGAGCGACTGTCATCGGACTCCTCGATCTCGAAAGGAAAAGATGTGGGCTTGCAGAAACGGTAGGGAGAAGAGAAGTATAAAAAATTAGCCTTAATCATCCATCCGTTTTTCATTTAGGTAGGTACGTGTCCTCATCGTTTCTGTATATACCATCATCATTATGATCCGAGCGTCAATTCTGGTTGCGTTCAAAATAATAATAAAAATAAGTGCAGCACGCTTGAATGTCGAACCTCCAACACCTACACTTCGCCCATGCTGTCAATCGGTTATCTTTTATTTTTGGCTCAGTGTTAAACAGTACAGCCCTTAGAGTATACATTGCTATAGAGCGCGCCTTACAAGTATGAACTGCTATCACGGGTATGAACAGTACCGAGGCTCCTGGCTCAACCTCAATCAGTAGCAAAACAATACCCATCAAAATGACTTCACAAGTAATATTTAATTCGATATGTTAAATCAAAATTTCGTACAACATCGTATATTTGTAGTAATAATGATGCAAAAATACCGCAAAATGACGCCATTTTTTTGTATTTTGGCTTTAATTTTATCCATGCATATCAAATCGAAAAAAAAACTTCATAACAACAAGCTACATTAATAAGTGCATCTATTGATATTTTCGGTAAAGCATGAAACGTCACTATAGGTGCGCTATACCATCGCAAAGTATCTGCTAACACTTGGCGCCAAAGACCTGAGTGATAGGCGCGCTCTATATTTATAATGCATACTCTAAGGTACAGCCCCTCTAGACAAGTGGCTATTTGTTGGCTGGCGTATTGTAGAATAGAATGACGAATGTATGGGATTTAACGTCGACTGTCATATACTACGTCAAATCCCATACATTCGTCATTCTATTCTATAATACGCCAGCCAACAAATTGTCACTTGTCTAGGGGGGAAGGGGGGCAGAATTGAAATCGCTTACTCTGTGCCATTAATTATTTAGTATTATTCAAAATTACTATCCTATTAATACCGTTACTTATATTACTTTCCAATTAAAAAAATGAGCAAGATTTAACTTATTTCCAGTATTCAAATAAAGAAGAAAAATAGCCTACATAAGAACCCACTCGGATGATTGACGAGCCGCAATATATTGAACGTTCTGAAATGAAGAAAGACTGATTGCTACCACTTCGCCGATCTCAGAAACGTCAAAGTTTGATTGGTGATTCCCATGTGTAATACTAGTAGTCTCGTAATAACAAAAGCGTAAGGCCTCTTTAAATGTCAATTCTCAGTTATAATAAAGCACAGCGACTACCGAGATCCATCATTGTCCGTACAAGGTCGCACCCGCGCAAAACAATACACAAAAGTATTCGTCGAAGAGAAGTAAAAAAAGCGTAACGTTACCGCCATGTAAATAATCTGATTGTTCCAATCCGGTTAAAGGCGAAACTATCGATTGAGCACACTTAAAATTAGTGTAATATAATTAGGCATATGACATGAATTGAACGGGTATCACAATGGAACAAACGAAGCATAGAATTGTGATATGACGGCGTGTTAGATGCGTGTCGGCTGTGCTCTATGGCGGAGATGTGACCACTCAATCGAGCACCGGGGCCACTAAATACCTGAATCTAATCAGCATTTCTACACTCATTTTTAACACTTAATTTTACACGTATCTTAGCATTATACATTTGATTTTACGCGTGGTACGTATGTAGTTCTATCATGTACGCAGGTGCGGCCGAAAGTATGGCTAATGAATAACGCATGCACGCGGTTTACGTATTGTTAACTTACTACTGCGATACACTATTTCGCATATTTTTTTATTAACTACATATAAATAAAAAACTTAGAATTTGATAACACTTATGATTAGGTAAGTATGTGAATAATAGAGACTTGATACTTGTTAGTTACTTTGCTAAAATATTTTCAATTTAATGTAAGCCAATCTCAATTGAAAGGAATTATTTAGATTTATAGACTTTTAAAACAATGTAAGTAACTTTTGCAATAAATATGCTTAATTCGTTTTGCAGTTTCTAAACTGTAATTTGTTTAGAACTTTGTTTGTTTCTGGAACATAGGTAATACCTAGTGGCACTAAGCGGACGCCAGCAGTTAGGTGGCGATGGTAGATTGTGGCTCTTTGTCCAAAATGTGTGAAAAGTACCACTTAAAATCGATATTAAGGTAAATTAAATGCAAATTAATATAGGTATTTTCTCTTTATATTTCACTTGGTTCAATATAATGAGCCATTGTGTTAGCAATGGAGCGTTAATAGGCTTAACTTCTGCCTACGCTAGTGACATCAACGAGTATTTAGCTTACTTAGGGGGATTAGCCAGAATACTAGACACGTACCACCCGCACCACTAGTATACGTAAATGAAAAAACTTAAATCTCTGACTTAGGCCTTTTCAGTTGTAAGGGTTAAACACTTAATTTGATAACGCAAGTGAAATAGGACCCAAGTTTAATTCAAGTCGTTCACATGTTATCGCAAATTTTAAGGAGACGATGTGTGACGGCGACGCTATGAACTAAATTCAACCCGCCTTATCAAAACGTAAGTCCAAAGCCTGTTATCTGAATATGCCCGAAAGCTGGGTTTCCACTACGAGCGGATCAGACTCTAAACTATATTTGTTTACAATAGTTTAAGGCTGTACAGTTAGTAAGTTATAATAATTAAAAATTAGAAAAAAAAATTACAATACTTTTACGAGTTATCAAAACCCTCTAAGTATTCGATGACACATAAACGGAGCTCGTACGGAGTCCACACCGTTTGCAATGGAAGCCTGGCCTTAGTGTTCACATATGAACGTAATTACATTCAATAAATTTAAAGCCCAGAAGCAAATTAAACAAGTTGAGCTTTCATAGAGGCTGTACCACGTTCCACAAATTAGAAGGTCCCGCGCCGACATCATGGAACGTGGAAATTCGTCCCTTATTTTAATTTGACTTGACTACATTAAAACGAATTTTATTTAAGTAGGTTTCCCTTTTGAAAATAGGTACTCGCAAAATAAATAGTACGTACATACGTGTATTATCATAAACGCAAAGCCTGAGGGATTTATCCTAACATAACCATGATAGTGGGCTTAATATGTCGAACGTAATGACTGTTTAGGATTCTAATGTAGGCGGTTGGTCGAGTCGCACATGTGCCTACATATTAGCTCTTACTCCAGTTTAATCCCTTGTTTAATCATATGTATTTAATTTTGTACTAACTCTCGTAGAAAATTAAATTAAAAGAAAAATAAGTGTTCTTACGTACGAAATTGTTGGTTACGTTACAAAACCCAGTAAGTTACCATATTAGTGTGACCGTTCTTTTTTTTACGTTGTGATTTTTTCAGTAATACGCATAATGGAATACAGACTTGTACAAAATTAATTGAATATGTTGACTGACTACGTGCATCATATTTAAAGCCAGTTATTCGATAACTCCAACATGGCTAACGAGTCAATTTGGTAGGAGGATTTAACGTACCGAGTTGATTCAATTATAGAGCTTTCTGTACGATTTCAGTTTCCAATATTGTATTGAAAAATGGAACAAACATGGTAGCCTCTGGTATATACGGGTTTAAGTAGAAATCTTCTGTATAATATATATTATTATCTTTTCTATTCTGAAATATTTTCGATTATAGATACTTTTATTTAACTTTCAAATCTTTATAGATTCAATATTATAATTTATAAAGTTTTCTTAAGTCAGATCTTATTACAACCCTATTAAGTTTGGTATAAATTTAACTTCAACATTTTCATGCTATTTTCTTGTTATATTGCTTTTTACTACTATTAGACAGCCTCTGTGGCTAGGCGGTAGTAAAAGCGGTCGAGGCGCGGGTTCGATCTCCGCTCAGTGCAAATATTTGTATGCATGAATAATGAGTATTTGCATTGTTCTGGTCGTGTCTCGAAGAGCACGTTAAGCCGTCGGTCCCGGTTGTCATTACGGGTAGTTGGAGTCCTCAAAAGTTTGACAACTGGTCTAGCTGCAATGCTTCGATATCACCCAATGTCGTCATTAGGTTGTGGATGTCAGATAGTAGTCGCTTCACGGAAAATATAGAAGTCCGGCCAATTCCGCAGTCAGACTGGTAAAACGGACCCTATACTCCGAGGTGACAGCTTCGGACGTGACTGGGATTAACGCTAGGGTGAAGAAGATGAAGAAGAAGATATTTATGCTTTTTACAAAATAATGATTATTTTGAAAAAGCGTGACACTATACACAAAAAAAAAAACAGTATTCAAATGATAACAATTATTTTGCTACAAATATCCATATCCATACTTCCATCCATACTAATATTATAAATGCGAAAGTAACTCTGTCTGTCTGTCTGTCTGTCTGTTACGCTTTCACACCTAAACCACTGAACCGATTTTGATGAAATTTAGTATAGGGGTAGATTAGACCTTGAAAAAGGACATAGGCGAGGTCTAGCCAAATCGCTAGTTAAGACTGGTAAAAGCGGACCCCAGACTCCGAGTTAAAAAGCTTCGGTTGCGACTGGGAATTAACGCTAGGATGAGAGAAAGGACATAGGCTATGTTTGGTCGCGATAACCGACATCTACGCGGGCGGAGCCGCGGGCAAAAGCTAGTATGTTATAATATTTTATTGTACACAGTAGAATCCTTTCTAAAGATATACGTCGTTTGAGATTTTTACTTTATACTTCAAAGAAAGAATGCTTACATAATATAATAAGACGAAAAATGTCAAAGCCATAAAAAATAATGATCAGAATATTTCTTGTCGAAACGAAATGAAGGATGGAAAATCTTTTCCTATCCTTATAACTTATATGATACGTAGGCGGTATTGTGATACTGAATATAGCACCTTAACAATACGTTTTCAGATTTCTTAGGCAAAGTGAATAACTAAACGACGACTCCTTGTATTATTGAAATAGCATGAATAGGTAAAACATATTTAGATAAATTACATAGACTGGTTCTAAAGAATTTCGTGAATCGTGTCATCGATTACTTTTTGCCTCTGCAGTAGGTACCAGTTGTTATTAGTATAAGTCTACAAAATGTATTAAAAAAACTAGTTGCATAGCAATCGTTTAAGGAGGACTTTCTTCTTAATGATTATTATGAGCTTTTTGCAAGGCGGATTTCATTCAACCCAATTAGTAAAATACTCATATAAATTTTCCTTTACCTTTATATTTGACTGCCTCTGTGGCGTAAGTGAACGCGGCTGCTACGCAGGAGGCGCGGGTTCGATCCCCGCTCAGTGTAAATATTTGTGAGCATGAATATGAATACTATTTACATTGGTCTGGGTGTTTTCTATGTATAATATGTCTGTATTTACAAAAAAAAATGTATCTAAGTATGTTTATCCGCATTCTAGAACCCATAACACAAGCTAGTTAAGCTATGCTTACCTTGGGTCTAGATGGCGTTGTGTAGAATGTCCAACAATATTTATTTATTTATTTATTTGAATCTTTAAAATAGTTTAAAACTTATTTAGAGGACAGTTCAAATACCTATTGACCTTTTATTAATTTACGTACATAAGAAATGTTTATATAAGTTTAAAAACATATATCTACCTTCTTATACAATGAACTGCTGTACCACAGTTTAGACGTCGACCATAATGGGGCATGCGGGTGCACGCTTCCGTAACCTAATCAATTTAATTACACCAGAGAGGACGATGTCACATTACCTTTATAGGCCTCATCTATTACCAGAGTATAAACAATTTTGCACATAATTATGTACGTGTACGACGAACAGTTCATATGGTTTCGTCAGAATATCTGTCGCTATCGCGCTAGTTGAAAAGACCGTGTCATTATGTGATCCTCTTCAGGCCATTATTATCCTCATTTTTCACAACAACGGCAACGGCCTACATAACGCTTGCCTGCCAATTGCATTTCTTTCAGCCAATTGCAATTGTTCAGCCTTTCAGGGTGGTTATTCTCAGTTGGACCGCTATACTATTTTCGGGTAGCCAGCGGCACCACCATTTCTCCCACTAGACTACACCAGGGTTTCTCAAACTTTTGGCTCCACGAACCCCTGTTAAAGTTTCTAGATAACAGCGAACCACTTAACGAATATCGTGGAATGGCGAACCACTTAGGGTTCACGTACCCCACACGAGAAACCCTGGACTACACCAATACCCACTCACTAGTATGAGGAGTAAGTACTGTGATGACTACCATTTTAAGTCCAGGTATATGTTTGTTGATCTCTGAATGCGATCAAACAGAGTTTGGGTTACTATAAGCAGAGAGTTTTCTCAAGGATACACGATTCACAGCGGAACCCAACCAGTTCAAAATAGTGACAGATTTTGTACCTTAAAATTTGAGCCACCAGTTGATTACAACTAAAACGCTTATGAATTAGAATCACAAAATTATTTAATAAATTCAGTCATACTAATCATTCAATACGAGCTATTAATAGTACCTATAATTAAATACAGCTACGCTTTAAAGCGCCTTCATTATATTTAGTACTTCTTATTAAAATAGGTATCTCATAAATAGGAGCCCTTCAAAGTTTAACTTTGTCGAGCCTTTTTCAAATTAGGTCGAGTAATTCGTCGGTCGAGCAATATTAATTCATAGATACCAAATTAGTCTTTGGTAGGGGCAAGTACTATACAGTGCGTACAGAAATCGATTTTAACTCAAAATACGTAATGTTATGCTTATAATATTCTAGATTTTTTTATCAAATCCTTACAGTAAACAAAGCTAAAATCCATTTAAGCTATTTTACGTCGGTATTTAAATATTACAAATTAAATATTTAAATAATTGTTTCCAAATAATTTGCTTACAATAGATTTAAAAACAAACGTATTATATTAATTACTAACCACATTATTATGATAATTTATTGTGTTTCGTAACAATTGAAATTTATGTTTTTAAACAAATCGTTTTAGTTTTATTTTTTTACTTTATTCTGGTGAGAAACTTACTGTTTTAAGTACAAACCAATAATTATGAAATTCATAATGTAGATTATTGATCGGCGATAAAATTTACCAATAATTACATAGCCCTCAAACTACGATAATGGAATTCAGGCAATCCAATTAACCGTAAACCGTATCACAAATAATTAATTAATTTCGAAAGTGTACCTACCTACTCAAAACTTTGTGACCTACAGATTCAATTTTAATGATTAATAAGTACCTATAGAGGCGTAACATGTAAATATTTAAATTATAATAATTCAATTAAAACTTTAACTAATCTACTTAAGATGAATTCATTCTTCATTCGTCAAAAGTTTGCTAAAATGACTTTTATATTTGAATTTTGATTTGATTCTTAAGGAAGTTCTCTCACAAAATCATCTGAATTCAATCTAAGGCGGCGGTTAATCGCGACATGGTGGACTGGCTAGAGAGGCCTCGCGGGGGGAGTTACCTATGTTAGATACAGAAGGAGCCAATGAGCCTGAGTGCCATCGTTGTGATGCAAGCGAGGCCACGCTGATTTGGTCCTGAGGGTGGGAGTTCTTTCACTCAGCACATTGCTGACAGGGCGCGAGTGCGTGGGTTGCCACACTTGCCACCACCTCCTTCTTCGAGCAAGTGATGCTCGAGAAGGAAGCGGGGCCAAGGACAATCGAATTCAAAATAACCACCTAGCTAGCTCTAGCGGGGGCCTGCGGGGGAGTATCCGTGGGGATTGCCACACGTAAAAAAATATAACTTACTAAGGCGTGTCTTGAGAGCATAATACTAATATTCTGCCTGAAATAGGAGCACTGCACATCATGGCTTACCCACTATATTCTGGTGTGGCATGGCAGAATATAGTGGGAAAGCTATTCTCGTTTTTTATTAGGTTTAGCGAGAATTAATTCTAAAAACGAGAAACTTTATAAAATCTCCTACGGGAAGTACCTATACCTATAGTAAGTTTAGCTCCCCGCGGGCAAAGTTGATATATTCCATACGTTGGTGGCCTACCGTCCGATCCACCTATCATTTAGAATAAAATTTTTCATGATTCTTTGTGACTGTTACTACCTTTTAGCCTACCGATGATCAGTGTGAACCCACAAATTTTACTACATATACCTACATACATTTTCTCTCTCTCATCCTAGCGTTAATTCCCAGTCGCATCCGAAGCTTTTCAACTCGGAGTCTGGGGTCCGCTTTTACCAGTCTTAACTACGGATTTGGCTAGACCTCGATATTTTTTCGTGAAGCGATTGCCATCTGACCTCCACAGCCCAATGATAACATTAGGCGATATCGAAGCTTTGCAGCTAGACCGTTGTTTTTTTTTTTTTGGATTTTTTAGGGCTCCAACTACCCATAACGACTGCCATAGACGTTCTTATGGCAACCGGGACCGACGGCTTAACGTGCTCTCCGAGGCACGACCCGACCAATACAAATACCCATATTTCATGAACACAAATATTTGCACTGAGCGGGGATCGAACCCGCGCCTCCTGCGTAGCGGCCGCGTTCACTACCGCTACGCCACGGAGGCTGACATTTTCTCTTGCTGGGGAACAACAGCCCGCTATCTTCTTCGTCTAGTTTCGTTTTGGCATAATGATTTAGCTTCAATAGAAGAACCTATCGAAACTGAATACTTTCAGTTAGAATTAAAGATAATATAATCTATATTATTACAGTGCTATTTACAAATTGAAGAAAGGATAGAAGAAGTCAAGGAATTTAATCAAAGGAATTATTTCTTAACATTTTGCTACAAAATGTTATAAATCTTTAAATTCCTAAACTGCTATTTTCATTAAGTCTGCATTTCAAGTCAGACCATTTTAATTGTTTGTTTGTTCTGAATCGCACGGCTGGCTACAGAACTCCTAAATTGATTAAAAAGTATTAGTGAATATAATTATTTATTTGTTTTAAGATAGCTTCAAAACAATGTAAACTCGATAACTCTTATCTACATCTACACTATCTACACTAATATTAGAAAGAGGAAAGATTTGTACCTATTTTTGTATGTTTGTATGTTTGTAATGAATAGGCTCCGGAACTACTGTACCGATTTCAATAATTCTTTCACCTATAGAAAGCTACACTATCTGGGAGTAGCATAGGCTATATAACATCACGCTACTACTAAAGGGAGCGGAGCAGTGAGCATAAATGTCAATAAATCGGGCAGATTTCCATACATTAAAGTTGGACCGGAATCCGAATTCCACGCGGGCGGAGCCGCGGGCATCAGCATCGAAAAATCGGTATTTTCGAAACCGTTTTTCTACTTAACTATAAAATCTACAGATCTGGAATTCATATGCCTGCATACTACAGGATATACAGAGTAACTTCACCTGTTCATAAATTAAATAAAAAAAGAGGAAATAGTTTTAAAGAGGCTCTGAACATCACTCTACTCTTTCTTATGAAACCAAATATTTTCTACAATATATATCCAAATAATCTAAAATTTCACATGTATGTTAAATAAGTATATTAGCATGACGTGATCTTCTTAGTTTGTAATCGTCCCCTATAAAGTTATCTATTAAAATTAGTTTTACTGATTTTTACGGCTGAAAAACAAGAGAATGACCTTGAGCATTTGTATGGTCAAAGTCATTCGCGTATGTAATCACCTTAACGAACTAAAATTCATTCAAGTTCTAAAGATTTCAACGAAAACTATCTGATAATAGTTAGTCGTTATCATCATCTTATCGTGGTTCCCGGTTGCATCCGAAGCTTTCACCTCGAAGCCCAAGTTTCACACCTTCTCCATCCTCAGATTTGGCTTTATGTGCCTTTTAAGGCTGCGATTGCCGTCTGGCTTACTAAGAGTAAAGCCTGTGACCGAGCCTAGTCTGTCAATATAGGCTCGTAATCTGTAGGCTTGCTGATGAGGTAGACTTAGCCCCAAGATCCTTGGTAGAGCCCCATACACTCAATAGTATTGTCTGTTTAGACATCTACCTTTTTTTTTTTTTATCGTGCGAAAAATCCCCACGGATACCTCCCCCGCCGGAGTCGGAGGAGGAGGTTATGTCGGACTCGAACCGACTAAAACGCACGCCTTCTGTGGTCCGTCAGTTGCCGGAGGTGAGATTGTCATAGCCATATCCCTCGCACCCCGGCCGACCCAGGGCCATATCTCTCGATGTGTGCTCGCAGAAGGATGTTTCTAGAGAGTATATTATTTATACACCCTTAATGTTGAATGTCGAGTATACGGGAGCCCTACTTACATTTTTGGGGTTCAGGACAACCAAACGCCTCACTGACCTCCCCTTTCGGGGTTACTTGCAGTTAGAAGTAGTAGGCAAGCGGACCCAGATCATCAAGTAAAAGCTTTGTAGACAACCGGAGTAACACCAGGATGAAAAAAAAATCAAAGCCAAACATATTACTTTCTTAAATCATTACAGTCACCGGAAGAAAAGGAAGAAGAAATTATAATAATAAAATATCGTAGTAGGTACCGACTACCGAATCTTCGTAACGTGCACCGTCCCTAAGGCGAAATAAGAAGGCTTCATGGTCAACTCATCACTTGTGACCGTTGTAATTAAAAAGGTAAGACAACAAACTTCTTCGGGCTTTCGATAATTTCATGCATCGTTTACTAATATAAAACACAAGCACGAAGATGTTGAATAATTCATATTTTTATGTATGTGTTCGTCGTTAATGTCAATTTTTATTATCACTCTTGCTAAACCATACCTAATACCGTGTATTATTGTGAGAATGTACATCCGACGTCCGTCCATTCTGTTCTATTGTTTTATTGACAATGTTCATTTAACGATGGACACTATCGTTATTTTTATTGAATCAACGTTTCATTCATAAAACTAAACGTACTCGTATTCTTTTAAATTGAGTTCACCGTGACAAAATACTGACAATAAAACTTTCACAAATATTTTCACATACTTGAATTTAAATCAATTAGTGCCAAGACAACATTTTTATCAGCTTACAGTCCCATAACGAAAATAATGGGACCTTCAACACTCTCACGAATATTATACAGCTGTTAATGTCACTGCTTTTCACTTGAATTTAGCACTCGACGCTTGAATATGAATACTAAAGTGTTTAAGAAAAAGGCCGAGTTACTGTTAGCTATGCAAAAGCAAATTAGTGAAGTATTTACCAAAACATCTTTAGTTTTTGTCTCTTTATGCATATAGCTATATATAAACACTGAACTAGGTATTCTAACACCTTAATAAACCACCAATTAATGGTATAAATGGTATATAGTAATCTATTGTAATTTGCAAACGATTATTGGTTTAGAACATGAACCGGTTTCTATGTATTAGCCGTATACTCTGAGAATGTTGTATCAAACTACAGCGCGGAAGCGGTTGGTTTTAAACATTAAACAGTCTTGAGGTTTTACATTTTCAAATTTATCAAATCGTGACAATGGTATGGCCCCGAGATCATGAAAAAGGATGCATTTAATTTATCGGGCATTGTTGAAATTTTTCCCTTAATACGTTATTCTGGAAACATTATCGATCTACAAATAGAACATACTCTGTTATATTACAACTTATATAACAATATAATACTTAAAATATTAGCCCTTAGTTGTTCTCTATCACTCAGCCGGTAACTATGCGTCGTGATAAATTGCTCCTATAATTTAAAACTTCTCAATAAACATTAGGGTGAAATTCTCCGCGTGAAAGCCAGTCTGATCCCCAAACAATAACAGCCCCTACTCAACGAGGCATAACCGAACGACGTTACCATTACAAAACCCTGTCGAATAAATTTCCAAGCCACCCCGACACCACCCCAGCTAAATATAAATCGCAAAAAGTAAATAAACGGCTACCATTACTGCCCTGATTATTTGGTACTCCCCTCTAAACTACCGCCATTTTGATTTCATTATTATTTTTATACAAACGTTCAGATAACAATAATAGTATTAGTTAAAAATAACGAGGGATTCGGTACACAGTAACGTTATAAATGTTGCAAGCTTTTTCGCAACTGCGACCGATTTGTTTAATCGTTTCATCTAGTACCTAAAGTAATTCTAAACCGAATATCTTGCAAAAGTATTTTAAATAAACTAAATAACGTTTTACTAAAACAAACCGAAGTAATGAAAATTAGTAACAGTTCGTCAATCGCCTTCAATTAATTTCTATACCATTGTTCTTAACGCTATACGTCTTCTTACATACATATAACTAAGTAAACTAGAACTGCTTTCACACAAACGCTTTGATCAGGGTAAACTTTCCTCCCTAATTTGTGTTTGGGTGAATTTCCTGAGACATCCAAGTTGGTCTTGACATTGACATTGCCGGAGAAGGAAATTGGGTAACGGGAAAATGATTGTTTGCAAACCTTGAGTTTGATGATATCAGTGAGGTATGGAGTAAAGTTTAGTCCCGTGTTGATGAACTAGATTCTGCTGTTTTATTTACCTTTATATATTTTAGTCTGATTGATAAACACAATACATATTTTTTTCGATGATGGTTTAATGTTATAAAAAAACATGTTTTCAATGGTCACAATCGGTGAATTGTCACAGTAGGCAAAAACTAAGTAACTTATGAATTTATTCGTGGTGACGGGACGGGACGTGACAGTCGGTGACGATGATTGATTCTATGATTTGGTTTCACCCAAAAAGTTTTCACTTCAAAAATCTAGTAGTCATAGCGCAGGAGGAGCTGGGTAACCTAACTAGTCAATAGCTGCAGATAATTTATTTTACTGGTTTTTTATTTTCACATGAACATCAAAGATTTATTCAATTATACTGAAACAGCCCATGCCAAAGTTTATGGCTCCCTCTAAAATGAACTAATTCAATTACCTACACTAACAATCAGACCCCAAGAATCACGCACAGTGTGTGGTTATTTCTGATTAATTGGTGAATATTATGTGAAAAGTGATATTTTCAACTTGTAGTAACTACGTGTTTAATAAACAAAACTTTCACTAAAATGTTTTTTTCACCCCACCATCTCGGAAAGAGTATTTTTTCTCTTCGATAACTGAGCGTAAAAGTCGTTTTTATCCTCTAGAGGATAAAGTAAATTTGAATTTAGAACATCGTGTGTACTAGGTTTGTGAACTCAAAACATCATTAAACCTATTTACAACACACCTGCTCATAACAGTGATATTATTTTACCGCAATTAAGCACGGAATGACACCTATTATAAAACTGTGACTTTTTCATTACTATTATTCACAAAAGTGAGTTATAGATTCTTTTTTAAATTTTATAGGAAGTGTCTATAATTGTCTATGTTCTTAAAAAAGTTTTGATACAAAAAATAACGTGTTTAATAGTACGAATAAATTAATACGCCTATTGTATGGTCATTTGATGCATTTTCGTATTTAAATAAATAATTTCAACTTGTAATACTTGTGTAATAAACAAAATTTTCGCTCAAATTTAACTTTTTTTTTTCTCTAAGTACAGAAAAAAAAACAGAGTAAAAAAAAGTTAAGTTCAAACCTCATTTTTTTTTAAATATGGTCGACCGCCATTGTTAAATGCGCGCGCATAGGAAAACGAATTAATTTGTAGTATTGTTTATTTAGTATTTGTAGTATTATTTTATTTGCAAGTGTGTTGTAAAACGTCGTATGGCACGTGTGAGCATGATGATTACCGTCCTCGGCTGTCTTAAGACCCTCGCCTGGCGGCTCGGGTCTCAATGGCGCCTCGGCGGTAATCACCAACGTTGCTCACTTGTACCATAATGTACTATTACTTCTACCTCTATGGTGCCGAATATATCATGCAACTTTTTTTTAATTTATGAAAAACTCAGACTCGGAACCTCCTTGGTGTACTTTTTTTTTAATTTGCTTTGCGCGCATCAATTTTTTTCACGTCATATTGTTGAACATTGTTGTTAAAGTTTTATTTTTTGTATTTCATTATTAGTATTAATACACATATTATACAGCCTCCGTGGCGTAGTGGTAGTGAACGCGGCCGCTACGCAGGAGGCACGGGTTCGATCCCCGCTCAGTGCAAATATTTTTTTATGCATGAAAATGGGTATTTGTATTGGTCTGGTCGTGCCTTGGAGAGCACGTTAAGCCGTCGGACATGGATGCCATACGAACATCTATGGCAGTCGTTACGGGTAGTTGGAGACCTAAAAAGTTCAACAACAACGGTCTAGCTGCAATGCTTCGATATTGCCTAATGTCACCATTGGGTTATGGAGGTCAGATGGCAGTCGCTTCATGGCAAATATCGAGGTCCAGCCTAATCCGCAGTTAAGACTGGTAAAGCGGACCTAGGATTCCGAGGTGAAAGCTTCGGATGCGACTGGGAATTAACGCTAGGAAGGTGAAGCATTTCATTATTTCCTCGCTGAGGTGGGATGAAAAGTTACGTGTTGCACTCGAGTGCAAAGATTTTTCACCTTGTGCTCTTTTGATTCCCTCGCTAACGCTCAAGATTCTAATTTGTGAATCACTCGCTACGCTCGTGATTCAAATTTAGAATCTTTCGCTTGCTCGGTCATCAAAACTGAGCACGCGGTTAAAAAGCAACTTTGCACTCTTGTATAACAAATAACTATTTTTTCTATGTGAGTATTTACAGAGAAAAAAAATCAAAATTCAAATAAGTAAGTAGATGACATGGCAGCATGGTGAAAGGAACAAATAAAAAAAATGTTAGATGCGCGCGCATATTTATGACAAGTATGACAACAAATAGATATTTACTATTGTGTTTTGATTGTGTTATGTAGTATTTTTAGTATTATTTTATTCGCAAGTGTGTTGAAAATAATCGTATGCCACTCGCGTGTATAGTGATTACACGCTTGTACCATAATGTACTATTATTTTCTAAAACTGAAACTCTACCACTATATAATAATCTTGGAGCAACAGTTAAGATTTTACTCACACCACCCTAACTCATGGCCACCTGGTATATGTCGGTTACAGTAATAAGTATGCGTCTCCAATACAAAACAAATGCTATGAAAAGCTCATGTTTATTTTGGAACGAAATAAAACATAATTTCTAACAAAACTTTAGTTGTCCTTTACAACTACAACGGGCCCTACGCATTTCACACGACTTGTGAAAATTCAAATTTGGAATTTTCGTTAACGTTTACAATGACAGGCATTGTCTACATCTGACATTAGCATAGTAGGTATGTAGTAGTTATTGTATTTTGTTTTACTGCCAATAAGTCATAAAAGGAAATACTTATGATGTCCTCAATTTCCAGCACTGACGCGTTTGTGGTAAAATTCTCCAGGAATTTACCCGCAAAAGCATAGATCGTTTAATGGTCTTCGGCGTGAAGATATTTACATTAAATAGTACAATGGTAAATTACATTTTACTTTAAACCGAAGAATATTAATTCATCAAACAAGAAAATGCTTATTGCCACATTCCACAAACTATGGAGGCTTTCATGCTGTAACGGTTTCCAATGACATTTGTTATTTGTTCCCAACTTCGTTGATATTGTGTACGTTAGCTGAAAGCGATGTTAAGGGAAAGAAATTGGATAGCCAGAAATGTTAAGAACTTCGTAGCGACATTGCGAAATGTCTGAAGAACATTCCGGTCCATACACAGTTAAACAAAATTCCTTGTCGCTTGTACCTAACATAACATGGCTGCCAACGTACAAAATATACCTACTTGGAATTTTCTCTCTACTAGTATTAGACTCTTACTTAAAGGCATGATTAGTAGACTGCTTATATCGTATTAAACTTTATTTTGCTTTGATGACCATTTTGAATTAAAATTGTAAAGTCCCTATAATTAAACTTTTAATTGCAATGTTAAGCAACAGTACCTTTGTTTTTCAGGGTATTAAGGTTAAGCCAGCTTTCATTACAGGGTAGTTCCCTGTAAGGAAAGTAAAATATGTATTAAAAATTATAATGACATTAAAGTCCCTTAAAGGTTCAATTACGCAATAGGTACTGAATGAAGTAATTAATTAATTATTAATTAAAATTATTTTAAAATTATGATTTTGAATACGGATTTTACTTTGAATTTATGGTGAAAATTGTCTAGATGACATACCATTCTGATCTGGTCCACTAATTTAAAAGTGGGAAATTCAATCTTACGATGTGTTTACGCCAATAGATATTGTAAAATGTATACTTACATGCATCAACAACATCCTGCCATTAGGCAAAATATGTTTCGTCAAATTTCACTTCCCAAAAAACTTATCGCATATTTTCATTTCCCAAAAGAATCTTTAGCAAATTTACATTTCGCATTTTAATCACTTGGTCAAATATTCATTTGGCAAAAACTCAATGGCTCAATTTTCATTAAGTCAAAAATACAAATGCTTTATTTTGTAATGGCGTAGTTTGTAACGTAGGCTACATTGGAACTGCTAGAAAAGTGGGTTAGGTTAGGTTAGAACTGTGACCTCAACAGAGCGCGAGCCGAGCGAGCGAAGCGAGCGTACCGCGGCAGAGCGGCCAGTGAAGCGCCGGAAATGAATTGTATGATAACAATATAATTATTATAGAATTGGAACTGCTAGAAAAGTGGGTTAGGTTAGGTTGGAACTGTAACCCCAACAGAGAAATGATTTGTATGATAATAACAATTATAGAAGTTCTTCCCTGTAAATTAATTGTCCAAGGTGAAAAAAACATCCATGCAGCAGTGTATTCTAAAATTGAATCTAAAAATTAAAAATTGTAATGCAGTGAATTTACACTCTTAAGTTAATCATATGCCAAACTATATTTGACTAGCTAATACTTGGTAAAATAAAACTTGGCCATGTAATTACATAAATTTGTTAAACAATAATTTGCCAAAAATAATATTGCTAACTGTAAAATTGCGAAAAGTTGTTTTGCCAGTAATGTTTTTTGCCAAATGAAAATTTGGGAAACATACTTTGTTATGTGACACTTTGGGCGACGTTTTTTGCCAAACATTAGTAAAACTATAGGTACAATGTAAATATTTTTCTTTGGAATGTTATTATTTATTATTGTCATGTTATTTCAAAAATTACTATCTCTGTAAAAAAATATTATTTTTAAAAATAACAAGCAAAAACAAATACGAGAATCACATCGCTACCACTTGCTCGTTCACACCGTGTACAACAGACGTCACATATCCCCCATTATTCGCGCATCTCAAATACCTGTCTTGAAAAACAGACAACAATGGTACGACACTTCACACCTATTACGACGCACCCCGGCTCCATTCATACCTTTGACGCCACACACAATGATGCCAACATAAATGTCAATATCTGAAGCGGCGTTTTCAAAAATCGAACAATCTTCATTTTGTACCAGTATTTGATGTATTAGCCACGAATTAGTCGGCCAGTCCTTTTATATGGCAACATAATACCTTTGATACTATCTGCTGGCATTCACAAGGTGACAAAGTAGTTACGCCCATAGTCCCTAGCTTGCGTGTGGCAAACTTGGGTGGCTCGGGAAAGTTACAACCATAATTATATTTCGTACAACTAAACTAGTTAGAGCATTTTCATATTGATGGGTGACAACACTTTCGAAAGAAATATAGTAAAAGAAAATAAAAATATACTGACTTAACACTTAAAACAAAACATCGTTGTCTATTTTCATGTATTATTTTGAGTGACTTACACTATACGAAAAAGGCTATATCAAGGTTATATCAAAAAGTAAACGTCGATAATTTTTCAGAAGATTGTTAGCTGTACCAAAAATCTGTGGGGTAGGTACTTGGCAGTTTTCATTTGCCGAACATGATTAATGAGCAAAATTGGTAAGTAATACGTTCAACTTTGCAAGACTTCTTTAGAACTTTGAGTTTTCTTTGACTGTCTAAAATTAAGATTATGAAAATATAATATGGTTAATAAATTTTCCTATTCAATTTTCAAACTTTATTTAATATTTTGATCAAACTTAGATCATCATTCGTCTCCCACGCACAATATATTTGCACAGAATTTCTATCATAGGCATAATATAAATACCAGACACAAAAAAATCTTGTAATTTATGATACTCGACTTCACAACATTCAATCTAAGGTATGATATGACAAAATTCAAGAACTTTTCTTTATAATTTTTTATTTTTTGACATTTTGTAAGGTGTTGTTTTATTGGTTTATACAGAATAAATGCTTCTTGAATTTGACTATTACCTAGGTAGACAATGCCGAAAATATGAATTTATATAATATAGCTGTTGCCCGTAGCTCCGCCCGCGTGGAATTCGGATTCCGGTCCAACTTTAATGTATGGAAATCTGCCCGATTTATTGACATTTTTGCTCACTGCTCCGCTCCCTTTAGTAGTAGCGTGATGTTATATAGCCTATGTTACTCCCAGATAGTGTAGCTTTCTATAGGTGAAAGAATTATTGGAATCGGTACAGTAGTTCCGGAGCCTATTCATTACAAACATACAAAATAGGTACAAATCTTTCCTCTTTATAATATTAGTGTAGATTTGTTAGGTACACTAACATAAAAAAATAGGTACCTACGTCTCGGTTTCTATTCCTGAAAATTTACACTACCAACGTGAATCCATACCTATCGCAAGCATTTTAATTTGACTGGAGGGGTTAGCAGGAATACTTGTGATTTCGGTTACCTGCTTAGTACATAAAGAAAAATATTTTCATCAACAATAAAAAAAAAATCCCGTTTACATCAATTCATTTATAGAATAAAATTAGATACAATAAAATCACGCGCTGTTGATGCAGGAATGTTGTTGATAAGTCGTAAACAATTTATATGAACTACACAGCGAGTACACAGCAGAAGGTGACTAACAAGAAATAAAACAATCATTGTCTTACCGCATCATAAGCTCTTGGAAAATATCTCAAACTAACAATAACCCATATACATTTGTCAAGGAAACCATCAATTACATCGTAGATCTGTCATCAGGTAGGCAAAACCACATAAGAAAGGCCACCACCCACCGGTAGCATCATAGTTTGGTTTGCAACAATGAACTTCAGTTAAATGTACTTCCAACTGCAGACAAAACCAAACCGTCTAAAACCATGCCTCCGACTTCAATAGTCTTGTTTGTGGTTTTTGATATAACAGAGTAGGCTTCATGGGGGTCGCGTTTTGCTACCGAACAGTAGTGCACTCTTTTGTTCTTATCTCGACATGCGGTCCATAATTGTGTGGTCGGATGAACAATTTGGTTCGGATCACAAATTGAGACATTCAAATTATTTTGTTAAGGGGTTCGAGGAAAGTGAGCCCTGGCAATGATAAGCAATAATAGTAAATGCTGAATGGAAGGACTAAATTTAGTCTTTTCATTTGAATTTCTAGTAGCCGGTGATAGTAGATGACATGATTTTATGTTATCTACACTAGATTGAATTTTTATCTTTATTACAAAATAATAAGACTCAAATTGCTTTGCATTGTTCTATGTTCAAAAATGTGTTAAACTCATCGATCGTACTAGGTATAAGAGGTATCAAAGCGACGGTAAATGTTAATAAAGCGAAGAGCTTCGGCAAACGTACGAAGTTTGAAAGGCAGTTTTATCGTTTTTCTTAACGACCTTAACACTTTGTTTTATTAGAAAACAACCAGTTCTTCACTTGTCTGTTCATAATAAACCATTGTAGAACTGGTTGAATAGAAGGACGATACAGGTACTGAATAATCATAAAGCCTATAAAGTTAATGTGACTGAGTCTTACTTTGTTAACAGTTGTATTCACTCAACAAGAGTTGAGAATAGCGGAATATGCTTAGGATTGGGCCCCGATTGAGGACTAGAACTTTTCGAGAAAAAAATCTTTATATTGACCTTTGCTATCGTCGTGAAATTATCATTTATCATTGAAATAAAACCATTTTGTAACGGATTCTATCGCATTTATTCGTAATTATTTACTTTTAGCTCCACGATTTAGCAGCCATGGTCGCGGGGCGACTAAAGGTATGATTCCGAAGTCGACCGCATACGTCAACGACAGACGCATGCAGCAGATACAACGTACCCATTACTTGTTAAACTCCGATACGAATAAAGGGGACCATTGAGAAGCTGCGATGAATTACGCGCATGTGCTGCATGCGTCGGCAGTTGTCGTATGCGGTCGGCTACGGAATCATACCTTAAAGATGGTAGTTTTTAGCTCACTGTGGCTTGCTGTATTTTTTGTTTTTTGAGTTTAATTAAGTGGAGGATGGGGCAGTTCGACCATCATCTACATTCTTCTCCTGTCGAATCGATGGCGGCGTTAGATTGCCATCGTGGTGTAGTAATTGGTTTCACGGCGGTGCCGCTACTCACGGAGAGGGCCCGAGCATTGGTATCGCTCTTCGGGAAGGCTTACTACGTCCCCTCCATCTTCATTAAAATTTGGGTATTTTTGGATGGATGTAGGAAAAGCCTAAGTAAGAAATCATTTTATCAATTTGCTCCGATGCAAAAAAAAAGCTCAAAAGGTACCACGTCCTACTTCGCTATAGAAAGCAGAAGTAAATAATGAAAAAGAGGCGTTGCCACATTCTTTATTCAGGGACAATAAGTACACAATAAGTATTTCATTAAGAGGCTTTTCGACCACACGCCCTGTGTCTATTAGGATAAAAATTATTGCAATAGTCGTAAATATACCATGGTATCAATACGATGACTATAACATTTTTAGCAGTGACGTCAATATATACAAATTAAAAAATTAAAGTGTCTGTCTGTAAAATTTCCCAGAAGCCTGGTAGCATTGTAAGTTAATACATCGATTTAAAAATATGTTTATAAGATATGTACTGAGATTGGTCGCATATTTTTGAAATGTTTTTGTGAACTGCAAAAGTTGTGTGCTGTATAAAACTATTGATTTCGAACGTTTTGTTTCCCCCTATTCACTTCTCAAAAAACACATTAGCATCGTTCTTCTTTTTATATCACTTTTAACAGGCAAGAATAATAGCTTTGAATAAAGATTGTAGTATCAGAAAGACATCAGGCAGTCTTAATAATTAGGAATTTCCGCCATGGAACAGAAATATAAATTATTAGATAATCTGTGGTATGGGTAAGATTCTTAATCTTAATCGACTTCAAGTAGAAGTAAAAAGGGTCATAATAAATCTTAAATAAATCTCAGTAAAATATGATTACAATCATAAACACTTAAATAACATTTTAAAGGCATTAAAGTGTCACTTTCCCTTTGATTATTCTATTCAAAGGGTTGAAAGACTGAATATAGTGCCAAAAATTAAATTAAAAATTGTAAAAACCCCCGTCATAAAAAGTCCCAAATTTGATATACTAATTGAGGGAGTTGTGAAAAAATATATAATTTTCCATTTTGAGGCGGTGGCTATTTTGAGGCAGTAGCTATTTTTTTCGAACGTAGGTAGCTCAGAACGCACACGCACGCGCACACGCACACGCACACGCACACGCACACGCCCACGCACATAGATATTTTTAGAATAGCCTAAAAGATATTTAACAACGGCCCAAATCTCAAACTATTATTTTCTTTATCGTTACTTGTATTATAATTGTATTACTTTTTTGTACACAAACAAAATCACTACAAACAACATCTTAGTAGGTACTAAACAGTGATTATCGCAATTTCAACAATAAAAAATGGTTAGTGAGAATTTCACATTTTGTCACCATTCCTAGAACGGCGACGGTTGTAAATCTATTTAATTGCTTGCATTTCAAACGTA
Organism: Eilema depressum; assembly: GCA_914767945.1. Taxonomy (NCBI): domain Eukaryota; kingdom Metazoa; phylum Arthropoda; class Insecta; order Lepidoptera; family Erebidae; genus Eilema; species Eilema depressum. Next base: position 9,652,604 of record OU612026.1, read on the forward strand.
AACGTTTTTACTCAATATTTTAGGGTGCTACCTCCTACGGTCACAGAAGCTGAGCAGTAAAACAATAAAACTGTACTGTTGTACTGTTACTCTCTTTATGTGTTCTCACAATCGTCGATCCTGGCCCGAACTGCCCTTCCATTGTTTCCGGGTGACAAATGAAGACGTTGAACAACACTGTTTTGTAACTACTGAGTGTCGAACTTACAATTTCCGAGTACGAACTTTTATTTGAACAGGAAAGAAATTAAATGACTTAGTAGAAATAAAAATGGGAATTAAAATATAAAGTAAACTAGCTCCGTCCGCGTGAAAATAAATAATCCCATTCCCACTACCCAAGGGATAGGTTCCTATGGGTAGTGGGAACGGGTCCCATGACAAAAACTTATAATACCCCCTCGTTTTTGAGACCTTAAGACCCTCGCCTGACGGCTCGGGTCTCAATGTCACCTCAGCGGTAATCACCAACTTTACACACTTGTACCATAATGTAATATTACTTGTATATTCTAATTTTGTAAGATAAAATTCTAAAATAGTATTGTTTTATACAGTTCCCAAAACAAACGCATTTAGTTCAGACGCAATTACCGCTCAAATGGAGCCTTAACGACATTAATCGTCGCAATGTTAGCAGGATTTTGTTATCGTGGATTTACACTTTGCAATTGAGTGGCTTAACTAGACACTTGTCATGACTTATATTTAACAAAAATAACCAAAATTACAAGCATTCCTCCGTAAAAAAAACTTTAGCTGAAGGATTCTCAGCTAACTGGATTTACTTTTTTATACCACTAAGATGGCAGACAAGCACACAGCACACCTGATGAAACGTGGTTAACGTAACATATGGACGTGTGCAACATCATCATTGCTTGGGTTAGGAGTGGGTCGCGTTCGTCGTGTGATGGTCGGGATTCAAACTCAGCACCTCTTAATCGTAGAGCTGACTTCTTAACCATTAAGCTACCGACGCAACGCTACGCTCCAATTATTATTGAACAAGTGACGGAGTTCCAGGGATTATTAGCCTATTTATTTTTCCCGAATATAATCTATCGTTCCACTAAATTTCAACCAGATCTCTTCAGCCATTAGAACGTGATTAAGTAGCAAACATCCAAACATCTTCTCAAACTTTCACATTATTTTATAGTATTAGTTGGGTCTACCTTTATTTTGGTTTTCTTTTTTTCTTTTAACATTGTTATCTTTGTACTCGTAAAAAGGATAACTGATCATTAAGAACCCTTGTAAGTAGGGTAAATGGAGCCAATACACAGAGGGCTTTGGAGCTTCATACTTTAATAAAGGACGAGATATTCACTGAAAACATTCTACAGTACTACCTACACTATATCTTCTCCGTTCGAGTAGGTACCGTCAACATCAGATCGGTCTTGACGAACAAAGTACTCAAGATATGACATTTGACACGAATATGACATTTGCATGTATGGTATGGTTGAATATGGTGATACCTCCACGATCAAAAACACCAATGTAAATAAACCCATATTTTGCAAATTATGAATAAATGAAATGCGATGAAAATGATCTTAATGCCTTGGTTTTCCTCCCATTCTGTTGTCTGATAGTTCTGATATTTGGAACACATCTTTAATTCGGACAATACTCGTACAATAATTTAAATCAATAAAAAAGTTTGATTTGCACTTAATACCTTGCTATTAACATCATTTTGAGACTTTACAGTTACGTTCGTTCTAAGGCAGACTGTACTAATCTCGGCTGCATACTTCTGCCCTTCCGTGTTATCATTTGGTTAAGTTAGCTTATACGGAAGCGACTGCCGTCTAACCCCCCAACCTCGATAGAAAAGGTTGCTCCAGAGCCTCGTACATCAAGCTATATGTATATGAGTTTGAAGGTGAGGTTGACTTACGCCTGGAAGATCCCTAAATATAGGTATAGGTGAGTAGGTACAGCTTTAGAGTACTGTATAGTGTGGAAAGTAACAGGACCTCCTGACGTACCGTATCATCGATTTGACAAAGTAAAGGACAGTGAAGAATAAAATTAACTAGAAAATATCCCGGGGACAACAACCAGATCCAGCAAAGATCACAACAAACATAATACTAGTACTGTGCGATCAATAACTACATACAGTCCATCATTGTCAACAAAACAATAAGGATCACCTTCTAAAGGAGCCATTAAATATAACACCTCAATAAAGTGTTTGTAAACATGCAAAGCCCTCCAGCTGAGAGGAGGTGCTCGTTGCACCAGAGACAATGTCCCGGACTAATGGCTACCGATGACTCACTAACTACTAAAAATAAATCATTGTTGCTGCACTGTTCTAACAGGAATCACGAGCAATTGTTATTCCTTCTATGCTAAACCAGACTCATAATTTGTTCAAAACAAGGTATGCTGTTCCAATGATAAAGGGTCACAGTATGAGGTCCAACTGAACGTTGAAAGTTTGAAGGTTTTTGTTGATTAGAAAACAAAACGGCGTGTCGACACCCTCGTATCTATTATTTAGTACTGTTTCAATTCTTTTGCAGTCAATAGACAAAAACTTGAACGAATGTTACTCTTTGTGATGGTCGCTTTAAAACGATAATGAAGGCCGTTATTTATAAATTATAACATATTAGTTACGCTGTTTATTTATAAAACAATTGCAATACTTTCCTAAGATACACTTCTTCATCGTTTTATAAAATTTTGTTTGAAAACAATGTTCTGATTTTTTTAATTTACTCCGATTTGCTTATAAAGTATTATGTTGTATGAACTTGATTCTATAGACTAGCTTCTGTTTCTATAATGTATTCTGGGACTACCAGTAATGTAATAAAATATAATGATATGTTCGATATAATAATGCCTTTAGGGTACTGACGATCGGTCCGGTGCTCGTATAATGACCCAAGTGTTTACACAGAGGTGTGTAGAATTCTGATGAAGAAGAGAGCTGATTACAGTTGAAATTATTTAAGAGATACGATTTGACAGATCTCTGAATTCATAGTAGGTAACTAGGCACTATTGAAACGACACATGAAACTGTTATAAATTAAGTTAAATTATTTGTAAGTACGTAATAACTTATAACAGTAAGTGTAAAAAATATGGTGTGACATATTGCACTTTAAATTACTACAAATAATTTAAGAATTGCTACAAATAATTTGAACTACGACGTGATTCTTCATTTTTGCGAGATCTCGTGTGACAGCTACGTCATATCGTTCTTGTTTTTTCATTTAAGTGATGTTGCTGTGTTCTCTATGGTTGTTACATTTTAATCGTATGAAGTTTATGTCAACTCGTTACGTTTATGGTCGGCATTGCCAGAATGTAACTTTTGATAAAAATATTACTAGAAAAAAGATTTTTTAAATCGATGCCTAAACACCGGAATTATAGCTGAATATTCTGAACACTTCTGCGTACCCCTTCAAAGGATTCAGGCGTGATGTTATGATGTGTAATGGCAGAGACATTGCAATAATATGCGATTATAGCAATCGCGGTTGATTTCCTGGTATTTTTTTAAGAGTTCCTTGGTCTAATCTCGGAAACCCATCATCAGATCTTTACGAAATTTAAACGGGACCATTTCGGAATAATGTACTTTTGAACAAAAAAAGAATTTTGCAAATCCGTTTACACATAACGGAGCTATGAACATACAAACATAAAAAAAATATAAACATCCGAATTAAGGTCGGTTAAAAAATAAATGAATGTTATGATATGACGAATAGTTTTATTTAATTACAATGTTACAAAAGTTACATTCTGGTAACGTTGCTATTAATCTTTTGTTACCTGAATCGATTATTCTGACAATTGATTTGAGACGCTCCAACCCTAGACTATAAACGTCAAATCGTATCTCTTAAATAATTTCAACTGTAAGTTAAGTTAGGAATAAGAAGTGGTATTATAACTGAAAAATTTGTGGTAGAATAATTCTCACGCAAAACTAGAGACATCTCGCCCTATTAAACTGTTCCGGCCAATATACCCATACACATTTTAAAAAGTGGGCTTTTGACCCGCGGACCAGTTTTTATGCCATACCATAACCCTTTCCTACAAGCTTTTTCTTTTTTTATTCACTCTTCCACTGGCCAACTTTGGAACTAAATCATCATCATCATCATCACTACATATTATAAAACAAAGTTACTGTCGCTGTCTGTCCGTCCCTATGTATGCTTAAATCTCCAAAACTACGCAACGGATTTTGAAGTGGTTTTTTTTAATAGATAGAGTGATTCAATAGGAAGGTTTATATGTATAATACATGCATAATAATTGTAGAGAAACACTGATAAATTTAGAGATAATACCTCGTGGGCGGAAAATATGGCGGTACGAAGTTCGCCGGGTCAGCTAGTTAAATATAAAGCTTAAAAAGGACAGATCAGAGGCCAACCGGCGGACTTGCATGAAAAGTTTAATGACAGTAGAAGAAACTCGTGCAGTACGTAAAGATACAAAGAAACAAATGGCGGGCTGTTGTCTCTACCTACCCCGGAGGGAAAGAAGCGTGAACATATGTGTATATGTACGAGTATGTATTAAAGTTTTTACTGTATGAATTTTCCGCACGACAAGATTTAATGTGACATTGAAATCACTGAATTAAAAATACATCCACAAGGGTATGTTCTAATGAGGTAACAATGTAATTACATATAATATATGCACACAGCACGATCAAAAGTTTACGAAGTGTATAAAGAATCAATTTCGCAACAATTCGGTTCCTCACAATATAAATAATTACTTTTTCATTTCAAATAATTTGAAAAGGTTTCGACTTCATTTAGATAAAATAAGACCATCAAGAAGTGAACATTTAGCACGTTTTATGCAACTCTATCATCAATTGCTGTTTGTGGAACTTAAATTCGGTTGCTTTGTGATATTAAGAAAACGAAAAAATATTTTATTTCAGTCAATATTCCACAAAAACTAGGAATCTGTGTTGACTTTTTTGGTCGAGTGATCAGTGGACATGCACGACTTTCGCATTTGATCGGAGTTCTGGGGACACTCGGAATGTCGTCGATTCATTTCTCGTGAGAACCGATGCCAAGCAGCGGCAAGTGCCGTCGACAAATATTTTTGGGTGATTGTAAATTTTTGCTAAACAAATGCTTTCGATACGCTACTAAATAGCTTTCTTGAGAAATAAATTCCAAATGTCATTTAAAATGTTAAATTTTATTACATTAGAAACTTTTGTCTTGAGAACTGTGTCAAACCTTGTTTGTTTTGTGTACTGAAACTCGTAACGCCTCTTGAAATTTAAATGAAATGTTGATACTTACGTAAAATGTGATTATAATTATATTTACAACAGCTTTCTATGTTGAGAAATGGTACAGGAACATTATACTCTTCATCTCAGCGTTAGTCCCGGCTGCATCCGAAGTTTATGCTTCGGTAGCCGCTCCTACTCGCTGACTTGAATTAGTTTAACGGGAGCAATTGCCGACTGATCCTCCCCAACCCCTAAAGGAAACCTTCGTCTGTCAATGAGCAGCTGTACTCGCTGGCAGGTGAGGATGACCTAAATCCTGAAGGTCTTGGTATGGCCCCTAACTTCCCCTTATTCTCAATTAAAGCACTTTTTTCATCTGATTGCAATTTCTATTAGCATACAATGATAGTGAAATCTAGAATCAAACAGAACAATGTCATGCAATCAATACTAAAGCGTGATGAATAGCAAAATACCATTACATAATCAAAGGTTCGGAAGAGAGTTTTTAGCAAACAACCTGTCGCAGCGTGCAGTGGACACAGCTCAATCAGGTAGCGACAGTGTGTCTAATATTCTTCGGATCCGATCGCGACACGTGCGTGCTTTATCCGCTGTGAAAATCAATCGGGAACCGATAAGAATTTTCCGAAAAACCAAAGGCGACGACCGATTATTGACGTGACGATCCCCACTGCCCCTCAATCCGAGACCCACGAAGCACCTGCGATCGTACCCGCTATAACTGTCGCTGTTTTTGAATGTTTAATTGCCGAACAGTTAACCCGTAATTCAATTTTGTGATTTTTCGTTCTCACGCAGTGTGAGAACAATCATGTAGAGAGTTTTACATGTTTTAGTAGTCGTTAGATACGATTACCGCTGTCCGATACGCAAATACAAGATTGGTATGTATTTATAACATACCGGAAACAGAAAACGCGGTTCACATAACTATTAGTATGTACCACGGTGCTAATTCGATTATTGTTAGCATTCAGTGTTAAAGTTATATTTATGTATCGTTAATAAAAGTAGCCGACATTGTAAGAATGAAGTGCGCACATACAGGAATGCATGTCGTATTGTATCTCAATCTATCTCTACTAACAATATCAATGTGGTTGAGATTAAGTGTTATTGTTTTTATTCAGATTTGTAATTAAGAAGTAACGTAAATCTATCGTAAATATCTAGCACTTCTGCAAATACGAGCTTATTCGAGAAGATTGGAATAATAGTGCGAAATGGAACAATCCCTACTAATATTATAAATGCGAAAGTAACTCTGTCTGTCTGTCTGTCTGTCTGTCTGTCTGTCTGCCTGTCTGTCTGTCTGTCTGTCTGTCTGTCTGTCTCGCTTTTACGACTAAACCGCTGAACCGATTTTGATGAAATTTGGTATAGGGGTAGATTAGACCTTGAGAAAGGACATAGGCTATGTTCGGTCGCGATAACCGACATCCACGCGGGCGGAGCCGCGGGCCAAAAGCTAGTTTTTAGTAAATTAGGATAATTACATTGTCTGGTGTGGGACCAAACCTCTTTTTTTTCATCATGGCTGTTCTTCCAAACAGGCAACAGTAGGTACATCCGAAACTGTACGATATATCTACTGATATTTCAATTTATCCTAAGAAAAGAATAGATACTTAATACACGTAGTACTGCTATTCCATAATAACAGACTACTCGTAGATAATAATACAACATGACATCTTTGTTAACTATTCATTTGAAGTTCATCATTGCTTTGCAATTAGGTACGTTAGTCAGTAATATAACAATGAATTAAGTACTTAAACTATTAAATTACATACAAATTAACAAAAATAATAAATACAGTTGGAAGCTATTGGATTGCTATTTTTGTCAGAAAAACACGTTTGTTAAGACCTACAGAATACCGCGGCTGTAATAGGGTAGCCTGAGCTCGCTGGAGAGGACTTATGCTGTCAGTGGGAAGACCAAAGGCTTGTCCTGCATATGTTCTTCGCTGACGGTACATAATCTCTCTGTTATTACAGGGTCGGCAGCACGAGTGTGATTCCTCTGGTATTGCACATGTCCATAGGCTACGGTAACCACTTTCCATCAGGTGGGCTTTGTGCTTGTCTGCAACCTAAGTGGTATAAAAAGCGCTTATTATAATTCTAATAGAAAAGTTTAGATTTACTTTCATGTTTTGCTATCACTGCAACTTATATTTGGCATAGACTGAATATTGGACGCAAATTGGAGAGCCATTATCTGGCATTGAAAATACATTGATTGATTGATTGATTAAAAGTCTGCTATCTAAATGTACACATGATGCTTTCAGTTCGGTAAAATCTAGGATTTTTCGTTTATTAGCGTAAAAAAACATAACACAAACAATACAAAGACATTTACGCAGCTACTTAACACATTACCATGTGACTACCGTGTAATGTTGCGATGTACTAATCCTTATTCATATTCATGTGGTCCTCATTGACATACAGTAGAGACACTGAGGCACCACAAAAACTACATCCGCCTCCACAAACAGTCCCCGCCCAGTTTTTCCAACAAACTTGATTCGTCATGTCCAATTAAAATGGAGCCACGACTTTTCTCATCGGCGTTCTTGAAGCATTGGATTAAACTGGAATTGGATAAGAATCATTTGATACTTAGGTATATACACGCACACGTTTTTTTTTCCTTCTTTAAAATCAATGGGTTCGATTCCTGGCCACGTACCTATATTGATTTTATTAACCCAATTACCTATGTTTTTTTTTTTGAGCAAAATCGTGCTCCTTTGAGTCTTCTTCGCCTTTGAGAAATCCTTTGAGTATTTTTCGCCATTCCTCATAGCTCGAATTTGAAAATACCCAAGTTGAAAACTTGATAATTGTTTTCAGAATAATTATGTATATATTCAGCTTTCCTTTCGAGTTTGGGAAATCAGACGTTAACTGTTCTTTTCTAAATTAAAACCTTCAAAATTAGTCTTTTAAAATGTAAGGGAGACTAGATTTGAATCGACTACTAGAAAAGGGACGACAAGTGATTTGCGTAAGACTTCAAGAGATGAAATATTGAAATACACATCTATCACTGCTTCCTTGATTACATCGCAATTGCTATTTTCGATCCTATCTCTCACAACCTTTTCCAGAATTATTAAAAACCATGATATGATATTTAGTAAATATATTCCTATCCGAAGTTAACAATTCCATAAGACAAGCGAATGTCGTCGGCCAGTCAACAGCGGTTCCCACGCGTGTGCTTTACCGAAAACTTTTTGCGCTCAACAATCCGTTTTTGTGGTAAAAACCTGACTAAAATCACGTTTTCCATTCAAACGCTTTACTATATAGCGACGCCTTCCGCGTTGAAGCGGCGAAGTGACGAATACATCTTGACATTTCGATCACTGCAGATGATCATCAACTATAAAAAAAAACTGACCATGATAAAGTGACGTTCTAGTGTTAATATTAGCTCATAGCTTAATACTTCTACGAACTTCGACTTCACACTGAAATGTTTCCATACTCAAATGAAAATATATCTTACTGGATAAACGAACAAACTTGAAGGTCAAACTTAAAGGACAAACTTCGAGGACAACCTTGAAGGACAAACTTAACTAAGAATCGGAAAAGAACGTTATGAACAAAGTCATTAAATTTCAGAATTAGAACAGGAAGCACTCACCCTAAAAAAATATTTGCTGATGTCAAAATATGCATAAATAGCCGCATTTTTCTTATGTTGACATAGAAGCTTAATTTCATTCCAAGGTCTTTTGAATAAGAACTTGTTGGCTTCACGAGTTACTGGGAAAGGAGGTAGTGTGATCGTTTTTTATTTATACTTATTCAAACAGAAAAACACTCATTATTCGCTCTACGAAACTTACACCCCAACAACTTTGCCCTTGATTAGGTACATTGAAGTTTTACCCGACAGCCTCCGTGGCGTAACGGTAGTGAACGCGGCCGCTACGCAGGAGGCGCGGGTTCAATCCCTGCTCAGTGCAAATATTTGTGTTCATGAAATATGGGTAGTTGCATTGGTCTGGTCGTGCCTCGGAGAGCACGTTAAGCTGTCGGTCCCGGTTGCCATACGAACATCTATGGCAGTCGTTACGGGTAGTTGGAGCTCTAAAAATTCCAACAACAATGGTCTAGCTGCAATGCTTCGATATCGCCTAATGTCACCATTGGGTTGTGGAGGTCAGATGGCAGTCGCTTCACGGAAAATATCGAGGTCTAGCTAAATCTGCAGTTAACACTGGTAAAGCGGACCCCAGACTCCGAGGCGACAAGCATCGGATGCGACTGGGAATAAACGCTAAGAAAAAGAAGTTTTACCCTCGGAGTCCGGATTCTTTTCTTGCTGATTTGGCCTACACGTCTTTCACAGAGGCACCTTCTATCAGGCCTTCCAACCCCAAGAGAGAAGCCAGAGCGTCATTTATCATTCAACAGGTGTACCGACTTGTTGTTGTGGTAAGTTTGGTATGGAAGGTTTTGGTAAGCCTCTCCCGGTACCCAATAGATCTTACGACCTACCTCTCTAGACAAGTAGGAATAAGTTTGTAGAATAGAATAGATTGATCAATCTATGGGATTGACGACTGTCATAAATGTCATAAACGTCAAAATACGTGTCAACCCCATACATGGATGTGATTTGATGTTTCCCAAGTCAAGTCAAGTCAAGTCCCATACATTCGTCATTCTATTAACGATTTGCCACTTGTCTCGAAGGGCAAATGAGATGGCAGTCGCTTCACGGAAAATATCTTAGAGTATATATTGCTATAGAGCGCGCCTTACAAGTATGAACTGCTATCAACAGTACCGAGGCTCCTGGCCAATGACTTCGCAAATAATATTTAATTCGATATGTTAAACCAAAATTTTATACAACATCGTATATTTGTAGTAATAATGACGCAAAAATACCGCAAAATGACGCCATTTTTTTGTATTTTACCTTTAATTTTATCCATGCATATCAAATCGAACAAAAAACTTCATAACAACAAACTACATTAATAAGTACATCTATTGATATTTTAGGTAATGCATGAAACGTCACTGTAGGTGCGCTATACCATCGCAAAGTATCTGCTAACACTCGGCGCCAAAGACCTGAGTGATAGGCGCGCTCTATATTTATAATGTATACTCTAAGGAAAATATCGAAATCCAGCCGTTTCGTAGTTAAACTGAATGCCGACCCCAACTGAGTTGGGAATAAACTCAGAAAATGATGACCGTGTAGGTAATTTGTTTTTTATTAAACCTTCAAGTCTCTTTATTAGGAAATATGTCTTGGTTAAAAGTAAGGAAAGTTACCTAATAATATGTACACTTACTATAGTCGGTATAAAATATTATAGGCACTTGCATAATAATAATATGTTATTGAATTAATAGCTTCAGTAATGTATTATTATAATGTTAATCAATAATATAGAACAGAAGACTGCCAACTGTTTATATAAAAAAATCTGCCTTATCGCATGAAAGTTCCTCTTATTAATATATAAGTACGTATACATATTAATTTAAAAAAGTGAAACCTCATTATATTGTACTAAAATAGATAATCGATAATTTTATTTCTATCAACCAAGTTTTTATAATAAAAATTAATTTTATAAGTATTTGAAAACGTTTACGGGCTTACGCACAATCCGTTCCGCGGAACAATAAAAACCTTTTTCCCTGCTTTTCAATTTCTATCAGTGGTAACCTCAGCGATAATCATTTATATTTCTTATTGTACCTACTAAAATAGATAATCGATAATTTTATTTCTATCAACCAATTTTATATAATAAAAATTAATTTTATAAGTATTTGAAAACGTTTACGGGCTTACGCACAATCCGTTCCGCGGAACATAAAAACCTTTTTCCCGGCTTTTCAATTTCTATCAGTGGTAACCTCAGCGATAATCATTTATATTTCTTTATAGAAATATATTATTAAATTAACTACAAAAAAATATTACACTAGTCGCAATATTCCAATAAATAATTGAACAAAAATAACTAACGGGTCGTCAGCTTGTGCGATAGACCAAAACCGGGCATTTAGTCGCAATAGTCAACGTTAAATTTCACGACTGAAGGGGGACCAGGGGGTTAATAAACTTCGATTACATAATACTCAATTATACCGTATTTCTAGTCAAATCAGTAGCATCTTAACACGGTCGCCTAGGGTTTCCTTGTATAATAGTACATTTTCTGTCGAATTTATTTTGAATTCTATTACGATGAGTTAAAGTCCATAGTATAAATATGAACTGGTTGATATTATTTTTCTTCTATTTTATATTGATGACGTGGTACTATTAGCTGTATCTTTAGTGTTGTCTAATCTAATTATAAATTTTGGTTTACCTTTTGTCAAGAGTGAAATGGACTGAGATTTATATTGAAATTATCTTATTCGATAATTATAATACACCAGTATTATAACATCAAAAATCAATAGCTTAGTTACCTAATAACATCAGCACACATCCAATATATACAATTGACTTAATATTTATACAAACTCAATAAATAATATAATTCACTTTAGTATACCTTGAATTAATATCAAATATGAATTTACCCAAGGAAGCTTAATTTGAGTAACGTATCCACTTAAAAAGATGGAATCGCTGGAGTGGTACACAAAAGCCTTGAAGCTGGCAACATATATTATTGAGGATAATCTTATACTACTTTCATAATATACGATTTCTTTTGTGGTTTATGTATAAATAGCCATCAACAATAATAGCACCGCAGATGTTCCCACTACACTACCCACATAAAACGTAAGTAATGTATGTATTTCCCTTTATATGGTACTAACTCTGCCCAAGACTTCGTCCGTACAATCTGAATCAAAATCGGTCCATCTTAAGCTTTATAATATTACTAGCTATTGCCCGCGGCTCCACCCGCGTGGAATTCTGATCCCGTTCATCGCTGATATCGTCGCCTTTGTGGTATTCTGATGTATAAGCTATATTATTGTAAAGTTTCATTAAAATCCATTCAGTAATTTTTACGTGAAAGAGTAACAAACATTCTCACATACATACATCCTCACATACGTACAAACTTTCGCGTTTATAATATTAGTAGGAAGTAATATTAAGTATAGATAGTCTAAAATGTAATGACATTTTTCTAATTTCAGTGGTATAACAGTGGTTCTGCTATGACATAATTAACTAAATCGGAGTCCAGAATACCTAGGTGTACATTCACAAGTACCTAATTAGTAAAATTATTATTCATTAGAAATAACCAACAGGCACTTCGATTTAATTTATTTGTGTAGATATTTAAAAGTTAAATATAGGTACAAGTTATACATACAAATAGGTACTAAAAACGATTGTTCAAAATCAATAATAGAATTAATTACGATATTTTTGAACCACGTTACACAGTTAGATAAATTACTAAAATATTATAATTACTTAAGCATCGCAAATCTACTAACCTTGCGTCAATGAACCAAGACATGCATCAAGGAATTTATCTTTGTATTGCAATTTGTGTTGCAAATCGAGGTCAGTGAGGCTAGTAAATTAGAAAATTTTCGATTATATGTTTTGCAACTGCCCCGATTTCTAATTTTTCCAAAATATTTTTTTAGTAACGAGAAACAAATACCAGTCTGGAGACTCAGGTCTCGCCGGTCCCTATGCGGGATGTCTGCAATGCGTGGAGGCGATTCGGGCATCGGCCGTCCTTCATGAGCGTTGGCTTATGGGGACACCATGGAATGGAATAGAATGGAAAGGGGACTATTTTGTTCGCACTTAGCCTCTCTTTGGGCCCATACCCGAAGCGGCCATCTCGATGGCCCTGGGTCAGCCGGGGTGTGAGGGATATACTAATGGCTACCTCACCTCTGGCAAAAATTGCCCAAAGCGGGTGCGGCTTTAGTCGGTTCGATTTCAGCATAACCAGCTGGACCTGGGGAATCCGTGTGCATACCACACTTTAAAAAAAAGTACCTATCTAGAAACAAATGTCCTAATCTTGTTTTTCTCACCACATAGATACAGTATTAAACATGCTGAAAGAAAGTCAAATTTTGTATTGTAGTAGGTAAGCGCATTTGGGGGCATGTTATAACACCCGTGTTACATTATATTCCCTGTTAGTGAGGTGACGGGCTTACCAACTCACCACTATCAGTTTTAAGGAGGTTTTTTTTTCTCACAACTTTTAAAGTTGTTGTTGATTTGTACCCCAAAGGTCAAAGGTGTTGGTTGGGTCCTGTTGTGGTATAACTTCAAAGAGATAGATACTAATCGCGCTAATCGAAGAAACATGGAGTAACCAGAATATGTGCCCAAATGCCTTCCTTTAAGACGGCGATACCAGCTCCATTGCTCATGGTGCACCGTGAGCAGGTTTACCAGCCTAAATTCTGGTTATACTACGATTTCTGCATACCCTGGAACTAATAACTCATACTTACGAAAAATATGAATTTAGTGTTTAAATGAAACCTGTACAAGGTACAATGTAATCTGTGATAATTTAATGCTACTAGCTGACGAAAAAATAGCTATTAAACATTTAGCGTCAACAAAACAGTCTTTTTTTTGCAGATTTTATAGCCTTTCCGTGATTGGAACGTGCATCTGTGTCTATTTGAGTAGAATTTGCCGCTGATTACGTTGTATTTCCTTGAGATCGTGTAAGGAAAACTATAAAATTATTGATTTTAATAGGTTTTCAACCGCAGTCCTTCAAGTCTGAAGGTTTTTCTATAAAATCACTCGAGTAAAAAATTCAGCGGTGTAATAAAAGCCGTAAACACGACGGTTAGCCAGGAAATAGCTTCAAGCAAGATTTTATTATGAAGTATGAAACAAAGTTAGATAATATTACCTACATTATGGCACAAGTACGTAAAGTTGGTGATTATCTACCGCTGAGGCACCATTGAGACCCGAGCCGCTAGGCGAGGGCCATAAGAGAGCCGAGAACGGTGATCACCATTACACACGTCTATCATACGACGTTTTTCAAAATAATTGTGAATAAAAAAATACTAAAATAGTAAAAATTAATTCGTTTTCCTATGCGCGCCAATCTAAAAATGGCGATCGGCCATAGATATTTAAAATCTCTTTATGAGCAAGTGTGTAATGACGTAACGAAAATAATATTGTTGGATTTACAAATTCTGTACAAAATGCTAATCTCACAACTTCATGTACATATCTATAATTTTTATTATCTAATATATAAAATTCTCGTGTCACAAAATGTGCGTAATCGAACTCCTCCGAAATGGCTTGACCGATTTTGATGAAATTTTTTGTGCTTATCCGGTATCTATGAGAATCAGCCAACATCTATTTTTCATCCCCCTAAATGTTAAGGGTGGTCCACCCCTTAATTTTATTTTTTATTTTTCAGACAAATTTTTTTGTTTTTATTTTTTTATGATACATCATACAAAAATACATGCAACCCTAAATTTTCACCCCTCTACGATCAACCCTTATTTTTTATTTGGTAATTAAAAAGTTTTATTTTCTAATATACAAAATTCTTCTGTCACGGGGTGCGTAATCGAACTCCTCCGAAACGGCTTGACCGATTTTGATTAAATTTTTTGTGCTTATCCGGTATCTATGAGAATCGGCCAACATCTATTTTTCATCCCCCTAAGTGATAAGGGTGCAGCGGGAAAGGGATTTGAATACCACGCGGGCCGAAAATATGGCGGTACGAAGTTCGCCGGGGCAGCTAGTTTTAATATGTAGCTATAATATATTATAGTATCAATAAATCGATTTTAGAAAGAGAAAAGAAATCGATTTGAATAGTCAGCATAACGAATGCTTCAAAATTTCATTCAATAGTATCAATAAGTTAAAAACTAAGGAATAGGAATAACATATACACATAATAATATTAGGTACTGATGCCTAACCAATTTTGTGGGCTATTCAAATGTTAGCATTATTGAAGATCGATATTAGTATCTTCTATACTTCTATTCTATACTTCACTATCACTAGGTACATATTATAAAACAAAGTCGCTGTCGCTGTCTGTCCGTCCCTATGTATGCATAAATCTTTAAAACTACGCAACGGATTTTGAAGTGGTTTTTTTAATAGATAGAGTGATTCAAGAGGAAGGTTTATATGTATAATACATGTATAATATTGTAGGGAAGCACTGATAAATTTCGAGATACGCAGCGGGAACGGGATCAGAGAATATGGCGGTACGAAGTTCGCCGAGTCAGCTAGTCCCTACTAATATTATAAATGCGAAAGTAACTCTGTCTGTCTGTCTGTCTGTCTGTCTCACTTTTACGACTAAACCGCTGAACCGATTTTGATGAAATTTGGTATAGAGGTAGGTTTGACCTTGAGAAAGGACATAGGCTATGTTTGGTCGTGATAACCGACATCCACGCGGGCGGAGCCGCGGGCAAAAGCTAGTAATATTATAAATGCGAAAGTAACTCTGTCTGTCTGTCTGTTACGCTTTCGCGCCCAAACCACTGAACCGATTTTGATGAAATTTAGTACAGAAATAGATTAGACCTTGGGAAAGGACATAGGCTATGTTTAGTCGCGATAACCGACATCCACACGGGCGGAGCCGCGGGCAAAAGCTAGTACTGAATTAGTTCAAGTTGCACCTACAGTTAATGAAATTAATGACTTGAAATTTACATGGAATTGAAAATAAAGTAGATGAAATATTAGGGTAAGTAAAAATGAAGAACATATTATCGACAAATAAAATTTCGAAAGATGTAGGGCATAATGAAATTTCCTGTTCAAATTTAGAGCCACCTCACTAGGGAATTACCCTCATCCTAAAGATAATAACCAAACAGCACTACTCGTTAGTGTTGTACCTAGGGAATTCAATCCTATTCCGTTGCTACGTAACATTTTTTAGATTTAGAATTTCCGAGATCATATTTGCCTGATCTCGAGATTTTTTGGTTATGACATACTTTTTAAAAAGTTTTATTATTGACTACATGAAGCGTTGCTTCGCTTCACGCAGTCAATAATAAAACTTTTTCAAGCTCGTTGCTAATTCTGACGACAAAATTTTTTTGCCTAAAATTTTAATTTTAAACGAAGTTTTAAAACAATTTTTCGTTGCTCTCAATAAAAACCTTATACTTGAATAATTCCAGTTATTCAAGTATAAGACTGAAGTCCTGGTATTAGAAATTATTAATATCGACATCGTATTAGCTGTACTGGTGATTAGGTATAACTATCTATCTATATATTAACAACCTAACTTTACTTCTATTTTTGTTTTTTATTTTTCTCTTCTATTTCGTATTTATCATCAAAGTATTAAGTTACACACAGTAGGTACTGCTCCTTGCAATTGACTGCCTAATTGAATTCACGTGGTGCTGAACGACAACATTCACTACTGCATCGTTTGAGGAATTAGTCGGCATTCGCGTTGTTGACACCGCATTCGTACAATAAAATATGTAAAAACTTCGAAACAATTTTTTTTTCACTGCAAATTATACCTTAAGAATATGTATCTTAATTATTACAGGCCAAGTTCCATGAACCAGTTAGTTTGTGATCAAATCCGATACAACAAGGGCGAACTGTAAAGCTAAGGCAACAATAGAGCGTTCTCTTTTCACCTTCGCTTTGCAGTTTGAAACTCAATAATGAACTTTAAAAAAATACTACAAAGATCACAAAAGTAACTCAAGTAAAAAAGAAAAACAATGAGTGTTTACTACAACAATTCAATACTTATTATTGTTCTATTTAATGTGAATATAATATATTGTTTATTGTGCTCTGCGTTGATGAATCAGTCAATCAGTCTAAAAGATCGAAACAAGCTTGATAGCAGGCGGTACCCATTTACCAATCATAAACCGAAAGAAATTTAATGGGTACCGCCTGCTATAAAGCTTGTTTCGATCTTTTAGACAGCAGTCGGGCTTTTTATTTTTTAATAATTATTTTATTTTAAACTTTTTAGTTAAGATATGACATCTTATAATTTTGTAATCTCCTTTTATATTTCCTTCATTTCGAGTAGGGTAGGTACTCGATAAATTTGAATGAAAAAAAAAAATTGACAACACATACTTTAGCATCAAAAATCTGCCGTATAATTTTTGTTGGAATGTTATGTACCCTATGACACGAAACACATTACCCTCGCTAGCGCAGTCGGGTAAAAAGTTCAATATAAATAATAAATTTATTTACGTCTGTGTGATTAACGTGATGTGATTTTGTGATGTTATGTGATTTTTTTCTTAATCAGTTTTCCTGTTAATGATACTGTATAATCATTAACAGGAATACAACACGATGGTAAAGAGACACACGGTCGTCTGTTCGCGACATGTAGAGGAACATCGGTCCAACGAAACCTTCAGAATTATATTGGTTGCTATGAAGACCTATTCAGCTGAAATGCCACCTGTATTTGACGTTCTAGCTAAACAAATATAGGGTAGATGTAAATATATAATTTTACACTTGTTGTTATAAACATCAATGGCTTGATTAAAAACCCTAAACCTTTGACTTAAGAATGAGTTTACCAATTTTATTTTATCTTTTCTGAGTTTTCTAGTAGAACGTTCTTATAGAAAGAAATTAAAAAGTTAAGAAAAATGACAAACAGAAAATTTTACTTATACGTGGGTGAAGCTACGGGCAATAGCTAGTTGGGAATTAAAATCGGATGATTTATCTGTTTAATCGCAACATTTTTTTACATAATGAAAATAGTATTTTAAATAAATTGTCTTATTTAAACAAAAAGTCAAGTTTTTCCTATATGATCACGTGATTGAAAACTCTTGCGATTGGCTTGGATTACGTCACCACGCTTGTTTACAGTTGATATTTGGTTCGGAACTAAGTTTCGGAATGTGATTCTTTTTGTTAGTTTTGACGTCATCTGCTTAAATGGCGTCAATACAGTATATGTAGATACTCTGGCTTTATAAAACAATTAATTTGAATCAATCAAACAATTAATCTGAATCTTGCCTATTGTTTAAAACCTTGTATGAAATATGTAAAATATTGTATTTAAACTCTCATGGTCACTAACATTAAGTTATTGGCATATTTACCATTTTTCAGTTGCTCCGTGATCATAATATCAGATACTCAAAACAAAACATGGTAAAGTTCTCAATAACTCTAATAGTAAACATAAAGGCTAAAGGTATGATTCCGTAGCCGACCGCATACGACAACTGCCGTCGCACGCAGCACATGCACGTTATTCATTACGGCTTCTCAATGGTCCCCTTTATTTGTATCGAAGTTTGACAAGTAATGGGTACGTTGTATGTGCTGCATGCGTCGGCAGTTGTCGTATGCGGTCGGCTACGGAATCATACCTTAATACTCGTATTACACACCTATTTATTTTACTCGTGTAATATTTACTTCCTCCGTGGAAATATCTTTACAGCGACTGCACAAAATACATTCTCTTCATACTTGCGTCGTCATGGAAAAATGTACTCTGAAGGGACTTCCCTAAATATATCCCAGATCAAGTTATATTTTTGGCGAACTTCTTGTCCGTTGTAGTAATTAAATCCTAATAATTCAGAAAAAGGTAACCTAACTTCGCCCTACTATGACGATGGAGACGAGAATTGCAGCTATACAGGACAGGCTTAGAGCGTTTTCACATTATCCGATCCGATATCGGTGTCGGACGCCGATCTGATATCGGAGAAAGTAAAATGTATGAAATAATGTAAATGTCTTTCACATTGTCCGGCCCGATATCGGATAGCCGTCGCCGTCGTGTTGTCAGCTATCGGATGTCGGCCATCATCGTCTGATACTGATATCGAATCGGATAATGTGAAAACGCTCTTAAGTGGTCCACTTGGTCAAAGTATTCTCTCCTAGCCTAGCCTATGAAAGCATTTTTGAGGGGTTCATGTCCCATCCTGAATGTTGCCTTTTCTGATTTAAATTGTAAACCATCATTCAGTTCCCGAATTAGCTAAATACTCGATTTTGAAAAAGATTTTAATCAGATCTGTACCACATTGTATTATAAATGTACATTTAACGATCAAATTAGTAATATTTGATTAACAAATTAAGACCAATGGCGAATCACAACTTCATCGTGGATCAATAAATCAGTCTTGTGATTGGTGCAGCTCAATTAAAACATCGTGATAGGGCGTGACAAAGGCATAGTAAAAAACTTCAGATATTAAAATAAATACGATGATTTTAATGTAGCAATTCATTGTACTGTAAACCTACATGGTAAATCAAATGCCACATGCTGAATGTAGGCAAGGCCTATTTTCATTCGTCTAAGGACGCGATTAGACAATAAATATCGCGATATAATTATCGACATCCGATGTAAAGACGCATCGCTTTTGTTGACACATCTATAATGTCAATATAATGTTGATAGGATCGCGCGGATTGCGATTGTCATTGGGTGTGTGGTGTCATTATGACCCCACACACCCTCTTAATATTTCTATACATATTTATCTAATACCTACTTACTGGTTTGTCTTTCCGTAAATATGGTCACCCATCTAGTTCAATACTTGCTTACGGAATCTTTTGTTAAGATATCTGGAGTGGTATTGTTATAAGAAATTCAAATACACACTCGACTGGCCATAAGTTTTTCGAAATTTAAAGAGGTAACTAGGAAGAGGAGGAAATGGAAAAAAAGTAGGTAGTTAAATGTCAAATTGAATAAAAAGCAAGACGTCACATTAGCATTCATTTATTTTGGGTAAACCGTTACTTTACAAAGTACTTAGTCTATACACTTAATCTAAGTTAAAATACTATACCTATAAATAAATACATTATTTATATAAATCACAACTTCACTCAAGGCAATATTAGAACCGATTGGAACAATCACTTAAAGAAATAGCGCAATTTTCACACGTCTGATTAAAAATTACAAAGAATATTAACGCGGAAAACGTAACTAATCTTTTGGTGATTGTAGATTATTAGGTTATTATGTTTACTGGGTATTAAACATGATTACAACATTGCTAACATTGATTTATACCTAAATACAATATACATTATAACAACTTACAACATGTAATAACGACCTAATCTACCAATAAAAGCTACACGGAATTTTGTAATGTGCATTTTGAATCAAGGAACTGCAAATAATACAATTATAAAATATATCCATCTATTAATTAAAATAAAGCTCTATAATACAATGAAAGTTAGGATAATAAGTCTCTCAAAATACCTACCAGATGCTTGTATATTTTAACTTTATCGAATAGGTATGTAAATATATATATTATCTATATTCTATAGAAATATTTAGATTTCTCTGTTTTTGAAGGCACTCTATGATATGTCCAGTAAAAGTGATTCTTATTGTTATATAAAATAGTATTTTAAATAGCAATATTTATTTTTTATTACTGTGTATTGGTAGGCACTCATTGCCACATTTCATAAGTAACTACCATAATATTTTCTAGTGTACTCTCCCCATATCCATACCACCAAGTTGTCCTAAGTAAGGGTAGCCAGATTTTGCCTCTGTAGGTGAATGCGCATGCGATGCATAGTGAGAAGGATTTGTGCCGAAGAATGAACTGTAACAAAGAGATAAAATTATGAGTAATCATAATTTATATGCTTATTATACCTATTTATTTTCTTGTACCTAGGTATCTCAAGAAAATACTGGTTTTACAATAGTGATAATTGTTGCAATATTTGAATATAAAATCAATTATTTGGCGATATTCATTTGATTTAATAAGGAGTTCCATATAGATACATCACAGAGTCCCATATAAATTATGTATATGGGACTCTTACAAAACACATTTAATAAAAGGAAAGGATAACTTAAGATTGATAAATGTCGTTGAGAATAATTGCGACGTTGTGTAAAAATGAACTGAAGGCTGTACATGAAAGCCAAGGTTCTTTAACTTTTTCTAGAGCTCTAGTTTTTTACATAGAACACTAAATCAACTTTTTCAGGTAAATAGTTTCCATACGAAACGCTACGCTACGTGGGAGAACATTGTCCGCATAATTTCGCTTTATCCGTTCGAACCTACTGATTATAGTAAAATAATGAAATAATAACACAGTGCAAGCAGTAATACCACCGCATTGCCACTAAACAACATAATTTAGACGAGGTTTGTATACAGACTGTTAACTCTAAGAGGAATTTTCGGAAGCAATTCGTGACTGAGCGTGCTATAAAATTTTAATTCATACTTAAAACGGTGGCTAATACATTATTAAGGTACATTAGTGTCGTACATCGCTCTTAAACTACCGAGGTCGGTAATGTTAGCCCTACATTTGCTATTACGAGCACAATGAACATACTCGTAACATTACGTCACTATATAGTCACTATGCAGTTGCTGTAGAAGTTATATAAAACATATTTAGAACTAGAATATTGATCTACTGTGTAAGGGTTAACCGCTCGGTGGTTCGAAATTAATTAACCCTTTTGTAATCATTTACAGAAAAAGAACAGTTGGCATATCGGTTTATTTTTTACCGTACCTCTAACGTGTATGCATTTTCTAATAGGCAATATTTTCTTGACGCTAGTAAGTGCCAGTTAAACTGCAATATTTTTTTAAACATCCTAAATTCCACGTTATTGTAAATATGTATACAAACATTTTCATGTGAATGGTACATGTGCGAAAACAATACCTTTTCGAACGTTTCGTGTCGAAAGTGAACGGTGCAAGCGCAAGGTGGTTGCGACTTGCGCTGTACCGGTCACCGCACGCGAGACCGACTGCAGTTTAGGAAGTCGAATGCAAATAGCTGCAGATAAGTTTTAATACCGGGTTCGCGTTAACATAATGCTTAGGTTCAGTGCACTAATGTCACGTTCGGCCTCTCATTAATCGCCACTCGGCGTACAAAGCAAGCTGTGTTTATTATTATTGCTGTTTATCTGTTATCCGCAACGTATTGTGTTCCAAGATTTCTAATAACATTAAATGATTGCTACTTTATACGGGACCTAAGGGTATTCGAGTTTATAATAAACCTAAATTAAAATTGTACTTGCTTAAGACGTTATTCTAAACTGTTTGAGCATTTTTTGTGAAATGTGTTTCCAAATTTGTATGTCTGACTATTTCAAATAGGAATAAAATAATATCAAATTATTCTCAGAAACCTTCTGAATAAATAATGTTTTTCATATCACTCGAATACTCAAACTTTTTCATATCATTTTCATGTCACGTCTAAAAAAATAACTTTTTTGCACACTTTTGTAACGCATGAAAACAGAGATGAATGGTAATAAAACTGAATCGGTATAAGTAGTGATCATAGAATGATACATGGTAATTCACTAATGTCATGGGAAATTATTGTGATGTGATAAACGATACTATCTTTGTAGTGACAAATATTATTACTATTTACGACCAATGAGTGTCCCGCTAAATTACAGAGATATTCACATTCACATAACTAATAGTTAGGCAGCTAACTGATTTATTATGACTCATAGACATCTTATGAAATATAGGTTTTCCGGCTGAAGCAACTCGCGCAAGTCGGTACAAAGCTTTAAGGATAAGGCATTTATAACACTATTATCATCCTAAAAATATATGAAATGCACATTAGCCACACTTTCGGTGCACAATACAATATTTTTGGCGGACAAAAATAACAAATAGAGACAAAATGAGATGTTACGTCAATCAAGCGTGCGTACAGGACTAGATAAAATAGACCGACACATGGACGTAGCTAACCCATATATTATTAGTTTGTCTGCCATTGTGCTTGGTGAGATATTGTGTGTGGTCCAATGTGAGGTTTATAGACGTGCTTTGTCTCGATAACACAGATAAATGTCGTCGCCGTATAGAGTACAAAGCGACAATGTATTTGTCACATTGTCATTCGACAAATTCACTTTGGTAGTTACACATACTATCCACACGGCACGAGTGAAATGTTTTCTACGACCTTCTTTCTGTCGTAATAAACTCACGTTCAAAAAAAATATACTGAATATCGCATGAGAATTCAAAATAACTAACTAAAACTTTAATTAAAAATCGATCGAAAATCACTATGAAATTCGCAGCCCTATTGCATTCACGATCGGATCGGCGGCGTATTACGAGGCGCGCGCTGTAATAACCACCCGTGTGGCGTATAATGGCCGACTTCTTACACTCTTAATTGATTAGCGGCCGCTTCGGCTAATGATAAAGGAAGGTGAAAAGAAATAAAACGTACGCACCCCGATTTGCGATCGAAGCCCACGCCCGCGTGATAGCCACCGGACGCTACATTACACGCATAGTACCTACCTACCCAGCTCCATGTACTAAGGATGCACGTTCATGATCCCACGATTCGCGACGTGTCATAGGCAATTATCATGACTACCTCCTGACTAACCCAAAATGATGTCATCGTAAATAAGCACCCTAAACCTACTTATTATCGTAACAGTCATACCGGGTATTCACATAATAGATAGTTATTTAAATGCCCGGCAGCAAAGGTCACTTTATTGTAATTGCATATTCATCCGCATAAGCCAACAGATGTGAGTAGCCCGACATCAATAATTCATAGGGCTACTTAGTTGCGTCGGGGATTATTGAGATATTTTAAATCGTGATGGGTTCATATTCAAATAAAGTAATGAATAAAACTAAAGGTGGAATTAAGTGAACAACTTACCTATAATTTTCGGGCCAAGCACCGACTTCTGCAAGTTTGTTTTGCGCGTGGCCGCTGAGTTGCCTTGAAGTCCAGTGATTGTGGGCTGACATAGCATGCTCCTGTTTTGAGTAATCTCCGTAGCCATAAGGATGTGAGACTGGATCACTTGGATTCGCGTAAGTTGAGTGCTGGTAGGTGATAGCACTAGTGTGATTCGTCACTGGACTAGTCGAGGTTGGACTAGTGCTCGGAGGTGTAGCATCAGCTGATGTTTGTAAGGGAGTTGCAAGTTCCGATGAATGGGATAGTGGGGTTAAGTTTCCAGAGGTGAAAGAAGTCGATGTTGGTGGATGTAAAGAGGATGCTGCGAGTGCAGACTGGCAAACTGAAGGAGCAGATAACGCTGATTGGTGGAGAGAAGGTGCAAGGGCTGAGTTTAATACTGAGCTGGTACCTAAAGCTGAGGAATAAGATTGTTGCCAGGAAGCACATTGCGCGTTAAAAGTTGATGGTGGCTCGTATTGTTGATGGACGGATGGGAAAGCAGATTGTAAGGACATGGTGTTGAACGCACTCAACTGCTGTGAGTTCAGTTGCTTGCGAAGGCGAGCTCTTCGGTTAGAAAACCATACCTGAACAAAATTAAATAAAATTTAGTCTATTTATCTAGTACCTATATAAGTACCTATATGTCAACATTAATAGGTATACGTATAAGTAGTCTAAATTTAGAAAAAAAATTGGTTACTGATTCAAGAGAGATTCATGAACCTATAATATAACTTAAAGGTTACCTTAATATGTAATTACATCTTAAGTTGATTACACTTCCCATCGAAACCTACTATTATTTTGGGTTACCTACTAAAAGAACAAAAACTTATAAAACAACGGTAGCCGAACATATGGCAGCTCTTACTATTATCGTAATTAATTATAAAGGTAATTATGTTTTTCTAGTGCCACGCTTTTGTAGGGGCGGGAAGTGAACGCAACCAACAATGGCTTTATTTGATTGCGTTCATCTATCATTGATGCGGACAAATTGTTTTGAAATGCCACTGATAGTTACCTGAACTCTTGCTTCAGTTAGTTTGGTTTTCTGAGCAAGTTCTTCCCTAGTGTAGACATCAGGGTATTGAGTTCTGGTGAATGCTCGTTCTAAAGCTTCGAGTTGGTCTCCAGAGAAAGTGGTTCTGGAGCGACGCTGTTTCCTCTTCAGTGTGATGCCAGGCTCCGACTCTGTATCTGAGTCTTCGCAGGATGATGGACCTTTTAAATAAAGAAAATCTTTGTTGGTGCAAAGCGAATAATTTTAAAAATTGCATCTAAATCTACAGTAGTGTAATCAACTTCTTCGTTCGTAAAATGTATTGTATTTTTCAAATGGCACATTCACTGTGATGACTGTTTAAATTACATGAATTATTGTCACAGTAAGTTTTATTGCGACTTTCTAACTATTCATTTGGTTTTGTTTTACGTCGATGATTATATTCGGACTCCACCACGGACCACACGCGGTTTCTATTAAATTAAATGTAACCACATTACATAATGGTTTCACTACCTTATAATGAATTCTTCGACGCTATAATAATATAATTTTGTAATAGTTGATAGTGAAATTTAATTAGATTATTGAGAAAATGGGAGCAGCCTTATCTGTTTTTGTAAATACTGAGAATATCCATCGTTCAACAAACTAATTACAAGTAAACAAAATATCATAAAATCTTTAATTATTATTCATAATGTACTTTTAGCTCTTTGAAGCGTGAACTCTGAAATAATTATTATTATTTGAACCATATGAACAAGAGTAGTTTGTATGTAAATATTTCTACGAAAACTGGCGACCAAAAATTACCGTTAGCGGCGTCACAGGATAAGCACGAACTGCAAATTTTCAATACGCGAGTTCGAGCAGTAAAGGGGGCCGCTTTTCCAGTGTAGATATTACTTTGCCCGTGCACAACTTAATATGCATAATCTTATCGGTGCGCAGAATCTCGCCTGCAAAACCGCGCTCCGTCACTGAACCGGGATATTAGGAGCGCCATTTTATATTGGATAGCTATACGGCACAAGACGTGCAGTACGGACAGATTGTCGTAATGCAAGCCCCGCGGCCAAACGCGATGGGATAATAACACGTTTGGATACTAATTTCATTTTTATAACCTACAATTTCGAAGCCGACACAAGGGGCGCTGCTGTAGCGTGCGCGCGCGCCGCGCCCGCTTCACTTTTACGTGGATTATTAACTTTATACGCCATTTTGTGAAGTTTGCGAACGTTCCGACAGTCTCATTATAGGAATAAAATTATAATAATAGTATGTTTTGAACTAAATTAAGTGATTATGGTCTTGAATCAGTGTTAAGGACTACGATGACACGGTAAGTTATTTACGCATCATTACAAGACGATATTGTCAGCAACTCTTTAAAAGATTAAATATTATCCACACAGGCTTCTAAGTATCTATTGCTAAACTCTTCTTAATATCTACCCGCAGTAACTTTCTATATAGGAAATAATAGACTCAGAATAAACCACAGCATAGTCATAATATTTTATCAAGTGGGTACAACATCAAACTGGAGCAATATAAAGTTGAATGCAAACACACAACGCGATGCTCTTGAAGCGCTTTAGTGCTCCCACAAACTAAACTACTCGCTGATAGAAATGCCTGCGGTGTGTGTACCTAGACTCACATTACTTTTATTTTCCATGTTAAGTCTTAATGTAAAAAGTTTGAATAAATCCGAGGTAAGTATAACTTACCTAGAATACCATCAATGCTGTGATTTCTTCTAGGATCTGATTCGTCTCTTTTGCCTCCTCTTATTAGTCGTGAAATTGAACTGACTGACGGTGCAGTGTTTTTATCACAAATGCCTTCTTTAATTAGTTTATCTCTAATTTCCCAGGAAAATATACCTGGGTTTTGTCTCTTCAGTTCTTCAATCCTGTTCTCCACTTCGGGAGTCGCAACTCTCGGCTTCGATCCTCCAATCACACCAGGACGAATGGAGCCAGTTTCCTGTGACCAAGAATACACTATTCAGTCTATCAGCCAAAACTTAATATTCAATAAAATATCTTGATTTATAAAATTCGGTAGTTTATTGTGGAAATGTGATAATTCTTACCTGGTATCGGTTGAGTATCTTGGAGACGCAGCCATGCGAGACGCGCAGTTGTCTGGAGATGACGCAGGGTCGCACGCCTGCTGCAGCCATCTCTACGATCTTCAGCCTGATGTGGTTTGGTAGCGGCCGACCGTTGATGAACACCCCTCCCAACTGATTCATACGACCTTGGCCTGTTAACAAAAACAAACATCATAAAGTACCGTTCATTGGGTGTTTTTCGGGATCTATCAATATCTTCGGAACCCAAACCAACTTCTCCTGCAAGCTAGTAGAGCTGCTAATTAACGGACAAAACTCTAGCGCAGGCGGTTGGTAACAAAGCTAAAATGGTATCGAATAAAGTGCCATCCATATTTCGAAGGATCATAAACAAACTCCTGCAGATATTACCTACTCATATAAGAATATACCCTGCCTGATATGAATCGAGTTCGTTATTATACGTAAGCTCTCTGAATGTATCTATTCTAGTCTCAGAGAATACAATATTCCGTATCCTTTACGTGCACATGATTTTCTGAAGTAGGTTATACAATCGACTTTCAATAGAGTGATATCAATGGGAAATAAAGTTATTGAAAATGTTTTGTGTTGTCAAAAGATGGTTGGGCAAACCGGTAGCTATATTAAACTCAAATAATGTATGAGGTATGAATAGTAACAATACATTATACAATAATTGCTGCGGCAAAGCGCCTCATGACATCTTGGCTGCTGCACGCTCGGCAATATAGGTACCTACCTCATCGGTAGCCCTCGATCACCTCGTAATTTTACGTTTCATTGCCAGTGTTCTCAAGCAAGAGTATCCAATTTCTTTTACACGAGTGCGGTCATGCAGAAACGATAACACTTAAACTATTTCTGGCCTTTGTTGTGTTAGACTTGTTACATTTTACGAGTATCAACTTCTGAAGTAATAAAAAATCCTGGATAAATTGCTACATCATTATCATGGTTTATCCTTGTGTGATTTTTTCAGATTGATGAATCATTTCTTATTGTAATGATGTAAAGAAAGTCATAAAAAATTAATTAATGTTTTATAATGATGACAATAGTCGGTTATAGTTAGGTTGGTTTGTACAATAGAGTTAGGTATTGCAAATAAAATCTCTTTAAAAATACCTATATCTTACTGGAATGGATTAATGTGTTTGTGTGTGCGTAAAGTGTCGCTATTATAATCACATCATTGGTGCGGGCCGCGGTTGGGACCACCTAACGTCAAAGGAAGCCGCCCAGTCGTCGACTTTTGCAACACCTTTGTACGTGCATGTCAGTTCCGGACGATATTACCACAAATCTTACTTAAAAACAATAGGTTATGATTATAAAAATTTCTAATAAAATCGGAATACATGTAGAAATTTTTAAATTATATTCCGGCACATAAGGAAAATCAAACGCATGACCAATAAATTTCCCTAGTAATTACTCTACCTAATTAGGAAACTAATGTTCTCCATAGCAAAATACAACTCCGATAATAATAAGTAAGTAATTAATTTTTAATCAAACCTTCATGCTTAACTTGGCAACAACCGCTATAAGCCCCTAATATATTTAAAAACACAACAGTGGCATGTTCCACTTGTGAAGGCATTTATAGATTATCAATTTCAAATAATTCCACAAAGGTTCCGCCACATGTATAGCCCTAGACCCCTACTGAGAACCACCAATCAATTAGACAACATGTCAACAAG
This sequence comes from Eilema depressum, assembly GCA_914767945.1. Classification (NCBI taxonomy): domain Eukaryota; kingdom Metazoa; phylum Arthropoda; class Insecta; order Lepidoptera; family Erebidae; genus Eilema; species Eilema depressum. Next base: position 9,681,493 of record OU612026.1, read on the forward strand.
TATGTCCTTTGATAAGACAAGGAACCGAATGTATTTCAATCACACGACTTAAAATAGACCTTATTACTAGTATTTTAAAGTATAATTAGGATATACATTAACAAAAATTCCCAAACTAGCGGTTGAGAAAAATAAAATATTGAAATCTAAACCTTCCTTCATAAAGCATAAGACATAATATCGTTCACAGAAAAATGCTTTTGTGATGTCCAGAGTCAGGTCGGTCGTGGTTCTGCAAGCGATACCCATATTTTTTGTAGGAGACCGTAGACGTTGCGGTGCCTCGAAAGCCCATGTTTTTGAGTGTTAATTTTATGTTCCCGAAATATTTATGACGCATAACGTGTCCATAACAACCCCGCTATACAAATGTGGGTGGCTTTGTGGTAATGTATCACTTCATTATAATATAGTTTTCATTTGGCGAGATAGTTTATAGCCACGTTAAATATAGCTCTATCACTTGTATTTTTATGTGTTTTAAGAATCTGCAAAGTGACTCTTAAATAATAGCTAAATATTAAGAGAAGATAAATAATTCATGAATTAGTAGCTATCATAATATAAATTAGTGAACAACATAAAATTGTTTATTTATGTCGATATATACGGTTCAATATAGATTAAAAAGAGAAAATCATTTTGTTAAATCTTCATACAATATTATCGTTGAAGCCTTCCAAGCTAACAGGATCAGTCAAGATCAGTCACAGACGCAATTGATAGAAATTTCACAATGAAATCACAAAAAAGGTTTCAAGCGCACAATGCGTAATAGAATTCGCAAACATTGTAACGCTATTAACGCAAAAGGAGGTGAAGTTAACAACAAATTCAAACATTCATTGGTAGCTAATCGTTCGGAAGTGCATTTGAATCATGCACGAGATGAACACAACAATGGCAGCTACTAGGGTGGCATATAAATGTGGAGCACTGAAAATAATGTCGAACTGACAAAAAATATCAGTCAGTAGGTCGACATTGTGCGTTCGGTAGCTGAATGTATTAATGCTTTAGCCGTCAATATTTTTTACTCACGCGTTTTATTCATAGCAATAGTAAGTCTCCACAGCTTGAAACATAATCACATACTAAAGTTAGATATAGACACCATTGCACCGTTGAAGTATAAAATTTTCTCACAATCACATAATCGTGTTCCGATTCGTTCAACCGTTGCGTTCGTGTTAGACGAAATTGAAACAGAGTCAATCATTTAATGCTAAACGTAAGAGGCAAACCGTGACCGAATAAATGAAGATTCTGAATTCACCATTCGCATTTCTGTGTCAACTTTAATTAACAATCACATTTTCATCAACCTTCGTAGTACTTTTGGGTTATCACTTCTATTGTCGGATAGAGATTGAATTTCTTAACCTTCCATCTTTGCTTTGACGAAACTCATTTTCAATTTGTACGACTCGAATTTCTCAATCATTTGAATAGGATAGCGTAAAAAGTGCATTGCACTTTGTTTTTCTTCAATTGGTATATAGTAAATGTGTACATTTTATATTTACAATACACCTTACGTTGTTTGAAACGTTTGATTTCATAGGAAACTAGAATAGCACTAGCCGCGGGTCCACAGGAATGGCAGCTAATAAAATTTATAAGCGCAATAGCCATTAAAATATCCCTGCTTCATGACTGCGACGTAACACTTAATTGCACCTGGAGAACTTTATGAGAATGCATCATTTTTATCAAATATTGATGCAATATTTTTATGTAAAATATCTAACTGTTACATACTTTATCCTCAGCAAGCTTCTTCTCTGTCTTTAGTATTTTAAATTAAAAAGATCCAGTTAGTTGTTATTAATATTTTCTACTATTATTTGAATTTTTAGAAAAACTTTTGGTGAAATTGCCACAAGTACCTACTTGATAACAACGGTACAGTGATAGTTTATAATGTTTGAAGTCGATATCGTATTGTGTAAATAAATCGTAAACCCCGTTTTCACAATCATAATATGTTTCTGCTAGCAAATCAATTTCACGTAGCGACATTAATGTGCCTATAGTAAAATTTATATGGGGCTTTACGTCACATGCCACACCGCTTTCCTTCCACATGAGTTGTATGCCAACGATAACTGTACGACTCGTGGTTTCTGTGAAACCTGGTCATAGTTCAGAAAATCTAATTAATGTTCCAGGTGTTTTTGCTTTCGCATTGAAAATTATCAAGTTCCAACTAGTTTTGAATGGACTCTAACCTATTCATTTTCACTGCTTTAATGTAGTAAAATACGCTAAAATCAACTTGTAGGTATGTCATGTTGTCTATCACTGTAGGGACAAAAGCGCAACATCAATGGTAGTACCATATTACATATCGCAGAAAGATTTGGCAACTCTAGTCACCTAAATATTATTTTTATAGTTTTGGTTTAGTTGACTTTTCTCACCTAGAGGAGGCTAGTGAACTAATCAAGCAGTTGCCAAGAGGAAAGGTGGATAATACCATTATATCATACCTCAATGATAAATTAATTGACAATGCGTTAAATGACATGGAATTATTCACGTATTATTGATGTACTTTGTTAATGTTAACTGAAACAGTGTTGGTATGTTGGTATACCATAAGAAATTATAAATTCCAAAACAAGAATTATGTAAATTGTTAAACAGATGTTTTAAAACATGCAATGAAACGTTTTGCGCAATTTGTTCTTTCAATGTGTTATTATAATAACACAGTGTTCAATGAATAAATGATATGGTGGTTTTATTAAAAAAAAGTAGACACGAAAGCAAACCTCGGCGAAAAGCTAGCGCAAAATGAATTGAATTATAGCAATATGTATATAGAGCGATAGCTAAAAGGTTATCGATAAAGATTGTATAGAGCATACTAAATCTAATTCGATCAACAAGTACAACTTTTTAACAATACATGCTCTATATTAATAGGTTCGTAATCCGCTTCAATGCCTCGCAACTAAAGTAACAATGTACCATCAATTTACATCGGCATAAGATTTCTATTCTCGTTAAAAATGTATCTATACGCTAATAAAATAACCTATTACTGTCCGAAATCAAGCAACAAAGAGAGGTGAAATGCCATCTGAATAGGCATTAGAATTGGGCGGCGTTCACAAAGGCTGTGTCATTCCATTAAGCCTTCTTCAAGTCTTCAAACTATTCTGTGTGGCCCGTAGTCGCGTGGCCGCGCCGCGCCGGTCACCACAAAATGTAGCAATCGAATATCAAATCAGTTCTATTATACTTCTATACGAGATAGGTACATAGATTCTTAGCCCGGTACTTATTCTCATTCAGGTACCTACATAATATTATTTGCTTTTAATGGTATAGTGGAATAAAATTTACTTCCAACTTCTGGTGCCTCCTGTAGTCTTAGAGATATAGGTCATAAATTAGATATAATTTAGAATGTTGAAATTAAGCATATGTTTGATAATGCATATCTTACAAAGCGGAACTACAGCTATAGAAAACAAAAAGTCTTTCTAATAATTTGTTAAAACACGAGGGAGACCATTGAACGTGTTGCCAACTGTTTAAACTAAGGTAACGCCTTTCGGCATGACAGAACCGAATATAATGTACGTACCTACGTAAGTAATGAATGGAACTGAATATTTTATTTCAATATAATAGGCTATGTTTGAGAGTGCCCTGTTTGACCTCATTCCGTATTCATAACGCGTTATGTACTAATTTGACGGATTCTTTTCTTTTCTTGCACGAAATGGACTCTTTGACGTCGTCACATGCCGCTGGTGGACAAAGGATTTTGCCCAAGAAACTAATAAATACAGTCAAAGTTGTTTGCCGCGGTGGAAACGAAACCTTAAATACTTAGCTGATGGCGTTGTTTACTTCCATTAATCCTCACATACATAATTATTCTTGTGATGATAAAGAAATCCTACGCGTAGGTAATTTAAGCTATAGTGGCTAACTTCTGTATTAATGACCGCTTAGTATTGTAGTCCAAAATATTAGAAGTTTAGAGATACACAAAAGGCAGTACTTAACGAAATACACCATTTCAATTTGGCGTCACTTTATATTGGAGAGTTTTGGCGAATCTACTCCTTTAGTAAGATGAAGGAATAGTTTTGCCAAAACTTTTTACTGAGGTAAACAATCTTCTTCCAAAGGTTCTTAGAATCCGATAGGCTAAGTGCAAATTTGCTGATATTTACAACGTCACATAATACCGTATAACAATCTTTGAATATCATTTCTATTGACTGCCTCTGTGGCGAAGCGGTAGTGAACGCGGCTGCTACGCAGGAGGCGCGGGTTCGATTCCCGCTCAGTGCCAATATTTGTATGCATGAATATAAATATTTGCATTGGTCTGGGTGTTTCTATGTATAATATGTATGTATTTACAACAAAAAAAAAAGTATCTAAGTATGTATATCTGCATTCTAGATTCCATAACACAAGCTAAATGAGCTTACCAAGGGTCTAGATAGCGTTGTGTAGAATGTTGTAGAATATTTATTATTATTATCTATTAATTTGTATTAAATATATTTCGAAAGCAGTCTTGCTCTTCATGAAAAATCTAACGATTTAAAGTGGACAATCCATTTTACATACCTACATTTGCATAGGAATGTAGGTATATACATAATATACATATAAAATGGACATTGAATTCAAATTGTTTTCAACGGATACACTATATTATGTTTTATGAAATTAATTTAACTAATAAACCAAAACTAACGTAAGAATTTCAAATAAAAAGGGGGCCTTAAAGTTCAGGTGTCGAAAAATTCCTCCCCATCGATATCGACTGGTAACGTGATTGATAGAGGCATAACGAATGAATAGATCCAGCACTTACTTTTATGATAGGATCAAGAGATATTGGAGCCAGCGAACATGGATCGTCGAGAAGAGTCCTCAATCCTGTCCAACCATCGGTGAGGACGGTAAACCCAGTTGAACTGATAAGACTTTGTAAGTTAAGATGAGAAAACTTATGCTATTGCGTATAATGGGACTATTGGGAGAGGCAGGAAGCGCTCGCTATTTTCATCGCTGCACTCAGCAGCGGACTTCAATAGCCTTATTGATTGATTGGTCTATTCATGATCGAATCCCGGAACTGAATGGCTATTGGGTACTAGATAAAGTTTTCGACCGTGCCTCATCTGTGCTATTTTACTAAAAAAATCGTTTCTTTTCATAACTATTTATCAACAGAGGGAACACCCTTTGAGACATCCCTTCCCTTCCCGTAGTCGTTGTAAAAGACAACTAAGGAAAACTGACTCTATTTCATCTCATTCATCTATTTCATCATATTTTCTTGGCCCAAGGAAATATGTCCAGTTGATAGCAATAATTAATCATTTTATAATGTAGGACCAGAACATTTAGGCAAATAAAGTAATACTTTCGAACACCACTCACACAGTACGATCTATATTCAACTTTAAATCAATTGACGAAATATGAATGTTAATATAGTTCTGCCTTAACCTTTAGGGACATACAGGCGTGATGATGATGATTATTTTAATTGTATATTTCAATTATAATAGGTTAAACTTCAATTCTATTCATCACGGATAAATTGAACTTGGGACTTGTTTTTAGTTACATGTGTTATATCTAACATAACGTGGGCTAGGTGAGGGCGATCGTTCTACTTAGACATTTGTACTAAGTAGTTTCAATGGTTAATTCTCTTGTATTTATATTATATCAGCTGCAGCGCACGTCTGCATCCGGACGGAAACTCTTTATCGCGGTAAATTTATATTTGCTATGTTCTTGTGCAGGCCCTAAATTATTTCTGAAGTCATTATACAATTTTTTTTATAAATGGCTATATTTGTTTTACTTGATGACAATAGTTACCTACTGAATTATTTCGTTTTTATCTTCTGCATGGCACTGATATATCCCCAACCGTGCTAATAATTCATCTCCTTAGCTAACAATAGTAACTCTAAACTTTGTTTATAAATAACCAAAGCGTCCCTATTCAACTTTGCATTCACGTGAATTCAAATGACGTAATGTAACTAATTGCCCGTGTGATATACTAGTATTTCTGTGTACTGTGTACTGTTAGAGGCAATGAAATTGAAAAAGCAACAGGTAAAATCAAATTGAATTTGAAAGTAATTACTAAATGCAAAGAATTATTGTACAAGAGAAAGGTATTATAGCAGATCTTTGTCGCGAAAGGCGTACATCGCCTCGAGCTGTTTAGATTTTGATCTCATGGGCTTCACTTAATCTCATAATCATTTTAAGAGTTTCAACACCCTGATTGTACGATATACCCATGACTGTAGTTTTGATAATCAGATATGATTATTGCGAAATCATTTTGAGACAAATCAACTTACAACGTAGATATATCCTAAAAATAACGCAGATAATTTTCAATTTAACGATTGTCCTAAGACACACCTAAATCCAGTAAAACTATTTTTATATATAACTAGCTGTTGCCTGCGGCTCCGCCCGCGTGGAATTCTGATCCCGTTCATCGCTGATATATAGCCTATATGTTAATCCTGTATACGATTCATATTTGGCTTGCGCAAATATGATCATGTTTCCGAGTTTCGTAAAAAACTCAAGTGGTTACCAATCCGCCTTCGCCGGAATACTCATATACTCTCTCTTCTTTTTAATATTTTGTTTAACCCGACTACTCCTCTATATCTAAAAAAGCGTTTCCGATTTCTGAGCGATAATAACACCAGACATTTGCGATCCACTGAAAATTTAACTCTGGCAATAGTGCCGCATTCTACAAGCTTCTCTGATAAGTCCTTCACAATACAATCTGCACGACTGTGGAACGCATTACCTGTAAATATAAGACAAGCACAGTCGCTGTCTACATTTCAGAGACTAGTAAAAGAACACTACCTAACGTTTTAAGTTTTTATATTCACTCTGCACGATTACTACTAAGTAGTAACAGTATGTTATGTAATTATGGTATATGTATCTGCACTCAGTATTTATATATTTGTAGTACATACCTTATATATGTAGTTATTGTATATTTATATATAGTATTATTAGTATATATTTTATTGTATTATAAGTATTTGTAGTATGTATATATTAGTAGTATATTTAGTACCTTTTATGTATGTAGGTAATAGATAATATTAAGTATTAATGTCTTGTCTTGTGTACACCTAAAACTACCTGTTCTGGCAATATAGTCCATACTGGTTGTCTGGAAGAGATCGCAGACTTGCGATAAGACCGCCCATTGTACAACTCTCTGTCATGTACGTATCTTATGTATGTATCCTATGTTTGGTGTGCAATAAAGAGTATTTATCTTATCTTTATCTTAATCCAGGGTATAACCTATATACATACCAAATTTCAACCAAATCGGTCCAGCCGTTTATGCGTGAAAGAGTAACAAACATCCACACATCCACACATCCATTCTCACAAACTTTCACATTTATAATATTAGTAGGATATAAATATAAATAATATAATATAATATATATAGTAGGAAGGATTATACTTGACCAACCAACCCAGTGACTGATTTCGAGCAATAAATGTGATAGACCTAGGTGGCAAATAAATACCAATTAAGGATCAAACCTCAGAGAAGTAGGGGTTGGTGATGTGACCAATGAAGCCACTACGTGGACGTGATTTTTTGTAACGCTAAAATAATCCAGTTTTCGTAACTTTTATTAATTACTCTTCAATCAATTAGCATATCAAAGTCTACTTGGACATGTCTTCTTCCAACCTCTACACCATCCTCCACCTTCTGCATCCAGTCTATTCTAGCTAGCTAACCAAAATGCTGCATGCAATGCAACTGACTAATGAAATTAGCTGAGATAGACTGGATGAATGTGATGGACGACCTCCTCAATCCATCTTACCAAGAGAGTCCCACATATCATTCGCAGACTCATTCACTCTAGAAATCGTTTGCTCCAACTAACGTCACTCTTCGATAGCACCTAAGCCGTAAGTTTCTATTTACATGGAATTCCCGGTATAAAAAGTAGACTTCAGGTTCCATATTCACTCCCACGTTTCTTCAGTCAACTCCATTCAGCAGTTGCGGTTAAGCAACAAACAAACCAACTTGTTTGAGCATTTATGTCAGGATTGGAAACTCACGAGTTTACAGACTAGTTATCGCTAAACCAGAGGTTTCGCTGCTGACCTATGCCCTGACCTATGCTTAAGCAGTCATTTCATCAACTGCCACTGCGTTGAATCTTTTAGATTTGACTCTTAAGTTTAGAGTGCCTTGGAACATATAGATAATCCTAATGATAGAGTTATATTTTTAGCGTACATACAAACATACACATGGCCCAGATATGCCTGAAGGGGTAAGCAGAATCTTATTAGATATGTTTTTCCAGTTATATAATCCCAGATAATAGGGCAAGAGGCTTTTGTGGTAAACCAAACACTAGGATTAAAATAACATCAACAATCAGTATTCTTCAGTGAAATATTCTCAATTTTTTTTAATTTTGTACTATTCCAACTTTCGTTTCTTTCTCTTCCTTCAGGTTTGTCTTATGCGGCTTTTACCGAAGCGACCGCTGTTTGACCTCCCGAGAGGAAAATCTACACCAGGATCTTGTCCGTCAAACAGCACGTATACCGGCTGGCAGATGAAGTTGTTTTGGCTCTGAGCGTCTTGGTGTGGCCCCAAATACCCACCTATTGGGATTAGGTATCTATTACCCGTAGTAATTAAGGACAAGGTCTCACACAATTTAATCTAAAAAGCAAATTATCCTGCTATAAACTAATTTTGATTTTAATATAATATGAGGTTAAATCAAAGGTCCAGCTTTGAATATCCGTTATATCAATTTGTTTATTAATAGATCGCCATAAGTAATGGCAAGTAAGCGCCCTGAAGGTTGATCGGGCGGCGAGGCATTTCGCCGGCTGCGGGCGGGGGCGGGGTACGCGTCATATTATGCGGCTAAAAGAGCCTGTCGGTGCCTTTGATCTGCGCGGGCGCGCCGCTGAGATGTGTGCGTGTGCGCAGAGATGTGCATCGCTTGTCGGTCCGTGATATGAATGTGACTAAACCTTGATTATGGTACTGAACTCCACTTAAAGGTCAAAATCCAACATTTCATATTATAGGTACTTAGTATCATTTTTGTAGTTGGTCCCTAACCTGTTAAAGTCTCATTAAGAGAATGAAGGTGTGTTATGAAAACGAATGATTATTTCTTTAGACAATGTTGCTGAAGACCAATAATATAATTATTTATAGCATAATGTGATATCTGAAAAATGCACTCTCAGAGAAAATTACAAGGTGGCCAGGCGTTCCGATCAGTATCAGCGTTCATCGGGTCCGTCGCATTGCCCGCGGCGCATCAGATCGCGCTCCTCTCATCGCCGATATTATGCCAACTAATATCGATGTTAACTTCCATACTTAAACTCTATACATATGCATCATTATGCACAATCTCGTAACTATTAGAAAATCTCAATACATGAAGTATAAGATTTAATCTTAAACGACTCGCGACGATAACATTCATAAAATTTTATATCCAGTAAGTAAAATTAAACGCTGCCTCTATTTCTTTTTGCAAAAACGATATAGTCGTAATGTAAGTACTTACTTAATGTGCATCATTGTGCATTAAGTAAAATAAAATGTATTTAATTTCTACGAATTACAAATTAAATAATCTTTCATCCTCTTAAAGCATTGAACAAACGTTTGTGATGTTCACGGGCACATCAGATGGACTTATAAGACACTAATCCCGATTTATATTTCAAAAAGTCATATAATTTGAAGTTGAATTAAAAGTCGAAACACTTTTAATCATTTGAAAAGGCTTCGCGCCACGCCGGCCGCCGCTGCCACCTTAGCGTATAACAGGTGACTCATTCTATAAAACCACGTATCTAAACTTTTAAAAGAACCCATTGAAATCTAATAGACCGCAACTAGAACATTCGAGGCAGGCATTTATGCGATGAAAAGATTCGCTTGGATTCTTTCATGACAATATTATTGTCAAGTGTATAAAACTATTATATGTGCCAATAAAATATATGCCAATTAAAAAACATTCCAAATAAATAAGGGAAGAATTAATACATACCTACCTACACCTACACATATAAGATGGAAAAAATGTGACAGCTTATCCGTACCGATGTCGTCGGCATTCTTTAATGTTATTGCTCTCTCCTCTGAACCCTTTCAAATATGTTTATCTCTCTCTTTTTAATTTGCCTTAGACGAAACAGGTCATAAGTTGAAGTGACATTTTTAACAATGCAGTCGAAATGTTTTCGTATGGTAATGATTTATGTGTAAAACCGTCAGTGCGAGAGCTTTTTGGAGCAGTATTCGTTGTTATTTATACACGGTTAGCCTTTGAAATGATCTTAAAGTCCGGCCGGAGGGGAAACAATGGCATATTTAAATTAAACCTTTATGAAATATATTACGAGCTATATTTATGCGTTAATACACGCGTTTTAATTGTTGTTATCAATTTAATTATAGAAATAAGCTTGAAATAGAACAAGGAACTATTGCGGGCGATACAAAAAATGTGGGATTGAATAAAGAAGTAGTAACTATGAACGAGTGTCCATGAAACTTAGATACTCATAAAAACTGTCGCCGGTAATAAAACTACGATACTGTGAAACGACAATACACTTAGAAAACAAAAGTTATTGAGTAATTTTACGACGGGTAATAATTTCTCCCAAATTTTAAAAGGTATGACATAAATTTAGTTTTTTGGTTCATACTCGTATCTTAATATATGAAAAGAAGATACATATAGGTTGTGCGTTTGATCAGTTTAAAAGTCCATATTTACAAAAAACCTTAAATGCTAAATATAACCTCCAAGAAGATGTATACCTATATAAGCAAATAAATAATACGTATACAATTGAAAGAAACAGTGAGATACCTTGATATTTACTGAGAGTTAATGATGCATAGCTGAATTTGCAAAATAATAAAGAAATAAATACTTATAATTATTTATATTTTGTTTATTCTAATCAAATTAGGAGCAAGATCATTCGGACAATGACACAAATATGACAATAGATCAGTCGTGACAGAAATATTGTATTGAAACAGAGACAAATCACTTTCTATAGCTTACGGTCCTTGACCATTCCAGAAAGGAGACTAAACAAGGTTCTGTTATAAACGAGAAAAAATGGATACAGTTCCTTCGCTGGTCTTGTACGAAGTTCACGAAGATGAAATATTGTTATATTGGTAGCTATAAAAGGCACTTTGTAATTGTTCGTGATTTTATGGTTTTACGATCGTTTTCGAACCCTTAACTCGAAATATGGTTGTCTGGGTTTACGATATAATTTTAAATCTAACTAGTATAACCGATTCATAATCAGCTACTAAATATCAGCTAATCATGGACGAAACAACGTGTTTTATTTATTGCTCGGCTTTAAATCTATAATTTGACTTTTGATTGATAGAAAAAAAGACGTTATTCAAATCAAATGAGTCTTTTATGTCACAACATAACGCAGAACGTGCATGTTTTAGTCAAAATTATGTTTTGTATGGCCTTTGGTTTATTAATCCTATACAGTAATATTTATTTATTTATTTATTTAGGTTTATCCACAGCAAATGTATTACAAAATTGATAATAATACATGTTTATTACATATGGTATTCATTAGTAGGTAGGCACATATATTATTGACCTTTTAAAATTGCCGTAAATCTATAATAATAATAATAATCAATAATTTAAAACTTTATTGTACACTAATAGAACAGTACATAATATATAAAAGCATTAACAAAAAGAAATGTACAAATAGTGGCTTTATCGCTACAAGCGGTTTCTTCCAGGCAACCTTTGGATGGACATAATTTACCTATGATAACATCTAATCTATCTATGATAACATCTATTATGATGAAAAATATAAATAATAAAGCCTCCAGTAAAACGAATACCTATGTACCTAAATATATTCATATAATATTTTTGCCCAAAATTAGGCTTTTTAAATTTCTGCTATGCTCTAAGTATACCATTTAAAATACATTAATACATAATACTAAATACATACCAACTAAACACTTAAACTAAATATTAGAATATACCTACTAAAAGCATAACAGTAAAGAAGATAACAAAAGCAAAAAAGAAAACAATTCTTACCTACTCATGTGAATAAAAATTGTATAATTACAAAATAGGAAGTAATCACACTGAAATTAAAGGCTTACCTTGAAACGAGTATCCGGTGAAGTACGGAGTCATGTTAAGTGTTGATACAGCCATGGACGTAGTGGATCAAGAGCTAGATGACAAAGATGAGAAGCTCTTAACACCAAAATTAGTCCAAACACATACAAAAGTCCCAAAAGATCACTATTTCAGTCTTTCACTATCACAGCATGGACGCAGACATAGTTACGTAAAGAAAACTGCGTGTGTCTAATCCGTGTTACTTTGAAGACAGCTCAGTGCCCACTGACGTGTGATGTAAAGATGTATTTCGACTCTCAAGTGTAATCTTTCACAATCAGCGGACCAACAAAAAATGGTCAAACTGGCCGCCTCCGCAGCCTTCGAAACGGCTTCACCTGATCATTTGTCTCTTTCTATCTCCCGACTGTTCTCACCACCCGAACTGTTGCCGGTATGAAAATGCTCAAAAAAGTTATCGATTTTGTGATCTACAATTACTACATTGAAATTATGGTCAATTTAGTGTCCTTCAATAGTCTGAAGCTAGAATATTAGTGTTAATTGCAGATTTTGGTTCATTTTTAGCCTATAACTTGAACCGAGGTAGGCCGGTGTGCAAACGAGACAGCACGAGGGTTCGAATCCGGTATCTTCAAAGCGAAGAACGCTAACATTTAATAATGTGTGAGTCGCGCCTGAGTCGCCGTTCCGTGACGAAAAACACGAGGCGTGTTGCTACAACGATCTATGCCTACTGCGAACGGGGATTGGTCAAAATTTGTTTGAGGCGGAGTTTGTTAGCACACCAAGAAAATGTTGCTGCAGGTTTGTGTGCGTTAATTGCAATGTTGATCTGTGTTCGTGTATAGGTCACATTTTGTTTCACTGTATATGAATTTTCAGTATTTTATAAAAGTTGCTCGGTCCTGGTGACATTAAGATATGATTGTGAACATTCAGTTCATTTATCATTTTGTATTTCGTATTAATTTATTTTATGAATACTTAGCTAGAATAGGTACCTATTGTAGGTACTTACCTACAGTATAACTTGTCGCTTATAATTTTTAGCACCATCGGCTCTCGATTTTTTTGACTTTTTTGACTTGAGAGGTATGAAAATAATTATCATGAAAAAGTCTCTGCCAATTACAGATATACCTTTACCGGTGTATTGCACTTAATTAATAGGTACTAGGTGCAATTAGATTGAGGAACACTTATTGCATACTTATGCTATAGGTACCTATTATAACACGTCCAAATTATTTGACATTGTTGTAAAACACGTAAAATAACTTTGTCTTATATGTTTCGTAGTAGATCTATATTTACCTTAATATCACTTTGTCTATAACAGACATAAAAAATAGCATAATTATCTATTTACTTAGGTATTTTATTTACAGCATGATTCTGACATTGGACCTCTTTATTATTACCGTTGTGTAACACGAAAGCCTAATTAAAAAACGGTAGATAATTATGTCCAAGTTTATTTATAATTAAATAGACGCGTCATTTGGTAGGTAAATACTATTCTCTAAAGTATTTAGCGTAAACAAGGCCGTGTTTCGTAAGCACCTTCGTAAACGCTCCTCCACACCGAACAACTTTGCATAACAAAGCTTACCTTACGAACGCGCATAGATAATTCGTTAAGTCCACTTAGTTTTATTGGACGGTTAAATATAGATACCTTCTTTATAATTGATGGAAATTTTATTACTACACTGATTGCTTTAGATCTGTCTACCAACATTTCTTTTTATTTTTAAACGTTTTATGCACAAAGTCACATCACGTTAGCTCTGTACACCGATCAGAAATATCAATCAATCAATTAGCCCATCGCAGTCCACCGCTGGACATAGGCCTCTCCCAATGTAGGGAGGTTTTGGCCTACTGTTTCCATCGAGTTTTCCTTCTCTCGCAGTGATATCGTCTGCGTATTTTTACGACACCCTTCGGATGAGATGGAGTGGTGGTACTTGTATTCTTTCTCGGTCACCACATGGATGTGTCGTCGGATACGTCATACCTGCCTTAATATTTGCTTTACTTCAATCAAATTCTCAATATTTCATTAATTTTCCAAAGTCTGTTCATTCTTTGTTTATGAAGAGTTAGTGGTATGAACTGGCTTCGCACGGGATTGCTAACCCTATTGTAACATCACTTAGCGGGTCAAATCTTGAATCTGAACCATCTAGGGATCTGGTCAAAAAGAACATGAAAGTTCATCAGTGTTTTCAATATTAATATTGAATACTACTGATTCTTTCTGTTTCTTATGCTTTCCTTCATGATTTAATAAAAGTTGATATTGGAAGTTCGTCACTGTCACCCTCTTGGGTATCAAAATCTGAAAATCGCTGTACACATGTATTTCTCTCCAAGGTATATGAAATTTTAAGTTTCTTACTTTGTTACAACTGTTCATCCCTGCATGAACCTTATTAGGGGTGAATCTTCTTAGAATCGTCCCATAGTCCAACTAAGGGATGGCCATCCATACTCACAACATCTCGTTTCTTTGCCGCACTATAAAGGCTTGGAATTCTCTACCAACGCACATGTATGCTTCTTCCTAAAATCTTTGGTCCTTTAAAAAAGCGGAATGTGAAAAGCCGGATATAGGTATCGAGGCTGTCACAATGAAATCTAACGTTTTTGTATTGCTCACTGGTGCCATCTATAATGCTGCCCTTCATTCCGTAGATTTCAAATACAGCTTCTTACCATCTAGGGGGGTTAAGGGTTTAGATGTGATTACTTAGGTACAAGAAGTTGTAGACGCTACCCGTGACCAGAGGGCTAGTTCATTCCTTGCACAAAGGATTGGCATTGCCATTCAACGTGGCAATGCCGCCAGCCTTCTGGCCACCCTCCCAGTTGACGTCGATGGGGAGGAATTTTTTGACGCCTAAACCTGCAGCTTTGTATATAGGTATACAGATATTGTTTTTATACTAGTTATTAATTTATGTAAATAATTGTACTTAATTGTAATTTCTCTATAAATAAATAAATATTGATTCTAATTTGTACTAATCACAGAAGTTGTCTGTATATTTATCTACTTAACTAAGGTACTTAAATATTATGTACAGTACGTATACAAAATCAATCATCTCCACCAATACTGACCACTATTTCTGTGCTGCGTAGTGGCAGACTAAAAAGATCCCAATGAACATGACTTTTTCCAATTTTCACGATGACAATGACACAATAATGGTTGGTTTTTAAAGTGATACATAAGAATATTGTATACATACATCGTATACATGTTATTAAGACTTACGAAAACTTTTTAATGAAATGAAAATAGGTAACTGTGTTACTTGCATTTTAATTAAAATTTGGGAACAGAAATATTAATAAAATGACGCTTAAATACTGTCGCCGTAACCAGAAATCGAGGGCTTGGCAGGTAATAAAATCTTTAAACAAATGTACACAGGCCCTTAATAAATGAGACAGGAAACAATGCAATATCGAAACGAACAGAAATCGTCAATTCATTAACACCAGCCTTGAGTCGAGTTACCAACTTTTTAATTAAAAATCAACCAACGCTTCATCGCTCTTGCGGTTTACAAAACCCTTAATTTGTAGTGGTCTACTTACACATTGATAGCTATAATAAATATAGCACGATAGTAAGTATATCTCGATGAACCGTTTAATAATAATATTCTGAAAAAAAAATACTTACCTTTCTTGACATCAAAAAAGGTAATAACGAAATTCTAATAATTTCTTTTTATATGTAAAATGAATAAATTGTATTTATGAGACAGCCATATACATAATTTATGTTTGCGAAAAGTTTATCACCATTATCAACATTTCTTAACAGATTTATGAATTTCTAATTAGTAATACTACTACTTCTCTCATGTCATAATAAGAATAGTTTTTAATGAAAGAAAGTAAGAAGAATAAAATAATACGTTTTACGTTATTTGTAGAGCTAGTTAATTGAATAAAACAAAGATAACAACGCACTAGGTGTTCTATATTCTATGTCAGTTACTATATTCTAATAATAAGTTCTAGTAAAAAGGGGTTTTTGGCATCTTTGAATGCTGAACATTGTTGAACTGCACTGGCAACAGAACAAAAAAGAATTCTGGTTTTTTGTATTGCTTGACTTTTTACAATCTAAACGGTTAGTATTATTATTTTCTTGTTTTTAAGAAATTCATTCCCATGCTTGGTGTATGCCAAGATCATAGCAAAAAAAAATGTAGTCTATTCCCCTAAATGTAGACTTTTCGATGCTTTTCGAAGTTATGTGTGTATTTATCGCAGGTTTATAAGTGCCCGGTTAATAGCAATAGGCTCGCCACCTATTACATTGGGACCTAAACATAAACGGCGAAATATGAGTGCTAGCACCTCTGCCTACCCCTTCGGGGATACAGGCGTGAGTTTATGTTATGTTTATTCCCCCTCAATGAGAAAGAGTGTTACCATAGATAAGAACAGCATCTCTAAAGCATTAGCACGTTTTATAATTTATTTGCCACTTTAGTACGAGTAATAACAAAATTATGCCGACATTTGACAGTGTAGACGTGGAAACTAATAACTCACGTCCGCAATTAAACCAGCACTTGTCACTTCACGTGCTATTAAGAATCTTCATACGGGGGACGAGTCGCATTCGCTCGTACAAAAAAGGCGTGAAATGTGCGCTGAAATCGTTGCGCGTACGCTTCAGGGGCCATTGCGCACCAAAGATGCCGCTGAAACTATGCACTGATGGGCCGCACACGACGCCAAAACGTTTACGTTATGGTCTTTATTGAAAGAAACTTTTTAATTATGAGATTCGTTTCTGCCCTATGCCAGTAATAGGTTGACACTTAAGTCATTATTAAGGAAGCCAAGGTATCGTAGTTGACTAACGGTATGAACCTAAAAATATGCTGTATATATATTAACATTATCAACGTAATATTTTTTTTTTCTAATTTACTAAAGGAGGAAATTTGCCCAAGATTTTGCCAAAGACCGGCAGAAATAGAGGGGTAAACCACCGAAAGCTGGATTCTAGCCTTAATCAATCAGTACTCTAATAATAGAGTACTGATTGATTAAGGCTAGAATTCATAAAAATACAACACATTTAAGGTATAAACCTTAAATGTGTTGTATTTTTATGAAAATTTTCTAGTAAATAATAAAAAATATATATAAAAATAAAGCAATAAAATGTAAGTTACCATTGCCAAGTTTTCAATTGATATTAAATTTCAAACTATTTTAGAACTTACCAGCAGTCCTTTACTAGTGAAAGTCAAGTTTCTTAATTGATATATTTTATCAACTATCAACAATTGACAAAGTTCATCAATTGAAAGAGCTTGAGTTTCAGAAATGAAGGACTTCTAGAAAGTCAGAGACGTTTTTGTTCCTTCTTTATAAGTGGAGATAGGGTGCAAGTAAGTATAAATTTTCGAAAATTCTCACTTATCATCCAATCATTCCTAGGCTAAGGTGACTACTTACAGTAGGGTATAAAATTCTAAATGCAATTTCATTCATTACTTATTTACATACAAAAGGATACAATCAAGCAAAACGATGTATGCTGTAGTATAGACTATAGAATAAATTAAAATAACAACTCGAGTATTGATTCTAAAATAATACATCTGTTGCTTATTACATCACATATACCTTTTAAATGAGCTTTGTTATTATATTTCAAACTTTCTCTCTTTGCTTCTGATTAAATTTATTGCCGAATCCAAGAATATTCAACTTTCTCTGGAACTCGCCAAGTATCAGCTCCACTCTGTGATTTCATTTGTCACTGTTGATACCTGGATAGAAGTTCGAAAATACTTAGAAATTACAAATAATGTGATCCGTTTCAAAATAATAAAGCTGTATTCATATAATGGACATGTTTGCGAAAAGTGTTCAAACAAAGTGAATCAGAGCAGAAATATTATGTTAGTCGTGTCGTAATAGACTCACATTTGACTACCTCAGTGCATGTTAATTGTAATTGACCATCGTAAAAACTTATCTATGATGGATCAGGCTTGCTTACAATATACTCGTACCTAACGACATCTGAAGCCAATGATATTATTTTATTCAAATAAAATTAATTGTAATCGATTTTATCGGTACTGTTATTTTTGTACCTACGGTATATCCAATCTTTTCGATTGATTTAAAGCAGCCATGTTTACAAAATAAATCATAGAAAGATCAGATTTTTAGGTAAGCATTATTGGCTATATTATCATTGACCAAGTGAGATAGTGGTCAAACGTTAACCAAAAACGAGTAATATCCGCGGTGATTTTTACTCCATTTAAATTGAAACCTTGATTATTTCATAATTGCATATGAACATACTATAACTAAATAATATACATGCCTAGTTCAAATGTCAACCTTTTAATCGACAGAACAATCAACAACAATTCTTACAATACTTTTTTCAATTCAAACTAGAAACAAAAGTGATTAGACAAATTGCTTGTACTAAAAATCAAAGATCATAAAGCACTAATTACTAATTGGTGTGACCAATCCCTCTGAGCTTATCAAAGAGAAACACACGTGCAGATATTATTTGGTGCGGTATTGTTTAGACTCGGCTCATGGTGTTTGATTCGCACTGAGTCATAGTGTAAAAATAAAACATTGGCGTTTTTGTAGACATATAATGAGGGGCGGGCGGTGGCCTGTGGTTGCCAACGCGATAATTTATCACACGGATGCGCCGACACGCGACAATCTGCAAATTACTACACAAAAAAGGTCTGAAAAAATATGTTGTACCGGAAATATTTGCCTTAATTTTATATCTTTCAACAACTCGCTCACTACTTAAGATTCCTTTCGTTAGTTATGGTTAAATATGTCACACATCGAAACATCAAGTGTCTCTACATAGTCAGTAGTTTGGCACAATCAACTCCTGGTTCAATTTGAACCTGTTGGCAGGGAAAGTATTGCCAAACTACAGACATTAACTTTGTCGGCGAAGAAATAAGCTTTTTATCCTCTGCAGCCAGTAAAGAGACTTTTTAAAGCTTTTGAACTTTTCATAGTGACTTACGCAGGTGTTGTAACCGTTATAAGTTACTATTACAGCTTACCATCAGCCTTCATCCGCTTATTCGCAACCTTAGTGTAAAAAACTAAATCGATAATGAAAAATTTTGTAACGGTCTCATATGCTTAGAAAAAAGATACCTAATGCTATAAATAAATGACTGAGCGAATGTATTCTGACAAAAAGTGTGCCACAAAACAGGTTGTTATAATGTTTTTTATGTTTTTCACAATAAATGAACACTATATTTTTCTTGAAAAATAGTAACTTATTACCTATTTTTAAAATGATTATCACATCATAATCCTGATGGTTTATAATTTAGCAAAAATTTACGGTATATTTTAACATTATGACTCACTTTGATTGCTTTAAGTGCCAAATAGTCTCTCACTAAACTCTTTAGTCGGGAACAAAAACAAAAGACATTCGAAAAAGAGGAAATTCTTCACCAACAGGTGTTATTTTATTTCTAAGGATTCGCTGACTATCAACTTGTTTACTTCATTTGACTTTACGACGAATATTTTGCAGATAGCCTCCAATTAAACCACGTAACTATTGAGTTCTACCTAAATAATGTTATTAACGTTTCTTGGTATAATATCGGGGAGACAACCAATTTATTTATATTTAGTAATTAATATGTGAAATTAAATTACTGAGTGAGTCACCCCTCTAATGATACCTAAAAAATAGTACAACATGATCGTAACGCATTTGTAACTTGGAATGAAATGTCGTAATATAGGCCACATGTCACAGCAGGTTCGAATCCCGTCCGGTAATTAGGGCCATTCGATATGCCCTCCGCTGTTCCGGGGATATAATTCAAAGACTTACTCTACTCATATATTTCATATTAGTGTCTACTAATAGTTACAATGTTGTTGTTAGTGCAGCAATTTATTTTATAAATTTACAGATTTAATTTTGTTCTGTTGCTATTGCAGTAATTGTTTTCTTAAATTAAATGGATTGCTAGTGGCGTATTGAACTGCTTACTAATTAGCAATTAGTAAGCAGTTCAATCAGCCTCCGTGGCGTAGCGGTAGTGAACGCGGCCGCTACGCAGAAGGCGCGGGTTCGATCCCTGCTCAGTGTAAATATTTGTGTTCATGAAACACGGGTATTTGCATTGGTCTGGTCGTGCCTCTGAGAGCACGTTAAGCCATCGGTCCCGGTTGCCATAAGAACATCTATGGCAGTCGTTGTGGGTAGTTGGAGCCCTAAAAAGTCCAAAAACAACGGTCTAGCTGCAAAGCTACGATATCGCCTAATGTTACCGTTGGGCTGTGGAGGTCGGATGGCAATCGCTTCACGGAAAAATATCGAGGTCTAGCCAAATCTGTAGTTAAGACTGGTAAAGCGGACCCCAGACTCCGAGCTGAAAGCTTCGGATGCGACTGGGAATTAACGCTAGGATGAGAGAGTACTAATTAGCAATTTCCAAAGAAAAAATATTAGCTAAAAAAGTACTAAGTGTATCCCTCAAATCGTGGCAGATCTGTTCCTAAAAAGGTACAAAAGGATTAGCTAACAGGGCAATTAAAACTATTTTATCGCTTTTATTTTGTAGATTAGGTATACCAATCACAAAAACGGCAAGATTTACAATAACTTAGTCTGTATTCTTCTACAATTATAGGTACATCCGTAGTTGGCTATGATTTAAGATACCACTGACCTCTAAGATGTAAGACTAAACTAAAATTCAAACTCTATCAACGAATCAACAAAGTATGTATACAATAAAAAATTGTTTACAATCACAAACAAAACTCGTTCTCAAATGTTATAAAATAAATGTATTTGTATATAAACGTAGATTGGAACTTATTTACGACGTAACGAACGAACGACATAAATGTGTAAAAGATCAAAATCTACGTCATAGTAAATGTGGTGTGACGTCAACCGCGGCGTTTATAAACCCACCGTGTGAAATGGGCCCGCCCCACGTGAAAAACAAACACTCGTAAAAATATGTCCAAATGACATGTAAAATTTTTCTATGTCACCATGAGATATTGTAATGGCCCGTTACGAAAAACAGTAATAGTGTCTCATGCAACAGGGGCATTAGACCGCCCTTGAAGACATGTGCCGACGGATTAGAGTCCATTATAGGAAGGAAAATCCAATTCACTCGGGGTGAATTGAATAAGCTAATGGGCAGCACACAGATACAATCCTATAGAAGCGACATAAATGTTAATTTCAAGCTTACGTGTAGACTCCCCCACACTCCAACGCCTCTAGGTAATTGAATAATTGGCTAATGTCAATAAAAACTTACCAAAACCAATTTGCGATTTTTTAAAACGCTTTATAATACAAAAAATGTGTTTTACGATCTAGTCACGTCGTTTTGTTATGCCAAACTGGTTATGTCCTTAGACAGATAGATATATTGCATATTAAAGGCTTCCTCAATTTCGAAGCCTCGATTGTTTCTCAAAGCTTTTTTGTATCATAAAATAAAATTGTGGTTTTATGCAAAATAAACTTGTCTATAATCAAGTATGAACATTGGTAGATTTTTCTTTAAATACTAGGTAACGCCTACGATTTGACCCGATTGATTTCTTAATGAAGGGAGTCCTATTTTGATCTCAAGCTTTCAAGGAAACAATTACTCCGCAGTTGGGTCTGTGGAAGAATTTTTAAGAAGTAACATTTATGGCTATATTAATTCAGGCCTCTAAAACAAAGAGACTGACTTTGACTTTGAAAAATAATATAGAGATCAGCTTTAAGTACGCTCTAGAAAAGATGGCATTTGAGCATTTGCCTTTCTTTATAAAATGTCATCAACTGCCGCTTCCAGTTAAACAGTTAACAACGCGGCCACATCATCCGCGTCGCTGATGTTCCATATTTAACACATTTGACTTGTTTCCACAAACACGAGCGGTCTCTTCTAGCGGAGGCGTGCGCCGGCGGCGTGATCACACATTTCTAAACATATTTTTTATTCGGCGGCATCCTTACAAGTTGACTCTTGGCTAATGACTAAAATTAACATTCTCATATTTTAATAATTTTCTGTAAATCTGACATTTAACTGAGAAAGGTCGCACGGAAGAACAATTAAACATGTTTTGACATCGATAAATTGTACACTTAATTTACGTACTTTTATTATATTAAATAAATTGGATGTAAACATAGAGCCATATCAAATGTATTTTATTGAATGATATTAATGACAAAAGGGTATATACATTTATTATTTTCAAGTAGTAAATTCACTACGGTGAGTGTTAAGAAATCGGTATCGTTACATACACGTGTAGGCGAGTTGCTCTGCAGTAGAATAGTCTAGCTTTCTAACCCTTTTTAAATAAGGTCAAGTGAGTACATACTACATAGTAACAGGCGACTCTTAATGGCTGTAATACAGGCAAGTCCAGGCGATTTGCATGCGAGCCGGTGAAAGTGGTCCCCAGCTTTCAAGTGACTCCACGACGAAGAACAATAGAAACTGGTTGTTTGTAGAGAGCCCACCATAAGTGCGCACCTACATACTAATGCGTCTATGTACAGTTAAGTTCATTGTAGTGGCTGATTCGATTTCTTTCTAAATGTCCGCAACTTTACATTAATTCTATCCAACGTAGAAACAGTTTCTTTTACCAATATAACGGTTAATCAGTCACTAACTGGTTGAAAATTCCGCCCCATACAACGAAACAATTTCTAACAATTATATAAAAAAAATAAAAGGTCTTATTGAGGGAATTCCGATTAAAACGCTCTATTTTTAAAAATAGTTTACTAACAAAACCCAAGTGAAGTAACAACTTCTTGCTATTGTTAGGCACAGCGAGTGATTTGGAAGCTCAGCTCGTCTGAATACGCGGTTAATCCCAAGACGCCACTCGATTTTGTTTTGACACACTTCAACATGTCACAAGAAATCCTGCCACTGTGTACGTATAACGCCTGATACATCATTCTGACAAAAACCAAATCGAGATACTCATTCAACTCGTTTTTTGATACCCAAGTGTGAATGAAACCCCCATAATAATTAAACATGAAACAGCACTTTTGGAGTTGCGGGGAACTCGAGAAATAATCCTTAAGATTTTGATGAGAGTTCAGTTGTAAATGTTGCTTGGTTTAATGTTTTGTTGGTTTTATCATAAATTTCATAACCAATGACATTACATCCAAACTCAATTTAAAACCTCTCGTGCTTATTGAACAAGTCGTTCGACCTCCAGGATGCTACAGTTAAATAGCATTACCAACTTGCAAAGTTCTCTCTATGCATCTGTCACTAGGTAGGTTGCGCGAGCTTCCTGATTAGATAAAGGGCCAGCAATACGTGGCATTTTGTAGCTGTTCTACCTGTTTATTTATATATCGATAAAAAGTCGATACGATCAAAAGAGATTCTTCACACACAGTAAGAAAAGATGCCTGTAATCGTAAGTATTGTAATACTATTGGAGGTTTTGTCTCCCTTCCTTTGGTACTCTTCTCCTACTCTATTTATCTGCTTATTTATGTTGGTAAAAAAGAGTGAGCGAGTCCTCGGCTAACTCGGTAATAGCTTACCATCATTTAGGTGTGCACTTGTTTGCCACGTTAGTGATAGGATAAAATTATTACATAAGATAAAATTCAAAGTGAAATTATTCAACAAATACTTGCATAGACCTAAGCGAATTTGGCCAGGAAAGTGTAACTATTCTGTCATAAATATTTATAAGCACCTATTCAACAATTAAAACTATTTTAAAGTAAGAACATTACATCATGCAGGTTTACAGCTGGCTATACAAAATGCAGAGATTCCCCAAAAAATGAAACGTGAAACGAATCGCGCGCAACGTCCACAGGACAGTCGCATGCGTTCTAAACGCGGAACGCACAATACCGCGATACAATAGTCGATAATTTGCATGACGGCTTTTTATCGACACTATTGTCGACATTCTGCTGGCAGCTGCAGCTCCAACACGATGTATCGATATTGTCGCTGACCCTAGTTTTGACACTGAAATCTCTGTCACTAAAAATGAAACATGATTTGGTCCTACTACTGTAGAATCCACACACAACCTTATATAGGAATATATTTTATCTTTTTTTTTTTTTTACAAAAAATTTTACTTTCATCTATATAATTAAATTACAAGTAAAATATCTTTACATCGTTTAAAACATTCTACTGAATAATATTTTAATATTCTTATGCAATTAAATTAAATTAAAATCAAAATTATTTTACTTTTCACATTACGATCACGGAGAAACTTATGGTGTCTCATAATTTGAAATGTAAGTTAACCAAAATTAAGCAGTTGAACTGTATGCACACTGTATGGTCACAGCATTCACTCATTCACTCCTATAGACAAGGATAAGCAAAATACAGTAAAATCTTGCGATAGTGTGAACTAAAATATTACGAGAGCCGAAACAGTAATATCGAAGGTCTCACTTTATTAGTCAAGTTGGCAACCTTATTCCTGAAGAAACTAACCTTCTCCTCGTTCATAGAACATAAGATGACCATTCACTTGTTTACCTTATTTCCATTCAAGGCAATTAACAAGCGCTTTACGGCAATATATTTAACGACATGATTGAAACTAGGTAATGAAGATTACTAACAAAGAGCCTTACGTGAGAAAAGTTATATTTAAACGGATACAATACTTCTCTAACTCTATACATACAATCGTCATTAACATACTGAACGGCTATAAAGCATTTATACATAAATTTACACCCTTTTTATGCTCGCCCTTTGACGTAGTAACACATACGCGACTGTTCCTAGTGATTTACTATTATTACCAGTAAATAAAAAGTGGTAGGGGAGCAAAGAGGTGGAGCGAAATGCTATTGTAATACACACCATGTGTAGGGTCCGAAAGATAATGCACCCGCCGCCATCGACTTTGTAATTGATTCACTTATGTCACACGCATCGAGCCTTCCAACATTTGCAACTAAAATATAGTCAGAATCAGTCAGACCCTTCGTGCAATATTCAAACATAGTCAATGTTTAAAGTGTCCCATAAAAGTTTCAGTATTCAAATAAATAGCATCGTTAAAGTGTTGTGTATATTTAAGTCACGTACGAGGTTATTTATATTATATAAGTATATCTATGTAGTGATGGTGATGGTGAAGTGATTTCTTCAAGATAACTTTCAGACTGTGCCAGAAGATCGTGGAGAAGTGAATGAACACTGTATTGTAATTAAAAACATCAAAATGGATTACACAACAGGAACTACGTCGTCGATGAACAATATGAGACCAATTTTCGGCGCGTACGCCTTTCAAGGTGAGCGTCGAATTATTATTGTCCGTAGACACGAAAGGATCCAGAAAGATGAGAAAAAAGGCCCGATATGGTTAATTACGATGTTCCCAGGTACCAATAAAACAAGCAATAATACGTCGGAATCAAAGACCCGAAATCAATATCGACTATTGCCTAAACAATAAAAAATTGGGCACAGCACATTACATTTATTTTCCATGAACGGTTCCGTAAAGAATTGTTATAACATTCCTATCGCAGACTCATGAGATTCTGTTAATTGATGTCTCTCTCGTTGTTACTATGCCGAGTGTTGACTTTGTAATTATCTTACACGACGTCGGCATCATAAGCTCGCAATACAAAAGCTATAAACATGGAACTTGAATGATAGCCGTCAATCGCTTTGAAAAATTAATAGTAATATTTTTCCGGAGATGATCATATTATTATAATCTCGCTTAACCCTAATAAAATCTGAACGATGACGCAGACAGTCATATTTCTATTACCTACCTATTAACGCGGAACTCTAAAAAACGAAGATACCTTTCAAAGTGCCGCTTATTAACCTCTCATCGACTCCGACCGTAAAATGTAAACTCGATAAAGCCACCAATTAAAACTAAATATGAGAATCTCAACAATCAAAGCTCGAGCCGCTACATCTGACACCGAAAAACATTTCTCCAAAAAATAAATCGCGTTTTTTGTAACGAACGCAAGGTCGCAAACGCAGCATGATTTTCGCCTTTCGTCAAACGCGATTACGTGCAGGCCGGACCGATCACATGCCATCGTAAAATCGATCGCATACGAATTCTGAACCCTAAATAGAACACTTAGTGAGAGAAACATATTTTCGATCAACTACACGTCGTGGTCAAGACAAGGTACGTGGTGATAATAACAATGCTTTATGAAAAGGTTTAGCCAACTAATTTGTTTTTTCTCAGCTACTGTCGATCTCGGTAGCGATGCAACCTTTTTTTGTTGAAGGAGATCAATCAGTCAAAATAACAGTGTGATACCGCCTTTGATGCGATCCGGCCGGCCTGTTTTAATCTCCACTGATACATGATTAGATCACCGATGATACAGCAAAGCCGAGTAACTGATCTGAAATTGGACGAATCTAATGCTTTACTTGTAGATTACAGATGAAATCAACCTTATCTGTTAGTATAAAGATATACAGTGTGGAGCACATAATTAAAATTAAAATTGAAATTTACATCGTAGTACAACAACAAAAAATATTCATTTTTATTGAAAATAAAGTGCCAACAGCATACATCAATTGATAAGAAATTAACAAAAATCTATCCCGTACAAGTTAATTAATTACTATTTGAGGTACCTAATATATACCTACATATTAAAACATATAAACTAATATATTTAGGTTCATAAACTATAATCAAGGCAGTATTCAACCACGATAATAGCCTTGACATTTTTTTAAATCGCAAACACAATATAAAAGGCCTATGAAAAACAAATGATGTCAATGACATCGTAATGACCGTCCATCATTTCACAACACCGTCAAAACTGTCTCAGCGAGCAAGCATGCATATTACATGCGCCAGTCCGTAATACCTTTTTCACCCAAAGTACTTTTTGCCACATCTGATAAAATTCGCACTAATGTTGTACGTACAGAAATGAGAAATGAGATATGAAATCAGTTCTCTTTTTAAAAATCGATATACAGCAGTCTAATTAAGGAAACTTCAGAACGAACTAAATTACGTAATGATAGTCGTCATGTGCAAAAAGCTATTTGAAACTTGATTACCCGAGTTTATTAAGTCGACTAAGCCACCAGTCCGATGAACTATTGAGTTCTCTCCATTAAACTAAAGCATTCATTAAATCGAGTGTAATGAAAAAATAAAAGTGAGAAAGCAGAATGATTGTGATTCGAAATTAAATCGGGAGCTGGTCTCATCACTGCGTATCTCCATTGAGAGACATACAATGGTAATCACAGAGAAATGCAGAAGCTTGTATGATTAATTACATACGAGCTCCGATCGTCGTTGCGTATTTGTTGTGTGAGAAGTAATATAACTATAAAACAGCTAACAATATACACGTATCGTATTAAATTCTTGCTCTTTGTACTCCTTATATTAAGCACATTTTTCAATGTTGCCAAAATTGCTATTCATATTATTAGAGTATGCAAAAAAAGAAATACAAAGCATTATTTTGCTAACATATAAATAAAAAATTGATGCATTATGTATCGCGTCTGCCTTTTACCTATTACGTGTTGAGATATTGATATAAGATAGTTATTATCTATAGCGTCAATATACGATTAACTTAATTATTTATTATAGGACTCTGATTTAATTTGAATAATAATCAATCCCAGAATCCCAGATCGGTATCGTCTGTCTGAAACGAACCAATACAGACGGTTCGATACTGTTGCGCCTTAAAAATTTGGATGCTTCAATCCTGAATCTCTAAAATATGTTAATATAGCTTTTACTCGTGGCTCCGCCCGCGTGGATGTCGGTTATTGCGACCAAACATAGCCTATTTCCTTACTCAATGTCTAATCTACGCCTCTACCAAATTTCATCGAAATCGGTTCAGAGGTTTGGGCGTGAAAGCGTAACGGACAGACAGAGTTACTTTCGTATTTATAATATTAGTTTGGATGTTCATGTCATGATAGACTCAGGCGTGGCTCACTGGCTCAGGGGTCAGAGCATTCCCCCTGTAAGGAATAGACCGCTGTTTCGAGTCCCGCCTGAGGTGATTCGCTTTTTCCTATCTTAATGGATTTTAATAGTTAGCATACTAAATGCTTTAAAATTTCATTCAAATGTTAATATGTGATTTGACAAAGACTCTTTGGAAGCAACTTAAAAATACTGATTGTAACATTATCGACTAAAGGCAGGGTTTCCCAATCCTTCTCCAATACAGACCCCTAACACCACATTACTGTGATCTCCAAGGGTTCGTGGACTTCAGGTTGCGAAACCCTGATTTAAGGGATCACCTTGAATGACGTACTGTTTGTAGTGCATTTTTATATTTGATGTGATCTTCACGCCTTTAAAATACACCCATATTGTACTAAAAGGCGTCTAGAGGTTGCTTACATTAAATTTATTCTAGTACATACTTACAAGTAGTAACAAGTAAACAGTTAAGAAGGTACTTGCTGACGTATATCTATAGTTTCCAAACTTTAAGCTAAATTAATTAAATAAAGAATGTATTTTGAGAATAATTAACTGAATTAATATTGAAACCTTATTTGATAACAATAATAATAACATAACAATGAACAAAGACCCTTTATTAATAGTTGATACGTGTACAGTTTACTTGATTTACTCAATGATATCATACACAAGAAAAGCCTCTGTGGCGTAGCGGTAGTGTACGTGGCCGCTACGCAGGAGGCGCGGGTTCTATCCCCGCTCAGTGCAAGTGGTCTGGTCGTGCCTCGGAAAGCACGTTAAGCCGTCGCCGCGTCGGTCCCAGTTGCGTTACGAACATCTATGGCAGTAGTTACGAGTAGTTGAAGTCCTAAAAAGTCCAACAACTGGTCCAGCTGCAATGCTTCGAAATCTACCAATATCGTTATTGGGTTGTGGAGGTCATATGGCAGTCGCTTCACGTAAAATATCAGAGTCCAGCCAAACCCGCAGTTAGACTGGTGAAGCGGACCCCAGACTCCGAGGAAAGCTTCGGATGCGACTGGGATTAACGCTAGGACGAAGAAGATCATATACAAGAAAAGGTAATATTACTCGTAGCTTTAGTTCGCCGTACCTTTTGCTGTTGCAGATAAATTCATAATGTGGAAAAACACAGAAACAGTGTCGAAAAATTTTTCTATCTTTGTGTTCATTATATTTCATTCTCATTACGAAATATGCTAACTAGTGGACAGGAACTTAATAATATTATGAGGATTACCGATACAAAAATGATATTGTACTGAATATTGGTTTTCAATCCGGATTTTACAATGAATAAAGCAGAAAAGACTGAAATTTGCGTAGAAAGAAAGGTAGATATCACCTTACGTTCTCCCACAAACTATTCAAAATGCAGCATTTAATAATCGACGTTTACTGTGAAATTGGTTGTACTCGTTTGAGCTCTCTACTTTAATGTATAAAATATCTCTACGAAATAACTAGTGCCTAACTTCTTCAAAAAATAACTACATAACGAAATAAAATATTAACTGTTGTCATTAGAAATTGTTTTAAAGAATGCCAAGAATGTTCTCCTTAACGCGGAATTTTCTCTATTTTCTAAAGCGCTCACTTGTCAAAGCGTCCGTTTCGAGACGACATATCTATCGTGAAAGGAATGCAGATAATGGATGAAAAAGTATAAAATTCCTATCGAGACATGCCGCCAGGACGTCCACTGATTGAGTTATAAGCTATAATGGCAATTCCATTCCGTTTTTGCACTGTTTTTCACTTGAATGCCATGTGATAAAGCCTACTCATATTTAATATACATTAGGCATTGTATGTCGATCTTGCATTCGTGCTTCTTGTGACCAGCGATACCGGAATGCGTGTCTTGTTTATTTTGATTGTCACCTTTGATATATGATATACATAATATGCCTACCTGAACTTTTTGTACCTAAGTATTTGCAATATAGGGCTTTAGATTGCATTGAGGGCATAGAATAATGGAAGTGTAGAGTTCAGTTTATTTCATATCGTTATCGAAATTGAAGGAATAAGTGCCTTTTAGTAGTGTATAGTGACAACACGTATAGCGCTTTGGTATTATTTATTTTATCACTGCATCAAGTACTATTAATCCTCTCGTCGTAAGCTTTTTAACTGTCTTAAAAAAGGAGATCTCAAACCAGTAGCATTTTTACCTTTCGGTATATAATCAAATGTTATGTATTTTTGTAAAGTTTATTTTGTTTCAATATTCTGAAGATGCTGACAATTGTAAGAATATTGGAAAATTAGTAAATTTTCTCATAAGAATTAAAAGTTCAATAATTTTCTGAGCGTTAAAGGAGATTTGGGACTTGATATTGGTATAATGTATAAATAAAAAGCATGAAATAAAAAAAAAATGTAATTTAATTTTTTTTATTTCATGCTTTTTATAGGTAACCGCTTAACCGTTTTCAATAAAACCCGCTGTATCGTGATGTATAAATGTATACCTAGTAGATCATTTGATAGGGTTCAAACTGACGTTTTATACTTACGTAACGTAGCGTAAGTATAAAATGAGTCGCATAGTTACGCTACGCGCGTCTCACGTAATGAACTAAACACTCGTATTAGGAGTGGGTTCACGTCTGTAGCGTACTGGGTCGGGAATGTAACCCGCAAATGCTTGGATCTAAATGTGACACAGCTAAAGCTTGTTACACCCGACATGAATTACTTTAAAACACAAAGTGAACATAATAATATGCTCTACTTTCCAACCGTTTTATTACCTCTTTTAATTTGACAGTGTCGAATAAATTATATTTTAAATTATATATATCCCATCGAAATGCGTCATCTTGTTACGAGTAGTACGGCACTAGTTTTTATTATTCAATACTACATTTTATTGAGAAGTAATATTAATAAGTATTAAATGGGAAATTTGATACACTAGGCTATAATAGAAAACATTAATATCTCGCACTTGAACTAACAACTTAACAACACAGCAGTTTATCTACTAACACGTTACTGACACCTCTCATCAACCAATTATAAGATCATTACATCAAACCGTAAAATGAACACGCTCTAAGTTGCAAATATTTTATTGGTCTAACTGTGCACAACCATCTGCAATGTTAAAAAGCGAGAGGATGTAGGCACTTACCTGACAAACTACACTTTAACGTTTTACACATCCAAATCTGACTTTAATGATCATGCTCATACAACCAACTCCTAATATCCACATACAAAAAACAATATCAAAGTCGAGACATCCAGTCGCCAGTGATCTCGAAAACTAGCTCGAGTGACCTTATCACGCGGTAATAAAGTCATTTTTCGTTTGTTTTAGTGTAGTTTAATGCAGAGTTCAGTGGCAGGTACGCACAGCAGGCACAAAGCCGGGTAGCCGCGTCTTATAATCGAGAGTGCCTCCGGTTTGATAGTTAATTAAAGAAGTGAATAACATGCGGCAATGCAAGTCAGCTGCAATCTTCGTCATTGTGTGAGATCCACATCGAGCGGCCAATACCTCCTTCATCGTACTCTTTGATGTTCACATTAATTGCATGTCGTTATTTTCTGTATAACCATTTGTCGTGAATGTTTATAGCTAATCATTCGGGTGTATAAGGAAAGTCAAATATTAATTATGTATGCAGATTAAGTTGTTAAATTATATCTTGTTTTACCTTTAAGGATTGTACAAAAAATGGTTATTAGTTCAAGGAACGAATAAAAACCCTAACGGTACACAAAATTTTAATTTTATAATAATTAAAGTGGTGTGATATACTCTGAGTCTTCCATCAATTCTTTGCACTACGATGTCGGTGCAGCCCGACTGGCTTGCGAGATAGATCTTTGTAGAGTAGACGATATACACAGTACGCTGGGAAATAAGCTCTATCACACAATTTAATTTATTCTATCATTTTTAAACTACTCTCATAAATATAAGTTCATTTAATAAAAAAAAGAATTCATGTAGTCAACTTTATTCATTTTTGTTACTCTGAATAATCGGAACAGAAATATTAATCTCTCCTCCGAATTATAAGTATAAATAGTTAGAAATATAACAAAATCATAAATTTTCTTCTTAGTCTAGTAGTATTAGTATTGTCACTTTGATATTTTGAAAACAAAAAGCAACTTTAGATACGCAAATAGGTAATATTTTGAGGCAATAAAACCGTTATCGGCGGAGTTATCGCTGCGCAACGGAGCGCATTTTGCACGCTTCTAATGAACGCCTTATGAAACAGGCAATTTATCACATGTGGCCTTATCACAGAATGCACTGATAAATTTTATATGAGAAGAAACTTAAATAAACAATAGCTATTATTCGAACACCTAAATACCTATACACGTGTACCATGCGCCAGATCGATATGTAAGTGTAATGAAGATGTGGAATCCGGAGAGGTATTTGTTTTCCAAATTCTTCTATCCCTTTAAACAATTGTTCAGTTTCACTTTAGGTAGGCAGTACGTGACTTGTTATTTTGTAACGTTTCACACAAACTCTCATTACCAATTCGAAAAAGTTGGTATTTCAAAAGGACCGTCTTTGTCGGCGCCTTGTATCCACAGCCTGACCATGAATAAATCAATGAAAACAAATAGTATTCGGCTACTAGTGTTCCTAAAAGCTTTTTTCAATGATGTATGATCTCCTATTGTCTCAACTCCCGTTTTGTTACAGACTCTCAAGTATGTTAATTTATTCAGAGTCAAATAATAGGTAGAGCATATTTTCCTGCCAAGATCCAATGCGCTATACATATAGATAGGTTGAGGCGTAATTTGGTAGACACCGAAACTAATTTATTTAACAAAGGACGGACCGACCGATAGAGCACTTTTTATGCGTGTACAAACATATTATTACATTGAAATATATATACACAGTCTTGTACATCTAATTATAGATCACAACAATAGCATCTATGATTTTGTGTTGAAGGTAGGTATCGAAACTAATTTCATACTTAAAATCATCAATGGGTTACGTAAGGTAACATAATTAAACTAAACTAAATTGAAAAGACTAAATACAAAAACTTTTTTCACAAATTATTTCTTTCCATCGTACAGTCAGTATCAGATCAATATTGACTAGCGAAGTACTCAAAATGATCTTAATACCTTGATATTCCTCCTTTCCTGTTGACTGATTGTTCTGATATTTGGTACATAGCTTTAGTTTGTCGCTAATACAGTTTGGATTGATAATAATACCTTGGTATTAAGATCTTTTCGAGATTTGGGTAGTCAAAATCAATTTGATGCTAACTGTATAGACTTGCCAACCATTGAATAGACATGATTCCCAACCCAATCAAGATGCTATTGCAACGAAAATTAATAGTTGAAATAATTCTAGAACTACATGCATCACAAATACAGATTATATTGTAATAAGTCTTCAGTGTCGTTGAAGCTTTCTTCTTGCCCTTGTATACTAATATCATTATCGTCACGTCTAACGTCTTAATTAAAAGACGTGACCACAATCATTCTTAGAAATGTTACAAATTAAATTTGACCGGAAATTAAAAATTCCTGGGACGAATGGCGTAAAAACTTTAACCTTTTTATGGCAAATAATGTCAAGCGATGAAACATTCTTGAATCTTTTATACTTCTAGCTTTATTGTTGACACAATTGCCTATTTAACGACTTACTTGTGTAACATCCCTTTTAAACGTAAGATAAGCTATTAGTACTAAAAATGTGGGTAGACATGATTTATGTTTCGGTGGTGATTTTACCATACAAAACCAAAAGCGGATATGATACGATTTTAGAGTGTTTAGCTACTAGAAATTTTACTATACAATTAGGATTTTAGTTAGTTGACTGAACTGTGAATTTTGACTACGTTTGACTGAACTTACAAGTAATAGAATGATTTCTTACTTTATTTATTTTAGCATTATCTCGACTTTTATTGATATTTTACTGACGCTGACGGCACAGAATCTCTCTGTTCTTAAAGGGTCGGCAGCTAGAGTGTGTCTCCCCTGGTGTTGCATTCATCCATAGACCACAGGAAGCCCTTTCCTTCAGGGAGGGCCGTGTGCTTTTCTGTCGCACCGACCGCACGAAGCCAATCCAAATTCCTCCCCGTCGCCCCAAAGACGGAAGTATAGAGGAATTTGGATTGGCTCCGTGCGGTCTCGGTGGCTTAGTGGTCAGAGCATTCCTCCTGTAAGGGAAAGATCGCGGGTTCGAGTCCCGCCCGAGGTCAATTCTCTTTTCTCTTTCTAAATCGATTTAACGCTACCAATTGAAGGTCTAAATTTATTCCGATGCCAAGTAGAATGAAGTTTCGCTGATGAAAAAGAAAAGAAAAAAAAATATTATCCAATCATAGGTGCCGATAAGGTATTTAAGTAAAATTTATTTTACATTAGATGTAATCAAATTGAACTCTCAACCAAACGTTTTTCAGAATTAATACTGAAACGACGATAAATAATACATAAAATATAATATAATTTGTTTTATATTTGTTCAATAGGTATCGTATATTTATCAAACACTCTTTGATATTGGATTTATAGCCTACCTGGCACTAATATGATTGCTTACTGAAATGATAAACAAGTCAGCAAGTAGGTATATTTCGAATAATCAAGCAGAGTACAAATGGAGCGAATAACGGGTATATAGATGTATGCGCTATCTAAAACAATATCTATTCGTAAATACATATCTACATATTATATTATACATATGAATACAAACTAACCAAACCAATGTAAATAACCATATTCATACATACAAATATTTGCACGTCGCGGGCATCGAATTCGCCCGTCTGCGTAGCACCGCTCTACCACTACGCCACAGAGGCCATAAGTAAGGATCACTCTCAGTTAATATCGACGTTAAGTAAGACGGTTGATGAAACTGAAGAAAATTAGATTTCCCTTTTGTATAACCCGCGCCACGTATCGTGGACCTAAAATGTGCTCAAAATGTGCCCTATACGCGCAGTACACATTTCTTGGGTGTCTTTTGAGAATAGCTGCACGGCAGGGGCGTATTTACCCTAGGGCCAAGGGGGCCATGGCCCGGGGCGGCAGGTTGCGAGGGGCGGCGGAGCCGCCCCGAGCGTCTAATTTTTTTTTTATACCACTTAGGTTGCAGACAAGCACACGATGCGGCCCACCTGTTGGAAAGTGGTTACCGTGGCCTATGGACGTATGCAACACCAGGGGCGTCACACTCGTGCTGCCGACCCCAAAGATCTGATCTGGGCGCTTTAATCTTGACTCTAAAAGGCGCCCAGAGATAGACGCTCGGGGCGGTTTCGCCGCCCCTCGCAACCTGCCGCCCCGTACATCTATCTCTGGGCGCCTTAATCTTGCTCTAAAAGGCGCCCGGAGATAGACGCTCGGGGCGGCTCCCTCACAACGTGCCGCCCCGAACGTCTATCTCTGGGCGCCTTAATCTTGCTCTAAAAGGCGCCCGGAGATAGACGCTCGGGGCGGCTCCGCCGCCACTCGCAACGTGCCGCCCCGAACGTCTATCTCTGGGCGCCTTAATCTTGACTCTAAAAGGCGCCTAGAGATAGACGCTCGGGGCGGTTCCGCCGCCCCCTGCAACCTACCGCCCCTCGCAACCTGCCGCCCCGAACGTCTATCTCTGGGCGCCTTAATCTTGCTCTAAAAGGTGCCCAGAGATAGACGCTCGGGGCGGTTCCGCCGCCCCTCGCAACCTGCCGCCCCGAACGTCTATCTCTGGGCGCCTTAATCTTGCTCTAAAAGGTGCCCAGAGATAGACGCTCGGGGCGGTTCCGCCGCCCCTCGCAACCTGCCGCCCCGAACGTCTATCTCTGGGCGCCTTAATCTTGCTCTAAAAGGCGCCCGGAGATAGACGCTCGGGGCGGCTCTGCCGCCCCTCGTAACGTGCCGCTCCGAACGTCTATCTCTGGGCGCCTTAATCTTGACTCTAAAAGGCGCCCAGAGATAGACGCTCGGGGCGGTTCCGCCGCCCCTCGCAAATTGCCGCCCCGAACGTCTATCTCAGGGCGCCTTTATCTTGCTCTAAGAGGCGCCCAGAGATAGACGCTCGGGGCGGTTCTGCCGCCCCTTGCAACCTGCCGCCCCGAATTTCTATATCTCTGGGCGCCTTAATCTTGACTCTAAAAGGCGCCTATTAGAGTAAATATTACGTAAATTTTTTTATTTTAATTTTTGGAGCTTACTTAGTTACAATATGACTATGTCACTCATTATTTTAATTGCATTCAAATTAGAAAACCCTAAATAACATTTGCGTTCAATTACGGTGTAACTGGGGCCAAGCAGCTTGGGCGCCGAAGACGGCAGCGCCTTTCTTTCGCAGGGAGACGCTACCGCCTACGGTTAATTCCGGCCGAGGTGGTAGCGGCGTTGTACATGGCTACTCATAAGGTTTCCACGTATCCTTATGACTAGCAGAGAGCACAGATAAGAGCAGCTAAGGGGCGGCTGGTTCCCGACAGGTGCGGTCGCCTGTTACTCCAATATATTCAGACCGGTAACGCGGCGGTGAAACCCGTACCTTTCCGGGGTTCAATGGGGACACCGACTACCCACACCCGAAGGAGCTATCTTAAAAGGTCAGCCGGGTTGCGAGGGAAATATCTAATTGGGTAACCTTACACCCGATAATTGAGACCCGACAGAGACGGTGTGCGGTTTTAAACCGAGACCGCATGTGGCACTTCACGAGGAATAATCATCCCCTCGCAGACGGCCATAACTAGCACCTGGACCTGCGGCGAGAGGTTTCTCGCTCTGACGGTTGCTTAAAGAATACAACGCGTGAAGTGGCATATACATGGAGGAGCCCAGGCAGAGGTGGCATTGCAGGGGTCGGCTCCTGATCTGTATGTCTCAGGAACTCACCGAAGCAGCCATAGCTGGGCTCATTGCGTCAGCCGGTAGGAGAAGCTACCGTGATACCTCTATCGCGTTATCGGCAGCGAAGACGTGTGAGAACCCCCTTCGAGCATCACCTCATCCGAGCTAATCTTCTCCTTTTGTCGAGTCAATGACATTATGTCATATTTTGTTTGCCCAGTGTGCAACCACCCTGATGGCGTTCTCAGAGGCACCTGAGTTCCTGCGGTGTACACGTGCTTAGGCATGCAGCACACGTTAGCGCCTACCTCACTGTAGTTCCGCATTCACACCGTGGTGCCTGGGTCCACCTCATCTGAGAAACTCCATCTAATTCGGTTTTCGTTACTTCGGCTGACCTGCATCCGAAGTCTATTTAAGGACTGCCAGGTGGTGTATGGGCAGCCTCTGTGCTCCCCACACATCAATTGGCCAGAAAGGGTTCCTAAGTAAGAGAACCAGGTATGCCCACTTCAGATCCAGTCACCAAATACGTCCAAGGACTTGGGTAACTCCAGCTGTGGCTTACTTGGTTGCTTCTGATTTCGTGCCGTCACCATCCAGTCCTAGCCGATGTTCCACAGAAGCGGCCCCAGATCCGCGCCAGCCGGAACACCTCGCCACATATCTCACTTACCAAGCCCTGTCCTACATGGGTAGATACTGGCTTTCACCGATAAGTAAGCCCCGACAATGACGCGAGGATAGAGAGGCACCCCGTGCTGAAAGAGTGCAGCTCTGATGCAGCTCCATGGCAAGGTGTTAAAGACGTAGGCAACAATAGACACTGCCAGCATCAACTCACCGTGCCACTGCTTCTTCCACCAGGGCCCTCAAGCGCGTGTTGGCATCCACGGTGCTCCCGACTATAACCAAATTTATTGTCTACCAAATTCGGCCTCACTCCTGTAAGGCGCTCGATGTGGCACTTCACGAGGAATAATTTATTTAAAACACCTGCATGACTGCACACCTTGTCCATCAATACAATGAGCCGATAGGCGGACGGTAACTTTGCAGAAGAGGACCAGTTTTCCTGTCTTTCAAATTTTCGGAATTCGTCTCTACTTGAGGCATAAATATGTTATAGAGCCCTTCAAAACGGGATCCGAGTGCCTTTAGGGCTTAGAGTGCTGCCAGGTCCCAAAGCGGTGCTTTTGCTGTTGCCTTTGAGCCATAAAACATCATTCTTCACAAGCTATTGCTGTACTCAAGTGATTTTTGGTTGTGATATCATCTTCTACGTGGGGCGCTTTATTGGAATGGAATGCAAATATTTCCCCTTGAAGGGATTCTGGTTGGGAGCCTGGGTTAGTGGAGAGATCGATGGAAGTCACTTCCCTCGCACCATAAGATAGAGATCTCACGAATCAGGCTTGAAAATCTCCAGCAATTTCTGACGGACCTCTATTTTGTGTCAGCCCCTTGGGCGCAGGCTAACGGTGAACGCGAACGTCACATAGGGGTAGGCGCGGTCGCAGCTTGAAGTTTGGGGGGACTTCACTTCGGAAATTCCTTAAGAAATTTAACCCCCCCCCCCCCCTCCCCTCGTACTGGGACTTTTCAATATGACGTGCATGGTTTGGGGGGGGGGGACATGTCCCCTGTGACCCCCCCCCTCGGACCGCGCCTGCATAGGGGGCGGCAAACCTAAGTGGCCCGGGGCGCCAAATCTTTAAATACGCCCCTGCTGCACGGGATGCTACTGCGGTAGACGAACTCAAATTCACCAAGCATAGACTATTACAAAGCAATCCGCGGGTGCCAGAGTCTCGTATGTCTTACGATTTAGGTCCAAGATACGTGGCGCGGATTATACCTATTACTACTACTAGAATACAATCTGGTGCCTTATCCAGGAAAATAACACAGATTGTTAAATAGGTCATGGCATAATGGCTAAAATGTAAGATACTCGTATATAAACGAGAAACAGCATTTCTGTTGTTAAAAAATGCGAACAATGCCTGTTTTATACCACTTAGGTCGCAGAAGAAGCACATGACCCACCTGATGGAAAGTGGTTACCGTGGCCTATGGATGATTGCGACACCAGAGGGGTCACACTCGTGCAGCCGACCCTGTAGGAACTGAGAAATATTGTCCGCATAGCGGGAAAAGCCTTTGGTCTTCCCACTGACACCACAAAACCTCTCTAAAGAGCTCTGGCTCCCCTCACCATCGGAAATACAACACGAGGTTATTATACCCTCGGTATTCTGTAGGGCGGAGGTACTTCCTTCGAGGGGCGGCAATACCGCAGTGTCATGCCTACCGGTCTACTCCAAATATCACCGACTTCAGCTTACTCGTAAGTGACTTAAGCCTCGATAATACTGGGCTAGCTTACGAGCTGCTTTTACTTACTCGCTAGCTTTTAAACTCAAAGACTACTTCGAGTTTAAAAGCTAGCGAGTAAGCAAAACAATCGGTCACTCAAAAGCAGACTGTAAAACAGCTCAATAACAGCACTTTTAGCTTGCAAACTAGCCCAAAGTCATCGAGGCTTTAAGATATCAAAAGTCACAAAAAATACGCTACCTAAAATATTACGTTTTACGCTCATACATAACCAAAACTAATTAAGTTTAATACTATGAATAACACTATACCCTATGTACTTATGTACCCACACAATATTACGGTACCCAAAGTGGTAAGTAAACATAGCGTTAGGACTTATCGCGTGCTTACAGACGCCTGGGAAAATGGTTTATTTTACATTGAAATATTACTTTTCATCTATTCTAGGGACTAAGTATTTGACCTTCGTATAACGATAATGTTTATGATGGCGATTAAAGGTTACTATAATATCATCATCGTCGATAGCGATTTCCTAGTTGCGTTCAAAGTTTGAAGCCCGAGGTCTGTTTATTGTTTTTGATTGGTTTTTCCGGGAGAAACTGCCGTCTGACGTTGAAAGGAAAGCCTGTTTCAGAGCATTTTTAGGGTAATCGAAAGGGAAGACTAGCTTGTGGACCTCACGGAGTCCATAACCTAATAAAACACGTAGTTATATTTATATTTATTTATTCTTTATTGTACACTTACATGGCATAATAATACAACTCAAAGAGAAAATTATGTACAAAGGCGAGCTTAACTCAAGGATGAGTTTTCTTCCAGCAAACCCGGGAGTGCATAGAGGAATTGCAATCTAATGAGAGGCAAAGTCTTGTGCAAAGTAGTTGTTCCAAAGAGAATCTTTTATTTATTCTTTATTAGCTGTTGTCCGTGGCTCCGCGCGTGTGGATGTCGGTTATCGTCACCAAACATGGCCTATGTCCATTCCCAGGGTCTAATCTATTTCTGTACCAAATTTCATCAAAATCAGTTGAATGGTTTAGGCGTAAAAGCGTAACAGACAGACTGACAGACAGAAAGACAAAATAGACAGGTTACTCTCACATTTATAATATACTATAATTATGGATTTATGGATAGTAGTCAACGCAGATATAATGCACTAACAACCAGTAATAATTTATATTGTTTGCATATTTGCTACTAGGTGTCACTAGTAGTACAATGTGTTAATATTTATTTTATTTTGATACCAAAGATCTTATTATTAATAAATCTTAACAGTAAGTAGAGACCTAAATAACCGGTCTTGAGGGAAGATGTAACTTTAATATCATCCAATAAAATAACCACACACTGGAATGGGTCACCATTACAGTGTGTGGTTATTTTATCCCGGAGGTATATTTCATGAGACTTTACCATCAGACAAGGTGAAGTCAAATTGACGTGTCCTACATAAAAAAAATTACTTAATCAATTTACCTATTACCGTCCACTGCTAGACATAGACTTTTTTCAATGTGCTGTAATAATTATAAGTGGAACTAATACTGAGAACGTTATTGACGTAAAAGTACGATTAAAAATTAAAAATAATTAACAGCTACGTGTAGAACGTTAATTAATGCTGTTTTTAATTGCGTATACACAATTATCGGTCGGTCGGTAGTATTTCTGAAGGTCTCTGCAGCGATGAATATATATATTTGTATGGTAAACTACATTTAAATATACGAGTAGTACTCGTACAAGCACTGTTAGTATAAATGACTGATGACAAAACAGACCGTCAGCTTTGCCTTCAGCTTACCATCAGGCGAGGCGAAGTCAAATTGACGTGTCCTACGTAAAAAAAGCTATTATCGAAATATTATATTCGGCCGTAATTGGAAAATTATTGCCGGATTCAAGTCTGTTGTTAACTTGATGAGTAAGTTATTCAAATATTCGTGTGAATTACCAACTAGTATATAGGGGCTTATTATATAGTTTAACTCCTATAGCATGTGCTTTAAATACTTCTACATACTAGTTTCTATTTTCTGTTTTGATCTTACGAGTACATCTAACGTCCATTTCGTACTTAGGTAGGTATACCTAGATGATTTCATAATCAAATTAAACATGTTAATTAACTAACTACAAACTAAAACTTGACAAGACTTTATGTGATTTTTTTTTTATTAAAATGTTAAAGGTATGGTAGAGGTAATCCATATAGTGACAAATAAAGAATACAAGTATCACCAGCCATCTCACCCGAAGGTTATCGTAAGAGGCGACTAAAGGAAAAATACGCACACGATATCGCTGAGAGAGAAGGAAAACTCGAAATAAAACCCTGTACCAACCCGCCTGGTCAGCATGGTAACAGTATGCCAAAGCCTTCCAAAATTGGGAGGCCTATGTGCAGCAGTGGACTACTATAGTCAAACAAAATAAAAAATAAAACTTTATTGATTGATTTGAATTTGTAATCCTGCACTGTAAAGAGGCCTATGTCCAGCAGTGGACTGCAATAGGCTAATGGATTGATTGATTGATTGACTGTAAAGTGTGTGAAGTGATAGTTTTCAATTTTTCGTTATATTGCGTAGATCTTTAAACTTCAGACTAAGGTTTCTTTTCAATAGAATATGCAGTAAAGAATAAATCGTAAAAATATCTGAAAAGTCACACACGATAACATCCCAAGAAAAATCGCGATTTTTCCAGAACAAAAGGAAACCAAGTGAGCAACAGCGATACAGAACTATACTACAACATTGCTCATTAATTTACTCTGTTTTAATCTTCACTTGAGTGTGCTTTAGAACGAGCAAGTACCCGTGATTTAAGTCGCAGCAGAGAGTAAAAAGTAGAATTTAAATTAAATATTCATTCTTCTTTAAATAAGTTAGTAGTTTTTGTACTATCACCACATCCAAAAATGTTATTAGAATCTATTCAGTTTCAAAAAACTCTTTCCGACATCATCACAACTTGTACATAATGTTTTTCTATTTAAAAGTAACCTTGGAGTCCAGATATAGATCTACGTTAGATCTATACCTATCTAGACCTAGCTTTTCAAAATTATATTATTTTTTCGTACACATGAATTAAGGTCCTACAAAAATCAGTCAACTGCAGCAGAACCTATTATTATATTGACTGGAATTTCAGAGAAAAATCGTTCATCGAAATTATCAAGTAAATGAGTTCTTGAGTGTAAGAGTACTTAAGGATAATTTGTTCAAAGTGTTAGCGAAAGAAAAGAATTCCAATTCTATTTAGTGCTCATTTTTTATATAGGTAGTACAGGCGACCACAGTTAAGCATCTTTGCAAATCAAATTGTTCATTGTCCTTGGGATAGTCCAGGGGACTAGAGGGGAGTAGAGGGGACAGGCCAGGGTAGAGACTTTTTTAGACTTCATAAGGAATTTCAGAAAAATGTATCTTAATTAGGCATTTAATCGTGACGTTATTTAATAAAGTACTTTTAGGTGCTGTGTTTCATTGCAAAAAATAACAACACCTAGTATAAAATTTCTATTTTAAACCGATTGCCGCACAAGTATCGTAGAATTACCCATATGCATATTGTGTGTGTGGAGTATGTAATTAATTAATTGTTAATATGGATTTTATGTCTGAAATAAACGAATTTTAGTTTAATTTTTTTTTTTATAGTTCTTTAGGTATTTTTGTAACTTGCCATTTCAATAGTAGCCTACAACCTATTTTCAGACCTACCAAATATACACAAAAAAATCATAAAAATCTGTTGATATAGCCGTTTCGGAGGAGTTCAGTTATAAACACAGCGACACGAGAATTTTATACAGATAAATATCATAAGGCAAAACGTATCTCGCCCTCCATTATTTGACTCCTAACAGTAGGGAATTTGATTGCTATGCTCAAGGTTTCGGTACCTGACCGGGCGGTCAGGTCAGGTGGCCTGCACAAAATGAGGAAAAATGCCCCGTTAAGAGAACATACTATAGGCTCGCCGCTACTCCGAACAAACGACTTCTCAAAACTCGTGTCGGAATGTGCATGTTGATACGCCTGGCACTTTCGCGACAAACAGGTGTGAATATGTGTAATACTCATAAAACTACCAAATACCTATAAAGCATGATGTATGTCTTTAAAATAACCTACGTTTGCCCATAAAAATTTATGTGTTTCAAGAATATCAGTTGTAATCTATTCGTCCAGATGGTAAAATTCATCATACTTCTACGCTTTTCTTTAATTATAGAATCACCATTTTATAATATATCATCGCATACACTGGTAAATGCTAAACGACCGCGTCGTCTTCGCTTACGTCGTAAAAAATAATTTGCTTAATTGAACACTTCGTAGACATTTTATTCTAAAAGAATAATTGGTTCCCAAGCGAGCTGCCTATTATTATCGAATAGTTACCCGAATATTCGGTAACTGTGAGAAAAACATTTACTCCAGATAAGATGAAACATTTTTGTATAAAAAAGGGAGGAAATGAGTCAGGTCTGGTCGAATGGGGGTCGGTAACGAGATAGCGACGCTCCAATGACCATAGTGGGGCTTCCGGTGAATAACTTGGAAATGGACATCGAGAGCCACACCTGTTGCGGTATTTTAAACAGAAAATTAACTTTTCGAGAAATAAAGTAAGAAAACTTAGCTTTAGATTGTTTTTATATAGAACCGGTATACAGGTATTTACAAATATGTATTATCAGTTCATAATGTTCATTTTTTTTCTGGTTGGAAGTATGTCTAAAATTTTACATTAGCAGACCGTTTCCGCAGACCTTTTTGAAATAATATACTAAGTATTATACAAGCTACGACAAAAACAGCACTACCTACTCACTAAACCTAATGATGACTAATGATTGCACGAACTAATCAAAACGAGGAAACTAATAAAACGAAACAGGACACCTACCCAGGGACGCAGACCAAAAAAAACTTCCAAAACTTCGAATCGGACACTTTTTATTTTTATTTCCACATCCCAAAAGACCGATTAAAAAATTCGGCGCTAAAAAGAATAACACCGTGAGTCTATTACTCGTATAGCATGTCATCGACGGTTCATTAAAATGCGATGACTTAACATAAACACCATAGTGGACTTCATTGATAGCCTCTGACGTAGGTTTGAGTACACAAAAACTTTCATTATTTGCCAGGCAATCGTAATTCTTATTGCAATGACCTAAGAGTTACAAGTTTTCGTCAAAGTAAGAATTCACTGGTTCGCTTTGGAATGAAAGATCGTTTACAATAGCATTTCATTCCGTGGAATCCATTGATAAGTCCGATGCTACCAGTGTTACAAGACGCTTATCTCACGAGCCATCGCTGTGTCGGTGAAAATTACTTCCGATATACTACGCTTTATTAAGGAGAACAAATGTTACATTTATTTTTTAAAGCTTTATGTAAGCCAGT
This sequence comes from Eilema depressum, assembly GCA_914767945.1. Classification (NCBI taxonomy): domain Eukaryota; kingdom Metazoa; phylum Arthropoda; class Insecta; order Lepidoptera; family Erebidae; genus Eilema; species Eilema depressum. Next base: position 9,726,464 of record OU612026.1, read on the forward strand.
TTTATTTAATACCACCCAGGTTGGTAACGAGTATAAGCCCCCTTTTAAAGCAAAAGATAGAAATACTACCTACCTACTCCGTATACCGGTACCTTAAAAGGAGTTTATACCTACTAAGCTGGCTCATACGCAATCCGTTTCACGTTCTGACTGACGGACAAGACATAATTTGGCGCAGACTTTCCTCTCGGAGCTGAGAAGTTTTAGTAGAAATCCAATATAAGCCACATCACCGCTGTCTTTATGATGTTGTGGTTCAAACATAAAAACAAAAGAACAAATTAAAAGATATTAAAAAAAATAAACAGATACCATCAATTAAAAATTATGAAGAATATTCATAGACTATAAAATCACTTATATGGTTAATTTTATTATTTTTAATTGGATTGGTGTCGGCTTTTATTTTGTAACCATATTGAGCTAAGTATTAATCACGGAACAATTTTATATAGGACGTATACCATAAAAGATTTCGTGTTTGAATTTGGAGTAATCTCTCCAGGGTAATAGGTACTATTCCCCTTTTTGATCTCGGGGTTAACGAAACAAATAGGTAAAAATGTCATTAAGTGGTCCCTTCACTAAACTAAAGTTACACCTATAAGAAAAAAATTCAAGAAACCGAACATGCCATGGTCATCTGTTGGCCAGCAAGTGGTCTTACGATGGAGTACGCTTTCTCTCCAGGTCAAAAGGACTTATCAGCTAGTTCTGCGTGACGGTGACCTGGTGTTACTGAAACCATATAGCCACGACTTAAGTAGGTACCTACATGTATTAAAATCTGCTCCAGTACCTCTTAACGCCCTTAACATAAATTGATACTATAGTGAAAAATATAATAGCAGACAGGAAATTCACCACAACTAAAGTAACCATGTGGGTATCCTCTGAAAACCTGCATTACCGCTCATTTTCTTTCTCTTGCGGATATTAACCCCACTTGGGCTTTCGAACTTCTCTGCTAAAACCCATGATTTTTATTGTTAGCAAAAAGTAAAGTAGACAACAATAACTTAATAATGTGCTAATCTTTTACCATTTTACTACTGCTTACCATTTTGCGCTTTGGACGTTATGCGCCCAAACGAATATTACCATATGCAAAAAGCCACTCGATATCAAATAAATATTATGATAAACATTTCCGGAATTAGTCAGGCAGAAAATACAAAAAAGAACACAGTAAACCTGGTTTATACTCTGAATGTTTTTTTTCTTTTCTGCAAAAAAAGAAAGCTAGATTAAACTAACTATTTACTTTCCAATGCCGTGAGAAAACATTCTCCTTTGAACTTTCAGTGAGTACTTAGAAGAAGAGGGGAAAAAACGAAATGAGACAGTTATAAATTATTGTGCCGTGAAAATTACGAATTTGTTGCAAAATTGAATGCTTTGAAGGCACTTTGTGGACCGATTCTGTTTGGAATAAATTAATTATGGCAATTTATGTCGATTTTCCATCGTTACCAGCGACCGACACCGTTTAAATTCCAATTTTGTACCTCGGTTGATCATTATTGTTTACATTATCGTAAATTTTGTTGTACCACTCAAAGTCATGTTCGTTTTTTTTTCACAAATTAATAACTAAACAACAGTCTATTAGTACAATAAACAGACCCTTTTTAGTTTCAATTTATGTACCCGTATCGAAACTGAGGGTTTTGTTTTCAACTACAAATGATTACGTCTGTAAGATTAGTTGTTATTGTTGTTTGGCTGGTGAAAATTATTGTTTAGTAAATTTTTTACTTATTTTTCATTGGGTTCGACTTGAAAACTATTCTTCGCGTACTTATGTAAGTTCAAGACAATTTTGATTAGAAGTAAATTCCATTTTGGATATTCTACGAGAGTACCGAGTTTCGCTTTCTTAACTCTTACAATTTTTCCTTCTCCTTCTTAATTTTCCACCTTGGGCCATTCGATGCCGCTTTTTGTTTCTTGAAGTCGTTGTTACCTTTTATTTATTAGAAGATTAAATGTTTGAAGTTAACTGTACCGCAGAAAACCAAAAGATACAATCAAGGCGCACTAAGCAGTAGCATTATTTAGAAGACAAATCTCATTCGCCTCCTCACCATCACAAATCACGTACGTTCGCAAAAAGTTTCGTAGCACTTAGCGTAGCATTTTGCTTAACAACTGCCGGTAAGCATACATGACTAGCATTACAAAAATATATTTCGTATTACATTATCCAACGGTTAGACATAGTTTATCCCCGACCTAGATTTATAATATACCTGCACTAGGTAATAAAAGGGGTTTATGTTACCTTGATTGCTTATATATAAAGAATTTCCATTCAATTCATGTAGGTAAACCGAAATATTTGGGTCGTGAAGGTGATGTCAGACCACAGCGGCATACTCTTAGAAACATGGAAGCGGAGTAACACTCCTTCACAAAGTTACAAACCTTAGCAGAAGAATTCATAAAGTACGGTAACCGCTTACCTTGATTACCCTATAAATGTAGGACATCCTATGCCTACTTTATGAATGTTATATTGAACAGTCTGTCAGTCGTATATCAAAAGTCCATTTGATTTATTATATCACATCAAAGCCACATTTAACCAGCCAATTACTTCACTCTTAATATCCATTACATACTATCTTGGATTAGTCAATCATTTACCCACTGTAATCGTATATTCAGTAAGTCATGTACTATTCTATTGTGCGACTAATATTAAGCTCCGATGTGTGCTCATTCATCTATTGAATTCTATTAATAGCACATGTTCGACCACTCGAATGGACAGCTAAACCAAATAGTCTATTTCATCGGAAATAGATCACGCTTGAGTAAATAGAATCTGACCACGCATGAAAACTAAAGCTTTGTGACAGTCCCCAGCTTCAATAAAACTCTATTTATTTTCATATGTAAGTACATAAAATGTATGAATATTGGATCCTTTGATATATTCAGAAACTTTTATTTTACATTGGAATATACCAATACATATTAGAAAATAAATCTAATATGTATAAGCTTGAAATCAGTATTTGATGTTAGACTTTGTCTAGGTCTGCAATTTAGTTAAAGTTTTAGAGGGATTTGTGGTTTGAATTTTGCTTGAATGAACTCAACATGATTTTGATAATACTACGATGATCATAGAAATGTGATTGAAGGTGATTATAGATTCGATCAAGGTTGAATATATTGTTTGAATATTTGAATTATTGCCTATTTGTATCTTTAATATGAGTTCGTACAGACATTACTTGGAAAATTTGGAACCTTGGAAAATTATTACAAGTGATACAAATAGGACATAGTCTCAAACAGTGTAGTTGGAAAGTAACAGTTTATACAGATTAGTTTGGTTACCATATAGGCGTGCACACCTTAATTTATGGCGAGAAAAATACAGTTAACAATGAGACAAGAGTGCTCATTCCTTCGCGTATCTTACTAAACCGTCTCTGAAATGTTTTATACCGAAGCTTTAATTTAGGTACTTGGCACTGGGTTTCAGTTAGGTTTTAAATACATAGCTTTAAATGTGAATATTGGTGTACAAAATTTTCAGATTGTGAAATTTTTGTAACAGCAGAATTGAAATACAAACAGTACAAAAAATTAGAAGCACAATAAATGATATGACGATGTCAAATATTCTTACCACTCTGCATAGTATTACATCTATACTATTATTATAATTGTAAAGTGGCCGCATTAGTACATTAGAGATTTAAAAAAAAAACTTGGGTCATGTTTTAATAACAATACAAAAATTTATTTAATTTCATTATATTGATATAAATAAAAAACTAATGACATTGAATACATTAATATTTAATTGGGATTCTTGTGTGTTTGTCGTGTTTTGATGCGGTTTTTTTAACCGACTTCAAAAAAGGAGGTTCTCAATTCGTACGCAATTTTTTTTTTAAATTTTTTTTTGTATGTTTGTTACGCGATTGTGAAGCCAATTCTAGACGGATTTTGAAAATTATTTTTCTGTTCGTAAGTAGATTATTCCGAAGTGGTCCCGAGATGATGGGTTTCCGAGATTAGACCAAGGAACTCTTCAAAAAGTACCAGGAAATCAGCCGCGATAGCTGCAATGGCATATTATTGCAATGTTCCTGCCATTACACATCATAACATCACGCCTGAGTCCTTTGAAGGGGTACGCAGAAGTATTCAGAATATTCCGCTATATTTCCGGTGTATATGCATTGATTTTAAAAATTATTTTTGAATAAAACTTTAATATTTTTTTTATTTAGCGTGGCCGGTTCGATCTGTAGTGTAGCGTCAGCAGCGCATGTACAGTCAGGTCACTATACATGCGATGTACAGTCGTGAGACTGTACAAACTCACTAAAAAGAGAAAAATAAATTCATTTTTAACAAAAAAAGTTTAACCGACTTCAAGAAACGAAAAAGAGGCACTGAAAAGCGAAAAATAACTTAATTTACAGACATACTGATTTATTAGAAGTCGGTGCCAGCCAACTTTGTTTGTTGTGTCTGAACTACGTTACTATGATGCAATCAATTGAAATATGGCCTCCTTTGGGCTAGGCACCGACTTCTAATAAATCAGTAAGTCTGTAAATTAAGTTATTTTTCGCTTTTCAGTGCCTCTTTTTCGTTTCTTGAAGTCGGTTAAACTTTTTTGTTAAAAATGAATTTATTGTTTGAATGTTTCTTAATTAGACTTAAAATCTTATGTAAGTTTGATCGCAACCGGTCTTGTAGAATCGGAGATAATGACCAAACAACGGGAACACCGACATCCACGCGGATGGATCTGCGGGCATAAGCTAGTTTTGTTTATAAAGTTCTTTAATTATTGAATTGAAGCATTCTTGTATTAAAATGTATCTACATAATATATAAAAGAAAATTCATACGCCAACTACACCATTATTTGTATCGAAGATAAGCATAACGCCGGGATACAAGGTTGCCTGAACCATTTACCTATACTTGCTAGTTTAAGTATTCCTGACCAGTCAGGGGTGGCGCACTCCACGTAAACGATTAATTTTAGTATCATTTAAAACTAGCTATTACCCACGATTCCGCCTGCGAGGTTGTCGCTATCAAAAATAACTTAATATGTCCTTTCCCAAACTCTATTCTATCTCTGTACTAAATTTCTCATAATCGGTTCAGTGGTTTAGGCGTAAAAGCGCGATAGACTAACAGAAAGACCGAAAGACTTGCTTTATTAGTATGGATATGGATTACTATATTGTATAATCAGCAGGTGTTGTTATAGGTATTTTGCGTCCTAAGTTTATAAGTGTTTTAGGAGGCCGGTGTCCGTTTACTATTTTTGATTGAGTTGTTGGCTTTTCCGGGAGCAACTGCCGTCAAATCACAACAACCCTGAGGGGGAGCTTCCAACTCCCAACCGCAAGAGCATTTGTTTATATGGTACCATTAGGTACTTTATAGGAGACTAGCTATTGCCCGCGGCTCGGTCCGCGTGGATGTCGGTTATCGCGACCATACATAGCCTATGTCCTTTCCCAAGGTCTAATCTATCTCTGTACCAAATTTCGTCAGAATCCGTTCAGTATTTTACGTGAAAGCGTAACAGAGAGGCAGACTGACAGTTACTTTCTCATTTGAAATATTAGTAGATATGGCTAACATTAAGTAATCATTGTAAATATATATTATTATTAATACTTATTGTAAATATCCATATTTGTTGAAAATGACAGGAATTTCATATAACTTTGCTAGCAACCCTAGCGTTGTTGCTGCAATGCCGTTATGTTCTCAACAAAGGAATAACTTCTATTTATATCAGAATAAATATCGTTGAGTAGAGTAGACTATTAAAATGAAGCTTTCTTGAGGATCAAAGTAAAGGGCTTTCTATACTCATACTATTTATTTATCGATTCTGGGACTGAGTAGGTATCTAAATGTGCCATATGTGGCTGTGTAAGCAATATTGAAAACGAGAAAATATGATAATGTTGATAAAACTTCGTAGTTTTTCTTCGATTTGTTCCGATTTGGTCAAATACTGCCCTTGCTCTCAAATACACTACACTAATAGTAGAGCTTTTCATCAGTTTTAATCTTAATAATAAATACCAATTTAGGCACTAAAAGTAGCTGAAGTCGATTTGAATAATATGTAGGTATAAAGTGACTGCTATAGCTTAATTAATTGGATAAAGTACCACTCATATATTCACGCCTTTATTCCCTCCGAGTTAGCTAGATACAACAGATAGAGCTACTGTAATTAAACCTTTCATGAAAAACTAATTTCATTATAATTATTATTTCTATAGGTCTGATGTATTTATATCGGACCTTACTTGACAATTATAATTCCTGACCAGTCAACCTTAGTTTGATGCAGAGATTTGTCAAGATTATGAGTGTTCTTGTTCATTATGACTGCCTCTGTGGCGTAGCGGTAGTGAACGCGGCTGCTACGCAGGCGGCGCGGGTTCGATCCCCGCTCAATGCAAACATTTGTATGCATGAATGTGAACATTTGCATTGGTCTGGGTATTTTCTATGTATAATATGTATCTATGTATTTACAAAAAAAATGTATCTAAGTATGTTTATCCACAGTCTAGAACCCGTATCACAACCTAGTTAAGCTATGCTTACTTTGGGTCTAGTTACGATTGTGTAGAATGTCCTACAATATTTATTTATTTATTTATTATTAGGTCCCGAGTTCGATTACCGAAATGGGCTATTATTCATGGATTTTCCTCTAACGAATGTTTTCAACGTCTGTTTACTTATAACTCCGGGAATAAAAAAAACTAAATTTGTTTTCAGATGTTAATACACTTCTGTCAACCCCCTCAGAAATATGAAGATGTGGATAAAAAATAAAAGATTTAAACTAAAAGATTTTTATGTCACTAGCAGCCAACAAATTTGACTTCTGTTTATGATCATGTTTAATTATTCCCACGAAATTAATATTCAGGAATTACTTCATTTTGTGAACTCATTACTAGTAAGGGATAGACTTAACTAACATGTACTTCTATGATGTTCGTTATCTTGTTTATATTGTTGATAGTAGTGGTTTACATACAGAGCCTGCTAAATTAGAGTCAATTGAAAGTTTTCCTCGCCCAGAAAGCGTTAGACAATTAAGAAGTTTTCTTGGGTTATGATCTTATATTGGTAAATTCTACATTCTCTGATCACCTAGATTATTTAAATAAAATTCATAAAATTCTTAAAGATGAATAAAATAATTTTTGGAAGTCAATTAAGTATAATAATTATATTTTAAGTTAATCATGACTAAATTTCATATAATGAACAAAGCATACAAAGATATATACTATGTATTTAAAGGTGCTATACTCCTACATATTCATATTCAATATTCATAAAATTTAACATCTTAATAATTAAAGCCTTCTTATATTTATTTTACAAATTCCATTTGACAAGTGTCCATCACAGCTAATCCAACTGAAAGTATAAGTATTAAACTCAGATATTCAATACTGAAATAAAAAACCGCTTAAATGCCGCGCATAGTTTATTAGAAGAGGACAAACATATTTCTGTCACTATGCAGTGAATGGGCAGAACTCGTCCCCTCCAACTGCGCAAGCGCCTGTTTTGGTACCACACTCGGGTGACAAACATTTCCACCTGATTTCAATACTGGATAAACATTATTTTTATACCTCACCAGTATTATTTGAATAATATAAATGTGTTGAGCTCACTTACGATTCGAGGATTCTTTAATGTTGTCATTTTTTTCCTATTATTGACATGCAGTGCCGAATTTTTAACTAACCAACAGTTTAATTTAACGTTTTGTCGGTAAAAAAAGTTTATATATTAGTAAAAATTCGTATTAAAAATTAAAATTCGGGCATCCGCCGCATGGCTCCACTACAGCCTCACACTCGTATAGTGGGAGTATACCATGCACTCACCAACACAGCGACAGCCGAGCCCTCAATACGGCCTCCTGCCGACACGCACACCACCACGGCGCGCCGTGTCTGTACGTACACAGGCACTCTCAGTTCTCTACACAACCTCCTCTACTGCACTCACGCGCACTAAAAAAAGATAACGCGATCTATCGATCTTTTTCCAAATTCAAAAAACGACGTCGCAAGATAGCCTTCTTGACTATAGTTGGATATAACTGACGTCTACCATCGAACGCGTCGCTACATCACCAATATTTATTCCAACCACAATATTTATGACATCGTAATTAATTAAACATGTCGTTTTAATTATGTAAATACAAATGGGTGATAATCGATTTAAATTATGTGTTTTGATCTCGTTCGCTTAATTTAATGTAAACAGACATTTATCATATTTGTGGCGTTTTTACGGTGTTAACGTTTAGATCGTATAAATTTCGACGTGATGTTTTTTGTTAAGGCTAGCTGACAGTTGTGTGCCGGTACTATGTTTGAGCTTCGCTAAAAGTGATACTGACTCTGTGTTCTACTAGTTTAATGGAATCGCACTGAATCTCATACCATTATGGAACGTCACCAAAATGGTATGGATGTGTGGGTAGGTAAGGGTATTAAGTTTTCGTATTATTTATAACAACATTAACGAAACTTAGTTTTAGTATTTCAATCTTGTATTTATTAACAAAATAAGTTTGTATAACAATAGTTTCAATGATACCTACTTTTAAACTAATTGTAAGTTCTTGTAACCTAAACATGATAACATGATAACTAAACGTCTATATTACGAATAACGTTAATGAAATAATATTTATAGGTATACCTATAAGTTTATTTGTGCCTATCTATCGTTATATCACCGATCGTGTGTGTTGTGCACTAAGTATTAACCAAGACGTACCCAAAAAATTGGTGATTCTTGGGCAGGTCCAAATTCTTAGTACTTTTATCTATGTATTGATATACCTGTCATATTATAGCTATCTTAAAGTTAATATTGATGTTAGGGCAAGGGCGCGTCAACCAACTGGGAGGATTGTTCATCAACGGTCGTCCTCTGCCGAACCACATCAGGCTGAAGATTGTGGAGATGGCTGCTGCGGGAGTGCGTCCTTGCGTGATCTCGCGGCAGCTGCGCGTTTCGCACGGCTGCGTCTCCAAGATACTCAATAGATACCAGGTGAGTGATAACTTACAAAGAGAAATGAAAAAGACAACAATAGTAGGTATTTCATTGAACATTTCAGACTAAAACATGAAAAAGTAATTCCAAATACTATTTGACAGAAACGTTAGATTAATTATACAATTTGGATATGAAACGATAGTAAAAATTATGGTTAAAGTTTAAACTGAGTTATTCCATTTTATGTACAAACTTTGAATTAAAATTCAGAATTACAAGATTCTTAGAAATAACGACCTAACTAAATGATCTATAACTTCCTCAAAAACATAAAGCAGAGGTTTAATTGTTTTCTAATTTGAATCAAGTTTTGAAGAGAATAATAACTTTTAATAGCAGTCTCTCACGTGACCATTGTTATTGTTGCAAGGTGTTAATTGTTATATTCGTTTTTATAATGATTCAGGATTTAGATAACAAAAAAAAACAAAAAATCATTATCATTAGGTATGCTATTGATGATCCGACTTTGTTCGATGAACATTTTTGAAACAACCAATTCTGATAGAGAACAATAATTTTTATTAGGATCATTTCAACTTCGATTAGGTATCGCATGTTCTTTTAGTCTACCCTTCTTCTTCATCTAAGCTTCAATTGTGGTTGCATTCAACACTTGCGCTTTAGAGCTCAACATTCACTTGCCTACTCCTCCTATCCAAAAATTGTTTAGCTCTGAACACTTCTAGTCTAATATTTAAACCCTAAATACAATTAGAACTAAATATCATTAACATACTAAGTATTTCAGGTTTACACTAAGTGAGTAAAACAGAAGATAAAAAGTTAACCTAAGTAAACTTCTGAAATATACGAGTACATAGGAACGTCTGCTCTATAATTAATAAATCAACTACGTAAAAACCAAGTTTCACACTTCTACTGAAGACAAAACGCCACCAGTGAATATTAAAAACATTTTCACACTTTTCATTGATGTACTGCCTGTGTATATCGACTGGTCAGCCGTCAAACAATTGCCATTGATCTCTTGCCCAGTCGAGCCTGAAGGTTCGTTTTCACCACCGTTCCTATAGGTACTATACAGTATACACTACAATAATAGCGATTGTTTCGCTCAGGAAACGTTTCGCCACGCTCCACGAGTATAGGGAACGACCTCAGCTACTACCTGCTTGCATGCATCCTAGAATATCACCACAAAAATGTTAGAAACTTCTTAATGAATCTGATTTTGAGTATTAAACTTATGGTTGAACCCTATTCAGTGAAGCTTGGCTTCACTTAAAATCATTAGTTCAGTGTCTCTTCTAATTTGTTATATATAATGACTAAAATCCTGAAAAGATTTTATACTGAAAATCCTAAAGAATCCTCCAATAACCTAAAGAAACTTAAAATGATATGAAAGATAAACTTGCAAATACGACCACTAACGGGCACTTTTGAAACAGGACGAATTAAATCCAAAATTGTTGTTTATAATTAAAAGTTTCACATAATACTATATTTTATTAACACTTTATGCCAAGTGCCAAGCCTCGCTGAAAAAGATATAGTTTTAAGTAAGCGTATCTAAGCACATTGTTTTAGGTGATGGAGAAAAAAAGACATACTACAAATTATTAAATTTCCAAACTTGTACAAAAACCAGTTAAACTAACTTAAATGAATAATTAATAGTGACATTAAAATATAATAATAATTAATTATTAGACCAATGCAAATAATGCTATTATAAATAAAAAAAACATTTTGTAATGTTTAAATAAAGAAGGATATTTTTTTTCAGAACTCTTATTAACATTCTACATTGTATTGTACGAGTAATAGATAAAACTCTAATAGAGTATATGGGGTCTAAGCCCAACAAACGATGGAGACTTCGTGGACGTTGTATTCGTTAATGGACGTTATAATCGTTCACAGACGTTCTATTCGTCGAATAGAACCTCAATCGTTGTTCTTTTCGTCGAATATCACGTCAATCGACGTCCTTTTTAAAGTATTTTATAAAAAAATGATAGGTACTTATTTATTTCTGTTTTTCGCGGTATTATCTAAATAAAAATATAAGAACAATGCATAATATATACAAGCCTGCAGGTTCAGGCGTTAAAGAATTCTTCCCCATCGATGTCAACCGGAAGGGCGGCCAGAATTGAATAGCAGTACCAATTCTTTGCGCGAGGAATAAACCAGTCCTCTGGTCACGGCGTTTAGATATTTATGATACTTATTATACTGAAGTTAGATCAAAATAATTCAGTATAAATAGTCTGAAGCACGTTTTATTGGTAGTTTTATATGATGGAGCATGGAGCACTTATAACCTATTTTATTCAATATTTAAACGAACGTAGGCAAACAGTCCCTGAATATCGAAGTAGTGCGCACTATAAGTAATATTGTACTTCACAAACAAAGTGCTATTACCTAAGTACTACCCAAGTAGATAGAAAAAATGGTTATATTTATTTAATCTAACAGATTCTGTATTCAAAATAATTTTATATTTATTCAGCTCTATGTTCAGTCTACCATCGTATTTATTATTTACTAGCTATTGCCCGCGGCTCCGCCCGCGTGGAATTCTGATCCCGTTCATCGCTGATATATAGCCTATATGTCAATCCAGGGTATAATCTATATACATACCAAATTTCAACCAAATCAGTCCAGCCGTTTATGCGTGAAAGAGTAACAAACATCCACACATCCACACATCCATTCTCACAAACTTTCGCATTTATAATATTAGTTGGACTATGTTCAGTCTATCATCGTATTTATTATTTAATGGGCACTTAGACTGACCGCTTTGTCAAGCGTGTACCAGTCGACTAGTGACCCCCCCGAGTCCTGCAATTTACACACTGATAAAACACGAAAATATAGACTTGTTACTACTTTTATTAAAAATAAATGTGTGTTTGCCCTTCGCTCTTTGTGCGCATTAGGTCATTTGGCAGCAAACACTGAACTAAAATTAATTACTTGTCATTGTTGACCTTTTGAAGCCTTTACTTTAATCAGAATTTAAAATGGACTGTCGTCAAAAAAATTACAAAATTTTACCATTACTTACATGTATACATATTACCTACCCATAACTATGTCACTAACAATAATAGTTTTTAAATTCTGTATGATCTGTAAAGTAAACATACGCGTATTTATAATGATCAACAAAGATCTCGGAGTGTTTGCTCATGAAAACTAAGTGACCGTTACATGCATCTACTTTTTATGATTAAATTAGTTTTCATTTTATATCAAAGATGTTTACATAAAATACCCCCGCCAAGACTGAAATTTTGGCCATAATTGGTTTTCGTCTCTCCCATAGAAACTATACACTTAGCAGGCATTCTCAGCTCTATAAACTCTCAAATTCTTATAGTATACAATCGTTCCGTCACGTATAGAAAGTGGCGTATATCTTGACCCTAAATCGCAAGAGCAACGAGGCCCTGACGCGCGCGTGTTGGTTTGACATAATTTATGACTGGTGGATTTGAGCTCCTCCGCCGCAGGCACCCAAAAACGCGTACGCGCATTTTGAGCACATTTTCGGGTCACGGTCTATACCAGTAAATATAGACGTGACAATAGTCCTTACTTTTGTAAGGTCTACTGCCACCTCGGGTCGGGTTTTTTGTCAAAACCCTTTTACTAAACTTATAATAAAACGATCTCTCTCGCCTAGGAGACGGGTTCAATTAGACCAGGCGTGATTGGGGGATCGAAACCAAGAGTTGCGACTCCTGAAGTTGAAGCAAGAATCGAAGAGCTCAAGAGGCAGAACCCGGGCATATTTTCGTGGGAGATACGAGAGAAACTTATCAAGGTGAGCTATCTGACTTGTAATTTATCACTAGTTTACAGCTTTATATACTCACAATCATGTTCAGGGGAAAAGTCTAGGGGTATTAGCTTAACTTAGATCGAAATTAATTAAGCAGGGCAGTAAGCAGCTATCATCAAAACTACACAAGTATAAGGTATATAAATGACATTTCTACCTTTCAGCCCATCCTTCGTTCTTTAGGGCTCTTCGCTTTAAACAAATAATACTGATTTAGAATTCGAACCATACCGCGGTCACTGGTATTCACGTTAACTTGTCCAACAGACCTTAATGCCCGTTAGAGAATAACTTTTATTCAATCCTAACTTCCCAATCGAGAACCTAGGATTAAATAACTCTTTCATACTTCAACCGCGCTGAAGTCCTGACAAAGTCCTGACATCCCATTAAAATTACTTTTTGTGCCGTCACCCCGTCTGAGGTTATAACATGAATAGTATACTATGTCATTATCATCAATATCTTAGCGCTATGTCTCAATTACATCTGAACAAAGTGAGAGATATTATATTTATTTTAAAATAAAAAGCTGCAATACGTGAATGTTGTGCTCCAAAACTGTCATCGATCACTTTGAAACTTAATACAGCCGCGGACAACAACCAGTATCAAATAATATTCAAAAACTTCGTTTGTTTAAAAAATTTCAGCACTTAATTTTAGGAACGAACCGAGTAAAAAATGTACGCATAACTTCTGCTTAACTAACCTGCCTTTGAAGTGCAAGCCCAGGGTCAACCTTCTTGTGATCGTTAATCGCCTTTCCTGTCCCAAGAACTGTTAATTTCATTAATATTCAATCTATGCATTTCTATTTTCTAAATATATCATACTAGCTATTGCCCGCGGCTCAGCCCGCTTGGATGTCGGTTATCGTGACCAAACATAGCCTATGTCCTTTCTCAAGGTCTAATCTACCCCTGTACCAAATTTCACCAAAATCGGTTCAGTGGCTTAGGCGTGAAAGTTTAACAGACAGATAGACAGACAGCGTTACTTTCGCATTTATAATAATAGTATGGATAGTGGGTAGTAGGTACTCATTTTAATTAATGGTACTATTTACAAGTAACTGAATAAGCGATTAATTATATTTACCCACTTGATTGTATAATGGAATTCAACTCTATAGCCTTAAATCCGCGTTATTGGATTTGTTCATGAAATATTGTGTAATCAGATTAGTTGGCGTAGTTGATAATTAATGTTACTTTGTCAGAATCATATCTATGTGTTTTCGTTATGATACACTTGCCGAAAAATTTCATAATCTCAAAATTTAGCTTTGTCTGATAAACAGACAATATTATGTCCCTTCTTGCCCCATGGAGTTTTCACTCAGTAACCATAACAAGACTGTCATGAAACTGTATAACTTTTTACTATATCTAACATTCATCATTATCTGAAATAGCCATAGGAAGTCCACTGCTGGACATAGGCCTCCCTTATAAATCTCATTACTTAGATGATTTTAATACATAGAGTAATATTAAACAATTTTTGCAGTAAGATCTAACCTCTGTAACGTGCCTGCATCGCGGAGAGCATAATTTCAACTTAAAACTCAGGATTCGATTCAAAAAAGAAGTACCTATAATTCAATACTGGACAATATTTTACAAACGTTAATAAGGCAATGAGCAACCATGATACACATTACAGGAGGGCGTGTCCGATCCACCCAGCATTTCGTCGATCTCCCGACTACTCCGCGGTGGTGCACGAGATCCAGACGGCAAAAAAGATTACAGCATCGATGGCATACTTGGAGGTAAGCTGATCAAAGCCTTTCTGAGTTATTTGCGGCAAGTTCCAGTCTTTGTGCCCACGCTAACTGAATACTTTGTTATTAAACCTACGCAAGCCTGATATTATAAGAGACTTTGTAAGGAGCTTAGTACAAGAAAATATTGTGAAATAAAATTCGTTCTTACATTAAAATGTAACAAAAGTATACAATTTAGTGCACAAAATTAGATTTACAATAAAAACGTAAACTTTTCGTTACGCGTATCAGCTGAACATTTTAACTTCCGATAAAATTAAAAATTCAATCGCCCCAACAAATATTGCGCAACTTCCCATCAGCCACAAAAGGTTATTTTGCGACATTAACAGCCGCAACCTGTCAAAGCTTTCTCACGAGAGTTCAAAAAATCAATTTCCGCACACAAATCTTACGACGTCATTGTTACCATTTGAAATATTGAAGTTTGTTCTCGATGTTTCAAAGGGCGGCGTTCGTTTTGCGAATGGGGCAAATTTGTGAAAAAGGTGACCGACACTTTGTCGGGCCGCAGTCACCCGCCGCGCTTTCGATAGTGCTGAAATACGAACAATCTACGTAACATGTTTTGGTTGTGGTGTCATTGTTGCTATATTTTGTCGCCAAGTTTAATTGTGCTTTGAAAGTGCCGTATGTACCTGTTGTCGTTAGAGTTTCCTGTGCAGTCATGCCGCCTACTTCGACCGCCAAAGTTCCATACAACTTTGCGTATGTTTCTATTTCCGTAAATATGTTTGTGTTTGCTATCAATAAATTAAATCAATACATATTTAATATACAATTCGTGAGAACCTATCTATACTCGTAAATTTTAAAAGCTCCTTGCCTTTTGCACTCTACATAATTTTCGCCTATTATGAGAATAAAGATTCTGAAGTAACGATAAGACAAATAAGACGATTAGATTCCAAAGATTATAAAAATTGTTATACATCAATTATTATTTATTGTTTTGGTAGTATTCAGCAGCTTCTGAGGGCGTTTCTTGTTGTGGGGTTCTGCTATATTTGCTCATTACTAGGATCATAGTGATTAGCTGATTTCAGTATTCATCCTCAAAGAGATTCAAATATTATAGCAGTAATAATTATAAAACTAGCCCTGCAGCCGTATTTTATTGATTAGTTGAATTAGTACCTGCGTACACAATTCGCGATTCCGCATTATAATTGGAGCCACATAAATTTCGTAAAAAATGTACACCCACCTGTGTTATACATTAATTACTCTCGTAAGTACGTATTAATTTCATTATTTCGATTTGATTAGTTATTTTAAGAACATCATTTCTATCTCAGTACTGGGTATTTGCAGGTGGGCAGGACCACGAAAGGTCCTTGAGCTATCCATTAACTCAAGGAGCTGGACCGGTTGGATTGGAAATAACCCCTTGTGAGTGACTTTATAGTAACGTGAACTAGCATCTGTAAGCAAAATATTTTTGTTGTAACTTCGAGTCTTTGTATTTTTACATTTCTAATCGAGAACTTTGTAAAAAGTATGCTTTATCTCACGCCTGTATATAACCAAAAGGTATATTTCAATTGCGTATATTTTATTTCCATGGCATATTGCTTTACGGTCACATATTTCTAGAGAGGACTATTTTGATGATAAAACGAAATTGTTAACCCAAGAACCCAAATAACAGTATAAGCCATTTGACAAAATTAAAAACAATTAGTGTTGTCAGTAATAAGTTAGTGTAACTTAGTAATAACGTTTACTTTTATTACGTTACGTACATTTGTGTTCCGTTGGTAATAGAATTTGACACCAGAGCTGTATTTGAGGCTATTTGGGTAATAGTTATTTAAATTTGGTATTTGACTAGGGTGAACATAATCGTTTCGTTTTCTCTAGAGGAATAGACTAGAATAGTAGAATAGATAAGCAGTATCTAAAAAATTAATTTAATTTAAACAAACGATATAAAAAAATTGCTCTCTTCGAACTAAACGTGACGTGACGTGAGCACAGCCCCTCTAGACAAGTGGCAATTCGTTGCTCGGCGTATGATGGGATAGAATGCCAAATGTATGGGATTTGACGTATATGACAGGCGTCAACGAATGTCAAAAACGTCAAATCCTATACATTTGTCATTCTATTCCATCATACGCCGAGCAACGAATTGCCACTTGTCTAGGGGGGCAGGACCATTATTCTTATTAGCGTTATTGATACAGAGATATTCTTATAAGACATCTATATAGTTCGGATTGCGACAATATGCCATCACGTCATCTGGTGTTAAGCTATAGACGAAGTCTCAGAAATGAGAGTCAGGAAAAAGTATAAACTCTACCAATAAGGCGTACACATTTTCTTTGTTATTGAAGTAGTGTAAAAAAGTAATGTTTAAACGAATGGATCTTTAGAGACACTTCAGTGAAACATATTTATACTTATTATATTAATGTAATAAGTAATAAAATACAGCATAAAGGTACCACCATTGTATATTCACTCCATTAAGAAATAAGAGCGTGAAGTGTACGACTTTTATTCACCATTTTATTAGATAGGCAAGTAGGTGGACGCTCGATAACTTCTTAACGGTTGAAGTATGCAATCAGAGTAATAATTACACCATAATATCGAATTTATGACCCATTCAAATGTAATCAACAACTGCAGGTACAGACCACGAGTTCAAACTAGACTTCTCACGAAGCTATTTCATGTAGATATATGTTTAATTGGCAAGTCATGTTTGCTAGGCTTTAGATGCGCCTATAATATAATATACTTCCTCAATCTACCACTAACAATGGACAGATGTTTCGTGCACAAAATTAGATCTTATGGCAGTTTATTCTTAGGATTTCTAGGTAAAAAAAAATTGACGTCACGTTATTTAAAATTAAGTGTTGATGTTAAAACATGAAATTCTTGATAGATAAGTTGTCATTATTTAGTTATTACATTAGTCCAGACACAATAGTTTTTGATTTTAATTTTTGCTAACTTTAAACATAGGTATATGTAGACGAGAAGGGGCTGGGTGCCTATGAATTTTAAGGAGAAATTGATTAAAATTTTAGAAATCCTAATGTGACCTCGTACAATAAATTTCGAAATATGAATATTTTTCGAAATATGAATTTATCTCTTGGAATTGTGAGGAAAACTATAAGTTTCATAGTAATAGACTCAGACTAAACCTTATTTTTTTCTCAATTTCGTAATACAAATTAATAAAACATTTATCATCAAGCCCTAGTTACATTTAATGTTCTCATTGCGTAACTTTCAGTATAGATTAGACACGATACATAAACATGTAAGTACTGCAATAGAGTGCGACATTACCTACAAACGACGTAGACCGAGCAATCAGCTTTCACAGTCACATCAGAGCAAAACAAAAGAGTACGGGAGGGCGATAAAATCTCGCATTTGTTTAATAACATCGGTCGTTAGAATCAACTAATGTCGCGGTCTCGCGCTTGCCGCAAAGGCGATTATCGCCGAACCTCCACAACGACGGGCGACGTATAACGCAATCACTCTATATGCGAGCTTTTAACTTGGGTTCACATGACTACATACTTCAACTTATAATTTTTGTATCTTATAAGAATAGATAAAATTTCTAAATGTAATATTATACGGACTTCTTAAAGTAACTTATCGGTCTTCTTCATAATATTTTTTACTTAGATTACACGTTCTTTGTCTATCAATGTTAAATTAATTGGTTAATTAACTTTTTGCATACTATTAAAAAAATCGATGTGACAAGGTAGACAGAATAAAAATATATGAATGTTCATCATCAATCTTTCAATGCCACTTCATAATAGGCTAGGTACATTTATAAACGCCTGTGCGATTACTCTACATAGAAATTTAAATTACCAACTGAGACTTGTTCACTAAATTACATTCTAAAATGTCACCAAAAGATTTACTTACATAATGTAAGTTGTGACAAAGTTGAAAAATGATGACATTTACCATTTCTAAAGGCAATTCAGAGCATTAAATTAGACTTATTCTTATCAGCATAGACTTTCACTGTACGTCCATGTAAACCTCGGACGTCGGACTAACACGCGCGGCCTTACAATTATTTAGTCGGCATTTATTACCACGCGTTGTATTCAAGACAATTTTGTCTCATCACATTATTCAATAAGAGCCCTCCCAGAAAGACACGAAGCTGTCCGGAAGTGACCGAAGACGGCCGACAGAGATGAACCGAAGTGCTTTTGAATAAGCATTAACAAGCTTACATCATAGTTTTATGGCGTCTCTTTACGACCTTACAGAATTTATTTTAATAAACTATTGTATGTATTTAATGTTCAGCGGAACTATTGATTTTGACGTATATACTTCTCTTCTACGTCTTCTTTAGATACTTTTTTGACTGGAATCTGACTTAGTGTTACTAATATCATGAAGGAGTAGCCAATGATTGATTTGTGTCGCTTCTGTGCTAAACAGATAGGTACTTTTATGAATAATTTTAACTGACAAGTGGGAACATAGATAGATAGCCGCGTGGTTTCCGGTAGAGTAGAATTTGGACCACCCCATCTCCTCCCTTGCGGTGTCGTACAAGGCGACTAAGGGATAGGGCTGATTAACATCAGACAGATATATAAAGCCGCAGCAGCTTCAGATACATGGCTCGAGTCAACAATAGTGCCCGGAATACAGCAATAGGCTCACCCCCTATTACGTGGGACCTAATACAATGATTGGTGAAATGTGGGTTTTAAATCACTTCTGCCTAACCCTCCAGGGATAAAGGCGTGATTGGATAAAGGTGGGTACAATTAATAGATGACCACAACAAACGGGTGAATGGGTGACGGCTCTTGTTTGAGATATTCAATTATCTGGCAGCCGCAGCCAAAATATTGACGAAATGTTTCTATTGAAATCATAATACACCGAAAATTTAATTAAGCATCTCTGTTTTGAATTGCCACAATAGGAGGTTTATGGCTTTCATTATTCTATTTACTCCTAGTACAAAATGTTGTTGTATAGTATCTATACATTAAAGTATTTTCATATTGTATTGTAGCTTCTACTCGACTATAGCTCATTTAGAACGTCGGATATTGAATATTGAAACATAGGACAGTTATGGGTAAGGCATATCTACGATGTTATTAAGAGGTTACGGGCGCAAACCCAACCCAATAAGCCTCCTGGCACAAATAAATTAGCTCTGCTTACCAGCTTGGCTGGATTAGCGAGAATAGGAACTAGTAATGTATTTAGTACTGGTTTTTAAGAAGCAATTGGCTATATAGTAGTAGTAGTAGTCTATTATGAACTCTATGAGTGATCTTTGATTGATCTGTTTCTTGCAAGATTCTAGGATTATATTTATGAACAGAATATTACACTAGCTTTTAATTCACGACACAAGATAATATTAAGTAAATTTTGAAGTAATTTATACTTTCAAAAATAACTTTCTTATCTTACTACCCATATTCCACCTGTGCGCAATACGAATATTTTAACGAAATATATCCAGAAATTATGCGAGATTGAGTAACAAACAAACAAACTTTCGCATTAATATTACCAGCAATTACCTGCGGCTAGCTACGCTCGCGTGGAATACTAATTCCACTCCTGCAACTCACATGATCTTTTCGCCAGGATATATATGATATTCCAGACTATAATCTATCTCTGTGCCAAAGATGTTCAGGCGTGATTGAGCAGCAAACATACTTCTATCCATTTGCCGAAATTAATAATCATCAG
Source organism: Eilema depressum (assembly GCA_914767945.1). Lineage (NCBI taxonomy): Eukaryota > Metazoa > Arthropoda > Insecta > Lepidoptera > Erebidae > Eilema > Eilema depressum. The sequence goes on from OU612026.1 coordinate 9,746,953, forward strand.
CTCCTTCTTACTACCTACTAACATATAGGTACCTACAAACCCATCATACTAACAAATTTTTATACATACGTATTGTTCAATTACTGTTTTTTCAGACAATGAAAATTATTAAGGTGCCTCTCATATCGAATGTAATCGAAATCCTTAATTTAAATGTTGTATTGTAGTACATATTCTTATACAAATAATCAAAACATGTTAGTGGTATTATTTTAAAATGAAGAAGCTAATAAAAGTGTAGCAAGAAACAAGCAACTCACGCCCACAAAACGCAGACGTGCTAATCCGACCATCTGTTAACATTGAAACAACCCGCTGAAACAAAGGCCGACCCGACCGTTTTAATGAACCCAGATTATGAAGGTGTTAAACCTCCGCCGCCGCTCTTTCAACTCCCAAATTATGACTTTTGAACGGAGCCGGCGCGCGCGCCTCTTCACGGGGTCACATTTCGGCAATCGCCAAAGTTTCTCTCGCCCTCTCCCACGTACAATTCATCCATAAACCTCTCGCCTTTCTTTGAACATAAATTCCCTCATAGTTTTGCTTTACTGCTGCTCCACAATGAAACCATCTGAAATGGACTTTACGACCACCCCGTAAAGTAGTAAACAGCGCTACATCACTGCGTATTTTCGATTTGTATTTAGCCTCATACGTTATGATCAGGACTTGGAACAAAAAAGACTAAATAAATCTGTCCCTGTCTCGCGCGCCAGCCGGAGAATTTGAGCAATGTAAATCATTTTATTACCATGCGTTGTTTTTTATTTGTCGCAGCCTTTGTGCTTAGAGAACTTGCCTCGTGCTTTTAATTATTCCACACACGATGCATCATTATAAAGAAAACAAATTAGTACAATAAGAGAACATTATAATACGTTATAAATCAGTGCATTTTTATTTAGGTTTTCCAATAAAAGTTTTGCAATAAAATAAATCCTGTAGATCACTTTGAATTGTATTATAACTTCAACCATTACTGTGAAATATTCAATGAATTTATTTGCAGAAGTCTATTGGTTCAAGGTATTTAGGACCCGAATCATACAGTTTTTAAAAAACTTCACCAGTTATTGCACCCTTTCCACATTGTGAACATAGGTCATGTAATAGGATCATCATAGACTCGATAAAATGTTTGGCTAGTAGGAAGGTATAAAGATTACTGATATGAACCCACAACCATACAGTACTACAATGGCCAAACTTAATTGATAGTGGTAAAAATAAAATACATAGCCATTTTCCTATGCAACCTCTTAACGGATGAACCTCTATGGATATCACAAACTTACCGCTGTTTTTAGTTGGCAGTCATTGTGCCTGCCTTCTAATGCAGTCCTGTGTGTCGCGTTAAACTCGTGCTTTTGCTTTACACGTCATAAATCCAGCTCGCGATACCAAAATATTGAATGGTGCCAAAATGTCAACCGTACAGCAAAGAGACCGACAAAGAGGCCGCCGCGCTGGGTGTTCCTTATTCCGCGCCACACTGAGCCCCTATTTTTTCATCTCATTCAATTTTGACTTCTTTCAAAGGCTATTAATATAAGCTGCATTTTTTAAAATCAGTTTTAAGGCCAAAGCCGTGTATTGTTGCGGCTGTTTTTTAATCTGTTTCCGTAGGATACCGCTACCGATTTATAAATGAGATCGGCTCGCGAGCCCGGCCGTTCTTGATTTAGGCGAATTAAAACATGATGTGGGTTTACACAAAAAAACACTCTGTTAATAAATAACGCGTGGATCAAAAAAAGAGATGAAGACAAATTACTGTAATATAATGTCATATAAATTATAAGATCGCCTCAGGAGTGTCAGTTTATCTTGCTCTATTTAATCGTTGCCTAGACATTAGCTTGGAATGCGAGAGTGCCCTTGAGATTGGAACTTTAGGGAGGGAGTTGCCTAAAGTTCCAATCTCAAGGGCGCTCTAAGGAACTTTTACAACTACATACCTACAATAAGATATAATTCCAATGCGAAAAGTTTATAAGAAAATTTTCTCAATAGAGTTTAGTAACTGCCAAATTTAAACTTTATGCAGCCTCATTTTGCGGGCGCAACTTTAGGAACTTGAGAGACTTCCATGGGTAACATTTGAAGGTTTTATACTACCAAATTGGGGAATACCTACTTATAAATGATTAAAACGTGAGTCTACAAGCAAACCCTCCGAATAATCTTGCACAATTCGCAATCAAACTTAGGCAAGTAGATAAACTTTTGCGAGTTCAAGAATATTTTTTAATTAGGTACCTACCGACAACAGTTGCAAACTCCAGTCACGTGTTTGATGATGAAATTATTCATAAAACTTGAAGAAGTACATTCCTCCCAGGAAACATTAGGGTCCAAAAAGTTAAATATTTAGAAAAGAAAATGTTTACAGTGCAACATTTTCATTTAGTATTATTGACTTGTCGAAGTTTTCCACTCATAGCGTTATTCGGAAAATTTCGACCTATTTTAACTAACAATAGGACAAATAAAATTATTAAAAAGTTAGGCCTAGTTGCTATTAAAAAATATAGGTATGTATTTGAAAAATATTTTGAACATTCTTATAAGATCTTCAGGAAAAATATTATTGTTTTTGTAGTAAATTTGTAAAAGCAGATTTTGAACATTCTTATAAGATCTTCGGCAAAAATATTATTGGTTTTGTAGTAAATTTGTAAAAGCTTAGTAGTTTCATAAAAATTATTAATAATAGATACTAACATTAATTTACGAAATTTATGGAATCTAACGAAATGCATCTTCTTCATCCTAGCTTTTATCGCAGTCGCATCCAAAGCTTTCACCTCGGAGACTAGGGTCCGCAGGTCCGCTTTACCAGTCTGACTGCGGACTTGGCTGGACTTCGATATTCTTCGTGAAGCGACTGCCATCTGACCTCCACAACCCGTTAACGATATCGAAGCATTGCAGCGAGACCAGTTTTTGGACTTTTTAGGACTCCAACTACCCGTAACGACTGCCATTGATAGTCGCATTGATGGCAACCGGGACCGACAGCTTAACGAGCTCTCTGAGGCACGGCAAGACCAATGCTAATACCCATATTCATGCATACAAATTTTTGCACCAAGCGGGAATCGAACCCGAGCCTCCTACATAGCGGCCGCGTTCATTAGCGGCTTCTGTGGCGTGGCGGTCTGAACGAAATGGATCATTGTCTGAAAATATTATTATTATTCCAATTCAGGCTTCTAATTTTCCCTCAGGCTTTTATTTTTTCCTCGAAAATTCACAAACAGTAAAGATTAACTCTCAATGTCGTAAAGTAATTACAAGTTGTTATAATATTGTAATTATCTTTCTATTTTTAGACGCTACACTAAATTATCGTAACATGCTTTGAAGCATCAAAGCACTTCTTTGAAGCATATTAAGGCGATTCTATTAGCAGGCCTAAAATCAATGAACTTCCATTGCCGATAATGGCATACAATATTAGAGCTACAGAATAACTACTCTCAATTCGACTAATACTCAAAATTCGCTAAAATTCTTAAAAAATAAATTATAAATACAAACATAATTATATGTATGAACATTTTCAGTAGAACAAAATTATGCAGTATCAACCAAAAATTAATGCTACAAGATTTTCTTATTGTTCCCAGGTCGAGGTTCTGACTCTTCAGACATAGATTCAGAACCAGGATTAACGTTGAAAAGGAAGCAGCGTCGATCCCGCACCACGTTCACTGGAGAGCAATTGGACGCTCTGGAGAGAGCCTTCCATCGTACACAGTACCCCGATGTGTATACCCGAGAAGAGTTAGCCCTGCAGACCGGACTAACTGAAGCTAGAATACAGGTAAAAGTTTTTTAATGCACTCAGCAACTTCATGTGAAACTTTCGTATCTCGGGCGAGAAAGGTGAATGGAGATCTCCATCTATATATAGAGCACACCCATGCATTTTTACATCCTTCGCACTTTAAAGGACAATGCCAGTATTTGTATGAAACCTGGTCCTACCTTCAATAGTTATGTGTGTCACATCGCTGGATAGGTATTTTTGAGCTGAATAAATGTTACTATGGCGCCTAGTCCAAATCATAGTCCGTTCAGAATTATTTTTTATTAAACATAGTAGTTTTACAAGATTCAAAACCAATGTTAAGAACATGAAACTTGTGGAACACCACATTCGTGGGCTGCAGGATACGAGACAAAATGACCGAACCCGAATTAATGTTCAATTAGTGTTTAACACGGAGGACAGAATATGATTAGTAAACGGAGATGTTCCAGTGAAATTTTTGGTAATAAAAACGCGTCGCCAAATGCGGGTGAGAAGAAGACGCGGGGGGGGCATGACGCCATACCTCGTCCCCCACGCGTCTCTTCTCCTAAGTCTAAGCCCCTCCCACTTTTTAGAATGCCATCTAGTGTGGCATAGCTAAACCAAATAGAAATAATGCATGCAATTTCCATTGTAGTTTTACCACTCGCCACAAAGCGCTGCACAGAATTCTAGAATAATCTATGTGTTTAATGACAGCGGGACCACTTACATATTGACCACTATATATACAAGCTGTTGCCCGCGGCTCCGTCCGCGTGGAATTCTGATTTAAGGAATATAAGGACATAATGATTGGGTTGCATTATTGGAGTTTTAGCGCCTTCGCTGGCATAGGCGGGTGCGGCTCGCGGACGTCAGGGGCCTTACTCCCAAAAACGAACATGAACGTTTCGGATCGAAACGAACGGTCGCCGAACACGGACCATTAAAGTTACTCTGAAAACCTTTCGGTGACGACTGACGGATGCCGCCGTCTTCGGAATCATAGACTAACGATCGAGTCTAGATGAATAGTGTGGACCGATATATTATAAACATCTAAAAACCGTTAACAAATGAAAAATCAACAAATATAGTTGTATTCTCATGAAAAGAGCGTCAAATTAAAAAATATATGAGAATTTTATTACAAAGGTACTGTTAGATCACTAAAATGTAATTTTTCAAGAATTTACGTATATTTAATGTGAAGGATCTTAAAAACCCTCGTGCCATAATATTGTTTTATGTTTTTAATACGTACTTTGACAGTTTGACAATTTCAAATTTGAAACTTTGATACCCGTATGCACTATCTCTATTAAGTTAATAGAGATGAGTGCCCGTCATGGTGTCTGTATGTGTGTAGCGCCATCTACTGGGGTCATCAAATACTTCCGTAATGGATAATGGTTGTTGGTTTGGTTCAATGCCCCTTTGCCAAAATGTTGTTTTTTTTGAGGAAGTAGAGGAATGATTTCCTCGCATAGCTCCTCAAAAAGTACCCTCGTCAATCTATAAATTAGAGATAAATTCCATGTCCGGAATTTGGTTACCTATCTTAATCCCGAATTTTAATATTCCGAATATCATAATCCCGAAAACGTTTGGCCATTTTTTCATAATCCCGTTTTTTCAAATTCCGAAGTTTTATTTGCCATATAATCGCAACTCCGAATTTCATTTGCCCAATTATTCATTTGTACGACGTTTTATAATCCAGACGAACGAGTTCCAGACACACGAAATCTAAATGCACAAAATCCAGATGACCGTAATCCATATGCATGAATGCCCAAATTTTAAAACACAATTTTTTGAAATGCATTTAATTGATAACCAGACAAATAATATCCAGATTTTTAAAATCAAGAACCAAGAACTTCATTTCGTACTTTCATAACGCATAATTTTGTAAGTCAGAATCATCTCTTGGCATAACTTTTAAAGCATAATAATCAAATGCATGCAAACAAGCAAGCATAATCATGCAATGCATGCAAGGCATGCAGCTAGCATCAGGCATGCAGCATGCAGCAAGCATCAGGAATTTAGCATGCAGCAAGCATCAGGCATGCAACATGCAGCAAGCATCAAGCATTTAGCATGCAGCAAGCATCAGGCATTTACCATGCAGCAAGCATCAGGCATTTAGCATGCAGCAAGCATCAGGCATTTAGCATGCAGCAAACATCAGGCATTTACCATGCAGCAAGCATCAGGCATTTAGCATGCAGCAAGCATCAGGCATTTAGCATGCAGCAAACATCAGGCATTTACCATGCAGCAAGCATCGTTTCTGTCACAGCTCCGGCGCTGCGGGGCTCCAGCGGCCCCACACGAGCTTATCATCGCAGATGGTTGTAACGCCCACCACCGCAGCTTCGGCTTGCTGGCCGGCTGCGCCGGCCAGCCTCAGCCGCGGCGGCGGCCATTGTAACCACCTGCTCCTCAGCTCGTGGGCCGCCTCGCCCCTCCGCGCCTACGCGGGCTTAAATAACACTCTAGGGGTAGGGCAAACAAGACTACGTGAAGTCGGATTTGCGGCAATTCATTTCTTTCACTAACTTTTTTGTGACAATTTTTGACTTTTCAAACCAATAATTTAAGGGTTAAACTGTTAATTTTTTCGTATAAAATTCCGTACAGGGATAAATAAAAAATAAAAAAAAAACCTAACCTATCCGAATCGGATTGCACTGAGTCGGGGTGTTAACGATAATTTTAATAATTTCGACATCGAAATTTCTAAATTAATGTACCTTAATTTCTAAATTACTTACTGTACCTAATAAATGAATCATATAAATTTACTGAATTTTACTATACTTGTATATAGTTTAGCTGGAATACGATTGTATGGGAACCAAATAAAACGATTATGAAAATTTGGTAAATGGTACGATGGGAAACAAAAAAAAATATTTTGAGAATCTGGTATAACTATATTTGGATTATGACAATATGGGAAACAAAAAAAAGCTATTTGAAAATTTGGTTTTAGTGCACCTGGTAATTGATTTATCTGGGAAATGAAAAACGGAATTATAGAAAGTTGTCATTCATTACATCTGTCTTTTAAAAGTTCTACCAACCGTTTTCGGGGTTTTGAGATTCGGGTAACAGAAATTCGATATTTCAATAGGTTACCCCGGAATTTGCCACAAAAATTTTTTTTCACGAAGCCGGTGACGATTTTGGCTTCGCTCAGCCGCTTTTTCCCTCATCATTTCGTCCAACAATAAAAATCTCGCCATTTTCTTAGATAAAAATTCAGCTTCGAAAGCCTTACGAAAGGTATATAGCTTTCGTTGAATTTCAAGTAATAATCCGCAAAATTACTTGTCAAACAACGACAACGAAAACGTCAAATGTATTTTGGGAGTAGGTGCACCGACAACGATCGACAACCTCAATATCAAACGATCGAAGACGGATACGAAGTACGACACGAAACACTTTCGTGGTAGCTAAATGGCCGAAACGTCAACGAATACGATAGTTTTCGATTTTCGGAGTAAGGCCCCAGGCGCGGGCGCCCGCGCCGGGAGCCCGCCTGTCCGCTGCTCCGTCGCGGACGGCCGCGACGGGCGTCTGTCACCAGTATAATTTCAATAGCGTCGGTGTACAGTCGATAACTATGGATCATTTATTGTTATATTACTTAGCCAAAAGACGACGACGTGAACAAAGGCGTCAGCCAATTAGCCCATATTATGTCACGTCTAGATTGTTGTGTGGAGAATTTGTAACCAAGTTTTCGTATAAGAATGTACAGCTATCATAATTAGTTTATTGTAAATCAAAGACAATTTTGCACGGTTTGTCAAAACTGAAGAGAAAGAGGCGAACTCCTTTGGTTCACGGAATTTTTGGTTTTACTTTACACAATATACCTATTAGCAGGGCTGACTCGCGACTCGCTTGGGGGTACAAGTGGTGCAATGCATCCGGGAGCAGGTTCCTGCTTTTGCATTTTATATTGATATATTATGTTGTTCTATGAATAATATAAGACTGACCTTCAAAATAACATTCTATTTGAGTTTCGTTTACCAAAAAATTTCAAAGGTATTTGCCGTAAAAAAGCTTTCAGTTTGCAGCTAAGGATTATTCTAAGTTTATTGCAACGACTGTACAAGCACGGCGCGTGTGACACGGATAACGTAGCGGCGGTCGATGATTTTGTTGAAACAGACCCGCTCGCGTGCTCCGTCGCGCGGACACACGGCGCGTGCCCCGCTGCCCGCGTGGCGGGCCCCGCCGCCTGCGTCACGTGTGACGGGTATCCACCTCACGTAGCGCTGCTCTTGAAATATTCATGTTATTACAATACATATTACATATACAAGCACGCGAAGCGGACGTCCGCGACCCGCACCCGTCTATGCCAGCGAAGGCGCTAAGTACAGATCCCTAACTTTTTCAAAAAGGAAATTAATAAAGCAAGAAAATAATGTAGAAATATAAAAAAAATATGTTATTATATTGTAAAATTTTCACTTATGTATTTCTGGTATACGTATATACAATTTTAGGTAAAGCAAATTTAGGCTGTAATTTTTTAAATCACTTTTTTGTTTTATAGAAGTCATCTTCATTGAAGGACCTCGAACAGATTCTGGAATATTTTGTGGGGTACCTACCAGCTGGAAGGCCTATTTAAAATACGTACCTATCCACGCATTTTTTTATTTCTGGGTTACTGGGAAATCTAAAATGATATAATATAATGTTGACAATTTTATTGGCTTCCTAAAAATAATGTGAATATAGTGGTCTCACTACTATGATGCACACCATTTATTTTAAATAAGGCCATCTGTAGAATTATAGCAGAATCATTTAGCCCCCCTAAATGATTTGGGCAGATACCGACAGATGGCTTAATTTTTTTATTTTCAATTTTCAATTTCACCCAAATATAATGTAAGAATTAATAAAATAACAATTGCGGAATTACTAATGAAGTCCGGTGAAATTATTGTGGTGATTTTTTTATAGAATGAATTGAATTGTTGTTACAACATTATACAAGTAAGACAAGGTTACTTATTTCTTCTCTCCGGTAGATGGTTCTATAAAGACATTTTTTTTTCTAAAAATGAAAATAAAAATATAGCGGACTTACTGATGAAATGTTATATCATCAATATATTTAAACATCTTATCTCTACAATTTGTACACCCTTGTACCGCACACTTAATTCTTAAATCGGGTCAAAACTATTTTTATCTTTGAACTTTTAACCAAAAATGACAACCTATCGCAACGACGTGCCACTAGAACTGAGTGGTGACGTCACAGAACTGACGTCTATATATAGGAGTCCTTTTGACAGTATGGAAGCACGCGACTCGATTGCCTTTGCAACAACTCCGCTATCATTTCCTTCTCCATGGTGTTTAATTACCTTTCATTTGGCGTTCAATCAAAGCGAGAGTGAAAGACACGACATGCCAAAAGTAAACCTTCCTAACACTTTTAGATATTTTCAATTTGGAGTTCAATCGGCATTAATCGTTCCTTTTATATTGAGATATGTCATTTTGAGTGAAAGATGAAAAATAAAAAAAAATAAGAGATAAAAAAACTTTACCATTTTCATTGATCATACATACCTAATGAGTGCAAGTAAGACACGCCAAAAAAAAACGGTTTTTGCGTGTTTAAAGTACAGAAATGCAAATAAATATAATTACTGGAGTATTAAAACCACCATGTTTAATAAAGAATAACTCTGAACGGACTAAGATTAGGAACTTGCCGCCATAGAAACTTTTATTCAGCTCAAAAATACCTATCCAGCGATATAACACTCATAGCTATTGGAAGGTAGGACCAAAATTGGCATAGTTCTTTGCGTTTGTATATCACAAACGCAAATTTAAAGTGGCAAAATTAGTAATTTGGATATTTGGTAATACACGTCTTCTTTAAAACACAACAGCCTCTATCGCTTTTGGTACTTATTAATTCGATTAGCCTCTATTAGATTTTGATATATATTATTACTTATATCCGTTAACCATTTTTAGGCGATGCGGCAAAAAAAAAGAAAATACATAGAAAGACTTACAGAATACTTACTTACAAAAGAAATAATTTTTTTTATAAAAAATAGACATAAAAAGACATAACTCTAATTATTATATAAGGAATAAAATTCTAATGTTGACCTTTTCCAAACTAAAAAGCAAACAAAAAATAAATAAGCAGAATTCTAATATATTACGTTGGTTTCAGGTTTGGTTCTCGAATCGACGAGCCCGTTTACGGAAGCACACCGGGTCGAACACAAGTCCTGGTATCGCTGGCTATTCAGCCTTGCCGATGCCACAAATACCTTGCCCTTATCCTGCCGGCGAAATACCCTCCTTATCTCAACACCATCCACAACATCCAGACTCTTGGCATCATCAGAAATATGCCAATTACAATCAACTTATGGCTCAGTCACAGCATTTGAACCAAGCCTTCCAAAATGCTGCTTTCCCCAGTACTTCCAGTTCAACATTCAGTCATTTAGTTGCTGGAGCCAATGGTCCGCCGCATAGTCAATTACTAGACAGCGGTATACCAAGAAATGATTATGCTAGGTACCCTAACAGCGACGTCTACAATAAACCCATTAATTATTTATCCAAAGAGCCTGATGTAGATGATAAGATGAACAGTGAAGATGTGATTGAGCCCAGAGAGGATAATTTTGAAAAATCCACTGGAGATGATTATGGGAAATCGTTACCAAATAATGAATATCCTAAAGTTCCTGCTGATTATTCCAAAGTTACTGCGGATCCCTCTGCTGTGACTGCAAATTGGAGTCCATCTCATAACTCATTAAATATGAGTCTAGCTGGCCTATCTAGTGAATACAAATATATGAACGATCCTTATTCGTTCCCTAATGTGCCTGACCCGCTCTCACAGCATAACTATCCAAATCCACCGAACACTGCTAACAAATATTGGATTTGACATAGTTACATAGTTATTGTACATTTTTGTTTTAGTAAATATTATGTTAACTTTATTAAATTATATATTAGTGAAATTATTTTGATAAGGAACGTTTGTGAGAAATTACCTCTTCTTTGCATTCCAATTTATGATACCTATAATAAAACCAAACATTTGTAAGTTGTTACTAAGAGAGTCATTAGATAATAAAGGTTCAATTATAATTAATTTTGGATTTAATTAACTATGAATTTTCCTTCCGTCTCTCACTCATAATGTTTCAGTACTATTGGTTGAAATAATGAAAAACAGGTTCAAATATAGAAATCTCTTACATTTACTATCCTTAAATTTATAACCTAGAAATAAATAATAAACTATACAATTCTGATTAGGTACTATTGTATCTTTCAACAAGGCACCAGTTCCTTCAGGGATAGCAGGAATATTTAAGTTCTGTGCAACTTACTGCACCTCAGTACTAAATAGACCCGAATCAATTGTGAAACTTCTGATACCACTAGACCAGAAATTTCTCGAATTAATTAGAGTGTATCCACCACTGTATGTTACTAAGAGAGTCAATAGATAATAAAGCTTTAATTAAAAATAGTAATTTGACATTTATTTAGATATGTTTCTTCCTTCTCTCACTCATATTCTATTTTAATATTAATGGAACAAATAATGAAAAACAATTTCAAATGCAGAATATCTTACATTTACTATACTTAAATTTATAAGCAATTAAATAAAATTAATAAAATAATCCATATTACTGTTGAGTTACTTCCAATAAGGTAGCGCCGAGTTCCTCGGGGAAAGCAGGAGTAATTATATTCTGTGCAGCTAGAGGTTGTTCTGTAGTAGATAAACCCAAATCAGTTCCGAGAGCTTCTGATCCAGGTGCTGGGGTGATATTACTGCTTGATACAGATTGGTAATTTATAGGAGTGACTGCAGGTAATTCAACATTATTAAAAGTTACTGCTGATCCATCTGAACTGACCGAGATAACATTTACGTCGGATACTGTGGTTGTGACTTCAACAGGCGCAAGTGAGACAGGTGTTTCAACAACTACGGGTACTGGTACTAATACATCTACTGTTGCTGGCTCAAGAGTATTGCTGCCTGTGGTAGCATCTACAGATGGTATTGTATTTGGGACCACATCAATTGTTACTGTGTCTATTGCAGCAGCAGGAAGTCCTTCAGTAACAACTGAAACGTCAACATTTGACGATTCAGAGACAACAGTAGCAGCTACAGGTGCTTCAGATCCTGCTGAAGGAGCAAGAGTTTGTACAAGTATCGTTGTATCAGCTACTACTTCAGATGGTCCAAGAGGTACATTCTCACTGGTGATAGGAGCATTGCCGACTAAAATAGAATCATTCACATTCGTGGTACCTTCAGTATTCGCAGAGGTGGTATCAACAGCATTGGAAGTTATACTATTGGCTACTTCTAAATCTGTAGTAGGTGCCTCAGGTGTATTAACAAGAACTTCAGTCGTAGCACTAATCACATCTGATACGTTAGTGATAGAAACTTCTGTGCCAGAAGTTACTACGGTGTTGTTAGCGTTAGCAGTTATTTCCGGACTAGCAGGAATTACGTTAGCTGTAGTTTCTCCGGTTATTGTATTTCCATTTGAGGCAGAACTATCAACGATTGAATCTACCGGGGTGGCATTACTAGAGCTTGCTGAAATAACATTCGAAGAATCGGATGAAGTTATATCAACTAATGTATCTACATTATTTAGACCTGTAACATCAGGAATAGCTGTTGTAACACCCGCGGATTCCACTATGACGCTAGAAATCGGCACCGAAGCAGGATTCACGTCAGTAGCGGACACAGTTTCGGTTCCAGTAGATGCAGATAAAATAGGACCTTCAATGTTGTCTGTATTGATATCACTTGAAGTTGTAATAGATGTTACTGTATCAGTTTTACCTGCCTCAGGTGTTCCAGTAATAGAAATATCAGACGACGCTGCTACTGCAGGTTCTGCTACAGGAATACTAACGTCAACAGTTGATGGAGAGGAATTAGTTGCGATAGTCACAGGTTTGTTTGCATCAAAAGAAATTATTGAATTTTCTGCAGTTCCTGATGAAGCAGTAACTTGGGTAATTGCAGACTCGTCAACGTTAGATAAAGTAGCGTCGCTGGCGGCACTTGTTGAAGAAGCAGCACTTGATAAAACTGGTGCAGCTGTTTCTGCTCCAATAGAAATATTATCAGACACTGGTGTAACAGATACCTCGGAGTTTATTGAGTTAGCATCTTGTATTGCAGTACTTGATTGTGTTGAGTCAATAGAAGCCGTTTCAAGAATATTAGCGCCATTCGATTGGTCTACAACAGAAGCGTCTGATCCATGAGCAAGCGGTAGAACTACAGAACTTTCAGTTTCAACTGAAGGGACATTCCCAACACCGTCAGAACTTGAAGTTGATACTGGAGCCGTATTACCAGTTTCAGAACCAGAAAGACTATTACTAACTGAACCCTCAACAGCTCCTTGGGTTCCGACATTTACACCAGAAATATTATCGTTTGAAACCGGGGCATTTACATCGGCATTAGAAGTCACAGAGCCAGAATTTGCTTCAGTGCCGGTCGATATATTGTTAATAGACGTTGATGACTCAGCACTAGGAGACGCCAAGCTTGATATGTCAGCTCCTGCAGATTGTGAATCGGTTAAAACTGTCACGGGACTATCATTAGAAGAGGCAACATTGCTCAAAGTGGGAGATGAAACTGAAGATGTCCCTATGCCATTAGATGTTTCACTTGGCCCAGTACCAGTTACTTGAGAATTATCGGAGGTAGCGTCAACTGAAGGATTATTACTATCTGGTCCGTTTATAGGAAGTACATCTGTGGATCCTTCAGCAATAGCAGGTGAATTTATGCCAGGAGCAGCTGAATCACTACTACTTTCGGTAGATTGACTGCCAGCTGATTGACTAATGGGATTGTTTTCATTGAAATTGTTTGTAGAGCCTGTAGGGGCATCAACATTTGAACCTATAGCGTCAGAAGGTCCAACATTCACCGGACTTGTAGCGCTGTTAGTATTCAGAGAACTACTATCAAGAGATGATCCATTATCAGTAGACACTAAAGTATTGGAGTCAGTGGGAATCGCCTCAACACTCGGGTTCGTAGAGTCGATAGATTCAGTGGTTATATTATCTCCAACGTTTACTGGTTGAACATTGTTAGCCTCGGAAGTAGACGTGGAGGAAGCACCTCCGTCGTTGTTTGAAACAAAACTACTGTTTGAAGAGTCTGTTTGCAAAGAATCATTATTTGTGATTGAAGATGGGGTTGTATTGCTGTTTGTTGAAGGTTTTCCACCGGTGATCCAAGTAGGTACTACGTCAGATAAAAATTGGGCAATTGCAGTAAGAATAGATCTTTCTTCCCCAATTGCCAGCTTTGCCTGAGGTGCCCACGGTAAAGTTACATTTTGTAATAAGGCAGTGTCGTTATCTAACTCAGCAATCTTATTTGTTATATCGGCTTGCAACTTTTGTATGATGATAGAGTTTACTTGACTTACGAAATAGTTTTGGAAACCGCTTTGTGAGGTTGAGTTGCCTACTAATTTACTTTGCACTAATTGTAACACAGCTTGACGATATTCAGCCTTAGTACTATTAGCATTCAGACCAATTTCTTGTTGTAAATAGCTTTCTATGGCAGCATCTTTTTCTAAATCTGTACTGTTTTCAGTTAGACCATGTTTCTGATATATGTAGTTTTTCCATATATCATCAAAATCTAAATCTTCTCCAGACTCTGTAGAATCCAACGATTTATTTGCCGTTTGTAAAGTTTTCTTTTCTAATTCTTCAAGCTGTTTACTCTTCTCTATTTGAGCTTTTCGTTCTGCCTTAGCAATTTTTTCGACTCTTTTACTTTCTTCTTTTGCTAACTTTTCCTCGTGCTTACGCTTTTCCTTTTCCAATTTTTCTTGGAGTTTATGTTGATGTTCTTCAAATTTTGCTTCAAGCTTTTGTTTCTTTTTGTGTTCTTTTTCTAGTTGCTCTTCTATTTTTCGTTCTTCTTTTTCTCTTTTTTCTTGTAGTTTACGCTCCTTTTCAGCGTATTTTCTCTGCAACTTTTCTGTATCTTTTTGTTTTTTTAGTTCTGAAGAATCGTCATCACCATCATCATCATCATCATCATTACTTTCATTACTTTGATTTTCTACGGTATCTCCCGACTCATCTACCGAAGATCTTTTATTACGCAAGGCTCTCGAAGTGCTTTCATCTGGCAAATATTTCGCGCTCACTAGGCACAGCAAGGATATCTGCAACAAATTTATTAATCATTTATTTAAATCATCATCAAAACCCGCTATCCTACGCCTCCATGCCATAATTTGGTATGGTTGACTTTTATGGGAGCCACTGACGTTTAATAAAACCACGATAGGAAAGCTTGCGATAGAGTCTCAATCATCACTCAGCAAAAGTACCGGCGAATCCTCACTCACAAATGTCAGGTTTGCCTTGGACCCGAAGATCTTTGTAGGGCTACATACCTACAGCCCAATGAGTTATTATACCTACTCATTATTATGCAGATCCATCCAAAACTCATACCTTGAAGGCTGGAGTCCGCTCTCCTTAACCTCCTTTATAATTTTAAATCATTGTCATATTTGTATTAAAATTAAAACTAGTCGTTACCCGCGGTTACACTCGCGTACGACTAATATTAAATAAATTAATAACTTTGTCCCCCAAACCTATAGGAACCTTTATAAAAAAATTGCATATTTGCAATCCCAGATTACAGTTTATCTATGTATAAATATAATCATTCAGATCGGTTCAGCTGTCGTGAAGTGTTTGAGTAACAAACATCCATGATTGTTACTTATCGTACACCAGTGACCGAAGCCGGTGGAAAAAAGTTCTTACTTCGATCTGGTTGATAAAATAGAAACATCTTTACCATCTATGCAAAGGGAAACCGGCAGGAATCGAGTAATAATTTTAATGACTCTAATGGATGGATAATTACAAATAATTCATCCAACGTTAACAATAACTTAACCATACGGGCTTAAAAATATGAATACTACTAAGTTCGTAACCATGTAGGTACACGGCTCCGTATCTATTGGTAAATGGCTCTTCGTGTTCCACTCATACGTAACCAAACCCGTAATACCGTCACTCATAAAGAATACACTCAAAAACTAAATAAAAACTGTCTCTAAAAGTTAATAGTACATTATGGTACAAGTGAGCAAAGTTGATGATTACCACCGAGGCGCTATTGCTTAAGAGAGCCGAGGAAGGTAATCATCATGCTCACACGTGCCATACGACGTTTTACAAGACACTTGCGAATAAAATAATACTACAAATACTAAATAAACAATACTACAAATTAATTCGTTTTCCTATGTGCGTGCACCTAACAATGGCGGTCAGCCATATTTAAAAAAAAAAGAGGTTTGAATTGAACTTTTTTTTACTGTTTTTTTTTCTGTACTTAGAGAAAAAAAAAGTTAAATTTGAGTGAAAATTTTGTTTAATACAAGTATTACAATTTGAAATTATTTATTGAAATACGAAAATGCATCAAATTACCATACAATAGGCATTTAATTTATTTGTACTATTATACACGTTCTTTTTTGTATCGAAACTTTTTAAGAACATAGAAACTTAACCTATAAAATTTAAAAAAGAATCTATAACTCACTTGTGAATAATAGCAATGAAAAAGTCACAGTTTGATAATAGGTGTTATTACGTGCCTATTTGCGGTGAAATAATAGCACTTTTATGAGCAGGTGTGTTGTAAATGTATATTACCTATTCAATAATCGGTCACTTTTAAACACTTTCAACACGTGAACTTTATAATATTAAACCCAACAAACAAATCAACAACTCTACAGCAGTCAATCAGATCGAAGGCATCTTAAAGAAAGGACATGTCAAGAGTACCCAAAACTGACGACTCTGACGAGCATGTATAAAAGTAGAAGCGAAAGTGGAACGCATGAGGAAACATGTGATTTCTGCCTACCCCACTGAGAAAGAGGCGTGACTGTACGTACGTATGAAAACAGATCAGTTTGGTCCCAAAATACTAATGCGATAGAGATACGATAAATAATTTAGTTAAAAATATGCAAGAGTACTCACCAGTGTCAGTAAAAATATGATCCTCATTTTGATTTTTCTTATTGTCTCATTGATCGCGAAATTCGTTTAAGTTACACTTCAAAAATTTGTTCGTGAACTTGTGTTTCGTAAGAGCTCGTTCGTTTACATGTGTTCAGAATATTTTCTCTGGTGTCCTTTTATACTTTACACGGCAATTAGCTTAGATAACGTTAGATAATAGCTCCTGCCAAGATAACCGTACGTCGGAAAGTCTTAGCCAAACAAAATGTTTTTGCGGAGTCTGACTCAGAACAAATAACCCTTATAAAAAATATAGGCATATTGTGTTGTGTTCTCATACTCGTAATTAAAGATACCTACCTACAAATAAACAAACGGATGTTTGATATTATCTAACGTGACATAGTGAAAGGAAATTGATTAATCCTGTGCAAACTTGTGTTATGTCTTTTCGAATGGTTGGGAACAAGATAGATAGATAAATAATTATTTATTGTACGTCGAGAAATTTGTAGTAAAGATAATCTTTCATCTAAACACATAGACGTAGTACTTACTTACATTAATATGAAGTGAATTAATATCATTGATTTATTCTCTGTGGCATGTTCAGTTCAGTTTCTATTTTTGAGAAGAAAATATCTATAATATAGGCTACTTAATGGCTCGCTTAGCTGGTCTATTAATGCTGGCATAAAAAACATTTATAAGTTACATTCCATTATGATTTGATTTGAATTTCGATGAAGAATCGATTTGAATAGTTAGCATACTAAATGCTTCAAAATTTCATTCAATAAGTTACATTATTTATACTATCATAGTCACTAACACTATCCTAGATACTATTAGGTTAGAGTTATCAGAATATGATTTTTACCATTATGTTTTGAGTGTAATCATGGCGCTTGCAACAGTATCGAAATATTACTCTTAAAATAATATTTACATAGTAAATATCGCTATATAACTCTCTTAAACTATTAATTAAATAAATAATGTCTTCAATATCCCGCAAAAAAAATAAAAACAGTAACAAATAATATTTAATTATTCCAAAGACAAAAATAGGAAGGCTCAAAACTAAACATATCCTGATAAGAGTGACATTCTTATGCGGCTTGACAACAAGACAGGTATTGCGTTGTAATGGAGTTAACATGGTGATGCATTTCCGTCATGTTAGTCATAAACATATCATCAATAGAAAGAAGAAGACTCGAGCTGTTAGTAACCAGCGTTCAAACATATACGTATCTTTTTATCCTCTATGTCTCTACTCATAATAAACCTTTCAAAGCCTCCAATGTTTGACGATCAAAACATGAAAAAGAAGTTGAAGTTTATGAACGTCTGAAGTAAGCTCAAGTTAGAAACTACGAGTATTATTCGCTTTAACCAAGTAAGTAACCATCGTAAGAGAAACGGCTTAAAACTGAAGGTTCTTCACATTCTTTGTGTTATTGTGAAGTCTGGCAAATCACTAATTGTTAATATGTATTTATTCGTATTTATACATATATGTTCAGTTCAACGAGTATATACAACAATAATATATAAAAATTGCATAAACGGAGCAAATGTCAAGCTGTCCCTGAGTATACCATAAGGAGAGAGGTGTGATTAATGTAAGTATAATAATTGTTATATGTAAATATATTTTTCATCCCACCATCTCGGAAAGACTATTTTTGCTCTTCGATAACTGAGCGTAAAAGTCGTTTTTATCCTCTAGAGAGGTAAAGTAAATTTGAATTTAGAACATCGTGTGTACTAGGTTTGTGGACTCAAAACATCATTAAACCTATTTACTTCTACCTCTATGGTGCCGAATTTATCATACAACTTTTTTTTAATTCATGAAAAACTCAGACTCGTAACCTCCTTGGTGTACTTTTTTTTTAATTTGCTTTGCGCGCATCAATTTTTTTCACGTCATATTGTTGACATTGTTGTTGAATTTTTATTTTGTTGTATTTTATTACTAGTATTAATACACATATTATACAGCCTCCATGGCGTAGTGGTATTGAACGCGGCCGCTACGCAGGAGGCACGGGTTCGATCCCCGCTCAGTGCAAATATTTTTTATGCATGAAAATGGGTATTTGCATTGGTCTGGTCGTGCCTTGGAGAGCACGTTAAGCCGTCGGTCACGGATGCCATACGAACATCTATGGCAGTCGTTACGGGTAGTTGGAGCCCTAAAAAGTTCAACAACAACGGTCTGGCTGCAATGCTTCGATATCGCCTAATGTCATCATTGGGTTGTGGAGGTCAGATGGCAGTCGCTTCACGGCAATTATCGAGGTCCAGCCAAATCCGCAGTTAAGACTGGTAAAGCGGACCCCGGACTCCGAGGTGAAAGCTTCGGATGCTGACTGGGAATTAACGCTAGGAAGGAGAAGCATTTCATTATTTCCTCGCTGAGGTGGGATGAAAAGTTACGTGTTGCACTCGAGTGCAAAGATTTTTCACCTTGTGCTCTTTTGATTCCCTCGCTAACGCTCAAGATTCTAATTTGTGAATCACTCGCTACGCTCGTGATTCAAATTTAGAATCTTTCGCTTGCTCGATCATCAAAAATGAGCACGCGGTTAAAAAGCAACTTTGCACTCTTGTATAACAAATAACTATTTCACCATTGACATTCGAAAAAGGGCCCGTGATTCATCAAAAACAGTGAATAAAACGCTCTTTGTTTCACCGAGTGAATAAAAAAATTTGAATTTGGAACATGCGCGAATGTACGGATTCTAGTGAAACATACAAAGAGGTTGCACACTCTCACTATAAAAACGTACTAAAAGCCACCTAAATGTAATCACTGGCTGGATGGAATGTGGCTCAGTTTAAATTAAGAAAAAAAAATGCCGCCATTTTCTGTGTAATTTTCCTTGTAAAAGTTTATGTTTGTCTCATAATCATAAAATGACTTCATCTAGTGATGAAAATTAAACTCATATTCTCTTTTCGCGCTAAAGCGGTAGCTATTACTGATAATTTGCTGCTTCTTTTGTGTACTATCCATAACAAAATGTAATTCATAATCACAGAGTAATCGTTTTCTCGTAGTCAATGGTGAAAAGTTGAGTACCTAACACGTGAAAAAAGAATTCATCTCGGCTCTTGTATCCCTCGATCCACTCAGGTTTCTCTCTAGAACCCCTCGCTACGCTCGGGATTCTACCGGAGAAACCTTCACTCCTCTCGGGATACAACTTGGTGCCTCGAAAAGAATTCACCTTTTTTTCACTTGTTGGGTAATCTACTATTTCATCCCACCATCTCGGAAAGAGTACTTTTTTTCTTCGATATCTGAGTGTAAAAGTCGCTTTTATCCTCTAGAGTGGTAAAGTAAATTTGAATTTAGAACATCGTGTGTACTAGGTTTGTGAACTCAAAACATCATTAAACCTATTTACTTCTACCTCTATGGTGCCGATTTATCATACAACTTTTTTTTAATTTATGAAAAACTCAACTCGGAACCTCCTTGGTGTACCTACTTTTTTTTTAAATTTGCTTTGCGCGCATAATTTTTTTTTCACGTCCTATGGTTGAACATTGTTGTTGAATTTTATTTGTTGATATTTTATTATTAGTATTATTACACATAATTATTATACAGCCTCCGTGGCGTAGTGGTAGTGAACGTGGCCGCAACGCAGGAGGCGCGGGTCCGATCCCCGCTCAGTGCAAATATTTGTATGCATAAAAAGTTCAACAACAACGGTCTAGCTGCAATGCTTCGATATCGCCTAATGTCACCATTGGGTTGTGGAGGTCACATGGCAGTCGCTTTACGAAAAATATCGAGGTCCAGCCAAATCCGCAGTTAAGACTGGTAAAGCGGACCCCGAACTACGAGGTGAAAGCTTCGGATGCGACTGGGAATTAACGCTAGGAAGAAGAAGCATTTCATTATTTCCTCGCTGAGGTGGGATGAAAAGTTACGTGTTGCACTCGAGTGCAAAGATTTTACACCTTGTGCTCTTTTGATTCCCTCGCTAACGCTCAAGATTCTAATTTATGAATCACTCGCTATGCTCGTGATTCAAATTTAGAATCTTTCGCTTGCTCGGTCATCAAAACTGAGCACGCGGTTAAAAAGCAACTTTGCACTCTTGTATAACAAATAACTATTTTTTATTTGACACAAGTGAGTGTAAAATAATGTTCAAACATTATTACAAACTCTGAAGTAACAATGCATGTCTCCTTACAAGGCTAATCCCTTGGAGATCAATCTACAATCATGTGAAGATAAACCGGGGCACTAATCATATAAAAACAATCTGTTTGTTGTCTATTTTCTATTTGCTGATACAAAATAAATTGTTCCATAACTAACTCACGAAAATACGCTTCTGCTGGAAAAACCCCTTGTAAACTTAACAACTCATTATAAATTTAATCAAAACGTAAGTTTCCATGATAATGTTGTAGGTATATAACAGCGTAACTATTTTCTTACATTTTCATTTAACTTTAGAAAACATAGTATATGTAAATGGTTAATTAACTGTCATTGATATTAACTATGACGTGTTGGATTGGGAGCTGAAAGATTTTCATGTAGTGAAAAAACCCTTAAGCTTCTTGAAAAACTTTACGCTCTAGTGTCGTAGTCCCTGTATTGTCCTTCGGAGGGGTGGGGGAGGAACCTTGTAAACTAAGGATAGGGTTTTACATTACGTTACGTTAGTATAAGCAGAGAGTTAGTTTGTAGCTTATTGACTCTTCTGCATGAATCTCGTAGTACACCATCGTTACTTTCATGTATTTATCTACTTCAGCCGTGATCAGAACAGAATAATTAAATTACCTACGTCATATACAGTAACTCTTCAATCAGATATTTGTTTACTGTGATATATATATAAAGTAATTTCACTGAGACAGCCACCATCAAAGTTATCTAAATGTTTATTTTTATCATAAAATAAATACAACTGAAGGCTTTACTACAGTAAGTGAGATCACAATATAAACAAAGAATTGTTGATAAATCACTTGGATTTTCCGAATTACTTTTACCAGTATTTTACCAATCCAGAAATAAACTTTCACATTACACATTTCTTTTTATACTACCAAAGTAGCAAACAAGCACACAACCAGGGATCACTAATAGGGATACAGGAAGAAATGAGAAGGGAAAAAAGGGAAATAAAGAAAAATAGTAAAGGTAAGTGTAAACGAGTCCTGTACATTAACTACATTAGTTCTTGAGTTCTTAAACTACAATTATTATATAGTAACTAAAGAAGTACAATTTACAATAATTGTGTTTGTAATTTGCCTGCAAGTATGATGCTGCAATGGAACCATCTGTGAAGGAATTTAATTATCTAGGAATGTGGTTTAATGTTGAACTAAATTAAACCTGCTGTTATTTTAGTGTACACATTGTACCTAAGAGCGTTTTGCGTAGACCGCCAGAATACGTAGATACTCTGTGGTCTCCACACCCGAAGAGGGCCACCTCGAAAGAGATAGCCCTGGGCCGTACGGAGTGACCCGGGGGCGGGTTGGGGACTCTGTGGTCCCCTCACCGGAAGAGGGCCAGATCGAGAGATATGGTCCTGGGTCGGCCGGGGTGCGACAATCTCACCTCCGGCAACTGACGGCCCACAGACGGCGTGCGTTCTAGTCGGTTCGAGTCCGACATAACCTCCTCCTCCGGCTACGGTGGGGGAGGTATCCGTGGGGATTTTGCGCACGATAAAAAAAAAAAAAAAAGGGCCGTACGGAGTGCGAAAGATACGTCTCAGCCAATCTCACCTCCGGCAACCAACGACCCACAGACGGCGTGTGTTTTATTCTGTTCAAGTCTGACATAACCTCCCCTGCCGGCTCCGGCGGGGGGTATCTGTGAGGATTTTGCGCACAATAAAAAAAGACTACATGATAACAAAATGTCTGGTAATCTCGTCTCATTTGAGCCCCGGTATGAGAGTTAGAGCCAAAATGTGTTTACTTGGCACCGTAGACCACGTGCGGGCCCATTCATCTTACTAACATGATGCCCAAGACCATGAGAAGTGAAGAAGCAAAGGCCAAGAAGCGGATCCCGGACTCCGCAGTGAGAGCCTATGACGCAAAATACAGAGATAAGTGCTGCCATATGATTTCGATTGCTTAATCTGTAGTTTGTGACATGCTCCATGTCTGTATGACACACATCTGATATCTCTTATCAAGTTTATTATTTTCTTAGTTTATAGTATAAACAGTCAGACTAATAGCAATATATCATCAAGTAAATACAACTCTAGTAAAAAGTAAAAAAAAACGCTGAGTTTATTTGGTTCCACCAAAATCTTCAGGACCCAAGATAACCACACTTACTAACCGGTGTACCTGTTGATAAACAAACGAAACTAACTAACTTGATAGGATTAGGAGGCCAGGCGGCAGTAGCTCCAGCGCAGCTTAAGGTGAGTCAAATAAAGATAAAGAATAAGAGAGGAGACACCGGACTCCAAGGGAAAAACTTTGGATGCTGACGCTCATTGATTATGAAGATGAGTTAAAATGTCCAATGTGATAAAAGATGTGTTATAAAATGTATGTGATGCCGTGTGGTTCCCGGCTAAGTAGAATTTGGGCCACCCCATCTCTTTCCGTGCAGTGTGCGGTGTCGTACAAGGCGACTAAAGAATAGGGTTGTTTAACATCAGACAGATATATACAGCCCCGACTCTGTCTCAGATGCATGGCTCGAGTCAACAATAGTGCCCGGAATAAGGCAATAGGCTTACCCTCTATTACGTGGGACCTAATACAATGATTGAAATGTAAATGTTAATTTCACCTCTGCCTAACCCTCCGGGGATATAGGCGTGATTTTAAACATACATGCATTTGCCTGTATGTATATAATTATCAAAAGATATTCAAACAGGAAGCCTATTTTCATATGTTCAAATATTACAACACCGATCTTACAATAGTGAAGACAGTAGTGACAGTTATGAGACAGTTTCTGTCTTGGCTGTCACAATCGTTGTTTTATTATTTGCACAATTACTTTTATGTATATCTTGCACTCACGGAGTACGTAATTAAAGTACTAGACCGACTGTCAATGTATCCATACTTAATATTATAAATGCGAAAGTAAATCTGTCTGTGTGTCTGTCTGTTACGCTTTCACGCCTAAACCACTGAACCGATTTTGATGAAATTTGGTATAAGGGTAGATTAGACCTTAAGAAAGGACATAGGCTATGTTTGGCCGCGATAACCGACATCCACGCGGGCGGAGCCGCGGGCAAAGGCTAGTTTATTATATTTTATTATCATTGTTAAGGTCAACAGATGAGGATATAAATTACTTAATGGGATACAAAAGTGACCAATGGAAAATCAGTCTCAATCAATCTTCAAAATCTTCTTCAATCTTATTACAGACATTTAGTAAACCTATTTATGTATCTGCGGTTTCGGGGTTGATGTCTATAATAGTGCCCTTTATTTCTGACACTTTACCTTTAGCTAACCATCAGGTGAAGTGAAGTCATTTTAAGGTGCCCAACACGAAAAAATCAAGTCCATATTCAACATGAAGCATAAGAAATGACAGCGTCATTATCTTCTAAACCTTATTGTCAGGGTCAGTTAGGATAAAATTGGGAAAAGAATCACGCGCAGTCGCTAACGACTTACGAACTTATCTAAAGATTACATTGTTTGCATGCTTTACGTAATGTATGCCAAATGAGTCTCGGATGTGAATTAAAATTCCTCGAACGTAACACAGAGTTGTACCTATAGATATTACGATAAGTACCTACCTTCTATCACTTTGTACCTTACTCTGCTTTCCAAGGTTCAAAATATTTAAGGGTATTGTACTCATTAACAATACGGTGCTCTATACACAGTTTACGATAAACGTATTAGTTAGTAATCTTTTACAAAGGTAACCTTTCTTTAGTATACAACTTGCACTGTTCCTTAAGTTGAACCAATAAAAAAGGAATGATCAAAATCCAACTGATAGCTTTGGGAAAATGTTTGACCAAACTTACATACTTATCTTATATACTATACATACAATTTTTTTATACCACCCCGGTCGCAGACAAGCACACGGCCCACCTGATGGAAAGTGGTAACCGCGGCCCCTGGACTGGTGCAACACCAGGGGAGTCACACTCGCGCTACCGACCCTTTAAGAACAGAGAGATTCTGTGCCGTCATCGAAGAAGACAAGCAAAACAAGCCTTGCATTTGCCCTTCCCACTGACAGCACAAAATCTCTCCAGTGAACTCTGGCTACCCTACGCGGTATTCTGTAGGGCGGAGGAGGTACTTCCCCAGTCGGACTGCTCGATTGGACCAGAAATACCGTCGTGTCCTACATCGTCCTAACATTCCTCCAATATTTGGAAGCATTAATAGATTAATTATTATATCTAGGTATAGGTAAATGTACCACAGTTGTATGAGGCTCCATGTAAGACGGGCCCAAGCCGGTTTATTTGATACTACTGGTGGTGTCATGGGGAATAATTTGTACCCTTGACACTTCCGGTAGTGTCAGGGGGAAAGAATTTTACCCTTGACACTACCAGTAGTGCCATTGGGTAGTGCCACGGGGCAGTCACCGTGATTAACACGTAGCAAAAAGTAGAAAGAAACAATCACTGAATAAATAATAGAACAATTTAACGAGTAAAAGTACAAGTTTGATTAGGTTACTAATAAACGAATGTGTTTTTGACCTTGGCCCAAAAATAAGTTGGGCCTGGAAACACCCAAAGGGCTTACATGCGAATATTGTCTTCGTCAATGTTTATAAAGGCTAGGTACTCTTTATTAGATATAGTAGTTCCGTAGACAGTGTATTTATCTTTCGGACTAATATAAAAGGTTCGACTAAGGGATATGTTCTACATCTCACAGTCAATATACAGCCCATGACACAGTGCCCACTAGACGGCCATAGGGTCGCCCCTATTACATCGCCCCTATACGTAATCATTAGTGGGTTGTAATACACCTCTGCCTACCCCTTCGGAGATGTACAGGCGTGAGTATATGTACCTATGTATGTAATCTAAAATAGAGTCACAAGTAAACACACACTAAATATTTTGGACAGCCCGTAGGTACTGTTTAAGCTGATTCTGCATCTGCTGTTAATGATTCATCCTATCAAAATAAATAAATAGATAGGTTGAGTCACGCAACGCCTACGTACAAACAGTGTGCAATACGAAACTGCACGTAAGGAGGCGCATTGATGAAGCTCGACTCGACTTCAATTTCACAATTCAGAAACCGGTCATAAGTTATAAATATTTGAAATTCACATTTAATGATATTTATTTAAAGTCTAATTTTAATTAGATGCAAAAATATAACATAACTCATTTCTTTTATTCAGAATCCAAGTTTAGATGAAGTGTTAAAATACAATTTAAAAATGTGTGGACTCATCGAGTCCAGGCCTTCGTGACTTTTTAAGTAGTCTACATATTAAAATGGCAGCAAACAGGTGCTTACTGGTTTAGGTTTCTGGGTTTAGGTATATAATATTTTAGTAATATATGAAATATAATGCCACTAACGGAAAAAAAAAAATTTTTAAGAAAATACATTTGAGTTACTGACCAAGGTGAAATGAGTTTTATTTTATGTATGATACCTAAATGGTTTTCCTCAGTTTCCACCGAAATTAGACGCTCTATCGAAAACAAATTCAGGTGTCAATTTTCACTTAAAGATTAATTTATATGGTAAAACGTAAGGATTCCTACACATATTAAAAACCATTCATATTGTATGTTAGCGTCTTCTTAGAAACAGATCGAAGACATATTGCTATCCCAAATTTGACAGGTGCTTTTACGCTTTGGCGTTTGGATATTGGCCTCGATACCCGAAACATTTATTATTTTACAATATTGGCGACGAAAGAATGAAAGAATGTGTGGTATCAATTTCAATTGCTCTAAGCCTTTATCCTAACAGATACCTACGTACTTCAAAAACCTTTACCTGGATTCAAATAGCTAAACTAAAGTAGGTAGGGTACCTATAGGCAGGCCTCCGTCACTCGCCTGTAGCTGCGGAGATAAGCACCTACGACGCGCCGAACCCCTGAGTTGTTATAGCAGTGGGGGCCGGCGCGCGACGGCAAGCACACGCGTGACGTAATTTGCGTATTGTGATCGCATCATATTGGGATATCAATACAAATAAATGTCGAAATTTACAAATAAAGAACTCTAAATTCTCTTTTTTTAAATTAGAAGAGCGTAAAATGTAGGTTTTTACTATTTTTATGCACAGATTACTTTTTGATGAATTAGTACCAAAGCCATTACGTTCTAGTTGACACCTTCGAGTTAAATAACTAAATCGTCGTGAACCTACGACATTGGTACTTACCTATTATAGGCCTACCTATAATAATGAGTTCGTAAGAACTAAAAATTGTTCTGTAATAAATAATAATAATTAAATATTGTAGGACATTCTACACAACGCACGCTATCTAGACCCAAAGTAAGCATAGCTTAACTAGCTTGTGTTATGGGTTCTAGAATGCGGATAAACATACTTAGATACATTTTTTTTTTTCGTAAATACATACATATTATACATAGAAACACCCAGACCAATGCAAATATTCATATTCATGCACACAAATATTTGCACTTAGCGGGGATCGAACCCGCGCCTCCTGCGTAGCGGCTGCGTTCACTACCGCTACGCCACAGAGACAGTCGAAAGTAAAGTCTGTAGGTAGGTACCTACTTATTTTGAAACAAGTATGTATTTATGTCGTGCTGGTATTTTAATGACTACCTAGTTTATTTAATTTGTATTAGTACCGCACCTACTACATGATGAATGATGATCATCGAAAGATTTATATCGGTGAAAATTTACTGAACATGATACTATTAAAAGCAAAAAGGTATTAACTTGCATAAAATGTACTTATTTCATCGTTTCATTCAAAGTTTCGTTTCAACCAAGGTCAAGGCACAGCGAACGTGGCCGCCGCCGGCGCCTCCTTCTGCGAGCAAGTAATGCTCGTGAAGGAGGCGGCGGAGCGGGAGCGAAGGAGAATAGCAGTCCTTGCGGCCCGCGAAGAGCGGAGGAGAATCGCAAACCGAGCGGCCCGCGACGAGCGGCGGCAACTCGGGCGTCGGAGGTCGCAGAATGACCTCCGTCCCCCATGAGTGCGGGCCCGGGGGTGACGGGTGGAGCCGCCTGTCACCCTAGCAGAAGCAGGCCGCGGCGGCTGCACGCATTGTGTGCCTCCCCGTACCCGGTTCGAGTCCGACATAACCTCCTCCTCCGGCTCCGGCGGGGGAGTATCCGTGGGGATTTTTCACACGATAAAAAAAAAGGCACAGCGAACGTGTGTTCGGCTGTGTTCGACTAAGTTCGGCTGTACTCGTACCTCAGTCGCCCACACTCATCGCTGCATTTTGACGCGAACAATTATCATTATTTTATTATTATAACACCCAGCCATTTTTGCGTCGGAGGTTACAAAATGAATAGTAGGTAGTAGTAGTGATTGTGAATGAAAAATGAATAGTGATTGTGAACATTTTAACGGATTGTTTTATTTTATTTTCTGACAAGGTGACAACCCTAACACTCAAGTTGGCGGCGTTGGATATTCGGAACAATGGGCGATTCCAAGAAAATATCGTAGGTTAATATAACGGCGGCTTTCGTCAATAATAAAGGAGTGCAACTTCTGTACGTAGTACTATACGTAGTACTATTACTTATTCTGTGCTATAGGTACCTAAATGTAAGCAAAATGAGAAATGTAAGCAGAATGAGATGTGTACAGAAAAATATATTTGAAGTTTTTGTCATTATATTTCATGTGTTCAGTATAGTACTGAACATATGAAATATAATGACAATATAGACTTGTTGTCATAAGTCTATAAGCTGCAATTAATCAAAGCGGATTTTTTTTATCTATCCTTCTGTTATAGCTCAACGTAGTAGACTTAACCCTTCGCATACTGGCAGGAGTTATCTGTCTAGATTTCTCGATTATTGAATCTATATTATAATATCTGTGTTAGATAGATAGACAGACGTCTATCTGTGTCTAATTGCTAATATAGAACCAACACGAGCTTTCTGCAACCCTCAAACGCTGCTGCTGCCACCACTTACGTCAGTGCTGTCGAATTGCAGCAGTGGTTTTATACACAGAATTTGATGATCTCTCAAATGAGCCAGGTTTTTTCTGGTAGGTAATCTTATCATATTAGATACCGATTTCTTTCGGGTTTTCAGAATGGATTTTTGGTATCACAGTCAGGTTTCTAGCTTTGCAGCATAGCCATTTCGTGTTCTTCAAATAAAGGCGCGTCTAATGATGTACATCTCATTCAGGAAGAGACTTGAGTTAGTGTAATCAGCTCTCACGCTATTGGAGGATGTGCTGGCAAATTGCTACTATTGAACAATGAGGATTGAGCAAATCGTATAATTTATTTACCTCTATAACATAAATGAAAACTACCAACATAGCAAAGCTTGAAAGAAATAATATCTGCAACCAAAATAGTTTTGCTTACAAAGTCTTATCTAACATACAAATTTAGAAGTTAGGTAATCTACTAAGTAAATAGATTTAATCATTATGTAACTCTGCTATTCAGGTGCTTATTTACCTACTTAATTTTGTACTACAATAATCCAAATATTAAACTAAGACTAGTAGATGTTTATCTTAACTTTTGGTAACTAGTATCTACAGTCAACAACAAAATTACGTACTTAGTACCTACTAAAATATTTACAAACCTTTTTTACCCAGCTGCCAAGAAGGGTTATTAAATAAATATTTGTGGTTGGCATAGGTAAGTAGTTTAATAATCCCATGATTACAAAGTTATTAAAAAGCTCATTTTATCATTTTACGAAAGGCCTAAAAGCTAAGGTGATCAATAGGTAGGTACATTAAAATTTGTAAAGTCCCTTTTGTCGTTGAATGTACCTTACTACATTGCCAAATCTTCGGAGTTTCTTCTTTAACGTTAGAAAATATCGAAACTCAACACTTCACTACTCTTTATGTTGGTAACCACTTACCATGGGGTAGCCCATTATTAATTGCTAGGTGAGTAGCATACAGAAGTCAACACACTTTTATTGTGGAACACTTTTACAAAATAATTAGTTCGCTTATATTAGATCCTTTGATCTGTAATCAAACAACTCCGACAAACATGTTCAATATTTATTTGATTAAAACGAAATCTGTTATTTTCCACTGGAAAACATGAGTAACGTTATATCTTTGGTTCAGATCACTAAACATGCCTTTGTATGACATCAAATAATTCTGTACATTATGGTATCCGATTTTTAACCGACTTCAAAAAAGGAGGTTCTCTATTCGTACCCAATTTTTTTTTATTTTTTTTATTATATTTTTTTTTTCTTATGTCAATATAACGAATTCTACTTCTCTTTAAGAATATAATAGAGACAAAGTCTTCAATAAGCTAATTGTATTCATATTGTACAACAATATTCTTTTATTTGATTTGTAGTAACTAAATAACTAAGTAATTCATCATCATCATCATCATCATTTCAGCCATAGGAAGTCCACTGCTGGACATAGGCCTCCCCTATAGATCTCCAATAGGACCGGTTGGAAGCGGCTCGCATCCAGCGCGTTCCCGCAGCCTTAATGAGGTCGTCTGTCCAATTAACTTCAACAATTCAATACTCCAATTAATAACTTTCAAATTAATGTAGGTACCTCATTCATTTATTAACTTTACTATTTGACGGAGGTAGACCACGGCGGTATTTCCATCCCAATTGAGCAATCCGACTGGAGAAGTTCCCCCGCTGCCGTACAGAATATCGCAGCCATAATAACGTCGTTTTGTGTTCCTGGCGATGAGTAGGGTAGCCAGAACTCACTGGAAAGTTTTTGTGCTTTCAGCTGTAAGACCAAAGTCTTGTCCTGCTTGGTTTTCTGCAATAACGGCACAGAAACTCTCTGTTTTTACAGTATCAGCAACACTAGTGTAACTCTCCTGGCTGGCCCTCGATTTTGCTAAACAAAACCACTGTCATGAAAGAAATGGAAGAAATTTCCATTTAATTTTAGCCTTTAAAGCAATGCTTTTAAAGGTTAAAATTAAATGGCTTTTTGTAGAGCGAATGAGAGAGTGTAATGAAAGTTTTTTCATTTAATTTTGGACTTTGAGTTTGTAGCAATAAAGTCTAAAATTTATTGCGATTTTTTACAGTCTCGGTGGTTTGACAATGGTTTTGCTTTAGTAGAATCGAGGCCCTGGTGTTGCACACGTCCATAGGCCACAGTAACCACTTTTCATCAGGTGCTGTCATAAGGTCTTACTTATTATATACTAACTTTTGCCCGCGGTCCGCCCGCGTGGATGTCGGTTATCGCGACCAAACTTAGCCTATGTCCTTTCTTAAGGTCTAAACTACCCCTATACCAAATTTCATCAAAATCGGTTCAGTGGTTTAGGCGTGAAAGCGTAACGGACAGACAGACAGAGTTACTTTCGCATTTATAATATTAGTATCGATATGGATTACAAGGTCAAATTAGCACTGTATAGGATAAGTGATGCCCATGAAAGGTAGGGATTTCGGGACCAATCAAGATTTTCAGAGCCCAAGCCTAACTCACCCACAAGCTACATACAGTACAGTCGTTGATTTACAGACGGTGTACAGACTACCGATGATTTCCTCCTGGGATAGGATATCAGACCGGAGTCTTTTCGTAAGAGATCAAATATGGAAAGGAGGAATAAAAGCGGGGGTTTCAATATGCAAGAAGGTAATCGACATTGGCGATAAAATGACTCAAGAAATCTATCTAGCTACCATCAAAAATTCAAAACTAATTAATACTCGAGTAGAAACAGAAAGAACGCAGCAACATTTTTCTGTGAGTGGCCAATAGCTTCTTTAACTCAGTAACAGTATTCTATCTGTCACCGAGCGCGGTAGTCTCTATAGTACGTTGCTTAATTACTTATAAATACCTTCAGAATGGTGAATTGTAATAATTGTAAAAAGCTCATCACAAAGAAAAGCTCAGTTCTAGAATGCGGTCGATGCCAAAAAATAGTGCATGCAACTGTCGTGTGCACAGGTTTATCCACAAAGCAACTTGCAGCCCTTAAGGCGGCCGAAAGTCTGGAATGGACGTGCAACGAATGTAGTCAGAACTCGTCACGACGTAAGTCCTTTCTGATGCTGGATGATTTGGATGAGGATGAAGACGAGTACACCACCTCAGCAACCAACACCTTTGATGTCAAAAAGCTCCTACAGGACCTGAAAAAGGAGGTGAGCAACATAGTGACGCAAGAAATGAGAACAGTATCTAACGCGGTGCAATATTGTAGCGAAAAGGTAGATGATTTTGCTGAGTCACTTGATGCCCTAACAGCAAAACTAAAGGACCAGGAGAAGAAAATTACCTACCTAGAAAACAAAAACAAGCATCTGGAACTCAGAATTGAAACCCTGGAACAGCGAAGCTATGAAGTAGAACAGCAGAGACATGGCAACCAGCTAGAAATAGCGGGTATCCCGGCGTCAGCCGATGTAGATCTCCCCAAGCTTGCTGATAATATCGCCGACAAGATCAAGACCCCTAAGGAAGACATCATCTCCATTAAGCGGCTTGCAGCACGCAAGACGGGGCCTGGGCCTGTTATAGTCAAACTTAGAAGTGAGGAAGCTTGGCAACTTATGATAAACTCCGCGCGGGAACATACCATCCTGGCACGGGACATCCTAACAAACACAACGGGAACAGCAGCGTCGGATAAAATTTACATAAGGGAAGCACTCACTCCGTACTTTAAGAACCTACTATGGCAAGCCAAACAGGATCTAAAAGGTACCTTCAAGTTCATTTGGTTTAAGGAGTCACGAGTTCTAGTGAGGAAAAATGAAAAATCGAAGGTCTACAATATAAGGTCGAAAAGTGATATTCAATCCTTGCTTTCGGCCAGTCCTAGTAAGTGAAACCACCATACTTACTAATCTATTTTCAATGTGATACTTATGCTACTGAAAGATTACCTACCTACATAGCCACTATAGTAAATGGATTTAGTTGATTTAGATAATAATAACGTAAAAGAATTATACAGTTGTGTAAACTACTGCTCATATGAAAAAATAATACCGAAAAGTCCTCATAATTTGTCATTTATGCATGTTAATATAAGATCCATGATCAAAAATTTTTGTAAATTAGAACACCTAATTGCTATTAGTCACTCGACAATTGATGTACTTATTAACACCGAAGCTAATATATCCGACAATATCCGATCGCTTTATAATCTCGATGGCTATATGATGCACACGGAGCTACGAAAAAGTCGGAAGGGGGGAGGGATTATAGTTTACATTAAAAAGAAACACAAATTTACTCGCAGTATCGCATCCCCAATAAATTACGAATGCATCATTGGTTCAATAACAGTGAACTCGTCTTACTCTGTAGCACTGTGTGCAGTTTATAGACCGCCGGGATTGAATAAGAATTTATTTGTATCCGAGCTAGACAGTATGCTTAATAATCTCCCTACGGGCGATTTGGTTTTACTCGGGGATATTAATATTACACTGAAACCGACAACAACGCCTGATACTCTAATCGAAAAAGCATACTTAAATGTAATGAGCGGTCATGGCCTCTCATGCGGTATCACTGATTACACTAGGATAGAAACCATTAAACGAAAGAAGAAATCTATAGTAACGAAAAGCTGTATAGATCACATTTTTGTGCGATCCCGCGTGAGAGACGCATTCACCGCAGTACTCGGCACTAAACTAGCGGACCACCGAGTGACTGCGCTTACGCTGCACTCGAGCAAAACTATACGGGATGATCCAATTCATGTCACGCGTTACAATAATTATCAATTAAATAGTATGTTGGATAAAATAGATTGGAGCCCGATTGTAAATATGATGTGCCCAGAGGACATTTATTCGTACATAAATGAACAATTTAACACTTGTTACAAAAAATCGGAATTCAAACAAAAGTTACGTGTATCAAATAGGGACTTCTATCCCTGGGTGGACAAAACCGTTAGAAATTTGTGCCAGTACCGAGACGAACTCTACAGTCAATGGATTAAAGATACTAGTAACAAAGAGTTGAAATTAAAATATAATAAGATTAGAAATAGAACAAACAAAATAATACACCAGAGTAGGAATAAATACTATAAATTAGAAATAATTAAATACAAAACGGATACTAAAAAACTGTGGCAAATGATAAATAGTATGGCCGGACGTATTACCAAATCAATTGATGACGTAATTTTGAATGCCTTTAGTTCAGCAGGAGACGACAAATCAATTGCAGATAGCTTTGCCAGTCAATTCCGGAACAATGTAAAATTAGTTATACCTACTTGTAAAACAAAATTATTAAAAGAACAAGATTATACTAACCCACTCGACAGATCGATATTCCTTAAAAAAGCATGTCCACTTGACGTAAAAAAGTTAATCAAAAAGATGAATCCCTGTAAGGCCCCAGGTATTGACGGCCACAGACGTCATACGTTTGTCGGATAAAATAAGTGATGCAATCGCTCGACTCATAAACACCACTATAGAGAAAGGACGGTACCCTAAACTTCTGAAGACAGGTATTGTCAGACCTATCCACAAGGGCGGCAATGCTCTAGACTATTCTAAGTACCGACCCATCACAATACTGCCTGTGCTGGACAAAATAGTCGAAAAGTACGTATGTGAGATCATTCAAAGCTTCTATGCGACCAACAACGTCCTATGTCCACAACAGTATGGATTCCAACCAAAGAAAAGCACAACGCTTTTGTTGTCTAGGTTCACTGATATGGTCAATAGTTGCTTGAATGATAAGAAACATGTACTCCTAGTCTTTATCGACTACAGCAAAGCGTTCGATACCTTAAGACATGACCAGTTGGTACAGCGGCTAGATATCAGTGGGATTCGGGGCCCCTTACTTGAATGGTGTAAAGATTACCTCAACGACCGCAGTTATCAAGTGAGAATCGGAAAAGCAGTCAGTGACAGTGTCGAGGTCACTGAAGGCACTGCTCAAGGATCAGTTCTCGGTCCTTTGCACTACTTAGCATACGTGAATGACCTCAAGAATGTGATTGAGCACTGCACTGTGTTTCAATTTGCGGATGACACCTGTCTAATGGCTGCTAATAGGGACCTAAATGCTGCGAATGAACAAATTGAGAAAGACTTTACAACCATCTGTAAGTGGTCGCACGATGCGGGCTTGGTTCTGAACGCTGACAAGACAAAACTCATCCATATCCACTCAAGTCACAACCCTAATCCCTGTCAGGGCGGTGTCAGAATCACAGCCCACAGTCACGACTGCCTGCATAATAACCAAGCACCTTGTACTTCGGAGTGCCGTTACCTGGAGCAGGTGACGGATGTTACATACCTCGGACTGGTGATAGATAACAGATTCAACTGGTCTAAGCACGTTGATAGGGTCAGTAGCAAACTACGTGCGATATTGGCAAAATTTTATATAATCAAAAATAGAATTCCTTTTGGCGTATTACTGATTATGTACAAAGCATTGGTGGAAAGTATTATTTCATATGGATTGAGTAGCTATGGACGTACATACAAGACCTACCTGGACCAAATCTTTAATTTACAGTATAGGTTACTTAAATTGATTGTACCACTCAAAATCAAACGAAAATATATAGATAATCCACTAGGACTCTTTAAGTATTGTGAGGTCATACCAATACATCAGAAAGTGGAATTTAGTCTCCTGGTGGAACAATACTTTAGAACGGAAATACAAACTCCCAAAACAAATAACTCGGCCATAGTTACAAGAGGCATTTCCAATCGAAGTCTTACAATACCCAGGTACAGAAATTTCTACGGCAAAAGAACCTCTGAGTACATATTACCCAATCTAATAAACAAGCTACCACAGGAAATAAAAAAGAAAATAACAGCACGTAATATTAAAACAATATTGAAAAAATATTACAATCGGCGATCGCATGAATTGGAACATTCCGTATAGCACAGGGGCGTGCCTTGTGTTGGTGGGGGCTGTGCGACGCGCGTCCGCATCACCACAGCTGATCACCGCGCGAGCCGTCCTTTAGGTTTAAATTATAACTACCTACTTTTTTCATTTTGTTCTAACCTCCGTAATTATTATTGCGGAGGTTGGAACAAAATGAAAAAACACATTATTATGTGTAAATAATTATATGTAGTGACAAAAAAAAAAAATTATATATAAATAAGGTAAAATTGTTTATCCTACACAAACCCTATCTGGGTTTACAGGATAAATTTATTAAATTTATGTAAACAATTGTAATAATAATTATTAAATAAAAAAAATAAAAAAAAAACAATTTATATTGTTTGGGACACTGAACTGTTACTGAAAAACTTTTCTGATGTAGGTTGACGTGAAGAAAGCTTTTATTTCGGTAAACACGGACAAAAGTCCTTCGCGTATAAATTCTTACGACGATGGCGACGGTATTACAGGAACCTTTCCAAATAGTATATTTTCATAAAAATAGTCCTATTGTACCGGAAATGGTCAGTTTCAGTTTCAGTCATTGGAGAGTTTAATTTATAATATACTAGCTGTTACCCGCGGTTCCGCCTGCGTGGAATTCTGATCTCGTTCATCGCTGATATATAGCCTATGTGTTATTCAGATGTATAAGCTATATAACTGTAAAGTTTCATTCAAATCCATTCAGTAGTTTTTACCTGAAAGAGTAACAAACATCCTCACATACTTACATCCATCCTTAACTACTTACAAACTTTCGAGTTTATAATATTATGTAGTAGGTTGGGCACCCGAGCTTCCATAATACCTCCCCAGTGGTAGGAAGAAGGCACGGATGCCAAAAGTTCTACAAATTAGATTGGAGAGTAGGTACAGAGATTCAACAATTGAGACAAGTCCCTCTTCTAGCTTTGTGTAACTTATTTCATTGTTCATGAGTGGTGTCATGGTCATGGAAAGCCTATTGCCGTATTCCGGGCTCTATTGTTAACTTGAGTCATGCATTTGAGGCTGAGTCTGGACTGTAGGTATACATCTGTCTGATGTTAAACAGCGCTATCCCTTAGCCGCCTTATACGCATTGAAAACTGAACTTAATAATGTTTATTATCCCAAAACTTTCCTATTCCTAACGTATCAATAAAGCAACACGTATTTTCCTAATTCATCTGTTTACTATGGAAAGAAAAACAATTTCAGGAAACCCGATCTTCACTAAAGCCAAATGAAAACATGTTGAGGTAATGTTTCTGTACAATTACAACGTAATAACGTATCATTTATTACACACTACAGTTCAGGTAAACAAGTGTTGTTGACTGTATGTATAATGCCTTATCTTATTCTATCTACTCTCACCGTTTGGGAAAACCTCAGTGTGTGTACTAACTAGGTGTAGGTGGTACGATCTAATCCTACAGGCAAACAATCATTGTATAAAAGGACGTGCAACTACTCGCAGTATCATAAAACGAAGATTAACGAAGGAA
The DNA here is from genome assembly GCA_914767945.1 of Eilema depressum. Taxonomy (NCBI): domain Eukaryota; kingdom Metazoa; phylum Arthropoda; class Insecta; order Lepidoptera; family Erebidae; genus Eilema; species Eilema depressum. The sequence goes on from OU612026.1 coordinate 9,784,520, forward strand.
CTAAGAACTCGAAACACTACGAACAATATTACAGCTATGTCTTCTAAGATCGTTTTGGTTATTTGTGCTTTGGTAAGTAATAATATCATTTAGTTCACATCTAGTATCAACTGTCAATCATAAGGTCCAATACTCTCCATAACTCCAATATTTAGCTATCCCAATTAAGACAGTTCTCATCAATACATGGGGTATTGATGATAACTGTCATTTTATTTTCATAAGTTATTTTTAAGAATTCCTTTTTATAAATCAAACAAAAACAATATACCCATCTACTAATATAATACATATATACTAATACAATGTGTATAACAGCTAGTCCTGTCTGATGGATGTGATAATTGCTGAAAATTTTCAGTCAAAGTTTGCAAGAGGACACGACCGTTGTAATTCATTTATTTCTTTATTTTACTCAGGTGGCAGTAGCTGCTGCAATTCCGGCTCAAGGTGGTTTTGGCGGTTGGGGAGGTGCAGCTGCTGGTGGATGGAACGCAGGTGCCAACCCATGGATCCCTCCATGGGTTTCTTCTGCCCCTTGGTATCCCCAGTGGGTCGCGTGTACCGGTGTTGGAACAACTTGCCAGGACTGTTCTACGAAATTGGTCTGCACTAAAGTTGGCGCCCTACAACGCGCTTGCACTGACCCCACCTTACCTTACTGCAACCTTGGAGAGTGCTCTGCAACCCCTGCTGAAGGATGTGGACCGGCGCCCGCGGCCCCCGTTGAAGTGGCTGCGTAACTTACCTTTCGTTATCTCAATCCTTTAATCCTCTGATTCTATTTATAATGTTTGTATAGTAAATTATATTTTGGTATTACATTTTTGACTTTATGACTATTACGAATCCTGGAGCAGTTGTTCAAATTTGATGGTTCTGTTCCTAATATTAAATATTTTACAAAAAATGTTTTTATTTTTTTTAAAGACAGCAACTTCGTTAACATCGTTAACGATCACAGAAAATAACAAAACTGAGAGTGATTAAAATATGAATCGTTCATCAGTTTCATACGGAAAGAGTATCGACAGTATTTACCTAGGTCTTAAACTTGCGGTGGCAATGTGATTTTCCTTCTACTTTAACGACCCTAATAAAAGAGACGGTAGATGCCGTAAAAGAGCACTAACAAGAAATAAATCTGTGACGACTGTGACAAACGTAGCTTCAATAACTGCTGGATCTGAAATCAATTATGACAAAGCAGACTTTATTCTGGTTATTAGGATATGCTTGTTTATATTTCAAGTAACTGTTCAACATCTTCAGTAGAGGTGTTATTAACCCATTTTTTAAGCGGTTCACCCTAGTCGAATCAAAAGCCTCGGGGTCCGGAGTCCGCTTTTTCTGGTGAAACTGCGACGTGACTGAATGAATTTTGATATTTTCTGTGAAGCGTTTGCCCTCTGACATCCACAACGCATTGGCGATATCGAAGGCACGAAGAAAGAGAGAATACGATTTTACTAACTTTATACTAAAGTCGAGTGTGAATGGGGCTTAGGGGGCAACTCGGAGCTAAAATATCTCATCCATGCCTGAGTTGACTACTTTAGAAATTTGATGTAGGCTTTTCGACCGAACTTCGTATTACAGTGTCCGAGATTACTTCCTTTACAATTTGAGGTAGTTAATTCGGGAAATGACAACAAAATAAAGATAGATTATTAGCTAGATAGATTTATTAGCTTTTGTATACATGCAATTAAAAAATCAAAGAAAAAAAAATCAATGGAAAAAAAATCATTAAAAAGTTATGAAAAAAAAACATTGCTACAAAATAATTACGTACCTACTTAAATCAAAAAACTTACAAAAATTTTACGCCTAATCTGTATTAATCCTTTGTTATGATCCATTAACTTTATTAACATAGACACAAGGCTATTTTGTCAATGCAATGACCTACTGTTATTTCTCTGTCTATTAAATCAGTTAATGAAGATTCTAATTTTTTTTGTCGTTTAACAGACTCAGTGGTTCTTTTGCTGATATAATTATTTTTTTCCCAAAGTGTCACATAATAATCAGAGTCTTTTCAAAGAACCTTGAGAAGCTGAGCTATGTTTGGTTTTGGATCTAATTTTCTTATTAAGTCTGGAGTTCCAGGACTCAGATACATTATTTGTTTTATTTTTTATGTTGTAGAAACACCATTTATCGGCCAAATATTTTTTATCTTTTAGCCATGTTTGCTTGAAATATTTATTAAAAGCTGAAACTTTCGGGTCCTGTGTGCATTCGCCCAATACATAGAGCCAACCATCGTCCCTGTACTACTGTACTGTGCAATATGATGATATATGATGATGAAAATGTAGGTATGAAAATATTGTTGCATTGCACTTTCATACCTACCATTAGAGTACAGGGACGATGGTTGGCTCTATGTATTGGGCGAATGCACACAGGACCCGAAAGTTTCAGCTTTTAATAAATATTTCGAGCAAACATGGCTAAAAGATAAAAAATATTTGGCCGATAAATGGTGTTTCTACAACATAAAAAATAAAACAAATAATGTATCTGAGTCCTGGAACTCCAGACTTAATAAGAAAATTAGATCCAAACCAAACATAGCTCAGCTTCTCAAGGTTCTTTCAAAAGACTCTGATTATTATGTGACACTTTGGGAAAAAATAATTATATCAGCAAAAGAACCACTGAGTCTGTTAAACGACAAAAAAAATTAGAATCTTCATTAACTGAATTAATAGACAGAGAAATAACAGTAGGTCATTGCATTGACAAAATAGCCTTGTGTCTATGTTAATAAAGTTAATGGATCATAACAAAGGATTAATACAGATTAGGCGTAAAATTTTTGTAAGTTTTTTGATTTAAGTAGGTACGTAATTATTTTGTAGCAATGTTTTTTTTTTCATAACTTTTTAATGATTTTTTTTCCATTGATTTTTTTTCTTTGATTTTTTAATTACATGTATACAAAAGCTAATAAATATATCTAGCTAATAATCTATCTTTATTTTGTTGTCATTGCCCGAATTAACTACCTCAAATTGTAAAGGAAGTAATCTCGGACACTGAAATACGAAGTTCGGTCGAAAAGCCTACATCAAATTTCTAAAGTAGTCAACTCAGGCATGGATGAGATATTTTAGCTCCGAGTTGCCCCCTAAGCCATCTCGAAATAAACTAAAGTGAAGATAACCTGAAGTTTATGACCTGAATCAGTCATATTATAAGTGCCGACTAGAGTGATATCGTATTACCTATTTAAATAAGAACACGTAATAAATAATAACGTATTTTAATAAATTATTGACTAAATATTTTCGGTACATGTATTTGAATAGCGTTTTGGTTTCAAGCACAACAAGTATTTTGTATCTATTATTTTATTATCATCATCTTTGCAGACCCGTGGGATTCGAATATTATACACAAGTAGCTTTTGCCCGTGGCTCCGTCCGTGTAGATATCCATTATTAGGACGAAACATAGCCTATGTCCTTTCTCAAGATCTCATCTACCCCTATACCAAATTAAATCAATATCGGTTCAGCGGTTTAGGCGTGAAAGCGGAACAGATGGATTGGCAGACAGACAGAGTTACTTTCGCATTTAGGTATAATATTACTTAGTATGGATTTGAATAAGCCAAAATACAATATTTCGCCTTAAATATTTATATTGTGTATATATATATTTTGAATTACTGTCTGACATAACTTAGATATTGAGTAGTAAACTGTAGGTACTATGTGCACATTTGAGACAAATAAATAAAATAAACGCATTTTGCATTACGATACATGGTATAGGTTCCCACCAAGTCCATGTATCGTACAATATATGTATATATATTCCCATAATTATGATTAATTACTAGGATCTATTCTGGGTGTAATATGAAAGAGTATTGAGTTGGTATGGGAACATTTTACCCTTGTGGTAAATTTCTACATCTTTAAAGTACATGTTGGGCTGTTTAAAGTGAGCATAGTTCACGGGACGGTCGAAGGGATAGCCGAAGGGCTTGCTGTCCATTATATACTTTTTGAACATATACTCTTCCATTGTACTGCCATTATATGGGTACACGAACACAAACAGCTGGAAAGGATATCCATTGTGAGATCCTCTTGGTAGCATCAATCTCCTGGGTATGTTGTCAGGTATAAAAGACATATCATAGGGAACTTTTCCTTCTTCTATGTATTTATAGACCTCAGTAATAGGCACACTGTCTTCCTTAAAACGTACAAACTCACTAGATTTGGGTTCAACCTTATTAACTGCTGGACTAAGTTTCTGTACAAACCAGTCTATCTCATAGAACTTCATTTAGTCCTCCTCAATACGTACTGGGTTACCGTTGCTGGTGTATTTAGGTCCAATGAATATCTTCAACATGGCATCAGAAGCTACATCAGATTTATGCTCGATGTTGACAGAGAAGGGTTTATGGTTCAGGCGAGCCTGGTGGATCCATGTAACTGTTTTTATATTTTTCCAGTTCCTGAGCAGTAAATGCAAATCTGTTGGTAAGATTGAAATCAAAGTAATCGAAGTAAGTGATGAGTTTATCAACTTTTACGTCATTAATCTTGACACTGAAGAAATGAAAGTCATAAGAAGAATACGGGTCGGGGGTACTTCAAGACGTACCCTCACCCGTATTCTTAGAATGACCTTCATCATGATTCTCTGGTAAAGTGATATCCGTGAGTAAAGTTGATAGAAGACGGGATCATGCAAAGAGGTCTGATAAAAATCGAGAGCACTTGGTTTGAAAGTACACTTACCTGAAAACTGTTGCCAGCGGCGGCTCCGCCCGCGTGGATGTCGGTTACCTCGACCAAACATAGCTTATGTCCTTTCTCAAGGTCTAAACCTCTGTACCAAATTTCAACAAAATCGGTTCAGGGTTTAGGCGTGAAAGCGTAACAGACAGACAGACAAACCAACTAAGTTACTTTCACATTTATAATATTAAGTATGGAGGAATTAAATTGTCACTAAATTGTCATATACATAGGTAAAATTCTTTTAAATTTATTTCACATGACGGGTAGTAATTTCGTGAGTTGGGGACTCTGTGGTCCCCACACCGAAAGAGGGCCGGATCGAAAGATATGGCCCTGCGTCGGTCGGGGTGTCTACGACTACCCCACCTCCGGCAACCGACGGCTCAAAGATGGCGTGCGTTTTAGTCGGTTCAAGTCCGACATAACCTCCTCCACCGGCTCCGCGCGGCGGGGGGGTATCCGTGGGGATTTTTCGCACGATAAAAATAAAAAGAAGGCAGTAATTTTGTATGAGTGTTGGTACTTTGTTCCTCAGGGAATAAGTCAGCGTTGGTCTGCCGGTAGTTTCCAACGAAGAGCTCGGGCTTCGGGCTGATGAAATCAACTTTTTTAACGAACTGAAATTATTATTTAAAATGAATTTATAACGAATCACAAACTTTATAAAAAGTTAACAATAGTTACTTACAACCTTGAACTGGTCTTGTTGCAAGTATTGGTAGAAAGTCTTCTCATAAGCATCCAAGAAACGGATGACCTGAAAAAGCATCTGATGAGACCGTCAAGCTGAGTGCCACCATTGTAACATGGCACGTGTCTATAATGGTGATCCTCTTTTCCGAGACTTTGCCTTCAGTTTACTATTAGGAGAGGCAAAGTTAGATTGACGGGTAAAAAAAATGTATCAGTCTTCAATTTATAATCGTGTCGTGGAACAGCCCCGCTTAAACCAAGAGCCACAAGCCCCGTGAGTACCAGAACAGTCTTCATTTTCCCACAGCTTCTGTCAACTGGGATTTCTTCACCCGTGTTGAGTTATTTATATACTTTGGTGTAATAATAAAAGTTTATCGCATTTTGACACATTGTTATGTTTCAATTTATTATGATGACCTATCACCTCATTAAGAAACAAAATATAAATACCTCAATTTCTTGCCTAAACTAACCTACCTTTACTTTGGAACATATATTCTGCAATATAATATGTGTGTCTCGATAACAAGTTCTGTTGTCTGCCTTGGTAGTCCTGCATATTGTCCATCAGAACGTCATAGGCCACCGTATGTACATTACTAATTCATCAAAATTGGTTCAGTGGTTTGAGTGTGAAAGCGAAACAGACAGACAGAGTTACTTTCGCATTTATAATATTAAGTATGGATATGAAAGTACCTACACATTATGATCTGGTAGGAATTTGTTAAGTCATTAGTTTTTCTGCTTATCATTGGAATTATCTGCGAAAAAATGTTTCAGTACCGACAGATCCATTCAAAGGTTGTCTGAAGGTAATCGCTTTTATTATATTTATCGTTAAAATCTTGACCTTTGTATACCTATATAACTAAATAAAATAAAATAAAATATTGACGTGACTATTACAAAATAAATGTAAACAAAGTAAATACTTAAATAACAAAAAGAAAATTACATACCTATATAATTATCTTTTGTCTCTCTGCGTGCATATCTATTAGTCTCTCTTTCTGTATGTTTGTTCCAACTAAACTTCGAAATCGGTGAGGCGATTTTAGAAATGAATTTCGCCGGGAAAGTGGAGACAATCCTTAAATTATTTGATTTCTTTCTTCGACTTACAACTTACTTCTTACGAATCTGTGTAGGTACTTAAAATATTTTGAAATGGAATTTTGATAGCTTTGACTATAGACACTATAAAACAATAAATACTTCGGTAGATTTAGAAACAAAATTGAAACAGCAGTGTGACGTAAGTTTTTATGTCTTTGGGGTTACACTAAAAAAAAATGTAAAAGTAGCCCAGAATGAAACAATCTACAAATAAAAATGTTGGATATTTTGAAAAATAATTGCTTTCCCGAAAAAAGTATTGTTAAAGGAGTTCATTTTCTATTAAACGACGATTTTATTGACTTTCTTTAGTGCTAAAGGTGTGTACCGTATATCAGATCAAAACAATAAAATAACTTATGTGTTGGGATCCAAACTGCAAATATCTTAATCTATTCCGAACTTTAACTTAACATGAAGTCGCAGGTAACAACTAGTAAAGAATATTATTCTAAAATAATTATCTTACAGGTCAAGCTTAATTAAAGTATGACCTAACAACAGAATAAAACTCAATAAGAGGGGCGATAAGCTGTAGTAAGTATATAAATAGTCAGTGCAGGGACCATAGTAGTTAAGGGCAGTAGAAAATGAAGACCGCAGTGATACTTGCGGGGCTGGTGGCCCTCGCCTGGAGCGGGTCTGTCCCACTCACAGAAGGTATGTTATCAACTGTTATATTATTGATAATAATATTTTGATGTAATTCTATTAGCCGTCATGTAAGAGAATATTTATTTAGAATCTTTTCTTCTTAGTTTTTTGTTCAGTTATTATTTTTTTATATTACTAGCTAAAACCTGCAGCTGTGTTCTCATAAATGCCGGTTATTACGACTTTCGGCCATATCTCTAGTTTCCCGCATCAAAGTTTTACGTCCTTATTCATCAATAAACGGCCTATTCAACACAAAAATAATTATTAATTTGTTTCTTTAGATCAGCGCGTTCAAGCAAACAAAGAACTCTTCAGTTCTATAATATTAGCATAGTTAATAGAATTTATTTTCATCTATCTAGATCAAAATTCTACTGTATACTTACTTAAGTTCTAATATAAATTAATAATTTCTAACTCCTCCAATTTACTTCTGGTTAATTTCGATGCCGTTCTAAGACAGTTAACTTTCCCATGAATTTCCCGAATGTCATTACTCACTCACTGTTCATCATGGGGTACAGGTGTTATGGGTTGAACGACATTGGTAAAATCTGATATTTGTCAAAGCGGCATTTCGTCCAATGTGAGAATGGTCAAAGCTGTAGTTTTGACGAACTATACGAATATGGGGGTGAAATGAGTATTCAAAATTAATGAATTATTTTTACAGTTGATGCGGACTTCATTATACGTCAAAAGAAAGTGATCTCTCTGTTAGAATATGTGGAAGAAAATGACTATTCAGCCGACTGTCACAAAGCTGGCTTACATTATGACATTGAAACTAATATCGATAAATACAGTGTGAGTATTTTTAAGAAAAGTGCATCCCTAGACATAATTATACCCATTTGCTAAATTTATGAAAATACGGTGTATTATAAAATCGTTACTTTGTAATAAAATCGTTGATACCTTGTCATTCGTTTTTTGCAGAATAGAAAAGCAATTGAGGAGTTTTTGACGTTATACAGAACCGGATTCATGCCCAAATATCATGAATTTTCAATCTTTTATGAGAGGATGCGGGATGAAGCCATAGCTCTTTTTCACGTAATGTATTACGCCAAGGACTTTGAAACGTTCTACAACACCGCGGCGTGGGCTAAAGTGTACCTTAATAGGGGCCAATTCTTGTATGCATTCTACATTGCTGTATTCCAAAGAGTTGATACTAATAGAATTGTGCTCCCAGCTCCTTATGAACTATATCCTAGATACTTCTTCAACATGGACGTTTATCAGAAGTATGGCATGAAAATCCACAGTTCCGAAAAATGGGCTCCTGAGTATGGCATAGTAAAAGAGAATAATAATATTGTATTCTATGCTAATTACTCCAGCTCTTTAACGTATCCCACTGTAGATCAACGGCTGTCGTACTTCACCGAGGATATTGGTATAAACGCTTACTATTACTATTTCCACACTCATTTACCTTTCTGGTGGAACTCGGAGAAACTCGGTCAATTGAAAGAACGTCGTGGTGAGATATACTTCTACTTCTATCAGCAACTGTTGGCTCGTTATAATTTGGAACGTGTCGCTAATCGCATTTGTGACACTTTCAAGTTTTCTTGGTCCCAGCCATTTGTCACCGGTTATTATCCACAAATGACTACTGGCTTCCTTCCGTTTGCCCAAAGGAGTACTGACTATATCATTCATAGTGAGAAAAACTATGAGGCTATCCGTTTCTTGGACGCTTATGAGAAGACTTTCTTCCAATACCTGCAACAAGGTCATTTCAAGGCTGTAAGTACGATAGCAGCTATCGCACACTTTTTTATAATGTTTATGATTCGTTATAAATTCATTTTAAATGATTTCAGTTTGATAAAAAAGTTGATTTTACCAGCCCGAAGTCTATAAACTTCGTTGGAAACTACTGGCAGGCCAACGCCGACTTGTTCTCTGAGGAACACGTTGAAAAGTACCAACACTCATACGAAATTACTGCCCGTCATGTGCTCAGCGGCAGCCCAAAACCTTATGACAAGTAAGTACCTACCATTAGGTAAATCTTCATTATCACCTTAATGTTGTTCCCAGTTCTTGCATCCGGGGGCCCGCTTAATCCTTCTCCTCCTATAGGTTTGGTTTATACAGCTAATAAGGGAGCAACTGCGACAACATCAAAAATATTGAACCGTATAACCAATTGAAACTTCTTCAAAAACAAAGTCAATTTTATTATATAAAATCGAACAGGTACTCATTGGGACATAGTACAGTACCTACATGAAACTGACAAAAGTAAAGTTATTCCTTGGACGCAGTATAGCAAGACTTAGTTTATTTCTAGTCGAAAAAATAATGAAAAAATGAAAATAATGAACGAACAAGATATTATCTTGAAAATATTCCCTTACCGTAGGTTTTCTTATGTATTAATTTTTAAATGTTTTTATATATTACACAACCAATCTTACAGATACACCTTCATGCCAAGTGCACTCGACTTTTATCAGACTTCTCTGCGTGACCCTGCCTTCTACCAGCTTTACCAGAGAATCATTGACTATATCATTCACGCCAAGCAGTACCTGCGCCCGTACTCTTATGATGATCTTCTTTTCTCCGGTGTCAAGATTGATGACGTCAAAGTTGACAAACTTACCACTTACTTCGATTACTTTGATTTTAACGTAACGAATAGATTTGCATTTACTGCTAAGGAACTGGAAAAATATCAATACAGTTATGTGATCCGCCAGCCACGTCTGAACCATAAACCTTTCTCTGTCAACATCGCGCTTAAATCAGATGTAGCTTCTGATGCCATGTTTAAGATATTCATTGGACCTAAATACACCAGCAACGGCAACCCAGTACGTATTGAGGAGGACTGGATGAAGTTCTATGAGTTAGACTGGTTTATACAGAAACTTAGTCCAGGAGTTAATAAGGTTCAACGTAAATCTAGTGAGTTTGTACGTTTTAAGGAAGACAGTATGCCTATTAGTAGGGTCTATAAATACATAGAAGAAGGAAAAGTTCCCTATGATATGTCTTTTATACCTGAAAACATACCCAGGAGATTAATGCTACCAAGAGGATCACACAATGGATATCCATTCCAGCTGTTTGTGTTCGTGTACCCATATAATGGCGATATAATGGAAAAGAATATGTACAAAAACTATATAAAGGACAGCAAGCCCTTCGGCTATCCCTTTGACCGTCCCGTGAACTATGCATACTTTAAACAACCCAACATGTATTTTAAGGATGTAGAAATTTACCACAAGGGTGAATTGTTCCCATACCAACTGAATGCTCCCTCATATTACATCCAGAATAAGTCCTAGAATATTACAATATTCTCACGTATTACATATGGTTTAATACAAACTGCGTCATCGATAAAGGAATAAAATACCTATTTAATAATTTATGTGTTCTTATTTCCAAATATTTATAATTCATTATTGTCCTTATTGTTGCTTGCTTTCAAAGTTCCACTTCGGAGCCCTGAGGTCTTCGTATCTACTTTTTCTTCGTCACTTCGTAATATTTTAAAGTTGACCCGCATATCATCCCTTATGACAAGTCACCATCTCTTGGAACTTCCCCTCCTACCGGGACCCGGTGGCAGTAATCTGGTCAGGCATTTGAGACCTGCATTACTTAGCGCTCACCATAGTGGCAGCAGGGTGCTTTTTTGCACAAGACTGTATTGACGAACCTAGCACGACATCCAGGTACCTACTTTATCATCTTTTGAGCTCCCCAAGTCCTTTGGGGTTAGCTTCCCAGGCTAACTGCGAAGCGGCTGTACTTCGATAATTTATGTTAAGCTAATACCACCTGTCACCACTGAGGTGACAGGAGGATGAGCAAGAGACTTTAGAAAACCTCAGAAATGTATTCGTAATTTCATCAGCAGTCAAGTTAAGTGACAGGATAATTTCGTTCTATTTTCCCTTTGTATGACTCCGAATAATATAGGTTTAAGGTGGACCCATCATTATTTACTGTCGAGAAATCATTATCAATGATCTCAATCAAATCGATTGATCGGAACAGTCCGAATGAGTAGGTACTGTTTAATACAAACTATAAATATTAATAATAATATTAATATTTATAGTTTGTATTATTTGGATAGTGTATTCATTGATAACAATGAATACACTATCACTTATATTTTTATGACACAATTCAGACAGTTTCATCAACATTATCAGAATAACGCAAATACTACAAATTCCAGTCGAAACCATCCTCTGTAGTATAGCATTACTTTTAGTTTTGAATTCTTTCGGGTAATAATTTCACGATGCCTAATTTTTTGCTAATTTCGGTGGTATTTTTCAATCATAGGTTTTCCGATGAAAAAATTTAATGGAGTTCTTTTAGAATATCTAGAAGTGTATAGTGTTCTAAAAAAACATTAAACATTTTTTTCATCGGAAAACCTATGATTGAAAAATACCACCGAACTTAGCAAAAAATTTGGCATCGTGAAATTACCCTTTCAAACCTTGCAAAACTACTTGGTACTACATATATTTACTATATCTAAGGGAATACGATACAGCCCAACTGAACTTATACATTCTGTATTTTGTTTTATCAATAGCTTTAGTTAATATTTAAATTATTTTTAATGACAACAAATTTCTCCTATTATCAAACTACCTCACTACTACTCAGTAGGTTTATTGGCTATTATCATTGTAATATTGTGGACAAGCTGTTGCCTGCGGCTCCGCCCGCGTGGAATTCTGATCCTGTTCGCTGATATATAGCTTATGTGTTATTCTGATGTATAAGCTATATTATTGTAAAGTTTCATTATAATCCATCCAATAGTTTTTACGTGAAAGAGTAAGAAACATCCTGACATACTTACATCCATCCATACTTAAAACTGTCGCGTTCATAATATTAGTAGGATGAGATATTTTAGGTAAAATTAAAGTCAATTTAGCTCCTATTGCATTTAAAAATATTGCATTCTAGGTATTATTAATTTTTATTCGCGTTTATTACGATGAGCAGATTAAACTGCTATATTATCAAGTCACTAGCTGGCCCGTCCCGGCTTCACCCGTGACATATTTTGAAAACCCCGTATCACACCTTTAGGACTTCATAATATGGTCACAATTTATTAATTTACAAAAAACGTATGGGAATCTGTCGAATTTATTGACATTTATGATTACTGCTCCCTTGAGTAGTACTGTAATTGATTACAATACCTAGCCTTTAACCTTCGTCGATAAACGGGCTATTCAACGCAAAAATATTTTTTCAATTTGAACTAATAGCAGGCTGTGCTAATAGTCCCTGAGATTAGCGATAGGTATCCAAACTTACAAACAAACTCTTCAACTTTATAATATCTCGTAGTATACCTAGATAAAATAACCTTTACAGCAGCAATGACAACACTATCAATATTTATAAACTTTTACTTTACATCACTTTGGTTGTTATCATGATTGTAGGTATATACCTACACTTCAAGGGACAAAGCGGACTAAGATAGACCAGAAGTTATTTGAGACTGATGTGTACCTATTGGGCTACCTTGTTTGACCCAGAATAATCTTGTGAGTTGTGATGTTTTGTTGTTTGATAAAACGCGTTTTATAGTAAGAGAGCTTGGATCATTAACTCCGGTGCCATCAGCGTACTGAATGAGATGTACATCATTAGACGCGCCTTTAATTGGAGAACACGAAATGGCTATGCTGCAAAGTTAAAAACCTGGTGGTGATACCAAAAATCAATTTTGAAAATGCTAAAAAAATCGGTACCTAATATTGAAAGATTACCAATTTTCGTTTGTTCCTGGCAATAGAGGAGATTAAGGACTATATGATAGTGCAGTGCTGCAAGCCTCCATAACTGGCCTTGTCAGAGGCAGCACCTTGCAAAGTGCCGCCTGAAAACAGGTATCTGGTACGATCGAATTACCAAATAAAACCGGGCTCATCTGAAAGATCATCAAATTCTGAGTATGAAAAACTGGTGCTGCAAATCTTAAACACTGGCGAAGGTGGTTGCAGCAGCGATTGAAGATCGCGAGTTGCGCGTCTCGGTTTGGTATTTTCACATTTATACGATCGAGTTACCAAAAAAAAAACAGGGCTCATCTGAAAGATCATCAAATTCTGTGTAGGAAAAACCAGTGCTGTAAATCTTAAACACTGGCGAAGGTAGTTGCAGCAGCGATTGAAGATCACGAGTTGCGCAACTCGGTTTTGTAATTTTCACATTAGTACGATCGAGTTACCAAAAAAACAGGGCTCATCTGAAAGATTATCAAATTCTGTGTAGGAAAAACCGGTGCTGCAAATCTTAAACACTGGCGAAGGTGGTTGCAGCAGCGATTGAAGATCGCGAGTTGCGCGACTCGGTTTGGTATTTTCACATTAGTACGATCGAGGTACCAAAAAAAAACAGGGCTCATCTGAAAGATCATCAAATTCTGCGTAAGAAAAACCGGTGCTACAAATCTTAAACACTGGTTTTTTGGAAATTCGATCGTATTAATATGAAAATCAAACCGAGTCGCGCGACGCGCGATCTTCAAACGCTGCTGCAACTACCGTCACCAGTGTTTAAGATTTGCAGCACCGGTTTTTCATACTCAGAATTTGATGATCTTTCAGATGAGCCCGCTCTTATTTGGTAATTCGATCGTACTAATATGGAAATACCTACCAAATCGAGTCGCGCAATGCGATATCTTCAAACGCTGCTGCAACCACCTTCACCAGTGTTTAAGATTTGCAGCACTGGTTTTTCTTACGCAGAATTTGATGATCTTTCAGATGAGCCCTGTTTTTTTTTTGGTACCTCGATCGTACTAATGTGAAAATACCAAACCGAGTCGCGCAACTCGCGATCTTCAATCGCTGCTGCAACCACCTTCGCCAGTGTTTAAGATTTGCAGCACCAGTTTTTCCTACACAGAATTTGATGATCTTTCAGATGAGCCCTGTTTTTTTTTGGTAACTCGATCGTATAAATGTGAAAATACCAAACTGAGACGCGCAACTCGCGATCTTCAATCGCTGCTGCAACCACCTTCGCCAGTGTTTAAGATTTGCAGCACCAGTTTTTCATACTCAGAATTTGATGATCTTTCAGATGAGCCCGGTTTTATTTGGTAATTCGATCGTACCAGATACCTGTTTTCAGGCGGCACTTTGCAAGGTGCTGCCTCTGACAAGGCCAGTTATGGAGGCTTGCAGCACTGCACTATCATATAGTCCTAAATCTCCTCTATTGCCAGGAACAAACGAAAATTGGTAATCTTTCAATATTAGGTACCGATTTTTTTAGCATTTTCAAAATTGATTTTTGGTATCACCACCAGGTTTTTGACTTTGCAGCATAGCCATTTCGTGTTCTCCAATTAAAGGCGCGTCTAATGATGTACATCTCATTCAGTACGCTGATGGCACCGGAGTTAATGATCCAAGCTCTCTTACTATTAGGTTCGCGTTCATCCACGCAAATATGAAACGCAATATATAGGTATTTATTGAAGAGAAACAATTTCGTAGCGTTATTATAATCCTTTAAGCATAAAAGTAAGTAAATATACAATCCAATTATTCATCCTCGCTTTATTAACTTTTTTAAGGCTAATAAAACTTGAAGCTTAATGAAAATTCCGTCGGAAATGTTGTGGTCCAGCTATTTCACTTTCATTATGTAGTAGTAGATCGTACGTGCCAATATCTTTCAACCAGAATCAACCCATGTCAGTCTGCGGCCGGATTCATTATCTAAAATTACATCTATAGGCTACCAATAGATTTATTGTACACTGTGTTAGTTAACCAGTATTAAATACGGATCCTTGATAATTAACAGCTTCTGTAGCATGGCAGTAGTGAACGTGTCCGCTACGCAGGAGGCGTGGGTTCGATCCCCGCTCAGTGCAAATATTTTTTGTGCATGAATATGGGTATTTGCATTGGTCTGGGCGTGCTTCGGAGAGCACGTTAAGCCGTTGGTCCCGGTTGTCATACGAACATCTATGGTAGTGATTACGGGTAGTTGGAACCCTAAAAAGTTCAAAAACTGGTCTAACTACAATGCTTCGATATCGCCAACGGGTTGCGGAGGTCAGATGGCCACGAAAAATATCTAAGTTCGGTCAAACCCGCAATTAGACTGGAAAAAACCGTAGAATCTGAGAATAAACTTCGGATGCGACTGGTATTAAGGCTAGGATGAAAATTAACAGTATTTTTATGACAGACTATGTATGTATGTATGTATGTATGTATGTATGTATGTATGTATGTATGTATGTATGTATGTATGTATGTATGTATGTATGTATGTATGTATGTATGTTCGTTTGTTCCCTCATAGCTCTTCAATTACTTATTAGAACTGGACAATTGAGATATCGTTAGAAGCGTCTTGATTGTCCGCTGGTTAAAGGCTATATCACGTGTCACTAAATCTAATGTGGCGCCCTCTAGCGGTCATAAAGTACTGCATTAAAAAATAAACTTGAGATAAATAGACCGTGTTTGGTATCAAATTAAAGGGCTCAATTAGCACATTTCAAATATGCATAAGTTATTGGGTGTTGCTTGCCCCAAAATAATATAAATAAAAATTAAGTTTAAAACTAAAACCCGACTACTGCAAAATCACGCTCTAAAAAGTATTAAACAAGAAAATATCAAGAATAACCGTGGTCGTACGCCACTCTAACAAAACAATACATTCTAGGAAAAATTGGCATACGACCACGGCTATTCTTGATATTTTCTTGTTTAATATTTTTTAGAGCGTGATTTTGCAGTAGTCGGGTTTTAGTTCGATCTGTTTACATAGGTCCCAACAAAGATACATAGCCTACTTCTACTGGGTAATTTGTTACTGAATGCAGCTTGTAAGAAATTGCTGTACAATAAAGTTTATTTCTATTGTATTATATTTCATAATACATACAATGACAAAGCGATCCGCCAAGTGCCTTTCAGCGACTTCCGGGCTCGGGGCAGCCTAACAAATACGAAGTTTGAGCTTCGTTTGCAACCTTGTTAGACTGCATTTAGTTCTGCGTACGACACAATGAAGTTGTTTGTTAAGCTACAATATATAGTTTAAGTAAGTCAATTTCTTCTTATCGGATGGATTAATATAGTTATTTTTTTATGTTCGTGTACGTAGGTACCTACGCGTATTTTTTAATCTTGAAATGAATAATTATGGTCTATTTATAATCGAAGACTTGGCAGCTACTGACTCTACGAAACTGATTGCAATCACCTACCAACAAAACAATTAAGTAGCATACTTTGTAAAAGGAAGTTACATTTTAGTGACTATTAATCATTTATTGCAGTTTTAAATTACTTACATGAGACTTTAAAACAACTCATAAAGTCTTTTTATTAGCAATACCTACCAAGACTACAGGAAACGGTAGAGCTGTAGCTATAGCTGAAGTAGTATTAGTAAGACAAGCGTACGTATTCGACTTTGTAGTTAGTGATATTAATTTAATTAGTAGTTTGTACTATTTACCTAAGTACCTATAACTAGTGGTTCTGCAAACAAGTAGCAAGTTTTCTTTTAGAATTAGTATCCGGTGCCATCGAGTGCATAGATGATGCCTACGTTCGTTCCTCAGAATCTACATTGATTAAAAAAAAATCTTAAATATTGATAAACACATTTTTTACAAAATTCATTTAGAGCTCAGTATATTCTTGTATAATATAAGAACAGTTATGTTTTTTTTTTCTGTTATTAAAATATAGTTTTTATTTAGTATCTACATACCATTCCTTTTTTTAAATTATTTCGTCAACACTATCTGCCAAAAAAAACGGTATTTAACAACTCTAGTTTATCGATTCGACTACTTATTATTTTATGGCCATAGTTAGGTACTAAAGAGAGGTACTGTGGGTCATTTAAGTAACACATTTTAATTCGAATTTTAAATATGACAAGCACGAAGATCACTGTATTTTTGTGTGCAATCCTGGTAAGTTATTATGTAGATTATATAGCAAACTATTAATTTACTAATTGAATAGTTTTCAGAATAGTTTTATCTGAACATCTTTTAAACACGTGTAGTTATGAAGTAGGACTTCATACGCATAACCTTAGATATTTAACCGGTTTTAATTTCTCATGATTGCAAATGTAATAACGCATATAATATTTAAAATTGAAATATTACTTCAGGTTCCTATGGCCGTCATATCGGTGGCATTACATGCAAAGGAGCATACCCGACAGAAGAGAGGTTTAGTTAATTGTGCATTCTTTCAACAGGTAAATGAACTTAAATACTTACTAGTGGTTACTCGCAGCAGTCGCAGCGCCACCCGCGTGGATATCGATTATCGCTACCAAACATAGCCTATGTCCTTTCCCAAGGTCTAGTCTACAACTGTACCAAATTTCATCAAAATCGGTGTAGTGGTTTGAGCGTGAAAGTGTAACAGACAGACAGACATTAGTATGGATTATGATCATGATACACAGCAGCTGATACATACACTTCCTGGGGCCTTACATGCATGGAGTATTTATACTGTAGAGGGCAAGCCCACCTTACTAGCCAGTTGACCTGCTGATTTACGTACGAGGTTCTGGTGCAGACTTTTAAAAAAAATACGATATTCCATATGTAAAGTGCGGCGGACAGCGAGTCATATTTGTGCCTTAGACTCTAAGAAACATCTCGTGAAATGTAACCAACTAGCTGATACCCACGGTTTCGCCCGTATGGAAAAAACCGATGGAAACCTATTCCAAGCTATGTGCTATTTACGACTATAAATCTGTCTTAATGTTAGGGCATGATTGAATAACAAGCATTCAAACATCGTCATAAACTTTCACATTTATAATAGTAGTAGGACTACAAACATTTATTTCTTTTAGGCTGGATTTGGATGCCGTTCCTGCTTTGAAGTTCAAGCTTGTCTTCCGTTTAACATAGGAATAGCAAGAACCTGTGGAAGTGAAACACCCTACTGTGTCGATGGAACCTGCTCAAAGACAAAAGGCGCATGGTGTTCAACAACCACCACAAGACCTACTTCTCCTTCGAAGTCAAAATCTACTACAAGTTCTTCTTCTTCTGATACAGAATCCACCACAAGTTCTTCTTCTTCTGATACAGAATCCACCACAAGTACTTCTTCTTCTGATACAGAATCCACCACAAGTTCTTCCTCGTCTGATACAGAATCCACCACAAGTTCTTCTGCCATTACAGACTTTGAATGTGATTTCGAATAACCCACCTAATAGTTGTAAGTTTACTTATACTTAAAAGTCATGTAACTCCCTGTTACACACAACAGTAGTATGGTAGGTATGACAGTAGATTCTGCTGAAGCAAAACCATTGTCCTACCAGATACTGCAAAAATGGCATAAATATTAGACTTTATTGCTGTGAACATAAAGTCCAAAATTAAATAAAAAAAGTTTCATTATACTCTTTCATTTACTTTTCCTTTTGACAGTGATTTTGTTTTTACAGAATCGAGGCTCAGTCCAGGTAGGTAGTTATCTAATTATAACTGTGTCAAATTCTTTCGTCTTTTTTTGATATACGTACTCCATTCCTCCGAAAAAGTCCGAGTGAACTTCACTTGCAAGCTGGGGCCCCTGTTGATTCCTGGACGAGGCTCTAGCGCCAGCTCGTCAGCTCGTTCAGATAGCAGTCGCTCTTGTAAAAACCAAGACAAGCCAGATAAAGTGAGAGCAAACTCCAGGATCCATAGATCTAACGTTTAAATGCTTTAGATGCGACCGAGATTAACGCTGTGATGAAGATGATGTTCTCAAATTTATCTGTAACCCCGCTTAACACGCATGTACTGAAACGTAGTGTTTGTGTTTAGAGAGTTAGATATTAGATACTTGTTGAAATAGAAAGTTTAAAAGTAAATTGGAGACTAAATGAAAGATGCTAAAAAAGATTTCCAATTTGTAATCCAGGAAGTTGGTTATTACAATTATAATTATCAATAAGAAGAATCTCAGGGGGTGAGTTAATATTAATTAAGACCAGCACTGAATTTATAGGCGATGAGAACGACCCGACGCGATGTGGGGCAGCAAGGCACTTAGATTCGCCGCTGGAGTACGTGCCGCGCCGACACGAACCGTCGCGTGGCTCGTTCAACGGCGAAGATAATCACTGCTAGCTGCTAGCTGCTGCCTCGGGTCCTCGTGCTGGAAAATATAGTGCAGAAGCAAAATCAGTATGTTGTATGACATACTGCTAGTGCGGGCGTGGCAGGTAAGGTCCAAAGCAGGTGGTCAAGCTTCTTCCAGGCACTTAGTGCAAAAAGGTCATTACAGTAAAAGCCACACCCAAAAATATTGCGAGCAGAAGAACAGATGCACAGAAAATAAGTTACACCGAATAGGGTAGGTAGGTAGATGGTAAAAGATCAGGAGGTCGATGACCCCATGGTCGGCAGGTCACTGTCCTTTTGACAAGCAGAAGGAAAATAAAACAGCCTAAGAAAAATAAGCCTTGCAAATTATTCTAATCGAATAATTAAAATAAGATAAAAATGGTCGGACGCCGCTCGCGTAAAAAGCAGACGCCCCAATGAAGTTTACCCCTCGCGCATAGGCGCGACGAGTATGAAAATATTCCATATACGATATTTTATCGGATGGATTAAATTGAAATATGGCACATCTCGCTCACGTAAAAAGACAAGATGTACCTGGAAGAGCTTTGCAATGGCGACATGAGTACGACGTGTCATCGTGGTAAAATATAGTGATAGTAATCACGAGAGTTATAGGAATAACTCCTGATGGAAAAGATGGGAAACCACGTCATTCTCATGTTTCCAATGCGACACCTTAAAATAAAAGAAATTAGCACACAATATGAAAAAATATATAGTATTCTCACCCGGGACGGACAGTATCTTAACCGAAGGTAGGTGTAACCGAAGCCAGCAGATAATGAGCTCGGAGTGGCTCGTCCCCCAGCTTTTATAGCTGGTTCGGTGGTGGAACCCACTTCCGGCCCAAAATTACACGATTAGGCCGTAATAGCCTTTGGGTTTTGATTTTAATACGTACTCTTTTGGCAAATACAGTCAACTGCAACCGCCATGTTGACATGACGCTTGCAGATTTGCTCGCACGCAACCATAGACAAGGTGCTGGGTCCACTGAGTGAATAGAATACAGATAATATTAGTCGAGTATCGATCGATAACGATTGAATATCGATCACTACTCCACCAATACTATAAATTAAATAAAAAAAATACAGGATTGCAATTAAGACAATCTGCAATGTCACAGTACTACCTACTCATTAAGGCGAAAAATTCATAATTTCAATCAAAGAGTACATTCAGCATCAGATCGGTCTTGAGAAACAAAGTATGCCTTGGTTCCCCCCCCCCCCCCCCCTTCTTGTTGACTCATTGTTCTGATTGGTATGATACACCTTTAGTTCGGGCAATACTACAATTTAAAATAATTTGAAACTGTGCAGTCAAGATCGTTCTCCTCCATATCGTACTCCCACCATAGTAAGAATTAAGTGTTGATCGTGTTACCGAGATCAAAAGAGCTCGGTAACACGATCAAATTCAACCTCTGAGAACCTACACCCGTATACTTCGCAGAACGACCTCCGTTCCCTATAAGCGCGGCCCTGGGGGTGACGGGTGGAGCCGCCTGTCACCTTACCAGAAGCAGACTGAGGCGGTGGCACATTCCCGGGGTCTAGATGGGGACACCACGGTCCATACGTCCCGAAGAGGGCCAGCTCGAAGATGGCCCTGAGTCGGCCGGGTGAGAGAGATATGAGGATCGGGTGCTACGGCGCACATTAGAAGAGGCATATGTCTAAGCTAATCGGCTACCAATCTCAATTTCACGTTTAGCATATTATTACATAGGATAGAATGAAAAGTGCTAATAGTGAGAGCACGTTGATCACGTTTCATTATTAAAATCTATTCTAATAACTCATGACGCACACACGTTACAATATGTAACATTTTCATTGTCTTGTATTCAATAACCAACAATAAGATGCTTCTGCAATGAAAGCCGCTTTCATCTTGCAGTGTATTGAGATAGTCAGCCAACAATATAACCATATCAATACTTCCAGACTGAATGACCGCAATAGATATTAGGTATACATATTTTGCCAGATTATGACCATAATAATGCTGTGGACGCTTAGTTGTATTATTCGGATTATTCCTATTATTTATAAACCATATATAAGTTCAGTAGTTGACCAGTTCAATTAACTACTTCGTCTCGAGTACACGATATTGCTACTAAAACTTCCACAATGACAGGTGATAAGGTTGCTGTATTTTTGTTTGCTGTCCTGGTAAGATTATATTATGATTTATATTTTCATATTTTGACCACTTCTGACTCAACACATTATGCAGATGCATTTATTGCTTAGTCAGAAGTGATAAAAAAGAGATTAAGTGGCATTTCTGATATTTACTTAGTTCTATGGTTTGGATTACTTTCTTGTTCACTGACTAGGTCTCATTTCCCAATAACATGTTTTAATTTAGTTGGCCTATAATGTTTTAGATGACTCTGTCCTTCATCTCAGCGGCACCAGAGGAAGAAGAGCATACACGCCACAAGAGAAGCTTAGTTACATGTGACTTCTTCACCGAGGTAAAAAGACTTGCAACCTTTTAGCATCAAAATTATATCAGGCAGCGTCAAGAAAAGATAGCAATTATGTGGCGTAAACTGGTAAAAATTACAAGATTTAGTCACACAACCTTTACCTCTATCATACCTACTGACGACTTATCATGAATCATGCTAAAGCAATGCAGTAACGTTTGGTTGGTACTGTTATGGTGCGGTAAAGAAAAGAGGTGCCGAACCGTTTGATTCTTGATTGAATTATTTGCCTTGTGTAAGGCTTATCACCCTCAACAGATCTGGTGTCCCTCGGCCTTATTGTTAGTCTATAAAAGGATGGGGTGGGACTATTAACCAGAGCTCATCGGACACTCGCCATGGTAAAGGCGGTGATATATCGCCAAGAAGCAATTTGTCTATGCAAAGGCTCGAGGGAACCTCAGGACTCCTAATAATGCGCCACGTAGCTATATTTGAACGACACAGGCACGTTCGAAGCAGTGGACGACCTAAAACGTAACCATAGATAACATTATGTCTTTTTAAATTACAGGCTGGATTTAGCTGCTCTGCATGTAACGTAGCACGCGCTTGTTTTCCGTTTAACATAGGAACGGTAACTACTTGCGGAGGCTTGTTTCCTTATTGTAGAAATGGACACTGCTCAGCATTTAAAGGATCGTTGTGTACAAATACAACCTCGAGTTCCACTACAACTACCACTTCTTCTACTACAACTACTGCAATGCCAGAAACATAATTCATAAAATGTGTTAGGTGAGTTCCTAAAAGAGCACCACGCGGGTCCGCGTTGCCCCTCCTTTACCTTCTAATGACAAAGAACTTTTTCTCCCATAGATAAGATTCATAATGGTTTGTAATATTTTGACTCAAAATGCGGCTGCTGGTCACTGCTCTTTCAGTGGGAATTAACCCTTACCCTCTTAACCGAACGATAACCGGGTTCCATCCAAAGTCCTAAAACCAGAGTCTGCTTATTATTTTTTATTGGTTTATTCAGTTTTATGAGTGCACGACTGTCATCTGATCTACAAAAGGAAGCCTGCACCAGACGGATCCCATTTTAAGTAGGTGACATTAGAAAATATTGTGCCAGTAAATTTAAAAAATATGTTTTTCTTTACAGATCTTAGCAACCATGCTCTTCCAGACCTTGGCGAGTCCGTAATCAAATCGCAATGTATCTGTTACCTTACCCATATTACTATTGTAATTAATAAATATTGAAAAATTAGTGTATGTAGATAAATGTTTGTGAATAAAATCAACTATAACTTAGTAAACTCAAAGTGAAAGATGTTTGTTTTTAATATTTCCCAATGCATAATGAAATATATATAAAAGAACCTCAATAAACCTAAAAGTTTTGAGTGTTGATACATTCAGGTGCCTGCTTCACTAGTCGCTTTACACTTTACCTCATTAGATAATCAACGCAAAAAGAAAGAAAGAAAGAAGAAAGAACACAATCCATCCTGCTACTAGTAGTACCATTGAAATAATCAATTGATGGGGCAGGTGGCATATGTGGCAAATGATACTATAGGGTCAGATAAACTTCAAAAAAAGTAATGTGTAGTACCACTAAAATTATTGAAAAGATTGTACGTACACCAAGGATATAAAACCGAATCAAAATGTCAGTTTAATGATTTAATTGGCACTATCGTATAAGGCCATCATGGGATGGAACAATAAATATAAATAGTTGCAGAGTTCGGTTCACTAAAGCATTTAACACTTTTATATATCACTAGCGGACCGGACAGACGTTGTCCTGCATTTTTTCTTGGTGAATCTAAACCATCCAGGGTGCCACCTAAACGCATACAAAAAAAAATCTTTCAAATCGGTCCAGCCGTTCAGGAGGAGTTCAGTGACATACACACGAATTCTAGTGTACGTCTGTATGTCACTGAACTCCTCCTCCAATTCCTCCATATTAATCTAGGGCTAGTCTTGGACTAGCCCTAGATTAATATTTATTAAATAGGTACTAGATATTATCTACAGCTCCACCCGCGTCGAGTTCATCAGTAAGGGTATTGGCTGGAAAGAGAGTTACCCTTCAGTAGCAAGTAGTAGCAAGTAGTAGCAAGTAGTAGCAAGTAGTAGCAAGTAGTAGCAAGTAGTAGTAGTAGTAGCAAGTAGTCAGTCAAGTAGTTAGCGTAGAACAGTATTTAAACACAACGATATTATTTTGGAAATTTTAAAGCCTGAGCCTGTCAGAAACCTGCTGGCTATCATCTCCTTGGAACTAACGATATCGTTTATCGGACTTGAATCGAAGCTGCTTCACGAAGCAAACTTGGCGCGGCAAACCTCTGAAGATTCCTCGTGAGTCTGGAAGCTCAGTGTCGCATGTGGCTATTTACAATTACGAAACATGATGCCATACGTAATTATTTTATACAAGTTTCCATAGAACTTACAGTTTGTTTGTACACTGTTACAAATAACAACAACATAATTCTGCCTCTACTCAACAAATCTCGCAGAAACTTTGTGTATTGTAATACTGTTTAGGTATTGCAATACTGGTAAAGTTATTACTAGAAAACAATAAACAATTCATAGTCGAACGGAGCCGCTACTGGGAATCGTGGCTTTGAAAGTAAATGGTTTCTGTTTGTGATTTATGAGAACAAGTAACAATATCACGAAATGAAGAATGTTTACATGGCTTCCAATATTAAATCATAATTACACACCTTTTACACAGACAATAATAGATAAGTAATTTATTTCTGTCGTCTATGCAAATATTTTTGTTTGAATACAAAAATGTAACCCAATTGTACGAATTGAGGGTAGTATGGCAATACATTTATACATTTATATGGTATAAATATATGGTACCTATACGAAGTTATAAACAAAATCTGCAAAGTATTAAGTAGCTAAGTATATAGGTACAACCCCTAACCTTAGCTTTGTTTTTAGTGACTATAAACTACTAACCTGCGGGTAGCCATACCAAAACTGGATGGCCCTGGGCTACCGAGGGTGCGAGGGAAATATCTTATTGGGTCACTCATACCCCGGCATTCGAGATATGAGGCGGTGTGCGGTTTTAGTCATATCGAGTCCAACATAACCACCCCCGATGGCCGACAGTGGTGGTATCCGTTGGTATTTCCGCACGAAAAACTGACTCCGTTCTCATGACGAAGAGGTAGGACACGACGGTATATCCGTCCCAATTGAGCAGTCCGACTGGGGAAGTACATCCGCCCTACAGAAGACCGCGGCTTAATAACCTCGTGTTGTGTTTCCGACGGTGAGTACGGGTAGCCAGAGCTCATTGGAGAGATTTTGTGCTGTCAGTGGGAAAACCAAAGTTTTTGACCTACCTACTTATCTTTTGCGCTGACGGCACAGAATCTCTCTGTTCTTACAGGGTCGACAGCACGAGTGTGACTCCCCTGGTGTTGCACTCTCCCATAGGCCTCGGTAACCTCTTACCATCAGGAGGGCCGTGTCTGCAACCTAAGTAGTATTAAAAAAACTAAAGTTTTTGCCTTATATTAGCTTTTAATGAGAGTGACTACTGTCCGAGCTCTAAACTCTGATAAAAAAAACCAGCACCAGAGCCTCGTTCGTTAATCAGCACGTGTAGGTACCAGCTTGCAGTTGAGGTAAATTTGGTACCCCAAGATCTGAGCGGAGCCCCCGTACATTCTAAGTATTCATCTATCCCGATGCTAAAACTATCCCTACTTCTGAAGCACTATGGTGTGTATTCAGAAGAATGGTTCAACATGAAGCCCACGGCAACGTTGTATCATCGGATCCGTATCATCATACTGCTCGCCATAGACAGGGAATTCACCCTCACACATTGCGACTGACGGTACCCACAGTCAGATTTTTTTTTATTTTTTATTTAAAGGATACGTCAATTTGACTTAACCTCGCCTGATGGTGAGCTGAAGACAAAAGTGAGGCACCATTATAGACACGTACCATGTTACAATAGTGGCACTCAGCTTGACGGCCTTATCAGATGCTTTTTCACGCCCCGCTAAAAGGACCCGGGACTGTAGGAAGAGGGAAACACGTGTACTGATAGGGAATTCTAAGTCTTAATGGGGCTGCAAAAGAAGGCATCGCCGAACCGCTTGGTTCTTGGTGGAATATTCTGCACCTTAAGCGGGTGAAATTTAAGTCAAGTAGGTATTTAAAGAACTACATCCTGCGCACGCTAAAGCTGTGAAATAAACTCCCAGCTATGGTTTTTTCCAAGCGACTTCAATTTGGGGTTCTTCAAGAAGGGCATAAGAAATTTCCTACAGGATTGGCAGCAAGAGTGTGACGCCCCAGATTAAGATACGTCTACAGGTCACGGTGACCACTTTCCATCAGGCGGGCCGTGTGCTTATCTATCTACCACCTTAGTGATATAAAAAAGTATTATTCTCTTGTGGGAAACCCATGTGCATCCGTTTTACTACAAATGGACAGTATGGACTATCGCACGTTGATCACGTTTATTTACTGAAATTGTACGTCACGACTTCACGTAGGTATTGTATCGAACAACAGACATGGTGATATTTCTACTATGAATGAAAGCCGCTTTCATGTCTTTCAGCAACACTAGTTCACTATAGAGTTGGACAGTTTGATTGTTCATAGGAAACACCGCTCTTTCATTGTTTGTATTCGACCCATGTGTAGTCGGTCGTCAGGGCTGACAATTCCGATTACTTCATCTGTAAAACTTTTATGTAGAAGTTATGTAAATATAGTTCTGCTTGCTTCACTCCTGTCTGTCACAAAAACATATGTTTCTCTTTTCCTGTACGTAATACAAATGCATAAACAACTTAACTTGAAACTTTGTATTTGCCAACCCTATTAATAGACAAAAGATGATTAGCATAATGATTATATATCAACCATATATAAGTTCAGTAACAGATCAGTCCAACCAACTTCTTCAACTGAAGAACACGAGGAACTAACAGATTCAAAATGACCACCGCTAAGATTACTGTTTTCTTGTTTGCAATTCTGGTAAGTTCAACTGCAACTTATTGTAACTGTTCAAATATAGCACCATAAAATACATATTAATCCTTATAAACATTATAGGCGCCGTCGACCATTATACTTGCACAAGAATCAAGTGATCCACCATCTGGAGGCCCAGGAGATGAATCCACCACCCAAGCGGCTGCGTCATCGACGTCTGGAATATTCGACAACTTCCCGTTTAAGCCTCCGCAACACGACTTGAATGCCTTATGGCCTCATTTTGCTGCAGCCGGGTTTGGGTCACGCACTAAAAGATCTCCTGAGGATCAGTCTGAAATAGAAGAACACCTACGAGCGAAACGCAGTGTGGTTACCTGTAACTTCCTCACTCAGGTAAATATTTAAAAGTCCTTTTACTGCATTCTATGCAACTGTGGCCTTACTAATCTCACCCGCATTACCACTACTTTAACTCCTGTACACCATGATCAATAGTAGTGGTACACAAAACATCAAGTAACTACTGTTACACCTGTGATATTCCATTTAAAATTAAACTGTCTTGACCGAATCAAAATTAAGCCGAAGTAAATTGAAAAAGTTACATACAAATATACTCAAAATCCACTTCCCCAACTTAGCTAGTGGGATGAAAGACATTGACGCCCTGATTTCTATTTGCATGGGGTAAAACCGAGATAGATGCATCAATTTTTGAAATAGCCTCCTAATTCCAAAACTGCTGGCGAATCTATCCCGGTTCTCCCAGTTATAACAAAATGCGCACCATTTTGTAAATAAAAATGAAATCTTGAGTTCCCTAAAATTAGTCATTTTGTTCATTGCTGCTGCACGCTATTTTAACTATATTTTTGTTTTGTTCAGGGTGGCTTCAGGTGCACAGGCTGTAAAACAGTCCGGCGTTGTTACCCGTTCAACTTTGGAACGCTTACGACTTGTGGTGGAATCTTCCCCTATTGTAACAATGGAATATGCTCAACGGTCAAAGGATCACTGTGCTCTTCTACGACCTCCACTTCAACGTCGAGTACTTCATCTACTTCTACAACCACTACTACCACTACGGCTAGAACAAATTCCACAGGATAGGTATAATTTTTTTGAAACACTCATCATCATCTTAGCTTTCTTTTTTTTATCACATTGCCTACCACTCATCATCCCTGCAGTTATTCTAATTACATCCAAAGGTAGTATTTTGGAGCCTAAATGCGCTCTCTACACTTTCTCCCCCTGATATATCTTATCTTGGCATGGCTCTGTGACTGCCGTCTGATCTCACAACCTACAGAGAAAATTAGTGTTGCTCTTTTAGTGCGAAGAGTGATAACCGTAGCTTATCATTGCTTGCAATACTCAGATCATATATCAATGTGTCAAAAATGGTGATATATTATAAATTTCACAGAAACTTTAAAAGAGGAACTCACCTAACCTACCTGACCTAACAGTTTAACAAATGCTATGTATTCGCTTTCAATTTCTTAAGGTAATTCCTATTTTTTAGATACGAGATCATTGCAAACGCTTTTTGGTCGTTGACAACAAATATGGCGTAATATATATAGACTAACCTACCAAAATTTCTGTTGTATTCGAATAAAAATATTTTAATAACATACATTTTTGTGGATGTTTAAATATTTACCCTAACGCGCGCAGCTCCACCCGCAAACAATACTGGCCCCGTTACCACAACCCAAAGGAATCTATTCCTGGAATAAAAAAGTAGCCTTTCTAGACTATAATCTATCTCTGTGCCAAATTTCACCCAAATACACCCAAAAACTCAACACAAAAATAAGCTCATCTTTTACGCGAGAGAGTTAAAACATCCAGCGATCCATTCATCCATGATCGATTGTAAATAGGATAGGAATTGATACTTTGCTTCTAAGACTTTGGATAGATTTCGATAAAATTAATTGCAAGAAAATTATGAATTCATATCGTATATCTCCTGAAATGATGACCTGTGAAGAAGGCTCGTACTATTTAAGACCTAGACCGCTGATCCGCCACTGAAAACGATCATGAGAAATAAAACAATAGACTTGGTATGGTTTTATTTATTTACAATAACACAATAGATTCTAAGTTTAATGAGTATCAATATAAATATTCGCTTTAAAAACATTTTGATTTATATCAGATGTCAAAAGAGATAAAATCTACTTGCTAGAATATATTATTATTATTCAAAATTATTATCGTGTTGTCATCTTGTCGAGTTTATTGTCTAAATACCTACCATATCTAATGGTACATGTATTTCTGTAAATATAACTAATGCTAATACATTGATCCGTAAATTTTACTTAGCTTAATAATGAAGTCTAAGTAATTTTTGTAAATAATTTAAATTTTATTTGTCAAACACAGCTTAGTAGTTCCTAGTATATAGAGAGACAGGTGAATAAATTATTGGTGTCAGTTTTTTTTTACATCCATCCAATAGGTTTATAATGTACCTAGGGCGTGTTCATGTTTCATTTAGGTATATTTTTCCAGTACCCAATATACATTAGTACTGAATATATAGCATACCTGAGTGTTTGAAAATTGTTGAACGACAATATTTGTTATAAATTTCACTTAAATCTATGTTTATATTGTCTGAATTCAAATATTGTCAATATTTCGACATAGTCATTACATTTATTAGACATTCATATTTTGCGATTGACACCTTAAATTAAACTACAAATATGAATAAGTACGATTTGTGTATTAACTGGCCAAAGTCGTCTTTATAAAAATGAGATCCCTTATTAATAATTAGGTCCTTATATTAAATGTAAAACTACAATAATAATATGTAACATATAGGAAAAAAGAACATTTCAAATTGTATAATTAAAAATTATTGTCTAAATTCTTTTATGAATCCGTTTTTCCC
Source organism: Eilema depressum (assembly GCA_914767945.1). Lineage (NCBI taxonomy): Eukaryota > Metazoa > Arthropoda > Insecta > Lepidoptera > Erebidae > Eilema > Eilema depressum. The sequence goes on from OU612026.1 coordinate 9,814,330, forward strand.
TACGTCTTGACAATGATTCATTAAGAGAAAAGATCATACTTACTTTAAGTAATTTTTTTGCTCCCTATTCCAAACGACAGTTTAAGATGGTAAGTATTGACAGACTAGCTAGACGTCACAATAGACTCGCAAGATAGTTGGACTCCAATAAGCCGTTGGAATTGAGTGAAGATATAATAAAATTGAAGGTAAGCCTGTTAGCACTTTACAGTTCATTCTCACCAGGGTAGCCTGAGCTATAGAGCGTGGCATCTCCTAGTGGACACTGGCACAGCTACTGGTTCTTACGCCGACTTGGCAGACTGCTATTGCGGTAACCTTTCCTTAACAGAATGTTATCTACTGCTGGGAGTAATAGGTATCTCTTCGATGCGTGGTATGGGACCTTCAATGACCTAAAATAGTAAAATTTAGGAGATTCCTTGCTACTGGATTGCCAGCGATTCTTGTTGAATGATTCCATGTGATTGTTAGATGTTACAATTGGTGGTAAGGGCAGAGGGTTAGTGTTTGGAAAGTCATTGTTTAGCGGTCGGTGGAGGATCCTGCCGGTCGGGTGCGAGTGAGGAGGTACTGGCGGCGGCGATAAGTCGGCGTCGTCTGAATCGATTGCTGAGTCAGCTTCGGCACTAGCGATATATTGCCTGTCGACAATGGACAGGTATTAGTGAAATGAAGAAACCGTTTTAACTGTATTAGAACGAGCACATGAGTTACAAAATATTTTAGGTAATAGACTTGTTGAAGTTGAAGTGCGGTAATCAATAAGTTATAGAGTACCATAATGCATAACTAAAGCAAGAATGTTATTAAAATGACTTCAACATGTGATTTTATTGATGCGTGTATAAATTAATGTAGGTATTGTGTTATAATTTATAAATTATTACAAAGTATTAAATAAAGTCACTTTTACGTCATCAGCGCCTCCGCTAACTTTTTTCAAACCACAAAATTTTAACTTTCATTTAAGGTTTATAATAAATTAATCCTAAATAAGGTTTATAAGTGATCAAGGTTTGAAAAAATAACGATTCACAAAGAACAGTATTGTATTAGTACCTACTCAATATATTATAATTATTATATTGAGTACCTACTAATATCTAGAACGGTTTCAAAGTTATAATCACTCAAAATGTAATTGAGATCATACCAGACAATTCATCGTCCTGATATTTATAAAATAGCCGAGAAATCCAAGTGAGAAAAATGTTTATCATAAATAACTTTTCTATATGACGCCTAACAAGATAAAAGGAGAATTCACAATAATAGATATCCTAAGCTTTAAGTGAATGCTAAACAATATTTCCCGTTCAATACGTGCACATCCGGAAAACAGGAAGCGGTGCTAGATTTCCATTTCCAACTGTAGATAATATATTGTTGCCATGTTGCCCGCAAACTATTGCATACAATACAACTAAAGCCTAACGAAAGGGAACAATTTATTATTTATAGACCTTTTGAAATGATTAGATTATGATACTCACCTAATTCCGAAATTCTCGTCATGGGAATGCTTCCTGTAAATTATACATTCAGTTTAAAAAAAATACTTATTAATCTCTTAAACATAAAACGACGTATTATTTCTAACAACTAGTTATAACTAACACATAATCTGAGAACAATACTCTCTGCATTCAGTCATGCCTAGGTAGTAGCCGTCTAATCAACTCTATACACAGACATGCGACGTAACTTCTCTGAATTTCTTCAACGTCACAATCAAAGCATTTCCACTACCCTTCAGACACCGTAACCCTTAATTATTTACTAACTAACAAATACATGCGACACGCTGATGACTTTTAATATTCCCTTTACACCCTTACCCTGCAGCTCTGGACTTTTACGAATTAAGTGTTACAATGCATCGATCATTAATGCATCTAATATTTATCTACACATCAGGCCTAGAACATTCAAACATAAATAACTGTCTACACATTTACTGATGTTATGTATTTAACCTGTATAGTTCTTGTCCAGGCCATAGAAGCCTAGCTCTTCCTGATCTACTATAACGTCCACCTGAGAACCTAAATGAAGGTAATAGACCTAACCGAGCTAGAGAACCAATGTGACGTTTTTCGAAATTTATGCGATCTGCGTCATCTGTAAAAAATAAACAAAAGCTATTACGGGTACAAACCCTTTTACCCTTTCGATGGGTATAGTAATCAAAACAGTATTATATAGATTCACATGGCGAACTATAATCCTCTTAACAATGGAACATGTCGAAAGCTTACAAATCAATGTTATTCTGCCGAATCCACCATTTCAAACCAAAAAACATGGGCAATAGGAGGATTTTTCATACACTTGATAACGACGATTTTCATTAGTTCCTTTAAAGGAACTAACGGGAATAATCCCTCTTTATGTCAATCGCGCTCTGCTATAATCTCCTCGATCCCTTCCAGCAGGATACAGTTGCAGCAGATCACTTTCATGTGGATGATACTCTTATATGCCATACAGTTGAATCTCATTTTGATCTTGATGCTATCTATTACCGAATTGTATAATTTCATTGCAATAATTTAAGCGACTCTTGCCTGCGCTTTTATTCCAATTGACATTGTTTATGACTACTTAATTGCTAAATTCAATTTATTTTATTTATTTGACATTTTGATGATATTTGATTTACATTTGACATGCTTAATTTTATTTTTCAATTCAACAAATATTACATATTATACCTATCTCTAAAAATTGTATTTTGCATGCAGTGAACCTGTGAAACGTGTTGAACATTATATTTTTATTACACCTGTACACCGACCATGTTTCAAGCAATAAATGAATTATTATTATATTATTATTACGAGGACGAGTGAAAATCGTTTCATGAACTTATATTTGTCTACATGTACAGTAAAAGGAATATTTTTTTTAAGTTCGTTAATAGTCATGTTCTATGCAGATCCTGAAAAATCTAATTTAATTTCAGAGCAATAATTATGTATATCTACTCACCTACGGATCGTTTGTCTCCTTCAATTTCATTCTGATCTACACCTTCATCGGCTTCAGAGTCAGGGTATGTTATAACGTATCTTTTAGTGCGTGGATTCTGCTCGATGTAATTTGGCCTATAAAGCCCATGATTTGGGAGACCAGCTAGGGTTCTTTTCAAATATGTGTTATCGTCGAAATCTTTAGAAATATAATTATCATAGTATGGGTCAAATGCACTACGTTTGTATATTTGTGACATAGCGGGGAACATATCCGGATTAACTGATTGCTGGTAATCATATATTTCATTAATGTCCAGAGGGCGATCAATTTCGGACAGTGGTGGTACAGAGTTTTGATAATAGGGGTAATAATATTCATCCTCATTACCCTCATCTTTCTTATGAATGAGCAATCCATTACGTGCCAAGGCAGCAATGTTCCTTTTGTCGTTTGATGGGTTGTACTGCCCCCTGCCTACGCGGTATCCATCTCTAGCCAAAGCTTGGATATTTCTCTTCATGGCGGCATAGCTCCGAAGTCGAGCAATTGAAGCAACATTTCTTTTCTCTTGAGATTCGTCTTGATTAGGATCTTGTTTTTCAGCTTCCACATAAGGCGATCTATATGTTGGCAATAACCCATTTTTTGCGAGTGTAGAAATACCTCGCTTGTAACTAAACTTAGAAGCAGCACTTCTCAGATAGCCATCCCTGGCTAACGCTGCAATATTTCTTCTAGGAAATGAAGGCCATTGGCCAACAGAATCAGTGGGGAAGCTGGCCACCTAGATGAAACAGTAAGGTTTTGAAATAACACATTAATGCAATAGCATTAATACAAAAATTAATTAATTTCACTTTCTATCACCAGCGGGATAAAATAGAAAAATTGATAACAGTTTCATTTATTTTAAATTACCTGTTCAATGTAGGTGGATAATGCTGCTGCTAAAGCAGCAACTAGTAGAAGGCACCTACGATGCCTCCCGATGGTTATCCGTGCGTTGCTCATCTAATAAACAGCAATTTTCAAGTATAAGACATCATTCGATAAGAAAGACGTATTAATTCGAAAATTCTCGATAATAAAATTACCTAATATAGGTCACATAGATACATATATTAATGAAAATTAACGCCTCCATGGTCTAAAGGGGACGGTGTCTCCCCAATAGTACATATCTATCAATCAGTCAATAGTAAATATTTATGTTCTTCTTTATACACTTTTCAAACTATATCATCTCTTTCATTTTTTATTATAACTTCTTATAACATAAATTGTAGGAATTCACCCAATATCTATAATACTCAGAGCCAATCCTCAGTTGTTATGTACTCATTGCTCAATCTCTTGAGCAAACGTATTGATTATTATAGTCTATAACAAACAACAGGTAGTAGAGTTGAGGTAATGGCCTGTCGCTTGAAAAGATATAAAGTTGGCAGATTCAATTACGTGAGCCCGAGTTGTTACGACGCACCTGAGCATCTTTTTAGCCTTTAAATGGTAATTTTTCTTCTAAAACGTCTGCTGTATACCGAATACCTTCATTTATAAAAATACTAGCCTTCCGCCCGCGGCTCCGCCCGCGTGCATCTCGGTTAACGCGACCTTTGCTCATATCTTCGGTTCTTCTCAACCGATTGCGATCAAACAAACGTAAGATTTTAAGTCTGAGTAAGCTCTTTCTAACAAAAAAAACCGCATCAAAATCCGTCTAGTAGTTTTTGCGTCCATCGTGGACAAACAGACAAATAGATAAACAGACAAATAGACAGAAAATTCAAAAAAAATATTTTCGTGTTCAGTATCGTTAACATAACATAACCAAAGTATTATTTTTTAAATATCTCCACTTTACAATTATATAATAGTATATAGATATATAGATTACTTAGCAATGTCAATTAGCAATCCATCCCAAATTTATCTTTCAGTGATTTGCAGGTGTGAGGATAATTGCTTATCGCAAGTAATAGTAATCAGAAACAACAGTAATAGCACCATCACGGAACCGCCTTCTTCTTGCAAAGTGATAAGTAACCGAAGGAGAGGAGAGGAAAACCGTGGATCAAGTACACTTAAACTTACACTTACATCATAAGCAACGTAATATCCAAGAAGCTCTGGTTTTAGGTTCAGCTGCCTATTCTAGTCAGCAGATTTTATACACATTTTAGTCAGAAATAGTAATCTCAAAGCAATAACTAATTGATGAAAACTGAAACGTGTATAGTTAGTAAGACAGAAAATTCATTTGCACCTAGGCAAAAAACAATCAAGTGAAGAAAATGACGATGATGACGAAAAATATGATACTTTTATAATAATAATAATAAATATTCTACAACATTCTACACAACGCTATCTTAACCCATGGTAAGCTTAATTAGCTTGTGATATGGAATCTAGAATGCGGATATACATACTTAGATACTTTTTTTTTTGTAAATACATACATATTATACATAGAAACACCCAGACCAATGCAAATATTTATATTCATGCATACAAATATTGGCACTGAGCGGGGATCGAACCCGCGCCTCCTGCGTAGCAGCCGCGTTCACTACCGCTACGCCACAGAGGCAGTCTTTTTATAGTTGTTTAAGTTTCCTTTTTGGAATAGATTAAAGGTCTCTGCATACGTAACGGGTTTTTTCACGAACGGGACGGGACGTGAAGCAAAATGTATGCGGCCCATACCGTCCCGTCCCGTCCGTGGCCCCGTGACATATGCATTGCCGCATACATTTTGTATGAAACGATATTTCCAAAACTTCACGTCCCCGTCCCGTACATGAAAAAACCCGTTAGGTACGTATGCAGAGACCTTAAATTGGTAGTCACTCGGAAGGTAGTCAAGTAAAAATATGTGATCACATTGTGAATTCTATAAGGACCCCTCAGAATACAGAACAGTATTCTGAGAAGGATCCGTATAACGTGACAAAATATGTATAGTAGTTACGAAATAATTGGATCGTCTACTACCCCGTCTTTTAACAAGCTCCTTCCCTTAGCTAATAAATAGCACTTTATGGAAATTCCAATAACCCTTTAAAGGAATAGTTACGATAGCAGAATACTTAACGTACAAAACATATAAAAATGTTTGTTTATCAGGTAAATTATGTAATTTCGATATTTTTACCTAACTACGAATATGTAGTAGTAGGTATTTAGGTAGTGAAATATAACTTTTTAGCGAATTTTGTAGGGACTTGTCTTGTGTGGTTTTCTAATCATGTTTCAGACGTGCCAGCAGCCAGGGTACATTCATCTTCTATCTATCTTCTATATCTATCTATCTATATACTACTAGCCTTTGCCCGCGGCTCCGCCCGCGTGGATGTTGGTTATCGCGATAAATTAAAATTGCGACTATAATTTGAGATTTAAACTATCCTATCTCTCAAGTTGGATCGAACTGTACATGGTGTGCGAATTTTATTATAATCGGTTAAGTGGTTTAGGAGTCCATTGAGGACAAACATTGTGACACGAGATTTATATATATTAAGATTATATAATTGTAAAGTGGTCGTGTCTGTACATTGGAGATATTAAAAAAAAAATACTTGGGTTATGTTATGTTAACGATACTGAACACGAAAATATTTTTTTTGAATTTCCTGTCTGTTTGTCTGTTTGTCCGCGATGGACGCAAAAACTACTGGACGGATTTTGATGCGGTTTTTTTTGTTAGAAAGAGCTTACTCAGACTTAAAATCTTACGTTTGTTTGATCGCAATCGGTTGAGTAGAACCGAAGATATGAGCAAAGATCGCGTTAACCGAGATGCACGCGAGCGGAACCGCGGGCGGAAGGCTAGTTAGTAATAAAATATTTACCCTGGGGAGATCTCAAAACCTAACCTTCTTCATTGGAAGTGACATCTGTAGCAGCCCCTAAAATAGTAGGGGCTTTTAAAATTAAATAGAACTAAGTTCCTATTCCATGATATTGGCACATCCGAAATATAATTGAGATTATTTATTTGAAATTATTAGATACAAGAGATGTTGTATTTCTTACAAATTTCATGAAAGTGATACAAAGTCAATCACGTTATTTGAGTTTTACTTGAAAATGAGACGAAGTGCTCGCAAAAAGCAATATCTTCGTGAATAGAATGGTTTACACAGAAAAGTATGATAACAACTTGAAACGATCTGTAAGTACCTACTGGTTATACGATACTCCCTTTGAGATAAATTTGCGGATCACTCTGAGGCTAAACGTCGAATAGTTGAAATTTTATCTATGTTTTATATGTTAACCACTACTACTTTTCTAATTTATTAACTACCTTTTCGATTCTGAAGTACAGTCTACAAAGAATATAAGCATACACTTTTTCATATAAAGTAAAATTATATGAAAAGGTGTACATGTAACTGTAAACTTTGCTTTGCTAACTGTACCAACCTGTGGTACCAACCTTCAGGAGAAATTTTAAATGCAATGGGAATTCACGCAAATAGTTTATTCTTTAATAATAATCAGAATTACACAACGTGTCACTGAAATTAGCGCTCAGACGAAGAAAAAGAAATAGTAAAAAAATAGAAGAGAAATAGAGATATCCCAGATGATTATTATCATCCCAAAATTTGCTTTGAGAAGCCCTGGGAGCCACTTATTAAATTCTTATTGATGTCGGCTTTTCGGGGAGCGACTGCCATCTGACCTCCTAACTCCGAAAGCCTACGCCAGAACTTGGTCCAATATTCAGAAGATACTCCATTAGGTTTTTGGTAGAACCACGTACACACCAATATAATTGATATGTTGTTGAAGTTGAATTGAATTAGATATAATTACGCACCTATATTATATTAACACCTTAGTATTGATTAATATGTATTGTAAGTTACTAATATGGATCAGATTTCTCCAAGAAACAAGTATCTGGGGTCCGAACCCTAAGGACTACCAATATTTTATGGGTAGTTATCGAAGTATAAGAACGCAGCACTGACTCCAATTACGTAGTAACTATTTATTAATCCAATCCCGATCGAGACACACTGCTCTACATGTTTCGTTTTTTATTACCGAATTACATGGTTCCTAGACACCTAGATCCATGTCATAAAATTTAAAAAATTACAGAATTATGTAATGTGTGTCTCCATATATAATTCTTCTATTTTTATTCGACTTCTAAACAAGGACGAGGTTCTCAATTCGGATGTTTAATTTTTTTTTTTAATAAATACTCCTTTATATTATTTTGCTATAGCTGTGCCATGTTGTAGCTAGAGGTTGCTTAGTTTATTAAACTAGATGGATAAAAATATATACATATGTGTATTAACTAAAATAAATAAAATACCTATAATTAGTAAAGAAACCTATATAACTAACTAAAAGATCGATTAAATGTATTTATATTCTACATATTTTTAAATTAACTAATTAAATTGAAAAGGTTGTGTGATTTTATACGAACCATTTATTTAAAAAATGCTTTAACCACATATTTATTTTATTACGTAATTGATTAATTGCATTTAAAACTAATGTAATACAAATAGATAACTTCTAAAATACAATATTTTAATAAGGATGTTGCTCAAGGAGTTGAATTTCAGCAACAGGCAACCAGCTGCATTTTTCAAGAAACACTACGAAGTCGGTAAAACTTGTTGCATCGACTCTTACTTTAAAGTATAACTCAATTTTTACCAAGGACCCATATGAAACTCAGAAAAAAATACGCAGGAACAGTTTCTATTTAGTAAATTTAAAATACTTACAATGATTGGCTTCCCTCTCAGCCACCAGTTCACTTTATAAACTTTGAACCAACTTCAAATCTAACACTTTCCTTGCTATGGCTCGAGTACAGGGTGGTCTTGGCGGGAATGGACGTTGGAGGGCAGCAACAGGCCTTTTATACAAACCGAACCTTTAATTGCGCATGCGTGCCAATTACTAGGGACTAGATTACACTTGCACTCACACTGTATGCATTTATGAAGGTCATGGAGATATTACATAAATTATGACAGTTTTTTAGAAACACAGTTTTCCTTGTGATGTCTCTAAGCGAAGTAGCGATGTAGCGCCAGGGTCCCGTCGGTCAACCAGCAGGTCCGGCTTGCAGTTGTTGTTACCTTGGGCCCTGAAGCAGTTCCACAAAGAAAGGTTTTACATCTTAAAAGAAAGGCTTCAAGTTTTACTGCGTGCTTCTTCTCAAAGACCCGACCTGTTAAGTACCTGACCATGCCCTTAAATTATAATTAAGCTATTAATACTGGCTATAGGTAGATTTTGAGTCTCATATGTATGATAAAATTGTATAATTTTAGTGTATTAAATATAATTTTCAGTAACATATAGGAACTACCGCAAAAATCGAGTCGATAAGGTAACCTAACTGCCAGTGTAACACTCCCTATTGTGTTCTATTTTTAAACTTAGTGAGTGGAATAAAAAACGAAATTTTTCACAGCACTTCATTTATCTTCCTCTGATGCTTGAAAAAGCGTTTGTTTTTTTTTTATATAGAATACTAAGTAGTAGGTATGTTGTTGGTGGCTCCGCCTGCATAAAGTCCTGAACCACGGGAACTTATTGTCGCAATCACATTCGATATCCTTGCCGAGTGGACTCACGATGACTGTATCACCATAACCTTGGTAATTATTTTATTTTTATTTACTAGTTAGGTGACAGACAAGCACTCGACAACCGAAAAGCGGCTACAAGAGCCTATGAGCGCGTACTAGACTAGCTAGGGGCTTCATACTCAAGCCGCCCACCCTGTAAAAACTCTCTTCAATAACCCCATATTGTACCAACTTACTGGTGAAATCCACAGCAGGGAGATCTTCCCATAACTTGAGCGTACGCGGAAATACATTCCTTTTATACCTCACAGTGCACACTGTTTCCGGTTGATACGTGTGAGGTTGAATCCCTTGTCTATGGCGAGCTGTGCGATGAAAGAACCTATAGACTACTGGCCCGTGTACAAAAATGATGGGTCATTTGAACCACCAGGTGACCTTTATAGAACGATATAAGAGCATAAAATAATAAGATTCAGCACTATGCCGTCACTTGTAAGCTGTCCAACTGAGTGCAGGTGAAGAAGAGGGGGTTGTAACCCACGATTACTTCACCATGTCGCATGATTTTTGTACGGCGTAGCGGAATAATGGATTAGAAGCAGTATTGAAATATTATGAAACTGATGCCGTACAAAATCAAATGACCAAATTTACCCTGGTAATGTCGGAAAATAAAATAAAAATTCCGACTTTGTGGCTCACCATTTTTTGTACAGCACTACGCGTTTGCTTGTTATTTTTCATGGATCTATCGATGGTAAGAATGCCGTACAAAAATATATGACCAAAATGTACTCACTCTACCTGTACTTTGTACCTGTACTCACCTGCACTCAGTTGGACAGCTTACAAGTGACGGCATAGTGCTGAATCTTATTATTTTATGTTCTTATATCGTTCTATATAGGTCACCTGGTGGTTCAAATGACCCATCATTTTTGTACACGGGCCAGTAGTCTACTAGTCGTAGGCATCGTGAATAATTCCATCTAATCTGTAGTACCTATCACGCTAGGTGTATAATTCTCGATCACGCACATCTAACTTTCGAAATTCATTAAGCGTGGAATTAGAAATTCATCATTACTTAACTTATGGAATAAAAGATTATGTCGTTTGGAATGTTGCATATCTCCTGCTGGCTGCTACTATCTGGTACCTCCTCCCCCCTCATTATTTCGAGACTAAAGCGTGCGCCAGAGTCTCGTCTATTAATCAGCATGTATACCGGCCAGATGATGAGTTTGCCTTGGTGCCTGAAGACCTCGTACTCACACTTGCCTGCTAAGCATGCAGGTACCTAAGTCAACCTTTAACTTAAGTGTAGTGATTGTGTGCTGCATAAATAGCAAAATGAAACCAACCAGAAATAAGTCCCCATTATATTTTTTTATAACAGAGCTACTTAAAATACTTAAATAATATTATTTATTTTCATAATTTAATACATAATTATCAGAATAGATCCCGTGGATCTTTCTGTATGTTTGAATTATCTGTCCCTGGTGTGACGGTGGATGTAATAATTTCGTCGACTGCATTTAAACTGGGCAAGTGTGTAGTAGTATTTGTATTCGGGCTGCTTTCCTCTGTAACCGTCACCACTGTAGCTAAATTTGGTTTTTCGGATATCGTGATTTTGTCATTGGCTACCGTTGTAACTTGCAGCGGGCCGTGGGTACCTTCAGCGTACATGTCGTTATCATCACATTCAGTGTCTTTGAACAATGAACAGCGGCCTCTCCGACAGAATTGCAATAAGCCGGAGCATTGAACTAACAGAGCGAAGTTACCCGGGAAACAGTGTAGGGCTTCATAACAGCCAAGGCATTTATAACCAGGCTGAAATTCAAAATGGTAATGGTAAATTATATACCTACTTCACTAATGGGAATTAGCGTGCATTAGAAATTTATGTTAAGTACAGTGTACAGCGGTACAGAGTACAGCATCAGTGCCCCGAGCACGAAAAAACTCGAATTCGTAACGTCAACGTATCGAGAGACTGGAGCATTGCGATTGGCCGCCTGCCTACTGTGAACCTGCGTGTGTGTGAAACCGGCCAATAACAATGCTCCGTTCTCTCGATATGTTTACCTTACGATTATTATAATGTAGTTCGTGTTCGTGGCTAAGATCGAGCTTGACTAAAATGATCTTATTTAATACCTTGATATTCCCGCCTTCCTGTTGACTGATTGTTCTAATTTCAATAAAACAGTTTGGTATCAACATCGTTAGTAAGTATTAAGATTATTTTCAGTACTTTGCAAGTCAAGATAGATCCGATGCTGATTGTACAGTCAGCTGTAGTAGGTACTTATAGTAGCAATGCAGCATTGAGATGTTTAAAACGAAAAAAGCAGGACTCTGTATAAATACTTATATGACAGATAATGCCACAAAAAATGTTCTATTGTTGTCTACTTATTTTTAATAATGCCCTGTTGCGTACCTACCTACACTCTAAAATTTATGTAATGTAATGACAGAATGAATACATAGACGTTTGCAATCGTCTCACACCTTGGGTCCTCACAAACTTCAGCAATACAACTTGTACCTAGGTAAGTATATAAATTTTGTGAAACCGCTCTATTTACTAGTTCTGCCATGCACTGCAGCACTATGTGAAACTGCATCGCCTGCAACTCTGCATAGCACAAGAGCAACAACTTCGTGTATGCACATATAATATATATGATATATATCCAAGTAAATATACAAATCGTGGCAAAATCAAATGGAAGGTAGGACGGAAGGTAGGACGAGGTCACAGAATGACCTCCGTCCCTCATGACCGCGAGCCTTGGGGTGACGGGTGGAGCCGCCTGTCACCCTGGCAGAAGCAGGCCTCGGAGGCGGCCTACGTTGCGTGCCTCCCCATACCCGGAGGCGAATCGGGGACTCCGTGGTCCCCACACCGGAAGAGGGCCAGATTGAGAGATGGCCCTGGGTAGACCGGGGTGCGAGAGATTATGTCTACGATAATCTCACCTCCGGCAACCGACGCGACGGCCCACAGACAGCGTGCATTTTATTCGGTTCGAGTCCGACATAACCCCTCCACCGGCTCCGGCGGGGGAGGGGGGTGGGGACTTTTCGCACGATAAAAAAGACAAGCGCAATAGTTTACTTTCAACTCAATGATAAATCTTTTGCCAGTATTTCTATATAATCAATGGTAGCCATACCTCAATTTTAAAGTCACAACCCCACGGATTGAAATGTACTTTACTCAAAGGATTTATGTATACGCTCAGATGACTTTGATTTGTGAATGGATTAAAAAGGCTTGCTGAAAAAAATAAGAAACATTAAATAGTGCAAATATAGTCCTGACATGAGTAAAAAAAATATGAACCAAATAATGAAAGAAACTTGAAAACTCTTTCAGATGCATTTTAAGCATGGAAAAGAGAATAGAAAATCAAGAGCCAACCTGGGCTTGCTGAAAAAATCAACGAATTGCTAACTACCTATATAAAATCCAGAAATACATACCTACTTCAGTTCTTCCTTGAATGAGAACTGGGTTTATCTGAAAGTGTAAATTATTATAACGCACAGAAAATTAAAAAGCACAAATTTTGAATAATCCTATTTTATAAAATGATTCCTAGGTAAATGTAAAAGTTTGTGAAGATGTTTGGAGGTTTGTTATTCAATCACTACGGCTCTGTCTGTGGAATAATACAAAGATCAGTTAGGTACTTTTTATCCCGTTCTCATCCATGGGTTATAGAAACGGGAGGAGGCAGAGCCGCGGGCACTGCTAGTTACTGCATAAATGTATATTACCAGAAATGTAAAAAAATAAAACAGCGACATCTTTAGATGAATGTTAAAACATTTACTACTTTCCAATGAAGTGCACTGATACGCAACCGTTGCTAACGATGAAGAAAATACAATGTGTTAAAATTAAAACAGATCGTGCTTTTATATACTCGAGTACATTATGTTAAATTTTCACGTGTAGTAAAATACACATAAATATTAAACACGTATTTTCCAGATTGCACCTACTTAGCATTAATTAAGTAATTTTATATCTACAATGGTGACACTCATTCCTAAGACTTCCCAGTTAGCTTAGGTACCGGTGGCGAGAGGTCCCTATAACACGGTTCCGGCCGGCAACAAATAAGCATTACTAATTAAATTAACTTGCTCCTGGTATCGACAGACAGATATCTGCTGAAGTCACATGTTTTGATCCTACCAGATCATCGTTCCTATAGTTTTAAAGCAACGCTTTGATAAACAACATAAATAAATGAAGATTTACAAATGCCAGAACGTTTCGCAACGACACTTAAGCGTCGTTCCCGGTCCCGAGACGCTTTGAAGCCATGTACGACTTAACATTGATTGGCCGCTTTGGGAGCCCTGCTATCAACTTACTGACTCTATAATTTAAACGAGTAACTTTCCTGCCACTTAGATTTATTCACTTCTGGAAACTTCCACGATAGGTACTTGGTGATTTTAAGTTTAAAAGGGGCGTTTTAACATTTTGGATATATTTTCTTTCATCTGGTTTTTTATCCATAGGTATAATACTCTAACCAGGATCAGAGATGGAAGAGAAACGACAAGATGAAGTCGATGTTTTTTTTATCGTGCGTAAATTCCCACGGATACCGGAGAAGTATCTACACTTTAAATAAAACAATAGATACCTTATTTCAAACGTTATGTAATTTTAAAACCGTATTAAAAATATCTTCCCCTTTTACTATTCGGTTTTACGAATTAATCGACGCCACTGGGACGTCATCATTTGGATCATGTAGTTCACTTTTACCATCATTGGCCGTGTCTTTCAATTCATGTTCATCACCAACTGTTGACTTGAATTTGTAGTCAGTACATTTCTCAGATTTTGTGCCTGAACAATAACCGTTGCTGCAGTAAGGCATTTGGCCTGAACACTGGATCAAGAGCGCAAAGTTCCCTGGAAAACAGTGGAGTGCGGTGCTACAATCGGTGCACTTGAACCCTGGCTGTGAATACATAAAAAAGGATATTTTAACTTAAAAACTTTAGGTGTAATAAATAAATGTGGAATAAAAAAGTCTTGCTTGTCAATGTTAATAAAGTATTCAGCAATTTTTTTCTGTTTCTTATAAGATGAAACTAAGTTGAACTTGAAAGTAATCAGACATCATTTCTTTCTTTTATAATTGTACCCATTGATTGTACCTACTTATTATAACGGCATCAATCAATCATTTAGCATATTGCAGTCTAGACATCCTCTCTAATGTCCTAATTCGATCTTCCGCCTTCTGCATGCAGTCTGTTAAAAGAAACAGTATCTACCTTTATGGAAACAGTGCCCTCTGCTAGTCAGATGGACACGTGGAAAGCCCCCGACAGAGCAGCCCCTTACAGGGCCGCTTCCGGCGCCGTCGTTATTTGCCGCAGGTGGCCACTCTCGTCTCCATTGCTCAGGGTGAAAACGCCAAAACCAATATTTGTTTATTGTGTCCCAGCGCCCGCTACTCTATGCGTGTGCTTGGTGTCTCACAATATTAAGTATTTGCGCGAAATAGGCTCCCGCATGCATGCACATCTGAAAGTCTAGGTAGATATATGGTGAAATTTTTATACCTCTTTGAAGTAATTGCAGAACCAAGGATTATAATGTGCTCTAGCTATAGCACTCGAGTAGACATCAAAGTGACTATCTGCTACACGAAAAGCGTCCGGTACTGAAAATTGTGATAATAATAATAGGTATACCTTCATGTAAAGAATAAGGACATGAATACAATACATAAAAAAGTATTCTATGAAATTCTATACAGCGCTGTCTAGACTCTCAAAGTAATAAACATAGCTTAACTGGGTGCCCTGTGTTATGGGATCCAGAATGCATATAAACATGTTTAGATATTTTTTTATACATAGAATCACCCAGACCAATTTCATGCATTGAATATTATTTGCACTGAGCGGGAATCGAAGCCGCGCCTCCTACGCCAAAAAGTGTTCTATTTTTCTTTTTTTATCTTCTATCTCACCTATATTTTCTTTACATGTCGCACTACCTACTCGCAGTACCTAAACTACCTAAATACGATAGAGACCTTATATGTTTGGTTGCACTTACCTATTTCCGTTTTTCCTTGTATAAAAACAAAGTTTATCTGAAATTGAAACGAAGAAAAATTTTGTAATTTTTCGCATAACAGCATAGAGTTTAATTATGGGTTTTAGGTCGCTATTCAACTAATGGCGTATTTGGTAAATGTTTCGCTACAGCACTAAAACTAATATGTAGTTTCAAATTTTATGGCGGTCACTTGTCTTCTCTACCTAACATGGGAACCGGGCTACAGTGCAAAAATGGTACCTATTATAAATAAACAAAATGAAGAACCTACCATTAATGCCAAAATTGTTGTCACCGTCATTTCTGCGATGTTTTTATAAATATTGAGAGCTCCTACACACGTTAACCACCACCCCGAACCAAATTGTTAATGAGAAACGTATAAGAAACGCTGCTTTTATACAGGAGAATAAATTATGCCAATTACCGCAAAGTTGGGGGTAAGATAGATGAGCGGTACAATAAAAGAACCTTATGTTTACTTATCTACGATACGAGCTTTTATACTTTTTTTGGTTCGTCAATTGATTGCACCACGCTAGATGGTAAAAAGCTGAGGTGCAGGCTAGAAGATACGGACCATCATTTTCTGATGCTATTGGCTTTAAAATGGTGGTCCCTAACTTGACGGCCTTGATAGATAGACCCGGAACTGTAGGAAGAGGGAAACACGTGCGCGGGTAGAGCATTCCGGCTCTTTATCATGCGGTAGAGGAAAGGAGGCCCCAAACCATTTGGTGCGAGACTTTCTTTATGATGGTCATGGTGAGCCGTGGACCAAGCCACATTAAATACCTAAAATACGATGTATCGGCCAAAGACCTTTAATCGCGATCGCATGTGGTTTATGAGCAGGACAACTAAATGATAGTGAAGTGTTAAAGCGTCACTTGCACGCGAACAACGACTGCAAATTAATTGACACTGTCGCTTTCTTGTCGTCGCAGTTGAATGAACACAGTGCAGCAGTGTTAGAAAATAGCTATAACATCTACATATTACATAGGTAACGATGCAATCACTAACCGTCATTTCCAATATGAATAACATTATCAACAAGTGCGTGCGCAGGTGTAATCACGGATTCACGGATCCCGAGTAGTTCTCGAAAAATGTGTGACCGAACTGACTGAGATAAATGCGATATTCTCTTGTTCTCCATATACTTTTGTACTACGCGCTATAAGCGCGTGTCATCGTTTGCTTATAATGATTTTATATGGAGCGTTAACATCGCGCGTCATCCGAGCAAGATTGAATTACAATTTAATAGGATTTAAGACTTAACTAAATACGACTGGTTCCAAACTGCATTGCACCGATTGCGCGAGTAAAGTACATAGGTACTCCCACGCCGTTATTTGGTTTTGTTTCTACTAAGGCTGTTCACGACATCAGACCACCAAACATTTACTCGCAGGCATGTGCAAGATGTTCGACGGGGCTCTACCAACTCGCCTGCAAGTTAGTACACTGGCTGTTTGACGAACGAGCCTCTGGTGTAGACTTTCCTTTGAGGATTAGGAAGTCGATGGCAGTTGTTCCCATAAAAGCTGTAGGTATAAACCACGCCATGAGACGAGAAAAAAGTGAGCCGGTCCCGAGCTCGGAGGTGAAAGCCTCCTTTGCAAAAGGCAACAATACTAAGACGATGATGATGATGATGATAATGAGGATGCTTCGTATACCTTGTAAAATATAGGATGATACGTTTGACAGTTCAAACAAATCCGAGGCTACAACTTTGAAACGACGTTAAATTGAAATACATAAAAAATATTTAAATACAAAAAACGACGTTATATTTAAATACATAAAAAATATTTGTGGTTTTATTCTTTTCAAAACTGTCTGCATGGTCCCATCACTAGTCCTTACTCAGTGACACTTGACAGCTGTCTAACGAATCATGCTATATTGTACAGACAATAGGTATAGGTATAGTGAGAAAGAAATACGAGGAATAAAAAATAGATTCATTTATTCGATTTCTTATAAAACATATTTCACTTATTTACTCATAATAATATATCAATTACTATAATTTTATTATCTATCAGTACATCAACAATACAAAATTAATAATATGTAATACCTCAACCAGAATGGCAAGAATATCTATACCAGAGATATAATGGTGTTGCACATAATAAAAACCACCACATTCCAAGTTACCGACCATGTTAGCTCTTAAACTTGACATAAAATAAATTTAAACTAAAAAAATATTCCTGTGAAGATTACCTACAAAAATACATCAATTACTTTTTTTGTGTATGTAAAAATTGTTTATAGTGTTCAGAAACTTCTGAAGGCGACTGTACATAGCTTAATTAATTATGCATACACTGCTCATCCCAATTCTCTCCAGGGTAGGCAGATACAACAACCTGCCATTTACTTCTATTTTCCAGTTTAATTATAAAGAAATAAAATCTAAACAAGTACCACTTAACTATTATCCCTATCATAACAATCACAAACTCGTTTCCAACTGTGATCTCAAACTACTAAGTTTACTCTCGACAAAATCCAAGTCGTGAATTCTTTCCAAAGTATTCACATTCGAAGGCTGGGTCACATTAACCGCGCTGTCTTCTACAGGCATTTCTACGATACTCGTATTCACTGGAATGTTCCAAATATGTTTCGACACAGGCGTCATTTGATTATTCACTTTGATACTGAGCACATTTTTAGTTTCGTTCTTATTTATCATCAATCTACTTTCTCCTTTAAAAGTGTTCTGGGATATTTTTGAAGTCGATAGCCTGGTTGTCATGTCATTCATTTGATTTAATATATCTGAAATAAAGATGGTATATCAATACCGACATTGTGAATATGACTACCTTCTTCTGCCGCAACATTAATACCTGAAATTCCTTACCAGTTCACGTGATTCCCTTTTCCTACAGTCCCGGGTCCTTTAAGCGGGGCGTGAAAAAGCATCTGATGAGGCCGCAAGCTGAGTGTCACCATTGTAACATGGCACGGTTTCCGAGACTATGCTTTCAGCTTACTATCAGGCGAGGTGGCTGTGTGTGGATATGATGGCGTAGAGGTGGTTTTGGATAAATGTATGTAGATGGATCGATATACATATTACAATAGTAGATTACCCAACAAGTGAAAAAAAGGTGAATTCTTTTCGAGGCACCAAGTTGTATCCCGAGAGGAGTGAAGGTTTCTCCGGTAGAATCCCGAGCGTAGCGAGGGGTTCTAGAGAGAAACCTGAGTGGATCGAGGGATACAAGAGCCGAGATGAATTCTTTTTTCACGTGTTAGGTACTCAACTTTTCACCATTGACTACGAGAAAACGATTACTCTATTATGAAACCATTACATTTTGTTATGGATAGTACACAAAAGAAGCAGCAAATTATCAGTAATAGCTACCGCTTTAGCGCGAAAAGACTCAGGAGTCTTTTCGCGTTCGAGAATATGAGTTTCATTTTCATCACTAGATGAAGTCATTTTATGATTATGAGACAAACATAAACTTTTACAAGGAAAATTACACAGAAAATGGCGGCATTTTTTTTTTCTTAATTTAAACTGAGCCACATTCCATCCAGCCAGTGATTACATTTAGGTGGCTTTTAGTACGTTTTTACAGTGAGAGTGTGCAACCTCTTTGTATGTTTCACTAGAATCCGTACATTCGCGCATGTTCCAAATTCAAATTTTTTTATTCACTCGGTGAAACAAAGAGCGTTTTATTCACTGTTTTTGATGAATCACGGGCCCTTTTTCGAGTGTCAATGGTGAAAAATAATATATCTAAAGTTACGAGTTTTCGTAGCCAACCACAAACAGCAGCAGCAGGCGACGTGTTGCTGCGGCCCTACTGTGCCTTGAATACGAAAAACATTCGTATTCGTAACGTAAACGTATCGAGAGAACGGAGCGCACACATACATTAATAGGTTCACAGTAGGCAGACGACCAATCGCAATGCTCCATTCTCTCGATATACTTATCGTTATGAATACCAATATTTTTCGTACTCAATATCTTTCTATATATAATACCATCCGTAGCTAGCGAGACGTCGTCGTCGGCCCATATTTCATAGAAATACATAAAAGATCAGTGCCACGGCGAAATGTCGTCTGCTGCTATTGTATGCGGTCAGCTACGAATCAATCCTTAAGTATATTTATCTGCATTCTAAAACCTACTCAAGCTAGTTAACCTATGTTTGCTTTGGGTCTACTAATCTACTTAAATCACTGTTATGTCCTAGAAATTAAAACAGGCAAATAGATGCAGTTACTTACCAGTAATTTGCAAACTTATGCTTGCATCAAGCTCATTATCATTGTTGTATGTAGCATTTTTATCAGGTACCTTCTCCGTTTTCATCAGTATCTTATGTTTGTTCAAAACCACCTTCCTCAGTGAAGAACGATGTTTTATCGGTGAAAAATTATACAAAACACTTAGAGAAGGATCCCTTAATTTGCCAAGCAGTGTTTTGTGTGAGATCTCTTCAGGTGAAACATTTTGTTTGCTACTTTCATTTAACAAACAGTCCAACTGAGCAGAAAAACTTAGTTCAGTATTCATTTTTCCTTGAAAACGCTTTGTTAATTTTGATAACGGTATGTTTTTGGTCGAGGATCTTATATTAGTTCGACCAAATATACTTCGGGATACGTTAAACGGTTTCCTGGGCGAGTTGACGTAAGTATGGCAATTCTTTAATACAGTATGAGTCGCGTTCTTGATAGCCATTGGCTGTTCGTCTTCCCCTGTTTCATATTCAAGTAAATGGTCATCATTCTCCTTAGGACTGAGTAAGGTATGAATTCTATTGACCAATGTATACAGTAGCTTCAAGCGTTTCAGAAGTTGATCTATAGATGCGTCTCTTTTGTTACTTGGCATGGTAACTTCATATATGTAATCATCGTTAGAACTCAGTAGGTTACTAACAATTTTGCATTCTTCTTGTACTGTAAGAAATATGTTTGATTGTTAAAATATAAAACTCATAAAAAAATAATAGGGTTCCCAGTGGAATGGAATAGGGCCGCTCCATATGTCTTCTTTGGGTGTCGTAGAAGGCGACTAAGGGATAGGACTATTCTCATAGAAGGCGACTAAGGGATTCGAAAGTAAAATGCCAAATATGCCCGTTTGAGGATGACCGACTCGCCCCTATTATGTGGAACCGAAAGTCATTGTTGGCAAGATGTGGGTGTTAATACACCCCTTCTTCAGAGATTTATAGACGTGAATATAATGTATATGTATTCAAAAATAATGCTATAAGAGATGAAATATGATTGCAGTTTTCGCTAACATTACTCATTGAAATAAATTACTTTATATGGATTCTATGACGATATATCTATCAATAAGGATATAAAATACAAAAAAAAAACACATTTACATATTATACATAACTCGTAAATCATACCTTTATTCAAATCCGCCATCAAAACGAGCAAGTTCTCATGATGACTCAACGCGTCAGGCTCACACTTGTCGTACACATGAAAGAAGTCGTGTACCATACAACCTATGTTAATTACTGCACACACGTCAGAGTTGTTGTAGCTATTCTCTTTTAATATAACCACCAACTTTTGGTGCATCATTTGTTTCGATTTCTAAAAAGGAAGTAAACAGGGCTTTGTAAGTACTTTAATTCATGCTGTCTTTAGTGTGACATCGGAAAATATAATAAAATAGACAATATACATTGAATTTGAATTTCAATATAGTTAAACTAGCGGCCGGCCGTTCCAATACCTTATGGCCAGTCCACACGGCGCGTTGCGTTGGTTGCGTTGCGTCGACGCAACGCAAATATTTTGACGCATAGCCGGCCACACGGGCGCTGCGCACCGCAGCGTCACTACGATGCGGTCACAACGTTAACCCCCGCCCGCTTCGCCTCGGGGGCTGCAGCTCCGTCGTGTGTGCGTAGCGTCGGTGCAACGTGCCGTGTGGACACTATGATTATTAGTGTGTAAAACGACGCAGTGGCTCAGCGCTGCGTCGACGTAACGCAATGCAACGCGCCGTGTGGACCGGCCCTTTAGGAGTTCATGCTAATCTCATCACTCGGTGCAACTGGTAAACTACGGACGAGTCTCTGACGCAAGATCGAATCCTGGCCATTACACTACCTACGTGAACCCACTCTTAGCACAAGCTATTTAGCTTAGTTCGAGGGGGTTAAAAATATTACTTATTAGTAATTTCGGTTGCTAATATTCTTTTTAAAAAAAAATCCTCGTGAGGGTGGGAAGTAAGGCTGCAGTTACTCTAATAATAGTCAAACTTATACAAAAAAGTGTCGTTGTTAGAAGGATGACTATTCGATACGATATTTTTTTAAACCACTCAGGTGGCAGACAAGTATCTGTTATACTATCTCTTTTAGTACTTACCTCAGCAAAAGCAGTTGGATCAACAATCAGAAAGACACTGTCGCGAATCTCTTGGACTTCTTGAGTCCAACAGTTGATTAGCAGTTTGGAATGGTGGCTGTCAGGGGCCATCATGAGCGCCGGCACTAAATGAGGGTCCAGTGCTTCTAAACTGGCGAGACCGCTCCGAAGAGTCAAGATCCCTGAAATTATTATTTGAAATCATGTTATTAACTAATTCAAAGGTATCACAGTTTGAAACTGGCTCTCAAGAGTGTAGCGGCCCTACTAATCTTCGGGACCCACGCCACTTTCACCTACAAGCTGTATAACTCCGGACACGTATCTTGGACCTAAAATTTGCTCAAAATGCTATTCGCGCAGTACACATTTCTTGGCTGTCTTTTGAGGATAGCACGGGGTGCTACTGCGGTGGACGAACTCAAATTCACCAAGCATAGATTATTACAAAGCCATTCGCGGGTGCCAGAGCCTCGTTTGTCTTGCGATTTAGGTCCAAGATACGTGTCCGGAGTTATACACTTATACTTGCCAATATATTGGACGGTATAGAAAGAGACTTGGAATGTCTGAAAGAGCACGCTAAACCGTCGAACCCAGTTGCTATACGAACATCTACGGCAGTCATTACGAGTAGTTGGAGCCTGAAAAAGCCCAAAACCAGTCCTAACTTCAGAACTTCGTTATTGCCAATAAGTTGTGAAGGACAGATGGCAGTCGCTTCACGGCATATATCGAAGTTCAGCCGCTTCGTAGTTAGACTAGAGAAGCTTATCCCAACTGAGTTGGGCAAAGGCTCAGAGGATTATATGCTCTGATGCAGACTTTCCTCTCTGGGATCAGTCAGAATATCAAGAAAAGCCACATCTTTTGTTCATACCACTTGGTTAATGACAAGCACACGGCCCACCTGATGGAAAATGCTAACCGTGGCCTATGGACGACGAGATCCGATTCTCAGCACTCCATGGATTCACCGTGCGGTCGCCGGGTCCATAGCGTGATACAGAGAGGAACACCGTGACGGCGACTGGGACTTGCGACTCAGATGTAGGTTTAGGGTGGCCACCTTGTGATGCATCAGTGCTCACCTTCACCGTCAGTAGTGTGTCCCTCCCCCCCCTCCCCCTCCCCCTCCCCCCCACCTATCCAAATTTGGTAATAAATAATAAAATCATTCATTGGTTCCGTTAGCTCGTACGAATATGGGTAGATGGCTCCCACTGTCGCCCTAAGACGGATATATAGAAGAATTTGGATCGGCTTCGGGCCAGTTTCGGTGGCTTAGTCGTCAGAGCATTCCCCCTGTAAGAGAAAGATCGCGGGTTCGAGTCCCGCCCGAGGTCAATTCTCTTTTCTAAATCTTAATCGATTTGTATCGTTAGCATACTAAATGCTTAAAAATTCCATTCAATTTACTTTATTTCTTAATTAATTGTCATACTCACTGTGCTTATCAGAAGAGCAGGATACAGCAAAATGCCCAATCTGCAGCAGTCTCTCATTGTACAAATCAAAATCTGTCACAAAACGACAGTCCTCTGTCACATCATCCTTACTATTAACCAAACATGAGCAAGTTTCTTTACTACCACTATCAAAATGTTCTTTTAAAATCTCAATATGAGGTCTGCTGTAGCTGAAACAGTGAACTACCAGCGCCAATAATGCAGTATTGGTATTTGTTTCTAATGAATATAGGACATCCTTCAGGACATCTATGAGAACATTAACATTTGAGGGCATTATAGGCAGTTTCAATATGTCTGGTGTAGCCTTTATGGTAGAACTCAAGTCGCCTTCAAGTAACTCCTCTAATAATGCTTTAGTTTCTCTTAAAACCTGTAATAATGAAGAAAATATTTGTTCAATTTTTTATCTTCTTGCTGTTCTTATATGTCTTAACTAGATGTTGCTTGCCCCTATTTAGCTTTAAATCATGCAATGCAAGTTAAATAATATAATAAAGATGGGTTACCATACCACTTGGCAGCGAGCCTTAACAATGTGCTGGTCATCATCCAAGCAGTATTTACAAAGAGTCATGGCTGACAATAGAAGTTCATCAATGGAAACATGAACCTCAGTGAGACATTCAATCATCTGTAAATAAAATATAACAGTTACACATTTCAAGATATAATATAGTGAATTTGTAAACAATATTTATATGTTGTGTACATAAGACATAATATTTAAGAATCCAGAATTCTATGCAGGGTTCATACTATATGAAAAACCCTATTTGCCATGGTCCCAGAATAAGTGATAGTACTATGGTGTACTATAGCTGTGCTATGTGCCATCATCTTCTAAAATTCCATTTATAGGACAAAAATAATACATAATTATCAGAATAATGATAGATTTGAAAACTTACATCACTTTTCCACTGATCACAAAGTTCTCTAGCATTCTTAAAATCATATTGGTGTACTGTATCAGACAATTTGCCTAAAACTTGAAATGTGTGATCAATCCAGTTGACAAAATACATAGTAGAAATGGTTATTGAATCATTGGGCCTATAATTGTGATCTCCAAATTCATTGTTCTCCAAATGATTCTCAATAGACATAAGTCTTTTGATACACCACGATAGTCTCTCCAGAGCACATTGCCGACTCTCCTTCATGTAAAGAAATAAAAAATTCATGACATGTAAGCCATAAGTTCAAGTAATTCCAACTGACAATAAACTGGAATCATAAAGTTCATATAAATTTATCTTCATCTGAGCACCAACCGGTCCTATTGGAGATCTATAGGGGAGGCCTATGTCCAGCAGTGGACTTCCTATGGCTGAAATGATGATGATGATGATGATGAGCACCAATCCCAGTCACAAAACTCACACTAGGGTGGCCAGAATCCACCCTCTCACTCTCCTTTTATTGCTTTTTTATTACTGCTTTAAAATAAAACAACTCCCACAGTAGTCATCTTCAATATAAGCTATCTACACAACATTTGAGTGAAAATTTTACCTGTAAATAAATTCTATGGTGAGCTTCCAATTTCAGAACATCGAAAAAGTTTATCAAACATTTATATATTTGACTGGAACAGAGTGTGTAAACATCCCGAAGCCTGGCTATGTTTTCCACATTGCCTTCAGGAAGCAGTTTGTTATGTAAACCAAGTATCAAGGGATGAATTTTATCTAATAATAGACCCTGAAAAGATAAATAAATCATACTCCACATCAAACACTATGAGATTATTATTGTATTCAAATGCAATGTCTGTTAATAAAAAAAAAATTATTCGATCTAATAAGTAATAAACTTTTTGAAATATATTACGATTACCAATATATGTTTTGTTGCTGCACGAGCATCTTGCGGTATCACATTTAACTCTTCGAAACTTCCTTCCATAGCTTTTCGGACAAAAACTGTCTATAAAAGCGATACAAGAGGATATTTTTTAGTTATAAAAGTATAATTTAATTTATTTATTCTAAGCTATAACAGTCACAATGTTATTTAAAATTTCAAAACATCGTCCGTCACGTCAAAATATGAGCAAAGCAACTACTGGCAATGACAGTAGTGACAGTACTGACACTGACAACTGACAGACAACCTGTGAGTGTCAACCGCACGGTTGACACTCACAGGTTGTCTGTCAGTTGTCATGCCATGGTTTAACCATCAATCACGCCGTGATTAACCTACTTGAATCGTGTTAAAATGTCTCGACGAACAACAATTCTTGTAAAATCATTTGTTAAAAATGTAACTTGCGCACGTCTGAACCTGTTCAAGTTAACATTAACACCCGCAAACTACCCGCGCAAGTGACCCGCGCGCGTTTTTTTTTAAGTTGGATTCCCGCTCAGGAGCAAATATTTGAGTGCATGAATATTGTATAGTTGCATTAGTCTGGGTGTTTCCATGTAAAGCCCGGTTTTCACTTTGATTAGGAAAATTGTGAGTGCTTAGCTGATTAGTAAATTTGTGAGTGCTTAGTAAATTGTGAGTGTGAGTAGCGTCCAATACTGTTTAGGTGTTGTGTTTATTGTGTATGCAAGCAACAACGATGGATGAAATATCGCGTTTGGTTCTTCTTCTTCATTATCCTAGCGTTAATCCCAAGCTTTCACCACGTAGTCTGAGGTCCGCTTTATCAGTCTAACTGCGGATTTGGTTGGACTTCGATATTTTACGTGCAGCGACCGCCATCTGACCTCCACAACCCAATAGCTAGGACACGACGGTATATCCGTCCCTATAAAGCAATCCCACTGGGGAAGTACCTCCGCCTTAAAGAATACGGCGGCTAAATAACCTCGTGTTGTGATCCCGGCGGTGAATAGGGTAGCCAGTGCTCACTGGCGAGGTTTTGTGCTGTCAGTGGAAAAACCAAAGGCTTGTGCGATTTATCTTTTGTGCTGATGGCACAGAATCTCTCTGTTCTTACAGGGTCGCCAGAACGAGTGTAACTCACCTGGTGTTGCACTCGCCCATAGGCCACAGTGACCATTTACCATCAGGTGGGCCATGTGCTTGTCTGGGAACTAAGTAATATAAAACATTGCGATATTGGGCGATATCAAAGCATTGCTTAATGTGCTTCTCTGAGGCACGACCAGACCAATGCAAATAGGTAGGTACCCATACTCATGCATACAAATATTTGCACTGAGCGGGGATCGAACACGTGCCTCCTGCGTAGCGGCTGCGTTCACTACCACCACACCACAGAGGCTGTCAATCGCGTTTGCATTTTATGGGAAACGGATCACTTAATCCCATCTTTTTTCTTATTTTTTCCTTTTTTCTTTTTTTTTTTAAAGAATATTAGCAACCGAAATTACTGTGGCGTAGCGGTAGTGAACGCGGCTGCTACGCAGGAGGCGCGGGTTCGATCCCCGCTCAGTGCAAATCCTTGTATGCATGAATATGAATTATTTGCATTGGTCTGGGTGTTTTCTATGTATAATATGTATGTATTTACAAAAAAAAAAATGTATCCATGTATGTTTATCCGCATTCTAGAACCCATAACACAAGCTAGTTAAGCTAAGCTTACTTTGGGTCTAGATAGCGTTGTGTAGATTGTCGTACAATATTTATTTATTTATTTATAACTAAACTAAATTGCTTGTGCTAGGAGTGGGTTCACGTCGGTAGTGTAATGGCACCCGCATACGGTGCAGAATATTCCATCAAGAACCAAGCGGTTCGACGACTCCTGCTTCTGCCGCTCCATTAAGGCCTGGAATTCTTCACCAGTTCACGTGTTTCCCTCTTCCTACAGTCCCGCGTCCTTTAAGCGGGGCATGAAAAAGCATCTCATGAGGCCGTCAAGCTGATTGCCACCATTGTTACATGGTACGTGTCTATTATGGTGACCCTCTTTTCCGAGGCTTTGCCTCCAGCTTACCATCAGGCGAGGTGAAGTCAAATTGTAACATGGTAAGTGTCTATAATGGTGACCCCTTTTGCCGAGACTGCCTTCAGCATACCATCAGGCGAGGCAAAGTCAAATTGACGTGTCCTATCTAAAAAAAAAACTCTACGTAGACGATTTATACACGGGGCTAGCTACTATATCTACAAAGGCAACGAAACATTGCAATAATAGAATGTCGAAGGTCAAAATCCCGAAAACCAATATTTTGAGACCTCTGTACTCAACAAAACCATCCACCTGTTTAGTAGATTGTAAGGAGAAAGGCTACTCGCAAAAAAAATAGAACGTGGTTCTAATCACGCTACTCACAGTTTCACTCACACTCACACTCGCACTCACATTTTTGTCCAAACGTGTTTTGTACTAATCACTAAGCAGCTACACTTGTAACATGTAATTTTTCAGGACTGGTAGCGACATCTATTGTTTTAACACTCTTACACACGTTTACACTCGTACGGGATGTATTGGCTGTCGCTGTAAGACGCATATTGGTGTTAGTACACACTAATGTCACGAGATGGCGTTTCAACACGAGTGGCATTAAAAATGCTGATTTTGATTAATTTATCTATAGATTATAAATAGTAATGTTGATTTTTAGTCAAGCGTTAAAGTCCAGACTTTTCCCTAATTTATTAACTCAGTGCCCCTATGATCCTCGTCTATGTAAACACTATGGTCTGCCTAGTAAAATGCGTATAAATTAAGTAGATGCCTGGTCCGCCTTGAGTTCGTAGTTACAAGATGACACCTGATTTGTGCCGCACTTTCGGAGTGACTTGATGTTTTTAATGTGAGACGGCTCATGAAAAAACGGTGAAATTTGGTCTTTTCGAGAAAGTTCTTCGCTAGACGTTATAAAAGGCCAAGTCAGCTGGCGGGCCGGCACTTGAGAAAACTTTGTTGAGACCCTATAACGGTCATCTTGTGTACAGTCTGTTATCTTGTTTTTTTTTGTAACCTAAGAATTTAAATTCAGTGATTCCCCAATTCGTGGTAAGTAGCTTCACGATATCTGCTTATGAGTTTCTGCTGCATTAGAGACAATTCTTAGTATTCATTTTTTGGTCTTAGGGTCCAAGATTGTGGTAGATAGCTTCGTGTCTTGTGAGCGTGGTTGAGCGGAGAAGCGGCCCCGAGCTTACGTGTCACTATACCAAGGCATCCTCTCGTCTGCACCTAAGCGGACAGGAAGAGGACCAGCGGGACGACGCTTATTCCCGGCAGGCAGGCAACCGAGGCTCTGGTCACGTATCAACATCCTATATTACATTTTTCGTGTGCTTACCCTAATAGGTCACCCATCTGGGTACTAATTTATATGCGGAGGAGTTCCCCAACCACCTTGGGTTGGCTGTAACTTCATTCTGCAGGGAAGTCTGATAATTGGATCACCCTACGCATTGTGGAAGAGACCGGCAAGGCTTGTGCATTGTGCTCGTGTCACTAGAGGCCTATTTGTGTATGTCTTTATTTCACCCTTCTGTATGTGTATCTCTGTATTGTGTTCCCGTAAATAAATATATGTATGTATAACGGAGTGTAAGAGTTTTCCTTGGAGTGACACCCGAAAGTTCCTCGCATACCCACAGCACTATATATACTGTCTCTGAGTAAAAGGCGCCCTGGGAGTTTAGAGTTCGTGCAATCTTCAACTGAGGTAGCCGGTGAGTAGGCCGTCTGACACGTTCAGTGGTTACACACTAATCACTCGCACTCACACTAATCAAAGTGTGGACGGCGCTAATCACGCTACTCGCAGCCACACTCGCACTCACACTCACAATTTTCTGTCCAAACGTGTATAATACTAATCACTAAGCACCTGCACTAAGCACTCGCACTCCCACTAATCAGAGTGTAAACCGGGCTTAATGTGGATAAAAATACATAGATAGGTACTTTTGTGTAAATACATACAATTTACAAAAAAAAAGTGTTAAGTATGTTTACCTATCCAAATTCTAGATTCCATAACACAAGCTAGTTGAGCTAGCTTTCCGCCCGCGTGCATCACGGTTAACCTTTGCTCATATCTCCGGTTCTACTTAACTGATTGCGATCAAACAAACGTACCTAATGTCTGACCAAGCCATTTCTAACAAAAAAACGCATCAAAATCCGTTCAATGGTTTTTGCGTCCATCGCGAACAAACAGACAGACAGGAAATTCAAAAAAAAATTTCATGTTCAGTTTCGTTAACTTAACATAACCCAAGTATTTTTTTAACTATCTCCAATGTACAGACACGAACACTTTACAAATTATATATAGTATAGATAAAAAGATATACATAGATAGTCATATCGGCCCATGGGCCATGGGCTGATTACCAAGTGCCTCGATCAACATCTTGAGAGGCTCTCGTTAGACAGGTGGGTCGTGGGTCAAGGGCTTCATGCAGAATGCGGTACTCCTCGACACAGTTCAATTGTGAGGAGATTCCTCTTTCTGTGCCCTAACCAGTAACCACCGTTAACTTGGTCCCTATACCCGATGCTGGTGGGATACTATTTATAAATTTATGTTATAAATGTGTGTTTAAAATGAATAAAAAAATAATATTATGTAACGTCTGGCGGACTGCTCTCCACACGATCGATTACGGTTCGGAATATAGCAAGTTCGGTGGTTCAGATTCAGTTCGTAAAAAATCCGTTCGTCTGTGTTTATTAGAAGAGAATACGAACGGAACCCGTTCTTGTGATGACTATTTCTATACTCTTTGGATGACTACTAGTGACTATTAGCAGCAAAATCAATTTAGTTCTTTGCTCACTTTCACATTTTAGTTAGTTTTGGTCTCCGTTCGCTTACACATCCCTACCCTAAATTTGACCCATAGAGTAAAGTAATACATCGGAAAATTTGACCGCTGTCATCTCATGTCAAAGAACGCCATCCATTGTTTTTTCGATTCCGGAATTTATCAGAAATTTGTAACTTATTAGATTTAGAAAGTACGTAATCATGAGTGAATTAGTTTGGGGAATCAAAAATGGGGACATAGATCAAGTAAAGGACATCGTAGAAAATAAAGTAAGTCAACCGCTTACCTACTATTTTTCTACTTGAATATTTATTAATTTGTTGGCAAGAGAAAGCGAACATACTAGTCTATTTTCCTTATTATTGAAAGTACATTCATTAACCTTATGAATTTTATACTTTCGGTTTCACAGTCGTTGTCTAAGTAAAATTGATGCTTTACATACAATAATTTATTTCTAGTAAAAATAAATTATTACTTGCTTGTCATCTGAAATAATTCTTTCTGATTGTAATAAGCTTCAAGTGATATTTATTTAACTGATTCAGTAATTATGCAGAAATTATTGTTAAAACTTGTATACAACTTTGCAGAAAATTGATGTCAATGCCTTGATTGATGGAAGAGTACCTCTTCACTATGCTGCAGACTATGGTCAAACAGTCGTTCTAAATTATTTGCTGGATAAGGGAGCAGATCCTAATGTAAGTTCAAAGAAATATCATAAGAATTCTGAAAAATGAACCGTGTTGAATTAATTTAATATTATTCTTATACAACTTAATTGCAGAAATTAGACAAACATGGCATATCCGTATTATTAGCTGCTATTTGGGAAGGCCACACAGACTGTGTTAAAACATTACTCAAAAATGTAAGTAATAATAATAAATGCTGTTATCATTATTAGTATGCATGACTTGCAATTTTTAGTCTAGGACTACATATCAGTTTCAGCTAGACTCTATGATTAATTTTACCTACTATGTATTTAGTCCAATCATTGTGCCAATATTGCTGCAAAAACATTTGGGTTATTCCTAGAAATAAACTGTGGAGTTTTATGGTATGTTTGTTCAACTTTTACTCAAACTGTATATAGAATGGGTAGGTATACCTCATTTGCTTGATCATTTTGAGGTTAAGAAATATGATGAATAAAATTATATATAAAAGACAGCCTCAGATCATGGCTCGAGTTAACAATACGGCAATTGGCTCACCCCCAATGATTGGTGAAATGTGTGTTTATTCACCTCTACCTAGCCCTCTGAGGATAAAGGGGGATAATTATATATAAATTGTAACTTCATTTGAACAATTTGCATTACAGGGTGCTTCTAAAGATGGGAATACTCCAGATGGATTACCATACCTTGAAGCTGCTGAAAAAGATGAGATTAAAGAACTTCTCACATAGAATTAACTATGCTGTATCAGAACTGTAACAGCTATCGCTCATATTTATGTTTTGATGCTAAGGTAAAATCTCTAAGATCAAACAATGATAAATTAACCCTTTATATTATATTTTTACATGCATTTATTTACATTATAATGAATTATTTTTATATGCTCAACATATAGAACTATAAAATATGTATTGAATTATGCGTCCATTTTGTAGAGTGTGTAATATGGCCTGTCCCTCTACAGGGGTAACTGTGACAATCACTTAAAAAGTTAAAATGCAATGTTAGCTCATACTTCTAGTGCTTTGCATGAGATATATAGGAAGCCCCATAATCTTAGCAAATAAATTATTTAATATTAAGATGTAATTCCAACAAATAAGATGTAAATTTTATCGCTAAAATAAACTGATAACATAAAACAATCTTTTATTTATTTATCAACATTATTATGAAGATACATACAAAACAGAGTTCACAACCAAAACTCATACCAAAATACTGGTATCACAGTACCTGGGTCTGATATTTTATGGCATGGATAAGATTTCTTCTCATATTCTAACACATGGTAATTAACAAAATATTACATTGCAACCATAATAATAATGTATGAAAAATTCACATAGGCATTACTACATGAAAAACAGTTACATTAACATACATTGCTCAGTGTTGAACATAAACCCTCTGCAATGAGTTAAGCCACTTCTGTCAAATGGCTTATTGCCACTGATCGAGGTAAACTAGTAGATAGTACTTGTTTCATCACCAAATAAAAAATCTTATCCTAATCTAAGTCTAGATCACTTAATTAATACCATTGTATATTACTATTCTTGATATCTTCCATGTTTGTATATTTTCATAATGATTCTAATGATTGTGTTAATCTAAAATCATATTAGTTTCTTTGGTTTGTTTCTCTAATATGTCACTTTTGCAATAAACTATAAATCTCCACTTCCAGGATATTTTTTATATTTGCTATTTTTAGGTGGAGGACAGTAACATGCATTTTTCTGTGCATCTAAATATGATTTGCAGCCCAGTGTTAATGTGCCAGTAAATAATAATTTTGCTCCCGCCTTGCAACCTGAAATAGAAATATTTTATAATGGGTCAACCCAAACCAATTAAAAGATTGTGATACTGTACTGCAAATACTGCAATTAAGATTGCATAGTAAGTAGGTACAGTGCAATGAAGAAAAGTAAGTTTTTTTATTAACCAGGATCCACAAAATTGAATGAAATTATAAAGCAATTAGTTTGCTAACTATTCAAATCAATTAAGAATGGAAAAAGTGGATTGTCCATGATTCGGGACTCAAACCCGCATCCCTTAAAGGGGGAGTCCAGTAGCATTATCATTTGGTGTCAAAAAGCTGTATATAACAGTTTTGCACTATTTTGAAAAATAAAGAATTTGAATTTGAATTTCGAGCATTCCCCCTGTAAAAGACTGGTTGCAGGTTCAAGTACTGCCTGGGCGATTCACTTTTTCTTCTCTTAATCAATGAGATCCACAAATTAAGTTATATTATTAGAATTTAATCATGTAATGATTAATACCTACCTTTAGCAATAGTATCGCCTGCAACATTGACAGACTTGTATGAATCACAGTAATTGTAAAGACATCTTTTAAACTCCAAATCACATGTTTCTTTCCCACTATTACATGTGTCGTAGCAAATATCGTGACTCTCACAACATTTTGTCATCTGTTCAAGAGGTAAATATTCTGATGCAATTTCAAATCCCAATGAACCGCAACCATCAGATTTTGGAACATGATTTCTGTTACGGACTGGCCTGTGTCCTGGAACAATTTAAAAACCTGTGTTGGTTACCAAATATGGGTTTAATTGTTATGTAAAAATCACGCAAAGTAGTTACCTTCTGGGCAAGTAAATATACAGTCCTCTTCTACAGCTGCATCGAATATTTCATGTAAAGACCTAAACTTTTCAGCTACTGTAATAACATTCTTAAACATATCTCCAAATACAGATTCTGCCGACAGAACGGCATCTTTTAAATTCTTTAACATGCTAGAGCCCATACCAGTGTATGCATAGGCTATAAAAGTGAGAGCGTAAATTGCAATCTTTCTGTAAGGAATCTCCATGTTTATGAAATAACTTCTTACTCGAACTTAAAAGTGTATGCTGAGAGTGTTCGTGTATCTAATTAAATAAAGCTTTCAATAACCCAATACTTATAGTCCACGTAATTTACCTGCAAATGATATATATTATTATATACTTCGTCTACATTTTTATTTTGGATTAGAGCCAAAGGTAAAAATCTGCTTGTGTCAAAGTTATTTACATTATTTTTGAGATACCTACTAGCTACTAGACTAGTGACGTTACCATAACCCTATGAATGTCAAAAAAATCGACTAATTCTGACTTTTTGGTAATACCTATCTTTATTTTAATAATGGCAACAGTTTATGAAATTATGAATGTCCGGTAGCCATATTGAATTAAAAAGTTGTCCTTTTCCGTTTTGTTGTCGTGAAAATGACGGGCTTTAGCAATAAGGTGAGAAGATAAATTAATAAAGTTAAATAAAATACGCGCAAGTGATCAAATAAGTGTAATGTTTCCTCAGGGTATTAAGTAATTCTTGATTTCCTAAGTTTATATCGTATAGTATAAAATCAACATGCAGGATTCAAGCACCACACGTGCATGTCTGTGTTTAGCATTCCGTTATTTTCATAGCATTTTAATTATTCGGTATATCGAACTGTTCAAGATTCTTTGTTTGTTCAAAATTGTTATAATTACAATGACCGAATGATGTTGTTATTAGCAAGAGCATGAATTATAGTTGTTTTGAGGTTAGGCGGTACGTCAGCGGCAGTGACTAAAGTGTGGTTTTGTTTTCCAGGCCATAGTAATCGATGGCCGCGGCCATCTCCTCGGCCGCCTGGCTGCGGTAATTGCTAAAGTGCTACTAGAGGGTAACAAAGTCGTGGTCGTACGATGTGAACAGATCAACATCTCCGGTAACTTCTTCAGGTATAATTTTTGAAACCACGTTTGATTCATGTTAGTTCAGCTTCTCAGTGGCTTTCGTTCAGTACTAACAAAAAC
The DNA here is from genome assembly GCA_914767945.1 of Eilema depressum. NCBI lineage: Eukaryota > Metazoa > Arthropoda > Insecta > Lepidoptera > Erebidae > Eilema > Eilema depressum. The sequence goes on from OU612026.1 coordinate 9,849,147, forward strand.
AAATTTTATAATACATAATAGAAATGGTGTTACTTTGCCAAACCCATAATTTTATTATAATTTTGCACTTCCATTTTTGGTAAATTCATAGCCTGCTGCATATATGAATCAATACATGTTACCACTCATAAATGATATCATATTATCCTTTTACTGCCCTGTACAGTAAAAGATCTGGTCTTTTGTAGATCGATTTACAAAATGATAATATATTTTCAGGAACAAATTGAAGTTCATGTCTTTCCTGCGTAAAAGGTGTAATGTAAACCCTGCTCGTGGACCTTTCCACTTCAGGGCACCTTCCAAGATTCTGTGGAAGACTGTCAGAGGTAAGTTTTGGTTAACATTTTGTAATTACTTCATAATTTTTAAGAATGTCTAGACAACATGATGTCTCATGCTTATTGAGAATATATTTGTTTCAAAACTGGGGCAGCCATACTGAGCTGCTTTACTTAACAGAAACTTGCAGCAGAAATCTCAATAGACTCCTTGGAACCCTGACTGACTGTTAGCACATTGCTTAGTTTAGTAGGATAAGTATGGACTAGGTATGTGCCTTCATACTACATGGAACTAACATCGGTTAACTATATCACATCAGATAATGTGAAGTTTAGTAAAAGGAAATCTTGAATATAATCTGGTTTTAACTAAATGGCTAGATTGAGATTTCAATCATGTGATTTCATCTTTTAAAATTATATTTCTCTTAAGTTTTTAATGTCATTACTCTTGTGTGCCATGAACCCAAAGCCAGGATGTGTGTGGAAAGGTGGCCTACACCAATGGGATAGGGATTACTAGCCATTGCCAACTGCTCCACTTGTGGGGACTTCTGATGCCTGATAGTGTGAAGATATGACACTCACAAATAATGTAGCTGTCTATTAGTGAAAGAATTTTCAAAATTCGTTTAGTAGATACAGAGATATAATAGCTCTTTACCTCTTTTTATAATAATCCTGGATTATTGTCTGTTGTAGTCATCTGGTTAAATAGCCAATTAAATAGAGGCCCAGGACATCAATTAAACACTGGCAATCAATTTTATGCTTAGTATGTTCTGGTTATTTCTCTATCTTATGACATAATTTATGTGTTATGCCTTACTCCTTGTATTTCTTTGTGCATTGTCACATGTAACTTAATTCAAATTAAATTAATATCCTAGGTGGGCAATGAACTGATTAATTTAACCAAATGACTGTCATAAAATGGGACATATAAGATTGAATATATTAAAAAGATTTTTTACCCTTTTAAAAACATACCTCATGGACATAACAATACTAGGGAAATTTTAGGATGTATTCTAAAGTGGAATTCTGAAAATGAATTTGTTAAACAATTTTTCATTGATTGAATCTCTAAATGTTATTCAAAAAAGATGCTCTGGCACAAACACAGGCAGCCATGTGGTTCTCGTGTAGTGTGAAAAGCATATACCACCGTCCAGAAGTCCTCTCTTATGGAATATCTATTAACAAAAACAGGACAGCAATGAAATGGATATGAGTCCGCAGTGTCATGCTATTGGATACATTTTTTCCAGTACATTATTGTTGTCAAGCCTGTGTGCATTGTCACATGTAACTTAATTCAAATTAAATTAATATCCTAGGTGGGCAATGAACTGATTAATTTAACCAAATGACTGACATAAAATGGGACATATAAGGTTGAATATATTAAAAAGATTTTTTACCCTTTTAAAAACATACCTCATGGACATAACAATACCAGGGAAATTTTAGGATGTATTCTAAAGTGGAATTCTGAAAATGAATTTGTTAAACAATTTTTCATTGATTGAATCTCTAAATGTTATTCAAAAAAGATGCTCTGGCACAAACACAGGCAGCCATGTGGTTCTCGTGTAGTGTGAAAAGCATATACCACCGTCCAGAAGTCCTCTCTTATGAAATATCTATCAACAAAAACAGGACAGCAATGGAATGGATATGAGTCCGCAGTGTCATGCTATTGGATACATTTTTTCCAGTACATTATTGTTGTCAAGCCGGTTGTGCAATGCAGGAGTAAAAGCCAGAAGGCTGTTGTACAGTTTAACTGAGATTTTGATTTTAGAACCCAGATACAACTGGGACTAACGTGAAGATGATTTATTTAATTTTCATTGTCAATGACTAGATCCTTTTCTATTATAGTCAGTTTGCTCATGATTAATCTATATTTTACCTACATTATTTGATGTCTGTGATATAAAAACTTTGATGAAGCCTTTTTTACATCATTATATTGCTCTAATACTTGCAAATAGATGTTAATTACAACACTTTGTTCTTGCAGGCATGATCCCACACAAGACTGAGCGCGGAAAGAGTGCACTGAGGAGGCTTAGGGCTTATGATGGCTGCCCTCCACCTTATGACAGCCGTCGCCGCGTCGTAGTACCAGCTGCCCTCCGCGTCTTCTGCTTGAAGCCTGGTCGCAAGGTACAGTAACAATAATAACTTTATTTCTGACCAACAACCAAGAAGCGTCGGTAGCTTTTGGGGTGGGTTAGTAGTCAGCCTTGCGATCGATAGGTCCTGGCTTCGAATTCTGGTTAATGGCCATGACAGTACTAATGTGAATCCACTCCTAACACAAGTAATGTAATTTAACTAAGTATTCCTGTAACTCCTCCAGTTAGGGGGAATACTAGTAAAATTCTGTTACTAATATTATTTTTAAAGAAACTACTTAAACTAAACTACTACCATTCTAGATGTAGTAATTATTCAATTTCTGGTTATTGATAATATTTCCATAGAGTATCAAAACTGCTAAATAACTAATAATTCCCTTTGACATATCAATGATGTTTCATTTGGGTAATTTGCGACTGAATAAATGTATGTTGCAATCATAACTTACTGAGATTCCTTGAAATACATAAGAATGAACAGCTACGTTTATATTATTAACTAATAGTAAGTCTCTCTTTCACAGTATTGTCATGTCGGCCGCCTGTCCCACGAGGTCGGCTGGAAGTACCGTGAAGTCGTCCGCAAGCTCGAAGACAAGAGGAAGGTGAAATCCATCAAGCGAGTGGCTTTCGAGAAGAAACTCAAGGTTTGTATTACACTTGATATAATTTTCATTGATGTGCTGAATGAATAGTGCTATTTTGAGTGCTAAATCAATGCGCATTAGAATTAGAATTGATAATATTGCAAGGCAACCAATACTTATTGGTATGGAAATGATGATTACATTCTTACCTACATTATTTGATAATACATGAAAAGTATTTTAAACTGATAATATATTTCACAATAATTGTCTCCTGGAGGTTTTATGAGGCATATGTATGACGTACTGTTTCCTGTTGCAGAAAATCACGAAGGAATCCGGCGAGAAGGTTGCGAAGGCGACGGCGCCGTTTACACAAGTGATCCAATCCTATGGATACAACTAGGATTAAGAATATATAACAAAAATAAACCTTTGGTTGCCCACATTGTCTTATCATTTTGATTAACTGTTAATACCCACCTGTAACGTCAATCCTTTATTATTATTTCCATGGAACTTCATCGGTTACTTATCAAAATCCCGAATGTATCAAAATACTGAACGTCGATGAACCGACGACGTTCAATTCAAAATTACGAGTTTTACATTGAAACTAAATAAATATTGTAAGACATTTTACAACGCTATCTAGGTCCAAAGTAAGCATAGCTTAAAAACCTTGTGTTATGGGCTCTAGAATGCGGATAAACATACTTATTATAGATAATTTTTTTTTGTAAATACAAATTATATCCAGACCAATGCAAATATTCATATTCATGCATACAAATATTTGCACTGAGAGGGGATCGAACCTGCGTAGCGGCCGCGTTCACTACCACTACCTACGCCACAGAGGCAGTCAAAACAAGTTTGTTAGATACGTATACGGTTAGCTAAGACCACTGCCATACACTTCTAACTCATCTATTTACAAATTGCTTGGAGTCGACACTGCCTCCACCCCAAGCCATTTGACTAGTACGTAATATGGTGTTTTTTTGTAACCACCGAAAAATCTAATTTTCGGGATTTCTAATTTCGGTCAAATAAACATACGTGAATTTGAACTTGGGTCTTTCGTCCATCGACTATCACTATTTAATGTGTAATTCGGGATTTTAGTAAGTAACGCCTTCCTCAAAAATAAGGGAGAGGTGGGCGTGGGCCTGATAGGCTCATATCCTAATAATAAATTAATCGGTACGTCCCGTCCACCGGTCGCGCCAACTCATGTAAGGCTCATTATCTCGGAAGAAGTAATGAACATGAACTCGTGCAGAGTTCATGAGTTGTGATTATAGATGTAAAAATCCCGAATAATTCCGAATTATTCCATATTATTCGGAATTATTCCCAAATATTCCGGAATTATTCCCGCTAAACTCACCTACAAAAAATGAAATAACTGTGCTTCCACCTACTAAACGAAAACTTAAGAACAGACCTATGTAGGTATTGGTATATAGGTAGGTAGATACCGGAATATTATATATCTTGACCTCAGTGACGTCACAAAATGTACTTACCTACTTACGTGTATGTATATGCGCAGTAACATGCGTTTTTTGGATGTCTTTTGTGGAATAATTGGATTTGAGCTTCAGTCTCCGCCACCATGGTACCCCGTGTACCATGGTGTCGGAAAAGCTGAAATCCACCAATCATATACCATATCAAACCAATACGAGTATCTCTCGCGACTTGGAGTCAAGATGTTCAGTACCTACTTATTTTATTATAATATGTAGGAATATTATATAATTTGAGTACAACTTTCACACATATACTAAAACAGCGACTGTAAGCGACTTTCGAACTTAATGACATTATCTTAATTATGTGTCTTTTTGCGCTAATAGATGACACTGATTACGAATGTGAGAAAAAAAACTCGATTCTATGTCATGTCATTAAGGTCGAAAATTGCTTGCACTACGTTTTTTAAGGTTTTTTATCCCTAGCATCCTTAACTAGTTTGTGCTATGGAGCAAATAGCCAAATCGGATCGATTTTATCGGATATTTATATGAAAACAACATAATAATTTATGGTGTCGGATATCGGATGTCGGATGGTGTGAAGATACTCTTAAAGAGTTTAAAAGTGTATAAGTAGGTACTCAGTTATATCCCTAACTCGGTGAAATCAAGAAAATGTTGTTATAATTCGCCACTTCATTCGTTTTAGCACCGATAGGTATATACACCAACTAGCTGTTGCCCGCGACTTCGTCCGCGTTAAGTTCGGAATTGTTCTACCCTATTTTATCCCCTTGGGGGTAGAATTAATCAAAATCCTTTCTTAGCGGATGCCTACGTCATAGTAGCTTAATGCATGCAAAGTCTCAGCCCGATCGGTTTAAAATTGACAAAGTTTCGTACAAACTTTCATCCCCTATTTTATTCCCTTGGGGGTAGAATTAATCAAAATCCTTTCTTAGCGGATGCCTAAGTCATAACATCTAACTGCAAACCAAATTTCAGCCCGATCCGTCCAGTGGTTTGGGCTGTGCGTTAATAGATCACTATGTCAGTCAGTCAGTCACCTTTGAGTTATATAATTTAGATATCTATAACCGTATAAAACGCGAATCATAACTGCATTTCGAGTCACAAGACTATCAACAAGAGTCAAGCAAGACTCTCAATACTACATCTACCTATCTACCTACATAAAATATCGACCGGAATAATTCCGAATTATTCCGGGTCATTTGGGAATTATTCGGGATTTTTCGTTTTATCCTCATCGGAATATTTGGAATTATTCCGGCCTTACATCTATAGATTCTATAGTTGTGATAAGGGTGAATTAGCTATTCTTAACTTTTATAATTTCGTTTCGATGCGCTGTGCTATAGTACCTATAGACTGCTATAGTATGAATTTACCACCCTGGACAACGGAGGTGGCCACGCCTCTTTGCTCTGAGGTAGCTACCAGTTGCCAATGCTACTAAAAAAAATAGTTGAATGTTCTGCCGGCTCATGTGTTTTCGTTAAAATCGTTGCGGGTTCGATTCCCGTTCAGTACAAACATTTGTGAGCATGAAAAGGATATTTCTCAGATTTCTTTATTGACTTAGGTCTAGGTGGGCCTACATAATCTACTTTCTGAGTGCCACTCACGCGTAACGAGCTACACTAAAACGAATAGGAATTAATCAACAACCTCAATAAGATGCAGAAAATTGAAGAATTGAAATTGAATTGGCAACTGTTTAGTTTTGTTAATGATTGTATCACTAGAGCTCGGTGTCCTATCATTTGACAAAAAACGAATGACAAATTTTCATTTGAAAAAATTACACTTGATAAATGTATAATTTGACAAACTATTGTTTAATAAACTACTCATTAGACAAACTATTTATTTGAATCAAATGCATTAAATAAAACATCATTTTACAAATTGATTATTTTAAAAACATGTTAGTTGATAAACAGACAGTTAGTGATAGATTATTGAGAAAGCTGCTCATTCCAACTTGGATAGATTAGGTTAGAAGGCTAATGCCGGGGCGGAGCGAAGCTCTCGCATTAGCCTTCGTGGTTATTTTTTTATAACCATGCAGAACTTTATTTAGTCAAATGAAAAATTTTAAAATAAAATTTTAGCAAACGAAATTTTTTCTAAGTAGATAGGTAATACATTTTGCGAAACGTATTATTATTACTAGGTACCGTAAGCAGTAGGTACGTAGTAATCGCCAGTTATTCATTTTAAGTGTATCTACTATTTATTATAATCCACCCAAGGCCCAGTGCCCAGGTGCCCTGCACCCCTTGCAACTCCGGGTAAAGACGGTCCTGAAACAACGTCTTATTTAGGTAGGTAGGTACCTACCTATTGTCTGTCCAGTGGATTTCATTGAGATAACTACTTTTACTAAGTAGGTGAAGAGTTGTAGACTGACTGAAGCTAAGTAGAAGGGACCCTGCTAGCCATCACCTGCTGTAGTTCCCGTAGAACTACAGCAGGTGATGGCTAGCAGGGTCACAAGAGGGTATCGCACGATTTATTTTGAAGAAAACGTTTAGGTACCTACCTATGGAAATTCTACCCCCTGGGTGAAACAGACAGAACGATTACACAGATCGGCCGCCGTACAGTCAACGCCTAACACAAATCGTGCCCACGACGAAGTGGTTTCCATACGAAAAAAGCACACACTGGGTGCGCATTTTCTTACATAACTTTTTAACTCCTATCATCGGATTTCCGAAAATTTTTCTCATACCATTTAAAGTCATAATGATCATTCTTCATAAAAATTTTACAAATAAATATTGAAATATATAATCATTGAAATTCATAATATCACCTATCATAAATTTGTTGTTACTAATATTTGTTTTCATATATTTGTTTATACTAATAATCGAAACTCATATGTAATCATTTCAATAAATAACTTTTTTTTTTATACCACTTAGGTGGCAGACAAGCACACGGCCCGCCTGATGGAAAGTGGTTACCGTGGCCTATGGACGTATGCAACACCAGGGGCGTCACACTCATGCTGCCGACCCTGAAGAAACCTTCTAATGCCCTTCTTGAAGAACCCCATATTGTAGTCGCTTGGGAAAACCACCGCGGGGAGTTCATTCCACAGTTCATAAAGGTGTTAATCCGGCAACTGGGACCGCGGTCCGAGTTAATTGTGGTCCCAGTCGCCGGAAGCCTCTTTTATTCTAATATTCGTTTTAATATTTCTTAATCATAAGTGTTTTTATCCGTATTTTCCGTATCCGACTTGGATAGATTAGGTTAGAAGGCTAATGCGGGAGCGGAGCGGAGCGAAGCTCCCGCATTAGCCTTCGTGGTTATTTTTTTTTATAACCATGCAGAACTATATTTAATCCAAAAACAAATTTAAAACAAAATTTGTCACTCCAGAAAAATGATAATATGAGTTAAAATATTTTCTTGAAATACCCTTTGAATTGACTTGAATTTCTTCTTAAAATACCCTTTATTAATACAAAAATTATGTTAATTGAATGTTATGAAGAAAAAAGTTATGAATAAAAAAAATAATATGATCACTAACGGTTATGAACTCCGTTGTTAGGAATAGAAATGTATGAATAAAAAATATATGAAAAAGAAAATTATGAAGAGTGATTATTATGAGCACAAATCGGTAGTAAGACAAAGAATAGGATTTAAAAGTTTATGTAAGCCAATATGGACCCGCACACACTACAAACATTCGTAACATTATTCTACTAAAATTGTAAATCATTATGCCTATCTTCTTTTTCGCGCGGAATTGCTCACGCATGCCTCTCCTTTCGGCCAGCGGGAGTGGTTTGGTTATGTGGGCTAAACCGACTAAAACCGCATGCCGTCTCGGGTCTCAAGTCTCAATTCCCGGGGTGTTAGATGAACCCTGATGAACCCAATAAGGCAATTGCCTCACATACCAGGTCATTCTGGGCCATCTATGGCTTTGAGAGCCCCCTCGAATATGGAAACAGAATGATGTTTTTAGTTATGCGGGTAGCAACAAATTTACCCACGGGTTTGGTACTTGAGCCAAAAGTTTTCACATACTTAGGTAAGTAGGTATACCTACCTATTTTCAAAAATTCTAGCTAAACGGGCAGTATAAAAGTCAAAAATTCAACTTCATGCCTCTACCATTGATATAAATATTAACACGCCTCTACTATTCCCGAGAAAATGTCTTGATAGACAGACAGATGGACACCGAAGTGATCCCAAAAGAGTTACGTTTTTCCTTTTGAGGTACGGAACCCTAAAAACGATATTATACAAAAGAAACCGCTCTAGTATAAAATGTATTTTCGTATTGACGTCATAGAAAATCAATTTATAGGTTCTATTCATTGCTTCGACGGGTTTGATCAGATAATTATTTTACGCGCAGGGACAAATTTTCTTGTGCAGCTGTGTCCTGGCGATAATACTCGCGACATGTGACGCTCAAACCGACTTGATCCTTTTTCTATTCTGTGCTTGAAATACGGAAATACAATAAATAAATTATTAATTTAGGTTCTTTTGGTTTAAAGCCGTTCACACAGTATTCCATACTTTCCTGTGATGGTGCTTTGAATTTATAATTATTACCTTATTATAGTGAAATAGGACGGTTGCTAGGTTTTTCAAATTCCTCAATTAAATCAAACAGGGTAAATAGGATCGAGTGCTATGGCGCACAGGGAGAGGCCTATGTCCACCCAGTCCAGTGAATTGCAATAGCCTATTACCGGTAGTTAATTTACCGGGTTAGGTAGGTACCGGTACGACGTACCTATACTAATCCGCCTCAATAGTAGTTGCATTAACATTTCGATGAAATGTATTTATTTCGATTCTATTGACTTCGGCAAACAATCTTCTATCTTCTATTATATGAAAATCAATGCCACTTTTCGTTGTTATTTTATAAAGAACGGCTGAACCGATTTGGCTAATTTTAGTCTTGAAATATTCGTGGATGTCCAGGGAAGGTTTAAACGGTGAGAAAATAGGTGCAGCGGGAACGGGATCAAAAATTCACGCTTGCTGAAAAATTATGGCGGTACGAAGTTCGCCAGGACAGCTAGTATTGATTATTTTTTTTCGCCACAGATAACTATCGAAGTTGAGTTTCGTACCAAGTTAGCTTCACAACCAAAAATTTGCTTCAATCTAATCTAACTAGGTGTAGATAGTTTTGGATAGGTTAGGTTAGGTTAAAACAAACAACTTAAAAAGCAGTTTATACAGAGACCTCGAATAGTCCCGAAATTTCCTGGTTTGTATAGGTACTCAAGGCTCGTTAATATTTGGTATGCCTAATTATTTTTATTATTTGGATTTCCTTCATTTTAATATACGATACAAAAGTTAAAGCCAAGGATGTAGATTAGGCAAGCCTCACATAAGTAGTACCGCGTGTGGGAGGCTGAAAATTGAATGCATTCTAGCGCTTAACAAGTATCGGATCGAAATATCCCTCAGAGCTGTATAAAAGCCAGTACAAGCGCTGCAAAATTCAGTTCGGAAGCGACCGCCATTAGGACACTTCCAACAGATTCATCACGAAAGGAAGAAAACCTTACAAAAGATCACACAGTTACTATGAATAACTGGCGTTTACTACTGCTTGCGTTAGTCGCGGTATTTCAACCTATAACATCTTTAACTGAACGCAACCTCGTTGATGGAAGGCAACAGTGTTGCGACCGTCAAACGGATACCCTGCTCCGAGACTCGAGACCTTCCTTTTATGGAACTGAACGGCTCGGTAAGTCGGCATCACCTGAACATCGCTTAAATATTAGAGATGATACTCGTGAAGACCGACAATTGAGGCAACGCGATACTGTTTCTACCCGCCGTTCTATGGAAAGATCTTTGCTGAACATTCGAGAGAGGGATGTAAGACGAAGCCGCTCAGCCATAACTCGGTCGAATCGAGTAGAATACCGTTCTGATAGAATTGTCGGTGACGATAATATCGAACGTCTAATTGATCTTCAACGAAGAAATCGGGTTGCGGGAGCGAGAGTTGCTATGAAACGTTATAATGACAGGACCAATGAGTTATCTTCACGTAATTCTCTATATAGGGAAGATAACCGTGTCAACCGACTTGGTGATGAGCGCCAGGAAAGAGATCATTTCCAGAGGGCCAACATGCACATTGACTCAGAAAATATGAGGCGGCAGACTCCCATTAGAGTTGTCCGGGATAGTCGAATGGCAAAGGAAGATTTTGACCGCGTAAGTGTTGGAGTATCTCGTGATAGCCGCCGAGATATTGCCAGGGACCGTGTCAGCGGATTACAACGTAAAACTATAACTCGAGATGATGTAAGGCGCGACGCTGGTAGTAGCAATGAACGTCGTGAGCTAGAGCGTCACGCTGGGGAACGACGGTCACTGTCTGAAAATTCTAGGATAGTACAGCGGGTTCGGAATATTCAAGTAAATACTAGGGACGAGAGGCGAGAAAATGTCGACCGGTTTAATGTTAATCGGAGATTAATGACAGAGAGACCTGAAGAAAGACGTCAGCAGAATGATGACCGTACCCAATCCAGGGAGGAATTACGGGAAAACACTGATCGTAGAATTTCACGCGAAAAGATTCAAATGGAACGCAGGGATATTCGTGACTCAAGATTAATGAATGAAAGGAGTGTTCGACATGGTAATGCTGAAACCCGCCGAGACACAAGACACAACGAAAGGCAATCTAGGGAAACTCGTGACGACCAATTTGTTCGGGAACGTCGTGTGGAATCTAGAGCATCAAGGAGAATGCCTGAAAGAAATAATTTTGCAAGAAATCAACGTGCACGATCCGTCGATTTTGAAAGGGTTGACAGCAATAGGGTAGACTCAAGATTGAGCCGATCTGTTGAAGTGCTTGCGGTTCGTGATGATGCTACCCGTCAAATTAGAACAGACCGTCGCAGGGAGCGGGACACAACTGATAGAATTAGAAATGTTGAGTCTGCCAGAGTTCGCGATGTAATGATTAACAAAATGGAAACCAAGAACGAGCCCATTGCTAACTGGCAGTACCTTTTCTATACTGTTCAAGCTGTTTATCTTTGCGGACTTGCCATCCAGATGCTGACGCCGAATCATTCTGAAAAATCTAAATCGATGTAAGTATTTTAGAACAGCTTTAGATATATAGCTTCTAAACCACTTTCTAAGAATCATTTAGTTGCAAAAAGTATTTTAAATGTAGGTACCTACTCACGTGTAGTCACTTCGTTCCAAATTAGTATTCTTAATTCTTCTTTCGAGCGAAAATTCCAGTGGTCCTATCCTATGCCTCGTCCATAAGCTTGGCTTGGACCCTGAAATTCTTGGTGAGGCCCAATAAAAACCCTTTCAAAATAAGTACCTAGTCTGTTATTTAGCGATTGATATTATTTTAGTTAATAGGTACTTAATATTATTTTTTACCAATTACAGGACTCTCCGTTGGTGGCCGTCATCTACTCAGAGACTCATCAAGGTGGATTAAAAGAAAACTATTTACTTCCTAAATCTATTTACTAATCATGTAGAAAAAATTGATTCAATGTTATATTACTTACGTGTATCTTCCATAATTCTATAATACTTATTCGTAGAAAATAAATATCATATGTTATAAAACTAAAGTTCTATTCTTTTGAAATCCTTAACAAGTACATAGTGGCCAGTGGACACAATTCTTTTGAAGCGTGCCAAAGTCCAAGAACTTCTAGATCTCGCGCCCGATGGCGAATCGCCGTCACACGCCAGCTAACAATCGTTAGTGTTTGCTAAACCATGCAGACAAGGCTATAATATATCTCTCATTGGAAAGATAGTCTGGAATAACATAAGCATTAGTGGCTTAAGGAGTCGGCCTTGCGATCGAGAGAGAAAGAGTGTATACTAGTAACTTTGGTTACTAATATTCTTGTTCTCAATGGACGCAAATACCAAAGGGATAATGGTTTTTTTAATGGCAAGGTCTTGGTCAGACTATGGTAGATTGCAATTGGTTGAGTAGAACCAGAGTATGATCAAGAGTAGCAATAACCGACATCCATGCGAGCGGACCCGCAAAGTGGAGGAGGAAGAGCCAGAAGCCCCGGATCTAGAATTTTTTTTAAGCGGGGCAAAAACTGAAAATGCCGCCCCCGTCCACGTTTTTGTAGTGCGTTAATTCCTTTGGATACGGGGGGGGGGGAGGGAATGGATCCGAAGGGATTGGACATGTGGTCCGCAGATCGCGCTATGCCGCTTCTCTACCAGTCTGGCATCCTGTGGTGTCACCACACGAATTATTCGCATCGGGCTCCGTCCCATCACTGTGAGCAAAGCGTTGAGCGAGAGGACTCCTCTACTCCTCTGAGGGCCCGTGTCAGCGTCTTTCAGACCGGACACCCCACCAGCGTGTGTGCAGCCCTGAGTCCTCGCTCGCATCACAGTGATGACACAGACATTGACTCTTTCATGATCCACAACAGGGACGTGGACCACCATGAAACTCTCACTCTCACACCTGCATCAGCCAGTACGGCAGGTGCCCGTATCACCTCTCTAGCCAGTCCTCCATGATGGGTCTTACCGCCGAAAACACGGCGTGCCCTGCGCTCGGTTGTCCAAGTCGTTGCTTTCACTTCACCATGATGTCCTGGTGGAGCTCGAACTTTGTGGCCTCGATTTCTCGAGTTCCCGTCCCTGTTCCTACGTCAACTTTCACGACTAATACAGCAATTTTAAGACCAGACTTCGATGAATCACCCTAAAGTCCCATCGGCCATCGAGTACTTACGAGCTTCAAATATTTCGTTCAGAGCTTGATGCTGATAGAAGCCTTCCACAATAAGGCTGGATCCCTAAAGTTTTATGCAGATCCACCTCGAGAGCCAACCACCAAATCCGCTCCACGACTTGGGATACCATGGTTCCTGAAGGCCAGCTTCAGGGCCGTTTCGTGGTGGTAGCACCGCATGCATTCTATAAACTCATTGCGGAACACCCAGTCCTATCCGATGTTCCACAGGAGCGACGACAAGACCGATCCCTGCAGAATACCGCATGACATTTCACGACGACCAAGGCCGTTCACTGTTTGGTAGATGACGGCTCACTCTGTCAGATACGCCCCAAGCATGCGGTGAACACGACGAACGATACCGCTAAAATTACCGCTGCGGACAACCGCATCTTTCACCTCATCATGCGCATGATGATATCTATGGTGGAGTGCCTCAGACTGCAGCCATATTGGCCTTCCACCAGCTCCGGCGTCACCCGTACCCGATGAGGCTCTTAGCTATAAATCTTTCAAAGAAGCAACACTATGGGTCGGTAGGTGGACGGCGAGTCCACAGGGCGCCCTTTCGGATGAGGACTAGTTTTCCCGTCTTCCAATTTGCGAAAACTAGCTCCGCTACAAACATACGCTGAGAAGCTGTCAGTCGGGCTCGAGAACTTCTTCGACTAGAGCAAGAAGTAGGCACCCACTTCTATCCTGGAATGCCGTCGGATGCCGGGGTGGTTTCCTCCCCTTTACCTCAGGCACGTCGTCGTCATCCACGCTGGGCGCGGGCGCCATAGGTGACCGAGGCTCAGTCATCTACGGTGGAACATGTTATGGCGCCCCAAGGGGCGGCCTTTCCAAGTTCAGGGCGGATTTGCCGCCCCCTGATGTTGCCACCCGGGGCGCGGGCCCCGGCTTGCCCCCCCCCTAGATCCGGCCCTGCCAGAAGGCGGACCCTGATAGTCCGAGAGTTGATACGATTTTTTGAGTACCTACCTTCTTGAGGCAAGCTGAAAACTTGCCTTCTGTATCCGTGGTCAGATAGCATTGTTAGATCAGTCTAACCACGTCCACTCTTTTGTGTCCGTGGTCAGATCAGTCTAACCACGTCCACTTTTTTGTGTCCTTGGTCAGATTTCAATATGTACATTGTCATATCAGTATAACCACGTCCACTTTTAGTGTCCATTGTCAGATCAATCTAACCACGTCCACTCTTTTGTGTCCATTGTCAGATCAGTATAACCACGTCCACTTTTTTGTGTCCATTGTCAGATCAATCTAACCACGTCTACTTTTTTATGTCCTTGGCCAGATTTCAATAACCAACATTTACATTTAAAAAGATTATCCGAGAACAGATTATAAATTCTGGAGAATAATATATAATAAAATAAAATAATTATTATTAGAATATATAATTAATATTATAATTAATAATATATTAATAATAAAATTGTATGTATTTAAAAATATAATTTATAAGTTTATATATAGTAATAAGGAAAATAAGTTTGGGGTGGATAAATGTGCGGTCATGCAGGTGAAACGAGGTGGGATTGTGGAATCTGAAGGGATAGAACTCTCGGATTCCACAAAACTTAGATGATAGATCCCTTTCTGCAAACGATACCTACAAGTATCTGGGTATGTCACAGGCTTTAGGTATTAATGAGGCGGGTATGAAACAATCGTTACGGGAGCGCTTTTTCTGCCGCCTGAAAAAAGTACTGAACAGTCTTTTATCGGGCGGTAACAAGGTGCGTGCCTATAACGATTGGGTCATACCAGTCCTAACTTACTCCTTTGGCATACTCAGATGGACTCAAACTGAGTTGGAAGCCCTGGATAGAAGAGTTCGTACACTGTTTACTGCATATCGAATGCACCATCCACGTTCCTCAGTAATGAGGTTGTATATCCCGCGGAAGTGTGGAGGTCGTGGTTTTCTAAATGTTAAGAATCTACACAACCGCGAGATATACAACCTTAGAGAATATTTTCTCAAGGTGGATGTGGATGTGCATCGGGATGTAGTGGCAGTGGACAACGGTCTTACCCCGCTCGCTCTTGCGAAAGAGAACTGGCGCAAACCTGCAATACTCAGCATTGATGATCGCAAGGAGGTATGGAGGAGCAAAGAGCTGCATGGACGATTTTATTGGGCCTTATATGGGCCCGATATAGATTTAAAAGCATCTGTTTCCTGGTTACGTTTCGGTGATCTCTTCGGAGAAACCGAAGGTTTTGTCTGTGCAATTACTGATGAAGTTGTAATGACGAACAACTATCGGAGATATATCCTGAAGGATGGTACGGTTGACATCTGTCGGGCATGTCACCGTCCCGGAGAATCCCTCAGGCATATAATTTCTGGTTGTTCTCGTCTAGCCAACGGTGAGTATTTGCATAGACACAACCTAGTAGCCAGGATTATCCATCAGCAACTTGCTCTTAAATACAAACTTGTAGATTCAGAAGTGCCGTATTACAGGTATGTGCCCGACCCAGTTCTTGACGATGGTCGCGTCACATTGTACTGGGATCGATCTATCATCACTGACAGGACTATTTTAGCCAATAAGCCTGATATTGTGGTGATAGATCGATTAGAGCGCCGTGCAATAATTGTCGATATCACCATCCCGCATGACGAGAATCTCGTGAAAGCCGAAAAAGATAAACAAATAAAATATTTGGATTTGGCTCGCGAGGTTGTCGACATGTGGGCTGTGGATTCGGCGATTGTTGTTCCGATAGTCGTATCGGCTCACGGGTTGATTGCAAAGAGCCTCGACCAACATCTTAAGAGGCTCGCGTTAGATAGTTGGATCAAGGGCCTGATGCAGAAGGCGGTACTCCTCGACACGGCACGTATTGTGAGGAGGTTCCTCTCCCTGGAGCCCTAACCACCGGCAGCTTGGTCCCTGTACCCGATGCCGGTGGGCACTATTTTTTATATTTTTAAATATATGCTTTTTCTTTTAGATAATAATGTATTTAAAAATGTAATTTATAGGTTTTAAAAAATGAATAAAGAGAAAAAAAAAAAAATTATATAATATATTATTATTATATTAATAAATTATATTACTAATTATTATTATTATATAATATTATTAATATTATATTATATAAATAATAATTATTTATTATAATTTTATTATTATTTATATTGAATTCTTAAATTCAATAATAATAAATTATAATTAAATAAAAAAATCTAACCTAGGTCTCTTAATTTCATCAGTCTGACCAAGGACACAAAAGAGTGGACGTGGTTAGACTGACCACGGATATAGAACGCAATCTAACCTAGGACTCTTAATTTAATCAGTCTGACTAAGGATACAAGAATGGACCCTTGGGTTAAATCAGTCTGACCAAGGACACAAAAGAGTGGACGTGGTTAGACTGATCTAACAATGCTATCTGACCACGGATACAGAAGGAAAACTTGTCACACAACTCTCCTGTTATACCCCAACAGGAAGCTGCAGACCTGGCTGGTGGGTATGGGGCTAAATCAACCCCTGATTTTTTTTAAATTAAAAAAAAATCTAATAAACCTGCAATGGTAAAGGGAACCCGCCTGGCAATGGTAAAACCCCCACCAAATACTCGTAGCATGTCTTTCTTTTATGTATTCATTAAACATTAATCTACAACATTATAAAAATAGCATAATATTGCCTCAAACAGGTTTTTTTGAATTTATTTTTTTAATTTTATAAAATTCAGGGCCAGGTCTGCAGCTTAGTGTTGGGGTAGAACAGGAGAGTTGTGTGACAAGTTACAGCTTGCCCATTTTGACCACTGGATGCAACCAGGAAAATGTGTCTCCATGAAGATGATGATGATGCGAGCAGACCCGCGGGCTTTTACATATAAAACTGAAACCAATATATGATATAAAAATCCGATTTATTATCCTTAAATTACGAAAACATTTTCATTAGGTATTCTAATACTTATTAAAGATCTAAAGTATCAGTTTTCTTCTTATGCTGACCCTCATACCAGGCCTTGGAAATCATCCTCTTCATTTCATCATCTCCAGTTTCATACCTAAAAGAAAAAAACAATCATGAATTCTACCATGTTTATAAAACACCAATTTATTTATACAGTAATAGTCTTATCTAATATATAAAATTCTCGTGTCACAGTTTTCGTTGCCATACTCCTCCGAAACGGCTTGACCGATTTTGATGAAATTTTTTGTGCTTATCCGGTATCTATGAGAATCGGCCAACATCTATTTTTCATCCCCCTAAGTGTTAAGGGTGCAGCGGGAACGGGATTTGAATACCACGCGGGCCGAAAATATGGCGGTACGAAGTTCGCCGGGTCAGCTAGTATTAAAATAAAAATCATTACTTTAACGTAGGATGTATGGTGCTCCAATACTAAAAAATATTTTAGAATTTTCCAGTAAAAATGTTTGCTTCCGGCAATAGCTCCAATTCATATTTATAGATTGTATTTGATTAAATACAGGACAAAAAAAATATGTACAATGTTTACAAGTTTTGAGACAAACTATAAAAAAAATAGAATTAAGCTAAAGATTTTGTAGTAATCTTACATGTTCTTCATGAGGCTCATGATGGATTCTTGTGGATCTTTGTTCTTGTCCATCTCTTCTGAAGGTTTGAAGCGACTACTGCGTTGATCCTCAAACTTCTTCTCCACTTCAGTCATATGAGACCACTTTACAGCAGGACGCATTTTTGCTAAGAAGATCACCACCATATCTATAAAATAGTTAGTAGAATTAATCATTTCCAGTCCCAGTGGTGTAACAGTAGTACATGTGTAGCATTGCATAAAAAGATCTTAAAACACAACAGAATAATAACTATCTAGCAGTTTGTGAAGATGTTTGTTACTCAATCAGGCTCCAACGGCTGAATTGCTTCAGATTAAATTTTGTACTGGAATAGGTACCTAAGAGGTGAAACACTAATGCTTTAATATGTGTTTTCATTGTAAGACCTCACTATATGAAAACATTACATGCATCTAATAAGTCCAGAAAACTCACCAGTCTTCTGCTTCCAGTGACTCTCTCCGACATTGATAGGTTCTAAGAGTTTATTAATAACAAGTATATAATCTTTGTTGTCCAGATTTTGTACATGTAATTCCATGGATTTTTCTGTTAGAGTGCAGAACACCTGCTCTTTTGGCAGAGACTGAACATCTTTCAATGTTACAAAAACTTTGATGTACTTGTCAGATTGGTCCCAACCTGTAATAAAAGTAGACCATGTATTATGTTCCAATTATAGTCTGTATTCCAATAGCTAATCTGACTGCTATTTATTAAAATTAAATACTGCGTACTAACCATATCCATTCAATTTGATCTGGTATCTTTTGTGAGCTGCAGCAGTGGATGGTGCCGGTGAAGCTTCAACATTTGCCGATTTGGTACTAGCTTCCTTCAAGTTCGACCATTCTGTTTCCAATTTCCTGGCTTCCAATGAGAGTAAATCTTGTACCCTTTTCCTTTTAGCCTGCTTTATTAACTCGTTGAGCTCATCAATATCGCTGCGCAACTATGGATTAGAACATAAATAAATTATAACCATGCTGTTGCACCTATAAACGTTATGTTCTAGAAAGTGCAAAGTGATTTTCTTACTTCCTTAATCTTTGCTTCAGACATTGTATTATATGTTTCTTGGTTCTGCACTAATAGGTAAGATTGTTTGCGAAAAAATATAATTCAAGTTAAAAACTTATCAATATCAATATTACACCGACGCGACTTGCACTAAAAAAACTCTACCATAGAGTAAAGTTTTATAGTGATGTGATAATGTCAAGTCAATGTCATTTATATTATTTTATTTATAGAGAATTTTACGGAACCATACCCTATCAGGGTAGGGTTCCGTGAAATTATCTTCTCTGTGGATACAAAATGTTCTCATGGAATAGAAAATGCCATTTTTTTTGTATTTTTGAATTGTTCTCCTCAAAATGAAGTTTTATCCACTTTTGTCCCCTCATTTTACCCCTTTTATTGGAATGTTACTACAAATGAGACGTTTCAGTTTTTTTTAAAATAAGTACTGTTTATATAGGATTAATTTCATTATTTACCATTGTATCATATCATTAGGTACCTACACCCGCCACCGCCGAGCTCTTGCAACACTTGCGGCAAAGCGGAGGTAACTCGGGTGTCGGAGGTAGCTCAACGATATTCATCCATGTCCTCCATGAGCACCTAGTATATATAATTAATCTATGATGAGCGCGGACCTAGTGACAGGTGGAGCAGTCTGTCACCCTAGCAGAGGCAGGACGGGGTGACGATGACGGTAAAATGCGTGCCTCCCTTTATCGGGGGCAAGATCCTCATCAACACCGTGATTCCCACAGTCGAGGGGGTTCTTGAAACCGTAGATGGAACTGAGTAAGCAGAGGTATGAGAGAATTGCACTAATAGAATTGCACCATCTTACGCCCGTGCGGCGTGCGGTTTTAGTTGGTTTTCCTTCTTCTTATAACAGCTCCGAACTTTTTTCTCAATTTCATCAACATCAGTTCAGTCGTAGTTTAGTGTCATTTGAACAGACAAGGTTTTTATAACTATAAAAATATAAAGGCACAGTAATAAAATAACAGTTTATGAGTAAATGGAATTATTTATTTCAATAGGTACACGATAAAATAGCGATATGACAATACGAGTCATGCATGAGATTAAGCAATAGAGTTGCACTGGTGGCTTCAGTTCTTCCTGTGTGCACGATTGCGACGCATATTGGTCTGGCACTGTGGACAGTACCACTTGCCTTTCGGCGGAGCTGTGATCCCGACACACGGGTAGTGGAACCACTCGTACGGACACTGGAAAAAGATTACATTTAAGTTTTGTAACTACATTTTTAAGAACACAATGTTATATTTCATAATTCTTTTGCTCTCATGTAATCAGTCAAAAGCTGGCTATATGACATTCTGGATAAAATTCCTCATAAGTTATCTTGTAAATGTGTTAACGATTTACATTTTATAAGCACCTGGCGACATAACTCCACGACTGTTCATCGAGGATTCAACATCGGAATAGTTATAAAAAATGAGTTGTATTGCTCCCTCTTTTATCCAAAGTTTAGGGAACGTAGTCACGCCGGGTCCAAATGGCGGTTCTTCGCAAAATACGTACAATGTAGGACTGTACAATCTGTACATTCATGTCTATCAAATATTTGTTGCTTTATAAAATTGCTTTTATAAGATACACACGAGAAATTGCTGTGTCCTATGGAAACAATAATACATTATTTTTTAAAGAAATAACATTTACAAGAATGTAAACTTACGTCTTGATTGTCACATGCAACCATGTCTCCGTATGACACCTGATTGCAGATGCAGTAACGAGGCTCGTTGGGATCGTAAGTCCATTCCTCTTCCATAGGTTCTTCAATGGCAACATTATTCACGACAGTGTTCAGAGCCCTAAAATTAAACATTCTTATCAGTCAAATAGCTGTAAGCTGTCCTTTGGGTATTTAGCACAGATGCTTTCATTGCCCGCGGCCCGAAATAATTAATAGGCGGGAGACGAAGTACACACATACATATAGCACACAATCACATTATTAATTAAATTATTATTAAATATATCACCTGCTCTGCAATTCTCTAAGCTAAGCATACAGCATCGAGCACAGCGATGGTTGACCGAGATTGTCATTGGTTGGATTGGCTGACGTCACTGGAGATCGACCAATGACAATCTCTATCAAGGCTGTCATAGTGCTGAGCTCGACGCTTTATGCTTAAAGAATTGCAGAGTTGATTAGTCAACTACGGACTACTATACCGACACTACCAACCAATTTGTCATGTACCATAACAAGAGGGGAATGCGCAAGGCATAATCTTGTGTTTAATACTCAAAGTCTATTGACAGAACTTTGCAGATCCCATTGAATCTCTAAAGTACTAGCAATAACCAGAATTGGTTGACAATTGTTACATCATCTCTAGATCTTTTTATCGGGTGTAAGATAAGATATTATACAGTTATAAATCACCAGACTTCACCACAGTCATACATAACACGTTTCGACGTGGTGTATAGAGTGCAGTTGATACATACACGACAGTCGGAGATGAGGAACGACTGGCGGCCGCCGAAGCAACCGCTTGAGTGTGTGACGACACGCCAGTTGCACTGTAACTGTTGCTCTTTCTGTAAAAGAATGTATCCATTTAGTCACTTCTTAAGTTTATTATAATAGAAGTGTAATCAACAAGACCCAAGACTTGATGAGATTTTGCTTATGAAGCAGCTTCAGTGCATCATGTTCGAGAAGCTAAAGGAGGTGAATGTCCGTTTTATGCTATAGTTCTATTATGATGAACTTACTTCTGTTTAGTCCTTTTGTTAGAAGATGACGAACTGCCCTGGCTGTGTGAAGTTGTATGATGGCCATGTACATTATTAGTTTGGCTGTGGTTTGCTGCCATGCCATGTCCTGTTAAAATAACAAATAAATATTTTACAGCAGAAGTAGATATATAGTCACTTGAAAAAGGGACTAAAGTGATTTGCCCTAGGCGGAAAGCCAAGTTTATAACCCTAGGGGTACCATTTCGTTCTGCCGACCCGACCCTATGACCAAAATTAATGAAGGAAGTAAAGATTTAACCAATTAGTCAGGCTTTTCTTTAGGCATTTCGCAACCTCCAAAACTAAAGCTTAAGAGCTTAAACTAAGATAATAAACGAAAACTGGAAAAAGAATCTAACTTCTGAGACCGACTGTATTTTTTACCTTGAACAGCTTGAAATGATACCTCCTTACTTCCATACTAATCCATATATAAATGCGAAACTAACTCTATCTGTCTGTTACGCTTTCACGCCTAAACCACTGAACCGATTTTAATGCAATTTGATACAGAGATAGATTAGACCTTGGGATAGGACATAGTATATATTTGTCGGGATAACCGTGGGCAACAGCTAGTAAATTAGGTTTAAATTAGGCTAGGTTATTGTTTTCTTACCATGGTCATGGTGTGTGTGATGTGCTGCCAAGGTATGGTGTGCGAGGTCACTGCCTGCCACCGCTTCATAAGTCCCCTTGAAAGAAGCCGTACGACGTCCTTGCTGCATCTATGGAAAATGTTTATTTCAATATTCCAACTTCTGCTGCTGCCATCCGAAGTAAATTTTAGGAATTGGACATATTATTGAACACACTTAGGCAACAAAAGAACAACAAAGAAAAACTTTTTTGTTTTAGATTTTTGAATAAGTAGATATAAAGTTGAAAAAGGGTCATGTTGCGAAAGAGACATACGAAAGGGACATTATGAGAAAGGGATATTTTGCGATCTATAGATATTATGCTAAGTGGACGTTTTGCAAATGAGACCTTATTATTGAAAATGCTATCTGACTATAACAGACAGACGTCTGTCTGGGTTTCTAATTATTGTTTACAAGATTCATCCCTGATGGTAAAAGCGGAGAAAATATGTTTTATCTCACCTGCTGCGTTGCAGCTATAGCCTGACTTGCTGCAGCGGCGATGGCGCTCCCGGCATGGCCTAAGGAATACGAATCTCTGCCCAAAGCAGCCTGCAATCAGAAAGTACACATTGAACATAATTTTATTATCATAGCAATTTAAAATAATTCTATAAGACTGATAGAAAAAAAGGGAAATATTTGTTATTCACCTGAATGGCAGAATCAGTTCTGGAAAGATTCCCAGAAGCATGTCCTCGAGACTCCCGGTTACCCCAGCTCTCACGGCGCTTCTCAGCACGAATGCGGTATCTGGAATATATCATGTGTGGAAATTCCTTCAGAAAATACATTTTTGGAAGACTTCATAAGAAGCCCCAGTAGTGGTAAAGTGAATAAAGTAAAGAAAACATGACATGCAAACCTGTTATCTTTGTAATGGTTGTTGTTGGATGTACTGGTGTGATTGGTGTTCACATCTAACTCCAGTGAGCGCTTTTCCAATAGTTCAGTGATCCCCTTGTTGTCAGCCTCCAACTCGCATTTAAATTTATGCAGTTCCGTATCTGTGGCAATCATCCAAAAATAAAATAAATTGTGCCTATATGTATTATACATGTAAAGTAAAAATTACGATTATTACTAACCCAATCTCCGTAAATATCTTTCAACTAAATCATACATTTGGTTTGCCAAAGCCATCTTCTCATCAGCTTCTTCAATAGTTTTGTTATAGCCCTTTTTGATATCCGCAAACTCTGTGTTGGCCTGATCTGTATTAAGCTCACCCCGACGACAGCCTCCGAACAGGGTGCGCACTCTTTTCTCTAAAGTATCCATGTTATCTAAAGAAAATATATTGGATACAAACATTGCATATTTTACTTAAAAAATAAAATGAATATAAATAGAAATATTTACTCTGAACTGATAAATCCATTTCTCGCATTTCGGTAAATCTATCCCTTAGTTCCTGTGGCAGGTGCTCAATCACTGTGAATAAAAAAAATTAAAAATATCGGACGTAAACAAAAACATGTCAAAATTATTTTATTTATAATTACGCGCCATTTCAAAAACCATCGACTTACGCCCCAAGGCTACCAACATTGACGCAAAGTATTACGTCATCATAAAAGAATAAGAACAAAGAAAGATCTTACTTTCCAAATAATCTTCGAGGTACAGCATTTTGGTGAGTTTTATTTATTGTAAATATGTAGTAATACTTAAAATAGTTTATTTTCACAAGTTATTCTAACACAAAGTCACAATCTGCGATTGAAACTAAGCATTTACTGACGTGTACACTGTGCAACGTCACGGTGTTAGAGTACTAGTGATGTTCTTAGTGCAAGTCGTGCAAGACACAACGTGCATCATCGATGTCGTGCGTTTTCGTGGAAACAGAAAGCTACTAAAAATATGTTATAAATTGTAAATGTGCACATTATTTTAATGAATGGTGCTGTAAATATTTTAAATTACTTGAGCGTGTATTTAAGTTGAATGTATTTATATTGATGTTTTAATAACATGCACAATGTACGATGTAAGTCAAATCTGTAAATATCTTTCAAATAAATTAATAATATATTTATATTATAATAATTTGTTAAACCGTTTTCCAAAAGGCTAATTCTCTTAATATACCTACAGATGTTCAACATTCAGTTTCGATCCAACCTCATTCTTTCATAAATGTCAAAAACGATATCAGTAAGGTAACTGTACCAATGCTCGACACTGTACCAATGCTAGACACTTTCGAACAAAACCCAGTATTTTGAGAAAATTATCCATTTGTTTTATAAGACTATTGACTTAAAAGATGCCTAATGGTATCTATAAGATATGTTCAAATATTCGCAACACCATCCGAAGTAAATTTAGAAAGACTGTTGACAGCAAATAATGTGACTCCGTGAACACGGTCGTGTTATTTCTTAAGATTTTTGCCAAGGGTACTGATTTTTATAGGTGTGATTTTTTTGTTTATAAGTTATGATTATTACTAATTTTAGTATAAACGTTATAAATATTGAAGTTATTGACATACTTGGACCATTGGGACAATGATGTCTAGCATTGGTGTTTTCGACCAAGTGCATAATAATTTAATTTAAAGTAAAAGTATGATAGATTTTAAAGATTTTATGGGCAAAAGTTAATGTCTAATTGTTGCTGTAACAGTTAAAAAAGAATGTAACGACCATGCTGTAATTAATTTGTTAAATTTTTTAGATTGAAATTTTATTTTTCCTTAAAGTGTAGAGCATTGGTACAGTTACCTTAACACAATTTTTTTTTTTTTTCATTGACATCATGATCGTGTAGGACATTTAGGAGATTGAGATTAGATCGATACCGAATGGGACTGAATTTTGAACACATTTTGATTATGAGTCTTGGCCTTTAGGTTCTATGTTGAGTAATTTGAATTTAATAATTTACAAATAAGTTATGACTACAGGACTTATATGTAGTACACTGTAGTCATTGTTATTCTTATACTATTATATTATCAATATTATACTAAGAACAAACAAAACGCCCGTGATATTAGGTACTCTGCAGATGTTATTATATAAATCTGTATCTAAATTTTCTAACCTATACGTTGAAAAGGACAACTGTATATTTTTAGTAGCCAAGAATGATCCTCGCAATAATAAATTCTACTGAAATCTATCATTAACATTTTATTTTTAAAGTCACTAACTGAACAAGTATATATTCATCGATAGCAAGAGTACATCACTATAAATTTACAGTGCTACCAATCGCGCTTATAACGATGCGTTCACATAATTTTATTTTTCATTATTAGTCGCATTCAAGAACATACTAACTTCTACTATAGATTTACATGAGAATAAATCAACTTTCAAGACGGGACTTAAACTCTTACTTAAGTCCTTTACAGGTGGAATACTCTGGTTCTGCCCAGCTGAGTCTTGGTTATTCAATATTCATCTACCGATATTCGCCATTCGGATATTCTTACATACGTTCGTTCGTTACACGTTTTCCCATAGAAATTAACAGATAATGATAACATACTATATTGTTTCTTTAAATCATTCAATGCTATTTACTGTAGAGTTTATTATGAATAAAATATTCTTAGTGCAAGCGCGCCAAATCTATATTTACATTACACAACTGATGAGTTTGTTTGGTTATAATATTAATCTATGGATTAGTTGAACGCACTGAGTATCTTAATTTAATTATCTTACCTGGATCTCAGGGACTACTGGTTCGAATCGAATATTTTTTTTTATTCAACACAAATCCTTTCGTGTTGAATACCTAGCTCGTTTATCGAAGAAGTTAAAGGCTTAATATCATCACTATCAGCTACTGGTTAAGGAAGCGGACAAAAAATACGGCAAAAATTTGGAAATTGATCGATTGTGGGCATATTATTAGGTATTATGTTTTACAGGGGTGATGTGGGGTTTTGAAATATGGCACGGTGAAGTCGGGGCGGGTCAGCTATTAAAATATAAATATAGCTAAGAAGAGCTAGATTGCTAGAATGAGAAGGTCTATACTCTGTAGGTTGAAAGGCTCACGTTGCGTATTTAGAAATATTATTATGTAGGTACCTATTATACCTACTTTAGAACGAAATTTTAAGCATTTAGTAGGTAAGCTACTATTCAAATCGTTTTAACTCGCGAGCAGCCGCGCCGGGTCCTAAAGACCTAGAGCACTAGCTATTGGGCCGTAAACTGCTTAGTGTTAGTTTATTCGCGTTGTCGCGCTAAGTACCCTTCCAGTAACTATATAGACTATCCACACACACCGCCTCAGCCAGTTTCCGTGGAGTGTTTGGACAGTATGGGCCCATAAAGTGAGTGGGTCGTTTCGACCCAGCGCAGCGCGACAGTTCTTGTCTTAAAAAGAGGTGCGACTACTGGCGGGTTAAGATAGAAAATTAGTACAATTAAGTAGCATTCGCTTTTTCTAACTTAAAACGATTTGAATAGCATACTAAATTCAATTCATACTAAATTCAGTTCCGATAGTTCGTACGAGTATCGGTAGATGGCTCCTCCTACCGTCGCGTCGCCGTAAGCCGCATGTAATAGAAGAAGGCTGTTGCCCGCGGCTCCGCGCGTGTGGAATTTTGAACCCGTTTTTGGCTGATATATAGCCTATGTGTTATTCTAATGTATAAGCTTATTGTAAAGTTTCATAAAAATCCATTAAGTAGTTTTTACGTGAAAGAGTAACAAACATCCATACATCCGTACTTACGCCCTTTGCGTTTATAACATTAGTAGGATTTGCTTTGGATCAGCTTTGGGCGAAGCTTGGTGGCTCAGTGGTCAGAGCATTCCCCTTGTAAGGGATAGATCGCGGGTTCGAGTTCCGCCTTTTCTATCTTAAAACGATACTTATTTAAATTAAACTTTAATTAGGTACTTGGGTACCCAGCTTTAGGTAATGAGTGGAACTTGAACTCTTCTAAACAGTGTTGGCATAAAAGAAGACTTGAAATAATTAAAAATTCTTGTTCACTTTTACAGATTACCTACGATTAAAAAGATGATTCGAAGGCCGTTAACTGAAATTACCTTAAAACTCGACGACTTGCAAGAATATGAAACTTTTCGCCGAGACCAAGGACAGAACAGCTCAAACACAACCAACGAAATGCAAGAGGACACTCCAAAATCTTTAGCTACCGGAACTAAAACTACAGAAGAGATACACAACAGGATTGGTTATGCGCCAAAAAAGAAACCTAGCGGATCAAGTACTGTATAAAATAAAAACACCACTTAATAGAAATAAATCTTTTAATTAGGTATGTTTATAAACACTTAAAATGTACTAACTATTAATTTTCCACTTAAGTATATAGAAATGTAAAAGTGTAAGTAATGTAAGTCGCTACGAGAAAAATGTAAAGCCTCTAACGCGGACGCGTTATTATCGGTCGTTATTACCGCACGCGTTATCGCGATAATGCGTCGATTTCTTACACACTATTGCGTTTTTATTACCGTCTGATAATATAATTGACTGTTTGTAGACAGTAGTCACTTACATAAATCGGAATATCGCAGGACCTAGGTATGCAAGCGTCCTTCTTTTATTGCGCTGTTATGATGGATACCTAGGATGTGGGATTGCATGCATCCCAATACAAATTTCCTAAGAAATTATATCGGAATATACAGCAATGCAAGCATCCAATTTCGATTTTATATAGCGTCCTCCTATTTATTATCGTTGCATCATTAAGTGTGTTGTCGTAGCCGCGTCCCTAATAAATATTGTACCATATTGTACCTATTAAAAACAGATTAGCATTATCGCGTACGGTATTATAATAGTACCTATTACCAACCGGTAATATCGCGACCGTGTGTTTGAGGCTTAAACCGTATTTAAAATTGAAAAGACAATCATGTGTAATTCATATTAAAGTCACATTAGTTTAATTTGAATGAATAATACAACAAAATTTACGTCGTAAGACTCGTAAGTTACCCTCACTTCATGTTTCAATTTTCAATCTACCCGCTTCCCTTTATATAAAACTGCTTCAGCGATAGATGCTCTTTTTGCTTCGATACGCTTCTGTCGACGCCAGAGTACACACCACAGCCTGTTACAAAAGCATTTAATTATTTTTCATTAAGAAGGCTGTAACGGATGAAAGGCATACCTAACAATTTAAAATATAGGCAAGATTACGATCGTCATAGATTTTATAACGACAAGCATCGTCCTAATAATACAAAGCAATTTCGCTTTCATCGCGCAAATTGTGTACCTACCTAAGTATGATTTTGACAAGCGCGAAATCGCTTCGTTTTCGTATTAAGACAAGGCCCCAGGTATCAAGGTATAGGGAGATGGATAACAAATAGTGACTAACAAGCATTCCTACCGCTTTGAGGGCATTTGCAATACCAGGGGTGTCACTTGTGTGTAATGACTTTGGTGAAAGTGTCATCTTGTCATCTGTCCCGTTGTTGATCTGAAGATACAGTAATGTGCATTTGCAAAGAGGCGACAGTGCAGTAATTGCAACACTTACGACCTCAACCTGAGTCCATTAATTCTCAGCCTTGGTCTGGTCCATCCATCCCAAGCATGAGCATATACTTATATATCTACGTATACATCACCTTAGAGTTAAGAAATACAATATTTCAGCGACACTGAGGATGGAAAAGCCCATAAACAGTCCGAGTAGACCACCGCAGTTAGCGAGGAATTCCGTTTGTCCATAAAGCTCTGAGCGCCGAGACGTGATGAACTGAGCTTCTTTGAAGAACACCATCACTCGAGAGTACAGCAGACTGGAAAAGGTCATGCATCTGATTAGTACCTCATACTTTTTATTAGGCATGCAAATAAAAGACAATGTTTTCAATAGTCATCATCAGTTTCATAGTGATTTCCCAGTAGTGTCCAAAGTTTATATATTGAAGCTCGTGGTTTGATTATTGTTTTGATTGGTATATCGAATGTTTCGGGAGCGACCGTTATTTAGGAGGTGAGTTTGGCTTGCGCCTCAAAGATATTGGTTGGGCCCTGTTTTCAATAGTTAGGTTAGGTTATATAATGTTTTCCATAGTAATGTAAAGCCCGACCAGTAAAATAAAATACCTCGCCATATTGCGGTAAACTATTGGAACTAATTTCTTCATATGGTAACAATCTATACAATGTCATTAAGGTCATCTGTCAGTGTGGTGTCAATTGTGCGTGTTGTTGAGTTTGAGAGCGCTACAAAACTACAAAACTATAGTAATATGCCGAAATCTATTAAAAGCCAGTTAAGAAAAGTAATTTATAATATAACAAAGTATTTGTCGGATAAAAAGTAGGAAGGATTGGACTCTGTTCCTCTAAATAACATCACGGACCTTGTTGTCAACATGACGGGTAGGTACATCATAGAGTACGTGCAATTGAAATTGGCCTAATCTACTGATTTTACTGTGACTAATTATTATTCACATTTTTAGGTATATCCCGATCTTCTGTAATAAAAATACGAAGAGAAGGTCAAACGTCAAATGTATTTTCTACGCCTAAGAAAAATAAGCCTAACGCAAAAAAGAATGCTCGATTATTTTGATCTCTGTGCTGTTAGGCATAAAATACAATAATTTTATGCAGTCCGAAAAACAATATCGCGTGGTCCCTGTTCTATACATAGTGTAATGTAACTGTATGTCTAACTTGTATTTGCCATTCCAAGCAGTAAACTATTATACGGATACTACTGTGTTGTGATTTGTGCCCAGTCCTTGTAACCAGTATAACACGCCGCGTCTATTTTTCTATTTTAACCAGAAAGCTTAACAGAGAAAAACTTAACTTTTTAACAGAGAAAAAAAAAAATACATTTTAGTGAAAGTTTTGTATATTAAACACGTACTACAAGTTGAAATTATCTTTTAAAATACGAAGCTGCATGAAATGAGCAAGCAATAGGTATATTAATTCGTTTGTAATATTGGACATGATCTTTTTTGTATCGAAACTTCTTTAAGAACAAAGCAACTTAATCAATGAAATTAAAAAAAAGAAGTCTATAACTCACTTTTGTGAATAATAGCAATGAAAAACATGACAGCCTCCGTGGCGTAGCGGTAGTGAACGCGGTCGCTACGCAGGAGGCGCGGGTTCGATCCCCACTCAGTGCAAATATTTGTGTGTATTAAATATGGGTATTTGCATTGGTCTGGTCGTGCCTCGGAGAGCACGTTAAGCCGTCGGTCCCGGTTGCCATAAGAACATCTATGGCAGTCGTTACGGGTAGTTGGTGCCCTAAAAAGTTCAAAAACAACGGTCTAGCTGCAAAACTTCTATATCGTCTAATGTAACATTGGGTCGTGGAGGTCAGGTGGCAATCGCTTCACGGAAAATATCGAGGTCTAGCCAAATCTGTAGCTATGACCGGTAAAAGCGGACCCCAGACTCCAAGCTGAAAGCTTCGGATGCGACTGGGAATAACGCTAGGAGGAAGAAGAAGCAATGAAAAAGTCACAGTTTTATATTAGGTGTCATTCCGTGCTTAATTGCGGGGAAATAAAAGCCTGTTCATAAGCAAGTGTGTTGAAAAAATATTTGTACACTTGGCATTTTACATGTGTATCACTATACTTGGTGTTGTCATAATCATAGATGTTTTTGGCGCCCCCAGTACGGGTTTTTTATTTTATTGGTCGGACTTTACCTATGGATTTCTGTAATACCTACCAAGAATAAATGAATTTCCAAACCTAAGAAGTTATAGTACCTATCTAATATCATTATCATCGTCTAATTAATACTTCGAGCAACAGACGAGTTCCTAGGCTTTCCTTTAAGGGATGGGGGTTGCTTCCAAAAAAGCCGATATAATAAATAAAAAAAAATAATAAACGGCTCCAAAGTGCAGATTTTAGACGCAACGCAACTTGGAAATCGCTAGAAGGATGATGATGCCGCATATTATCCTACTAATATTATAAATGTGAAAGTTTGTGAGAATGGATGTGTGGATGTGTGGATGTTTGTTACTCTTTCACGCATAAACGGCTGGACCGATTTGGTTGAAATTTGGTATGTATATAGGTTATACCCTGGATTAACATATAGGCTATATATCAGCGATGAACGGGATCAGAATTCCACGCGGGCGGAGCCGCGGGCAACAGCTAGTTATAGATAGTAATAAGCAGGTATACTATGTCATTTGAATGCAGTTACGTGGAATAAAATTCCGGTTCAGCAAAGAAAGTAATTGGAGTTGATAGTCATCATATAGCTTTACAGCAACTTACACAAGGTATTGACCGGAATGTTTATTTTCGTGAGTTCGTTAACTTCAAATCAGTCGTGTGTGGAAACGATATTATACTTTGCGATTGAGTAAGCACAGTCGGTGTCAGTCCCAAAAAGGCTGAAAACTAACTTTAGAAGTTTGAAATGTAGCTCCCAATAAAGTCGTATAAGCCAGATCAAAAGGAAGAGAAGTGGTAAGAGAACCTCCAGGCTCCAATCCTCGGATGCCACCGGTAACAATGCTAAGATGATGGTTATGTACCTATGACACTTATGAATGACTTTTGGGTCTAGATAGCGTTGTGTAGGATATTATGTCCTAGCACAATTTATTTAATTAACTAGAAGATGAAGGGGATATCTATCTACACTACATCCATCCAATATAGTTAAATTGCGTTAGACCAGGTTAGTACTTCTTATCACTTACTCCTTTATATCATCGGTGATGTTTAATTTGTAAACTCTGTATATAGCTTCCCAATCATAGTCTGCCTGCGATGTCTCCGCTTCGTACTCTATAGAAGTGCAGGCTGGCAGACATTGGCATCTAGCGGAAACTTTGAATGCTTCTTCTAAAGATTCTGTGTCCGTATCATTTTCCTTTATTGGACTCATACTCTGCAGCTGTGATTGGATATCAATGGTCACGAGTTCCACTAAAACATTAGATGAATATCGTATCGTAATTTGACTAATTCAGACCCTTTGCAATATGCGGAATCAAATAAAGATTTGCTCATACGATAGCAACATTTTAAAAACAGTAAAATAATTATGTGAAAGCTGTTAGTTGGATGATTTCAATGAAATTCAAATCAACACTTATTTCTCAATAAAGTAGTATCTAAAGAACGTTGTCCTAAATTAAGAATCTGATCGGTCGTTAATCCACTGATGGCCAACTTACTCTGCGCTTTTTTTACACATTCTCTACTGCCAGCATTGCACACCTGCATATTCGGTCCATCTAGAACACATCACATGTAGGTACATTAATAAGATATGAACACAATAACAAGTGGTGCAAAACATATACTACCTACATAGTATTAATCGCATTTTATCGAGGCAATAAAACTATACAGTAATAAATCTCTAATAAGTAAAAAAGTATAATAGAAAACAGGAATCTTGGTGTTGCATGTTAAGTTTAGTACTTACCTATACGTAGTATCTTGTCATACACGTGTGCCTACTTACGTTGAATTGACTGCTTTTATAAGAGAATAATCAAAGTTACTTAATTTCTTGGAACGTTCTTTCTATAAGCATTGGCTTTCTCTTGAGTCCTGATCCTGATCTATATAATGTCTTCCAGGCTTTATTCATGACATGATAAGGTTTGGGTTTTTCAGACCCGGTTGCTAGTAGGTAGAACAATCTGACCGCCGCGCTGTCACTGGCTATATTATGGCCTTTTTGTATTTATGTATGAGATTTAAAAAAAAAATTAATATAATAGATTTACTCACACGGCATTCCGAAATGTACGCAACCACAACGAGTGTATGTAAAATTGGAGAGACATTCCATTTCACAGTTCGCCTGAGTGTATACTTTGAAGTATTGGAGATAGCGCTCAGTTGGAAAATAGCATTGTCGTCTGTGAACAAAAGTAAAAGTAACACGTTTCTTGTTCCCTTCTATTACAAGTGACTATTACTACCTATGACTACCTATGCAACAAAGCTAAATTCGCAGGTAAATATTTGTACAATAATAATTGTTTTATCCAAATATGTGAAAATCAAACAGGGGTTTGAAACATTAAATTCACATGACACATCAAGCAGAAAATAAGAGAAGAGAAGAACAAGACCCTCGTCCTTTTGAATTCATATTCGAACACTAGAATTCAGAGGGCCGACGTTAATGGTACACGTTCAGGAGCAATCTGTGGTTTCGAAGGGTGTTCCACAGGGTTCGTTACTTGGACCATTTTCATTTATATAAATGATCCCCCACTACGAGTATGTAACGAGTCAATGGCTCATAGAATAATATATTAAATTTTGTCGCCCGAATACTTGGCCACGGCCACAGCATTGTCCGTTGCCCTAAAGGTATGATTCCGAAGCCGACCGCATACGACAACTGCCGACGCACACAGCAGATGCGCGTAATTCATTACGGCCTCTCAATGGTCCCCTTTATCCGTATCGAAGTTTAACAAGTAATGTGTACGCTGTATCTGCTGCATGCGTCTGCAAAAATTGGGCATCGTCACTAGTTTTTAAATAAAAAAGTAGTATGGAATAATTGATGAAAAGGGGCATATTATGCAACCCGCATACAATCCGGCCTCTACACATGATTGTATTTCCGATGGTGCTTTTTGTTAACCTCAGAATACAAATTGCGCATGTCTGTGCAAAAATTAAGTAATGTGTTTCTACACCAATAGATACAAATATATAAATGTATAAATATGCAGTGTCATATTCAGTTTCCTTTTAAAAAAACATACCTAGTAAGTAATATGTAAATACAACGTACCTAGTTGGTTCGTATGGTCGTAGGCCTTCAGCTGTGGTCATCATTTTAGGTTTCACTGCAACGACTACTTCTTGCGATAGAGGTGACCGGAAGTACTGTTGTGAAAGCCTGGGTAATTCTGCCGGATTGTGCAACAATATCTAAAAACAGTAAAAACATTACAGGAAATAGGTAAGTGTGTGAAACTTTGGGAAACATAATAATATTGTGTAGTGAATCAATTACATAAAATGTAATACCTTAAATCCTTGCACTGGACCGCGGCAAAGATAGTCTAAGTCAATCTCTTTGGCTTTTAACAAGAACGTTAAACCAGATTTTACACCATAGCCCTGTAAACAAACAATTTCAGCAATCGTGTAAACGATAAAACTGGCAATCCCCGTCCCCGTGCCGTGCAGGCAGTTTTCTCGTGCAAAAGAGTTCTTTGGCAAATCAGCACGGGAATGCTGCTTGCATGTTAGGCATCCTGCCTAAAGGACCCAGTTATTACTAAATATAAAGATAGTTACTGTAAAGACTAAATATAAATAAGAATAAATATGCCTGACTATTATATTTTCACGATAAAATCACGGATGATCGGGTAAAATTTGTCATTAAATAGTCTGGTAGGCTGGAATCTGTACATTAGCTAGTTTTATTCCCAAATCGATCTGCGTGCACGGATACGAAGACATAAACGATATAATATCGGAATAAGGTAAAAAAGTAAATACAGAGATATACTTACACCTGTATATCAGTGAAGGAACAGGCAGATATGTATTAACATCTACATTTTACCAATCAGACAGTAGAGTACCAAGTAGACAAGGGCACTTTTTTATAGACCCAGTATCTTGCTGTTAACTATTGAATGGGGAGTTGGAGAGCATTGCTATCATCAGATTTCGATTCCTACTTGATGTGATTGGATGAACCTCGTGTTTAACTTTACCGGGAACTAAGTGTATGGGATCAATTTACGGTAATATATTACACCAAGTGTGAAGAAACTGACATATACAAAACAATAACTTTGAATTCTGATTCACTGTCAAAAATAGGAATACGTTTGTGATACACCTTAAATTGTCCGTTGCCGTCGCGGGTGGTTGAACACGTGAACACAAAATGCATTAAAATTTTATTCTGTTACAGATTTTTACTATTATGAGACTAACTCGTGTTGATTTAATTTGCGTATTCAAATTGACTGATAAAAAAGTATTTAAATATTAACGTAAATAAGGTCTTTGATATACTTATAGGAATTATGATGATTGGTGGCTAGTGGCTACCATACTTACGGAGCCACGATGTGGATAAGTTTCTATTGGTGTTCCGCGAACGTATCCTTCTTCTAAACTCCATGATTCGCCTGTATTTTCATGTTCCAGGTACGGGTAATCGCCATGTAAGCTAGTCAAAGTTTAAAAAATCAACTATTATCATCATTAAAAAAAAAGATAAGTATGAAAAAACTATTCTTACTATACTTATTCAAATAAAAAATTGAATAAATATGTAGAAACTTAAAATTAATAAAAGTAAATATACATACTTTTCAACTCTAAACATTTCGTCTGCACCCAAAGTGTTGAATGTGTAACAGAGCCCTTCTTCGGTCAAAACAGGAGAAAATAAATCTGAACAATTTTCACTGGGTATGTCTTTCCATTTACATCCAAAGAAAACTTCAGTCATATTTGGCGAAACCTAAATAAAATATTATATCTAAATACTTACTGGAACATTACACAATTAATGGAAAATATTTAAGTTTGCTTTTTACCGACCGATTTTATATTTTCTACTGTATCAATACCAGATGAAAATTTACGCCCATTAGCCGGTGCTAAGTGATCATCACAAATCATAGCGATATCTTCATATAGGAACTGCCTAAAATAACACAATTATATTAGGCATGCATTTGATCATTATGATATTTATTTCAAAAATCACTGAGTTATTCCAAATGGTTCTTACTCAGGTTCCGTAAGATTGTCTTTGTCGTTCATGTACAAGTGATAATACTCCGTAAAATTAAACTTTCTTTGCATCGCCTTGGTTTCGAAGCACACAGTAACTGCTGGATAAGGAATTTGCCATACTGGAGTTGGATTCTCAGCAAAGCTAACGATTACTGGACTCTCGTTCCATTTTATCCACACTTTTCTGATCAAACCGGCGCACAGGACCACGCTACAAATAACCATGAACAGCCAAAATATCCTACAAATAACAATGTTTTAAAGTAACTGGAATTTTGAAATATCCAATATTGTAATTTAACTAACTTCTCAATCCAGGTTCTGTCCCTCTCCCCGATATACTTGAGGCCATGAAGATTTGAATTAGCCGTAAAATCTATCAAGTAATCTTTAACGATGCTCCGCTTCCCTCTCTTCTTTTTTATGATTTCATTTGCGATATTTTCTTTTTCCACATCGTCCTTTGTCACACGGCTATCCGATCTATGAAACATTTTTGTTAGTGTTTAATCATAAAATTATTTGATGATTCTATGGAGCTTTACCTCGAGTGTCTCCACATGATGTCCAGGAATGACTACAGTGAATAACATCAAAAGAATTACTTGTTAGTTTGGTTTGGGCTTGGTATTATTATGAAAAGGCGTTACTATCGTTAGTGTGGTCCCATGGGGCATATGTTTGCCAATTACGAAATTAAATTTGTAGACTGTTGGCTAATCTGTTAATTTTTATTGTTAAAATATTCATTTTAAGTTATACGCGAACACTACCTCAATTACATAATTTTGTAAATAGCTATCTAGGCTTGGCAATTGAACATTAAGCACCCATTTAGTCGTCGTCGTAAAATTAAAATAATACTTATTATGGTTTAAGGTCGGTCAGGCGATGTTTACGTGCCTGTAATTAATTTGATAGTTATTTATTTTATTTATAGGTCCTAACTATAGCCTATTGCACTGACAAAGAAATTGTACTACTGAAAGTATCACTCGGGTAGCAAAATCCCTTGGGTGGTTACTTTTAAAATCAAGCCAATTCACCCTCTTGGCAGGAGACGAATGATGACGCAATATGTTTGTAGAATAGAATAGATTTATTAATGTATATGGGATTGACGACTGTTATAAACGTCAAAATTCGTTAATTCCCAATTCCCATACATTTATGATTCAACTAGCTTTTGCCCGCGGCTCCGCCCGCGTGGATGTCGGTTATCGCGACCAAACATAGCCTATGTCCTTTCCCAAGGTCTAATCTACCTCTATACCAAATTTCATTAAAATCGGTTCAGCGGTTTAGTCGTAAAAGTGAGACAGACAGACAGACAGACAGACAGACAGAGTTACTTTCGCATTTATAATATTAGTAGGGATTCTGTCTGTAGTCTGGATCTGTTTTTTCAGGCATATTGTAATGCCTGAAAAAACAGAAATCGTCGTCTCGCTTTGAGCCTGGTACCTGGAGGTTGTTACACAGGAAAAAAAGGTGTGCCATATTTACAATAAGCACTCCTTTCAAGCATTCTTTCCCCAGGAGTCTCTTTTAAACAGAAAATTATTTAATTTATTTATGTCAATTATCATGACGTTATTTTCTATGTTATTTCTAGTTAATTAAGAATTTTAAAATACATTGTCATTGTAGGTGCAGTATGAAAACAGGCATGTCATTATTATCCCTAAGGACAGCATATGCGAAACATTGTCATTGTTGTCACAATTATTATTTTCCTGCGGGGAAAGTAAGATGTGGTTAGTGGTTATTCCATGCCTAATCAACTATACATGGTGTGGTAAGTATGAAATAGTATAGCATATAGTGATTTTAATCGTTATTAAGTAGGTATTTAATGCTCCAATTACGGGCAAAAGTTGGCTTGGGAGGCCCAAGAAAAAAGAGATAGATATTATATTTTACCTACCTATCCTACAGGTATTATAAATTAATGAAGTTTCCCTGCGGTCCTAGCTTTTTGAGAGATTTTTAGTACGGAAACTAAAAAGTGCCTTCAAGGAACAATATTCCAAGTAAAAACATGGCATATAACTAAATTGAGATATCCCCGGGCGTGCCTCAAGGCAGCATACTTGGGCCTTTTTTAAACATCCTGTAGATATACTTGACTTGCCACAAATAACAGATATTACAGTTGTAACCTTCGTTATCAACACGTCATTGTATGTAACATGGAACAGGCAAACCCCACAATACATAACTAGTGGCTTTCCGCATGTCACGCGGTTTATGGATGAGTTAAACCTCTTTACGCGGTTGTGCTGTTCCATTTATATTGACTAAACAATTTAACAAATATTTATAGATTGCTCGTTTTCAGGTAATATTATATCAGTTAAACCTGTAATAAAATTTTAAGCCCACTTTGTATAAACCTCCACCATTTATTATTCTACGACTTCGGCCTAGTTTAGTGATCTTCATATTTTTCCATATTATGGTTAGGTACATCTCGACTCGCAGCGAATTCCGAATTCGTAAAGCCACTACGAGTAATAAAGTATGAACAATTATAAAATATCAGCTCAAAGCTATACGACTTGCAATGAAATATCATAAAATATAAAAACAAATTGATTTTGACAAGGCTAATACTTTTGATCAAGTGCTCACGTCCTAAATTGAAATTGCGGCTTTTTATAGATTTTACTGCACTTTTATATGCGTATTTATTTGTCCCACAACAAAACAAACAACCTCATTCAATCGTAATCTAACTTTCACGATTTCATAAATAATATATCTACATCCATACATACATACAGTCACGCCTCTTTCCCAGTGGGGTAGGCAGAGACCACAGTTTTCCACTTGCTACGATCCTGGCATACATCTTTCGCTTCTTCTACTTTCATAATTGTTTTCATACATGCTCGCCGGTTTAGGGTACTCTTGACATGTCCTTTCTTTAATATGTCTTCAATCTGTCTGACATACGTATGTCTAGGTCAACCTCTACCGGGTTGCCCATTCACCCTCGCTTCATAAATCTGTTTCGTCAGTCTTCTTTCGTCCATCCTCTCCACGTGTCCGAACCATCTAAGCATCCCTTTCTCTATCTTAGTCACTACATCTTCAACCATACCACAACGTTCCCTTATCACGGTGTTCCTCACTCGATCCGTCATCTTCACCCCAGCTATACTTCTCAGGCTTCTCATTCCCACAGCATTCAATTTACTTTCATACTTCTTCTTCAAAACCCAACATTCACTACCATACATAAGTGTAGGGACGAGCACTCCTCTATGTACAGCCAGGCGTGCCTCTCTCGATAACTATATCTACCTGTGTATATACCTATGCTCTTTTCTGTAAAATAAAGAGTTAAGTATACGTCGGGACACGTACCTATCTACATACCTAAGTCACGAGAAAAACGAGGCCCTGGCGCGGATTGTTTTGTAATAATGTATGCTTGGAGAATCTGAGCAGCAGCACCCCTGCTATCCTCAAAAGACTCCCAAGAAACACGTACTGCGCGTATAGAGCACATTTTAGGTCCAAGATATATGTCCCGAGTAGGTATTACCCATACATACATACATACCTACATCCATTATGTATATCACTACATATTATAAAACAAAGTCGCTCTCGCTGTCTGTCCGTCCCTATGTATGGTTAAATCTTCAAAACTACGCAACGGATTTTGAAGCGGTTTTTTTTAATAGATTGAGTGATTCAAGAGGAAGGTTTATAATATAAACCTTCCTCTTGAATCACTCAATCAATCTATCAATTATACATATCATGTATAATACATGCATAATATTGTAGAGAAACACTGATAAATTTAGAGATATGCAACGGGAACGGGATAAGAAAATATAGCGGTACGAAGTTCGCCGGGTCAGCTAGTATGTATATATTTTATTTTAGTTAAATGGATAAAAAGGAACCTACGTATCGTGCCGATTGAAATTTTAACAGGCACATTCATTATAATCCCTCGAGGGTACAGTGGGCGTCACGAAACATGAGCAAATTAAAATTACACATTCATTTTATTTTATTAATTTTCTGCTTATAGTAGGCACCTAGGGTATAATAACTGTTTTACTCTAATTTTTTGGTATATTTTAATTGACTGATGGAATTATGTTTTTTCTACTAGTTGAAACCCGCGGCTTCACCCATGTGGATTATCGCGATTTTTGGTCATATCTCTTGATCTACTGCTGATTACGATTTAACTTAATATATTATGGCAAATTTGATTTGCAATTGCAAATTGGTGTGATTTAACCTCAGACTAAAAGAATTCTTCTGGTCTGTGGCTTTAACACCAAAAGTTTTGACAACAGATTTACTATTTTGCGGCAATGTGGAAAAATCCTATGTAGCCTCGAACGACGACCACGGGACCCCGCTATTTAAGTAACCTAAGAGCGTTTTCAGATTATCCAATCCGATATCGGTGTCGGACGACGATAGCCGACAGCTATCTTATTAAATATTTAGCCAACATTACCAACATTTGATGATAAAAATATAAACTAAATAAAATAAAAAACTATTTCTGAAGGAAATATCTACAACGAAGGTAAAGCCACGGTTAATTTACAATTATTTTATGATTTATGTGTCGTAACAGACAGAACATACGGTAATACACCTCTGCTCTGCCTAACCCTACGGGGATCCACAGGCGTGAATATGTATATTATCTCTTATAATATAACAGAAACGTGTACGATTCGACTGATTTTCAAATTCATAAAAATACTACAATTAGATTTGAAATGACTGATAAAAATTACGCAGCTGTTATAATAAAAAAAAATGAAATTGTGACACAACAGCTGTATAACCAGTACCTATTATATCCAGTCTATTTTTTCATTAGTAAGACGGTTAAAGTCTAAACTAAGTATAGGGAAACGAAACAGAAAAACATTTATCACTACATCTGGCCCAGCATAAAGGTAAACAGTTAACATTAACACACATTACTAAGTATACGCAAACACACATGTCTGATATTTCCAAACCTGATAAATATAACTTTCGACGGCGATGCTTTGGTCGTCCTCACTTTCAATGGTTGAGTTTCAGAACTAATTTCGAACTCACTTGGTAAATTCGAAATCTCGTCCATTTTATATAGACCACTATAAATCAATGTTTGGATAATACTGCTGTCAGAATTCAATAAGTTTGTTTTAAAATTCTAGGCAGTTCTAGGTCAAAAGTTCATCGCGGACTGCGGCTGATTAAAAAAATCTGCAAATAATAATGTTATTCGCGAAATTCTTTAACAGTTTTAGAATAATTTTCCTTCTTCAAATCTTTGATAACAGTCTGGTTATCTTAATATCCTCGGTGTTTGCATTGTAAGCTAAATATGTATATTTTGGACTAAGTGTAAAACTATTACTTTGTAAGTAACCTTGTCTGTTGTAGGCACTGGTATCTAATAAGCACTGAGCAGCCTGTCTTAATTCTAATTATTATTTTAAGACAAAGATATCGATTTTTTTTTAAGAGCCATTTCACAAAATGATTGCGCTCGAGTTTAGGTAAAATACTGTATAATTGTTTATGTGTGCGTAGCTACGCACACAAACGTAACATAAACAGTGTAACGCGAGAGACGAGACGGACGAAGCATTCTTGAGCCGTAATGTGATTTTATATGAGATTTATAAAAAGTTATATATTTTATTTAGTCTAACGAAATTTGCGAGTTAGGTAAATAGAAAAACAAGAAG
Organism: Eilema depressum; assembly: GCA_914767945.1. Taxonomy (NCBI): domain Eukaryota; kingdom Metazoa; phylum Arthropoda; class Insecta; order Lepidoptera; family Erebidae; genus Eilema; species Eilema depressum. The sequence goes on from OU612026.1 coordinate 9,890,977, forward strand.
TTAGGTATGTAAAATAATATATGTAATAACAATTAAGATAAAAACAATTACATATTATTGTCGATTCAATAATAGTACATCATGGTACAAGTGAGCAAAGTTGGTGATTACCGCCGAGGCGCTATTGAGACCCGAGCCGTTAGGCGAGGGTCTTAAGAGAGCCGAGGACGTAATCATTATGCTCACGCGTGGCATACGACGTTTAACAACACACTTGCGAATAAAATAACACTACGAATACTAAATAAATAATACTACAAATGAATTCATTTTCCTATGCGCGCGCATCTAACAATGGCGATCGGCCATATTTAAAAGAATGAGGTTTGACCAATGATAATTTCATAACATAGATATGTCATATGCTTACAAATCAACGTAGAAATAGCAATAACACATCTATTTATATTTAATATCATTGGGTTTGACTTTAACTTTTTTTACTGTTTTTTTTTCCGTACTTAGAGGAAAAAAAAGATAATTTTGTTTATTATACAAGTATTACAAGTTGAAATTATTTATTTAAATACGAAAATGCATCAAATGACCATACAATAGGCATATTAATTTATTCGTACTATTAAACACGTTCTTTTTTGTATCGAACCTTTTTTGAGAACATAGAAATTGTAAATAAAAATACCTAAATAGGTATTTACCTCGCTTCTGTTACTTTCTCTAATGCCGGCCACACACGTTGCGGTATACTTGCGCAAGTCTAGACTTGTACAAGTATACTTGAACGTGTGTTGGAAGATAACTGCGCAAGTTTCAGACTTGTACAAGTCTCAAAAAAAGTTCCAACTTTCGATTCCAAACTTGCGCAAGTCTAGACTTGTACAAGTATACTTGAACGTGTGTTGAAAGATAACTGCGCAAGTTTCAGACTTATACAAGTCTCAAAAAAAGTTCCAACTTTCGATTCCAAACTTGCGCAAGTCTAGACTTGTACAAGTATACATGAACGTGTGTGCCCGCTGCGTTCAAGTCTCAGTAGCGTATTAGGCGCGCGCCTATACGTACGTATGTTCTGTGATCGATTGCCCGCCAAAATGAGTGAGATTTTCTTCATAATAAATTCATTATCCAGACCTCCAGACGCAATTGTTATAGCTATTTGTTTTTTTATATAGGACTCATCAATTTGACATCGCCTCGCCTGATGGTAAGCCGAAGGCAGTCTTGGAAAGAGGAAAGAGTATGTATGCATGTATGATGTATGTATGTTTTTTTTTGTATATAGGTTCCGTCAATTTGAATTTGCCTCGCCTGATGGTAAGCAGACGGCAAAGTCTTGTAAAGAGGAAAGAGGATGTATGTATGTGTGATGTACCTATGTATGTATGATGTATGTATGTTTTTTTTTGTATATAGGTTCCGTCAATTTGACTTTGCCTCGCCTGATGGTAAGCAGAGGGCAGTCTTGGAAAGAGGAAAGAGGATGTATGTATGTGTGATGTACCTATGTATGTATGATGTATGTATGTTTTTTTTTGTAGGTATATAGGTTCCGTCAATTTGAATTTGCCTCGCCTGATGGTAAGCAGAGGGCAAAGTCTTGTAAAGAGGAAAGAGGATGTATGTATGTGTGATGTACCTATGTATGTATGATGTATGTATGTTTTTTATTTGTATATAGGTTCCGTCAATTTGTCTTCGCCTCGCCTGATGGTCAATCTGTACATTCCAATCTTTGAATGCAACATTCAATTTATATAATAAATTGATGCGCGAATACTCACGTTTTTTATACATTCCAACATACATATATACTCACGCCTGTAAATCCCCGAATGGGTAGGCAGAGGTGTATTTACTTTTTTTTAACCATTCTTTAATCCACACAGTTCGTTTTGTATCTAACTTTTAATTTTTACCCGACTACCGAAGAAAGGAGGGTAATGGCGGTTTTCTGGCGCCAAACCAATGTTATAAAAAAAAATTCTCGATCTTATCGAGTAGGGTATCTTAATGCAGGAAAATAGAAGGAGATTACAAAAAGTTATATCATAACGAAAAAGTATAAAATAAGACAAATGATTAAAAATAAAAAAAAAACCGACTGCTACTGAAAAGATTGAAATATGTAAGTTAGATAGCAGACGGTAGGTACCCATTTGTATTTACTTTTTTTTAACCATTCTTTAATCCACACAGTTCGTTTTGTATCTAACTTTTAATTTTTACCCGACTACCGAAGAAAGGAGGGTAATGGCGGTTTTCTGGCGCCAAACCAATGTTATAAAAAAAAATTCTCGATCTTATCGAGTAGGGTATCTTAATGCAGGAAAATAGAAGGAGATTACAAAAAGTTATATCATAACGAAAAAGTATAAAATAAGACAAATGATTAAAAATAAAAAAAAAACCGACTGCTACTGAAAAGATTGAAATATGTAAGTTAGATAGCAGACGGTAGGTACCCATTAATTTTCTTTCGGTTTATGATTGGTAAATGGATACCGCCTGATACTAGACTTATTTCAATCTTTTCAGTAGCAGTCGGGTTTTTTATTTTATGACTGTTTATACTGGAGATTGATGGCACTTGGTGGAACTTGCTACTAACACATATTGAATAAATCACTTGTACTTTTCCACAATTATTTTTTTATTTGAACCTTACCGGTTTCACCACGGCATTATCAAAGGTTTAAAATGGTTTAAACTAAAAACTACAATATTTTATGTGTGGGTACTTTTAAAAAAGAGTATACCAGCTTCAACTTTTTTCCCCAAAATTTGGGGAATTTTTTTAAATTTCATAAATTTTTCCCCAAATTTTGGGGAAAAAAGTTGAAGCTGGCATACTCTTTTTTAAAAGTACCCACACATAAAATATTGTAGTTTTAGTTTAAACCATTGTGAACCTTTGATAATGCCGTAAGGTGAAACCGGTAAGGTTCAAATAAATAAATAATTGTGGAAAAGTACAAATATTTTTATTTTTTAATAATTTTCTGCATACTTATTGCCAACTAAGTACCTACTGCCAATGTGTCATCCATCGCAGCACGACGTACCTGGACGCTCGCTTTGACAAAAATGACACTTGTACAAGTATACTTGAGCGTCTGTGGGCACATCGAAAAAACGCGGACTTTTACAAGTCTAGACTTGTACAAGTCCGCCGCAACGTGTGGGCCGGCATAAGGCTGCAGAATTATCACGTTTCCTTTTTTTAACACAACGGTATACACAATCCTTGCCCCCCATTGCTAAAACCAATAAAACAAAAATATATATTTATTCTACAAACAATGAAAATCATACAGTATACTTGATAATAAACCAAACTTTACCTTGTGAAAAAAATACAAAGCGAATCAAAGCTATTTGGTCGCAGTACAATAATGCTTTCTCTCTACGAACGCTCGATAATCGGGACGCGGGAAAAAATGACACAGGTCCTTCTCCAATGGGCGCTCGCGCCGTACTAAACGGTGCCCACTTGTGTATCGTAATTTATTGTTATTTAGATTGAAGTTATATCAATATTTTGACAAAGTATATGCCAGAATTTCCTATATTACTGCAGAAATCGGTTCTCTAATAGACGTAGTTTATTTTGGAATAATTTTATTTTTGTAATTACTGTGTATTTAAACCAACAATCACGATCAAATTTCGATGTTAAACGGAAAAATTGGCCGAATGGTTTATTTTTTAACTAAATAATTATAATACAATTCAATCATCTGTTACATTAAATGACAATTAAAATATATATCCAATGTTTTATGTATTTTTTTAAGCTCAATTTATAAGTATTTTTAATTGAAATTCGACTTTGAAATCAACTCTGCGCCCGTTTTTCAATAAAATGCTTGTGGGAAATTGATTACTATAGATCAAATAAGTTTTTTTTTAGAAAATGTGTTACATTAAACGTCAACACGAAAGCTTGGCCTATTTTTTGCGCATATTCAATAACTTCTAGATATTACAGACTAGGGTAATTTAGGAGCTCAAAATATTATAAATTCGTGCGAAAACGTGAAATGGCTCTTAAAGTATATTAGCAACCGAAATTACTAATATTAGTAATATTCCCTCTAGCCCCTCCAGCTAATTGCTTGTGTTAGGAGTGGGTTCACGTCGCGCGTCGGTAGTGTAATGGCCAGGATTCCAACCCGAGACCTTTCGATCATAAGTCCGACTCCTCAACCACAAAGTTACCAACGCACGCTTCTATAAAATTATAATAATATAAGTAGCTATACTTAATTGAATACGATCAAACAACTAGGTAGGTACCTATATAAGATTTTAAGTTTGAAGCCTGACCAAGACCTACTAGGTAATAAAAAACTCGCATCAAAATCCGTTCAGTAAGTAGTTTTTGTGTGGAAATTGTTTGAAGTCTTGAAAAAAAAAACAGATAAGAGTTGGTTTACCTACACTTCAAACACTTCGTTAAACACTTCGGTAGTTAGAAAATTTGTATATTGAACATGAAATAAATTTTTCATCCCACCATCTCGGAAAGACTATTTTTGCTCTTCGATAACTGAGCGGAAAAGTCGTTTTTATCCTCTAGAGAGGTAAAGTAAATTTGAATTTAGAACATCGTGTTTACTAGGTTTGTGAACTCAAAACATCATTAAACCTATTTACTTCTACCTCTACGGTGCCGAATTTATCATACAACTTTTTTTTAATTCATGAAAAACTCAGACTCGTAACCTCCTTGGTGTACTTTTTTTTTAATTTGCTTTGCGTGCATCAATTTTTTTCACGTCATATTGTTGACATTGTTGTTGAATTTTTATTTTGTTGTATTTTATTACTAGTATTAATACACATATTATACAGCCTCCATGGCGTAGTGGTATTGAACGCGGCCGCTACGCAGGAGGCACGGGTTCGATCCCCGCTCAGTGCAAATATTTTTTATGCATGAAAATGGGTATTTGCAATGGTCTGGTCGTGCCTTGGAGAGCACGTTAAGCCGTCGGTCACGGATGCCATACGAACATCTATGGCAGTCGTTACGGGTAGTTGGAGCCCTAAAAAGTTCAACAACAACGGTCTGGCTGCAATGCTTCGATATCGCCTAATGTCATCATTGGGTTGTGGAGGTCAGATGGCAGTCGCTTCACGGCATATATCGAGGTCCAGCCAAATCCGCAGTTAAGACTGGTAAAGCGGACCCCGGACTCCGAGGTGAAAGCTTCGGATGCTGACTGGGAATTAACGCTAGGAAGGAGAAGCATTTCATTATTTCCTCGCTGAGGTGGGATGAAAAGTTACGTGTTGCACTCGAGTGCAAAGATTTTTCACCTTGTGCTCTTTTGATTCCCTCGCTAACGCTCAAGATTCTAATTTGTGAATCACTCGCTACGCTCGTGATTCAAATTTAGAATCTTTCGCTTGCTCGGTCATCAAAAATGAGCACGCGGTTAAAAAGCAACTTTGCACTCTTGTATAACAAATAACTATAACTACTTAAGTAAGTACCTAGTAAATTTATGGTCATAAAGTGTTAATGACTACATTAATACTGACTCCAATCATTCAACTTGGTCTGAAGTCAATTCTCTAATAAAAAGATGTTCAAAATTCAGTCTCGATGTGTCAAAATCAAATTAAAAGTAAGTAGATATCCTCGCAAATCTCGCAATACAATTTTCAAGAAAGAGCATTGACATAGTGATCGTTTTTAATATTAGATCGATGCGAAATGCATTAATAATTTTTTACTGACCCTCCCTTTTTGACATAGTGGTCGGTTGACATTTGGGAGATGAAGTGTAGATTAGATCGAGACTGATTTTTAAACATCTTTTTGCTGTTATTTCTAATTAAATATTGTCCACATCATTCATTGCAAAATGTGCCTACAAAATTGCTGCTTATTCATACGTATTAAGTACTATTTATTGTGTCTGTGTACTCCTCCATAAAAATTATAAGGTTTTGTATCTATTATGTATATGTATTTAACGTACCGTGAATTCATGACAGTTCAAAGAATAGGTCACAAATTCAAAATCACAAAGATACACTTCCTAATTCCTAAATGTAACGGATCGTTTGATAAAATCTTAAAGTTAACCCTGAAATACTCGTGACAGTTGAAAGGTGACTATTTTAATGTCACTAAGATGATACAAGAGCATTTTATCTCGTGAGTGGAGTACAACGATTGCAAAATATAAGGCAGACCGTTGAGCGTTGCGCGCAATATACTTGCGTCGATTCGTTCGTCCCCGGTGACTTGATTGTTTGTTGTATGAGGGAGCGAGTACGAGGCACTGACAGGCGGCGCGCCGGTCCGCACTCACTACCAACCAATACCATAGTCTATATCAGACCAGACCAACCAGTGTTTGTAAGATCGTTGCGGCAGACAGCCTCTTGCGGTGCGACGCACGTTTACCTGTCTTAAAAATATATTTTACAGTCTGTTCTTTGGCGCGAAAATCACAATGTCCGCTACAGACGAGCTCAGTGGCATTCTTTCGAGGAGACAGGAGATTAATGATAAACTAGAAGAGGGTGTGGAGGTTAAGCCGAAATATAAATTCATAAACGTTTATACAGAATTTCACGAGTTCTCCAGGAAGGAAATAAAACAATACGAGGAGACCTTCAACAAGTAAGTCTCTTTTTAATTTTGTTAAACTTGATCCAAAGGGATCGGCAAAAACACATCTTTGCAGTAAGTTGCATCTTTACCGGCTTCGTGTTATTACTTTATAAGTATCTTATGCTTAAAATAATATTATTTAAGTGTTTTAGTTAATGATTTTGTAAATAACATATTATTGTAAAAGTTATAATAGTACTTATAGTCTGAAAATATAAATTAAGCATTGTGGAGCTTCAAAGCCGCTAAAACTTTGCGCCCTCTGTTCTAACTTTTTACTAATGGAAATAAAGGTCAAAAGTCACGTAGGTATAGTTTCAGTTATTTAATTCTCTTCATCAGAATAGTGTTAATATAAGCTAAAGAAATAATTTATTTGAGTTTCAAGTTTATTTTCAAAAGTAGGTAGATAAATATTTATAGTAATACGCTACATCCACTGAATGATGTTACAGTAAAGCCAGCCTAATTGCGCAGTTATGACACAGAATAAAATTTATGATTTGTACATAATATGTATATAGAAAGAAATATATATTATTTAAGACAGTAAATAAAGTAATCAAGAGGGCATGAGGCCAGTTCTACCACTAATGGCGTTATATTAAATGTCTTGAGTTATTTTCTTGTTGAACTTATCATTTTTAAGACAAGAAGAAGTTCATTGTTTATTGTTTTATTGTTTAAATAAATCAGAAACTATTTATTTTACGTGCAGGTACAGCTTTGATAACGGAATTTAATTAATTTTATTTCTATACATATTGCTATTCTATATTGGTTGACAAAGGACCATAATCAATTCTTGACTGGGGAATGATTTACGATCTATCATCAGTATCACGACATACTCGTATCACTTTACCTGGCATCCGTACTGCCGTGAACCTGTGTAGGGCATCGGCAAAGGTTTGCCGAAGCTTTGGCTAAGTATTGGTTTAACAACATTTCGGGAATACTTAGCCATTGATTCAATGGGGAAAAGAAGATCATAATACATAAAAAAGTGTACCTATTTAGTTTATTAGTGACACAACGACAAAAGAACGCAAATACCTAATTAAAGCTGCCTCACAATTGCTTATTGACTGTCGTTAAGTAGGTATTTAGGTATTTATCAGTTATATATTATTGTTATTATAGCTAGGTATACCTATATTACCGCAATATTTTGATAGCAACAAGAAAAAAGTGAAAGTAAAACAATTACTTACATAAATTTAGTTCAAATTTAAACGTAAGATTAGTTAAAAGAGCAATTTATTAGGTGAAATGACAACGCATCGTCGTGGGAGACAAAAATGAATAGGAGTCACGTCATATTTACGACAATTATAGTTTACATTATCGCGCACTTTCATTTAACCAGCTAGTAATGAAATAATACTTCACATTACATATTCACACGGGATTATTAAGTGAGATTAACACAATCAGACATATTCCTGTTTAGAGTGTATGTATAAGCTTAAGAGTTCATTTTGAGATTACTATTTGAAATTGAACTATAAACACTAGAAGCAATGGAAGGGTTAATAGTGAAAAAATGTTCTTATAATTCATAAAATATGATGTACTCTTTGTACTTATATTATATTTAAACAACATAGGTACATAAATATTGGTAAAGGAAACGGAAGTCAACTTATGGCGTGTAGATTAAATTCGAACGATAGGAACAGCCCGCATAACTGCTGTGACATTTACTAAACTAATCATAAAATATAATGTAATTATTGTTACTATAAACATTGCAAACAATCAACTAACTGTCTACATTATGTTTGTCACTAACAATTACTAGTCATTGATATTGTTAAAACAAAATCTTGTTCAGATTTAAATGAAAACAATAACCGATTGTTTTAAATTCCTATTATAGATTTCATTTGTACAGAGGGTAGAGTATGCAGATGGATAGCAATGAACTGTTTCCGTTAGTCGCCGAAGAATATTCTTAAAATCTGAAGCTTAGGCAATGTAGTATTTTCTAAAAATGATTTAGATTTTAGTAGTTTTTAAAACTCGTTTAAAATCTCGAATAATGTTTTCTGCAGGCATACAATGACGATTTATAAAATGGTTCAGTTTCGGAGAAATCCTATCCCGGGGGATACCTAGATATGGAGCTATTCACACAATATAGCATCATTCCTCTCCTCCCTCAGGATAGCGGCCCAAAACTCGATCGCTTGTAAGCGCGTCATAGTAACTAACGATGCTGATCTAGTCTACTTCTGTGCTGAATGACATATTTTTTGAAAGAAAGAAAGAAAGAAAGAAAGAAAGAAAACATTTTATTTATGCATTTTATTATATATTTTATTTATTTATGAATATTATTTCAGGCGTGCCTTACTTAATTCATTTTTTCCGAGAAACGAATGTCGCATACAGCTGCGTAAAATGATCATAAGTTAAATTAGTCATCTTTCGTGCAAAACCAATGGTAAGTAGGTACTAAACTAAGCTACAACCATGACTCAATGTAGTTACGTGTGTAGATACCACGTGTATGACCTACCGAAGACTGCAAGTGACAGTCATGTAACTGAGGTGTATGCCCTCTAATCTGCAGAACAACTACTGCAAGGAAAATATTTACTTTGTTCTTTATAGACGGTGCAGTTTAACTACAGATTCCTTATCCTTGCTTTGTGAGTTTAACATACATTTTGTACTCAATGTAGTTAGGTAGTTATGTTATCGTAATTTTTTCGTCGTCTACTAATTTTTAGAATTAATACTTTTATTTCTGAATGTTAAATTAATTCAAATGCAGTGCAATCTTAAATGTTGCTAAATAATCATTTATGAATTACCTTGAACCACAGCAGAACGATATCATGTATGTAATGTACATAAAAATGAGACTGCTAACGATAAAATCAATGTCCGCTTTCATGAGTCACAATACTTGACACGCACCCTTTGGACCGTTTTATTACGAGCTTCCGTTCAAAATATTAATCAATGAACAAACTCAACAAACACGTAGGTACTTAGTAGGTCATTATCGCAATGAATCAACGCCGTACACACAATCACTTCTCAGGACACTAGTGTGACACTAGACAGGTGGTCGACAACTTCCCACTTCTTGTTATATCATAAGTGAGAATTTCCGTCAAAATGATTAAAGCGTTACTCATTAGTTCTTAAAATGTTTGATAAAAAGGTAAAAATGGAGTCATCGTTATGTGACACGTTTCCTGATTTTTCATAGGCGAATTCATCAAGTTACTAAGTATTGTCTATTGTTACTCAATTGTGTGGGACTGAAAGTCTTCTTTAGCGAAATCTGGGTGTTGTAACTCTGTTTACCTTTACATCTACAAGGAAGATACGAAGATACCCGTGACACAGCACAGATAACATAATACTAAAGTAGGTACCCGTGAATACATTCCCTGTAGAGGCACACTAGAAAGTAGAGTTCGTTAGACGAAGATAGGGGTATTCTCCCGTGTAACCTAACCATAAGCAGTATGCATTAATTACCTACCAAATATTAACAAATCCAGTGACCAAATCTTTTCCTAAAGTATTACATACTACACGCATGTAAATCTAGTATTTGGCCTTTTCACTTTCGAAGACCTTGAAATCAAATAAACATAAAGCGTAAGCCACTAAAATTTAACGGCACTTAAGTTTGCTCTTAATTATACTTTAACACGCAATTTTTATCGTTTTGCGAGAAATCATGATGTATAATGAATATTATGTACTTACTAATATTGAAATAGTACATTCCGAAGGTGACCGCTTACGGCAAATGGAAACGCATGCAGCAGATACGCCGCAGGTACCCATTTCTTGCTAAACTCCGATATGGATAAAGGGGACTGTTGAGATGAGAAGCCGCAATGAATTACGAGTACCTATCTGCTGCGTGCGTCTGCAGTTATCGTATGCGGTCACCTGCGGAATCATACCTTTAAACTTAACACACTCGTGCCTTGTTTTACTTATTCATAAGACATTTAAATAATCGAACGATAGGTAATAATATAATCAATAATCATAGACACGGATGTATTTTATTTAAATGTGAAAAGGTTTGACCATATTTAGGAGATTAGTATGACGTTGATTACCTACTAATAGATTTCCTATCCTAATATTGCCAGTGAGATGAAGTCTTTTCAATTTTATTACTATCATTGAGGCTATAGCTGTGGTGTCTTTGGACACCGGAATTCACCGGATGTATTGTGCCTACAAAGACCTTCGGGGCCCATGTCTACCTCACCTGCTTACCTACACCTGATTGGCTGACGAGGTTCTGGTCTGTGCTTTCCTCTTTAGGTTGGGGGTTATGATGGCAGTCACAGCCATAAAAGCAAAAATGAACCAAATTATGGAAATGCCAGCAGGACCTCGATTTTGCTAAAGCAAAACTACGGACCCTGGAAAGAAATCCATTTATTATAGATTCTAAAGTAATGCAGTTAAAGTCTAAAATTAAATGCCATTTTTTGCAGTGTCTGTGGTAGGTATGACGGTGGTTTTGCTTTAGCAGAATCGAGGGCCATGTATGGAGTAGAACTTCACCAACAGTTTTAATCATAGTAGGTACGATGTGGTTTACAGTTGAGGAAAATATAATTCTACGTCATCACAAGGACAAAGGCCTAAGTTAGATACAGGACTAACGTAACAATTGGCAGTAACATAATAATTAATATGTACCTACTTAATGGTGATAGAATAACCACTATTACTCACAAAGCATGACTTGGCCTGCGAAATGATAAAATGCACGTAATTGAATTTTAATCGTAGCAGGTAACTAGGTACCTATTTTAAGTAGGTATATTAAATTAATATTTTATTGTGCTCTTAACATTGAATATCATTAATTAATTATACTTACACTCGTTTTACTATTTTTAATCACTTCTTTATGCAAATTAAAACCGATTTTTGATGTGTGTTGCATATCTTGCACTTGCATAACATCGTCTACTACGAAAATAGTAGGTACCTACAGTCAACAACAAAAGTACGTTAATTAATATATTTTAATTTAAGTATTGACCACGTTTGCTGCTTAGCCTTTAAAAAATAATAAACAAATCATGAAATATGTTAACTTTGTCTTCTGTTTTATTAAATTGTTTTATTTTATTAAATATCAATTATTCGTATCCAAAGATGTTTTTAATTATGTAGTAGTTTTATGTTTTTATTTTATAAAATTTTATTGCTAAACAACTTTTTTCGTTGACTGTATCTACGAACCGAAATACATAAATGCATACCTACTCACGTGTAGGCAATTTATGCAGTTATGAAAATCTTGCTAACTATAAAGCAAGACTTTCAACACCTTTTAAGTTAGGTAGGTACACCAAATATCAGAGTTCAACAAAACTATTTTGGTCAGAACATAAAAATTTAATATTGGCTACGATACGAACTATAATTGTTTATGTTTTCCGTATGTTCATGTCCCATATTACACATGTATAAACCGCGAAAACAGAGTGGCGTAAACAGTATTATTGTCCATCATTTTCAAAGTAAGCACCACGCACTAAATGGGCTGCTGCTCCTGGTTAAAATTAAAATGTAGACTGCATAGATAGATAAAATTGGCGAATATTAAAATTTTTGCCCAAAGAGGGTGAGGGGCTCAGACTAAAAGAATAGTATTCTTTTAGTCTGAGGGTGAGGGGTTATAGGTTAATATAATAGATATGGCAAGATTGGCAAGTTAGTTACTTTTGTAAGAAGGAACATGTTTAACATAGAATACAATAATTAAAGTCTATGTAGTTTATTGGGTGTATTTGTATAGGTCCCTACAGGTTTAGATTCCTTCTTTTATCATTTTTCATTTTATTTTTTAATATTTTTTTTACACAACGTCATCGTCATCTAAAGACCCCATAGCATAGTAAGCATAGCTAAAGTAGCTAGTTTTAGGGTTCTAGAATACGGATAAGCATACCTTCTTTGATACATTTTTTTCTAAACACATGCATAAAGTTTTACGTAGAAACTCTCAGACCAATGCAACGGGAATCGAACCTCCGACGTAGTACCTAGTTGAATGCTCTACCGGCCACAGAGGTCGTTAGATGTATGTAATATTACTAGAGAAATGAGTATAATACGAACAATCACACGATCACTCAGTTAAGACAGAGTTTAGTTTCATAGACAATTTACATTCTATCTGTGTTGCAATAATGTTCACTCTGTGGTTGCATTGCAATGCATCCGCGCAGTGCAACTGCGTTCAATGTACATTCATGAATCAATGAAATTGTGGCTGAATTCGAATTAATGATATTTATTTTAAAAAATGACTAGAAACATTGATATTTTTAAATCCAATGATGCAGTTTTAGTCCATCAAAATCAGGCCTGGAGACACTTTCGAGTAGGCTACTTTTAGCTATTCCTCATAGTTTTGGGTATGGTCAGTTGGTCACCATTGTCACCAACACCCCCTTGAAAAATTCACTTTGTATATGATATCTCTTCATATCATCAAAAACATCATCCATCCTGTGAGCCATTCTCCAACTCAGTTGGGGTATGCGTATGCCATAATTCCTACATCTAGTAGAAAATTTATATTATGAAAATAGGTAATATTAAGTACATAAGATATACTTAGTGTTTAACAGTATCTGTAGTTAATATAATTTACAAAAAAAAAATCTAATGTTTATCCGTAGTCTAGACCCATTTCACAAGCTATGCTTAGTTGAGTTGAGACTTGAGACTAACTAGTCCCAGAATATATTTTTTATACGTTTCAAGTGTAGATATGAACGAATCAACTTTTTTATAGGCAAAATAGATGAGGGCTTGCTGGCAATATACCAAAACTTTAAATTGAAATGTGCTTACGTAACCAAACTTATTCGATGTTTTGATCATATAACATCTGCAATAGCCGCATTACCTGTGCAATCATGTTGCAGACATTTTAGAAAGAATCTTGCTTACTAAATAATTACACTTAATTTCTTTTAGGTATGCAATAGCTGTAAATGATAGCCAGTCGGTAATGATCCAGAGAGGCTTAAATTGACCTATGCAAAGTATAAAGTTACATGAGATTATGAAATCAAATCACTTTTTTTTTGTATCTTATTCGCTAATACCCATACGTAACGTAATACATAGGCTATAATAAATAACGCTTTAAATGTTTTAAGAGACAACAATAAACACAGAGTCATTTCTCTAGAATAAGGAAAAAAGTTACAACAAGTTTTATTAAATTGCCCTCCCATAAAGTATAGAATTTGCAGAAGTACCTTTAGACTTTAGGCCAATCTAAATTCAATCAAATAACAAATTCTGACCGTTCGTTATTAAAATAATGCCACATGTTTAGAGGCCATACCTACTTATTATGAGGCTAATTTAAAAACAACGAAGAATGTGTGACGGTTTAAAGTAATTGAGATATCAACAATTGCAAAGTCAAAGGTTGATTACTTTCGGACTATACAACATCGACCTCATTCTTAAAACATTTGAAGTTACTACTCCACAATGAATTAACAATGGCGCTATATAAATATATACTACAGGGTAGCGTTACATCGTCATAAATGTTTGTTAAAAGGTAAAACGGTTGTGTAATTGTGTAATAGGTATAAGAAGGTAACTGTGTAGTGTGTAGTACCTACCTACGAATTCCTACTACTCACGCCTTTTTCCTTCCGAGGTAGGTAGACAGTAGTGCGGGCTGTAGTATATGGTAGCATCTGCTCTGAAGCTCTGAAGCGTGTAGGTAGGTACAGTACAGAATACTTCACGAGCTTCCTCAACTATCATTATTGCTCGGGATATATATCTTGGACCTAAAAATGTACTCTATACGCGCAGTACACGTTTCTTGGGTGTCTTTTGAGGATAGCACAAGGAGCAACTGCGGTGGACGAGCTGAAATTCGCTAAGCACAATAGATTACCTATTACAAAATCCACGCACGCCAGGGCCTCATTTGTCTCGCGATTTAGGTCCAAGATACGTGTCCCTGTCATGTAAGCTCAAGATAGAAAGCAGAAATTTTCAGTTAAATTAAATATTTAAAATTGAAACACCGACTGTTTATTTTACTACCATTATGTTTATACGACGGTGCCCTTCACCTTTTGAAGTGTTTAGTATGGGGCGTTTTGCGGTTGTTATTGAAATTCATGCGCATTGAATTTAAATTATTGTGTACCGCGCGGAGTTGCTAATTAATATTGCGTTGTGCGTGACCGTAGGTCCCAAATTGAATGAAACAATCCCTTTTTAAGAAGCGTGTCCCGCTGTTCCCAATATCCTTAGGTAGGTACGTAAAAATATCTCGCTTTAAAAAATCAAAGAAGCACAAATGGAAAACGCAGAATCAGAAATGGAGTCCTTAATAGTAGCTTCTCCTGAAAATTATGTCAACAAGCGTATAATATTTAAATACATCAAGCCCCTAACTAATCCCAGTAGTGCTTAGTTTTGATGAATATCTACGCAGTAGCTCAAAGTTTACGGAATTCATTATTGCCGTCTGGTCTTCATAAGTAGGACACAGTGATGGCATTTTGGTACTATTGCCCTCATTTACGCGGGTGTTTATTGGATAGTTCCAAGTCCTAGTTATTTTATTAGGTCATTTCGTGCATAATAAAGGCAATACGCGACTTTTATGGTATTCGAGATACTTTTTATAGTTCATATTGTAGATGCATATTATTTCATCGTATAAGCTCCTACAGACCTAGTGTTATAGGGAATTTCCTATATAGAGAAATTACATAAAAATCTTGTATGTTTACTGTCTCAAGCAAGATCACATTATTCAAATTTCGTCAATATTCATAATTATATTTAGTGACAAACGTCAACTTTTATGATCCATAAAATTAGTCATTCATGTTTTTAAAACGGAAATTAATACGACTTATAATGGGGCACGTCATTCATTAGATAATTGTTTAGCGTTTAAATGACTATATTGGTTACTTGCTTTAATACATCGTAGTTAGTAGTAGGTACTTAGTTTTAAACATTATACTGAGTCAAAGTTTCCCGGTACAAATTACCCATAGTAGGTATGCTGTGGTTTTGGGAACTCCCTTACATACACACTTACTGCGGTGATTATGTAATATTTATTATATCCTTCATCCTAGCGTTTATTCCCAGTCGCATCCGAAGCTTTCATCTCGGAATCTGGGGTCCAGTCCACTTTACCAGTCTTAATTACGGATTTGGCTGAACCTCGATATTTCCCGTGAAGCGACTGCCATATGACCTCCACAACCCAATGGTGACATTAGGCTATACATTATACATATCTCTAATTAAAATTAACATCATCCCTGTGGTGACCACACCATCTCATCCGAAGGGTGTCGTAAGAGGCGACTAACGTAAAAATTCGCAGAAGATATCACTGCAAGAAAAGGAGAACTTGAAATAAAACCCTGTACCAATCCTTCTGGCCAGCATGAAAACTCTAGGCCAAAAAAGCCTCCCAACATTTAAGAAGAGGCCTATGTCCAGGGTCCAGCAGTGAACTGCGATAGGCTAATTGATTGATATTGTACCTATCTGCGGGAGGTAGATTATTACATATCTACAGATATAAAAAATAAGACGCTAGTCGCTATAGGGACATATCAATTTCATTACTTAAGCACCACCCTAGCCTACCTACTAAAATTGTTTCATACCTTGTTCCTAAAATTTATTTTTATTTTTTAAATAAAATACTATTCTTTTATTCTGAGTAAAATACCTATTGGCGTAATTGTGTTAATTTTTTGTTTATAATAATATATTTATATGTATATAATAAAATAATTAATTAAGTGAAATTAAATTTTTAATAATGTACTGATTTACATAAAAGTCAAGCTATTTACCTAGGTATATGAACAAGTAAACTTGCTTTGTTGTTGTTGATTGTAGCTAAGTATCACATTATGTAACTAAACCCCTGAATAATTGAATGATTTGAAAAGTCAGACATTTGATAATTACTAATTAGGCAAGCATCTATTTGGTGATTTTATTTTCTTGGATTGTGTGATTATTTAGAGAATTAGGCAGTTAAATTACCCATTATCATAATATTTCATTCAATTGATCAAAACATTCTGAACTTGAGACCTAACGTGTTAATTTTCGGATTTATTACCTAAGTACAGTTTTTATTTTCTGGTTCTATTGTATTTATGTAGGTCAGCTATACTCTAAGTGTGTTCCGCGGAACCCTAGGGTTCCGTGATACCTCTGTCGGGGTTCCGCAAGAATTTAGAAATAAAAAAATCAAAACACCTCTCTCTGGTCGCTCCGCGGCTGTGCGGACTCCGCGGCCGCGCGGAGACAAAACGCTATGAATGTTATTTATTTATTTATTTGTATTTGTATAAGCTTGTGTTACATTAGCTGGTACAATATCTCATAAGTTTGGTCTCAACAATTTTATACCTGTACAACGCGTTCGCTCTAAGTTTGCCGGTCTGTGGAATGCGCGTACCCTCCCCCACTTGACAACAAAACTTATAATGTGTCATAGTTTTACCCAAATATCTAATGTACACAATTTTTATTGTTACAATTAAATAAAAAATTTCGAACGTCATACACTCATACCTATCGCCAGCGGCAAACTTAAAACGAGCGGGTAGTATACTTGTAAGCGCTCAGTCTCTTTGATAAAAGCCGCCTCTGAATTAGACGCTATAGTTGTCAACAAGCGACTTTCGTCTCTAACTTCAAAGGATAAAGTCGATATTGTTTACAACGCTATTTTTAAATTTCTGTTTTTATTTTTGCTTTTTGTTTATCAAAGGTGCCGACTCGAGTATTTTCGAGAATATTTGAGATCGAGTCTAGGACTAAGTATAAAAGCGGCGATCGCGCGTTGGCGTCGTCAGGTGATGATTAGCGTTCGGAGCGATAAGTTACTACCTACTTACAAGCTCGCTAGCGAGAAACTAGTGTTCATTGTTTTACTGCCTGCTGTATTCTGTTGTCTCAGTTTTATACATTTCTTCCCTGTAGGTTCTAAATTTAGTCTCTTATACGCAGTAACGATTGTGCATTATTTAAACCCCACTATCCTGACTTGTAACATTATAAATAAAGAAGAATGGAACGTTGGCTTAAAGGTGTTAAACGTGTTCCAACAACATCTTCTAATGACGCTGAATGTTCAAAAGCAATGCGCGCGGAGAATTTAGCAATCACCGATCCAGAAGATGATGCCACGAGTGCCACGACGTCAAGCTCGACGGTTTCAAAGACGAAAAAAAGGAAGTATGATGAATCTTCTAGCAGTTTCGGATTTGTTGATTCCAACGGCTCACCTCTCTGCATGCTCTGTAGTAAACTGCTTCCTAATAGTTCCATGGCACCTGCCAAATTGCGTCGACATTTAGAAACCGTACACCCCGAGACTAAAGACAAGAATAAAGAATTTTTTGTTCGCAAAAAAGATCAGTTATTAGAAAGTCAAAAAAATATGATGCATGTAACACAAACTACCAACGAAAAGGCCACGGAGGCATCATATTTAGTTAGCTATCGCATTGCACAAGCAGGTGAAGCGCACACTATCGCTGAGAAATTAATAAAACCATGTGTATTAGACATAACAAAATGTATGCTTGATGAAAAATCTGCAAAGCATCTTTCTACTGTTCCGCTATCAAACGATACTGTTTCACGACGAATCCATGATCTGGCAAGCTACGTCAAACAAAAACTAGTTACACGTCTACAAAATACACGATTC
This sequence comes from Eilema depressum, assembly GCA_914767945.1. NCBI lineage: Eukaryota > Metazoa > Arthropoda > Insecta > Lepidoptera > Erebidae > Eilema > Eilema depressum. The sequence continues at coordinate 9,909,333 of OU612026.1, forward strand.
GCTTTGCAAATGGACGAGTCGACTGATGTCGCTGGTTTGGCTATCCTGCTGGTTATTGTGAGATATATATATTATGTGTTCATCGCTGCTTACAAACACTACCGGGGAAGAAATTTTTAATAAAATAAATATATTTTTTGAAGAACATAATCTCAGTTGGAACAATTGCATTGACATTTGTACAGATGGGGCCAAGGCGATGACAGGTAAAACAGCAGGAGCAGTGTCACGAATGAAAAATAAAGCGCCTAATTGTAGTTCCAGTCATTGTATTCTGCATAGACAAGCACTTGCGATGAAGCAAATGCCGTCTAATCTAAAATTAGTTATGGATGAAGCGGTAAAAATAATTAATTTTATCAAATCACGACCACTACAATCCCGATTGTTCTCATTATTGTGTGAAGATTATGGCAGCAAACATAAAACACTGCTGCTCCATACAGAAGTGCGATGGCTGTCTCGGGGAAAAACTTTAACAAGGCTATTTGAACTTAGAGCCGAGTTACAAATGTATGATAAAACTTGGTTGTTCCGATTGTCTTTTATGGCGGATATCTTTCAAAAACTTAACGAATTAAATTTATCGTTGCAAGGTAAACAGACAACAGTGTTTCAGGCCTATAATAAAATAACTGCTTTTAAAAGAAAATTAGATTTTTGGATCATTTGCATTGGTAAGAAAGAAATAGAAAGTTTTACATTACTCAGTGAGTTTGTTAGCGAAAACGACTCAGAAATGTTTGAAGATAATGTGTTTGAAGAATTGGTCCAATATCTCAGTTCGATGCGCGCATCTTTTGAAAAGTATTTTCCCGAAGAACACAATACAAAAATTAAAGTGAACTCCTGGATTCATAATCCTTTTTTACCCAACTTGGAAAAGCCTGAAAACATGTCAAATGAGATATATGAATCTCTTTTAGAAATGTCATCAGACACAAGTATGGAGTCATTGTTCAAAACGACGCCTCTTAATGATTTTTGGTGCAGAATCCAAGATGAATATGCAATGCTTGGCCAAATGGCTCTGGATATTCTTCTCCCGTTCCCAACTACATATTTGTGCGAAACAGGATTCTCTACCTACGCAGCCACGAAAACAAAATATCGCAATAGACTGGACGCCGAAGCTGATATGAGACTCCAACTTTCTTCCATCAAACCTGATATCAAGCAATTGATGAAAAATAAAAAACAGTTTCATACCTCCCACTAGTTAGATTTTTTCTTTTTTAATGTTTTCTATTATTGTCCTTACCAAGTGGTGAAGTAAATAATAATTAGTAACTGATACATTGTACTTTTATTATGCTGATTAATAAAGAATACACTTATAAAAATAATTGTTTTATTGTAGGGTTCCATCAAGTATTTTGCTTCCCAAAAGGGTTCCGTCATTTAAAAAGTTTGAGAACCACTGATGTAGGTAATAAGTTTTGACGATTATGACTATGATTTTACCTTGGCATTCTTTGTATATTAAAAACAAATCATTAGTATGATACATTTTATCATAATCTTAAATAAATACATAGTAATTTACAAACTATGAATACATATACATAATAGACTTGATAAGAATATTTTGACCATGAACGAAGCAGCCGCGTACTTACGCAAAACAATGTAAATTAGTTAGCACGTAATGTGTCTTAAATACATCATTTCAGAAGATATTCAAATCTCCAGTAATACATAAACATGAAGTCTTGTATATCAGTTAACGTGCCTAGCGCCTAGACAACAAGCGTAGCCTTCTCTTACCTTGAAACGACTTCAAGACAATGCGATTTATTACCGGCTTACCTACCCATGGTAGAGTTTAGCATAGTAAGTAGATACCTACCTTGTAATGTTGTGTATATAGGTATTATATATACACATAGCAATAGAAATGTTACCTACCTAAGCATCATCATCATCTTTGCGTAAGTTTCGGTCGCATCGGAGGTTTTCACCTCAAGAGTCCGGGGCCCGCTTGTACCTATATTCCTAGGTATATAGGTATAAATAGGTGTCTACAAACATCTTGAAGGATATAACAAATCATACTTTTATATGCATCCCGTCCCGTGATAACTGTCTGTTGCGTAAGTACCTATGATATGAACCAGCCAACCTAGCGTATCACAGTCAGTTGCTAATAGAATAAGGGGACATATTCTACAACCTTGATTGTGCCACTCCATTAAACAGTATTCATAGAGCGAACATACACAACTAGTTATATTCTACGTACCTACCTACCTAGACCTACTATGTAGGTATGTGTATTGAACGAAATTAACATTGTTGGCGTGGGTTATTACCATATGTTCTACTATTTGTTCTACTAATAGAACATTTAGGAAAAAAAAATCACATTTGTTCTATTAGAGAGACATTATTTAGAATAGAAAAAGGAGGAAAAAAGAAATATCGTTGGGTGGTTACCGTCTGTTCTACTGTTCCATATGTTCTACTATTTGTTCTACTAATAGAACATATAGGAAAAATAGTCACATTTGTTAATATAAAAGAGATATTATTTAGAATGTACTACTTTTTATCCTAGAACAAAAGAATCATTTAAGTACCTTCAGTAGAACTACTAGGTACATTTTTGTTTACAATCAAAAAGGAAATAAAACATCTGCAAACAAATAAACATAACAAAAACAAGGGACTATCGGAAAGTGATCAGACATTCATAGAGCTTATATAAAGTATTAATTATTATTTTATTAATTCTAAGAAATGCCCTACAGTTATTTCCTTATTTACTAGTTGCAGTTGTGCCTCCAAAATTTCATTGTCATTATTAACACTGTCAATTTGTCTAGACGAAATCTTTTTTCCTTGTCTAATTTTGAATAAATTTGAGATAGTCTCTTCTGCGTCATCTTTTAATATTTGCAAAAGTTGGATTATGTTAACTTTGCGCCGTGAATTACAAGAAGCATTCAGTTTTTTGTTCCAGCTCTCCACAATGTTTGTAGTTCTGTGTCTCTCCGAATAAATACACCAAGAATCAATAAATTTTTCATCTTTTAACCAGTAGTTTTCCATATAAGTGATAAATTTTTTTGTTTTGTTATTTGACAATGCGTTATTCTCGGCTGCTGTGTTGGACATAATGGACATTCTCATTTTAACATATTGCCAACCTTCGTTAATATATTCCCGAGGAAGGAGGGGTAATGATCTGGCCAAGTTTACTTTATTTTTTGACCACTTTGCTTTTGTTACACCAATAGCTTTAGCTTTGCGCCAAATTGCATTCTTAAAATGGAAAAAACAGCCTTTCAAAGTTATTTTGGGAAAAACTTCAACTATTGCACTTCTTGCTGCTTCTTCGTAATCTGAGGTGAATTTTAAAGGGTTCCATGTCGGTATTTGGGATTTGATTATCTCGAATAAAATTATATAAGCGGTCTTCGACATGTGGGTCATTAGTGCGTAGATAACTGGAAATACGTTAGTTTCAGACAATGAACTATTGACATCAGCACATATAACGTAAATTTGACTGAAAGGTTTTGGACAACTCCTAAATGTGCCGTCTCCAAAAAAGTGCGTAAATTCTGGAATTACATTTTGTAATTTTTGGTCACATAAAACAATAATACGTACACCATCGTTACTGTCATAATAATCACCCAGTACCATATTATGAAACTTAGGAGATATTTTCACGTCTTCAGCCCGATCAAAATTTACTTTGTCCATATCTACTCCTTTATTCCTTGCGTTGTACAAAGTATTCTTTACACTCTTGAATTCCGGGAAGTCTGCTATTAAATGAATACCTTGGTCTTTAAGTTTCTTCTCAGCTTTTTTATAATATCTTTTAACGGGTAACGAAAAATCAGCAGACGATGCTAACTCCTTCTTACATTCATGAAGTTGAAAATCAATTACGTTTTTTCCAAAATTAGGGACACAATCATCTTTATGGTTCTTGTTTTTTATTATAGTTGAACCCTAAAAATATGAAATAATAGGGATGAAATAAATATTTCTAAGGCAGTTAAGTGTAAGTTTATTAATATTATTTTTTTCTTAAAAAGTACCTTCACTTATCATTTTTGTACTTACTTTTAAAGTAAGGGATCCAGTACAAGAGTATTTCCCATTAACTCTACGCGAGCATCTCCAAACTTCACCACCAACTAAGTAATCCCTATTTTTGTAATACTGATAGCCACCATGAAGGAGAACTTTACCACGCCCTTTATTAATATACAATAAATCGTCCATTTTTAGAAATAAGTATTTTGAATAAAAATTATAGAATGGAAACCAATTGACAAACCAATTGACACTATTTATTAATCATAATTGTTATTTACAATAACGTTCAAAGAGGATTTATTAAATCTAATGTAGGTACCTCTTTATCTATTTAATTTTCCTTATGTTAAGCGTACGTTCAGACTTGCGGGAATCGCGCGGTTACGAATCGCGCGGTTTCAAACCGCAAAATTGTGATGCTATTCAGACACGCGCGGTTAGTATGCGATTTCCATGCGGGTAATAGCGTCAGTTTCAAAATGGAGGTCGATGAAGAAGTGTGTTTACTGTGGTTGCTCCTTAAGAAAAAGAAAAGAAAAAGGCGGTATTGGGTGCATCCAATATTACGTGACCAATTTCCAAATATCTCCACCAACTCTTGCCAAGCTCGGTTCTTGATAATTTTATTAGAGTAATCATCACACTGAATGTCCCATATTGCAGGTCTCTTCTCCACCTCATCAATAAATAGTTCAATGTCGAAAAGATCCATGGCGTACTCACGAGCAGTGACGTGCTAACCGCGCGGTAGCCGCAACGCAATTGAACGCGAAGTAAAGACTCCATAGTAATGGAACCGCGCGGGAATAGCGCGATTCTATTTTCTGGCGGTTGGGTTGCGGGAATGTCTGAACGATTACTTTATAACTCATACAAAATATAAGAACAGCGCGATTTCCATGCGATTTTGAAATCGCGCGGTTCCAGCCGTGTCTGAACAGGCGCTAATAAAACTCTTTTGAAGAACATAACAACCGGTAATTAGTTTCCTAATTGTTCTATCAATAGAACAACTAGGAAATCGATTCCTGATTGTTCTATTAATAGAACAAGTAGGAAAACGATTCCTAATTGTTCTATTAATAGAAACGAGTAGAACAAACGTGATTATTTTTTCCTAAGTGTTCTATTAGTAGAACAAATAGTAGAACATATGGTAATAACCCTGTTGGCGTGTAGTCGGTCAGGTCAAGGTATAATATTCAAGAGTAGAATGCACTACATAACATAAGTTGGTACGTAGCCTTAGGTACCTCTTACAATATTGCTTTACTTAAGGGCATATTCTTTACAATTTTTGCTTCACTTATTTCTGTGTGATTCTTATTGAAGGAAAGGGAGTGGAATAGATGAAAGATTTTTTTGTATTTGTATCCTAAGTTCTTAAGTTTACGAGAGGCACAGGTTTTTGTTGTTTTCATAGAATTTTTATGTGTGGATCCGACAGACATCTTTTTTATAGATTAGAGGTATCTACCTCTTCATTCGTATTAAAATCTATCTAGATTTTAATATGAATCCTAATAAATAAAATAAATATAAATAAGTTAAATAACATTATAGAAAGAGACAGTTGGGTAATGCAATATTTCATCATAATAGTATTTTAATTCTGCCAGTTATAAGATTAATGACTGTAGAATATATGTCTAAAGCTATAATTTCAAAGAGGGCATATCTCCTAGATATCAACCTAGAGTTGTGACCTTTTCCAAATTATTGCTATTTCGTAGACAATAGAATTCATAATTTTTGAAAAGGGCACATCTCCTAGATATCAATCTAGAGTTGTGACCTTTTCCAAATTATTGCTATGTTATGACGTAGACGTAGACAATAGAATTAATATCAGAATTGAACCATTTTGGAACGAAAATGTGTATGGAAGCACGTAGATTACGTTTTCATGAAAAAACGTAGGTAATGCCAAAATATGCGACGTTGCCCTTTTAGAAATTGCATATTCAATTACATATTTATTTTGACTTTTGAGGGTCAGTTCTAGAGAGGTGTGGGTAGATGATATAGAGCGCGACCGACAAGGTGGTGATATTAGCATGTTGAATATTTTTGCGGATAAATGGCAAATTACGTAACCAATCAAACATAATATGAGGTTGGGAAAGTCTACTGGATACTGAGTATGACAGAATTGCGACTGAGATGTTGAGGGATGGTTGGATGTCTTCCGGTGGACTGTTCAACCTGTTTCGTTGATGGCTGATGGCAGAACCGGGAGACTAGACTAGACAAATGACTAAGGCTAGCAGCAGGAATGTAGCAGTTATCGCTGAATTATAATAGCTTTGTAAGTAGGCAGTTGGAAAATTAAGTATGGCATTTTAAATTCATATAGGATACAAAGTACTTAGGTAGGTACTAATATACACACGTTAACCCTAATACTTAATACCTATCTCTTATTTAGTAATTTTGTGATATCGCGACTATGATGTGGAATGCCCAGGCACGATTTTAGAAGAAGCGGTTTTTATGTCTCAGGACTTTTCCTTAACACCAAAATGTGTCAATGTATTATGTGTAGGTAATTTGGTATTTGTAGACTAAGAAAAGGCTTATGATAAGCTAGACAGGAATGAGTTATAGAAGTTAGCTATTTATCCATGTATGGGGTGGACAACTTCCTGATATGGGCTCTGATGAAGTCATGAATTCATTATACATACATGGATCCCAGAGCCTATGATAGGATTAATGACGCCTACACAAACTAGTTTGATTTATTTATATTAGGTAGCCAACATCAACTTTGTTCTCTTCGGGTTAATCGACTGAGTTATCCCTCTGCTAGATCGAGATCCTGAGCTCTGCTCAGTACCTACAGTCGAAATCCTCCTATAGCGAGTTACATAAGTTTGCTTCTTTATCCAACGAGCCAATACCCGGTTGCATCGAAACCAAAGCTTGCACTAGTACTCTCACCCCTCAATAACGAGAGAATAAACTGTGCCTGTCAATCAGCAGATTTACCAGGCTAGCAGGTGATCTAGACGGGGCCCCATAGGTACCTACACACCCAGGTACTTACGTAGGTGACATGAGCTATATCAGAGAAACTTTGAACTGGCTACGTGGGCAGGGGACAGTCTGTGTCATATTTATGTCATATCCATAAAATTTGTACGCATATGGAACGTAGAATATTAAAAACATATTGTGCATAATCATTTTTGGCCTCATAAGATTACATAAGAGAAATAAAATGGACACACGCATCTCACATTTCATATTGATAGGGATTAATTGCAGATTCAATCTTAGATAATAAGATTGTCCAAAGTGAAGAGAGTTCCTCTAAGCTTCCGTTCGCGTTAATACTTAGAATATTTCTGTTTCGTACAAGTATTTTGCGCAGTAAACGTAACTGACGATGTAGGTAACCAAGTAGGTGAAATATGTGAAACTTTACGTGCTCAGCATAACAACAAGCCCTTACCTTGTCACGTGTGCTAGACGTTTGAAAAAACGATTACGGTACCGTACATATGCTATGGTATGGTAGGTTTAGTACATAGCTAAATATGACACAACCACATTGCATTATCATTGGGAAACCCGGAATTGACTGGGTCACTGGGCATCGTAAGTACATCGTTACATTATAAAGTACCTAACTAACAACCTACCTAGATCTCTAAAAAAGACTAGATCTACCTTCTGCTGCAGCGAACGCTTAGGTGACTTCCTCATCTCCCGCTACGCACATGCACTGACCTATTATATTTCTTTTGAGGAAAGACAAGATAAGGTTATCGGTCAAATTATATGATATAACCATGATATAATACCTACCTAATCCCTCTTGTAACTTTCCTAATGCATGAATAATGATGAGACACAGTTCATTGAATGAAATTGATGGTCTTTGATTTTCATGTGAATATGCAAATCAAGGTAAACTAATACGACGATAGACGGTGGAGCTGAGCGAAAGTGTGGCATATTTCTACGTATATAAATTAGCATTCCCCATACATACATGACACTTTGAATAACGTAACGGTTTCATTATTATCGACCGTATTCTGGTAGAATGGGTTTTCTTTGTAAATAGATAAGTCACATAAGCGCTTTCTACTTAGATACTTATAACGTGTATAATAATATCGATAATAACTATATTTTCGTATTTTCTCTAGACCTACATAGGAATGATTACCACTTCTTACCTATACTTATTAGTTCTTTGTTTACTATAGAACATGTGCCTAGGTATTTGCCTATTTTCTAGATAGGTACGTAGGAATAATATTCATAGTTAGTACCTACCTACCTACTCAGTGGCGAGGGTTCCCTGTAACTCGATTTCTGCAGGCTTGTTTTGCAAAGGGTAGAGATGTGTAAATTTAAACTTTGATAAATAAAAAAGTTTCACCGGCTTCCCTTTTGAAATTTTCACTCTTCGCCACTGCTATCTACTGAGTTTTTACTATCAAACATGTAGCATCGAAACGAGTTTTCCTATTTTCTCTAGACACGTAGCAGACAAGTTTACTGCAATCCAATCAATCGATAAGCTTCAAGTGTCTAATCATTGGTATTTAATTGTTTCAGATTTGACGAGGGCCGTGATGGATACCTTGACTTAACGGAAGTAAAGCGAATGATGGAGCGGCTGGGAGCACCGCAGACTCACCTTGGACTAAAAGCTATGATCGCAGAGGTTGATGAAGATGGAGACAACAGAATCAGCTTTCGGGAATTTTTACTTATTTACAGGTACGTTTTATTATCTTCTTCCGTTGAGCGTGAGAAGTAGAACAGTAGAGGTTCCTACGTCTACTGCTGACAGTGACAAAGGCGGAAAATTTCAAAAGGAAAGCCGGTAGAAAAAGTCTTACTTTTTATAGAACTACCATAGCAATTTTGAATGGAATTAAAACAGGCAGGCATTGGTTTGTAGTGCAAACCGGTAGAAATCGGGCTATAGGGACCCTTCGTCACTAGTAGGAAAGTAATTCGAATCGGTAAAAATAGCTATCCTCTAGAGAAAACCACATACCTAAATAACATGAGGTTGTGTTCATTTCGGTGTAGGTTCCATGTGTATGCGATGTAGGTAACGGTGACCATATTCATTCTAACTTGACTGTTTTGTTAGTGTTGCAACTTGCAACGCGTGATATCGACCAATCCAATTTATTTAGGCGACTCTAATAGGTTAAGAAAGAGACTATAATAGGGTTCTAAACAATGAGAAAATATTATTATTAGTAGGTAGGTACCTATATTGTATGTACCTACATAGCCTACTTATTATTAATATTTAGTAGGTAATCTTATCCTGTTTTAATTTAACATGGTATTCAATAAGTAGGAAGTTATGCATACTGCAAGCTAAATATTATACAATACTACTGTGATTATTTATTTTAACCAATTGTCCGCAATGAAAACGTGTTACGTTTTAATTTAGAGGTTAGATACTTATTTTTGTATTAGATACCGACCTATATGTGCAAAAGGTATGATTCCAAAGCCGACCGCATACGACAACTTCATACGCATGCAGCAGATACAGCGTAACCTAGCTATTAAGGTCTCTGCATACGTAACGGATTTTTTCGCGGACGGGACGGGGACGTGAAGTTTTGGAAATATCGTTTCATACAAAATGTATGCGGCAATGCTATGCATATGTCACGGGGCCACGGACGGGACGGGACGGGATGGGCCGCATACATTTTGCTTCACGTCCCGTCCCGTCCGTGAAAAAACCCGTTACGTATGCAAAGACCTTTACTTGTAAACTCCGATACCGATAAACGGGGCTATTGAGGAGCCGCAATTAATTACGCGTATGTGCTGCGTGCGTCGGCAGTTTGCTTAATTTTTTCAAATGTTTTCAACAGCTAAGTAGGCATCTAGCCTCTAAAGTCTAGACTCGTGACGATGACTGTTTAGATCACAGAAAGTTTAGGTTAAGATGATTGATCCCTGCATCTTAACAACTCCTAATTTATATATTTTATTATCTACATTAAAATAGGTCGACATTTTTAATTAGCGGTTGTTGAGTGTCTTCGGAGAACCGAAAATAAACAAAATGCGTAGAGTTCGTCTCTAGTGTCTATACAATACAACCAGGTTCAGAAAATCAGCATTTACATTTTAACATTGTAAGATTTGCGAGGCAAAACAAATTATCTAATCTATGATCTAACTGTGATTAGGTAGGTTACTCTTTCTTTTGCCTTCATGCGTGCGTCTCTTAAAATATTATATTTATTTGCCTGCCTACAGGTAGGTATATATTCAAATTAATATCGTTAAGATATGTTATGATAAACATTATAAAAATGGCTAAATTGGTATTTACGTAATTTATTAATGACCCCTTAGGTAGGTATAACTGACCTTTTTGGTTGGTATTGTGTGTTATACAATACAACAGGTGTTTTTAACTTTTTCCCTCAGTTTCTATCTAATCGAACGATGCTCCTATGAGTATTTTTTTAAAATTTCTATAGGTAGGTTTGGCTATGACCATCGCAGTTGAAAAAAAAGTCGCTAGAGCTACAAATTAATAAATTCAAGTGCCTGAAGATGCAAACACGATCATACGTTGTAACGTTTCTGTAGAAAGAATTACTTAACCCATTTACACTATCAAGCTATTTATAACAATATAAGTTGCAGTTCCCAGTTCCAGAAACACTCAGGACCCTCTGGTTATCATGATTAACCCTGAAGAGTGACGGCCTCGTTACGTTATCACGACCATTTATTTACATCATACAATTTAATTTCCAGGAAAGCCCGGGCAGGTGAACTTGAGACTGATTCCGGTCTAGATGCACTTGCCAGACTCACAGAAATAAACGTCGATCAAGTGGGAGTGAACGGCGCTAAAAATTTCTTTGAAGCCAAAATTGAAGAACTGGCGAAAAGCAACAAATTCCACAACGAGATCATTCAAGAACAGGAAGAGAAACGACGAGAGGCGGAAGAAAAAGCTCAACGGATGCAAAGGTTCAAAGAGAAGGCAGCGCTATTTCAACACTGATTATACCTATACAAAGCGTTATTTTATAGTATATAATATATCTAGTCTTAAGCTGTTACCATGGCTTTATTAAAGAGGGAAAATAAAGTTTTATAAAATAGATTTTCCCTTTCATGTGAGATATTTAGATTTAGTAGATTATCTTTTGTCCATGGCTGATATCGAACGTTGAACGCTGCTGGCTTAGTTATACGTTGTGTCCGTGACATGAACCATGATCATGTGTGAATCTCGTCAATTATTATGGCCTAAACTATGAAATAGATGATGAAAACGGAATTAGAAAACCCACTGGCCTATTTTCCTGTATAAAATAAAATTTTAAAAGTTGCGGTTATTTTGGTAGGTACCTACCTATTGTAGTCTAAGCGACACAAGCCTCAATAAAGGACACTTGAATAGTAGGCATCACGGTGCGGTCGAACCGGCCTGTCAACCCCAGACCTGCGCCCGGCGAACCAGCGCACTTCTTGCCTAGTCTCCACTGTGTCCTATGCTGGGGAGGCCTTTGAGGGGCATAAAGCGAACACTACTAACAGCTCTAAACAGCCGCTCTCGCCTCGGTCAGAATTGGCCGTAGGCAGCGTCTCCGTTGCGACACAGAGGCGCTGTCGTCTCCGTTGCTCAGGTAGCATCGCGTGGAGGTTCCGGTCGTTCCGGACCAAGCAGCCCACCTGAAGTAGGCCTGCCTATTTCAGCCATGGCAATAAGAGCGTAACTAAATCTAAATCCATTATAGATAGTGTAAATAGAGTAATAGGCGCGTGACTGGGAATGAGTAGAGACATTGCTGGAGTTTCGGAAGATTGACACGAGAAATCGAGATGGATCAATGAGATCTAAATAAAATATTACTATTAGATAGGAATATAATACCTTGGATCTGTTGCTTCTATTGTTAATAATATACACAAGAATAACTACTGTTACTACTAAACCTTAATATAATCTCGTAAGCAAACAAAATTATACACATTAAATATTGTCAAGTTATAACTAGCCTAATGAAATCATTATCTAAAAGCTCAAAATTATACTGTATGTTGTTTAAATAATATGTTATTGTGTTAACAAAGATTTTATACTTAAATAGGTTATTTGTGATGTTTATCTACTAGGTCACAAGAGAAATAAATGATGTACAAAACATGTATAACTTGTATCATTTTAATAGGTGTACATTACAGCTTAATTATATAGATACAAATTCATACTTATATAGATACAAACTTATATAGACAGGTACAAACTTACAAACTCTACTTAAAATACTTAATTATAATTCCAAGCATGTTTTTCTTTCTACAAAAATTACAGTAACTTAAAAAAAATTAATGACTTACAGTACTGGAATGTGGACACTGACAGTGGGGCTAGTTCACGACCTGAATAATGAGAGGGCTATTGAGAGGCTATAATTGAGATTTATTTGAATGATAAAATTCGTAATGGCGTCATCTAATAAATTGCTCACAGGATAGACAAGCTGAAGTGCCAATGGGCTGATTACATTTGCAAGGGCCAAAGGCCAATATAGCAAACGAGTCCGAGAATAGAGTCCACTAATGGACAAACGGTAAGTGGGACGCCAAGCTTAGCAGATAGATGGACACCTTAGAAAGAGTAGCTGGAAGAAACTACACCGTATCAGCAGTGAACTGCAATAGACCAATTGATGGGAATAATGATACAGCATAAGATATTGTTATATAAAACCTACATCCAATACTTTGAGCTCATCTTCAGTACCACAAAGTTATTTCTGATTTCTTTCAGTAGGTTTTAGTCCAACCAAAGTATCATTTACTACCTTTTGGCCCCTTTGCAGAATAAAGGATTCTATTCTATGGTACCAATAGCCCATAAGTTCAAACTGTAACTTCAGGTGTATGCTTCATGGTTGGCCTAATGATTGATACAAGGAGGCCTTTTATACTGGAGATTGATGGGGCTTGGTGGAACTTGCTACACATGGGTATTGAATAAAGCACTTGTAAAATCATTGTAAACCTTTGAACATGCCGTGAGGCGAAACGGGTTAGGTTAAAAAATAAGAAATTGTGGAAAAGTACAAATGCTTTATTCAATATGTGATACAAGAAGACATTAACAACAAACTAATACATACTATTAAACTTAGAGGTCCTGAGATTGTGGCTTCTATTGGGTATCATCCATTTCAGAGTCATTTCTGAATGTATTATGTTGTTCATAGGAGACATCTTGGTTTGAATGCGTACTAATATCTATTTGTTTTCGAGTGAATGGAGTTATTTTTTCTAGATCTACTTGTCGCAGATCTGCTAGTGTTTTTATTACAGATGCATTCTGAAATAAACAGATAGAGAGATTATGAATAAATTAGCACTGAATTTTGAGTTATTTTTTATTAATAATTCCTAAATAAAGTTCTCAAAGTATCATTACCTGACGGATATTAGCTTCTAATTCTCCACCAGGGTTCGTCAAATGTTTTATTTGCTGTAACTCCACTGATCTGAAAAAATTAAGTATATGCTTAGTAAAAAAATAATAAATAGATTGGACTTGAATGCTTTATGTACAAACATTAACATTTTTGTTTGGTGTCGTACAATCCCGGGTTCTTCAAGCGGGGCGTGATAAAGCATCTGAAATAGCAGCCACTATTCTTTAGATGCACTTCAAACTGGATTTATGATTCGAAAATAGTACTTACATTAATGATAAAAGTTGGTTAGTGGTCGTTAGTTCGTTTTGCAAGTCCTGCTGCATTTGATTCATTTTGTCTGCTTATTATATTTCATACATAAGTAATTAAATTGTACAAGCAAATTAAAATAACTAGCACAAGTAGGTAACAAATTTAAGTTTTTAACTTATAATATTGACTAAACTAAGCAAAACTTATTGATGATAATACTGAAACATAACAAAATAAGAAAAAAATAAATTAAATAAACTGATGACAGTTGAGACTTTAAATTTCTGATATTAATGACGTTAATGACATTGTATACCACAGGCTACAGATATTTTAACCCCTCTCTGCCGAGCTCATGGAACAAAATGCACGCCATTTCACCCTCATACTTCATTGTTTTAACTTTATTTCCTTTCATTTACATTACAACCGGTCTCATGCTGTTATTAATAATTATTTCCCAATTCCATTATTTTCGACTTTATCGCGCAGGCCTAAATAGTTATTCATTCGTTACGTTTCGTTTCGGTACATAAGTTATGTTTACTCTGTGGTCACATTTTCGTATTGTGTTGTGTTGTGCTTGTGTCAAGTAAAGTAAGTGTCATTCATTGTGTTACTCATATTTTTGTCTTCGAATCGAATCGAATTAGTATTTACAATTTTTGTGACTGTGTTGTCGATTGAACAGAAAATAACTATCTGAAAATGGAAGAGGCTGTCTCTGTCAAAAACGAAGGCAAAAGTATTGATATCAAACAGGAAAAACAGGAGAACGTGGATAGTTATAAGTACGAATTTGATTCGGGCAGTCAAGATAGCAGCAAAAGTGGCAGTGGTGGATATCAACGATGGGCACCTAATTTTAACGGCATAAGGAAAAGTGCGTTTACCCCGTACAAATCGGTGCAATGTACGGCATTAACTAATTTACAGAGAGGTACTTATGTCTTTTTCTAATATCACAAGTGGCAAGTCGACTAGTTATTGATTTCTACGAGTATCTTAGCGAGTTTGAAGTAGGTAAGTAATGCGTTCAAGGTCACGTTTGTAGGTAATACGCAGGCGCGAGTCCCGGAGTTGCCCCAGCCAGATAGTAGCTTACATGCTAAGGCAGGCCGCGGTGAAATAAGCCGCGACGACGCGAAACTGGAGCAGTATGTTGACATCACGGATGAGCATGGTCTCACGGCCCTGCACTGGGCGGCCAGCTATGGGCAGTTAAACAGTTGCCAAGATCTAGTGTGGTAAGTGCCTTTACCTGAAATTATAGAAATTCCTTTGTTCTTTCTTTGTCTTCAATAATTTTAGCTTGCATACTGAAAGTGGTCTATTTACCTATATATTGTATGAACATATTTATACTCCATACCTAAATTGATGTTAAAGTATGTCTTTCTTTGTTTCAAAATATAGGTGTGGTGCCAATGTTAACACGCGTGGCCCTGAAGGGGAGACTGCCCTACATCTGGCAGCTGCTGGTGGGCACCATGAGGTTGTGAAGTTTCTACTGAATGAAGGAGCTGATGCAGACATACAAGATGATGTGAGTCATATTCTGGATTTTTTCAACTAAGGGTTTTTGTCAAAATGTGGAACTTTTTTACTGATTACTCAAAGTAATGAATACTATTCAGTTTGGGTGGAGCCCCACCAAAATTTTCAAATCAAATCACTAACTTCTACAAATTAGGACACCTACTGATAGATCGATGAGGCTTGAGTATGTGAGATTAGATAGCTATCCCTCCCATAATAGTTGTATATCAGTAATTTAGGTGGACCCTGAGCTCCGAGTTCACATTGGCCTCGCATGTCATCAGGAAAATATGGCGCTATGAGGATGATGATGTCAGAGATGTGACCGAGAATTACTCTGATCATAATAATGATAAATGACTTCTATTAAAACTTATCCCAATATTCTATTTCAGTCTGGTAGCACCGCCTTGATGTATGCTGCTGCAGCCGAGTTCCCTTACACCTGCAATGAGCTGCTGATTAGAGGAGCTGACCTTACCCTTACCAATGATTATGACCAAGATGCTTACACCCTAACCACTACCAATAACTGCAAACTGGGTAAATTATATTATTATTACTTCTTTAATTCTTTTCATTATCTGTACATATACTTACTGATTTCTTTTTTTTTTTCAGCCCAAACTGTGATAGAGAATTTTTTGATTGGCTGCCTCAGTAAAATGTGAATGTCTAATGTTACTGCTCATATTATGTTGCTTTGGACAACCCAAGACAACAGATTCATTTGCCTCCGGGAGTTAAATGAGAATACAGGGATTTAGTTTATAATGTAAATTTATTATATATATTTTTAAGTTCATTATATACAAACAACAATGTGACCATAAATAAGTATGACTCAATTACAGACAATATCAAATTACCATTGTTTTATTTTTACTTTCACATCCATGAAAATATAATTCTATTTGAATGAATACAATTGCACAAGTAAATAATTAATTGTTCATGAAAAAAAATTGTGAACAATTAAATAAAACTTTTTCCTAATATCATACCACTCCCATATTTTTTTAATAGAACCACTATATAAAAATTGGTATTTATAGGTTACTGCGGTATCAACAAGTGTCTTAGAAAATAATTAACAAAATATGAAATATAAAATAATCTCCTTGTCCTCTGAATATTACAAAAATATATACAATATTTAAAAGCATTTGTAAAAATATAATGTTTAGTAACTTCTGTCGCTGTTTACACTAAGTAAGGTCCCATAGCCATCAACAAAAATATGATTGTAAAAAACTATTAGTATTACAGCTTCGATTCAGTTAACCAGTTGAATGTCTGTGGTTTCCTATTCGACTGTGGGTCAATCAATATATTAATAATGCTGGGTTTGTCCGTCACTGTTAATGACTTCTTGACTGCTGCTTCAATTTCTTCTACTGTGCGGCAGAGATGACCACTCTCACCAAATATTTCCATCATTTTTTCATATCTTATCTCTGCACTCAGGGCTGTGGGTGGTGTGCTGTAAAGATAGATGAGATGAAATAACTGCATAATGAACAATAAGAGTATTTTGATGGGATTTTTTTGTTGCAAATATGAGATAGATTCATTTTGATGAACAGTATAAACATTGGAGTCTGTTCCCATAATATACTGGGTGATATTATAGACGTTAATTTAAAAAGATTTTGGACCCAGTTTCGATAGTAAAATCGTCTGAAAGTATTAGATTGGCGGAAAAAACACTTGATTTTTTATAATATATGGGAATAATGTACATGTGAAAGGCATATTGTATGGGGTTGTAAAAAAAGTTATTTTTTCACCAAAATAACACTTCCAGACGATTTTGCTAACGAAACTGTGTCCGAAATCTTTTTATCCGAAACGACTATAAAATCACCCAGTATTGGCAACTATAAAAGACAATTTAGATAATTTACCATTGAGCAATATCGCCGCCCGATTGTAAGTCTTGCATAACTTCTTTGTTGAACCCACTGTAGATACCGTTGTTATTTACTATAACAATTATGACGGGCAGCTTGTAGCGGAACATTGTTTCAATTTCCATTCCTATAAAAACAATAAAATGTTTTAAAAAAATTGAATCGAAGAACGTTCTCCTGAAATCTATAGATGTATGGGTTGGGCCAAGCTAACGTAACCTGCACGCCAGTACACCTGCTGACTGATGGATGAGATTTTGGGGTAGGTTTTCTTCTAAGAATTGGGAGACTATAGGCGGCAAAGGCAGTGGCTCTGATAAGAGCACCCGAAGCTAAATCATTAGGAAGACAAGAAGTAAGTGGACCTAAGATTCTGAGATATAAGCCTTGGATGCATTGGGAATAATGCTAAGATGACGATGGAGATACTGATTGTATATGATCAGAATGGTTTTGACTTATGATCTAGAATGGGCTTTAAAATCAGGTCACCAAAAATTGTCAATTTTGTGGAATGAAAGTCTAATAAGCTAGTGTTGTATTTCTAATATCCGGCAACGGCAATAGGCTCCTCACCAATACGTGGGGTGATTGGCGAAATGTGGGTGTAATTAGCGCCTCTGTCTACCTCTTCGGGGATAGAGTCATAATGTGTGTCGGTGTATTCACAACAGGTGTGAGTCACACGGTGCAAGTATAATCTTACAGTTACAATAATTGTTGACATTCATGAACAATAGTTCGTTTTGAAAACTTTAATATTTTTATGACACATTTATATTAAATGGGTTATACTTATTTACCAGAGAATCCAAAGGCTGAGTCTCCTTCAACGCAGATGACACGTTTTTCAGGAGCATGGTCACGACACCACATAGCTGCAGCGATGGCGAAGCCAGGACCCACCTATTTACAATGAATTAGCCATTAAATTTCTGATTCCGATTCCGACCGCAGCAGACGCAAAGCGTACTGTGAAATAGATTTAAACTAGCTGTTGCCCGCGGCTCCGCCCGCGTGGAATTCTGATCCCGTTCATCGCTGATATATAGCCTATATGTTAATCCAGGGTATAACCTATATACATACCAAATTTCAACCAAATCGGTCCAGCCGTTTAAGCGTGAAAGAGTAACAAACATCCACACATCCACACATCCATTCTCACAAACTTTCACATTTATAATATTAGTAGGATATGATAATTTTTGTTTATTGTTTTAATTCATTGCGGCTTTACTATGGTGCCGTTTATTCGTATCGAGTTTTAACACGTAATGTACGTGAAAAAACACATGAGTGGATTGCGGGACTGATATTCTTTTATTTCTACGGACCATTTATGTGTGGTCGGATGTCGTCTCTTCGCATACATTGTTAAACTTCGGTACGGATAAAGAAGACTATTGATCGAGAAGATTGATTGAGAAGCGATAATAAACTAAAACAATAAACAAAATTTTTATATTCAAGTCAATTTCGCGGTACGCGGATCTGCTACATGCGTCTGCTGTTGCGGTCTGCGGTCAGCTTCAGAACCATACCTTTTAAATGGGTTTTGCATTGTTTAACTTAGAGATTCAGTACTTGATAACTTACCCCCATTGTACCAAAAGTGCCCGCATCCAGTCTATGTCTTGGTTTGTTGTTAAGCAGAATGCCCCGTCCAATATCCATGGTATTAGCACCTTCGCTGACAATGATTGAGTCCTTCGGAATGTTCGCTTGAACCGTCTTAAATACTGCATAGTAGTTAAGAGGAACTGCAGTATTATTCGATTGTGCCTGATAGTAAAGAAAATATTTTTTGGTAAAAGGTGCGATTTTTTCTTGTCGAAAGATACAGATATAAAATACAATAGGCTAAGGACACAGTTACAAAAATATATTCGCCTATTGAACTAGGTTATGTAGCCTGTATCTCAAGAGGTAATATTTTATTAATGTTCGGGTACTGTAATTCTATTCTGTATGTATGATTTGAATTTGATATTGAAAAAGCGATCGAAATGGGTATTTATTTTATGTTTTTATTTTTATTAATGTTGGAATATGAGCTCGGAGGACTGCTACCGTGGCGTTGACTGCGTTAACGTAAGGAATACTCAATACTAGCTTAAAATATTTGTCTCTTGGGTTCTTGCTTGAGTAGGCCCCAAGTAAAACCAAACCTGACTGATTTCAGTCAGGCATTTGCCTTCAATTACGTTCTCTCAGACGTTGGAGTCGGAGGCGTCAAAATCGTAAGATAGTACATACGAAATGGCGTAAATAGATATACCTGAACAAATTCCGTGTTGGCTTTCTGTTTGAGTTTCAGCGTCTGCCACCAGTTGCTGCTTGGTTGAAGTGCAAACTTCTTCTCAGTGAGTTTTTGCGACAGCGCCTCGGTAAATGGTCTGATGTCCGAGTGTACTGCTACCTCAGACTTGATACTGTTGTGAAATTCTTCGGGAGTAATATCGACCTGAAACGAAAAAAAAAACATATTGAACTATTATGGCAGATATATAATACTTCATTTGTACAACATGTTATACAATGTACGATAGTCTTTGATAAATACTCAAAGATAGTACGTCAATTAATTTAGTAATTTAAAGGAGAAATCAGATTCCCATAGAAACTAGGAAACCTTAGCTTTTTCTACAACTAACAGGAATGACCAATTCGGTATTGCTTCTTTTGCAGTGAGTACAGGTTATGTTTTACGTTATTATAAGATCAAATGCATTTTCTGAAGGACTTCGCCATTGCCAATGAGGTGAAGATATATATGGAGAATTTTTGACACATGCCTATATGTGGATATCGAGTTATCAGATTTGTCAGGTCCAAGCCCTGGTTTCTTCATAACAAAGAGCGGTGGGTGGTTCAATGCTTGAAACTGTCATATTTAAGAACTAATCTCCAGTATATTAACAGTAATTTACCGTACTGACAGAACTACCACTAACTCGAAGCTAACTAAATAATCCAAGAAGTACAATAGATGGTAAGAGTCGATTAAGAAAGAGAAAAGAGAATCGACCTTAGGCGGGAACCGAACCCGCGATCTTTCCCTTACAGGGGGAATGCTTTGACCACTAAGCCACCGAGGCCCACACGAAGCCGATCTAAATTCCTCTATGCATCCGTCTTAGGGCGACGGTCAATTCTCTTTTCTCTTTCTTGATCGATTTGAATAGTTAGCATAATAAATGCTTCAAATTTTCATTCAAAAGATGGTAAGAGTGCTGAATGATGATTAAATAACCTGTATAACTTTGACGTCAGGCGCAAACCTGGGAGCTTGTCCGAAGTGTAGCATCCAATTGAGCCTGGCGCCTAGGAGCAAGATGACGTCAGCCTTCAGCAGCGCTTGTGTACGCGCCGTCGATACACAGAACTCGGACTCGTCGGGGACCACGCCTTTGCCTGTTGTATAGAAATGATTCAATATGAGTTGGGGTTTATAGGTTGCATATGACTGTGACTGTTGTAGTGTAATTTAGTATCGCGAAAGTATTAGAGGAATTTAGAATATTGAGGGTTAAAAGAGGGAGTTGCATCCAAAGCTAGTTCCTATCTTGCCCTTTATAGGAGTGTCTGCCATGTGGCCTCCTAAACCCGAGAGTTAAATCTGAGCTAGAACCTCTTCCGTTAATATGACCGTCAGAGCCCGTACCATGAACCCTTAGAACAGGTCCATAACTGAACAACTGTCATACTATCAACTGCATAAATAACTTTGCAATCCCATACAAATATACAGGATTACAAAGTTACATTTGCAGTTGATAATCTGACAGCCGTTTAGTAATTGACATGTTTTAAGAGTTCATGGTAAACCTCCAGATGTACCGGCAAGCAGGTGTGGTGAGGGAATTAGGATTTGCAGGGTCGGCAACGAAAGTGTGACACCTCTAGTGTTGCAAACGTCCCTAGGCCATGGCCATCAGGTAGACCCTGTCATTGTCTGGCCCCTTTTTTATAGGTGTCCTTGTCTGGCAATAGTGAAAGGTGAAAATGTTCAATAGGGAAGTCAGTGGAAAATAATCTTACCCCTTAAAGAACGACCATAGCAATTTTGTATGGAATTAAAAAACATCTCTACCACTGCTTCCCTTTGCAAGCCAGCAGGAATTGAGTTATAAGAGACATCTCACTGTTGTCTGGTATAGTGGGTATAAAAAAGACTTCCTTTTTTAAAATAATATTAGCAACCGAAATTACTAATATTTCCTCTTACCCCTCCAGCTAAGCTAAATTGCTTGTGTTAGGAGTAGGTTCACGTCGGCAGTGTAATGGCCAGGATTCGAACCCGGGACCCTTCAATCGTAAAGCCGACTCCTTAACCACTAAGCCACCGACGACGCTTCAAACGAATAATACTAACCCATAGGCGTAGGCAAGAACGGGATCTTAGTGCTGTTCACTAATCTGCAGATGGATTCCTCAGCTCGGCCGTAGGCGGCTCCCTTGCCGACGATGATGAGCGGCCTCTCGGCCTTCGCCAGTAGATCTGCGGCCTGCGTCACTAAGGCCGGGTCGGGGTGGGCGAGCTTCACAGGCTCCACGTTGTAATAGTCCATTGGTACCTGATCTTCCTCGGCCTCAGCCTGTAATAATCCATATCCATACTTAATATTATGAATGCGAAAGTAACTCTGTCTGTCTGTTACGCTTTCACGTCAAAACCACTGAACCGATTTTGATGAAATTTGGTACACAGATAGATTAGACCCTGGGAAAGGACATAGGCTATGTTTCGTAGCGATAACCGACATTCACGCGGGCGGAGACGCGGGCAAAAGCTAGTTCAATATAATTATGATCTGTAAATAAAGACATAAAGAACTGGAAATGCTATGCCCGAGCACGTGTTTCCCTCTTCCTACAGTCCCGGGTTTTCAAGCGGGGCGTGAAAAAGCATCTATCGAGGCCGTCAAGTTAGGGCCCACCATTTTAAAGCCAATAGTATCCGAAATGGTGGTCCGTATCTTCTGGACTGCACAGAGATCCGATTCTCAGCACTCCATGGATTCACCGTGCGGTCGCTGGGTCCATAGCGTGATACAGAGAGGAACACCGTGACGGCGACTGGGACTTGCGACCCAGATGTAGGTTTAGGGTGGCCACCTTGTGATGCATCAGCGCTCACCTCCACCGTCAGTAGTGTTCCCCCCCCTACCTATCCAAATTTGGTAAGATCCTATCAATGCCGCCTTTGATATTCGATTTAGTAAAGAGCTTACTGAAGCTCTTGGCAATCCGAGGTCTTTAAGTAAGTTGTACAGGGATTTAGCTGGAATTCCCCTTGCTCCTACTTCTACGGCGTAGAGTTTAACCACGTAGCCGTTTTTGGTTAACTCGTTAGTTAAGTCAAAGTATTTGTTTGTCTTTATAGCGTGGTCTTTAGGTATATTAGTTTCCCACGGTACTGTGAGTTCTACAAGCACTGCACGCCTATGCGATCGTGAAAAAAGGAATATATCGGGTCTGGATGATGAGGCACAGATATCCTCTGGTATTTTATAGTGCTTCTCATACGTGTCTACGAGTATTGTCCAGTCAACGGCAGTTATTAAAATTGAATATGGCTTTTGAGATGATTTCTTTGAGCAGCCTTCCTTTACAAACATAATGTCATTTCTTTGGTTTGTAGTTAATCCTTTTTTCGCTCTAGCTACCGCCAAACTTACAGCCTCACGTATGATTTCTAATACCTTATCATGTCGGCGCGAGTAATGACCCCGGTCTAATAACGTCCTACAACCCACTAGCAGGTGCCTAGCCGTACCAGTTGCTTCACCACATGAGTTACATGTTTTATCTGTGGCTTTTCCCCACCTGACTGGATTGCTTTGGTCGGGGAGGGTCAACTGGAATGCATTTAGGTAAAATTTAAGTAAGGCCGGTGACCAGTCGTATATTATGGTACGCCATTTTAAGGCTATGGGAATACAAAATTCACCTAGGGTCAACCATTCATTTTGCATTTCTAGGTTCATTGCGTGCACCTTTCAGCTAGAATATGTTAAATAGTGTTCATTCTTACTATATTGTAGATGTAAACGTTTGTTTGGATATTTGTTACTCAATCATGCTCATACGGCTGAATGGATCTGGCTTTTATTATCGTGCGAAAAATCCCCACGGATACCTCCCCCGCCGGAGCCGGTGGAGGAGGTTATGTCGGACTCGAACCGACTAAAACGCACGCCGTCTGTGGGCCGTCGGATGTCGGAGGTGAGATTGTCGTAGCGTAGTCATATCCCTCGCACCCCGGCCGACCCAGGGCCTGAAGATTGGTACACGGATAGGTCCAGAATAATATATAAGCCACTTTTTATATACGGAATAGGTTCCTATGGGTTTTGGGAGCGGGATCAGAATTCCACAAGGGCGAAACCGTGGGCAACAGCTGGTTAAAAATACCTAAGCTTTAAGTTGGGCGTGACTTTAGTTGTGAACAGTTACGGGCAAACAATAACAGAAGTAGCTATTACCATCAGCAATGTTCCTGGCATGTCAAGGTAGGCTACTCCAGGTCTTCCTGAGGAGGCTAGGCGCACTGCCTTCTCAACGTGTAGTGGAATGAGGCGTGGTGAAGGCGGGCGAACTGCATACTTGCAGTATAGACGGCTGGACTCCACCTAGAAAATAAATTAAATGTTGGGTTGTAATTTTGTATAACAGAATTCGGTATTCATTTCGAGTGCCATTGAAACAGTGAATACTAAAATGATTCATAAAAGTGTTCACTTGCTGGTTTTACAAAAATGGTATTCACGTTGAGCGATATCACGCGTATTCAGCGCCATCTAGCACAATCTACGTGTTTTTTTTTATGAACTATCCATCCTACATCGCGCATTGAAAGTTTTCAGGCTGGTTAACATATTTCAATATCCCAATATTAACCTTGAGGCCGCGATCCACCAGGTGTGATCATCTTGTCTGATTGAAGGATCTTCCTTTTGTGTCGGAGGAAAATCACAGCGCTTTACTCCAAAAGGTTATTTCATAAATAAGTTAATACAACAAACTATTAACTTCATTTAAAAATAACAGATAAGTACTAACTTTATCACTTGTGTACATGGTATATCTTATTAATTCTTATCATATCAAAAAGTTAATTCTAATAAATTATAATCCCAATAGTTCCATAATCAATAGCGTCAATTGTTTCCTTGACAACTTCGAATTTTAATAACAAGATACTACTACTACTACATCTGCTGCATGCCCATTTACCTGTACACCGGAGGACCTAATGAGTGCCTCCGAGAACGCGATCCAGGTAGCAGCATACCTACTGGGAAAATAGAATTTGAGAGTGGAGGCGCCATCGATTCGACAGCAGACTACTACTATGTCACACACACTTAGTCTGGAATAACACATATATAGGCTTTTTTCATTCCGGGAACAGGTTCTTCTACGTTTCGGGAACGGGGTTAGAATACACGCGGGCGGAGCCGTGGACAATAGCTAGGAAAGTAAATATTAAGTAAAATTGTAAATATCTGTAAAAATTAAACCTGTGATCAAAGTCTAGTCCTTGAAGTATGAAGTTGTTTTAATGAAAATAGTATTTGTTTTAATTGCTGCAATGCAAATTACCTACCAACCTATTTAAAATACAATGGTAGATAGCTATACCTACGTACTTAATGTTAAATTAAAAGCAAACATATCATGTAAATGTGTTATATACCAGACCTTGAAATAAGTAATAGTAGGCAGATATAACACTTCTGTGACGTAGTGGTAGAACATTCGACTGCTGCGCAGGAGGCGTGGGTTAGATTGCCGCTCAGTGCAAAATAAATATTTTGTATGTATGAATATATTATACTATTTGCATTGGTCTGGGCGTTTCTATGTATAATATGTATGAATTTAGAAAAAAGTATCTAAGTATGGTTATCCGCATGCTAGATTGCATAAAACAAGCTCGCAAAACTATGGTTACTATGTTTCTAGATAGCGTTGTGTAGAATGTTGTAGAATTGGTATTTAAATTTTTAGTTATCCGAGCGTCCAATCCGCAGGCTTATTAGCTAAGCGAGCGAGCGATGAGCAGTAAGAACGAGATCACTGCGCGATGGATCGCGATACGTCAAAAAAATTGGTATTACGTAAGGATTTGCGATCGCCTTAACAATTATATGCTGCGGAACTGAAAAATAGCGATAGTTTTGTTTCTAAGACTAATTTATATGTGTTTCTTGATTTAGGTACCACTGGTTTTTTACAATGAAAATTCCTGTATTTATTATTTTCACAATGGCGGCCATTAAAAAAGGACCTTTTGAGTGATCGCGATGACATTTTCTTATCGCGCCTTTTTCGCTGATCGCTTTCTGTCAAATGTGATACGTAATACCAATTTGTCGTTTTTGTGCGATTACCGCGCAAATTTTGCTATCGCTTTGCTATCGCGAGTTAGCTAATAAGCCTGCCGGTTGCATTCGAAGCACTTTGGAGCCCTCTCTCCTACTCATCCCGATTGGCTTATCTCGGCTTTTATAAGAGTGGCTGCACTCTGAACCTCCCGAGAGGAAAGCCTAAGCCTTTTCGGCAAATTAGTAGATGTACAGGCTAGCAGATGTTTGGCTTGGGCCCAAAGATGTGAGTGCTGCTCCACACACATACACTCCTTATAATTTATCACTTCCAATAACGATAATAATCTCCTAATATGAAAAATGAGGTAATTCTAATTATTTGACAAGTAAATAAATTAATCTACAACACACGACAAGATTTTTTTACACATATTATAATTTTGCAATTAATTAATGACGCAAATTCAAAAATGTTTTTCATATAATTGCGGCACAATAGTGTTGCTGTTTAATGTGTTTCTTTTTTATTACCTACTGTGTTATTACAACAGGTACTTGGTTACGTACCTACTTCATTATTGCTAAAATCCAACGAAGTAGGTATTACTTTGTTTCTACAATGTAATTAAAATGGGCAGCCACAGCATACCTAGCATCTTTATAGTCGCGTACGGCGTACATAAACCTACCAACGCCTTTGAAGATAAAGGGTAATAGCACGGACCTTTGGTTTCAAAGTGCAAGCTTTGGATGCAAACGGGTCCAACGTTGTGATGATGACGCGCGAAATAGAGCTATCTCTTACTTTTATAGTTACAATCCTCAACAGCAGTAACCTCACGACACGAGTAGCCAGTTGTAGACAAAGTATTTAACATTGAATTTATTTAGAACTCTACAGCACCTATACCTTCTACAAAGAAATGAAGAGAGTCGATATAATTTATTTTATATTGCCCTGGGTACGTCCTTGCCGGCACTGTTTTAGGTCACGTCAATTTGACTTCACCTCGCCTGATGGTAAGCTGTGTATGAACCTGACTGCTATGAGTCATAAAACATTTTCTAAAAACCAATATTTTCACTAAGTGTCTAGGTACACGCTAAAATTCTAGTCTAGAATAGTAAATGCATACCTGTGGCCACTCCTGGAAGCCACCGATGCCTTCATGGTCTTGTGGACAGGAACCAGCAATGACTATGAGGGGCCAGCAATTGACCTGTGCGTTTGCCATGCCCCCAATACAGTGGAGCAGACCAGGACCAGATACGGCAAGACATACTCCTGGTTTGCCTGTAAAAGAACAAAGATTTTAGATTAAAATCTTTAAAAAAATACCATGCAACCTCCAGTCATTCACTTTTCTGTTTTCAACTCCCGACGCAAAAACGACGTTAATTATTATAAACTTGGTCGTTCCGATAAAATGTGGGAGTGCTTTACCAGATACGTCCCGACACGACAACGCTTGAATTAAAATATGTATTACTTACTTACTAGTATTCCGATAATTTTACATCCAGCTGAGAGTTGGCAGGATTGTTTAAAAGACCATCATAGCTAAATGAAATATAAAAAAGTCCGCATCGCTCCGATACCTGGCTTTTATTATTCGGAGTCCAAGCCAAGATCACATATAAATGGGTTTTTTCGTGATTTTCAGCAAATCAGTAACTTTTATCATAAAAATTTCTCAGAAAAAGTTAAAGATCATGCACCGGTCAGGTGCGAGTCGTACTGGCGCATTCAGGGTTCCTTACAAAATTTAAATTGATGCGCGAACTTTACTACATAAACGTATTTTTAATATAGGACGCGTCAATTTGTCTTCACGTCGCCTGATGGTACGCTGAAGGCAAAGTTTTGGAAAAGAGGTTCACCATTATAGACACGTACCATGTTACAATGGTAGCACTCAGCTTGACGGACTCATCGACACAACTCAATTTTATGTTTAGATTTAAGAGGAATAATAATCTGAAAGTTTAGGGAATTTGTGAAATGACCAGTCCTATTAGTAGATAGGTACTTATAGGGCTCTGTAAATATTACTCGTATTAAGATTTATTCGTTCATTCTATCAGCCACGCTTACTTACTCCATTTATCACGGTACTTACGATAGGTACTTATAGGGCTCTGTAAATATTACTCGTATTAAGATTTATTCGTTCATTCTATCAGCCACGCTTACTCCATTTATCACGATAACGAATTTTATCTTACAAATTGAAGTTTAAAGTCGATTAATTCATAGGTAGTGATAAAAATTGGCACGTATTTTTGTTATTACATGTCACAATTACTTACTAAATACACAGCCAATATTGAATTTGGTCGTCTGCCCTTAATTTTCAGGTATTTGTTTCAATTAGCATAAGTACCTACTATTCATGCAGTGACGAGCACCAGGGTAGAAAAAAAGATACCTAATTAGACTTGTTACAACTGTTTCGCATGAGACTTAAATGAATATGCAATTTCGAAATGGCAAGTCTGAAATTGTAAAATGTTCAGGAAACGAAAAAAAACTGAATATTTTCTAAAGTAGTGTAAGATTTATAAAATTTGATTTTGAGTTACAATTTGGGTTCAATTAGCTATGGAAAACTACAGAAATTTTAGTTGTGAAATGTTATTTTATATACAAATTTACATACCTATTGTATATCTATGAGATATACCGTTTTCGAAATTGACAATAACAACACATCAAAAAAGAAAATCTCGATATAAATTTTGCGAATCTTTTGTTTTAGGTATCTAAATTAAACATAATACCTACTAGTCTTTTAAAGGGGAAGGTATACGATTTTATAATAAGTTGCCTGAATCGGTCCTTGGTATGCCTGAAAACCAATTTAAAAATCATGTAAAGACCACCCTATGCAAAAAGCATACTATAGGACAGACGATTATATTAAAGACAAAAATATATGGCTTGAGCATGGTGCAGGCCCCTCTTGAAGTTGTCTTATTTTTATTTTATATAAGGTTTTATTTTTATTTTTTATATACCTACTTGACGCGAGACAAATGTACATACGTTCATATTTATTCTTAAGAAACCCTTTTATTTTTTGTAAACTGACGTCCTTAAAATGCCGCAGTGGAGTTTGTTGCGCCGTTTCTTCTCGATTAGCGCTTAGGAAGCGGTGGTAAACTAAGTTTTATGGAGTTTTTGACGTCAAAAAGATGTAACAGTGTTGCACTATTTTGAGAAATAAAGACTTTGACTTTGACTCAAATCTATACTTTATGTTACAGAGAAGGAAGATTTGATTGTTTGTTTGACTGTTGTATTTTTTGTATTGAATAGGCTCCAAAACTACTGAACCGATTTGAAAAATTATTTTGCCAATAGGAAGCTACATTATTAGTGAATAAAATAAGCTATATATTATCACGCTACTACCTAAGGGAGCGGAGCAGTAACCATAATTGTCGATAAATCCGGTAGATTACCATACGTTATTTGCAATCTATTAAATTACGGGCATATAGGTATGTGGGTTAAAGCGGTGCAATGGGGGTTCAAATAATGTCACGGGTGAAATTGGGGAGATAGGGTCAGTCAGTTAAATAGAAGATGTAGCGAGACAGGGGTCAGAATTCGACGCGGGCAGAGCCGCGAGCAATAGCTAACAAAAATTACAGACTTTCTTAAAAAATCGTCTTCTGGAGGCTGTCTTTCGTTTATAGTTGAGTAATCCAAATAGTTCGTCATAAAAGGCTGTAAATTGTGACAGTTTTAAGACTAATGAAAGGCATAAGCATAAAACAATAATTCCGAAAAGGGCACATCTCCTAGTATTCAATCTAGAGATGTGACCTTCTCGAAATTATTGCTGTACACGTCATGACGTAGACAATAGAATTAATATCAAAATTTAACCATTTTTAAACGTAATGGGTGCATGGAAGCACGTAGATTACATTTACATGAAAAAATATATTTGCCAAAATATGCGACTTGTGCCCTTTTCGCAATTGCATATTCAAATAGTCTCATGCGAAACATTTGTGTACAATAATTTATACACAATTATTAATATTACTCATATTATTCTAAAATAAAATCAGGGTCCTGTCAAAATAGGTCCAGGCCCAAACATTTCGGCGATTAGCGACAGACAGACAGACAGGATCTTAAAAACTGTTGTTTTGTTATCAGTCTTGCATACACATATCGCACCCCTATTCAAACAAAGAAATAACTCAAAATTACGTATTTGTGGGAAAACGCAAATAAAGTTTGACACCTTCGCGCAGTGTACTTCAATATTTAATTAAAAATAAAGTAAATGAGATAAGTACGTTTTAAAAATAGAAATGGATAATTTGATAAAGATAGCAATTAATTGTTATAGAGAATATCCTTATTTATAAACATAGGTAATTTATTTATATTAATTAAAAAAAAGTTCGTACTTAATTCAGTTTATGATAAAATATTTTTTCAGTACATTCGAAATGGCACCATGTAAATCAAAATAATGCAGTTTTATTATAAAATTATTTATAAGTTTTTGATGTGTTTACTTTTATTTCAGTTTTTTATTTAAATTAACATTAATTTAATACTTTTCCAAAGTAGATAAAGTAATATTATATTATATTATAATTAACAAACAACAAAAAGGTGCGTATAGGTCACGTTGGCCACACCCGTATCGATGCGTGCCTCTACAGGTCTCATAGCGGTGATCTGGACAAGGCTCAACTGTATTCGAGCAGTATCCTACCGCGGACTTAGTGTTCTTGGGGGACTTCAATGCTTACCACGTGGAGTGGTTGAGGTCCACCGAAACTGATTTTGCGGGAAGGGCTGTACACAACTTCGCCTTGACCTATGAACTCTCACAACTGATGCATTCTATCAATAGAATACCAGACATCGACACTCATTGAAGCTATACTGAACCTTCTGCTGACTACGCGCCCGGATGAGTGCTCCGTAAATGTGGATGCACCACTCGGTACTTTGGACCACTGCTTTGTCCCGGCGCAAGTGACTCTCGCGGGGCTTGAACCATCGCGGCCAACAGCTCTTACCAATAGCTACCTCGAGGTCCAGTAAAAAAGCAACCGCCAGGGTTAAGTTTGAATTCATCGGCGGAATTGGCGAGCGTCTTGCGCGGTACCCATCAGGTAGTCGTGCTTTTTGGTGCTCGCCAAAGCTGCCGAGGGAATCTTCTGCCAGTCCTGTCTTCCGTCACTGCAAAAACCCGACGGTAGTCTGGCCCATGGCGCTAAGGAGAAAGCCGATCTCTTGGGTTATCTCTTTGCGTCAAACTCGACTATGAATGACGGGAACTCCGAGCCACCTATTATTCCCAGCTGTGGTGCTTCCATACCTGAAGTAAAAGTCACGCAACGGGTGGTCCGACGTAAACTTAAATCCCTAGATGTTCGGAAGTCAAATGGGCCGGATGATATACTGGTGATGGTGCTTAAGCACGGTGCCCCTGAGTTGTGGCCAGTGCTTACACGCCTTTTCGCGCTCTCCTATTCCACGAGACAGGTCCCGGCTTCGAGGAAGACTGCATTCGTGCATCCTGTGCCTAAGAAAGGCGACAGAACAGATCCGTCCAATTACAGGCCTATCGCTATCACCTCACTTCTCTCGAAGGTGAGAGTGGTGGAGCGTATGATTAATACACAGCTCCTGAGATACCTTAGTGGTAACGATCTCCTGAGCGACCGCGAGTACGGTTTTCGTCACCGTCGCTCTACCGGTGACCTCCTATTGTATCTCACTAACCGATGGGCGCAAGCCATCGAAAGTCGAGGTGAGGCACTAGCGGTCAGCCTAGATATTGCGAAGGCCTTCGATTGGGTCTGGCACAGAGGTCTTGCGAAGTTGCCACGCTATTGACTCCCCAAAGGACTATGCGTATGGATTGCCAGTTTTTTGTCCAACAGAAGTATTCAAGCCGTCGTCGATGGCAGTTGCTCGAACTGCATGGACATAAACGCTAGAGTTCTACAAGGCTCCATGTTGTCTTCGACCCTGTTTCTGCTGCATATTAATGACATGCTGTCTGATGGCTCCATCCATTGTTATGCAGATGATAGCACCGGGGACACGTATTACATGGGCCGTGAAAATATCCCTAGGTCTGAAGTGGAGGAGAGTTGCAAACAACTTTGTCCGAAATCAAGACTACTCTCTCTGGAGTATCCGATTGGGGACGACTAAACTTAGTCCAATTCAACCCCACTAAGACACAAGTATGTGTATACACCGCTAAGAAGGCTCCATTTGTTGTAGCGCCGCAATTTCTGGGCCCAGCGCTTATCATTACCACAAGTATCGGGATACTTCGTGTCGACATCTCCAACGACGTCCAATACTGAAGTCATCTGGCAGACAAGGTCAAGTTGGCATCAAAGAGACTTGGGTTGCTCAACAGAGCGAAGCAGTACTACACAGTGGGGCACCGGCTCCTCCTATAAAAGGCGAAGGTTCGGCCCCACATGGAGTACTACTGACACCTTTTTGCCGGAGCGCCTGCGTGCCAGCTTGACCCTTTTGACTTGGTGCGAAGAGGGGCGTTGAGGCTTGTCGGCAATCCCATACTTACAGGCGATGTAGAACCTCTCAGTCTCAGAAGAGACTTTGCCTCACTGTGTGTTTTCTACCGCCTATATTACAATGGTTTGTGCTCAGATTAACTGTTTGACATGATGCCCACAGCTACATTCTATTCTCGCACCTTTCGCCATAGGCGGGGAATTCATCCTCACACATTGCAACCGGAAACGGTGTGCACTGTGCGGTATGAAAGGAAATTCATCCCTCGCACACTCAAGCTGTGGAATGAACTCCCCGCGGTGGATTTCCCAAGCGACTTAAATAATATGGGGCTTCTCAAGAAGGACATTAGAAGGTATCTTTAGGGTCGGCAGCACGAGTGTGACGCCCCTGGTGTTGCATACTTCCATAGGCCACGAACCATTTTCCAACAGGTAAGCCGTGTGCTTATCTGCCACCTAAGTGGTTTAAAAAAATATGGCTGTATGTTAGTTGATTATTGTATTAAATTAAAGAAATAAAAAAATGTTCGTCGCGAAATTAATAATAAGCAGAATCAACTAAAAAATCTATGATGATTCCCGTGGATTTACAGTAAAAAAGTAAAACAAGTCGTATTAATATTCAGTCCATTTTAAAAAATTTAAAATAAAACTGCAATAAGCTGAACAGGAATTAAAAAAACTCACATTGTTTCATATGAAACAGAATTAAATCGAAAATTTTAGGTACAACTTATAACATTTTTACTAATAAAGCGAAATAAGTTTTAATTAATGCACTTTTAGATTAAATAATAAACAATGTTATAGTTAACTGCCAGCAATGCACCGAATTATTTTGTTTTATTTCACTTTTATTCCTACAAGCAACGATCCGACCTCATACGGAGCTGGCGCATCAATGAATCGTTCACTTTACCGGTACCAACTTGTTCGCGCGCGTTAGTGAGAAAGAGACGGACTACGTTTTATCTTGCTCAATTTGATGGTATTGCAATGGCTGTTCGAGTGAAACCTTTCTCCTAGTAAAGTTATTACACTTTTTGATGAAATCTCATAAAACATGAATTTTGAGTTATTTCTTTGTTTGAATAGGGGTGCGATATATACTAGTAGTAGGTACTTATATGAATTCCTAATGTAGCTTTTGTTTTAACTTTACAAACAGATAC
Source organism: Eilema depressum (assembly GCA_914767945.1). Taxonomy (NCBI): domain Eukaryota; kingdom Metazoa; phylum Arthropoda; class Insecta; order Lepidoptera; family Erebidae; genus Eilema; species Eilema depressum. The sequence goes on from OU612026.1 coordinate 9,942,602, forward strand.
TTCAATTTTATTTAATGTACAGATGAAATCTAAACTCATCTGTTTCTTTAGGTCTCATATAATAGTAAATGAGGTCCATGACTCTGGCTCCTTAAAAATCTGACAGTAATCGCAAAATACATTATGATAAAATATCAGTGAAACAGAGATATTCATAATTAATAAGATTATTACATCAATGTATACCTGTTTATCTACTGTGTCTTATAAGTTAGATAGGTACTACATAGTATGTTGTTTCTACTTAGAGTGAACAAGGTTGGATTTGTAATAAAATAAAAAGATAGAAATAGGATGAGAGGATTTCTGATGATAGTGCTAAGGCTATTGGGTAGATTATATAGTAATTGAGGTTTTTCAGATGTTAATTTTATTGTTAACTAGCTATCGCCCGCGGCTCCGCCCGCGTGGATGTTGGTTATCGCAACCAAACGTAGCCCATATCTATTCCCAAAGTCTAATACCAAATTTCCAACCGGTCCTATTGGAGATCTATAGGGGAGGCCTATGTCCAGCAGTGGACTTCCTATGGCTGAAATGATGATGATGATGATGATGAATACCAAATTTCATCAAAATCGGTTCAGTGGTTTAGGTGTGGAAGCGTAACAGACAGACAGAATTACTTTCACATTTATAATAATTAGTATGGAATATGGATTGAGTTTGTTTCAGATCCCAGTAGCAGATAAAGCCTTAGAAATTCTGACTTAATGTCGTAAAAATGCAGAAGATCATGTGAAGTGAAAGAGAAAAGTAAGCAGTGGATTAGGAGCAGGAAAGAGTGGTAGAAGCAGCTTTGAATACAACTGCATTTAAGGATAACGATGTTTTAATGCTTTACCTGTCAGGTACCCAACTGCCTGTGCTGCATAGCAAGCTGCTTGCTCATTTCGCATGCCAACATATTTCAGACCAGCTATTTGGAATGCCAGCGCAGTTTCAATTACTGGAATACCAACTATTCCAAAAACATACTCCACACCCTACAATAAAATATGTAAAATATAATACAATATAAATAAAATATAACATTAATTAAAATAGAAAAGATGACAAAAAATAGTAAGTTAAAACACAGAAGGATACATTTTGAGAAGAAGGTAAGAACATATCATACAGAACAATTTTTTATGTTGGTATATCAAATATCAAAAATATATGGGTGTGTTTCACTTAAAATGTCTATCAACATGAAGTGCGGTAACATTTTATTAGGTGTTTCATTCGACTGTTAAATTTCAATCACTCCTAAATATTACTTTTTATTGAGATCTTGATTACACTATTGGCATGCTATGATGGCCATCGAAGATACAAAATGAATATTAATATACATTAATTATTAATATTAATAACATATTTATTTATTATAATATGTAATTTTTTTTACTTTGTAGTTAACGGCCATCATAGTGGCACACTAGCAACTATAAATGTAATTAATATGGGACCATTCCATGAAGAAAACAATAATTTCTAGACTGTTTACACTGTTACAATCAACTGATCATGAAATTATATTTGCACATTTTTTAATATACCTAGTAAAAAATTTAGATAGATGATCAGTCCTTATTTGAAGTCCTGAACTAACAAATATGGGAAGATCAATTTATTAAGAAAATGAAAAATAAATAAAAAGAAGCAGTTCAAAAATTCAAGGTTTAGCAATTTAACTTTCAAAATGATTAAATTAATTTTGTCTGTATTATAATAACTCACCTGTTTCTTCAAACTTTCGGCCAGAATTGTATTCCCGTCAATACCCATTGCTTGAGTTAATCTCGGAGTTACGTGAATAGATCGTCTCAGTATAAATTGACTAACTCGAGCTAGTAACATTTTAAGTTAAAATATTTTAAAACTTCAAACTAAGGTTAAAATAAACAAAGTGAACTTTAGAACAGCGATCGAAAACTACGTAAGCGCCTAGCGACAAGAATAACTTTTAGTAATAACGTACAATTATAAAAGTTTACTCGATTATACGATTACAAAAATAAATTACGATTAACTAAACATACTTACTTTTATCAAACAAGAGTTATATATAAAATTTATGACTTTGATAGCATCACTTTAAAGTGTTAATACGTATCACGTATTATCTGAATCTGAATTCTGAACAGAACCTTGTACAAAGTGCGACTGTTTGTGCTCGTTCTCAGGTACTTTATCTTGTTATTGTCTGAATTTGTCTGGCGAGCGACGATAACAAGCGATTCGTGTTTCCGTTGACAGCTGATTACTGGATTACTGACAGTTGAAAGTTTTTGACATTTGGTGGATGTCAAAAACTTTCAACTGTCAATAATCAGCTGTTTGGATTTTCTACCAAACCATAGATTATGCATTAATAACGTAGATTAAATAAATTAGTTAATTCTACCAAGAAAATTCAGACGTGCAACGGCAGTAAGTAAGTATAGTCCGACCAATAAAATAAAAAACCCGTACTGGGGGCGCCAAAAACATCTATGATATGACAACACCAAGTATAGTGATACACATGTAAAATGCCAAGTGTACAAATATTTTTTCAACACACTTGCTTATGAACAGGCTATGACACCTAATATAAAACTGTGACTTTTTCATTGCTTCTTCTTCCTCCTAGCGTTATTCCCAGTCGCATCCGAAGCTTTCAGCTTGGAGTCTAGGGTCCGCTTTTACCAGTCATAGCTACAGATTTGGCTAGACCTCGATATTTTCCGTGAAGCGATTGCCACCTGACCTCTACGACCCAATGTTAACATTAGGCGATATCGAAGCTTTGCAGCTAGACCGTTGTTTTTGGACTTTTTAGGGCACCAACTACCCGTAACGACTGCCATAGATGTTCTTATGGCAACCGGGACCGACGGCTTAACGTGCTGTCCGAGGCACGACCAGACCAATGCAAATACCCATATTTAATGCACACAAATATTTGCACTGAGCGGGGATCGAACCCGCGCCTCCTACGTAGCGGCCGCGTTCACTACCGCTACGCCACGGAGGCTGTCATGTTTTTCATTGCTATTATTCACAAAAGTGAGTTATAGACTTCTTTTTTTTAATTTCATTGATTAAGTTGCTTTGTTCTTATATAAGGTTTTATATAAGGTTTTATTTTTATTTTTTATATACCTACTTGACGCGAGACAAATGTACATACGTTCATATTTAGTCTTAAGAAACCCTTTTATTTTTTGTAAACTGACGTCCTTAAAATGCCGCAGTGGAGTTTGTTGCGCCGTTTCTTCTCCATTAGCGCTTAGGAAGCGGTGGTAAACTTAGTTTTAAGGAGTTTTTGACGTCAAAAAGCTGTAACAGTGTTGCACTATTTTGAGAAATAAAGACTTTGACTTTGACTTAAAAAAGTTTCGATACAAAAAAGATCGTGTTCAATATTACAAACGAATTAATATACCTATTGCTTGCTCATTTCATGCAGCTTCGTATTTTAAAAGATAATTTCAACTTGTAGTACGTGTTTAATATACAAAACTTTCACTAAAATGTATTTTCTTTTTCTCTGTTAAAAAGTTAAGTTTTTCTCTGTTAAGTTTTCTGGTTAAAATAGAAAAATAGACGCGGCGTGTTATACTGGTTACAAGGCACAAATCAAAACACAGTAGTATCCGTATAATAGTTTACTGCTTGGAATGGTAAATACAAGTTAGACATACAGTTACATTACACTATGTATAGAACAGGGACCACGCGATATTGGTTTTCGGACTGCATAAAATTCTTGTATTTTATGCCTAACAGCACAGAGATCAAAATAATCGAGCGTGATTTTCTTTATTGCGTTAGGCTTATTTTTCTTAGGCGTAGAAAATACATTTGACGTTTGACCTTCTCTTCGTATTTTTATTACAGAAGATCGGGATATACCTAAAAATGTGAATAATAATTAGTCACAGTAAAATCAGTAGTTTAGGCCAATTTCATTGCACGTAGATACTCTATGATGTACCTACCCGTCATATTGACAACAAGGTCTGTGATGTTATTTAGAGGAACAGAGTTCAATCCTTCCTACTTTTTATCCGACAAATACTTTGTTATATTATAAATTACTTTTCTTAACTAGCTTTTAATAGTTTTCGGCATATTACTATAGTTTTGTAGTTTTGTAGCGCTCTCAAACTCAACAACACGCACAATTGACACCACACTGACAGATGACCATAATGACATTGTATAGATTGTTACCATATGAAGAAATTAGTTCCAATAGTTTACCGCAATATGGCGAGGTATTTTATTTTACTGGTCGGGCTTTATATTAGAATATTATGTCAAGTACATATTTAAATATGTTTTTCAAATTAATAATGGGTACCATATTAAAATTACTCATACTCTATACCTATATTAGACACTATTGGCTATGGAAAATAACAAAAAACCTCAAAAGGCACTTGTCGCATATACCACCCATAAAAACTACTTGAGGCAAGTGGGCTAGAACAGATCCCGAGAAGGCCCAGGTGAATGCTGAGCAACTGCAATTATTCCAACCGCTACCTATTAGGCACTCACATCATGAATCATGACAGATTGACTGGTAGGCGAATACTTTGGCACATTACTGCAGTTCTACCTATGTACCTACATACCATTAGAAAGTGCTAGCCCAAATGAAGTAAGTACGGCGAGAAAATATTGAACTTGCAGGAAGGTAAAGGGTCAGGTTACAGGACCTCACCGACGCTCAGATACTGTAACAACTTCTTCGGGCGCAAGACAAATTTGTCACTGGAAAGCAAAAGTGCTATCTATATACAAGACAAGACCATATTGAAACCGATATGAACATCCACCATCAGCAGCATCCAGCTGTGGGGAATGTCTAGTAGCAGTAATATCGAAATTCTTGAAAGATTCGAAAGCAAAATATTAAGATCCATGCTAAACATATCTTACTATATGAGCAAGAAATACATAAGTAACTGCTAAGCTAAGCTAAACTGTCGAAGCAGATCGAAAGCCGACTTTTAGTCACTAAGCTTCTGACTTGATGCTTCAAATTAAGGCTTATTAGGTACGAAGTATACCTACATCTATATTTATTTTATATAAAATAAAAAATTGGTAGATATATTTCAATTATTATTCTATTATGTAAAGTTTTAGAGCTAAGCGATATCAACGGTGAAGGTAGGTACTTTTTGGGTTAAACCAGCCAATCTTCTAATGGTCAAAACGTAGATAGCAATACCTGATGGTACCTAATAATTAATGTATGATCGTAGCAAATGACCATAATAGGTATTAAAGCACCAGGGGTTCTAAAATGAAATTAAGAATTTGAGTTCACAAAGTACCTGTATGATATTCGCTATTGCTGACTGAATCTTGTCTCTTCCTAATTTAAAATTCTTAACAGAAAGCATTGATATCTCCAGAAAGTCTATAATTTTCCTCAGTTAGCGCCTACTTAAAATAGTTAATTATGTTTTATTACGACGCGCGACGTGTTACGTGTGCGTGTTGTATGTACCTACATTGGTGTTTGACTTTACAAAATATCATTTAATATTATTCTCTGAATAATAATTTTTCGTGCGGAAATCCCTATGGATACCATTTCGGCTATCGAGGACCATCTTAGGTCTCAAATGCTGGGGTGTAAGGAAGCCTAATAAGGCATTTCCTTCCCTCGCACCCCGGCTAACTCTGGACCGTCTTCGTTTCCGAGATGGCCCCTCGGATCTCGAGCATATTATCTTGCTTGTAGAAGAAGTAGCCAGCCGCAGCACCCGCAGCACACGCACTCGCATTCTGCACTAAATTGTCGTAAGAAGTTACATGGTTGACATCGACTCCAAACCTGACAATAATTTGTAATAAAGTTTTTGAAGAATACACAATTATTTTCAACTTTTTAGTGCATTTTATTTCTATTGGAATAGTTTTTTGAAGTCGGTTTTTTTAAACGTACCTACCTAGTTTTTTTTTTTTTTTTTACTTTTTAGTGTCTATAATAGGCTATTCTATAAGCTACAGTAGGATTGCTACGGGTAGTCCATAACAATTGGTTTTTTTTTTAGTAGCAATGGGTACCTAGGCCTTCGAAAGGTGCAGAAAAGTGGTCTAATTCAGTCCAATATATCTTCAATGATAGTACCTACTTACCATAGTATTGACTTAAACTTGTCAATAACTTAAACGAGACATTCATGCTATACATCAAATGAGTTCTCCTCATAAACTCATATGAGCTTCTGATGTAATCAGGGAAATACGTCTCCATGAAGATGATGATGATGAATGATGACATTTAGCCCGACGTAGACTAGGTAATATGCCTACGACATAGACACCGTGTGACAGGATCGTCATAAAACTAGCTAATTTCTTATCACCTATTTGATTTCGAGGAGTTCTCTGGTGTATCTCCGGAGTTCAAGGCCCAGTACCCATGAAATTAATATGGAACTACCTGTAACTAATATCGAACCCAATGCAAAAAGATTTTTCGAAACCAGTTCATAAACGACGGAAATATGGGACAACATATATAAGAAGTTGGGTAAAAATTTGAACTAAGAAAATACAAGAAGCATCATAAAATGAAGACTACTGTCGTGCAATTTCGGTAATTCGCTCAAAAGGGCGCCAAACTATGTTAAATTTCTATGGGACCAAATGACAACCACTCCTACATATTTCACATCGAATAAAAAAAGAATCACAGAAATCGCATCATAAACCTAGGAGTAATCGGTGTAGGTACATACATAAAAAAAAAAAACTCATCGAATTGAGAACCTCCTCCTTTTTGAAGTCGGTTAATAAAATTTAATAATTTCAATGATTCACTTCATTGTTGTGTTTTCTGAACTAACTTTGAATTTGATTTATGTTTAGGAAGAGATTTATATATGTTTATTCATATTCTATTTAATATTATTATTCTTTGCTTTTGCTAAATTGTTTGTTCTTTTGCTAAATTGTGCCTTATAGATTGATTGACATCTAATCTATTTACTAGATACAAATTATTTAATTAGTAAGCATCTTGAGGGAAGCCACTTGGAGCAAGGAGTCCCTTCTTCATCTTCTTGAAGTTCTCTCTTCTACTACATTGGTTTATCTTGACCTTTACGGGAGCGACCGCCCGTCTGACAAACCCGCCGTCTGACCCCAAAGCTAAGAGGAAAGCTTGCACCAGAGTCTTGCCTATCAATCAGTAGGTAAGTGTACGTGGCCTTGAACCTTAAAGATAGGCCTTAACCTTAACCTTAACCTAACCTTAAGTAGGCACTAAATACACGTAACTACTTAGGCTCTATGAGTGTTTATATCTTGAGTAATAGATATGCTAATACTTTTAGAAACCATTTCTTTGGGTGTTAGCATATTCAAAGTATACTATACAATACAACATACTCAGTCTTTATAACCGTATACCTACTCCTAAACGGTGAGATTCCATGACAATAGGAGTTTTATTACTCTGGTCTTCAAAGGCAAGGGATCGGTGCAGGAGTGCCGAGTTACCGCGGTATAAAGGTAATGCCCCACATTATGAAGCTCTATGGTAGGGTAATTGACTCCAGGATCCGACAGGAGTGAAGTGTATAACTCTCAGATTTTCACTATGGGTTTGGTATCACGGAACCATTGATCCGGTTTTTGCCAGATCCATGGTTCCGTGGAACCCCTGGAGGGTTATGGTGGAGAAATATAGAACAAAGAATACGCCTCTGTATAGCGTGATGTCTAATAGACATGCAGATGGAGAATGCCCGGGATATATCGGTACATACGGGAACATCTCGGAAAGTAGGGTTCGGCCGGAATTGGCTGGCTCCGCTTCCGGAGGACCTTTAAAGAAGTACTAAGATGGATGTATTGGAAAATTTAGATCAATCTCGTGCGAAGCTCGGTGGCTCAGTGGTCAGAGTATTCCCCCTGTAAGGGAAAGATCGCGGGTTCGAGTCCTGCCTGAACTTGATTTTGCTTTTTCCAATTTATAATAATTTAAAGAAGTCGTTATACCAGTAATAAATTTTATCAAGAATTAAGAATGGAATGTCTAATGTTTGCTGACGACCTAAAGCTTTTCATGTTGGTGAGGGACAATAGTGATTGCGAGGCCCTGCAGCGTGATATTGATGCAGTGGCAGAGTGGAGCGTAAATAACAAACTGTCATTGAACATTTCTAAGTGCAAATCGATTAGCTTCACTCGATCGCGTTCCCCAGTAGACATGGCCTATTCGTTGGGTGAAAAGCGGCTTGAACGAGTTACCACAACACGCGATCTTGGCTTGGTGTTTGATGCAAAGTTGGACTTCCATGAGCACATTAAAAAGATATGTAAGGCAGGAAGGCAGCTAATAGATCACTGGGGTTCATAATCAGGACTGCATCTCAACTCAATAATGTCCTAGCAATAAAACTTTTATGTAATGCGTATGTAAGAGGCAAGCTATAAAGTTATCATTTGGAGCCCCCATGAGGTAAAGTACGCCTTGATCGGAAGAATACCTACAACGCAAGTTCGCCCGGTATCTATATAAGAGCTCATACGGATACTATCCTTTTTTGTATCCCTCCCTGTTCATCGCAGGGATAATGGGATTCCACAGACGGCGTGCGGCCCACAGACGGCGTGCGTTTTAGTCGGTTCGAGTCCGACATAACCTCCTCCTCCGGCTCCGGCGGGGGAGGTATCCGTGGGGATTTTTCGCACGATAGAAAAAAAAAGGGATGATGGGATTGGAGACCTTAGAATAAAATTGAGGCGTAACTTCCTGCACATAATGCACTATTACTTGTTACTAAATGATAAAGTGGATAACCCATCTGTAGCGGAATGCATCTACTTTTGTCCCAGACGGGTACGCGGGCCACTGGACGACGACAGCATCGCCTTTTCATTAAGCCACCGTCATGGCGAGTGCCTCAGGCCGCTAACTGTCCTACTTCAAGGGCGGTCGAGCTGTTCAATGCTTTGCTGCAGTCGTATCCGAACATTGACGTGTTATATGATAACACTTGCCAAATGGCGAGGAACGCGCTAACATTTTTAAATGCACCCTCATGAGACGAGTATGTGTGTGACTTAACAATTGGATACTGTTATTATAGCGAATTTTTGTGTGAATTGAATATAATATAACAGACTATAAATGAATTGGTTATGATGAATTGATTATATTCAAATTAGAATTTAATGAATTGAATGTAATGAGTAACTTAGTGATTTTAGTATAATTAAATGAATTGAATATAATGTGTTGAGTACAATGAATTTAGTTAATGAATTGAATGTTAATTATAATGAAATAAATATAATGTGATGATTATTATGAGTTTAGATAATGAATTGAATGTAATATATTAATTACAATGAAATAAATATAATGTGATGATTATTATGAATTTAGCTAATGAAATGAATATAATGAGGTGATTATAATGAATTTAGATAATTAATGAATATAATGTGTTGATCATAATGAATTGAATTTAATGCGTTGATTATAATTAATTGAATAGAATTAAATGTATATTATAAACTGATAATAATGAACTGAAAATAACGAATTGTATCTTTAACATGATATTTTTTTACTATTTGCATACAGTAGAGTGAGTTAGCTAGTAAATTATGTAGAATAGCATGATAAGCGATTTGATGTTCTCTACTGTAAGCTTGTTTTGTTTTTGTTTATAAATAAATAAGTAAAAAAAAAGATTATTGTGTAAGTAGATTGTTCATAAATATGATTACCTACTTAACATACAAGGATGCTCACATTGCTCACTTCGCTGTACGACCGTACAGAAGACCTAACAGTAGATACACAGATGATCTGTAATCACGCACTTTTCTTTGAGAACGCTTTTTTGCACATCTGTAGAATCTTTTAGGCAGCCTATTCCGATCTCACTACTGGTTTAACTATTTAACTATATTGCCCAAGGAGATATTATGACTTGCGGATTTTCTACCGCTTGCATAATAATTTTTCTTAGAAATTATTTATGTTTACATCAATGTTTACTTTCTATGTTCGCTAACGACGTAGGGTTTACCCCCGCAACACTTGGAAACTAGAACGGTCGCATTCTATGCGGCTTCATTTACTTGTACAGAAATTATGGTGCTCCTTTTCTCTACCTTTACCTTATGACTTATGTCGTTATCCCCAATTCTATATTTCAGCCTTTGTTATATTATGTTTTACAATAGTTCAGCAACAGGGCCTTGTTAACAAATCCGGAGACTTCACCTTCAGCTTACCATCAGGCGAAGCGAAGGGGCTGTCCATTAAACACGTGATGCTCAAAAGGAGGGGGAGGGGGGTTCGGAAAAAATCACGAAACATCACCAGGGGGGAGGGAGGGGTATATTGAGATATCACGTGTATTTATTTTTTCTTATAACTCGCGATTTTTGTCACGATTCTTAGTTTTTTAGCATTAAATAATGTGTAAAAAAATACACGTGATTTTGGCATCACCATGGGGCAGGGGTGATTAATGGACAGCCCCGAAGTTGTCAATATACGTGTCCTATAAAAAAAGTCGCTGTTTAGCACGTATGTAGTCAGCGGCCGAGTTGGTACAGGGTTTTATTTCGAGATTTCCTTCTCCCGCAGTGACATCGTCTACGTATTTTTCCGGGTATACCGTTTGCCCGAATTTTATTTACCCTAATATCATTTGCCATAATAGTCAACAGCCATAATATTAACAGACATAATATTCATTTGCCCTACGTCAGTTTTGCTATATTAATCACGTGCTAGAATCTTTGTTTCCCATAAAGTCACTTACTATAACATCATTTGTCAGAATCATTGTAAGCCCTAATTATCACATGCCATAATTATCACATGCCATAATTATCACATGCCATAATTATCACATGCCCTAACTATCACATGCCATAATTATCGCATGCCATAATTATCACATGCCATAATTATCATATGCCATAACATCAACTGCCATCGACATTGTGTAACAGTGACAGTGTGTAACGGTAGTTATATCAGGTGAAACTGGACGCAATTGGGACTTTAGGGCACCCCGACTCGGATAGGTTAGGTTAGAAGGGGATGGCGGGGTCGTTTGAGCGAGCGAAGCGAGCGAATAGACCCCGCTATCCCCTTCGTGGTTATTTTTTTATAAACCACCCAGAAGTAGTTTGGTTAGGTGCCATTTGAGTTAGGTTAGAACTATGACCATTAACCCATCCACCCATCACACCCATCGACATCGACAGCTAGAAAGAGCAAGAAGAAAATATTATGTCTAATAATCATTATGGCGTTTAAATATTATGTCTAATAATCATTATGGCGTATAAATATTATGTCTAATAATCATTATGGCGTTCAAATATTATGTCTAATAATTATTATGGCAAATGAAAATATGTAAAACAATACGTATGGCACTCGTATGTTATGGTATCTAAGTTTCGGGCAATTAAAGGTATGTCATATGTCTTTTAGGTCAAACAAAACATTCGGGCAAATGAAATTCGGGTAAATGAAATTCGGGAATATGATGATTATGGCATATAATCTTCGGTTAAACAATAGGCAACCATTTTTCCGTTAGTCGCCTCTTACGACATCCCCTGTCTCATTCCACATTCGATTTTAATACTCCAATGGCCTCTGTGGTGACAGGTTGAACTTACACGTAATAGTTAAAGCTAAATAAGGATCCATTTACTTAACAAAAAGGTAGAACCCGCGATAAAGAAAGACAATAATAATAACTTATTTGCATCAAACACAAATGATACGAGAGTTTGAATAAGGGAGCATCTGCAGGCATTAAGTAACTGTACAGCGATGAACAAAAATAAAAGTGTATACTTAGGTCGGTACCCTCAGACAGAACAGAACCGCTATTCCTGATTGGGACGTTGCAAAGGTACCGTTGCAACATTTATAACCCAAATTCAGGGTGCATAAAACATTTTCCTTATAAGGACAGATAGCTTGCGAGCTAACTGTTAGCTTAAGATATAAGAAGTGGTTGAGAAATTTACAAAAAATCCATACTAATATTATAAATGCGAAAGTAACTCTGTCTGTCTGTCTGTTACGCTTTCACGCCTAAACCACTGAACCGATTTTGATGAAAGGACATAGGCTACGACATCCACGCGGAGCTGCGGGCAACAGCTAGTGTTTTAACCTTCCAAAGGTGCTATCTATAGGTACAGGGTGTTGTTGATAAAGTTAGGTCACCTGTTAAGGAGTGAAAATGTGTTTACAAAACTGTCGTATGGAAGTTTATAAATATTTGTACAGCCGCAGGTGGAGAGTAGGTTTTTGAAATAATGTAATATTAAAAGTATATTTATAGAGCAACTACGTTTAAAATCATTTCTCTGTACTAGCTCAGCTCAAGTAAACTTGAAACGAGAAAAAAATCGGTATTTTGCATTGATGGCTAACTTACTGCAGTAAATTATATCGCTTAGACTCGCTTAAAGGCATCAACTTGAACTTGAGTAGGTAACATTCGGGCATCATTAATGCAATAACAGTGCAGGTATAAAATAATGTGAAAACGACCCCTTACGTGCAAACATGTTTGGTGGTAATTTCAAAAGACAAAGGTACGATTTCGTAGCCGTAGACCGTAGACCGCAGCAGCAGACGCATGCAGCAGATACAGCGTACCGTGAAATAGACTTGAATATATGATAATATTGTTTATCGTTTCAATTCATTCTTCTTCTCCATGGTCCGCGAAAAGCACGTAAATGATCCATAGAAAAATCGGACTATAAGTTTTGGAGAAAAATAATAAGTCAACATGGATTGGCATAAACATGCATATCCTACCTACTGTGTCCGCTCTCCGCTCATTTATCAGAAGAATTAAAACAATAAACAAAATTATCATATTGAAGTCTATTTCACGGTAACTAAAATTGGACCGATATCGCGATACAGAGAAGATTAACATGGCCCCTGCGCAAGGATGACACGTAAAATCGTGAAGCGTTAATTCATTCCATCCCCTCATTACTCTAACTACTTCTCTGCTACTCAAGGGTTTGCTGGTAGAGAACTCATTTTGAGTTAAGCTCGCCTTTGTATATATTTCTCGTAATTTTCTTTGTGTATGATCTCTGTACTATATGTGTGCAATAAAGAATTAAGAATTAAGCGTTCCACAGTCTTCTGCATGCATCTGCAGTTGTAGTACCAATGCGGTCGGCCTCTGAATCATACCTTTAGGTCGCAAGCATACGACCCACATGATGGGAACCGGTGACCGCAGCTCTTACTACAGAAATTAAATTAAATGTATCTTTTACCTGATTTAATTGAGACTAAATTTAGAAGACGGGTTTATCTTTATTTACCACCGTAGCACCGTAGAAAATATTTTGATAAATAACGGAGAATGTAGAACAACCGACGCAGATGCCTTTGAACCTCTATGGGTTAGATTTTGGCTGATATTATGTATTCAGCTGTGATATAGAAGTAGAACACTGGGCACGTAATTTGCGTTATGTTTGTCTCAGCGGAAATGTAGCGATAGTGTGATTCGAAGCCTCCTCCGTGGTTGTTGATGAAACAACGTCCGTGCCACAATATTATGTCCGTGCTCCGCTAGCCGTCGTCGCCGTCGCTCCACTGCTTGCAATAGTACTCTGTGACTGCTTGCGATTTGTTTATTCCGCAGTCCGCACTCGACGCGATCTGTCTACCACACGCGACTATCAAACATTGTTTATTCTCCAATATGCACGTTTAGTAAAGTGGCTAAATTTGTGAATAATTGACTGTTATATCGATAGAGAAACAATACGAAAAATGGCAGTGATATTTATAAAAGTTTTCGGTGAGTACTTTCTTATTTTAAAAATACCTACTTGGTAACGGTTTGGCGCACGCCGCGCACGTTATGAATATTGTGATTTATGAGGTACCTACTTAAAATTAACTCAGAAAAGTGGATCGCAAAAATATATTATTTAAAGTTTCTTTAATTAAAAGGTTGCTAATGATATGGGCTTAGTTGGTATACGCATTTATTGGTTAAGCATCAACATAAATCATTATCTCTAACCAAATAAAAAACATTACTTCTCTCTATAATGTGAATTTAAATAACATGATTTATTTTTGTGAGATATAATACCTATTTAAAACGCTATTCATAGGCCATATCCTACCAGGGTATTTAGTTAACAAGAATAGGTATTAGGATACATACACGGAGGACAGAATATGATTAAGTTTCCTTCTCCATGGATACATAGAACCTCCATATAACTACTTACCGAAATTGTCCTATGGTTTTTTGATAATTGACTGGCATATAACAATAATAAATAAATACTTACACAATAAATATTCCACCACATTCTACACAGCAGTGCAAAGTAAGCGTAGCATAACTATTATAGCTTGTGTTATGGGGTCTAGAATCCGGATAAACAGACCTACTTAGATACACTTTAATACTTTATTTAATACATATGAATTTTACATGAATTAAATTAATTAGATTTGAAAAGATTACCTCCCTGTGATTATATTTTATTTTTTATAGTAGGTAAATATTGGTTCCTTCTGATAAGAAGTTTTAATACATTAAATCTTAACGATTCACTTAGGTATAATGTCAGTATAGCGTACCTAGTTAAGATAAAAATATTATCTATTTTTTTATTTTTTAGAAAAAAAAAATTGATAAAGATTTAAGGATTTATTGTAATTGAATACCGATGTAACTCGAATAGTTACACAAATCCATAATTGATTGGAGGTTGCTCGTAGCAGCCGTAGCCTATCGATAATGATTTAAGTCGTAGCCCAACTAGACTGTCAAACTGATTTGAACACATAGGAATTCTATTTCCTCGAAGTGAAACTGCTTATCACTTTTGAACTTAAGCACATTAAGTCTGTAGGTGTGCACACTGTACACTATACAGTAAGTCTGTACCTTGGAGTCACAACACACTTGCGGCAAGCCGGCTACGCTTTCCTTTTTGTTAACTTATTCGTACTTAAAAGAACACTTTAGACCTCGCCGAATGTTTATATTCTATTCACAGGGTTATTGACCGATAAGAATCACTAGTTAATAAATAAATATTTTCAGCCAGAAAGTGCTGAATTAACGCGTTGAATTATTTAATATTGACTTACTTACTGAATTAACTTAATAACTATAATTGTATTTTCTGAAGTTTACGCGAATATCAGTCATTGAAATAAAACCACTTTTTAACGGATTCTATCGCCATTTATTTGTTACTAGCTGACCCGGCGACTTCGTACCGCCATATTTTCCGCCCGCGTGGTTTTCTGATCCGGAATTATCCGTGTTTCTCTACAATATTATGCATGTATTATACATATAAACCTTCCTCTTGAATCATTCTATCTATTAAAAAAATCACTTCAAAATCCGTTGCGTAGTTTTGAAGATTTAAGCATACATAGGGATGGACAGACAGCGACAGCGACTTTGTTTTTTAATATGTAGTGATTATTATTACTCTTAGTCCGTCGTTTCGGTCACTTTTCAGTGAGGTAAGATTTTAATAGTTACATGTAATAATTAATTCAGTGATTTTCTTTCTTTCAACTTACGAGTAATCAACAATTTAGAGAAACGAAGCCGGTAGGAATCGCGTTATCGCCTTGCCACAGGTGGTCTAACACAATAGGAGAAATTATATAACGTTACTAGGTATGTAACAGTAGTGTAATTTATAACGATAGAAGTGTTGGTAATGTTTATGACGCCGTTATAGATGTACTCATTGTTATTTTAGTAACAATATAAATCAATGTAATTACGTACACGTGCCTGTAGCA
This sequence comes from Eilema depressum, assembly GCA_914767945.1. Classification (NCBI taxonomy): domain Eukaryota; kingdom Metazoa; phylum Arthropoda; class Insecta; order Lepidoptera; family Erebidae; genus Eilema; species Eilema depressum. The sequence goes on from OU612026.1 coordinate 9,958,431, forward strand.
TTGCGGCTATCTCAGCCCCCTAGACAATTGTAGACAATAAAATTGTAGAATAGAATGACGAATGTATGGGATTTGACGTTTAGGTATGACATACGTTGGCGACTGTCATACGTATACCTTAGCCGGCCATAATCAAGAAAAGTGTTTCCCCCAGACCTTCTGCGGCTTTTATTGTTTCTAGTCCCTAGACAGTGATTTTTTTTATGCCTAAGTGGAATTTAATTACAGATATTATGTGTTTATAAACATAAATAAATGAATATTTAGGCATCGTAAACAATTATTAAAGTTGTTCAATAAACTAATAATTTTATGATGGGTATATAATTAAAAGATAGTGTTTAATTAATTAAAAATCTACTTACTTTAATTCATCATCAATAATTAAAAAGGCTTATTTTCTTTCAATTTTATGAAGGGGTAGGCGGAGTTGTAAAAACACCCCTATTTCGTTAACTGTTTTTTGTCTCACGGGCAATTAAAGCTGGGTCCACATTTGTATCATTTGCCCGATCCGATCACCGTATCCGTATCGGCGACGCGTATCATAATCGCATATGTGGACGGGTGATGATACGCGTATCACTGATATATACATTGTGATCATGATACGCGTCGCAGATATGGATACGCCATCCAGGCATCCAGCCATCCAGGCGGCCAGGTGGTCTAGTAGCAACACTACTAGACCACCTGGCCGCCTGGATGGCTGGTATAAACTTAATGGTAGGTTAGATCACCCCACCTTTCAAAAAAAATCACGAAATGTGATACCTACCTTGTCGTCTGTTGTCTGAAGATTACAAGATCACTTGTATATCAATTTATTCATTGAAATCATCATCATCAGTCTTCCCAGTTCCATCTGAAGTTTTCACCTTAACTTGCGTGGGCTGGCGGAGGCGGCGGCCTCCTTCTACGAGCGAGTAATGCTCGTGAAGGAAATGGCGGAGCGGGAGCAGAAGAGACTCGCCAATCCGGGCGTCGGAGGTCGCAGAATGACCTTCGTCCTCCATGAGCGCTGGTCTGTGGGTGACGGGTGGAGCCTCCTGTCATCTGCAGGCCGTGGCGGTGGTCCGTGGTCTGCTTACTCCTTTTTCTCCTTTTGGCTTAGCTTATACTGCTTTTATGGGGAGACTGCCATTTTACCCTCCGGAGAGGAAAGTCTGCGCTAGAGCCTCGTTTGCCAGTCAGCAGTCTCGGGTTGCAGGTGAATTTGGCTTGGCCCCCAAGGTCTTGGTCTGGCTTCATAAATCATTTCAATATAAAGAGAAACTTCCGTAGCCGAGTGACTCGAACACAACCTCGTATTTACATTCCTCAAATGTTATATTGGATGATTCATATTTGTAAGGCAACGCATCATTCGGTACATGATTTCATAGTTAAGTATTTTCATAGTATAGTACAGCCTGTTTTATTTGAGTTGGGACCTGGTGTCGATGTTTGCCTCTGTTGGCGTGGCGGCAGTGAACGCGGCCGCTAGGTACGCAGAAGGCGCGGGTTCGATTCCCGCTCAGTGCAAATATTTCTATGCATGAATATGAATATTTGCATTGGTCTAGGTGTAACGTATTCACAAAAACAAATGTATCTATGTATGTTTATCCGCATTCTAGAACCCATAATACAAACTAGTTAAGATATACTTACTTTGGGTTTAGATAGCGATGTGTAGAATGTTCTACAATATTTATTTATTTATTTAATATCATCTACCAAAGCTATAGTTCTTGCTTCCAAACTTGAGGTAAACAGGTTATAGTTTATCAAGTTATATGACCTAGTTTTTAAGTTTTTGTCTAGTTAATAACTGGAAAAAGTCTGTTCATTCATTGTTATGGCAATCGATTATAAGAACACAGGGCAGTATAGGTATTCCCGTTTTGTGACGACAGCCAGGCTACGTGGGACCAAGTAGACCCTAGAAGTGCTGACTCTGCGTAGTAGAATGTGACATCCGTGCCAATTGTCTCACAACTATGGATGTCCGAAGACTGTGAAGTAAAAGCCTAGGATGCAAAGGCCGGGATGTGAACACCTGTCTCCGATGTAAAAGCCTGAGATTGACTTGAAGATTTAATGAAATTTCCATAGTTCGCCAACTACATTTTCGGTTCTACGTAAGAAGGCAGCGAGTCTGCAGCTGTCAACCGAGTATATTTGACGAATTTAATTTGATCGCTATCGTATTGTACAAAATCTATCGCGCACTTTGTATGATACACTTTTATTGGGACTATTTACGATGGTGGGTGTGCCCACTTACGCCCATGGTTAGGTATGTAAGTTTTGTTAACTACGTTAATCGATTAATATCGATGCGAGGCTCAGTAGCTCAGTGGTCAGAGTATTCACCCTGCAAGAAAAAGATCGCGGGTTCGAGTCCCGCCTGAGCTATATTCGCTTTTTTCTATTTTAATCGATTTGAATAGTTGGCATACTAAATGATTCAAAATTTCATTCAACTACGTTAATTACGTTAATACTGTATTTTTTTAATAATAGACCTGTTTCTCTTTGTAATCACTTGTTAAAAATAACAGAATATTATTTTGAGAATTTTTAATAAGTGTGCCAGTAAACTGTGCTAAGATCTCTAATTTTTAAGTCGTTAAATGAATATTTTTAGTCATATTGCCTTACCTTGGTAAACAACATTTCAGCAGCTGTTAAATATTAAAAATGTCCTTTGATTTTATCTGTATATATAAAAAACTGTAGAGTGGATGATGCTTCGTTCCATTACTTCTATGTATTTCCGTGCAGTACAAAGTCGTTCTGAAACCATTGTATAAATCAGTGCAATCGGCGATATAGAAGTCAAAGTAGTATTTATTCTATAGAATTATTTATTCTGCACATACCATTGAAACGGCACTAACAAAACGTCTAAAGAAAAAATATTTCTTTTGCAAACGAACCCCCGGCCCCGGTTGGTGGCCCCGATCTGAGAAGAGTGCGGCAAGAAACTCAGCGGGCTTTATCTTTTTTAGTATATTTACAAACAGAGATAGAGCAGCCCTCCTAGACAAGTGGCCGGCGTATTGTAGAATATAATGAGGAATGTGAATAGAATGAGAATTAAAGACAACCATAATAATCCTAATTTTGATGATCCGTTGAAAATATTATATTATACTCGTATTTATGTATTTGGATCCATCATATGCTTAACATCCTGCCTTAAAACTCGGATAATAGTGTTCTTTATAACGAAACAAAACACTCATTCTACGAAACATTAGACAATAAAAAATAAATGTTTTTGTTGGGTATATCTTTTTATTTATCATTTTATTTCTTTCATTCCATCATCAAACGTAATTTATTGTGTTAAGTATCATAATAGTACCTAATGTATATTTCATATTTAAATGATATTTAAATTTTTAATATGACTAAGTAGGAGTACGAATGTAGCATCAAATAAAGTTACATACGAGAGCCTTAGGAATACGGCCATCCACGCAGTGTGCCCTGGGCAACGGAGACGGCAGCACCTTTTTACCGCAGAAAAGACGCTGCTGACTAAGACCAATTCTGGCCGAGGCAGGATTAGCTTTTCCACCAGAGATGTGCTATACAGCTATGCAACGAGGATGTTAAACGAAGCTATGAAACTATGTAACGGTTTACACTATGCTATGCTATGTAGCGTAGTGAGTAAGACATGCTATGAAGATGAGCAACTCGAGCTATACGATGTTTAAACACATGAATAATTTAACCTTCAAATAAATAAATATTGTAGGACATTCTACACAACGCTATCTAGACCCAAAGTAAGCATAGCTTTACTAGCTTGTGTTATGGGTTCTAGAATGCGGATAAACATATATAGATACATTTTTTTTTGTAAATACATACATAGTATAGGTACAGTCAGAGTTCATAAGTGCATTAGCCCAACAAGGCTCAAAATGGCGTGGCGTGCGGCCGCGCGCCGGCCCGGTCTTGTGTTTACATATGTGTGTGTGTGTCATTAGATACTAATACAGTAATTTACCAACTTAGTAAATTAACTGATAGCTAAGTGGGTTAAGCAAGATACTATAGATGCACAATGATAAGAGGTTCCAGGTTCGATTCCAGCTTATAACGATTTTTTATATTTATGCCAAAAATATAATTTTAAATATTGATAAAGTAATTTTGCATGAAGTTGGCAAACTTTTTACATTTTATGTTGATATTTGCTAAAATTTTACAAATAATACAATGATATTAATTTATAAATGAAACACAAAAAGTGTATTTGCAAGATCGTAGGATTTGAACCATCAACCTTTGCATTTCCACAAACCTCATGCTTTAACCACTCGGCCACGGGTTGCTTACGTAGTGACAACGAAATTATCGATAATATTCCTACGGAAGAACAATTTATGTGTGTGTGTAAATTGTCTTAAAAGAAAAAGGTCACAAGTAGCGCTAGAATGTTGACGCTATAGTTACGTAGGATTGTTACTGCACTTTTACATTCGACTGTACATAGAAAACACCCAGACACATGCAAATATTCATATTCATGCATACATACAAATATTTGCACTGAACGGGGATCGAACCCGCGCCTCCTGCGTAGCAGCCGCAGCAGTATTCACTACCGCTACGCCCCAGAGGCAGTCAAAATAAAAGTTCAATTACGTCAAATCGTGCTAAATTGTCTTTGATTTGTATGCATTTGACAGTGACAACCGTAATTTTCATTGTCGCTATTTCACAGAATCGTTGGTTCTACTGTGCAGCATCCACAGTACGCCTCCATGCACGCATGTACAGTACGAATCCACAGCACGCATCTTTCTACAGATATAAAAATATATACATCCGAATTGAGAACCTCCTCCTTTTTTGAAGTCGGTTAAAAAACATAGCTTAGCTGAATTGGTTTTTCCACCAGTGCTATGTGCACCAATGAATGTGATTGGTGGGTATCAAACGCATCCATAGCAACGTAGCATAGCACATCTCTAGAAAGGCAAGGTTAGAAGGCTGCTTGGAGGCTTTCCAGGCTTCCTACTCTGGCTAGCAGAAGGCACAGAGAAGATCAGGCAAGAAGCTTGTCACTCCAGCAGAAGCAGGCTTGTACAATTGCGCGAACCCTCCCCCGTTTCCGAAGTAATAAATCTTATCTATACCGCTCTGTTTAATTTAACCTTCTTGAAAAATAGGCTAGACTAGTGTTAAAAAACCAAAACAGTCTAAATTCAAAACTTCACAAAGATCTTCTCCTTCATACTAGCTTCCCAGTCGCATTCGAAGCTTTCACCTTGGAGTCTGGGGTTCGCTTTATCCAGTCTAACTGCCGATTTGGCTGAACTTCGATATTTTTCGTGAAGCGACTGCCATATGACCTCCACAACCCATTGGCGGTATCGAAACATCGCCGTTAGACCAGTTGTTGGACTTTTTAGAGCTCCCAGTACCTGTAACGACTGCATCCGGGACCACCAGACCAATACAAATAACCATATTCATTCATATGAAGAATTGCACTGAGCGGGGATCGAACCCGCGCCTCCTTCGTAGCGGCCAGGTTCACTACCTCTACGACACAGAGGCAGTCTTATTTTCATCAAGATCTGTTTAGTAGTTAATAGCATACGTGGTCACAAATTATTTTACACACACTTTCGCGTTTATAATATCAGTAGGATTAATGTTCCTACTACGTACTTAACCTCGTTAGCGGATACTTTTTAATTGTCTTGTAAAAATGGATATATAATGATGTATGAGTAGGTAAGACTCAAAATCGCTCTTAGATAATTTTAGAATGTTTAACGTTAAGTACAGTTTTAATGTAAAACTAACGGTTACAAACTAAAAAGAACGATGACTAAAGTGACATAATTTATTATACCTACTTGCCTTTTAAATTATATCTATATGTATTATATTACCTAATATCGATATACCTAATATCTATCTATACAGAATAAGTTTAAAAGGTTTTTTTTATTTTATTTTTTTACCTACATTATTATTAATTAATTATACCTACATAATATTATTATACGTAACATAATTAGTAAATAAAACTAAAAAAATAAAAGAACTACATATTATAGGTACCAATACTAATCTTTATTAGAAATTCCCATGCATCGCATACCTCTTGTGGTTCCCTTTTGTGATATCTATATATCTATACAAATAAAATTGGAGTGTTACTTTACTTTACACGATGCCTTACATAAAATAAAAAAGTAATATTTAAATATTTTGTCTCTTTGTCTATTTGTAACGAGTACCTAGTCTGCAAAGTGCCTGGACCGATTTTGACAGTGTGTTTTTATAGATAGCTGACATTATAAAACTACTTTTTTTTTCGAATAAAATATTAGGGCGGCGCACAAAAAATAAAAATCGCAGGAATGAAACTATGAAATAAAAATATTGTAGGCCTCTAACTTAATTACTTATTTCATAATATTTCATTATTTCTTTTGATACATTTTTTAAAATAACATTTCAACTAAATTAGTGTGTATTAAATAGTTAAATTAGATCGATCTGTAAATGTTTACATAAGTTTTGTCTCGTCATAGTTATGTATTGTAAAATACATAATGAGAAATCAAGAAATGTTTTAAAGCAAACTGTGTAAAATTACACTATACTCGTATATCTTACTGTATTTTTACTGCGATTTCGGAGTTTACTTCGATATTCGTGTTTATCAAATGGTAGTCGATTCACAGAAAATATCGAAGTTCAGTGGAAAACCTACCCCAACTGAGTTGGGAAAAAGACTCGGAGAATGATAGGTACTGTATTCCACTTACTTATAAGTATACTAGCTTTTGCCCGCGGCTCCGCCCGCGTGGATGTCGGTTATCGCGACCAAACATAGCCTATGTCCTTTCTCGAGGTCTAATCTACCCCTATACCAAATTTCATCAAAATCGGTTCAGTGGTTTGGGCGTGAAAGCGAGACAGACAGACAGACAGACAGACAGATAGAGTTACTTTCACATTTATAATATTAGTAGGGAAGTAGGGATTTAAGTACATATTATGTTCTTGTCAGCTGCTGCGGTATTTTGAAATGTTTTATTTTTATTTCTAAGTATACCACACATTACAAAACACTATTCACACGTTTAGTAATTAGGTTATTACGTTTGCCGTAAGCTTTGGTGTGCATATGAATATTATGTAAATGCAATTTTTTTGAAAGTGATGTAAACAAACTAACAAAAATAGATTGGGATCAAAAAATAATAAACAAAACAGGAATAGAGGAATACCGAAAATATTACCATTAACACTATCTAATTCAGCGTTTCCCAATCTTTATTATGCCCTGGACCAGTTATTTTTATGTTTTCCCAGCCTGAAACACCGCAAGATTTATAAATCCTTCTACTATACGTAATGCACATAAGAAACAGATTTCAGTGTTCACTATTATGTGAACACTGAAATCTGTAATACTTTATTAAAGTAAAAATGTTAAGTATTAAACAAAATAAATGTAAACAAGTAATGTCCACTTAAAATCCGAATTAATGCGGCTCTGATACGGTTCAGATTTTTAACAAAATATCAGATCAATTAGCGAACTGAAATTGGATAAAATTTAAATTACCTACTAAAGACCCAACAAGCAGGCCAAACTAAATACAACTGTTTTTTAAACAGTTACACCGTAATCTCAAAAGCAATAACCTATACTAATCCATACTAATATTATAAATACGAAAGTAACACTGTCTGTCTATCTGTTACGCTTTCACATCTAAACCACTGTACCGATTTTGATGAAATTGATATAAGGGTAGATTAGACCTTGAGATAGGACGTAGATTATATTTTGGTCGTGATACCCGACATCCCCGCGGGCCGAGCCGCGGGCAACAGCTAGACAATGAGAGAATGCTGTGATCGGTATTTCATTTACATGGCCCCGTGCGGTTTTCGGTTTACTATCATTTAGGAAACGTTGCTCTAACCGAACTTAAATATACATAATAGTAAAAGTGGTTACTGTAAAAAAATATTCACTGAAATTAAGTACAGTGAATATGTTTTGTCCGTTTTGTGAAAACATGATGAATAAACTGAATGTTTATTAGGTTCGTTAAAATCATAAATATGGCATTGTGTTTTGATTTATCTGTAAGTTACAGATAAAATGAAGCACATGCAGAATATTAATGAATTACAGTCTGTGACTTACTGCAATAACTGCAATAAATAATAGTATTGCAATAACTAGTAACACACAATTGAGACAATGGGAGGAAAAGCATTATTGGATAGCAAATGCACGGTAAAAGTAGATTTTTTATAAACGTATACAGGTAAATAGGTAAGCCTGCACAATCTCCAAGTGAGTAACTTTTTATAATATAACGTTAGGCTCTTATCGTAACCTTGGATGCATCTATATCCGTATTAATTAATATTCTTATAGTTGGTTATTAAATGAACTGGTAGATAGTAAAATATTAAGGAAATCTCCGTTTTCATCCGAGCACCAATACCGATTTCATCTTAAGCTTTCACTTTGGAGCTTTGTCCGCTCTGCCCCCCTAGACAAGTGGCAATTCGTTGCTCGGCGTATCATGGAATAGAATGACGAATGTATAGGATTTGACGTTTTTGAAATTCGTTGACGCCTGTCATATACGTCAAATCCCGACTTTATTATTCTATTCTACCAAACGCCGACCGACGAATTGCCACTAGTCTAGAGGGCCAGTGCTGCTCCCTGTCATTAATATGGTTTGTTTTTGCTTCTAAGGGTTCTAATGCGGTTTGAACCCCGATCCCGAGAGGATAACGTCTTGTCATTCAAATAGTGGGTGTACGGTTGGTTTGACTCGAAAGATCTTGGAGATATAGCAGTCTGTGACGCGCCAACTTACTAGGTAGTACCAACCTAGTACATAGTTTGTTTAAATTAGTACCTATATCATTTTTTATTTTCTTATTAAAATTGACCGTTTAAATCGGAATCTAAATGGGGAGTTCCATCATTGTGGTATACAAAATCCAAAAGCAAAACATTAAGTAACCATCATAGGCCAAGCGGAATCATAGTCATCCTTCCCGTGGTCGTAGGTACAAGGTCCCTAATAGGTATAAGTCTGTATATCATCACATTCATCACGCTAGTAGTAGCGTGTTGAATGTGATGATATAGGTATAGAAGCAGAGCAGAATCCGCTAGATTCCCATACATTGTTTGAAAACTAAAAAAATACAGGAATATACGAGTATGTATGGGTTAAATGGGTGATACGGTGTTTTGAAGTGGGCATCATCACGGGCAAAGCCTGTTTATCTAAAGTACTAGTACTTACTATAACGTACGTTATACAGAGTACTTTTAGAAAGAACCTCTCACACCAATGCCAATAGACATAATATTCTAAATGACACGCATACAAATGTGACATACTTACTTTTTATTAAGTGTTTTTCCTTTAGTATCAATATAAATCAATTTGTTTTTCTGCAACGTTGATTAAGATATAATTAGCGACTAATTATAACCATTGTATAGATAACGCTATTGTTTAATTACATGTAAGTCCTAGTTTCTTTGCTCAACATTTTGAAATATGTATATATAAAACTAGCTGTTGCTCGCGGCCTATGTTGGTAGGTACCTGATAATGTAGCTTCTTCAAATGGTGAAAGAGTTTTTGAAATCGGTCCAGTAGTTTTTGAGTTTATTCGTTACATACAGAAATACAAATTTTTCTTCCTTATAATATCACTATCACTACATATTATAAAACAAAGTCGCTGTCACTGTCTGTCCGTCCCTATGTATGCTTAAATCTTCAAGACTACGCAACGGATTTTGAAGCGGTTTTCTTTAATAGATAGAGTGATTCAAGAGGAAGGTTTATATGTATAATACATGCATAATATTGCAGAGTAACACTGATAAATTTAGAGATGTGTAATGTGATGCAGCGGGAACGGGATCAGAATACCACGGGGGCAAAATATGGCGGTACGAAGTTCGCCGGGGCAGCTAGTTAATTATAAAGTATAGATTAGCGACAAAGAAATTTTCCAAGTGTATTACTAACGTTAGCGATGTAACAATAAGTATACTTATCTACATACCTTTGTATACTTGATGTTTCAGTTTGTTATAAAATTAGAACATAATATATCAGGCTATTGTCTTCACCAAGCTGTAATAATAAAATGTGTTAGTCTACGGTCTGCTACGCATTGAGTACCTACTACTTACATATCAGTATTCAACATAAGTAGAAATATGTATTGCATAAGGTAATACATTTTATTATGATGCACTTAGCACGTGGTAAGTTAGTAATGTATGAAGGTACCTAATTAAGTCCTACAGGGCAGTGCAGCAAGTCTAAATAGGTTAATTTATTGGAATCGTTTTAGGATAATATTTTGTCGGTAATAACGATAGTTGGCGCACGTGGTTGACACACACGGAAATATATAACTCATCTTTTCCTAGCCTCCTGCGAAAGGACGATGTCCGTGTACTACCCAAGTGCCAGTACTCCTACCTAGCGCCGGTGCCAGGCAAGTGAGACGTCCTGCCTCGAACATTTTGACTGACGAAACGAGAGCTCGAATACAGTAATTTTGAGGATTTTTGCGGTTTTCTGAAAAAATAATATCTGCGTGATAAATTATAACTTCACCAATCTCTAGATATTTTTATGCTCTATTTTTTAATACATACAAACTTCGGCATGATTTGATAATGTCGTCTTAGTGAGAAACGTGTTTAAAAAAATAGCGATTTGGAGCGTTCTAGACCCATGTTTGACGCTAATTTCTATCGAGCCAATTATCATGAATCGTGTTTCTGTTTTCACACGACCCTTTTTTATGAATATAATTTTTATTTGGCGCAATTTGCTATGTTAGGTACTTGATATCCAGATGTTTAAAAATGTTAAAAACTACTGCAACCTGGCCTTAAAGAAGTAGACTAGCGGTTCAACCATCCGTTTCGCTAACTGCAACTGGAATCAGCGAGATGATGTACTTCTCTAATCGCCATCCTTCTGATTCCGCGGAACTCCTTTATTTTTCTTATTTCTGGGAGGATAGGACACCTAAAAGAGCAGCAGCCGAAGCAGCTACACCTACCTAGACAACATATACCTAGTTGGAATATAGAGCCTGCACGCGACTCTAACGACTTATTAAGTAGGTAACCATTTAAATTGATTGGCTGAATCATACAATATACAACAACAAAGGAACAATTAATACACAATTAATTTAAAATTACTTTTAAACAAAGATCTATATTATTTTTAGATATTATAAAAAAATCAATATGATTCAGTAAATTAATTACTAGGGTCCGCGCGCGTTGATGTCGATTGTCTCAACCAAATAATCCAAACATATCCTATGTCCCTTCTCAAGGTCTAATCTGTCTTTGTACTAAATTTCATCAAAATGGGCTCAATTATTTAGGTAGGGAAGCGAGACAGACAGAAAGACAGACAAACAGAGTTACTTACGCATTTATACTATTACATGGATAACATAAAAATAAAAATCACATACATTGTCGTTTATTATACTATATCTACAAAATTCACCGGTAACTTTAGAACGAGATTTCTCGTAAGTCAATTGATATTAATGTAGTTTTTATGTGCATAACATTATCTAGGCTATTTTTAACACAACCGTCCCTGGCGTCTACAAGCAACAAGTTCCAATGACGCCTAAGGAACAAATCGATCCTGTTTCGTAGCTAGTTTTTCTTGTGTCAGTGTTCTATTTTTAGTATGACTAGATACACCGTGGATATTCCACTACTTCATCATCCTAGCGTTAATTCCCAGTAGCATCCGAAGCTTAGACCAAGGTGATTTGGGGTCCGCTTTACCAGTTTTAACTGCGGATTTGGCTGCACCTTGATATTTTCCATGAAGCGACTGCCACCTGACCTCCTCAACCCAATGGTGACATTAGGTGATATCGACGCATTGCAGCTAGACTGTCCGAGGTCCGAGGCATGACCAAGCCAATGCAAATACCCATATTCATGCATACAAATATTTGCACTGAGTGGGGATCGAACTTACTACGCCACAGAGGCTGTCTATTTCACTTCGTACCAAACGATTCGGTGATGCGTTTATCTCGCGTATCGCCAAGGAGTGGAATGCCTTGCCCGAATCTGTGTTTTACGGATAGCTATAACTTGGGTGTCTTCAAGACTAGAGTAAACAGGTTACATCTAGGCAAGCGTGCTTCACCGTCGACCACATCGTCACCAACAGGTGAGATAGTGGTCAAACGCGAGCCTATCAGCCATTAATAAGGTAATGTCTAATTAATGCTATACAAAATGACATAGAAGATAATAAAAGTTGTACCTTTGGAGTGATTTACAGACATGAATCATGAATTGAAATGATAGTAGTGTGAAGGCTACGAAAAGGTTTTGCACTTGCACTTACACTACTCAACTCTGGAATCAAATTCAAGACTTCATGTACAATAATCGCACTCGCTGCCGTGGACCTAAAATGTGCCCAAAATGTGCTCTATACGCGTAGTGCATTTGTCTTGGGTGTCTTTTGAGGATAGCAAGCTACTGCGGTAGACGAGCTCAAATTCACCAAGAATAAATTATTGTATTACTAAACAATCCGCCACTGCTGGACATAGGCCTCCCCTATAGATCTCCAATAAGACCGGTTGGAAGCGGCTCGCTGAAATGATGATGATGATGATGAAACAATCCGCGCGCGCCAGTGTGCCAGGACCTCGTTTGTCTCGTGATTTAGGTCCAAGATAAGTGTCTCGATGTATACCGCAGGGGCCGTCAAACGGTCAAGTCCAGGGAAGATACTAAATTGTGTGTTAATACATTCAACTTAATAAAACCACACGTGATCGTAATATTAAATCAAGAAACTGTTATTCAGCAATTATTAAATGTATTAACACATTGATAACTCGTTTTGTCAATTTCCATAACGATTCCTATACCACAGATAATATATTATGAATATATAAATAGTAATATACTTATTTAGTGACGTAAGTTATCTCTGCGAAGTCTGTCTCTTCTTGTTCACGGTGAATTTCTGACTCTTATGATGGCACTTATAACTTGGTCTAGTCTCATAAAATCTCTTTCCGAGAGTTTACCTTCAGCTTACCATCAGGCGTGTGGAAGTCAAATTGACGTGTCCTATATAAAAAAAGAAAAAAAAAAAAGAAATTTTAGTGGTTTGTAATTTTTTAATAAGTTTTGCAAGGTTTTGAAATAAAAGTTTTGTTATTTAGAATCTCCATTACATGGCCAAGGCTTGTTCTAAGATGTTTTTTTTATTAATAATGCGTAATTAGGAACAGTCCTTTAGGTATATCTGTGCAAATAAGCAGATTTGGAGGTTTATACTGAATGTTTGTTCAGCTTCAGATTTAGGTTTTTTTGCTTCTATGGAACCTAACCTAAATATGAGTCTATAGGTACATGCTGCCGGTCTTCTGGGAACGTTACCTTAAGAGGCATGCGATACGGAGGTATTCCACGACGCGTTTTCTTTTATTTTTTATACCATAAAGGAGATGATTTATTTTCGGCCCATCAATACAACGACTTTTAAGTTTTTGTTTCTTATGTAAAACATCAAAGAGAGAGTGAGAGAAGAGAGAGACAACAGAGAATAGGGCATGAACAGTCATTGTACAATATGCAAAAAAATCGAATCCATTTATTATGATAATTGGACGAAGAATGTTCCAAACTCTAACCGATTCACGATAACTTATTAAAGAGTGTTTTATTTATTTATTGTATTTGTGAAAATTCTTAATATTTCACATGACAAGATGTTAGAATGTTGCCAGACATCTTCTTTACCATTACCATAGACTCAAATCGATTAAGAATACGATTGTATTCGATAAAACTTCACGCACATAGGTATAGGTTTTCTCTTCAAATCTTCAATCTTATTCTCATTCCATATGACATTATCGAAAGTTTTTGCTATAAACGAATCTTCATAGAATGCGTTGTAGATAGTTTTATTTCAATGTGTAATTGAAATAAAACTATCTACAACGCATTCTATGAAGATTCGTTTTCAGTTACTTTATGTGTGTTTATGTGTTTTTCGTTAAAAAGAATATTAGCAACCGAAACTACTAATATTCCCGTTAACCCCTCCAACTAAGCTAAATTGCCTGTGCTAGGAGTGGGTTCACGTCGGTAGTGTAATGGCCAGGATTCGAACCCGGGACCTCTCGATCGTAAGGCCGACTCCTTAACCACTAAGCTACCGACTTAGTGGTTAAGGAGTCGGCCTTACGTTACTTTATTATATACCTACTGTCATCATCATATTATACTCATTTATCCCCGGAGGATTAGGCAGAGTGAATTAACATCCACATTTTACCAATCATTGTATTAGGTCCCACTTATTAGGCTGTAATAGAATCCGTTTAAATATTTTTATTTCAATGATGTTATAATACAACAGTCCATATTATTTACACTATGCCTGTCTAAAAGTAAACACTCTAAACTAGAATACTCTTAGGTTATAGCTTTACGAATACAAAAATACAACGTTAGGTTGGGCATTGCACTCTTTACCTACTTGGTTGTCGTCATCATTATCTTGGCCTTACCTTGGAGTCCCGGGTGCACCTCTTCCAGTCATCTGACCTCCACAACCCGTTATTGAAGATTATTTTAATTTAAAACTGATGTTTTATTTTTATTTTAAAGTATCAATCGAGGAATCGGTTCCATGTGGTAAAAATTGTTAGCGATTACGATTTCATTATTTCGAATGGCAATACAATCCCAAAAGTGCCAAAAATTGTTTGACAGTTATTTTGTGATTATTTTGAGTGATTGATTAGTGAATTTTCTTGTTGTTCAATGTTCATTGTAAAAAAATAGTATTATATAATACAGATGTTACACAGGCAGCTGCTATATAAATCAACGGCTAGTATTGAATAATATGGACGAGTGGAGTATTACAGTGTCTATAAGTGATGTAGTCAAACAATTCTAATAAATATACCAGCCGTGCCGCCAACCATCTTATTTCAGATGCATTACTGCAAATCAGTAAACAAACAATAATTACTAACATAAACCAAGGTATTAGGAGAATGTATGTTATTTACATTGATTGAGTTTTCTTTCTGCTCATTTACTACAATCACTATGATTTGTATGCTTTTTGGATGACATACCTACCAACAATTTCCAAGAAACGTTTTATATACCTATGTAAAAAATAAATATTAATATAATATGGTTTTGTTTGTTTTTATTTCATTGGATACCTACTTTCATTTCATGGTGTAAGTATAATATGAATCATCATCTTAGGAATTGTAGTTGTAACCGAGGCTTTTACCGGCCGCTTGCTCCTTCTTTTTTATTCGGTTTGGAAATATGCCTTTTATGGCAGCGGCTGCCGTCAGACCGCCCAACTAGTAAGGATAATCCTGCTTTTCTACATCCGAAAAACATATAGACTGTGAAAAACGGCTCATGCGGGTTTTGTCAGTTCGAGTCCGACATAACCACCTTCACTGGCTTCGGCGGATTTGAGTGGATTTCCACTTGTTAAAAAGAAGGTTATTGCCCTATCCATCTTCTATTTATTCAATACATTGCATAGGACATGATTTTAATGACGTCTATTATGTCATACTAAATAATCAATAAAATTATAATTTTCTGAGTTTGGCGCCATGACAGTTTCATCTAGTTTCACATTGATTTTAGTATCAGTTTTAATTTGGTTTATATCAATGTTCCGGTTAGACTAGCTAAGAAGCAATGTACCATTGTAATCCCGATAAAATGACAAATAAATCAATACTCGTTTCATTATTGTTCTCCAAAATTTGTAGGTGCCCGAAAGCTCAAACATAAAAAATCGTCTCCTTTAATATCCATTGCATTTGAATAATAATTACCTATTACTTTAAAAGATGTTTTCATTTTTTTTTTCAGTATGTACCTATTATTATTTATAGAAAACAGTTTAATTTGACCATCAAATTTTTGGGTGATCCGGGTTCGTCAGCCTATAGGCGGTATCGAAGTACTTCATTTGCATATATTACTGGTTAATCCAGTATTTAGCAATATATGATGCCCAAGTATGTGTGAAGGTCATTTATGGTAGTATGGGGAACGAAGTTTTATGATTTAGATTTATGAATTATTATCAAATAATAATGTAGTATATTGTACTAGCTCCAACCGCGTGGCCTTCCGATGTCATCCTAGCAACCCATGACAATTTCAGTCACCCTTTGAGTGAGTAACAAACATCCGTACATTTTATGTTTCTTCACTTAGTGCGAAGTCGGATCAACGGTTAACAATAAATAACATTTTTATTATTTTGAGATTCTTCCTCATTGTTACACAATTATTGGCAGTGAATTTTAATCTCATAGTGTTTTGCTCTATCTGGTACCGTTTGATCACCGAAACTAACCTGCTAATGTATTGTCAGTGTATGCCAGTGTATTTATCTACACTTAGCAGCTCAAAGAGTCGTAGCAATATTGGATCGCGATCCAAGATGATATAGTTAATAGAATTTGGAATGCTCAATACAGCATTCCCCCTTTAAGGGATGGGTCGCCGGTTACACTTTGTCCTATCTTAATCGATGTGAACAGTTAGCACACTAATTGCTTTAAAATTTCATTAAAACATTCTGAATATTAGTAAAATTTCCAACGTTAATAATGCGAAACGTAGTTTTCAATTTCTTCAACTTCCTATATTGATTAATCTTTGTTATCGTGGACTTGTGTACATAATACGGTTGATTAATTTTTATTTAATGGAATGCGTTTTCCGATACAACATGACTTTTAGCTCTGCATTTATTATTAGGTATTAGCCTAATAATATCCTGTATTGAAATGCCCTCAAACTGCGTTACGTGAAGCTATACACTCCAAGCTTTCATAAAGGTAAATAGGTATACTTACTTGTTTGTTTGCACGTCACTAAAGAGTTAAAGAGAAATGTATAAAATTGAAAGGAATGAAGAAACAACCGAATTCCTAAGATTGAAGATAAACTGTGAATAAAAAGTAGCCGAGTTCTTCTCTAAATATGGAAGATGCGATGGGAGATAGTGAGCTACATTCCTTTAAGAATGGCAAATAAGTACTAAAGAAAATGCGCCTGACCTGATATGCTTGCTACCTTAAATTATGATGATGATGAAAAATGGATATGAAAGAAGAATCAACTGATTTTAAAAGAGATGATTTGCAACATACGAGTAACTAGGTATATTATGTAGTAATGCTGTTTAATAAAAAGAAGAATACAAAAAAAAAAAGTGAAAGCATTGTGTTTTGAAAGAGGATGTATAGTATAGTGATGAGAATGAAATAAGGTATATTGAGGTAGTTAGGGCACGTAGAAAGAATGAGTACTAAGCTAATACCAAATTTACATTCAAATGAGAAAGGCGTGTGCACAATATGTATGTGTGTGTATGGATTGTCACTGACCTTTTATCCCAGATGTTACTATGGTACCTCCAAAATGCACTAAAGAGGACACTGCTGTTGTGTTAAGGATTTCTCTCTGATAAAAGAAAACAAACTGTATAGCTTACTGTGCGCTACGTATACATAGGCTGTCACGTTTATATTAAAGTATACTTAGGTTAAGGAAGATTTTTTTTTTTATAAAGAATATTAGCAACCGAAATTACTAATATTCCCTGTAACCTCTCCAACTCAGCTAAATTGCTTGTGCTAGGAGTGGATTCACGTCGGTAGTGTAATGGCCAGAATTCGAACCCGAGACCTCTCGATCGTAAGATTCTGTGGGTTATGTTAAATTCATTTGTGTGAAATTTATGTTTCTTCACGGAAAACGGATTTTGATGCAGTTGTATAATGGAAAGGTCTTGTGGTCACAATTAAAATCTACCGTATGCTTGATTGCTACGTGTTGAGTAGAGCCGGAGAAATGACTCATATGACCAAACCAATACACACAACATTCACGCTGACTATGTAACGATATAATACTATACTGTAATTATGATACTAAAAAAAATTGCCGCGTGGTTCCCTCCAGATGCATGGATCGAGTCCACAATAGTGCCCGGAATTCGGTAATAGACTCACCCCCTATTACGTAGGACGTAATACGATTGGTGAAATGTGGCTATTGATTCACTTCTGCCTAACTCTTCGGGGATGAACGCGTGTTAATATGTGTATGTAAAACAAAAGGGACAGTGCTTGAGTTCCTGGCACGATGGTTCTCTCCTAGTATTTTGTACAAACAAGTTCAAGACCACATACCAACTAGATTCCAGCCAAAGCAGATGAACCGGTAGGTTCTTTTTCCTTATTTGTTAGTAGATTAAGTCAGTACAAAGTTTCTTGATAGGTTCGAACTTCACGTATGGACGAATTGAAAGTGCAAACATGCAACATGTATCCATAACATGTGTCCATAAGTAGGTACCAGATTATTTGTTTTTTTGACGAGCAAACATTGCATGAACCTCAGACAAAAAGACTTTTAGTCTGAGGTATGTAGCTACCGACATCTTGTTCGATCCGATGTCTTGTTCCTTGTTTGTCCCTATACTTTGGTAATGTAACTTGGGGAGACAAACAAAGTAACCGCCAATATACCTACACAAAATACAGATTCATTATGACGGTGACCAAGTTAATTGACTTTTTGTGTAAAGCTTGGAAATGGTGCATAGGAAGCGTGATTGCAATTAATGCCCCTATGATATATCAACTTAGTATGTACCTCTATATAGGTACACGATACGGTAGTACGGGACAGCCTCCGTGGCGTAGCGGTAGTGAACGCGGCCGCTACGCAGGAGGCGCGGGTTCGATCCCCGCTCAGTGCAAATATTTATGTGCATGAAATATGAGTATTTGCATTGGTCTGGTCGTGCCTCGGAGAGCACGTTAAGCCGTCGGTCCCAGTTGCCATAAGAACATCTATGGCAATCGTTACGGGTAGTTGGGAGCCCTAAAAAAATCCAAAAACAGCGGTCTAACTGCAGAGCTTCGATATCGCCTAATGTTAACATTGGGTTGTGGAGGTCAGATGACAATCGCTTCAAGGAAAATATCGAGGTCTAGCCAATCCGTAGTTAAGACTGGTAAAAGCGGATCCCAGACTCCGAGCTGAAAGCTTCGGATGCGACTGGCAGGCATGTGCTTATTTATGTAACCATAATTTGTAAGAATAGCTTCAATCAATTTCACACCTTTGAAAATAATTTCGATCCCTTGCTCGCTTGCTGTGTAAAAAGAAAACTATAAACTAGTCTACGAAAAAATACCTATAAGTGGAACCGCCCGCAGGGTATTTTGGTCCCGCGCCTGGAACCCATGGGACCTATTCCAGGGATAAAAAGTAGACTTTGTTGACCATATGTTATTCCCAACTATAATCTATCTTTGTACCAAGTTTTAGCAAGATTCGTTCAGCCGTTTGACGGTGATTGAGTTGCCTAGTTGGTAACAATTATTCAACCAAACATCTTCATTCACTAACTGTCACATTTGGTCACATTTATAATATTAGTAGGATGAAACATATTGTTTCGAAGAAATTACTTGAATAATCCGATTTATCTGACCTAATAACCTCGCAGAACATACATTTAAGTAGGCACATAGGTACTAAAGAAGAAAGGTCTAAAGCACTGGTGATCTGTTGTCTCTTCCTACACCTGAGTGAGAAAGGGGTGAGTACATAGGGGACCTGCGTACACGCAAATAATAGTTATTTGTTATACTAGAGTGCAAAGTTGCTTTTTAACCGCGTGCTCATTTTTGATGACCGAGCAAGCGAAAGATTCTAAATTTGAATCACGAGCGTAGCGAGTGATTCACAAATTAGAATCTTGAGCGTTAGCGAGGGAATCAAAAGAGCACAAGGTGAAAAATCTTTGCACTCGAGTGCAACACGTAACTTTTCATCCCACCTCAGCGAGGAAATAATGAAATGCTTCTCCTTCCTAGCGTTAATTCCCAGTCAGCATCCGAAGCTTTCACCTCGGAGTCCGGGGTCCGCTTTACCAGTCTTAACTGCGGATTTGGCTCGACCTCGATATTTGCCGTGAAGCGACTGCCATTTGACCTCCACAACCCAATGATGACATTAGGCGATATCGAAGCATTGCAGCCAGACCGTTGTTGTTGAACTTTTTAGGGCTCCAACTACCCGTAACGACTGCCATAGATGTTCGTATGGCATCCGTGACCGACGGCTTAACGTGCTCTCCACGGCACGACCAGACCAATGCAAATACCCATTTTCATGCATAAAAAATATTTGCACTGAGCGGGGATCGAACCCGTGCCTCCTGCGTAGCGGCCGCGTTCAATACCACTAGGCCATGGAGGCTGTATAATATGTGTATTAATACTAGTAATAAAATACAACAAAATAAAAATTCAACAACAATGTCAACAATATGACGTGAAAAAAATTGATGCGCGCAAAGCAAATCAAAAAAAAAGTACACCAAGGAGGTTACGAGTCTGAGTTTTACATGAATTAAAAAAAAGTTGTATGATAAATTCGGCACCATAGAGGTAGAAGTAAATAGGTTTAATGATGTTTTCGAGTCCACAAACCTAGTACACACGATGTTCTTAATTCAAATTTACTTTACCTCTCTAGAGGATAAAAACGACTTTTACGCTCAGTTATCGAAGAGCAAAATAGTTATTTGTTATACAACTTTGCACTCGAGTGCAACACGTAACTTTTCATCCCACCTCAGCGAGGAAATAATGAAATGCTTCTCCTTCCTAGCGTTAATTCCCAGTCAGCATCCGAAGCTTTCACCTCGGAGTCCGGGGTCCGCTTTACCAGTCTTAACTGCGGATTTGGCTGGACCTCGATATTTGCCGTGAAGCGACTGCCATCTGACCTCCACAACCCAATGATGACATTAGGCGATATCGAAGCATTGCAGCCAGACCGTTGTTGTTGAAATTTTTAGGGCTCCAACTACCCGTAACGACTGCCATAGGTGTTAGTATGGCATCCGTGACCGACGGCTTAACGTGCTCTCCAAGGCACGACCAGACCAATGCAAATACCCATTTTCATGCATAAAAAATATTTGCACTGAGCGGGGATCGAACCCGTGCCTCCTGCGTAGCGGCCGCGTTCAATACCACTACGCCATGGAGGCTGTATAATATGTGTATTAATACTAGTAATAAAATACAATAAAAAATAAAAATTCAACAACAATGTCAACAATATGACGTGAAAAAAATTGATGCGCGCAAAGCAAATTAAAAAAAAAGTACACCAAGAAGGTTACGAGTCTGAGTTTTTCATGAATTAAAAAAAAGTTGTATGATAAATTCGGCACCATAGAGGTAGAAGTAAATAGGTTTAATGATGTTTTGAGTCCACAAACCTAGTACACACGATGTTCTAAATTCAAATTTACTTTACCTCTCTAGAGGATAAAAACGACTTTTCCGCTCAGTTATCGAAGAGCAAAAATAGTCTTTCCGAGATGGTGGGATGAAAATAGTCTTTCCGAGATGGTGGGATGAAAAACATTTATACATTATTTTGAACGCCACAATGTTGAATTTCCGATAACCAGATGCAATCAGATAAAATTGTGGAATAATGAAGACATGAAAGAATGATGTTTGTGAAATTGTATCGATTCATTCGTATCGGCCGACATGCTAGTTATGTCAACAGTTGGATTCGTTGGACGGACGGTTGCCCCAGTGTTATCAAATACACGACGATGTTGACGCTAAGGAAAGGACGCGGACGATAAAAAAAATTCACTCCACGAACGTTCAATGTAGACCGCGCCAGCCGCTAGAACGTGATTTTATAGGATTTTTATCTTGACGCGAAACAACTCGATGATTTATTTTTATTTCAATATGGAAAGAACTGTTAACTGTATGCATACCGATGCAAATAGTTGCACGGCTGTTTTACTATGTAGCTACTAGATTATTATCGATATCCGATAAATTGTGGTTCTTTTGAACATTACTTGGTTGGTCGAAGCCTATTAAATGCACTTATTTATTCTTTTCTTAGTTCTAGCATTATTGGTAGATCTTCAAATATCTTTACGTAGTATGAAACATAAAATTAGTTTTTGAAAAGCAAGGGCAGTGTAGGTAGGTAAATGAGAATTAAAATAAGAACGGTAATAATATTAGGCTAGGGTTCACTCATGGACAATGGACATTATGAATTGTCGCAGATGTAGATGCGAACGGTGAGAACAAGAGACAAGCAACGTGAACAACGAATCGTGTGATCGGTCAACTCCGGCACAGTTTGTTCTGCTTGGTTTATCTTCTCCACCTCTACTCAATGGAAATGTTATCCAAGGCGTCTATCACACGCTCATGCAAGCGCCAATCATGCCATCAATCATGAATTACGTTTGAATGATGGTTAGGTATACTGTCGACATACATGCAACCATCAGTCACCGCATTAGACGATAGGTTATTCGTCAATCACGGCCGCGGCTGTGGTTAAACTGACAGCAAAACCTACCGTGTAATGGATGCCTTATCGTGCAACTGATAACCATCCCCATCCGGATCACCGATCTTGGTGATCCTATTGCTAATCGTATAAGCAAATATCGTTAATGTTACTGTAGTATTCTTTAGGGTGTGTACTTTCTCAGTTGGGCTAGAAAGACCACTAGAAAGGGCGATCTCATTGGCTTATTTCTTACTCATTGCTTACCTACTTTCTAAGTGTAAGTTTCCACATTTAGCGGTTAAAGTACTTTAAAGAAACAACTAATTAACTACCATGTTAAAACGCCTGACTCACGGAGGTGGTTCATGAAGTTTATAAGGATAGAAGCAGATGGCTGTTGTGTCTGCCTACCTTATAGTGAAAAATGGCATGAGTATACTTAGTTTTTTTTTTATATGGGACACGTCAATTTGACTTCACCTCGCCTGATGGTAAGCTGAAGGAAGGAAGGAAGGAAGGATGAAGTGGAAGTATATTATGTTTGAATGTACATACTATGTATTACCTACATTAATTACAATATATTACCTACATTAATTGGTCATGGAGCTCCTAATCTCTGGACAATGACTTACAATAGATTTACAATAAGTAGGAAAGGTTTAGGTATCGTAAATTTAGAAAAAAGACACTCGATTCATCTACTAGTATACGATCTTCTTTATCCTAGCGTTAATTCCAGTCGTATCCGAAGCTTTCACCTTGGACTCTGAGGTCTGCTTCACTGTCTAACTGCGGATTCGGCTGGACTTCGTTATTTTTCCAGTACCTATCTAAGGCTGAGCGTACGAAATCCGCGACCTGCGATCTGCGACGAGCGACTGAAACAAGTGAAGGGCGTAGCGAGGGTCACGGAGTAATATGAGCATAGAGACATCGGCTAATTTCTTCTAGACAGCCTCCGTGGCGCAGGGGGCGCGGGTTCGATCCCCGCTCAGTGCAAATATTTGTGTTCATGAAATATAGATATTTGCATTGGTCTGGTCGTGCCTCGGAGAGCACGTTAAGCCGTCGGTCCCGGTTGCCATAAGAACATCTTTGGCAGTCGTAACGGGTAGTTGGAGCCCTAAAAAATCCAAAAAACAACGGTCTAGCTGCAAAGCTTCGATATCGCCTAATGTTATCATTGGGCTGTGGAGGTCAGATGGCAATCGCTTCACGAAAAAATATCGAGGTCTAGCCAAATCTGTAGTTAAGACGGTAAAGCGGACCCCAGACTCCGAGCTGAAAAGCTTCGGATGCGGCTGGGAATTAACGCTAGGATGAGAGAGAGACATCGGCTAATTTAGTATCTACTATAGCCTGAGTATAGTACGATGACGCCACATATAGACAGATAGGCTATACACATAAGGCTAATTAGTGGTAAACAAAAATAGAAAAGGAGTGAAAGGGACGGACGGACGGACGGACATAATGAATGTAAAAATCACCCAAGAGGGAGGGAGTAGGTATTACGAAATAGGCAAATGGTAAACAATAAATAAAATTAGTTTCAGTTCACAATATACAGGTTTCTTTAGAATAACTAATTTCTTGTCGACTCGTCATGCCTTTGGCGAAGTTGTTATGCGATAGTTTGCAGACGGGTCAAGTGCGAGTAGGACTCGCTTACTAAGAGTTCCGTAGGTACCATAATATTATGTATACGATGTTAGGCACTATATGACTCTTTTTTGGTTTCACCTGTCCCATATTTGACTGCCTCTGTGGCGTAGCGGTAGTGAACGCGGCTGCTACGCAGGAGGTGCGGGTTCAATCCCCACTCAGTGCAAATATTTGGATGCATGAATATGAATATTTGCATTGGTCTGGGTGTTTCTATGTATACCTAATATGTATGTATTTACGAAAAAAAAAAATATCTAAGTATGTTTATCCGCATTCTACAACCCATAACACAAGCTAGTTAAGCTATGCTTACTTTGGGACTAGATAGCGTTGTGTAGAATGTCCTACAATATACAATGTATTAATATCAAGCAAAAAACGGCAAAAAATCCCTTTACCCTTTGGGTACGAGACTCTAAACAGACGTTATAACTACTGACTGTGCCAATATTAGCTAATATGTAAACTAAACTAACTGCAGCAGTCCAATAGTATAATATGCCTCTGCTAACTATTGTGTAAACCAACTTGTACGCGTACTTACCCAGTAGGTATAGCGCAAAACGAAAAATTAACCTTCACAGATTTTTTAATGTTAACTCAATGACAGATTTGTAAAAAAAAGTCATCGCTGCACAGCCTGCACCTATGGTAGCCAAGAGAGCATGGGCGTAACCTGTAACCAGCTGTCTTTAAGAGATGGGGCTAAAGTTAATCGGATCACGGGTTGTCGTGTTTTTTCAAAATTTTAACATCAGGTAGAGCCGAGCCGAGCAGGGTGGAGCAAGCGCCCCACTTGTCCCCTCTCTAATTTACATTTTTTTAGATGGCATCTCATCATCATTTTCATGGAGACGTATTTTCCTGATATTTATGATTTCCACACGTAAAAAGGCAAATCACGGAGGTATTGCATATTTTAGTGCTGAAAATAAATAACAATAGTTTAGTATACAATTGAAATAAAATGAAACCATGTGTGTAATCGTCGTTATTGTACAAAGTACCATGACGTTGAACTGCAACCTTGACAACTAACGGTCTGTTGTTATTTGGTAACATATTGACAATGACTTTTCTCTTTAGACTTACTCCAATATTTGGTATGTGACCTTGTGAAAAGGTATCTAATGTTATATAATAATGTAATGATTCTCCTTCCTGAACATCACGTGTATCAGTGTATTGTCACACGTGTGTATGAGTACCAGCAGTGGTCCGCGATTACTTCCGCATTCAGTTCAACATACCATCAAGGTATTCCTTCGGTCGAAATCATGATTTCCAGAACCTTTTATTAGCATTATTCACGCAATGATACTAAACAAAGGTTCTGAAAATTATGATAAAAAAAATTTGCTTCATTTTTAGAACCTTTTATCATCAGCATTATTTACGCAATAATGCTAATGAAAGGTTTTAAAAATCATTACAACTAAAATACAAACCATCAGTAGGCAGTATCGCCTGTTTTCGTTTTCAGGAGTGTTTGTCTAACACCCTGTAGAATGTAGATCATAGGAAAATTTAGAACAGTAATTGCTTGAAATATTAATTAGTAAAATAATATCAGGATTAAACGTAGAGCAGTCTATATGTGTGATACATGATTGACATTTTAGGAATCCGATAACATCTAGAGGCCAAGATAAATAAATCGCTGATTAATTTACTATTCATGTTTAAGAATAGACGCGGAATCGATTTTGTTGTCAGTTAGTATATAACAACCGCGGTAGCCTAGTGGTATGGGTAATGGACTGCTGAGACGAGGTCTCGGGTTCGATCCCAGGTATTACCATGGCACACACCAATGACTTTTCGATGCTTTTCGAAGTTATGTGTGTATTTATCGCAGGTTTATAAGTGCCCGGTTAATGGCAATAGGCTCGCCACCTATTACATTGGGACCTAAACATAAACGGCGAAATGTGGGTGCTAGCACCTCTGCCTACCCCTTCGGGGAATATAGGCGTGAGTTTATGTATGTATGTATGTAGTATATAATAGGTAGGTACCGTAAAAGCTCAATATTACGAGGATTGCCATATTTGTTCGGTACTGATACAGGACAAAAATGATAAAACTATATGAAAATAGGTATATGAATTATCTATATATATTATGTGTTCACTACAGACTGTTCACCCACATAATACTAAGCTACTATGGTCACAGAATAAGTAATTGCTATGGTGTGCTCTTATAAGAGCTTGAGAACATTAAATAGTAATGCCAGCCAGAAATATTATTGGAATGAATATTTTATTATTATAATCTGATAGATAATTTCATGGAATTTATTTTTTAAATATGATACCCGACATTCAATATCCGCCGCGGCTTCAAGTTACATAGTCCATTGGATTAGTTCAATTTTTCCCTACTTTTTCCAATAAATATGGCCGTATGGCGTCAATAGTGGCTTGAAAATTGGTTTCTTCAAGAGTTGCTGCTTTGTCGGCATAAACCAATGACTTAAAATATCTCCAAAAAAGTATGTTAATCGAGAGGCGCAAAATCGCACGAACGAGGGTGTCAGTAACAGGACCACTTCTGGAAATGAAGTTGTCACCAAATTCGTTCTTCGCGAACAGATTAATTTCCACAATATAGAAGCATTGTTCTGGTGAGAAACAAAATATCTGTTTTTTAACAATGTAATTTTAAGAACACAAGTCTTATGTATAACAATTATTATTATTAGACCACGGGTAATCGAGTGCCGGTCCCATACGACGCATATGGTAACCCTATAGGTACCTATTATCACAGATTACATAATAGTTGGTACTATTACTAATTACTACAAACAAAACCGTGTTCTGTCGTGTTTTATTATTCACACTAATTACATTTTACATTCCGGTAAATCTATTACCCATGGTGTATAGAACATTCACTATTCATATTTTTGGTTTGAACCATTCTCATCTTGTTATACGCTAATTTACTCAAAGATGAACGAATTTATATTATACACTAGGTATAATCATTTTTCTAGAAGAACTACAGCAGATGACTAGAAAAGATACATACATATAGTCGCGCCTGTATATGCCCGAAGGGGTAGGGTCTGCATGTAATACGTATGTTCAATAGTGGTTGAGTTGAGTCACGCTCTACTGGTTCAATATTATGTTAGAATTTAACAATGGTTAATACAGGTTAATACATTGATTGGGAGGCATGGTACGGAATAGTTTAGTTCATGTACCTGTATAGTCCTTTACATTACCCAGAAGCGTGTAAATGTAAACGCAAACGCGTAAAGTTCGAGTTTGGTATTCGTCCCTACTTCCTTTTTAAAGTAACTACAAAGTTCTACAGCAATATGCTACCCCCAAATTTTACTAATTGCGGGAAGGAAGCCGTAAACTAGCCGGTAAACAATGAGTATAGCATTATTCCTATTATTGAAATATATCTTTCATTGTTTTCAACAGCGAATTGCCTAGAATAGGTGTATGTAAATAGCATCATTTCCGCTCTGGGTACCTTCAGATTAACGTAGAGATGACTTAATATTTACTTACACGCACGCGCCACTTGACAGTTATAGAGGTCGATATTAAATTAACGATGAGCTGATTAAATAGGTACCTACTACACTTATCTATGTAATCTATACTATTATGTATATGTATATTAAAAATATCTACCTATTTCTATTACTATTATATAATTTGTAAAGTGGTCGTGTCTGTAAGTCATTGGAGATATTTAAAAAAAGATACTTGGGTTATGTTATGTTAACGATACTGAACATGAAAATATTTTTTTTGAATTTCCTGTCTGTTTGTCTGTTTATCTGTTTGTCTGTTTGTTTGCTTGTCCGTGATGGACGCAAAAACTACTGGACGGA
Source organism: Eilema depressum (assembly GCA_914767945.1). Classification (NCBI taxonomy): domain Eukaryota; kingdom Metazoa; phylum Arthropoda; class Insecta; order Lepidoptera; family Erebidae; genus Eilema; species Eilema depressum. Next base: position 9,986,474 of record OU612026.1, read on the forward strand.
TTTTGATGCGGTTTTATTTTGTTAGAAAAGGCTTACTCAGACTTAAAATCTTACGTTTATTTGATTGCAATCGGTTGAGTAGAACCGAAGATATGAGCAAAGATCGCGTTAACCGAGATGCACGCGGGCGAAGCCGCAGGCGGAAGGCTAGTAAAAAAAATAAAAAAATAAAATGGAAATGTTTGTCCGCGATGAACGCAAAAACTACTGAACGGATTTTTATACCGGTTTTTTATTGAAAGGTCTTAGGTCAGACTTGAAATCTTACGTTTGTTTGATTGCAATCGGTTGAGTAGACCCGGAGATAAGAGTTCCACGTGGGCGGAGCCGCGGGTGGAAGGCTAATATAGTTAACTAACTATATGGATTTATTAATAAACAGCCGATTATAAAAGTTAAAGGGATATTTATGTTGTTTATTTGTTTTTTCACGTTTCCGATATATGTCAGCACTGTTACAAGCGCTATTATCACGGTTACCTGCCGGAGTTTAGCGAGCTAGTTGCGTAAAAAGGAAAGACAGCGAAATTATGGCAACCCGAAAAAGTTAATAGCTAATGATAACACATATTGAATAACGCACTTGTACTTTTATACGATTTGTTATTGTTGAACCTAACCGGCGGCGTAAACCTTTGAGAATGCCGTGATGCGAAACCGGTTAGGTTCAAACATAAAAAAAATGTGGAAAAATGCAAGTGCTTTATTCAATATTGTGTTGATAGCAAGTCAATCAATCTTCAGTATAAACAGACCAATAATAATTTAAATTTTTCTATTAAGTATCTACATATTAATGCATTCTACATCTATAGGTAGTATTCCATACACGTCTGAAGAATGATTTAAAACGCATTTCCATTTACCTTGACAGTGTGACTAGTCATACTAGTATATCATCACATCTTGAAAATTAGCTCTAATCGTTTTATAGTGGGTAGGCAGTATCATTAGTTTTAACGTCTTTACATTGAATTATAGTTGTTGTTTGGTATAATAATGACGTTGTTTATTTTACAGTAAAAATTTTCAACGTGATGAACTTTACTCAATGTATAATTAGTTGTTAATGGTTGTGATACAAGTACCAATTTGACGTAATTGTGTGTAAGAACCTCATTCGTAGGCCTGATATCGATATTATTTTGCTTAATGTATCTACGTTTATCCATAGTTTAAATCCCATAACACAAGCTAATTAAGTTAAATGCTTAATTGAGATCTAGATAGCGCTGTATAGAATGTCGTAGAATACATATTTATTTACTAGCCTTCCACCCGCGGCTCCGCCCGCGTGCATCTCGGTTAACGCGACCTTTGCTCATATCTTCGGTTCTACTCCATTTTGCGTCCATCGCGGACAAACAGACAGGAAATTCAAAAAAAAAATTTTCGTGTTCAGTATCGTTAACATAACATAACCCAAGTATTTTTTTTTAAATATCTCCAATGTACAGACACGACCACTTTACAATTATATAATAGTATAGATTACACTCTACTCGTACGCACTAGCTAGTATATACAAGCGGAATAGGTGGAATTAATGCCACAGGTATTCTCTATCTCTACACCTGCCCTGCCAGCCTTCTTGTTGCTTGGATGTGCCGAGCACGCGATAGAGTATAGACAAACCGACTCACTCACTGTCTGGATTATTGTCTGTGCCTATGACTTTTTTTGCGTTAGGTACCTACCTACTACCTACTTAGCCATTTTATGTATATTGCAGAGGGTTCATTTGAGAGGATACTGAAGTTAAAACAAAATACGATGAGAAATAAGTAATTGTCAGCTTTGAATACTTAATAAGTCCAAGTTAAATAAATAAATTACACGTTTCTCGTCACCAATGTTAAACCATTTTATCTTAAAACCACAGATTTAATTAAAATATTCAGGTAAGTCAAATTATTTTGCGGTAGTCGTCGTCTAGTTTTGATGAAATATTTTTTTTAATGAAAAGACTTTAGTTTAAAATGTACACAAATACATAAAATTATAGATGTAGGTATGTTAATTTTTCTGCTATTATTATTAGACATAATTTATTCAAATACTTGTACATATTACACGCTACACAAGTCACAAAAAAATACCTAGCTAGGTAGGTATGTGTATAAAATAGGTACGCACCTATTTTTGGATTTATTTTACATTATAGAGGAACATGTTTGCTTTAGCTGTAGATCTATATATATAAAAATCAATGCCACTTTTCGTTGTTAGTTTATAACTCAAGAACGGCTGAATCGAATTGGCTAATTTTAGTCTTGAAATATTCGTGGATGTCCAGGGAAGGTTTAAAGATGAGAAAATAGGTGCAGTGGGAACGGGATCAAAAATTCACGCGGGTTGAAAGAATATGGCGATACGAAGTCGCCGGGACAGCTAGTATTGTACTTATATTATTTTTATAGTCATTCATTCATTGCATTTTATAATATTAATTTATTCCATAATAACATATAGATAGATATATGTAGAATTCCGCGTAATTAAATTAATTAAGTACCTATTTATTAAATCAGTGTTCGCTAGAATAATCATTATTATAAAGAACATAGCTAGAATAGTTAGTTCATTTGTAACACTGAGTTATGTGAATGATGGAAAATGGAAATATTGCCAATAGGTACTTATTACAAATGTTTAGCTATCTAGGATTCCTATTAATCGAAACCGTTTATGAAAACTAGCTGTTACACGCGGTTCCACCCGTCTAGAGTTCCAGAAGGAGTAGCGGGTACGGGATCAGCAGGCACATGCATGTAAGAACGATTCCAACGATCGAACGGACTCGTGACGTCACCAAAATACAGCATGTGAAATGGAAATCTTGCCGCGGATTCAGTAGGCACATACTGTAAGAACATTTAGAACGATCGAACGAACTCCTCAACATAGGTACATCACTGTCGACTTGTGCTCGACAACGTGACGTCACAAAATTTACAGCATGCGAAATTAAAATATCGCGAATTCAACTGTAGAGTTCGTTCGATCGTTCTAAACGTTCTTACAGCATGTGCCTTCTTTTTTTTTTTGCTTGTGCGAAAAATCCCCACGGATACCTCCCCCGCCGGAACCGGAGGAGGAGGTTATGTCATGTTACGTTATGTTATGTTACAGCATGTGCCTGCTGATCCCATTTCTGCTGCACCTTTTGTCCCCCTAGACCAGTGGCAATTCTTTGACCGGCGTATTGTAGAATAAAATGACGAATGTATGGAATCTAATGTATTATTACAGTTGTCAAATTGCCTCTTGTCTAGGGGGCTGTTCAGCCAACCCTCCTTCCCTATCATTGCTCGTGACATAAGCGATTCTGTGAATCTAACGCGCAGTAGGCACTATAGGTACCAGGTAGTTTTATTATGATGTGCGTCTAAGCAGACATATTAAACGTGAGTGCTTATTAGGTATGGTCGAACGATCCATGTAATTCGCATTTAGCCTTTTCATGGGACACTGAACTACATAGGAAATGATTATACTCGCAATATTTTTCAAATTGATTTCCTGGTTTGTAGTTATTTATAATTGCAATTATATATAAATAGAAAACAAAATTCAAGTAACGTACTTAGTGGCAATTTTTTGGTACCGTGGGCCCACACCCGAAGAGGGCCACCTCGAAAAGATAGCCCTGGGTCAGGGTGTGAGAGATATAGCAAATATGTATCTAGCAATCTTAACTTCAGCAACATACAACCCACAGATGGCGGTATCCGTAGGGATTTTGCGCACATTAAGGTGATTACATACGCGAATGACTTTGACCATACAAATGCTCAAGGTCATTCGCTCGTTTTTCAGCCGTAAAAATCAGTAAAACTAATTTTAATAGATAATTTTATAGGAGACGATTACAAACTAAGAAGGTCACGTCATGCTAATACACTCATTTAACATATATCTGAAATTTTAGACTATTTGGATACGTATTGTAGAAAATATTTGGTTTCATAAGAAAGAGTAGAGTGATGTTCAGAGCCTCTTTTCAACTATTTCCTCCTTCTTTATTGAATTTATGAAAAGGTGAAGTTACTCTGTATATCCTGTAGTATGCAGGGATGTAAATTCCAGATCTTTAGGTTTTATAGTTAAAAAGAAAAACGGTTTCGAAAATACCAATTTTTCGATGCTAATCTGATTCGGGGCCTTAAAGAAACTTACAGTGCAAACTAATTGTGGGCAATACCACCCAATAATATTCACGTTATATCAGACATCGCGTGATGTACGAACCTTTACTTACCTGTATCGAGAGATGTAGTGTCGACGGAATAATGGAGAGATTCAGATCCTAACGCCACCATACCAATAATTCCATCGAACATACAGACTGGCCTATTAAAAAGTCTCAACTAAAGGCTACACCTTTAGTTGAGACTTTTTTGGATGTGAAACCATGCCTCAAATGCACGGGTTGGATTGCACTTTCGTGATATTATACCAACGCTGGCGGCGGGCTGGTTCTCCGAGCTCAGCAGGCGTGGCTAATAGCAGCCACCTGTCACTTAGGGTGACCGTGACTGTTTTCTATTTTTTTTAATGAGAAATACCCTTGGATATGCCCCTACTGCCTTCCGTCCGGGATGCGAGGGAATCCCTTATTGGGTAATCACCCCAGTAATTGAGACCCAAAACGGCGTGCGGTTTAGTCGGTCCGGATCCGACATACCGACCGACGGAACGGGGTACTAGCCTGTCATTGGGCTGGTTATTCGGACTCGATTCATTCACCACATCGATGTATAAAAATTTGAGTCAGCGTCACCCAGAGGCAAATTCATAATCAAAAGTTCAAAATGATTGTTATTTACTATATACTCGATAATGCGATGGTGACGGCATACGTATATTTTTATGGTAATCATACTCCACTCAATAGAATAGGATTCAATTTAGTCACAGTTTTCCGAACAGATATAACTATTTCAATATGTGTAAATATGTTGTCACATCTCATTATCAAGTGTTCTATTAGTTTATCTTTATTGTATGTACTTGCGTAGAATTTTGAACGTGTACAGTAAGTTATACCTAAGTACTTACATGGAAATAGGCCCTGACCTGGTGTGGACAGCAGCCTCGAAGTTTTGTTGACAAAACATCTAAAATGATAACAATGGTATTGTTTTAACTTAGTGCAATATGGTTATTGTTTTCTAATGAGTCAGTCAGAATGTTGGCAATTCACAACCATGACTTTTGAATGAATTTTGCAAATAACGAAACTACCTGCTTGGGTATTATATATGTATTAACTTATTTCAGCCCTGAAGAGACATCGTTTCTGTTCATTATCGGTTATACTTACGGATTGGCTGGTTGTTCGACATCAGACCGTGACCCCCGCTCCTAAAATAAATAAGAACCTGCCTGTTCTTTAGAGCCTCTGCTTTTTTTAATGACGGAGACGCCAATGAATATAAATAAATTTATCTGTGATCCGTACCTAGTTCACCCTCTACGAGATCATTTGATGGATCAGGACGTGTCTACATCTATATGTACCAAGGAATCTGTAAAATTGCTAAAATCGGAACTATGCTGGTCACTATCAAATGCATCCTCAATCAATTAGCCTATCGTAGTCCAATGCTGGTCATGAATCTCTCCCAATGCTGGAGAGATTTAAAATCCATACTATTTTATTGCATAATAATATCAAGTAAATTTAGCACGATATGGAAATATTTAAGGATCGGTGACACCACCCTTTAGTTTACAGATTTGTTGGTGTATACTGCTAACAAATCTGTGAACTTAAGGGTGGCGTCACCGTCGCTTCAGTGCTGCTAATTGATTATGATAAGCAATAAAATCGGGAAGTTAGCAAGTAATATTACAAGTAGAAATCCATTTTTCACATACACAAAGTTCGTAATCCCATCTAGTTATCTTACCAGTCTCCAAAAATCACCTATTGTTCTACGGAATTACTGATTAGATTTTTTGGCTAAAGAAGGTCATGTCAGGCTAACATTTACTTTAAATTGTAATTCATACTTCCACATTTGATAAAAGGCCTATCTAATATTAGCTGTAGGTAGTGTCCAATAGTAATTTTATACCTCAAGAATATAGACTAAAATTATAATTTAATGTTATTTGATAGAGACAACCGTAGTTCCGATCTAAGCACTTTCACTAAACTGAGATATAATTAGTTAATCTTTACATTTATTCCATTCTCAGAACTTTTTGCCATAGTTCGTAGAACCTAGGGCAAAAAATTTGCGCACGTGCACTAACTGGCCAAATAAAAAACCAATAAACGATTGGTTCATAGATTAATATATATGGTTGATTGGGTTCATCAATTTTTTGTTATAAATATAATATATAAAAAACTGAATTTTAAGTGGAGGTGTCACTTTTTAAACCATAACGTTAAACTCAGATTTCCGATTACTTTTTGGAAATATGAGGAACCTGTTTTGTTTATTTCGATTTGACACTGTTTACAAAGAATAAGTCATAGAGTAAATAATACATCGGAAATATGGAATAAGTGACATTAGACTTTTGACGTTAAAAAATGTGCCTAAAATTATTCAAAGGGAAAACCAATTTATAATGGTAAATTTCTATTACCTTTTACTGATTTTTGTAAATTTGTTTATTGTGTAATCATGCAGATGCAACAATTAGCCGCCATGAAATTAATAGCAGAGAGGAAAGCTACTATGTTAATATGTTAGTACCTTTCTATAAAATTATTGTAGGTATAATTTGATTTTGGTGTTAAGTAGGTACTATTTAAGGTTAATAGATGTGCTATAGTTATTGTAATCAACTTGCACTGGTATAAACTGAGAAAGCTTGAAGTAAGTAATTGTCAATTACTCATCATTGCCCAGCTGCGTCCAAAGACTGACTTTGCAGTTTGCAGCCTAGGATTCTTTTATTATGCTTGATTGATTTGTTGACTTTTACGAGAGTGACTACGTGTGACCTCCCAACCCGAGAGTAAAGCCTGTCCCAGAGCACAGGTAACATAATACTAAAGTAACAAAACTCAAAAGCTGTAAAATCGCAGTGAGCGGAAATAATCACAATATCTTAGAAAATATAATAAAAATAATTACGAAGACGTCATAGGTGACTGAACCTTTTCGTAATCGTCACATAGAAAAACAAACACGAAGGAATGTGCAAAATAGTCATAATAGACAATATACATTTAGATCGTTAAACAGTTCATAGAATAAGATAGACTAGCTGAGCCATAGGCGACGCCTGGGGCTTCGCCTATGGCATAATCGAAACTCCATATTCCCCTTTTAAGTCATACAATATTATGCCCGTAATTTTTTAATTTTCAAATAATGTAAGAGAATCTGCGGGATTTGTGATTTGTTTGCCTCAAACAAACTCTTCAACTTTTTATAATATACTTACATACATACAATCACGTCTTTATTCCCGGAATTAAAATGAATTAAAACCCACATTTCACCAATCATTGTATTAGGTCCCACGTAATAGGGGGTGAGCCTATTGCCGTTTTCTGGGCACTATTGTTGGCTCGAGCCATGTATAGACTGAGTCTGGGCTGTATATTTCTGTCTGATGTTAAACAGCTCTATCCCCTATCCCTTAGTCGCCTTGTACGACACCGCATGGGAGGAGATGGGGTGGCCCAAATTCTACTCTACCGAGAACCACGCACCTTTACATACTTTCTAAAACAATAATGATTTGTATAACATCGGAAAAGCTACAAATCGTTTGTTTGAAGCTACGGAAGCTCTATGTACTCGTGTAGTGGGTACGATATTGTAATGAAATGAACCTCGTAGCCGTGTTACCTAGGTGTAAATTTGAAATTCCCAACAAAGGCACCCTGAAAAGGTACTCGCACTTCACAAACAGATGATGTAGGTGCATCCTCTGATCATGTTTATTATTTTCAGATGTGGTCCCCGTGCGATTCAACTTGTGGGTGATGCTGTTCACAAGCTGCTGGGTGGTGTACATGCTGCGAGTCAATATAAGTCTTAACCTCATCGCTATGGTTCCTCAAACTCCAAGTAATACATCGTAAGTTTCTTCACACATTTATGGTTCTATTATCATCTAGGTATTTCGTGAACGTTACTCACAATTTCCCATACCATTTGATAAAGGAAGTGGCCGTTCCGTTTTATTTCACTGTTAAAGGATCATCTTTTCAATGAAATCCAGTGGTCTTTTCAAGTGGGTATTACTTGCAACTTGGCTTAAGAAGTTTTGCGCGTATAGATCAAATATTGGAAGTAAAATTTAACGAAATTCTAATTCTATGTTCTAACTCGTTAACTATTTGAACTTTGGAAGCACCGTTTAATATCCTGCATTTCAATAGCGATCTCTGAGTAATTTTCTTTAATCTTGTATTGTATTTGAAATAGCTTAGAAACGGTCGTCGTCGCTTGGATTCATTGTATCGACACCTTTATAACAAACAGAATCCTAGGAAAAGCTCCCGAAAACCAAAACAGGCAATACTCCTGATGCTTCTAAAAAAAATTGGCTTATTATACAGATACTGTTGTGGTAGGTACCGGTTCCTATTATAAAATTGTGTAAGCATCCGCGTCACTTTTCGTTCATAATTTGTTTTGTTTTTTATCGACAATGGTATTTTGTTATTGTTCTCTAAGTCACGCTTTATCACCGGAGTAAAAAAATCACACAATCACAGCTTTGTCACTTTATGAAACTAATTTCACTAATGTAGGTATATTCCTCTTCAAATTCATTGTATTTGTTTATTACTTACTTATATAACTTTATTAAAAGCCTCTTCGACCTCGTATTCTCCATATTCAGATACTCAGAATGTAACTTCTTCATTTTGCCTTTAAGAACAATTTGCCAAACCAAGTCTAACGTATTATTGACATTTTTTTCCATAAGTTTTTCTTGTTATATTTTTTTTAATGTTTAAGATTACCATCAGTCACGCAAGTCACTACCGTAACTAATGTGTGCTGTTCTACGTTTTTATCAGATTGCGGTCTCAGTGTGGATCCAAGGATGACATTATAGGAAATGACACTTTGCTTCGTCAGGACAGCGCTGACGTCAAAGCAGCACCTATAAAGGTAATTAAGCTAGGTACATCATTTTTAATTATCATGATATCTGTGGCACTTATGTGATGATAAGCGTCGGTAGCTTAGTGGTTAAGGAGTTGGCCTTACGGTCGAGAGTTCCCGGGTTCTAATCCTGGCCATTACACGGGTTAACAGGAATATTAGTAATGTCGGTTGCTAATATTCTTTTTAACAAAAAAAAAACAAAGAAAAAGAAACGAAAAACAATGATGTGGCGTAGAATGTTCGACTGCTAAGTCAGTGAACGCAGATTCAATTCCTGATTCAGTGCAAATGTTTGCATGCATGAATATGTATATTTGTATGGGTCTAAAAGTTTCTATGCATAATATTAATAATGTATGTATTTACATAAAATTATCTCAACATCTTTATCAGCATTTTAGAACTCATTCATGACACACCTACTTAGTTTAGTATAACAGCACTGTGTAATAAAATAATAAGTATGTCTTAGAATTTTTATTCATTCATTATGTGTCTTATAACTCTTATACCTACTTAAAACCAGTTGTTTTTGAAATGTCGCGCGAAACTACTATTATTCGAATATATAGAACACAGTAGGTGTACCTCGTGGTGACAATAGAGATGATAGAAAAAAAAGCATTCGGTACTCACATCAGGCTTTTGGGTGAAGGCCTCAGATGCACCCGGGATTTGACGCTTAGATTATGATGATTACTATGGGTGAAGAGTGTGATGGATGACTGATGACTTACCTTAAAAATATTGTTGCGATTTAAATCTAGATACTTATGGGTTCTTGCTTCTGTAATAACCACATGGTTTTAGTCAATACAATTTTGATGTAGCCTCTACACCGCTAGCCCCGATGATGTGGTCAGAACTCGTGGGGTCACCACATACAAAATAAAGGGATCCCACTTCCTGTTAATATCAGAAATGTGAAAGTTGTGAAGATATTTGGATGTTTGTATGTTTGTTGTTCAATGACGCTTTGACAGCTGAGCGAATTTGGTTGAAATTCAATACAGAGATATTTTACACTGTACAATTTACAGTATGGAATACACATATTTGCTACTTTTTATTTCGGGAATAGGTTCCCATGGGTTACGGGAACGGGAAACTCCATGCAGACGAAACCACGGACAATAGCCAGCACTTTATAAAGGATTATTATATTTTTAGGTTCCAGGTGGAGCTTCATTTAACTGGACAACAGAACAGCAAGCTTTGATTCTTGGCTCCTATTTTTGGTGCTATCCCCTGACGTCACTGGCTGGTGGAATGGCATCTGAGCGTTGGGGACCTCGCTATGTTGTCTTAGTGACATCCTTCGCCAGTGCTATACTCACAGCCGCAAGCCCTCTTGCAGCAAGATTGGGTTATATGGCTTTAGTTGTTGTAAGATTCTTCTTAGGATTTGCTGGGGTGAGTAAACAGTTACAGTATACATATATTATGTTCTAATATCTAGAAAATTAATAGTATATTAGTATAATGATCGACATACATTGAAACTATCTCATTGGATGGCAGAAAAATCACTCACAAATATTCAATATATTTTTTTAAATTATGCAATGTGTAGAATGATGTACAGCACACATAAACGTAAAAACATAGTTACGTATAACGTGTTTAGCGGTGACGCATACGATACATGTTTATTTTTTATTAGTGTGTTCTGGGACCCGATTTTTTTTGTTAAGTGTGCTCTGGCTGCGTAGAAAGCTATTTTCGGTCACTTTGGTGGCTGTGCGGGGTGCTACAGCCAACGTGCGCAAATCAACCAATAATAGAACCAATCAGGAGTTCAAATGCTTACGTTACTGGTTGATCAGCCCTTTTACTGCTTTTTGGTTGATCTGTAAGGTGCACAAGCTTGAGCTTTGCCCCAAGTTGCTGACTTTTGTTCATATATTGGCCGGTATCTGTACCCAACTTTTTAATGCCGTCACCCGACAGGGGCGAATACATTTTATATCCCAGTTCATGGGGGCCGTTATGGGGTATTTATTATCACGCTACAACGCTTTAGCAATTAGGATAAAAATGCGGATGGGCGACCACCCGCCAGCAAGAGTGACCGTGGGGCACAGCTAGTCTACAAAAAGTTCCTGATAAAGCCATGATGAGTCACACATCATAGTGTAGATTTATTATTTAGTAACGCGGTCAAACGGTCGGCGCTAGGAAACGGGATTTAAGACATCTTTCTTATTAATCTCGGTAGTTTTCCATGATGATATCTTTCGAAGATGCATTAATTATTCTTCGCTGTCATGATAGAGAAGAATAATTAAGCGGTCAAATGGAAACAAACTGAACTCAGAGAAAGTAGGTGACAGTAGGTAGGTACCAAGTCAATGTTTTTTTCCTTGTTCGGTGTTCTTATGTAGTAAAGATTTTAATTTAGGTACCTATACATGACTGCCCTGTTGATCCGTGTTATTAGTTTGTTTATGTGTTCGAGGTAACATGATGTACTGGGTTCGATTCTCAGGCCAAGTGTTTGTAAGCTTTTTTTATTACGAAATTACCAGTGGCCGATAAAGAATCGCTCTTATAAAACAAGGATATTGACAAAATCGGGGTCCACCCCTTCATTTCCAACACTGAAAATGTGTTATCTATGAAGAGACTGAAAATTGCAATATGTAGATACTATTATTGTTTTCAGGGTTTCATTTACCCAGCTCTTCACGTGCTTGTAGCCCGGTGGGCTCCTCCAGCTGAAAAGGGCAAGTTCGTAAGCGCTATGATGGGAGGAACCTTGGGCACGGTGGTCACCTGGTCACTAACTGGACCCCTAATGGAAAAGTTTGGATGGGCATCAGCTTTTTATGTTCCTAGTGCTCTAACTATGGTCTGGTGTGGATTCTGGTGGTATTTAGTAGCTGATACGCCGTCAGACCACCCAAGGATTTCAGAATCAGAGAGAAAATATATATTGGAAGCATTAGGAGACAAGGTTAAGAAATCGAAGGTGGGTAAATATTGTATGTCATTATTACAGCCTTTATGAAGCTTGTTTAGCCATGTTACATTTGGAATTGAAGTCATTTGTTTGATTTACACACAAGCATGATAATATTGATAATTGACAAACACATATCTTCTGAATTATGTATTTTCAAAAAACCCATTACATCATTTGAGATCATTTGCTTGTAATGTGCGTTTACGTTAATAAGAAAAGGCAATTCTTAAAAAAATATTGTTTTTTTTTTCAGGGTTTGCCACCATTCAAGAGTATTGTGACGTCATTACCGTTTTTGGCTATGGTAATCCTTCATTATGGAAATCTTTGGGGCTTATACTTTATAATGACAGTTGGACCTAAATTTGTTTCGAGCGTGTTGGGCTTTGAACTATCAGCAGCTGGTGTGATATCAGCCCTACCTTACTTAGCAAGATTATTCTTAGCTACTATATTTGGAGTGGTCGGCGACTTCATATTGGCAAGGAAACTTATGTCAACGACATTCATAAGGAAATTCTTTTGCCTTTTCTCCCACATCCTTCCTGGCATTTTACTGGTTTTGTTAGTCTACGCTGGATGTTCTACAACATTGTCAGTAACACTGATTACTATGTCGATGGGCTTCAACGGTGCAGCTACTCTGACTAATCTACAGAACCATCAAGACTTGGCACCTAATTACGCAGGCACTTTGTATGGAATAGCAAACTGTGTAGGAAGCACTGCTGGATTCTTTACACCTATGATTACAGCGTATTTCACGAGTTCAGGAGTAAGTACCTATTCATTTCATAAACTTATTTTGATTTCTTAAACCCAAATTAAATGTTAAATCTAGTCATATTTAATTGAAGAACTGCTAATAAGATCTTTTCTAGTGACTGCACTAGTGTAATTAAAAATAATAAGTTGAGTTTACGACCTGTAACTGTGTGTGTGATGATAACTAACATCTAACGTTTTTTTGTTTACAGAACAGTTTCGAGAGTTGGCGTCCAGTCTTTTTCCTCGGTGCATCAGTGTATGTGATATCAGCATTGTTTTTCATATTTTTCGGTACTGGTAATATTCAACCATGGAACTTTGCATCGGATGACAAAGATGGCAAAGAGGACAGAACCAATGGAGATCTGAAGGAACTGAGTAGTTCAAAAGTGAAGAATGGCGATGCTAAGGAAATGAAAGAAACACCACTCAGTGTTGCCACGTAAATGAGCCTCGTTATTATAACGTCAGGCATGACCTATTTATTGAGTTATTATAGTTCAAACATCGACGATACTTCGATGTCACTATATATCTACTGAAGATATTATACAAAATGTGATAATGGAGTTCTCACCTGTAGGTATTATATTTTAAAGAGACTCACCACTTAATTATAGTGGTGTCAATGTATTTAAATATGTTTAATGAGTACTGTAACTTCGTAGAAATGCTGGTCATAAAATGCGAGTTTCACTTGTAAAACTACATTTCAAAAGGTTGTGAGCCTTACTCTATTTAATTTCCTATTCTATCATGACATTACGTAAATACGTGAAAATAATGATAACAATAAAACTAAATATCCAGCCATTAATTTACTGTGGAAGTTATATTACGACGACAATAGTTCAATGCACCATTACGAAATTACCTTATATACAGATACATACATAAATAATACTTAACGAAACGCTTATCCTAAGCATATTGAACTTATTAATTAAATGTATTTTAGTTATTGTCTATTGAGGCCTACAGAAGTCCACCCATAATACTAAGTAAGATTGACAAAAATTATGCATTCATTTATACATAATATGAAAATTGACTAGGTATATTGTGATTGGGAAAATAATTGCTGTGATCTTGTATAAAAATTGTATTGATAGTGGAAATTTTGTCACGCTCTGGTAGACCCAGTGGTATTATAACATTTATTTTTAGTTTGTTAGTGTGCTAAAAGGGGTTTCGCACTTGTTCTGTTGCGTACCTAAACTAAACTCATACAGCAGTATTATGGCCATGCATGGCGAGCTACTGGTTTTTAAGCGCGCCTATTGTAAGTACGATGACCCTAAGCTATCACAATCAAGAAGTTTTTAGCTATTCCTTTATTTATTTTATATTTCTCAGTCATCATCATCTTCATTGTTCGTTACTTTAAGAAACCATTACCATTAGTCCTGAAATTATACCTACCTGCTTTTTGCTCGTTACGGCGTTATGTATTAAAATTACTTTAAGTTGAAACAAGTTGGAAGTTTCTTGTTTTGCATTATGTTTAATAACCTAAGACTAACGGAGTAGCACAAAATGACAGCCAAAGATTTGGGAGTATCTCAGATGACCAATGTAAAAATATATTATAGAAATAGGTACCTAAGTAAGATTTGTTTGTTGTGTTGCGCTCATATTCGTGTGATACTATCAATTGGCTTAAAATGTCACTGTAGATTAAAATTTTGATTAGCTTTATATTAATTATGTATTTATATTAGACATTAAAAATTGATTGTCTTGATTTAATGAAATGTTAATCATAAAATAAACGTGACCATGTGTAAAGTCGAAAACTAGTTTTATTTGAAAGAAAAGTGGAACGCGAATTTAGAGGTGTCTGACCGGAAAATGTTTTATAATAAAATAGGTAGGTATAATGTCATCCACAACGAGTAATTTTTCTCACAAGTCAAGTTGATTTTACCTGCTACATCCATGCCGAGATGATATAAGGCACACACGGCGAACAATGCCTTCAACAGTTTGAAGACAAAGCAAAATAATAAAGGTACCAAAAACAGCTTCCTTCCTTCTGCTTTGGTATTTCCAATGTTAGTTATGGTTTAGCAAACTGAGAAGCAAAATTGATTTTCATCCCACCATCTCGGAAAGACTATTTTTGCTCTTCGATAACTGAGCGTAAAAGTCGTTTTTATCCTCTAGAGAGGTAAAGTAAATTTGAATTTAGAACATCGTGTGTACTAGGTTTGTGGCTTTGAGTATCTATCTTACTATAGAGCAAGTCTAACACTATGGTCCATTGTGCCGAGTGTAAGCAGTTTTTTATCTGTGGTATAAAGCGCCTATAGTGATGTTTCATGTACATATTACCAAAATTATCGATAGTTGGTTATGTTGTGAATTTAGTGTGACGCATGCGTGGATGAATGGATAAAATTAAACCAAGATACAAATATATTACTTAGTATCATTTAATGAATTAAAGAAATTAAAATCCCACAAATCTAACATATCAACAGACAGAGTCGTATATAATATTAGTATGGATAAGCATATAAAGTTTTGACGCACTTTGGAAGAGGCCAGTGGTTAATCCAAATCCAAATCCAATCCAAATCCAAACTAATATTATAAATGCGAAAGTAACTCTGTCTGTCTGTCTTTCTGTCTGTCTGTCTGTCTGTCTTTGCTTCACGCCTAAACTACTGAACAGATTTGTGTGAAATTTGGTACAGACATAGTTTGGAACTTGAGAAAGGACATAGGATAGTTTTTATTACAAAAAATAAAATAAAAAATAAAATTTATTTCGGACATACAGCGCCATCTATTGGTCAAGAGTCGGCATCAATTCAGTACTGAGTATAAGGGTAGATTGAACCTCGAGAAAGGACATAGGCTATGTTTGGTCGCGATAACCGACATCCACGCGGGCGGAGCCGCGGGCAACAGCTAGTTGAAATATAAAGTTTTGCATAAGCATTTACCTACGTGGAGGTAAAGTCTGGTACTGCATCGTCATTCAGTTTGCAAAGCCCTTTCTTAGTTACTTATTTGAAATCAAGCTTAAAATTGATAGAACAGATGAAACTTCGAATATTCGGCTCCCAATCAGGCCCCTTTATAGCTTTTAGCTTTCACTCATGCATCTATTATTATGCATCTTAATATTTTTGTAAACCTAACAAAAATAATAGTGCTTAGGTAATATTATAAAAGTAAAATGAGCAGATTTATTTGTTTACGCAGTAACTAAATACTCTATACTATAAAAGAAAATAAACCTACAATGAAATTCTACTGCAAAAAGAAAATTATCGTAACCGAAAGTGCATGTGCTACATCACTATTCATTTATAAGCAAAAATGGCCGGTGACAGCCGTCAGCTGTAACCCGCCCCGCGTTTCTCGCATCCCCCTAGGAGACCCGTATAAATTTTATGAAAACAAATAAATTTGTCATATAATACTACTCACGGGTGATATGAAATGTTATCATTCTTTTTATTTTTCTTTCGGGAATCGTTTTGAGAGCCTGGCAATGCACAGTTCACCATTATTACCACAAAATGAAATAAACTGTTATTTGCGAAATCACTTTGGCAGATATTGTTTTGCTACTGATTGCAGTTGTCAAAAATTCTAGGCACTGTTCACACCCGTGATAGCAGTTCATACTTGCTAAGACGCGCTCTACAGGTGATAGATACTCTAAGGTTTGTGGACTCAAAACATCATTAAACCTATTTACTTCTACCTCTATGGTGCCGAATTTATCATACAACTTTTTTTTAATTCATGAAAAACTCAGACTCGTAACCTCCTTGGTGTACTTTTTTTTTAATTTGCTTTGCGCGCATCAATTTTTTTCACGTCATATTGTTGACATTGTTGTTGAATTTTTATTTTGTTGTATTTTATTACTAGTATTAATACACATATTATACAGCCTCCATGGCGTAGTGGTATTGAACGCGGCCGCTACGCAGGAGGCACGGGTTCGATCCCCGCTCAGTGCAAATATTTTTTATGCATGAAAATGGGTATTTGCATTGGTCTGGTCGTGCCTTGGAGAGCACGTTAAGCCGTCGGTCACGGATGCCATACGAACATCTATGGCAGTCGTTACGGGTAGTTGGAGCCCTAAAAAGTTCAACAACAACGGTCTGGCTGCAATGCTTCGATATCGCCTAATGTCATCATTGGGTTGTGGAGGTCAGATGGCAGTCGCTTCACGGCAAATATCGAGGTCCAGCCAAATCCGCAGTTAAGACTGGTAAAGCGGACCCCGGACTCCGAGGTGAAAGCTTCGGATGCTGACTGGGAATTAACGCTAGGAAGGAGAAGCATTTCATTATTTCCTCGCTGAGGTGGGATGAAAAGTTACGTGTTGCACTCGAGTGCAAAGATTTTTCACCTTGTGCTCTTTTGATTCCCTCGCTAACGCTCAAGATTCTAATTTGTGAATCACTCGCTACGCTCGTGATTCAAATTTAGAATCTTTCGCTTGCTCGGTCATCAAAAATGAGCACGCGGTTAAAAAGCAACTTTGCACTCTTGTATAACAAATAACTATTACAGCATCTAAAATCAGGGTCATGATTTTCTTGAATGGTTCTATTGTATTTAAAGCAATTTGAATTGTCCAGAATTTAGTTTGGTGCTTAACCGAGATAAATACAGAAAGCAAGGAATCTGGTGCTGTGGGCCACATTGGGAGCGGCTTATAGTCACAATGGACTGTAATAGGCTACTTGATAAATAAACTTTGCAGACCAGACCTGCCTTCGCTTTATACGAGAGCAGGTGTGCATTTTTTTTTAGATCTTTGAACGTATCTAGAGTATACCTATCTAGCAAGTAGCAATAGTACCCTATTTATATATTTCATCTACGTAGCAATACATACGGTTAGGATTACGTAATTTACTATAGTTTGTCTTGCTCAGGGTGTACAGGTCACTGAATATTCGTAGTCCAAGTCAAGCTCACCTTCTAGCAATAGTCATAATGCCCATTTTGTCAGGGTTGAAGGGTTAGACCGTACTCAATAGAGTAGGAGAGCGGACACTGGGTTCTTAAGTTTCCACTGTCCAGGGTCTGCTGTTCTATTCCTCTATAATTATGGGACCAAAGGTTTACTTGACTTTAACAAAGTGACTGACGTATAGGTAATCCCCAACTCCGAGAGAAAAACCTGCGCCAGAGTCTGCTAAAGCAAAACCATTGTCATACCAGACACTGCAAAAAATGGAATTTTTTAGACTTTATTTTTATCATAAATTTAATGAAAAAAGTTGCATTACACTTTTTCATTGTACCAAAAGTCATTTAACTGTAAAGTCTAAAATTAAATGGTGTTTTTTGCAGTGTCCGGGTACGACAGTGGTTTTGCATTTGCAGAAACGAGGCCGGGCTGGTTTGCTGTGCTGGTAAGCTTGACTTGGATCCAAAAGGACTTAGATGACAATGTGTTTGAACTTATACCGACAACTTAAACTGTTGACTTTCTGATGTTAAAGTGACCCTTTCTTTGACCCCAATATATGTACCTATGGACATAGTTTGATTCCATATGGCTACGGCTGAAATCGTGTCATTGTCATAATGTACAATTTAGGCTTATAGTGATGTATAAAATTAAGATTCGTGTGATAGTAAGTTATAATAAACTTGTTTCTAAACTTTTGGTAAATAGGAAGGTATATAATTCTTCATGAATTTATTTTTAGGTCGGAATAATGATATTCCTGGGGTATTTTTTAATATATATTGTTCGTAATAACCTAAGTGTGCACATAATCGACATGGCGCGGCTGGAGAAGAGAGAACCGGCGCTGAAGCACAATAATAACTCCATAGCCTTACAGTTGTTATATAGCAGTAGAACAGGGGTAAGATCATCCATAAATTAGTAACGCACTGATATGGCACGATCTAACCAATTCATCCTACATCCATCTTACTGGTTACTATGGCCTCTTGGCCGGAGATGCTATTAGTCAAGAGTTCAAAATGTTCATACATCAGACAGATATATACAGCCCAGACTCAGCCTCAGATGCATGGTTTGAGTCAACAATAGTGCCCTGAATATGGCAATAGGCTCACCCCCTATTACGTGGGATCGAATACAATGATTAGTGAAATGTGGGTGTTAATTCACCTCTGCCTAACCCTCCGGGAATAGAGGCCTAATTATAATGTATGTTCAAAATGTTCATAGGCCAGATTGGTGGAAATTTGACATAGATAGTTGGTAGGATCCTTTAATATTGGTGTGCGTGTTACTACTTTTTTTAATTATTGCTATTGTATTAGATCTACAAAAAGTGATTGTTAAATCACTGACTATTAATCACGAAATCTCTGAAACTATAACACCGACAAACTTGAAATTTGGCAGGTAGACCTTAATGGGGGTAAGAACGAATTTTCTTAAAACTCTATCCCTTAAGGGGTAAAACGGGGATTATAAAAATCCACGCTTACGACGTCGCGGGTGGCTGCTAGTACGAGTAAGGAATAATTATAATTAAATTAGGGTTTGGTTGGGTTTGATAAAAGAAGCATGACCTACACCTAACCCTATAAAGATGAGAGGTCTGTTTGTTCTTGCCCTAACCTCAATATTACAAAATATTTAGCCAAGTACATCCAGCACCCATTTTTTCTCTCAAACCGATAAGTAACCCACCCATTTTCAGTTATCCACGTAACGATCTTCCAATTCAATGAACGGCACAATACTTTATTCCTTTGTTCTTTGTTGACCGAGTAGTTATATACCTGCCTACTCATTACAAATAAAACCTAGTGCTTTACGGTAATCAGTACTCTGACTGCTCTAAGTGCCCAGACGGCGGCATTTGTCAAACGTTGCGCAGTGTGCGGTGTGTGTGTAGACATAAGAATCTACATAGTTCCACTCTATACTTTCGTTAGAAAGCGTACCAAATCTGTTGGAAAAACTTAAACGCAGCATCAATTAACATTTCTATCCTTTTTTCTACGTAAGAACAGCCACGTGGGAAGTTATCTGCATGTTATAATTTGACAAGCTACAAATGTTTTTCCAGATGGTCGACTTAGTGAGTTGGGATTGCATGAAAATGGGCAAACTATTTGCTGCTTATCACATAGGATTTTGCGTTTGCTTCCCCTTATTTCACACTCTTGGGGGTAGGTAAGAAGTTGGTAAGCTATTTAATTGACGACAGTAAAGAAAGAGAGCCTGTTTAATAAAATTTAGCAATATAATGGTCAAGTGTAGATACCTATTATTTTGGCCAGTTACAGATCAAAAGCTATTTCAGCTGTACTTTTGAATTGTCCTAATCGAATACCAATTGCCCCATGGTGTTCGATGGAGCAACTGCTATTGGACTAGTGTAGTTAAATGGTTACGAGGTCAAAATTATTTTTCAAAAATTCGTTGTCATTGTCTTTGTCGAAAATGTGATTTGCAGTGTTACATTTTCAGTATCGGTGCCACTCCTATAAGAATTATAGAACATAGTTATCGTAGCCGAGAGAGATTTTTTAAATTTTAGTCTGCCTGTTATTGTCGGTATTCAAGCATCATTTGAAAACCACGGTACCTATGCATGACGCAATTAATAGCGAAGAAACTCTTATGAAGTGTAATAGGAGAAGTATCTAGATAAGAACTTAAGAACTAAACTATTAAGATCAGATGCCACTAAGATAGATTATTTATAATCTAGAATAGCACACGGGATTTTTGTACCTTCCTATCGGGAATAGATTCTGTGGTATGCATAAGAGGGATCAGTATCTAAGTAGGTACTTTACGAGGGTGAAGGCGGTAGCAACATGGTACCTAATCGATTCATTAGTATCAAGAGCTACAATACAATGAGTTGTTGTTCTTGTTATTCTAGGTTAGGTCCTACGTGGGTCGTCGGAATTGCTGGGATGATATCAGGAGTACTTTGCTGCCTCACCCCAGCGTCTGCTTATTACAACTTTTGGCTGCTTTTTACAGTCCGTATTATCAAAGGCTTTTGCGCTGTTAGTATTCAATCTTATTATTATTATAGCATAGCTAACTAGTTTTGTTTTGCTTATCGTTTCAAAAATTCTCTTCTTTCTGAAGCTTTTAGGTACTTTGTTAAGCTTCTTCCTCTTAGCGTTAATTCCCAGTCGCATCCGGAGCTTTTTAGCTCGGAGTCTGGGGTCCGCTTTTTGTCAGTCTTAACTACGGATTTGGCTAGACCTCGATATTTTCTGTGAAGCGATTGCCATCTGACCTCCACATCCCAATGGTAACATTAGGCGATATCGAAGCTTTGCAGCTAGACTGTTGTTTTTGGATTTTTGAGGGCTCCAACTACCCGTAACGACTGCCAT
Organism: Eilema depressum; assembly: GCA_914767945.1. NCBI lineage: Eukaryota > Metazoa > Arthropoda > Insecta > Lepidoptera > Erebidae > Eilema > Eilema depressum. The sequence goes on from OU612026.1 coordinate 10,007,642, forward strand.
AGATGTTCTTATGGCAACCGGGACCGACGGCTTAACGTGCTCTCCGAGGCACGACCAGACCAATGCAAATACCCATATTTCATGAACACAAATATTTGCACTGAGCGGGGATCGAACCCACGCCTCCTGCGTAGCGGCCGCGTTTTGTTTGTTAAGCTCTCTTATTCTTTCTGGATTCGGCTTATTTTGACTTTTGTAGGAGCTACTGTTCCCGAGAAAATACTACAGATCCATAAAGTCATGTGCGTTTCAATATTAATACCTATTAGCTGCACTTTTTTAATATCTCTTCCGTACCTTAATAGCTTCTTCAATTCTTTATTTAATGTTTCTCCCTGGTCTTACTTTAACTAAGGTTAACACAATGTAATAACTACTTTATTTTTAATTTGTGCTAGGGAGCGATGCAACCAAATATGGTACAAGTATTGACGAACTGGGTACCACCTATAGAACGAAATCATTTCATGTGGGCTTACTGTGGTAAGTTTAAAGCTATTGGATAGTAAAAAAGGTTTACTGCAGACATTTTCGTTCTAAAATTTACTGTCTTTCTGTCTAACAATTTTATAAAGGAAACCTTAGCCCAATCTGAACCTGATCTGGTTATCAATTCTCGGGCCTTATGCAAGGCAGTCACTTCTATTTTCCTCTTAGAATCGTGACCAGGAATAAATCTAGTTTATCTTTACGTAGTCTAAGCACTAATTCTATGTATTTTTGTAATTAGGCTTCACCACGGGCACTTTCTTCACGTTCATTATATGTGCTGCAATACACTATTACTCACACTGGCCGCTTGGGTTCTATCTAGCTGGAAGTCTGCAGATACTTTGGGCGATTGGGTGGGTTTTTACCATCACCGATGTACCTAGAAAACATCCCTATATATCTGAAAAGGAATTGGCATATTTAATCAATGCTATTGGGACTAACTTTAGTATCAAAGTAAGTAAGTTTAGTGATTGTCCGGTTTTAATAGAGAAATATTTTTTTGTTAGCAAAGTTTATATTTTGTTATCCTTTGTGGTAGGCAAAACATTGGTAAAGACCTACCAAAATGTATCTTCGGTCGATGTATAGACGGCCTTATAGCTATTAAACTCTAACTGGTTTCATTTTGTATTTTTAGTTAACAAATTCACAAACGCCATGGAAATTAATACTGAGATCTGTGCCCTTTTGGGCGCTTTGTATTCTTAACTTTGGATATACTTGGATGATTATTTCATTGTGTATTTATGGACCACTATATTATACAAAGGTTGCAGGATACAATATTTACTGCGTTAGTAAAAATTCACTCATAAGGATTTCTTATAATAAAATATGATTTTCATTAGCGAGGCATGCGAGAAGATTTGAAAAGGACTGAAAGCAGTTTTTTGCGCAAAAATATTTGGCATTGTAGTGAAAGTTTTTCTATAGTTATACAATTTAACAAATTAGTTACTATCTTAATTGATTTTTTGTAGGCATCAGCGCTTACATCGATACCGTTTTTGTTCCGTTTACTGGTGGGGTCACTGCTAATTCATGTTTTTCATCACTACAAACATAATCTACCGGCACAACGGACGGCAAATATCAGAAAATATTTCATTATCGTATGTAAGTTACCTTAGAGTATACATCAGCAAGGCACCTACGTAGTAACAACGAAGATGCTGAAGTGTCATAGGTAGTTAGGTATGTACATCTTGTCCCATTGAAAGTAAAAGTTTAGATTTCAAGGATTTTATTTTATTGAAATTACCAAGTAGTTTTCTTTTATTGAGATTTGATTCTTATGATTGACCCTATCAGTTGATGCCACAAAAGTATAGGATGATATGTTTTCAGATTTTAGCAGGTTTATATTCGTATTTCCGAGTAGGGCAAGCCGGTTTTTGAAAATATTTGAATGCAGATTAGTTTACTTTTAAAAATGAAGAAACTTTCCTTTGAACACATAACATTTCCTATCTCCAGTATTATATAGGTATTAAGAGAAGTTTCTCTCCTGGCAAATAATATTAAAAAAACACACCCTGTAGGTATGTAGTGTGGGTATAATAAAGAATTAAGATATTTTATGACTTTTATGATGTAATAAAAACAAGTTTTTTGCTCAGCGCACGTGATCCCGGGTTTAATGCTCATTATAACTTGGTTTCTTCCTGTGATACCTGGACCTATCCTATTAAGTGTTGCAGTGAGTCTAACGGCAGCTGGATTGGATCTTACACTGGACCTTTGCCACGTATGTTAAAATATTTCGAAACATTAAGATTTTTCAAATCTATGAAGCTGGATGCTCTACAGATGAGGGAAACCACGGGATCGAGAGAAAAAAGTAACGCTATCGATCTATCTCATTAGTTATATCCGTTGAGCTTCAGGGATATCCTTTCCAGTTCATAAGTGGGTCTACTTACCTGAATCTATGGCAATACCAGTCGATTTGATAAAACACCATTAGTTTTTAGTCGGTTTGAATCCGATGGAATCAATAAGTACCCCCCTGAACATCACCTCCGGTGAGAAAAACGCCGAGAGGTTTTCCGCACGAAAGCCTTGTTCTTGCTCCACAAACTGGATTTAAGTAAGTCCTAAAAGGATTAAGATCAGATATCAATTCCAGGAACTGACACCTACGTTCATGAATTCGATTAACACGGTTATAAAAATTATTGGAAACACGTCAGGTATTATAATATCACTGGCTGTTGGACAAGTAACACAAAAGTATAAGGTATTTTTTGTGTATTAATCAACTTCATTGTTCAGACTTTACTGAATTACCTAGTGCATCTTCATTTTCAGAATTTACCGTCTGTTTGGAAGCACATTTGGTGCTTTCACGCTACAGTTTTATTCTTGAGCGGATGTATATTCTTGCTGCTCGGTGAAACTCATGTACAGCCATGGAATTTTACTCGAAGTGTTAGGTAGGTGTACAGAAATTTATAAAAATAGAAAACGGCATAGCAGTGAGTGCGTTATTTAAGAAAGTAATGCGTAGCCAAAAGTTCGCTTCAATAAATTTATGTTATTTTTCAGACGACGCAAGAATCTAAAGCCGCCGTCAGTAGCGATGTCTGATATTACTGAAGTTGACGAAGACAGGCCTTCGCTTAAAATTACGCAACCAATAAATTTACAATGATATCCACTAAAAGTGATCTATATCTTCCGTATGGTCTTTTAACTAGATCTAATACACACTTGCCTGATAGGAATACTAGGATGAACATGGGTGGGTCAAAATTTAATGCAGGTAGGTATTTATATTTTCAATTAAGGACGTGCCGTTAAAGTTCGATTAACATAAACAGTCAGTGTTCGTCAAATATTTACATAGGGGTGTGATCACTTGATTGACCATGGGGTTAATTAGGTACATAGTTAGATATTTCATTCAGCATCCTAACCTTAGTCCCGGTCGCGTCCAAGGCTTTCATCTCTGCCCACTATATTTAACTTTATTATTATGCCGCTGTGGCCTGGCGGTAGTGAGCGCGACTGCCACACAGGGGAGCGGCTTCGATTACCGCTCACTGCAGACATTTTGTATGCCTGAATATGTCTGAATATCCATTGGTCAGGATATTTCCGGGCCTCGGAGAGCCAGTTAAGCAGTCGGTCCGGTTGTTATACAAACATTGTTACGAATAGGTGGTTGGTGGCTATGGATTTTATTGAATAAAAAACTCGTTTAAATGAAATTCGTGAAATTTTAAAGGATTTATTATACTAACTACCTACTCCCTCGTGGTCGTAGTAGTCGCCCCAAGACGGATGTAATGTATAGAAGAATTTGGCTCTGCGGGCCTCGGTGGCTTAGTGGTCAGAGCATTCCCCGTGCAAGGGAAAAAGATAGCGCGTTCGAGACCCACCCGAGGTCTCTTTTCTCTGTCTTAATCGATTTGAATAGATCAAACAGATCGAGGTTACTACCGTGGGTGAATTAATCTGCTTTAAAACATTGTTTTAATTAGGTTGGCCCTACATAATAATTTTAGTAATAGGTGCCTAAATATAACCACCGTATTCGTTAGATATTACGGTAAGTATACTACTAGCCTAAGTTCTACTTCGATTTCAAGCCATACCAATGAAGGAAGTAAGTAATTCGATCCACGACGTTAGGTAGGTGCTGTACCACGTACGATATTTGATTAAACATGACGACCTTTATACAAGGGCTATGTAGCAACTTAAAATCTCAAACGAAAGAAAATTTATTGAAGTAAGTATACCTATATGTTGAAGGAGATATACCTAGCATACCTATAGGTACTCCGCCTTATTTAGGTATATGTTTAATCTAAACTAATATGGTGCACTCTGCGTTTGACTGCATAAGTCATTTCTTCTACGAGTATTCTTCCATGAGTACATGACAGAGCAAGATCACTGCTACTTGATATCTCTATCTCTAACTAGCAAGGAATTGTAGAGAGCAGGTAAGGGACGGGCTGGTTCTCCGAGCATAGGCGTGGGGGTGCCAAGAACGAAGACTGTACCCTTAACAACCTCACCGGTACCTATGCACCTTCCTTCTACTCCTCCATGTGCACATGACAGAGCTAGATCACTACTCCTTGATTTCTCTAACTAGCAGAAGGTTCTGTGGAGAGCAGGTAGGGTACCTACTGGCTGTTTCTTCGAGCGTAGGCGTGGTGGTGTCAAGACCACAGCCTGTGACCTTAACGACCTTACCGTATCCCCTTTTCCGAAGTTCATGGGGACATTGGTCAAAACCTTGAACTGATAAAAGACGTGAATAAAAAATATTACTAAGTTTATGGATAGCGGTCCCGAAGATATCGAAATTGTAATTGAAAAAGTGTATCCGACTTCGAGGTAAAAGTTTCGGATGCGATCGGCATTAACGCAAGGATACTGAGGACCAGCCTCACTAGATTAGCGCCAGTTCTATTCTACAATACGCCGGTCAACAAATTGCCACTTGTCTAGGGGGGCAGGTAAATCGTAGAGGTCCTCACGATTTTCTTGACCGACTATGCTATAATATAATTTCGTAATTTCGCGCGTTTCTCATAGAACCTATAATATGGTCTATGGTTAAGAAATGTCAGTGATATTTTTTGCCAATGTTGCCAACACAGGAAATTTCTCCTAAAAAATAAGGAGGTCAAAAGTAAGTTGGGAGCTTCTTTAGGTGCCTTATGTTTATATTTCAATTTGGAAATACAGGCCTGGCTGCCATTTTCTTTTGATAATTTAAATTATCCCAGGGACATTGTTTTTTCTTCATACAGTACCAATCCCATCGTAAATATTCGAAGAATCGTTCAGTCGAAGCAGCGTTTGGCGACAAAAAGTTGTTTCGCAATAAACTCTATTTGCCCAATTTTTCAGTCGATATTCCATTAATCTAACATAAGTCTCTCAAAATTAAGTTACGGACCCGAAGAGATATATTATGTCCACCAGCCTTAGTATGGCAGCGTAGACATAGACATATACCTTTACTTCTCTTCGACGAATAAAGTTACTGAGATACTTCAAAATAATATTGACCTTTTGGTCGCGTGACACCTGTTTAGAACGATTTCATTGGTTAAGGAGATGTTTCGATTTTGTTGATGTCCACAACGCTGAGATTGGCTGTCCTAGGTTAAATAGAATTCAGCGGCCTAACCATAAACTCTTAAAACAGGTCAATTATTGAACTGCTGTCATTCTACCAACTGCAAATGTTCCTTTTTAATGTCATTATTTATATAGGATTACAAAGTGACATTTGCAGTTGGTAGAATGACAACAGTTCAATTATTGACCTGTTTTGAGAGTTCATGGTATGGGCCCTGGACAGAATGTCGTTCTAGAATACGGGCCCACGAACTGCGGCAATTTTAAGCGGTTTGAAGTTAGGTTTAAGGGTAAATATTTTCAGAAGTTGGTAACACTTTTTTTCTGTCACTGTCACTCCTCTTGCATTCGGTCAGATTTTATCTTGTTCTTGTCTTTGATTTGATTTAATTGTTGTTTGGTTATTATTTATTTGTCGTAAAAAGTTACAGTTAACAAATTTTTCTCGAGAGATAAGACCAACACATTTACTGTGTATATTACAAGACAATGCACAGCCTAGTGGAATATTTCGCCGAACATGAAAGTTATAGATGTGGTTATTGTAAAAGCCCCAATACTAATTTTAGTCACGGTAAGAAGTGTTATCAAATATCGCAAATTTTAAATATAGAGTTATTGTTACATTTTTCCTTATATTACATCATTCACTTTTTAGGAATGTGGACTCATGCACTAACTGTGACTGATTATCAAGATCTGATTGACAGAGGATGGAGGCGATCAGGAAAATATTGTTATAAACCAACAATGGATGTAACCTGCTGCCCTATGTACACTATACGGTATGTTAAATTTCCTGCATCTAATGGAATCTAACAATTAAAAATAATTAACATCATTGGGATGTGGAATATTAGTCATCTTCTTTGTACCACTTTGTTAGCAGACTAGCTCACGGCCCACCTGATGGAAAGTGGTTACCGTGAAGTGTGGACGAATGCAACACCAAAGGAGTCACACTTGTGCTGCCTACTGTAAGAACAGATTCTGCGCTGTAATTTTTTTCATTTGATATAATAATTATGTTTAATTAGATTATGAATGTATTTCATAAACTCATTGTCGAGTTTGGCACGACTAAGAGAATTAGGTTATTAACCTGCAAAATTCACTAACAAATACTGTGGTGTAAATATAATGTATTTGTACAGATGCCGATCACAAGAATTCAAAGCGTCAAAATCTCAAAAGAAGGTGTTGAAACGGTTCAACAAGTTTTTAGTTGGTCAAGATGTGTCAACAACAGAAGCTGAAAGAAAAATGTCTACCTGCAGTAGTGGCAGTGAAGTTCTAGGGGAAGGATTTGAGGAGGGTGGGGAACAGTATGTAGAAACTATGAGGGAACATCAGGATATTAACTTAGAGACTTTTCAAAGTAGCAAAACTTTAGATGTGTCGGGTGATGATGCTAAAGGTACTATTTTACTTTCCATAACCATATCTAAATATATGGGGCCCCATCAAGATCTTTAGGGCCCAAACCAGTAAACCTGCTGATTGAGAGAAGTGGAGGATTAGAAGTGAAGCTTCTTCTTTATAGCGTTAATCCCAGTTGTATTCCAGCCTTACTAAGGGGTTTTTTTTTTTTTTTTTTTTTTTTTTTTTTTTTTTTTTTTATATAGGACACGTCAATTTGACTTCGCCTCGCCTGATGGTAAGCTGAAGGCAAAGTCTCTGAAAAGAGGGCCACCATTACAACACGTACCATGTTACAATGGTGGCACTCAGCTTGACGGCCTCATCAGATGCTTTTTCACGCCCCGCTTAAAGGACCCGGGACTATAGGAGGAAGGAAACACGTGAGCTGGCAAGGAATTCCAAGTCTTAATAGTGCGGCAGAGGAAGGAGTCGCCGAATCGCTTGGTTCTAGATGGAATATTCTGCACCGTATGCGGGTGGCATCTAAGTCCTGCACGTGTTGTCCTATATAGGAAAGGAGAGGGTGGGATTACTTGGAAGAGCTCATCAGAACATTCACCATGGTAGAGACGGTAAAAAACCGCCAAAGATGCCACATCTCTACGCAACTGCAAAGGCTCGAGGGTGTTAGTGACCTCAGGATTCCCAATAATGCGGACCGCACGTCGCTGCAACCTGTCGAGAGCATCTAGTAAGTACTTTGCGGAGCCATCCCAGAGATGCGAGCAGTATTCCACGCAAGAGCGAATTTGTGTCTTGTAGAGAAGACACCGCTGCTCCGGCGTGAAAAAACGTCTCACTTTGTTCAGGACTCCGAGTTTACGTGAGGCTGTTTTGATGATACTCTCGATGTAGTTTTTGTTGTTCAGTTTGCAGCGAACATCCATACCCAGGATATTGAGATTGTCCTGTAGTGGCAGTGGCGTGCTCTGAAGAGTTGGAAGGGGAAGGAAAGAAGATACCTTTGCTGTAAACGCGCATGCCTGCGTCTTCTTGGCATTGAACTCAACCAGGTTTTCAGAGCCCCATTGTGAAACGAGGCTCAGGATCCGGTCAAGTTCACTGACGAGAAGCTGCCTCCTTTCCGCGATATCAGACTGCTTGGCCGCAGGATGTCCGTGATAACTCCCGTGTAAGGTGCTATCGTCTGCATAGCAATGAATGCTGCCAGTGGACAGCATGTCGTTGATATGCAGAAGAAAGAGAGTGGGTGATAAGACGGACCCCTGCGGCACGCCAGCATTTACCTGCAGGAACTCCGAAGTTCGACCATCACAGAGGACGCGAATACGGCGCCCCTGCAGGAAGCTAGCCACCCAGTCGCACAGTCCGGAAGGCAGACCAAAGGCTGGTAACTTGGAAAGAAGCGACTTGTGCCAGACTCTATCGAAAGCTTTGGCGATGTCAAGACTAATTGCCAGTGACTCGCCATGCTTGTCCATAGCCTCACCCCAAAGATGGGTAATGTACGCCAGAAGATCACCCGTTGACCGCTTCGGTCTGAATCCGTATTGCCGGTCATTGATTAAGGAATGATCCTCTAGGTGACGCATGAGCTGTTTGTTAATTATGTGCTCTAGCACTTTGCACAGCACTGAGGTGACGGCTATGGGCCGATAGTTGCCTGGGTCCGAGCGATCCCCCTTCTTGGGGATCGGCTGCACATTCGCCTCCTTCCAAGCCGATGGCACTGTACCCGAGATGTATGACATCCGGTACAACCGCGTCAGCACTGGAGACAACTCCGCTGCACATTTTTGAAGAACCACCGCTGGAATACCGTCCGGTCCGCTGGCTTTCCGGACATCGAGTGACTGCAGCACAGCACGGACATCGCGCTGCCTGATACGGATCTCAGGCATTGCGTGGTCACAGGTGGGCATTGTCAGTGGCTGCTTACCGCAATCATCGATTCGGGAGTTGGCCGCAAAGAGATTGACCAGCAAATTTGCTTTCTCTTGCGGCTCATGGGCCAGGGATCCATCAGGGTTGCGCAACGGGGGCAGCGAAGGCTGGCAGAAGTTGGCTTGCACGGCTTTGGCCAGTCGCCAGTAGCCACGGCTGCCCGTGGGATGCGCCACTAGCTCTTGACCAAGCCGCGCTATGCGCTGGGCATCCGCCCTGACGTAAGCCCTCCTGCAGACCTTTGTGGCTTTATTGTACGCCGCCTTGAAGTGGCCCACGTTGGGATCGCGCGTGGCGCGCGCCCTTACCCAGGCGCGGTACGCAGACTGTTTTTGATCAACAGCCTCCGCGCACTCGCGGCCGAACCAAGGGCGCGCTCCGCGGACACCGGTGACATCAGTGTATGGTATATAATATTCCATACCTAGACTGATCTCACCGGCGACAGCACTAGCACTATCCGAGGGGTTCTTACTTTCAAAGCAGCGTGCAACCCACGGGATGGACGCATAATACTCACGCATCCCATCCCAGTCCGCTGACGAGTAGTGCCAGAGACGCCGCTTCCCCTGCTCGGGTCGTGGGGGCGCTATGATTGGCACCTTGGAACAGACCAGGCAATGGTCGGAGTTGCCTAAGGCGGCACGCACCGAAACATTGTACTGGTCTGGGTGACTCGTCAGCAGAAGGTCCAGAAGAGAGTGTGCTAGGCCCGACCTTCTTGGTATCCTAGTGGCCTCGTGTACCAATTGTGTCAGGCCATGCGCCAGAGCGAATGCGTGAGCGGCTCTTCCCGCATGGTCAGTTTTGGCGGAGCCCAACCAGATCTCGTGGTGGGCGTTAAAATCCCCCAAAAATACCAGTTCTGCGTTCGGAAACCGCTCCTGCGCATCATCTGCTGCCTGACTCAGATATTCAAAGAGTCGAGTTGTCTCGGTATCTCCTGTATGGGAACGGTAGAGGCACACATAGATTTGACTCGTAGAGCCATGGTCTACGTGTACCCATAGGGTGGAAAAGGATGGGTCCTCTAGGCAGCGCAGACGGCGACAACAAACATCCGCCCTAACAAACACGCACACCCCGGCCTTTGCATGGAAATTTTCCTCAATAACATAGCCGGGGTAAAGTAAGTACGACGTGTCGTCGGGGCGGCGTATTTGCGTCTCCGTCAGAAAAAGCATGGCTGGTTTCGCCGTCTCGAGGTGTTGGTGGACGGCGTTGAGGTTTGCATGGAGCCCACAGATGTTAGTGGACTCCACCTCAAAAAGCGAGCTTGCGGGAGGGAATAGCGCCGCTGTGCATCCATGTTTTTTATTTTGCGCTGCCATGATGTAAAGGAAAGGAGAGGGCGTGAAAAAGAGGTGATTGTCGTCGCAGCACCGCATGACAAAGCGCGGGATATTGGTTTCGTCTATTAATGTGAGGCATGGCGAGAGCCGACACGCCGAACGGAAGGGCCCCCGTACCCCCCCGAATATGGTCGCCGGGCTCCCGCATCCGGTCACCAACCGGCACGACGAGCCATATCGGGATTATGCGCGGCCTGGTGAGGCAGCCTCCCGGGGTGGTTAGCCCCAGTTGGGCCCCTGTACTATGCCGCGGGCGGCCAGCGGCACCACCGTTTCTACGGGTCTCCCTGCCCGGCGTGTCGCCCCGCGCCATCCCCACTAGACTCCGCCAAGACCCACTGGCCCCACTAGTGCTGCGACCACGATCACCTCAGCCCGGCTATGCACCTGCTGAACCCTGAACGCAATCCAACCGAAATTGGATTACTATTTAAGGGCTTTTCGCAAAGTGCACGGTGGTACCTACCCGGTCGGAGTTAGTGACAATTTTGTGTCATCAAATTCCTACCACCAGTAAAACGTGGGGGTTTTGCTTAACTTTGACATTTTCCGTGAACTTAAGGGCTCCAACTACTCGTAATTACTGCTGTAGATGTTTCATGTGGCAACCAGGACCAAACACTTAACATGCTCTTTGAGGCACAACCAAACCAATGCAAATTCATGCATACAAAAGTTACTCTTTTCAAGCTTTGATTGAATGCAACTGAGATGGGCATAAATGATGATGATTAACTTTATTGAATAACAATGTCTACGTGAAAGATTTCAAAGATGCTATCCAGTCTAATGCTATACAATGCATATTACATAATTATATATCCTACTGATGTTTGTCCCCTAACACATGCAATTTAGCATAGCTTTTAGGGTGAGAATACTACTAAAAATGGTTTCAGAATGTACTTGAAAATGAAACCTAAAGAATCAGAATAGTAATAAACATGTTACATTTTAATTAAACTTTGAGAGGAATGCAGGTTCCTAGTGATAAACTAAAACTTAAAAACATGCTATGCCTATTAAATTATCAAGTGTAATCAGTTTAATGTTTAAATTTTATATCACTATATTTTTAATTTACAGATAAGAGTGCAATAGCGGGCCGTGTTATCGAGAAAGACCAAAGTGGGTCTGAAGCTGTTCTGGGTACTATTAAAAAAGGTTTGTGACATTTTATGTGTTCTATATATTTATTATATTCAACAAATTGGATGTACAGGCCACTACTGGAGGTCAGACACTGTAGTCTGCCCTCCTGGCGATTCAAAAAGTCGAGATACCAATAAAAAACTATAAGCGGATCCTCACCCTTTCACCCCCCTATTTATTTTTAGGTATAGTATAAATTTCGGCCGGGGTGCGAGGGATATGGCTACGACAATCTCACCTCCGGCAACTGACGGCCCACAGACGGCGTGCGTTTTAGTCGGTTCGAGTCCGACATAACCTCCTCCTCCGGCTCCGGCGGGGGAGGTATCCGTGGGGATTTTTCGCACGATAAAAAAAAAGGTATAGTATAAATGTAAACACCACTACCATGGCCTACCTTTTCAGGACCGGATTATAGGGACCCTTCGCCACTGCTAACTTAAATAACTTACGCCTAAAAATGTGTTATAGATGCTGGCCCAGATCCTAATAAAGCACCATGTAAAAAAGCTAAACAATTGCGACGAGAGAGGAAGCTTGAGAAACTTCGAGAAAAGGGTATTGACGTACTTCCTGCGGCCAATCCCAACAAAAACTACGAGAAACAAATTGAGGACTTCATAAATGAGTTACCAGATGATGTCAAGCATAAACTAGAGGTGTTGTTCAATCACAATTTTTTTTATAAACCATTGTTTGTTTTTTGTTAACATGGTATAACTGATTACTGGGTATTACCAGTGTAATATGACTAATTTGGATAAGTGTCTTTGTGCAATTGATGGGACGAGCATGACTTTAAAATAATACACTTGATTGACAAAAGAATAAAAACCAAATTCAACGAATCAATTTTAGCTAAAAATAAACTTTTAACATAGTATTGTTTCGCTGAAGGTAGACATTGTAGTAACAATACAGTAAAAGGCCTTAAATGCATTTGGTCTACCGTGTTCCTAACTTCATTTACTTTTTAGATAAAATTAGTGAGGACAGCACCGCCAAGCCCTGAATGGTTAGCCACGAGCAAGGAAACTCATGATGTGTATGTCAAGTATCAAACAACCATACACAATGATAAACCCGATAAATGTACTGAGCCAAAGTTTAAGGACTTCCTAGTACAAAGTCCACTTTTAGTGAGTATAATCATGTTTATTTTATTTCTGTTTATGTATCTATGTCCTTCGGATGTTCAGCATTTTTTTTATGACTACAAGTCAAGCCTCATATTTTTTTACTACGAAAAATAACCCCTCATTTTAATATAATATAGGCAATGAGAACTTAATATGACAAATTATACTCACGCCTGTAAATCCCCGAAGGGGTAGGCAGAGGTGTCGATGCCACGTATTAAGGAGGCGAGCCTATTGCCGCAAAGCGGGCACTTAGTCATGGGCATATGTATATTTACTATAAATAAAGATAAATAAATAAAGCCTTTTATTTCTGGTTTTGATACATAATTTTTTTAATCTAAGTTTTCGTTGCCCACACCAGAACCCTTTCATGAGGTATAGGCCTCTTCCAGGATCTTCTCGGTCTTGGGTCCTCCAACTCAAGTTGGGCCTAACTTAGATTAAGAAAACTTTGTATCAAAACCAGAAATAAAAAGCTACGCCAATGATTTCGTCCGTCCTGCTTTCCAATGGTCGACCTCTCCACCTTTTGCCACTTGGCCCCTTCCACGTTCTAACTCGAGATGTTCATCTCGCATCCTTCGGGATGTTGGGATGTTGTCAAATTCCGGGATTAAGACTTATAATAACCTTAACTTTTATCGTCAATTTTAACCTAGCGCGCTCCGACCCAAATAGTTAAAAATACGAAAATTAACGATAGACATAGAGCTAAAATTACGAACTAGGTTAGAAGGGTATGGCGGAACGCGACATCCGCCAAGCCATACCTTGTTAGATTACTTGTGATATCGCATAAAGAAACGGAAGCCTTACAGCGGTATACTTCTTCACAAGTCTTATATTAACCAATGCCTTTGTATTTCCAGGAGGAGCATAAAGAGAATGGACCTCCATGCGGCTACGGTTCCTTCCACCAACAGTACCGGCTGGATGGTAAACTGATAGCTGTTGGAGTGATAGACATATTGCCGAAGTGTGTGTCTTCTGTTTACTTCTTCTATGACCCCCAGTATATGAATTTGACTTTAGGAACTTATGGCGCTTTAAGGTAAGGACCCTCTCCATTAAAGAATGATGCGACAAGTTGGCCGGCATACCCAATAAAAACTACTTGCCCATTAATTGAAACCTTGTATCATGAGCTTCAATTTTAATTATGGACAGAACACTGTAAAGTATGGGAGAAAAAATTATCACCCCTAACATCATAGCATTTAAACCACGATAATACGAACCTTATGCTCAAAAAAACCTTTTTTGAAGTCATAAATGTTATTGTTCGTACGTACGCGCATTGATAAACAGTAAAATAACTACCTGAGAACTGAGAGTGTAGCATCCGCCACACTTGGCCCTTCCCTCTCCGCATCGCAACGGGTCTACTGACCGATTTTTAAATAGTCGCTTGCTAGTTGTCCTTCGCTCGTTGCTTGCGTAATAAGCGTAAGTTATAAACCATAATAAAAACATAATTATATATTTCAAAAGTGTTTTACTTTGTTTGTATCACCCTTAGGTTAATTACCCAAGCGATAATCTGATCAAAATACAGCATAGCCCGTACTTGTCCATTTAAGGGTTGATTTTTACCAAAAAATAATGCACGAAAAATATAATTTTTATGTCCATTATTAAACAATTCCGGTTGATTTATAGTAAAAAGTTTTTCGTTTCAGTAACGCTACATTATAGACAATAAAATCAGACACATCCCAACTCTATTGGTTATACCGGCCAGGGTTCATACAAAAGTGCCCATCATCCTTAAAGAGACTTTTTTATAAGTGCGACTGAACCGAAATAGTAGTATCCTTCCAGCTAAGTTAAATTGCTTGTGTTAGGATTGGGTTCACGGTGTCAGTATAATGGCCAGGATTCTAACCCGGGACCTCTTTATCGTAAATCCAATCAGCTACCGTACAATATATTATAATATGATGATGTGTTCATAACCAATAAGCGATTGTAAGCTTTCGAACCGAGAGTCTGCTTTTCCTACTCATTCCTAGTTTATTTTTTTGGGTTTTATGGAAGCGACTGCCGTCTGACTTCCGCATCCTGAGAAGAAGCTTACGTCAGAGCGTTGTCTGTCAATCAGCTAGTCTAAAAGTCTTGTTGGGTCCCATACACCCAATAAATAAGACCAATGTATATGAAAATAGAAATGTACCTACTAAAATACCATTTGTCTTATTTTTTTTGCAGAGAGATCGAGTTCACAAGACACATGCATTCTTTGTGTCCGCAAATAGAATACTACTACATGGGCTACTACATTCATTCTTGTCGCAAGATGAGATATAAAGGCAACTTCTACCCGTCAGATTTGTTGTGCCCAGAAACATACAAATGGTTCCCATTACTAGACTGTATTCCTAAGTTAGAAGCATCGCCGTATTCGAGGCTAAATCCCGATATTGATAGCGTAGATGATAATTTACCTAAAGAAAATGATTTGAACTATATACCAGTATGGGTGAATGGTGCAGTGATGTTGTATAAGGCGTATAAAAGGCACGCTGGTAAGAAAAATGTTAAGAGTAGCGACGAGGTTCTAGAATATTCTCACTTAG
The DNA here is from genome assembly GCA_914767945.1 of Eilema depressum. Taxonomy (NCBI): domain Eukaryota; kingdom Metazoa; phylum Arthropoda; class Insecta; order Lepidoptera; family Erebidae; genus Eilema; species Eilema depressum. The sequence goes on from OU612026.1 coordinate 10,022,792, forward strand.
TTGGTACTAAGGCGTCTAAGAGTTTAATTTTAGTTCGATAATGGTACCGATTCTGATGTATCTCTTTAACCAGACTAAAATCTTTCTCGCTATTTAAACCAGGGCTCTGATTCTGCTAAGGCAATATCCCTGTCATATCACGGACACTCCTAAAATAATTTGCTTAATTTTAGTCTTTAAAGTAATGCTGTTAAAGTCTTAAATTTAATAGCTTTTTGAAGTAGTTAATTTTGGAATAATAGTCTAATATTTGGTGCCATTTTTTGCAGTGTCTGTGGTTTTGCTTTAGCAAAATCGGGGGCCTGTTAAAGCGACATAGATCGCAAAGTATAAATACTTCAACATTCATATTACCTTAAAGTTTTGTCCCAATGCCAAATATTCAGCTATATACATTTTAGCTCAGGTTAAAGAGATACACTACAGGATCGGTACTATTGTGCTACTAACTAGTTTATAAAATAGCTCAATTGATTTGCTTCTCTATTTCTTTAGTATTCTAATACATTTTTAGGTTAAAATCTAAAATAAATGTCTTTCTTATTTAATAATGCTATTGAACTGTTCTTTTATTATTCTTACCATAGTATTTTAAAATAGACCTTATTATGTATACTACAAGTGTATTTTGTTTTTATATAAGTTAATAAGAGTTATGTGCATACATATATTAATAGTATTTTTTTTCTATTGCAACTTTACAATGGTCAGGTTGCATTGGCATTTTCATTTTTATTTAATGCTATTCATCGCGAGATTTGACAAGGTGAAAGTGCCTGGTTGCCACATAGGTTGTCAATTGAGGATTGGTTTCTATCAAGTATAGCCTTAATTTTATTTGTTTTTATCTTAGAACATAAACTGCAATTTCAAAATAAGCCCAATTTTAAATTAAAGTAAACACAACTACTTTTTGTTAAAACAAACTTTAGGCTTATCTAGAAATCAATCGTGTTAAACAGATATTTAACACAATCGATTTATTCGAATATTTACTATCAGTACAATAAAGGTATGATTCCGAATCTGCTGTATACATCTGCAGTTATCGTATGCGATCTGCTTCGGAATGGTGTGAGATACTACAACGTCTTGGAGCCTATCCGACAACAAACGAATGCGTTGTGTTTGTGTCTTGAGAAGAATAACCAAGCAACTAGATTTCATATTTAACGGTTACTAAATGAAATGATAAGTACCCATGAGAATTATAAACAAATTTAAACATAAAAAAAAATTAAATTAAATTAATTAAATTTAAACAAGACTAGTCTTTATTTGTAAACAGTTACAACTTTTTGTTTCGGCTGCCGAAATGTCAAATGGTAAGTAGCAGACCTTGTAAAGGGAATGGTTGTTACGCGCTGCCGGATCGCGTCCTTTGTCATGCGGTGCATAGTTCAATATATCTGCGATATATTACTTTATATTCAAATTGTCAGACGATGGAAAATAAGATGGGCTACTATGTAACGTGCAGTCGACAAAAGGAGATACGGTTTCACTTTTTCATATAAAGGTAACGGTAAGTAAGGTAAAGGTATGTAACTGCAACTGTAACTTCTTTGTCGACTGTACATTTCCAAATTTCAGCTCTATTCGAAACAAATCAAAGACTTAAGTAACGTTTAGCTAACATGAAATTGATGTCAGACCGATGTTTTTGGGTCCGATTGCTGGATACATGCGGATTTATATACCTATCTATGTTCACTTTTTCCAATCTAAAGCTATATCAATGTATTGATATCGTTGGTATCATAGTACCGATTGCCCGTAAGTTCGGTCTGCATGTACATTTCATGATAGGCCGTAGAGAGGCTTTATTAGTGTTATACAAACATTGAGCAATCATGTACTTTTCTGATATACTGGTTAATTTCTTTGTAGCTATAGGTCAATTTGTATTAAAATACTTTATTTAATAATATTGATGTCAATAGAATATTAAATCTCGTCAAGTTCTACTTATGCTTGTCTTATCTTACTATGTATGATTATTTTTTCCGTTATAGTATTTTACGTTCTACCCACCTAATCTAAAAAACTTAAGAGATACACTTATGTACTTAAGGACATTGGCCCTTATTACTAAAAATATACCCTGGTACAGCTGTTATGTCAAAATTATGTATGACATAACGGCTGTACTGAATGTAACACCTGTAGGTATAATATAACACCTGTACCTAGTTATATAACACCTGTATATAGCCTGTATATTTTTTTTTTGAGTAAGGGCCATAATGTTTATTTAAATAACTACTAGTCATCGCATTCAGTTATGTGCAAATAGGTTGAATCAGTATATACTAGAATAATGAAAATGTTGTTTTATTTTAAATCCTCTATAAATAGATATCCCTACTATTTTCCATGTGAAAGAACCTGTGATCCTAGACGGGGGTGAGGATATGGTGTAGTGGGGTTAGATCCTTCGAATAAAGGGATCTTGCAGGGACAAGAGTTCTGGCAAATTTCAGTTCCAAAAGCAGAGATTCTGTTTATACTTTTTACACCAAAAATATTATGTGAAACTGGTTAATGTGTTTAACATATCCATAGTAGCGAATCAGTAATCTGAAACTGGGCGAAATCATGTTACTGTGTAACAGTGCATTATTTGAGAAATGCTTACATTGCCTGCATAGTATGTTTGCGAAAGTCAATATACACAATAGGGACGCGATCGATGATAAATAGGTTCAACTTATGTCAACTTCATTCATATATTATTATGAGATAAACTTAATCTAATCAAGATAACACACGATGTAGGTAGGTATTTACCTATTGCTCTTGTATTTTATGTTCAAACGTAACGTAGGTAGGTATTGCTCAGGACATTTTTTGGACCTAAAACGAGATCAAAATGTGCTCTTTACGCGCAGTACACGTGTCTTGTGTGTCTTGAGGATAGCATGGGGGATATGCCGTTGGACGAGCTCAAATTCACCTAGTAGGCTTGTAGTACTCCCTCTAACAAGGTGAACACAGGGAAGTAATCGGCTCGTTACGTCACCAGTAGCTGGGGTCAACACGTCCGCTCTCGCTCCGTGCTCTCGCGTGACTATCTCCCCACTACCCGTGAACCCGAGGCTAGGGCTAGTTCGATAGGACAAACACTACATCCGTCCTATAGATTATTACAAAACCATCCGTGCGCCAGGGCCTCACCGGTCTTGCGATTTAGGTCCAAGATACGTGTCCCGAGGTATACTTACGTAATGTATACAAATCTATTAATCTTACAGTGTCGTCATATCAATTCTTCAAAGTCAAACAATGGATATCAATTTCTTAAATCTATCTGTCTATTTTATCAGATATGAGGGGGATGCAGTTTGATACTATGATACTCGCACTTGAGATTTAATTCATTATGCCAAGTGTGGGATGTCCAAGATAACAGAAGACAAAATGAATGAATATTCTGGTGGCAAAGAACTAAATCAAGTAGGTATCTAGCTAGTAATATACGTTCTAGAATACAGATAAACATAGGCACTTAGATACCTACTTTAAAAATAATTTATATTGGACACAAAAACATAGACTAATGGCACTAATGCATGGATACCTATGCATCTACATGTTTGCACTGAATGGGAAAGTCATGACTAGTACCTAGATAAGTATGAGTGTAAATCCGTTTAGGTACGTACTTAACTAAAGTAAGTTTCCACGTTGAACTCAAGTTGAATTTAACTTTAGCGTTTTGTTTTTCAAATTTATACCCACAAGTAAGATGAGGGATTGCATTTGCTTGCTTGGCGATATAGTTACCTACCTAATAAAACTTTTTATGACTAAGACAACAGATATATTTATAGGCACCAGGATTTTGTCCCGTTTCAGAACTGGTCTTGAACTAATGAACGTGAATCCGCACTGTTCACATGTTAAAACGAAGAAAAAGCACGCAACATTGCAAACGACTCGGGAGCATTGGCTCGTTATTTAGATTCCTGCGATAGTCAGGTAATGGGGTTTTGTTTTCGTAACATTCGTAACATGGGAGAAATAGGTGTGCTTTTAGGGTTAATTTTTAATTAATAATGGTTAGAATAATGAAAATTACCGTAATACTTTACGGTTTATTGCACAGTGATGGTGTGCAACTTACAAATATTTTGTAGCTATTAATTAGAGGTATATATCTATCTATATAAATGTGAGTTGTTGCTGAGAAACCTCTACGCGGTGCACCTTAGGCAACGGAGACGACAGCGCCCCTCTGGAGACGCTGCCACCTATGGCAAATTTCGGCCGAGGCGGGAGCGACCCTGTAGAGAGCTGCTCGTAGGCTTTCCACGTGTCCCTCTGACTAGCATAGAGCAAATTGGAGAGCAGGCAAGGGGCGGACTGGTTCTCCAAGCGTAGACTTGGGGTGACAGGTACCACCACTTGTTACCCCTTCATCTTCGCGGGTAGGTACAACCCCTCTCCTCTTGCCTAGATTACCCAAGTTCCTGGGTCGCAAAAACTAGTATACCTAGTATAACCTTACACCCAGACCCGAGAAGGCGCGGCGTATCGTTTTAGCTGGTCTGAGTCCGACATAACCACTCCCGATGTCTGATGGGGGTGATATCCTTGGTTTCGTACGAAAAAAGTTACCTACATAGGTATAAATACCATACTTAATTCTGTTAGGTACCAGGAGCACTATGTCACCCTTAGTACCTACTTTAACATTATGTTATCTGTGCCTGGAGGGAGGAAACCGTGAGTACTTACGTGTAAGTATGTAGCTACCTATAAATGTACCTATAATGAAAATTAAATGATGATTTGGTATAAAGGTCAACTTAACTCATAGCTGAGTTTTCTTATAGCTAAGCCCGGGACTCTACCTACAGAGGAATTACAGTATAAATAATGATTCTTGTTACATGAGCGCAAAAAATGTCCAATTAATTGGTCACCGAAGTTGCTGATTTTAACTATTTGAGTAGGTAGGTACCTAGTAGGTACTGCTACTTAGCTACTCGGTACCTCTTTCTTGGTAAAGGCGAATTTATCGTTAGAAGAGGAGATGGGTGACTACTTTAATAGTGTGACTTGCAAAATATTGCCATAGTTACAAAACCAAATGAATAACTAAACTTGATAAATTCCTACAATAAGTTAAAAAGATTGTGTTTCAATGCTTAAAAAATAATCCAATACTCAGTCGAAGATAATAATAATTTTTGAATTATAATACACAGTTACTATGTTTAAATCGGCTGGCACCTCATTCAAATATGGAAACAAGGTTTTCGTAATATTATTAGTAAACAAGCTAGCGTTGTTATTGTTATGTAAATAATCTTAGTAAATATAATTTATGTCTTTTATTATTATTCATATTGTCTGGTATATGCGGTTTGTGACATTTCTATCTTTTTTACCAACTGAACCATGTACCTACAGATTGACAGACGAGGCTCTGGCTCTGCTTTTCTTCTCGTTGTTGAGGGATCGGGCTGGCTCTATATTTTTATGTGCTGGGCTCTCGAACTGGGATGCTTTGGTAACTGCAGATTTCATACAACAATACAGAATGTTCGTACGAGTAGTAGGCAGCTATTTGCCAACATAGCTCTATAAAATTTACTCCAGTTCTCTCGTTTTATGTTGTCCGTCTGTTCGTCCACACGTTGTGGTCAAGCGGCTAGACCAATCTGGATACATTTATACAGATAATCCCATCCGATGCAACAGTCAGTACTGATGCCCTTGGCGTGATTGCCCAAAGAGTATCATCATCATCATCATTATTTCAGCCATAGGAAGACCACTGCTGGACATAGGCCTACAAGCGCAGCCTAGGACGTCTGTCCACCTGCAAGGTGGACAGACGACCGACGACGCGCTGGATGCGAGCCGCTTCCAATCGGTCTTATTGGAGATCTATAGGGGAGGCCTATGTCCAAAGAGTATAAACAAAAGTAAAAATTAAACAGTAATTATTGGACAAGGGTGAAATATACATTATACATTACATCTTTAACATTACAATTACACATCATAAGTTTTTGATCCGGTGGATCACGAACAATGTAATTATTTAGATTGCTCTGAAGTGATGCATAGATTTTTTTTTCTAATTTAATATAGATATCTTTATTCATTTAGGTCACTAACACTTGTAAACAACAAGATTAATATTTAAATTGTGCAAATTCGACCTCGGTTTATCCTTATTCTTAAAACTATTTTCTAGCTAATATTAATAAAATCAATTAGTAGTAGTGCATTTCAATCGTCATAGTCCACATAATAATATGCAGATCATAGATTAGATTGTTTTTTTAATTTCCATTATTAATGATTAATGATCCAAGATAAGACTGGTGGTAGATAGAATGACCTACAAAACCGAAGAAAGTCGATTTTAGCTGAAAGGTCAGATGATAATACATAAATGTAAATAATGTAATGATGATATACGTAAAAGCTGTATAAACCAACTTGAAAAAAAAAGGCGAAGGCGTAAGTGAACAACCGGATCTCGTTAAGATGGTGATGAATGAGTGACGGCGTAGCGGTAGAACGTATGACTGCTACGCAAGGGGTGCGGGTTCAATTCCCGCTCAGTACAAATATTTGTATGCATGAATATGTATATATGCCTTGCGCTGGGTGTTTCTATGTATGATATTTATATGTATTTACAAATTAGTATGTTTATGCGGATTCTAGATATGGAACCTAGGGTGCTACACAAGCTTACCATGGGTCTAGACAGCGTTATGTAAAATGTAGAATATAGAATCAAATGTTAAAATATTAAAAATAACTTATAGGTAACTTTTCCACAAGGAAACTTAACCATTAATATCTATAATCACAAAATCACTAATAGAGTATGTTTGAACGCGCTAATCTCTAAAATAACCAAAGCGATTTGAAAATGTTTCTTTTAGGTATTTGACAGCCCAGCTCTTGGGTAAAGATATAGATTAATTAACATCTTATCACGATCCTTAGGAGCTGAGCAATAAGACTAGAAACCGAGAACAGTAAATGACCCCGCGGAACATAGTAAGTATTTTATTTATTGCAATAACAAGTAATTAATATCGACCACAACAAGGTCACAAAGAAGACTTCAACGCGTTACGGTTGAGTAAACATCTTACATATATAGTTACGCCTCTTTCCTATTGGGGTAGGTAGAGACAATATCTTTCCACTTGCTAGGATTCTGGCATAAACTTCTTGCTTCTTCTACTTTCATGCCTTCTTAAAAACGTCCTCGATCTGATTGACATATTTCTTTGGAATTCTTGTTTATTAGTTCGCGACGGGACGGAAAAACTACTGTACAGATTTTGATGTGGTTCTTTATTAGTCAGACTGTTATCTGCTATAATAATATGTTTCATTGCAATTAGTTGAGTAGAATCTACGATATGAACAAAAACATAGCATAACTGACTACTACGCGGGCGGGGCAACGAACATTAGTATTATATTATCAGTTATCTACTATTTGGTTACCGATATCTAGATATGATAACAGATTATTTAAAACAACAAACACGAGAGCAGATAACGCAAATATTTGAGGCATCAAAGGTTTAAAGTTACATCGTCAATCGGCTATCGGATGTTTTGAAGTGGCACGCGAGCTGAGGCCTTCGAGTGCAGTGTGCGGATCTAAAAGCAGGCTGCCGACGACATCGCTAGTGAAGAAGGCAGTCGTGGAAAGACAAGCGCTCGCGCAGCTCGCCAGTTCGCCATAATTCGCAACGTATCGCGATACGCGTGCGTGCTTACATATCGTGCGGCGGTTTTGTGTTCCTTACGTGTTTCGTGATTGTAACAAAATGAAGTTTCATATTAAATTTTTTGGTAAGATATATTTTTTTTTAGAATTTTATTAAAACTTAGAGTATTTAGGAAGTCTTTGTGAAAATTATGTGTAAAGTAACCAGCAGTTGATTGTGTTTTTGTACACGTGAAACAATTTTTTCTGCGTATATTTTTTAATTTTATAGAACTCAAATACTAACTACTAACTCAAAAACTAACTCACTTAATTTTTAAGAAGTATTAGAAAATTTAAATAATGATCAGTGAAATCGGTTAATACGTTCTCAAGTTAATGTGTGACTTAGCGTATATGGATTTTAAAATATATTATATTGCCCGCGGCTCCGCCCGCGTGGATGTCGGTTATCGCGACCAAACATAGCCTATGTCCTTTCTCAAGGTCCAATCTACCCCTATACCAAATTTCATCAAAATCGGTTCAGTGGTTTAGGCGTGAAAGCGAGACAGACAGACAGACAGACAGAAAGACAGACAGACAGAGTTACTTTCGCATTTATAATATTAGTAGGGAAGTAGGGATTGATAACAAAATATGCTGTCCATTAGATATAGTACCTATAATAATTTTAACCTTGAAGAATATAGGTAACAGAAACAAATTACTTTTTTTCGAAGGAATTTCAAGTTTTTTTTAATCCATACCTACTTACATAGGTACTAATATTATAAATAGGAAACCAACTTTATCTATCTGTTACGGTTTCACGCTTAAACAACTGAACCGATTTTAATTGAGTTTGGTGCAGATACAGATTGAACCTTGGGAAAGGACATCCACGCGGTCGGAGCCACAGGCAACAACTAGTAGTTAAATAAACAAAATCTCCTTCAAAAAAATATAAGTTGCCTATGTTATCTTTGGTTAGATATGTCAAGCGAAAGGATAAGGTAGGTACATAATATAATTAGTGCCAGCGACCGTCAGAACGCTGTGAACTTTTTGCTTTGTCTTGTACAAGTCGATGTAGTTACCGGTTTTTATGAGTGAGGATGACCTCTTTAGTAATTAATAATGGCGATGCTCTTGAATGGTAATATTATACCTATTATTAAAGAAGTAATTTTTGTATATATACTAGCTGTTGCCCGCGACTCTATCCATGTGAAATACTTTTTGTGTATCCTTGCCTAGGGGTGAAAATTTTCAAAAGGCAAGCTGGTGGAAAATGATCTTACTTGTTATAGAACGATCCTATCAATTTTGTATAGTATTCTCTTATATAATTCTTTGCAGAGCAAGTCGACAAGAATCGGCTTATCACCTCCACTGCATGGCATCTCGCCACTGCTGTATTATTTCCATAATTTTTCTTTCCTTAAAAACCTACAAAGTAGTAGAAAACTAGACATCTATCTCGTCTTCAAAATCCCACGTGGACGCAGCTGCGGAAAAAGCTAGTAATAATAATAAAAACACGAACGAATCTCAGTGACTAAGACAAACATATCATAATCACGCCTTTTTCCTATTGGGGTAGGCAGAGAAAACATCTTTCCACTTGCTATGATCCTGCCATAAGCCTTTCGCTCCGTTTACTTTCATAAATTATTGCTTACATACATTATGCTCTCTACTGACGGGTAGCTACTCTTACCTGCCATCCTAGACCAGTGGCAATTCGATGGCCCGCGTATTGTAGAATAGAATGACAAATGTATGGGATTTGACATATATGACAGTCGTCAACGCATGTCATAAATGTCAAATTCCATACATTCGTCATTCTATTGTACGATACGCCGCCGGTCAACAAATTGCCACTTATCTAGGGAGGCTGGCCTTTCCTTGAAACCTCCACGATTTGATTGGTTTTACTGATCACGAACAGTAAAACGCTCGATGTCATTCAATGATAATAATTGAACAATTAGAAATATTGTTAATTCGATTGTTATATTTTTTATATAGTTGAATGATCGATAATTGCAGATAAATTGCATGCAATGTCTATTGCAGGAGACTGTTTTGTTTACCTAATTCATCCATTAAAATTATTACTTGTTACGTATATGCTTGTATTAGGAGTAACTATGTTTAAATAATATACCTACCTATTGATGTTTAGGGAATGTATGTGAATTAAATTTTGAATCAATTAGTATGCTAACTTTTTCTATAAAATATCGGAAGAATTCAATACGGGATGGGACTTGAACCATGTCTTTATTTCTTTCTTCTTTTTTTCTGAACCTGTGATCCGTCCCTTTATATGGGATTTTCTAGTTACGTCCAAAGTTTGCACTGTGCAATCCTGCATGTGCAAAGGATATGCTTATTGTTTTTGATTGGCATATCGACTTTTCCGGGAAATGAGTTAATGTTGTTCAAATTCAATTATAGTTACATGTTATTATTACACAATACCTGAAAATTTATTTAACAATTTTTTAATAAAGGCCTGCGATCGGTGTGACCTACCTGTAATGACTTATGATACCAAAACGTGGACACTGAGAGTAGGCTAGTTCACGATCTAAAGCGATGCAAGTTATGCTTAGGGTTTCTTTGAATGATAAAAGTCATCATAGCGTATAGTGTTCTGCATGAATCCAAGTCTCAATTTCTCTACAAATTCGACACATGGTGGAGCAACAGACGGCTGTCAGACGGCAATTACTCCTGCAAAAGTCAAGTAAACCCAATTATGGAGTTGTACACTTGAACACGGGGAGGACAAGTGAACAAGTAGGCCTACAGCTATTTAAATTTTCAGAAGAAATCGGGATTAACTCGAAGTACCCGGAGTTTCGGAAAACCGGTTTCATGGGTCACATTTATCCTGAAAGTCGAATCCAAATCCGGCACGTTACACTTTGGTTCTCCTTAACACTATCGGTGGAAATCAGAAGTGACTTCATGATACCTACATGGCTAAATGCAAAATCTAGGTCGTGTTTCGTGCGGGTCCGACGTTTCGAATGTTTTATGGTAGCCCCCCGGGTGCCAGCTATGAAGTTCAGTGTAAGTGGTGAATAAAGTCCATGAACGCTTGCTTCAAAAGATGTGGAAGAACTTCATTGCAGCAGAAAGTACAATGTCAACCTCTTTAGAAACTTTCGCGATTACTACACATATAACAACGGGTTTTATGCGCTTGATATAAAACCTGATCTTGATCACGAATCGATGCTGTATTTGGATATCAAAGATATTTTTATTTAACAAACGATGAAGGCTAAATTTTGCCAGGGAAAATTCGGTTTCTTTCCGTAGCCTTTGTGTCCACAGTGAACAAAGAGACAGACAAGAATTTCGGGAAATAATATTTTGGGGTCAAAATCGAAAGTTAAAAGTAAAAATAAGTAATTTAAAAATAAAATCCAATGTCCGATAGCCGACCAACGTCAATAGTATCTACCCGTGTATAGACAAAGAGTTAGTTTAAAAAGTTCACATAGACGTTTAGTTTTGATTTTAATAAATCGTAAATAAACGAAACGAAATATAAAAATAAACTGGCGTCCCAGTTTTCAAGATAAATTCGATATAAAACAAAATTAAAGTATATTGTTATCAATTAATTAATATAAATTTATAATATGCATAAAATAATGAAAAAAAAAATGTTCGTCCGTATTATCAAAATAACAATAGTTATGCAACTTTAAATTCTATGACGCGGATGGCTGAATCGAAGTACGACTGCATATGAATAAATTAATAATATTTTTATTGGTTTCGTTATTTTCCATACTTCATTATTTAATAAAATATAAGAATACATTTTTGGGGCGCTGCTTAGACACGAAGAAAGTATCAAACTTATTTTGAAGTCGAGTATTGTCACTGAAATCAAAGACGTCTGGTCTTTGATTTCAGTGACAATAGAATAATAGAATGTCATGCATACTTTTACATACATAGTCACGCCTTTCCCATTGGGGCAGGCAGAGCCCACGTGTCTCCATTTGCTACGGATCCTGACATACACCTTTCGCTTCTCTTACTTTCGTAATTGTTTTCATACAATACGCCGGTGGCGCGTACTCTTGACCTGACATTTCCTCGAAGTGTCCTCGATCTGATTGCCATACGTACACCTAGGTCGATCTTTACCGGGTTGAATGTCAATCTAAAATTTTTTCTATCTATATTTTATATAGCTGTTGTTATTAAAATAACGTTTTTATTACATAATAATAAGTTTCGACGTCATACAGTCGGCGACACTTCACAAGGTTGCACCAGTAGCGTTTTTATTATTAGATACTACAATTTCATTTTATCAGAGGTGCATGAGTGACATTAAAATAAAAACATACATTTTATTCACTTCAACTTTATAATCTTCGTCTATGTCTTGGCATTACTTTGTTATTTATTTTTACCATCCTTATATACCACACATCTACTTACATTTCACCTGTCTACTTTGGACCTCAAGTTCCTCTTCATCGATGAGGACCAAGTTCGATAACTTTGTTCTCATCGATGAAGAGGAACTTGAGGAACAGTATATACCAGGGGAATCTTTCTGTATCTCCGATCTTAAGGGATTCCTTATCAGCAGGAAAAGGAACCCTGATGTTAGCCTACCGAAAGAAAAACTTTGTTTCGTACATAGCAAAGAATTACCCAGGTACTTGCTCAAACCGCTAATGGAACACGTAGGTTACTTAACTTTTTCGAATTGTTAAAATGAAACTTGGGACCTTGTATGACCTGGTAAACTTGAGCCTGGGATATTGCTGAAGCCAGTAAAACTGCTTAACCGGGAAAGACCTAGGTTCCCATTCACCCAATAGGAACCTAGGTCTTTCCCGGTCCTAGCATGGCAAAATTGGATCCATATGCGCAGTAGTCACGGTTGCTACCGCTGTACCACTATTGATTTCGTTCAGATGATAAGTATAGGCTCATTAGCATATTAGTAGCCCTCATATTTTTACTACACAAGTCCCCGCAGAGTGTGAGTTATGTTATAGCAAGTATGAATGCAATGTGGTATTAAGCATTACTGATATGAAACAGACATAAACTGTGACTAAAACCATGACTAATATTGTTTTGTTTCAATTTTAAAATATTACTACACATTATTTTTTATTTTACTTTTTTACTTTTGCATTTCGTTTATCCTCATCATGTTCTGTCAGCCATAAATTAGACAACTTTCAGGACATGTCAATCAATCAATCAATCAATCCTCTCCCAATATGCGCCACGTTTGCCGATCCTTCTCCTTACGCATCCAGTATAATATCTCATATTGAGGTCGTTTCAAAAATCTCTTAGGCAATAATATAAGCATGAGTGCACCTACCTAAAATTTCGGTGTGATTGGGTTCAGGCATTTTACTTTTCTTGTTTTGTAAGATAAAAAAAACCCATCGAATTGAGAACCTCCTCCTTTTTGAAGTCGGTTAATAAAATATTGTAAAAAGTAAATACATAGGTAAAGGAAAGGGATTTATATTTACAAGTTTTGTTTGTTTAGTTAGTGTCAAAATATGAAAATCACTTGGTATTTGGAAACGTAATTTTTACAATATTATACCTAACTTTATTTTGCTAAAACAAATTTCAAATAGCTAAAACGCGTTTTTTTTAAAAGCCGCAAAAATAATATGCTATAGGTAGGTATGTACCTACGTATCTACTCTTACTAAATACATCAATTTAAGTGATACGTAATATGTCAATTTAATCTTAATTAAAGTATAAATTTAACTAAACAAACATGATAAAAATGTTTTCATAATTAATATAATAAATTCTATTCAACGTTATTTTTAACTGTAAAGAGTTAAGAACTCTTATATAATCATTAACAATATAATTCTTCAACTAAATGAGCATCATAATAAATGTTTATGACTATGACTTTAGAAATAAAATAATAGCCTTAGGTATTCGCAGAAAACTCATTTGTGTTATTATTATTTACGATTGTTTCTTGACGATAAGTACTCTCGCCATAATCCACCACTCGTATTGTTTCTGTAGGTACCTAAATTAATAAAATAACACAAGATTATTTTATGTTTTGATTCTAACATTTTAAAATAACCTGGGCCAATACCATGAACTCTTAAAATAGGTCAATAGTTGAACTGCTATCATTCTACCAACTGCAAATGTCAATTCGTAATGTCATATAAATATATTAGGATAACAAAGTGAAGTTTTCAGTTGGTAGAATGACAGCAATTCAATTATTGACCTGCTTTATGAGTTTATGGTAAGGCCGCTGTACGCTTATAAATTCTATACTTTCCTGAGCACAGCTTGATTCCTTTATTCACTTTATTCACAAGAATGGTACTGAATATCGTGTATCTGAGAGCACATTGAATAGTCAATCTGTCAAATCTGGCAATCTGTCTATACAATCTGCCTGCCCTTAGATACATCAAGATTCAGGACTGTGTTTCATTCTATAATATGGTTCTAGCGTTTAATCAGCGAAATATCTATAAATTAAAATAAAAGGACGCAAAAAATAAATCTGCAGCAGGGTGGCTTGGCACATTTTCCAAGAAACATATGCTCATATCTAATTATTTGGACGCCTGTAGGCATACTATATAGATTGCTATTTTGATTGGCTAAATGTTGTAATTATTAGACAAGAATTCTGAAAGCCCTAATATAGATTTTAATTATAGATAAAAACCATATAGTATACATGAGTCTTTCTTTAATTTCTGCTGTATTGACATACAACAGTATGTAAATATGTGAACCAGAATCATAACTGCACTTTTGACTTGGTTATAGCTTCACAAAATAATACTATATTGATTCACGATTACTGTATTCCATATACCGGGTTTTTATTATGACACCAGTATATATTTAAGTTTAGGTCTTACTGCGTTACTATGAAGGTGGTCAACCTTCGAACAGTTATTTGCTCGATGCGGTTTATTTATTCAATAAATATCAATTATCAAGGAAGTATTTACTTACATAGTAACACCTAGCACTCGTGGGTTGTTATAAATTCGTCTCAGTGAATATTTGTCTCAGTTGAAAATAGTAGTAAACTCGTCTCAGTCCATTTAAAATGATATTTCATGTGCGAAAATTCGTCTCACCTTAAAAAGTACTGTCAGCAAGATTAGTGTTTGTTGCAAGCATATGTGTGTATGTTTGTACTTAGGCTGATAAGTACAGGGCCCTACCTGATGGAAAGAGAGTGGTTACCGTGGCCTATAGAAGTTCTATATGGTTATTAAGATGAGACGAGTTTACTACTATTTTCAACTGAGACGAATATTCACTGAGACGAATTTACAACAACCCCACTCGTATACCTATATCGTGATTACTTTAATTTATTTTATTTATAGTACTTACGTTTAAAGTGGCCAACTTTCTTTTCCTGCGTCCTATGTATTATCTTAAAAGTAGTTTGACAGATGAAACAAAATCATTGATTATGATTAGACATGCAAATGTAATAAAAAATGCACGCCTTACTTCAAGGCTGAATGCTTATGCGATTCTCGAATATTTATTGCCTATAATATTGTATAAATGATCTAGCAAATATACTATTCTTACGATTATGTTGATTCAAGGATCGTAGCAATTGGAAACAACATGTGGTTTTTGCCTACCCCATCGGGATAGAAGCTGATGACTGTATGTACGAGTATGTAGGTTTATTTATAGCATTGCAAACAGCACTTTAGCCGCCGCCTTTTCTGAGGACCACACGCTACTACAATCTTTATCGTCATCATCATCATCATCATCATCACCATCATCATCATCACCATTAATTTTGTACATTCATCCATCTATTTAAGATTGACGTAACAGAATAATATGTTGCTTTCCCTTTTCTAGTAAAACTAATTACAACTTAATAAAATATGCGACTGTTTTATATGTTACGCATCAAGGTAGTGGAGATAGTTACTTTATACGGGGCAAAGGCCTTTCCTGTTAAGGTCATCACAATAATAAGGAAATAACGCAATTACTGCAAACAACACGCGCTTTACTTGCGTGAAAAATATTAATGGACTTATTGATGTACTAGCTGTTATCTGCGGCTCCGTCCACGTGAAATACTGATTCTGACCTATCACATTTCACAGCCCATGGCAACCCATCCTAAGGATAAAAAACCTATAAGTTATTCCATATTACAATCTATGCCTGTATCAAATTTCAGCCAGATCCGATCAGCTGTTTGAGAGCAATTGAGTGACAAACGTCCATCTTCACAAATTTTCATACGTACATAGGTAAAAAATACTCAGCCTGTAAATCCTCGAGGGAGTAGGTAGAGGTGTAGTATCTTATCACCCACATTACGCCAACTATGATTTTGGGGCGAGCCTATTGCCGTCAAGCCGGTACTTATTCACATTTCCACAAATTGTCACATTTATATTATGTATTACTGGGTAGTATTCTTGTTACATTATTTTGTTTTCTTCATGAGACCTTGATTCAATAGTTTGACATCGTGGTTCTCGGTTGAGTGGAGTCACCAAGCCCATCAGTCATATATGCATATTACCGGCTGAACAAAAGGTAGCAGGATATCTGGTTGTTTAACAATTTCATGACTACCATGAACAATCACAGTTTTTGATAAAATGACGTCGATATTGCGATGCTGAAAGTTACGAGTATTATGTGTTTACTTCGAGGCTATATAAACGTAAAAGATACAAGAATCTGGATTTGACATCAAAAGTTTTCCTAATCTCTTCCTCTTAGCGTTAATTCCCAGTTGCATCCGAAGCTTTCAGCTCGGAGTCTGGGGTCCGCTTTACCAGTCTTAACTACGGATTTGGCTAGACCTCGATATTTTCCGTGAAGCGATTGTCATCTGACCTCCACAACCCTATGTTAACATTAGGCGATATCGAAGCTTTGCAGCAAGACCTTTTTTGGATTTTTAGGGCTCCAACTAGGTACCCGTAACGACTGCCACAGACGTTCATCAAAAGTTTTCCTAATATTACCTATAAAACAAACAAATTTTTATCCTTAAGAGGATGCTCCATCTTCAGACCGCATGAGCTCAGTTAGGTGTAAAAATCTCTCTGGATTCCCCGCGCTATATGTGAGATAGACTGAAAATTTTTGGGCGGTAATCTATATACTATTATAAAATGATAAACCAGGTGATTGGAGATAGGAGGATTGGGGATAGGATAGAAGATAGATAGATACCATTTTGTGGTGTTTATCGTTTGTTCTCGATGTATATAAAAACTACTAAACGGATTTTAATACCGTTTGCAGCTAGGTTAGTTTTGGTTATATTATTATTTACAATGTCAACGTAATTACTAGATTATTAAGTATAGTAAATGTAGTATTATTTTTAGGACTCATAAAAAGTTCATATATTACTATTTCAAGGTTTCTCATATTACCAAAATTCTTTCGTTGCCTTGGAATGTCTTAGACAAATATTTAGCTCTAGTTGATTCTTTTTCTATGTTAAATAGGAGGAATACTCGTAATATAAATGGTTACATGCCAAAGATTGCATCTGAATGACTTATTCACGCAAATGCAATGGTCACACATAGATAGGTACACATATAGTATCCTAATATATAAATTCAAGTAGGTATATCCACAGTTATGTACAGTCGACAAAAGAGATATGGTTGCATCTTTACATACAACTATTTATATGAAAAAGTGCGACCGTATCTCTTTTGTCGACTGTACCTATCATTCGTCAACCGTTAAGTAGTCAAACAAAAAAAAAACAATAAACGAATACATTATTTAATATCCTATTTTGGTGTCCTTTATTTTAAGAAATTTCTTAGAATTTAATTACTGGAATCGTAGATTATTAGGGATAAATTGAGGGACATGACAGGTACCTTCAGCTTCGGTTATCTGGGTAATTCTAGACCAAATTTGGTCATTGTTATTCTGCAGGGCAATTTGTAGTTTGATGGGCACCTTTGAACCAGGTGAATGGTCATTAAAGTTAGATACAATTAGTCTTCATATATGAAATTACTTATTGACCAAAGTTTTAGTTATCCACTTTGTACCAATCGAACGCACTTGACTGTCGGTAATATTACTTTGAAGCTATGATTGTTTCGCGCTATAAAAACTACTAGGGGTAATAGATATGAATGCTTTTTATTACCATTCCAAGAAATATTTTATGCTTACTCATAATAAACATTAATGATTTCTATGGGCACTTAATCTACTATTAAATAACATCTTAAAAACTTAACGTTTTTTTCTGAATTCACACAAACCGAGATAAAAACTGTAGTTAATTTTTCTTCGGTATTTATTTGGTTTATTATTTTTATGCTTGATATGAATCCGCTCTGAGGCTTAGTAAACGATTTTAAGACTTCAGTGGTAATCTTATTTAGCCTCACGTTAATTGGGTTCTATTCCCGTATCGATGTTAAAGCATGCTTGATTCCATTCAGTTTGTGAGGAAGCTGACTTATCTCTTCCTTTGCTGGATATCAATCTTTTGTTATCATTTCCTTTTCCGCTCTGAAAGTGGCGACACGTGGATACATAATATATTTTGCGTTGCAAGTAATCATGATAACCGCTGAGGAATTTTAGTCTACGATTATTGAGATTGATATGCTGTATTCTATTATCATAAATTGATGACACTTAACGAGTAAGTGCTGGATATAAGGGGTTTATGCACGTCAAAGTGGCTTCAGCTGGACATGGGCGTTTCGGAAAGTATAACACACACGAGCTTATGTAGTAAGACGTTGAACAAAGAGTTGATTTTAATTTAATTAATTCATCACATTTAAAGAGATTTAAAGTCACCTGGCCAATTTTGCAAATTACCTACCTCATTTAAAAAATATTTTATTCTAATTACAATTGTTACAATTTCTTTTCCTGTCCTCCTCTTACATAATAATGAATACGAATAATTCTTACATCAATGTTTAGTGTGACTGATTGATTGATTCTTTGTAAAAGCCCGAAGTTCTTTGCAGGTTCAATCACTTTAGGTTTATTAATGTATCAAGCCAACAATTGAGCCTGCAATAATAAATTTATTAGTTATGGTTGCAAGTAACTGAAAATGTTGCATTTAATTTACAGTATTATAAAATACAACCATAAAATATTGAGATTATAAATTTGGTTGCATGCATAAAATCTTTCCGGGGAGGGGTTGTAAATCTACCAGTTTAACCACATAAATATTCATTTGAAAATAAAAATAAATATGCATACAAAGTTAACCGAAAGACTGCGTTTCATTGTAAGTGTAATGACCTAATCGGGTCCGCATCTCCGGAGATGACTTTTTGCAAATCAACCGCAGGCGACGCGACGTGCAAAATAATTCATATACCTTTTTAATATAAGTAGGCTGTACCGTTAGAGTATGTGTACCTGTAACAAGTCGAGTGTTTAATCTCTCGAAAGTCTTGCGTTCGACATCTGTCAATTTAGAAATTAAGATATAGATAAGTGTTTTCGGCCCAATGCCTGTTAGGTCTTCTTGTGACCGAATTAAAATCGAACGTGGAAAATTTTTGTTTTACTTTCAAAGACCTTGACCAGTAGTTACAAGTTGTAAATAGTAATAAGTGAAAGTTAGGTAGGTAAGTATGTGTTGTACAGTTATTTTATTATTAAAAGGTAATATCAGTTACCTATCATCCTCAGGGTGTTATTCCCGTTTGGTTTGTATAGAAGGTTTTCACCACTGGGCACGGGGTCTAATTACTCCCTTTCCTAAGTTAGATTTGGATTATACGGCTTGTGTGGGACAGATTATATTATTGTCTGATTTCTCGATCCTCAAGAGAAATCTGTGCCAGAGCCTCGTGCCTATATATTATTTTTTATAAATAATATTAACATTCCTTTTCTCTGTAAACTTATTTATTTAAAAAGAAAACAATAAAATCGTAAAATTTGTTTAAGATTCAAGTAATACAGTGAAAAGAAAAATATTTTATTGACTGTAAACGATCCTCAAGGTGCTTTAAAACGTAATTCACAGAAGGCTCGGTACACTTAAGTAATTTAATGTGCATGTCGTAATTCCTACATAAAAGAGTAAAGCTAAAGTGTTATGGGACAGAAACGGGATGGTCAGTCATTAGCGCGAGAGCCTGGCGCCGGCCGCCACGGCGCCATCGCCACCGGGCGCCGACTACGCATTGCAGATCATGCATTCTTGCACTTTCACCACCACACGGACATTTGAATTCTTCCAGAACACGAGCCTAGCGCAAGGACACCGTTACGCAAACTGACTGATGGACACTGTCTAGCACCTCATTAAGTCAGCAATATAAATAAGAATGTTTTCGAGGTCAAGTATCTCATTTAATCACATATTTGTATTACTGTTGGATTCAGAAGCATCTTTTCGCGGTGTCGTGCTGTGTTACTGCTCGAAGTAAACTTGAAATTTTGCGCTTAATTCCTGTGAGTAGGTACCTACCATAAGAAGGCACCAAAGAAAAGTTTGATTTATAAACGCATGATAAAAAATGGAAATTACTAGGCTCTATTTTGTGGAAATCTGATAACCGAATTATATATTCTGAAAATGATAATTGGTAGGTACCTACTAATAATGAAGGTTCTGTCTGTGGTTCTGTTCTTTATTTAAATGCGGCTTAACCAAAGATATTATATAAAAAGAAGTAGATATGTTATTGCGCGAAAATCGTGAAGATCCGAAAACGAGTCAATTGGAACGTTTGCCTCTAGTACCGCGTGCCGAGCGGCGCCGGTCGGACGTTGAGCGGAAGCATCAGTGACTTAAAAAAATAACGAAAATGCCATCGTATGTTTATAGACACTGCACGAACTATTACTATAAAGTTAATACACCAAAAGTGTAGATGAATTAAAAATGTGTGTGTGTGAGTTCGGCACATTTTTCTACCTTGATTTGTAAGCATATGACATGTCTATGTTATGAAATGTCATTGGGCTTAACATTGAACCGTCTTGATTGTTAGTGTAAATAAAGTAGTAGGTACTGTACCTATGTTTATATACCTAATATACGTAACACAAGAAACGGAAACCTCAAAGATATAAGACCGACATTCGTTAGATTAAATGATCTAGATTAGATACTAATACAAAACAAACCATCACATAGTAAGTTCCATTCAGTCAAATAAATTAGTGCTTTATATTATGCCACAGCCTTCTATCAAATGAAGTACCTGGCAATAATAACTATGTTTCCCATCACATCACATCAATTAGATGAACGACGCAGGCTATTCATGGTGGACACAAAGAGTTCGTAAAATGACAATAGCTTGGTTCTAACAATGTAGGTAGGTATATATTACACCGCCATCGGTTACGTGATTCTGTAAACTGTTATTTAAGAAATGCATCCTGAGCCTTTACGGTGATTATGATCCTCTATTGTTTAAAAACGCATGACGAAAGGAAAGCCCCGAAACCGGCAATAAAGCTGACAAAATTTATATTAATTTTCAAAGAATAAAATAACAGAAATACCTACAGAAGATGTAAAATATAAAAAGTGCGTATGTAAAAATGCGTGCTAACATACAACATTCATATACTTACTGACGTCTATTAATGCCCGAAGGGGTAGGCAGAGGGGTAATAACACCCACATTTCGCCAACTATGGTTTTCGGTCCCACGTAATAGGGGGCGAGCCTATTGCCGTTAAGCGGGCACTTAGTCATAGGCTGTATATTTCTTAAAATATCCCAATAATAACTGTGAAGGCAGTTTATTCGCGCATAGATTTTCCACATTAGGTAAAGCGATCTATACCCGGTTGGCCGAAAGTGTTGGATGTATTGTCTTTTTTATACCACTTAGGTCACTGACAACCACACTGCCCACCTGATGGAAAGTGGTTACCGTAGCCTATGGACGAGTGCAACACCAGCGAGTCACACTCGTAATTCCGACCCTTTAAGAACAGAGAGAATCTGTGCCGTCAGTTCTTTAAAAACCGCAAAAACGATTACAATACCTATTTCAACTTAATGTCTTATTATTTTAATCACTTATAGTCAACCTAGAAAAGAAATGACTTTGACTTTGATAAAAATTTCTAAATTCTCCCCTGAGGACAACTTTTTTTCATACAAAATCATATAATTAACATTATATTTAATGGCGTCTTCGTTGCATTGGCATTCATTAATTTAATTGATCTAGAAATCATGAACTTGTTGCATTTTATTAAACTTTATTAGTATTCATATAAGTTGTTATTTTTGGAAACTCTCGTTGAAGAATTCTGTTGGTATAAGAATATCTACGAGTGTAAGTAGTTCATTCAATATGGCTGTATTGAAGTCATTGTATCACCATCATTGAACCCATAGCTTCTACATTGAAGCTAGGGTGCTGCTGGCCTAAGCTTTCTGCTCCATCTCTTATGATCATCGGCATCCCTGGTAATAAAACCATTGGACATCGACACATCCATAGTATCATCTCTTATGCATGACCAGATTTTTTTTCCACACGTAAGAAGTCAGATGCGGTATTATATATAGTTTTGAAGTGAAAACTAAATAACTAGCATTTTCGAATGTCTGTACATAATTCATTTTAGAAATATCTCTCTTTTTGAAAATTATATTTGCGCATAATAAATGAAGGTATAAGAATATTGGAACCAACCCCACAGTACCTACTTGATGCAGTGGCAGTGACGTGAAACCTTAATCTTCTACACCATTGGTGCTATAATGTTGATATTGATCCGTTTTGTTGCGATTGTAACGTAGATCTACATTCATTAAGCTTTGAGGCCATGGTCGAACAAAAAATTCGACCTTTAAAAGTGAAATTACCTCGTTTTATCATTAGTATGTATTTACTCTGCTTGCCTACTCGGAAATGAAATGAGATGGAATTATTTAATCAGTGGATCAGAATGTGACCATCGCGAACCGAATTTGCATTTATCATCTGGTTCGCAACGCAGCAGGTGGACCTGCGAGGACTAGGCGAACTAGGCGATTAAAATCTCGCCATTTTTCTAATAGTCAAATAGTAATATTGTGACTTAAAAACCAGACGAAGATATCCAATTACATCAAAATAATAATAATATTAAACTATTATAATTATGAAAGGTTCGCTTCTGTTGCAATTGTTGTGTTCCAAATTTATAAATGTTGAAAATTATAAACATGATAACTACATTCGAAGATAATTATGATCCCGGCCACCTTGGTACTTAATAGTATAATTACAATAATCTGGGTAGACATAATGAATTTTACATTTACTGTGCGTGATGGACCGCTGGACTTGCTATACTGACAACTGCAATAATAAAAATAGATGATTTCATAAAGTTAACTGCCTATTGTTAACCACAGATAGATCTAGTTTTTTTTAAATTAGCTCTCTGCAGATTATTTCTCATTCCATCATAACAATACATATTACACAAAATCTGGTCAGAGTTAACAAAATCACTGTATTTGTTCTGTTATAAAATTGTGTACCTATGTAACATTTTGCAGTAATAAATATTTTTCATTTTCATTTTTCATTTTATTCTAACGTGAACGTGACACTATTATTTTGCTATTGCTATTGGACATATATCTTGGACCTAAAATGTGCTCTATACGCGTAGCACACATTTCTTTGGTGTCTTTTGAGGACAACACGGGGTGCTACTGCGGTGGACAAGCTCAAATTCACCAAGCATAGATTATTACAAAACAATCTGCGCGCGCCAGGGCCTCGTTTGTCTCGCGTTTGTCTCTCGTGTCCAAGATACGTGTCCCGAGCTACATGACACATCTATGTCACTTTAGATCTCGTCGAAATCATTATCACTTGATCAATGAAATCAAGTGCCGAATACGTTGCTCCAATAATTAGCTTCACTTTCCCTGCACCTCATTTTTTGTTCAGATGGTCAGTATTTAATAAATAGATGTCTAATCGTGATAGTGGACTGAGTACAAGCTCGTCAAGTGTTCACTGTACGGTATTGACAGTATAGGTACTCAATTTCGAAAGTTTATCTTCCGCACAGGTTCTGCGATGCGAGGTCGTGCATTCTTGTGTACAACTATTAGTTCTGAAAATTATATTTCCGTATTCGTCAAAGATCGATATAAACATATAATATTATTATTATTTAAAGCACAGTTAACTTTGGTAAATCATAGATAGAACGGAAAATATCGAGGTCTAGCCAAATCCGTAGTTAAGACTGGTAAAGCGGACCCCAAACTCCGAGCTGAAAGCTTCTGAAGCGACTGGGAGTTAACGCTAGGATGAAGAACTTATAGTTTACATAACTACTGCTACTAGTTTTCATATAACAAACAAAATGCACCTTAGTTTGATGAGAAAACTAGTAGGCACCTACTTATCTAATCTCGATTCTATTTATGATTCAATCCTATCGATGGATCCGCGGGTAAATGTGAAAAGTATTTGAATTCAAATGTAATAATTTTCATCATCATCAACAGGTTTACAAACACATCAGTTTATAAAATGACGACATTTAAAATTTAATTTTAACTTGTTGTTATATTTATTTGAATGGTATTAAACTTGGTATTAAACAATGTTACAAAAATCAAGAATACGACTGCTGCAGTCCTTAAACGCATGCTAATGGTGGGACGGCCGCAGTCAGAAATTCCCCTTGCTATATTTGTCGAGTCCGGCGCGGCGTCAGGAGAATGACAGTCTTCTAAACGAAGCCTCGGTTCAAAAAACTCAGGCCCTCAAGGTGACGATCGAAAGTCTTCATCATTATAGCCTATTTCTATTACATTTGAGCATTATTGCAGTCACTAAACGAAGGTAATTTTGAAATCGAACTGTTTTGTATGCGAATAATCGACTTTGATCGTTTGTTAACTATTGTTATTAACACTTAATATTAATGTAAGGTTATTAAAATTTGTTCAACCTTCTTACGTCAGTGTTCGTTGAAATATTTGGAAATCGATTTACATGTGAAGACGATAAGGAAAACGCCTTCGACTGTTAAAAACATAATGTTCCTCGAATGCCTTGACTCATTTTGCAATACCGGTTCATTAGTATGCTAATTGAAGGGGGTGTATGGCGCCCTATGAACGCCTTTAGGGCCTAAACCAACGTCACATGCAAGTAGGTGAACCCTATGAGAGGTCGTATACTTACCGGATTGAACTGGCATATCGGCTAACTTATGAACAAAACTTTAAGGCCGTATACAGAAAGAAAGCTGGTAGCCTACCAGCGCTTAAAGGAATCGAACCACGCAGATAACTGGCGCAGGCATTTATATGAACAAGCGCCGAATGTCGTCGACTAGCTCCGACAATAACTTACCAAAATGGACCAGCGCCGATAAGTACTGGTAGATCGGTGCCGGTTACCAGCTTTCTTTCTTTATACGGCCTAACGAACGAAGGCTTTCCTTTCGGGCTCGGGCAGACAGCAGTCGCTCCCGTAAATATCTACATACTTTAGGGCTCCAAAGTGCATATTTTGGACGCCACGCCACTGGGAAATCGTTTTGAGAAGATACTAATGGAAGGTTTGTTCTTTACAGATTTCGTCCCGGCGCGGTTTAACATCGCTATCATGATGTTTTTCGCCTGCTGGGTCAACTATATGATGAGGGTGAACATGAGTGTCAACATCATTGCTATGGTACCAGATACTGTTGGATCTGCGTCGTAAGTATATCTACACATCTATAGATAGGTGCTCTGTATCATTGAGATATGTAAAAATATATATCAATGCCCTATATATAATAGTTTAAGTAATAAATATTTTGATTTATCTCTTCGACGCGTGTCAGCGCTTCTCAATTATTTATCTATGCGTGCACATGTATGTACAGTTAACGACAAAAGTTGATTGGCAATATAATTTTGACATTGGAAGTCATATATCAATAATATCGTATTAATTGCGGATAATGCTTATTATCTTACGACAGCTTTAATATATATATATATATTTAATAGTTACATTTGCCTTTGACTGCACCTCCTTACGAAACGTTTTTTAGTAGACGCAAGTGTCCTTTGGACTAAAAATTATGAGCATGCCTATTACTATGTATATCTACTAATGCAGTGAACATAAGTTATTTTAATTCATTCAATTTCCTTACCAATTTATAAGTGTCGTTAATATGGTTAGCACAGAATAAAAGAACTTGAATATATTGGCGATAGTTAAGTAGAGACTTTTAACCATCGCAGATAAATCAAAATCAAAGTTCAGTTTCAGTTTGACTGCCTCTGTGGCGTAGCGGTAGTGAACGCGGCTGCTACGCAGGAGGCGCGGGTTCGATCCCCGCTCAGTGCCAATATTTATATGCATGAATATAAATATTTGCATTGGTCTGGGTGTTTCTATGTATAATAAGTATGTATTTACAAAAAAAAAAAAAAGTATCTAAGTATGTATATCCGCATTCTAGATTCCATAACACAAGCTAATTAAGCTTACCATGGGTCTAGAAAGCGTTGTGTAGAATGTTGTGGAATATTTATTTATTTATTTTATTTATTTATTATTTAGATCTACAATCGTACAGATAGACCTACCACAGTACCGGCACAGTAAAACGAACACAATGACTCAAGATTTACTTCAAAGATATATAGAGCCCCAACCACTACCTATATGTAGAACCAATATCTTCAGCGTCATTTGCAAACCTGCCAATTGAAGGACGAGCCTCTACAGGAGGCTTTCTTATCGAGTTCAGGAGTCTAACGGTAGTCGTTCATGTAAAAGCTAAGATAATCCAATCCATAAGAAAAGAGTAGGCGAGTGGACCACGGACTTCAAAAATATTTTCTAAAATCGGATCAAAATGACAGTGAAATAAGCGATGAATTTCTTCATTTTTCTATTTTCTTCTCGAAGTTGTTAAAATGCAAGCTTTGATTGGCACTCGCATGATGATGAAGTTTTAAAAAATAAAATCATAAGTCATGCCATGTACCCACCATAGTCTTAAGAACCCTAATGTTAATCTTGATGCTCAGTCATATGTGTGCGTACATTATTCTTTGCTATACTAAAAAAGTCTAAACAAACTGCGTAATATCAGTAAATGGTGGTTAAATTAAATCAATAGTAATTGCAAGGGCTTGCAAATTCTAGAGCTATTCTTTTACATTATGCATATTGCATACGCAATGAACGAGGAAAAATGTTATTATAGTGGTACTGGCACATCGGATTTATATAGCCGTTCTTTGAGCCCAATATGTTAAAATCGTTACTTGCATGACATCAAAAAGATTTCGACTATTACGGAAATCGTCCGAAAAGATTATTACAAAAAGTAGTACTTGACGATGTGAATAATACCCTTTCCGAAATATTGCATTGGTTCACAAGTAACAACTTGTTACTCAATGCAAAAAAAACAAAATGTGTAAAGTTTACTATGCCCAATGTAAGACAGATAGATACTCATATTGTAATGAACAATGAATCAATTCAAGTAGTTAATACCACAGTTTTTCTGGGAATAACTCTAGATAGTAAACTGCAATGGGGTTCTCATATCACAGCCTTGGCAGGAAAACTTAGCTCTGCTGCCTATGCGGTTAGAAAGATAAGGTCACTAACTGATGAGGAAACGGCACGATTAGTTTATTTTAGCTACTTTCATAGCGTTATGTCATATGGTTTGTTGCTGTGGGGCTCAGCTGCCGATATTGAGACTGTTTTCATATTACAGAAACGCGCGATACGAGCAATCTACGGCCTCAGACCCCGTGACTCGCTGAGAGAAACATTTAAAGAAATTAATATATTAACGGTTGCTTGTCAATATATTTACGATAATATTTTATACATACGGAAGAACTTAAATCTTTTAAAAAAAAACTCGGACACACATGATTATAATACGAGAAATAAAGATAAACTAGCAGTGCCAATACTCAGGCTTCATAAGGTTGGTAATTCATTTGTAGGCAACAGTATAAAAATATTCAATAAAATTCCTCAGGATTTGGTTGACATGCCACTTAATATTTTTAAAATAAACGTGAAAAAAAGTCTAATGGAAAAAGCTTATTATAAAGTAGAAGAATATCTTAATGATAAAAATGCATGGTCAACCTAATCACTTTCTTGCCCGCACATTGTAAATTGTATAAAAACCGTATTAAAAAATAAATAAATAAATAAAAAGGATAATTGAGTTCTCTGAGTTTCTTGCTGGTATCTTCTCAGTAGAACCAACTACCGAACCAGCGAAAGAATCATTTTCAAATGGTTTACTTTAATTTATTTAATATTTTATTTTTTGTTTACATACTTATTGACACAATTGTAATATTTTGACGTTCATATGTGCTCTATATGTGCCTAAATTGAATAAACGAAATTGATTCTTTGATTGATTCTTTGATTCTATGAGTGTAAACAGCTACACAAATATAGCAATAGTTCGTTGCTATTTGACAACTGAACTAATACAACTGAAGCGTTGCAATAGTCCGATCAAGCGAACTACCCGCCGGACTACTGCTACACAAAAGTGGCAATAGTTCGTTGCAGTTTGACAACCTGATTACTGCAACTAAAAAGTTGCAGTAGTCCAATCAATCGGACTACTGCTACTAAAGGACTTGGCCAAACTATTTGATAAAGTTAGCAATTATAGTTTCAGTTTATGTGAAGTACTTAAAATGGTACAATGGAAAGAGGAATGAGTGATGATTTTATAGTTATGAAATAATGTGTTGTGCTTAAAACATATTATCTAAACGTACTTAATGATCTTGCTCGAGGCGCCCGTCAGCGCCCGCAGCTGTAATTGCTTCCATTATCCATCATTTCAATTCGCGCTGTGATTACTCCAACTTCAAATAAAACGATATATTTGTCTCTCTCATCCTAGCGTTAATTCCCAGTCGCATCCGAAGCTTTTCAGCTCGGAGTCTGGGGTCCGCTTTACCGTCTTAACTACAGATTTGGCTAGACCTCGATATTTTTTTCGTGAAGCGATTGCCATCTGACCTCCACAGCCCAATGATAACATTAGGCGATATCGAAGCTTTGCAGCTAGACCGTTGTTTTTTTGGATTTTTTAGGGCTCCAACTACCCGTAACGACTGCCATAGATGTTCTTACGGCAACCGGGACCGACGGCTTAACGTGCTCTCCGAGGCACGACCAGACCAATGCAAATACCCATATTTCATGAACACAAATATTTGCACTGAGCGGGGATCGAACCCGCGCCTCCTGCGTAGCGGCCGCGTTCACTACCGCTACGCCACGGAGGCTGTCAATCTTAGTCTTATTCATTAATTATTGTTGTTACTGTTTCTGTTAGTTCTCTAATCTAACTCTACATATTGTTCATCCAACATGTAACATCCAAATGTTTGTTTATTGGCACACTGGCATGGGTAGGTATACTACAGTTTTTTACCCAACTGCGCTGAAGCCCAAAAGAGGGTTGTGTTCTGAGTAACATTAGTAATGTATTGTCTAAGCTGTAAAGTGGTCTATTGTCTAACTTATATGGTAGGTACCTGGCAAACCCCACGAGTCGTGATCAACAATTTTTTAGCTAGAATAGCCTTCCCCCCTTCCTGTTGACTGATTGTTCTGATATTTAGTACATACCTTTAGTTCGGACGATAATACAATTTAAATCTCTAAAGCAGTTTGGTATTAACATCACTAGTAGGTATTAAAATCGTTTTGAGTACCTATCTACTTTGCTAGTCCAGATCGATACAGAATTTTAAAAACCTCACATTCCGCTCCAACGATAATATCAACAAAGATAAAGAAATTGAGGTTCTTTCAGCTCAATAACAGAATTTATGCAACAATAAAGTTAATGAGCCTGCGTAGATGCAAGTTCCTTATTGTAAAATCATTTATTTCCGCCGTCACCATTTTTCAAGTCTTTTGACATAACGTCTATAGAGGTCAAAGTATTTTCGTAACCATTATTTGCAAGATATACCTATTACCCGTATGTATAGGATTACATATCTACCTACAGATTGTTATATAACAATATACCTACAGTTGTCAGTGCAGAGGCATAGTACCTAAGCCGCTAATGAATCGTAAACGCATCACGTCGTGATAACAATATGCCAGCAAGTTATGGGCCTACTACATGCACAAGTTTCACCACATTTAGCCTGTGCAGGCTGGTTTGTACACAGAACACTGCGTGTGTGGTTGGTAAAAATGACACAGTTACAAACCGCTAATCGGCTTGTACAGGTAAAACTGTGGTGAAGCTGGTGCCTATTAGTCATATGCACCAGTATGCTATCTTGCATCTACTATGACAGGTATTTAAAAAGTTAAATAATAGTTAAGTTAGTTAAGTTAGAAGCTATTGTGCCAATATCACGTGAAGCCAGTCCCCTTCAGCAATAGCAAGCTGATTTCTAAGGAACTACCGGGCTTGCATAGCTTTTCGGAAGTTCTTGAGCTGGCAAAATACACAATATCTCAACATCCATGGTTGGACCACCACCAGGCGTAATCATTTTTCCTGCCCCCAATGCTTGCATGCCCCAATGGGATTTGGCTCTGATAGTCGTCAATGTCGTTCAGTCGCGTATGGTCAAATTCGCAATCGGTCAAATTCATAGAATCGCGACTAGTCAAAATAGCAGTTAGTCAAAATAGCGAACCGTCAATATAGCAAGTCGTCATTATAGCAAAGCGTCAAAACGGCAAACCGCCAAAATAGTAAAGCGTCAAAATAGCAAACCGTCAAATTAGTAAACCGTCAAAATAGCAAAACGTCAAAATAGCAAAACGTCAAAATAGCAAAACGTCAAGTGGCGAACAGTCCAGCTGTTGTAGATGAATTTTGTATTCATCTATACGTAGATATACTAAAGGTATGTCTTTATGTATTATTCAAGGGTGAAGTTATCTGTTTTACCACAATTTTTCAAAACCTTTCAACAGTTTAACATCTTTGTGGATCGGAATTCGGGATAAAAGGTAGCTTATGTCCTTCAGGGTCTATCTCTATACCAAAATTCATCAAAATCGGTTCAGCGGTTTAGGCGTGAAAA
Organism: Eilema depressum; assembly: GCA_914767945.1. Taxonomy (NCBI): domain Eukaryota; kingdom Metazoa; phylum Arthropoda; class Insecta; order Lepidoptera; family Erebidae; genus Eilema; species Eilema depressum. Next base: position 10,053,619 of record OU612026.1, read on the forward strand.
GGTAGACAGACAGACAGAGTTACTTTCGCATTTATAATATTAATAAGGATTTTTGTAGCCCTACCAGTTATCTATGAAAATAGTACTAATTGCCGAATACGTGATAAATGGCAAAAATTGAATAAATTTTCTTAATTCATTCAATTGTTGCCATTTATTATATTCTTTCTTAGTTAATTTAAATTCTCAATTAGGTTTGCATTTTTTCTGTGGCTTACTATATAATACATTTTTATATGAAAAAGCATAGAAAAATGATAAGTATAGATATAGATCTAGTAGATAGGTAATATAATGTATATACATACATTATGAGGACTATATGTAACCTGGTTATTTTAACCAATAATTATGTAAAATAATTATTAGTAAAATATTATGTTATTGTTGTTATATATATGCCACAAATTATAAGTATATATATTTAATACCTTATGTAAAGTTTTTCGTGGTGATTATTAATAAATACTATTGAACCTTAATTTTATTTTTAATCTTCAGTATTGTTTGTATTTGACTGTAACAGTTTAGTAACCTTAAGGCGCGATTGGTCCAATTTAATATATAAGGCGACGGATTGGTATACATTATCCTACGAGCTACTTGTGAAGTAAAATATTCGACCGATTGCGATCTTGACTGTTTGCGAATTTGACCGTTTGCGATTTTGACTGTTTGCGAACTTGACTATTTGCGATTAGAAAAAATGCAAATATGACCATTCGCGATATGGACCAATTGCTATTTTGACAGGTTGAGATATGGACCAATCGCAATTTTGACCTAATACGATTTTGACGGTTTTTCAGTCACTTGACCGATTGCGAGTTTGACCATACGCGACTGAACGGTCAATGTCAATGTATGTCATAAACGTTAAATCCCATATATTCTTCATTCTATTACACAATACGGCGGCCAACGAATTGCCACTTGTCGGCGCCCCCCCGACAGGTTGGTCAGACGTTCGTATCTGAACCTGATCATTCATATCCAGTAGAATATAATCACTCTCTCTTTTAGTGCTACTGTTTATAGATCCACTGACAAAACTATTATAGTTAATGATAAATTTTAACCGTTTTGAGCCATTAGAAGGCAGAGATTTTAGTAAAAACATCGAGTTTTGGTACAAATACTAGTTGCCTAAGAATTTTATCGGCACCGGTAACGTTTGAAAAGGCTCTACAATAATGAACGCGATTATGATATAGGTAGATATCTATGGTGAAGCCTCTAACCACGGCCGGTGTAACGCCTGGAAGAAATCGCTTGTAGCGATTAGGCCGCCATTTGTACATTTTCTTTTGTTAATGCTTTTCATACATGTACTATTTTATTAATGTACAATAAAGTTTAAATAAATAAATAATAAATAAATAACGTGGTCCAAACGTCAGGTAAATCAAAGGTACCCATGTACCCAAACCCTGATCGCGTTAATTCCAGTTAACATTATTGTATATCATGTAACGCGAGAGCTTAAAAGTTTGTGTTGAAAGGTCTAATAAAAGTGACATAATAAAAGGCTAGAGAACTATACATATTCTACCATTTATCCTTAAGTCATTGGTTTTGATGATTCATAATATAAAATTGTCGTCGGCAATGAAAAACGGCCCGCTTAATGTATTTGAATAGTTACATTTACATATAATTATTTGCAAAGTGAAGTACAGAGAAACTGAATGGATATTATAATAAATTCTATAACGTATATTTGATAAAAAAAAATAGAAAAGATAACGTTAAAAGGTCTTTACTTGGTTACATAAATACATCAATGTGAGTAACAAAATGATCTTTGTGGAGTACGAAAATGCGATTTGGTTTTGCATTCTAGAGGAACAGTCAGCAACAAAAGTAGTTTAACATTTCGATGTAGCAATGTTTAACAGAAATTTAATATTTATCTTGAATCAGCTGATTTTTACGGCAAGATAGATCATCTACAAATATAATTAAAATATTAGCATCATATGATTCCGAAGGATGTTTTGTAAATAATTTAATACCATGCTTCTGTTAGAGTTCCCTTATCTGATATGCTTGCGGCATATCTAAATACTATTATGATAACTAAGAAGCAATTATTCCTAACTGTGCTCTTATACTAGGTACCTATTCACGAGGCTGTAAATAACACACAGTTTCGTCTTGTAAACAAATATAGCAGGTAATCACTTACAAATACGTACTTATATTACTTGTTTGAAAAGGATTACCGGTTCTGGGATTAATAGTATTATAATATAACAGGAATTAACGCATATACTAGATCAAAACCAAAAGGAAAAAAAATTGAAGGACGAGAAATGTCGAAGATCGTTAGTGTTTATTGGGGGAAGTGTTAAAAGGGCAACCAACCACAAGTGTTATCTTTGATATTAAGAGTGATTTGTGTACAAGTCACTTATACTATTTTCACCTATTTCATGTTATTTTGCAAATGTCTAATTAATAGAGAGGAAGCGTTAATATAGCAGTTAATTTCTAAAGCTTATAATTCAAAATGATGAGCAACTATGATTCACCACTCGGGCCTACAATATTAAACAAGTATTGATTAAGTCATCAGATTCAATACATTTAAGTCAAGTCCATGAAAAATTAAATTAAGCTGATAAAATACACAATATTATTTGAAATGGAAATTGAATCAAATAACGAAGGCTCATGTTTGTAAACATTACCAAGTCAACAGGCAGCAAAACTCCAACAGAAGGGAATAAAAGTTAAGGCCGTACTGTTTTTTATTAGCTCACGGTCAACCGAAGGTAGTTCTAATCATGGCCTTTATAGTATAAACATAATGTAATAGTTTGGAAATGCCGTTTCGCACGAGAGAGGGCGATATATTATTATGAATCTAAATCGCATCACTTCGTTACGCGAATTACGATGGGTGCAGCCAGAGGACTCAAAAAAATGCAAATTTATTTTATAAAAACTAATTTATTAACTTTTTAATTTACATTTAATTATAACTAGTTGATCGATGTAAGATCTAAAATATTATGGTTGGCGTAAAGTTCTCCGAATGAAGGAAACGTCGGTTGACGTCATTCGGTCGCTCACATGCTGCTGCGCTTGCACTCCGTGTAATTTGGGGCCGTGTGCAACGCACGTTCTGCTGCGCTTGCACTTCGTGTAATTTGGGGCAATGAGTATGGTTCGATGCTGATGCGGCGTGTTACTTGGGTTGACCATGTGTAACACCTCCCCCCGAAGAACAGCGAGTGTCGATGGACTTGTTCAAGAAAGTCGCTGGTAGGTGTATGGGATCAATCCTTATTTGGCTGGGGTTAATAATGTGTGTCGCCGGGACTGCATAGACGACCTCAGTGTTGTTGCTGCAGTCTTCAGTGGTATTCCTGGATATTTTTCTTGTACGTAGCCGGCGGTAGAGCATTGTAGCGAAGAATGCACATGTACCGGCGAGTGTGAGGTACATGGGTATAGTGGTGTGGTATATAGCTGGATCGGTAACGTCATCTAGGTGTATAGGTGGTTGCGTCGCTATCTCATTGTTCAGTGTATGAAGTTTTTCCAGACTTGGTGAATTTAAGATGAGCTTCGGGTAATTTTTATGTCTTGACTCGTTGTATTGGGGCATTTCGATGATCCTTATGACGTGTCCCTTGATATGGTCATTGGAGTTGGAGATAGTGAAAGTTGGAGTTCTCAAGGTGCAGTTGAACGGGATTACGGCTAAGTAGCTTCCTTCTAGGGTCCGATATTGTTCTTGACCGCAAGATATCTTCACTTTGGTTGGTGTGGGAAAACTCAAAGTGTAATGTTTGTCATCTAGGGCTTCTAGGGCTTCGGTGGTGAGAGCTACGGGTGTCATCTCACAGTTGGGCTGAAGTTCCTGATGTGCTATCAGATGCTGGATACAACCCGGTTGACTCTGGACCTGGAGGCTGGGTACCGACTCACAGAGATATAGGGAGTTGACCTTCGGACATTCTGTCTCTATGTACCTAGAATCTGAACTAGAGATTGCTACGAAAGGTGAGGGTGGTATAAGGATTTCGTGGTGTCTATTAGGAATAAGGGATAGCTTGTAAAAATCATATATAGAGGAATCGACAATTGGGACCTTAATAACTAATACTATTTTCTTATCTAAATAAAAATAACCTAATTTAATTATTTCATAGAAGTGCTTAGCTTCTACGTCAAGGATTTCGTAGTTAGAGTATAGCGATTTTAATTTGCTTAACATATCTTTAATTTCATCTAGACTAAATAAAGAGTATGGGGTGCTCGATGCACGAATAAATGTTAGGGTGTTTTCTAAACTTTCTAACTCTTCATAAAGGTCTTCTATATTATCTCCTAGAATTAATAAATGTTGTGCCAGATGGGCGTATTTAATTAAGTCTGTATCTCTGCTGGCATTACTATCTAAAATTTGGTTTATTGCTTTACTCATCTTCTCTTGATTTGAGATTATGCTGCTTATTATCTGAGAACTGTGTGAAATGAATTTACTATTTAAGCTGATATGGTTATTAATTTCTAATTCTAATTTGTGTTCATTATTACGCAAGATGTTTATAGCGTTTTCGTATTTAAGGGCATCGGTGTAATCTAGATTACCAGATATTGATTTTATAACAGAGCCTAAACCGTCAATGAGACCTCTTTTACTACGGGGTGCTTCGAACATGCTGATTTTATTGCTCATTGAAATAATCTTATTATTAAGATGTTCTAAGTGAGGGTCAAATAGAGAAAGGGTTTTATTGTTGATTAAAGGTTTTAGTTCAGCCATTTGAGATTTTGCTAACTCGATTTGGAGATGAATATTCGCTAGATCTATATGACTTAAAAAGGAGTGATAATGGGAGATGATCTTAGCCATTCCCAATTTAAAAGGAAGTAGTCCTGGTCCGCTGTCGAGAGAGTCAATTGTTATCTCTTGTCCGTGTGCTGGATGCAGGGTCGTCAGCCATAGTAGTATCCTGCAACAAGGTGGGGTTCTTAGGACTTCGCTTAAGGCGAGATTTAGCTACTGGACCTCGTTTTTTCTTGGTGTAAATGTGGATGGGAAGATCTGCAAGTACAGTGTCTTGCGTGTAACGTGGGGCTAACTTTTGTCGGGACGCCGTAGGGTTGCGCACAAACACCTGTTGGTCAGGGGTATAGTCTTTCTCGGGTTCTCTATCTTTATTGCGGTTCTCAGTCAGTTGTGTTCGGTCATGTAAAGATGTCTGATTGATCAAGTCGTATACCTGAGTCATTCGTTTCCTATGGTCCTGCGAGTACTGTTGGAGTAGGTGTTTGGTTAAGTCAATGTTTACCGGGTCTCTAGGATCAAAATGTCCAGTGATCAGGTCTAAGGGTCTGCATCTAGTAAAACTATGGATGGAACTATTGTAGGCTAAGATGGCGTAGGGCATGAGATTAAGGACTGGTTCATTTCGTTGCTCCAGCCTCAATATCCTGAGATGCTCTAGGATTGTTGAATGGAATCTTTCTACAATGCCATTATCATTAGGGGAATACGCTAATATTTTGTGGTGAATTATGTTATGAACTCGACAAAATTCTAAGAAAATTTGATTAGTGAACTCCGGGCCTCCGTCTGTGACAATGGTCAGTGGGATCCCGTGATGGGTACCAAATACGAGTAAACCTTGTACTACACTTAAGGCGGTACTGTCTCTGAGATGGTAGGCTTGCGCGTATTTGGAAAAAGCGTCTACAATGGTTAAAAATTTCTCAGTTTGGACTGTAAATAGATCTATATGGACAATCTCAAAGGGTTTACTAGGGGGTGGTACAATGTTAAATCTTTGGGAAACAGGATGGCGGTCGTACTTAGCCTGGCCACAAATAACACATTCATTTATATATTTAGCGATGTGTTCTTTCATCTTGGGCCAATAGTATTTGGATGATAAGGCCAAATAACATTCGGTAATACCACGGTGGTTGGTTTTACCCTCGTGATATTTTTTGATAATATCCTGTTGACGCAAGTATTCCTTAACATTTTCTAATTCAACTTTTGTTAAGACTATGTTCATTGATGATTTTCTGAAATTATCTTGTATTATGGGGATAATCTTATACATAGCGAGATGGGGATGAATAATTAGACCGGTTTTGACCTTAGGGTTCACATATTCCTTAACTGCGTTGATGACGTCATTAGTTAAATTAGATTCGGAGAGTTGTATGGTCGTTCGGGTATGTGTTTCAAAGGGTTTAGTTATTGTCGGTCGTTTTTTTATGTCTCCTACGAGAACAAAACAGATTTGTCTACTGAACTTATTTAGGGGCTCATCTGATATTGGGAACTCTAGAATTGGGTTTTCATTACTAGTGTGGATAGTCGCTGTGTCGAAGTCGTCGGGTATATGGTTATTACTAGGGGCCGTCAGAGTTTCAGAACCCACTATTGATTGAGGGTTTTCAGATGCATTAACTACAATCGACATAGTGTCCTCATTATTTATCTCAATGCGGGACAATGCGTCGGCATTGGTGTTCTGTTTGCCTGTCTTGTACACTGTAGTGAAATTATATTCACTCAACTTAAGTCTCCAACGAGTGAGCCTAGAGCCGGGCTCTTTAAGATTCATAACCCATTGCAAAGGTTTATGATCTGTTACTATCTTAAATTTTCTGCCAAACAGATACGGACGAAAATATTTGGTGGCCCAAACCATAGCTAATAACTCCTTTTCGATTACACTATAGTTGGTTTCGCTAGAGTTCAGGGTCCTAGAGGCGTAGGCTATGGGCTTGTCATGTCCTATGGGTCCTTGGGAAAGGACAGCACCTATGGCAAAGTTAGATGCGTCAGTCGTAAGGACAAAGTCCTTAGAAAAGTCTGGGTATTGTAAGATAGGGTCGTTAGTTAACAATGACTTACTCTTCTCGAAACAGTCAACGTACCTCGGATCGGTAAGGGTGATCTTAGAACCTTTCTTGAGACATTGCGTCATAGGTTTTGTAATGCGTGCGAAGTCAGGAATAAACTTTCTGTAATATCCTAACAAGCCGAGGAAACGTTTTATCTCGGTAGCTGTCTTGGGAATAGGGAATCTTTGGATGGCAGAGATCTTGTCGGGGTTAGGTTTAATACCATCTTTACTTATTACGTGACCTAGGTATGAGGTCTCTAACTTTAAGAACTCCGACTTGTCCATCTGAATCTTGAAGTTCGATTCCCTTAATCTTTTAAATACTTTTTCTAGGTTTACCATGTGTTCCTGCAGGGATACACTAAATACTATTATATCATCAAGGTAGACGAGACATATGACGTTTTGGAGGTCCCTAAGGACGTTATCCATCACACGTTGGAACGTGGACGGTGAATTTTTTAGTCCCATCGGCATACGTAAACACTCAAAATGGCCATGCTCTACATTAAAAGCCGTTTTGTGAATATCGGCTGGGTCCATTTCAACTTGGTAGAAACCGCTCGCAAGGTCTAAAGTTGTGAAATAATGGCAGTTACCAAGCTTATCTAAGATGTCATTGATGTTGGGAATCGGGTATTTGTCATCAATAGTCTTTTCGTTGACTTTACGAAAATCTATTACTATGCGCCATTTGATTTTCCCAGACGCGTCAGCTTTCTTAGGGACTACCCAGATGGGGGAGCTCCAAGCTGATTGTGAAGGGCGGATTATCCCTTGATTCAACATTTTGGTAATCTGATCCTGAACCTCCTGTCTGTGAACGAAAGGATATCTATAGGTCTTGGTATAGACAGGTAATTCATCTGTGGTGCGAATACTATGCTTTATCTGGTTGGTGAAAGTTAGAGGTTCACCATCAATGTAGAAAACGTCAGCGTATTGGGCACAAAGTGATTCTAAGTTGGCTCGTTCTTCAGGATTCAGATGGTCCGTGCGAAGTCGTGATAGTACCTCGGACACGCGATTACTAGGCTGATGGATGGTGGCGCACTGTTCATTGAAAAGTTCGGCACTAACTGGTCTATCCATTGAGAACACTACATCATGTTTTGTTGGGTTAGTGATCTCTATAATACCGCGATTATCTTTGACGGAGGTAACACAGTCGCGAATAGAGCAATGGGATATAATCTGCTCTGTTATTATTACGTCACCATCATGGAAATTAATAGGGACTCTAACTAATTTGGATGAATTGGCGGGCACTATGTCCTCATAAAGATTACAATTTCGCGAATCGTACATGCATAAAGGATTGGATGAGTTACGTGTAATAAGGGCTTTACTTTTTAAATCTATATTTGATTCAAATTTCTCCAGTAAATCTAAGCCGATTAAGCCGTCAAAATAATTATGAAATTTGTAAATGAAAAGGGTAATATCACAAGCTTCGTTAAACTCTGTGAAACAAGGTAAGGTAATGGAATAGTTATTACGAGTAGTAGCGTGAATATTAGTAACCTCAAAGGGGTCATAATTACACTGAATATGAGAATAAAATCTTTCTACAATATCCGGGCTAATAAAGGATTGATTCGCACCAGTATCTATTAATAACTTAAGCGGAGGGTTCGCGATTTGTATATATGGGAGTTGTCTCTGGGTTTGTAGATTAATTTCTATTTTGGCTTGTCTGATTTCGGGGTTACTTGAAAATCCTGATTTTCGGCAGAGGTTCTTTCGGGGATCTCTTGATGTTCTTCTACGTACGCGGGAACATAATCACTATAAGCTGAGGGCTCATGCATGGACTCGTAGGTGTAAGGTTCGGGGTAGAACTGACCGTCATAGCTATCATAGGCAAAGTCGGGGTATTCACGATAGTCATAGAAATCTATCTCATTCATGTTCATCTCGCGAGTTTTGAAGTAGTTAGATGGAGGTGGGTTTCCGTGTCTTGTCCAGTCATGTCCTGTCTGAGGTCTAGGCATAAATTTGGGAGTGAAGTGGCTTACACCACTCATGGGCTTAGGGCCATTATTCGGGGGCATAGTATAACCTTGCCTTTGTTGAGGCGCTCGGAACACATTACTCTGGGGTCTATAGTTAGGCGGGGGTGCGCCGAACACTTGTTGGGTTCGCGAAGGACCGCGGTTTAAGGGCACTTGGGGTCTCCAAGTTTGCATTGGCCCTGTCGGCTGTGGCTGATAAAAGGTTCTTGAGGGACCAGGCTGATCAAAAGGGGGTGAAACAGTATAAGGTCGCAGTACAGGCAATTTAGATAACTTACCGTTAGTATAATCAATCGAGGACGTGGACTGCATAGCTCTGCGTTCCGGTAAATGGTCGTTACGCTGCTGTAGATACAAGGTATTAACTTCCTCATGCACAAACTCGAGAGCTTTTTCAATTGTCTCAGGTCGCATACACCTAATACGTGACCCTAACGGTTCTCTAAGACCTCGAACGTAAGCTTGTAGGGTTAACTTCCTATATAAAGCACGTTTCGCTTCTACCGTGGTAGGTATAGATTCGTGTAAGGTCACATAGGTCATAATGGTACTAAATAAACTTTGACATTTCTCATAGAACTCTTGTGGCGTTAAGTTTCTCTGGGTTAATAAGGCTAAATCATTGTATAAAGCGGTCTCATCGCGTTGGTCTGCGAAATTATTAATTAATGTATTTCTAATGCCTTGCCAGTTCTCAGGGATCCCGTTTGCATTAATTGTGCGCGCGGCATGTCCGGTGACTTTATTGAGAATACCGTTTAATAAGGATAGGTTACTAAGCTCAAACCCGGGCTCTGCTCTCACAAATTGCGCAACAAGTTGGTCACATAACTGCACAAACCGCGTGAGCACGTTCGGGTTACCATCAAATTCGGGTAACAGGCGTAAGGCCTTGTAAACTTGATCAACCAATTCACCACTCATATTTGAAATTAAATTACTATTAAATACTAATTCAACAGATTCGTCTTCTGGAATTTCTGGGATACAATCTAAATTCCTATTCGCATCGATCTGCGAGATTCTATTAGAATTTAATGACCTGGAGGTCCGTAATTTTCTTGGGTGAAAAATTTTGGAAATTTAATAGAACCACTTGAGGAAATTAACACTAGGAAAGTACACAAAGGAATTTGCACAAGGAAAAATTAAAGTATAGGGAAGCGAGCAACTCTAGTAAGATCTAGGTACTCACCAAATCTGCATCTCTCTGTTGTATCGATTTCTGGATACTCCTTCTAGCCGCACTCCTGTAGGTTCGTGATAGCCGTCGCCCGTGATCGATTCACTGACTTTACTCGACTATCCTACCGACTGCGCCAATTACGATGGGTGCAGCCAGAGGACTCAAAAAAATGCAAATTTATTTTATAAAAACTAATTTATTAACTTTTTAATTTACATTTAATTATAACTAGTTGATCGATGTAAGATCTAAAATATTATGGTTGGCGTAAAGTTCTCCGAATGAAGGAAACGTCGGTTGACGTCATTCGGTCGCTCACATGCTGCTGCGCTTGCACTCCGTGTAATTTGGGGCCGTGTGCAACGCACGTTCTGCTGCGCTTGCACTTCGTGTAATTTGGGGCAATGAGTATGGTTCGATGCTGATGCGGCGTGTTACTTGGGTTGACCATGTGTAACACGCGTGCCACGGCACGTGACACGCAGTTCTCACGATCAAATAAATAAACTGTGTACGCACAATAGTCTAACTAAATACGAATGTTAAGAACAAACTAAGTATTTTGATACAATGTTCATTTTTTGATATCTTTTTTGTACTTACAAAGTAAGATGATTATGGCAAAAACACATACCGGCTCATCTGATGATATAATATATAACGTTGTACATGCGTATGAACAACGCTTATGTTATGACCGTGTGGCTCCCGGCAGACTAGAATTTGGGCCACTACAACTCTTCCCATGCGGTGTCGAACAAGGCGACTAAGGGATAGGGCTGTTTAACATCAGACAGATATATACAGCCCAGGCTCAGCCTCAACCTCAGATGAATGGCTCGAGTCATCAATAGTGCCCGAAATTGCGACAATAGGCTCACCCCCTATTAAATGGGACAAAATACAATGATTGGTGAAATGTGGGCGTTTAGTCACCCTCTGTCTAATCTTCCGCGGATACAGGCGTGATTATATGTAATGCATGTACATTATTGGCATCAGCAAGGAAAAGAAGAACCTGTATCCTGTTTCCGTAGCCTAGCGTTTTTATTTCTGTTACCTGGTTCAGCGTCCTACCGAGCAAACTCTTATAATGTTTAACTATTTAGTTGTACGATTTTAGTCTTTGCGTCACTTTACATCTATATCACAAGTTTTATCTAAACTCATAACAAATAGTATTGTGACGCGCTCATCATATTTTTTCATCATCATTGCACCTTTCTGTTTGTAAGTCTGTATGCGTAAAACCAACATGGCTATGTGTTAACAGTGTTGACACACATCTGTCTTATTGTTAGCCATAAGAAAGGCAACATAGGTACATAATGCCAGATGTATACTAATTTGGATTACTTTGACAAATAGTTTATATAATATGTGATTTTAATTAATATATAGGTACTTACCAGTAAGATCAAAATAGAGCATAGTATTGAAATGAAAAAAATAAGTGACTAAATGGACTAACAAGGTTGTAGGTTCAAACCAAGTTTTATAACCTCCGTCTACTGTTAATATGGTACCTATACCTACTAATAATATGGCACACTTGTAAATGAAGATGTGCGTCTAAATAAACCTAACCCTTACAAGCAATAAATAAGCTAAAATTTAGCAGAAGAGCAGCAGATGTATATAAAAGTCCTTTTAACTTTTGTAGATATTTTTGTGTTTACATACAAGATGAAATACGCTGATCTACTCGTACTTACTGAACCTCTTGTAGGCCCGTATTCTAGAACGACACTCAGTCCTGAATTTCGCTTTATCTGAGGATAGATTTACAGATTTGACAGATTGTCTATACAATCTGTCCTCAGGCATTCTAGAGTGTAAAGAACATTCTAGAATGCAAAGACTTCACTTCCAATACGTAGGATGCCGCATCACAAGGACATCATCCCACCCCAATACGCAAATTCTATAAACTGCCTTTAAATTACAAAATGCGGTGTCGTCGCACCGCAAGTATTGTGAAAGGGCCCAAAGTTGGTCATTGACAAATTTAAGGTACATAAATAACTCCGTGATTAAATTACATGATGTTTGTTTTATGTAAATTGATAATAATATTCTAGATATAGCGTACAGTGTGCCTAATAGAACAAAGACATGTCCAGTTGTGTAGTGCTGACACGTACATAATCAGATAGTACGAATTGATTTCTATGAACACAGTAATGATTTTATTATAATTCACAGGGTGAAAAGCGAATGCGAGGCCAAAGTGACTAACGACACTTCACTGTATAACACAACAATGGTCACCAGACGACAGCTCCGACAGGTAATTACTAAGCAACCTTTTAGATTTACCGTATACTAAGAATCTAACAAAACCTGTTAAGTGCTTACGATATTTACAAGATATTAAATGAATGAGCAGTTATTCATAAAATAATTAATTGAAATTGAATGACATTATCAGCGTGACTATGTTCACCATTCAAACATAATTTTTGTGAATTTGAGGCAAACATGAGTCAAGCTGCGGGGAAAAATAACTTATGAGTTTCTTAATAGTAACTTTGAAAAAGCTCATCATAATAAGTAACTGGTTACTAAACAAAAATACAATAGGAAATCGATTGAAAAATAGAGGGACAAAGAAGCCGGAAGTTTTCCTTAAATACATACGAGTAGATGGAGAGTAAAAATTTGATTTAAAACTATGTTATTTTTGTAAACTAATGGTACGATTCAAAACTCTGCAGCACGCAGCAGTACTGCATAGCATCTCATTTAATTCATTTGCAAGCAGCAGTGCTGCGTAGCTCGAAATGTATTGTCATATATAATATAAGTTCATATAAGTTCGATGTAAAAGTAATGCATCTATAGATAGATAAATATCTTATATAGAACCAGCTTTTGAAGTCGGTTAATAAAATGAGAGTCAATGTGAGAGGGGGACCTTTTAATGTCGATGCCCAAAAATATGCCTGAGTTATTATTTCAATATCCTTTGGATGGCCCTGAGATAAACCTCTTTTAAATGTAATGGGAAAAATCATCAAATCGTATTTTACTTGATGATCACTTGACTTGATTGAATTGCAATTTTATTAACCCATAAACACAATTCAATGGAATTTTATCGCAGTCTTATTTTAGTGGAAGGTTTATTTTATTGTTCTACTTTCCTCATTTTTTAAGTTAAATGCCTTGTATATAAAGTTCCTATATATTATAGTTTACAGTTTACCAATTTAATTTGAGTATCTCATAGCAGTTTACCTTAAATTTAGATTTAGAATAGTACCTCTGTTTAGTAACTAATTGTATTATTAGAAAAAATGTGAAGGTAAATTCACCTTTAGACTTGTTATGCAACTCATTAAAATAAAAACTGTAAGAACGTAACCAAGGAAATGTCCCTTTTCAGTTTCAATTACATTTACGCACATTTGTACAATACGAAGATGAATTTCCACAACATGTAGACTACAAAGTCTAAAAAGGCCATATTGAGCATCATCATTGAGCGATTCTGCTAAAAATGCACCTATATGAATTCCCAGTAATTCTCAATAGATTCCTATAAAATACGAATTTTATATACTCGCATGAGCAGAATCACAATGATTAAATTACTAAGCAGATTCTAATTTCGTGTAAATATCGCCGCATGACAAAATATCATCCTAATACGATTCCAATAAAGTGGCCTTTCTAGACGTGCAATGTCGTGTTTCAACAATTTGGACTGATATTGTCGATACACCTGGTGATCTCTGTAAATAAGATTACTTATATTCACGGTCTACATTATAATTATACAGAAAAAATTGTTTCCTATCTAAAGGAAGAGAGAAATAAATACGATGTAATAGGGATATTACATCGTTTTTCATTCCTCATCGTTCGTTGCTCTATTCCCGACGGGATTATTAGTAGTCTTGGTTTCATTTACAGTTCTTCATAACGGTTTTGAGTTCTTGTCGCATCTGAAGCTTTCACACCCGGGGTCCGCTTGCCAGCTTTTTCTCCTACACTGAGTATCGATGGCTAACGGCCGAAAAGGGATAACCGCCTCTTTACAAATTTACAAATAAACGAAAAAAATTCATAACAAAAGATGTATAGGTTCCGAAAGGCTGAAAATCTATATTTGTAGCATTTATTGCACTGTCTATTGACTGGCGTTGTTAGTTTTTTTAAATTCAGGCTAGAAATAGTAGTATCTGTCGGTTACCCCAAATGGTCTTAATTTTACAAACAGCAAAAATGTCGTAAATTAAATACAAAAATTATTAGCTTCTATCAAAAAATGATGTAACCTCACCTCATGTTTTATTTAAATTGAGGAAAAATAGCGCAAGTGTATTTTCTTAAGAAATAAAATTGTGGAAATGTGGTATAACCAGCTATCGAATGAAAATTCACTGAATGTATTTTTTAAGAAACTACGATAATTAGACTATTATGTGTTTCTATGTACTTTTTAGTTAAAAGTATATTTGAAGGAGAATATATTTCAGGTTTACCCGAGACGTTTAAATAATAAAACTATATAATTTTATTAAGCAGCTCAGTCTATAATTGACTAAAAATGGCACTTTCTAATTAACAATTTCTTATATCATATATTCGCCGAGATCATATTCGATTTCGAATAGACTCAAAACTATTACAACTCAAATAATAATAGTTACCTTAATATCAAATCAAGATAAATGTTCGTTATAGAAAAGGCTGATTTTCGAAATGATAATTGAGATGTTTTACTTTCTAGAAATTGTGAATTATCTATACATTTTTACATCGTGCCAAAATGGCTCGCATGCGCACGTGGCGCTTGCCCAGCTGTCACCCGGCTTGGGTCATTTTTTTCGAGAGAATGATACCAACAACCGCCAATTTCAATTATTTTAGATTGACTAAACGACACAATACGCCAAAATTCTTTAAATATCGGGAGGGCTAAAAAGGTTAAGCGACAAAATATTATTAAGTACTTGCAGGGACAAAATGTAATAAACGACTATAATATGTTTAAAAAAAATTGCCAGAAAGTATTAAACGGATGTCAATGAATAATTATGTAGAGGCAAATTATCATAAACCCATATTTCTCCATTTTTATTTCCAGGCGAAATAGGTTAAAGGTAGATCATTAGAATATTACAGAAAGTCCAAAAAGCATAAGTTCGTTATTCTCCGATATTTTGTAGATCAACCACCAAAAAAAATATCTTGTCAAAATTTTGGTCGTTTATATAGAAAAAAAAAGTCTCATATCTATAATTTTACAATTGCTTAAACGAAATAAAAATTCGCTTAGAAACACGTAACCCGGATCAAACGACGCAGAAAAAAATTACGATTCTGACTATGTATATAACTCAAAATCCCAAAATATGTCGCTTATCCCTTTTCGGCCGTTAGCCATCGGTATGTTCTTAGGCATGTGTGGCATGTGTACTATAGAAATTAATAATGATCCGAGACCTACCTACTTAAGAAGTGTTGTCATAAGTGGTAAATCAATCTGGCCGACCGTACCTGAATGCCCCGTACCTTGTATTGTGATGGCAATCTTCATTTAAGACATTTCCATTCGTATGCATTAAACACTGTTGTCAAAGTACATTGTAGGCGAATTAAGTTTTTAGGCATCGTGCAATTTAGGTACTTCGAGTTTCAGGTATTTCGCGTTTTAGGCAATTTGCTTCATAGGCATCGTGAAATTTAGGTACTTCGCTCAAAAGGGGTAAGATTATTTAATAGGCACACATTTCATCTTCTACGATGACGTCATTGTACGACGTCGTCTATATAATACAAGCGTATAATCGCACCTATGTAAAACTAAAAACAACGAAGTCATATTCTTTATTCAGCTGTTCGATATGCACGTTTTCATTATTGAAAGTAGTCACGTTGTACAAGTTTGAAACAAGTTCTTGTATATAATTTTCATTCATGAAATAAAATATATTTTTCACAATGTCACCTTTGAGTAACCGCGACTAATAATCTCAGAGCTCATTTCTGAATATAATATAGAGACAATAATATTGAGAATTATAATGTAAATGTTGTTTCAAGAATAAATAAAGACATAAATATCGTCAATGGAACGAGTTTCTAGTTAGGAAATCGATATTCGATATTGATTATAAATGATCTCCCAAGTTTCTCAAGCGACTACAATATGGGTTCTTCAAGAAAGGCATTAGAAGGTTTTTTCAGGGTCGGCAGCACGAGTGTGATGTCCCTGGTGTTGCATACGTCCATAGGCCACGGTAACCACTTTCTATCAGGTGGGCCGTGTGCTTGTATGCCACCTAAATGGTATAAAAAAATCTAAATATTACTTTTTTTGTAATATACCAGGCCTTAAGTCATTATTACATTTAGTAAAATACAATTACAGTTAAACTATTTAAATGTGATGATTATGATGAGTATTCAAATCAAAAGCATCTTGGACTGTACGAGTTTAATTTTCAGGACATCATGTGACCATATTATGAAATTTAAATGAAAATCCGCATTCGTCCTTGTGGTTAAAAATTTTAATAATGAAAATAAATGGAATAGCTTTTTGTTAGTAAAAAAATCAACAAATGCAATATTTCGAACAGTGGCATTGTGCTACCGACCTGCGATTTAATCATTGCGTGCGGTTCGTAAACCACAATGCTAATTGTGTTTACCATAAATTTACACAGAATCCTAGATTTGTGGTATTTGATTGCATTTTTTGTAGACACTTGCAGTGGACGCAGTTGTATAAATTTAGTGGAATATAAAGATGATCCATTGTCATATATCGAGGTCATACTTACCTACCTACTCACGCCGCCGTTTCCATCGGCAGGCAAACAATAGCCCGCCACCTGCTTGTATCCTTACACACTTCAAGAGCTACCTGGATTTTGAACGGGCATTTGATAAGGTACCCCATCGAAGACTACTGTCAAAACTAGAACATTTCGGTATTAGAGGCAACCTTCTGAAATGGCTGGAAAATTATCTACTAAGCAGAACATACCAAGTAAGGGTCGGAAACTCACTTTCAGATACAAAACAGGTCTTGAGCGGAGTTCCTCAAGGATCGGTTCTCTCGCCTATTCTATTTAACATTTTTACCACTGACTTAATTGCACAGATTGAATCAGACTCTAGCTTCTTCGCGGATGATGGCAAATTCTTTGCCAATCCACTAACGAAATCGGGACAGCTGCAGGCAGACCTTAATAGATTGCAAGAATGGACCATAGAATGGGGGTCAAAACTTAACGCAAATAAATGCTCTGTCCTTCGACTAGGAAAAAATAACCCCGAAGTACCCTATAAAATAGGTGACATGACAGTGAGTACAGTAAAATCTCAAAAAGACCTGGGTGTTATCATGACTAGCGATCTAAAATGTGCAGAGCATATAAATGCCATTGTCAAAAGAGCTAACTCCTTCATTTATGTCATATGAAGATCATTTCAATTTATGGAACCTACCGTGTTCATCAAGATATACAAAACATATGTTAGACCCTTACTAGAATATGGATTTCAAGTATGGAGCCCCTACTTTGTTAAGGATATCGACCTACTGGAAAGCACCCAAAGAAGAGCTACTAAAATACCATATGGTTTCCGACGTAAGCCGTATGAAGAGCGCCTGAAACTTCTAAAACTACCTACGCTCCGGGAACGGAGAAGAAGAGGGGACCTTATAGAAACCTACAAAATTATGACCAACTGTTATTAACCTGCCAGATCTACGGAATATGTATGAGCTCCGTCAAAAACTGTACTCATCACGGGGACACAGCCTCACCCTGAGTCGGACACACTCACATTCCCTTACTGCATACCACTGTTTAAACAACCGTGTAGTGGGCGACTGGAACAAACTGCCCGAAAGTGTTGTGACTGCCCAATCCTTGAACAGCTTTAAGTCCCGTTTGGACAAATGGCTCGAAGCTAATCGTTAACGAACACTGAGTGATATGGACATATCAGCAAGTTGCTGCTCGTCCATTATGAAATAATAATAATAATAATTTACTCACAGTCATAAGGGCCGTATTCGAGAATAATGCCTAGTTGTGAATCGATACTCACAATGACATAAGAACTGTCGTCTAGAATACAATCTGTCCTCAGCCCCTCTAGACAAGTGGCAATTCGTTGATCGGCGTATGATAGAATAGAATGACAAATGTATAGGATTTGACGTTTTTGACATTCGTTGACGCACGGTCATATACGTCAAATCCCATATATTTGGCATTCTATGCCATCATACGCCGAGCAACGAATTACCACTTGTCTAGGGGGGCAGATCTAGTTATAGATCGAGATTCAGGACTAAGCATCGTTCTAGAATACGGGTCTAAGTCTTTCATGTGAATCCACCGTCTTCTAAAGGTGTAAGTTGATAGACTTAAGAACTCACTAGCTTGTAACAAAACATCGAGCATTTACCGATCTGAGAATGCTCGCCAGAACGCTCGATAAATTGCCCGCTAAAACGCTCTTGTTTATTTAACTGTAGGAATGTAACATTTGCAAAAATTCTCATTACATGTGAATGCTCAGTTTATTAACCCCTTACTATTATTTAATCGAAATCAAATTTCAAGATATGTTGGCAAGCTGAGGTCACTCTTATGGTGATGATCTCAGAACTTGCTCGTTATTACACACTTTTTACCATGTTACCATTTAGCATCTTCTATATTATGTTTTTTTGCATGTATTTAGTTTTTGTTTATATTCTCCATCGATTTTGTATTACAGCGATAAAGTTATTGAATGAAAAGTTTATTAAGAACTAGCTGTTGCCCGCGTAACGCGTAAGCCTATGTCCTTTCCCAAGGTCTATTCTATCTCTGCACCCATGAAAATCGGTTCAGTGGGTTAGGCCTAAAAGCGTGCGAGACAGACAGAGTTACTTTCGCGATTATAATATTACCTACGTAGTATGGATGATGAATATCGATTATAAAGGCAAATTATAAATAATAATAATAAATATTGTACGACAATCTACACAACGCTATCTAGACCCAAAGTAAGCATAGCTTAACTAGCTTGTGTTATGGGTTCTAGAATGCGGATAAACATACATAGATATTTTTTTTTTTAAATACATACATATTATACATAGAAAACACCCAGACCAATGCAAATATTCATATTCATGCATACAAATATTTGCACTGAGCGGGGATCGAACCCGCGCCTCCTGCGTAGCAGCCGCGTTCACTACCGCTACGCCACGGAGGCAGTTGCTATTGATGTTATACTTAATCTTATTTACGATATAGTATATAGTATTCTCATTTTGGTGTGGGTATTTTAAATTTAAATATGTTAAACGACTTCCTTTATTTATTAATCAATAATTTTACTATTTGCTGATACAAATATTACAATTACCTGTTTTTTTACGCAGCCAGAAGGTGTGGTCACCTTCGAATGGACAGCTCAAGAACAGGCGTACGTACTCTCAGGATACTTCTGGGGGTATGCCATCACCAGCTTGGTTGGAGGCACAGCAGCAGAGTTCTGGGGAACCAAGAAGCTGGTATTCATCACGATGTTTATAAGCGCTATCCTCACGATCTTATCTCCTCCGGCAGCGAGGCTCCACTACATGGTTTTGGTCGCATTAAGATTCGTCACCGGACTTGCAGCGGTGAGTTTAAAATATGTGTCTTTGTTTAAGAACTCCAAATTAGTCATCTTTTTTAATTGATTGATATTTTAAGTACTCAGTGATTGTGTTATTTATTATACAAATTAAAGTCCTATGTTAAACGATAATTTTATGAGTGCGTGGGTAAAAAAGCTTCTCAGTGACCGAACAGGAACCGGATTTCTATTGTAAGATCTTAAATCATCTGCGGTAGTTGGTTGAAAAGGTCTATGTGAGCTGCCATCTGACCTCCCAACTCTAAAAGGAAAGCCTGTACTAGAGCCTCCTCAGCAGAGGTACTGGCTTGCAGATGAGATTCCAATAGTCCATACCCTCCGTACCAATAGTAACAACCTAAATATTATTATTACGTTATTGGTAGTATGAAAAACTGGCTTCTCAATTCACAATGCGGCGCACTCCAAACTTGATTTTGACTGGTTATGAAATAATTGAATTCAAACCTCATTGAGTGATTCACATAGACGTTACTTTTAGTATTCACTAACAGCTGTAGGTGTAAAGAATATTGTTACAATACACGACTTTGTAAACAACTAAATATCCTTCAAAACAAGATATTTAGTAAATTGGTTATAGGTATATTCTGTAATTATTTTTAAGACTGGCTATTCTGCCTTCTGAGTTTTACGACTTCAAATGATTTTTCTCAATATTTGCACTCATTAGTTAGATTTAAAAAGATCAAGTTCTTTTGTACAATCGGGTTTTTCTCAAATTGCAACAATAATGCAATATGAATGCATTCTTAGGATTATATTTTTACCTCTATGCATAGAATTATATATTTTACCACCTATTACTTGCGGTATCGCTCGCGTGAAATACTGATCCCGTTCCCACGAACTACAGAAAAATTCCCGAAATATTAATACTTTGTGTATATTCCTTAGATGCCAAATTTAGCTGTATGTTTTGCCGTTTTTGTATAAGAAAGATATCCGTCCATCTATCCTCTAACTTTCGTATTATTAATAAAATATTAGTAGGATATATTATTTAAAATATATTCACATCGTAAATTAAATTAAATAACTGTTTATACTGGAGATTGATGGCACTTGGTGGAACTTGCTACACATATTGAATAAATCTCTTGTACTTTTCCACAATTATTTATATATTTGAACCTTACCGGTTTCACCATGCCGTAAGGTGAAACCGGTAAGGTTCAAATAAATAAATAATTGTGGAAAAGTACAAGTGATTTATTCAATATGTGTAAATTAAATAAAGTTGTCAGAATATATAAAGACTTTTTAACTAATATTTTGAAATTTAATAAGTCCATAATGGCCGGTTATAAAACCATATGAATCAATTAATCGGCTGATATGATTTATGAATCTGTTACGGGTCTGTGTATCAAGATTAAACCATTTTTGTATTTATTACCATTTTATTTTTGACTTATAGTTAAATTATAATTAAAAACCACATCCTGTTTAACATCGCCTCTTCATCTTGATTCCTTTGGTTTAATTTAAAGTTTTTAACTACATATTTATACATCCTAGGTGACGCAGGAGTTACCTATCTCCTAGAATTTTTAACTATCTATTACCTACGAATTTATGATATAATAATTATTACGAAGAGTCATTCATTATGAAACATTATGTTGGATGACTCAGCCAAACAAATTAATTTAAAAATATTATAAAAGCTAAATTCTCAGTAAAATTTAGTTGGTAATGTCAAGATCAAGACTTATTTCAAATTCATAAGAAAAAGTCAACGAGAGAACATAATTTAAAAGTTTTTATTTATATTCTGGCGATGCATCTGTTAAATTTATGGAGGTCTCACAGTTGAGTGCAAAGTTTACAATTTATACTCTAAGATCCACTGGTTTTTGATTGTCATGTCAGAATTTCGGAGATGACTGCCATCTGACCTCCCAACGCTGAGAGGATAGCTTACGCCAGAGATTTATCCGTTGTTCAGCAAGTGAACCGACTTGCAGGTGAGGTTTGCGGGCCTCAAGAATGTCGGTAGAGCTCTATACAATACTGTATAATATATTATTCCTGTATATTTTTCACCGTAACCAATATTCATTTTTGTGCTATACAATACCAGTTTATTACTATTCACGATAAGTTACAGTTAACAATTCGTCATAGATATCGTAAAAGCTATAAACAGACCATATATACCACTTTTGTACATTTTCGTTCTACAGTTACGGACTAATTCAATGTGTTTACGATAATGTCGAAGTAGATAAAACACATGTCGCGTTCACTTGTTCGCAGAATTCAGGATTTGTCACGCCCAGGTACCACTCTATATGGGCACCTATTTGTAACTAGAAAATGCTACACATTCCATGTTAACTATTTCATTCTCAATTCGAATAATTATGTGAAATAGGTAGGTCACATTTTGTCACTTAAGGGCTATCAATAATTTAGTAACTATGCCTTGAAAGAATGATATTATAGCCGTTTCACTTTTTAAATCGCATGCTGTCAGTGATGTCTGTAATTTCGGCGGGAATGTTATGATTGCTTTTTATGTAATTTCCTGATGGCCTAGAGAATTATAATTTCGAAAATAACCTATAGAATGAGAACAACATACAAAACAAAAGTTATTCCATTTAACAGAAAATCAACAGTTATTATAGAAAGGTATGGGCTTCTATAGTCCTGAAAAGCATCTCCTTTCCTCTCAATTTTTAACTCTTATTCCTAATGCACGTGCTAATTCTGATGGCATACAAAGCTTGTACTTGCAGCCTGGGGTCCGTTTTCCAACATTTCCGTTTCACAATTGAGTTCATTCAGTTTTTACGGGACCGGCTATAGTCTGACCCAGTAGGTATGATACCTTTTTTTTTTATCGTGCGAAAAATCCCCACGGATACCTCCCCCGCCGGGGCCGGAGGAGGAGGTTATGTCGGACTCGAACCGACTAAAACGCACGCCGTCTGTGGGCCGTCAGTTGCCGGAGGTGAGATTGTCATAGCCATATCCCTCGCACCCCGGCCGACCCAGGGCCCTATCTCTTGATCTGCCCCTCTAGACAAGTGGCAATTCGTTGTTCGGCGTATGATGGAATAGAATGCCAAATGTATGGGATTTGACATATATGACAGGCGTCAACGAATGTCAAAAACGTCAAATCCCATACATTTGTCATTCTATTCCATCATACGCCGAGCACCGAATTGTCACTTGTCTAGGGGGGCTGGCCCTCTTCCGGTGTGGGGACCACGGAGTCCCCAACTCGCCCCCGGGTATGGGGTGGCACGCAATGTGCGCCGCCGCCGTGGCCTGCTTCTGCTAGGGTGACAGGCGGCCCCACCCATCACCCCAGGCCCGCGCTCATCGGGGACGGAGGTCATTCTGCGACCTCCGACGCCCGAGTTGCCGCCGCTCGTCGCGGGCCGCGCGGTTTGCGATTCTCCTAGTAGGTATGATACCTACGACAGAGTCTATTCCATGAACCAACAGATGTACCGGTTCAGTCCGTTATACGATCTCTAATAGGAAGACAATGCACCGATTTAATATAATATTTTTTATACTACTTACGTCGCAGACAAGCGCACGGCTGACCTGATGGAAAGTGGTTACCCTGGCCTATGGACAAGTGCAACACCAGGGCAGTCACACTCATGCTGCCGACCCAGTTAGAATAGAGAGATTCTGTGCCGTCAGCGCGGAAGATACGTTGACAAGCCTTTGGTCTTCCCACTGACAGCACAAAACCTCTCCGATGAGCTCTGGCTATCCTAATCACCGCCGGGAATACAACACGTACGAGGTTATTTAGTCGCAGAATTCTGTATAGCGGAGGTACTTCCCCCGTCGGACGACTGATAAGTCCTTAGAATTAAAAAAAAAATTGTTTTTTATTATGATAGAGGTAGGCTCAATAAAAGTTAGAATGAGTGCGTGAAAGCGGATGTGGTGAAGAAGGGAGTGAGGAAATGATATCTGACAGAAATGTGCGGAGATGAGGCTGGCTCGATAGTGTGTTTGGCTGGGGTGCGCGTTAGAGAAATGCACGTGAGCGCACCGTGCACTTCTCTCAGGAGGAGCTAGGAACGGTGGCCAAGATCTATTGGAGACTGGTGTGACACGGGAGTAAACCTCGTCTTCCGCTTCCTCGTGCCCTTGCCGAGGTAGAACACGGAGGTTTTCAACTGATAAAAAAAGACATCTAATAGATAAAGCTCATATATGGCGGTTCTCCTTCTAGTTACATTTGCTGTAAACAAGCCTACAACTACATACGTTGCTAATAGTTCCCACGGTCATTATATTTTTATGGAAGTGCCAATTATATTTACATGCATGATGATGAAGTTCTTCAGTGCATGACGGGTGAAGTACGTCCGCGGTGTGTCAGAGAACACTCGAGAAATAAATATAATCGGAGTTATTTTAGATGATGGAGGTTTTTCGCAATGTTTTATTCATAACAATTAAGTATGGTTATAATGTTTAGATTAATGCACCTTTTTATTGTATCCGTATCCTGTATGAGTCGAAAGAAACATGAACATATCAAGATATTTATTCAAGAAAGTTTGATATTGCTTGTGACTATTTTGATGAAACCTTTATAATAGAAATTTGAAATAAGCAGAATAGGGGTATTTTAGAACGTAATTATTGATAATAAAAACATTTGTGAACAAATTCGGCTTCCTTCCTGCTTCCTTTTGGGGAAGGTTGACGACAGCTCGACGGAAATCAAATTCTGTTAAACTGGCAACATTAATTATCTGGAAATCCTTAAAAAAATAAACGAAATTATATTTTGTTGTATCAATTTTTGCGAAATTGAGGTCAAAATTGTGTCTGATAGACTCATCAATTTTTTGCAACCAATCAACCTGCAATTCTCCTGGATATAGCCTTAATTCAACCACTACTACCCCACACACAAACTAGTTACACAATTTTTAATTTTAAAACGATTTGCAATTACACAATTAACAATCCATAAGTTTAGATTTTGAATTTACAAGGAAAATAACACCTGGATACATACCTATCCATATAAATAAAAAACAAATATTTATAAGACTAGCAGACGTCATGAAATTCTTTGGATCGCAGTCACCACTTGGCAGCGTACGCAGAAGACTGACATCATTTTAACTTTGACTCTCTCTCTCTGTTCCAAATCTCACCAAAATCGATTCAGTGGTTTAGACGTGAATGTATAACAGTCAGGTCCGCTTTTTTCCTGTCCAACTGCGAAGTGCCTGAATTTCGATTCACTTAGACCAGTTGTAGGACTTTTAGTGCTTCAACTACCTGGTACGAAAACCGGGATCGATGCATGAAAACACCCAAACCAATGCAAGTAGACATATTCATGCACTCCACTACGCCACCGTTACGCCACCGCTACGCCACAGAGACTGTCAAAATGGCCAGACAATAGGTATCTGGATTATTTCCAGGACCAGCTGGCATTTCCTCGTAGGCGAGCGGACCGGTGTACGTAGCTTCGTATTCAATATGTCTACAATCAATTAGGAATTCTTATTCTATGTAGCAATGTCTAGAATACATGAATATTATAGTGCGAATTGTTGGTACGTTGGAATATGCGTCATTGTAATTAAAATTACTTAATACATAACAATGATGGTGTTTATGGCTTTAGGCCAACCGCAGACACTAAATAATTTTGACAATTAAGTACATACTGTCAAAAATATTGTGCTTTATACAATAATAAGGGCTAAACATACAGAATATTATTGACAGTATGTATTCTATTATCAACTAGTTGTTGCCCGTGGCTCCACCCACGTGGAATACTGATCCCATTCCCTCATGTATTGTAAATATAAATCTTCCTCTTAATCACTACCTATTACTGAAATGTGCATTAAAATTCGTTGAGTAGTTTAAAAGAGTTAGCGAACACACAGTGGAAACGAGTTCATTTTCTACTATGTAATGATACTATTGCGTATATTCCTTAGATGAATTATGAATTTTAAATGATTCTACGACTTAGTAATTTATCGTCCGTTTTTATCCTTTACGCCCGTAGCACATCTCCGCCGTTTCGCGGCGGACAGCGGAACTGCTAGTTGAGTTTCGCTGTGTTCAAGTGTAGCTGGAGCAGCGAAACATGAGCGGAACTTGACACTTGTTATCTAATATGGAGCGCGTACCCGAATCTAACTGGTCCGTGTAGAACGCATGCGCCAACTACCTGACTTCTGATTGCTCCGTTCAACATGATAACGTCTTTTTCGCATGCGCGAACTTGATACCGTGCGTCAAGAACTTTCAAAATCAACAGGGCCGAAATTGGGTAATTGGCTGTCTAGTTAAATTATTAGTTACTTTATGGAGAGTGATAGGAAAAGGAGATGTTCTCTTTTTGTATGGACAATGGGGACACTAATTTGCACAAATATAATATATATAAATTAGTTTTATATTTGGTACCATTATACGTTAACATTACATTTAGATAAATATAATATTAATACAATTAAAAGTCTATTATTATAATAAAAAGCGTACCTTCCACATTTAATTCTCTCTGAATTTCTAGCCATGCTTGCAATTTTTTCACGTTATTTTTATAATGTGGATGGCTTATTAAATAAATAACGGGTCTATTTCTGATCTCTATGAGAAGCTTTTCGGTATATTCCACGCCCATCATTTAAAAAAACGTAGTTACGCTCAGTAGCTTTACCATGAATTGACACCAAAATTTGACAACTTTCTGACTTCTGATTGCTCCGTTTAAAATGACAACGTGATTTCGCATGCGCGATCCTTCTCAACCGTGTGTAGATTTCGAATCGTCGTCGCCTGTCAAAATCCAGGGCCGTATAGGGTATTTGGCTGTCAAGTCAAATTAAATACTTTTTACTAAACGTAACAGTAAGTTATAAATATGTATACAAATATAATCGATGATTAATAATTATTAATTATATTGACCAATTATTATTTATATTATGATTGGACAATTTCTATGGTTGGACAATTAAAGAGTGATTGTCATTTTTCATAATTGGACATATAAGTCGTGCAAAGGACACATTTGACGTTATTGCTGGACTGGTCGCCGAGTGCAGACCGAGGGTTCAGATTCAGCCACCTGTCACCGCTTCAACCCGCTGGTGAAGTGGTGTGACATTCATATCCTTCCTTTCCGGAGTACAATGGGGACACCGTGCTTTTCACACCTAAGGGCTCTTAAATTATGGCCTAGAATCAGTCGGGGAGTGCGAGATAGGCGGGCCGTATATGGCGGTATTTGGCTGTCAAGTCAAATTAATTAATTTTTACTAAACGTCTAATCAGTAAGTTATAAATAATAATATGTATACAAATATAATAAAGAGAAAAGAAGATGTACGACGGATGTGGCCCTGTGGAGAGGTTCCCTCCATCTGGCAGAAACTTGATACTCCGAAATTCATTAGGCATAACACATTTGACATTATTGGTGGACTGGTCGCCGAGTGCAGACCGAGGGTTCAGATTCAGCCACCTGTCACCGCTTCACCCCGCTGGTGAAGTGGTGTGACATTCATATCCTTCCTTTTCGGAGTACAATGAGGACACCGTGCTTTTCACACCTGAGGGCTCTTAAATTATGGCCTAGAATCAGTCGGGGAGTGCGCAATAGGAGGCGTGCGGTTTTGAGTAGGTGCGATGGCCGACCGGAGTGGTATTTGAAGGGACTACCGAAAAAAAGTAGGAGCGTGATCAGAATTCGACGTGTGTGGAGCCGTGGGCAGCAGCTATGTATAATACTAGCAGTTGCCCGCGGCTCCGCCCGCGTGGAATTCGGATTCCGTTCCCACTTTTTTTTCGTGCTAAAGTTCCCTCGGATATGGTCAGGAGTGATTGTCGAACTGAACTGAACTCTGACCCACTAAAAATGCATGCCGTCGCGGGTCTTTATTTGCTAGCCTATGTTACTCCCATTATTGAAATCAGTCAACAACAAACAAAAAAAAACAAGAAAAGGACTTTCCTCTTTAGAATATTAGTGTACCTAGATGTAGGTAATACCATCCTGTACAAAAAACTGTAGACGGCGAAAAAATAATCAAAGTAAAACTTTTTTACTGATCTTGATTCATTTGGAATTTAAAAGACCCCTAATGCGGCCCTGCAATTTACGTGTTACGTAAAATTGTCACGTGACAACACTGACAAAATAGCGGACGAAGCGCGGAGGTGTGAACGGCATAGGCGAAACTTGCGCGGCGAAAGAGATAGAAGATAGGTAAATCTATGCATTAGAACATGCCGTTTCGCTAGAGTTTCGCTCCTCGTACAACTGACAGAACATGGCGAAACGACCGCGGTTCCGCTATACGCGGTTTCGCGGCGGAGATGTGCTACAGGCGTTTGAATCCGTTTGTATTGATTTGTTTAATTTATAAGTAATTGGACTAGGTATGCGTTTATTGCACCAGATTTCAAGAAGTATATTATTTGCACATTATATTTTTTTAATTTACAGGGTCACTCATCTTTATAATAAATTAAAATAGACCAGGAAATTTATAAGAACCTTAATATCTATATCTTCCGTATTTACAACAATAAATATACTGTAGATTATTATTTTGTTTAATAAAATATGGTTGCAGTTCTAAACTACTTTAAGTGATAAAGAGTATTTTGTGTATTGATACCTACTCCAATGGATGTAGGTATAACAAACGAAATAGCAGTATCAATGTGGTATCAACTTACCCACTATGCCACTATTTATATTTTAATCTTTATGCACAAATTATAAAATAACTTAATTCCTTACGGAAATAACCTTACGGAAAATATGACAATGCGTAATCACCATTTTATTAGTTAGACAATTAGTTGAAGCTACACGATATTACTGACATTTCAGTAAGCTCATGAAGCGAAGTAGCAAAAGTGTGTTCGTAATCCATAGCCATTATTTTCCACCTATGTGTTAATGGAATGACGGACAGCCGAGCCTGTTATCGCCCATGTTTACTTTTGTAGAGTCCTTTACCATTACAGGCCCGACGAGTCAAAGTTTACCTTTACCATTACAGGCCCGACGAGTCAAAGTTTATATTCTAGGTTGTGCGTATACTAACCAATCAAATTTTCAGTAAAAATTAAGAAAGACTTATATTCACAACAATCAGTGATAAAAATGATATAAAATAAATATAGATATAATAATACACACTAGTTCATTTACATGATGTATAGGTTATACACAGAAATAGTAAGCAGAAATAGAAGCAAAATTAACCCTAAAAATCAACCAAAGAATGTTACTAAAACTATTGATAAGTTTCCGAAACAAATGATTTAATTTAATAAAATATTTTAAAATAGGAACATATAGAATTCTTTTTCTGTCCTTTACTCAGTTATAAAAACTTGTTTTTTGTTTACTAACTTTTTACGCTTGAGTTAAATTTTTTTGGAGTAGGTAGCTAATTTGTTTGGGTGAAAGTATTTGTTGAAGTTGACCTTCCATATATCATTGGTCATTTTTACTGATCTTAGTCTTTACAGAATAGAATAGTAAATCTTTAATGATTATTATAAAATCCGGTCGGTTCTGTGTATCTACGTATAGTGTGTTATGTCTAGACCGTCTAACCAATATTGATTCAAATGTTTCTTCAACCAACGTCAATAAAATTTTTTATTTGTTGCAGGGATTTTTGTTTCCATCACTACACGCATTAGTGGCTCGCTGGGCTCCACCGGCTGAGAAGGGCAAGTTCGTGAGTGCACTCCTCGGTGGCGCCATAGGGACGGTCGTCACTTGGTCGCTAACAGGACCTTTAATTGAAAACTTCGGATGGGATTACGCTTTTTATGTCCCTGGTAAGTGCCTACCTTTTATGATCCAAGCGGTTAATTAAGTTCGTAGATATCAAGGTAGATTAGTGATCGATTAACCGATTCGATGTGCGCACTTGCTTATTTTAATTGTTTTATAGCTGGTAGATAGTTGTACCATTAATTAACTCTGTGGCGTAGCGGTAGAACGTTCAACTGCTAAGTTCGCAGGTTCGGTGCCCGCTCAGTGCAATATTTGTAGGTAATGTGAATATTTTCAGTTTTTATTTATTTATTGTACCTATGTATTTGTCAAAAAATGTATCTAAGTATGTATATTCACAATTTAGAACCCATAACACAATTGTAAGCTGTGATGGTCTAGATAGCGCTATGTAGAATAGAGTACAATTTTAATTTATTATTATTTTCGATTACAATTTTAAATTAAGAATAAAATTTTGACAGCATCAGGTCATTAGATTTTTTTAAGATATCTGAGTTTATTACCTTATTCCATTCAAAAAGTTATTTATTATATACTCTTCTTCATTTTAATGAGATTTATATTTAGCAGCAGTGTCATGAACTCATGACTTGGTTTGAGTTGGTTAACTTCAGCTCAAAAATTAACGAGCAATTTTAAATGTATTTAATAATTTAAAATGCCCTCAAAAACTGAATAATTCATAATGCTCTTCTCATTATTCTTTAAGTTTAAAATAATAAATTATACGACCTTTTGCTCTACCATTTGATGACACATTGCAGTCGCGTTAAAAATATAGTTGCATTTACCTAAAGGTCACTGCTATACAAATTACATCATTTCTATCATCATTATCATCTTAAGCCCGTATTCTAGAGTGGTACTAAGTTCTGATTCTCGATTTATGTGTGTGAAAGGTCACTGCTATACAAATTACATCATTTCTATCATCATTATCATCTTAAGCCCGTATTCTAGAGTGGTACTAAGTTCTGATTCTCGATTTATGTGAGAATTGTACCTGTAGATAAATCTGTCAAATCTATCATTTTTTTTAATCTGTCTATACAAACCGAGATTCAAGACTTAGAAGTGTCGTTGCTACCGGTTGCATCCATCCGGCTTTATAGTTCAAAGCGAAGTTAGTTTTAATATTCTACAAATAAATATGTTTTAACTAGGTACTCTATAAATGTGAACTGTCAGTCCGATATACGACCGAAAGAATGCTTAGGCAGCTTTAATGAAATATTTGGACGGACACGCGTTTTTCTAGAGAAAAGATGAATAGGTAGGTTCCTAAGTACTTCAAAGTGTTAATCTTGATTCCTTCTGTTCTTGCTTCCCTGAAAGTTATTAGGAACTGTGCGTTGTGCATTTTCCATTGCCTCCTAAATTTAAAACCTCGTACAGTCAAGCACAACTTCGAACAAGTTCAACTGAGCTTCAGAGTCCAATGGTATGACAATAATAAGTTTTTAAATAACTTACGGTACCCGTCCTTAGCGGCAAAGCGTAACAATACATCACCGACCCGTTAGGTACTTCAATCGAATTTGCGTATTAAGTGCGATTTTATAAGTCAATTTGTAATGCATCGTGTGTTTAAAAATGCATGCGCGTGTGGATTGGTCCGCTCTTCTTAACGCGGTGAATGACCTCGAGAGGAAACAGCAGTAAGTTTCAAAACCCAGGCCCCCTAGACAAGTGACATTTTTTTTTATCTAGACAAGTGGCAATACGTTCCTCGTCATATGATGGAATAGAATGACAAATGTATAGGATTTGACGTTTTTGACATTCGTTGATGCCTGTCACATTCGTTGACGCATGTCATATACGTCAAATCCTATACATTTGGCATTCTAGAGGGGCTGAATGTTAAGGGATAGCGCACACACTACAAGGAATCGTTTCGTGCGCTTCGATGCAGTTGAAATAGTCCATTATATATTATTCACTAAAAACTTGCAATTTAAAACTTTTTAATTTTTTATGCCACTTAGGTGGCAGGACAAGCACACGTTATGCACCTTGATGGAAAAAGGTTACCGTGGCATATGGACGTTGGCAATACCAGAGGCGTCACACTCATGCTGCCAGCCCTGTAGAAACCTTTTAATGGGCATCTTGAAGAAATCCATATTGTAGTCACTTGGAAAAAGGAAGTAGGGTCTTGAGAGAAGAAGATTTTACGTTAGATTGAATGAATTCTTCAATTTGAATTTCATCATTACTAGTGAACGAATGTCTTTCTTTTAAAATATAGACGCAGAAATAAATCATAAAAATCGTGCACTTTCATATAGGACTTGTTAATTCATTTATTAAAATTTCATAAATCACTATGTAATGCTATAATACAATGCAATATTATGAAATGCCATAGAATTTATGTACACCTAAGTACATTATAAGTGTCTCTAGTATAAATAGCTACAACCCTTTGAATGCATGGAATGATTGATAATAATTTAGCCATTTGTCATCATATTTATGAGGAGAAGGATACTCAATAGGTTCGGTTGAAAAGGTATTAACGACTTACAACGTATTGTTAAAAAAATCCGACGTTTTGGTATTTTTTTCAAAACTTCTAATTAATTTAGTCTAAATTTCTAATGACATGCGCGGTGAATATTACAATTCTTGACATATTCATATACCCATGCTTAGGTATAAACATTTTTATATAACGTGTTAATAGATAAAATCTCTTGACTGTCGATCGTTTTCGCGAGTTGGGTATCCCGCGGAATGCTAACAGTTATATTTTAATTTGTAGTAGGTACCTAATCTAATCTATTAATATTTATAAATGTATTTGGGTGGTAGGTACCATATCGTTCTACTAAGAGGTTAATTATGTTGAAACATTTTATCTTAAAACACAAGATAAAATTATTTAATTAGCTTGAATATAGACAATGTAACGGTTGCATAGATACTCAATAATACCTATATGTTTTAACCGATCCGGAAGGTTCTGTAAAAGTCTAAAAATGTCCAGCCTCGAATTTGGGTCGAGATCGTAAGACGTTCATAATATCTTGAAACGTCTAAGGCGTCTAAGTCTCGAACCGTCCTTAAAGTAGAATGTTTAGTAGTTACCTAGTAAAATATCTAGATGAGGTTGCAGGCAAAAGCTAGTTTTGAACAAGCACATTAAGATTTTTCGCTTATTCAAAAGTGCCAGTAATCAAAATTACTAGTAGGTATTCCTCTTAACTTAACCCCTCCAGCTAAGCTAAATCGCTTATGTTAGGAGTGGGTTCAAGTTGTTAGTGTAATGTAGGGTTGCCATACGTCCCCGTACGCCGGGACATGTCCCCGTTTGAGGCCTGGTGTCCCGGCGTCCCGGCCAATAAGCAAATTGTCCCGGTTAAACATTTTTGGTATTGTATTAGAGAGCTGGACTTGGTTGGTAAACAGTAATAAACCTACAATAAACGCGACTAAGTAGCTAGGCTATTAATACGTAGATAGAACGACGAAAGCGCTGATATTTTTCCATACATGAATATGTTAATGAGTAATAAAGACCCCGGGGCCGCTGATTTTACGAGAAAAACGCAATGGAGGACAGATGGCGCTCATACTTCCAACGACATGCTGAATAAGCAGCAAGAGGTGCATCCACCAGACCTCTTTCCGAAACAAGGACTAGTGCCACCGATAACGCCTGCAGAAGTACAAGTTGGCCTCGACGAAGTCCCCATCGAGGCTTGGAAGGCAATGGGTGCATTGGGTGCTCGTGGTGTGAGCATTCTAACAAATCTGTATAACCGCATACTTCTCACCGTGAGATCCTGAGCCAATGGAGACTGAGCTTCATTACGCCAGTATTCAAAGGCAAGGGATCGGTGCAGGAGTGTGGTAGTAACCGCGGTATAAAGATAATGTCCCACACCATGAAGCTGTATGAGCAGATAATCGACTCCCGGATCCGACAGGAGAGTACACTCTCGGAGTGTCAGTATGGGTTTCGTCCCGGGCACGGGATCATGGATCCGGTGTTCGCCCTAAGGATTGTGGTGGGGAATACAGGGCGAAGAACACGCCCCTGCACTGCCTATTCTTAGACATGCAGAAGGCCTTCGACTGTGTTCCTCGCGCGGTGATCTTGTGGGTACTGTGGGCTAAGGGAGTTCCAGAGACCTACATTGACACCATCCAAGATATGTATCATGATTCTGGTTCCGTGGTTCGGAGTGCTTTTGGTGACTCAATAGCCTTCCCCATCACCATCGGAGTACACCAAGGATCCGTCCTTAGTCCTTACTTGTTCAGCTCGGTATTAGACGTCTTGTTGGACAGTATCAGAAAACCACATAAGCAGCCTCCGTGGTTGCTCATGTATACTGATGATATTGCGCTAAAGGACGCGGACAGGAGCAGATGGTGCAACACGGGAAAGTGTGGAAGGAAGTGCTTGAGAACCGTGGTATGAAGCTGAATGTAGCGATGACAGAAAGTTAAGCGTTAAACTCGACAGATTTCACACCGGTCCGCATAGGCGATGATTCGGTTTAAGTACCTGGGATCTGTACTAGGGCACGCATTGCTTCCGCGTGGGCCCGGTGGTGAGAAATGACTGGCGTCACGGGTGATCCCAAAATGCCAGTCAGGTTGAAGGGGCAGGTCTATAAGACGATCATTAAGCCTGTCCTCTTACATGGTTGTGAGAGCAAGAGCGTAAGCACGTAAGAGCTGCATGTCACGGAGATAAAAATGCTGCGTGAGGAACTCTTGCAGCCGCGGCAGCCTTCATGTCCATGACATCGCAGATAAAATGCAAGAAAGCCGCCTTCGCTGGTGCGGCCACGTCTTGCGGCAACCGCCAGGATACGTGGGTAGCAAATGCCTGACAATGGCGCCCCCGCCGGGTCCAGGTAGAAGTGATAGGCCCAAGAAGTCCTGGCTTGACGTCGTGGAGAGTGATATGCGTGCAAATGGTCTCACTACCACTACCATGGACGCCCAAGATCGTGTCAAGTGAAGGAGGAACAGCCGGAAGGCAGATCCTGAGCTCCGAGGTCATCTTGGCCAGGGATGCAATCGGGAGAAAGCGTCTACATGAAGATGATGTTTAACTTAATGTTGATTTCGTCAAAATATTTTGTACAATTATCAGAAGTTAATTCTGATAATTTTTTGCCTTTCAGAAAACATAGGAAGCCCGGGTCGCTGCCCGCTTGTTTAATGGCAGTGTTAAAAGTTGTTGTAATAAAAGTTCCTATTTTTCTACCTTTACAAATTTTTCTTCAAATGTCCCGGTCTGGGTCCCCACACTTATGGCAACCCTAGTGTAATGGTCAGGTTTCGATCCGGGGGGTCTCTCGTTCGTAAGACAGACTGATGCTTCCTTTACTCGTGAGAGTCGTATGACTGAGATATACTCTTGACGTATAGTGTGATTTTGTATGTAGGTATGTGTGTGATTACCGAAGCAGGTTTTCTTACCATTCGGTTATAATTTATTAACAGCCGATTAATTCACCAAGAGTAGAGATGTCTCGAACAGGTACGAAAATAAGACTTCACATATTTAGTTTTTTTTTATAAATCAATAGTGCAGTTATTTTAAAAAGAAAACAAGATTAATTACAGAATGTGTGTCTCCTAGCCGTTTAATTAAATGGCTGAATATCATTCAGGCCGTTAATTGAACGGCTGATTAAGCTAGTTGGCGGCGACATATAACATACTAGCTGTCCCGGTAAACTTCGTACTGCCCAATTTTTCCCGTTCCCGCTGCACTTATAAACCTTCCCTGGACATCCACGAACATTTCAAGACTAAAATTAGCCAAATCGGTTCAGCCGTTCTTGAGCTATAAACTAACAACGAAAAGTGGCATTGATTTATATATATAGAGATATTTAATTAGTTTTAGTTGATTAGTGACACCTCTCTGCGGAAACTCACCCTAACCACCTCCTCTATCTCGCATGCATCCATACGATTTACATGATAAATAAGGTGCCCACATGTGCAAATTATCTGCAGGTTTTTTTCCGCCATTTTATGCAAATCTGTACAAAACTAACTAAGTTTTATTTGCACGAAAGAAGAGTTTGCATGCGTGCAGTGCACATGCACGAAGCAGCGCATTCTCGTTTGGTCATAGTCCGCCTGACTGGTCAAATATGGATTAAGACCTCACCATTAATCAAGTGATAAAGGACATCATTCAGATTGGGCTAATTTTTATTTTGCCGGCCAAAGAAAAAAAATACAATATTCGGTTAGAGCTTGTTCTTACTAACATTTTTTATTAGTGCGTCGAAGTTGAGGGACCACTTCCAATGGTTTTATTAGAGTTTAAAAATCTTAAAAATATACACTTTTTATGATACGAACTATTCAAAATAAATGAAAAATATTGTTATACATTGGAAGAATAGTTAATAAAAGCAATAAAAAATAAACCCCATACTGCATATTGTTGTTTTTCGTCCATTTATTTACGGCTAAAATTAAAAGTGTCGATTAAAGAAAATAAAATCCGCTAGAATTTTTCCTTATTAGCATTTTTTATTATGGCGTCAAAGCTGAGGGACCACTTCCCTCAGTTTTATTTATATTCGAAAATCTTGAAAACATACATTTTTTATGATACGAACTATTGAAAATGAATTAAAAATATTGTTCTATATTGGAAGAGTAGTTCATATAAGTAATAAAAAATAAACCGCATATTACATATCGTTGTTTTTCATCCATTTATCTAGGTTAAAAATTGAAAGTGCCAGTCAAAGAAAACAAATGTGATATTCCGCTAGAGCTTGTACGCGTTTGCATTTTTATTATGGTGTCAAAGCTGAAGGACAACTTCCCTTGGTTTTTTTTTTTGAGTTCAAAAATCTTGGTTATAATACATTTTTTTAAACGTATTATTGAAAATGAATGAGAAATATTGATTTATATTGGTTAAAGGTGCATTTCCAATTATTGAACTTAGTAAATGTGTTGATCATATTCCACAGTTACAAGGCACTAATGGCAATGCCATTCCTTTTCAATTATTTATTTTATTTAAAATATACGTTTCCGAGATTTTTGAACTCAAATAAAACCGAGAGCAGTATTCCCTCAGCTATGATGCTATAGTAAAAATGTCAATGAAGACAAGCTCTAACGGAATATCATATTATTTTTCTTTGGCTTCACTTTCAATTTTTGGACCTAACTAACGAAAAACAGCGATATGCAGTATGGGATTTATTTTTTATTGCGTTAAACAACTATTCTTCCAATATAGAACAATATTTTTCATTCATTTTCAATATATAATATCATAAAAATTATATGTTTCTAAGATTTTTGAACACCAATAAAACTGAGGGCAGTGGTCTCTCAGCTTTGACATAGTAATAAAAAGTGCTAATAAGGACAAGCTCTAGCGGAATATCATATTTGTTTTCTCTGACCGGCACTTTCAACTTTGGATCTCAATAAATGGACGAAAAACAACAATATAAAGTACAGGGTTTATTTTTATTGCTTTTATTAACTATTCTTCCAATGTATAGCAATATTTTTCATTTATTTTCAATAGTTCGTATCATAAAAAGTGTATATTTTAAGATTTTTAAACTCTAATAAAACCGTTGGAAGTGGTCTCTCAACTTTGACGCCATAATAAAAAATGTTAGTAAGAACGAGTTCTAACGGAATATCGTATTTTTTTCCTTTGGCCGGCACTTTCAAAACTAGCCCAGATTTGTATGGAGAGTGAATGTTGTCCTTTAATTTACTGATTTGATGTTATTTTGAAAACACCTTGTCTTTTTCATATTCTTGTCTGTATAATATTATCTTGGACAGATATTTTTTTGATAAGCTGAAATACTATTATTTCGCAGTAGTTACTTGGAATAAAATGAGGACAAGGTCTAAACAAGTGTGGAGATATATTATCTCCTAGTATGACCTAATAGTTACAATGTTAGGTCGCAATAAAATTAAAAGCGTGACTGTACATATCTGCACATCGCGACCTAGGGTATGTTCGTGAATCTCGCGATTATGCCATAATTATATCGCCCGTAGCACATCTCCGCCGTTTCGCGGCGGACAGCGGAACTGCTAGTTGAGTTTCGCTGTGTTCAAGTGTAGCTGGAGCAGCGGAACATGAGCGGAACTTGACACTTGTTATCTAATATGGAGCGCGTACCCGAATCTAACTGGTCCGTGTAGAACGCATGCGCCAACTACCTGACTTCTGATTGCTCCGTTCAACATGATAACGTCTTTTTCGCATGCGCGAACTTGATACCGTGCGTCAAGAACTTTCAAAATCAACAGGGCCGAAATTGGGTAATTGGCTGTCTAGTTACTTTATGGTGAGTGATAGGGAAAGGAGATGTTCAGAGCTCACTGGAGAGATTTTGTGCTGTCAGTGGGAAGATC
Source organism: Eilema depressum (assembly GCA_914767945.1). Taxonomy (NCBI): domain Eukaryota; kingdom Metazoa; phylum Arthropoda; class Insecta; order Lepidoptera; family Erebidae; genus Eilema; species Eilema depressum. Next base: position 10,091,575 of record OU612026.1, read on the forward strand.
AAAGCTTGTCCTGCTTTGTCTTCTGCGCTGACGGTACAAAAAACTGTTTGATGATTGAAGCTCTTCACCATCATCATCCTTCAGTCTTAAGAAATCACTTTTTGTAAACTAACGCCTTGAAAATGCCGCAGTGGAGTTTGTTGCGCTGCCGTTTCTTCTCCACTAGGGCACTAACGCCTAGGAAGTAGTGGTAAGCGTACAGATGAAATTCGACTAAACGAACACCCATCCAATCAGCAACCGCGCCTGGGTAGCTTAACCACTGGTCGTTTACTGAACAGTGAGCATCATACGGTTTGAAGGTCAAAGTCACAATTTTATAGAAAACTAAATATCTCACAATAGATAAAACTATTATTTGTCTATTTTACGACTGCTGCTCCTCCCGCGTGGAATTCGGATTCCGTCCCACTTTTTTTTCGTGCTAAAGTTCCCTCGGATATGGTCAGGAGTGATTGTCGAACTGAACTGAACTCTGAATCACTAAAAACGCAATGCCGTCGCGGGTCTTTATTTGCTAGCCTATGTTACTCCCATTATTGAAATCAGTCAACAACAAACAAAAAAAAACAAGAAAAGGACTTTCCTCTTTAGAATATTAGTGTACCTAGATGTAGGTAATACCATCCTGTACAAAAAACTGTAGACGGCGAAAAAATAATCAAAGTAAAACTTTTTTACTGATCTTGATTCATTTGGAATTTAAAAGACCCCTAATGCGGCCCTGCAATTTACGTGTTACGTAAAATTGTCACGTGACAACACTGACAAAATAGCGGACGAAGCGCGGAGGTGTGAACGGCATAGGCGAAACTGCGTGGCGAAAGAGATAGAAGATAGGTAAATCTATGTATTAGAACATGCCGTTTCGCTAGAGTTTCGCTCCTCGTACAACTGACAGAACATGGCGAAACAACCGCAGTTCCGTTATACGCGGTTTCGCGACGGAGATGTGCTACAGGCGATGTAGGTGTATAATCTCTAATGAATGACCTAGTGAGGTCAATGCAATGATAGAATCACAAAATGGGTGGATTCCTAAGGTAAAGAATAAATAGCTATTAAGTAGTTCAGATCGTTAAAGCTATACTATCACTGCTAAGGAATCGGCCTTACAATCGAGAAGAGATGTAGATGTAGGGTGTAAATCCACATCCCTCTTAACCGCCTAGAGAATATCTACTGAACTCATTGAGACGAATGGCTATTTCATAACAAAACGCTGTCTTTAAATTTATAATTATGTGCTTATTTAAATAGCGATACAGGTAATACTAGTGTTACTAATTTAGCTTTCTTATTACCCTGTCTCGATTTAAATTCTTCGCCATCCGTGGTGATTTCTCCATAAATTGAAGCGTGATGTGCTTCTAGATGACTTTGAGACAGTTATTAATTGAATTTATTTGATTGTCTTTGAAGTTTTTAAATTTTTGTAAAAGGAGAACATTCACTCTCCATACATATCTGGGCTAATTTTGAAAGTGCCGGCCAAAGAAAAAAAGTACGATATTCCGTTAGAGCTTGTTCTTACTAGCATTTTTTATTACTGCGTCAAAGTTGAGAGACCACTTCCAACGGTTTTATTTGAGTTTAAAAATCTTAAAAATATACACTTTTTAAGATACGAACTATTAAAAATAAATGAAAAATATTGTTCTACATTGGAAGAATAGTTAATAAAAGCAATATAAAATAAACCCTATACTGCATATTGTTGTTTTTCGTCCATTCATTTAGATCCAAAATTGAAAGTGCCGGTCAAAGAAAACAAATATGATATTCCGCTAGAACTTGTCCTCATCAGCACTTTTTATTATGTCGTCAAAGCTGAGAGACCACTGCCCTCGGTTTTATTGGCGTTCAAAAATCTTAGAAACATGTAATTTTTATGATACGATATATTGAAAATGAATGAAAAATATTGTTCTATATTGGAAGAATAGTTATTAAACGCAAAAACAAATAAACCCCATACTGCATATCGCTGTTTTTCGTTAGTTTATTTAGGTCTAAAATTGAAAGTGCCGGCCAAAAAAAAAAAATTCCGTTAGCGCTTGTCCTTATTGGCATTTTTATTATGGCGTCATAGCTGAGGGAACACTGCTCTCGGTTTTATTAGAGTTCAAAAACCTTGGAAACGCACATTTTCAATAAAATAGATAATTGAAAAGGAATGATAAATGTCGTATTATATTGGAAGAATAGTTGATAAAAGCAATAAATAATAAAGCAATAAAAATAAGCATATAAAAATAAAATACATGAGCAATAATACTGTTTCATTGCACTTCACCCTTCTTGTTTTATCTATGATAATGTATGTATAATGTTGACGAATTTAATTTTTAACCTAGATAAATGGATGAAAAACAACGATATGTAATATGCGGTTTATTTTTTATTACTTATATGAACTACTCTTCCAATATAGAACAATATTTTTCATTCATTTTCAATATATCGTATCATAAAAATTATATGTTTCTAAGATTTTTGAACGCCAATAAAACCGAGGGCAGTGGTCTCTCAGCTTTGACGACATAATAAAAAGTGCTGATGAGGACAAGTTCTAGCGGAATATCATATTTGTTTTCTTTGACCGGCACTTTCAATTTTGGATCTAAATGAATGGACGAAAAACAACAATATGCAGTATAGGGTTTATTTTATATTGCTTTTATTAACTATTCTTCCAATGTATAACAATATTTTTCATTTATTTTCAATAGTTCGTATCATAAAAAGTGTATATTTTTAAGATTTTAGAACTCTAATAAAACCGTTGGAAGTGGTCCCTCAACTTTGACGCACTAATAAAAAATGTTAGTAAGAACAAGCTCTAACCGAATATCGTATTTTTTTTCTTTGGCCGGCAAAATAAAAATTAGCCCAATCTGAATGATGTCCTTTGTTTTTTAATTTATTTTTCTTTGAATTTATTTTAAATTTAAATTTAATTTAATATATTTTTTGTGTAAGAAAAGCGGTAGTTGTGATAATATTGTTTAGATTTTATATTATTATCATATATTCAGATAGTGTATGTTGTCATTACCAACATTTTCTGCAATGGGCAAAATGTATATGACCCCTCTGACTTACGTGTGTATTTGTGATTTTCCCCTTTTTCTACTATCTATCACTACCCAAAATATTATTTTTTAACATAATATTTTATTGCTAAAATAATTCCTTTTACAGGTGTGATAACAGTCGTATGGTGTATACTATGGTGGTTTTTGGTTTACGACTCCCCTGTGCAACATCCTCGCATCTCAGACAGCGAGAAGAAGTACATCCTGGATGCTATTGGTGACAAGGTCAACCAAAGCAAGGCTACCAAGGTAGGATACCATAATTACTTCTCTATCTAGTTATTCTTAGTTGGCATACTCTAAGTTTTTTTCCTTGGAAATGACAAGACAGAGACGTTCAGGACATCACATCTATGCTAATATTATAAGAGGAAAAATTGATATTTTCGTATGTAACGAATAAACTCAAAAACCACTAGACCTATTTCAAAATTTTTTTCGCCAGTAGGAAACTATATTATCAGCCCCTCTAGACAAGTGGCAATTCATCAACCGGCGTTTTGTAGAATAGAATGCCAAATGTATGGGATTTGACGTATATGACAGGCGTCAACAAATGTCAAAAACGTCAAATCCTACACATTCGTCATTCTATTCCATGATACGCCGAGCAACGAATTGCCACTTGTCTAGGGGTGGCAGGTAACAACATAAGCTATATCATGACATGACTCATCAGCGATGAACGGGATCAGAACACCACGCGGCCAGAGTCGCGAGCACAGCTAGTAAGTAATAATATAAATAAACTTCATTAAAAACATTGACGAGATAACAGGGAATAAAAATAATAAAAAGTAATGAAATTGAATCGATGAAGTCAAAATGGTTTTATCGTTATTCTAAGGAAGCTACTTTCTACAAAAACACTTAGTGCGCAACAAGTCTAGCCTCATAATATTAAATAGCATCCTGGCCGATAGTGCCCGGTGCAAGTGCAAGCAAGCAAGTGATTATGGAAATAAGTACCTAATAAGTAGCGTAGCGTGGCGTAAGTGGCGTAGCGGTAGAACGTTCAACTGCTACGCAGGAGGCGTGGGTTTGGTTTCTGCTGAGTTCAAATACTTTTATGCATGTGTCTATTTGCACTGGTCTGGGTGTTTCTGTGTTCATTATGTATGTATTTACAAAAAAAATAACTAAGTATGTGCATTCTAGATTCCTTAACACAAGCTAGTTAAACTAGTACGGGTCTAAATAGCGTCGTGTAAGGATGATGAGTGACGTGACGATTGTTGTGGAGTATAACTTAAACCGATTCCAATAATAAACGATAATTTAAGACTAATTAAGACATTTATTTTAAGGCCTATATTAAAGATGGAGTCTCCTTTTAATGCCTCACCACTTCTAAATTATTTAGCTTAGCTGGAGGGGTTAGACTGAATATTAGTAATTTTGATTATTAATATCCTTTTTTTCTTAAAGAATTAATTATATAATTAGCACCACTAATTGCAATCATATTTCCTTAAGCGCCCAATTTTCTTGCTAGTAATAAATTGTTATCTCGCCATTCTCACCATAACATAAAATTATTATCTTGATGGTAATGTGATTGAAAATAATTAAATATTCAGTTTGTGTATAACCTTGTTGTGATGACGTAGGTTCAATATTGTGTTCGGAAAACAATATCAAGAGCCGTATTTATTTGTGGGTAGGTAGGTATAAGATGACGAAAGATAATGATGATAATGAATAAACATAAAGAAAGAAAAGGTACAAACTTTTTAAGGGTTAGTTTTGAAAACAAGTTATTTGTTTTAAAATCTGTCATCAAGCAGGAGTATGTAGATTGTAGGAGGTACAAAACATTAAGACAGATTGATTTGGTGGTAACAAAAAAGTGTAAAAATAAGCAGATCTTTAAAAAGTAACTGTATTTGCTCTGTACCAGACACGCAGGTCGCGAGTTCAGAACCAACATACTTGACCCAAAAAGTACCACTTCGATAAAAATTTCCAATGTATATAGAACTAGCTGTTGCCCGCGGCTCTGCCCGCGTGGACTTTTGATCCCGTACCCGCTGCTGTCCCTTACTCATAGCGTGATAGCCTATGATAATAACAAATAATGTGACTTTCTATTGGTAAAATAATTTTGAAAATTGGTACAGTAGTTCCAAAGATTACCCCCTACAACGTCACAAACTAAAAAGTAAAGTAGGTATATGTCGCAGTAAGATAGATAAAGCCGTAATATAGTTATATCCCTAGGGATATAATTATATACCGTAACATAGTTATAGTGTCCACTCCGCCCAATCAGACTTGGATAGATTAGGTTAGAAGGCTTAGAAGTTCGTGGTTTTTTTTATGACCATCAAGAAATTGAAGTCTCGTTTCACTAAACTTAATCTGGTAATATAAGTATATAACTAAACTTGGACCGTTTTATAACTATATTCCTAGTGAGATAGCAATGAATCGCTTTCGTATAACTATGTTACGGTATATAACTATATCCCTAGGGATATAATATAACTATATTACGGCTTTATCTAACTTACTGCGACATATATACTATACTAGTGTATTATATTATCTGTGATATACTATAGATATGTTAATTATAAAGAAACCAAACAATTCTTATTCTCTTCTTCATGCATAAAAACACGATACTTATCTAAAAGTAGAACTAGAAGAAGACAAGCATATTTTCAGGTTCGTAGTAAGTAAAAAGACGTGTACCTAGCGCACGTCTTTACCAATATCTAAGATGAGGTCATCGTTTGCAGTAGAATTGTTTTCTTTTTTTTAAGAACCTGGCAAAGTCAATAGTGGGTCAAATACTCAAGTCAGTGGTTCTGAATCTTTGACCCTAGCGTACCTACCATTTCTTTTATTTTTGCGTATGTTTTTGATGCAGTTTGCATTTGGTGCCAAAAATATGTCCGTGCAATTAAATAACCTTACTTTAGCTCTGACCTCAATGTAAGGTACCTACGTGATATTTTTTTGGTTTTAACAACTATCGAGTCGTGAGATGTTTTTTTGCCGTAGGTCAACCGACGAGGAAAGATCTATGAGGTTAAATAACATTTTATGTCGATCTTAGTTCCGGTAAATATTAGGGGTAATTGTTCTGAGATTGCATAGATGAAATTTTGGGATGTTTTATTCGATATTTGCTTAAGATTAATGTTCTTTATGCTTGTGATTTTATTGACCAACTTGACACTTGTTTTTAGTCTTAATATTTGCCCAAGATCTAAAAATTACCATTACTTGAGGTATGTTATTAATAGCATTAACGTACCTAATTCCTTCAGATTTCTTTGCTTATATTCAGTTATTATTCTATATACATAACTAGTTACTAGCAGGTACTAGTATTTTGACTTACCCGTCCAACTAAGCAAAACGATTAAACTTGATAGGTTCAATAGGTACCTAACTATTGTGCGCCACAGTTGTGCATTCTATGTATTAATTTTAAAAGGTACCTATTTTTTATCGTATTTTTTTTCATATTTTCAGATCGTGCCACCATTCAGGCAGATTTTGACTTCATTCCCGTTCCTCGCTATGGTTATTCTACATTACGGCAGCAACTGGGGCCTGTACTTCGTGATGACCGCCGCACCCAAATACGTGTCAAGCGCTCTCGGCTTCAACTTAACGTCCACCGGCACTCTGTCCTCATTGCCGTACCTCGCTAGAATGATATTCTCTCTCATATTCGGAGCCATCGGCGACAGGTACGAAACCGGATTATATTTAAATTTGCTGCCATTGTTTAAATTGTAAAGCTCATTCACATGTGAATCATGTGAATGACACACTGCGATCAGAGAGGTGATTAAGAGCATCGCTTCTAATATTTTAACAACATGACGTCGTTCAATATTATGGTCAAATTCTAATTTTTACGCATAATGAGCTTACCAATTTTTGCACATTTCAAAAAGTATTTCGCTTAGGTCCAGAAATACGCGGATCTTGACATTTTGGTGTACATAAGTTACATATTCCGGTGTCATTGTGAGACAGTCGTGACTTAATACTTCTTCCTGCTGTGGGCGTATCATTAATAAACAACAATGGCGCAACGTTACACTGCGGTTTCAATTGTTCAGAAAATGAATGTTCATCGGAATTTTCCATTTCCTAAGCGGACATTTATATTTTTATGTGACTTTGGAATTTGCATCTCAGAGTATGAATGAATCTCATTTATCAAAAGCAGTATTAATCACCTGCTTTTTGTAAGGCAATCTTCTGAATAATCATAATTCTTTTGTTTTATAATTTATAATAGTTAATCACTAATTAATGATGGTAATAAAACAATCAGAACGTTTTTTCTTGTCATCCATTTGTTATTTTATAGAAGTTTCCAGAGAGTTTACTTGTTTTACCTGTATTCAAACAAATATCTTTCTTGATAGTCGAGAACTACTTTCGCCCAATATATTTGTAGACATATTATTTGCCTTGAGGGGCCATCATTGCTTTGAGGGGCTGAATTAGAAAACTGCTTCATAATGCATCCAAGGGAATATAAATGACTTGTCGACAGCCTCCGTGGCGTAGCGGTAGTGAACGCGGCCGCTACGCAAGTGGCGCGGGTTCGATCCTCGCTCAGTGCAAATATATGTGTGCATAAAATATGGATATTTGCATTGGTCTGGTCGTGCCTCGGAGAGCACGTTAAGCCGTCGGTCCCGGTTGCCATAAAAACAACTATGGCTGAGTTACGGGTAGTTGGTGCCCTAAAAAGTCCAAAAAACAACGGTCTAGCTGCAAAGCTTCGATATCGCCTAATGTTAACATTGGGTTGTGGAGGTCAGATGACAATCGCTTCACGGAAAATATCGAGGTCTAGTCAAATCTGTAGTTAAGACTGGTTAAGCGGACCCCAGACTCCGAGCTGAAAAGCTTCGGATGCGACTGGGAATTAACGCTAGGAGGATTGATTGATAAATGACTTTGTCTCTTTTTATCCTTTCGGTGCAGCTTCTGGATAGTATTTATTCTACCAAGGAATAAGTATCCTACTCTTTGATTTATTCAGTTTCTATATTTATACTATGTTATACATTGTGTGTGGACATCTTTTTCTGTCCAACGGACAAAAAAAATGGGTACCTATTTATAGGAGGAAAAAATAGTTAATAATGAATAATGTAGCCTGATTATTTAATACCAATGACATTGATTTTAGTAGTTAAGAACAAAAATTACATAACAGTTCAATAGCGGGTCGGAAAAGGCACCGTAGTAAGAGAGTTTGGTTACATTTTCTGTAAATGAAATATTTGAATGATTAGAATTTCTCTTGAAATGGGCTACTTTTTGTGTTAGGTAAGTAATCAAAAACATAAATATTGTTACAGGATCGTGAAACAAAATGTGGTCTCCACAACGTTCATGAGAAAGTTCTTCTGCCTGTTCTCCCACGTCGTGCCTGGTTTGCTGCTCATCGCGCTGGGCTACACTGGTTGTGCGCCCATCCTCTCCGTAGCTCTCATCACATTCTCCATGGGCTCGAACGGAGCTGCGACGCTAACTAACCTTGTGAACCATCAGGATCTTGCACCAAATTTCGCTGGTACCCTATACGGTATTGCGAATGGAATCGGAAACACAGCTGGATTTGTGACGCCACTTGTGACTGCCTACTTTACTAAGAATGGAGTGAGTATTTTTAGTTTTTAGTAAATTATGTTTTAGTTCAGATTGATTTAGGTATTAGATGCTTAATAATTTGTATTTGGTGAAGATCAAAGGCAAATGAAAAGGATTCGTTAATTGTTACCAAGTGTGCCATGGTCATGATGATGACGATTGCCGTTGGTACGTTCGTTATTTAGCCATGAGCTGTTTATACTTTTCCTCAGAATGCGTTTACTAATATTTGCAATCTTTGCGTACTGAAATAAATGGTCGTATGTTACCTAAATATCATTCATAGGACTTTGTACTCGCTTCTAGATGGTTAACTGAAAATCTTTTATTAATTTAATCTTGCACGTCATTTCAGAATGGTTTCGCGGAGTGGCGTCCAGTATTCATAACAGGAGCATCCCTATATATCGCATCAGCGGGTTACTTCATTCTATTCGGTACCGGCGACACACAATCATGGAACTATGTCGCGCCTGTTGAGGACGAAGAGGACAAAAGACGTCCAGACGAAAATGACACAGATACCACCACAACCACTGTTTCTAACGAACCTAAAACATAGACTATGTGATTATTGTAAAAGAAATAGGTCCATGCTGCAGGTCTAGTATGGGATACCGTGACAAAGACAAGGCAAGGAAATATGTATTAGAAATTACAAGATTTTTTAATATATTGTTCTATCACGATAACCTATACTGCGTACCCAGATACAAATCGGCTGTAGTTTGATCATACAAATATCGCCGACTAATATAAGTTTAGTAGTTTTATTTAAGTTTGTATATTTTCGCCATATTTTTTTAGAAGGTTTGTATGAGTGTTATAGTGTAAGTAATTGAAAATTACCGCTACACCTTGAATAGTTGTAAAGGACAAAAGTTAATTCGATAATAATCATCAAATACTGAGTTCCTTTTATATTTTTAGCGGATATTAATGTAATACATTCCATTACTATAGAAAAATTGTCATGCCTCTATAAATGTATCTTTGCAAATTCTACTATTTGGTCTACCTTACTTATTAGGTAGATATACTAATTTTAGTTAAACATTCCGTTTCTAAGACTCAGTAGGAATTAACTGAAAATAATATCAAGCTATCAATACAGTTTTATTATATTAGCAAAATGAAGTAAATTTAAAGGCTCAGGCGAGGAAGGTCTCGCCTGAGCCTTGGCGATGAAGGCTCGATATTTTTATCCTAAAATGGGTATCTATAATAAGTAACAATAGGACGATCGCGATATTCATTTATAAAATTCTTAACAATGGTGAATTAACCTAGGCTTGTCAGTCTGTAATACCATGTTATTATTATTTATGGACCATGACGAATTCTACAGCATTTCTGTATGTGTTACTTTATCATAATGTTAAGTTATTCTATTGTTAATCAATATCAGCGAAAATAATATTTCAATCACATATTTGTATCTGTGAGAGATTTATGGCTGAAGTTAACAGTAAAACGAATTTATAACCTTCAAGGTATGTCTAGACGTGCTCGATCGGCGTGGTCAATAGACCAAGACTCTTTTATAGGGCATGTCAAAGGATGCGTTGGTGCGAAACAAAAGTTGACGGTCGACTTCACCGAACTTCACACAACTAAGTAATATGTGAATTGTATCGTCGTGATATTCCTTTCATACATACATACAATCACGCCATTATCCCCAGAGGGTTAGGTTAGAGAGAGAACGATGACCAGATTAAACCTATCGAGGCCAACCGTGCAGATCTTGAGGCACCTTTATATTTAGATGGTGTTTATGAATCCTGACTCATAAACACCTTGACAACTTTATTGTATTCGTAGGGACACGTATCTTGGACCTAAATCGCGAGACAAACGCTCAAATCTATGCTTGGTGAATTTAAGCTGGTCCATCGCAGCAGCTATGTGCTATCCTCAAAACACACCCAAGAAACGTGTAGGTACTGGGCAGAGTACCACTGGTCTAAAACTAAAACTAGTACATATCTGAGCCGCTAGTTCTTAAAACGGTTCAGATATGAGCTAGTTTTAGTTTTACACCAGAGTGGAGTGTTACGGGTTACGGCGCATAATATACCTTCTGTAATGTAATGTACATTACGCCATGTATCGAAATTCTATGTGTGAGCTGTTCTTTGCTCGCTTTGTAACTATGTCGTTGCATACCGCTGTGTATCATTGGTTAGTAGCACATAGCAAACACAGAGAGGAGGTGTTGTCAAACACAAAGTGTTGCCATCTAGCATTGAATTGCAATGCGCATATTTCTCAGTAAAATGCCGACAATATACTGATTAAGGTCAGGCCTACTAACTGTGATAGCATCAGGACGTAGTTGAGAATCACTATACGCAGTTACATAGGCCTCCTCCTCTCTGTGTTTGCGCTGTGGTCAGTACAAACTTTAAAACTAATTATTAAATTGCGCGTGCGTGATATAACAGTGACTAGACATGCGCGATATAACAGTGACTAGACATGCGCGATATAACAGTGACCAGATATGCGCGATATAACAGTGACTATGACATGCGCGATATAACAGTGACTAGGCATGCGCGATATAACATTGACTAGACATGCGCGATATAACAGTGACTAGACATTTCATAGTTAACATTATCCTTAGGAAAAAAGAATCAGGGTTTGAACTTTGAAGTGTTGTATGTACTACAATGTGTTTTGAGATGTTATTGTATTATCGATATTTATAGGTAGGTAGTTTGTAGTATCTTCTTTTGAGCAAATATTAGCAGAAATTGTAAAAGCGTCTTATTAAATATTTGACTAAGTAATATATTGTTGTAGGGTGCAAATATTAGTTAATGATAAGATTGATGCTCATATTGCTTATACTCTGATTGTAGTTGCACCTGTTTAAATGGGTAAACCATGATTTTCGTATGACAAACATGTGCTTTTGTAAATATATGAAATATTTTACTAAATGATCACCAGTTTATTAAGCTTATTTGCAATATTTAGGTTTGTTTTATTTGTGACTGTGATGATGATGATAATGATGAGAGTGAAATACGATAATTTTATAAGGAATGATTAAATTATTTTAAACTGAACATCTTGTTTTTGTTATTAATTTAAACATATATAGGTGCACTCAGTTACACTTCTTTTCCATTGGGGTAACATAAAAACAGCCTCCGTGGCGTAGCGGTAGTAAAAGCGGCCGCTACGCAGGAGGCGCGGCTTCGATCCCCGCTCAGTGCAAATATTTGTGTTCATGAAATATATGTATTTGCATTGATCTGGTCGTGCCTCGGAGAGCACGTTAAGCCGTCGGTCCCGGTCGCCATAAAAACATCTATGGCAGTCGTTACGGGTAGTTGGAGCCAAGTCCAAAAACAACGGTCTAGCTGCAAAGCTTCGATATCGCCTAATGTTCGGCTTCGAATGCGACTGAGAATTGGCGCTAGGATGAAGAAGAAGACAAACATGTGGACTGTCGTCCATATATTTCCACTGGCTACAATTCTGACCTGGTATATCTTGCATTTCTACTACATACATTTTTCACGCTACATCCATTTCATACATTCTCACTGGTTGCAGGCATGTACTTGAACCTTTCATTAAAAAGTCCTCGATCTGAGCTATAAACGTACATACATAGGACAACCCTTACCGGGTTTACCATACATCGTTGCGTATTATACTCGTAAATCTGTTTTTTTTTTAATCTTCTTTCGTCCTTTTTCCTACGTATCCGAACCATCTGAGTATGTCATTCATTCTATCTTGGTCACCGAATTACAACGTTCCCTTATCACGCTAATCGTAGCTTAGTTCATCAATTTCCCAGACCTTTCCTTTCCAGTATTATATTTACTTCCATACTTTTTTTTACCCTCCCTTCCTAGTGGTCAAACTTACGAGTAGTAGTCAAACTTACGAGTAGTAGTCAAACTTACGACTAGTAGTCAAACTGATTTGACCACGAGGAATTTTAACATTCTTCGTGGTCAAACTACTGCCATACATGAGCAGCATATTGGGAGAGGCCTTTCTCCAGCAGTGGACTGCAATAGGCTAATTGATTGATTGATTGATTGATGAGCAACATGATACAGAGTGTGGACTAGATGACTAGAACACCTTTATATAGTTAGTGACAACCTAGAGTTAGTGGTATTTATAAGACAAGTTCTTGACTGCTTACAAAGTTATGTAGTGTCCTATTAACTTGATGAAGTAAGTACTACGGTTTAGGAAATGAAATTTAAGTAAACCAGTGTAATTAAAACCATTTAATATATTTTATTATAAGTGTAGGTACAGTATATCATACATTATATACACGGGCAGGCTTTTATAAAAATATATCTAATCATATTTCCAGATGTGAATAACACTTCAAAGTCAGTTTGTTTTTCACCAGCATTAGGTACCTAAATAAAATAGAAAGGTTATGAAGAAATAAATACGTACTACATTCCAAGGCAATTTTATAAAACTTTATTTAAGTATTATATTAAAATAATGTAATCAAGAATAATTTAAACTGTCTATTCTGTAGTTGGTTTAGTTTCGTTCAATCTACAAAAAGTATTTAAAATTTATATAGCAGCGCTATAAACATCTATTATTAGGTACACTACGACAAATATCTAATGTTATTAGCGAATGATTGGCATATACACATCCTATCTTAGACAATTTATTAGGGAAAAAAATAATCATAATATCCCATCGATACATTCATCTAAATAATACCATTAAGTTTGAAACTATTCTTACGTCTTTGGAATTACATCACCAAAACAACTCTGGTTATGGTCACATTATCATTTTTAAGGCGGGATTCACAATATATTCCTTAAATAAAAGCTATGAAATTATAGCATCATAAAAGTAATAAGTATAGTATACAAACTGGTTCAAAACATTCAAGTCTCTAACATCGAGATTATTCTAAGTTAACAAATTTTGTTCAACACAGATCATAACTATTTTGACACATGTATATTATTAATAATTTAAAATATATCTTCACTTAAATATATGTTAAATTTGTGTTTACGCAACGGTTATACGTACGATTCAGATTCAGTATCAGACTCCGAGCCGTCTAGAGCGATCATGTTATTTTGCCCCTTTTTGTCAGCACCGTTTGAAGGCTCTCTGTACAGTCTCGGTACAGATTTTGATCGTAAGTTCTTATCATCCTTATTTACGTGCACTGGTTGAAATTTTTTCAGCACCCTCTGGTACACCATTTTTCTTGGTGGGACAGGTGGGGGCATATGCGACGGCTTCTTATTTTGCTCATTTTCCGAGTTGTACTCGGGCTGGACGGCCGTCGGCGTTGCTTTGTAAATGTCAGAAGGGAACATATTAGGCGATTTCATGTCGTGAAATATGTCCCTTCGGCGATTGTACACTGACATGTACAGAGGGTCAACGTATTGTGTAGGGTAGCAATTCTCGAAGGAGTTCTCACTTGCAGGTGACTCCGTCGATCTGCTGTTATAAGAATTTTGTGGCTGGTACAGCGTGTCATTACTGCTGGAGTCGCTGTGAAGTATAATGTTCGCCAACGATTTGGATTGGTTTAATTTATTAGTATTGTAATTACGTAGTCTAGATTTCTTACTTTCCTCGGTGTTATTATTATTGTGGATATTATCAACATATGAATACGAGTTTTGTAATGGATTCATGTGTTTCTCCTGTTCTTTAATAGAGGTCGATTGTATAGAACAGCTCTTTGTGCACATATGTGCGGGATCAAATCGTCGTTTTCGGCAACAATTAGAATTCATTTCGTAGTTACCGTTGCGCATCTTTTCCGAATTTGCATGTACCTCTTCACTTACTTCTAAACTTTTTGTTCTCGCTGCTTGACGAGTCCAGTCATTTCTTGTAAAAATGGTGGCTGCCGGTGTAACATTTCCATCTACTTTGCTTTGAGAGCTCTCACCCTGCTGCTTAGTCATGAGACCGTAGATGCTTTCTGTAGGCCCATTGTTCGCCTTGCTGCTGTAATTAGCGCTCTTCTTCTCCCACCCCGTGTACACTCGCGCGTAGTTTGTGTTGGATACTGCTTCTGTGTGCGTCTGATATTGGGATTGTCTTTGAATATTTTCTGTGAACATTGCTAGATCATGTATGTTACTGTATACTATATTTTCTTGACTAGAAACCAGGTCCCGTTTACTGTCGATATTTTCTTGTTTTGATTCTAGGAGATTATCTGAACTCTTTGCTCGGTTAAAATTTTTATTAGTTTCATTTTTATTTGTTTCTTGAGTTTCAGCAAACATGCTGTAGACTTTCGACGTCCGGGCTGCCTTAGACATATTACTTCTCGGTGGTTTTTGCGGCTCTAAGCCAGTTATATATTTTGCTGGACTTTGTTCATAAATGTCCGCTGTCGAGCGCTGAAGAGCCGTTTTGGATACATAATTTCTTTCGTCAATGCTATTTGAGATTCCAATATTTATAGAATTATGCACATAACGCTCTCCTATGTACGGTGTAGTATATAATTCCTCGTTCACAGTACTGTAGAGATCGGATTTGTTGGAGTAGATGTTCTGCCTCTGAGCTATCTGAGGAAGGCCGCTTACATTATGATTTTCAATATTATACCGCATTAGTAGCTTCGGATCTTGTTGTATATTGCATGTTGGCGTTGATAAACTATGAAGGATGTTTCGTGGAGCAGGACTATTTCCTCCGTTGCTATTCGAATCATCTTCTGAAAGCGTCAACCCTGAATCTCGACTTAGAGATAATTTTTCTTTTCGTGGCGTAGAGAGTTCCATGGAGTCTAGAGATATGCCAACAGAGTGTAAGCTATCGCTTTCTTCTGCACCAGAATCTAGTAAAGCATTTGAGGTTTCAGGGCTGCCATTTCCTAGAAGACCTGATATCTGAGGTCCGAACAACGCTTCAGCTTTAACTATTAGTAGTTCGACGACCATTGGCACTGCTTTGGGAGCTTTATCACAGGGTGTGTTAGGCCATAGTAGACTTGGTCCAACACATACACCCAAGTTCATGGGGCACATAAGGTTTATGTTGGACTTCTTGGCGATCGCTTGCAGTAGACAGATAAAGTACATCAACATTGTGTAATGAGATTTAGGCAGTTTCAGCAGCAGCGACCGCACAGCCGTCACTTTTTCGTTTTGTGATAATGCTGGAACAAAAAAAAATGGTACATAAATTAACTGCGAAATAACAGTGGTAGTGGTACAGGCAGTTCTCGTTCCCGTAAAAATCAAAATAAATCAAGTTATCAAAGGGAGGGGTGGGCAAGCGACTCCAGGTCCTTAGTGCAAGCTTTGGATGCCACCAGGAATATCGCCCGTAAGTAAAACGGTAAATCGTAATAAATACAAATAATAATACTTACTGAGTACTTGCAGCCATGCGGGGTACAGTTCAGAGGCGAGTAGAGGTTGTGGTAATGCGCGGAAGAACTCCTTGACGAGCGCAGCCAGAAGTAACACCGGAGCTCGTTCCAGCTCTGGGCACCCCTCTGCCCATGGCCCCAGGGTATCCATCTGTTAGTGTAAAGAAAAATCTTGATGAACATCATGCTCACGATGATAAGAATATTTGCTATTTGCAAACTTTAAATTAAGGTAGATTCAAACAGTTGAAGGTGAACTTCTGTTAACAATGATAAACCGACTAATAACCAGTCACTGCTAAATAACGGAAGAGGTTCTGGTGCAGGTTTTCCTCTCCGGGTTGGGAGGTCAGACGGCTGTTGCTGCCGGAAAAGTCAACATACCAATCAAAAACAATAAGCAGACCGTGGGCTTCAAGATGCAAACTTTGGATGCAACTGGCAAATTAAATGTAGGTATCACCGTTTCACTTGATATGATGCTTTGGGTAAGTTTGGGGATAGTTTGGGGGTAACACTAGGTATGCGAGTGATGGTTCCTTACTGCAGTTCTTGCGTGTATGAGAAGAGTCTTACCTTATCTCTCAGCAGCCTGAGCGCCTTGGCGTTGGCACTTCTGCGGAACACCCCGTGGGTGTTGGGCGCCAGCGCCCGCAGCCGCCGCAGCGCCAGCATGAGCGCGGGCGGCACGGCGCCGCCGCACAGCCGCGTCAGCGCCACGCCGAACAGCCGACCGCCGCGCCGGAGCAGGCGGAGACCACGCCCGCCTTGGTTGCCGCTGTGGACGAACGAACAGGTTATTACCACTACTTATAAATATAGTGCCACGAGTGTGACGCCTCTGGTGTGGTACCACTTTTCTTCGGGTGGGCCGTGCGCTTGTCTTCCAGTGGTATAAAAAATTATATATTTTTTCAAAGTCAAAAATCGTTTATTCCATATAGAGGGCACTTACAAAACATCAAAACTATAAAGAAGTAATAAATACTAGTTTAGCAAATAGACCACGCACCGTGCCGGTTGGAAACGCGGCCCCGGCAAGAAACTCAGCGGGGATATGAATTTTAGTGGTTGCCAAATTAATATATATATGGCATTTATTGCGGGTAGTTATAGCCGTAAGGAGTTTGACGACCTAGCTTCGTGTTTACGAAGTTCAGTTATTAGACTGAATAACCAGACTAAAAACCGACTGAAGCTGAGTTGGGAATAGACTTGATGAATGATGAATTGTATGCACTACGACAATGCACATTTAACAGTCTATAAATAAATTCTGTAAAACTACGACCTAGACTATTTTTTTTTACATTTATAAATACCACAATACAGAAAACATTTTTTTTGTTTTGTGTTAAATACTTACTTAATCCGCTAGGCTTGGGAATCAAGCGATTGGAATATCTATACAATCAAGTCAGATATATCCGACATTGTAACTAGATCTGGCATTACGTTGATATAAATCGTGTTTACAATCCGACAAAGTACACAATATATTCAATTGCTTTACATGCCTATAAATATTACTATGAACAGGAATATAAAATGTATGCTCACTTTTTTAATCCTTGGTTCTTCTTTCGTAACTCAAAGACTAGACCGCAAGGATTATTTTTCGCGTTCACGTGCTCTAGGTCGAATCCGTCTTCATTGGATAGTGTTTGTCTTATTCTAGACATCTGAAATTGAATAAAGATTTTGATGAAACACAGAGGTAAAGACACTCGAAGGCTTTAGTGGTTCTAGAAATTATTGTAAACAATTCTTAACTGTGCGAGAGAAAATAACTTTATTTAGTCACCTATTGTATACAAGTGGCGAAAAAAAGTATGTAAGATAATTGAATATTAATTATTAATATTATTATATTATAGTAGAAATTACTATTCGAATTGTTACAAATGTTAAGCAAAAATATTCAAGTCTTACATTTCATGCTATGACAGCAATGGCCATATCACACCAATTATTCAGGGTTGTATCAATAACCGTATTTCGAATTGAATTTGCAACTACCTAGTCCTAGGTACCTACTATGTCAAATACCTACTAAATGTTTCTATTCATATTATGTTACGAGATCAATTAATTGAATATAATATCTGTTACACACATTAGTGAAATAAAGGAAGTTCACATAAAATAATAGGGTAAGTAACCCACTACTATGACTAGTATGGACTACTAAAATAGTTACCACTACTAAAACTACCAAATTCATGATGGCCATTACGAAATAACATAGATAAAAAAGGGTAATGGACTACAAATTGTTACATTGTGTTGTAGTTTACCTGTATAGCATGAGGCCTTTCAATCCCGCGCAGCGGCGTCGGCGGTGCATCTCGTCCCGTTCTAACACAGAGGGTGAACTCATTTGCAGTTCCAAATCTTCCCTCTCCTTCATTCTCCCCTTCTCCTTCGTGGTCTTCTGGCTCAGTGCTACCGTTCTGAAGTACGTGCAATGCTTGACGGACGACACAACGTGCGCTCATCTCTGGACTCACAGACACTGTCTTACACTGGAATAACAATAATTTTTGTTTGATTTCATACTCTATTTATTTTAGTATTCAATTCATATCGAACAAAAGATGAGTAGGCTCTATAGTTAGAAGAAAAGAGATGGTGATTACGACATTTTTAACACAAAGGACAAACCATTCGGATTTTATAATAAGAAAATATTTTTTTCCAAATTTATATAACAATACTAGTTATGTATTTGTCATTTCAGTATGTCGATACTGAAAGTGTGTGAAGTTATAAAAAATATACTTACAAATTCAATCGAGCTGGTCACGTCTTTGTAGAAAATTTGGATATTTGTAGACTTTGGTTCTGTGGTCAGTTGAGCGGTTAAAGCATTTTGAATTTTTCTGCAAAGAAATAATTTGATTCTCAGATTTTTGTTATTTTTAATGCTCAAAGTCTCCCAATTTGATGACTAGAATAAATCGACTTTCACTATATTACAAATATCGCCTAAAGTAAGGCCAATTTAAAAAGCCACATTTGGCATTAGGTTCATAGTGAAGAGACATGCTTAAAATTCCAATTCATCATCATCATCATCATTTCAGCCATAGGAAGTCCACTGCTGGACATAGGCCTCCCCTATAGATCTCCAATAGGACCGGTTGGAAGCGTCTCGCATCCAGCGCGTTCCCGCGGCCTTTATGAGGTCGTCTGTCCACCTTGTGGGTGGATGTCCTACGCTGCGCTTGCCGATACGTGGCCTCCACTCGAGGACTTTTCGACCCCATCGGTCATCAGTCCTCCGTGCTATGTGCCCTGCCCACTGCCATTTCAACTTGCTAATCCGCTGGGCTATGTCGGTAACCTTGGTTCTTCTACGGATCTCCTCATTTCTGATTCGATCTCGCAGAGAGACTCCGAGCATAGCCCTCTCCATAGCTCGTTGGGCTACTTTGAGCTTACTCATAAGGCCCATAGTGAGGGACCACGTTTCAGTGCCATAAGTCATCACTGGTAACACACACTGGTCGAAAACCTTCGACTTGAGACACTGAGGTATGTCGGACGAGAAGACATTGCGTAATTTTCCGAACGCTGCCCAGCCGAGTTGGATTCGGCGATTGACCTCTTTCTTAAAGTTGGACCTACCTAACTGGACTACTTGTCCTAGGTAGACGTACGAGTCAACAACTTCAAGAACCGAGCTCTCAACAGATATCGGGGTAGGTACAACATGGGCATTGCACATCACCTTTGTCTTGTCCATGTTCACTTTAAGACCCACCTGTTGAGAAACTCGGTTGAGGCCTTCGAGCATCGTGTTGAGATCTTCCATCGATTCTGCCATGACTACAATATCGTCGGCAAACCGGAGGTGAGTGATGTATTCGCCATTAATATTGATGCCGAATCCTTTCCATTCCAGGAGCTTGAAGGCATTCTCCAAAGTGGCCGTAAACAGTTTTGGAGATATCACGTCTCCCTGTCTTACGCCTCTTTTCAAAGGGATCGCCCTCGAACTCCGTTCCTGTACTCGAACCGACATGGTGGCGTTATTATACAAACACTTCAACACTTCGATGTACCGATAGTCAATACGGCACCGCTGGAGAGACTCAAGCACAGCCCATGTCTCGACCGAATCAAAGGCTTTCTCATAGTCCACAAACGCTAAGCAAAGTGGTAAATTATACTCTTCGGTCTTCTGTATAACTTGCCGCAGCGTATGGATGTGGTCTATGGTACTGTAGCCTCTACGGAAACCGGCTTGTTCGGGAGGCTGGAAGTCATCAAGCCTGCGCTCGAGACGGTTCGTAATGACCCTTGAAAACAGCTTGTAAACATGGCTCAGAAGCGAGATGGGTCTGTAATTCTTCAGTAAGGTATTGTCACCTTTCTTAAAGAACAGCACCACCACGCCTCTGTTCCACGCTTCTGGCGTTATGCCCTCGAGGACGACGGTGTTAAAAAGCCTCTGAAGGACTTTAAGTACCGGTGTTCCACCCGCTTTCAGAAGCTCTGAAGTGATTCCGTCGTCACCCGGTGGCTTGTTGTTCTTAAGCTGATTCAGAGCCATTCTAATCTCGTACAGGCTGATGTCCGGGATATCCTCGGTGAAGTGTCGGGTCAACTTGGCTCTTGGGTCGGTCGCCATGTTGCCAGCAGGATTAGCGACCGAAGCGTATAGCTGTCCATAGAACCTTTCGATCTCCTCCGAAACCTCAGCCTTGGTCGACGCTATACTGCCATCTTCTCTCTTCAGCTTAGTCAACTGGCTTTGCCCAACAGACAGATTTCTTGCGAACACTTTGGAGCCTTTGTTCCGCTCGATTGTCTCTTTAATATGTTCAGTATTAAAGAGACGTATGTCGTGTCGCAGAGATTTGGAAATCTGTCTGTTGAGCTGCCTATATGACTCTGCATCATCGGAAGACTGCAGTCGAAGTGAGCGTCGTTTAGCCATGAGTTTTTGGGTGTGATCGGAGAGTTTTTGAGGTCTATTTGAACGGCGGGGTCTGAAGTGCTTAGAGCCCACCGTTTGGACAGTTTCTACGAGCCTGTTGTTTATCTCGTCCACCGACGCAAAGTTCTCTAGGCAATCAAAGCGACTTGAAAGCTCAAGCTGAAAGTTCTCGGGGTTTTGGATTTGGACACGAGTAGGTCGGAGTGTAGACTTCATCAGGCGGGACCTTTCGAGTTTAACGTTAATACCCAATGTGCCTCTTACGATTCTGTGATCACTACCGGTTTTCACCCTGTGGATCACGGAGACATCACTGAATATTCGTTTCTCGTTGGTCATGATGAAGTCTATCTCATTCCTCGTGGAATCATCAGGGCTCATCCAGGTCCATTTCCTGTGCGGCGGCTTCTGAAAGAAAGAGTTCATCATGAAGAGTCCCTCTTTCTCCAGAAAGGCAGCCAGCCTCTGTCCCCGTGGGTTCCGTTGTCCATATCCAAATTGCCCTACTCTCAACTCATCATCGCTTTTCTTACCCAACTTTGCGTTGAAATCTCCCATAACAACAGTGAAGTGGGTCTTAGACGTATGTATGGCCCTACTTACGTCCTCATACATAGTCTCCACTTCATCATCTGGGCGTTTCGAGGTCGGTGCGTACACCTGAATGACCTTCAGCGAATACCTCTTGGATATTCTGAGTATTAGGTATACAACCCTGCTCGACACACTTTCGATGGTAATGATGTTGTTAATGAGGGATCTGTGAACGAGAAAACCGACACCACCTTGCGACTGCTGGTCGCCTTCCCGGTGGTAGAGCAGGTTGCCGGATCCTAGGGTTATCGTGTCCTCGCCCTCTCTACGGACTTCAGACAACCCTACAATATCCCAGCGCAACTCTTCTTCCAGCTCAGCAAGCCTCTCGTCAGTCCTCATCGTGCGTACGTTGTGCGTTACCAGGGCCAGTCGTCGTTTGGGGTGGTAGCCGGATCTCTGCCGGGGATTCTTAGCACCCCCTGCTCCGCTGTTTCCCTGGCCGCTACCGGAGCCAGGTCTAGCGGAGCTGCCGGGGACTAGGGGCCTGGTCCTATTTGTGCCTGTCATAGGGGGAGTTTGCCCATAATCGCCACGCTGGGCAGGCGTGTTGGCAATCGCAGGACGAATATTATTAATAAAATTCCAATTAAGTTGGATAAATCGATAAAGATTTCAGAAATCTCTGAATGGAATAAACTGAATTGAATGCATTTATTGTAAAAAAGTATTTATAAATTATGATGGACTTAGGTCATGGGCATAGCTTGACACCAATGCCCCGATCACACAAAACATTTGAAATTAGTGGGGTGAGCACGAACAACTATCGTAATCGTATCGTGAACGTAACGATAGCACGGAGCATTGCGATTGGCAGGCTTCAGGCAGGCGGCCAATCGCAATGCTCCGTGCTCTCGTTACGTTCACGATACGATTACGATAGTTGTTCGTGCTCACCCCACTGAATGTAAATGTATCGAGAGAACGGAGCATTGCGATTGGCAGGTTTCATACACACACACACAGTTTCACAGTAGACAGGCGCTCAATCGCAAAGCTCCGATCTATCGATGCGTTTACGTTACGAATTCGAATGTTTTTGTAAATGCATTCAATTTGTAATATACCTAAGATAGCTATGTCCATGTTAACAGTGTATCGTACTGATTAAGACAAGACACTCACCTATACCAAGTATCTCTCGCAGCCTGGGTCGGGTACGTAGCCAGGTAGTTAGCAACGCCCATGACAGTTGGCCATCCCAACAGAAAGCCTGTATCATCGCCGTCGCTCAACGAAAGCCATACTTCGGCGAGTCTTACACTCTCTTTCAATTTGAAGCAGTTGGTTCCTCTGGACTTTCCAACGAGTACTAAGTCGTTGAAGAGAAATAAATGGCGGTCTAACGGTGGGGAGGTTGTGCCTATGGGGCTGAGCTGGACAGGCGCTTCCATGATGAATGTGCGCGGTGATAGGTTAGTGGTGCTTGCGCTGATTGGGCCTCCGATGTCCAAGCTCGGTCGTTTTCGTAGGCTCTTTTGTTTCTGGAACAAAAGAGATTATTATTAGCTGAGTAATAAAAAGTTGTGTAATTTGCTAGAATATGGGTTCAAAAGGTACAATTTGTGATTCGTATATTCAGCCTACAAGTAAGGTTTACCAAATTTTATACGTCTATCAATTACATGCGTTTTCATGATTTTTACGTCCTTAATAGAATAGGAAGATAATCCTAAATAGTGTATTGCAGAATCAGTGTTTGCATAACTTTGAACAATTTTTATCAATTAATAATGACAAGAAAAAAACTGTTAATTAAATATTTAAAAGCCATAGTGATCGTTGCTGTTTCCAGAGAGCACATTGTTAATCCCAAATGCCATACGAATCTTTGTAGCATTCGTTACAGGAGGTAGTCTAAAATGTCCAACAACCCAGTTTAACTAAAGAACTTCGATAAATCGCCAATGGATTATGGAAGTCAGATGGCAGTCATTTCTCGAAAAATATCGATTATCAACGTTCTGCAAATTCAACTTTTTGCAAATTCAACATTTTAGGAATTCAACTTTATGCAAATTCAACTTTTTAGGATTCAACATTCTGCAAATTCAACATTTTAGGAATTCAACTCTCTGTACCTGGAGGTGAAAACCGACCCCAAAAAGTTGGTAAAAGGCTCAGAGGAACATGCTATGATTGCTTACCTGTGCATGATGAGAGGCAAGTGCGGTGGGCGCGTCGGCATCATGCAGTGCTAAGTAGTCGTGCGGGAATAGATCCTGCACTCGCTCCAGGTCCGACAGACGCGCCGCCCGGCGTCGCGCGCATCCGCCGCCCACAAGTCGCTCATATTGCGCTAACCGTTCAATCTGAAACCAAAGAAAAATAAATTAACAATCATTCAATGATGACAAAACTAGAACAGAATATTTGACAATCCTATTAGAGTAGGGAAATATAAGGATCCTGTACATTTTCGCAATTCCTGTACATTTTCGATTATGTGGACACATATACAGGAATTATACAAGTAGAATAAATAAACCATTGCCGAAATAGATAATGATATATTAAGATATAATGGTAGGTATAATTAGTTCTAGTCTATAAAACGGACAAATTTTGTTCAATGAGTAATTTTGATATCAAGACGTAAACGAAATTAAATCATATTTTCTTGACATCAGACACTAAACATAAAAGTTAAGTATTCACATTGCTGATAAACTAGTAATGAACCCTGAAGTTTCCAAAACAGCTATTCAATATTAGACGATAACCACAAAACTTGGGCTATAGCCGATTCGTTAAACCTCACCACGATATTCTGAAATGAACATTTGTGTATCTTATTACACGCTAAAGTAGGTTGGAATAATCGCTTTCAAGGGTGAATGCAGTGTAAAGTACTTTAATTAACAACGACACTGATACCCGGTCTCGTATCACAGTTTGTGACAACTCGTCATTATGCCGTGAGGGTTATGCTCATATCCGCTCAAGCATACATTATAAGTTATGAAAATCATCTATTGAAACGAAGAAAGCAATCTAAATTCTCATCGCGTCGAGCAATCCTGAGGGTGCTCCCTCACGACGATCCCTCAACCGTGTCCACGACAATGATGCCTTATTATAACAGGACAAAGGATCGTGAGAATGTTACTAGTCATTGTATCCAACTTATATCACTTAGCCTACAGCATAATTGTACGTAACGAGAGTATCTCTATGGTTATAAAAATGCTACTTTACCATACATGGAAATAATCTCACAAAGATCGCAAAACAAACTGAGTACTAAAATTCGAATTTACATAAATGCAAATTATAAATGTATTATCTCGTTTATATAAGAAGAGACGTCTATTTCTTCTTTTAAAGTCGTATCAAATGATTCAGTATGTTTGTACCCGTGTTCAGTCGCTCGTAAAATTATGCGTTTGAGTCGCGACCAACATTAGACTTGTTTGAGTTACGTGCCGCGCCTCCATTATTTTATCAGAACTCGATGTGGCCATTTCTTATTAGTACTATAATATCCTACCGTTAAACATTTTATGTGGTTTTAATAAAAATAACAAACAATTTACGGACCACTACGTTTAAATGACGTAAATCGATGTAGGTAGGTACTGTTTTTGTCGCTGGCACACTGATTGTTGTAGGCACAAAAACTCAGTTGATCATTATTGACAGCACCATTAGGATACTACACAATATGTTTGAGTGACGTAGAGTTATTGTACTGTAAATAATTACATATTAATGTGCGCACAACCGCGACCTGACGCGATCGAGGTGATTTTCATTTGAATGGACAGCTCCACACTAGTACCGTTACACGATCTTTGTACGCAGATTAAACCAACACGTAGCTAAGTCATTAAGTCTCTGTATCAACTATCAACCCACCGTCCTCTATCATGGAGATTCATGTTTCTGTATGGCTCCATGACAGTGTTAAATAACATCCTAAGTACTGCAACTATAATACTAGCATACATGCGTCTCGGAAAGGCATAATGAGTAATTAGCATCTAATTAAATATCCAACACTTGTAAGGCATTTGCAAACAGTTTCTTATTCTAATATTTATTCGTGATGTAATAAACATTACAAATGTATACTTTGTTGGCTACTTCTAAGAATAATATCAGACGTTTAAACTAAGGATTAAAGTTTTACCGCAGTACCTACCTTCGTAACAAAAGGTTTTGATGATGTATGAAGCTAGGGAACAGCATTCAACATTTCAGTTTTTTTTTACATTCGGATAACTACTTAAAAAGGGATTAAGGTTATTTGTAGGCGCGCTGAACAAATGTTTTGTTTCCAAGATAAAATATAAATTCAAAAACTGATTATAAATCCTTCGTCAAGCAAGAGATAGCGTGTTTGCTTCTCATTGAACAAGTATTTCATTTCGAATTATTTTTTCAAAGTGCGAGTTTCTTATGGAGCATCACAAACACGCATGTTATCTATGAACGTGTTACACGGAACTGCACTTTCTAAGTCAAATGTTTACTTTAGAGTAAGTGGGTTCGGGCGTAAGTTTTTAGATAAGAAGTGAACTGTCCCAAAGTGAGATAACCTGCGCGTGCTGCCCCGCCCGTGCTCGCCTGCGCTTTTTACAAATTATTATCGTTATCTACAACTTTTAAGGTTTTAGTGGACGTGCCTTGCTATTTAAAGAATTTAAAGTGACCTAGTTTTATGTTAACATGTCATAAATTTAAAAGATTCCTGGCGAAGTACTATTGACAGGTTAAATAAGGTGCGTTGTCGTTGATAACTTCATACTTCCTACCTATGTATAGTCTTGACATAGAATTAGGTTGGAAGGTATCGTATTTTGTCTGGGAGTTAACAAAGAGTAAACAGAGGTATATTTACAACATCATTTCGCTAGCACACTTGTCAAATGAAATAGGGGGTGAGCCTATTACTGTTTACTCCAATTACTTAAATCCTGAGTAATTTGTATCGCTGCTATGCTTTCACTAACAAAAAAGCTTTAATCACATCAATAGTACTTGCTACAGGTATATTACGGAAATATATTTTATTTGAAACTTTACTATTCATACTCCAAAAAAACCTTTCATGGACCACCAGTAGATAACGTATCACTCAGGAGCCGCTAATCCTATGAGTGGATCATAATCCACCCACTAGATCTTACAGATTTTCTTACAGAGAGAAGACCCACCACCAGTAACGACTTAAAACATACTTATTATAATAATGTATATATAAATCAATCATTATATTAAGGCTAATTGGTTTGTGACATAAATTTTAAGTAGCTAAGTAGAGTATGTTATTTTTTCCTGACTGTTTAACATTCTATCGTAGCGTCCTTACATAACTTGTCACTATATATTGTGCAAGCGCAGTTGAAATTGAAAGTTGTCATCGTGTGTTGTATTGGGATTTATATAACAGCTATTTGTAATTGATAAGTTAAATTAGATAATGTTCACAGCCTTAAAACAAGGCTGTACAGAAGATAAATGGTTTGATGGCCATCTCGTTTCTTATTGGTTGTTTGTTGAAAGTTACGTAATTCCTTTGCTTATCTTCAAGAGCTATTGGATTGTATGGGGCACCACCAAGATTTACGGTGTCCGAGTTAACCAGCACCCCTAGACAAGTGGCAATTACTTGGCCAGTGTATTGTAAAATAGAATGACAGTTAAATGACAGTCGTTAACGTATGTCATAAACGTCAAATCCCATACATTTGTCATTCTATTTAACAATACGCCGGCCAACGAATTGCCACTTGTCTAGGGGGGCTGACCTAGCTAGTTTGTTTACACCTACTGTTTGACAACCAAGGGTTGGTGAGTTAGACAGTAGTTTAATGAAATTTTAAAGCAATTAGTATATAAAAGTTATTGCTCAGACGGGACTTGAACCCGCGACCCTACATATAGATTGCTCTGACCACTGAGTTACTGAGCCTTGAGCATTCGAAATTCTTCGATGCAACCAATCTAAATCGATCAGACGGCAGCTGCTAGGCTCGAGCAATTTAAACGCCTAGTCTAGCTGAGACGACCGAACCCAGGCTAAGCAGTACAAGCTTTGGATCCAACTGGGACTAAAGCTGTAGCATCAAAGCAAGGCTGTACACAACACGAATAATTTGATGGCTATCATAGTTTTTATTGGATGTTTGTTATGTGATATATTACGTAATTCATTTACTTATCTACTATAATTACTTTGAGATTTGTAATGGACACCGGCGGGCTCGTGCAACATCCTCTGTGAGTAGCACACACTATAATTACGAAAGAACGACGGCCAGATAGTTTGATGTGCTTTATGTAATTTATGTCCGTAGGTCAAAACTGCGCTCATAAACTATGCCGCACAATGGGTGGAGCGGTACGAACGTGATATATTAAACACTTGCTGCTGCCTGTGGCCCCGCCCGCGTGAAATACCGATTCTGTGTCTATACGCTGTTCCAGGGTATGCCTATTCTACGTGGGTGCCAAATTTCATATTGATCTGTTCAGTTCTTGGATAGTTGCATGGATTTAGAAACTAAACTGTTTTGAACTAATACTAGGTTAAAACTATTAGTTAACTGAAATCAGAATCAGATCTAATAGTTTTAATCTAGATTTTAAGTAGATATTTAAGTAGATTATTGTACTCTCATCAACCTTAACACAAGCGGTGCCGTGGACGATAACTAGTTTTTCTTCTCTCAATTCATTTTATGATATTTATAGGATATCATGAAACACTTAAAGTATTCCACGTACTGAGTATCACCTCAATTGAAATTAAACATAAACTCAGGTTACAACCTTATAATTCAAGATCATTAGCGAGTCCCATTTCTTACAAAAATGCAGACATTATTAGCCTGACGAGTGATTTTCACTCGCAAAATGCTTCAGAGGCGCCATAATCACGTCGGAATTATCACTTGACATTGGTTTTAAAGGCAAATTGAATACCACAAAGATTTTAACGGTAATGCGGTATGCAAACCAATTCGTGGAATGCAATCACTGCGTGATTCACCGAGGCCCAGCTCGGAACAAGGATGTGCAATACGGCCACGCGGTCGTGAGCACAATTTGTGCTATCCGCAGATTCACAGATATTATTGATGCAAAGGTTAATTCCATGAACCTATTCGTTTTTGTTATTCTTCACCGATTTAGCAATATTTAGAGGTTTCCGAAAATACCCAAGGCATAATACATGTTTGTAATATCTTCAGGAAATTTTAAAAAGCTCGTGCGTGATACAAAAATTCAATCTTTTATTTTAAGTTAGTAAATTATTTCGTATCTGCAGACTTCACATTAATCATATTGTTCCGTATGGTAAGTTTATGTATAAACATTATGTGACATTATTATTAACGCCTATAAATATTATGTGCAAAATGTTATAAGTCCTTAGTAATCATTTGTATGACTGTTTATTTTACCAAATAAATATAATAATAGCCATAAGCGCTTTCGAGAAAACTAATGATTTCGGTAGCCTCATCAAAATCTTCAAAGCCCAAACCAATTTCACCTGCCTGTGTACGGAATAATCGACAATATAATACGTACTTATACACCTTTTCATATAAAGTTGTATGCCTGCTGATTGGCAACTGAAATTGGCACTCGACTGAAGAAGGATGAGATATTATCGTCATAAAGGTTAATTCCGCGTGAATCTATTCAAACTCATAATTTTGTTATTCTTCACTGATTTAGCAATATTTAGAGGTCTCGTATAAATGGAAGTACGTGGGAATTGGTCGAACATCAAAGAGTTATTTACTTCTGTGTGCAAGTAACCTCAAACTCGTCAGAGGTATTGTTTTGCAACTGCAGATTCAACTTAAGTCATAATTAAAGCTTTTATCGAATACTATCTTATGCTTGCGGTTTCGCTCGCTTGTAATGCTAAATCCAAGAACCATAATATGAACATGTACCTATTTCTGTGATAAAACTAGGCTATTTACTACTCATGATTACATTGTATTATATTTACATTCGTCTATTCGTTTTTGAGTAATTGGGTAACAAGCAAATAAACACACTTTTCTTTTAAACTATTGTTTCAATACGGTTCCGCATAGAATGCAATTCCTATCACGCACATGAACCTTTTTATAATAAAACCTTAGACTATTAATGGTTGCATTTTTCTGGTGTGTAAAATTCCATTTAGGTCAAGTCAAAGTCAATTTCGCATTTATTATATTAGTTAGGGTATCAATAATTGCATACAAACAATTCAAACTTTACAAATCAATATTCAACTTTGACATTTGAAATTGTAATATATTATTTCATGTCCAGACAATCATCTTAAAAATTCCGAAAGGGAATTTTGTAAATATTCATTACCGCATTCTGAACGTTATCAAGATGTACCGTGGACTAGTACATTCGGAGTAGAGAGGTGCCCCATATCACCTCTATCGAGAGCAAACAACTCGAACAAATAGTGACCACTATCAATTATAATGGCTAGTATCGGTTTTGGAAATGTGGTCAGATTTAAATAATATCCGGAGAGTTTACTCTTGAACCGATAGATAATGTCTATTTAAATAATTTCTCTAAGTAAAGATTTAAACGGATTTATAGGTTCTTACTTTGGATTTCATAGTAGGTAAGTAATCCAAGTAAACTAAACTGAATTTTACCGTTCTACTCTAGGTTTTGGCGATTATTTATCTAAATACAATTTAAATTGACTTTCATTAAGTAAAATGTGAAATTTAGTTTACTTAAAAAAAAATCATGAAAATCAGATTTTTCTTTTTGGCCAGATTTATTAAAAAATTAGTAAAATGTGCTAACGTTGTTTAAATTCAATTAAACGTGTTTATATTCATCGGTGAAAACCAGTTTTAGAGTCTTCTTATTGTAGCCTGACGTCAATACAATCTAAAGATAACTACTAAAAGTAAAATAAACTAACTGTATTAATGCTTACATTTTAAAATATATCCAAGTGAATAAGAACTAAAATATTCTAGAACATTGTATAATTATGTTGTTTCTATTATAATAATATTATGAAACAATGATATAACAAACACGATTAAAAAAACTTACATGAAACATGAAACACGGACAAAAGAAACAATAAAACACTTTAGTTTTTATTGTCTATCTTACTACCCGGTTATGCTACCGGGTCTAGTCTGTACAGGGTTACTGTGGTGGCCACTGTGACCCCATTGTATCTGAGACCTTCATCTCTAAACTTGGGGTCTTTCCGGCTTTTCCTCCCCCACTTTGCACGGTCTGGGGTATCCCTGGCATTGACACTACCGGCACGCATTTCGTCTTTTATTACGTCAAGCCGGCGCTTCTTGGGCGTACCAAGACCTGGAAAGATCGGTATGACCAGGTATTTGTTCCCATGTGACCTGACGATTGTCGCAAAACATTCTGCGGGTTTTTTTTTCCAACTCATTTGGGTCGGCTTTCACTATAACAATGAAATGGTCGAATTCGATATATCAAAAATCTGTCTTCCACAATCCATTAGGAATATCAAATTTCAAATTGACGGATTTTTTAAGGCTCCAACTACCTGTAACAAATGCCACAGTTGTTCGTTTGACAACATAGTCCGACGGCTTATCGTGCAGTGTTAAGAAGTCACCCATCTTAGGAATAACCTGGTTAGTATTGCTTAACCTCACAGTGTGCTTACTTACACTTAACCACAAGCCCCACATTATTATACGGAACGTATAACTGACCTAAATACTCAATTCTGGTGTGTATACGTTGTGCTTATAACTAAGTTAATATAATGAGTGATAACTGGTACAGTGGCCCAGTGTTTGTTCAAAAGCTACGATAATTGTGTTAATAGAAGTGCTAAAGTATTACTAGGGCATGGGTTACGGAATATAAGTGCCAATACGGTGTTTGTATTGTAAGAGGTCCGAGCGCGTTGAATTCTTTTGAGTGCAAATATAAATATTTATATTCGTTTCGTCGTCGTCGTGAGTTTCTAAAATATATAGTTTCAGTACCTACCTAGTTACTTTCTGCCAAGGACCTATGGCTATTGTATTATAAACCTCTTTGTAAATTTCACTACTCAGGGGGTAAAATACACAATTTTCTCGCGCTAATTAAGGATGGGAAACCAGTTTAGTATAATAATGTAATATTATAATAAATTTATATTCTAGGACGTATAATATACAATGCTGTTTATATTTAAGCTTTTAATATACATTCTAGAATGCGGATAAGATAAGAATATACATAGAAACACACAGGTCGATGTAAGTTTCCACAGCATTATTACGCAAGTAGGATTTTTCCTCGACGTACACTAGTACACCTACCTATGTATGTAAGACCTATAACCAGTATTGCTAATAAACTTGCCGCAGTACGATATTAACTGCATCGATGCATAGAAATTCTAACTAGCAGGCACTTTCTACTACCTTATCTTTTTATCATTCACATTAACTTTATAATTGCGAATATAGCTCGTCGGCCTGGCTACTTATATCGTTTTATGCATAATCTTCTATTCACCCGAACACCAATTCCGGTTCATTAAGATAAGATAGGTTAAGATAGGATAAGAAGAGGTCGCGGGTTCATGTCCCGCCTGGGTCGTTTCACTTTTTTCTATCGTAATCGATTTGAATATTTAGCAGTATACTAATTGCATTAAAAAATCATTCATCCAATTCCGGTTGCATTCAAAGTTTGCATTCAAAGTTCTCTCGGAGTCCGTTCTCTTCTTTCTTTTAATTTGTCTTATATTATATCGTCTTAGCTTGTTCACTTCTGTGATAAGTGATAACCAAAGTTCGTAGATGAAAACTGGTATTTTTATAAATAGTTTTAATTACTTTATTGAAAAAAATAATTACCTACTTGAAAAATAAAATGCTAAAATATAAAAAAAATATTTCGTAATTTAAAAACATCAAAATAATTTATTCGTAACTAGCGTGCGAATTAAGCATTTGTACATTCAAAATTCAAAGTCATCACATTTTAACTTTACTTCATTATATTAAGAATATAATAAAAATATATATAATGTATAGCGAAGTCAGTCATCACGACGGTTGTAAATGGTATGTGAGTGTACGAAATAATATCAAGTAATTACCAGTCGGAGGGCATCGTTCATAAATCATAACGAAAGCAGCGCTGTTACCAAAGAAGACATCAAGCTTGGAATTTTCGATTGGGAATGATGTAGTCTGCTGCGGTGATTCGGAATAATGCATTCTGGGCCGAAGCACGCAGGAGATCGGGGTCAGCGACCTTCTTACACACCCTCGAGCCCTCAGAGACATTCATTTTAAAACAAGGACAGAAAAAACCTCATGAAACTTAACAATCTTTCAAATGAGATGCCAGCTTGTATTGCGTTCGACTCAACAATTAATGGCACCCATAAAACATTATTCGCGCTCTGAACAATTTTATTTATCTCGGCCTTTTGGATTTAAATAATTACAAAAAAGTGTCATGCAAATGTATTTCGAATATTGAATGAAATAAGAGATTTGAAATGATTGATATTGATGAGAATCTTGTGGTAGTAACGTTAATCTATGACACTGGGGCGCTGTGTATACCTTGAACAATAGCTCAATTTATGTTATTTATTTATTTCGTCAATAAAATTTACAATCACTTATGTATTGATTGTTTTGCAATTGCTTTTGAAACGTCTATCGCAAGTTGAAAGAATTACTAGGCTTATCATTGCGTTGAGAGGCAGACTGACAGCATCATTGAGTCTGAGCGGACGAGGCGTGAAAATTGGCGAGCGTCTTTAGTAACTTTTTGTACATAGGTTAAATAGACGTACACATATTGCCTAACAATTAAATGGCAACCGCAAAGAATACGCATCATTACATATTAACAAAACCGTCTCTTTTGTAAATATGAGTGACGGTACCTCAAATATTATTACGTAATGATCTATGTTAACAATAGTGCGTCAATCACGCGTTGGAGACGTTTTTAAATAAGTCCACGGGAGAAAGTGCAGCTCGAGGCTGGTTCGTAACGCGGGCGGCGCGGGCGCAGCGGACACCTCGCCTCGAATCTGGTGATCCATGTATAGGCCGGTTAATTGAGGCAAGCGCCGCGCCCCCGCGGGTCATTCCGCCTGACCCCACTCGACGAACACATTAAATCATATTCCTCCTTCACACCCAAAGCAACAGTTATAGCATAACTCTTGATTGGATGGACTATAACTATGACTCTCAAGTTGCGTAGTATCTTTTATAGTATCAAAAATGTTAGAAATGATTGACATCTTATACGTAAAAGTTACGCATTATAGTATTTGATTAGCTCGAAAGGGCTATGACGTAATCGGAATTGACAAAGAGTCCATATATGCTTATGTGACGTTGACTGCAACTATTACCTAACAAGTGTAAGGTTTACGAGCATAAAAGTGGAAAAATATAATTTTATGTAGTAATCGCATTAGGCAGATAGAAATTTATAACCGAAAAGCCGATTGGGTTAAGAATAAAATCCGAATACCGTTAAAATATTTGATCGGATTTACGTCAACGTTTGATATATGGGTCCCGAGTTGACACTCGCTACCTGCCTATGCCTTTTTAATTTTATATTTTTTATAGTTTATTGTACAGTCGCCCTCAGAAGCTATTGAATACTAACAAAATTACAAACAATATTTACATTAAAATAATTGAGTTATAAGATTTTTGTAAACTTGAGAGAACAGTTTAGATATATATCTATCGGTTAATATTTATATATTATTAAAGGTAAAGTGATAGATAAACTGAAATATTATGTTCAGCTACTTTTGTGAGCGACTGCACATAGGTCTGATAGTCGAGAAGATATTTTAGATTTACTAGTAAACTAAAACGCCAATGTGGCTTGAGTTACATCAGTGTCAGAGGAAGCTCTGACCTCACAGAGAATTCCAGTTGTTAGATGTCAAAAGGCTTGTAAATTATGAGGTAAAACCAAGCAACCTGTAGATAATTCAGTTTGACGCTTTCCCTTTGTGTAAAGGCAGCATCGTTTTCCAATTTACAACATCAATTTACACTTTGCCGGTAAATTATATGTTGGCACAACTGAGTTCTAGATTTGCATTATTGATACTAACTTTTATATTATTGATTTCTACTCTCAATTTCTGGCGGGCTTGCTTGAAAGGATTAATGACGGTAGAGAAAGCTTGTGAAGTATTTAGGGATAGAGTTAAATAGCGGGCTGTTGCCTCTGCCCACCCCGGAGAGAAATAGGCGTGAGCGTATGTATGTATTGATGTTAACTTCTGTGTATCATCACTACATGACTACATATTATAAAACAAAGTCGCCTTAGCTGTCTGTCCGTCCCTATGTATGCTTAAATCTTCAAAACTACGCAACGGATTTTGAAGCGGGTTTCTTCAATAGATAGAGTGATTCAAGAGGAAGGTTTATATGTATAATACATGCATAATATTGTAGAGAAATATTGATAAATTTAGAGATATGCGCGGATGGGCGGAAAATATGGCGGTATGAAGTTCGCCGGGTCAGCTAGTTTTATTATATTCTAACAAGCTGCCAAAGAGAGTAGGGGAGCAAACCACGAGTTTTAAAGCAAACTTTGGATGCAACTGGGGCTAACGCTGTGATGATAATAATGACTAAGCTGGTAAATGGCAAAACATCCATCTGATAAATTCATGCTGACTGTAACCTGCATTCCCAAGGTGTCTGCACGGTGTCAGTCAAGAAAAAACTTTATTACGATATTTTTAACAAAAATGGACTGGAGTAGCTTTGGAGAAAAATGTCAACATTGATTTGCACAAACAAACAAACATCCTCTCACCCCAAACGCATATACCGTCTCCGTTTCATTGTGGGTAAAACCTCTTCTATAAGTATAAATGCCATTTTGTGATGGATGCTTTACAAGATTAAGATCTGGGTTAAACAAATTAAAAATGTTCTAAAATTTTAAAGCTTATTTCGCAAAATTTGTATTGAGAACGCGTTTGCTAATAAAACATGTATATTGAAAACCTGTCTATCATAGCGTGAGCAGGAACATTGTGTGCTTAGAAGTTAGCACAATACAGCTAATAGCCATAATTATACTATTGAACCGTATGATAATGAAATTACATAAAACGCGAGAAAGTATTGCACCCGCTAAGGAAGTGAACCATGGCTTGTCAATATTAAAGGCGATGTGCCACTTTTGATAAACCGTTACGTAAGATAAAAGTAGATTATTGGGCAAACATGATGAGTGAAGATAATATTGAATCTTTATTAATTTATCGCAAGATTTCGAGACAATGGAGTACAACTTTATATGATTTCATCATCATCTTAGCGTAGTCCCACGTCGTGTCATTATTGGAAGAGGGTTTGGGTTCCAGGTGAGTGGAAGCGGACTCCTCAAGGGGTTCACGCTGAGAATATCGAAGTCCGGAATCCGCTTACTCGTTTTCTTTTGACTTCTACTGTCTGTTCTCCCAACCCCGATAGGAAAACTTGCGTCGAAGCCTCGTCTGTCAATCAGTAGGTGGATTGGCCCCGTAGATTTTGTCGTAACCTCATACACCCACTTATAAGATATAACTTTGATATTTTTGCTATAGATTATCGTAAATGTCGAAGTGAATAGCGCTAGTATATAACAATTACGTAATTACAAATTATACATGGTGCCAACACACGAAGCTAATACTCTGATGCTGAATAAGGACGCAAATTTACCTTGAATAAAAACACTAATAATTATTTTCAATTACAAGATGTTATCACGATTAAACTTAAATTTTGATCTGTGCTTGTCTGTCTGTAACAATAATGTTCAGCGCATTATTGCGTAGAAGATCGGCGAGCAAAAATGATTAGCTATACTTAAAAATTCGTGCGTTTCCAATGGAACTGGTAGCATTGCAAATAAAGGTTGAACGCTTGTGTGTAGGGAAGATTGTATTTGATTAAGCATGCATTAATTAAAAAATATACAAGAAATTCCATTGAGGTGAATAATGGAATAAACTCATTTTAGAAATTTTCTACAAATCTAAGTACCTACTAATGCAATAATAAAGTATAAAAAAAATATGAAGAAATGGAATATATTTTACAGATTAATTAAAGAAGAAATTATTTTACAGATTACAGATTAATTAAATTCTACACATTGCTATGAAGACACAAATTAAGTCAACTTATAATAGTTTATTATAAGAAATGCCGATACACACACAAACACACACACATAAACACTTTGTTTTGTTTTAATCACTCACA
Organism: Eilema depressum; assembly: GCA_914767945.1. Lineage (NCBI taxonomy): Eukaryota > Metazoa > Arthropoda > Insecta > Lepidoptera > Erebidae > Eilema > Eilema depressum. The sequence goes on from OU612026.1 coordinate 10,128,499, forward strand.
CGACATACCCACACCAATGCAAATATATACTCGTACCTACATATTAATGCATCATAATATTTGTACTAAACTGAGCAGAAACCGAACAGCGACCTCTGACTAGTAAATCTAGTATACCTACATGAAAATTGCTTCATGTATGCTTTAAAAATTCAAAAGTTTTGCACCGTTTGAGCTCAAATTTTGAGATGATATGTGACCTGCTTTAATGGTGGTTTTTATTTATTTTTTAGATGACTCTGCAATCGGTGTATAGAATTATTCTTTACGAATTTATGCCCAACTAGTTTGTCTATAGATAAATTGCTGAAGACATAGCGTAACTACGTAACATATTGTACACAAAAAATATCATTGCCTTACTTGAAGTCTATTTACATTAGTCAGCCATATATCTATTATGTAACGTGAACCTGTATCATTACGATGCTTTTTATTCGACATTTTAATGACTAGTAAATCGGCTAAAAAAATTACGTTCTTTCTATTACGTTTTTTTTAGACTCGCTTAAAGTAAAAAGTCTAATTAATACTATTCTGTACAATATATCTACGTAATGTGATTTTCAGTTAAGTCAAACTATAAGAATTACTTGTATATGTACAATACTTACATACCTAATGGGTGCGCTCTTTTTTCATCTCTCTTTATATGGGTTAAATGTTATGTGAGGTTATATTACGCCGTATAATATTAGCTATCTGCCAGTAAAAGTCCCGCCAAAATCGGCCCAGCCGTTTCAGAGATTACCTAATACAAACATGCAGTTGGAAAAAAGTTAACTATTTTTGATGTAAGTGCCGTGTAAACGTTCATATGCATTCATTGATAAGCTGTTATTTTAACATTATAAACATGCACTTCAATTATAATTAATCATTTGTATGTAGGTATACAACACCAATATGCATAATTTTTGTTGTCAGCATAAAAAGTGTTCGGAACTGTTTCGAACTTATTGTAAACCAGTGAGGCTATCCCCAAGGACGCAGTGGAGCGAGGTATGGTCACTGCACCATGGTTCCCGGAATTTACTATAATTATTTCAAGGCTGTACACACGCAACCAAGGCAGAACTACCAATTAACTACCCGAAAAGGCGGCAAATGATGCACCAGATTTTTTTAAACTCTTTTTTTTGTGTAAATTAGTCGTGTCCTAAAAACTTTAATTACCATTTCACTTAATGTTTTCAAAAATAAAAAAAATACCTATACAAAATGGATTCAAATGCGATTATGAGTAACGGAGAATTTCTATGACAAAACGTTTATATTACCGTTACTTTTAATTTTTCACTGAATCATCACTCGAAGGAATCTAAAACGTAACTTTTTGTGAGATTTTTAAGGAAGTGGGTAATTTCCAAGTTTCTTCTCAAAGCGTACTTGTCGTGACAGTATTATTCACAGTCACGTAAGCGTCTGGAAGCGGCACGGGCGGTGGACGTGCCCGTAGCGAGATGTAGATCACTGACCATCGGACACCCTCCTTTCAGTTCCTCACGTACTACCTGACTTACGAGTACCACATCATTTAGATTGGAGACATCGATGTGATATAAATATAGTTGAGTTATTTTTATTTGAATTGCACCCAATTAGGATATTTTAAAAATAAAGTTCGTTTAAGAATCTTCCGCATCGTAACGCGGTAAGGATTACCGCGCTTTAGTTCCTATTCACGTTTCTAAAACGACTCCTGATGTTGTAATTGTCCTCGTTACAAAACAATTAAAAAAGCATTTGTTAAATGTTTCGAACGAGTGTACAAAGAACAGCCAGCTCACTGCAGGACGTCGACTAATGGTTGCGTCGGATCCTGACGTCACGTCACACGTCAGGGGGTCACTAAACTTAAGTTCCAACACGTGTTGGCGCAATGTTATCTTTAGATGGGAAGCTGCAGCACAGATTTCACTGGGAACATTATTTTTATACGAGTCCTTTTGGAGCGTTACGTACGTGACTATTGCATTCGGTGTTGTAACATAATGATTGCCGAATCATGAACGACAACGACGAACACTTCCTGTACAAAATTGTTTCATAGAATTCGCATAGTGTTACTTCCTCACTGTTGTTAACATTTTGTGTTTGTGGTGGGAACTAGCAGAGATGCACAATGATGCGAGCCCTATTAACCACCGATCGGCGCGGGCACCAAGAAACAGTGTTCCGCGAACCCAGAACAATGGTGGGTAATTTTGTAATGTCTTCTTATTACCATGCATGATGCAACACTCTCGTATAGCATGCATAGTCCCATGTATTCCTATGATTTATTATTCATGACATCAGTTATTTTATTATTTTTTATGATACCACATTCTAAATACTTACATTGGTACTATTTTTAGTTAATAATCCTTGAAGATATAAGGAAACTATATCAACATTGTCGGTAATATTTCGTCGGTAAAATAAGGTGTTTTATTATGTTGTAACAGATCTTATTGTAACTCATTCACAACACTCAATTCACGTAAGAAGGAAACTGTGTCACAATTGAACTGCATATGTAAAGTCGGCTAATGAACGTGTGCATTTGGGTCTGTGGCAATACAAAGGATGTATAATTGCTCACTCCATAGCGGTAGTTCTACTCGTGCTAAATTTACCTTCGCCTTGCAGAACACTCGGCTCAAGACACATGTTGTATCAAATTAAATTAGTACTTTAGATCGTAAGTGGCACGTGGACTTCGCAAATGAGTTTTTGCCCCATCTGCAAATAACTGAAAGACATCTTTACCCGTCGTACCCGCTTCACCATTTAAAAGGAGCAATTAAACTAAATTTTTATTGGGTCCGCCATTATTTATGTTAACTGCAGGTTATTTTTAACATTTGTTGTTGATCAGGTGCGGTGGTAATTGACAGGTGTAGGTACTAACTAGTTACTGTATTTATCAATATTTATAGACAAGTATTAACGACATTACAAAGAAGGCATTACGTTGCAAAGATAGACTAGGTACATAATAAATGTCTCTTGGGTTATTTAGGTCGCTACTTCATAGTTATTTTTATGCTAACAGTAAAATCGATACCTCCTACGTAAACTGTTGTAACTTCTAAACTGTGATTTTACAGGAGAGCGTTTCAAAGGTACTATTGGCAATAAAAACCGCAGTTTTCAACTAATCTTTATAAAATTCAATATGTGACTTCAGTTAATAATACTTTAGCGTTTACCTCATGGTATTATTCAAAAACACCAAAGGTTTTAGAGATTTTGCTGTTACAACACTTTACCGCGGTATATGACCTTTACAAATTGTTGTATCAGTCACTTACAATTATGTACACCGGAACACATGAGTCGCATTTAGTCGTATGTACCAGATACAACAATTTACGCCGAAAAGCAAATAGAAAAAAGGTGTGGTATGTTTTATTTTTACCACTTAGGTGGCAGACAAGCACACGGCCCACCTGATGGGAAGTGGTTACCGTGGCCTATGGACGTATGCAACACCAGGGGCGTCACATTCGCGCTACCGACCCTGAAAAAACCTTCTAATGCCCATTCTTGAAGAGCCCCAGAGATCCGATTCTCAGCACTCCATGGATTCACCGTGCGGTCGCCGGGTCCTTATGGACCCGTGATACAGATACCGTGACGGCGACTGGGACTTGCGACCCAGATGTAGGTTAAGGGTGGCCATTTTGTGATGCATCAGCGCTCACCTCCACCGTCAGTAGTGTACCCCCCTACCTATCCAAATTTGGCAAGATCTTATCAATGCCGCTTTGGACATTCGATTTAGTAAAGAGCTTACTGAAGCTCTTGGCAATCCGAGGTCTTTAAGTTGTACAGGGATTTAGCTTGAATTCGTCTTGGTCCTACTTCTACGGCGTAGAGTTTAATCACGTAGCCATTTTTGGTTAACTCGTTAGTCGGGTCAAAGTATTTGTTCGTCTTTATAGCGTGGTCTTTAGGTATGTTAGATTTCCACGGTACTGTGCGTTCTACAAGCACTGCTCGCCTATGCGATCGTGAAAAAAAGGAATATATCGGGTCTGGATGACGAGGTACAGACATCCTCCTTTTATAGTGCTTCTCATAAGTGTAGTCTACAAGTATTGTCCAGTCAACGGCAGCTATCAATTTATCAATCAATTGTAGTCGCTTGGGAAAACCACCGCAGGGAGTTCATTCCACAGGTTGAGTGTGCGAGGGATGTAGTTCCTTTCATACCGCACAGTGCGTACTGTTTCCGGACGTTGTGTGTGACGATGAATTCCCTGCCTGTGGCGAGAGATGCGATGATAGAATGTAGCTGTGGGTATCATGTCAAATAGCACAAACCATTGTATATTCGGTAGAACACACACAGTGAGGCAAAGTCTCTTCTGAGACTGAGACGTTCCACATGACCTACGAGTATGGGATGGTCAACGAGCCTTAATAGTCGTATTTGTACCGAGTCGAAGGGGTTGACCACTTCAAGTTTCAAGCTGGCACGTAGGCGCTTCGACAAAACGGTGATTGCAGTACTACAGGTGGGGCCGAACCTGTGCCTTATGTAGGCGGAGTCGTTGCACGACAGTTAAGTATTCACCCTGTTGAGCACTCCAAGCTTCTTTGATGCCAGCTTCACCTTGTCTTCCAATTGACTACGGTATTGGACGTCGCTGGAGATATCGATATCAAGGATCCCAATACTCAAGGAAATGGTAAGCAGTGTGCCCAGGAATTGCGATGCTATAATAAATGGGATTTTCTTAACGGTGAATACACATACTTGTGTCTTAGAGGGGTTGAATTGGACTAAATTTAGTCTGCCCCAATCGGGTACTCTAGATAACGTAGTCTCGATTTCAGACACAAGTTGTTCGCGGCTTTCCTCCATCTCGGACTGAGGGATATTTGCACGGTCCGTGTAACAAGCGTCTCCGGTACTGTCGTCCGCATAGCGATGAATGTAGTCATCCGACAGCATGTCATTGATATGCAGCAGTAACAAGGTCGAGACAACACGGAACTTTGTGGGACACCAGCGTTTTATGTCCATGCGGTCCGAGCAACTGCTATCAACGACGGCTTGGATACTTCTGTTGGACAAAAAGCTGGCAATCCATTCGCATAATTCCTTGGGGAGTCCATAAGAGCTTTGCAAGAAGACGTCTGCCAGACCCGATCAAAGGCCTTTCCGATATCGAGACTAACCGCCAGTGCCTCACCTCGAGTCTCGATGGCTTGCGCGCAACGGTTTGTGAGATACACAAGAAGGTTAAGATAAGATACACCGGTTAAGCGACGGTGGCGGAAGCCGTACTGTCGGTTGCTCAGTAGATCATACAGTTCAAAGTACCCCAGAAGCTATGTATTAATGATACGCTCCGTCACCTTCGAGAGGAGGGAGGAGATGGAACAGACAGACAGACCGACCAAAGACATTTAAATTATGTTCTTGTTAATGGTACCTGATATACATTCATACCCATTTAGTAAAAACTTGTTATTTTGAATATGATGATGATGATTGATGATCGAAGAAGAAGATTTGATGAAAAAGATGAAGAAGATAAGATGATAAGATGATTAAGTTAGCATAATAAATGCTTCAAAATTTCATTCATCTTCTTTTTTTTTTTTTTGTTTAGGTTCAAATGTTTATTCACTTGTTATTTTGACATTACAAACAGACACTTCAATTTTATTTATTTCTATAGATTTTTGATCACATCTATAAACCGCAAATGTTACTTACAACTTACACAATGTCAGTGATAAGCGAAGTAGATTGTTGTATGTGTTACTTAGTAACCATAAAATAGTTAATTTGACCACGTAAATCATTGTAAGTCATCTTGCCATGTACTTTAGTATAACTAATTCCGAAGTAAAATGTTGTATGTATTACTTAACACAAAATACTTGTAAATTCAGGAACGTATATTGTTGTATGTAATCAATACCACATTTTAAATAACCAATATTTTAAATACGGAAAATCATGTGCTAGTGCTATTACGTAATAAATATCAAATCAACACAAAAAATACGCGCGTGACATGCAACCTACAGCGAGTTCCAACGTAGTCTGTTTTATGTCACACATACGCGGGATGAGCGCGCTCGTCAGACTCACACCGCCCGCCGTAAACTATTGCAAGTAATAAATACCATAATATACGCCGGGATACTTCGGAACTTACGATGTTATACTTCTGAAAACTACCGAAATTAATAGATTTTTGGATTTGATCTAATTGTTACAGGATACTATACATAAAATTAGACACTTTTACGTGAAAAACACAAAATAGCAATTTTGTGGGTTACAACAACTTACGTGGGAGGTATCGAAATAAAACAAATCTACTCACACATTTTCCAAATTAGGAATTTCACAAAGCTCAAATCCCTATAAAGACGATGCAATCAGTAATTGCATTCATTGAGTCAATTATCAGTACATATAAGTTCCTTGAGTCCATTCCTACGTTGTATCAACCTCATAAGCAATGTATGTCAATGATACTTAAACATAAATTCTCGTTCTTAGTGAATATCAATCACAATAAAAAGTACTTTTTAAATATTCTTGTTCCATCACTAAAGAGCACCTACAATTAGATGCGCTTTCGAAGTAGAATTATGAGCTGTATAATAAGATGCGTCTAAACAATGAATTATTCATGTTAATCTTGTTTATTTTTAGTTGAACATGCCTCTCAGACATTGTCATAGGAGATCTTGCAATGCGTTTGGTGCAGGTATTGCTGAATGGTTAATTTAAATATAAGGTCGTCTTTCAATTAACGAAACTATAGAGTTATAGTGATTAAATATTTTACAATTTACAAATAAAGGGTTAATCCAAATCAACATTAGTGAAATTTATACATAACCAAGAACCGAAACAGATTTCCGCGTTTCGAATTTAGAATGAAATTGAAAATATTATTTGCTTAAAGAAACTCGTTTTTATTCAGTGCCACAAAAGTATGTAAATAGTTAACGATCGAACATACAAAATTAAATGAACTGTCTCAATCAATCACATGTTACGCAGCATTGTATATAAATGGATTTTTGGGTTACCCATAAATCTGGTTCGAACTGGATAATTACGGAATAATTACGAAATACGTTTCGATCTATCGTATCTTTGATGGCACGTACGCACCTTTCCAATTATATTATATAAGATGAGGTTCAACTAATTATGGTGTAAGCCTAGGTCGGCAACGTGTTTTATTTTAAATATTAAAAGGACTACTTACCCAAAAAATATAAAGCAAAATTATATATTTCTACTCATTAATGCTCTCAATTGTTTCGTAATTATTTCAGTTTCTCTTTTGTAACTAAGTTTGTAATTATCATCATCCTAGCGTAATGTCCTAGTTGCATCCAAACCTTCTGTCTTGGAGTGCGACTTTTTCATATCCACTTTGCACTGCACCCGTAACAACAAATCGTCCTTATATTGTTTCTAACTTTCTCTCCATCCCTAAACTGTTTTCGAAACCATTATGTAAGTTTCTAATATAATCAATTTTGTACTTTGATAATATATTTTCTTAAGAAGTATGCAAATTAAGTCAAATGCTTACCGAGGTCTATGTAGAAAAACAAATTTTGTGCCCATGTTTCTGTCGAAAGTTTCGAGACATTAACTAAGGCTCATGTTGGTTCTATTCATAAATAATTACAAGCCTGGCTCAGGTAAAAATTGGCTGGTTACTTTGAATGGGTGTTCTGTTTATTAGTGGTACACTAAACAAGGAAGACATCAATCGCTTTTGTTAGCCCCTAGACGTTTGTTTACTGTTTGAGACGTTGTTTTACGAAAAGGAGACTTATTGTGCTAACCACTTATACTAGAGACTGTACAGATAAGGTTAAACAATTTGTTTGTAAAATGAAACAGATATTCTACAGTTTTTTAATGGGAAGTAATGTGATTTAGAAGTTATAATACTGTCCTGATGCGATGTTTCTATCACAGTTATCGAGTTTGGTGTATAAAGATAACCCTACTCTCCACCTAATCTAAATTGCTTGCGTTAGAAGTATGTTTACTAGTCATTTGAACTCTAACTCCTTTATGAACAGGTTAACGAATGTATCATTACAAAAAAAACTATGTATGAACATAGAAAATACAAGTGGTATAGGTACACAGGGTAGTTTTGTCGCGTCGACCCTTTTTTAGACTAATTTAATTGGTCGACGTTGTGTTAATTCATTACATTAAACATGATATATAATAACTACTCATTTTGTGAGTTTTTTTTCATTAGGAGGGCTTAATTCGCAGTTAAGACTGGTAAACCGGAGCCCAGATTCCGAGGTGAAAGCTTCGGATGCGACTGGGAATTAACGCTAGGATGAAGAAGTAGTTTTGGAGGGCTATGGAAACAAAACTAGTAGATATGAATAATCTTAAACACATGAACCCTCGGAACTACTGGGAAATAATGTATGGGCAACCTTTTTTTGGAGAACAATGGATTGGAGCGAATGGGAATAAGCCACTGGTAGACGAGAGTTCTCAATCTAAACGAGCGGAGGCACGAACAAAACTTCCACAAACTATTATAATACAAAGGCCGAAGTACAACACCACAAGGTCTTTTATTCACCTTTAATATAAAGGCTGGTGGCGTTAATAAATATTATTTTAAAACTGTTTTTTTGCTGTAAATATTTAAAAAATGTTGTGCAACGGAAGATTACTAATTATGATAAGTTATTTTCTCTCTTCCCACTACTGTAAGATAAAGAGACGTTCCACGGGACATACCATGCGTCATGGCTCGGATATGTTACAAGTCACTCACAATAGCAGTCACATTATTGGGTTAGATAAGTTTGCAGATAATATTGAACAACCACTTCCAACATTGTTCAAAAGTAATAAAAATTACAGTTGGAGAGTATGATTCATTTTTTAAAACTGCCAAAATAACTGAAATAATGAATGCGCCTCAGACAGTACAGCGATCATCCCATTATTGAAGTGTGTCAGGTAGGTTTGATTGTAGTGGTGTAGTTTGAACGTTTAAAAACCTTTTGAAAGTAATTATTCATAACTGGATGATTGAACACGTTAATCCCAGGAACTGCTAACGCGATTTGAAATTCTTTTACATTTGATAACCCAGTTCTTTATTTTGATTGTAAGTCCAATACCTGTGTTGTATTGACACAGGTATAACCAATTATATGAAAACAAAAAAAATATAAATACCTACGTCAGATATATTATACCTGCTCAAATCAGCTCATACCCATTATTTTATATGAATTAGGTACTCTTGAACTGCCAGAGGCATTGTATAGCGTGATACAGATCGCATGGCTCATGATCACAATACGTACGAGGTACAATGAACATAATATATAATTGTATGGCACCGAGCTCAGGTTCGACAATTGACTTGACAATACATGCGCCTGCGCAGGTCGTCATACCAAGAATACATAAACAATCTTTATTTACAAATTTAATATGAACGTTGTTTTAGAAGGCATCTAGATGTTGATTTAATGATTTATAATATTTAGAAGGTTATAGAGAGAACTTGATGAACTGTTAAGAATATTGTACAGGGTGTTTGCTTTTTTAATATAATTCTGTGGATGGTTAGTCCTGTGGACTTGTCGTGTATTTCACTACCCTAATCTTGTGCAGATAGGTTCTGTATACATCTCTGGATCATGGTCATTCCTGAGGGAAGGGGGGAGGGGAAGTGTTTTTGAATGATAATCTCATACATATTTCTGTTGTTTTATTTTCTTGAACTCCGAAATTATTTCACACCGCGCTCTACACCTTAAAAACGTCTCACTTGTTGAAGTTGACTCTGTCAATATACTCCAAAATAATTTACATACCTACATCTCATTAAATTTCAGATACGATAAGCCAACGTGTATTGCGATAATATAACTTATTAATCGAAATACGAGTACTACATAAACTGATACTACAATATTGAAATTTTGACGTAAATAAGTACCTACTTTGAATATAGAACGAACTCGTATCTACATAGATTGAAAGGCAAAAGGGTGCAAGAGAAATCCAACGTTCAAAGGAAATAGATCCCAAACGAGATTGTATACACTTAACTGAAAGTCGATTTTCATGTCAACTCTTATTGTCGCTTACACCCTTTAGCCTTTCAACTGGCGATATGATTCGAAGAGATAATCACAAGAGGATAATAATAACAGATATAGTCGATTAACGTTAAGGAAAATACCGCGGCAGGTGGCTTAATTGCTAACATTACCCGGGCCTGGACCAATTATGGCCGTAGCGTAGGTTCATAACAAAAACAGGATGCTTCAAACTTGGCGATTGTCGACACTATTGAAACACACTGTAAAAGAAATTGATTATAACCGGCCTTGTGTGTAATAGATTTTCAATTCAATTCACTATTGTTTCCTTTACAATGCCTCCTACTACCTCATAAATATTGCTTGCAAACCTACTTTCCTAAGAAACCTAATACAAATTTCTATAATAAAAGGCTGCTATTATTATCATTATAGAAACTGTAGGTTAGTAGGTGTAGAGTATCTGTAGCGTAGTGGTTGTAGCGCCCTACTAATCGAGAGGTCCCGGTTTCGAATCCTGGCCATTACACTTTCAGAGTATACATTATGTATTACACAACTAACCCACTCCTAACACAAGCAATTGAGCTTAGTTGGAGAAGTTATTGTTAATAGTAATAAATCCGTTTAATAGTACCTACTCCTTTAAAAGAAAAACACTTGTTTATTGGTAAAGGAAAATTTCACGATTGAGTCTGCGTATACGCCAATTGCCAATTGACCGTAACACATCATGCCAACGTGACAGTAATAACAAGACCTGACCTAATAAATACGCACTTATTGGCAATATTATGATGATGATCACAAACTTTGAAACATAATTCACAATAGCTAACGATGGCACTCACATGCATCATGTGTTCTAAGAGTACGCAGTAGCCGTCTTCGTAAACTCGTCACTGACACAGGAACATCACTGTACAGGTCACGTCCGACCCTTGTTTATGTTTGTGGTACTATGCAACTGTTGAAAACGATTGACAATGACGTGCGTCCAGTATCGCGGCGCGACGAGGACTGTGAGCGCGTCCGTGACGGCGTCCGCGCCGCTCCCGCTGCGCATACGCAGCCCGCCCAACAAGCGACGCGATGACGCGTTGCGTACGCGCCGCATGCAACTCTATCAGCCGCCCATCCAATGCATTAGTTTTTTATATGCAACTACTATTGTAGTGAATAATCACTATGTTGCTTGGTTATTTTTGCACTTGGTTTTTTTGAACCTGCTAGTATCGTGTGTTGGCAGCTGCTAACTGTTACTAGTTCGAGCCTTTACGGTATTTAAATATTATGATATAAATACGTCAATAACATACGTATTAAAATCTAAATATAGATGCTATTATAAAACCTACTGTTTATTGTTTTCTTTCTTTCTATAAAAATAAATATCGCGAGGCACTCATGATGTTATTATTTATGATGAAGTTATTATAGAAAGAACACAGCCCACTTATTGAAAAACGTGGACTCAATTTAGTACACTACCTATAACCCCAAAACAATGAAAAATGATGGTTTAAACGCAGTTTCTTTGTTAGTCTACCAACAATAAATAAAATGATATCTGTACTTTCAACTTGTGATGGGTTATTATGATGACCACCACGTCTGAGGCGACACAGAAATACGATAGAAGCATTCAAATCACTATTCACATTTTTATTAGAAATTAAATTCCAATAAAATTTATTAGGGTACGATGACATTATCATTCTATGAACCGTTTACGACCAAAACGTATACCTTTATCATCGATAGATTAAGGCTATATAAAATCGAATAAAAAGGTAAAAGTAACTGATTTTTATGACAATAATGTGATTTATAATAGGGATGTAAAGTAAAATTTATAACAGAATGATAGCACTATATATTATTATCGTAAAGCCAAGCACTCTTAGGGCCTCATGTTAGTATAAGAGGGATTAGGCAGTAGTACGCCTCGCTGATCTAGAGCAATTTGGCAGGCTTCCTACGCCTTGAAAACACTGTAGAAATCTGAAACCTATTTCTTCACGGTACTTCTTTCAGCGTTAAGAATTTGATTCCGAACACGGAATCTCGCAAGAAGTAGATGAGGATTTGTTAAATTTCATGAAAGAAACTCTAAGAATAAGGGTATATTCTGGGAGGATGTTGTTAGAGCTACCAGCCGGTGGAAGTCAAACCGTACGTGATTGAGCAATAGTGACCAGGTAATTTCTTCATTATGACCTTTAATTTCTTCACTAAGATCGAACCAGCTATTGTACGCTTACAATATCTATCAAATCATCAAACATTTGAGCGTGCTACAAACCACTCGCTACAAAATTGAACAACGGACATACAGTCAGTTAGACGTATACACGACGCACAATAGATACAGTAGGTCAGAATTATTTACGAGTAACTACGAGTACATAAATCATCTGTGTAACATATCAATGTAATAATAAATGTAAGAGATCTAAAAGAGTTTCGTGATAATAGTGAGCCGGGCGGCACGCGCGCGCGCAATCACCGATATGCCGGGCCCGCGGCTATGGGAAGTGGAGTGTGTCACACGATTTATCAATCATAACCACATGTACTTATATGCGTTATATATGATATCATGGACCACATATGATTTTGACGGCAAAGATGGCGCAACAGTTGCAGTCGTGGCGAATTGTCCTCCTAGTGCTGTCGGATTTGATTTCTATCTGGAATAAGTATTTGGTCACACACATAAGAATCATAGCATTAGTTAAAAGTACACGACTTCAACCAGTTTTCTGAACGAGATTCATTTAGCTAGATTATGTGCTCAATTTCTTGTAGTACTCGTATACTGCTGCTGTGAAAAGAGCTATCCTTCTATAATTCCATGAAATAATAATATTACTTCACCTAATATTATGTCTAAGCATTGATGGCTTATCTTTCAAGATTATTTCCCCTAACACCATTGATATAACATGTTCATCACACATCCGAAGTGGTTGTTCATGATGCATACTAAGCACCCTACTCGGAATGAATTTAACATTTGTAAGATACCCCGCGAAGAAAGAAACATTCTGTCTGGGTGGGAACACTGGGAACTATCGTAGAGTGGTTGTCACTTAAAGCAAATTTACATTATAAGGTTCGATTTTTTTCTTTCTAATAAATAGCATTACATGAATAACACAACAAACAAGGGATTCTAGGCTACATTGATGTGTCAAGATCACAATAAATTAGCATAGTATTATTAGTATTTCTACCTGTAATATTGTATTGTCTTAGTATTGAGTATAAACTTATATTTAATTGAATTAAAATATCCTAATCATTATGATAATACCACCGTCTCGTTTTTAATAACCACTTAGTGGTAAAAGGCGGCTTATTAAGCTCTCAAAAAGCAGGAAGAAAAAGCCTATTCCTTATCTCCTTGCTTTTTCCTTTGTCAAATCTATGTTCCTTCTAATTTCTTTTCTTACAGATGACAGTTTTTTGGTATCACATAAGTTCATAAATTATTACCTACAGTTACTGTTAGCAATTATCCTCACATGAGCTGCTTATTTGCTACTTCAGTAGTTTAATATTCATATAATATAAAAGAATTAGTATTGGTTATATTTAGCGTTGAATTTTTAATCCGTGAACGATGCCGTCGTATTCTCGCATTCGAGTGGATGATGTATCCTTCTTTCACCAATCAGTCACTGTTGAGCGTGAAATCAAATTATCTATAACCCTCTCACTATTGGCCTCTTAAGTAAATGTGATGAGTGATGAGTGTGATGACACAATGATGATCGCACAAACTCCCGTTAAATAATATAGCAACGCAATCATACGAGATTCTATTTTTATCTGCATATACTATAGCTTCATTGACTTCGGTTAAATTTATTAACCACTAGCTGCTGCCCATGGCTCCGACCGCGTGGATGTTGGCCATCGCGACCAAACATAGCCTATAAACTTAAGGTCTAATCCATCTTTGTACCAAATTTCTTCAAAAGCGGTTCAGTAGTTTAGACGTGAAATCGTATCAGACAGATAGACAGACAGAGAGACAAACACACAGAGTTACTTTCGTATAATATTAGTAGGTATGGATATGGATGCAGCTATACTGTTGATGTTCTATGATGATCAAAGTGTATGCATACTCGCAAAACCACAGTTATAAATCTTACTTTTTGAACCTTTTCAACTAGAGATGAAAGATGTCACAAAAAAACGAACAATGATGTGTTGTTGCTCAAACAGTAACCGTTGGTGGCATCGATCATTGCAGAAACAATGTGAATAAGACACTATGAGATATTGTTTAGCCCCCGGCATACGTAACGGTTTCGGTTACCGTATCGTTTTTCATGTTATGGAACAGCTCATGACATCCTTTTTTATCTTTCAGTATGCCAGTGGTAATTTCGTCTCCGACAACTGATGACATAGAACAGCATGCGGTTTTAGTCGGTTTAACTCTGTCATTACCAACCGCATCGGCTCCGATGGGGGAAAGGGGTATCTGAGGTATCTCCGCTCTATAAAAAAAGCGTGCCCGAACAGTTTATTTTTCCATAACGAATATGGAAAATCACATGTACATCTCTTCAGTTGTATCATATCTGTACCATGTACCTAGTACTCAAGTAAAAGTAGCAAAATACGCAAATGAGTTCAACCCTAGATAAGTTTCAAAGACGGGAAATAAGCTTTCAACAAACCAATTAGACTAATCGTTAGCGTGGTCCAGATGGATTGGCATAATGCCGATGTTTATCATAATTCAACGACTAATAATCGCAATGTCGCAACTTCCGTCGTGGTGTTGCAAAGCTTGTAGGTATCGATTGCTATTCAGTTGTCACATTAACTAGTTGAATAACGTCTCTTGAGTAATCGGTTTTATTTGGTATTAAATTACGAATAGTGACATGTGTGAGATGATAACTGCAATCATCAGTATATGTCGAAATAACAGAATTGGAAATATATTATTGTTTTTTTTTTTTTTTTTTTCTATACATATCCGATATATTTAATTTATTAATTATTCAAGATCAGAATGTCAGGTAGCCAGCAATGCTTTTGTCAAAAGTATTATTGATTGATATAAAATATTTAAAATAGTTTACGTCACAAATAAATATTCTAGCTTCACTAAGAATATTGCAGAGTGTTGTCATAATGTAGACTGTTTGAGTCACCCCATATCTTCCTAAGGGATAGCGCTGTTTAACAGCCGCGTGACTCCCGGCAGAGTAGAATTTGGGCCACCCTATCTCTTTGCGGCCTCGTACAATGCGACGAAGGGATAGGGCCGTTTAACACCAAGTAGATACACTGCCTAGATTCAGCCTCAGATGTATGGCTCAAGTCAACAATAGTGCCCAGAATACGGCAATAGGCTCATCCCCAATAGGATCCCCAATAACGTGGGACCTAATTCAATGATAGGTGAAATGTGGATGTTAATTCACCTATCCCTCGGGGGATAAAGGCGTGATTATATTTATGTATGTTGTTAGGATTACTCACTTGGTCGGGATGTATTAAGTCCTTTACCATGTGATTATGGATTTCTGTTTGATACAGGAACTAGACTTATTTCTTAAAGAAGCTTATTTGGTGGCTGTACAATTAGCGGTACCTACAATTTTGAAGAATGTTGATGTAACAAGAAGAAACAATTCAACATAAAAGCGCAAAACTAATTTAGCCACGCGTGATCAAACACGTTTCCGTTACGGTTGAAAATACTGATGCAAAACAGAGACGATAGGCTCGATGATGTAAGAATATACCTGTTTATTCGTTCTTGAACACATTAAAATCGTAGTTGTAGTTATTGGGCAACATACTCCAATTTACATGGAAATTCCATGAATACTTTTGAAACCCAAGCAAAAGTAATCAATCGCAGACAAATTTCGACACCTCACGGGTCCAAATTGTCCGGTAATGTAGGTATCCAGCCAAAAGTAGACTCTACCTACAGTTGACAATAAGTCTACTAGTGTAAAGTAGATACTCTTGAAACACTTGAAAAAGATTACAATGACAAACGATCAGTGAAAAACTTGGGAATTCGGGTTACTCTGCCAGAAGCACTTCTGACAGAGTAACCCGAATTCATCGACCCCAACTGTGTCCGATTAAATTAAACCAGTTAAATTATATCATTGCCGACCGTCTGTCGTCAGTTAATTCGATTAACTGCCGCTAACCACGCTTCGATGGGAAACGGGATGGTCATTTGTCTTTGTAGTGGTCTCTTCACCATACAATAATTTGGTAGCTATTCGAAAGTAATTATTGAAAGTGATATTTATTGTCTCTGCTATTAGAAAAACCATTTGTCGGTCTCGATTCAGTAGCATTTGTAATTGCTGTAATTTTTTAATTCTATTTTCTCTAACAATTAAGTGAAGTTCTTTAAAAGACGTTTTATAGCAGTTTATAGATATGTATCTTTCCAATATCTTTAATCGTTATTAATATATCGAAGATTCCCATGGGAATATACGTACGTAAAAGGAAACTTAAGGAGATTTTATATTATGAATATCATTATAAGTGTTTGTAAGCCACATCTACACAAGCGTTAGTAAAGTAGAGTTCAATATTAATGGCAAACCGCATATCTTCGCATAGCCGTATTAAAATTCTAATCGTGTGCATACTCACTTACAAACGTGTACTCAAACATATGTCATATCCATACACAGTCAGGTGATGTGCCTACCCGTGTACAGAACGCGCTGAATCGACAATTGCCCATTAATGTAAATTTGCGTCGTTTGCATCTTGTCACCGCCACTTTTTCTATACTTTGAATAACGTATTAAACATAACTAGGCAACAAAATGCTTACTATGCTTCTAGTAGACATTTTTCTGTTGTTTTTAGGTCACAATAGCGCAATATATTCAGCACGTGCAGGTTCTATATATAGCGCGGTTATATCTATACGATACTTATGAATAAAAAATGCTCATAACTGTAATACATTGTCCAAAATCTATACGAAAATATAAACCTAATTCAAAAGAATACCTATGCATAAACAAATTCAGGGATTCAAAGTTACGGATGGAGGATATGGTATAAACGGACAAAGTTAAACCCTGAGAATCCCTCCTTTTTGAATAGTCGGGTAAAACCATTGTGTTAAATTGGTGGATTTACTAAGTTAGTTTTTACGCTTACACTGTTTTTACGCGTTGCTATAAAACTACTTCGTTAGCATAATTGAGCGTGTGTTACATAATGAATAGCAAAGATCTAATAGTATAGCGTTTAGCAAAAATAGCTTTAGTAGTGTATTGATTTTGGCGTCTGATGTTAAAAAGTAGCACTCTCTTACTGAATATCAACTTTATGCAGTCTGAACTTTAATGAACTTAGGTACAGTCAGCATCAGATCGATCTTGACGAACAAAGTACTCAACATGATGTTAATGCCTTGATTTTTCCTCCTTCCTATTGACTGACATTTCTGATATTTGATACACAACTTCAGTTCCGACAATAATACAATATAAATCAATAAAACAGTTTGATTTGCTCTTAATAGTCTTAACACCTTGGTATTAAGATCATTTTGAAACTTTGCAGCTAGGATCGTACTGACACTGACTGTACGTACGCATGGTACTGACGCCTAAAAGCTATTACTCAATACTGGGGTTCACTTAACTCAACGCAAGCACGAGTGCAACAGGACATGCGCTAATTAGTGAGTGTCCCCGAGAACAAAGTATGACTCCCATCATCCAACGCGACACACATTTGATAGCGCTAGTATTAAGATAACATATCTAAATACATTATTTTTAAATAAGATCATTGATCTTCACCATACCTAAAAACGATAATCATGATAGTAAATTTTTTTGTTTTAAATTCTCTCTAATGTACATTACAATAATGTACAACACGGTTAAAGTACATTATTAACACATTCCGTGACTTATAAAACACCGGGATTTTTTACCTTCGCTCTTCTGCGGGTAAACGTATTTCCCCAGTTGAAGAGATTGATTGATTGACTTTGAACCCTTTTTTATATTACCTAATATTATATAGTGCCCACTATATAAAAACTGATGATGTGACCAGTGCTTTATTATGTTTTAAAATATCTTCCGTAAACTATTCATTTTATTTCTTGTTCCACTGATTAAAACACGAGGCCACTTATATTTAGTATTGTAATGATTGTACATCTAAGTGAAGTAATAATTTTCTGAGTACGACGATTTTACTTTCTAATGTGCATTTCAATGTTAAAACACTATGCAAAAGACGAGAAAATTTATGATGTTAGGCAAAGCAAACTTTCAACACCACAAAATAATTGTGCATCACAATTTATATTGCAACCAACCTACGAAATCTTGCGGTCATCACGATATTTTAAGAAATATCATTATTATCACGAAAATTGTCGCGTTAGTCAACTTATTTAACCGCTAACTTTTAGCTAACATTTGTGTTTTACAGGTTAACACTACACGACGAAGCATAATATAGTATACCCTAAGTAGCATCTCGCCCCTTAAACCAAACCCATATCCATATACCTGTTTAGGTCTTTGGTCATACAGAAGAAAAATTCAGTAATCATGGGGGCTAGATGATAATGTATGGCGTACCAATCATAGCGTTCATAATTTTAGAACAAAATCAAAACAATAAGTCCTACCCAATGACCTCAAATCCATTGTCAACAAATTAGACGAAAGACGAAAGTAGACGAAGAGGCGTGCCCTCTACTTTCGTCTTAGTAATTGTGAATCTCATCAAAGGCGGTATCATGAGTATTATTACTTATTAAACGTCGCTGACATTGCTCTTTGTTCAATACAAAAGGACCATCGCAAATATTCTTGAGGTTACTGGAACAAGTACTTAAATAGTCAGATTACAATGATTAGAATGAAAGATAGTAGTGACTCATCACTTACTTTTTGGGATGTAAGCGGCAGAGTACTAGATTTTAACCGACTTTTTAAACAATGGGAACGTAGTTGGAGTTATAATTATTCATAGTATAGGGATTGCATGTGTTGACGGCTACACAGTAATAACTGTGCTCTCAAAGGCTCCATGGACAATTAGACATCACTTTAAATAATTATTTACACTTAACTCCTTAGTTTAATCGGGCAGTTGGACCAAAGAGGTTACTGTTCATATTTCCAAGAACTATGTGAGTACTTCTTACGCATATTTTTTTTAGGACAGCACTATGTAGGTAGTAAAGTCAAAATTCACGGATTCGATTTCAGCTTAGTGCAATTGTATGCATATTTGCACTAAACTGAAATCGAATCCGTGAATTTTGACTTAGCAGTAAACGTTCTATACACATAGAAGTATCTGTATTAGGTATTAGAAGGAATACGAATTAAGATGAAAGATTTTTTTCAGACTTCCTACTACTCGTATAGGGGTTCGCAAACATTATGAAACACATGAAAACAAACGATAGGGCCAGATGAGTTTATAAAGAAAACAAAAATTATCAAGAAAACCATAAGAAAACTTTAAGTTTGTTCGTTTGCCGTAAAATACTCGTATATAATAACGCCTATGATGTAACGATACAACACAGAGCAAGTGCTAGAATAAATATCTGTAATGGGATTGTAGTATCATGTTTAATTTCATTCTCATGTTGAATTCTCTGATTTACGTACTGTATCTCCGCATTACACTCACCGTACAAACATTACTTTCTCCTATAAATACGAATTATTCCACACTAATTCACAACCATACATGATTTATTGTCTGGGAATGAAATATAATTATTATCAACTACGCTTAAAGCTTTATCCACACAAGAACATACAAACGTTCGTTTTAAAAGATTGGTATTTTAATAAAGGAAGTATTGAATACAAATGAGGCAATAAAACACTACAGCAAATAAAATTTGAGAGCCGAAGAGCTTAGTCGGTATCGGCTCACCCTCATCGCTATGCGGCGTGGTTGCGCGCACGCATTACAAATGCGCGATGGGTTGGTTGCGTCGTCCAAGCCGCGGTACCTATACCTACTATCGATTGTTTACACATACACGTACAACGTACATATCGGCTTGTCAAGGTCAGTTGTCATCCGAAATTATGCTCTACTACTATCGTGATAGGGAAATAGTGTCTCCGCGTGAAGCAGTAGAGTAACGAGGTACCACCAGGGGCCACACGGACAGCCACAGATATGACCATTTCTGGAGTTTGGTCACGATCGTACGCACTCTAGCACGACACTTTAGAAGGGGATATCGACGTTGACCCATGCTTATGACGTTAGAATAACTTTGAATAGAGTAATTAGCTCATGAATACACAAAGCGAATAAGAGTCAGCTGAAGAAATTATTAATAGTTAATTCTATTGTTTACTAGAAGAATGTGCTCGCTTACTGTTTATTGTATTGTAATGAATATGAATAAAAAACAACTAAATTGAGTTTTAGTTGTTACTTCATCACTTTTTTATGAGACGGAAGGTTTTTTCGGCATCCTTTTTGCCGGTCTGTCAGTTTCATTGTTCAGAAATGTTTAGAAAGAAACTTAAATTAATAAGTTATATAAGTGACTATTTATGTACTGACACTACGAAAGCGTGCCAGCCGATTGCAACTTATACAGATGATTCTAAAATATCAGATAACAACGAACTTGATATTGATCTGAATTGTCTGCTGACGTTAATCGTTAAACTAAATTTTATCAGATTGATTAGGTCTGTCTTATCACTGTTTCCATAAAAAAATCGTGAATGCGAGTCGGTTTCGCGCAATAAGGATTCCGTACAAGACTGGATTGTGGGACGAACTTATGCTATACCAACAGCAATATCTTTTTATTGCCTTGACTTAGAAGGTTATTTTTTTACAGATTCAAGATGTTACAGAGAATTTGGTATTGTATGAGTATTTGGTATGTATTTCAACTTGATGCCTTCACACATTCCTGAGGAAAAGGACTTGACAGACAGAAGATGGACAACGGAGTGATCCTATAAGGGTTGGGTTTTTTTCCTTTTGAAGTAAGGAACCCTAAAAAGAAAGATGTAGGTATATTAATCGTAGCCGAAGCCATTCTCACATGCAAGCTCGTCATCACTATTATCATCATCACAAAGTTGTTCCTGGTTGAATCCAAGGCTTTAACTTCAGAGATCAGAGTCCGCTTTCTCTTTCTCCTCCTATTACTTAACGTCTGACCTCCCAGAAGGCGGGCTCCAAGAAGTAAGCTTTGGATGTAACCGGAGTTTTACTACATCCGATTCCCGAATTTAAAAAAGTTTGTGAGTTGAATAGATCATTTTTCCGATTTGAGCTTTCGTTTGTTTTGTCGTTTGTTTACGAAGACGTTTTTTATACCACTTAGGTCGCAGATAAGCACACGGTCCACCTGATGTAAAGTGGTTAACGTGGCCTATAAACGAGTGCAACACCAGGGAAGTCACACTCGTGCTGACGACCTTATAAGAACAGAGAGATTCTGTGCCGTCAGCGCAGGAAACAAGCACACAACCTCTCCAGTGAGTTCCGGCTGCCCTATTCACTGCCGGGAACACAACACGAAAACTGAGCTTGGACCAAATATCTTTGTTATCTATTTCTGCTTTTGATACGTACCTATAGCAGAGAATCAAAATATCATGCACTTTCTCATATAGGTACACTATTGAACCTCTCTCTGTGATTTAAATATGGCTCGGTTTTCAAAGTTCAAAATTAGCATACTGTTGAACCTTATGGCTTGACATCGTTCCCAAAATATGCAGCCATGTACTCTCTCCTTCGCAAGTCAAGCCTTCTTCTAAAGTATATATAAAAGCAATTTCTGTCGTACTACATAGGATTCCTTACATTAAAGGTACTTGTGTTTGTTCGTCATTACATAAAAATCGTGTGTTTATTTGATACGCTTTCACGCGTCAACTCCTCAGCCGATCTCCATAAAATGCTACGCATACGACGTGTAGCAGCCATCACTGCAGATTTTAAATTTCATGAGCTATAAACGTACGCACTCGGGTGTAACATTTTAACATCATTATTAAATGTATTAGCTTTTTCTTTCTATAAACTCTGTTACTGTATGTATTACTTGATATTGAGACCTACTTTATCTACTTATTAATTCACGTTCTTTACTACGTATATCTTCATCCTAGTTAAACCCAGTCGCATCCGAAGCTTGCACCTCGGAGTCTGGGGTCCTCTATACCAGGCTAACTGCGGATTTGGCTGAACTTTATCTATGATTTTTTCCTACGTATATTACTAGCCTATAATAAAAAAACTAAGTAAGTACCTAATTAATTATATAGATCACAACGACTAATCTGTGCTGTCAAAGCTGGGCCAAAGTACTGCAATAGCAAGTTTTTGTACTGTACCGAACTTTACCGAAGCATTGTAATCATTCAATGGCCTCTATATTAACATGCTACGAGAATTTTGTTTTCTCTGTTCAATAGAGTGGTAAACACGAAATATCAACATAATAAAACCTTTGAGAATTTTTATGTAAAGCGTTAAGACAGGTCAGTTATCGCCAAGTATAGGAAAAGAAAGTAAAACCTTAAGAGGAGAAAATACTCGTCTAATATCAAATACTTTATCCGAAGGACATAACTCTCGTGCCATAAAAATTATCTTGGAGAAACTTTTTATTAACCACTTGTTCTCTAGGACATAAAACTTATCATTTGACTATTACATGAATTGCCTTTTTTGGTAGGTTGTTGAGAGGACTGAGGCTGTTATGGACGCGTTACAACAAATAACTTACCTCTTTATGAAGAGGTATGATGTGGACTGATGTGTCATGGCAGCCGTTAGGGGGAATTAGGCGATGACTTTCTAGATACGGCTGTTATCATATAGATCTGAAGGCTTAATTGGCAAATGTTTCAGCTAATCTGCCAGTCTGACAGTTACTATGATAAACAAGCACGCGTAGTTATTTATCATAGTTGTGTTCTACACCTATTTCTGTTAAATTGGAAGGTCAGTTGATTTAATTTGAAATAGTCTGGGTCATTTCGTTATCATTTTGTTATTTTTTATAATTATTGTGAGTTGATAATAAATTAAAATACTTAAAAGTAATCTCTGGCTTGCTTCTCAATGTTGGGAGGTCAGGCGGTAGTCGCTCCTGCTTAAATTCAAGTAAGCCAAATCATGGCAAAGAAGAATAAGATATGGACTCCAAAGTGTAAACTTTGTATGCAACCGGAATTGGTGCACGGATGAAAAAGAAACCTTTATGAATTTTTAATATTTTAATTCTACTTATTCAAAGTATAGTTACAAAAGATCAATATCTATCTAAAACGATACGTATGTTATACAAGTGATAATATAGAGAGTCGATAGTACCCATCCGATTTTACAAGATTTCGTATTATTTACTTTCTCTTAAATATCTGAAATTAGATGCTATAACATATAATATAACCAGTTAAAATTCAATTAACTGTTCAATTATAAACAAATCTATTTACATACCGCTTTTTATATATAAATATATTGCTTTTTTATGTCTTTCGTTGTAACTACGTAGTCATTATATATTTCTTAACAATGTAGTACTCGTACGTACACCAGTCGACAACGAGACAAGATGCATCATATATTACGTCATTATGATCTTACAATCTCGCTGATAAACGGAGGTAGTCGAATAATTGCCGACTTGTCGTTCATTAAGGATTCCGTGAATTTGATCATTTCGGATGATATGTCACTGCTTGTTGCAATTTGTAATCATGTATTATATAATAAAGTACCTTCTGATATTTCAATAATACCTATTATCGAAACAGGTTTATTCAGTTTCAGATGTTAAGTTAAGTTGATTGTTTAGTATATATATTCATATTTTCTTATTCTTACACCTAATTAAAGAAACAATAGATACTCTTTTAAAATCATTTACCCATCTACCTGTGTAGCATATATTCGTGTTACTGTATCTGCAAATAAACTGTTCCGAAATTTGCTTGAATACATTTATTTAAAATCTCTATTACTCATCCTCTGTGCCATTTCCTAACTCAGTTGAGGTCCGCTTTTCAGTGTAATTACGAAGTTGTCGTCGAACTTCCATATCTATCATGAAGTAGTTATTGTCATTGCCACTTGCACTGCCAAAAGAAAAATTAACAATAATAATACTCGTAACATATTATTTTGTTTTATATCTTGCTATTTCTACTTCCAGAAAAAGATGATCGAATCCGCATAGTTCCGCATATCACACAGTCTACTTCAGGATAAAAATCTCCACCTATTGAAATGAATGGAGTTCGAAGTTGGTATGACAAAAGTTAAACTCATGATTTAATAGAATGGAATGAGAGAAATGTTGTTATGAAGATATTATATTCTTTAAATAATGGAAGGCTTTAAATACAAGAGTATATCACTTAGATGATAGTAATGTTCTTGATGAACAGGATTAATATATGACACAACTAGCTTTTGCCCGCGGCTCCGCCCACGTGGATGTCGGTTATTGCGACCAAACATAGCCTATGTCCTTTCTCGAGGTCTAATCTACCCCTATACCAAATTTCATCAAAATCGGTTCAGTGGTTTGGGCGTGAAAGCGAGACAGACAGACAGACAGACAGACAGAGTTACTTTCACATTTATAATATTAGTAGGGATAAAGACTTCGTCGAGGCTGGTCATATAATTTAAAGGTAATAATTTTAATATAAAATTGACAAAGCAGTAACATGTAAATCCGATACATTTATCAGAACAACGTTTCACTTAATTAAAAAGTTGTTGAACTTTTGTTTCCTATATCGAGTACACAGTGAAAGTGATTCCCTTTGACTGGACCAAGATTAATGTCGCTCGTTAGTTATCGTTGTAGTTATCGTTGACCAGAGATGGGTCAGCGTCAACGTCACAGGCCTGCCCACAGAAATTAGTTACTGGAGATTATTCTGTGACGCAATTCTTGCATTAGAATGTTTAGATTATAAATTATGGTTCGTAATCTCACTGATATGAAAGAATTATTGTGGTTTTCAAACTAATGTTCTAGTAAATTACTTCTTCTCTGATGCTTCGTGATGCTCTCCAACTCTTATTTATAAGGCTTTTAGTAATTTAGTAACAATAAATCAAATTAAAAACGTTAACCGCGTTATAACTTCTGATTTAGTAATAGGTGTTCGAATTTGTTTTCGTCATTAGACCAATATTAGTTTAAATGTATTCTAAATTTGTGAATATGTAATATGAACATACGTAATGCAAATTTATCGATATGTTGCTGTAATTATAATTTATTGCTTTTGATGATATTAAGTAAACCGGAAATTATTGCAGCAATGCAACATTTAAATGGGGTCGTTTAAATGAAATGTCTGTTCTAGGGTTTTTCCTTATTACATAGTTGCATATGAAAATTCAAAATGTAAGAGCAGGTACACCAGCCCGTACAAAAGGTAAGACCTGTTCTGCATTTAAAAACACACAAACCAGTACTCGCTTGACGGAACTAAAATCATAGCTATTACAAAGTTTATACAACTCTACCTACCCCTTGGGGATTATCAGGCGTGACAATGGTCTGAAGTTATTAAACAAAAACAGTGATAATGATGATGTATTAACTTGAAAGTTTGAAAAAGAAATGTCTATTAATTAGTAGGTTTCAGCAGTCATTATTCTTTCCAGTTAAAATCCTCCTAAACACTCGAAAGATCGTTAACTGGATCGTGTTGCAAGTTAGGTAGTAGTTATTTCATTTCCCAAGTAATTTACTAATTACTGAAAATAGTGTTATTATATAATTACATAGCAGTTCTTTACAAGACAGTAAAATTACTACTTAGTCGCATGTTACTTTATACCTATGTTAGAGTACCAAGACTATAACCATATGAGGGTATTCTATAGAAAATACTTACACGACAATTCAATTCGTATTCAGTAGATCATAAAGAGCAAAACAGTATGTGTGATTTTATTTATTAGAAATAATAACGTTGACGTCTGAATACTGAAGTATAAGTGAGTGCCACGGGGCATAATGAGCCTCACGATTGTTACATAATGTCGGTAATAGATAAATATAATACATATAATGCATAATACTAATGACAAGTGATATTTAAAATATATTAGGTACCGAGTATCTCGCGTCGTTTTGTCTCGAGTGCTTCGTGATTGAGTGGGGCGAATTAGATAAGCATTTTAGTGGTCGTAACTCACGGCTTTCACTTTTAGGGCCCAATTATTTATTTTTTCAATACTATACACATTTCGTAATAGGACGAGTGCCAGTATCAAGTTCATTCATGCAGAATATCATTAGTCAAAGATGTGATCTGCGTGTCATTCTGCAACCGCAATCGCAATAAGATGTTAGTGAGCTTCAGCAGAATAGATATAATCGTTTTTATGCTACTGACTTCGTAAATAGGTGATGAAAGAGATTCAATCTTTAAAAACTATTAAAAAAATACTGAGTCATTTATAATGATTCACGACTGGTCCTTTAACCATTTAGTTATGTAAGACTGTAACTGAAGTTTTATTAAACTCGATAAGTATTGTAACCTCAGGCCTTATTTTTAGTAATTACACATAATAGGTACTTATTTTATGACTTAAAAGACTCGCGCCTAAAGGCAGAGGTATTAAACATATTTATCGATACTATGCTGCAACAAACCTAGGCTAATAGGTAAGACAATAAAATTAATATGTAGAGAACTAAAAATCATAATCCAAAGAAACTTAATTTGGAGTTTTTTAAGATAACTAACAACTATCTCATTAAGAAAAAATCACCCAAAAAACTGTGTTTTGTTATCCTGCGATCAATAATCAAGAAAACCCCCGACGACAGTAAAATGCTTCCTAAAATAAAAGGTTTTTGTCTAGGATTTTAGAGGAAGAAATACTTCCCCCGTTGCTACAGGTTTTCCGAAATATTTATTTGCGAAGTGATTTTTATGAGACATAATTATTACATCTCCATAACCTCCACACAGTACACGTTATGACATATTATTGTTATCTATCTACCTATTTTAGGGGCACTGATGACTATAAACTTATAATTACTTAAATTTAAAAAAGAAGGTATTATAATCAAACTCATAATGAATACTAAAGAGGTTAACAAGTTACAGGTGAATTACACAAGTGTGTAATTAAATTAAAAACTGAAAACAAATCAAGAAAAACACAGATCGCAAAAAAGTTTGAAATGGCACGTTACGCAATGTCTTTTTTCTACACATTTCATTTCATCACAGAAGGGGACAGTTGGTTGGTAATTCACGTAATTAACAGCATGTTTGTGTTACTAAACCTCTGCGCCCGCGCATGCCTGCCGGCGCGTTTGTCGCAGTTGTCGCGTATTCGTTGTAACGCAAAAACTACGCACACATTTCCAGTAATTTTATAACGTGTACGTAATTACTACAGTTTTAATTTTTTAAATTGCTAGTTTTAATGCTCTCTTTCTACTTAAACGCATCGTTGTCTTATTAAGTACGTAGTATAATAAAACTACCATAAAGTACAGTGATCTAAACGGTGCTAAGCGAACTATGCGAGTTATGCAGGAAATATCGTTGAAGGATAAAATTCGAAATCAGATCTGTGAAGAGGCTGAGAACTTACATCCGTAGGAGCAGAAGATTTTAGAGTAA
Organism: Eilema depressum; assembly: GCA_914767945.1. Taxonomy (NCBI): domain Eukaryota; kingdom Metazoa; phylum Arthropoda; class Insecta; order Lepidoptera; family Erebidae; genus Eilema; species Eilema depressum. The sequence goes on from OU612026.1 coordinate 10,156,281, forward strand.
AGACTACGAATCGATTAAATGTTAGGTAGTAGTGAATACGTACGTATAACGTTAGATAATTGGGATCCAGATTGTGAGAATCAGGTGATGTGCCGCATATTGGGAGCTTAATGACCCTTGATTCGTAATTAATTGCAATTGGCCAACCGACTGGTTGACAAAATTTATACCGTATGTGAAATACCGACTTTTCGTATAGTTTCGATTTCATCACCATATTGACAAATTATATTTGAAGAGCCCTTTTCTTGAAATTATTGTTGACAGGTTTTACACTACCCTGTTTAATTACGCATATTTTATTTGCGTTTCTGGAATTGAACCACAAAATATTGCGCAACTTTTTTGTAAGTATTTCACTGCTAACTTGGTGTGTTGCGATGCGTCCCACGACATAAAACTCTTTTGTTTATCGCAGCTCATTTCAGTCTACGTTTCCCACATCAAATAACTAAATAAACCCATAGATAACTTCAACTTTAAAAGGCGCTTATCGTTCATTCCTTTAAGAGAACTTTCTCTGATATAATGTATTGGAAGCTGAGTGGAAAATTACTATTATATCTTTTTAAAGTGAAGGCGACTCGCATCTATATCAAAATAATAACCTCTCTCCATATTAATTACGTCCTAGACTTTCTACTGTTGGGATACATAGTGACATGGTGTAATGGGGTCGGTAATGAGAGCGATACGAGCTCTCAGATGGATGAGTGCAGTAACCCGTCGTTACCAGCTGCGATTACACGACACGTGGCTAATAAACTAATCAACTCTTGTACGTATATTGATGAATATAGCTTAACGCAGGCAGCGGTGATGATGGTTTCATATATCACAATCTTTATCGACTTCTCTCGTCATATGTATTATGTAACGACACTTATAGTGTTATAATGAGGTTTCTGTTTTATGTTGAAGATCTGTTTTTGCTGTAAATAATGTTGAAGTGATGTGATACCTAGTTAGAAATGATGTAAACGCAATAAAAATGTACATTGTATATCGATTTCTTCATTGAAAATTTTGCTATTGTTAACCGTCAATCCTTCTGTAAATCAACAAGTTAATATTGTACAGAAGGGCCACAACCATCAGTAATTCAAAAATATCAGTTTGTTACATCGTGTCTTTAAGGCCTAGTTCAATTTTAAACTAAATCAATCGATCCTATTACAGTAGATTCAGTGCAGCTGTAGATTGTACTAGTCATTTCAAACACGATAGGTATAGGTACAATATTTTGTAAAATTACCTTACCCTAAATCCTAAGCAGCATATTTATAAATTGCGATCTATAAATCTTACCACACATTACAGCGCAATCGGCGTCATCGAACATAAGGTGCTTACCTAAAAAGACAGATTTCGCAAATGGAGGCTGTGGCGACATTGTACAACATCCTGTGTAGCCGCGTGACATACACTAACCCAATGTGCGTATGCGCAACGTAGCCGCGTGACATACACAGCTCAATGTGTGTATGTGCAATGAAATCAATATTATGTAAATATTATAGTAAACCAGTACAAGTATTAAAATATTTATGTTATGGTTTGAGAAGTAGATTGTGTTAATTAGGTAGTAATTTCTAGTTAAGAAATGTGTAAGTTAATTAAAGAAAACGCCGCGAACTGGTAATGGAAATAGATAATCATAAATATGAACTAAGGACAAGATTAAATATTCAAATCGAACCATGATTTCTCTAGGTTGAGATCTTGAAATAAATCTACCATAATATAATGTAGATATTTCAACTACGCCCTTTAAAACTTGTCAATTATATTATTACATCTATTTGAAAAATCCTGTTTATATCGTTAACAGATGGTTGCAATTTCTATGTGAAGGTAAGGTAAACTAAACTCTTCCTGTTAGTACTGGCTTTTTCAAATAAGATTACGGGAACATAATTGCGAAACAAAAGCGTATAAAATGATATAACTCTTACGACTACTTCAAAACCTGATAACCACGTTTTGCGAAATTTCTAAAATGCAGGAGTAGACGCGACACTGGATAAGTCTGTATAAATAAAAAAATTGAGAGTAAACGAACATTATGTCATGTAATTTTTTTTATGATCTTTCTACTTGATTCAACTACCTCGTTGTGAAAATTTACTGTTAGTTAGGAAGTAATTATGAGCTTAGTGTATCACTAACAATAAATCTTGTAAAGAGTGTACTGAAATAAATACTAAGTACTACTTATAAAACAAGGTACCTATTATCTACACCATTATAGTGTAAGCATAATCAAAATTTTTAAAAGTAATTAATGATAACGATTTAAAGAAAATACTCTGGCTTTTTCCTCGAGGTTGGGAGTTTAGATGGTAGTCGCTCCCATAAAAAATATTTAAGTTAGCCAAATCAAAAGAGTAGGAGTAAATGAACCTAGGATTCCATAGTGAAAACCTTCGGTGTAATCAGAAAGAACAGACGCTGACGATGATGTTGCACGAATGATCAATTTGTTCTAATTAGCCCTACTTGATGACGTTACTGTTATAATAAAAATATTAGTCGTAGTATTAGTCTATAGTACACATAATTTACCTACGAATACCAGAACTAATGCTAATGTCAAAAACAGAAAATATAAAAATTACTACGATTGTTCTAGCTCTGCTATGCAGGTATTGCAGGTATCTATACACACGCATTGGGTTTTTTTTATTAGTATCATATGTGTGATGTAATGGATGAGCAAGATGTTTGATAAACAAACTGGTAGCGATTATACGTAGAAACTAGAAAGATTCCGTAATGAAACTAAGGCAATTTCATAAATCAAATATCCGTCCGTCGACCTAGAGACAACATTACGTCAAAGTGATGTTATCGATCACTATTTCATTTACTTTTATCGCAATCACAGGCAAAACTTCGTTCAACACACTCTTAATTAAAATCAGCTTTGTATCAAGTCATAAATTAGGTACAGTCACCCTCAGAAGTATTTTAACATATTATGTATTTTCAATTAATAAAACACCTTATCACTAAAATCTTTCATCCATATTAATATTATAAATGCGAAAGTAACTACATCTGTCTGTCTGTTTGTTACGCTTTCACGCTCAAACCACTGAACCGATTTTGATGGTACATATTTGGTACAGAGGTAGATTAGACCTTGGGAAATAGGTTATGTTTGGTCGCAATAACCGACATCCACGCGGGCAGAGCCGCGGGCAATGGTTAGTATAAAATAATAAAGAAAACATGATAGGTAGGTATATGTTACTCTTATGCCCATAAGCCTTATGCCCTTAAAATTACAAAAATACTTTTACATCAATCTATTTAATTAGGTATATAAGTAGGTACTTCAATGTATAGATCGTTTGTAAATTTGCTAGTATTCAACAGCTTTTGAGGCTGTACAATGAATTTGTGTAAATATTAAGGTATATATCCTTACTAATATTATAAATGCGAAAGTAACTCTGTCTGTCTGTCTGTCTGTTACGCTTTCACGCCTAAACCACTGAACCGATTTCGATTAAATTTAGTATAGGGGTAGTTTAGACCTTGAGAAAGGACATAGGCTATGTTTGGTCGCGATAACCGACATCCACGCGGGCGGAGCCGCGGGCAAAAGCTAGTCCTTACTAATATTATAAATGCGAAAGTAACTCTGTCTGTCTGTTACGCTTTCACGCCTAAACCACTGAACCGATTTTAATGAAATTTAGTGTAGGGGTAGTTTAGACCTTGAGAAAGGACATAGGCTATGTTTGGTCGCGATAACCGACATCCACGCGGGCGGAGCCGCGGGCAAAAGCTAGTAATTTATATTTGTTACATTACCACTCTCGGTGTTTACTGGAAACTCTCACTCAATGAGCGAAAGTCTGTGTGAATATGCGTTGTTTGACAAATTCTCATGTGCTTAATATAAGCCGCTATTCTGTGTTACGAGCTTATGCCAGATGCCAATCGTGTGCAAATAAAAATGAGTCTTATAACAGTACAAATTATAATAAAAGTAGATATGTACCTAAATATGAGCAATAGGAAAGTAAACTTTTGTAGTTAGTTTTATTTTGTCTCCTTATCAGGACGTCAATGTGTACCTTAAATGTGCCTATACAATAAAGACCATATTTGAACAGTTTCAATTTCATTTTATAAAACTGCTATTGAATCTCTTTTGACTTTTTGTGGTTTATTCTATTTGTCAAACTTGAAGTAATACTGACGTTGCTATGATATTGACACTAGAACTATTACTTATTCTGTGCTATAGTTAACTTTAATAGCAAAGCGGGAATTGTCTGACAGAAAATCGTGGAGGTACTTTACTGATTCTATGATTGTTCTTCTAGTTATTACCTTGCAACGCGCAACAACTTATTCAAGGAACTATTGTTACATACTTAGTTCCTGGAATAAGTTGTTGTGCGTTGCAAGGTAATAACTTTACAACGAAAATGCTTGATCTAGTTTTAAGCAAACTCCCTATATTCTTTTAAATACAGTTACCACTAATCTGCAAAATACTATAACTAGATTCACTTTCAATTTCAACCAAAGTTGATGTTACTTGATTTACCTTTTATACAAAAAGTGAAATCCCATGCAGAACTACTTTTTACCTGAATAGCTTAGTTTAAAGTAAGATTTAGCTATTTGACGAATGCACATAAACCGGATGCGTCTAATGCAGTTTCTCTTTAGTCGGTAGCAGGACTGGCGGTCAGTTACACCGTGCTAAAGATAGAGAAATTAGCTGAGCAGGAGTGCACGAGTGAATGCACTCGAACGCAGTGCCCGCGCCGCTGCCGGCCCCGCCCATGCCATATACGAACAGGCGTAAACTGAGAGATCGATTACTGCTAATTACTAGCCTCTGTGCGAAAACCTTCTGAAATATTGCCAACAAACCACACCTCAGCCCTGCTACATTTAATGAAACGATCATAATTCCACCTACCCGGTGAAATATATCGTAACATCTCGCGGCCATTAATTAAATACAAAAACATTGAAGTTTAATTGAATTCATGTAAAAGATTATCAGTTGCAAATTAATATAATACGTATATTCTGAACGGCATGTTTATGAGAAAATATTTACCTGTTATATTACTACAACTTCTCAATGAAGATTATAGTTTCATCGTCGCTCATATACTTTGTAGAGATTGAAATATCAATGTAGGTCCGGCAAATAAACGCTAATCCTCGGGCACGGCCGCGTCTGGCGGGTAGTTGAGATCCAATTATAGTGCACACGGGATACTGACAATCATAGACTTTCCTCAGCCATTCGTCAAGCGTAGTTGTGAAACGTGAAAGCGGATTGATCGCTCGATCACACGACACGTGTCGATAGGGTTACCCTGTACAAATATTATTTACTAAACCTACCAAATATAGTTATACCTACTACTGGGTTTTACTAGTTAGGATAAATATTTAGTTCATTTTCTCTTAAGAAATTAAAAGATCTTGAAAATAATAGTCTTTTATTTTGAATTTTCTAAAATAAAGATTTAGTTAATATCTTACATTTAAGCACTTATTGGAATGTCATCGTATATTATGTCACGTTAAAATTGCTAACTCAAATTCGGTCTAGGAATCCAGCCAACGACTTAGGGCCGATATACAGGGTGGAAGATAATAATAACCTAACCTTACCTGGAGGGAAAGTACTTTAAATACTGGAGATAGCTAATTTCACCCAAAGGAAACATTCCTTTATTTTTAAAAAGAAACAAAACTGCATTCATAGTTTTTTGAAAATTCCCTTGCCATGCCCGGTAATCGAACCGACTAAAATCCAAAAAAATAACATCCTGTATTTATATAGCATCAATCGATAGTGTCAATCATGAGGATCGAAACTCTCTAATAAACATGGTAAATTAAATGAAAGGAAGTCAATAAAATCTTAACTTATAAATTCCATTCTAACAGATTACAGTACTTTTGCTCAACGTGACATCACATACCTTATCAACAATAACGCCATTTATTTAGTAACATGAGTACTAAATGACTAAACTTTGATTCCGATTTAGAATGTAACGTTATTGTGTGACTACTAATATTCCTGTTAACCCCCCAAGTAAGCTAAATTGCTTGTACTAGGAGTGGGTTCACGTCTGTAGTGTAATGGTCAGGATTCGTACCCGGGACCTCTCGATCGTAAGGCCGACTCCTTAACCACTAAGCTACCGACGGCGACGCTACTATTATGTCGATTTAGGTCCAAGATACGTGTCTCGAGGTATACTTGGTTGGGCTTGGAAAGCACTTCGTGGTACACCGCATCGCACCCTGGGCAACGGAGATGGCGAGAGAATTGCCTTATTGGTTCGTCTTATAATACTTTAATTGAGACTTTTGAATTAACCTGAGACGGCATGCGGTTTTAGTCGGTTTGAGTCGAGAGAGTAAATACCCCTGCTGGCCAGTGAGGGCCAGCCATGATAACAGGGACAAGTAATTTAAATATGGAATTTTATTCTTAATAATGATAGGTGATGGATCCTTGAGTTAAGTTCTCTATTTTGTTAAATCGAATTTGAAAATTGAGTTTTCAGGGATTTCCTTTCATTTAATTAACCATGTTTCTTAGACAGATTTGATCCTTATGATTTATACTATTGATTGATGTCATAAAAATACAGGATGTTATTTTTTCGGATTTTAGTTGGTTCGATTACCGGGTGTGGCAAGCGAATTTTCAAAAATCTATGAATGCAGTTTTATTTCTTTTTAAAAATAAAGGAATGTTTTCTTGGAGTGAAATTCGGTATCTCCAGTATTTAGAGAACTTTCCCTCCAGGTAAGGTTAAAATCTTCCACCCTGTATACGTATGAGAATGAGAATTAATAAGTAAGGACAAGGCCATGTATAGTCAATTGGTAACCCTATTTGTTGGTTGTTACTTCACGCTTTACGTGATATTCACTTGATCGCTTTCTACTACGGTAATGCTTAAATACAGATATATGATACCGGTCGTACGACATTCGAATAAACACATGCTTCGTATTAAATGTTACTAATATCTGAACATAGACGCTTGAATTACTGGTAAGTTCCGGTTGCATCCAAAATTAATACTTCGGAGCTCGGGGTTCAATATCATTTTCGGACTTCCGATCACTGTCCCAACTAATCTGGGGTAACCTGGGACCTCCACACATTAAAATTTAACGTTAACTATTAAACTAAAAAAAAGAACAAATTTAATTCAAAACTAATAACTTAAAATTAGTACGCGTCGTGGAATTCCTTCGCATCGCATGCCTCTTATGTTAACGTTCCCAGAAGGCTGGAAGCATTGCCACGTTGTGTGGCAATTTGAACATTCAATAAGGACATTATAGTTGACATCTTTCATTTTTCAAACAAACTGAGTAAAAAAAAAACAAGGCTTAGAAATTGTCTTTATAACTAACTTAAAGCTAATTAATGAAGTTATATTAGTAGGTATTATTGGTACTAAATCATTATTACCAAATACGTTACAAGCATATACGTTAGGTACATTATCTATTTATCGCCAAGTCGCTAATTACTTGCTAGCGTTCCATTAATGACTTGAACATTCATCACTGCAAATATGGAAATGATTAGCAGTAAAAGTCTAACTGATTAAGTTGCGAGTTATATTGCTTTGTTCTATCGAGTGTGGATAAAAAAGAAAAATAAATGTCATGTTATATGTAAACGCACCTTTAGATCAACGATTGGAGACGGATGGGCAAAGCGGAGGAGGATAAGCTGGAAAACGGACTCCGGGCTCAGATGTGAAAGCCAACAATCGGAACACAGCGCTAGGATGATGATTATGAACAATGATGAACAAGATGAAGAACTCCCAAATTGGGTTCCGTTTGACTAAAGAATAAATTATTAATTTTAAATTTAAATAAGTTTTATATTTCAAATTAAATATTAATTAAATTGTACCGATTATTGAATAACGTAATTTTTGGGCTGCAGAATCGGTAAATGTTCTGATGGTGGGGTGTCTACCCCGACCATGGAGAAGGAAATGATAGTCATATTCTGTCCTCCGTGACCCCGACTGTCATCTGATGAACAGGTCAGAAAATTAAATGGTGCTTTGCGTTTTGCGGCTTTCAGAAATACAGGTTTGCGCACTCCAAATGAGTCTGGGGCTTAAATTGATAAAACAAGGGTTACTTCAATTATTGGGTGACGTTTCGAACTTTTAAAATTTTGGTAATATACTTTCTTTTGTTGTCTAAAATGATAATTATTCGAAGTACGATTTTGACTTCGTGCAATATTAAAATTGTACGACAATCTACACAACGCTATCTAGACCCAAAGTAAGCATAGCTTAACTAGCTTGTGTTATGGGTTCTAGAATGCGGATAAACATACATAGATACATTTTTTTGTAAATACATATCTACATATTATACATAGAAAACACCCAGACCAAAGCAAATATTCATATTCATGCATACAAATATTTGCACTGAGCGGGGATCGAACCCGCGCCTCCTGCATAGTAGCCGCGTTCACTACCGCTGCACCACAGAGGCAGTCAAAAATACAGTGACATTTACATTATGTTCAAGATTCGTAACGGATACTGTAATTATTTAGTTACTGAGCCGTTGGTATTAAATTAGTAAAATATAAATAAGTGGAAGCCTAATCCGGTAGTAGTAGGTTTTGATAATTAATATGAACAATTATACTCTTACAACGCTGCATGCGTGATTAAACATGAGTGTTGCACGGGTGACTAAATAAAATACTTTTCTCGTCTTATGCAATACAGAGTTAACTTAATGAATTTCTCTATTCATTAAACTGCAAATACTAAACATGTGTGACCAATTATTTATCTTCATAAATACGTCACGAAAAGAACATAATCAGCATTAATTGAATAGTGAATGCGTTGGCATTCACTTAATAGTCAATGTATAACCTGCGCCACGTATCTTGGACCTAAAATGTGCTCAAAATGTACCCTATACGGCCAGTACACATTTCTTGGGTGTGTTTTGAGGATAACACGGGGTGCTACTGCGGTAGACGAACTCAAATTCACCAAGCATAGACTACGAGTATTACAAAGCAATCCGCGGGCGCCAGAGCCTCGTATGTCTTACGATTTAGGTCCAAGATACGTGGCGCGGGTTATATCTTCATGTTGAACGCTGAACGCTGAATATGAAATGTTGGAGACAACCTGTCTACATTGACATTTGATTTGCTGTTTCTCTTTGCTTATAAATTGCGTTTGACGAAAACGCATTTATAAACAGTTTTATCGGTATGATGTAATAGGCCCTAAACACATTTTAAAGTTTACGATGGAGGCGTTTGTAATATTTTACGAATTCTAAATTTTATGGTTTATTTATGTGTTTCCTCGTTTCTTAACACCCGGGTTTCAGAAATAGAAGAAAAATAAAGTCATAAATGCAATAGCCTTGTTATACAAATAGCCAGATTTATATTGTGCGTTTTGACTGCCTCCGTTATTCTATCGACCGTATGTGTTTAAGTCAAGATGGAAAACATTTATGCAGATTTGTATAAGAAAGCCTATGAGGTCGTAGTAAAGTTTGTATAAATTAGTTCTTTTTAGGTTTTGTATCTAATAAAATAAGTTTCAACGTCCCTCGTCCCATAATTGTAGTCTTAGGGCAAACAACATCTTATCATTAGATGGAAAAGAAAGGTATCTCTATGTTAGAGAATTATAAGGGAGTTCTCAGAATTTAAAGAGTTAATTGCCATTTAGGGAATGAGTACTCAACTAGGACATTATAGTTAACAACTTTCATTTTTGCTATAAACCAACTACTCGATATGGCCGTAATAAACAAGACTACACCATAAACTTATTCTACTTTAAAAATTCGATTATCTTGATAAATGGTAAAACATATTAAGGTTATTTTATAGATCTAGCTAGACTATTTATAACGAAGCCATTTCTAGCGCGTAAATAATTCGCTTTGCAAACTTTCAGTGGCGGCCCCTTTGCCACATTTAAACACTGCATTGTTCGCACTACAGAATATTCACCCGTGTGTTCCCTTCACTTAGTGCGTTCACACCGTCTTTTAAAAACAAGCATTGTCAGCCTACTGTAGAGCCTACGTACCTACCCACTTATTAACCGATGCTATCCGCCAATCACAGGTAAAGTGAGTCGTTTATTTAACTTTATAAAGTGTATAAAACTTTTAGTATCAAAATAAATTTATTTTATTCCAGAGGACGAATGGGTGCCTTAAAAATAATTAATAATATATTATTGGTCCCCTACCGAAGGACCAATGGGTACCTAAAAAGTGGTCGAATTTACAACTTTTATGCCAGGGGTCGAGTTTTAGAGGACCAATGGGTGCTGACCCTTATGTCCAAGCATTAAATTAGTAAAAAGTATTATCTCTAAGCAATAAATCTGTATATTAACTTCTGTAGTGTTTAACCTAAATAACATTTTAATATATGAAAGGGTGAAAGTCATTAGGTACCAACAATTCTACATTTATAACCTATACTAACATTGAAAAGAAAAGTGAATCATCTTCGACCACTTTAGAATAATGGTTGTGAAGTGAAAAGTTATTTATATTATTCGCTAAAAAATTCTATACTTACCCTGTTTGTAGCTCCATCTACTGACGCGTAAAAAATTACCTAAGTCAAAAAGCTAAGAACCATCTATGAAGCGGATTGTACTTGCAGAACTTTGAGTTTTAAAAGCACACACAAACACATACAGAATATATAAATACGAGTTTAAGTAACAATATCTTACTACTTCGAGGTTCCAATAACACTTAATTACTAGGTATCTGAGAACAAAATTTGTTCCCATCGCACATAAAAGAGCTACTTGATGTCGCTGTCATAGATATTTTCAAAGATAAGATACCCACAGTACTTTTAATATATTTCTATTTTAATAAGTAAGATAATTTCTTGTAGTAGTTTTCTGTTGTGGAAACCATGGCCGGATCTACCATATGGCCAAATGGGCTTAAGCCAAGGGCCCCCGGGCTCTGAGGGCCCCCAACTAAGGCAATTAAAGACAAAAATATAGAATAAAGCGATTTTTTTTTTTAAATTTATTATCAATATAAAACATTACAATTTGTAATTTGCTTTAATTTATTTATATATTTATATATTTATTAAATTACAACTACAAACTACAGTGATTTATCTAAGAGACAAATTACATCTAAGTATTCCGATAGCTTTACTGAGAAAGTCGCATTACGAGGAGCAGAAAAATTTAAAATAGACACACTAAACGTTGCACTGGATAAACTGAATATAGATTTGAGGCAAAGAAGTCAAGTATATGAGACATGTAGCAAAAAATTTAAATTTTTGATGGATTTGCAAGATAAAAACATGCAACACATTGATTTAGAAAGCGCACGTAAAGTTATTGACTATTATCCCGACGATGTGGATGAATATTTACTCAATGAATGCATCCAATTAAAATCTTATTTGCTTCAGTCGACAGAGTCTTACTCGTCTTGCATGGACATTCTTACGATTATTTATGAAAAGAAGCTTATTAACGTATTCCTGAACTGCTATACAATCTTAAAAATATATTTTACAACACACCTGCTCATAACAGTGATATTATTTTACCGCAATTAAGCACGGAATGACACCTATTATAAAACTGTGACTTTTTCATTACTATTATTCACAAAAGTGAGTTATAGATTCTTTTTAAAATTTTATAGGAAGTGTCTATAATTGTCTATGTTCTTAAAAAAGTTTTGATACAAAAAATAACGTGTTTAATAGTACGAATAAATTAATACGCCTATTGTATGGTATTTGATGCATTTTCGTATTTAAATAAATAATTTCAACTTGTAATACTTGTGTAATAAACAAAATTTTCGCTCAAATTTAAGTTTTTTTGTTCTAAGTACAGAAAAAAAAACAGAGTAAAAAAAAGTTAAGTTCAAACCTCATTTTTTTTTAAATATGGTCGACCGCCATTGTTAAATGCGCGCGCATAGGAAAACGAATTAATTTGTAGTATTGTTTATTTAGTATTTCTAGTATTATTTTATTCGCAAGTGTGTTGTAAAACGTCGTATGGCACGTGTGAGCATGATGATTACCGTCCTCGGCTGTCTTAAGACCCTCGCCTGGCGGCTCGGGTCTCAATGGCGCCTCGGCGGTAATCACCAACGTTGCTCACTTGTACCATAATGTACTATTCACCATTGACACTCGAAAAAGGGCCCGTGATTCATCAAAAACAGTGAATAAAACGCTCTTTATTTCACTGAGTGAATAAAAAAATTTGAATTTGGAACATGCGCGAATGTACGGATTGTAGTAAAACATGCAAAGAGGTTGCACACTCTCACTATAAAAACGTACTAAAAGCCACCTAAATGTTATCACTGGCTGGATGGAATCTGGCTCAGTTTAATTAAGAAAAAAAATGCCGCCATTTTTCTGTGCTATTTTTCTTGTAAAAGTTTCTGTTTGTTTCTTAATCTTAAAATGACTTCATCCAGTGATGAAAATGAAATTCTTTAACGCGAAAAGACTCCGGAGTCTTTTCGCGCTAAAGCGGTAGCTATTACTGATAATTTTCTGCTTCTTTTATGTACTATCCATGACAAAATTTAATTCATGATCACAGAGTAATTGTTTTCTCGTAATCAATGATGAAAAGTAGCGTACCTAACACGTGAAAAAAGAATTCATCTCGGCTCTTGTATCCCTCGATCCGCTCAGGTTTCTATCTAGAATCCCTCGCTACGCTCGGGATTCTACCGCAGAAACCTTCGCTCCTCTCGGGATACAACTTGGTGCCTCGAAAAGAATTCACCCTTTTTTCACTTGTTGGGTAATCTACTATTAACCTTAACAATCACAAGCTGTGAAGCCGAGCGCTCCTTTTCCAGGATGGCATATATAGAAAATAAATACAGAACGACAATTTCATCGTCACGACTTAACCATTTATCGATTTTATCCATAAATGTGGATTTAACCAAGAGTCTAGACTGTGAGGAGCAAATTCAAGAATTTGCTAAAGGAAAGTGCAGAAAGGTTGCTTTATAATTTGTCAATTTATTCACGGTTATATTTAACGAATACTAAGGCATAATATATCATAACTAAATCAAATATTATATTGTTTTATTTTTACCAGACTACGGCGAAGCCAAAGGAGGGTTATGATTTTTTGACAGGCTATGTATGTATGTATGTATGTTCGTTTGTTCCCTCAAAGCTCTTCAACTACTTATTGGAACTGGACAATTGAGGTATCGTTAGAAGCGTCTTGATCGTCCGCTGGTTATAGGCTATATGACATGTCACTAAATCGAATGTGGCGCCCTCTAGCGGTCATAAAGTACTCCATTAACAAATAAACTTGAGATAAATAGACCGTGATGGTATCAAATTAAAGGGCTCAATTAGCACATTTCAAATATCTATAAATTATTGGGTGTTTCTTGCCCCAAAATAATATAAATAAAAATTAAGTTTAAAACTAAAACCCGACTGATAAGTTCTTGTTTAATACTTTTTAGAGCGTGATTTTGCTGTAGTCGGGTTTTAGTTTTAAACTTAATTTTTCTTCCTATAATTTCAGCAATTAGGAGGGCCCCTAAGTACTACTAGCCCAGGGCCCCCTAAAGTCACGGTCCGGCCCTGGTGGAAACAGCCTATAGCAAGCGAAAAACAAAACTTTTGTAGGTACATTTGCAGATATCGCTACATCATTTAATCGTGAGATTTTTATCGCTAAACTAACAATGTCGGTATTTATTATCAAAAGTGTATAATAGTAGGAAGTAAAAGTGATTATGTAATAATTTATAGAAAAGTATAAACTGTACAGTTACGTGGTTACTGACTCTGAAAGGGAACCGCTTCGCCGTAATCTATAGATATTGCAGAACAAACATATTTGATCGTTCCTATCCGAATTATATTCCGATTGTTAATTCAGTCATTTGAAGTGTATCATTCGGTTTTATGAATCTGGTCTATTGGGATTGATAACATTTGGAACATAAATAGGAACTTGAATAATATTCGAAATCTAAAATAATATTACATAACATAAAACACTACGCTAAAAAAGATGAGACATGACTAGAAAAGAGTAAATGAAGTGAAAACGAAATGAGCCTAACCGAACAGTAAACCTAGAAGAAAATGACACCTTACGCCAATCGCAAGTTTGTACTGTGCTAGATATCTTAACTTAATGAAGGAAACATGTATTATTTTTTTATTGTTATAATTACCAGAACCAACAGTATATTGGACATAAAATCATTACAACAAACCAATATAGTAAAGCAACTACTACGGTATGTCTCAATGTAGCTGTACCTACATACTTACAAACAACTATTATACCTATTTACATTGTAAAAAGCCTTCCTTTTACGACCCCCAGCATGAAAGTGGAAACGTCAATGCGGACGTTATAATTTACGCGGTGCATTTCCCGTTACTTACGCCGCATTCGCCCGTGACAATTTTCCATGTTGCACCTCAGAGACGCCTTGTAATGACAGAACGGCTATAATGAAACAACAGACTGTCAATAACATGTTTCATGTCTAATGAGAGAGAACATCGAACACGGTTACCGAAGCAATTGAGCAGACTGCCGACTCAACCACAACGTTAAGGTATGTATGTATAATAGAACGATTATGTTATATAAATATAGCCATCAAGAACTATGACCCATTCAAATATTATTTCTATGAATGGTTTAGAGTTTAGAAGAATGGGTGACTGTTTAATGATACGTATTTCATATGAGCGCTTCAGTTTCTCGGCTGTAAATAGTCGTTAGATCAAGAGGAAGACCTATTATGGGCGATCTATTTTTTCTGTTTGAATTTAGAGCTAACTGGAAAAGAATTTCGTTCTGTTGTTTTTGCTGGTAAATGGGTAGCTAAGAATAATTTGTACTTTTTTATACCACTTAATTTTAATAAAAGTGTGTTAATGACATACATCTTTTGATTTATATATTAGTAATGCTAATTTTTATAAACGGAAGGAAAGTGCAGAATCACTGCTTGAATTTGCAGCCATTACCATTGTGGTGGCTTTTCATTTGGCCTGATAGAAAGTCGTTGCTATCCATATAGTACTAGTAGTCGGAGGTAGGACACGATGGGATTTCCGTCCCAATTGTGTAGTTCGACTGGGAAAGTACCTCCGCACTACAGAATACTGCGTTTATAAACGTTATACGTAATGGTGTAAACCTCGTGTTATGACCCCTTTTTTTTTATCGTACGAAAAATCCCCACGGATACCTCCCCCGCCGGGGCCGGAGAAGGAGGTTATGTCGGACTCGAACCGACTAAAACGCACGCCTTCTGTGGATCGTCAGTTGCCGGAGGTGAGATTGTCATAGCCATATCCCTCGCACCCCGGCCGACCCAGGGCCATATCTCTCGATCTGGCCCTCTTCCGGTGTGGGGACCACGGAGTCCCCAACTCGCCCCCAGGTATGGGGAGGCACGCAATGCGCGCCGCCGCCGTGGCCTGCTTCTGCCAGGGTGACAGGCGGCCCCACCCGTCATCCCCAGGTGTTATGACCCCGGCAGTGTGTAGGGTAGCAAGGTTTGTGCTGTCAGTGGGAAGACCAAATGCTTATCCTGCTTGTCATCTGCGCTGACAACACATAACCTCTCTGTTTTTACAGGGTTGTCAGCACCAGTGTGACTCCCCTGGTGTTTCACTAGTCCATAGGTCACTTTAACCACTTAAATGGTATAAAAAACTGTGTAACCATAAAATGTGCAAAATTCTCTTTTTGTACAGTATAATAAAATATTTATTAATACATTACTTTTCTTAAACTTTTATTATCTTTTACTATACTACAACCCTCCATCCATGAAAAGACTACAAACACTAAACAAATTGGTACTTAGATTTCAAAAACTTATTTATTTATTTATGGATTTGTAATCGTTATATTGACCCCAAAAAATGGGCTAATGACTGTCATTAAGGTAATGGCCAAGACATTAGTATGTTACGCCATTTCTGTATTTCTTCGCAGTTTTGCTTTTTATATGGTTTTATGGCATATTTTAAGTACACCATGTTACAGCTGGTGGTACTAATTTACTTGCATTTTAGCAGTTTATTAAGTAACATAATACCTTGAGTAGGATTAAAGTTTTTATTATACCTGAGTACCTACTAAATAATACATGACGACCAAGCGACTACAGTATGGGGTTCTTCAATAATAATAATAACAATAATAAATTCATTTATTTGCTTCGAATATGGTTACATTATATGTCTTAAAAACTAGTGAACACAGCATATTCTGCCCCGTAGAGCGTGCAAATTTTAATGTCATTTTCTTTACAAGCATAGTGTTTCAAAATTATATTATTCGGTTTTCTTATCATTTTATTTTCGATGTCAATATTACAGGCATAATGTCAAACAATAAATTAATCAGTTGTAAGTTTTAATGTCAAGAAGGGCATTAGAAGGTTCTTACGGGGTCGGCAGCGCGAATGTGACGCCCCTGGTGTTGCATACGTCCATAGGCGACGATAATTCTGAGGAGGCAGGACACGAAAGTATTTCCTTCTTAATCAAGCAGTCCGATTGAGGAAGTACCTCCGCCCTACAGAATGACGCGGATATAATAACCTAGTGTTGTGTTCCCGGCGATGAGTTGGTGGTTGAGGGTTGCCAGAGCTCACTGGAAAGGGCTTGTGCTGTCAGAGGGAAGACCAAAGGTTAGTCCTACTTGTCTTCTTCTTTGACGGCACAGAATCTCTCTGTTCTTACAGGGTCGGCAGCACGAGTGTCTCCCCTAGTATTGCACTCGTCCATAGGCCACGGTAACCACTTTCCATCAGGTGGGCAGTGCGTATAAAAAAATGCCTCTCCATCAGGTGGACCACTTGTCTGCCACCTGAGTGGTATAAAAAAACGGAACAACCCAACAACCCGACTAAAATAACAAGGAAATACAGTAAACATAGGAGTTAGTTACGAGTATATATTATGTAATTACCGTATGGTAGGCATTTTAAGTTCCAATGAAATTCAAATATGTAAGTACCATGAATTACCCACAGGTAACATTTATGTAAGTTCTAGGTTTCATTTAATTACCGGCTATAAATATTCTAACGATATCTCTTGAATGTAAAGGCAATTTTAATTAAAAACATAATACCTAATCAAGAGTCTACTAAATAATACTAAAAGCGCATATAGATGCGCTTTTAGTATTATTAGCTCTAAGCTTCCGCCTGTTTACTGTTTGTGTGTGGGCACAAAAAGCTTAGCCGACAAATAAATGTTATTGCACTAGCGTGACCGCATAAAGGTGTCTGGAATCCTCTCTAGGGTTGTCAAAGTAAATTTAGAGTGACATTTCTTTTAAAGAACATTAGTAAACGGAATTACTTGTATTTCTCCTCACCCCTTTGCTTCACACGTGATGATTCAAGTATTAGTTGACATTTTATAATCGTATAAGCTCATTTTTACTACTGGAGTGTCACTAGTGGTAATGGACCGACTTAAAAAGCTGAGAGGACAGTAAAATAGAACAACATTTATTGTTAAAGGCGGTAACATTAAACTTCGTCAATTTTCATAACAAAGAATACCAACGTAAGAACCAGAAATAGTCAATAAAAAGTTATTTTCAAAAAGACTTCATGGTTAAAGACTCTGGTTGTGCTTTGATAGACAGTATATATTATATACAGTGTAGATTCGATGTCAGCCTTACGATTAAAGTCCTGAGTTTGAATCCTGGTTATTACAGCTTGGTTACAACAGAAGTCATTTGAAAAGGTTTATCGGGAATATCAGTAATTCCAGTTACTAGAGCTCTTTAAAAAGTTATAAAAAATTGAATAGTTGGCAGCCCTAATTACATAGAGTGCATTGCAGATGCACCTGCGATGAGGATGCGCCTTTCACTAGCGCATATCGAAAGTGCAGCGTTGATGCAACGTTCGACCTGTGACCTCTGTGCAATAAGCTACCTTTTGTATCTTGATTAGATTGAGACTCCGATAATTGCTGCTACATTTCAAATATTCGAGTTTGATTACGAGGATCGGATTACATTTTTTATACGTATTGTTAATGTATAATAGAAGATATTGTTCTTGAGGTGCGTATTTGTATGATAGGTACCTATTGCCTTTTTTGAGAGTGAAACTAGCTATACTTACCCACGTCCAGTAGTTACAGATAAAGCTTGAGTGCATTTTTAATGTAGCAAAATAAATGTGCTCTATACGCGCAGTACACGTTTCTTGGGTGGATTTATTTCGAGGATAGCGCGGGCTGCTACGGCGATGGAAGAGCTCAAATTCACCAAACATTAATTACAAAACAATCTCTCGCGTCTTAGGTCCAAGAGATTAGTCCCGAGGTATGCTTTCATTAGTAAGTACCTATATCTTTTCCCACAAACTTTAACACCATTCTCTGTAGAAGTCAAGACATACTGTGAGGATACAGTACATTAATATTGTGGTGCCAATAAAACACGTCACATTCTTATGTTACAAAGTATTTCGATCGGTGGAAGATAACTCATTGCCCATCGGGTGGGATAAGCCGATGATAAAATATACCCGGGAAGAATTGGCATCAATATTAATGGTGAAACCGGCTCCCTTAGTTAATGGTGGTTGGTTAACCACCTGTCAGGTGGTTACCATTTGCGTGGACAAATCGCGGCTGGCCACCAACTGAGAACAGTCGTAAACATGCAAATTCATAACTTGCAAAGATACTTCGTGCGTGATAAACCGTCGGTATTGCCGCCGCGCACTGTGGCTCGCGTAACAAAGACCGGGAATAGAAAAAGAGATCAAGAAACCACAAGAATTATGACTACTATTTCACATACAACTTTTTAAATAGATTGTCCTGATATTTGTAAACATGTTCCAGGGAAAAAAGTTGATAAAACCAGTATAATAAGATTGCATTAAACTCGTTTTCAGGAGTGGATTTACCGACGCCGTATTTTAACGTTTTTGTTGATTTAAAATACCTGAGCTATAACTTTGTAAGCCTGTTATATGTATAGTATTAATTAGTTATTGAGACTTAAGTTTTTTAAGACTAAGTCCAGTCCAGTTCTGTGGAAGTACTCTTTCACAAACACTTAATGGAAATTGTAAATACCAACCAATCAACTCTAACTGTGGAAATCTTACTCTAACAGCCTACTACTCGTTATATAAATGTCAACATTGTTATGAAATTACAAGTTTCTGACTGCCGTTTTTGTGAAAGCAGCTGGAAAATTGAGCTCGACATATTAAAAAAAAGAAAAATCAAGAGGCAGGCGGTACATTCATAAGCTAGTTATAAGTGATACGTGTTTTTTGTTGAGACAAAACTCTTCCTTTTTATACTTTGAAGCTTTCGCCATTTCAGTAGGTATAATTTTCACCCGGCCCGGTAAACTGCAGTTTCTTTAATTCTGTAATAAGTTATAAAAAATTCTACCTTTTATAGTAATATGGTCATACCGCAGTGTTAAACTCAGTTTATTAGTCGAACCGTGCTGTAAAAATCTAGACTCGATGAGAAAATTGACAAAAACGGGCCAAAACTGCGAAGATTCGCTGAATACTGATATATTCTATCTGTAACGTATTCTCACGTAGGGATATTGATTAGAATGCTTAACTCAATGGATGAAGTTGTGGTGAACCAATAATGCAGAGGGTGAACAAAAATTGGTATCGTACCTGTTTTTCGAAATAGATGAATAAGCGGAGGCACATTACGTCAAGGTTTTCGTTCGTCAGGTGCTACCAAACCAACATCCTTACGACGGATTATCTTGTTACTAGCTAGACATATGCCATGAAAAGATAGTTGACCGATTACAAAGTCACGACACTTCATACCCCAAAACTAAATCATAAAAGCCTGATCCCGACAGTCACGAACTCCGTAAACTGAAGATATGAAACGTTTTTTTTTTTTTTTTCAGAAATAGCTAACAAACACATACCACCTGGTAGTAAGCTGCATCATGAACACTAGCGTTCAGTTCCTCAAACTTTGGCAACTCTATAAGGAGTTATGGCAACCCTACTCGCTAGCAGGAATGCAACACTGTGCAAACAATTTTGATTGTCTGTGGTTTTCTGTAGTGTAAGTACTTCCCTATTCGATGCTGTAAATTATACGAGTGTTATTGAAACAGAACTTCATCTTATATTTTTCTTTCATTTTTGTATAAGCTGAATATAATAAACCACTTCCTTAACTCGCTAAAGAAGTAAAAGCCGGAGGACAGGGAACTAAAAATAAGCAGCCAGTCTGTAAAGTATCTAGTGATGATCAGTATTAAGCCCGAGGAGTTATGATATAATTTGTGTTGGCTAGGCAAAGCCAAGAAATTTTATAGTACAAACAGAGCCAATAGACTTGTTAGATGATGGGCATTACTCGTCAAAAACAACATTGATCAAAAGCGTGATTTTTAGTTTTTTAAACTATAATTATGACGTAACTACAAAACAACAATCAAAGACCTCTAATTGTGTTTTGCACATATTTTTTTATATTATTCAAATTAATTAGTTTCAATACTCATTGAGTCAAAATAAAAGCTAATTTCATGTAATGGATAAGATGGGGGAAGTTTTACTGTGTATGGGTTACTACTAGAACAGTACCTTACCATGAATATTTTTGTAAGATATTAAATTGATCACATAGGTCATCTAATAACCTTAAATTTTTCCTAACAGTGATGTAATGGCCTAACCAACATCCGAACCTGCAACATCTCGATTGCGAGATCGATGCTTTAACCATAAGACTAAAACCGTTTATAATTACCTGATTGCTATCGTAAAACTCATACGCATTTAATATGCAAACGTATAGTTACACTATACATAATTCGTAAATTGTTAGTTTTTGAATATTTAAAACACCCTTTTCAAATAGTTAATTTGCCCTTCTACCAACTGAGGGTCAACTCAATGCAATCTTACAAAGATTTTAGTTTAAATCAAAAATCTAAAGAAACTCCGTCTACATATTTGTTACTGTTTCACGACTAAAACCCCTAAGGCAATTGTAAAGCGACAACGACGTAATTGGAAGTAAATTTCATGTTTTTATCTAATCAAAAATATATTAGCCTCGTAATCAAAAAGTTGAATGTTGATTCCTTGACTTGTAACTCAAATTATTATTATAGACCCACTTACTCTATTTCTTTTGATATACCTCGACTCGTAGTACTATCAAACTAATAAAGATATATCTTTAATTTATCTACAACGTCGTACATTAGTGCGTAATGTAAATATATCTTTACACCGTAATTAAACTAGATTCGAATGACACAAACATCTTCTGTTCAATTTAAAAGATCAAAGATAACGATTGAGCCTGCTACCTAGAATCGAAAGTAAACAAAATTTATTTTTGAAACTAGTTTTGAATGTTGCGTGCAACTAACAGATTGAACAATTAAAATATAAACGCTAAAAATGCATTTCTCCCATAAAAGGGACTTTCATTTTTAGTAAAGACACGTTTCTAATCATTCTTCATGAACAAAAACATTACGTCATTCAGTTTCTTCCTCTTAGCGTTAATTCCCAGTCGCATCCGAAGCTTTCAGCTCGGAGTCTGGGGTCCGCTTTTAACAGTCTTAACCACGGATTTGGCTAGACCTCGATATTTTCCGTGAAGCGATTGTCATCTGACCTCCACAACCCAATGTTAACATTAGGCGATATCGAAGCTTTGCAGCTAGACCGTTGTTTTTGGGATTTTTGAGGGCTCCAACTACCCCGTAACGACTGCCATAGATGTTCTCATGGCAACCGGGACCGACGGCTTAACGTGCTCTCCGAGGCACGACCAGACCAATGCCAATACTCATATTTAATTCACACAAATATTTGCACTGAGCGGGGATCGAACCCGCGCCTCCTGCGTAGCGGCCGCGTTCACTACCGCTACGCCACGGAGGCTGTCAATAGTTACGTCATTCAGTTTATACGGAAAATAAATAATACACTATCAAATAACTCTGACGTAAAACATTTATTTGAGAAGACCAAAAAAAAGGAAAAAGTAAACGAATCGCTAGTCCAAGAGGACCAGATGATTCAATTTTATTAAAGGAAGAATACTAAGATAAATATACTGTATCATAAAATATAAGTCAACGAACTCCGACACGGAAATCCCGTTTACTGACAAGCATCGATACTGATCGCTTCCCTATATTTACTAGAACTATCACCGGGATTACACAGATTATATTAAGAGCAGCAATTCCACGCTATTCGCTAACTAATTTGTATTAACCCTCAGGACTATTATTATTACGGCACGTTTATATGCGACGACCAGGAAAACGCTATTCTATTAATGCTTAATAGCAAATTGAATGAGCTCCGATCATAGTACAGATATAGTTAAATGTCTGCAATCAGTTAGGAATGCCTCCGGGCTATAGGTAATACCATATCCATTTAATATGTGTAGGTTATCATGGCGTTTAAACAATTGAATTGGTGAACGCACTTCGCCCGGGTATTTCTTTTCAGGAAATTTAAGGGAGAATACAACATCTTACACAAATACAAAGTTTTGTCCAAATCGTTTGAGCGATTTTGAGATCATACACACATCGACTCGAGAAAACTAAACACATTTAACTGTAATTAAAATTACTAATTAACTGGCAGCACCGAATAGCATTTCCTGTGTATGTATGTATCTTTTTCTTTCATTCAGAACTGTCATTTAAGAATCAATCAAAAGTGCAATTCCATGCTGCTAAATGTAGTTCAACCCTAAATCGTAATACAGACAAGATTGACGTGCGATAACGGTTTAAAAACACTTTCACTGCGTAATTGCTGTCAGAAAATACTAATAAGGCGACAAAGCACCGCCGAAACATGCCACGAGATCTGAAGCCAAGGGCGTGGTGTCACGTTCACCGCAAGAAAGTAAGTCACCGTGGAAAAACTCTCACAGTAACGGAAAGTACGGGAAAAGTGTGGCCGATGGGAAAATGTTTTTCACAATAGAACTACCTATATTAGACGCTATTTTAGTTCTTGTCAGCAGCTATTGTTTGCAAGGTGCGTGAGCACAATAATGTTATTCAACTATCATGATTACAGTTTCTGTAAAGATAATAAACCCAATAGGTGTGGTCAAAAGAAATCTAACCGCTTTATTTACGACACCAATGAAAATTATCGTTAAACAACCTGCTAAACAGCGTTGGGAAATCGATTGCTATGATAATCGAAGAAAGTGACCGGAGCGGGATATCCGTTGGTATCTAATAAGTACTATTAAAGAAAGTAGTAATGTCACTTAACCTTCGCGACGGCTTCAGTGATTCTATAGTTGACGTTGATGTGACGTAACAGCGGGGTAGCGGAGTCGTAATTGGCAACAACTATGGTGGGTGTAATAGCTGTTGATACAGTCTACTTCCGAGCGTGTCGCAAGTGCGCACGTGTCGCGCCCACACCATGCGCAGGGCTGCTCACCTCACGTGACAGCCATGACACGAGACTTGGCGCAAGAACGCAACCCATTACAGTTATTGTAAAAAAAGTAAACATTCTAAAGAATACATTGAGAAATGTTTTCAACATTCTATTTGTGATAATGACTAATTCATTCTACTTAAGAGTGTGAGGTTTTGAAAGTTGATTCATATAGGCATAATCTGTCTCAATTATAATTACTTTAAGGAAAGAGAAATTTGCGTGTTTAGTACTTTATCCTAAACATTATTATCGCATCTAAAAATACCAGTTCTTAAATATAAATCTACACATTTTTTAATTTTTGTATACTTATAATTATATCGTTGGTGTGACTTTTACTTTTACAACTTCTAAACAAATTGACCAATTATTAAGGTCATATTCGCAAAATATATTTCCCGCGACGCTTAAAAAAAAGAGGATCCGGTAACCTTGGCGAGGGTGAAACCGCGGTGCAAGGACAGGTTTCTTTTTTATTGTTTCTTCAATAATGAACTTCACACAATAATAATTGAAGATTGACCATGCTAGAATTATATCAATCTCAGTTCTCAATCGACGTTTCAGAATAATTATTTATTTTTGGGACAGCCCTAGCGATATTCACCTGACCACAATGGACGCAGCGGCCATAGATTACTCACATGCAACATGTCTCACAGAAATGAGATGCAGCGCCCGTCACGTGTCGAACACATTATGTAATTCAAAGAAAAACGTCGCTTTTCCTCATCGTCGAAGTTTCTCGATTACGTAACGGAAAAGTTGTGTAAGCACACAAATCAACAAAGTATACACAAGCGGTAAGTTGGAATCTTCTCAGAAGTCCCGTCATCTAAAAGCATCGACATAGTAGTAAAAACATGACCTCACTTACCTCAGTTGGAATTAATCAGTCGTCGTATAACAAATAAAGCCACATATGGATACATACTAATTATATCATACCATATCAACATTCATAGAAATCGGCCTACTCGGCCGTTCTATTTTGATGAATGAGACTCTCGCAAGTTTAAACTCCTTCCTGAGAATAAAACTTCTAAACTTACATTTTCAAGAAAATGTGGACTATTTGCAGCAGAAAATAAGCAATCATTAATGTCGAAGAAAGTTAAGCACAATCCCGATAACTTTACAACCAATCATTAATTGACAATAGACTTCAACATCTGAGGACGTAACAATCATACATCAAAATGACAATAGATGCCATCAGATATCATTAATTTGTTTCGCCGAATGTTTAGATTATTTGATAGGAAGGTTAGTTGGACATTGAACTGGGCTTCAGAATCTCTTAACCGTATCGACATAACATCGTTATGTAATAAGAACTGAATGATATAAAGTAAAGTGAGCTCTACATTGTTCACTTTTGGTTTAGATTTTTAATGCGATAGGTATATTTTTTAGATAAATTAACTATATGCCTATAATTTTGATTAAAGTTAGTCCTGTCAGCCTTAGTGGGTAATGCCTGTATTAGGTAATACATGTTCTTCTTGTTAGCGTTTTATTTAGACAAAATATAATAATATAGAAAATGTACATTCTTATTCTACTTCAGCTTTTTTGGTTACGCAACTAGTTTTTACTACGATTCGACTCTTATAATTGATAACTCGTCTGAAGTTGTACGATAAACATACTGTAGTTAATTCCCTAAATATTTATATTCCTGCTAGAGAGTAGGTTCGTAAGAGCTCCTTGGGGAAAAGGCTCGGTTGTTAAGTCTCCAGTATTGCAAGTTATTAAGGTATCTGCAACCGCAAACCATCAAACAGGCTGTTTGCTATTCTACCAACTTTCTAGTATTTAACAAAAAAATTCTCAGTATAATAAAATATGAAACGCATATTTATAATACTAAAAATGAAATGTGCAATAAAGTTTCCTACAATGTGGAATTTGTTCCAAGGCAAATTCAACTTTAGACACAGCACGGTGTGACACACTTGCATTAAGACAATCAATCTCACGTTGAGTATTTCGAGTGTCAACAGCAAATGCCTTCTCTTTCTTGCTTGGAGGATTAGATAGCACGTAAATGAACGTCACCGTAGCGCATGACCACTTTTAGACGCAATTCTTACGCTTTGGCAACCAGAAAAAAGTTGCTGTAACTGAGGCACAAATTGCTTCCTCGCTGATACTACGACGTTTAATGAACTTTGAATATTACATAAGCACAATAAAGAAGTAAGAAAAGTTTATTAAAGGCGTGTAAATTTTGCAGGAAGGGTGGATGTTACTTTACTTGGGTAAGTTAAAGCATAAATTTCGGCGTCCTTTTATTTTAGATGTACAATTTCGGCTATGATAAGTTAGGATCGTCATCATCCCTTGCGCTTGGAAATTCACCTTAGTAAAATTTATAAGTGGTACTTTTTCGTTTATTACCAGTCCATCTATAACCCCGATTGGTTTCACTCGATGAGATATCACGCTTGGTAAGTCAAGAGCTTTACTTACCAGTGAGCACTGCGATCACCCTATTGATATTTAGTATTTACATTATTTACTTTTCAAATAGTTCATGTAACCAAAATTCAAGAAATATTACGTACTAACATAGACAATGTGCATAACTGAACAACCGTTAATACCTACAATATTACACATATATGAACTCTTAACAAATATCAATTAACTAACATACTTGCAGCCATTGTTAGCCAACAGAATGTCACATGAGACTGTCTTCAAGACTTTCAAAATATCATCATGCAGCGTAAAGTTACAAATCGATTACAAAGATAATAAATATAAGGTTGCAAAATTATAAAAAATAAAGGTAGGTTTGCCGACACCTGTCTGTATCGCAACAATGGGCGTGTCAGCGCGCTGCGCTGCGACGCCGCGCCGTCACTGCACCGCAGACTCAGATTGACACCCATTGTTACATCACCCATTCACTAGCCATCTCGATCGTCCATTATTTTAACACCTATCATTATTTAATTGTAATCAAATGGACGATTCAATCTCGCTCAATAAATTGCGACCTATAAATTAATAGGAAACAATAGAAAGTTGAATGTGACTGGTGTCATGACGACGCTCTTTATTTTTTTCTGAATCGCTGTTTATTATAGCTTCGTGAAAATATGCTCGTATTACGTAACTCGTTTCGTCAATATTTACATCGATATTCTTACGTTTATGTTACTTTACGTATATTATACCTCTCTTGTTTTTCTGAATCAGGTTGTTTTAACGGTAAAGAATAACTTGGCCGAGAACCCTGTAAACTTGTAAGTTTTGTAAGATGTTCTAGTTATTGAAGATGTATGTATTTTGTCTTTGTAGTTATGTGTTTGCTGCACAAACTGGGACCACGCACAAACAGACGATGCAACTTCAGAATGAGACCCGTCATGTCAGTACAATAATATGTATTCGTAGCATGGTTTACTTTGCGACTGGAAACATATTAGTAGCCATTTCCGAAGGAAGTTATTTAGATTATAAAATGACGTCGATTTTATTGATTTGTCTAAAAACAATAATATCGATTTCTTTTAAAAGTAGGTCTATTTACCTTACAGAGCCGCAATACACAATGATATTTTACAATATATACATTTCAAGAAGTTGTTAGTTCATCACTTACAATCGATACAAAAATTTTCAAAGTTTGCCAGTCTATGTCAATGTTTAAAAAGTGAATACAATGGTGCGGGTAATGTTTAACATGCCCTTGCGCAGGCGCTTCGTTGTCGCGTTGAGATGAATTACGGGTGAAGAGTGTAATAACCTCGGTTCGAATCACTGCCGTGTAGCGATATGTAGAGAAATGTAACTATTAGATAAACTAGAGAAAGAACCAAATAGCAATATTAATTTCAATAAATCTCTAACCCCGTCTTCCTTTTGTTTTCATATAAGTTATTCATAGTGCACTATATCACGCCCAACAGTTTTATTGTACATAGCGATGGAACTGATATTCAAAAAACTCTTTTAGGTAATTATACCCAAGAACATTTTGTTCGCGGTCCCAGCCAATTTCCGAGAAATATGTCATTCTCAGACAGAAAAAATTAAAATATATCCTAAGATATTATGTTTGATTTATTTCCTTAAAATTTATAGAAATCCTTAAAAATATAAAAGTGGCTGTTTTGTGTAAGCATATCTGATAATTTCTCAGAAACTTATGCGTTTTCTATGCTTTTTATTTCATGCAATCCTGGTGCAAACCTAGATAACATCGACAGCGACGTGCATCATTTTGTTTCGCTTATCCCAGCCCGCTGTTTACTTCCCTTTACCAAAGCTGAACGGATTTTATAACTGGTTACACTAGAAACAGTGTAACCAGTTATTAGATCAGTTTGTGACTCACTCATGTACTTGGTGAAGAACGAACCGGGACATGTGACTTCAAAATACGTTACTCAAATTAATATGCTAGGTATTAGATATGCTAGATATTTTCGATATCCGGGCAATTACAGAATCAAAATTAAAGATGATAGCGCAATAAATTACTAAATGTCTATAGACTTCAATATATCTGAAGAAATACTTGAAGCAAGAGTGAATAAATACAAGATGGGGGTGCAACAGATTCTCTAGTTTTTGTATGACCATGTGTGAATTTCGTTTTAATGATCTATACAGAATAAATCATATTTGACTTTGACTTAAATAAATATGTAACATATGACTTTCGGTCTTTAAAATAGCAGGACTAATGACTTTTCAAAATAATTCTGGGTAAAAAAAAAATGTTTGCCGGGAATGGAGAAAGGTTGCCAAAAAAAGTCAGTCTCTAGAGACCTTTACCAGCACTGAATTCACAAACAAAAACAACTGTCTGAGGATTATCTAAATAATATATCATTAGTGACTCAAACCCATAACACACATAGTTCAGCAGATGGCAAAGCTGTTTATTTTATGAAAAAGAAATTTCACAACCAGTTATATAGACTCACAGAGTAACTCAAGATTAAGTTTGGATGATCTTTTAATACTTCTTCGTTTGAAGCAAGTTCAAAAAAGGGCGAGTCTCCGAATGCTGTATTTCTTAGCATGCATGTTACGTCATGTCTTAACAATGAAAACTTAAATACCTAATGATACTTTTCCATTGTTTATGGCCTATGGAGAAGTGGTACGGATACCATTTTTATTAGAATAAAAACTTATGAAATGATTAAACAGCAGTTGAAAGGTTAATTCATTGTCAACCATGGCACTTTAAACAAAGGGTTTCTCTTTGAAGTATTACATAATTCTGGGAATATATTCTTTTATGGGGGGTCATTGTGCTGCATATAGCAAAGCCAACTGTCAATTTTTAATCTGCCGTACAAAGAATCACTAGCATATTTTTTGAGAACAATGCACCTTTTTTAATCATGCTGAAACATGAATAATGAAACTATCTTTGAAAGATTCTATATGCTATTTATTTTATTTTATTATTCACACTGATCCCGCATTTCGGTTACTTTTCTGTATAGGTACGGTTGCATAGCTGTTCTTACCCGAGAAGTTACGTTTAACTGAACGTATAAGTTAGAAGGTCTACAATGAACCTATGTAAAGACAAGTAATGCATTGACAAAGTTTTAATGCTAGTTACTTGTGGAAGCGTATGTGTCTTTGGGAGTATTTGGGAGTAGAACAAAATCGCGACCACTGTTAGAATCACTGCTGGGGTTTTTAAAAAACTCACCTCAATTCAGATGTTTTGAAGGTGGATAATATACACACTATTATTAAAACAATAAATAGCACTGTTAGAGTTGGCGGAACTCAAAAAAATATTTCACTGTGTATACTTATATATGCTCATAAGTAGTTCCTGTAGTTTTTCATAATTAAAAAAAAAAACAAAAGGCAACGCATTTTAAAATACTAGACAATTGTTTATGCGTTTGTTTGACAGCAGTTAACAGACAATCTTGATTGCCGTGAAACCTTCTACTATGAGAACTTTAACATAACTAAGGTCACGAATGTATCGAGTATGCTGTTATTATGTAACAAATTTTGCCTGAAAGTTACCGCGGTTGCTCATATGTTTACTATCTTTAAAGACTAGAATTATCCTTGAATTGCGGTGACTTCAGTGACATTCATATATGTAAAGGACACAAATTACGGCCAGACTCTGAATAATTACGAGTGAATCACACAAATATACGAGTATAATTGCTCCAAATGAAGGCCAGCACGCAGCTCTCCACGCTGTGGTAGTCAGTGAGGCGACACTTGTGTCACTCCGCCATCGATGCAGTTATTATACACTTAGCTTTTTAAAAGGTATAATTTTTAAACTAGTTTAACACGCAATGTTAAATTGATAAATTCCTCAGGAGTTAGTGACCTGACATGAGAATGAGGATGACAGCTTGGTGTGTGTATTACACTTAAAAATTCATTAACCTGTCAAGTTTACGAAAACCACTTTGCCGAGAAAATATTTTATGGACGCCTGTCAGCGTGCTAAACTTTTGTCCAAAAAAGAAACTGTAATAACTCCGTTTTGAAACGCAACGTGATGTAGGTAGGTATCCATTAAAACAAGAAGTTATGTGATGACTGTAAATTTGCGTAACTAAAGTAAACTCAGACATTGATCTATTTGTAGATAAGACTGTTCAAAATTATCGACAGTATATCTTGTGAGAAAAACGTACAATTATATTCTATAACTTGATATTGTTGGCTTATGGAAATTATCTGTATCTTTAATACTAGTAATCGATATCGTTATGATTCAAGCAGCATGAATAAATAAACCCCTAATTATTGCAGCAATGATAACATCAAAATAATAAACAACATGTTAACATGTTTACAAACTGCTCACTAACGTTATTTTAATTAAATTCACTAAGTATCAAGTTATAGAAAAATAGTAAAGAACAGCAGCTTGCCAAACATGGAAAGACGAGACCTTTTTGTATTGCCTTCCTTCAAACAATAAACACTAAACTAGATTATGTGTAACAATAATAAAAGAAACAAATACGGAAACGTTAAAAAACTTCGTTATCAAATTCTTTGGTCTAACAATTTTATGTTTATAAAAATACATATTATGTATATTGTTACATTAATATAAACATGACTACAGCAACGGTTATATGCAAAACCTCAATTGCTGAGCAACGAACTGTATCGTTAGAAACATTATGACAGTTACGTCTAACATGACATAAGCTTTGTGTAAGTAGAAATTTGAAGTGAAATTATACCTACTCAACGTTGTAACATGCTTCCTACGTAAATTACTATGATGAATAGCTGTATTTGGCATCGTAATCGTGTCCAAGGCGATTTAACGTCTTAGGTTTGTTTTGGAAGTCGCCCAATTTCAATGCCAACAACAGGTAATATATTAGTGTTAAGATTGAATCAAATTATTACACTACAATAGCAATTTAAAACCGTAATCACGCGCCGTATTGCTGACTGGGGCAAGGAGCTGGAGATTTGTTTCAATGTTAGCTTAAACTGTATAAATTAATATGGTAGATTATAATTACTTAAACGTAAATTTTACCGTGTCCAGTAGATAAATATTGAAGAATTAAGTTTTAAAAGGTTACCCCTAGATATGAAATCGCGTAAGATTGTAGTATTTCGAATATAAACTGCCACAGGCTATTTAAACAAAAACATACAAAAGCTTTTCGTTTTAGCTGAAGCTTTTCTTTAATAAAGACCTTCTTGTTCTTAGTAACATATTAAGGAGATGCATTGCGGTAGAACATTTTTTTTAATGTTTCTGTATCAGTCGGTTTTAGATCTTGTTCATCCTAGCGTTAATCCCAGTCGCATCTGAAGCTTTCGCCTTATAGTCTGGGGTTAGCTTTTTCCATGGGGGGTAAGCTTCCGTGAAACGACTGCCATCTGACCTCTACAACCCATGGGCGGTATCGAAGCATTGCAGTTAGACCAATTGGACTTTTTAGGTCACCCGTAACGACTGCCATAGAATGATATTCGTATGGCAGGTTTTAGATATACAAATATAAAAACCTGTTCCTAGGCGTATAACAAGCAAAACAAACACATTTCAAGCAAAACACGTATAAACATGACCTAATCCTATTTTATTTCCAAAGTTCCCAAAACTAAAATAGGTATTCACAGGTGTAATTTTGGTCCGAAAATTATAATGATTGAATGCCATAATAAGGCCGATCCGGTTTGTATGAGTAACGAAGGTGTGGTGCAAATAAATTTAATCGACAAGATGTATTGGAACCATAATATAATGTTGGCGAGACAAAGCTTGAAGCTAACGATGTAATAAATAAAAATAAACAACATGTAAATAAAACAAAACACGGATCGCAGATGAGGCAGTTCTTCGAAGCTGGCAGTTGTCCGATCCTAACAAATGACGATCATTCTAGCACTACCTCTATTCTATTTTATTTTGAAGTATTATGTATTGAACAAAAGTCTGAATATTTTGTTTGAATGATTCCAAATTTTGTTTTAATACTTGTTGACTATGCATAGAGCAGATTGAAGTTTGCAGAAGATCTTAAGTTAGTTAGTTTGTATCAGACTTGAAGTCTAAAAAAGCTGGATCTCGGGCTGAAAAATGCAATAAATACGAAATATGTACGGAGCTAGTTGGATATTCCAGTAGTAAGCATTTCAACAATTTCACCGTCGAGAAGGCACCCATCTGTATTAGCACCTTTGACAGGAGGATTAATGACTGTGGTTGTTCGTCGATCTTCCACTATGCGTCGGGGATATCACCTTGATCGTGTTTTGTTTATATCTACATTTGGCAAGACCACACACCTATAGGTATTGAACTAAATTAAAATGAACAAACAAACTACATTTACAGCAAACATTTGTACAGTTAAAGTTTTTACCTTTCGCATAATCGTACAATCACACAGTACAGTAAAAC
The DNA here is from genome assembly GCA_914767945.1 of Eilema depressum. Taxonomy (NCBI): domain Eukaryota; kingdom Metazoa; phylum Arthropoda; class Insecta; order Lepidoptera; family Erebidae; genus Eilema; species Eilema depressum. The sequence goes on from OU612026.1 coordinate 10,188,775, forward strand.
TTTAACTTGCCTATAAATATTCAGTAATCTAAAATTATAGTTCATTGCTAAATACATACGCCCTCATGTGCGCCCTAGCAGCTGATCCTATGCCTTCTATACATACTATAAACATACTACAATTACTACAATTAGTAGTAAAGATTACTTAATAACCAAAGAATTCTAAAAGTACCTATTATGGTTGTTACAGAGGACGATTATGTCAAAAACGTAATAAAATTCAAATTCCTTGCTTTGTTCATATCCTTAACCGTCAATGAATGTCTCGCTTTACTATTTCTAGAACATTCCATAAGTATATGGTGTTCAACTGGTCCCCACGTATTACAATTTGGAGAATTCACTTTCTTCATTAGAAGGTCAAATTTAGTATATTGGTGATGATCTAAGTGATTGAACCTGAACAATTTAAATTCGTCTCATTTTCCTTTCACCAAATCATATTACTTGAGAAGGCTAACATTATAGATAATGGTTTTATACCAGATTCATTACTTCATTTAAATATATTTTCATTAGAACTCATTGTTATACCTAGAACTTAAAACTCAACTGTTGAATTCAAATGCCAAAACTGAACATACTGTGCTGACGTTATATTAAACAACATTGCGTTAACATGATACATTAATAAATCTGAGGTTGATCGGTGGAGCCCCTGTATATCGCCATCTGTACCTTTATATTGATTCTGAATCTGAAATTAAATTTATTCTATTTTATTCAATTATTAGAATTGAATAAAATAGAATCTATAATGTAACTAAACTAAAATATCAAGGTCTAGCCAAATCCGTAGTTAAGACTGGTAAGGCGGACCCCAGACTCCGAGCTTCGGATGCGACTGGGAGTTAACGCTAAGAGGAAGAAGAATCTGTAATGTAACAGACGCGTTACCTTGGTTCAATCATGGTTTATTTGTTTCAAATATCGTTTTTCTATCTGTTTCTACATTCCAGTCAAATACTAAACGTGATTCATTATCGATACGAAAGTAAATCAAAACTTTGTATGAAATTTGAAACAATACTGTATTGTGTTTTTTAATCAACCTACATTTGGGATATATATGAGTATAAATATTTCTATGATAATGACTAAAGTAGGTTACGATACGCGTTATATTATCTAGTAGCACACGTGCCAATGTTTTATGTCAATAACGAACAAGTCTGCTGGACCATAGACACTAAACAAGTTTTGAATAGGTCGTTATTATAATGACTTGAAAAGATCTTCTTTTTTTAAACAAGCACTAAAATTATTAGACATTGTAACGTTCAGTCTTTTTTACCTTTTTATATCTTTTTTTAATATTGCCGTATAAGTTATTTATTTCCAATTTGTTTGCTGATGGATTGTGATAAGGTGTCATTGCGTGGTCTTAACATCTCAGGGAGAAAAAGTAAATACAAATAAGGTAGTAGATTCTTAGATACATACAAGGTCTCTAGTAAATTGCATTGGATGGACAGGAATAAAATTTCAATCACAACTTTTTCACAAAAATACTTAAACTTTAAGTAATGACATGGCCTAAGCGTTCCTATCACTAATGATGAGGTAACATGATGATTATATAGAACGTAATTTATGTTCCTATAGTTTTTATTATTTCTAGCCATATATAGGTAACTGAGTTTACTTTATAGTACTTTATTTATTCCAACATAGAGTCTGACTCACGTTGTCTATCGTCTACGCAAGCTCTAAATGTCGATGAAAGATACAAATGACCATAATAGCACAGTGGCACTATTCTATCGCCAAATATGGAAAGTTAAGTGAACGTTCCTCACACGAAGTACGTAAAATATTTGCATCTATCATCCATATTCACTTAATCATTGATATTGCCTGCAGTGACGGGAATTTATTGATCCGTTACCATTTTGTAGTCGTCCTGGGCCTCGATTCTACTAAAGCAAAACCATTGTCATACCACAGAGACTGCAAAAAATGGCATTAAATTTTAGACTTTATTGCTACAGACTCAGTCCATAATTAAATGAAAAATGTTTCATTACACTCTCTCATTCGCTCTACAAAAACTCATTTTATTTTAAACTTTAACTGCATTACTTTTAAGGCTAAAATTAAATGGAAATTTCTTGCAGTGGCAGTGGCATGACAGTGGTATTGCTTTAGTAGAATCGAGGGCCTGTACTGTTCAAGATTGGGTGGAAATTGTGTTTCGTTTATTTTAATATACAAAATTGAATTTATTATTTACATACATAAGTACTTACATAGTTATATATGCTAACGCCTGTTTTCCTCTGGGGTAGGCACAGACTACAGCCCACCATTTGTTCTATCCTTACATACTTCATGAGCTTATTAGTTTTTTTTCTCTTGACAAAATGTCCAGATCGCAGGACACACACGCATCAGCTCTATTAGCCTGCTGCTAGTGTGTTCAACATAAATAATAATAATATATTTTTTTAAATGGTTGTACTAAATCGATAGTGTGGTGTTTACGATCATGGCTCTTCTCCTCAATTTCAGTGAAAATCACATTCTGTTTAGAATCGCAATAAAAATCAAACAAGAATTTATTAACATTAGATTTTTATATACGCCATTACATTTAGCTCTATGTAACAATCTAAAATAGCATCGCTGTTTATTTTCCATTACATCTGTTTATATTGCCACTAAATAAATGAATGATGATGAAGTGTTTGTTGAGAGGAGATAAAATCTGGCCTCACCACATTAGTTCCTCATTCAATGTACCTACCTACTAGCATTAAAAAAATAGCTATGGCGATAAAATTGATCTCTTTTCAAACCATTCAATGTCAAATTCCAAGTTAATATTACAGTTATTTATTATGCAATGAACTATAGCGTAGGCATAATAATACCTATTGTAATAAACTTGATAGGTACACTATTACTTTAATAGTTGTTATAGACTTATTGAGTCACGCATGATATACGATCAAACCAAACAAAGCGATACGCATCAAGCGTGTACGCTATAATTATCACTGGATCCAGACACACGTGAATAATCTTAATAAGAGTTTTTTATTATCGCAGATGTTCCCTATTCCAGTGAGCAGACAAAAGGCGTTAACGAAATAGAGATTCCCGCACAAAGACACGGACGAACAGATGCGCGAGTAGTCGTGGCATTTGTCTGTAAATCACATGGGCAAACAGCACGCACACACCGACTTGTGCCTTAATACGGGCCAGTTGTGTACGTGTGAGTGTACCTGCTATCAAGGCTGCGCTCGAACAGAGCATACCTGCCCCTACCTGCTGCCTATCTCGCATTCTTGTACTATCTGCAAGGTATCGGAAGGTTTGCGGCGCGTGTGTCGTAACGGTGCCCGCGTGCCAGCTTCTCAATTTGAACTTTACACGGCTCTCAGGTTTGTCCTCGATGGCATATCACTCTAATCTTTTCCAGTTCTCAATGATTGACATTGCAATTATGAATATGATAATGAAGTTTGACAGACTTTCAAGTTTTCAACGCTCTGTCTTTGAATCTATTAAGCCTCGTGGCCTCATAAGTTAATTGAAAATAATCTTTAATATTTCGTTAATGTATTTGAGTTATAATTAATAAATTGTATTGCTGAAAAGCAAATATATAGGGATTATTCGTAAAAGTAAAACTTATGAACTTAATTTTCAAAATCCAAAATATTATGCAGTATGCTGTATAGATTACAGTAGTGTTCTAGTAGCCTTAACCCGCGGGTACGCTTAATAGGCTTATTGCGTCAGACAGGACTGGATCCATATAAATAATCATCTATCACAAAGCAAAAAAATCATGACGGACTTGTTTCCTTGCACCATGATAAAAGGAAAAACCCGCTTACCTACTTCTAATATTAGTAAAGACATAACAGCGAACATTAAAGTGGACATCTTAGTCAGCAAAAATACTTTACGATAGGTACACAAGTCATTATATAAGATCACATTACAGCAAATTCATTGCGGCTTTGTATTTCATATAGTAAGTCATCCATCGTATATAAGATGTCGAACGTGTCCAAGTCTTTATTGATTTATTATTTAGTAAGACACTTTTAAATTTTTGCTTTTGTAGGTCATGGGCCATCAACCTCAAAACCTTTATAAGGAAATGCAGATCAGGTTAGCCAAAATTAACATTGCAAAAATCCGTTTCCAAATTTGTTAAACAAATGACGACTATTCGTTCGAACAAAATCTACATATTAGACACAAATAATAATCATTGCTTCACATTATATAGAACAGCAACATTATGTATGAATAAAAAATCTGAGGAAGCAATTCGAATAAAACACGTTTCAAGTAATCTTTGGAGTGGTATCTTAGTAAAGGCTTATTACTCTTGAAACTGTAGTTCTTGAGACTCATATTGCATTATGATTCATGTCAGAGATCCGACGAGTCATGCCGTCAAATGTCGAATCTCTTGTATTGTTTGTATTGTCTTCTCCGTTTCAGTGCAGTGATGTCATAGTTCATAGGAACGCCCTCAACTGTCAGTTTTGCAATCTGATGGATGTACCACGGGCGCGAACACGTAAAGAGCTGGGTGCGTCGCACTCAGCGGGCTGTAGCCGTCATGGTATTTACAAAATGGTCAGTCGGTAATGTTTGGTGTTATTGATTGTGTAAGCGACGCACGAGGGGGGAGGGGCGTCTGAACAGGTGTACGAGGCCGGCGCACGCGCATGGGAACGACGCGAAGGCCACCACAACTCACAACGTTCTCAAATGTCGCAAGTAGTAAACTCATTACCGTAACTTCATCATTCTAACGTCAGAAATATTGTCAAGGATAGTTAAACGTTACGCTTCTGACTCAAAACACCTTTTATAGCAGTTCTAAGACTAGCACATGCTGTTGTTGTCATGTCATAATGTCGCTATAAATTACATTCAATACATTTATCATAAATCCTGTAAATTCGAAACTATTATAAAATTGCTTATAATAATGTAAGTGGTTTTAGTAATTGGTGAATGAAACTTACCTCTTTGAGACCATCGAGGCGCCCAAGAGACTTGGATTGACGTAGTGGCAAAAACGCTTTCAAGGCATCCATGCGAGAGGTTCGCTCCGGTTCTGCATTAGCAGCGGCAGTAAGGTCAGCGCAGGAGAGGCGCGCCTTCCGCCGTTTGTCCAGCAACTGCTTTGCAGTGCGCGAGCGACGCTGCACGGGTGCTGCATCTTCTTCTGGCTCACTACATACTTCCCTCGCCGCGTGCACCGTGTGCCGACGCCGTGACACTGGAGGTGACGTCAACCGCGACACCAACGATTCGAACATGGCGGTAACTGCTACCCGCTGTGATACTCCGACGACCAGTCACGTATGGCACTCAGTCCACCTTCGTATAAAGCCATAATGTGCAGTAGCTCGATTTATCCCGTACGATGGAACGCCTACAAGCAAACATTAACTATCTGTGACGACATATTTCAGGCGCAGCGGGCGCGACTCTTGATGGCCTTTCTCATAAGTTTATTAACAAACATGCGATCACAGCGAGACTTGCGTATGTATAGGTAATATGGATCGTTGACCGATCCGCGTCGGTATTGTCATTTGACTGAACGATAGCGACTCTCGAAATAGCTTTGTTTGTAATTCATTCACACAGTGTGCGTACCGTGACGGACGGAAATGGCAAAATGCGTTCACATTTGCATTCAACTATCGTTGTCCCAGAGCAAAGTTGTGCATCAAATTGTTCATAGTACTACTGAATGTGGCAATAAAGATGTCGAAAGACATCCAGCTGATTGTTTGTATTATATTCACACGTTTGTGAATAGTCTTAAGTTCGTTAACCTAGTTACCGAGTTAATATTGTAATTAAACGAATCTGAGACTTATCACACGACGGAGTGTGTTTGAAACGGATGAAAGTGTGCCACTGTCCATGTCGGGCGCCCAAAACATTGGCGTGGCACCTTGCCATCGACTCGCCGAAATAGAAACACAAGGTCGTAACTGAAAGCGAAAATAGAAACTAAAGACTCCTGTCATATCTACAAGTTCATTCTTACAATAGATTTTCCGGTCTGGAATATAAGTTAGAGGGAAGGCAATAGGTTTGTGTAAATAGAAAACTTTTATTAACATTCATTATTATGTGAGCATAAGATTAGGTCAATGCTAGAGATAAAAAATAGACAAATAGTCACAACGGTTACAATTTCAGCGACGATATCCGAGTGACACAGCTTCCTCTGACTTGCTACATAGCTACTTGACTAGTCATACAAACTAGTGCGTACCGAAGCAGGCAGTGCGTTTACCTATTATGTAAACATTTTCTATTTATCCGATTGATATTTATTGAGTTCCCATAATATTCTACTTTAAACCTTATCATAGATATATTTGTTTGAAACTAAAGTGGATTACTACCACAACCATCAATAGTAACTTAACTAACAAGATTACTAACGTGACACTATTCCACAAAGGGCTTAAAATGTTGTGACTTATGAACGTACAATTGCGAAAAGACACAAGTCTTCACTCAACTCGTAAACGAAATATGGTTGTATTTTCACTTTTACACCTGTGTCAAGACGATTGTTTGCTTCTTTTTATGACGATTATGAACACGCCGCCTCTATACAAGGTAACAAAGTAGGCCACCTGGCATAAGCTTAAACATTAACAAGTGTTACTTAACTCAAATTTTCAAGTTCAAAACATCCTGCGCCGTATGTAATTGCAATGTCGGAGTATGATTGTGGCTGTTGAACATTGTGTCCGCGCTGCAGAACTAGTAACTCCAGCCGGTAGCTATCGTTTGTGGAGCATGGCTCAGCTAATAAAACGGTTAGTCCTAAGTCGGCGACGTCGACGCAAACCGGTACGCGGACCGGTCCTGCACACCCACCCTCCCGCACACATCACCACATCCCCGCGCACTTCTAAAATACACGCATACACGTCATTTTATCAAGAGAGCCACTGCGGCTAAGCTTCTTGTCAATCCACTCTCCTATTTCACGCAGCATTCGGTTCCAAAGATTCTCGTATCGAATTCGTCGTTGGAATATAACCTCAAATAGGCGAGTGATATAATGTGAGCTCCGGTATGGTTAACCGCAGCTTAGATTAAACGCACACTTCCAAGGCAAACAAACAACATCGCGCTCTCATCTCCGTAATCGTAAAGTTATGTCGGTATCGCCTGCCAAAAACTACTCATGATGAAAATTTGTCATTATGACGCAATGTCCAAAATAACATATCGGATTTTTGTAAGCAAGAAAACCGTGAAGAAATCTAATGTAGCGTGAAAACAATTGGCGAAAGTCTGGTATAAAGACAAGTTAGCCAATAGTCGAGCGCAGTGACAAAGGCGTAGATTAGAAAGTGTGTTGTGTTGTGTATCAGAAAGCCCGTGATACGGAGCGCACACGCTCTGATTGGCGCCCTATCTACAAATCTGTCGCGTAGCCGCCACACAACCATGTTTCCATAACCCCCTACCCAAATGCTAATTTATCCAACAATACTGATCTGGTTTTCCATTTACAAGCCTTTTCTGGTAACAAGGTACATAAACCACATCATAGTCGCTAATATTACCTAGTATCAGAGCAAACGGGTAAATATCCCATTAACTCTTCAGCCACATAAAGAGTCCGCGAGGAGCGCAGGAGAATCGCTAACCGCGCGGCCCGCAACGAGCGGCGGCAACTCGGGCGTCGGAGGTCGCAGAATGACCTCCGTCCCCCATGAGCGCGGGCCTGGGGGTGACGGGTGGAGCCGCCTGTCACCCTAGATGAAGCAGGCCGCGGCGGCGGCGCGCATTGCGTGCCTCCCCATACCCGGGGGCGAGTTGGGGACTCCGTGGTCCCCACACCGGATGAGGGCCAGATCGAGAGATTTGGCCCTGGGTCGGCCGGGGTGCGAGGGATATGGCTACGACAATCTCACCTCCGGCAACCGACGGCCCACAGACGGCGTGCGTTTTAGTCGGTTCGAGTCCGACATAACCTCCTCCTCCGGTTCCGGCGGGGGAGGTATCCGTGGGGATTTTTCGCACGTTAAAAAAAAATAAAAAAGCCACATAAAGAGTGAGTCTATTTATATTGTGGCTAAAGATGCATGATGAAAACTCGGCAAATCCTAGATACATAAGTACATAGATATATAGACTATTAATGACACCATCTATGAAAAAAATAGTAGTTAAGGTTCTATGAACTTTTAGTGGTTATAATACAAGTCAAAATTTACGAATCAATAAGGATTAAAATATTTTCCAGAATTCGTGAAACCTAAATCGTTGAACTCTTTACGTCCAGTTTTTTTTTTGCATGCAGCAGTTTTAGAGCAAGGATATTATACTTATATACATATAGGTATGGCAGTCCCAGCAGTCGGTGACTTGCTCAGAAAAGCAGTGCACATACAGACAGCAGCGCCAACTACCGGGTCGAAATGTGTTTGCAAAGCAAAGTGAAGTCCAGCAACTAGACTTTACATGGAAATGTGTTTTAGAATTATAGATTTTATGAATTTCTTGCAATAATATTATTATAATATTCAAAGCTCACAATTTTACATACAGTACGTAAAAATACAATGAGTGACATACAAACAAATTCAACCTTCAACATTATGGGTCTGTGGTTCCAACGCTCTAACTTTTTTGTATGAATTTAGCTTCGACCATCTTGTTATAATGTTGCAACTTGCAACTATTGTGCGATGTACCGTGGCAAAACTGTCAAAGGCTATATTTATAAAGGTAACCTTACGAAGGTATGTAAATACATACTAACACAAAATACCTTTATGCTTCGTGTACCTTTCCGATATGCGTTTAACAAAAATGCACAAGCAAGCAAAACAAGAAAAGCACATATCCCTACGGACATTCGAATCACTGCATGATCGATGATGCATTCCGAATAATAAAAAACCCTCTCATTTCGTGCCTTTTTTATTCCACCTTGTCAAGCGCTGTCAGTATTTTTAAGTTCCAAGAATTGTCGACCACAAAACTACTGGGTGGGGTCAAAGCCAGAATATTTCATACAAAATTAAAGCTTAAACTACATAACAATGATCCGATTTCAGGTGCAGGTTAAGTAAATGTTACAATGTTTAGGCGGTCAAGCGGTGACCTTGGACTGGAAGTGGGTCATTCGTGAGATGGGCTATCGGATGGCAGACGTCACGCTCAGCCCACCACGCTAGCCGTCTCGTTGACCCGCCACGCCAGCCACCGCATCGAACAGACTAACGACTCTCACGTAAACTCACATCGAACCTTCAACTTAATTCGGACAATTACTTTTATGTACACCGTCGAATCAAATGATTGTGGGAATCGTTATTTGATTCATTTCCAAACCAGTTAACGATTGTTCACCTTTTGATGGAAGAAAATTCATATTATTTAGTCTTGGGTTGAAACATGAAAAAACTCAGAACATGAAGTTGTACAATACAAATTGTACATCTTAATGTTCACTTTTTGGCAAATTTGTGCCACTTAAAAGTAAACGAGTAACCTCGGAACACGGAGTCGGTTACTCTAATGACAAGACGTGAGTGAAAGTCGAACCCTCAAGTTTATTTTTATTTATACTGAACTATTCTTAAATATGCATAATATTTAACTGGACTACTCATGAGAAGATTATTAGACGCTCATGTAGAGCGTACATTGCACCGTGATGATGGAGATATACCTATTTAAATACAGCAGAAACCTATTTATTTTATTGAGATTTGTTTTGTTTGTAAGTGTACTTTACTTTGGGTGATGGCGTTGTCAAGCCGTAGATACTTGTATAGCTCTCGAGTTAGGTAAACAACTTGTCGTCGTCTGTACCGTATACGGTGTGTCAAATAATGATGACTTGATGAGACTATAGAGGCCTAGTTCGTCGAGTAGTTGGTGCACCATCAACAATGTTATGAAGGGCGCAAGCCCGTTACTTGGTACTTGTATACATTGGCCGCAGCGTGACAGAGTTATTTAACTGCTTCTAACTGTGTTGCTTGTCGATGGGAGCGCTATAACCCGGTCGCTGCCACTGCGATACTCTCAAGCATAGACGGTAAATAGATTTTTAATTGTTTGAAGATGTAATAAATGGTCGCATACAGTTTTACGTTATGTTCAAGATATATATTCTGCCCTTACTAGTTAGCTTTTTAGTTATCATTTAGAAACAAATAAATCCATTATGCGTAATATTTGTGTAATACCTATACTCGTATAATTCATAATTTCTTTTTTAAACACACACACACAGTACTCTGTACTGTGTGTGTGCAAAAAAGAAATTCATCATAAATAATACAATTAAAGAAACATGCACAAAAGCGAGCTTAACTCAATATGAGTTCTCTCCCAGCAAACCTTTGAGTAGCAAAGAAGTATATGATAACGAAGACGATGTTCAGTGTTATTAAAAAAAATGATAAAAATATCGTACCTACCTAAAATACTAGCTGTTCTCATTATTATTTAATATTCTTCTAGGTAGCATAGGCAGAGATGCATTACTGAGATAGCAGGTGCATGACTAAGTATTTGTATACATATTTGGCACCTTGCGTTGTTGCCGCGGCAGACTTCAATTAACGATATATGATTAAATTTATCCAACGTTCCCGGACTACCAATCCGATATTAACCGTATTTTAAATATGCCGACATGACTTTCTGGTTTTAATAATATATAATGACCGGTTATTTGAAGAGAGGAGCACGATCATCGACTAACATTGAAGTTTTACCGGTTTTTTTTTCGGTTTCATCAAATAGTCATTCCGTGAACCTTCAAGATTTTGTTTTTATTAAAATAGTAGATCACGCACAAAACAAGTTCGAAACTTTCGAGATGAAGTCGAATTTCCCATATTATGTAGACAGAATGTTTAACCCTAACTCACCTTGGGGACATTATCTGCCGAAGGTGAGTTGGGGTTAAACTTTTTTAAATACTGTATAATGTATTGTAGGAATACAAATACATACCTATACGATAAAGCTATTAAGTCTAATTATAGATCAATTAGCACCTATGTTTTGTTTAGACCTCGTTTACCTCAGAACTGACTAGGTCAAGGAGTTTGTCTCAATGGCAAAATTATGCTCCTTAGACACCAGCTTGCTCTTTCTAGGTCAGTTGCCTACTAGCTCGACTATTTGTAACGGGAGGACAACATCTTCTGTAGGTCAAACTAAGTTAGTTATGTAGGTACCTGTTGCTCATTAGATTCGATTATGCAGACATGTTACCACGTAATGTAAAACAAAGAAATGATTGATTACAGTGTGAACCTCTTCAAAAGATTACAAAAATTATGGAAAAATACAAATTACTGTGTAAATTATATCTATACTTACTAATATTTTAAATGCAAAAGTAACTTTGTCTACTGGTCTGTCTGTTACTGAACCGATTTTGATGAAATTTGGTGCAGAGATAGATTAGACCTTGATAATGGACATGGGTAATGTTTGGTTGCGACAACCGACACATGCGGGCGGAGCCGCGCGCAAAAGCTAGTATAATAATGAAACTTGATGAAAACGTTAGAATTAAAATTATTGCGTTCTGCTCTGCCGTAGCGAAATGTACTAGATATTACAAATCTATTTAATTGAACGTTGATTTTCGTGTTATATTATATCAGTTACTAATTAAGTAACCTCTACCGTTAATGCAAATTCTATACTATAGAAAATCCCTGTGTAACGAGTGCTTTACAAGTATTCCACAAAGAACGGATACAAGGTAAAATATTTTTTTATGAAATACAATAATTTTTAGTCTATGACCTAAAAAACTAAAATGTGCTGATTATAATGATCACTTAATCTGCAGTAGTACCACTGTACTAAAATAATTTGTTAGCAAGAATATAGTATGTAAAGGTACTATGATAAAAAAATATTCTATAAAGTATACTGTTATTTTCACTCAGAAACGCTCCCCCATGAGTAACAAATGACTATAGTAAGAACATACATAGACTATGGTTTAAAATTATTCTCAAAGATTTTTTTTTTAGTATAGAGGAAGCTCCCCTGCGAGTAACAAAAATAGGAATCTCCATTTTATATCTATGTATAAGTATAGCCATGATAACATTTCATTTTAAAGCATAGCAACGGTTAGTCTGCAATCTTTCTGTGCCGTCGGCCCTGTTGACCAGAATGCTAAAACATATTTCAAAAAAATGTCTGCCTGCCGTACACAGCCAGATGGCTGTTAATTATCTTGTCTTTCTCTCCAAAATAATAAAATTTTATGTCCCATTTAGGAGAGTAATAAAAATTCTTTCTATACGCTTTTAGCTACGTTCTAATGCAGTCCAAGTTTGTCAGGAGATTTTAATTCGAACAACAAAAACTGTTAAAGTAATGGTAAAATGATGGTTTTTGAGATTAAAAATAAGCGCAAACCCATGATTAGTTACAGTATTCGCATGAATCTGTTGTATGTTCTTGTTTTATACCTCTTCTATTACCACAAGGCTAACCCTAATTTTTGTGATAGTTATGATTTCCTCCATTTCCATCCATTGGCATAGTTTAGTTTTTAATTATTTGTTGTTTCCAAATCATTGTTAAATCATACTATTCAATTTTTATCTATCTTATGCTCTTGAAATAGTTCGGTATTCTATTCCCTTGCATTGGTTATAAACTACTAAGCTTCTGTTTGAATGCAAACACCATATCAATATACTATTAATAATGTACTGTACTACCTTTAGCTTTTGTTCTGTAGTACATACTTAGCTCCTTTAAATCAATGAAATGATCGCAGTGGTCTCGGCAGTCCCGGCCGAGGAACTCACTTCGACGTTCTTTGAAAAACTCTATCTAGAAGAGATGAATTTATCAACACCAGGTGTTTTCTACTTTTGGTAAATAGGTACTTTTGTTATAAACATATTGAGTTTTGTATACAGTTACGGCTAGGTATGTCTACGCATGTATGTTTACGTTAGACTTCAGTTATGAAACAAGCGTGTGTCGTAAACCATAAAATCAGGCTAACAATATTTATTTTTCGATAAATAGCGAGACGCGTGAAATTTGATAATTACTGCAGCCAATTTATATCTTATCTTGCATCATTAACTCCACCCACTTGCGCATACAATATACAAGTTAGTTTTAAACGCTACAATGTAGATTTTTATTGAAATTCTTTGTGTCTTACTTCTACAAGCCGCATCTAGGGAAGTGAAAGTTGTTAAAATATTACGAGTATATTTTACCGTAATCCGTTGATATTTAAAATAGAATCGACAAAAAAGGTAATTTCTCTGTAGTCAAACAAAAAGGTGGCATCCTTGAAAAACTATTGATTACTTTTAGTTCTGAATGCTCTTATTCTTTTAAATTTTAAATGAAAAGACGTTTCAACGATGACTGGCTAAGCAAACTTTGTTCGCTTATTGTTTACAATTTAAAACGGCGATATAACAAAATAACGTGCCTAATTTAAATGAATAATTGCTGTAACTGGCACCTGTTTGTTAAAGACTAATGACGATTGCACGGACTAATTTACAAAATAGGTATACAACTACGTACGGGACCCGAATACAATGGACACAACTAATTTTAGCATTATGGGAAAAACTATACATTCGGTGGGGAAAATATTTCACAGTTCAAAATACCCCTTAAAACTGGCAATTCTTTGATAGACAGAGATGATTTTCAAATCAATAGCAATTTCAAATAATATCAATAGCTAATAATAATCGAATGAAATCAGTGGAGTGGCTAATCGTAAATATAATAATATTAAGGCTGGCCCCTATTACGTGGGTCCGAAAACCATTGCTGGCGAAATATGAATATTAATACACCTCTTCATCCCCTTCGGGAATATAAAAGATAAGCTGAATCTGTAAAAGCATAGCTGAATCCCTGAAAATGTCTATTCATCTATTGATATAAATAAATGCAATAGACAATTTTATGAATGTACAAACACTTTTTAATTCAGACATGAATACTAAACTTTTAAAATATCTTTCAAACCAACCAGATCCATTCGTTCAACAAATTGAGTAATCAAACAGTTGGATATTAACGAATCAAAAAAACATACTTCATAATGGCATTCACAAATTACAGCCATGAATGTGTAATTGGAATGACCTCTGTGTTAATTAGAGAAATCACTGTGTCAATGACAAATATAGTACAAAAAGATTTTATACCAATTAACACCTCCGTAAAAACTGCGTTGATCTCATTAATTTCAAAAGGCAAGTAGATAACTGAAGGCATTCTGTTTTTTGCAACAGTATTACTTATTTGTTGTCCTTCGATTTTGTTGACTGTGATAACACAGAGAAAATTGACAAATATCAAAATAATCTACAAATTCACTGGGATGTGAATTTAAGTAGGTTACTAAGTTGACTGTTTGTATTTTAATTACTTTTTGGTATGACGCACCTTGTTAAATTGGTTCAGTCTCATTTAAATTACGTTGAATTGTTAAGCAGTTTGAATTTATAATAGGATTACGCTACTTGTTACCGTAAAAATTCCCACTTCCGTGTCAATGAAGCTTCATTATTACAGATTTAACATGTTTAACATTGGATCACAAGGTGGAAATCTTGTTAAGTTTAGATTAATGTTAATCTGATTTATAAATGATTGAATAACTTAGATTACTAACAAATAATCCTATTCAATCTGGCATTGGGTAACAAGTTTCACGCGTGAGTAAACATGACGAGAGTATCTGTAGTCAAGGCATCTGCACACGTGCACATGTGAAGCCCTACTTTACTAACCTTATTTACCTACTAGACCCAGGTAGTACAACCTATATTCATTCATGTCATACACCTTTTGAGTTTATTCCTTTAAGATTTAAGCGAAGCCTTAGGCTTAGAAAGGCATGGAAAGTATTTGTATTAGTCATATCCTCGATTTGATTTTAGTTCAGCGCATGGGTGTAATAATTATTTTACGAGTCTGTATACTAGCAATTCTTGGTATAAAGATTCTAACAACGTAGCTTGTAAAAGCGACACATGGCGGTGGCGTGATCTACAATGCTTGTATCAGCTTTATGAATATCGAAAAGGCACGCAAAAAATGCATGAAGTGTATAAATGCCTATAAGTACATTATTATGACGTACTATAATATTGAAATAAAGAATCGAGTCGCAACAATCAGGTATCGCACTAAGAATTTATAGAACATGGGTATGTTATGTCCAGGTTAAGTTTTTAAAATTAACGGTCCCAGATACTCTACCGTGAATTGTTACGGATCTTTTGGTGTGTTATGTACCATTATTAGCCGTTGTGGTGTCTTTTTGTGATATTTAGTATTTACGAAAGAAGCACTGCAGCTAGGTTTATCCAGATAGTTATGCTAGGGACAAAAGTCGTAGCAAATGAGATATTTATTACTGCTAGCGTATAATCCGGTCTGGTAATTGTATTTGGTTGAATTATATTTGGTTGCTAATTGTAGCTATAAAAATTGTGTGCGCCCGTCGCTCGTTACCATTATCAAATAACAAAAATATAAACAAGTAGGTGATACTTAGTAGGTATTATGATGAAATTTAAAACGCAAGCTAATTTTGTATAATAGGACTGTCTGTGCGTTGTCTACTGTCGTTGAATTTATTGAAATAATTAGCATTATCAAGTGTGCTGTCGAAGCAGTATAGTTGGAAGTAAGTAATCAAAATCTGTTGATGTCATTGAAAATGTTTCGGAATGAAACCTTCTTGATAAGTTACACAACTGTGATATAATGATATAATCCAATGCACTTTTTTGTGGTGTCAAATGTGTATTTAATTGATAGTAATGGGTGGTATATTTGGTAAATTATATAACGAATGGATCATCAGTGGGTCTAAAATGGTCACATTGAGCGATTTCTCTAAAAACGAGTAACTTTATGCTTTACAGTAGATACCTATCATAGATTCCTATGAAATTCGTAAAATGGTCACTCATAATGAGGAGAATCACAACAATTCATTTACTAAGATCCTAATTTTCATGTAAATAACGCCCCGTGCCTTTTTTAGACCTGCAGGTCAACGAGTTGAATTTTATCTATCCCTGGTCCATTGACTTTGGAAATTGAACCATGTAAACCAAAATGACTTCATTAATGTTATTGCTATTGATTTGCGTAGGTTTGTATGTATTTGTGCTCAAATTGCTCAATAAAGGACATCTTCACAAATCAGCCCTAGACAAAATGGCAATTCGTGGGCAGTCGTACCTATTGAAGAATGAATGTTGACAGTCGTCAACACTTGTCATAAACGTCAAATCACATACATTCTATCCCTGGTCCATTGACTTTGGAAATTGAACCATGTAAACCAAAATGACTTAATTAATGTTATTGCTATTGATTTGCGTAGGTTTGTATGTATTTGTGCTCAAATTGCTCAATAAAGGACATCTTCACAAATCAGCCCTAGACAAAATGGCAATTCGTGGGCAGTCGTACCTATTGAAGAATGAATGTTGACAGTCGTCAACACTTGTCATAAACGTCAAATCACATACATTCGTCCATTCGTCCCTTTATTCTACACTTCTCTAGGAGGGCTGGAATTATACACTTTAGAGTAATTACGAAAACAAATGAAATTGTATAGACCTATCCTACGGTACGGTGGAATCAACAAATAGCGCCACAGCTTCAGTGTTGTCAAATCATGCTAAATTGTCTTGGATTTGCAATAAAACAGTATGTATTTGATAGTGACAATTGTAGTTCAGATTTTAGCTATTTCACGGAATCATTGGTTCATATCTATGCACATTTATTATTATTATCAAATCTTAAGTTACTTTATAACCAAATTTTGTTCAGATTGAAAAACTTGGAAGATAACCTTTTACATTTATGTTACCGGTTTCTTGCAAGAGTCTGAGTAAGTGTAGTTTTATTTTGAATATTTCCGTTGGTGAACGTTTATTCTGATGAGTGATGCGCTACAACCTGTCGCAAGGAGATAACTAGTAAAATTATAAGCTTGTTGACTACTAAATGGAGACTTTAAATGCTTCGTCGTCGTTCGTCGTTGTTTTTTACTATTTTTTTTCCCTTTTTTACTATTTTTTACTATTCGTTATAAGTTGCATAGAACAATACAAACTAGACACTTTGCCATTTCCACGACTAGTATAGTGGCTACACAGGACTGGGTGTAGTAATAGCCAAGATACTTAAATCAATGTTCCTAGCCGGATATTAGCTATTCAAGTGTGTATCAAAACCTAAACTGTTATGTATAGAATAAATAATTTTGTAAATAAAAATAAACTATTAAAGTACGTACAGTTATGGAGATCAAATTGGAGATATTATAATGACTTCCTTGAAACAGGTAAAACTGTGATCGCATGTTTACTGATCAATGAATCAGTCATCAATATATATTACATATCTGATTAGTAAATCTTAAAACCTTGTGGTAAATATAAATAAGACAAAAACGTTGTCGTAAATAAAAATTGCAGAAGTACTACCATAGTAAATATTGAGGCCATAGAATCTTTACCCGCTGTAGTTAACACAAAATAACACTCGTCATGAGAGATTAAATTACCGTATATCATAAGACATCACAAAATCCGGTGGATAGCTTTGGAGCACTGGGTTCATCAAGGGCTACTTTCCATGTAGGTAGACGGAACAGTCACTCACACACGGCCGCGGCTTCCAGCTCACGGCGAGCGTTGCACGCGATCCAAAAGAAAAAATAACACGGTTCCTCCACAGAGTCAATGTCGAACTTACAATACAAGTTCTTCACTAAAATCTCACACTACACAATAAACCAGTCAATATTGGAAAGGATCACTCGAAAGTTGAGCTGCTAGCTATTTTCGACGAAGAAGTTTGTTGACAGATAGCGTGTGCAGACAGACGAGACGTTCACGCCGCGCTCGCGCATACTCCGGTGTGAAGTCGGCCGCGGGCCTGCGGGCAACACCACGCTCGGCCCGCTTCGGCTGGCCTCGGCGGCACTCGGTTGGAATGCGCGGCACGCGGGCCCAGAGGCTACAGCTTCGGCTGGTCCGTTGGGATCTCTACGCAACGCCCGCTTCGCTTCGCATACACAAAATATAATTAAATTGCAACAACCGATCGCCATCTCAACGCTATAATGTTCACTTGCCTAAGATCAGGTTCTGTCCAAAGTCGGTATTAAGTCAACGGGAAAGTACAGTTAGGTGCAGGCGCGGGAATGCGTGAGCGAGGTCACGGAACTAGTTGTAAATGACAAGCCTTCTGACGAGCAATACAAGAATTGCTTGCGATTATAAACCCAGTTAGCAAAAAAATAAATCAATAATGGATATAGACATTCCCGAACTATGAAAACGTTATCTTTGTAAAGGAACTACACTAGAAGTTACTAACCAACCATAAAACTAACGTATTAACTAACGTAAGCTTAATGTGAACCTATTGTAGCCGAGGCTCGAGCTCGCAGAGCTATTGCTGACACTGTCAACTAACAATGCCATTACAACTGATTCTGATGGTATTTTATCACACAATAATCCAATCGCTTTTTTTTAATCGAATTTAGTCGTTGGGCTACCTGCTGAATGCGGATTCGCAAGTTTTGCGGGTCATTGACGCATACGCCGCCTACGCTACGAGTACTGGTCAAAAAAAGACTTTGGACTAAGGATCACAAAATTAAATATTAGGGATTAAAAATTCGGTAAAAATATACAAGGGTAGGACGTAGGTCAACAAACAACAAAGATTATTAAGACCTCAGTTTTATACAAACAGAGCCCAAAAATGTTTGCGGACACGTGTGTCGGCCGTCTCTCACTCTGTGTAGTCAAAATGTTTGATTTACTTTGAAGATCCCGCTGTATGAACAAAAACATGTGCTTGTTTGAAGGCAAGTTTTTTCTAATGATATCTTATTCTCCAATACTTCATAAATCTGCTTAAAGAGCACGTGCGTAATCAACTACACTTTGCAAAAACTTCTTTGACATTTTAATTGTTAGACAGGCATAGCAGATAAATTGCGTCATATTTAGTACTTTCGAACCATTGACTGAAGAGCGGGCATTTACCTTGGCAATAGAATTTAATGTGGACAATAGGACGGATGTTGGACTTACCATAGCCAAAATATGTGAACTTCCGCCGCTTAGTTTACTTCAACAATGTAATTCATAGTAGGTAATTCACAATACCTTTAGTTAAATATTACCTTTAAAGTATTACAATCCGTGGTTATCACTATGTTTCCTAAATATGTTTGATGAATCAGCCATGCTATAGCCACATAGCAGGCGCATATAAAAGAACCACGCATAAGACATGAGAGTACGTGACTCATAGGCTCACAACCTGTTTTGAAACCTTTAAGCTTAGAGAAACATGATTGATAAACAAGAATTGTTTCTAATATTTTGCTGTACCCTGATATTACTAGAAAATAGGTACGTGACTCGACATAACCTACTTTAACATGAAGAAAAAAAAAACTAAATGCACTCAAAACAAGTGCAGCCAAAAACGAAACAAACTCAAAAAAACCTTTTTATTTTAAATATTTATTGGTCATACTTCAGAGAACCTTATTTGTTTATATAATTAGCTAAAATAACTTATATAATATTAAGAAACCGCTTTGTATTATTCAGATAATATGAATGCTGACTCAGATATGACTCATGACATCTCAAAGAAAGACTCCGTGGAATTGATACCGGAGCGCAAGCTCAGGCGCAAGAAATGTTCGAAGAATCCTATTGTGAGACCCGCAGAATTTATTACCTTATCTAGTACATTGATACTACTGGGCATAGCCAAGGTAAATGGAGATAAAATGTTGTTCATTGTTTTGGAATTCCTGGCAGTAAATGTTCCGCTGACTACTCACAAACTTTAAAAGGGTTAACATCGAATGTTCTATTGAGAAATATTGCATTTGTTGAATGTTCAAGTAGGTGTCTGTTGGACTGATGAAAAGTCGCGTGTGGCACCACAAAAAGCAGTTGGGATCGTTGTAGACTAAGCGGGCGCCGTCAGTGAAATCGCGCGTGTAGAAAGCAGAACTGGGAGGGGCAACCGCCGGTCCACACGCACCACCGCTAATGCAGTAGCAATTGATACTCTCTTTAATGACTTACTAGTAACAAAGGATACATTAACAAGGTACAAAAACTTACTCCCATGCTTACAAAGTATGCAAGTACCTATTTGAACGTTTTTACATTTGAGCTGCACCAATATTTGTATTTGGTGTGGTTAGTGGCATTTCTGTTACATTAACTTGCCTAGAAAAGTAAAATTCTGCTCATGTGACAATTTTCCACATGATGTGTTCCAATGATAGATACGTATTACCATGGTGTTTTTTTTAAATTTATCCAGAAAGTGCGTATACTCTGAGAAGTATCACATAAAATAAACATCAGTCGTATTTATACAAAGTGTTTTCATAACTAGAATTCTATACAAAACTTTACGAAGTTGTTACGAATTATGACTTTAATACATTAATAAGAACATAGGTAATTGTGCACTTCGACCTCAGTACTGAAAAAAAAAATATTCAAAAGTTACAATAAGCTGTACACTGCAGCTGTCTGTAGTACTTACAAAAACCACTTTTTACGGTACGAAGTATTTTGGAATTATTATGAATAAATCACCTCTTTTGCTGCCTAATTTTTTAATTTAGATTCTGTCCTTACAACAAATAGTAAGTAAATCAATGTAATGCTATAAATAAATTTAGCAGATAGCACAGCTGGTGAAGCCAAAATATGTGGAGGAACGAATTATTTTTACCGTATTTATTGTCTACTGTATTGATTTACTTGTTTTATTGTTGTAATTTCTGATATTATACATATAATTGTGACAACTTCCAAACTTGGCAATAAGAACTTCAGTAAAAGTTTTATCTAGTAAATTACTATTGCACTTTGTAACTCTACCAATTAAGTTGAAGTGATAGCTAGGATTAGGAATACTCTAGTAGATCATCAGTGTTTTATGTACCTACTCACATTCTTTTTTGCATCAATTTCAACAACATTTGTAAGTGTCTTGTCCAAAGTAGGACAGTTTTGGTATACACTTTCAAGACGCGACATGACATACGATCACTCGTCGGCGTAAGGCAGTTGTAAACATTAACGTCACCAACTAAAAGTTCATCAATCAACAAATTGTGGTACTCTTGTACCGTTAGAGGTACCAGGGTTAGATCTGGCTCCATTAACGAATTAACCATTCGGCCGCTGACAACATCAATTATGTAATAAACCTTCGAGTGGGTTGTTTTACGTTAATTATCTTTTATACCGTTAATGTTTTACTTCTTTCTCGGTTTAAGGCCATTTCACATGTCACCGGTTTTTGATTATGTTCACTCCAAGACTGTCTGTTACCGGTACTTGTGCGTACTTTGTTTATATTCGTGTTGTTATAGTAGGTTTTGGCAAATATGTCTCATAGTTAGTTTAATCACGCACGAACGTCATTACGAAATGTTATGTTTAGGAAACTTCTTGGAGTAAATTAGACACGTACGTACTTGTATTTATAATTAATACTAACGATAAATATTAATATCTCTCCTATTAAGGTAAATATGACTTTTAGGTAGGTAGTAGGTTCGTCAAATGAGCATAAACTATAATAAAGACAGTATTTTTTTACATTAAGTTAACTCATGAATTTTAATTAACATTTTGACACCTTTACCAAATGAATGTTTATGGTATGAGCCTATTATAAATGCTAAATAACATTCAACTGCAATAAATAAGTTTAGTTTACGATATGACGTTTCATCTGCTACACGCAATGTTACTCGGAGTTTCTCTATATTTACGATTATTTATTTGTATATCAAGATACCACTAGCCTAATGACCTGAACGAGAATGACCAATGCTTATACCCACCCGATAGAAAGATATCGCAAACTATGAGAAAAGCCTTTTAATAATACAAAAAATATAAAACCCATTGCCTTCATTATGTATTGCGTAGATATGTACTAGTTAATCATACGATCTTCCTAATTACCACAGATGTAAAGAGTGTTTGTGTGGTGACATCACCTGTAGTTACACATTACTACACTACGACACTATAAAACCTTGTCAACGCTAACCGTTAGGGGCCTACATAGAGTTAAAGCACTTTATGAATATGTTTTTCCCAGAATCTAAATACTAATCTTAGCCGTAGTTCACATACAGGTATGTACCTAATATTTTACATGCATTGTTCCCAAAAGTGTACCTAGTTCCAAAGTATTCATAAAGTACTCAAACTAGACAGTATGTATTTATAACCCTTCATAATAATTTAGAATCTTTTAATCTTAAGCTCGAGGAAGCAAATATTCAATGCATAAAATTATATCTACCTGATTATCTTTCTAAGGTAATCATAGTATGAATATAGGATCTATGTATCGTGGTTTATGTTTAAGGTGCAACCAATCACTTATTCAAATATTCCAGGCACTATAAAACATAATGTTTCCTATTCAGTGTCTTGTAAAGGATTCCACGTCTAGCAGGTTTATGGTTTTCACATGTCACAATAAAAATTCAAATTGGATTCCGCAAGATGGTCTTCATATGTATATGTGCACTCATCTACCTGAGCCCTTCTTGACATTCAAATAAGGGTTAAAATCTACAATTACAGTATAGCTATCGAAGTTGCTTTTCGATAAACTACATAATGGATTGTAAAATAGATAGTAGGTATTGGCGCCATTGATAATCCAGACATTTTATTGCACAGGTTAGAGCTTTTTACAAACCCTTTCAATGCCTGATGAATGTTTACGATAATCGAAGTAAGAAAATGGGCATTCTTTCTTTAGTCACAAGGCAGTTTAATGTTTGTTCATTATGTTTAATATCCGTGAAATGGGTGTTGTGGTACTTAAAGTTATTATATTGACCCATTGACCTGAAATTCGAAATACACATAAACAATATTGGGTGCTTGTCGTACTGTACCAGTAGAGACAATATTGATTCATTATCACATACAAAGTACCTACCAATTATAGATCTGAAACCAGTTTATCAACCATTCATTGTATTGTTTCACAATTCTTCAAGATGAGACTTCAATGTGAGCAACTATCTACACATCGTCTAACATTTTGAATAATTAACTTTGCAGATCTTTATTGATTTTACTGTATAAAGGCATTGGAATTATCTAGGTACTGGCAGTCTACTAATTCCATTGTGTAAATGTAAATGACATTATATTAGATGAACATTTTTGACGCTAGTCGTATTGCAAATCCGTAAATGGTGACGTGACGTGATCATAAACATATTGTGTTTAGAATATTTCAATAAATTTATAACGTAATGGTAGAATAATGCCTTGTTTAGTATCTCTAAACACGTAACGGATTTAGTACTAGTGTAGGTACTAAAACATTTAATAAACCTATTAACTTCGTTTTTATGGTAGTAACGAACTATAAGATAGGTAAATATGACTAAATTTTAGAAATATGCTTGCTTATTTGTGTGACTTTGAATGAAAAAAAGAAAAGCAACAAAATATTGAAATAAGAGAAAATATGCAAGACTTCCTTTGTTCGAAGGCTTATCTACAATACCGACTTTTCCTAAAAATATAATCGCGTATTTAAAATCAGATCACTACTGATCATTGAGATTCTTCGTTCATCGCTTGAAACTACAAATATTGCTTATTCAATATTGAGCTTTGTTTGCTTGTAATACGGTACAAAATAAGGCTTGCACACAGTTTATTTCTATCCTTCAGTATGCTTGGAACGTCCGCTCCGGACGGAGCACAAGATTTGAAAGTTATGTATCTGTAGTATTAAAGATAGAAGTTTTCCTTGTCCATTTTAACACAAATTAAAATATGTGAGAGATGAACCAAACGTAAGTAACTTAATAGAAGAAATTAAGTAATTTAATGGATAAAAAAGAGAGAATAATCAAAATTTTCATACTCCCTCGACAGTATCATTGCATTGCGTCGCCCTGTAATGTAAACTGAAATTGCAAAGTTGGCCTTCGGAAATCACCAAGAACTCCAGTCTATTATTTCAATTGTTAACGACAGTTTCACAATGATAATGTTACTTTCATGATCTTTATTTGTTATGCAACAAAATATGTTGTTATTCCAGGACAATTTTGACGCAATGAAAACAGCTGAACATCTGAACAAGTGTCAGGTTCAGGCTCAGGTTACTATATGCCATGACAGGACATCCCTACGAAATAGTGCCGTGGGTTCAATTTAGATCATGTTACAGAAAAACTTAGAAAAAATAGTTGCTAAGTCGCCGACTGTTCATTTACCAAGTCTTCAATGAGATGATTCTCTTACTTTCGAATCATTTAAAAAATAACCGATAGCATTACTTTGCAATCATCTTTGCATCATGCTTCTCTCTCACTTTGGTAGATCTTTCGTGGTCCATGACAATACTCAATATTTGGTGCTACTTCTAAATGGACTCATGAACTGGTCATTGAAAGTTATTACGAATCCAGTCGTATGTGTCTTGAGTTTTGACCCACAAGGTACTTTCGTACTAAATTATGTAACCGACACTGTCCGCCAACTCACAAGATGTTAAACGGCCCGTGGTCAGCGGAGGCGTGATCCACAACACAAGTGCTGACTCAAGACACAGTGAGACGCCGTTATATGGCTGATTTTAATTATGCAATCATGGGAATGTATTCTTTAGTATAGACGCCGAGAATTTATTACTACTCGATGAGAATTGTATAGAAATCATTCGGTGTAACATGTAGGTGGTTACATATCAAAATCCTGAAGTTAAAGACCGAAATTCAAAATCCCGAATGTTCTTCCAAAATACCGAAAGAACACATTTTGAACGTCAGTGCATAGTACTTCGGTATTTCGTATATTCGGGATTTTGTAATTCAGGATTTTGAAATTTGGTATTTTAATACGTAACCATATAGTTTGAAAACATCCGCATAATACATTACGGTCCAGTTGATAACCAATGTCAGGTCCTTGTAAACATGAGCTCATGAAAGTTTGAAATGGAGAAATGGAAGAAATAAAGGTCATATAAATAACCAATAAAATTATTTATTGGCGAAAAATTCATGCATGGGCATTATCTACAAGTCAGATGTATATTTTATAGGTATAAAATATGTATGATATGATTTATCGGTCAATAGTATCTTATTATAATATTCATGTCAGGGATATAGTCTAAAAATATCTGGTATACGAGTATCTATTACATTATAGTAAAGTTATCCAACTCTGATAGCAATTGATAACCTAGTATAGATTGTAATGTGCATTGAATCTGTAGTTAGTTAATCTGAGTGATATAAACCCTGTTATGACGATAAGGTCTCAATATAACAGGTATACTGGTATGCCGGACTCAACACCTTCTGAGACCAAGGTCCATCCACCTGCTAAATATCGTCCAGACTATAACAATCAATGAGCCCAATTTCATCTAGATCTATTTTTTATTCATTTATTATACACTTTATTGTACACCATTCGAATTATTTCAAATACATCATTATTAGAATCTACAACTTGATTTTATCGTTTTCTCCGTCCATCCATGCTCACAAATTTTCATATTTATAATATTTAGTCAAACTTATTACCACTGAATCTGATTTCATCTTCAAAGAGATAACATGAACAAGAATAGAAATAGTACATAAGACCTAAACGGTCGTTTAAGTGAACATAAAAGTTTAAGCTCATTCGAGATAGTATCCTTATGTCCTCGATACGACGAGTTTCAAGTCCTAAGGTAATCAGCGCAATCTTAGATGGTATGTACACGGCTAAGTGTAGAACAGGAATGTTAGGCTACGGGCTTGGTAGCAGGAGAGGGCGTGGATGGAAAACGAAGGTGGAAGCAATTTCTGTAATTAACTTAAAGGCGGGAGATAATATTGTGTTTAATATATTATTATTAAAATAGTTATTACTACCTGGTTATAATTGAGGCAGCGGATCTCTAATAAGTATTAGTTTGTCAAACGCCCATTGTACAGTCGAGTTCAATAATATATTGACACCTCCAAGCTTCATAAATATATGAACGTTAAAATAGTTAATAATATTGTGATAACGAAAAGCATAATTAAATTGTGGTCACGATATAGATTCATTAATATGTGATTGCTTTGTCTCAATAACATGTATACAGCCAAAGGCACATTATTATATGGACAACTCTAAGAACATTATTATGTGAAAACTGTAGAAATCATTATTATGTATACACACATGAAAACAATAATATCTGAACAAATTAACGTAATTCAAATCCAACCTTATCTTGTGATACGACAACGTCATAAAGATGATTTTACTAGCAATTTTAAAATCGCAATCTCAAGGAGTTTGCAATATTATTAATCATCACTAACCAGGCCAGATTAACTTGAAATGAACGTTGTTTTGTAAAAAAAAAATATAACTAATGCATATGTCATATTTCAACGATTTGATGAAATTCTTCAATTTACGACACATTATTATTTGAAATAAAAATGTATAGAATTGATGAACACACAAAACATAAGATCGTTCATTTGTGTGAGGAAGGTGTTCCGAAATCAGCCATTGCGGAAAAATTAGGCATATCGTTAAGCAAAGTATTTTTATGTATTCTCCCATATTGACGCTAATCTCTAATGTGGTAATTTAATAAAACTGTTCTTTAACAGAGAAATACTGTTACGTTATGGTGGAACAGATGGCAAGAAGAAGGAAATCTTACAAAACATGTCTTCTGGCCGGCCCAGGAAAACAACTCAAGATCAAGATAGGGAATTGGTTGAAAGTGTACGAAATTCAAGATTTATCAGAACATCTACATTTGCAGCTGATCTGGCTGTATCCAGTTTAACTATACGAAGAAGACTTAAAGAAGCGGGAATTCATCACCGAACTCCAGCTAAAAAATTTTTTTTAACAATTGATTTAAGACGCTCCATCCCTAGACTATAAACGTCAAATCGTATCTCTTAAATAATTTCAACTGTAGTATAGGATACAATTTTGTTTGATTTCTTAATGTAAGCCAAGTGGTTTTTTAAATAGGTACTTATATTTTTTTAGTTATACGGTCAAATAAAACGGTTTTTATTAAAATGTTATGATATTTTTTTCTTTTCCATGGCGTGAAATTCAACCAAACTAATACCAAACTACGTGAACCACTATTGGAACCTAAGTTAGTGAATCCGCGGGCAAAAGCTAGTATATACGTATGGATGTAATCCCTCCGATATACATTTAAATACAAGCTGTCGAAAAGAACATTGAAAGACACTCATTTCAAAAACTAGAAAACAATGGAAGCTACTGTCATTTCTATAACAATGTAAACTCGATCTTATTTGTTCAGGTCATATAATTGACATTCCCATGCATGTAGAGATAATTAAGAATCTTAGCCTGCTCAGATATTATTGAAGCCAATATAGATTAGAATTTTTTGGTGAAAAGCGTGATCACAAATTATTGCTTAATACATAGCATGTATTATTGAAACGTTCACATGAGCACATATTTTTGATTTATAGGTTCTATAGAATTTATTGAGCTTTCCAACGCTCACAATATATTGAACCCTTGGCAATGCCAATATATTATTGAACTCGACTGTACTGCCATGTACGTACTGTCCTCTGTTCTGCATTTATCCTATGTTTGGTGTGTAATAAAGTGTACTATCTGTTTATTGATACAGCTTTTCTTTAGTTTAGAAGCATTCTAACTCTATTCTATTACTCATTGGCTTTAATACAATATACTTTTATTGCCACATTTTTTTCTCAACACTCTCTTGCGAATCTAGCATGCCTTTAAGCATCTATTGATTAACGTTTCAGTATGCGCTAGTAATTATCATTGGCGCCAATGCTGTACAATGTGCCTTTACCCTATAGCGGTATCAAAAGTCTATCTAGATTTGAAAGCTCACACCGAATCGTTTAGCATTCCGAGCACGGCATGCGACGCTCGGTGTTCACACCTCAGATACCGACTCGACGATTGTGGTAGCAAAGCCAACGTTATAAGACTACTTACACGTTTAAGATTGGTGCATTAAAACTTTATGGACATAATATGCAATAGTAAAAATATCTGTTTATTTTTCAAAAAGAGCTCCCACGCTTTGTTGTCTTCGTTATAGGGCTTTGATAAACTAATAGTTCAGAATGTAACAGAAATTGTCCATAATTTGCCATGTCCAAAAAGTATATTTTTCATTAGTTGCAAATTATTATGTACCGATTATACTTAATACGCAAGTAAAATAATTGTACTTTGCTGATAAACTTTTCTTCGATGGCAGTTCCTCTGGTTGTCGTTGCTTTAACTTGCAAAGTAATGTAGTCACTCATAGCAGTTACTTTGGGTTTCTTACAGACTTCTTCATTAGTATTACAAATTATATATTTCGTACTACACCTACCTACACGCATCACACTTAACCCAATAATTGCTACGAGAAACAGGTGAATGTCGTTTATTTACTTTTTATTTAATTAAATACTATCATTTATGTATCATAAATATATTTATATAATTATTATATAACTTGTCATAAGCTCATGTAAGCGTGACGTTAATTATTTTAATTTAGCTAACATAACGATGTTCGCATAATATGCGTGTTCATAAATTTTATGCTCATTGCTTTTGGTTAAAATTTAAATTAATGTCAAGAGTCACTTCATACATAATAATACATACTCTACTCCTAAGAAGATAGCAAAAAAATTAAAGAATGAGTTCGGACAGGAAAATATAGAAGATACTGACTATGTTACCTACGCCGACCCCAAATGATTGGAAAAAGTGCAAACTGATGATGATATTATGCAATACTACTCCAGTGGTAAATACGTACAAGACCCATCTGCTGTAGGCTATGAAACTTAGCAATATAAAACTTAACACTCGTTGCTACTCATAATCAAGGAGAAAGCGGGGAGAGAAGAGAATTATGTGATATTGCTAAGAAAGGAAGATCTCAGTACTTTATTAAAATAACAAGAATTAGACAACAATAATTCTGACTATTCGTTTTACCTAAATTTTATTAATACATTGTTTCCTAATACATCTAGGTTCTTACATAACGATTCTGCCCCTCTAGACTAAAATGAGGAATGTATAGGATATTGATTAAATATTTGTAAATCTTTACCAACACACAAGTTTCTCTTTTTCTACAACCCGAGGTCGGTTTGTGTGGGGCATGAAAAAACATCTGACATTTTGGCACATAAAATCATGAACTTCATTTCTGTGATTTCATTACATTTCTATTAGGCGAAGTGAAGTTATATTGACGCGCTCTACATAAAAGAAAAAAAACTTGTAGGACGAAATCACTAACTTGAACTAAATAGATAAGCTATTACTATAGTCAAATTAGAATGAAAAATGTCCGACACAAAATTATATTGAAGCCATAAAGATATTGTGTTGTTTAATAAAACTAGAATTGCATTTTCAATATGTCTTAGGAGTTTCTTTTGTACATTTTCAATGTAATCACAACAATTTATATTTTTCATCGTATAAGTATTTTCCATTAGATAAATTTCCCACTATTCATTTGTATAAATCGTATATTATAGTTTTACTGTTTATTAAACGCACAAGATAGATACTAGATAACATTATTCGCAGTAAGATGTTTACGAGGAAAATATTTCATGCTCCCAGTGCAGCGGGGTATCAAATTCAATAGGATTAAGATTGCTCGTTCGCCGACGGTCTAGTGTAGCAATTTGTAAACGCAAGTGTGGGCGTCCGCTAAGGTTAGGCTGCACTCGACGATCAACATTCAATTATTGTAACTGTCTGAAGTATTTATAACTGTTTCTGTGCTATTATCAATAATAATTATTCAAGCAGTAAGTAGTAGTCAAATATTTTTATATCTTATTTTAATAGTATTAAGAATGCAAAAGTGGATAGATTTCTCCATCCACTTACAGATATAGCATACAGGTTACAGAGATAGAATAGTCTGGAATAGTCCATAGGTTATTTTCTCTTGGGAATAAACTCCTATGGATTAAGCATGGGAACGGGATCAGTATTTCACGTGACCGGAGCGACGGAAATCAGCACAATTTACACTTATATTCTAAAAATAAAAATTTGTAGGTTTTTTGTTTGTATAGAATAAACTTAAATAGTACTAGATTTTTATCGCAATATTCCTACGAGATCAGAACATACACGGGTGAAAACGCAGGGCAGTGCTAGTATATGACATGTGAGAAGACCTCTTGACCTTCATAATATTTTTGAATTAATATAAACTTAATTAATCCTTCTGCCTCAGAGCGACTGTCACTTTCACATCCCCGCCTCTGTCTGCCAAAGTACCACCTACTGTCAATTACCGTTTTGGCGAGCTACTTTGTACGTATGTACTTTGCAGTTGAGCACGATAGCAAGTACTTCCATTTCGGCTATTGTTTTGTTAAACACATCAGCTAAGCCATTAAAGCTAACGGTAAGAACACAAGGCTAGGATGCCAAAATTCGGAGGAAAGAACATGTACTCATATACAATCTAGCGCATTGTAGTGATATTTACGGTAACGTAAATGGAAACTGAGAAAAATAATGAATTTCCCAGTTGCCACCCCGTGGGGAAAATTAGGACATTTTTTAAATGAATTCCCAGTCAGTCGGGCAGAACCAGTTGGATAGTGGGGACAACCTCATAAGTTTATTTTATGTACCATTTTTCATCATCTTGGAGTCTTTCCCGGTTACATTCGAAGCTTTCACCTTAGTCACTTTAGTCCTTATTTCAATTTCATTTATTTCAAAGGGTTTTGTGGCGGTGACTGCCCTCTCACTACCAGACTTTTAGAGGAAACTCAGGAAAACCAACGCTAGAGCCTCGTCCATCAATCAGCCAAGCGGCTTGCAGATAAGTCCTTGGTGGAACCGCACAGACCAATTTATACTACTATGCAATAATTGCAGGTCATAATATGAATGCGATTATCGCTGAACCGTTAAACATCGCAAGAGCAAAACAGGACAATATGCAACCATTTTTTATTTTTTATCATGTCTGCAGTATTATTGATGTGAGACATCTAATGGCTCGTTTGAATGGGCGTCAAAACGATTAGATGGCGTCGCAAGGTTCTATTTCCATGTCTCGTCCGTTGCCTCCACTGATAAAAAACGTGTAACTACAAAACTATGTCTGTCGTTGGGGCGGAGCGGTGCCGGCGGCGATGCATTTACCTGCTTCTTATTTTTCCGGGATAATAGCTGTAGTCCAGGATATCAACTATCTCCAATACGAATTTACATTGAAGTCTGTTAAGTCGTTATAATATAATTATATAAATAGGTAGGTACATTATATTGCCTCCGTGGCGTAGAGGTAGTAGACACGGCCGCTACGCAGGGGGCGCGGGTTCGATCCCCGCTCATTGCAAATATTTATATGCATGAATATTGGTTTGGTCATGCCTCAGAGAGCACATTAAGCCATCGGTCCCGGTTGCTATACTACGAACATCTATGACAACGGTCTAGCTGCAATATCGCCTAATGTCACCATTGGGTTGTGGAGGTCAGATGTCAGTCGATTCTCGGTAAATATCGAAGTCCAGCCAAATCCGCAGTTAAAACTGGTAAATAGACCCCAGACTCTTAGGTGGAAGCTTCGCATGTCACTGGGATTAATGCTAGGGTGAAGAAAGGTAGGTACATTACATTAGTTAAGGTAAAAGTCAAAACAGAAATTCGAGGATACTTCTATGAAGCTTTTTTAATACATATTTGAAATTATTTTTATGAGTTATGTTATTAAATGTGATATATGTAAATAGTTTTAAAACTGACCGCAAATGAAGATTTGTCCTTTATGCAAAGATTTAGGTTTTGTTTGCCTTGTAGGAGTTATAATAGGTAGATATCGTATAGTATACGTAGATATAGTAGATAAAGAAGATAATGTAGGTACATATTTTACATATACACAAACACACGATATACTCACAAGTACATTTTTAAAGCCTTCTAATATATAAAATTCTTCTGTCACGGGGTGCGTAATCGAACTCCTCCGAAACGGCTCGACCGATTTTGATGAAATTTTTTGTGCTTATCCGGTATCTATGAGAATCGGCCAACATCTATTTTTCATCCCCCTAAGTGATAAGGGTGCAGCGGGAACGGGATTTGAATACCACGCGGGCCGAAAATATGGCGGTACGAAGTTCGCCGGGGCAGCTAGTATTAATATAAAAATAAATATCAACATAAAAATTTTCATCATATTTAAATGTGATGTAACGTATGTCGCCAACCCTAGAGCGTTTTGTAACCATCATTGAATGTGCGAGTCGTGTCGATAGAATCTGAATCACGAATACATTTTACACATTACTCGTACCAGTGTCCACAAAAAGAGTTACTATTTATCGAGGGGCACTTTATATAAAATGTTTCTCTGGGTTTTACTTTTAAGCGAGCCAAACGACTCTGTTTCGATATTAATATCTGCTCTTTGTGAAGTACCGATAGCTCGTGTAATTTGAAACTGAAATTGCAGCGGCATCGAGTGATCAGGGAAACAATGTGTGTTATAATCGCAAGAGAGAGCTACACGTGCGCACTCTTCCGGCCCATTAGCATTGAATGGTTTGCGCGTGCGCGTGTCGCACGGATCATTGTCGCGCTCGCTCGCGATTAAACCTCTCGATCTAAATCAATCTACCTCCAGCCTCACATTGTTCTCATTTTCTTCGCCGATTAAATGTAATGATCACATTTGATACGTTCATTGCATTCCACCCTCACAGAAAATGAACTCTCCGTAAGGTCAAGTGCAATGAAGAAACATTTGTCCCGCTGACTTTCGTAATACGTGTCACTCTACAATACGTGCAGTTGTTAATTCAATTGCTTGTAATTCTGTTCATAGTGTTTATACTTAAAGTACTTACCGGTAATTCGAGGTAGTCGCTAATAGTGTGCTTAGCTGCTCCTCTGCGAATGTCTGCAAGGGCTGCGAAGTGTTCGTCACGACGAATTTTTCGCCGTAACAGAGCTCTTGCGTAAGGATACGCAGATAGAAACTCCCCATAGGCGTCCAACAGTTCACCACTAAATAATTGTTTTAAAAGTATTGCACTTTCACTTGAATTTCCATCTGCGGGTGGAGGAGGCAACTCCCGACATTTCAGAGATTCCGGAATGCTTTTTGTTGCAAAAGTACTTATCCCACTAGTCGACTCGCACGATGCAAACGCGTCCGTGGAATCGCTCGAACCACATTTCGAAAACGGAAATGCGGATGAGGTTCCACTTTTTTCGCTACTTGCGGAACTCTGACGGGCAGTGCTCGCCTTTTCATAGTAGTCCGGATATTGGGGCTCCGATTGGCTCTCGGTCGACGGTGAAGATTCCTCGGCTGCAGCACTACTATACTGAGCATTTTTAATACAATCATACAAATCTTCAATCGATTCATATGGAGTTATACTCCCACAAGATTCAGCTTCAACATCATCTTTGTGTAGCCTTTCATACAAATCCTCATTTTTTCTTTGAGATACTGGTGTTATAGCTGAATCCGAGCGACTACGTTTAACGCTCCGAACTTGATCATAGCCAAAATCATTTGGGTTTAGGAAATCCCACCGAACATTTGCCCACACGTTGTCAGTAATATCAGCCGAAATCCTGTGATCTAAGCAGCACTGACCACCGCTTTTGATAGTAACAGTTGTAACATTATCGTTACTTTCTATAATTGAACTATCAGCCACTGATTCATCACAATCGATTGAAATATCGACAAGCACCTTACGAAGACTAACCGATGAAACACTAGATCGATTATCATCATCAATTTTTCGATTATCAGTCACATTAGAGTCATTGAATTCAGAGTTTGTTATCACTGATGATGCGTCGACGTCGTGTTGAGTGAGTACTCCTTCTTGAATTAGTTCACTCAGTAAACTGCTCTTTTGTTCTTCTTCTTTGACCGAATTATCTAACACGCTTGTGTTGTCATCGTCAGCTTTACGTTCTGTTATTAGTAAGCCGGAATCTATGTATTTCCTCATACGTTCTGTGAGAGCTTCACTGGCTTCAGATACGGACTCCAAATAGTAGAACAGAAGATGATATTCTTCTTTAGTGATGACAGCGGCACGAAGTAGCGGCTTGCCGTATAACTCCACTGCCGAAAATAGAGTTGAAGCTGTAATAAAAGAGAAAGTATTTATAATGCAAATTGTATTACGATTATGTGCACCAGTTTGATACGTATAATTGACGGTTATTGACCGTGTTACTTGAAACCTCTACATAATCTGTATGATACAAAAATATTTCTGCGTGGGTGTCAGTGAGATCACGTTGCACATTGATAAGATGATTCACCTTCATCACCTTGCACTTAAAGTTCATGTTCATTAAATGGTTCTAATTAACATAACTGTATCATCAGATCATCACGCACTAAATATTAACGTTGATATTCATTATTATATACGCAGTGTGTCATTCATTGGAAATTATTAATATATGTACTAGAAATATATACTTTGTTAGAGTAGCACTTAGCACTTAGCATATCCTACAGATTTCTTTTTAATATACTTAATAACATGAACTGAAACGAAGTAAATTGTAGTCAAATATAATTATGTACATACAAATATTATACTTAGCTGCCCGTTTCATATACTAAGATTAATAATATTTTTTTGTATATTGCAGCCAATAAGGTAACCTTGGTCAAAATTTGACTATCAAGATTATTAAGTAATGTGTGTTTTTATTAAAACCACGTTAAGAAAATTTTACTTTTGTAAGACGCGTTAAAATTGTTCTACCCTTAAAAGTACTTAGTAATTGTTTTGTTGTAAATAAAGATCATAAATCTATTATCTAGAGCGGACACTCATCGCGGTCACGGGACCACCGTTGCAGACGCTTGGCTTGAACAACTGCAATTCAAGATATTAAAAAAAAAAAAAATTAGGATGATCAAAACCTGTTGACTTTAGTATTTCTATTACAACGTGTCCTATCAACGTTAACAACACTTGTATCCTTCGAGTACTCTCTATCTTTTCTTATTTTGTAGCTATTCCTTTAAATATTTATATAGGTAGATCTGATGATAAAAGTATAGTAGATACCTAAGTACCTATCACCTCTCTAATCGCAAATGTGACTAGCGTGAACTCACTACGACAGTCACGGCGGCTGCATACGTAATGCATAAAACGCCTTCTAGGAAAGATTACCGGACAATATCTTATTGCCAAACCGCTTTCTACAAACATCGCTGGCCCTGCCAATGGAATACCGAATGAACGAACTCGTACTTCGTGAATGGATATGGCGCAAAGGAACCTCTTTCTTTGAAGAAAGTTGACATTCAATAAATTTACTTGAAATATAGAACGTAGTGCCTATAATAAAACAACTAAACATGTAGTGAATACTCAAGGGACATTATATTTTTGTAAGAAATAACAGTTTCTTATTTCTACCTTTCAATTTAACAGTTATTATTTCAACACTATGATTTTTCACTATAAATCGTAGCTGTTCGACCTTTTTATTCAAAGTTTAACGACTGACAGTTAAGTAATAGAACCTTCTGGTTAGGTCAAATGTGATATTTCGACACTGTAGCAGCTATTATAATAATTAACGGTATATTTACCATGTTTTTTGTTTCATTGATTTCCGATATGTACATCGGCACTATTACAAAAGCTCAAATTATAAAACTACTTATCAAATATCAGAAACTTGATAGAATAAATAAACATGATATACATATATGCCATTAATCTTCTTCTCATAAATACAAAAATGGATGTAGAAATTTGCTAAGCGTAAAACTCGACAACGACCGATTCGGCAGTTTTTTTTTTCATTATTATGTTCCATAAGTGCCACGGAATATTTTTATGTATAAAAATATCACGCGGGGTGTAACCGTGGGCATCAGCTAGTTGTTTTAGTAGTAGTATAGTGTCAAAAATCATATACTAAAAGTTGCAAGCGCTATGATACAGCATTTACTGGTCATGGCATGGCACATGTTGCGTGCAATAGTGCCTGAAGATCGGAATGGATCTAATCAGTCCCTAATTGTGTACCGTTATACTTTGAGCAACAAATAGGGTACATACATACGAGTATATTAGGTATCAAGGTATACTGGTAGGTACGATATAAAAGTAAGTGTTCAACTCTTATAAAACGTATGAATCGTCAATAGGGCACCAAAATTACTAAATCTTACTTACCATAAATCTTTTCCCAAGCTATAAAAGTTTCCAAATCTCTTCCATCCCATTGCGGCGGCTGATATTCTACCACGAGCACTTCTCCTTCTAAAACCATTGCTGACGCTCGAGCTTCTACAGGCGCTTTGGATCCACCCAAGAACAAGAGAGCCACTGGTGATGGTGGTATGGACGTGAGACAATCCGGTGCAGGTAAAGAACCTCCCATAGGTACAGATAGTGGCGCAGATATTGGCGCCGATGGTAGTCCAGCGACTATTGCTCCAATTTCATTCAACGGCTCACACACAATCTCAGCTACTGTGCTGTTTCCCCATACCGTCACCTGCAAACAAAAAACAGAAACCTTACTCTCATATTCTGTAGCTTTTTTTCCTGCTTTTGAATTTTTGAAACATGACTCACGATTGAGGATATTAACATTCAAGATTGATAACACGTATTAAGAAACTTGTAAATATTCCAGTAATTGGATTTCTTAGAACGTCTCTGCGTGTTGATAAATTATTTCGTAGGTATACTGCGTCGCTTTGTGTGTCAATCAAATTTTACCATAACAGTTACCTATCAAAGATCAATTGTTTTGTCTTGCGTGATGTCTTAAGTTAATTAGTCGGCTTCCATGATGTAGCCAAATTGCGCGTAGAAATAGTTACGAAACTAATCACTCAACAAGAAAAGTAGCAGAAAAGATCACAGGGAACGTGGGATTTTCAATCACAGTGCCGTTTATCTAACGGCTGATAATAAAAACGTGCATTACTTCTATATTACTCTCATATCGATATCGAAATTGCCTGATAGTGATCTATATAGGGCTTCTAACTGTCTACGGTCGTGATATAAGGAAATTGATCTCCGCAAGTTGGTCACGGACGTATGGCTCATTAGTTTCAAGATATATGAATTTTTTATTTACACCTAGAAGTACCATGAGGCTAGTCCGATATTTATGGGGAATATTTTTATTATTTTTTATTATCAAAATATAATAATTTACAAATATTATGTCATGATGTAAGTATATTGAAGAGTTCTGATTGGATGTCAATAATATTAATAATTTGTCATCAACATTCTTATGCACTGAAACCTCAAACACAAAATTAGTAGCTAAAGCACAAAAAAATATTGTTCGCACCGAATATGTATTTTTCTCGCGATTTTCGATTTCAATTGAGACATCGTTCTTCTTATTCAGATTATTTCGTATTACTTACTCGTATGCAATAGATATACAACTATGCCCTTCAAGGAAACGTGAGACAATCCTATTATAATATAGGTAGGTAGGTATAATATCATGTAAAGGCAGGAGCCTGAGAGGCCTTGACGGCCGGGTTCACGTTATTTTTTACTGGGCCTTCGTGTGACGTCACGCTCGAGTTATGCGCACGCGCCCAAGCACGGCGTACCTTCCCCCCTCTTACCTCGATACCAAACCTCCAGGATAATGCGTCTGATACATCTTCAACGAGAAAAAAGTATTGAAACAAGATCCAACGGACAAGAGGCAAGCAGTCGATTTTACACGGCCAACGCGTTTTTTGGTCTTACAAAACCAGAAAGATGGATGGTCCTTGCTTGTAATTTATTTCTGGATGAGTATGAAGGTTCTTGAAGTACGAAGATAAACTATAATGTCATAAGTCAATTAGGGCCAATTTCATTAATGATATATTTTAAACTTCAACTACAATCGCCATCTAATTAAGGACACAATAAGGACTTGAAGCAATGTAGAGATCGATTTACTTTTTTTTAGCTTATTTGTTTAGTTATAAGTTATAGCTAATTATTGCTAAATTTACTTATAACTACATCTCAAATATAAAAAACAAAATAATGAATTATCAGCTTGGCACCTAAGCACCTACACTACGCTATTTCATTATGCCAAAGTCTTCATAACTAATCATGAAAAACCGTTGTAGGCTAATGTGATACGCCTAAATTTATTTTTAGTTAGAATAAAAAAAAAATATGGCAATATAGATATGGAGCTAGAAACTAAGCTGTCTACATGCGCGGTCCGAGAGGGGGTCACAGGGGACATGAACCTCCCGCTCCCCCCAAACCAACCAAGAACCAAGTATTATACCAACTCCAATAAAAATATATCTCGAACTATTTACGCCATCTATATAATATGTTCGGAACTTCTGATTACTCGTGTTGTTAACGCCATCTATTGGTGTCTTAAATGAATACATAGAGCAAACTTTTATATTTCGTACACCGTACAAAACATAGATGGCGTGCTGTTAAAGAAATGAAATAAGTGGTTTTTCAGGCCACTCGATACAGTTTAATAAATTACCATTAATAATTAGTTTAGTAACCTGCTTGCCTTCTTTAATTTGAAAATATAATTGGAGGTATACGTAGACTCTCAATTACTTTAAATCATATGAAAAGTGCAGATATTCAAAATAAAACGAGAGAACTCAATTTAGTTGAACGGATTCACGTGTCTATTTTCTACCTATTAATTTTAAAAAAATGTTGTTTATGGTACCGACTAAAGAAATACCTGAGTGTTTCTTAGTCAAATATATTTTCATATCCGTCTGTTCACTAGTTATAGGTAACTCGCTAGGTGTGTCAAGTCATGATCTTGTCTAGATATCTACCGGTAGCACTACCTATATTATATTTATTCATGGTTACATACAAAGATAATATTACATTGCATATACTTAGGTATTATCTAGTATGGTATACGGGTAGTGTGATTAGCAGACTACCTAGGTATGTGATTATACATTGGACGATCATTATCGTCAAGGAACCTTGGAACAATACTGTAATGAAAGACTGTGGCACATTACCTAGGTACATGAAAAAATAATAAGATCTAATTAGTATAAACTACTATAGACATAATATGAGACGAGATGAAAGTGTTGTTAGATAATTTATAAATAATATAATTGTAAAAGCCAAGTAGGGCCATGAAAAGATGGATCAAAGATAACATGAAAACGAAAGAAGTTACCGAAGAGATGTCCACAGGAAAGTAGCAGTGGCAAAGGATGAAAATTTTCAAAAAGGGAAGGGGTGGAAAATATCTTAGGTACCTCGCATAGAACGACCATAGCAATTTTTATGGACGTCTGGGCGTTCGTTCTGATTTCAGATACTGAATTTAATTTAGTGTTTGATATAATGATATATGATGTGATAATGGTACGGCAATAATTGCTAACGATATAGCGTACTATATCTCGAACCGAAACGTGCGTGAATCTCTCCCTGTCTAAATGACGCTTTAGTTGGACTTCCAGTCTTTTTCGGTTAATAATAGAATAGAGAAGCAAAAGAAAGAAGAAGAAAAAATAGAAAAAGAAGCATAATAAATGCTTCAAAATTTCATTCAATTCCAGTCTTCTTCCCGACGCGACGCGACGTGCCAAACTAAAAGCCAGCCACTGTAAGTAGGTACTACTAGTATAATTATGTTATTTACAGATGGACGTAAGTAGAGTAGAGTAAGTCGACAGCTAAGTAGGTACGACATAAAATATCTCGCATGAATTACATAATTAACTTTACTACTTGGGATTGAATTTCAGTTGTTCAGTTGACAGAGTATTTAGATCACAGATTTGCGTATTGTGTTACATTCACTACTTGTAAATATAATATCTATGGGAAAAGATAGGTAGATAATCTTTATTGCACACTTAATATATAGTCCAGTAATTTGGTCGAAAACATAGAAGGTTACCTGGAAAGTTTTCCGGGAGTTTTGAAAATTGGCAATTTTATAGATTTTGATATGCTCTTTCCAAATTTGAACTTTGCCACCTCGTACTTTTATTTTGTGTTAATATGTTTTCCTGTAAAATGCGTCGGAAAGGAGTTATTATCAAAAAACTGGTTTTGGGCGCCATTTTTTCAAAATGGCGGCGCTAGCGGCAAACATACGAGGTGGCAAAGTTCAAATTTGGAAAGAGAATATCAAAATCTATAAAATTGCCAATTTTCAAAACTCCCGGAAAACTTTCCAAGTAAAAATACCAAATGACTGGGCTAATAGGGATACATAAAAATGATAATACAATATAATAAAAGTTAACCTCAGACGTTGCAGAACAGTAAAAAATTTACACGACTATTCCAGGCTTTTTATAATGATTGATGTACAGGTATTTTTGCAATCTTCAGAGGATAAGTTTAATGTATTTCTTGTATAATTTATTTTTATATAAAAGGTTTTAGAGCTGAGATGTACGATGTATAACTTGGTACAAGTATCTTGGACCTAAATCGCAAGACATACGAGGTCCTGGCGCTCGCGGAATGTTTTTTAGCAATCTATGCTTGGCGAATTTGAGCTAGTGGTGGACTAAAGAATAAAGACATCCAAGAAATGTGTACTGCGCGTACAAAGCATATTGTCTGCTCATTTTAGGTCCAAGATATACCTATGTCCTGAGCAATATCTCCAATGGGAGGTCTTATCGCATTATTTTTGAACATGAAAATGGAAAAATAAGATAAAAATACAATTGGTATGTACTTCAGTAAACTAATTAATCATTGATAAATATTGGGACTTAATATTCATGCCTAGAATTAACGTGCTTATGTACCTATGAAATCAAGGCAAATTAGAATGTAAATATTACTTCTAGGTCATGAATTTGTGATTTGTTTACTGAACGCATTATTATAAAATTCGGTAAATATTTGATTCCAATAGCAATCTGTTAGGGAAAGTGAATAGAATATTTTGTATTGACGTCATACATAGAAAATTTTGCGGTGCCATAGCATAAATAGGATTGCGTAAAATTTTACTCTACATCCTTCAATACATTAATTAATACTAGTCTATTTAAATAAATACCTACCGGTTAAAATGAGTCAAAGAAATACAATTTGTTTTTCGCAACTAGTCAACCATTCATTCCTCGTTTCTAGTTTGTATTTGCGCCTCTGTAAAGTAAGTTAGGCTTTAGTTGAGCGAGTCCTTAGATGACTCGAGGACACGTTTAGACGAAACAAATTATGAGGCGAGGGTAAACAAGCAACGTGGCAATTCTACTAAGGCGTATTTATGTCAAATTTAGCTGGTTCAAATTTATTAGTAATTTCATTTACTAATAACTTTTTTTAATAAAAACAAAATAAAGAAACGGCAGGTTAAAACTGCCATTCAAAAGAAATAGAATTATGAAAGTGGAAGTAACAAAAAGTGTATTCTTGGATTGTAGCAAGTGGCAAGATATTGCTTCTGCCTACCCTAATGAGAAAGGTGTTACTATTTGTAAGTATGTGAGTAATTCTCAAAGTTCATTGAAATGACTTTCGATGTCTACAAGGCAGTCTAGGTCCATTGTGTGACTCAATTGAGTAGGAACTCGAGGCTCTCTCTGGTCGCCGCTGGCCACTTTTACTTCCTTCATAAAAATTAAAGTTTGCTAATCGGTAATGTCGTTTGCATATGAAAAGTACGTATGGACCTCTATGTTGTGTTAGATTCATTTATTGATGGCTTTCCTTACTTCCGGGAAAATCGTTACTTTCAGGAACTTACCACACTTTCAGGAACTTTCCTTACTTTCAGGCACTTTTCTTATTTAATGGGCATGGGCAATAATCTTAACTAATTATTTTATACTAAGCAACTTTAATGTATGGAGGTATTAGGAGGGTTCACGTCGGTAATGTAATGGCTAGGATTCGAACCCGGGATCTCTCAATCGTAAGGCCGTCTCTTTAAGCTACCGAGACGAGATTGACGATCGTAGCTCTGGCAGAGGCTCTGAATTTTAATTACCTTCCAATTATGTGACCCTTAAACGTTAAAATTTAAATTTAGAAAATAAAATACATATTGATCTAAAAAATAATTTAAGAACTGGTAATACTGACCTAGTTCATTTTGCTTTAAATGTATGTAGAAAGTTCGAACAATCATGCCTTAACTCTAGAAAATAGAAATTCCATAAGAGTTAATCTGCTCCAGTAATCCATAAACACTAATGAAAATAAATATGACTTCAATCGGTCTATTGACAGTGTATTTATTTTGCTTTATCTACAATAGATTATGATTATGCATTACTTATCTTGACTAATAGAAACAGCATTATAAGGAATGACTAACCAGTTATTTAAATAACACATACAGATAATAGCTAAGTAAACGAGCAGCCTGAACGAGCACAATATCTAAGCTAGACTCACCGTATATGAAACCTACCTGCCTAAAAGCTTACTATGTTTTATAAGATAATATTTTAGACGGTAGATGTATTATAGAAGGTATTGCGTAGTAAGTAAGCTAACCACATTGATACATATAATAGTTACATAGAATCAAAATTCAAAATATTACTATGTATTAGTGAATTAAGTAGTCATATAAATGCCATTAATCGTAAATACAGGAAAATTAAAGCAAGGCCAATAACGGGTATATTAGCTCAATGATCATTTTCTTAATATCTAGGTCTGCGTCACCAATACCGAGTCAATGCTCTTAATACGAATAATAACATAATATAAGAAACCACAAACAACCTCGGTCACGTAAAATCTAGTAACAAAACGGAACAAGTGGCGACTCCCGTTATCACCAAAGAAAAACGGCAAAACATTTCTTGAACAAAATGTTGTTTACAGAGTCATGAAGAACAATCAACAGAAACATATGAGTTGTTTCGGTTATTTTTATATGACCTACCTTTTTTAAAGTATTTTAAATGTTGATGTAGGTTACATAACTGAAACTGTATGGTCCGAAGTTCAGTCATAAAGTGGAAACTATTAAGTAAAAATAGGACACCCACAGCTAGTTGGTCAAATAACTTGAGGAACGTACCTAAATAAATTCATTGCCGTCAACCGCGTATTTATCCAGACTCCGTGATACTGCCTAAAATGCTCTGTATAAATCTGGTAACACATTACGGAAATTGAACCCGGGATCTCTTGCATAACAACAGCAGTCGCTACTGCTTCTTCTTCTATCATGGCGTTGGTGCCTCGATTCTCAAATTGTGTTCTTCCAATGTGCTGCTACTCCGACCTCGTGCACATCTATTGAAGACGTACAAATCATCACCGTAATTGCTGCCGCTGCAGCTCCTGGATACTAAAACTTTATTACAGATAAGAGATTGTTGTTTTTATAGTCTATTATTTACCTCCCACGTGGAAACCGTAACACTTAAACAAATGTGATCTATTAATAGAAGCACCAGTCACCACAGTACCGGTTATCTATTTACGAGGAGCAGTAAAAATGCATTTCTCTCCAATTTCTTCGAAAACACAGTCGACGAACATATGTCTAGGGCTGTCACTCTTCTGCGTATGACCTAGATTTTTCAGCTGCCCAGATAATATGATTGGTAGGTAATTGCAAAAAATGGTTAATTAAGATGTTTAGATCGGTGTATTTAGAGTAATTAAATCAACCAGATTGCTTTTGTTTATGTAAATATATGTGCTTATTCTGAAAACACAGATTACACACGTAGCATAAACTAATTTATCGTAGGCATAAGTAAGTATATTATGTACCGATAATAATATTAGTTCCAATGCACATATTTCTGTTTATTTTTATAATAAATTGACTAATTACGATTGACATAATAGGTACGAGTACTAAGAATTAATTCTACATATTTCAAGATATTTATTTGTCGTAGAGGATTTCTATTGTGTGCATTCGTAATCCAGATTCAGCCTAATTTCAATTTCATTGAAGTTAAAAAAGGACTACTTTCTACTATCTTAATTTCACACATAGTGTGTATGATGAGGAACACTCAAAGAAGATCACCAAGCAAAATATATTTAACTATTTTTGTCTTAATTTGTCAACAGCGGTACAGCCCTACGGATTCGTCACCGGGTCGCCGACTGACACACTTTTCACAGTTACCGATGAAAACGATGTTATAATTATATTTTATCAATATTAAACACATGGTAGCCGCGTTCCGCCAGTTTAGAAATTTTTGTTAAATAATTTTATATTCATAACATTTCACTTTTGTTCACATTGACACAAATTCTGAACTTTCTTGTGCGTTATGGTTAATTGAAATGACTTTTTAATGTTCAATAAATAAAAGTAAAGTGCTAGTAATGTCATCGTTAACCTGAAGACTTTTTTAAAAATCTAATTCTTGTGCTGAAAATACGAATTGGATAAAATACTTTTTGACCTCAACCAACTCTGTAATTTTTGGGGGGGAAAGCATACGACTCGTCTGATGGTATGCTATTACCAGAGTCTGATAACGCTCATAGCATTTCACTACCAGCCACCCTCGACTTTGTTCGCATATATCTCGAAAATTAGG
Source organism: Eilema depressum (assembly GCA_914767945.1). Lineage (NCBI taxonomy): Eukaryota > Metazoa > Arthropoda > Insecta > Lepidoptera > Erebidae > Eilema > Eilema depressum. Next base: position 10,233,508 of record OU612026.1, read on the forward strand.
TACGGCCCTTTCCGAGCCGCAAATTAAAAGTAGCCTACATGGTTATCACGAGTCACGACCAAAATATATCCTTAGCATTTATATTAGGTATTCTTGTAGATTATGTATTATGCCACTGACTAGGTATAGGTATTACATAAAAATAGGAAATGGAACCGAACATAAAATTAGAAACTTATTGTGACTTTCGGTGAACCCGTCAAGGGTCGTTACTATTGAAAATCACTTCCGACCTTTGTCGAGTTATGCGACAGGTCACTTTCTACGGCCAAATGTTTGGCAACGGACGTGTTTCGCTCTCATTGTTCTTCTGTCATACAAATATGTCTTTCTGTCACTAAATGTGTACTATTTTCGTTGAATATTATGGGCGTCGTATAAGTAAGCTGCAGCAATGTTTGAAGGAACCACTACACACTAGGAAGAATACCATGGTGAACTTCTGTTGCTGTCAACTATATTTATAAACGTAACGTCATCCTCATTCGAACGTTTGATCCCAGTTGTGTCAGAGTTTGTAGCCCACGGTCCGCTTTCCAACGATTTACTTTCACTTCCCTACATCTTGAACATCCAAAATAGAGGAATCATTTTGGTACGCATATCATCCCCTGTGACATCAAGCCAGTATTCCCTAATTCTTCTTCCAATTCTGAATACCTAAATAGGGATATTTATATAATTAGTATTATATTATAAGTTATATAATAACTCGGTTAATTTGTTAATAATATGTTATACTTTCCCGGAACATAGGTTTAAAAGTTCATTTCATGCATAAGTGCACATCCTTAATTACTGCAGATAATTAAATCACCTTCCTGTATAATCGTTAGTGCTGGTGCATGTCTTGATGGTCATGTAACTTCCGAATCACTTGAACGATTGAGATCGATTTCACACCATAAATTGACTTTTATCCAGCCTTCGCATCTTTATCCGAAAGATAGCGATGTAATAAGTTGTTAAAAGTAACGTGTTTAATTTTAATAATATTAATCAAAATACTTAAGTATTTTGTTTAGCACCGAAAATACTGGAGCATTCTATGCGACTTATAAGATTGGAACATAGTACTAAATCAGTTTTACCATTTTTACCATACGGATATTCCCGTTTTAATCTATGAAAATTTAATGACGTAGTTCAATTTTAAATTTTTATTAATTTCGGTTTCCATCGTTGGTGAAATCCATTCTAAGTTACTTAACCAGTAAAGTACAAAATAAATAAACATTTTGTACGTCTGTGCTATGAAAGTGAAATTAAGTGACCTTCTTACAGATTAATAACATTAACAATTAGCATTAAAACAATATTATAAGTTCGTTTGTCGGCTGTCGTAATTTGTCCGTCCGTAAGATTGACGTCTTGTGCTACATTCGGATGGATGTCTGTGATTGTCGATGAGTTCGTCACGCTTTCTCAGTGTGAACAATATCGGGCTTAGAATCCTGTTGTCATACAACCAAGCGCAATTCCGAGGTTCATTGGAGGTAACCACTTTCGCCTTCTGTTATTGAAGTACTCTCACTGGACGAACATTGCGATTTCGGTATATTCTTTTAGAATTTAGTAACAAGTTAACGGTGTAGGTAAAACTTAAAGTATCATAAGTGATAAATCTGACCTCTCTACAGAGTAAATATTAGGAGTGATGTTAGATTACGAGTAATTTATAAATAGGTACTGCTTTAACCGTGAGCTACACATTACTGGTATTCTCATTAAATGCTCGATTAAAACCAAATTGGATTATATTAAGAACTCCTAATACGTAAACTTAACCAACCGGTTGAACTCACGACGCGACCGAAGGTAGTAAACCAACTGGGTGTTACCTAAGTGATTTTGAACCGATTGGCTATGCTTAAATTTTTGTATCAGTTACGCCATCTATATAAGGAAACCTCTTACATTAACGTTCATACCTCTGAATTCCTTATAATGTCCTGGACGGTATGTAAAATTTCCTATGGTCACCTTTCACATACCTACTAGGAGATCAGATATAGTATAGCTCTATCCCTATTTTTCGCCCAGTACTTAGTGAACAATTTTGCGACAAAATCAAATTCTACTTTGAAGAGGTAAATTTGACTGCTACTTGGACTCCATTTATTGGATAGCTTCATCCAAGTGCACTTTAATAAAATAATGCTACTTTTGAGCGTGCAAATGCTTTGCCGATTTAGCAGAGTGTGGTCAGGTTAACGCGATTTTATACGACTATTACCAACCAAATTTAAGTAAAACCAAATTTAATCATTACAGAATTCGCAAAATTTTAGGTGTGTAACGTACCGGTGTGATACACCTCTACATGACGAATAGTACGATTAGCTATGGTCAAAAGTCAATACAACAATAATGACGCATCACATCCATGGTCAATGCGATTCTGTTTGCTAAACGTATAGGAAACGGGACAGTGGAGGCTGACTCATTCATTTGGAACGAGATCTATTCACGATAGGCCATCGTTTTATGTAATTCATTCAATTGGGTAATTCTACATGGAATATATGGAAGGTACGGGTACTTTAGTATTATGTTATCTGTGGTATGGGGTAGGATTTTATCCGAAAATAGTTAAGAATAAATAACGATTTCAAGGAAAATTGAAAAAAAATAGGTACAACAGTAGTAAAGGTGAAACTTTTGAGATAGAAAGTAGACAGTATAATATTGAATAAATAAATAGCACTTATTTACTGCCCAAATTGCATTATTATTAAGTAATATATTTAACCAAATATGATTTTTTTTTTCAGAAAGACTAAAGTTCTACCAAGTTCTTCAGAGTCCAACCAACAAAACTACTCGTGTTTCGATTTCAAGTTCATCTTTCTATTATTGGAAACGGATCTTTGGACCACTCTTTACATGCTGTTACCATTATTATTTACATTTATATCTAATTCTTCTAGCGATATTTTGTGTACCTATATGATTTTTATATTACCATAATGACGAAGTATTAATATGACACATTTCCTGCCGACTCATGCCTTCTCATTGATTTACAAGTGATGTTGAATTTAGTGTTGAAAAGTCTATAAAAACTTCAGTATCTCTCGACATCATCCTCATAGTTGCATCCAAAGATCGAGGTCCGCTTAATGTTTTTGATTGGTACGAGTATGTCGACTTTACAATGCTATCTGATCTCCCAACCCTGAAGAAAGTCTGAGCCAGAACGTCTTCCGTTCTTTAGCAGGTTTCAAATTTTTCAAATTCAAATTCAAATTACTTTATTGTGAATTACCTGCTAAAGATCTAAGTGAGTTTCTAAAACTAACCGTGTATGTTTTATTACCTTCAGTTTGTATCACTTAACACATTCTTACCCATGAGAACAGGAAGCAATAATTTAAACTATGTTAACACAATATAACAATTGAGTAATATCTGGCTACATATTTCATAATCGACCACTTGTCCTACGTTCCGTGATCGGTCACTAGATAGTTACGTATAAAACCTACTAATGTCAAATCAGTCATGGTTAGCAACCAATGTTGCATGGATTTGAGGATTGACCATGTGAACTCATGCAACCAAAATGTTAAAGATTATTGGAATTACGTCCAACATTTGAAGTCTAAAGGTTATTAGAACTCTTGCGAATCAATTTGACTGCAACTAAACTATGTGGTTGATAGATAAGTCTCTGAGAGCTGCATGGGGTCCCATCAAACCTGTTTATAAATGTTTCAATAGCAACAAATTAGTTTCGTTATAAGTTAATATCCAACTACTATTTTACGTTTAATGACACCAGAAATATGTACGAGTATACAGTTCCTAATTTGACCGTCGTCGTCGTCTTTGCTGAGAAATAGACAGTTATTTTTATCATTTAAAATTTTAAGAATAACAATACCTGTATAGTCAGACGAGATTAGCAAACAGAGGCCTCCTATCCCAGACCTGTTTTAAGTAAACGAATAGTCTCGACTATTCTAGCTAAGTTGCCGGTTTGCCGGCACGCGGCATGTAGCCGGTAGTAGATTCTGCTTAGAAATATTTATCAAGAGGTATTTTATGACAGATTTGTCTGAGAATTCCTCGTACCTGATACAGGTAATTTTGAAGAGAAATCGATAGGTTCAGCTACTAATCAATTTTAAAAACCCTGTCTCTTAATTTTTCATTTGTTTTGTTTTCTGTTTAGTTTACTGCTAGCAACGTCTCATCTTTGAGGCATTCCTAAAGCTACATATTCTTCTTTAGCGATCTCTTTGAGGACCTTTTTTAACGCAATCACAAGGCACATGGATATCTACCTTACTACCCCATTTGATTAGGTACTTAACTATAGGTATGCTTTAGGTAAACAATCTTGTAGCGACTAGGCTAACTAACTAACTAGAATAACTAGTTGTCCGATTTCGGTTTTCGGTTATTAAAATGAATTTCTAATTAGAAAAATAGTAACAGAGTTTTTAAATAAAACATACTAAAAAGACACATCAAGATTGTTTACGTTTAGTTAATTATCTAACTAAATGGAGTTTTTTTTTATATTCTATCTCCCTCTTTGGAAGGGTTTTCATCAGGTCATTATCACTACTGCATATTAATATAAACTTTTAGAGTAACGTATGTACGCTGATAGGGGATTACTTTTAATGCATTTAATCTAATCCTAAGAAAAACCTTTAAATATCAGTAAAGATAAACCACTTTTAGCTTGTACATCATAATGGGGTACATCGACCTCGAAATTGCTCGTAAATTAGAAAACATCTTTCGTATCACGTATGCTAATATAACAAGTTTGATAAGTTAAAAAAAAAACCAATTTAAAAGATTTACTAGCATTTATATCTGACCAGTATGATACACCGTTTTCGGAATTTAACTCAAATATTCACACGTACAATTTATCGACTTTTTTTATAAAATACTTAAATAATAATATTTTATAACGGATGCCTTTGTTTCTGCACTACACTCCTAAAGTTTGGATAATTACCTACCTGCTCCAAAAAATCAACAGTACACACATAAATAAGTAGTAGGCAAACAGTGTTGAATATGCAATGTGCCGAGAAGTTTCGGATGCAGGGATGCAGCTGATGGTGATGTTGTAACTACATATTTTCATTTTTTTTTATCGCACGTTGTATGGGATTAATATACGTTGGCAACTGTCATAGACGTCAAAAATACGTGTCAATCCCTTACTTTCATCATTCTATTCTATAATACGTCGGTCGATCTAGGGGACTGTCCTGTCTATGTACAACATCCTATAAGAATATGAGATTAGAAATATATAAAAAAAAAATATTTATACTGGAGATTGATGGCACTTGGTGGAACTTGCTACACATATTGAATAAATCACTTGTACTTTTCCATAATTAAAAAAAATAATTGTGGAAAAGTACAAGTGATTTATTCAATATAAAAAAATATATATTTAAATATAATTATATTTAAATCCTGAAGCATGACTTAGAGTTATTTCACCTCGTAAAGACAAAGAAAAAATAATAAACATGTCAAGAGATAAGAAAACACTAAGGAATGAGGAAAAATATTAAGACTTTGAAGCAAGTTAATTAATGCTAAGACAGCACGCAGAGCCTTCATAACATATTACAGGCAATCGCTAATAAGCTTCCTGACAGGTACTGATTAACTACAACCTTATTACAGACAAAATGTCTTGCATGCTTCTTAAGGGTCCTCTACACGTAGAGAGCTTCATCTGCGGATGTTAGCAGCGGATGCGTCCGCCGATGTGTGGATGGGGTGATGCTCGTCTGTGGTAGTAGGCATTTAACATTCATCATCATCATCATCATGTCATATGGCTGTTGCTCGAGTCCTCACATGTCAACGTCCAGTTGGCGAAGCCAGTCTATTGCTGCCGGTGTGAGGTCATGTAGCTCAAGCATTCCTCCAGGGAAGCGACGGAGTGGGCACTCCTCTGCTATATGCATCGTTGTCTGCTTTGGAGCTCCACAATCACAGTCCGGCATTTAACATTAAATATCTACCACAGACGAGCTTCACGTCGGCGGACGCGTCCGCCGATGACATCTGCGAATGAATTTGTCTACGTGTGGAGGAGCCATTATAAGATCGTGGACCAAAAGATACCAATACATATTTAAATATGAGTATGGAAGAAGTATAGATTAACAGATTCCATAAGTACCTAAGCTTATATACGTATGCATAGAAAAAAAATGGTGTTCCTTAGACAATTAGTTTATTGTCATTCAAAAGCTTTATAAAATTTATTCCATATATTGTCGCATCGATCACTATTAGAGAACATTCCTGGCCAAATAACCTGCCGTTACTATTTTGATAATACATCTTTACCACCACTAAAAAAGAGAGAATTTATAATAAATTGGAAAAAGCGAAATCAATTCTCGGGCGGGACTCGAACCCGCGATCTTTCCCTTACAGGGGGAACGCTCTGACCACTGAGCCACCACCATCGCCGTAAGATGGATGTATTGGAAAAATTGGGTCACTCTCGGGCAAGCTCGGTGGCTCAGTGGTCAGAGCGTTCCCCCTGTAAGGGAAAGATCGCGGGTTCGAGTCCCGCCCGAGAATTGATTTCGCTTTTCCAATTTATTATAATTTGTTTAGTCTAGCAAACTAATTGCTTTAAAATTATCTCAAAAGAGAATTTGTAAATAATAGGTAAGGTCTACATATTTCTGGATGAACATAGTTTATATCATGTAAATACGTGTAAGCAAGTTAAACTAAAGCAAACTGACAGGCCGCTAGCGGTTAATAAAAAGAAAATAATATATTATCAGTGCTATAAGACTATTAATCTTTAAGATTGGTAGCTGGTGCTTGAGTTTAAATACATTGTTACATAGCGTCCACTATGAAACCAGTATACCGGTTTCTACGAATGTCGTTTTTAGATTTTAATGGCCTATAGAATTAGTATAAGAGCCAGGTGCTTAGTAGACCTACGATATTTTGACAGCATACACATATATATATATACATCAAGTACCTATACATATCCGAGAGGGTAGGCAGATGCGTATTCTACACCTGCAAATTTTGCAAGGATTATATTTGGCCCTGCATAGCAGGGGCGAGCCTATTGGCTTTATTTGAGCAATTTGGAATTAAAAATCGAGAGATTTTAAGTAAATTGAAAGGGAAAAGGAAGATGGAGATAGCCTTCACGGAAAGAGTCATGAATGTAAAAGTAATGTTTGCTGACTACTAGCTCCTAGACCATTTGCGACCAATACCTAAAACAGGCCAACATGATAAGCTAGGTTTAAAATAACTAGCAACTTATGGTCCATTACCATAAACACTAAGAGAAGTGGAAAAAAAAAAACACTAGTGTTTCTGAACATTTTGAATTCTTGTTGTTTTTGTATTGTGAGTGGAGGTTCCCATTCTCGGAACAACAAGAGATCGACTGAGATTCGAAAAAAAATTAGTATCAACACGTAATTAAGAAAGAATGGTAAAGGAACAATACATAGAATCATGTGCTAAGACATAAATTGATGCATTGCCAAATATCATTTTGATGTAAATTTATACTCAATACCTGTTTTGGATTAGAATTTCAGCTGTCCAAGACAGATCCAGGTAATTCACTTAGTTTGTTGGACAGGTCCCCCTTAGAAAGGGTCACGAATTCAAGCTCCTTCGTCAATGTTCATTTTTCCTACTTATGTTCATAGAAAATTTAAGTTCATGTCAAATAATGTCTTGTAATATTTAATAGAATACCTATAAGTAGATCTTCCCTTCAATGCTATCCTTAGGGCTTTATGTTCTTGTGGGTAAGCAACAAATAAGAACTATGTTGCATAAAATATTAAGCCATATCCAAGAACACACTTGTACAAAGCTCGGGAACATGATTCACGAAGCGTTAGATAACATCTAGGCACACCTCAAGGTAATTTATTATGAAGTAGCCAACATTTATCGTAGCAAAGGTGTAATGTATGGAAGCATATCTCAGTGAAGTCAGAAGTATTATGTATATAATAGTAACTGTAAGTAAGCGCGATTCATGCCATGCCATATTTTCCTTTTGGCCTTTTGTCTGAAAACCTTAGACTCTATAACTAGACGCAGCAAGTGTCATTTCAACGCGGTGTAAAAAAATAAGTTACACTCGTACTCCATACCGTGACATGCACAACACACATTAACAGTTTAAAAAACAATATTGACATTAACTTATTACTTACTCACACAAAACGCATTTTTCACGCTGTTTTTTGCGAACTATTTATTGCTAATAAATAGCTTCGCAAAATACGGCGATATCTATACTATATAGCCTATATAGACACAGCCTTGCTAAAAAATAGCTTACAAAAAAATGTTCTAAGCTAAAAACATTGTAGTGTTCGTAGTCATTTAAAAACGGCGACATCGACTCTGTTGTTAGATGAGTCTATGTTTTTGTGTAAATTGCTGTTAACCAATGTGACCACCGGCATAAGTCATCATTTGACTATATCTGCTTTAAAAAACGGTACAAGGAAGTGCTAAATTCCCAACTGACAGTATCGAGCTCTATCAAATACGATTTTACTAATTGAATATCACTTGATAATATTGTAATAATCCACACGGCTGCGATTGAAATAATTACTTCCCGACATAAACACGACATTAATAAATATGTGTTGGTATATTAGCATCAGTGTGCTCTAATTTCGCCACGTTACATAAATAAAATGACGTTTAAAGCATAATGTAATTCGCATTCGCGTTTTTCCTCAACACGTCTCTCTCGTTAAGGTTTCTTTGAATCGCTCCGGGTCGAATAGAGCCTTGTTCGAAATAAATATTTATCAGACAGACAGCGACGTAGACATGCACCGTAATACTTTTTTGTTCTTCATTTATTGGTTCCCGGTGGAGTGGAATAGGGCCACCACTATCTCTTCACTTGAGTGTCGTAGAAGGCGATTAAGGTATAGGGCTGTCCTCCATCCGACAGTAAACATACAGCCCATGACAAAGTGCCTGCTTGACGACAATAGGCTCGCCCTCTATTACGTAGAGCCGAAAATCATAAGGCGAAATGTAGTAGTTAATACACCACAGCCTACCCCTTCGGGGGTTTTACAGCAGTTAACTTTTACCACAGTCCAATGATTGTACTAATACTATCTATAATTACGAGTATAATTTTGTAAATTGGAAATGTTTGACCGCGATGGACGCAAAAACTACTGAACGGATTTTGATGCTGTTTTTTTTACCCACTTCTAATGTTAGAAAGGTCTTGGTCAGACTTAAAATCTTACGTTTGTTTAATTGCAATCGGTTGAGTAGAACCGGAGATAAGAGATACACGCGGGCGGAAGGCTAGTGTGTAATATAAAGACTCTTCGTAACGTGTGTTAGATGTAGGTAGTGTTCTCACTAACTACCGCATAAGCTCAATGCATAATGATAAATAAGGTTTCATGTCACTGGTTTACTGAACGGGTTTTTCGCATCCGAAATCACATACTCTCAAGTAAACTAGTATAAGGTAGGTACACTGTTAGTTTCGGTTGCATCCAAATAACTCAGTCCACTCTCCTACTCTCTCTTCATTTAAGTTATCTTTATTATTATTGAAGTGATTACCGTTTGATCCCAACCCCGGGAGATCTACACAACTCTATACATTGGTTTGTGCTCAGAAGAACTGTTTGACATGATGCCAACAGCTACATTCTATCATCGCACCTCTCGTTACAGGCAGGGAGTTCATCCTCACACATTGCGGCCGGAAACGGTACGCACTGTGCAGTTTGAAAGGCACTTCATCCCACGCACACTCAACCTGTGGAATGAACTCCCTGCGGTGGTTTTCCCAAGCGCCTACAATATGGGGTTCTTCAAGAAGGGCATTAGAAGGTTTCTTCAGGGTCGGCAGCGAGAGTGTGACGCCCCTGGTGTTGCATACGTCCATAGGCCACGGTAACCACTTTCCATCAGGTGGGCCGTGTGCTTGTCTGCCACCTAAGTGGTATAAAAAAAAAAAAAAAAAAAAAAAAAGTACTTAGTAATTGTTTTGTTGTAAATAAAGATCATAAATCTATTATCTAGAGCGGACACTCATCGCGGTCACGGGACCACCATTGCAGACGCTTGGCTTGAACAACTGCAATTCAAGATATTCAAAAAAAAAAAATTAGGATGATCAAAACCTGTTGACTATAGTATTTCTATTACAACGTGTCCTATCAACGTTAACAACACTTGTATCCTTCGAGTACTCTCTATCTTTTCTTATTTTGTAGCTATTCCTTTAAATATTTATATAGGTAGATCTGATGATAAAAGCATAGTAGATACCTAAGTACCTATCACCTCTCTAATCGCAAATGTGACTAGCGTGACCGCTTCCCATCAGGTGGGCCGTGTGCTTGTCTGCCAACTAAGTGGTAAAAAAAAAAGATAAACCTACGTCAATGATTTATGTGCTTGGGGCAACGCACGTATACGTTTTCAGGTGACATAGGCTGGGCTCTGAGGATCTTGGCGGGGCCCATACACCCTAATAATAACTCCTCCTTTACTTAAATATTCAAATCTTCAACATGGTAAGTAAAATTTTAAAGTTGTGTACTTAACATCGGAAAAGATTAGTCAAAATCAAGCCCATTATGAATAGTAAATGTGACCGTGTATACTACGTAACATAACTAAACATGAATTTGAAATAGATTATTATTACAGCAGAACATTATACAACGGAACACAATAGGATTATCTCATACTGAATATATACATCGGGCGAACAGATGTAGTGTTTAGTCTGTTAGCGCGAAAATTGTGAGAAAAAATGTGCCTTCGGAAGCGTATTAACAAAATTGTGTTACTTTTTAACATGTGATGTAAATGAACCAGTACTGTATCTGTTCTACATTATGTATTGCGTTATGCCCTGTTGTTCATACTTGAAACCCGTGTATATGACCGTCACAGGAGAGCAATTTAGAACGTGTATGTGAGTTAATACGACGACTTGGATAAAGTTAATGTAATGTTAAATTAATGTCTTCAATAACTAGTGCTATCTAGACTCAAAGTAAGCAAAGCATAACCAGCTTGTGTTATGGGATCTACAATGCGGATAAAAATACTTAGATAGGAACATTTTTTTGTAAATTATTTATTATGCATATAAATAAAGCCTGCACTGTGGAACACGGCACCCGCTCTCCTACTCCACCTTTCGATAATTTGATTTATCTTTGCCGAAAGGACAACCGTCTGACTTCCCAACCCTGAAAGGAAGCCGGCGTCGTCCGTCAATCAGCGAGTGCACTGGCTAGTATAGTAAGTGAGGTTCACTTGGGCTTCTTGTATCTTAGTGGGGCCCCGACCGGCCTCATACACTCCTGTTATTCACTATTGAAGTACATATCAGTTAGTAATTAAAATTAATTAAAGTTAAGACATCAAAATGTCAAAGGCGTATCCAATTGCATGTCCATTTTTTTATTTCTCAATCTTCTTGCACAATGCATGTATGGAGGTGGACTCAACTTAAGCACTTGCTACGAGTATCATTAGAAATGCAAATTGTATGGAACAGGTATAGGTATACATAAAAGTTAACTAACCAATACAGGAGCGTACATAACTATTTAATGAAGGAACAGTTGATAGTGTTTTATTTATTGTTACTTATATTAAGCCATTTTCTTGACTAAAAATAATGTTAATTCTGATTCGAGTCAGCTACATTCCAAACCAATTAGTAATCACCTGTGTAGTATACCTATAAAAAATCAAATGTAGGAAGAATGTTTGCGCATTGTTACACAAGGACTAAAATAGTATAAAAAAGTTAACAATGAACTACCAGATGCGAAGAAATTCTCAAAATGACGTCAACACTACACTCAATTTCTATATGAACATTTCAACCCATTTAGGTTTATAGGTCCTAATAGACCACTGCTACAGCTACGGCCTTGTCTCTCAAGTAGTTAATGGAAGCCATAAAAAGTAAACTGTGGTCGTAGGATATAGTTCGCGAGTATCGCTTAACAGAAGAGGGATCAGTCTCCGAATAACATAAGTGTGGCTTCCACATAGGTTGACCATCGACCTCCCATGAGTATTGATCCTAATACATACTCAAGCAGGTTTGACATATACGCAGTGATATAACACTTATGTGAATAGATACCTATGTAACAAACAGGACGATATATAGACTATTGTTATTGAAAAAATGTCAGAATAGAAACATTCAAAACGGGTGACCTTGCATGAAAGGGTTAACGACTGTAAAGGAAGCTCGTGAAGTCTGTAAGGACAGAACCAGATGGGATACCTCGAAGGAAGAAAGAAATGAGCATAGGTACGCATATACTCGTATGTTTCCCAGCGTCAATCCCAGTAGCATACAAAACGTGCACTTTGGGTCCTTCGGTCCGATCTCTTACTTTTATTTGTATGGTTAATTTTTTATACCACTTAGGTGGCAGACAAGCACACGGCCCGCCTGATGGAAAGTGGTTACCGTGGTCTATGGACGAATGCAACACCAGGGGCATCACACTCGTGCTGCCGACCCTGAAGAAACCTTCTAATGCCCTTCTTGAAGAACCTTTTATTTTCATATCTTTTTTTTTCTTTATCTTTACATAGTTATCTTTATATAAAATAATATTTCACAGTATAATGTCCGCCATAAGTGTGTAGAAAGTCATATCGCGTAGCTACGTCACAAAGCATTTCAGGACAAGGCAGCTCTAATAAAAAATGCAAAGCATAAACTCACCTTGGGTTCGACAGAATGGCGTTGAGTTGAGTAACACGATGCCTGTTAAACAGCGAAACAGTGACAAATGCGTTTTGAATGCAATAATATTTTCTTTTATAAATAACTTATTTATATTGCTGTACGATCTCGTCTTTGGAATTCGTAACTTAAGTGGATATTTATTAAAAAAATATTACAATGAAGTCAAGTTAAAATTCAAAAACAAATATTTATTAAAAACTTATGACAATTATATAATACTTATAAGTATAACGCATAGATTACGTGCAATTTTAGTTAGTTTAGCTCTTTAGTGCAGCTTTATGAAGAAATCCAGAAAGTAGAAAATATGTTGACGCCAAAAGAGATTGATCGGTGGGTGTGACTAGTGTGATGTGCTTGCATCTTTCTTCTTTAAATACCTTTAGTTAGGTGCTAGTTCGTTAATCTAATCCTGGCACTAACCCTAACCTTTGGCCCCAAAGTGAAAATTTAGAGGCAACAGGAATAATGCTAGGATAAAGAAGAAAATATTTTTATTCTGCACAGACATGCACGGAAACGTTTTGTTTTAATGGTTAGGTATACGAGTAGCAAGACATACGAGTTAAGTATATCAGCAGAAATACAGGAAAAAAAAAAGAAATGCTTACATTCATACATTAATTCTCCGAAAATAGAGAGGGAACAAGAGAAATACTTAAAGACATGAACATCGTATAAATCATAATACGTGGCGCCAATTGCAATCAATACATACACCTATGTTATCGTTCAGAATTGTGCTCACATAACAATCGTAGAGAATATCGTGATACAATCGTACTACAAAAACATGAGCTACGAATAGGAAAGTAGGAATGAGAACACACGTTTGTTTACCATTGAATGTAAAAATAGGTAAAAGTACCTTGATACCCATTGACGTAATTCACATATTCCTAACTATAGACTCTTGCTATAGTGACAGCATGGAGTATAGAATATTGCCCTTAGGGAAGATTCTGGCAATATTTACATCCTCTTCCTCAAGCCTTAGTTTGAGTCGGTTTTTAGTCTAACTTATTGTATAATTACATTTTGACTATATACTTAAGTAATGAACAATATGTGCTCGATTTCATACGCGCTACAGTTACTTAAAAAGGTTACCTGCCGAAAACCCCTGATTTCTAGATTATTTTTTAGAGTCATTTATCCTAAATTTCAGCTGAATATGTTTAGCGGTTTTCATGTGATGCTCCAACTTCGATAACTAACAGATGTACTATCGCGATCATAAGTGCAGTACCAATCTGACGCAACTATTGCGCGTCAACATTAATCGTACTTATGACCTTATTCTTTGAAGACAATTCACACACACATACACAACACTAGTCGTACAGTACTCTTACTAAACTTTTGAAGTTATGACCTTAATCTTTGAAGATAATTCACACACACACATACACACACATTAATATTGTTCACTCGTTGATTGATATTGGTAATTTCAATGTCATACGTAAGCCGCCCCGTAGCTGAGTCGTTTAGCGTGCGGCTTGACGAATAGTATGAAGCCTGTCGGTGATGGTTCGAACCTACCGGAACTAATATAACTTTTTGTGTTTTATATTTAAAAGTTATGATATTATAAATGTTGATACGAATATAAAAATGTTTCTTAGGTAGAATTTTAAACTTAGCGAGAAAATAATTATTTGAGGGTGCATTTGAAATAAAATGGATTCATTGGCTATGAGTGAAGTTGTTGGTTGGTGAAGTCAGTTACGACTACCCTATTTATATATTATATCATCTATGGTTACGACTGTTTGTGTTAATTACTGTTCGAGCGATTACATTTCTTTTTTAATAAATCAATATGTCAAATATAAGTATTGAAGCAAAAGCTAATATTGTGGCCATATTCGAATGGTCTGAATATATCTCAAATTTCTAATGAGACGGGCTTATCTGTAAGTTAATTAATTAATTAATATTGTTGTAGTGCAATTTTGTTCATTGGTTGCAATTGTGTAATATGGTTGTTGTTTTTTTAGAGAAATACTGTGAGTCGTTGCGTGAAACAATTTGAGGAAGAAGATTTGCAGAGTTGGAGGAGAAATGGAAGACCTGCTGAAGCGGCGTTATATGGTAGCAGAATATGAAACGAATAACGAAGAGTATTTACTTTAACTGGGAATCAACAATATTTTCTGATGAAAAAACGTTTAAATCATCTCAAAAAGGAAGATTACATTTATGGCATAAGGATAAAACACGGTGGTGTGAAAACACCATAGTACTGAACACTGAATCTAAGTGTAAATTATGTGGGGGTGGATTAGAGCGCAAGGGCCGGGTGAATTAGACCCAATATCTACGCGTGCAAATAGTGCAAATTATGTGAAAGTGTTAGAAGATATAATGTTGCCTACAGTGCGAAATGTCTATCCAGATATAAATGAAGGTTTAAGGGCATTAGAAGGTTTCTTCAGGGTCGGCAGCATGAGTGTGACGCCCCTGGTGTTGTATACGTCCAAAGGCCACGGTAATCACTTTCTATCAGGTGGGCCGTGTGCTTGTCTCCCACCTAAGTGGTATAAAAAAATGATATAAGTTTTGTGCACGATAATTCTCCCATCCATCGAGCCGCCATACTTCGCGAATGGTTTAGTGAACGTATATTTATTCCTTGCTGTAGCGAAGGGTGAAAATGTTCAAAAGGGAAGCCGGTGGCAAATCCCAAAGAACAACCATGGCAATTTTGTATGAAATTCTCTCAAATTTTAGATAGGTACTGAATTTTAGGTGTAATACATGTAATAATGCATTAAACTTAAGCATCTCTACCATGACTTCCCTTTGCAGAGCAAGCCGGCAGGAATCGTGTTATGAGTACTCCTCGCCACTGAATTTCCTTGGCCAGCACGATCCCCTGATTTGAACCCTTGTTTAAATATTTTTGTTATTTAATTTCAGTTGAGCCTATTGAGACTACTGAGCCTATCAAGGGACGTGCTGGCCTGTAATTAGTATAAGACTGTATGGTTGAGGTTAAGTTTCAATCCTCTTTTCCGAAAAAAAACTTTCGAGAAAATGAATAATTAAGCTATAACCTCAATATGCAATATTAATTTTATTATAAAAGTATATTTTTTGGATGAAATTATTATAACCACAAATTAACATTGGATAATTCTTTTAATAAACTTTTTTTTTAAACTATTGTTTTATTTATAATCTATTGTAAATTAAGTATAATATTTTTCTATTTGTAAATAATAATTTCTAATTCTGTTAACTTGTTCCTAAAATTTCATGAAAACAAAACAACAAAAAGTGGGAAAACTAAGATCCGAACTCACGACATTCGATTTCAACACTATCCATAGCAGCCTTGTTACCAACCAGGCTACGCACTGCCTTACGTAGAATCACGAATTTTTGCATTACTTTATATAGATGCATGCTTCGAACATAATAGTATGAAAAGGCGAGCATAACGTTTTCTTTGTTTCGCATTACACACATTTATATTTTCTCATATCGATACTGTGTGACGTATAAATGTATGCGTTAAACATTACATACACAGATACGCGTTTCAACGGACAAGCCATTATAAACATTACGGTGCTAATGCACTTTTAATTACGATAGTACATGATAGACAAAAATTCTACAAAAAAATAATTGGAGCATAAGAAGGTATTGCTCCTAGGACGACAATAGCAATTACTTCTTTGAAAAAATATTATTGAAATATGTACACTGTACTACAGCCCTCTCCTCATTAATATTTTATTAGGTAATAATAATTTAAGAAGAAACTGATGATTTATTGCAGTATAAATACAAATCAGAATCAATTATTACGTCTTTCTTTACTGGTTTTTATTGTGATCAACGTGAGGCGTCTATGGGTACATGCAACAGTTAGGAATTACAGTAATCTAATGTTCGCGTGTACCAAATCGTTCCAAGCATCCATATGGATACGTCATGCAAAGTGAATCGATATCATCGAAACATGTTATTGTGTATGATTTCCTCATTGCATAATCAATCACTTTCGGCTTTTAAATGACAGATCCAAACACCACTAATTTCTGTGTTGTTATATTAACAGAACTTTACATGGTTGTTGAATTAAATTTTAAATCATTTAGTATGCTAACTATTCAAATATATTAAGATAGATAAAAGCGAATCCACCTCAGGCGGGACTCAGACCCGCGATCTTTGCCTTACATCTCATCTCATCATCTTACATCTCATCTTACGTCTCATTCGGCGGAGATACGTTTATCGGAGTTATGTTTCAGACCCCAGGGGGAATACTCGACAACTGAACCACCGAGGCTCGCCGAAGTTGATCCAATTTTTTCTATACATGTATCCGTCTTAGATAATAGGTAGTAACGGTAAGAAGGCAATTATTATGGAATTACGCCATCCACTCCTGGTTCATACCAATATTTATGTATCCTTTCCTTTACCTGTTCGCATTTGTTACTTTTCTTTGAAATTAAAGTATAGCTAGTGTCTTATCCGTAACTAAATAGTTGAATACGTAACTGTGATCTTTATGATTGTGGTTTGTGACAACAATTCTTGGAGATGTATGAATCAGCAACATACAAGAGTAAAGTCGTTAACTTGAGCTAAATTAGTTATTTTACGACTTTTTTAAATTCATTATTATACTTTTAAAAATGTAACCGTATAAAATGGCTATTGTATAATAATTTTAGCTGTTAACTGCGTTTAATTTAAAGGAACAAAATTGCAAGAAAAGAAAAACAACACTGTCTCATACATATTGTTGTCTAACAAAAATCTCTTGTAGATTCGAATTCCATTACCCATAAATGGAAAAATTAAGTGCCTTTTAGTGACTTTCAAGCACAATGGTAGTGTCACGATCTATTGATTTCCTTAAATATTATCCCTACTAATCCCTACTAATATTATAAATGCGAAAGTAACTCTGTCTGTCTGTCTCGCTTTTACGACTAAACCGCTGAACCGATTTTGATGAAATTTGGTATAGGGGTAGATTAGACCTTGAGAAAGGACATATGCTATGTTTGGTTGCGATAACCGACATCCACGCGGGCGGAGCCGCGGGCAAAAGCTAGTCTATTCTAAGTACAGAGAACTATTAATGTAAAACATTTTAGCCCTTACTTCTGCTAATATAATAAAATGTTTAGAAGCTAAAATAAACATTGATTCCGGTTGCATCCGTGGTTTTCATCTAGAGGCCAATGACCCGCTTACTCTTCTGCTTTTGATTTAGCTTACACTGCAGACTACTATTACAGAAGTAACTGTCATCTGACCCCCCAAACCCAAAGGGAATACCAGCTGTTCATCTGTTAATCAGCAGGTGTACCAGCTAGCAGTTAAGGTTCGCACGAACCCCAAACATGTTATATATAGGGTATAAACCAGTTAAAATAAATATTGATTGAAAAACATAAAAATAGACACGTTCACGAAGACACTTTGTATGGTTTAAAGCAGGATTTCTTTCAATACTTGATAAACAAGTAGAAAAGTGGGTGCGTTATCGTGTTTGACAGAAATACATACATTAACATCGCTTAATGCGAGTAAGTTATTCACGACTATTGAGAATGTCCCACGATGTATTCGCTTGAAATACGTACTTCACGGATTAAACGGTCAATGGCACCCGTCAGAATATGATATGATTACCTTGCACACAACTACTTTTACTGTCAGATTATATTAATTTATGGAAATGTTGCCATCCTCCACTTGATTTGAAATGATTAAATAATTTCAACAGACTGCAATTTTATTTACTATCTTCGCTTGGGTTTTATGATAGAGTTTATGACAATCATTCGCAACCACTTTTAATTTAATATCGTAGAGAATTAAACTTCAACCTTAAAAAAATCCACACAGTCTATGTTGGAAAAAGGAAGACAGGTACGTAGCTAAAGATAGATAGAACTTCTATATTTATACAGTTATGTTTACGAGACTTATGGTGTAGGATATACACTACATTCCTTTGATCTGCCTAAAGTTTTAATCAATTTGCACCCGACATGGTGGCGTAGGCGGTAGGTACCTAGGCGATTCACGTGAATAAAATTTTATATAGCGATACTTTAGGAGTTAGATAGATAGATAGCTAAACAGATTATGATACAGATAGATAGATACATACTCTTTATAGCACCCCAAACATAATCTAATACAAAGGACAGTAGGTACTGTACACTGGGCGGTCTTATCTGCGATTTCTTCCAGGTTTGTCTATGGACTATATTGCTTGTACAGTACAGTATTTACATTCAACATACTTGTAGGTATATAATATATAATAAACAGTCCATTCACCCTCTCCGCACATAGACATTGTCTACTAATTTTTATTCTATATTGTGTAATAGGTGTCAAAATTCATATATTTTCTAGTTTCTGCGTCCTCTAACAAATTCGAAACCCAGGAACTGTGAAACACATTTTCGCCTAAATAGCTTGTCTAGTGTGCATAGAGGACATTCGTAAAAACGGTTGTTCCGTTCTGTATATTGGCAACAACCGGTCATTCACTCAGGAAAGTTCCGAAACATTAAAACCATAAATCAGTCAAGACATATCAATCATACACATTTATAGATTAAGTACATGTGGTGACTCTGCATCGGTCATCGTAAAGTTATTAATATCAACAGTGAATGTTCGTAATAAAACAACGGTACCGTACCGTCAGATAGTGCAGGCTCGAACGTGGGCCGATGAACAAACGCACATACACTGGATTCGCAAAATTGATTAGCATATGTTGCTTCTGCGTATGGGCATTAGTTTATTGCATTGAACTATTTGTTACAGTTATAAATAACATATCTATATTTGAACAAGTACCTAATATGGGTGTGTAAGATCTTCGGAACCAAGTCAAACTCATTGTGACTACCGTAAGACCTCCCACCTATCAAAAACAACTAACTTGGCGGTCATCAGTACATCCGTGATCGCCACTTGTAACGCACCGAAATATCGAATCCTCGACAGTTATCAAAAACATGGTAAATATCACGGTGAGTGCTATACCTACTATTAATGTAAATGACGACATCAATCCGAAATCATACATCAAGATAAAAGAGCACCAGAGCCTCTTCCGTTAATCAGCAGTGTACCAGTTTGCAGGTGTGGTTAGTTTGGCTCTGAAGATCTTGGTGGATCTCCATACACCCAAGTCAATATCATACGTTTTCACCAATAAGGTACATTTAATGCATTGCAAGAACACAAAACAAATAGTACCTATTCCGGGCACTATTGTTGAACCGTGCCATTCATCTGAGGCTGAATCTGGGCTGTATACATATATCTGTCTGATGTTAAACAGCCCTATCCCTTAGTTGCCTTGTACGACACCGCATGGTAGGAGATGGGGTGGCCCAAATTCACATGTAGTAAAATTTACGTTCCGATTTGTAATGGTTAACCGAATTAAATAGGCACCTATATTTTATTACTTCAAAATGCGGTTTTGCATTGCTAGTACACATCTACCTACTTAGCATCGCAGCAAAGCTTGTGACTTTGGGGTTTGATCTCTTCATTTGCCTTACGAGAGCGACTACCGTCCAAAAAAGTCATTAAGTAAAAGGCGAGAAGGTAGTTTACTTGGAACAGATTTTACAAATGAAATCCAGACTTTAAAAAAGCTTCAAGGTTAGTAATAATTCTACGAGTATATACATCTTTGAATTGTATTTTTGGTAATGTAAATACCCGGCGGCATACGTTGCAATACCTTTTTTGGACTTTTTACGGAAACTTCACCGGCATGTACACAGAATACCGGTGAAGTTGCCTTGAAAAAAATTAAAAGGAACTATACTTTGTATGTGTAAAAAATATTTAGAAGAACTTATACGGAAGTTATTTTTGAAATTGCAACGACAATGTAATAAATGAATATTACATACATGCATACACACGCTCACGCCTGGAAATAGGCGTGAGCGTATGTATGTCCGGGGTAGGCAGAGACAGTAGCCCGCCACTTGCCATACATTACTTCACGAGCTTCCTCTACTGTATAACCTTTCATGCAAACCCGCCGGTTTTAGTGCTTCGGACCTGCCCACAAATAAATATTGTAATAAATAAATACTAGCTATGTGATAAAAGTAGTTACTAAAAGGTATTTAGATATTTCTGTAAACGTATACATAAGTATTAGGTATATCTACACAAAAACAGACCCCAGACCTATACAATCATTGATTTATATTGTTACTAAATATCAATAGACCATCATGTATAGGTGTAAATATTATTAATAATATTTTTTGACACAACTAGTTTAGTGCTATACGCAACGGAATCGGCACAAAAATGACCGTTACTGTAATGCATTTTTACACCACCACATAGTACCTATGTTTTCTAGTCAGGTTTTACGGCATAACATTTAATATTGCAGTGTTTATGGTCTAACCGTTTATGCCACTTACACATGTGCTATTTTGTTACACTGTCTGGCAGATAAAAGACAAACTACAATGCAGAATATAAATTTATAATTTTTTTTTTTTTTTTAAATTGGAAGAGTGTAGAGCCATGTTTCTTCCATCAACAACAGGCTGAAGTTTTATGATGAAGGAAGCTCATGAATTGTGTAAAGACCGAAGCAGATTGAATAGACAGCGTGAGTACCTACGTATATTATGTAGGAAAGAGGACTCAACTGGGCAATTTATACCTTTCACTTAAGACTGATTTTAGTGATAGTAGAAGTAGGTGTTCTGCATGTCATACAATTTTTTTATGGTTTTGCAATAACACACCCATCAACATAGTATGCTCCACCGACTACCTCCGTCGAATAGCGACCAATCCAGTAGACTACCAGACCAGTAAGATAGACTCGGTGCTAGACCTTTTCCTTTTTCCTATTCTTTGTACAAAAGTAACAGTTAGCACGAAAAAGACGTTGATGAGAAAACCCACACTAGTTCCTACTATCGTAATCCTTACTCAAATATTGTCTGCGAATTCCATGTAACTCCTATTGTATTGATATCTTTGAACGCAAACATAAATGTTGCCTTTAGTAATATAGGACAGCACAAAATATCGGGTTATCACTGTGTCAAGATATCGCCACAAACCAAATAACTATTGTGAATCGCTACACGTGGAAAAGAAAGTTGGTTGCGGTAACGTACCGTTTTCCATTCTATTTGAATTTGCCGTGTGTTGTCACTACGTCACTGTGTATTTTACATAACGATGCACGTAATTAACTTATTTGGTTAGCTGCAATATTGTTACTAAAATAAGTAACATACTACAAATAAGGCAATAATGGCTTCCATTGCTTCTGAGGTGACAAACAAAATGCAGCGTACTAAAGTAACGTCGAGACGAGATAAAGAATGTAAACAAACTTGACAGAACATATCGCTCGCTGTACGTCGCAAAAATTTAAATGGTTTATCGCATCTCGTTTACAAAACTTAAGTATGTCTGACTGAAGAGAATCTTGTTAATAAGTACACACATTACCTATAACTGTTAAAAACAGGGTTAACCTGTACGTAAGAGTTCGGTATATTCCGGAGGAAAGCACCAGGCGTAGACAAGATTCATAACTTTTGGTACAAAAAATTAACAATATTACACAAACACATTGCTAAAAACTTCACTGATATAATATTAGAAAAACAACATATGCCTGAATTTATTGCTACCGGAATAACATATATGCTACCCAAAACTAAATATTCACCACTACCTTCTCAGTATAGACCGATAACATGTTTACCCACAATATACAAAATTCTCACGTCAGCAATAGCTAGAAAAATTAACACACATATTGAACACAATCAGATTATAGCAGAAGAACAGAAAGGATGCAGGCGGGGCCACATGGGATGTAAGGAACAGTTAATCATAGACTCCACAATACATAAACATGCCACCACTAAAAATAGGAACCTACATTGCACATACATAGATTATAAAAAAGCATTTGACAGTATCCCACACTCATGGTTGTTAGAAATATTACAAATATATAAAATAAACCCTAAAATAACTCATTTTCTACGTAACATCATGTCGTTTTGGAAAACGTCACTTCAACTAAATTGCTCAGATAAAAACATTACTACCCGAGAGATATCTATTAAGAAGGGTATTTTTCAAGGAGATTCCTTAAGTCCAATGTGGTTCTGTCTCGCTCTGAACCCCTTATCACATCTTCTGCACGGCTGTCGAGCTGGATATAGCTTCAAAAACACAACTAAAGAAACAAAAATCTCACATCTTATATATATGGATGATATTAAACTATACGCAAAAACAGATAACGAAATGAAAAAATTAGTAGACACAACAGTAACATTTAGCAAAGACATAAATATGGAATTTGGTTTAGAAAAGTGCAAGACCTTACATATAATAAAAGGAAAGATCCGGCCCGGCAACTATGCAGTGGATGATACTAACGACATAACAGCAATGGACTCAACCACTTTTTATAAGTATTTAGGATACAGACAGCTAAAAGGTTTAGATCATTCGGCAATAAAGGAGACACTAACTAAAGAATATAAAAACAGAATTAACTCAATTTGCAAAACCCAACTGACTGGAAAAAATCTTATTAAGGCAGTTAACACCTATGCTATCCCGATTATGACATATTCTTTTGGTATAGTAAAATGGTCTAAGACTGATATAGAACAAATAGAAAGAACAACACGCACCACATTAACGAAACACAACAATCTACACCCTAAATCTGCAATAGAAAGGCTTACTATAAAGAGACAGAACGGCGGCCGAGGATTAATTGACATACAGCATCTCTGGCAGAAACAACTACACAACTTAAAAATATTTTTTAATATGAAAAGCCAATCCAGCGAAATTCATAAAACAGTAACTGAAAATGACTACAATTTCACTCCACTAAACCTAAATGAAACCCTAAACACACAGAATCGTGACATCGATGATCCGCAAGTATTAAAAATAAAAAACTGGAAAAAGAAAACGCTTCATGGACGACACCCTCATGACCTAGAACAACCTCACATAGATTCAACAGCCTCAAATAAATGGCTTCAGATAGGTAACCTATTCCCAGAAACAGAAGGTTTTATAATAGCCATACAAGACCAAATAATAAACACTAAGAACTACCGAAAATTTATCATTAAAGATCCTACAGCTACAAATGATAAATGCCGCAAATGTCACACACAATCTGAAACTATACAACACATAACCGGAGCATGCACTACACTCACACAAACAGATTATACACACAGACATAATCAAATAGTCAACATTATACACCAAAGCTTAGCACACAAACACAATCTCATACAAAACACTAACACACCATATTACAACTACAAGCCTGAAACAATTTTAGAAAATACCTCACACAAATTATATTACGATCGCGCCATACTTACCGATAGGACCATCCACTATAACAGACCAGATATTACATTACAAGACAAAATTAATAAAACTACTTACCTGATAGACATCGCAGTCCCGAATACCCATAATTTACAGAAGACTATTACTGAAAAAATAAACAAATATTCTGACCTGAAAGATGAAATCATAAGGATCTGGAAGCAAGATAAAGTATATATAGTGCCGATAGTAGTATCCACCACCGGAGTCATCCCTAAACACCTTCACCATAGTATCAAACTAATAGACCTTAAAGATAACATCTACATACCCATCCAAAAAGCCGCTATACTGAACACATGCAGAATTGTGAGAAAGTTCTTGCAAATAGAAGACACTGAAAACACACACCCACTCACACAGGACACGCAATAACACACACACGCCTCATTTACTTGGTTCCGGCCCGTAAATGTGGTTAAGACCAACTCATTGAGTTGAGAATAAAAAATGACACTAAAATAATAATAATAATAAAGCTTCAATTATTCCATGCAAAAAAAATCAATAACAAAATATAATTTAACATAATTCAAACATAGTAAAATGATTCAAATCGATTAAAAATAATTCACCTCAACAAAGCATAATTTAAACATAATTCAATCATAATTCAAACATAAATATAAACATAATAATATAGCATTGTATAAAAATAACATACATAGTTTGAAAAAGAATATCATAACGTAAAAGTAGTGTAATTAAAAATAGTATTTCATTATTATTGTTATTTCACAAATTCGACTGTTTATAATTTTATTACAATTACAGACATAAATAATAACATAATTTAACACATAATAACATAATAACATAAAAAAAAAATTGAAAAAATTTATCATTAATGTTATATCACAAACAAACTCAACAGTTTTTCATTTTACAGATCTATTTTTTCTGCATGGACCCCCTTCGGGTAAAAGCCTCCTCCAAGGCATACCACTTCTCTCTATCTTTGGCAATATTTAGCCAGTCTGGGCCTGCTATTTTAACTATTTCGTCCGTCCATCTGGCAAGCGGACGGCCTCTAGCTCTGCTTCCTCGTGGTCCTGGCCATGCTACTGATCTCCGAGTCCATCTGTCGTCGTTGTACCTGGCTACGTGGCCTGCCCATTTCCATTTTCTCTGTAGTGAGAAAGATAGAGCATCTGAAACTCTGGTTTTCTTGCGGATGTCCGAATTCCTTACTTTATCTTTTAGTTTTAAACCCATAATGCTTCTCTCCATCCGTCTTTGAGTTGTTTCGATTGTATTTTTGGTTTTTGTATCGAAAATCCAAGTCTGGCACCCATATGTTAAGCATGGCAGTATAGCCGTGTCCATAGCTATTTTTTTAGTGGATAATGGGAGTGGTGATTTAAAAATTTCTTTGTGGGCCGGAGAGAGTCACGATTACCTGGAAAATATTGGGCCCACAAAGTTGATGTTAGTTCTGTAATAATATTCAGATGGATGAACTATTTACAAAAAATCACTTTATTTATGTAAAAACTGAAAATTTATCAATTTTTTTTATGTAAAATTTGATGCATAGTTATTTGTTATACAAGAGTGCAAAGTTGCTTTTTAACCGCGTGCTCATTTTTGATGACCGAGCAAGCGAAAGATTCTAAATTTGAATCACGAGCGTAGCGAGTGATTCACAAATTAGAATCTTGAGCGTTAGCGAGGGAATCAAAAGAGCACAAGGTGAAAAATCTTTGCACTCGAGTGCAACACGTAACTTTTCATCCCACCTCAGCGAGGAAATAATGAAATGCTTCTCCTTCCTAACGTTAATTCCCAGTCAGCATCCGAAGCTTTCACCTCGGAGTCCGGGGTCCGCTTTACCAGTCTTAACTGCGGATTTGGCTGGACCTCGATATTTGCCGTGAAGCGACTGCCATCTGACCTCCACAACCCAATGATGACATTAGGCGATATCGAAGCATTGCAGCCAGACCGTTGTTGTTGAACTTTTTAGGGCTCCAACTACCCGTAACGACTGCCATAGATGTTCGTATGGCATCCGTGACCGACGGCTTAACGTGCTCTCCAAGGCACGACCAGACCAATGCAAATACCCATTTTCATGCATAAAAAATATTTGCACTGAGCGGGGATCGAACCTGTGCCTCCTGCGTAGCGGCCGCGTTCAATACCACTACGCCATGGAGGCTGTATAATATGTGTATTAATACTAGTAATAAAATACAACAAAATAAAAATTCAACAACAATGTCAACAATATGACGTGAAAAAAATTGATGCGCGCAAAGCAAATTAAAAAAAAAGTACACCAAGAAGGTTACGGGTCTGAGTTTTTCATGAATTAAAAAAAAGTTGTATGATAAATTCGGCACCATAGAGGTAGAAGTAAATAGGTTTAATGATGTTTTGAGTCCACAAACGTAGTACACACGATGTTCTAAATTCAAATTTACTTTACCTCTCTAGAGGATAAAAACGACTTTTACGCTCAGTTATCGAAGAGCAAAAATAGTCTTTCCGAGATGGTGGGATGAAATAGTTATTTGTTATACAAGAGTGCAAAGTTGCTTTTTAACCGCGTGCTCAGTTTTGATGACCGAGCAAGCGAAAGATTCTAAATTTGAATCACGAGCATAGCGAGTGATTCATAAATTAGAATCTTGAGCGTTAGCGAGGGAATCAAAAGAGCACAAGGTGTAAAATCTTTGCACTCGAGTGCAACACGTAACTTTTCATCCCACCTCAGCGAGGAAATAATGAAATGCTTCTTCTTCCTAGCGTTAATTCCCAGTCGCATCCGAAGCTTTCACCTCG
This sequence comes from Eilema depressum, assembly GCA_914767945.1. Taxonomy (NCBI): domain Eukaryota; kingdom Metazoa; phylum Arthropoda; class Insecta; order Lepidoptera; family Erebidae; genus Eilema; species Eilema depressum. The sequence continues at coordinate 10,260,548 of OU612026.1, forward strand.
GAGTTCGGGGTCCGCTTTACCAGTCTTAACTGCGGATTTGGCTGGACCTCGATATTTTTCGTAAAGCGACTGCCATGTGACTTCCACAACCCAATGGTGACATTAGGCGATATCGAAGCATTGCAGCTAGACCGTTGTTGTTGAACTTTTTATGCATACAAATATTTGCACTGAGCGGGGATCGGACCCGCGCCTCCTGCGTTGCGGCCACGTTCACTACCAATACGCCACGGAGGCTGTATAATAGTTATGTGTAATAATACTAATAATAAAATATCAACAAATAAAATTCAACAACAATGTTCAACCATAGGACGTGAAAAAAAAATTATGCGCGCAAAGCAAATTTAAAAAAAAAAGTAGGTACACCAAGGAGGTTCCGAGTTGAGTTTTTCATAAATTAAAAAAAAGTTGTATCATAAATCGGCACCATAGAGGTAGAAGTAAATAGGTTTAATGATGTTATGAGTTCACAAACCTAGTACACACGATGTTCTAAATTCAAATTTACTTTACCACTCTAGAGGATAAAAGCGACTTTTACACTCAGATATCGAAGAAAAAAAGTACTCTTTCCGAGATGGTGGGATGAAAAAGTCATTTTCATTGGAGTTCTTTAGCCTAAAATGAAAAACGGTACCTTCGTAAAATAATTTCATTAGTCGTCGTCTGTCAAGTTCTTTTTCTCATAAACACGTGAAGATGTTAAATAATAATCAAACATAAATAAGTACAGTATACGAGTATAGTTCTTCCGTTGACTTAGAATCATGAGATTTGGTAAGTGCTACAGCACAAGTAAAGAGACAAATTTGAAAACCGTAAGTACTTGCATCCTATAACTGTTATATGATAGTATAACACAAAAAAGTTATCCTGTTTTATCCTGTTTTGTAGAGAACCCTTAGGAATGCGAGCCTAATTCACACTTCACAAAATTTTCTGTTTTACGTACTACATAAATATAAATTTGAAAGTGAATATAAGCGGTGTAGCGTTCCTAATAAGATAAAAACCTGATTAATTTATTTATTACCTTTTCAGTTAATAAATAAGTTATTCAGAATATTTTTTTTTCCTTCACACATGAAGAGTTAGCACATGAAAAGAATGTGAAATAGATGACATAATCTTGAAAAAAAGTTCTCTAATTTATTTTTATGAATATCATTTTGACGCAATTATTTCATATCTTTGAAAACGATACTAAACTACACTAATAAGCAAAATGTGCTTTTAGCTATTAGGTATTATTTTGCTTGTTGATTATTAGTCGAATAGTTAGTCTTTAGGATACTTAGCCATATTAATGAAGTAGATAATAGATTAAAGTTTTGTGCGGAAGTTTAATTAATATTATTATTCACCGGTAATTCCTTTTGCACTTTAGTAATAGTAATTAACAAAAATTAACATATACATGTTTCAGCCAACTAGTCAGCCGTTCAATCAACAGCCTAGCCTCTTTACTAAACAGCACCGTTCAACTAGCGAGCGGTCTGAATGTTATTAAGCTAGTTGGCAGCGCCATCTACACTACCATACATCTCAAACACAAACATCCAAATTACTAGCGATCGCCCATCTCACTGACTACTACTCTAGTATATGTAGGTATGCAAACAATTAGGACAAATGCTACATCACTGCTGTGCTTCACAGTGATGGAAAGTAAAAATTAATATTATTTATCTCTCTGTAGTAATATAAAAATGAATACTTCTTATGAATCAATTGTATTATAATGTCGTTAGATAAATTTTTAATGTCAGTGGTTCTTGGTTAACTATCCTGACATACATTTCACTTCTTTCATAAAGAAGATTATACTCACATAATAATATTATATGCACTAAACCTACTATCAAAAATTGCATGTAGAAACAGTTCAATTCCAATCCTTTTGCAATCCACATGACCCGTTATTGCATACTTTTGAAACATTATTTATATATTGTAATGTAACCTTATCTTATTACGGCCAAGTTTTTAAATATCACTTTGAATACTTTGAATTTCATTATGAAACTTATACATTATGAATTCTGTAACATTTACAGCTTTTGTCAATGGTAATTATTATTGACTATGTATATAGTTATTTCGACTTAATTATATTTGAAAGGCTCATAAGGATGTATGATTTTGTAATATACATTATTTCTATTTATATTCTATAAAATTGTCTTTAAGATCGTTGAGTAAATTGGTATAAAGTAATAACCAAAGTACTGGACTTGCATACAAGACGTTATGGCTCTGATCCCCATAACCTACTGACGTGGGTACGTGAGTACACTCCTAATGCTAGCAATTTAACTTATGCTGGATTTCACTGTTGATTAATGATGACAATACAATTTAATTTGTGCGAGCAGATCTCACTCAAAGAATTTCATTAAATGAAACGAGAAAACTACTTCAGTTGAACAGATATTCATTATTGAAAACCAACCCTACCGGAGAGCATAAAAAGCTGATAAGATAATTTATGGCACATGTTATTGTGCAGTAGTCATCTGAACTACTACACTTAAGAATTAAGATGCACCGTACTCAGATATGACGCAATAAGGAACCACCAATAACATCAATTTAGAATATGGCCAACAATACGTAGGTAGGTAATAACGGTTACGTCGGTTACTCTTAAAGTACCAATAAAATCATTTATATCAACTACTTTACAAATAGCTTTCAAAGCCTTTTTAGGAATATTATCTAGAAACTTCGACTATTAATTTGGAAGTCGTCGAATCGAAAATAAATAAAGGACATAACGTACTCCTACACTTCGTTAGTATTGTTCCACTTTCCGTCAGCGGTTTGCACATAAGAGGCAGAGGACATTTGCATTCAGGTGACCAACATGAAAGGAGGCTTGTAGGTGTTAAACAAACTGTTGCTAGTGAGTGAATTTTAAGTGAGGACGGTAATCTCTAACGCCGTTCGTTAAAGTAAGTCAGATTTTAATCGAGTTGTCACATTGTTTGAAATTCAATTACAGTTATGTTGAGGTATACTAAAGATGGATGATCTAGCTATTTACAATTCTAAGCATAGTTCTAGTAAGGAGTGGCCCGAACACATACTAGCTAACCGATTAACAAAAATACGTGGAGGGAGATGTTATATGTTATGACGGGGATAAAAATTATACAATCATACCAGACTGCCATAGATAGAACCGAGACCAACGACGGGCCCTCGAAGACACGGAAGGGGTCCATTTATTAAGAAGTGACACTTATTCTAAGATTAATTTGACTAGCATTGCTTTATTCTGCAATGTGTTAACCTATACATTTACCACTTATCCACGAGCTGAGCCTAAGATCACTACATCTTATAAAACAAAGTCGCTGTCGCTGTCTGTCCGTCGTGTTCAAAACTACGCAACAGATTTTGAAGCGGTTTTTTTTCAATAGATAGAGTAATTCAAGAGGAAGGTTTATATGTATAATACATGCATAATATTGTAGAGAAACACTAATAATTTTAGAGATATGCAGCGGGAACGGGATCAGAAAATATGGCGGTACGAAGTTTGCCGGGTCAGCTAGTCATATATAAATTAGTAATTTATATATGACTAGCTGACCCGGCAAACTTACTATAAGTAGGTACCTATTTCTACATTAAAATAGCATAATTAGTTATCATCGGTTAACCCTTATGGGTTAGGTACTCCATCTCTTCCCGTATGTGTTGAGGTGACTACTTTCAAGTGGAACCGGAAAACATATTAGGTAAAATGTATGTAGGTCAGATCCCTACATTTTTTACTTACCCCTTCGGGGATATATAGACGTGAGTATCTAGCATGTATAAAATTTAAAAATAATTGCGATCATTATAATTAAACATTATTCTGTATGCTAGTCCATATCGGACCTACTTATTTGTTCCTTGTCTCCTTGACTTTTTAGCTGGCCTCTGATGTTGAATGGTGACTCATAATTACTTGCATTACTGTTAATCACTCCCACTAAGCTAAATTGCTAACTAATTTAAGTTAAGGCTATATATAAATCATTTTCTCTTCAAGTAAACGCGACAGAAAAGGTATAGACATTAAAGCCACTAATGGCAAAAGAAAGCGGCATTACGTTGCCAAGCCTAAGTAAAGTAGCAATATATCCATACTCAGGTACAGTGCCATCGGCTTGGAAAGAGGCGAATGTGCAGCCGATCCCCAAGAAGGGGGATCGCTCGGACCCAGGCAACTATCGGCCCATAGCCGTCACCTCAGTGCTGTGCAAGGCATTCGAGCACATAATAAACAAACAGCTCATGCGTCACCTAGAGGATCATTCCTTAATCAATGACCGGCAATACGGCTTTAGACCGAAGCGGTCAACGGGTGATCTTCTGGCGTATGTTACCCATCTTTGGGGTGAGGCTATGGACAAGCATGGCGAGTCACTGGCAATTAGTCTTGACATCGCCAAAGCTTTCGATAGAGTCTGGCACAAGTCGCTTCTTTCCAAGTTACCAGCCTTTGGTCTGCCTCCCAGACTGTGCGACTGGGTGTCTAGCTTCCTGCAGGGGCGCCGTATTCGCGTCCTCTGTGACGGTCGAACTTCGGAGTTCCTGCAGGTAAATGCTGGCGTGCCGCAGGGGTCCGTCTTATCACCCACTCTCTTTCTTCTGCATATCAACGACATGTTGTCCACTGGCAGCATTCACTGCTATGCAGACGATAGCACCTTACACGGGAGTTATCACGGACATCCTGCGGCCAAGCAGTCTGATATCGCGGAAAAAAGGCAGCTTCTCGTCAGTGAACTTGACCGGACCCTGAACCACGTTTCCCAATGGGGCTCTGAAAACCTGGTCGAGTTCAATGCCAAGAAGACGCAGGCATGCGCGTTTACAGCAAAGGTATCTTCGTTCCTTCCCCTTCCAACTCTTCAGAGCACGCCACTGCCACTGCAGGACAATCTCAACATCTTAGGTATGGATGTCCGCTGCAAACTGAACAACAAAAACTACATTGAGAGCATCATCAAAACAGCCTCGCGTAAACTCGGAGTCCTGAACAAAGTGAGACGTTTTTTCACGCCGGAGCAGCGGTGTCTTCTCTACAAGACACAAATTCGCTCTTGCGTGGAATACTGCTCGCATCTCTGGGATGGCTCCGCAAAGTACTTACTAGATGCTCTCGACAGGTTGCAGCGACGTGCGGTCCGCATTATTGGGAATCCTGAGGTCACTAACACCCTCGAGCCTTTGCAGTTGCGTAGAGATGTGGCATCTTTGGCGGTTTTCTACCGTCTCTACCATGGTGAATGTTCTGATGAGCTCTTCCAAGTAATCCCACCCTCTCCTTTCCTATATAGGACAACACGTGCAGGACTTAGATGCCACCCGCATACGGTGCAGAATATTCCATCAAGAACCAAGCGATTCGGCGACTCCTTCTTCTGCCGCACTATTAAGACTTGGAATTCCTTGCCAGCTCACGTGTTTCCTTCCTCTTATAGTCCCGGGTCCTTTAAGCGGGGCGTGAAAAAGCATCTGATGAGGCCGTCAAGCTGAGTGCCACCATTGTAACATGGTACGTGTTGTAATGGTGGCCCTCTTTTCAGAGACTTTGCCTTCAGCTTACCATCAGGCGAGGCGAAGTCAAATTGACGTGTCCTATATAAAAAAAAAAAAAAAAAAAAATACATAACCCATAGATATACAATATGGATACGACATATAGGCAATAATTGAAACCATATACTTGGTACCCCCTAAGCTTCAAGCAGGAAAAGTTTGAACAAAATTGGTCCAGTATTAAGGGCAGAAACTAGAGTTTTAATTTTATAGAATTTGAACAACTTTGAGCACTCTGTAGAATCGCATGTTGCCGCTTAGCTGTTCAAGTAAGTTACCTACTATGCCTATTGTTGTGTGTGTGTGTGTGAAGTTGTTGTGTGTGTGTGTGTGAAGGTGTGTGCGTATTTATTAATGACTTATACAAGTGGTTGCATTTTCTACATTTATTTTATTAATTATTTTGTTAGAAAATTTCGGATTTTATAAATCAGGGAATTGAAGTTTAAATTTAATTTGGTTCTATTCCTACGGACCAGGATGCTTCGCGGTTTCAGTATTTGCACATATGTCGTATCCATATCGTATATCGAGGTAATAATAGCAATCTAGGAAAGACAGTTAAACGTACATAAACGGCTACATACGTAGGTAGTAGCTACATCCTCGGTTCAACATAATCGACACTGCCAAAACTGATATTGACCTCAATTGTGAAATTTAGAGCATGACGAGAATACGCATAACTGATCACTTCAATACCTTATGTTGTAAAATGTATAAACGTACACATTTTAATGCATTTTGCAAAAAAAAGATACGTATTTTGGTTGCAGCAGTCATATAAATGTCGTATTGCAATGATTCTAAATATTTCAATTTATGTGTCACCGAATAAAAAGTATGCGGTGAAAGTGTTATGTCGATGATGTAATTTTCGTGTAAATATAAACGTGCTGAAACAGGTAAATGAACACTTTTGAAGTCATATTAATTTCAAACATTTTGTGGATGGTAGAACTTGTAATAGAGTCGTGCTTAGCCGCCAGCTTCATACTCTCTCAAGATATTACTAGATATTACTAGCCTTCCGCCCGCGTGGATCTCTTATCTCTCCAGTTCTACTCAACCGATTGCAATCAAACAAACATAAGATTTTAAGTCTGACCATAACCTTTCTAACAATTTATTTTATTTAACAAAGCTCTTCCACTTCGACCGGGTTTGGCATTCTTGTTATTAAGACCACTGACAAATATTTCAGCTCGACGTCAAGATAAGATTTTTCGGGTCTACGTCTTCTGCCGGGGCTCGGCAGAAGCGATATGGCCAGATATTTGCTGCAAAAGTAGCCAAGCAGTTGCCTTAAAATGTGACTGCACGAGGCCTCACTTGCAGTTTCAAAATTAATTAACATTCCATAATTTTTGGGTATTTGGTACGTAATAATTATTTTTATATTTATTTAAGTTACTTCATGATAGTAAATAAACATATTATCATGTGTGCCTTTGAGGGGTCACCGACACACTACGAAACAGACGCAGTCTTGCATGAGTAATATTTGATAAAGGAATTTGCAAATGTCTGTTTTAAGTAGGTCGACTCACACAATGGCACTTAAGTAATATTAATAAGTCTTAAACTTAAGGTCAATAGAGTGACAGTAATATGTATTATACTATCTAGATGGGAGCTATGATTAAAAATATAAAAGTAGGAACTTCAATTATCAAACCCCATAAAATGCTAACCTAAAATTAATCATAAGAATGTTTAATAAAAATGCATTGGTGTTTAGCCGACTTCAAAGAACCGTTCTCAATTCCGCTGTATTTTGTATTTTTAACAAATATAATATGCATATAATATGTATTTATAAATTAACGGATTTGAATAGCGCAGTGTAGAATGTCTTAGAACATTTATTTAAAAACTCTCATCATGATGCACAGGTCCTAGTGTATAAGTCTACGTATATTAACAAACAAACAGGTATCTAATACATAATTTCACATTACTTAACAATATCGGTAGGAAGAAATAACGGAACCAAGTGTTTTATCTTTTAAATCTGCTACATTATTATCGTCAACTCATCTTCAAATTCCGCTTTGATTTATATCTGTTCGTTTATTTGAGTAAAACACGAAAACTAGAACACCGATTTTAATAATTATAATTCTATTTAAGAGTTTGTGATTAGAGATTAAACTTAAAAACTAGTTTATCTCACTATGCTGATGAATGCCGGAAATAATATAACAATTGTACGTGAATGAACCCAAAACATTGTTTTAATCTGTGCTCTGTGCTAAAATTAAAAAAACTAGTTACATATATTACGTATAATAATTGTTGGTTGTTACCTCTGTTATTAATCATGTAACTTCTTCACTATTTATAAGGCAACACATGTAACAACAAGCACATAACATACGCCAAACTGGACGTATCTTTGTATGCAACGAGAGGTTTCCCTGATCTACCAATCCTTGGAACGCCAGGAAATAAATGCATGGAAAAATGCATTTTGGAGAACGGAGAAGATATAGAGTGCACGGGAATAAATCACCTAGGAGAATTGGAACGCAAAGTAAGAGGTTATAGGATAAAGTAAAGGAAGTTCAGTGAGGTGATCTGTTCTCCGGTCTATCCTGTCTGTTCGTGCTGGGATAATTACGTGACTGCACATTTTTTTGTAAAAGTTTCCGCATGAAAAATTCGTAGTCAGGTACGTGTGGAACCTACAGTTGACTTGCAATGATGAGTGCACGAGTAGTCGTATAAATGTTCCTGTTTCGGGCGAGAAAGTGTGACATACCTACATTCATACGCAGCTCTACAGCATACATAGCTCTTTTTGGCCCAAATATTATATGATGATAAAATCGCAGATACCATTTCACGTAGGCTGACTGTATCGGAATCGAACCAGCTTACACCACACGGTGTTTCGTGACATAAACGCCTGGTGCCCTTGGTAGAAAGTTTCAAACCTTTTACAGATGGAAGTGATCTAACTGCATGTCATTGACGCAGGATATCGAAGTTATGTCTGTTAATCTATGTAGCTATTTATTACGTAACATGTCCGGTATGACATCAATAAAAAATACAGAATATTATGTGAAAATGTTATATAACAGTGGAAACAACCTTGTCGGTTCTATGAACATCATCCAAGTTATGTCGAGACACGCAATGATGTATGTTTTTAAATAGCATTTAGATGTTCTCTAGTTCCTATAGATTATATGGAATTATAGTTGTTGTAACGAACATACTTATTTAAAACTTTTTATACTATTTTATACTAGCACATTGTGCACTATTGACCCTAAACCTCTCCCACCAACTTTCATATAATTTAAGTAGTCATCAGAATCATCTCAGTTGCATTATAAAGCTTACACTTTGAAGCCTGGGGTCCAATCTTTTATGATTTCCCCCTGATGTGGTATCGAGGTTATTCTTCCGACTTTTCAATCACAAGAGGAAAGTCTGTACCAAGTCCTCATCGCTTATCAGCTCAGGAGGTGTACCGGCTCACAGGAAAGATTTATTTGAGCCTGGAAACTTTTGGTATACGACCCTATACACAACTGAACACTTTTAGAACTACATAAAAACTGAACCCCTACTCTGTTAATTGTCAACCACTGTCATGAGCATAACACACATCCTGCAAAAAATTAAAAAAAAATGAACACTTTTTCATTTAATTTTGGACTTTATAGCTATTGAAATAAAGTGTAAGTTGCAGTCTCAGTGGTATGACAGTGATTTATGCAGTATCGAGGTCCTGTTTGCTTAGTCGGACGATTACACGATTTTTCTAGACAATAAGTGGCTGCTACCAAAACGGTATTTTATTCGCATGTTCTGCTCAATTATTGCCGGACAATGGTTTACCGCGTTATCGTCATCAGAACAAAATTACGAACAGCAATTTGAATGCAAACTACCATTATCATCCATTTTATCCGTCGAGTGACTGACCACGACCTTGCCATTCTAGGTACGTTTCAGTATTCTACGTAGATATATACCTATTTGAACAATACCGAACATGGGGGTAAATCCGAGGTTTAGTAAACCTGTTTCAGGAAGACAGTTTTCAATTGGTTTCATTCTCTGATATCGCTTTATGGTTTAACGCATTATGGTTTGGTTGGAGGCCTAAGCCGATCTCACCTGCATGTTGGTGCATTTGCTAGAAAATGATGAGTCTCTGATACAGGGGGGCTGAGGATTAATAGTTAGGAGGTCAGACGGTGGTCTCTATCGGAAAAGTCGACATACCAATCTAAAATAATAAGTGGAACTTGAACCTCGAAGTGCAAACTTTGGACGCAACTGGGAAATCACTACGAGGATGAGGATGATCACTTTAAGGGTAAATCCCTTATTTACTGAGAGAATAAGATTATGTATGGTGCGGATTGTTCGACTTCACACATCCTTCAGAATATTATGACGAGCTTTTAGTAGATATGGGCCTGATATGTACTTGACCATTCAACAACAAAGTTCTACCGATGTTTTCCTTACCGTAAAAGTCAGTGATCATTAATTTCTAACACGCACAATAATTTAGTAAAGGTTTTCTAGCGTAGTACCGCAACAATATAATTAAAAATATATCAAGGCAAGTAATTAAAGATATGCAAAGGCACAGGTCAGGGAGAAGACCTCTTTTAAAATAATATGGTATCTACCTACTGGTAAAAATAAATAAAATTTGTTTGTATGTAGATGTTAGTGGTAAGGAGGTCAAAGTAACATTTTAATTGAATTATTTGCATTTTAAATAGTCTGTGGCACAGAATGATGTATAGGAAAACCTATGTACCTATCCAAAAATTTTGAACGGATAATACATTTTTTATAAAAAAATAGCTCGTAGAATAAGCAAGCTGTAGTGGCATTGAGCTGCCCACACGTGTCGAAGGACCGATGGCTGTTGAAGCAAACAGTCCTAGAGTAGAGACCGCGAGAAGGCAAACAGAAGGTGGGACCCCCTTAGCCAGATGGACTGACGACCTCAAAAAGGTGGCTGGGACAAACTAGATGCGGCAGGCGGAGGATCGGGAGCAAGCCCATATCCAGCAGTGGACTGCAGTAGGCTAATTTATTGACCTAATAAGTTCGAGAAATTACATCACACGTGAAGATTACGAAACATAATAAAAATGTAAATCTAATGATTACCCTGATTACCATTCGCCGTTGCTAATTAATAGCAAACGTGTATGGAATCAACAGCTTACACCGGGTTAATTAAAAAAACAAGTTCACTTATTGAATTCTTGGCCAAGTTATTAGTAATAGTCAGCGCCAGAGGTGATGAACTGCCATGAGTTATATAGTGGTTTCAGTGTTTCCATTGAGCAATGTATATGGAGCCCCACCAAGACCTTCAAGGCTGAGCCAAGCTCACCTGTAGGCTAGTACATCTGTTGATTGACGGATGAAGTTCTGTTGCAGGTTTTCTTCCGTGGGTTGGTCACACAGCAGTCGCTTCCAAAATGCCATATGTACCAGCCAAATCAAAAGAAGGAGAAAGTAAGTGGCTACCCAGGACTCCTGAAGTAAAAAGCTCAAAATGCAGCCGGGAACAACGCTAAAATGAAGATTACAGGCTGTAAACTTTTCTTTTGAACAGTTTTAAATATGTATAACCTGTTTGTGAGTATTTATTTTTTATTTTATTTATTTAACAACTTATACTTACAGCTAGCTAGAGTAGCTAGTCATATAAGTTATAGGTCACATACATAATTTATTTACATAATGTATTGTAACAGGCACCCACAGGACAGGCTTAGGCCTAAATATGGGGCCACCGGCAATGTAACTAATGTAAGTGTTTATGGTTATAAATGAATTTTATTATTATTTATGTCTAGTTCAGCTATTCGTCGATGTGGTCTTACCTTACGTAATCTAACAAGGATGGCCACGGTTACAGCCAGCAGGAAAAGCTCTAACTATACAATGGTGACTATGACTGAATAGTTAAAAAGTGAAGATAGTAAAGCCTCGGTACGTTTTACCAGCAACATTATATTCTGACAAAGTTTTGAAAAGAAGTAGAAGTAATGTTAGAGGTCGTGTTACATGAATACTTGGGCACTGTTGTAATATAACTCTAATTGCTATGCTCTAATCCTAACAGTTCGTTGAACCATTAGTATTGGACTTGACAATAGGTAATATGGCTTCACGGTCAACATTGCCCAACTATTAGGTAATCTGTGAAATTACTTCAAGGATTTATGAGAAACTAGCTGTTGCCCGCGGCTCCGCCCACGTGGAATTCTGATCCCGTTCATCGCTGATATATAGCCTATATGTTAATCCAGGGTATAACCTATATACATACCAAATTTCAACCAAATCGGTCCAGCCGTTTATGCGTGTAAGAGTAACAAACATCCACACATCCACACATCCATTCTCACAAACTTTCACATTTATAATATTAGTAGGATGAATTCGCGAGTTTTTATGTTCTATCATGAAATAGTTTCTTTTGTGAATAGGACACGTCAATTTCATTTCGCCTCGCCTGATGGTAAGCTGAAGGCAAAGTCTCGGAAATGAGGGTCTTCATTATATACACGTACCAGCGTACCTACCACATGATACTACCACAGAGTAAATTTCATGTAGAACCCAGTCTCTACCGCTTCAAACTTTGGTTAAAAAATATGGCTGGCCTGTAATGTTACAGGCCAGCCCAGCCATATTTTTTAACCAAAGGGAAAGACTTCGACAATAACGATATGAACTTATGAGTTTTGTCAACCTACTTCACATGAAATGTTTCGTTAGTATATAGTACCTATACTACGAATAAGACAAAAGTAACGAAAGTTATGAATGTATAAATCTAACGAAGTAATGTCTTGTTAAGTTCACACGGCATTAGCGAGAAGTTGCAGCCAAGTGAGAAATTATAATCATGTGTTTCTTAACATAGCTACCATATCACTTCAATGTGGAATATAACCTATAAATTTTCAGTAAAAATAGTATCTATAGTTAATAAAATCTATTAAAACTAAAAAAAAAGGAACTAAATTAATTAAAACTAATTAAATTAAAATAACTTAATAAAATATTTACATACATAATGCATCGTGAAATTCCTCCACATCGTCACCGACCGGCAACGTTCCCAGAAGACTGGCAGCATTGCCACGTTGAATGGCAATGCTTATTCTTTGTGCAAGATAATAACCAGCCTTCTGGTCACGCGTAGCGTCGATCAACCGCTTTGCCAAATCTTTAAATACAAATCGGGCACTTGGACCCCATGTCCCCAACGTTTCAACCCCAAACGGCTCAAAAATATAATCACCTGTTAGGTTACAGTATTTTCGCCGTTTGAGGTTTTCCGCAGATGCAGCAGCAGCGCCGGCACAGCCTGCTGTGCCTGGAAGATGTGAAGGCGCCAGGGTGTCAACACATGTTGCGTCCCACACCAAGGGCCTACCCATCTTCCAAGGCAACAACGACATACCGTCCGGTCTCTTGCCATCGTCACGCGCCAGTCCATTAGGTTCACGAATGGCTGGCACGCCAGCAGTGGCAAGAGCACGGCGGATAATGTCGTTGATGCAGGCGTGTCGCGATATACGACCAGCGCTTCTGCTGCATGAAAGGCCATGGTGCCCAAGGCTGTCGACAGCTTCACCGCAGTGGCAACGATGGGGAGAAACACACGATGCTCCTAGGCGAAGGCAAGTGGCAAGGCGGAAAGTGGTGTCGTCCAACATAGTACCTATGTTGGGCGATGGAAGTGATCTATAGTTAATATACATTTTCAGGAATAAAATGTATATGTAGTTAATACATATTATTAGAGGTCTATTCCTGACCTTCCCCCTGGTACAAAACATAAACTCTGTACACGTACAAAAGACTCAATGAATATTCATAACATATCGCCATATCAATAAACAATTTATGAGCTACCTTAAAAATTGTGAAAGCGATAAATGTACGAATATCGAAAAAAATAGACCATCACTTTCACAAATTTAATTTTGCTAGTGTACAGTGTGTCCACTTTCAATACTTCATGACTGTTCTACTTTAAACGACAGAAGTTATTTGTACTTTTGTGTTACAGGCTGTTGACTGCTATAATAATACCTAATAAGTAATGTTCATTTGACCTTTGCCTGCCCTTTACCTAAAATTGACACTACTGTAAAAAAGTCAGGTAAACTTGTTATGAACATTCGCAAACATGAAGTCGCTAAAATGAATGTTGTTCTTCCTAAAGTTACAAACGACCATAGATTCCGGTAAAGGGCTTCCAGTAGATAATGGAAGGCAGACTCCGCATTTATGGTGATGATGAAATGGTGATAAGTTAATGCAGACTTATAGCTTCCTAATAGATGCCCGTGGTCCAACCCGCGTGAAATTTTAATCTCGCAACCTATAGAAACTTATCCCAGGGATAGAAAGTACCCTGTGTATTATGCTCGACCATAATACATCCTTGTTCCAAATTGCGGCAAAATCCTTTCAGCCATTTGATTGTAATTAACTAACAAACATCTTAACATTTTTAATCCTTAATTCTTTATTGCAAACACCCAGTACACAGATCATACATAATGCTATTAAAGAAACATGAACAAAGGCGAGCTCAACTCAATATTCTATATTTTTCCATGATTCATATTTATAATATTAAGCACTGGGCATTGGGCACTGGGCAAAAACTAGGTACAGTACGCCGCTATGCGGATGCTGCAGAAGTTGTCTGTACAACTTTTTGGAGCATAAGACATTATTAGATTCACTAAAACAGCGAAATGAATAGTACTGTTACCGAGAAAGTTAGTTATAAATGAAACATCAGCTTCGGCCGGCAATGTAAGTAATTGAAATCACCAATACAAATTGCTAATAGTATTAGTCACTTGTATAAGGTTTTACATATTGAATGACTGTTACTCATTGAGAAATAGCAACGATACGTAACGTGCGTAACCACTTTACTATGATATCTACGATGCGATTCTCTGTTTACAAAACAACTCGCACCACTTGAGAACCGACTTCGAAAAATGAGGAGATTCTTAATTCGGATGTTTATATTTTTTTATGTACGAGTCTTATGCTCAAGACTCGTAACTCTCTCATAAATGCAAAATTATTTTTTTGTTCGATAGAGGTTTATCTCGAAATAGTTTCATTACCTATGCCGTGTCGGTTCCCGGTGGACTAGAAAAGGGCCACCCCATCTCTTCCTGTAGGTATCGTAAAAGGTGACTAAGGGATAGGGCTGTTCTCCATCCGACATTAAATGTACAGCCCATGACAAAGTGCCCGCTAGACAGCAATAGGCTCGCCCCCTATTACGTGAGGGCGAAAATTATAGTTGGTGAAATGTGGGTGTTAATACACCTCTGCCTACCCCTTCGGGGATTTGCATTCGTGCGTATAATTATGTATGTATGTAGTTCCATTTAAATTTCGTAATATTCGTAAAACAATTCAAAAGATTTTCGCTCGCCTTTTACCTGTTCTAGAAATGGATTTTAGAAACTGCACATACACAGTACGACTAAATAAGAAGAGTAACAAAAACTAGTCAGTAGCCGATACTGTAATCTGGCGTAACAAGCAATCGCTTAAGGTGTTAAGAAAATGGAAAGTTCTATTGCAGCGAGTGCCAGTTGGCATAAGACACCATTGTTCACACACGAGCAAGTAGGTATGTAACGTACCGTGTCATTGTGACTATATATATTGATACCCACCTATAAAAACTCAAACAATGCATGTAGGTACCTATTTGCCAATATACAGAGACGATTATGGCTTCAAATGCGGTTGTGTGAACGAATGACAGTAATGTGCCTGATGGCAAGTGGCAATAGCTAATTAATGTAAGCGTAAATATATGGATTTAAGTATAATTTCATGGTTGTAATACTCGTAATACAAGCCAAATTTTGCTTTACACGTACGTAGAATGTTATCAAGTGAAACATATTAAGAAATAGTAAATTTCAACTTTCTACCAACATGTAAGTATTATTTATGGTGCTGCCCGCGGCTCCTCTCGCGTGGTTGTCGGTTATACGCGACCCATAGCGTAGTAGTCCTTTATCAGGGTCTTATCTACACCTACACCAAATTTTATCAAAATCAGTTCAGTGATTTAGGTGTAAAAGTGTAACATACAGACAGATATAGTTACTTTCGCATTTATAATATTAAGTATGGATATGGATTGCACCAGTCAATATTAAAAGCACAAGTCAATCAGAATAGTTCGAGCGCTATTTAGACCCAAAATAAGTATTATTGCACTAAGAGAGAATTGAAGCCGCGATCTCTGGCGTAGCAGTCGAACACTACGTCATACTACGTCACGCCACACAGATCGTCAATGGAACTGAACAAAAAATTAAATTATAATTTGTTACTATATTATCTAAGTTATCTAAGTAACATCGAAAGTGGAAGTGACTTAATGGGAACTGTGCAACAGAAGAGGCTTTGTTATGATATGTTAATTAGGTTACAATATTTAGTGAAACAATAGCTTCTTGCATACGCATTAGAACTATGTATGTCTACCATTGTGGCTGCGCATATGGCGCTGACATAGCTACGGACAAAGAAACAATGCGTTCGGTTCCGCTTCTGTTTGTACGTTGTACCTACTTATACCTATTACATTAAGTACATTGCGAAATTATTTGTAGATTTTTTTACATAATAGTTCGGATGTTTGAATGAGCGTCATTTGGAAAATATGGGATGAGGTTTGCTTTAAAGAGGACATGAGAAGAGGTATAACTGAGGAGATGACGATCAAAAAGAAAATCTGGAAGAGAATGATATTTTATGCCGATCTTTAGAGTCAATTAGGCTTACTGCTGGTAAGCAATTGAGCGCAATTTTTTTATTAAAATTGTTTTTTCAAATGGCTACCATAGTACCTATCCATTAAAGGCTATAAGAAATTTATTAGACAATATTTGTGAAGAGCTGAATCTGTTTGCAATAATCAGCTAAATTGGATGTATGCTCACTCGTATATAATTTCATTTAGAATCAAAGTCAACTAGATAATTAAACATTTGAAATATTTGGTCACTTCATTGCTCCGATAATGTGAGGTGTGATTAATTTGTTTACGACTATATTTCTATTCAAGACTTGAGTAGAAATATAGTCGTAAACAAATTAATTACATCTTCATTTTAATCAATTAATGGTCTGTTACAATTATGTAGGCAGTCGATTTTGTGTATGAGACATCAATTGTGCCTTAATAGTATTTTTTACTCTGGCCAATTTAAGAGCCGGACCGTAAAAGATACGCATCATTTCCTGAAGAAACGTTATTTAGCACGTAAGTAACAAAGTGATATAAGCAAGCCTCTAATAAATGTTGCGGTTGTATTAATTTCAATAATACATAATTCGTATAAATATGAATACTGGTGTTAATCAAAAAGTGGCGAAATAAATCAAATATTATAACAACACGATTTTGCAGCGGTTATGTTGCATAAAAATGTATTTGATAAATTATAATTAATTTGTAATGAAATCGTTTATCATTCATTCGAAGCCCAGATCTGCAACCAATAGATAAATTGTACGTAACATACATTATTTATATATATATTTCTCGAAACTTGAGAGCACTGCTCTTACCGTTAAAATAAATTGTTTCTCTACTCTTTCTTCTGCCAATCCTTTCGTCTTGTACGATCCGACTTGTATCTCTTCCTTGAATTCCGAAGGTGACCGCATACGACAACTGCAGAGGCACGCAACTTGTGGTTTCTCAATGGTCACCTTTATCCGTATCAGAATTTAATTGATTTTATTTATATACTTATGCAATAACAGTTTTTTTAAACAAAGTTACTTATTGTTATTAAATAAATCAAAGGGACAATAGTTTAGATCGAACAACACGGCGTAATTGTACACAATCTGATCTTTATGATGATGTGATTTAGTTACTTAGATATATAATTATTTCATCGTGAGAATAACATTACTTTCTATGGCATTTATGTGTATAAAGTTGTTTTATTATGCATTTTTTATCCAATCAAGCTAAGCTTAGTACTGTAATCAGTAAAATTTAACCTGATCTAGGTATGTTTACGAGTTCACACTGTTATTCAAAGTCTTTCTCAATAATGTGCACGCAAGGCACATACATACAAACAGGCGGAGGGGGTTGTATCGCTTAGTAGTTATATTATATGGTATTTATTTTATCAAATTACCTAGTACCAGTGTCGCTAAAATATCGTAAGAGAGACAGAGAATGAGACAGAGTCTTGCGCTGTTATTTATTAGAGATTTTACAATACAACATCAAACAAAAATCGATATTGAAAAATTACCTATCCAAACATAACGTTCATTATGGTAAGTAATTTTGTAGTGCATGAAAAACATTTTGTCGCAATAACCAACATCCACGCGGGCGGAGCCGCGGGTATCAACTAATTACAATACAAAATTTGTCTCAGCATCATCTGAAATTGCAGTAATTATTTTGACTGTCAGATGAGAACATTTTGAACATAAAAAAGAAGTTCAACGTGCGACCTGAAACCGGACATTCGCTGTTTTTTTGTATTCTGTTATGGCACAGTACAACCTACTTAGTTTCTGAGGCACACGTCATTATTACTACAATATTAGGATATCACGTTATGTCTGTCTACTGCTAACATTGTCCCTACGTAGTTGCGTTTATTAGTTAACTAAATTTTTAATTTTTAATTGATACGTCCTATAATGTAGGTATATACTAGCTGACCCTGCGAACTTCGTACCGCCTTACAGTCGATTCTTTATTTTTATTTTTTTCTCTCCGTAAGAACCAGCCTCGTACTTCAAGGAATATTTAAAAAAAAGAATTAGCAAAATCGGTTCAGCCGTTCTCGAGATTTGCGCTTATTTTATTTAGGGATTCATTTTTAGGGTTCCGTAGCCAAATGGCAAAAAACGGAACCCTTATAGATTCGTCATGTCTGTCCGTCCGTCTGTCTGTCCGTCCGTATGTCACAGCCACTTTTCTCCGAAACTATAAGGCCTATGCTGTTGAAACTTGGTAAGAAGATGTATTCTGTGAACCGCATTAGGAATTTCACACAAAAATAAAAAAAGCAATAAATTTTGGGGGTCCCCATACTTAGAATTGAAACTCAATTTTTTTTTTATCAAACCCATGCGTGTGGGGTATCTCTATATAGATAGGTCTTTAAAAATGCTATTGTGGTTTCTAACATAATTTTTTTCTAAACTGAATAGTTTGCGCGAGAGACACTTCCAAAGTGGAAAAATGTGTCCCCCCCCCCCCCTCCCCCCTCTAACTTCTAAAATAAGAGAATGATAAATCTAAAAAAAATATATGATGTAAATTGCCATGCAAACTTCCACTAAAAATTGGTTCGAACGTGATCCAGTCAGTAGTTTTTTTTTAATACGTCATAAACCGCAATTTTCGCCTTTGCTACTACGGAACCCTTCATGGGCGAGTCCGACTCGCACTTGGCCGATTTTAGTATATTATAGAAGATATATTCTTATGATAACAAAAACGGACAGATAGTGATATATTAAAAATAAATCAGCGGGTATGGGTGTTTGCATTGGGCTGGTTCTTCCTCGGAGAGCACGTTAAACCGTCGTCGGTCCCGGTTGCCATACAGACATCTATGGCAGTCGTTACAGGTACAGAACTTTGATATTGCCAATTGGTTGTGAAGGTCAGATGGCAGTCGCTTCACGGCAAATTTAAGTTCAGTCGCATCACAGTTAGACTGGAAAACCGACCCCAACTGACTGAGTTGAGAACAGGTTCAGAGAATGATGAGTGAAATATGTATTCACTAGTATTCTTAGAAAAGAATTACATAATAAGCAATCTTTTGTGACAAGAACTGCTTATGTAATGAAATCAATATCTATTAAAAAATTAATTGAGAGAAATTGATATTACTTGGCCAATAAATTATTTGTCATTCATTCATTACGTATTGTATACCACCAATCACTTTTCTTTTTTATTCGAATTTCGAATTATACAACAAGTTGAATTTGACAAATAAAGAATGATAAATGCTGAATAAAAATGAGTATGGTGATGATCTTGAAATCTCGAAATGCTATTGTGCGTGTATAGGGAATTAAAGTCCTTCTGCACCCACTAGCTGGTGTATTCAGATCAGACTATTCAGTGAGTGGGTGAGCAGTGCTCTGACAAACATAATAATTCTACTATTATAGCTTGGGATAAGTATGCATCCTTATATAAAGCTTGAAACACAATGAATCAATTTGTTTTCTATCTAGAGATTGATCTGATTGTCTGGATTCCTTTAGTTTATAGATATATTTTCTCATCGGACTTTTATTTAAAAAAAACATTCAGTATAATAGCGTGTTATTGTAGAAATAAGTACAAAACACTGCCGCCTATATTATTATTCAGTATTAACCGTTTTTTATATTACTTATGTACTTGTTACTATAATTGAATTGCTAATCTAATATTCCTTGTTTTGCAATGACTTACATACTACTTGACTCGTTGTACGGGACAAAATACTTAGGTAGTTGATATCGCAAAAGACCACTACTTGACCAGACAAGTGGCAATTCGTTGCTCGGCGTATGATGGAATAGAATGCCAAATGTATGGAATTTGACGTATATGACAGGCGTCAACGAATGTCAAAAACGTCAAATCCTACACATTTGTCATTCTATTCCTTCATACGCCGAGCATCGAATTGCCACTTGTCTAGAGGGGCAGCAATAATGTACAATATTTATTGCTGTAATACATTACATTACATTGACATTACAAAATATACATAGATGTCATAATGTCAATCGCATTTTGTCTCGTGTCAGCGTCCTGTTCCAAATACGAAATTCAAAATTCATTCCCAGGAATCGTAACCGCAGATTAGATAATAGTTACTACGTAACAGATACAATCACTTACGAGAGCGACAATTTCCTTAAAAGCGGCGAAATGTATCATTCGCGCCAAATGTATCATCCGCGCGAAATCAAGCCAGTGAGTTCTTTATAATGTATACTCCCTACTGAACATAAAAATACCCTGTCTTGTTGCAATTGCATCATAAAGCTATTACTTATTATTATTAGTAGAATATGTTCAGCTTCTTCAATCGTTGATTATACTTGACTATTCGTCTCTAATACCTAATTTATAAGTATATTCACATAATTAATTAATAATAAATACTCCGGGGATAACAGAGATTATTTCAGTACGATATCCCACAATAGTTTTGTTGTAACACCAAACCTGTCAGTTTCTAAGCGTTGCTTGTGTCACTCTACTCTATTTGCTATCATTTTAAGACGATTAACTGAGAAACATGTCGATGACAATAATCACGCTATTTGCTATGAATGAAAATCGTGTCTGTCAATATTGCGTGTACCTATATAAATGTACATGTTTATAGTTACATGCAATATTTTCAGTATCATTTAAAAAAGCATTTGATAACCCTATTTTTGAACAGTTTATCACACTAGAACCCTTAGGAGCCGCGTATCAAACCGTAGGACACTTCGCAAAATTAGATTTATAATATTTGTTAAGACATGGCGTGGGCTTCATCTTTAATTGTATGACAATCAAAGATAAAGGTCTACCAATTAACTATGACTACTTAGCCTTGCAGCTACTACGCCTACTTAAATCATACTCTTCATTAATAGACAATACCTTTATAAATAAGAGAACAAATTAATTAATATCATAAGTTTCTGGTACTAAGCGTGCGTGCGCTGTATCTAGCTTGACGTTTAGTCTTACATAGTAGGTAGATGTCTTTCAGTCTAACCAAGGTCGGCTAATCTTGCAATGGCTGTTACGCGACTGGTGACTAGTATTCAGGTCTCTATGGCTTGTATTCTAGAACGATACTCAGTCCTGAATCTCGATTCATAACTAGATCTTAGGACAGATTGTACCTACGAGTATTCTAGATGACAGTTCTAATGTCATTGTGAGAGACAATTCATAACTGAGCGTTGTTCTGGAATACGGGCTTCTGTCAACTATCAATGTAAATTCTAGCTTATAGGAAAGCCTAGGATAGCCTATAGGCAAAATGTAGATACTAGTACCATAATAATCATGATCATCTTAGCGTAGTTCATGTTCCGAGGCTTCCATGTCGGAACCCGGGGTTCGCTTGCTCCTTCTTTGCCTTTGGGTTTGACTTATGGTTTTATGGAACGATTTTTGTCTAGCTTCCCAACCCCGAGAGGGTACTTTAAGCGGGGCGTGAAAAAACATGTGATGAGGCCGTCAAGCTGAGTGCCACCATTGGAACATGGTACGTGTCTGTAATGGTGTATAAATTGACGTGTCCTATATAAAAACAAAATTCTACGTCAGAGAGCCTCATTCGTCAATCAATTAGCATTTGTACCGGCTTGGTGGTGAGCTTGGATGTCTCCCCTATCGAACAACCGCGGAAGGTGACGTCACATCGCTAGTTTGGCGTTTCGAATTGAATCATTTCAGGAAATCCATAGTTCTTAGAAAGGAGACGATTTTTTATGTTTGAGCTTTCGGCCACCTACAAATTTTGGAGAACAATAATGAAACGAGTATTGATTTATTTGTAATTTTATCGGGATTACAATGGTACATTGCTTCTTAGCTAGTCTAACCGGAGCATTGATATAAACCAAATCAAAACTGATACTAAAATCAATGTGAAACTGTCATGGCGCCAATCTCAGAAAATTATAATTTTATTAATTAGTATGACATAATAATAGACGTCATTAAAATCATGTCTTATGCAATGTATTGAATAAATAGAAGATGGATAGGGCAATAACCTTCTTTTTAACAAGTGGAAATCCACTCAAATCCGCCGGAGCCAGTGAGGGTGGTTATGTCGGACTCGAACCTACAAAACCCGCATGGCCGTGAACCGTGAATACATCAATATGTGATTTCAAAGTACGGGCATGTGCCGTTTTTCACAGTCTATATGTTTTTCGGATGTAGAAAAGCAGGATTATCTTTACTAGTTGGGCGGTCAGACGGCAGCCGCTGCCATAAAAGGCATATTTCCAAACCGAATAAAAGAGAAGGAGCAAGCGGCCGGTAAAAGCCTCGGTTGCAACTAGGCAAAATTCCTAAGATGATGATTCATACTTACACCATGAAATGAAAGTAGGTATCCAATGAAATAAAAACAAACAAAACCATATATTATAATAATATTTATTTATTACATAGGTATATAAAACGTTTTTTATTGCTGGTAGGTATGTCGTCCAAAAAGCATACAAATCATAGTAATTATATTATATGAGCAAAAAGAAAACTCAATTAATGTAAATAACATACATTCTCCTAGTGCCTTGGTTGTTTACTGATTTGCAGTAATTCATCTGAAAAAGATGGTTGGCGGTACGACTGGTGTATTTATTAGAATTGTTTGACTACATCACTTATAGACACTGTAATACTCCACTCGTCCATATTATTCAATACTAGCCATTGATATACATAGCAGCTGCCTGTGTAATGTCTGTACTATATAATATTATTTTTTTTACAATGATCATTGAACAACAAGAAAATTCACTAATCAATCACTCAAAATAATCACAAAATAACTGTCAAACAATTTTTGGCACTTTTGGGATTGTATTGCCATTCGAAATAATGAAATCGTAATCGCTAACAATTTTTACCACATGGAATCAATTCCTCAATTGATCCTTTAAAATAAAACTAAAACATCAGTTTTAAATTAAAATAATCTTCATTATCGGGCTGTGGAGGTCAGATGACTGGAAGAGGTGCACCTCGGACTCGAAGGTTAGGCCACGATAATGATGACGACAACCAAGTAGGTAAAGAGTGCAATGCCCAACCTAACGTTGTATTTTTTTATTCGTAAAGCTTTAACCTGAGAGTATTGAAGTTTAGTGTTTACTTCTAGACAGGCATAGTGTAAATAATATGGACTGTTGTGTTATAAGATCATTGAAATAAAAATATTTAAACGGATTCTATTACAGCCTATTACGTGGGACTGGTGAAATGTGGGTGTTAATTCACTCTGCCTAATTCTCCGGAGATAAATCAGTATATGATGATGACAGTATGTAATGAAATAACTGAAAACGAATCTTCATAGAATGCGTTGTAGATAGTTTCATTTCAATTACACATTGAAATAAAACTATCTACAATGCATTCTATGAAGATTCGTTTATAGCAAAATACTTTTATTAGCAAAAACTTTCGATAATGTCATATGGAATGAGAATTGTAAGATTGAAGATTTGAAGAAAAAACCTATATGTGCCTGAAGTTTCATCGAATACAATCACATTCTTAATCGATTTGAGTCTATGGTAAAGAAGATTTCTGGCAACATTTTAACATCTTGTCATGTGAAATATTAAGAATTTTCACAAATAAAATAAATGAAAAAAACACTCTTTAATAAGTTATCGTGAATCGGTTAGACTTTGGAACATTCTTCGTCCAATTATGATAATAAATGGATTCGTATTTTGTGCATATTGTACAATGACTGTTCATGCCCTATTCTCTGTTGTCTCTCTCTTCTCTCACTCTCGCTTTGATGTTTTACATAAGAAACAAAAACTTAAAAGTCGTTGTATTGATGGGCCGAAAATAAATCATCTCCTTTGCATAGATAAATTATGTAAGGTGGATCGAAGTTAAGAAGTGTTTGATAAATTAAAACTATTAATCATATCTGCTTTTAAATGAGACATTATTTCTACGGTCTGAACAAAAGACATCATGTTTCAAAGCTGATAGTAACCGACACACTTGTACATTTCGTAATATGGTTGCTTCATTCTCAGTTTTGCATCGCACTGTATCTGATTGCTTAGAGTGAAAACCTCACGTAAAGACTATTTTACGTGATTGCGTGGTAACTAAAACTAAGTAGGTATAATTATACAGGAAAATAGACGCGGCACCTACTTATAATGATTACTAATTATCACTATACCTGATCTATCTTTTCATGTTGCGTGGTGTTTAAATTGTAAGTTTTGAAGGAAAGATACTAAAGATACAGATAGCTATAGAAGTTTTAAGTAAGAATCTATCTCTCTCCGTAGATTATAGTAGGTATAAATAATGGAAGCTGGATGTCCTAGATTTTTTTGTGAATTGGATAAATGATTACCGCCATAAATTGCTAGACCTATAAATCGATACAGTTGTGCCTTTTGCCATTAGGGTGAGCAGAGATACCACGTTGCTTTTGCTACAATTGCTAAATCGTGGCATACACCAGTTTCGCTACTTTATTAGCGCTAAATAATAAATTAATTTGCCCAAAAATAATATTTGAGTCAACAACCAAAGTCATAATATTGTTCATTGCTATAGTGAAATGTTGAATGTAGTCAGAACTCCAGAGATTTACTACACTTGAAATTATTTAAGAAGTACGATTTGACAGATCTCTGGATTCATGGAAGGTAACTAGGCACTATTGAAAGGATACATGAAACTGTTATAAATTAAGTTAAACCATTTCTAAATACGTATTAACTTATAATAGTAAGTATAAAAAATATGGTGTGACATATTTCACTTTAAATTACTACAAATATTTTGAGAATTGCTACAAATAATTTAAAATAAGACGTGATTCTTCATTTTTCGAAATCTCGTGTGACAGCTACGTCATATCGTTCTTATTTTTTCATTTGAGTGTTGCGGTTGTGTTCTCTATGGTTGTTACATTTTAATCGTATGGAGTTTATGTCAACTCGTTACGTTTATGGTCGGCGTTGCCAGAATGTAACTTTTGTAATATTTTGTATTTCTTTTTACCCTCTCATGTTTCTTCTAAGTAATACAAATCAAAATATTGTTTACATTTTACTTTTGCCGTATCGCATACTAGAGACAACAATACTAGATTATATTAGATTGATTGTGAAAATGCACCTCTTAGATTATTTGGCCTATCATCATCATCATGCGCGTGGAGATGTATTTTCCTAATTGCATCTGAGACCAAGGCAAGGCAAGGCAAATTTTTATGTTTCAATTTTTACTGAGCCGCGTGGTTCCCGGTAGGAGCCGCGTGGTTTCCGGCAGAGTAGAACTTGGGTCACCCCATCTCTTCCTATGCGGTGTCGTACCAGGTGACTAAGGGATAGGGCTGTTTAACACCAGAGTCCAGACAGATATATACAGCCATGACTCAGCCTCAGATGCATAGCTCGAGTCAACAATAGTGCCATAATATGGCAATAGGCTCAATCCCTATTACGTGGGACCGAATAACTACAAGTATCTACCTATATAACTATTATTTTTTATTATTACATTTTGATCGTATGGAACCTCCATTATGTTCTCCTCTATTCGTTGCGTTTATGGTATAGTATAGCACTGGCTGGACACATGTCTTGAACCTAAACCGGCGTGGAGGGAAATGTTCGCGCATGTGCACTATCGGAGAAAAAAATGTAACCATAATATTCTGTATTTTCCGTTTCTAATATTTTTCGCACGAACCATTCAAAATGTTCATTTTAAATTGCCAGTTGCCAATAAAAAAGGTGGATTCGCTTTTCTATCTTAATATATTTGTACAATTTAAATTATTTACGTTTTATTGTTACAAACTTCAATAGCTTATATGTATTATTATAGCTGAATATTCTGAACAATTCTGCGAACCCCCTCAAAGGATTCAGGCGTGATGTTCAATCGCGGCTGATTTCCTGGTATTTTTTTAAGAGTTCCTTGGTCTAATCTCGGAAACCCATCGTCAGATCTTTACGAAATTTAGATGGGACCATTTCGGAATACTGTACTGCCGAACTAAAGAGGTATAATAATGATACCCATGTTTTCATTAAGCCTAACAGAGGTACTAATCCTAATATCAATACTAGATATATTATATGATTAATCAGTGTTGCCAGGGCCAGATAGTCTAATGTAAACGTAAACAAGATAGCTTAAAAAGTTACATATCGAGGACAAAGTAAGGTTCTTTTATGGTATGAAACTCCTGTCGGATAATTATATAGCGCGGTGGGGTAGTTATGACGAATAGTTTTATTTATTTACAAATTACAATGTTACAAAAGTTACATTCGGGCAACGTTGCGATTAATCTTTTGTTACCTGAATCGATTATTCTGACAATTGATTTGAGACACTCCAACCCTAGACTATAAACGTCAAATCGTATCTTTTAAATAATTATAACTGTATGTGTGAATAGAATATGATTTTTATGGTCATGAATAAATGAATAGATACTAGACAACCATAGCGTCTATTCCGTATTTCACTTGCACATGCAATGTAATCGAATGCCTTAAAGTAGATACGCCACTAATATTATTCTATTATGTTCTTTAAATTATTTTTGTATATACATAATATGCCTAAGTGTCTGGTTTCCTGATTTAATAAAAAATAACATTTCTTCTAGTTGGCCTTACCGCTGAACAATCAATAAAAGGAAAGGTGACGGCATCTGTATACTGAATCAGCCTTGGAAAATTAGTTATTATTTTAATTTTTGAAAATCTGTAATTCAGTGAAGTTGTAAAGTTAGGTACCTATAGTCAGCATCAGAACGATCCTGCCTGCAAAGTCTCAAAATGATCTTATTACCAAAATATTAAGAAGAAATCCAACTGTATTATTGATTTAAATTGTATAATTGTGCGAACTAAAGGTGTATACCAAAAAAATATCAGACGAATCAGTCAACACGAAGGGGTGAAACCAAGGCATTTTGAAGACTAAAAACCGAAATCGAACCAAAGTCAGTTAGGAAGCCTAGATATTTGTTCAATGTGTGTGTGTGTGTGTGTGTGTTTTTATAAAATGTCGCTACATGATTGTTTCCCTGTATTTAAGTACCTAACCGAATGAAGTATATATCTGTACTTAGAAATAATTATACAGGTAGGAAAGCTAATAGGTACCTACTTTATGAAATATTATCTAACATAACTCGCCCATTTCCGGTGAGTAAAGATAAACACGCGATATGCGCACGCGCCTTATATTCATGTATTGTTCCGTACGAGGAACATCGACATTCAATACAATAGGATTTCCCTATGACGTATATTTAAAATGCACATCGTAAGAGTTCATTTTTATTTTCTTTTTCCTCTAAAAATATTTTTTGTTAATCGATTTATTAAGTTGATGGACATCATTACGGTAATTACTATTAACCCTTTGACTAGTAGGCACATAATATAGTGTTTATTTGGTGTTAGTTTCACCCTCACAAATATTCGACTCACCCCTCTTTGGCATATCGATTTGACCCTTCGCAAGAAGAGGATAAAAACATCTACCTACCTGATACATTCAGAAGTTTAAGCGAATATCACTTTTATAATTGAAACAATAGGACTTTGCCATGCAAACCATAGCTGCTGAAAAGTAGCCGAAACGTTGAGCTCAAAGTAAATAATAAAAAAAATCGCTATATAATCCACCTTTTAAAAAAATAATTTAGTATATGACGGACCATTATAGATATTAGGTACCTTACATTTCAAAAATAACTACCATTTGGGCATTTTTACCAGATTCTGTGCACTTTTACTAAATGAAAACCTTGTAATACTTCGCTCTACACGGAATTAACTTCTTAAGACCTCATGAACACGAACCCCAGTACTAACTAGCAATTAATATAAACATTATTATGTGCCTGTATTGCATTTGTATTCCTTCAATAGGACAATAGGTTATCCAATCTATTGTGTAGGACATCAATACTTGGATACTTGCACATTGATATAAATAAGTAATAGCTAATGTGTAGCATTAACCTTAGATACACAATTACACATTATACATAATATACACAATTATACATTCTACAAGATATCGCGTATCGATATTATTATTAGCACTTAGGTGGAACGTTTTCAAGGAAAACAAGTGAGTAACTGGATGAAATCTGAGCCTTGAGAATATTGCTAGTAAAATATAGCAACTTTACGTATGTATTGCATATTGCATTGCTAATGTACTTTTCTAGCCTTTTTTGATAGATGATTATGGAATAGCTACCAATAAAAATATTTAAAAGAAAGATGTGTTACGTTCATACCGAGGACGAAGCAAGGCGTGTTAAAATATCCATATTCCGTTCGACACAGAGAATTGGAGATATACACCCTATATTTCATTCTCCTTTCTCACTCGGAACACGAAAACTTGACAGAGTTACTGAGCGGTGTTCAGTTAAGGCTATTAATTTTTTTCTGCTTCTAGATTCTAGCTTAAAAAAGATCGAAAAAGTTAACATTCAACACTGCCGTATTGGAACTAAACAGCATACTGATCGCATAACTTACTTAATAATTTTTAACAAAAAAATTACGGTCTCAAACTATAACCGCTCCATGGTGAACTATGGTATCTGCAGGCTAATAATAGATCACCCCAACTATTCTGGGCTCCTTGGTACACCAGTAATGAAGACAAATATTAGCTCAGTTCAGCCAATATTCATTTACTTCAACGAATTTTGTAATTTTAAATGAAGGAATTACTCTTTAAAGAAACCAATAATGATGTGGGTCTATACGACACATAATAGGTATATGAACGTTTGAATATGAATTCGATGCTCGGTTTGTGGTTTGCCTGTTTTATTTTATTAGCGTCTCATTAAGTAGGTAGCTACAATAGAAAAACATCATTAATAATAAATTAATAACTCATTGATTTACTGATTCACACAATTTATTTTCAAGTCACTTATCATTTTTTATTGGTAGGTATGAGGGTTTTCCGACAGCGACTGCCGTCTGAACTCCCAACCTTGAGATGAAAACCTATGCCAGAGCCTATGGCTGTTTAGCAAGCGCGTTGGCTTGCAGTTTGCAGGTGAAATTGGCTCCATGAGTCTGAAGAATGTTTGTAGGGTTGTCTACACCTCGAGGTACGTCATTTCAGCATTTATTTTATAAGACACGTCAATTTGACCTCACCTCGTCTGGAGGTAAGCTGAAGGCAAAGTCCCGGAAAAGGGTCACCAATATAGACACGTACCATGTTACAATGGTAGCACTCAGCTTGGCGCCCTCATCAGATGCTTTTTCCCGCCCGCATATAGAACGCGGGACTGTAGGAAGAGAGGAGAAATACTGCAGAGAAACACATCTCTATTTATGAACAAGAAAGAGATCGAATTAATTTATTCAAAACTGTCATTTACTTGTATTTCATGAAACTGAAGCCATCCATTTAAAAAATTAAGGTTGCACAAACATCTGAGAAAACACAGATGTTTTAAGGAATATTGTAATGTAGGTTCCAAATAGATTAGATAATATTTATTAGAGATGGGCAAACATTTTGGAGTTTCAGTATGAATATGTGTCCTTGACATCTTTGACCTAGTAAATAACGCCAGTAGGTCAGTTTTGTGATATTTGCACACATATTAAATTTAGCCGTTCCAGGCGAAGTGTAATGTGTTAACGAGTGTTGTTTTCTATGCATGATTTTTTACTATTTGGATATAAATAACAGCTCATAACAAAAGCTATTTTTAGTCCAGAAAGTAACAAAGTATGTGGAAACAATAAAGCTATAGCCATGAATTGTTTTAAGATTCTGTGTCGCTACATTAGCACTAACTATAAAATTATTTTCATAGCTTAAAGACAAATTTTATTTACCTGTACATATAATATCAAAGGCACTATTAGACCTTATAGGCATACACAGCTGACAATGAACACGAACCCACACTATTTATAGTATTTAACTAACTATAATAAAACAGGTTTGGTGGTTATCACTTATAGAAGGAAGTATTTACAATTAATGGTTTGCCTGTTCTGTTTTTGTACAATTCCTACACATGAACCCGAATGCCAATGATTTTAGTGATGATTGATTGTTGATTTCGGAGCAAGAACAAAATCAAAACATAAAGGCAACAAATATGTCAAAGAATACTAGTAACCAAATTTACTAGTGTATCACTATCCGCTTATCCCTCCAGCTAAGTTTTTTTTAAAGAATATTAGCATTCGAAATTACTAATATTCGCTCTAACCCCTCCGGCTAAGATAAATTGATTGTGTTAAAATTGGTTCACGGAGGTACCTAGTGTGATGGCCAGGATTCGAACCCGGGACCTTTCGGTCGTTAGGCCGACTCCTGAGCCCCTAACCACTGAGCTACCGACGCTTCTATATTTTTTTGCTTGTGATTAATTACTTGTGATAGACAAAAATGTACTTACATAGGTATCTATTGTAATGACCAGGGTATGCGTCTAGTATGCCATTAATGATGTTCATTAATTCTAGGTGCAGCGAGATCTACCTTCAATCCAGAAGTGTCGGAATGTATGGAATGTCGGAATCCAATAAATACCGTGATAATCCCGGTGAACGTCTTGTATAAATATGTAATAACATATTTTTTACATCGCTTTGATGATTGAATACGTACGGTTTCTTTGATATTGATGTTCATGATAAAACCGTCATTGTTCATTTCAAAAGAGACGTTACGGATATCAATATACAATAGTACTATATTAGATGCATACTGATGTGCTGTAGTATTGACTACGTCAAATTATACAGATAAACAGTTGGAGGTACGTTAACATTCATTATCGATTGTATATGTCGCATCCCTACGACATCACATAATAAAAACAGAGATTTGATCAAATCTCTACGTGATTCGATCAAAACCCGGCGATATTAAAACAGGAACACTAATTTAGAACTTATCTTTAGACAAAGCACTTTTAAATATAATACTAGCTGTCCCGGCGAACTACGTACCGCCATATTTTCCCCGTTCCCGCTGCACCTATTTTCTCATCCTTTAAACCTTCCCTGGACACCCACAAATATTTCGAGACTAAAATTAGCCAAATCGGTTCAGCCGTTCTTGAGTTATAAAATAACAACGAAAAGTGGCATTGATTTTTATATATTAGAAGACTAGCTGTCCCGGCGAACTTCGTACCGCCATATTTTTCCCGTTCCCGCTCCACCTATTTTCTCATCCTTTAAACCTTCCCTGGACATCCACGAATATTTCAAGACTAAAATTGGCCAAATCGGTTCAGCCGTTCTTGAGTTATAAACTAACAACGAAAAGTGGCATTGATTTTTATATATTAGATAGATTTTACGTTTCATCGCTTTCCAAAAATATGAAACCGTAGACCCAGCTATGGATAGTTTAGATTAGGTTAGTACAGTCAGCCAGAGTGTGCCAAATTGTCAGAAAAATGTTCTGACAGCCCTATTATAGGTGGAACTAAAAAAACATTATCACATAACAATACAAGCGAAAGTTGAAATTAAATTACCATTTCACACAAAACCACTTATCAAACTCATAACGTCACGTCATATTAAATACATTTTGGTTACTGTATTTTAATTACAACGATCTTATCTTCAATCTGCAGATTTTACGGTAATTGAATCTGCTGTTAATTTTCTACCTAAAGAAGGATGAAACGGCAAAGAGACTTGACTGTATGTATGTAAAGAAGGGTGTACTGGGTGTACTTATACGTATAGGGTTCCACCAAGATCTTGAGAACCCAAACCAACCTCTCCTGCAACCCTTCTAATTAACAAACGTGACTCTGGTGAAGGCTTTTATCTCGGGGTTGGGAGGTCGGACGGCAGTTGTAACTTCCATGAACAAAGCCAATAATCTTGATATTATTGTAGAATACAGTTCTAATGGTGAATGTAATCATTAGGGATGATTCATTATTATTTCGAAAGGTAATGCAACACTTGAGAACATGTTATGCAACATATTTAGAAATGTAGGTCTGTAATTAATATAATATTGCATTGCACATTCTACGTATACTATTATAAAATTGAAAATTAGTGGTCTGTATTATGAAATAAGTAATATCTTATAAAATAAGTAATAACTACTCTCTTTTTAAGTAAAACACCATATTAGTTGAAATTGTATTGTCATCCGAACAAAAAGTGTGTACCTACCTACCAAATATTAGATCAATCGACTGATTGAGTCAACAGGAAGGGAATTAAATAAAACTCCAATCACAAAATTTGATCCACCAACATGCTAATCACACTTAATAAAACCACTTAAAAAGACTTAGGTCAAGTTAACAATTCTGAATTCAAAAATATTTTTGGAATTACCTAGGTAGGTATGTCTCTTATTGTTTATTTGCAATGGACGACAATTGGTTTATTAAGAGGTATGACCGTTAACCGCCACGTGTGGTATGAAACAATCCATGACCCAAAATATTCTGCTAGAAACATTTTCCTCCTTCCATCTAATGGAACAACAGTTAAACAAGTCAGGAGTTTCGCTCGTTAACCTATTACTGCTGAAATACACTCTCACATAGACTGTTAGATTTATCTGTTATTGAATACCAACTGCTAGCCCAACTTCTACTCAAAGTTTGTGATTTCCAGAAAGATAATATGGGAATAGATTGTCTCGGTAATTTATAGTGCACGAATTTATACCAAGCACACTATGAATTCTACCGATTCAGCTTGTTTCCTTCTTCCTACAGTTCCTACAATCTCGGATCTTTAAAACATGACTTGAAAAAGTATCTAACACCATCATTGTAGGATTGTTGGCATCTTCGCCTTTCAATTTACTATAAGAAAAGCTATTGTGTTTTTACTACGTTCGATTGCTCTTTTTTTAAATAATTGTACTGTACGTCAATATGACTTCACCCAGTCCGATGATAAGTGAATGACGTCTGTAATTATGGCCAGGCGCCGGTGATATAAAGGACAACAATGCTAAAATGATGGGCCCCAGTTTAATGACGTCGATAGAGGCTTTTTCACTTCATGGAAAGAAACTAAGACTGTAGGAGGACGGAAATCCATTGTTTGCAAAAAAAAAGTTCACGTCGCTGTGGAGCGGCAAATAGAAGACCCAAAAAGATTTGAGCTAACCGCTCTAACTTCTGTGAAGAAGAAAAATAACTTTTATATTATAATTTATAGGTATAAAAACTATTTGTTATTGTGGATCACAGATACCAGGTTATGCCATCGTAGTATCTAAGTTGATGAGATTTAAAAACAAATTAGGAGCTGACATATTTTAGTATGCAAGTAATTGCCGATAAAGTGCAACGCTTAAGCAGCAGTTTTATTTGCATCATATGGGAGCGACACATCAGCCCTGCACATTCTGATTATGAGGATAAAAATAAATAGACTATAAAGACAAAAATAAACATAAGTATAGGCATTATCGTTAATACAACACCTAACATAATAGACAATTTCAAGAAAACCGCGAATTGTAATTGCAGTATTGCAAAGCGAACGTTATGGGAAACGTTCTCACATTCTTGTCGGCCTCACATTTCACTTTCTTACAATTAGGCCGTACACCCTAATTACACTGCGTCGACAGCTAATGATCACTTGTCTCTTTTTACAGGCCACCATGTCATCAAACGCTATTTTTAAAGAGCTTATGAGACTGATCTTAGATAATAAAAATTTAAACTTATGCTGTTTTGAGCTGCACCTAGCCGATTCAACTGTCGCTATATGTAAGTTCGATTAAATTTAACTAATCACTATTACCAGTAGAGAATTATGCCTTAAATTTTAATGTATGTACAATTCATTAAATTTTAATGAATAATTCAAATATCAGAAAATTTATGTCGGCATTGGGTCCATTCATGTCGGTTTTAGGAGTCTATGCTTGAACAGTGTAGAGCCGCAGCGGAGGCAATTGATACATTGCTTTTCAAACGATAGTACCCGTGGCCGAATTTCCTAGCCGTAGCCTTGCTAACACTCGTGTTTATGCTAATAACAGAATAGCGTAAGTAACACAGCCCGTTGACCGAGAAGGACATTACTGTTTACGCCATTCTCTAAGCTAATTGCATAACTGTACCATCTTTACGATGTGTGTTCATATTGGTGTGAACATATGTGTGACACTTTTTGCAATGAATTTTCTAGAGGATAGACGATAAACGTGAATTATGAGTTTACTTATTGTCTTTCATGTTAGCAGTTTCTTCCAAGTTACAAACCTAACTGGTTTTTTTTCTTTATCTTTGTGGCTGAACGGGGTAGTGCTATGGATTGGGTAACTTTGTTTTCATAATAGAACGTTATTATCTTAGAGTATAATGTATACTCTAAGGTTATAATATAGAAAGACGATGACTAAGAGTGTTGATATAATTAAAGCCAGTATGAGGTAGGTATAGGAGAATTTTGTGATCCAAACATATGGTATCCTATGGGACGATGCACGTCGAGTATAAAACAGCCGCAAGACCAAAGTTCGCGGTCATCATGGAACAGGGCAAGACTGTCTATCTGACTGTCAGTCTCACGAGAAGCAAGAATGTATGAAAAAAAAATCGACCACATCTACTGCAAAACCGTAAGATGACTCCTTGTTTTGTAGAGTCTGAGTACCGAAGCTGGGGTCAAATCGAAAAGCAGAAATAAAGTAGTAAACGTAGACATCAAAATGAATATATATGTATTATGTTTTACTAATACATTTGTAGGTACAATAGCCAATTACCTAATAACACCAACTCTTTAATATAGGTCAAGAAATAAATCGTAGATACCACGAATTCCATACAAAATTAACACATTTCAACTTGCATTCTACAGATTTGATTAGCAACAAATTTATGACATCCCAAGGCAACTTTGGCGTAAATATTTGCGGTTTTGAATCGTAATTTATTGTTTGGTATTCGGGACTATTACGAGAGTGACCCAAAACTGCCTCGGTGAGTTTTCATCATGTCAGAACGAGAGTAACAGACGCTCGTGTCAACTTTCTCTGGTGGCATTCTATTTCAGTACTGCGCGGCATAATTTTTTATCATCCCATTAACTGCTCGCACATCTGTGAAAACGGAAAAACTCCATTGTCTGACGTAAGAGTAAACACAATTCAATTTAA
Organism: Eilema depressum; assembly: GCA_914767945.1. NCBI lineage: Eukaryota > Metazoa > Arthropoda > Insecta > Lepidoptera > Erebidae > Eilema > Eilema depressum. The sequence goes on from OU612026.1 coordinate 10,296,165, forward strand.
ATCTTGGCAGGAAAAAGTTATTAGGACATAAATTCCATAGTGATTCATTTTTGTGGTTTAGCTCTTAGCTTTTCATCTACCTATATATTGTGATAAAATTTTAAATTAGTTATTTATGTCTGTGCATTGGAGATATTTAAAAAAGATATTTCGGTAATGTTAAATTAACGATCTTCTACACAAATTGTATTTTTTTTCTAAAACTTGTCTGTTTGTTGCCCGATGAATGTAAAAACCAGTAATTATATAAAAACATATTAGTGAGGTTTTTATATGTACTTAATACAAAACTCTCGGTCAGACTTAAAGTCTGCCGTATTGTTAATTGTAATTGGTTGAGTAAAACTAAAAATAGGACAACAGCCCCCCTAGATAAGTGGCAATTCGTTGCTTGGCGTATCATGGAATAAAATGACGAATGTATAGGATTTGACGTTTTGACATTCGTTTACGCCTGTCATATCCTACGTCACTTCCCATACATTTGGCATTCTATTCTAAAAAAAACGACGGCCGACGAATTGCCACTTGTCTAGAGGGGCAGGACTAATATACGACAACAGATATCCACGCGGGCGGAGCCGTGGGCATCGGGTAAGATAGGTAAGACTAAATTAAAGATGAAAAAACGATTGATGCAATAAATATTCGCACTAGATAAGTTATGACAGAACAATACACACGAAACCACTTCAAATAATTTGAATCCACTTACTCACTGAGGCACTTGTATACATATTCTGAAAGGGTAAACAAAAATGTACTCTCGTCTCTACAGGAATTTGTTTATTCATATGATCTTGCAATGGAAATATTTAACATACTGTTTTTTGTAATGCCTGTTCTAAACTACATTTAGTACATGTTGAGCTTTCACAAAAATAAAACATGTATTATCTACTACTGTAAGCCTTATTTTAATTTATTTGTCTGCTCATCAAAATAACCTATAGGTATCGTCATTCTAATCATTATTATCAAATCTAATCAGAATTAAAATGATGATATAAGTGCCTCTAAGTACCTAATACCACTTCTAATCAAATCATCTGTAATGAAAAACAAATAAATAACTCTATTAAAATCTCTCTGTGTAGATCATTTCACTTTCACGTGCATTAAATAAATTGTTATCAATTTGTAAATATACAATTATTATAAGTCATAAAGAAGTACAAACAGGTTTTTTGAAATATACAACTAAATCTCTAATCAAATTGCATTACTGATATTTTAATATGTTCCATTGTTATATTCGTTTCTGCAAGTCATTAGAACTTTATTTCCATTAAGTAGGTATACTTTCAATACTCTACTAACCTTTCCGTGATCCTTTGATCTACATAGAAAATCTATATTCAAAATATAATTGGCCGCATGAAAGACAAAATTAAAACTGACATAATCTGTTATTAGATTAAAATTATTATACTCTGACATGCACTAAGTCGAAAATATCTTTAATCTAGTTTTAAACTAGTATTCAGTTCAATGTCGTACATATTACTACTTCCTATTATCCAATATTATTAGGACACTTTAAATCGTGTCACATTTTGCCCCTGAAAATCTAGCACCGATTGAACGACTACAATATCGTGTTCAGTTCATGCTTCATTAAACATCAAAGAGTTGCCTCTCGATTAGTTCAATAATCGATTATTTGCCTATTCTATTCTAAAGTCACATACGTGTTTGTTGTACAATATAGATTACACGGTTTGTTACGCAAATTCATTGGTTCGTATTAAAAAGATAACTAGCTTGAAATACTACAGAAGACGTGTTTGCTTAGAGTAATGTATACTCTCAAGCCTGTTTACCCGTAATATCTCCTTCTGATACATAATTTGACGAGAAAGAAAAAGCAATATAGCGTAGCTAACACTTTTAAATGAAAGATTTTAAACTTACAGTTTCAAGCTTGCTTAGATCCTTAGACTATATACAAACTCTATACCTAGACGCATGCACACGTTGACAGTTTAAAGAACAATTATTGACATTAGTTTACTCACACAAAATGGGTTTTCACACCATTTTTAGCGATGCATTTTGTTAGGAGAGCTGTGTCTATCTATAGATCCGATTCTCAGCACTCCATGGATTCACCGTGCGGTCGCCGGGTCCATAGCGTGATACAGAGAGGAACACCGTGACGGCGACTGGGACTTGCGACCCAGATTTAGGTTTAGGGTGGCCACCTTGTGATGCATCAGCGCTCACCTCCACCGTCAGTAGTGTTCCCCCCCTACCTATCCAAATTTGGTAAGATCCTATCAATGCCGCTTTTGATATTCGATTTAGTAAAGAGCTTACTGAAGCTTTTGGCAATCCGAGGTCTTTAAGTAAGTTGTACAGGGATTTAGCTGGAATTCCCCTTGCTCCTACTTCTACGGCGGCGTAGAGTTTAACCACGTAGCCGTTTTTGGTTAACTCGTTAGTCAAGTCAAAGTATTTGTTTGTCTTTATAGCGTATATAGTCTAAGTATACTCGTATATCTATGCCAGCATGACACAATACCTACTTAATATAAATTGCATAAACGAAAACCCAAACCGAGAATTACTTAAGTTGATAACAGCGATGCCAAGAAAGTTTGTAATGTTTACTTTAAATATTTTAAAATTTCCTTAAAAAATATATTTTTAAGTGTATGACCTAGATAATACGATTTGGATGGAATGAAAATATAACAAATGTTGTTATAGCTGTGACGTAACTAAGTTATCTTAGTGCCTACACAAAATACTAAGTTATACAAAACACAGCTGCCCGTTTTCTACTGTGGGACCAACCTACTCAACAAGTTGTACAGGTATAAATGTTTACCTAATTGTGTACAAAACCCGTAGGCTCGCACACAATGAAACCACACCTGTTACAACCTACTGTATTCCATCTCTGCATTGGTTTGATATGAAACAACATCTAAAAGACCTGCACTTAGAGGAATGTAACGACTTCATGTTTTCTGTTCATAATAATGGAATGCTGCAAACTACACACTTACAAGCTATACTATCGTACTGTAAGCGTATCAAAAACAATTACGAGAGCAAATACATATCTGTTCGTTGAACCACATCCAATAGCCTGTAATCGCTTATTACTGTGCCTCGCCCATATCTCTACAACTGGGATTGGTATTTGACCTTGTGCTACGAAAGCCGCTTTTATATGCCAGGTGGATATGTGGACACTGGACACTGGATACAATTTTGATAATATTTATTCGCTATTACTATTACAGTGGATTCCAGCCGTTTTCTGCTCGTTGGAATTATGGAGAATAAGATAAATATAAATATGAATATGTCCTAGTACCTATGATTATGTATGCCAATATAAATGTAGGTGTATTTCACCTTCGTTGATAGTGAAGAGCATTCGATATCACGTATCCTTGTGGTATCACGTATCAAGCATTGTGAAAATCTCTATTCACTAAGAGAAATAAAACAATGTCAAAATAAAATTATCTGAGTACCACAGTATAATATTAAAGGACGTCTTGGTCTTGGGTTGTTCCTTGAAATAAAAATCGACCTATATTCAGATTTATTTCATCTTTCTGGTATGAAACATAAAATCAAAGTCACTATGCTTGAGGCTGTCCCAACAGTTATATATTTAGGCAAACAAACAACTTGACAAACAGGCAAACAAATTGACATTCTGCAATTAAAATATATAGGAAAAGTTAGCATATCCAATATTCTTGTCATCTTTTGTAAATAACATTTAGTTACAAATCACATCTCATAATAATAGATGACAAAGACAGTTGGCTCGGTTCATCGCTCACTGAAGGTTCTCATTCAGAGTTAATTAAGGCCACGTTAACAGCAAATCGTTTGCTATAAAACAATCACTACAATCATTAAGTTCCAGTTGGTTCTTCGTATTTTATACGAACAAAAATAATTTGTGACGTTTGTACGTGCAGATGTATCTGAAATCTATTTAAACAAAACAATGTGATTTTAAAATGCTTATTATTTTTGACGATTAATAAATGCTTGTTTTAGTGTTTTGATATAGGTGTGTAACATTCTGTGCTCTTTTTACGTTACCTATTACAATATGATTGATTTATCCCATTTGTAAAACTCCTTGGTGTACAACAAAGAATGTGTTATATTAAGTCAGATGTTATTCAGAAAATTTTATCTCTTTACAGAACAGAATATTGTTTACTTGCATAGGTAACAGTATCTTCTGAGAATCTCAAAGTAGGGATAGGAGTTGAATGAACGAACAGTTTATTTAGACTGTTTATTTCTCATAAACGGTAAACTAGTTTATAGTGTACAGATAAACTGGTTTACTCATGAACGACATTCATTTTGTGCACTGTGAGTGCGAACGAGACCGGTTGACGCGAAGCGACGATAAGCGCGCCTTCCGAGTAAACACGAACTAACCCGAAGGATTACGAAGTACGTAGTACCAAGGACACAGACAATCTGTGAATGCATAGTTCGAGGCGTACCTACTTCGTAATACTTCGTTCTTGTCACACTTGATAGATTTTATGACTACCTATCTCTCTCTTCCGATCGGCACGTGCTAAGGAAAAGGACAATCTTCATTTGCGGTCTGGACGTATAGTTTTAAACTCTATTGCCATAGTAATAGAATATGCATCTGTATTATTCGTATACAAAAATGTTTAGCATTTCATTTGTTTACATTACATTATTTTTTTAGTTATCAAATAATAATAACAAAAAAAAAGGGAAAGATCGTGGGTTCGAGTCTCCTGCCCGAGTATTGATTTCGCTTTTTCCAATTTAAAATAATTTGTTTAGTTTAGCATACTAAATGCATTAAAATTATCTCAAAAAGAAAAAAGCTTCTAAATTCATATATTTATGTAATCATATAGTTATTATTATTTATTAGTTAGCCTGCCAGTCCTAAGCCTGGAAAAAGTATGAAGGAAAGTTCATTTTAAATAATAGTCGTTGTTCGATTAGCACGTAGTCAACAATTCAATCAAGTTCATCGAAACTAGTTCAAGGAAATTGGTCGAAAATTCAGCAGTTTATTCTATAGTCATCAATTCAATATCATGGAGTCGCAGTAAACTAGTCGAAAAAAAAATCGTTTTATGCACTAGTTTATTGTTGACGATAATCGGTCTAGTTTCGTTTACTAAAAATGCGTCAACGACCCATTCCTATCTCAAAGTAATCCTGGTAAATCCCAGCTACAGTATAATATGAACTTTCATACAAACAAATAGAGTAATTTGGGAAAAACTAACTAATAAATCTATGCGCGTAATAAAATAGCAAAGAAAAAGTAAAAAGTGCGGTTCTTAGAATTTGAGAGCGTGTTTCGTCTGGTTAATGAGTGTATGTATGTTTTTCATACCATGAGCGTAGATGTGGGTGGAATATAGCCATAAAATTGGTTTATTTTTAATTTCTAAATTTTGCTGTAAATTTTATTAATGCGTAAAAGGTTATTTTTAGCTCTTCACGGTTATATTTCAATGACTAGGTAAAAACTTCAAACACTTGCTGAGGAACATTGTATTGTTAATTGAACGCATTGTGAAAGTAATCGCGTTTGCTACTATAAGTACGTAGCGTTGTTTTACTTGTGTTCCACAAGCGTGACAATTGTTCCGGGTACGTGTACCTACTTCATTTCTCTATCTAATATTTTATACCTATAGACTTCTAGTCACAAATCGGAGAAAAGTCAGCAAAATAACTATCATTTGTGGACCCCTATGGGAGGCCACTATTGTTCTTAAAATCCACTAATAGACGGAACAAATAGGGGTAAAAATTGTAACATTTTGGGTCTAACACCTCCTGCCAGGTATACGTCGAGACCAGTTATTCTGTATATTGACATAATAATTGATGTACAAACGATTTGTGTCTATAATATCGCACCACAACAATGATTGAATATCTATATTTGCCCTAAAACTTACCACGTGCAAGAAACCACGGGAGGCATCTAGTTTACATGTATTTTGTAAACAAACTTATTCGTTATGTTTATTAATATTATATAAATATGTTCAAACCTCATTTTGTGACTAAAGTTATCCTGGGCAGAAGCCAAATAACCATAAGATGTGTTCAAGCTGTATGTTCAAGCCGTAATCTTTATTTTGTATCTACTATATGAATACTATATTTAGAATAAGATGCACCAACGGCGTAGTTACTTTGTTGTTGTATTATTTTGATCTCTATGATCTATGATGCACATTTATATTCTCACAAATAAGGGAGAACCAAGTTTCGACTTTTATCGGAATACATTTTATCCATATCCATAGTTCGAAATCTTGTATAAGTCACCCTTTCTACTAGCATTGCTTACTACTCTAACTTGTTCAGTTTCTTTTCTTTTCTCCTTTTTTTATAATGTTTGTTTTTTGTTTTTCATAATCGGGATTAATTATGCAGAATTTAAAAGATCAATATCAACTTTCCTGCTACATAACTTCAATGTACAGTGTGTACACTAACTTTTATCTTCATCGTGATGGAATCAGTCGATTCTCAGATAAAGCTTAGCCTCTCTATTGTACATTGCACAAGGAAGATCGTAATGGAAATAATGTCGTTAAAAGCATTTTATTGCCATTGTCGGTGTCGTCTCACAAATGCACTAATGTTTAGTTACTATGGCGTTAATAGACTTGAGCGTCTGGATCTGAAAGCCTAATAAGTATTTTGAGTAACACAGATGAAATAAACTAACAGTACAAAATTCTGTGTCTACCAGATCTTATGAATTTAAACGATCTAAGATGAATGTCTTAATTCTTAGAATTTGATCAATATTAGTTTTCATAACCATTTAGAATACGACTGACGAGTTAAAAAAACTGAAGGGTTTATGAAAGTGACCAGTTATAACCAGTAATAACCAAACTGGTAATTTAGGTAAACTAACGAGTAGTGAGCTAAGCCATTCGGTAACCCAAAGCATCAGTATTATAATACCAATATACCGTGACCAAAAGTCTACTTAGGTATGCATAGGTCCAGCTGTAACGGAGGATTACCATTCTAGCTCATGCCTCAAACCTGTGTACCCTACCGTGGCGAACTTGCTCTAAACAGAATACTTGGTGATAATCAGCCCCCCTAGACAAAATGGTAGGTCGTTCTATTCCCAGACAAATTCCATTCATTCGTCATTCTATACTACAATTGCCAACTTAACTTAGTCATTCTTCAACCCAGGTTCACAGAAACAGAATACCTACAAACAAAGCTAACGATGCACCAGTAGAGCAGTGCCTGTTTGTGTTTATGAGACAATAACGTGTCATCCTAATCCAAGTAGGTAGTTAATGGTGATGTTCATCTGATTTCACTTCTAAATATCTGAGGCCACACTAATTTCACCAAAGCTAGTTAATTAAACTATGAGCTGGCCCCAATATCCTTGTGAAGTAAGGTAAGAGGATATAAATATTTACCGATTTGCCATTTTTCTGCCGAATATCAATAGATTATACATAGTTTCACTTTTTCGCCTCCATATGTGGCACTCGCACAAAATTCACGAATTCTAACATCCTTTCACTGTATTTGCATAACGAAACGAAGCTAATTTGTTGACTTGCATCTAGCAGTGAAGACTAAAGACCGGTTAGTTTTTTATTTACATGTGTCTAACACGTAATGGTAATGTGGCTTATGGACGGTGAAATTCGTGAATAATATTGATTTGATGATTCGATCGCTTAATGCGATATACTTAAACATATTGGTATAGATAGATAAGTAATTCAATTTATGTAAATAGCGCATGCCAAAATGTATTTGTGGTTTACCTTACTACATTTCCTTTATACATTCCATTTTGTTATCGCCCATATAGTACGAGAGCCCACGACCAAAATTTTTGTCTCATAGCAATACAGCCAAAACCGCATCAAATCGATAGATACGATTATCCTGAACTCGAAAAAACCAATATCAGACATTTTCCGCGTAGCGTTTGATCTGACCGAATTTTCAAAATTGTCAAAGAATTTTACCGAACTGCATCATAGCAATATGTCTGATTTGCAGACTGTAGTTGAATGATAGTGCGTAGCGCAAACCTCATGTCTCATTTTTAATTTTTTTAAGTGATTTTACTCACTTAAAAATGAGACAAAAAAAATGTCTCATAGCAATACGTCTGAAAATCTTTTTTATTAGTAAATTTTGGTTATTTGATGCGAACAAAACAATTTTCAGACGGAAATGTGAACGCATTAAATTTTGAGACCGTTTTGAAAATGTTAACAAATTTTACCGATCGGTATCATAGCAATATATCTGAAAATTGTTGGACATGATAAAATAAGTTGTCCACATGTGCAAAAAAATTATATCAGACAAATTAAGTGTAGCATCTTCTCTATCAGACAACTTTTCGATACTCAACGTTTGGAGCAGCTGCTGAGTGAGCTGTATAATAGTAATAGTATAAGGAAGGGGCAGGAGCGTAAGAAGCGCTGAGGCTGTTGAAATTAAATACTGATTGATTTGATAGTTTTGGTTTTATTTAAAGCACACTTGAGTAACTACAAAAGAAATAAGTAATGACATCTGTCATCTGTCAAAGTACATATAATAGACAAGAGAGATTCTTGAATATCTATGAAGGCTGTAAATTTAAAAAAAACATTTTTGTACTTATTTTCGGTTTTGGGAGTATATGCTACACTTAAAGTGTCTGAAAACAGGTTTTTGGTAATCATGGCAGCAATACGAAAAGTTAAAAAAAAAATTATCCGTATTGCTATGATACAGGTCGGCTAAATTTGTTGACATTTTCAAAAATGCGCTCAGGCTATGTGCTACGCACAAAATGTCTGAAAACAAACTTTTTCGTAATACAATTATAAAATCTATGTACATTTTCATTATCAGACGTATTGCTATAATACCGACTGCCTTTTTTTTTGACACAGCAGAAATGGCCTCCCACGCAGTTGCTACACTTTCGACCGTTACTACACACCTAGTCGGGTTCAGAATCATACAATCTAACGATTTTATAGGGTTTTTGCCGTATTGCTATGAGACATGGTTTTGGTCGTGGGCTCTCGTACTAATAGGTAGGTACGTGGACACATAATTATATTCACGCCTATATACGCTGAAGGGTAAGCGTATGTTAACTAGAAGACATTATCCAGTTAGGTACCATTTTTAATATCAAGTAAGTACCTAAGTAGTATGTAAATACATATTATGCACAAAAAAGATATGCAATAAATATACCTTATGCTTGATGAAATGATAATCATATTCAATAAACTGGCAACGATCTGCTCCTATGTACCTAGGTACTTACTTGAAGAAAAAAACAGAGATTGCAATGAGCGATGCACCTACACCTCATCATGTTGTTCACGTATTGCATAGAGAGTGCACGTCCAGTTCACATTCGCCTTCGGACCGGTTCAAGTGCAGCTTTAGATATAAAAAGTGATAGTCATCGTGAGTTCGAGACCTAGCGCGATCAGTAGGTACAGCTTTCTTCAATAATGTTCGAAGAGGTACTGGTCAGACCAATGAAGAAATGACTCTGCAGTTAAGTGCTGATTCTACTTGGGATTTCCTATAATACTCGTATATCCATACTAATATTATAAATGCGAAAGTAACTCTGTCTGTCAGTGTCTGTTACGCTTTCACGCCTAAACCGATTTTCATGAAATTTGGTATAGTGGTAGTTTAGACCTTGAGAAAGGACATAGGCTATGTTTGGTCGCGATAACGGACATCCACGCGGGCGGAGCCGCGGGCAAAAGCTAGTTAGGTATATTATAATACGAAACTTAAACAGAACTAGGCTCAATTTTAAAATATTGACTTCACGTACGGATTCAGAAGCGAAGACTAGCCTAGTAGGTTTATGATCTCATGTACTGGTTTTCTATTCATTCAAATCAAAATGAACGCATTGCCACTGGGCGTACTTATATTTAACGAAAAATCTGCAGTCACATTTCTCTTCTACTCTGATCATACAACAAAAATGTTTGGTTTCGGAGTTTTTTTGTATGATCAGAGTAACACCAAACAAGGTGTGTACACGAAACGCTCTGTAGTTTAAATAGTTACCTTTTTCTTACAAACGTAGGTAATTATTTTTCACACCTTAGCTACATTCACCTAATCGTAATTATAACTCAGGACACGTATCTTGGTCCTAAATCACGAGAAAAATGAAGCCCTGGCGAGCGCGGATTGTCTTATAATAATCTATGTTTGGTAAATTTGAATTCGTCCACCGCAGTAGCACCCCGTGATATCCTCAGAAGACCCTTAAGAAACATGTACCTACTACGAATCTCTCTCATCCTAGCGTTAATTCCCAGTCGCATCCGAAGCTTTTCAGCTCGGAGTCTGGGGTCCGCTTTACCGTCTTAACTACAGATTTGGCTAGACCTCGATATTTTTTCGTGAAGCGATTGCCATCTGACCTCCACAGCCCAATGATAACATTAGGCGATATCGAAGCTTTGCAGCTAGACCGTTGTTTTTGGATTTTTTAGGGTTCCAACTACCCGTAACGACTGCCATAGATGTTCTTATGGCAACCGGGACCGACGGCTTAACGTGCTCTCCGAGGCACGACCAGACCAATGCAAATACCCATATTTCATGAACACAAATATTTGCACTGAGCGGGGATCGAACCCGCGCCTCCTGCGTAGCGGCCGCGTTCACTACCGCTACGCCACGGAGGCTGTGTACCTACTACGAATATAGGGCACATTTTAGGTCCAAGATTCGTGTACTGAGTTATAGTCCATGGTGGCATGTTTATTTCAGGCAAAATATAAAAGAAAATTAATAATAATTTATTGAGGATGTTGTAATAACTAGAGAAGATATTTTTTATAAAATAAAAAACAATTCAGCAACAAATATTCAGTCACTTAAAGTAATTGTAGCATTATGTATCTGTCTCAAAACTTAAAATATATGCACAATGTTGTCAATTAAATTCTTAATTGTTCTCAATTGAAATGCTAAATGTTACGTTTATGATACGAGTATATAACAAACAATAATATGAAATAATGTATTACGTCAAATAAATTATTATTAAGGTGTTATGAAATATAAAAAAATAAATGATAATTATTTTTATCAGTTTTTCAGCTTCAGACGATACCTTTTTTTTTTTTTTTTTTTTTTATCGTGCGAAAAATCCCCACGGATACCTCCCCCGCCGGAGCCGGAGGAAGAGGTTATGTCGGACTCGAACCGACTAAAACGCACGCCGTCTGTGGGCCGTCGGTTGCCGAAGGTGAGGTTGTCGTAGCCATATCCCTCGCACCCCGGCCGACCCAGGGCCAAATCTCTCGATCTGGCCCTCATCCCGTGTGGGGACCACAGAGTCCCCAACTCGCCCCGGGTATGGGGAGGCACGCAATGCGCGCCGCCGCCGCGGCCTGCTTCTGCTAGGGTGACAGGCGGCTCCACCCGTCACCCCCAGGCCCGCGCTCATGGGGGACGGAGGTCATTCTGCGACCTCCGACGCCCGAGTTGCCGCCGCTCGTTGCGGGCCGCGCGGTTAGCGATTCTCCTGCGCTCCTCGCGGGCGGCAAGGTCTGCGATTGTCCTTCGCTCCCGCTCCGCCGCCCACTTTACGAGCATGATTTGCTCGCAGAAGGAGGCGCCCGCGGCCCACGCATCCGCGCAGCGAAGCATCGCTGCGAGCAGAGTGGCGAGCGTGAGAGCTCTCACTCCCAGGGTCGCCACCAGCTCCCGTCTCGGCGCCTCCCACGCCGGACACTCGGTGAGCGTGTGCAGCGCCGAATCCTCGCTCGCGTCGCAGTGATGGCACTCAGACGTTGGCTCTTTCTTCGCGGTCCGATGCAGATACCGCCCGAAGCATCCATGATTGGTGATGATCTGCGTCAGCCAGAACGAGAGGCCACCGTGTGGCCTCTCTAGCCACTCCCCCATGATGGGTCTTACCGCCGCTACTACGGCGTGCCCTGCTTCAGACGATACCTATCGTAAGTCAACCTATTGACTATAATATGCATCCTAGTAATTTTTCTCTACTTAATTTACTACTGAAAATATACAAACTTCATAAAGCTGCATAGCGAAACAGAATGTACTGTATTATTACAAAATATTAGAAAAATTGAATCACTGGTAAAAAAATATTTTATTTTAACTCTCTCTTGTTTTTAACCCCCGACCGAAAAGAGGGGTGTTATAAGTTTGTTGATAATATCAATTCGTCCAAGTAACCTATAGTTAAACAATTTTCTACTAGAAATAGAGGATCTTTAAGTCCATACATAGGTGGTAGGTATATGTTGATGAAATTATGAAGAAACGTAATTTGTTAATCTCAAAACCTGGTTATTTGCACAATTTAGAAACTAATTCTTCTGAAGGCACTCCGATGTTTTAATTAACGTTTTATAAGATTCTAAACTTTCTTTTCACTCATTATAAATAAATTTCTTCGTTTAATATTTATTATTACTGTGTATTTTTATGAAAAATGTTAAATTTATTTACAAAATATTTCATCACCTGTGTTGGTTGTCTAGGCGATTCTAGTAAATACTATTGTTCGCACGTGACTGTGAGTAATTAGATTATATCAAAAAATCTCAAACTACACAATTAAAATATCAAGTTGCGTAACTATCAAGCCGGAAGTTAGATAATAATTAGTCGAAAGGTTAAAAATTTGGCATAATTTAAATTTTATTAATTATAGTATCCGATTACCTCCTCTTAAAATCGATAGTATCCGATTTGAAGAGGAGGTAACGCCTAATGGGATTTCCGTGGCTATATTTGGAGTTGTGCGTTTGGGAAGATAATATTAACTTTCATAAAATTGTTCATAATGTGGTGCTTTGTGTGTTCGAGGGCTATGTCGGGGTCCTGAGTTTGAATCTTGATTAGTGCATAATTATAATTATTTTATATATTTTTATGCATGCGAAAAATAAGCATCCGGCGGGGTTTTACTGTGTGTAATATACCTAATATATGTATTGACAAAAATAAATAAAATTATACAACGTGTTACAGAAAGGTGTGGTCATATTTAAGGGTCGTTACACATGTCTGATAAGGAACTCCTGTGCACCGACTAAAGTACAAATAGTAATAAAGTGATGGCATCGTTATTCATCGTACAAAATTTTAAAATTCCTTAAATTAATCGATACATTAGTAAACGGGGTAGGTGACATCACTATTGTATTTTGTCCTTTTGCGATAAGTTCACTCAGCTGTTCGTCTGGTAGCCGAACAGTAGTTTGGCTATCAGGCTAACAGCTGCGTAGAGGTGTAGTGTAGGTACCTACAATGGAGCTTACGAATACATCGGAGATATTTTGATTATCACATACCGGGGTCTACTTTCAGCGAAGCGGTGATATACCTAATCAGGTAAGTGTACATACAACCACAGGAATGCACTAATTTATCACTTCACGAGCACGAATCAAGGAGTTTTAACTATCACTCACAAACACAAGTACTGAAGAGTTCATGACGCCACAGCATGCTTAAAACTCCACGGCATGCGGCATAAGTTTTTAAAATGACATACTATGTTTGCTATTTATTCAGATAGAATAGCCTGCTATGTTTACCCTTTTTTTCGTAATAGTTTTATAAACTTTAGATGCACTGACTAAACAACGTGGTTGCTAAGAAACCACGTCCAAAAAGGTAAATCTTACCAGGATTGCAGAAAAAGTTTTTATTATCAATTATTTTAGGGTACCGTAGCATTTGTTATTTCAAAAACTTTGACGACATCGCTCTTACATGTTATGTTATCCTGGTATTTGAATATGCTTTTTGTTCTATTTTTGCGTAACATTTTGCAAAAAAAACGTAAATAATGGATGCAAAAAATTGAAATTGGGTACAGAACCAATTTTAAATAGTATAATATTAATGGGCGTGGCTGGAAATTCGGTGGTCCACGGCTCCTGGTATTGAATGTAGGTTAACCTTAAGTAAAGGCAGCGTTTGAGACAGTCTCACATTCAGCATGAATGATTTCAGACACATAAAAATGTTTTCTTATTAATTAAGTGAATTTTATTATCATTTTGAGACTATTTAATAAGTTAGAAGCTGCTCCAGAATTTTTTTGCCCGTATCATCATAAAATTAACTTACCTTGAAATCGAGTAGGACGATATTGAGACTGTCTCACCAATTCAGATCGTTTGGTAAACCTACTCGGGTTCAAATGGTAGTTTATTTGTAAACAGCTCTTAACAGCGTGCTGTAGCCCCGGTTATTTTGTAGTGCGGTACGTTTATCGGCAATTTTCACCAGTTTACAAATGGTCGATAAAAAAGAAAAGCATTTTTCTACGTCATAGCAAGTAAATCGGATTTGTGCCCCACGCCAATATGTTATTTATATGACACTTAATGCGTTCCCCGAATATGACCACACCTTTCTGTAACACGTTGTATATACCTATTAAAATCTATAATAGGTACCTATCTATAGAAAAGCGAAATACTACTTACTGATTAATCACGAAATCTCAGAAACTATAACACCTACAAACTTGAAAATTGGCAAGGAGTAGCAGTCCATACAAAGTGTAGAGATCTGCTAAGAACGATTTTACGAAACTCCACCCGTAAAGGGATAAAACGAACTCCACGCGTACGAAGTCGCAAGCGGCCGTTGTAATATTATGCAAGAAAAACCTACACGATATTAATTTCCAAGATATTCACAGTTTGTTTTTATAGTTTACTATTACCAATGAGATGACTAAGTATTTACTACCGGGTTACGCAATATCGAAGTCATAACTACGAGTACTATTACCAACAACCATTCTACAACTGATACGCAAATATGATTTAACGTAGCAACGTATAAACAATAAGCGACCATGATGTCGTCTATCGATCAATGTAATGGCACCAATCCAACCAGCATCCGACTGATATTTACAAACATATTAATGAAGTATGAAAATACTCGTTTATTAAGTTCTCGATGAGTTCAACAAAATAGGAGAGGAGGCACTTGGTAATGAAAATGTGTTTTGGCCCGTGAACATCTCCTTGATGCCAACCTCACCTCAGCTACAAGTAATTGCACTACGAGGTTCTGGTGCAGACTTTCATTTTTTTATAGGACACGTCAATTTGACGTCTCCTCGCCTGATGGTAAGCTAAAAAGAAGCAAGAAGAAGGCAAGGCTCAGAGTTAGGAGATTCGACGGCTGTAATATCCGGAAAAGTCGATAAAAATAAAAGCGGACCGCGGGCTCCAAAGTGAAAACTTTGGATGCAACTAGGATAGCGTTATGAGGATTATGATGAGTTTGTAATAAAAATAACATAATAAGAATTACATAATATGTAATCTTATTTCTTATGTTTCAACCGCAATGCAGTCAGCATCAGATTGATCTTGACTAGCAAAGTACTCGAAATTATCTTATTACCTAACTATTAATGATGTTAATAGCAAACTGTTTTATTGATTTTAAATAGTATTATTGTCCGAACTAAAGGTGTATACCAAATATCAGAACAATCAGTCAACAGGAAGAGGGGAATACCAAGGTATTAAGATCCTTTTGAGTATTTTGCTAGTCAAGATCGATCTGATGCTCACTGTAAATACTTACTCGCTTCTAATTTTATTAGGCACCGCAACGCATCTCCGTAACCAACCCGTACCCCCATAATTGACAGAACCTAATACTAAACCTTGCAGGTACCTATATAACCATGAGTGAGTAAATCCACAAACAAAAACTAGTACATACCTAAGTAAATAGAAAACATCACTGCTCCATATGTTTAATTTAACAAGAACATAACACATCTCAGTGTAAACATTCCTGAAGTGTTTTTACAACGATTGCACGAGAGTTTGAAGCCAATAAACTATAAAACTAGTTTACACTCTTAGGAAACTATTAGCTAATACCGGCAAACCGCCATCCTTTATCATGAAAGATTTATCTTACTACCATTGTAATGACAGCTAGTATCAAAGAAATAACATTTATACTGTTTGGCACTGCACTATATCCATATCTACTATATCAAGTCAAACACAATATATAATATTATTATCTATTATGTAACTCGCTTTAAAATGTAATAAAGTTTTCATTTTTAATATTTTCTTAATATTTATTATTACCGTCTCACTATAAAGCGCGTTGAAAGGTTACAATCAAAGACTTCTAACAACTTATTCAAAACAAAAATTGGTGTCACACATTGTGGGAAGTTTTAAACAATCTTTTACATTCGCTTTGCGCAAATTAATCAAATTATGGAATAATCTTGCGCTTTTAACAGATGGCAGCTAAATTGAGGGGAATTATCATAAGTGACCAATTTTTTATTTCGTACAATCAGTCTAGTAATATACCTACAAGTCTTTAAGTTACAATCATGTTGCCATACGCATACAAAAAATATGGCTTGACTAAAGGCAAAGCGAAGAAACTTTAAACCAAAAAGATTGTGTCCTAGCCTTACTAGTCTCACTTCTCTCTCGCAAATAAATCTTTCTCAAACGGGCTTTTTCCTTTCACAAGTCTTTTGCTATATACAACACCTACGCAAGAGCTATAAATTTCAAATACAAACACTTATTCGACGAACAATTTTTATAATCCACGTATAACACTATTCTACGTATCTACTAAAGATAGTACTAGAAGTCGGTACAAGAAAAACATGGGTACACAAAAAAGTTATTGACTACATCGCACTGCTACGTGATAAATCTATGGAAATTATATAGTTTAACGCTGACCTTAATGAAGTTTACGAATCGTCGTCTACTATCATTGGCAGCAACACGTTTCTTCTCCGACCTAAATGTTACGAAAGCGCGTCAAACCGTCAATCATTATTTGCTCCGAGCTGGAATCTGTCGTTGATCGTTTTAGGTCAAATCATCTCACAGGCGGTATACGCAATCATTTATGAGCATGCCACCAGTGAAACGTGACAGATGAGGTTGCACGTGCTCCTCAAATTCGAAGCTATAAGCATGCCATGAATTATGCGTATCCAATCAAATGGAGTACATTCTAGTACAATGTTACCCGCATGTGGATTATGTGGAACGTTCGCCACTTAATCGGCTACCACGTAGGTACGTTATTGCGACATCACTTTCTCCCTCAATTTGTAATTATATCTATCATTATACATTAGATCTATTTGTTTTTACGGTTTCATAAGTAAGTAACCCTGACGACTTTATAACAGAAGTAGCGTGTACTTTCTCATGCAATCATTTATTTATTTAAACGATAACTCGAGCCCGTATTATCTTCGGAATTTTCAATGTTATTTATACACAAATTGCCATTTTATTATTGTTTGATAACTGTCGATTCCAGTCTCTGAAAACGTCGCTATATCAATGTTAAGAAAGCTTGCCAAATTTTTAAATCGGTGTTGATTACGAAATATTTACGGTCATAAATCAAGAAACATTTACTTGCAATTTTTATTCTCAATGTGCATCTCCGCTCCGAATACCAAATATTTTATCCTTGGTTTATTTATTTACAATTTTTCTTTTTCTCGGTTATTCATAAAAAAACGGTATTCGCTATAGCTCCATCAACTATCAAAAATCTATATTCATTATTAAGTATCATTTAAGTATATCTCATAAAACAAAAATTAAAATCGATTTTTCTTTCATTATTATTTGTCATCCATGCCTGTGTCTATATGCGTTTCTATAACATTTATATTTAGGTATCCACTTGCGATTAAATTTTTGGCTTTCGCTATTATGCACAAAGGTACCTGGGAAGGGTTCCAACTACAAAAAAAATAAAAGGTATTACAACATTTGCAACGCACGCCGGACATTAGATAGAATCTCACAAAAAAATGCAAGCTGCAGTTGGTTACAAACCTCGGCATATCTAATAAATTGAGACCATCCTCTCATATATTAACTGTCTGGATTCACATTTCCGCTATGTGCATTAGAGTCAGTGCAGTCCAGTAAGTAGGCGTTCATCCTCATTGCTGCTAAATATGCCCTGCCTTTGCATCATTAGCGTGTTAAGGGACGAATGAATGTGTGCGTCCTATATCAGATAAACTATAAATTGATACCGCTTACGTCACATGCAGTGTGGTGCTTTTAGAATGTACGATATTTCTATAGATAGGTTGACTGTATGGCTGTTATTTGAGGAATGTTTTGTATTTTATATTTACTGTTTGTTTGGGAATAGATTGACATAAAATGGTCTCTCGATCTTCGGAGCGGATCCGTGTAAGATTTTTTTAAATTATGATAGTTATTAAAGTAGATACGATTGAAGATTGTAGATTTTTAGTTACTACTTATTTTGAATTTCAGAAGTGATTTGAACCTTCAAAACCGGCTCTTAGCAGTAGTTAACGTTTGGTATGGTAAGGTGGTATGGTATGATAATAATATATCTACCCTGGACTGGACGGAAAGAGGACTCTATCCGCACTTTGTCTCTTTTTTGGGCCATTGTGTGTGGGCCAGCCAATATCTACCCTGTCCATCAGTTCATTGCATGTACATATATCTAAGTCTATATTATTATCATCTATATCTAAGTTAATTTTTTTTTTTCTTCGGCTGCTTTTATCCAAATTCATTCAATGACCCGTTAGTTATTTAACATTTTTAATGAAATGCAGTAGGAACATATTTTTTCTAGTTTATAGTTGAATAGTCACTGTCTATAATAAAACATAAATCACGGCAATTGAAGCTGTGCTTTGTAGAAATTTAAAAGTAAAGGCAATGGTTACGGTCCGGAACGGCACGTAAACGTTTACAATTGCTTACAATTATTATTAAATGACTACAATAAAATCTCATTTTTGTATTAGTGTCTAATCATAAAAATATCGTAAGTAAGTACCTCTACTTGAAATCGAATGAGAGGTTTATTTTAGAGATGTGCCGACTAGTCGCCGACTAGTCGGTAAAGCCGACTATCCGGCCACTTTTGTAGTCGCCGATTAGTCGGCGACTAGTCGGCAAAGAGCGCCGACTATCCGGCCTCATACCGGTTCACTGGTTTGTATACCTTAGATAATAATGCATTTTAGTAGTATCCAATTTCTAGTAGTCTAGTAGCTATCCAATTTTAAGCGGCTGAAGTTCTAAAGCTATGAATAGGATTCTGGTACTTATTTTTATCCATAACAGTAAAATTTAGCACTTCAATGGCATATAATACAATGCCAGATAGCATATATTTTGTTTGCTTAATCATAGGTTTGATTGGAGGATGATAACTGAAATCCCATTAATTATAATAGCTGAGGGTTGGGTGGTCCTAAAGAACCTAAAGTTTCTATGTTCCTATGTCTGATAATGGTCTGAGAAACAAAAAAAATAGCGTAAAAATTTGTATACGTATACCTTTTTAGGGTTCCGTAGCCAAATGGCAAAAAACGGAACCCTTATAGATTCGTCATGTCTGACCGTCCGTCTGTCTGTCTGTCTGTCCGTCCGTATGTCACAGCCACTTTTCTCCGAAACTATAAGGCCTATGCTGTTGAAACTTGGTAAGTAGATCCGATCTGTGAACCGCATTAAGAATTTCATACAAAAATAGAAAAAAAGCATTAAATTTTACTTACTGTACTGTACTGTTACTGTACTTTGAACTGAAACTCAATTTTTTTTTTTCATCAGACCCATACGTGTGGGGTATCTATAGATAGGTCTTTAAAAATACTATTGAGGTTTCTAATATATCTTTTTTCTAAACTGAATAGTTTGCGCGAGAGACACTTCCAAAGTGGAAAAATATGTCCCCCCCCCCCCCCTAACTTCTAAAATAAGATACTGCCATGCAAACTGCCACCAAAAATTGATTCGGACGAGATCCAGTAATTAGTTTTTTTTTAATACGTCATAAACCGCAATTTTCCCCTTTGCTGCTACGGAACCCTTCATGGGCGAGTCGGACTCGCACTTGGCCAGTTTTATTTATTGAATCTCTCAGTAAACAACTTACACTACAAGAGACAATCAACTGCACTGGATACATTTCGTAAAGAGAAATTTTATCTACACAACTTGCGGAGTCGGTACCTTTGAGCTTTATTATCTGATGAAACAAATAATTTATTGAAAATAACAAATTGTAGCATAACGTGTACAGAATATTATAGTCCTAAGCACGTATCGATAGCTTTTTCTAACTATTTTCATTTTGAGAAAATTGGATTTCGTCCACCTAAAACTTGAAAATTGATCAGCGTATGCGGCTCGCGCGAACGATCTGTAAACGAAACGTTCCGGAAATACCCGTAACTATGATCGGCTTGGCCGACTAGTCGGCCGATTAGTCGGCTGTTTAGAAACCGAATAGTCGGCTAGTCGGCTAGTCGGCCAAAGTTATGATCGGCACATCACTAGTTTATTTAGACTTTAGGGTAATATTATCAATCTGCAATCGTTCATACTTTATCAATTTTTAACAAAATAATTAATGAACAAATATATTTAAACGGTTTCATATAAATTCCTAATAAATATACATAATTAAATTATAGATTCATTTTCATATTTAAATGTCGATAGACGTAGGTTATCCTCGAGTACTGCGCCGCGCCTCACGGAAACGGATGACGATACTCATGACGAGGTTTCTTTAAAAAAAGGACACTTGTGGCACTTGAGTGCGACTATACACAAAAAGTTACTAGGCATGTGGTACCAAATACCAGATACATTATTGCATTCTAAGGGTTAAAATAACGAATCACTTCCCATGCCTGTGCACTTAGAACTAATAAATTTAGTTTAGTTACTTACATTTTATTTGTCTTGAAATTATCCTACTTAGGCAAGTACCAAATGGAAACAATAGTTGCATCTACGCAACTATTACTACCACTTTAACTGTCTATTTATCTAATAAAATATTTAACACCATAATATTACCTACCTACTCATATTTATAAGCTGCACTGCAAGTGTTTCACGTTTGTTTAATAACTATTTAATATCTGTATTTTCTGTTTTAAAAATGTTTTGTAGCCCACCGACGGAGTCGTTCTGTAACGAAACGAAATACATGAGCAGATGAGCACGTCTTTAATGTCTTTGTGGGAACTATTTCAGTAAATAATACATCGTGACAGTTGAAATCGTCTGTGCGGATTTCTACTTTTCGACTCGCATACATACTTAACTTAACCCTTGTCAGAGTGGCATACTATAGCAACATTATTACATAGGCAGCTAAGTAATTGTCGACCATGTAAGTTATTCATGTGAGTCGAAATTTACATGCTTGATGTCTGACATAATTATGTACATACCTATATATACAGGGTGGAAGATTTTAACCTTACCTGGAGGGAAAGTACTTTAAATACTGGAGATAGCTAATTTCACCCAAAGGAAACATTCCTTTATTTTTAAAAAGAAACAAAACTGCATTCATAGTTTTTTGAAAATTCCCTTGCCATGCCCGGTAATCGAACCGACTAAAATCCAAAAAAATTACATCCTGTATTTTTATAGCATCAATCGATATTGTCAATCATGAGGATCGAAACTCTCTAATAAACATGGTAAATTAAATGAAAGGAAGTCAATAAAATCTTAACTTAAAAATTCCATTCCAACAGATAGGTACAGTGCTTTTGCTCAACGTGCCATCACATACCTTATCAAAAGTAACGCCATTTATTTAGTAAAATGAGTACTAAATGACTAAACTTTGATTCCGATTTAGAATGTAACGTTATTGTGTGACTGCATGAGGTAGTCAAGTCTCCCAATTTTTTTTTATAAAGAATATTAATAACCGAAATTACTAATATTCCTGTTAACCGCCCCAAGTAAGCTAAATTGCTTGTACTAGGAGTGGGTTCACGTCTGTAGTGTAATGGTCAGGATTCGAACCCGGGACCTCTCGATCGTAAGGCTGACTCCTTAACCACTAAGCTACCGACGGCGACGCTACTATTATGTCGATTTAGGTCCAAGATACGTGTCTCGAGGTATACTTGGTTGGGCTTGGAAAGCGCTTCGTGGTACACCGCATCGCTCCCTGGGCAACGGAAATGGCAAGAGAATTGCCTTATTGGTTCGTCTTATAATACGTTAATTGAGACTTTTGAATTAACCTGAGACGGCATGCGGTTTTAGTCGGTTTGAGTCGAGAGAGTAAATACCCCTGCTGGCCAGTGAGGGCCAGCTATGAAAAACAGGGACAAGTAATTTAAATATGGAATTTTATTCTTAATATGATAGGTGATGGATCCTTGAGTTAAGTTCTCTATTTTGTTAAATCGAATTTGAAAATTGGGTTTTCAGGGATTTCCTTTCATTTAATTAACCATGTTTGTTAGACAGATTTGATCCTTATGATTTATTCTACTGATTGATGTCATAAAAATACAGGATGTTATTTTTTCGGATTTTAGTTGGTTCGATTGCCGGGTGTGGCAAGCGAATTTTCAAAAATCTATGAATGCAGTTTTATTTCTTTTTAAAAATAAAGGAATGTTTTCTTTGAGTGAAATTCGGTATCTCCAGTATTTAGAGAACTTTCCCTCCAGGTAAGGTTAAAATCTTCCACCCTGTATACTTAGTACCTAAATGCTTAAATAAAAGATTAAAGTTGGCTGTATACATAGGCCTTTAAACCTCAAAAATTCTGCATCGATTGAGCTCAAATGACACGATGTAGGTTCAACCCACTTCAGAGATGATTTTTAGCTTTTTTATACCTAGAATTGATCACTTTTACTAGTTGATTTAGTTTTCGTTAAAAACAAAAATTCGTGTTAATGCAAAAATCCTTAACCCGAATAGAACCTCCGAACCTCCGAATTGGTACACTACCGCCACTTACAAAGCAAACTGCAGCGACGTTGCAATAAAAATGTTGAACGGTAGTTTTCAATGTTAATATTAATTAGTTGGTTAATTAAAACATCTGCCACCGGAACCGATGCCGTCCTTCACGTTAAAGGAAGTTTCGATAAAAAAGTGAATAATATAAAAAGGCTAATTACTTAACCATAATCTTTAACCGCGATTTGAATAACCGCAAACCACAGTCTCAAATATGTACTAATACAAGTTGTTACACCACATGTAGCTACTTACAATGAGGTCAAGTTCTAATGTGACGTCGACGTGCGATCTCCTTTAATTCACAAATGTTATGTAATGAACAACAACAGTGGCTCTAAAAAGCGTAAACCTGACAAAAGCCGGTAGCTAGCTAGTCGTGGCATTGTGCACAACGGAGGCGCTTACGTCCTGCGGTAGTCCATCATCCGGCATTATAAGAGCATTCTTCGGTTCAACGACAAAGGCAAACATTGTCTAACGAGTGCTTCGAACGCGAAGGCAATTGTACCTCATTATTTTATCAATGGAGAAATCAGTGCTGTGGGCGATAGGAGGCGGTGTCGAAACACTGACGGCAATTCCGCAGTGACTCAGTAAATAGCATATTGAAATGCATACCGTACCCCGTCTGTGTGTGTACCTACCGAATGTACCTACTGCCTACTGCCAAAATAATAAATCTATGAAAATATTTTTAAAAGAGCAGTCAAAATAACAATGTTTTAAATAATGCTCGAAATCAACAATAGCAGAAACACTGAATGTTTCTCATTGATGAAGTCAAGTGTTGTGTTTACTCATTTAGAAATTACTCGACAACTATCAAGTGCCTTAGCTCGATAGAAAATAATCGTTCAGCGGAGCCTAACTTTAACCTCTCTTCCTACATCCTATTATATAGGTAAGTTTTAACTTAACCAATGTCATTCCGTGCTCTCCGTCGAATCCTAAAACCGTTCATATATTTTTACCTGCGAAACGGTTGGTTGGAAACCATAAGTCACTCTATCTCTCTCACATCCATGGATAACTACAGTCACAGTGAGACTCAAGGTCATTAGTGTCTGGCACTTGGCAGTCAGCCTCTTAACACGAGTCCATAAATCCACAAATGTCGATCGGTAAACAAAACAATCCAAATATGTGAAGCGTAACCATAAGCGACGAACAATTTAAAAACTCAGTTTACGCAACATTGAGTCTTTGGAACATCTTTCAAAGTAAGAAGAAGATAATACCAATTACTATTATGTAGATAGGTACTTTCTTATAGGTAGTTCAATATTTTCATTCCAAGCCATCTCTTTATCGCATATTTCTGCAGGTGTTTGTGCTGAAAAATTACTTAACAGCTTACGAATAAAGTTTAAAATTAAACTTACATAGGAAATGTTAAGAATTCATAAGGCTAAGTTGCAGTTGCAATAGTTACTTGTTTCTTTTGCATTTATTCAAGCAACCGTCCACGTCTTTGTAATATTTTACTGAAGGTTGTACCTACTTTCAAAGTATAATAATATTTAACAGCTAATACACAATGACTTGGGAGTGAGATTGTTGATATTTTATAGCTTTCTCAAGTAGCAGAATGGTGGTAGACAAACCTAATGAAGTAGGGTTAAGAACATCACGTTAATCACGAGATAAGCTATTGCCTGCCCATATGCATACGTAAGGTACAACCTACCTATTGTAGTACATTATTTATTTTGACTAGTTGTTGGTATATTATATTACTATCTACCTACCTACCTATTTCAAATTAGCATTCTTTCTTAATTCAGCACTACGTGATTATTGGTCCTATTGGTTTGTTACCTAACATATCAATTACTTCACGTAGATATATTGTCAATATCAGTGTCTGTTCATTATCTTATCAGTTATTTATCAATATTTTTATGTAATAACAATCAAACTATCAATTATTATTTACCTGTCTCTGCGTTTTGTCTGGCAATATAATGGAAAGTTCAAAAGATCTATTCTTCTTGTCGCGGCTACCAGATCTCATCAGCTTTGAGGAGGACCTTGTGATGCTCTGCGCCTTTTCTGGTAGCTTTAGCGCGACTATTGACATGCTGCGCGAGAGGCGCCGGCCAAGTTTGCGCGTACGCAACGACATGGACCCACTTAATCCGCGCTTGGCGCGTCCTTCAATCGGCGTAGACACCGGCGTAGCTTCCTCCACACCACCACTCTCCTCACTAGCACCAGCCATTGCACTTAACGACACAAATATACAAAAATCAACGTCAACATTCACATCTCCAACACAAACATGTCACAAAATAATCACAGCCACTTGTAGTCTTCTTTCTTCCACTGAGTCATCAACATCGCGATTGATCGCCGATATCGTAAATCAAACGTGAACAGTTCCAATACAATACCGATCATATGGTTACGGAGCCGGTTTGGGTACGACTGCCCCGAAGAATCCCACAATTCGGGATGGTATCGACGTAACTCGATAATAGTCCGTACTTATTGTGAATGGATTCAGTTGTGCAGTTAGACTGATTGTTACGTTTAAATAGAGCGCGTTATCGTTTAGCGTGCGGCATGAGAGTAGTGTGCGCGGCGACGCAACGTGTGCGCGGATGTTCGCGGTCGGAGCGACTAAACGCGAGACGTATGCAGCCAAACGGCTCTGCAGGAGACAGGCCTGCCGCCCCCGCCGCCGTTTGACAGCGTCACAACAGCTTAAATCAAATTACTTATCGAATTGCATTGTATTGTCAGCGTATGACTCTAAACAAATGTTTGTGACAATGCCGAGGAGCGCTCCCACGATTTGGTTGACTATGAAGTGGGAGATTACCTCGAACAATTTTGCAGGCTTAGATTGGCTTAACGGAACTTGTTCTTGTTAAACGAATGAAGATACACTCTTTATTCTCATTAGCCTCTATTGTGTACTATAGCCTTATAGTTCTTTGTTATGTTATAAATATACGCTAAATGTTGTCAGATAATGAGTGTGCTAGATGACTGGCTCGCTCGTTACAGGTCAATAGATCTCAAGGCAATCATGTTTCTGAATAACAGCCATTGTGGCTAAGTATATAACTTGTTTGTCATTTGAAATTAGTTTAAGAATAAGCCCACCAGGTTGGGGACAGACTTAGGTTCAACATTGTGTGCTTTAAAAATAATAGGAAATTAAATTGAATTTAGTTATCCAATTTCCTACAGTGCGCTAACCTTGAGAATCAATGACTTCATTAATTCTATTTCGGCTTCTTTTTTCATTTATTTTCTGCTTTTAGTTAATTTACGTTTTAAATAGGGCTATGTGAACTGTGGTCCTATTGGAGATCTATAGGGGAGGCCTATGTCCAGCAGTGGACTTCCTATGGCTGAAATGATGATGATGATGATGATGATGTGAAACTGTTCATTGTTCTGCCATGCTGAGGCTGTTGGACCATTGGAGTCCCATCAAAGAATGGATGCAGAATCATTCGAAATTGAATCCATTCGGTTATAGGACCATCATTCCAATCCACACCATTTAAATCTCTGTTTTCGGTGTGGGATAACATCACATAAATGTAGGTATACCCTAGGTACCCTAGATAATTACATGATCTACAACTTTGTCTAAAATACTTTTGCGATATCATTTGCTATTTACGAGAAAAATGCGAAAATCTAATATTTGACATTTAACCTTGAATAAAAAAATGCAGAAGTCCAAACGATGGGTACCTACTTATATTAGATATTAATTCCCCCCACTAATTTTCATCTCTATGCGAATTTATGTAAGCTCAAATCGTTATTTTATATTTATACTTACTGAAATCCTGAAGTAATGATACTGAATACGAAAATATTTTTTTTGAATTTCCTGTCTGTTTGCCTGTTTTTCTGTTTGTCTGTTTGTCCGCAATGGACACAAAAACTACTGAACGGATTTTGGTGCGGTTTTTTTGTTGGAAAGGGCTTGGTCAGACTTAAAATCTCACGATTGTTTGATCGCAATCGATTGAGTAGGTAGAACCGGAGATATGAGCAAAGGCCGCAGTGGGTGACCATGTGCAGGTACTATAACAGGGCATAGAAAGAAATTAATATAAAGGTATGTACCTAACCAATGATTCCCTGAAATCTGAAATGGCTAAAAACGAAACCTCGGTTGTCTCTGTCAAATGCATATTGTGGATGCTTTATTTAGCACTGCACGCGTCTATGGGTCACGATAACCACAATCCATCAGATGGGCCGTGTGCTTGTATGATACCTAAATGGTAAGCATAAAAAAATGTTTTATTGCACATCAAAGTAAATTTTACACCATTTTACAATATTGAAGGGACAGTGGCGCCATCCTTCAGACTACATATTACATATTACACCTATTGAGTGTTTACAGATCTAATATTTATTATTATCTATAGTGCATAACCCTCAAAAATTCTGTCAATTATCACCATGACAGCCAAAAAATAAACTATTATTTTTGTAATTAGGGCTACATGACCGCCACAAGACCTATACAGGACAAAGTAATTTCAATAAATTGATATAGAATCAGCAAAGTTTTAAATGCTTAAGTAATTCACGAAACTTGAGATGCAGTAAGTCAGATGAAACTCCTATTATTTTAATATAGTCGTGACCACTATACACAAAAGCTTCCGTAACTTTATGCTTTCAATATTCATCATAAACATACAGCCTATGAATTAGTGCCCGCTTGACGGCAATAAGGCTCGCCTCCTAGTATGTGGAACCGAAAATGATAGTTGGCGAAATATGGGTGATAATTTCATCTCTGCTTATCCCTTCGGGGATTTATAGACGTGAGTATAATATATGTATGTATTCATCATCACCTATTTGTAGTTGTTCATAGCAACGCTTGACAGAATCGCAAAGCTGGACTTTGACTACCAATCCATTACCTGTATTATTTCTCCAGTGTATACCCTACTACATTACTTTACTAAATAGATAGACACTACTACTCTCCTGAAGCCTGAAGCCTTTCTAATTAATCTCATGAGACTGTGAGATTGTATTGATTTCTTAGATTAGTCTAATCATAGAAATTCTCTCAATCAATCAATCCATTAGCCTATTGTAGTCCACTGCTGCACAGGCCTCTCCCAATGTGCGACTTAACATCCGATCCTCCATCTTGCGCATCCAGTCCAACCCAGTTACCTTTTCAGGCCGTCGCGCGTTGCGTCCAGAGTTGCGTCCTACCTTCCGTTTGCCGAAATTTTAACTGTATAAATTAGCAAAGATTCTTAATATTGTCACTCTATAGCAAAATTAGCAAATATAAATGAAATGAAACTTTACTGTAGTAGGTACAATTGGTTGTTACTTATGTAACCTACTGTGTAAAACATGGTGATAAGTAGCTACCATTTTACACGCTCTCGTGCACATTATAACTATATCTATCGACATAATGAGTTCTATTTGACCTAGCAATCAGTAAAAGTAAATAGTTAATATTACTCATCTCATCTTCAATAATGTCCACTAACTAACCCTTTGGAGTTATCGCCCATTCCTTTGTTCTAAAAAATAAGGAACAATCGATTTCACCAAACTACTTAAAACCAATCATAAAACATCGCATCACGAATTCAAAAACTGCGCGTGTCGACTGGAACAATGCCAACTGATGATAATTTACTGATGTTATAAAACATTTGTTTCAGAAAAACTGACATCGTTTGGAGGACATATGGAGAATGGAAAGCGCGTTACTCAAAATTGTACTCTTCGCGCCGTCTGTCTGAGTTAGTGCCGCGACAGTTATTTTCTTTTGAATCCTTCAATAACAAGTCGTTATCTTGTCATTCAAGACTTTCTAAACATGCTTCACTATGTTTAACAGTCTCTTTGTACTACTTCGTGTTTCAATGTACTTAGTTGGTATTCCTGAATTAGTTATGCTTACCATATAGGCTAACTAAATGCTAAGAAAATGATAATTATGTTAATTAAGTTATCAACAGAATGGCACCGCACACACATAGTTACAACAGCGACAGAAATCGCTGAATATTTTTTGATACGAAATCAAACTAGCATGTCAAACTAAATATCGGAATGCCCACTTAAGGAAATCACTGCTATACCGGTCGCAGTGAATTCAAAATTTCCAGTGAAACGGCTCTTCTTAATATCTATGTATACAATACTTAGCTACTGTTTAAAATTTTACTTACTGCACAGCTGCACACCCATAAGCGTTGTAATTTACAAAAGCATTGTAAAGCGCCAAAAATTCCCATCCCATCACCTTTGCTGCCATTTAAAACCTTGCAAAATCTTACGTCAGTCACCACGTGGCTATCCTTACCACTCGTTTCGTTATATAATTGTTAAAAGATGCGTATTGGATATAAAATTTATTTTATTTTTCAAACTGGTAGGTAAAGTAAACCAGAGCACATTCCATTTGCGTTTCTTAGTAAACACAAAATGTGAATGATCACGCTTTTCAAGAGTTTAGCTAACCTAAAAATAACTATTTTGGTGCAAATAAGTGGAGAATCTCTCGTAATTTTTGATACAACACGACACAACTGAACTGGCACAACCAATGTTTTCCAACCTCTTCCAGAATTTTAATAAAACTCACCTCCTTACCTTTCCTACTCCCTCCTCAATTTTACGTTTTATATTTATTTAAGAAAATGATAGTCATAAGGCAGAACGTGATAAAGGGCAAGCGGTAATAATATATTATTATCTTATGAAACATTGTATATATTAAATTAACGATAAAGAGATCTCTCAAGGTAACAATCATGTTTTTACCATAGTAAATTAAGGCAGGTAATCTGCTGGCTAACTGATAAATGAGATGTTGGAGCCTGGTGAAGAATTAGTGACAGAACAATTAGGTACGCTATCTATTTTACCGCTACTGGAGACAAGGTCTTGTAATCAGCCTTCCAATTGTGATTGAGAAATTCTAGGCTTTTCCTTGCGCTGCTTACCTACCTCGAAAAATGTCTGACAAAAAACAATATAATATTTTGCGTGTTCAAAGACCCAGAAGGCTAAAAGCTATCTTTCGACAGTCTAAAATCGTTTCGTGCACGAAAAATCCACATTACAGTACCCTAGTTTGGCGCAGCTCTAGTGGAAAAGAATTGAGGTAATTGTACAGTCGCCATCGGTATCTTAACACAGTACCAATTACCTACAACATTTTAGCTCCAAAACTTTACATAAAATAATAAACAAACATTAAAATTTGTCGAAAAAAGGGCGATAAATATGTGCAATAGGTATTCGACAGAATTCAGTGATGATTATGGGAGAAACGTCACCCGATTCTGCAATATGTAGAATTGTAAACTTATATAAAGTAAAGGTACAAAACGAAATAGAAAATAACTATAATAGATCACACGAATGGAAAACTTTGAACGCCTAAGTGAATATAAATGAGTTATGAACCTGGTTCTAATACGGGTTCTTAAATTATTATTATTATTTATTATTTATTTATTAAATCTAAACTACTACCATTACAGGTTGCCCCAATGCGGCAGTTAGTCCAATAAACATCTTTGTATATATACTATAAATATTTACAAACTAAATCTTATAACTAAAAATATATAATGAGGCCTTTGTAAATTCACTCAAAGAACCCGTAAACAGGTCCACTAGTTCAACTATCATATTTAGGGCGCGAAGAGCCCGAGTGAACGGGGCCTCGGCCTGCAAGTTGGTGCGCGCGCGTAAATCTGTAGTATTCTCTAGGATCTGGATTGAAGTTGTTTTAGTGCTGAGCCATGATGGAAATTATGCGAGCATTTTACATTTATTAAATTAACCTAATACCTAATCTTAAAAATAACAACACTTTATAGCACTTGGTTGACTAGGAGTCAAACCTAGTTCAGCAACAGATGTTTAATAATTGTTACAATATCAGAATGAAATTTTTAAAAATCTTTAAATCTTCTTTGCTCCAAAATAGTTTATTGTTATTTTAAAAGTTTGTTTACAGTAATCACTCAAAATGCTAATTTATTTAATTAGCAAATGCAACATAAATTCTCACACGATTAGTTGTAACACTGCCGTCAATATTGAATAAATCACTTGTACTTTTCCACAATTATTTATTTACTAGCTTTCGCCCGCGGCTCCGCCCGCGTGGATGTCGGTTATCGCGACCAAACATAGCCTATGTCCTTTCTCAAGGTCTAATCTACCTCTGTACCAAATTTCATCAAAATCGGTTCAGTGGTTTAGGCGTGAAAGATAGACAGACAGACAGACAGACAGACAGAAAGACAGACAGAGTTACTTTCGCATTTATAATATTAGTAGGGATAGTAGGGATTTGAACCTTACCGGTTTCACCTTACGGCATTATCAAAGGTTTACAGTGGTACAAATGCCGTAAGGTGAAACCGGTAAGGTTCAAATAAATAAATAATTGTGGAAAAGTACAAGTGATTTATTCAATATGTGTAGCAAGTTCCACCAAGTGCCATCAATCTCCAGTATAAACAGACTGCCGTCGATGTCATCTCTTACATTTATTTTTATCTAGTCATTTCGATCAAATTTTCCTTAATCGGTTAAATATTTTAGTAAAAATACAGGTGCAACACAAAGTATTCAAATTCAAATTCATTTATTAACATACATAGTTACAGGTAAAATTATTACATGGTTTTGCATAAGAAAAACTATGATTAGCGTATTGCAAAGCGATGTTACGTTGTAGTACCGGACTGTACCTAACCTTCATTATGTTTTCGAAAAGTCTACTCTGTGCATTTTAATTTACTACATTCCTCTATACAGCATGTTTCACAGACAACAGATAAATATCAAAATATTACAATCGCAATTTAAAATGTAGCTGCAAAACAGTCGCATCGTAAAAGGTTTCAAGGCCTACGAGGAATCGAGTTGCATTTGCTTGGCAGCTACCGACAAAATAAGTACAACCTTTTTAGTTACGTTAATAGTGAGTCTGACTCATACGTCCATGACTCATGTCGCCAGTGGAAAAGGCTAACCAACATCCAAGCCTTCATCTCGAACACTAGTATTATATTCTGTCTTTTCGTAAGAAATGGTTATAACAATCATTTATTGTTAGTCTCTTCAATATTCTTCGCTTCGCTACTCACTGTTTATCTCATTTTGAAATCACTTAAAAATATTTTCTTGGTTATACCTAATTATGCAAATTTGTTGTTACTCGTAGAGCAATATTATGACTACCTATGTTACGAGTCATAATATTATTTCAAATGACTTTATATATCTTCATAAGAACTATGCCTATTTGTTATATACCTATTTGAGAGCAGCTCAACCCGATTTGGATGTTTTCTTTTTTTTTTGCCTGCCTCTTCCAATATCCTCCGCCTAGCGCATCCAGTGCTAGTATCTATCCAGCCTTCTTTCTCAGATCATCTATCAGTTTTCACATAATTTAGGTAAATAATATTTTTAGATAGGTACTACATATTAGGTTTAAGCAGCTAGGTATTGCTAATTCTCTAATAATCTACTTTTATGTTCTCTTTTACTTATGATTGAAGACCCGTCGAAGATACATCTCGACGCATTTCGTTCATGGGTCAGGAGACGATACCGAACAGAACGCTACTGATGAGGATCCACACGCAAAGGAACAGCGGACTCTATGGCGAGGTACAACCCATTGCCGCCAGCAATATAGATGTTCAAACCCTTCTGACGCAACGGAGTGAAAGCTACCCCAGCAATGCAAATACATTGAACGACTTGAGGTTAGTAGGTATACATGCCCTAGATTTCGGCCTATAAACTTTTGAAAATAGGTTAAGCATGCTAGACCACATGTTGTTAGCTGCTCACACCCTAGTTGAGTCTCAGAACAAATCTGCACCTATTCAGAAATATATTTAGGACTAGAAGTTTTTTGGATTAATGAATGGATGGTATGAAATTATTGTGAAATCCGTTTTACTAATCTGTTTCCCAAACAGATGCGGCCTCGTCTTGCGGCAACCGCCAGGCTATGTGGGTAACAATTGTAGCAAATCCCTGGAAATATCGTCCCCACCGGGTCCGGGTAGACGGGAAGGCGGACTCTGAGCTCCGAGGTCATCTTGGCCACGAATGCAATCAGGAAAATGTGTCTTCATGAAGATGATGATGAATGATGAATCGGTTTCCCGAACAATTTTATTGATTTTTTTTCTTTTTACCATATCTTAATGGAATTGAGTACCTATACATATTATATTGATGTGAATACATCTTTATAATTGCTTCCCTATGGAAGCAATTCAAAAAACGAATAATCACAAAATCGGAGTGAAACAGTTTGGTTTCATTCAAAAATTTATTACGTCACTGGATAGCTACAGGATCAAAAGAATCGAAATCTAAAAAACCACAGGATTTGTTGATTTTTCAGTACTGATAGAAATTACAGTCACAGAGATACCGACACACTACTTTTAGAAATGGTTCGAGCAAGAAGTCGTGAAATGGAGGAAGCTCAAGATAAAACACTGGACCTACCTCAAGACGATGTTTCAGAAGAGTTTAGTAATTTGATCAATATTGTCATATTTATCTAATATATAAAATTCTTCTGTCACGGGGTGCGTAATCGAACTCCTCCGAAACGGCTTGACCGATTTTGATGAAATTTTTTGTGCTTATCCGGTATCTATGAGAATCGGCCAACATCTATTTTTCATCCCCCTAAGTGATAAGGGTGCAGCGGGAACGGGATTTGAATACCACGCGGGCCGAAAATATGGCGGTACGAAGTTCGCCGGGGCAGCTAGTATTATATATATTACAGCCATAGCCTATGTCGCTATATTCAGCTTTAGACCGCCGCCATTCTCAAGCGCCTCCTTCCATATTTCCACACGTTGCACTAATCTGTTCGTCTCCGCGTCCATCAGTGCGATATCATCAGCATCCACGAGCAACCAGGGATGCTCTAGCAACATAGGACATTCCTAATATTCCTACGTCATATCCTTCTCCCAATCCTCCGCTTTGAGCATTCAGTGTAGGTATCCCAGCTACCTTTTTCAGTTTGTCCATCATCTATGTTTCGTGGTAACTTATTATAAAACTGTGCTTCTTTTTTTATGTTTTTTTCATGTAGTCAGTTCCTACTTTTGGTAATAACACAGATTACCTAATAGTAATACTAGAAAGTTGGGTCAACCAAGGCTGTGTTTGCTAATCAGTGTTTTTTTTTGTAAAAGTTAATTTATTAATGAAAATTGTTTTACGAGGTCAATCAGTTCATCCTGATTATCATACCCTCCTGCTTATTAGTTTATCATTCACTTCTTCATTTTATTGTACTCTTATATCTAGGTAAATTTATAATAATCTTATATATAAAACTCTTAGTCCTGACTGACTGACTGATTGACTTAGAGACAACGCACAGCCTAAACCGCTGGTCCTAGAGACTTGAAATTTATAGAGAGTGTATGTTTTGATGCGTGGAGGTGTACTAAGAAACGATTTTTCGAAATTCAGACCCTAAGTGCCTAAAAAGTGCCAAAAACGTACTTTCTTATAACTCAAGAATGGCTGACCAGATTTTCATGATCTTTGGTTTATTGAATTTGGCTTTGTCGCCGAATAGCAATTATCACAATTAAAATGTGGCAAATTCACGAAATAATGTAATATTAAAGAAAATACGAAATATTATGGCGCTAATATCGCTAGCAAAATTGTTACCATGACAACGGGTACTAAAGTGATGGTGTCAACGCTAAGTCACATTTTGATCTGTCAAATGATAATATTGATAAAACGTCACTCTCTGTCACGTATAATTACAATATAGCAAGAATGTGAAATAATTAATTTATGTATGTAAGAGTTATGTAGGTTTCTACTGCAGTTTCTTTATTTCATTGATTGGAAATAGAAAAGAAGTTTTTGAGACTGGCTCACTTCGATGGAGTATCCAATCTTCAGTTAAGTTCCACGGACCCCGAGTGGTATTATAGTAGTATAGCAGCGTGCGTCGCGAGGACAACATTCGAAACTACATATCAGACCCATTATTGGTATTATTGGCATCGAGCATTAAATAATATTCTAGAGCATATACTGCGTCAGCTACCAGCTACCATGATACCATAGTATTTCATCACTAAACGACATTGACTACACGACATGATAGCATAGCGATGATAGATGTACCGTATATAAAAGAAAGCCTAAAAGTATACACGTTATCATTCAGATGAATACTCAATTACAAGCTCTCAAACAGCACATAGATAATCAAAGTTAAACAGTAAGGTACGTGAATTTAAGTCTATTGACGCCGATATAACACAAGGGGAGGCTTCATAGCTAGAAACAAAGTTACAATTTATATCAATAGCTCGAAACGTTTTACCAACTGGGCGAAAGGGGCGAAAGCCTGCCTTCTAGAAAACTTCACTTCCTTTCTTGACGAGAAGTATACTAAGTCAATAATTATTAGAGATGGCAGAACACAATTTAATAACTTCCTTTTATCAGCTGTGGGCTCTATTAGTCAAGCACAGTGCACTTCTGATTTAGATGACAAGGAATATAATACGAAATGTTTGTTTTCTTACTATTATTTTTAGAGAATTATGAAAAACTAAACCACCACAAATGATATGTTGTTTTATTTATATTCATTTCCTTAACATTTACCAACGCATTGGAGGACGTCTTCAAGACTCTGGAGGAGGTAAATCTCGCACCTTCTTCGGTTCGCCGGCGACATCATCATAGTTGCGGAGTCGCTGGAACAACTGGGTGAAATGCTGCACAGCCTGAATGGAGCTTCTCGACAAGTCGGCCTCGGTGTAAGCTTGGTTAAAACCAAGATTATGTTCAACACTCGAAGTTGTTCAAAAATATTATCTACCTGGGGCAGGTTATCCAGCTCGGTAAAACCAACTTCGAGAAAGAAATAGCCAGAAGAATCCAACTGGAATGGGCAGCATTTGGCAAACTACGTCTGGACTTCTCCTCCCCCCTGCCGCAATGCCTCAAAATAAACATTTTCTACCAGTGCGTCCTGCCTGTTATGACCTACGGTGGTGGCCATTGAAGGTGGGGTTAGTCCGTCCGCAGCGGGCTATAGAGCGAGTTATGCTTGGAGTCTCTTTGAAGGATAGAATTTGAAACGAGGTCATCCGACATAGAACCAAAGTTACCGACATAGCTCACAGAATAAGCAAGCTAAAGTGACAGTGGGCTGGCCACATCTGCCGAAGGACTGATGGCCGTTGGAGCAGACGGGTCCTAGAGTGGAGACCGTGAGAAGGAAAACGGAAGGTGGAATACCCCCTAACAAGGTGGACCGACGCGGACGGCCTGCGAAAGGTGGCTGGGACGGACTGGATGCAGAAGGTGGAGGATCGGCAAACATGGCGTATATTGGGAGAGGCCTATGTCCAGCAGTGGACTGCAATAGACCAATAGGTGATTTATTGTATCCTCGCCATACAACAGCAACCTTCATACTGTTAATATCGCACTGGCGGACAGGGCTCTTAAAAGCAGGGCTCTTAAAGGCGTTGATCGTTTATACAACAAGTCCGTCAGTTTAGAAAAAAATACTTTTGGTGGCAGTAGTCGACATCCACGCAGGCGGAGCTGTGGGCGAAAAGCTAGTACATATATATACTTGCACATACTGGTTGGTTTAATATGTATTTGCCTTTATATAATTTGCCGTTACTTCGCTTAGTCTGAGTAATAGCAAGTATAATAATAAACTTTTGCTTTTGCTTCTAGCCAATCAAGTGAACCCTGCGTCCACGGAATGAGTATGCGAATGACAGACCGCAGTATATCTCGTCGCAGCATGTCACGGATGTCTCGAGTGTCAACGCGGCGGGACATGGATATTCCTTCCATCTTAGCCTTTACAGCTACGGTTGCACCTGCACCGGTTGGTATCCTTCAAAAGCGGAACGATGAGATATTACACAGTTCTTCTTCTTTTTATTAGTGGCTTCTGCAGCAGAATCACAGGTTACACACTTAACCTATATAACGTAGCTGGTAAATACGCGATGTTTTAGTGTCAGCAGATGCATTTCGTTTATGCGCAATAGTTCACGCCTGTTACACCTATAGCAATTATAAGGGCTGGTCAATCAATGACGGGAGTACGTGAGTGATTAGTTTAGTTCAATATAATCTAATATAGGTTAGTAAACGTACCCTCGATCGTAAACATACAAAAAAAAATCTAATAAGTAAAATATTTTTCCACAGCTAGAGTACATTGTCAAGATGATTGCCGGTCACTAAAAGTACAAATTATATACCCTTTTTTTGTATATGAAGTATGACTTATGTTGTGCCTACGTAGAGCGTCGAGTCGCGCTTTACATAGATAAGCCTCATTTCCGTTTTGACTGCTACGTCAGCGGGTGGCGGATTCGATGCTCAGTCAATGTCTGTTTTTCGCTCATCTTTATTTTCAATTCCATGAATTTTATTTATGTATTCACAGAAAAGGGAATTGTTTAAAAACTACATTTGGGTACAAATATACAAGGATAAATTAAAACACAGCTCCAGGATCTAGCCTGGAGGTGTAGGTGGGTATATTTTTTGTTTCAATTTAAAATATTTGCATTATTTCGCAGGCACCCCTTGAAAATCCTGCTTTCCAAAAAGTAAACTCTACAATAGATCAAGCCGTTCCTCGATTCTCTATACGTCGATCAATATGCCCAGTTTGCTCTCAAAAATGGAGAGATAAAAGTTCCATATCCAATATCAAGTACTCCGGTAAGTAAACAAAAGACAAAGACATGATTTTTTTTTAATAGCTACGTAGATGTTTACTTGTTCTTAAGGTCAAACCACTTCATATTTGACATCGTCCTTACGATCGAGAGGTCCCCGGATTGTATCCTAGCCATGTCACTACCGACATGTTAGCTGGAGGGGCCAAGAAGAATACTTAGGAGAAGAAGTTTCGGCAACTAATAAATAGCACAGTCTAAAGAGCCTTGACAAAAGAGAGATATGAACATTTGACTAAAAGAGACCCTTCCGGACTGCAATGTTGATTAGCAAAATGTTGAACCCATAATGTTGAATTCGCATAATGTTGAATCTCAAAATGTTGAATTTGCAAAATGTTGAATCTGTGAATATCTGAACTTCAAACCCATTTGCCGGTACTTTTGTCGTTTCAAAATGAATCATGGCAGATGATATACTTACTTACCTATCTAAAACTTTTAATGAAAAGTGTAGGTAGGTAAACAGATAATAATTTTCTTGTTGTAATCATTCTGGATGTGGGTGATCAACTGTTAACGCATGTGAACGGAATGTACAGACTCCTATAATTGTATAATAGCATTTTACATTGTAGTGTCGGGCAAAAACGCAATCACGCGAGCCTGCTGATAAGTGCATGACATATATCATTTGGACATGGCCTCTGTTAATGCAAGATTGTACGGTCCTATTTTTATAGCAACATGAATTCAAAATTCCTCATATTTACGTCTAATTGTGAATATAATTTCAAGTGAATATACAATGAAATTTAATTACAAAAATCAAATAGTCTTGATGAAAGAGTCTCTGGCGTAGTATTTTCCCACAGGGTTAGGGCTGTTGACAGGTCAGACTAATCGAGTATAACCAAAAGGACCAAAACAAAAAAAAAGGACAAAACCAAATGGAGCAAATGAAGTAGGCGGACACGACCCCGTATTCTGAGGTGAAAGCATCGGATACAGGAATAACGCTAAGATGACTATAATGGTCTAGGCATCAGACTTTGAAATACAAGCGCACTTATGAGATAAGTATAATTTAATAGGAAAGTGTTATAAACGGTAAGCTGAGGTTATTTGGTCACATACAACAATTGAATACATACAAACTATTACCAAATCAATCATTTAAGCCAAATGTCAAGGCAAACGTTAAGTAAATTGGTCGGGGCCTATACAACGATTAAATTGGTGACGTTTTGACAAAAGGGCAAGTCAGGCGCCACCGAAACTTGGATTTGCATGAGAGACCAGCTGTTGCTCACGACTCCAATGCAATTTGACCCCGTCCCGCAACTAATGGGAACCTATTCCCGAAATAAATAGTCAAAAATTTAAGAAATATTACTTATATTATACTATTAACTATCCCTGTTTCAAAGATCAGCCAAATCCGTATACTTAGCTGTTAAAGCATGATTGGATAACAAATAAATAAAGATATAAACATCTTCACAAACTCGCATTTCCATCTTCTTCCTCTTAGCGTTAATTCCCAGTCGCATCCGAAGCTTTCAGCTCGGAGTCTGGGGTCCGCTTTTGCCAGTCTTAACTACGGATTTGGCTAGACCTCGATATTTTCTGTGAAGCGATTGCCATCTGACCTCCACATCCCAATGGTAACATTAGGCGATATCGAAGCTTTGCAGCTAGACTGTTGTTTTTTTTTTTTTTTTTTTGGATTTTTGAGGGCTCCAACTACCCGTAACGACTGCCATAGATGTTCTTATGGCAACCGGGACCTACGGCTTAACGTGCTCTCCGAGGCACGACCAGACCAATGCAAATACCCATATTTCATGAACACAAATATTTGCACTGAGCGGGGATCGAACCCACGCCTCCTGCGTAGCGGCCGCGTTCACTACCGCTACGCCACGGAGGCTGTCAAACTCGCATTTCCATAACAGTAAGAAAAACTCGTGAACTGCTGAGGATAGAAACAATTTGCAGAAAGTTATCCATGCCAACCTCGTAAGGAGAACGGTTTGAAATACTGGTATAATATCTTTTTGAGTAATATATTCTGTTACTATTTACAGGTTTAAAAAGAAATTCATCAGCAGATTTACCGACAGTAATGGCACCTGCAAGATTACGATCAGCTATTACAAGAGAATAGTGAGTTTTGATCCTCAGAATTTCTAAATAAATTTTGTCAAAATATTTTTGCAGTAAGCTGCACATTTTTGCACTGTACCATTGGCCACTTGATGTAAGCACAAGTTCATGTGTTATACATATACACTGTCTCCATCATAAATTAATATAACTAACTAGCTGTCCCGGCGAACTTCGTACCACCATATTTTTCCCGTTCCCGCTGCACCTATTTTCTCACCGTTTAAATCTTCCCTGGACATCCACGAACATTTCAAGACCAAGATGAGATAAATCCGTTCAGCCGTTCTCGAGTTTTAGCGAGACTAACGAACATACACAATAAGTCGATTTGATCCTTCTGTAAGATTAATGGACAAACAATATTTCAGCACTCCACGCCCAATGTTGGCAGCTGTAGATGAAAATAGATATTTGGGATTCATGCGAAACTCCAGTGCTACTTGGCAGTTGACAAGAGCTCGTCGTTTTCGAACTCCCAAGCTTCAGATGCCATCTCCTGAAGCTGCTGCACCTCCCGTTTGCACTGCACCAATAGCCCTGAAAGATTTCGATACTCGAGTTAACCACTTTCTCACGGATGAAGGAATGCCCAAATATCTTCTTGATACAGACTTTACTTACCCATCTTAATAGCTGTCAGATAATATACTATTTTGATATAATTATTAAAGTTACCGAATTGTAAGTAGTGTTTTTTGTAATAAGCGGAGAATAGTTACTTGTGTACCTTGGTATACCTACCTATCCAACCATTATGACAACATAGAAAGACAAACTGTGTGTTGTGAACTGCAGGTGGCCTATCCCTATACATACATTTAGGTGCTTATTTACATGAGGTATACCAGAAGCTGTAAAGGGCAAGTAACGCCTTCAAGGCTCAAGTTAATCTCACGCGCTAATTAACTTAACAACGGCTCTGGCGCAGGCTTCCCTATCGATTTAGGGAGGTCAGATCTCTCTCGTAAAAGTGTATCAAAGAAATGTTATCTTTGGTTTGAATGCAAGTGACGCAACCGAGCATTTGCTAGGAGGATGATCACTTTATATACGCCCAGAACTTGAATGAATATGCGAATATAACTTCGTCTGTCTGTCTGCCTGTATGTCTATCTGCCTGTATGTATGTCTGCCTGTCTGTATGTTACGCTTTCACACCTATACCTTCTGCCTCCTAGCGTTAATTCCCAGTCGCATCCAAAGCTTTCAGCTAGGAGTCTGGGGTCCGCTTTACCAGTCTTAACTGCGCCTAAACCAATGGACCGATATAGATGCAATTTAGTACACAGATCAGAGCTTGGGAAAGCACATGGTCTGTTTCGCGATAACCGACATCTAGGCGGGTGAAGCCGCGGGCAATAGCTAGTAATCTAAATGTAGCATTTATTATTCGTGAACAAAGCTACGTGTTTGAAATTAATAAGCTTGTTTATTTGGTTTTTTCCCTTTAGATACACTTTCCTTTTTGATACACTTTCTGAAAATCTGTCTTCCTTTTTTACTCAGACCTCTTCGGTGCGCTGAAGATATCACGAAGTATTTTTAAATCAGTACCTCTATAATATTATATAAGCTGTGAGTCATAGAGTGTAGTGTTGATTTGTCGTTGTCAATGTCATCCATAATTTTATAAAGTTATGCTTATTTGTTATGTAACAATTAAATATGTTTCATGGTTTCAATAAATTCTAACGTATACTTAGGTTATGGCTTTTGTATTTCAGACGAAACTATTGACTGTTACAAACTTTACAAGTTTAACAAGTTTAATAAAAAACTTAACTTCAAGACAACTTGTCTATAAAAAATTTGGCAACCCAACGGATGTTATTGAAATGAGCGAATGTAAAGTACCTGAATTACGCCCACAGGAAGTAGTCGTCAAGATGTTAGCTGCGCCAATAAACCCTTCCGATATAAACACCATACAAGGTATAAATATTTAATTAGGTAAATAATTATTAATAAAGTGGGAAACGTCTAATACTTTTTACCATCCAGAACCAGGGATAATATTTGAGGATAAATATACCTATTATAATGTAAGAAATCAAGAACTATAATATCTATACCAGTAATTTGCACCTTTATGATAAATGAACGAACTTATTTAGATTTCTATTTTAGGAAAGTATCCAGTTAAAGTGAAGCTTCCAAGCGTTCCTGGCAACGAGGGTGTAGGAGCCATCGAAAAAGTAGGCAAAGATGTGAAAAGACTTTCTCCAGGGCAGAAAGTCATCATAACAGAACCGGGTCTAGGTACTTGGAGAAGCCTTGCTGTTTTTAATGAAAGTGCATTAACGCCAGTGCCTGATCATATAGGTTTGAGCGAAGCTGCAACGTTGGTAGTCAATCCCTGCACAGCATATAGAATGCTCAGTGACTTCAAACCCGTACGAGAAAAGTGTAAAGCTATCATACAAAACGGTGCCAACAGCGCCTGTGGTCAATATGTTATTCAATTATGTAAAACTTGGAATATCCCCAATATCAACATAGTTAGAAACAGACCTCAAATTGACGAATTAAAAGAATATTTAATTACTTTAGGAGCCACTCATGTATTAACTGAAGAAGAATTAAAATCCACACAAATTTTCAAAAATAAAGTAGTTGATAAACCTATATTAGCACTAAACTGTGTTGGTGGAGATAATGCCCGAAAAATATTGAAACATTTGGATCATTCTGCAAGTATGGTCACTTTTGGGGGAATGTCAAAGAAACCTGTGACGGTTCCAACACCTGTTTTTATATTCAAAAATTTATCTTTCTTTGGTTTCTGGATGACTGCATGGTACAAAAATGCTACTAAAGAGAACAAAGATAAAATGTGGGTAGAAGTTGCGAATTTGATGTGTGACAAAAAGTTACGAGCGCCTGTACATAAAATGGTAAAATTTGACTCGTACAAAGACGCCTTAGGGAATTCACTCTCACCGCAAGGTTTCGCAGGATGTAAATATATTTTAGACTTCAGAAGCAATGATTGAAGACAAGATATTATACCAGACCTATTTTAGTTATCTGGTTTTTGATAACTGAAATAGGTACCTACTGAAATCATGAAATGATACCATGAAGTTCTTTACGCAATTGACTTAATATTATAAACGAAATCATGTTCTAATAAAATGAGTGGTACTATTTTTGTGCATTTGTTTCATAACACATTTTTATTATATTTTTACAAGAATTACAAAAACTTATTCTAAATTATTTAGATTGTTTTTGCACGCTAACCTACTGTGAGATTTTTTTAAAGATTATTAGGTATGTTATGTACCTATTTTAGGATCAATATAAATCAATGGTAATTTGAATGTACCTAATCTACAAGGTAGAAAAATAAGTCGGGCCCTGTAGGGAAACTACCTTAAATCCTTAATTTGGCTCATTTTACTTAAAGGAAACGTTCCTTTATTTATAAAAAGAAACAAAACTGCATTCAATGATTTTCGAAAACTCGCTTACCACACCCGGTAATCGAACCGACTAAAATCTGAAAAAATAACATTCTGTATTTTATGGCATCAGTCGATAGTGTAAGTCATAGAGATCAAATCTCTCGAACAAACATGGTTTATTAAATGAATGGCAATCCCTGAAAACTATACTTAATTAAAATTCCATATTTAAATTACTTGTCCCTTTTTCGTGCGGATGGCCAGTGGAGGGTCACTGGCCAGCAGAGATATTTATATCAGACTCGAACCGACCAAATTACATAAACCTCAAGCAGTTACCCAATAAAGTTACATTCTAAACCGGAACAAAATTCAGTCATTTAATACTTATTTTTATAAATTTATGGCGTCAAAGATAACTTTAAAACACAGTTTTTATAGCACCTTGAGTAAAAGTGCTGTGTATGTTGGAATTGAATTTAAAAGTTAAGATTTTATGGACTTCCTTTCATTTAATCTACCATGTTTGTAAGAAAGATTTGATTCTTATTATTGACACTATCGATTGATGTCATAAAAATACAGGATGTTATTTTTTCGGATTTTAGCCGGTGCGATTACCGGGTGTGACAAGCGAATTTTCGCAAATCTTTGAATGCACTTTTGTTTCTCTTTAAAAATAAAGGAATGTCCCCTATAAGTAAAATGAGCCAAATTAAGGATTTAAGGTAGTTTCCTTCCAGAGCCCGACTTATTTTTCCATCCTGTATATATGTATCTATGTATGTAAGTATGTAATTTGAGTGATCGTAATTTGTTGAGGCGCGCGTTTTTTATCAACGCCATAGAAGAGGAAGAAGGTCGTACGACTATGGCAACCGTGATCTCGGAGCTTAGCGGAGGCACGGAAACAGACCACAAATGCATAAAAAATATTTATACTGAGCGGGAATCGAACCCGCGGCTGCGCCCTCTGTGTCGCATTTGAACGCTCTACCCGGTAGGGGTCCATGGTTGTGATGTGGTGTAGCGGGTAGCGGTAGTGTCTACCGCTACCCGCTACGCCACGTCACAACCGAAATCTGCATATTTCCACTGCCATTCTTAGAAATAAGTTTTTATATTTAACTTTAGAGTAAAATAAAAATAATAGTCTAATGTTAATATTTATATCAATGCTCTTATTGTAGGTGCTTGTTGTTAAATGTTTGGCACCGTAATAAGTAGAGAACTATTATTTCTCTAAAGTGCCAAATAAAATAAAATAAATGTGAA
Source organism: Eilema depressum (assembly GCA_914767945.1). Classification (NCBI taxonomy): domain Eukaryota; kingdom Metazoa; phylum Arthropoda; class Insecta; order Lepidoptera; family Erebidae; genus Eilema; species Eilema depressum. Next base: position 10,340,658 of record OU612026.1, read on the forward strand.
ACACCATAGCTGCATAGAGATCTAAATCTCTGTGTTGCGTGAAAGTTGGTGAAAATGTTGAGAAAAACTTGAGCTATGGATGAACCTTTAAAAATTGGGTTGATATGTTGCCATTCAAGAAAAATTAAGAAGAAACAATACATCAGCTGACATTGACAGCTAATGTCACTCAGTTCGAAACAAAAGTAGCGGCTGTTGCTTTACGTGATTATTTAATAAATTATCAGTGTAATTACATACATAAAGCTGTTAAAATAATGATTTCTTCCCGCTTAAACCTTTTTAAACCTAGGGCTAATTCAGTAACATGTTTGTTTAAAGAAGGGAGACGCAACTTATTATCAAAACAATTGGTGTACAATCAATTCGGAGATCCTTTGCATGTTGTGAAGATCAGAGAATGTGTGGTGCCGCCTCTCGGCAACCAGGAAGTGCTTGTCCGTATGTTAGCTGCACCTATCAATCCCGCCGATATTAATACTATACAAGGTACATACAAACTTGTTTACTAACCTTTGTTTGCAATTCAAACTAAAAGACAATTTGTTTGCAATTGATTAAAAAAAGCATTTTTTATTTGTTTCGAAGAAATACTGAGAAGGTATATATTTTTTTCAGTAATTTATTAATACCTTTATCATAAATTGTTGATACAGATTCTCAAAATTTACTAATATTTGTTGTTTTCCAATTACAGGTAAATATCCAGTTAAAATCCAGCTACCTTGTATACCAGGCAATGAAGGTGTAGGAACTGTAGAAGAAGTAGGTCAAGATGTGATGGGAATAAAGCCAGGCAACAAAGTGATTGTTACCACACCAGCACAAGGCACTTGGAGAGACATTGCTTCATTCAATAAAAATGTACTGAGAGTTGTCCCTGATGATTTAGGATTAGTCGAAGCTGCAACATTGACGGTCAACCCTTGCACCGCTTATAGAATGCTAACTGATTTTAAGCCAGTAAAAGAAAAAGGCTTGGTGGTCATACAGAATGGGGCCAATAGTGCATGTGGACAAAATGTTATTCAGATCTGCAAAGCTTGGGGTATTAAAAATATTAGTATAGTAAGGAATAGACCTGAAATTAAAGAATTAAAGGAATATTTAAGCAACTTAGGAGCTACTTATGTGTTGACAGAAGAAGAACTTAGATCCACAAATATTTTTAAGGATAAGTTAATTGAAAAACCTACTCTTGCACTGAACTGTGTTGGAGGGAAGAGTTCTTTAGAAATGCTACGACACCTGCAGCACTCTGGAAGTATGGTCACCTACGGAGGCATGTCTAGAGAGCCTGTGATTGTTCCAACTTCTGCATTTATTTTCAAGAATTTCTCTTCTTTTGGCTTTTGGATGACTGCTTGGAATGAAAAAGCTAATCCTGAAGACAAAAACGAAATGATAACTGATCTCATTGCACTTATGTGTGAACAGAAAGTTAAAGCTCCTGTTTTTAAAATGGTTAAATTTGATGAATATGAGGAAGCTATAGGAAATGCTCTCACAGCCACAGGATTCACGGGATGTAAATATGTGTTAGATTTCAATTCTTAGTTATAGATTAGTTTATTACTATTAGTGAATTAGGTCCATTGTAAATTGTTTATTGTCAGAAAATATATACTGGCTTCTATGTATACTACAAGACATGCTGTCTGGTATAAAAACATGATAATAATATTGCAATTTTCACTAAGTAATGCTCAAAATTTTGTACCTGACTGTAGTTGACACTATAAAAATACGAGCTATGACTATGTTGATAGAAGCCAAAATCCGTAAACTCCTTTATCTACGCTCTGCATTCCATGAGGGAGGGGTCATCCTCATTCCCACCTCACTCCTGAATAAGAACACAATTTTTCAGCTTGTCTTGTAATATGCTTGGAAGTATTGACTATAATTTTAAATAATATACTAGGCAAATGCCTCTGATAATGTATGGAATTAGTAAGTACCAATAAAATTGTGTACTTTTTGTGTAAAATTTATTTTATCATTTAACACAATCAGTCACACATTCAAATCAACCACACATTTCGTTAATCATGATTATGTCATATCAAATAACCCGCCGGTCCGTATCGTTCCCGGTAAAATAAATAACTTACAATTTTATTTTATTGTGCCTCTAATTCTTAAATTAATGTGTAAAATAGTTCAGTTTAGTTTTTCATGAAACAAAAATATTTTTGTTGTGTGTATTGGTGTATGTTATAAAATCCAAATAAACTAAAATATTGGTATGGAAACACATTTTGTACAAAAGCGCGTAAATTCGCAACTTTTAGAAGTAGGTAGGTACTACTTTATATTTATTAAATTTCCTCAGCAAATTAATCAAATACCTACCTACCGATATTATTTATAAATCTACTCGCTTTTAAAGATACATTCAAAGCTCAGACTAAAAGTATTCTTTTAGTCTGAGATTCAAAGTTAGACATTATAGCTTAGCTAACTACAGAATTGGATCGGTTTTTTGATACAAGAGATCCGTAAGCAAAAATAAAATTAATTAGGTTCGTAGTCGTCGCTCGGTAGTGTAGGTGCCACCAATTACTGAAAAAGACTCGCGTCCTTTTCACTTTCCAATTTCCGTTTTGATCGTTGTCATTGTCAATCGGAGAGAGTTAATAAAATCCAGGACTTGGACCCGTGACAGTTCCTTTTCAAGGGGAATACACTGTTCGACTGGGCTTATTATGACCCATTCTGGATTGCTGAAATTCTCCTGTATACTTAGTCCATTTTAGGGCAACTTCGTTAGTAGGTATAGGTATTATCTATGACTCAGGACTCAGATGTATTCTTCATCCTAGCGTTAATATCCAGTCGCATCCGAAGCTTTCACCTCGGAGTCTGGGGTCCGCTTTGCCAGTCTTAACTGCGGATTTGACTGGACCTCGATATTTTCCGTGACTGCCATCTGACCTCCACAACTCAATGGTGATATCAGGCGATATCGAAGCATTGCAGCTAGACCGTTTTGTTGGACTTTTTAGGGCTCCAACTTACCCGTAGCGACTGCCATAGAAGTTCGTATGGCAACCGGGACCGACGGCTTAACGTGCTCACCGAGGCACGACCAGACCAATGCAAATACCCACATTTATGCATACAAATATTCGGGGATCGAACCCGCGCCTCCTGCGTAGCGGCCGCGTTCACTACCGCTACGCCACGGAGGCTGTCTCAGATGTCTATAGATACTTATTTGATTTAATTTGTTATACCTAACGCACATACCGTACCTATCTACTTACATCGAATGAGAACGAAAAGAAAGAAGAACAAATCATGTACTCCGAACCCTGAAAGCGTATACAGTGAGCTCAGGGTACCTATTTATTACCTCAAATAAAACTCTTTCGAGCAGGATGCAAACAACATCCGGTGTACATGATGTATGATCATATGGGTACATGATGGCTTATGGCGCTTAAGGTATAATAAACTTGATCAATTTTTCACTAATGCCGTGGGTACCTGTACCTACCTACTTATTTTTAATTAGATTAGATATTTATCGGGACTTATTGTATATAAGTGTGACACGATAGGTTCCTTTTTGGATCTACACGTCCGCGTCGCATCGTGTCCTTTCAACAAACTATAGATAAGTAAAATACCACGATTGAGTCTAATTTAGCCATTTTATATTTCACACACGCATTTCTATTTCAGGAAAGAATACACTTCTTCCGCCCTTACCATCAGTGCCAGGAGACGAAGGCGTTGGTGAAGTGGTTGAAATTGGAAGCAAAGTATGTTGTATAGACATTGGAGATAGAGTTGTTTTAACAGAAAGATTACTCGGTACCTGGCGATACTATGGTATTTACCATGAACGATCTCTACATAGAATTACGAAAAACTTACCCCTTGCAGAAGCCTCCATGCTAACCGTAGCTCCATGCTCAGCATATAGAATGATTCAAGACTTTAGAAATGTTGCTCCAGGTCAAACAATAGTACAAAATGCAGCTAACAGTCCAATTGGGCAGTGCGTGATAATGATATGTAAAGCGTTGGGATTCAAAACGATGAATATCGTAGCAAATCACTGTGGATTTGAAGCTATTAAAGAATATCTTACGGATTTAGGGGGTAACCTCGTCTGTACTCTAGAAGAAGCTGAAGAAATGACAAGTTTCACTACAGCTTTAACCAGACCTGTGTTAGCTTTCAATTGTTTAGGAGGAAGATATGAGGACGTTATGTTAAAATTACTTGAATGCAAAGGTACGATTGTGTATTACGGGTGCGCGTGCGATTTGCCCATGTGTAAGAGTGGTTGTCGGGTTGATGCTCAATTTCGTAGATTCCATTATGGTGAATGGAATAAGAGAAGCACTACTATACAAAAAACCGAAATGTTGAATAGAATAATGGAGTTAATGGTTGTTGGTAAAATGCGAGCACCGGTCTACATACCAATACAACTGAAAGATTATGTACATGCATTTAGAAACACTGTACATTGTGAAGCCTTTGCCACGAAAAATTACGTATTTGATTTTACTTGCCCCTAATAATAAGGCAAAACCTCCTAAGAAAAAAATATTTTTAAAAATCTTCTGTTTGTTAGAATACAGGTATCTACTCATGCTTAGGTGATGTACCTACCTACCTACGAGTACTTATAGTTGCGGCACGTCATGATGGCCGTTTTGGCACGACTAGTTTTGCTCGTTTTATCTTTTTTGGTGCGCTCAATATTGGACAACGAACTGTTAGACGAATAACTAAAGAAAAATATGGCGAGACTGGCACTGAAGAAAATAAACTTCACACACCAAAATAGAGTAAACGAGCAGAACCAGTCTTGTCAAAACGGCCATCATAGCGTGCCGAAACTATAGTTGTAGGTATAGTTTTATAATAGCCTGAGGATAAACCGAATATTATTTCATGTTCTTTTATTATTTAATGGAAGGTTTAAGAACTAGAGTGAACTTAAATGTTTTTTAATCTACTTTTGTCGTTGACTGTACCAGTGCGAGGGCGAGGTAGATAGGTATGAAAATCTCTGTTTAAAATTTGTGTTTTGTTAATGACTTGTTTGTCCATAGCTCCTTAGAGACCGGCTCCTAGAAAGACTCCCCGGCCACCGGCCCCGCGCGAGACTCGTGGCGCAGTGGAGGCGACTCAGATATCGGAGGAAGCTCAAGCTAGGGGTGACAGGTGAAGCCTCCTGTCACCCTAGCAAAAGCATGATGCATACCCCTCTTGCCTGGGCGAGATGGGGACGTCGTTGTTCCGACAGCCGAGGAGGCCATCTAGATACTGAAAATGGCCCAGGCTCAGCTAAAGTGCGAGGGGAATGCCTTATTTTGCCATCTTATACCACCTAGCATTTGAGACCCAAGTGCGCATAACCACCTCGATGGCCTGCCGGGGTACCCGTGTGAACACACGAAAAAAAAAAAGGACTGGCTCGCTGTAATCGCCACAGGTAGACAATTTAGATACTTCGTTAGCCGTACCTACCTAGTATTAATTTGCTCAAAATATGACATGGGAGTGATACCTTTCTCATGCGAAAATCCCCACGGATACCACTCCCGTCGGTCATCGAGGGTGGATAATTTGGACTCAGACCGACTTAAACTGCACGCTGTCTCGGATTGTCTCAATTGACAGAGTGTAAGCCGTGTAAGGATACCCAATTAGGCACTTCCCTTGCACCCCGCTGGCCGACAAGGTGCAGTCGTGGGGACTTCCACATGAAAAAAGGAACGCTCGCTATAATCGCCAAAGAAGGGCAATTCAGATACTTGGTTAGCTGTAGTATTAATTAGCTCAAAAAATGACTTGGAAGCTTTGGGAATAATACCTTTCTTCGTGCAGAAATATCCACGGATACCACCCCCATCGGCAGGGACTCAGGCCGACTTAAACTGCACTCCATCTCGGGTTGTATCAATTTACGAAGTGTGTAAGGATACCCAATAAGGCATTTCCCTTGCACCTCGGCTGACCTTAGGCCATCTACGGTTTTACGAAGAAAAGGTTTATAGGTGTGGGAAGCACGATGTCCACATCGTCGGACCCCGGAAATGGAGGGGGAGAGGGCACTATGCGCCGGCAAAGGTGAAAGGGTGACAGACGGCCGCACTTGTCACCTGCATGCGCTCGGCGACCAGTCCGTCCCTTGCCTGCTCTTCACTGGGCCGTCTGAAAGTCAAAGGGACTCGTAGAAAGTCTCCAAGCAGGCCTCCACACTACTCCACAAGGCCGATCCGGCCGCGGCTGGTATTTGCAGTAGTTGGCTGCGTCTTTCTTGTGTGGGAGAGAGGCGCTGTCCTCTCCGTTACCCAGAGTGCACTGCATAAAAGTTCTGGATCAAACACCCTAGGGAGAGATACCTAACGCCCAAGTTTAAATTTTATGCAAATAGTAATGTCAATAACAACACCCCTCCTTGTACGTCTCTTCTACAAAAATACTGGATGCTAATGAGATAACGCTCAATCTGTGATATAATTTTTAGCATAATTTCTGTGAAGTTTTTGTTTTTATATATTTTAATATTATTATAAAACCTAAATAAATAAGTGGTTCATAAGTTAGTTGTTTACATAGATACCTATTACCGACCTACCTTGATTAAGGTAACTGTACCAATGCTCGACACTGTACCAATGCTACTAATGCTAGACACTTTCGAACAAAACCCAGTATTTTGAGAAAATTATCCATTTGTTTTATAAGACTATTGACTTAAAAGATGCCTAATGGTATCTATAAGATATGTTCAAATATTCGCAACACCATCCGAAGTAAATTTAGAAAGACTGTTGACAGCAAATAATGTGACTCCGTGAACACGGTCGTGTTACTCGTGTTATTTCTTAAGATTTTTGCCAAGGGTACTGATTTTTATAGGTGTGATTTTTTTGTTTATAAGTTATGATTATTACTAATTTTAGTATAAACGTTATAAATATTGAAGTTATTGACATACTTGGACCATTGGGACAATGATGTCTAGCATTGGTGTTTTCGACCAAGTGCATAATAATTTAATTTAAAGTAAAAGTATGATAGATTTTAAAGATTTTATGGGCAAAAGTTAATGTCTAATTGTTGCTGTAACAGTTAAAAAAGAATGTAACGACCATGCTGTAATTAATTTGTTAAATTTTTTAGATTGAAATTTTATTTTTCCTTAAAGTGTCGAGCATTGGTACAGTTACCTTATACCATTTGTAGATAGGTACAGTTAATGGATCAACATGGGAGATCCGGTATAATCAGGTCATGATGAATCCTATCATCGAACCTTGACCAGGTTATTTTTATACTTATTTGGATGATGATGAGGATGATGATGATGATAATGGTGAGTTGATGATGATTGCTGCCTCAGTAAAGTGGTGGAAACTTTACTAAAGGCTTCTTACGGAGATTTGAATAATAATATTTCACTTTCCTACTCTTGTGCGCGTTTTTCAAGACACTGATGATAAGGCAGCATGGTCATAGAACCTTAGCCTGTTCTGAAAGGAACAAATATTTAAAAAAATCACAAATGTCAATGTCATTTCATTTGTCAATGTCATTCTATTCTTACTTCATTCATACTCTAAGACTTCATATCACTGATTTGACTGATTCTTAAAAAAAAAAAACATTCTTGTAGAATTATTAATTTATTATTGTACATTACATATTATTAAAAGTTAAATATCATATTATTATAGTTATGTAATTTTATTATTGACCATATACCATTTGTACCTATTTGAATTAGTTATTAAAATATCCTCAGTTAGGTTTATTAAGTTTTGTGAAAAAAAAAGAATAATAATATAACACTATTTGTATGTATAAGTGTTTTTGTAAATTAATGTAAACACTTTGATAGTGTTTTGATCTCTCAGGTTTTGATTTATTGAAGACGGATCAAAGAAATATGGAATTTTGAAGAGTGATTTTAAATTGATTCTTGCAAAATGGATAAAAATACATACGAAACGTATGAGTTTTTACCAGCTAATACGACCGATACGGAACCGGAGCAATTTTTTGTTGTTCAAGATGATGGATCTTTTCTCTGTAAGTATTTATATGTATTTTATTAGTGAGTACTAGAATACAACAATTTAATAAAAATGAAAGATACTTTGAAAATAATAACCTATCACCTTTTCTGGGAACAGCCTGAACATTTTTTTTATTTATACCTCAAAACTGATTTTTTATTTTGCAGTAAATAGACAAATCCAATATGTAGCACAAGTGCAGGATGTAAAAGAAGTTCTAGAGGATGTGCAACCCTGCACAGTGTATGGTGTCGGAGTTGCTTCACAACAATTCTTTGTGGATGTTGACAATTCAACGGACCTTATATCTGTGTCTGGTATGTTTTTTGACTTAAAGTAACACCTTCAGCTAAGCTCAATTACGTGTGTATGCATACCTAGAGTTCATATTAGTCAGGATTTGAAGGTCTCCTGATCTTAAGGCCTAAGATAATAGTTGTGTAGATAGCCGAAATGGTGGCCAAGAGAGAAGGTGGAAGGATTGGAAACTGGTGGACATCAAACTTCCCTGCCTTGCAAAAGCTGTTGATTGGATATTGGAGACACTGGGATAAACAACCACATGATTAAATTGCAATCTAAGCCTTAGAATTTTACCTGAGAATGCTCTTCAGTATTTTTTTAAATAACATTATCCTCTTTCAGATCAATTCATCCTGCCTGATGGTGAAAATAACCTTTACACAAACAGTTATTTATTACAACCGAGCTCAAGTACGTCAACACAGCAGGTATACTTTTCACTATTCTAGGCCTACCATGAAACATAATATCCAAAGTTTAGACCAATCAATGACACTTTGTCTGGTCTAAACTCTTCTGAAAGAAATCCAATGTAATTTTGTGGTACTCAAAACAACTCTTTGTATCCTGCAATGTCACCAGCATTAAACTTGTATGGTTATTCATCCTTACTTCACACCACTTAAATTGAATCCCACCTAGAATAACAGCCTGCTGAATCTAATAATTATCTTGTGCTATTTATGACCTCCTTCTTCCTCCTCTATTTCTCAATCATTCATTCTCAATCATTAACTACAAGTATATTAATTTTATTTCTAGATAGCAGATGTTGAGATAGATCAGTTCAAACCACCAGACTCACAAGAAGTGGATGTAGATATTGCAACACATAACAGTAAGCAAGGAAACAATTTTACTGAGGTATGTAAGAAATATATTAAATTTTTTTTTTTGACCACCTGGGGGTAAGATAGAGCTAACCGTCGCCCTTACAGTAGCAGGTCCAGGGTGGTGGCGCGTTGGGTTTCCACAAACGCATCTCAATTTTTTTGAATGATATGCTAGCGTTAGACCACTATCTCACCTGATGATAAATGACGATATTGGCCGACGGTGAAGCAATACGGGAAAAGGAGATTGTGATTCCCAACAACCCAAAAAAGTAATATTAATTTCTTTCATATTCCAGATAACTTTGAGTGACGAACAGTATCAAACACTAGAACAAAAAGGCTGGATCCTTTTGGAATCAAATGACAAGGTCTTTGTGTTGAATACGCTTGGGCTCCATGACATTACAACTAATGACAGTATGTATTTCAAGTTAAATGATTACATATATTATTACATGACTCAAACGGCCCGTTCACGACCTTGCCGCTGCGAGCGGCAGCTAAGTGCGGGGCGGCGAGCGGTTGGAACAAAAGTATGAAAATGTTTGAAGCACGCCACGAGTCGCCGCTCATAGCGAAAACGCGCGCGGTTTTCTCCGAGCGAATCGCTACAGCGGCGCGCGGTGTGGGAAGCGGCAGGAACAAAAGTACAAGCCAATGAGTGCGACGCCACGGAACAGAGCGGCGCGCACGGCGGTGTAGGAGTGACGGACTCAGCGGCGTAGCTTTAAACAAAAAAGATTAGACGATTTTGTAGCGGCGGGCGGTAATGGATCGGCGAAATGAGCGTTCGGAATTTTGACGGTCGGCCAGATTATTTCGAATTTATGACGTGAACTCGATACCAAGACATTTATAGGTAAAATCTTAAATCGACCGCCTATATGGAAGTCAAAACATCCCCAACATAAACTATCCTTTTGGATCAGATGTATTGTTTTAAACATAGGTACGTCTATGTGCTTCAGAATATAATCAAAAGTTTGTACACTCATTCTTGTGTACTCATAAAACTTATCTGGATATATCTTCGTATAGGTCACGAAATTCGCCATTTAAATACCGATCTTTATCTTATATTAAGTAGATCTTGTTTTAAAAATGCGCTGCTTTCTATACAGAGAAGGGATAATTTTGATAACGCCATGATTTCAAGCACGTTTTGACTACCTAAATACGTCCACCGCGGCCGCTGCAACTAACCGCTACTGAGAGTTCGTGGCGTGCAAAATACACCGCTTACCGACGCCGCGCCTCTTGCCGCGCCGCGGCCCGCTAAGACCGAAGTCGTGACCAGGCCGAAAGGGAGGATTCTCTTACCGTCAGATGTGCATGCTTGGCCTGCTGCCATTTGTAGTTAGGTATACTTTGAATATTTCGCTCCATTCATTTCCTTTCTCGCCAAGTTACATGATAATTTTATTGTGTCGGAAGGTGACCAATCAGCATGGTAGGCAAACAAAATTTCTGTTCATAAATGTGTAACTTTGTAATAATATTGTATATACGGCAGAAAAATTTCTTACGCAAAAGCGCACTGAGGGCAGTGAATGTAACTCCAAAAAGGTTAATTAGTGTGAAGATTATTATCACAGGTAAACTCACAGACACATCAATTCCAAGTCCTGAAATTCAAATTGTAGTAAAATTATTCAGAATTAATATTCGATCTATTTGTTTCAGAATTAGTCCAGAAGCTAAGAAATGAGATTCAGAATAGTACAAATACAGAAATTGATTCCGGGTAAAGTTATTTTTAACTATAGAATATATCTAATGATAATGCGAGAATCTCGCCCTTATACATCTAATTCTTTTTAACAGGACTTTTAAAATAGAAAGTGTGGCAAGTCAGTATCCAAATTTAGTTGCACAATCATTTGCCAACCAACAGGACACTGTGGAATTTGTTATCGGTAGTAATGAGGAACAAGAAGTTAAAGGAGAACAATTACAATTTATCATTAATGAAAACAATAAAGGTTGGTACTCGTTTTAAACTAAGGGCCGGCGCCCATTATTGGCATCGGCAAGCATCAAGACTTGTATTTGTCGAATAAGAATAGACCTTATTGTTATAGACAAAATTGAATTTTAAATGATAACCATGCAACTGCCGAATGCCGATCGATGCCGACGATCGTTATTGAATTTTAAATTTTATAATGATAGCTATAAGGCCTATACTTACTCGACAAAAAATCCCGATGCTTGCCGTTGCCGGTGATGGGTGCCGGCCCTAGGCGTCATTTAGATGGCGAGTTTCTCGCCTGCAAAAACGATTATCGAAAGGACAGAAAAAAGTTACTTCATCTAAACATTTGCAAAAACAATGCTGGCGATAATTTCCTCGCAATTGAATATTGATAGTGTCCATCTAAACTGAATTTTCAAGCAATGATATAATCGCAGGCGAGAATTTTGTGTTTGCCTGTGTGTTAACACTTTGATCCGATAATGGATTCGATTATTGCTAGCGATAGTCGCGTATGAATTTTTTTGTTCGGGTATGTTTTGACCGAAACGTGCGATAAATTTCTCCTCGTCTAAATGAGCCTCAAGGCAGCTCCTTAGTTACGGCGGCTTTTACTACTTGATGATAAGCCAATCAAAAATCTGCAAATTTATATACTTGATTATGTATAGGTAC